>OX376321.1:35000-10035000 GCA_947369225.1 Hofmannophila pseudospretella | reverse complement strand
AACTTGTTTTTCATAATCCAAAACCTGTTAATAATTAAAGTTGAATAATATACCTTTGGTAACTACTAAACGTATATTCTAAATGAGGGTAGATATACATAAATAAAAAAACTAAATAAATCATTAATCAACATTCACTTACAGGAAGTGCCATCAAAAACTACTTACCTGTAAGAAAGCAATTATAGTTCATATAGCCATTATAGTAGAAGAAGCAGAAGAAGTATAGTCTATAGAAAAATTTATAAACCCAGCTTTTATTAAGCAGGCTGTTGAAAGTGTTTACTACATACTGACTTGTAATTTATAGTACTTGGAATTTTGTGAGATTTTCCTCAACTCCCTCCCCCCTCTCCTAATCTCACGTGAGATTTTTTAAAATTTGTGTTTTGCTTATGAACGCGTTGGATTATAAAAAAAAATAAAAAAACAAGAACACAATTTATTCTATTATCTTTATTTAAGACTAGCAAAGACTAATAGTTGAGATTATTACCGTTACTTAAATTCACTGTGATAAAATTAAATAATAAATACTTTAACAAAAATGAATAAAAGTTTTATTCTAATTCAGTCCATGGAAAAATTACGTGATATTTTCGAACACCCCCTCCCCCCCTCCCCCAGGTGAGATTGAGTAAGATTTAGCTTGACCCCCTCCCCCCCTTGAACACCTCACGTAATTAATGGACGCCCCCTTACTTTTGATTTATTTTAAAATACATTTTAGGATTATATGATACAGAAAACAGAAAATAGGAAGGAGTGGGAAAAATTGGGGGAGGCCTTTGCCCAAAAAAGGGCATGCGATAAAAACGTACATAAATAAGTGAAAGTTAAATAATATAATTAAATGATATAATGGGAAAATAAATATATAATATATAGAATTTATAATTTAATAATTTAAAATCGCAAAATAAAGGCTGTTTTTATTTTATTTTATTTATATGATACAAATTAGGCAATAAGTGATTTTGTTTTTGTTAAGACTGTTTTCTGTTAAAGATAGCTTTATTTTCTCTTAAAGATAGCTTTATTTCCAAGTTCGCCCGAGGCTTGGACAAATCAACAACCGTGACACTAATTGGGTTTATTAAATTAATACTCGTTCTTGTCAACTAATCAATTTTCCTAATTAAATTTATAATATTATCTTATTACATTACCCACGCAATTAGGTAATACAAACATTATACTTAGATATACTTTGAAGTTTCGTAACATTTGAAAATATCAAGATGTTGTCGTAGTAGACTAATTACTTATTTTGGTCAACTGGCATGTGCCTAGACTATTTTATACATTACCAGTGACACCTCGATAAATCAACCTAATAACTCAATTTGGTAACAAGGCAGTGATAAACGACATTATAAAACGCTAAGCAAAAGTAATGGAAATTAATTCCATTCATTTATTTATAAGTAAGTACTTACGCTAAAATTATTACTCCGACGAATTAGCATTCCTCAGCTTATTGTGTTGTTGGCCATCTGTAACAAGAAAAATACACTTTTAGTAACAAACAATATGAAATAATACCTACGATTGCTGCTAGAGAAGTAGGTAGAGCTAAAAGTTAGAGCTAGTCTAGAAATAGAGCGGTAAGAGCACAATAAAATGGGCCTATCCCAGGGCGCGCCATTGAGCCCGATCTTCGGCTCTTCTCATCCAGTCGCTGCCAGCCTTGCGCAGATCGTCGCTCCATCTAACAGGGGGGCGTCCCACACTACGTTTGCCCAAACGCGGTCTCCACTCCAGAACTCGTCTACCCCAGCGGTCGTCGGTTCTGCGACAGATGTGACCGGCCCACTGCCACTGCAGCTTGCTAATCTTATGAGATATGTCGATAACTTTTGTTCTATGCCCGGATCTCCTCATTTCGGATTCGATCCAGCAGAGATACACCAAGCATAGCTCTTTCCATAGCACTAATCTATAATATAACCTAGCAATAACCACTTGCATGGTTTCATTTCAAATACTGACTGACGCTGAAATTAGCGGTAAAATATCACTGATAATATGCAAGTATCATTTTCTAAAGACAAAGAGGAAAAGTTAAGTGCTCTAAATTATTTAATTCTAAGTTGTACTTAAATATCAAAGTTCAAACCAAGCCAGACAATTAAGAGAAGGTCAAAACAAATGACCACAACTACCAAGAATCTTTATTGTTTCCGCATAAGTACAATTGTACTTTCCATTACAGATTCCCGATCCAGAGTCCAACGTTAGAAGAAAGATCGGAATCTCTTCCTGAATGGAAGCACAAAAAGACTTGCATCACGGATCCTTGAGGTCAGCTCCCAACATTGTCTAACGACAATGGCGATTGTGAGAAAGAATCGCCAACAAAACAATGGAGTAACTCAGCAATTACCAATAGCAATTAAATATTTGTTTTCAAGACCGGTAACGTATTGTTTCACTTAGTTAAACAAATAAAATAGATGCGCAGAGAAATTCAAAACATGATGGATTATTATTACGGTTTTATAAAACAAGTCAACAACGTTAATGCAATGCGTCCATTTATACTATATCACAGACTATATCGTAAGAATTGTAATTGTATTTAAAGAAATACGTACAATCCGAAAAAAGATTAGGTAATTCTGGATTTCACACAATTTATTGGATGATAAACAAATAGTTCTATACCATGTTTTATGCATATTGCCTCAAAAAACGAAAGATCGTAAATAAACAAACAATAGCTAGCAATCCTAGTATCGAGTCTGGAAGAACTTATAATGTATTTTTAGCATAGGTCTTGTGTAATGAATAAAGTAAAATACATCCCTTGCATAAAGACCATAAAGTGATGTCAATGTTGACCAGAACGCTCTGAAAGAGCGTAGGCGCAAGTAGGTGTGGGAACCGGTATCCTACATGACTCACCCATTGGTGCTTTTCGGTAGTCTGATACTGTTGCGTCAGGAAATGAAACGATCCAATTGGACCAGTGCAGAACAAGAACACTATGAAAATACTTGTCTTAATTTCAAGTCAAAGTTACAATAAATGAACAAAACAATAATAAGTAAGTAGAAATGACTTCCTAAAATTATACCTGTACCTATAGATTTAACTTATATTGTTAAACAAATAGTTAAAAACGAACTCATTATTAAAATAAAATTGTAGCACAGTGGACACAAAGATTGATTTCTGAGAATCATAACAATCAAACCAATCTTACGGCATCAATTTATGCGAAATCGATTTACGCCGAATAAGCGTCATGTAAGAGAAAAATCAAGAAACAAAAAAGAACATAATAAAGCACTTCTCATTACTATATTGTTCGACTTTCGCCGGTGCGCGTGGGCCGGTGGGAGTGACTCGGCCCCAAATCGGTCAAACAAACACGAACAGGTTGAATAAATATAAGGCATTGTAAGAATAATATGGTATGGAATTCAGGTAGGTAACAATAGCATCGAACTAGAAAAAGAGTATAAAATACTAGGAGTAAAAGGTAAAGAAAAGCTCTATGATAATGAGAAGCCTGATAATAACTATTAAAATGAAAGCGTCAACATTTCGTTGTCGTGTAAGGATACGAGCAAACAAATATACAACATCACAAAGACATGTTAATTACAGGAAAGCAAGCGAGTAGCACTCTCATTATTTTACAGTGGTGCTAATGCATCCTGAAAGTTTCCTGACACCAATGCTCATTAAAAAATCTTTCATAAACAGCGAAATGTATGAGACAAACATCAGTGACGGTATTGTTTCTGAAATTCTCAGCGTCGACGATCGCAAAGTTACTAAATGACCTACTTCGAGTACCTACTTAGGTTACTTATAATTACTTACATACAAGTAATTTATCATTGTTCACGTTTCAGATTGTTTTAGCATATTTTTTTTAGTTTTTGGGATTTTCTACTTTGTAATGAAAGTATCAGTTGACATTGATTGAGTTTCACTAGATAAGTACTGCACCATTAAACTACGCTAAATTACTATCCTTAATCTTTTCAACATTGTAACTGCTAACATGATTCTATTTTAAACGTCGATAATCTTCTTAGCCCCAAGACGCTCATAAAAAAGGCTGGCATTGCATGTTGGGGTATCTGGTTTTAATTACATAGGTAGTAGCTTTTCTGTTACTGCTCCGGTTAGTGTTAATTCTATGAGAATCGCATACGTAACAGATATATAAACACACACGCTATGTTAATTAATTTGTTTGCTGCTATTATTATTATACTAAAGCTTTTAATTGCTTACTACAACACTATACATTGAAACAACTACAAAAATAATTTGAACTCTTAAAAATACTGAATTATTTTGCAAGTAACCAACTGACATTTCTTTCAAAAGGAATTTCATCGGACCATTATCTTGTCCCTTGGTTAGTAACAGCTTGTGTCAGACAGATTTTTTAACAAGCTCCGACTGTACAAGGACACACGGTAACATAGTTCAGTCAATAGGTCATAACTTGACGTCATTGTTAGCGCTATTTAAGACAGATACATTTTAGAAGGGCGAGCTAAGATTAACACAAGTAATTGTAGCGATAATGGTAAACATTCAACAATAAAATGTAATAATATTGATTAATGATTACATTAGAGAAGAGAAATTGAATACAGCAGATCAGAACAAGGAAGACAAAGCTATAGACAGTATTATTAATATTAATACAGAGCTGAAAGCCTCCAAGCTTCGTGCAAGTGATTTGCGTATCGAAGAGCCAGTATGTCAAGTAAATCATTAAATACTCGTAACCAGCGGCAAGTTGAATTGCGTAAAGCCGACAATCCGACTGGATAAAGACAAAAAATACACGTGAATATGGTAAGAAACCTGATCGAGTCTGTGTCCGTTCACTTTTTGCTCATAAACACGTGTCGTGTCCCATTCACTCGTACTTGTAACGCCCTTTTGATTGACGGACGTACAGTTGAATAGATTAAAGACCCGATTGCGACGAAGTCATTGCATACCTATGTGAATTATAACTAAATTCGATTGAGAAATTTACTGGAGATACAAATGGAAGAGAATAAAGTAAAGCAACCTCAAAGGAATAAAATAAAGGTGGCAAGAAAACAAGGATTTCTAGATGTAAGAACACTTATTGATACTAGAAATTTCACAATTCAAAATGAACTTTAAAAGGATTCAGCTGTATAGTATAGTATAGTTTAGTATGGAAGTTTGGAAGACAGTTTCTTAAAAGCATATACAAATGCTAATCAATGCAAATGTGTTTCTTGTAGAGGTGTTAAAGCCTTAATGTTCCATTAACCTCTGAATGGATTAACGGTTCAATTATGCATTCTATTATACAATGCCAACCAACCCCTACTATCTTATACCAACCAACTTTTGTAAATGAGGTGTTTTTTTTTTTTCAAAACATAAAACAAATTTTAACTTCTAATTTCGTAAACAATAGAAAAAAGTATTTCACGAGCAACATAAATTCCCCCAGGTATAAAACTCAAATGTTGCACAAACAACTGAATAGCTGTAAAATTACAAGTTACTTGTGTTAACTTAACACACTTTACAATAAACGTGATTGTAGGTAAAATGTGAATCTCCCACGTCGCCTCGACCTGCCGTAGTTGCCGCACAGTGACATTTGAAAGTCACAGACTATCGTCTAGGTATTCGAGACATCCGAGTAGGAACACCAAAATCAATTGTGAATACAAGGAAACCTTCAGTGAGCAAGACTTGGTATAAGATACAAATCCACATTTAACGTTATGTATTCTGTAGGTACAATTATTACGTGTTAAATTTACATAATTTTATACTGTACTTTATGATGATTGATTAGCCATGCACCACTTCCTTTACATGTACAACGTGTGTCGTGTCCAGGTGAAATTTCCGTTCTCGTACTCTTCTAGAAACAGATGCCTTTTAAATGAAATGACCAAATGATTTCCTTGAATAGGTTCTATAATGATCTTTTAAGTTTTATCAATAGATTGTATACAGAATAGTAACA
Source organism: Hofmannophila pseudospretella (assembly GCA_947369225.1). Lineage (NCBI taxonomy): Eukaryota > Metazoa > Arthropoda > Insecta > Lepidoptera > Oecophoridae > Hofmannophila > Hofmannophila pseudospretella. The sequence continues at coordinate 10,029,002 of OX376321.1, read as the reverse complement.
ATACTTCTTTCAATAATTAAATTTGCTCTTTTAGTAAGATCATAGCTATAGTAAGTGACGATGAGGTCGACGATGGAGTATGCAGGTTTAGTAAATGCCATTAATTCGAGCCCTTGAAGATCCCTATAGGATTCGGGAAACACAGACGCCTACAGATTGTTCCACACCTTATAGCCGTTCGCATAATGAATGAAGAAGCAAAAGTCCCTAATAACACAGAAAGTATGGCTTATGAATCACAGGTCTCCGAAAGTTCAAGCCTGTAGTCAAGGTCTTGCAGATGCCGTTATCGGGACAACAACGTCACGAGATGGGCGGAGACAGAAGTTGCCTTTTCGAGGCATACCATAACTTAGTTTCCATTGCTACAGGCTACATGTGGCTTCTTGTGGGTCAGAATAATGAAATAGAAAACGTTGTTAAAATGACCACCTCTAACGGAGGTAAGTTTATGAATTTACTTGTAAGATATAATTCAGCAAACAACATAGGAACGAAAGTTTAAAATTTTGATATCTATAGCATTTATGACACATACTCGTATTAAATAATGCAAATTGGGCAAATAAATAATAATAATGGTTAGTTTGACTTTATCTAATAAATTGATTGCATGAGATCTACTGTGTTCAGTACTTGGACTTTAATAGGCTGTTCGGTAAAATAGATATATTTTACAGATAAGTACCCTTTATCTAAATAGTCCTTTCTCGAACATAATTTATTGATGCCTAATGACCAATGGATGCATAAATCCATAAGGCGTTATTAGGCGTTTAGATCTATTGATCTAAAATTAGTTCGCAACCCTAAGCTAGATCAAATGAAACGCCATAAAGGAAGCTCGGAGAATATACAATATTGAACAATGGCCCTAAGCATAGTACTTACCTTTGAAAGCGTCTCTGAAGGTTTAATATATGCTCATTCATTAGCTTAGATACCCTTAATGATGCCGTTTAACGGTAAAGCACTTACATATATTTCTATAAATACCTATAGAGAGCAATGTTATACAAATATGTGATGAAGAAAAATGGAAATGAAAACATAATCCAAAAACCTGTTAATGTTAATGTAGAATTTGATAGTATTAAAACACAGGCAAACTAACTAACAGAAGGTTGTGAAACGTGTGTCTAATCAGTACAAACAAATTTAATTTCCAACACAAATATTAGAATGAAAGATCAAAGGGCCTCAGCATGCCTTTCTGTGGCTGTCATCAGCAATAGCATTAGCAAACCTGTCAAAGATATAAAGCCTCGTGCTCAAATGGAAACCAACTCTGGCAGCTCACGACCCGCACTTAGCTTATTTTCTAGAAGCGAGCAAAGAGCCCGTTGATTGTCTCGTGAGTCTCGTGACTAAGGTAGCTAAGTCCTAGGAAGAAATTAAGACACGACTGGGAACAGTAAAGAAAAAGTAGGTTAAGATGCAATAAAAGGTAAAATGCTTTTGAAAGATTAATTTTAAAGTAAAAGAAGCTGACAGTGCGCTATAAATAATAGCTTAAGATGGTCAGTGGTCACTAAAGCAAGTGATTTATGTACGGCGAAAGAAAGTTCTTGTGTTTTAATATTTGAAAATATTTTTTTTAAGGATTTCGTAAGTTTTCTGATGAAAATAGATTATTCCTTTAACACGCATAAACTCAGTGGCCAACGAGTCCTACAAAAATATATGGACACCCTATTATTCAGGCGATTTCGATTTTACAAGCCAAATAAAGCCGGCATAGATCCGATAGCCATTTATGTATGAATTCAGACGATAATGGCTTCAGATGAATATCTTTTTCCAATGAAATCGTAAGTGGCGGACATGGTTGTGGCCATTTTGGGATGACGATTAGGCTGCTGGCAGTTGTCTTTTATCACAGAGTTTACTAGATATATTAGGTAGATAATCTCTCCTAGTATTTTCACTATAGGCCATGATAGGCATCTCCCTCGTGGACAGAGTGCCGAATATCGAGATCCGGAAGAAGACGAGAGTGCCGGATATAGCCAGTATAGTGTCCAGGTCTAAGTGGAGATGTGCAGGACACGTGTGCAGAATGCAGGACGATAGGTGGCCCCGAAAACTGCTCGAGTGGCAACCACGAGTGGGGCGCATAAGTGTCGGTAGACAGCCCGCGAGGTGGACCGACGACATTGTGAAGACTGCGGGGAGGATGTGGATGCGAACGGCTAGAGACCGAAGAGAATGGCGTGCACATGAAGAGGCTATACCCAACGATGGGTTACTTTAGGCTGAAAAGAAGAAGAAGAAGAGTATTTTCACTACACGGGAAAAAAAATTTGCAACTACAACTACCAATTATTACGGAAATGTAACGTCAATGTTTGTAGTTCAGTGAACTCATGCCTTTAGCATTTGGTCTTAAAATTCCCGTTCTGCAATTGCTCGACTCCTTCAAAAACTACAGATTTCTTGAACTGCCGCCTAAACTACGAGGTCAGACAGCGTTTAAGTTTTGGCCAGACACGAAACGATAATGTCACTGGTTGCGAAAGTCACGCGCCTTGTTCTAAATCACATTTGCCGGCAAAAACGTCGAAATTTACTGGATTTAGCACGCCACAGTTATTGTGACGAAACTACGGAAAGAACTGGCGTTTTCTCGCTGCGTTTTTTACTACATTTTCGCTATTATGCGGCTCATTGGGGTCAGAGTGCGTACGTTTGAGCGTGCCTTTAAGAGCCGCTTTGGTAATGCCAATTATTGAAAAAGTGAAAGGTTACACGGCCTTGGTCCTTCGGTGTCAGAGGGCAAAATGGAGCAACTGATTACGCTCCATTTGAATAATGCCTTTTATGTATAGGTTGTCTTTAAAAAGGCGCTAGTAAATAGAAAGCGTCATGTATGCTCATATACATTTGAAATATAACTGGATGTCACTGGAACTAATTGGTTATGTATGTATACGATTGATTAGTTACGTCAACTTTCTATTTTACGCTTTCATGATCCACATCGAACAAACTGTTATGTTATGTATTATGAAGTAAACGTTTCGTAATTTTGAAGCTGAAAGTGAATATCATGACGGATCAAGGTCAAGATATATGTGAAATAATAATAGAGCATTACAAATAATTGATGCACCTACATTAAAACATAATACGGATCAAGGTAAAGCTTTTGCCGTTCAAAAGCTGTTTCATAAGTCGGTTTTTAAATGTAGGTTGGTACTTGTATTTTAATGGAAGCTGTAGGACGAATAAGGCAGTTTATTACTTTGAAATGTGAAATTCGTTGCATTTAGTTTGTTGATTTGTAATCTTCTTTAGAAGAAACTAATCATCTCTTTCGTTAAGCACAAAGAAAACCGCTTCACTTTACGAGTTTCAATTTAGTTGCTCTTCTTCACTCACCGTGATCATAATTTACCTTTTGTTTATTGAAATATTGATTGTCACTGTGTCGTGGAGACTACATAGGTACGAGTAAGTACCAAATACATAATACAGATTTAATAAATGAAAACCATTTATTGACGCTATTGGAAGAACTAGCAGCAGAGAAGTGGCAGGAATATTTTTCAAGGAATAGTGGTTATTATTACGAATAGAAGTGACTTTGTACGTACGTACTTACATATTACCAAATTATTGTTCGTATAGTTAATAGTTCCTTCGCCGTTGCTAAAGTTTAAAGCAGACCCTACTCTAAAAGTAAGAACTTACCAATCCATCATAACATATAAATTCAGAAAGACTTCCGAGAAATTTTAGCACACTTTAAAGTCCAGTCAGACATTTAATATCTATAATTATTTTCTTCTCAAATAGTTTTCGCATCTTGATACTTCCTAGGGTTTACCACAAATACTTTGACCGCGGCATTGGAGCGGATTCTTAACGAACCCTTAGCAATTAACTTTGCCACCCGCTGTGTGCTACTGGCAACTTTGTTTCATTTCAACCTGTTCTCTTTATAGCTTTTCCGTGCGCTTTCGACTACTTATCAAAACACTAGAAATTATATGGCAATTTATTGTTTTGTTTATCTTAGGTAAGTAGCAATTTATTGTGATAATGTTCCACAGAGAATCTATTTGAGGCTTCAGGTACCTAAAGTCTCAACATTATTACAACATTATTATGGTTTCGTTACCAGCGTATCTTCCCGTTTTATTCCTTTCTGAATATTTTATTATTAAAAGTGGGTAGCAGACCCTACGCTGACTCCCTACACTTGGAGAATTGTACAATTTTTCCCGAGCCATCAGCCTGTCCAACCAACTCCTTAAGGCCTGGTATTCCCGGAGGTAGGCGAAGTCTACGCGACTTTCTTCACCCCCTCAAATTCTCTCTAGCGCTAAATTACCACGCCTTATAGGAAAAGGACTTTTGTTTGACTGATGTACTGTGGTAGCTTTTCAGCTGGTGTAAAATTAAAGTTTGCATCCGTGGTCATCCCCGACTTGGCTCGAAATTCTTCAGTTGCTGGACGGTGTAGCAAACAACGTACCGTCTATCACCGTCTGTTACCTGAAGGCTCCGCCTTACTATTATTATTTTAACATACTATGGTGGTTTACAGCTAAAATATTCTTAATTTTATCTTTTATTTTATCTGCCCGCCACTTGTGTACTCAAAAGACGGATAAAAATCAATGGCCAATACAATAACTTTCTAAAAGTTAACTAACAAAAAGTTCTAACAGTTATCTGGCACCTAGGATTTGTAATAAAGACTAATCTGAGAGCAATCGACTGTTGTGACACTGAATAGTGGTTACAAAAGCGAAGTTAGTAAGTAAATAGTGACAATGTTTCGAATAAGTACTTTATAAGTATCTTACATTAAATTAGTAAAGTTGGTATATCACCGAAACGGACTAATAAAACTCCGGCAGACACTAGTTTTCTTACATAACTAAAGTGCGGTCAAAGACCTATAATAATGCGAAAGAGGTACCAGATGACGTAGGTAATTTTCATATGCCAGCTCTTGTACTAACTTACTTATAATTTTATAGCAGTCTCGAAGGTTTTACGATAATAGTTGTCAAACCATAGTATAGTAAAAAAATCACAAGCATTTATTAGTAGGGTTAAGAATAACTTAAAGATTATCCTGTTTCTACCAGCTATTTTATAGCTTTAGGACTTCAAGTCTATTTTACGAGCTTGCAACACTATTGTTTATGATTTATGTGTATGTACGTATTTAACATACATAGGAAGACATATAATTTAAGTACTATTGTTCGAGAAGAACTTGTGGTAATAAGGTAACAGTTTCACAATGGCACTAAATCAGCAATGGTATCGGAGAGATAGCCAAACAAGGTAACTTGGACACAATATAAATCATAATAGTAATCCAGAAGCGACGTGGTGAAATGCATATTCAATGAGCTGTAGGTGCCTACTTAGCTCAGTACACTTACTTACTTAGGTATCAATGAACTGACAATAGTCAGTTACCTCGGTTCAGTAACTTTTCGCCAAACAGCAAGATCGTTGAAGCTGATTCAAATCGGATAGATTCCACTTACGTCAGTAAAGTCCTAGCTTCGATTGACTCAGCTGTTTGCCCGTTTGATATTCTATGACAACCCCATAATTTTTCGCAATATTACCTACCATTTTGGATAAAACTACAACTATAAAGAAGACATTTTATAGATTCCAAAAACTACATAACTCTTGAGAAAAAGTTGTACCACGAGATTACGGGCGTGACATCGAAACCACATTTGGATCATTTTGGTAGACCACTTCTAGCACAAGTTTTTAGCTCAGTTGGAGTGATTAACAAATAGCATTAATGCTTACGAGTAAAGTACAAAATCCAATGTCCAACTTTCAGCCTCGTAAATAGACTGACTGATGATGATTCGCTGTCTCGCCCTTATATTATATGTACCTTTGCTTGGTAAGAATCATACAATTTTCAAACCTTTACTTTCTTCCTCAATTTCACCATCCAAAGCTGCTCATTGTACTAGCACAGTATAAGGACTTTTGGTCCTTCGAACCGGATATTGCAATTGGGTAATCCGTATTTTTCCCTGATGAACGTACCTATATAATAAAGTAGCATCTTGCCCTACATTAGACAAGTTAGCACGCCTACGGCTACAACAAACAAGAACCGAATAAATACGCAATAAATAAGAAATATTATTTAGATGACTTACATTTTGTATAATACATAGCAACATAGCAATGTGAACTCGTTCCCATTGGCCGCAGACAAACAGCATCATAAAATATACTGATTGCCTTAGAAACATCTATAAATACTGGCTAAGTGAAAAAGGGGTTGACAATATTATAGATAGGCCATTCAGGTAGTTACTGTGCTGAGTTATTGTGTATTATTCTGTTTCTTCATAGTCCTATGTAATTTACGACTATGTGTGAAAGAATATTTACGAGGTCTCTCGGGTTTGGGACCAGCCATGTTGCAGCCGGGAGCGACTTTCTCGATATTTCCATACAAATAAGTACAAGCTGCCATGATTTGACTTCAAGCTACAGTAGCGCCGCAGCTGTAGTCATTGGCATCTATTGCCTGCCCTTCATCATGGGCAGCCCTGTTGGCTCCAGTATCGGACATAGGCGTCCCCTACCTCTCTCCATCTGGTTCTGCTGGTGGTATCTCGACTCCACTGTTTTCCGGCTGTTTTCTGAATGTCATCAGACCATCGCGCTCACGGTCTGCAGGTTTTCGGCTTCGACCGCCACTGTGCCTGCCATTGTGTGTTGATTTCTAACTTGCGAGCACAAAATTGCTACCCATTACTCGGATTCTAAACTCATATTCTACACAATTTCAATGATTCTACGCCAGTAATTACGAAACTGTAACAAGTAAGTTTCGAATGGCCAGAAACGTGGTGGGTATTGTGGAAATAAGTTAATAGGGCCACCTGCCGTCCCTGTCGACTCTCCGCATAACGAAGTGCAATTTATAGAGCTGGAGTTACGTGGGCGGATATAGCCTAAGGATGTGTTCACACGTAACGTCAAAGAGCGTGGTTTAATGTTGGTGCCGACTGTTACCTTTTATTGCTTTGATGAAGTGCCTACTTACTTACCTAAGTGGGTGGGTTATTAATTTTGCCTTAATATGTACAAATATACATATTAAGTACATACAAACAAACAAACATACATACCCCGCGTGAAAAACATTACCCTCTCTTTGGCTTAGTTGTAGTCCAGTAAAAAGCAACATTCGCTGTGTTACTCCATACGTTTAAACTACTAGATGAAATAAACATACTTAATTTCATGAGACATTGTAAAGAAAAATTAAAAAGTAATTCAAATTCAAATTCAAAATTATTTATTCTTGTAACTGGGTACGTTACATCAAGTACGTCAAATTTACAAATAATAGTAATAATAATGTAAGTACTTATAAAAAAAAGTACTTATTAATAAATCTTAATTAATTAAGTAATAATATACTCGTACAACATTAATCTAATTTTAATACAGGTCATCTAACCAAACAATTAAGAAAAGAAAGCCACAAATCGACGATTAAGAGGTAATATTAACGAGGTGTAGAATTAGAAAAGATAAGAGTATAAAATTATGGTTTAATCCTATTGTATATTTAAGTAAAGCTATGTATTCGTAAATTACTGACTTTGCCCTTCCGGTTCAAAACGTCCACTTTCCGAAATGATGCCTTAAACGACAACGTAATGATCTGGATATACCTTTATACTTCAGACCAGTGTCCACTCTGTCAGATCCCAAGAAGATCTTAGGAATATGAATGAGAACCAGTATGAAACCAGAACTTGATTCTGTACCTATATTGGGTGAGACATAATTTACTGGACGTACTGACATCCGTTGCGGACTGTTGTCGAAACAGTTAACTATTTTGTGAACTAGATCATTATAAATGTTTATGTTTATTTCTAAAATTAAATCGAAATACATAAATGACAATATCATATAACTAATAGAGTTGTTGAGATCTGGTGAATCAAAGATACTGTAATAAGATCTGATTTTATGTAATGAGATTGATTCAACGATGAAATATATTCGGCTCATTACAAAAGACTTATAAAGTCAAATAAGGGCTATTTGCTTTCAAAATAAGCTTATATTATAACTTATAATAATCATAAGCGTAATTTTAAAGTAAGTTACTCGTATTACGGTTCAATGAAAAGGCAGCTGAAGGTCTAAAGTAATCACCACGGATAATTAATTTTAAACTAGTAATTGTTGCTGGGGTCAATACAGAAAACTATTAGCCAAGAAATCATAGAGGTACGAGTATACAACAAATAAATTACAGCAGTTCATTTGATATCATATCTATAAGGCTAAACAAGAATTGTTGTTAGACTTGTAAGTGGACTATTTAGAACTTATCACTAAATATATCTGGCGACGAAGGCCAGCGACACATTTCAAATCGCAAATTGATTCATTAGATGTATTGATTAACTCAGCACTAGATATTCCCCTGCGATATGCAAAACCCAACACGATAGCTTTCGACGGATACGAAACGTATTTACATTTACACGTCCACTGCATGCATTGGCGTAACTAGACTTCTTTTATAGGATAGGGGGACAGGGAAGAGGGGAAGGGGATGCTTCCTTTGACTTGCCATCAAAATTTGCACACTGAGATAGCCTATGGATTTTAATGGAGAAAGCAATGGCAAAGACATAAAATTCAGCTATGTGAGTCGTTATGTTTCATGTTGTGGTCAGATGTTACGGTTTTGACGATCTCGACAAAATTAACGGGGAAATGGGAAACGTGGATGCGTAATTTGTCTTGCGAGTCAAATTTGCATACGAGATAGCCATTGATTTAAATGGAGGGGGTAATGATAAACTCATTAAAAGCTAATAACGATCTTCATGACTCAATAAATGGAATTTACACTAGAGAAAATTAGGAATGTTTGAATGAGTATAGTTATTTAGGTGGACCAAAGTTGTTGACTTAGCTCAAAGTTTAGAAAACTAAAATTGGCATTATTAGGCTGGTCACATCCTGCCGCAAATTCCAAAACATAGACGAGATTTTGAGTCAACCGCGAATTGGCAAACATAGTGTGGGGACGCCACTCTGTTAGATGGAGCGACGAACACAAAAGATCCCCATGGGTCGAAGTGTCGCTGGGATCCCCGGCCCCCATCCAAAGATAGATGGAGCGACGATCTGCTAAAAAGGCTGGTATTGATTGACCGGATGAAGACAAAAGATTGACCTCAATAGCACGCTGAATACACTAGATAGACGGCTGATGATGAAGAAACTTTAAACTCCTGTAGGAGATTTAAATTTTCTATTTACTTCAACTTCTACCACGTAAGAGCGAATGGTGTTTTTCGTATTCAACATTGTAGGAATTCAACATTACGGTCCTGAAGGTGACGTTTAATGATAATTTGCAAAGGGGCATCCAGCATTCTGGCAAGAGCCGTGTCACTTAGGCCCCCTGTAGTCGTCCCTATATCGCAGAGCCGTACATAACGAACACCCGTGGCTCTTAACAACTTACTATGTTCTGTATCGTAAATCGAGATGCCTCGTGAACCGAGATCCAAGGGAACATAAAGTGAGGTGCAAGTCGAAAGGTCAGTCTTGAATAGTGTTGAAACAGACGGTAAAGTATCACCTGAAATTGCATACTTATGTGGTGAAGCTAAAGAAATATGTAGGTAAGCGCATAATAATGAATGTCAAACATTGATATCATCAATACTAGAGAGGTAGTCTTATAACTCTAAAATATTCAAAGCCTCGAGTTATTGATACTGAAATTATTTGTTGATAAGATGAGAATTCTGTTTATATCAAATAATAAAGAGTGTAATATTTCATACAATTATTATTGGTTTACACCGTTATAGTGTCACTGACAAATCGACTGTAATTCCCAGTATCGTTGACAAATTGGATGTAATTCTAGTGGTCGACAAAGAATGTGAAAATTACACATGGCTTCGTTAAACGTTGTAAATCCAACAAGTCTCAGCACCGTAGTATGGGCATGGCAACAGAAATAAGCACCGGGGACGCAAACCGTGCAGGGCGCAGTCAGTGGAGGTATTTTTGTTCTTGAATAAGAACAAGTAAGTAGGTACTTATACAATTAGGTACCAAGTCGCGTTTAGCAAATCGCAGCGATTTTGAAAGGGAATCTAGAAAACCGAAAAAAATTCGCCCTCAACTTCCGGTAAAACTGTAAAGGACGGGGTCAAAAGAAAAGTTCATCCGGAAAACAGTGCCTATACAATCAAGCGTACACTGCTCATGCACTAAAAAAATTATAACCAACAAAGTGCAAATCTTGCTTGATTGATTTTTTTTTAATTTTACCAAGATTATGTGTGATTTATAGAACCATACTTGGTTACTGACAATAAATCCAATTTGATTACACTCTTAACAATGTAAAAATATTTATTTTTATAAAGCACATAGTAACGTTCATTAACGAATTAACGTTTAATGTCTAAACTAATAACTTACTTGATAGATACTATAAAATGGTTGATTAACAATACTCACTCTTACCATTATCTTTACTAAATTCCTTTATGATTAAATTTTCCAAATTCCTTTTAGGTTAAGAATATAATTTGTAATTTGCTTGCACAGAAAGTGCGACGGAATCCCGACTTACAAGATACAGGTTTTCGACCTAGTTTGTAAGTCGGAGGTCCTTTTTTTGTGTGCCCTGTAATACGTAAATAAACTTTTTCATTTTTTTTTTCATTAGTACATTTTATCAAAACTTTTGTTGTTTTCAATAAGAAACTTTCCTAAAATTAAACAAATTGGATTTGTTGTTAGCAATGAAGCTGCTTTATATGCTCGTATTACATAAAGATAGTGTGTTAAAGTAAACAACATTTTGATTATTTTGACAAAGTTTATTTTTTCAGTGTGATCAGTACTTGCTCACAATTCACCAGAGCGCGGTCTCTCGAACTCATGAAGGCACAAATATAATGTCTACGATGCCAACGATTAATTGCAATAAAGCTTCCTTATTAATTACTAATCTGACTAACCTTAAGTCTAGAGATACCCGTATCTTTTTCTAGCTTTATGATATGATGTAGAAAGGTATGTCTCTAAGAAACAGATTTTTAATAAGAACGTTTCTAGCAGCTGATGTTGAATCTGATGTCTCGAGATAGTTCTGTAACGGCATACGCATGCGTAAGTCTGAAAGCGAAGACATCGGCTTACTTGTTTACTCACGTTACGTGCGTAACGGTTTTTCGATAAAGCCTACATGCCTGAGTGAATAATGGATACGAGTTACTTATGTTGGCACTACCAGTATCACAAATATCACTTTTAAGATAAATAAGAGTTGAGAATCTTAAATTGTATTTTCCCTTTTGTATTTATTGTGGGTTTTCTTCACCAATAGTGAAAACAACTACCAATCTATCCATCCCATGTAAAAAGAGTATGATTCTTTCTCCATTTTGGGAAGGCTTAATTCCTTTATTCTTGTGTGATAGATAATCGATATGGGGCAAAATAGAAATGACGAATTCTAGTTATTGAGTAGGTAAGTAAGTACCTATACTTATTTATTTATTAGTAATTATGCTCCTGAACATTTCCTTATTCTCCTGAAATCACAACGGTTTGCAATCACTAATTTAACAATAGTTTGTTGGCAATTACTTAAGTAACATTCGAATTATTTTTTTGCTGTAGATCGTGATTACCTTAATTGAAACAATTCGCAGACAATTTAATCTAGCCAGTGACTCGAAAAACAATTGTGTCGTTAACTTCGCGATCATACTTACGTAATTCGCCAATAAAAAAACTTGCCGACATTTTTTTATTGCAGTTGCAATATCACGGAATTCGATTGGAACTCCTGAGTTGCAAACTGCATCGTAATTGTTCTAGATATTAATGGTGATAAATCTGTCTGTAGAATATATAAAGTTAGTGTATTGTCTCTTAATAAAATTAAGGAACTACAGTGCTAGGTTGAAGTATTTAGTTTGGTTACATCGCTGTTGGATAACAAAGTTACTATACTAGTTATAAGCATCTTTAAAATCATACCATTTTACAAGTCACCTCTAAAAGTAAAGACTGGTTTTCTGGTGAAACACTAAATATAAGCGAAGAAAATTTTATGAAAAAACATGGCAATTTTAAGGTAGATTCTAATAAAGAGAAACCAAAAAGCTTTTACACAAAAACAATGCGGAACAAGGCGTTGTTAATGGTAACTTGTACTTGTTAACTCTTCGGTCTTTGCAATGACCAATTTTAGCGAGCACGCCCACGAAAGACCAGACAAACATTGTTATTTCTGATAACAGGAAGCCTTCGGTTACACCATCGCGTAATCGTGAAATTATAGTAATATTAGCTTTCATAATGCTCGTCATATCACATCAGCAGTAGAAGATGTAACAACGAATCGGAATAACTTTGTGGTTTTGTACATAGAGACAACGTTAATAATAATTTTAATTTGAAAGTAAGAGCAGTAAATAGTAACAAATCTGTAGATAATGACGTTATAATTTATGAAGATAATAAAACTGACAAAATAGCTCCCCATGATAACATATGATACCTACCTAGCAATCACAATATTTACAAGAAAGTTGAAAAGGAAAACAAACAAAGTAAATTATATAGCAATCTAAATGTAATTTCCATGTAATTTCATAGCATTTTTATCTAGTATAGGATGTAAATGCCTTAGTCCTGTGTGAGAGACAGCCTACCCTAAAACGTTATATCAAGCAACACCGTAATAGTAGGGCGCCAGTCTTCAGTAGCGAAACGTGAGCGATAATTTAGCGATAGTCCCTCCAACGGTACCGAGATCGTTTACGTATCGCTTATCGGGAATCGCCACGATTGGAATTTAGAGTCGCATCGAGAGCGGTTTAACCGCAATCTATGCGGCGCATCGGCTCTCTTGATAGAGATATTTGTTCAGGATCGTAGTAGGGGGACCCGAAGTGTTTTGAATAATTATTATGAGGCATTGCGATTGGCACTTTTATAGGTATTACTATTCGCTAGGTGCATGACTTAAGCGCCACCTAGCGTTCGAAACTTTGTAGGCTTCACATACAATAGTATAATATTCCAACCACAAACTGAATCCAAAGGCGAATTATTATTATTGGATTAACAGGCAGGCAGCTAATGCTGGTTAACCTGTTTCTTCAAATTTCGTAAGTTGTCTAATCTGTTCTTAAATTGGTTTATACTTTCAACATTCACAACTTGCTCAGGTAGGCCATTCCACGGGATGACTACCCGGTTGAATAGTAGATGATGTTCTGGCAGTGTTTTGGCCGTGTTCCGTACTAGTTGTGTGCAGTGTCTTCTTGAGTGCTCCTTCAAGTTCAATATAAAGAAATTCTTCAGTTAATAAAGAAATATTTACAGATGCGAAAATCAGTTTCTGTTTAGATTTGTTTTACAGAAATAGGTACAGAGCTAATTTAGTTTGTGTTTTTGGCCACTGCGAGCGCTGCGATGGATTCCATTACCCCCACCTAGTACTTCGCACCCGAATACGCTATATTGTTTACAGTTCACCTGCCGTGTGTGCGGGCGTAACTATAGCCCAAAATGGAACTTTTTAGCCGCGAAGGTAAATCTTGCGCATAGGCATTGCTTAAGACATCTTATATAGAGTTAAAGGCACACCTAGGTACTTATAATATGACGATGATCCAACAGTCTCTCTCTGGCATATAGAGCTTCGATTCTACAATCACAAGAAGATATTAAAGCATAATAAATACGCGAAGTGAGCTCTTACAATGAAAAATAGAGGATTTCTAAGTCTGTTTAGTGAATTTTACCTTTGGTAATTTGGTAATATTCAATACTGATACAGCAGAAAACAACTTTTCTAACAACATACTTCAACTACTGGAATGCAGTATTTGACTTGCATAGAGCTGATGGCCTGGTGCTCGTACCCGAGATACAATGCACAATGGAATAGATAATCGAAGGTGTCTTAAACCCATCAATTCGAAGGTAGTCATCTGATAATCAACGTTAACGGTTGATAGAAACGAAAGCCACGGCAGTCAGTGAACCGATCTGTTTTAATTTACCTTTTTAACTGTCTATGTTAATCTACTCACCGGCAAACGAGCGATGCTGAAGATAATTATTTCATGCTTCTTAATCATAATGTAAGAGATAATTATCAACAAACTCAATGATCTCACAACCACAAAAGTAACGTAATAAAAAAAGAAAACCGCAAAAAGAGTTATTGAGATCACACGACACCAGTCACGTTCCGATAACAATAATATTGCAGAACGTTTATCACCACAACAAAAACCACTAAACATAAAAAGATTCACTATTGCGGCACAGAAAAACTAATAATAAGAGATAAAGGCACGTGTACACGGTTCCAAAACGGGTGCCAAACTTGCGCTGTGGCATCGCTGTGGATCAAACCAACGGTTGTGCCAAATTTGGGACACACTGGTCTGACGGGTATTCAAATTTTACGCAGTATTAATTATAAAACAAACTTTCCAGGCGACTGGTAAAAGAACACCGATATCGTAAAGTCTACTAATTCATCATTCGCTATCTTACAACCTACTCAAGAAACAAGTTGTAAGCTTTCTTCCGACAGCTTTTTTTCGGTGTAGATACTAGTAGAATTACATTAGATACGTAAGGATGGATTAGGTACGATGTAGGTAAAAAGAAAAATGTTTTTTTCTACTCCCATTTGGTAATTTGTTCAATGTGAAACTACAAACTGCAACACAAACTACTTCATTCCTAAGGGTCGTTACGTAATGAACGTCGCGATTCATTAGGACACCGCGAACCTGCATTACAATACCGTCAACTCATTAGGTCCAAATAAAATAATTATTAATAGTTTAATGAAATTTGTTACAAAATTAGTCGTTCAGGAAAAAAATTGGTCATGGAAATAAAAATTAACGCGTAATATATTTTTTATGCCGACGACACGAGACGACAACTTGGACCACGCACTGTTGTCAACTGATTTTTGACGAGCTATCATGACAGCTCGCCATGGCGTGTTGGACAGTAGTTTATATTTTCAGTTATTTAGGTATTTCATGGTCGAAGAAAAAGTATTGTATGCAACGGCACGTAACCCGCTACGCTCGTATCAAAAACTAAATACTCATTTTACAACGGCTGTAATTACGTGTCAGTTGCATAAAATACTATTGTAGATTAATTGGAACAAGTCAATGAACCGAATTCACCTGATTGTATACCCGATAGAGTTACCAAATAAAAGCAAGAATTGTGTAACTAATTAAAATATAATATTTAAATTTCTAAATTCAGACCAAAATGAACTGGTTTTATAAGAAAGCTTATCAGAATCAGTCTGAAGTTTTATTTGGGGTTGTGCAATAAAATGTTGTGCACGTCTGATCTCCAACAAAAGTATCAATTACGGGATTATGTAAGGAGCGGCTACTTCAATTGTTGCAGAGATTGGATTTCACGCCAATTACACTTATTATTGAATCAACCTGTTCCTATAAAACCACCATTCATTATACATTAACTTTTAAGTTATTTCAAATCATTTTGTAATCTATACTGAATGTTGATTGAGTGACGGCTCAAAAACTTACATTCAAAATACTACTTACATATACGTTATGCTATGTTGCAATTTTAAGAGAAAAATTTCAATGCTTATTAAAATTCACAACGTAATGGTACCTATAACGGTTTATTTCAAAGACCATATTGTAACGGTAGACTTTAAATTATTTTCATCGCTATCGAAAAAGATAAACCATCAAAAAAGACCGTGTTCGATACGGAATGTAAAAAAGTTTCAAGGTGCTGCCTTGTGCAAACGCACAAGCGATCCAATTTTTTGAGACTAATTTTAAAGGTATCAAAAACTAGGTAAGCGGATCTACAAAAAAATTAAATTGACTTAAGCAATCCTATTGTTATGCTGATTTGGCGACACAAGTGGTCGAATTAATAAACACTATAAAAATTTGAATTTTAGAACACATAATAATACTATTTGAATACTTAATATTTAGTTTACTCTACCGTCTCGTAACATAAACGTCCTTTAGCATTCTTAACATAGACAAAGATTTAAATAAGCAAACCGTTAGGCTAGAGGTAAAGATATAGAACGACGTCTAAGGAATTGATGATACGCAACTACGACTGACAGTGACAAAAGGTGTAGTGACATAGAAACGAGGCTTCCATTCAATAAATTCAGGACATTATCGTGTTATACCTTACAGAGTCGTCTATTGTAACATTAGTTTACAATGTTGTATGTAATACAACATGGGAAAAGGAGATATCGAACATAAACTAGGTTTACATTACAATATTCGCATAAGCAAAGTGATACACTTACTGATATGGTTTTTTTCTGGACTTATGTTACAGAGATTCATAGAATGGTATTGTATATTAGGTGAAAATAACATCACAGGTACAGTACTGTCATAAGTTCATAACATTAATTAAATAATTCAATTCCGTAACGACGAAGAAGTCCCGTTCTTCCAATCGATTTGCGCCATTAAATTTATCAAAGCAATTATTAATTCCCTTTGCTTCTAGTTCCAATCAACTATCTGTTACAGAAGCATTATCACTTCGGAACGAGGGCAGAACTGCCTCTTACCTTACCGTTACTCTGAGTAAACCTGATGATGTAAACACACGGAATGTCAAAGTAGTCGTGGTGGTGACTTAAAATTGACTGAGCGCCGCGTATGTAGTAATTAAATTAATTAAACTCAAGTTCAACATATGAATTAAAATAGGAAAACAGGGATAAAAGATATAGGTCTATGAATATGAACTAAAAAAGGAAGACAGTGACAAAAGATTAGTATCAGTAAAGAACTAAGTAATAATACAAAACGGGGACTTGAATAAAGATGATTTTTGAAAGAAGTACTCGTAGTGTAACATTAAAAGGGTTTTATTGATAGAGAACTTAATCTAGCTCAAGGCACGCGATTGCAATATAGTCCCGTATTTCCTCCCACAGACGTTCAACTCTTGTATTGCCATTGTAAAAGACCTTATTAGCTCTAAGGGCCGTGTTCTTGTGAAAGATTTACTTAATGCGATTTCAAAGTAGCGTGCAGTTTTACGTGTGGTCCGCTGGTCCCGTTGATTTGGTAGTCAATGAGGCAGTTCATTTAGCTCAAGTGAAATGGACACGAGTTAGTGTTCACGAAATGAGATAATTCTATGTTTTGTAACTGGCACTAAACATAACGTAGAAACCAATGAAGGAAAGCATGATAAAATACCGAATGTTTAGATTAATTACTTAATAACACCTGTCAAATCGATAAAATCATAAGCAACCAGTGAAATATAGACGTAACGTAAGTAAACCTGACGCATCACGATTCCAAATACGGCATCGGCTTTTTGTACCATGTTCAATTTATCCACCTTCACTTTCGCAGTATTTAACGGTCAATCAAGCGACGATTACGTGATATTAACTTAAACTCATATCGAGCAAATGGACTAAGTCAAATGTCAATGTAGACGCGAGAGTGCAATAGCTATTCATTTAAAGTATTAGTAAATGTTGGTTACTGCACTTGGTGATCTCTGATCTTTTCGTGATTCACGTAACATTTGTTAATGAATTTTTGAAGATCTATCAAATTTAGATAAGATTACTTCACAACTTCCTACCTCAGAGTGGAGATGTAGAGGTCAGTGACTTATTAGATGATGTTATAAAAAGTTAAGCTGAGATTGAATACAGCCTAGTTCTATTCATGTAATTCATATTTGAAAGATTACTAAGACATAAACCTGTAAATAATGCATATACCCTATAAGCTAAATGAATAATAATCCTACACTAAAACTAGAGTTTGACTGTGGTCCAATTACCCCACAAAGTACTAAAGCAAAAACTTATATTCATGATTCTATGTTTCTTTCTATTCTATTTATTGTAGACATCGCTAAAGAAAGAATCTGTATTTACCTCAATGTTACTGCAGTAGATACACGTATTTGAGAATCCGCCAACAGCATATTGACGCCACTTCGTATTAGTAATTCAGCTAGTGTAAGCTCTAGCTGGCGTAACCAATTGGTACAATACACACAGCGAGACTTTACAACAAGGTGTATTGTTAGTAAGAGGCCTAGAGGCAGAATTTGTAACACCTCGCCCAGATAACAGAGGAAGAAAGCGTTCCTTTCCTACTACAATTGCTGGTTTAGTCGAGCCTATGCAAATATTTATAACACCTATTCAGACAAAATCAGAGTGAGATACAGATAATAAAACTATCAAAGCACTTGTCACAGAGATAATAAACGAATGAATGACAAAAGGTGAGACTATAGTAGATCCACCGGTTTTGAAACTAGACGATCGCGTTTTGCGAAATAAGCACGACTTAGCATTCCAGAGGCACGACAGTTTCAACTTACGATCCATGCACGTCACATATTGCGACCATAGGTACCTACACCCAATCGTAAAGAAATTTCAAAAAACTCTACCAAATATATTGAAGTCAATTTCAAGTCTTGCAAATCTAAGCCATAAAGGCAGTTTCGCATCAAAATAATTTAACGACTTAATTTTGACAAAGAAGCGTGGGTTGTAACTTGTAGACCAATTCCGTGAGCTTTTGAGAGTAAAGCCACACCCTTCGCTTTACCAACGGGGCATTTATCCATATAGATTGACGATTAAATGCCAGAATACAGACCCATTATGTTCTTATAGAATGGAACATGTTTGTTTGCATAACACATTTACATTCTGGACTCACCTAAAAGAAGTTTGTTGTTTGGCCTCATAATCGCGCCGCCATCTTTGTATCTGGGAACAATAAAGATAAAAGTCAGTGTTGTTTCATTAAATTGAATTGTTTGGTTTTATTGTGATGTATTCATCAAACAACTCTATTTTTAAAAGTTTTTGTAATGTCCGGGGTCTCTTGAAAATACTTTGTAAATAAGTCATAGAAGTTTTCGATTGAGGCGTATGTATTCAAACTAGTATGTACATTTGCTTTGAGATATAACCGGGCGAATGCCGTCTCACACGTAATTGCGGCTCTTCAGTCTTTAGAAATCCGAAATGACACCCGGATTCCAGAAATTGCAGATTTATTGCCGCAATTTCAATAGAATTATCAATAAATTCTGTAGAAATTGCTTTCGTACCATACGTGGATCTCGGTGGAATTAGCAGAAGTCTTTGAGACTTATTAGGAAACGTGTGACTACTATCGAAGCTTTAGAAACTATTTCATATGAAGATGGCACCTGGATTACGTACGGTAGAAAAACCGACATTTATGACCTGGCTTTTCATAACTTCAAGCTAGTTTATTCGCAATAGCTTCGATGCAATCATCGGCATGGCAAAAAGCGGCATTTCGAAGGAAAAATACCTATAAATATTTTCAAAATTTTTACGGTTCCGATCACGTATAGCAGGTAAGGACTTGTGGCGACATCATAAAATTCGAATAAGTTCAATGAACTTGGTGTCTGTTTTTGTGCAAATATTATACTTAGGTATCTACCAAAGTATAGTATTTGCACAAATACAAACACTATACTTAAGTAGGTACTATAACTATGAATAGTAGAACAAGTTATTATCATTTACTTAGGAAATGAGCAAAATTTCATGTGATGTAATGTAATTTAAAATAACAACAGACAGCTGTGATAGAAAAGAGGACCGTAGTCGTGAATTCGTGATCATAAAATTAGAGAACCTCAGAGGACTAACACGAACGACTAATATAAACCATGACGACCATCTAAACGGATTATAATTATGATTTGGTAAACTTCTACGGTAAATTACGAAGTAAGTAATACAAATATTAAAAAAATCAAGAGTCAAGAAGACAAAGAAAATCTTACAATTACTTATGTAGATGCTTGCTTATCGTATGGTGGCCAACCTATTTGTCAGAGTTGTTCAGGCCGCCCGTAGGCTCAGAGGCTTAACGACTGCTGACGAACGACAACAACCGGGACCGACTGTTTGACGTGCTTTCCGAGGCACGGAGGAGCTCAGATGAAATAAGCCACTAGCGGTCACCCATCCAGGTACCGACCGCGCCAACGTCGCTTAACCTGCACGATCACTTTCGGACCGTGCTCGCAACTAGGCTACGAGCTCCTCTTATGTAGATGAAACTGATAAACAGAACAGAAGCCAATAAAACTGGTTAAACAAGTAACCTATTAAAAATATATAAGCTACACGTATAGTTAAATAAAGTCCAAAACAAAAATAAGATCTTTTTAATAGCAGACATACGAGTTACAAACAAATAACTAACATACATAAATAATATAAATGTTATTATTAACATACATAAGAAGAAGAATAAGAAGACGGTAAGAATCCCACGTATAACTATTAATAATCACAAAAGATTGAAAAGTTGTAGAAGCAAATGTTATTAACTTATTAATTATAAAGGAGGTTTAATGCGATATGGCATACAAGTAGGTACTTACACAATAATATAGGTAGGAACTTACCTAAATCAGCTGCTATTCGAATAAACGTTGACATGTCTTGCAAATCTAAAGTAAGAATCTGCTAACCACAAACAATTCTGTTGTTGTAAAATAAGCAAGAAGATTAGGCATGCAATCTTGAATTCTCTTGATGAATGTCTTACGTGATGCGAGTTCATGCCTTTGTTATTTCCTTAACTATGTAAGCTTTAAACTCGTTATTACATGCATTAAATCATATAGCGCTATTCTACATATTTGAGTTCAATTAGTTAAATTCAAGGTCCTCTAGTGTAATTATTATCTCATAATCATGCATGACCAAATCCAAAACCGTCAACTTTTAATTATTTCTGTTATTTTAGCTGAGCTGTTATTATAATAATTAATTTTTAAATATGTTTATACCTACATTTACTATGCTATAAATATAAGGGTACCTATGTGCGTTATTATAGAATATAACGCGTTGCACGTGGTTGGCACAGACTCCAAAATAATTATAGGTACACCTAGGTTTCATTTTTATATTATAATTATTTCTAACTTTGTAGTGATTTGAAAGCGGTTTTTATTTTTAAGTATTTTTTTTTATTTCACAATTTTAATGTTAATTATGAGGGTCTGGTGCTGGTGGAGGGGAAGGAGGACTTCGCCCCTCGTCGGGCCTTCAGAAAGGTTCCCAATTGTCTAATTACAAGTGACTTGCTGTCACCCGCTGAGGACTTTCGCTGCCCATCTCCGAAGTGCATCATTAGAACCTAACCAAATTTTTATAGGACCACCTGGAAGTATATCCTTGTCACTAAAAAAAGAAGCATCAAAAACGGTTCACTAATGCCGAAGATATGCAGTAACATACACCAGTTAAAGTTAAAAATGAATTAATTAGACGAATTATCATCAAATCTTGTTAATTACTTACAACGCCCTTCTATGACTGTTGCATGAAGTAAAGCCTATTTGCTTCTTGACGGATCACTTTTTGATTAAACACACACACACGTCTCATACACTTTATAATGTAAAACAAAACGTAAGAAGACCTGCCAACACCTTTACAAATGATAATTGCCGTGTAATTACCCTATTGCAATTGTAGAATGTCAGTCACTGGAATTATAAATATGTTGTGTGTGAATGACATATGACTTTGAGTAACACACACGAACTACAAAATTACAATCTGCAGGTTGTTCAAAGAAAAGGACAAGGTTGAGTATTGTCAGTTTTCTTAAAAATAAAGATACCTATATATAATGGATAAGTAAATGACTAGGTACATATGCATTACTTGTTGCATTTTCATGCAGAAAAAAAACTTAATAAAGATAATAAAATATTCTAATAAAAATGAAACCTGAAAATGAAACCTAGTTGTTCCTATAATTATTTCTAACTTTTTAGTGGTTTGATGGCGGTTTTATTATTTTTTATTAATTTTTTTTTTCATTATTTCACAATTTTTAGTGTTTATGATGAGGGTCTGGTGTCGGTGGAGGGGAAGGAGGGCTTCGTCCCACTTGGGGTACTTCGCGCCCCTCGTTGGGCCTTCAGAAAGGTTCACAATTGACTAATTACAAGTGACTTGATGTCACCCGCTGAGGACTTCCGCTGTCCATCTCCGAAGTGCATCATCAGATCTTGACCAAATTTTTACTAAAAAAAAATTATCAAAATCGGTTCACAAATGTCGAAGATATGCGGTAAGATACATTTTAAAAAATACAGTCGAATTGATAACCTCCTCCTTTTTGAAATAGGTTATAAATAATGACTCTACTACATGCACAGTATACAGATTTATAGATTTGTAAGACTGTGCTATATACCTAATTTGCTACTCTTTCATTACCATGTATTGTTTCTAAACGGCAAATACAAAGTTGTACTCCTGGGTAAGGTCATTCCTCAGGTCAATGAAGTAACACAATATGATTTAGAAGTGGCCTGTAATGACGTGCGATATATTAATGTTGGTAGAATTAATCTATACGGTGAACACGGTAATGATAAGTTTTATAATGACTTGGAAGGCTTTATTGGTCTCCGGTGATTATAACATAAGCCTACTTTGGTTGTAGAAGATTGAACTGGTAGTTTACAGTATGGTAATCAATCATATGATAAAATAATTATTCTTCATACACTAATACTTTTAACTACTGACAGATATTGATACTGTATAGGTAAACGATTTAAACATTGTATATTGAGTATGGTTAATTTATAAACAAATTGAAAATAAAAGGTGCTGACTGATGATGAAAGATGAACCAACTTATTAAAATATAAAGATGAAACTAAAATACAAACAACAAAACAAACGTGTGAAATCCACTAATCAGCACTGCTCGGTGAATCAAGGCCCGTGTCCCCTTGAGTAAGGGGAGGCCTGTGTCCCAACAGTGAGGACATTAATAGGCTGGTGATGATGATGAACAAAACAAGGATGAAAAATAATGTAATTAAATATTTTTTTATAAATAGGCTTAGACAAACAGGCATACGTGCCTCCTGATGGTAAGTAGTCACCGTCGTCGCCTAGGGACACGTGCAACACCAGAGGCATTGCTTGTGCGTTGCCGGCCTTGGAAGGAAAGGACACTCTTTACGTTTTTTGAAGCAGCCCATGTCGTAGTACAGTGGAAATAGGTCGGGAGGAAAGTGTTCCATATTTTGCAGATATGGGGACAAATCGGGTCGTGGTGGACACCCCAGGGTTTCAGGAAATGCGGGTGAAATGCAAGCCTCCGACGTGTGGTGCGATTTAGGAATGTGGACGATGGCACCAGATTAACAAGTTCCGCAGAGCTCTCCCATGTTCAAACGGTAGAAAATGCAGAGAGAGCCGATGTCTCTCCTCAAACCCAGAGGTTCTAAGCCGCTTGTGAGTTCGGAATCGTCGACGATTCGAGTAGCGCGCCTTTGCACGGAGTCAAGTGGATGGTTGATCGACCATCATGTTTCGTATCATATTATTATTGGATTTTACTATAACCCATTCATCGCACATATAAATCCCATTATATCTTTGTTATATGTCCAATTATAACAATGATTAATTTAATTTAATTGACACAATATTATAATTGTCATTTTAATTAATTACAGTAATACCTACATAATATTATGTACTTATTATTAATGGTTATTATGACTTTGTTAAATAATGAATAATTGTTCTGTATATAGTTCCTCCAGGATTTAGTGTATTTGTTGTTTGTCTGCGTGTTCTTCTACTTCTAAGTCGTGTTCCTCATTGCTGAGGGTCATGATCATTCTAAGGAATCATCACATAGAACTGTCTTGGCAGATTTAATGCGGTGGTTTGCCATTGCCTTCCCCATTGCCTGCGTGTATACCTTAGTATATGCTGCATATTACATTAGTATATAATACCTGAACACTCAAGTACACACTTTGACGCGTAATGAACATTATCAATAAAATATGTCTATGTCTATCCAGATATTTACCAACATTGTAAAAATATAACATTAACTACTTAGGTATTTACATATGGTGTTATTGACCTACCTCTACCTCTAACTCACTCTGACCTACTGTACGATGTTAAGTGTTTAAATAGGCAAGTGTTCCGAACGAAGCTCGAAAATTGTTATGAAAACAATAATTTGTATATTGTACGCTAGTTACCGACATCAATGAAGCATAATTATCGCCAATATTTATCACTAAAGATGGACAAAGATAAAAGATGGACATACATACAAATGTACACACCCCTTTCACCCTTTCACTCACTTCTACACAAACACGCTCACACACATTTCCAATATACACACACCAAAACTTATTTTTCCCTATAAGCATTATTTTAAAATAGGAAATCTTTAATGGGCAGTATGTTTTTTAATGGACTTTTTTGTTTTTAAATTAAAGCGCTGTGGATTCTGTAATGAATAAATTAAAAAAATTAAAAATTAACGATAATCGACCTAAGCAAAAACTTGTGGTTTATGAACTAATTGCGGTTTCCCAAAGGTATTAATTTTCAAACAATAAGCCGAATGCAATATATTGCAAAAGTAAAGGCGGATCCGTATCGTGTCATCGTGGTGTCGTATTATACTATTGTATTCATTATGCAAGACAAGAAATGAAATAAGCTACCTACATTAGGTAAGCAAATAGCACAGGTTTAATATTGCGTCGACTTTGATTTTGACTAGCCAGAATCAAGTTGGTATTTTGATGATAAGTTAGAAGTTTAGAACCTTTGTAAACTACTGTTACAAATGCATATATGTAAAGTATCTTAGTAAGTATAGAGGGCGGTGAGTAGAGATCAGGATCTTTTGTTCCTGTTTCTTGTGTTCCGCCAGTCATACACGCTGTAGCTTGTGATTAGTGACAAGAATTACTAAAACGCTACGAGACTACGTTTCGTGTGAAAACATCTTGATAAATTTTATTTAGTATTATATTGTAAGTTGTAAGCAAAACCGCGGTTTTTAGAGCGTTTCGTTCTCACACTGCTCTGCTCAGCTATCCACCATCGTTAGAATGACAAATGAAAACAATATCTATTCCTTTGCATATAGAACCTCATTTACATTGAAAGTGGTTTACTTTGGAATTGCGCTACATTCGAAAATGGGCATTATTAGTAGGAGAATAAAATTTACTTTATTGTCGCCAAGGATGGCATAAGATGTTTTAACTGGGAATTAAATTACTTGCTGTGGTCAGGTTTCCTAACTGCGCAACTGAAGTGAGCTGAGTTTAACCGCATAATGGTATTGCGACAAAAGTGAGAATTCTATCGAATGAAGAAAAGTACAAAAAGAATAATAAGTAACCTTGTAGACATCTGCACAATATGTCATATAAATACCTAGCTATAATAGCTAGACGCAACATGAAGACTTATGAATTGAAGAATTCATCAAAGACATCATCAGATTAGGTTGTATGATTAGATTACTAACAAAATTGATCAAAATTGGTCTTTGGATCGATCCAAGGACCTGCAACATGTTTGTCGAATGTTTTTTAGATATTATCATGTTCTAAAAAGATCTAAGTGACATTGACACAAATATAACGCGCAAGATTCAAACTTACTTTAAAAATGAATTCTACAGCTTAAAAATGTAAATGGGAATAAATAATCTACAAATTCGATCTCTGATTATTATCAGAGATCGAATTCTGATGATTGCGAGGCCAAAATATGTAAAATAACACACAGCATTTATAAATAACCATAACACAAAGTATGACATTATTGGCTGAGAATAGCCTCAAATCATCGGTTCGATCGCAACATAACTACCCGTAATTAAATCAAAAAATGACAGCCGACCAATTCGAGAAGGAAACGGCCAATCTGATCGCAGATATGGAAATACAGACTCCGATAAATATGTCGACGACTTTTGAGACCGGCGATGGTCACACCGAATAATGGCCATCGCATATTATACCAACTCGACGCGAACCCGGCACGAACTCAACTAGAGCAAAGCATAGAAAAGTAAGTTTTATATCGTATTACATACAGTAGGTTTTCAAAATACAAAAGTAGAAGGTGAAGTAGTTGTCGATGAGTTGTCAACGTGTGGGCTACTCGTCGATAACTACTTATCTTGAAAACCTACTGTATGTAATACGATATAAAGCCCACATTTCAATGCTTTGCTCTGAGTTGAATGAATGAATGAATACTCTTTATTGCACAAAATTAGTGTGATACTAGTGTGCTCTGAGTTGAGTTCGTGTCGGGTTCGCGTCGAGTCGCTACAATGTGCGATGGCCTTAAAACTGAGAGAATTTGACATTGGAATAATTCAGAGATAAACAATCAGAAGAAACTCTGAGATAAGTGAAAGGTAGGTAAGTTACTACTTACAATAATTAGTTAGTATGTAATAAGTCGAGGGAAGAGGGATTTTGAGGAATGTGGAATCTGACCTAAATCGGATAATGCAAGCTGCTATAACGACAAGAAAAGAAGAAATAAGAAGAGACGAGTGACAAGAAGAAAAGGTTACTGAGGTTAAAGGTTAAATAGCCGATGCCTAGCTGAGGTAAGTACCAAAACTTTCTCAATGCAGATGTTTCGTTAAAATATCCTGATAAAAAACAACCTTTCTTCACTTTTCAATTTTCTAATTTACCACACACACAACGGTGTGACGAAGATCTAAGAATCTGTAATTCGTAATCATTACCCTTTATATCAATAAAACATCAAGTGTGCCGGTCCGTTAGCCGGACAAAAAGCCGTAGTGGGTCAATGGCACAAGCACAAGCGCAGAGGCTGCGCGCGCGCCGGCTCGCATCTCTCAGTATTGGGACAAAGAGTTGAAGCCTTTTCTTTTTTTAATGATTCCCTCTAAAGGCTCTTTCAGTGGTGACATTGACATATATGGAGTACCTAATATTATTATAACGTGTCGCTTAATGTGTGTGATGTGCTTTCGGTATTATACGTTTTCTACGTTTGGTATTTTGTGTTCTTTAAATAAAAATCGAAACCGGTCGTCTTCACGACTTTATTGGTTGACCTCTGACCTCAGTAGCATAACGAGAGCTTTTTATTCCTTTTCGTAGCTTTAAGTCAATCAGAGAATCTTATCGTACTTTATTCAACGTTACTATCCAAGTTTTCTTATTAATCCTAGTTTGTTAGAGAAAAGTGGAGGAAAGCGTTTTGGACTTAGCCCTAACTACGAGTATCTTTAGGTACAGAGAATCCTACGATGTGTGTGTCTTCCACCCGACGTTTTCCCGCAGCGCTACGACATGGGATGCTTAAAAAAGAAAGTTAAAAAAGTCCTCTCCCTCCACGGCCGGCACCACACAAGCAATACCCCTGGTATTGCACGTGTCTCTAGGCGACGGTGACTACTTACCTTCAGGTGGCCCGTTTGCCTGTTTGTCGTAGCCTATTTATAAAAAAATAAAAAAAAAATAGATAAACTTCTGGCATATTTCGTCTTCAAAGCTTTCATTAGGTTAACTTTCTCTAAAGTATGTAACAATGTAAGAATTCAATTATAGAGATTAGTTGAAAAAATCATACAAATTCAAGTAAAACTAACTTATTTAAAACCTAAATATAATACTTAGCCCGTTGTTGGTAATTTCTAATAGAACTGGAATAAATTATATGACCCCACTGCCTATTCGTAATTCGCATCGTACATTAAACGACTGTTTTATTCAAAGGCGAATGAACTCTGTACAATAGTGATTTACATATAAAAATAGTTTGTTGTTGGTACTAACTACAGTTACGGAATCATTTATAACTTTATAAGCGATCAGTTGACTACAAACACATGAGACGAGAAAGACATCTCTGATTTTGTTATAACTAACATAATAATTTACTAAATAAAGTGAAATAGAGTAAAGAATAAGAAATATAAGAATGGAGTACAAGAATATAGTTATAAAAGGGCTAAACGCAAAAGCGCTCACCTTCTTAAATAGGATACACTTGGGAATAACGTCACGGTAGAATCTCTTGCAAGCTGCATATTACTGAATTTAAGATAGGCTGATGAAAAGTAAGAATAAGATATATTAAAACTTGGAATTGCGATAGCAACAGCAAGACATACTTACATCAGAAATGCACAAGAAACAAGATCCAAAGCTAGGAATTGAATTACATTTCATATGAAAGTGTTTACGACAGAAACTGAATAATTGCAAACAAACTGCAAAATACACAATCGCAACATGATACGAAACCACTTATATTACACATAAAAGCACACGTTGTACAACAGTAAAACAGGAGCCATAAACGTATATTACAAAACGCAGTTATAAAGCTGTAAATGCATTTGACAGAGTGAGAATAATGTAATTATTTGCAACAAATCCGTCATAATGTTCTGTTGCCACTCACGCGTTCTTCGAAATGAATCTGGGCCGATCGGGACCGGTCTCAAAGGGACAGGCGATAAAACTGCAGTTGTAGTTGGTACTACAGACAGGAAAGAAAAAGCTATGGCAAAGGAAAAACTCACTAAACCAGTTATCAAATAAAATGTATGTTTTGAAATGGCCGAAGAAGCGGAGTGTACCTAATACTTAAATATTTAATGGCACAGGAAACTCATATGTAAAGGCTTAATAATAGATATTTAGGTATGATTTCTAATGGAATATTTTTGAAAATAACCTCACATAGAAAAGAATCGAAGAGTTAATTTATGTTAGATAGCATAGTAAAACAACGGTATAGGGACTATACCGAGTAAACAAGATTATTTTAGATTCCTATATTCTGCCTACAATCCCTTCCATATTTGCCTTCCTTTCCATCAGCATACCTGTCGCTTGACTGTTCTATTTAGTCTAAGTCCACCCTAGGTGGGCGTCTTAGATTCGAAATGGCTAATCCGGCTGTCGCCTGAGGCAAGCCGTACAAACAGTGCACTTGGTATGATAAAATATAACACAAATTGTTGTAAACATGGTCAACTCGTTATCGAAACCCATAATACGACGTCCTAATATACTCGTAGCAGGTGATATAACTACTGAAGTATATTGAACAACAACGCGTAAAATGCGACGCATATTAGCAGTTCATCAACCTTCAAAGTTTGAAGGGATGATAAGGCTTGCAAGGATAATTAACTAGTCCAGTTATATCCTACTGTGACGGTAGAAGACGGAAAAGATAACACTGTCCCTGATAACAGGATCCTAGCGATCTATGTAGATCTTTCATTACCTAACCACGAAAGAGCTTTTGATACGATAGGCGCGCGCGAGCAGCCCGTTGGGTGGGCTTTGTTCAACACGACATCTCCCGAACAAGTCACGATGATTGACGACTACCTGCCGGACGCTCGCCTGGTGGACACGGGTTTCCGTCGAAGATGTGTACACTGTAATTATCATGTACCTGTTGTCTCGATGTAGAAAGAAATAATGAAAGTCAATTTGTAAAATAATAATAAGAGGATGTAAAGCGATCCGGGATGTAAAACATTAGCCCGGGAGTTGCTAATTAACTTAGATATACAGATAGATAGTGCTTGAATTGAATACAAGAAGCAAGTAAATAGATCTTTGAAAGGCGAAATAATGGAAAAAATACGATAATATTAAGGGAGATACGATTACAGAACACTCACAATGGGGTGTGAGAAAGAATCTCCATAACGAATTAGGGTTGTTATTCTACCTCTAGTAACAACTTCAAATTACAGAGCAGGTTTCTAATTATCAACGCTGTATTTTATTACAAGTAACAGTAAAGATCGGCTATAAATTATCAAAGAAAAGCTACACCGTTTATTGGTATAAATTCTAAGCATGATCCGTAAACCAGACCGTATAAAAACTAACCGCACCCACCGGCTGAACTGCAAGCCTTCGAATCGTAATAGACGGTTACAGTCAGGTTACTGTACCAGAAAAACTCGAACGAAACTATTTCTAATGGCTTCCGCATAGCACGCGATAAATTTTGCAAAAAACATAAAACGTTACTGTACCAGTTTAATAAACATTTCGAATGCCTAATTAATAGAGTTATAGATAGTAAAATAATAACGGCTCAGCTAGTTTTTCTGAAATAACGTGAGAAAGTATCTTTTAATTTAAATGTTTTTAGTTTCCTTGATTATACGTATATTTCACAACAGTTTATTTGTTTGTACCGTTTGTTACACTAGACGAGTTCTGCTCCATTACGTTTGGAAATGTCGCCAAAACATCATTTAATACCAAGAGTTTCCATCGCGAGTCACGTCTTTGTGATAGAAACGTATTGGTCCAAATCTCGTAAATAGACATTTCAAAAGGTCTGATTTCTAGCACCATAATCTTCTCTTGAGCATGCACGAACCACGAAATTCACCCACAAACGTGACACTAACTAGCTTCAATGGGACCGTTCGATCCGAATACGAACACGATGACACCGCTAATCGAATTACCGATGAAAGCATCGAATGAAAGTGAAAAACGGGAACGGAATCGGGCCAATGGTGGTTTTTTTTTGTCGAAATACAACTGTTAAATGAGTCACTGATGGAATTGAAAGATGAAGTGATATGAAAGAAGACTTACAGCACAATACAGGTAATTTGGGTCACTTATTGCGAGCTTTCTTAGAGAAAAAACTGTACATTTGGGATTCTTCTTCTTTCGTGTTGATGATCCGAATTAAATTTTTGCCGACCAGAAGGCAGCCTCATCGATATCGATCTGGTTGGCCTCGAAAAGGTCCTCCCGCGTGCAGATGGTCGGACACGCGGGACAGCAGAGCAAGTGCTCCATGGTTTGAGGGGAGACACCACACTCACACTTTACTTTATCTTTTGGCGGTATGAAACCTTTGGGCGGGTATTTCTTCCGCCATTTGGGATAAAATTAATAGACACGGTTTGAAAATTATATTGCTCATAATTACGCAGCCTCTAGGGGAGTGCCTCATTTCAAATATGAAAATTTCGCAAACTCACTTTCTTTCAAATGCAGCATATTGCATGGATGTATTAACAGTAACATCATTCATATCATAGTATCTATTAACAACACAACAGGATCATTTGTAACATTACAATATATCAATGTTACACATCAACAAAACCACAAAGTACAAAAAGTTACGTCACGAATCGTATAGCCTCATTGTGTGGCCGTGATCGATTTCACGAGTCGATGCGAGATATTCTCGATACGCGCGACACTAATCGATGCTGGGTTGAGAGTTCTATGAAAGACTATTTCGGTTGAAACCGAAGCCCAAAATGTCAAAATATATTAGCATAATAATCGAAGACACGAATATACTGTAGTTTACATCAACTACAGTATATTCGTGTCTTCGATTATTATGCTAATATATTTTGACATTTTGGGCATGCGTTACTTTGCGGAAATTCATTACCTACTGAATATTGAAATAATGGGGAAGAAGAAGTGAGTGGGTACTCACTTTCGGATTCGCCCTCCTCAACTATTAAAACCCAAAAAGATTATAACAAAGAATGACAAATAAGACTCCTCAGGATATGCTGAGATGTGATAAGAAAAGAAATGAATGGCAGTATTCCACTAGAAAGCGCCAATTTGAATTCATTGTTTTCGACATCTGACAGAGCAGTCCACTGGTCCTGATGATAAGTACCTCGTTAGAGGCGAAACATGTGTATTTGTGCCCTATGAGATTGAAACCGATGTCCGTAGTCAAAGTAGCACTCTACAATATATTAAGTCATCTGCGAATGTCTTCAGTAGCTGTATAGTAATCTATCTTACAACAGCACGCTTTGTGCAATAATGAATTCTAAAGTCCAACTTGAAAACCATTCATTAATGATGTCTAATTTGCCACCAGTATCAATGATAAGTCAATCTGATGGTGTAACTTCCTTTTATGGGTATGCAATTAGAGTTATATGCAAGTACCTACCTATATAATTTAGTTTTTTTTTCGCTATATTGAAACAGCCTATAATAAGGTAAGTAGTTTGGTTGAATTTGAAATGACCAAAAATAATTTTATATTGAATGTACAATTTCATATCTAGGTGCTAAACTAAATAATTTATAATCTCCTGATATATGCTTTGTAGGACGCAAAAGACCCTGAATGACTAATTGACAGCTAACTTGGGAATACCGGTTATAGGACAGAAACAATAAAATTTAATTACGAAAATAAATGACTCTTCCAATATGGCGTCGTAAAAGCTCTTACTATAGGCAATCTTGCCAATTAAAGTTATCGTAAAAGTTAAAAGTTTACTTGTAGTGTGAATCATATAAGAACAAGTTCCCTTACTGTTGATAAATGTGTTGAACTAAACGTATTAACTACATTTCCCAGTATATGTAGGAGAGGAACATCTTACTCTAAACGAGCACAGTTAACCCATGGGTCGAGAATTCGATTCAAGCATGGTTTTACGAATCGATTTCCGTTAAAGTTTCGCGTCCACCCACGGTCCCGTTCGCAGCGTACGAAACTAGCAAAATTTCCATGTTGGGAGCGAAGATGTAAAATATATTGCGCGGTGCTAGATTAAACACGCCTACAGATTATAGCGTAACCTATTTTGAAAAAGGTTAAAAAGTTTTATTGATGACTTTTATGCAAATTTATGTAATAAACATCGTAGTTTTCTATGCTTAGAGCAATCACAAATACCTTTAAACTGATGTTTTTTATTTGACATCTCTAATAGCTTTGCACTAAATTAGCTACTCACAATGTACAAGCCTATATAACTACTTATCTACAAAATAAAACAATTACCTACCGTTATCGAGTATCTTCTACTATACAGAGCTAGTATTGCTAACCGATGAAAATCAAATAAGGAAAGACAATATCTGAAGGAATCAATTTATGTGACATAAGGGCATCAGATAAACCCAGTAATTCTAAGTTCTTCCAGCCAACATGTTCTCTTGGCCCCCAATATAATACGGATAGCTCGCCGCATTCAGCCATTAGCATAACTAGAGAAGCGCGAGCGCAGGTGAGCGCGCGGCTAACGGGACCGCGCATGCGGGTATCGACGCATCTATAACCCGGTTCAAGTGCTAATAGGACCACCGCCATCCCTACGTCTCTTTTCCACGAATGCCAAGGGAATTAGCGAAAGAGAGACACAACGGTAAATGGCAGCCTTCTAAAATCTGAATAAACATTGGCACGTTTCGAAGTCAACTTTACGAGTACCGATTTAGAAACTATTTTAGGTGCATTTAATGAGGTATGAAATTGTTTGAATAAACTTGAAGTAAAGTTTGCAGCAGAGCAGCGCGCCGCTGTGCGCCTAAAGAGATTAGGGCATCACAATAAATTGTTAGTTTATGGGTTCTTGATGCATAATAAAAAGTTTTGCAGTTGTTTTAGCCCACGAGGACACAAGTTGATTTATTTTATTGATATCTCTGAAATGAAAGGTACAAATAAGATGAATGGACATTAGCATTTGATAGCGATCATCTTGTGTTCTTGGGTACTTGTACTCGTAGGTATACTGTCATTTGTGTTGTGAGATTTGATCCATTGGAAGGAAAATGTGAATGAATGAATGAATTATTTACAATGCTAATCAAATGTTTGCATCCGAATGATCCAAACACAGGTTCAATTGTTTCTTCTGTACTTACATTACAGGTAATTCCTGTTAGGTTAGGTTAGGTTCTGATCCTTTATTGAACAAATCGCACTTACAATTTGCTCATGGTTCTAGGAATGCTTATTAAACTATCATCTAAATCATCTATTATATGAACATTTAGGTAACCGTTAAACGTCAAGATACTCGTGATAATGTGAGCATAGTTCTGAAAGCAAAACTCGTGATCTCGAAAGCGAGCGCTAGAAATTGCTATACCGTCGTATACATCACCGTGACTAATGTTAATACATCATTGCGGAATGTAAACGTTGTTATGTTAACAAATACGTACGTAATAATAAAACAAAATACAAAGTTGAAATTATACCTATTTAACTGTAATGATGGTTCATTGACATCGTCAAAGTGGTTAGTAATAGTTACTTTTACCTACTTACAGCAAATTAGAGGAATGGGAGCAAACGTCTCTAGTAGTGGAAGCCAAGATCCACTTTATGTTACTAAGACGGCGAAAGTTAATTATAGTGCCATTCAACAACAACAAGAGGACAATTTTGTAAACATTACAATTATGTTCCACTTCTGAAATACAAAAGGCTGTCTATACGAAATTTAAAATTAAAATGAAACAAATATTCTAAAGAAAGACTTAGTCCAACACGAAGATCATCTCACTTTAGTAGTTGAATATTCATACTCAAATTACCAAAGAATGGGTGTTTTACTCATACAAAATGACTCTACCACTCGTAAGCAGTACTGTTACCCCATATTTTGGCAATGCTACGTCAACACAATACAGTAAAGAATAACCTTTTAACTTGAGTACTTGGTTGACATATCCTCACACCTTTTTGTATAGTGGCTAACTGTTAAGTTATCTATTGAATAAGTTTACAGTAAAACTACCAAGCATTACTGCGTCACGAGCTAGTGATTTTGAAAACGCAACCTCTGTCACTCATATTACAATGTAAGTGTCATAGTATTCGCTATTCATTCGCGTTTCTCTAGTAAATCTTGTGTGAGATAATGCAGCATATAAAAGCAGATTGGGCGATTTTCATTCATTCTCAGGTGTGAAAAACTGTATAACTAAATGTTCAAAAATGTAATAACTAAATGTGTTATTTGTGCGTGTTTAAAAAACGATATATGTATACCTACCTACTCCTATATCAGTTAAAATAAAACTGCGAATAGACAATCGTTAGATATTACACAAGTTTCAAAAACACGAAGTGCAATCAAGAAATGCAATCTCGTAGCATCTGCTGATGAACACAAACTGAAAGGTGCAGCCGACTGTTGTGAACTTCCTTGGCTTTGAATATATAAACAGCCTTACAACTATCAAAGCTGTAATTAATAACGGACATACGTTAACCAGTCTAGAATATCCGCACACCTCTTGCAACCCAGCGCTTGACAGCGAATGGGCGTGCATTAGTTACTTGATAAAGGATCAAGCGAGAAGCGGAAAGCGTATGTCAGTAAAAGAGGATGTGTCAGTTCTACGACGATCCTATAGTCACTATAGATACACAGTTTAACTGTGGAGTCGCCTGCGCGGCAAGATGGGCGCGGGGCGGGACGTCAGAGAGCTAGCATGCGGCGGGCGGGAGGAAGCGGTTTACCTATAATTAACCATATTGATGCGACTGTGCCTGCAAATCTGACTAAACGTTAGTGTGATATAGTATTTCTGAGCTAGGTAACGGTTACCTAAGGAAACCGACTATTCGACCGTTCTAGGGTGAAAGAAAACCCATTGGCCAAATTGGCTTTTACAACATTTTATCCTAGAAGAGTCGAAACGTTTGATTAGATTTTGAAAGCAACAATATCGCGGAAGGTCGAAGTCATCCATCGCGTACCTAAACCGTAGGTTGAAAGACAAACTCGAACTAAAAAAATCAAACACGAAAACACTATTACAAAACATATAGAACAAGTTCATGAACTACACCAAAGTCTGAATCGTCGCAATCGCAGGCAGTACCGTATGGAAGCACAGGTATAATTTATAGGATAGGACGGAGATGGGCACTGGGCTGGGTACGAGTATAGTGTTTAGTGTCTGTCGTCAGGCAAACTGTTTGAGTAGCTGACTGTTTGATTGGCTTGATTTGTTGGCATGAAAGAAAAAGAAGAAAATAATAGATCCAACAAAAAAAGAACAGAACAGAATTCAAATACATAAGTATTTTAAACAGATTTGAAAAGTGGGAAAACTGAGAAGCCTACATAAGACAGATTATATCATCAAACTCATAACCAAAAACCTGGAAGCACTAGTACAGAAAATGGTAGCACAATAGAGGAGGCAGCCATTATGGGGAATGAAATGGGCTGATGGATGATGATGCATAATGCATAACTGTTACGTCCATAATCCCCGAGGACGGACGAGACAGATGAACCACCTTCATCATAGGTAGTTCCCAATTTTTACCGTAAGATTTGGTGGGCGAACGTGACACGTGAACGTGATAGGCGAGCCTATAGCCGTCTTCTAGGTGTAGAATAGTATCTACAAAATCCCTTAGTCGTCTCCTACGACACTCACGGGAAGAGTTAGTGTGATAATGATATACAACTCTGAGGTCGGATGAGAAGTGATTCAAACTTAGATGACAGTAAGGAAAGGATATTCGTATCGATAAGTTTGCATAAAAGTCAATATATCCCCAAGTAAGTAACTTCGCAACTACATCAACGTAATGGCGAAAATCCGCATCTTGATATTGCATGAGCCAACCTGATAAATTGATCGGAAACAGATTATCCATCTAATCACGCGCATGTAACATTGAAAGTGTACGTATAGTACGAAAGCTGACAGCAGAGGAAGTGCATTTAATGTGATTTACACCTTTAAACCGGGAACTAGCGGAGTGAGAAGTTATCCGAGTTTATAGGCTCCGGTTTTGTAAAGGATTTAATAGGCTACATCTATTTTATATGACGCGTTCTAACTGTACGCGATGATGATGACCCAAAAAGGTATATTCAGTTAAGTACAACGGCTGCAAAGACGATGTGTAGAATGGTAAATAGAATTTTTGTAACAACTGATAATGGAAGTTGAAATGACCCCGCCATAATTTAACTCGTTACATATTATTCGCTTTAACCGAGATATATTCCGTTTAAATCTATTATATATCAATTCAGAATTACTCTACATTGAATTATCTTTATTCTAAACATTATTTTATAGCAGTCATTATTGTATCAGTATAGGGCACATAAATGTCTAATATTTGAACTACAGTGGCCTGTAGCATTTCAAGTTCTCTGTGTAAATATCAAGAAATTCAATTCAAATAGCAAACAATTGCCAATTACTGTTTCAAAATTCGATTAACCTATAAGTTCTGTGTTCTTATGCTGTATTAGGTAAATAATTTGAACTAAATGTAGGCATTATATACAGGGGCCTAATCTAAAGATCTTCTCAGGAACTGTGTCGCTATAGGCGGCTGAGTCTTTTAGTAAATCACACGCTGTCTGTTGCTATTGGCTGTAGGGTTGCTAGAGCACAAAATAATATTGTAAAAACAGTGCTACCCGTACTGGTCGATTATTTAGTCTATCTGGAAAATAAAGTGGTTTGACAGGTATGTGGAATGGAACATGCAGTGTGATAAAAATCGGTAAAGAGGCAGAACTCAATGTGATACATCCTAGAAATAGCATCTGACCCCAATTGACCCCGAAGCGATGCTCATAGGACTCAAAATGAATGTTTATCATTTTTAACCGACGATAAAAAGGATGTCATATATAGGTTATACCAATAACGACAGGGCAAAAAAATAATTTTTACTTATTAAATTTTCGAGAAAAACGACAAAATTGTTTGTTTGAAAATTCTACAAAATAATGAATTATTGTGTACTAATACTGAAATAAGAAGTGTGAATGAAACGAGTTTCATTCATAACGACATGGATGAGTTTATGCCACCAAGGCGCAAAATTAATTAGTTAAGGTTAATTTTTCTTTAGTATGGAAAATTTTCATACAAAAAACAGGGTTATTTTTTCGTGTAAAGTGGTACAAATGTCCAGTACATACCCCCTCCAAATATTTGCTACTAATAAAAAAAGGACCTTATATGTACAAAGTATCAAAATACACCCCGATGTGTTACCTACTAGCCACTGTACAGTGGTAGACACATCAAGCTATACTCGATGGAACCCTGTCGCAATACGTTTTTATTATGTTCCCTTGACATACGTATGAATGTGTCATATTAGTGTAAAGCGTAAAGTACTAAAGGATATAGCCTGATGTGTCTTCCACTGTACAGTGGCTAGTAGGTAACACATCGGGGTGTATTTTGATACTTTGTATCAATGTATTTGACACGTTTATACGAATGTTAAGATATTATAACAAAAACTTATTGCGATAAGGTTTTACAGAGTTTAGCTTGATTTGTCTTCCACTGTACCTACATATTTTATATGTATAATAGGTATGAATTTGACTCGAAATTTCTTGGTAGAAGACCGATTTTAATGAAAATATATTATAATATAATATAATAAAATATATAATATATTATATATCGCGGTAGGATTGGTATTGTTTGAAATAGGAAACATCAGAACATTATGAGTGAAAATCTTCGAAGTTTCGGGTTTATCGTTAAGTTATCTACTTATAGGTATGTATGTATATCATTTTGTAATATACTATTGGCAGCCCTACATTTAAAAGTTGAAACATTCATGTTACTCTCCCTACAGGCCACAGCTCGCGGCAAGTCACTTGTTTTGCACTTAACGTAAGTAAGTACTTACCCATTCTGAAAAGCTGCAACATTTATCCTTATACATTGATTTCTTTTTCTATCTAAATAATTATAACTTATATTCCCAACCCTACTATTTCATTTACTACGTTATATTTTACTGTGCAATGGTTTTTGAACCTTCATGTAAAGTTATTGTATTAGCTTTAGTGTCCATGATATAGACCAGACACATAATAATGACTGATATCTGACATATTATCATTATCGTGATAAGTAAAATATTATATTTATTATTTAACCCCCCTTTAATTATATACCTAACTTATATAGGTTACTTAGTGAAGTATTCTGCCTTAATCCACTTTTACGTTTTTAAAACTTGCCTTTTAGCTTGTTCTTCTACACCTACCTGAATTCTGGCTTCATTATGGATGCTAGCTAAATATTGAGTAAATTGTTGATGTCCTGTCCAGTCCAAACTGTTGTCTGATCTGCGGTATTTAACCCTTCTTCCTGCATTTAATTTATTTAAGTTATCTAATAAGGTATTTCACCTTAGGTAATCCACTTTTATACCACATACATAAACTACACATCATGCACACACCCCTACCCCCCCACACACACATATGCTCTCACATACACGCATTCTAAATTATTTAATTAATTGCATAACCTTTTTATGTCATCAATCATCATAATATAGATATATCGGAAGAGACTGGCCCCCACATCACAGGGTATCCTAGTGTGGGAGCCAGGCAAATCTGAGAAAATGTAAAAGATACTTTTTTTTTGTTTATATGTATTTCTATCTATTTGTAAACTGTTTGTGTTCCTTAATAAATAAAATATAAATATAATACCTAATGTCTAATTTTTATTTTTTTATTTCAGTTTTCAAACTTGTCTTTTAGCTTAGTTGTCTTTTGTATGAATACTAGCTAAATATTGAGTCATTTCTTGATGTAAAATCCGTTGTCTGATCTGCCGTCACTATTTTAACAACAAACGGACAGTTCGTTAACTCTAAGTATCGCTCTGCGGGGTTTCGATTCTTCGACAGTCAAGGACATTTTTTTACTACCAGTCGTTGACAAATACTTAAAGCAGATTTTGCACAGCAAACTACTGGGCCTATTGTAAGTTATATTATCTGAATAGATTTGCTGGCTTAGCAACTCAAAATGTTCTCAGTAATTCTTATTATAAATCTGATAGTTGGTTAGTTTGTGTTTGTTTGTTATTCGGTAACAATGGATAGTTATAATAGGTTCTTTAGAGCCTGTATGGAGAAGGAGAAGCAACAAGCAATCTGGACAACGCCTGAGATACAGCTATAAGTATGTACTTATAGATAGGTAGTGTTATACTAAAATCTAATTCTATCCTTGTTATCGCTTACAAGCTCTATCAGACGATACCTAAGTAGGATAGAAAGTTAGTAAGTCCTACTTACTGTACAAGACACGGCACATGAAAGTGTTTGCTATCTTCCGGTCAAGTGTCTTGTTAAAATGTAAACAAGGCTTTAGTGCCAGTTATTAAAAGCTTAGAAAGCTACATAGAATGCGAAAACAAAGCCTTTACATAGTCTTCTTAGCCATTGAAAACAAAAATCCAATTTGCTTTAGGAAGGTAGGTGAAAACAGAAATCCAAAAGCTGTGGTTTTAAATTCGGTTTTGTTGTTGTTTTCAATTATGTTTATAAAATCTAGTGTAGGTGACAGAAACGCAAGTTTGTACGTAGACTTTAGAAACGATGATGACACGTAGAAATTATAAAATGAAATCACGTATGAATTGGAAAACATATCCGCGTGTCATTATTTACGCAATAAAATGCATCTGGCTATATCCATCGTACGTAGGTAAGTATACAGACTATACCTACGTGTCGTGCCGGCAATAAAGAATAGCACCACCCCAACTCTTCCCGTGGGTTTCCTAAAAGGCGACTAAGGGTCATTGTGGATACTATTCTCCACCTAGTAGACGGCGATAGGCTCGTCACCTATCACGTTTGTACACCAAATCTTACGGCGAAATGTGGGAACTACCTATGATGAAGGTGGTTCCTCTGTCTACGCCCTCGGGGATTATGGACGTATCATTATCACAAAGATAGAACGCGCGAGTCAGTTAACATTTACGATCTTAAATAATGTGTTGCTTGCACCTTCATTGAAACTTAGTAGAACAAGAGTTCAACAAACATTTATACATTGGCTACGGTAAGCAAGATAGGTATAGTATAAGACTTATGATACGAACTCTCTAATGGAAAATTTCGAGAAACGTATTGTATGATGTATCGTAGAATGTATGAGTCTGTAATTAATAACTAAACGCGATAAATGATTATAACCTTACAGCTCACTCAATTTGAAGATGAAGAATGTACCTAAGTACTTGAATCTGACCAAACCATATCATGACATTAATTTTCTAACAAACAACCCTAATTGTCTAAAAAAATCGCACATACGTTTGTGCAGATCTTAACAGCTACAATGGATCATCAAAAGCGGTAACAGAACAGTAAATAAGATTCGTTAGCAGATAAGGAAAGTAAGAGCATTTAATTTGACAGTTGGGCAGCCATCTTGGTTTTAGTGTCAGAGGTCGGCCTCGCGCAGGTTTCACCATAGGCAGATGAGTGGGTGATCGCTAATACTCGTACCTGACTTCGTACGCAACCTCAGATGCAACCACAGAAATAAAATATATTTATATAAAGGATATTACTATATGCAACCTCATTGGATGCAACAATAAATTGGACGACTCGGACTCTACACTGACAATCTATAACAACGAAAGACACATCAAGCTATACTCTGTGGAACCCTGTCACGATAAGTTTTTCTCATGACTCCTTGACATTGCTATGGATGTGTCTAATAAGTTATAGCGACAAAGTACTAAAGGGAAGGATATAGTCTGATGTACTCGTATTGAATTGGTAGTAAATATGAAATTCCAATAATCGCCCACGATCGTAAGTTCATGCAGGAATTAATGAAAGACAATCAAAAGCATATTAAACTAAGAAACAGAGAAAAAGTAACAAAAATAGGATGTGTTGAATAATACAGATAAAGCCTGAAGTCTGAAAATAAAACTACCTATTATTTTACTGGCAATTTCAACATTAATGACTATATATAGGTAATCAAAGGTTAATTTAGCAAAGATTGATTAAAAATCGTATTAAATTATTTTAAAAACTTATCTTCTTATAATGAAATGCGTGCTCCAAATAACCTCCACCACGTTACAATACTAAACCAGAAACAAGAGGAAATGCACACGAGTTCACGGGCGCTGACCCGAACAATCGGGCACCGTGACGTGAACCACTTTATCAAAATCCCACCATTTTGTACAGTAAATAGTTGACAAAGATATTCCGAATGATAGAATAGATAGGACTTGTAAATAAATTCGTAGCTACTCCTAAACAGGGATGTTGCCAATATTCGCACCTGCATCCGCATTCGCGGAACTTCCGCATCCGCATCCGCAATAATCACTGCGGAGTTTTTGCGGATGCGGATGTTTAGTTTAGAAGCGTTATCATATGGACGTTTTTTTTATTTATTTCACAATTTACATTATTGTTTGAGTCGCCGTGGATAATCTATTTGACAAGTAAATCTACAATGTCACCACCGACGCACAGTGTGATTTGGACTTTTTTTTTTTTTTTTTTTTTTTTTTATGTATAACTAAACCCGCATTTGACCTCGATCTCGCCTGATGGTAAGCGATGATGAGGTCGACGATGGAGCATGCGGGTCCAGTAAATGCCTATTCACTCTGGCCTTGAAGATCCCAAGGTTGTAGGTTTCGGGAAATACAGACGCCGGCAGGCTGTTCCATTCCTTAGCCGTTCGCATAATGAACGAAGAAGCAAATCGCTTCGTACGAGCAGATGGGATATCAACAACATAAGGATGGAACCCCTCCCCGCGCCTGGTAGTCCGAAGGCGGAATGGAGATGCTGGAATTAGGTCGTGCAATTCCGATGCGCACTCTCCGAAATGTATCCTATAAAATACCGATAGACAGGCAACCTTGCGCCGATGTTCCAGACTTTGCAGTCTAGCCTCCACCAGCGATTCGTCACCTATAAGGCGCTTAGCGCGTTTCTCCACTGAGTCAAGGGCAGCCAGTTGGTACTTAGCTGAGCCGTCCCACAGGTGGCAGCAGTACTCCATGCACGACCGGACTTGGGCTTGGTAAAGGTTTAAGAGCTGTCCCGGCGTGAAGTACCGCCTAACCTTACTCAGGATGCCCAATTTTTTGGCTGCGGTCTTAGCTTTTGACTCAATGGAGCGCCCAAAGTTGAGATTGGAAGTCAGATCCAACCCCAAAAGGCTAAGGTGGTCGGTAATCGGTACGGATACATCCCGGAAAGTCGGAGTCAGGTGGAAGGGACTCCGTTTAGCGGTGAATAGACACGCCTGCGTTTTAGTGGCGTTAAACTTGACCAAATTGGCATCGCCCCAATCGGCCACGGCCTTTAAGGTCAAGTCGATACGCTCAACCATGGCCTCTCTTTGAGTCTGGATCTCACCAGCACCAGCGCGCGCATCAGGAAGATATCTCTCCGTAACCGTGCTGTCGTCTGCGTACCCAAAAATACCCGATATGAGCAGATCATTTATGTGCAGCAGGAATAGGGTTGCAGAGAGGACAGATCCTTGAGGAACTCCGGCGTTGATAGCCAGTTGGTCAGAAGAGCAGCCATCTAGGACCACTCGT
This sequence comes from Hofmannophila pseudospretella, assembly GCA_947369225.1. Lineage (NCBI taxonomy): Eukaryota > Metazoa > Arthropoda > Insecta > Lepidoptera > Oecophoridae > Hofmannophila > Hofmannophila pseudospretella. The sequence goes on along the minus strand of OX376321.1, from coordinate 9,985,820 downwards.
ATTGACCGTTCACTCAAGAAATCCGCGATCCATATGCGCAAACTGGTTGGGATTCCATATGAAGGAAGCTTGCTTAGTAGGCTACCGTGCCAGACCCTGTCAAATGCCTTAGAAATATCTAGTGAAACGGCAAGAGCTTCACCAGTTTTCTCAATGGCTTCGCCCCAGAAGTGAGTGGCACGAACCAGAAGGTCCCCAGTAGACCGGTTTTGGCGAAAACCATACTGTCGGTCACTGAGGAGATCGTTACCTTCTAGGTATGCCAGGAGCTTGGTGTTCAATACACGTTCCATAACCTTGCAGAGAATGGAAGTGATTGCAATGGGTCTATAATTGGCGGGGTCAGCACGGCTACCTTTTTTGGGCACGGGCTGCACGTTAGCAAGCTTCCAGGAATTTGGAACTTGACCAGTCTTTAGGGAGAGGCGAAACAGGCGCGTCAAGACAGGAGACAACTCAGGTGCACAGTTCCTTAACACAATAGCTGGTATCCCGTCAGGACCACTGGCTTTATTCACGTCTAGATTGCGGAGCGTTTTAAGTACCTCCTTTTGGTGAATGCAGACCTCTGTCATTACAGAGTCGCAGTGGGGTAAGGTGGGTGGAGTTTTGCTTCCAGCATCTAGACAAGAATTACTAGCAAATAGAGAGGAAAACAAGTTTGCCTTCTCTTTCGCGGTGTGAGCCAGCGATCCATCGGGTTTGACCAGAGGTGGCAGCGAAGGGCGACAGAAGTTAGCTTCGACTGATTTGGCGAGGGACCAGAAAGCCTTGCTACCCGCAGGGTATGAAGCAAGCTTGTTTCCGATCCGGCCAACATGTTCGTAGCGAGCCCGACGCTGAACCTTCTTGCAGGACTTGGCGGCTTTGTTGAAGGCTCTCTTTTTATCCAGGACATCCGGAGCTTTGCGCGTCCGAGCATCAGCCCAGGCTACAAATGCTGACTGCTTCAGTGTTTCAGCACGAACGCAATCAGCACTGTACCAAGGGCGTGCTGCACCACCAAGAGGCACGTCAGAGAAGGGAATGAAATATTCCATGGCCTGACGTACCACGTCGGTTATGGTCGAGGCGCAGCTCGACGGATCCTCAGTAGAGAAGCAGATTTGTCGCCATGGATAAGATGCAAAGAAGTGCCGCATCTCATCCCAATCTGCTGACTTGTATCGCCACACTCGCCTGGTGCCTCTAGGGCTTAAATCGGGCGGAGAGTAGCTAGATACAGATTTCACCAGACAGTGGTCAGAGGTTCCCAATGGGGCAGAAATCGACACAGAGTACCTGTCCGGATCAGTTGTCAGCAGAAGGTCCAAGCAGTTGGGGGTGTGACCGTCAACATCCGGTATGCGCGTGGGGCCATCGACCAGCTGTGTGAGGTTTAGCGACAACGCGAGTTTGTACGCTTCCCTGCCAGCATGGTCGGTCTTCTGGTATGGGAACAACCACTCCTGGTGGTGAGCATTAAAGTCCCCCAGAAGAACCAATTGCGCAGATGGATACCGTTGTTGGGCCACTTCCGCCGCAAGGCTAAGGTGTTCAATTAACTTAGTTGTCTCCTGGTCACCGCTGTGCGAACGGTAGACACAAGCATAGAGCATTTTCTCCAGCCCAGTGTCCACCAGCATCCATATTACAGAAAATTTGGGATCTTCAAGGTTCCGGAGACGCCGACAGCAGATGTCATCGCGAGCATACACGCAGATCCCAGCGCGGGGTTTAAAATTGTGCTCCAGGTTATAGCCTGGGTAGTATAAGTATGACGCGTCTGACGGACATCTGATCTGCGTCTCCGTAAGGAATAGCAAGTGTGGATTTTCAGTTTCGAGGTGGTGGTGAACTGGATCGATATTTGAGTGCAGACCTCGGATATTTGAGAGGTGCACTTTGAGTTGGAGGACGTGCTTCCGCTGTGCACACTTACTATTCTTATTTGACTTTTTCATTATGTTGGAGAGTGAATAGGCGAGAGAACGGTTGTTGGGCGAGGGGCTGCACAGATCACCCAGCGGCGCATGCGGGGTCGCCACACGTATGGTAGCCTCATCTGGAGACTGCGGGGACGCCCGAACCCCCCACGGAAATGCCCACCGACTCCTCCAATCCAGTCGCCAACCGGCACGGTGGAGCATTCCGGGATTTTTCGCGAGGCGGCGGGGCAGCCTTTCGTAGGTGGCTGGCCTACTACTTGGGCCCCCTACAACCTGCGGTCGGCCAGCGGAGAACCGTGCTTCGGATCCCGCTACCCTCCACGATGAGGCGCCCGGCGCGGCAACACATCGCAGCACCGAAACCGGTGCGCATGTGCAGTTATAGCTGCCCAGACCCGTTCTCTTGGTGGCTACTCCGGACATCATGCCGAAACACGACTAGGTCGCTTGGCGGCATGTCTTTGTCCGGAGGGTGGTGACAAGCCGCGGTCAGCCTGGACCTACCACCAGTAGGCTGCTCGTTTAAGGCTCCCAGGGTTCTTGTGTGGGGCCTTGTGGTAGAAAATGTACGGTTGCGAGCAGCGGAACCGTATTCCCACACATCCCTTAGTCGTCTTTTACGACACCCACGGGAAGATATGGGGTAGTCCTATTCTGAACCGGGAACTACACGGTAAGACTTATTTTCTTGAAAAGGCAGCGACATTGTTCTTTATGAAATATAATGCACCTAATTTTAAATTTTTAAAATTTGATTTTAAATTAATGATTATTAAAATTTACCATATTTTTCATTTATATATTTATACCTAAATTAAGTACCTCTTAAAATATATATTCTATAGGCGAAAACTTGTAAATGACATAATTTGTTATATTATATTATATTTACTTAAATTAATGCATGTCAAGTTTTTTCTTATTTTATTCTTATTTTACTCTTTTCGGAAAATTTACAGCATACATGCTGCAAAGAGTAAAATAAAATAAAACTTGACATGCGCACCCGCTTCCGCGGATGTGAGCCTTAAAATATTCGCACCCGCTTCCGCATCCGCGGATGTTAAAATTCTGCATTTGCAACATCCCTGCTCCCAAGCCTAATTCGTGATAGATAATAGTAACGAATAAGATAATACTAATATTATCATCGCCAGCCTTATTAATTTTGAACACTGTGGCCATTAATTCTCATTAATTTCAAATAAACAACAACACTTAAAAACAAATAATTTGGATTCTAAATCTTATATACGTACATACTGAACGAATTACGCCAAGAAGTTAAAATTGATTGAATGAACGTACACCTAACTAAAGATATCCAAGATTAAATAGATAAGGTAGTGTAGTGACTTAAATGTGACAATAAAGTAGAGAAAGGTTTATAAAAAGTCTCGCATGAAAGATGAATGAGTCAAAAGAGAAATAAATAAACTAAATGGTCCTGATAAAACGCTCTTATAGACACATCAAGGACTAATGTTTCACCACGATGTTATCTCATCGGAGGCAAGCATGGCATGCATGTCAACTACTGAAGCACGTGCTGCGACTGCTAGATGGACAAGATTATGCTGCATAGACGAATGTGCAATGCAAAGCAGGCAAGTGCAGTGTCTAGGTCATATATTGGAGCGATATGTTCAATGAAGGTTCAATGTGGTCCTATAAAGATCGTAGACTCGAGATTATAGACAAGTAGTCACTACTTGTGATATTTATGTTGCATGATTGTCAGATAGATGAAATCAAAAGAATATATTGAACACTTGTTATTACAACATTTATAACCCATTTCATTGTTGGTAAATGTGATTGGAATATTCAAATCCATGCAGCTTTGCAAACAGGTTATATTGTATGAGATATATGAGACAGATCAAGTTTGAAAATTCCAAAGCAAATTGTTACTCGTAGTACGCTACTCCGGGTACTTACTCAAGTATTTTCACAGAATTTGAATCTATTTAGAATCACCATGACAAGAATATGTAACAAGTAACAAGACATAATAGTTTATGGCTTTCATGTTGCATAGACGCATTACATTAGACAAAGTAGGTGAATCGGTGACTGCTATAAGCGTTATGGCAGTGAACGCTGCTATTATGATGACAAAACAGTGTGAATGTAGGAAACGAGATAAGTCATATAAATTGCTGATATTATTCTTTGATAAGTTATGTTGGATTAGTTTACTTACACCCTCCAGCGGCGATTTAATTCTGACAGCAAAATACCCAGTTGCTCACCTGAAATGAAACAAGAGTATGGTCAGTAGGTATAATGTTATTAGGTAGGTGATGGTAAAATACAAATAAGTATGAAGTCGATTATGAGACGTCCCAAATTCCTCGACGGAGTAACGGGAAGAAGAGAGAGAGAAATGACGTCTTATAGTAAGAAAAACAATTACCTACGTATATGTAAATTATCAAAAAATAAAACAATCGACAGTCTCTATGTCTATTGAGGCCAAATGCATATTACTAGGGAATGACACTAGGAGTGTATGTAATGTAGGTAGGTACCTAAAATCTGTGTCACTTTTGATCGGTTGAAAAATGTATAGACTGGCATATCCTGTGGTTTAAAACGATTATGACGGCTCTTGAAGAGGCTTAATCTCAGTTGCATGAAATCCTGATAATTCAATCTTCGTTAGCTTCTCTATTAGCTCTAATAAGAAATGTCGCTAGACAGTAGCCAAAATAAAAACTTCACGTGGCCATTACAATCCTGAACCATTTGAATTTGAATTTTCTCCTCAAACATATCGTCTTTTTGTAATGCACCAAAACCAGATTGGACGGCGGCTCCTTTATCTTCGCTAAAGGCGTGTTATTACTTACATTTTACTTGCATTCGCGGCGCCATAGAGGCGGAAGCGATAAACTTACCAGCCGTGAGGGAATCAGATTACTGGCGTCAACCTCACTCCGACGTATTGGCAGAGAATGGGGCAAAAGTGGCAGTAGAATAATCGAGTTCATCAATGAGGGACCAGTTTTGTTGAGCGGTTTTTGCTGCACACTTTCATTTATTTATAATCCTGCATTTAATACTTTACTTCAGAATTAAAGGAAGAACCAGAATTTAATGTTTTCCCGCAGCGCTAGCCTATGGCACGCTTCAAAACAAACGTTAAGAGTTCTTCAAGGCACCACCCCTGGTGCTGTCCGTGTCTCAGTGTCTCTAGGCGACGGTGACCACTACCATCAGGTGGCCAGTCTGGCTAAGCCTATTATTTTTTTTAAATCTTCACAATCCAGTCTCAGTTTGGTTCTAATATTGTTGAAGTTTTGTTTTACTGTATAGTGTGATCTTTGAGCCTAAACAAACAGAATCTCAATTTTCGAACTCTACGACTAACTTAAAATGACCTTAACCTTATTTGGATAATCTAAGCAACTCCATTTAAGCTTTAAAGACTATGCGTTCAATGCGAAATCATAAATGTACGCATACAAAATGACATACAATTTTGATGTTACGACAGACTCCATCGGATCGATAATTTTGAGTAGACAACGTGTCATTACGTTTATGCAACAATGTAGGTAAATGGTGTTTAATAATATCTTTATTTTGCATTTCGTGTCTGACCTATATACTTAGTTTAGGTTGTTTTTGTACATTAAGTAACAATATATATGTAGCATTATGATGACAGAGGAAATAAATAATCATAAAGTCAAGACATGATCTTGAAATAAACCAGTGATAAAATTAAACGACCGAATGCATTAACTTAACACCTAAAAGTCGATGTAAATTGTTCACGGAAAGAAAGCGTGCAAATATTACGAAAAACCTAAAAGGTCGACGAAATTCAAGCCGCTGTTTTACGCAACCATTTATTTATTAAGTGATTCATTGCCATATTTCAATAATATACGAGAGGTTAACTTGCCACTCTTTTTGATTTATAACTCGTCGCAATAATCTTAGGTACTTTCCAGTCAAAACGTGAACTTTCACTTTTATTTTTTACGATTCCTAATCTTTTATTGTTGACGTCCAAATTGTTCAGATTAATTATTTAAAAGTTTGATGCAATCACTCTGTGACTGCCTAGTTAAGTAATTCTTTGTATTTCATTTGTGGGATGACTTTGTGTCTTACTTTCCAATTTTACTTTTGTTTTTCTTGCCATTTGAGAAATATTTTATATCAATTTCAAGTATCTAACCTAGGGGCAAGTACTTTCTAGTCCTTCGTAGCCTTACGATGCCGAATGATTTTCCTGTAGTAATGAAAAAATCCAGAAGTAAAAAGCAAAGACATTATATTACGAGCGTAAGGACATGACAATAGTACCACAGATCTATTCATCAACGCGATTCAATTCGATTCGTTTCGTTCGAATGATTTTTTGGTGAAATATGTATGAAACGATAATAAAAAGTGATAAAACAGGAAAATCCGAAACAGAGGTATGAAAGGAATCCGAACCAGAAACACGCGTAACTGATATTGCTAATGTCTAAATCAGGCGATCATGACATCTCATCACGAAAATATTCGAAATATTTGTTTCTCACGTACATGTGTCGCATAAACGGATTTTCGCACGTCATGTGTACATACATTACACATTTAAACCACTATTTAGCTGTAACGTTCCGTTATACGCAACGCGTGGGAGATCTAAACAAAGGCTCCATTCAGACGTATGAATCGGGTCTGTTAGAGTCTCAGTTTATTCTAATGATTTTATAGACGGTTTTCAACGTTGATTTCTTTATAGCTGACTTCCACATTCCTAAAACGGATATAGTAATTGGTTAGAAAAACACTATAATGAAATATCAGCTTGGGCTGTGTATAGGCGGAAAATTAAGGAAATAGAACGAAGTTAAAGGGTCTTAGCTAGAGAAATCCATGTGCTGTAGGTCCAAAGGATTGATATGCTGCAGGTATGGAAACCAAGGACAGGGCCGAGGAAAGTAGACCACCGCCGAAATGGGTATATGACATATGAAAGTCTGCCGGAGGACATTGAACAAGAAAAGCCCACCAAGATGTAGAGTCAAAAGTCAAATATTTTTATTGCAAGTAAGTATCATATTAAAGTACATTTTTACAAAGTCACTTTTATTTAATCTACCACCGCTTCGTAAGATGAGTATGACATGCATTATAGAGGAGACTTACATCCAGCAGTGGATGGATGTCTTTCGATTGATGTCATGAGAGAGAGAGAGGTCCAGAAGATTTACTTCTAGAGACGACACATTACAGTAGAAAGATAATTATTACAATAGGTACCTAAGTGACTAGATGCTTACTTACCTAACAAATTACTAACATGTACCTAACACAAAGTGGAAAATCCTGTACTTTAAAAGCAAACATCCTTTGCAGTATCCTTTGTACCAAAATTAGAATACAACCGCACAAGTTTAGAAGCACAGCAAACTTTACATTTAATTAAATTGAGTACTTATTAGTTATTAATCGACACAAAATTTGAAAACTTATCTTCACTTGATGTACATTGTAAACAACATGTACTGCTATGGTGCCTCCGAGAAAGTCACATTATCTAAATTGACAACAAGCTTTCACGCCAACTACGAACTATAAAATCGAAAGTCATATGCATCAACTATTGTAAAACCGCTTTTTTACATGACCGCTCACTTTGACTCTAAAAATTCGCAACGCAGAGCAAAATGGACCAGAGCATGAGCACGAAGCCATTGTTCCGGTGAGGGCAAGATTGATGGCGTGAGGATAGTGTTTTGTAAAGCTCGCAGACAGTCGCGGTGAGCGGAGCGAAACAGCAGCGACGCAGTAGCTGCGACTACAGCCCCTGCTGAGTATAAGCAGTTAATACTTGTAAAGTAGGAAGTAGGTAGATGAACAGGTAGACTGCAGGTGCAGCGGTAAAAAAAAGGAAATGGCTAAGAGGTATAAGAAAGAAAAGCTCATACAGAAGCGTAACTAACAGAGCAAAGCAATGATATTGCTGTGGATATTCTCTGTTCGTATTTGGTTGGGACAATGAAACGGATCGAAGGCCAATTAACTTCTATTCACTTACTGAGCCAGTATGAAGAATCAGCTTTATAAAGCATGTGAAGATATAGAATATGGAGCATGTGAACCATGATTGGAAAACGGCAATGGATTATGAATAGGCACTTTGCATTATAAAAGTGATGTGTTGGCTTTCAACCTTTATGACATCGATTTAAATGCAATCGATCAAAAGGTACCGGCTTAATCGATTGATGATGATGATTAATATAGCGATCAAACTGTAAACTAGTGTTTACATGATAAGTAACTTAAAATTGAACACATTGAAACAAAATAATTACTATGGTTTAGGAATCCCCCAAAAGGTTGCAAGTATAAAAAATCAAAATCAAATTAGCATTTTCCGTTGACAATCAATTTAGAACCTAAAACTACCTACCTACTATTTAAATTCAAAATTCCATTAATAACAAGTCAAAATTTCCATGCCCTAATGACAACAAAATCACTGCAAATAACAAAAGTTGGAAACAGATTCTCTAAAATCACAAGACCAAGATGCAAATGCACAAAAAATACCTAGTAAAATCATAATACCATCTACGGACATCAAAAATTGCCTGCAGCTAATGACCATAACCGCTGGTGATCGCAAACAAATGGGATGAGATAAAAATGAGACAAAAATAAAAAAGTGGGGTCTTCAAACTGGTTCCACAGTCAGCGGTGTGGCATTACGGAGATCCAATCCGCATCCGGAGATCTGACGCATGCGTATCGAATGACTAGTATAGAGGCTGTGGTTTGAGAAATAGATTTCTGCGCAAAGATGGATAAGGGATTTAGATTTATCCTAACTTTAAAAAGCAATCTGTTTTGAAAGTTTCAATTTTCATAAAAATGCTTTTCCAAGGAAGAAGCATTTAAAGCTCGGACAACGTGAGGATGATATCTGTATGGCAGTTTAGAGAAAACAGCGTATTTATAGCAATCTGACTTTCCAGCAATCGTCTCTATTACAAATGTATCACAGAAGATTACTAAAACTATATAGTAAGTAATCTAATCTGATACAACCTCATCCGATAAAGATATTCAATAGATAATAAGGGTCGAAGGAAACTCACATCTTTCGAATTCCCACGCCTACTACAAATCTTTTTCTGTGTCTAAAAAATCTCGTAAAATGAGGTCCGTAGCCGGGAGCGACCCACAGCGTCCGCGCAATAATGATAGGGATCTAAGCAATTACTTTAGTCTTAAATAATACCTCGCCTACAAGGGCGTGGTGGATTGTGAAAGCAAGCATCCAAAATATTCCAAATGATGTCATCTTCTCATTTAATTAGAGAAACCAGGTTACGAATCAACTAGGTACCTATATGCAGATGATTCGCGTGAGAAGTTTCCAAGCAGTTCATCAATTCATGTAAATTTTATTAGCAGTTAACGCCAGAAAGTCCAATCGAATCGATGTTGAAATTAATTAAAAATATATGTTATTAAAATTTGAAATTAAGATATCAAATCGAATGAAAACGATACCGACGATAGATTAGAGTCAAAATAAACTCGGTAAAAAAATTTAATTGAAGATATATAACAATCGAAGTCGAAAGATACATAAAAGTCAGTAAACTTGGTAAAAAATAAATACTGAAAAAACATAATGTAGTCAAAAACATTTTAACGGGGCTCTTAACACCTCTTGTTTAGACGAATCATTAAGACAGAAGTCATTTTTTTTACCGATATAAAAGTATTACATTGCAACTATCTGATTTTAGAGATCTATTACTCGCACCGACGCCTTACTTCATTACAACGGGTTTGAAGATCAGCTTCAACGGTAAATATCGTTATACAAAAAATCATCATCAGCTGTTGCCATTTTCAATTTGCTCGACAGTTTTACAAAAGTAATGGTCATCGAAAAACTATTACAAAAAATAGTAAAACTGTTTCGTGAAAAAAGTACCCACTTATTAGATGAAAGGATGGATATTTACCTAACATCAGAATGACAGGTCCATAAAAAGCTTATCACTCATCCCTTTCTTTCCTAACTGTATAATCCTGTTCAACAACACCTAAATCAACATCAACATTAAGTTTGATAACAACACAACTATGCACATAACATACTTATCATTCTGAAACACGTTTTATTTGCTCGGACAATAATACTCCGTCGTACATTGGACGTTGGGCTTACAATTAAAAAAAGTCCAACGTGACCAAGCCTTATTCCGTGTACGTGTTGGTTTTGTATCGTGTTTAACAAACAAAAGACGATTGACCGTGGTTATAGAGGAATCGGGGAAGGGATCAGAGAGGGGGGTGTGACACGGTGCGCGGGCGCAGTCAAAGAAGCCGCAAGATAGAGCTTTTGTGGTCAGAGAGGGGACAGGAAATATGGTTTAGCTTCAGAAGATGAAAAAGACAATAAGGATAGTTTCGATTCACATAAACTTATTTTTTCAACCACCAATATTAGTGCGATGTTACAGCAGTGAGTGAATCTAATTTAAGTACGAGTAAGTAGTCATTTTTATAAACGAAACTTAACAAAGTGTAATTGTGAATAAGTTGGTGTACCAACTTGGTACAGACAGGACCATTTAATATTTTGTATGGAAACTGTTCTTTGATTATTCTAACTTTTTTTTATAGAATAAAATAAAGTCATTCTTAAGTCTATAGCTCGACACTGACCGGCGATTGACCACCGATAACTTTCCTGTCCACTGAGCTGTGAACATCACGTCATCTTGTCCACCAGTCTTAAATAGATTTCCTTTAATTTATTTTAATTCGAATATAATAAAGATGTTTAAAGTGACAGAAAGAGTAACTTACTACGACGACGGGCACAAGGAAAAACGAAGTTCAATTAACAAACTGCACTGTGGTGGTAAACTTATAAAAGAAAAATATGAGTACCTTGAGACAGAAAGGTTAAATCGGCTATAACTATATACATAATATCTTTCTTCTTTCTCCCACTGCTCTACGAGTACCACACCGTATAAGTACTTAATTGATATAATCCAAGATTTTTAAAAACCACAAAACCTTGCTTATTAATCGACCAAGCAAGATGGCGTTAATTAATAAAAATAAAATAAACGAACACGAAACAAAAGTAATAAAATTTAATTACTGACTGGATGTAAAATTACCATTCGCAATGGACATTGTTAGCCATCGGAAGATGGGGACACGAACAATAAACCCACTTGGGATGGGAACAAAGGGCCACAGTCTGACGTACATTAATTAAACCACAAAAACGCCATTAAAGCGTCATGAAATTCCCACAGAACAGTCTACGCACAGAAAAGCCAACACATTCCTAACTAAAGTTCAAGAAAGAACTGTGTAATCAGTTAATCACAGTGTAAGCCAGTGCAAAATCTCATCTCAGATTTTCAACTACGTTTACAACTCCTGTGTCAAACTACTCACACTGTGACTCTAGTAGAAATACCAACTTCGACAGGTTGACGTACTAATCAAGAGACGTGCAACGTTAGATAGAAAAGGAAAGAATAACAGGTTTTACCAAGATGGAAAGAGACGAACACAAAGTGAACCAACCCAATGATGCCATCCATTTCATCACGACGCCAAGTGACAGTCAAGTTTTTCAATACGGGTCCAAAGCAAATAAATTAGAAAGAAGTTACGTCCAATTAAAGTGTAATATTTTTTCCCTATTTAATGGTTCATGGAAGAACGATAAATAAAGATTGCCAGTGCAATAATGAGGTACCTTGATGCTATTGACAGGCTCTAGCAATTATTTGGAAGCAAAAACTTCTCTCATAGAAATCTTAGCATTGAATAGAGGGAAGGAATGAACGAGCGATTAGATAGATAGATTGATGCTTGAAAAAATGTATGTTTATCCTTTAGTCCGACTTATCATTAATTGTTAAATGAAGTTAAAATACAAACATGTCTAATAAGGAACGCTGAATTCAAACAGGAATCAAACAAGACAATTAAACACCTTCACAATGTAATGCAATCAAAAACATGAATACTATTCATTTGTCAAATCAATACATCAATAAAATACATTGACAGTGACACTACGTGATAAGGACAAGGTCTTAGCGACCACGATACGGAGCTCGTGTCTTTAAAAATTAAACTCCCATTTACGCTTAAATTCATTTACATATAGCATAGGTAACGTCTGGCATTTAATTATGTTAGCAGATTTGTTTAGTTTAGAGTGGCAGAAAGCAACCTCAAGATCTACTTTTAATAAACAAGTAAGTAGATAGGCACGTTATAGCAGATATTTCTGGAAGCTGCTCTACAACCTTCAACAGGAAAGATGACGTAATTCTCTAGTCATCAAAATCTTGTGTTTATTATTTTACTTATGTCATCATTTTATTAGTGGTTCTTCATCACAGGTTTCGATTGAATCACTTAACGCTTAATTCCAATGTTTTATTAATTAAGTAGAAGTAAATAGGTAAGGGGCATATTCTAATGAATCCATTAGCACATTTTTCTTTAAAAAATAATTAAAAAAAGATTTGTATAGAGGGATTTTAAGATAGCCATGGCATGACGAGGACGAATACCGAGCTCCGCGTAGGGCGAAGCCCGAAGCGTTCCTCCGCCTTCAATATTCTTAGAAATGCTAGATGAAAACTGGATCAGTGGTTCCAAGATCTTGGAGTATCTTGGGATAAAGGAGAATGATGGAATCGCTGGAACGGTAACAGTTAGGTGATTCGAGTTTGAGCTTAAATGTTTATGACCATGGTGACCTTCCCACCTTCGGCACATTGAAGACCTGATGATGACCAGGAAAAAGAAAGGGGATCACCACAATGGTAGGTAACCCCTAGGGATTAGTTAATTTTTTAATTTAGAGTTATATTCAATATATTCGTTCGACATTCAAAAGTCAATCACAATTGTAGATTTGAATAGGCACGAGTAAAAGTGCGTCCTCACACCACTTCATGTCCTCGCTCTGCGTAGAGGCCGACTACTATCTCGGCTTTGTCTGGGCATTCCTTAGCGCGTGCACTGGTGCTAGATCTTACTCGTTTATTTCACACTTATTTAAACTAAATCTGAGGTTATTTAATCCATGAGAATTGATGGTTGTTAATTGAGCAGACCGAGCTTTCATTACGGTACTTACTGTATAAAATTTTACAGCGGCGATGCTGAATCCTCCAAATCTAAATAGATCACAGTGTAGGTATTTGCGTGAAATTTGGACTTAAACTTAAATTCATCAAGTTTTGAAGGAATCAGGTGTTACTTTGCGGAAATCCATTAATAATAATAATTATTAAAATTATTGAAAGAAGGACCCGCTACTCACCCTCGGATTCGCCCTCCCCAACGATAACCAATTTACAATAGAAAAGACAAATTCGACCTCCTAAGGATGTGATAAGGATTTGAGGGAGTGTGAAATAATGTGACCTAAATGAAGCTGAAGTTAGTTTTCTAGAGGAATATCCAGGGGAGGGCAAATACGAGTGAGTGGCGGGTCCTTCTTCCTCCAACAATTTTAATAATTCATCAGTTTTTTTACTAAACTATTCCATATATGATGACGAATCTTCCGACGAAGCTGTAATAATGAAGAAAATACTAGCCTCAAATATTTCTTTCCTTATCTGACATAATGTCGCAGCAACCTACCGAGATATTTCTATTATGTCCCTATAAGTCAAAAATAATTTACCCACCCGCCTAGATTCTGTGCTTTGTCTCTAAACGGCTTTAGCTTTAGAACTTACGTCAACTATTACTGTAAAGTAGTAGGTACTAGTAAAATAAGTAGGTACAATATCGCAGGCTATAGCAATCACGAAAACCTCTTAAACATGGCAACTTAGCACGGTTACTATTGTTTTCATAGTAGGTCACACGAGATTGCAATATGCTACTAGGTAAATGGCATTTACTTCTGCGAACTTCTCTAGATTTAGCCAAGTATAAGAAGGTAGGTATGGATATGCCATTCAGGTGGATAGTTATAGTGATACCTAGGAGGTATAGGTACTGTTTTTGGAATAAAAGTTACACATTTGTTTAATTTCCTTATTATCATCAAGTTATAGGTCGCAGAAGTTCGCAGATTTTGATTATTGGTAAGTTAATTTATGTAAGCCGAATTTCATTCGGTCTGTTTAAAACCTAAGTATATATTCTCAACAACGGTGAACAGCTGCATGCTGTGTTTAATACATACAAGATTTATAGAGTACAATCACATTCGGAAGTCATGCTAAGCAATATTAAACTCTTGCGTGGTGACTGTGCCGAAGATTCCAAAGATTTTCTAATCGTCTTTTACAATTCTAGTCACGTTACGGTTGTATTGTCAACCTTTCTTAGCTCTGACAGGTATACAACAGGCTGTAACCTTTACATTGTCGCAATAAAAGTAAACAAATCGCCTATACAACATCGTGATTTTAAACTAATTATCCAATTTGTCATCCTCTCCCTTCGTGTACAAGTCGACTTGGCCAAGTGTATAGCCATAGACTATAGCATGCCATGGTACAGCTGAATTCTCAGGGCTGTCACATAGGATAAATTAGGCCCTTCGTCCCACTTTACAAAGGCTAGACACGGCCTTTGCTGCATTCCATAGCAGGTTACATTAACTCACTTAAGTTAAGCTCGGTTAAAACAATTTGATTGCAACAATCTTGTTTGATCTTTGTGTTTTGAGGTAATAAATAACTCACATACTTCTTGCTGATGCTAAATAGATGTAAATACTTAAGTAACTAATGTAATATAATAAATGTACTCAGGTAATTGAAAGAAGTTGAATAAAAATAACAAATAAACATCCTGTAAAAAGCAATGTTACAAAAACACCTATTTAATGTGGCGTGTGTCTGATATATTACCGAGGTTTTCACTCTACGCGTTATGGAGATCGTATTCGAAATTTCTAATAAAGGTCAAAGACAGGAAAGCAGCCATAACAAAATGCCATAGCATGTGCACTCAAATCATAATTAGAACGTTAATCTACGGAATTCTTGTAGTCAATTGGACTATAAAATTCTATAATTTCCTTTTGCTTTTAAACCAACAGTTAGAAAACAAGTAGTTACCCAATTTGAATACCTTAAAACCAAAAGTACCGTTTCAACTAGAAAGACTAGACCCAGTAGTAATAAAAGATAAGCAAGACAATCACAACGATAGTCATAATAAAGAAACAAAAAACGTGTACCTTTTAAACATTTGTCACAGCATTTGGAACTTTATTGTTTAGGGTACACGAATAATAGATATTGCATTGGCTCATATTATATTATCTTGATTTCTTCTTACCATATTCATAAAAGGGTTAGGTTAGGTTTTTTTCTCTTTGGCTGAGTATTTTGATGCTATCTGGTCCTCCCTCGGTAACAGACTTAAATGGAGATTTGTTGGCTCGCTATTCACCGATGTTATCGTATGAATTATTAAGCTATAATTCTGCGTAATTTCAGTTATAATGTAATAAAATATCTTCTTGCTTTGTAACTTAGTATTAGTCGGTTAACAATAAGTTACCTGGCGCAAAAC
This sequence comes from Hofmannophila pseudospretella, assembly GCA_947369225.1. Taxonomy (NCBI): domain Eukaryota; kingdom Metazoa; phylum Arthropoda; class Insecta; order Lepidoptera; family Oecophoridae; genus Hofmannophila; species Hofmannophila pseudospretella. The sequence continues at coordinate 9,970,317 of OX376321.1, read as the reverse complement.
TTATGCTTCTTAAACTATATTTAGACGCTACCAGGCCATTCTAAGAGTATTTTATCATGCTTGACTGGACAATATGAAATATGTTTTAAAAATAACACTTGTTCTTTTTCCTTTTTATAATCCATCAAACTCGACTTTGCGAGCAGGGCCCATTCATTAATCGCTAAACTGCTAATTGATATCAATTATACAAGTGGGCGTATTGTAATTAAGAAAAATCATATTTCAAAACTTGTTTGTGATTTCTATTATCCTATACGCGAACTTATAGGCGTGAATCGAACATTACCATTCCACGAACGAAGCGTGTCCAACGTGTAAGTGTTAGAAACGAATCCATAATCACCCGTATTGTTATTAGGCTCGATTGTGCTTAGAATACATTCAAACAGAGCAAGGGCAGAGACCAGAGATAGACGGTTACCTCGATAGAGACATTTATTAATGTTGTAGCTCACTGAAATGGACACTCCTATGAGAGCAGGAGTGCATGGACGTTATTTCTTCTTCTTCTTCTTCTTCAGGTCCTAGAACACCTAGTGGTGGTGGCTGAAACAATATTCTTCCACCGTTCTCTGTCCGATGCCGCAGACTCTATGGTTTCCCAGGATACATTAGCCGCATCCAGGTCTTTTCTTCTCATGGAGGTTATTCAATGGGAACATATTCTTATCATTCTGAATTCATTTTATTGATATTGTGGCGACACACGACGCGCACTACTACGATTAGTACCTACTCACATCGGTGTAGAACGCGCTATCGAAATTTTCCTGAGACTTCGTATATATACGAGTTCCAACATAGTTGGCCCAGGACATCTGGTCACTAGGCACAACACCCCGCCTGGTGGAAGATCTTACCTTTTCCCTTTCATACAACTGACATTACGTCATTCCATGTCATCACATAGCGCGTTCCTACAATATTAACATAAATATACTACATAAAATATGCTAGGTTTTTTAATATCTAGGTAAGTGTAGATTACTAACAGCTGTTGTGCGTGCGGGTTAAGTCACCCATCGGTTGTATTTTCTTTGTAACCTTTATATCGTGTTTTATTTGTAACATCTTTCAGAATGAACTAAATTCCGAGTATAAAAATAAAACTGTTAGGTAACTAGCTTTTTTTCTAGATTTGCTAAAAGCAGTTTTGACCATACGCATACCTACAACTCAGGTAGGTATCTCCAACCGCACAAACTAGAAAATTATGTGGACTTGGCTCCTTTGGAGATTCCTTTATTTTTGCCATGAATTGATAGTGAATCATTAATTTTTACTCTCCAGTAGTTTTTGGGAAGGTAGGCAAAATAGACCATAATACTTTTACTACCCAGTCAGTGAACGAGACCGGAATTTAGTTAATTTTTTCTAGTTCCGTTATATGCAATACCGTTTGTCAAACCGTAGGTGCAAGCATTCCAAAAAGTTCCGGTTTCCTTGACAATACAATGAAGTAGTGTCTTGGACTGAAAGAGATTGGCAGTTTAATTTATCATTAGAAGAATGCCGAATCGATTATCACGCTCTTGAATTAATCGTAGTTGTAAAGCGAATAAGAATCCGTAAAAATAACTGCACCAATAGAAATGTCGTCGTCATTGGTCCAGCGTTAGTTCATCTTTTTGATTCCTACCTAGTACCTACTAGTATTACTAGCCCGATTTCTGTGACTCCTACATTTCAGGCGGTGGCTGAAAAGCAGAACGGAGTGCAACTGCTGCCTTATTACTTTATTAGTACTTACCTAGAGTAAAAAAAAAAAATGTTTAATGTTGTCCAAATAATTTATTGTATAATGAATTTTATTTATTTAGTTTGGTGTGGTACCAAAGTACTGTGTACTGTACCAAATTCCGTAGTTATAAACATTTACTTATTAAAGTTTATTTTGTATTTGCTAAATGATAAAATATTCAAATACATAAATACATGCCAAAGTAATATTTTTAGGTAAATAAAATATAATAGCTACATACAATACAAGACTTAAGTTATGTAGGTGTGCTTAATTTTATTTTATTAAAGGGCCTTCTTGCAGCTACACGTAAGTCTTCTATAATCCTTTTATAGGCAGTTATTACGAGTATTAGCAAACTAGGTGCATGAAACAAAATGGAATAGTTTACGAGATCCCTTATTTCCCGTGCGCCCATTTATTACTTCCTCTTAAACCTTTCATTAGGTACTTATCTAAGGGAATCCTTTAATTGGTTAGATAGGCTACAAAACAGATTACATGTTGAGTAATAACTTCTCGTAGAATAGCAATTAAGTAACGTACATCGATTAGAGATGCGAGAGAATGGTGAGGACGTAAAAGACATAAAAGATCCAGGTTTTATAGTCAACCTAAGTTTATACCGATTTATGCGATCGCACGGAAAATGCATATGCTTATGCAGTGGGACGGTGCATGTTGATATAGCTACCTACATACCTTGTCTTCCAAAGAAGGCTTGTTTTATCTTTGTTATATAAGTCATTGGCGTCGGTGACGTGCGGGAAATTCGGGTTCTAAACCATGCAATCAAAGAGTTTTTCGGTTTTTTCGAAAGACTTCCTTACGTATATTTACCGGCTGCTCTGACTGTGAAGGATAAAATCGTGAGCAGACTTGCACGCTGAGATAATCAGTGTGTGAAATGGCAAGCAGTGGCAACCACCCCTTTAAATCTGGGATGAGTCATTCTATGTGATTGATTCCATACGATGGTCACAGCAGTGAGGAATACGATTTAGAAGATATCAGTCATTGATTAAGCAACCGCAGCCCTGCATAAGGCTTTGGTGTCCAATTTACTGCGCAGAAATAACAAGATTTGGATCTACAAAACTGTCATCAGACCGATCTTGATGTATGGATGCGAGATTTGGACACTAACCTAAAAGGAAAAAAATAGACTCTTAGTGACCGAGAGGAGGATATTGAGGAAGATTCTGGGACCAGACAAGAAGGAAGACGGAGGGTGGATGATAAGAAAGAATAGGGAGATTTAAGAGATGGTGAACGAGCCGAACATTATCGGAGAAACGAAAGCAGCTCGACTCCGATGGCTCGGACACGTCACTAGGATGGGGGAGGATCGGGCAATTAAACGAGCGTATGTGGGACGCCCTAACGGAGGACGTCCGGTCGGACTTCCCAGATACCGCTGGCGCGATGAAGTGGAGAAGGATCTGCGTGAGCTCCAGGCGCCTGACAGGCTCGAGACTATGCAGGAGAGAGAGCGATGGCGCTCTTTGGTATCGGAGGCCAAGATCCGCTTCGGGTCGCTGCGCCAGTGGAGTAAGTAAATAAGCAATTCATTGATTAGTTATATTGGTCTTGATACTACAATCTATATTAACCACCATCTAAGTTATCCATCTAGTATGACGTTAGGTATACTAAGACAAAATATGTTGCATCCTTTGATGCCCAATCGAACATTACCAAAATTGGTAAAATTAAATGATTCTTGAGATCCATTGAAGTAATAGAGTAGTACAACAAATAGATAGAATAGATAAACACAGAAAGCAAAATGTGCTGTTGGTTCAAATCTTGTTATGACTGCCAAACAAGCGGGTATTTACTTTTTCTAAAAAGCTTTTGATCGTGCTAAAGACCCGGTGTTGTAAATCTAAATGCGACGACAAAGTAGGTACAGTCGACCACTGGCTAAAGTGTACCATCTGTCCAAAACCTTTGATTAAATCTCAACCTTATGCCTGCGCAATATGGTATACCTCAGATTCTCTAATTTTGACGTTTTGGGTAGGTTGACCTGTGGTAGACTGTACCATTTTGACAATAGTTCGAACCGATGACAAAAAGTAATACACCATCACTTTAAAGATTTTTCGCTTGAACGCCCAAACGGAATGGATTAGGTACGCAATCGATCTTTTAAAAAGTTACCCATAAAATATAAAAGTCAAATATCCGACAAAAAGAGCATTAGGTACGGTTACAATGTGAACTTGAAGTCTTTACCAAGTAGACGACGGTGTTTTCAAACTGGTTGGCAAACAAACTTGGTTGGTTCGGCAAAAAATCTTGGATTGCCAGCAGATATTGTGACTTGGGTCATTACCCCGTTCGAAATGTACGAAAACGGAAATATCTTGGTAATTAACAAAATTAAAATATTGGAACTGCAGGACTTTTGGCACCGATTCTGGGGTGATAGATAGAGGCACCTAACTGTTAGTTGCAAGAAACTTCCTCAAGTCTCATCTCTATCTGTAGTGACGTAGAAAGCGATAGCATGTATTTTATGAAGACTTTAAGAACGTTTGTATTATGTGGACAAGTAATACATCCGTAATGTACTCGTATGTATGTATTACACACAGTAATACATCTGTAAAGCGTCAGTGGTACAGTGACTAGGGCACCGGACTCCCATGCGATAGGTCCGGGTTCGAAACCATGCAGTGCCATGTACCAATGAGTTTTTCGTATTTTTCGAAGACTTACGTACATTTACCGACTGCTCTAACGGTGAAGGAAAACTGTACACTGAGATGACCAGTGTGTAAAATGGGGTAGGCACAAAAGATCCTCAAGGGTCGAAGTGCCGCTGTGGTTATTCCCGGCCCCCTATCATAAGATACGATAAGATACAAGAATTACGATTGGTCAATAAAGGTATTATTTTGTTACTTAATTCCTTTATAGACCAATCGAAGTCTCTACAATTTAAAAAAAGGCATGAGGAATAGGATAGAGCTAAGTGTATACGTACTCTATTATTATTTTTTCGCTCTGACAAGACATGTAAATAGACGTAATTACAAATTCTGCAGGTGTAGAAAAACATGCATAAGATTACAAATTGGCTATTGAATAAAATTACTTTTTACACGAAACCATAATTAAATACCATTCCTTTATAGGTACCCACAGATGCAGGTGTGTTTGTCAGTGAGACACGTCATTAGTAAAGGTCAACATTAAAAATATACATAAGCTAGCACATCGAAGTAACCATAAAAGTTACAATTTATATACCTTGTTAACACGTTCGTAACTTTAATTATTTCCGTTCGTTTATTACGATACGACACACCAACATCTTTATCATTCTTGTCAGTTTACTATCTATATGTCGCAGGGAAATAGCCTAATACCCTAGGAATTTGGCCAAGACTGGGGAGAACTGTTGCTCTGGGGGTCCGGAGCACCTTTGGCGGAAGGTATGAAGGGAGAGCAGGTTCCTCGGGGTAGACACCTACCTCATAGTCCGTAGTACTAGTAGTAGTACAGGTTGTAGGTGTTTATATCATAATAGCATAGTGAACGTTATTACCAGGTGATAATGTCGGTAGAGCGTCGCGTCGGTGACGTAGTGGCTAGGATCCCGAACTCCCATGCTGGGAGGTCCGGGTTCGAAATGCCATGTACCAATGAATTTCTCGGATTTTTACGAAGACTTATGTACATCCGACTGCTGTAACGGTGAAGGAAAACATCGTGAGGAAACCTGCATATCTGAGGCCGTTTTCTAGAAGCATGTGAAATTATGGCCCGTGCCTCCCTTGTGCAAGGGGAGGAGGCCTGCGCCCTAACAGTAGGAACGTTAATACGGTGATGAATGATGATGATGAAACTCTACACCACTAAATTGTTAGTTTTTAACAAAATATTTTATGCATCATTCTGTATATCAAGTAGGTAGATCGATACTTTAATAATGGCGTTTAATTACTTGTACCGGATCTCCAAATCTTACCTAGGTATATAGCTAATGTTCTTATTCAGATCTATTGTGATCATTTGTGTGTGATTGGGAATGACGCATGATTAATCAATGTATTTTTTGTGATGATATTTGAATGACTATAGCATGATGTTATTGGTTGGAGTGTTGGTAAATAAATGATCAAGACAATAGTGTATATAGGTATACAATCATCATCATCATCAGCCCATGTCGTCCCACTGCAGGGTATAAGCCTCCTCTCTTTTGTGCCACCCTATACGATCCTGTGCAAGCCGCATCCAGGTCTTCGATGCGACTTTGGTGATGTCATCCGCCCATCTAGCTGCTGGACGACCTATTCCTCTTTTCCCTGACCTTGGCCACCACTCAGTGAAGGCTCTGGTCCACCGGCCGTCACCACGTCTAACCAAGTGTCCCGCCCATCGCCACTTTAGCGTTACACGCTTTCCCACGTCTAGGACTAGTTCGTTGTCGGATCGCTGTGTTGCGGATCTTGACCATTAGGGTGATCTAAATGGGTGTATACAATAGTGTATCTAAATTATCTGATAGGTAGGTACCTAATTTTTACTATTTTGGCCTATAAAGCTCTCTAATCTAATCTCGAAATTCTGGACTACCAGCACACTTCTGGCCCTTAGAAGTCTAGAATTCCAATCGCAGGAAGAGTTAAGGTTCTTCTTACCAATTATTATTAGTATTCATGGGTAGTTGAAACTAGAAAAATCTTACTAATTCTAAGCAACAGATTGATATTTGAAAATTTTATTGTTTAATTATAGCTTAAAAGTACAAGAAACTATTTTCAAGCCATTTATTTACTTAGAGATTTAAAGAGTTGAACTAGGAGTTGAACTAGGAGTTTAACCAATAGCAAGTCATGGTTGGGCCATTTCAACTCCCATTAACAGCCATTGAAATGAAAATTAAATAAAGTTTGCTGATCCACCTATTTAGAAATACACGTTTGCTTATACGATTAGACTCATTTTAAAATTAATTAGGTCAAAAATTAGGAAAATAGGTACTCGTAGGTAGGTACCATTATATTTGAAAATTGAAATTGTTTTAAGTTCTAAATCCTCTAAAAATAAATTTATAAAATTCTAGTGAGGTGAAAATCTGTGAAATGTCCAGTTTGTTCATCTGCTCTCCTCTCCTTAAAAAACTTTTTAAAAAAAACGTAGGTACCGACCCTAGAAACCAGTATGCCATTTTACTCAAATTTTGATTGAGCGAATTTCTACTGGTTGATATAACAGCAAACTGCCTGAAATCAGCCCTCATTAACTCTTAGATTATTAGGTATCTAATTTACCTCTCTTTTAAAAGAATGGGACTGTTCCTACTTAGTGTTCCATGAACAATGTTTAGAAGGACGTTCATTAGGGAAGTCTTAGCAGTTTTTCATTCAACAATAGTCTCAACTCTCAACATTGTAAACCAGCACCAGCCTTTTGTCAAAAACATGCACAATAAAAACCACAGCAGCTGTTGCTTCTACAAGCAGGAAATTATTCGTGTAAGCTGTTCCAACAAGCATATCAATTAAAATGTACACTTACAGTTAAAATAGGGTTGTCTAGCGGTCCACCTGCCCACTATATCGGACGGGTCCGGAGGCTGCGTCGGCGTCCCCCCTGGAATGCGACACCTGTGACCACAAACACAGTAGGTACCAACGAACACGGATCCAACACTTCAAAGTCGAAAACAAACTTCGTTCTTGTAAATAAACACAAAAATAACGTAATAAATACTAGTAATTAATCACGTTTCTGTCACATCCGTATTTAGGTTCGTTAAAAAAGTTTCGCGCGTGCACAGGTCAAAAGTTATACAGCCTACCGGCCGACACCGAAGAGAGCGGCGAGCGAACTCGAACTGACGGAATCGTGGAGAGGGGGGCGCGACCGGCGCAACTGGGAGCGATTGCAGCGCCGCCACACCTGTCGGCGCGAGGGCGTACAACTCTTCGCAGACAGGCCAAAAGACATGCAATGAAGCGAACAACAACATTCATTTCTTTGATTATGCAATGCGGTAAAGGTTTAACCGGGTGCTGCAGGCAGGAAGAAATGTCGACGACGAGAATTATATGCATTTACAAAGCACAACTAATTGAAATTCTTTGTTAAGGTAGGTATGGTACACAACACCATGTAGACTGGTACTGTAGCTATTGTTGCATTTGCATATATTATATGCAAATATATTATATTCTTGGTCAGGGTATAATTAGGTACCTATTTCATTTAATTTTGTCCCATAGATTTGTCATACCATTTCGGAGGGCAATATACTCATACCATTTATTGCTTTTCATGTGTTACAATTGGTCTTAAAAAAAATATCTGATCATCATATATGAAACCAGATCATATACCAGATCTATCAAGTTGATCTCGCCACCTGTTGGTTTAATCTACGTATGGATGGCATCTTACTTAGGTATGGATACGGAACTACTGAGGTCAAAGTCAAATTGAGAATTAACCCGACAGTTAGTGCCTAACCCGGGTTAAATCACAAAAACGTCTTGCACCAACGTAAACCCTGAAACATTTTGTATGAAAACCATAGACAATCCGCGAGTTAATTTAAGGTTAAGTAACCAGGGTAAAGAATAAAAACCGCTCTTTCGCGCAATTCTTGTATATGCTTCTAGGATTTCGGGGGAGGATACGAGTCTTAGCTCCAGGTAAGGTAAGTCTTGCCTACGATTGCTCGCCAGGTCCCAGTAGGTTCCATGCTTGCGGACGAATTCTATAAGCTACTCGTTTCTATTAAAATATAAATTCTAGATCTTTAGTCCAGATCATGACGGTGCGGTGCGACGTTAGTGTATTAAATGAATAAAACGGTTCAGTTTTAAATTATTTAATTCATTTTACGTGCCTTTATGAATAAATCTTTATTGTGACCATACTGTATTGCTTTAATTGGTAATAAAGAAAACTGAAAGTACATTTTTTTATAGAAAATATTGCATTTCTACGTTAATTACAAGTGTATGGCACATACTATAATACAAAATATACAGGATTACAGACTAGGAAATTAAGCTAATATCACTTTAGTTAATGATATAGTTGGTGATGAAGTTGCTTTATTGTGACGATGACCACCAACAGAAGGTGTCCAAATATACCTGTAAAATAACACATAACATAAATTAATAGGTATACAATTGTATTGCTATCAAAACAGTAGAACAATTCATGAATTGTTTTTATTGCAAGTGACAGAAGTGGACAAATACAGATAGAGAAAACAGCTGAATAAAGGCTGATTCATTATGCTTATTGCGTCTCAAGTTTTGTTTGTATCTATATCTAACTAGAGTTGCTGGGTGCGTCAAATATTTACCTACCTATATGTATAACCTATCTGTTAGTTTTAAGAATCGAAGGAGCTCGTAGCCTAGTTGCGAGCACGGTCCGAAAGTAATCGTGCAGGTTAAGCGACGTTGGCGCGGTCGGTACCTGGATAGGTGCTCGCTAGTGGCATATTTCATCTGAGCTCCTCCGTGCATAGGAGAGCATGTTAAGCAGTCGGTTCCGGTTGTTGTCGTCCGGCAGCAATCGTTAAGCCATGTCAGATGCCTACGGGCGGCCTGAACAACTCTGACAAATAGGTTGGCCACTAACCATACGATAAGAATCCCGTTTCTAATTCAACGTTATCAGGCAGGATAATCGGTTTACTTACACACGGAACTTGAAGCATCATCTTGCATTGGAGCTTGATATTCATCAGTCATATCTAGAAATTGATAGATTGCTTTGAATCCGATTCCGTCTAGTCGATTATTTGACCGGAATGTGACTTTAAAAAAATTTCTTTCCGACTCCACGTGGAATTCTTTCATCTGCCCACAATATCTACCAAATCTATTGTCTTCAGTCATGTAATTTGAAAATTCGACGTAATCACTAGCCGATACTGCTTCACATCTGAAAAAGAAAGCATATACAAACTGATTAAAATCAAAATTGTATACCTAATATCAAAATTGCAGAATGTCCTAAAACATAGGATGCCATTTTATTACATGCAAATATTTTGAAAGAGGACATTGTGCTGGTCTCTAGTCTGGTTATAAGTAAAACTACTCGTATTCACCAATAAGTAAGAGCTATGATGTAGAAAGGTTAGCATGTATTTTAATCACGACTTAATTTTAAGGACATCAATCAATCATAGGCCTGTTACGTCTATTGCAGACGATTTAAGTAGCGTCGCGAAGGCATCTCTTTTCGTGGCTAAATAAACCTATTCGGGAACGGCATACACGTCCGCACGCGCGGCAAGCGAGTGGTGCACCAGGTACATGAGTGAACACTCGGTGTCTGTTTGCTCTCCTGGCCGCCAGTATTTCGAACCACTTTGCATTGTGTTCCTGACATCCCTCCCGAAGACGTTTTCTCCATGCATCTCTGTCATCCGCGAGCTGCTGCCAATCATTTTTAAGGACATACCGTGATACTAACTAAGGCTGGGACTACATGGCGCCGGATTCAGCGTCGGCTCGGTTCGCTGCAGTCAATCACAAGCATTCCGCGGAGTTTCGCCCTCCCCCCACTTGAAGTCAGCGCCTCGTGATTATCTGCAGCAAACCGAACCGGCGCTGGAACCGGCGAATGTAGTCCAGACCTAACGGTTAGTAAAAGTGACACAGGTACTTACGGTAACACACCCTCAACGTCGAAATTAGTGAAGTGTAAGTGAACCGGCGAATGTAGTCCAGACCTAACGGTTAGTAAAAGTGACACAGGTACTTACGGTAACACTCCCTCAACGTCGAAATTAGTGAAGTGTAAGTGAACCTTCTCATTTTCCCCCCCGTGGAAAAAATATGTACACTCGGTGTCCCGGGGGTATGGTCCCGGGGAATTGGGGGACGCAAACGTGCCATTGCGTGATTCACTACTATTATACACAAAGGCGCATGGGAACTCCTTGAGCTGCCTTCCTGAGGTGATTCCAAAATCTGGAATGTGAAAATTGTACCTATTAATTCACGGACTAAAATTAAATGCACTACCCAAAAACAAAGAGGGTGCTATTTTCGATGTATTCGAAAAATATTTTCTTTTTTATTTTATTTATTTTAGCGAATTTAACACCTTTTTACTTAAAACTACACATACACACATCAAAACTGTCTAGGGATATTCACATATTTGCATAATTTGAAAAATACTGGCCATCTAGAAAAAATGTTTATATGGCAGAAACACTCATTAGTGCCATTAAAAACAAAGATATGCGCGGGAATTTAGGAAGTTACAAACGAATTTTAAAAAAAATGAGTTTTGTGTTATTATTTAATAAAATTGATATCATTAATTAAGCTCCGCCAAGAACAAAATTTTGAATCCAGAGTGCTATTGCGAGCTTTGCGACACCATGCCACGTCGACATTTAACCAGAGAAGAAATGTTGAGAGCGATAGGAATGTTGGAAGCTGGTACCGTCCAACGCGTTGTTGCTGATACCCTAAGACCAAGGCAAAACGTGATTTCTAGGTTGTGGACACGATATCGTGTTACCGGAGAAGTGGCGGAACGGCACACAGGGAGATATCGCGTTACGACCCCAAGACAGGATCGTTTTTTACAGAATGCCGCCAGACGGCAACCGAATGTTACGGCGATGCAGTTAGTGCAAAGGCTCCAGTTGGACCACCAGGTACTTGTCAGTGACCAAACCGTCAGGAGTAAGTTGCATTAAGTCAACCTTCATGCCCGCAGACCGCTTCGTGTTCCAGCCTTACGACGTGGCAATCGCGGACGTCGACTTGCTTGGGCTCGCGAACACTTGTTATGGAACGACAACCAATGGTCCATGGTACTCTTTACTGATAAGTCTCGATTTGGATTTCACCCAGACTCGAGAAGAACACTAAGTCTGGAGAGTGCCAGGTAGGATAAGTCGCCTCTAGCACCCACAAGAGGTCCATTCTTACCGAGGCGGAACAATCATGGTGTGGGCAGGCATTCGTCTTGGCGCGCGAACAGACCTCATTTGGATAAGAGGCAACATGTCTGCGGAAAAATACCGTGACGAAGTCGTGGTACCTGTAATTGTTCCATTTAGCGTGCACTTCGGTCAACAATTCCAGTTAATGCAAGATAATGCCCCATCACACACGGCGAGGCTGGTAACGGCCGCCCTTAGGGACCATGATTTGACGGTTATGGGATGGCCTGCATAGTCTCCCGATTTAAATCCCATCGAGCACACATGGGATATGCTCCAAAGGAGAGCTTTAATAAACTTTTTTTACATTTGAAAAGAACCTGGGATCTCATACCGCAGCACAACATTGACACTCTAATTTTAAGCATGAACAACCGTTGCCGATGTGTTATTAATGTCAGGGGGGGTAATACGGATTATTAAATTTTATAAAATGTTAAGTTTTTCACATAACATCTTTATTTGTCCTAACAATTTTAATTTACTTAATATGTACAGTAAGCTTAAATTTTAACACATATTCATTTTTTTTTTAATTCTACCAGAAAACGTCGTATTTATTACCTAAATTATATTTATTTTTTAAATGTATATTTTTTAAAGCATAAAATTTGGATTAATTTTATATATAATTCACCCAAGAAATTAATTGTGGTTTTCCAAAAAATAAATTAACATCAAATATCCCTAGATTGTTTTGATGTGTGCATATCATAAACATATACAGCCAATTATAAAGTTTGACAGATTACAATTATTATTTTTTAAGCCGAGGATAGAATTAAAAAGATGGAAGAAAAATTTGGTATTTGACCAAGAACAAAAACCCTCGCCATATTGCGGTTTTTTTATGGCGAACTTCTTAACATAGGTTATAAAACTACCAATGGCGCCCTCTTCACAGGAATTTTAGTACCTAGCCAGGGTATAAGAGAGTTAACATACAATAATTTATAATCAAACAAGTAGGTGTACTAACTTTCTACGAATGAGTATGTTATTTTGAATCCTCTGGAATATCTCGATGACTGCATGCCCCTAAACTCCAACATTAGTTTCGGGCCGTTCGACATGATGGGTTTTGGAAGGTCGACTCCGCAGAAGGCATTTACTTTTTCTAGTCGTTCGTCTACGTGGGCGAACGCGTAGAATGCATCAACGGTTGTGCAGCTGGAATACAAAAGTAAAATATTTTATTAATAGTTACATAAGCTTACCTATAGAAATTTTTTTATTGATTCAGAAACCACTTTTAGACATAGATGTAACGATGTCAACTTCATCGTCCATGTCAACCTCCTTGCCATCAATTTCAACCTCATTGTTAGCGTTTATCTCACCTCATTTCGTGTTGGCATTTTCATTTCTTCATCTATATTTTCAAAATTCAAATCATATTCCCATTTCATTTCTAAATTCCATTATCCCATTAATTTCATTTTTTTTACTTATTCTCTCTATATTTTGTCCTGAACGGACGTATGTCCGTTTTATAGAATTGTCTCCTTCCTGATAAATATAATATCTACTACTATACTATCTACTATTACCAAGTTTCTTCTATTACTTCATCTGCACACTGTCCTAGAACCCTGCTAGTCTAGAAGCCGGAACCTAGAGGGCAAATTGTATCAGTGGCGTCCAACGTGGGGCTCAATCGGTTATTGGACATTCAGGGAACAGATTTCACCGACTGGACCTTCGAGGAATTGGACGTAACGCCCAAGATCCGATCCGAAAACGAGAAAAGCCTGGGACTGGGACTTTGCATCGTAGGCTAAATATTGAAGAAAAATTCTAAACCTGCATGCATAAAACAATCCAATCCAAGTTCTTATTGCAAATGGAGATCTGCTACTAAATTATGTTGATTTATCAGGCTACAAAGATACCTACCTTTTTAAATAAAGTGCGAAGATTACTTACTCTGAAGACCCATCCGGAGATTTATATAAATAGAAATCTTGAAAAACTAGTCTAACTCTTTCCTTCCCCCTTCCTAAGAACTCGTAGTGGCAGTGTGTGTTAGGGGGGTAAGGTGAAGGGTAGTGGGGTGACGTGAAGGTGCCATGCTTCGTGCCATCGCTGCTGAACTCTTGATGACATGAGGATGCTGAAAAGAACAGAAAAAATAAAGATAATAACTTATGATATTATAGGCAATTTGATACAGTATCTTCCATATTTTAAGAAAATCTTTACTCTATGATATTAATTTATTGTAAATAGGTAGGTAGTTAGATATCGTGGTAGATATCCGACCTAGTAGATTTTCTTAGATAGGTCCCTAACCTAAATCGAAAGTAGAACAATCGCATATACCTATACGCAATTTATCAAAATGTAAAGTAAAATCCATTACAGTTTTTATAATTAGATACTATCATGAAGGTAAAAAAAAGACGGATGGAATGTCATTACGACATTGTTGAAGCAAAGCAATGGCGGTTAAGTATATAAATTGGGTAAAATTTCTTTGCATATGGCAATCATCTATACTTTTTGTATAGATGATTGCCATATGCAAAGAAAATTTACCCAATTTATTGAAATAAAATTACAATAAAGTTTTAGACTAAACTATGTCCGTTTTTTTTTCTTTGTCCATGGATACTATGTAATATAACTAATATATCATACATTACAAAATCCATTATCCACCACACCGTCTAAGTATGAACCTTCCTATCTTCTTTTAAAAAAACCGCCAAGTGCGAGTCGGACTCGCGCACCCAGGGTTCTGTTCTCAAAAGAAATATAGATTTTTTTTTTCAAAAATACCATATTTTTTTTCTAAATATAATAAATATCTTGACTTCGTTTTATTTTTCCCGGCATACATACAATACCGTCTATTAATACTAATTATTTCGAATTTTCTCGTTAAAAAATAAAAAAATATTTTTTTTAATTTCCCAAATATTATAAATTTTTGAAACTTCATTTTAATTTTCCTGTAAAATATAGGAGATTATATATGAGTCTGAATTCTTTTAGATTATTCGGCTTACGAACTTCGGACAGTCATTTTTCGCACATTTTTAGGGATAAATAAAAAACTATAGCATATAAAATTAAATAAAAATAGTTTTGTAATGTGCAAACAAAGCCCTTTCATATTTTCCACTTGCCCCAGTTGTCCCACTTTCGGATTTCGACCCCCTATTTTGGACCCCATTTTCAAGTTTCTTTTACAAGCAAGCAAGTTCTCCAACTATGCCTTTCAAGTCGATAGCTTCAGTAATTCCTAAGAAGAACAGCTGTGACATACAGACGGACGGACGAAAACCGAACTCTCACCATAAGGGTTCCTTTTTTTGTCATTTTGGTACGAAAACCTAAAAATGGCTCTGCAGTAGAAAACCTAAAAACAAACCAGCCTTTATCAAGAAATATCGAAACGTTAACTAAAAATCAATCTCCGTGTTGCTAGCGCATGCGTAAAACGGAACGTAGTGATTTTAGTGTTGCGACAAGTACAATCTTGTTTCCACTTGCTGATGGTTGGTTGCTACTTGCTGGTGACGTTGTATTGACGTGTAAGTGTTTGTTTAGGGAAGGGAATAGAGTATGGTATAAATTGATAATACCTCAGCTTTACCTACCTATTTTGACTTAACTCATCAATATATTTTTTAATGAACTGTCTTTATAAAATCCATTTTTACATTACTTTTATATTCATTAAAATTTTATTTTTTACATAAATTATATAAAATGTAGATAATAGAAACAGCAGAATGGTGTCAATTCTGTCATCCCACAGTCTGAATTAAATCATCGCTAAGACGCTAACCTTCCCATCATTGTCACTTTTAACTTTATTTAGTCTTAGCCGTTTCATTTAGTTTTAGATTTAACATCAATGAATGGAAAGTTGCCTATAATTTAAATTCTGCTCTGTGAAATCAAACTGTAGGTACCTACATTCAAAATTGTTTAACTACGAGGAATCATCATAAAATCAAATTGAGATGTGTCTGTGACTGATAGGTACCTAATATCGTTTACTGTTATCACACGTTTGCACATCACTAGTCACTGTCAAAGTGACAGAGTATATAAATATGCGAGACGTGGATTATGTTTGTTTATTTTCGAGTTTTATTCAGCATATAACTAACAAAATTAGCAGTAACCGATACAATTCTTTGCAAATTTAAGTGTGACGCATTAGTACAAGTAATAATCGGTGTTTTGTGTGTGAAACTGTAAGGTAACTGTGCTAACCTAAACCATGACGGATTTTACGCCTTTTTTCGTAGACCGTGCTAAAGGAGGCCGTGCCTCATGTAAAGGATGCAAGAGAACTTGTCCCAGTGGCGAATTACGGATCGCGAAATTGGTGGCCAGTCCTTATGGCGACAACCAGCAAATGAAATCCTGGCATCATGTCGACTGCTTCATGAACGCCCTTCTAAAGCAACGGCCCACCACAAAGCGCATAGACTCTATCGACGACATCGGAAACTGGCAGACGTTGTCCAAAGAAGACCAAGAATTCCTACTTAAGAAAATAAATGAAACTGAAAAGCTTTATGGTGAAAAAAACAGTGGAAAATATACAGCAAAAGTGATAGAAAATGAATCGAATTTTAATAAGAATTCAACTATTACAAAAACACCAGAAAGTGATAAGAATAGTAGTCCTAATAAAGGAGCAATAAAAACTGAAGATAATAAATTCTCAATGTTTACAAAATTGTGTAATAAAATAGCAAAAGTGGATGCTTATACAGAGAAAACTTCAGTAGTCAATAAGTTCTTTACTAAGGGCTCTGATAACGATACATTTAAAGGTGACTTAGTTTTATGGTGTAAATTACTGCTACCTCAAGTTACTAAACGAGTTTACAATTTAAAGAGTAAGCAACTTGTTAAATTATTTTCTCGGATATTCAATACTGATCATGATGACATGCTCACAGATTTAGAACAGGGTGATGTAGCTGATACAATACAAATATTTTTTTCTAAATCTGTATCTCACCGACCGGCTACTGAAAGCACATTAACAATACATGACGTCGAAGATTTTCTTCAAGATCTTTCCAAATTGACTCGAGAAGGGGAACAGATATATCACTTCAAGAAAATTGTGAAGAAATGTACATTAGACGACATAAAAACGCTTATTAGGTTGATCAAAGGAGATTTGCGAATAAACACTGGACCAAAACACATATTGGAAGGGGTTCATCCAGACGCATACAATGTTTTTCAAACATCTCGTGACCTTGATATGGTTTTAGATAGAGTCATCTGCCAAACTAGTGGGGTAAAACATAAAGATGCCTCACAGAAAACTGTTCATGCTAAGATAGTTCTGATGACAGCAGTGCTCCCTATGTTGGCTGAGGCATGCAAGTCTGTTGAAATGGCCATGAAGAAATGCCCTAATGGTATGTTCTCTGAAATAAAATACGATGGTGAACGAGTTCAGGTTCACAAGAAAGGAAACGAATTCAAATACTTTTCTAGAGCATTGAAGCCTGTAATGCCCCATAAAGTCAGTCATTTTAAAGATTACCTACCAAAAGCATTTCCGAAAGGAACTGATCTTATTTTAGATGCTGAGGTTTTGATGGTTGATGTGAATACTGGAAAACCATTACCATTCGGTACATTAGGAGTTCATAAGAAATCTGAATTTAAAGATGCAACAGTCTGTTTGTATATCTTTGATTGTCTGTATTACAATGGTGAAGTTCTGATGGATCAGCCGATAAGGAAAAGAAGAGAAATCCTGCTTGAAAATATGGTAGAAGTTACAAATCATGTGATGTTTTCTGAGCAGCAATTGATTGAGAAGCCGGCAGATTTGGCGAAAATGATTGCAAAAGTAATATTATCATTTATTTTTATTTAATATGCATTTAGGTTCTTTAAAAGTTTAAGTTTCATGATTTTATTGTCGTTTCAGGTTCTGCAGCTTGGTTTGGAAGGACTAGTTTTAAAAGATTTGGAATCCATTTATGAACCTGGTAAAAGGCATTGGCTGAAAGTGAAGAAGGATTACCTATTCGATGGAGCAATGGCTGATACAGCTGATCTTGTGGTCCTTGGAGCTTGGTTTGGTAATTATATTCTTCAAACTAACTTATGCAAATTACATATTTTTTTAAGTTTAAATGGTCTTTATTGTGGTGAAGGCACAATAATACCGCCTATGTCCCGTATCTAAAATAAAACAACACAAACATTTATTGATGAGGAAAACAGAAAAATATAAATATGCAAATAAGTAAACAACAAGTAGTGCTAAGTTATAGTCTTATATCGAACATTTGAAT
This sequence comes from Hofmannophila pseudospretella, assembly GCA_947369225.1. Lineage (NCBI taxonomy): Eukaryota > Metazoa > Arthropoda > Insecta > Lepidoptera > Oecophoridae > Hofmannophila > Hofmannophila pseudospretella. The sequence continues at coordinate 9,952,322 of OX376321.1, read as the reverse complement.
ATATTTACATAAATATTTAATAAAGGGATAATCAACATAGGTTAAAAGAGATTGGAAATTGATAGGACGGGCATCTCACGTGGTAGATCATCATATAGAGAGAATGAGTATTTTGAGCAATTGAAGAAAATGTGATCTGCTGTTCTCTCGTCCACTCATCCAGACCTCATTCACATTGTGGTCTCTAACCCTACATTTTATTTGTTATGAATCTAAAGAAATAAATAAAATATCATAAAAGACCCATAAATATGACTTATTGACATATTTATGGGTCTGTTAAGTTTTTTACAATACTTGGAAAATGAGAATACATACTCTGCTTGCTCAAATCCATTCTCACTGTCACATTGTTTTGCAGACAGAACTCTTTCAGAGTTATGCGTAACAATTGTACATACAAATTAATGTTTTAGATATAAAATTATTCTGTATAATAAATATACACTTATAAATAGTGAGTAGAATAAGCATAGCATATTCTCACATACTTAATCCCCGAGGGGGTAGACAGAGGAACTACCTTCATCATAGGTAGTTCCCACTTTTAGCCGTAAGATTTGGTGAACAAAACGTGATAGGTGGCTGGCGAGCCTATCGCCGTCTACTAGGTGTAGAATAGTAACCACTAAGACCCTTTCGCCTCGCATGACACCCACAGGAAGAGTTGGGGTGGTGAGTGCTATTCTTTATTGACTGTACGATACGGCACAGTAGTGAGTATACTGAATCATTTTTTAAAATTCCAGGCACCGGCAAGAAAGGGGGAATGATGTCAGTATTCCTCATGGGCTGTCTGGACACCAGTCGAAATCGCTGGGTGACAGTTACGAAGGTCCACACAGGTCACGACGACAGCACTTTGGAACGGCTGCAGAAAGAACTGGGGCCTCTTATGGTGAAAATCTCGCAAGAGTATTCTAGAGTGCCCTCTTGGTTAGACTGTAATAAAGGGATGGTGCCAGATTTTGTTGCTTTGGACCCTAAGAAGCAACCTGTATGGGAAATAACAGGTACTTTTAATAATTTACATTTTTCAATTTTGACAGCGAACCCTGTCTTCCTTTTCAAAATGGGCGGTACGCCAACGGGCCGAACGACATGCCGAGCGACACTAAAAAACAATTGCAATCTACATACTTTTCAGTAGTAAAATTTTATCTGAAAAGAGCCATTACATAGAGGGTTTCCTGTCCAAAAGTCCACGATCAGAATCGTGCTTCGAGGGTTTTTATACTTACAGGGTGTAACTAACAATACCTCCTGTATTGAGCTCTTGCAGGCCGATTCAATATTGATAACTGAACATATTTTGCTAAGTGGTTTTTGAAATTTTGTAAACAAAGTTTTCAGCTTCTCATGTATACAAATCGATCAGTGTTCATTGTATGGGGAGCCAAAAACAATACAGTAGAATACAAAGTCCATAAATATGTGGTTGCACATTGGGTACAATAAGTCTTTATAAGATTCCCTTCACACAGATTATCCAATCGCGTAATTGCAATGACACCCTGTCTATACCGCCAAAGACCAAAAATCGTTTACTGCGCAAACAAAAATACATAATCTTTTGACTCTATTTTTTTTGTTGCAAGATTAATTAATGATTTGTTTCTCAATTTACAGGCACAGAACTAACAAAGGCCAACTTGCACACAGCAGATGGTATATCAGTGAGGTTTCCAAGAGTAACAAGAATAAGAACAGACAAGGATTGCGAAAGTGCTACAAACTTGGAAGAACTGAAACACCTCTTTAAAACGTCCAAAGAAAAAACCGATGTGTCACTTCTAAACAATCTTGCAGATGCTGCTGAATCTGAATCATATGAACCACCGACGAAGAAATTAAAGGAGAGTCCTAAGAAAGACAAACTTAAAGTGGCGACATTAGATAGTTTTCTAACAAAGAAATCACCGAAATTAAGGAAGCCAAAGAAAGAAGATTTGAACAGTTCTAGTGCATCGGGTACTGTGAGCGAAACCAGTACTATTATTGACGAAACGGACTCGAAAGAGGACATTAAAATGCAGTTTTTGCCTAAAGATCCTTTGCCAAATGTCTTTTTGGATAAGAGATTAGGTTTCTACCCAGATTTTGTTAGTTTTCCGGAGGCCGAACGAAGGTATTTTGAAAAGCACTGGGTAGCTTATGGAGGTATTGTAGTGAAGTCGATGAAATCAACAGATATAGATTATGTCGTTCATAAATATAATGTTATAGAATATAAGAAAATGCAAAAGTTGAATATGAAACTACCTGAAAATGTAAGACATGTTACTAAGAGTTGGTTAATAAAATGTATTAATGATATTGTATTATGTGATACAACAAAATATGCTGTAATTGTGGAACCATGAACAATTACGTTGTGAAATTAATTATGTGTAATGCGATTATGTTAAATATAACGAATATTGTTTGCTTTACATCTAACTGTGTTATTTAATATTTTAACAGTTTTTATGTTACTACCTAATTTTAATTTACCCTATAAACCTAGAAAAATTAAGTATGTAACGTAAGTTTGATGCAGAGTTTGTATGTTGACATTTATTTTATTTTATTTGGGTAGCTTACAGCCTTATTTACAAATTACATATACATATATAAAAACAATAGCCATTTATAAGCTTCCATAGTTATTAAAAAGATAATAATAAAACTCTTAATCTAGCAATCATGTACATTTACAGATAGGCAGAGGAAAATTTTTTATGAGAAAGGATTTTACGGAATCAGGACTATATTACATATTTCCAGTTGTCAGGAAAATTAATTTTTAAATACATAAAATAAATAGGCAGATATTGGACAATACATGCTTGTTAGTTATTTTTCTTCAAAATCTACTTACCTTATTTGATTCCATACAGAAACCATTTAATGATAATCTAACTCAACTCGAAATGAAACCCAGCAGGCTGGTAAATTTAACAATTACCTAGATGGGTATGGAATGGACATTACAAAACAATTTTGTAATGTAAAAGTGATTTTTGTAAAATTTTAATGAAGATAAATAATTTATAAATGCTGTAATTGTTTGTGTATAAATAATTTTAAGTTGTAAATAAAATATTTCGCAAGAGTATTCTAGAGTGCCCTCTTGGTTAGACTGTAATAAAGGGATGGTGCCAGATTTTGTTGCTTTGGACCCTAAGAAGCAACCTGTATGGGAAATAACAGGTACTTTTAATAATTTAAATTTTTCAATTTTGACAGCGAACCCTGTCTTCCTTTCCAAAATGGGCGTACGACATGCCGAGCGACACCAAAAAACAATTGCAATCTACATACTTTTCAGTAGTAAAATTTTATCTGAAAAGAGCCATTACATACATAGAGGGTTTCCTGTCCAAAAGTCCACGATCAGAATCGTGCTTCGAGGGTTTTTATACTTACAAGGTGTAACTAACAATACCTCCTGTATTGAGCTCTTGCAGGCCGATTCAATATTGATAACTGAACATATTTTGCTAAGTGGTTTTTGAAATTTTGTAAACAAAATTTTCAGCTTCTCATGTATACAAATCGATCAGTGTTCATTGTATGGGGAGCCAAAAACAATACAGTAGAATACAAAGTCCATAAATATGTGGTTGCACATTGGGTACAATAAGTCTTTATAAGATTCACTTCACACAGAATAACCAATCGCGTAATTGCAATGACACCCTGTCTATACCGCCAAAGACCAAAAATCGTTTACTGCGCAAACAAAAATACATAATCTTTTGACTCTATTTTTTTGTTGCAAGATTAATTAATGATTTGTTTCTCAATTTACAGGCACAGAACTAACAAAGGCCAACTTGCACACAGCAGATGGTATATCAGTGAGGTTTCCAAGAGTAACAAGTATAAGAACAGACAAGGATTGCGAAAGTGCTACAAACTTGGAAGAACTGAAACACCTCTTTAAAACGTCCAAAGAAAAAACCGATGTGTCACTTCTAAACAAACTTGCAGATGCTGCTGAATCTGAATCATATGAACCACCGACGAAGAAATTAAAGGAGAGTCCTAAGAAAGACAAACTTAAAGTGGCGACATTAGATAGTTTTCTAACAAAGAAATCACCGAAATTAAGGAAGCCAAAGAAAGAAGATTTGAACAGTTCTAGTGCATCGGGTACTGTGAGCGAAACCAGTACTATTATTGACGAAACGGACTCGAAAGAGGACATTAAAATGCAGTTTTTGCCTAAAGATCCTTTGCCAAATGTCTTTTTGGATAAGAGATTAGGTTTCCACCCAGATTTTGTTAGTTTTCCGGAGGCCGAACGAAGGTATTTTGAAAAGCACTGGGTAGCTTATGGTGGTATTGTAGTGAAGTCGATGAAATCAACAGATATAGATTATGTCGTTCATAAATATAATGTTATAGAATATAAGAAAATGCAAAAGTTGAATATGAAACTACCTGAAAATGTAAGACATGTTACTAAGAGTTGGTTAATAAAATGTATTAATGATATTGTATTATGTGATACAACAAAATATGCTGTAATTGTGGAACCATGAACAATTACGTTGTGAAATTAATTATGTGTAATGCGATTATGTTAAATATAACGAATATTGTTTGCTTTACATTTAACTGTGTTATTTAATATTTTAACAGTTTTTATGTTACTACCTAATTTTAATTTACCCTATAAACCTAGAAAAATTTAGTATGTAACGTAAGTTTGATGCAGAGTTTGTATGTTGACATATTTCCAGTTGTCAGGAAAATTAATTTTTAAATACATAAATAAATAGGCAGATATTTATATATATATATATATATATATATATATATATATATATATATATATATATATATATATATATATGGAATGGACATTACAAAATTGTTTTGTAATGTCCAATTCCATACCCATCTAGGTAATTGTTAAATTAACCAGCCTGCTGGGTTTCATTTCGAGTTGAGTTAGATTATCATTAAATGGTTTCTGTATGGAATCAAATAAGGTAAGTAGATATTAAAGAAAAATAACTAACAAGCATTTATTGTCCAATGCAGCTACGTCAATACCCCTGTATTCGATTTAAAACCCTGCATTGCAGGTTACAGGTGTGTTCTCAACAAAACATCTTTAAAATAGACATATTTGAAGCAATATTGCTCTCCGGGGTTTATTGATTGTAGTCAGTACCGTTAGCGGACCCATTTCACAGTTACGGGGTCTACGGGTTTGATTTATATGAGGTAATCTTGTTACTTAGGGAGGACCCTTATTAATTTAATTTTATAGTTTACTTACGTAGGTGTAAGTACCTATGTTAGTTTATGGGAAATTTATTGTATAAGTTTTTGTTTCCTTGATTAAACTCATTGAGGGTAAAATCTCATGCTTCTAAACACTTATTTTATTTCTATAACAATCACATTCGGATGACAGAGAATACCCATCTACTTAGGGAATATAGTACTTACCATTTTTAACCTCCGACCAAAAGGAAGGTTTGACGCATAGGTAAGTCTCTCTGTGGCATTTTGTAACAAAGTTCTAATTAAATATTTGCTTATTGTAGGTAGGTAGATAATACATTTTGATTAGGATGACTAGATTCTGTATGGTATGTACTATTATAGTCTGTGAATATTCCATTTTAGGATCAGACCAGGGGCCCAATTCGCCTAAATTACAACGTTTGTAGTTCTATTTCTATCCAATTTCAATTTAGTTTTCGTTCTAATTCTATTTGGTCACCAATATCGCATTCTGTTGACGCATAACTCTACCACTGCCACCTTACGATTTACTATTGTTCGGGCAAAAGTACCTTGGGAGGAACTTATGTTCGATCGTTATATTTGACAGTTGAAGCGTTTTGTTACCGTTCAACTGCGATTCAGTAGATATAAAACACAATAAACGTTTTATTAGAATGCACAAATACGTTACTGTTCGGAACTTAAATGAAATTGGATCGTTAGTGGATAGTAGCATACGAAACACGTCATAACAATGCAGTTTAGATTCTATTTAGTGGAATCGAACTCCTGACCTGTAGATAGATGTCGTTTTCTGGTATCTGAGTCAAGACTTATGCTATGTATGATTTATCGATGAGATTTATTTCTCTACAAAGTACCTATTCTGTACCTCAGTATTCCAAGACACTTTATTATTTCATAGCTTGCTACAAAATTCTCTTTGGCAGCCCTCATTACGTATTCGTTTGTCGATCGACTAGGGTTACGCGGCAATCATTCAGAGATCTAACGTTCATTCATCTTGCTAACTTACCTGGGTTTTAGGTAGTGTAGATAGGTAAGTACCTAGGTACCTACCTAAGGTTTGGTTTTGGGGTAATAGGTAGGTAGGGGTGCAAGGGAAGATCAAGAAACCTCAAGCGCGAAACTACAATCAAACCAATTCGGAGGAGGGGGTGGGTTGGTAAAACCCATAACCCCCCTTCTACGGCTGGTCTTATTCGCAGAAATTACAAAACAAGGTTAATTATAAAACAAGATATCTTACAGAAGAAGAACAACAAAACAATCAAGATAATTAGTGGAATATTTACTAACCGTCAGTTGCATGAAACGTCCTAAATGTTAAGGCTTCCTCAAGTCACGTATCATTTCTATCTAGAGCGTTTGTATGGATAGCATGTATTTTAATGAAAACTTAACTTAAAGTACGTTTCGTGCAACTGACGGTTAGTAAATATTCGTTTAATTATCTTGAAACGGAATCTCTGAACGCCTCTGATTTTTCATGACAGGAGTGCCTCAAAGTTATTTGTTCTCAGAGTTCCTATAGCAGTTCCTTCAAACACAGATCGATAATGAATATCCCCGTAAGTAATCAATAATTTTGTATAAGTAGTATACAAGTATAAGTAGGTATACTGTAGAAAGTAACTTTCGCTTGCTTAGAAGACAGGCCAATTTTTCACAGACTATGTACACAACAGTCTGGCAAAGATCCGGCACGTAGCCAGTTTTTTAACAGTTGTAAGCGGAGCCAAAATTTTGATTAGGTCGGCCGACTTCATATTTTGATGGAGGCGATGTCCTGGTGAACAAATACCGACGTAGGTAGATACGAGTATGTTCCTTAATTCACATTATCCCCATATCCACTAGGTAAGGTAAGTAGGTTGAAGGTGGTAAGACTAAAGTTCAGAGTCAGCCTGGGGGTTTGGTACCTAGGTAAGGTGCCAGCTTTATACCTATTTCTGCCGCAATAGCATTGCTTTGTTTCGGTTTGAAGGATAAGAGAGCCAGCTTACTTACTGGCACATGAGGCACTCCAATTAACTCCTCCCAGGTTACCAGTGCATCGAAACCTAACATCATTGATTTATAATGTAGGCAATAAATATAGAATCTTATTTCTAACAAATGTTTTATGCCTGACTCTTCAAAAGTAGAGTTCGTTCAATTATTGACGGTTTCTCCAAAAGCTGTCCATTCATATATGATCTTGAATAGCCTCACCGACTTTTCATAGGTCACCCTCGTTCCTCAATAAGACCTCAAACGGACCTTTTATCTGAATGAAATCTGACGTTGTCACATACCCACGTACGAGTATAACCTGCAAATTGACTTTAAAAAAATAAAATTGATTACTAAACCCGCATTTGACCTCGATCTCGCCTGATGGTAAGCGACGATGAGGTCGACGATGGAGCATGCGGGTCCAGTAAATGCCTATTCATTCTGAACTTGAAGATTGTAGGTTGTAGGTTTCGGGAAATACAGACAGGCTGTTCCATTCCTTAGCCGTTCGCATAATGAACGAAGAAACAAATCGCTTCGTACGAACAGATGGGATATCAACAACATAACGATGGAACTCCTCCCCGCGCCTGGTAGTCCGAAGGCGGAATGGAGATGCTGGAATTAGGTCGTGCAATTCCGATGCGCACTCTCCGAAATGTATCCTATAAAATACCGATAGACAGGCAACCTTGCGCCGATGTTCCAGACTTTGCAGTCTAGCTTCCAACAGCGATTCGTCACCTATAAGGCGCTTAGCGCGTTTCTCCACTGAGTCAAGGGCAGCCAGTTGGTACTTTGCTGAGCCGTCCCACAGGTGATTAGTATTTCAGATGTAAAGAACAAGTAAGTAGGTACCTGCCTACTTGTTATACTCAGAGTCGTATCTGTGTATCCAGATTATTGCCCTTCAGGGCCTGGTATCGATTTTTTTTTGTAAGCCGCTGATTTTTTCTGGTACCATTACCTACACACTAAATCCCTAACGAGGTAGGCAGAAAGATTTTGAACCTTTTCTATCGAAATTATCAGTAGTTCGTACCTACACTAGTAGGTAATTTTTTTATATACAATTTAATTTTGCTTGTAGACTCTTGATGACCTTTTGTCAAAGACGAGAACGAAAGAGTTATTTTACTAGCACCTTTAGCACTAACCTCCTTTGAAGGGCAGAAATTTCTAAAATTAGGTAAGTAGAAGAACAAATCCCTGTAAATCCGTCAGCAACAATTCTACACCCGGTAGACGCCTATCACGTTTGTCCGCCAACTCTTACGGCGAAAAGTGGAACTACTTGTCGGTGATTCCTCTGTTGTCTACCACCTCGGGGATTATGGACACAAAATAACTATATCTAGACGTGAGTTTATGTATGTATGTAATACTTTGGTACTTATTAATAAAATATCTTATACATTTTAGCTATTTATACGTTCACCTTCTCTATATCCCAGTAATATATAAAATCACAATAGAACAGCCACTTAAAAGGGCACAAATGACGGTACAGAACGCTCAACGCGTCGTCATGGTACATATACACGCTTGACCCTTTTTAATATCAAATAGGAGCATACGTTCTCGAATATCGTATTCACAAAGCAATGTAAATGAAAAATTAAATTATAGCATACAAAAACGTCGAACGAACCACGCGTAAAATCTAACGAGATTTAACTTTCCATTTCGTGCTGGACGTACTTACACCAAAGCCACTTTATCACACCGTTACGTCACTAAAATGAAGTGATTTACGTTCACCTAGCGTTAGCTTGCCATAAAATTTTCATGCACTATCTTTGAAATTCAGCAGCGGACAACTATTTTTTCTTTTTGTGAATGTCCACTCAACTGAGTGGAGAAAAACTCAGTCAATCCGTAGGTAGGTATGCTGTTTTCATTTGGTTGTTAATAACATAGGTAACTAACTGCGCAAAACTTTGCTCTTTGGCTAAGTCGGTTGCCAAATAGCAACGCAAACAACATTACAGAAATTCCTACTGGCCCTTGAAGGCAATATTGTGCAGACTGGTAACCATCTGTGAATACTTACTGATGCTGCAGGCTGCAGGTGCAACGATGTGGTCTGTTTCAACTTCGGTTGCAAATGAAAAATAGTGATTTAGGTGCGATTTTACAGGTTTATATTCCAGTTTCTTTGTCTTTTTTCATGCTTTGAGTAGAAACTACGTGAGGCGGTCCAAAAATTGTTAGTCAATGGCTTGTTATCAACCTCTTTGTTTTACTTTTATTATCCCTAGGAGGCAAATTTTATTACAATCTCCTTGGCGAAATATCACTGGCTGGCGAACTTTAGTTATTTATTAATTATTTTTTAATTAATTAATTGTTAAAAAACATGACTGTCACTTTTCAATAGCTACGATGGGGGTAACGCGGGAAGCATTTCGTGCTATGATCTATTATGATTTTAAATGAGGGTTAACATATAAGGAATCACATGAAAAATTAATCAGTGCTTTTGGGGAATTGGCTCCATCACTTGCCACCATAACCTATTGGTTTCGTGAGTTTAAACGTGGTCGGAGCGACCTAAAAGAAGACCTTAGACCGGGGCGACCACCAACGGCAGTAACTCAAGAAAACGTCACCAGGGTGTTTCAGGATGAACTGAAGATTGGATCACAGGCAGTTTCCACCATTTTTCATGACCATCTTAAAGTCTGCATCGCGATGGATACCCCACTCTCTCACAGAAGAGCAGAAAGTCCGACGTGTAGACGGGTGCCAGTTTATGCCAGATAAATTCGACGGAGGTACCAAACAACCAGGTGACCTACATATTGACTTCCGATGAATCTTGGATATACAGCTACGACCCGCTTACGAAACAGCAAACGACAGAATGGGTCTTTGAATAAGACGATTTACCCACTAAGGTTGTTCGCGGTCGAAGAGTCAACAAAACAATGGTTGCCGTGTTTTTCCGTCGTAGTGGGCATGTAGCCGTAATTCCACTAGAAGATCGAAGAACAGTTAATAGCCAATGGTAGAGGTTTCCCTGCCGCAAACTGTTTACGTGCTTGCGACGGGTTGACGCCTGGTTGACGGCGAGGCGATGAGGCGAGGCGGCGGCGATCCGGTTCCGAGTTGATATGTAACCTATGTTGATTACCCTTAGTCTACTAGGTTGTGTTGGTCAGATTAGACTACTCAGGTACTGCATGCTTCAAAGTAGATTCGTCATTAGGATTAGTTAGGTCCCTAAGGAGTTTCATCAGAAAATCTGTGTTTTACACTGCGGTGTAATAATAAACCTTTTACATAGGCGCAAACATGCCTCATAACCGCTGAAATGCCTCTACGTGTACACCATTTTAAATTTTCAACAGCTCTGCTTCAAAGCTTCAAGTGTTGCCGTACTTGCGTGTGCAAAAACATGTTAATTATTTATAGGGAGCTCGGCTTCTCTTCAGCCTGTTAGAATGTATGCATTGCATACGAGTATTATGCTAATTATCAATATATACCTACATGTTTGTATATCGTTCTGTCAACTAAACCATGTCGACTACCGAATAGCGATATACAATATACCGCAATTCTGAAAATGTTCTCAGAGAAACCACACTCTGTTTTAATGAAAACTGAAATTTCAAGTACGTTTAAATGTTAATGATTTTCCACCTCGTCGGTAACTCTATAGATGGTTAACTCAAATTAAAGGTTTGTATTTTATGTTCGAAGTAGTAGTAAGTACCTATACTCACTGTTTTCGTATCCAACTACGAGTATATAAGTTTTAGGTAAAGTAGGTACTTATGTATTTTAGTATCAATAAGTTTTGATAAAAGACTGATAAAAGAGATGAGAACTAACGATCGTGGAAGTAAAGAGGAACCATTAAAAGAGGCGTTGCTACATCCAAGCCAGCGGAGCCGCCAGAAATATCAAATTAATAAATAAAAGAAGTAACAATAAAGGCAACGGCTTTAAAGGCACTGAAATAATTCAACATTCATTTTCCTCATAAAATAACAATTTTACGAATAAAGTTTTATTACCAAATTGGCGAAACATTTAATTTTCATAAAGCAAACGCATTGCATATTCTATACCAAGTAACCGACCCAAACAGGGGTGTGTTACTGGGCACACAGGCCCATTCAGCGATTTGCCTCTGAATGAAAATTCTATTAGGCCCCAGTTTTGAAATTTCAACGAAATTGCTTGGGAGCTACTTCTATTCGCTGGCACAGGCAAATATCCCTACTCGACTGTGGATACTCAAATATTTATAAGGGGTTCTGCTTCATGGCTTACGTACGAGATGGACCTAGGTATTTTTTGGACATTGCAGTTTGAGATTGTGGTATGACTAACATTGATTACAACATACCTACAGTACAGCTGTACAGTGATATATGCGGTATATCTTATCTTATCTTATGATAGGGGGGGCCGGGCATAACCCAGCGGCACTTCGACGCATGACGATCTTTTGTGCCTAACCCAATTTTACACACTGGTCATCTCAGTGTGCAGGTTTCCTCAAGATGTTTTCCTTCACCGTTCGAGCAGTCGGTAAATGCATTCGTGGTTTCGAACCCGGACCTCCCGCGTGAGAGTTCGGTGCCCTAGCCACTGTGCCACCGACGATCTGATATACGGGGTATAACAAAAACCCTCTACAATGCTGAAAGATGCTAACATTAATACCCAATACCTAGTATAATTTAGTCACAGGCTGAAAGGGGTGTGTTCAGTATACCTACCTAGTAAGTATATAAAAGTCTTGGATATAATAATGTCATGTCTAATTTGTAAACGAGAATGACTGTATGTGGAAACAAAGACATCTTATTACAAATTATTTGGGAAGTTATGACGCCGCAAAACTCTTACAAAACTTGGTAAGACTATTTTACAACGATTCAATTTCAATTTCACTCTGCAGATCTGTAAGACCAGAGCCGCAGAGATACCTATATAAAGTTTACGATGTCTTATTACCAACCTATAGACACTAAATAACGGATTGAACGTCGCCGGGGCGCTCTTCGATTTCCTAGCTCTATTAGAAATTCTTTTTTCTCACCGTGTACTCGTATTACTGCTTGATAACGTTCCAATTCCAAATATCTGGACTTTTACGACGTGCAATATTTTTTCAACACTTTGACATGGAAATCCTTGCATTCTGGAAAATCTCAAAGATCAGGATCTGTTAATAATCTTTTATGTAAGTTATACAGTGATATTAGAAAGATACGGAGTAGTTAGATGTTTTAACTCTACTCCCGAAAAACTGGTTGGTACTTATTCGAGCCTGTTTTACCTATATCTAAGTACAAGACAGATTTGATTGTTTATTTATATATTTCATAACAACACTGCTATTTCCAAACGTGTGTTACATGTCAAGTTCGATTATACACAGCATTATACATACATATTATACATTATACATATATATTATACAGCATTATACATTGTTAGAACTAAGTTTGAAGGTGGTATGAATCTGTATAGAGTCAGTGGTAGTACCATGCTTTTACCTATTTGTGCCGCAAAGCAGCAATGCAATTAAGAAGAGTAAGAGAGTCGTGTAATTCCGGCACACCAGCGCATCGAAAACTATTAGCGTTCATAGTGAAGCGAGATGGACCATTTACCACCAGGTAGCCCCTTTGCTTGTCTCCTTTCCGTATTTACAATAAAAAAAGCACAGGTAGGCCGGAATATTAATAACATCGGAAGTTCACAACATAAAAGCTTAATTTGAAGGCGGTTCTTTTCCTCAAACAAATATTAAGTTGACCCAAAAAGGCAGTACTAAGCCGCGATCTTCCATTCACAAAGCCTTGAAACAGTCTTCAGGGAGCGTACCGATTCATCATTACGCGGAACAAAGAGCACTGCTAATTGCCTTCTGGGGAGGTTCCTACCTGTACACATTTTCGAATCTGCGTTCCGACACAGTTGTTGCGGGCGTGTCATGGAGGCTTTAGTTATTCATGGCTATTGTCCCCACCCTGTAGTTAATTATGACGTGAAGCGCGGCTCGTCGGGCAAAACTTTCAGATTGGATTACCCGCCCCGTAGCTCTCTAGTTGACGACACTATAGTGAGAAGTTTGCTTTTTGCAACTTATTATTCTCTTGATTACCGGTTTTGTTATTAATGGCCCGTAGATGGGAGAGTGGGGTACTTTCTCCCCCTACCTTCCAAGAATAATATTCACTATTTTAAAATTTTGATTTTGTGTGAATACTTATTTATTTACGTTATTTTCATATTTCTTGATCCCATGTTCTGCCTCAACTACCTATTGATTTTCAATTTTAGAGGACTTCTGTTACCATCACCATTGTATTAACTAGGAACTTGAAAATTGCCCATATCCTCTATTTGAACAACAAATACTAAAACTTGATACCTACATCTTTATTAGTTTGTAAGTTGTGAAACAAATACCTACTTAGTCCATTACCTATGTACCCCACCCTAGAGACTTGGATGTAAGAAAAAATAGTCTCCCTCTGGGCGGGCCTTCGTTTCTTCATGCCTAAACATATGGTGAGGACCGACTCACACTTGGCCGTTTTATTATTATTACTTAAACCTGTGCCTGTCTGTATTTATTCCTGACTATGGCTCTATTAAAATGCTAGCTTATTACAAACGGCATCAATGAGGTAGAAAACTTGCTCATGCTGAGCGGTGTAAAAAGAGGACGAGTTATCTACTATCGGAACTGTACCGTACCGGCCTAGTTACCTGGGCAGATTATTGAAAAACCATGCACTGCGAGCAAAGAATGTGAAAATTAGCACACGTATTTAGGACACCAAAGGATAATTTTGAAGATTAGGGCCCACGCAGATTACCTCTCCTCTGCGAGGGGGAGGGGGTCCAAGTGTCCTCCAAATTTATAATGACATCGTTACAACTACCAAGGCATTTTTGGTGTCGATTTCGTATAAATAAAGAATGACTAATTCAATTTTGAAACAATATTTTCACTATTCTATTGAGGAAATTTGGGAAAATTAAAAAGTTTAAAATAGACAACTAAAATTTCGATCTGTAATCGTCGATAACGTTAAATGATGCCTAGGAGTACGATTTGCTAGCGTGGCGACAGAATTAATCCGCTTAGATTGACTCAAAGAATAGCTGTACGAAGCGGCGGCTTCGGATTCTTGTTGTTTTATTTGTATGGAGCGTTTGACGCGGCTCTTATTATACGAAATCGACACCAAAAATTCCCTAGTAGGTATAACGATTAATATTTTTTTTACTGGAGCGCAGAGTAGGGACACTTTGTCCCCATTCCCCTCGTAGAAGATCGGTGATCTGCCTGGGCTCTAATCCTCAAAACGATCCTTTTGGTGTCCTAAATATGTATGCACATTTTCACATTTTTTGATCGAAATGCATGGTTCATTATGATGCTGTGTAATATTCGATTGAACTATAGCAAAGTTTCCATTCCATATTTTAAAGCCATTTTAAAGTTTATTTTCCTTAAATACTTAGAAAATTAGATAATTTGAAGTCCAAGGTTGTCTGGAAGAGATCGTATTTAGCGATAAGACCGCCTAGATTGTATTAATCGTTTTGTACGCATTGTATCATACTAATTTTCTGCAATAAAGAGTATTCATTCATTCATTCAATTTCTGGTGTGATACTGATAACTGACTGTCTATTTTGTACATTATAAATCTATGTACGAGTATAATACATAGTTTCTCGTAGCAGCTATTGGTTGGCGCTATTTGTTTTGTGAGTTCGCGTCATCGTTTGTAATGTAAATATAACAAAGTAAATATCACGATGGATTAAGTAAGACTGTCAACGTAGACTTATCTAATTACATAAGTAGGTATTGGATTTAGTTCGCGTCTTCGTCCGCGTTTACTTTTGTAATTCAACACTTCTTTATACTTAGATATTACAATTATGGCATGTACGAGTAGTTAGGTTTATACATATTTTAGTCGGAATGGAAATAATATTCTTTCTTGTAATTTGTGTAGTATAAAAGTTTTCCTCTACTTTATTTTAAACATGAATCGAGGAAGGAACATACAACCAAAGGAGTCATTCTTACGCCTGCGGTATGTTCCTTCCTCGATTCATGTTTAAAAGTAGAGGAAAACTTTTCTGTTACTCAAATTACAAGAAAGAATATTATTTCCATTCCGACTAAGTTGTGATGATGTTGATGATTTTGGGATGATGAATTATTAAAATAAAAATAAAAATGTACTATAAGGTACTTAATTACAATAAAAATATTTTGATTTGATTTAATTTTACTCGAACGAGATTCGAGTAGAAGGGACAGTGATTCTCTCATCCACATTCCATGATGATTACGATCACAGCGTGTCAACACGACGAAGATGCATGTTCGGCGGAATTATTAGATCATTGATTGGGTAAGTAATATTTGGTTACTAGGTAAGTACCTTCTTAGCGCGTCGGTGGCACAGTGGGTAGGGCACCGGACTCCCATGCGGGAGGTCCGTGTTCGAAACCGTGGAGGGCCATGTACCAATGAGTTTGTTGTATTTTTCGAAGACTTACGTACATTTACCGACTGCTCTAACGGTGAAGGAAAACATCGTGAGGAAACCCGCACACTGAGATGACCAGTGTGTAAAATGGGGTAGACACAAAAGATCCTCAAGAATCGAAGTGCCGCTGTGGTTATTCCCGGCCCCTATCATAAGATACGATAAGATAAGTACCTTCTTGTTCTCATTTTGAAGAAAAATCTTTAGGTACGTAGGTAAGTACCTAGTCAAATGAGAAAGAGATCTTTCACTACATTGTATAATATAAAACAAAGTTCCCCGGCCCGGCACGTCTCTCTGTCGTGTATGAAGGAATATACTACGGAAACGGCTGGACAGATTTTCTTTTAGTTTTTCCTGATGTAAGATTGATTTCCGAGAATGATGATTTATGTGCGATCTAGAAAGTATCAAGTGAAGCTTTCGTGTTTTACTATAACGTGTGACAAAATGTGGATCTTACCATTGACGATTTAAGTGAAAAGAGGAGAGTACAATCCGTCGCCACAATATGTAAGCCGCAGGCAGTATTCGGTTATGTTAAGAGAAAGATGAAAATGCGTAAAGTAACACATAGATGGAAACATAACAATGATTATTTTCTTCGTTATCTGTCAAATTGTCAGAAATTTCGTTGCCCCAGTATCACTTTGAGTGTTCAACGCCATTAAATGCGATAAAATTTATATAGATAAGTACAGTCAAGTGGAAAACACAACAAGCTATACTCTGCTGGAACCCTGTCGTAATAAGTTTTTGTTATGATTCCTTGACATTCGTATGAGTAAGTAATATGTTTATTTCACACACAGCAATGACCGAAACAGTTATAATTATGATAAAATAATTATATAGTCAAAGGTAAACATATTGAAATCATGTCTGATGGTCTGCTGTTGTTGTGAAAAGGGCCTCAACTCAGCTTATTGCTGCAGACAAAAATGCCTACAACACTGGTATTCTGTTGGACCATGGACCTGGGATTCTGTATGATATGTCAAATAAGTTAAATTGACAAAGTACTAGAGATCGCTCTTAGCGATAAGGTCGCCTAAATTGTATTTCACTATTTCTTTTTCTATCTCATGTTTGTTATTTTATATTTGTGCAATAAAGTGTATTTTACTTTTACTTTACTTTTACTAAAGGTAAGTACTAGTCTGATGTGTTGCCCACTGTTGATTACTAGTCTGATGTGTTGCCCACTGTTGATTACTAGTCTGATGTGTTGCCCACTGTTGATTACTAGTCTGATGTGTTGCCCACTGTTGATTACTAGTCTGATGTGTTGCCCACTGTTGATTACTAGTCTGATGTGTTGCCCACTGTTGATTACTAGTCTGATGTGTTGCCCACTGTTGATTACTAGTCTGATGTGTTGCCCACTGTTGATTACTAGCCGAATTCTCATGTCTACTAATAAAAATAACCTAGTTAAAAATGAACTGAGAAATCTTCTGCTAATAGGCCTCACGTCTTGCTCATACTTCAAGTTAATCTAATTTCCACAAACTCCAATTCCACAATTGGGTCAAACGATGTTGGAAACTACAGTTTTCAAGTCTCAGTTTCCACATTGTGACAATTTTCACAGTAAAGTTAGCTAATTGGGGGTTTTAGACTATATTATCCGCAGAGGTTTATTGCAAACATTATGCTATCTTTCTCTGGTGGGATATTATCACATCACAGGGAATAAATTCATGTGTTACCAATTAAAATTATAAATAATGTAAATACTTAGGTAAGTACTTAGTACACTGAAAAAAAAAAGTTTATTTTAAAGTTATTTACACTTAAACCCGCGTTTGACCTCAATCTCACCTGGTGGTTTCCTCTTTCCTTTTTTTACTTTTTTTTATGGAGCACGCGGACTTAGCAAGTACTGGCTCTTCTATAAACACTGCCGAAACACATCAACGCCGAAGCAAAGGCATGACGACAGAATTTACATGGAACCAGACCGACCATGGTTTAAATGGAATGGTCGCTAGCCAGGCGGACACTGAAGTGGTCCTTCCACCAGCAAGTTACTCGGATTAGTTGCCTTATTTAAGAAAAACAAAACTTTGTCAAGCGATTATCAAGCGGTTTACTATAAATATGACTGAAGATTCGGTTACATGTTACCAATAGTTTTGATGTCACAGTTTTCATGATATAGGTACACAAAACTTTTGATACAAATAACGAAACAATATAAACTGTTTTATTTATGAGTTACGCAAAACTTTCTGTGTACCCCATGTACACAGGGACGTAACAAGTAATTTCTTTTGGTGGTGTTCAAATATTTTAGATTTTGGAACGTTTAGATGAGGCTTTCGGGAAAGGGAGCTTTGGAATTTAACAAGGGCGATCCATTATTTTTTAGTAAAATAGAAAATAAAAGAAATATTACAAATGTTTACTTACAACTTTTCAAAGTATTCCACTGACTGAACCAGCTTTCAAAACATGTAAAATACTGTTTTTACCGCAAGGTCACTGCCTAAATTGGTTTGCTGCTTTGTCTGCAGTCGAAAATTTCCTTCCCCGCAGAGATTAACCTTCGTTTAATAGATCATAGCACGAAATGCCGCCTTTGTACATATCGTGCTATTATTCCTGTAGTTTTTACTTTTCCTGTATTTGTGTTCAATAAAGTGTTTCTATCTATCTATCGTAGTGATTGAAAAGTGTCAGACATGTTTTTTTAACAATTAATTAAAAATAACTAAAGTTCGCCAGCCAGTGATATTTGGCCAAGGAGATTGTAATAAAATTTGCGTACAAGGGATAATAAAAGTAAAACAAAGAGGTTGATAACAAGCCATTGACTAACAATTTTTGGACCGCCCCACGTATAATAAACAGTCTGTGCTTGCAAACCATTATTAACTGTCATTTCAACTCATCGTCACTCTTACCATCAGGTGAGATTGTGGTGAAACGCGGATCTAGTCCAAACATTAAAAAAATGATACCTAAGTATTTGTAACAGCCTAACTTAGTTCCACTCCACTTAGTTCTATTCCACGTTCAAATTAAGTAATTTTGCCGAAGGAACCAAGCGAGTTCGCACGTAGCGTTCCCGTAAAACGTTTTCAGACTTTCTTATGAAGCGTGTGTGTAGGTAAGTATAGTATAGTATTTATGAGTAGGGTATTTCAGTGCACACATGACATTTAACGGAAACGGGGTGACACGTCGCCCTTTTCATGTGAATCTGATTCAGATGTCTATTTATAGACGTATTTTCAAAATAAATTTATTGGGTGCATTACGAATAACGTACATGATCAGTTTGGTCGCATTATGTTCAATTTTAGTTAAAGTGTAACAAATCAAAATTAGCAAAAAAAAGTAAATTGCTTAGTACTATAAATCAGTTTTGATGTTATGCTAATCCGAATGAAAATTTTAAAATATGAGAGCTTTACGAGAGCTTATTTTTGAGCCGAGCTTATTAAAACCACCGAATAATGTCCTATCAATTCACGGCTGATAGGTATAATATGAATAATTTGTACCAGTTTTATTACGCATTGCGTTCGATCCAGACCATAAGGCGGGGTTTTTAAATCAAAAACAGATGTAGGAACAAAAAATAAACCCATTGTTCCATGGAGGCAGCAGACCCGAGGTCGTTAGCGGATAATACATAGCCTCAGATTGTTGTTAGATAGTAAGAAGAATGGTTCTTGTTTGTCACTATACCGTCCAATGGTTTCAGGGGGTTAATTTGTTGGCATGAGGGGGAAGTTCATAGGCAATTATATTTAAATAAATTAGAAAAAGGGTGAAAAAAAATCTGCGAGCAGGATTTGAACCTGCGACCTTGCCGTTCCGTGGCAGTGCTTTAACCAACTGAGCTATCCCAGCTCACCTTGCCGGTTTCAAATTAGTCAACCCTTTCTCCATGTGCCGTCTGTATAGCCGACGTAACGACATCTACACCAGCTTTAACTTTTAGCTAATCATGTTTTTGTCTAGATTCAGGAAAATCTTTGTTCTAGATTCTAGAACCTCAACCGCTACTAAGCAGTAGAGCATTTGGCAAGTAAAACCTACAGTAACTTAGTAGATTAAACGTTCATAAATATAGTCACCAAGAAGAGCACTTAAAGTTAAGTCTTCCCTTCTATCCCTTTCTACGCCACAGCTACGTGTCAACTCTATCTACAACTACTTATCATTAAATATGTTTCTTGCAACTCACGGCGGCGTATAGGCGAAAAACTTAACGAAGGGAAGTCTTGCATAGTAATAATACCTACAGATGACAGAAGAAGTTTCGTTTAATTTAACTTCAAGACAATTAAATTGTATGTGGCTAGGATTTAGTCTAACAATATGTTTGCAAACCATACCTTATTTGATAAATTTCGATTGTCGAATGTCTATTCGTACACATTACCACTACATTCGACAGTGTTTTCCACCTACACATATCTACCCACATATATCTCTCCTTTCTATTACACCAGTCTGATAAACAGCAACCGATTTAAGCTTTAACGTACGTTGCCACTAGCAAAAAGCTGCTACAGCTTAACTATTCACAGCGTTTTCCTGAAACTCGTGTAAACATACATAAATTATGTTTTATGTCCACGTTCCGCATTTTTTCACACAACCAACTATGTGACTTGATTTGGGAATGCGATAATAAGTATAAATGTAATAATGTAAAAGAAAATCCCATGTCAGTGCGACCAAGAAAATCTACGATGTTGGTGGAAGTAAGTACTTCCTCTTATCTTATCTTATGATAGGGGACCGGGACTAACCCAGCGGCACTTCGACCCTGAGGATCTTTTTTGCCTACCCCATTTTACACACTGGTCATCTCAGTGCGCAGGTTTCCTCACGATGTTTTCCTTCACCGTTAGAGCAGTCGATAAACGTATGTAAGTCTTTGAAAAATACGAACAACTCATTGGTACATGGCACTGCACGGTTTCGAACCCGGACCTCCCCGCATGGGAGTCCGGTGTCCTAGCCACTGTGCCACCGACGCTCTAAGAAGGTACTTACCTAGTAACCAAATATTACTTACCCAATCTATGATCTAATAATTCCGCCGAACATGCATCTTCGTCGTGTTGACACGCTGTGATCATAATCAATAGTATTGTTATTACGATCACAGCGTGTCAACACGACGAAGATGCATGTTTGCACAATCCATGATAATACTATTGATCGTAATCAGTAGTATTATCATGGATTGTGGATACTTACGTATTCGTAATAGGTTATATTTTATTCATCAAAATATGGGTATAATTATCCATAGTAGATGGGAAAGTAGGTACTTACTCATGAATACTCATACTCATACCATTTGCTTTTCATGTGTTACAATTGGTCTTAAAATGTATATTATCTGGTCATACATGAAACCCTGAGTAGGGCACCGCAATATAAAATAAGAGATTATAATATATTATAATATAAAACGACGTAAGCATTGTAAACGAAAAGTTTAAACAGGTAGGTATGAGACTTTTCAAATGTGGCGCTTAACGAAGTTTTTTAATTTAATTATCGTGACAATTCTCTTGTCTGTCGCAGAACCGACAACCGTTGGGGTAGACGAGTTCTAGAGTGGGGATCGCGGACAAGTAAGCGCAGTGTGGGACGCCCCCCTGCCCGGTGGACCGACGACTTGAAGAAGGTTGCTGGCGATGATTGGATGAGGAAGGCGGAGGACCGAGTAATGTGGCGCGCCCTGGGAGAGGCCTATATCCAGCAGTGGGCAGACACGGGCTGATAGATAGATAGAACAATTCTCTTTGCTATTGACCGAACCACATAATACTATATAGACCAAACGTATATTTTTCTAGACCCGGTATGTAGATGATTATTTATCATCTTAATTAATGTATAAGTATGTAATTATTAAGTTGTATTCGTAGAGTAAATAACTAACATAAATAAGCTAAAAAAATAATTTACAAAACAACAAAAAATTTTACACTAACAAGAACAAAGTACTTAATTGAATTATAAGATATTATGTAGTTACATAATATCATCATTTAAATATAAATAATCTTCATTTTAATATCTTCATTGAATAGGTAAGTTTATATATTCATTATAATGTTAGGCAATTAGCGGTAAGTATAATTAACACGCATAAATTAATAATGAATTTGCATACCTTATCCACATGTTACAATCTAACGATCTATACGTAAGTCTTTATACTGCGCTGATGCTGATGTCGTACTCCAGTATGCATTCATATTGTAATTAAAATAAATAAATATAATAAACCTTTATTGACTTCATTACAAATATCACTTCAATACAAATTATACATTTAAAAAAGAACTATACAACTTGCATTATTATAAAGTTAATAGCATACAGCAGTAATGATACATAAATAGATATTTAATTATTATTGTTGTACTAACTCATATTATATTGTTATAATTTAACCCAATTCAACCATGCTATAGGTAATTCTTAATGTTTTTATTTCATTTATTTAGTTAATAAAGTCGGAAGTCCGCGGTAAAGTCGGAAGTGCCCGGTATTTTCATATTGTATATATACGGTATATTCATATTGTAGTATCAATTAACTCACCAACCATTCGATTCAGGTAGCCTAACGAAAGTAAACAATACAGTAATTTAACAAACGACGGAAAAATCTGCTGAACAAGTTAGCCGGAGCAAAATTTCAGCCTCAAAGTTGCAAAGTCACGTCTGCCTCCGGGCCGGTGTGGTGTTGCTAAAAGTTTTTGCTGTCTTGTAAAAGGAGCCTAATTACTTTATTGTGTCCCTTAAAAATATATTTTTTTCAAGACCCTGCGTAACACAGAACAGAACCAATTTCATTTCGCCCTTGGGGATATCGTGACTTCTTATTCAGACACGTATATGCTTTTAGGTGTCTTGAGACTTTTGTTCAGATTAAAATATGTAAGTACAAATAGGTAGTATTGCGTATAGATAAAGTGTAACAATATACCTATCTTTAATTATTACTCAGGAGACGCCAGTATCGATAAAAGATGGATAACATTTGAGAGACAAACAAAACAATCAATGGTCCAAAGAAAATACATGATAATATACTCGACACTCAGAAACATAGGTACATATACTTGTACATAAGTTGTGAGCATTGATACTGAGTCACCCGATCAAGGCAGTCAGTTTGTTACTCTGTGTAACGTTTGCTACACGGAAAAAAATGCTTTCAGGCCCATTTCCAATTTTATTAAGGAACATTTCAGTTCAAGATTTTCATCTCAGTTCAAGTGTACCGCTTTGGACCAACAAAGTACCTTGTTCAAGTAAAAAAGTTCAATTACTTTACTTTGTTCAGGTAAAATTCACCATTTTAAGAAAATGATTATTTTCGTTATGATAACATGAATCATATTTTCTTTATGAAAAATATTTTTTTTATTTCAACAATGTACTTTAGTAATCAATAGCAATGTACTTGTACTGAGGTAACTTTATCTTAAATCAAAAGTTTTTTTTACGAAACATTCGAAAGCTTTTTCCGTGATACATTAATCGGGTTGGCACGTTCGAGCTTTGATTGATTGTCAATCGACATATTTCTCTTCGTCGTGTGGTTACAGTTCAACCATTGACATATAGCATCTCAATCACGGTCCTGTTGCGTTCAAAATAAACACCTGCATCTCTATTTACCGATCGCACAGTACATAGTATTTTAGTCATCTTTAACTTTGGAAGGAATAATTCAGGAACGTGACAGTATACACACAAATATAACACAACAAACATGAGATAGAAAAGGAAATAGTGAAGTACAATACCTCGCGATTCAATTCGCAAATGCTCGCGATCGATAATTGAGAGTCAGCGATTGTTAGGAGTATAAAGGAGTGTAAATAACAGGAGCTATCAGTTTATAATATAGTAGTGACACCATTGAGTCAATGGAACACTTCCTGTGCGAATGTGACTCGCTGGCTGGAAAGCGTACGAGTCTTCTGGGGGTGGCCTACCCGAAACCAGAGGACTATAGGCTCCTTCCTGTAAGCTGTATAACGTCCTTGATGCAAAGCATCTTTAAGGAACAGGAAGGAGACTAAGGTAAGAGGTGAGCACAAAAGATCCCTGAGGGTCGAAGTGCCGCTGGGGTTATCCCTGGTCCTGGCGGTACTAGGGATGAGACAATAAAATTACCGGAATAGCAACTGCCCCGTGATACCGGTACTGATTTGACTAAGCCTGTGCCTACGCGTAAGTAGGTAAGTATATAATGTATAACGATCTCTAACTGTTAAATAAGTACTCCCATTACTTACGACCGTTATCATTCAATGGGATGAATGAAACGTAGAATGGCTCTCTTAGTAGGATGTAATGAAGTGGTTTGCCTTTGCCTGCCTCAATTCATACACTGGTTATCTAATTTCACTTGTGGAGAACTAATAATAAGGAGTGCTACCTAAGCGTCGGGTAAATGTAGGTCGAGTCTATCGGTTTTTTTTTTAAATCTCAGTTTATAGTCTTTGGTACACGACAAGGTGACCATGTCAGCCTCGTTAGGATCACTAAGAAAAAGGAAGGGAAACTCAAGTATTATTAGAGTTAGCCCACACTTTGAGAGCCAATTTAGCAAACAACAGTAAGTGTTTCATATTATCAGATAAGGACTGACTCAAAATAATATTGAGTCTCCAAAATCCTTAAAAAAAGATGTAAGTCTATCAGAAATGCTATACGAAAAAAGAATTTACTATAATTTATCATTGAAAAACTGTTACAATACAAATTTGGTTCAACCAACGTGTAGTAAAAATAAGTAATCTCTATGGAATTGTGTAGGTATGTACAGGTAATCTGTATCTATGACTGAACTATTACAGATTTCGAATACCAACTAGAGTCTTTTTATATGACTCAAAAATCACAAAATTCACAAAGTTATCAATAAAGTAACACGAAATCGCGAATTCAAAGCTAAATATCCAATTTTGTGGTGGAGTACGCCCATCGTCATAATTAACAGGGGTCTGAGGCACAGGGCCATGCATAACTAAAGCCCACGACCCAAAAACGAAAGCTCTGTAAACTATGGTTCTCGCAGCTTTTAACCAGAGAAACAAGGAGATGTTGCAATCGACAAAACTTGCTGTATCGATAGTAGTGTTGGCCTTTGCTTTGTTTGCTTGGAGATAGCATCTACTACTCTGCTTTCATTTTTTCGCCTGTATTGTTATTAAATAAACATTGTATTAATAAGTTTGTCTGAATTGTTAATAAATTAATTCTATAATTTTCGTATAGGTTGTTTCGACGTTTTAGTCTATTTCGGAATTTTGGAGACCTTTGTCAAAGCAAGAAGCATCCGTCCGCGGTGCATCACAGTTCACACTAATAATGAGTAATTTGAAAATGTCTTACTTGAAATTTACTTGTAGCTTTTCTTCTCTTTTATTATACTTATTACTTGTTCGGGGATTATGTCTACCCCCTCGGGGATTATAAACGTGAGTGTTATGTATTACAGACGTTGTATATAGGGATTACCTGTACCATAACCTGTGGGCTATGGCGCGTGAAAAACCCTTATCTGAACAGATCCGCCGTAGGAAATGGTTGTGGATAGGGCACACCTTACGTAGCCCAAATAGCATCGCCTACGCCTCCTTGAACTAACAGGAGGATCTCGCAAACGGGGAAGACCCAGGGCTACATGGAAACGTAGTATTCAAAAAGACCTGGATGCGGCTAAAATATCCTGGGAAACCAGAGTCTGCGGCATCGGACAGAGCGCGGTGGAAGAATATTGTCTCAGCCCTATGCACCACTAGGTGTTCTAGGACCTGAAGAAGAAGAAGAAGATATAGGGATTATGGACGTGAGAGTTATGCTATGTTCACAAAAGTTTCCTCGAGAGACCTACTATCTCTTTATTTCTATGTTCAATGTAGCATCGACCACAAAGAAATAGATTTCGTCTAGAACTAGAACGGATGCGCATAAAGGCAGTAGTAAATTGTGTTTGCGTGACTGTGCAGAGGTTAAGTTCTTTCCCCATCTTAGACAAAGATAGGCCATTTATCAGTGGTACAAAACTATGTGTTAACAAAGAGAATATAATACGAGTTCTTTCTGTGAGAATCTCATGCGTTTTGATAAAAGATGTGTGGAGTTTGTTACCTGGAAAAGAGTTTAACTTTGGTTGAGTTTTGTAAGTACAGTGCGTGAGCTTTTAGTAAAACATTCGGGGCTTGAAAACTTCGGTGTGCTTCGGTTATTTTTAACGATACGCGAATACGCGAATGTACTACGACTGTATTAAGACAGAGACAGACGCCGATTTTACCCGATACCCGAATGTTTTTCTAAGAGCTCACGCACTGTATGTAGATGGGGCAAAAAAACTGGTTTATCAGCAAACTAGCATTATAAATTCATGAGGATGATAGGACTTAGTGTTTAAAGAAAAAAACTGTATAAGATGAGTATTTAGTTTATTTTGTTAAGTCCGGTTGTTATTTATTATAGCAACACTGTAACAATTTGCACGGCGATCACGATCCTGTCGCATCAAAATTTTAAACAACGGCATCTGTATTTACGAATCGCATTGTACATTGTGTTTTAGTTATCTTTAACTTTGGGAGGAACAAATCATGTTATTACAAATTGACTGACCTCCTTTTATATGTCACTGCTTATCACAGCTGTGACATCATCAACATTTAATTAAAGTTGATATTTATAAAATAATTAATTAAAAACCTATCTTTATTGTTAATTCTTATGTAATTTTTTTAATTGAGACATATCTGTGGTGATTTTGATGTTTTTGTTTTGTTACCTTTTTTATTATTTTGCAAATTTATTATGATTGATTATTTTATTGATTATTTATGATTGATTGATTTATTAATTGAACAAAGATTTGTACGCTTTCGGGTAGAATATCGTAATACTGAAACACAATGTAACATCTGCATTACCTCATTTACATTTATTATATATTATATTTACAAATAAATGATATTTATATTTTTATTTTAATAATAATATCCCTAATGAAAGTGATTCCTAAAATTTAGGCATTCATTCATTAGGAATATTGTTATTACGAATAATAGATACTTTTTATTTTAACATGTTTGTCCTAATGCAAATAATACTTGCATATATTAAATATACCTATAGTATAGGTACCTGATTTGATTAATACCTTGCGACTCTTTGTGATTGACAGTCCGCGATTACTTGCTAAGAGATATTAGGGAGATTAAGAGATCTCGTAACGTCGGTGGCGCCGTGGCTAGGACTTCGGACTCCCATGCGGGAGGACCGGGTTCGAAACCATGCAATGTCATGTACCAATGAGTTTTCGGTTTTATCGAAAGATTTACGTACATTTACCGACTACTCTGATAATGAAGGAAAACATCGTGAGGAAACCTGCACACTTAGATAACCAGTGTGTGAAATGGGGAAGGTAATGGCAAACCACCCCATTAAATCTGCGAAGACAGTCATTCTATGTGATTAATCCTTAGAATGATCACGACCCACAGCAATGAGGAACACGACTTAGAAGAGAAGAGATCTCTGTTAAAACAATTTTGTCCTAATTACCTTGACTCTATAGTTTATATTATACTTACTTCCATTTACAACAAATTATTGTATGTAATTATAAAAGGAACCGATATGCCGATCATTTAAATTTCAGAGAACACTCACATATTCATAGTGGTATTCGGTTCCAATCCATAAATGTTGTGGCAAGGTGCGATGCGATGCCAGAGAGAACGGCATTTCGCCTTCTACGAGTATGTACAGTCCGCAACAAATGTGATTCTCTCATCAGCATAAACGTCTTCACTGTTGGGACACAAGCCTCCGGGCGTACGGGCCATGATTCACCAAGCAGGCCTAGTGCCGATTGGTGAATTTCACACGCATTCGGAAACGTTTTTGACAGGGAACCCTGAACTATTAGAACCCTGAGCTAAGACCGCCGAACGACACCGCGAGCGACACTAAAATGTAACACTTTTCACACGTCTCTAGCTCAGTCACTATTAAGCCGAGCGTAGTGCTGTAAGTGTCTATCGCGAGAGCAAGGTTGCTAGCTCATTCTGACATAAAATACATCAAATTAAAATCAAACTTTTTTTATTCAAAGTATAAGTAAATATAACTTAAAGTACATTTTTACAGCGTCATGTTTTACTCTACCACCGCTTCGTAAGGTGCTGTGTAGTTTTACAGGAAAGAAGAAGAAAAAAGAAGGTTTTTTAAATCTCGGATACAGAATTCCTCACGATGTTTTCTTCACGAATGTGATTAATACATCCAAAATAAAATACCTGCAAACCTAAATAACCTGAAATACTCGTACCTGTTAAGCGAAATGTTATTATTTATTAATTCGTCTGCTCTCCTTAATTAATAAAAAATAAATTAAAAAAAATATATTTTATTTTTGATAATTGTGCATAGTACCTAAAGCTGTTTCAATAAGATTGCACTATTTAAATTTGGTGTTTTTTTTTTCGTGCTAGTGGCAACTCTGAAATTTGGCAACTGTCACCTATGATTGTTCCGATTATTAAAAATGGAACGCTACACAAAAGAAGAACTCGTTATCATTGTGAAAACTCATTACAGAAATGGGGAAAGTTACGCTGAGATTGCAGTGACTGTGAACGGCATTCGTTACAGGAACATGATAAGGGAGTTCTTGTGGCCTCAACTGGATGGCATAGATCTGAACGACATGTGGTTTCAGCAGGACGGCGCCACCTGCCACACCGCGTATGAATCAATCGGTTTATTGCAGCAACGATTTCCAGACCAAATCATCTCACGAAATTCTGATGTCAACTGGCCACCAAGATCTTTAACGCCGTGCGATTTCTTTCTTTGGGGTTTTGTGAAATCTCGGGTTTATGAGAATAAACCAGAAACAATTCCTGAGCTCAAGGACGAGATCCAACGCGTCATCGGTGAGATACAGCCACATCTTTGTCAAAAACTCATCGAAAATTTCATGAAAAGAGCAATGGCCTGTCATCAGAACCGCGGGGGCCATTTGCCGGATATTTTATTCCGTACTTAATCGGAACATATCTACTTTACATT
Organism: Hofmannophila pseudospretella; assembly: GCA_947369225.1. Lineage (NCBI taxonomy): Eukaryota > Metazoa > Arthropoda > Insecta > Lepidoptera > Oecophoridae > Hofmannophila > Hofmannophila pseudospretella. The sequence continues at coordinate 9,923,413 of OX376321.1, read as the reverse complement.
GCGATAAAAATATCACAACTTACTCAAAAAATACGTGTTTTTATTTATAAATGAAATAATGCACTCTTATTGAGACACTCTATACTTACTTATGCATGATTTTAAAAATTGAATGTGTTCAGCTACTTTCGTTGCCGACTGTATCTATCTATATGTGGGCCTGGGACCCGATAGCCCGTTAGACAAACTTCCACATAGTTCGTCTTCCATAACTATTACCGTAGGCTAACAATTACTTAAGTCTTCTCGTTAGCCGTGATATAGCTACCTATCTAAGGAATTTCGATAACACGCGTTCGAGTTACGAGCATGTTACGAGTAGGTATGTTTAGAGTGGCATAGATCAGAGAGTTAAGGAGTGGCGGCATAGATATAGGCTGCGATACAATCTGTACTCGTATACAGAACTTAATAAAATTGAAGACAAGACAGTTTAAAATAAATTAAGTATGTATGTATATGCTAAAAATAAGTTTTAAAAAAAAAGTAAAATTTAAAATAAATCAAGTATGTATGACTTACGGAGCCGAAACGTGGACACTGACGGTGCGACTGGTTCACAAATTGAAAGTCGCTCAGCGTGCTATGGAAAGAGCTATGCTCGCAGTATCTCTGCTGGATCGAATCCGAAATGAGGAGATCCGGCATAGAACAAAAGTTATCGACATAGCTCATAAGATTAGCAAGCTGAAGTGGCAGTGGGCCGGTCACATCTGTCGCAGAACCGACAAACGCTGGGGTAGACGAGTTCTAGAGTGGAGACCGCGTTTGGGCAAACGTAGTGTGGGATGCCCCCCTGCTAGATGGAGCGACGATCTGCGCAAGGTGACTGGCAGCGACTGGATGAGAAGAGCCGAAGATCGGGTTCAATGGTGCGCCTTGGGAGAGGTCTATGTCCAGCAGTGGACTAGAGTAGGCTGCTGATGTATGTATATGAAATTGAAATTGAAAACGTTTATTTAGCACTGTAAACACCAGAATATATCAAGTACACAATACAGAAGTATACATGCAGCACAAAACATCCGGTGTGGTACAGTGCCAGAAAGGGTACACCAGCTCAGCATAATGCTGAGGCAAGCCACAGCGCTGATTTTCAGCTGACCCCTCAGTGACTGCACGGACGAAGAAAGCAACAGTGTGTGCGTGTTGTGTTGTATGAATGTAAAATGTTAAAGTTAGCAGCGCATTTGAGCGCATCGAAAACCCTCTAATAACATTATAGTGAGGAGAGATGTCTATGGGCGATGGGTCACTTTCCATCAGGTGGCTAGTTTGCTGGTCTGTTTTTTTTTGTATCTTTATTGTACACACACAAAAAACATTACAATATGAACAAAGGCGGGCTTATCCCATAGGGATCTCTTCCAGCCAACCTTTAAACCTATAATAAAAAAAAACTTAAGTAAGTATACCTATAAGTATATTTTTACACTTCAGTGGGTATTATGATCAGAGGTATTGTGTTTCTTAATACTAATACCGTGTAGAATCTACACTATCTAGATAAATATATAAATTGTATTTGTACCTACTGCTAAATTTACTGCTAAGAGCACTATATGCTAAATAACGGTGCAGCCAGATCAATGCAATTCTCCAAAAGGAACTGCCTTAAGCAAAATTCATAGTGCACTAGATCTAATGTGACACTTTTATAGAATTCTAGGATTTGCATAACTGCAGGTAAATCCTAGCCGAGTCATAGATTAATGACGTATACCAACGAGACGTTTAATTTCGTTTGAACTCTACGGTTTAAGCAAATAATTTGAAATTTACGTTCAGGACCCAGCTCGAAATACTAATCTAGGAATTTAGGAAGAGACATTACACTTTATGTATTCTCAATAAAATCACTGGAAGAGACTAAAATATTATTATTAAAATGATGTATTAGGGAAGCAATAGACCCGCCACTCCCCTCGGATTCGCCCTCCCTGACGATTACCAAACCCGAAAGGATCGATTTACAACCGCAAAGGATGTCAAATCCGAGCGCAATGCGCGCATTTGAATAAAAATTCGACGCATGTTTTCTATTCCTAGCGATTTCGTGTTCCTAATTCCTGTTTGATTAGGTATTTAGACAACGTCCGAAGATCCATTAGGTATAACCTTAATAAAATAAAATAACATTTCCTTCTTTCTACCTACGTGATTCTTTTGCTAGTAAAGGTACCTACCTAACTTAGATTGTGAAATAATTTCCAGGCAACCGTGCGGAAAGATGGATCGATGCAAGCGCTTAGCTACTATGTTTCTTTTTTTGACAGGAAAATAAAAATATGGATTCTAGAGACTTTACGGTCAAATACAAACGTTACATACAAATTAGACAGATAACATAACACGGTGATTTCTAGAAATTTCGTAGTTTACTTAGGTATTTTTAAGAAAAAAGGGACGATGTACGATAGTCTTTTCTATAGAGATATTTTGAAAGTAACATAGCGTGTAACATAACTCTCACGTCCATAATTCCTGAGGTCGTAGACAGAGGAACCACCTTCATCATAGGTAGTTACCAGTTTTCGCCGTAAGATTTGGTGGACAAACGTGATAGGTGGCGAGCCTACCGCTGCCGTCTACTAAGTGTAAAGTAGTATCCACTAAAACCCTATTGAAAGTACTTGATAAGTAATCAGTTATACTTCGACAAAAATAGGGTGGAACCTTGTACTATTAGGACTGTTTAGTCGATTTGGGGTAAGACAAGTTTATTATTATATATCTCTATTTGAGTTAGGTATATGTAATTTCCATCTCAGTTCCAAAAGGTATGAAAACACCGAAAAAATACCACTAATTTTCTATAATTTAGAATTTCTTAAGCCTCTTTCACGAACCCAACAAAGACAACGACGACTCCCATCACTGATCCCAGGAGATTTTTAACTCTTGTACGTTCCACGATTCTCATAAACAGTACATAACTTCATATTCAGAGTATCTCGACTCCGCAGTGTAATTAAACCTTTATGACGCGAAAGCAGGGCTCACAAAATAAATTAATGGGTACAGAAAGGAATCTCTATGCACTTACGTTACGAGAACGCGTGCCGCGTACGTGCTTCGTCACATCTGCTAAAAGCCCGCCCACAGCGCTGCGAGTCTGTGATCCCGCCGACGACGCCCGCTCGCCGCGCGCCTTCATATACAAATACGAAAGCACACGACGTGCGAGTGTGTGAGTGCCTCACGCGACATTCTCTAGTGCTTAACTAACTGAGAAAGTCTTCTGAACTTATTTATTTTGTGACAGGGATCACAGAGATGCTGAAATAATTAATTACTATACTACTCCTAATGTCATCATCTCTGTCCATTTTGCCATAGTTGGGCAGAAAAGTTCATTTTCCGCATTCACCGAGCTGTTTAAAATGCTGAAATATACGAGGAATTGCAGGTGGAAATGGGAAATGAAAATAGGAAACATTTTTGTTTCTTACATCAATATTGGAATGTTGATTAGAGTATGTACAGTTTGGTTAAATCATACCTATAGAAATATGATCGACATTAATGTAGAGAAAGTTGCCATTATTCTAAGTTATTTTAGTTTTAGTTTTATTTCATTTGCGATCTATGGTTGAAGTGTATCAAGTATTGTACTCGTACAACTGATAAGAAACACCCGATCTCATCTTTCCTGAATATTCCACAAGGTCACTCTGTCATAATCATAAATAAACAATAAACAGCAGCATAATTAATAACAATCCAAGTCCAGTGCAGTGGCGGACTAAGAAGCCTCGGGCCCCGGCCCCGGGGTGACGATATACGTTAATTAAGTACCAAGAATGAACGCAAGTACGTACATTGGCCAACAGTATCAGGCTATTAGGTACTTTGAATGATGAATGAATACTCTTTATTGCACAAAATCTTGCAAAATCTTTGTCGCTTTAAATTCATATAAATATCAAGAAATATTTCAAAAACATCTTCTACAAAACCTCATTACGATAGGGTCCCGCGGAGTATGATGTCTTCCACTGTGCTAACAGAATACAATTTAGCTAAAGATTTAGGTAAGTACCTACCTATGTATTCTCGAAGAAAATTTTGAGTAAGTAATTGCATTTTGTTGTTTAGTTTTTATTTACGACTAAATCTGAGTTTGATTTCAATCTTACCTGGTGGAAAATGACAATTAGGTCGAAGATGGAAACAGGGGCTTTATAAGCTGACTCTTCTCTAAACACTGCCGAAACACATCAACGCAGAAGCGAAGATTAGTGACAGATTACGTAGCAGGGAGTGCTAGTCAGATGATGGCGTGACTATCTGGATAGTTTTCGCAGTAACTGACCGGGGGATTCAAAAGATTGGGACACATGGAGAGGTTGGAGGGAGGCCTTTGCATCATGACATAATAAAGGGTACCAAATCGTGCCCTGATGGTCGCCCCCCTCGACCTTAGTCCAGCACTGTCTTCATCCAACGAATAAATGAGTTGTAATCCATCTGAGTACTGAGCCTTCGCCTTGCTCTTTCCAACGCAAAAGGATGTAAAAGTATAACAGTGTAGCCTGCTATAGCTACCTTCTAAGCCAAGCTAATCTTCACTTATATTTTCCCACCCGCCTACAAAATCCATTAAGTGGATGGTCTGGCAACCTGCTCGTAAATTTCTTACTAAGACATCCGCATGTTTTATCTGATGATAAATAAGTATAAGTACTTAGTAAATGTTAGTAAACGTACACGTGTCGTGACGAGAAAATGCCATTGTGTGACTAACCAAGGAAGAGTGGATAACGCAAAGTCCCGCCAAAACTGGAGATCAACTCGGACATACCAGACCTTTTCTGTGCCGAAACCGCAAGACACCGTCTTCCAGAAGGAAAGGCTCAAGATGGAGCAGCATGAAGTAAGAAACACAAAAAAAATATTTCTTCATCCAAATGGAATTGTGTGATGCGACTGATCTCTCTATAAAGTATTTTAAAAAACAAAAGGTAAGTAGGTTCTTACGTATACCATGAAATAGAGTGGAAGTGTATACGAGTTAAAGCGCAAAACTTTGCAACGGCGGGTCATGCTACAGCGTAGCGGATGTCTGCAGCGAATATGTGCTACCTTTATTGTAACGATACAGTATTCAATTCAGCAAACATGGCGGTCTCTTGATGGCATATAGTCAGCAGCCTCTGTGTATGTTGATCAGTGTTTGGTTTATTTGGTAGGTATGGGTTATTCAAGAAATAATTAATGAAGGGTCAAATACATATAATATATCTCGAGACGAAATAATCATACCCGAAAATACCTATAGGTAACTTTGAAATAATTTACAATACAGATATTGGCCGTACCTTACTCGGAAGCGACGAACTACAGTCAAAGCTTGGAAACAAACACGTTGGGTACACTAAACAAACTTTGTTTCAGCAAGACTTACCTGTATATTTGCTGGCGCTCTTCGCCATAGTTTCAGTTAATTGACAGCAGAAGGAAATCGAAACGAAACTCAACAACAATCCTTGATAACTTGTCTTGATCATCTCTCCTCACTTTTTGAAGCAGCTCCACTAACTCGCGTAAAACTGCATTACTTTTGGATGAAATTCGCAATTAGTTAAAAAGTTCGAAATTAGTTGTTGTTTATTTCACATGTCGTTGATTGAGCGGTTAGAAACGTTCGAGTTTTGAAAAAAGAGTGCGACTAAGTCAGTTTTAGCAGAACGGCCTCGCTAAGGTCGAGAGCTCTCGACACACAAGCAGCGACTGAAACAGGGTTCCCTACGTAACACTGCCTCTAACTAGAACGGGAGAGAAATGGACCACTGCGCAGTACAGCCTTAGTTGAATGTATGTTTAAGGTTTTTATTTTAACAAGGTTGCCAGGACTTTTGTTTGAGGTAACAATGCTTGGTTTACTTAAAAAATACCTGGACAAAAACATCTGTTACGGTAAGAAATTTTCTCGTTTCATTACCGTATTATGTCGGTGTTTCCTCGTGTTTTCTTGATTACTCCTTCTTTTAACACAAAGTACAACTTAGATGAGCGGATTAAGATTGGGATCTTGTAAAAAAGGTCGAGGCTGAGAAATATTTCATCGGATCAGATGGCGGAAACGTAACAGATGGAAAAAGAGAGATGAATAAAAATGTTTTTTTGTTTACAACGTAGACGTTGAGTTGAAAGGAAGCATCACGAAATTATACGCCGATATTTCAAGTAAACTCGTTGCTATTTGAGGAATTTTATGAGTAAAGCCTGAAATATTAGGGCCTTTTTTTGGTTTAGGAATTTCTGAATCAAAAGACGGCCCTAAATTTCAGGCCTTACAGTTGTATAATGTAAGTAATGTAAATGACATATGGAACTATAATAACAGTCTGTTCTCTGAGTTACATGATCGCCAGCTAACAGATCAGTGTCAAAGGTGGTCAGATTATTTGGCGCATAGACTGTACTTATGGAATGGATACTGGATAAATGTTTCTATTCGGTTAATGATTTTTTTAATATTTTTTTCTAAGAATAATAGATATTATTTTATTGGTATTACGATCTAAATGACATTTATATTTTATAATTTATCTGACTATTATATTATTTAATTTTTATATTTGCATACTCATTGTTTAGAAAATATCATATTGTAATTATGTACCTACATTCTGAACAAATAAATTAATCTGATTCCGAATCTGAATATTATTCTCATTTTTTTAAACGTAGTACGTAAATGTTACAATCACATATATCTACTTAAACGTTCTTTCAAAAGTAACTTCTGAGTACTTCTGAGACACGAAATAATTTAATTATTATTCAGAAAAGTTTTCATGTAACAGGGAAAAGTTTCTTAGTTACATTAAAATGTTTCAAGTAACAAAATATAGGTAAGTTAATAGCGACCCAAGTTAATCCAGGATAAGATTCGATTGAAATATCGCCTCTAGGGACGGTGTAAAATATCCTAATCGTTTTAAAAGCTTACATTATAGGGATAGGATGAATTAAAGGCCCATGATTCTTACCCCCTTGTTAATACATTAGATAAACTTTCAGAAAGTACTTACACAAAACATTCGGGTAGTTCCATATATTTGACTTTTCAATGCCCGACTGATGTAAGGGAAAAGGCTCACTTCGAATGCACCAACTGGCAGACGTGTACATAGGGTGAATTTCAAAAACTTTACTCAACTTAGATCTCTTTTTTACTCATACTCTTTGGTAGGTAACCGTGAATTACAAGAAACATCGCAACTGTTAAGGCTGCCTTGAAGCGTGTGTCATCTCTGTCTAGCGCTATGGCGGGCGTAGAAAGGAATAGTATGTATCTTAATAAAACTTAACTTTAAGGAGGAGCAACTGACGGTAAAATCAGAAATGCACTAAATTCCCTTTTTTCATTGAAAAAGATTGTATATTTTAAAGTAAAAAGTAATACAGCCCACCCTTTATCTAGATCTTTCCGGAAGTTTAAACTAGACTAAAAGATAAGCCTAACATTGAACATTAAATTGACAATCGTTAAGACAAAACTTAGCCACAACTTAGTATCGGTAAGCTATCGGAGAAACGCTGTTAGTTCTCCTTTGAAGCCAGTGAAGATAAAGCCTTCAACAGACAATACACCTGACGATATTGTCAGTTACAAGTGATGGCCACGACAAAAGCACGCCTGACATGGTCTTGGTATCAGTCGCATGTTGGTCCTTAGGTTCTTGCTTATTAAAAGTAAACATATTATAAGGGTAAAAATATTACAAGGGCGTAAAGGGTAAATTATATTTTCTTTGGTAAAGGGTACAACAACAACAATGAAGTACTTAGGTACCAAAACCCAAAAAAAAATTACATTAAACAAAAAACGACAGTATTATTTTTTACTTCGCTGTGCATTGGTGATTTTCTTCGTTTTATTATCTACAATAAGTAAATACTCTTCCTTATTAAGGCGTCAATGTAGATTTTCTATAAGGAAAATTTACATATGAGATAGAGGGTTATTTTTTGTTGTGAAGGAGGCCACATGCCCCTCTCAATTTCAAACCACTTTTCAAAAAGTACATATAATCATCATCATGACATGGAAGACTCTCCAATTACAAGATCCCAGTCCCTGTCCCTGAGCCTGATCTTCGAGCAGAGTACTATTTCTAGTATTATACGCATTATATTTCAAAATTTGTGAATCTGAAACGTCGTAATTCATTCATGTAACTTTGTCTTAAGTTTGTGATTTGATCGAAAGTTAGGAAGGTGCTTTCGATCAGATCACAAACTTTAGGCAGTGATCGACTGTACCAGACCAATGTTGAAAGCAATCGAATTGATCCAGCTCTCTAAAGGAGAGCCAGATCGGAGTTACCTAGCTTAAATGAAGCACTAATGTTGCAAGACCAAAGTTTCAGTTCATCACTATGAGCGATTTCAATTATTTAAACTCTGCCTGCGGCATTCCCCGTGACCCAAATATCTGATGTGCGGTTAAAATCTAAATTTGCCTACCTATCGGCGGTCAATGCGATTGTATCGTTGATATTTAGATTGCAATTCGATGTTCGATCATGCTTATTAATGCATTAATACGATTATAAGATAAATTCATGTACAATAAGTAATTTACCTACTCGTACTTAATTCCCATTTTCAAAAAACAAGTAAACAACACTACCTTTCTCAAATTTGATTCCTGTTATGTCATCCATCTTTGTTTGTTAACATTTATTTATACCTATGTATGTATATACGTATCTGTATAATATCTACGTATATTATGTATTGTATTTTTAGAGATTATTTACTTTATTTACAACTATTTATTATAGTTGTCTTGATATATTGTATTTATTTTTATTTGACGTACACACTATGTCTACCTTTAAATATTTTTTTTAATAGCCTATAAGCTGTCCCACTGCTGGGCAAAGGCCTCCCCTCCTCATTTCCATTTTTCCCTAATACTATCCTTTTTGGAAGTGGTCGATATCGTCCTTCCACCTACGCCTGGGCCTGCCTCGGCGCCGCTGTCCGTCTTGTGGCACCCAGTGCATGGCGATCTTTGCCCACCTTTCCGGATGCATGCGGCATACGTGGCCTGCCCAGCCCCCCTTTAAATTATAACTCTTATAAAGTCCATTATTGTAAAATAAAGTGTAAATAAATAAATAAATGGTAATGAATAGCAGTGAAATTGACAAATTAGATACCATTTACAAATGATGATGAAGTCCTAAAGCCACTCAATAAATATTCGCTGATACGATTCAATAGATCTAATTTTGTTAATTTCGATTCCGAGTTTATTTGTACGAAATTTGATTACTTATTCGGTTTCACCACAGAAAACGGACTAGTGTGAATTTCAAAATCTTTTGGTTACATTTTCGAGATATCCAATCAATCTAACGGACACACGAATGCTTTCCAACTCTTGATAGCACTACTAAATGTCCATGTAATGATTTTTCAGTATCATTTAAGTATTAGCGTTTTTACTTTCACCTTATGTAGGTTACTAATGTAAAACGGTTCCAATGACTGTCATGCCATGTTTGGGTCATGAGTCATGACATGACAAAGATACCTAAGTTCCATAAGGAAGTTAATTTATTTTTACTGATCGTCATTCTTTCGAATCATTTCAAGTATTTGTAGTTTCGTTTTACTGCAAGCAACAGTAAAGATTGCATTATGAAGTATGCACCAAGCATCATTTACTGTATGCAGTATTAAATGATACGTATAACTTTAGTATGCATAGTTTGCTGCTCTGAAACTGAAGTCTGTGAAACTTTTAAAATGGAGTTCAAATTATAATAATGTTAAGACCACCCACGTCCAGGGCATTCCGGATTAAAATGCAAAAAATTAAAGAAATTTTGATGTCTTGCTTCCTGATGTCATTATTTTCTAAAAATACAGAAACTTACTGCTTATGCTGCTATTATGGCACACAAACATGTGTTTTGGCTTGGATGAAAGAAAAAGATAGTCCCTCCCCAGGGACCTTCATCGGTTTTGGGAATTGTCCCATTTACCCTGGAAACCACAAACTTTTTCTCTGAAATCCCATATTCTTACCAGTGCACCGTGATCCTAAACCCTTATTTCCTGTCTAAACTAAAGAGACCCCGTGCCATTCATGTTTCCTGTAGGTACCGTACAGTGCCATGTACCAATGAGTTTTTCGATTTTTTCGAAGACATTTACCGACTGTTCTAACGGTGAAGGAAAACATCGTGAGGAAACCTGCACACTGAGATGACTAATGTGTAAAATGGGGTAGGCACAAAAAATATCATCAAGGGTCGAAGTGCCGCTGGGGTTATTCCCGGCCTCCTATCATAATATACGATGTCTCCTGAGGTTACGCCAAGTAACTGAAAGATACAAAATGTTACGTTAACGAATCTCTACTGTAACCGCACGTAACATGTTGCAAATTTTAAAGGAGCCTGAGCATAATTGTGTCAACAAAATGAAGTAACTTCCAGCTCGTATGCGAAGGTAGCTGTCCGACACCCGGCGATTAGCGGGGACCGAGTTGAGCGAGATAGTTTTTCATTGAGTATAAAACTATTCCTGTTAAGGTAAGTAAACCTTTGCACATGTAGATACTGTTTGTTGCGAGACCATCTGCACAACCTACCTATATGCAATAAATAAAATAAATACTATTCCTGTTAAGTATGGACATTTATCTGAATTGTCTATAATATTTTAACGTTAAGGTATCGCCTCGTAAACCTAGGTACTTTATGTTTAGGTATACCATGACTGTGTTACTGGTACTACTAATTATTATTATTACTAATTATTAAGTTAAATAAAGAACTTTCAAAATCAAATCAAATCAATCATTGAGTATATCGAAAGCAACTCGACTTCGCTAGCCGTGCTAAGGCTTGAGAATGAAAAAGGTTACAGAGCATAATTATATTAATGCAATGGCGGTAAAGACAGTCTATTATGTAGAACCGCCGAAAGAACGACGATTGCAAATATTGCAATGGCGACAATGTGAAAAGTCCGAGAGCTTCAGGCCGAAAACCGGCGCCAGACAGAGAGAGATGGCACTTTTTGGTATCGGAGGATCGGAGGCCAAGATCTATTTTCTGATCGCTGCGGAAAGGAATAAGCTAGGAGTAAGTAAGTAAATGATCGGGAATATACTCCTTTAAACTGCAGTGTATCTAAACAGGCAACTATCAAATATCTATTTTAATATATATCTATTTAGTTAGAGAAGAGTCTCTCTGCCCAAATATCCATTTGGGCAGAGAGAGAGCAGAGCAGAGAGCTGTCCGACAGCCAGCGAACTTAGTGGTGAGAGATTATAAACATTTTCTAAAATAAAATATTTCAAAATAAACACCACTAAGTCCGCTGGCTGTCGGACAGCTGCCCAAATAGTGTCTCTAACCAAAGTGTGCAAACAAACTCATTTATTCGAGTTTCGTTAATGTTTTAACCTTATTAAGATGAAAATGTGTTGGTTTGTCTGTTTGTCATTATTATCACAAGCAATCATTTGAATGAAATCAGTAAGCGCCGGCGGAAGCTCAGGATTATTACTTATTTCGTGCCAATTTATCTCAAGAACAATACCTCACCATAGCGTAAGAATATTGGGAAACAATTTCAGATTCTATTTTCAAATTTGTCATTATCTTACAATCATAGTATAGTTCTTAGAGCGTCGATGGCACAGTGGCTAGGACACCGGACTCCCAAGCGGGAGGTCCGGGTTCCAAATAGTGCAGTGCCATGTTCCAATGAGTTTTTCGTATTTTTCGAAGACTTACGTACATTTACCGACTGCTCTAACGGTGAAGGACAACATCGTGAGGAAACCTGTACACTGAGAAAACCAGTGTGTAAAATGGGGTAGGCACAAAAGATCCTCGAGGGTCGAAGTGCCGCTGGGTTATTCCCGGCCCCCTATCATATGATATGATAAGATAAGCGTCTGCGACAGGAATTTTAGTTTAATTAAGTTTCGTAGAAGCGATTTCTATTCACCTATTAGAAAAAATGTTAAATAGGTCACAAAATATTCAACAATAAGTACCATTTAAGTACTCACCTATATGTATAAAGTTGGTAAGTATACTTACAAATATTTGACCACTAACATGACTTACATCATTAAACATTGATTGATATCTTTGTGACATTAGGGAAACTTGAATCCGATAGACTTATGAACGCTACTTTCCCTACATACCTAAGTTTAAAATAAGTGGACGTACGTAAAAATAAAACAAATAAAACTTTGTATGTAAGTATTTACTTAGTTCCATAAGTACCTATTCAACATTCATGTACCTAGGGGATCGGATTTATAACGAAGTCAGAGCACAACATTTTACGACGATACACGAGAAATTCCTACAAAGTGACACGAGGTACCTTTTGATTCACAATGAGTTCCTATTTCACAGCTGAATGGTGGTGAAAGACGTCAATTTCTCTATTGTGTTTCAGAGCAAGCGTATCGACTTCTACTACTATTTACTTTACAGTTATACATGTGTGATACATTGTTATATCGCCGTTAGATCAGTAGTACCATTGATGGTACAAGTGACACAACTTTGTATCTTTAGTACCATCAATGGTACTAGGGACACTAATTTAGGATTGGTACTACTGATCCTGAATAATGTTGTGTCGATAGTACTATCAATGGTACTAGTGAAACTATGGTCCGATGTGCAACTAAACAAACTCGAAATACATATTATAAATACTTATAATTTCCTTGGTACTAATACGCCAAGTACTGGCCACTTAAAACATTTGAAGTACATTTCGTTTGAATAGTATGACACTAATAAGTATTCATTTACCGACTGCCATCAACCGTTGGCTACGAGTATATCGAGTGCAATATAATATACCTTCTATAGATCTAAGTACAGTGGAAGACACATCAAGCTGGAACCCTCCCGCCATAAGTTTTTGTTATGGTTCCTTGATATTCCTGTGAATGTGTGAAATAAATTAAATCGACAATGTACTAAAGGGTATAGATAGCCTGATGTGTTCTGACCTGAATCTGAATCTGAATATTGTATAAAGTTCCTGAATTTCCAATTCAAAATTATTTCATTGTAAGACTATAACATCATCATTATTCATTACCAGCCCTTGTCATTCCACTTAGTATCTTCGATGTATGCTTGTACCACTGTTGACGTGCAAGTAGCAATCCTGATGAAGTGTTTGTTTTTAAAGTTTCTTACTCAAAGTTGTAAGTGTTATTATACAGGATACTGAGTTTGTAAACACGGTGCCAGACCTGTTTTATAATTCCACAAAGTTGAAAAACTCCCCAAACAAAATGAGTTGAACGCCAAAGTTCCAGCCCTAAGTTGTGGAACGTTTATCAATGCCTTGTGGCTGGTTTTTGCTAGTTAGTAACCGCAGGCGCTCCCTCTGTATTTCATCCGGAAGTTGCTCTTTTATACTTCGTTCTAGCGCGCTAGCACAGTTGAAAATATGATGAGTGCCAATGCTGCCAGCAAAAGTTGTTGGGAAGATATCGCTCTCAGCGATAAGACCTTCTATGTATGGACTGTCTTATACTCAGATATTGTATCTGTTTTAATCTAATTGTTGAGGTATATACATATACTCGTACCTACTTGAACCACAACAAATAAGAGAGTAAGCCAGAAAAATAAAACTTTATTGATAGAACCTTTCTACTAATCAAAATGCATTGAACGTAAGGACCGTCTACTATTTTACTTAGGTTCTTTTAGACTAATTGTACACACCCAGACCTTTGTTCAGGAAGTCTAATAAACACGGAAACATAAGGGAAACAACTGGTGACAAACCCCTTAACCCTGGTAGTTCGGTACCGAACTATTACGACCCTATCTTACAATAGTATACCTACGTGTAACATTGATACAAAAGTGATTTTACCAAATCTTAAGAAACTTTTATAAACACCGGTATTTATTTCCCTTTAAGTTCATAATGGGGATTTCTCAAAATGGGGACTTCACAAAATGAGCACTTCTCAAAAAGGGGACACGATTATGGACAATTAAAGAATCGTCTGCAGCCCTCTAATTTTAAATTCCAATGCATCAATGCAATAGTTCGACAGGAACCCTCAATTAAATAAGTCACCGATGCTGGTCCCACAAGGCTTCACCTTATTTACGCTAAAATGAGATAGAATTATTGAACGAAACGACTTCCAGTTAAAATTCCCCAGCGATCCAGTGGAAATTCCCCTGGCTTTATTTCATCGTTCCATTCCATTCATTATGGAGCAGCCGTGAAAGATTTCTAAGCAAAATAATACCTACTTGGTTAGGTAGAAGTTGGTGGTCTATACAGGTCTATGTAAGACTAATACCCTCAGGGCCTGAGGAAAGCCAAAACAAAGAAAGCAGGACCCAACAGAAACAAACTTCAACAAAGGTCATAAGGGGTAGCTTTGTTAGCATTGTTTGCTATTTGAGGGTTTTACTTATAAAGTACTTACAGGTATTTTCTACGGAATTGTTTTGGAATTTTTAATTGGCGGGTCTATTTAGAGGCACCTTAGTTTTTTCACTTTTCAAGACTCAATCCTCTTGTTGATAGTCTCTGTTTCCATTCCTGTAAATTTTGTTTAAAGTAAGTCTTTGTCAGCCTGTAAGTTGGCTGACGAAGTCTTACATTTCTTGTATAATCAACGAAGACATAATTCATTTCTTGTTTAATTGTAAGATTTGTGAGACCAGTAATTCTTGCAAACTCTACTCGACATCTTTAATGATTGTTTACGTTTTGACAATAACAACTTAATAATTACCTATACCTATTAGAAATTACTTACTTTTTCGTAATAAACTATTATAACTTCGGACAAGACAAACCTGTAGCAAATTTTACTAAACATTTTGCAATGTCTACATTGTTATACCTCCATTGCAAATATTATAGAGGTTTGTCATGTAAAAGAAATTCAATTTCAGATCTGGAATGATATCCTTCACCCGGAATGTAATAGCAGCTTTTTTAGCTGTGCCAGCGAATACAAGAAACCGAATCCCAGCTTTTCAGTTATAAAGGAAGGGAGGTTAGAGTGGTCCCCCACTCTAGAAAACCCTACTTTTAGGTTCAGGGTCAAAAGACTTCGAGTCTTGTACATAATTATAAGAATCGTCTCGTGGTGTCGTCCTCTATATTTATACAGGGTGTCTCTGGATAGTACAAACACGATGGGGATGAAACCAGACCAAAAAATATCGACCCAAAAGATTGTCGGGAACCATTGAGAACGATTTGGAAATGCATGTAAACTTCAGGAAAATTGATAGTTGTTATCCATTTATGCACGAGTAGGTACTAAGAGTTACGGAACAGCTGGCCGTTCCAGCACTTTGGAAACAGATATTATGCAACGGGATCCCTCAACGAAATTAGCACAATTAAAACTTAAAAGCAAATTGCTAGATTAGTATTTAAGTACTTAAAATAAGTACCTACCTACACAGATTCACAGGTTCCTTACATTTTTGGATGTTTTATGATGATGATTATTGGTGATGAGAATTTTAACTTTCATGAAAACTGTGTATTCCGGATTCGAACCACTTTTAATAATCTGAGAAAGAAAGAGAAGCAGCTGTACGTTAGAGGAGGATATTATGATGTTGATGACGTCAGATATGATGATGTTGACTTATCTGTCTGTCCGACTGTCATTATCAATACGTGAATCACATTGACGAAACGCTAATTTACGTAATGAACTTCTAAATTCTTATCTGCGAGTCAAGCTATTAAATAAAGAGAACTGAGACACGAAAAGAAATATCAAACTAACTCTCAAACCAGACTCGACTTGACTTAAAATATTCACAAGCCCGACACCTGGCTCAAAAATCCTTGGCCAGTATTTTACAAACAGCCGCCAGGTTGCTGCATCTTGTTAGTTTATTTATTTACACTGTAGTTCTATGTTTTATTAAATAAAACAAAGAACTACAGTGTAAATCTTTGGTTCTATGTTTTTTTAGACCCCCCAGTTATCCGTTGCGCCATTTGTGAGATCCATTTAGCAATGACACCGAATGGACGCTGAGATGCGAATAATTTAAATCACGGTGTAGGTGTCTAAATAAATTCCACTATAAGTATAAGTATGTTAAAATGATCGACATGTGAAATAAAAATGTAAATTAATTGAAGATTTTTCCACATAGCTACGCAACACAAATCAACCAAGAAGATATCTCAATCAAGCGAGTAGCCGTAGTCAACAGATGGCGCTGAACGATCCCTGCATAGAAATTCGATATCGCCATACAAAGCTAGAACACGCTGACGATATTTTCTTCGGATTTTTTAAAATTACTCACATACTCATGAGTTCCGACCACCCACACACCGTCAGGCAGCTGTGCCCAAGATTTAGCCTGGCGGAAGATCTTCCTTTTAAAAACGGATTGTGGTCATGATTATCAGAGACACAACCATGGATCATAATATTATTATTCATCACTATTACAGTCCTCGGTTGATCACGATTTTTAACTAAAGCCGTTTTTTATTATAGTGATTGATTCAATTTAGAACAGCTCATAAATAATGATTATAGATTATCAGATTTGAATAAAATTGTCCTAGCCGTAAGGCATTTAATTTCACTGGCCTCTGAAAACGCGCGTTGTCTGAAGATGTGTTCTCCGATAAGGGAGAATATAGGAGGGTAGTTGAGTCAGCTATTACATGAGATAGCCTATTCTGTTCGCTGGATTTAGTTTTAGAAGACACAATAAAGGAACAGCAGATTTGGCTGTTATCTTTTGTAAACAATATAGGGGTGGCTTGGTTTTAGAAGCCTGGTTCAATAAGATACATGCGAATTACTGGCCTCCGTTAATAAAGGAAAATATTTGTACATAAATTGTTATATATGTACAGTGGAAGACGCATCAAGCTATACACTGTGGAACCCTGTCGCAATAAGTTTTTCTTGATATTCGTACGTATGTGTCTAATAAGCGACCAAGTACTAAAGGGTTATAGCCTGATGTGTTGTCCACTATACAGTTTCCGACATCGCTCGAGAGCTCCGACTTCTGAGTCAAATTAGTTCGTTCGTCCAAAAAATACCTTCTCTAAATATTTCGCCTTTCGCAACTCGCGGGAAAGCTCTTTGTGTTGATTTATTATTCACTTTGACAATTTTAAACTAAAATTACTCACCTGGGACGCTCTCTAATTAAAGTTTTTATTAGTGTTGATTATAAATTATAAGTAAAGTAACTTATAATCATAGAGCTCATGATATATAGATATTTATATGATCCTGAAGAGGGTTTTTAGATTCTTTATGGAATTAGAGTGCTTGAGAAATCAAGAGCCAAGTACTGACCCTGAAATACCCTGACCAGGCGCCATTGGTGGTTTTATAATCTGTGTAATGAAGTTGTAATGTAAAAAATTAGTACCAAATGGTACATAATATACGTAATTCCGCAATATGGCGTTGGTTTTTATATCCCTGGTCAGGATATAGTTTCCTTACACATACATATATAACTTCAGGCCAATATCCGATGCAGGTTAGGTAGATTTCTTCATTATCTTTTTTTAAATCCATTTTTATCTGTTATAATTACTTATAATGTATAATATAATAATAACTAAAATCTTAGCCTGCAGGGGACATTAGCGTGAATATATTTATGTACTTACTGATGTGTAAGGATTAAGGAAACTACTTGGCTCTTTTTTTTAAAGCACCATAATACAGAATCTAAAATTCTTCTTCATGGTTTCTTCTGGGTCGAAGATTAAAATCCTGCACTCGATTTTTTTAACATTTTTTTTTTACTGCGCCTTGCAGAAATTAGCTGACCCAATGTCTGTACAATGTCTACGATCATCCAGGTTTAGTCATAAAGTTATAGTAAAATGCATTCAACTAGTCCAAATGCAAATACTAAGTATTTACGACCAAACTGATGGTCGCTTTATAAAATAAATTACAAAGTCATGAACTAGAGCAGACTTTCATGAGAGTCTGCGCAGAACATAACAAATAATAATAATAATAGGTACTTACTTGTAGCGCTAACTTCGGGTCCAAGAGACTCGAAAGCTTTCCCGAAGCTCAACTTGAGTAGCCGATCTGAATCTGAAAAAATATATCAAATATTACTTATATTTTCACTGACAGTAAAGTAGCGCCCTCTAACGAAAGTAGTGGAAAACGTTTGCTTTTGAATTTCATAACAGAGCCACCTACCGAAGTACAGCCGAAACACTAAGTACACTACTTGACTACTGTTGCTCTTTAGATTAGAAAACTTAACAAGCGTTGTAGTTCAGAGATAGTTCAAGGAAAAATCGGTAGATGGCGCTGCTTTTAAAAAGACAAGAAATGACTGTCTCGCAAAAAATAGGAAATTATTATAATAAGAAATAGATTTACCTACTCATACCATAACAGTTTCGCCATACATATCATGCTCGCTAAAATAGTCTATCATAACATAAACTACATGTTGAAGTAGCATACCTACATAGAAATGAAGAGACAAATAATCATTAATCAAAGTAGGTAACGATGATTACACAAGCAATAAATAGTATAGGTAGCTAGGTCTGATATGAATCTACCGAGGGAAGTACTAAATTACGCTCCGTAACGTAGGTTTGGACGGTATTATTACTGAGTGCCACCCAAATAAGCACTTGCATTGGTCGCCTGGAGGACTGCCAAAATTCCTATTCATACCCGAGCACCTCGTTGGCAGTGGTAGCAAATTTAACTGGATCGGACGCATTTATTACAAGACGCTCTCAACGAATTGCGAAAAGAATTTATTCGAAGGAAACTTAAATTAATGTTTATATTAGGAGTACCTATTGCTTACATACAACGCAAGGCAGCACAATATCATGCATGCCATACGGTTTCAAGAGAGCCGAGTCATCTTAAAACTGTCTAAGCAGGTGCCTGTCTAAGGTGGTTCCTCGTCTACCCCCTCGGGGATTATGGACGTAAGAGAATGCTATGCTATGAAGGAAGGAACACGCGCCGGGTTATTGTCACTAGTCACATGTCATTTGTCATTTGTTACATTTATGTTCATTTTTTTTATGTGTCGCAGCTTTTTTTTCTTTAATTATGGCCCCTGCTATTGTACACACTGCAATTTGGCCAATGACCGTGTGAGAATCTTGATTTTTTATATTTTTTATTTTATTTTATTTGTACCCTAATAAAATAAAATAAAAAAAATCAAGGTTCTCTGTCACACGGTCATTAGCCAAATTGCAGTGTGTACTAGCAGGGGCCAAAAATGAAAGAAAAAAAAAGTTCCGATACATTAAAAAAATACACTCAATAGGCCATACTGTACTGGGGTTCCCTGTGTCATGCATGGGTCCGGTTACAAAAAATTAAAAACGCACCGAAGACATTCTAGTTAGAAACAGCGATGCAATCTGCATCGCACGTGTGGTGGGTGAATTCTCCCAGCGGAGAGCTGCATTGCATTCCATTGCTTTCGTATTTCGTCATAAATGTACCCTAGTTAGTCACTTGACCAAGATTTTTTTTAAATAGTACTTATAACAAAGTTTTTTTAACTGAATGATCGTAATGAAAAAATGAAACAATTTTTTTTCATTGCGATTTCCGTGGCACAAGAAAGGCATATTAACTATGGATTACACGATGTTCGCAACACCGCACAAGGGTACTCGTACGTCATCAAACGAGTGTTACCGTTGATGACGTACCCTTGTTCGGTGACGTGAACATCGTGTAATCCGTAGTTATTACGTATGCCTTTCTTCTTGTGCCATGGCGATTTCCATGACACAGATTATAAAACTACTAGTGGCGTACTCTTGAAAAGGTTTTTATTTTACTGGTCAGGGTATAAGGCTGGTTTTCCACCAAAGCTGTGCGAAAAAGCGAGGTAGTGAGCGAGGAAAAAATCTGCCAATATGATCGCTCCATTTTAATCGTCATGTGATATGACGTGATAATTCCGCGGTCCTATTGGTGGATTTTTTCCTCGCTCACCGCCTCGCTTCCTCGCACAGCTTTGGTGGAAAGACTGGAAATACACCCAATACGGTATTAACCAACTTACATGGACATCCTAAAGAAGGATCTAAAATTAGTTTTTCGATAACTCAACTAATATCAGAGATATTAATGTTTTTAGCAAAACAGTCCTTTATATGCAGTCAGGACTTGCTTGTATGGCGCTAGGGAACACTGACGTCATAATACTTATTGCCGTTTCATTCTACAATTCTGTTTTTTGATTGCCTGTAGCCAACGATATCTATGTACTAGTCCGTAGCTATTTTATTTTTCAATGAATATTAATTCTGTTTTCATATTTTACCATCAATTTATGATACTTGGAAACTACCCTATTCCAAAACTTGTAGGTACCACATTACCACCACCATAAAACTGACCAGCAGCAGTGGAGTCTGGCGGAGGCTGGAAGTGGAAGGTGGCCGCGAACCCCTGACCCGGCATGGCGGAGTTGGCCGTGAACTGCAGCAGCAGCGCTGGCCCCGTCGACAGCACCTCGTACCCTGGAACATGTGAGGAGGGGTCAGCAAAGTATGCATTATTAGGGTACATGACTAATTATTTTTTATTGCACCAATCAACTTACATGGACATACTGAAGATGGATCTGAAATCCGTTTATCGATATCTCAACTAACATCACCGATTAATGGGTAAAGTTAGTAGTAGAGCGATCCATCGTCCCTTTCTAGCAAAACAGTCTTAATATGTAGCCAAGGTCCTACTGCGCTACTTAGGAGTGACGTCACACTATAGTAGCGCCATCTCTTTCTCCCGTCTGATTTTTGATTGCTTGTAGCTATTTTATTTTTCAAAGATTTTTAATTCTGTTTTCACATTTGACCATCAATTTATGTCTATTTCTTAATTTTTATGAAATGCATTTAATATTTGATACTTGTCATGTACCATATTTAACCTTGCCTTCCAAAAGATGGGGTTGTGACATGGTTGGTAGTGTCGATTTTGTAACAAAAACCGTCTATAGAGCCGAAAGGGAGGTGTTCAGTATCCATAAGTGAACTAATTTCACTATGGGGCCATCTCTGAAATCGCAAAAAATATATTCGCTGTTTCATACAGATATTAAGATAGTTATATCGTAATATATTTATATAATGTAATTGTTTTTCAATAAATAGATATTGAGCTCTTGTATGGAACAGCTGATTTTTTTCGCGATTTTAGAGTTCGCCGTTGAAAGTTGTTCAGTTATGGCTAGGTACATTACATACCTAACTGAACAACTTTTAACGGCAATTTCATATGGGACATCCCTTTCGGGTCTATAGGGACCTTTTGTTACCTCTATAAGTAAAGTACTTATTATAAAAACAAATACACAAGCAACAACTCTAATGATCTAAATAACGCAAGGGAATAACAAACAAATTGTACATATTTAATTTAATTTAATTTTTCTGAGAATACTTACAGCTATATAATGCCTGAATTGTTCATTTTTTTACATGCGTGCAAGCCAAAAAATAGGTCTCCTTAATTTATACAAAATAATAATAAATAGTAACAGCTAGTAAAATATGGAGGTAGGAAAGTGGAATAGGGAGAGGGGAGAACAAAGAAAAGGGTATCTGTGTAAGTATGTAAGTTGTAAGAGTGTGTAATTGTGTGTGTTGAAAGGGTGTGTGTGTGTGAGAGAGAGAGAGAGAGGGGGAGATTTCTGTTATGTTCTGTGTGTGTAAACTGCACGTTAATCATGTAATCGAGCCTGCTTTTCTCGACCCAATCTCAGTCATTAACTGCTTCAACATTTGCAGATCATTTCAACATTTTCGTAAGTATTGGTAAATACTTAAATCTTTCTGTTTTAATTATAATTTTAATGCAAATTCAGCAAAAGTCTCAACCTATATAATTAAAGGTAGGTTTGCATCTACATTCATTGATCACTCAAGGTCTACTTGTTTTGTAAGGAGAGTCTGAAAAATCCTATTCACGTCCATAATCCCCGAGGGGGTAGACAGAGGAACTCTCACTCTTCGCCGTAAGATTTGGTGGACAAACGTGATGTGGCGAGCCTATCGCCGTCTACTAGGTATAGAATAGTATCCACAAAATTCCTTAGTCGCCTCGTATGACACCCACAGGATAAGATGGGTGGTGCTATTCTTAAAAAATGTTATTCGCCATGTTTGAAAAGTTTTTGGACGACGTTATTTACTCGTAACTCGTAGGTAGGTATCATTTAAAGAGTGGATTTCTTTTTTACCTGTTTTTTACCAGAATGTGAACTAACAAAAAAAAACAACATTCATCTTACTTTTGTAAGGAGAATGTTAACGATTGTTGTAAACGATTTCGTCAAAAAAAATATTGGTCTTTCTTTTTTTTAATTTACCACTAAACCTATATTTGACATCGATCTTGCTTGATGGTAAGTGACGATGAAGTTGACGATGCAGCATGCTGGTTCAGTAAATACCTATTCACTCTGGCCTTGAAGATCCCATACTACTTTTAGATATTTCAGTAATAGTCTGGCGGTTAGTGGCCTTATTTCAGCCAGACCTTGCAGATTGGCGTACTGGGTTGTAATTTTGTACGATAGTTGTACACACACATAGCTTACTTTTAAGCAGTGTTGCTACGGTGACACCAATTGCACTCGGCCGCCATCTTGAAAAATATGTCACTTACAATACTACAATAAAATAGTCTATGGCGGATATCATCAGCATCATAGGCTTGTTACGTCTATTGCAGACGATTTAAGTAGCGTCGCGAAGGCATCTCTTTTCGTGGCTAAAAAAACCTATTCGGGAACGGCATACACGCCCGCACGCGCGGCAAGCGAGTGGTGCACCGGGTAGATGAGTGAACACTCGGTGTCTGTTTGCTCTCCCGGCCGCCAGTATTTTGAACCACTTTGCATCGTGTTCCTGACATCCCTCCCGAAGACGTTTCCTCCGTGCATCTCTGTCATTTCTGTCTCTGTCGCTGTCTGGCGGATATGGTCCATAATAAATTCTCTACAAAATCGTCATACATTGCTTGGTCAATCGAAAAAAAACGAAAAAAGTAACATATTTTTCAAAATGGCGGCCGAGTGCAAGTGGTGCCATCGCGCGTGGCAACACTTCTTAAAAGTAAGCTATCGTACCAAATTGCAACCCAGTACGCAAGGTCAACACCGCTAACCGCTGGACTATAAGGTAGATACTAGAGTAACCTAGTACTGCTACTTCAGGAAACTCAGTGCAACCTTGATTGGCGTCACATTATTCATTCAGATAGGGTACAGTCGGCCGCGACAGTCTCGAATAGAATACATGTCTACCATCGATCGGCGCCCCACTAACTTTGTGTTATTGTAGCGAGGACAGGCTATTCCTATTATATCCAATTTCTTTCATAATTTTAAATAAGTGAAAAAAAAGTATTTACAGAGCTTGCTTAATTATAGTGCTTAGTGTTTACGTATTATATACCTACATCACAACTGAAAGTATTCTTATTACTTATACAGGGTGGAAGGGTAAACACCGTTATCCTTGAAACTGGATATCCAATATCATTTATAGAATCTAAAATCGATAGAAAATAATACCATTAAAATAATAAATTGAGTGTAAGAAACTTGCGACCCCGCTCGTGAACTCAGCGCGAGCTAGGGGTGAAATGACGGGCGGGGATGGCAGGGGCGCTCAAAACTCAAAAAGTATTTTTTTTATCTTCAACCTTAAAATAGAGGTAGGTACATCGCTGGAACATATAGGTACTTGTACTTGTGTTAGGAGGCCCCACTCCTCTTTCAAACATTAATTACAGTTAAAGTTGAAGTTAAAGTTGGGTTAAGTGCAGCCATAGAGTCCATACCATTTTCATTTTCTGGTGGTTGAACCAATGACTATGGCTTTTAAGTCATCTCTAACTTTTCAGTTACTGGTAAAGTCGGTATTACAATAACAAATAAATCCTGTATGTACTTACTTTTACACTTAAAAGTACCATTTACGGGTATAAGTAAGAATTTTTTTATCAAAGTTTTCTGCGAAAATAGTAAATAGTTTTAAAAAAAATTGGGGCAAACAGGGATGGCCCTCTAAAAAGGTTCTGCCTACCTGTCTTTTTAGAGAAACGCGATTGTCAATATGTAGCTGATTTTGTGTGGAAATTGATTTTTCTTCACACGTTTCTTTTGAACGTGGAAATGATTTTAGTGGGAACGAACCGAGGCAAAGGGTTTCGTCACCCCGCCAAAATTTGATTTATTTATTCTGAAAACTTGTTAATTTTGTTTACAGTTTTAGGGTAAAATTATCGTTTTAGAATAATATTCCGTGTTTAGAGTATGTCGGCACATGAGACACTTTTACTTTTAGAGTATGTAGCGCAGCGGGTCTGATAGTGTTATATTGAGATAATAGAAAGAATGACCACTTACTATCAGGTGGATCGTTTGCTATTCTGTTTTCCCTATTCATCATCATCATCATCATCATCAGCAGCCTATTAATGTCCCCACTGTTGGGCCACAGGCCTTGCACAAGGGGGTACGGGCCATGATTCACCGCGCGGGCCAAATGCTGATTGCTGGATTTCACAAACCTTCGGATACTTTTCATTTCCGCAGACATGCAGGTTTCCTCACGATGTTTTCCTTCACCGTTAGAGCAGTAAATCTTCGAAAAACTCATTGGCACATGGTATTCAGCACTGCATGGTTTCGAACCCGGACCTCCCGCATGGGAGTCCGGCGTCCTAGCCACTATAGGCCACCGACGATCTTCGTTCTCCATATTATTTAAAAAATATTATATACCTACATCATGAATTTAGGTACATAATAAGAACGTTCCGGTTTCGGGCGTAATTACCGGCACATTTAAGAACTTTATCTAATGGGGTTAGTGCATAGCGCATCGAAAACCCTCTATTAATGTATAGTTAATATATAATGAGATAAATTATATGAGATGTGGACAACGGTGACCACGTAGGCCCGGACTACACGAAGACGGTTCCTAGGTCGGTTCGAGTATCTTCATATAAACTCGAACAAAAATGCGCTGTCGACTACACGTACAACGATTCAGCTTGGAACCGGCCTGCTCGGTTCCTGACCCGAGTGGGCGGGACTTGAGCGCAACGCATGAGTTTGAATGCAGTCGACTACACGGCCGGTACCGAACCGTCGCTGGAACCGTCACCGTGTAGCCCGAGCCTTACTTTCAAGTGTCCCATTTTCCAGTCTGCTTTGTCTAATAATTAAAAAATATATATTACCTACAAAATTAAAGAGTATAGAAGTGAAGAAGGTAATAGAAGTGAAGTACGTAGTCTTTATTGATTTATACATTTTCAGGAAGTCGACCTAGATTATGACGTATTGGCGTTGTATTGTAAGTGCTTGTTAGATATTTTATTATTCCGTGTGCTTAATTTCGCAGAAATTGGATGATTACATATTTTATTCAGCTAAATGCACTTACAGCTAGTAAATTAGTAATAGTTATCTACGAGTATGTTAGTGTGCATTCCGATTTCCATATTATATTCATCATCATCAGCCTATTAATGTCCCCACTGATGGGGCACAAGCCTGCCGTTGCACAAGGGGGTACGGGTCATGATCCACCGAGCGGGCCCAGTGCTGATTGGTGGATTTCACACGCCTTCGGAAACTTTTAATTTCCTCAGACATGCAGTTTTCCTCACGATGTTTTCCTTCACCGTTAGAGCAGTCGGTAAATGCACGTAAGTCTTCGAAAAAGTCCGAAAAACTCATTGGTACATGGCACTGCATGGTTTCGAACCCGGACATTATATTGATTTCTGTTTATTAGTAAATGGATAGTTAACAGTTCACTGTAACCTATTACTTACCTACGTAGTAGGACAGTTTAGTTGGGCAAGTTAACTTTTCCAATTACTTTTTTGTTATTTGGTCCCTAATTATTTGTCTACTGGCAGTGTTTCGAACGAACTAAATGTCAATGTTTACCTATTAACTTGGAAAGGAATTTAACTTTTCCAATTTTTGATCATCAAATATGTTTTTTCTATCCCATGCCATAAAAAGCCTATCGTATGAGGGCTACCTATGGGGCGATTAATTCCCATGGACTTTGCTTTGCTTGTCCCTCTAATGGATTGCTTGGCCAGCGATTACCCATACACATAAAATTAAATATCGCCCAAATATCTTCCCTATATACTTTTTTATTTAATTTTATGGTCACGCAGTGTCTATAAGTTATTTATAAGAGTTACCTATTTCCTACACCTCCATACCTTCGACCTTAATTTTTCCCTCACATGATATTGATGCCAAAATTCAAATGCGGATTTAAAAAGATTACAAGTACAAAAGTCAGACTAGTTTTGATTAGAGATGCACTAGATAGGGGTTTGGCGGATATTCGGATACCGAATATTCGGTCGACCGCCGCTATCCGGATATCCGGCGGAATGTAAGGCGCTACGAACAAATGACGCGCTTGCGTGCACTCACGCGTTCACGTGATTTCTAACAATTGTCTACTAATGTTGATTTTTAAATATTTTTCAGGCATAGACAGATGCAAATTGTTTTGTTTTCAGTTTCTTTATTATTACGAAAGTTATTGTAACTTAATGAGACGTTAAATAAACAAACAATATTGTCTTATATTCATTACTGACTTGATTTTTTGGTAAACTTATTGCCTAAATGAAATGCCGGATAACAGCACCTACTATCCGGTATCCGGCCGGATAGCAAAAATTGGCCGGATAGGCCGGATACAAACCGGATATCCGGTGCACCTCTAGTATTGATTACAAAAGTAAAGAATTTCGTGTAATATTCTTACCTGTAAGCTCGTTACACAGCATAGCTATGGCTGGGGCGTTGGTGTCCCTCCCGTCAAAAACCTTGATGATATCCGCTCGTCGAAGACAGCTGGAACAGGATACAACAATACAGGATGCACTCATCATTTGCATTTCTTTAATTAAACAAATTGTAATTTGTTTTAGAAAAAGTATCTTATCTTATGATAGGGGGCCGGGAATATCCCAGCGGCACTTCGACCCTTGAGGATCTCTTGTGCCTACCCCATTAACACACTGGTCATCTCAGTGTGCAGGTTTCCTCGCGATGTTTTCCTTCACCGTTGAGCTGTCGGTAAATGTACGTAACTCTTCCATAAATACGAAAAACTAATTGATACATGGCACTGCATGGTTTCTAACCCGGACCTCCCGCATGGGAGACCTGTGTCCTAGCCACTGTGCCACAGACGCTCTTAGAAAAAGTAGAAAATTGTTCTAGTAAATCCAGGTACTGAAATGTGAGTCACACCAAAGATACTTTTTAAGAGCAAGATTATTATTAGTATTTAACAAAGTAACTCGGATGTAGTACCAAAGTACATAGGAGATATCTCTAATAATGCATAGGAGATATTTTATAAGGCTAAAGGCATTACAAATATTTTTACTTTGCTTTTTAAATAACCTAAGTTGCCTGGAAGAGATCGCTCTGAGCGATAAGGTCGCCTTTGTACACATATTCTATGTTTCCTTTCCTATGTAAATTTATTGTGTGCAATAAAGTATTAATCTATCTATCTATCTAACCTACATTGCACCAAGACGACGCGGAATATTCTGAGTAGCTTAGGATACGGCTTACTAAATTATTGTAACGTTACAAAAAGATTGATATTTTAGAAAAAATGTTACACACTTTATAGCTGCTCCGTCAGCGAACTGCTTCTTTTAATATCAGGGGAACCAATGTTAGTGGACTTAATTTAACTCATAGAAAACTCTGAATGTTTCATTTTTGGAAGAGTAATTTTACATTGGCATCGATTCCTGATTGGCCGCATTTAGCCATGATCGCTAAATTAAACGTCCCACTCATACACAATCTACTTAGTATATGAGTGAACGTGACAGTTTCATTTATATCGGCCACCCCGGAATTGAAGTCATCACACCTATATCATAATTATGTAGAGACATAAAGGCCAGACTGTATAGTCACGTAAAAAGGTACCTAGAATGGACTCACGTATAAATTACTAGCAAGGGTAATTACTGCGCAGTTTCCTACGGTGGATATGTTAATTCAGTTATAAGTTTCTGTACCGGCTCTGTGCCTCTACTCGACTTAATGTATTTATCCAGTTCTAGTTTCGGTAACTACCATTCACGTCAGCGAAGAATACCTACAAATAGGGTTTCGATTCCGATATTCCAAGATCTCGAAATATCAGAATATCGCTACATTTTCAAGCTACTTATTATGTCGATATTTGAAAGTTAAATATCCGAATTCCGATATCATATGATAAAGCACAAAGTACTTAGGGCAGGCGGATGCTGAGTGAACGGCCATCGGGGCGAGCATTTATTTTTATTTATTTTTTATTTTTTATAACGACTGTGGATGAGTATTGAAATGGCCCCCGCCATAGCTTATATGGCTTTCGACTCGTTTTACATAAGTTTTAAAGGGAGCATGAATATCCATAATGCACACTAAAATTACTGCAGACTTTGCATCTTATATACTATTTACGACCTAAGAACACCACAAGAAGCTAACTTTTGACTCCAGGAACACAAATTCCTGCGGGAACCGCCAGGTTACACTTCTGAAACGCATTCGTCACTTAAGCCTGCCTTACAGTCAGATTTATTCAGTTACAGGGCTCTATGCTAACTGGATTAATCACTTGACAGACTCAGACAGTTCCATGTCCTAGTTTGCTAACTACCTCTAAAAGCCTTCCGAAGTCATCCGTATTACCAAGTTTTGGATACTACCACTATATCACTTGTACTGTACGGTACTGTTTTATCCTGTCCTTTAAGATTCTTCTTACTTGGAATTCTAAAATATGTTCTTGATAAGGAAAGCGGAAAATTGAAGCAATTGCTCTTTGGTACATAATACTTTTGTTAGTAGTGAATTAATATATTATACAGTATTATTGTAAGCAATTTATGCAACATAAATTATAATTACATTTATGTTACATAAAATGTAAAGTAAATGGAATGAATCGGATAATAATATGAACAGAATTCTGTCTTAAAACTTTTGTTTATTTCCAAAGTCTTGCTCCAAAGAAACGAACGAACCTTTGATTGAAGGAAAGAATTGTGAGCAATTGGTACACTCTTCTGTATAATTATCAAACACAAAATTGTAGGATTTCTTCCAAAATAAAAGACTATATTTTGCGAAAATACGACAATAAAAGCTGATAAGTACTTACTTATATTTTTATTATAAAACTGAATCAAAAGCAAATTAATTGGACCTATCAATCAAATTAATTAGCTTTGTATCATATATTTTTTCTAATTTCTTGTAAAATGTATGTATCTATTATATAAATTTGCACACCACAATGTGGTAAGATATGCTGGAACTACCTATGTAATTTTAATATCGTTCATACATGACGTATATTCTTGCAAATAAAATTCATTTCATTTCAATCAAAATTAATCATTGAATTAATGTCACTGATTTTAATTAATAAAGCAAGAAAGTGTCGTTTTAAATCGTCGTATCAAATCGCACTGCCCTAAACATTTATAATATTATCTCCAATAGCTATTAATCGTTTTCAAAATTCACGCTCCTTACTTGCATCAGTATAATTCTGCACCGATTCAACATAAATCATTTCAAAACCCGGGAATTAATGCATTATCCCGTTAATTAAGGATAATTAATGCAAGTATAGCAACGAGCTCATTACCAGGGACACCGGTGATACACCGGTGGCCGGGTACATTCATATTTCAATTATGCTATCTGTCTGCAGGAAGGAGTTGGAAATGCATAACTATTTCTGTGACAATCGATATCAAAGTTTATTTTATGGCATTGATCGACAACCCCGCAAGGCTGTGTGGGGAGAACCCGTCATAAAGGCTATAGCCGTGTAACAAAAATTATTAGGAGTCCCTCACTCGCAAGTACAAACATTTCAAAAAAATCTTTGACTGTGAATTACATTTTGTCAGACTTTGACTTGGAATTTAGTATTTTTTATATAATCCAGTTTGAGGTTGTTTACAACATACGCTAAACACAAATAAATCTGACTTGTATTTTATTAATAAAAATATTATTTCGAAAAAAGTTTTTTTGAATAACTACGAAAATTAAAACATTTGCGGAACGATACTTCGCGAAATAGCAACTAGCACTAACACAAATATTATTTAAGATTTCATTGTAAGCATTATAAGCTTTCATTATAAGCGTTTTTCTCTGGCTTACACAGCCTTTTAAATAAAATAAGAATTAAATTATTTTTTTACTATTCTTCTTTTTCAGATTAAATAAACGTTACATCTTACTCCTTCCACACTCTACAGTGATGAAAAACTTAAGGAATTTGACACTATTAAATATTCTTACATGCTGGAATTATGCTTTGAGCCTACGGTAATTATTATAGGTAAGTTAATGCGGCGGTGGCTAGCATCTAGCCATATCGTCACAGCATAATGCTGAGTTAGGGACCCTTTTGCCACATAAGCATGTAAACTTACTTTAAGTCATAGTTACTTTTAAGTAGTGAAATGCAATTATTGTGTTATGTATGTACAAATAAATTATAAAACATTCATTCATTTATAGAAGTAAGTACAAGTACTTAAAGCACCAATAGCACCTGTCATGTTTACTGCATTTGTTTGTTAGTGAAAAATTTATTTTATTTTATTTTTATTTTATCTGTTTTGCAGAAATCTTACAGCTTAATAAATTGTACATAGTAAATGTTCTTTAAATATTTGTGTGCCAAATCAGATTCCACTCATTCTCTTCTTGGTAAGTAATGTATGTTTGATAATGATTACGTATAGGTGTGTATGTGTGTGTGTTTATATTTAGTGACGAACTATAGTGTACACATCGCTTTGTCACATGATTGTTTCTCTATGTCTATGTATTGATAGATCTCACAACAGGGATTTGAGAAACATATCTAATCAATTACAACGCTATGCGACGCCATACTCGTATTATGTACGTTCATATACTACACGAGGCCTTGAATTCCCCCTAGAAAGAAGTTTATTTGGGAAACAAAATTGACCCGACGTAGAGTAAGGTACATAAGCTTTAAATCCTCATCAGAAAAATACCTATCTAGACGCATCTAATAAAATTAAAGAGTTGGTGATTAATTACCAACGATTACACAGCAACTTTCCGGGGTTTAATTAATCTTGTTCATCTGCATTTAAATCTAGACTAGTGACTAATATAATTAATTTTATTGTAGGTATTAGGTAGAGCTGGGAAGTATCAAGGAAAGTCTCCAGAAGAAGATTTTTTTTCATACAACTCGTGCAGTGTACTTTGGACTTAATGATAATCAGAGATCACTGGAAGTCGTGCAGAAATAAATTTAGAACATTACCCGAAACGATAATACAATAGGTATTCGTGTTACAAGAGCTAATAAATTTGGATACTACACAATACCCGGATACTACCAGATAATGCTAGTAATACTACTGCATAAAATACCCCTTGTGCATGATCGTAACATTAAACTGAACCGAACGATTTTACGACGGGTTTTATGAGGACGACCGCTGCTGCACCTAGCTAGTCTTCCAATAATTTCAATATTTCAGACCTGGGGATTCGATTATGACAAGGTACTACCAGCATTTTATCGCCGCTTCGGATATGAACGGAGATTTTATGAGATGTTCATAACTTTCAGTGTTTTTGCAAGTTATTGAATGGATTTTAATGCGATTTTTTATGCTCACCTGATATCGCCTTTTTGAAGGGACACTTCCTCGAAAACCATTTTCACGCGTTCCTTTGGTCTGAAAAAGTAAGATCACAATACTCGTAGTAAAGAGAAGGAAAAGTAAACACGACTGATGATAATATTACGAACTATGTCGTCATTGATGGTACTATTTTGTGCCGAGTCAGCATGGGGTGGTACCTATTTCTGCCGCACAGCAGCTATGCTTGCTATGCTTTGTTTCAGTTTGAAAGGTTCTTATACCCTTGAAGCTGAGGAGAACCAGAGTAATTGCCGGCACGTGAGGCATTCCATCAAAGTTATCAAGCAGCGCATCGAAAACTCTAATAACATTATAGTGAGGTGAGGTGTCTAAGGGCGACGGTAACCACAGTTGACCCGTTTGCTAATCTGCTCTATACAAAAAAAGTTACTCTTGCTAAAATCATAGACAAAATATTCTATTCATAGATAAACGAATTTGTAAAGTCGTAGTTTGAAATGGCCAGTCATAGGTCGCAACCTATGACTGGGTCATTTCAAACTACCACTTCCAGGATTTTTCAGGATTTAAGACCATATCAGTGGTTATACTCGTTCATGCATAATTTTAATTCTTTTAGATACTTACAGCGCATTGTATCTAAAATAATTAAAATTATGCAAGAGTACACATACAACGCATTGTATCTAAAATAATTAAAATTATGCAAGAGTACACATACAACGCACTGTATCTAAAATAATTAAAATTATGCATGATTACACATACAACGAGGATTTCAGGATTTAAGACCGTATCAGTGGTTATACTCACCACTGATACGGTCTTAAATCCTGAAAAATCCCCGTACCTGGAGGATTAATCACGAATCAAACTGGAGATCCGTATCAATCAATGAAATTGATTGCGACCCAAATACACTCAACAATTTTGGAGGAAGCTCTTAACCTCTATTGAAAGCTGACGTAGTACCTATTGCTACAGATCTAATGGTAATAGAATAGCTGACGTCATAGACCTGACCTAACTGACGTCATAGACCTACCTAACTAAACTGGTGGCAATTATACCAGCAATTGCAATAAGTATTTTAAAAGGACAAAGTTTTTTTCCCAATCATTGTTTGCTCAAAATTCAGCAGTCACAGAAAATTAAAATATATGTTCCAAAACAACACTTCGGAGATAAACAGGTAGCATAAAATAGGCCAATAATAATCATAGAAGTTAGAACTCTGTTGAATTATTGGCGAAAAAAATCTGTGTCCTTTAACCTATACCCTTAGAACGTTTCATATTATCATAATTATTCTATGGCGTAACTCTACCAATAGATTTCAATTAGAAGGAGCAGCAAATTACGAGCCCTATTTAAGGAGGGATACCAAAGGACACAAGTATATTAACAATGCATGAAAATGGTAAACACATTATAGTAGATGGAGTAAAGAGAGGAGTAGAGTTTCTAGAATGTGCGGATCTAATTGGGTAAAAGATAAGAGTTCATTGGATACTAGTGCAAGAAAATCCAGTGAAATACGTAAAGTTAACAGCAATGAATCGGTCCCTGTACCAAAACATTGAGTAAAATAACAAGAAGAGAAGAAGAAAATACTTAGATAAGTATGAGAGATGTGTGTAACGAAATTATATTCTCAGAATTATTTTCTTACCGTGCATGAAAGTGGTAGGAACACCGCACGTTATTCGGATAGATGGACGGGTATCGAGGGCTGTAGAGCCGGCCGTGTGTTGGCCGGTTACCGGAGCGGCTGAACTGGTAGTCGCATTCCGTCCCCGGAACACGGACTCCGTCTGTCTCGAATAGACCTGTGGACAAATTAAATGAAACAATAGAAGAAGAAGAACGGAGTAAGTAAGAAATATGTTTATTTCACACACAGCAATGAACGAAACAGTTATAATTATGATAAAATAATTATGTAGTCAAAGGATGGTCTGCTGTTGTTGTGAAAAGGGCCTCAACTCAGCTTATTGCTGCAGACAAAAATGCCTACATGCCTACATGCCTCCTTCCCATTGGAATGACGAGCCGCACAATGTACAGACACTCACTATGCATTTCTATCCCTTTTCATTCCAGTTTTAATTGTTATCTATTTCATCTTTAGGTATTTATTTATTTGTAGTTTTATTATTTATACTTTTAATATATTTTTGTTTTAGTCCCTGACTGCCGTTTCGCCCGCGATGCCTACGTCCGGGCACAGCTGAAAACCAGCGCTGCGGTTCTGCCGTACCGGTCGGACCGCAGCACATGCTGAGCATGTGCCCTTTTAATGTTGCATTGTTTTTATTTTATTTTTTCCAAGATTGTTTTAAGTTTAATAATGTGTGCAATGTTAAATAAATGTTTTTTCTTTCTTTCTTTCTTTCCTACAGTATTCTGGTATTCTGTTGGACCATACCACATACCATTGAAATAGAATCAAGACACTCAGTGCTCACTGAATATACACTTTTAATATGAATAATGGTTCTCTTCGTCTAAGATGTCATTATGTATGAGTCGCAGCCCGTTTTTATAATTACAAAGGTTGTTAGTCATTTTACAAAACGGAGCCGTTATGTATTACATGGATTACACCTGAACAATTTCAGCCGGATTGGCAATACGTTACGTTCGACAATATTGCACTCCGCTCACGTTTAGACGTAATGTAAAGTGGATGTAGTGCAGCGTTATGCATGATGTATGGTACAGGGTGAAATAGGATGTGGCTTCCTAAGGGAAGAATCTGATGGTAAGTGGCCATCATCAATATGTTACTAGAGGATTTTCTATGCGTTGGTGTTGCTAACTTTGAGGTGTAGTGTCTCATGTATGTATGCTGGTACGAGATACAGTATTGTGTTGAAATAGGTAAAAGAGTGGTAACAGCATTGTGGTAATAGCATTGTGTTGAAATAGGTAATAGCACTGTGAAATAGGTAACCCTGAATGACAGTAAAAATCAGAAGCTATGAAAACCCCTGAATGCCAATTTTCAGCCCGATTGGTTAATATTTGTTATATTAAGCTTTGCCATATCTACAGCGGCGCCCTATGGTGGATTAGCACAATACAATCCAGCTAAGAACCTGCTCTGTTAAATTCAAAAGCTATAGCAAAAAACCGCATCGAAGTTGGTTCAGCCGTTTCGGAGCTAGATGGGAACTGACATATGACAAACAGACACCCTCTTAGGTCAAACGCGTATACCTTCTCCGTTCCGTCGCGGGTAAAAATATCTGAAAGTAAAAATATGTGGCGAATCGTTCCGTACTTCGCCTAGCTTCATATCTTCATTGTTCGGTAATCAGCGGTCGGAGTAGGTAATCTTTATTCATTTCATTGTAACTTTTACCGGCGGGCCTGGCGGTAAAGTCTCCTTTAGTAATATTAAATTATGGGCAGGTTAATTCTAGGTTAATTGACCCGGATAACCGTAGCTGTACAGGTATTTTACAAAGGTGTATGTACTCGTAGTAGGTAAGTACAGTGGCTAACACATTATACCCTTTGATACTTTGTCGCTTTAACTACGAGTCGACAATCATAAAAAAAACATATTGTAACAGGGTTCCACAGAGTATAGCTTGATGTGTCTCCTACTGAAAAGAAACTGTCCCGGGTGATACACCTTATATTCTAAGGTGATACGATAACGATTCGAGCACAAACATAAAATATATGAAGCAGACGCCATGTAATTTCGCAAACAATGAGTACTTACGTATAACCATCTAACTCAAACTCATTATAATGTAATGAGGATATCCCTTTTCTAGACGTGTAGGTAAATATCACTACTAATTTAAAAGGACTTTCGTATCACTTAAATTGTGCTCGTATCGAAGCGTGGCGAGTGTGACAAAATTTTTTGACAATCCGCCATACAAATATAACTTTATCCATACTATATTTCCCTCACCTATGTGTTTGCCATACGCATTATTTACGCTAACGTGAGTCTACTCCTATTATAGGTAAGTACTGTGGTACTGCTGAAATTGATTTGCTCCTGTTTCGCCCCGTCTTTTCATTCCACATTCTTGTTTCGTCCCACATTATGTAAAGTTCTTGTTTCGTCCCACTCTCAGGATCCAAGTTAAAAGTACACTCAGTAAAAATATTAGATGTTAGAAAGAGAAGAATATTATTTCTTGCTCTTTTCAATAACGTCAGGAAATATAAATGAAGCGAATGCCGTTTCATAGATTTATAATAAATAATTTCTTTATATTTAGGGATCCATACAGAAAACGGTTGCAGATTGCAACGATTGCAGTTGGTTCCCCACATGTTCCCCTAATGACCTTAAAGGCCAGAGTGAATAGGCATTTACTGGACCCGCGTGCTCCATCGTCGACCTCATCGTCGCTTACCATCAGGCGAGATCGAGGTCAAATGCGGGTTTAGTTATACATAAAAAAAAAAAAAAAAAATTATGGAGAATTTTCGGTTGGGAGCAGCCCTATCAAAAAAACATTACAGTCCAGTCTACCTAACCGGAAATAATGTTTATTGTTTACATACCTAATTTCTTAGAGGCAAATTGAATATCTTAGGGACTCAATATGGGTAGGCACCCTTACTCTACCCTCAGATTTAAGTAACCTCTATAAAAATAAATGACTCGAATTTATTTACTTCTCCCGTACACTTCATTACTCCCTCTTTTTATGTTTTCCTACTTGAGTAAGTACTAAAAAATGTAGGATTTTTATTTGAATTTAGGATATTGCGAAGTAAATACGTACTTACCTACTACAATAAGATTGGAATATACTAAGCAGCATGGTACAAGAAGAAATGCATGGCACGTTTGATGACGCACTACCCTTGTGCGGTGTCGTGTACATCGTGCCATTCGTACTTGATATGCCATGCCTTTCTTATATATGTCTTTCTTCTTGAACCATTAGATACTTTTAGTACCTAACCAAAACATTCCTTTTAGAAAACCTATTCGTACGAGTATCCACACAATTTCAGGATATGTTCCTGTTTCGTACCACAAGTTTCATCCCACATTGGAAAATTCTTGTTTCGTCCCACATTTTGTTCTTAGTTCGTCCCACTTCTTTTGTCTTTACTTTATTCTTGTCTCAACCCGTTCTTAATTCTTTATTCGTCCCACTTTTATTTGTATGGTGTTTTTCTTTCAACAGATGATGTTTTTAAGTTAGACTTGGTAGTCAGCAGAATAATAAGCTACTTATCTTTCTTGACAAGTATACATATTGGCTAAAACCATGAGCAAAATGTTGTTTTTGGGGATCCGTACTCCGAAGGGGAAAACTGAAACCTATTGCTGTCCTTCCGTCACCACCTTTCGTCTTCCGTCGTTGTCTGTCCACACTGATCTAGCGCCTAAACGAGCCTTTTTTGAAAACGAAGCCGGCAACGCAACTAACGTCACTGGCGAACGCTACAGAATCATGTAACGTGACTTTTTGATACCCAAATTAAATAAATTAGGATTGGAGCACACGTGGTTCCAACAGGACGGTCCACCGCACATACAGCGCGCGATACGATGGACTTATTCAGTGACACTTTTCCAGGCCGTGTTATCTACTGTTTTGCGAATATGCATTGGCCCGCAAGGTTACCCGATCTAACCGGTCCCAACTTCTTTCTATATGGGGTTATTTAAAATCGCTGGTTTACGTGAATAAGCCACGAACTTTAGCAACCCTAAAAGTCAACATCCGACAAGAAATCCACCGGATAACACCGGATGTCTTGAGAAGCGTAATAGAAAATACTTTAAAGAGGGCTCTTTGCATAAACACTGGAGGCCATCATTTGAAGGAAATCATAGTCAAAACCTAATAGAAAAAAATGTACAGGTCTAAATAAATATTATTCACAAAATTATTGTTTTTTTCCATTAAGAAAAAAGTTATGCTAAATGTAACTGTGTCATTACTTTTGCGCTACCTACAGGGTGAAAGCGGATTTTCCAATTTTTTAGTTTCAAAACTTAATGTTTCAATATATTTTTTAATTTGCCATAGTTTACCGTTAGTGGTTGAGAAATAAACATTGGCCACAACTAATTACTTATTAATTTTATTCCTTAACTATCCGGTGTTACTCTATATAAAAACCCTGTCAAGAGGTCGCCATTGGTGGTTTTATAATCTGTATGGAATTCGCTATGAAAAAAATAGTACTTACCATTTAATTCCATAATATGGAGATAGATTTTATATTCCAGGTCAGGGTATTTTTTTTAAACTATTGGGTAAGTAGGTAACTTTTCAAACAAGCTTTTTGCTAAAATTTTAACATCCTGACAAATTGTCTGTCTTAAATCAAGCTTAACCGAAAAAATTCCACCCCTCGTCCATCCACTAAATCTGGGTTATTAATTTCTAACGCCTTAATTACCGCCTGAAGTAATAAACGGTAAATTAAAATTTAACGATTTTTTATTAAATTTAATGACTTGGGCCTGAAGGGACAATTCTTCTCGATGTTTTAAGCATTTGAATAGAGTCTACAATAAGAGTTTTATCTATATAGTTGGTAGGTTTAATACTGCTAAAGTTACTGCCACCTGATGTCTCTCTGGTTTCAAATGATTGAGTTTATTGCAAATTTTATAGCGAATAATTTATTATTAATATTTTTTATTGACTAGTAAAACCAACAACTAAAGACTAACAAAAATAGTAAATAGGTATGTAATGTAGGTATTTTTTTAATCATTACATTCAATAGTTTTGTTTTCCCAACTCAATTTTGTACAACAATCAATTTTCTACTTCCTAACCATGCTGTGTTTACACGTTAAGGGTTACGACCTAGCTCATAACTTTATATTGATTTTACTGTAATTTCTCTGGTTGTAATCTGTTGTGTTTACCTAATAAATGAATAAAATAAAATTAACAGTGGAAAGCCAATTATAGGTTTTCACTTGTAATATACAAGATCATAGTTCGTACCCAAATACACGAAAAATTTATCGGTTAACATTTTATTCTCAGTACGCTCAGGCAACAAACTTCACAATTATGTAGGGAATAACATAATTACGTAACAACAAATTGTTAAGTAGGTATAGTAGTTAGTACGTATAGGTATGTACGTATTAAGGTATATACTTACCTACTAGTTTATAGTGGGTCGTTATTCATTTTTACGACTGTTAAGGGAATAATAACTCCGGGACAATGCTTTAAAAGAACGTCTCCGTACTTATTCGTTTTCATGTTTTACAGAATATGTATACCTACACAATAAGTATATTACAACTCGTGTACTAGATTTACATTGTGCGGTGTAACATGCCATATTTAAGACTAGTTTTACATTTTGCGGTGTAAGATTATGCCATATTTAACAATAGTTTTACATTTTGCGGTGTAAGATTATGCCATATTTAACACTAGTTTTACATTTTGCGGTGTAAGATTATGCCATATTTAACACTAGTTTTACATTTTGCGATGTAAGATTATGCCATATTTAACACTAGTTTTACATTTTGCGGTCTAAGATTATGTCATATTTAATACTTATTATGATTATACAAGTACCAGGAGTAAGTGAGTTCTGGGAGTGGCCTATGTCCAACAGTGGACTAGAGTAGGCTGCTGATGATCAGACATAATATAACTTATTGTAGCACGAACGAAATTTGGTATGATACTAAATTTCTATATGTTAAAAGGTCTAGCTGGAATAAATCTTTATTTTAGAGATAAGCTCTAGGTACCTGTGTACGTCAATTTTCTTGTTAAATTGTCTTTTGTAATTTATGTGTGTGCAAATAAAGCATAAACTAAAGTTTAAAAACAATAATAATATCATTCTCATCTCTCTCTCTTCCCTTCCAGCCACTTCTTATAGAGCCGGCTCTGCGGCCGCTGCTGCAGAAACCCTCAAACGGCGCAAATATCTAATCTGCAAATATCAAATATCTAATAATATATTAATCTGGGTGAAACATACATATTTGAGCCGTTTGGGGTTGAAACATTGGGACCCTGGGGCCCGGGAGCGCACCGCGTCTTCAAGGACCTCGCAAAGTGCCTGGTCGACGCGTCAAAAGACCCAAGATCTGGCTCCTATTTGGCCCAGCGGATCAGCTTAGCTATCCAACGGGGCAACGCAGCCAGTCTCTTGGGTACACTGCCGGATGTGGGGGACTTAACCCATTTTTTTTCTTTAGTTTTTATTTTATTTTCTTCTTCTTAGCCTTAGTTTAGTTATAACTTTAGTATTATTTTAGTGTTATTTACAAAGAGGTTGTGTAAATTATACTAATAAAAAAATATCTCATCTATTATAATTTATTAAATACATTTTCTACAAAGTTAAAAGTTTATGCGGCACATGACTTACAATATAAATCATACAAATCATTGTTAGGAATAGCACCTCCATCATCAAAATATTGTCGACTGGTTCCGCATTTTACACATTTATATGAATACCAGGCCCTCCTTTTTACTATTGAATGCATTAGCATATTGTTTATCAGAATAATGAATATTCGTATTACCTAATGTTATCGTTAATTGTCATTTATCGATAACAAATCACTATCAAATTATCTTTCGTGCTACAAAAAGTTTTATGTCTGATGATGATACAAAACTATATCAAGTTTACCTTTGACACTGTCTATGGCTCTATCACTAACATGGGACTAAATTTGTATTTAGATAAAATACTATAATTTACCCTGAGTACTCCATTAAATCCTACATTCGTAATAATCCTGCCCTCGTTCGTTTTTGCAGGTAAAAAAGGAAATAGGTATGTTTTCACGCGAACACTTTTTCGTAAAGAAATGTTCAATATGTGGGACCAGACGTGTCAAGTAGTAGCTTATTCGAAGGCCGGCCACGCCCTCATCTATATTGGGTTGCGAATCGTGGGAACGCACCCTGTATTAGGATTTCAGGGTTTATAAAGTCTCTATTTCGAAAGGTCACGACAAAGGTTGAACCTTTTGGCAGGTAGATATACTCGTAGTTGCGTTGTCGGTTTCTTTCATAAAAACTGTTTGGAATAGTTTTTTTTTATATTGACTTGAAAACCCAAGTTGGATAAAAACGATCCTCTATCCCTACAAAATAACGTCGTACGCACATAAACAAGGTATTAAAGATTTGTTAAGACGATCATTGAACTATAAATATTCCTCGTTATTTTAGTATATGTATAATATTTATTACTGAAATCTGAAAACCATTTTAGGCCATGTTTTCATTTGTCACGTGTAATCCCTAAAACGCAAATACCATCCACGATTTATGTTCTTTATTTAAGGCCTAAATCAATAGCTTTTACCTTGGTGTGCTATGTCATATTAATTTTTTTATGTTTGTTTAAAACCAAAACAAATTATGTTTCTGTTATGTATTTAGATAAGACACTTCACGTTTTTACACACATTATCATTTATGAAACATGGAGTTAAGTAAGTATTTGATTCGAATTCGATTAACAATAAGCATAAGGGACTCTGAAATTCTTCTATCTGTGTACTTTCTAACATATTTCTAAGGCGAAAAAGGACTAAAATTAGTTTTTAGTTTGATTTTTGAGAGTAGAAATAAAATAATGGCAACCTTTATCTCTTTCTTGACATCGAAGAGATCGCTCTTAGCGATAAGGCCGCCTAATTTGTACTTCACTATTTTCTTTTCTATCTTTTGTTTGTTATTTTCTATTTGTGCAGTAAAGAGTATTTTACTTTTACTTACTTTCATTTCATTTATTAAAAATGCATTACAATGTCATACAGCACGGAGCCAAAACTAAACTAAAACTGAAATACTGAACTACTTTACTGAAATCGTATCGAAATGTTACTGTTTGCACCTATAACACATAGGTGCAAACAGTAACATTTCGATACGATTTCAGCATTAAGCTCTACTAGAAATCACTGATTCGACTTTCAATCATTTCAATCAAACTATGTTAAACTTACCTACCGACCATTTTTTGTCGCGTTGCTGTACAAACTCGGATTATTTGTCAATCAAAATACGCAGCATATTTTAAACCACAAGGATTAAAATAGTACCAACTTCAAGTGCACAAGTCTTTCTGACATCATGTAAGCGGAGCTCAGATATCGAGCGCACTCCACTGAGAGAACTCTTCGGTCTCCGCAGAGCTTTGTAAGATTTTCCACATATCGCGGACAGAGAGAAACCTCTTCAAGATCGATTGCTATGTTCAGACAGCGGGAAAGTCGGACTTCTATTTATTTTATAGACTTTGTCAATATAGTTATATAGACTTGGTAAAAAACATTCATCGGTAAGTAATATTTCTATAATTTTACATTAAATATTGAAAATTACAGACGACGACAAATATTAAAAACAAAGGAAGGAACAGGTAACAAGAAGGTAGATGAAACAAGAGTATTGCTCGCTGAATATGGACGTGAAAAGTTCACGTGGAAAGAAACTGCATCTCACCTAATATTTGCCTCAGATTTTTATATAAATCTAATTTAATATTGTTTGAAATTGTGAATCCCAATGGGTACTAAGCGGCACTGACTGCGTCGATTTGATAATCACTGAGACACACACATTTTTAATTTTTTACTGATTGGATTCGATTCAGAGTTAGCTATAAACATGTGTGTACTTACCTATTGAGGAGAATAATTATACCGTTAAGGTTTACTTGATCCACTTTCCCAAAAAATCCACTTCCCGAAATACATATTGGAAATTTTACTGTGATAAAAAACGAGTCTACAATAAAACATACTGAAAAAAGCTCCAAACATATTGACACCCGGACAGGGGTACGACAGTCCCTCGATCCTAGAATAGGATCCCACTCTCCTCCCTCTTTCTGTAACCACAGATAATCTAACCTCATTCTGATAATGCATGTAACTGTTTGTAAATAGTTATTCGTTTCTATAGTTAGTTTCCAACCAAGGTTTACGTTTCTTTATTTTCGTTCTTTAGATGGAAAGCCTTTGAACTTGTGCGAATATTTTTATTTTACTTGGTAGAGTTGTTTTTGTTTATTTTTTATTTACCTGATTGTTTCTACTAAGTTGATAATTTCAGTCTATGTTCTGTGCGAACACCTTTAATCATAATAATAGAGTTTTTTTTATTATATCTGCTCAAAAATGGGCCTATTTATTGTCGGAAAACAGGGCGTAAAGTACCACATATCATTAACATTTTTATTGACCATGGAAAGAGCGTTTTGTGTTTCGCGCTGATGCGGGTGCGGACGCGGACCCGTATGGTCCGCAATACTCTTTTCTGTAGTGCATTTTTAACTAAAGCGGGCGTCCGCATGCTGAGCT
Organism: Hofmannophila pseudospretella; assembly: GCA_947369225.1. NCBI lineage: Eukaryota > Metazoa > Arthropoda > Insecta > Lepidoptera > Oecophoridae > Hofmannophila > Hofmannophila pseudospretella. The sequence continues at coordinate 9,880,277 of OX376321.1, read as the reverse complement.
CAGTCCGTTGCGGAGCTTTAGCTCCGCGTGCGGATACGTTGTATTGTAGATTTTGCTGTCAAGCGGACCGTATACACGCGCAGATGTACCTACAATTTCGATGAACATCGACAATAGAGGGACTTTTTATCGAAATACATACGCGGTCATTGTTGTGGGATAAACATAATGATTTATACCGTAACCGGTACGCTTGCGAACGGGTCCGTGTCAACACCCGCATCCGCGCGAAACATAAAACGCTCTAATTATCAGTAATTTACATTGACAATATTGTATTGGTGTTTATTTTTACGAACATGAAAACGACTGATTTTTGAAATTAGTCAAGAAATTATCTACTCCACCAGATATATTTGAAGAAGCACTAGGCGCTGCAAGCAATTTATTATCGAATAAGTATGTGTACTGCTTTAATTATATATTTTTTATTTTATTCTTTTTCTCGCAGATGTAACAAAAAATATTGCGCCTAACACGTGCACGGACCACTCGTCGCACGTGGTTGCGGACACCCTCGGCTACGGCTCATGTTGCGAAGTAGACTAGTGGCGACAATCTGGTCTCTCCCGACTCCCGCCCTAGTTAGACTTGACGATCTACTATTAAAACGCTTTTTAGCGTACTACCTTGTTTTATTATGGTGTCTGAATTTTAATATAGCTAGTAACAAACAATGCATCATATAGTTAAGTTACCTTTTCATATTACAAAGCCCCGAAAGTGATACTCTTTGTTTTAGTTCTTCTTCAAGAGATGCTCAAGAGAAGTTTTGAAATTTTTTCTCTCGCTTGAAATGGAATAGTTTTTCAATAACCGACCGAGTTCCCTGCTAGTACTCGTGCCGAGAGTTTTTCATTACTTTTTCAATATAGCACCCGCGTCACTAGCGGACTAAACGAAATCCGGTGCGGAATACAAAAAATGTCGCAACGTACTGATTATAGTAAATAAAAAATGACTTCGTATGCGTTGATGATAACAAGATTATCTACAACTTAATTATTATAAAAAACTACAAAATCATTTCCGAAATAGAAAAACGGAATGAGAGAGAACCAAACGAAACTTTTACATCTTAGTTAATAATGGAGTTTTCAAATTTACTCTTGATTCAAAAGAAAACTTTTTATTTAGCTCATAAAAGATTTTATGATTTGAGGAGATCAGACGGACTGGAAAAGACCTTACAAGTATGGATGGACACTGTTTTATAGTAGTTTTAGCACTAGCTACGGGTCATAAAACCAATGAAAGAATTGAATCTAAAGTCGACAATGTTACTACGACGGTAACACCCATCTCCATTAATACGATTCTCGATTTTTCGTCTACCTACATATTTACTGACATAAATTTAGGTTCAAAAGAGGACATGATGAGGAAAGCTGCATTGGGCCCGAGCGGTAAATCTTGGACGTACAAGAGGCCGCTCCAAAGTGGGTTCGTAAATATGCTGATAACGAAACGTATACGCGAATCCTAGTGAGTAATGAGTGTCATCAAGATGGCAAGATAACATACCACCAGAATGGAACGTAAATTTATGTAAACTTTACAAAAAAATATTTAAGAATGAAAAAAATTAATACGAATTAACAGGAGATGTGAATTGTGAGCAATTTACAAAAGACGTACCAATAATGTATAAAATCAAAACGAAAGAAGCCGTGAACAAAGCTAGTACATACAATTCAATCAGTATTTTTTAAGATATTTTTTAACAGAAAACCCGTTGCAAGCTCCAGTAATTTCGAGCTGGAAGCTATGTACTTTGGTGCTGGAAAGCATGAGATAATGAAAGGCAAACACACCTGTGTACGCGAGACACTTTCTTGTTTGCTAGTGCAAATCGACGATTGCTCCTCGCTTGAATGCTCTCCAGCCAGTACAATGCACTTTGTCACATAATAGTTCCAAGAAACGCTTTTATAGAGCTCCATTTTATATGATTCTGAACATAACTGCGGTGCTGAGAGCGGTTTGAAATGTCCTTTCGTCAGACACATTGTGTAAAGGAATTTTTCTACTCCCATTTCGTAATTTGTTCAATAAGAAACCACGATCAATAATATAAAGAGGTTCATTCGACATGGTCGCGTGAAAATAGTGTTTTAATGAAATATTAAATATCAGTTTTCGATTGTAATATGTAAATTTTTCTTTGTTGTATGGCATTGCATACAAGAAGTCTTTCATATTAAATGCACTACATTTCATTGGCGAACTACTTAGTACTATATCCATAAAATAAACTCAACACCCGCGCCTGCGCGATGTCGATAATACGTTAGACATGTCTACGGTTTCCATAGTTACCAATAACATGTCAAGCAGACGCGGAATACGTGCGCCGTTTCAATTTGCATCTGAATTCGTGTTAAAAATTAATAACATTAATAGACGAAAATTGAAAAATAATAATATTGACGAATGTTTAATACTATCTGAAATAACTGAGGTGGCTATGAAGACGAGAAATCGGACGGATCTTGCAATGTTTTGTTGTCATCGGAGCTTTGACGAGCTGTTATGGCGTTTGTTGAACGCTCTGTAATGGTTTGGATTTTCTGTTAATATATTTCATGGTCGTAGAAAAAGTAGTGGGCGTAATAGACGATTTTAACAATCGAACAATCTATTTTAAAACTCAGCTTCGCTTCGTTTTATAAACAGTTATCATGTTAAAATCGCTATCATTACGTGGCCGTTGCATAAACTACTATTATTGGTATGTTTGAATACCATTGAATTATGTTCAAAAGTTGACAGGTACTTCTTAGTAACTTGACTTGACTCGTACTTTTAACTATTTTCATGAGACTAAACAAAACTGAATTCAATTGATGTACAGTAAGTACGTATAGACAATAACTAAACATAATTCTTCGTTCTCATCCCCAGTTCTGTCAAACAGGAAGAAAGCAATAGCTGTTCGGATAAAAGAATAGTGATATCGCGAAGAGTGCTACAAAATCAAACACGTGCCAGTGACTGGTAGTTAATTAAGGATCTCGTCGATATCCAACTCAATTTGTTCGAGTACACACTACAGGAAACTCGTCCGCTCAAAAATATTTTTCAGCAACGATTTACTTCCAAACAGTGTTGCCAGATCCGATTTTTAAAAATCCGTAGGGCGAGACTGAAATATCCGTAGAATTCCGTAGATTGCCTCTAGAAAAATCCGTAGTTCTACAGACTTTTTTAAGCTTTGCTGACTGAACTATACCATTATAATGTAGTTCAAAACTGGCAAAGAAATTAAAAACTAGAACAAACTTATGCGAAACATGTTCAAGAGTTCAGGACAGAAGGAAAATCAATAAAAGTCTTAGCTGTTCTTAATTTTTTTTATTTCTTAACCCTAGGCGGCTCATTGTATGGAGTAGATAAATTCAAAGTAAAATTGTCACAATGCCATTCTTTTTCTTTGCTATGTATGCTATTAGCAGAGTTCGGATGAGTGGTTGTCATTATATGCAATAATGTGGACAAGCCTTCCTAAATTATTACTGAAATAAACATGCCTTCTAAATAAAAAACATTTTTTTTATTATATTTTTTTTAATAAAATATCGGTTAGTTACGACTTATTATTGAAGTAAATTATCAATATTTTTTCTAAATTTTCATTGGTTAGTTTATTCCTCTTCACATCCAAAATATATTTATGTGCCGAAAAACTCCTTTCGCAATCCACAGATGTTAGCGGAGCAAACTTAAGCATTTTAATGGGAATATCGTTTTGCCAATATGATTCGGAGTCCATTTTCTCTCCAAGGCATTGTATAATTTTGAAATCTGGATTTCTCTTAAGAATTGCTTTCATTTTTTTTGTAATCGGATTCCCATTTCTCCTGGTATACAGTTTAGATTATGCAACATATCTTGTTTTTTTCTTAAAGTATACTCCAATGGATTCGAATGTGATTGTAACTTTTTTATCAATTGTGGAATTGATTCAAAATGTTGACAAATGAAGTGCAATTGCGATGAAACTTCAACTGATTGCATTAATTGCTTACACTTAGGAATAGACGCACTATCACGATTATTAAATGTATCTATAACTTGTTAATTATAAAAGAGAAAACACAGAAAAGGTTTGAACACGAAGACTTTACTCACGCTTTTAGTATTTTTAAAATAAGATTTTATTTTAGTAATAATTTAGGAAGGCATGTCCATATTATTGCATGTAATGACACCGCTCATCCGAACTCTGGCTATTAGGGAGGAATAGTGAATGAATGAAATGAACCACCACAGGAGTAAACGGAACGGACATAAAATAAATTTAAAAAACACTGCGCGAGCTGCATGTAACGAAACGCAGTCCAACAATGTGGGTTTTGCAGTTGCATTTCGTTTTACGCAGATAAATTACACTACGTTTAATTTTTATACATTTTGGTGGAAAACTAGATTAAGTTCAAAAATCCGTAGATTTGCAATTAATTTCCGTAGTTTCGTAGGCAAGGCATAAAATCCGTAGATCTACGGATTTTTCCGTAGGTCTGGCAACACTGCTTCCAAAAGAATTCGGTAATTAGTTTCGTACAATAGATGGAGCAGAATAGCAGATAATATGATTTATTGAAATATAATGAAAGACTTTTGAATCTAAACGCGAGTTGAATTAAACATGATTATCTTTGTTCCGAAATTGTGTCCACCCTGGAGCATAGAGGGTGCACAGCCTGAGATCGGCCGCGATTGGGGGGTGCGTTCAGAGCAAACCCTGCGAATTTTGGCTCTTCCCTTTTCGATGTTGATAGGCGACAGTTTTCCAGTCAATTTGCAGGGGGTTGTAATAACTTAGGGGTATCCTAGGTACTCACCTGATGAGGAGCAGGCTGGAACCACTGACATATCAAAAATATAACTTTTCGTGGAATTTGGGAGGGAAATGAATCGATTCAGGCGTAGGACAGGTTAGGGGATGAAAATAGCAAGGGATGCGGATTATTAGGATGAGTTATATAGAAATTAGAAATCAAAATGCGAGCTCGTGCTGTGTTGCTGAGGCGAGAGGGAAGCGAAAGTGATCGAATGACAGTTGTATTTTTTTAAACCTAAGTTAAGTAGCGGGGTTGCCACAAACATAAAATTTTACCGAAAGTAGGGGAGATACCAAACAATCTTAATTCGTTATTACTAAACACTGACCAACAATTTTTATTTTTTCCTTAAATAAATGGCTTCAATTTAATTTAATTTTTTGACAGCGGTCAATGACAATCACTGACATTGAGAGATAATCTAAGATCTTACGTATGACATCATTTTAATTACATTATCTAAAGAGATTATTATCAGAATAATGTATTCATTATTCTACTATTGTATTCGACTATTCTCGTATTACCTATTGAGCAAAGTAACTATAGACAATTGTCATTTATCGATAATAAATCACTACCAAATTGTCGTTCGTGCTACAAAAAGATCTATGTCTCGTTATTAGCCATTAGTATTTATGTCCATCCTCATTTTGTTGAGTGTACAGGCCAGAGATAAGGTAATCACTAGGTACGTGGTACGTGCCATATTAACATGCCCTCCCCTTACACCTAGGAGTATCTCATGATTATAGGGATTATATCTATGGCCATGATCCACACCTTCCAATCAGAAAAGGGCCATTTTCTGGCGGATTTCACATGGTTTTAGGAAACTTTTTTATGCAAGTTTCTTCACGATACTTTTCATTAAATGTTGAATGTTCTTTCCTTTACTGTTAGAGCTGCCAGTAAATTTGTATCTGGCATCCTAGCCACTACGCCTCTGATGACACTCCTAACAATTTTGTTTTGAAATTTACAGTGTCCCAGTGACAATTATTTGTAGTCTTCCATGCCCCACATGTGGGAACCTCTCACCATACGCGCCTTCTAGACAAAGCCCTTAAATCGTATTAAGACCCTCGCCTCAACTCCAAACTAAATATATTCGTCCAACTCCTAAAACAGCGGTTTTCAAACTCTGCGGGTTTGAGCCCTCTTATCCCCCGAGTCTTTAAGTTCTTACCAGATTCTCAAGATTCATGACGGTCTAGTTGGGAGTTAATCCGTCCTGCATTCGTTAAGACCACGTAAATAATGTTCTAGTTTGCAAACCGATTTAAAGCTTTCTATCAATGACTGTTACGTCATCTTATTAAACCCTATTTTGAGAAATTATACCCTACATGACTTGATTAATCTGCTGCTGTCCTATATTATGTTACGGTTCAGTGAATATAGATGGTAGAGATTGTATGTAACAAATACAAATATACTTTATTGCACACCCGGTACAAAAACAAAACATACAACATAAAGAGAGGTACAATACAATGGTAACATTTGGTAGAGTATTCGGGATAGGGGGATCAGCGTGGTAAAAGACTAGTTTTGTTACCACTGATTTAGCGGAATGCTAGGGGTGTACGCACAAGTTTTTATTGGCCCGGATTTCACTCACGCACGCCTTATGTAACTTCTAATAGGAATTTATTCCTGGCATGTGATTTATTGCGTTGTTTGTCCTTTAATAAATCTGAAACGGCTGACCAATTTGCGTGGAACTCTGTTCAGCGAAAAATATAATATTATAAATGCGAAATTTGTTTTGTTTATTTATTGCTCAGTCAAACCTTTTTCGATTGTGTTTACGTAGGATTCTTCGCGAACCAATCACACTGTTGTTACAATAGTTGATTGGTAAAGTAAGTAAACCTCTTTTTAAGGATAAAATAATAAAAATAATTATCATATATAACCTTTCCAAACTATAGATTTAACACTTTTCAAGTTACTTTGTAAGGGCATGGTTAATTTGAGATTTAGTAAAGTCCAAACTCGGGGCCTAATAAGGAAACAATGTAAACTTCCTATACCTTGTCTCATCACTAGTGGGACAAACTAGTAGGACTACAGATACCACTCAATTGTTAAGAAGAATCATATAAATGTTTTTCACTACCATTTCGTAATTTGTTCAATAATAAACCACAATCAATAACAAAGAGGTTAATTCATCATGGTCGTGTGAAAATAGTGTTTTAATGAAATATTAAATAACAGTTTTCGATTGTAATATGTAAATTTTTCTTTGTTATTTGGCACTGCATACCTACATGATCTCTTTCGTATTAAATGCACTACATTTCACTGGCCAACTACTTGGTACTACAGCCATAAAAAAACTCGACACCCGCGCCTGCGCGATATCGACAATACGTCAAACATGTCAATGGTTTCTAACTGTCATGGCGTCTGTTGAAAGTTCTGTAATGGTTTGTATTTTCTGTTTATATATTTCATTGGCGTAGAAAAAGTATTGTAAGCAACGCACGTAATTGTGATTTTAACACTCCAATGATCTATTATGATATGAAACTCAGCATCGCTTCGTTTCATAAACAGTTATTATATGAAAATCGCTATCATTACGTGGCCGTCGCACAAACTACTATTACGTGAGAGTTTAAGTATTAAAAATATATTGTACACTTACATAAGATCTATCTCAGAGGATAAGAGGATTTGTTCCAACCTCGTACAACAAAATTCCTTCCAAAATCGATAAAACTTTCTAAACTGTAAGCAACAAAACTGTACAATGCTGAACACGAAATGCTTGAAAAAGCAAACTCTAAAGAGATTTTAAAACATGCTCTCCTATGAGCGATAGATCGCTGCATTTTCCTGCATGAATATTCAATTTGTTTAAAAGAAAACCCGATGGAATGTTGTGTCCCATCTCGCCTGAACTAAGCCCTAACTGGGTTTTGTTAACATCCTTTGTTCTGCTGGAATATGGTTAAAGAGCCGGTGTTGGTACGTGATACACATTGTACTTGGATTACGGGTAACCATGGTTTAGGAGTTTAATTTCAGTTGGCTTAGGCGTGGTAATACTAAATAATGCATCAATACCTGTGAAAGGAGGACGTGGCTGCCTTCTGGTCAGGAAAAGTATATTTAGAACCATCACTTCGAAAGGAGTAAATGGTGAAAGTTCCACAACTTCGAATTTGATGAATCCGACAAGAGTTAAATATATTCAAGCTCGTTCATTTCTTTGGTAATTATTTCGTGTTTTTATAAAATTCAGTTTGAGCATAAAAAAGATTGGATATATTTTTTTATCTCCCTTTAGGGGGCGGGCGTGCATTCGATCCTTGAAAAATTACTATTCTATCGCCAATAGAATTTCACTGTACCATAAATAATCTAAGATGTTTTACAAAGAATAGCATGGGTGCCGTACGAGGCGACTGAAGGGTTTAGTCGATACTGTTCTACAACTACATTTCGTTTTTTTAGCATTAGAAAAAACGTAAACAAAGAAGCAGTAATCGCAAACCTGAGGTGATGTTTAAGCAAAGCAAAATGGTGGTCATTGGTTAGCGCATAGCGACTAATTTTAAAATCATTCAACGTGCTAAATAATTGACAGGTGACACGACATTCTTAATTTAGCCGTATTATATTTCTAAAACGTCGTTTTACGTTTTTTGGTCTTTTATAGTGTAAGTTTTTGAAGACGATTGTTGATTTTTATTATCATTAGACCCATACCGTTTCAATATTGAGAAATACGTCTAAAAGTAACGTATTAATATCTTAAATAGTCAGACAATGACGGTGAGGTGTTTACGAAAAAATATGTAATTTTTAGCGACCTTAATTGTAATTTTTGCACATCATATTTATAACGTACCCGATAAAATACCTAAAACTTGCTTCTGTCTAATGCTAAAAAAAAATGAAGTATAGCGATACGGCGACAGACTCGCCACTTATTATGTTTGTCCACCAAATCTTACGGTGAAAAGCGGGAATGTGATTCCTCTGTCTACCGCCTCGGGGATTATGGACGTGAGAGTTATGTATGTTTAACATTCTTAGATTGATTTTCATGGATAATTCCATGGATGATAAAAATCTCCCCCTCCTTCCTTTCTTCATGCACAATTCTTAAATAGTAGTTTATGCAACAGCCACGTAATGATAGCGATTTTAACATTAGAACTGTTTATGTAACGAAGCGAAGCTGTGTTGTAGTATGAGTTGTGATATTGTTGTATAGAAAGTTGCCATTATTTACTCTTTAAAATCAGAGTGTATTTTCTGTCGACTTTCTTTCTCTACGTTAGTTCAACCTAGCTTCTCCGGAAGTCTCTCAAAGCCCCAAAACAAAGACACCTTAACTAAAGTAGGGCGTCATATTCTGCGCTCACGTCGACATTACCTATTGAAGAGACGCAGACATCCTGAGATGATGGCTAATGAGTGTTTCATGACACTATGCCCGTTGTTCGGCAGCCCAGCGGTTATATTGAATACGTGTGTGGGTTCCTTAAGTAGATTCGCGTTAATTTTGCCTCCTATGACTTGCTATATTTCGACATTGGGGGGTAATCTTCGGCCGGTCGGTGCGTCGGTTGCCCCGTGGTTATTAGTCTTTTCCACATAGGAAGGCACATCGAAAATTTATAAAAACCTAAATAAAATATGGATTATCACTGATGAACGTTGGAAGTCTTCCGATTAGTATCGGCTCAGTCACAGAGAGTACACAGAGGATGAATTCCGACTTACATCAGTGGGAATCCTTATTTCATTTAGTTTTTATAAATGTTCGACGTGCCTTCCTATGTGCAAAAGGGAGGGAGGCTCGGGTTCGAAACCATGCAATGCCATGTATCACTGAGTTTTTCGAATACTTATTATTATTGGATTAGCAGGCAGGCAGCTAATGCTGGTTAGCCTGTTTCTTCACATTTCGTAAGTAGCTGTCTAATCTGTTCTTAAATTGGTTTATACTTTCAGCATTCACAACTTGCTCAGGTAAGTCGTTCCACGGGATGACTACCCGGTTGAATAGGAGATGATGTTTTGGCAGTGCGTACAATACTTGCATACATTTACCGACTGCTCTAACGGTGAAGGATAACATCTTGAGGAAACCTGCATATCTAAGGTTAAGAAAGTTTCGGAAGGCGTGTAAAATCCACCAATCAGCATTGGACCCTGCTCACTGGATCATGGCCCGTAACCCCTTGTGTAAGGAGAGGTCAGTGCGCCAACAGTGGAGACGATAATAGACTGATGAGAGGGAGTTGTTTCTTTCACAAGTTTCCTTCTTTTTCGATTGGTCACTAAGCTGCTGAATATTGGTTCAATAATGATAGAGGCATTGAACAAATTCCTGAAATGTTCTGGAAGAATTTTAATTTAAACTATACAATTAATTTTCTTTTTGTAATAATTTCAGACTTTAATTCTAAAGGAAATTTAAAGTATTAACAACAAGTCATGTTGTTAACATTTACCATCCTAAATAAATACAACCCTGTTGAATATTAAAAGGGTTTCATAAAACGTGTGCTATCTTTTCAACTTAATACTTTTGGTTATTAAAATACCTTCACTTTTGAAACTCCGGTTTTATTAAATTCCATCATTTCATATTTCATAAACGAGGCGCATCATTAAATGCATTACTTACTACATCATATTCATGTACACATAAAATCGCTAGTTCTATAGGTGCAGTGCCGGTACAAAATAATAATGGGTATACATCACATACTATAAGGTGCTTTTTAATTAGATAAAAATATTTTTCTACTCCCTTGTTCATAAAGAAACCACAATAACATAAAGAGGTTCATTCGTCATGGTCGTGTGAAAATAATGTTTTAATGAAATATTAAATATCAGTTTTCGATTTTTTATATTTATATTATGTTTATTATTATTTTGCTAATTTATTATGATTACATTCAATAAAATCAATGTCATACTATAACTAGGTAAAAATAATGATTATTTTGATTAATATCTAACTAGGTAAAAATGTCAACTTAATTAATTACAATATGATAATAAAAAAACTAATTAGTAAAATGTCATACTATAACTAGGCAAAAATTATACAATATAACTTCAGTCAAACAGCCCCCCGCGAAGTGCCCCCTGGCCAAAAGTACCCAGAATACTCGCGGCGTTCCCTCGCTGAATGGCGAGGGAGATGCGCTGTACCAAAAAGTGGCCGGCACGCGGATCACCTCCTCTCTCCTTAATTTGCCTCCCCACAGCGCGAATCAGATCCTTGGCCTCGGAGCCCCATGGTCCCGCGGTTTCAACTGCCCAGTTTTCGATTGGATGTAAAATTTTCATTGTTTTGTGGCACTGCGTACAAGAACTCTTTCGTATTAAATGCACTACATTTCACTGGCCAACTACATGGTACTATAGTCATAAAAAACTCGACATCCGATGTCGACAATACTTCAACCGGTTTCCTTCCATGGTTACCAATGGCATGTCAAGCAGACGCGGAATATTTATATCTTTGATTTGTGTTTGCATCTGATTGAGTGTTATTAATTAATAACAGTGATCGACGAAAAAATTACGAAAGTTTAATACCATTATGATGAAGTTATTGAAGTGGCTACAGAGACGAGAAATCGAACGGATCTCGCACTATTTTGTGTAATTTTTTTTATTTTCTGTTAATAAATTTCATGGTCGTAGAAATGGTATGGCAACGCATGTAATGGCGATTTTAACATTCGAACGATCTTCTATGACACTCAGCTACGCTTCGTTTCAGCAACAGTTCTCGTTAAAATCGCTATCGTTACGTGGCCGTTGCATAAACTAATATATTTTTTTTCTCTTTGTTTAGAGAAAAACAACAATATTGCTGTTTTACTTCGCTGTACATTGACAATTTTCTACGTTATATTTACCTACAGAAAATATTTTCCCTTAACAAAGTATCAATGTAAAGCGATGTCGATTTTTTGTCCTTTTTACATATGAGTTAGAAGGTTGATTTTTGGTTTGAAGTAAGCCACAATATTTACACTTATTTTAAGGGGGTTTGTGATGATTATTTTATTAAACAACGGCTATTGAACAACGGCTATTTTATTAAAAAGAACCCTATTATGTAGGATATAGATAAGTTATTAATCAAGTAAGTTTGTAGGTACATAGTATTTACTCGTATGTGCTTACTTCGTTTAAAACGGCATTTATCTCTAAGGTAAGAAATTACCTACTTACAATACGTTTCTGTCGCAATTGAGAGTTATCATCATCACGTAATGGTCACGTTTGTATACGAACATGGGTTTAAAGTATTGTTTGTTACACTTATCATAATTATGGAGTCCTTGTAAGGATTGTTGTTAATCATCGTCTCATTTGAGGAAATTCCTGAATACCATTAGTATTCGGGAACACACACACACACACAACAACTTACTAGAGTTTCATCGCAATCGGATGAATGGTATAGGAACGCATAGTGTACTTACACAGAGTAAGTACATTATGCGTTTCTATACCATTCATCCGATTGCGATGAAACTCTAGTAAGTTGTTGTGCGCAGGTCCGGGAAGGTAGTATCTCATTAAGTGAGTGAGTTTTTAATTTGTTCAAAATCAAATTGAATATTTTGACAAGGTTTGAAATGCTAGACAAGTCTCAATCAATCAGTTACAGCCTCATACTTGAGAACCAAACCAAAGCAATTTGCTTTTCAAAGTTACTTCAGATTACTTTATCAGTTGTGAGTACCCATTCGAACGTGACTTTTCCGGATCGTTCGCGGACACAACAAGATATCACCTGGTTATAAACAGGTGACATTGGAATGCAGTGCCAGTATTTTTGTGTAAGGTTACTAGTTCAAGATGTTCGGTTTAGGGCTTCTATTTGTCACTTCCGTTCTCAGTTTAGTAAGTGTTTTTATGAATTTGGTCTTATTTTTTTAATTACTACTAAACCTGCATTTGACCTCGATCTCGTCTGATGGTAAGCGACGATGAGGTCGACGATGGAGCATGCGGGTCCAGTAAATGCCTATGCACCCTGGCCTTGAAGATCCCAAGGTTGTAGGTTTCGGGAAATACAGACGCCGGCTGGCTGTTCCATTCCTTAGCCGTTCGCACAATGAACGAAGAAGCAAATCGCTTCGTACGAACGGATGGGATATCAACAACATAAGGATGGAACCCCTCCCCGCGCCTGGTAGTCCGAAGGCGGAATGGATGGAATGGTCTGGTGTATTATTCATCTTTTCAAGTTTTTCAAGAAGAGACATTTGTTCTTATGTTAATTTAAATGTAGGATGTAGAAAAAAACGTAATATTTTGTAATGTACGTAATGATTAACATGATCACTTTTTACAGACACATGCCAGAAATGTGCCGACAGAAGTTCAGTCTCCGGCTTACTCTTACGAGCATAGTCTTGAAGCGATTATAAAGGAGATGGCTGACTGCCTGGATTCAAAACTTGGGCCATTCTTATCAAAGTTGAGTAAGAAGGATGAAGACAACATGAAGAAAAATGGAATTTCCGGATTTATTAGCTACGTCAAGCTGATGGTAAGACAGCAGTCTGTTAGTCTTGACGATTTTTGACGATTATATTCTAGACTATAGTCTATTCGAGTTAAGAAAATAGTGAGTCATCGCTGTCGTCGGCCTAGCCACGCCCCCTGACCAATCACGGAGCAGCAAATTAGAAAGCCATGTTCACATTGACTAGTTCAAGGCAGACCCTCGTACGAAACGGCCGTGTCCTTTGTGCATTACAGTAAATTTTAAAATGAACACCTCACCTATTCGTAAAAATAAAAGTGGATCTATAATTCATAGCGGAGAAAGACGAGTAATTTACAATGTTTTTAAATTGTTTGAATTTTTATTCGACTGTGACTAGACCTTTACCCTGCAGTTGTACTGATGACTCACTATTTTCTTAAACCGAATGGACTATAAACAATAAATTCGTATTATAATGATTAATTTTTGGTAAGTACGTAAACGTACACGTAAGAAACCAAAATTAACGAATCTTATCTTATGATAAGGGGCCGGGAATAATCCAGCGGCACTTTGACCCTTGAGGATTTTTTGTGCCTACCCCTATTTACTCACTGGTCATCTCAGTGTGCAGGTTTCCTCACGATGTTTTCCTTCACCGTTAGAGCAGTCGGAAAATGTACAAATACGAAAAACTCATTGGTGCAACGATCTCAATAACGATGTTTATGTACGCTAGTACATAGATATCGTTGGGTGCATGGTACTGCACGGTTTCGAACCCGGACCACCCGCATTGGAGTCCGGTGTCATAGCTACTGCGCCACCGACGCTCTAAATTAACTGATACTAGATAGAGGCAACACAGCACCCAATGTTTACACTAGTTCACTTGTATAATATATATTCTTCAAATTTTGCAGAACTAGTCCTCTGGTTCAAATGTATTGACTCTAGATCCAAGTTGGTATTTTAGCCAGATTTGTGAGTTAAAATTCTTGACCCGTGACTATACAAAACGGTCACGGGGTAACAGCTAGTCTTTTATTTATAACGATTTTAATTTTTTTATTATGTACCTACATACGGTATATAATTTAAACAACTTATAACGTATAGGTACATGAAATATTATTTGCGCACTTATGCGACTATCTAGTCAATATTTAGTGCCACATAACAATAGGAGATAATCCTGCAAAGTTTTACCACTATAGGCGCCACTAGCACAGTTAAAAAACATTCAAAAATACGACGTACATGTACGACTTAAAGATGATTTTGTTCTAAACATAACATAACCTAAATTTATTGCTTTCAATGACAGTAATTTGATAAATAAATAATGATTATTTTGATTAACATTGGATGATTTTATAAGATTTTTGTTTAATAAACTTTAAATTAGCACATTAAGCCAAATATCAACATGTAACTACGTACCTTTCTACTAAATTCCTTCAGACTCGCGCCACGCTGTTTTAACAGGTTTTTTAGGTTTGTTATTTTGAAATGGCCATATGATGCCATATGGCTATATCATCACAATTTTACTATAAGCTTTGAGAAATTAAATTAATTTAATCCAAATACCGAAAAATTTGTGACATCTTCAAAAATGACGTTTCGTTTGCTTTTCTGTTTACGAAGTGTGCTCGTGGCTCCATCTACGCAACGCTTTGCGTTTTATGTCCTATTGGCACAAGGACTTCGTAATTGTTCCTCTGAAAATGGTTAAGTTAACAGGTAAACCAAACATTAAACATGCACCATAGAACTGGTAGACGTAAGTATGTGACGTCAAACAAGATGCAAAGTTTTGTTTGACCTATTACTTACAAAGTTACTGAGCAGCGTTGTTTGTATTGTAAACAAACACATACTTGTAAAGTGCCTCGAGTTAATCCTTTTAGAATTAACGTGTGTAAATAGCTATAATAAACATGAAGCGTGCCAGTTCAACCGGATTCAATAGAAAATGTTTAATCTATTTACTTGATTTGACTTCAATGTAAATATGTAGTGACAGATTTTTTAGAACGACAATTGACGCTTATTACTTAACCATTCTAGAATTGGCATTTAAAATGGAATTCATTATATGATACCTATTTAAATGAATAAATATCGGATATTTGAAATAAAAATAAATCGTTGTAAGAATCCCGTTTTAAATGCGGGCGAATTTTTAGGACCAATCTGGAATAATTATAAATTGTATAACAATTGACAAGGAAAGCTTCAAATGTATGCATTTTATTTCATTGCAGGAATATCTAGCGATGAAACGCGAAGATGGTGAAAGTGATCCATCAGATTATAGTGATGATTCGTTTGAAGAAGATGTTGATTGGCTTGATACATACGATTATAGCAGTGAGATTGATGATGATAAAGAGAGTGATGACAGCGACGGTGATGACAGCGACAGTGATGACAGCGACAGTGATTACAGCGACGGTGATTACAGCGACAGTGATGATAGCGACAGTGATGACAGCGACAATGATGACAGCGATTGTCATGGCAGTGACAGTGAAGATATCAGTCACAGCGAGGAAAGCACTGATGATGACAAAGACAGAGAAACCAGTAAAGGAAATGAAAATATTACACCACCAAGTATGTCAAGTGATACTTCTAACAATCCAGACAAAGATTTAAATAAACCAAAAGATTTAGATAAACCTATAGTACAATCTGAGGCAGAATCTACTTCAGACCCTAAAAAGGCAGAAACCATTCCTGCTGAAGAACAGGAAGAGCCAGATAAATCAGCTTAAAGGAACTTTACTAATGAAATTATAGGTCCTTCAGAATTGCGTCTAATAGGAGTAAATATTATTAAAAAATTATGTAAGAAAGTAGAAGATTAATGTACTGTAAATATAAAGAATTAAGTAGACCAATCTATATTTAAAATTATTAAGACATTTTTTACATTCCAATACATAAGCAGGTTTTTAACAAACAGAGCGACATCAACGCAAAGGAAATCAGAGCGATCAAGCACCTTGATTTAGTCGTATTTTTTCTTTTGGACCTACATAAATAACTATACCAGATTATTTACATAATAATAAAGTAACGGAAACCTTTCTACCAGTAATCGTTATTATTCATTTATGTCTAACATTCATTAAAATTATCTATTTTATGCTACATATCGCGGTCACAAATAAATTGTCAATAAAGGAAATCAAACGGAAATTCACTGTCAATCATCCTATGTCATACATGTTTATGATCACATATTTATGTAGATACTGATAGTGGTCTAGACTGTTTATGATGTTCATAATAAGCAACAACAATATTAAGCTCATTAATGACTAAGCTTTATTTCTTCAAATTCTTACAACTAATTTTAATTTTTTAAATGGTCTAGTTTTACGTATCCAGGCAGTATTGAGAATGACAATGTAAAATATGGTTTGAAATAGTTTGAACTGAAATAATAACAATCATTTAGCAGAACACTAAACTAGGTGCTAATTCCTTATAGACATACAAAATATCGTTGTCTACTTGTCACTCACACATTATTTAACCAGGACTGGGGTACATGGTGTAGCTGAATGTATCTCTTATAGAGGAGTTATGTTTGTTTTCTTAGTAGCAGATTGTAGCACACACAGACCGAGTATCATCGCTAGTTCCTCGTCAAGAACTACATAAAAAATATTTATAACAATATAATCGGCTTCCATTCTTTAGACACTACAATGTCTAAAGAAAAACGCTTCGTTTGTAAACATTCTGTATACTCCATCATCTTTACCTGTAAAATTTACATAGAAACATTTACTTAACGTCATCACATATAGACTTGCAACTTTGATTTGTTCGCAGTTTGTCTTCGATCATTTGTGGTCATCATTTGTGTGGTGAATTACTCGTACATCACAGCATTATGTTTTTCAAAATCATCATTTTATATTGTTCTCTAGCTGTTATTAATAATGTAAGTATCAGCAATATTTGTGCTACTTTTAATTTATCACAAATAATGATTCAATTTTGGGATATTTTTGTTATCTAATAGAAGACGGTTGGTTCTGTATCCATTATCATTTAATTAATTAGGTTTTACAATCATAAACATATATTATAATGAAACGAAATCTATGCTTGTCAAGACCAAAGTTGTCTGGAAGAGATCGCTTTTAGCGATAAGACCGCCTAGATTGTATTAATCGTTTTGTACGCATTGTATCACACTAATTTTGTGCAATAAAGAGTATTCATTCATTCATTCATTCAAAGTCTTTATAACTAATAATTAAATCTTCAAAATCATCACCTTAGTCACCACTATTGGGCCATAGGCCCTGTTCTAGTTATTTTATAGTTCTAGGTCATGTTCCTGTCCATAATGGATTTCAGACAAATCTTCGAATCTTAATTTTCTCAGACAGCAGGTTCCTTTACTCAAAAATAAGTGCCAAAATGTCAATCCATTAGAAATCGAATCAATATAGATTTTAAAACTTAACAGACCAAAGCATTCGTCAGGCGAGATGTATCGACGCAGCAAAACCCGCTGGATTCGATCCAGCGGCATGTAGAGCAGTTCAAGAACTGCATAGATCAAACCCTGTCCAAGGCCGTGGGTGAGGTCAATGAGAAACAGCTGCAGCCAATATTCACAGTTCTTGGGGATTCCTTGAACAGGGTTTCTAAAGCGGTGAGATAGTCTTTTTATACATACGTATACATACATAAACTCACGTCTACAACACGAAGTATATAGATATTTTGTGTCCATAATCCTCGAGGGGGTAGACAGAGGAACCACCGATAGGTAGTTCCCACTTTTCGCCATCCTCTCTGGATCTCTGGATTTTATGTGGTGGCTGGGCTCAAATGTTGAAGACCTTGGTGCTATTCCTACAATTCTCCGATACTACTAATACAAAGTAACGTCAATATAAACTTAATTGAAACGACTTGACGTTTTTCGTGGGCTACTAGTCACGAATAGTACGATTAAAGACCATCGCAAATTGTAGCGACTCGACGCGAACCCAACACGAAGTTTGAAAATCTACTGTATGTAATACATCACATTTCAATGCTTTGCTCTGAGTTGATTTCGTGCCGGGTTCGCGTCGAGTTGATATACTCGTAATATGCGATGGCCATAACGTTACGTTTCGATCAAGCCAATGAGCATGATGTCAGCAGAATACAATTTGTAATTAAAGCTGGATTGATACGAAAACGTAATCACTACTTAATTGGAAAAGAACGACGAACGTTGTAAAACAGTGGAATTGAGCTCCTGTCCGATGCTGTCCAGAAAAAAACTAAGTGATTTCTACGACGACGGTAATTTGGGGGATTCTTAAATTTTTAATTTATTTTTGTTTACAGTTTGAAGATTTGACTGCTACAACGAAAAAATCTGAGTTTACTTTCAAGCGATAGAATAACTGCGTGGCATATTTTCTTTATTAAATATGTATTTATTTTGTTTGGACACTTTGGACATGGATAATGGGAACGAATTTAAATAAAATCCTACTTACTTCTAAATTAGCGGAACTTACCTACATGTCAGTTTCATCATACACTCATATTATAGATAATTATAATACCTATACTTCGTAAATATTATATTTGTAAATACTTAAATGAAAGAAAATTACGATAAATTATTGCCTGTTGATCTATGTTAAATTAGCTAATTACTTACTTATCTGTTTATTAAGTGAGTTTCTAGGTCAATTATACTCCGTATGTTGCAAATAAATAAGACAAACATTATTGTCATCGACTTTCAAGATTTTTAGCGCGTATTCTTTGAAATCGACACTAATTTATTTTTTATGTAGGAACCAGAAATTAATATAATGTAAGTATATTATAATTAAAACGACTACTTACGTTATGTGTTTTATTAACCCCAGAAGTGCTCTAAATGTTGGAGAAAATTCATAAACACGCAGTGTTCAATATGAATAACTTTAGTTATTACTTATCGTTACATTAATAGGTAAGTAACTAACTTTTAGATTAAGAAATCAAGTTTTTTTATTGATATAATGAATGTTCTAGTTCAATACAAAAATATTTATTGAACCAGAACATTCAAATTACAATCAAGTGACAATGTAGTTAGAGAAAATATCGATAATTTACATGACTGATAGTAGGTAAATACATTATAGAGATGCAAATATTTAGGTGTCGTGTATCTTATCTTATCTTATGAAAGGGGGGCGGGAATAACCCCAGCGGCACTTCGACCCCTGAGGATCTTTTGTGTCTACCCCATTTTACACACTGGTCACCCCAGTGTGCAGGTTTCCTCACGATGTTTTCCTTCATCGTTAGAGTACTGACTACTCTGTACTCTAACGCTGAAATGTACTCATTGGTACATGGCACTGCACGGTTTCGAACTCGGATCTCCGAATCTGCTAATATTTTAGCAAAAATAGCATCTTTATTTATAACCACAGAAATAAATCAAGATAGAACGGTGATGCAGGCGAGCTGCTATATGAATCGCGAGTGTCAACATTTCTTATAAGCCACGTCCCCAAAGTTACGTGATTACGAACGAAATAACTACCTCTTTTTGATCGACTCATTGTCGTTCCTGTTGTTCTAACAATTAAAACCGCAAAATAAGACATGTTAGCACAGCAGCTCTAATCGATCCGCGTCGAAAACTAGGCCACAGAATACACACAGAAGGTCCTCTCTTGATGTTTTATGTTTTGTTTTTGTCCTGGGTGTGCAATAAAGTATATTTGTATTTGTCAATACAAATACAAATATACTTTATTGCACACCCAGGACACAATACAATACAATTTGTATTGTCCGCTCCGGGCGTCCGCGATTTTGATTACCTCACTCGACCGTATTATAGTGCAATGGCAATTACATTTTCCAGTTTAAAAGAAATCTTTAGTCACAGATTAGGCGCTGAATAAATGAAATCTTGCAGTATATTGCAAGATACACACACAGATGTCCCGCCCACTTCACGTTCTATCTTTATTTATTTCTGTTTATAACTGTACGTGCATGCGCCCAGTTTAATACATATTTTACAGATTCGCAACTTTGCCCTGGTTTTGTAATGATGTATGATGAAGTGAACATATCCTACTTATCTTACTGTGTACCGGAACAATTTGATCAAAGAACGTGAACACATCAATTAAAGTCTAGCAATTACAAACTCTTTGTTGATTAGTCTTGCTAGGCAAGTACAGTCGACCATAAGCTATAGTATATCATCTGTTAAAAACCTTCGATAAAATCTCAACCTTATGCCTGCGCACATACATTAGATACTGCGCTATAGTCTATTCGAGGTAAGAAAATAGTGAGTCATCGCTGTCGTCCGGCCTAGCCACGCCCCCTGACCAATCACGGAGCAGCAAATTAGAAAGCCAAGTTCACATTGACCAGTTCAAGGCAGACCCTCGTACGAAACGGCCGTGTCCTTTGTGTATTACAGTAAATTTTAAAATGAACACCTCACCTGTTCGTAAAAATAAAAGTGGATCGATAATTCATAGCGGAGAAAGACGAATAATTTACAATGTTTGAATTTTTATTCGACTGTGACTAGACCTTTACCCTGCAGTTGCACTGATGACTCACTATTTTCTTAACTCGAATAGACTATAGATACATTTCACATTCTGAAATTTTGACTATTTGGGTAGGTTGACCCGTGGTCGACTGTACCATGATTTGTTTATGGACAACAACAAGAACCGAATTCCTTTCTCATTTGAACACGTTACGGGCCGTAAGTTTCGGCATATGTACATAATCGGAATCATTTATTTTTATGATTGCATGGAATATTCTTCAAGTGTTAAAAAATAAAATACAGTAAATAAATATAGTGTAAAATACATTCAAGTATTAATGACGTCTTCAATGGAAATCAAAATGAATAGGTTGCTGATTGTCATTCTAACTCTATGCTTAGTAAATGTGAGTAGCTATCTATGTTTTTATTTGAACGGGATTTTCCAGTTGAAATATCTAGTTGAAATATCGACAAGGTGACCATGTCAGCCTCGTTAGGGTCACTAAGAAAAGGGAAGGGAAGTTCAAGTATTATTAGACTCAGCCCTGACTTTGAGAGCCAACTTAGCAAACAACAGTAAGTGTTTCATATTATCAGATAAGGGCTGACTCAAAATAATATTGAGCCTCCCATTTTGGAGCCTATTGAGGCCAAATTTCTTCCTCTCAAGTTTCACCAGGTCACATTCCATTAGGAGGTGACTGAGGTCTTCTACTTTGTTGCAGTTGGTCCAAAACGGTGATGCAACTCTTCCCACCAAATGCAAAAATTTATTTAACGGAATGTGACCCGAGCGTAATCTAAAAGTCAAGACAAGTAGCTCCCTACCGAGGCTGACACAGTCAAACCATGGAGCCCAGGCTGGCATGTAATTAAGTGTATTGTACCAAAGCCCCTTCACTTTAGCCAATTCCTCATATTGGTCTCTCCAGCGAGACATACAGGCAGCCCTCGCTTTCGGGATGTACTAACTATAATTAGTTTCAGCCTTTGAAAAAATAGTTTCCACTTTCCCACCCCCTGGGGCGGGCATTGGAACCTTCATGGTAACTCTAATATTTATGTCAATTCCAAAAAGAAATAAAAGAAGAGTGGTATTCTTAATACAGGTTCATGTTACGGTCGAAGTAATAAATCCAGTCATTCTGCATAGTGCTGCAGCAGGATTGGACAATATAATTTTGTTAAAAAGAGTGTTATTTAACCGCATTGCCCGGTCATTATACATAATGAAGTGATTAAATTGAAGGTGACGCAGTAATCTTAGGTGGAGGGGAGGGGGATTTGTTACAAATACGAGTAGTAGTACACAGCCATGAAAATGCTTACCTTTAAAACCAACAGCATAATATATTTATAACGCAGGTCTACACTGCTCGACCAACAATTAGTGAAAAAGACATGGATTCATACATAAAACCTATGGAAAAGCAGTTTAAAGATTTTGCTAAACAAAACAAAGCGATAAAAGGTGTCGACCAAGACAAGTTAAAGGTGGAGTTTGACCGGTTGACGGATAACGTGAAACTTGTGGTGAGAGATATATGCCTGTTTGGATGGTTATAATTAAAATATACAGGATCCTGTTTAGATATAAAAATAAAAGTTACTCTGGGTCATTATCACGAATAACACCAAAATAGAAATATATATTTTTTTATAATTTTACCTAATCTACTTTGATATTTTGTTTTAAAACAATTTTATATTTAATATAATATTATGAGGGGAAGAAGACCCAGCTTTTCACTTTCGAATTCACCCTCTTCCTACCTATTACTAAACCCAGAAGGACTTAACTACAATCGCAAAGAATAACAAATCTGACCTTCTAAGGATGTGATAAGTTTAGAAGGAGAGTGAAAAGAATGGGTCCTGAGTATCTTTCCTATACTATCTCCTCATCCCTTATAAATTCTTCAGGGTTGTGACTTAATGGATTTCCGCAAAGCAACGCCTGATTCTATCAACAAACATATTATATTTTATTGGTATTATCAGTATGACAGTTAATTTTATTTTACCTATATTTAATAAGTAAGTATTTCAGAAAAAAATACCTAATTTTCTTCTTTTTGCAGCTTCACGAGCTCAGAGCCTGATACCATTTATCATAATGCTCGGCGGCCGCTTTGGTTATTATTCATAATGACGAATCTACCACTTGGACCGCAACATTACTTTGGATTTGGAATTACTCTTATTAATGTATTACTTACATAGTTATAGTTATATTTTTAAAAAAAAACAAGAATCCACGTCACAAGAAACGCCCCTCCAAGATAAGTCTTTTACAAATAAAAGGAGATAAAAATTGACCTCAAATAACAACTCATCGGTAAACTTTGAAGTTTTACAGAGTACTAGTATTATTGTTACACCCACCGTTGGTAATGTCCAACGTGGAAAATACGTGGCTTTGTACGTCATTAAGAATAAGAATAAGAATAGTTTATTTGTGCGGTAAAATTACAGTGGAGTAGGAACTTAAGCATATATTACATTAAACTTAATAAAATTAGTGAGCAACCAGTTATCCTACTATAGGCGCTGACCTCCGAACTAGGAAGTTCCTGTATCTCGGAGGACAGATCTCTTCTTTGACCAGTGCAAATGAACATGTAACAGAACTAAAAGTACAAAATTTGGAAGAAAGTACAAAATTTGGAAGAAATCTAAGATTAGACATGGAAAAAAAATTCTTTTACTACTTTTATATACCCTGACCAGGTATATAAAAACCCTGTCAAGACGGCGTCATTGGTACTTTTATAGTTCGCTATGAAAAAACATGTTCCATTTAATTCCGCAATATAGCGGCTTTTTATATTTCTGTTCAGGGTTTAATTGCCATTAATATTTGACACCCATACTAATATGCTAAACAAAAGATAACTGGTGTAAGTATTTGGAATCTACCTATTTATTTGCAAACCTATTACTTGATAAGGTCTCTATTACTTTTGACCCTCGGGTCATCGATAACAGGAACAAACATGGCTGGTAACCCCACCACAACTACATATAAACTTAAAGCGAATTCCTGTCGATACGGGTACAGTGAGTGATCAACCTCTGGTGTGCTAAGTCGTATTTTCTGTTCCAAAAAATCTATTCATTCAAAATGAACAAGCTTTTGATCGTTCTGCTGGCCATCTGCCTTATCAGCGTAAGTATTTTATTTATAATTATCATTCTTATCTACTTCAACTTAGCTTAAACTTTTGCTTCACAAGGACTAGCGGAAGTACAAATAGTAGGTACCTCAAATCTGGAACACTTTTAAATCGAAAAACTGTCATTTTCACATTGGACTAAATCGCGATTCGAATTTTTTGATTGTATTAAATTAGAACGAATTTATTGGGTAAACATGTATTAACTGGCATAGCTTGTGGTTTAAATCAATGCCACAATGCTTTAGAGGTGGGATCGTTTCTATCTACAGTAAGCATTGTCGTATATCTAGACAAATATTCATTTCTTCTATCTATCTATCAGCCTGTGTCTGTTCACTGCTGGACATAGGCCTATCCCAGGGCGCGCCACATTACACACAGGGCGGTCCTCCGCCTTTCCCACCCAACCATCGCCAGCAACCTTCTTCAGGCCGTCGGTCCACCGGGCGGGGGGGCGTCCCACACTGCGCTTTCTATTACGCGGTCTCCACTCTAAAACTCGTCTACCCCTTTCTTCCATTCATTACTTATCTATGGTATTTAGCTTGAAATTATTTTCTTCAGTTATTATTTTCTAATGCGTCGTTTACTTGCAACATTATTTCTTATGAAATTTTATTTTATAATCATTTAATATCATGATAATCGTAACGACAGAAAAGAATTTCAATTTATCGTAGAAGTTTCGACAGCCGTTACTGATGATTTACGGTTCGATATACTCGTAGGTAATGCTAGATAACAACAATTCAACGTATCATAAAACGAATGTGTACTGAATTAAGAATACGTATTAGTAGAAGCATGAAAATTGCTAAAATCTGACTTAAGAATAATTCAAATCGGTTGACAAGTCTCGCCTTTTTTCAGGTTCACGCATTTGTCAAGCGTGATTCTCCTGAAGCGCCCAAGGGCAACGAGATTGAAGAATTAGCAAAACAAGCTCAGGAATTCTTCACGGATGCTGGCAATAAAGTGAAGGAAGCTGTTGACCCTGAGAAACTTAAGGAAGGATTTAATCAGTTCGTTGAGAACGTCAACAAAGCGGTAAGGGACCTTATGGATTATCTCTTTTTAATTCTATTTATGGTGAATTGATGAAGATTATTTAAATCATTTACGATTATAAAACTACATTGGTCTTAATATTACTTGATAGTAAGTGACGATGAGCTCGAAGGAGAAGCAAAGGTACTTAGTGAGATCTTTTTTACAAACACTGCCGGAAGACATCATCGAAAAATTGAATTATTTTTAAAATAATGAAATTCCACGTCTTGAATTTTCAGTTTGACATTCTGAACCCAATATCGTAATCAAATCACATTGGTTAGAACAGAATTATTATAGGCAGATTAGAACAGGCCGAAATGCTTCCAGAAAAGGGTGGTAGTGCCCCTTTTTTCTGTTCGATTTGGCGGGAGCACTACCATGCCCATAGATAATAAAATTACCAGTCATTTCAACATCTAAAATATTGTTGTGTAGTATGCCATTCATCGAAAGCAGTTCTCACAAAAATAAAAAGTAAATAATACAAATGTACATTATTTACTGAAAGTCTTAACTTTCAGAAATCTATGTGTAGAGGTCTTCACCTCTACACATAGATTTCGAAATTCAACGAGAGCGGGCGCTACTCATTTCTTTGACCTATTCTCTTTACTATTTTGTTTTCTACTGACTAGAAAATTAACTTTCCATTAGTGTTAAAAATAAATTGTGTTGTTTCTTTGTTGCAGTTGGATGATCTCAAGAAGAAAAACGCCGACAAGCAATAAACCAAATATTATTATTATGTTATGTACAAAATAGAGAGGAAGTATGGAGTGATGGATGGTTTTTATATAGATATTTAAAAATGATTTTTTATATTAAAAATGTAACAATATCGTATTATGTAGTTTGTGTATGCCTTTAGCTACCTACAAGTCCAGTAATTTCTCGGTTTAACATACGTCTACAATTAAACGTTTAAACTTTGCGTCAGGAATATTACGACCGAATACTAAATTGTCTTTGTCCCATATATAGTACAATTTTACGAACAGGATATCTTTCATATAACTACATATATATGTCCATAAATTCGTAGATAGGTAGTTACAAATTAATCTTTTACCACCAAAAGATAACAAAGTCAAAGTCAAAGTTCAATGTTGCAATGGATGTTATCTAATTCATATTATGTAAACTAAAGACAAACATTAATCGTATGACTTCTAAGTATCTACTATGAAAACCAATTAAATTAGGTAATGACTTACCTACTCTTGTACCCATTATCAAAACTAACATTTCCTTTGTAACTAACAATAAGTAGATTATTGTGTAGGTCAAATAGCAAACCATCAGCAGATATTGTTAGTTTACTGATAGGCACAGGCAATGATGGGTGAGACTACCTAAGACTTTTTCATTATGTAACCTTGACACTTTTATAGATCGACTGCTTATAGATTTCAAAATACAAAGAACACAGGCGTTGAACATTAAAATAGGCAAGTACCTAATAGTTTCTAGCTGCCTGAAAAGCCTAAAACTGATATTCAATAACAAGAATTACCGTACAATCTCCTTTTGTTCAGCTAGCACCTGACTCATAATCTAACTTCCTTAAGATGCACTTGGGATGTTGGGAATCTTATAAGGGAGTTTCTTTCTCACCTAATAGAATATTCTCTCTAGTCTCCAAGTTGGCTAGCTGCAGGTGGCTTTAATATGCATGGAGGCAGCTGCCCGATAAGCCGTCCTTACAAAGCTGACCTGATCCTATTTGAGCGTTCCAGACCGTCTGCCTGGCTTTTCTCAGATTTACACCACATTCACTTTGGTAATGTTTGATGTCTGGAAAGCTATTCCTTTAGATTGTGTTCCAAGATTGCATGGCTAAGTTGTGATGCAGCCGAATATTTCACTTGCAGGAAGAGAAGGTGCAACGGTTTTACTTTGTCTACTTTTTTGTTTGAAACGAAAATGCTCTACCATAAAATCGCAAAGAAGTTTAAGGATTGAAAACCCCCATGTCCAACCTCATATTTCTGTTGGTAGTTGACATTTCCCGTAATCATGTTCCAGTCAAGGACGACCGTGGGACCTTTGTGTGTGTCCAACTCCAATCTCATTGTATGATAGAGTTTACATGGTACAGTAGGTACCTATTTGTATGTCAAAACAATTTGTGATACCAAGTGGAATTGACATAGAACTATTTCACATTTGACAAGAATAAAACCACCGACAGATTTAAATTATTCAAAGAAAAGGGCCAAGTTAAGACGCTAGATGCACAGTTAGTATTATAGAGTTTCTGAGTCGTACACACACGTACCTATACAAAAGCACAAAGCTGCACAAAGTCCATCCGATCCCATTAAAACGCTTGTGCTGTGTCTGAAGTGAGCTGTATGACCACTGGGGTTTATTCTACTAATACGAACTAAAATAAGCGACTTGGCTTTTTTCGTATACCACTATTCACAAACCGCTCGGTTAACGTTACGTTTCGGTCAAGCCAACGATCGATCGGTCCGCTCATATGTGTTAGCGTGGTTTTATTAGATTACGATTTGTGGTTGAAGTTTGATTGATATGAAAACGTAATCGCTACTTAATTGGAAAAACAAACGACAGACGTTGTAAAACATGGGAATTGGTTCCCTGGAAGTGTTATTCAAAATAATATGAAGCGGATTAGAGAAATTCCAATAGCGAAATTAATAATTGTTGGAATAGAATTTTTGATAGGTAAGTACACATAAGTGCCTACCTTTATGAAATTTATGACAGCATCTCTAGATATTCCAGTTTTATTATTGATTTAGGCAGTACTAGGAGCCTAGTGTTACTCAGAAAACATCTGAAAGCTATTGTAATGTTGGTGTCGAAAAGGGTCAGTAGTGCACCTGCTGTGCAAGAAACTATTTTCTTGAGCCAGTTTTCGTAATGTTTCATCATTAGCTTACCTCAATTCAAGCGCTGCTGGACATGTCTTTTGAGTTTGTATGTTTCTGTCTGGACCTTCGTTGCAGGAAAATCTAGTACGGTCTCAGATTGTTTTAACATTTTTGAGCATCCATTTCTCCACCGAAATTTATGAATATTTCCTTTAAGAGTCTCAACTGTGTTTACATAGACAAACACGTGATAGTAACAAATGATCCACCACGCCACATTTTTCATCAGCCAAACCGCCAAACAGGAATCAGGTCGAATCTGGGACACTTTCGATCATTGTCAGTGGGGCCGCGGGTAATCTGCCGACAGAGACATATAACGCGAGAGCAGGTGCGAAAACTTCAGAACAACATTTGTCTGATCTGACTTGGGGTTCCCAGCGGTTCTATTGGCAACGAATGTGACAAAAAGAACGTAGAAATTCAACGATAAACATTGAAGTAAGATATTTAGATTAATGCAGTATAATGAAATAATATCATTTGAAGTTATAAAGTTTCTACTTTTTCAAAATATTTTATTTGTACTTCGTGTGTACTGGGTTCCTAAATCGTAGCGTGCATGTGTGGGAATCTTGATTATAGCAGCAAGCTTTTACTTTAGTCATAAGTTTGTGTTGTGTACATTGTATATACTTAATCACTACTTACTTTCGCCACTGACGACTTCGAACTCAAACGCCTAGAAGACCTTGACGCCAGACGCCATGTCCGTAAAACGCGTCCGAAGCCCTCCTATAACTACACCTTCAACTCTAGCGGACAACTCTACTGCTCTGTTTGTGACCGAGTCTTCAGGACGAAGTTTGTCTTCGCTAGTCACCTACGAGCGCACGCCAGGAGCTAAGCAGTGGTCACGTGGTCGTATCCGTCGACGGATACGTCGTGGAGGACATCATCGTCATCATATACTTAATTGTGATTTTGATTGCAAGAAAGTCATCGCTTGATGTAACGAATATTCTTGATGGTAGTCTGGTTGCGGAGAACCTAAATTCTGGTCAGACTATGGTTATGGAACAGTACTTTGTGAATAATGATGATCATAATGATATACTTAGACCGTTTCAAAATTGTGATGAAACAATTAAATTACCTACACCATGTAAAGTAGAATAACATACAGAGAAAAATACAAATGAAAATATAAATCGTAGAAGTACGGGCATAAATTATCCAATGAGTCTGGTATTTCCGTTTACAACCATAAAATATTATTCAGAATACTGCTTTATATCTAGGTTTATATGTAGTATATCCAATCCACTGAATCATTCAGATGCACGCCGTAGCATGTATGTCTGAAATTTTCATACAAATAGTTTCAGTGATTGTTGGATTACCATATAAAATAGACGGCTTCTCGGAAGTGCCATAGAAATATTCCGATGAAATCATGGAAAGCATTTTATGGAAATTGGTAATTTCATAAAACCAATATTGTTGAAAGCAATAGTTTTAGTGTTTTGGTTGTTACCTACCGAACTTTTATATTCGTATTATAATCACATTCACGAATAGTTCTTGATATTGAGGGGTATGAACCCTTAGTTCCTGTACCTGGTCAGATAAGTTGAGACCTTTGTACATTGTTATACACGAATATAAGTTAAAGAATCTGATGTAAAAATGTACGAATGTGAAAAAGACAAAATAAATACGCTGAGAAACAAAGAAGGCTGCCTAATTCAAATTCATGAGACAAGTTCCGTTTAACAAAAATATATCCAGTTTTGTGAGTAATTCAACCAAACAAGTACGTAGGTAATGAAAAGACGAAGGCAGAAATTAAAGTCAAAGAACTGAAAGTCAAACCACGCTCGTTAGTTTCTGAAGTCCTTTCATCTGTTAAATGATTTTGACTTCACGTAAATCAGTCGCCATTCTATTTATTGAGACGATTTAATTTGGTCTTTTACTTAGAAAATAAAATAAAGGTTTCTTGGTTTTAGATGTACATGATGAATAGGTAGTCTAACAAGTATTAAAGGAATCTAATAATGGCGGTAACTCATTAACGACAGTGAATTGAAAAAGTAGCGTTGAACGAACTTTAGGCGAGTAAAGAAGCAAGTAAACTGCTGAAACTGACTGACAACTAAGACTGAGATACACCGAGTTACGGAATAAAAGAAGGTAACCAGGTTACATAAATATTTTACATTTCATCTATTATCAACCAATTACACTACATGTAATTATAACAAAATAAAATAATGAAAAAAAAATCTTATTCAAACATGTCACTAAATAAACGGTTCATGCGAGACGGCCTTAGTCAAGGAATCCGCCCCGTGTCGACCCCGGTGCAAAGGTACCCAAGTTCTGTAGTTAATTTTGAAGAATGTAAGGTCTTTGAATGGATTTTTGATGTAAATCTTTACATACTTACTTAGTTTAAGTAGATAATCTTTACAAAGATTTATGATGCTACGCCTAATTTGATTCCAACGGTCACAACCGGTATCGACTGTCTATCAGACTTGTTTATGCTACACTGATTATAAAAAACTCTATACAAAAAAAAGTTTACACCATAAAATTCAAATGTGATACGCTACTATCGATGAAGAATCCTAGTAGATATAAAAGTAAGTAAGAAAGTAAGTAATATGTTTTTTCACATACATCAATGACCGAAACAATTATAATTTGAATAAAATAATTTAATTTAATTCAATTTATTGAAAAAACCTATTACAATTTTATGACAGGATGTCCCAACTCAAATTAATTATGTAGTCAAAGGTAAATATATTGAAATCATGTCTGATCGTCTGCTGATATCAATTAATTTATTATAATACGGATTAAAATTTATCGTTATTTATCAAGATCATTGTGTTACAAGCTTTACTTACAAGCGCCGCTGCAACTTGATTAAACTTAGCTGATTCAAGTATCGCCATTATAATACAACGAACAGTAAGTTTTTACCTGTAATCAACTTCCTTCATTCCTTTAACGTAACAACTTCCAAGCTCTTTTATGTTTTATTGTAGATGTGAGGTTGTTGTAAATGCTAATTTGCTGTTAGGCCATGACCGTTAATTTTCCGATCTGACTGAAATACAAACTTGACGTCTTCTTGACGTCTTGTTGACGTCTATTCTAGTTCAATAAATATATTTGTATTTTTTTGTATTGTATTTGATACTAAGCGCTCTGCAAAATTTGATGACTCTTTTGAGTTCGAAGAGAGAAAGAAGTGTTCAAGACAGAAATTAATCTCATTACCTATATCTTCATACCCTCTCATACGAGTACTGTACAGAGAAGACGAAAGACTAGACTCTAGAGAATACAGTATTCTTTGAAGAAAATTTTTTTAGACATGATTTTCAAGTACGCTGACCACCGATAAGTTTATCTAATAGGCCAATCGGCGTATCTATAGTCAGTTTCTTTCACTGTTCTTTTTCTACACAGTTCGCTAATTAAGATGGACCGGAATATGTTTATTAAGTTTATTAACCACTTAGTTTCTTTGTTAGTTTGATCAATTTAGTCGTAAAGATTATCTTGTTACTAATAAACTGATAACCCTTTTGTTATCAAGTAACCCCTTGGTATATGAGAGCACGTAGTAATTATCGGTATATCTTTCTTATTTCATTTATTGTTACCTAATTAAAATATTTGGAGTTTACATGGAGCGTCTTATTTACCACTTTTGCTTTAACCCAAGTAAATATTTTCTATTAGAATATTCAAATATAAACGAAATTTCCTATGCCAGAACATTGTTTATTACTTTCTTTATAACTCGCTTTCCAATAACCGTCGTTCGATTTTTTTTTCCAAGAAATACACTGTTGTATTTCTACGGTAAAAGTTATCTTACATGTTTACCTATATCCATAAAATAGATAATTATTCTATTTAAATTGAAGCTATGATAAAGTTTCGTCGTGAGATACTCTTTTTAGCTATTCTACTTTTTTTTGGAGCTTATTGACTGTCTCACTGCTGGGCAAAGGCCTTCCCTGCATCTTTCCACTTTTCTTTATTCGAAATCATCCAGCTCGTCTTTCTGCCTACACCTAGGCCTACCTCGGTGCCGGTGGCCATCATCTGGTATCCACTAAATGGCGACCTTTGCCCACTTTGGACCTATGCGGTAGACGTGACCAGCCCAATTTTCTTCCCGTTTCAGATTCTAGTCACTGAGTATATTTTTTATTCAAACCATCTCATAATCTCGACTACTTAGTAAGTTTTACCTCTAAACAGACGATTTCTTGTAGTTAGAACAAAAATCACATTAACTGTAACTAAATTGTTAGAATTTAGAATGGAACCCATGATAAGACCACGAACCTTCATTTCCAACATGCTACTGCGGGTGTCATAATCGTTTGGTGAGTCAAAAGTCACGTTTCACCCATTACGGGGGATGGAAGATGGAATAATAGGAAACTCAAACAAGATATTCGGATTAAGCGACCTATTTAAAACGACGATGACAAGTTTAATGTTTTTGAGCAGCATGAGGCTCACGCCATTTATTCGGATAATAAGGGCGCGAGACGATAAAGAAAGAATGCGAGATCAGACTGAACTTTTGGTATTTTTACGCACTTTAAATTTCTCTGAGCCCTTGACATAATTAGAAATGATTTTAGTAGATACCTATTAAATTACCTACAGGTACAGTCGACCACAAGCTATAGTATACCTTCTGTCAAAAACCTTCGATTAAATCTCACCCTTATGCCTGCGCAATATGATACATTTCAGATACTCAAATTTTGACGTTTAGGGTAGGTTGACCTGTGGTCGACTGTACAATACATTTAATGAAACCAGTAGTTCAGTTGTAATTAACAATTTAAATAATTTCAATAATCTGACACAGATATGCAAGTACGTTAATTATAATTACATTTTCCCATCGACCCTAATGATTTGTTCAAATTAATTTTGTGCGAACTAATGAGATAATCTGCTTGTTTATCCACTATATAATGATTGATGGTATCAATTTTTAAGAATGATGGAGAGTCGACGTTTTATTTTGGTATTACGATATTAATTTTTGACTAAACTGGTACCTACTAAAACGCATCGATAAAAAAA
Source organism: Hofmannophila pseudospretella (assembly GCA_947369225.1). Classification (NCBI taxonomy): domain Eukaryota; kingdom Metazoa; phylum Arthropoda; class Insecta; order Lepidoptera; family Oecophoridae; genus Hofmannophila; species Hofmannophila pseudospretella. The sequence continues at coordinate 9,847,155 of OX376321.1, read as the reverse complement.
ATCCCCCTGAAGGTGGAACATTGCAGTCACGTTACAGTCGATAGAGAGAAAAATGTGTTTATCCAAATAATAGATGTTTGGTATAAAGGCGAAAATGAGCGGTCACCTCAAGATATTAATTATTAATTGTAGTACACGATGAGAACATTTGTTCTGAAGTGATGGCAGCGGTCTTTGATCTTGAACCAAAAGTGTCTATCCCCCATTCAAATTCACCAACCAAACTTACCCCCGCAAATCTAGGTAGAAGGATTAACAATTTATAATGTGATAAGGAAGGATAAAGTTTAGAACCGACGCTGACCAGTCCCACCATTTGGAACTGGAGACCACTTTTGTTGATACACAAAGTAAAGACAGAATTTATCGACAGTAAAGTTCATCCTCTGAACGTTATCATATCGTCAAAGGACAAAGGCCAAACGATTCATTAGAAAGCGAGCCAAGAAAGCACAGGATCGAACAAAGAGAATCTTATCTCTACTTTTATAGCTTCTAGTTACTTAGTACGCTAGAACAAAATGTGCTGGTAAGTACTTAGGTACCTAATTTCTTTTTTTTTAAATAGGTTGTGACTGTAAAATCTTGACTAGGATAAGCATGTTGATAACATAATTCACCTGCCGTAGAAAAAGCAAAGTGGACACTTACTAAAGCCACGTCCGAAAGGATGGACACCGAACTGACAGAGATTTATTTATTGGCGTTCCGAGACCCAAACTTTGTCCTTGAACCTACTTATTATTTTATATCGCTATCGGAAAATTCTGCTCACGTGTATCTGTTTCGCACGTTTTCAGGAAAATAATTGTGGATATTTAATTGAAAATGAAGTATTATATTTCAGATGAACGATACCTACAGGGAACGATAAGTCTACATACGTACTCATATCCATATAATAAAATTATTCTAGCACATAATAAAAATCGAAAGAACCTGGCAACAATATTTACAATACAATACAATTATACTTTATTGCATACCCGGGACAAAAACAAAACATACAACATAAAGAGAGGTACAATACAATGTGCAGAAGGCTGCCTTATCGCTTTAAGCGATATCTTCCAGGCAATCTTCAGGTGATGGAAAAATCATAAGATACATAATATTCGGGTGCAAAAGGCGTATGAAATAGATACTACCCTCAAATAAATAAATAACAATAATAAAAAAAAATTCAAACGTTTGCAAGCTGCAATACAGTCTGCTGCTTGGCAACAATATTTTACACTTGAAAAAACGTCAAATGGTTGTTAATACGGCGCGGCGTGTATTTTCTATTACACTTATTATAATTATAACTATTTTATGCAAGGTATTGAAAACACTGCCGATAGTGACCAAAACTGTAATAGCGCCATGCGTTCTACATGTTAGTTTCTTCCTACATTGGCTCTGTAGTTGACAGTTTTAAACTCACCTTCTCGTATAGCTTCGAAGCTTTTGTTTCTAATGTCGTGAAGGAGTGATTTTTTTGAAACTTGCACATCACTATAATGTGTTTTTTTTTAATTTTTTATATAAAGGTATAATGCGCGGGTGTCGAGTTTTTTTTCATGGCTATATTACCAAGTAGTTGGTCAGTGAAATGAGTTCTTGTATGCAGTGCCATAAAAAATTAAAAATTTACATAAGTCAATCGAAAACTGATATTAAATATTTCATTAAAACATTATTTTCACACGACCATGACGAATGAACCTCTTTATGTTATTCTTTATTGAACAAATTACGAAATGGGAGTATAAAAACCCCTTTTCTTGCATAATTTAGTTGTAAAAAGTGTGTAAAAAGATTAGATTACTAAAACTTTAGATCCTTGGCAACGTACTACAGTTTGAATTTCATTAATATAAAAATTCTCCAGTCAGTTATCGCAAGTTAAAAAAATCATTACTTTCTTATAAAGATATAATTATAAAACTAAATCTTTAAGCAATATCTATATTTTTTTTGCAAAATAAAATAAATTAGTCCCATAATGCTAAAAATAAATAGTTTAAAACCATAACTACGCTAAATAAGTATAAGAAAAGTTTTTTTGTGCGGTAAGATGACAATGGAGTAGGAACTAAATGATTTTAAAATTGCCTTTAAAGTAGTGGGACATACTAAAAACGCTATCACTCGAATACGCCTTCGAGTTTCAGCATGAGCGATCATTTTGTGAATTGGTAGAGCGTCTGTTGCGACGCAAGTTCCAGGTAAGCTTTACATACATTTATCGAAATCTCTAACAATGAAAGAAACCATCGCGAGGAAACCTGCGCATTGAGGTAATAAGTGAAGTGTGTGAAATGAGGAAATCGCAAACCATTACGTTACGTGATTCTAAGTGTTTAATTCCATGAATAATCTCGATACTCATTAATGACAAATACAAATACAAGGAAGGTTTAGGGTGTATATAGACGGACTGCATTTCGACTGCAAGCCAGTTGAGAAAAATTACTTATGATGCAGTTGGCATGCTGTCGGTGTGTAGTCATTAGAATTGCACACGGCTACAAGTGGATTGCGCAGTCGGCGTGTGCTTGGGCCGACTGTGCTGAGCTGCACAGTGGCTTATCAGAAGCCGTTTGCCGTTTAATACTCGCGGAAAGTTATCAGAGTGTACACCAAAGAGAAGCACGCAGCTGCTGTGTATTTTGGCGCGCAGTCAGATCTGACTGCGCGCCAAAAGACATATAACATACATACTTTCCGCGAGTATTAAACGGCAAACGGCTTCTGATAAGCCGCTGTGCAGCTCAGATGTAGTCCTATCGTTGTTGGTCCAACTGCATCGGAACTGGCGACCGATTACGCAGTCAACATGCAGTCGGCGTGCAGCTGGACCGACTGCAATAGAACTGCACAGAACCCGTTTCCAAATTGCAATTTTGCAGCTGGCGTGCAGTCTAAATACAGTCTGTACATACACCTTTAGGACAGTTAACTACGCTTAGCTTAGCTATTGGTGTAGCCCGCGGTCAAGCCCGGTAGATTTATTCATGGCCAAAATGGATTAAATACCCAATGGCTTGGCGGTCTAATTTACTTGTTCAGTATTAGGATTGGATACCAACTACTCAGTCTAAATATTTAGGCATCCGTTTTGAAAAAAAATATTTTCATTGTAATTTCATGCATGATATTAAAATTTAATGAACCCAAGTAGGCTGAACGAGATCTCACGCTTCTAGGTTCTTCATTTGGTATGAAAATTATATTGTTAACCGAAACTATTATATCCCGTAAGTATAGGAATGACTTGCATCGAATTTTTATAACATTCACATACATAACAAAACTTGTTTAGAATGTTCAGTACATTGTACATAATGTACATTCGTATTTGACAATGCCTTATGCAGCAGCCATATTTTTTCTTTTTCTTTTGACAATGCCCTTTTACAGCAGCTAGTAGCATGTAAGTAATAATTTAAATGTTATAACGGATAATAATTGTACCATGACGTATCTAAGCGTAATTTTATTATCAAAAGATAAATATATTAAATACAAAAAAAATACAGTAGAGCAAACAAAAGCTCTGTGAGATAAACTTAAGCTGGCTGAAGAATTTTCTCAAACTATTTTCAGTGTCGCGAAAATCTACTCTCAAATAAAAACTATTTGTAGCTCAGACGACGGATTGACGTGTATGTACGTTTTGGAGAAACAGAACCACAAGGAACTGTATATGCCAGTTAGAATTATAGCAAATCGTTCCGGAACTGTAGTTTTTGAGTAATTTCATACTTTTACATCGTCAGCATGCTATCATCACCAATCAGTTTGCTAACCTCTGGCCATTTCTATATAAACGTAACGTAAATCCACTCTTTTACTAGACTAGTCTAGTGATTTGGCCAAATCCCTAGGGATTTAGGCAAATCATCGATTGGGAGTCAACCATTCAACATTTCACTAGACTAGTCTAGCGATTTGGCCAGATATCCTGCTTTTGGCTATTTCTCTGCGACATATAGAAATTACAATCACAAAAACCGGACAGGTAGCGCCTTCTGAATCACAAATTATTTTAATTTAAGAAGGAAATTTCGTATTGTCTTGTATTTTCGCATCTGTATATAATATACGCAGCAAACAGACATCATAAACGCAACTGATACTTATTTGTCCGTATATAGCGAATTTTAGCTGTTCATTGCACTGTGTTGTGTTCCACCAACATTTACCGCAAACGATTGCGCATTTAACTGCATGTTTAATCAAAATTATTCGGAGTCAGTGAGTCTTCGAGCTTGAACTGATTCAGTAACTACATACAATTCAATTTCAATCCCCTTTAGGTACCCACCTATACATAATTATGACTATTTTGGCGTCAAATATATATTTCGGACAAACAGAATATCATAAGTAAACCTTTAGTATAATGTAGCCATGCTTTCTCTAAGTAAATTGGCCCTAAATATTTTTGAATCATGAGAACTGAATTTCATTTATAAAAAAATATGAAATACATTCGAAGTATAGGTACCTGGCACATCATATGGAATTTTTATTAGAAGAAGGCAAGTGATTTAACTTCTGATCTTGCAAAATAAATCCTGTACAACATACGTAGTAGAAGCCCAGCTGTAAATAAGTAGAAGTAGAAGAAGAAGAAGCAATAAGCACCGAAACCGATCTCAAAAGTTAAACACTATGACTTACGCCTATCGATAAAGCTGTACGTCCCAACGAAGCCTGTAGCATTACTCTGCTTCGGCCCTGTGTGGAACTCGAGCACCAGGGCAGGCCCCGGAGAGTACAGGGCCGGGGGAGCGTCGGTCCTGCTCCCACAGAGCTCTCTGGCCCAGGCTGAGCGCTCGCTGATGGCCCCAGGAGGTCCTGGACCCTGGACCTCCCAGTAGACTTTGAGGTAGTCACCGCGGACGCAGCTGTAACAAAGACAGCAAAATGAGATATGGTGTTCACTAATTGATTACATTGCAGTACTACTTGGAGAAGGTGCTATTGTACAGAAGGCAGTTAACCTCCTAATTCAGTATTGATACTTTTGCAGGTATAAAAAAAAATTGATGACAAAATGCTCTGAAAATGTTGGATTCCTACGGGAATACTAAAATATAGCATGTGGTCACCGCAAATCAAGCGTAATTCTATTTATTATGTAGAGTTGAAGAGGAATATATTTATACCGTGAAAATCAGTAACTCGGGTAATACCGTACGATGAAAATTATTTAAAAGAACCTTCTGTCACAAAATTCCTTATGCACATGAACAACCCAAATGTAACATAACAATTTCTCACTTTAAAAATAAACTCTCAAGATATTGTCAAAAATTGTTGCCCTCTGATCCGGACGGCAATCTTAAGTGTTACAAGTACTCTGAAGGTCCAATATTTCAAAACCAACAAGCATTAGTGTCACTCGGGGATGGTTTATTGAAAGCCGGCCGTTGAAAATTGCTCGGTGTCTCAATTTTATGAAATAACGTCAGCAGCTATCTTTCATGATACTTTATTGCTTAATTTTAAAAGGAGTGTGTAGATTTACTTAGGAAATAAAAGAAAGAAAGGAAGAGTCTATTTCCAATAGCGCACACATACAAACAATTAGGTACAGAAGACAAAAATAATATTAAAAAAATATTTTATAAAAATAAATAAACAAAAGTAATTAAGTTTGATGAAGGTTGTGTGCAGCACCGGAAAAAGGGGACAGCCTCAGCCTGTTCCCGCAGCAAATAAAAACTCACATACAAACGTTTTATCAATCTCTGTTAATAGAGATTTGATAGTGAATGGTTCATGTATCTTTCGAAATTCTGAGTCTTATAATCTTTTAAAATTATTGTAATTATACTGGTCCTAAATGAAGGGTCCCTTCAAACCGAAACACAGGCTGCTTTGCGATAGAAATCGGTAAAAGGGCTGGTACTACCCCCGGTTGACTCTGCCACAGAATCATATCACGTTCAAAAAGACACCATCATAGACATGTCAGTAAATTATAGATATTTTTTCTGCATGACATTTGTTACACGAGTAAATGCAAATTGTATTCAGTGGCGCAGATCCAGCTATCGTATTTCGTATCTATCTATCCATCACACTCAATTGAAAATTAAATTCTCATTATCATCAGTAACTCCCATGAGTGTAAAGTTGAATACAAAATTCATATCTCTCTTTATGAATATGACGTCACACACATCACAAAATAGATAGGTAATAACTGTACATATTTACTACGCAACGGTTTATTTTAATAGTTTAGGAACCTTTACTGACGTCTGTTTTGGGAAGTGTACAATTTATTAATATATGGACATCGGATAAAATATATATAAAATAAATTCAAATAACTCAACATGATCCATCAGATGTATTGCTACCTTATCTAGAGAACTCTACATTAGGTTTTAAACTCACATTCCCAGTATTAAATTAGAAATCTATTACCGTAGCTCCAAAACCAACCAAGTGCTGCGATCCGGACCAGTAGGGATCCGTTCGTACTGAGCAAACAACGTCTGCTTATTTTGTAACAACTTACAAACTGTTAAAGGTATAACACTTTTAGTACTTATCTGTTTAGTAAATATGTTGATTAAATAGAGGATTTGACCAATATTCTAGTAAATTTTCAGGTAATGCATATGAGATAGACTTAGTAACAAACAGAAATAGGGTTCCTTTTTCGGCACCGATCCGTAAAAAAGTGGTGGATATTCTCAATTCCGAAGGCCAACACATGTATTATCTGCTCGGGCCATCGCTTGCAGTGTTGCTGACAGGTCATTTTTTAAGAGCACCCCGACCACAATCTCAATAAGGACAGTAAAGTATGTATCTCAAAACTAGCATAGTACGAGTAGAGGCACTCCCACACTCGGAAACCTCACCTCGTCGCAAACCGTCTCGACTACCTATAGACGCGTAGGTTTATGGGGTTTGCGGAAAATATCTATTAATGTTGAACTTTGTATGTAAGTATACTAGATAGTTCAACGAGATCATTTTGAAAATAAACCTCGCGGGCGGACAGGTTTATCCATCAGTAGCAATTTCTGAACTGTACCCAGCGTGCGAGTTTGTTAGTGCCTCAGACAACGAACGCTAATACTGGGATTCGTTACTGTTCATATTTGTATTTGTACCCTAGCCCAACTCAATCTCTGAGAAATGACAACTTCCCTACAACTTCGAGAGGTAGGTTCTGTTCCTCGAACGAGAGATAGAAAATACCTGACGAAGCTTCTTTTATTAAATGAGCAATATCTATCTATTGTCTCATATAGAGGTAAAAAACTCGTGGAACAAACAATAATCATGTAAGTAATTACTTATAACCTACACTATAATCATTATCATTCTTCTTATTCTTTTCTTGTGGTTAGTGGCCGGTCTATTGTCAGAGTTATTCAGGCCGCCCGTAGGTCTGTGAAAATGACCAGACGGCTGCCTGGCCGTCCTTATTTATGTAGCATATATATCAAAACTAACCCTTCAAAACTACATCTCCGTTCATCTCGCTAGACATTATACCATTCTCTTTTCATAAACTATGAACGTTCCGGGAGGGTAATGAAAAACAGCATCTGTGTTGTGCTAAGACCTCGATCCATTCACTCACTTTAATTGTTTTTTTTATAAGTATACTTATTTTGCTTTTGTCTGTATTTTGTCGATGAATGTCTTTTTGTTTCATTTATGTATTTAATATTTAGCCCACAATTCTTCGCCAACCAGTGTTTTTCCAACCAACCGTCAAACTCTCATACCGTTTGTCTATTTGCGAGTAACTTTTTGCGTTTTCAAATCCTAACTGAAAGCTGTGTTGATTCGTTCCGTTCTGATATTGAAGCGTGTGAGGCTGTCATTTCAGAGAACCATTCCAACATGATGGATGCTGGTTGGGTTCGGTCGGTGCGGTTAAAATTGCTCCGAAACGGACGTTTCTTATGACTAAAATTCAATTCTACTTGAATAAACAGCAAATTCCTTCACACGAAAGGTCTGTTAGAAAATTTTTACAAGATTTTTTATGTAGCCAGGTGTATCTAATTTATTTTAATTAGGCATAACTAGTAAGTGAGTGGGCTCTATAGCAAAAAACTCTGAAGTTATTTTTACGCCTGATTGGTGCAATTTGAATAATGGGAATTTGCTAAAGTTCTTTTATTAGAAAATATTATTCAGTTATCTGTACTAAATTCGCCTTGTAAAAATCACTGCAGAGTGTTTTGTTATAGTGTGACTAACCAAAATTAGAGCCAAAATAATTATACCTAGAAAATATCCTTCATATTAGAGAAAGTTTAGTTAATTCCAGAGAAATCCCCCTTCAACACTGAAGTGTAAATTATTAGCTTGATTCGGAAATTTCATGTTAGAATTGAGCGTTAAATTTCAAACGGAAACTCGTCGGTATCGGTTGCAAATTGGTACACGATACTCAGTGTTACCAGGCTTGTCTCATTGAAATGGCACAGAATAATGTTACCATCGTTATATTGTAATCCAGATAATAGTATCTTGTTTGTTTAATGTCTAATGTCGAGCTATTATATTCTACAGAAATCTCGCGGTACATAAACCTGGTGAGCACGTAGAAAACTGGATATTCGATATCTTAGGTATATTCGACTTGTTAGGTACTTCGATGTGTCTTTGAGTAGGCAAGTCACTGAGTGGTAAAAGCCTATTAGAAAGAATTAAAGAGTTTATTTCCTACAGCGCACACATACAAACAATTAGGTACAGAAGATAAAATAATATTAAACAAATATATTATAAAAATATATAAACAAAAGTAATTAAGTTTGATGAAGGTGGTGTGCAGCACCGGAAAAAGGGCACTGCCTCTGTCAGCCTGTTGCCGCAGCAGGTTTAGCACTGCGGCGCTGATTTTCAGGCATCACCTGTGTGCCAGGAATCACTCCCTAATGATACACTACCGGAACATATAAATAACGGGAATATTAATAAACAGATGTTAAATATTAGGAAACGAAGGAAGGTACTTAATTTTTAAATTATAAATTATAATTTATAATACAGGAAGGTATGGTATGTATTACAACAACATAGTCGACCAGTAGAAGATAAAAACGCAATAATAACACGTCTCAATATTCATAGGTCCAGAGATAACATAATAAAATCGTATTTTGATGGATGACTTCTTGAGTAGAAATTGACACTAAAAGTCTTTTCACAGGAGCAGATGCACCATCGATTATGCCAGGAGGTCGAAAACCATTTGAATGCTAGGCAGATTATTCTGAGTGTAAATATTGAATTCAATAATTGGATTTGGATTAAAGTATATCAGATTGAAAAAACACAAACTATTATAGTAGTCCTATTAGATTGGCGTAGATATCCGACGACATCTTTTTATTAAATTTCAGCTTCGATCGCTGAAGGCTGATGCATATTAATGCATGCAACAGCAGTTCCTGCTTCCTACTGCAGTTGGCGACTTCCCGGACATAAAACTGTACTAAACCGTACAAGTTGTGACATTCCCAAACTGCACTTTTTATGAACAGCGTTTTGCTCGATAAATTTTTTAAACAATAGTTGCTCGGAATTCTACAGCTCGAATAGCAATTTTTCAAAAATACTCGTACACTATGTATAACATAGGAACTTGTAGTTAAGAATATGTAATAAGATTTTAATTACTTATTTGCTGATTCTTTGAATTATGAGCAGTGCAATTGCTCGTGTCTATTTGTACTTGTGCTGTATAAAAAACAGAATACTTCAAGATACACAATAAAAAAGGAACAAATGAGAAGCTTTTGAGTGTGAGAGAACATTTTGTGTCTGAATCAATGGCAAATGGCAAATCACATTGGCGGCATTAGCCTGAAATTGAGGGAGAAGGTCAAGTAAGTCAGGTACGAGTATCTTATAGTAGTAGTAGAGTATCATCAGTCGCTAACGTCACCTCGGCGCGGTCGGATGCTCAAAGTCCGCGTTCCTGCAAAGTACCAGCACATCTTCCTCAGCGAGGACTTCTGGCCGGAAGGGGTGGTTTTCCGTCGGTACACAAAACCGACGAAGAAGAATTCTCTGCATGAGTCATCAAAAAAGTTATGTATGTTAGTCTGTAAGGTATCTATGGACCTTTTGTATAGTTAACTATGTAATTTGTTGCCTGAAAATAAAGAAATTATTATTATACTTAAGTCTAAAATGAGGAATTCTGTATACAAACCTGAAGAATTGGTATAGATAGATGTAGATATGATTATATGTAGTGTAGTGTAGTTGACCCTAGGTATCCAAAGCAAATACAAACGCCATACACACGTAGTGATGTTGACAATTCAAACGCCGATCGTGGTAAACGATAGTTCACACGAGTTGCATATTAATGTCCTGAAGTCTGAACATACAGTCTATGGAATATCGAGTGTAGTAGTAACTGTTCCAAAGGGTATTGTTACCTATGGTTATTTACTTATGGTGATTCTGTTAGTTCAAGATGTGAGCTTGATATGATCTTCCAACAAAGTTCCAACGGGGATCCAGTCCAGGGAGCAGCTTTCAACTAAGATTATAGATTCTCAATTATACTGTCATTTTTAACTGCCCTTTTACAGGAGCTATAATTTATTATTATTATTAGTTGTACGACAATGCCCCTTTACAGCAGATATATTAATTTTATTATTTATTAATTTAGATAAATGACAAAACCCCTTTACTGCTACTACAATTTAATTTTTAGCGAAATGTTTAAATGTAAATCAGCTGGTCTGTTCGCTCCTGTCCAGTTATGTTTATAGTTAACATGATTTGTGTTTGAATTTTAAATTTATTGTAAAATCATGACGTTACCCAGAGTTCCTGGTGTCCCGAAGGTTTTTAATAAAGAGTATGAGTAACAGTACTACAAGTATCGTCTTATGGCAACAATATTATAAGACAATATTTCTGAAAAGGACAAATGAAGCAAAATTAATAAAGACATTTCGACGTTGCACAATATTCGATGGTCATACGAGTACATAGCTGATTATACCAGGAGAATGTGAGCACCTACACTTCAATATCTACATAACGAAGTACTGACAACATAAAACAGTTTTACAAGAGGACTGCATCTCCCAACAAAGCGCATCGAAACGATACTTTTCACCGCCAAGACTTGCAAAAGGAAACTTTTACAGTCGAGAAAACGATACGGCAATAGGTATTTGGCTCTTAAACTGAGGACAAACGACACACCTGGGAAATCTGATCGCTGTTAAAGCAGAAACCAAAACGAAGAGTCGTAACACCCGATTTATACCTACTCGTAAATGGCTCAGAAAGTTTAAATTCAATTTTAGTAGAGTTTCGAGAGTTCCGAAATATAGTGTCCAACAATTTAAGATATTAATGTTAAATATATTTATACCATTATATCAGTAGATTTGACAGTAGATTTGATTTAATACATACCAAAATAATTCGACAAGTAGTTGGATTAGATAGCGATGCACGCACACGTATGCAGATAGATTTGGTGAATAGATGTTACCTGTGTGGAAGGTACTCGTATGATGTAATAAATACAATAGGTATTCGAGGTCGTTTATTGGAAAGATACCTAACAGTCATTAACCTTTCTACAACATACTCGTACCCGTAATTGTGCAAGTACATATACAAATATTATTGTAGATAGGTAGTAGGTCACCTTTCCTTAAAAGTCAACCCTGAACTGCGTAAAAGAACAACGATAATCCATTTATCCATCACTTCTAATAATAGAATTAAAAAACTCACTGTGCTGGGTAGCGGGGGTTGGCTTTAAAAATAAATGTTTACGGCGACCCGATGGCTTCATCTATCTAGCTTTAGAGCTTGGGAGACTGGAGAGGGCTATTTGGTTTGATTTTTTAATAATACTATGTTAAAAATTCAGTCACGCCTTCAGTATATCCCAAAAATTGATTTAGGAATATTTACTGATAACTTTTCAATACGTTTCAATGAAGTTATTTTGAGATGAAGTTCCAATCTCTAAAATAATAAATTAGAAGCAGATTCTATTCTATTCTAAATTTCTATTATATATTTGAGAGAGTTCTGATAAAGACAAATTGAAATATCACATAATTACACTACCGTCCACTGATATGACTCTTAGAATAAATCCGAATTCCGAATGTTCTCTTCATCACTTCTTGCCTTAGTATAACAGCACGATGATTAGGTAATTAAGAAAACATTTTCAGGCCAGACATGGCCACACAAAGAACTGATGCTCGATTGTGATTGATCTACAATCGAATGAGGAGACACTGTGCCCACGTCCAGGCCCAAGGGATAAGCTTCATCAATCACGCATCCAGCCATCAATCGGGCCATGCCTTGAAAGGACAGCTCAGTTTTTTTACATATATGCGAGAATGATTCCAATATTATTTGATTCCCCTTTCTTCTGAGGAATATTGGGTAGAAAAGTCTCGTTTGAATACTACTGTATCTCTGTCAATGGAGAAATAAGGTCGTTTCTATTGTCGCTAGAAAGTACTTTCTTGTAAATTTCTACAATATTTTTTCTATTCCCATTACGTAATTTGTTCATTAAGAAACCACTATGAATAACATAAAGAGGTTCATCCATTATGGCCGTGTTAAAATAGTGTTTTAATGAAATATTAAATAACAGTTTTTTATTGTAATTTGTAAATTTTTTGTTGTTGTATGGCACTGCATACAATAACTACTTGGTACTCTGTCGACAATATGTCAAACATATCTACGGTCTCCATAGTTACCAATAACATGTTAAGCTGTCATGGCGTCTGTTGAAGTCTCCGTAATGGTTTATATATTCTGTTTATATGTTTCATGGTCGTAGAAAAAGTATTGTAATGGCGATTTTAACACTCGAAAAACTCAGATTCGCTTCGTTTACTTTTCTAAATGAAGAAAAGTCTTTATTATCATTATTGATCTTTCGGATAACTTGTTTCAGCTATGTGGCAATTTAGCTGTCGTAATTCAGTCGATAGAATACAATTCTGTGACATACATTTCAAACCAACGAACAGTTTGAATCAATCGATCGCATCCATTCCTGGAACCGTTTACTGTAAAGATACCAGGGCCGAAATCAGGTCAACTCAGGAACGTTGTCTTGAATCAGCTGATTAGGTACCAATCTTTTGTTATATCGCACTCGTCACCTAATCAGAAGGAAAGGGTGTCCTCCACCTTTTTTTAGGTTCTGCACATTAACGGTAAAAAATAACCCTTATGGTGAGACTTTGGTGTTGCAGCCAATCAAACCGTGGCTGGAACTGGACTAGTGGTCCACAAGTCGTGTGACCTGCGGTTAAATAGCTATGTATGACTGACACTTACTAAAAATATATAGAATAGGCTACTTGCCGTCATAAACAATAAATTATGATAATATGTAAATATGATAGTTCAAGTATGGGAAACAAAAATATATTGATTTCCGTACATGAAATCACTATTTTAATTTAATAATTTAAGTTTAAAATCGCCCTTTTTTAATCTGTATATCACGTGACGTGAAACGCTATCCGCGATGCGCTGTCAAGTGTGACGTCACTATAAAGTAAACAACACAACGAATCTAGGGCGATTAGTTATGTTCTGTTTGTTTATTAAAGCGATAGTGACGTTACAGCAAAACCATCATGGCGACTAGCGTTTTCACGGGAATTGTAAATGATTAAAATTTAAATGCTGTTTAAGACTATCTAGCGACTTTATTTTGAGGAAATAAAAAATATTTGTAAAGAATGGCTATGATTGAAACATACTTTTCAAAAAAGTGTCAAATACCCAATATTTTTTTGTAGCGGTAGATCATAATGTGAAGGATCGCCTGGGATGGTACCACCCTCTTATCTATTTCTGCCGTGAAGCAGAAATGCTTGCATTTCTGTGTTTCGGTTTGAAGGGTAAGAGAGCCAATGTAATTTCCGGCACATGAGGCAATCCATCTTAGTCCTCAAGGTTAGCAGCGCTTCAAAACCCTCTAATATTAATACAGTGAGGTGAGATATCTATGGACGACGGTGACCATTAACATCAGGTGATTAAAGAGCGTCGGTGGCCTAGTGGCTAGGACCCGGACTCCCATGCGGGAGATCCGGGTTCGAAACCCTGCAGTGCCACGTACCAATGAGTTATTCGTATTTTTCGAAGACTTACGTACATTTACCGACTGCTCTAACGGTGAAGGAAAACATCGTGAGGAAACCTACACACTGAGATGACCAGTGTGTAAAATGGGGTAGGCACAAAATATCCTCAAGGGTCGAAGTGCCGCTGGGGTTATTCCCGGCCCCCTATCATAAGATAAGATAACATCAGGTGGTTCGTTTGCTCGTCTGCTCTCCTTGTTCAATGAAAAAAAAAGCCTTTAACGGTACAATTACGTGCATTTCCGATTTTCCAGTAACCGACCAGTATTCCGGGGAAGCGCTCAAGGGCATAAACACACCTAATCGTGACCATCTAAGTTACGGCGACAAGCGAACGTGCACTTCCTACTTTGTATTTTACTGGTGTAGGTGAACCTATTTTATTTAGGAGGATTTTTGGTTTTAAAGCCAAGAATAAGATTGCTAAAATATAAATAATTAAAAATAGTGGTACCTACTCGTAATTTTGTTGTAGTAGTATGTTTTTTAATTTAATTTTAGGCCTCAATGAATTGCATATTGTATTTCAAAGTAGGGTCGCCAGGAGTCAAATCCGGTAGGAAGGCAACTGTATACAAAGTGTCAACAAGATCTCCTGAGTACAAAAAATATCTGATGCTGCAATATCTGGCAATTATGGCGTCATCATGCAAGATGGCTGCCACCGTCAAAGGTACATAATTGTATTTCAAATTACTTGAAATCTATATATATCTAATCCAAAAATCTCATACTAATCTAAGTATAACTTCACAAATCGCATCTCATTCATAAGCTGCATGCACACTGCACACAGCTAAATATGTATTACGATTACGGTCTACTGGCAAACGCTAAATCAAAACGGAGTTCCGTTCAGTTTGCATTGACATCGTTCCGGTGAATATTAATGTGCCGCCGATGTATGCCACCTAATGAGACCGTCAGATCGCACCATAGACAGGAAAGCTAATAGAGTCGATGCACTGAAAGAAAACCTCGTTTACAAACAAGAACTTGTTTCAATACGAGCATATAAAATCGGCTTGTTAACTTCAACCAAGTTCTTAGTCGAATCTATCAAGTAATTTGTTCAAATGAATAAAAAAATATTTTATATGCTCTAGATCAAACAAACTTTCCTTCAGTTCTTACCCGTCATATTCAGGATATTACTCATATCATAATTCACCATGCCACCTGTTCATATCCTCATTCGCATTTTCATCTTTATACAATCTTCATCTGCATCCTCATTAAAATATCTTGACAAATCTACGACGTATATAATATTATTATTTTGCACCTAGAAATGGAAAGGGGTTTAAAGCCTCAACCGACAAGCTATTTTGTACAATTGATGTGTGGAACGGTATTCTTCTTGTCATGAAATAAAGGAACTTTGTAGTCTCAGTAGTTCCTTTAGCTCTTTTGAAGGAACTACAGGCACAAACAGTCTCAGTAGTTCCTTTAAAGGAACTTCCAAAGGCACTACTGAGAACAATCCGAGATGTAGATCTCTGACATAAATAAAATGACACACTTTGTTACTACGCTCAGCTCCCACCTCGTCAGGGTTAAGAGTGGCACGGTTATGGGGAGATTCATTGTTTTATATGCATATAAAACAAAGAATCTCCCCATAATCGTAACTCCCCATAACTGGCATCCTTATACAGTATTTGCATCGTATCCTCATTAATATCTGCATCTTACAGTTCAAGTTCCAATTATATTTCTCATCCGCTTCGTCGTCTTTATGAACTCTATAGTAGCTAGTATGCATTTCGCTGAAATTGATTGCTGTTTCTAGAACTGAGGTTCCAAAGCATAGAAGCATTGTAATGTTCCATGGAAATGAATAGGGTCGCGTAAATTTCCGTTGAATTTCAAAGTGAGAATGCATTTGTAAAACGTTACCTACGTTCTCTTGAACGTTAATTACTTACTTAAGAAATAAAATGAGTGGAATTCTTTGGATCCAAATGGAGACGTCATTACCATCAAAGTTATAAGAATAAGAATAGTTTATTTGTGCGGTAAAATTACAGTGGAGTAGGAACTTAAGAATATGTTACATTAATCTTAATAAAATTAGTGCGCAACCAGTTATCCTACTATAGGCGCTGACCTCCGAACTAGGAAGTTCCTGTATCGAGGACAGATCTCTTCTTTGACCAGTGCAAATGAACATGTAACAAAATTAAAAGTGCAAAATTTGGAAGAAAGAAAAATAAGAACAATAATAAAGGTTAATAAAAGGGGTGGTGTGTGTGTGTGTGTGTGTGTCGATGACGAAACCTTCAACAACTACTGTAAAATTGACTTTTTACGGCGTTTATTTTACGCGTTGTTCTCTCATCATCCGTTATAGGTATGTATTTAGTGTAGTCTTTTTTTGTAGAACCGATAAAAATATTAACATAAGGTTCTTAATAATCAATAAAAACGTCGACATTGAGCACAATTAGATTTAAATTGTTTAACAATAACTTTAAATGAAAATTTTAAATAGCCCCCGGCTTACCATTGTGGAGATCCCCTTACTTTTCCTGATCATGATTAGGTCCTCAAGGATCCAGATGAGGGAAGGGCACCACGGTCCTAAACATTTGAGCTTAAACGACTCACCTGTTACCTTTCCAGAGATACCATATGAGATCAGAGATACTCCAAGATCTTGGAGAGCCCAGATTAAATTTTTATCAGACATGGCTAAGAATACTCTTAACAAACTAAAATATCCGTGTCCAAATCGGACAATAGATTGTCGAGTTGTGAAACCACAGACAAATAGACATTCAAACAATCAGACGTACGCGTCAAACTTATAACAATATAACCTCTTTCTCGAAACAATTTCCTCTGCCCGAAGGTTGCCTGAAAGAGATCGCTCTTAGCGATAAGTCCGCCTAAATTGTACTTCACTATTTCCTTTTCTATCTTTTGTTTGTTGTTTTCTATTTGTGCGATAAAGTGTAGATTACTTACTTTACTTTATCGTTTCGTTTTGTTGGAGGGGTTAAAAATAATGACATTTTCTCCAAACATTCCATAATATAACATCTGTCATAGAGTGCCATTAGTCATTTTCGGGCGGAACGACTGTAAATTATTTATGTTAGGTCAACTCAACACTAACATTATTTATTGGTTCTGCTTGTATAACAAATTACTGCACAAATTGCTTCTAAAATAGACTTCATTAACGTGCCCACTATTAATGACGTCATATGCTAATCACTGAGCTTATGATATTAATACACACGATGCTTTAACACGTGAAATATGCGAAAATTGTGGGCGTAGGTGGTCTCGCATAGCAAGTGAAAATAGAATTCTAAAATTCTCAAATGATATCAAATGACATGAAACTAAAATCAGATAGAATGAATTTAAAATCTTCTTCCATTTAATTTGTAAAATAAATATCGGTACCAGTCATCGTGTATCTAGTCATTACGATCCTCTAAAGTGTATTCACTCAAGCATTAGCTGAGCCAGGTGCATTTTGCCAATTGTATTATGGAGTGAACTAAATAACATATGTATTTTTTTATTTTTTTGTGGCATTTTTTTTTTCTTTCTTTCCTTTTTGATCGTCTGTTAAAAATTAAGCTCACACACCATTATCTGTTCAAAGTTAAATATAAAAATTCGGTTCAGGTGTACTGACTTCTTTAGCGGAGGTTCCTCCGGCGTCGATGTTTTAATTTTAAAATTATCGAGTCAGTCTTCACCGTGTCTTACCTCAGAAATCGGACTATTGGCGCATTCCTGAATTTCAAAATCTTTGGTCTTCACATAAGCAAGTATTTAGACTCAGTGACAGTACTAACTGTTTCATTATAAGCATAAATAAACAATAACAACATTAATGAATAGTAAATAATTATTTTATATTTTAATTTTATAGCGTCGGTGGTTTAGTGGCTAGGACGCCAACACCGTGTTGGAAACGATGCAATGCCATGTACCAATAAGTTTTTCGGATTTTTTACGTACATTTACGGACTGCTCTAACGGTGTAGGAAAATATCGTGAGGAAACCTGCATGTTTGAGGAAATTAAAAGTTTCCGAAGGCGTGGGAAATCCCGTGGCCCGTACCCCCTTGTGCAACAGTGGGGCATTAATATCCTGATGAAAATAAGAACAATAATAATACTATGTAGAAAGTTTCCAAGTTCTACTTATTATACAGCTGGCCAAACTAGCTGTTGAGGGAATGGAAGGAAAATACAGCGTAACTAGCTGCGACATATAATATTCCTATCCGTGAGTTGCAAGAAAGAGGCTTCCTTAAGTCACTTGTCATCTGTATCTATAGAGATAATATAATAATTATTATTATTATTATTATTTTAACAGGACTAATTCGTTTTAACACTACTGTGTAGCACTACCACTATAATGTCGTTGGAGATGTTTCTTTACCGTTGCACTACCGGTAGTGCACTGTGAAAAATTGCAAAACTGAACTACAATTACCTATGTTCGAAGTTTAAAAAGATAATTTCGACTATAATTCGTACCTCAATTGTATGAAGGTGATGCGTCGTAGTAAACACTTAATCAAACTGTACCGTATTTGCACAACATAGCACTGTGCCGAATGCTGCATATTAATGTGAAATGCACTATACACGGAAACACTGCAGTCCCAATGTTAAGTGCCCTGTTTTTGTGATCGAAATGTTGGCAGCACTGTTTAGTTTATAATATAAAGATAAGTCATTACTTGCAGATAATGGAATAAGTATTTTAGTTGTAAGAGGTGTACTACTCTACTCGAGCGTTTTTGTTTAAAACTGTTTGATATGGTTACACTGAATAAGTTACACTGTAAAGTCGTCAATTTTCTGAAACAAACGTATTTACACTCTAACTAAATAACACACTCTGCGATAGAATGATTTAATAAGACCGAAGGCCATGCCTCGAACTTAATGTAGACCTAGTGCAACTTAAACACATTCTCGAAGTGAATTCGAAACCAACTTGAAGAAAACTTGGTTCGTTTGCAAACTATTAATCTCTCTATTTAAGCTTGGACCGAACAGAAAGTCCTGGATTCAAGACCGAACAGAGACTAAGTTAAGTGATATTAACTTACTAACTTAGTCTTGAATGTGACTGTCGATGTAGGTAGATACACAATTCACATTCGAATCAAATAGAATTGAATTTAATACTTAATCCATTTCATTCAAAACGTGCGCGGAAGAAAAAGCCGGGCTAAAAAGATTGATAGTTTGTTTATAGATTTCAAAATACTTATACAAAGCAAACGACCCCGACAATGTACTACTATATGACCGCAAGGCGAACAAGCGTGAAACGAAGAATGATTGTAGACAATTCAAATCAAATCAATTTTTTTATCGTAAGTACCTTAAAGTACATTTTTACAATGTCATATTTTTACTCTGCGTACCACTGCTTCGTAAGGTGCTATAGCTGAAAGGAAAGAACCGGCGCAAGAAACTATCAGCAGCACATCTTTTGAAATAAATATACTTATATCCTTCAATAATTATGAATACAATCATACGAGTATATACAATGTGCAGAACTGGAACTGAATTTAGAACCAATTAAGCTTCTTTATCATTTAAGTAATCATTTATTTAATAATAACCCTTTTTAAGTCTTAAATTTTTTCTCTGTCATATTTATTACAGTATCAGGTATCTTAAAATCTTACACAGAGATCCATAAATGATATGTTTACTTTACGAAGTCTAAAGCGTGGGACTCCAAGTTTGTTTTTGTTTCTGGTATTGAAATTATGATTATCACAGTCTTTCGGAAACAACTGTAAGTTTTTACGTACATACACATGCTATTTTCATAAATATATTGACCCGCGACAGGCAGTATAATTATTTCCCTGAACAATTCCCTTAGAGAGGTCCCCTTCCGTGCAACGTAGATTATATAGAATATAAAGCGAAAGAGGTGTGCCAAGACAGAGGTTCATGCCGCTCCATACTCTCTGCCTATATATATATATATATATATATATATATATATATATATATATATATATATATATATATATGTTTGTTTGTATTACAATGCATTATGTCCGTTCCATAACTCAAGTGAGAAAAGCCTCCAAGTCTTTGTCCTACTTGTAAAATAATTTCTGTTTACTCCCGCTAAATCCATTGAAGTCTGATGGAACTCGAGTAGATCCATGGTTGATCCTTTGTTACTGCCAGTGGATTTAGTTTGATTTAGTAGCACGTGACAATTTTTTGTAGCGTCCTTTCTTGGATGAGAAAAGAAATCCACCGGAGTCGGATGTTCCTTTCATATGTTCTTCGCTCTACTGGTTCATGATTGGTTTACTTTATTCTGGAACGTATAAATTGTATTTCTTGATGTAAGCGATAGTAACATAGAATAGCTTATTAGGCGCCGAAGGAAGCAATGATAATTGATGATGATGATGTTAAGTTATTTTTTATATTTTCTTTTTGTGATTCAATGGTCAAATAAATGTGTTTTCTTTCTTTTTTATTTTATTGAACAAGGAGAGCAGACGAGCAAACGGACCACCTGATGTTAAGTGGTCACCGTCGCCCATAGACATCTCACCTCGCTGTATTAATATTAGAGGGTTTTGATGCGCTGCTAATCTTGAGGACTAAGATGGATTGCCTCATGTACCGGAAATTACGCTGGCTTTCTTACCCTTCAAACCGAAACACAGATGTGCAAGCATTTCTGCTTCACGGCAGAATAAGAGGATGGCGATCCTTCTCATTAGGATCTACCACTACACTTCTTTATTTAATATAGTGAGAATAATTAATGCAACTGATAGTAAGAATTACGAATAAAAAGATTCTATGCATTCCGAAAAAAACTATTAAACCATTTTTACAGATGGATTTTGAAAGATCAGAAATAACTGTATAGTTCTATTGCATTGTTTACACGTTCTCATATAGGAACAGATATTATTTTTCTGAAAAAAAGCCTAGAACTGACGACAATTAGAATTAACACATTCAAGACATTCGGTAAATAAGGTAAGAAATTCTTAGAAAGGGTTTCCTAAGGCCCAGGAACAATGACTTAGCAGAGCCTATACCCTGCGACGACTCTATACAGAACCCTTGGCGAGTCTCGTGAATGTGATGATTAATCGAAAAACGTTTCGCTAACCACTTTTCACATTCTAATTGGTCGGTCGGTCGGGTTCTACAAATTACTTTTTCATCAGATACAAAAGATCCATTATCCACTCAAATTAGTTCCCGAAGGAAGTCATTAATTTTAATCAACGTTTGAAAGGTTCGCCCTATGAATAAAATAAAATTTTAAACTAGGAATCGGTTCGATCCATTCAATTTCGGTTTGTATGACAAGGTAGGGCCGATTGAATGTACAAGTACATTAATGAATGAAAGCGATAGTCGGTTATAGATCACAAAATACTTCATTCATTACTTGCATAGTTACAGTTACAGGTACTAAACTATATTAGTAAAGACCATAACACAAATACTACAAATTGTGTTGGATGATGGATTGTGTGTGTGTTTGTCCTTATGACCCAGATAGGAACAAAATACATAGTCCATACTTCAAACAGTCCGACATGTGCTTTAGACATCTGTTACTTACTCGTATCACAGTAATTTCTGAATAATTAATTAACTAATATAATACTAATAAATAAAATAATATTTTTTTTTTTCTGAAGAATGGAATTTAGTGATTATTTTCTGCTTCAGGAAAATTGAAAATTGAGGGTAGTATCTATTTCATACGCCTTTTGCACCCGTATATTATATATTTTATGATTTTTCCATCACCTGAATGTTGCCTGGAAGATATCGCTTAAAGCGATAAGGCCGCCTTCTGCACATTGTAGTGTAAGTCCTCTCTTTATGTTGTATGTTTTGTTTTTGTCCCGGGTGTGCAATAAAGTATATTTGTATTGTATTGTATTGAAAAATGTATCAATTTGTGGAGTCGGGTAAATGCTTTTTGACAAAGGTTCAAAATTTGATATTAGTTTATCAGGTATCTCGCTTGCTGCATCGCTTTCCCTTTCGTAAAAATATTGGTCCGATTACAATCGTAAAAGTTTAGATTTTACTAATTCATGAAGCTTAACATAAAGCAAACATGATCTAGAAATCCAGTTTAATTCGGTTTCAGAAGGTTTTCTAGCAATTGCTATTCTAGATATACGAGTTATTGAACTTATTGCCTCTTCACCGCTTTCTCCACGTACAGACTCCTAAGATCTTTAAACGAACCCTCGAGGTACGTAGCGCCCTACAAATGGATGTCCGGCAGTAAATCAGAGCGGTAGAATTCAATCGGCATAAATCTGGACTTGAATCGCGCAGGTGGGTATTAATAACCGGTTGTGGCCGATCTAATCTATTAGAGTTCTGCGGTTTCATATTAAATTGAAGACGAAGTTTGTTATGAAATATATAACAGTCTTTCTTCTTGCCGTGTGAATGCTTATTCTTATCGTCTTGTTGGGTTAGTGGCAACCTATTGTCAAAATTGTTCAGGGCGCTCGTAGCCTAACGTCCAAGGCACAGAGGGAATAGATAAAAATGTGACTGGTTCTGACCGCGCCCAACGTTGCTTATCTGCAGTATCACTTCCGTACCACACTCAAACCAGGCTACGACAGGGCCTGATGAGCCTGTTAACGATGGCGAAAATATGTATATAGTGCAAGTTAAGCGACGTTGGCGCAGTCGGTACCTGGATGGGTGACCGCTAGTGGCATATTTCATCTGAGCTCCTCCGTGCCTCGGAAAGCACGTTAAGCAGTCGGTCCCGGTTGTTGTCGTTCGACAGCAGTCGTTAAGCCATGTCAGATGCCTACGGGCGGCCTGAACAACTCTGACAAATGATTTGGGCGGGGGATGTCAGATCCTAGCTGAGTCAATTGAGCTATATGTCGGATTCTGAAATTGTTTATTGCAGATTTAAGTTAAAATAGGTTGGCCACTAACCATATGTAAGCAAGCAAGCAACTGCGATTTTAAGAAGGCTTTTAAACTAAATATTTTTTTCTTCTGCGAGGGTAATTTCTTTCTCTATCCCGATGGTTAGCAGGGAGAAAACTCGAAACGAGTTATGCTACACCATTTATACATATTTCATTTTTTCGTTTATTAATTATTTTGTTTGTATTTTGTCTATGTGTGTAATAAAGATTATAATTTCCAAAGATTTCTCTTTTATATTATATATAGGGATATCTGAACCATGAAATAAATTTAAATTAAGGAAATACTTTTGCCCTGTTAGACCTACTTATACTTCAATATCGTGTAACTGTGCTGCACCTAAAAACTTCGTAATCTTCATGATAAAATACATATGTTCTAAAAACATAAAATGACTCACAATAGCTAGGTGTACCGGCTTCAACTGCAAGCAAGTATATCTATATTTTACTTAAAATCCACCTCATAAATGCAGGTAATAACTAGACGCTGAATTTCAACACCATCTCGGTCGTACGTCATCTACGTAGCTATCACGGTTCCGCAGCGACCACCGACGCATCTAGAGATCCGCAGACTAATGCTATCTCTATTCTTGAGTCAGTGGAAATGTCACTAGGATTCCAGAACAAACGGGATATTGCATATCAGAATATTATTGGATTGTTGTGATTTATTAGTCTAAACGAAGTTCTTAGAGAAGACTTTATGAGCTACAAGACAAATTCTAACACAGAAAAAGTTAGAGGATGAGAATTTGAAATTCTGAATTTCTATATTTGCCATAAAGTGTCAAGTAAGTACTTACTTACTGTCTGTATTTTTTCCAATTCTGAGATGAAAAGGAATGACTATAGAGTTCAAAATTAGAGTGTTTGTAGACTGTCTCTACTTAATGTTTCGAGAGGTCATTAGAGCCATTAGGAGTTTCCAATTATGTATTCACTCATTGATACTCAGTTTTAGGAAGACACCTAAAAGCTTTTATCCCTTATACGAGTAGACATGCAATTTTACTAAAATATATCGAGAACAGCTGTTGCCGGAGGGACCAAATTAATCTAAATCTAGTTTCTATAATAATATAAAGAGAGAAGTAATTGTATAACAGTGGGGTTGACACTTGGCCGTCCATTGGCGGGCGACCCTGGGGAAGGCAGCAACGTGCTATGGTCGCACGCTGCTGTGACGGGAGGAACCGGGAGGTGGAATGTACACCTCCCAGGAGGAGCCCAAGGCAAATACTAGGAGGGCACTGGTGCGTTCCACTGGAGGTCCCAGACACCTCCGATAAGCACGAGGCCGGCCATCGAGGGGGTTTTACTGAGTAAAAATGTCACATAACCCAGTCTCTTCCCCAGGAGGCTGGGCATCTTTCGAAGATTCCCCCCCCCCCCCCCCCCGTTACCAAAAAAAGGGGCCTGATCGAATTTCCCGCCTGCTTACTACAAAGTTGTCTAATTAATTATATATTTTCAGAAATATGTCTATTTAAAGAGGAAATTATAATACTTTCTTATATATTATTATAATAGGAGATAAGTACCTTAAAAAACTTTGTTTCTTAAAATCTTATTAGAATGTCCTTAAAGACAATAGAAAAAAAACCGAAAAGGACTTATTTTTTTTTATTTTTTTTTATTGACTACTACTACTACTACTACCCGCATTTGACCTCGATAGGTAAGTGTATTTTACTTTTACTTTACTTTACTCGATCTCGCCTGATGGTAAGCGACGATGAGGTCGACGATGGAGCATGCGGGTCCATTAAATGCCTATTCACTCTGGCTTTGAAGATCCCAAGGTTGTAGGTTTCGGGAAATACAGATGCCGGCAGGCTGTTCCATTCCTTAGCCGTTCGCATAATGAACGAAAAAACAAATCGCTTCGTACGAACAGATGGGATATCAACAATATAATGATGGAACCCCTCCCCGCGCCTGGTAGTCCGAATTCATACCTTATCCATTTGGTTTCCAATTCCAGGGACCACTGGTCAAATTACTGCGATATCATTCCACCGACTTGTCTCAGGAATTCAAATCACGCAAGTTTGCTGTGAATTGTGTCTCACAATAATATACAAGATATTAATATTGTCTTAGCAGCTAGCAGAATCCCATTCAATCACGATTCTCAAAACGTATCTATCTACCTGTATCTTTGTTCATGTCGCTGATACATGAAGAGGTTATCATTGGATAACCTCTTCATGTAGCTCTAGCTTCAGTTTCAGTTATTTCGTAGACAAATTAAATAGCCAAGTCTAATGGTTAGTGGTCACCACATGTTCGGTTGATGAATGTTACTGTATTCTACAATGCTGTTATTTTTAGGTATCCGTACCCAAAAGGCGAATGGAGCTCGTTTATCCTTCTATCATTCATTTACCATGCCATTCTATTGCCATGTAATCATGGCAATTCACTTCACACGACAAAATCCAGAGTATGTTCTAGGAATATTGCGTCTTTCAGATTCCCTAAGCGTTCAGAACCATGTACAGACTACAGGGAACAGACATTCCGATCGCTTGCACCCATTGATGCGAGGCAGCATTCCGTCAGACTCCGGCATTCCTGGGCCGACGTCCTGGCTTCTACATGGAGCTGGTATTTGGAGGAGGAGGAATTCAGCAGATATGAAGAAACATATCGATACATCGAGGTTAGTTAAAAGTTAAAAATAATTTCTGTTTAAAAACTATTTTTTTTTTTCATTTAGTCTTAAATTTTTAAACATTAAAAAATGTATAGTGTTTTGATACAGATAATTTAAAAGTTTTGTAAGAGAAATCACTATTGACTCCATGTTTTAAAATAAACGTCGACTTTTACGGAAATAATTAATATTGGCATTGGTTCACTAGACAGGCTATATTATTTTGATACTGAAAATAAGAGATTACTTCAAGTTTAGCAGACAAACAATGTAGCAGCTAAATAAGTAGATTTCATAGCACGAACATGAAATACAATGTTCTTCTATTATAATTGAGTACAATAGTAAACATTGATTAAGTATTATACACAAAGGGTCTATCGAAAATAACAATCTATCAATAAACCTCATTTGTATATATGTCTATATGTCAATTTGGACATATATAACTATATCCGTGAAAACTGCATCCAAATTCATTCAGTATTGTTACGTGTTGTGCGTTAAAACAGACAAACAAAAATTTCCCTTTTACGATTTTATTACACGTATTATCGTACACTGAATTACTGGAAGTAGAAAAATTCAATATCGGTTGGGTTGCAGCAAATAAATTTAATCTCCGATCTAAATATTCGTAAGAACTAGGCTGTCAGGGAACCGCAAAAGGCGCACCCCTATAAATTGAGGGAAATATTAGAGAGGCCCACGATAAAGTCATAGATATTGTGGATGGATATTATAGCTCATTGAAATCGATGAGGAGATCTTTATTGAAAGTTCACTGAATTGGGATCCCTTTTTGGGTTTCGGTAGTTAATAACAGAAGAAGTCATACGCTGGTTTATAAAAGGTTTCTTTATGCAAATAGTAATACGGAAAATTAATATTAAGTTCAACGTAAGTTTGATGAGGGAATATTGAACATAGCTAAATCGGGACCTACTCCGGTCGAATTTAATTCGATATTTCTTATTATCAAAACTCATAATGTTAAAATGTTTCCCACACAGGCAGAATCGACAACATCCGCAAATAAAATACAAATAGAACAGGAAAGCGAAGACATAACAATCATCTGTGATTTATTTTTTGTGACACATTGTAGGTATTTTGTACGTTCTACAAAAATATTTCAGACTAAATTTCCTTTAGAAATATGAGACAAACGTAATCCTATAAGAAACAAATTACACATAAGACAAGAAACTAATATATCAGGAGAATTCGCGTAGGAATGTCGGCTTTTCTAACGTGCCCAGAAATATTGTGGGCCGGATGAGACCTACTTTCTACGTAAAACGGTAATAAATATGAAATTCCGAATCCTGCGGGATTAATTTGCTCTGAGATTGTCTTGTGGATGGAATAACTTAGACCTAATAACTTAGGTAAGGTCCACAATATTTAATATTGAGAAAATGGTTGATTTATTTCTGTCAGAAGTTTTTACTGATTGCGATTTAGCCAAATCACTATTTGATTCAATATCCGTACTAAACTGGTTTACGAAGTCTTTACGAAGTTTGGTATATACCAAAAGTGTTCTGCGAAAATAATATTAAACTGAACAGTAGGTAGGATCTTAGGCGTGATAATTATCCCCATCTTATTTAAAAAAAAGTGGCCGTTCTCAAATTAGTCCTATATAAGTATGTCATCGAGACTTTCAGCCTCATTCTTCCTATCTGCTCTATGATGAAATGAAAAGGACGAAATTTTAAATGCATTTTCATAGGAACTTGTTCTTTCGTGTTAATGCTATTCCAGTCCAATTTAGATAATAATAAAATGTTTGGTATGTAAAATCATGGTAAAATATATTCTAGATTTCAGAACTATAATAATATTTGGCTACTGTCCTTCACCTTATATAGTTGTAGGTAAAATGTAAATTTAGGGAGTTTGTTCACCAGGGACGGTAAATGTGAGGGTGACATAGAAAAGAGGGTAAAAGCGGGAAATTAAGTTAATGAAGGCTTACATGCCATTGTGAGCAGCCGATTTGTATCGAAGGATGCGACAGTGGCAGTTCACAATTGCGTGTTTACGCCTACGCTGATGTATGGCAGCGAATGTTGGGTATGGCAAAAGAAGAATCAGAGCCGAATTAATGGTACGGAAAAAAAAAACCTTTTTTATTAGTGTGTGTGTTTTTTTTATTTTAACGAATGGAAACGTTTTCATAAGCCTTTGTCTATACAAATTAAAGCAGTACAGTGAAACTTAATGTAATTTACATACAATTTTCAATTTTATTATTTTATCACAATATTTTGACAGAAACGTCAGAGCCAACAAAGTTTCGAACGCTAGGTGTCGCTGAAGTTGTGCACCTAGCGAATAAGGGAAAGGTGTGGTGTTCAAGACGATGTAGCGAGTAAGATTGAAAGAAGAATATTGAGATGGTTTGGATACGTAGAAAGAATGAATGGGACAACAATAACGGAAGTGGTGTATAATGAAAAGGTAAATTGAAGGAGAGACCTACAAGGACCTACGTCGACCAGATTGTGGACGTTCTAAAGAAAGGTCAGGTGAGGTCAACCACTAACCGAAGAGCGTGTATGAAGCGATTGATGAGTGTGGAAGAAGCGAGAACGGTTTGTCAGGATCGTTGCAGGTGGAAATCGTTAGTCTCTGCCTACCCCTGCGGGAGGCGTGAGTTTATGTATGTATGTAAAATATTTTAAAACAGAAGTCCAGCAATCAAACTAACGATTTAGTCAGGATAACAATTATCTAATCCGACCTAATAGTGGCAAATGGAAAGCAGAACAGTAAAAGATTACTGATCTACTTTGGCATGCACAGGAACGATATGGCTGTAGCCAAACGATTAAATGAAAGCTCGCGGCAGAATTTATTGCTGGAGTTTAATTTCAATCTATACCTAGAACATTTAGAACGTAGGTAGATTCAAAGTAGCGTCTGAGTGGTTGGAAAAACTTTAGAAAATATGAAACAATACGAGGCAATGGCTACACGAGAAAATTTGCCATATAGGTATTTAATAGCTGTAAAATACATAAGCGGTAATGCGAATTGGATTCACGACACCTATGTACTTCTATACTTTTTTCGCATTGACTTACGCAAGTAAAGTTTAATAATTCAGTCGCATTCATCACTTCACCAAATAGACCTGTTGAAAATTTTGTATAATAAAAATCTCTAGAAAGAAGTAAAGTTTGTCATGACTGATGTCATAAGTATCAGTTCAGGATGAGATGTTATTTGTTACTAGTTAAGTCTCGGTCTTCTTAGAACTCCTACTCCTGTCATCTTATCTTATCTTATAATAGGAGGCCGGGAATAACCCCAGCGGCACTTCGACCCTTGATGATCTTTCGTGCCTACCCCATTTTACCTATCATAAGTCTTCTTTGTACATGCACAAACTACCTACTTATCTAAATATCAAAATTATTAGTTTATCAGTTTACTAAATCAAAACAGCCTAACCTACAAACTGGCAGCTTTATGTAATTCTAACATGTTGCATAAATCCGTAAGCGAGAAGTTATTTGAGTTTGGGTTGCGACGCCGGCCGGCGGCGTTGTGTTATTGATGTTTCTGGCATGGATTGAAATCGGCATTTTTGTAAGGTGAAGCAACTACATTTTAGTTGGAATAAATCTTGAAGGAAATTGAAAACTAACGGTGGTACTGATTTCGTTATAAAATTTGCAATATTAAGGAAGTTTTGGTAGAACAAATCATTACCGGTATTCTTCAGTTGTGACATTTTTTTACAGTCGATTTTTCTATATAAAGTCAACCAAAACAAAACAAACAGTTATGTTACCTCCACATATCCACCTCCAATACGGGCGAAGGAGACAACAATAACAAACTTTCGGGTCCCGAACCCGGAGTAAACACTTGTCATACACGGGCAAATATTTGTTCCGGTAAGGCAATTGTACCTTAAGCTTTAAGTTTGGGCCTTGTTAGAGTAGAGTAGAAGGTCACTTCTTAGGCGCTATGTGGAAATTGGATGTTGTGATAATGATAATGTATTAGGAAGTCATCCTGATCATAGGGTTTATCATGTAGATATAATTTAGCTTGATGTCCAATCTCGACAACAAAAACGAAACACAAAGGTCAAAGTCATATTTGTGAAGGCTGAAAAGCTTAGCGAGTAAGACCCAGCGCAAACTATCGAAGTGGAGGCGCACGCAGCGTCTCACTTCGATAACAATGTAAACTAAACCTTAACGTCTTTGAAATATGTTTTAAATGGCGTGCTAATATGAAGCGTCTCGGGCGGGGGCGAGCCATCTAAGCTAGTATATTCGATACAATAGGTTTAGTATCAACTGTTATCAAAAAAAATAGTTGCGCTTCAGCTCTTTTAATGAACGATGGGCCTAAGGAAATTGGTGGTATGACTCAGCAGAGCGGAGTCAGCTTGGGATGGAGTGTTTCAGTTTGATATGAAGAGTAAGAGATCCAGCGTTATTACTGGCACATGAGGCACTCCATCTTAGTCCTCAAGCAGCATCGCAGCGCATAGAAAACTGTCTAACAACAATGAGTGTCTAATAACAATTTACTCGTCTGCTCTCCTTATACTCGTACAATGAAAATAAATAATGTGAATGTGGAACCAACTCTGCTTTCCTTGCTATACAGGAACTTCCTAGGTCGGAGGTCAGCGTTTATTGTAAACTAACTTGTTGCTCACTAATTTTATTTAGTTTAATATAACCTATACTTAAGTTCCTACTGGTGTATGGAGTATGAATCCTTTATAATCTAAATGCACAAATATACCTATTCTTATTCTATCTTTATCTCTATCATCTGACACTTAAGTAAAAGGGAATGACATACTTTATGTTTACCCCGGCTTCGGACGGCTAAGAAAAAGATCATATATCAGTGAAAACTGGAACAACACAGACAGACGGACACGCCGGGGGACTTTGATTTATAAATACAGTAATGTCGCAAATTCAGTATACTGTCATTGTTCTTCCACAGCTTTCTAACAAGCTTTAGATACAGCAGCTCACTCGTGGCACATTTTCGAATTCGAGTCATGTTAAAATTTCGGTTTCTACTGTTGAATTATGTTTGCTACAGTCTCAGACATATTTGTACGTAGACTGCCTAAAACGCAAATTCAATCCAATCAATGTTTTAAACTGTATACCATGTAGGAATTCATTTTAGCTTCAAACACACAAATTCTCATTAACAGTTTCATCGCCCGAGTTGATACAAACACTCCGCCTAAACAAGTGTTGCCAGCCCGCCAACAAATCAACACAAATTTTCGCATTGCATGCAAAATATAACATCCACACGTCCTTGCATTTAAGCTGATAGTTGTTGCAAGAATATCGATAACGATAACGCAGTTATTACTTATATCGATGGCTCATGTACGACTCTGCAGAGCGGAATAAGCTTGGGGCAAGGTGTTTCGGTTTAATGTGGCATGTGCACCTCCCAGGAAGAGCCCAAGGCAAATGCTAGGAGGGCACCGGTGCGTTCCATCGGAGATCCCGGAGCCCTCCGATATGCACGAGGCCGGCCATCGAGGGGGTTTTAGTGCGTAAAAATCTCACAACCTAGTCTCTCTCCCAGGAGGTTGGGTATCTTTCGAAGATTACACAATAATAAACAAAAATGTTTAGGTTTGATGAAGGGTAAGAGATCCAGCGCTATTACCGGCACATGAGGCTATCTAAGGTAAGCGGCGCAATAAAAACCGTCTAATAACAATATAGTGAGCTGAGATGTCAATGAGCGACGGTGACCACTTACCATTAATTGGCGCTTTGGTCGTCTGCTATCCTTATAATAAAAAAAGTTTTAAACCTCACCGAATCGACGTCAAAGTCGCCCATCGATAACCCGACAGTAATCTCAGTATACTTACAACACTACGCCATATACCAGGAGCTATTAACGCAAATACTAATGAAACATTAATCAAATGCAGCCCGCCCGGGAATGCAAGTGAAATTACACTCATGCATATTTCAAACAGGTAGAGGGAAGGAAAGGTGCATTTACGGTCGCATAGGGGCGCTATAATACCTCTACAAGACCCCTACAAAACAGTTTGCCGTCAATAAGTTACTGCAAAGGCATTTAAACAGCTTTAAATGTCTTTCTCTAAACGACATTTATTTATTTATTAAAGAATACAAACAGTTTATAAATAGATAAAAATACATATAAGCAAACATTTTAACACATAGTGTCCACAGATATTATAAAGTTAAATATACATAATTCACTTCACCTAGACAAAACAAGTACACACTAGTTACATATAAACATAGAAAATTAAACGTGCAAAGGAATGTAAATGTAACTAAAGAAAAATGTAGGGAAATATATGACAAAGCAATTCAAACAAATTATTAATTATTTATCTGATCATCTATAATCTTCAGTGAAATTAAAAGAGGTGTAGACTGAAAGATATTATAAATCTTTGTAAGTCTATTGCTTGCTTGCTTATCGTATGGTTAGTGGCCAACCTATTTGTCAGAGTTGTTCAGGCCGGCCGTAGGCCTCTGACATGGCTTAACAGCTGCTGTCGAACGACAACAACCGGGACCGACTGCTTAACGTGCTTTCCGAGGCACGGAGTAGCTCAGATGAAATATGCCACTAGCGGTCACCCATTCGGTACCGACCGCGCCAACGTCGCTTAACCTGCACGATCACTTTCGGACCGTGTTCGCAAATAGGCTACGAGCTCCTCAAATGTAAGGCTATTTAAAATATAGAAAATAATTTGAGTAACGAGTAGATAAAGTATAATGATGAACTTGAAATTGAAGATGAACTTTTCAGCAAATTCTTATAAAAGTCTGGGTTGTTCAAGAAGGTTAATGAAATACCTATAGTCTTACAAAAAATTCTAATAATCTTTCAATATCACCCGCCCACGAGTGCTTTTAGCGTATTTTAATCTAAATTGGCTTATAAATCACAAATTCTTGAAAATGATCAGACTTTTCATGACAAATAAGTTTTATTTTCAGCCGCCAAGATTAATTTGCTACTACGTCAGACTAAATCAGTGTGTTTTAATTCAATCAAGCTACATAGAAAACCACTTGCGCAAATATTTAATCCTGGATTAACTTTCAAACGAAATTACTGTGATCTTAAATTCATTATAGATGTACCCAAAGACAGGACATGACAAAAGTAAGTACTTACCTCAAATCTGTGACACTTTTAATTTTTTTTATCGTCAATCAAATAGCCCGCTGCTTGTCGTCCCCGGTGCAAAGGTGCCCATAACGCTCGCGGCGTTACCGCGCTGTATCGCTACGGCCAACCTTTGCACCAGGTACGACCCGGAGCGAGGGTCACAGCCCCTCTCCCTGAGGCGACGGCCAATCTCTACCACGAATTGTTTCGCCTCTGCCCCCCAACAATCCGTTGTCTCCACCGCGAACGGGACGAACAGGTAGTTCTGTTGGAGAGCGGAGTACTTATCCCGCTTTTTGCCCGCTGCAAACTCGGCTGCTGCCCCGGCCGTTCGTGTCGTGTGTCTGACATGGCTTGCCGCAAACGTACTAACTGATACTTTTTGGTTGGCACACCTGTCAAAATTCATGCATTGGACTTTTCGCAATTCAATTTTTCGATTCAATTTGTTTTGAACGAATGTTTTGGTAAAAAATTATGAACTGGCATTATGTTATTTAAATCGATGGCTGCACCATATTGCAGTAGAGTAAATATTGAAGTCTAAATCAATATTGTCAGAAAATAATGCCAACGCCGCTGCCACTAATCTCTTTAATGTCCAATTAACTTCAGAGGTTGCCTGGAAGAGATCGCTTTAAGCGATAAGGCCGCCTTTGTACATTAAAGGGTCTTTCAAATAGAGCGGGTCGATGTTAATAATTTGTGGCGGCCATTTTGTTTTGGCGACATCTGTCAAATCTGTTGTTTCTTATTCAGTCACTGATGCCAAATCACCATGGCAAGTTACACGGTTCAGCAGCATGTGCAAATGATAAAACATTATTATCAAAATGAGTGTTCGTTAGTGCAAACGTTGCGCGCATTGCGCCCATTTTACGGCAGACGCGGTGGCTCTTCAAAGTCTACTCTCCAACGATTGGTGACCAAATTTGAGACGACCGGTTCGGTAAACAACCAACCAACACCTTTACGTCAAAGGAACGCCAGATCGGGCGAGAACGTCGCCGCTGTACGTGAGAGTGTTCAGGAGACTCCGAGGCAGTCGATTTCTCGCCGTGCACAAGAACTCGGCCTTTCGCAGACTTCAACTTGGAGAATTTTGCGTAGGGACTTGGGCCTGTATCCGTACAAGATCCAACTGACCCAAGAGCTCAAAGTTAATGACCATAGACAACGCCGTATGTTCGCTGAATGGGCTTCGGAACGCTTGGAAGAGGACCCCGATTTTGGCCGTAAAATAATCTTTAGCGACGAGGCACATTTTTGGATGAATGGTTTTGTTAATAAGCAAAATTGCCGTATATGGGATGACCACAACCCACACCAGGTGGCAATGCATCTACAAAAAGTTACTGTTTGGTGCGGATTTTGGTCTGGCAGCGTCATTGGTCCGTACTTCTTCGAAAACGACGTTGGCAAGGCCATCACCGTCAACGGCGAGCGCTACAGATAAATGATTAACAATTTATTTTGGCTTGAATTGAACAATATGGACGTGGACGACATGTGGTTCCAGCAAGACGGCGCTACGTGCCACACAGCGAACGACACAATAGACATTCTGCATGAACGGTTTGAGGGTAGGGTTATCTCTCGCAGAGGTGACGTGAATTGGCCACCAAGATCGTGTGATTTGACTCCGCTAGACTTTTTCTTGTGGGGTTTTCTGAAGTCGCAGGTCTATGCCAATAAGCCACAATCGACCGTTGCCCTGAAAGCCAACATAACACAGGCCATCGCTCAGATTCAGCCGGATCTATGCAGCAGAGTCATTGAAAATTGGGCCTCTCGTATTCGTGCCACCATTCGAAGCCGCGGCGGACATTTGAACGATGTTATATTCCATTCATAATGGCATAAAAGGGCCTTTCAAATAAAAAAAATATTTCGTTAATATCTCACACACATCTTGTTTTATTCAATTTTAACATCGACCCGTCCTTGTTGAAAGACCCTTTAGTACAATAAAGTGTTCCTATCTATCTATCCAACGCAAAATGCTTATTCTTAAAATTACAAAATAGATAAAACCCCCACCCCCACCCCCAAAGTGAAGGACGAGTTAAGAGTAGGTCCCGCTACGCGCGGACGAGCGGTGAGCGGCAGCGCCGCGCGTGGCGGTTGTTGCGCGCGGATAGCGGTGTGTCCATGACGATGGTGGTTTGGCCCGACAATATCCATCTAAGTACCGTATCTGAAGGGTCACATAACCTTTAACAAAACCGCATTGAAATTGATCAAGTCGTTTCGGAGATATGAGGGAATATAAAAGTATACAATCAAACAAATAACAATATTAAACAACGTCTTTCCCTAAAGTACCTACTTACTCCTTTTGTCGTAGGTAAAAATAGAACTCTTTGAAAATTTTCATTATGCACAGGAAACCGAGTCCTGTCTAAGCTTAATGATCCCTCGTACTCCATTGAAAGCGTAAGAGGAAAAGGTGTTTTCCGGACTCGGCACATTATTTATTTACCGGATATTAACAGTCACTCGCCTTGTGATTTACATTGCACAAGCTGTATGATGTTTCCTGAATATATTTATTAGAACTTGGATTTTCACTAAGCTCTTCAGAGGGAAAGGTAATTACTTAATTTATTATCATATTGTGGAAGGTCAGCACAGGTACAGAAATTCAGCATTAAGTTTTTTTAAGATTAATTAAATGGTTCATTCTATCATTTTTATATGGTAAGTGCTTTTATTGTTGTTATTAACATTAAAGCGAATGGTAAGGAAAACTTAATACAGGCATTACTTAGAATATACACGAGAAAATGAACAATTTTTCGAGCACTTTTCAGATCGGATTTGTTTCATATCTGTCCCTTACATATGTTTTTCATTCCCTTCTTCTCATGTCACTTGTAATTTTATTATGATTATTATATTATTTGATACAATTCGTATTCTTGTTTTATAACTTGTTTTAACCTTAAAATATTATTGCCTTCTTCCAATCTTCTTCATTGTGTAGCTGGCAATTTCGGAGTAGGTAAGGTACCGATTTGTATTACAAAATAAATTGACATTTGACATCGTTAGTTTATAATAAGTCAGCACAACGAAGTGATATATGAATCGTTAAATTACGTCTACGATTGATTTATACGGAAAATAATTCCTGGTTAAGTATGAGTTTCTGTTATAAGAAAATTGACGATACAGCATTATAAATTATCGTTACCATAAACATTGTCTCTTCTTCTTATTCAATTTAAGAGCTATGCTCTTGTCGGTGTAGTAAACGCCACTGTGTCCTGTCTAGGGCCCTTTCCTTGACCTCCTTATACGACGCAACGCCAGCCTTCTCTTTGATTTGATCCAAGTAGCTTATCCTCGGTCTTCCTCTTCCTCGCTTGCCTTCAACTTTTCCTTCTATAAGGTTTCTTATGTATTCGTCGTGTCGTATAAGGTGGCCCACCATATTTCCCCTTCTATTTTCAATAGCCTTTAAGATGTTTCTCTTTTCTTTTACTCTCGTCAGTACCTCTTCATTTGTCACTCTCTCATAAACATTGTATTTGGCCATATTTTCCTGGTAGCTTTAAATTCATATTACAATATGAGTAAGTAATTTATTATATTATTGTTAGACAGGAAGTCAAAACATTATTCTCACATATCAAAATCCCTTCAGGGGACGGGGCGGTGAGTTCGGTCAGTGCCGGAATATATGTGATACTATTGTCACGCGAAGCTGTACCTTGGGTAGTTTGTCGCAGTAAGTTTTGAACAAGAATCACTCAACATTCACAAATGCGTCCCCTGTGGGTCACAGGGCCAAGGCTGTAGACAGGGCCAGCTCTAGAGTAGGTATTAAATGTGGGTCAGGACCCATTAATTCCCTGACGCCATTAATTTCAACTATAAGATTTGATAGTCAATACTCATACTCATACCATTTATTGCTTTTCATGTGTTACAATTGGTCTTAAAAAATATATAGTATCTGATCAGTGATCATACATGAAACCCTGAAATACATTTTTCATCGAAAAAATTCGTTCGACACGAATAAATAAGCTTTAGCTGAGCTAGGTACCTATTGCCAACAGTATTATCGAGTGAACTAAATATTATTATTTATTTATTTTTTTATTTAAATAAAGGAATTTTTTTTTTTTTTTGGGGCAATAAAGTGTTTTACTTTCTTTCTTTCTTTCTATAATCGAAAATTGAATCGCGACTGAAGACCAATGCCTGAATTTTGACAGTTGAGCCGACCAAAAATTTAGCAGATCTGAGGTACTATTGCAAAAAACTTTGATTGCACTAACAAATATTTATAACAATTTTATTTCAAATTGTTGATTAATTAATTTAAGTATAATAGATACATCGTCTAAAGTAGATAAAGTAGGTAATTATTAACCTACTAATTATTATCTTTATAAACTTTGTGTTTTGTGTTTGTACTAAACAAAATATTACCAGTAAACTTTCACCCACACTGGCTTCTATGCTTGAATATAGCATAGCATAACTCTCACGTCCATAATCCCCGATGCTTAAACACCTCGTTATTAATCCATTTAAAATGTTAAAACCGTTTAAAACTTTTGGGTTATCGGATAATTGACATCAACAAATTAATATCCATCAGCTCGGGGGCCTTGACCCTAAAACCAACTCTGTTGTGGACCCTTCACGTTGCGTGCCCTCATGAAATTCTTAACAAGGCCATAAATCCTGAGTCCGTAGCTGTTAACATGCTAGCTTGTACAGGGAGGCTAAAATAATAAAATAACAGCGCTATTAAGAAGATGAAATACAATCGTATCATACTTTATTCTACAGTATAGATACAAGTGTAGCAAAATAGCTTAACTGATGACTTACAGGTTAATTCAAAGACCCGATGCTTTATATTCTTGTATCGCTCGGTGTAGGTCCAGTCTTGTTGTCACCTTTTCGTGAATAAGTTAAACATTCACCTCATTAATAAATACTAATAAAGCAGACAGACTAGACAGCCTTTTCTTCTAGTGGAATAATGGCCACAGTCGCCTATAAACCCAGCTTAATAATTAGGAATAACAACACAAGACAATATTGTCCAGGTCCACTATCCCTACCAACAGCAATGAATCAAAGAAATCAAAATGTTTTTATTGTAAGTACCTTATAGTACATTCTCTCTCTACCACCGCTTCGTAAGGTGCTATAGCTGAAAGGAAAGAAGCGGCGCAAGATACTTTCAGCAGCACATCTTTTGAAATAAATATATCTTACAATAATTATGAATACAATCATATATGTGGGTACACAATGTGCAGAGCTGGAGCTATTTAAAGTCCACTCTTTTCAAAACTACGTGTACGTACGCATCGTCTCTGATTTAATAACATTCAATTCAAATCTGCCATAGATTATTTTTATATTGTCTCTATCGTTTTCGTAAAAAAATTACATTGACATAAGTACATATTTTTATGCCGTGTCGTGCCGGCCATAACGAATAGCACCACCCCAACTCTTACCATAGGTGTCGTACGAGGCGACTAAGGGATTTTGTGGATACTATTCTACTAGTAGACGGCGATAGGCTCGCCACCTATAACATTTGTCCACCAAATCTTACGGTAAAAAGTGGGAACTACCTATGATAAAGGTGGTTCATCTATTTACCCCGTCGGGGATTATGGACGTGAGAGTTATGCTATATTTTCTTTAAGATGGCGGAAAGTGCAAGGGTGCCATCTTGGCAACGTATCTCAAAATCGAAGAGTAGAGTCTAATAAACAATGTAAATGTGAGAAACGTCACTTGAGCATAAAATGCAAGGTGGAGTAATACCCATAATATTATGGCTGAGGCAAAGATGTTAGACGAAGATTTAGCGACACACTCCATAGCATGGTGTTGGAAGCCAGGCAGGCCCGGTAGTTCTACCACCAAGCAAAAAGTTGGCTTTTTTTGTGAAGGTTTCATTAAAAGCAAAATAATTTTTTTGTTTAAAAAGTACTTATATTCCAAAATCCTTTGTTCAGCAACTCGGAAAATAAAGCATGTTTATAAAAACATCATAAATTTTTCCCTCTCAGGGTTCACGGCAAAGGTATATCATTATGACAGGTTGAACTGGCTTTTGCCCGCGACTTGATCCGTATATTATGTATACCTAAAGATCCTAAAGTAAACAGTTAAATAATGAAAGCGGGAAATAAAATGCTAATTCTATATTATGAATCGAATAAGAAACTGTAAAAAAACTATTTGTGACTATGTTAGATGACGTGTTGAATGCACAGTCGAGGGATTGACATGAATACGCATTGAGGAACGGTACTGGGTATGTGGCGGTTGAATGATAGCAAATTCTTGTAGATTTGGAGTTATTCAGTGGTCTTGTATCATGCAAACGTTTTACTCAGATTTATTTATTTCTATGTGTCAACAAGTAACGGGTCGCTAGTTAGAGAATAGTCCGCTTGAACCTGAGTCTTGAACAGTAGAACTAAGTGGATTTTATTGTCCATTTTGTTCTACCGTAGAACGAATAGTCAAAGCAGCAGAACTGACCGGATATATTTTGTCCATTTTGTTCTATCGTAGAACTAACAGTAGAACTAGATGGACTAACCCCAAGTAACGAGTAGTGCCATAACCCAAAGAAATATTAATATACTTGATAATTTTACTCCTGTAGATAATACAAGCTCTTTGAATAACACTTAATTGATTTTCACGATTGCGTAAGTTCTAAAGAAAGGTCAGGTGTGGTCAACCTCTAACCGAAGAGCGTGTATGAAGCGATTGATGAGTGTGGAGAAGCGATAACGGTTTGTCAGAATCGTTGCAGGTGGAAATCTACCCCTGCGGGAAACAGGCGTGAGTGTATGTATGTATGATTTTCACTTTGTTGTGTACGCACATCTATCTTGTTAATAAATCAGTGTGCGTTTGGCCTTTGAAGCAGAAACACGCTTTTCATTTTACTCCTTCCGTCTGTGTATAAAGCAGTGGCGCAGTCGGTAGGATATAATATTGATTGTTCAGGTTTTGATATAATGAATAGCTCCGCGGTTTTCCATATTCTTGAACCTTAAACCGAATGTACGGACAGAAACTTTAGATTATGTACTATTTAGTATAGTATAGACAGGTATACGTATATGAAAGTGTATGTGTTAAAATGAATAACGTTTCACGACTCGTACACCCCCGGGGCGTCGTAAATACTACGGACAAAAATGAAACCAGTTTTCACTTGACGGTTTTTCATCGAGCTGTCTTAATTATGAAGAGGCAGCGTAAATTAATAGTTGCCGCAAAGACTGCCATAAACTACCAGGTAAGATCTTAGATGTATAGCTATCCAGGTCTTCCAGGACACCTACTTATTTCATTGTATTGTATTGTATAAGTCACGGCGGAAGTTTAATATAGTTCTTTTTGGCCTCGGATCTTTAATATATTTCGCCTGCGGCTTGATCTTTCTTTCCTGACCATTGCAATTGTTACTGTGGAAATAAATAAATCAAAACTGCAGTTCTTCGCATGCGAAGAAAGTACACAAGCAATAACAAAATCGCTTGCATCAATTGCAACATCGGAATGCAGTACGAGTATATGAATTTCCGAATCCCTTATGGATAAATGCATTATAGTTGGCTTTCGTTTAGAAAACCGAAAATTATTTACAAAAAGATGTTTATATGTGTACCTATATAATATCTAATTAAATATAATACCTATGTAACTAAGTAAGTACAAAGCTCTGTAGATCATTTAGTATTTAGTACGCAGAGATTCGAATTTCGGTAGTTTTCAAGTACCAAATAAACAATGCATTTCTTAAAAATTAAGAATTAGTCATAAATTGATGGTCAAATGTGAAAACAGAATTAAAATTCGTTGAAAAATAAAATAGCTACAGGCAATCAAAAATCCAACGATAGAAAGAAACAGCAATATTACATCACGACGACGTGACGTCACTGTAATAGCGCCATACAAGCAGATCCTGGCTTCATATAAAGAACTGTTTTGCTAAAAAGGAACAGAGCATCTCTCCAGCACTAACATAAATCAGTATCTCTGATGTTAGTTGAGATATCGAAAAACGAATTTGGGATCTTTCTTCAGGATGTCCATGTAAGTTGATTGATGTAATAAAATAAAAAAGTCAAATACCGACAACAATTAATCGAGCTACCGATGTTTGGGCAGCATACTCGACCTCAGCCGTTGAGCCATTGTCCTCTCATATCCGCTATCACCCTTCCCTTTGTACCACAGAACGGATATTCCACCTGCGGTGACTTTTAGTGCCCGACTTCGTCCCTCACACATTTCGTCAGACTTCGGCACGGAAAAATGCGAGGTAAAAAGGGTTTTCCGGTTCACCCCACATTTATTTATGAAATGCGGGAAGGATTCAGCAATGATATCGTTGTGGTAATTTTTCACGTTTGTAATCGCAACAAGTAAATTTCTGTGTAGGATTACCGAGAAAAACGTGAAACGGGCCATAGTCATAAATTAATTCTATGGAGGAAGGAGGGTTTAGGTTTTGTGTTTACTAGCCTCTGTGGTATTTAATCGTAGAAGAGTAGAAGAGTCGGATTCGTACGTTGAATAAGATTTTATGAACGGAATACTTACTTAATATTAATCTTCTTGTAAGTAAGAGTTGAGTACTAAATTGTGAGAACGCAAATTAAGTCATGCAGAATGAGAAACTTCTGCAGGAAGTTCAAATTCTTGGGACATTGATCAAGACAAATAGCTCTACAAAATTTCTCTCATTGTAGTCTCATCCCATCTTTAGAAGTTCTCAACAATTCATGTTTCATTGTTATCAATCGTGCATTCGGACGGATGTTTTAAAGAATATGATTAAGTTAGAACTTACTGTACATAAGAATTATCCTTTTATCCCTATATTACCAGTCAAATATTTTTAACAATTGTGGAAGCATTTGATTCATGTAATATTCTCAATTTACATGATATATAAAATCAGCAACTCAAGCAAGATTATACACAAGTAGTTAACAATAAAAACCCCTTCACTAAAGATACCGTCTTACATAAAACCCCCGAATTCATGCATTTGGACTGTTTTTATGAACGGAACCAACTTCTGCAGCAAATCCAAGTTCTTGCGGCATGGTCGGGATAAATCGTCCTACAAAATGAGACCCATCTCTGCAACTTCTCACGTTACCAACAATTTATTGCTGTTGACATCCCAACCGAAACTAAAAGCCTTATTGT
This sequence comes from Hofmannophila pseudospretella, assembly GCA_947369225.1. Lineage (NCBI taxonomy): Eukaryota > Metazoa > Arthropoda > Insecta > Lepidoptera > Oecophoridae > Hofmannophila > Hofmannophila pseudospretella. The sequence continues at coordinate 9,804,928 of OX376321.1, read as the reverse complement.
GGATCGGCTGCAAATATAATAGCTTTTACTTTCTCCCTTATGCTCACTATTGGTAATTGTGTTCCATTTATTGTCTTAGTTTTATTACTGTACTTGCTGCTGTCATCAACTCGTATCTTCCTTTATTTTTTAAGTTTATTTACGGTTATGGGTATCTTAGAAGTTATTTCAATTAGGAAGGTCAATCTACATTTTCGTTTATTTGTTGTTTGCCTGTGTTTTTGTCAGTTTCTGTACAAGTATTCCAATAAGAACTTCCACGTCTCTATCTGTTTTTACGTAACTTAGGCGATAACCCAAATGTGATAGCATTAACATTTTCTGAAAGAACTCTAGTGCTCTAGCTATGCCAAGCTAACTATGTCAAATGATCCGACAAACTAAATAATGCTTTGTAAGAAAACTATCAGATAATCGTCTTAACGTTTTACTGTGTGCGATATGTTGAAAGTATTTTTATCTCCACCATTAGTTTGATTAACGACGAATGAGAGGAAGCGTCATGGTATGAATCGTACTCTTTTGTTGTTGGATCTAAGGTTTTTGGTATCTGTGCAAGTTTAGTAAATTGTTATGTAACTGATAATATTTTGTTACATCCCAAGTTTTACAGATTAATCATTATTGTCCAATAGTAAAGAATTAATTTATAGATAATTCCAACATACCTTTGTGAAGATCCCTTTACTTTTTTGTTGCTCATCATTAGGTCCTCAAGATTCTAGATTTGGGATTCAACAAGATGCCAGATGCGGAAATTCTTCTAAGTCGTGTTCCTCATTGCTGAGGGTTGTGATCATTCTAAGGAATTAATCACATAGAACGACCCTCGTGGCAGATTTAATGAGGTGGTGGGGTGCCATTGCCTTCCCCAATTCACACACTGGTTATCACAGTGTGTAGGTTTCCGCACAATGTTTTCCTTCACCGTCACAGCAGTCAGTAAATGTACGTAAGTCTTTCGAAATAACCGAAAAGTTCATTGGTAGGTACATGGCATTGCCTGGTTTCGAACTCGGACCTCCCACATAGGAGTCCGACGTACTAGCCACGACGCCAGCGACGACGCGCTCTGCGGATGCGGAAATAGTTGTACAATAAATTGTATTTTGTAGAATAAATCCATCGATTTAGATAATAATCTAGTCTAAGTCTACGAATAAATCTTTTATCATCATTCTTGTACGATATTCAACAAGGCTTTTCTTGTTACGTATTTCCACGTAGAGTCAAACACAAAAAAGCTACTGAAGCCAGTACATAGTGTCTTCACGGTACTAGTTAATAGACTACGTGCAGAAATCTACAACAAGCTAAGTATTCGTATGCTCTCCCAAAGCGAAATCTCTTATAGGAAGGAACACATTAAAGCTTAATAAGAAAAATCCAGAGAAAATCCCACTCTGAGAGAGACTGAGTCTTAAGATTTTGATTCAAAAGCTACTCGTATATAAATATCCTCAGACAGAAACCGATTTTCTAAGCTTATATTTTTATAAAAATATATCTAATAAGGTATGGTTGCCAATATAGTACAAAACTTAGTTCTTAACTTATTAAATAAATATTTATTGGCAATAAACATTAAAAAAATTTATTAGCTGTCAATTCAGAATTATCAAATAATATTATAATATTCAATTAAAATAATGATCAAATAATGCCTAGTGCAGAAGTAAAGGGTACAAAGATTAAATTTGTGCACAGGAAATACTAGAAGCGAAGTAATCGGGTCTCTTGTTGGCAGGTCAGGAAAAATTGCGCCCCGGAGACCGGTTGCTCTCAACATTTCCACATTAAACCCTTGTTTTGTTACTCTAAAATGCATATTATGTGAGCAGAAATGAATGTTACTTTTTGGGATGTTACAATTTACTCTGGAGTGCAATGAATATGCCTCAATGTTTCTATTTTTGCTTTTAATATTGCAAGTACCTAATCCAATCAATAAGAAACAAACTTGAAAAATTGTCTCGACAAAGAACAATTTATTGTTTAATATATGTTATAATTTATTGCCTACAATATATTAGACACATAATAAATAAAATGTTGCCCGTCATTTTTCCAGAGCACCATATTTTCAGGGAGGACAAACATTTTTCACGATATACTTTCAAAAACAATTTTCACTACACCTACTTCAACACGTTCCGCTGTTTTGTCCTCCGTAATCGTTCCCACATTTTGGAGCTCGACGCGTCAAATATTTCTCACTAGTTTAGTACAGGTAGGTACAGTAAGCTTCAGTGCAGTCCCTGGCTTGTAGTATTTATCGAGGGCACATGAGGGAACGGCGACTAAATGCCGCGATATATCTTCGGAAACTGCACTCGATGGGGCTAAACGATTTTCAAAGGGGAGAATCGTTAGCCGGACTGAAAAAGAGACGTGTGAACTTCAGTGTGCTGTAGTAAAGTTGAGGAAATCACAACTATAAATTACAAATGTACAGAATTGCATCGTTAGGAACCTACGCGATAGAATAGAAATATAATTTCTTACTGCGAGGCAATGTTATCTAGGAACCAGAAGTATAGTAATAACGGTATCAAAATATGGAAACATCTTTATCATACGGCAACATCTTTATCATACGGCTTATGCATGTTATGGCTTAGTGGTCTTGATTACGAGGGAACGGAGAAACTTTTAAAGGTAACAATAAAAAATACATATATAAATAAAAATATAATAATAAAAAACACATACACACACCCTTCCTCTCTCATACACACACACCTTCTTACACGCCCACTCATCCTCTCTCTCTCTCTCTCAGACACACAAACACTTGCTTTTTTTGTTGCTACCCGTGTATGGACTATAATTCTTTGTAATCTTACCGCACAAATAAACTATTCTTATTCTTATTCTTATACCGTTTCATTTCTAACTTAGCCGTTTCGAAGTCTGCAACGGAAAGATAAAATATAATTAAGTTCATATATTATATTCACTTCGTTGAAATAGAATAGTCTTGTCAAATACAAAATATGTATCTACTTAATGAACAGATGGAAATTGAACTCTATATTCCGATTTGGATGAGAAGAAAAATAGAATTTCCTATTCAAGATCACGGATACGTCTCAAATATTTTCGTTCAATTCATCCAAAGCCTTCCAGTGCCTTCCATCCAGCGACCTTTGCATAATTGGAAATATGTAATCCATCCACTATGTCAATATATACATAAGTCTTATGATGCTGCGAAGCAGAATAAAACGTTTCATACAGATGAATGTTTGTCTTAGCTACGTTACGTACATATTACATTCTAATATTTCTCTCGCATGCATCGTCACGAACCGACATTTGCTCGAAGTGATTTCAATAAACGCCTACCCTCATTTAGTCGCTTCCAGAGCTATTAAAAGGCAATGTATACTTGATTAATTAATGCACAATGTCGATACAACGAAACAGGACGGCACGCTGTAAATGAGGACACAATAGTCGAGGGAACACTACGATGAAATGTAAATCGAGTCCAACCCTTTTGTTAACGATAATGAGTAGGGAAATGGTTTCGTCCCGAAACGGAATGTCATCCCACCAGTATCGGAAGAGCTTCCTACCGTCTCTCGTATTGCTATAAATTGTTGTCGGGAAGATGTTTCTAGTAGCTTTCAGAGGTCATGTTCGAGTGGGCAGGGCAGTTAGAACAGTGGTAACTATAGGCGAAACGGCCTGTCTCCCAAGCGATTGTTACTTGTACAATTGCACCAAATGACACGGCTGCGACTTCCCAAATATCTCAGAAACTGAATACCTACATATTTTTATATTTTATTTATTTGTCAGTTTCACAGCATATTTCATATTAAAAATATAAATCAAACAATTAAAAATCTATAAATGCCAGTTACGAAACCAAACTATTACAAAGCTATTTAAAAAGGTAATTTAGCAAATAGTTACAAAATGAAAGAGAAAAAATTAAAAATAAAATAAAACAGAAAATAAAAAAGGCCTTATGATATGTTTGAGTGCTAACGGTGTGTGTGTGTGTGTGTGTGTGTGTGTGTGTGTGTGTGTGTGTGTGTGTGTGTGTGTGTGTGTGTGTGTGTGTGTGTGTGAGCGATGAGGATAATGGTAGTGAGATTGGGAGAGAGAGTGGAACAGGAGATGGAAGGATTAAGACCGGGCCAATTGACGTATGACTTCATTGACGAACTGAGAGCGACTAAGGAAGAAAATGTCAGCGGTGGAGAAAAATCGTTCGTATAGATCAATGCTCCGGTTAAGAGGTGAGTGTAGCGCATAGTTAGTGCGTACGTGCACATGCTGTAACAGGCGCGGCAGGTGGCGCCGCGCGCGCACCTCCGGCGCGCCCAGCATCAGGCGCTCCACCAGCTCGGGGCTGTCCACTCTATTGCTGATGATATCGTGTACCATTCTCAAATCTGCAACCACCCTACGATCCTTTAACGATTGCATTTTGTTTAGTTTAAGACTGTCCGCATAACAATCAGGTTTGACTTTCTGAAAATAATTTACTTGCCGCAAGAACGATCGCTGGACAGCCTCGATTCTATCAGCGTGTGTGATATAGCAAGGAGACCATACAGGCGATACATATTCCAGGACGCTTCTTACATAAGCACAGTACAGAGTCTTGAGAACCGCGGATGAGCGGAGTGGCCTAGAGGCTCTGTGAATGAAGCCCAGCATCCTCACAGCCTTCAAGACCATACTTTCGTAATGTGAGACAAAGAGAAGTTTAGAGTCCAAGACAACACCCAAATCCCTCACCTGCGACACCCTATCGACTATTAAGCTATTCAATGTGTACTGATAAGGAATTACATTGTTCTTCCGCGTATAAGTGATCGATTGACATTTTTTAACATTAAGATCCAGACTGTTGAGACGACAGTATATTACGAGTCTGTCGAGATCCTCCTGCAGCCTGGAGCAGTCATTGGCGTCTGCAATAGGCATGAAGATCTTAGTATCATCAGCATACATGAGAAAACGGGCATGCTTGAAGCAGGAAGAAATATCAAACAGGCACACATTAAAGAGTAGAGGGCCTAAATGGGAGCCCTGGGGAACTCCTGAAGGAATTGGAGCAAATCGGGAGTGGTAACAACCTATCCGGACCGCTTGACTCCTGTTGCCAAGATAAGACTCAAACCAGCGCAAGAGGTCACCGTGTACACCGATCTGTTGTAGTTTAAACAAAATGATATCGTGCCGGAGACGATCAAAACATTTAGAGTAGTCAGTGTACACGGCGTCCACCCGGAGGCCATAGTCCATGCAGCTCGAGACAGTGTCTAAAAATTCTACGAGATTCGTTAATGTTGACCGCTTACGCATAAAGCCGTGCTGGGCCGAAGGAATACTACGAGCGACAATGGGATACATCTGATCATGGACAATTAGTTCAAAGGTCTTACTGAACACCGAGAGTATAGACACAGGACGATATTGGCTTGCGCTTGATTTGGGGCCCCCTTTGTGTACGGGCACAACGAAGGCCTGCTTCCATTGATCCGGGAACACTCCTTCGCTCAAAGATCTATTGAAGAGTATGTATAAAGGTGTAGCTAGTTGTTCGGCACAATTCCTAACAAAGACTGGGGGAATGTTGTCACAACCCGCACCTTTAGTCACGTTAATTTTTCTGAGGTATTTTAGAACGATAGAAGGCGATAACTCAATAGTGCTCACACAGCTCAGGGGGTTGGGTTCATCATGTACAACCGGTTGAACGTTCCGAGTAGCAGGGTGCACATATACTGACTGAAAGTAATCCAGAAATACGTCACAAATCTCAGGACCACCACCAGCCACACGGTTGCCATACAAAATCTGAGCCGGCATTCCATGATCCCGCCGTAAACTCTTCGCGTATCTCCAGAATGTTTTAGGGTTAGCTTGAATTGAGTTACGACACCTTGCGGCATAGGTATTCCAGCATTTACGTTGAAGATTTTTATGCCTTCTTCTTAATAAAGAGAATACATCGTAATCGCGCGGGTTGCCGAACCTTTTCCAAAGTCTGTGATACTTGTCCTTTTCCCGTATGATATTGATGAGAGCTTTCGAGTACCATACTGGGAAACCCTCGGGGTTGCTATAGAAGGACGGCACATACTCCTCAATTGTAGACTTTAATTTCGAATCGAAAAACGCGACAGCCACATTTAAGGTATTGGAGTTTAGTTTTTCCTTCCAATTCGTTGAAGACAAATCGTTGCTAATAATGTCGTAATTAGCTTTCTTAAAATTGTAAATACGTTTAGGAGGCAGTCGCATTAATTTAATACTAAGGTTAGATATTTCAATGTCGAGTGCGGGGTGGTGCGGCCAGTCCTCGCGGGTGAGCGGGGCGGGTGCACGCGTCACCACCACATCCGTGTCGCTAAAAACAACGTCCAATATTCGCCCATTTCCGTTTAAGACACCACAATATTGGTTCAAGCCCAGAGAAGTTATCTGATCAAAAGACTCCACCTGAGCATCGCCACATATACCCCGCGGACTCAGCATCGATCCCGGCCGTCCTCCGGACCAAATAATATCGGGAAGATTAAAATCGCCAACTAACAAGTAATGGTCGTCCGTCGGGCAGCCGGCGATGTATTCCGTTAACCCGCGCAGTAAAGAATCGTGTGCGTGTCCCCGTCCCGGCAAGTAAACACAAACAATATGCAAGTCGCGATCACTGCCTATCGCCCTGGAGCCGACGACCACATGAACCAACTCGAGGGCCGCGGCGGGCCCGGCCGGGGAGGGCGGCGGCGCGCGCCGAGCGGCCAGCGAGCGGCGCGTGAGCACCATGACCCCGCCGCCGACCGGCCGCGCCGCGCGCCGCACAGAGGTGGCACGGGCGCCGCCGCCAGCACGGTCCGCGCGGTGCACGTCGTATCGGGCGTCGCTCACCTCCGCGTCGAACACGCCATCCGTGAGCCACGTCTCACATATTGCCACCACGTCATAATTATGGTTTAATAATCCTTGCCTAAATTGTAATGTTTTTCCCCTAATACTGCGAGAGTTTTGTAAATAAACTTTTAAAGGGAGCTCTGTAAGATATGTGTATAATGTTGATTATAATTTTTTCTAAGAAAAGATAAAAATATCAGTAAACTGAAGATGCAAAAGGCACTTTCAGATAGTTGAATATTAGTGGAAAAACCATATTCAAGTACGCAAAAGTTGTGCAAAGCAAGATTACAATGTTTATTTACGTTCAAGCTATTATTTACTAATGTAGGTATATTCATAAACAGTCGCAGGTTCGTACAGTAACGCCAGGTAACATCAGGAAACAGGTATGTGGAAGGCGAGAGTGTGTGCGTAATGTTAGAAGAATAAGTGATAGGGAAAAGTATGTTTTGTATGATGTGATCGTAAAGTCCATTATACCTTGCATTATGGCAAAAAATAGCTAGTGCCAACAACATGTAAAAGGACAAAGTGTTAACGTAAACAGGGCCGATAACAAATGCGGTTCTCAAACTTTCACGAACTGATATTAGTTCGAATCTGGACGAGTTCGGAGTTTTAAGGATGCCAGCTGCAGAATACTGTCGATGCGGATCGGTGGATAGTTGTCTGCCTGGCGCACGAAGATTTTGGCATTTCTGGTCCAGCAGTGACGAAACCCCAGCTCCTTACACCTGGCTTTGGCTGATTTTAGGATATTTTTATTGTCCGCTGTAAGGTGTTCGTTAACGTAGATTTGTCGCCTATCTCCCGGTATCCCCACTTCATGTGTATTGACGCCCCTCTGTTTACGGACTGAGCTCAGCAGTTTGTCCTTCAAGTCCGTGGAATGAAGTTTAACAATAATGGGACGCGGGAGGCCGTCGGATCTACGCGAGGGGATTCTGATTGCGGTCACGATGTCCTCCTTCTTCAACGGGCAATCGACTGCCCCAGCCACGGACATAACCAGGTCCAAAACGTTCTCCACCTTACGCTCCGGCACACCAAAAATCTCAAGATTATGTAAACGTGCTCTTTGTTCCATGTTATTAATTGTCCCTTTTAAGGCGTCAATGGTGCTTACGAGTGTGGGGAGTTCCTTAGCGACCCTCTCGGACTCCTTCATCACTTTTTCAGTCTTATTAACCCTGTCTTCGATTTTGTCAATACGACCATTAGTTAATTCGATGTTCGTGATCAGGTCATCTACTTTACCAGAGAGGTCGGTGCAAAGACTAATGGCAGAGTCAAATTTCTGTGTCAAAGAAACACGATTCACCTCCAGTTCCCTCATGATATCAGCCCTCATATCCTTCAGTGCCTTTGCCTGTTCCGCCTGAAACAAATCCAGTTTCTCACCGATGGTCTGGCTCACTCGTTCAAGCAGCATGTCGTAGGGTTCGGGCTGAATTATAGGTGTTGTAGGTAGCGACGGTTGCATTAGCATATTGTCGCGCGGCTCAATAGTTTGAATGTCACTGGCCTTAGTCTTACCCATCTGCGAGTCTGATGTAACGGGGTTTATTTTATTAATGCTCGGTGATCCGTCGCGCCGGACACGAGCCTCACGGCAACACGACCCATACCATGTATTTCGGTGTTGTGGGGTCATCCTCCTGAAGACCGTTTCTCTGATAGCTGCACAGCTAAAGTGATAGTGCTTCTTGCAAATCGAGCATACTATGTCGTCATCGGTGAAGATCTCGGTGAAACATATAGTGCACTTCGAGACCATTGTGGAATTAGGAATGTGCTCTGGGTGTACCTGGTGTTGAGTGGTCGGTGTGTGTGCGGAGTGATGATGCGACCCCCTGATGTTGCGGGGCGTCCCAGACGTTCCCTGATGGTCGAAACACGAGGGCCGGCAGGACAGGAACACACTCCAGTGAGTAAATTGGGTCACAGGCAAAAGACTTTACGTATTTCCTTGAATAATTTACGGAGCTCTTTCTAAGACGTGTATATTATTATCGAGCTACCCTCAGTCATACCTTCCTGTATTCTAATGTATAATTTAAAAATTAGGTACCTTCCTTCGTTTCCTAATATTTAACATCTGTTTATTAATATTTCTGTTTTTTATATGTTCCGGTAGTGTATTATTAGGGAGTGATCCCTGACACACAGGTGATGCCTGAAAATCAGTGCCGCAGTGTTAAATCCGCTGCGGCAACAGGCTGAGGCAGTCCTCTTTTTCCGGTGCTGCACACCACCTTCATCAAACTTAATTACTTTTGTTTATTTATTTTTATTTGTTTAATATTATTTTATCTTCTGTACCTAATTGCTTGTATATGTGCACTATTTGAAATAAATTCTTTCTTTCTTTCTTAATATTCGGTTGTAGTTCCGGCAACACGGAACACACGGGCCGCGTGATACAAATTGCACCATTTTGCTTGTCCCGGGGCAGATATCGCCGATTGTTTCGGGGTTTTTAACGACACAGCAATTTGAATCAGAGTTTATAGCGGTTTACGTACAGTGAATTCTGGCCAGCAATAAAACCGCCTCTATTATAATGCTGAAGTAGAGTCACGTGACAGTCTGTTTGATTATACATCATTACTATAATACAACACGAGTGCTTGTTTGTGAAACGAGGCGACAACACAACAGCTAGATATTATAAGAGTAATCTTTAAACACTAAAGATAACGAAACGTAATACATACTATATGGTTAAATTCGTAATATAATGACCTAAAACACTTTCGAGCCACAATTTTTTTGCTAAAAATAATTGCTCCCATAGGACGAGCAGCGCTGCGGCTTGATTGATGCGATGTCGAAAGTCTCTTAAAAGAATTTCTAAAGGCTACGCTTAAGGCAAAGTTTTTTTAACATGAACTGCCCTTGCATAATTATTATGTGTATAACGACTCCTTATATCCTCCTCGAAAACGATCGGCGTCCAATCGTGAAAAGCTTTCTAAAAATTTTGACTTCCTCAAGGAAGTTAAGTACTGGACTCCCCCTCGTAATATCACTCTCGATTTTTAAAAATTACTTGCATCACCACTATGAACAGCAATGTGGTTATGTGTAATTAAATTCTATAGAATGTATAGTGTTTATCTGTTAGTTTTTTCCTTATATCATGTCTTATTATTATATATACAGGGTGTAACATTAAGAACGGTCAGTATGGGAAAGTCTGAAACTATAAGACATACGAAGATATGTTCTTAGGAACCATGTCATCAATTTTAGTAACAAGAAAAACTGTATTCATACATTTAAAAAAAAACCTGTACTCAGCCTGGGAATCGAACCCGGTTGTTTTGAAAAAAAATCCAACACTATTTCTGTTTAGATATCGACTGTGTAGGTCTTAAGGAATAAATGTTAGTATGAAACGTGATGTTTAAAATTAATAAAACGCATTGTTTCCATATCTTTTAATTTATTTTAGTAGGTGTTCGAAATGACTACCATTTTGTAAAATACAACATTCAATTCGTTTAGGTAACGATCTTACTATTGAATTTTGTATCTTCAGGTGGTGAATTTGCGTTAAAATTGTCTCTATGGCTGCTTTTAGGTCTTCAATTGTGTCGTAGCTTGTTTTGTACACTTCATCCTTAACGTAACCCCACAAGAAATAGTCTAGTCTAAAATAAATTAAAAGACAGTAATTAATAGTCTAGTCTAAAATAAATTAAAAGATATGGAAACAATGCGTTTTATTAATTTTAAACATCACGTTTCATACTAACATTTATTCCTTAACACCTACACAGTCGATATCCAAATAGAAATAGTGTTGGATTTTTTTTTCAAAACAACCGGGTTCGATTCCCAGGCTGAGTACAGGTTTTTTTTTAAATGTATGAATACAGTTTTTCTTGTTACTAAAATTGATGACATGGTTCCTAAGAACAGATGTTCGTATGTCTTATAGTTTCAGACTTTCCCATACTGACCGTTCTTAATGTTACACCCTGTATATTATATGTATTTATATTATATTAGTATATTATGTATCTTAAACATTATTATTTATTAAGTACTTATAATAGTTGTATTTTTATTACTTGGTATTATTTAAATGGTTCTTGCACCCGCTTACATTGTACTTTAGAAAAACTCCATCACCCAAAGGTTGCCTGAAAGAAATAGCTTAAAGCTATAAGGCCGCCAATTGTATTTGTATTTTGTATCTTTTCTTTTGTTCTGTATTTTTGTCCTGTGTGCAATAAAGAATATTTGTATTGTATTGTAGTGGAGCGGTGATCTGTGGGGCTCTAATTGGACTACCTCAAGTCTAGTGACGTTTCATTCTAGAGCACTGACGTAGAAGAGGATAAAGCATGATTTAATGGAGGATGAAAACTCCGACCTCTTCATGCAACTGACGGTACCCTGTACTGTTCCAGAGGTGACAAAACAAAACCACCATCTCAAGAAAGGTTAACCTACCCCAGACCCGCCTAAATTTCCCCCAGGGTCCAAATCAATACCCATTTCGTACAAAACGTTTTTTATTTATTAACAGGACCGCGCTGCTGGTTTTCCGTTCACCCTTGGTTTGTTCCTTTGGTACAGAGATAACGTGAATATTTGATACAAAATTGTGAAGTCGGTGGCTGAGACGTACTACGAGTACTTAGGTAACGCCTTTGTACCAAAAGTTTGTTTCAAATATTATTCAACCTTCACCCTTCAAAGGAGTCAAAGTAGTCGTAGGAACCTACTTACCAATAAGTAAAATATAATATATACATAGGTGGTATATATATATTTGGGGAAGGCATTGGCAAACCACCCCATTAAATCTGCCACGAGAGTCGTTCTATGTGATTAATTCCTTAGAATGATCACGACCCTCAGCAATGAGGAATGCGATTTAGAAGAAGAAGAAGGTGGTATAAAACACTAACTACCTACCTATAAATTTTTAATGAATTAAGGTCTTCTATAGTTTTCTAAATCTTAGTATGTTGTTCACAAACTAAACCATTAACCGACCTTTTGCCACATATGCAAGTTCATAATTGTAAACTTATTATACAAAATGTAAAAAAGTAGCTCTTTTAAGTACCTAATGAAATGTAATCGTGTTATGTATATGTGTGCAAATAAATTTTAATTCATTCAATCATTCATTCACCTCAAAAGAAAGGGAGGTTATCTCTCTGATCCGCGATTTAATTATTAGTTCACAGATCAATCCTTCATATTCCTGGAAAAGTTTTAGTACTTTTAGTAACAGACTAGCATTACCGCGCAGATTTGCTTAGAAGGGAGTTGTTCACCTTTTAGAACGTCAATAATTGGAGTTGTTTTATATGTTATTGAAGTTTTAATATTCATATATTCGCTATCGCTAAAAGTGTCGGTGGCCTAGTGGCTAGGACGCCATGCCATATACCAATGAGTTTTTCAGATGTTTTCGAAGACTTACGTACATTTACCGACTGCTCTAACGGGGAAGGAAAACATCATGAGGAAACCTGCATGTCTAAGGAAAAATATTAATTCCAAAGGCTTGTGAAATCCACCAATCAGCACTGGGCCCGCACGGTGGATCATGGCCCATAACCCCCTTGTTCAAGGGGAGGCACAGTCCCCTTGCACAACTAATAAATATTAATAGGCTGCTGATGATGATTATATTCGCTGTAATATGTGCATACTTGTCGTAAATAAACAATTATTTATCTTATTTATACTATAATAATCCTTATTTTATCTACATCATCATTATTTAATTTATATTTTTTATACTAAACAATTATTAAAAAATGTGCCTAACATAACAAATCTTAAATCTCACAGAAATATACGAGTATAATCGCGTAACCATCTATCCTATTTCTGCCAAACTACTAGTTAGTTCTGCTACTAAACCCACCTCGCATTACCAGAAATACATTTAATCCTTAATCGCATCTAGATTTTTGGATAAAAAACGTTCTTCAAGAACCCGATCGCACCACGTAAATTGCGGCATCAGGGTACCAGAGGACCGCTTTACCTCCTACTCGGCGGCAATTTCTTAACGTTCCAGTTTAAACTACATTTAGATTTATCTAAACCGTTGCGTTTGTAGTTGATTAAAAACCCACTTTGAGGTAATGGGTTTCGTCAAGATGAAAGGTTAAGTGGAAACAGATTCTAGACTTTCAGAGAAAAATTGTGAGAGGGCGTAGAGGTATGAGGTAGTAGGTAACTCATTTCTCTTAGGTCAGATTCGCGTGACGTTCTGTATCGTAAATATAATGAGTTACAAAGAAAGAACGACGGGACTCAGGGCCCAGTTATTATAAAATTAACGAAGACCTCTTCATAAATATATGATTTATATTTTACTTTATACTTTATACTTTATTTGCACACATAAACCACACATGAAAAAACAACAATAAGAAATTTGACGTACACAGGTAGGTTTTATTATAATATATTTTTATTTTGTTGTAAATTTTTAGCAGTGGGGAATGAAGAATTTGTACAATATGGGGACGATCGGTTGCTCACGTCCGCAGGAACATTACCCTTTGTATCCCTGCACGTGTCTCCCCGGGTGGTGCTAAACGAGCGACCAACTTCTTGGCGGCTGCACTTGTCCAAAGCAAAGAGACCTCGCAGCCTCTATACACAGTAACATGTCTATACAATCCCAAAAAGGCTTTTATAAGAGCCCCACGACGAAAGACATCGGACCATCAGTCAGAATTTGTTGTGACATATCGCAGTACCTACTGTTATTGTATATTGTGTATAATTCCAACTGCCATATGAATAAATAAATAAATATTGTTGTAAATTTTAAGCAGTGGGGAATGAAGAATTTGTACAATATGTTTTTTGGAATAAATGCAATAACAAAACGCAATTGATTCAGTCCGTCCCAAGGACCTTTACCCTTGCTGGACCACTCACTATCTGGCCCGTTTTGCCTCTTTGGGTTATGTCAAAGCAAAAACAACCTTGTGCGTGTGGGAATAAGATTTAATTATCTAGTATCTAGACCACAGACAGACAGAAAGAATCCTGGCAGCCAATAAACCGTCAAAAACACGCCTCAAAATGTATGGAAATTCGCCATCCTTTTTTAATAAAATATTTAATTGCAGATTCAAATTTGAACACAGCAAATTGAATAGTATAATAATCGAGCATATTAGCTTCCGTGAAGCTCATCACGGTACGAGACTGCACCTGTGCACATGTAATTAAGCAAAATGTTCCTAATGCAGGCAACTGTGAATATGAGTGCATTTACCTAATTGGAAACCCAAGGGAAACTTTCACAGCTACAATCAGCAAAGTTGTCAACAAAATTCAAGTGAAGTTGGACGACATTTGGACAAAGTAACGTTCGTTTGACGAAAAAGTTTTTGATTAGCACGTGCATGAGTAGAAACTCATTCTGCAGGTGTATCAGATGCATGTAACTTTATAGACGTTTTTCAATAAAGTAATGAAAATAATTACTGCAATGTTATAGATACCAGTAGGAGAGTATTTTATGAGCATTTGCTAAAATCAACAGAAGGTTTTCATCGTGTATGTTTGAACACTGTAAGCACCCCATTCCAACTCCAAGCAAGTGGAAACATGTAAACGAAGCACGAAACAATCCACTGACCTGGAAATCTTACAACCGTTTCGGCCTTAAGATTAATTAGTTGGAGCAAACATCTCCAGTAATCTCGAAATCAGCGTGCATCCGAGCGAAATAAATAATTATCTCGGACGGAAAATGCAGTGTAAATTTAAACTCTTTAAATTTATGTAGTTATAATTCTTACAGTACTCGGCTCAGTCGTGGGAAACGTCGCATATGCGAAAGTGCCGAGAAACTCGAGATAGGAAAAGAAAATAGTTTTCGGAAGACATGGAGGAGGAAGATAACAAAGGGACAGCGGCACGCAAAGTGAGTTCTATTTACTGTTTGATATTTCATTTCAATAGAGGAAAGAATTTCAGTTATCATATTCCGATGCCAATGCAAATGGAAGCAAGGGGAAGGTGAAACTTTTCATTGAAAAACCTTGATAAGTTGAAGAAATGTGGTAGGTAATTCTTATTTAATTTTTTGTAATGTTTGTGTAAAAAATTCTTCTTCAATATTTGGGAACGTCTTATATGTTACGAGTGTATCGGGAATTTATTGGGGACGAAAGTTAGCCGATTAAGTAATAGTGTTAGAAGTTTGAACACAAATGAAATAAGAATTTGGAAAGACACGAATCAACCCGCCCTACTTAATGACAATACAGAAAATCTTGAACTGTTGTGGGTGCGAAAACAACAAAAAGGACACGTTAAAAATAATATATTTACTTATAGAAATCAGAGTAATTCGATTCTTCACTCAAGAATCAGGAATAGGCCATAATATTCGAAGAAATTATCTCTGACAATTTACTTGTCCTTTTTACTTTTTAGAATGGTGAAAATAAAAGTGAACGGAGGCGCAGCAAAACAGAAGCGGAGCCTGCTCAGGACGAAATTAAGAAATTCAAGGAGAATTTACTGCATTCAGTTTCTACAGGAGAGTGAGTTTTGAATATAATAAGTTGTTATTAATAACAGACATGGATTGGAAAAGCTCAAGACCGTAGATGGCGTGCATTAAATGAGACTTACTCGTACTTATCTATATTAATTTGACGTATATTCATAAAAGGTTTTTGCTACTCGTGCCGGATTATATTCACTGAGGAAATTAATTTTGCAATAAAGAAGAGAATACATGTAACTGAATGGAAACAGCTACAAACGTTCTTTACATCTCCACACTTCTACCTATATGTATTTTATTTAAAGGAGATGTTATCTAAACGACCTCGCTCTTATTGGAAAAAGAGATGATTCATGATGAAATCCAATCTGATATAAGTAAATATATTTACTTGTGATAAAATAAGTACGTGTACTGTACATCTCATACCTTTATAATTACTTTTTAGTTTCCACACTGCTTCAGAGCCGTTAATAAATTAGATTCTATCAAAATAAACGTTTTCACGTTTAGAAATTAAATAGTTGGTGTATAGCCATTTAAAATTAAAGTCGTAAAATAAAATAATTCGGGGAAACAGCTGTTTATTTACTGGCATTATTTAATAACAACCGTCAAGGCGATTTATTTATAAGTAGGCTGGGTTATACGGAAAAGGTTTACATTATTTTATTCCCTCGAGCGTTAATTGAAAAATGTGAAAACAGTGATAAATGGAGAAAAACCTGAAAGAGGAAGAAGAAAAATTTGAATTAAAAAAAGAGTTCCCCAACGATGAGTTTGTAGGTTTGTACTAGTAGTTTCCGTACAAAATTTTGACCCTGAACGACCTGTTTGAAGGAAAAGTTTATCTTCTGCTATAAATTATTCAAATTATATTTCCAATAAAATGAATGGTGTGTTTTCTCTTACATTCTGTAATTTCTCTAGGATAAATTACAATAACATCTTGGCTTCAAGGTTTTCTATTTCTGTCTACAGTTCAATATTGTCTGAAAGTGGAACAGAGATAGCCATTCCATCAAGATCTCGATCGGCGTCAAGAGCAAGAGAAGCTCTAACTATACCAGCTAAAGTATTGGCGGAGCTAGACGAATCAAAACTGTTTGAGCTCAAAGAGGTAAAATAATTCAATGTTTCTTGAAATTGTGATGCTTAGTACCGATATCATCGACGATGAGCTATCAATATTATCCATATAGTCACAGGCTCACCGCATTGGACATTGGATTATGAAATGAAAGTACCTATAAAGAGGTTAGAGGTAAGTTTTAGAGGTTTTCGCACTGGGAAAATATCGAGTTCCCATTGAAAATCTGTCTATACTTACCCAAAACACATCCGGAAAATCGCCTACAGTTCCATCTATAAAATTCACAGAAATGTGATAAATAATAGTGAAACACTTCCTAAAGTGTTTTTACTTAGGTAAACCTGAAGATCCGAACGCCCGCCCCTATTTTTTGTTTCGTCCAAGTAGGTAAACTATATGCAACTTTAAACACTTTACACTCGTATGTAAACAAAATTATCATTGAAACAATATTTAATTCCAGGCATTCTTATTATTTGATTTGGATGGTGACGGCTGCATAGACCACAACGACCTGAGAGGAACCTTGGTCAGCCTCGGGGAGAAAGTCGACGAGCACGCAGTAAGAAACATGCTTGCTGAGGTATAGATATTTTTTTACATTGTTATACTTAATTTAAAAAATCTTACTACAAGTTGTATTCTTTTAATTTATCCAAGCTAATGATTAAACAACATTTAGGTATTGTTATGTTTGAAACGAAATCTCTCTTCAACCGGTGTCCACCCACTGCTGGATGTAAGTCTGCTCTAATGCATGCCATTTTCTACGGCCTTGAGCTTTTCCAATCCAGTTTCCTCCAGACTTTCTTATGTCAACTGCCCAACTCGCAGGTAGTCGACCTACGCTCCTGGTCCCAGTCCTTGGTCTCCATGTCATGACTTTCTTGCCCCACCGACCATCATCTCTACGGAAAATAGGCCAGCCCACTTCCACTTCTCTTGGGATATTATACGGGCTATGTCGCTCAGTTTAATTATTTTCTAAATCTCCACATTTCGCACTCGGTCTAGAAGAGAAATTCCCAAGATAACTCTTTCCACTGCTCTCTGGCTGACTTGGAACTGGTGAATGTATTGTTTGGTGAGCGTCCACGTCTCAGATCCGTAAGTACCGACCGGTAAGACACACTGCTCGTACACGCTACGTTTAAGGCTTAGAGGAATATCGCTCGTGAAAATTTGTGACAGTTTGCCGAAAGCTGCCCAACAAAGTTGGATACCAAATTCCTAAATGAATATTTCTTATTCAGACTGTTTAATTTCTAAACAACTTACAGAGTGTCAATAAAAAGAAACAGTAAAAAGCATCATAACTTTTAAATAAAAATTAGCGAGCATTAAAAGTGGAATACCCTCAAAAATCCCCTTTAGCGGGGAAATAATTCATTCGTATTTACAAAACATCGCAAGCTATTCATCACCGCTGAGGATCTTAACACACAAACTTCGCTTTTCTTTTAAGCCCTCTTAAGTATTGTTAGTGAAGTTAAGAGTTATAAACGAACCTGTCTAAAGGAGCTCGTAATCCTATGTCAGTCCTCTATGTGGTGACAGGGACACGGAAAACACTCCCTATATATACAATTATATATAACTACTAAAAAGAGTTTCTTCACAGAATTTCCTAATATTTATGTTCAATGTTTTCGAGCTTCTCTACTATATTTAGCTAACATATTTTTATTCGAGTAAGTAAGGAGCATCGGTGGCCTAGTGGCTAGGACGCCGGACTCCCATGCGGGAGGTCCGGGTTCGAAACCATGCCATGTACCAATGAGTTTTCCGGATTTTTTCGAAGACTTATGTACATTTACCGACTGCTCTAACTGTGAAGGAAAACATCGTGAGGAAACCTGCATGTCTAAGAAAATAAAAATTTCCAAAGGCGTGTGAAATCCACCAATCAACACTGGGCCCGCTCGGTGGATCATGGCCCATACCCCCTTGTGCAAGGGGAGGCCTGTGCCCCAACAGCGGGGACATTAATAGGCTGCTGATGATATTTTTATTCATCATCGTACACTTCTTTCGACCCAGGATAGGATACATGAAGGAATTAAAGGAGTGCAGTATTAGTACGTCGTACAAGAAGTGTAAATTGTTTATTGTTTGTTTAAAAAAGGCAATGTTTTACACCTTGCCAATATTCCCACTAGCCTAATATTTTAGTGGTCCACAACAATAGTCCAAATGTGGATTCGTTCCGGCGACGCTTGCGCAGAAGTCTCGTGCCCTACCCTTTGAGCCATTTGTATCGCTTCAAACTGACTAAAATTCTAAGTAGTTTCTGGAAAGTTCATATATTTCATACATTGTCCTTTTCCATCGTCGGTTTCTACGTGATTATTATCTAGACTGTATATGACGGCTTTTAGAGTTGGGTCTGTTACGTTTTTGTCTCTCTTGAGTATTCATACCTTCCAAAACCTTTTCTTTGTCTTCAACAAGATGAATTTCCAGCCACAAAATCATAATGCGTTAGCGATTTAAGGCCCCCATGTGGACGGATTCCGACTCTGTCAAAGCAAATATTTGTCGAAATTATTTCCCGGGGAGCCGACTATTTTATTCATACACGGATGTAACAGAATCAGTGTTTAATATGGAAGAATTCGATCGTTTTTGTTTGTTATTGTAATAGGTTTCGTAATGTAATGTAAGAAACTGCTACTCTAAATTCATATTCTAATCTAACATCAGATTAATGGATTTCGTCCAATTGTACACTGGTTTGAATTTTATTACACCCTTATTAATAAATAATAATCTATAAGCAGGATATCGGGCGAGGTACGTTTTTTTTTACCGGACTGAATTTTTATATTTTTTTCCGGACTTTTACCGGCCAAAAACCCACCGCCTGACGGCGAAACAATCCAGTTCAATCTTACAATTAGTTCAAAAGATGCTTCAAACGTTTGTCTGAATCACATACATCTAAGTATAAGTATGGTATCTCTGTTATAAGTATGGTATCTCTGTGGTCTGAATGAACTCTTCTTACCTACCTCCACCTTATTTTACTTACCTGTAAAACTTACAGCGAGCCCTTTATTCTAGTCTAAGAATCAGATTTTCTGCTAGAGTACATTCTTGACCACAGGATGATAATAATTTGTAACAGATTTATTTAAAGTTACACGGTCCTTAAGGAACTTAATCCTATTAGTAGTAGGAGCTAGAAGCACTGTAGAGGCTTAGCTATAAGATTTTGTGAAATAAAGTGTATTCCTTCGCTCATTCTTTTTCTAGGCACCAAATCCTCTAGATTTCGACGCATTCGTCCACCTGCTTGGTTACCAAACGCTCGAGCTTGACGCTGAAGATACAGTAGTAGCAGCGTTGTCGAGATGGGACAAGGATAACTCCGGATTTATCTCTGAACAACGGTAACCGAACTATGTATACATTAGTATTTTAAGAGTCCAGGGAAATAAGGATTAACGTCACTTGAGAATAATTTTCGGAGTGTTCCTCAAAAACCATAAAGGAAGGCATACGTCCGCCCCTAAGGAGAACTATTGTTTATCGTTTCGTTGCACCATATCATTTGTGGAGGGAGACTACTTTTTCAAAAACTGTTACGGGGTAACTTTGATCGTTCTTTCCTCTGAACTTTTCATTTGTTTCGATATTTACACTGCAATATCCGTTCCTTGGCTATCGAGTTTCGTTTTTATATCGGCATATTCTATCATGGATCAACGCAACTTTGCGAAAAGGGGAATGGAAATGGGAAAGAAGGTAGGATCACGAGATACATTATTTTTTTCTAATATCATAGAACCAAGAAAGAACTCTTTTATAAGGTATCATGCTTATCATATCTTAAATAACGGGAAACAATATAAATATATACGCGTATATTATTATATGTTAGATAAACAATAGATGCCCGCTAGGCACTTATATTAGTAAACCGGGGAACAATAATAATTAATTTCGCATCACCACTTGGTAATAAGTAATAACTTAGCCTCCAACTATGAGAATAGGCGAACTTATCTAATCTCCCCGGTATTGAGGCTTCGTCCCAACTTTAGCTGCTCGAAAAGTTTACATTAAATATGCAATGTACTCTATGTAGAAATCGCTGATAGTACGGGGTATATTACGAAAAGGTAATTAGTTTTATAAATTCAGAATTGAAAATTAAATAAAAAAAAACCTGCATGGAATTAAAAACTTAATAAGGAAACGATAAACAATGTACTCGTATGTACGGGTAGTTAGAAATCAGAGAAGTCAGGAAAAAGTACTGACTTTTTTTTCGAGTGGACGTGACCGGAATTTTCCAGGCCCTGCAGAACTATTTTTTTGTTCCGTGTAGCACTGCTCCCTAGATCCATAATGAATCCGATCATTGGATCTAACAAGAATAATAAATATCGGCATCGTTCAGTAGCGTTTCGTAATAGGTAATAATTAATTGATTCAGGGACGGTCAGTGAAACTAGATCAAATGGGAATCTTACCTTATGTATCTAAAGGTCTCGTCACATACAGACACGATATAACGCGACAGGCTACGACAACGTGTGCGTCACACACGCCGACAACTGTCGCCTTCACACTGCGAAAAATCGCGTTGATAACATACCATAAAAGTTATAGACCACTTACCCACTTACAAAGGGTTCATAAAAGGCTCTGAGGGCCTCCACTGTGCAACGCGTGCGCACGTAGCGGGTCAATCAATATTCATTACTGGTTATGAAGTTAATACGTCAGTGAATTAACATAATAACCAGCAATGTACGTCGATGTATAGTCGTGACCGATTTGAGACACTGGACACTTTGTTACACTAGTCATTGTGAACATTATCCTTTTTCGTGCTGTGGGCACGCCTTGTACTATACAACCCAGACAGACATTTCAGCGAGACGGAACTCGCCCAAACCACAGATTTAATATTCACCTTGGGTTCATGAAAAAATACACTCTCCAGTTATAACCCCGCAGATCCGGTGTAGAGGTTTATTAAAATTTTCAATGCAATCTTTATTTTACGATGCCGCCGGATAGGCTTTCGTATAAATCTCAGAGAAAATTTGACGAGGAGATGAATACAGAAGCATTTGCTGGTCGTATACAAGATCGTAAAGTAAAAACAGATTTTTTTCATTTCTTCCTTTACGCACACGTCTTTATGCAAAATATCACAAGTGAAAAAATGGTGGGACAGGATGTTTTCTATGTATAGTAATATAGTGATTCAATATAAACTGCAGTTATGAATTACTTGTTTTGCACAAGAAAAGTGATTATTTGTCGAACCTTATACTATTATTAAAGAATCAATATGCACAGCATTACCCCAAGCGAAATAAAAATTAAAGTTTTGGAAAGGTTAAATAATAACAATATTTTAAGCGAGCAACGTGCATATTTTTAAAATTTAAACCTAATTTTTCACTGACTCTACAGTACGTCATATCTCGTTGAAAGCTTCAAGACAGGCTTCTTGCGATGAACAATATGGAAGTACCTTAATATAATTTACCGTTTGTAGAGGCAATAAAGTTTTGCAACTTATTTCAACGGGTAGTTTATACGGTGCAATTTTATACAAGACGACTTGCAGCGAATCTGCCAGGCGATATAAAGTTGGAAAAGAAAATTTCAACTTTAGGCGACCGTGTTAAGAACTTTTTCATTGATTTTATATCAATTCCAAGGTGGCTTTGAGTTGTTTGGCACGTTTAGAAACACGAATTCACTTTGAGTTCATACAACTTAACCATTCACCTGATAAAACCTTTTTAACCGCAAGCGTAAATGTTGCAAGGGCGGTTGCTTAAATCATCTTATATTTATGTTTAATACCTCAAAGATAATAGTAGGTTTTTCTTACGAATAAAAGTTATACGTAAGTAACATACACATACATGTAAGCACATACATTTTGTAAACATAAAAACAAAATTGAAGTAGGAAATTGCACAGAAAAGATTGTGCATATAAACAGCGAATGTTCATATTCTCTAGGGGCTTTGTATTATTCCAACCCTGATTCACTTATGAAATGTAGGTTTGTTGCTATATATTGTTATAGCTGAATTGCCGATTCTTTCTTTTCGTTTGGTTAG
Organism: Hofmannophila pseudospretella; assembly: GCA_947369225.1. Lineage (NCBI taxonomy): Eukaryota > Metazoa > Arthropoda > Insecta > Lepidoptera > Oecophoridae > Hofmannophila > Hofmannophila pseudospretella. The sequence continues at coordinate 9,782,319 of OX376321.1, read as the reverse complement.
TGGTCAGTTGGGCCATCCGTAGGCCTCTTACATTACTCTGACATTACCTAACGACTGCAGTGGGATGTCAGCAGTCGGGATCGACGGTTTAACGTGCTACTATACTAGCGGTTACCCTTTTAACGCCTTGTGCGAACGAGCATAGACGTAAGTACTTATTCAATTGGTCACATTTTAAATGAATTACATAAATCTTTTCCACACCGACCGAATAAGGACCTACAAGAAGAAGCAAAAAACGTTACATTAAACATCGCAAATTATATTAACGTAAAATGTAATGCGAAACGAACCCTCTAAGGAAATTAACTTAATATAACAAGCGATGGAACGTGTAAACATTTTAATCTGCGGATATGTTTCGGAACTTAAGATAATGATAAAAGTTTAACTCTGCAACGAGCTATGTATATTCGTAATGGGATTTTCGTGCTACGAGTAACTTTATCACATTGATCAAAATAAGTTTTTGGAAGTTAAAAAAGTTCGACAAACTTTTCGAATTATTTATCTACTTATGTAACATTGTGCATTTACATACTAGATTTAGAGGGTAAAAGGACACTAAATCTCTGTTTTCGTACGAAATATACTTAATAATTAATTACAAAATTTCCGCCTAAAAATTGAATACTTATTAGAAAAAGGTGTGAGAGAACTCTATTTTCTTTTTATTTACAGGATCCGACATGATCTCATGACTTGGGGTGACCGATTCACCGAGAAAGAAGCTGACTATGCCCTGGACGAAGCACCGACCATTCAGAAGGATGGGAGCACTCTGATCGATTATGTTACCTTCTGTAGTCAGCTGTGTGGCCTAAGGAAGTCTAAAAAGAGTGATGGCTAAGAGAAGAGATGTCCTTAATGAAAGTTCAGCTATAAAATGAAAATTCTGGTAATGAGTTAGAAGGTATAGGTATATTATTTTGAAAATGTTAATTAAATTCCTAAAGAGGTTAATTAAGTAACTATTAATGGATTTAATAACGACAAATTAAAGTTTGCAGAGAATTTCGAATAAGTTAGAGTTATATTCATGTTTCTTATAATAAACTTTTGCTTAGCATCTGTTTGAAATCTATCTACATTCCTAAAACTTAATCCCTTTTCTAATTGAAACAGCATTAAATACTTATTAATTTTGATAAAATGTTCTTCTAAACCGTCTTTGTATAAAAAGACAGTTTCATTGGTTATTACGTGGAAATACCATTAAATATTTCGAGAGTTCGTTTCATTGGCTTGCAAAATTGGCTTTAACTAACATTAAAAAAAAACATAAGTACTCTTGGTACAAGTAAGTCATCTATTTCGAATGGCTCGGACATTTCTATAGCCTCATTAATAAGTTGCCATCCCTTTGACAATTTATCAATGTCTGTTAATTTGGTCGCGAAATTCATACGTTTGGTCTCATATATCGGTTAATGTATGACCGCTCCTGTGGTTGCCCTAACTAGAAAAAAAAAAGTTGGATATGGTTCACATCTACAACTTGGCTTCTTTATCTTTTCTAAATGTCTTTTATATATAAAGAACATTGTAACATAAGTCTCATCTCGTCATCATTGTATACCTATCAGCATGAGAGGCAAGGGTTTAACACGATTTTAGTCATAAACTCTTTTGACTTCCCTCTTCTCTAAACTCTAAACCGATCCTTCAACTTGAAAGATCAACTCCTCCTTCCCTCTATCAATTTCTGCTCTATGTTTTGGTGTTATAATATGAACCGACACAACGTACATCGACCCCGAATGAAGTCAAATCGTTTATCCGCTTGACCGCACTCTAATTTGAAGAATCTTATAAATACAGTATAGTTCTCTCCTCTAATAATAGTTTTTCTACTCGCATTGCGTAATTTAATCAATAAGAAGGATCAACATCATAAAGGGGTTCATTCTTCATAGCCGTGTTATCATGAAATATTTTAACACTGTTTTTCATTAAAGTACAGCTGCTGTATAATATGGAGCTGTTTATGGAATGGGACTCTTAATAGACAGTGGGCATTTGAACATTGAACATTTGGACATTGGTTATTTGTATATTGGTCACTGTTCATTTAGATATTCGTAATTGATCTTTGGATATTGGACATTGGTCATTCGGACTTTGGACATTTGGATATTATAACGCCCTTCAGTAAGTGTCTCTTTAATTAACTTGTATAAAACAGTTTGAACAGTGAAAATTACTTTGTAGGGTGTTATTATTTATTATGGTATTTCATGGTCGTAGAAAAAGTAGTGTATGCAACTGCATGTAATGGCGATTTTAATATTCGAACGATCCTTTATGAAACTCAGCTACGCTTCCTTTCATAAACAGTTCTCATGTTAAAATCGCTATCATTACATGACCGTTGCATAAAGTACTATTATAGTTTTTCCACTGTACAATACAGTGGAAAAACTATAATAGTACTTTAGTATATAAGTAATATCAGTTTTACTCACTCAAGGTGCTCCTTATAGATGTCAAAGTCTGTGAACACCAGTTCAACGATCTCGTGGGGCGAAGCCAAGAAGGTGTAGAGGAGGCAGTCGATTCGCGCAGGGTACGGCCGAGGGTAGTCGGGGCTACTGAACGTGCCCCGCTCCTTGCCGTACGTCGACGTGAAATGGATGCATGTGCAACCTGGTGGAAGAAAGAGAGACATATGATTAAAAATAGTATAATTCAGGCATAGTTGGAGTCTCAGGTTATGTAGGTTTTATGTTAATTTTATCTTCTATCCGAGGAAATTCGAGATAGAGATAGCGTAGACTGCATCCAGACAATAGATACATACATAATTATTGTTCGTATCATGAAAGGAAAGCTATCCAATCACCAATAGCAATCAGCGCAGCTAATTCGATGGATTACTGTCATGCCACGGTCGATGGACCACTGAGGGACTGGTACATCGGGAGTGGCATTAACAAGAGACTTAATAAGGTAGACGAAGACGTGACTGGTAATGGACTATATCTCAGTGAAACCAATAGTACCTATGGCTCGAAATTGCGGCGCACACCTCCTACCTCTGAACCATATAGGGTTTAGTTCTTTAGAATCGTGGAATTTTGTGATTTTAAAACCAAAATCGATGGATCTACGACTTGTAAACTTAACTACCATTAGAGTAATACCTAATACAGGTTGTAATAATAGTAGTAAATATTGAGGATCATTTTCAGGCCCTTATCGTTTCGTAATAATACAGGTATCTTGTTACAGCCTTAAACCTAGAAGCTGAGGTCTAATTGTTCCATGTAGCAGTTTGGGTTTAATTCGCAAACGCACGTGGGTATACCTAGTCAATTATTCAACCAAACATTAATTTTAGGTACCTACTTCGCTTCGTTATGGGAATTATAGTGGAGTTACATTATAAGTAGATACAAGTATATACAAGTTAGACTAAATTAACACTGAAAGGAATTCAATAAAAATACAGCTAAAGTTAATAAATTACACCTCAGATGGTGGAAAATCTCATACTTTTCGATATTTTAGAAAGCTTAGCTTATAGTGCACCGGACGCAATACAGAACCCTATGGGAGACAAAAGATTGGTCTTGATCCTCATCTATGAGAGAACGACGAAGGAGAAGATGAAAGCTTACGAAGTCATAAACTCAATCGTTGTTTGAATAAAGTAAACCTCTTCTAAATCGTTTTCCTCATAGCTTCTCAGCTATGAGGAAAACGATTTAGAAGAGGTTTCGTGATCTTTCTAGGGAATTAATCACATTGAACGACTCGTGGCAGATTTAATGTGGTGGTTTGCCATTGCCTACCCCATTTCACGCACTGGTTATATCAGTGTGCAGGTTTAATCACGATGTAAATGTACGTAAGTCTTTCGAAAAAACCGAAAAACTCATTGGGTCCGAAGAACTCGGACCTCCCGCATGGGAGTCCGACGTCCTAGCCACGACGCCACCGACGCTCTTAAAGTGAACCTAATTACATACAAACTAACTCCAATTCTATGTAAAACTATCAAACTCACAGCTTCGCACTACTCAATTCGCCCAAAGGTTATCTTATCGATTAAGTAAGCACTTCGTAAAATTAACCCTCAAATGGACCGTGTGATCCCCATTAGATCGCTTATCAAGATCGGCAAACTAGTTCAATACTAACAGACATTAGATGTTATCACAGGCAAATTCTATTAACATGCTTGATTTCTCCAATTCGGGAATAGCAAACCCTTATGCAGGTATGTTAAACTCACGTTAGTCTCGGGCCAACTGACTGTAAAGGTTATATAGTACCTAAGATTTGGAAGAAACGTGGCAAGTGTTCAGCACTTCTGTGTTTATGCTTATAGGATGCTCAGATGAGGAAATCCGGCATGGAACAAAAGTTATCGATATAGCTTATAAGATTAGTAAGCTGAAGTGGGCCGGTCACATCTGTCGCAGAACCGACAACCGCTGGGGTAGACGAGTTCTGGAGTGGAGACCGCGTTTGGGCAAACGTAGTGTGGGACGCCCCCTGCTAGATGGAGCGACGGTCTGCGCAAGGTGGCTGGCAACGACTGGATGAGAAGAGCGAGCCCTGAGAGAGGTTATGCCCAGCAGTGGACTAGAGTGGGCTGATGATGATGATGATGCTCAGATCCAAGACCGCGTCTTACTATATTCGATGTTCGTACTATACATGTACTGACTCCCACACGCGATAATCACGCCGATGAATGAAGTATTATCCGGAGTTCGATGTTGGTCTATAGAACATTAAAACTGTATCAAAATTGAAATCACGATGATTTTTCTACTCCCATTTGGTAATCTGTAGAATACGGTACCACAATCAGTAACATAAAAAGGTTCATATTGTTACAGGTACTATACTAAAATTAACTGTTTATTAAGTTTATGGAATTGCAACTCAATTAGACAGTGACATTTGGATAGGTCTAATAAATGCCTCTTGAATGAACTCCTTGCCTAAAACAATGTGTGGATATTACAATTTAGTTTGTATGTATTATTATTCATTTAGGTATTTCACAGTCGTAGAAAAAATATTGTATGCTACTGCACCTAATGGCCATTTTATCACTCGTGCTATCTATTGTGAATCTAGCGCTCGTGTTAAATGATTATCATTACGTGACAGTTGCATAAACTATATACTATTGTCGGGCCGCTATATGGAACGAACCGCGTCGCGTCGCGTTTGCCATACCTGGCTTACAGAATTAGTGTCAACTATCCAACTTGAAACGTTTCCCTTGATTATAGAGCATTGGAAATTGATGAGAAATTATTGTGTGGTACGAGATGGAGTTTAATCGTACTGTGCCACCAGAATTCGAAGAGCTGTCGTGCTGAATGGTTTCCTCCGGGGGGGTCTTTTAAACCTTCTGTGAAGGCGGCGGGGAGTAGCTAACTAGAGTCGTATTAACAGAGTTAACATTTCTAAGCAATTTGCGAATTGGAAGTCGTTTGCTGTAATTGACTTTCTAGCGGAATTCAATTGAAACGGTTTGAATTGGGTTAAACTTAACATTCACCTATAGGTGTTGAAGTCTAATTTGCGAGAAAATTTCAGTTACCTGTTAGCACCAAAGATTTTGATATCACCCCTATATACGTAGATTGCTCGCCAGATAAGAGAAGTTTTATTAGGAAACCGCGTCTGCCAGTTCGCGCATGCGATTTGAACCTTTTCCCAAACATTAGTCGGAAACTGTCATGTCAAATGTATGAAATCATATAACCTTTGGGTCAATTCCGTGGCTTGCAGTCAGTACTCATGTCATTGTTCTAGAGGAAAGGCGCTAGTAGTCCGATTTCTGAGGTTAGCACCAACTTCTAGGTTGTATATAGATATTGAAATGATATTAGTTTCACACTATTTATTCTTTTCCTTTAAGAAACTATTAATTTATTATTTTTACTATACCGTCGAAACTTCATAAGCATTAGCATCCATTTTCGGAAGACAATTATTTAATTACTAAGAAAGTTTTTTCTTGTACTTTATGACCCTAATTATCCCTAATAAACTAAGTAATTACTTAGCCCTAACTCGCTTCCATTGTTCTTAATTCATTCGCGAAAAATGGAACATCAAACGGAAACAAATAGCTAGATTATATAGAAGGCTACGAAGGTAAAAGTGCCAGCCGCCGCACGCCGCTCCATCTTAATGGAGACAGTACGAGTATGAAGGATATTTTAGGACATTTACTGAGATTGGTAAAACAATGCACGTACATACATTACGAGTACTTTGACATAGAACATAATAATATTATGTTCCGTGACCTTGAAAAGCATTTGTACTATTCTCTTTTTATTGAATTAATAATGACTAAAACGTTTCTAAATTTATCGTAACGTCGATCACCTTTTTTTACCTAAATGTATTTAGAAAAATAAACTCTAAATTAAAAATATAAGAAACACCCGATTTGCCATTATGGCGATCCCCTTTTTGCGAAAGGCCTTTGGGTCAGCGCAGGCTAATATAATAAAAATATGGACAAGAGCTTTATGATCGTTTGGTCACCGCGTAACGTCAAATTAGCAAAACGCCTAAAGTCAAATCTTGGAAACAGGAAAAGAGACCTGGTAGTGACACTTGTGTGTTATTTGAATTCAAACTTACTTAAAACTCCGCTTTTCTTAATCATAGTCTTAAAGATTGAATTGAAAATCAGTTTGTTCTAAGCGTCTAATCTTTTTCAACCAACAAGCGGAACAACTCGGCAACAGCTGAACTTATGATCAACACCCTCAGGCGTATCATACGAGCTCACTCTTCAAACACAACATTGAAAGCAAACAACCAGCAGCATTTGCCTCTGCCAATTAACTTCGTCTAATTGGATTTGAGAACAATAATTGAAATCCACGAAGTACAATTACATTTGAGCTTGAGACGCATTGTATTCTTGAATGGCTATTTTATGGAGTAAGTAAATCTAACTATTATAATTGTATCATGAAATAATACCAACGTTAAAAGTTTGCCAGATACAAAGGTTGAACTAACCTCGACCACTTCAGTAAATTAAGTACTCGTAACAAGAAATACTTACCTATTTTGTAAATACAAACCTAAGTTGCGGAGTAATTTTCTTACTTGACCGAATGTTTATTTATTTTATTTTATTTACACTTTAATGCACAAAAAAAGGTGTACATGAGGCTAGGTTAATGCCATGCAGCATTTTCTACCAGCTAACCATGGGGTTATGCAGAAATATTAAGGTAGGTGCATATAAAATTGACAGTTGTTATTATTAGGTTACATAAACTTATGTAAGTAAAGACGTATGACTCTCGCTCCGGGTCGTACCTGGTGCAAAGGTTGGCCGTAGCGATACAGCGCGGTAACGCCGCGAGCGTTATGGGCACCTTTGCACCGGGGACGACAAGGGGCGGGCTATTTGATTGACATTATTTCTTTATTGGAAAATTATTATTATTATATGATATGTAAATTAATTTTATAAATAAATTATCTGACTGTAAGTAAAGATATATAAATAGTTATTCATAATTCATATTAAAAATACATATCATCATTATATTAATGACCCCACTGTTGGAGCACAGGCCTCCCCTTGCACAAGGGGGGTACCGGGCCATGATACACCGAGCGGACCCAGTGCTAATTGGTGGATTACACACGCCTTCGGAAACTTTTAATTTTCTCAGATATGCAGGTTCCTCACGATGTTTTCCTTCACCGTTAGAGCAGTCGATAAGTGTACGTAAGTCTTCGAAAAATAGAAGTTAACTATAATACCTTATCGATTTGAACCTTGTCGTAGAAGTTCTCGGACGAGGGTCTTGAACTGGAACTTGTTGGAACTCCTGATATCCTCAGACAGAATGTTGGTTCAAGATATCAAATTAAATTGTCTAATATTTAGAATTATTCTCCAAAAGTTTGTCAAATGCCTCATTCTATTCAATAAAAATATCTAGACTAGAACAGCAATAGCCTTTCCTTTCCCGATTCTACATTAAGTAACACTTGAGGTTTAAAAGTAAATAAAAAAAATATACTTGAAATGGCGAAGGAAATTGGATTTATAGCACTTAGTTTAATTACTTTTTCTTGTTCTCAATGATTTTATTTGAATTTATTTACAAATAAATCCATCGCAACCGGTTTCGACTTTCATTATTTTCAGGACTGAATATTCGTGAGTAGGTAAGCATATTTTTAACGTAAATTAAATATGGAATAGAGTAGAAAAGATCAATTTTACGAGATACCGTAGCCTTAACGATTGGACAAGGAATGAAACGACAATAATCTCGGTGGCACAGCATCTTATCATTCTGTACAATACAGGGTATTCAGTTATTTACAAAACAATTCCACCAACCCAGCTGCTGCAAAATTAGAAGCCAACATGATTGCTAGGATCGGAGTGGTGGATAATCACTGGTTCGAGTGCGGTGGCCGGAAATTGGGACCGCTTGGCCGGACCGGGCGATGGCCGGGTCCGGACGCCCGGCCGCAGTCAAGCTGCGACGATAAACGCTGTAGTCATGATTCGGCTACGAATTAATTCAAATCTCGGATTAGATTTGTCTGCCGTTATTTAATTGTTTACTTACTTACCTGTTTATTATCATTTACGTTTATTTATTTACATCAACAACAGTAAGCTAAGCGCAGAATCAAATCTCTCTTTATGGAGAATTCCACAAGGGTGATGAATATACTATATATTACGGGATTTCTTCTTCACATTAAATAATGTCCTGAAAAAAGTAGTCTTTGTAAAACCATGTTTAATTACTTGAAAATGTTTTATTACAGCAGGAGTTTTAGTTCAAAGTTCAAAATAGTTTATTCCAAGTAACAAATACGTTACATTTAGACCGTCACGTTTGACAAAATATTCTTATTCTTAGTTATATTATCTAAATTAATCTATGGATTAATTATAAAAAATGATGTACATAGGTAGGAACCTAAAATAATTCAATCCTTTGATATCGTCATTATGTAAGGGTCGAACATTCTTTTCGGTACACTGATGTATTCGTTTATACTGTAAAAAGCATTATTTTAGTAAAATCTTGAAATTAAACAAGTAAAACAAAATAACTTTGACTAAAACAAAAGCTCATTGAAGTGTCTCAATTTAGCTTTTATCTGAATAGTCGGTTCAGTTGTTTGAAATAGATATGAACTTATCCCTCTTATAAAACTTCAACAATATTCAACGTCATAGTGAAATCAATTTATAGTTAAATTTATTTTAGACATTTCTTATTAGATTGTGCTGGTGGAGACTGTCGAAACTTACCCACCCAATTCAAATGTATTTTAGTCATCACAATAGTATCCTAAAGTGAATAATAGAGTCTTTAAAAATGGTTTTATGCCAACTTTACACTGCAAAAATATAAATTACAAAAAGGGTCAGCTTGCTTAGTTTGACATATTATAAAGGGTTTGGTACATACTTTTCTATAAAAGGTTTGGCAGAGCCCGGATCCTATGAGTAAAAGTAGGTACGGTAGCATTCTACGGTCCGTCCACAATTCGCGTAATCTACTGCACCCGACGTTACACTACCACCCGTCACCCACTAGGGCTCAAAGTAAAAAATATATTATATTAGTGTGATCTCATAGACCGCATATAGTAAAAGGCCAAAATATTATAACCTAATAAATAACCATTAAGTAGAAATTAATTTGATAAAGCAAATAGGAATCAGGGACATCGAGAAAACAAACAGGGAGAGTCAATAATTTTGCCCACATTTCGGCATTGTTTGGTGGAGCTTATGCCAAATAAATCACGAATAGAATGGACAAATGAGGAAATGAGGGTATTTTCTCCTCTCGTAATTACTGGAACATATTAATATGTCATACTCTATCTACATTTAGGTTTGCTATGTAGGTATATTCATGTAGATAGAAATCTTCTCGGTAATATTATTAGAACTATGAAATATGTAGTAAAAGTTTATGGGAATACTCTTGGCATTTAGCTATATCAAGCAGATTATTATCATCAGATACTTAGTTCGCTTTTGGATTATCCCATCATATTCGATAAGTGCTTGGGTTTGATTGGAACAGATTGTCCTGATTATAAATCCAGTTTCTCTGTTATTATTACACAAGGCCTTCAAAAGTAAATAGTTATAAAATTGTAGATGATTTAACTTAGGTTTAGATTTATGAATCTTCCGACGGTGGAGTCACCCTTATGTCTATTTCTGCCGGAAAGCAGCAATGCTTGTAAGAGAGCCATTAATTGGCATTAATATGAGGCACTTCATCTAAGTCTTTGTTGTTGTTTGTTGTTTTATTTTTATTTTTCCAATATTTTTTAAGTTTAATAATATGTGCAATGTAAAAAAAAGTCCTTTAGCAGCAGCTAATAACATTATAGTGAGACGAGATGTCTAAGGGTGACGGGCTACTTACCACCTATTGGCACGTTTGCTTGTCTGTTCTCCTTATACCGTAAAAAACTATAGCAAATGATTTTCACTTATTCATCTGTACAAAGCACATCTTAGCTTTTCCGCGGTTTCCAGGTGCCGTAGAAAGTTTTTGCTACGCAGGTCAACCTACGGCGTAGAGGACGTCAGTAACGAATGTAACTAACGAGTCACAGATTATGATCTGAAAAATACTTACGCTTTATTTTCTTCTGAAAATTGTTGTCGATTTACCTGATTGTAGGATGCACTCCTTAAAGTGGTCATTATGGGAAAGTGGTCTTTGTGGACCCAATAGTCCTTTTCTAATCGTGGTCTCCATAGTTCATTTCTGCGCTCTACTCTACATGCCATCCAAGTCGGGCTGAAGCGATTACAATAAAATAACCTATTATGTAACACGTGTCGCTACTGTTGGTACATAACATAATAACAGTTGCAGATTGCCATTTACCGCTTTCAAAGCGTTAGAACTTGTGACTTCAAACACAGCACGCGTTTGAAGTTCACAAGCTATAGCTAATTGAAACTATTTCGTATATACTCGTATTCAGCGTCCTTTTGATCTTGTGGGACTTACAAACATTTTCTATAGGAAAATTAAGCTATAGTAAGTCACGAACTCAACTTATACTCGGTTCGTAAGAGCTTTTACGGTTTGAGTTTAATCCAGCTTCGATAAGATTTAGCTTTAAAAAGGCTTTGGCATTTGAGTTTAAAATCCTAGCTTTCAGCTAGCATTAGCATTTAGTTTTTTATGCTTTTGCATTCCGTTTAAATAGTTATTTGTTGGAAAATTATTGAGTTTTAATTTTCTATTAAGAAATGAATGTCTTTAGACCTTGCCATTTTCAACCTCTTAACCGAGCCTTTGACGCTCACAAAATGCTGAATTAGTAGAATTATCAGGCGCCTCACAGAGGACAAAGTTTATCTTGTTTCACTATCAGAAATGATTCTTAAGTGACCTCCGTTATCAAATAATTAATTACCTAATGAGAAATGCTGCTGGAATGTGATTTATTCATTTCACTCGCCAAACACTAAGTGTCCGGACTCAAGAAACATTTATTACATTCTCAAGATGAAGTTGTTAATTCTCTCTGTGTTTATCGTTTCCTGTGTACATAGAATTGCATCAGATGAGGTGAAACAACCCCTGCACTTGGACTGTAAGCTGACATCATTACAAGGAGACCCGTACCCTTCAGTATTAGTGCAATGGCTTGGAGACCTTCATAGACTAACGTGGAACTCAGAAGGAGAAGTGAAATTCGATAAGAACTTCAAACTGCCTACACCATCATCACATTCGTACCCATCGTCTGCAGGTCTCTCAGGGGACAGTACGACGGCAAAACCTCAGAAGCCCGATGCACAAGTTGTTCCTGATAATTATGTTTGGGATGACATTTTCAATTGGTTTGTCAAAAATTGTTCTAAACCATATTAGCGTCACTTTGTTAGGATGAAAATTTTAAATAACTTTGTGAATTTGTTAAACTTTTGTAATAAATATACAATTTGTTATTGTAATATAGACCTTTTATTCAGTGCCAACTAACGACTCTATTAAACCAAATAATTTAAATATAATATCATGACTCTTAGTCTAATTCACAGAGGACCCAAAAAGTACAAAGACTGGAACATAATACTAATAATGTTATCACTTCTAAAACTTATAGTATTTATAAACCAATGATGTTGTGTCTGCCCCTTCAGTAAACTCCTTTAAAAATACACTAGACAACTAGTTAAAAAGCAGTGATAAATAACCCTAATTTTAATCTTCTTACAATGATTTAGTGCAAATAACTAATTTAAATAAATAACAATGACTGACTGTGTAAAAACTGTGAACAGTGAAATCTATAAACTGAAACTAAGAACTTATAACTTTCAAACACTATGACATAGACGCATCAGCATATATGCTGCTTGTCTATAAATATATAATAATATTAATTAGCTAGTATAACCATAATTTTATCTCCATTATAATGAACCCTTAGTTTACTATTATTGTACAGAATTTCCCCAAATACTGGTAAGTACTAATCTTCGTACCCAGTCACTTTAAAAGGGTCGGTTGGATTACAGTGGCCTAAATCTCGACATTTTAGTTACTCGTACTTAGTTTACAAACACAAATTGAGTCGACCGAAGTTTGGACTGGTTTATTAATCGCCTTAGTACACGTACTGGGCCCGATTCTTCTAGTAGGAACTCATAACATAAACTTGTGGGGCTGAACGCGCCCGCGACATACTCGCGATGTCAATCTACTGTGTGGTGCAGACAAATACATTCTTGCTCTCGATCTTCAAGACCTACCTTTTATTTCGTGGGCGCATTCAGCCCCACATTGGTGACCCCGACGTGATAAAGAACAACGGAAATGTCGCAGTGAGGCTACCACTGTTCTGGACCGACGACCCCGAACTATATAATAGCGCGTTCTACGCCGAGCTAAGTAGGTACTGTATCGTAGTGGCGCGGGTCGTGCGTCGCCACAAACTCAATAGCGTACTCTGTGTCAATAAGACATAAAACGCAAACCGTTGCGTAGATGGAGCCACGAGCACACTCCGTAAACAGAAAAGCAAAATGAAATGTCTTGTTTTTGAAGATATCACAAATTTCTTGTTATTTGGATTAATGTAATTTAATTTCTCAAAGTAAAATTGTGATGATATCATGGCATCATATGGCCATTTCAAAATAGCAACCTAAAAATATGTTAAAACAGCGTAGCGCGAGTCTGAAGGAATTTGGTGAAAAGGTACGTATGTACATGTTTATATTTGTCTTTATGTGCTATTTTAAAGTTTATTAAACAAAAATCTTGTAAAATCATCCAATATTAAATAAAACAATCATTATTTATTTATCAAATTATTTTCATTGAAAGTAATAAATTTAGGTTATGTTATGTTTAGAACAAAATCATCTTTAAGTCGTACACATACGTCGTATTTTTGAAAGTTTTTTTTGTAACTGTGTTAGTGACGCCTCTAGTGGTAAAACATTGCAGGATAATCTCCTATAGAAACTAAATTATGCAGCAACGCACGTTTTTCGTATGCCACTAGTCAGGAACTGTTAGATGTTAGAGTTGGATCGTTATGAAACGTAATCGAAATGAAAACGTAATCTACTTAATTAAAATAGAACGACAAACGTAAAACAGTGGAATCGGGCTCCAGAACATTATTCATTTGAAAGACACATTATGCAAAATAATATATATCGTCTTAGATGTCGATAGAACTAAATAAATTACTGCTTAATGTAATTGTGACTACTCTAATGGAGAAATGATTTAAATAGTTACGATTCATTATTATTATTTACTGCTCCAATGGCAGTCGAATAAGTAATTCTCAATGTATACTCGTATGTTATAAGTACTTAAAAAAGATAGCTTAACATTATTTGAAAAGACAAGTTATTCTAGATAAGGAAATTATACGACATTTATTTCCCAGAAGAAAAAGAAAATCCGAAATTAGTCCGAAAGAAAGTAGCATGGTTGGTTTCATTATAATTCACTTAGTGGTAATAAACGACCGACTCCCACTCAAGAGCCGCTCCAACTCATAATTTTATTATCAATTACAAACCTTTGTCATTTCCTCTACTAAGGTAATGTAGACGTCCTTAGCAAGACCTCACCACTTTCTCAAGCCAAGACCCTGGCACGTAAATAATTAACATCACAAAGTCCCCATATTGTTTTAACGTCGACAGGGGCCGCGTGATTGTTAATTTTGCGACCTACAGCCTACAGAACCTTATTGTCTGTGGCTTACAAACAACTAAACTTTAATCGTAAACGACCCTCTCGGTGCTGATTGGAGGAGTTTATGACAACTCTCCCTCATTCTTGTAATGTCTTTGGGGGACATTTTTGTTTTTCTGAGTAATTTTACGTGAGCAGCGGTATTTTATTTGGGACGTTTCCGTCAGTGACAGTCACTTTGTGAAGGATCAGATAAGTAAATTAGGTTTTTTAAATGCAACAAATTAGGCTTTTTAATTGCAGGTGGTAGGTATGAGTCAACCTGGGGTTGTACCTCTTTCTGCAGCAAAGAATAGAATAAGTTTAATTGTGCGGTAAGATGACAAAGTATTCGTAAAGCATTGCTGTGTTTCGGATTTCGGAGCGGAGTGCCGACTTTTGAAAAATTCAGGATAGATAATAGAATGATATACAAACTCGGTGAAGCATCGTGTATTAAATGATGAATACGAGTATATTATAGGAACCCGTGGGATACCAGGCACAAGAAGCTAGTAAGATATAAACATATTTGCACACAATTGTACTATAGCCGGCAGCCTGATATCAGTAGTACCGAGGTTTGCAAAAGTTGGCATAATACAAATAAAATGCGTAAACTAAAAAGTCGGCTTGTAACTAAACTCCCTCCGCGCAAAAGAAAACCTAAATATGCTTTGCATTGTTTTGGCCACATGATCGTCTATCGCTACGTTGTGATCCGCAAGAATAACCCTGGTACTTTTAGAGACGTGAGATTAAAATTCGAAGACACATAAAATAATTAAATGCTTAAAGGAGGAGATAACACTAAATTGTAGTGTTGATGTCATTGCTGAAAGAGTAGAACATTGTTAATATGTACAGTACACAAAATTATATTAGGAATAAAATTAGGGAAACACTGGGAAATATACTAGGATAAAATCAAGAAGATGTGGGAAAATATGAAGGAATTTTTTTTTGGAAGGAAAAGATTAGAGTTGACGGAAACATTAGGAATGGTAAGGATGGACATTTTTCCCCTTTTAGGGGGCTGTAGAGCTCCAGCCAGCGCCCAACAACAATGAGAGTCAACCACTTGATGCTCTCCCTTAGGAGCGGATATGGATGGAAATGGAACTTGACATCAACGTCAGCTAATTCGCAAAGCAAAGTAACCATTCAGTCCAACATTTTTGAAATAATTATTCAACTGTATTCGATGATAAATGTTCATAAAATCTGGACGAACCAGCAAGTATAATTTTGTGGAGAGCTTTGCTCTCGACTGGTTGTTACCAGTAATAATTATTAGGTCAAAGACCTTAGTAGGCTGGGCGAACCAGTATTTTGTAGTTGTAAGAGCTATGCTCACAATAGACTGGAAGAACCAGTAAGTTGTTTTGATTAGGGTCGTGCCCTTATTAGTCTGGACGAACCAGTATTCGTAGTTGTAAGAGCGATGCTCTCAATATACTGGAAGAACCAGTAAGTTGTATTGATTAGGGCAGTGCCCTTATTAGCCTGGTCGAACCAGTATTAGTGTACTAATATTGAGCTTTGCTCAGGACTGGTTGCTACCAGTAAGTTGTATGGATTAGGGCCGTGCCCTTAATAGACTGGACGAACCAGTATTTGTAGTTGTAAGAGCGATGCTCTCAATATACTGGAAGAACCAGTAAGTTGAATTGATTAGGGCAGTGCCCTTATTAGACTGGACGAACCAGTATTTGTGTACTAATATTGAACTTTGTTCAAGACTGGTTGCTACCAGTAAGTAATTAAGATAATAAATAAACCAAGACCTTAGTCATGGAATTTAGTTAGTAACCAAACATGCTAGGATTGAAATAGTTTTTAATCAACAAATGTACTCTACATTTATCTAACCATGGGAAAGAGGAAGGAGGCGAGAGGATATGAAATTTTGGAAGGGATCTGGTAGGATAACTTAATTCTAAAACAACTTATAATATAAGAAATTAAGAAGTTCCGAAGTCGAAATTTAATGATTTTATATAAATATTAATAATACTTTTATAGTCGAAGGTCAAAGCAACAAAACCCTAATTTAGCTAAAATTCAACCATGCCATGAAGTAGGTTGAATTGAGTAAGCATTAACCCACTGGCCAAGCAGACCACTACTCATCAATTCCTTGTGAAGTGTGGGGAAAAATATAGTCGCCGCATGTGTAGTATTTTGCTTGCAGAAGTATTTTTCATGAACCAGTGAAATCATAAGAAAAGTGATGTATATTGCAAAGGGTTGTGAGGTCCCGCACAATCATCACTAAACCATAACATCACTCACTCACAAGAAACCTCCAGAACGTAGTTGCATTGTCTAATTAAAACCAAACTAGGTTCAGTATACACAAGGACTTCAGGAACTTACATGTTATTTACGCCAATTGCTTAAGATCTACCCACCACCAGTTTTATTTGTAATAAAACTTCCCAGCCTTATTAGCACTAATACCACCACCAGCCTTATTTGCACTAAATATTGACAAATACCAATTTAGCCCAAGGTCAACCAATGTCATGTTACCATGGAGTAGGGTGAATTGAGTAAGCAGCAATTCACCGGCCAAGTAAACCCCTACTCATCAATTCCTTGGATAGTGTGGGGAAATCATTGTTCCTAACGTGTATAGTCAAATGCTTGCTGTAGTGATTTTCATGAATCAAATAAAGCGTAAGAGGCAGTGTCGTATATTACAAAGGGTTGTGAGGTCCCTTGCAATCGCCACTAAACTCCGGCCATCATTCACTCACAAAAATACTTCAGAGAGTGAATATGAAGTTAAACATGAGCCAAATTAGGCAAATATATTAAATACTTTAGATTTGAATAAAATCAAATCTAGAAATGTTCTTAAAACTATCAGTTACCCCAAATGAAATATTTTCTTATTAAACTAATTCTGGATAGATTTTATGAATCAGGCAACGGACAAGAGAGACTAAAACCCTTTCGAACTTCCCCTTTTTTGTTTCTTACGGAGTGTCGATCAGATCATTCGCCGACAGTCACCGCACTAACTCACAAAATGTGGTCTATCAGAATTCCACCACCATCTTATTTGCAATAAAACATATTTATTCAAAAGATATTTCTCGTAGAAAATAAACCTAAAAGGAAATAAATCATATTAAAATCATTATAGATTACTGCATACAACTCCAAGGTTCAGGAACAACCTAGGATAATGATGATCTAAAAATTATCATTTAAATCAATTGTATAAAACTAGTATTTTCATATTTAACTAATTCTGGATAGACTTTATGAATCAGGCAACTATCGTGAATAACCGTAATCCTTTCGAACTTTCCTTTTTTTTTCTTACGGAAAGTCGATCAAATCACGCGCCGACACGTGCCGCTCTAACTCACAAAATGTAGTCTATCAAAATTCCACCACCAACTTATTTGCAATAAAATCCACCACCAACTTAAATTATTCTGCAGATATTTCTCGTAGAATATAAAACTAAAAGGAAATAAAACATTAAAATTAATATATTTACTGCAACAATCCCTATAAGAAAATATCATTAGTTAGAGTGCAGTGCAGGTATCCTAGAATATAATAAAACAATTAAAACACACAAACAACAACAAAAAGTTAATAAAATTATCGAAGTAAATAGCCGGAACTATATCTGAAATTGTTATAAAAATTAAGTGGATTCATTCAGACTCCTTATGGAAACCTAATAGGAAATAAAAATATATATTAAAATCATTATAGATTGTTGCATACAATCCCTGTTGAAAATTTCACTAGTTAGAGTGCAGTACAAGTACCCTAGAATATAATAAAACAATTAAAACACACAAACAACAACAAAAAGTTAATAAAATTATTGAAGTAAATAACCGGGACTATATCTGAAATTGTTATAAAAGTTAAGAATATTAAATAACAATAAAATTTCCAAAAGAAGTTGAATACATCTGAAAATATAATAAAACAATAAAAAGATCACAACAAACATTATCCGAAATTACGAACTGGAACAAACCCTAAAATATTATTACCTGTTATTCAATAAATAACTAGAGACTACCAACAATTTAAAACTATTCAAATCAATCACACGTTATAATAAATATTATTAACACTCTATTTAGGACTTTCTTGGTTCTTGTATAACACGATTTTGAATAATAAACTATACTATTATAAAAGAAATTTCAGTTAAATATTACATATTTAGGATGATTTTAGATATTTATTTAGAACCAAGAAAATCAAATAAGAAAGATACATTATTTTAGACATACCATACTATTCGTCTGGAATAATCTATTTCAATAACATTATCAAATATACCTACCTAACTTATGAGATATCTGTTACATACACGTAGTTTAAGCCCTTTTTCTTTTTGTGATAAACGATATCTGCAATTCATTATTTATTATAGTTATTATTATTATAGTTTCATTCATTCATTCGGCATTAGAAGGATGCCGTCTATTAATAAATTACAACATTTCTCTCAAGCTATATTACATCTAATTGTCGCACGTGAACTACCTATTTATTACCAGTGTTGTAATCTTACGAACGTACCGATTTCCCTTAAACTCGAACGCTTGAGTTGTTTATAAAGATAAACAAAACACCTACGAAACATGTTTTAGACTTTATTGAGTTTATTTATACCTATTTAATTGTTTACGATTGTATCACTACTATATTATATTTAACGTATTTTTTGTTCTGTAATAAGTCTAATATCATTTATTAAATTTTGCTATAATTTAGTGTGTCAAAATTCAGAATCTAACAAATAGTTTCAAAGGATATTTAATAAAATGATATACATATCGATACGTCAATTAAATCGATTATACATTACTAAAACCGCGCTCTCTTACTTAGCGAATGTTCGGCTTTGCATCGCGAGCGCGCGGATCGCAACGAAAGTCAGGTAAACAAACGATATACCATTGTAAATAAATGTGTGTTCTTTCTTTTACTGCGAAGAATTACTCTGTAGATGTTTATCGTACCTATATCTAATTATTACGCGGATCTACGAAAGCCTAACTAAATAAAGAAATCTCTAGTTTAATTTATTATCTATTTATGCACAAACCTACTTTGAAGACATTTAGGTCAATATACTCACGTCTACGACATTAGTTTCTATCTAAAAACTAAGTGTCTATTTGATTTCTTACATACTCTTTATTGCACAAATAGAATACAACAAACAAGAGACACAAAAGGAAACAGTGAAGTACATCCTAGGCGGCCCCATCGCCAAGAGCGATCTCCTCCAGTCAACCCTCGGGCAGAGGAAATTATTTCGTGAAACATGAATGTTGTTCTGTAGTCTTTACATAATAATATCAGAAACTAGCGAAGGATTATCTAGCTAACTTTAAAATATTATTTAATTTGTAAATTAGGCTAAAGTAAATATATGACATTTGAAGAGTATGGTATACCTAGTATATTGATATATGTGCATAAAATAACAATAATACCCCATAAAATGCAAATATAAATAAGTTATGTATTAAAATAAAAGCCCATCAAAATCACTATTTTATAATAAAACTATGTAGTGATTCCGATAAACACCCCTTCTCACGAAGTAAACAAATATAGTGGAAAATCCTCTTCCACAATCTAAAACCTATGATTCCCATAATACAACCAGACCATTAACTACTACTCACGTACTCTGCCGTAGAAATCGGTACAGTGGAGGTCATCAAGCGACCAGACTCACTGTCCACAACTCATCTGGATTTATAGACATTCATTTTATTTACGCGACGAGATTACAGGAAATTATTTACACGGTTATGGTTTTATTCCCTAAGCTACGAGTAACAAGACTACACTCCACACTGTCTTTCTTTGTTTTCATGATAATAGCTAGCACTTAACGGAAATAATAATAACACATTCACTTAATTTCCTCCCGGCTCTTATAAAAACCCTTTCTAAATCTCGAAAGTTCCATTCTCTCCCTCTATCTACTAGACATCTCCCTCAGCTCTGCGACTGCGCGTGCTATCCGAAAAAGCCGTAGGTATGTCCCGCGTCCTGGCTGGTGTCCCTGCGCTAAAAGCTGCGCACACATTTTTCCGGCCCTAGGCTGACTCCCTACTTCAATCTTCAACTGGTCCCGAACTGATCACAACACGTCACTCCTCCATCTCTCTAACATTTTACTTTTCGACCGCCGGACACGTACGCACTCTCGGCCACCGCGCTCCCACCAAACGGCGTGCGGGTGAGGTCTCCTAGCGTCCCGGCGCGACTGTCCCACGCTGCCGCCTGCATTGGCGCTCCCCTCTCTTTTCCACAGTTCTATTGCTTTTAAGGTACGGTCGCTCGGGCGTTCACGTTCGAATGCAAGCAGGTATCACCCTTTATTGTTTTGACTAAAGATAGCTAATAGCATAAATAAACATCTGGCGTACGTGACTGTGAATGAAATTTGTTTGTACACGAAATAACAGATTCAACATTAAAGTCTGCTAAGTAAACCTTAACTTTTATTTTCTTGAAGGATGATTTCTATATATATTTATTTATCCATGCTGACCTGGGTTCAGTATAAATGAGCAAAATAAGACATCCTTGGATGTAAATACCAACATATCGTTTTTCTCTTTTTCTTTTTTATAAAATATTTACTTATTTCATTTTTAATTCGACAATGGGTCGGTACATTCACCCCCCAAAATTTTAAAAGGTTTATCCGGTTAAAATTTTCGAGCTGAAACTAATACAAATTCAAAATGATCTAACTAATATTCATACTGAACATTTACTTATAATTCCCCAGTACATTAACTCAGAACGCCTCCTATTCATTACCTTTTAAAACATTACTAATACCCTAGTATTCTTCAAATCCATAACTATTCTCATTCCTCAATAATTCCTGATTTCTATAACACCCCCCATTCCTTTAGACTGTATAACACTCTCCAATCGTTGAAACTCTCAAACACCCCCCAATCCTTAAGACCTCTACAACATTCTGCCATTCCTTAAAACATTTGCACACCCCCCGTTTTATTAAACTTCAAACACCCCCCAATCCTAAAGACCAAAGACTCTCTCCTTTAAACGTAATAAACAAAGTCTGTCTTCAAAAATAATCTCAACTAACTCTTTCCATTTTCACGAACACCAAATTGTAGGCCAAGGCCTACTTTAGTTTTAGTCATAAGAACAATGCAAAAAATCCTGGTCACGGCATCCCAAATTGTAACTAAACTCCCTCCGCGCAAAAGAAAACCTAAATATGCTTTGCATTGTTTTGGCCACATGATCGTCTATCGCTACGTTGTGATCCGCAAGAATAACCCTGGTACTTTTAGAGACGTGAGATTAAAATTCGAAGACACATAAAATAATTAAATGCTTAAAGGAGGAGATAACACTAAATTGTAGTGTTGATGTCATTGCTGAAAGAGTAGAACATTGTTAATATGTACAGTACACAAAATTATATTAGGAATAAAATTAGGGAAACACTGGGAAATATACTAGGATAAAATCAAGAAGATGTGGGAAAATATGAAGGAATTTTTTTTTTGGAAGGAAAAGATTAGAGTTGACGGAAACATTAGGAATGGTAAGGATGGACATTTTTCCCCTTTTAGGGGGCTGTAGAGCTCCAGCCAGCGCCCAACAACAATGAGAGTCAACCACTTGATGCTCTCCCTTAGGAGCGGATATGGATGGAAATGGAACTTGACATCAACGTCAGCTAATTCGCAAAGCAAAGTAACCATTCAGTCCAACATTTTTGAAATAATTATTCAACTGTATTCGATGATAAATGTTCATAAAATCTGGACGAACCAGCAAGTATAATTTTGTGGAGAGCTTTGCTCTCGACTGGTTGTTACCAGTAATAATTATTAGGTCAAAGACCTTAGTAGGCTGGGCGAACCAGTATTTTGTAGTTGTAAGAGCTATGCTCACAATAGACTGGAAGAACCAGTAAGTTGTTTTGATTAGGGTCGTGCCCTTATTAGTCTGGACGAACCAGTATTCGTAGTTGTAAGAGCGATGCTCTCAATATACTGGAAGAACCAGTAAGTTGTATTGATTAGGGCAGTGCCCTTATTAGCCTGGTCGAACCAGTATTAGTGTACTAATATTGAGCTTTGCTCAGGACTGGTTGCTACCAGTAAGTTGTATGGATTAGGGCCGTGCCCTTAATAGACTGGACGAACCAGTATTTGTAGTTGTAAGAGCGATGCTCTCAATATACTGGAAGAACCAGTAAGTTGAATTGATTAGGGCAGTGCCCTTATTAGACTGGACGAACCAGTATTTGTGTACTAATATTGAACTTTGTTCAAGACTGGTTGCTACCAGTAAGTAATTAAGATAATAAATAAACCAAGACCTTAGTCATGGAATTTAGTTAGTAACCAAACATGCTAGGATTGAAATAGTTTTTAATCAACAAATGTACTCTACATTTATCTAACCATGGGAAAGAGGAAGGAGGCGAGAGGATATGAAATTTTGGAAGGGATCTGGTAGGATAACTTAATTCTAAAACAACTTATAATATAAGAAATTAAGAAGTTCCGAAGTCGAAATTTAATGATTTTATATAAATATTAATAATACTTTTATAGTCGAAGGTCAAAGCAACAAAACCCTAATTTAGCTAAAATTCAACCATGCCATGAAGTAGGTTGAATTGAGTAAGCATTAACCCACTGGCCAAGCAGACCACTACTCATCAATTCCTTGTGAAGTGTGGGGAAAAATATAGTCGCCGCATGTGTAGTATTTTGCTTGCAGAAGTATTTTTCATGAACCAGTGAAATCATAAGAAAAGTGATGTATATTGCAAAGGGTTGTGAGGTCCCGCACAATCATCACTAAACCATAACATCACTCACTCACAAGAAACCTCCAGAACGTAGTTGCATTGTCTAATTAAAACCAAACTAGGTTCAGTATACACAAGGACTTCAGGAACTTACATGTTATTTACGCCAATTGCTTAAGATCTACCCACCACCAGTTTTATTTGTAATAAAACTTCCCAGCCTTATTAGCACTAATACCACCACCAGCCTTATTTGCACTAAATATTGACAAATACCAATTTAGCCCAAGGTCAACCAATGTCATGTTACCATGGAGTAGGGTGAATTGAGTAAGCAGCAATTCACCGGCCAAGTAAACCCCTACTCATCAATTCCTTGGATAGTGTGGGGAAATCATTGTTCCTAACGTGTATAGTCAAATGCTTGCTGTAGTGATTTTCATGAATCAAATAAAGCGTAAGAGGCAGTGTCGTATATTACAAAGGGTTGTGAGGTCCCTTGCAATCGCCACTAAACTCCGGCCATCATTCACTCACAAAAATACTTCAGAGAGTGAATATGAAGTTAAACATGAGCCAAATTAGGCAAATATATTAAATACTTTAGATTTGAATAAAATCAAATCTAGAAATGTTCTTAAAACTATCAGTTACCCCAAATGAAATATTTTCTTATTAAACTAATTCTGGATAGATTTTATGAATCAGGCAACGGACAAGAGAGACTAAAACCCTTTCGAACTTCCCCTTTTTTGTTTCTTACGGAGTGTCGATCAGATCATTCGCCGACAGTCACCGCACTAACTCACAAAATGTGGTCTATCAGAATTCCACCACCATCTTATTTGCAATAAAACATATTTATTCAAAAGATATTTCTCGTAGAAAATAAACCTAAAAGGAAATAAATCATATTAAAATCATTATAGATTACTGCATACAACTCCAAGGTTCAGGAACAACCTAGGATAATGATGATCTAAAAATTATCATTTAAATCAATTGTATAAAACTAGTATTTTCATATTTAACTAATTCTGGATAGACTTTATGAATCAGGCAACTATCGTGAATAACCGTAATCCTTTCGAACTTTCCTTTTTTTTTCTTACGGAAAGTCGATCAAATCACGCGCCGACACGTGCCGCTCTAACTCACAAAATGTAGTCTATCAAAATTCCACCACCAACTTATTTGCAATAAAATCCACCACCAACTTAAATTATTCTGCAGATATTTCTCGTAGAATATAAAACTAAAAGGAAATAAAACATTAAAATTAATATATTTACTGCAACAATCCCTATAAGAAAATATCATTAGTTAGAGTGCAGTGCAGGTATCCTAGAATATAATAAAACAATTAAAACACACAAACAACAACAAAAAGTTAATAAAATTATCGAAGTAAATAGCCGGAACTATATCTGAAATTGTTATAAAAATTAAGTGGATTCATTCAGACTCCTTATGGAAACCTAATAGGAAATAAAAATATATATTAAAATCATTATAGATTGTTGCATACAATCCCTGTTGAAAATTTCACTAGTTAGAGTGCAGTACAAGTACCCTAGAATATAATAAAACAATTAAAACACACAAACAACAACAAAAAGTTAATAAAATTATTGAAGTAAATAACCGGGACTATATCTGAAATTGTTATAAAAGTTAAGAATATTAAATAACAATAAAATTTCCAAAAGAAGTTGAATACATCTGAAAATATAATAAAACAATAAAAAGATCACAACAAACATTATCCGAAATTACGAACTGGAACAAACCCTAAAATATTATTACCTGTTATTCAATAAATAACTAGAGACTACCAACAATTTAAAACTATTCAAATCAATCACACGTTATAATAAATATTATTAACACTCTATTTAGGACTTTCTTGGTTCTTGTATAACACGATTTTGAATAATAAACTATACTATTATAAAAGAAATTTCAGTTAAATATTACATATTTAGGATGATTTTAGATATTTATTTAGAACCAAGAAAATCAAATAAGAAAGATACATTATTTTAGACATACCATACTATTCGTCTGGAATAATCTATTTCAATAACATTATCAAATATACCTACCTAACTTATGAGATATCTGTTACATACACGTAGTTTAAGCCCTTTTTCTTTTTGTGATAAACGATATCTGCAATTCATTATTTATTATAGTTATTATTATTATAGTTTCATTCATTCATTCGGCATTAGAAGGATGCCGTCTATTAATAAATTACAACATTTCTCTCAAGCTATATTACATCTAATTGTCGCACGTGAACTACCTATTTATTACCAGTGTTGTAATCTTACGAACGTACCGATTTCCCTTAAACTCGAACGCTTGAGTTGTTTATAAAGATAAACAAAACACCTACGAAACATGTTTTAGACTTTATTGAGTTTATTTATACCTATTTAATTGTTTACGATTGTATCACTACTATATTATATTTAACGTATTTTTTGTTCTGTAATAAGTCTAATATCATTTATTAAATTTTGCTATAATTTAGTGTGTCAAAATTCAGAATCTAACAAATAGTTTCAAAGGATATTTAATAAAATGATATACATATCGATACGTCAATTAAATCGATTATACATTACTAAAACCGCGCTCTCTTACTTAGCGAATGTTCGGCTTTGCATCGCGAGCGCGCGGATCGCAACGAAAGTCAGGTAAACAAACGATATACCATTGTAAATAAATGTGTGTTCTTTCTTTTACTGCGAAGAATTACTCTGTAGATGTTTATCGTACCTATATCTAATTATTACGCGGATCTACGAAAGCCTAACTAAATAAAGAAATCTCTAGTTTAATTTATTATCTATTTATGCACAAACCTACTTTGAAGACATTTAGGTCAATATACTCACGTCTACGACATTAGTTTCTATCTAAAAACTAAGTGTCTATTTGATTTCTTACATACTCTTTATTGCACAAATAGAATACAACAAACAAGAGACACAAAAGGAAACAGTGAAGTACATCCTAGGCGGCCCCATCGCCAAGAGCGATCTCCTCCAGTCAACCCTCGGGCAGAGGAAATTATTTCGTGAAACATGAATGTTGTTCTGTAGTCTTTACATAATAATATCAGAAACTAGCGAAGGATTATCTAGCTAACTTTAAAATATTATTTAATTTGTAAATTAGGCTAAAGTAAATATATGACATTTGAAGAGTATGGTATACCTAGTATATTGATATATGTGCATAAAATAACAATAATACCCCATAAAATGCAAATATAAATAAGTTATGTATTAAAATAAAAGCCCATCAAAATCACTATTTTATAATAAAACTATGTAGTGATTCCGATAAACACCCCTTCTCACGAAGTAAACAAATATAGTGGAAAATCCTCTTCCACAATCTAAAACCTATGATTCCCATAATACAACCAGACCATTAACTACTACTCACGTACTCTGCCGTAGAAATCGGTACAGTGGAGGTCATCAAGCGACCAGACTCACTGTCCACAACTCATCTGGATTTATAGACATTCATTTTATTTACGCGACGAGATTACAGGAAATTATTTACACGGTTATGGTTTTATTCCCTAAGCTACGAGTAACAAGACTACACTCCACACTGTCTTTCTTTGTTTTCATGATAATAGCTAGCACTTAACGGAAATAATAATAACACATTCACTTAATTTCCTCCCGGCTCTTATAAAAACCCTTTCTAAATCTCGAAAGTTCCATTCTCTCCCTCTATCTACTAGACATCTCCCTCAGCTCTGCGACTGCGCGTGCTATCCGAAAAAGCCGTAGGTATGTCCCGCGTCCTGGCTGGTGTCCCTGCGCTAAAAGCTGCGCACACATTTTTCCGGCCCTAGGCTGACTCCCTACTTCAATCTTCAACTGGTCCCGAACTGATCACAACACGTCACTCCTCCATCTCTCTAACATTTTACTTTTCGACCGCCGGACACGTACGCACTCTCGGCCACCGCGCTCCCACCAAACGGCGTGCGGGTGAGGTCTCCTAGCGTCCCGGCGCGACTGTCCCACGCTGCCGCCTGCATTGGCGCTCCCCTCTCTTTTCCACAGTTCTATTGCTTTTAAGGTACGGTCGCTCGGGCGTTCACGTTCGAATGCAAGCAGGTATCACCCTTTATTGTTTTGACTAAAGATAGCTAATAGCATAAATAAACATCTGGCGTACGTGACTGTGAATGAAATTTGTTTGTACACGAAATAACAGATTCAACATTAAAGTCTGCTAAGTAAACCTTAACTTTTATTTTCTTGAAGGATGATTTCTATATATATTTATTTATCCATGCTGACCTGGGTTCAGTATAAATGAGCAAAATAAGACATCCTTGGATGTAAATACCAACATATCGTTTTTCTCTTTTTCTTTTTTATAAAATATTTACTTATTTCATTTTTAATTCGACAATGGGTCGGTACAGGCTTAAAGCGATTAAAACCATAGAAAATTCTAAAAGTCGGCACTGCGCTGTTACCTGTCCAGAATTTTTCAAAAGTCGACATTCCGCTCCGAAATCGTGTTTCGGTTTGAAGGGTAAGATAGTCAGTATAATTACCGATACATGAGGCACACCATCCAAGGTTAGCAACGCATTGAAACTCTCTAATAAAATTAAAGTGAGGTGAGATGTTTATGGGCGACGGTGACCACTGACCGTCATCTCTCCTTATAGGTACAATAAAAAAGCAACAGCACACATACGTAAGTATCTAAAGGCGCCTTGTAGCGGGATTAATATTTTGTACACCCTATCTTTGAAATTTCAATACTTCATACTATAAAAATACTCTACCTATATCAAAGACCTTTTATATGACTAGACCTATACTATTATAATGTTAAAATACCACTACGACCCCTACTAATATTTAACAAGATGCACCTCAGGTTTCGACTACAACCGCAGTGTGACGACTCCTATTTTAATAACGAAGGACGCCAACCCGTCTGGACTGTAATCCGTGCCGCGGTCCATTTTCACGAGCACTTTCAGGCACCTTAACCCGTGTCATGCCGTCTGTTCGTCCTGTAGACAGACGCATTTAATATTCAATTAGGGACCATTTGGCCATTCATCAGGCTTGTGGAGGTTTATGGAGCTAGAAGAGGCAGGGACTTTGAGCGTAATTCGAGCGAAGTTCTTTGTTTTAATTTGTAATTTTCAAATAAATTTTTGTTGAGCCAGCTACAAAATTACCAGAGTTCAAAAGAAGGCTTGAAACGTCTAGTGTCCGATAACAATCCTTGTCCTAATAATAATCTCCAATCCCAGAACAAATTACTTGAGAATGGCAGGTAACATTCGCCAATTTTAGTGTAGACTGTAAGAGAAAAGTCAAATGGTGGCAGCTAGTACTTTTTGTATAGAAACATCGAGCATATTATGTCGGTTTGTATTGGGTTTTTCATGACCACCAACCATTGCAACTTTTTGTCTATTGGGAACCTTTGTTATAGATGACCGTATGTTTTAGATAAACCTGGTTTTGAATCATATTTTCTCAGTCAAACAAAACATAACTTAAAATAATTTGACTGACCTCCAACTACATCAGCGCCACCTGTTTTAAGTAGGCATCTAAGAATCCCTGCCATTTGTTAAGGATCGTGCAATCACGGAAACAAAAACTTTAATCAGTTACACTGTTTCCAATGACGCCATCATCATCAATCCAATCCATTAATAATTACGTTTGCCATATCCAGTAACAGTTATACCACATCAAGGTACATGGGTAGTGTTGTCCCAAAGATAAAGTAGGGACGTAATGGACACGAATTGCATAATTTATGCTGCGGGAGAGGGGTGACGACATTCTGCATTCATTTGTTGGGCATCAGTGTATAACACCCAACTTTACATAAACACCCAAGTAACTTGAAACTGGACGTCGACGGCGCTTAACAATTTAGGATGCTAACCCAGAAATGGATACGCATGCAGAAGTTAGATACAGAATAACAAGTAATGAGAGGAAGAGTTTTTAAATTTAAATCTCTCTTTGCACCGTGTTTCTTTCATGCAGACAAACTCACAAAGAACACGAAAACTAGAGTATAAATTGCTTTTATATGCAAACCAGTCTTTTGTAGATACAATATTAAAGGATGCTTCAAGGTGAGAGCTAGATGAAACCAACGACGTCGCGAAAATGAGTCTTTGAGTTAGTTTATAAAAATAATGAATATCTGCCTAGAATATGCGCTTGGACTGTCATATTATGCCATGCATAAGCCGTCTTTCTAACTGATTTAAAGCAAATTTTGTTATGTTTTGGTAGTTCCTTTAGATATTCTTAAATTCGTTTACTGGTAGATAAATTTTCATTCTGTCACTACGACCACTTTTATAATTTCCGGCGATGTACCAGTAATAATTGAGAAGGAACCGACGTTACTGGTCCACAATCATTATTGTAGCGGCCATAAAAACCTCAATAAAAGGGACATAAAGGCAAAAGGAATGAAAGAAAGGGATTATGTGTTGACTAGAGGCCGAGTAATCGGTTTCCTTTGGATTTTGATAGCAATATTTTGGTTAAGGGTGAAAGTGATCAAACAACGTAAAACCCGTATACTAAACAAAACCCAGACCTTAATAAGGGGCAACATTTTGGAAAATAACTCCGCGGTAGGAACGTTCTTTATCTCAAAAGTTACGGTAGTATAGTACAGTAGTTACGGTTAGTAAAATCACAATATTTAAATTTATTGATTTCGGAGTCGTTGATAAAATCATTATTGTTATTTCAAAGTTACCTACTACATTGTCGAAAATTGAAAAAAATATGTGGTGTAAGTATAAAAAGGTGATAAAACATGACAAAAAGATAATTGCAATGTTTTATTTTTTTCCGTTTACTTTATTCAGTTTTTATTTCCGTTCTTTTGTGGTGGAGTGCCCATTTTGCGAGACCAGAATGCTAGTCGATAGTCGGTTCGTTTATTTATTTTTCACATTCATCACTAGTAAGTTTTCACCCTTAGCCATCTGAAAATCCAAATAATGATGTGCCTTCAGAAAATGAGTTAAGATATTTCACGCCTGCAGAACAAGTCATTCAAAAGTTTTCAGTTTCGGCCATTGTCCAAAGTTGAGCTCTAGTGTGTACTAGGAAAAAGAGCAGTTACGCGCTAACATTCATATTTAATTTGGCCGAGCCGAGGCACTTTCGGTGATTACCTGAGGATTTTGGTCTCATTGTTCCAACAAAAATATTGCTGGTTCTCGACAAGGTAAAATATTGTAGCAAGTGTTGGATTACTGTAACTTTTGAGTTTTAATTTAATCGCTTGGTGAGAATTTGGTGCTTTTTATGTTCAGTGATTGCTATTTTTAAGTGATGTAACGGAGGCAGAGAGTAAGGCTGTTTTAAACCTGCAGGATCGACAAACATCGGTGGTAATGATCGTCATCGATTATAGACTTGCTTAACGTATGGTTAGTGGCCAACAAGATTATAGACTGTTCAACGTCGATCATTGTGTGCTATTGCTATAACACCAAACCGATCTGCCATCGATTGAGCATTGGTCGATGAAAATATTCGGCTTTGGTTGATTGATCGCAACAACTAGCACAAGGTTGATCAATCGTCGTTCGACGTGTTTCACAAGCCGCAATAATTAATCATCCTGAACTATTAAAGTCCATTCACTTAAATAGTTACCCCCAGTTTGATTGCGGGACTGCGGGTGTTAAAATATAAAATAGGAATTTTAATAATACACAAATGGAAGCAATCGGCAGTCTGCGTCCTCTGTTGTCGCAGCGGCATCCTCTGACTAGTGGCGGCAGCGATATCCCACCAAAAACATAAATGTGAGCAAAGTTGCCAAGTTCGGTGCAAGGAACAAAGAGGCCTAAAAGAATGAAGATCTAACTGGGTGCCAAGTTCAATTAACGTTCTCTCAAACTTACCTACAGAAATATATAGCATAGCATAACTCTCACGTCCATAATCTCCGAAGGGTAGACAGAAGAATCACCTTCATCATAGGTAGTGGAAATACATGTGTGAAATCTTGCCAAGTTTGGGAGTTAGTTTTAAGCAAGCAATCTTTTTTAAGTTTAAACAATGTTATATATAATATTTAATTGGTTTGTTTTTGTTACCGTCCTTAAATGGTTGTTTTAGTTAGTATCGCTTATTTTGTGAGGAAATTTAGAGAGTTTCCATTCATCTGACATACCATTGGAAAAAGCATGAACTAGAGAAGTTTTAAGGGCATTGGAAGATCTAAGTCGCTCTTAGTTTTTTAAATTTATATGTAAAGTTGAACAGTTTATTTTTTCCTGTCTCGAAACTTTGTTAGCTCATAATTATTTCATTTCTCGTTAGCTACCTTGAATTTCATTTTTAGGAGTATTAACATACAAGACTGGTACAAATAAAAAAAAGAGTTGTTACAAAGTTAAACACAAAAATTAGGTCAGCAAACAGGTTAACTTTCGGAAAATTTTCAAATTAAATTTAAAAAAATTTAAAAATAACCGTGGGACTGGTAAGGGTTAATTAGGCCAACATATTGTTGCAAGTTGTTCTACCTGCCTACCGTATGGCACACGATATCCTAAACAAACTGTATAGGTAGGTAAAGTAAGTACTTATATTTTAATAAAAATAACAGTTTACTTCCAGATATATAAATAAACTGCAACCATGCCGGGAAGTATTGTGCCCATAAGGATGAAGATTACCTTTAAATCCCTTGGACTTCGCAATAAAAGCGGGTTCTTCTGAACAATTTCGCGCAGACTCATTTATGTTGCATTGCTTTATTTTCTTTTGTGCCGTGTCATGCCGGCCATAAAGAATAGCACCACCCCAACTCTTCCCGTCGGTGTCGGACGAGGCGACTAAGGCACTTGGTGGATACTATTCTGCGCCTAGTAGACGGCGATAGGCTCGCCACCTATGACGTTTGTTCACCAAATCTTATGGCGAAAAGTGGGAACCACCTATAATGAAAGTGGTTCCTCTGCCTAAATTAGCCTGGGAATAGGGTTGCCATCACCTAAACTGCCATCGCCGGACGAAGACCTCATAAACCCTGGACATTTAGGTAAAATCAGATATTTTTTTCCCGGACATAGTACATACTTTTCATTATAAAACGCATTTCCCGAAGACTAAATATTATTTTTTTAATAAAAATCTTTTATTTAATTATGACAAATAATAACGTGTTTCAGTGTAACTGAACCTTTTCTAACGACATTTAAAATCCATTCATTCAAATAAGCTCGCTTTTTGAAAATGCCGCCCGCGCAAGCGCCGCTAATAGTCAAAGGATACCGCCGCGACAAAAGAGGATGGCTGCCCCGCGTACATTTTATAATACTATTTCCTATTTTACGATATTTAAACACTTACACAAATACGATTTAGATTTATTCAAAAACGACTGGATCTTCTGAAAATTCTATCAATGTTACATAGATTACATTTTTATAGAAAGAATTATTAGAATCGGGACCAGTAGTTTTTGAAAAAAATTCAATCGTATTTTTTGTTCCTGTATAAGTAGGTACCGTTTGATAATTCTGACTGTACATGTACAATAATATAGTGATCCTAATATATTTGAACAAAAGTCAAAGAGGAAGTTAGTCCTTTCAAACAATTCGACCATGAAATGAAAAGGGCAAAATTAATTCGGATAAAGCATTGAATTCCTACCCACAAACTCGGAAATACGCGATAGTATGAGTTCCATGGGTACCAATCGTGGGAAAACTCGTCTATTTTCAGGCAGATCCCAAGTAATTGATACCCTTTTTGGGTCTGTAGACTCTTTAGGATGCCCCAGTGAGTGTGAAGGATACGAATGGGATTTCAGGACGAAACACGACTTTTCAATTTGCGGTTTCAACAATAGGTCCATTATTATGTCTTTACTTGCAAACAAAAATATTTTCTGACAAGATGGAAATAAGATTTCAAACTTGAAATATTTATTCTGCACTAAAAGAAAAATTCGTAAAATTAACAACTTAAACTAATACCCGTGTCCGGTTTAGTCAAATTATAGAGGGTGTAATGGTACATACAAAGAAATAGGAGTGGACATTGTAACATCATTTATTTGAATTTTAACCGTACTTTTAATTAAACTTAATCTTGCTTACTCAATTTCAAAATATACTTCTCCAGCACGTCTCACAGAGGAACAGAGCCAGCTTAATGAACTAAAACATCACTTCAGACATTTCAAGCGTACGTACAAGTTATAAATAAACTCGTCAGAAGCATGAATTTAGAAAATGCCAAAACTTCGACCCATATGACGTGTCGTGTCTCTGTTGGTCATTAATCATCGGAGTCACTCCCAGTCACTCACGGTTGTCCGTCCATTTTATCGTTTAAACTTTCATGGTGGATAGCAGAAAATGGGAAAAGTGAGAGCTACACAAATAAATTAATACAGAGTCCACAAAACCAAAAACGCTAACGTAATTTATTTGGCAACTGAAATATTTTTGGTCACTCAGTCACGCACGAACACTTTCGGAATTTTTCTCCGTGTTCAATCTATCATCTTTTGACTTCGCCAATAATTATATTGCGAAGATTCTACATAAATATTGTTCGGCTTGAGATGTCAATGTTGCTACGAGTACAATGGCACCAACCTCACGACAGTTGTGTTGGACCACTCTAATCTTTTAGATTTATACCATGCTTTAGTTGTATATAAGATGTGCAATATATTAGTAATAGTCAGTATATATAGTACTCTGTGGTAATTTGTATTGTTTTAAAATTACCTCACATGTCACCAAAGCTGCCCAAGCTTCTATGTCGTTCGCATAACAAATTTCGCCAACATATCAATCTGTATCCAATGGAAGATCAAATCCTGTTTGACCATCTACTGCCACAGATTTACAGTAAGAATAT
This sequence comes from Hofmannophila pseudospretella, assembly GCA_947369225.1. NCBI lineage: Eukaryota > Metazoa > Arthropoda > Insecta > Lepidoptera > Oecophoridae > Hofmannophila > Hofmannophila pseudospretella. The sequence goes on along the minus strand of OX376321.1, from coordinate 9,748,309 downwards.
CGAACTACCAAAAATTTAAAACATTTGTCAAAGGGACACAATCGAATCATGATTATGACTTTACAAATACAAATACTATAATGGCACAAGTAACAGGTATGTCAGCGCAAATAACAAGTGACGTCATAGTGCACGTGCAATGCCCACCTGCACTTGCGACGAAGCAAACACGCAGCAATAGCCGATACCACGTCGTGCCGCCCACCACTACCTGTCTCTATAAAAGCGGGCACCCGACCCAAGGTGGCATCATTCACTTGCGACTCGTCGACCGACGAGGCAGTCAGACTTGATATTTTATTCGAGAATATTGCATTTCCGAATAATTAACCATAACTGGTTGCTATCAGGGGACTCTAGTATGGCCGGTAACTAGTGGTTGCTATTGAAACGGTTGACCCGTGGCTAGTTAGTGTCGAGTAACTAGGCAGTAACTAATTCGCTGTTAAATAATTCTAAAATAAGTTGATTGAGTCAATATAGTTATTAAATTAAATTTCGCTGGTTTTTAAAAAGCAAAAATAGAACCACAGGCTGAGAACAATCCAAAGAATGATAGCGGGCCATCTATGCCCTTACCCTCAGATCTGACAGGTAGTACTTACAACAATATGGTAAATGTATACTATTGACCTGTAACTATTAGGTATCTAGACAATGTTCTCTGGCTCTCTAACTAGGTACGTCTAATCAGTATCTTGAGAACCAATTCTTACTCCAGAGAAGTTTAGTTATCACGACGAGTCCAGTCCTGCATTACTTGTGTCCAACTCGTGTCCGAAGTCGATCGATCTGTATGCAAATAATTCTGTGCTTGCAATTGATTTTCGCCTTGCAAGCTTTAAGTTATGTAAGTTCGTTATTAGAGTCAATACACAGACATATCACAATTTTACCCAAAGTATTATGTTAAATGTTTCTTATCGTATTACAATTGTGGTGTGGGCACGTCTTTTGTCTCGAAGGCATATACAAATACACTGAGAAAAATGTTTGGTTATAATGTAACCAAAGCTTTGTCAACCTGTAACCTGAAAACAATGACTACAAAACTATTGGTAACTTGTAACCAAAGCCACATTTACACTTAGAAACCACTTTCAATAACCGAATTTTATAAATAACTGAAATGGGTAGGAACAGTGAATTATCCAAGTATTTCTAGATTTAAGTGTCAAGACTCCTACACAAATTGGGCTTTTACGAATATGTTAAGAATTATTGACGAGACCACTAATAGGATTCCTCCCTTGAATATCGATAGACCAATTGATCCTGTAAAAGGTTTTCTGTGATTGAATATTATATACATATTAGAGTTGGTAAATACTTAGTTCACCATAATCTCTTTACTTTAGAGTGTTTGGGTACTGTGACCGGTTGGAGATGAACCCATATTGATGGCTTGAACTCCGTATAAATCGGTATCTTATCTTCTATATCTTCACAAACTATGGTACTAAGCAATACCCCATCATAACCAGACCAATAGTAGCAACTAATAATATTAACTTACCAACCACCGAGATCAATCAAAATGTCTATTGACTTATCCAATTTAACAGCTGTGCCCAACTTTGGGGCCGTAAATTTCATGGGCCACTGATACAGTATAGGTTCAGGAATGGTATAGGAACGTAATAACGCGACCCTTAAGTTCCTAATTGGGTTCATTGCCTCCAGAAATGTCCAAACTTTTTACAATCTCTCCCCGACCTGTCGTTTATTTACGAGAACCTTAGCTGGAATATACGGATGTGGTAAACAATAAGGAATGTTACTGGGAAGAAATAGGCTTATTTTCTCGCATTTCATTCATTTCTCATCTCTTATTTTTAAAGGCTTCTTCTCACTCTCACTCCTCACATCCGAGGAAGACGATGAAAGGTATTAGTTAGGGAGATAACTTACTCGTATTCTTACTAAACTGATTGTCATAAATCAGATAGATCGTATCGACTCTTAATTTTTTTTTGCGGATAGCATTATCTTGAAATGAAAATACCAATAACAATGAATGAACTGCTATGAGGAGCTTATCTTCAACTGTGAAGACGCAAAACAACTCTACCAGTAAAGACAGGTACTTATTTCAATATCTTTGCCTGCCTGTTTATTAAATGATCTCTACGTCAGCATCAATTGTTTATCTGACATAGTTATTTTCAATTTACTGTTAATTAGGACAGCTAAATATATTTATTGTCCTTTTGTTGTTCCTTCTCATAGAGAATAGAAGTTCGCTCGCAGATGCAATTTCTTTCCTCGCCAGTTCCTTGTTATAAATTCAACTGGAATTCCAATAAAACGTATTGTCGTTAATAAACAACAGAAAATCTAAATTACATGGTTTATCTTATCTCACCTTGTACAAATCAGCTAAGGAAAGCCTAATCTTATTTAGACTGGATTACGGGTATCTAAGTCTAAATTGGAGGTACATTAGCCAAAGCACACGCTTTTAGCTTAATGGTTATCATGCGACAGCTAACTGTACCGTTTACATAATAGGTACTAAAACACCACATGTCTTGTTTCATGCTATTATCAACTTTATTTGAAACGAAATAGTGTCTGAAATAGATCGCGTTGTTTTGACGAATGTGATGATTCTGTGTTCGATAGCGTATGTGGGAGTTAGCGCGTTATTAAACGAGATTTAGGACAGTTTTCGAATAATGAGCTAGCTTTGCCTTTGATGTGCAAAGCATCGTTTCTCACTGGCTAAATTAAGTGACCCGCTTTGGCCAAAAAATCATCACCCTATATAACGCTACAACTGCTCCCCACCGAAAGGCAATATAATTTTTTTTCCTAATTTCTGTTACACCTCCCACATTTTTTCTTATCTTCAATTTCTTCAAACTTGAGCCGAAATTGGGATTCATCACGCAAAAAGTCGCAAAGTTACACAGAAAATCATTTAGCAAATAAACCGCAATAATATCGAAAGGTTTAGAAAATTTCATACTTGTTTTATCTTCGGTCTTCAAGTCTGGAAGTAAATTCTAGCTAAGCGGACCCATCTAAATGGCAAAGTTAAAGTCAGCGAAACACAACTTTAACACATAGTTGAGGGTAGAACTTAGTGCCCTTTACTACGCTGTCAAGTTTTAAGGCTGGAGTTAGGAACTTTCTTGCAGTGACAGTAGTTTTTATGTGAGAAATTGTAAGTAAAATTGCAAGATCCATGCTGACATATCATGGACTAGATAGATCTACGAATGTGTTGAGCAAATGTGCTCTACTATAGGAATTCGGATATGTCTCAGCCCTACTCGTTCTATCATGAGAGGAGTAACATTCAAAACTTTTATTACCATCGGAAATATGAAAGTATGGAAATACAAGTCTTTACATGCATGTGTGAAATTTCAAGACATAAGCTGTATAACGTTATACCTTCCTTATTAAGCGTACCTATAACGGACAAAATTCAGAAAAAATAGTTGACCTATCAAATAAAAGCACAGTGATTTAAATATCTTCAAATCTACTAAAGATATTTGTAAAGATCCTTTAACCCTGGTTAACCCGGACAAAAGGTTCAAATAAAAAAAAGATTACTTATCATTTCTTAGCGGAAAATTCTGTGAATATCCCTCAGACTCGTCAAAACCTAACATCATGGAAAAAGGTAATCAATCTTGTTTATTGAGTGAATCGGTTCAGAAAAGTAAGTATTGGTATTGATTGTGTAGGAGGCTTCTAGGCTAGTGTGAAATGTGCTTTGGCGAATCTCACATTGCACCGCGAAGCCGCGCGACGACTGTGTTAAGTCGCAGCGAATTACGTCATGCAATACCAGTTCACCGCTTTACCGCTCACTGCGGCGGTACGCGGTGCAATGTGAGATTCGCCTTTGTGATCCATACAACAACTCTGTTGTTTATTGTTGATAAGTGAGTCAGTTTACGAGTAAGTTACAGTAAGTTTCTTGAACAAACATTCCCACTTTGGGGCTTCAAAGTTATATTTTTCTGGAGCAAGCCACAAGAAAAAACTTTTGTATTTTCTAGCGAAAATTATAAACGAATTTCCTGATTTAGCGCTTTAACAAAAATAGAGGCTCTAAAAAAATCCTGAACGAAACCTAAAGACGGGAAAATGTTATAATTTTTTATTACAAAAATGGTGATAAAATACAGGCAAAACGAGTAGAAACGCTTTAACCCTTTGTGATATTCAACAAAGAGAAATGGATTCGGGCTTTTTCAAACCGTTAATAAATTGAGCTTTCTAAATTGCCACAATAATTTTCTTTTGTTTCCTGATTTCTAATTATTAAAAATTAAGACTGGCTATGTTTAATTTCGGAGTTTTACTAACCTATTTCAAAATAAGTCCACTAATATTATGAATACTTAATAACAAAACTGGAACTTCATTATAATTATTTGTTACTGATTTTTGTTCCGGGTCGTGCCGGCCAGGGCCGTGTCGTGCCGGCCATAAAGAATAGCACCACCCCAACTCTTCCCGTGGGTGTCGTACGGAGCTACTAAGGAACTTTGTGCATACTATTTTACACCTATAGTAGACGGCGATAGGCTCGCCACCTATCACGTTTGTTCACCAAATCTTACGGCGAAAAGTGGGAACTACCTATAATGAAGGCGGTTCCTCTGTCTACCCCCTCGGGGACTATGGACGTGAGAGTTATGCTAGGCTAAGTTACTGATTTTCTTATATCTCGATAACCGCTCAAAAGCTTAACCGATTTGCATTTGAAAATTGGTGCAAGAGGACAATTCAAATAGGAGGATTTCCGGAGAAATACGAGTAATTACGAGCAATCTACAAAACGTGATAAGAATAGATTTACATTCAAATGATTTATTATAAGTTCATACAATAATGAAACAACCATAGCTTTGGTTTACGACAAGTGCTTTTTCAGGAATTGTTACATAAATAATAATTATAAGAAATACCAACTTTAGTAAACATCTTTATTCAACAGCAAAACCAGGGGCAAAACATTGTTATCATGATAATTAATTGCTATCATGATGACAAATAAAAGCCTTCCCCAGCTTCAGCTTTGTTCGTTGGTCGCACACGCAACGCTATCTCAAGAGTTCGACTGTGGTCGGTTTCGGTCACTTTTGACCTCAAATTCCTTTCACCCAGTTTCTACTGCCCTTTATAACATCGGAAATTCTTCGAAATGGTCGGTTTTCATTAGTCTAAGGTTTCAACTGTTGACGCGGGATGAACAACCATCCAACCACAAGGTTTCGAGGAGGGGAGGGTTTCGTTGTTTCGGGAGGAGGGAGTACAATGTATGGGGGGGGAGGGGGACCCAAAAGCTCTCTTTGCGGCCATGACACTGACCCTAGCAACTATGGCAGATAATAAACCGAATATTCGGCATCAGCCTCGACCACACCACATCCGCCTCTAATTATCTCGCGTCCGGTACACTCCCTCATACATTATTCAACGGTGGACTTTCATCATGCGCTTATATCACCCTTGACTGTACCTAACCTACACGTAGATTATATTGACTTATTTCTTGTTGCTATAAGCTATTGTGTAATAATAGATAGTTGGAAAAGAGACAGTTATGTTACTGTCTTTTACGGGTTCCTTTGGCACATTCACATAATAATAAATGAACAGACTTTAATTCAAGATTGATACGTGAAACAGTATATTGGTTAAAACTAATAATTAATAATTTGATACCAAAGGATCAGCATAGTGATCCAGCGGGGCAATGTCGCCAGCATCCTTGGTACCCTACCACACGGGCCAAATTTAAGACATTTTTAAGACAATCAGGTGGCCCGTTTGCTCGTCTGCTCTCCTTGTGCATATTATTCGTTATTTCCTTATATTTTTTTTATTGGGTGGATGTAACAAAAATATATTTTTCAATACATTTGCTCGTAAAATGGCTCTTATTCCACCGCTTTTAGGTTCATAATGCAGCTTATAAAACAAGCGTGCTTTTTAATTTAATTTTTTTTAAATCTCGGCCTTAAGTGTGCTTTTTACTTTACATTGCCGCATTAATTGTTTTTACCTTACTTTTTTTTTTAAAATCATATAGTTTTTATGTCTAAAAATATGTTTATGAATTATTATTTTTCCTCGCAAGTGTGTTGAAAAACGTCGTATGAAACGCATGAGCGATTGGTGTTTACACCCTCGCCTTCGGTTTGGGATGCAATCCAGCCTCGAGTGTAATGACCAACTTAGCTCACTTGTATTTAGATTTACTATAACACGGTGTTTGCTGTCTAAAGACTAGACAGACTAGCTAAATTACATGGGAACTGTTTTTCACCCTGTCATGCATGTATGGAACTGTGACTGAGGATTGTTATTGTTATTGTTTTGGTCACAAAACGATAACAATATTATATATGTGTTCAATCCGTAATGCTGCGTTGGTATTTAAACAGTCGGTATTTACACACCCTTTCACACACACATACACATACTCACATACACAACACACCCTCAAACTCTCACGCCACCACATATTAATCTTAGTCACTTAGCCAGCACTTGATTAACAAGTACTTACAAATAACATTTAATACTCGTGGTAAATATGTATCACATATTCATGTTAATTCTACATTATTAGGGTTAAAGTTAACCGCGTTCTGTAGGTATACAAGTCATATATAAACGAGGAAATCTGTAATTGGCCTTCTTTAAGTTTAATACATATGTAATTCTATATTGTTAATGCTGTAGATTTCCCTTATAAATAAAAATAAATAAATAAATAAATAAAAAAGTATCATAATGTACTATTCAATGCGTGAACATAATAAAATTTATTTTATTTTATTTATTTCTTAGGTAAACAACAGATTACAACCATAGAAATTACAGAAAAATCAATATAAAGTTATGAGCTAGGTCGTAACCCTTAACGTGTAAACACAGCATGGTTAGGAAGTAGAAAATTGATTGTTGTACAAAATTGAGTTGGGAAAACACAAAATACTACTGAATATAATGATAAAAAATACCTATTGAAAAATAAAAATAATAACGTAAAAATTATAAAGTAGGTGCGTGATTAGCTCACTTGAGGACATCCTCAACCCGTCTTTTAAAAACTAATGGCCTAGGATCGAATAAGTCTAACGATGGCTTATTGTTACTGTTCGAAGAGATTTCGTTAAACAATCTACACATTCGCACAATAGGGTTGTAGAACGATCTGAAAACATTTTATACAAATGTTTTAGGATTGCGAAGTTTAAACTTTGTGTTGAAGTTAAGACAGGACAGCAAGGAAGGTGAGAATCTATGGTGGAATGAAGAATTTTTTGTAGGAATTTAGTAATAAAGTATACTTATTTTATCATACCTTAATATTCTGGTCTAATTAAATACCCCCACGCCAACAATTCAACCACACAGTTTTCCCTAAAAATAATCCCACAAATACGAGTTGTTGAAAACTCTGCCGTGAATATTTACAAAGAGCACTTCCCAGTTTTTTTTTCCGCTCCCCTTGTTTCCAGTGATGAACATTAACCTGCTCGAAAGCTAAAACGGCTCTCGCTACACCACTCGAACAAAAGCTTTTTTTTTGCTACTACAAAATGCATTCGGCCTATTTCGACACAACTGTGACTAGAATAGCGGTCACTGTGCGTTTTTGGAAGCTAAATGTTTAAAATTTTACTAGTGGGTGATACAGATTTTTCAGAGCAATTGCGTAACTTTTTCTATTGAATACGAGTTTTTGTCGGTTTAGGTTTTGTGTAGGTGTACCTAAGTAATATTGCAAAATGTTTTAGTCTATTTTATGGCAACAAATTGTATACGACACGAAAGAAGGTGGCATTAGAAAAATTAAAGGTTCTTTGCTTTCGACTTCCATTTCTAATTTTATCTTTTTGATAAATTTGAATTAATTTTTACATATTGTGTGTTTGACTAGACCGTCGGTGTTGAGTTGAGAGCGTCGGTGGCGTCGTAGCTAGGACGTTGGACTCCCATGCGGGAGGTCCGAGACCGAAACCAGGCAATGCCATGTTCCAATGACTTACATTTCGAAACACTTACATAAATTTACCGACTGCTCTAACGGTGAAGGAAAACATCGTGAGGAAACCTGCACACTGAGATAACCAGTGTATGAAATGGGGAAGACAATGTCAAACCACCCCATTAAATCCGTCACGAGAGTCGTTATATGTAATTAACTATGTTGTTGTATGTTGTTTTTCCTCTATATACGTTACCATATTACGAGTATCCTCGAATTGGTGTAATATGCAGGGAATAAGACATAAAACGCACACTCCGTAAAAATAAAAGCAAAACGAAACGTTATTTTTGAAGATATCACAAATTTCTCGTTATTTGGATTAATTTAATTTAATTTTTCAAAGCTATAGTCAAATTGTGATGATATCATGGCATCATATGGCCATCACAAAATACCAACCTAAAAATCTTTTAAGACAGTTTGTCGGGGTTTTTTTACCCTACAGACGTAGGGGAAACAAAGATTTCGTGGAAAGGAACGTACTCGTATCTACATGTTGATTGGCTACGTACCATTGTGCTAGTGGCGCTTCTAGTGGTTAAACATTGCAGAATCTCATATTATATAACCAGTACACGTTAATTACCCAACATATAACCACCCAGCTACTAATGCGGTCGCGTAATAATCCGCAGTCCTGCAAACTGATGTAAAAGGGTTGCTCTACATTGCACTAGGGCATCAATTGAGCACGTTCTTTTAAATATCATCCACTGTAAAATAGGATTTATAACTCTATGGACCAAACTGACGTTTAACTCCATATAACTAATGTCGTGTCATTTGTGGGGGCCTAAGAGTAAGAGTTATTGTCCCTGTTCAATATTATTTCGTCCGTCCATACTCGTATGTACCTATGTGCCGTTTTATGTTTGTTGAAGGTGGAGTTTCCAGACAATCTTGACAAAAAGTGTAAAGTTCTAAATTACGATAAACCAAGTCATAACCGGCCGCTTTCACGATGTGTCTCCCTACAACGTGAATTGGCGGAATTATTGTGCCTTAAAACATAATACTAAAGGCCATTAGATTAAAAAAAAAGAGTTATTGTTTTGAGGAACATTTGACGTAACATCCAAAACATCACTTCCATCGAATTTTACGAATCCTACTATAAAAATGTGATTTCATTCTGCCCCAGGAGATAATAGGTTCGTCACTTAACTGAAATGTATGCAAAAGCGAAAAAAAATTGTATTGGAACAAAATGCTATTATTCAAACAAAACCGTTTATAGGACCATTTGGTCCACTTTCCAAATCATGAATGAAAAAAAAATTGTCTCCCCTAATGGATAGGTAATGAATGTTATTTTGTATCGGAACCTAGCGCGCCACTCGATGGGGTAGGTACGGAGGCCGGGTGTGGACGGTGAAGGAAAACATCGTGAGGAAACCTGCACACTGAGATGACCAGCGTGTAAAATGAGGTAGGCTCAAAAGATCCTTAAGGGTTGAAGTGCCGCTGGGGTTATTCCCGGCCCCCTATCATAAGATAAGATAAGACAGGAGCCGGGAAGCATCTTTGACGGTATAGTTCGCGCTCTGTCTGTGAGACAAGAATGACATTGAATAAAAGAACTTGGGTGGATCCCATACTAGCCTGGATCAATTTTTTTTTTCTTTTCGCCTCCAATCATACATAGTGCATTTGATAGATCTCGTCTAGAATCATATTATATTAAGGAATTAATTAATATCCATAGCAGGAGTCTCACCTGCCTCATTGTACGGGCGTTCACAGGCCATTTTGGCACTAAGAACCTCCTTCACAAGATGAGACTGGCAGACATCATTGAGTCAATGGAATACTTGCTGTGCGAATGTGACTCGTTGGCTGGAAAGCATACGAGTCTTCTGGAGGTACCCTACCCGAAACCAAAGGACTATAGGCTCCTTCCTGTAAGCTGTATAGCGTCCTTGATGCAAAGCATTTTTAAGGAACAGGAAGGTGACTAAGGTAAGGGGTGAGCACAAAAGATCCCTGAGGGTCGAATTGCCACTGGGGTTATCCCTGGCATCATATCCTATCATAAGATAAGATAAGGAACTAATATCCTAAGTCGTGTGGAACAGAAGTTTTGTTTAGTCGCTGGTGAAACAAAATAAATAGAAGCAGATAATTAGTATGAAGATATTTTTGGTCTCTAGCTTCTATCCTACTCGACTTAGAATGTTTCTTCCATAACGAAGGATGTAGTCCTTGGCGAGTTCTATCAAATGAGTCATGTTCGATTAGAGGCGAAGCCGTGGGTCCAAAAGCGCCTAATATCCTTTAATGCGCACTTCACCATTTTTAAGTACCTATATCTTTGCAGTGGAACATTTGGGATAAGACTGACATGATGAAAATTGTCAAATGACATTTCGTTGAACAAAGTTCAACCATGCGGTCAGACGAGACGATAAATATTAAGCTAATCTGAAGGTAGGAACCTTCATGTTCCAATTCGTCCACTCTCCAAGTTTAGTAGTGTTAGAGCTTGTAATCGTATTTAAATATCCCAGTTAAACAGTTTTTGCTATCAAATCTTGCAGTAAAGTTTCCTTGGTAATGTAATTTCATTATTAGTTGGCACGGTAGGACACTGCCCACTATTGCATATTCGATCGACCGACAAACGACACTTGTTAATGTACCAGTTAATTCGATAATCGAGTCTCACTAGAGTATCACGATACCGGGCGACCTTTGCTCATTGTATCGTAAACGTTTTCACACTTTTTATTTTTATTGAGCTGTGCCATCTAATATCGAAAGGACCTTACCATAACAAGCAGAATAGATATTTTTAGTTAGTTACCCGTACGAAAATACTCGCTGTAAAATAGGTCACTGAGCTATATTCACGAAAACCTAATTATCATTCTGCTATAAGCAGTGATCGGATTAGGTAGAGCAATTTTGCGGGATTCAATGACGAAATATTAACATGGACATGCCCAATAAGTAACGATATCCCGGCATTACAAATTCGCTAAGAGCTGGTTACATTGGACAGTAAAATCGTTCAAAAATATTATTAAACATTCTTATAAGATTTTTACGAGGCTAAATTCGCCGCCATATTGTTGTTTCCTTTAGACTTGACAAAAATTCATAGAAAATGTTTTGTTTCGGCATAACAAAGGCATAACTGTGAATGAATGTGAGAAAGAGACATAAATTCCGAATATAGTCTTAATAGTGGTATATCTTTGTCTCTCTCTCGCAAAAGGGATGATGAGATGATTTCCTTTTGGAGTTCCTATTAGGAGAAAAAGTATTTTATATATACAGAACATTTCCGAAATCCCGCAATCCCGCGGACGTATCCATACTAATATAACGTTTGAGGTCGGTGACCTTAAATTGCACTACCTAATCTATGGCTATAAGTATGCCATTGTCTGCTACTATTCTGCTATCTGTATTATGGTTAACGAAACAAAATTTCAACATTGTTGTTGGAAGGTAAGGGCAGCTGCTTTCGTAGATGACGTCACTAACAAGGGTCGCCACACTGTTTACGTGTGTTACACCGAGAGAGCAAACATTAAGGTGTGGTCACAGTAAACACTTGGGACGTGACATCGTATCGCCACGCGTCAGCTCAGGGTAAAATTCTCGTGAAATGTTTATCCTGGGCGACTTTATACTATTTCAGTACCTACCTATACATAGATGATAAAAATACATAATGAAAAAGGGTATGCTACAAGAAATTGTGGCAACGGTGGTGTTTAAAGTAGTATTTTTTATTAGACGGACTTAACTGACGTTTCCTGTGTTGCCAGTTTTTGATAAAATAAAAATAGGGTTGTGACGAATATTTTACCAATCAAAGTATATTTTAGTTTCTTCTGTAATATTCGTGTTTTTTTGTAAATTAACAAGTTAAATCGCTGAGCCTCACCTTGTATGGGAGCGAAAACAATCTTCTTTCAATATATAATTTAACGTTATCTTTTTGGCTGAACTAAGAGTACTGATTCACAGGAGAACTGAACTCATCACATCACTATTACATTCAACATGGCAACATTATTTTACAAAGTATAATGTTGCCATGTTGAATGTAAAAGTGATATAAAAAAAACCACTTTAGACCAATGAAAAATGTAGACGTCGCTGTAGGTTAGGTATGTTATTCTCCCGTCCATGGCGCATCGGCGAGCTAATTTGATTACAAAAAGTTATTATTTTTACGGGAAAATTATAAAACTGCGACCGTCGACGGTCTGTCAGTGTACTGAACAAACGTAGAGACTGGTTGTTACACTGTCCATGTACAATTTTAATATAATTATGTACATTTTCAATAAATAAATAATAAAAAATAATTTTAAAAAAACGGTATAGACAATCCGTCGCGAATGTTACTGTGTTTCAAAAATAGTTATAATAAAAAATAATTGACAATGCCTTATGCAGCAGCCATATTTTTTCTTTTTCTTTTGACAATGCCCTTTTACAGCAGCTAGTAGCATGTAAGTAATAATTTAAATGTTGTAATATAACGGATAATAATTGTACCATGACGAATCTAAGCGTAACTTTGTTATCAAAAGATAAATATATTAAATAAAATAAAATAAAAAAAGCACATAGCATTTACGATTACTGTGACACGGTAAAGTCTTGCAGCAGATTACGAGTATGAACGCACGTTTAGGGGCCGTGTGTATCGGCTCAGTCAGCACTTCCATCGAATTTATCGGCCTGTGTTTGTTTTGACGTTTGAGAGCAAATTGTTGACAAACAGACAGTTTAAAGGTTGATTTATATGTAAATTGAATGTCAGCTGTTTGATTACGGCACTTGAGGATAACCCTCACTCATTTAACAAGATTTTAACGTTGCTTGCGTATTTAACACCATAATACTTGACTTTTATTAAATAAATTTAAATTCTTATTATTACAAGCACCTAAATATCGTTTTTATAGTCAGTTGCTTCGTAATTAGATACTAACTGACTATAAAAACGGTTAATTGAAAACAAATGTCCAAAAGTTTAATTAACGTCCGAAAGGAAATGCCAAGAAAAATTTAGGACCGTAGAGGCAAATTACAAGAAACAGCCTTTTATAAGATATCATTCAAAGCTATGAAAGAAAACTTTCAAATAAATTGTTAAAATACAGAAAGTTAGACATTACGGAAGTCGAACTTAATTAAGTATAAGGTATAATTAAAGTCGGATTCACTGAAAAATGAAAAAAAAAAATTAAATATTTTTATATTCCAGAAGCATTACAGATACAATAGAACTTGTTCATAATGTAAACCAACATAATCTTGATTTATCACATTAGAGGATGTACTTTAGTTTAATTCACGTGGAATTTCGTTTTGTACGCATTGTATCATACTAATTTTTTTGCAATAAAGAGTATTCATTCATTCAATTAACTTTCCTATTCTACATATACGATTACGGAATAGGTACTATTTAGTATTCTGTAATACGATAAAATATTAATAAAACATGGATAATTCATTAAACCATCGACATCGCCAATATGGTGGTTTGTTTACATTAGGAACAAGTTCTATTGAATCCGACTTTACCTACATATTTTTGATAGACAAAAATGTCAAAGTGAAACATTGTGAATTTTGCTTGTTAAAATAACTATGAATGGAGTAAGAACAAATAAGCTGCGTTGCCCCGTTGATATTTTATTGTAGATTCCAAAGAGTTAGAACGCTGGGGAAAATCATACGGAAAAAACTATCAAAGAACAAAGTCCACTACGAAACGGAAACGAGGCACAGAAATGGAATATTATTTATCCAAGTGCGTCAAAACACAAAAAGGCACTTAATTCGGCACCGAAAACCCAGTTTCATTACAAACATTATTTTAATCTCACGAAAGCATCAGTAGACGCACAAAGCCCGCTTTTAGCTAACACTAGGTTGGTAATTAGTGGAAAAATACACGGCCGCCACTGGCTGACCCAAAATGTATAAAACTAATTAATACGAAGCAATGAATATGAATGGTTTGTTTTTTACGGGCGTTTTGATATAGCCTTTTTTATTATTAAATAAGGAGAGCAGTTAAGTGGTCACCGTCACCCATAGACATCTCACCTCATTGTATTAATATTAGAGGGTTTTTGAAGCGCTGCTAACCTTGATGACTAAGATGGATTTCCTCATGTGCTGAAGATTAGCTGGCTCTCTTACCCTTCAAACCGAAAAACAGAATTCAAGCAAGCTTCACGGCAGAAATAGATAAGAGGATGGTACCACCCCAGGCGATCCTTCACATTAGGTTCTACCACTACTAAACTACTACTACTACCACTACTAGTCTGGAAGAAGAATTAAAAGTCTTTACAGTCATAGCATATCAGACCATCGTGACCACCGGCTTTATCCCGGTTTACCTATAGCTGCTGACGTAGTAAAAATGTATGCCCGTGTACAGTCACTTTAAAATTTGTGCCACAATCGTAGAGATTATTTTATTCCACATTTCATGTAGCTTTCTGTTGCACACACCGATGTCTCCTTCAAACAAAGTCATATAAAATAGTAGTACGTAAACTAGCATTATACATGACAATAGTGGTACCTCAAATCTGTTACACTCTTTGAACGGAAAACTGTCAAGTTTTCACACTGGACTTCAGTCGCGATTCCAATTCTATAATTAGATTCGATTTGAACGAATTTTTTGGAGAAACATGGCTTCAAGATAATCTATTACTATTATACTTTGGATCCTAAATGGATCTTATACTACAATCTCAAGCCCCGTAGAAGGAATTTATTGTTGAAATTTTATAATATTTTAAAAAGAAACCTTGAATTTTTAAGTCTACCTACACTGTTGAACATAGTCCTGACCTGACACAAGAATGAGAATTTTAGAACTGAAATTTAAATTTAAATTCTTCCAGACGTCGGAGCAATCTTCGCAAAAATCACCTTTGTATTTTATTCCAAGGTCCTAAGAATATTTGGAAGAAAAAGTTTATATCTTACTTGGATTGACAGCATGCCCTTCATCCACGACGTGCATTGATAGGTGAAGGAGCACCAGCAACGTTGCTGACAACTGAAACAATAGTAAAATAATTTATAGTGACTGCCTGACTTTGTTGGTAGGACAGTGGTCATCAAGTTATACTCGTACCCATTAGTACTTTATTTTATTATGCACAAATTGAAAATATAATATAATATAACACTAAAATAATACTAAAGCTAAAACTAAACTAAGGCTAAGAAAGCTAAAAATAAAAAAATTGGGTTAAGTCCCCCACATCCGGCAGTGTACCCAAGAGACTGGCTGCGTTGCCCCGTTGGATAGCTAAGCTAATCCGCTGGGCCAAATAGGGGCCAGATCTTGGGTCTTTTGACGCGTCGACCAGGCGCTTTGCGAGGTCCTTGAAGACGCGGTGCGCTCCTGGGCCCCAGGGTCCCAATGTTTCAACCCCAAACGGCACAAATATGTATGTTTCACCCAGATTGGTATATTTGCGCCGTTTGAGGGTTTCTGCAGCAGCGGCTGCAGAGCCGGCTCTATAAGAAGTGGCTGGAAGGTGAGACGGGGCAAGGGTGTCGACGCAGGTGGCGTCCCACACCAAAGGCCGTCCCATCTTCCAAGGTACGAGAGTCATTCCGTAGTATTGTATAGTCATTCATTAGTACTTGACGCTATAACTTATTTGACATAATTATTCAAACGAATGTCAAGAAATCATTGTTGAGACTTATTGTGACAGGGTTCCACAGAGTGTAGCTTGATGTGTGTACAATCCGTACCACGCATGCCTAGTTCATAAGTTTTGTTTACATTAGCGACAGTTATTGTAGGTAGTTTTAGCTTTCGTTTTTATTTCGTTCTGTCGAATATTAATGTCCAGTGAGGGTAATTTTTATCGTTGATTGCCACTCGCTGACACAGTCTCGGAAAGACAGCCCTTGAGACAGCAGCGATTTGTGCGCGTGTCACCGAATTTCGTCATCGCTTATAAACTATCACCTCCATGGACTCCTCGCAGTGCTGATACAGTGCTGGTGCTTCGGTGATATAAAAAACTGCCCGAATTTTGGACATTGTCGGCGCCGACGGGTGTTCTCGGGCTGAGACGCTGGTGAGTTGGTTTTTATTGGTATTTATTGCCTGCCCTGGACATTATCTCGTTCCCCTTAGTTTATTTCGCCCTCGAAAGGTCCCTGGAATCCCTGGGGATCGCACAATGTGTCTTCATCAAGCTATATCAAAAGATAGCTAGTAAAGCTATTAGGTCAGTTAAGCTCTTAGTTATGCAAATTAAAAAAAACTATTACAAACTTTTAAAAACTATTACTATTACAATTTAGTAATTGAGTTATAATAACACTAACTGCTATGTGGTCTTATCATAGGAGAAAATTATACAATGAATGAAGAATTTAACTGTGTACTTGTTACAAATTTTTATTAGAGAGTACTTTATACTTTAAGTACTTATCTAATAGTTCGTAAAATCTGGCTTTGAACTGCAAAGAATATAGGATAAGCTACGAAATTCTACGCTTTTTAAGGGTATATTTTTTTGGTTCATTCTTCTCATGTGACACCTTTCGTACTTAAGCCTGGTGCACTTAAAAAATGCCACAAGCTCTCCGGCTCTTGCACAATGCAGCTAGTAAATTGCATTAAAATTCCGCTTTGTGCACGACAGCAGTGCAAAATGAAAAATTAAATTTATGCCCTGACTTAGTAGAGATTTTTTGTAATTACTTATAGTGGAGACCGCACGCTCTATGAAAATACATTGTAATTTTAATTCTAACACCATTAAGTTACAATAGTGCGTTAAAAATCATTTATATTACTTTCATAATAATTACAATAAAATCGTAAAGAAAACTTTTTGCTTGCATGATCCAACGCACACTACTGAACGGATTTGGATAGAGTTTTCATGGATTTATTTAAATGAATCCAGATTGACATCTAGGCCATAAACGTTTTGAAAATTCTACTGATAATTCGGTTAAAGGTGAGGGTAAATTTAGTATGGAACGCGAACGAAGTTGCGGGCAACAGCTAGTAGAGAAATAATAAAACAAACTGAAACTTCATTTTCATTAAAATATGTGAAATAAAATAAATTAAATAGGCAGATATTCCAATTACTTTGTCGCTATGTCTGCTGACTAATTAAAAGTTGTCACGAAAGTATTGCGAGTAAAATATTTTTAAAGTAACGTAAAAGTAAAATGTAAAATACACTTTATTGTTCAAATATAAAACAACAAACATGCGATAGACGAGGAAATAGTGAAGTACAATTTAGGCGGCCTTATCGCTAAGAACGATCTCTTCCAGGGAACCTTTTATTAAATATTTTTGCTAGAACTGGATATTGCGTGAATATAAACGAAACCAAAATTAATAATAGGTATAGGTATAGGTACTCGTATATAGCTGTTACCGTCGCGATAATCGTTGAATTTTACATAATTCAAGCTGTACAAAGAAATTCATCCATTATTTCAGTAAACCTATAGGAATCATTAATAAAATTGTATGTATGTACAAAAAGGACAAAATTAAGGTTATAGAAATGTAACAAAGAGGAAATTAATTCCTTGAAACAAACTTATAACTTAACTTATGTACACAAATAATCAAGTTTGCCATTAATTTAATTAGGTATGTAGATATCTCCATTAGTTTATAGAGTATACAAAATAAAATGTGTATTACTTATGTACTCATTATATATTTTAGTTTATGTAGTCTATGTATTATTTTATGTACGTTTATCATTATCTATTTAAGTATATATATCTGCCTATTTATTTTATGTACTTAGTAAGTATAGTATGATAATTAATTACCTCGGTATTTATAAGTATGTTCGTTTTCCATATTGATTGCGCACGAAAATCGAAATCATTTCCTCTGCCCAAAGGTTGCCTGGAAGAGATCGCTCTTAGCGATAAGGCCGCCTAAATTGTACTTCACTATTTCCTTGACTATCTCATGTTTGTTGTTTTATATTTGTGCAATAAAGTGTATTGTACTCTTTATATAAACAAGCATTATCAAAAGAAACCTTATCAATTATATAGGTACTTAAAATCGCTGAGCTGAGAGCTGGTAACATTTTGTGTTTCAATCACTCCAAACCCTTTTCATGTTCCGCACTTTTGTTTCAAATAGCTTTTGTCCCGATATTAATTTCAATTCCCTGCGTACGCATTAAAAATGACAGCCATAACGAAATTTGTGCAAAGTTACGCAAAGCAATAATTCATGAAGTTTATTATGAATGAAACAAAAACAAATTTCGGAGTAACGACACGGCGGAGGTGAGGGGAAAAACCTTACGTGACGCAAATGTTATTTTCATTGAAATCAAGCGCAGGTTTATTATATTTCCTGTGCCTGATTTATGATGATTATACTATACAGGTTCCTTCTGGTCGGGAGAGTTCATTGCTAAGTCAAAAGTAGAAAATGGGTAGGTAATTATAGTAATTAGTTCTGGGGATAATGCATCTAAATAAAAACGGTTCATTTAATAACCATTCTGAAACCTATATGGACATATAGGATCCAGCTTTAGGACAGAGCTGCGATGTCTCACATTGACATAATTGAACATTTCCATCAGACAAAAACTTTGGAGACTTATATTTAATATGCCCTGATATATAAGCAATGCACTAATATACAACGACCTGAAGATACCAACTGTCAGAGAAGAGATTGGCAGACAAATGGTTAAATACCAGGGTAGATTAGCAGTTATCCGAATGCCACAGCCAAACATCTGATGGACACCGGGTGTTCAGTTTTCATGATTGCATAGACACGATGTGATGAGCTTATTGCACAGATTGCAGGATCAAACCACAATAACAAAATTATTAACACTAGAACAGGCAGGGGATCGCCGTACCCCTCTGCTACAAAAGGAAATTGTTCCAGTAGAAATACAGCAACCCTAGGCTGCAGATTGCTTTGTAGCAGCGAAGAATGAAGAAAAAAATAATAATTTAATAACCAATGAGAAATATATGGAGCTAGATGTAGTGTGACCTTTCTCACTAATCTCCTGAACTTTATACAAATACAAATTATGTCACATTCTACGAGTACATACTCGTATAAAATATAAGAAGCAAGTTCTCGTCAGAATTACGACTCTGATACGATTGTAAGTAAAGTAAGTAAGTAAGTAATACGTTTATTTCACATACAGCAATGACCGAAACAGTTATAATTATGTAGTCAAAGGTAAACATATTGAAATCATGTCTGATGGTCTGCTGTTATTGTGAAAAGGGCCTCAACTCAGCTTATTGCTGCAGACAAGAATGCCTCCAGCGCTGGTATTCTGTTGGACCATGACCGATACTTACATAACAAAGTCTAAAGAAAATACAAATAAAGTTTGAATTTTGGGTGCAAATTGTTATTCGATACCAAAATTGAATTTGTAAATATTTTGTAGGCAAATACACTAAACAAATGATTCAAACAGTTCGACAACATGTATTTTCTCTAAATCTGGATGCACTAAAATCTCCGGAACCGAAAAATATTTTAACGCGCAGTTTTACTAGACCGAGTTAGTTCTAAACAAACTTGTAGAGTGTGTATTCGAAGTGTGCTTTAAAATTCAGCGCAGCTGTACGCTAAAATTTTAGTTTTATTTTATTTTAATATAAACGTGCGCCGGAGTTTAGTGCTTTTAAACCTTTTAATGAAAACTAAAGCGTGATTGTATTCCCTTGGTATATAAAAACAGGAATATTTGTAGTATGAAGGACGAGAAGGTATGCTTGGTGAATAGTTTCGTAATTCGAAACGGATATGAGTTTTATAAATGTACAACTAAATATAGAACTATAGAAAGTTAATGACTTATTTTAGAGCCGTTCTTCTCCAAGAATTTCTAACAGTATTACGAACGGAAAAGGCCAAGTTACCCTGGTCACATATATTTAGTGACACATGGCATCCGAGTAATCTGGATAGATATTAGTGTCCGTAATACATATACAACATATACATTGACCTAATAGGTATTACGTATGTGTACATAAAGCAAACGCCGCTGTTTGATTTATGGCAAGTGACAGTTGGTGTTTCCGTAATCGAAATTATATATCAGGATCCTCGGGTATTCCCAAAAGTCATCATGTAGTTCTCGTTCATTATGTCCATATGTCATGGTCAAAGTAATTAATGGTGACAGTATTTATAATGCCCGGGTAGTATGAATAATGACAAGTGGAATTGTCACAGAAACCTAGTGGATACGAAACCGACTCGGTTAATGTAGGTTATGTTAGGTTGCATTATGAACAACCACGCAACGGCTCCTTCGACTTATCTTTGTGCTCCCTTAAAGACACTTTGACCAGCCATAGTTATTGTCATATTGCCACTTCATTTTGGGCATTATTCAAACTGTCTGGACATTATGAATAATGTCCTATTAATCACTTGGTCCATAACACATACTTATACGACTATATTTAGGTACTTAATGTTAGCAGTAAGTACTTAAATATTATATTATAACCTGTAGGTACGTACAGGTGTGTTATAAATTGTATAATCAGTATACTTTTGAGAGTATTGTTTAATGAATTATTAGGACATGGGGTCCGATTCTATTAATACAACGTAATTACGTAATCCCAATAGTAACAAAACTGCAACGACATGACACTTTTCGTATAGTTACCACTAGTCAAGAACCGTTCGATTAAAGTTACGTCTCTGTCAAGCCGACGATCGATTGGTTCGTTCATATGTGTTTGTATGGTACCTATTTGGATGGATACGAAATAAATAATAATCAGAAATGGACGAATAAACATTGTAAAACAGTGGAATTGGGCCACAGGGTTGTGAAGAATTTAATGTAAAAGATGTAAGTAACTACCTACTTCAAAATAACCAAAACAAAATAAAACGAATTGCTTTTTAGCATAGCATAATTTTACCATCAACTTTGGAGACTTTGCTGATGCACTGTCGACTTTGAGAAGAGATGTAGTTCCGTGAAACAGAGCCCAGATCATCAGATCATATCTAGCAAATTATTTTCAGATGTCTCTCCATAAACAACAACACTATTCATCCTCAGCCCATATCATGGTCCAGGTCTTCTTCACGACTATTAACATTAAATACTTAGTCATCGTTTTTCTGACAATTTACAGCAGCTATAAGTTATAATTATGTTATTGTTAATTATTATTTTCTAATTATGATGTTATTCTATGTAATGACCTCTTCTTCGCTTAACAGTGCTAGCTAAGCCAAGCAAAAATTTCAATTTAACGCTTTTGTGTAATGCGTATCATATTATATTGACGTAACCGCAGTGCTCTAAATGTTCCAATTGGTTAAAAATTAATAAATATACAAAAAAATATACAATACCTTTTTCAAATCTTCACACTACACTGTCGATAATCTATTTAATGTCCAATTAACTTCAGAGGTTGCCTGGAAGAGAGCGCTTTAAGCGATAAGGCCGCCTTTGTACATATCCTGCTATTATTCCTGTAGTTTTTACTTTTCCTGCATTTGTGTACAATGAAGTGTTTCTATCTATTTATCTATACTTAGAAGGAAATTACAAGCCACTTCGTCTCAATTACGCTAAGATTGACGGGATTGTCCTGCGGGCCCCGCAGACATTATTCATCATTCAGTGATACAGAGTGACGCGAGGATCTCCTTAGGGACGCATCTTAGATTTCTAACTAATTGATCCACGTACTTCAGACAGGATATTAAGTTAAGCATCAGTGATTGATACTTTAGAATCTTTAGATGATTTATAACTTACTTAAGGGGAATGTACTAATTGACCGATTATCTTATCTTATGATAGGGGGATATCCCAGCGGCACTTCGACCCTTGAGGATCTTTTGTGCCTACCCCATGTTACACACTGGTCACAGTGTGCAGGTTTCCTCACGATGTTGTCCTTCACCGTTAGAGCAGTCGGTAAATGTGCGTAAGTCTTCGAAAAATACGAAAACTCATTGGTACATGGCACTGCACGGTTTCGAACTCGGACCTCCTGCACGGGACTCCGGTGTCCTAGCCACTAGACCACCAACGTTCTTACCTTAATTGAACGATACAGTAACCGATCCTGAACCGGTCAGAATTTTGTAAAATGGGAATTCTTATTGCGAATATACTGTGCATGTAGTCTTTTTCTTTTCACGGGTGGACGACCTTCCAAATATACCCGGCTTTTATTTTTACCCCTAAACCCCCTCGATGACCAACCTCATGCATGTCGAATCTATCCGGGATCTCTGGTGGAACGAGGAATATTATTTTCCATGCTCACATAGCATAATTAAATACAAAACACAAAATACAAAAATATTTATTGAACCAGAACATTCAAATTACAATCATAGTAGCATCATAGTAGCATCATAGTAGCATCATAGTAGCATCATAGTAGCATCATAGTAGCATCATAGTAGCATCATAGTAGCATCATAGTAGCATCATAGTAGTATCATAGTAGCATCACAGTAGCATCATAGTAGTATCATAGTAGCATCATAGTAGCATAACAATGTAGTTAGAATGTATCGATAATTAAGACATATCGGTCTCTACTACCAGCACTGGCCTTATCGGCCGTCTTGCAGCACAGTAGATAGCAACAAGATAATGGCTTGGGGATACACTTCTATAAAACGTAAGTATTTATCCATTCTATTCATATAGTTGAAGTCATTTTTTACATCAACATAAATCTTTTCTAGGACTTTATAACGTTGTATCAGCAAGAATAATAAAAGCTAAACAATATTACGAAAACGTAATCTCAGAAAAAAACGCTAAAGAAGCCATGTTATGAAAGGTACCCGCAGAATATTAGCGGAATCGTCTCAAAAGTTTAATAAACCGCTCCTAGGCATTTAAATCCACGATTTAACTTTGTCCGGGCGTCCGTGGATTAATGGGAAGACACTGGCAGTAGTCGTGATACTGTTGCCCTTTTAAATCAGGCTTAGCTTAACTCCGGTTTAATTAAATCCGACTAACATAAAGCCGATGCTTTTTATCTAGTAACATAGTTTCTAGTATCAAGTTTAATGTCAATAAGTAATAAAAAATTGACAAAGAAACTATTAATTCAGAACTTCTCAAATGTTTTTCTGTAATTCTAGAATAGGTATATTTTCATGATATGAGTTCGTAGCCTAGTTGCGAACACGGTCCGAAAGCAACGTTAGGCACGGTAGGTACCAGGATGGGTGATCGCTAGTGGCATTCTGTGGCATATTTCATCTGAGCTCCTCAGTGCCTCGGAGAGTACGTTAAGCAGTCGGTCCCGGTTGTTGTCGTTCGACAGCAGTCGTTAAGCCATGTCAGAGGCCTACGGGCGGCCCGAATAACTCTGACAATAGGTTGGCCACTAAATATACGATAAGCAAAGCTAATGATAAACTATTATAATACATATATAAGCACGAATTAGTCATTCTTTGTAACAATTTAATAACCAAGCCTAATGTTGGTAATTCATTTTATGAAATAACAAAAGTCTCGGTTTCAGTGTGAGTAATGTTACACTCACACGAAATGTCTACATAATTCGTAGAATTGCTAGGTTGTTAATTAATCCATTTTTTTATTTGTTGAATAGTGAACTGTTGTTTGTGTTTTCTACGATTTTCAAGCTGGACTCCTAAGTTTTAGAACTTATGAAATTAAATCTCCACACTAAAATATGCGAATGGGTCGTAATATACCTGCCTATTGTCATTAATGAAGTAAAAAGAAAATTTAAAGTAGTCCCTGAAGATTAGAATCCTGAATATTTCGTCGAAGTAAAGACTTTTTTAAATTAATATAGGTATGTCTAATAAAATATATACTTATATGTATAATAAAAAAACACGACATATGCAGAACCCAACTTAAACTAGGTAGGTAAGCTATGACCCCAAATGACCCTATTGTGATGCACGTCCACCAATATTAATAAGAATCAGTATGAATTTTTCTCGACTTTAATTTTTTCGTTCCACATGTGGGTTAAATTAAAATCGGCAAATACCTAGAGTAATATCATCAACTGTATACTAACCCTACATACAATATTTTTTCTAAACTGACTAAAATATCCTTTAGTAAAGTCCATTCGCTTAAATGGTCGCGCTCTTTGAAAATGCCTCTAACGCTCGCGCTCTCGCGGTAGTTATCGTTTGACTTACGGTCAAACGATAACAACCTATACCTTTTTATTTATTTATCGTTCAGTCGTCAGCATCACACAATCACGCTATTTTTACAATGACAAAATATTCTGCAGCCATGCTATGGCTTCGTCGTCCAGCAAGTGCAATCTGTCGATTCCTCCTGGTATGGCCCACATTTCGCAGTCCTCCGTTAAGGTGGCTCATTGTTTGCACGGCCCCGCATGCGCACGCGGGGTCAGCTCTGAAGCCCCATTTGTGCATGAGTTCACCACATCGTCCCTGTCCGACTCTCAGGCGGTTCAGTTTCGACCACAGTGATCTGGGAAGGTGAAAACCGTTCCCTGTGCTGTTTGGGTTCTGGATCAAGTGTCGATGGATCAAGTTCTGGATCAACCTATACCTATGGTTGATTGTCTAAAGTTGATAAATCAAGAATATGTAGGTTTCTTTAGTAGTCCATTCGCTTAAAATAAATAGTCTCGTTCTTTAAAAAGCGAGCGCTGGCAACATTTTCAAAGAACGAGACGATTTAAGCGAATGGACTTTAAGTTATCGTATTTATGATAAAATTGCATCACAAGCTTTGTTCCTAAGTTACTAACTCAGTGCTCAGAACTCCCAAACTCCACAAAAGTTATCAACACGAGTTAGCTGAAAATATTTTCAAGTTACTCCGAAAGAAATTGTCTTAGCACCGAACACGTCGACTTGTTAAAAAACTTTGAACTGAATTATTTTAAGATGACACACGATAACTTCAGAGAAAAAGCGACGAACTTGAAGTAACCGAGTTATTTTCAAACAAGTTTTGATAGAAGTTGGGTTATCTTCTTTGTCCAACTAACAATAGCTGTAATAGAAAGTGAATTTTTTGTATGCAATCTTCTCGTGTTGAGTAGCAGCATCTTGTATCTAGTATAGTCGAATATGATTACGCCCATCCCATATTATACCAACTCGACGCGAACCCGACACGAACTCAACTCAGAGCAAAGAATTGCAATGTGAGCTTTATATCGAATTGATATAAAGCTCACATTGCAATTCTTTGCTCTGAGTTGAGTTCGTGTCGGGTTCGCGTCGAGTCGTTACAATGTGCGATGGCCTTTACTATACTATGTACTTAGTACAGTCGACTTCAGATCAACCTACACAAAACGTCAAAATTTAAGAATCTGAAATGTATCATATTGCGCAGGCATAAGGTTGAGATTTAATCGAAGGTTTTTGACAGATGGTAGGTATACTAGTATAGCTTGTGGTCGACTATACAACTAGGCCGCAATAACCAGGAACCACGTGTTATTTACCACTTTAGGATCAGCTTAATTGGTGTTTTTTGATAATAATAAAAATGTTTGAAGTAGTTATCTTCACTCAAAGAAAGCTTGTTTGATTTAAAGCATATAAAGTAATTGTTATTCATTTGAACAAATTACTTGATAGATACGACTAAGATCTTGGTTGAAGTGAACAAGCAGACTTTTATATGCTCGTATTGAAACAAGTTCTTGTTTGAAGTAAACTAGCTTTTTTTCAGTGTTTTGAGGAAATCTTCTGGATATACCTACTTAGGTTCTACTCAGTTAGAGCGTCGGTGGCCTAGTGGCTAAGACACCGGACTCCCGTGCGGGAGGTCCGGGTTTGAAACCATGCAGTGCCATGTACCAATGAGTTTTTCGGATTTTTCGAATACTTAACTCTAACTGTGTAGGAAAACATCGTGAGGAAACCTGCACACTGAGATGACCAGTGTGTAAAATGGGGTAGGCACAAAAGATCCTCAAGGGTCGAAGTACCGCTCTGGTTATTCCCGGCCTCCTATCATGAGATAAGATAAGATAGGTTCTACTCAACTTACCTGTCATGCTACATTTTTTTTCCAGACGGATAAAAATTTCACTCAGTATCAACGATAGAATAGATATAAATAGTATTTTTGGTAAGGGTCATAGGTATTGTGTGTGTTTAATGTTCAAGAATATTGTACAATAAAAAGAACAATCGTGAGTGAATCAAAACAAAGTGAGTTCAAAATAACTAGATCGGCCGCGGTCCCTCCGAATGGGCGGACATCAACCGAAAGGCTGCTTGTTTATCTAAACAACAAGAGATTGTACCGTAGAATACAATCTCACAGTGTTCCCAGTGGATATTAGGTAAGGTTAAACAAAGGTATGATTGCACGCCGGTAGCTATACATTGTCCACGTGTTTAAAATTCCCTCTTCGCTTGAGATTGTTTAGCGTTTCATTTATTATTGTTTAGCTTTTTGAATCTAAGTATGTTTTATCTTTAAGGAGCTCGTAGCCCAGTTGCGAGCACGGTCTAAAAGTGATCGTGCAGGTTAAGCGACGTTGGCGCGTTCGGTACCTGGATGGGTGACCGTTAGTGGCATACTTCATCTGAGCTCCTCTGTGCCTCGGAAAGCGTGTTAAGCAGTCGGTCCCGGTTGTTGTCGTTCGACAGCAGTCGTTAAACCATGTCAGATGCCTACGGGCGGCCTGAACAACTCTGACAAATTGATTGGCCACTAACCATACGACAAGCAAGCAAGCAAGCTGTAACTTGCAACAAAAGTGGGCAACTATTACGTCGACTTAACGACTGGGCTGGGTTAATCATTGCTCAAATTTTTTTTCGATTTAGTGGATTTAATTTAATCCACTAAATCGAATAACTGAATGAGAAAATTTAAGTAAAATTTATTATGTTGTTTCTGCGGGTAATCATAGTAGGTACTTATGGTTTCGTCTACATACCTAGAAGCCAAAGAAGAGCCACAAAGCTACCAATAGGTTTTAAGAACTTAAAGTATGAAGAGAGGTTGGAAATACTGAATTTGCCGACACTGAAACAGCGACGAGATAGAGGCGACCTTATAGAGACTTACAAAATTCTAAACAATTATTATAACACAGATGAACTGAAGAATTTCTTTATATTGAACTTGAAGGAGCACTCAAGAAGACACTGCACACAACTAGTACGGAACACGGCCAAAACACTGCCAAAACATCATCTCCTATTCAACCGGGTAGTCATACCGCGGAACGGCATACCTGAGCAACTTGTGAATGCTGAAACTATAAACCAATTAAAGAACAGATTAGACAGCTTACGAAATTTGAAGAAACAGGCTAACCAGCATTAGCTGCCTGCCTGCTAATCCAATAATAATACCTAAAGTCTTTAAAATTCTTTAAACGTTCTCCTGTACCATTCGAGTTTGTGTTGTAGTAAATCCACTGCTGTTTCCTTAACCTGTGGCATCACTATCTCCAAATCGGTGGTGTGGCAGAGAGATGGCCCTTATTTGTTATATTCAACAAACCAAGAACTCCTTTCAACTGGTTCTCAGCGAAATGTCCCAGGGAGGGAGAATAATAAAATATGCTTCGCGTGTTTTATAAGAACACAGAGCTATTTCTATGACGACATTTGATGTAGATTTTGAACTTTAATATTGCAGATAAACTAGTGCATTATAAATCTGCTAAGTTTTTCATTAGTTTTAAGTTTTCACATTAGTTAGACGATGACGAATATCATCGGTTGTCGAATCTTAGTACTAGACGTTTTCATATCATACATATCGATCGGTGTCGTATCGTCTTTTGTGAAAACGCCCATAACGTTTCATGTGGTTTTATCACATACAATGATCGACCCTAATTGACGAGGTATATGACTAGAGAAGTAGGAGACTGCATAAGTAATAAAACTGAACCAGAAATATAAAAACCATCGCGATCTTACGGAATTAAGTTTTTTTTTAAAAATGCGATCTCCATAACACAGATTATAAAAGTAGCAATGGGCCCTCGGGACAGGGTTTTATTTTCCTGGTTAGGAACCCTTATATACCCTTATGTAATCTACAAAAGTATAACAGTTTTAAACTGATTGCATTTTTTTTAATGACAAAACGGGATAACCAAATTACTTCGGTTATTTCAGAAATAACTTGGAAACTTTACTACGTCATTAAATTTTAAATTAAAATTCATTTAAAATTACCCATGGTAGTTTACTATGTAAATGTAGCTCTGATTACACATCTTTGTTATCCTATACCTGGTTTTGTAATCACTGTATTCACATTATAGATAGACAAAGCTTTTACATTGCTTGCTTATCGTATGGTCAGTGACCAATCTATTTCTCAGTAGCAGTATCTCTGACATTTTAAACCCGTTATATCGTATTTTACCAAAAATACTTTCTACTTAGATCCATTCCATCCATGTTTAGACTTGTTGTTACTTTCTCTACTTATTTTGCTCTAGCTTTAATAAAACTTAGTGTAACACAAGTTCCTGTTCTCAAGTAGTTACTTCTCAACTGTCATACTCGTTCTTGTGAGTATCCTTTGTGAATCATGAAAACTTGCCAAATATGTCTCGCAGACTAAGCTGTTACGTTATAAATGTATTTATATCGTGAACACGCACAAATCACGCTGGCAGTGAAGGGGCTAAGTTAGGCAATAAAAGGGGCACAGTAAGGGTCTCAGCAAATAGCTAAATGATGATAACATGTGCACATTTCAGCAGGACCTCGGGGCAATAAATATAACATTATAGACAAATTATGGCCTATTTAAGAGCGTCGGTGGCACAGTGGCTAGGACACCGGACTTCCATGCGGGAGGTCCTGCTTCGAAACCGTGCAGTGCCATGCTTTTTTCGTATTTTTCGTAGACTTACGTACATTTACCGACTGCTCTAACGGTGAAGGAAAACATCGTGAGGAAAATTGAGATGGCCAGTGTGTAAAATGAGGTAGGCACAAAAGATGCTTAAGGGTTGAAGTGCCGCTGGGTTATTCCCGGCCCC
The DNA here is from genome assembly GCA_947369225.1 of Hofmannophila pseudospretella. Lineage (NCBI taxonomy): Eukaryota > Metazoa > Arthropoda > Insecta > Lepidoptera > Oecophoridae > Hofmannophila > Hofmannophila pseudospretella. Next base: position 9,719,235 of record OX376321.1, on the reverse strand, counting down.
CTATCATAAGATAAGATGGCCTATTTCGTTGTCAGTATCTAAGCGGCTTAGTGCCTAGCAATAGAAAGACCTAATGTGCAATGTTGTGTAATAAAATCCAGTATCTTTTAACGGCCTGTTTAAGGAACATTACCCTGAAAGGGAATACGGAACCCCCAAATCCGATATCTAAGTAAAATTATATTTCATACAAATAATTAAAGTCATTCTTGCCGATAAAGAAATATTTTTGTAGGTTATCGTGTTAGGTGGGTAAGTATATATTTTATTTATTTATTCATATTGAAATAAAGACATTTAAAATTTGGCTACAATATTGGTTATATCCTCTATTTAAACAACAAATGCTAAAACTTACTACATGTGTAATTAATGAATGAATTAAAATTTATTTGCACACATACCTATACATAACACGATAATTACATTTCATTACTAAAAAAAGACTAGATTCAAATAATATACTGTTTCACAGGTTTTTACTGTATTGTTAATTTATTGTTTAATACAAAAGGAACATGGTAGGTACATAAATTTTATCCCATTAGGCAAAACCTTGAAAGGTTCGCTATTCTATAATAGCGAACTCCCTATCGGCATACAAACCTTTCAAGGTTTTGCCTAATGGAATAAAATTTATGTACCTACCATGTTCCTTTTGTATTAAACAATAAACTAAAAAAATAATTAAATCACGCTTGGTAAAATATATATATATATTACTAAGGTAAACCTATAATATGGAGCTAGTATCATTTTCTGTATAATGTGCTTTTAATGTTTTTTTAAAGTTAATTAATTGTCCATAGTATTGGTGAACATAAAATCAATCATGAAAATCCATCGATTCACAACAAATAAACTAGTATTTACAGTGGAAGACATATTAAGCTACACTTCATGGAACCCTGTCGCAGTAAGTTTTTGTTATGTTTTCTTGACATTAGTATGAATTATGGACGTGAACGTTTACGTTTGTATGTAGTAGGAATGTGTCAAATAAGTTAAAGCGACAAAGTACTAAAGAGTATAGTATATAGTATGATATGTTGTCCACTGTACACTCTGTATAGTATATAGTATGATATGTTGTCCACTGTACACTCTGTATAGTATATAGTATGATATGTTGTCCACTGTACACTCTGTATAGTATATAGTTTGATATGTTGTCCACTGTACACGCTGTATAGTATATAGTATGATATGTTGTCCACTGTACACTCTGTATAGTATATAGTATGATATGTTGTCCACTGTACACTCTGTATAGTATATAGTATGATATGTTGTCCACTGTACACTCTGTATAGTATATAGTTTGATATGTTGTCCACTGTACACGCTGTATAGTATATAGTATGATATGTTGTCCACTGTACACTCTGTATAGTATATAGTATGATATGTTGTCCACTGTACACTCTGTATAGTATATAGTATGATATGTTGTCCACTGTACACTCTGTATAGTATATACAGGGTGGGCCATGAATTAGTTAACAATTGAAAAAATCATATAAAGAAAACCATTTGACATATTTTTAAAATTGTTTATTTACAAGAAAGTTAGTTATTTGGAATTTATTTTTTAAAAATAACATCATCTAAATGACCACCGTTTCGATTTTTGCACTCTTCTAAGCGAACACCGAAATTTTCGAATACTCGTCGACAAAGAGACCGCGAGATCGCTGACATTTCTTCACTAATTTTTTCCTTTAGTTCACGTAGTGTTTTTGGTTTATGGGTGTAAACACGACTCTTCAAATAACCCCATAAAAAGAAGTCTGCTGGCGTTAAATCTGGACTCCTGGGTGGCCATGGGATGTCGCCTCGTCTGGAAATCAGCTTTTCCGGAAACATTTCTTTTACTACCGGCAGGGACTCGTTGGATGTGTGACAAGTGGCTCCATCTTGCTGAAACCATGTGTTACGGTTGTAGCCAGCAAATTCCAGTAGCTTCGGTGCCAGGAACTCCCGTAACATTTTCACATACTCAGCAGAATTCACAGTAACCGAACGGCCGCGAGAATCTTCGAAAAAGTAGGGCCCAATAATTCCTTTTGCTGAAATTGCAGCCCATACCGTTACCTTGGGAGAATGAAGTGGCCTCGCGTGTTTAGATTTGGGATTTTCGCTGCTCCAATACCTGCAATTCTGTTTGTTTACGTGTCCGTTGAGGTGGAAATGGGCTTCGTCGGAAAATAAGAGGTTATCAAAATTATTGAATCGATCTAACATTGTTTCGGCATACGACTTGCGCAAATTTAAATCATTAGGTTTTAATTCCTGCACTAACTGGATCTTATATGGATGTAATTTCATGTCTAATTTCAAAATACGGCGCAATGATGTTCGGGATAGTCCTAATTCAGCCGAACGTTTGCGCGTCGATAAATTTGGATCACGTCGAACTGATGCGGAAACTCGCTGCACGTTCTCTTCGCTCCGAGAAGTCCGTGGGCCGCCGGTTTGCTTCACGTTTAGTGTAGATCCCGTCTCTTCGAACTTCTTAACCCATTTCTTTATTAATGGAGCACTCGGACACTGATTTAAATCGTGTAAGTCGTATTCAACGCGAAATAAGCGTCTCACTGTAATGAGCGAACTGTTGTTTAAATAAAATTGTTTCACACAATAAGCGCGCTGCGGCCCCGTGAAGCGATACATTGCGACTAAATTTCCGAGAAGCGAGCTAGTGGTAACGCCCCTCCCCGCTCCCCGCGCGGCTTGTATTAGCGCGGGGTGTTAGGTTTAAATGTTAACGAATTCTTGGCCCACCCTGTAGTTTGATATGTTGTCCACTGTACACGCTGTATAGTATATAGTATGATATATTGTCCACTGTACACTCTGTATAACTATTCCGTCCGTTTATTGTTATACAAAATGTACCTAATCCGTTCCTTAAATAATTGAAGTGACAGTAAAAGCTACTAAATAATTAGTACCAAGGTAATGGATTCAGGTGTGACGACTCTTTCGTGTTAGAAGCACGGGGTTAATTAATGACTCACAATGTTTTGTTAAGCAAGCTTTAGACATTAGCCTCGGAACGAGCTTCTGAGAATATCTCTAAAAGCTCACTTGCTTTTGATGTTGGGAAATAAGGCTTTACATGTTTAATACATATTTTTAAAGACGTCCGTTTCTTTGAATTAGAATTAATTTCTGTACCATCGACATTAAGTTTCTTACCATCATAGATGAGACTTATAACCAATCCTACCTAACTATACACAAATTCGTATAAATCGTATCTAACCTAATCTCATAATTTTCTGCGTTCTAAAAATGGTCAAATGTACTGGCATGGCAACCAATTTCTTTGTTCTACACTTATCTGCTTCGTAATTTAATTCTAATTCGAGCATTAGTCAGCCAGATATCTAGAATATGAGAAAGTTTGTCCACAAGAGTCGGTATATCACGGCAGCAGACCCAACAGTGGCCATAAACGGAGCGAGGTTAATGCTTTTTGGCGCAGGTTTCGGGATTTATGGTCCCTGGGAAGAAGTTTAAGCAGAGAATGCTACAGTTTTTTGGTGTTAACCTTTTTTCGGGAATACTTGGTACTCGTATACAGCATACGTAACGTGTATAATTTAAGAGCAGGTTGACATATTTATTTATGGTTTGTGTGCCAAAGGCCCATGAGTGACAAATATGTCTGCTGTCTGCCGATAATGTAAGAATCACTTACTGTATAAGTTAGATGTTATTGATTCAGTTTTCGCCATCAATAGCAGCACATTCCAAGCATCAATTTGACAGGAGGGACTTGGTTTTTTTGACTTAGAAAGACATGACAAAAAAGTTTATAAATTATGATACATATAAACTATATGATATACCCCAGTGAACGCATGACCCAATAGGAGTACTCGACCATATCGGCCACAAGCAATACTTACCGACATGAGCAAAGTCCTTGACATATAGATAGGTGAAGTTTAGAAATGGTGAAAACGATACATAGTAACTTCATCTGCACCATTAATGGTGCTGGTCAATTGTGCAGGGAAAAGACAATAGTTTTCGATTCACTTGTCAAACAATTAGCAAAAGAAAAACAGAAGACCCACTAACTTCTCATAGTTCCGAAACCTTAGATAATGGTGTCTCCACACATGTGTTGGGTCACTAAATCTTCGTTAAGTCGACCCCGACGTGTGTGGCCTGAAACCCCGTCGTGTGCTTTACAGCTGGATAGCAATATGTGGTGTGGACATTACTTATAATGAAACGAACGTTGGGCCAAAATGTGATGATGTAGACGAGGATGCATTGGCAGATTTAGTAGTACAGTACAAGTGTGTATTAGATATGCACACATAAACACTTTACTTGTTATGTACGAGTACACTATCACGATGCTAAGACACAGCGTAAGCTAGTTTAGTAGCCGGGAAGTTTTAATTTAAATGTAATTTGTACAAATGGTTTCCATAAATAAATTGTTTATTTATTTATTATTTACGATTTGGTATAATGTTGGTGCTGGTATACAAATATCTAATCGCATAATGCGATCTCTTCCACGCAACCTCTTATGAATCTTATCATAGATGACTTAATTATTTCTTCAAACCTATGTGTAAAACCTGTCTAAAATAGTAGATATTCCGTTTTAGTCAAGTCATTTATTCATACTCGTATTTACCTGACTTTTTTCCTTTAGACTAGTTTTCAAGTATCAAATATTAAATGCATTTCTTAAAAATTAAGAAATGGTCATAAAATGATGGTCAAATGTGAAACCAGAATTAAAATTCGTGGAATTATAAAATAACTACAGGCAATCAAAAATCAGAACGGTAGAAAGAAACGACAATAAGTTTTATGACGTAACTGTTCTCTAGCTCCATAAAAGCAGGTCCTGGCTGCTTATAAAGAACTGTTTTGCTAGAAAGGGACAGAGCACCTGTCCAATACTAACTTTAACCATTAATATCTCTGATGTTACTTGAAATATCGAAAAACTCATCTTAGATCCTTCTTTAGTATGTCCTTGTAAGTTGATTGACGCAATAAAAAAAATACGGTTAATACCGTATTGTCAAAGATGTTTACCATTTTTGAAGGTTCTACAAATTGTCAGTAATTTTAATTAAATTTAAAGAATGTACCCCTACTTCCTCTTAAATTAATTGCAGTATTTCATTATCATTAGCATTACAATAGGGTAAAGTTCTGTGAAAAGACAACTTTGTAAATTGTTCTAATTTATTATTGTGTCCCTCTTTAAACGGGTTGTTACTGTTATATTATACCGCAAACAATTTATCTCTCTTCTGAAACGTGTCAACATCATTTCCATTCATTTTAATCGGTTCCATTCCATCCACTGCTACGAATATATCTATATCTACTTGTGCTAATCTAATATTTGGACTAGTTTTCACTAATTTTCTTTGGTCAAATATATATTACGCTCCGGCACTCAGGATACATGCACTGCCCACTACAGTCCGTGTGCCACAAAGGGGTGGAGGGTGTGCGCTTTCGATTTACTGTATATTGTTCTAAGTAGGAGGTTTTGAATTTGGGGCATCTATCCTACTGGGGCAACTATCCTGAACTACTAGTTTTCGACTGACAATAATCGTCTGTCTGTCTACTCTGCCTTATAGGTCTCTATTCTCGGTAGCAGAGACTCCCTTTTATTTCGATTTGAGAGGGTCGTAGCCATAGTTGCGAGCATGATCTGAAAGTTATTGGGCGCGATTAGAACCAGGATGGGTGACCGCTACTGGCACATTTTTATCTTACATAAAATCGGTCAACAGCACTCTTTAGGCTATGTCAGGGGCCTAAGGATGGCCTGAAGAACTCTGACAATAGGTTGGCCACTTATCACACAACAGTGTCTTAGTGAGAATGTTAGAAGTGTATTACGAATGTATCTTTATTATGTCTATATCTGTTATTATTTATTTATCGTTCGGTCGTCAGCATCACACAATCACACTATTATTTTACAAAGGCAAAATTGAGTTGATTCTCCATTAAAGAATAATAACAACAAAAAGAAGAATTTCGTCTATATAAGAACTCTACTAGTAAAACAGACACCAAGCATATACAAACTCGTGTAGCCTAAGATGGAGTGATCATTCTATTATATTTTATAATCTTATATCTTCAATTAATTGTAGGCCGCCGCGCCGTGCGTTCCCGTGATGGATGCCTACCGCCGTTATCATTTTTTACTCGTACGTGTTAAGTTATTAATATATATTTGGTTAGTGTTTAATTTAACAGAGTGGATTGTGCAGCGCCCAGACAAACCAACTTTCTGGTTTCAGGGCGCAAAGATTTGTAAATAATAAAACCTAGTATGTACACAACAATAATAAAATAAATAAATACTTACAATAAGTCGGAAGTTAATGGATTGGTTTTACAAAAGAATTTATCGGAACTCAAGACTCTCCGGAATAAATCGCAAAATGATGTAACACTGAAGTTTCGATACAAGTTTTTCCGCAAGTTAGCGCATTTGTTTATATCCTATCGAGAACTTTTTAAAAGGCTTTTTAACACAATACAATTTAAGTCTCAAACAATATAGGCTATTTTCAAGTCGCGCGGACGTTCCTTGGCGTTTCACTTTTAGAAAGTTATCCTGTCCCACGAGGTTTAACGAGCCAACTTTCTGAATAATTTGCCTTGGATTCAGTATTTCAACTGAAAGGAGTATCCATTTTCCTGCGAATACGAGTATCAACTTCTATTAATTGAGGTTAACATATTACCTAATTACTCGTAGATGATAAGACATAGGTTGGCCACTAACCATACGATAAGCAAGCAAGGCATAAACATATTTTGGTACTCGTATGTTACTAACGTAAGAACATGGCATGTAGGTACCTCAGATCACTGACACTTTTTGATTGGAAAACTGTTTTTTCACATTGGATTTTTTTCATTCATTTTGATCGGATATTTTTAATAATACTGTGGTTTAAAACGATCCCCTAAAATCATATAAATTAGTTTCAAAACTTTTACATTTCATTTCTCTTACTTTTATTGTAATTGTATTTATTTCATCTCAAAGCAACAAAAACCGTTACAAGATAAGTCATACAAAACAATTAAATAATAAATCTAAACTAAATTATTTGTACCTATATCCATTACTTATGTAACACATTGCACAGCTTTGATAAACTAAACAGAAAAATACCTGTAATAGTACAATAGTGTATAGTCAATAAAAAATTGTGGAAATATTTTTAAAATGTCACAGACGCTAAGAGTCGAATGTATGTCAATTTCCCGAGTCAGTGGAAATGAGGAAGTTAAGTTTCATATTTATAATAACAAATATTAGAATTAAATTCCAAGTATTACTACTTAAATTTTTAAATGCCATGGCTTTTATATTTCAAATTAAAGTAGAACTTTAAGTCAACTTTCAATTAACTATTCGAAATAAGATTTGTGATTTTAACTGTCAAGAGAGCTCTTGTTTTAGAGTAACTAGATTACTAATGATCAAAATCATCAATCAAAAAGTGTAGGATGTGTGGTGGATGGCAAATCAATATTGTTCATTCAAATTAGACTTGAAGCTTCTCATTATGCATACTACGCCTACATAGTTATACTTATCTTAGGTTCATCTGAGCTATACAGCTTAGATCTCGTTAAGACATAAGTCGAGGATAATTTGTATGTTCGGCGTGAAATAAAACGAATGTTTCGAACTTCCAGCTATTGGGCAACCACTGATCTCAATAAAGGATCACGTATAAAGGACCACTTAATTTTTGTGTCTAAATGTGCAAATAGGGTAGAAACAACCATGACGAAGGTTGTAATTAAATAGAATGTTAGTTTGAATTTCTATTAATGAAACTTTAATTTTTTTTAAATTCGTATATACTTTCTTCTCATTGTCTTTATTGGACAAGTCCTTCTCGCATCAAAAGATGTCTGAAAAAACAGTGTTACTCTAAAAGATATATTGTTAAAGTTTTCCTTTTTCATTTAACTATAGAGATAAAAATATGATTTTAGTACCTATAAGCAACGTTGGCGCGGTCGGTACCAGGATGGGTGACCGCTAGTGGCATATTTCATCTGAACTCCTCCGTGCCTCGGAGAACACGTTAAGCAGTCGGCCCCGGTTGTTGTCGTTCGACAGCAGTCGTTAAGATGGTCAGAGGCCTACGGGCGGCCTGAACAACTCTGACAAATAGGTTGGCCACTAACCATACGATAAGCAAGCAAGTACCTATCGAATGTATCTAATTTCAGTGAGTTGTTTAGAGTAAATCTTGAAATTCATCCTTTGCTGGCAGAATAAAAAACTCTGAAGCACGATTCTGATCGTGCCTACACTTTTGGGCAGGGAACCCTGATGTACGGGCTATATTCTGATAATATTTTACTACTGGATAATATGTAGATTACAATTGTTGTTGGTGTCGCTCGGGGGGCTCGGCATGTCGTTCGGCCCGTTCACGTACCGCCTCTTTTAAAAAGTAAGACAGGGTTCCCTGTCAAAAGGAGACCTCTTTGAGCTTTCAAATGAAATGAAAACAACAGTAAAAATGTACGTGATATTTGAAGAAAACGACACAGTGCATTAAGTCGTTAGTCGGCGGAAAGCACGACTGAGCAACCTTCCGGTCGCGTGAGGACAGTAGCGTCTACGAAGCGCCTTACAACAGACGACACCTTTATGGCCACCTCCCTCTACACTAGTGATGAGCTACATCAATCACTTGCCTTGCAGTTTTGGTCTTTATTATTTTATTTTATTTTATTTATTTAGAGAACCAACAACTATTATTAAAACAAATTAACCATACTTAAGAATCTAAACATAAGCCAATTATAGGTTTTCCTAAAGTAGCCTTACATACATATACATATTTATATATAAATGCGGTATTTTATTGTACAGGGTGGACCAAAAGTCCGTTAACATTTGAATAGGTCGCTGCGTCGGCGCGGGCGGGGTATTGGCGCGGGGGGTGTTACTACAAGCGAGAGCTACTAATAGGGATTTAGTACCATGGCGTCATTCAGCGGAGCGCAACGCGCATTTTGCGTACGCGAGTACTATCGAAACAACGATTCTACGACCGAAGCTAAACGGAAATTTTGTAATCATTACAATATACGGAACAGAAATCAAGCACCAACAATTCAAACGATTAAAAAATGGGTACAGAAGTTCGAAACAACAGGTTCAACTTTAAGTCAACCACGATCCGGCCGACCTAGGACATCGCGCGATCCAGTAAACATAGAGCGTGTACGAGCATCTGTTCGAGAACAACCTGGTCTCTCTACTCGAAAGCGGTCTAGTGCTTTAGATGTGCCCAGAACATCTCTAAATCGCATTCTACACAAAGATTTACATTTACATCCTTACAAAATTCAAATTGTACAGGCTTTAAAGCCAAATGACCCTGCTCAGAGACTGCAGTTTGCTAACGAAGTGCTTGAGAGGTTTACGAGCTTCAATAACATCTTTTTCTCAGACGAGGCACACTTCCACCTAAATGGACATGTCAATCGACAAAATTGCAGATACTGGAGTGACACTAACCCGGACTTGAAGCACCAAAAACCTTTACACTCGCCCAAGGTTACTGTATGGGCCGCATTGTCAGCCAGCGGAATCATTGGTCCATATTTTTATGAAGATCAGAGAAACCGCGCCGTCACCGTTAATACAGAGCGATACATTGTGATGCTACAGATTTTTTTTGCTCCAGCATTACAGGACTTCTCAGGCTTTAATCGAAGCTCTTGGTTCCAACAAGATGGGGCAACATGTCACACCTCCAATGACTCTATAGCAGCACTTCGTGAAATTTTTGGCCAAAAAGTCATATCCAAAAGAGGTGACATTCACTGGCCACCCCGCAGCCCGGATTTAACTCCAATGGACTTTTACCTTTGGGGATATCTCAAAAGTAAAGTTTACATCAGCAACCCAGTGTCTATTGAGGAATTAAAAGAAAATATACGCGAGGAAATGCAGAACATTTCACCAACCACTTGTCGGGCGGTCATGCAAAATTTCCGTTCCCGGTTACAGGTGTGCCAGGATGAACAAGGGTCACATTTGAATGATGTTATTTTTAAAAAGTGAAATCCTAATTTGTCTACTTTATTATTAAATAAACAGTTTTTCACTAAAGTAGCATTTGTATTTTTTATAACCATTTTAAATGTTAACGGACTTTTGGTCCACCCTGTACATATTAATTGTGCATTCTAAAGTGCGAAAGTTGTAAGTGAGGAGAAATAGGTATCGTGCATGACATTATGTTCCACGAGTATGTTATACGAGGGGTGAGTGTGTGTTTATGTATGTGTGTGGGAGAGAGAGGGTGTGTATGCGTGTGAGAGAGGGGGGAGTAAGGTGCATGTGTGTGTGAGGGTAGATAGATGGTCTTGCATTTATTAAAACTTTACTTCAATTTAATTTGAATATAAAAAATACAAACAGTGATTTATGTGTCTTTACACACTACTTCACTATCTGGATGTATAGGGTACTCCTAGGGTACTCCTTCAATCCCACGACAACCTAACACATCCGACAGAATAGCAAAACTATATGCTTTGACATTGACAAGTCCTCCTCCTTACTCTCAACGGTCATAGGAACCTGGTTTACCTAAACCTCTGTTGCAGCTATCAGCAATTCGTAATGCAGGTTCAGCAGCGATCTTGTGTTTATGAGGTATGCCATGATGTTTGTATGATTGTGAACACAATACCTATCTATCTCATAAGATTGATGTACCCACGTCAGTTTTTATTTCTTTGCCTCAGATAAATGATTTAATTTTATTTATTTATTCTAGTGATAGTGATGTGCTATGTCATTTTGTTTCGGTCTTATAAATAACAAGGTAAACGGAAGTAGAAGGAAATTTCACCGTGTAAACACGTGTTCTTATTGGGAATGTGTCAGCGTCATAGAACCAGTCGATACCTTTATGGTCAGTGGTCATGTCTCGTATGTAGTGATATCTACATCAATCCTTATGAATGTGATCTTAAACTTGCAAATGAAGAAATAAACGCGTGCAACGTGTATCGTCTTAGAAAACACAACGGTGGTCATCTTTATGCCAGCCCCCTTCACAGATAGTGATGTGCTCATTTTGTTCTTACAAATGAAGCAGTACCGTGTACACCGCCTGGAGAACAAGAAAGATTTTCACCGTGTTGAATCTGACCTTAATGAAATAGAAGAAAATCGCCTAGTCTGTCAAAAATTAAACTTATTAAATATGAATAATGCAATGAGACTAAAACACATAAGATAAAATAAGCAAGGTTAATGCATAAAACTAGTGTATTAAGATTTTTGTCACCATAGAATAGGCTATTTATGCGTGTACTGTCGTATCTGTCTCGTAGGGCACAGGTTTATAGAATTAAACAAGAAGAATAGGTAATACTAATGCATGATTAAAGTGATAGTTCAAGGATCTTTATTTGCCTGTTTTGCCGATCAGTCACCTTTGCTGATTTTTATTGGCCCTGGATGCTTATTACGGTTATTTCATGGCATGGTATGGCGTGAGCTAAATAGAGACAGCGCTATACCAACGCGATAGCGCTATCTCTATTTCATTCATTTATTGATGATATCATTTGATGTGATGGTTTTGAGAACCGTAATATAGTCCTGCCGGTCCTGGTCATACCATTGTCCATCACTGTTTACCCGGCCCCGGAGGAAAGACACTTTGTCATACCGCCCTTTGTTACTGAACTAATGCTTCTTAATGCGGTCGGTGCGCCGAAGAGCTCGGAAATGGCGGGCGTCGTTTGTGATTTCCTTTTTTGCAGTTGAAAAAGAGTAAACGAGATAAGAGCTCTTCATGGTTATGAAACCTTTAAAGGCTTATTGATGATGGGAGAGGACCGATAGTTCTATGAACCATCATAATACGCTATGAAGTACCAACCTATAGACGACTTATTATTATTTATTTACAATGCAGAGAACATCGAACTAAAATAATCAAGAGCATAACTGTCATTGATTTAAGGGAAAGGAGACCTCTTTATTGATTACTTACAAACAAAATGGAATTAAACAACATATTTAAACAACATGGATAAATGTAATGCCTACAACAACCACCTGTTTTCAAGTTTTGTGTTCTTAATTCCCAATAATGTTGCCATTGTCCCCTATATAAAATGCTTTATTTTTCTTCTACATTCATAGAACAGCGGCACTTTCTTATTTTAGGATTCTAATAAAAAAGGACTTTTAAATACTAAAAGTAAAAGTAACATAGTGCAAACAAGATCCTTTATTCCAACAAGAGCAAGTCGCAGTGTCTCCTAGTGAAGTTAATTGTGCCCCAAGTAAGTAAATCTAAGTTAATGAGACATTTCCAGCAGTAAGTAAACGAGTCTAAAGACTCTTGCAAACACTTTGGTAAGTACTGTTCTTTAGAGAGTTGTTAAATTGTCAAATATTTTTTAAATGTTAATAATTAACTTGACTTTGACAATTCTTTCTTAGAAAATAACGAACAAAGTTTGATGTTTCAATAAGACGAATTCAAAGAAGAACGAATTGAATTCATAAAATTATTACAAAATTTACGTAAAAATGCGCATTTATTAATTAAGACAAGTTTCAAAATTATCTTCTAACTACTCAGACTATTACTTTATTATCAGCAGCTCAAAGAGCGTCTATTTAAGTTAAAAATTGTAATATGTCTAGTCTAGTTTAATAATAATATATCCAAACATTACGGTTCCGAATTTTCGAGACACAAGCCCATCTCCAGGAACCCTGAATAAATAAAGGAATAAGAATTTCATACCAGTCGAGAGCCACTCCCATGTTTGAACACGTCTTATGGTAACACACACATCGTACATTGCGTACGTATAACTACGCAAGTCAAACAATTTGTGGTATTTTATTTTGGTACACAAACGGCTTACTTACGAGAGAAATTGAATAAAAGGAAGGATCAAACAAACGTCTGCACTTTTTGGAAAATTTAAAAACTCGTTATGTTACAGCAACGATTGAAGGTAGAGCTGAATTATCAGAAATAGGTAAAAGGATGGTATCACCCCAGGCTGACTCTGCACAGAGTCATACCACCTACAATGCAGTACGGCCAATATGAAGAATGAAGCAGTTGGAATAAATGATGATACAACACAAACCACTAAAAATAATACTAGTGAATAATATGTAACCCCTAAAATAGCAGTATATAACAGGATAGAAGACGAGGGTACTGAGAGAAAACCCCCAGTCGACCACCTATCTGAATCACAACTAGGTGTATGGTCCAAATATTTGTCCAAGGAATGTTTTGCAAAAGAAGATTGGATTACGATTTATAATTTATAAGGGTCTAATATGAAATAATGCTCATTGAACAAGGATTCGACAATTTTGCTGGAAGTGCTGTCGAGTCTCCAGTTACCCAATCAAAGTTGTGATTTGACTTTGATGGGATGGCTACTGGAGACTCGGCAGCACTTCCATCAAAATTGTCGAATCCTTGTTCAATGATCATAATTTCAAATTATGATCCATCCAAATTATGATGAATTCAAATTCATCAGTAACGAGAAGTAACAGAAGTAATTATTACTTTGATGATTGTCAACAGCGGGGACCTTAATATGCTGATGACGACGACAGCTATCTATTTCAATTTGTTTGTCAATAAACATATATTCACAGACGTATGAATACATATTTCACGTCGACTTACCTATACATTAACAATATTATCAATTATGTCGTAGATACGTATTATGTCAACATTATGGTTCAAATTCAATTTCAATTTATTTTTATTTAAACTTACATAAGTAGGTACAGGTAAGAGATACGAGTAGTTATTTCAAGATGTAACCTGACTCAGGGCTCAAAATATATGCACTCACTCACCCTTATTCAATGTCTGGCTATCTGACTCCCAACTAGGTTTCCCTGTGTGTGGGATATCAAAAATCCATTCATGTGTCTTACTCGTTACATAAGTATCTCTGTACTTTCAATAATTCCATTTTATTTCTCTTTTTACGATGGTTATATCTGGATCTGTTTAATCTGATCCGTGTTTAACGTTTCATTCCCTTCCAGCCTGACTTTAGCTCATTATGTACATACATTCAAGTCCCTTGGCATTTGACACCCGCAAACTCGGAAACGTGGAAAATAAAATTCGTGCTCCATAAAAGTAGTTTATGCAACAGCCACGTAATGATAGCGATTTTAACACGAGTTCGCTTTGTTTTTATAATAGATCATTCGAGTGTTAAAATCGCCATCACATGGGTTGTAAACAATACTTTTTACGACCGTGAAACATATAAACAGAAAATACAAACCATTACGGAGACTTCAACAGACGCCATGACAGCTTAACATGTTATTGGTAACTATGGAAACCGTAGATACGTTTGACGTATTGTCGACATCGCGCAGGCGCGGGTGTCGAGTTTTTTTAATGGCTACTACTACGTACTGTACTAAGTAGTTGGCCAGTGAAATGTTGTTCATTTTATACGAAATCTTACAAGCAGTGCCATACAACAAAGAAAAATTTACATATTACAATCGAAAATTGTTATTTAATATTTCATTAAACACTATTTTCACACGGCCATGACGAATGAACCTCTTTATGTTATTGAGTATGGTTTCATAAAGAACAAATTACGAAATGGGAGTAGAAAAATAAATGCATAAGCTATTGTTGTATGCTTGTTGTGTTGGTCTTAATAAAATAGACGATAGGAGTAGGAAGGAGGAGCATAGAAGATATAGGAGCATTCAACTATCCCAATATAATTTGTGAGACCTACAATTTATTTTGCATTTTGTTGTGTTCATTTCCAGTACGCCTTAATTTATTAAACGTTGGTTGTTAATTGATATACACATCGAGGAAGTGAATTGGATTGTTGCTTTGTTTAAAACTGCTGTCTTTCCGCCATTGGTTGATCATTTGATGATGTTAAACCGTTCCAAGTCGTCGAACGAAAGAAAATTAGCTGACCGCATCTCTGCAGACTATGCGGGGAACTCGGGGGTGATGGGGTGGCGGGTTTTACCTTGCCCCTATTAAATTTTTGTGTCTTTAAGAGTGCTGCTATCGCTCCAACGACCTTTTCAGCCGCGGTTAGCGTATCTACCCGTATCAAGGGCAAAAGCCGATGGCACATGAATACCTCATAATCAAAAGAGAGATACAACTATTTTCTTGTTGCAGGAAGTGCCCTTGAAACGTTGGTTCCTTCTTTCATGTGTCACACCATTATCTTTATGGCGTAGAAAAATATTATTATAAGTTTAATGTAGAATTAACTTTAAGGATTCTTCATTTACCCACTTCAGCCACACACGAGAGGTCAGGATAATAGGGGTCGACCTAGTCCTTGCTTGCTTTGCATACCTCTACATCCAAACACCAATTTGTTCCCAAACAATCGATGTTCCTTTGCATCGCTACGAAAATCTTTTGTTCTGAAACTTGTTTCTCCGAAACAAAAGACGTCAGCCTTAAATCTTGACAACGAGTGAATGCAACATAGTTCATTAACCCCTTTGTTTCTTATGCAGATAATGCAGATTATCTTGCAGTTACGTTATTCAACATTGTGAAATGCTTTGTATCTCCTATACGTAAAACAAAAGGTACAGTAGTCAACACTTTAGGCTTCATTATCTTATTTGAGACATTCATATGAATACAAGGAATTATAAAAAACATATAGTGATCGGGTTCCACAGAGTATAGTTTGATGTGTCTTCCACTGTGAACCTAATAATAGATGGAAAAATGTAACAGGTATTCGTAAGTAACACCTTTAGCAATAAATTCTTTGATTTATACTCGTATACCACTCTATTTTGCATGAGGAAGTATGCTGATTTGCATACCTACTTATTTCGAATATATTTCACTAAAGTCATTTATATTGCATGATGTATGGATGCGAGATTTGGACACTAACCTTAAAGGAAGAAAACAGACTCTTGGTGACCGAGAGGAGGATATTGAGGAAGATTCTGGGACCAGCCAAGAAGGAAGATGGAGGGTGGAGGATGAGAAAGAATAGGGAGATGGAAGAGATGGTGAACGGGCCGAACATCATAGGAGAAACGAAAGCAGCTCGACTCCGATGGCTCGGACACATCACTAGGATGGGGGAGGATCGGGCAGTTAAACGAGCGTATGTGGGACGGTCTAACGGACGACGTCCGGTCGGACGTCCCAGATACCGCTGGCGCGATGAAGTGGAGAAGGATCTGCGGGAGCTCCAGGCGCCTGACTGGCTCGAGACTGCGCAGGAGAGAGAGCGATGGCGCTCTTTGGTATCGGAGGCCAAGATCCACTTCGGGTCGCTGCGCCAGCGGAGTAAGTAAGTAAGTAAAGTCATAATTTTTAAATGAAGAAAAAGAGGCTGCTATTCTTTACATGAAAAATAATGACGTTAGTGAAAAAAAACGACTTTTTGTTTAAAAAAGGGACTTTTTTTACGAGATCTCTTGGTATTAGCACCTAAATACTTATTTTAGCTATTAAAATGAAATTATAATAATTCACTTACCAACCACAGCAACCACAGCGCTACAAATGGTGAATGTATTTAAAAAAATCTATTATACACGCGAAACAATGATTTTGGCCACAAAGAAAGCCTTTAATAGATTGAAGCTATTTACTTGATTGATTTCCCTTCTGCTCTACCACGCTTATTTTTAAGGAAAAGCGAATAAAAAGATAAAAAATGCAATACAAGCATTTTACCGTTACCATTTTGCGGCTTTTGGCTTTTTACCTGACCATACAGACATTTCGCGCATGCGATTTGAGCATTTTCCCATACATTAGTCGGGCACTGAAATAATGAAAGTGCTCACGTCATTGTTCTAGAGAAGAGGGCGCTAGTAGTCCGATGTCTGCCTTCAGCTGTCCCGAGGGCACAGATAATTTAGGTTAAGTTTCTCTCTGGTTTGATAATCTTGCCTTAAGCCTCTAATAGCTGATAATTTCTCCAGCAGGCATTTGAGTTTCTTGCAAATCGTTTTCGGTTTCTGCATGAATTTTTTGTCTCACTTATTTGTGGGAAGATAAAAACTAAAAACTGTACAATTTTGGTATGGCTTCTAGACGATTTTTAACTTTATTCTGTTTAGTTTAGTTTTTTTATTTATCATTTGATAACAAAGTTACGCTTAGACACGTCAAGGAACAATTATTATCCGTTATATTATAACATTTAAATTATTACTTACACAGTAGCTGCTGTATAGGGCATTGTCAAAATAAAAATAAAAATATGGCTGCTGCATAAGGCATTGTCAAATAGGAATGTACATTATGTTATAATAGGTTTGTACACAATTTCAAACTTAAATTTACTTAACGCTACTAGCTACTGTACTGTCAATACATTACATGTGTGGTAAAAATTAGTTGTAAGTATCTGCTATAAATAATACTTCTGTACTCGTCTATTTAATTAGCAATGTTTCTAAAATTTTTTTTTTGGTATTATACAGAAAGGTGAGACGGATAGAATTAGATTTTATCTACATTCTTTCATATTATCAATTTCAGGGGAAAGGAAAATAACAAACAATGTATTTATATAACTAACCGTCAGTTACACGAAACATCCTAAAAACCTAAATTAAAATACCTGTTCTGCGCCATAGCTCTAGATAGAGATGACAGGAGATTTAAGGAAGCGTTACCATTTAGGACTTGCAATTCACGGTAAGAGTTTTTAAACAGCCTTTGATACAAATGTAAAGAGCTGAGGACACAGCAAGTAAAAGTATAACTATAAAGAGCCGAGGACACAGCAAGTAATCCCGGGCCGTGTTATAGCGGCAACACTCAAGCCTTACCTGCGCGAGGCATCGTTAAATCCGGTTTACAGCGTGATAATGTCCTCCGCAGCTAATGTCGGCTATGACGGCGCTTTAAACTTGAAACACGACGCGGAATTTACACAGGAACTGTAGTTGTAGCAACGGAATTATTAATACGAGTAGGTGATGCGGGTTTTATGGACGACTCGTTTAAAATTTTGATGGTGAGGTCGTATGCGTGACTTATGGCTGGAAAAATGGGTTCACTATGCAATTTCGCAAAACTTTTTGTTGGTACCCTTTTTATTGATAATTTCATCATCGTTTATTTCCTCATAGGTATCTATAGCTAAGTATAGATTTCCAGGCAGCTACTCGACTGCTTTTTTGGCTGTTTGCTCTCAACCAAAAATAAATACAATATAGTTGGTATAGTTCTACAAAAATACGATATACTCACGTTTTATATTACGTACACGTGTCACAATCAAAATATCAAGTCAATTTATTTAGATATTCTTTGTACCACTCTCTAGCTAGAGGCTAATGCTGCACAATGCCTTCAAGATTAGGAATCAGAATTGGAAATAGAATCTTATCTTATGATAGGGGCCGGGAATAACCCTAGCGGCACCTCGACCCTTGAGGATCTTTTGTGCCCATTTTACACACTGGTAATTTTAGTGTGCAGTTTTTTTTCCTCACGATGTTTTCCTTCATCGTTAGAGCAGTCGATAAATGTACGCAAGTCTTCTAAAAGAACGCATCGGTGCATGCCACTGCACGGTTTCGAACCCAGACCACCCGCATGGTAGTCCGGTGTCCTAGCCACTGTGCCACAGACGCTCTTGGAAATAGAATAGGTTCATCCAGTTTAGTCCAGTGGTCGCGTAGATTAATTATTGTACCCCTGTAGATCATAATCATAATAAACATTACTCACAACCGTAATATGTTTCAACCATTACGTTTAAATTAGTCACGGTAGGTATAACCATGAATTTATTTTCATTATTTATTTTCATTATTTATTTTTTATTTTATTTAGTTTTTACTTATGGCCAAAAATGTGCAAGAAACATACCACATGACCATTCCCTATCCCTTCTCTCCGAAGTTAGCAAGACAAAAAATCTAAAATAATTAAAACTCATAGATAATCTTCTATGTTTTACAGAATAAATAAAACGAAGTTTCAAAACTTTAAAATTTTTGAGAAATAATATTTTTTACGTCAACAATTTGCACCCTATTCAATGTATTCAACTATATAGAAATAGACAATAAATATGCATATACGAGTAGTTTATCATATCAGATAATAAGTAGATACATAGTGTAGCTATAAATACAAAATGTTTCAACTTATCCCGAAATACCTTTGTAAGTAAATTTTAATAAACTACCTATAATGTCCATTATCGTTAACATCAATGCGCCAAGTGAAGCGTGATTTTGTAAAACAAATTTAAATGTTGTGCTTAAAATGGTTTATCATTAACAGGAATTTTATTAACAATTAAAAACCAACAGCGGTGTTTCCAATAAGCTTACAGATCGGAATAAATTATTTTCCGCCGGTCGATGGTTAACGAAATTGGAATCCCTTAAAGCTGAAAACTTGTCGGTTTGAAGCAAGAAGGGAAGATCACCTCTAATAATTATTACAAATTGTATTCGAAAACTTAAAATAAAAATTCTACGATTTGTTACCGCATTTCATTTCAAACAACCAGATTTCCAAAAAATACAGTCTACTAAATTCAATACTATATGATTTAAACATTTTGAATTAATAATAAATAAAAATATATATTCTATATGAATGAAAATACTTACTTATTTTAAGAAAATACTTATTTATATAAAAATATATTGTAGAAACTTAGGGATTTAGATTTTTTATTTTTTTATAAATTGGCTACGACAAACAGGCAGACGGGCCACCTGATGGTAAGTTGTCACCGTCGCCTAGAGACACGTGCAGAACCAGGGGTATAGCTTGTGTGTTGCCGGCCGTGGAGGGAGAGGACTTTTTAACGTTCTTTTTGAAGCATCCCATGTCGTAGCGCTGTGGGGAAACGTCGTCGGGAAGAGAGTTCCACATTTTACAGGTAATTTCAGCATTTTACTTCTAAATTGATGAAAGGAGTCATGGAAAATGCCAAAATAATTATCTTTTACTTGGCTACTAACTAAATTGAACTCATTCATTACACATTCTAGTGGTTGGTGCGTTACTACCTACCTATATTGGAACGACACCTTGGAGAGTGGAATATCTTTATCACAGGATATCGAATATGGAACACACAAACTTATGTGTTCAAGAATGTCACTATATATTACCATTGACTATCTTGTGCGAGAACATCAAGTCATGGAATATTCTTCGGGTTCGGAGAGATTGCATTTTAAAGAATTCCAGGCGTTGTTCAGCGTCAAACAGAATTGGAGTATCAAACACTTGTAAAAAAATATCAAAATTCGTGGTATAAAAGTCGCCTAGTTACCACTTAACACTTGATCAAGCAGTTTAATGTCTATTACTGTCGTTATACAGAATGAACTACTATCGTAGTTCTTCGTCCATGACTTCAATCTCATTGAAAGAGATTAAGTAGTTTCAGAATTAGCACAAAAGACCCCGGGAATCAACTAAACAACCCATAGATTTTCTTCCTCATTTAACTTTGCCCGGTCGCCTCTCGAGATAAGTAGGGCCCGGGCAGAAATACGGCAAGTTTGGGTATAAGCGTTTAGTAACGACTGTTCTTATACTTTAATAGCTAGTTTGTGTAAATTGTCTATTATAGGGTACGTAGTACATATATTTTCCTTGGTTGTGGGGCTGACTCATTGGCGGTCTATCTATATTATCCCTAGACGGTGTTGACTACCTCAATAACTCTAAATTGAGAATTTAAAAATCCCCCGACTTACCATTGTGGAGATCTCCTTACTTTTTCCTGGGCATCATCAGGTCCTCAAGTTTCCAGATGTGGGGAAGTCACCTTGTCATAAACATTTGAGCTCAAACTCGAACCACCTAACTGTTACCATTCCAGAGATCCCATCATACTCCAACATCCCAAGATACTCTTAGATATATATAGATATCTTAGAACTACTGATCCAATTTTCATCTGACATGGCTAAGAACATTCAACAGATTACACTTGCGGCGTCTGAAGGCGGGGGGACGCTCCGGGCTTCGCCCTACGCGGAGCTCGGCCTTCGGCTTCGCCATGGCTATAGCTCCACATCATTTCCATTTATTTTTGGCCATCATTATTATTTTTTCTTTTGAAATGCCTCAGGATTCCCTACGACGGTCTGATAATCTTACAATTCTTCAAGTTTCATATTTAATTTAATTTTATTTTATTTTATTTATTTATTAGGTAAACACAACAGATTACAACCATAGAAATTACAGAAAAATCAATATAAAGTTATGAGCTAGGTCGTAACCCTTAACGTGTAAACACAGCATGGTTAGGAAGTAGAAAATTGATTGTTGTACAATATTGAGTTAAGGAAAAATTGAAAGAAATTGCGAAATTGAAGTCCAATTAATTTTTCCTGGTCATCATCAGATCCTCAGGTTTCAGATGTCGGAAACGCACCATGAACCTGAATATTTGAGCTCAAATTCGAACCATCTAGCTGTTACCGTTCCAGAGATCCCATCTGTCATCAAAGATACTCCAAGATCTTGGAAACCACTGGTTCAATTTTTATCAGACCTAGCTAAGAATACCCGACAAAATTATCTATTAAATAAAAAAACCGGGTCCAAATCGGACCATCCGTTCTCAAGTTATGATGCTACAGACAAACACACAAACAGGGGCAGACAAACGTGTCAAACTTATAACTTTATAACACTCCCTCGATCGATCGGTGATTAAAAATGAAGGCAATTGATTTCCGCCATTTTGGCGCTAGTGTCTATGCCATAAATAGTGTTGGTTGACTAGAACTAAATTCGATTGCCGCCATATTGGCGCTAATGTCTTTGACGTAGGTCGTGTTGGTTGACGAGGATTAACTATTATTCTCACAAACAAACAAAAACAATAAACAAAAATTCGAAAAATCAAGGGCTTCATTAGCGTAGCTGTCCTCCATATCCCATAATGTCTAGATAATATATGTTACATTATCTATCTGAGTACACTTCACAAGCACACTATAGATAGAAGAATGACCAGCGAACAATAAAACACTGCAGAAAAACATAGCGGTAGCAAAATATGAAAAGGAACGAAAATAATTAATGTTACGAGTAGATATCTAAAGTAAGATGTATATTTCGATGGACCAAAGTGGCATGTCGCACCTTATAATGTTACGCCAAACATTCTCCTCTAATAGATTACGTAGTGATTATTATTTTGGTACTATTTAAAATCAAAAACAAAATACCATAATTAAAATGTTTTTTATTGTAAGTAAGTACCTTAAAGTACATTTTTACAACGTCATTCTTTTTACTCTACCACCGCTTCGTAAGGTGCTATAGCTGAAAGGAAAGAAGCGGCGCAAGAAACTTTAACCAGCACATCTTTTGAAATAAATATGTTTAGTGAGTATACTTATATAACTACGTATTGATTCGTTAGTGATATCATTCGTACGGTTCTAGGTTCAGGTTTAGGTCCTATAAGTCCCTTTCTTAACCCTATATAACCCTGTTTTGTTGTCTAGATCCTTTACGGCGACTTGGGCCACTTCCTTATTTGTTAGGAAGTGGCCCAAGGGAGGGGTCCGAGCCGCAGGGAGGTATGCATACTAAGACCAAATAGACGAATGGGGAATTGACTTTTTAGGAAGTGTACGAATTAGGAATGGACTTTTTAGGAAGTGGACGAATTAGGAATGGACTTTTTAGGAAGTGGACGAATTAGGATTTGAAAGATGACAATTTAAGAAAAGGACATTATAGGAGTGGACGAAATAGGAAGTGGTCAACTTTGGAAATTGACAAGTTAGGAAGTGGCCCAAGTCACCCTGAAGGGTCTAGATCGATTAATTATCTAAATAAGAACTCGATTTCTTACCGAATCTGTCCATTTGCCCACTTATAAGATCCTACTTCCCTATACCGTCATCCCTTTTAAGATAGGAATTACGTAAAATCCCTTTTATCCTTTGACTCTGCTGCGCTTTGGGGAATACTTACATAGACTCTCGTGCGCTGTTTTAAATTTCTGGAGCATGCAGATAAAGGATAATTTGCAAACTTTTTCATTAGTGGTTGGGTATACGTATTATAAGTGCAGAGTACAATTGCCATCGTTAAGCTCAGATTAATCTTCTTCTTTTAAAATTCAAACTTGTATGTAATATCGAGGGGCAATACGAACTTGGAGAATTCTAAAATCTTTACTTACCTCAGGTAACTGTATCATGCTTGTGGTATTTACGGGTATTTAATATCAAAATCTGTTACTTATCTACAGCAGGTTCTTTTATAAAAATTGCATATCGAATTGTCACATTTCTCAGATTTTAGTTTTGGCAAGCTATTCAATGTATTCGGTATGAAAATCTTATGGCGACTTTTTTTGCGAAAATCAAAGCTTCGGAGGACATAAGTTGTTCAATTATGGATACTGAACAGCTTTCATCCACCCGTTCTTTTCGGATTTGTAGGGGTTTTTGTTCCACCCTGTAAAGTGTATTCTAAAAGTAGCCGAGATAAAGATTGCGAAATATTATGCACAGGAGTCTCGATTATTTCTGACACAGAACTCTACATTTCATACAGTCACATTGTCTGGAGTATTCATATATCAGATTTTAAAATTGCAGCAGTATAACGGATATATGTGCTTACGACAATATAGCAGGCACGAATTCAGAAGCGTTGAAGTCTTGGTGTGCCCCATAGAATTGTTTTTACCATCATCATCAGCATCATAGGCAACCCTGTTGAGACCAGTATTGGACAAAGGCTCCCCTAATAAGGCCTACCACTTCTACCGTATCCCGAAAAAAAGAATGTTACCCTGAATGGTTTTCCTACATTAGACGAAACACGTACCTGTAAGGCACCAACATTAAAAGCTATATTTTCTTCAAAACTAATATATTTTTAGAACTAAAACTCAAGTGAGACATTTTAAATTATTATTGGATTTAAGGGTGGTTTTTCGGTTTATTTTAATTATGAACTGAGTAACACCCGTTAAATCCAATAATAATTTAAATTTCGCTACTATGTAAGTTTCTTTATAATTACGTTAAAATATTTCAAGGGTAGCATCTATAAACATCAGTGTATGTGAAAAACTACGTTTTTTGACTAATTAAATTTTCGAGTAAAGCAACAAAATTGTTTTGTATACTTCGCTGTACATTGACAGATTTCTACGTTTTATTTACCTACAGAAAATAATCTCCAGTATCAAAGCGTCAATATAAAGAGATGTGGATTTTTTTGTACTTATAAAAAATTTACATACCTATGAATTAGACAGTTATTTCTTAATTTAACGTGGTACATATAACCAGCGGGCTTGTACCCGCATATATTCGCATCTAATAAAACAGCAACCTATAATATTCATGACTTTCATGGGTAAAGCCCTTAAGGTTGACTTCCGTTGATCGCGGCCGATGTCAGTGGATTGCCGCTCGCGGCTATCAGTCAGGCCTTGTCACGAATGAACGAGACGCACATGAGAAAGCGAGAGGAATATATACACGCGCGTGAGCACGCGCACGAGGTCTCGACAGGATCTCGCGCGGCTACGACAGACGTCGGCCGCCCGCGTCAGCCGTCGGCTGTCAGCCGCATCGTCCGCGATGATCGGAAACGGCGCCATCCATACATTTTCAGTGTTTAGTATTGGCGCGTCAGCTGTCAGCCATCGGCCGCGCGCGTCAGGCGCATCGGCCGCGATCAACAGAAGTCTAACTTTAAAATAATACACAAATGCTCAATTCCCATAATAGGCAATATGAACTGTTAATAATCCGCAAAAAATGGTTTTTAAAAAATTACGCTTTTAACTTCGATAAAAATATTTAAAGTTTCTATACTGGTTACATCAATTCAAACGAGCAGCCATTTCCCTCGCTGCTGCTTGTGACGTCCAAGGTTATGTAAACAAAACTGAATTCATCATATTTGTCACTGAATATATTGGTTCTTACCAAGTTTTCCGCTTAAACACTGCA
Source organism: Hofmannophila pseudospretella (assembly GCA_947369225.1). Lineage (NCBI taxonomy): Eukaryota > Metazoa > Arthropoda > Insecta > Lepidoptera > Oecophoridae > Hofmannophila > Hofmannophila pseudospretella. The sequence goes on along the minus strand of OX376321.1, from coordinate 9,694,169 downwards.
ATTAACACAAAATAAACCTGATAAATAACATAAGATTTATTTATTTAACACAAAATAAACCTGATAAATAACGTAAGATTCATGCTAGCAAAAGATTTGTTTACATGAACTTTGACGTTACGACCATAGAGAACCGCGTTTGAGCTTTTTTAATTACGTTTAGTTTTTGCAAAAATAATGATCAACAAAACTATCAATTTTTCAAAATTTACTTATCTAATAAAATAAAATGTTGTCTTTATTTTTGATAATGTCAATTTAAAAAATATATATTTTAACTTTTTCAAAATTATATGCATATTTCCTTTTCAGGACTTAAACTCAAGTAAGAAAACTTGACTTACCTACTTAACGTAGAGAAGTATATCGTAACGTGATATGTTAAATGATAGGCTTGGTCCTAAATTCAGCTCCAGCTCTGCACATTGTGTACATACGAGTATATGATATGATTGTATTCATAATTATTGTAAAATACGAGTATATTTATTTCAAAAGATGTGCTGCTGAAAGTTTCTTGCGGCGTTTCTTTCCTTTCAGCTATAGCACCTTACGAAGCAGTGGTAGAGTAAAAAAAATGACGTTGTAAAAATGTACTATAAGGTACTTACTTACAATAAAAACATTTTGATTTTATTTGATTTGTGCGAACAATTTGCACCGCATTAATCTACCTCTATATTATCGGTTTTCCTTATTCTGTAAGCCGCGAAGCTTGGTCTGTATTAATAAACTTCCCATTTTCAAAAGTCTAGCTCCATCTCTGTATTATGTTATTTACACAAGTTGACGTCTACGCCCTGAGGCGTCCCTCAACTTCACACGAAGTGATAGTCCGTATTTCAAAACGTAATTTAGTTACTTCTAGCAACCGGAAGCATCAGCACAGTAGAGACATCAGGGGACGATGCGGAAGGTCCGGTTTGAAACCATGCAATGTCATGTACAATGAGTTTTTCGCTTTTTCCGTAACACACGCTGAGAAAACCAGTGTGTGAAATGGTGAAGTTAAACCATCCCATTAATGCCAAGAAAGTTGTTATATGTTGTTATTAACCCCCGACCGAACGAGGGAGGCGAGTTAGAAGTTTGACACGTTTGTCTGTGTGTTTGTTTATCTGTTGACAACAACGGATGAACTTAGCTAGGTCTGATAAAAAGTGGATCAGTGGTTTTCAAGATCTTGGAGTATCTTTGATGTCGGATGGGAGCTCTGGCAAGATGATTCGAATTTGAGCTCAATTATTTAGGTTCATGGTGCATTTCCGACATCTGATTCTGAAATCTTGAAGTAAGTGGACTTCAATTTCGCAATATGAAACTTGAATAATTGGAAGATTATCAGCCTGCCGAAACTAAAATAGTTAGATGGGGTCTTCTCGAACTAAAGTCGTAGGGAATCCTGAGACAATTTAAGAGATAAAACAATATTTAAAGATGGCGGCCAAAAAATAAGTGGAAATTCTGTGGAGAAATTCCTAATTTTAAGATAGCCATGCCGATGCCGAAGGCCTAGCTCCGCGTAGAGTGAAGCCCGGAGCGTCCCTTCAGGCGCCGCCGCAGGTCTAACCTGCTGAATGTTTTTAGCCATGTCAGAAGAAAAATGGATCAGTGGTTTTAAGATTTTGGAGTATTCTGGGATTTTGGAGTATGATTGGATATCTGGAACGGTAACAGTTAGGTGGTTAGAGTTTGAGTTCAAATGTTGATGACCATGATGATCTTCTCACATCTGAAACCTTGAGGACCTGATGATGACCAGGAAAAAGGAAGGGGATCTTCACAATGATATGTCGGAAGTTACTTAAATTTTTAATATAGAGTTATTTTCATTGAATGATTACGACTCTCATCAATGAGGAATAAATAAAGGAAGAGACCAACCGGAAATCTTATAAATATTTTAAGAACTAGAACGTCGCTAAACTTCGGTTTATTGGGTGGGCGACCAAAAAGGTCTATTTTGAGAGCTGAATGAAATGGCCATAGACGCTTGCTACCGTGTTATAAAACTTTCTTTTCAATCCACCCAACCGACAAGAAAAAAAACCTATGGCTATATGACTTTTAAACTTCTCCAACAAACTACCAACGCAAAAACGAAATACGAGTAAAATACAAATAAAACAAGTTGAAACAAGTCAAACTTCTTAACTTCCTAGCCATCGAGTTAACTATATATTTACTAGCTTCTCTTGTACATCCATCATCCATTCATCATCACACACAACATCTCATTGATCAAAGGGCAAACACAAATAGCTGAAAACCCGAAACTGTTTCCGAGGCAACAGCATATTATGCAGTAGTTTTGAAACTGCCAATAATTTGCTCGACTATAAAGGTTCAAACTCACTTGTATCTATGAATAGTCCGATAAATATTTGTACGAAATATATCACGTATTAGGCTAGTTAGAAGCTGTAACGAAATGTTTGGTATATTATTTATGCATATCTACTATGTATCCCATATTTATTGCGTTAAATATAAATTAACTCTATTTTTTAAGATTGTTTTGGCTGGCTCTAGATTGCATCGGTCCAAACGATTGCTCACTTACGACCATCACACCAGATATAATCATTATAAACCAATCGTGGTGGAATAACGAGTGTTTTTGGATCCCCTGGGAGATCGAAATAGGGGATTCACTGGAACGCGCGGAATGAATTCGTTATCATGAAGGTTTTTAATCCGAGCTAGCGAAAGTGTGTCCTAAGGTTATTGGCAAGTTGTAAATATTTTATTATTACAGCGACAAAAAGCATTTGAAAAGAGCCGGGAAACTTTCACATGTCAAGCAACTCAAAGTTCTAACTTTATTTACGCGAGTACGAGTGAAACTGCAAAATTCGAGAAACTGCCATATAGTAGTCATAAAGTGTGTAAGTGGAGTAATTTGAGTGAGAGAGTTGTAAATTACGCCAGATTGTCTCTGTCGACAGTTATCATTGCAGTAATCAGGGTGGTATTTTGGATGATTGCCCTGGGACGTTACATAACGATTTATGTGACTTTAAATTATAATGTAAAGCAATAATGACTAAGAACCATGTATGTATGTGTGATTGCCAGCGAACTTCGGCGGCAAATAATTTAGTAAGTATGATATTTCGGTGGATAACTTAAAAACATCGTGAGCGTAACTTCAACGGCATAATTACACAAACTTAATTGTAATATTGAGTAAAATTAAAGTGTCAATAGTCGTCGTATATGCGATAATAAAAACATGGAGTCTGGAAAATCCCTACCATAGTCAGTAAAATGAACCTTCTATGACAAGAGCACGGCTGTTTATAGATGTTGTGTACTGGCATGTTTTTCTATATTGTTGTCTCCGAATTATTGATACTTTAGCGGATAAGGCTAGTTATAATGAAACTCCTTGTTGAGTGTAGAGAAGTAGAAGGAAGAATAATTTATTTACCAAAGTGCTTATATATATCGTACAAGAAAGACTCTAATCTAGTGACTATATACAGGAGTGAATTACCAATGGAAAATCTGCGCATGCATGCGCGAGTCGACTAAAAAGCTGTATAACGTTCACCGGCGCTCGGAGCACAATTCCGCCCTTGGACAGTTACTATATGCGATACCATTCTGTAGGTAGGCAGCTACAATACTATATTAGATACTATAGTAATGAGCCATTGAAATCGTTGTTCGTGGTGTGTTGTATATTTGTGTATAATTGAAAGGAGATGGGTTGCAATCTTGTCGCAGAGGGCAATAAAATGTAAACAATGAAACGGCTCTGTCTTTAATTTTATAAGCGTTGCAGTACAAGCTGTTAAGACAAATTAACCTTTTAGTTTATATAATAAAGCAAATTAGGAAGTTTGTTGAAATTTGAAGACCTCTATCTTATAGAACTTGTGAAACAACTTGGTAATACAGGTAAGTAATTATTCTTAAGGAAAGTAACTCCAATAATAGCTACTTTTAGTAAAGTTCAGGATAGAATTATTAATACCTTTATTTAACTTTACTCTTCTTTACTTAATACACCAGGAAGCACCCATCTTAATGAAAAATAATAGTATAAGGGCCTAATTATATCACCGAGTGTTAGGTGAAATACGAGTTAATACAATTTGACCCCTGCTTCTTCTAAGTCGTGTTCCTCATTGCTGAGGGTCGTGATCATTCTAAGGATTAATCACATAGAACGACTGTGTTGGCAGTTTTAATGGGGTGGTTTGCCATTGCCTTCCCCATAACGCATTTTGACCCCTAACACATATGATAATATCATTTATTTTTGTAGTTTTTTTATTACGCCCATTCGTGATAAGGCCGAAGGATTGTACTGCCTTACTTATCACATGTATGTAAATATTAGTACAGCAAGGAAAATTTTTAGAAAATAAAGAATTCATTCATACATGTCTTATAACCATTTTTCTTATCTAGTTAACAGAAAAAAAAATGAACGTACCTATACTCACTGTTCGAACTTCGATAAAGTAAGTAGGTATGTAAGTACATACCTCCGACTCTTAAACAAATAATTTGTACTCTTCGTTTGATCGGGATCAAAGCAACAATTGGTGGAAACCGATGGAAACAAACGTTCATTATTCCATTTTGAGCGTCAGACACATAGAAAAGCCAATTTGCCTCAACACTGGCACCCTTTGATCATTTGTTAGGCCACTGGCAACGTGGACTGGAAAAACTATTGAATAGCACTCCAAGTTTTAATCCACTTTTCAATTTTTAAGTGAACAGCTTTTAACGAACGGCGGATGGTGAAGTTTTTATATTTTACGTTTTTAAAGTCAATGTTGAATTTTAAATGTACGGTTTGGAAAACTATAATAATCAAATCATACGTGGATGTGAAAGTTACCAATAGCGAATAGGTCGCTGGGGTTTTGGGGAAAATTCGAATAGTGGACTGTATTTGGGGTTTTTCGAACAAAATGCGGAATAAATTATGGTAGTTGCACATATGACCATATAAGCCCATCTACCGTTGTCGACTGCTCTCCTTGCGTCGATGGTCAGTAGCAGGCCAGTGTGGCGCGACGCTCGTCGAACGTAAACAAAGAAAAAAGAAGGTAGGACTATATCGCGATCCGGCACAGTTTTAATCTACCTACATTTTGTCCGAACGAAGAAATAAAAAGAAATTTACATATTTGCGAACGTTTAAATTAACAGAATTTCCACAAAACATTAGCATCATATTTTATGAAATGAAAGAAAGTTGATGACTTATACTCAGACATTCTCTGAATTTGTTTCTTTACAGTAATTTCCCTGAATTATCTGAGAATAAAGTAATAAATGCTATTTAAAAAGTCACAGTTAGATTTAGTTTTTGGTTTCCATATTGCATATTTCTCACGTCCATAATCCCCGAGGGGGTAGACAGAGGAACCACCTTGATCACAGGTAGTTCCCACTTTTCGTCGTTAGATTTGGTGGACAAACGTGATCGTAAGATTTGGTGGCGAGCCTTTCGTCGCCACTAGGTGTAGAAGAGTATCCACAAAATCCCTTTGTCGCATCGTACGACACCCACGGGAAGAGTTGGGGTGGTGCTATTATTTATGGCCGGCACGACACGGAACTCTTTATGACCGGCACGACACAGCTTTAGGTTTCCATATTAGCTTCAAATAAAAAGATACTTGTTTAATAGGTACTTGTTTAATAGTTGTTTAATAGGTTTTGGAGAAAAAGTTAATTGGATTTAGGTACGTAGAACTTGCATGTCCATCGTCTCCTATCATTGAGTATACGGTGGAAAAATATAAAAATTAAAAATATTATGGTTATACAATTTGCGAAAGGTTATATTAGATTTTTTACATAGGTAAGTACGCGAACAATTCGAATGCATCCGATTACTATTATGTAATAGTAATGCTTGTTGTATGCATAAAACAAAAGTTGTCTTCATGACAACGTGCAAAATTTACTATAATGTATAAGGTTGTATAACTCTATAAAACTATGAACCCTAAAAAATATTTAGTATCTAAGAAGATAATTGCTATTTTATTTTTTTAATAACTTTTTATAGAATTTTTTATTGCCTTTGTCTTACTGGTCTTTTTAAAAAACATGTAAGACAAGTCATGAGATCGATCTGTCTTTAATACTTCAAACTACAATTCAAAAACAAAAATTCTTCAAATCGAATCCTTAGGATCAAATACCGATGAGATCGTGTTTCAGCCAGATAAAAAAAATCTATAGTATTATATATCAACGACCACGCGTTTACAGTTAGTTTTAGTAATAAAAAGGCTGGCAACGTAGTTTGTTCTGCCCTGGACGATAGCCAGTTAACCAGTAACTAGTTTAAATGCAGAACTGATGAGATACTAAGTATAAAACTGGGGAAGATAAAAACCGCTTCGGTACACTTTTCGATATAGTAAAAACTTTCTACAAAAGCCATTACAGTGTCCAGTTCGTAGCCAACTTGCGAGCACGGTCCGAAAGTGATCGTGCAGCTTAAGCAACGTTCGGCGCGGTCAGGACCAAGATTGGGGTGCTAGGTCAGCTAACCTCCAAGTGTGTCCGCCTGCTGCAATTCCCAGTTGATACGTCCGCTGGGAAGGGCAGTGGGTCAGGCCGGTGCACACCCGGGTCGACGTCCGGTGACTTCTCCTTGTGGGATCTTGCCGGGGGCCGGGCTAATAAGCTGACAGGGGAGGGCTTGACCGTTGCGCCCTCTGTACACGGGTACCTGGGACATGGCGGTCGAGCACGTCGGGTTAACCTGTCCGCCTGCTGCGGGTCCCATATGGGTGGGAAGAGCCACTGCTCTTCCCACCCATATGGGATAGACAGGCATGTGTTCAGTTCTCCTTGCAGATGAGGATCTTGCTGGCCGCCGGCTAATAACCTGACGAGAGGGGCTCATACGTTGTGCCTTATGTTCCGTCGCGGAGGGCACAGTGAATGGGCATGAGCGGGTACTATCCCGACGAGAAGGGCTCTCCACGTGTCCCTCTGTTCTCAGAAGGCACAAGGATGGGCTTAATGGACAGGCCGGGCATCCGACTGTCCATGTCGTAAGTCCGGTACCGTGAGGACTGGGACCCGGGTGTCGCTTCCTCCCGGGGACCGGAATTCCATGTACCGTAACCGACCAGGCTTGAGACGGCCACAAGGAAGTGAACCGCTATAAAACAATTGCGAGGAGGAAGACAACCTTAAGGAAAAAATCACACCGAGGAAGAAAACCTCAGGGAAAAATTGATGAGAACCTGGGTGACGTAACGGGGGTTTTCGTTGCCCGTCCAAGGTCTTCGCGTTGGATGGGTGTATATGTATTCCATACACACCTCCAACCGACGGATGGGGACCATAGTTCCCCACGAAGGGTCTGCTTCGGCGGACACCCGCAGGTGGGGTTCGCGGTAGTGTGCGTAAGCGTTCCCGCGTCCCTGCCATTAATGCCGCGAGACGGAATACCAAGGGGTTTTAGTCGGTACAAGTCCGACATACCCTCTTCACCTCCCCGTGGTGAAGAGAAGCTCATGAGTTTCACCTTGAAAAAAAAAAACGGTCAGGACCAAGATGGGTGACCGCACGTTAAGCAGTCGGTCCCGGTTCTTGTCGTTCGACAGCAGTCGTTAAGCCATGTCAGAGGACAGCAGTCGTTAAGCCATGTCAGAGGCCTACGGGCGGCCTGAACAACTCTAACAAATAGGTTGGCCACTAACTATACGAAAAGCAAGCAAGTGTCCAGTTTTAAATTAGTAGAAGGTTTTGTTTAGAAATTAAGTAGAGGTTTCGAGATTTCCAGAATTTTCAAGTTTTCAAGTCTAATCTGAGTATAAGCAGATTTTTTGTATAAGTTCTTGAAATTCAAGAATAATTATGTACTGAACCAATGCTTTTTGTAGATTTTATTTTTCAAGAAATATATAGATATTTTAAAAAAGACAGCGGCATTCAGGGGAAAAAAGACATTCGATATTCTGCCCTATATCAAGAAGTCTGTCAGCAAATAAATAATTATTAAAACATCATATAACCGTAATTTCGTCTAAATCTCTACAGTAGGTACACCAAAACCGATTTCATTTTATACAATCGCCATTATATGCCAATTTTGTTACATTCTGTATCCAAATAATACAAGAATAAACGCAGATAGATACCTAGAACAAATCTTCGCCAGGGATTTAGTTTTAAAACAAAAAGTAATAAAAATAACGGAGCAAAACAGCTGTATTGTCATCGCAACATGCCTTGTTCGTAGTTATGAAACTGTGCTCAGAGAGCCCAGATGCGACATTCCAATGTTTCAGCACAAGATTACCTATCTATTCGTAATATAGATTTTTTTATATATATTTGTTATGTTATATATAATACATTACCAATTTAGTCTCGTACTCTAGCCGCTTTTGTCGCTTATAAATGTTTCAGCACATCTATATAGGTACGAGTTTCTTGTGCTGAAACATATGTATATTATCTATATAACGTTTTAGTAATAGGTGGCAAAAACGTGTGATGATCACCTAATTTTGTTTCACTTTGATTTTATTTTAGTAAGTTTTAGAAAGTACTTTTAATTTAGACAGATTACAACAACAACGCTCACTTAAAAATTAATCTTTTCTTATATAAAAATTTCTATGAAAACGGGGTTTAATCGCGTCGGTATTTAATTTTCACTTTATTTGTTAAAATTTTAATTTTTTTTAGATAAAAATGAATAAAAATCTTGTAAGTTTAAAATCTCAACATTTTTTTCACTTTGCTTTGTATTGACTATTTTCTACGTATTAATTTACCCACTGAAAATAGTTTTCCTTATGACAACGTCAATGTAAAGCGTAATCGAATTCTTGTATGCAAGATTTTCAACCTTCTAAGGTTTTTTAAAAGGAATTATAGGAACCACTTTTTTTTGCACTACATTTCATAACGCGAAAATGACTGACAAAAGAAAGATATAGAATATAAACGTTATCACAATAGGGCCGAAGAAAGATTTTCTTTTATTTTGATCATTATTTTCTCCAAGTCACCCGTACAGCAGCCGTACAGCATGTCCGCCATGCAGAACATGAAACAAGCGTATAACATGCTCACGCTTCACGCTCCAAAATGAAACTAATATTATGTCATAAAAGGGCCAAGTGAAATCTCTATTGTCCCACATGCCTTATTGATCTTTGTTCCATAGTAAAATATATTGTTCTAGATGAGATCATATGCTCAATGTATCGTGGGCCCAAATGCTGCTATCTCCTTTAACACAACCAATATTACTTATATAAGTCATAAGTCTTTTTAACCCCCGACCAATCGACCAATCATAACTTAACAATGAATTGTCCGATTTGGACCCGATTTTTTAAATTCAATACAGTATTTAGTCGAGAGTGTTCTTAGCTAGGTCTGATAAAAATTGGAAAATTGGACCAGTGGTTTCCAAGCTCTTGGAGTATCTTTGATGTCGGATGGGATCTCTGGAACGGTAATAGCTAGATGGTTCGAATTTGAGCTCAAATATTAAGAGTTCATAGTGAATTTCCGACATATGAAACCTTGAGGATATGATAATGACCAGGAAAAATAAGTGAACTTAAATTTCACAATATAAAACTGGAAGAATTGGAAAATTATCAGCCCGCCGAAACTACAATAGTTAAATGGGGTCTTCTCGAACTAAAGTTGTAGGGAATCCTGAGACTTTACAAGAGAAAAAAAATAAAAGACGGCGGCCAAAAAAAATTAAAAGGATGTGGAGCTAGGATTTTTAAGATTGCCATGGCGAGGCCGAAGGCCGAGATCCGCATAGGGCGAATCCTGGAACGTCCCTCAGCCTTCAGACGCCGCCTAACCTGTTGAATGTTCTTAGCCATGTCAGATGAAAATTGGATCAGTGGTTCTAAGATCTTGGAGTATGATGGGATATCTGGAACGGTAACAGTTAGGTGGTAGTAACGAATTTGAGCTCAAATGTTTATAACCATGGTGACCTTCCCACTTCTGGAACCTTGAGGCCCTGATGATGACCATAATAAATTAAGGGGATCTCCACAATGTTACGTCGGGGGTTTCTTAAATTTTTAATTTAGAGTTATTCTGGCTGGTATGTATGTGGGGGCGAAAGGATAGGCCAGTTTTATTAAGTTTAGCCGGCACGCCATAGCTTGTTACGACTTTCCACTTGTAATTTAATTTCCATTTAATTAATATAATTCATAATAATATCTATATAGTTATAACTATACAGATGCCGTATTATTATTAAGAATGTAGAGACAGGCAGTGGTTTAGTTCCACCGAAGAGTAATTCCAACAACACTCAACGATACTCCAAGTTCCAAACTCTTGTTCCAAGCTTTTGTACAAAAAAGTCTCGCTAATAAATGAAATGTTTGTAGCTTTCAGACTTTAGTTGGAAATGTTATTTGTGTCTGCAAGGTAATTTTTGTTCGGGAATTATAAACTAAATAGCTTTATTTATTTATTTTTTATTTATGACTATACCCGCGTTTGACCTCCATCTCACCTGGAGGTAAGTGACGATGAGGCCGAAGATGGAGCACACGGGCTTAGTAAATACTGGCTCTTCTATAAACACTGCCGGAACACATCGACGAAGAAGCGAAGATATTTGACGACAGACTTTACATAGAAGGGTGGTGGCCAGGCGGACCCTGAATGGGTCCTATCACCAGCAAAATAATACTGATAATTGGGCGCGGTCAGAACCAGTATGGGTGATTGCTAGTGGAACATTTCCCCACAGCAGGTACACAGCAGGTTGTTGTTTTCAATTTCAATTTTCAGATATCGTAAACATTTTCAAGAATGACGACGATTAACGATAAATGTGAAAAAAAATTATATTACCTCCATTGCACTACGACTTCGACCCATGGCGACCCCACATCGCCTTATGAGTGTTGGTGTACCTGAAAATGTTACAATACATTTTAGTATTAAAAAAAATTAATAGCAAATTTTTTTGAAGTAAATACTTATTTATTATAAATTTCTTCTTTCACTGCGCGTTTTATTTATATAGAAAATGTTGACGGTTGTTATGAAGGCTTTTAGTTTTGCAATCTCCTAAATAACTACCCAAAACCGATTATACAATCCTATGATATTATGTGCAAACACCGACGTGCGCATTTTTCTTCTTCTTTTTCATCCATGTATACCTAATTTCCTGTAGGAAAATCATTAGCCCAAATTATCATAAATAACTTTAACATTATTGTAGTAATACTTATTGGTATTTCATAAAAGAATAATAAATAATAAAGTAGAAAATAATAAAGTCTGTCGACTGCTATGAATTATATTAGAGTTCAGTCCGTTACCATGTGCCCGTCGATGGTTCTGTTTAAGAAATTATTTTTTATTCAAGAAAATAATATGAGTATCAATAGAACAGCAGGTCTAAATCGTATTAATTAAAGGATATAAAAACATGTGGATTCATATTTTTATGTATAACAATATTATAATTAAGTACTTATGCGAGTCACTAATTACACCACGCGCCGCCGCGGTGAGCGGTGAAGCGGTCGAACTAGTAGTATACTGAATTGTATGTAATCCGCTGCGACCTAACACACTGCAACCGCTTCGCCGCAACACACTGCAACCGCTTCGCTGCGTGGTGAAGCGTATGTTCGACCGCTTCATTGCTCACCGCGGAGGTGCGCGGTGCAATGTGAGATTCGCCTTATACGGGTATGTAACAAAAACCGCCCATAAATCTGAAATGGGGTGTTCATAATTTTTGTTCTTCGCAAAATTGGAGATGTCCATGGCGCTACCAATTACCAGCATTATACAATAAAGTAAAATAAAACACTGATATAGATCCACGCAGGTAATAATTGTTAATTCCGTTTTTCTTTCATCGACAGGAGACACTAAAATGATGTTACTGGTTGGTGATTGCGTGCCGCGAACAATTGGAATATTACGATCGACACGACCACCCTAATGATTGAGGAAATTAGAAGAAATACTTTACTTCATAGGTCCACTGTTGGGAGACACAAAGAGGTAATTAACTACCTACGATTTATTGTTATAATAGCTCTAAAAACTTGATTAAATTGCTTTGAAAGGTCATACATAAAATTATTTGAACATATAGGTGAATCGCACATTGCACCGCGCACCGCCACGATGGGCGGTGAAGCGGTCGAACTACTAGTATGTAATCCGCTGTGACCTAACTTAACACACTGCAACCGCCTACGGCTACCCACGCGGTCTGCTGGCGCTCGCTCAGCGTGTAGGTCGCAGCGGATTCCAAACAATCCTAGTTCAACCGCTTCCACCGGCCCACCCCGGCGGCGGTGCGCGGTGCAATATACGATTCGCCTTAGATTATTGGGTTTTGTTTTGTCATACACTGAATGAGTTCTGTTTATCGTTCCTACATATTTAATTTTACTACAAATCATTTGGATGTGATAAAATATTCTGAATGAAACTTCAATTTTATGAAAACTACTGCGCATAGTAATGTCAGAGTTTAGTGGAGTCAGCGACGTAGGCTATATTACAGTTAAAAGTTTCAGAAAGTAAGTCTTTTTCAATAAAGACCCATATTAGAAACTCCAACAATAAATCATTGTATTTTTATTTAATACTATATAATGTGTATTTAAGTATTATTGCCATTAAAAAAAAAGAACTTATTATAGATAACAACACGAGTCAAAGTTATAAATTTAGATTTAAGTAAAAAATCTAAATTTCAAGTTCTATAATAGCTCAGCCGAGCTACCATCAAGCTAAGACTTGCCTTCTTTCTCCTTCTTTTTCGGCCGATTTCTGCCCAGTGCTGGATTGGGTATAGGCTTCCTTCAAGCAATACTCCATACAGTCCTGTGCCAGTCTCAACCATAGTTTGTCCTCCATTTTGGCGATATCCTCCGACCAAGGGGCTGGTGGTCTGCCCTCTGACCATTGCCCTAATCTATGCCATCAGACCGTCGTTGCCTTGGTCCATTCGCCGTCATTCCGCCTAGCCAAGTATCCTGCTCATCTCCGCTTGAGTTCCATTATTCGGTTGCCGACATCCTCCACGTTTGTCCGAAACCGGATCTCTTTGTTTGGGATACGGTCTCTCAATGAGATTACTTAACATGGCGCGCTCCATAGCTCCATATTTTATTTAAACTAAACCTTCCTATTTTATTTAAAAGATAGATACGAGTAGATATCCAAATAAAACTGACAGAAGCACATATAATACCTATGTAATTTCAATTTTTTTAATATACGTGTAAAAGCATTGTCACCCACATACATATATCTACGTATATTAGAATTATATACAGTTTACCTCTCCTTGTAGTAACACCTACCTGTACTTTATGATGCACTTTAATGAGCACATACCATAAAACAGTACTTAGATTGTCGCAGTTGTTAGTTGGTTAACTTTGTATGAGGAATGGCTAAAAATCAGCGCTGTGTGTTTACACGCAAGTGTATTCACTAAAGCATTAGCTGAGCCAGGTGCCTATTGCCAATAGTATTATGGAGTGAACTAAATATATTTTCTTTTTGTGTCAATAAAGTGTTTCTCTTCTTTTTCTACTTCTTCTTTACATTATACATTATTTGCACACACATAAATTACAAAAGAAACAACAATATGGCGACGCACGACGCGCGCCAGTACGATATAGTACCTACTCACATCGGCGTAGAACGCGCTATCGAAATTTTCCTGGGACTTCGTATATATACGAGTTCCAAAGTTCCATAGTTGGACCAGCACATCTGGTCACCAGGCACAACACCCCTCCTGGTGGAAGATCTTCCCTTTTCCCTTTCATACAACTGACGTTACGTTATCCATGTCCTCACATAGCGCGTGCCTACAACAACAAAACCTTTGACGTACTCTTCTTCTTCTATGTGCCATTTAATGGAAATACCTGACTACTACAAGCTTTAACAGTGTCCATTTCTGGATCCGTTTACTGCAGTATTACGGCCAAATGGCCCCTCGCAATCGGAGGTCGCAATTATATCCACTCGTCCGGTATAACGCCCTGTATCGCGTTACTACGGATATAATGTCTCGACCTAAGTACGAGTAATGTAAGTTTCCGCACAGAACTAAGTAATAATTGTTGTACGTAACAAAATCTATCGGAAAAGATAACGTAAGTAACACCTTTTTTGTTACAGCTGTTCACTAATTGGTCTATTTATCAACTGAAAATTTTCCCAAATTTGTGTGAGAAATTTTCAGTTGATAAAATTCTCGCACTGAATCCGTATCGATTAGATATCACGTGCGGAAAGAGGTGACGTACGTGAGAAATAACACTCGTATATAATTTGATCCTACCTGCACTAATTATACAATCTACTATTAGATGACAAAAGAAATTCTGAATTACTTTTTAAATATAAATCATCCAATTGGTAAGCTTAATAAGCGATTTTAATGCAATAGTAAAGTAAATCTGGCTAGATATTCTTAACCTTATCGAAACGCATCAGCTCTAAAACTAGATTTGGAGAAAAGTATGGAATGTTATCTGTGTTTTAGCCGCAGGCATAAAAGATATGTCGAGCGGTCGATGACGTGATGCGGGCGCGACTATACAATATTGAACTGTATGCAAACGGCGATAAACTTCACTTTTATTTATCAGCAAAAGCATGTCAGCGTCCCTTCCGCGTCGCTGCTATTGCGCCCATCAATAATGAACTTTAAATATTATTCAAAATTTGAACATCGCGCAAGTGCTCTGTCCGCGCCAAATTTCGTGTGTTTGGCTTGCATATTTGATAATATTTCTAAATGATCATAGTAGGGGTAATTTACTAGACGCCTGACTGAGCCTTAGCGCCTAGCGCCCTCCAGTGCCCTGAAATAACCATGCACACTACTAAAATGTCGCTTGATTTTGTACTCTATGGTTTTAAGATTTAAGGCGTATTTCGCTATTTAGTTCTTTATATGAACTGTTGCTATTTAGGATGCTAGTTGCTTATAAAAGTGAACTTGATGAGTGTAATCTCGCGGTCACAAACCAGATTGGACTACAGCATCGTTATTTACCTTATTACCAAGGATAAACATTTGACGGTTGCCTATACTACTAGCTAATTTCTTGTGATCTTCGTTACTACGTTAACTAAAATAATAATTAGGATAATTAAGTGAGGAGCTCGTAGCCTAGTTGCGACCACGGTCCGAAAGTGATCGTGCAGGTTAACCGACGTTGGCGCGGTCGGTACCTGGATGGGTGACCGCGTGGCATATTTCATCTGAGCTCCTCCGTGCCTCGGAAAGCACGTTAAGCAGTCGGTCCCGGTTGTTGTCGTTCATCAGCAGTCGTTAAGCCATGTCAGATGCCCACGGGCGGCCTGAACAACTCTAACAAATAGGTTGGCCACTAACCATACGATAAGCAAGCAAGCAAGGATGATTAAGCACTTATGAAGATAAGAATAAGTTTATTTGTGCGGAAAGATGACAAAGTATCCATAGTCCATACACAAGGAAGAAGTAAGCATGGGTTATATTAATCAGAATAAAATTAGTGAGCAAAAGATGATGATCAATTTACGCGAATAAAACATTTTGATCTTTTGTTTTAACAATTGGCAATTGGGAACTTTGCGCATTACATAGATTTCAGAAATCCACAAGTTCCCATTGTATTTCGGTAAAGTTTATGGAAACTCAATGATTTTCCCTGTCTAAAAAAATAATATCCTCGCTACAAAATACATTTTCCAAAAACTAGAACTCAACAATCTATTCTCATAAATGTGGAATTGCTCTACTCTTTAATTCCATGTAAAGAGTGTTTTAAAATAGCTATGTGACTCCATCACAGCGCCTAGTAAACTGTTAGGTATAAGGAGTCTTCGATCACAAAAAAGAAAAAATAAACTGCGTGCTGTCGTATTTTATTTATTGGCCGACATTCCCGATTATAGCCGAAAAGCTATAAATTTCATGGAAGTCACAGCAAAGCGCTTTATAACACCAATTGAAATCACTTTTGGTGGAGAAAGACATAAAATCGGTTGTTAAGGTCGGCGTTTTGATTGTCAGAGTTTGGAGTCACGACCTGTCTTTTAGAATTTATGATGCATTTTGTTTTCTTCCTGGATGCACGGTATACAATTTACATGTACCATATAGTGACATACTTCAGTTTGGTTAAAAGTTAAACAATGTTTTATATTTTAATGAACTACATAAATAGTGTAAGTACTTTGATACTGATCTGTAATGAAAGAAAATACCACTTCGAAGGTTCAAACTTTGCTCTATATTATTATATCGATAATACAGTAATTACATGCCAGTAAAGCTATTAAATTATAAGTTGTATTGGAATAAAGCCCATTAAAATGTTTTAATTGCTACTTTTACAACGCGCACGTAAAATTCGGAATGTATAACCACAATTTAAATAAAAAACAGTATTGAAACTCAGTATTAAGGGTCTCCTAATACTATCGCATACCTTGCGTCGGGTTAGTTGCTATGATTCAATGTAAGAAGTCCCCGCCGAAAGGGCGAGCTCTTTTTCTTTTTTAATTTCAAATGGCGGCTATGGATTCCAATCCAACTTTCAACTCCAGTTGAAATGGCCTGCCATAGCTTACTATGACTTTCAACTGTTTACGTGTAAAAGCAAATGGTTTAACAATTATCTGGTGCTTTCTGAGACCGTAAGACATAAAGAAAAACGAGTGGTGTGTGAGCGTGTAAACTGTAAGTGCAGTCACTGAGATTCTATACTGATTCTTATTTAAAATTAAATTAAATTGTAAATGTTACAATAATATTAAAGGTTTATGTTACCGTCTAACGGTTTATTCACACAAATGTCGCCGGCTCTAGCTTCTCTGTAGCAATAAATTGTGTCATTCACTCCGCACTTCGGTGATGAAATCTTTACTACCGAGATTACAATGAGGGCTTTGGGTAAAAGCGAAATTAGAACAGACAAGACAACATACTTTTTCACTTTTCCTGTGTAACAATTTTTTCAAGAAAGACCGGTTTACTTTTTAGGCATAAATAGATCTATTTTTATTTTCTTAATGCAACAAATTGCAGAGAGAAATAATTACTACAAAAACCATTGAAATAAGTCCTTTTATTATTTTGCCGTGATACCTAATTGATGGATGGATATTATATTGGTTAAAAAAATAATACATAATGTGTAATGACATCATGGTCTCTATAAATATCTAGTATAGGTAGGTGCGGGATGATAATATCTATAATAGCCGTAGACTTTGTGCTACATCGCGCCGTAGCAATTTATGTAATGAACTCTATTTTGCATAGACTGAAAAACATTAGTGATATAAATATGAATGATTCACCATCATCACACATTATTCTTGACTAATAAAATGTAACTTTGAATATTAAGAATTTTATAGTATAAATAGAATATACACTAAAAGAAATAACGACGTTTGGGAAATTTTTATTTAGTAAAAACGGATGAATGAATACTCTTTATTACACAAAATTAGTGTGATACAATGCTTACAAAACGATTAATACAATCTAGGCGGTCTTATCGCTAAACGCGATCTCTTCCAGACAACCTTGTAAACAATGTAACAATAAATAACTACAACAAGGAAAATTCCAAAATATAAGTAAAATACAGTAAAAGGTAATAACTTATTTTATTATGCACAAATAGAAAATATAATATAATATAACACTAAAATAATACTAAAGCTAAAACTATACTAAGGCTGAGAAAGCTAAAGATAAAAAAAAATGGGTTAAGTCCCCCACATCCGGCAGTGTACCCAAGAGACTGGCTGCGTTGCCCCGTCCGTTGGATAGCTAAGCTAATCCGCTGGGCCAAATAGGAGCCAGATCTTGTGTCTTTTGGCGCGTCGACCAGGCGCTTTGCGAGGTCCTTAAAGACGCGGTGCGCTCCCGGGCCCCAAGGTCTCAATGTTTCAACCCCAAACGGCTCAAATATGTATGTTTCACCCAAATTGGTATATTTGCGCCGTTTGAGGGTTTCTGCAGCAGCGGCCGCAGAGCCGGCTCTATAAGAAGTGGCTGGAAGGTGAGACGGGGCAAGGGTGTCGACGCAGGTGGCGTCCCACACCAAAGGCCGTCCCATCTTCCAAGGTACGAGGGTCATTCCGTCGGGCTTCTTGCCATCGTCGCGCGTCAGTCCGCTCGGTTCAAGAACAGCTGGCGCTCCGGCGGAGGAAAGTGCTCGGTGTATGATGTCGTTGAGCGCGGCATGGCGGGGAATGCGACCGGCGTTTCTGCAGCAAGAGAGACCATGGTGCCCGAGATGGTCGACGGCTGCGCCGCAGCGGCAGAGGTGGGGGACGTTGCATGCAGAGCCGAGACGCAGGCATACAGCGAGACGAAATGTGGTGCGGTCCAGTAATGTACCGATGTTGGCCGACGGGAGAGCGTGCAGCCAGAGCCCTGATTCCCACTCCCCAGCGGCTAGTAGACGAGCACGCTCTGCAGAATTGGTTGACGTATGAATCAAGTTGTTCCGTACAAATTTGCAGAGGGGCTCGTCCCATAGTCTCTGAGATGTGGGGGTAGTTGGGGGGTCGGTATTGGGGCAAGCGGTCACCCAGGCGCTCCTAGCCTCAGCTGTGTAGGGAATGTCAAAACTAATCAAACAGTTTGTGAGAATATTATTCACCAAGGGGCGCGCACTGTACACTGAGGACTGGAACGCCGGAAGCGACACACTTGAGATTGTAAAATAATGTCCAATAATTATAACATACAACCAAATACAAAACCTAGTTGGACATTGTGATTGTACCACGGGGAACGACCCCGTATGTAGCACAATGCTACGCCGCCGCGTAGGTGTCGTAGCAACATGGTATAGCAACAATACGCAAGTAATTCGGTAAACGATACAACGTTACACCGTTTCACCACCATATTGGCCCCGTCTGAATAGGCCCTAAATAGTTTCATTTAGGCGGTCGCACACGCGATGGCCCTCTAACACTTTGGCCGGAGTGCGTGTTTATTAGAAAAGGGTGCGGAGGACCGAGTGAATTTTCACGTATACCGCCATAATGAAACCATGCACGCAACGTTACAGTGTCGACTACCCGTAACCAGTGTTGCCATATGTAAGGAGTTTTTTGTATTCTGGTGGAAATTACAAGTGCTTACGCGGAATCATTTCTTGGAAAGCGCGATGTTTTTCTTCTCAAATCTCTTCCAATTATGAAGGAAAACCAGCTTTGTAAGACATGATAAGTGTTTCCATGATTTCTTTGCTTTTTGTAAAGATTTTAGACAAGACGTATGTACACATTTGGTAGATATTGCGTATCACAAAAGAGATCTAAAATATATTATAAATAATGAGCCTATTAATGTTATAAATAGGTCTAATAAAACTCTACTTCATTAATATGTGAACACTTATTCAAATTCTCTAGTTCGTGTTTTACTTGCTCATTTTTACCCATGAACATTACTATTTGTAATTAGAATTTCCTGCTACTATAAACGCAAGTTCAAGTTGCAAGTTCAGATAAGTACAAAAACTATTGGATTTACGTTTTGACATGGAATTAGTGCTTTTACGTTTTGACATGGTTTTTTTTTTTTTTTTTTTTTCGTACTGATAATTGCTGTTGGTCCTAATGACCTTTACAGCTTCACCGGGTTTTTTGGGGCGAGCGCTAAATGCGCTCCAGCCTAGAGGAGGACTTAAAAACTACTGCGACTGCCTAAGGGCACCCAGGTGGGTACGGACCTCGGCTTAGGACGTCGCTGGGGACGGAGGGGTCGGGGAGAAGCGGCCTGGAATACGCCGATAGCGCGTGAAAGCGCCAGAAGCGGGTCGCCGCCCGCGCCGGCGCGGGCGGTATGAAGGTGCTGTGTGTGAACTACTATCGGGTGGCGGAGTAGCTTCCGCGATGGAGATCGTGATGGCGTCGTCGGGGTCGTCTAGGACGTGTCTAGGCCGACGTCGTCGACGGGATGTCGGTAAACCGTTAGTCGAATAAGCGGCGGCGCTTACTACTAGAGGGTTTGGGTGGTGGGGAGCTTGCTCGAAGAAGCGTCGAGACGCTAACTTCATGTATTGAGCGATCGTGGGGAGTTCCAAATCGTGATGGAGGTCTACGTTACGTAGGTACCAAGAGTGCGCGAATGTCACGCTTGCGTACGTGAGGATCGGACGGATGCAAGTTTTGTAAATTGTCAACTTATTTCTAAGTGACATTTTACTCCCCTTGCCTAGCATCGGGTGTAACCGGCCGAGAATGAATGCTGCGCGGTCGCGGACGCGTTTTATGTGTGGCTCGAAGGTCATACCTCTATCAAGGGTGACTCCTAGATATTTGACCTTTTTCTTCCAAGGGATAGGTCTGCCGAAAAGTGAGAGTTGCCCTATGTTATTCCGAACATGGGTGGTCGTATCAGGGGCACGACACCTAGCGAAGAGAATGGCGGCGCTTTTGTCAGGGTTCACCTCGATTCTCCACTTCCGAAACCATTCGCCTAGGGCGGTGGCGGCGGATTGGAGAATCCGGGTGATACGAGCCCTGTTCCTATCAGAGGTGTAGAGAGCGGTGTCGTCCGCAAATAGCGCGAGTTCTACATTTGGATGGCGAGGGATGTCGCTGGTATACAGCGAGAAGAGGAGTGGCGAGAGGACGGAGCCCTGGGGGACTCCGGCTCTGATTTGGCGAGGGGAGGAGAGCGATCCCTCGACGCGGTAGCGAAAGGTTCGATTCCTGAGGAAGTCCCGTAGTATGAGTACGAGACGATCCGGCACCCCGATTTGGTATAACTTATATATCAAACCGTTGTGCCAGACTTTATCGAACGCTTTCGCCACGTCGAAGAATAGCGCCCCTGTGGGGATCGGCTTACGCGAATAATTGAGTCCCTCCAGTATGTGTTCTGTGATGCGGTGCACCTGCTGGACGCACGAGTGTCCGGGTCTGAAGCCAAACTGGACGTCAGGGATTAAACCTTTGGACTTGGCAATGTCATGGAGGCGATTATTGAGAAGTCGTTCGTAGACTTTCCCCATTGGTTTGGGAATACCTATGACAACTGCTTCCTTCCAGGCGTCTGGAAAGGAGCAGTTGGCCATTGCGGTGTTGAAAATAGATGCCAATAGGCAAATCAGGGGAGCAGGGAGCAATTTGAGAACCTTGTTGGTAATTCCGTCTGAGCCGGGGGCTTTTTTTTGTTTAAGACCTTTGATAGCGGTATGAACCTCCTGAGCCATAATCGGATCAAGCGGGGGATCGGACGGGGGCACCTGTGTCCTGGATTCGACTTCGCGGTCCACCATATCGAGGTGGGTTGGATCGACGGGTTCGCGGGAAGGGGAGCACTGGCTTTCCAGGCTGTCGGCAAGGCATTCGGCCTTTTCGATGTCGTCAAACGCGGGGGTTTGGTTCGGTCGGTTTAGTGGGGGCATCTCTGAGACAGTTTCTGATTTAAGAGCTCTCGCCAAGCGCCAGTAAGCCTGGTGGGATGGCGAGATCTCCGAAAGCAGATCGTCCCACCTACGGTTTCGGAGCTCGGCCATGCGATCCTTTGACATGGAATCTTGAAATCATGGAATCTGTACTTACAGCATACCATTAGCTCGTTAACTATATAACCTATCAAAATGGAATTTGTACCATTGGATAGAGTCAATCGGCTCCGTTCTAACGATACCTAACAGAAACTGAAACATTGTTTTCCCGCTTCGTACAGCTTGCCCTTGTTTGACCCAAAAATTTAACGATTAATATAAAATTCTCTATAACTTTGGAACTATTATAGATATCGCAACACTTGAAACTGCGTTGTGATGTGCTTGAACTACGCTATTTAAAACCAGTCTCACTTTGCATGTGGTTTCAATAGTTGAAAATAATTGACAAGATTCATCAGTTCTGACTACATGCCTCACATAACATGCCGTGATTTAAAAAGGAAGTGCAGCCGAATTCGATAAACACTCGTGTCTAACGCGGAGCGACAGTGTATCTATCGTTTGCGATAAAAATTGAAAAAATAGGACAACTATGAGCAAACTGGCGGCTCTTCGCGTGTTTGTCCAAAAATGTTGGAGTTGCAGAATAGATTCCATGTTTCGGCAGATCCCTTCTGCCTGGCAGGTTTTTTAACCTCCGACCAAAAGGAAGGGGTGTCATAACCGGCCAAAAGGAAGTTTGAAGTGTATATTTGTTTGTCTGTTTGTTTGGTATGGTGTGGTATAACAAGAGTGATCCGAGATGTGGTTTATTTTGTTAACAAAGCATTTCATCGAATTTTCTAAACCATGTCCGATCAAAATTAGATCCGTAGTTTCCAAGATCTGAACAATTTTCGATGTTAGTAACGGGATCTCTACAGCGATTTACAACGATGACTGTTAAATTGTTGCTAGGCAACGGTTTGTGTCACGACCGCCTTTTCTAACAATTAATTACCTTTCATTAAAAAATATAAGAACACAAATATCATACAAACCTTGAGAATCTGATGATGACCAGAAAGACAGTAGGGGATCTTAATGATGGTTAGTCGGGGTTTCTTTAATTTTTAATTTTTATTACTTATTTGTTATTTATGGATGCATGAATTTGTGTAAACGTACATTGAAAGAAAAGCTTGTACTTCAAACAAGAACTTGTTTCAATACGAGCATATAAAGTCGGCTTGTTCACTTCAACCAAGAAATTGTTCACTTCAACCAAGATCTTAGTCGTATCTATCAAGTAATTTGTTTAAATGAATAAAGTTACTTTATATGATCTAAATCAAACAAGCTATTTTTTCAGTGTAGTTATTGTAATTGTAATACATGCTAGAAATATATTATTAAGTCAGTATTCTAGATGACCATTATGATAAATATCACCTACTGTCTCTACTACTATTACCAATCTGAATAAATAATATAAATCGAAATAAAATATTTATTATCTGACTACCATAAGTTTGACAACATTTCCACAAAGATTTAGCAAATGTAATATGCCCGGATTACCTCTCTTTTCATGTCTTTATGAATTTCCACGGTAAAGCATCGTAAGTAATAAGAACAAAATTTGATTTTCATTCATATAATCATAATGAGAACTCGGCAAAAGACGCCGCTCTCGGCAGGTCAAAACGGTACGGACTTGTGTAAATAATAAATTAGAATATTTTAAGCTTTAATTTGCAAAGCAAAAATAAACGAAATTAGCTTTACTGTTACCTGGGACTAGCGCAAAGGCAAGCCCGTTAAATGAGGGAGAGAGACGGGTGATACATGCGCACTAGAGTTGGGCTAGATTTCGAAGAGTAGGTCGAAGCTGAAACCAAATATTGTCGTGGACGCGGCTTTAGTGAATAGAAACGAAATTCGAATGTAGAGACGAATAACTGGTACCAAGAACAAAAACTATTATCAAAATATTTTTTTAGATTTTTCTAATTTAGGATGGATTGATTAACAGTTCCATTATTATTCAGTTGTCGTGTATAGTTTTAGAGTAAATTAATTAATATTTTATTTACAACAGAAACATATAAATACCAGGGTAATTAATTATCATACTATACTAGAATAAAACTAAAGCTAAAACTAAACTAAGGCTAAGAAAACTAAAGATAAAAAATTTGGGTTAGATGGATGGATTTCATATGGTTTCTATTTTACGTTATGATATTTAAGAATGCAATTAAATTTGATGCTAAAGTAAAATTATTGAATCAGTGCATCACATGAGATTTTAACTTATCAGTCAACGATTTTCGGTTCCAAAACTTTTGACTGAGGCGGTGGTTTAGCCACCGAAGCTTTAGCGAAGGACTCCAATGTGATGTGAAAAGAAAATTCTGCAAGCAGCACACTAATTGGGTGCTAAAGTAAATATTTAAAAAGGTGAGCGCGGAACGTGAGGTTTTAACTTTTCAATTACGTCAATTAAGAGCGCTGAGCGAAGCTGCGAACAGAAACTTTATAGAAACGGACTTTTTTCATATCTTTTCCCCGCATTGACAAAAGATTCGTTTCACGACGTAAATATAAATATTTCAGCGGATTTCGTAATACTAGTATGTACCTAGGATTTTTGTAGTTCTCTGCGCAACGTAGACGTTGACTTTTTCTAAAAGCAAAACCTACCCCTTTTGGTAAAACTAAGTAAGCCGAGGTAGCTTTTTTAACGGTCGATTATAATATGGCAAAACGAATTTTAGTGATTAAATAAATTAGAAATGATTTAATGATTGTATCAATGCAGACGGGTTGAGGATGTCCTCAAGTGAGCTATCCACGCTGTGACTATATACTTTATAGTCTTTACTTTATTATTTTTATTTTTCAAATAGGCATAAGTTTTTTAGTCATTACATTCAATAGTATTTTTTCATAACTCAATTTTGTACAACAATCAATTTTCTACTTCCTAACCATGCTGTGTTTACACGTTAAGGGTTACGACCTAGCTCATAACTTTATATTGATTTTTCTGTAATTTCTATGGTTGTAATCTGTTGTGTTTACCTAATAAATAAATTAAATTAAATTAATGCAACCCTACTGAATTATCGCCTATAGTTATTGATTAAATTTGGTCACATCGCCCACCTTTTTCACATTTGATCACAGTTATCATCGTCACTGTATTTTTTTTTATTTCCCAACAGATGTGAGCTGCAACCTGAGCTTGTTATCTGAACCAATCTATGATACATCTCTATCTATCGGATTATTGGTAAATGGACGGTGTCAAACATGCGTCGACAATGTAACCGCATCGTGTATATACTTGTACCTATAGGTCTACCTAACCTACACTGAGCGAAAAAAGCTACGTATATAGCTTATGGGTTCTATATAAACGAGGAAATCTGTAATTGGCCTTCTTTAAATTTAATACATATGTAATTTTATAATTGTTAATAGCTGTAGATTTCCCTTATAAATAAAATAAAATATATTTACCAATATATACGTGACAGTGCTTATTATGTGTCTGCATCCGTCATTTAGGTGTTACTAAATTAATATTGAAGCCTCTTACTGATTCATTTGTATAAAACATCTAGCTACATCCCTACTATTGGTATGTTTTCAGCCAAAGTATGTAAGAGCACTCATAAATTTAGTATCTACCTTATAAGGTTATATAATAGAAAAAAATATGTACATCCACTTGACAAAATTAGATTACTTATCACATACTCCAATTTGCCACCGTATTTTATAGACTACGTGTTACACCTGTTAATATACAAAATTGCCTGCGGATACATTATATTTTAACGTCAGCACTCGTAATATAATAGATATAAGTACAAGGTGATTTTGAAGTTTATATTGTAAAAAATATATCGGAAGCTGATAAGATTATACTTCTACCACGTAAGTAGGAGCTAAAAGCTATTGCCTATATGAAAAAAACTACCTCTCAGTATTATAACTGTATTAACTCTTTTCATAAATTTCCTTTACATCTGAGTGGGGTAATTACAGTGGTCCACGTCTGCGATGGTTGGGTATTATCTGCACTTGATATATTTTTTAATTTATCAATTTCCGTTTATTTTATACGACACCAAAATAAGGAGAAAATAGGTAACCATTATCAGAGATGGTACTACTTGCTTGCTTATCGTATGGTTAGTGGCCAACCTACTGGTGGTACTACTGATATATGTTTAAGTAAATATTGTCTTCTGGAATTTGAAATGGACTTGTCAAATATTTTTGTACCAATGCAAGTCAGGAATAAATCCTAATATCGCTCTTCTCCAGTCCTGCAATCGCGAAAAAGCGACAGTGGCTATAATAGGCACAAGACTGCGGCGCAAATGCCGCCAGCCGTCGAATCCACATCTGGACCGTATGGTCCAGATGTGGATTCGACGGCTGGCGGCATTTGCGCCATTTAATTAATGTCATTGGATATACTGCCACTGATGTTTTTTTTAAATATTGGTACGTTTTACACTCATTAACCAATCCAACTAGGCTTGTGCTAAGAGTATTCTTAGCACAAGCCTAGTTGGATTGGTTAATGAGTGTAAAACGTACCAATATTTAAAAAAAACATCAGTGGCAGTATATCCAATGACATTAATGAGTATATGGAATTATCGTTTAAAGAAGGACTATAATAATAATATATTCTATACACGGTTTATACGATAGAACGTTGTTCTCGCAATATGGGTTTTTCGTATCACCCCATTAATGACACAAAACTCTTTGTATGTAGGTCCGTGTGTATTTCGGCGCACGGGCACGGATTGATTTCCATTTACATACAAAACGTTTTACCTCGATTACTTTGTTCCCGTGCCTTTATTACTTCACCAATGGCCCGTGAAAAGATCGCGTTCCGAATTATTACGTTTTTATTCAATTTTTACCTGAAGTAAGTATACCTTAACTTGTGTACCGTCAGGGCTTTTAATAGACTTGTTAAGAGGGTGTCATTGGTACCATTATAATTTGTGTTAACAGAGATCGCTACGAAAAAAATGTGTCCATATAAAATTCCAAAACATGACGTTTTCTATTATAAACCTGGTCTTCCTTTATATGGCACTTAAGGCAATATATAATATTTAGTATATTTTCAGGATGTTAACGATAACAGATTTTATCAAAAATTATGAGATTCACACATGAAAAGATTTTCAGAAAAAATTTGAAATTCGCAAAAAAATCCTCTAGTCTCTAACGGATTGCTGTCGCTCGAAATACGAGTACTTGCTTTGATTTGATCTTTTTTTCTCTATTATAATTTAATAATTCACTCAATTTAATGAATTTGCCCGCCTTCCTGGCGCATGGGTTAGTCGCTAATATTCTTTCTTTGAATGGCGACGAGGAGCATCCCCTTCGCTGCGGACGGCTAGGACGACTCTTGGACGACCCGGATGCGCGCACGCGGGAGGTATCTCAAAGCCAGCGATCCTGGGCGATATCTAAAACAGTTCTCGACCGGCTTCTGGACATAGCGAGATTCACGGCGGTGTCGCGGTCAGAATCAGGAGCGTGGATTCATGTTGGTACTTCTTTCAGCCTACCTGGGCACGCTTCTCGACAGCGACTCACTGCGTGTGTTTGTGGCTCTCCGTTTGGGCTGCATGGCCGTCTCGCACGAACCATTTATTTAATGACGAAATATTGTTTTAATAAGGTTTACATTATTTAATTTTTAAAAAAAACAATATTATTATTAAAAATAGAATGTAATTTTAATTTAATGAATTTATTCAATAAACCTATTTATAAGAAGAAAATCATTTAAGATATATGTACTTTTACGCCCATTATCTATAAGGAGTTTCATAACGGCTACCTATTTAATTAATCTCTCTAATTCTAATTATTTTCAAGTTTTAATAAATTACCATTGTGATATGGAACTTCAAAGAAAGATAAGACCCACAGGTCGACGTCAGTTCTTCTTTGTTCCCACATTTAAGCATGAGGTACTTCCGAAGATTTAAGAACTAAAAGTTCTTAGTCAATTGTTCCAAATTTAAAATTAGACTTTTTATCAATTTCAATCACTACAATTAGGTAACTATGAAAAAAGTAAAAAACACTAACAATTTGTTATAAAAATGTTCGATTGTTGCAAACCTTAAATATTTTTCAATTACATTCATGAAATGTACTCATATTAAATTCACATCACGTACAAAGCATTAAGGCTCCCTCTTTGTATTGGATAATACCTTTTTGATATATACATTACATAGACTGACGTCATGAGGCTAATTCACACAGAGTGATATAAATATCACAGTTGATAATTACCGAAAGTGAATAGCGGATATCGAAGCACGGGACTTTTTGCTATTTTTTATATTTATCGTGTCCTAAAGATCGACTTGCACTCGGAGTGGTCCTTATATTTTTGTGATATTTATAATCGACATGTGAGACGGGATAGGTATTTTGAGTTTCTTTATTATATATCATTTTTGAAAATTGGCCTCCTATTTTCGCAGGGGTAGACAGAAACTAAAGAGTTACCTGCAAAAAGAATATTACGATAAAATTTGTTTTACTTTAGAGGCCGTCCGGTTATACAGACATAGGTTGACTTTGGCGTTCCGTAGTGGGGTAAAAAGAAACTCTCCTTTTTCAGTGTTGCTCGGTTGGAAATAGCCATTCGACAGCGTCCCATTTTTGCTACAGATTCCAACGGAAACTCGAATATTTCCCGGCAAATTGCGGAAAGTGGAGCACTTCCTTTTGCCGTATACGATTTCCAATCTGAAAAAGTATGAAAAGTAAGCCACGACACAGTTGCGAGTTAGTTACCTACTGTTACCTGGGATTCTTTTGTTGTTAGCTACCTGGAGTGTTTATTGTTTGTTAGTCATATAGTAAATATTAAATAGGTATTTACTCGTAATATTCTGTGAAAGGATTTCAAACAGTTAAACCTATCGCTGTCATTGTCAATGGATTATTCCTAGTGTGAATAAATATTCTGTGAAAAGTCAAGCGGATGCGGAATATTTTGTTACGCTCAAACATTATGTCCGATGTGAATGAACGAGATGAATAAATGATGTTTCGATTTTTGCATGTCGATATGTGCCATAATCACTACCCCAGGTGCGTAGATATTTCCGACGGGTAGTAGGGTAATGTAGCATATACTGCTATTGCTGCTGCATTGATGCTATAAAAAGATTTTTTTCCAAAATCCTCGAGCAATAGCATGAAAACATTTGGCTAAGTTTTAATATGGGCCTTTGACAATCACGATATTCAGAAATTAGTTATAGAAATAGAGCGGATTCAATTAAAAGCGGGTATGTATAATCCATACCTACAAAATGAAATTCTCGTATGCCGCTATTTTCTGAGTGCAAATAAAAACGTGAAACGTGACCAGAACGACATATCAGTTATAAAAATTGTTCGCGAGAGTAAAATCAACTTGTTATTCAAACAGTTCAAAACATTCCACACAATATAACAATAGCTTTCTATGAAACTAATCCAAATATTTCATTTTCAATATCAGAATAAGTACCAATAATGTTATAAATACATATTCACCTTACAGTTACACCTTACAGACTTTACCTATAGTAAAAGTCTCAGTTTACAAAAGTATATCTTATTATCAGCAAATTAGGTACCTATCGATTTAGTAAGGCACATACATACTTACTAGTTAGTAAACTGTTAAGGTGATCTTACGCCAATATTTGATCCACTTTTATCGGTTGGGAAAAAGGCCTATAAAACCTTACATAATACCCGTCGGTACCTTTAGTATTATAAAACCTTTAGCTTTGGGCTTTGGAGTCCTGCTGAAAGCCCTATAACTGCCTTCCGTCCTAGCCAATATATTCATGATTGAGACGAAGATGACTACCAATTTGTAAATGATTTACTGTTATAAAAAAAATATTTGCAAAATATCGAAACCCAAGCTACTTGTTTGAAAAAAAAATTAATTTACTACTACATCCACAATACACGCAGTACCTAACAATTGCGTCAAAAATAATAATGAAACATATTCGGAACTTCACAACCACGTCAGCGCTATCAAAATGACGCAGCACTGAAAATTGGTGCTAAAAATACGAAATTGGGCTAAAGTGCCGGTCAGACAGGAGCTGAATGTCAATACTGAGTTGACATGAGTCTGACATTTCACTTATAGTACATCATCCGGTACCGATGTGTATTCCAAACTAACTTTTCCACTACAAAACTAGTCTAGATCAAAATAGAGCTCGATGAGGGCTTTCCGAAAAACACGGTCATACAACGCGGATCCGAGCGGATGTCGAGAAAACTACCCTCAAAATGTTATTTTTTCTTTTATGTTTCTAAAACAATCACCGATCAACATCATTTTAATACAGATAAGAAAGACCCAAGTTTGCTTTACGAATTCGCTATTTCTCATAAAAAATCCGTAACGGTTAAGATTTTATGACTGATTAAAATTTTAAAAAAAAGTAGTTAAATTTCCGAAAAAATTGCGAAAATGTACCAACTTTCAACAGTCTCAAAATCAAACCCAGCCTTTGGTTATGGTCATACAAAATATTTTGTAAAATGGTCATTGGTAGTCTCTCAACCGATGCTAAAAATTGGCTGGAAATAATTGTGACAACGAAGCAGGATTATTTTGAAAATCGGAGTTTTTTGAAACTTTGAGGATTAATATCTCCGCGTCCGCATGGGTCTGCGCTATATGAACAAGTTTTACAGAAAGCCCTTGTCGAGCTCTTTCATTTGATACTAGACCGAAGGTGAAAAATAATAGTTTGGAATCAAAGGCATGGGATGAAGTACTATTAATTTGCATTTTCATTATTCGATGTGGAAGGCAGTGTGATTTGCTCCGGTGGATGATGAGACAAACGCGTGAACTCACAATATACCTTTATTGAGTTGGATACATTCTTTGATAGACACGATTAAGTTCTTGGTTAAGATTAAACCGACCAATATGGTAAGCTTATGGAAATAAAGAAGTGCTTGTTTGAAGTACGTTCTTCTTCTTTTTATATTAAGGGGCAGGCCCCTGTCGTTTGCAGCAGTCTCCATCCGATGATATCCCACGCCTTCTCCTTACACTAAAGTACGTAAACAATCTTTTTTTTTCAGTGTAACAGGAGGTGCGTGTGCAAGAATGAGAGCAAATGAGGTGGATATGAGAGGAGTAACGGGAGAGGTGGGATAGGGGAGGAGAGAAAGTGGGAACTTTGTGGTGTGGGTATGGCCATGTTCAAACAGGACTGGCTGTCGGTGACGTTGGTGTTTTCTTATATATGAACTCATTAGACTTGTCAATGTGAATTTTTGCATAAAAAATATCGGAAAACAGTAATTTCTCTTTTGTTTCCACAAGTATTGGTACATAACTGAAATGCTGTGAAATTAACCGAGAGTCGGTGCGCAGTAACAGATAATTGGGCAGGTAAAGTGAATAAAGTACTTTTTTTCTGACTGTAAAATGCGCGAAGAGACGAGTATATTCACAGCAATGTTTAATTTTGAGCCCCTTATGATTTCTGTCATTGTTTCTAGAGTGTAAAATTACTTACTATTCTGGGAAAATCTAATAATATCTCAAGATCAAACGCAAATTATACATGTTTCTCATAACTAACTTAACAGTGTAATGTCTGTCGCCTAATTCGCTTCGACGTCTATGCGTTTCGACGAGTTTAATATGATCCTAATTCATATTCTGCGGCATAATCTTAGCCTACACGTGTAATACTCTCGAATGGTAATACAACACTCAGACATGTTAATTAGGTGAACTTAAACCTCTGTTCTCAGGATCAGACTATCTCAATTAAGTAGAAAGAATATTACGTTCAATAGACTGAGAGTAAACACCAATAAGTTCAAAATAATTTCTTTCTTGCCTAAGCCCCTTTTTACTGCTCTCAAAATCATAAAATTATATTATGAAATGACGTGAAAAACTGAGAAAACTCTATTATCAAGTCGTATTATCTATTTACTCTATAGATATTTTCATATTGTTAATAATGGTAATAAAAACACTGATACGATCAAGCCATATTAAAGAAAAAGTGCAGTGCAGTATTATTTGAGACAACTCCACTCATAATATCAAAAGATTTGAGTCTTGTCTGAAACATTTTTCTTGCATTTTCATTATAAATTCTATTTCCGTCTGCTCCGTACAGCGTACCGCGATAACACCTCATTTATTAACAGCAAGTTATTTAACCTGTTGTGTCCCGACATTATTTGAAAAATTATTAAAAATACATTTCATAAATGTAGCACGGAAAAAACTATAAATTAACGGTTGGCGCAAGACTTATGTCATTAAGTTAGTTTAGTTATGTAGGTAGTCCTTTTGGGAAAATCCTCATTAAACATAAATGGTTAAATTATGTTCTTACATGATGATGTTTATGTCTGCATAAAAAAATGTTTATGCAGACATAAACATTTTTTACGACATTATTATCAATTATCAATTATTTGACAAATAACTTAAGCGTTTAAAATGAAAACAAAATCAGCCTTGAAACCAATATACACAAAGTTATCTGACAGCTGGTAATGTTATCTTACAATCCATCAAAAAGTTTGGGAGCCCAACGCGTAATCTTTAGCTTCAGCGTAATCTTTCTTTCTCGTAACTCCTTTTGACTTTCATCACAGTACAGAGGGATCAGAAGTTACTCCCCAAATAAACAAAATAAAGCTGTTGATAATTAAAACAAACTTGCACATTCGGACGTTTTGTAAGTTACATAATGTATTTATAACAGCAAAACCCCGCCAGAGCATTGTAGCAGATTTCAAAGAGCCAAGCCGGAAAGAATAACAGTTTCATGCTACCCCCAGCTCACTTTAACAATGGGACTCATAAACATTTAAGTTCTGTTGGAGTTTTAATAAATCTGCGGCTCGAATCATGTTTTGGTAGCTTCATAAGCGGTAAGCACCGAATTGTGGGGATAAAAGGATCGTATAATGCAGATTCGTTTTAAATTAAATTAACGTTACGAGTAGTGAGCGTGATATAATGCAAATGAGTTGGACATTAATTATTATGGATAAATAATTCGAATTAAATGTAGTCTGAATTTTTGACAATGTATACAGTGACTATAAACTTATTTATATTTTTTTACAGTATTAAAGACACGATATTTATGAATTCCCGTACTACAACTTTATACTCGTATATCACAGTATCTGTACAATACACCTCAATGTAACAGGATTTTTAGTCGGGAAACTAGTTAATTTATTGAAAATAACCCTTAAAAATTTGCTATTCTAAAAATCATCCTTCACTTGTTTGAAAGACGCTACCTATTCAATACTACATAAACAATACAAGTAAACATTGAGGGTTGTATGACTCTCTGCAGAGTCAGTCTAGGGTAATACAGTCTCTCCTCCAGGAGGCTAAGTATCTTTCGAAGATTTCCCCCTGTTAACAAAAAAAAAGGTAATACTTACCATCCTTAACCTATTTCTGCCGCAAAGCAGCAATGCTTGCATTGCTTTGTTTTGGTTTGAAGGGTAAGAGAGCCAGCGTAATTGGCAATTGCGGCAATCTGTCTAAGTATTCAAGATCAGCAAAATACCCTCTGGTAACAATATACTGAGGTGAGATATGTATGGGCGACGGTGACCACTTACCACCAGGTGGCCCGTTTGTTCGCCTCTTTTTTCCTTATACAATAAAAAAAACCACACCGATGAATCTCAAGGAAAGTTGGCGGCAGTCTAGCACATCCATTGTGGTAGGAAACAGCCACACATGGGACGAGCCAAGAACTAACCAAATTATTATGTTACGCAAGTGTGGTTACTGAATGTATAGTATTTCGTTTTGAAATTAATTCAACGAGCAAGTTACTGCTACAAAGTTACACGCGTTTGCCATCATGGCTGCTGGGTCAAACTATACTTGGTGGAATCCTGTCGCAATAAGTTTTTGTTGTGAATAATCACAATAATCAATAATCACATATTTCATTCATTGGAATGTCCTTGTATCATAAGATACAAGGACATTCCAATGAATGAAATATGTTAAAGCGACAAGGTACTACAGCCTGATGTGATGTCCACTGTACAAACTGGGTAAGACAGCAAGCCCTTCTTCATTGATTCAATAAGTCGAAAGTCAATTTTTTTAACTGTAATAGTACCTTAAACATAGTGACCTTAAAGTGTATTTTTACAAAGTCACTTTTTTACACTATATACCACGTGCATATCAATGTCCCGATGTCCGATTTGTCCCGATTTTTTTAAATTCGTGGTTAGAGTTTAGACTACTGTATCATTATTTTTTTTAAACCCGAAGCACAATTATGATCGTGCCTACACTTTTGGGTGTATTTTATGTCAGAATGAGCGAGCAACCTTGCTCTCGCGATAGACACTACGGAAGTGACTGAGCTAGAGACGCGCGAAAAGTGTTACATTTTGGTGTCACTCGCGCCGTCGCCGTTCTTCCCGTCTTGAAGGAAGATAGGGTTCCCTGTCAAAAAGAGAGTTGCACAAGTAAGAAGGAACATATAAAACGTGGAAGAGTCACTTCACAATTACAACCAACCCAAGCGAGTGGAAGTAGCTCGTCACCGTGTGGTTGGTTGATTCAGACGATTACATTCAACTTGGCACTAATCAAACTACTATGTACAGTTAGTGCGGGGATGCTGTTTAATAAGATGACATTTATCTTTCCATATTATAAAGAGAGAGAGAGAGTTTGCTGCGTACAATTTTCTTATTCAAGTGGAAATTATGTGAAGTGGATCTTTATTAATACAATTCTCGTAATTCCTCTCAATATAACTCAATAGCTACTAATATTTCTCACAGAACCCATTTGTGGCGGATTTCCTCGGCAAAGCGAGAATCGCTTTCGGTTTGGTATAAGTTATGAGACATAAGAGTTTTTGTTTACCAGACCAATGGTTTAATAATATAAGATTCATAGAAACAAATATAATTTTGTTAAGTATTAAACAAACCAAATTATTTGTTTGATTTGATAACAATTTTGACAGTGCAATTAATGTAAAGTATTAATTACTTACGTTCAAAATAAACGGACCCTAGAAAAATTGCAAGGCGAATCTTATTAACCGCCGACCGATCGAGGGAGGCGTGTTATAAGTTTGACACGTTTGTCTGTCGGTCTGTTTGTCTGTGGCATCATAACGTGAGAACGGGTGGACCCGGTTTCTTAATTAATAAAGCATTTTGTCGAGAGTTATCTTAGCTAGGTCTGATAACAATTGGATCAGTGGTTTCCAAGATCTTGGAGTATTTTGAATGTCAAATGGGATCTCTGGAACAGTAATAGCTACATGGTTCGAATTTGAGCTCAAATATTCAGGTTCAAGGTGCGATCTTCGATCACCTTGAGGTTCTGATGATGACAAGGAAAAAGTAAGCAAACTTCGATTTTACAGTATGAAACTGGAAGAATTTGAAGATTATCAGCCCGCCGAAACCATAATAGTTAGGTCTTTTCGAACTAATGTTGTAGGGAATCCTGAGACAATGTTTACGTGATGAAGAGATACAAATTTAAAGATAGCGGTAAAAAAATAAATGTAAATTATGTGGAGCTAGGAATTTTAAGATAGACATGGCGAGACCGAAAGCCGAGTTCCGCGTAGAGCGTAGCGTAGATCCGCTTACAAACTTTTGATTGTTACAGTTTTTTTGGTAGAAGAATTACCAAGAAAAACTGTAACAATCAACAGTTTGTAAGCGGACGATCGCTGTCTTCCATGCCTTGTCCCGTGGAGTAATTCTGAGGGAAACCATCGAGTGCTAAGTTCGCGTGAGCTAAAACTTTTGCTTCGACTCCTTTTAACACTTCTGTTGCTATTTACATTTTACTACCCGATCCACAATGCGCTGCGCAAAGTTGTCTAACCAATTTATTTGTTTCGTTTACGTTTCTTTATCAATGTTATGATGTCTTTGTTGTTCTTAATTTTGTTCTTATTTATGTCCATAATGTTCTAAGAAATTAAAAATATTATTTCTAACAGATGAGCCCTTAGATATTGCACTTATCGATTATATATTTTGGTGGAATAAATCATTGAAATCGTTTGTGTTACATTGTTAGTGTGATTCGTTTTCAACCATCACACCACCAATATCATTCATTACCAGTGATGAAATAGTTCTAGCGTGAGCTATAGACTACTCTGAATGGCACTTTTGGGGAATTGGGGTCATAGTAGCCGTTTACAAATATATCCGGTTGATATTTTATTAAATGCTCATATGTGGCAAAAACAAAGACTATATTATAAACTGAATTTAACTATTTTTTCTAATCATAATGCTGTTAGTCCCTTTTTAAAGCCTAGTAATTTAATTTTTTAATTTCATATTACATATTGCTCTAAATGTTCGAAATGGTAAAAATAAATAAAATATACAAATTCTATGCGAACTTCACCCATAGATGTTGCTTGCTACGGCGTAGCTGACCTACGGCGTAGCATGACTATATAGGCGTAGATAGCTAATAGAACAAATAGTAGAGCAGCTGGGAACGACCCCAAGTGGGAAACATCTTTTCCAACTTTTGAATGTAATTTCTATTAGTTAATATGACCAGATACTGAATACTATGGGCCATTGAGATTGCTGTGTTGTGTAGAAGGAAGTAGATCCTGAAGTGTGATCCGGTTAGAAGGGTAAGGGAGCCAGCGTATTTTACCGGCACATGAGGCACTACAAGTACTAAATGTCAGCAGAGCGCTTCGAAAGCCCTCTTCTTGCAATATTTTAGTAAGGTGAGATTTGACAGGTGGCCAGTCTGGTCGTCTGCTATCCATTAATATAAATTCAATTTTTTTAATGGGAAATGAGTACCTTAAAAGTTTATTTTTACAAAATATTATAAAAGAAAAGCATCAAAAACCAAAGTAACAACGTGTATTCAGTGTGACGCGACGATATCGTGCGTGACGTGACGATCGGAGTTTCTTATTGCGAAATCAATTTTGTAACTTTATGTGAGAAGGAAACGAGAGAACTTAGTAATCCAATAAGTGGATGGTTAATATTTGATCTGAGGGGAGAAAAGGAATCAGTCGATCACGTATCTTATACGTGGTGTAAGAGAATATTTATTTACTTCCGCAATAATTTTCTTACCCCAAAAAATGGCAAGTTTTAATACAAATCTTGACCTACGGCGGCCTGAACAACTTTAACAATAGCTTGGCAACTAACCACACGACAAGAGAAATAAAAAAAACTTGAACAAAGAAAAAATCGCTTTATGCCGGCGTTCTTTAATACAGCATGGTTTTCCCTCGGGTACAACGTAAACCTGTATAAATACGTAAATATCTCATACACAGCCTCAGGCCTAGATGTAGAGCAGTTTGCGTTAGCAATCTCCAGACTTCCCCTCCATTGTCAATGTGTGCGCCCTGACCTAAAAACTATCTTGCACCGAGCTAATGTGGACTGGGGGCTGCCAGCGGCAGCCTCAAACTCTATCTACCCTTTTATATCTAACAATAGATAGTTTTAATAATATACAGGCATATTTCATTTTTTAAAACATTGAAAGAAAAATAAAGTAATACTAATACCATACTCGTACCTACAATATACCTATTGAGGAGCTCGTAGCCTAGTTGCAAGCACGGTCCGAAAGTGATAGAATAGAATAGAATAGAAATATATTTATTGCCAAATCATATAAATTTATAAATTTAAAATTATAGTACAAAGCATTATATTATATGTAATGTATATTTGGCAAAAATAATAATTTGGTGATCGTGCAGGTTAAGCAACGTTGGCGCGGTCGGTACCAGGATGTGTGACCGCTTGTGGCATATTTCATCTGAGCTCCTCCGTGCATCGGAGAGCACGGAGGAGCTCAGATGTCGTTCGACACCAGTCGTTAAGCCATGTCAGAGGCTTACGGGCGGCCTAAACAACTCTGACAAATAGGTTGGCCACTAACCATACGATAAGCAAGCAACCTACAATATATAAGCTTAAATTCAGTGGCAAATATTTTACAAAATCTGTATCATAGATGTACAGTGGAAGACACATCAAGCTATACTCTGTAGAACCCTGCCTCAATAAGATTTGTTATGATTTCATGCCATTCGTATTAAAGTGTCATATAATAATAAGAGGTAATATTGTCTACTGTACCTAGAGTAATAAATTATATGGTTTAGATAAATCCTACGAATGGAACAAAACCTAAATAGGCAACCTATATAAATAAAATCTTAAGTACTTACCTACTTACATTTTTTTTACAGAACAATGAAATTTAAAAAAATTAAGACCATTTGGCAAAGTGCAGAGAGTCGGGAATGCGGATGGAAAGTACTAGAACGTTCAAACAATGGACTAGTCAGCGTTAATTGGGAAGAAAATGTTCAGAACTCAAAAGCAGCTTAAGTAGCTACTGACGGTAACATTCGAAGTGCACAATTTTATGTTTCTTATGTTATTAAAGGAAGAACAAAGGGACAATAATGAGAAGAAATGTCAAAAAAATAGATGATTGCGAAAAATAATGATAAAAGTGTGCCTTCAATATAACCCCCAAAACGAAAAGGTACTTTTTAATTTTAAAATATTTTAACAGGTTACAGCAACAATGATTACATGAAAACCAGGTGACGAACTCATGATTACACAACCATTTTTTATTCTTAAGAAAAATAAAAATAAATGTTTTTTTTAATTCGCTGTTCAATAAACGTTTTATTCACCTATAGAAATTAATCTTTCCTATCAAAGTGTCATGGTATAGCGATGTCGATTTTTTGTATAGAAAATTTATATTACATAAGAGTTACTGTTAAATTTATGGTGTAAGTTACACTCGCATTAAAGTGGTACCACGTGGTACGTACGACTTCTTCTTATCGTGTGGTTAGTGACCAACCTATTGTCAGAGTTATTCAGGCCGCTCATGGGCCTCTGACATTACTACTTTCTGACGACAGAGGAAAGGAACTGATAGCGTAACGTGCTCTCCGAGGCACGGAGAAAAGGAGTACATATAACCAAAATATGAGCCGCCTCTCTCAAAATATTTGCATTTAATAAAATAGTATCTTATATAGGTAAAGGACTCTGTCTAATAGGGTAGTTTCCAAGTATTCAATATTAAATGCATTACTTAAAAATTAAGAAATAGTCATAAATTGATGGTCAAATGTGAAAACAGAATTAAAATTCGTTGAAAAATAAAATAGCTACAGGCAATAAAAAATCAGAACGATAGAAAAAAACGGCAACATAATAAGTTGTATGACGTCACTGTTCTCTAGCGCCATTCAAGCAGGTCCTGGCTACATATAAAGGACTGTTTTACTAGAAAGGGACAGACCATCTGTCCAATACTAACTTTAACCATTAATATATCTGATGTTAGTTGATATATCGAAAAACTAATTTTAGATCCTTCTTTAGTATGTCCATGTAAGTTGAATGATGCAATAAAAAAAAATTAGGTTAATACCGTTACTCGTAATAAGGACAAAATAATATAAGAATGTAATAAAAGAAATAAAAGAAAAGAAATAAAAGAAAGAAAGAAGAAAAAATAGTTTTATATAAGAACTTATGTTATAGGTATCAGGAAGGTAGGTTATAGGTATCGTTCAACAGTTCACGAGCCGTCATAAAACAAAAACAGACTGTCCTGAAGAATCTGATACTACCGTTGGAGTAAATAAAGCAAATGATAAATCAGAAATTAGAGTCAACATGATTTGCTGCTAAATACGAGTTCATCGAAATTCATTGATGAATCTTATTTGCACAACAGTCACAATTACTGTTTCGGTTGGTATAGTAGCTTTGCATCGCATGCCACTAACTCTGTGTTAATATGATCACTATTACTGTCATGGATAATTGTTGCCGATATCGTTATCTAAAATTAATAGATCCTAACGTTTATGGCAGCCATAGAATGTCGGATTCCCATGCTGGGAGGTCCTGAGTTTGAAACCATGCAATAGTCATGTACCAATGAGTTTTTTGATTTTTTCGAAGACTTAAGTAAGTATATTTGTGAAATCAAGATGTTATTATTTATTTTTCATACTTGGAATTTACTATTCAAATTCGAAAGAAGATGTTAGAAACATCAGAAAAGTAAGTACATTTATTTATTGCTCTAACCGTGAAGAAAAACCATCGTGAGAATACCTGCACACTGCGATTATCAGAGTGTGAAATGGGGAATACAATGACAAACTAATTATATAATGAATTTATTCCGAATTGGTTCCCAAAAATTCGCCCAAATTCAGCTTTTCGGATTCGTCCATAAAAGTATTCAGGAATGGTGTCTAAACGGAATCGTTACACAAATCTAGACATCAGGACCCAATGAAAACAAAATGTTCACAAACATGAAAAATACAATATTTGACAATATGAAATTCAATTTCGAAACATTTTTTGGTAAACTTCTTTCATATTCATGCACATGAAGGAAGGAATGCACCCTCCCCCATTTTTCTTTATTTCGAAGCGAAACATCGAAATAGAAGCCAAACTTTATTACATGGAACGGGTTAATTTCATGACTCATACTGCGACTAAATTGCAAAACGATAAATCTAAAACCGTATTTAATAATCTTGCAGTACTTGCTGTGACGACAACAAATGTCAATTTGTGTCTGAATACGTAGACTCAACATCAACACGACGACCTATTCGGGCGAAATTCGAATGGGCGAATCGTGACGGAATCACTTCGGGATAAATTGTTTCCGATTCGTACAAAAGGATACAGATTTGGGATTTGTGACCATTGATTCTGCAATTCAAGCCCTTCGGGGTTGATGAATTCACAACAAATTCTTTGGCATTTTGTAAGATTGAGGAAAACACCCGAGAAACTTTTGACATTATGGCCTCAGGAACGGTTTGGTTCTGTATTTCGATAGCTGACTTTTGTGTTGGAAGGCACCGAATAGATTGCAATATATACTTACAGATTAATTTGAAAGAGTAGAAATTAAATAATGGCACCCTTTACCGAAATTGTATAGAAATATTATAGCGATTTGGCGTCGCAGGGGGAATTGGGGAAAGTGGGAACTACCTTATTATGAACGTGGTTCCTCTGTCTACCCCATCGAGGATTATGGACGTAAGAGAGACAGAACGACATTGTTGCTCTCTATAGTTATAAGTTGGAAAGGATCAAGTTGAAAACCAGCGTCGGTAGATACATCTAGGAACACTCAGCTGAACTTGGCTGATCATTTTAAAAATGTATTCGCATGGTGTAATATTTTAAGCCAAAAATGATCTATTAATAAAGGATATCTAGTTCATATTTCTAAGAGTTATGTATATGTATATATGTATGATATGGTGTTAGTGATGTGCCCTCTGCTATGCCATTTTTTCAAACAATTATATTGAGATATCGAGAACGGTAACAATTTCGTACTTCCCCTCAACATTTCACAGTTTCTGCTACAGACTAACAAACACACAAGACTTGCAAGTAGTCAAAATCCGCATCGCATTAAATAACTACCGTACCTATACTAAAACACCCAGTTTCCAGAATACTCTGTGTACACTACAGCGTTGAAATACGCGGCCTCGTTGTTCAGTGACACTGAACGCTGCGTCACAAATGGATTTGTGTGCCATCAGAGCCAGTATGAACCGGGAGTTGTCTATGAAAATTCATTAAGAAGATTAACTACTACGCTCACACATACTGTTATCTCCCACGCTGGTGACACTTATTGCTATATAAATACACGCTGTATAGGGGATTATTCAGTCGTTCGGGGAGGGAGCGAACGTAAATCGTCACTTCTGTAAAACAATGTGTATGTACAAGGATCCATATGTACAAAGATTATGCTATCACATTGATATCATTGTAGGCTTTGTTATTCCTTGGATTCTTTAGATGACGAAGTAATTTTACTTGAGTTTTGTATTATAGAAAACCTTATTTTATTTTTTGATTAATGGCAATAAATAGAGCGGATAGAAACAACTAAAGCGTCGGTGGTGTATTAGTGGCTAGGACGCCGGACTCCCAAACGGAACGTCCGGGTTCGAAACCAAGAGTCGTTCTATGTGGTTATTTCCACTTACGCATACAAAATAAAAAGCCCAAAGAAAGCTGAATCGGTGAAAATTATTCTGGGACGTGAAGGCCGTACCAATTTAGATGTTTAGCAATCCGTGTAGAAAATCACATTACCCTGTCACCTAAATTTAGATGCCATCCACGTGTGATACATACAACTCTGACACGGGTGACAATACCTATCCCTTATCAAGGGGAAAATGATCCTTATCGA
Organism: Hofmannophila pseudospretella; assembly: GCA_947369225.1. Taxonomy (NCBI): domain Eukaryota; kingdom Metazoa; phylum Arthropoda; class Insecta; order Lepidoptera; family Oecophoridae; genus Hofmannophila; species Hofmannophila pseudospretella. The sequence goes on along the minus strand of OX376321.1, from coordinate 9,652,322 downwards.
ATGTTAGAGTTCTAAAAGTCTGCAGGCTCTAGAATATTCTACAGCAATCGAAAGGGCCATACCTATATACATTTGTCGTAAAAGCTTCGACCTGTGTCATCATCTGAACTTGGAAATTCCCATTTAACGTCAAATAATATCAGATTGGAATTACAGGAATCCTAAATTAAGGACTAAGAATACATCCAATTTGTCGGGTTTTAATTAGAACTACCTTTGCAATGAAATTGTAATTCCAAGAAAAATTGCTTAAATCGGGACCATGTTTGTTTAAATACAAACTTCCTACCACTTTCTACGAAATTGTAGGTCTTCAATAAACATTTTTTTTTATTAATAATTTAAAATATCTCGCTTTAGTTTATTTTAGTTTATACATAACTTAATGATATTATATCCCTTGCAGGGTAGGCAGAGAGAACGGAGCGCCACGAATCTATGTCTTGGCACACCTCTCTTGCTTCCTCTACAGTCATTCGTCGTATCACGCATGCTCGCACATTTCGTCGTGTGACATTCACACGAATCTGTTGACGTGTTTACAGTGTGCTTAAAATGTACCAAATTCGTGCGTGTACGCCCAAGGACTCGAGGACTAAGTCAGAGTAAAACCTATATGTATTAGTATAGGTATCTAAGGCCTCGGTACACACAGCGCGACTGGCAAGCGATCCGTCCATTTGGGATAGAATGTCTATTTTCAAACATGTCCACATGATGTGCCGGCTGCGATCTTCCCATGCTCTAACTGTATCTTTTTTGGGAACCCCACTTGATTGTAAATGTAGGTAAGTACCTACCTATATCGTCCTATCAGATCCAAAACGTCGTCTATTCTAAAATATCGATTTGCAACCTGACCACTGTTACATCTTCATCATCAAATCGCGTTTTGTATATCAAGACCAGTGACAAAAGGTTTTATAAACCCATCGTATTGTTGTAGATTCTATCTTTTATATGAAGCCCCGGTAGCTACTTAGCGCTTGCTTTACATCAGTCGGGACAGTCCGCTATTTGACAGTTAAATGTACAATGAATAATAAGTTTAAGTTTGTTTGTGCGGTTAGATTACAAAGAATTCACAGTCCATACACTAGTAGAAACTTAAGCATATGTTATATTAAACTAAATAAAATTAGTGACCAATAACTTAGTTATAATAAACGCTGACCTCCGAACTAGGAAGTTCCTGTATCTCGGAGGACAGATCGCTTCTGTGACCAATGCAAATGAACATGTAATAGAACATGAGAAAATAAAATACTGACAAAATTTGAAAGAAAAAAAAGGAAGATGGAAAAGGAAGAAGAAGAAGGAGATGGTAAGGAGAATGGAAGACAAGTATAGCTTGTATTCTGTAGAACCCTGTCACAATAAGTTTTGTTATGGTTATTATCTTGACATTCATATTAATGGGTAAAAGTCTACAGCCACCTCCACCACGCCTGAAAATTTGAAAAGAGTCCAAACTGAAAAGCAAATTCAAAAGTATCTAAGGGACTAATACTAAAACCTCCAAAAGCTATTATTCAGTTCGGGAATATTTTGAAGATTAACATTTAGAAACTACTAATAGAACTACTCTTACAAACTTGTTATACCCACAAGGTTAGGACTAAATAATTGTACATAATATATAACATCTGTTTGTAACTCATGATTATGCATGAATAAATGAATTATGAATGAAATAAGTTCAAGTGACAAAGTACCATAGGGTTACCTTGATGTATTAGCCAAAACTTCTTGGGGTCTGTCTCTAATTTCGCGCTACTCTGTAAGTGCCCTCATAATCGTCAAAGGCAGAGAGAGAGTTAAGATTTCTGTAACCGAACCCTTAACCTGTAAGGGAAAATAGGGCATGAGGGAGTGCGGCCGATCGGAAGCCATAAAAATAATCTCCGCTCAATGACCTTGCTTTGCTCCTCCGTTTCTATATTTATTGCGATCAATTATTCACTGGCAATAAAACTTTTCGCACGTTGTTGTCAATATATTTTTCACGTCTCTACGACTTTAGGGTATCAGTGACCCATATTAGACTGGTGTTTATTTTTAGTTTCAGTTATATCAGTAATTACCTACATTACGGCTGCATTGTAATTAATAGTGTTGGGAAATTATAATACACCTGGTATAGGTATAATATTCAATTTTAATATTTTAAACATCGTGACTTATACATAATTATTAAATAAACCTTGTTTTTTTTTCCTAAAATATTCTGGTGATTGGGGAATATTATAATTTACATTGGTAACTACTCGTAGCTAACAAAATTGTAGTAGTCCCAATGTGAAAGATCGCCTGGGGCGGTACCACCCTCTTATCTCTTTCTGCCGTGAAGCAGAGATTCTTGCATTTCTGTGTTTCGGTTTGAAGGGTAAGAGAGCCAGCGTAATTTCTGGCACATGAGGCAATCCATCTTAGTTCTCAAGGTTAGCAGCGCATCAAAAACCCTCTAATATTAATACAGTGAGGTGAGATGTCTATGGGCGAACGGTGCCCACTTAACATCAGGTGGCCCGTTTGCTCGTCTGCTCCCCTTATTTAACTTTTAAAAAAACTAACAAAATAACTATTAAAGTTTTCTTCAGACTTACTTAAACCAGTTCTAGAGATGCCTATAAAGAATTATACAAAAAATGTCTTTTCGTCATATAACTTTAGAAATTGTCAGTTATTTCCACGCTTTTTGTTGCCTAAATTCACGAGATAAGGGACGCGCGGTTTCGCGGTCACCATTTATCAAGTGAGCCGATTTGAATATGGAATACGGAACCCTAAAAACATAATACGCAAACGAGGGCACCGTGATTTAGTACTTGACTGACAGAGTGTGGGTTTCTCACAACAGTCAGTAACTTTGGTATTTATTTTGATATAAGTACGAATGTTTGATTTCACGGGTATGCTAATTAATTGAAATAACTACTGAAATAGAACCAACAGCTGAACAGACATTAACTTTACCTACATGGAAACAATTCAGAAACTAGGTCCATTTAGATTAGGTACTAAATAAATCAGATTTAGGGTAGCATTTGATTGTAAGGTAGAGTCCTAAGTATATTCACATAATTAGCACGGATTTTATAAACTAAAATCCATAAACAAATTCGTACGGATTACCGCGTAAAATTACATTCTATTATCAGGCAATCGGTATCCTAAAATTATGTTCCTACTAATCTATCGTTCCCCGCTGTCCTCTTACCTTCGACCAAGAATTGCAGTAAATTTTGAAATTGTAAAATCTACATTAAATAAATATACTCGTATACGTACGAATATATTTATATAGGTACGAATAGTACGAATATAGGTACGAATTTTCAGTTATTTATGATTTGTGTCACCAAACACTGTTTTGCACACTATTAAACTTCCGTGAGACCTGTGTCGAAAAATCACAAAAACTATTTTTACGATTTATATTAGAGCCTCGATAAAAACACGACAAAAATGGTCGGAAACCTAGATAGGTATGCTAATGTGTACATAAAATCATAATATGTGCTGTTTATTCGTGTGGATTCGTAGCCGATCGACGCCGGCGCGGCGGCACGAACGCTCAATTAGATTTGCTGTCGGCCCTAGCACGTACCCGCTAATCCTGTTTGCGAGAACCTCTCACAATAATATTACATATCAATTTCTGAGGAAATTCCTTAAAGAATCCTGTGGAGTAATGAACACAAATGATGGGTAAAAGTGTTACGCGGGGCGACATAACAAATGTACAACTATAGTTAGATCATAAAATGTACAGTGGCCAACACTATACCTTTTGGTTCTTTGTCGCTTTAACTTAATTGACACGATCATACAGATGTCAAAAAATCATAACAAAACTTTATTGCGACAGAGTTTCACAGAGTATAGCTGAATGTGTCTTCCACTGTACACTTATCTACTTTATTACATATCGCGTCCGCAATTCGGATTTGGAAACCAATTTTAGTTCTAAAATATATAATATTATGAAACAAATTATAGTTGTAAAGTAATGTTCTAAAATTTGTTAAACGTAGTGATGGCTTGATGTGGACCATAATCCTGACTGGTGGGCTAACAATGAAAAACAAGCATAGGTCGTCCAGCAGTCTATTCGACAACATTTCATAGACCCATCAAAAGCATGGATATAACTTATACGAGAACAGGATGGGTAGCACAAAATAAAGGAGGTTTATACCGATGCAGTGGGATAGAAAAGTAGAAAGAAAATAATATTTTATTGTTCACAAAAATATACCTACTTGAGGGACCATTCAACAAAACAAATCAATCAATCATTCAATCTGACAAATGTGACGCATTGGATTATTGTCTGTTATGTTGTATTTTTTACTAATAAATAAATTAAATTAAAATTGATCATGATGACTGAAGTAACAGACATCTCCACGTCAGAATATTTATAATTTCCTTTTCCACTTCTGTCAACAACAAACAAGCAAAACGTATTATACTTACTACATATTTCTACAGAACTCGCACTGTAAGAACTCCTCTGTAACATCGTAATTAAGAAAAGCACATCAAGACAAGGTGCTTACAAGTATTTCAGGCATCTCTAGGAACGGTAGAGCGTAGCGAGTACTTTATTGTCCCTACAGTCGCAGAGGTGAAAATGAGGACAAGGAATATAAGAGCCAGCCAGAGTCTACTTAAGACTCGAAAGGCTTATTAACTCCACACGGCATGAACAGCATCCAAAATGGATTATGAATTCAGAAAAACTCGCAACGCATATTTGTACGTTAAAACGTAACATTGTGTGATAAATCACACAATTATGTGTTTTTTAGATTGAGTAACATCTGAGCGTGAGCGCCCGAATTCAGAGTAGGAGTTCCTTTAGTCCACTTTTTGCAGCTCGTACACGATCCTGTTGCAATCGAAATTTGAAACAACGGCATCTCTATTTACCAAAAACACAGTACCTACATGGTGTTTTAGTCATCTTTAACTTTGGAAGGAACAATTCAGACACATGATTTATATATACTTACATAACTTCACGCTGTGTATATTTCGCCATATTAATAATATCCTTAATTTATTTTAATAGTAATGAGTTTAAATATGTAAAACGTATTTAATTAGCGTTTTAATTCACAAAGTCCGCGGCTGCCATTGCCTAAAACGTAAATGATTAGACTTAAATAATATACTGTTTCACGGGTTTTTACTGTATTTTATTAATTACGACCGGTTTCGTTTGCACATCTAAACGAAACCGGTTGTAATTAATAAAATACAGTAAAATCCCGTGAAACAGTATATCATGTAAGTCTAATCATGTACTACAAGTTTCACCAAGTACCAACAACCGCAAGTATTAACCATTTAAACTTAAATGTTTTGGCCTATTTTTTTGCGCCCTTTCACCGGATATGTTATGTCATGTAATTTTATTGAGCGTGTAATTATAAGTATGATAAAAGCAATGCAATGATATGATATGCATGATATGCAATGTGATATAAGAGTAAAAATCCCTCGATAAAATATGAACCAAAAATGACGGATATTCGCTCTGAAATTTAATACTTACCTGACTCTTTACTGCATAAACAACGCGGGGCCAAAGCGCTGCACTTTGTAAATTTATTTGCGTCGACTTGCGATGCAAATGGCGCTTCTTTTGCAGAAAGAGACGAACTTATTGCATTCACAGAGGCCATGCGTGGTACCTTTTAAAAGATCAGGGAAAAATATGATCTCTTACAAAACTTGTGGAAAGATCGGATCATTTCACTAAATTTGACCTGTTTTAACAGACTCTATCTAATTTCATAGGCAATCTACTCCTGCTCTGCTTCCAATTTTTATCTTATAGCCTGGCCAGGAAAATAAAACCCTATCAAGAGGGGTGCCACTAGTACTTTTATAGGTTTTTTGGATCTTTCACGACTTTGACCAACGTAACAGAAACAGGAGGTGCACTAAGGCACGCCGGTCGACACACCTCTTGTTTATGTTTTGCGCAGCTTCACTTTCATACACGAGTATTTTGTATGAAAATAGTGCCTTAGTGCACCACTAAGGCACGCCGGTCGACACACCTCTTGTTTATGTTTTGCGCAGCTTCACTTTCATACACGAGTATTTTGTATGAAAATAGTTTGAAGGGGGCGGAACGCCGGCGCAAAGGCCGGCGCGCCGCCTCTTAATCTACTTACATACAAAATGTATGAAAGGGACGGGTGTAAAGCAGACAGAAGCGGCGCGCTGACGTTGCGCTATCAGTGCGCAGCCGGCACGACTCTTGTTTATGTTTTGTGCCTAAGTAAATATATTGGATAAAATTGATTTTTTTACCTACCGAAATTTTACTTTGGCCATCTTGAAATCGGTTAGGTATACCTACAAGTATATAATTTAGAAATTGTGACGAATGTGAAAGAGTCGCATGTCACTATTTTATAGGACGCAGGATAATATTATTATATATTTACCAATTTGTTTTTAATAAAAATTAATCATATGTATAAGTAATTAAATATACATATATAAGCATAATTAAGGATCGTATTAATCCGCTAAAATAGATACCTACCTATCTGTCTTCACGAAATTCACTGGAGCGACAGAAAAGGGAGTTTAGCAAAAGAAGAAAAAAATCATTGAACTGAAATATCCCGCCTGCGACTTACTTTGAACGTCTTTAAAGCATACAGAAAAGAAAAAGTATATTTGTAGCGTATTTTTCTTTTACTTAGTGTAAAAATATCAGCTGCAGGCTAGCTTTGTCCTTAAACTTTGCTTGTATCGACTTCTTATTTATTATAGATAGGTATCGATTTGATTTCTTATTTTAGAAATCTACAAAAACTTTGCGACCCTCTTATTATACACCATTTAATATAAGTGTCGCCGTGAATCAATCAAATCAAATAAAAAAATGTTGTTAGTTACCTTAAAGTACGTTTTTACAACGGTTTTTTTTAAAGCTACCACCGCTGCGTAAAGCGCTGTTGCATAAATCAAAGAAACAGCGGAAGAGATAATAAACAAGTTCCTAATTATCTACAAAAAACACATTTTGAGATACCATCAATAATTGGTTACTTATTTTTGCTTGTATTTGATTTATTCAAAGTCTGATTTGGCTTTTGCCACGTACATTTTCCGTGTTTCTATCTATTCCACACACAAATCTGACAATCCTACATAATCTGTCAAAATTTGTCCAGTCATTTGGGCTCTATAGTAGAAGCAGCAAAAACATCACTCTCCTTTAGAGGAGAGTAAAGGTAAAAAAAAATAATTAACTTAGTACGAATACTCGTACTATTTTTATTTTTTTTATTATTTTTTTTATTTTTTACCTAGTTCTTTTTATTTTTTACTAGTACTAAGTAATTTATGTATACACATAAATTACTTCTTAGTAAAAAACTGATCACCATATCTTTGTGTGTATAAATAATAGACTGTAGGTAGGTAGTGTAGGTGTAGGTAGACTTTGAAATTTTCCTGACCAGGAATAAAACGACCATCGCCATATTACGGAATTAAATGGTTTTTTTTCATAGCGAACTCTATAACACTGATTATAAAACTAGCGCCCTCTTGACAGGGTTTTTATATTCCTGGTTTACAAGAAAACCACTTAGGCTTATTTTAGAGGACATCGATGGTGTAATTTATTGAAGCCGAGTAAGCATTTTATAATAATCAGACCCCACTTCAGATTTCCAAAGATTCTCTTTGATTAATGGATTCCATAAACAAATGGAGGTTTGAAGTACGTTCACAATCCATGGAATGAATAAAAGTAATTTGCATATCAAAACAAACCGATGTTTCTCGGTCCGTGGCGTTGATTTCAATATTATTTGCGTCGACATTAAGTAGCTTTCATAATCTAACTTAATTATAAGTTTTTCATTTTGTTCTAATAAATTTCAAAAGAAATCTTTCGCCTCATCAAATCTTATATTAGTAATCATCTGACTTTTGTTCGACTTAGCCTATGTTATGTAAAACAATTCTTCACTACTTCGAGAAAATTTGATTCAGAGATAAGATCTATTATTATTTAATTACCTATTAATCACGACACGGTTTTCATACAAATTATTTTGCACATTCATACTTCTGATACATTGTACTGGTATATTGTTACTCTTAGTTGAGTCATACTGTTATACTGTTACCAATTTAAAAATAATATACACTTTAGAACCTTTATAATAATTAATATTCAACTTTGAATAGGAAAACCTTCAAGCGCAAATAAAACTTTTAATAAACTGAATTGTAATTTTTTTTTATTTGGCGACAGTACTACAGCACGATTGGCCTGATGGTAGAACTGACAGAACTGTGGATCCCTAATACTTAGTAAGTATACAACTTCTAAATAATAATTGTGTGTTCAAATTCCGAAATGAACAAAATTCAGGATGTGATTTATGCGTCTCCCTCAACATCCATACAAATATTAGGTAAGTACTTATTTTTCTATGTTATTTACCTATTTATTTTATACTGACGTAACTCATTAACATAAACGAATTTGTATGTATAATATCTGGTCCAATCCAATAATCTCCACTTGCTCAAAGTTCACTTTTGTTTTGATGAAAATTGATTCCCGAAATTATTCCATCAAAATTGCTCGCTTTTAATTTTAATTGCTTTTCAAGTTTCTGATACACCTATACCTGCTTTATAGACGGTAGAGCTGTAGAATGTTTAAGGCGAGACCACAGACTATACTAATCCTTCACTTTAGAAAGATATTTGTGAAGAAATACCTTTAGAAATATAAGACGGACCTTATGTAAAAAGGGTTATCATGAAATAAATGACTACTTAAATGATAAAGAGGCTTGGTCCTAAATTCAGCTCCAGCTCTGCACATTGTGTATATGATTGTATTCATAATTATTGTAAGATATCATCATAATCAGCAGCCTAAGGCCCAGTGCTGATTTGTGGATTTCACACGCTTTGGATATTTATTTTGTAAGATATATTTATTTCAAAAGATGTGCTGCTGAAAGTTTCAGCCGCTTCTTTCTTTTCAGCTATAGCACCTACGAAGCGGTGGTAGAGTAAAAAAATGACGTTGTAAAAATGTACTATAAGGTACTTACTTACAATCAAAACATTTTGATTTTGATTGAGATGATGATGATGATGATGATACCACCAACAGTAAAAGGCCGCCACCAGCACACAATACCTTGCACGTGTTTCTAGGCGACGGCGATCACTTTCCATCACGTGGCCAAAATTGCTTTTTGACCATCACAATAAAGTGCAATTACTAAAACCGTCTAAGGTAACTCGATATGTGGGCCACCATTGTACCTACTCAATAGGTATTTACTCATAAAGAATTCATAACACACGCAACACCCAAAAACCTCTAACAGCACAAATTGCTAAAATATCCCTCAGATTATACGCACGATAAAAATATTGGTATCCCCAACGAGTTCTTAGGTAAGGAGGAATACCGTCAAAATTAGGGACTAGAAGCTGTACCTGAATCTTATTCACGTGTCAAATTGGACACAAAATGCATGTTAATAAGGTAGAATCTACAATAAATATGTTTATTAAATTACGGTATAGTTACCGATATTTGACCAAAATATTTCATCGCAGATTCTACCTTAACGGCGTGCGTTTTGTGTTCCATTTTGCATGTGCCAACTTTCAGTCGCATGGTCATAGTAATCGAACGACAATAAATGATAGATAGACGGATTAATACTTTACTGCACACAATAAATTTACTTAGGAAAGGAAACATAGAATAAGTGTACAAAGGCGGCCTTATTGCTCAGAGCGATTTCTTCCAGGCAACCGATGAACTGATGACCCTACCGATATGTTACGTACGATTCGGATAAACCGTGTCACCACCATGATTGGTTAATCTATAATGACGGTCACGATTCGCACCAATCTTAGTGTAGATAATGTGTCTTGTAACCCCTTCCTCATCATGTGTTTAATTTTGTCGCATCTGTTATCTTTCCGTACTATATTAGCTCGTTCGTATCCCTATAAAAAATTCAATATCCATTTGCCAAAGCACAAGGCATCAACAATGGCAGCATTGACACGTATGGCGTATGCGGAAGTGCGCTTAAAAGCCAATCTAGAACCCATTAATAATGTTTAGAGACCCACCGTGGTTTCGGGTTCGGTCTCTTTTCCGTCGGTCATTCTCATTATGTGTCGATAATGTTTGTCGTCCCCACCTGAAACCTTTTAAGCTCTCGTTAACATTGTCATGAACAAAAAAGTAGATCATCGAGTAGGTACAGTAAACCAAAAGCTAAAGTTTCAGTCAAATATCATCGATCAAATAGCACCCTTATGTTCGTGTAATGGTTTATTCCAGTTTCACTTTACTTTTTAACTTATGGTGTGGTCGATTTAAATATCGTACAGCTATTTCGTATCGTTAGGATTTTGAAAAATATAAGTGTTGCGAGCGCAAGATGTGAATCTTCTGCCGATGTCCAATTTACTTATTGGAAAAGTGGGTGGATATTTTGATACAATTTGGCCGCGGAACCAATGTCTCTAGAATAGGCTAGAATTCTTACCCTCTATTTAAAAAATAAATACTAAATAGTACTAAACATCTGTAAGTTTTTAAGTTTTTAATTAGCAAAAACGGCAAAAGTTTTTTCGCTCATAATTTACATACTATAAACCTTATAGAAAGAATCCCTATAGATATGGCGATGCCCGAATAGCACTTGGCCGGTTATTAATGTTTCTTTTGAAAACAACCATCAACCACAATTCATCAATCAATTTACATGCGGTAGATCCTGATGTGAAGGATCACCTGGGTTGATACCACCCTCTTATGTATTTCTGCCTACCGTAAAGCAGAAATGCTTGCATTTCTGTGTTTCGGTTTGAAGGGTATGAGAGCCAGCGTACCTAATTTCCGGCACATGAGGCAATCCATCTTAGTCCTCAAGGTTAGCAGCGCATCATACACCCTCTAATAATAATAATACAGTGAGGTGAGATGTCTATGGCGATGGTGACCACTTACCATCAGGTGGCCCGTTTGCTCGTCTGCTCTGCTTATTTAATAAAAAAAAATACATAAAAATTACAACTATAAGGTGCTTATTACACTTGACTGAATTCAGTCGACCAAAATTAGTCAACGACATATAGACGACTGATTAGACAGGCTTCAATTTACAGATTGTAAATCATAGGCAACCGTTCTGGATGCATTTACAAATAAATCATCGATCAATCTGAATTCAGTCAAGTTAAATTTTAAGCGTTAGGCTAATTTCCCTTCAGCTTTGGCTAGTAAAATTATCTTCGATTGGACTCTAGTAATGATCAGAGTCACGCAAACATGTCGTTGTCGACACGACACGTCGCCACTTAAAACTGTATTAAGTGAGCATTATTAGATCGAGTGACTTTCTAAAACGGTATCAGTACATAAGGGGTGGGTTTGGGGATTAATATTCCGAAATCCTTAATACCTTACATTTAGATAGGTATTTATCTCCCGAAAGAAACTGGCTACGGAACCAGTAACATTTTCTCTCATATATTTTGTTACTATTCCTTTTGTAACTGTTAAGTGTGTAAATAATATTAAATTGTAATTATATAAAGAATTATTATCATAACATAAATACAAATATTTATTAGTTTGTAAGAATATGGGTATATTTTAGGTGGTATATATTATACATTAGCATAAATTTAGTTCCTTGCATATTCTGCCTATAACTGGCGTGCAAACATTGAGTAGCAATATTAAGTACTTATTGAATAATAAAAATTAAAAAAATGTTACAAAGCTAAGTAACAACTTAAAAATCGTAAAATACCTATTCTTTAAATTAATAAATCACTTACAAACAAACACACATATAAATGTCACATTATGTCCGAAAAGTATTCTGTTATATTATAATAGCATTTATTGACCAGTAACTTAAATAATTTCCGTAATAGCTAAGTTACTATTTACTTAGGTATTTTTGCGTATGTATTTCGATACCAGGGATTTTGTATAACAAACAAACATGGTGTCTTTAATATACCTACAATCTAAATCAAAGAAGTTTCTCAATCAAAACATGAGAAGAAAACTCAAATACGTACGAGTAAAGTTCTCAATGCGTCGTATAAATAGTTCAGAACTGTCAAGTTCCAATACGCCTTCACCGCCACTTTGTTGGTTCAGATAAAGCCACGTTCCACACAAGTGACATGCCTCGCAAGTCTCACAACATGTAGGGTAGGTAAGTAGTACGCAGAACAAATATAGAGTTTGTTCGGGACAAGGCGAGAGATGTGCCGGGAGTGTCGGGATGTCAATTGCTCTCGCAGCTGCGTACTGAAACTCGCTTGCAGCGTCTAGTATGACGTGTGAAACGTGTTTCTCGAACGTTCGATGTGATCACAACATTTAGCACTGAATGGAGTGAAATGCTATTGAATTTTTTTAGCGTCGGTACTAAATCTACTGAATTTTTTTAATTTAGGTACTTTATGGGTAGTGTCGATATTGCATAAATTTGATAAAGGTAGAGTCTGAGATAAATATAAATGTAGACTTACCGTTGTGGAAATGACTTTATTTTTTTCCTGATTTTGATCAACTCTTCAAGGTTCCAGATAAGTATGGAAATAGCACCATGGTAACCATTTGTGCTCAAACTCGAAGCACCTATTGTCACCATTGCTTAGATCCCATCTAATATCATAGATACTCCAAGATCTTGGAATCCACCACAATATTCTCATTTAAGTATATTTAAAAAATTCGGTTGTTGAAATATGAAGCCTAATAGATATACGAATCAAACCTGTATTACGTCTCTTTGGTCGGAGGATAAAATAAATTTCAATAATTTTACCATGTTGGTTTGAATAAGGCTGGGCCCACATTGGCGGGTTTTGCCCAGCACGGGCGCCCGGGGCCGGTTGCCCGGGACCGGTCGCCTGGAGGCGCTAATTCAAAACAAATATATGGCCTTGCCACACACACGGGCATTCGCCCGGCGCGATTAGCCAACGATCGGGGTGGTTGCCTCTCGGTTTGGCCGGTCCGGGCACCTGAAGGCGTGCTCTGCATTGACTGGTCGTTGCCACAAACGACTCGGGCTACCGGGACGGTTCCTCAGTCGAGAGACGTTCGCCGTGCTGATTGCGTGCGATTGTGTTATTTACGTCTGTAATTTTCTGTAATAACGAAACCCGTCGTATTTCTTTAGTTATTTTGCTGAATACGATTTGAAATGTAATAGATTAACAGAAGGTATAATAAATAGTTTTATATTAAGAAAAACTCATTGCCCTCCAGTATTTATTTGCATAAAAATTGTAATTTTTCGGAAACCTCTAAAAGTTCTTGTCGTATTAAAATAAATACCATAATCTCATAAGTACAGTAGAGCACTAGCTAAAGTATATCATCATTTCTCAAATTAAGACGATCACATCTTTTAAAGAATAATCGAAATCGGTAAAAGAACATCCTTTTTCAAGACGGTTAATAAATAATAATATGTTATTGTAATGGTGCTTGTCTCTGACGAAATAGGCGTCTCAAAACTGCATCAAATAAAAAATAAATAAATAAAATAATCATCCATTACCATCCCTGTAAGAGGACCGATCGCGGCGGCAGCCGAAGTAAGACTGAGGAGAACGCGACCGACCGGCGTGTCTGTGGCTATAAACCGGTGCCCGGGCTCCAAATTGGCGCGTTTTAAGCCCAGGCGCGTCCAGGCGCCCGCGCCGGGCAAAACCTGTGTGGCCCTGGCCTTATAGTCAATCCGTTGTAATTTTAATTAAGGTAACATAATGAACATAGCTTTCAAGATGACCGCATAAAACCGTCAACGATACCAGCGACCGTAACATGCTTTCCTACAATTTATTGGCACCTTGGCACCTGATGTTCTGGCCGTCAGCCCAGCACGTAATTGGCAGGCAACCGACGCCTGTACTATATAGCCTTCTACGAAACTTTTACAGCAACTTAAATAAGCTCCAAGTCTTGTAGCGAAGTAAATTTCGTAATGTAAACGTTAACTGGCGAGTTTTATGCACTTGATACTGGAGTTGTTAAAACATTTTTAAAGAGCAGTGCTATTCCAGAAACTACTTGAAAGTAAGTGAGACTATTTCTAGAATATTAAACGTGGAGCTAACGTTCAAATACTTTATGTTTTCACTTACACATTAGCATTTTACGACTCGTAAGATGCAGTTAAGCGCTAAAAATGGAGAGTTCGTATTCAAATACTTAGCGACTTTGTATTATTCTTGGCCAATAAAATATCAAGAACTTTTTTTCATTTTCTCTTCGAAATACTTATCTTTATGAATGCATATTACCTACTTTGGATTTTTAACGTAGAATAGTGTTCATGTTCGAGCCAAGGGAGAAAAATCGAATTTCTTATTTTGACATTGACGATAATGTAATTTGTTCAACTCGTGCCCCAAATTGACTGAATTTGATCAGTGTCGCTTCGTACACTGGAAATAGTGAACTTTGAAAACGTAATATAATGTAAGATAGGTCAATGTTCTTTGAGACTAAACCCTAAGTACTCGTGACTAAGTAATCGTAATCTCAACAGATGATTAGTAAAGAAAAGATCGAAATGATGGGACATTTTCATTTTTAGTACAATTGGCACTACACTACAACTTTGTACCATTATTCCGCCATTTACACGGAAATCCCCTTGTACACAAAGTTTAATTCACCGAAATGCACCACGCCATAGCGGAACCAATGCAAATAGTGTTAATTACAGCAAAACCGCTATTATTCGCAAAAGCAAGTTCCAAACATGACCAGACGAGAATCGAGAACAGTCAACAATGAAGGCAAGGTATCACATTGTACTATTCGGATGCAATAGGAACAGTACTAGAGAGTAGTGTTGCATATGGATAAGCCCATCCTAATCTAATTTCTTTACCGGTGTTAAAATACGTTCTTATTGCTAAATCTGATCTATACAGATCTAGCAGCTTGATATTCTAAAGCAACTAGAACACGATCCCGAAGGCGAGCATGCGTAAAATGAAGAATGAACATTCATTCTACATAGGCGAAGCGAAAGAGGCGTGCCAGATAGCGATTCGTGGCGCTCTATTCTCTCTGCCTAGCCCGCGTACATACATACTACATAGTGAAAATTATGTAAGTATTATATATTCTAAAGGAAGAGCGGAAATATAGCTCTTAAGTCATCCATATCAAATAAAATGTTTAGGTAGGTATGTGGCATAATGTAAATCTTGGATGAAAGCAAAAAATAGTCTCTCCCCTAGGGGCGGGCTCGCTTTTATTCCTTCTACCATTAGACCATTTTTACTCGTATATCCAACCCTTTTAATAGTGGACCTGAAGCATTAGTTATTTTCTAATCAACAATATCAAAACAGCATTCTAACATAAGTGCGTGTAGACGTCTAAAAACCCCTTATCCAGAAGAACGGCAGGGCCTGGGCACCCGATCTCCGAAATCTTAGAATTTCAAAGGAAACTTGGAAGTCATCCTATTAGTTATCTACCTACTTATCTACCCTATTACAACTTCCTCTCCAATTTTTTATAACAGAAGAATGACAGATGAATATAATAATAACAAATGAATTTTCAGAAGTCATTGGATCAAAATCATCATTATCAAATCTTTGCATCCTATAATATGATTTAAACAAACGAAATATCCAAATTCTGGAACGACAGTTAGGTAATAGGTACATACCTACCATAAATGTCTATAGCTGCACAATCATCATCATCATTTACACCCTAAATCTTAGAACTCTACATTACTTCAGAGTTCACGTCACAGAAACTGGGAACTGTCTGCATCACCGTCATGGTTGAACGTGTTAACGGATACAACTCCTTTGTATTCTAGTTGCCCGTACCTGTTATGCTTCAAAGCGTATTTCAGTACTGTAGTCACTGAGCTCATACTCGTATGGAGAGTTAACCGAAAAATGGCACCCTCCAAACTGCAGTGCAGAGGGCGGAGTTACAAGTCAGAATACATATTTGTGACTTGCGATTGGTGCGAAAAGAGAATGTCGTCGTAGAAATACCAACTACGCGCGGCGAAGCGCTGCTCGTAGCCAAATAGCGCATTTGACATTTATCAGAATTGGAATCCGACCGAACCCACAGAAATTAGAAAAACCGAAAATTTTATTTCCATTTCAAATGGATTCCATTTCAAAATGTAAGGCGTAAAGTATCGGTGAGGCTGTTACATTTGTTTCTTGTAAATATGAACGGTACCTCTGTTGTTACGTCTCCTTACTTTTAAGAGCTTGTTGGCTGCAGTGATGTCTCACTTGATTTGTGTTAAAAGTGTGTCGCTGCATGCACTTACCGCGAATGAACAATGAATTCTGATGTGCACATTTGCCTGGTGTTTCTTATCTTTATAGAGTTATCGAGGAAAGTACTTTTTAACTGACTGCAAAAATACGCATTTTTTTTAACAGACCTGTAATAGTCGTGATAGCATGGTTATTCAAGTTGCTTAAGTATATCTTTTAAATATTTGAGGGGGGGAAACATAAATGATTTGCACATTACTAAAGTTTTTATTTTCAAGCTTGTACAGTCTCAGACTATAGCTAAAGTATAAGTACTATCTATCAAAAACCTTCGTTATAATCTGAAATAAAATTCAAATGTGGTAATTTGAATGTTGAGTAGGCTAACCTATGGTTGATTGTACAATATGAAAGGGAAAGGTTCACTTCAATAATCTAAAGGGACATCGATCCAGATTTAAACCCCCAAATCACTCCCCAATTTTGCCTACACCATATTCAAAATATACAGACGTAAAGCATGGAAACATAGATCTGATGGTACTAAGTTACCTTCCATAAACAATATTTAATATTTGATAATTTGACAAGTATCAAATATTAAATACATTTCATAAAAATAAGAAAACAGATAAATTGATTGTTAAATGTGAAAACATAATTAAAATCCGTTTAAAAATAAAATAGCTACAGGGCAATAAAAAATCAGACGGTAGAAAGAAACGGCAAAAAATGACATAACTGTTCCTTGGCTAAATAATGACTGTTTTGCTAGAAAGGGACAGAGCATCCCCCGCTACTAACTTTAACCATTAATATAGCTGATGTTAGTTGAAATATCGATAAACGGATTTCAGATTAATAGTGATGCAATAAATTAAAAAATAGTCAAATACCCTATTCTGTCGTGAATCTAAGCTTCCCACCAACTAAGAGCAAGTATTCAAACCGCCATCATTAATCAATCGATGTAATTACCTACATTTAAGTAAGTAGCAAGCTATCTGCGATTGAGAAACACTCCACCTAATAAGACTTTCAAATTGATAGTAAGCATTGGCATCCGACCTTAAAAGCCGTAAGAGCAGGTATTCAAACTTCAATTAATCGAGTTAATTACAGCTACTGAACAACTAAACCCCGTTTAGTAGCTCGTACATCTGGCGTCGAATATTTTTCCTTAACGGGAAAACCGGTCAAGTGGGAGTTAAGTTAGCATATAAAGATCCTTATTTTCTGAAATGCCTGGATTTGTGCTGCAGTTAATTCCCGGGAATTGTTTTTATACTTATATAAATGTACCCGTACGTAGCGGGGTCGCTAGTAATTAAAATAGCAAAACTTATATAATTAGTAACTTATAGTAACATAACAGACACAAGACAAAAATTTCTCAACAAAATAAAAATAAAACCCTTACTGTACGGAACTCCAAGAAGGCAATGTTTAACAGAAACTTTTCAACAAGAAATTCAATCTTCGGTGAACTTTTATTTTTTGCGTTACGTAATGAGGCGTGCTTAATTAAAAAGATACTCCGCTTACGCTGGTAGAAAAGATCGACGAAATTTTTTCGTAAAACATCTATGGAATTTAATTCTGAACGGTTCGGTCGCTGAGACTTCGTAAGCCTACGTAATTGAATGGGTACGAGTAGATACATAAATATAAACGCAAGTATATTATACAGGGTGTCCCGTAAATAGTAGATAACCTTACAACTGCTTTAGATTATTCAGATAATGGAATTTCATTTTCAGTTAAAAAGGCAAGAGTAACAAAAAAAGAAAAAAAAAAGAATTTAAAGAAATGGCTTGTCGAGCAATCCTACTATTCTTTCAATGAGTTTTTAGAGGTTAAGTGTAACAATAAATAATTTAATTGACATAATAATATTATAATTGACATTGTTAAATAATCTATTATTATCCTGTGTGTTACGTTCCTCCGGGAGTTTGTGTGTTGTATATGTCTAAGTATATACCTTGGTATATGATGCATATTGTATGAGTGTATATGTTGTAGTGTATGTGCTTTTTGGCTTGTAATGAATATTATTAATAAAATATGTCTATGACTTGGTAAATTTACAATGTCCAAAAAAGTGATTGAAACTGGAATTCATTGTCTGAACATTCTCAGAAAGGTTATCACGTTTTGGAAAATGGATTATAATAGTGGGTATGCATGCACGTATATGTACCATAATAACCCATTTATTTCTTACACAATTTTTCACAATAATACCTGCATTGAAAAACAAAAGTGGTGAAGAGAGCGTAAGCTGGTATGAAAAGGGTCTCAACTGAGATTATTGTCACAGGCAGAATAAAGTGGGCGAATTCACAGAGTTTAGCATAATTCAATGTGAACTCTCCGAAGTATTACAGAGGAGAGCAGGAATTTACCGAGACCTTCTCCATTTAATATAGCAAAACCTTGAAATTTTTCATAATTAGCCTGTACCCAAATAAATCTGACTCTATCGAAAATACCTTTACCATCCTTTTCACATTCCTAAAACATATTTCAAAGTTTAGAGTTGAATTTAAAAGGTAACGCAATAGTTAAATAAAATGGAATTTATTTCGAAAGGCCTAGTCCTTTCGTAAAAATCGTTAATCATTTTATACCAATATTTACGATTTACGATTTTTATACCTAAGTATTATAAAAAAAAATATCATTCATTCACGTCATCGGTACCACTGTTCTATAACTTTTGAGCACTTAAACCATGAAGGAACGAACGCGCCGCCCGCCAGACATTTTTTTTTCTTTAATCCACGACTTAAAATCGTATTGTACAGGAACGAATTTGTTGACTTGAATACGTTTAAAAATTCACTCCATTATAAATCTTGACACATGTAACGTTTGCATGACGATACAAAACAATTAGATAACTCCGAAACTACTAGTTTTACCATATGCATAATTATTATAGCGTTAGTTGTTATTTTGAATAGATAATAAAAATACTAAGTTCTACTGCAAAGATAATTTAAGGATGAGCCACGATAGCTCAGTTGGTTAGAGCACTGCCACGGATAGGCAAGGTGTCTATTCTTGCTTGCGGAAAAATTTTCAACCACTTTTTCTAATTTATTTAGATTTTCTTAGATCCTTAGTTTTTTTAATAATAATGCGTATAGTTCTTTTCCGTAAATCGAATAATCGAATGTGCATCTCAAATCTGTTATATTATTTCTCATATTTTTTTAGCTTAGCTGTCGATCCTGATAATAATTTCTATACGCTGTAAATGTAAACACAGTCTCTTACGTATTGTGTAAATCAATAGAGGAGCGGAACAAATTGAGTTATTTGCATAACTAACGACATTATCGATCAATATTACGATACTCTTTGAATACGATTTGATTAAGTTAATTCCTCAAGATCTAGTTATACCGGAGGAGATCTCGTTGACAGACTAAGTAATTCACTACAATAATTAAATATAATAATTACTACATTTCCCCATGCAAGCCCTTCAAAGGACCGGCCCCTTATGGCCCGTAAACCCTTAAAAAATACTATAACAAATTACTCACCTAAAATATGATATTATATCCTGAGCGATTCTCTGATTTTCATTTACCCACTAAAGAATTTGTACAATGTAGTAATGATGTGAACCTGTTCTTTTAAAAAAAAAACTTAATAGGCGCTATTTCTCTATGCTTTACTTATTCTGTATGTTTCTTTCAAGCTTCAGTATATAGATTTCGCGGATGTATAGTTACATTACCTATATCGTGCCTAGATATTAGGTTACTTAGTTTATTCTATTGAACAAAATTATTAATCTTGAGAATTTATATTCACTAATACTTGAATTTTTCAATGTCCGAAGCATTTTATTTACATTCTAACTCTAATGACTACTAAATTAGATTTTTCAAACTAAACATAGCCAGTCATTACTCACCCCCGGTGTATAACGAAGCATTAAGTAGGTTACCGTGCACTATTCAGTCACTCTCCCCTAATGTCACTGTTTTACTTAAATTACACTTTTCAAATCTAAACTACATAATAACTCAAATCTAGTACCTAAGTTACTTGCAAGTATTCATTAGAAATTAGAAAGAAGTTTTCGAACTAAGTTAGTAGACACGAATCGAACATAGCGCGTCGGAGCGTCGTAGAGCGTCTACGGCGTAGAGGACCGCTCGCGCGTAGCGACCGCGGCGGACTGAACGAGTACTATCCCCATTAGTGGGCTTTTTGAGCACTTAAGGTTTTTCCTTTGAGCCGAGTAATGAAGGTCGTTAAGAAATGAAGAAAATATTCTAAGTTTTGTGAACCCTTTAAGTATAGGCTGATGTGGTTGATTGTGTCTTTAAGTTCAAAACGTATAAATAAATATTCCTAAGTATGTATTTAAACCGGTTGAAATTTATTCCATCTGGAAAATAATGTGGCATCACAAGTAACTGGGGTAGATCCTATATCCTCAAGATTTTGTCAAAAAAACGACTTTAATTTTTTTCAATTCATTCACGCCAGTAATAATACCTATGTAACTAAGTAATTTGCTCTGACCCCAATTAATCCCAGTGCGATACTCGTCCGTCAGTATTTTTATATTATTATAACTCGTACAAATACTTATAATCGACATGAATTTTCATCATTTTTGGTAAATTTATCCTCCCTATAGGTAGACTCAAACCGTAAATGTACCCAATGTACTTCATATCTTTTTATCCATACTTTTTTCAGACAGGCTAAATAATCTTCCGGTATAAAGCTTCACGTCTATACATATGTATAGTAAAAGAATGTAGGTAGATAAGTAACTTTAAATTTAAAATTCATTTTTCAAGATGCATTCGTCTGTTTACAAATTTTATTTTACACATGAAAGGCTTTTCTAATAAACAATGTTAAGCTGCAGGCTTCGCTTAAGTCATGTTCTCTTTCTGGCATTTCATTAGCATGAGCACAGAAAAGAACAGAATTAGTTAGCATACTTTATTGGATAGTAACTTAGTACAAAACAGTCGTATACTGGGTGTAACAAAAACCTTGGGGTGTTTTTGTTACACTCAGTATACGACTGTTGTGTAGTCCCGAAAGGTTTTCAATATCCTTATCTGAACAACTTTCACTATGAGGCAAAATCTGAAATCGCGAAAAAATATATCAGCGTTTCATACATTTCGGTCGTGTAGGTATTGATCTTTTGTATGGAACAGCTGTTTTTTTTCGCGATTTCAGAGTTGGACCAAATAGTGAAAGTTGTTTAGTTATGGATACTGAACACCCCCCTTTTGGGAGTATTGGGATTTTCTTACACCCAGTATAACATGGACGTTGGTTGGTACAATGTTGGCGGCCCTATATGGCTTAGAGCTATTTCTTCCAGACAAATACTGCATTAGTATAAAATAATAGTAACAAATAGCATCGGCTGAATTTTTTCAATGAACTGGCTACGATTTTTAAACTTACCTTAACATTAGTAGGGTCAAAGTTCTTTTAAAATTACAAATAATTTGCGTGTTGGCATATTTTTTTTAGAAAAGGCATTGTACTCGTACTTAAATAATTTACATGAAATTACAGCCTAAAGCCGGGCTTGCAACTAAGTTCGTGTGCTTTAAAGTTCGCATGTCGGTGTGTAAGCTTCGTACAGTATAGGTAGTTTTGGATAATTTAGTTCATAGACTGACTTTGGCGCATATCCGACACAGATAATGTATTAGGTTAGAAGGCTAGGACAGGAGTGAGCGAAGCAAGCTCGAAATTTCGCCCATTTCTGACACAGATAATGGATTAGGTTAGAAGCCTAGGATGGAAGCGAGCGAAGCGAGCTCGAAATATCGGCGTGGATCCGGTAATATGATGATGGATTAGGGTAGAAGGATAGCAAAACAAGCTCGTAATTTTGGAGCATTTCCGACCCCCATAGCCTGGCCCTCATCCACCACCGTCCCAAAATATAGTAGTTTTGCCTACTATATATTTAAAAAATAAATAAAGTAGAGACGCCCTCTATATAGTAGGATACTTTATTATACAGTAGGTGTGGCAACCCTAGCATAGGTAGTGTTTGGGAAACACCACATTGAAAAGTTTTAAATACGGACTCGGACATCGATAGCGCTCTCTTAATTAAAAATTAATTTAAAGTTTTCATGTTAACTTTAAGAACATACGTAAAGAAAAACAGCACTAAAGCTTATACCAACTGTTATTAATTATCCTCCTAAGCTTTTATTTCTCTATTCTTCACGATGATTCCCATCACGATCAGATAGTAATGGACAGCTTATGATAAATGCATATGAACCTAAGTAAAATAATACACATCGATCAAAATGAATGACTAACATAAAAAACTGACAACTCATTACTCACACGCCTAATATCGTTTAATCAATGCTTTTATTCGGATTCCGAGAATTGCCCCAGTGTAGCGTTAATTTTTTATTTACGTGTCCTTCTGCGGCACGCCGACACGCAGTCATTTGCGGCTCGGTGGCTAGCGGCAGGCCGTAGCCACCGAGCTAATTAATATAATATTAGCTGGCCTAGTTATAGTAGTGGCTAACCAACGTTGCCTGTGGTTGCGGCCGTGTTATGTAGAATCACCTTTTGGCTTATAGCATGAATTGTTTAACCTGATATCTATCGTATAAAGCGGCGTTATAGGTAATGAAATGAACTATGCACTGTCTCCAATAGTATCTCTCCCTAGAGCCGGTTCTTTCTACTTTAGCTTAGAAAGAAGCAACAACACAACATGCCATATGTACAGAGGTACTAAACCATGGGTCCAGAATCAAAGATCCATCAAATATGGTTGGTTTTATCTTTTCTTGACGAAAGTACAGTAGTATTATTGGAGGCTTTTGCGCCCCCATCATAGAATTATGCAATGGAAAATATAAGGTTTATAAAGGATTCCAACGACCGCCTCGAAATATTCTAGAAAAAATCTTGCTACATTATGATTTTGGAACTGATAATAATAATATAATGAATTTACCTAATTCAATAGAGAACTCTTAGTTAGATTACTCTAACCAATGGTTTAACCGTTGGGATTTTCACGTCAAAACTCAGAAAAAGAAATCTTACTCTCGAGTGTTTTACTATCCTATTTTAGTGCTCATATGCCAACACACAATCCTTTGTTTCAGATATTGCAGTATTTTCAAACATAAATACGTACCCCAAGTTTATTTGGCTAAGTTTCAAGCTCCCATTGCAATATTTCAAAGTTCCTTTCTCTGGATCTAGTTCCAGATGCGTGATGGAAATAAATCCGCATACTATACCGGAAATACTGGAATCTATAAAGCTCCGTCGGATAATGGTACGAACTGGAATAAATACAAAAGTGCTGGTTTTCATGATTTTCTTTAAAATTGTTCATCAACAATATCATACATAGCAAGATGGTAAATCCTCACCTATAAACATAAAAGATTTTATTGTTCTATCTACAATAGTCTTTGAAAAAACTGGCATTGTGTGTTTCCACCATACACCTATGAGAAACTTTCATTTGACAAAGTAAACCTGGTACCCCAAAGAACGCGCGTGTCCTACGGGTGTACTTACCTGTAACTATCACTGGCAACTCTCACGGGCAGTCGTTTAGAAACTGCAATGTACCACGCTTCGGGGAGCTAAGTGCAGACCAGTTTGTACAAAATATATTGCGATTCAGAGAGGTCCTCGTGCTACGTGGAACGGTGAACTAAATTTTATACCTTTTTTAACTCTATGACCTTTGTTTTTCCGTTTTTGTTTGTTGAGAAACGAGACCAAGTTACATTCTAAATTCTATGTAACAATTAAACTCTCTTCCTGCGGGCTGGGACGTAAACTAATTTAACTGCGCGAATGCTCCTTATCTCACTGTAACGATATCAACAAAATGCAAATTAAAACGGTTATATCTTTATTTAAAGCTCGAGCGTCGGTCCGCAACGGTTACCAACAACTAAGTGCTCGAGTACGAAACCACAAAATACATAAGTATGTAACAGAATAGACGATCTCTACTAGCATTCTGGTGCGAATTAGGTACTCACAAAATCATAGGTGCTCTGATCGTTTGAGCAGCCTTAAGTTGGACAGATAAAAATATAAATTCCTGCCCGTGTAAGAACGCGTCTACATAAACCTTCTCATACATCGTCATTATGTTTGAATTGTCCGCTTTACGCCGCACGTGCCGCACTACGCTCCGCGTCTCTATGACCTAGGCCTAAAAGACGCTACGGCGTGGGCCCGCGACGAGGGAAAGTGGCTCGCGCCGGGAGCTTCTTTTCTGTTATTTGCTTATATATTTTGTGACAAAATAGTGTGAGGGCGAATTTGTGTGAAATAATTGTAGTGCACGAAGCGTAGACCTAGGCACGTGGTCATGGACTTCTAGTTTTAAGTTATTTTGCATCGCCATTACTTTAGCGGCCGCGGTTGAGGCGTGGTTCTAAATCTAGCGGTAGCTTATTACCAACAGGATAGGCCGATAGTAAAATGACTTTCAAGTTTAGTTGAGTAAGGATTGATGATATATAATAAGAATAATTACTTAAGTTGAAGTCAGATTTCATGACCGATCGAGTGTACAGACTGTTATCTACCGCTTAATTTCTCCACCCATACTTCGGGTATGTTAATACGTCTTCTATTTTAATAATAAGTTCTTTCACAACAACTTAAAGTTAACAAGTTAACTTAAAGATAACAAGTTAACTTAAAGTTAACAAGTTCTTTCTTTTTATTGAGAATAATTAAAATATAATGTGGAACAATGAATAACCTAGTATTTTTTATTTATTAGCCACGCTAGGAATACTCAAATAAATTGGGATTTTTCATTTAATTTTCTTAATTTCTAAATCATTTGGAGTGCTATCCGATCGTTTGACTTAAGTACTATCTAAAACTTTACCGTCAGTCACTTTTGGACATAGGACACCACCGAGGCTGAACATAATTATCATCGACTCTACTCATGCAGTCACAAACAGCGCCAATCATCACTCCATCTAGCACGGTGGCATGGAAAAATATTGACGTCATTAAACCCCTTTTTTCGCTAGTATCAACGCCACATCCCCATATCCGGCGGGCGGGCACGCCCCCGACTGCGGTTAATGTTCCCAACACGAAAACTGGGAACCCGAGATTATCTTTATGAAGGGTCCTGTATATTATTTACTAGTGTTGCTGCGAATTATTCCCATGGGCAGGCGACGGATGTGATGCTTACATCACATACGACGTATGTGGGACTTTGTGTCTGTTACAGCCAGAGATTTTGAAATTTCAGAGAGCGCTACTATAGTCCGATTTCTGTGGTTAGAGCACATTACTCGGCGACCCAATTCTGAAGTACTTATTTTATATGTAAGTACCATAGTGAATGCGAAACCCTTACGTGGTCAACAAACCTTGACAATTACCTAACTTAATGTAGGTAAGTAATATACGGTAATCCCATTTGTACCGCGTTCCAAGCATCCCGTGATGGGGGCTACCTGGGGGCAGGTGTAAATACTTAATCTAAGTAATTACAAAGACCGATACCACTTTTTACTAATGAGAGATTCAAGGTAGATACAGTCGCGAACCTTAGACCCACTTTTACACATAAAACAACTTTATCACAATAAAACTTAGACTATTTTAATTTAGTTCGTACTATTAGTACCTTACTATAAGTTTTACATAGTAAATTACTGGTATATATTCTTTGCTATAAGTATACTTGTTATTTTTTTACCTGGTTCTATGACGCTGGGCTCGACTTATAGATTACGTCATTGTACATTGTAATCGAGTTGCGTTTCTTCGCAATACTTACAAAGATTTCGCTGTTTCCTCAACGCAAAAAAGCAGTTCAAAATTCCACAATCCAAAGATATTAGTTTCCCTAACATTAAGTAGGTATCATGTTACCAATAATATGTAAGCATGTAGGTAAGTATTTCAACTTGGTTCTCCGTAACATTAAGTACGAACTGAAGCAAAGACATTTCGTATTCAGCCAGTGGAGGACGAACACGATTCCTGGACGGGAAGACAGGTGTGAGGTGATGTATGACCGGTACATGCTCTTTCGTTCTGAACCCGTGAAAATTTTCAATTCCATTTTTACTCCCGTCTAATCTTTGCGACGTTTTCTTTGGAATACTGAGTGTAATATTATGTGGAAGAGATTACGTACTCCGTTTGTTAGGTTGTATTTATCTTATACTTATATTAAATTAAGAACTGTCTTCTACCAATTTATAAACCTCACATTTTCACACAAAAAATAACACGTCTTGACCTTCTATGTGTGCAAATCTGTGACTCTTCTGAGAGAAAAGCGAAATCATTTCAGTAATAACTAAAAATAACATTGGACAATGATCACAAGTATAGAAGGTGGCAGCCACTCATCAGTTGCTGTTAAGTAGATAATCTCTGTTAAGTAAAAAATCTTAGTCAACCTGGCAGGTAGGCCTTTATTCAGTTGGATTTAATAGACACTAATACAGGTGCTAACAAGCTCGTAGGATGTTACAAAAAAATATATTCAGGTAACTTGAATCCCCGTATAGATAATAAGGATCATCGAAATGCGGCTAAGAGATAACACGGAGCAGAAACAAAGAGTCATATCTAGGTCTACAGTTAAGTTATACTGAAGATACAGCGTACGCAATATGATACACAACACTCGGTGGCAACGGTCCAGTGTAATCGACGCGGCAGCAGCTGGCGCGTCATGTGATAGCCGGATATTGTGCCAGTTGCCAGTCGACTTGACTGCCAGAATGCCAGTAAACTGACATTTCTCTACGTACATTTTTTTTTCAACGGATTTGTACTGGTATCAAACGATTGTGTTCACCGTGATCGGGTTTTTTGGTATCACTGTTTTTGTTTGAGAATAATATAGTCCTCGTAGATCCGCGTAAATACTGCTGCGTCGGTTTGTTATAAAATAAGTAAATTGGGCACAAGCCGAAGATTCATTATCTATGGGACGGATGGGCAAGAAGTTGTTAATTTTAAAAATAAATAATAAATATATGTTTATACCATATTTATTTTTAACTTTGTACCTACTCATAATCTTTGGACATCAAAATGTCGCTCCTCCGCGCTCTACCAGGGCATTTTGGTGTCGTGTTCGTATAAATAAAGGATGACTAATTTAATTTTGAAACAATATAATAGGTTAATAGGTTAGGTTATATTGTAATAGGTTTTTTTTTTCAATAAATTAAATTAATTAAATATCTTCACTATTCCATTGAAGAACTTTTCCATAGAAAGAGCAGTGTTTATCGCTCCATCCAAAAAAAAACAATATATGAAGCCGAAGCCGCCTACCTAGTCAATGTAGGGACCCCAAAATATAGCTACCTATATACCTGTACGCTATCGTTTCGAGTAAGGTGTCAATTGCGTAGAATGTCTATATGACGCATACATTCATAACTGCCCCATGTCCCCCAACAATCCCCGAGGGGGTAGACAGAGGAACCACCTTGATCTTGGAGATCCCACTTTTCGCCGTAAGATTTGGAGCACAAACGTGATAGGTGGCGAGCCTATCGCAGTCTACTAGGTGTATAATAGTATCCAGCCTCCCAATTTTTTTTCGAATAGATGACGCACAAAATACGCACAGAATACTGAGTATACTCTTATTGTCTAACTCGTCGCTGGGAGGGTGAGGAAACGCACTCTTTCCCATGGTCCCCCCGTCTAGTCCCCCTGGGGGTTCAACGGGCAAATATTTTTGCCTGTAGAACCCCCAGGGGGACTAGACGGGGGGACCATGGGCAATAAGGATTAAGAAAATAAACTCCATTGTAAAAGTAATTAGGTATTAGACAACGTATAATTAAATATCGATTAATAAAAATATTAAATTTAGTATTAAAAATAAATTATACAAATATAGTAAACCTTCACAAATATCATAAAAACTCACTGAAAAATATTTTACACTACGGTTTCGCACGTTTCATCTGATGTCTCCAATTATAACTGCAAAAAAGAAAAAAAATATAAATATGGTCGTAGTAGCTTCCAAAATCTGGAAACTCCAAATAAATACCTATTTCAAGTCTCTCATCAAGCGATCCACCTTTACTTGAATCTTGATTTTTTTTCCTCCTACGCCTACGACTCTTACGTGATTTTTTTAATGAGGTTTTATAAGGGCAATATGTGATTATTTTATCTTTATAATCTGATTTGTAGGTATTCTTACCTTCTTTGGTGAACTGCTGCAAAAAAATAAAAAAATGTAATTATTAATTATTTATGTCGCACGAAAGTCGTTTCTCTCTATTTTGGGACTTTTAACAACAATGAAACAACGTAATCTGACCAAAGAAAGAACATAGGTCCACTTTGTCTTTCTTTCCATTAGGTAAAACATGAATATTGAAGGAATAAATTACCTATTCATGAGGTAAAAAGATGTTCCTTGTAGAAACGCGAATTTCCATAATTAAATTGTTATTATATTATAGGCTTCGCCACCCAAGTTTCATTGTCAGCAGAGTTCCGTAGAAGCCCGATATTATTTCGAATTAAAAAATGCCTTTTTTATCCTTCTCCAAGTCCTAAAGAATCTATATGAAAGGTACAAGGGAAAAAGCAGAAGTCACTAAAAACTAAAATGGATTTTTTGATCCCATCTAGTGGTAAATTGTAGAGCGTCAATGGCATCGTGGCTAGGAGGTCGAACTCCCATGCGGGAGGTCCTAGTTCGAATCCAGGCAATACCGTATACCAATGACTTTTCGGTTTTTTCGATAGACTTACGTTACCGACTGCTCTGACGGTGAAGGATAACATCGTGAGGAAACCTGCACACTGAGATAACCAGTATGTGAAATGGGGAAGGCAATGGCAAACCACCCCATTAAATCAGCCACGAGAGTCGTTCTATGTGATTAATTCCTTGGAATGATCACGACCCTCAGCAATGAGGAACACGACTTAGAAGAAGTGTTAAATGAGAAAACCTTCAAAATTAAAACTGTCACATCAAATGAGGTATAGTATGAAATAATTATTGCCTTATATTAGGATATAATCTAGCAGAGATAATATTATGACCTGAACATTTTACTAAAATTACACCCTTTTTCCATGGTACCCTTCATATGCAAAATTATATTGAAATCATCCGTTTCAGAGTTAACTAATAATAAACTTATCAAATTAATGTGATGGAATGGGTTTCTAAATTATCTATTATATTAATAATATACTAACCCTTCACTGAAGGACTCTGAAATAGGCCTCAATTTAAACTCTGGTAATTTCGGGAAATCATAAAAGGTAGGCAAATAGCTTTGATACTTGAAATCGTATATTTGAGACTCTATGAACGTTTTATAGTCTTTTGGCCTGGGATACACCGTCGCTAACTCTGAAAGCATTATTATAATAACAATATTAATAAGTAGGCAATAAATTACTGACTAGAATTTAGTTAGAGCACAATATTCACATTCATATCCATTTATTTCATTAATGATCATACATTGTCAAAAAATAAATAATAAAATATTAGCATGTCATGATCATACATTAATATTAATAAAATTTCCTACTTAAAGTAAGTATAATGTCAAAAAGTTAAAAAAATAAAAATATAAAGTATTACAGAATATAAATCTACAGTATTTCAAACATCATTCGTCAAGGAACTCATTGACAGAGTAATAGGCCTTTTGGACAAACCATTTTTTAAAAATTTAACAACGTAACAGTTGTACGTTCTAGTATCTCGGATAGGAACTGATCGCTATTATCGATCGATATAGATATTAATATTGATCGCTATGAAAAAATTGTATTACATAAAATTTCGCAACAGACGTACTCCGGTTGTACTACAAACTAAAATTATAGATAGATATTAATATCCGATAAAAATCAAAATAGGAAGGAAGGAATTTTAGTATTATCTGGTGCACGACAAAGTTCTATCAGTTATTGATTTGTAAAAAAAATCATCTCGGTTCCAAAAGGTAATGGTACTATTATTCTGATATGTGTCGATAGTATTACTTATTATTTATTTTATAATTATTAATTACTTGTGTCATACGACATCTTAGCGATTTCAATAGCAATCGCCAATGATACTTTTCTCACATCGGATAGAGGTGGGTATATTCGACCGATATTCAGATCGTCTTCGCTTACGAAATTCGCCAGTGTCTGTAACAATATTAGAAGTTGTATTACCGTCAATTATTATTGCATAAATGTGAGAGAGGCTGCGTACTAAATTTAATAAGAAACTCTGATCAAAACTATTTTACATGCAGTTCCAATGGGAAAATCCGTAACGTCACAGCCTCGTCTTGCAACTAGCCTTTCATTCAATGATTCATTTGTTTATTAATGACATCTGTTGTATGTACGTCAATAAAACACACACATATCACGCCGAATTTCGTTGCTACTAGATGTTGAATCCTGGGATAGTAAATACGTTCTATTTCACCGATAGGGGTTATTTTTATGATAATTTATTAGGTACATACAGCAAAGTCTCGAGCATATATTGTTTTCTTGACTTCAGACCGATCTATTACTTTTCTAACTCTTAAACCTTCGATACACGAAGCTCTTGAAGGTACGAATACATATTTTTCGTTACGCAACTTTTCTTTGAAGGGGGGTCACATTAACGTAACGTAAGGCATTTTGAATTCATGGTAAAAGTGATAATACGTACTCTAGCTGCTGTCAGAAACATGCTCTGTGGTATAGAGTGTGCGGACACAGCTATGACGCCAAGCGCTAGGCCGGGGAAAATGTACGAGTTATTCCCTTGACCCGTTCTGTATTCCTTGCCGTTGTAGGAGACCGGTGGGAAGGGAGAGCCTGATGCGTAAACGCAGCGACCCTGAAATAAAAATTCGCACTGGTGATTTTGTTAACAGAATCTTTAAGTACCATCATCAGATATCTCAAAATTAAAAGAAGAAATCCTCGCCTTTCCGGTATTAAGTACTTTTTCACGGTCATCTTCAGGGTCTCAAAAAAAGCATGCATAAAGCACCATCATTAGATAACTCGAAAAAAGACCTCTACTTGTCGTTACTGAGATCCACGTACTATTTCATGGTCATCTTTAATTCCTCAAGGGAGAAGTAGAATAGCTCGATCACCACTAAACATTTCAGTTTAAATATTTGAGTACAAACCACCTATTACCGTTCCTCAGATCCCATCTGACATCAAAGATACTTCAACGTCTTGGAAGTTACTGAACTAACTTTGATCTGACATGGCTAGGAACATTCTTGACAAAATTATATTAAAAACAAATAAATCATGTCCTCTGTTGTTGAGATATGAAGACAAAGACAATCATACAACTCAAAGAAACTTGTAACACTTTTGTTTTTGATCGATGGATAATTACGTAAATAGTGCTAAATTCGGATCCAGAGGGGCTCTCTAGTTCCTCTTAATCAAAATTTAAAAAAAATGAATTTTTGATTTGAATTTTTGCCATGGCACTCTGGCCATGCCCCCACCCCCAAAAAAACTTGTAAGATCCAAGGGCACAAGGCTCGACTCGCCCTTGACCATTTTTAGCACTTTTTCCCGATCACAGTATGCAATTTTTTTCTGGATCTTCATACCTCAGTGTTGTCATACGCCGCCTGAGCAGTACACTCTGCTTTAGTAGTGGGATTGGAAAGTGCGAATATGACCGGTCTCTCTGCATTCTGACCCATTTGTTTCAGTACTGCTGGAGTAAACGCGCCCCCGACTGTTGAACATCCTGTGAGTAACAGTACAAGGAAAATTCATTGACAAATTATTGTTGAGCATGCTATCAGCGAAACCTTTACATGTCTTGAGAAGAAACGCAAGTCGATTACTTGGGTATACGCTGACCAGGATAATAAAAACCCTGTCAAGAGGGCGGTACTGGTAATTTTAAAATCTGTGTTATGGACTTCACAAAGAAAAAAATAATTACATTTAATTCCGCATTATGGCGAGGGTTTTCATATTTGTCAAGCTTTAATTATTATGGTACGTCGATGAGTAGTGTTGCTTTAACTTTGGCGTACTACAGGCGTGTATCATGATAAATCTCAGATCTCAAAATATATATATTGGAAAATAAAAACCCTATCAAGAGAGCAGTACTGGTACTTTTACAAGCCGTGTTATAAAGATTGCTATGAATAAAATAGTTCATTTAATTACGTTATATGCATAGCATAACTCTCACGTCCATAATCCCCGAGGGGGTAGACCACAGTTGTTCTGTGGGGTAGACAGAGGAACCACCTTCATTATAGATAGTTCACACTTCACATTTTTCGCCGTAAGATTTGGTGAACAAACGTGATAGATAGCGAGCCTATCGCCGTCTACTAGGTGTAGAATAGTATCCACCAAGTCCCATAAGTCGCCTCGTACGACACCCACGGGAAGAGTTGGGGTAGTGCTATTCTTTATGGCCGGCACGACACGGCACAATATGGCGATGGTATTTATTTTTTTGACCATACTTTACTTCGAAGATTTAAATAGCAGATACACAATAATACTAAGGACCTTTCAATAAAACTTACCAATAAGTATGGTAGGTTTGATATTTGCCACACATTTTTCGAAATCCGTTTCAGCTTCTACATCCTTTCCATAATTCTTAGCATGGTCAGGAACGCCGCCCGGACGCCTGCTTGTTACAAGCCCATCGATATCAAACATGTAGATGCGATCCCTAGCGTCTTTCTCAGACATTCCTTCCTCCATCATGGCCAATACTGATAGATCTGCTATGCCATTCGATGCCTAAAAACAAATGAGCGCTTAGGTCCAAAATGTCCACTTTCCCAAATTAGGGTACAGTACCCGAAGGGTCCGAAAAAGGCATTCAAAATTACACAATTTTTACTTCCATTTCATGATTTTGGGAAAATCAAGTGGTCATTTTGGAAGTGGTTAGTTTGGGAGAGTGGTTATTTTTTTACCTAAGCGCAAATGAGTTCATAAATCGTTGCAACAAACCGGGCTTTATCACACTAGTGATTTGCCCTTCATGCTATCTCTTTCTACGGTATAGCTCAAGATAGAAATTACAAGATACTTAAGGAAACCTTAACATTAAGAATGTTTCTTGTAATTCACGCTTCGTCTTGCAAATTTCCTGAACATTTTACTCAAATTAACATTCCCCTTCTTATTACCCCTTCATATGCAACACACTCACAGATCCGGCACCGAGATACATATAGACATTTTCGCTCGCTTTCCTGAACATTTTACTCAAATTAACATTCCCCTTCTTATTACCCCTTCATATGCAACACACTCACAGATCCGGCACCGAGATACATATAGACATTTTCGCTCGCTTTCCTGAACATTTTACTCAAATTAACATTCCCCTTCTTATTACCCCTTCATATGCAACACACTCACAGATCCGGCACCGAGATACATATAGACATTTTCGCTCGCTTTCCTGAACATTTTACTCAAATTAACATTCCCCTTCTTATTACCCCTTCATATGCAACACACTCACAGATCCGGCACCGAGATACATATAGACATTTTCGCTCGCTTTCCTGAACATTTTACTCAAATTAACATTCCCCTTCTTATTACCCCTTCATATGCAACACACTCACAGATCCGGCACCGAGGTACATGTAGACATTTTCGCTTAATTTCTTCTTAGTGATCCTTGTAGCCGCCATCAAACCGGCGACCGCAACGCTAGCAGTGCCTTGAATATCGTCGTTGAATGTCGTGTATTCACTTCTATACTTGTTAAGAAGCGGCGCTGCATTTGGTAAGGCGAAGTCTTCGAACTGTTAAATTATTTATTTGTCGATCAATCAATCAATTGTTAAGATAAGTTACAAAGATCATGGGTTTAAAAAAATAATTACAATATAATATCAACACAAGGATTCATACCAAAGAATCAAATGTAGCTATGACTTTTCTAGCTACCACTTGAATTTGTCTCAAACGGATATTAGTTCATTTGAAAAAAATAGAATTTTGGTGGGTTCCCCCTAAACCTCCGGATTTTATATATCCGGTATATTTTGACAGTTTCAATTTCAGATCTTTTTCTTTCTTTTTGACCTCTGTGATTAAAAATTACCTGCAAAAGTATGTTACTTCCATATCTCTTAACGCAGGCTTCCATGAATTCATCAATAAAGTCAAAATATTCCTGGCCTCTTGCTCTTTGTCTCCTCAGACCAATGTATAGAGGATCTTCTAGAAGCTTCTGTAAAAACAAAAATAAACATCAATTTTTTTTAAATGATTGTTCAGGTTCTGATTCTATCCCTTAGAGTATGTTCACATGTGTATTGCCACAATCAGTGCTCTTTAAAATCTATAGATTTTTTCTACCCTCTTTATTTATCTGGAAACTAGAACATGATACTACAAAATTATAAAATCGATATTCAGATCAGGTCAAAGAAATATAATCATATCTTCAGCTCGATTTAACGAAACAAAGTCATAATGAAAATTAAAACATGTGAAAATCTTGTTACGTTTACGAGGCCTGTGACAGACGGATGGGCAGTCGACGTAACGACAGTGATAAGACTCCCTAAAAGGAAGAGAGATAAGCATCCTTTATTACCTGATTGTCAGTTCCCATATCCAAAGTAATAGGCAGACATTGATGCGGCTTTACTCCAGCTAGCGCAGTGTAGAGAGCAAGTTTGCCGACTGGGATACCCATGCCGTATGCTCCAAGATCCCCAAGACCCAAGATCCTTTCGCCATCAGTGAATACAATCGCCCTCACATCTGGTTCTGGCCTAAATAAACATGAGGAGTTTCTGATATGTTACAGAAATAGGAAGAACGGAGGTTGAATCAATCTGAAACTCTTGAGGTCAGTAAGTGATCGTGCAAGTTAAGCAATGGTGTGTGCCATCAGAAACATAATTTGTCACCGCTAGTAGCACATTTTCATCTGAGCCCCTTCGTGCTTAATTCGACAGCAGTTGTTAGGCCATGTCAGGGGTCTACGGATGGTCTGAACAAATCTGACAATAAGTTAGCTAGCCTTGGATCATATAAATCAATATTAGTCTTAGAATATTATACTTAGTCTTAAGGTTGATGCTGTCTTAAAAAAACTGTTGTCCGTTTTCTTATTAAAAAGATATAATAACGTAACTTACCAGTTTTTTATAACATCATAAACATGGCCCTTATCATTGACAGTGACGAAAAGACCTCTAGGTCTTCTGTAAATGAGGCCAAACCTTTGACAGGCCAGGCCCACGGTAGGAGTGTAAACAATCGGCAAATATTTTTCAACATCCGTGTTGAGTAGAGCAAAGAATAGTTTCTCATTTGTGTCCTTGAAAAAGTTTTAGAGATTCAAGTCATGTACGAATGAGTTTTTAAATCAGTCAAAGACTTGCGCAATATATTATATTTTGGTATATGCGCAGCCGATAGAAAATTACTCATAGAACACTAGTGCCTTTAGTGGCTTTAGTCGTTTTAAATATAGGTAATTCAAGTTACTCCAACTCAGATAATTTAACGCCATAAGATTTACCAATGTGGCCCAAAGTCGAAGATGTTTCTTTGTGGGGCGGTATACTTAATGCACCTGGGGTAATTCACCTGGGTGCATTAAGTACACTACTTAGTAGACTTGATTCACTCAGTTGATTTCCAGGTGCATTAAGTACACTACTTTGGTGACTTAATTCACCTGTGATTTTCTTTGTATGTAATCTACTTCGATTTTAAATTTTTACTCGTCAGGTGTGATGTGATGAAAAGAAAAACGTCGTGTGATATATCACATGTCGCACACTCGTTTACAATAGCTAACTTTCCCCACTGGTATCATAATAAACTATTTTTATTTAAGTATCTTTTTATTTATTTTTTATCATTCTCACCATATAGACTGGCCCTTACAAATGATAATTTGCGACGGGATTACGAAATGATTGTATAACTTACCATAAGTTCTGCAAGGTAGAGGTATTTGTTCAAAGGATCCAAGTATCTGTCTATGGATAATTTACAATGTGTCAGTTGTTCCTCCTGGTTTGTGACCTTAGCAGCTAAAAGCCCATGAAGACCCAAAGCTTGGCGTTCGGTTAGCGTAAATGCGAGTCCCTGAAATAACAGAGTGAAACTACTATATATAAAAAATGAATGTTTATTTCTTTGTTTGTCCTCTTTGCGTTCCTATACCATTCATCCGAATGCGATGATACTTTGGTAAGTTGTTGTGCGCACGCCCGGGAAGGTTTTTAAGTCAAAAGGGCAAGGCGAGGGAAGCCGCCGGGCAACAGCTAGTATTACAATAAAGGTGAATTTAGACACCTAAATCTATTCATCATAGTCTCCATGTCTAAAAAACCAACCTTATTAAGTCGTGGATTCTTCAAATGATCGATTCCCTTTATCATGTTCGGACAAACCACGTCGCCGGTAATCTCGTTGAATTGTCGATTTTGTTTCACTGATATTTGTTTGTTAGTTGGATATTTTGTTAGGACGTAGCAACTGAAATAATACATTAATAATCATATTCGTTCTAAAAATCAATTCGACAGAGTGTCGATCGTTTCTTACTCGACAAGAATAGCATAGAACCTTATGGTTTTATATATTGGTATGACAAGGTTACAGATCCTATAATAACCTTGTCATAACACGAAAATCATATACTAAACTGTCTTGGAACGAATTCGAACGATTTTGAACGAATCCATGACTTCGTCATTCTACCCCTGATATTGAAATCTATTCAAGAAATGATAATTTAGTTTGGTCGAGGCTAGCTTTCGGGAGTTTCAGTTGGTCAACCGAGACCTTTGTCCTTCTATGCTGTGATATTGAACATTTATACTCTATCTGCTAGACCGGATTTGTTATCATAAGAGCCCGTTGGAGACAGGAGGCGGTCAAGCATTCCTCGGTCAACGTTCGGATTCTGATTGGCGCAGAGACCTGCGGTCGTGTATATGCGCCAATCAGAGATGGAACGCAAACCGCAGAATGCTTAGACCGCCTTCTGTCTAAACGGACCGTACATCTGCCTACATCCCATGGGAAAGTATGAGATAAATTGATGAAAGCACATTTTACTTTTAAATTCGCTCAAGTAATAAACGACAAAAAAAATTCAATGAATAACAAGAGTACTCACACTACAGCTCTGTTAGTAAAAGCAAACATTATAAAAATTCATAAATACAATAAAATATATATAAAAAACTGTAAAGTAAATCTTCAAAAACAAAAAGTGACAGGCGAACCTTGTGCAAATATCAAAAAGACATTTTACTTTTCTTCTAAAAGTGCAAAATAGTTTGTATTATATCCATTGCTGCAAAGAGATTTCGAGACAAGGAGTTTATATCATATAATCATTGTGCCCTTTGGGGCTCTTATTCTGAAATGTTTGATTTTTTTTGGTAAACTTCGTAGTAGAAACTTCATAGTCATGAGGTTTCATTTTAGTGTTTAAGTATCTCCTAAACACTAAAAGTTACTTTTTTACTAAAATCTAAAATTAAATAATTAACTCTAACTCTTATCTTATCCGCCGTATGATTCTGTTGTAGACTTCAAAGGAATGTCGGGTAATCTCGGGAATTCGTAGAAGCTTAGCAAATAATTGTCGTACTCCAAATTGTAAATATGATGTCGTATGAAGTCTCTAAAGTCTGCTGGCTTGGGATACACCGTTGCTATCTCTGTGAATCATATAAAAGCCACAATCGTCCCACTTTTAAACTCGTAGAAAATTGGTCAAATTATACTTTTTGGCAGGTACCTACAATGGAAGATATAATATGAAGGTATAGTCTGTCGAACCCTGTTGCAAT
This sequence comes from Hofmannophila pseudospretella, assembly GCA_947369225.1. Classification (NCBI taxonomy): domain Eukaryota; kingdom Metazoa; phylum Arthropoda; class Insecta; order Lepidoptera; family Oecophoridae; genus Hofmannophila; species Hofmannophila pseudospretella. Next base: position 9,614,082 of record OX376321.1, on the reverse strand, counting down.
AAGCTTTTTTGATATTCGTGTCAATTAAGTTAGTGACAAATTACCAAAGGATTGTGTTATACCCTGATGTGTACTTTGTCTCTTTCATTTATTCGATACATTCTACCAATATCAAGGAAAAAAACTTATTGCGACTAGTTTCCACAGTGTAACTATACACCACGCTTCGTCTATGACCAATTATTTCTTCTCAGGTATGTTGGTTTGCTCCCAATTTTTCGCAATGAAAATGCAATACTAAATTACGAGTACTTAAACCAAAATATAAAAACGTCCATGTCCAGATTTGATTCTAAACACTTCATGCACAGAGGGGGATCCATACCAAACTAACAGTGACATACACTTACTGTGACTTTGACAGTTTTAAAGTAAAACATCGTGAGGAAACACGCCGCCTTTACATTTGAAGAAATATGCGTAAGGAAACGGGGATCAAACTTTCACTCTTAATTTAACGAACAACTCACGTTACTACAATTTGAAGAAAAAAAAGCAAAACCGTACTCATATCATACGCAACCTGAGCGACGTCTATCGCAATAGCAGTCGATACTTTCTTAACTTCAGATAGTGGTGGATAAATTCGTCCCAGATTTAAATCATTTTCCGTCACAAACCTGGCTAGTGTCTGTAAAGAACATCTACTATTTAGCTTTTCCTAACATTATAAAAAGAAAACATTGATAAAAATTCAAAAGGGCTTCGGTTACATAGGTCGCTGGTTCAAATCCGGCTCGAAGGACCAAATGAAAGAAACAGAAAATGTTCAACGTCAAAAAACAAAAAACAATTTTATTTCTAAAGTCAGATTGACAACAGTTTCTTTTAGGGCTTCACTTAGCGAAGATCTGTAGGTAATTAGCTTTTAATTGCTATCTTCTAATTGTAAGTAATTTAATTGCTGTTGGCCTTTCAATATAGGTATTAAAATTAGACTTTTAGATTATTAAGTTATTATTTCTATAATCTGCGATAACGACGCAGTGGACGCGTACCTTAACCCTACATATTTAATTCCAGAATGAAGTGATCTTTACTTGCAAGAGCACGTTGCTTCCATATCTTTGTGTGCATGCTTTCATAAACTCGTCAATAAATTGAAAGTACTCAGCGCCCCTAGCTCGCCTCCTACGTAGACCAACCGTCACCAAATAATCGTCTACTTTCTTGAATCACACCACTCGTCGGCGGCTCAATTTTCACCCGCACTTTCTAAAGCCTTGGGTGTCTACCACGACCTATCGTTTTACACGAACGTTTCTACCACGCACCTGTAAAATGTGGAACTCTCTTCCAGCCGGCCTTTTTCCCGCAGCGCTACGACATGGGATGCTTCAAAAAAGAACGTTAAAAAAGTCCTCTCCCTCCACGGCCGACAACACACAAGCAAAACCCCTGGTATTGCACGTGTCTCTAGGCGACGGTGACTACTGACCATCAGGTGGCCCGCCTGCATGTTTGTCGTAGCCAATTTATTAAAAAAAAAAAAAGTTTATACAAAAACGATAGTTTTCGGGACGTTATCTGTGATGACATTTTTGCAGTAAGTAAGTATTTATGCTTTACCACACTGCAGCGATTTTGAAACGGAAGCGGACCGATACCATAGAAGCCTAGAAAATCTAAAAATATATTTCTTTGGATGTAAATAGTATGCCTTCAGGCCACTGCAGCGATTTTGAAATGGAATCGGAACGAACCCATAGATCTTTTTTTTCTAATTTTTAGATTTCTATGGTTTCGATCCGTTTTCGTTTCAAAAACTCTGCAGTGTGCATAACTCTCACGTCCATAATCCCCGAGGGGGTAGACAGAGGAAGCACCTTCATCATAGGAAAGTAGTTCCCACTTTTCGCCGTACGATTAGGTGGACAAACGTGATAGGTGGCGTCCGTGTGACTCTGCAGTGTGCTAAAGCCGTAACTATGATTATGAAGAACCCAAGTACTTAGAAACTTGAAGAAACTTTTCAAAACTTCTTCCGCGAATCTCTGTCAGAGCCCTCATTATTGCTGTAGAGAAGTGGGCGCTACTAGAAACTTTTTAGCCCCATTTCAGTGGGAACATCCACTGATTTTGAGCATCTCGGAATTTAATCGGTCGTACGAAATAACAGTAAGTACGAGTAAGTAAATCAATGATATCTATTTCTTGTATCAAAAAATGATCACCACAAACAGTATTTAACTTAAAAGGATTTAGTAGTATCGACGTTCAAATATTAATTGAATATTTTTTTATTTATTATGCATTTAGTTAGGATCATTTAGGCATGCTAGGTAAATAAACCTGGGACTATATTTAAAAGAAATATTATTATGTCGAAATAACCGTTATCAGTGCACAAAAAATGGCAACATTTCTTCAGTTACCGATAAGATAATGGGATACAGGTATTTTCTCTTCCATCTGTTTAGTTAATGTGTGTAAATTGAAATTATCTGTAACTCGATAAGGTAGAGATATTTGTTTAGGGCGGTCTTGTATCTATCCACGGATACTTTGCAGTGCTCCTGTTGTTCTTGCTGGGTTCTGACCTTACCAGCCAAGAGGCCATGGAGTCCTAAAGCTTAGCTCTCGGCTAACGTGAATGCGAGACCCTAAAAGATTAAGCTATTTTCAACGCTGGTAGTTTAATTTCTAATACAAATAGGTTCGGCAGAGAAGCAGACGATTCACCTGATGGTAAATACGAAACCTTGTGCTAAGAGAGGTCCACTATAATGGTTCAGAGCTAGGTTGGTTTAGGCAACGCCAGTCGCGGGACCTAGACCCGACTTTGACAGGAACTGGTTCTTCTAAATCCTGTGAGTGACTCTGTTGAAGGTGGTATATATGACTGTGCCGAGACAGCCTGTGGTGGTACCACTCTTTAACCTATTTTTGCCGCAAAGCAGCAATGCTTGGTAAGAGTAAAGAGCTAGCGTAATTACCGGTAGATGAGGCACTCTAAGTCCTCAAGGTTAGCAGTACATTGAAAAGGGACTGATATTTAAGGACAGCCTTAGGAAGGGTGGCCCTGAGAGGGTCCGGAGTTTGACATAATAATCAATTATAGGAATAAGTTATTAATTTACACACTGATAGGTAGCATTTACTAACCTTATTCAGTCGAGGATTCTTCAAATGGTCAAGGCCCCTTACCATGTTGGGGCAAATTTTCCCCGTGATTTGGTACCCACGACTTACTTTTACAGTTAAAACAAGACGTTTAGTGAGGGTATTGCTGAAAGAATACAAAATTCACTGAATAATTACGATTTCCTTATAATAATTTCTAATATTATTCATATCTTGTTGTATGTATGTTTCTTTCATTATTGATAATCTTAAAGGAATTTGGGGAACTGCTCATGAAAACTCCTAACCTAGCGCCCGTTAGGTGCACAATTAGAATAGTGAATGGGTACAGAACCAAAGAAAAAAATAGAACTGTAACCAAATAATAAATACTTATATAGTTCTAGTGTATTTTGTTTGTGTTGAAACTAAAGTAAAAATTAAATAGGAAAAAAATACTTACATTATAGCTCTACAAGTAAAAGAAAACATTACTTATGAAGTATACAAAAACAAACAAAATAACAAAAATTAAATACAAAATTGCGACAGACCGTGTCAGTAAATCGATTACCAACAATGTCAAAAATGTATTTCTTGTTGAATTCCAGGAAAAAAGAAGAAAACAGTTTATACTTATTCTATAATTATCTATGTCTATGAGTAGTTAACTCATCAATGTCGTAAATCACTTGCAGAATGACTTGGTCAACGCATACATACATACACACGTACCTTCACGCTATGTCCCTTGCATGCACTACAAAAATCTTAGCTAAATCTATAAATCTGTCCTTTCTCAAAATATATATCTACCTAGTTTAGTTATCTACCTATAATATAGCGCTTATTACAACTACAATTTAATTATTCTTTCTAAATCCTCATTTAGTCTCTCTTTCAGTCACTGAACTTAGCTTTGATATATTCATATGTGTAAGGGTGTATACAGACAGACTGCATTTCGCCTGCAAGCCGACTGCACGCTGTCTGTGCAGTTAGGATGCAGTTCTATTGCAGTCCAACTGTAGGTACGTCGGCTGTACGCTCACTGCGCAGTTAGGATGCAGTTCTATTGCAGTCCAACTGTAGGTACGTCGGCTGTACGCTCACTGCGCAGTTAGGATGCAGTTCTATTGCAGTCCAACTGTAGGTACGTCGGCTGTACGCTCACTGCGCAGTTAGGATGCAGTTCTATTGGAGTTGACAAACAGTCGGTATGCAGTTGAATCGACTGCAAGAACAGCATCTAAACTGCGCAGTCAGAGCGTGCAGTTGGACCTAACTACTCAGAAAATGCAATTTTGCAGCTAGCTTGCAGTCGAAATGCAGTCCGCCTGTGTACTCTCAATAGTAAGTATACAGCAGGGTTTCTCAAATTTGATCGTAGGGGGGTCGCGACAATTTTTACGTTCGTGACAAGTTACTTATGTGAGAGTGGGTTTTCACATCTGGTCATGATAAAAACGAAATACAGGAATCGACTGAATGCTGAATCTGAGTTAAGATTGAAATCAAGCAAAATTACTCCTAAAATCGACACAAATTGCGACAAGAAACAAGCCCATCTATCACATATTGCTCTTTGCGGCTGTAAATATACCTACATTCTTATTTATTTTGGATTACGCCATTGTCTGGGAAATTTAATTTAAGTGTTTCTTAAACTTATAACTCCACGTACCCCACGTGGACTTATAAGTTTAAGAAACACTGGTATACAGGAAGAATGTTTTAAGGACACTCTCATTAGGGTCCAGTAATCCTAGGAGCAAAGTAATAAGCGCTAACTGCTACGGATCGTTTACTACACAAAATAACCACTTTCCCACAACACTACAACATCAAAGTATAATTTTTTGGTTAAATCTTATGCTTATTTATGCATATGTAGTGAACTTTATTCAGATTAAATTAAAAGGCAAACTTAACATTCTGAACTTTACTTAACATTCATAATTACTTTACACTTATATTCATATAACAAAATAATCGAGTAAACAATAAATAATCTTCTGCGTTGAAAAGAAATAATCTTTAAGTATAACGGAGAAAAGATAAAATTAATTTAGCTAAATTAATTTACCCTACCACACGGGCCTAATCTAAGACATTTTATAAGTAACATTTTATTTTATTTTTGTACATTTTCTCTTGTATATTATGTTTTCCTTTTGTAATTATAATATAAATAATTATAAGATGTAACAATGTAAATAAACGCAACTTCAATTCATTTACCTAAAATAGAAAAACTAAGTAATCATAATACACAATAATTTTTCATTAGGTAAGTACATAATTATAATAAAATCTCAATTATTGTAAGTAGGTATCTACACTCTGTATAACATAGGTACATGGATTTATAAGTCACGTCAATCAAGTCAGAATAATTTTTTTTAGCAGGTACTAAGGGGGCGTCCATTAATTACGTGAGGTGTTCAAGGGGGGAGGGGGTCAAGCTAAATCTTACTCAATCTCACCTGGGGGAGGGGAGGGGGTTTCGAAAATATCACGTAATTTTTCCATGGACTGAATTAGAATAAATCTTTTATTCATTTTTGTTAAAGTATTTATTATTTAATTTTATCACAGTGAATTTAAGTAACGGTAATAATCTCAACTACTAGTCTTTGCTAGTCTTAAATAAAGATAATAGAATAAATTGTGTTCTTGTTTTTTTATTTTTTTTATAATCCAACGCGTTCATAATCAAAACACAAATTTGCCTCACGTAATTAATGGACGCCCCCTAAGTAATTTCGCAATAATGTTTTTCGGCCAAACTTACGTACTTTCGCTGTTTCGTGTTTCGGTCAAAGAAACTTTCGATCAAACGATTTTTGCTCAAACGTGCATCGTCGGCCAAACAAACATTCGCTGATACGATAATCAGAATTTTGTTTCGCCCTCATGTTATCCACCCCATAGTACCTAACTTTTTTATGGAAGGGGAGGAACTAGCAGATAGAGCATAGAAGCGCCCGAGGCAAGTGCTAAGGGGTATCGGAGTCCCATAGTTCTTTATTACAGAATCACTTATTGAAACCTAACTATAGGTACATGGAAACTCAATCTTACAACCCTAATCCGCACCATGTTTTGGAACAGGCTGTATTGGCCTCACATTGAATTTTTCTTCATGCTTTTTCCAAGGCCAAGTTACAGGCATTGCGCTTCCGTACGTATAATCAAACATATCGTCCTTAACAAGTTTAACTAAACTTTCCGGTTTTCGTCTTTCATGATATACTGAAGCCACACCTGTGAAGGAATAAACAGGTTTTTTCATATCTGAGTGTTAAAGCTCCTAGAGCAACTGCCTTTCGCCTTTCCCATACTCGAAACACATATCTGTGCTCGAAATCCCATAACAGAAAAAATATTTCAAGCGTTTATTTCGGGCTACGATGTTTGTTTTCTAATCGTGGGGCTCATAATTTGGTTATTTCTTGTGGATTCGAAAGATGAACCAGAGGAACGTTATGTCGCCCTTAATAAGTAGGTACATAACACCATCCATCATACCATCAGTATTACTAAAATATATAAGTAAATATATAAGATACTCTACAGACTTACGTGAACATCAAAATTCCCGGTTGACACCAGCTCTATTTATCAGCTGTTTCCGTAAAAGGCAGGGTATTATACAGATATCTTCGAGTTCTGCTACCGCACAACTACATTCGTATCCCTGGTCAAACTTAACAAAGTCAAGTACAAATACTTACTTGAAACATAGAAAAAATGGCTCACGTCAAAATAATATTCAGATATTGCTGAATGCTGGTTAAACCCGACCGTCAAGAGGGTGCCACGGGAACGGAGATCGCTATGAAAAAATTAGTAAGTTACTCATACAATTCCGCAACATGACGAACTCTTTTATATTCCCGGTCGACCTTTACATGTGGCATAAAATAATAATTGTGATTAAAATAAAAGTCAAATAGTGTTCCGAACATGTTTAATTAGTAACATCCATAATTATTGTAAACCTATGTAACAATTCAACTAAACAATAATAATCCTCTGAATTCAAAAGATTATTTGCTAGGGAAATAACCACAGATTTATAAATTAAAGGGAGATGTGCCATTGTCGTATAACTCAGTGAGATCGAATGTACATACGATACGATATCGTTCGAAATATATCGTTCGTTCGTTATATTACCGGAAGTATGTCGGTTTGGTTCATATTGTGTTCTCACAGCCACGCCCCCTAGTCGTCTCTAGTTTATAACTCTGTGGAAAGAACGTAAAATAATTGACCAAAAAATTGAGGTTAATGACCCTGGCAAGGGCCTACACACATCAAAGGGCTAAGGAAAAAACTGACACCAGTGTAGTTATTTTGCATATTTAAGGCCAATTTTGTGTGTGCCATTAATACATTCAGAAAACAACTAACTATTCTTGAGGTACAACTGACCATCTAAATAAGCTATCCATTTTTTTATTTAATGCAATTTAGCTGTAATATATTTGAGTACTTTCATTTCAACGGAAAACATGATCAAAAGATGGTAAAAAGAAGCTCCAAAATACGAACTAGGTTGGCCACTAACCATACGATAGCCGAAAAAAAACGAACGTACGACTCGTGTTACATAAATTAGGAAACAAACAAATATAGCATACCCTTAACTTGTACATCATTGTTAATTAAATCAAACATAAGTTCAAAACGCATTTTCTACACTAACGTCACAGCAACATAAATCACTTTGTATCGACATACACGAAACATACATAGTGTAAACTGAAATACTTAACTTATAAACACAACAATACTTCGCTCAGCGCAAATAATGTCTCACTATTAAAATACTGAAAAGAAAAACCATTTCTCAGGGTCAAATACTACTAATACAATACTTTATTATTAATCAATATCAATACATTCGAACTTTATAACATCTAAGGTTCAATTATTTCATACTTTAGTAACCTTTCGACGCAGAACGCCAAAAACGCAAAACGCCAAAAACGAAAATTTGTACGCAAAAAGCCAAATTCGCAAAATGCCAAATACGCGAAATGTCAAATACGCATAATGCCAAAAGTAATATACGCGAAATGCCAAATACCAAATCCAAATCCATGCCACAAAAGTAAGCGCCGTAGTGCAGATATTGGGTTCGACATAGCGTATAAGAAATACCTACGAAAATTAGAAAGAAATCAAATCAAGCCTTTGGATTTTCTGCGCAAGTTGGTTTTTTAAAGTTATTGAAATAAGGAAGACAGTTTAAGTTAAGTCTTTAAGTTTAAGTCTTTTAAGTTTAATTAAGGTTTTGCGACTTGCACCTAATGCTATGGATCGGATATTAAATGTTGGTACTTATGTGACACTGTTTTATTTAATTTTAATCTTATCATGCGTCGGAAAGTCACACCTCGGTCACACACACACACACACACAGGTTATCGGCATTATGTATTTGCCTTTTTGCGTTTTTGGCGTTCTGCGTTTTTGGCATTCTGCGTAAGTAAAGTTTTAATTACGCAGAACGCCAATTATTTCGTTTTTGGCGTTTTGCGTTTTTGGCGTTCTGCGTCGAAAGGTTTAGTAATACTCAGTGAACAGTTATATTCATTCAAGTACATTATTATTATATATTTATTATCCATTTGCATTGTTTACACTACCAAATTAAGTAATCAGACACTCACGAAACATTAAAAATCAAGCGTTTTGTCGTGGTCACACTGACGGTTCTACCAATACGTGAAGACAGCAGTGTGACAACGACGAATTTCTTTTCCTGGTGGTCACACTAGTAGGACTACCAGACCACGAGGAAAGACTCTAATAATCTTACACAGCTTACTTACATGCACACAAAAGTGGGCCTGCAACAAAGTTATCCCATACCGTATCGTGCATACATTTCTTTCAAATCAAAATATTTTAAGGTGGCACTGGTGTATTTTTAAATTTTAAGTCCTTCGATCTAAAATAGTTATTAATGTCTTTCTCTTTTGTTATTACTTTAAAACTTATAAGTTATCAAACTAAAGATGTAACATGTATAAATATGATGATGACCTGCATTCATGATAATAATATTTACTATTGTGGTGACTAGATAATGTTACATACCATATTAGATCACTGTTAAAATATACTGCGGTTATTTAGAATTCACTTTACACTATAATAAAATAATACATTTCATTTTGTTACAAGTACTCATTTAAACCTTAAAAATAATTAAAAAATACATTGATTTTCAGTAATTCAACTTTCCTATACTCGTCAACAGAAGTGTTAAAATAAACAGAGACTCAAATATCTGTCAAAAATATGGGATTTTTTCATAAGTTATTGATTAGTTTATATCAATTTTATGTGCATAGTAAAATAATAAAATAAAATACAATTGATTTATTAGAATGCATGCAGAAATAGCATGTCAATCCCACATTTTACGCACGCTTAGTGAAAGTGCGTCTACATTATAGCAAACATTAAATGCCACCATAATTTAGTCACATTTATTTGAATATCTTACTCTACCCTCACCAAATAAGCAGCTGAAAAACACAAACATTTAATAGGTATACAGGAGCAGACTTAACATTTATTGTAAATAATTCTTGGCCAAAACACACACATCGGTGATAAAATAAGAGTTACTCCAAGTAGTTAAACTACCAGTTCTACGATAGAACAGATTGGGGACGATTGGACAATAAATCCACTTAGTTCTACAGCTTAGAAAATGTACTTATCGTGGAGCTTATAATTCGTGTTGCATTGCGAATTGTCAGAAATATCTGTCAGTGTAGTAAAGTGGGCAAGTGTAAAGTGTTAGAGCGTCGGTGGCGTCGGACCTCCAGGACGTCGGGTTCCCATGCGGGAGGTCTGAGTTCGAAACCATGCAATGCCATGTACAAATGAGTTTTTCGGTTTTTTCGAAAGACTTACGTACATTTACTGACTGCTCTGACGGTGAAGGAAAACATCGTGAGGTAACCTGTACACTGAGATAACCAGTGTGTGAAATGGGGAAGGCAATGGTAAACCACCTCATTAAATCTGCCACGAGACTATGTGATTAATTCCTTAGAATGATCACGACCCTCAGCAATGAGGAATACGACTTAGAAGAAGTAGTAAAGGAGTGTAATATCAAGAAAAAGGATATTTTTATTGCATAGGTAACGAATGAGTGTGAGTTAGTTACATGTACACAGTGTACATGAAATCTAGTTAAGTCTGCTTAGTATATTGAATGTTTGTGTCGAAATACTACAATAAAATAAATATGCACAAAAATGGACACAATTAGGAGATAAATAAATAAACGTAATATTTATAATACAATTCATAATACTTTATACAAAATAACACAAATAAACGCATGCATTACCATAAACGTCTGAAGGTTAAAAGATTAAAACACAAAAAATATAAGGACAAATACTTATCACGAATAGTAAAAACAAAGACAGCAATGGAACATGCAGGTACACCTTTTTGTGCATTAAAGTGTAAATAAATAAATAAATGGAAAGTTAGTATTGAAATGGAATCGACGTATCAGGTTCCATGTTAAGAATTTAAATCCCCACCGATAAAATGGATATTAATTCGTGGAGAAACAAGTTATAAACTTCACACGTTCATGTAAGACATTTAAACTTAAATAAATAGCGTTGAACACTCCCGTAATTTAATTATTAAGTAGCCACTATATCAACACGAATCTTCATAGACTGTCAACGCCTAAACACGATCTAATAAAGAAACCTTTCCGTATTTTCAATACAACCGTATCTACGAGAAAACCACTACCAAGTCGCACCACATATCATTTCACATCAACTTCCCATAAATACAGCAAGTATGTATGATACTATCACATGACAATTGATTGCTATGATTGGGTCATGAAAAACGAGTGAGATTTGACCCTAAGGCTGACCTAATAAAGCCCTATGCGACTTGATTAATTGTAGAGTATTAGATTTTCAATAATGTTGATAATATCCTACAATGTCCTATTCGCATTCCCTCGCGAATCTTATTATAGATGTGAGTGAAAATCGGGACGCGTTCGGCTCTAAAACCATTATACAAGATGAAAACATAACGAGATCTTATAGATTTCGCTGGTATGAGTTTCATTATTCTTCGCCGATTGTAATAACAATAAACCTATTAAATTTGCTACTTAAAATGTTACAAGGATACGCTTTTGGGCGGGCTAAAGTACTTTAGTTAATAAGTTAAATTAATTCATTAGCACATCGCCCAAAAAGTCAATCTAAGACGTTATTTACGTTACGCCAGATTTCACTATCCTTTAAGCCGCGATTCCATTACGCAGATGCAGGTTAATACCTTAAAACTTGCACACAGGCGTTACGTCACAACAAACCACCAATCGCAAACAATATTCAACCTACATCTTACGAGAAGGTATACCTTTCCACTACTCAAGTTGCGTGTAACCTGCAACAAGATTTCGCGAATGGAATCGCTACTTTATTTATTGAAAGGATCTAGCCATGGACGTTCTTAGGCACAGGCTGAATAGGCCTGATGTTGAACTCCTCCTCGGGTTTCCAGCCCCAAGTGACAGGCATGGAACACTCATAGTTGTGGTTATACATTTGATACTCGATGTGCTTCACTATGTCTTTCGGCTCGGGGTAAACTGAAGCCAGACCTGTGAATAAATGACCAGATTATAGATAACTACATTGTACCCAACGAGCTAATATGTAAGGAGATGTAATTCCAAGCGAGAAACAAACTACTCCACCTATACAGTTCTGATAAACGTTACGGGCGTTGATGGCCACGAGCAATGCGTTGCTGCGTGGTTGGTTAATCTACGGGACGTTCACTATTCGCACCAATCGCATTCGCTTTATTTCGTGTTTACTTTTCCTGTATAATAAAGTGTTTCTATCTATCTATCTATCAATCTCAGTCTCAAATATGTAGTGTGAATTTGTATGTCTTGTAACTTGTTTTGGTGGGTACCATTTCAACGCTTCCCTTATCAGTTACTACTCCATTACATTTTAGCTCGCTGACTGTACTAACTACTTTAGCTCTAACTACGGAACTAAATACGGACTACGTATTACTAGATAATGGTGTCGATTCTGTCGTGGTCGCGAAATATAAAGCTAAAACTAGGCTGTCACGCTCACTCATATACTGGATTGTGTAAGAGTAAGGGTAACAGTTTGTTAGGCGAATGAGCGTCGGTATAGCGCAGTGGCAGTGGTATGCGGGTTCAAAACCATGTTTTTTTTTTTTTTTTTTTTTTTTTATGTATAACTAAACCCGCATTTGACCTCGATCTCGCCTGATGGTAAGCGACGATGAGGTCGACGATGGAGCATGCGGGTCCAGTAAATGCCTATTCACTCTGGCCTTGAAGATCCCAAGGTTGTAGGTTTCGGGAAATACAGACGCCGGCAGGCTGTTCCATTCCTTAGCCGTTCGCATAATGAACGAAGAAGCAAATCGCTTCGTACGAGCAGATGGGATATCAACAACATAAGGATGGAACCCCTCCCCGCGCCTGGTAGTCCGAAGGCGGAATGGAGATGCTGGAATTAGGTCGTGCAATTCCGATGCGCACTCTCCGAAATGTATCCTATAAAATACCGATAGACAGGTTAGGTTGTCATGTACAAATGAGTTTTTTGGTTTTTTCGAAGACTTACGTACATTTACTGACTGATCTAACGGTTAAGGAAAACATGTAAGCAAAGTTGCACACTGAGATAACCAGCGTGTGAAATAACCAGTATGTGCAAACCATCCCATTAATTAAAGCACGCATAAAGGACCACTTACGTCTCTAAATGCGGAAACAGGAGCCCAACAACCTTTTTTTGGTAAGGGGGGAGGAAATCTACGAAAGATACCCAGCCTCCTGGGGAAGAGACTGGGTTATGTGAGTTTACTCACTAAAACCCCCTCGATGGCCGGGCTCGTGCGTATCGGAGGGCTCCGGGATCTCCAGTGGAACGCACCGGTGCCCTCCTAGCCTAGCATTTGCCTTGGGCTCTACCTGGGAGGTGTACATTCCACCTCCCGGTTCCTCCCGTCACAGCAGCGTGCGGCCATAGCACGTTGCTGCCTTCCCCAGGCTCGCCCGCCAATGGACGGCCAAAGGAGCCTAACAACCTAACCTAACCATCCCACTTAATCTGCCAAGAGTCGTTTTATGTGGTTAATTCCATAGAACGGCTACGACCCTCATTATGAGAATACGAAATAGAAGAAAAGCGAATGACACTCCGGAATCGGTACCATTATACATAACAGTTTCAAGTAGGTATCTAATTCTAATAATCCTAAAATCATATCAATTTACTATATACTGATTTCAAAATAAATTCTAACTACAATATAAATGAAATCTTACGAAAATAAACCTGTTCTAAAACTGTTTATGGTTTACTGAATTTTTTTAGAGTGGCTTCGTCTGCCTTCTACTGTCTTTGTAGTCAACCTTGGGACTAACTGGCCAGGGGTAAGTATCTGGCAACTGTAGTTCATAGCAGTAGTTAAATCGAAAACTATTGATATGCTTTGCAAAATCCATTGGCTTCGGATAAAACGAACCAACTCCTGTTAAAAAGAAGATTAATTACAAGATTAGAAAACCCTCAGATCTAAAATATTCTCAAAAAATTAAAGAAACAAATTGAACTGAACTAAAATCAACAACAAAAAGGAAATAAAACAAACCATATCCCAAACTCAATCCGGTTTAAGTATAATAGAAAAATACACTAACACTGAAATAAAGACAAATTAAAAAAATATTAGACACCGTAAAGATTTTTACGAAAACCCGTTTAATAAGTCTAAGGCTCAATTTACAATGCCGCGGAATGGAATGGAAGCGAATTTTCGCAACGTAATTGTACATAGCATAATGGACTTTATGTCAATTGTGTAACATACAAACTAAATACGAGCCAAAAAAGAAAAGTAGCTAGGGGAATTCTCGAGAATGCGCGAGGATTCCACGGAAGACGTGCGACCTCTTTTTTGGCTCGTATTTAGTTTATATGTTACACAATTGACATAAGCCAATGGCCATCACGCACTGAGTTGTTGTCGGTGCTCAGGGAGATTTCCGCGTCACCACGCTCTCTACGACATCATCCGGAGAGCCTTAGCATCCGCCAATGTTCCATGCGTGCTCGAGCCGCCGGGTCTCTGCCGCACGGATGGCAAGAGGCCAGACGGCCTGACCCTGGTGCCTTGGCAGCGTGGGAGGTGTTTACTTTGGGATGCCACGTGTGTAAGCACCTTCGCTGCCAGCCACCTGCCGCAAACGACGCGGGCGGCCGCAGCGGCCGCTGAATTGGCCGCTGCTAGAAAAAATGAAAAATATTCCGCACTCCAGCACAATTACATGTTTGTACCTTTTGCTGTGGAGACTACGGGCTGCTGGAGTGCGGAAGCAAAATCATTTGTGGGTGAGATTGGCCGTCGCCTTAGGGAGAGGGGTTGTGACCCTCGCTCCGGGTCGTTCCTGGTGCAAAGGTTGTCCATAGCGATCCAGCGCGGTAACGCCGCAAGCGTTATGGGCACCTTTGCATCGGGAGCGGCAAGGGGGGAGGTTTATTTATAATTATTTAGTTATTAATTAATTGACATTATTTGTAATTTTGATTTTGTAATACTAATAAATTTATTGCGTATTAAAAAAATTGACATAAAGTTCATTATGCTATGTACAATTACGTTGAGAAAATTCGCTTCCATTCCATTCCGCGGAAATGTAAATTGAGCCTAAAGCCTAACACTTTTTTTTAATACGATGCAAAGAAATGCATAGAGTTTGACAAAAAGAAAACAATAACAAGATATAAAACACTTTTTTTAAACAGTACTCGTAGACATGTTCTAACCTCTCTCGAAGATCCGATCTCGAAGAACCTAGGATATAATAATGGAATAAGAATGATAATAAATAAACATACCTTCATCGTAAGCCAGTTTAGCCACTTCGATGGCAATGGAGACAGACACGTCCCTTACTTGAGAAAGGGAGGGGTAGATGCGACCCATGGCGAGATCCTCTTGTTTCACAGAATTGGCGACCGTCTAGAACAAAACACACAATTATATATAAAAAAACAATAATCATAAATTAATTGGATTGATTAGCGACGATCTGCGCAAGGTGGCTGGCAGCGACTGGATGAGAAGAGCCGAAGATCGGGCTCAATAGCGCGCCCTGGGAGAGGCCTATACCCAGCAGTGGACTATTGTAGGCTGCTGATGATGATGAATTGGATTGATGAATACTCTTTTACGCTGCCGCATACGTTAAACCGTTTTAATTGATGTTTATAGTTTGTCGTATACTATACAGGGTGTAACATTAAGAACGGTCAGTATGGGAAAGTCTGAAACTATAAGACATACGAACATCTGTTCTTAGGAACCATGTCATCAATTTTAGTAACAAGAAAAACTGTATTCATACATTTAAAAAAAAAACCTGTACTCAGCCTGGGAATCGAACCCGGTTGTTTTGAAAAAAAAATCCAACACTATTTCTATTTGGATATCGACTGTGTAGGTCTTAAGGAATAAATGTTAGTATGAAACGTGATGTTTAAAATTAATAAAACGCATTGTTTCCATATCTTTTAATTTACTTTAGACTAGACTATTAATTACTATATTTTAATTTATTTTAGACTAGACTATTTCTTGTGGGGTTACGTTAAGGATGAAGTGTACAAAACAAGCTACGACACAATTGAAGACCTAAAAGCAGCCATAGAGACAATTTTAACGCAAATTCACCACCTGAAGATACAACATTCAATAGTAAGATCGTTACCTAAACGAGTTGAATGTTGTATTTTACAAAATGGTAGTCATTTCGAACACCTACTAAAATAAATTAAAAGATATGGAAACAATGCGTTTTATTAATTTTAAACATCACGTTTCATACTAACATTTATTCCTTAACACCTACACAGTCGATATCTAAACAGAAATAGTGTTGGATTTTTTTTCAAAACAACCGGGTTCGATTCCCAGGCTGAGTACAGGTTTTTAAAAAAATGTATGAATACAGTGTTTCTTGTTACTAAAATTGATGACATGGTTCCTAAGAACAGATCTTCGTATGTCTTATAGTTTCAGACTTTCCCATACTGACCGTTCTTAATGTTACACCCTGTATACGCCCAATTGGTGTAAATGAGCGATTTGTAATATTAATAATATAACATTACAAATCGCTCATTTACACCAATTGGGCGTATATAGTATACATATGTAATATTATGGCAAATATACATTTATTTAATATTACAAATCGGTCCCTTTTACACTAATGCAACGGCCATATACAGACCAGAAAACTGAGAAATAATTTACACACAAACACACACACACACCATTCGGCACAAATTGGATGCCGGATAATATCGAAAGATGATGGAAAGGACCAAGAAATCCGGCTCGAAGGACCTTAGTTTAGAGGTTTTGTGAATCTAGATTATTTATTGCATATTTCGACGTTTCTTGCTGGTGATAGAACCCTTCAGGGTCCGCCTGGCTAGCGACCACCTTACTATTAAAAATCTGTCGTTAAATATCTTTGCATCGACGTTGATGTGTTTCGCCAGTGTTTATGGAAGAGTCAGTACTTACTAATCCCATGTGCTCCATCTTCGACCTCATCATCACTTACCACCAGGTGAAATTGAGGTCAAACGCGGGTACAGTCGTAAATAACAAATAATAAAAAGATATTTCGACGTACCCTAGCAGCAATCAAAAACATTGCTTCAGGGATGTGATGTGTGGCCGTCGCGATGACTCCGAGAGCCACTCCGGGGAAGATGTACGCGTTGTTCCCTTGGCCCGTATGGTATTCCTTGCCGTTGTAGTTCACTGGTGGGAAAGGGGAGCCTGACGCGAACACGCAGCGACCCTGTAATTCGGTATAAACGTAATTTTTTTTATTGCGTCCATCAACTTACATGGACATACTAAAGAAGGATCTAAAATTAGTTTTTCGACATCTCAACTAACATCAGAGGTATTAATGGTTAAAGGTAGTATTGGAGAGATGATCTGTCCTTTTCTAGCAAAACAGTCATTTATATATGCAGCCAGGATCTGCTTGTATGGCGCTAGAGAACAGTTACATCATAAAACTTATTGCCGTTTCTTTCTACCGTTCTGATTTCTGATTGCCTGGCCAGTCAACTGGCCAGGCAATCGCTATCATCATCATCAGCCTCACACAGGCCTCCTCTTGCCCAAGGGGGTACGGGCCATGATCCACCGAGCGGGCCCAGTGCTGATTGGTAGATTTCGGAAGACACGCATTCAGCAACTTTTAATTCCCTCAGACATGCAGGTTTCCTCACGATGTTTTCCTTCACCGTTAGAGCAGTCGGCAAATGTACGTAAGTCTTCGAAAAAATCCAAAAAACTTATTGGTACATGGGTTTTTTGGATTTTATCGAAGACAAGGCAGGCGCTATACTTACACGCTACTGTCCTTGTTTGCCACTTGACTAATGCACTTCACTAAACACTTTACCAAGTGTAAGCCAGGCTATAAGAATAAGAATAAGTTTATTTGTGCGGTAAGATGACAAAGTATTCATAGTCCATACACCAGTAGGAACTTTAAGCATAGGTTATAATATTAAACTAAATAAAATTAGTAAGCAACAAGTTAGTTTACAAGTTAGTCTGTTTAGTTAGTTTTAGTTTATAGATTTAAGAGTCTCTCTAAGAGATAGAGAGTGAGAGAGAGTATATTTACCTCAGTATAGTCGTAAGCTTGTTGAGCAGTGCATTCGGCTCTATCCGTGGGGTTGGAAAGCGCAAAAATGACAGGTCTCTCAGAGTTCTTGGCCATCTGTCTCAGGACATTCTCGGTGAAAGCGCCGCCGACGGTTGAGCAACCTGAAATCAATAAGTTCCTTACTTTAAAAATAACTCTTACTTAATTCTTAACGTGTGGTTAGTGGCCAACATATTGACAGAGCTGTTCAGGCCGCACGTAGGTCTCTGACATGGAAAGAAAGAACTAATTTATTTTCAATACACACAATACATACACACATACAGAAGATATAAATAATATTAAACAAATATAAGATAAAAATAAATAAACAAAAGTAATTAAGTTTGATGAAGGTGGTGTGCCGCACCGGAAAAAGGGGACTGCCTCAGTCTGTTGCCGCAGCGGGTTTAGCACTGCGGCGCTGAGTTTCAGGCATCACCTGCCAGGGATCACTCCCTAATGATACATTTGGTCTCTGACATGACCTAACGACTGC
Organism: Hofmannophila pseudospretella; assembly: GCA_947369225.1. Lineage (NCBI taxonomy): Eukaryota > Metazoa > Arthropoda > Insecta > Lepidoptera > Oecophoridae > Hofmannophila > Hofmannophila pseudospretella. Next base: position 9,595,690 of record OX376321.1, on the reverse strand, counting down.
GGTCGGATGACAGCAGCCAGGGCCGAAAGGGATCGATAAAAATGTGCCACTATCGATCACCCATCCTGGTTTTGATCGCACTAAACGTTGCTTAACCTGCACGATCATATTTAGACCATGCTCGCAACTCTAACTTAATATAGTATTAACCTTTTTTTATTATTATTGCAGCAATCTACTAACATGGACATACTAAAGAAGGATCTAAATAGTAGTTTATAAATGCAACTGACACGTAATTACAGCCATTGTAAAATGAGTTTTGTTTTTGATACGAGCGTAGCGAATAGTTTGTGGCGCTGGTTGTGGTACCCTAATGAACAAATTACCATATGGGAGTAGAAAAATTAGTTTATCGATATCTTAACTAACATCAGAGATATTAATGGTTAATGTTAGTATTGGATTGATGCTCTGTCCATTTCTAGCAAAACAGTCCTTTATATGCAGCCAGGACCTGCTTGTATGGTGCTAGAGAACAGTTACGTCATAAAACTTATTGTCGTTTCTTTTTACAGTTCTGATTTTTGATTGCCTGTAGCTATTTTATTTTTCAACGAATTTTATTTCTGTTTAGTTGATAATCAATTTATGATTATTTTTTAAATTTTTAAGAAATGCATTTAATATTTAATACTTGAAAACGGGTAGTTTTTAGAAACACCCGACTTAGGTTATTGAAATTAACTTTTCTTGATCATCTTCAGATCCACAAGGTTCTAGACGTTGGAAGAAAGAAAATAAACATTTCAACACAGACTCGAAAAACGTTAAACCGTTCCGTTCGATCCGTTCAAGATCTTGAGATCCATTGAACTAATTTTGATCTGCTATAACTAAGAAACTTGTCGACAAAATTCTTTCAAATACCGTATGAAAAAAAGAATTATCGGTTATTGAGATAGTATGATGACTTAGCCAAACGAACTTACAGAGAGACAGACAAACAGATATACTTGTCAAACATAAGAATCAGGCAGGCAACATAAGAATCAAGCAGGAGTCTCACCCGTCTCATTTTAGGGGCGTTCACATGCCATTTTGGCACTAATAGACTCCTACACAAGATGAGACTGGCAGATAATCCCACCTGTAGAGCCTGTGGTGACACCGTTGAGTCAATGGAACACGTGCTGTGCGAATGTGACTCGTTGGCTAGAAAGCGTATGAGTCTTCTGGGGGTCGCCTCCCCGAAACCAGAGGACTATAGGCTCCTACCTGGAAGCTGTATAGCGTCCTTGATGCAAAGCATCTTTAAGGAACAGGAAGGAGACTAAGGTAATGGGTGAGCACAAAAGATCCCTGAGGGTCGAAGTGCAGCTGGGGTTGTCCCTGGCCCCCTGTCATAAAATAAGATAAGATAAGAACATAAGAATAAAACCAATCTTACCAATAAGACAGCTAGGCTTAATCTTAGCGACGCACGCCTCAAAGTCCGTCTCTGGTTCCACATCCTTGCCGAAAGCCTTCGCGTGTTCCGGCACCCCTTTCTGCCGACGCGTCGATAGTAACCCATCCACGTCAAACATGTAGACGCGGTCCCGGGCTTGCTTCTCTGAGAGCCCATCGGCTATCATGGCAGCCACGGTTAGGTTGGCTATGCCGTTTGCTGCCTGGAATAAATAATTAAAAAAAATTAAACCCGACTTGCCCTTGTGGAGATTCCCTTACTTTTTTCCAGTCCTCATCATCATGTCCTCAAGGTTCCAAATATGGAAACAGCTTCCAAAACATCCACACACATCTTGACATCTTGTCCAAAACATTTGAGCTCAAACTCGAACCATCTAGCTATATATGGGATCCCATATTAGACATGGCTAAGAAGACTCTCGACAACATTTTCTATTAACTAAAAAAACCGGATCCAAATAGTATAATCCGTTGTCAAGTTATGAGGCCACAGACAAACAGACAGACAGACAAATGTGTCAAACTTTGTTCAGAATAAATGAAACTTGAAACATTTTTAGTACTATTTTCCGACTTCAGTAACCGATGCGACAAATGTGTAGGTATGGGATTAATGAAGACTGAATTCTAGGATTAGTAGTTCTAAAATTCGGCCAAGCCGAAATTATAAGACGCAAACGACTAACCGTGAGTTGCAAGAAACGTCCTTAAAGTTTTCTTCATTAAAATACATGCTATCCCATTTTAGGCCATAGTTCAAGACAGATGACACGAGACTTAAGGAAGCCTCAACATTAAGGATGTTTCTTGCAACTCACGGTATAACAATCTCATGTTATCTATGAGACACGATAGATGTATAGAATAATATAGTAAGAGTTGGCGTGTCGTAAAATATTTATGGATATAACTTTTTAAGTTTTCGTGGTTATTATCAACAACCCTAAACCGTGGTAAGAATCCCGAAATCTAACCATAGTATTATAGTGCAGTCACTGAGGGGCCAGCTGAAAATCAGCGCTGTGGCTTGCCTCAGCATTATGCTGAGCTGGTGTACCCTTTTTGGCACTGTACCACACTAGATGTTCTATGCTGCATGTATTAAACTTTGTATACTTCTGTATTGTGTACTGTATTCTGGTGTTTACAGCGCTAAATAAACGATTTCAATTTCAATTTATATTTATGGATACTTACAGAGCCAGCACCAAGGAACAAATAGATGTTTTCACTGAGTTTTCTCCTGGTGATCCTATCGGCCGCCATCAAGCCAGCGACGGCCACGGCAGCGGTGCCTTGGATATCGTCGTTGAACGTGCAGTATTTGTAGCGATACTTGTCCAAGAGACGACCAGCGTTCGCCAGGGCGAAGTCTTCAAACTGAAAAAGAACAGAATGTATGTACAGCTTTTTTAGAATTGAAACTATAGTGACATATTTCAAATGAATGTGGTTTGTTTGTTTTAAATATGTGAGTTTCGCCCTTGCATTCTCATAAAAGCCCTGACCTCGTGCAGGGTGGAATCCAGACTTGTTATGAACTGTGTCACATCTCTCAACAGTTTAGGCAGGTCTAACAAAGTTCGCCTGGTTTGGGTTCCGGGACATGAGGGCATATTAGGAAATGAATCAGCAGACGAGTTGGCCAGACAGGGATCACAGCAATCGCTTATTGGTCCAGAACCTTTTGTTGGCCTCTCGTCGGGTACTATCAAAACAGTATTAAAGAAGTACAGTACCGATAGGCACAAACATGAGTGGCTAACTCTAAAGGGGTTAGAACACTCTAAGAAATTCATTGGGGACAAAGTCACAGACTGGAACAGCAAGATCTGGGGGCTGAATAGACGTCAAGTGCGTCTACTGGTCGGTGCCTTCACCGGTCACTTTAGCACCAATGCCCACCTACCTACACAAGATGAAGCTGACTGACAGCACATCTTGCAGAGCCTGTGGTGAACAACTGGAGACTGTTTCACATCTCCTATGTGAATGTGACGTTTTCGCGGCAAAAAGGATGGGTCTGCTAGGCTCTGCCTATCCGGACCCAAGGGAATTCAAAGCCCTCCCACTAAGACGCATAGTCTTGATCATGCACGACATATTCGGTGATGTGGTCATGGGATAGGTACAAGGGGTTGAACACAAAAGATCCCCATGGGTCGAAGTGTCGCTGGGATCCCCATCCAAAGATAAGATGGTATATAATAAAATTAGCCGTTTATGCATGAACTGGAAAAGGTATTTATGAATAAGATCGAGACTATGTTTGCTTTGTCAGAGATAATGACGTCAGGAAGTTATCATGTACCTAGTTTAGAAAATTTAATTATGCTAAAAATAGACACATTTGATCCATAACACAAACAAGCTTATTTTTAGTTCAGCCGGAGAGTTGGTTTAGAAACACCAGCAGTAAAAGATCTTCGTTTAAAACCAGCACATAACAATTGCATATTTATGAAGGATTAGGTTTTATATATTACTTATATGACTCTGATATTGATGAAATATCTTCTACCTTTTTATTTTATTGACTACTAAACCCGCATTTGACCTCGATCTCGCCTGATGGTAAGCGACGATGAGGTCGACGATGGAGCATGCGAGTCCAGTAAAAGCCTATTCACTCTGGCCTTAAAGTTCCCAAGGTTGTAGGTTTCGGGAAATTACCTAAAAGATTTCCCATTCCGATATGAATAAACAGGCATGACGTAAGACAATTAATAATTCATTAGTCATCAATATATATCCTACAGATAAAACCGACAATAGTCCTAGATAAGATTACGATTGCCGTATAACTAAGAAGTAAAACCGTAAAGTGAGGTATTGTTTTGTCGTGATTTCAGCGATAAAAGTTTATCATGCAAAATATTACCGATATAGATAAGCTAAGTATTACACTCCACTGCAATGAGATATTAACGGAAATAACAATACAGGTGTAAAATTATACGAATTTATTACAATTACGTACGACACGTAAATAAATTCCAAGAAATATAATTAAATCATTACAAAATAAGGGAATATACATAAAGGATAATACATTAAACCAAGAAAACCTACCTACACTAAGTAATAGATTAACTTCAGAGGTTGCCTGGTAGATATTGCTTTAAGCAATAAGGCCGCCTTTGTACATATCGTGCTACTATCCCTGTAGTTATACTTTTCCTGTATTTGTGTACGATAAAGTGTTTATATCTATCTATCTAGATTGATGATACGAGTAAGATTCAATTCTTTTCTATGGTAGTTTGAGCCATTTCATTTATAATAGTAACACGCTTTTTCCATGACAAAGGCTAAATTATTACACATGCAAATCATAACTGTAAAAAGAATAATTCGCAACTCACTTGCAACAGTGTGTTCTGTCCGTATCTCTGGACGCATGCCTCCATAAATTCGTCTAAGAAGTCATCGTACTCCTTTCCCCTCGTACGTTTCTGACGAAGACCGATGTATAGCGGATCCTCTAGGAGTTCCTAGAAAAGTACAAAGAGAAAATTTTGAAAGAAAAATCTTATTTAGTTTATTTGAATAGAAGAATTGATAGAAATGAATTCTAAATTGAGAAATTGCACCCTTTTGTATTAAAATAGCAATAACTTTTTTTTTAATAAGCCGAATTAAAATATTAATACCAAATTGAAAACTGCAAATAGAAGGCAAGTTTTTAAAACAATGGGCAGTTCCAGCCCTATACATTTTTTTTACATCACAGGTGTCTAAAGATGCTGATGAGCGGTAGAGAGAAGACTTAATGTATTAAAAACTGTAAGTTGTGACAAAACTACGATTATTACTGAATAATTTCGACATGGGATCGCTTACGCAATTATCCTAGATTATTAGGGAATAAACAGAATCCAAAAATTCCGACATTGATAGGAATGCCACTCAATTATGTGAACTAGGTGCCCAAAATATTAAAAAAATTAAAAAAACGAATAACTCGAAAACCGAACGACTTTCACTGAAACGATTTTTTGATTCTTGTAGTCCATAGATAGGCCGATATGTTTGTCACTATTTACGGGACAACCTGTACATATAAGAATAAGAATAAGTTTATTTGTGCGGTAAGATGACAAAGTATTCATAGTCCATACACCAGTAGGAACTTAAGCATAGGTTATATTAAACTAAATAAAATTAGTGTGCAAAAAGTAACAATAAACACTATATCACTGTTTATTTAGTTATTTTGGAAATTAGATCACTTGGCCTAATGCCATTAACAGCAGTTAGAATAACATTTAGTGGCCGTGACTATTGAAAATGTTTAAATGATAATAAAATAAGTCATTGACATCAATAAACATACATTGGGGTTTACTGGAAGAGATCTCTATTAGAGATAAGTCACGCCCTTTGTGCTTCACATATTTTGTCTAAGTTTGTAATATATTATGTGTGTGTACAATAAAGAGTTATATAGTAAAGGTATTTCGAAACTGAAGGTTAATATTTGCAAATATTTGTTCTTGGATTTTTAGCATCTAACTACTTAAATTATTAAGAATACAGATTTTTATGTTATTTTAATTTTAACGTCGACTTAGGTTTCCCTGAAGTAGTAAGTAGGTACGTAAAGACAGGCGCAAAGCGGCTGGCAGCGACTGGATGAGAAGAGCCGAAGATCGGGCTCAATGGCGTGGAGTATGTCCAGCAGTGGACTAGAGTGGCTGGCTGATAAAAGATTTCGATTGTCTCTGCCCGCACGGAAAATAGCGTGAAGATAAGTAATAAGTAGATAGGACCTATGTCTAATAAATACAATTTTCAATACAAATAAAATAAAACATGAACTCAATGACTAGGTTCCAAAACTAAATGAATTATAATACAGCTTAGATATGGGCGTTACAGTTATATTTGACACCTGCTCATTAATTAATCATAATATCAAAACTAACTAATTTAATATCTGTTCGAAATATCATACCTGGTTATCAGTCCCCACGTCCAATGTGATAGGCAGACACTGATGGGGCTTTATGCCAGCTAACGCAGTATAGAGAGAAAGCTTGCCGACTGGGATACCCATGCCGTAGGCACCGAGATCCCCAAGACCCAAGATTCTTTCGCCGTCAGTAAACACTATCGCTCGAACGTCTGGTTCAGGCCTGAAAAGTTAAATAAATTTTTTTGTGTATATTGATGACATGTTTATTTTTTCAAATCAGCTAGAGGTGTCACCTTTTACTTTTAAATTAAAGGTTTTAGAGGACGTGGGGTAAAGTGACTTTTTAAATAGAAGGATGCACAATAATTAGGACTGCACAAAATGTTTTGTCAATTGGTGATCTTACTTTTTATTCTCTGAATGTTACGGATCACAAAAAAAGAAACTGACCAGGAGGACAATATTCGCACCTTCGACTAAATGTCACAAAAGATAATTGTCGAAAAACATGACAGATATCTAGGATCCCAGTAATATAGCTTTTAAGTATTCTCGCAAAGCAAGCTAGCGCTCGAGATATTTCGTGATGATCGTCTTTTTACCTTCTACATTTTTATGTGGATACATTTATTTCTACATTTTATTATCGCGATATTTCGAACATTGCGAGAAATGATGATTCCAGAACGATTTTGAATGAATTAGCATCCTGAATATGTTTCACTTACCAATTCTTGAGGATATTAAAAATATGTCCTTTGTCGTTGATGGTGATGAACAGACCTCTGGGCCGCCTGTAAATGAGGCCGAACCTCTGGCAAGCCAGGCCAACAGTCGGGGTGTACACAATCGGAAGATACTTCTCAACGTTCTCCGATAGAAGTCTGAAGAACAACTTCTCGTTATTGTCCTGAAATAATTTAAATATTCTTATTTCTTACATAGTTAAATGAAATCATTGGGAAGTAGTCAATAACACTGATTTTCGAGACTAATATATTACTGGTCTAAGTGATTATTTTATAAATAGTCTTCTAAGGCGTTGTAGTATACGTAACTCAAAGAATTTAACATCATTCGTCTGTCCGTTCTAGCGTCATACAAAAACTACTGAATTAATTTTGGTCGTAATTTCGGTGTTTAATGTGCTTGGTGCATAGGCTATAATAAATCTCAATATGATATCGAAGAACTGAGAAATCAAGGAACTAAGAAAGGAGGACCTTAAAACCTTAAGTTTTAAAAGAGGGAAATAGGAACTCTTAACAAGGGACATTAAGAATACAGTTTACTAATAATAAAACCCATGACCATATATACATTTTCCACCCTAACATCTACCCACTCCAATTACCCACTTCACTACTCACTCACACCATGACACCAAAACCGGATTGTAGCAGATCCAATGCCATCCATTAGTTAAATTGCTTTCAGCGGTCACCATTTTACAACGGTATTATTCTAGATTATCCATAACGTAACCACAGAATTAGAATTTAAAATTAGTTTCATACCACAATTCGTATTTGATTTGAACCCCGGATCGTCACGGGTAGACAGGCAGAAAAATTACAAATCGTGATAATCCTGTTAAAAAAATCCTAATTCTGAAGCCAATAACCACGAAACAATGTAACGAAACACAATGGTCCTTCACCCACAGTCACCAAAAGTTCAAAGAAATTGGGTCGCTAAAAACCTAAGTATTTGGGTAGGTAATAAAAATAACATAAACAACCACTAAGGAATGATAACCACTCCCATTCCCCTAAAAACGTCACCCCGAAACCAAGGTTAGCTTATCAAAATGTAGGTCTGAATGAATAACTATACCTTTATCGGTTTTAGTCACCTGTAACTCCACGAGGTAGAGGTATTTGTTCAGATTTTCGTCGTATCTGTCAATGGATATCCGGCAGATATCCAGTTGCTCCTCTTGAGATTTGTACTTGGCTGCCAAAAGGCCATGGATGCAGAGGGCTTGTCTCTCTTCCAGCGTAAACGCGAGTCCCTAAAAAACCAATAAATAACACTTGATAATATTAAGAAACTACACTTCCCCATAATGCCAAAAAAAATCAAACTCTATCTCTTTATTTTGTGCAATAAAGAGTATTCATTCATTCATTCATTCATTCGATTATTGTAGTAACTGTCTTCCATCGTCGTTCAATTTTGGTGCCAGTAGCTGCGGCACAAATGACTTAATTAGGTTATCTGTGGTATTTTTGTAAGATTTAACTGAAAAGATAATCCATTGAAACCCCGTCATGAGATGTTAGATCACCATTTGAATAAAGCATGTGATCAAATATTGTGAATGAGGTAAGTTACTGTTTATATTACGTCATCATTTCACCAACAGCTGGATGGAAATACAGGAGGAAAACACATTTTAAATCGCGCCAGACCACTGACTCACGCCAACACTCATTCGCAACTACTTCCTAATTTCCTATGAAAAGTGTTAGATACTTACGTAATAAATAATATAGTCCATTCGCTCAAATCGTCTCGCTTTTGAAAATGCAGCCCGCGCTCGCTTTTCAAAATGTTAGACTATTTAAGCTAATGTACTTTTAAACAAACCTATCCTTGATCAAAATTAGACGATCAACCATAGTCATCGTTTGACTAACAGCGGCGAGAGCGTGGGCGGAATTTTCAAAGAGCGAGACGATTTGAGCGGATGGACTATAAATAAGGTTTAATTCTGACAAACCTCTTCAAAATTGTCATTGTTTATTGATAATTCGAATCTCATAAAGCTGGACGCTGGCAATAATGGTCACCAATTGCCATTAAAAAAAGGTTTAATTTTGTACCGACCTTGTTAAGGCGAGGATCCCTCAGATGGTCGATGCCCCTCACCACGTTCGGGCAGATAATGTCGCCGGTGACTTCGTGGTGGCCTCTGCATTGCGTCGTCGGCTCGAAAAACGCAGGACATTTCGTTAGAGCGTACGCTAGTGCCCTGTTGGGAACTATAGCGTTCGAACAACACCTAAAACGATAAAACAGCTTTAGAAGTGTATTAAGCTTCCATGTAGGGACGTATTAGAATTTTCCTACTTCCCTAGACTATCTAAGTGAACAAGCCGATAGCATTAATTCTGTATGCGCCTAACGTCACGAAGATCTTCGTTCCGATATTTGTGTTTCGACAGTGTTTAGAGGAGGCAGTTATTTCAAAACATGCTCCAGCTTCGGTCTCATCTTCTCTACCATCAGGTAGCCTTGAGACTTGAGGTCGCAGACTTTAGGCACTCGTCACAACAATGAGTCACTAATCATATCACCTGACGGCGAAGGCGCGTGCGATTGACGTAACATGCTTGGTACTTTCCATATTATACTTTGGACATTTTGGACCTGAAGGTTCTTCAAACATAAGTTTACGAGTTTTTACCTCAGAGAAATTACCGTTTATATACAGTTCAGCTCTTTTATGATACTACTTGAATAAGTACCTAATTCGCAAAATCTACAGGTTACAGATACAAAGTCACTTTAACATGCAATCCATTCATAATATTCGCTACCTTCGGTATTATTAGACGAGGTATATATAATGTCGTTCACGGTTATTTTAATGATGATGTCATTTTGAATTAAGCAATTCAAATTAGCGACTAAAGGCTGTCGCACAGTTATCAGCCCTGCACCGGATCGCCTCCGCATCGCCTCGCCGTCCACCAGGCATCAACCCAGCGCAGGCACGTAACCGGCGCTCAACACCTCCGAGGTATCGGCGCAACTACGGCTGGGCGACGGCTATCCGTCATCTGTAGGACGACTATAAAACCGGTATAACAACAGGCGGTCTGCCCGCCATCCCCGCGCCGGCGGCGAGACGTCAGCGCCGTGACCGCGACGCCCCGACGTAAGCGCGGTGACTGCGAGTTGACCACGAACCCCGAGCTAACCACTAGCTTGTCCCTAGACGACGCAATGCTATTACGAAGTTAATTAGTGTGCGTTGCAGTATGGCGTTTCATACAAGTTGAGGCGACGTTGAGGCGACGCTGATCATGTGCCGGGGTGATATGTGATATAACTTTAAGTTGGATTTCTTCTTTTGAATGGAACTACTTTAATAATTTTTGTCGGTTTGTTGGTTATTGCTAAAGCAATAAATATGCAATTGGCCTGCTTATACTTTATGATCATTTGATTCACAGAGAGTTAACAGATATCTCATGCCAACCGTTTGCAATACACAAGGAATTTCTATACAGTATGTAACCTTTGCAATCAAATGAAACATTTCGGTACCTAAAAGCTTAATAGTACTGTACATAGGTACTACATAGAAGTAAAAGTGAAACTCTGATCCTATCAGGTAACCATTATTACCATTTACGGCATTACTCGTATGTAGATTACTGTGGTCTATGTGTCACAGCAACATCAATGTAATTACTATTTGTGTTGTACTTGAACGTCAGTCAATAGATATCTAGTTAAGTACAGTCTAACAATGGAAATCGATACTTGAGGAAGGATATTCAATGTCAGCGTGAGCAAACTCTAGGTAAGTTTTATAGCAGGCCTACAGAGGTCCAGCACAAAGACTATATTAAAAAGAAGACAGTGACAGTGTGGATAGGAAAAATAATTATTCTTTTGTTTATTAGTGTCAATTCAGTTACAATAAATCTATAAAATATTATGTTAATAAAACTTGAGTATTATTATCACTGATCGGAGTAGGTAGGGCTCTTTCGGGTCAATGTCCTCAAAGGTTATATTAATATGGATATGATTTCGGGATTCCGTTTTAAGTTAACGAGCAAATGTTGTAAATTACTTTTATAAACCTCGCCCTTACTCGGCGTATTACGATTTTTTTAAAATTGTGAACTTACGAAGAAGTTAAAACACTACAATAGCGCCATGAATCTTAAAAAAAATTATTTCGCCACCAATCTTAAATGTGTATCAAAACAAATATAACGTTAAAAATCAAAATAATATATTTATTTAATCCCGGAAATCCCGGGATTATTGGGCATACTTATCCATATTATGACCGTATGTGGCAAGTACCAAAAACAGCCCTACCTACTCCGATCATAGATTATTATATAGTGAGGCGTCTATAGTTTCTACTATTTCTAGTTCTTACAGACAACCTATGAGTATAATGTTCTTTTCCTACCATGATCTCGGAATTGGTCTGCTAACATCATATCTTACCTAGATATGATGTTAGCAGACCAATTCCGAGAATACTATAACACTGAATTACAGTTGAAGTAACAAATTATGTAATTGACATTTCTAAAAATACATTTGATTACGTAACCTACACGCTTCTAATTTACATCACACCCGTGACACGCGTTAATTTAGTACATTTATGAATATTATGCTCTAAAATTCCACCTTTCACCTTTAAATGTATCATGTTTGAGGCGGCGTAAAAAAAAACGCTCTGATTTCGCTCTGGTTTTGTTAGTTAATATGAAGACGGTTTTTGGTCTCTAGCTCCTGACCCACGCTACGTAGTATGTTCATCTGATAATGAAAGATGTAGTCCTAGGTGAGATCTTTTAAATGTACCATTTTTGGTTGGAGGCGTAACAAAAATAAACAAAATCAGAGCAAGTTAATATGAAGACGGTTTTTGGTCTCTAGCTCCTGGCCCACACTACTTAGATGTTCGTCCCATAATGAAAGGTGTAGGCCTAGGTGATATCTATCAAACGTTCTATGTTTGATTGGAGGCTGGGTCAAAGTTTTGTTGCTAAACTACAAAGAGTAAATAATGTTTATAGAAAATCTTGCGCCGTGGGATAGGTAGCGACTGCGTAAGTTTTTCGATAAACAATCGTCACTCGATTGAATCACATGATAAAGTCTGGTTAGCAAATACTTCCTATCGTTAATTCGTAGAATTCACATATGGAAATGGCGCTAATATTGAAATGCATTTAATAGAAAATTTGTTACAACACGCCTGATTTTTATAATAACAACTATAAAAAACTACTGAGTTTATTTCTATCATATCATCTGCCTCGTAATCTCGTATCTATATGTGATAGAATCCTTATCAGTGTCCCATTATCGTTATTGTTTGTTAGTAAATAATATGACATAATAATGCGGTTAACAATCTACGCTATTTTTGTAAGGCTACAATAATTCCGTGGCACGGCACATAGCAGTGCACCGTTGCCAACTCATATTTGTATGGGACGAATTATATTTAACTCTTGCATTTTTGCCAATTCTTACGTTTTGGGTAGGTACCGAAAATAGCTACACATTAAGTAATGGAAAATATTACCAAATGCTTATACAATCTTTTGCGTTATTGGTCAAATCGCGAAATTCTAGGTAGTAAGGACACAGTCTAGAAATGAATAAACTACTTTCTGCGGAAAACTCGATCTTTTACAAGTTCGGTTGGCAGATCTTAACAACAGGTGCAAATCACATGTCACTCATTTAGGTAAGATCTCAAGATTATGTTGATATCATCTGACGTGAATATATTGAGACTATCTAATCTTAAACGATAGTTAAGATAGTAAGAAAACGGCGTGTAAAGTATAATGTTAATAATGTAGTAGGTAGATTGCATTTCATCCATGGTCAATGTAAACTTATCTTCGATATTATGACCAGATTTCTTAAGATTTTATCATAACAAGTCAAAACACTGAGTTAAGGGTATTTCAAAAGCAAAAACAAATTTTACAGAGAAAGTTTTGGCCTCAATAGGCTAGAAAATAGGAGGTCTAATGTTACTTCGAGTCAGCCCAAAACTGATAATGTGAAAAAAATACTGGTCTTAGCTATAATTACTGATAACACTTGAGCTTCGCATTCCTTCCTTAGTGACCTTAACAGAAGCTGTCGTTTTCACAGAAACACACAGAAAAAAGGTAATATTATAATTGGTATTGGTAGGTGCTTTCCTGACCTTCAGTAAAAAGTCTTCTTTCTAAGCAATGCAATATTTGGAAAGTTAAAAAAGTATAATTATAAAAAAGTCAATTATATCAGCTTACACATTGAAAAATATAAACCTCATGTATATTTCTATGTAGAAATACAGTCATATTAACATGTATAAACCAATGTTTGGGTTAGTGTGTTGTTAATATCCAATGGATCTTGATTTCTTGCCCTTTATTTAATAAGACATGATATCTCTACAAAGTGCTTGTACTACCTGAATATATTTTAAATAATAATACCTATATCTAATACAGCAATAGGTCATAATGTTCAGTCTAATAGAAGGCATTGCGTATTTTATTTACCTCTACACATGGAATGTTGAGTATTAAGAAAACTGTCAATTTCAGAACAACATGGCTCTTGTAGGAATTCCATATAGAGCCTCAGTAAATAAACATGAACGCTTTTGTTAGTATCGTCTTGCTAACTACGTGTACTAAAATAGTGAACTAAAATATTCAAATTGGCATGTTCAAAGTCAAGGCCTCGAAACTGTTACAAGCAAAATTATAACATAAAGGGAAGTCATAATTAGACCTTGAAACTAATCCGAGCACGGTAATGGTGCAAGCATTCTTCCTTCTACCGATCAATTTCACGGAAAATGTATAGACGAAATCACGAAAACCGCTCGATAAATCTCGCAATACATCTTCGTCATCCACATATTTAAAAGGCATTTATTTAGAATGTTGCTGCACAAGATATGCATGCATTTTCTTACAATAGAACATCAATAATATTGATCCGTGCTGATTTCAATAAACTTAAATCCACGGTTAATGTTTAGAAATCCAACAAAAAACAGCTGTCGCGTTATGTAAACTCCGAAAATAAGTTAATCGGTACTCACAATAAAGATCTGGGAATGGCGGAAAACATTTCAAAAAATATTTTTCATTTACAAAACAAGAAATATGAATCAGGATGAGTGTTTTGTATTAGAATTGAAATATATTATTTTTCACAAAATTATTTCACTTTCACTAACGCCCTCCATCCATGTGGCAGTGGTGTGACTGAACCAATGTTGCCATACTTGCCCATTGAATTGCCACCACCTATTCTATGACGTCGATTCCGAGGTAGCCACAACATCTAATAGCAGTCACAGGCATTCAGAGATAGGACCTATGGATCCGAGTCCTCGGAAAATGATTCAGGATCCGTGTCTGTTGGACCTGTATGGGTCCGGCTAGGACAAAACATACCGCTTGATGCACTCCGCTAAATATCCGTCCGGGCCGAATTGCCGATTGGACCCAACTTTATTAAGTAACAATATTTAACAACACAACACAGATCCAGGATCCAGATCCGAGGAATTTGAGGACTCAAATTCATTGTGTTGGTCCTATCTCTGACTACAGGATCCAGCAAAATCAGAACCGTCTGTGCACGGTATAATGCCCGGTTTACATAATTCCACTAGGCATTCCAGTCCAGCAATACAGTCCAGCGCTTGATTATTATTTATTTTTAGTTACTACTAAACCCGCATTTGCCCTCCATCTCGCAAATGGAATAATCTAAATCGGCACTGGAATACACTGGATCCAGTGAGCGATCTAGTCCAGTAACTGGATTGGCGGTCTACTTTTCCAATTCAGCGCGCCCATTCCATCCAGCGCAACTGGAATCGTATATACGGCCATTCCAGAGCCGGCAGAAACGTCATACAGTAACCACGTGTTGTTGTTTCTTGCATCCGCAGGTAGTATTTTGTTCGCAACAATGGTTATCCAAAAATGAAATATTACGATTTGTTATTTTATACAGAGAACATGTGTTTTTTTTTCGTACTGATAATTGCTGTTGGTCCTAATGACCTTTACAGCTTCACCGGGGTTTTTGGGGCGAGCGCTAAATGCGCTCCAGCCTAGAGGAGGACTTAAAAACTACTATAAGAAGCGACTGCCTAAGGGCACCCAGGTGGGTACGGACCTCGGCTTAGGACGTCGCTGGGGAGGGAGGGGTCGGGGAGAAGCGGCCTGGAATAAGCCGATAGCGCGTGTAAGCGCCAGAAGCGGGTGGCCGCCCGCGCCGGCGCGGGCGGTATGTAGGTGCTGTGTGTGAACTACTATCGAGTGGGGGTGGCTTCCGCGATGGAGATTGTGATGGCGTCATCGGGGTCGTCTATGACGTGTCTAGGCCGACGTCGTCGACGGGATGTCGGTAAACCGTTAGTGGAATAAGCGGCGGCGCTTACTACTAGAGGGTTTGGGTGGTGGGGAGCTTGCTCGAAGAAGCGTCGAGACGCCATCAGGATGTTATAAAAACCAAGCCATGCGCTAATCTGCTTTGCAAAAAATCTGCAACGATATGCAACTACGTCAATAAGTTCAATAACATCTTGTAACGTTAATTTTTGAGCATTTTTAAAACATTTTATTCTGCTTTTCTCCTAGTCACTGTAGAGTTTACAATTCAAATGACTGAAATAATATAGACATGGACTGGAATGCCTACTGGAATAATGTAAACTGTGCGTTACTAAATGAAACTGTGTCATGTCACGCTAGATTACGTTGCATGCCACTAGATTGTGTACGAGTTAGCGGGACGTTTCGTTTAGCGATTATTGGCGGTCACACGGAATCAATACCTATATAAATCAATACTTTCATTGAAACGAGTTAACATAACAGCCAATTTGTTGGGCAGCCCTATTCGATTATTGACAGTACGACGAATGATTGATTGCAGTGACAGGACAGACGACAGTGACAGTAAATAAAAACCATGGTTGTGTTGTGTTTTTCCAGTCTCCAGCGCTGATTAGATTTTCCATGGTTAAGTTGTAAAGCCCTTAAATCTCTAAATTAAACTGATGCCATGATTCGAGAAGATGACCCACAGTTTCGGATTACTCCAGTCCAGCAAATGGCATCGGCATGTACTGGAGCACTCATAACCTCCTTGTTCAGTAAGTTTAATTTCACAATAATAATAAAATGTGAATCACATTCCAAATTGAGCTATGCCAGCAGTTTATTGATGTGTTTTTAGTGACACCGCTAGACGTAGTAAAGATCAGGCTACAAGCTCAACAGAAGGCGCTTCTCTCGAATAAATGCTACCTGTACTGCAATGGTCTCATGGAGCACCTTTGCCCCTGCGGCGAATCTGCGTGGGTTCCTAGACGTGTACACTTTGAAGGCACACTGGTAAATACCATTATTTGAAAGTACATTAGCTGATTTTCATTATTATTGCTGATACTCAATATATCAATCATTTCCTCGAGCCCTGGGTGTCCACCACGACCAGATGCGAAGGTCTTTCTCTGTACACATGCAAAATGTGGAATACTTCCTCCCGTCGTATTTGTGCTGCTCTACGACATGGGGTGCTGCTTCAAAAATAACAAAGTGTCCTATCCCTCCAAGGCCAGCAGAGCACAAGCAATGCCTCCGATATTGATCGTGTCTCTAGGCAATGGTGAACACCTACCATCAGGTGGCCATTGTCTTAAGAAAAATACATTTTGATATCTGTAAAACTATAATGAGTATAAAAATAATCATATAAGATACAGTTGAAGTAATTCTGATTCCAGGATGCTTTCTACAAAATAGCCAAATTGGAAGGTGTTCCAGCACTATGGTCTGGTCTAAGTCCAACCCTGGTTTTAGCTCTTCCATGCACAGTTATTTATTTTGTATCATATGAACAGCTCCGATATAAAATGAAAACTTCATATAACAGATGGTCACATGATTGTAAGTAAATTTTCAATTTTATGACAAGACCAATAGGTTTATTTTAGAATACATAAGTAATAATAATATCTTGTAAGTAAATGTAAGTTGAAATGAACATTAAATCTTGAATTTTATTTTCTGTCTGTGATCTATGACATCACTGAATCTAACCAACTTTCATGAGACTATTAGTAACTAAGCATATTTGGATGAAACCTACCTATCAATATTAGAGTAACAATGCCATTGATATTGAATAAATTTGTGGGATCTCTCCCAAGTTAATTATCATAGAATTTAGGTGATGATTACTAGGCCAGTCATGTGACTATTTAAAATTACATCTACCTATTTGGCAAAGACAATAAAAAAGAGTATGTTAACATGAATCTACACTAACTATCCTCAGATAACTCATTTAGTATTTGTCAGTATGTATTTTTTACCCATATCATGGCTTAGCTTTAACTAAATAAACCACAATATTTATTTTTCATTACAGTGAGCCAACCAATGTGGATACCTTTGATAGCTGGAGCCACAGCCAGGATGACAGCTGTCACAATTGTCAGTCCACTGGAACTCATTAGAACAAAAATGCAATCCAGGAAACTGACATATTCAGGTACTTTTAATAATGTTAGACATTTGTCTTCTTCAGTTTATCTATTTGAATTGTTTGACTATTTTATTAATGGTGTTAATTTGTGGTGCTACCCACATATTTAAAGGTAATATATAGCATATACAGTATGTAAACTAATGATTGAATATACTTGTAAATCAGACAGAACAGTACAGAACTAATTTTGTTGCATAATTCACAGAGATTTCCTTAGCATTACGTCATGTAGTAAAGTACGAAGGATTCAAGGGACTCTTTCGCGGCCTTGGATCTACTCTACTAAGGGATGTTCCATTTTCAGGTAAAACCTATGCAGTTTTAAAAACATAATGATATATGGTGCATATCACCTATATTGTGTATCAAATACGTTACATAAAATTGTTTTTGTCACAGATACACACAGGTAGTTGGGTATCTATATCGAATTTTATTGACAACCTTAAATAAGTGTTTTATGTTTATTTATTTATATAAACATCTACTTTCAGGCATCTACTGGACGACATTTGAGACAACAAAAAGGCTAGCAAAAAGACCTGATTCAGAAAAGAACACTTTTCACTTTAACTTTTTCTGTGGTTCTGTAGGAGGCACTGTAAGTATAATAATTTTCTATTAGGAGTATAATAATATATTTCTAACACACATGACTTCCAATTACAGCAACAACAACACTAGTACATCATATTTTTATGCCTACAGAAAACATGAACATATATCTCAAATTTTATATGTGCCTTTGTTGTGATCAGTATTCATAACCTGATGTTCATATCATCATATTATGTTATGTAGGCCAAATATTATAAATTTTATTTGGGATTATATTAAAGTACTGACTGAGTTTATTGTAAAAAATGCCACTTGAAATATGCCTATAACCACAGAGTACTATATAGCCAGTTAAACATAATTTATTATTCCAGATTGCTGCATTAGTGACTTTGCCATTTGATGTTGTTAAAACACACCAGCAAATAGAATTAGGTGAAAAAGAAATTTACACAGGTCTGTATTGCTTATGTTTTTAAGTTATTATTATTAACTATTATTAATTAATTAATCGCGTTCAATAATCAATATATTCTTTAATACACTTTCAGATGGGAAATCCCGCCAGAGAGCGTCATCTACGCAAGATATTGCTAAAAATATCTACAGAATCCATGGTTTCAAGGGGCTATTCACTGGTTTATTGCCACGAATATGCAAGGTTGCACCAGCCTGTGCGATAATGATCGCCACCTTCGAATATGGGAAACAATTCTTCCAACAATACAACACACAGAAATACAAAGAAAAGATGCAAAGGTATATGGATTGGATTCTATGACTAGTCTTAATGACTATTTTATTGTTGAGTTGCATAGATACCCTTTTTTTCTATTTATTTTCTATTCAACATTTGATCTGCTTTTTCTTTTGACTAAAAATAATTATATTACAGCCAAGGAATACATATAACAATTATTAAAACTGAATAATTGCATATGATTACACATTCCTTTGAAAGGTACTACAGTTTGCAATATTGTAGTAATTGTTTATCCTTTAGTTAGTGGTATTTTTCTGTACCTATGAAAAGTATTGTAAAAATAGGTAGGTTATTTTCGAATACTAAACAGATATATTATGTATGTAAGTTTAGTAGAAAAGTTATTGTTGTCATGACACTGCAGAAGTGCCTAGTTTAAATTAGAAATATATATATTTTTATCTTAAGCCGATGAATGTTTTTTGAACACCAGGTATAAACTAGTTTGTAAAATAGCTGCAAATCTTTATTCATTAGATTTCAGGTTGCATTGTCTTGTAAACATGTATGGATTTATTGTTAGTGATTTTGTAACCCATTCAAATACAGTAAATATCAGTAATATACCTACTTATTTTCTATTCTTAATTGTGAAAAAACATAATTTATAATTTTTACAGACATCAAGAGATAGTATTGATGAGCAGGCCAACAAACAGTAACGATTATTCTTGAGTGACAAACTGGAAAACATAAGCTGATGAAGACATCACATTGCAAAGTATTTCATTGTCCATGTGAAGTACAATGTTGATAGACGAGGCTATATTGTGGCTAATAAGCTAGACTCAAAGAAATATACAATAATATTCCAATGGACGGACATACCTCACCTCATGTATGACTTCATGTGTTCAGTTAATTTTTTGGTGAATGTTTATTTGTATGTACATAGGTGTCTGTTACTTTGATAATAGTATTCTGCACCTTGTTATGTATTACAAAAAAGAAAATTAAAATCATATCAATATGTATGAAGTACAATAATATTGTAGAAATTAGTTTGGGAATAATGAACAATAACTGATCAATCAGTCCCCCCCTTTTTGTAGTAATTTTGTAAATTAATGTAATGTTTTGCTACTTTGAATATGTAATTCTTTTATTATATGTTATCATTGTTAACTAAACAATAGAGTGTTTGAATAGGGGGGAATACCACAGATTGAATTGTGATATCAATAATTAATTAGACTGTCAAATGTCTTCAAATCCTACTAAAATACTATGTATGGAAGCTAAATGTACATAATAATAATAGAACTTATTGTTTGTAAATAGATCCAAATAAAATGTCATGGTTTAATTTGAGTATTTTAAATTCTGTACACTTCGGTAACTTACAAATACTAAATATCAAAGTTGGGGTGTATGTATGTAGCAAAGTGGATTTTATGAATTGTGTTTGTACAACCTTTGTAATCTAGGTAGGTATATACATTTCTTGACTTCAATGAAACACAGTTAATAAATTAGGTACTTATTTATTACATTTCCTTACTATTAAATGAATCCATCAATGTACAATAGGTCCTAGAGGTTCTGCTTTTATATTGCCAAGGTCTAATCTGCTGTCAATTGATTCATCTATCTGGCCGACGATTGCAATGTTGTCTCCTCGTATTATGTGGAGTCCTAGAACAACTTGAGCTACTCCAGTAGATGAAGAAAATACTCTTTCATGGGATTCGTCCAATATTATGTTTATTGTTTGGTCAAATCCTTTCAGAGTGCCAATGAAGTTCCGACCATCAGAAGTTATCACTGAGACTGTTTGATTTACATAGTTCTCGAGACCTGAAGCCATGGTCTTTGGTTAGATTATTGTAGGACAGCTGTATTAATAACACAAAACGTTTTATTACGATTTAAAATATACTTTTTAAATCATATCAAAATTAAATTTCTCACTGGCATGACATGCCTGACGACGATTGACATTATCAAGAATGGTTTGTTTTTTTACGACAAAGGGAACTGAGCCCATACAGCCATGTCTCATATAAACAACTCTTCAATAAATTAAATTAATTATTCATTAAATTAAATTAATTCACTTAATTATTTTTTTTTTAAATTAATTCACATATCACTGCTATCTAGGGGAAGGCGTCCCGGGCGCAGTATGACTCTTCAAAAACCACCCAAGAACGGATTGGGCTGCAGCGTCTTATTTGACTGTCCCACATATTAATCACATTTTGTAGACGTTCTTCGAGTAACACCAATCTTACTTCAAATGCACTACTGTAAAACAATTTGCAAGATAACTAAAAAGAGCTTATGTGGACGCGACAAAACCGCGGGAGAAACTCCTATAGTCCTATCAAGGATTGACAATGTCAAATTAAATAATTGATTGGCATCGATTCAACAGAGGCCCATAAATATAAATAGTTAGTGAAATGCCGAATCGGTGCCTTAAAGAACATGTATGAGCCCCTTTTAAATTATTTGATATGGCAACATCATCCACTTTTTTGACATCTGGAGAGTGTTCTAAAACCAGTTGAAATTATTCACAATGTCAATTACATGTTCTATTACCGCGTTAACACCTGAAAATTTATTAACTTTTATACAAAACAAGAAATGGAATACGTACAGCTGTCAACGTGAAAATATCAACTGGTTATGGAACGCACTCATGGTTGGTAGTGTTTCGCAATGCACGCAACAGGCGAATCGCGCAGTTCTAAGTAAACTTAGGCTACGTTCCAAAATCAGTTGAAATAATTCACATTGACCACTGTCAATGTTCCATTCGTAGACACAGTATCCAATAGACAAAGGAACACTGTCGCCGCTAATGAGACAGCGATATTTGGAAGACGCCAATAATGTGTTGCCATGAAAAACTATTATCCCAAAAATTACATTTTATTTACGGTATTTTTGATCAAAAAATTTGAACATTGAGGAAACATGGAAAGGCAGTGGTGGAGGGTGATATGGAAGGGTGGTATGCAACTTGCAAGAATCAGTATGTTTTATTTATTGATTTCTAAATAAAGTTAACTTATTATACATGTTTCTTACCTTAATTTCAGGATCTGATATATTTGTAAAATAATGAAGTCTTACTTGAAAATATTTCATTAAAACTGATTGTGTCAACAGTATTTAATTTTTATGCTCATCTAAAGGAGAGTAATCAAATTGATAACCATGTTCTAAGAATAAGTCTTTGCCCATACACAGTTTCAAAGCTTGGTTAATTAATGACAATAATACTAAATTCGGTTTCTCAAGCATTTTGTCAAATAGGTAAGTATCTCTCCGAAATATTTTCTAAGCGATTTTACATATTATAATAACATCATCGGAAGGATAATGTAAACCACCTTTACCTTTTTCATGCTGTAGGTCTAGGCTGCTAACTTTACTTTCATAATTTGCTTAATAAACTAACTAACTAATGTTTGTGGACGTGGAAGACACGTATTAAATTGTTTTCGGACATATGAGTATGCTTGAGGACTCAAAAAACGCAAACACAATGCAAACTTTCTTAGAGAAGGAGAATACTTATTTGTTTTACTATCAACACCCACAAATCTATGTTTGCTATATCAATAGTGCGTAAAATATCAGCATCTTTACATGATATAAGATTTTTCAATTGCAGCTCAGCTATAACATCTTTGAGTTGCGCATTTTTATTTCTCAGACGTTTATTGGTTTGACGAACAGCTCGCAACTTTTTTAGACGCTTAGCAGCTAAAATAGATTTTTCGGTCAAGAGTCTTCTCAACTTCTTTCTTCTTGGAGTGTCTTCAATTGCTGGCTCTTCAGAGTTGTTTTTTTTTACCTGGCATTACAGGTTCATTTAGGTCCAGTTTTTATTTGATTTTATGTAAATGTTCCGGTTTCACAATAGCATCGGAGTCGACCTGCAAAATTTATACAAATAATGTAATAAATAATAAAACATTAACTACAAATGTTGATATGTTCATTTGCTTGATTTTTAAAGTATGTATACCTTTTGTTCTAAAGTACTTTTCACTTGCAGCTTAGACTTTTTTCTTGGCATTACAGCTTCATTTAGATCCATTTTTCTTTTGGTTTTATTCGAAGCTTTCAGTGCTAAAACAACTTCAGCGTCGACCTGCAAAATGCATATAAATTAGTAATGTTATGTACTAGTTTTTTAAACTATTGTTAACATTGTCGTCGTCGTGTAACTTCCTACTGTGCTAGGGAGGGGCTAGTTGAATACTACTGTAATTCCTGTATATTTATTCTAAAAGCCGTAAAGGAGAACAAAATACTTTTAGGGAAATTTTACCTACACTGTTGACAACACTGAGTTTTTAGGTTATACATTTTACAAAATACTTTTCGATGTTATTTGATCGTTATGAGCTAGTATTCCAAGCAAAATAACCATGCTCGATCCTTTATAAACTATGTACAGTACGTTTTAAAACATAAAAAGAAATACGAAGTAAATTACTGACCTATGAAACGTAATATTGGCATCGTTGTTTTCCGATCTATTTTTGCACCCTTTTACACTACATATTACCATTGTCTTAACGATATAACGATGACGATACGTTACAATACAACACACGAACACGAACACTTAATTTAGCGCTTCAATTTTGCTCAAATTTTAATTTGTAAGAATGCCTTTGAACTTACGGCAATGTTTGACTCCGGACTGTCACTTCTGAAGCTGGTGCCCAACAAAAAATATAGGTTACAGCGATAGGGACAAAAAATTAATAAATCTATCTCTCTCACACTTACGATGATTACATAATGTTATTCTTGTCTCTCAAGACTGAGACAACAGATGTTATTGCGTCTATTGATTACTCTGTCTACGGTTCCATTACTGCGTTATCAGCAGAAAATGTAGGTATCAAACTTCTATTTGACACATGTAGGTACATTACAGCTGTCAACGTGAATAATTTCAACTGGTTTTGGAACGTAGCCTTAGTAGGTACTTAAAACTTACAAAAAAATGTCCAATTCAATCGTACAATATGTTTTAATTAGGAGTGATTTACTGAAGGAATTGGGATGGTCTATAGGTGCATTGGTGGCGCAAGCTTGCCATGCATCTACTGCAGTCCTGCATCTATATAAAGACGATGATCATACTATACAGTACTTAAATGATTTGGATAATATGCACAAAGTAGTTTTGGAAGTAAGTGTTAACCTACTGAATTATTGTTACTTTAAGTATGTAGGTACCAAGTTACTTTGGGTCAGAGTGGTTAGGGGGGCGCAAAGAGAAGTCGAAGGACCCCCACTTTGCGGGGCTCTTTGTGTGATTGTCTTTCAACATAGCTCATAACTTTATATTGTTTTTTCTGTAATTTCTCTGGTTGTAATCTTTTGTGTTTACCTAATAAATAAATTAAACATACCTAACATATAGGAAACCTAATATACCCGAGTCGGTTCCGCGTTCATTTTTCAACCCGTAAGATTTTTTCTACTCTTTTTCCTTCACTTCCTTCTTTTCCCCCCCAGCTACACTCCCACGTTAATTATGTATAAAATATCGACGTAAGATCGCGTAATCCGTCTTTTCGCGAAATCAAATTTTCGGGAACCTGGATGAACCGGACACGTGAAATCCGGACCTAAAGGTTGGATTGACTGGTTAAAAAATATATTATAATAATACTAATATAGATACTTTTTACATATTTTAAGGATATAAATTTTGTAAGCTTTTGTGGTTATTGTCAATACTACGAAGAAAGAACGTGGTAAAAATCCCCTGTAGAGTCTAACTATATTATATTTTAAGGAATTAGAATAGAAAATAACTTCTAATCCATTTATTTTATTGTTCTACTTTCAGGTATCCAATGAAGAATCATTAAAAAAGGTAGCAGATAAACTATCAGAACATTCTATAGCGCACAAACTATGGATCGAACAACCGGAAAATATTCCTACATGTTTAGCTATTAAACCCTATCCCAAAGATCAGGTAAAGAAATACGTAGGAAAATTCAAATTGTACAAAACTACTCTTATCAATCAAGATGTACATAAGCTAATTACGTAGTAATAAATTAAATACAAGTATTTTTCTTTTCTGAACTTTCACCTAATCGTATTCCTCATGGATGACGATTATGAATTGTGATCATTCGTGAATTGAAGAATACAAGAAACCCTCGACATACATTGTGGAGATACCCTATACCCTTACTTTTTCCTGGTCTTCATCAGGACCTCAAGGTTCCAGACGTCGGAAGGACCATGGTCATAAACATTTGAACTCAATCTCGAACCACCTAACTGTTACCGTTCCAGCGATCCCATCATACCAAGTTACTCTAAGATCTTAGAATAACTGAACCAGTTTTCATCTGACATGGCTAAAAACACTCGGACGTTTCAGATGTCGGAAACGCATTATGAAGCTAAATATTTGAGCTCAAATTTGAACCATTATTCCGTACAGTACAGCTATTCCGTTCCAGAGATCTCATCTGACATCAAAGTAATCCATGATTGTTAACGACGGCGACCCTAAAATAAGTTAGCATAAGATTGTGTACATAATAGATTAAGTTCAGAATAAAACATTGTGAAACTGTGTTCTCGCGGTATAGTATCCCCGTGTAGTACTAGTTGCGACACCTCTACCGGGGATATAAGAAGGGCATTTTTACCGTGAGAGCACAGTTGAATCCAGTTGAACAGCCCGGTTGGGAAAAAGGAAGAATCACAATAAAGAAGCCATAGAGGAACCGGACCGAGATTTTTATTATACAGTCCACTGCTCCACGACAGTTTTGGTCCATCGAGTCGCCGGATTGGAAGAATCAGCGAAGCTTCAGAATGGTGATTACGCGTAGTGGCTCCGGAGAGAACAGGCCGCTACGCCATCGGGAACCGCCGAGGTCGCCCAGCGAGAACCGCAGTGCTATCGGGAGAGGCCTGGACGGTGCGATACCACCGTCGGCAGCCCAGCACGGACGACGGGAGCCGCTACCCCCAGGAATGGAACAGGGGGAGGTACCACAAGAGGACCTCTACCCACGGGGGGAGTGGCCACGAGAACACCCTCCCCTAGGGGGGGAGGGGCTCGGCGCGAATGGAAGACCGAACCAATTGGGCAGCAACGATGCCGAAGTTCAACTGGATTACGCTGCCGCTGTGACCGGGGAGGTGCTCGCCGCACCCCCCGCCGAGGAGGGGGTACCTGCCACACCCCCCGCAGGCCCCGCGCTACGAGGGGAAGAGAGAGAAGCAAGGAAAGAGATAGCCGCACTATGCCCTGCAGTACAAGAAGCCGTGTTTGTGACGACGTCAGGATCATCACATGTCTTCGCAACGCTGCCTGCATACACTGCGCCACCTGTGACACGCCGTGAATATACGAAGCCCGGTCCATCGAATATACCACCTGCGCATCCATGGTACCACTTGACGTACTCTGCGTTTTCGACGATGCCTTCTGGACCTTCGCACACCACACATGCCGCTGCATACGTTGGTGGAACCAGACGAAGATCTCCGAGAGCATCTGTGAATTCACATCGATCAACTGCTAGTACGCGTGCCAGAATTCAGCAGCTGGAATATCAAGCCCAAGAGAAATTGGCCGAGATTGAAATGAAGAAACTTCAGCTTCAAGAACATCTCATCAAAAGGAAGTTGGCCACGGACGTGATACAAGTACAGGCCGAAGACACTGATGATGAAGATGAATTGCCAGATCCTGCAGCAGCGGCCTCGATACGAAGACAAGTCGAGCATTGGCTGCGACAGGAGGAGCAACGAAGAGAGCAACGTCGTATAGAAGAAGAAGCACGCATGGCAACGGCACGCAGTGAACAGCGTCTCAGAGAGGAAGAGGAAGCTCGCAAGGAGGCTGCAGTACGAAGAAGGGAGATCATCAATGACTCCATACAAGCCACCCCACGCGCTACCCAGGAAGACGCACCCTTGCTTCAAAGAAACCTGCGTTTTGAGCCGCGTATGGAGGAGATCCCTGCATACACGCACCAGAGCCGCTTCGAAAATGAGGAAGAAGCGTACACGAAGGAAGGCACAGAGAGGGCACAGCATCGCAGGTCACCAACGCCTACAAGTGGAAGATCCCGTACCGGTGGACGTGTGGAGCAGCTCGCTGAGACGCTGACTAGGATGCACGATTCGCGACCGCCGCTACGTCAATCAATGGAACTACCTGCGTACTCTGGGGACCCGAACGAATGGTTGATGTTCAAGGCGGCGATGAGAGATTCGACGAAGTTATACAGGATCTCACCGCTAGAGAACATCGGAAGATTACGTAACTGCCTTCAGGGAGACGCCAAGTTAGCTGTAATGCAGATGCTACACAGCACCGACGATCCGAACCGCATCATGGCAGCATTGGAAAGAAAGTTTGGACATCGAGATCGTATTGTCAACAGAGCCTTGGTCGAGTTGAAGAGTCTTCCACGATTGGGAAGATCAGCCACTGAAGTGAACGACTTCTCCGTGCAGCTAGAAAACATCATATGTGTTCTAGAAACCTACGAACAGCTGGGACACCTCAACAACCCAGAACTCGTGAAGGAGGTCACTGATAAGCTGACGCCGCACCTACAATCTAAGTGGTGTGACTACGCCTACGACCATCGAGAGGAGAAGCTGGCTGAACTGGTTATTCTGAATAGTTTCATCGGGCAAGAAGCTGACAGGGTGATGACTTATCGACACGCTTCAGAACCGGAGAACAAGAAACCAGCTGCAGAGAAGAAAGAAATCGTGAAGACAACCGCCAAGACTCCACGCAAAACCAACAAGTCAGCAGTGTTTACCACGACTGAAGGAGAGAAGTTCAGATGTCCACAGTGCGAAGAATATCACACTCTACCCAAGTGCCCCAAGTTCCTCAAGATGAAGTTGGACGAAAGGTGGAATGCTGCCAAGGAATCAAAGATGTGCTTCAACTGCCTCATAGGGCGTCACAGTTGCTTCAAATGCAAGAAGCCGAAATGTAGTGAAGTGGAATGTCATCGTAAGCACCATCACCTGCTTCACTACGAGATTAAGGAATCTTCGTCGTCACCTACTGCCAAGCTTGAACAAGAAGCAGTGATGTCAGTCGCCAATACAGTCGGGACTGAACGTCGATCGGTTCTGCTGAAAGTGTGCCCAGTAGTGATTTCCGGTCCAGGGGGAGAAGTGAAGACCCACGCCCTACTGGATGAAGGTTCAACAGTCACTCTAATTGAAGAAGAAGTGGCACTAGCTATTCAAGCCGAAGGCCCGACGACAGAGTTGAAGATTCAAGGTGTGAACTCTACGCAACGTGAAAAGGGAAGCCGTAGAGTAAAGCTTCAAGTTCGCGCGAAGAATAGTAAAGAACCGCACGCGATTGAAGCTCGAACCGTCAAACATCTGACGAACTACAGCCAGACAGTCTCAAAAGATCTTCTACAGTATCCGCACCTGAAGAGGCTCAAGGCGGAGGAGATCTGCTACGAGGAAGTGAGGCCACGTCTACTGATCGGCGCAGATAACTGGCATTTGATTGTATCCCGAGAGCTACTGATTGGAAAGAAAAAGGAACCTGCCGCTGCTCGAACTGACATCGGTTGGGTAATCTTCGGGACGATGCCGCGCCAGATAGTGATCAGTGAAGAAGACACAGTGCTCCACGTCGTAGATCAGCAGCATCCCCACGAAGAAAGACTGGAGAAGATGGTCAGCGATCACTTTGACATCGACTCGCTGGGAATAAGAACAATAGAGAAAAAGAAGCCGCAAGATGAACGAGCGAAGGAAATCTTCGAACAAACGGCGCGGCGAGTCGATGGTAAATACGAAGTGGGACTGCCATGGCGAGAGGATGACGTTACTATGCCATCCAATTACATCGAAACGTTGAGAAGGCTAAAGTCCATAGAGAAGAAGATGGATCGAGACCCCGTCTTCAAGAATGAGTACACCAAGCAGGTCGAGAACCTTATACAGAAGGGATACGCTGCGCAGTGCGACGGGTCAGAGCAGGACAGCAAAGTACAATGGTTCCTACCTCACTTCGCTGTAAGGAACCCGAACAAACCAGGGAAACTTCGATTGGTCTTCGACGCCGCTGCTACGTTCAAGGGAACAAGTCTCAATGACCAGCTGTTGGAAGGACCGGACTTGTTGAAATCCCTGCTTGGAATTCTGTTCCGGTTCCGAGAGAAGCCCATTGCTGTGACCGCAGATATCCAGGAGATGTTCCTGCAGGTGAAGATCCGACCGGCAGATCAGCCGGCTCAGATGTTTCTTTGGCGAGGAGATGAGAGACGACTTCCGCCGCAGAAGATGAAGATGACCTCCATGATCTTTGGCGCTTCAAGCTCGCCATTCTTGGCTCATAGTGTGAGGAACAGGAACGCGCTAGACTTCGCTGACACTCACCCAGAAGCTCTACGCGCCATTACTGAGAGCCACTACATGGATGACTTCGTTGACAGCTACGCCGACGAAGAGGAGGCCATCGCTTCGACTAAGGAGGTGGACTACGTTCACCGACAGACTGGCTTCAACCTGAGAAGCTGGAACTCAAACAGTCACCGACTGTTGGAAGGCATTCCCGAGGAGTTACGAGCGCGTGAACCTACGCAACTAGTTACTCAGCCGGACCACGTCGAGAGAACACTCGGACTGTTGTGGGATGCAAGAATCGATAAGTTGGGTTTCAATACGTCAATGCACAGAGTCCCAGAGGAAGTGCGCACAAATCAACGCGCACCGACCAAGAGAGAGGCTTTGAGTGCGGTCATGTCAATCTATGACCCACTGGGACTACTCAGCCATTACACCATCTCGGCGAAGATCATTCTTCAGAACCTGTGGAGAATCAAGACGGGATGGGACGAGCCACTACCTGCCCAAGAAGAGGAGAACTTTGCTGCCTGGCTACGGAAGCTTGAAGATGTTGCTCGACTGCGACTGCCACGCTGCTACGACTCAACGGGAGCTAACACATACCGTGAGCTCCATATCTTCTGTGACGCCAGCGAGGAAGCCTACGCAACGGCTGCCTACTGGAGAATTCACCGCGAAGATGGAACGTTCGACGTTGTGCTCGCTGCAGCTAAAGCCAAAGTAGCGCCGATCAAAGCACAAAGTATTCCCCGACTGGAACTACAGGCGGCCGTCATCGGAGCAAGGCTGGCTGACACAATACGACGAGAGCATCGATGGGAAGCCAACAGAGTGGTGTTTTGGACAGACTCACGAACTGTCTGGCACTGGATTAAGAATGACGCACGACGCTACACCCCTTTCGTCGCACATCGACTAGGAGAAATCGCAGAGTTGACAGAGCCTAACCAATGGAAGTGGATCCCGACCAGTTTGAATGTGGCCGACGACGCAACCAGAATGAACTGTTCACCGAGTATGGAAGCGGGGGACAGGTGGTTCATCGGCCCATTGTTCCTGAGAGAAGATGAGAACAGCTGGCCTCTACCACCAGAAGTGTCGGAGAGTGACGAAGAAGAGCATGTGAACCATCTCGCAGAAAAGGAGACATGGCTACCTGATATCGGCCGCTTTTCATCTTATGAGCGGCTGATTCGAGCCACAGCGCGGGTTCTCTACTTCGTCGAGAGATGCCAGAAGAAGACGGACAAACTGGGAGTTGACCACCTAGAGAAAGCCGAACACTTATGGCTTCAACGGGCTCAAGAGGACAGGTTTATGGAAGAGCTGGGACGGATGAGAAAGGGAAAGCCAATAACCCGATCCAGCCGGCTCTTCAAACTGGACCCTGAATTGAAAGACGACTTACTCTGCGTCCGCGGGAGGATCGACGCTGCCAAGATTTCCGGCCTCGAGAGGAGACCAGTGATTTTAGATGGGCGTCACCCCTTCACTAGACTGCTGGTAGAACGAGAACACCGACGAGCTGGACACGCCAACAACGAGCGCGTGGTGAATGACCTTCGGCAGCGATATTGGATCATCCACCTGCGACCGACAGTACGAACAGTCGCCAAAAACTGTTCGCTTTGTCGAATACGACGGGCGACACCGAGAATACCAGCCACAGGAAACTTACCTTTGGCTAGGATCGACGCATTTCAACGACCCTTCACCAACTGTGGGGTAGACTACTTCGGACCCATGGTAGTCACCATCGGGCGTCGACATGAGAAGAGATGGGGGGCATTGTTTACGTGCCTCACGACGCGCGCTGTACACATCGAACTGGTGGCTAGCCTGTCAACCAGCTCCGCCATCATGGCCCTAAGAAGAATGGCTGCAAGAAGAGGATGGCCCCGACTGATCTGGAGCGACAACGGGACGAACTTCAGAGGAGCTGATGTCGAGCTTCGGGCAGCTTACAAACAATGGCTGCCGGAACTCACCGAGTATGGACTACAGCACAGACTGGAGTGGAGATTCATCCCACCTGGAGCCCCGCACATGGGAGGAGCATGGGAGCGCCTGGTACGATCTGTGAAGACGGCACTTCTCATCACACTAGAACAGAAGGCGCCAAAGGAAGAGGTTCTTCACACGCTACTAGCGGAAGCCGAGCACTCAGTGAACGCTCGTCCCCTGACGCACGTGTCTGTAAATCACGATGACACGGAGGCGCTGACCCCAAATCACTTCCTGCTGGGCTCATCATCGGGAATGCCGAGCACTGGACGATGTGAAGAAGTCGACCGAAGACACTGGCGATCGGCCCAAGCACTTGCCGATCACTTCTGGCGCCGATGGGTGAAAGAATACCTGCCAACCCTCGTTCCCAGAGGCCAGCCAAATGACCAGATACAGCGCGTGAAAGAGGAAGACTTGGTTATCGTCGTGGACCCTACTCTGCCGAGGAACGTGTGGCCCCGCGGAATCGTGGAGCGCGTCTACCAGGGACCCGATGGCCAAGTACGAAGCATCGACGTCCGCACCCGAGGAGGAGTGTTTCGTCGACCAATGTCGAGGATCGCCGTCTTGCCGGTGGAAGGCTGCGACTAGTCTGCGCCGGGGGGAGACTGTTAACGACGGCGACCCTAAAATAAGTTAGCATAAGATTGTGTACATAATAGATTAAGTTCAGAATAAAACATTGTGAAACTGTGTTCTCGCGGTATAGTATCCCCGTGTAGTACTAGTTGCGACACCTCTACCGGGGATATAAGAAGGGCATTTTTACCGTGAGAGCACAGTTGAATCCAGTTGAACAGCCCGGTTGGGAAAAAGGAAGAATCACAATAAAGAAGCCATAGAGGAACCGGACCGAGATTTTTATTATACAGTCCACTGCTCCACGACAATGATCTTGGAAACAAAAATTGGATCAATGATTTCCACTGATCCAATTTTTATCAGACCTGGCTAAAAACACTCGAAAAAATTCTCTTAAATATAAGAAACCAGGTCCAAATCGGATTATCCGTTGTTAAGTTATGATGCCACAGACAAACGTGTCAAACTTATAACACGCCCCTCCTTCGATCGGTCGGGAGCAGAGCTTGCAAATATTCGAAAGTTTTTGATATTCGAATATTCGATTCTCAATAAGGTGATATTCGAATAGTTCAAGAAATTAAAAACATGTTTATAAAAATATAATTTTTTACTTGAAATACAATTGACTTTTTATTCAAATAAAAAAAACAGTCGAATTATAAAAACCTTAATAAAATACAGATTGTCATTGTTGAAAGTCGGAAGTCCTCTTCTGTGTACAGTCGGCCTCCAGTTAATGTATACAAAATGTCCAATTTCTGCAACCTGAAATGAACCTTAAGCTTTAGCCATAGACTTCAAATTTGAATTGTAGAATTTTGTCAGATGGTATACTTTAGCTAGAGGCCGACTGTACTCTCTGTGACTCAGCCAATACTAATCGGAAGACTTCCAACTTTCACATCATTTCAATAATGTATGCATACAATGTACTAATAAACCAAAAATGGTCTATTAATAAAGGTTTTTCTATTCTATTCTATTAATCAGTGAGAATCTGTATTTGATTTAGGTTTTTATAAAAATTCGACTTAAAAAACCTTTTTATTGATGACTTAGAAAATTAAGAAGTAGAATTGCTATGACCGGCCGTCCCCGCGTTGTCTCAAGTTCGAAATACAAAAATAGTAGCAGAATTGTATTAATAGAACCGTTTTTCCCCCGAAGGGTAAAAAACGGATATTTAGGTTTCAGCCGTAGCTTTAACCACATGGGAGTACGCTTTCGATATTCGTGCTGTCAAAAGCCGCCGAGCGGAAAGTGGTCGTCGCTGGGCCGAAAGCGCCGAGCGGAATTTCCCACGTTGTGACTGAATCCACGTGTTGACAGCACGAATATCGAAAGCGTACTCTCATGTGGTTAAAGCCTAGGCTCGAACACCTAAATTGTGCATTTCTCATGCTAGGTATACTTAAATAAATTAGATAAAGGATGAAAAATACACACTAGACAGCACTGTCATGGAAAGGCAAGGTCGCAGATTCAAATCCTGGCCGCAATTATTTTTCCATCCTTTTTCAGGACTTGTCGGAGTCATAGCGTCAGTAATACTGCATGTATTGAATTAAATTAAAAATTAGTGTAATGTACGTGAACTAAGCTCTGATATGAGCTATCTTTTAATGCCATAGTTTTACTCTTCTTCATTATTCGAATATCACTTTATTATTCGAATATCAAAATCAACCGAATATTCGAAGTATTCGAATTGCAAGCCCTAGTCGGGAGTTAATAAAAATAAGTCTTGTTACCAAGTTAAAGAGAGGGAAAGAGAGTAGAGAGTTATACAGGGTGGACCAAAAGTCCGTTAACATTTGAATAGGTCGCTGCGTCGGCGCGGGCGGGGTATTGGCGCGGGGGGTGTTACTACAAGCGAGAGCTACTAATAGGGATTTAGTACCATGGCGTCATTCAGCGGAGCGCAACGCGCATTTTGCGTACGCGAGTACTATCGAAACAACGATTCTACGACCGAAGCTAAACGGAAATTTTGTAATCATTACAATATACGGAACAGAAATCAAGCACCAACAATTCAAACGATTAAAAAATGGGTACAGAAGTTCGAAACAACAGGTTCAACTTTAAGTCAACCACGATCCGGCCGACCTAGGACATCGCGCGATCCAGTAAACATAGAGCGTGTACGAGCGTCTGTTCGAGAACAACCTGGTCTCTCTACTCGAAAGCGGTCTAGTGCTTTAGATGTGCCCAGAACATCTCTAAATCGCATTCTACACAAAGATTTACATTTACATCCTTACAAAATTCAAATTGTACAGGCTTTAAAGCCAAATGACCCTGCTCAGAGACTGCAGTTTGCTAACGAAGTGCTTGAGAGGTTTACGAGCTTCAATAACATCTTTTTCTCAGACGAGGCACACTTCCACCTAAATGGACATGTCAATCGACAAAATTGCAGATACTGGAGTGACACTAACCCGGACTTGAAGCACCAAAAACCTTTACACTCGCCCAAGGTTACTGTATGGGCCGCATTGTCAGCCAGCGGAATCATTGGTCCATATTTTTATGAAGATCAGAGAAACCGCGCCGTCACCGTTAATACAGAGCGATACATTGTGATGCTACAGAATTTTTTTGCTCCAGCATTACAGGACTTCTCAGGCTTTAATCGAAGCTCTTGGTTCCAACAAGATGGGGCAACATGTCACACCTCCAATGACTCTATAGCAGCACTTCGTGAAATTTTTGGCCAAAAAGTCATATCCAAAAGAGGTGACATTCACTGGCCACCCCGCAGCCCGGATTTAACTCCAATGGACTTTTACCTTTGGGGATATCTCAAAAGTAAAGTTTACATCAGCAACCCAGTGTCTATTAAGGAATTAAAAGAAAATATACGCGAGGAAATGCAGAACATTTCACCAACCACTTGTCGGGCGGTCATGCAAAATTTCCGTTCCCGGTTACAGGTGTGCCAGGATGAACAAGGGTCACATTTGAATGATGTTATTTTTAAAAAGTGAAATCCTAATTTGTCTACTTTATTATTAAATAAACAGTTTTTCACTAAAGTAGCATTTGTATTTTTTATAACCATTTTAAATGTTAACTGACTTTTGGTCCACCCTGTATAATAGAAAAATAAAATATGTATGCATGTATGTTACCAGGTTGTGTGCAGATTTCCTCGCGAAGGGAAAATTACTATGTAGGTAGGTAGGTAGGTACTTTGTAATATCGAAAAGTTTTTGGTAGGCTTGCCTATATATACGGGCGAGCCGTTTTCGATACTATATAGGCATGCGAATCTGACCCTCTCAAGACGTTCTACCAGTAGGTAGGTACATATCTTTTTTTTAAATTTATGTGTACTAAACCCGCATTTGACCTCGATGTCGCCTGATGGTAAGCGACGATGAGGTCGACGACGGAGCATGCGGGTCCAGTAAATGCCTATTCATTTTGACCTTGACGATCCCAAGGTTGTAGGTTTCGGGAAATACAGACGCCAACAGGCTGCTCCATTCCTTAGCCGTTCGTATAATGAACGAAGAAGCAAATCGCTTCGTACGAACAGATGGGATATCAACAACATAAGGATGGAACCTTCCCGCGCCTGGTAGTCCGAAGGCGGAATGGAGATGCTGGAATTAGGTCGTTCAATTCCGATGCGCACTCTCCGAAATGTATCCTATAAAATACCGATAGACAGGCAACCTTGCGCCGATGTTCCAGACTTAGCAGTCTAGCTTCCATCAGCGATTCGTCACCTATAAGGCGCTTTGCGCGTTTCTCCACTGAGTCAAGGGCAGCCAGTTGGTACTTGCTTTATCTGTTATATTCGTAATAAAATAGACAATAAAATTAATTTCTTTCATTTTCAGTTGACTATGTCGTTCTGAGAACACTATTAAAAATATCCATTTGTTAGTTTATCTTGACACCAATTTAAAACATTTCTTTTAAAAAGACAACAATATAAAATACGTACAAACTTGGGACGTTTTCAAGGTAATAACGATTAAGGAAAGTAGTCAGTCACGCAAATGCGTATATTTAACAATAATTACATTAAAGCACTCAAGCTACCTTATTTAATAATATTTAGATATTATAAATTATAGTATCAATCAGGCAAACGTCGCAAACGCAACTCACAAGAACCAAGAAAATAAAATTTCGACCCCTGCCCCTTTCAGGTCACATTTGTTTAGATATAGGTATAGATAGATGGGATGATTGGATAGATATATACCAACAATGACCTGCGATAGTGAAGACGAAGGCCGATGGACGAACTAGCTAGAGATGGACCAGTCAACACATTTAACACCCATCTTGAACCAGTTATAACGTTTAATACCTACGAGTAATCAATGCGTTTATAAATCACTGTATACTTTAAATGAAGTCAGTGTTCGTCCTGCCGGCGCACACGCACGTTTCTTTTAAATTAAATTTTGTCATATTATATTGTATATGAATAAATAGTTATGAATACAGAAGATAGAGTCGACATAATTGTGCTCGGTGCAACTGGATTTACTGGGAAATATGTTGCAAAAAAATTAGCTCTACTTAACAAAGAATCGGAATACTTGAATTTAAAATGGGGTATTTCAGGACGTTCAAAACAAAAATTACAAAATTTATTGGACGTACTCTTGGAATTGGGTGAGTTACTTTTCTTTGCAAATTATTTTCATTAAAGCGAACTTAATAGATATTAAATAATGGAGGAAAGAAGGACCCTCTACTCACCCGTGGATTCGTTCTCCGAACGATTAAGGCAAAGTATGACAAATCCGAAGTGTGATAAATACTTAACACTAAATTAAAAGGTTGCCTGGAAGAGATCGCTATTAGCGATAAGGCCGCCTAAATTGTACTTCACTATTTCCTTTTCTGTCTTTTGTTTGTTGTTTTCTATTTGAGCAATAAAGTGTATTTTACTTTTACTTTACTTTAAAAATTGTTGAGATACCATTACTTTTTCCTGGGTTCCAGTTCTACTAAACAATGTATGTAATCATGTAAACTAAATTACAGCGACTTCACGTTTTTCATATTAAAGCCAACGATCGATCGGTCCGCTCGTTTGTGTTAACGTGGTATAGCAGAATACGATTCGGTTAAAACTGAATCGATACGAAAACGTAAGGTTCCAAAATGTGGGAAGGGCTCCATGGATCTAAACATTTGTGCTTGCCTGGATGTTGGTAAATAGAAGTGCGTTCCAAAACCAGTTGAGATTATTTACGTTGATAGATGTACATATTCCATTGTTTGTGATAAATAAAAGTTTGTTAAATTTTCAGCTGTCGGTAATGGAAGAACTGGTTATGGAACGCTCTCTAGGTACAACATGGTGAAGTACGTTATATAAATGTTTTGTGAAATTAATAATAAATAAATAACTAGAACCACCCACCCAACTAAGTATTATACTTACTTACCGTTATCATAATGATCACATCTTGAAGGAGGTCGGATTTATCATCCTTTACGATTGTAAATTCTTCTTCTGGGTTTTGGGGAGGGCGAGTTCGAGGGTGAGTGAGTGCTTCTTCCACCATTATTTCAATAGTTAAAGATGCTCCGACTAAATACATTTTCATAGAATATAAAATCCTCACCCTCATTTCACAATTTATATGTGATATAGGCAGATTTGTAAACTCCAATATACATCTATTCCATGACAAAACAGACATCAAGTATGATCTCAGAAACAAAACCGAATTAAAACTCAAACAATGTCGATTGCAAAAATCTACCAAAACCATGTATGAGCCAAAAATTTACAATAAAACTCCCAATGATATAAAAAATTCAGATAGTGTAATTACTTTTGAAAATAAATTAAAAATGTGGTTGCTAGGCTGTGTATTTTTCAATATAAACGAATTTTATAATATTTGACATATTAACACGTAGGTACAATAATATTTCTAATATCCTGAATAAATTATGATTATGATTAATAATTCCGTCGGTGTTACCATATGTAGATTTGCATAGGTACTTAAACATTTATTAAACTGTAACGATTCGTTATATTTAGTGTTAGTTTGTTTAATGTAAGCAGTATAGATATGAATAAGGATAGTGTGATAGGGATACTTCGCAACTCGTAATTACATCGATGACGAACTTCATCAAGTCATGGACCAATGCTTTCAACATATTGGTATTACGATATCTACAGAAAATACTAGTTTCACTAATTGTTCTGTCCGCTTTGTTTTTGTGTCGATACAGAACGCTAACTTTTGCAAGTATTAAGATAGTGTACCATATTACGTGGTTTTAAGGCTTTTTGTTATTTTGGGGGCGATTTTCAAAAAAAACTGCGAGTTCCCATAGACATAAACTGTTTTATTCTATAGATTGGTTTTATAAGATTAGTTGAGGAACTGTTTTTCATGTTTTAGGCTTCAATTTTATTTTCCTGAACATCGAATTTGTCCATAATTCCGTGATAGAATTTGACTCATAATCCAATTCCGGGAACGGGTGCACATAATGATATCTCTTAAAATACATTTAAAATTGAACAAATAAAAGAAATAGCAATTATATACTTACATATATGAATATGCATTAAGTACGTATATGTGTGTGTATTTAGGTGGTTTTATTTCATTTTATGATATCTGTGTAAGCAATTTATGTACTAAGTAAAGGTACTTTCTTAGGTAAACCAACAACCTGTGATTTATGGGACCTGGTCCAACTTTTCTACTTGTAATTTTTCTAGTTCAGGTTTAGGTGGATTAAAAGCTTTTTCATACATATTATATTTATTAAACTTCAGTAAGTAAGGCAACCCTAAACAAAATACAGTCATCGAAATACAGGTAAATGCATAGGTCTTATTTAGGTAGCCACAAGCTTTAAAAGTTCGTAAACAATATAAATTAAAATTAGTAATAAGTAAGTACAATTGAAATTAGGAAATATTTGGAAAAAATAACACAGATCTACGTTTGGATAGCAAAACAAAGTCGCTTATTTATTATTGTTGTGTAAATACAAGGTTACAGTATTTACAAATCTTCGCGCCCTGAAACCAGAACTCTGGTTTGTCTTGTAACGATGTCGACTTCATCGTCCATATCAACCTCCTTGCCATCAACTTCAACCTCATCGTTAGCGTTTATCTCATCTCATTTCGTGTTGGCATCTTCATTTCTTCATTAAAATTCAAATCATATTCCCATTCCATTTCTAAATTTCATTATTCCATTAATTACATTGTTTTCTTTGTATTTTGCACTTTCTCTCTGTATTTTGTCTTGAACGGACGTTTCTCCGTTTATTTTTGTCTCCTACTACTACCTATTTTCTACGTTTACTATTTTCTGTGTTCTGTTCCTTAAAAATATAATATATATTACCAAGTTCTTCTATTACTTCATCTGCACACTGTCCTAGAACCCTGTTAGCCGGCACCTAGAAGACAGACTGTAGCAGTCTGGGCGCTGCACATTCCACTCTGTTAAATTAAAACACAAACTAAATATAAAACAGCTTAACAAATACAAATCAAAATATGATCTATCACGCACACGGTGGCGCGACGCGGGCGGCCGCTAATTGGCGAGAAACCCGTATTCATTACGTACCCTTTTTCACGCATATTAGGTTTCTGAGATCATCGCGTGTATTGTTAAAAAGTTTAATTTTGTTTTTTCCATTTTTATAAACAGTTATTTTACCTATTACTATTTATTATATATACTTTTTATGCTTATAGGGGTGCATATAATAATCTCAATATAATTTACGAGTAGGTAGTCTTTATGCTGTGATATAATTATAATGGACATGTAATGGTCAGCTGCTAGATGGTTTAATGTTTAATATACGTTATTTTATTAATTGAAGTGTTAAATAAATACACATTTTTTTTAATGCTTAGATGTGGACACATCGACGATACCGGTCATAGAATGTGATATCGAGAATGAAGAATCAGTAATCAATGTGTGTCGTAAAACAAAAGTATTGATGAACTCTACAGGGCCAAACACTATTTTAAGTGACCCTGTGGTCAAGGCCTGTATTACAACTGGGACACATTATGTGGATATTTCTGCTGAGTTACATGTAAGTTTTTTCTAAGTTCTTCTTCTTCTAAGTCGTGTTCCTCATTGCTGAGGGTCGTGATCATTGTAAGGAATTAATCACATAGAACGACTCTCGTGGCAGATTTAATGAGGTGCTTTCCCCGTTTCACACACTGGTTATCTCAGTGTGCAGGTTTCCTCATGATGTTTTCCTTCACCGTCAGAGCAGTCGCTAAATGTACGTAGTCTTTCGAAAAAACCGAAAAACTCATTGGTACATGGCATTGCCTGGTTTCGAACTCGGACCTCTCGCATTCAAGTCCGACGTCCTAACCACGACGCCACCGACGCTCCTAAAGTGTGGTGTAGTACATAGGCTCATATTGTGGAAAATTCCTGGTGGGAATTCAGGGGTTGAACTCTCAAAATTACCCACCTGTCTATGATCCAAAAGAACGGACTGACAAAAAGCTAAATAAGCTATTTTGATTTGACTGCTGCTGTGCTATTGATATGTGACACCATGTCACGAAGAGATCCATGCGGCGACAGAAGCAGTTTGCACTCGCCACTGTACTTGACCAAGTGTAAACCAGCCCTAACAGCAAAGAAATGGAAGAGACACAGAGACGCTGTGCCGCAAATTTTATGTATGAAAATATCATAAAAACTGATTAACCTCCTTAACCTCCTTCCTCATCTCGCTGATTATTTTAAATCATATCTTTCGCTGATACATCCACTACATGGATTTACTCATTCACCAATATTTAACTCAAACCAGAGTTTAGGGATCTCCAAGTATTTGTCAAGTGTTGTACAAGTCCTGTTTAAGAGCAAACAAGGGTCAGTGAGAGATATAGGTTCCACAAGATTGGTACCGCCTAAGCCTACTGCGAAATTACGCTATGTATCTACGACACATATGACCGTACGCGCTGTCCAGAAACCGCTGTTTGAATTCATGAATGTAACGTAGAGGCACCGATAATGGACAAGCACCCAGTCGTGGATGGAAAAAAAGAATTCTGACATAAATAAGAGTAGGAATGTACATTGGTCGCGTAAATGCGAGAATTTGTCCCCGGGCGGCACCTTGTGTGTTGACATGGATGGACTGATATTTTCTAAAATTATGGGCTCAGACACCGGTAGATGGGTATTGT
This sequence comes from Hofmannophila pseudospretella, assembly GCA_947369225.1. NCBI lineage: Eukaryota > Metazoa > Arthropoda > Insecta > Lepidoptera > Oecophoridae > Hofmannophila > Hofmannophila pseudospretella. The sequence continues at coordinate 9,554,575 of OX376321.1, read as the reverse complement.
TGGACTCGTCGACTCTTTGCACAAACGAGTGTAACATAGTTTGTCTCTTGGGAAGTTTACCAGAGCAGCCCGGAGCGGGTGACATCGAGAGCATTTGAAATTTTCAAGCCGCGCGCTCGAACTCGGGCCAGGCTGATTTCCGTCAGACTTGTCCAATTGATGGAATTTCTTCTTTAAACGATAGATATGACACCTCTCCGTATTACTAAGTGGGTTTGGTCGATGTCGGCGCGGGTTTCGTGATGGATTTTTCGACTTTTTCCTTAACATGTCGATAAATTCACTCTTCTAACGGCTGCTGTTCTACAAATTGTTGTTTCAATGCGACGGTGATCGCAGCGCTAGATATTGTACCTTTTGTAGTTGTAGAAATATTTCACTTTTGTTCGAACAAGTCACTATAAATTCACTTCAAAATGAGCTTTGTTTATCGATGATTTCAACTATACTATTTGTTTTTACATATATTTAAAATTGACGAAGATATTAGCTATTGAAAGGCGAGCAAAAGGTGTGAAACACTTTGCCCGAACATGCACCCAGACTCCCATACTTCACGAGTTATAAGATATTTTCATAGAAACGAGGATTAAAAAAAATCAAGTTATATGAATATTACTGAATGCCAGAACTTTCCGTTCCGTACCTTTCATTATTACCTACGTAGTTTTAGTAAGTTATGTTATGTAGGATGAAATTGTACTAAATGGACAAATAAATACTTAAAGTGTGACCTAGAAAGTAATTAAGTTATCTGTGTCAAAGTCAAAAACAAAGGCCATAAAGCGACTTCGTAGGCCAAATATCTAATAAAAATTAACATATTATTTAGTAGAACATCAGTAAAGGAAAAAATATATTGTGAAATACGGTTATAAACACGGTCAATTCCTTGCTAGAAACTAGTTTATCGATCATTTAAATGTAAACGCTTGTCTTGTCCTTTGGACATAATTATTATACTAGACTAAGTATATTACTAAGACTAGGTATATTAATATCACGTAGGTACCTACTAGGTTGATCAATAAGTTTTTGGAAACTCTAGGAAAAGTATATTTAAATTGTATTTACTTTTCAACGTAATCGCCTTTTAAGCTAACACACCTTGAATAACGTTTTGCAAGTTGGTTAATTCCCTTGGAAAAAATGGCTTGATCCCGGGTCTCGAAAAAGGTCTCTACAGCACACATCACCTACACCAAGGTCCGGAGAATATGGTGGGTACTACATCTGAAACCCAGCAGTTCGGATGGCAGCGCCTGCAACATCGGATTGATGGGCAGGGGCGTTGTCATGATTGCACTTCGGCACGCAATTTTCCTTGACGTTTATTTTTTAGTTCTTCGCGTTGTTTTTTGATTGATGATGCGTAATACTCTGTGGTTATTGTCTCTCTTTTACTTAAATAGTTGATCATTATTATACCTTCCGCATCCCAGAAGACAGAGGCTTTCCAACACGTCTGCTGGAAAAGAAGACGGTCTTTTCCACACCTTGTTGTTTTATTGTATTTTTATTACTTATAACTTAATTTCATGTATCTCTATAGTTACTTGAGTTAAATTTATAAAATTAGTTGTTAACGTTATTTTGGGCCATCCGTATATCATAGATTAGGTACTTATACTGTAGTTATACTAATATTAATATAGGTTTTGTGTACCAAATGTAACTACTTTTCCAGGCTATAAAGGAAATTTATATATAATATAATCTTATAAGCTACCACAGAAATCGGAATGAATGAATACAGTTTATTGCACAAAATTAGTGTGATACAGTGCTTACGAAACGATTGATACAATCGAGGCGGTCTTATCGCTAAAAGCGATCTCTTCCAGACAACCTTTTGATGGAGTAGTTTTTCGGACTACAATACAATACAATACAAATATACTTTATTGCACACCCAGGACATAAACAAAACATACAACATAAAGAGAGGTACAATACAATGTGCAGAAGGCGGCCTTATCGCTTAAGCGATATCTTCCAGGCAACCTTCAGGTTATGGAAAAATCATAAAATATATAATATACGGGTGCAAAAGGCGTTTGAAATAGATACTACCCTCAAATAAATAAATAAAAATATTTTTTTAAAAAATATATGCAAACCTTTGCAAGCTGCCAAGCAGTAGTAATAATATTACATAAATACTATAATATATACAGAAATATAATACTTAATATATAATCAAAAATATAATAAATAAATAAATAACACACATCATATGCTAAAGTGAAACTGCATTACAACAATTAGGCAGTGTATCCACACTGCAGTTCGTAATGTTGACGAAGGAGATTTTTAAATATAGGCAGTGATTTGGCCTGCCTGATAGACTACTAGTAACGCCCGGTGAATTTCTCAAAATCTTTGGCTACCAGACACTTGTCTAATTTTTTTGGATACACTATTTTAGTTTTTTTTTTCTTTGGATATATAAGTGTAGCTTGGTCAGAGATATAAAAAATTAAAAACCCTCGTCATACTGCGGAATTAAATGAACCATTTTTATTGCGATCTCCATAACCATGATATTATAGTTAACCGTGTTTATCTACCTAAAGATATAAATTAATAATGCATTAATAATTAAGGGTACATAATTAGCTTAAATATTATAAATATATATTAAATATATAGGTACCTATACCTAAATATATAAATGTATAAGTATGGTTATTTGTTTTAATAATACCTGTTGGTTCTCTAAATAAAGAAAATATTAATATATTTTATAAATTTATAATAGTCATATCATCCCATACTTCCTATTTCCTTCAATGTTGCATGTTTAATAGTATAAAATAAAAATCATAAGCTTTAACTTAAATTGTAATTCTGGAATCTGAATATTAGATTGACACATAACTTGTAAAGTGGTCAATGTGTGGTACCTATGTAATCTCCACGACACAGGCAACGCCTAGTGCGGAGTTATAGTTTAATGTGAAATGTTAATTAATATGTGGTAAAGGAATTTTTTTTTTTCAATAATAAAATTTAGAATTTTGTTTGTAGCATATGGTGAATCTATATCGAAAATATCACAAAGAGGCAGAAGCGTCGAATGTTTTGATCATCCCGGCTTGTGGATTTGCGTCTATACCTGCACTTACTGGACTCATACAACTAGAAAGACATCTTCAAGGTAATATTTAACCTCGTTGCCATTAAGAGTCTGCGCGTGAAAACTCGTGAAATTTAGATTGTTAATTCCTTTATATCTGAAATTTTCTAAAAAAAAGTAATTTTATGCAAACATTCCTATTGACTATCCGATAAGGAATATAAAATTTCATTTCTTAATGTTACTATGTTTTGATTTTATGGCGGGAAAACAATTCACGATTTTTCACGCGCAGAACCTCTTAAGTTAATACATATATATAAAACTACTTGCGATTTATGTATGAGTTTAAGGTTCTATTCTATTTTTTTACAAATAAAATATTATCAATCCGTTCCGGACCATCTCACCACCAATTTCACAATTTTAATTTCAGGTACACTGCACTCAGTAGAAGGTTACGTAGAGATAGATGTACCAAAGAGGACATATATACCTGGTCCAAACAACTGTCTCGTGCATTATGGAACATGGGAGTGTTTCGTTTTTGAATTACAGAATTTTCGCAAATATAGAGAACTGAAAAAACAGACCTTCCCTGAACCTGTATCAGTGCCGGGGGAAATGAAAAAGTAAGAATTCCCTTGCAATACATTTGTAATAGGTATTGTTATTTTTGTTAGAACCTCCATTTGATCCACCTCAAAGCACAGAATACTAAATAGTACCTAAAGGCCGCTGTGTCCTCCATTTGCTTCGACGTGATCGGCCTACCGTGGTTTGTGCCTCATGCGGATCACCAGAATATAACATTTCTCATTGTTTACCTACTTACTTGGATACCTACGTTCAATTCATGATTTCTTAGGCAGATTTCCATTGTTTTAAATAATCTAATTGCTTCTGTCAGTAACACTAAAATAGAAGGTTGACATCTTGTCTCATCTATCATCTATCTTATCTTATCTTATGATAGGGGGCCGGGACTTCGACCCTTGAGGATCTTTTGTGCCTACCCCATTTTACACACTGGTCATTTCACTGTTCAGGTTTCCTCACGATGTTTTACTTCACCGTTAGAGCAGTCGATAAATGTACGTAAGTCTTCGAAAAATACGAAAAACTCAATGGTTTATGGCACTGCACGGTTTCGAACCCGGACCTCCCGCATGGGAGTCAGGTGTCCTAGCCACTGTGCCACCGACGCTCTTAGCTGTGCCCCATACTAATATACCATAGCTCATTAGACTATGAAAATGGCGTAGTAAACACATCTGGCAGCCTCGATTCCACACAGTTCTCTAACCTTTTTAATTTCATATCAAGCAGAGCTCAGCCTCGTTGCCAGGTTATCAATGTGTGATTTCCAAATTAATTTACTGTCTATGTTAGTACTAGGGATGTTACGGAGGTGGTTTTACCGGAACCGGAGTCGAAACTTCCGTTAATTTATCGGAGTCAGAACCGGATTAACAACCGGAGTCGGAGGCGATGGTAGAAGATAGATGTTTTAAACCGTTTTTTTTTAAATTTTATTGCTGAACTGGCCAATATATATTACTTAATATTACTACGTGTATTTTACTTTTACTTTTATTTTTTTATGATTACTTTTGCGGCAATAATACATGTTCCTTTATGTAATCCTACACTATTTAAATAAATATTGATATTTGAATATATTTGCCCACAAATCTTCGGTATAACCTCCGATTCAAAATTATCGGAGCCGAAGTCGGAGTCGTAAAATCAATCGGAATTTCCGACCTTTCGGAGTCGGAGTCGAAACTCCGTAACATCCCTAGTTAGTGCCCAAAAATGTAAGTTCAGTAACAAATGACAGCAGATTATCTATAACAGCTGTTCTCTGCTTGCTATTGGTGCCAAGAGCAAAGTGCATTAAATATGTTTTGGCTAGATTTAGAAGTAGATTATTACGCTATCCTACGATATACACTGCTTTTATTTCAGATCGTTCTTCCATCGACGGTACGGGCGATATTGGGTTCCATACCTAGGTCCAGATCACGATATAGTCGAAATGACGCAAGAATACCAGCGTGAAAAGAGAGGAAAAATGCCGTATCACTTCAAAATCTATACAACTCTGCCACTGTTTATTCACTTCATCTTTATTGTACCGGCGTTCTACCTCGCTTATTTATTGTCGTACTTTACATGGTTCTGTTATCTTATGAAAAAGTTTCCACGAATCTTCTCTTTTGGATATATATCTCACAAAGGGCCTACAGAGAAAATGATGAATGACACAAAATACAGCTTCTTTTTAAATGGAAAGGGGTGGAGTCACGGAACAGATTTGAATTTGCCGCCCAATAAAACAATAACACTAAAGGTAAGTTATATTGTTTTCTCTTCCCTCCAAATATTATTGCATTTGATAGATCTCCAAGCTAACATTGTAAGCCTAAGTCATCTGGGGCAAGAGCTACAGACCAAAAATCGTCTTCATATTTGACTAGCACAATTTTTGCCTAGGTATTGTCGTTTCGCCAGCAACCAAACAGAGTTCATCGGGTACATATGTATGTCGTATTTACTATTTAGTATTAACCAGAGTAGCTAGGACTAAAAAATGGGTACCTATAATACTTATACTCGTATGATGAGATGACGTGACGTGAATATAAGATGTTCGTTTCAAAATAATTAAAAAGTAGAAGTTATAGATGTATAGATGTAGAAGACTGATAAACACGTCATTATGTGGCAGGCTAAGCCGTGATAAATATTCTATGCTGTGAGCCCAATATGCCATTAAGCCCAATTTCCGTTAGTTCAAAGAAAAAAAAAACTGCGAGTAAGGCGCAAAACATATATACGAGGCGTGTCAGCAGCATTTCGACGCATGTAGCGCAACGTCGGCGGTCGAGTGCCGGCGACCACTATTTGCATGTCTATTGCTAGCAGTAGACATATGTCGAACTCGACATATCGATAATAACAAAAAGCTGTATCAATCGACATCCGCCATTTTTTTGCGACAAATGTCTCTAACGAGATTAAGTCGAATGTGCGAGAATCGCCTTCCTGTAGGTAGGTAGGTAACTTGGAAACATCAATAGTCCGGCGGTTAGTGGCCTTATTTCAGCTTGACCTTGCAGATTAGCGTACTGGGTTGCAATTTGGTACGATAGTTGTACACACCCATAGTTTACTTTTAAGAAGTGTTGCCACGGTGGCACCACTTGCACTCGGCTGCCATCTTGAAAAATGTCACTTTCATTTTTTTCAAAATTGTATGATAATGGTTAGAGATACGTTAAAACAATCTACATAAATAATCTCATTAGAGATTCACGATCATTAGATCGTCAATTGAATTTATATTTATTATAGAGTACCTAATTAGGGGAGGACTTTATTACAATAACTCGAATACTATTACACCTATGAAAATAAATAAGGCCTTGATTTAAGAATTAAGATATGCCAATTAATTCGCGCTATGACAACTTTCTGGCCTATGTACAGCAGTGGACTAGAGTAGGCTGCTGCTGCTGCTGATGATGATGACAACTTTCTAGATTATTACTTGGTTCTTGCACAATTTAGGATTAAAAGCAAAATTCTGCTTTTTACCAAGTTGGAAAATCAATACAAATCAGCAGTAACTTTTAAAATATTCATAGCGTCAAAAAACAATGTATGAACATTTTGTAGAGAATTTATTACGGACCATATCCGCTGTAGATTGTTTTATCGTATCTACATATAACAATTTTTGTACAATCTCAAAAAAGTGACATATTTTTCAATTCTTAAAAGTAAGTTCGGGGTGTGTGTAACTATCGTACCAAATTGCAAACCAGTACGCGAAAGCGCAAGGTCAAAACCGCCAACCGCTGGACTACAGTCAGTAAGGTCGATCGGTGAATATGTTATACAATTCCATATAAAGCTTACGTTCGACTTAAAAATATTACCATAATTGCATAACTTGGGGTCATAAAATATCGATATTTTCACTGAAATGACTTTGATAATATTTAAAAATTATTTATAAGTTATATACTTAATACTCGTAAGTTTATATTAGTTATAGTCTATATGGGTCTATACATATACGAAGTCATTGATGATCAACGAAGATGTGACGATGTTTCACATTAGACAATAACGACACCGACACGACACCGATGTATGTATGATGTCTTGGACGGCATAGTGTGAAAGCGAATGTATATGAGATTCGACAACCGACGATATTGTTATCGTTGTCGTTATCGTCTAATGTGAAAACGCCCGATGGATGGCACTTCAAATAACATGGCTGTGGCCATGGCACAAGAAGACTGCTAATTCTTCACAGGCATATCGACTATACAGATGGAATCGACCACCTTATTTGCATCTGTCGATGCACCTACCTACCATAAAAACATTCTATGATACTTAAATTATCAAATGATTAACTAAATTGATAATGTTCATGTATTTGCACATCGAAATATTGTGTTTCAGGTCTCTGGATGTGATCCAGGCTACAAATCCACTGCTACGGCTTTTGTCTTTTCTGCTATTACTATATTAAAGGAAGGAAATAAAATGCCGACGTACGTACCTATTCAAATATCATAAAATGAGATAATGATAAATAATAATTAATTAGGTACATATTTAACGATAAATAGTTTATCATAATTCTTTATTTTGACGTTATCATCTTACACTGTCCTATCATTAAATAGTAAGTGACATTACCTTCCCGGAACGCCGGTTTCTAGGATGGGCACCGGTACTAAAAACCGGCATTCCGGGGAGGGAATGCGCGAACCCCTGCCCATATTTTAAGTAATGTTTATTGATAGTCATTAAAATAATTTAAAAGTCAAATGGTCTGGAAATAAATACAGGTAATGGTTTTTATATAAAAATATATTTTTTTTACTTTTTAGGGGTGGCGTGCTAACAACTGGCGCGGCTTTTTGTGATACTCAAATTGTAGATAAATTAAATAAAAATGGTATATGTTTTGAAATTGTAGAAAAAGAGTCGCAAGTAGTTGAAAAGGATTTAAAAGAATTAATAGTCAAGAGGAATTAAATTGCTGAATTAATTATTTTCCTAGGAGTGGTCGAAAAATACATGGAAAATACAAATTAGGCCCGCATGCGCGAAAGTGCGGGTTAAATGTTCTTAACCCGGGTTAGTTAAAACAGGTTTATGTCGCGAATTGTCTATGGTTTCATTAAAAAAAACTGGGTTTGCGTTTATGCAAGACGTTTTTGTGATTTAACCCGAGTTAGGCACTAACTCTCGTGTTAACTCTTAATCCGACTTTCGCGCAAGCGATTCTTTTAATACTTATATATATGTTATACCTAGTTTTTTAGATTCTATAAAATACCTATGTATGTAAGTAATTCTACTGTGTGGTTTCAATTTTGGTTTATTGTGTATACTATAATAGTGCAACTAATTTTTATTATAATAAAATTTTATAGGATTTCAAGGAGTTAAAGAGATAAAGTTTTAAACCAATTTGGGGTTGTAAGAATAGATAAATTAGGTAAGTATTTTGAGTAATTAAATTCATTACCTACCTAGTCTGTGACTTTGGATTTTGCCACTGCGACTTCGCTGCTACGCAAAATTGCGATTTTACAACTATGAACCAGTCGCAAAATCGCAGCCACAGTGTCATGGTCGCAAACTCGCATGTATGGTCGCAGTCGCAAAATCACAGTCGCTCGACGCAGTCGCTCGTAGTTGCATAATCGCAAGTCGCAGTCGCAAGACGTTTCAATAAAATGTACGGTTTAGAGATAGACTCAGACGCAGACCCAGACACAAGCAAGAAACAAACCCAACATCTAGACACAAGACCCATGGGTCTTGTGTCATGACCCAGACCGAAAACCCAGATCCAAACCCAAGACCCAGCCTCAAGATATACCCAGACCCAGGACTCATACCATAGAACCATACCCAAGGCTTAGTACAAAGTAATCGAATCCGGACCTCGCACGCATTAACAGTCTAACGTCTGCATAAGAAATGCGCTTCCTAGAGTTCAGAGCTATTCTTGGTCCTTTCGATATTAGTTGACACTACTGCGTATTCGATCGACCGACAAACGATACCTATATGTCAATATTTAGTTCGTTAATAGTCTCACTGGAGTATCTCGGTACCGGACGACCTTTACTCAGCGAGCATGTATCGTAAACGTTTTCACACTTTTTATATTTATTGTGATGAGCCAACTGTAATCAAACGACACATAGTGAAATTCAGAGGATTCCCCGTGGTCCAACTTAAATGACAATAGGTACTATTTCGCTATGTGCGAAATGAATAATAATCATAATGATCTGCCTTCACGAAGTACCTACCTAGCTAAAATTCTTAGACAAAATTCGATTATTACAGTAGGTATCTGTCTAACTTTTTTGCACTTCGTACCTGAACCGCCTACGCACTTCGTGATAAATAATAATTGTGATTCGTACGTGAACCGCACCATTACACTATGTGTCGACGTATTAGGTAGGTGTACAGTAAAAACAAAGTAAAAGTTCTTTCCTGATGTTCTTTCTATTACTTCTGTCCAAATTCACCGTGGTCCTTGCTTCTGTCTGTCCAAATAGCTAAAATTTTCTTTTTTCATGCATGCATGTGTTGCATTGTTGCGTGCGTTTGTGGAATATGAAGCCTTGAAGCATACCATCGATTTCTACCCTAATGTATGTAGGTAATATAATGGAAAATAGATTGAGGGATTCTCCAGCTTAAGTTTCTGCCATTCGAGATAGATGGCGCTGCATCTAACAGGAATGTTAAAGTGACAAGAGTTGTTTTGACATAATGTTTTTTCATTGCATAGTAGGTACCTAGCTTTTTGTAAAATATAAAAAGAGCGTCGGTGGTCTAGTGGCTAGGACGCCGGACTCCCATGCGGGAGTTTGGTGTTCGAAATCATGCAATGCCATGTACCAATGAGTTTTTCGCATTTTTCGAAGACTTACGTACATTTACCGACTGCTATAACGGTGAAGGAACACATCGTGAGGAAACCTGCATGTCTGAGGAAATTAAAAGTTTCCGAAGGCGTGTGAAATCCACCAATAAACACCTGGGCCTGCACGGTGGATCATGGCCCGTACCTCCTTGTGCAAGGGGAGGCCTGTGCTCCAACAGTGGGGAAATTAATGGGCTGATGATGATGATAGAAATTCATCATGTCCCAATGATAAAGTTTACAATCAGAGCCATCTGTTGAGTTTATTGGAAACGAAAATCCCCCTCATTTCAATCCCGCATACACAATCTAGTATGCCTCATATATAAAATGATAAATCTATCTGTGAGTATACCTACCTATATGAGTGAGTGAGTCAGTTTCATTTAAATATAGGTCTGGCGGCCATCGCGGAATCGTAGCCAGTAATCTCCAGTTTTAGCTGTATAGAACTTATAGAAAGCCTTTATTGATTTGTTTACAATATTTTTATTCCTGGCAACATTTTACAATTATGTCATATAACTGACAACTGGCGACGTTTTGCCATAATAATTTTCTCATCTATAGTTCTATTTTCTGGGTAAAAACGCAAAATTTTCAATATTTTCTTGCATTAATTACATTGTTCCACTAATGGTAAGTACCAATTATAATTGTAAACCACTTTTATTTATCTCGAAATCCTTTTACGATATTTTGGTCCATGACGAGTTGACGACTACGGACATACCTACCTAGGTAGTTTGTGATTCTTTTCTAGTTTTTAGGGAAAAATGCATATAAACCCACATTGATGTAGTCTTTGCCGTATTTTATCGATATTTTATTTGGAATTCTAAAAGATATCTGGTCGGGCCTTGCTGGTTGCCTTGACTTTGAATGACTCATTTTTTTCATCTATGTATGTTGTAGGTGTGTACTTGTAAAGGAGCATGTAGGTAATTACTCCTATTGTGAGAATTTGCAAAAAATAATTCTAGCTGTTTTAGTAAACTTAATGGTTTTAAAATGTAGATGTACCTACATTATCATTTATTTATAAAAATACATAATTGAATTAATAACAAATAAGGTCAGAGTGTAGGTAACTTGAAGGATCCACTAGGTTTCTGTGAAACTGTTCAATTTTTAACAAACCAGAATCCTCTTTTTCCTTTAGTGCACCCTTAATGACAGCTCAACCCAATAAATAACAATTATAATATTATCTCAACAATAATATTATGCCTCATATTTACAGATAAAACATCTATAGTGAAGAATGGCTTCTTCAAACACCTTACAAAAGGCCATTGACCTTGTAACAAAAGCTACAGAGGAGGACAAGAACAAAAACTATGAAGAAGCCCTGCGTCTGTACGAACATGGTGTTGAATACTTTCTGCATGCAGTAAAATACGAAGCACAGGGTGAGAGAGCTAAGGAAAGTATAAGGGCCAAGTGTCTGCAATACCTAGACAGAGCTGAAAAATTGAAAGAGTACCTTAAGAAAGACCGCAAGAAGAAACCGGTTAAAGACGGTGAATCTAGTTCAAAGAGTGATGACAAAAAGAGTGACAGTGATAGTGACTCTGACGACCCTGAGAAGAAGAAATTACAGGGTAAATTGGAAGGAGCTATTGTTGTAGAGAAACCCCATGTAAAATGGAGTGATGTAGCTGGTCTCGAGGCAGCTAAAGAAGCCTTGAAAGAAGCTGTCATTCTCCCCATCAAGTTTCCACATTTATTCACAGGAAAAAGGATACCGTGGAAGGGAATTCTTCTTTTTGGACCTCCTGGTACTGGTAAATCTTACTTAGCTAAAGCTGTGGCCACTGAAGCTAACAATTCAACATTTTTCTCCGTTTCATCATCTGATCTTGTCTCTAAGTGGCTTGGTGAATCTGAGAAATTAGTCAAGAACTTATTTGATCTTGCTCGACAACATAAGCCGAGTATTATTTTCATTGATGAGATTGATTCTCTATGCTCATCTCGTTCAGACAATGAGTCTGAATCGGCGCGGCGAATCAAAACTGAATTTCTTGTACAGATGCAGGGTGTAGGCAATGATATGGATGGGATTTTGGTACTTGGAGCTACAAATATTCCTTGGGTTCTTGATGCTGCTATCCGAAGGCGATTTGAGAAGCGTATTTACATTACTCTGCCAGAGGAGCACGCCCGATTGGATATGTTCAAGTTGCACTTGGGAAACACTAGGCACCAGCTAACAGAGCAAGATTTGAAAGTACTGGCTGCAAATACTGATGGGTTTTCTGGCGCTGATATAAGTATTGTAGTCCGTGATGCACTAATGCAGCCTGTACGCAAAGTCCAGTCAGCAACACATTTCAAGAAAGTCTCTGGCCCTAGTCCACTTGACCCTGATGTAATTGTTAATGATTTATTGACTCCCTGCTCCCCTGGGGACCCAGGAGCTATGGAAATGACATGGATGGATGTACCTAGTGATAAATTGGGTGAACCACCTGTCTCCATGGCTGACATGATGAGATCCTTAGCTACATCGAAGCCAACTGTGAATGATGACGACATGGTTAAACTCAGGAAGTTTATGGAGGATTTTGGTCAAGAAGGGTAAGTATATGTAGGCAACAGATGGAGTTCAATTTTACCAGATTAATTAATTATCTTTTAATAATTTTGATTCACAGTTATGTCGTAGAATTTAATATTAGAAGCACAGTTGTGTTTGTTTTACAAATGCTCCAACTTTTTTAATTTTCTATTCTATGAATGTATAAATTCAATTATTCTAGCATCTTTGGTTTGTTTCGTACATGTTATCTTCCATCTAATTGTAAAGGAATCACCACTTTGCCTTTACATTTAAGATTATCGTTGTTCATACCATGAGCGGATCCAGAAATTTTTCCAGGGCCATTGGTTATTGAGATCGGAAATTAGTACTAAAAATGATCAAGGGCGAGTCGAGCCTCGCGCCCTATAGGGATTTAACAGGTTTTCGAGAGGCTATGGTCAACTAGCAAGGATCTGCCACTGGTTCATACTAATGTTTTGAGTGGGTAGGTAACAGAGATAATTAAGTGTTGATGTTTGTCAGCATAAATAATTGTATACCACATTACTATTTCTGAGATATATTGTATGTTGTTTCCTGTACCATAAATAATAAATAAATAATAACAGTAATTAGCTAAACTGTAATTGTTATTCAAAGACAAGAAGCAAAATCATTTGTAAAGCTGTAACGTGCCTGTAGGTTACAGGGTTTTAAAATATCTGCATTCTAATTTGCTTCATTGTAATGACGTGACATGCTTCAATAATAACTTGTATCCACCTACTATTTAAATCATGATAACTTTTATAGACAATACTTTGTAATTTTAATTTACTATTTAATTAATTTCTGGAATTAGTGATTGTTATTGTGATAGGTACATGTTTCGGCTTAAAGAACACAAAATGCATTTTGTTACTTTAAAATTGTTCGAGCAATATGTTAGTGTAAGGGTAAGAAATTAAATTTTCATTTTGCATTACCTATATTTAAATACTGTATAAACATATTTTACTATAGATTTACGTAATATTAAAATTTCAAATCTCCCAATAATGTTTAGTTACTTCTACATTATTTTCAAAATTAGTTAAAATGTATTTGTATCATTTATGTTGTAAAGTAAGGGTTATTATAATTTTTTAAATAATATTTAGTATTTGTTACTCCCACAATGCAGAGAACTTAATCATTAAAATAATACAATATGATGTAAAACAATAGTTTATTTACATTAGGAGTTTTAGGAGACTATCACGATATTGGAGCAACAATATTTTTGATGATTGAAAGTATTACTGTAATAAAAGTTGCACTAAATGGTCTGTACGGGCTTGAAGAGTTCGTTTCTGAAACAATTCATTTAATTATTAAGTAAATAGCTGAAATAACACCACCGAACGAAAACATTTCTCAAGTTCCTTGAAATGTGTCGTAAAACCGAGGGAATAAATAGCCTATAGACCAGTTTTTCTGTGGCCTGGATAAGATGATAGAGTATATTATTACAAGTTGTAGTACTTATACCGATAAGTCCACTTCTGCAGTTACAGTTCCTGCAAATTCGCTTAAATATCTGACTTATCATGTAACGGTTTTTGTTACTTTATGATAAATACAATACAATAAAAATGTCGGCTCCGCATTCTTTGCGAATTAACAACTACTTGGTAAAAGTTGAATACATTAATATTTTTCGATTTTCTAGATTTCAGGCTGATTCCGTTTCACATTCTCTGTAATTCAGTTTTGTATTGAATGAAGTTAACAATAGACTGTAAATGCAATAAATTTATTGGATTTGACGGGATCCTTTAGTCAACGAGGACATTATGCTTTGAAGACCATCCCGATCCGTAATTATACTTAAGACCTAAGTCTCACCTATTAAAACAGTTCGCTCCCTTCTATGAGTGCCTATGGATGCTACACATCGGATTCTCATTCGCGGTTTGACCGGAGCCCGTAAGCCTAACGTGGTGACGAGCAGACCTTGAGGAGCTGGTCTGGCACCGTAAGCGATCAGCCAGGATCGTTGCGTGACCTGAAAACAAATACCACAGTAGATGAGTGTTTTTTCATGGTACATTTTTTGTTCGAAAATGAAATAAACACTACAACACACACTACTACTATCAGCGCTGTGGCTTGCCTCAGCATTATGCTGAGCTGGTGTACCCTTTTTGGCACTGTACCACACCAGATGTTCTGTGCTGCATGTATTAAACTTTGTATACTTCTGTATTCTTCTCTGGCATAGGCCTCTCCCAATTTCCTCCAGTGTTCCCTGTCCCTCACCATTCTCGTCCAGTGTGCTCCCATTTGCTCTGCAAAGGTATCGTCCCAGCGTTTATATGGTCTTCCTCTTTTCCTTTTCCCTTCTTTTGGGTACCACTCCGTGACTTTTTTCGTTCACCTGTTATCCTCTAGTCTTAGTATGTGACCTGCCCATTTCCAGTTTAGGTTTCTAATTCTTTTTATTATGCTGGTAATTTTGGTTTTCTTTCTGATATCTTCGTTTCTCACCTTATCTAATTTTCTAATACCCAACATGCTTCTCTCCATTTTTCTTTGGCAAATTGCCAGCTTAAGTTCATCTTGCTTTCTTAAGGACCAAGTTTGACATCCGTATGTAAGACACGGTAGTATAGCCACCTCATACAGCTTACTTTTAACTTCTATATTTATTTCTTTATTTTTCATATTTTCTTTTAGACTCCAGTATTTTTTCCAGCTTACGGCTATCCTTCTTTCTATTTCTTTTTCTGTACTGTTTTCAAAAGAAACTCTTTTATTTATTTTATTTTATTTTATTTACTTCTGTATTCTGGTGTTTACAGCGCTAAATAAACGATTTCAATTTCAATGTTTCAATTTACAAATTAACTAAATTACAAATCATTTATTTGTAATTTAGTAAATTTTCTTAAAATTGAAGCGTTCATTTCTTTTTTGAACAAAAACATATGCCATGGAAATTACGTAACGTTAATTAAAACGTAAGAAATATGTATTTCGTTTATTTTAAGTACAAAAAATAATGCCTACACTCGATCGCAGACAGCATGTGCAATTCGCGACAGTTCGTCTGATTCAATTTGAGATTATTGTACGCAGAACCCGCGTGTGCGTGGGTCAACATCGCGCGTTTGTATTGTGCGAACCATCTGTACCTATATATTTTGTGGTCTAACCTTCTGTCCATCAATGAGCCATTGAAGATCAGGAGCAGGGAAGCCCTTTGCAGACGAGCAGTTGACGTTGAGAGGATCTTGTAATTTGTACCGGCGCTCGTGGCCTGTAATACGAGGTCCTTCTCGAGGAAAGTCTGAAATTCAACGAATTCGATATTACTGCAGGGTGTGAAAAGACAGCTAGATCAATTGAATAAATGTTTTTCAATTTAATTGATTGAACTAGCCACTTCAAGAGTTTAGTCGCGTCAAGTATTGTATAAAAGTTAAGCTCTAAAGCTGAAAAAGTTATTGAGAACATTGCTACTGTTCAGGGGTTTAGGGCCGTTTGGCATTGTAGGTACCTATACCTAATCAAAATTCTAATGGACTTACACTTACAGCAGTCTTATAAACTTGCATATATAGTAGGTACCTACTCGTATCTACACATAGATACCGAGGTCGTACCGAACAATGGGCTGAAAAAATCTGCAATCGTATTTTATTATATTCGTTTGCAATTTTTCAGCAGTGCCTATGCTTGCATATTCACATAAACACACTATTCAATTTGTAGTTACGCGAAATTCTCGATTTAAAGCCACGAATCTCTAAAGTTGAGAATTAGCTAAATCGCTGAATAAATCAAAATACCTACAGTAAACTTCCATGGTGGCCTCAGCTTGAGCGGAGTGGAAGGAAGGCGCCTCCTCGGACACCTCGCAGCGGTACAGTCCTCGGGACCGCAGCGTCAGGTCTCTCAGATGTACGCGACGAGCGCTGGACTTTTCCAACTGGAAATTGATAACAAAATCATAACATAGCATAGCATAACTCTCACGTCCATGATCCCCGAGGGGGTAGACTGACGAACCACCTTCATCGTAGGTATAGCTCCCACTTTTCGCCGTAAGATTTGGTGGACAAACGTGATAGGTGGCGATAACAAAGTCATTGCTTTATTTTTCCAGCTTGTTCAATGCAAACAATACAAATCCATAAAAGCGTCAGCAGAGCAGTCTACTTTTTATGTAGTGGTGTTGAGTAAAGGGGTAAGGGGTATAAGGGGTCGTAGCCACTCCGAAAGTGTAAACTATTTATGATTTGTAAGAGGGGCACTCACCCAATCCTACCAACCCTGACTAGGTCCAGTCTATGCGCGTTACTGAGAGACCTTAAGGGCCAGTGTAAAGTAAGCTGTATGTAAATAGTGGTACTATTAACCCTGATTTGTCCAATTAAGACGAGGCATTGCGTACACTAGCGCCGCCAAACGAAAAAAATAATCATAACAAGTAAATAAGGCATTTAAAAAAAAGTGTCTGGTACTAAGGTTCCACGAATGAAGAAGAAATTAAAAAAAATAGGGTTGTATTCTCATATTGAAAGAATAAGAAACAAAATGCGAAACTGTCAAAAGTTGCCACTTTTAACTGTTTCGCTTTTCGATTGGTGGCGAGTTTCTCCCGCGCTTTTGTCGCGTCCACACCAACCAGCTTTTTTTCATTGTTTTGCAAATTGTTTTACAGTAGTGCTTTTCAAGTAAGAATGGTGTTTTTTATTCGAAGAACGTCTACTAAATGTGATTAATGTGTGGGACAGTGAAGTAAAGTCAAATAAGACGCTGCAGCCCGATCCGTACTTGGCTGGATTTTGAAGAGCCATACTGCGTCCGGGACGCCTTCTTCTTTGGTTCGGATATTGCAGAAGCGTGGAAGATTCTCCCAGATAGCATTGAAATGTGTCACACCAGCATTTTAATGAAGACTTGAAAGAGTTGTTTACATCAGACGTGGCTGTATGGGCTCAGTTCCCTTTGCCTTAAAAAAAAAAAAACAACAACAACGATTGGTGGCGCTAGTGTGCGCAATGCGTCACCTTAACAGATGCGGCATGTATACATACAGGTAGGACTCTTCATTGACTAGATACCACTTCACCTACAGTAGGCAAGTTAAATTGTAAAGAGTAGACCTAGGTAAGTACTGACTCTGTCCAATTAAAGCGCGTTCTTATTGTCCCGATACCACATTACGAGTGTTGTACAATATTAAAGTAAATTACCTGAATTGTAAATGTGAATACCTACGGTGTTTGCTGAGAATTTCCACTTCCCGTTACGCTCTTTTTCTGTTCTTCACGAATAAAGTAAATGATATTTGCACAGATACTTGATCTATTCCTTACTCTTGATCTTATTCTCAGTAAATATAATTTACTTTATTCATGATCACGAGGAACAGAAAAAGAGAATTTTTTCAGTAAACACAGGTCTGTATATACAGTCTGGCCAAAAACAGTAGAAATTAAATAATGGCAACTTTCCATACATTGATGTCAATTGTCAAATCACAATGACATTTCCATACTATTTTAGTAAGTGTTACCATGATTTAATTTCTGCTCTTCTTGTCCAGATATTACTAACGTCAACCCTGACTCCGTCCAGTCTATGAGCGTGCTGCTGGGGCCTCAAGCGCGGCATGTATCGATAGAACTCCTCATTGTCCCGGTACCACTTCACTGAGTACAGCCGCCCCCCCTCCAGGTCGTAGTCGCAGGTCAGAGTGGCTGACTCGCCACGCTGTTTCAGGTTCGGTACTGTTATACCCACCACGCGGAGGCAGATTGATACTGGGGACAACATTGTGAGTAAATTCGGCAGTTTCCAAGTAACAAATATTAAATGCATTTCCTTAATATTAAGATATAGACATAAATTGATGATCAAATGTGAAAACATAATTACAATTCGTTGAAAAATAAAATAGCTACATGCAATCAAAAATCAGACGATAGGAAGAAACGGCAATAGAGCATTATGACGTCACTGTGCTGTAGCGCCATGCAAGCAGGTCCTGGCGACATAAAAAGAACTGTTTTGCTAAAAAGGGACAGAGTATCTCTCCAGTACTAACTTTAACCATCAATATCTCTGATGTTAGTTGAGATATCGAAAAATGAATTTGAGATTTTTCTTCAGGATGTCCATGTAAGTTGATTGATGGAATATTTTTTAAAAGTAAAATACCCAATTGTAGGTAGGTAAGTAATTATTAGGGAATTAGTCGATTTATACAAGACAAACATGGTAGATTATTAGTACCTTTCGATCTTTGAAAGATGGTCCAGACTTTTTTTTGATAACGGGGGAAATCTTCTAAAGATTCCCGGCCTCTTGGGGGAGATAAAAGATACCGAGTTTTAGAGATTTTCACCAGCAAATGTTTACCCACCAATGGACGGTCAAAGCCTACTTTGGCCGCCGATGACCCTGTTAACACCTTTTAGTCGCCTAGTATGACAGGTAGGGGTTACCGTAGGTGTATTATACGCCCAAGACTATACTATAGAGCTGCCATAGTTTTAGACCTATTAGAAAATTAATAGGAAACTCGATATTCCGAATTTGGTCAAATTTTGGTAAGTTCATTAGCTAGAACGAATATACTTAAGTACACATATGTTTATGATTATTTAGGTAAAAGTCGTTTATTTTAAGTATAAAAATTTAAAATAGGCACCCCTACGATAGTCAATCTGATACGAAAGGGAAGTGGAGATAGTGCACAAAGATTTTTCCAAGATCGCTATTTATTTTAGAGCTGAGGCAAGAGTTTAAGAGGTAAAACGCACAATTTAATTAAAATAATACCTTTCACTGATGCCAGTATAAAATAACAAATAATCACTGCACGCATCATTATTTCACCTTAATAATCACTGCACGCATCATTATTTCACCATAATGAACACAATCACAGACTGCATTGTACTTATAACATTCCGAACGTCGTAATTAGTATCCTGCATTCAGTTTTTATTAAATTATCTGAGCGTAATTAGTAATCAATAGCTTGAAACATAATTTTATTTACAATCAAAGTGATTTATTAATATTTATTTAACCATAAATAGATGATTAATAAAAATTGTAAGTGATTGAACGTCACGAAACTTTCGCACGAAAATGGTTACAGAAGGTTTTGTAAGCGAGCGCGGCGTAGCTCGAATCGTATGCAACTGTTGCTACGGAGGGCTACGAACTGTACGATAGTGCTACGCAGTGCTATGGGCTACGAATAGCTGTTCCTCGTAGAGCTACGTTCACGAAAATGCATGGGAAAGAAATTACGGAAAAAAGTAAAATATCCCCTATATATGTATATGTATAATATATGTATATTACCTTCTTATTTAAATAAATATAGATGATTCATTGAATTATTTTTTGCTTTGTTGTTGTACGACACAGGGTATCCTAGTGCGGTATTTAGAGCATCAACCACACTTGTATTAATGTAAGTTGCAAAATAAATTTATTGGTATTTTGTATTTGTTTATCGTATGGTGAGTGGCCTTTTTTGCTATTATTATTAAAAGAAAATAAATTCATATATATATATTTGATATTCATATTTGATTGTGTGGCACTGCATATACCTGCATGTCAATGCGAACTAGTCGTCCAGTGCTTTGGGGTCAATACCATAGCCTTGGCCATTACTTTTTTACTAACATAGCATTAAGTAATATAATATACTAACTTGATTTGTAACTTGATACTAACTTGATGTGGTGTTGGAGGAGGATGGAAAGGATAAGCTGGACAGAGAGAGTGACAAATGAAGAGGTACTGACGAGAGTAAAAGAAAAGAGAAACATCTTAAAGGCTATTGAAAATAGAAGGGGAAATATGGTGGGCCACCTTATACGACACGACGAATACATAAGAAACCTTATAGAAGGAAAAGTTGAAGGCAAGCGGGGAAGAGGAAGACCGAGGATAAGCTACTTCGATCAAATCAAAGAGAAGGCTGGCGTTGCGTCGTATATGGAGGTCAAGGAAAAGGCCCTAGACAGGACACAGTGGCGTTTACTACACCGACAAGAGCATAGCTCTTAAATTGAAGAAGAAGATTTGTATGGACTTTATATGAAATAAATATATTGAATTGAATTGAATATAGGTAAGTGTATACAAAGTAAATATTTATTAGTGATTATTTGGCAAAGAAATTACGAAAAATTGTAGTAAATGAACTAAGGCACGATTGGCTAATTTTCAAATGGCGCAGGCTCAGAAAGTTTTTTCATTTAGTCCTAATTTTCGATTGAAAGCTTCTGTTTTAACTGAATTTTCTAAATTAAATTCTGTGAGATCTGTAAGACGTAGAAAGTTATTTTATAACATAGTTAAATATTGTAATATATTTATAGCAGGTACCGAAATCCGTTTCAATTATCAGAAATATCTGTTGACAATTTCCCCTTAAATCTATGGCTATATACGTTTTCTCTTTACCTTCGTTATTATTTCGTTAATATTTTAGTAACTAGGTAGACCTAAAATTTTACTTAACGAATGTTATTATATAACATAATTGATTAATTAAACTGGCATAATTTGGGATGTTCTCGATTAACGCAAATTTAATTGATGAAAATATGTACCCGTTAACGTCGGCGTATTTCAAATAATTAAAATTTATTAAGCCTAAAATGTTTGGTAATTTTATAATTAGGTATGTATTTAACCGGGAACTTTTTGCAATTTATTCTATGGAGGTACAAGACCAAGATCAAAGTGGGCCTCCTTTATCATAGATACGAGTATATACAAAATTTAAGCTCTATGTCCTTTACTGTGTAAAATTCACTCTGAAAAAATTGAAAAGTTATTACATGTAGAATTTAAAACTGTTGAGTGTAATTGAGCTAAAAGATCGATAGGGCGCGTTTGTTCCTTCATATTAATATTAGCAAGACAACAATATTTATTCATATCATAATTTTATGGTCATTTAGACCTAATTATAACTTTCTCACATATTTTTAACATAATTTTAAAGAGTATACCACATACAGCGACAAAATTAAGGAAGCGAAAGGTATGTTATGACAGATTCATGGCGCCTTTTTCTCTGCCTACTAAGAAGAACTTTAGAGATGAATACAGAAACTCAAAAATTGCAAATATTTATTATGATTAAGAGAGTCCTGAATTCTCCGCGAATTATCTGTCGCTGATTGCATTATACATTCATCGGAAGCCAGATTTACGTAAACAGCACATTATGCGGTCTCTATTACCACAAAATAATTAAGACCAGTAAAGAAGTTTAGTCGTAGCAGCGAGGCTTTCACAATTTGCGCATCAGGTGCTGTCCGGACTAATCTCCAAAATTCGTACGGAAATCGACATAATCATAATTTGTATGAAAACTTAGGTACTAGTACCTACCTATAATTATTTGGAGTCGGTGCCAGTCACACGCTATCTGTGCACTGCGCGTGGAATAAATAAAATCTGACAGTGCAACACGTTGCATGTACTCGTAGCTGCTAACACTAATAATGTAATTTATTCATTACTGTTCTTATTTATTATCTCCACTACTGGAAATTTCATTGCTTCCGTCAAATATGGCCGCCATGTGATATTCACAGTTTAATTTACGCACCGGCTCAGCTGTACAGGAGTTTGAAGTGGTTTATGACACGGTGAGAACGTTCTGGAGGTTTTGAAGTTTGTACTAAATAGCATCATAGCTGAAAACGTAAAGACTTTTAATTTTATGGATGTTCCGTGCAAGGGACGGTATTGTCCTTTTGATTTAGGCACCTACAGAACATGGTAACATGAACAGCTACAACAAGGAACGAACTACAAGGAAGGAGACCTTAAGAACCTTATGACCTTTTTTCCTGCCTCGTAGTTACTAAAGGCGAGTAGACAAGATAATGAAAACTAGCTTCTAAAATAAAAAAAATATTTAAAAAAAATAGTAAACAGACATAGGAACAAGCAACAGTGGTCTCTGAATTTTTTAAAATTGTTATTTAACAATTGAGTTTTTTCTGTCTTACTTATTATTTTTAAATAATATATATTAAAACCATACATATTGATACAATATATATAATATACATACCTACATATAAATATAAACTAGAATAATTAATATAAATGTATACATATTATAGGCATTATAAAAAGGTGCATGTAAGTACAAAATGTAGTTAAATATAACATTAGAGAATTACTCAAGAAAATGCAATGCAAAACAGGAGAAGATGCAGACAAAAACTCGCTAAACACAAACACGAACAGTCCATTATAAATATCTAAACAAAAATTATGTAATATACTTTGCTATATTAAAAATAAAGATAACTTTATTACCATTCATCACATAATCAACTTATACTAGGCAGGTACATTACGAATGAATTACGTATATCTGTATCTACTAAGAAATATGTAGGTACTAACCTATGCTTGAGATAGGACCTAAGTACTTCGCATACGCGGAAGGGTCGTAACCGTACACTTCAATTAAACTTGGCCCATTTAGCGGGGCATCACGTGCATACAGTACACCTAGAAGGTTTAACTAGTTGGCGACAAGTTACGGTAAGGCGATACAAGTTGTAATCTTTGTATTGGAATACTCTTGGAACAGGTATAGGTGTGCAGTGTGCTTACATAGGTGTTAAAGTAGGTACGAACGCTGTACAATCACACGTACTCGTACGTAGCTAAAAGGATACAGGAGAAATATGTTTGGGTTTTTTTCAAAAAATACTGGACTTGTTCCTAATTGTTCCGGAATTGTGTCCACCCTGGAGCATAGAGGGTGCACCGCCTGGGATAGACCGCTATTGGGAGGTTGGGTTCAGAGCAAACCCTGCGAATTTTGGTTCTTCCCTTTTTGATGTTGTTAGGCGACAGTTTTCCCTTCAATTTGCAGGGGGTTGTAATAACTTAGGGGTATGCTAGGTACTCACCTGATGAGGAGCAGACTGGAAGCACTGACACATAAAAATATAACTTTTCGTGGAATTTGGGAGGGAAACGAATCGATTCAGGGGTAGGACTGGTTAGGGGTGAAAATAGGGACCAAGTGGTGTGGATTTTTAGGTTAAGTTAATAGAAATACGAAATTTATAATGGGAGCTCGTGCTGTGTCGCTGAGACGAGAGGGAAGCGAAAGTGAAAGTGACAGTTGTATTTTTTTAAACCTAAGTTAAGTAGCGGGGTTGCCACAAACATAAAATTTAACCGAAAGTACGTAATAAGTACCTAGTAAGTAGGGGAGATACCAAACACTAATAAGAATAATAATATTCTGTAACATCTGTTACACAGATGAAAATTAATAATACCTACATGCTTGTGAAATTTTTGGAATCGGTGCTGTCGTTTTTGCACAAATCTCATATATAATATCTTATATGTGATTGTATGACATTATGTGAATGCTTAATTCGGTAGTTTCCAAGTAACAAATATTAAATGCATTTCTTAAAAATTAAGAAATAGACATAAATTGATGGTCAAATGTGAAAACAGAATTGAAATTCGTTAAAGAATAAAATAGCTCCATGCAATCAAAAGTCAAACGATAGAAATAAACGGCAACGTTACATTATGACGTCACTGTAAAATAACGCCATACAAGCAGATCCTACATATAAAGAACTGTTTTACTAAAAAGGGACAGAGCATCTCTACAGTACCAACTTAAATTATTAATATCTCTGATGTTAATTGAGACATCGAAAAACGAATTTTATATTCTTCTTCAGGATGTCCATGTAAGTTGATTGATGGAATAAAAAATAATAATCAAATACCGAATTACATGTAAATTTGACATAGCTCATAAGATTAGCAAGCTGAAGTGGCAGTGGGCCGGTCACGTCTGTCGCAGAACCGACAACCGCTGGGGTAGACGAGTTCTGGAGTGGAGACCGCGTTTGGGCAAACGTAGTGTGGGACGCCCCCCCTGCTAGATGGAGCGACGATCTGCGCAAGGTGGCTGGCAGCGACTGGATGAGAAGAGCCGAAGATCGGGCTCAATGGCGCGCCCTGGGAGAGGCCTATGTCCAGCAGTGGACTAGAATAGGCTGCTGATGATGATGATGATGTAAATTTGCAATATGGAAGTAGGACTTATACGTAAATGTTAGGCTAAGATCGAAGCTCTATCCGAAATTTTGATTATGAATTCAAATAGGCCCTATCTTATACAAATTGTTCTATACGCCACTTACATTCCAGAAAATTCAGATTCAGAAAGATTTATTGTACTGTTCTGAAACAAATTATCAAGGATGTTTCGTTTTAGAACCGTAGGTGTCTAGATGTTAGTATTTATTTCCTATATTTTAATATACATATCTATATATAATGATGATGATCTATAGTTTTTATAAACTATATTGAAAGCGATACCTGCAGCACCTTCTCAGGTGTTTACGGTCCTTGTTTTATTTGTTTAAAATATAGCCCATAAACTTTATCATAAACAATGTTTTATTGAATATCCATTTCAACATCTAGAGGTGTCATAAATAAGATATGTCTTCATAAATTTATGAATTGCTATTTTACGATAAATCGTTTCATAGATAGTACGACCATCTTAAAGAAGTTTAGGTATCTTAGTTTGCTGGTAAGTACCTACCAACTGAAAGAGATTTCAAAATTGTCTACTTTTAAGAAAAAGTTCATAAGCTACCTATAGACTTAGAACTCGTATATATCACTTTACCCTTACGGCCTAATCTCACTAGCGAATTGCGAGTCAACTGGCTAAGTTAAGGTAGGTGCTTAGGTAGTTGATGAAGAATTAAACAACAATATAGTTTTTTGGCAGAAATCCTCGCTACACTTGCCGTATATCAGGGAACACAATAGCAGAGATAGGAGGCACTGGGCTAGCAACAGTTAACCTAACTGTCGGCAATTTGGACCTATACGAGATAGAATAAATGGGTCTTGTATATCGCGTAAAAACTTTATACAAAACCTATACCTATCACGAGCGGAGAAGATCCAAATTTCTATACTAGAATTTCGTCTTTTAATCCGTTTTGGAGGTAACAGCAACTGCTGGCCGAAAAAATATACATTCTGTTTGGAGCTTTATGGTTGGTTGTTAAAGCTGGTTGTTGAATGTCTTATATACGGGTAAAGCAGTAAGTTTACCCGACATCTATTGCGGACGCAGGAGAGTTAATGGTGCACGTGTTATTGAAGTCAGATATTGCTCCAAAATTCTGCAACGCACAGAAATGTCCTTTAGTGTAAAAGTGCCTTTCTTTTATTGTACCAATGTTTTGTTCTTTAATAGGTGATAATTGATAATCGATCTGATATCTAGTCTCACACACAAAACAAAATTTAAACCATATAGATTTTGACATACAAGGCATTGATCCTTAATATTCAGATGGCAAATGAAGTTAAAATACAAGAAACATAATAATAGTCATTCCTAGGTAAATAATGCCATACCATGTTGTTCAAACTTAGTAAAAAGCCAGATAATGCTTTTGAACATAGAAATCTGCTGCCTTTGAAGTTAGAAAATTAAATTATTTGTTAATTACATTTTTATCAGATTTACACTGCTTAAATTAAGTAGTATTACAAGTAATTACCTATATATACGAGTATCTGAATTGATATGAAAACCTTCCCTGAAAATCGGTTAGTTACGGAATACGGAATAATTTGGGTGTGAAAAATAAATATTTGAGAGGACGCTAAAGAGGGCAGGAAACAAAAGGCGTATTCTCTCGACCTCGTACGAGTAGTGCAGATAAGGGCGGGCTTTCTTGTCGAGGCTCTTTGGAGAACTTAATGGTCACTCAGAGGACACTTACCTCTACAATGGAGGAAAAGAACCGGGCTGCTAGTTAGCTCAAATTAATTTTTCTTAGTATTTAGTTTTGCGCTTATTTTTGTATGGGTTAAAAATAAACTATTATTTGTTTAGTTGCTAAGTTTTGTGTTTTATTTTGGCGTTTATAATAAGAATGATTTATGGTTTAACAATGTAATTAATAAATCAGGGCCTGATTCAGGGTCGATGGTGGGCGACCTCCAAGTCTAAACTGTTTATGGCGTGCCATCTATTTACATAGGTACTCTTTCAGTGCTTCGTTATTTTTTTTAAATAAATAAAATATAGGTGTTCCAGAAATTACAATACAATCCTTTATTGATAACAACAAGTTACAGGTCATTACAGGTCGTTTTTCAATACAACATACTCATTAATGTATAAACATAATAAAAATGATTATAATTTCCAATTAAAAAAATATTCAATAAATGATCCAATCACTTCCCACTGTCAATAATGAAATAAAATAAAAATAAAATAAAGAATATATTATAATAGCAGGTAAAGATTATTAATTAAATTTTCATTTTAGAAATTCGTCATATGAGTAAAACGATTGCTTAACAAGCCAATCACGTAATTTCTTTTTAAAAACAAATGAACTCGGGGCGCCAGTGACATCGCTGGGCAATCTATCGTATACTGCAGGTACCATAGCCTGGACGGTTTTGGAGGTCTTCGCGAGGGAGTGCGAGAGCGGTTGGAGCCTATTGGCGTGGTGGGTGCCGTAGGAGTGGCGGTCGCCGAGTCGCGAGTAGTTGTCTAGGTTCTACCTAGCTTAGGTAGCGACCTGGAAGATGACTAGGCATGGCAGTGTCATTATGCCCAAGGACACAAACCCTAGCCGGTTCGTCGTGATCCACACGTGCGATCACTCGTTTGGCGCGTTTTTGCAGTATACACCATACTGCAGAATTGACTGCACCGTGGAGAAATAGTAGTTGCGCACTGCTTCCATGGGTAGAATTAAACGTCTAGATACGAAATAGTAGCAAGGTGGGGTGTTTGGAGGGCGGGAGAATTTTTTCCAAAGACAAAACTCTTAGAGTTGTAATTAATTAAGTACTTACTTATTCCCACAGGAAATACCAACATAAATAGAAACCTAGTTAGATTAAATAAAAAGTTTGTAATACGTGTTAAAATTAACGCTATGGTATTATTAGGAGCCACTTGAACGACCCTCACGTAACCCGTAAGTCAAGCGACGTGTGTACGGATACGAAGCCATGTTTTAATTACATTGCAACTTAAACTCGTAAATATTTAACTTGAGAATAAAATAATTTGCAATAGTTATAAAATATTACGTGTTGAAACACTGCATATAAGTTTGTATTGATAGTACTTGCCGATACCTTACTTTTCACTTTTTTGGAAAAGAGTAACATAAACGTTTATTTTAAAGGAAAAGTTTAGGGGTTAACCCTAGATTATTCCGATTTATTCCCGATTGGTCCGCAAAATTTTATTCCACTATGATTTGTAATGTAAGTAATATAACTAATTTATATTACTTACATTACAAATCATAATGGACCCTGCTAATAATATTGGTATATAATCTAAAAAGGTGATTAATATTCCTAATGAATATTAATCACCTTGGTTGTCTGGAAGAGATCGCTCTTAGCGATAAGACCGCCTAGATTGTATTAATCGTTTTGTACGCATTGTATCACACTAATTTTGTGCAATAAAGAGTATTCATTCATTCATTCATTCATTATATACCAATATTATTAGCAGGGTCCATAATGATGTAATATCTTTCTAAGGTGTGCATTATTCGTTCCATTTATGGTATACAATAAATAATCTGATTAAGATCAAAATAGCTATCACCGTTCTCAAAATGAGATAAAATGATATCACGCGATGGCGTACTAAATAGGGACAGCGCTATACTAACGTGATAGCATTGTCTCTGTTTAGTACTTACACCATCTCAAATTATTTTATCGTTTTCGATTCGATTCGATCGAGTCGATTTCGTTGCCTGTGTGTGGTAAAATCTACATATGGCCACAAAAAAAACCTAGAAAAACAGAAATTTATCTGTTAATGGCTAGTAAAGAGTGTTACTTTAGGGTTGCTTACTGTCGATTTTTATTTTCCTAAAAATGTGGCACCATAACTCATTTGATCGACTTTAAGTCCCACGATCGCCGTCGGAGTGCCCCTGTTTCTTCCCTGTCTACATCTCTTGTAAGCAAGCAACGTTTAATTCAAGAGCCCTGTCCTGAAATAATATTAAAAGCGGGCGCTTTGTGAGGTGCTAACAAATTGGCGGCGAGTCTGTATGGCGCCGCCGCCGCTACAACAATACTGTATATACAGAACTACTGATTGGCGAACAAGACTACGTATTACTTATAAATAAGTCAAGCAAAGGATCAAATATGGGTGGGACACACCTACATTACGGGGTTTACCTTATTCCGGCCTAGTAGAAAGGACATCCAAGCGTCGGTCCGTATTTCCTGAAAGAAACAAGAGGGGCGGACTGTTTATTTTAAAAGTATATAGTATCTGTGATAGTTTGAGTAGATCATACTGAACGCTCAGAGGCTGAAAATGGATGATGATGATATAGAGGTGACAGAGAGGGTATAGTTGGTGTTTGCGCCAAAGCTGGTTGTTTTTCAGTCAATGAGTAGTGTATTCTTTATGCTCGCCCTATACCGTGCGCCACCTGCCGCGGAGTGAGTGAACTGTATAAAAACAAGACCAAACGACATCGCTTGGCAATCTATCGTATTAATTAATTAAGGTTCCTGTGTAGACACGTATTCGGTGGCCGCGCCCGTTCCCGTGCTTTTCCGCATTTTTATGAAACTATATTAATTTATTTGATTTTATGACTATTGTTTATGCTATTTGTGTGCTTACTAACAATTGGATCAGGAACTAACCCATACAATTGCTGTGCATGGATTAAACGCGGCAAGATTCGCTTCAGCTTATGGTGATGGTGGCTTAACTCTGCTCTCAAACGCGGATAACTAACTATTTAGGTGTTTTATATTACATGTTGGGGGGAAGACACCAGCAAGGTGACAATCTCTGCCTTTCATTTCAGTATCTATACCTCCCAGTTGGCTAGGTCACTGCGGACCCTAAGGGTCTAAGTTCGATTCCTTCCTTCCTTCCTTCCTTCCTCATGTCCTGTACTACACTATTTTTTTTTTATTCGAAGACTTAAGCACATTAATCAATAGTCCTCCACAGCACATTAGTTTATAGAACAAAAAAAACTTATTTGACCAATGTAGAGTTAACGTTGGCAGGTACCTTACTATCTGTAAACTTTTGTGGACCTGATTAGTCAAGCAACAATGTATGCGAAGCAGAATCGAACCATGTGGTTTTAGGCGTAAGGCCATCCGCTGCGTGACGCGGACATCCGCGGCGATAATATCCATTGCTCGTTATGAAGTTAAAACGTCAGCAAAAGAACATAATAACCCGCAATGTACATCGACATCAAATATTGTTCATTGCGATCTCCATGACATATTATAAAAGTACCAGTGGCGACCTCGTTACAGGGTTTTTATTTTTCTGGTTAAAGTATAAGGAAAAAAAATCGGACAGTGCTCGTGGCAGTGTGTATCAAAAATAACAAAGGAATATTTGAAAGAAGGCGAGTTTCCGTCTGCCTTTGTTCACAAATCGCGTAGCTGATGTTACGCCTGAATAGCGGAATCTAAACACTTGACTTTTGATGCATGTTGCACATTCCGAAGGTACAGGTATAGTGAGATAAAATGGTGGCTCTAATAGAGACGAGCAAACCTGTTGAGAATAGCGAATTTCCTCAGAAAATGTTTGGTATTTCATAAAGTTGTGTAATTGTGTATGAGAACTTTTATTAAACCCTGCAATAGATAAACCAATTTTATATTAATATATATTCTATGCCAATAGGTAATAGAAGCTAGTTAATTTCTGAAATAGGGAATCACTTATAAAAACCAGATGCACTGGAAATTTCCAATTTCTGCCTAAGTATACTCGTATCTTGTTATCTCCCTTGACTTTCTTCCTCAAAATCAGAAATCCCTTGAGAAATTTTCGTGTCAATTGGTTAGATTCCCAACTATTGGTCCTGATTTTTTTATGGCTGTGTCATAGATATGCTGAGATCAAGGACATGAGATTGCAGAATAAATACAAAAACAATATTAACAAGTATTTAATCACGAATCTCCATAGAGGTGGTTGTACAACGTAGGTATACGTACAGTGGACAAATCAGGCTATTTGGTACTTTGTCGGGTCGTTCCCCGAACGCCCGCTGTAACTTTTTTTTTATTTACACCTAAACCCGCGATTGATCAAACTCACCTGGTGGTAAATGAGGCCGAAGATGAAGCACACGGGCTTGTAAGTACAAGTCCGCCATAGGTCAGGTCAAGCTACCCAAAACGTCAAAATTTGAGAATCTGAAATGTATCATATTGCACAGGCATAAGTTTGAGATTTATTTGAAGGTTTTTGACAGATGGTATAGGGCTTGTGATCGACTGTACTGGCTCTTCTATAAACACCACAAGAAACACATCAACGTCGAAGCGGAGACATTGCTTACATAGAAGGGTGATGCAGCGCAGGCGGACCCTGAAGGAGTCCGGTCACCAACAAGTTACTCGGATCATTCACCTCGTACGACACGCTTATCCAGTGCCGATAGGGATATTATAATCTGTCCCATATACGGAAAGCTTATCCAATGGCGGTAAGGACATATTAATATTAGACACATTCACACGAATTTCACGGAATTCCACAGCGTTCCACAGACCCTGAAGCTCCTTCACTTTGAATGGTGTCACAATCCTTAATTCATGGTGTTATGTTTATTTTATATGTTCCATGTTCCCTCGAAACATACCCGTGAAACTGTACTTGTATTATATGCACAAGTGCTGAATAATTTAGCGAACCAGTTGTGTAAATAAGTTGTAAGTAGGTATGTACCTCACAACTTGTTTTAATTTTTACATAAACTTTCGATTTTTGATGTAGACGTACGGTACGATTACGTATTTTTGTACCTAAGTATAAAGTAATGTATACAAGTATGTATAGAGAGACATATAATAGCACCAATTTTTATTTTATTGTGTAAATTGCATAAAATCAATGATAATCGAAGTTTTTGTTCGTGACAATCACAACAATCCCCTTAAACATAATTTTAATAATTAATTATGTAACGTCTAATTCCATCAACTATCTAAAAACTGGATTTGAAGCTGGGTAAAGGTAGAAATATATTACAGGCAATGAAAAATGAAACAAAGTCGCCAGATGATTGATGCATCCGCTGTAATTACAGTCGCGCTGTGTTACGACTGTGCGTTTTTAATGACATTCGTCATTATTCATCGGCATGCTGCGTTTGATTGATGTTGGAATGTATTAAGATTTTTATTATCTTATGTTTTTTCCCATGTAACTGGAATGTGTCTAAGTATTTTCCTACAGTTTTATTCACAAAGGATCATAATACTAGAACATGGTAAATAATTTGTTCAAGCAGAGCTGGATGATAACCGTTCGGGTCTTTTTTTTAATGGAGTCCGCAATTCTAGACAAACGTAGAGTGGGGCGACCCCTTATAGATGAAGTGACGATCTACACAAGAAGACAGGCTGTAACTGTATGCGGAGAGCCGAAGTTTGGACTCAACGACATGCTTTGAGAACTGATATGTCCAGCAGTGGACTAAGATAGGCTGATAATGATGAGCAAGATCCTCATCTTTGGGAGAAGGGTATTAAAACTAGGTAGATTATATCTACATTGATAAAAGATAATCTAAAATGCTGCCAGATTTCTTAAAATAATAAAATAAACCCTTCTGTGAAACCCTTAAAAGTTTCTAACTTTCCGTAATCTTAAGAAACTCTACGGGCTAACAAGGTAGTCTTTTCACGATGCTAAACGTGGTTGAACTTAAATTGCTTGGGATAGTGCGAAAGTTTTGTATGTTGCTTAGTTCGGTGAACACTACTAAACGGTCCCAATTTAGCCACTTGGTTTCACAGTTTCAAAAGAACTTTTTACGGCACAGCAACTCTTACAAGTACCTGTTACAAACAATATATTATTGCGAATTGGAGAAAACGTAAAAAAGGAAGGTAAAAGAAGAAAGGTAAAACTTAAAAAAAACGTTTGGGGTTTTTACACTTTCCCGTTCATCTTTTACCTTACTTTTGTACGTTTTCTCTAATTAGCAATAATATATTGATTTACCTTTCTTCTTTTACCTTATTACGTCTTTCTCACAGAAGAGGGTTGCGGTAATTAACCCCAAAGAACAACTCACATAGGTCGGAGGAAACTATATTACAGTATCTAAGTAAGTACCAAATTACCAGATAGAATATTTCTTTCTTCTGAGACAAATTAAATTATCTAGTTGCGTAGGTAACTTATCTATAAAAAATATGACGAATTGAAAACGAATCTATAGACATATTTCTTAAACATGAGCACATTGGTAGAATTGGTAGCACGCCCGTGCCTGTTTACGAGTATTTTTTTTGCAAAATAAAAACAAATGACTCTCGAAAATCATGACCCAGAACATTTCTTTTTTTTCTCCGATGAAAAGGTACGCGAAGAAAAAACCTTAGTTTACGTTCACCACAATATATCACGTTTGAAACTGCGTGGGAGTTCCAAAGCCGCGAATTGACGCGTCGAGAATGAAAGAGGAATCGTAAAAGGCTTTTGGATTGAGAATGCTGAATCATCGCGGTGTCGAGTGCGGGCGCAACGTGCGCTAGTGATGACGTGCAATAACGAGCTAGGGATGTGCATGATCTACGTCATTATCGATTATATCGATAAACCTGCTGCAGAATTCCACTGCGGTGGATGATTGTGACTTCCTGTTATCACTCATCAGGGACATAGATGAAGACAAACATAGTGAGGCAACCTGGTCTAAGGGGCAAATCTAATCCACATACTTATCACTGTACATTTATCATGGTCTGTCTGTATCCTAGAACCTTTTACAAGGAGGAATGGTCCCATCCCAACAGTTAATATGTATAATATAATACAGGGCTCGCACCAAAGTCATCTTTTCCTCTAACTTTAGACAGTGGGTATCGATGATGCATTTTATTTAGATACTCTAATGCATTCTATTTAGATGTCTTAAATTATAAACTTTTATTGATCATTCACAAAAATTCCATTTTTAAAATTCGATGATCATTGGGCAATATTTTGAGCGTTTTAGACTAGCTAAGCCTGCGGCGATCAATAATCTATGAAACTATTCAGAGGTCACAGAAAGTTAATCGAAACTTCGACCGCTAGACCTATGCGTCAACCCTCAACTCTATGTTTGACTAATGCCAATATATTTATCTTGTGAGAAACACAGTGTACCCCACGGTTATCAAAATTATTAATGGTAGGTAGCTGGGTAACAGCAAACGTAAACCAATCATGAACGAGAATTGTAAAGCTGTCTAACCCTATAATGTTTTTGGAGCCTACAGGCAGGAAAATATCGATGTAATTTGTGAAACTATGTGTTTGTTCCCTACATGTTTAATAATTAATAATTCAATTAATACCAAGCCTAAAGTTTTGAGGAAGACAACCCACAAGTGCCCACAAAATGGATCAATATTTTAAATGCAGAGACAGAGATTAAATAAAAGGAAAAATTATTAGGAGCGGGGAATATGTGGACACGGATGGACAGTGTAACAAAACTGTTCTCTTACTAAAAATAATAAGAGATTGATAAAATGTTGGCCAAATGATCGAGTAGGATCCCACGTTGAATTTAATTAAGTAACTCAGTCTTTTAGAGAATCAAATAAAAATAATTGAAGTTAGCGATTATTTAAAGAAATTAGACTTTCAATCCTCAATATATTGCTAAAATATTACACTTATTAAAATTAATTGAAGACGAAGCAATGCTTTTAAGTAATTATGTAAATACTGTTACTATACACGAACTAGATGAATAAAAAACGTAAGTAAAACCAATCTAATCCCATTATTGGCAACAATATTTGAAACTTGCATTTCAAATTGAATCAAATGAAATTTTATATAGACAACAATAATAATTTCAAATGCAACCAATAAAAGGATTAGTGCCACAAGCTTTACCATCAACCCATCCCTATACTGCCCCGGTATAGACATCACCCATCTTGTGGGAAAATGTAAATGTAAGTTCACCACTCATCTTGTGAGAAGGTGAAATGGAGTACGTCACCCATCTTGTGGGAAGACGCAAAAGCCAACACCACCCATCTTGTGGGAAGGTGCATTAGCTTAAATAAACACCACCCATCTTGTGGGAAGGTGCAGAAATGTGGGAAGATATAATAATCATGATGAGGCAGCTCCTCAATAATCAAAATCCAGCAACGAGACAAG
Organism: Hofmannophila pseudospretella; assembly: GCA_947369225.1. Lineage (NCBI taxonomy): Eukaryota > Metazoa > Arthropoda > Insecta > Lepidoptera > Oecophoridae > Hofmannophila > Hofmannophila pseudospretella. The sequence goes on along the minus strand of OX376321.1, from coordinate 9,519,675 downwards.
CTCAAACTTCAAGCGACTCCAAAGGAAAACTCCTTGAACGTTGTCAAACCAGAGTACCGGAAGGTACACGAAGGGGTCCCACTTGCCCGTCTACTCCCAGCGGGTATCAACAACAAAACAAGTGATATTCCATACGTGCCGGAATTTACCCCCAGTAGGACGGTGCTCGCCGAGTTCCAAAGAAAGTAACTAGATGCAAGAACCAAGGTCTCACTGAACATGACATCTTGGAACAAGTAAAGTGTAAACAATTCGGTTACGTACAAATAGATTGTATGTGAAGTATTACTGCTCATGTTTGTATAAATTAAGGATGATGTTCATACCAGATCAGCCAGGGATACATTGTATTAAAAGAATAAATAAATAATTATAAAATAGACATTAATAAAAATAAACTAAAAAAGTAAATAAGGTAGATCCAAAACTTTACCTAAACCCTGAGACCACTTTTCACCATTAATATACTTACTTACTCTATTTCCTGCTCATTAATAGATTTTTTTAAAGATTAAACCTATTTTACCATCACCTAGCTTAGTTTAAATCCCTATCAATTTCCTAATAAATGCAATGTTGTAATGTGGTGAGTAATGTGGATACATACTTAAATAAATAATATCAGGTCTCCCTCGATTTACTATGAACATTAAATGTCCATTTGTGTGTCGAACCCAAACACATCAAATTAGAGCAGTAACTTTAGCAATGTATGGGTCTGGGATCCAGACTCTGGATATATCCAAAGACGTGCTCGTATTACGCCTCAAACGATTTATCATTTCCCAGCCTCGAGATTCATCTCATGGCTAAATGGGTAAATGCACGTTTAATCCAAACAATGCTTAAGAACCGCTCGTGATGAGGACCATCCTAGAAGCTATTTCTGATGAACACTCCTCACCACTTGCTCAATCGCACTCGGTACCCAGCCGGGTGTTCTTGAACAAGATCGCCTAAACGACCAACCAACAATTCCATTGCTCCGTAGAACTAAGCTACAGGAACGCCAGACAGCCCTTCAGAGCATGCGCGAACTCTGTGACGAACAAAGGGTATAAGAGTTGGTTTCCGGCATGTATAAAAAGTGTCAGTTTAATGATAAATAAATTTGTAATATAATCGAAACTGTTTGATTCTGAAACTCTACAAACAGCGAAGTGCTCCCTGCAAGCAGGACAATACCTCGCATTAGAGAATCTCAAAAATCTAATAAGTCCTCGATTATGGTTCATGCATAATGACTACAGACATTCCTTCCAAGCATCGTAATCCAAACACAAGGTGCTTTCGTATTCGCAAAGGAAGAAAATACGCCATCATTACACATTAGCTGGTTTCAGCCTCCACTCTCCATGTTTACACATAGAAAATAAGAAGCCGTCCCCATATAGGTCAGGCATGTAAAGACTGGCATTTTATTGTCATGCACCAAGTACCTTAGTACTTTTACAAGCGAATTTCTAATGAGATACCATTTTTGAACACCACTTTCATTTTACATTTGTTTGAACAATGTAATTTTGCGTGGCGCTCCATTCTCTCCGCCTTGCCCCAGAGGCGAGATTATGGTTATATTTGTATAACGATCATTTAGACCTTGCCAGCTTTACTTTGAAAGCCCAAAGTAACAGGACAGAATTTTCTCTGTCTCTCGGTGCCGTGCTCACCGATGCCTTCCCTATATATACTCATTACATGTTGTGACGATCCGCTGTCGGGCCTAATGCCCTATCCCCATACTAAAGTTCGCCGACTTATATCTCGAGAACTAAACATGTTATCACTATACAATCTTTGACAAAATTATTCAGTTTGACGAACCCTTTCCGATAAAGTAAAAAAAAAAAAACTTTATTGAAATTTAAATTAATTTCAATTCAACATTGAAATAAGATGTTTAACACCTATAGACTGTTACATTCAACCCCCAAATTTTTAAGAGGTCTCCCAATTAAAAATTTCCTAATAAAATAATCCACTTAAAATTAAGCATAGTTCATAGTATACAATACTTGAAAACAAATTTATTAAACACATTTTACTTAAGTATTTTAAACAAATAGGAAACTTATTTTATCCGTCAACTAATAAAACACAATTTAATTCAAGTAATTGAAATCATTTTCATTAATAGAATGCGGGAATACTTGAACTATTAACCACTCCAACACTAAATAAACAATTCGCACTCTAATCACAATATAACCTAAACCATAAAGGTTCTCTAAAAAAAAAAAAAACAATCCTTCTATAACATAAATGTATTACCTTTCTTTACTTACGAACTTATGAACTAAAATATATCTGAAATGATTAATTATACGATATAATTAAAAATATGTTTCCCACATCTTTTATTTCATAACTAACTATTTATAATATCTTGACAAATGAATTGTGTTGTAATTTCCATTTACTTGTTTTGTCTGCGGACAAATTAACTTATATACATTGGGAAAAGGAATTGAAACGATGACATATAGTCCTTCATATAATAATTCAAATTTCTTAGTTGCTTTCTTTTTCGCTTGCTTTATTTAACTTATGAATCTTCACTGAATCCCCTACTTTAAATTGAATTAGTCTATGATGTTGATCAAATCTAATTTTCCTTTTAATACTAGCTTCCAATAGATTCTTTTTAACCTGTTCTCTTACTAATAAAAGATCTAACTTCTCCTTCACCTGCGGCAATAATTTATCAATTGACAATTTATTTGACTCTCCATTTTTATTTCGTGTTCATAACAATTTGCTCGCCCAAGTTTTAAAGTAAATAAATTTGGATAATTTGATAAAATGTAATTTAGTTTTTGTTTCTCTACCGCGTCAACTGCTTCCCCAATGTTAATTTCCTTCAGTAATTCAAACAGAAAACTTTCCGCAACGCAAGTAACGTCACTCCCTGTATCCAGCAAAGCCTGAACTTGCATATCAAATGTTTGAATAGTCATCTCCGATCTCAAATTTTCTATAAGTTCCTCGCTTACCTTAGACTCATCAAAAACTGAATGAGTAAAATTCTCCTGAACAATAATGTCACCTTCTGATACATCCGAATTATATCTTAAAAGTTCAATAACCTCTTTAAATGTATCTTCCTCTTCTAAAGTTGCTTCTTTGTATCCTATTTGAAAAACTTACAAAACCGATTGGAACGTTTAAAAATTTTACTCTAAATTTAACTTCATATAGATATGTTTCTAGTACTACTAACAGGTAGAAAGTACTTCAACCCCCTTAGTTTTAAAACATGAGATGACTACAACCAAATAGTGATCAAAATAGAAATGAGGCCGCCTTATGGGTCTCACTCATCATTATTTTTGCATTTAACTATTTTAGTATACCTACATATTTATATATGTATATCATATTACTTTTATTTTACTATATTTACTTTATATTAAGTAATAATAACCATTTTCATATCCTCACACTACACTGTCGCTAATCTCTTTAATGTCTAATTAATTTCAGAGGTTGCCTGGAAGAGATCGCTTTAAGCGATAAGGCCGCCTTTGTACATATCGTGTTATTATTCCTGTAGTTTTTACTTTTCCTGATTTTGTGTACAATAAAGTGTTTCTATCTATCTGCTTCTGCACATTGTATTCTACCTCTTTTTATGTTGTATGTTTTGTTTCTGTCCCGAGTGTACAATAAAGTATACATATTTGTATTTGTGTGATTACAACCCCCTGAGTGTAAGCCTAAATTAATCTCAAAATAGAGATGACTACAACCCCCTGAGTATAAACCTAAATAATTCTATATTTACCTAGTGTGTATATTATTAATAAATGCAAATCCTCTAAATGTAGAATTACTCAACCCCCAGAATAAAATACTGTTCACTAACTTCTTTTTTACTCGATAGCTCTTTCCTTTTTCACGAACACCAAATTGTAGGCGCAATGCCTACTAAAGAATTTACAAGCCGTAATATCCTGGTCACGGCACCAAATTGTAACAAAACTGTTCTCTTACTAAAAATAATAAGAGATTGATAAAATGTTGGCCAAATGATCGAGTAGGATCCCACGTTGAATTTAATTAAGTAACTCAGTCTTTTAGAGAATCAAATAAAAATAATTGAAGTTAGCGATTATTTAAAGAAATTAGACTTTCAATCCTCAATATATTGCTAAAATATTACACTTATTAAAATTAATTGAAGACGAAGCAATGCTTTTAAGTAATTATGTAAATACTGTTACTATACACGAACTAGATGAATAAAAAACGTAAGTAAAACCAATCTAATCCCATTATTGGCAACAATATTTGAAACTTGCATTTCAAATTGAATCAAATGAAATTTTATATAGACAACAATAATAATTTCAAATGCAACCAATAAAAGGATTAGTGCCACAAGCTTTACCATCAACCCATCCCTATACTGCCCCGGTATAGACATCACCCATCTTGTGGGAAAATGTAAATGTAAGTTCACCACTCATCTTGTGAGAAGGTGAAATGGAGTACGTCACCCATCTTGTGGGAAGACGCAAAAGCCAACACCACCCATCTTGTGGGAAGGTGCATTAGCTTAAATAAACACCACCCATCTTGTGGGAAGGTGCAGAAATGTGGGAAGATATAATAATCATGATGAGGCAGCTCCTCAATAATCAAAATCCAGCAACGAGACAAGCTCAAACTTCAAGCGACTCCAAAGGAAAACTCCTTGAACGTTGTCAAACCAGAGTACCGGAAGGTACACGAAGGGGTCCCACTTGCCCGTCTACTCCCAGCGGGTATCAACAACAAAACAAGTGATATTCCATACGTGCCGGAATTTACCCCCAGTAGGACGGTGCTCGCCGAGTTCCAAAGAAAGTAACTAGATGCAAGAACCAAGGTCTCACTGAACATGACATCTTGGAACAAGTAAAGTGTAAACAATTCGGTTACGTACAAATAGATTGTATGTGAAGTATTACTGCTCATGTTTGTATAAATTAAGGATGATGTTCATACCAGATCAGCCAGGGATACATTGTATTAAAAGAATAAATAAATAATTATAAAATAGACATTAATAAAAATAAACTAAAAAAGTAAATAAGGTAGATCCAAAACTTTACCTAAACCCTGAGACCACTTTTCACCATTAATATACTTACTTACTCTATTTCCTGCTCATTAATAGATTTTTTTAAAGATTAAACCTATTTTACCATCACCTAGCTTAGTTTAAATCCCTATCAATTTCCTAATAAATGCAATGTTGTAATGTGGTGAGTAATGTGGATACATACTTAAATAAATAATATCAGGTCTCCCTCGATTTACTATGAACATTAAATGTCCATTTGTGTGTCGAACCCAAACACATCAAATTAGAGCAGTAACTTTAGCAATGTATGGGTCTGGGATCCAGACTCTGGATATATCCAAAGACGTGCTCGTATTACGCCTCAAACGATTTATCATTTCCCAGCCTCGAGATTCATCTCATGGCTAAATGGGTAAATGCACGTTTAATCCAAACAATGCTTAAGAACCGCTCGTGATGAGGACCATCCTAGAAGCTATTTCTGATGAACACTCCTCACCACTTGCTCAATCGCACTCGGTACCCAGCCGGGTGTTCTTGAACAAGATCGCCTAAACGACCAACCAACAATTCCATTGCTCCGTAGAACTAAGCTACAGGAACGCCAGACAGCCCTTCAGAGCATGCGCGAACTCTGTGACGAACAAAGGGTATAAGAGTTGGTTTCCGGCATGTATAAAAAGTGTCAGTTTAATGATAAATAAATTTGTAATATAATCGAAACTGTTTGATTCTGAAACTCTACAAACAGCGAAGTGCTCCCTGCAAGCAGGACAATACCTCGCATTAGAGAATCTCAAAAATCTAATAAGTCCTCGATTATGGTTCATGCATAATGACTACAGACATTCCTTCCAAGCATCGTAATCCAAACACAAGGTGCTTTCGTATTCGCAAAGGAAGAAAATACGCCATCATTACACATTAGCTGGTTTCAGCCTCCACTCTCCATGTTTACACATAGAAAATAAGAAGCCGTCCCCATATAGGTCAGGCATGTAAAGACTGGCATTTTATTGTCATGCACCAAGTACCTTAGTACTTTTACAAGCGAATTTCTAATGAGATACCATTTTTGAACACCACTTTCATTTTACATTTGTTTGAACAATGTAATTTTGCGTGGCGCTCCATTCTCTCCGCCTTGCCCCAGAGGCGAGATTATGGTTATATTTGTATAACGATCATTTAGACCTTGCCAGCTTTACTTTGAAAGCCCAAAGTAACAGGACAGAATTTTCTCTGTCTCTCGGTGCCGTGCTCACCGATGCCTTCCCTATATATACTCATTACATGTTGTGACGATCCGCTGTCGGGCCTAATGCCCTATCCCCATACTAAAGTTCGCCGACTTATATCTCGAGAACTAAACATGTTATCACTATACAATCTTTGACAAAATTATTCAGTTTGACGAACCCTTTCCGATAAAGTAAAAAAAAAAAAACTTTATTGAAATTTAAATTAATTTCAATTCAACATTGAAATAAGATGTTTAACACCTATAGACTGTTACAACAGAAACCGATAAATAGTGCTTTGCACTTAAAGCTGTTCATACCAATAATTTGTCAATAAAGGCTGTTCGAAATAAAAGAGCATAAATAATAATGCTAATAAAATAAAATAAAAAATAAGCCTCGATAATCCCAATAGTGGTGAGCATCCTCTTCCCTAAGATCACACCGTAAGAACTAGTGCCTAATCTTGCGAGGGATCTCAAAAGCAGGGTTTGAAAGAGGCACATTGGAGCCTCGACGCCTGATGAAAAACGCTCTTGAGTGTCGCTGGGGTCCTTTAATATTCACCCTTTTCTTTGTCTTGGCGATTGACGAAAATCGTTGGGTGGAAAGGCTGCACGTCATGTGTTTACCTCTTTACAGGCAGCAATTTGTTATTTAAGAAGAAGTGCGCTCAGGTGGGTTTATGCTGAAACGTTACGGTTTTGGTATTTAAGCACAGTGTGTTCTTGTTTCAGATAGGTTTGTGATTAATTTTCGTAAGATTTTATATAAAAGAGAATATCGAAAACAATAATCGCGTAATTAAAGAATATCGAAACCAACTAACCAATTAGTGAAGTAGGTATTTACTATAAATCGTTTGATTAAGCTAAGCGCAACAGAAGTAATGTAATATTAAAAAAATAGTGGCGTGTACCATGAACCACGACTGGCTTCTGACGTTTAAATTGAATTTGTTTGTAAGTAACAATAAATAAAAATAAGGATCTAAAACGAATAATTAACGCTGTTTCAGCCACTAACCACAGTTTATCTTGTCAAAATCACAAACAAAAGCATCACAGCAAAAGTTGTGATAAATTAATGTATTTGGCTTGAAATGGGTATTTACCAATTCCATTAAATTTTTATTATTTTATTTTGGTTTAAATTTTTTTAAATTTAATTAATTAAATTTAGTATAAATTAATAGAATAAATTTATTCTTTCTTAAGTTTTCAAAACAAATGCTTTAACAAGCTCATTAATTATAAATAATTAATTTCATTTGGTGAAATCTGGTTCACACTTATTGCTACGGCGTAGAGGCCAGATGTAGCCGTAGCTCGACAAGAGAACGTAGAGGAACACAAGTAAAGCCCGTATCAGTATACAAGTGTCATATTTTGGCAATTATGAGTCATAATTGATAACTATAACTACTTACTGACAGCTATAATAAGTGGATCGATTTGACGCCTATTCTGATACGGACTTTACTTGTGTTCCTCTAAGTAATGCTTATGAAATGTTTTTACGGAATATTTAGTTTTGTTTGAAAATAACAAGTGAAGTGATTTTTTGAATGTTGAATTGATGGATTATAGGTATCTATAATCACTATCTTGTGTGATCATAGCGTAAACCTATGTTCTTGTTCTGGCGAGTTGTTTGTTTACATAATAAGTAAACTGAAACTGACTGTAGCATTGTGGAAACTAAATTACAAGGAAGTTCTAAGAACCTAGTATGGGAAACCAACACTGTGTAATGTGTATTTGAGGTTTCGTTCACAACAAAAAAGTATAATAAAACAATATCTAGACATAAATTTTCATAAAACATCTAGGCAGCCGGCTCTTTCAACGAGCAAAACGTAGTAGCTCAATCTACTAAATAAAATTGAAAGATCTGCGTCGACCAGCAAAGACATTCGATTTAGCAAAGAGAAGTGAATCCCGAGGAAGAAAGATGCCTCTAGGCACTGGCAATGCAAACATAATGCGCTTCACAACTCGATTAAACTTGAGATACCCTCCGGTCTCTAGACTAGACTAGACTAGACATATTTCAATAACTGGATCTTTTTGAAGAGGGTTTTCTTGAGATCATTTACAATGCTAGGTATTTCAGATGCCGGTTGCACTTAGAAAAGGTTTTTCATGCACATTGTGTAATTACGAGATTATAATAATAGTAATGAATCAGAGAGTCTATTTCAGTAACCCCTGACCGCTCGAGGGAGGGCGAGTTTGACACGTTTGTCTGTCGGTCTGTTTGTCTGATCATAACTTGAGAACGGATGCTTTGATTTGAACCCGGTTTTTTTAATAGAGAATTTTGTCGAGAGTATTTTTAGCTAGGTCTGATGAAAATTGGACCAGTGGTTTCCAAGATCTTGGAGTATCTTTGATATCTGATAGGATCTCTGGAACGGTAATAGCTAGATGGTTCGAATTTGAGCTCAAATATTCAGGTTCATGGTTTGTTTGCGACATCTGAAACATTGAGGATCTGATGATGACCAGGAAAAAATAAGCGAACTTCAATTTTACAGTATGAAACTGGAAGAATTTGAAGATTATCTCTATTATGGTTTCCGTGGGATTAGGAGTTCCATTTAAATATGGTAAAGATTTGGGGTAAACAACCTAAATCCTGGATGGATGGACTCAAGATGGACCTGGAATATGGAAACAGGTAGGTAATGATACGTTCTCATCTGTTCTATTTTATGTTATATTTGATAGAATCTATGAAATAGATACGTGTGAGTGTGAACAGCCTATGCGATTTGCCCATTTTGGCCGAAGCCGAAGTTTTGGCAGAAGGTGGTTTTTTTGGCCGAAGGTGGCCAAAGCCGAAGCCGAAGCTTCGGTCGGACACTAATGACCACGCGTATCTAAATACTCCACTACATTTTGAACCATTATAACCGAACTGTCTGTCTGTGAGATCTGTGCGATCCTCAGACCTGAATATGGAAATGGGTAAAGTAGCGCCCTCTGACTTCAATTTACCATCAACTTGGTTTTTGTACGGAGCACCATCTACCGATTTGTTTGAAGTAATTTGACGCAGTATTCCCTAACTGAAAGTTTCTCAGAATTCTCGCTTTAGGAACATTTGCGCCATCTGTTGGAGGGTGCAATAACTAATAGAAAAGCCGACTGTCTAGTGGTTTTCCGCACCCTGAGCAATTTTCAAGTTTCCTTTGTAAAAAAAGGTTATGACATTTTCCTCTAGATGTCGCTAACATTGATAAATTGTTGTATCTTACCCACGATTAGATACATACACATTCCTACTACAGATATTACATGACTTGAATTTGTATAAAATGTCTGATTGTTTTATACAGTAGGCATTAGAATTTAAAGTTGTGGAGATCCGCTAATCTACTTATTTCTGGTCATCTTCAGGTCCTCAAGGTTTCAGATATGAGAATGTCACCATGATCCTAAACATTTGAGCTCAAGCTCGAACCACCTAGCTATACCAGAGATCATAGACAGATACCTATAAGTCAACAACTGATGATTCGATTCAAACGCGTATTTTGTCCTTAGTATTCTTAGCCATCTCTGATAAAATTTGGAGCAGTGGTTTCCAAGAGCGTGAAGTATACTCACGGACAGCCTTATAGCACCCCTCTTTTAGTCGGTGGTTAAACATATAGCTACATGGTGCATACATTACATAAATATTTTTTTAAACACATTAAAAATTGCGTCGTAAAAACCGGCCTCTCCCTTTCCATGCCGGCTATAACAACAAGAGAGTAATAATTATCAAAATTAACGGAAGAGAATTCTTTTTGTCTTCTGCAATATTAAAACGTGTTAAATGAGGGGAAAAAATTACTGAAGCAATTATTTTACGGGTCGGATGTTTTATTAAGCAGACAGCCGCGCATTCTGAAGGATCCGAGACAAAGAAAAACAATAAAAAAATACATTGAAGGAATTCACAAAAGGAGCTTTTTAGTGCCCTTTGGTGCTCGCAGAAGCTAACAGCTGTGCTAAGCATTAAAACAATTTTTGTTGAGTGGTCGTTCTCATAATTTCGCTTCAATTTATTTGTGTCAGCCCATTTATAAAGTGTCGGCGTCTATTAATGGTAATTCTTGTGTTTTCTCTGATGTATTTAATTTAGTCTAAAAGGTTTCTCCCTATAAATAAACAAATAATAATTTGGAGAAAATAACAGAGTTTCTGACTGACCGCCTGTCCTAACCGCCAATATTTCTTCATAAAAATAACTAGAATTTCCTCAGTTACCTTAAAATAGTGACGACTTTAATTAAAAGACGTCAATTCTTAACACAAACAGTATTTAATTAGCAGAATACCGTTGAGAGAATCGTTAACCGTCTTCCAGTGTGAATGAATTGGCACCTGACTGTTAGTTTGATTTGCAACTTGCAACTATCAAGATGCAAACAAAGCTTGCTCTCAATTAATTACTGCCGAGTCACCTGTATTTTGAGGATCAAGTTTCCTTATTGAATTAGTGAATACTTAATTAGGTATATGTATAACTATAAGTAAAGGAAATCGCACAGGGCAGCATGATTACACATACTATTTTATACTATAATGGATATGAATGAGATCCAAAAAAAAACACAATGGCGACAGATCACAACAACGACGGGTATCGAAATCGTAGTTCATCAATCATATTTAATTGTATCTGTAGTAGGTTTCTACAAATTTTGGTGACTGGAAAATAGATATAAGTGACCCCAAAAAGCCTGTCCTTTTCAGTAATGAGATGCTCTGACTGAGAACGATAATGCGCCTGGAGGCCCTTTGGTATACAGCTGAATTTATAACTCAATTGTTATTTCTAAATACATATTTTCAGAATTACCCCGAGACTACAACAAAATAATTATTTACTTTGTCAAATACTAAAGGGATAATTTAAAAAATAAAGTAACGTAAGAATATAAATAAAATATAGAGAAGTGGTGCTAAGAAATTAGTATTTCGTCTATAATGCATACTTTTTTGGAACTATTGGACACATGTTCATCCCTCCACAGTATTTGTGATGTTAGTCTCAATTAATGAAGCCTTCAGGCTTAGGGGCTCAGACTAACTTCATCTCACTATAATATGTCTTTCGAAATCGCAGTCCAGATAAAACGAATGGACATCTTATCACGTTACTACTATCTACTGAAATGGCCTTTCATTAAGAGGATCTTGTGTTCTAGCTTTATTCAGGAGACAGAAATATACAGTACCGAGCAATCCATCGTTATGGTTGTTGTAGTTACGCATATTATCACAGAAATTAGTCTGCTTACATATGAATATGCATTATCATGACTTAGGCCTGGACTACAACCGTCAGGTTCCAGGCCCGGTTCAGTTCGCTAAATCCAATCACATGCGTTCCGGCTTCCCTAAACTTGAAGTCAGCGCTTCGTGATTGTATGTAACGAACCGAACCGGGGCTGGAACCGGACGCGTGTAGTCCAGGCCTAAACTACAACAAGTCTAAAGCATAATATATAACATGACTAAATCAGATAAGAACATCACTAAAGTAGAACTTGTCCTTCACAGCACATCCGTTTTTACGTCCAAAATATGTTACCGCTTTTCTATCTTCTTACAATTATAACAATAGCGATTAGATGGCGAACAAAACAGATAGTTCCCCAACAAAAAAAAGATTATAATCTATTTTGAGACGATTCTAATATTGTCTTTTTTATTACGAAAATATCTCGCTCGTTCACAATCTAACAATTGAAATCAAAACGTTCAAAATTGAAAATAATGCGCAGTGCATAGCAAAATATTGTACGAAAAACTGAAGCGTTTTAATTTACACTCTCTGTAAAACTTGGTTTACTTTACAGTTAACTACTTCTCGACTACACGAGGGTTGACTCTTAAATAAGCCTGAAAACATTTCACCGGAAAATGTTCTAACATAACCGTTTATTTACTTCATAGCACACCGCACGTTGTATCGTACGTTGGTTTAGTTTCTCCACTTCCAGCTAGTCCTTTGTTCCGAAAGCCATCACGTTGCCCAATCAAGTAAGAAATTGGTGATCCCGGATGAAGCCCGGGTCCCTTTCCAGGCAGCTGTTACTGAAGATAAGCTCCTTAGGATGTGATGAAAATGTTCCCCGGAGCAGAAAATTTACGAGAAAAACAAGCTTATTAACGTTTACGGAGTTAAAGTGAAATTGTGTTTGGAAAGTTAATCTGTCGCCATTTTGGGAACGAGCCCCTTGTTTGTTCGGTTATTTATTCTAATTAAATAAAGATTATTGGAAGAGAAAGGAAAAATATGTTTACATAAAATTTTACGGGACGTGCGTGGCATTGGGGATTCGCTTTTAGAGTTTTGTTCGTATTTGCTTTTGATAAAATATGTTTTGAAACAAAGGTACCAATATCGTGTAGTACTCTGTGCCAATATTGTAATTAGTGCAGTATAATTTGACAAAATATAAACATATCTTGGTATGTATTGGTACGAGATTAATTTGGTTATTAAGTCTGCTATAATTGGTCTATTAGGTCGCTTATAATATATGACGAATAATACACTTCAATCAATAAATTCCCCTCGTATAATTGAACCGCCATTACTACTGGGAATTTCCCATTAATCGAGGCACATAATTACCTACTTACGTGTCGATATTAATACTTGATTAATGTACGTGGAGCCTTTTTAAATTTTAAAGGAATTTCTTTAAAAATTTAGAGATACGAGTAAGTTAGCGAGTTTTAAGTACATTTAAGGTAAACTGAAAATGTTCATTTCCTTTAAAACAAGAGATAAAGAGTGTTTGCCTCAAGTCTCTTCTCATTTTATAGTCAGAGAAAATTCGTTCGAGTCATCGGCTCGTCCAGGAAAGCCGGGTGAAAAATATTACACTGCATAATCTCTTGAACACGCACTGTGGTATACATAAAGGAGGCCAAACCGAGCAATGAAATATTTTTTGTAGACAGATTACACTCTGGTAGTCAGACTCGTCACAATGTATAAAAATATTTCAGAAGATTATGTGAAAATAAATATATTTGTCTTGCGCGCTCAATCTCCTGTAATAAAATTAATAATTGAATTGTGAGCAATTGGTACAATTTCTCGGTTCGTACGAATGCTCAGTTTGTTCAATTTTTGATGATATGAATTAGCAATTTGTACAAACCTTCACTCAAGACGTTTCTCATGAGTCATGACGTTGTTGGACCTAGTGATCTTTCTATGTACGAGTAATATTTTGTATCACTTTTAATAGAAATACCTGTAATCATTATAGGTATTTTCTCATGTTTATCTGAGTATAATTTGTACGAACAGAACAAGGAAATTATATGCGTTTAATTACTTACTTAATAATTACTCGTACTAAGTACAAATTATTTCATTTGTTCAGGTTAACGCAAGAGAGGATCTCCATATCGATGGTTGAAATTTCATATCCATTTTTCATCTCTTACAGCATTTGAAATTTCAACCATGGATATATTATATTTACTTCGCGGTCAACGAACGTGAAAAGGATTCTACCTAGGTCGTTAACCTCTCTACATAAACTTGGATATTATTTATTCTACCCCGATTGCGACATCTGAAGCCTGAAGGAGTGCTTTGAACTTTAAAACAATGTTTGATTAATTAGTTGTTTAAAACGTTTTTAGACCAATTACAGACATTCGCACAGAACATCTACGCCGCCAGTCGAAAAAATATACATATTTGTTACATTATTTACCTTTTATTAAAAATAACTGGACGACAGAATTAGCATTATTTTTAGATTACCATTAATTAATATACAATCCTAGTTTGAATAATAATTTTTTTCGGGAGGGACGCTAGTTTCGCTATAGGTACCTACCTACCTACAGGCCTAGGCCTCATTAACTTATTTGACATTCATACGAATGTCAAGAAATCGTAACAAAAACTTAGTGCACAAGGTTCCAAATAATACTATTTGGAAGACAGATCAAGTTATACAGCTTGATGTGTCTTCCCCTGTACCAACAATTCGTGTGTTATATTTATGAAGGATTGGATGAAATGTAAAACTATCTGTACTTTAAAATGTAGAATTTACTTTGTTAATCAAAAAGTTAAAATAATTTTAAAAGACGAGAAGTTACTAAAATCTATGTCCCTAAAATTAATGTTACTTTGTTTCTTTGTGCTCTATGCGTTCCTAAACCATTTATCCGATTACGATGAAACTTTGGTAAGTTGTTGTGCGCAAGCGTAAGGTTTCTGAGTTATAAAAAAGAGAACGTCTGCGAAGCCGCCCGGGCGCAGCAAGTAGTTTTATAATTTTATAAAATTAAAATTTACTAGGTATCAAATATTAAAAATTAAAATTTGATACTTGTTGTAGGTCTAGTATAGGTAATTGAGTATATCAAACCCTTTTATTATAATTTGATAGATAAATGCCTTCAGCCTCCTATTTACAATGAACTCCTGAATCATTCCAGCGCCTCAGTTTAACCCTTCTTGGGACCTTTGAAGTGAAACTAACAATAACAAGATTCGAACTTCAAAGATAAGCCGCTTACTCGACCCAAGCTGCATTGTAGGTCGCTGTGGTCACCCCTCATAGTTTGCATGACGTGGGCATAGTCACAAAATATATAAATACAGAAGATCCGTTCAATACAAACGATATAGGCCCACAGACACGCGGGATCTGCGTACAAGCTATCTCAAATCGAATCAGACGAACTCAGTCGCTAATTGCATGATCGAGTGGTAGGCATATAACTCTCACGTCCATAATCCCCGTGGGGGTAGACCGAGGAACCACTTTAATTGTTATTATAGGTAGTTCCCTTTCGCCGTAAGATTTGGTGAACAAACGTGACAGGTGGCGAGCCAGTCGTCGTATACTAGGTGTAGAATAGTATCCACCAAGTCCCTTAGTCACCTCGTACGAGACCCACGGGAAGAGTTGTGGTGGTGCTATTCTTTATGGCCGGCACGACACGGCACACGACACTAGGCATTATTACTTAAAATATACGAAATATATTGCTAGAAATATTTATCACAAGGCTGTTTCTTTTAAACTGGGAATTATAACTTCCCTAGCGCTATGGTCGAGTGTACTATTTACTTACTTCGCTGGCACAGCGTCCCAAAATAGATCTTGGCCACCGCAACCAAGAGACGCCATTTCTCCCTATCCTGCGCACTCTCCTGTTAGTTGCTGACTTGGAGTTCGCGCAGGTCCTTCTCCATCGCGTTTCTCCAGCGATGCCGGTCGAGTGTAGGTTGATTATTCGCGGACGCCCGAAACGGACCTTCGAAGCGGTCCTTCTGTATGTTTATATTTAGTGGCATAGTTCCCCAGCGCTAGTAAAGTGGGCACTAGTCGTCTCGAGGGGTTGGCCAGGCGCCAAACACTGGCGACGTTCCTTGTATACTCCACTACACAAGTTTGCCTTAACACCAATGCTTTTGTAGACTGTGTAACAAGGAGTGTTGCCCTCTGTACCAAAGTAGGCTGACTCGACTAAATACTGTAGGATCTAGCTAGAGTATTGCAGGATATAATGTAAGTTAACTATACGAGGGTGACATTTTGGTTTGGTATTGTTACCATATTGTTACCGTGTTAAGTATGTTGTAGGGGTGCTGTGTTTTCCTAGATAAGGACCATAAATATAAATAAGTTTTAGTTGAATAATCACCATCATCATCATCAGCACAAGCCTACTCTAGTCCACTGCTGGAAATATGCGTCTCTCAGGGCGCGCCATTGAGCCCGATCTTCGGTTCTTCTCATCCAGACGCTGCCAGCCACCTATAGTTGAATAATAATAATATTAATTTATACCGGTTTACACGGCGAAGGAAAACATCGTGGTAAATTTACAATATAAGGGAAAAAAAATCGAAAGCATGTGAAATCCACTAAGTCAGCACAGTCCAGCACTGGTCCCGCAAGATGGCCTGTGTGTAATCTCACGTACGAAATGAGCCTGTGCCCCAAATGGGGACGTTAATAGGCTAATGACCTCTTATGACGATGATTATTTACGTTTCCTTTTTTCTTTTTCCTGACTTATATTTATTATACTGAAGATATTCAAAAAGCAAATAAATAACAGGACTAAATGTAGGTTGTAGTAGTGTTTATTTTTTATTTTTGCTCAATATATAACTCTGTACAATCCGTATCACGCATACCTAGTTCATAAGTTTTGTTTACATTAGCGACAGTTATTGTAGGTACGAGTAGTTTTAACTTTCGTTTTTTGTATCGTTCTGTCACATATTAGGTCCTTACATATAAAATTGGCGTTTTGTCGTACTAGCCACTTTGATCTTAAATATCTCCTCTTTGGTTAAGAATTCCAAATTCAAATTTATAATTCCATATAGCTGGTACATTTGAGTTTCTAAAACATTCATTCATTTGTTTTTTTCCTGACTAGTTTTTTCTTTGGCATCGCTCATATCGCACAATGGAAAACATGAAATATCGCTATATTTACGAGTACGAGTCCTACCGTGGCACCAGTGCTGCAGAAACAGCTCGAAGGATTAATGATGTGTATGGCGCTGGTGTCGCAAAAGAAAACACGGTACGTTTTTGGTTCCAACGTTTTCGTTCTTGAAATTTCAACCTTCAGAACAAGCCCCGTGAACGACCGGAAACCAAAGTAAATATCTATTTATCTATTTAAGTAGATATCTATTGTCAGTAACTGCAAACCATCATGGTTGGAAGATCTAGCTGCTAAACAACCGAGGCTGGTCAATCGTTCTAGGCCCCTGCTGCAGAACAACGCTAGACCACACACTGCACAACAGACGGCCGCTAAACTAGAAGAGCTGCAATTGGAATGTCTGCGACATCCACCGTACTCCCCGGATCTTGCTCCAACAGATTACCATTTTTTCCGGAATTTGGATAACTTCTTACAAGGATGTTTTCCTTGTAAGAAGTTACCCAAATTCCGGAAAAAATGGTTCAACTCCGAAGTGGCAGTCCAAACCACCTTCAGAGAGTTTATTGATTCTCGCCCCCATGGTTTTTTTAGTAAAGGGATCGATGAACTACCTATGAGATGGCAAAAGTGCATAGATAACAATGGTGCATACTTTGATTAATTAAATATATTTTACAAAAAAAAATCGACTTTATATTCCTCCCATACAAAACGCTCATTTCATATGTAAGGACCTAATATTAATGTCCAGTGAGGCTAATTTGTATCGTTGATTGTCACTCGCTGACATGGTCTCGGAAAGACAGCCCTTGAGACAGCATCATTTTGCGCGCGCGTCACCGAATTTTATTCATCGTGTGTGATCTATCACCTCCAAGGACGTCGCAGAGCTGATACAGTGATGGTGCTTCGGTGACTCTAAAAACTGCCAGAATTTTGGACATTGTCGGCGCCGACGTGTGATCTCGGGCTGAGACGCCGGTGAGTTGGTTTTTCATTGGTCTTTATTGCCTGCCCTAGACATTATCCCGTTCGCCTTCGTTTATTTAGCCCTCGAAAGATCCCTGGAATCGCTGGGGATCGCACAAACTCCATATATTACAAATAACATAGAAGCGAGCAACTATCTCACGTATTTAGCTCACGTTACAAAGTTTAAGCAACTCTAAGCACACTTCCCTACTTGCTAAGTCCACTAAATACTACGCATCTACTTACAGCGATAGAATTATACTAAGTAATTACTAGCTAAACTAAACATTTACAAACAACCTCACATTCATTAAGAAATAGACTGGGAAAACTTTATAAATATAACCAGCCTCGCAATATCTATAGGGATCCGGACTCTAAGGAAATCTATATACGAGTACATCGATAACTTATCATTTTTATATGACAAACAAAGGGGTTTGAAGATTTAAAAATGGAGATTGGCGTTTATAACTAAAAAAATATTTGAAAATAGCGGCCAAGCATAATTCCTATAAAAATCGATAGCTGTTATCTATATAAACAAGAAATGCAATATGTGTCAAAATGTCATAATGTGTCACGTTTGCAAGAATTATGTGTGGCCTCCATTTTTTTTTTTAAATTTTAATTAAGTTACGAATGCCAAAAACTTTAAACCCCTGTCTCACATAAAATAAATGTGCTGTGCTTTTGCGAATAAATCCTAATCCCAGTTCGTAATAAATAAGTATAGAAATAATTTCTTAACATTTTAGCCGATGACAGTTCCAATCAATTCGTCCTTAGCTTCTTTACATTATATTTGGAAATATAATATCAAATGTCGAACATCGTCAGATCCTGATTACTTTCCGTGATTCGAAAAATAAAGTTCCTAGAACTCCGTAATAGAATATACGTTGAATAGGCTGCTTGAGCCAACTTGTAAATAATGTTTTGAGGTCGGCAAAGGTGCCAAAGTTGTGCAAGTACGTCTCGAACAAGTTGTTAAGGGCACCTGAAAGTTGAAGACCTCTCTAAATCTACCAACTTTCCTACCGTTGACAGTGTTTGAGACATTACTTACAAAGTTATTGTAGACTGAATACGTGTTCAAAAGAATCGCGAAGTTTTTCACATTGTAAAACACTGAGAAAATTGTTTCTACCTGTAAGGCAGACTTTTTTTTAAATCCATGACCTGTAACTTGAAAACAATGACTATCAAACTATAGGTAAATATAACTAAAGCCACATTCAAATACATATAGTAAATTACTTTTGCTAATTTCAAATGAACTTTGGTAACGACTTGACTTTCTTAAATAACCGAAGTAGTTTAGTTGTCGCTTTTTATCAGTAGCGCTATTTTTTGTGAGCATCCATGTATTTTCTTAATATACTTTGCGAAATCATAATAGCACAGCATAGAGCAATATAATTGCAAGATGTGAAATAAATTTTAATAAAACCAAAATACGTTGTCATATTTCCTCATAATTGTTAGAAGGAAATAGGTCGACCAGCGCGGCGGGAGCCGCGTTATTAATATTTTTGGTGATTTTTTTCCTTAAACCGCGACAATATTGTGGGTAATTCATAACGGGGACTAGCCGCGGGGTAGCAAACATAAATATCCCTATATTTGTACGGAGGTAGTACCAAGCTCGTGGCAAACAAAATAATTTTGGAAGCTTCCGAGTTTTCTAAAGCACAAAGCTTGATATAGTTTTCCGTGAAAGATGAAGTAAACCGTACGTAAGCCCGATTTTTGAGCTTTTATATCCGATGATATAATACATACATTGAACTGACCGTTTCAATTGTCGGCTTGTTTATTTCTGAATCTTTATTATATTTACAAGTTCATTAATTTGCTTAGGTGTTTGTATATAATAAGCTTAAGTTGCTGCTAAGATAAGATAAGCTACTAAGATTTTCAAAATCCACTGCGAACTCAAGGTTAAGATCTTTTGTGTTCCTTTAATAAAATATGTTTCTCTCCTTTGAACAATAATAATGACAAAAACGCCATGAAAAATGTATGCGCGTGTACACTGAGATTATAATAAGTTCTTAACAAAACATAATATATTTAGGAATTGTAGCTTTGTTGTTATGTCGGCATTAAAAAGGAAAAAATGTCGTTGTTCTATTTACTTAGGACATTTGTTTGCTTGGCACATAGGCCCTTGTGTTGTGTTGAATGAGAATAATATATATTTATTATGAAATGGAAATAAAGTTAGTTAGTGTTTGTAGTCCATAATTATTGAATTTATAATTTATTGAATGATATAATGGCAAGGCAACGGTATTCACCTTGAGATATTTTTATTGTTGAGTCTACTAAGACGATCTTGCCGCCCGTGTGTAATAAAATCTACGCATGGTTACAAAAAAACCACTACGTATGGTAACAAAAAACAGCCATGGCCCCCCCCAATAGATCCGCCACTGCGGTTGGATTAGATCTTATGTCTAAAATATCAGTGGACTCCAGCTTTTTCTAATACCAAAAATAAATAATAAATCTCAAACTTTTACATTTATTTTAATCACAAAGTTATATATAAAACAATTATAAAATTCCTTGAAGTGTAATGAATTTTTTAAGGTTTTCATCAAACTTTCTCAATGAAATATTGTCGACCGAAATTAATTTAACATTTTATACTAAGGCTTTATGAAAATCGCTGCCTTTAGTGTATTCACTGTAATTACTTTGAAGCCCTTGAATTTTTCCAGGTAATATCAGAGTGGTGGGTGTCGTTTCATATTATATTTTTAGTTGCCTTGGTCGCAAGGGCTTGTAGTCTAGTTGCGAGCATCGTCCGAAAGTGATTTGGGCGCAGTCAGTACCCAGATGGGTGACCCCATATTGTCCTCTTAGTCCCTCCGTGCTTCGGAGAGTCGGTCACGGCCGCTGTCATCCACCAGTTAGGCTAGGATTACATGATCCGGTTCCAAGAGATTCCGGATGCAAGAGATAAGACCATTAATAATAATTGTAAGTGTGTTCATTGTCTTTTATACAAAAGAAAAATTAAATGAAGAATTTATTGTGTGTTATGCCATTTTTCAAGTAATAAGTAAATAATGTTAAATAGATTTAGAAGCAAACTCAAACTCGAACCACCTACTGTTACCGTTCCAGAGATCCCATCATCATACCCCAACATCTCAAGATATTTTTTTTAATTTTTTTTTATTCAATAGACTAAGACAAACAGGCAAACGGACCACGTGATGGTAAGTGGTCAGCGTCGCCTAGGGACACGTGCAACACCAGAGTAATTGCTTGTGCGTTCGAATTTCAAACCATGTAGTTATTACCGTTCCAGAGATCCCATCTGACATCAAAGATACTCCAAGATCTTGGAAACCACTGATCTAGTTTTTATCAGACCTAGCTAAAATTCTCTATTAAATTTTAAAAAACCGGGTCCAAATCGGATCATCCGTTGTTAAGTTATGATGCCACAGACAAACACACAAACAGACAGACAAACGTGTCACACTTATAACACGCTCTCCCTGAATCGGTCGGGGGTTAATAAGTAACTAATGCTAAATAGAAATAGGAGCAAACATCCCACTTGAGAATGTGATAAAAATGCTATATCTTCGTGGACATTGCTCAGAACTCGGCAGACATACCACATTTCACAAAAGTTGTTTTAGCGAATTTAAATTCAAAGCAAACATTTCCACAATTTAAAATCCAGCTAACTCGACAAAAAGTTGAGTTACAACTGAAATTTTCCGCAAATTGTAAACAAAATGAACGTAGCGACAGTAACAAAAGAGAAAGAATTTAATATCACCGCGGCATGCACCCACCAAGCTTGTAACAATTTGTTTTCTTCTCGCAAACATTCTTTTTTAGGGCTTCACACACTTGTATGCCGCGTTTTTGTCTTTTGTTTATAAGCCACTGATGAGTTGGTCGGCAGTGAGAAAATTTCATAAAGCCAGGAATCTTTTCAAAGGAATAGTTTCTTTCGCCACGATTTTCAGTACAACTCATTCTGTGAGCTCAATTCAGGAGAGCTAAACACCTAAGAGTATTTATTACTTTCAGCTTCAACATATTGGTGAAATTCTAATGAATTTCCAAGAAATTAGTAGTTAAAAAGAAATAAGTGGACGCCTTATGTCTTCATCGTAAGCATCTAAAACAATTACAGACGAACAGTTTGCTAAAGATAAGAAGTTTATTTTAAGAGATGATAGGTAGGTAACTGTTTTGAGAAATGTAGAACTTTGTCCTTGCGAAATCTATTTGGGGAACTGAGATAGACTTTTTGAGAAAGTTGTATACCTAGATATTTATATAACTACTTATATAACATGATTAATAGATATTCTTGCCTTGAATCATGAAATCTAATAAAACTTCTATGCAATCTCTGATATTTGGTGCATATTCTAGTAGATGTGAGTCTATTTACGAGTAGTCGACCAACGACATTATAGGTTGACCCCGAACTAGAAATGGGTCGTAGATGCTGTTATTTTCGTATCACTAATGAACCGGGGAGATTGGGCGGTTGCTGCCATTCCTAGGTACATTCCCCGACTATTCCCGAAATAATCTCAATAAAGAGGAAACAGTTCCGGAAACGTGCTCAGGGCTGATTCTAATGAAAGTAATTCCACTTCGATCAGTGGTAATAATTAGGAGCGTTTGCTCTTGTTTGTTTGCGGTTTGTATATAGAGGGTGTCTGAGGAAACACACAATCCCTTCATTTTAAGGATTGAAAGAATCCATTAATAGACAGAAGAAGGGACAATGGCTCAAATACTAGGGCAGGAGACTGCGGCGCAAGCATCGCGATCAATTCCACTTTTGGACCACTCTTTTTACAGGCATTTTAGTCTAGTGTTGGAGTGGTTAAAGAAGAATATTGGTAATGTGTAAATGTTCAAAGAACAAAAAAAGATATGATTTTTAATGTAAAATCAGGGAGATGAGTGGAAATATAAGTACTTCCTTTTTTAAAATTTCAATTGCTTAGCTTACTCGTACTAAGGATTTCAACTATAAATGATGAAATACTAAGTAAATAAGTTCCAGTTTTAGCCACCGGACAGTACGATATATTTTGTGTGTTATTCGTCTTCTGGTTACACGCAATTCTAAAAAATTACAGCCCTTCAATTAGATTAACCTTAATAACAGAGTATTATATACTAGAAATTTATAAGTAAAAACCTTAAAATCACGTCTACCGTACAAATTGTTAATTACAATAAGATTATCTTGTGTTTCCCTAAGCTAAATGGATTGTATCCTTTTTTAGAGAAATAAATGTCTTTAACCGTAATACTTAAGATATATGTATAAATCTATCGGTGAAGGCGACTCTGTATGTGAAGTGAATAAGTTATTTATTATTAGAATTTGATATTATTTCGCGTAACTTGTAAATGTATTTAACTTCCTCGTAATAGAGTTTTTATCAGGACAGATTCACCAGGGTTTGAAATAGTTGGAATCAAAGTATTCGATAGTCCATATGGGTCCTTTAGGACTGAACCTTGTTACGGTATTGGGACGAATTTGTGAGGGATCAAAGGGCGAAACTCACCAGATAGGAATGTTCCATTCAGTTGGTTCTGTTTCATGTCCTGTATATTAGTTACTCGTATAAATATAATTATCTAAGTTATTTTCATGCATACTTTATTTAAATACTCGCGTTAATGTTTCGCATAATAACCTAAAAGCTCCTATAAATATCTGAGTGTGGTCCACCACAAAGGGTCAAAAGGGATTTGTTCCAGCAACGCTTACGTCGCCACACTCTCGAGGCCTATAGCCATTGTGTTATTTATCCATTCAATTATAGCTATTACGATATATTTTGTTTGATAGATTTTGTACATGTTTATTTTCAATACAAAAACTTACCTTCTCTTTCTTTTTACTTACTTTTCATCGGATATTTCCTTCCATTACTTCAATACTTAGATCTCTAGTTCTTGTTGCCAATTCCTTTGATTCCCTCTTCATCCGTAAGATCTTAACAGCTTGAAGCATACGAGTAAGAACAATAATAGAACAATATTATTATACTTTCGCTAATAGAAATGTCCCATTTGTTTACCACTAGCTCTCAACTCACGTACGGAATGTTGTCGAAATAGCCCGAATGCAGATAACAACTGCGATATGACTAAACTTGCTTGGTCCCATACTATCGCTTCGACGTCGCCTAAATGGATGTAATTTACGTAATGACGTCATTTGCATCGAATAGCCGAGTAAACTTGGCTTTTCGCATAAGAAAAAGATTAGTGTGACGTGACTAAAGAAAATAAATATAAAGAATTTAATAGGTATCCTGGTAACGCTTAAATAGGTCAACTGTGGGAGGTCAACTCTCATACATCATTGGCGATAACTTTAGCCCCATTATTTGAACACTAGCTTTAGCCCGCGATTTCGCCCGCGTTGACATAACAACCCTAACCCACTCTTCTCGAAATTCTTAACATCCGGCTTGAATGCAAAATTAAAAGCCACAAAGTCCTCATTTTAGCAGCATCCTCTTCCACCCGATACAATAAAATAAAAACAATGCAATATTAAAAGGGCACATGCTCAGCATGTTAAAGTTTAGTTTACCTATATTGTAATCACACTAATATTATGAAGGCGAAAGCGCCTTTATAATATTAGTGTGATTACAATATAGGTAAAGTTTACGCAGAAATTTTTCGTTATTACCCGAGTATGTGGACAAGTATTTTTATGGTAGTATCAAGCCTCGTTAAATTGATTAATGCGAAAAGTTATACTTCGTATATAAAACTTTAGCCAATTTGAAGAAAAAAGAAAAAAGGATCCAACAGGAAAAAAAAACAATATGGCCGATAGTAATACAGTTCGTTAGCTTTGTCTGCTATATCAAGCATGATAGTTTCTGGCATTAGTCCAAAATAAGAAAAGGCTCTTTAAATTATAATAGTATTGAAGAAAATAAATTTTAAAAATGAATTGTTCATTGATAAATCATCATAATAACTCTTTTAAGCGTATTCATACCTTTATTAATAGCATATAATCATGGGCACGCAGTTTTAGCGGCATTACCATAATAACTCTCTGATGTTTGTTCAATAATAAAATTAAAACACGCGATCGCCATTAAGATTATGGTTTGAGCACCAGGATTTAAAGTTTACATTGAATAAGTACCTAGTTATTTTACAATGTCGGAGGTCAATTTCGGAGCACTAAACCTCATTTAGGTAATGTAAATGTGGTCACTATGAGGATCAGAGTTAGAGCAAACTTGTTTTTTTTATAATACACAGGGACGCAAAAATAACTGGTCACCTAAAAACTATGATATTTTCTTAAATATATGAGATTGTTTCCTGAAATTGCATGAGATGCTTCAAAATGAACGTTAAAAAAGTCCTCTCCCTCCACGGCCGGCAAGACACAAGCAATACCCCTGGTATTGCACGTGTCTAAAAAACGTAAAAAACACTTCTAACTTATGGAACAAACATATTTTTGTTCTTACTTCTCTATTGTTATTTTTTAAAATTCTTATCGTATTAATTTTTTTTAACTGAAACTTCATTTGAGGTTTATAATAATACTCATTACTGATCTACTTATAACATACTATTTATACGAACGATCTATTTCTACAATTTTGGGAGATGTCACGGTTTTTCTAAGTGACCCGTTATTTTTGCGTCCTAGTGTATTTCCGAAATTCAATAGACCTATCCAAAAATTCGAATAAGCACTTCGGGGGAGCCAGATATACAATATTCAATTATTTAGTTCATTGAGGTTATATTTTTTGGAACCACTATAATAATACTCTCTCTCTCTCTGGAGAAGGAATAGGCGAGAGAACGGTAGTTGGGCAAGGGGCTGCACAGCTCACCCAGCTCTCTCTCTGTCTTCTACTCGTTACTCCGCCGTGGAATTTAGTGCTAGTAAAAAAATTATCTATGCTTCTGTCTTGCGCCAGGTCGCGGAGATAATTCTAGATATTTCTTAACATCTGCGCCTGCTTTAGTACATAACGCTTCCAAGTATGTATTGGGCGGTCTGGTATTCTGGGTGCCATTATCAGGCTTCCATTTCAGTGCCACTTTAGGAACGTGGTCACTGGTCCAACATTAGGTCACATTATTCAGATCTTCAATTTTAGAGCTCTCAAAAAAATTCGAAAATAGCTCCCTAGAGTCCCGAATACACAACATTCATTTCTCTTTCTTCATTTATGTGTCCCTTGTCTGGAAACAAATTTCATAACAGTCCTGAGTATCCTCGAGTGCCATTCCGCGGCATGTTTACGCCATCCCATTTCCCGAGCAAGTCGTAAAGTGACACGCAGTCAGTTGAATTAACGCTAGATTACGATTGGGGTCGAGGTAGGCCGATAGTAAATCTCATAAAATTAGTCATAATCCCATGGTTAATAAAACTTTACAACCTCTCACATAAATTTTCATGGATAAATGGTAAATTGGATTCAGGTTATTTGCCGCTACGTACTTAAACCGTAGGCCATATTTTTTCCTAAAGTAAAAGCATGAAAAACTTTATGAGGGAAATATAATTTGCTCTACTTCCGAAAGTCAAGTAAAGTGAACTTGTTTTACGTTTGTAAATTTAATACTCGTTCGGCTGTATAAGGAAAATATCGTGAGGAACTTACATACCCATTCAAATTGCTTGATGTATGAATTCGTACATTGGCCAATACATCAACAAATTACCCAAGGGTAATACATCAACAAATTACCCAAGGGTAATACTTTGTCGCCTTAACTTATTTGACACATTCATTTATAAGAATGTCAAGAAATCACAACAAAAACTTTTACGACAGGGTTTCTCAGAGTGTATAGCTTGATGTATTTTCCACCTAGAGTAAACATTACAGTGTTTGACATTACCGGCTGGCAATAAGTACAAATTATAAGTAGATAGTAGTGGACTAGGTCTCAAATAGATCGCTAGAACCATAAACAAACAAGCTGGTCATGATAGGCTATTATTGCTTTTACGTAATGGATAATGGAGCGAATGCAAGCAAAGCAAACAATACCTATCGTTTGCATTGTTTAAACACTGTTGTCATCAGATTGGAAATTCAAATTGCCAACTAGTTAATTGATATATCTGTGGATAAACAGGGTAGGTGCCTTTTGGCAGGAGAAAATGTCGGGTGTAACACGGCTCGAAGGACAATATTTGTTTGAATAAGTATTTAATTAGCCTTTGATATTTTATCAGAAAGTGCAGAATCACGAAATGGAAAAAAAACCTGTAAATAACTTTTTAATAACGACGACTGTAATAACGACGACCAATCCCTTTTTTTTTGGGAATTTTGATTAATTTTCTACTAGTTTGTCAGCGTTAATACCATACATTTGAATAGCGATAGCTGTACAAATAGCTTTATGGGGACGAATATTAATGCAGAGACCTGAACAACCTGACAAAAATTTAGCCACTTACCACACTACAAGAAGAAGACGCAGGTACTCCTACGCCCGTGTAGATAATATACAAACCAAATATTTTGCGTATGTAACTCAGATAAACAAATATTCTGAACAGCACTGAAGCGAGCCGGCTTAATAACACAAAGCATAATTCTCCAGTCTCTATAGCGTTCCGCGTTTCAAATGGATATATGTAGCACAAAGAACTCGTAACCTGTTTGCTTATTGTAAACATGCACAAATTCATACGAGCACTAGGTAAGTTAAGTACTAACATATAGTGGATGGGTAAGAACTATCATGGTTTATGTACTAACGATGGAAACCCCAAAACGTAATTGACAGATCGTAAAGAACTATAACGGGGAAACACACGTGACACTCGCTCCCAGAAATTTAAAACTAGGTCTGGGATCACGCCCAGCCGCCCACGTCGCCACTTACCCTGCACGGGAGACCTACAAAAGCATTGGACGCGAGTTAGGAAATACGATCTCTTTCGGCTGTGACTTCTTCTAAGTCGTATACCGAAAAACTCATTGGGCCAGCGCAACGTCAGCGCGCCGCCTCTGTCTGTTTTGCACCCGTCGCTTTCATACATTTTGTATGCAAGTAGATTAAGAGGAGGCGCGCCGGTCATTGTGCCTGCGTTCTGCCCCCTTCAAACTATTTTCATACAAAATATATGAAAGTGAAGCGGCGAGGTGTGCCGACCGGCGGCGGCGGCGTGCCGTCAGCGCACCGCCTGTCTCTGTTTAGCGGCTTACATGGTTTCGAATCCGGATCTTCCGCATGGGAGTTCGCGTCCTAAAGCCTATGGCACAATATAAAGGCTCGCCTTTTCGTCCTAGTTGTGAGTTTATTTTCCTTGGTAAATCTACTATTTTTTTTACCAAATGGCAACAACCCGTCGTCTCTCCATCAACACAAACTTCGTTGATTTCCTGTTTGTCGTGTGCGCACGATTTCGTATTAGGCCCACCCATCCGATTCAACCGGGGACAAAAAAATATACATGTAAACAAGATATTGAGTGAAAATGTGTGGGACGCCCGGAGGCGATGTATCTTCTACACAGTCCATCGAACAGCGGAGGAAACGTATATAAACAAGGCCTAATGTACAACCCTACGGAGAATTTATTTTGTTTTGATATCCTATTCCTTCTATATATTTTTAGATACAATCTTCTCTGGTAACGAGATAAATAGTAAATGAACGATGAAGAAATGAAACTAAAACTAGGGAAGGAAAAGCCGGAGGTCGATCAAGACTCATCAGCGATTTTGAAACGGATTCGCATTGTCTTATAAATCTAGAAAACCGAAAAATATATTTCTGTGGGTTCGATCAGATTCCATTTTAAATTTGCTGCAGTTTGCAGACTTTCGACAAAGCACACAGCTCCAACGAGAGACGAATTACTGTAGAGGAAGCAAAAAACTGTGGCAACATCTCTATGTTGGAGAAACTTTATGAAGAATCTCTATTCTTGACGCTCCATTCTTTCTGCCTACCCCACAACGGACATAGCACGAAGATATGTCTATAAGTATGAAAGGAATAATATATACTCTTTCAACATCAATTGTATTTTATGCTTCATATGTTGAGTAACGCGTCCTTACCATTTTTCAAATTCTCCTTTGTGGGTTTTTCCTTAGTGACGGGTAACTTAATATGAACTCTATTCTGTAACTCGATTTATTGTGGATGGAATTGGTAGATCCTTACTAGATGGGTATGTATTAATGTTTTTGTATCGGTTATTATTCTACTGACTCTCTTAAAACTCTTGGTAGCAATTACTCCTATAGGGAGATAAGCTTCAATTGAGATATCATCGTCTGATAGAAAGGAATAACGAAACCACTTTGGTTATTTCAGAAATAACAAAACTTTGTCAAATCATTACAAAAGTTAATTTGAAATCATTAAAAGTAGTTTACTAATTATTGTAAATATGCCTTTGGCTACTTGTTATAATAGTTTTGTAGGGGCACACTTTTTCGGTCTAGTTTAAAATCTTTTCCATGATAACGAGTTGGTGAGTAGTTTTACATCTCATCTCATTCCTTAGCATAGCATAACTCTCATAATCCCCGAGGGGGTAGACAGAGGTACCACCTTCATTATCTCATACCTTTATCTTGATACATATTATTAGTATCTATAACTTTCTTCGATTCCAACTTGAGCGAGCATTCGTAGCCGAAGACTTGGGAATTGGAAGTGTGGAATCGAAGACGGGACTCCAGTCACGCATAAAAGTTTGTACTCCGTAACTGGGGGGTCTACATTCGTTGGTTAGTGAGTTAGATAGGGTGAGTTTTGTAACTTTGTATCGACTAGTTACAAAGCTTTGACTTGAACTGTCTGTATTAAGTATTACAATATTTATTACTCTGTGGATAAAGTAAATAATACTTATAGTTGATTTGACACATTTAATTCTACCACTGGTGAAGAAACGTTGAACGCACTTTGAACTTTGAATGCACGAAAGGTCTGTGTATTTGAACATGAAGGAACGTACGCCCGCTGGTGACTATTTTTTTTCATCCATGGTTTAAAATTCGCTAATATGTAATTCGGCCATCTGATTTTCTCTTTGTAGATATCCCTTTGATGTACAAATTGAAAAGTGTGCCTATGTAACATGAAATTGAAATTCATATACATACTGTATATGAATTTTAACATTGTCAATGATTTTCTGCTGATGTTTTTAAAGGGTAGTATTTAATCCAACATCAAATAATCGCCGCTTTATATGTGTATTCAAGTATTACCCCTTTTAAAAATATTTAATAAGTAAAACAACAAATATATTTTTTTTTCTTGGCTGTTTAATAGTTTTCTACGTTTTACAATCTTCCTTACCCAAGCGTCAATGAAAAGCGATATTAATTGTTTTAATGGACTAACAGTGTTATTTATTGTTGTAAATTCGTACACATAACACATCGCCCTCTATAAAGTTTTTTGACCTTTTTGAACCAATTGAGTAGCTGATGAATATTTTTTGGGTTGTTTCTTTTTTTGTGTTTTCCAAATCACTCTTAACGATTATGTAGTAACAATGCGTCCTATAATCGTATATTTACCGACTGGTGAGTCTGCTACATAGTTTCAAACTTCATTCGGATCTCTAGACGAGTTCGTTTTAATATTGTTGCAAGCTGAACTCTCCCCGCATAACGCGATTTGCGATTCAATTTTACACGTAATAAATGTGCGGTTATTTCACCCAAAAGAATTGGACACTGTGGCAATTAGACATTTGTTGTGTTAATGTTTTGTAACTCGTTGAAGGATCTGTAAGTAAATATTCTTATACCCAAGAAGACAACGTTACTATACCTATTTGTCTATCTGTAACAAGATAGTTTGTATTAAGTACATACTTACTTAACAATAAGTAGCATACTAGTTAGAGTATTAAATTTTCGCTCCTTGTAGTTAACTTGCAGAAAGTCTTAGGGAAAGCTCGACTGAAATATAAGTAGAGAGATAACTTCCAATAACTTGTGAAATACTTAAGAATATGAGCTAATAAAAGAGTTGATATCTCGTGAGAACGATTATATGTATAGTAGGCGACAACCTCGGAATGCGGGTTTCTAGTGATGTGACAAATATCTTGGGTATATTATCTATCAAATGTGTCAGACAAGTTTTTTAAACAATTAATCAAAAAATAACTAAAGTTTGTCAGCCAGTGATATTTGGCCAAGGAGTTTGTAATAATAATTTCCTCCAAGACATAATAAAAGTAAAACAATTAGGTTGATAACAAGCCGTTGACTAACAATTTTGGACCGCCTCACGTAATAATCTAGCATTAAAATCGGTTAGAGTTTAGACACCACTGTATTCTAGCTAGACAAGTGGATACAAGTAAAAGAGCTTCAACAAAATAATTATACCATTCGAAACAATCCTGAACTTCAGAACGTCAAACTTTTATAAGATAATAATGGATTCACTTATCCACTGCCAGTCAAAGTCTATAAAACAACAAGCTTCAATAACATCCATCTTATCACGTCTAAAAACTTAATGAAAGATCTCGAGAGCTTTAATAAAGTTGAGTTGCCCAGAAAATTTGAGAAGCTATAAACTTAGGTTAACAGAACAACACAGTGATGATTCTGTTCACGTCCTTCAAAAAGTTACGAGCATAAAAATGTTACCATCGTAGTACTTCATTGCGGAACATTTTTCATGGATCTCGAGGGACTTAATAAAGCTGAGTTATCCCAGTTACCAAGAAAATTTGATAAGATATAAACTTCTGACGAGCACAGCTAAGTAGGAAGTACCTACGCTTTAATGATTCCGCCCACGTTCTACAAAAAGTACATTGTATAAAAATATTATAATGTTGTATAGCTGTTCTGGACACTTGAGTGTCCAACCCATGGATACTTAGTTATTTATGGTGTACATCGCCTGGGCGGGGTCAGTCAACGAGATACTATTGAGTTGAGTGAGGTCAACCGAGGCGGCTGGCGGAAGTATTTCCGTCACGGTTTTTTGCCACTTAAAAAAGCATCTCTGACGTAAGTGATCCCGCAAGTTGGAGGATATTTTTTGAATTTTATAAAGACTTGCCTACGTACGTAGTCATAAAAAGTGATTGCTGGACAGAATTTCTCTTAACAATAGATAGATTCTAGAAACAATTTATTGTACACAAATACAGGAAAAGTAAAAACTACAGGAATATGTACAAAGGCGGCCTTATCGCTTAAAGCGATCTCTTCAAGGATTTCGTTTCGATTTTTTTTCGATTTTGATTTTTTTCTTATACATCTCTTTACTTCGACCTACTGATTGTTTTACATTGTGTTTAAATGTTATTTAACACGTTTACTAAAATATCCGTTTTCAGTTATGATGCACCCAGTTCAAATTAATTACACTGTCTTAGTAAAACGGAGTTGCAATTTATTCCAGAGTAGTCCCAAAAAATACTTACGAATTCAACGTTCTGGATTCGTTCGGAAATGTATTTCGGATTGGTGCCTAAAACGGAGACGAGTGTCCTTTCCAGGCAAGGACTCAGAATCCGAGATATCTTAGAAATCTAATCTTTACACTCATCTTATCTGTAAAACGATGATAAATGGAAATGTTATTGACAAGCCTGCGACTGACGGTGATATTAATTTAATTTTCTTTCTTTTGTTACCAGATCTCCTCCGATGTCATTTCATATTCCAGCGATCCAGCAAAACCTGACAGATCGAGTTAGCTTCAAGGGCCGATAATGGTATTTTTTTAATTGAAGGAATATTTCAGTTACAATCTCGTAAATGTCGCAGGGAAATAGCCGAATTCAGTGAAATAGCCGAATAGTCTAGGGATTTGGGGTTTATGGGTTGTCGGTAGTGACGGGTGGTGGATTAAAACTGTTAATCATGTAGTAATTAGTTACGAGATTGATTGGAGGGGGGAGGGGGGGGGGGGGACGGACTGTAAGTATTACGTGTACGTAAGTACCGTCCTAAACCTTTTTAAAGAGTAGGTAGTACGGAAGAAAGAACTACATACATACGTATTTACATTTACGTTAATTCTAATGTTTCTGTAAAAAATGTATATACTTGTAAATATTTGGCAATAAATGTAACTTTATTCTATTCTAACTCCGGTGAACCTGTCCCCCCTTCATACCCTCCACCTTCCGCCAAAGGTAAATTGCATCAATTTAATATTAATAGAAAATGCCACCATTATTAATAACAATTAATTTAGGTCATTTGCACACTGCACCGCGCTCCGTCGCGGTGCGCGGTGACGTAGTAGTAGAACTGGATAAGTATGTAAATCGCACTCTGAAACTGAAACCGTATTTCCGCGCGGTGGCGCGGAGGCGGCTAGCCTGACTCCGCCAAACCGCCCGGAGAACCGCGTCAAAATCCGCTCACCGCCTGCGCCCACCGGGGCGGATCGCGGAGCAGTGTGTGAATCGCCTTAAGATCTAAGATTTAATTAGAAAATCAATTTTCGACTGTCTTTTTCGGTCCTTAGTTATCACAGGAAAATCACGCCAATTAAACATCTTCAGTATTTCAAAGCTTCCAAATCTAAAAACGTTAAAAGACGTTAAAAGCGGACGTAATCAAAAAGCACACAACGTCGAAAAACTGGTTAAAATATTTTTCATATCGCGCTCGTCGGATGTCCGAAACGTGTCCCAAACGATTCGCAAAAAGTTCCGCACAGTACTACGAGTACTAGATTGAATATTTCGCCGGGTAAGCGACGTTAGGTCTGCGTTTAATCAAATCAATTCCAGGAAATTCTTCCCGTCATGTCGGGCAGTCAGACGGACCGAGTCAGTTCGGAAATGAAGGTAACCGCCGACCCGGCCCCGCTCACCTCTCAAACGAGACCACCCTTTGATGTCCACCTTTCCGATTGCTGTTAAACCTTGTGAAACAAACTTTACTTTGGCAAGGAACAAATTTATTCGTGGACAGTTTGTGCATAATTTTAGTGAGGTCCGTTTTAGTGAGGTCCGTGGGCATAACTCTGTGTTACAAGGGAGCTCGAAATGGAATAAATGTATGATTCCTTTGAGTTAAATAAGCTGCTGCTACATTTTAACGTTTTTGCATGTTTTAGCATTTCGTTATTTTTGTAGTTTGCACCTTTGCACCTGGTTTGACGGGGCGGGTTATTCGAATGACGAAATTTTTAATTAACGCGGAAACGCGACCAGCCCTTTGGGTCCGTTGTCAGATGTGGAGGCTTTATAACTATTTTTTTTATCTTTATCTACTTTTTGGTTGTATAGTATCTTGAGTATATTTTCTTAATTAGTTTTAGTTAGCTTTTAGTTCCAGTTTTTTAATCGTTCGTTTGTTCGTTTTTATGTTCAATAACCATTTAGATTGTAAGCTGACATTGTAAGTATTGAAATTAAATTAAATAACATTTTTTTGTAGTTGTATTTCAAATTCAGTCCAGCAATTGACAGGTGGTGGTTCAAGATTGGGATCCACTATGGGTCGCTGAAACAATAGCGGAATAAGTAGTAGTGGTAGATCCTAAAGTGAAGGATCGCCTGGGGTGGTACCACCCTCTTATCTATTTCTGCCGTGAAGCAGCAATGCTTGCATTTCTGTGTTTCGGTTTGAAGGGTAAGAGAGCCTGAGTAATTTCCGGCACATGAGGCATTCCATCTTAGTCCTCAGGAATCAAAAACCCTACCACATTAATACAGTGAGGTGAGATGGGTGACGGTGACCACTTACCATCAGGTGGCCCGTTTGCTCGTCTGCTCTCCTTATTTAATAAAAAATAAAAAAAGTAAATATGCAAATCAATTTATTAATTTTTGGAGAGTTTTGGACCCTTTCGGTGTATTTACTAATAACTACTCGTATTTGTTTTAATCCCACATCCCTGTTACCGCAACGGCCGCATTCAATCAAATTTCAATTTACTTCGCAATCAATTCCATTTAAATGAAATAGGCTGTTTATTCGTGTTCGTGACAAATTCGTTTCTGCTTGCAAGCAGAAAGCCTACAGTCATGATTGTGTAATGAAAATATATATATTTATACAAATATAAGAATATAGTTTCTGAATTTCTTTTTTTTTTCCACCAAGAGAGTTCCAAACTTTTGGGGTATAGACTACTAGAAAGCTAAGGTCCAAACTATAGGATTCTTGTTACATGGGGGCAGAAATAACTCACAAATACGATTTTTTCAGGATAGGTCTGCAAAATACATGCCTAAACTGACTACATTAATACAATGCATAGAAACACACCTTAAAAGTGTCTGCACATGAAGGTGATACAAAGTCATACCCACCTTTAATTAATTCGTTAATGTAGTACATACATAAGTATGAAGTTTTAAGGGTTGTAGTAACCCTTAAAACTTCATACGTAAGTCCTTTGCCATCCTCCTTTCTATATATTATATGTACTACGTATATAACCTACGCCGTATAAGTATGTACACGCAGAATACGCGACATCTTCGACTGTCATAATCCGCCACGTATAATTTAAACAGTTGATTTATTTTTTCCGCTATACCGACTCTGATATCGGTAGGCGCGCATGTAAAGAGGAAATTTCACGCGCCGACGACCACTAATGTTTTTATTGGGAACGCACACCGGGGAAATTGGATCCGTTTATTTTTATAGACCCTGTATAGACACTGATTTTTTACTGTTCCGCTTCTAAATGAGGTAAATACGGCAAGGGTTGCGGGAAAATAGGGAATATTGTACAGCTTGATGAAATAGTAGGGTATTTTTGAAGTCAATGTGATGAAACTGGGCGTAAAACTGACATAACATTTTATTGTCAAAAGTCTTTTTGATCGATGTCAATTTAATCCAAATTTATTTTTAGTTTTGTATCCCTATTTTTATGTTTAGATTAAGTTTAGTTTTAGGATGTTTATATTTGTTGTTATATAGTTTAGTTATAGTTTCGAAAGAACACTTTTATAAGTACTTAAATACCTAAAGGTTTGTAAAAGAAAGTAGGTAATTACAATAACACAAATTCCGTATCGAAAATCGCTGCAAGTGCTACGTGCGTCGTAGCAACTTTACGTCCCGGCGTAGCTTGACATTGCTAACGTGAATAATAATTATATATGACTATGCTCAAGCACAAAGGTATTAAGGGTATTAATTAACAGTTAATCATTTAAAAGCTTGGTTCCTTATTGAGATAATTTGTATATCGTATTTTTTAAGGTATATTTCATAGAGATTCTCGAGTAAGAATATCAGCGTTGTGCAATTTCAAAAACCTAATTTAATCAAAAACCAACATTAGTACTATACAGTCCAGTCGCATAATATAATACCAACGTTACGTTCTGTAATTAATGTGCTCGGGTAAGCGAGGATATGCATTGCGTTGCACGTTGAGAACATGCATCATTTTATATGCATTGGTTTATTCCTCACACTAGAGACTGTTATAGAAACTCATTTTTTGACCGAAACCGAGGTTGTTAGTAAACTGATTCCGTTGCAGTGACGTCAAAGACATCGAAATTCAACAAAATGAATAACAAAACGTATGGTTCCGGATAAACTCATAGAAAAAAATGTCTTTAATATATTTCTTTTTGTGGTTTTCTATGTATCAGGTAAGCTACTAAAACACAATCAGATAGACCTACTTGTAAAGTATATCAGAAAGGAAACTATTTACCAATATTAGTCAGTTTTATCTGCCGCGGCAGTACCTAATATTGACAAATAGCAGCGTAGGACTAATTTCAGTTATCACAGAAAATAAAATATTATGTACTTAAATATATTTTGAAAGACGGCCTTTTAGTATTCTTAAAGGCCGTCTTTCAAAATCCCTTCAGGGAGAATAGATTACAATTTTCTTATCGTAAAAAATATAATACACCAGCTCCTGTATTCACTTCCTACCGCCATTATCGGTTATTCGTTGCCCACCTGTAGTACCGATCGGAAAATAATAGTCATTTCAGATTGTCATTCTTTCTTTTATTCCTTTCAGTCATTTCATCTATCTAGTTAGAAGCATTAACGTAAGTATGATGTATGTATGATTGCATTTTTTGCAATAAATAATATCTTTAATGAATTGTGATCAACGTTATTTGCAAATAAAAATAAAAACGGAACCGTTAATATCCGTCTTTCTATTATCAGCATAATGACAAAATCTGCTAGTTATTAATAATGATTCACCCTGAAAATGGTAAATATAGATTTTCTATGTAATTCAGTATTAAAATATCAATAGTTGTATGTTGAAAAACCTCTACGATTATGAGATACTTCCGAACCCGTTTCCAGATAAACGGACACATCTTGACCGGTTTTTCTTCCATCGGTTCAAAGTGCCACAAAATGTGTAATGGCCGCTTGACAGATTTGATTGACATGCTACTTTTATAGTTATTTGCTATCCTGTTATGAAAAATTTAGTTTAAAAGGTACATTGAGATTACTTAATAAGTATATCTTATTAAACTCTTAAATTATTATTGTGTGAACAAACGTTTTAGAAACGTAATAGGCTCTATGATTTTATTCGCGTTTAAGAAAAACTCAACGAGTCTTAGCGGCCGTATCCGGCACTAGAGGTGGGATGAAAATAACTGGTAGCTGCTACTGGCTCTGGATCAGACCCCTGTTAGTTTATAGTGTAATGTAATGTCTAATGAAACTCTTGTCAAACTTTAATTAATGTTTGACTAAAGAAGAAATACGACCAAATGTGTTATTGCTATTGCTATTTGTGACTCAAAAACCAAAGTTTGTTCGGACTCTAGGCTTATTTCAGCGTGCACCGCGAAACACAATAAAAAGACACGGAGTTTGAAAGATAAAAGCCACGGAAACGAATGCAGGACGCTCGGGAGCGAAAATGTTTCCGCTGCAGTTTCGGCGATATAGATTTTTTGCGTTCGACTTTTACTATGGTTAACTGCTTTCACGGTTGTTCATTGCACCAGAGATAAACTATACCAGAGACAAACAGCGGAAAACAAACCTAAATTTATTTTTTTATGTTCAACAAAGTAATTAAAAGTAGATACGTTTCTGTAATGTAAGCTAGTAATTAATAGGAATGGATCGATAGATTATTAATTATCGATAGAGATAATGAGTCATTAAAAGAACATTATGTAATGGGCTATATAGCATTTGTGTATTTATATATATAGGTAATATGATTTAAAATTATTGTTATATTATATGTACAACTTCAATCAATAACTACATCCATATTCGATCTAAGTCCTCAAGGTCAGTAGCGCATCGAAAACCTCTTAATAACATTTCAGTTAGGTGACATGTCTATGGGCGATGGTGACCATTTACCATCAGATGGCCCGTTTGCTCGTCTGCTGTTATGCAATAGATAATAGAATATAAAGTAACATAAGTAATCCTAAAGAAGTGAGTCTAACTACCTACGGAACCCATTCAATTTTACAACCGCTTGAAGCGCGAAAAGTAGCTCCCTTTCCGTATATTTGTACAGCGCTCATTGTTGGCAGTAATTCATGAACTATCCTTTATGTATTCTATTCTTATTTGATCGTGATAAATGTGTGCTCTCGTGACGTCCGTGTTTACTCAGTTTTTTGATAAATGAACTGGGAACTTTTGTGAGTCATGTAGGAAATCCTTGTTTCTATAATTTATTGTGATTTTTGTTTTATGATTTATAAATGCGAAAGATTCAGCTGTAGTTTTGGGCATCCTAACATGCCTCCTTATATCGTATGTAGGTCTAACTGAAATGACCAACAGTTAATATGTTTTTTGATAAATAAAAGTAAGTAGGTAATAGCTAATTCGCTATCGTAGTACCATTTTTAAATGAATCCGAGGGGCTCGTAGCCTATAGTTGCGAGCATGGTCTGAAAGTAATCGTGCAAGTTCAACACCGTTGGGCACGGTTAGACTCAGAATGAGTTGACCGCTAGTGACACATTTTCATCTGAGCGCCTCCGTGCCTCGGAGACCACGTTAGGCTGTCGGTCACGGCCGCTGTCTTGCGGTCTCAACAACTGTGACAATAAGTTGGCCACTAACTGCACGACAAGAAGAACGCATCCGAAGGAAAATTTTATTGGCCTTACAAGTAAAGGTAGGTATAACGATTTTATCTAGACAGAAGACAGGTATTTTTTTTAAATGTCATTTAAAAAGCTTATTATCAAATCAGATATTCTGATATTATTTCTTTTAAAAGTCATTTAACAAGCTTATTATCTAGTCAGATATTACCTGCATGATATTTTTTCTTAGATTATTCCACGCAATCTACATTTTATCTAATCAGTAGACAGGTATTTCTTTTAAATGTCATTTAAAAAGCTTATTATCTAGTCAGATATTACCTGCATTCTTTCTTAGATTATTTCACGCAATCTGCATGTGTAATAACCAGAACGGTAGCTGTTTACAAGCCTTCGTGGAAAAGTATTTCAGTTATAGAATAATTATCTCTCAAAGTAAAATTCGGTAAAAGACTTCGTTCGCTTCAATAAACATATGACTAAATTTGAGGAAAACAAGCTTTTTATTATGCACGTTTCGTTCGAAATAGCACCTTTCATCGCCATTGTGTCGCCCTGTCGAAAACGTAACTAATGGACACACGAATACTCGAAAAATAGACTGACCAAGTTATAGGTGTCTAAGTTAAGTGGCTATTCTCTAATCATGACTATAAAGACCGTTACCGTCGCGTACTAAAGCCTCTAAAAGACTGTTTAATAAAAAGCGGTCGTGGATTAAAGCTACTCGTAATAGACACATAACACTTATTATTTACTCGAAAATATAGTATAGACTCGCTAAGTCATAGGAGTCGAAGTTAAGTGGCTATTCTCTAATCATGGCTATAAACCGGTCGTGTGCAAGCGGCCTTCGTCGCTCGGTGCGAGTTGTAAGTGCATCGTCATAACCGTAAAGTGGGCGGGTAATACGCTGGGAGGTTGGCGTTAATACCACATGTGGCTAAGAGGGAGCTCTTTCGCACCCGCTCATCCGTATGAGATTAAAGCATTAGACTTTCTAATACTAACTTTTTCTAATGGACTGTGGCTTAAAAGGTGATGTACATGGTAGAAAAAATATAGTCTCGCCCTAGGGGCGGGCGTTCGTTCTTTCATGGTGATGTATAGATTGAACTTAGAATGAAATTAAGTATTAAATCATAGTTAAATATTTAAATAATAATAATAAATCTAAAACAAAAAATAGAATAAAATTATTAAGAAAAAAATATAAACTAAAGATAAAACATTTGGGTTAAGTCCCCCACATCCAGCAGTGTACCCAAGAGACTGGCTGCGTTGCCCCGTTGGATAGCTAAGCTAATCCGCTAATCTATATAATAAATATAGGGAATAGTTTTTTGCTATTTTTGAGATTTCTAGTACTAGAACCTCGGTTGGCCCCATAGAGTCTTTTGTTCCTGACACGAAATAGAACCGATTGGCATCAAAAATTTGTGAAAAATGGCATTAACTGCCTTTTTTTCAAAAATCTGTTAATGTAGTTTTAAATAGCTCCAAAAGTTAGGGAAGGTCTCCTAAGACAATTTTCTCGTAGCTCCAACGGATCTGGTAGCTGCCCTGGGTGCCCCGCCGAAACTTTCCACCCTGTATAAATAAATAAAGACCCGCAGAAACTTAAATCTCGGGTTCTTCCCATTATCTCTTCTATATTAACAAAAGTTGAACTATATTACATTTTAATTACAAAATATGATTACTTTATTATCAAAATACCTTTCTAAGTTTATAGTAGGAAATAGATACTTACTTGTGTTATACCATAATATCTACTTTATAAAATTTTACTCGTCTAGTTTTTGGATTTTGAGTGTTTAAACTTTAATTTTTAAGTGTTAAATTTAAATTGTTATATTACTTATTGTGTGGCAGAAAAATCAGGTGTCTATTAATTACCCTAATTATGCGAAACCACGATTTTGACTGGGGTGTGTAACTCCCCCTTTACGCGGGAACACGATGCGACACTGAAATAATAAATGATAATGGAAGTAGGTACACTCTTACTTTAAGTAATTAAACTTATGATTTCTCTATAAATTGTTCTTGTTTTAGTTCGGTTATATTTCTCCACTAATAGTTGTAACGCTTGTAGTAGCTGTACTGCTTATTAAAATCTATTTTGAGAGGTACTTACCTATACTATACTTTCTACTAGCTACTAGAGGTACTATAGCTTTCTAAAGATATATAGAACGTTTAGGTATAATAAAGTAAGGTGGCATAGGACGGTAGGAGTTGATCTACATTAAAGAAAAAATACTTATGTAGTACTTTCATTATGTAGATCCTAGTTTTCAAAATAAAAAAGCAAAATAGTGAGCGACCATTCGGAATTCTCCATTTGTAACGCGGCTGCTGTGGAGAGAGATGATGTATGGCGTGGTATCATAGCGCCATCGGGATTAGTGTTGTGTCGAGCGAAGCCCGCGTTCATAGGTTTGGGTTATTGCTTACTCTGTGGTATATTGTTAGATTTTATTTTATTATTGAGGAGAGCAGACGAGCATACGAGCCACCTGATGGTGAGTGGTCACCGTCGCCCATAGACATATTACCTTTGGCACTCTTTCTATTCTATACAGAATCGAGCGGCAAGTAGAACCCTATGGACGACAGTCACAGTAGATACAGAACAGACACTGATAACGCGATAATTTCTTTCTATCATAGATCTATGCGATAGATAATAAAATATATATTTGTAGATAATATACCCAACGTACTCGTATTTGTCACACATATTACTACATACATACTGTTAGCAACGGATGTTAGTGATATTCACGCTTCTATAATCCAGCATTTCCATTATATTTTTGCGAAGTAGGTACATATGTCGCAGGGAAATAGCCAAAAGCAGGGATTTGGCTAAATCACTAGACTAGTCGAGTGAAATAGTGAATGGTCGAAATATGGGTTTTTTATAAGCCCATGAGCGTGGATCGGCTTGATCGGCCCCTTACTCCATTACCTACCTTACCCTCGTAAGAGAGAATCACTACTCAGGTACCTATGAATCGACCATTTACTATTGCACTAGGCTAGTCTAGTGATTTGGCCGAATCCCTAGGGATTAAGCTAAATCATCGACAGGGAGTCGACCATTCACTATTTCACTAGACTAGTCTAGTGATTTGGATATTTCCCTGCGACACATACATACATACCTTCACGCCTTGTCCCTTGCAGGGTAGGCAGAGAGAACGGAGCGCCACGAATCTCTGTCTTGCCACGCTTCTCTTGCTTCCTCTACAGTCATTCGTCGTTTCACACATGCTTGCCATTGGATTGTGAAGTAAGTATTTACAAACAGTGATGCAACGATTTTAGCAGCTCTATCATCCCATGGCTCCAGTGTTCCGAGATGATGTACGATGTGGTATCATAGCGCCAATGGGTTTAGTGTTAGCAGAAGTAATATGTACAGATACGAGTATATCTGATTTATATACTATTACTTACAATGCCGCTGACTTTACATTATATAGGAACAGTGACGCGACGATTCGAGCCTCTTTATCATTTAAGTAGTCATTTATTTTATAATAACCCTTTTTACATAGGAACCGTCTTATATGGGTCTTAAATTTTTTTCTGTCTTATTTACTACAGTGTCAGGTATGTTATTATAAAATCGTGTGATGTGTTTATTTTAGTAAGTCTATAACGTGGGACTGCAAGTTATCGTAAGTATATATTAAGTTAAGTGTATCGGTAATGTCCCATATTATACCATAATCGGTGACTTTATTTACTGTCTTTCCATTATATTGTTGGGAAGTAAGTATTTTAGTAACAGGTATTACAAACAGTGACGCTACAATTCGGGCAGCTCTATCCATCACGCGGCTCCGGTGGCCCGGGATGATGTACGACGCGGTATCATAGCGCTAACGGGATTACTGTTGGCTGAATAACGGTAATGCGATACAGACATGTCTGTTATATTGTTAAGTCTATGGTGACAGAATGTTGGTGTGAAAACAGGGTATGAAAGTTCAGCCAATGGTGATGAAATTTACAGAGACCGTGGTTTTGAGAGGGAATAGAGGTTTTTTTACCCGACTGCGCGACAGTGAGAGCAGTATGTTTTTCGCGCGTATCTATGTTTGTTTATGGCGGATTCTTTATTCCCTCGTAGCGCCTAAATGGCTGGATGGATTTTAATGAATGAAGTATCATTATTTTCCTCTAAACCCCGAGAGTGACATAGGATATACAAAGTGTCTAGAAAGCTAATATGGCGGCTGCCAGCCGTCATAATTGTTGAAGTAGTATTTTTTTTCTTTTAGTATTTATACAGAATAGACATGGGTATCGAAAGAAAGATCTCAATAAGACGATTCAAATATGTATAATATAACACTAAAAAGAAAGACAAAAAATTAAAAATATTTTTTTTGTCTTTTGTGTTCTTTTTTTTTCTTTTTTGTGTCGGGTATCCCGACTGTGTAAAAAAGTGAACTGATGATGGAAACAAGACGGCTTCAAATGGTCACTGTTCTCAGCCTTGATGACGCAATTGGAAGGTGATAGAAAGGGTCGTGGAATTTCTAAGATTCATGCTGTCAAACGATAACACGCATTCGGAGATACTTCTGTTCAATTTGTGACTAAGTACTTACATGATATACGGCCATGATATTATGCAGTCGGGTTTTTATTTTTTTAGTTTAATTCTGAAGTTACGTGGATGGGAAATGGGATGTGTAAATTATGAGTTTGTTAATCGACTTTTCATAGCTTTTAAATATGGGAAAATGTGGAAAGGTGTAACAAAATACCTACCGTTAGTTTCAAAGTGACTCAATGATATAGAAAACAATGCTTTAAAAGTTGAGATGCTATAAAAAATATATACCAGTATAACTTTAAACCGCATAGAAATAGAGTAACATTCAAAATTTCCGCGCTCAGTTTTAAGCTTCACGGTGAGCTTTTAAAAATTGTAACGAGAAAATGATAGCCTTTGTTTTCATAGAGGAGCACGAGTAATATTGGATTCGTTACATCGAGAGCGTCGCTCCATTAGGCTAATAGCCGCCCAGTGAGACGGCAAGAGGAGATTAGGCTTTGCTCCGTCATCGATTCTTTCCTATTAATTGATAAGTGCTGTGGAATTCTTCTCAAGGATTATTGATAGTTCTATTGTCGTATTCATTAGCAAATAAATATATTGTATTGTGTTGTATCTTACTTTATTTGTTGATTGTGTTAACTCCAGTTCCTTTCAAAGTAAATGTGTTATTCATTATAGTGACACTTTACTCGTATTTATTATAAAACTCCATCCCATTGAATATTAGGTAATAGTAGGACCAATATTTTGTATGTTTATTAATTGAAGCCCGACCAGGATTATGACAAGAGTTACCAAGGTTACCTGTAACATGGCGCACTCTATTGATCAATGTTGTTTTGAAATTGAAATTGTATTTATATTTTTGTAGAGGTTTTATTTTATAGATAGAACTAACGTGATACATGAGTGAGCTTACTATTTTGAGATTAACTTGTAGAATTAAATTCTGAATGTTTACCAGTAAAATTAACCTTCCACTACACTAAAATCTTCAGGCGGTAATAGCTGTATAATCTATGTATACTCGTGTTAGAGGCAAACATACAGAATAATCGAATTCCAAAGTTATGGTTAATATCAGTCACCGTCAAATCGAACCAATAACAACAAGTATTACGTATTCATAGTCCACTGCGATTGATCCCGTTACA
The DNA here is from genome assembly GCA_947369225.1 of Hofmannophila pseudospretella. Lineage (NCBI taxonomy): Eukaryota > Metazoa > Arthropoda > Insecta > Lepidoptera > Oecophoridae > Hofmannophila > Hofmannophila pseudospretella. The sequence continues at coordinate 9,475,149 of OX376321.1, read as the reverse complement.
CGATTAACGGTAACTGAGCAATGGAAATCGAGGCTTTGTGGCGTAATTGTATTAGGTTCTGGTTCCACCATTCTGCTAAACCAAGCCTAGTACGAGTACTTACTCGTACTCGTTACTACCCCTTACTTAAGGGGTTATTGCTAACTGTTGTACTGTTTGTTCTATTGGTAGAACAAGTAGGTTCCGTTGTCACTGAATGGTTGATTTAAATCTTTAAATGATGATCATGAACCCTAAGATTTACAGTGTCTATCGAACTAACCACTAAAATCGGTTCACGAAAATGTGAATCACGGATATGCGACTAAACCAAAGTGCGAATTACTGAAGTACAACACCACTGTATAAGTGCGAAACACGAAAGTGAAATTAGGTTGAAATTAATGTTTTATGAAAGAAGGTACTTTAGTAATCTTAGAATAATTCTTATTATATCTTTTGAAGAACTGATGGAATTTCAAATTAGGTACTTTATAACGGTTGCCTGTACACTTACAGCATTAATTTCGCTTCTGTTCTCTCAATGAAAAAAAAAAATACGTATACAATCTTCACGGTATTTAAAAATCGGATATAGTAACAAACTATTCTTTGTTATTTGACTCTGTACCAGTAGGAATATCAGAGACATCTTCATAGCCAATAAGCGTTGGCCTCATCAGCAAGTCATGAAGGCATAAGCATAATTTTATTGAAATATACTTGGTGGCGACATTCCTCGCACTATTGCAGCTTTAGTAGAATAGACGCAAGTTCTACACGATTTTAGGTCGAAAATGAGACTGAATTCAACTTTATTTTGAGTTCTTTTACATTAAATAAATTATGTAAAAGATATAATAAATTATATAAAGAATATACATTTTAATTGCTTGAATGTAAAACTATTGATTCGAGCAAATAAAATTAAATAATGTTTGCAAAAACTAAAAAAAATATCTTTTTGATTTACATTACATTCTTTTACTCTACACGTAGAGTCATTTATTAGGTAGTATTTTTAGAAACGATGAATACGTTTACGTAGTATTACCTATTTTCACAATTTTCACTTAAATAAACTAAAATCGACATACTTTCTGCTTGATAGTGCAGACACTCGGCAATTCCAACCAAAACATTCTCACTTATATATCATCTTCGGATTCGTTCTGTGTTCAATAAAATTGGTTCGCATGTCTAAAGGATCAGTGAGACTTCGCGAAGGGAATCACAAACAGGGGTCTTTCAGAAACCAAGTACACAAGTTGTTGGAAAATATACTGGGCCCATTTTTTAATATATAAGAGGGTGAAAGAATAGGGAACATTGTCAGTCGTAGACTACACGCCTATTACGCATATCTATGCATATGCCATTTAAATTTAGGTGAAAAATTGTGTTGCTTATAAGAGATCGTTTAAATAATATTTGTGCTTAAAAATAAAACTTTTAATTTTTTTCTACATAAATTTTGGACGGAATCTTTAAATAAATGTAAATCCCCGCAATTTATTGTTACCCCATGCGATAAAAGATCTATGAGGCACCGATTTTATTGCAAAGTCGAGCCAAAGACCGCAGCCACGATTGTCGTAATTTTTCATGGTAAGATATTGTTACTTTGCCCAGATATCAGCTATTTGTATAATAAGGCGATAGGGATCGCAGTTTGGGCCACGGTAAAGAAGTCGCATGGAATTTGTTTGGGTTGAGAGATACTTTCTTCTGAATATTGGGGGTAAAGTGGTAATAGATTAGGGACTTTACAGCTTCAGGTGGATTAGAGGTTTTAGAGTACCTATATTTAACAGCAGTTTTTTATAAAATGGCTACCATCTGATGGTAAGTTGTCACCGTTGACTGAGAAAAATGTTCCGTTATATGTGACAAAAGGTTTGTAGTTATAGTTTTGTAGACACTGCCTCATATTACAGGTAGACAAACCTGTAACATGAGGCAGTGTCTACAAAACTATTGATCACATGTAACTATTTATGTTAAAGATAATGCTCACATAAATACTATAATATGAGTTCTCTCAGCAGCTGAAGTTCGCGGAGTGCTTTCAGGCGTTAACTTTATAAAATTAGGGCTGAATCGAGCGTAACTTGGCAGCTAATCTAAAATATTCAAAATTTCGCGTCTTAGGAAATCGTATTTCAGTATAATTTTGTTATAAAAACTGTAGCTTTAATTCAAGAAGCTGAGCATAAAATCCCCTGAGATTTTTTCAACGCCATAAAACGTGACGTGATCCAATTTGGGATGCTTTCGCAATGATATTCAACATTTGTTACGAATTTACGATCAAATTTATTACAAATTGGAATCCGCTCAATGTATCCCCCGAGAAGACTGAGTATTTTCATCTTTCATTTCCTTTGGCATTTTCAAAAGAAAAAGTAGGAGTTGACCTTTGTTCCTACATGGGCTATTTCAATTTGCCAAGAAACTGTCCCGGTTTCTTCATCGGTGTCGCTAGAAAGAAATACTTAAATTCGATACAGTAAAACAATATTATTGAAAGTGTTGCAACAAGTTGCGCGTGACTGCCATGGACTCCAAATAATTATAGGTTTTCATTTTCTGCTTCACACATAGCCACTACGCAATGCATTGCTGCGGCGTTGATGAGTTTCGGCAGTGTTTATAGAAGAGTCAGTACTTAATAAGTCGTGGGCTTCATCTTCGACCTCATCGTCATAATACATAGGTACAATTAAATTTGACGACAGACTTCACATAGAAGCTTATAAGCTTCTATATATAGAAGGGTGGTCGCTATATTCAAGTAACTAGCAACTAACTTTTGTTGTATAACAATTCACAGCATCCATTCACACGTATATAGGACGCAGATTAGTCCGGGGCCTAGCGGATTTGACTTGTTACTCACGAGTATTCCATTTTATGAAACATACAAAGGGCGATCCCGCCGGTGATGAGACCAACCGAGCAGAACAGTTCAAAATACAATGGGATATTGTTTTGCGGTTATTCTACGAACTTTTGTTACCAGTAAAACTAGTCTCAAGTGAATTTCAAGTACGTAACCACTAAATTTGAATGAACTCTACTTTGGTATCACGTCGGAACAGCAGCAGTGTTAGATTGACTTTCTAGTTCTGGAACACTTGGAACTGGCTTTTGTAGCGAAAGCTACAAAACATAAACCAGCCAAGGTGATCTCGAACAAGCGACAGAACACAACGATTGTTTCGCTCCACTTAACCACAGATGGCGCTAAACAGACTCTTGAATAAATTCGATAATCGCCATACAAAGCTAGAACACGCTTACGATATTTTCTCCGGACTTCGCATATACATACAGTTCCGACCACACACTATGGGACTGGTTGTCACCAGGCCTACTACCTAGTCTGGAGGAACATCTTCTCTTTTTTACCACGATGTCATCCTGCATCAACCTTCGCATTGTCTAACCGAACCTTAGAAATTACAGTATCAGTTAGGGCAGTTTCGTGACATCACTATTCTTCCAAACAGAACCTATGCAAATTACCTTCTAAGACTGTTTTTCGTAAACTTTGAGAAGCTGGAAAACAAGTAGTTTCCACTACCCTCTTTCAGATGCAAATAATTCCGGGTACAAAACTTTCCTTCTTTGAGCTTCTTTGTGAATATCAAAATGTTTTTGTTAGCATCATTATCGTAGGGTTTATTGTATGTCTATATATTACTGTAATACAAGTAATATATCCTTTTTTCCATCACGCTGTGCACTGGTTCGTGTCACTCGGTGACACACCTGTAAATAACAATAGCTCGGATACCAAGTGAGTGAGGTCAACGAGTGAGGTATCGTAGTATAGAGTAAGGTTGTCTTGTACTTACAAAATAATTTGGTCCTCTTCTTCCCCTCCCCCTCTCTAAGAGAGATGGTTTTAGGATATAACTAAAATATAGAAATTCAATCCGCTTTAAGCAGCCATAGCTCGAAGACGAAGTGAGAGATAGAGCAAGATTGTCCGCTAGTGGAAAAAAATATGGTCTGATGATTTCACTTCAAACCTCTAAGTTGTAGCTGTGAATACAAATCCGCGATTTTTTTTTATTAACTGTGGGGACTAAATAAAGATCTCCAGTGGAACTAAAGATCTGAAACTAAACGCTGCCATAGCACTTTGCCTCGGGTCCCTCCTGAGATGAATATGCACCACTTCCCAGTTTCTCCCGGCAATGTAGCATACGGCCATAGCACGCTGCTTTTTTCCCCAGGGTCGCCAGCCAGTGGACGGTCAACCCCCCCCCCCCCCCCCCCCCCCCCCCCCCTTTGACCGCTTGCGACCCTGATAACCCCTTATAGTCGCCTCGTACGACAGACAGGGACTACCATAGCTATATTCTTCACCCGAAACTACAACGCGGAAGTAAGATATTCCTAACATTTAACTTAGTTAACAACTGCCAAAAGATTAACTTACTAAGTTACTACTTGTCTACAGTCACAATAAGTTTACAAAGTTGGCAAAACGTTCCCACGAAAATTCGTTCCAGCACTAACAAACTCTAGGTCATAATCATTACCATAACAAGAATGGCGTGGTGGTAATAAAATTACTAATGTGGCCATCGGACGTCATTACGTATTCGCCGCCACGTCCGGGCCGCGTCCAGCGTGGCTGAAATTGCGCCCATTGTTGACCGCCCCTGGAATTTCTATGGCATGACGCGTATATTCATATTCCTCGACGCGACGTTATCGGAATGGAATATGGGGTAATTAACAAGAGAAGCCTTCAATATGTGCGTCGTAATTTTCTAATACAATGAAGCTTGATTAAAATTCGATATTTTGATGAAAATCAAATTGCTGTGACACACAATACACATAGACTACATATACATACATATAGACATTACATACAAATACATACATTATACATACATACGCAAATATACATTATTTACATATAGACTACCGAAAGCTTATTTGATTGCTTTTAATATATAATATATTACGTATACATCAAGAGCTGTTCTCGCATTGATTAGTGCGTGGGTGAGTATGTAGTACGAGTGGTTGCAATTTAATGACCAGAATTGTTTAGAACTAACCATTAAACACTAGCCCTACTCACTTGCACTTGAACTATAATCAAAGGCCCTATAATAGGTATTACAGATTTCCAAAGTTTCATTTTTTGGACGAATGTTTAAAAGGCACGCACTAATCACTTGGGTATAGTGTATATACAGTATAAATAGTAATTTATGATTTTTATAATCTCTTTTATGCCGTCTCTTTGTCATCGGTTATGTTTGGGTTTACTACTCTAAATGTAGGCAAGTCATTTAATATTTTACACTGACACATTGAAGAAACAATAGTTTTGTACTAAGTTTACCAATAAAAGTCGGATCGAAGTAAAGTATTCACGGCACGCAGTGTATAAGCCAAAACCCAAACAGCAATATCGAAGAGTTATCGGGAATTATTCAACTTTTTAGTCGGGTAACTTCAGAATTTCATGTTTTACATTGACTGGTTTATGAGAAAAGTTCCATTTGCTCTGAAATACTAATAGACTAAAATTTAATACAATGTATGTCAATTCTATGTTAAAATATAATAGGTATCTACCATCAGTATCACGTCAGTATCTCATAGTTTATTTTATGTAATATTTTTGTCTTCCTGTTCGACTGACTACTTTTGAAACTTCCATTTTATACTCGTAAAAATAAAATCGAGTCATTTTCATTATACAATCGCTACCACAATGGAAGCATGTCTTAGCGAAAGATTTGTCGTAACACCACCGCTATCTATATGGACTACAAAATTATATTTTTTTTGCAATCGGTGGATTATGTAGTTGGTTATATATTTATCCAATATTTATATTAGTTGCTATACATATGTAAACTTTAATGTCCGTTTAATCCCCAATAAAATAAAAATAAAGTAATGAAATCAAGGAAACGTATAATATAAAGTAGTTTTGGTGAGGCTGAGCAAAAAGTGCTCTACTGAAAAGACTTTAGTGACATCACAAAGCTTTATCGCAACAAAACTGTGACGAGACTCACATACTGTGCCAAACAAATTCGAGGTAAACGCGCCCAGGTGAATCATTACCTCGTTAACCGAATGAGATCCAGCAAATTAGGCCGATTGAACAGCCTACGAGACGAATTATCTACAAACTCGAATTTCCCGATTCGTGGATTCCGACACCAGAATAAAGTGCGACTCTTAAAGAATTCTGGAAACATTTCCGTGTTCCGAAACTAAGACCAATGTAATTTGTACGCCCCAACTAAGTTAACTTCCGCTCGGAATTAATGGCGCGAGAGCGTCTAACGTTGCCTAAATTCGGAATTTCGGTTTTTCAATGTAGAACGGTAGGACGTGGACTGGATGGACGTATACGGTACCTAATTTGATTTATTACGAACCGATCCGCAAAATTGGAAATAGGTACGTTGAAGTTTTTTGATGTAATGATTATAATTTTGTATATTATGGAAATAGAATAATTTAATTACACACTGAATTCAATCATGGTAAGTATTGGAAAATGTCCAATAAGCATTTATCATAATAGATGAGAAGAAAATGAAATACAGTTTAATATTACGAGTATCTACGAGATAACTAAGATTCTATAAATATCAAAACTCTGTTTTAGTTATGGATGATACTTAGTGAAATTACTCGCAAACTCAACAAATTGTGTTGGAATGAAATTATTAAAGTCAAAGCATTAATATTGAATAGCCAAATCGTAAATAGAATTCCTCAAAATCCAGTAAAAGTTACCGGGGCTGCATTATTTAGTCCGAATAAGTTTGGAAACAAGTGGGCAAACCGGAAAGTATTATTATATATTCTAAGCCGGAACTACGGTGATGAGAGAACAGGAAATCAGACTGAAAAGAACAAAGGGCGGTTCCGATCTTGCGTTTCATCACTGATTTGTTGGATTCTCACTTTGTGCTCTATTAATTTCGGGACTACTATACCTAGCAGTCACCCAAAAGGAAATAATACGAAATGTAAATAAATGCTTTATTTTGAAACAGTTTAAGAGCGCGCTACGTATTTTTTCACAAAATGTTTTTATGTCACAAAAAAGAAATCACTTGGTTCTTAGAAAAAAAAACGAGGATTATATAAGCAAATGCAACCATATAAGAAAAAAATACAGCTTATATACATATTATTATATCCTTGGTGTCTTTCTTTCAATTGGGAGGTAAGATATTTCTTCTTTCTTGCTTTTCTTTCAATGTTGAATAAGTAATTTGTAAACGACTGTCCTATTATGTTGATCAACGTATCTATCATAACTGTGACTCTAGTCCATTATTTCTATTGTCATAAAAGCAGACAGAAATAAAATTTTAAAACATCTTATTAAAAATTGAAAGTCAACTATGAATCAAAAAGAAACTCGTTACAGTACCATTTTATTAATGTCTCTTCGCTTTTTGTCGGCGAACTCTTTCACGGTTGGTCATTAATTTGTCGCAAAGGGAAATTAGACCGCTTTGAATCAGGTGACTGCCCTTAAATTACCGTTTATATTTCAGTTAAGACGACGTTATTAAATTCAAAGGGATTGAGATAATAGCAGTTGTCTTGGAGAGAGCGTCTTGTTCATGATTTGTATGGAATCGCCGTTTAGGTTTATTAATTAGTGAAGTTTAATTTAGATAGGTAACATTTATGTTCGTGTTTCTTTTGATATAGACTCTATGTCGGTTCTAGATACATGTATAATTCTAATATGTAATTGTGGGTTACTTCGAAACTTGTAATCTTAATTTGCCTAGCATCAACAAAAAAAATATTCATATAGCTACGACAATCAGAGAGATGAAGAGGTATGTTAGAAAACTTAATTACCTCATTAGGAATACCGATACTGTATAATTAACAAAAATATTTAATAATTTTATTTACATATTTACAACATAATTTTTTATTATTATAATTACATTAATTACAGAAGGAAAGAAAATGTACACAAATAAAAATTGTGTAAATAAAAATTAAATATTACTTATAAAATGTCTTAAATTAGGCCCGTGTGGCTACCACACGTACTACGGATGTAAAAGTAAAAATATATAAATACATATATCCGGGCACTGCTGGCGGCAGATATGTATTTATATATTTTTACTTCGTATAAGTACGAGTCAAAAGAATACTTCTGATGCGGAGTCCTAAAAATGGATATTTTTTTCTTTCGACCTTGGTTTTTGGGTTAACTTCGTGGCTCAGAAAAAGGATAAAATGAGAATTTAATCGCAGGGCGGACGGCCGCCTCAAAATTCTTTGACGGAGATTGCGCTTTGAAAATATTTTTAATGACTTGTTTTTTTATTAAAATATTACGCCAACGCGAAGTAAAGAATACGCCAGTCATTGTACTTTCATTATCAGAGAAACATCGAAAAGGGACGTCATACATTAAAATATAAGTCTTTTCTTTAAGTTTTAAAGATTTATTATATTTTATACTCAAAGGGCTTTTTACAATACTGACTGTATATTTATATTGTTACAGACACAAGCCATGGCGGGACCATTTCAACTCTCATTAACAGCTGCTGAAATTAAAAAAGCTCGCCCATCCACTCGCCCGTCCTACCATATTGTGCTTTACGAGTATTATAAATATGAAAAGAGACATTAGGAATGGTTTAAAAGAATAGTCAATGTCATAGGTTTAATATTTTCTTTAATGAAATTATAGTCGATAATTGGTAAAGGAGAATGGTAATATTGGTAGTTAGTATGCATCAAAGAGTTAATGTGCCTATGAGTCGTTACAAGAGGAAGCGAAAATTTAACGATTGAGGAATTCACACGATGCCAGCGCTAGCAAGGTGTTCACATACAAGTTGTAGTGAAACTCTCTATTGACCACTCATCCATCAATCAGTAACACGTGCATTATGCATGGCCCGTTCCGTTCCGGGGGTGGTTAGGGGTAACATGTAAAATCCGCCCTACAGGGCGCGAGGCTCGATTCGCCCTTGACCATTTTTTATTTTCCAATTTCAGTAACCGATGCCGGGGACATACAGCCATACAACCTTATAGGTAATACACATTTGAATACTCAAGCTCAAATATTTACATACAAAGAAAATTTGAAAGGCGAGTGTTGCTACCACAACACTGACTTAGTAGCAGCCAGTACTAGCCTCAAGTAGACGAGCCAAAAGCCAAGGTGAAATTTTAATGAAACTGTACAGTAGGTAATTACCACCTTCCGTACTTGCTCCGTACCCTGTAACAGCCTTTCAAGACTTAATTAGCTCTGAATTATATGCGAAGTGTTTTCGCAATGGCTTCGGGCCATAGATGGCTTCTTTCATAGATGAAAGGATGGTAAGTGTTGGATACGTAAATTAGAATAGAATAGAAAAGGTCTATTTAGATTGATAATTACGTACGTACTTATCTCATAAGTCTGTTTCATAAGTAATACGTTCGAATTTTTATGTCTTGAACTGTATATGCAAACGCTTATAGAGTGTTCACTATTGTTTGGTGAAAACATTAAGAAGCGACCCACAACGGGCGCTGTTATGTTTTAATCTGATAAACCATTTAAGACACCCCCGAGTAAGTTGCGGAGATCCTCTTACTATTTCCTGGTCAACACCAGGTTCTCAGGTTCTAGATGTAGGAAGGGCACCATTGTCCTGAAGATCTGTTCTCTAGTTCCGTATAGGGTGGAGGCTCGACTCGTCTCGAAACAAAGAAACAACCTGTTACCCTAAACGCATATTACTGCTAATTTCGTAGGGAGTAAAAAGTAGCCAGTTTTGAACAGTTTCAAGCAACCATGTAGTGCTAGATCCTAATGTGAAGGATCGCCCGGAGTGGTACCACCCTCTTATCTTATCTATTTCTGCCGTGAAGCTGAAATGCTTGCATTTCTGTGTTTCTATTTGAAGGGTAAGAGAGCCAGCGTGCATTAATACAGTGAGGTGAGATGTCTATGGGCGACTGTGACCATTTACCATCAGGTGGCCCTGTTGCTCGTCTGTTCTCCTTATTTAATTTAAAGAATTAAAAAATCCTACTCTTCACCACGGCATATACAATATTAGCGTAGGCTTGAGCATTAGGGTACACAACGCTTCTATTTTTGTGTATAAGAGTGTAACACAAGCACCCACAAAAGCACAGCGTGTGAGCTCAAAGCCCCAGTGAACTAATCAACTAATGAAGTTAGGCACTTGTAATTTAGCCCACACTGTCTAGCGTTAGTATGCCTGTACACATGATACGCAGTACTTGTATAAGGACTAATGATTAGTACAGTCGACCACAGATCAAACACCCAAAACGTCAAAATTTGAGAATCTGAAATGTATCATAATGCGCAGGCATAAGGTTGAGATTTAATCGAAGGTTTTTGACAAATAGTATACTAAAGCTTGTGGTAAACCGTACTTGGACCGACATTCACACGATGCAAGCTATTTGTAGCGTGTAGCTACGGCTTACTTTGCGCAAAATATGGGCATAAAATATAAAGATACAGAAGTTCCGCTCAATATAAACACACGATATTGACCCACGCACACGCTCTGCGTACAAGCGATTACAAACGGAATCAGATGAACTCAGTCGTAAGTCGAGTGGTAGACATTATTTTTTGTACCTACTTAAAATAAACTAAATACATTGCCAGAAATATTTTTCACAAGATTCTACCTGTAGGGACACTGTGTATAGACACAGTGCACACTATGTTCTACATTGTGAATTATTATGTCAGCAGTTTTAAATGTCACGCGGTTGCGCCCGCGTTAGGCTAATCGTTTCTCTACCACCGTCATGTATGGTATACTGTTTGGAAATATACGTATCGGTTAACAAGTCCAGTGTCTCATTGAAGTTGATCCCTCGAAGACATACCCTGGCTAGTACGTAGGTTTAGACACGTACCGAACTCTTAGGCCAGTCAAGAGGTTAAACTACAATACCTCTAAAGTGGTGACCCCAGACAAGTGAACAAGACGCATTGTGGAAATATGTTATGGAGTCAGAAGAAACCAACGTGGCATACCTCTAAATACCTTTTAAATTGGGAACTGTAGCTGCCCTAGCGCTAAGGTCGAGTGTAGGTTATTAAAAACGCGTACGCCCAGAGCGGACCTTCTGTATCTTTATATTTTGTGGTATATAGCATAGATGCCCCGAACTATCGGATAATTAAAATTTACTGCGCACGACCAGCGCAGCGCCACAAAATATAAAGATTTTCTAGTAGCACGCAACTGTGATTTTTTATACGGTGCACTACGGATATGTCATGAAGCAAGTAACCAATGGAGTACCGATAGCAACATTTCTTCCAACAAACGTTGAACGAAAAATGTGGAGTGTAGCTGAGGGAAGCGCGCGGCTATGGCAATGAAAAAACGAGACAATGCTATACAATTAAACACATGAAAGAAAAAGGCGGAGACAAAGACATCAACGAGCTTGCTTTAACTCTGATAAGCATTTAGACTGCCGTGAAAATTATAAGAAATATACTGCTAATGTAAGGCGCGCGTGGGTCGCCCGCATCGGCAGTCAAGTGGTTCTATAGTCATTGGGACATGAGCATTGTTGTAGTGTTTGTAGTGATTGATAAGGTAGTGTGATTGAGATCAACTCAGTTGCTCGTGGACCGACCAAGCAGTTCTACGAAGCACTTTCACACGTAGTAACAAAATATCTACTATACCCTACTTGCGCAAGTACTCGTATTAATACACGTTCATCGTGTATGGGAATTAAATTAACTACGTCGTTCAATATTTGCTAATGTCGGAAAGTTGAAAAGATAATTGGGAACATGAAAAGGCAATTTGGCATAAAAATACTTGCGCAGAAAGTATTTTTTCCAAGTTTTTCCAAGTACGGCATATGGTGTTTGGGAAACAAGAAAATTGTGAAATTCGTTACGAGGGAAAGTTTTTCTGGTAAGTACTCGTATAGGGTGTGGGTGAGTAAACAACGGTTCGAAGTTCTGGGTCCAGTACAACGTTGATGAAATTATGTACAAGTTTTAGGTAGATGCCAAAAAAGTTTTAAAAATTACATGTTGAAGCGATTATGGAATATATTATATAGATATTGCGATGATGAAAGGAAGAGGAGTGACAGTGCGAGTAAGAGAAAAACGGTGGCGATTGTTTTGTCACGTCAGCAGCGCGCGCAGACTGCACAGTGCGCATGCGCCGTCATTGTGGCGCGAAGCCGCCACAAGTACATGACATGTTGCGGAATTTTATGTGAACAAAATACTAATAAATCGGACTAGTAGCGCCCTCTTGTCAACAAATATTTTCATGGCGATTTGCTTAGCAAAAGTAAGGTAGTCGTAATTAATAAATTAAATACTGGTGTTATTGTTACATACATGAATAGGATATACATACAGGATGTATATCCTATTCATTATTTATAGCAAATTAATACGTAATCACACTTCTAGTTCCAAATTAATCCTTCCAAGTTTCCAATTACCCCAAGCCATGAATAGCCGGGAAAACAAGAAACATCATTATTCTCCGGAACAGTCTCATCAAATATTTATTATGGCACGTTGATTGAGGAAAGTAATCCACAGATACCCGGCCAATTCGTTCCGAGATCATTATCTTAGTTAGTCCGGTGGCTTCAAGGTGAAATGACAATGATAGAGCTAAGCTATAGCTATACATAATGGGCATCGATCAAGTCTTCTCCTAGGAAATAATGTTAAGTCTAAGGAAAGTTGGATACTTGATCACATGGCTATACTATTTGTCTATAGATTATTGCAAAAAAGGGAGAATTAGCTTCCATTCTGGCTGCAACCCAGCAATACTGCCTTAGTAAGTAGAGGAACATGGGGGGAAATTGGATAGGGGGTAAAATATATAGCATTATTTCATACTTCCGACTACCGCTGTATCATTCTAGTAGGTTAAAAATCATTTGTAGATGGTGCTTATCTCGTGTACAAATGGAGATCGGTCTGGTGTTGTTTATTGCGTCGGCGTTTGATAAAATTTAAAAAAACACGTAAGCAAAGTAATATTCTTACTTATTTCACAAAAATCAATTTGATATCACAAATATCAAATATTGACTACCAATGTGAATGTGAATAATTTATTTCGCAGCAGCGTATATTTGACAAGTTATTTTAAAGTACATATGGGGTGCAACCGGATGGGGTTAAATCGAATATCCGGTTTCATAAGCCTTACCAATATCATTAAAGAAAACCATAAATAATACCTTATTTTAAAGGAAACGAAAAAGGAAAACATACCAAAGAGAATCCCAAATAAAAAGGAAAGAGAAAGATGCAGAATGCTTTAAGTGTCATGAGAAATCTAGCTACAGTACATCTGCAGACGACTGTTTGGATGCACAGTTTGTTTAAAACAGGCCTACAAAGTTTGTACTAGCTGTACTACTCAAGAACTAGTGTTTCGCGTGTGTCGCTCTGCAAATGAATTGTTATCCATATTTACCCCACCTTTGGAAATATGGTATCAGGTTTGACCCATATACTGGGGACGAAAACGGATTTTTCAAATTTAAGTAATTGTTGATTAGTTTCTAAACTGAATGTTTCATATAATTTTTACATTTATTGCTCAACAAGACACATACACAACGAAACATTTGCCACATTTTGTTTTCTTAACTATCCGATGTTAACCCCCCCCCCCCCCCCATTTATATGATTATTATTATTAAATTGCTGCATGTGCCTATTTATTAAGCAAATCAACTATGTAAGTACTCCCTTCCTTATGAACTGGAAACCAAATACAATATTATCTGAGTACTAGGGAGGTACCTAAACTCATGCGCAACAACAAATAAAAGAAAATGTGGTTTTCCTTAAACGAACCATAGGCTGAAGAAATACAATTTTCTACGTAAAATGGGTCACGTCGGTAACTCAATTTGTATGGGTAAGTCGGTCTTTTTAGGTCCGTAGGTCCGAAGGGAAAAAAAGAACTCTACAGCTTCGCTCCGACCAGATGAGATGAAATGATGAGAATAAAATAAAACAAATCTGTTCCGATCGCTTCTGTTTTGTCCAGTTCAGATGTAGGTTTACCCGGTAGCCCAAAAAACCTGGATACACCATTTCTATACGAGCATTAATAAATTATAACTTTAGCCTTGGATGAAAGAAAAAATAGTCTTTTTCCCCTAATGGATAGGTAATACCGTTATTTTGTATCGGGACCTAGGTCACCAAGTCGATCGGGTGGATGAGGTGAGGTGCGGGGGTCGGGAAGCATCGTGACAAACATAGGGGCAGGAGTTCGTTCCTTCATGACTATAGCATATAGGTACTGTGTATAGCTTAGGTATCGCTTGCCGTGTGGATTGGCTGAAGCGGCCGCGCCATGGGAAATTACATGTGAAAGGAAATACGGAATCGAGCCGCGAAGTCCCCTGTAGGGTAACTTATGGACGAAGAGACGGTTGTTCAATTATCCCCGAGCTTAGGCTTATTTAAGTTCATCTTTCGCGACTTCAATTGTTAGTGTATTGATTACAGAATTAAGGCCAATACACACTATAACGACTCAATATCTGACCAATGCCGTCTCAGCCCCAAAATTATACGAAAAATTTAGAACCTCTTCTTTTATGTCGTCGATTAAAAAAGTATTAAATGTAAGTAATTATTTTGATAACAGCTGATATGATGACCTTGCACATCTATCAGTAAAGTACCTATAATATATTTATTTGAAAGTGGTAGTTAATCCTAGATATTAATGTTTCATGATAATAAGAAAAAATTTAGATAGCCATAAATTTTATGAATTTTACACCGTCGTCACAAAATTATTACGAAGCTTGTATTTAAAGACATGCTTTCGAGCTTTATCTTAATAATTAATTGTCTAAACTCACGAAAGCTTTTATAACTTACTCAGCTGTTAATTATTCTTAATTATGAATTTAAATTAATAGCAATTCATTTATATAGGTTGAAGAGTTCACTAGCTTTTAGATATAATTAAATAATTACTTACCTACATTACGTTTCAATTTGTGATTCTAAGTAAGTAGTTTTGAAAACCACCAACTCTGTAAATTTTTCTTAAGACTGACTGCAGTTAACGATCAATCCTATGTATGTTTTTAATATTTTCCTAGCTGTAATATAATAATCGCTACCAGTATCTCCCTTTTATATTAAATTATGATTAAATCCGTGGTCACCCTTTCCAATAATTCTCACGTTGAGTGGCAATGTCGCTTTTATTGCACGGAATCGGTTTACAAAGCGAAAGTTACCAGCACAAATTAATGGGCAACAAGGAAAATATTAGAAAACAGAATGAAGTCGGTCGTGATATATTGCTTACTTATCTTCACGCGGCTGGAAACATACTTGGTGAGAATGAGGCGTAGACGAAAAAGATTGTGTAATTTTTTTTGGTAAGTAACTAAATAAATATGGCGCAAAATAACTGTAATAAACTCTACCGAAATAACTTATGTTTTTTTTAAACTGGCATTATCTCGTACTACATTATATGTACGAGTATAAGTGTACGAATAAACCATAGAATAGAGAACGCTGCCATAATACATTATTACCTATGATCGGAGTAGGTAGGGCTGTTTTTGGTACTTGCCACATACGGTCATAATATGGATAAGTATGCCCAATAATCCCGGGATTTCCGGGATTGAATAAATATATTATTTAGATTTTTAACGTTATATTTGTTTTGATACACATTTAAGATTGGTGGCGAAATAATTTTTTTTAAGATTCATGGCGCTTGTGTACCTATGGTAGTGTTTTAACTTCTTCGTAAGTTCACAATTTTTTAAAAATCGTAATCCGCCCAGTAAGGGCGAGGTTTATAAAAGTAATTTACAACATTTGCTCGATAACTTAAAACGGGATCCTGAAATCATATCCATATTAATATAACCTTTGAGGACATTGACCCGAAAGAGCCCTACCTACACCGATCAGAGATTATTACATTATAATACATTATTTAAGTAATTAAATATGTAACAGATTTAATTATCTCTACTTATACTTTCCATAGGTATATTATTCGTCACCCTGATATGTAAGATTATGTTACTGTAATCGTTTTAGTTGATTAGTTATAATATAAATAAATAATTATTATGAGGAGTTGTTAAGTCAAAAATGAAATAAATTAGAAAAAAATTGGAATTTTTTTGGAAACCTACAATCGTACCGATCCGTGACAGGTGCTCTAAATAATAATATAAGTTTTGATTTTAAGTTTAATTTTTCAAACTTTTTTTTCAATATTTTTTGATTGAAATTGAAATACGTTTATTTAGCACTGTAAACACCAGAATACAGCAAGTACACAATATAAAAGTATACAAAGATATAATACATTCAGCACAAAAGATCCGGTGCGGTACAGTGCCAAAAAGGGTACACCAGCTCAGTAAAAAATAAGTAAAAAATAAAACATGTACGGAGAGTTAAAAAACTTATTATTTTAATTTTAAAACCTTACTCTTTGATATTATTCTGAGAAGTCACACAATACGAGTACACAATAATCTTTCTAATTTCAACATGGTTCATTTGTCAGTTACCTGAAATTGATATAGGACACTCAACCGCAGTAGGGTAAGTGCTGCCTTATTCAAAGGCCCTCTAATGGCCTTTCAATCATCGTGAGCGAACTGAACTACCCGCCTCTATTCACTGACTCACTCCTCGTAGGTGAACGGAGGTATTTATCTGGTAGTTCCGCATTTGCATGGAGCAAGATGAATTACCCAAATCCACTCGCTATCTTGACATCATGCTTGAGATGGGAGTTACCGTATTCACGTTTCTATTGGTGCAACGGTGCAAGTTCAATATATCGGGTCCTATTTTATTAGCGGCAAATATTTCTAGAGTGTTATCTATAGGTTATAATGATAAAGATATTAAAAAAAAGAACGACCAAATTGTTTGTTTGTAAATTCTACAAATGAATGAATGATTCTAATACTGAAGTAAAAAGTATGAATGAATATCATTCATAACGACATGGATGAGTTTATGCCACCAAGGCGGAAAATAATGGGGTTTATTTTTCTTTTGTATGGAACATTTTCATACAGGGTTATTATTTTTTGTAAAGTGGTACAAATGACCAGCGGGGTATGTCCAAATATTTGCTACTAATAAAAAAGGACCTTATATTTCAATAAGAAATATGTAGGTGTACTAGTAGTGGTCGGTTGGAGAACTAAGCTCCTGAAGTGACGGTGGATGGGTTGCTGAACTTTTTTGAATTTCAAACGTCGCCGTAAAATAGAAGTTCTTCTGATAAAGATAGTTCGATTATTAAACACACTATGAATAGGTCCATACCATACATAAAAATAATACACATTTTTAAATATACGAAGGTAAATGTTAGCCTATTACTAAAACGTAAATTACTTTTTCTTTGCATGAGATTCAATTTTAATATTATATTCTATACGCATTAAAATTGAATTTCATGCAAAGAAAAAGTAATTTACGTTTTAGTAATAGACTAACATTTACCTTCGTAAATTTAAAAATGTGTATTATTTTATATTGGTGATAGGCATTTAAAAATGAATGCATTCATTTACGAAAAATTCCAGTAACATACCTAAATGAATAATTATAGGAGATGATCACCAAAGCCGCGAACTAACCACGGACTCTGCAATTAATTGTGCAATTGCGCAACAGGCAAATAAATTAAACGTGATTTAATTGATATCGCATTTCCTTTTACGTACGTATTAAAAATGGGCTGCGATTTAGTGGTTTAACTTCAATTATCATCAGCCTGTCCTAGTTCACTCTGGTAGGTAACTAAGTAGTCTAGTTCGTTCTCTGGTTCTGCGTATCCATTAACCATTAGCTAGTGACTGTTCTGAATTCAAAAAGTGACATCCGTCTAATAAAAGCCGATCTACTGAAAAGTTGCATATTTTCTCCTATTCTGTGAATTTATTTCAAGTGGCGACCGTGACATGGAGATTAATTACGTACCTGCACACGGCGGCTATTCACAATATCGGCCGATAATTTCGAGGAGGCAGCGAATGTACCAGGGTCTGACAGGGAACGCCTAACAGTGCTCTTCAAAAAACTGAACGAGTTGTGTATTAAACTTGGTAAGCTGGACGACGAAATTTTAGACCACTTACTTTCAACGGACGCTGACGAAAAATTCTTGGAAAATGAGCTGATATCCCCTTAAAAGTACAAAACCCGTTGGTACACTGTAGAAACGAAATATTATATATAGTGGCAATGGAGAAATATACAGTACCAACTCGGCGGAGCAGCGGCTCAGAAGGTAATAGTTTCGTATCCATATTACCGAAAGAAGTTTATAACAAAAGACAGTTCAAACTACATAAATTGGAACTGAAGAAATTTGATGGCAGTATTAAAAATTGGTTGTCATTCTGGGGACAGTTTCGTAAAATTCATGACGATACCGATATAGAGGACGACGATAAATACCAATACCTCCTGCAGACGATGGAACCAGGTAGTAACGCTAGAGAAACGCTTACGCAGATAGTTGCTTCATTCAGCAAGGCATGTTCCTCTGCACTCTCTGTTGATGAACTTTACTACTGCAACAATCTATTATTTATCATGTCTTTCGTCTGTTTACATCGTTATCTAAGTTTTACATCAGCAAATATAATATTCTGTGGTTTTACGGCCCCATTTGTTGGGGCACTGTCCTTTCTCCCGCAGGAGGGACGTGTCATGTTCCACCCCGCGGATGCAATGTTGTTTGGTCCATTTCACATGTCTTTGAAACCTTCTTCAAACAGACATGTCTTCATGTATAACCAGTTTCAAAAGTAATTTTCCTTTACCGTTAAACGAGACAATTTTGCGAATGAGCTCTAAACACTAAACACTTATTGAGACTCGAATACTAAACTCTCAACCAGCGAAATAACACCACCGCGACGGGCTGTAAGTGAAGTATTTTTTTATAATGTAACAAAGTTTCTGTTATACGATGCTGCGTCATCATAACATAATTTGTATTCTGCTCTGACGGCATCGGGCGGGGGATGCATTCATCAAATGTCGACTGCACTGCAAGGCAAGCACCTCCGATGGTATTGCATTGCTACTCTCATACAATCGCTACCAATAATTCAAATTTACAAATGTGAAAAATAGTTTGGTCCCAGTAGTAGTTCCATTTTCTAGTTTCTTATTGGAACTCGTGGAATTTACTTAGTAGGTAAGTATCTATCACGATGCTAGATAATTTTTCTATTTGGACGTTTTCCGATCTGGATGTATTTAGATCTTGTTACGGACAATTGAAGCTTTTAACTTGAACGTTGCCCGACAAAAGGAACATAAAATGTATTTTTTTGTATTGCCGGGAATTTTGAGGAATACAAGCCAACAGGGCGGGGGGCAAAGGTGACAGGTGTCACGCCCATTGTGTGGCGCAATGTGATTCAAATCCAACTCGATATTATTTTGTTGAAAAGGCCAAACAACTGAACTTAGAACCAAATTGAACTTTACCGTTCCGTATAAGGTATAAAATGGTATTAGAGACTAGCGTAAAAATGAACCCGAGTGCGTATCGTCAAGGTATTTTAGACTCATAGAATATTACTACAAAGTTCGTCAGTCTATGTATACAGATGTCCCAAAAACCAATGTTAACCCGGCAGGACGTGATGGGCCAGCTCATTCCTAACCAGAATAACGAAACTTGACATCAGTAAAAACCTATTGGTTTTCGAGTTATTGGAATTTTTCAAAATTCGGAAAAAATTCTGCCTCCAGTAACTGTTTCGGATGCTACAGCTTTTTGTAGTACATTTTTTTCCGGTGACAGTCATTTCAATATGGCATTAATTTTTTTGGTGGATTTTCCAAAAACATGAATTAAATATAACTTTTTAATGCTCACAGAGGAAAGGCTGATCCCTGAGGAGCATAATACAAAAAGAAAATCTGCCAAATATCGTCTTATTTTCTTTAATACATTTTTTGTGGAATCACTAGGCCATTTTTGATAAAGTTTCAAAAATGTGTGTCATGTTTCGTTTGATATATACTTTCTGGGACAACCTGTATAAGTAACGAAATCAATCCGAGAACATTGAATAGTTGGTATAATATTGCAGCATTTTCAGCGCTTTATGTCAATCAGCCGAGTTACACCATAGTGTTATCGACATATTTTGCTCCCTATCCCGGGCATTACAAGCCATACCCGCTAATGCTTATTCCGTGTACACGACTGGTTCATAACTCCCATTTCTATTAGTAAGCGACTTGTATTGAACAAGAGTTACTCCATTGAACTTGGGCTTAATATGTTAAAGGAGATTTAGAGTTCAGTGTCTGAGGGCACGGTAGTACCCCCGACAAGTCGAGCCAAAAAAAACGGGACACTCGGCAGTGTGGGGCCTTTTTTTTTGGCTCGACTTGTAGCACCTTTTCCCAAAGCAATTCCGAATACTTTTGACCCCTCTCTGTCATTGTTCTGGTCATTTCCGGAACCCTGAAATAATTTTCAACTTGAGTACTCCGCGAACATAGCTAAACGTCCAAATTTCAAGCTTCTATCCAAGTAACCAAGTCTCGTGTTCATTAAAACAAACATTCTGTGACTTGGCAATTACGCAACAAGAAATCGTCTGATTATTACGTCTATCATGTTATACGTAAATTTAGATCCATGTTATTTATTAACATGTGCTTGTAGTAAGCACCGATTATGTATATTAATCACGTCCATTTATTGACACGACAATCAGAAAACTCGTGTTGCGTAATTGCCAAACAAAGTCACAGAATGTTCTTAAACTTAAGATGTAGCGACTTGGAATGACTTTTAATAAATGTAATAGAGGTAATAGTAAGAGCATTAGACTTGGCTCTACATTGGATCTCATTACTTTTCCGAGTAAAGATACACGAGACTTGGCTACTTTTTACACGAAATGTCTTTGGCGGGTTGACTCTACATTGAATGGAATCTATTCAGAACGGGGAAGGAGGTGCTTTATCCAAAGTGCAGGTGTTATTTGTATAAGTCATTATTTGAATCCGTGAGAGCAGCGGTGGCGTACGAGTAGTGGCTAGAACGTCGGAATCCTATCTCAGAGATCTGGATTCGGATTCATGCAGTGTCATGTACCAATGAGTTTTTCGGAATTTTACGTACATTAACCAACTGCTCTAACGGTGAACGAAAACATAGTGAGTAAACTGCTTGTCTGAAAAAAGAGCTTTCAGAAGGCATGTGATCCATCAATCAGATCTGAACCTGCACGGTGGATCAGGACCGAGCCCCCTTGTTCGTGAGGAGGTCTGTGCCTCACCATTGGGGACCTTCAATAGGCTGCTGTGATATAGGGACTCGTATCGTTGTTGTTTCTTTTTTTAGGGTTTAGTACCTACTGATAAAATAAAAACGACACCCTTATAGGATCACTTTGTTGTCACTCTGTCCGTCAAGACTGTTTTTTTCAGGAACAGCTAAAGGTATGAAGCTGAAATTAATGCTTGCCTTCATAATGAAACTGTCCCGAGTCCATAATGAAACTCGAATATATCTTAACTACCCGATCGATTTCCATTAGATCGTTATATTGAAATTCTTAATTGTTTACCACAAGAATACAAAGCTGGTATAAATCTTTAAAGCAATTCAAATTCAATTACTAGGGTTTACTTTCCCCTAATGGGAAAAGGCTCCTTTGTTACGGCGAGTCGAATTAATTCGTTCATGTTTGGATATTGGATACTATTGACTTTAGGATTCAGTGTCGATCACAATGATAATGTGTACGCAGATCAAAAGCCTTTAGAAAATTGTTTGGACTGTTTACAATACGATTGTCTTGAACAGGTACTCGTAATTAAAATTATTAAAAATTAATTCTTATTTACTTATTTGTAAAGTTTTCCACGTAGTTGTTTAATGAGTGACTTGGGTTGGGTTCGTGAAAGTTTATTCCAATTTTAATTTATTAGTTCTATTTATGAGCTTCAAGAATTTTAGCATATTTTCATTACAACTTACAAACTAACTATTACAGATGTAGGTATCAAGTTTTGGTATTTGTTGTATATGAGCAATAATCTAGTCAATTTTCAACTTCCTAAATGATAACGTTCATTAATGAGACACCAGTCAAAAGGATCACTTTTGTTATCTCTATGTCTATACGAATATATGTAATACGAATACCTATTTTTTTTGTAAAGAAATAGCGCCGTTAACACCAGTTTACGGCGCTATTTCTTTACAAAAAAATTAGGTATTCGTATTCTTCTTCATAATCTTCATATCTTTTTAGCTATGAATGAGACTCCTTCGATAACGTATTTTTACAAAAATGTTATGTCTATATTCGGACTTAGGTAAAGGAAATGCATGTTATTATTATGTATTTTTGAAGATTGTACTTCAAAGGGTTCTGTTTTCCCTTTCGGGGTGCGGATCCCTAAAAACGAGATATATCTATAGTAGATGTATGATGAGTTTAAAATGAATGATCCACTAGGGTCAGTTGCATTTACAAGTAATTACACCTGTCAGAGCTTCATTCCCGTGTCGAGCAGTTACCTAGATTGTTTGCTTTCATGTTAACTCCGTGCAGAGTAATTTCTTTAGTTCGTGATATCGTGCAGGTAAGAAAAACTTCCAATTCAACATTCGGTTTAAACAAGTTTTATTTCTCTTAAGAACATAGTTCACTTACAGAGAAAATATAAACTACCTAATAAATTGGTAGAGCTAGTACACTTTTGTTCGTAATTTTTTCCAGTCAATATATACAACAATGTAAGAAGTTAAAATTTAACTTAAAAGTTTATTATTATTGTTGTATTTCATACTACCTAATATAAACAATTTGCTAAAAATATTTCCAGCAAGTCGAAAACTAAAAAACAGTTCTCAAAAATAAAATGTAAAAGAGCAAAGGATGACACGACGAAACTATACAATATTATGAATATATTATATGTTTTGAGTTTGTTTTTAAAACTATTTAAACAAACTATTTTTAAAGTGTTTCTATCTATCTATCTATCTTTTAAAGATTCACATTCCTTGATTTCATTAGGCAAAATATTATATAGCTGTGCTCCCTCAAACAATATGTTCCTCTTACCAAAATTTCACACACATTTAGTATCTTAAATCAATACTGATTTTAAATATTGGTAATACGGGTAAGTACTGTCTGTCTACGTCTAAAACCAAAATTATCATATTCTGCGGATAAACAAACTTCTCGAAAAAATCTTTACTTATAGAAAGAAGAAGAAAAATGTTTCGGGCACCTGTTTCTCGATATCTCTTTTAAGAAACCAAATTATCCCCTAAGTTTTTACATCAGCCTTTTCTGAGATTATCTGACCGAGCCAAATAAGTTGGCGAATAATATCTCTGCGGAATTAGTTTTGTTTTATCTCCAAGATAACCGTTACTGCGAATAGTATTGGGAGATCTATCTCGGAATCCAGTTTCGGCTTATACTGCTGTTTAAGAAGTCTTATACATCTATTTATTAATTAAGTTTGTATTGCTTCTATAATTTGCTTTTGTAGAACAGAACAACTTCAATTCATCAAAACAATTAATTCTACCTAGGGACCTAGAGGTATTACAATATAATATTATATGTCTAGGGACTTGGATTATGGAATTTTAATTTTCCTTTTAGTAAATTGTTTTTCGGAATATGTCCGGAATGTATTTTTACTGCAGAAATAATAAAGGCCCAGTTACATATGGTCGTTGACAGCTTCGGCGACCGACCTGCGACGGTCGCCTGTTTTGACCGAACAGACGGTCGGTCAACGAGTTATGTAACCGTGCCTTCATGTGGGATTTCATATCGTAACAATTACGGAATAGCCCCGTCATTTACGGGAGATACCATGTAGATCTGCGAAAACCAATAAGGTTATAGGCCAACTTGCCCCGTAGACTAAACATAGATAGTTTTCTAAAGTTTCTAAACCATTACCTAAACACTAAAGATTGTACCTATACATTGGTTTTTAAATACTTAATACACTGGAACGCAAAAATAACGGGTCACTTAAAAAAAACTATGATATTTCCTTAAATATATGAGATTGATTCCTGAAATTGTAGTATGTAACTTATTAATACATAAAAAAGTACATAAACTTATTGTACACTATTTAATTTTAATTTTAAAATTTTAATAAACCTTAATACACTTCTAACTTATGGCAACAAAAAATAACATATCTCAGTTTATCTCATACACTTTTTTAAAAAATCATTATTAATACTTAGTATTACCTCCACGAGCCCATATAACTGTAAGTAATGATTCATGTACATTATTCAGGTAATAGTGACATGATGCTGCACTGAGTAGTGAGATTTTAGTTAAGGAATTGTTTATAATGACAACACGATTTGACATAAAAATAAAAGTGAACAAAAATGTTTTTGTACTTTCTTCCCATTTTATTATTTTTCAAAATTCTAATACTTATTTTTTTTGAACTGAAACTTATACAGAAGAAGCTTCATTTAAGGTTTATAATACTCATTGCTGGTCTACTTATAACATACTATTTATACGATCTATCTCTAAAACTCTGGGAGATATCACGGTTTTTCTAAGTGACCCGTTATTTTTGCGTCCCAGTGTACTTTTGCTGCACGAAGAATCGCAGAATTATGCGGGATCTCACATCATTACGATTTCGGAATAGCCCCGTCATTTAGACGAGATTCCACTTTAACCTGCGAAACCAAATCACGTTCGCGTCACAAACAAGAGATATAAGCCGCCGAAGATTGCCCCGTTTTATTGCTCAGGGAAACAGCTGAAAATACCCTAACTTTTGCGAGAAAACTTTTTTATTGGAAACTTCGAGGCTCGGGAATTTGAATAATATCTACATCGTTATCGACTGTGATCATTGCGGCTCAGTGAAATTGTTTGAGGATATACGCAATGTGAGGCGTTGGATAGGCTAGGAATCTGAATATATTTTAATGAAATCTGAAATCAAATTCACTAAATCTTAATTAATGAAGGCTTTCTCGAAATCATTTCCTCTGCCCGAAGGTTGCCTGGAAGAGATAGATAAGGCCGCCTAAATTGTACTTCAGCATTTCTTTTTCTATTTCACGTTTGTTGTTTTATATTTGCAATAAAGTGTATTTTACTTTACTTAAAACCTATTTCAATTTAGTACCTACACTTTATGCTCAACTCTGGATCCTATTGTCTTTTAATAAGTCATAATAATATCGAAATTATTATCTACGTCAGTTTTCGTACTTACAACACTAACTATTCATATCCCTGTTCATAATATTTAATAGCGAATTCTTAAATGGATTTTGCTTTAGTATAAAAAAGGATCGTTACAGTAATTATAATATATAAATTTATAAGTTAGTAACAGCAACAGTAAATCGACTTTCTTATTACTTTGAAACCCTGTGAGAAAAATGTTTCAAGTTTTTCTAGTTTAGTAACAAATTATACTCATAAAATCTTTTAGTAATAACTTCAAATTATTATAAATGTTTGAAGATGTTCGCACAAGTTCCACAAGAACTAAAGTTTGAAAACTAAAACCCGACTACGCTAATTAATATTAATACTTACCCATAGAATTCCAAAAACTGATTTTAATAAAACGTTGTTTTATAATCTTACTACACGAAGTGATAATTGAGGTTGATCTCGTTATAAAAGAAGTTATTTAAAGCTTTGATATGTTTGTATTTTAACCAAAAGATTAAACAGACTACCAGTTAGGGTTGTTTTCGAAAGTTCGTGGTTTATCTTTTATCAGCTTAATTGAATCCGTCGACTGAGGCATGTTTAATATCATATCGTATTTCAGAAGTCCGTAGTGGTGGTGAAATTAATTTTGGGATATTTGTACGGGCGTGGAAATTTAATTTTATAATGTTTGAGTGTTGAAAATTTTACCCTCATACTGAATTTCGTAGTTTAATCGTAATTCATCATAGAAGTTGATGTATTTAATATTCGTCCACAGTATAATAAAATACCAACCTGTATCTATATTATATAACGATATCTTGTCAACAAACAACAATATAGTAGGTATAAAATAATTTTTGGAAACAATACAATTGGTGTTATTTTTTTCTAATAATACATTTTTAACACCAATTGCACCGCACCGCTCAGCTGAACTTTTTTTTTGTGTTTTTACGAATATCATGTCATTATTCTGAAAGGGTGAGGTACTTATCTGAGTAAAAGTAAATTAATAAATGCAATTACATCATCGGAGTTCCTCGAAGACTTACAAAACTAGTATCCATGAGTTGCAAGAAACGTCGGCTTCATTAAGTCTCGTGTCACCTCTATCTAGAGCTATGGCGTAAAAAGGGATGGCATTTATTTTAATGAAGACTAACATTTAAGGTCGTTTCGTGTAACTGACGGTTGGTTGTTGGAAGTTAATAGACTGCAGTTGACTTAGGCCATTTTAAGTCTCGGGTAAACACTAACCCGAGGTCTATTTTGTATGAAAAGCAAAGACAATTGATTTAATCAAGGGTTAAATGTTCATGAAAGTGAGCATAACTGTAATAGAATTTACCATACATTGTATTTTATATACGTTCCTCATAGGGGGACTTGTTGTAAAATTTTATTCGAGCGAAGTAAGAAATCTCGGCTGTAATAAGAGAATTCGCCCTAACATCTGAACCCAAAAATCGTAGATTCGTATGCAGACCGCGGTATATTTATGGAAATTTATGTCGTCGACCTCGGTGTAAAACTTTCACGAGCCAGAAATTGTATTTAGAGCAGTCGTGAGGAAACCGAAGCGAACTCTATCATTTTGTGGTAGTAATACCAACCCAACGCGGTTGCTATAACCATATATCTTGGATACATTTGATCAACATGCTAATCTGATGTTTGGCTTTTGACCGACAAGACAAAACAGCGGTATCAGTGCACAGCACACGGTGAAAGATATCAAGAATAAGTACTGACGCGAAATGAAGTTTTACATTACATTCGGACAAAAATATATTGAATTTACATACTTATTGCTCAACTAACTACTTGCTAACTAACTAACTAAGTAGCTAACTAACTTGCTAACTGATTGCTCACTAATTTTATTTAGTTTAATATAACATATGCTTAAGTTCCTACTGGTGTATGGACTATGAATCAATTGTAATCTTACCGCACAAATAAACTATTCTTATTCTTATTGCATTTTTTTGTAAAATTATATATTTAAGGATACTTTTACTCCTCACAGTATTATCACTATATACCCCGTAAATACGGGGTAAATACCGAAACTTTTGTATTTCCTAATTTATAGAGCAGCTGCTGTAGTTCAATCAATTTTCCATGCATCTCTTTGCTACAGGCAGAGTCTGGTTTCTTTATGTTCTGTGCTGCATGTATTAAACTTTGTATACTTCTGTTTTCTGTATTCTTGTGTTTACAGCGCTAAATAAACGATTTCAATTTCAATATATATATACGTACATATACCAAACCTTTGGTATTAAAGTAAAGTAAAAGTAAAATACACTTTATTTCACAAATATAAAATAACAAACATGAGATAGAAAAGGAAATAGTGAAATAAAATTTAGGCGGCCTTATCGCTAAGAGCGATCTCTTCCAGGCAATCTTCGGGTAGAGGAAATGATATCGAGAAAGAGGTGTGCAAGGTTTATGGAAAACTTACTTACTTACTCCGCTGGCGCAGCGACCCGAAGTGGATCTTGGCCTCCGATACCAAAGAGCGCCATCGCTCTGTATACAGGCTGTAACATTAAGAACGGTCAGTATGGGAAAGTCTGAAACTATAAGACATACGAAGATCTGTTCTTAGGAACCATGTCATCAATTTTAGTAACAAGAAAAACTGTATTCATACATTTAAAAAAAAAATCTGTACTCAGCCTGGGAATCGAACCCGGTTGTTTTGAAAAAAAATCCAACACTATTTCTATTTAGATATCGATTACGTTAAGGATGAAGTGTACAAAACAAGCTACGACACAATTGAAGACCTAGAGACCAGCAGCCATAGAGACAATTTTAACGCAAATTCACCACCTGAAGATACAACATTCAATAGTAAGATCGTTACCTAAACGAGTTGAATGTTGTATTTCACAAAATGGTAGTCATTTCGAACACCTACTAAAATAAATTAAAAGATATGGAAACAATGCGTTTTATTAATTTTAAACATCACGTTTCATACTAACATTTATTCCTTAAGACCTACACAATCGATATCTAAATAGAAATAGTGTTGGATTTTTTTTTCAAAACAACGAGGTTCGATTCCCAGGCTGAGTACAGTTTTTTTTTAAAATGTATGAATACAGTGTTTCTTGTTACTAAAATTGATGACATGGTTCCTAAGAACAGATCTTCGTATGTCTTATAGTTTCAGACTTTCCCATACTGACCGTTCTTAATGTTACACCCTGTATATGAAAAACGTTAATAATAATTTATATTATTAACGTTTATATCATAATATTATTAATAATTTCTTTCTTTAATTATATATTCTCTTATGAATATCTCTTATAATATATAATTAAAGAAATAATATATAATTTACTACGTTTTTACGTTTTTTTTATTTACCGTTTTCGGTACGGTATTATGTATTACATATTCATAAATGAAGAACTATCTTATTTTATCTTATGATGGGGGCCGGGAATAACTCAGAGCACTTCGACCCTTGAGGATCTTTTGTGCCTACCCCATTTTATACACTGGTCATCTCAGTGTGCAGGTTTCCTCATGATGATTTACTTCACCGTTAGAGCAGTCGGTATATGTACGTAAGTCTTCGTGAAATACGAAAAACTCATTGGTACATGACACTGTACGGTTTCGAACCCGGACCCGCATGGGAGTCCGATGTCCTAGCCTCTGTGCCACCGACGCTCTAAGAACTATACTATGATCATAACAATATGACAATATTCTTATGGTTAGGTACTGTTCTTGAGATAAATTGGTACGAAATAAGTAATAATCCTGATTTGCCGTCATGGACAAAGCTGAGTGTGTCAAAGATGTCGTCATTAAATTTAATATAGGACTTCGGGATCCGAAGGGAAAAGGCAAGGGAAAGAGGGAGGGCATGGGTCTTAAATCTATTCGTTACACAGGCCGCCAAAGATACTATTCGGACACTCAATTTCACGACTATTCGGTGGAGTATGCTTTGAAGATGATCCTGATGATTAAGGGTAGGGTTCAGTCCTTGAAATATACCTACAATCCTGGGAATGTCTGGGATCTAATTAAAAACCATTGTGTAGGCAAATATTTGTTTCGTTAAACTATACTGATGCGATATGGTATGAGAACATAGGTAGGTAGGCACCAAAGCATAAGGCGGTCACGTTCCTCAATTATGTCATAGAATATAATACTTCATATAGAAATGCCACTCTGTTCCGCACTAGTGATAACATGCTAACACACTATGCAAGTGTAATTAGCTTCGCTTTTGCTTTGTCCTGTGTTGTTATGTCTGAGAGTTGAGTTTGTAGTCAATCTTGACTGAAAAGTCTTGGACTTGCTGTAGGCATGTGAAAACACCTTTATTACAATTTTGTATTTCTTAGTTTTAAAAAAAAAATCTTTTAAATATTTTTTTTTGATCATCGGTGACGCACGGTCACGCTACGATATGCGTGTGTTTTCATAGAAAACTATCCTGTGTAGCGTGTGTGTATACAGCGTGCATAGGCGGCCAAGTTTGTTTCATGATATTATACGGCCTACGGCTAAATGAAACGTAAAATAATTCATCTCTTGTGTTATGACAAGTCGTATCAAAACTTTTTTAATAAACCTCGCCAGAAACATAGGGCTGTTCATTTATTAGTCCGTGCGGCGTTCAAACAAAACTTCTATACTTAATTATTTAATAAATGTTAGGTACTTACTTTATTGTGTAAGTATACGACGTGTACATTAGGTTAGGTGTACATTAGACTTACATATATTCTACAATTTAATCCCTATCTGGTTTAAAAATTCTTCTCGCCGGGATACTCCTACCAAAAAAATTACATGACATGTCACTAGTGTTCACCGTGTGCACCAGTAACAATACTTACAAAACTGCAGGTGCGTCATAGTAAAAAAAAACTCACTAAAGTATTCGAACAACAGTGTGACCATTAAATTGCATATATGTACATAATTAGCTTTAATATTATAAATTTATATTAAATAAATATACCTAGTTATATAAATGTATATATTAATATATATTTTATAAATTTATAATAGTATATAATAATCTTTTAAATAATACTTATACATATGATCTTTTAAACCTAAGTTGTAATTTTGGTTTTAATTCTGGAATGTAATGTTAAATTGACACATAACAATGTAAAGTGGTCAGTGTGTGTATGTAATCTCCACGACACAGGCAACGCCTAGTGTGGAAGTTATAGTTTAATGTGATATTTTAATTAATAATTTGTAAACGAATAAATGTTTACAATTTTCAATTTCATTTTTCAATTAAATCGAAGGAAATAGCATAAGGTTTTACAAACTCAAATTCTGTACTTTGCACGCCAAAAACGACGTTTTTCAGCTGATTGCTGTGTAACCTGATATTAATAAAGTGTATCTATTAAAATATACTAACACTATCTAAATACCTATATCGTACAAATACAAACAGAAATATGTCTGAAAGTCCATCTACATCATATAATTAATGACGTAAGTATATTAATTATTATGATTGAATAAACATATAGTTACGGTACTTACATACAAAACAATTAATACAATGTGTAATATTTACCCATAATTTGTTGTATTTACGAGGCAACATGATATTATCAGTTAATAGGATAGGAATTAACAAGCAGAACTAATTTGTTGGGAGATGCCGACGGAATCATAATTAGAGTATACGTTGTACAGTGATCTAAATACAGACATTGTACAGTCAACGCGCAGAATGTTTTCTATATTTCTCAACAGATGACGTTTAATATACTCGTAGTAGCAGCCCAAAGATAGAAAAGTGCGCCATCTCGAGTGACATATTTTATCTACTATTTCTGCGTAATGACTCAAATCCTGTAACAATGTTTAAATTCGTCACAGCGGTGTCAGTCCAGCGTAGCTAAGGCGCTACGGGCTAAGATATGAGTCTACTATCTTATTGGTAACGAGTTGTGGATTCAAATCCCAGTGATACTGAGTTTATGAATGAATATTGTTTTTAGTTTTTATTAATAACTGGCTTTGCACATGTGAAGTTTGGTAGTTTTGCGGGATAAAAGTAATATCTAGGCCATTTTAGCTGAAAAGATTAAAGACGAAAAGAGTGAAACGATTTTATTTATAAACTAATTTATAAACGATTTATTTATTATCTTAAAATAATTTATACAAATAAACATCGTATAGACATACTTAAAAGTTAATTACTATTGTATTATAAAGTAAACGCCAGTAAAGTGAATCCACATGTCACATTCTCCAACAATAACATCTCTCACATTGGCGTCTACTATAACTATCTTTTTACTTTATACAATATCTATCTATTCATATAAAACACCTAGCTATAGAAGATTAGTAAATATATTATTATTTTCATAGTTAAATACTATCTAAATACTGATCATATTATAAAATAGCAGCCTCGCCTCCCGATGTTGATGATAGATTTTTTCGCTGGACTACAGTAAAAGCCACCTGCATTAGGTAATGTCTGCACACAATACACATTGATACTCCAAGACTTATGTTATGGTCGTTGAATTAATCGTAGCGAATAGTTTCGTTGTGATGGGCAGAAATAATTTGACGATGGCGGTAGGTATGAAGAAAGTTTTTTTATTTTTATTTTTTTATTAAATAAGGAGTGCAGACGAGCAAACGGGCCTCCTGATGTTAAGTGGTCACCGTCGCCCATAGACATCTCACCTCACTGTATTAATATTAGAGGGTCTTTAATGCGCTGCTAACATTGAGGACTAAGATGGATTGCCTCATGTGCCGGAAATTACGCTGGCTCTCTTACCCTGCAAACCGAAACACAGATATGCAAGCATTTCTGCTTCACGGTAGAAATAGATAAAAGGGTGGTACCATACCCCAGGCAATCCTATCTACCACTACATATATGTGTTTTCAACCCAGTTGTTTGTCACCAAGTGCTTGCATACTGTCTAATCCACAGCTGGACATATTTTATCTACAAATGAAGCAAAAAAATTATATATTAATACTTATTTTCATTTGAATTTTTGAAATGTGTATAACAACAATGAATAGTTACCTTTATTTGCAAAAACGGGCTATTTCACAGCTCTCGTGTTCCTCGTGCATAACATGATTGTTGTTAAACCAAATGATCCAATAAATGCACAAACGTAAACAGTAAAGCAGACGAAATGACATTGAAGAACAAATTAAGCTTGCGAACTGCAGTTGTCAGCATTAGAGACTGACAACAATGAAGATTTTATAAGTTGCAAGGTAGATAGATATTCACTTTTAGAATGAATCAGAGGGTAGAAGCTGAATTAGATGTTATAAAGATAAGTATCAAATATTACACACTATTGTAGGAGGGCACCCGGTTGAGTGTCGTAGCAGTCGTGTCCGGGAATCGAACCCGAACCAGTAAGCGAGTGCAAAGCAGGAAAGCTTGTGTGGATGCAAGCAAGAAATCTTGAGGTCGTCGATGATAATTCAGCAACACAATTTAAATAAGATTTTACTTACGCAAATTTAGAATTACTAACTAAATAAAAACAAAACTGAATTAAATTACAATAAACTAGTTAAAATAAATTGAAATTACAAAAAAAAATTGAATCGATGCGATACAAAGCAATGAGCGCGTGCTATTCGATCGGCGGTTGGCGTAGGGAATGACGTGGCACTCAAAAAACGTCAGACTATATATTAATAATAATATTATAACCACACTGATTCAAATTATTGCACACAAGATACACAAACAGGAAAATATTTACACTATCACAAACAATATACAGGCTGTAACATTAAGAACGGTCCGTATGGGAAAGTCTGAAACTATAAGACATACGAAGATCTGTTCTTAGGAACCATGTCATCAATTTTAGTAACAAGAAACACTGTATTCATAATTTTTTTTTTAAAACTGTACTCAGCCTGGGAATCGAACCCGGTTGTTTTGAAAAAAAAATCCAACACTATTTCTATTTAGATACCGATTACGTTAAGGATGAAGTGTACAAAACAAGCTACGACACAATTGAAGACCTAGAGACCAGCAGCCATAGAGACAATTTTAACGCAAATTCACCACCTGAAGATACATTCAATAGTAAGATCGTTACCTAAACGAGTTGAATGTTGTATTTTACAAAATGGTAGTCATTTCGAACACCTACTAAAATAAATTAAAAGATATGGAAACAATGCGTTTTATTAATTTTAAACTTCACGTTTCATACTAACATTTATTCCTTAAGACCTACACAATCGATATCTAAATAGAAATAGTGTTGGATTTTTTTTCAAAACAACCGGGTTCGATTCCCAGGCTGAGTACAGTTTTTTTTAAAATGTATGAATACAGTGTTTCTTGTTACTAAAATTGATGACATGGTTCCTAAGAACAGATCTTCGTATGTCTTATAGTTTCAGACTTTCCCATACTGACCGTTCTTAATGTTACACCCTGTATAAGCAGAAAAATCAACATTGTTATTGTCTGTCTGTCAAAATTATGTGAACTATTCGCGAATCTATTCCTAAAATAGACAAGGACTTTCCATCCCCAGTGTATTGCGTAAACAACAGAGTTTGAACTTAACCGCGTTACATTATTAACTTCGTTTGCCATGCCACAAATGAACGTGGCTGTTTGAGCCAGCCTGCCCTTAGTTCTCATTAAATCCGTACAACATAATACATTAAGTACTCATGTATCATAATATTATTAGACTTTTTTTTTGTAGATCAATCACCATCAATCAAATTTTTGCTTAATGTTTAGTTTTCAGTTAAAACCGCATGCAAAGAATCTCTTTCTACGCTCCGATTCTAAAAAAAAGTGTCACGAGGCTGCTGCCCCCCCCCCCCCCCCCCCCCCCTAGAGACTCGAAAAAGTTTAATCAAATGCCAGGTCACTTATTGTCCGATTTATAATTCCCGCGTGCGATCTGAAACGAACACATACTCGTATGCGTGTACATGTCGAAAATGAACACGTATTCCGTGAATTCGGCGCTTTTAAAGTAGTGTGTGTGTGCGTAGGTATTACCTACTTTAGCGGAGCGAGCGACTTCCTCTATCTATCAGCTTGGGCGGCACGACCAGGGGGATGGCAAATACAGCGATCTTGTCATGTTTAAATCAAACTTTTGTGCATTCAATGTTCCCGCCTGTAGCCCTCTAACCTAACCCATCATTCGCATCGGATCCGCGCTTAAATTTCGAGCTCGTTTCGCTAGTTCCCGTCCTAGTTCTCTAACTAAACCCATAATCCATGTCAGATCCGGGCAAAATTTCGGACATATCATTTGCGTTGAATACACGTTAAAATTTCGAGCTCGCTTTCGCTCCCATCTTAAGCTAACCCATCAATAACTTCGGATCTACGCTAAAATTTATAGCTTGCTTCGCCCGCTCCCGCCATAGCCCTCTAACCAGACGCAGAATCCATGCTGAAATTTCGAGCTCGCTTCGTTCGCTCCCGTCCTAGCCTTCTAACTAACCAAACCCATAATCCCATGTCAGATCTGAGCAAAATTTCGCCGATATATATATAATAATTGAGATCTACGAAAGTGCCAAGTTCAGCCAAAATTACCTATAGAAATATATAACATCATTAATATTCATTTAAAAAAAATATTTCTTGCCAAAAACTAAATCTCTAACTTGGAAAGATTTCACACAAGAGTCATACAATAAAAGAGAAGAGTCTTGTGTGAAAACTGGGCATTTTTCCTAGGCCTGGACTACACGCGTCCGGTTCCAGCCCCGGTTCGGTTCGCTGCAACCAATCACAAGCGCTCCGCTTGAAATAAGCGCTTCGTGATTTGTTGCAGTGAAACGAACCGGGTCTGTAACCGACTCGTGTGTCCGAGGCTTTTTCTTCTTCTTGTCAAGTGGTTATTGGCCAACCTATACCTCTATAACATGGACACGAAGTAGGTAGACTATATCAAAGAAAAAAATGAAATATTACCAACTCATAAATTTATAGGTACTTACTTAATTACTTTTACCGCCATAAGCAACATAAATGAAGCCTGTCCCTAATTATTTCGGGATCCTTTGGTTATTCCCAAGGAAACTAAAGATTTACGACGGTAAAGGTAAATTACCTACCTACCAAGAGCTCGGTCTCGGGACGCCTACAAATCTTGTAAATTATAAACATGAGCAGCTAATTGTTTTGTTAGCTATTGGTTAGGGAGGAATTAGTAGGCAGTATAATTATAATAATGGGCATTGACTCCCTTTTAGTACTTGTCCCTTTTATTATAAAAGCGAATTTTCGTAGTGTTATAAAAAGAAACAGTGCTTTTAAATACTATTAGCGAGCTATAAAATATTGTAATGGATACTAAATGAACAATTGTCCTGATTTCTCGTTACTATTACGAGATTTTTTTACGTGTCACGTATTGACATATTTCCAATAAAAAGAGACATTTTTAACTTTTATTAAATACACTTGTGGGTAAAAGATAAAAAAAGAATCTCGTGCCACTGCAGAGTATAAGGCAAGGAAACACCCGTATCGTACAAAAGTCGGTTTATTACTGAAGTAAGATATTATACAACCGAGCGAGCAGCGCTGCGCGGGCGCATAGGTGTGTACACATATACACCAATCAGGTTAGGTATAACCCTTTTGTCGCTTTACCTTAATTAACACATTCATACGAATGTCAAGAAAACACAACAAAAACTTATTGCGACAGGGTTGCACAGAGTATATAGCTTGACTTAATGTGCCTTTCACTGTGCAACTTTAATAGATAAAAGTCCACAAAAGTTCAGGATTAAGGTATCGAACCCTCAAGCTTAATCTCACATGAGTTCGGTAAACACCTACAAGTCCTTGTTTGTAAGTAGCGTAGCCAAGAGTTATTTAGGTCTGCGAACAATGGATATTTTTTCCCGGGACTTGCCCTATCTTGTGCAGGGTTTATGTGTCCCCGGACATTACGCCCTCGTTTCTGCCGCACGGTGTTTTTCTTACTTAAAATACTTACAATATTGACTACTTACTCATATTAAACATTTAATTAAAATTTATAAAATGAGATTCTTGTTTATATAGATAACCTATTTACAGGAAGCCAACGTATAATTACCGGCACATGAGGCACTAGACCTAAGCTCTCAATGTTAGAAGCGCATTGGAAACCCTCTAATAATATAAAAAAGTAATCGTTTTTCATTTAAAAAAAATGGTTGAACCAAAAAGCCTATTACTCTGTCAATGAGTTCCTTGACGAATGATGTAGGTTCTGCAATACTTTTTTTAACTTTTTGACATTATACTTACTTTAAGTAAGACATTTATTAATATTAATATATTTATAATAATTATAATGATCATGACATGCTAATATTTTAATATTTATTTTCTATCATTTTGACAATGTACGATCATTACTGAAATAAATGAATATGAATATATAACATTATAATGAGATGAGAAGTCTATAGGCGACGGTGACCACTCACTCGTGGCCCGTTTACTCATCTGCTCCCCTTATCCGTACTCCGTACAATGAAAAAATCACTGGTGACATTCACTTCAAAGTGATAAAATACAAATAACGGCTCACATAACCCAAATACAGACGATTAGATAAAAATATTGTGTTTTTGTTGAATACACGTACAAAAGCTTTCAGTTCGCTTTTGAATGATCAAAAACAAAGGAATTATATTTTTGTGTTTTCCGAGTTTTAAACGTTTGGCCAAACTACACCTCGCACACATATACATACATATGTATACCGCACCGCATACGCAGCTGTTTCACGCAATCAATTTTCTTTTCTTTTCCCTCCAAACCCAATGAACGTGACGTCACAAGTGACAAAAAACAAGATGTCCGCACCCCGTTACCGCGCGGTACGCTGATATGCGTTGAATTTCAAGATTAATTGTAAAATCTCGCTATCGTTTCCAAAAAAGGATTAAAAATACTCTCGTGCACGAACTGTGTTGTGTTGTGCTTAAATCAAAACAAAATTACAAAAAGTGGGGTGCCTATGGGTGGTGTGGACGTTCTCAAACCAGCGAAAATCGTCGAAGGAACTCAATTCATCATATCCCTCCCTATCAAAAATACACACCAAACACTAAAACATAACAGTGAATTCGAATCACTCTGCTGTTAATTTTAAAATTGAATATTGTTTTTCCCTTAATTTTTATAATGATTGATGTCATCATCAAGTTAGGATGAAAAATGTTATTATTATTTATTATGTTAATGAGCCCGGGGCTGTCGACAAACTTTCTCATTTTTTACTCTTTGTAGCAGAAATTCAAATTCGGTATGCAAAAGTTAAACAGAAATTTCTCATAGGACCTCACTAGGTCGATAAACTTATTAAACGTACTCTGTCTCATTGTAATACTAATATCACTGGTTTTGATGTACTCATCTTATCTTATGATAGGGGGAGGGGGAGGGGGAACGGAGGGGGGGGGGATAACCCCAGCGGCACTTCGACCCTTGATGATCTTTTGTGCCTACCCCATTTTACACACTGGTCATCTCAGTGTGCACGTTTCCTCACGATGTTTTCCTTCACCGTTAGAGCAGTCGGTAAATGTACGTAAGTCTTCGAAAAATACGAAAAACTCATTGGTACATGGCAATGTACGGTTTCAAACCCGGACCACCCCGCATGGGAGTCCGGTGTCCTATCCATTGTGCCACCGACGCTCTCTGAGGTACTCATAAGAAAGCTACATGCAAATGTAGGTGAGGTACCATCGCCCAACAATGTAACTACTCAACCCTATTTCAAAGGTAATAAAGACGACAAATGTTCTGTAACGTTTTGGGCGACAACACAAGCGATTCGAACAACACGCCTATAATTAAACCTCTGAAGCATTTACACAATGTAGGTAATACTCGCATAATTAAATAAGCCTCTAACTTGCAGTCAGAAAAGTTCTTTTGCAGTGCAGTGAGTGCAAGCAAGTGCAGCGGAACTAGAGTCATTAGAGTCAGAGTGACAACGGACGCGTACTGTGAAAATGGCTAATTGCCTCGCCTCACTATTGTGGCTGCGTAATTACACCGCGACGCCTGACGGAACCCGAGCATTGTTAATAAGCATAATAACTGCGACATTTTATTCCTCATTTTACTTGGTTTTGTCAGAATTATTTCAACATCAAATTAATGTAAACAATGTTATTTATGTACACAGTAAGGAATGTTAGTAGAAGACGTTGTCGTTTTGCTAAGTTAAGGAATATTTGCAAACAAACATTACCTATAAGAATAAGAATAGTTTATTTGTGCGGTAAGATTATAATGGAGTAGGAACTTAAGCATTGTTACATTAAACTAAATAAAATTAGTGAGCAACAAAAATATAATAGTTATACAAAGAATTGATACGTAGTTTAGGTATTAGTCTAGAAAACGATATTAATTATCCCACACATTTTATAACTTAGTGAATACTTTAAATGTAGGTAATTCATTAATTTAAATAATAAGAGTGAACCCAATTCCTTTATACCTATAATCAAAAGTCGTAAACGAAAGATGTTCAGATTCGGCTTTATAGGAAGGTTTTTACATACTTGTGCACTTGTATGAAAAGTAGATTTTACTAAAATTGGTCTTATTTAGGAAATAAATTAACAAACCCTTACTTATTTTTATCTATTTTAATGTCTACAGGCTGTGTGGATAAATTAAATTGTCAGAATAGTTATTTAATTGATAGCTTATTTAGATATGAACAGATACACCGCCACGAAACTTTCCACTGCGGGATATTAATACCAACCAGCTGAACTCGTTCCAACTTACTTTGAAACCGAAACTATTTGTATATGTTCAGTATTCAGTACAGTTTTAAACATTTCTGACAGATACTGGTGTTCTAGATGGATCTGACTACGCTTGTTATATATATCGCAGGGAAATAGCCGAATACTCTAGGGATTTGGGGTTTATTGGTCGTCAGTATAGTGACGGATGGTGGATTAAAACTTTATAACGTGTAATAATGAGTTATAAGATTGGTTGGAGGGGTGGAGGGGGCTGTAATCATTGCATGTGCGTCAATACCGTACTTTACCCTTTTAAAGAGTAGGTAATATGTAATATGGAAGAAATAACCCAGGAGAGCCCGCCCTCCCTTCATACCCTCAACCTTCTGCCAAAGGTATTCGGGACCCTCAGAGCAACAGTTCTCCCCAGTTTTGGCCAAATCCCTAAGGGATACGACTATTTCCCTGAATTCGGCTAAATCCTTGCGACATATACAAAACGAAGCTTGAAATTGGCACAACTTATTTGATGTGGAGTCAGAGGATATTTTTGGTATTTAAAATACAGACAAAGTTTATTTTAAACGGTACAAATATTTATTTTTCTGCTTCCATTTCGTAATATGTTCATTAAGAAACCACTGTCAATAACATAAAGAGGTTCATTCGTCATGATCGTGTGAAAATAGTGTTTTAATGAAACAGTTTTCGATTGAAATATGTAGATTTTTCTTTGTTGTATGGCACTACATTACTACTACACAAGAACTCTTTCGTATTAAATGCACTACATTTTACTGGTCAACTATACTTGGTACTATAGCCATAAAATAAACTCGTCACCCGCGCCTGCGTGATGTCGACAATACGTTACCAATAACATGTTAAGCTGTCATGGCATCTGTTGAAGTCTCCGTAATGGTTTGTATTATCTGTTTATGTTTCATTGTCGTAGAAAAAGTATTGTATACAGCGCACGTCTTAACTTCGCTTCGTTTCATAAACAGTTCTCATGTTAAAATCGCTATCATTACGTGGTCGTTGCATAAATTACTATTAAGGAATCGTATGATATCTCGTATTAGGTACCACGGAAAATAAATACAGTAAATGTTAATAGAAAAAATGTTTTATATCCCAGTAATATGGGTAAATGGAAGCTTG
Organism: Hofmannophila pseudospretella; assembly: GCA_947369225.1. NCBI lineage: Eukaryota > Metazoa > Arthropoda > Insecta > Lepidoptera > Oecophoridae > Hofmannophila > Hofmannophila pseudospretella. Next base: position 9,434,889 of record OX376321.1, on the reverse strand, counting down.
TCAAAAGTAAGGTTATGTGCTTTGTTATACTTGTCATATAGCATGTTATTTTTTAAAGCAAATACGACTGTTGTTAAAATATATGTAAATAAAACGTGAGTAGCGTTTGAGTTAACACTCTGTTTTATTCAATGGGAGTGCACAGAACGAGAGGAAGTTAATTTAGGAAATGGGCACCGAGTGTACAATGTAATTCGAACACCTGCTCGAATACAAACAGCCTGTATATCAAAGTTAAACGACATTTATTACTGCGGAAAAGCGTTAAATGGTTCTTAAGTGAATTCGGGAGTGGTTCGCTCATTGTCTGATATTCGTACAAGACGCACAAGACAGCTAATTTTCTTTGGTGAAGAAATGGCGGTTGTATTTCATTCTGGTTCATTCCATATTCCAGAAGATATGGAAAGATTAGGTGCCTACTTACCTACTTACTACTTACATATCATATCATTAGTTCATTACATGTATATATATTTTTTTAAATCCTCAAAGGTTTTTTTTTATTACGTCAGAATTACAAACAAACCTATATACTTACATCCATACACCCTAGGCTGCCGTTTTACGACACGAAAATTTTCTTGCGGCGGCCGCGCGGACGTCGCGCTCTAGTATTCATTAATGGCGAGTGTGAACTCTATTTACTAGGCAACAACATTCAAATTCCTCGCAATCACCTAACCGCTCGGCGACCGAAACTATGGGTAACCGATTTAAACGGTAACTGGCGGTTACCGTATAAATCGGTTACCCATAGTTTCGGCTACCGATACGAAACGGAAACCGAAACGTATGACTCCTGTGCCTCATGTGCCGCGTGTGCCTCATGTGACGCATGTGCCGCGTGTGCTTCATGTGTTTTACTCAAGTGACCAATTGGTTCTTAACGATGAGTCATACCCATACCGGAATAACCCTGCCAGTTAGTACAAAGTAGCTTGCATTGTGTACCGCGTTTAATTAAAAACGTTGTTTCTAAATAAATAGAGCTTATTTTGCTATAACAGCGCGGTCCATAGATATGTGCCCGCGGCGACCGCGCGACTAAATTTCGTGTCTAATAAACGCGCCCTTACGATGTTCTATATCATTTAAAGGAAAGAGTTTTATGTTAAAGTTTATATTGGATTCGATTGCGGGGTCGGCTACCCCGGAATCGATACTCCTACAATAGTAATACCACTACAATATTATACATTGATTAATGGTGATAGACATTAAAACGTGTTTAGTAACCTTGTTCATGTGTCGGACAAAATAGTAAGATTTTTGGCTCTCCATCATCTCTGCATTCCCCTCAAAGGATTCTCGAAGCGTGTTGAGTAAGAAAATTATGTACAGATGAAAAAACCCACGCCGGAGAAAACATGATGTATAAAAGTAATGATGCTTGCTTGCGTATCGTATGGTTAATGACCAACCTATTTGTCAGAGTTGTTCAGGCCGCCCGTAGGCATCTGACATGGCTTAACAACTGCTGTCGCTTATCCTGCATGATCACTTTCGGACCGTCCTCGCAACTAGGCTACGAGCTCCTCATTCCGACCTTCACTTTACAAGTTACAGTGGTTTCAGTGACGCTACTTTTGTAATTTTTAAACATTCCTAAAGAAAATGGTTTTACTAATTTATTTTCTTCATTTTGGCCTTTTTCTGGATATTATCATTGCGTTGTAAGTCGGTTGTAACAGGGGGTGGAGATAAAATATTATGATATCTTCTTGTTTTGCTATTACCTTCCGACCGCAGTCAGTTGCTGGGAATAAAGACGTTTTTATATAAAAACGTTATGCTTTAATTTAAAAAACATGCTCTAAAAAGGATAAAATAATAATAAAAAACGGATGATAGCGCACCGAGAGTTGAGGTGAACAATACGTACATACGTAGAAATAAATGTAAATAGTTCACTGCCTACCTATTGATGTCAAATTATTTTCAAGACACCAGGTGCCAGACTTTCTCATATTATATCTTAAGTATTAAAGTTATCTGGTTGTAGAGTAGTCTTCTATGTTTTAAGGGATACGCTTTAAATTAAATAGCCTTTGACTTGTGTCCATATCCGTTTGAATGGGTTCAGTTCGAAATGAGTTTGTGAAATACAAAATATATATACTATCTTCATGTATTATTAATTAATGAATTTATATAAGTGAACATACTGACGATCAAAGTCAATGTAGAGTTACGATGAGATAAAAATTGATAACCATGTTGACACATTGACTCAACCTGAAATGGAATTTTATATTTTAATGAATTACCCATGTTTTTATTAACATTTAAACATATAATGTAGTTTAGGACATGATAAAAGTGAATTCCAGGTGAATTAAACTATGGTTGATTGTCTGATGCCATGTAAGTTCTTTTATCAATCCATCACACAATCCATTCCCATATGTTTTTGTTAATAATATACCTACCTAATTTATAATGTCCTATAAATGACAAAAACCCCGAAGCACAATTCTGATCGTGTCTACCCCTTATGTACTCGTAGCCGTAACGTTAGCCGATTGCAACTGGTTCGACACTCGTCGTTGCGGTACCGCCTGTTCTGAATAGGAAGACAGAGTTCCCTATCAAAAAACATACTTAAGCGGGCAATCACTGTATGGTTTACCCTGTAAAAAGTTAGTTATACCTTGTTCATTTTGGGATGATCCTTTAGAAGTTTCTTTGACGTATTAAAAAGGGATGTCTATTCGGTGCTCGAATCTTTACCGACTCGATTCTTTTAAAAATAGATTAACTATTTCGATTAATTAATTTACATTCCATAAGCATAACTCTCACGGCCATAATCCCTGAGGGGGTAGACAGAGGAACCATCTTCATCATAGGTAGTTCCCACTTTATGTCGTAAGATTTGGTGGACAAATGTGATAGGTGGCGAGCCTAATGCCGTCTACTATGTGTAGAATAGTATCCACTAAGACCCCGATATCCGAAGTGGACCTTTTATTTTTCATCATCACGATTACAAGAAATCGATTGGAGATTTTCAATGAGTCAATCTCTAGACGATTCGACGAAAGTATGTACCTACCTGCGTAGTTATTGAAAAAAAAATATAGTATCAATCTTTTTTCAGACATTATACATGAAATAATCTATAAATAGATAATAATTTTAATACAAAAATTTTTATGCTGTTTTTATGTATAAAATATATTTATAAAAATAAATAATATATGTAAAAAATATCACCGTTTTCGGTAGCAAAATTTTAAGTTTTTATTTTGACATTATTTGCTAAACACGACAAATTTACGTTGTATGGCATCTGTCTAAAGGATCATTCCAAAATGAACAAGGTATAGTTAACAAACCTCACGCAAACAACAAGCGCTCGTGCCTCGAATCTGCTTGGCATTCAATGACCGGTCTGGTAATCATGGGCACTCGTAAAACCTAACGATCACCGATCTTATCCACCCGCAGCTTTCATACCAGAATCGCACTAACTCGAAAACAGTCGGGGTAATGACCGATGACGTACGCTGGCAGATAAATAACAAGGAAAATTCGCTTTTTAACAAAGAAAAGTCAAAAACACTGATGTATCGTTGTTATTGACATCTTCTAAGGGCTTATCCCGTAGGATTATTTTGACAATTACGAAACGAATCTCTCTCGAAAAACGAGGTCTGAGACATACTGGTTATTCAAAGCTTGCTTTTCTTGTCGCTTCGTCTCTATCGTCTAGCATACGGAAACCATCACAAAACCATTTACCACACATTTCCGGTCATCTCCGGAAGTTTTTGAGAGGCATTGCCATAATTCCGCAGCTCTCTCATTAATGTGATAGGTATCTGTGTAAAATGGAACGCTATATTTATTCGAAATTTTCCGTTTGCCTACGGAGTTGTGTAGTATTTTTGCCGAGGTAGTACGGAAACCATCACATAACCGTTTACCAGACATCTTCGCCGATTTTCGGTAGGCAGTTTTTCGAAATGCATCGTCCTTGCTTCCTTGTAGCACTTTCATGAGTAGATTTTAAATGGTAACGAAACGAACGAAAACGAGGACTTCCCTAACTTTTGGAGTTATCTACAACTACATTCACAGATTTTGAAAAAAATTTCATAGTCAGCGAGAAAAAGGGCAGTTCTCACATTTTCTTTTTATGGGGTCAATCGATACTGTTTCTTATAAGAATGAAAAGACTCTATGAGACCAACTGAGGTTAGAGTAGTAGAAAAGTCAGAAATCGAAAAAATATTTTTCCATACCTTTTCCCTTACAAAATGTTTATTGTGAAAAAATAAAATTACTAATTGTTATGTACAATTATTTAATTTGAAAACTTGCTTGTCCATCCTCCATCCATTGTATGCTCTGCTCTGCCTCCAGCCTACCAGCCTGAAAGTCTGTTACAGTCAGACTATTGGTGGCGCTATTGTATATGGAGATTGGTTTTCGAGACCCGTTGTCAAAATTTTCGTTTCGTGATTGTCAAACTGAATTCTACGGGATAAGCGCTCTGGTTATAATTATAGATTTGGTTACGCCATATACAGTAGTCTGTGGCTTTGGTAAACATATTGTAACTGACGACAAAAATAAGGAAGCTTCTCAATTCGACACGTAAGTATGTATGTAGTAGGTGTGCATCTATGTATGTAATAAAACATATAAACCGACTACTGCATTTTTTTACTAGTGTAATGTAAACGCGGTGGTTCGCGGTTTTTTGGTTGATGAGGAATTCCTTGCGTTTTGTGTGATTTATTTTTTTACCCGCTATTTTCGTAGCGAAATATTACTTAGTGTAATAATTATTTATTTATTGGCACATGAAACATGAACTTTTTAGGAAACACAAAAAACAATATAAAATGCGGGTAATACAAATATAATAGATTTTTTTTATTTTATCTAAAAATTATATTTAGATTTTATGCATACAGTAACAAAAATTTATGAAATGTGGGTAGGAAGGCTTTGGTGTAAAGTCTATACAATAGCTTACATATTTATACGATAACGTAAAATTATAACTTAATTTTGACACATTTCAAGATGTAATAAGCATTGTATAACTTTAAGTTAGTTATGCATTTGTTTTATAAGTTTGCTTAATAAAGAATTTTATAAAAACAAAACAAAACTAGTGTAATAATTTTATACTCTTTGTTCCAAATGATATTTAGTCCTTCTATTTCCGTAGTATAAGTATCGTATGAGCGCTTAAACACATATATGTTAGTACAATGCACTCTAGCTTCATTTCCAATGGATAACAAAAGTAGCCATAAAACACTGTCCAGAATACTAAAGTCTTCGTTGGAGGTATATCAGCTGCAAGGCTAGCAGGTTATTCACTCGAGGGCCATTCAGATCTCTCCCGGCTGAAATAACTGTCACATAACGCTTATATAGAGCGGTACGGCATACTAGTGCCAGGTGACTGTGACTGGAAATAACTTGAATAATACTACTGTTATTATTTAACTAGAGGCGCCAGTGACACCTTTAATACTCTTCACTTCAAGAGCTTGTGGAAGTGATTTGATAAATGGACACTGGGTTTTAGATTTTACCTTTAGGATGATTTAAACTTGTGAGTATTTGCAAGTTTTTAGGACAAAATTGTCAAATTATGGGAGACGAATACCTGTATTTAGCTTAGGTAAGTAAGGCAAGAACATCATGACTAAGGAAACTTACTCATACTTCATCTTGCCTACAATTTTTAAATTTGTTTTATGACTAATACCGCGTTTGACCTAAACGTGACCTGGTGGTAAGTGACTGTGTGGCCGAAGATGGAGACTGGAGCACACACTCAGGTTTAATAAATAGTAATTCGAGGCGCGTGAAGATTCATACAAATTGTTATATCAAGATTCGTTGGTGGCGATGTTTTGTATATATAGAAAGGTGAAATTTATACGATTTTCGTAATAACAATTTTTATTGTAAGTTCCAACTACTTCCTACACCGTAAAGGGAAATCCCTAACACCCTGTTTTAGTTAGACTGAGGAAACAAAATGGAGTAAATTAGTTAATTACCCGTGGATTATTGCCGGGTCTGGGATTCCAATGACGGTACTCACGAAATTACGGAACTCCTTAATAATTTGAATGTACGCCCGAACCTTTCTAGGGACAATAGTCATCGGCAAATAGAGAATTCCCATTATTACATGTCCCATTAGTCCATGTTTAACTTTTCATATAATTTAATTGGGCCTACATGGACTCCGAATGGCAGGGATTCTGAGATGATCAAAGTAGGTGGCGCTGGTGTAGCTGGAGGTCAGAGCGTCGGTGGCACAGTGGCTAGGACACCGGACTCCCATGCGGGAGGTCCGGGTTCGAAACCGTGCTGTGCCATGTACCAATGAGTTTTTTGTTTTTTTCTAAGACTTACTTAAATTTACCGACTGCTCTAACGGTGAAGGAAAACATCGCGAGAAAACCTACACACTGAGATGACCAGCGTGTAAAATGGGGTAGGCACAAAAAAACCTCAAGGATCGAAGTGCCGCTGGGTTATTCCCGGCCCCCTATCATAATATAAGATAAGATAGGAGCTGGAGATCTGAAAAAATATTTTTATTTTTTTATTTTTGACTGTCTATGGACAATAGTGACTGAAAACTTTTCTTTAAAAAAAATTCGGTCGTAGATTAGACAGACAAAAAGGTTATATTATGAATAGACCCAAAAATATACAAGCCTACAAAATATGCTCGTATTTGCAGTAGGTAATAGAATGTAGGTACATTACAAAAAACTAAGCTAATAAATAGGTTATGCTTTACCACAGAGTATTACTATATATACTGTGTTTTACTAACACTATTTATGGCTTGGTGTGTTTATTATTTGGTTTATTGATGGTGTGTATTTGTGGTATAGAAATAAGTAGATTTTTACGCATTTTACCGTGTTGTTATTTCATGAATTTATATTGGCGAAATGTTTGCCATAGGGCATTGTTGTTGATCGAAATATGGATATAAGAATACCTAAGTATTTATAGAAAACACGTGTTAAATCAAGAAACAGCTTTCTCCGTATTATTATATCGCATTCAATAAATAGCTGTATATTTACAAACACTCGCTCAAGTCAAATTTCGTGTTTGTTCTCAGAACTGGTACTCTAGCCAGGGTTTCTATAGCATCAAGCTAACAAGCTGCTTCGATTGTTCTGTTTTAACCACAGCACCGCCTAGTCGAGGCAACACGCCGTTAACTTAGCCTTTTGTTCTCAGTTTTAGTTCTAAATATATCCGTAAATGATCCAGCTGAAGTAGTTCTTCTAAAATTCAGTTATAAACTACGACTAACTAAGGTTTCTGGTTACCAAGCTGTTCTAACTATTTAACATAGCTCAGCGTTAGTCAGAAACCCAACTTACTAACTCGAAGCACGTTTACTATTACTGACTTGTTCTTAAGTTCTAAGTTTTAGTTTTGAATACCCTCGTATTGTTATGACTTATGATCTTTCTTTCAACTATGTGTATATATGTTTAGAGGTTTTTAGAGGAAGGTTTATTTTTTCTCTTATAAATCTGATTCGTCGTCATCAATAGTCCATTTTTCGTCCCCTCTGTAGCGGCGATAGGCCTGGCTTAACCCCGATTGCATTTAATTCTTTAAAACTCCCAATGAAAAAATATACACGGACGATATCACAACTCGACTGCGATATTAATAATTCTAAAGCTAAAACAAATCCCTACAGCCATCGAAAGAGAAATATATACAGGCTGTTCACAAATTTAAGCGAATAATGTAAATAAATAAGTACCTACATGTTCAAAATGTGATCAAGCTAACTAAGATGCGTGAGAGACACTACCTATACAGAATTTAAGACAAAATTAACTAAATGGCTTATGACACATTGTTTTTATTCTGTAAATGAGTTTATTAACCATAAAAATAATTGAATTTATAGTGTGAGTATAAAGTTTTAATGTTGATGGGAATAAATATGTCATATTATTAACGACAAACATTTAGATTTTAAGATTGTTTGCAACTGTTTACGGGTATTTTCTCCGAAACATTTGCATGCCATAATGTGGTGGATTACTACTATTATATATAAAATTATTAGATCTTTTGTTATATAATATTCTAAGAAAATAAACAATTTCAATTTCTATTATAATTAAAATAGATAATCGGAATTTTCTTTTGTCTGGTTGTTTATGTTAGTACTGGTATTAAATTCTAATTTCGGATAATGTTTTCATTGACACCCTGTATACATTGATGTGTCCGTAAAGCTGAAATTTAAAAAGCCGAGCTTTCACTGCTAATCTGCGGTTGTTTGTCCGACCTTGTTTGTGTGACGGCTGAATAATTTCATTCAATCTACGAAGGTCCTGAAAATACACTGTACTTGTCATTTTTTTTTTGGGTTAACTGTATGGTGCCGATTTGAATGTGCTTTCGAAGTCAAACAAGATAAACAGTGAGAATCAGATTCGCATTTAGTTCGATTTGTCCGTACGTTTGGTCTATTTTTAGGGTTCCGTTGTCAACTAAGAAAGGAAAGAAGTCTGTCCGCCTGCCCGTTTATCTGTCTGTATGTTACAGGCATTTTTCGCTCTCATTTTTGCATTGAAAAGAAAGTGTTGGTTGACACAATAAAAAAAACTTTGTTGAATACTTGAGCTACTGCATATACCTCTATCTATACCTATAATACGGGAATATACTCGTAAATATTCAAGGAATATGGGCGGGCATTTCAATTAACCAAACTGCTAAATTATGCATCTCTATACATTTTGTCGCTCACCCAGCGGACAAAAACAATACACAGAATATTTGACTCGTATTTGGGCAAACGCATTGTTACTTTGTACCCTCAAAAGTTAAAATTTTGGCTCCAAAAATGACCAATGGCTGCATAGGTAATTGCCCAAAATATTACTTTGTAAAATTTGTGGTTTCGCCAACAATCTAACATAGTACATTTGATAAATCTCATCGAACAAACATACTAAGCTGCGTTGTGTCAAAGAGAAAATGAGAAGTAGCAAGACACTTCACCACTATCGTTCATTGGACAATGAACAGTTCCTTCAAAGACAGCACGTGACTTTTTATAAATTCGTAACGAACGAATTCTAGAAATAATTACCAAATCTTGCCTCGAGGGAAGTTTTTTTGACATTACCAGAAATTGCGGGTCACCTCACCTCAAGCCGAGGCCAATACCTACATAATAAAACGTGCCCTTCGCTGGGACTCTATTATTAACAAAGTCGGGGTGGGTACTCCCAGGGTCTTTTAATATCCGGCTGCACTCGACCGGCTCCTGCCTTGTTTGTTTTCATTCTTTTTCATTTTAACGGATTCCCTTCGGTACATCAATCATTGTGTTCTCTTCTCTCTTAGAATATAAAGGCGATTACCTCTAATGGATAAGTAAGTAAGTATGGGAGTGAACGGCTCTTATGAGACAAATTCCATTTCCATTTTTTCTTCATTACCATTCTTGAAAGAGATTAATTTATTGAAACTGGCGTTTTAGGTACATTATGAAAATTCAACAAAGGTTCCTCCCAAGTAAACTGAAAACAAAAGATATTAAAAAAATTCAAATAAGGATTTCTTACTTCTACTTCTTTCTACCTACATACATTTTTCAAGTAGGTTTAGTATTATATTTAGGTATCAATTACATTCACATTGAAAGATGTAAAATTTTTAGGACACAATTAATATTTACAAATAAATACGCTATAACCAAACCGCTGTCTTTATCAGCGTGCATTGTAATCGTATTATCAGGCCCCCACGATACACGCCCACCGTAACTCTTGTCTCTCTTTACGTTAATATAGCTCTAGTCTAGATTTAAATGTAAAGGAAAATTATTTTTTAATTTTTATTACTATTAAAAACATTTATTAAATGAACAACAAAACGGTAACAGGTTTCTAGGCTGTCAGCCACAGAAATCTTTAAATGAAATCCAATATAGCTTATTGCGTTTAATATGAAATACGAGTTCTAATACTCGTACAATATTACAATTTTATATCATTTCACTACACGATGCTTTTAGATAACTTTGTTATCTATTAATTCAATTTCGTTCGTATGATCCTAGTTACTATATACATACATTGTACATACCTTCACCTTCATACATTGTACATACCTTCACCTCTCAACCCTGAGCACGGGGAAGACACCACACACAACCGTGGAGACCTATCTACACCCCGCGATAGTATTCTGAATGTGTCATAAAAAACAATGAAAACATACCGACTTGCGTATTCCTTGTTTAACATCATTTCAACATCACAACCTTACCAGAAAATGATCATCAACACCGGAAATCCACCTTGATTACCATCACCACCAACCGGCATGGAGCTGGCTGATTTCTTCACAATTATAATCTCAAAACCACGCTGCCGCTCGCTCGCTGCCACTAGGTTTTGGTATACGTATATTTATTTTTTAAATTTTTATTCAACAAGGCATAGACAACACAGGCCATCAGCCTAAACATTAAGCGATTTAAAACAGTTTTTAGTTTTTCACCATCAAAATGTTGTGGTGTAGACACATTTTAACACTCCTAGGAGTTATGACGGAAATTTCAACTGTTCTAGTCTCTGGCGAATTCCCATGGCCCACCGCAGAATCACAGAATGAAACTACACAACGAACTAACGAGAAGTTTATTTTAAGAGTTGACTACATTGTCACTGTTACTGACGTTTGCTAGACAAAACTACATCGATTTTAGCTATCAAAATCAGCAGAAAACAATTTTTGAGCAAAAAAATAAGCGCCGTAGAACCTTCTCCCGCGACTTTCTCGCCAAAACCCCCCGTATACTTATGCGTGAAACGAAAACGCCTTTTGCGCATAGCAGCGCTTCATTTTACCGTTTTTGAGGAACACTAGAGCCTCACTCTCCGACATATAGTTACGTCAGTATATTACTAAGATATATTACAAGTATTCTATGTAAGTACTTAATGGTAGGTCTGGTACGTATATTTTACTAAGGCGTATAAAATAGATTTTCCTTGTTTCTAGCTACTTATTCTGTTTCTATGTAATTTGAGTGTTAGTTAAGCCCCACGCACCCAATAATTATTGGAAGATTAGTAAAGGCTGATTGCCAGAAATGAATGACTCTTCTAAACAAAGCCTCCGACCGCTCAGTATTGAAACTAATTAATGTCTCTTTTGATTTTCAGAAATCGCTGGGCACATTGGATCCTTTGGAGAATTAAATTGATTGGTGAATAAAATACGTGGCTGGTGGGAAATCAATTTTAATACGTAGGTAGGTACAGTCGGTAAATCACTGAACAGTTGAAAATATTCAATAAAAATAAATCATTATACCCATTCATATAAGAGCGTCTGTCTGATTTACCGACTGCTCTGATGATGAAGGAGAACATTGTGAGGAAACCTGCACACTGAGACAACCAGTGTGTAAAATGAGGAAGGCAACGGCAAACCACCCCATTAAATCTGCCACGAGAGTCGTTCTATGTGATTAATTCCTTAGAATGAGTGATCATTCTAAGGAATTAATTAAGGGTCGTGAGACCCTCAGCAATGTGGAATACGACTTAGAAGAAGAAGAGCGTCTGTGGCGTAGTAGCTAAGAGACCGAATGCCCTTGCTCCAGGTCCGGGTTCGAAACCATGCAGTGTCATATCATGTTTTCAGCGTTTTCGAAAAGACTTACGTACAGACTGCTCTAACGATGAAGGAAAATATCGTGAAGAAATCTGCCCACTGAAATAACCACAGTTTGTAAAATGGGGAAGATAATGGCAAACTAGCCCACTAAATTTGCCAAGTAAGCTTTTCTATGTGGTTATTTTCATAGAAAGATCATGTCACAATGAAAAATACGACATATAGAATGACGAAATACGAGTAAGAAGAATTCATATAAAGTACCGTCGTCTAAAAGGTGATCAACAGTTACATAGGTAATATAAAACAATAACGTAAAATATCTCTAGTACTTTATATCATACATTTTGCTTTTAATGCAGCTGTAGATACTTTTATATGTGTACTAAATTTCCTCCCTGATAATATTACCAGAGGAATGAGATATGAGAAGAACAGCATACAATTTCTCAGTAACTATTACCCAGTATTGAATAGCTGATCCATGGCTCCAAGGATGTGGTTTCACAGCATATAGAATTACGGGGTTATAGGACCCGAAAGGCCTATAATTGGATTGCCAGTACAATTACAAAGCAGAATTACTAAAGCCACCACTGATTGACACTAGGACCTAATCCCGCACACTCGTTACCTACTGGATACACAGATACTAAGTGTAATGAGCAAATTCAAAGATTGTTAACATTATTGTTCATATTGGTTAATATGGTAGAAAGTAGATTGTTTGTTATTATAATTATGTAGTCACCTACCCAATCATCAATCTTAGATTACTTGGACCTTTTTATCCTAATTATATAAAGATTATCTTGGGACACGGTAGGTAGTCGAGCCAAAATAAAAAGCGGGCCACTGCCGTACCACTTTTTCCCAAAGCAATTTAGAGCACTTGTGACCCCCCTTTATCTTTGTTCTAGTTGTATTCAAAAACCTGAAATAATTTTCAACTTGAGGGTACTCAAGTTGCGTAATTGCCAAGTCACAGAATGTTCTTAAACTTAAGATGTAGCGACTTGGAGTGACTTGTTAATGAAAGTAATAGAGGTAATGAATAGTAAGAGCATTAGACTTGGCTGTACATTGGATCTCATTACTTTTCCGAGTAAGGATACACGAGACTTGGCTACTTTTTACATAAATTTTTTTTTGGAGGATATAGATTATTAGAAGGATTATCTGGTCCCAAGACTTACACAGAACTATATGTTAGCGCCAATAAAGTTCACTTTTGCCTATTCATCGGCGCCTTTAGCAAAATAATGAAAAAATATAAGACTGTCATATGGATCATACATTGGTACATAGGCGATGAATGAATTTTTATTCTCTTTGGGATAGCCTCTTCTTGCTATGAGAACTACATTGTTTGCTCGTTCCAGACTAAATTGTTACCAATTCGTCGGGAATGTTTTCCAACCGCCAAGACAGTATGTCATGTACGTGACATAGTATTGATCAGTTGATCACGTAAACAAGAGTAGTTTGCGTTGATCGTTAACAGGTAGAGTCTTGCACCTAATTAGTGAACGTGTTTATGTTTGGAGCTCAAATAGTAACGTGTTGAGCGCGTAATTTCATTATTATTGTAGAAAACTGCTGAAGTAGTAGTAGTTGTAATACGGTGAGAACTAATGTAAATTTTGTAGTGGTAGATCCTAATGTGAAGGATCGCCTGGGGTGCCACCCTCTTATCTATTTCTGCCGTAAAGCAGAAATGCGTTCATTTCTGTGTTTCGGTTTACAGGGTAAGAGAGCCAGCGTAATTTTCGGCACATGAGAATAGAATAGAATAGAATAGAAAAACCTTTATTAATAGACCATAATTAAAAAATATCTGTAAAAAATATGTACAAAGTATGACAAAATGAGTCGGATTATAAATTGACCATATTTTACATTCCGACATGTGATATAATCATATGATATGATCTATTAAAAGGGCCAAGTTCAGCTGTGAGGCAATCCATCTTAGACCTTAAGGTTAGCAGCGCATCAAAACCCTCTAATATTAATACAGTGAGGTGAGATGTCTATGGGCGATGGTGACCATTTACCACCAGGTGGCCCGTTTGCTCGTCTGCTCTCCTTGATTAATAAAAAAAAAGTTAATTAATTAGGTATAGGTGTCACACTGGTGTTACAAGCTGGTGTGACGACGAGTCGGTCGTGGAGAAACTTAAGCAATCCTCTTGAATGTTAGTGGTGATGTGTTCGAATAGACACTCGATATTTGAAATGACTGTATGGTTTCCAAATTCACGACATAAGTACATTTTTGGGAATTGGATATTCAGCGAATTTGACATTCTGAAATGGTTTCTTCTGTAACACGCATTCTTCTGAACTTGCAAGAGTTCCCTTACTTAAGTTTTTTGCGTAGTACAATACAATAATAATAACAACAATACTTTATTAATAACAACAAGTTACAGGTCATTTTTCAGTACAACATACTCATAGTTATGTATAACAATAATAAAAATGATTATAATTTCCAATTTAATAAAAAAATCAATAAATAATTTAATCATTTCCCACTGTCAATAATGAATAAAATTAAAATAAAATAACAAATATATTATAATAGCAGGTACCTATTGTAAAGATAGGTACCTATTGCAATGATTAATATAATTTTAATTTTAGAAATTCGTCATATGGGTAAAACGATTGCTTGACAAGCTAATCACGTAATTTCTTTTTAAAAACAAATGTTTATTTTATTTGCATTAGCTCACTGGCGCGCCAGTGTCATCGCTGGGAAATCTATCGTATACTGCAGGTACCATAGCCTTTTTTTTTGGTAACGGGGAGAAATCTTCGAAAGATACCCAGCCTCCTGGGGGAGAGACTAGGTTATGTGAGATTTCCACTCACTAAAACCCCCTCGATGGTCGGCCTCGTGCTTATCGGAGGGCTCCGGGATCTCCAGTGGAACGTACCGGTGCCCTCCTAGCATTTGCCTTGGGCTCCTCCTGGGAGGTGTACACTCCACCTCCCGGTTCCTCCCGTCACAGCAGCGTGCGGCCATAGCACGTTGCTGCCTTCCCTAGGGTCGCCCGCCAATGAACGGCCAAAGCCCCCACTTTGACCGCCCGCGACCCTGGTCCCTCCTTTTAGTCGCCTTTTACGACAGGCAGGAGCTACCGTGGCTCAATTCTTCGCCCGAGACTACAGGGCTGAGGTACCATAGCCTGGACGGTTATGAACCTCTTCGCGAGGGAGTGCGAGAGCGGTTGGAGCCTATTGGCGTGGCGTGACAGGACTCTTCCATAAGACTGTTCGCCATATCTCAGTAAATATTGATTCAGTTTTTATATTAAGAGCACGAACTTTGCAATAACTAAAACGAAATTACTTACCTATACCTAATATTGATATTCAGTGAAAAGAAAATTCGGATATCTTAAATTGTTGGCTTCAAAAGACAAGAAAATTACTTGAATCGATGTCAGGGACCCCTTTTGCCACATATGCATGTGAAATTGTGAACTTACTCTAAGTAAAAAAGTAACTTTTAAGTAATGAAATGTAATCGTGTAATTTTATCGTGTTATGTATATGTGTGCAAATAAATTTTAATTCATTCATTCATTCAAGGAAATCTAATTTATACAACAGACACAAATTGCTATTACAAAAAATCTTTCAATCTACTCTAAGTCTGTCTTTCGCTTTTACTAGCGCCGCCAATCGAAAAATTCATATTTGTTAAAATATTATGTTTGCCTGTGTGCGCGATTAAGCCCCTTAAAACACTTAAACAAGTATTTACATTAATTACTTTAAAAACCTTTGACTCCCAAAAATAAGGCAACATTTCACGATCCTGAAACAAACATTTCGTTAAATATTTCAAAGGTTTAAAGTAATAAAGGGTGAAATAACGTGAATTCGTTTTTATTGTCGCGCCTATCATAAAATTCACGGAATCTCTCCATTATTAAAACGTAATTTCTGTTTATGTACGAACGCCGGGCAAGCACTCAATTTTACACACCTTATAGATACCACTATTTTATTGCTTCTATCAAGTTTACGAGCGACATAAAACATGTTTGTTATTGTTTACCGCAGCTGTTAACTGTCCTAGTTATACATTACCTATATGTGTACTATAATTTTGCCTATAACACTAATAACACTGGTTTATACATGATTTATACTTGCGGTTGTAGATACTTGGTGAAACTTGTAGTACCTACATGATTGGACTTAAATAATATACTGTTTCCGTGAAACGTTTACAAATACCTGAAGATGTGTAAACGAAACCGGTCGTAATTAATAAAATACAATAAAAATACCGTGAAACAGTATAATATTTAAGTCTAATCATCTAGTTTATTCACTTTTTATACACCCCTCAAGAAAAGTATATCGAATTGTAAACACTACCTTCCGTAAACCTAAAAATGTAAACATAAATTTTCTATCACGTCTCATATTTTTGCTAATGTCAAATTATTTTTTTCGTTTACCCTCCGTGATTACTTCGATTCAACGTTAATCGTTTCGAGTCTGATTCACTATTACCGTGATTCAAACATCATTAAAATATGGAAGAGATTGTGTAAATTAAATGCTAATCGTTTTTGCTACGTTAGTGGAAAGTTTATATTTTCAAACAAGAGAAGAACAATAGTGGATTCGTTAAAAAGGCATATCATCATTATTATGGATTTTCTGTGGCCAATCAAGAAAAAAAAAAGGGTTCCTCATGCGTTATGTGAGAGCTGTAGAATCACTTTAATGAAATGATCAATGGGAGAATACATACATCTGCTATTTGGTTGTCCAATGTCTTGGAGAGAACTTGCTAATCACGAAGACGACTGCTACTTCTGTATGACGAAGGTATTGGGTTTTAATAAAAAAAAGCTAATGCGAATTTTGTTTATGCCGATGTTCCGTCTGTTACAAAGCCGATTTCGCATTCAAAAGAAAAGCCTTATCCAATTTCTCCCGGTAGTTTAAGCCAAACGTACCAGAAGGTGACTTTGAAAGTGACGATGAATTATACTAAAGAAATCGTAGCAGAATTATTGAAAAAGATTCAAGAAATGGGAGTTTATGGCACTAAATTGTCATTTCTTGTATTCCCATTTAAGTTTTTTTCCAGAAAACTTAGAACCTTATCCAATTTGATTTGTCCCGTTAGTTCAAGCGAAAATGTACCAGGAGGTGGCTTTGAAAGTGACGATGAATTAAACTCAAATTATAAAGAAATAATAGTTTATGTCGCTAAATTTCATTTCTTACACTCTCATTTAAGTTTTTCCAGAAAACTTAAATAGTATGAGTGACGAACAAAGAGATTATTGTTGATCCATTATATGGGATACCGATCCAGAAAAATATATAAAAAAAGAGTAAAATCTGCCATTTCTAACACATGTAATTTTTATTTTATTTGTTTGGTAACCTTTTTGAAATATAGTAATATTTTTGAAACTAGATGTGATGGATTTTTTTAAATATTTTTTCTAGATAGTTGCGAACAAATTTTAAAAACTTCTAACAAGGGTATAAAAATCGTGTAAACTAGTGTTATTTATCGAAAAGTAAGTAATATCTTTGAAGTCTGTAGTATTAGAAGAATATGCAAATCTTTTGGGCTTAGAACCAGACCTATAGTTTTTCTGCGAATCAGCTCTCTGTTTTCCAGTTATTCCAGTTATATAAAACATTTTGCCGTCAAATAGGTACAAATGTACTTACTAAAGTACCTTTATTTAGTAATTTAGTATACGAGGTTTACAATGCAGGTATCTCATATTATTTATAGTGGGATTCCGGCTCGCAGGCTTCGGTCTGTGGTTTTGCTGCACCGTTACAGGTGTGTCTCTGTTTTAATCTCCTAATGGCCTGGGCCGCAGGTTTTTGCCCCCTGGCGTATAAATATTCTACTAGAAAAGCCCCATCTTTGATACATGTGAATAATGGATTTGTTAGGTTTGGCTGTATAACAAAAAGGCACTTTGTTAAAAATATAAGCTTGATAGCAAGTTTGAATACCTCTGAGTTATTTTTCCTAAAATTGCCCCTTATTGCGATCTGGGTTTAGTTGGTTAAGGTTGTAGTGCCCTTAGCATATTAATACCAACAGGGTTTCACTCTTAAATCCGTGGTCCAACCAACTGTCCCACTAAACCATCCATCATTGAAGTCAAGGAACATATGAATTAATAGACCTTACAAAATGAGCAGACGGCATATTTCTTCAGGAGGAAGGTTCCTTCCTTGTTTATAACATTTCCATTTCTCCGTGGTCAACTAGAAACCCTAATAGTTTCATCATGTTTGTCCGTCTGTCTGTCTGTATGTCAAGAACGGCGGCTTGTAACTTATGAAATACTGTTACAAAAAATCTGAAATTTTTCTGAATGATTTCCAATGAAAATTCTTGTGGATTCCACACTAAAGTTACGCTATAAAATAGAATTCAACAAAGATATAGTGATGACTAATTTGGAAAAAATTGTATAACTTCGACAGCAATATCTTTAAGCGATAAGGCCGCCTTCTGCACATTATATTGTACCTCTCTTTATGTTGTATGTTTTGTTTTTGTCCCGGGTGTGCAATAAAGTATATTTGTATTTGTATTTGTATCTTTTTTGATAGAATGGCTATAAAAACATTGTCGTATATTTACTTGGCATAGGTACATACCAATTTTTCTTTACATTACAAAAGAGGAAAACAGGACCTCAAAATATTATTTTATGCGATTTCATCCCGCATTTCGCGAAAGGCTTTGATGTGTCATTCGTACAGATAATAAATGTACGTCACACTTCAAGCTCGCGTAGTATGAATATTTTTGGAACGCTATCTGTATCGTTTGAGTGATAGGTACTATGTTGAGTGATTGCGACTCTACGGGTAAATAAATCACAGTATAAATAGCTGAAATAGAACCACAATGTAACTGTGAATAATGTTTTGCTTGTCCATGAAATAAACATTCGACAATAAAGGAATATAGAAAATTGAGGAAGAATACTTTTTCTTTCATCCAAGGGAAGTTGAGTATAAATTAAAATGTCTTTTCTAAAGTAGTCGAACATAATTAATACTAAGAAAGAACGAAGCATTCGAATAAGAATAAGTGTATTTGTAAACTGCAGTACACACACCTACATTTTCTACACATACGAGTACGTAGTGGAACAACCATACGTACATATTATTATCACTAAATGCGGTTGACCGCAACTCAAAATGATTCGATAAAATATGAAAAAAAAAGAAGAAAATATAAAAAAATTATATAAAAAGCCTGTCAAGAGGGCGCCATTGCTACTTTTATAGTCTGTGTTATGGAGTTCGCTTTGAAAAAATAGTTCCATTTAATTCTGCAATTTTGCAATATTAAGTAAGTAAGTACCTAATACGTTTATTTCACACACAGCAATGACCGAAACAGTTATAATTATAAAAAAAATATTATGTAGTCAACGGTAAACAGATTGAAATCATGTCTAATGGTCTGCTGTTATTGTGAAAAGGGCCTCAACTCAGCTTATTGCTGCAGACAAAAATGTCTACAGCGCTGGTATTCTGTTGGACCATGATCAATGGCTGGACAAAACCTGTACAAGAGGACAAAGATACGACACAAATAAATTTAATCGAAGATAGGTAGTATTAATAAGTGAAAAATATGTATACCTACATTTACCATGACACATAAATGACAAAAATATATAAATATCGTAAATAAATAAATATATATACCTACACACAAATATATAATTATACTAAAGGGGTACAGTGCGGTATGTATTAGTCCCCTATACTTACATATCAAACAGACCACAACTTAGAATGCTCACTCAAAAAGCATAATAATTACGTAATAAGATGTTTCATTAGTTAAATTCAACAAAATCTATATTAATAAACACAGTGTCGCAGAACTAAGAAAAAATCCAGGCCAAAGAGTTTAAAATGAGTTGCAATGCATTTTGGAAAGTCATTCACTTATTAACAAGTCTTTTCCAGTCCATCTAAGCTGAGTGCGCGGTCATGCCCCCGGTTTTAAAACTCATTGTGCATTTTACCCGTACCGTTGCAGACTTGCTGTACCACGAGAGCACGCTAAAACGTTTGTAAATTAATAGGTGATGCCTCCAGCAAACTTTTACAATAATAATTGCTTTTAAATTCTGTTCGTAGGTATACCCGTTTTCTACTAAGTACCTACAGTTAGTTTTAAAAAGATCTTGGGTTTGAGAAGGTTAAAGTATCATTGTATTTCTCGAGTAATATTTAAACGTCTTCAAAGTTAAACATTCGAACAAAAAGTATATTTGTGGAGATATCAGTAATTTGACTTTAAGGCTGGTACTACATGAACCGGTTCGGTTAGCTGTAGCCAATCACGAGGCGTTAACTTCAAGTGGGGGGAGGGCGGAACTCCATGGAACGCATGTAATTGGCTGCAGCTAACCGAACCGGCACTGGAACCGGCGCCATGGTGTCCAGGCCTAAGTACTTACGAACATGATGGTCTTTTTACCTCTTTCTGCTACAGAGCATCACTGCTTGCGTTGCTATTTCGGTTTGAAGGTTAAGAGACCGAGCGTAATTGGGCACATGAGGCAATCCTTCAAAGTCCTCAAAGCCTCAAGGTTAGCTGGTTAAAAAAAAGATAATCAAAACTAACAGGAAAGGTTCAGTAACAGATAACACGAAATTATGAAGTGTTATTATAATATTCTATGTCTGAATCTTGTTAAAACATGACCTCCAACAAGGCGTTGTCAATCTGCAACACAATCAGATTTGCATTTGCATTAGATTCCACGCAACAATCGTCACGGACGAAACTTGGCTCGTTTCAAATTCGCGACTGTCGCCGGCATCTGTGTCGTTCAACTACGCCATCCATCTGTCTGTCACTGTCGCGGATTTATGAATCGATCCTATATATAGTTCAGGAGTCACTTTGTATTTAAAGAATATAGACGAAGGTACTTAAAGAGTCTTTCATAATATCTTTTCAAGCTAAAGCTTTGGGGAGACCTGTGCCCGGCAGGGACCTCTAAGACCACGGCTATAAGGAAAATAACCTGACAAGTGCGAGTAGACTCGCACCTCTTAACTTAATTACTTCGATAGTTAGGTACCTAAAATATTTTAACATTAAAAAAATCACATTACCGAAAAGCTTAGTAGGCAGGTATTTTACCAATAAATATTTCACTCAAAAAAACCTTGGTATCCTTAAGGCGAGAGTTACGCATGAACTGTTACACTCGTGAACACAAGTTAAGTAGGATGAATGACAAACTCAGCTTTGTAGTGAAAAAAATGTTTTTTCTTACATCGGCCTATATCACAGTCTTTGTATCACCTACAAATGTATGTTTGTAATCGTAAAATTAGGGTTTTTAGGTAATATAATTACAAAATAACGAATTTTTCCTTTACTCGTGCTGTGAGACCTTGCTTCGTGCCAAATTTCATAATTCTAGGTCAACCCGAAGTACGCTATAGATTTTGATGAATTTTGTGATTCGTGTGCTACTTATATTGCCGTATCTTTTGACTGCATTTATTTAGAAGCTTGAATTTTTTACAGCACCAAGGGACCTTAGTATTTGATATTAATTTCAACATGATATCTCTATCCGTTCCTGAGAAAAGGCGTCTTGACAGACCGACAGACGGACAAAAAGTGATCCTATTCCGTTTTTTTTTCCTTTTGAGGTACTAACCATAAAAAAAAGTTGTGTTGCAAATATGTAAACAGACCTTTTTATTTCTTCGTTCGGACAAAATGTAGGTAGATTAATACTGTGCCGGATCGCGATATAGTCCTACCTGCTTTTTTCTTTGTTTATGTTCGACGAGCGTCGCGTCACACTGGCCTGCTACCGGCCATCGACCAACCTGAACTCGTTTGACCGCCAACTTTGCTACGTGTTTTGTCGTGTGCTTTCCGAAGACAAAGAAATTGCTCGAACATTGACTGTATCACTAATATTTGTGACGTTGTGTTTAAATTGGTGTCTGCTTAAATCTGTTGTGACGTATGAACATTTTGGGAGCTTCCACACTCAGTGCAAGCTGTACTGCATCCTGTGACGTCATCCGCCATCGCATCAGACTAGGAGAGGAGTCGACAACAAGATCAAAGGCTTATATGGTCATATGTGCAACTACCATAATCTATTCCGCATTTTGTTCGAAAAACCCCAAATACAGTCCACTATTAGAATTTTCCCCAAAAGCCCAACGACCTATACGCTATTCGTAACTTTCACAACCAAGTTGAATGGATCCCGATCTTTGGATCCATATGATGACTATTCTCGACTGGTGACAGCATATTTTTGAGTGGTGATTTCTATTTTTTTGTTGTTGCGGATATTTATGTGAAATATTTTTTTAATCTTAAAAGTACCAATAAGTACAATTTTTACAAATTTATTAAAAGCTTAGTCGGGATTAGAACTAGGATTTGACAATTTAATTATTAGAAACCATATTAAAGAAAACCTTAATAACTCATTGTTATATTTTTGAATTTCTACACTTTTCATTCTTTTGCACTTAAACGTATTCCTTGTTGGAAATATAAGACTCTTATCCGTTTTAAGATATTATGCCGTATGGTTTTAAGTCGGAAAACTGGAGCAATGGTTCGGATGTGAAGTGCACCGAACATTTTGTGGCTTGGTTACTAGCCAAACTGCCTTCAGGGTTCTGGATTTATCCTCGGTGTAGATTAGTTACGCGACCGAATAAATGAAAATTCTGGATAATTTTTGGGACACACTTTAGAAATTTGCAAAAATATTATAAACGTACTGAATGTGCAATACTACAACCTACCATAACATACAGTAGGACATCGTCCATGCTAATATTTGAAAGATCGTGAAATAATTATACTTATTAATTATAGTTATAATTCTTCAGCGGGATAACACGCGCGACACTCGCTCTCAGTAGGTACTTGAATCGCCATCTGGGATCACGACCAACGACCTCCATCTTCCTGACCAGAAACCTTTGGAAACACGCTCGTTGGGCTTCTACATAGTAATGGTTTTCTGACAATCAAGATTCCGCAAAATAAAGAAATTAATAACCTAACAAAGATCCTGGAGCTATTTTTACATCATCATGATCTATAGTTCTGCCATACGGCCGCAACTGCCGTACTAACCTCCACCCCTATATGACCGAAAATCTGAATACCATGGTGTAAAACTTAACCACAAATATAAACCCTCGCCATATTGCAATAATAAATAAAACTATTTTTTTTATTGCGACCTCCATAACACAGATTATAAGAGTACCAGTGGCGACCTTATACGATTATGACAAGGTTTTATTTTCTTGATCAGGGCATAGCAGAAATATTTATCTACCTTTCTCAGTTTTAAGGCTCAATATGTATGTAATACATCAAACCCCCGAAGCACTCTGAGAGATTAAGGCATTAGGTGCCTGCCACTGCCAAAGAGAACCATTTTGTCGCGCACCAGCCATCCTGCTGGAGTCGGCTGCATTAGCTGAAATCCTCTTGGGCCTGCAGGCCGCTCGCAAACAGTCGGGTAAGGATATGAAGATCTTACTAGAAGGGCCATGTTGATTATCCGCACATAATCAAAATTCTATCGGAGGTATTTGAGCTAATCTTTTTAAATTGCCTTAACAAGCACATTGAATTGTGCACAATTAATGCACAGACGACCGATACTTGCCTACGTATCTTGCTTTTGAAAACTGTTGTGAACATGATCGCATTTACATACGAGTATTCCATAGATTGACAACATTGTATTAACGTATTTATTCACGAAAACTGATGCTTTCTGGTTACCCCAGGTACTTAGATCATCTGCGTGCTACACCTAAATAATACCTAAAAAGCCTACGATAACTATAGTTTGAATTGTTATGACACTTTGAAAATCTACATTTTCTGAGTCTACATTCTCGTTGTGTTCATTGATAATAATTTGAGCAAAATTTGAATGCATGGAAAATATTGACACAGATCCGCTTTATGCTGTGATCTTTCTTATATAATGATTTATGACTCAACTTGACCCGTATTGCCAATTACACTAACCATTATACTCTCAATCTTCTCTATTTCCACGTCACCTCCCACAAACAGTGTGGATGCTTTTGTCGCTGTGCCTAGGGACGTCGACGTCTATTCTCTTTAATGCGAATACAATGCATGGAATTCGCGCTCGATTTATCCGCTTTTGTTACTGAGACTCGAGCCTTATGTTATTGCCGAGATAAAAGTTTCCACCGTTTAAACGCTTTGATTTTTCTTGAAACGTAACTAAAGATTTTCTATTGTTGTCTCTGAAAGCTTCGAAGTAAAAAAGAATTTGATTGTGTCGGACTTTCTCTACAGATTTACACATAAATTTTTCTTGACGCTCGCTTTGATAATGTGTAGAATTTTTTTCCAATAGGAAAAAGGATAATACACTTAAAGATTTGGTAGATATTATTCTCTGGAAAGTCTCAAGTACTATAATTATGGCAAGTTCTATATTTCTCAAAGATTTCTCCGTACATACTCGTACATGAATAGTTTCGCATTCTGGATCTAGTTCCAAAGTATCATTTTCAATCAACTGTGCCTGATTTATTTGTGTAATAAATTGAAATGATTTTGATTTGATTTGAATAGTATATCCAAAGTGGAGAAAGCGTTCCAACGCCAGCCTTACATTTGTTAAGCAAACATGGGGCGCCTAAACCAAACACTGAAATATGTTGCGTCGAGTTCCCTTGAATTCACCAGAGGCGACTGTATTTGTTTTGTATTAGGCTGTGTGCATAAATTTTGGAACAATTACATGTGACATCGAACGAATTTTAGAGGGATCGATGTGCATATTTATACTCTGACCAGGAATAGAACAACCCAGTTATAAGGGGACCAATTGGTTGTTTTATAATGGTTTGGTGTTATGGAGTTCTGCACTTTATAAAAAATAGTACTTACATACCATTTATTTCCGTAATATGGCTAGGGTTTTTATATTCCTGATCAGCATATAATACTTATACAATTTACGAAATAATTTGGAAGTTAATAATTTAAAATATTTACTTACTTTATTTCATTTAAAAGACAATTTAGACCGTCACTATGATTTAAAAAAATATGGTTCGACTTTCTTCCTCTACGATAGATCCTCCTAATAGATCCGTATTGGCTGTTCGCTAAATAAGATGCCGATTGCGGTTGGCTGAAGGCAGCTGACCGACAGTCATATCCCGAATTACTTGAAAAACCAGATCTAACAGGATATTCATCTGATTTTTATTATATTATTTGTTTGTTACTCTTAGCGTAGGTACCTGAATTCCCAGCTTTACGTTATTGGCAAGCGCTGTATGCGTGGTACATGTTTGCTTTATGGAGCGTGAACCGTAATACTTACCCAGGAATGTATTTTATCTGCGTTACGTTAGTACTGTCAAATATACTCATATGAATACTTACCACCTTTAAAACTGATCAGTGACAGTGATCATTCTTATTAGAGGCTACGAAATTTTCTAATTTAGATATTTTGCGATCTTGACATTCGCCGAGTAGGATATCTGGACATTTTACGATCTTGACATTTTCCGACGTATGGCAATTGACAAATTGGCAACTGTCATGCCCATAAAATTGTAAATGTTACCCTCATAAAAACAGGAAATGGCCTATATTTGAAATTTGGTCAATTTATTTTTAAACATAAATCGTCGTTTGTCAAATGTCAGTATTTTTGGGCGATAGTAAACAGTCTTTTATTTTCTGACTGACTAACTCTGTTGGTCCTATTGACCTTTACAGCTTCACCGGGGTTTTGGGGGCGAGCGCTATCTATCCAGCCTGGATAGGTACAGACCAACAACCTACTTAAAACGTCAAAATTTGAGAATCTGAAATATATATTGCGCAGGCATAAGGTTGAGATAAATCTAAATATTTTGACAGGTATACTTTAGCTAGTGCTCGACTGTACAATATCTCTCTCCAACCGACAACGGCTCCCTTGTACGAGTAATTTGGTTCCCGCATGAAACGCGTGTTTGTTGTGGGTTGGGAGGATTGTTTTTTTTTTGTTTAATTTTTATTCAGCTGACTCAGGGTGGGGGAACACGCTCTGTGTTTATACTATAGTATTGCTGACAGAAGTAAATACTTAGGTAATACTGTGCCAAAGTTGTAAATGTTTGTCATAAAAAAGTTTTCCGCAATGAGATGGGGATTGATCAACACAAATTTTATCAGAAATGGGGTCCGTAGCCCGTAGGGGAAAACAGATTCCCATTGTTGTTGCTCCGTCGTCCGTCTATCCGTCCGTCTGTCATGAGTTTCTAGCTCATAAACGGAATTAGATACAGACATAAAAAATCACATGTTGTAAAATTGTATTTTAGAGGGGATCCCATAAAAGACAAGAGGGTCGATAAAAAAAATTGTACCCCATCGTGTAAAGTAGTCGTTTGAAGCTCGTCTAGTAGCGGACGAATATTTTTTATATAATTTTTTTGTAGCAAATACAATAGATAAAAGTGAAGCTAGGTACTAGCATATAAAACTTTCTAGGGTTTTTATGTATACAGAGATGGACAGATGACATCGTACAAATAGCAGGACATGATTGGATAAAAACATCACAAAACAGAGACGATTGGCGTAAACTGGAGGAGGCCTTCAACCAGACTCAAATTTAAATGTATATAATTGTATTTATAGATATTAATATTATGTTTGAATGTTTGAAAATGTGACATATTATAACTTTATTTTAATTCTAATCTAGATAAGGACAATAAAAGGCTTTTTTATTTTTATTATTATCTATTTATTATATGTATACTGTCTCAAATTCATTGACTTACCAAATTTAATCCAGTTACATGTCGAATTCAGCACCCACCGGGTATTTGTAAGAGACTCGAGAGCCTAAATGACGCATCGGTTGACGCCAAGCCTTGTTTGTATTTCAATTCGACTAGCAATCCAATTAGCCTTCGGTGCAGAAACAGAATACTAATTGTCACAAGTGTGCAGTGTACCAGAAAATGCGAATTTATGTCAGGTCACCCACTGGTTCCGGACTTATATTCGATTTTTTGTTAGAGCTAGTTTGAAATTTTAAAGGCGAGTGAAAAGTGGACAGTTTTTCGACATATTATATTTGTTTGTAATAATTAATTTTCCATTCAGAATCAAAATTAGAGCTTTTTTATTGTAAGGCCTTAAAGTACATTTTTACGATGTCACTTTTTTAGTCTACCACCGCTTCGCAAGGTGCTATAGCTGAAAGAAAAGAAGCGGCGCAAGAAAAAATCAGCAGCACATTTTTTGAAGAAATATAATTTAACTTACAATAATTATGAATAGAATCATATGTATATGTCGCAGCCAAAATGTATAATCTACCGTATTACAAAGCGCCGTATTATCCGCTTTACAAAACAGCGCCCTTCTGTAAAACCGCTAACTGACGTTCAGGCGGATTGGTCATATTTATTACAGTATCAGGTATCTTATTATAAAAACGTACACAGTGACCCTTAAATGATGTATTTACTTTACTAAGTCTAAAGCGGGGGACTGGAAGTTTGTTTTTGTTTCTGGTATTGAAATCATGTTTATCACAATTTTTCGAAAACGGCTGTAAGTTTTTACGTATATACATGATATTTTCATAGATATACTCGTATTGTCCGAGACAGTCAGTATTTTTTTTTCTTTGAACAGTTCCCTTAGAGAGTCCCCGCAGCGTATATTGCACTTAGGCGATTAAATTTTAGTGACTTGTTTTAAAAATTTCGCTTTACCAGAAAAATTACATTTCTCATCAAATCATGTACCAACAATCATAATTATATACCTTTGTGTTACCTCCAGTTTTCGCCAATCGTCTGTTTTGTGCTTTACCTTTGTGTAGGAAGTTGTGTTCAACCTGTAACCATAGAATTCTATATTTACAATTACATATTCCTACCCACTATCTATTTTCCCATAATACATATAACTATTTATGCATTTAGCACACTGCAGCCATTTTGAAACTTGATTAACAAGTACTTACATATAACAATTAATACTCGTGGTAAGTAAATATGTATGAAATATTCATGTTAATTCTATATTATTAGTCTTAAGTTAACCGCGTTGTATAAGTTAATACAAGTCAATTATAAACGAGGAAATCTATAATTGGCCTTCTTTAAGTTACATATGTAATTTCATAATTGTTAATAGCTGTAGATTTCCCTTATAAAAACAAATAAAATGAATCTGACCATACCCATAAAAATCTATTTTCCGGTTTTCTAGATTTCTGTGGATTTAGTCCGAATCCGTTTCAAAATCGCTGTAGTGTGCTATAAAGGCTTTAGATTACCTAGTAAACAAGCAAACAGATACGCCCGAGAGCCGACGTTGTGCTGACGAGATTCGATGGGCAAATGGGGGCCGCGGGCGTTGTTATGCCCAGTCATTGTTGAAATGCCAGACGTCACGTCAGTGGCATGGCATGACTGCCATTCGGAGACTGACGCTTAAATAAATTCAGACCTAGATATTACGATAATATTTGGATAATAATAAGTTGCTCAAAGATACTCTGAAATGGTACAACAATACCGACAAGGTTAATCATGATCATAATTGTACATAATAAATAGCATCTGTATTTAACTCATGATTATGCAGGAATAAATGAATTATGAATTATTATACAAGTTGCAATCGTTGAGTGTGGCCAGGTGATTTTTCCGTAAATTTAAGAGATATCCAAAAAAAAACTGATATCAAAACTACTTTACCTACCTTATGAGTAAAATGACACCAATAACTTTTTTTAAATAAAATGAGAAATATCCCAAACTTTGACTTTAAACACTCCCACACATTTACTGTGGCATTCGTACATAGGATTTAGTTTACTTTTTTAAAGAGATATCAATAAACTTCAACTATCTGGATACTCCCTTCTGTAGGCGATAATGGTCATTCTACTGTTAGAATCGTATTTGTAGTAAAGTGTCAACATATCCCTTTTCTCACTATTAGAATATGCTATTTTTCACAATCACGAGTACGTTTTTAATCCACCAAAAATAGTAAATTGCAATGTTTTAGTGGCGGGAATGAAAACCCGCGATAAATGTTTTGAATTTCGAACTTTAAAATATTGTTTTTATATTGAAAAAATTGTGTTGCTTTTTCCAGCCAGTTCAATTTATTATAAACTTCGATAGATACTGGGATTGATACTTTAATTGGTGTTCTGTATTCATTTGAAGCGGTAAGATAATCAAACGTTCGTGTATAACTTAGTTATTAACTCTTTATTGTACACAAACATTATACAAAAAAACTTATACAAAAAAATATGAGAAACACAAAGGGCGTGACTTATCTCTAAGAGAGATCTCTTCCAGCAAACCCCATAAAATAACAATTTGATTCATATCAAGGCAGGCGAAGTGTACACCTATATGCTAAATACATATACCTACTTATTAGTACAAAATAGAAAATACGTACATAAATATAATATAATACATTAATATACAAATAAATAAATAAATACTACATACTAACATAAAAATATAATATGGATCATGAAAGAATCGAAAGTTTAAACCTCTAGACCTCTTAAAAAAATGAAATTAAAGCCACTGTACGTATTCGATAGTAAATATATAGGTATTTAAAGTCAAAATGTTGGATATTTCTCGTTTTATTTAAAAAAAAGTTATTGATGTCATTTTATTCATTAAGTTATGTACTTTTGATATCAGTATAAAGTTTTTTGATATCTCTTATATTCACGGAATAATCGCCTGGCCACACTTAATGGTTACAGCCTGTATGTATTACAAAATAGCGGTCGAAAAGCTGTTCCTAGCTGGCTCCGAGAGAGCGGTGGTAGGCACGGGGACGACTGCAACGCGCATCAGGATAGTAATTTAGTATACTTTTCTCAAAGATGCTCGGAAATGTGCTCAATATATTCACACCGAAAGTAGTGGACAGTAATGTAAAGAGGATGCATGTAATGTATACATTACTGTCGCGTTAGGTGCAGGTGCACCGATCGCGCATCGCCGCCTCCGACACGTGCACCCTCATTGCACCCCCAGCCCAAGCAGCTCCAGCTCCTACTGTATAACGGCACTTCTTTCCTTTTATGGACACCTAGTACTTTCAGCTTGGAAGTAGAATTTGGAATGTAATTTCTTTTCGATTTCCTCGCATTAAGTACTCAAACCTATTTAATTTAAAAGTACTACATACACCTCGTTGGAAATTTCCATTGTTGGCTAATTTCCCGGCCTTGTGAAATAATGTACTATAAATGGCTCCAATTTTACATATTATGGTCCTAGATATAGGCGGCCTCTTCGACACTCGCCAGCAGGCGTCTGTCGGCATAATTATTATAAATACGATCACCAACTAAACGAATAGACTTTAAATTTGGAGCCAATAGTCCTGTAATATAAGAGAAGTTGATTCCAGGTCACGTCATGATCACTCCTAGCTGGGGTTGCAAACTATTACGCTGAAATTATGTTGAGAGTTACCTACATAATATAAATAGGTAAGTACGTAACTTAATTATAAGCATCTACTCAACGTATCGTACGAGTACTTATATGATTAACGTTCACTTTGCTACAAAATGATTTTCACGCTAATAAAGACTTACCTACCGTGTAAGTATTAACGTGAATATTAATTATGTAGTGAAGTGAAGGACTTATGCAAGACAGACTTTCCGTAATAACAGTCAGAGGGAATACTTAACATTACACATCTTCTTTGTAAGTTCGAATGTTATGATTCGTCGTCTTTGAGACCGCGTGTTCTACGTGTTTAGCATGATAGTTTAATATTAAATAATATTGAAATTGCAATATTTTATTTCCAGAAGCATTACTGGCTTTTTATACACACATTACAAATTAGATACATTAAAATAAATTAAAAATTGTTACAAAACTAAATTAAATTAAATGACATCACAAACATAAATATTTCTCTATATTGTCGTCAAGTTATTGGCACATGATAAGTGACCCATCTCCGATGTAGTGGACTAGGAACTCATTCTCTTGTCGCCGTGATGACAAGGTTGACCGAGGGCATGACCCGCTCGCGGAGCCCCGCCGTTTGCTGCCGGAACAGAGCGCCTGCCAGGCGGGCGGCCCTCCATGAACATCTCGCTGGCGCTGCACCACCTGGGCAGCCGGGACATGGCACGCCACGCGTCGTTGTACTGCACTCGCATGCTGTGCATGGTGGCCGCGGTGTAGTTGCACCACAGCTCGGCTGTGTACACACTGGTGCAGTAGGACAGGAACAACTGTCTTTTGACCTCTGCGCTGCATCGTCCGAATCGTCTGGCGTCGTCTGTTGTTGATATCCCATCTGCTCGTACGAAGCGATTTGCTTCTTCGTTCATTATGCGAACTGCTAAGGAATGGAACAGCCTGCCGGCGCGGGCGTCTGTATTTCGCGAAACCTACAACCTTGGGATCTTCAAGGCCAGAGTGAATAGGCATTTACTGGACCCGCATGTTCCATCGTCGACCTCATCGTCGCTTACCAACAGGCGAGATCGAGGTCAAATGCGGGTTTAGTAGAAAATAAAAAAAATAAAAAAAGAACATGTTGTCCTTCACTGAAATGGCTCTTCTTTGTCGCTCAATGTCCATGTTGTCGGAAAGCGAGCTCATTATAATATTAAACTTTAATAAGTTAACCAAGAAATGTGGGTAAAAGCGTAACGTAGTTTGCTGCAGTGTAACACTGTAATAAGATCTCGAATAGCCTATTCGTTTAAATAAAGCTCAATGGAAAGGAATTCGCACTCAATGAAACATACAAGAGGCCTATAAAATAAATGGACGAGAGAAAAACTGCACTGTGTAAAGCCAAACCTTAGTGAAGTGAAGAATAAGTCAAGACCGAAGGGTTTAGGATGGCCAGATCATACTATTTTCCCCTTCGGGGTACGGATCCCTAAAAATTGGACCAGTGATTTCCAAGACATTGGAGTATCTTTGATGTCAGATGGGATCTTTGAAACTGTAATAAGTATACTTATGTTGAGTTGATTGAGTTTGAGGTCAAAAATTTAAGTTTGTTCATGGTGGTTTTTCGACTTCTGGAACCTTGAGGATCTGATAATGATCATGAAAAAAACGTGACTTTCAATTTTAAAATATCAAACAATTATGTGAAAGAATTTCAGTCCGCCGAATCTAAGATAGTTAGATAATGTAGGCAACCTTGAGACATTACGCGAGAAAAAAGAACAAGATGGCGGCCAAAAATTAAAGCTGTTAGTTAGTTAGAAAGTGTTACTTCCTCTATCGGGTCAATGGTAGATACATACAGTTCTATCCGGAATGTTTATAAATAAATAATCTTTGGACTAAATAAACACAGCAAAATTCTGAGAAGATTTGGCCGGTATGGCCCAAACGACTTCTTAGTGCAAAACCAACACCTATTGTTGACTTTTATATAAAACCAAGACCTATGTTGCTCATCACTATCCAGCCTAAAGGCGGAAGTCCGGCTCCGGCCGCATCCGGGACTCTGTCTGCCACTGAAAGCCTTTTAGTTCAATTTAGCGTAAAAAAGAGACCGCGGGTTCCTATATTTTGTGTCATACGGAAAATTACCTTCGCTGGTAGTTGCTTGTTATGTTTTCTAGTTGTTTTTGGATCGATATTATGTGGTTTGCATGTTTTATGGGTTTATTCTATCTATGCATTGAATTCATAGACGTGGGCGATGTCAGAAAAACCATCAGGGTTGTAGAGTAGAGCCAATCTCGTATGACTTATAAGTCTCGTATTACGTTTTACGTATTATATATTAGACATGCTGATTTCGCGTGACTGAATTATGATCCTGCAGGTTATGAATATCCACAATGTTGGACAAATATTTATCTAAATATCAATGGGCCCTATTTTTAGGAGTATTATTGTAGGGGTATAACTAAATAGTCTTGTCTCATGTTAAATTACCTAAAAAAAACGGAACAAATATATAACAAAATAGGTCGTTGATTTAAACTTGTTGTCGATTTTTAAATGTCTGGGCTTCTAACTTTCTTTATCTTCTTTACCGTGTGCATTAGCTTCGACGTTAGATTTATATCTAACTGAAACTTTATAGTTTCATAATTTAATAACAGGTGAGACTAAATTGTTGGATTCAAGAGACAAGGCTCGGCAACACTTATATCGATTTATTGATCTGTCAGCAATTCAAATAACCTCAGCGGCGGGCAAAGCAAGGACAAGAAAGGTTGTTTCTAAGGGAAAAATTACTGTTCGAAGTTGGAATAAGAAGAGATGGTTTCCTCGAGTAATAAAATCGGCCATCCCCAGACATTTATTCCCGTTGTTTGTGATGTGTACGTGATTGGGGTGTGCGGAGGATCTAAAGGCGAGGCCGTAGAACGATAACGCGGAAAATTAGGCCTTGATGAGATTTTTATGAGTGCCATTATCATAATAATCGTTCCGGCATGACTGGTACAATAGTTTTGTTATGGTGTTTATTATTTTATTGCAGACATGGCAAACATGTGAGTAGCTTGTTTTTCATATTTTTATCATCCCTTATTTAGGCATTATTACTTGTAGTTCCGATCATGTACAGACTCACTTTCCAAAAGTTTTTAACACTACGAAAGTTAAATCCAAAGATTGGTCTCTAGTCCTATTTCTGTGAAACCATATTTGCGTTATTACAATATTTACCTTGCAAAAATAATTCAAACTGAACAGCATCGATTAAAACTTTAAGAACTAAGTCCGCGGAGTAAATAGAAACCTTATTCGAGGCTTTCAAAGAAAAACAAAGTCTGAAGCAAACACAAACTGTGGGTAATGTGATAATTATCAGTACTGCAGGGATATTACAAAGCCATTAGTTGGAAAAACTACAAGCTATTGCATGCAAAACAAGAAAGCAGTAATTTTATACTGCAAAAATCCGTAACAGTAGGAAATAAAAACTAAGGTGCATTGTTTAGAAAAACGGTGCCGTGACATGCCAGCTTTTAAGTTTAAAAGTGGAGCTATGTCGAGTTTTTCTTATTAAAACAGAGGATGCAGTTGAATTGAAACTGTGTCAACGCAGCAATATTGGATTTGTGACTACGCCGTCATTTTGCTTGTCCTAGACCAATGTGATTGATAGGCCAATCAAAATAGCACAAAAATTGGACATAAATATTGTATTAAATAGATTTTCAATTCTTACTATTATTATCGGTGCGGATTATAATTTACGACACAATTATGTAGCAATTATGTACCACTAATAAGGGCCTAGGAGTATATATTCTAAATACGTTTACATACGTAATAAATCTTTACGTTTTCTGATAATAAGCGATATTTTTTTACCTATTGGTATAGCTAAATCCGAGTGTGAGTGGTGAGTCTTTCTTCCCCCAATTATTAATTAATTATTAATTATCATTATTGATTATTTCAAGTAATTTTCGTATCTAGACGATATAAAGTGGTCATTTTTAAAAGTCTAGACAACTAAGTATAGTATACTTAGTTGTCTAGACTTTTAAAAACGACTTAGAATAAAGTTAAAAAATTACTTTTCCCTCTAGAACCTATGTTCTATATGATAATTTAAAAAATACAGATCTACAGAGATCTGTATTTTTTTTAAATTACCCTGTATTTAAAAAACATTTAATACTGATGTGACACTACTTGCTAAATAGTCTGAAAATCACCGTTCCTATATCATAAGTCAATATTCAGTTCATAAATAATAATTTTAGTGGTATAGGTTTCAGTTGTTCACAAATCTACCCCAGCATGAGCCCGTTGCTTATTTGGGAAGTCCTTTGAAATAATATTGTTTACAACTTCTAATTGAAGGTATTGTTTATCACTATTCATGATTCTAAAGAAATCTTAAACAAAGAGGACGGTCTCAAGCAATTGCCGACTAATTCCTCTAATTATTTTATCTCTCACTGAGACAGGATCCGGTTCCACAAACAAATAAAGCCCTGCTCTTGTAAAAGGCTATTTAATACTTATCTATAGGGTCTGCTTGGCACTTTTAGGGTTTTAAGTTTCGGTTTAATTTTTGTTATCATAGTAAAAAAGTTCTGCCGGTAAATTTGGGCCGGTCAGAGGAAATCAGATCAAATCTGTGATGATTCTTACCCTTTATTGGTTTGTATAATGCCAAAGTTGTTTGAATTTCACTAACGTCTTGAAATTGATTAAGTAACCATCAGTTGCACAAAAAAAAAGTAAAAGTAAAGTAAAGTAAAGTCTTCAATAAAATACATGCTAGGTATCCTTTTTTACGCTATAGCTCTATATAGAAATGGGAGAACTTTTCTTGCAACTCACAGTAAAATCAGAGGTCTATTATGCGTTGTAGGCATTTTTGTCTGCAGCAATAAGCTGAGTTGAGGCCCTTTTCACAATAACAGCAGACCACCAGACATGATTTCAATATGTTTACCTTTGACTACATATTATTTTATTATAATTATAACTGTTTCGGTCATTGCTGTGTGTGAAATAAACATATTACTTACTTACATAAATTATTTAAAGGCTGTAAAAGAGTACCTTCGGCTATATCTCGAGTGACGAAAAAACCAAAAGTTTTTCGGTTTAGGTCAAAAAGACTCTATTCGCAAGGCCATTATAATACCCAAGATGAAATGGAGCTGGATTGCTGCGGGTCAGAATTTAATCCAGGTAAACTATAGGTTTCAGATGTTCTTCCAATTACGTCGGACTCAATCATTTGGGTCTAATTAGAACGACCCGGCTTACGGCGGCTAGGAAATTTGGTCCCTCTCATTATAGTGCAAGATCAGATGTATAGATGTGCCTAAATTACTTATGTTCTACCTAATTGCTTTAGAGTGTTATGACAGTTTTATTGGAGTTGTGAACATTTTCGATCACGAAGTTTCATTAGTTTGACCTGATTTTATTGAACATACCTTTAGATTAGATGCAAACAGTTTTATTAGTTTTTTATATGCTTCTTAGTTTGCTCTAGAATGTTTTTCCTTCTTTACTATTAAGTTCCGTAACAAATAATATCTTTAGAATACCACTGTAAACCGAGAAAAATTTCATTTATATTAAGTAGAGAGTACTGGAGAATTTATGTTTTCGACGTGTGTGTGTATGTATGTATAAATAGTAGTTTATGCAATGGTCACATAATGATAGCGATTTTAACATGAGAACTATTATATAAATTAGAAAAAGGGTGAAAAATGAGAACTGTTTATGAAACGAAGCGAATCTGAGTTTCATAATAGATCGTTCGAGTGTTAAAATCGCCACGTGCGTTGCATACAATACTTTTTCTATGACCATGAAACATATAAACAGAAAATACAAACCATTACGGAGACTTTAACAGACGCCATAACAGCTTAACATGTTATTGGTAACTATGGAAACCGTAAATATGTTTAACGTAGTGTCGCCTTCGCGCAGGCGCGGGTATAGAGTTTTTTTGGCTATAGTACCAAGTAGTTGGTCAGTGAAATGTAGTGCCTTTAATATGAAAGAGTTCTAGTATGCAGTACCATACAACGAACAAAATTTACATAGTACAATCTACAACTGTTATTTAATATTTTATTAAAACAATTTTCACAAGACCATGACTAATGAACCTCTTTATGTTATTGATTGTGGTTTCGTAATGAACAAATTACAAAATGGAAGTAGAAAAATATATTATCGAGTACAAAAAAAGGAGTTCAAAATTGCGAACAACTCTCTAATGAGAATTTTGTATAAAATATTCACATCACTCAATAAGTTCGTAGGATAACATATAGATGGCGCCACTATTGACAAATTCATATGATTTTTAGATAGTGCCAACCTTCAAACGATATGTGTCAAAATTTCATGACATTCCGACCTTGCTTGCTTGCTTATCGTATGGTTAGTGCCCAACCTATTTGTCAGAGTTGTTCAGGCCGCCCGTAGGCCTCTGACATGGCTTAACGACTGCTGTCGTACGACAGCAACCGGGACCGACTACTTAACGTGCTTTCCGAGGCACGGAGGAGCTCAGATGAAATATGCCACTAGCGGTCACCCATCCTGGTACCGACCGCGCCAATGTCGCTTATCCTGCATGATCACTTTCGGACCGTGCTCGCAACTAGGCTACGAGCTCCTCATTCCGACCTTTACTTTACAAGTTACAGTGGTTTCAGTGACGCTACTTTTGTAATTTTTAAACATTCCTAAAGTAAATGGTTTTACTGATTTATTTTCTTCTTTTGGCCTTTTTCTGGATATTATCATTGCGTTGTAAGTCGGTTGTAACAGGGGGTGGAGATAAAATATTATGATATCTTCTTGTTTTGCTATTACCTTCCGACCGCAGCCAGTTGCTGGGAATTAAAATAGATCGCTTTTTAATGCGTATTTTAAAGAATGAAATTGCTTGTTCTTTGTACAGGAAAATAGTTCCGTAACGGGAAAATAATAAAATTAAAATTGAAAACGTTTATTTAGCGCTGTAAACACCATAACACAGAATACAGAAGTATATAAAGTTTAATACATGCAGCACAGAACAACAACATCTGGTGTGGTACAGTGCCAAAAAGGGTACACCAGCTCAGCATAATGCTGAGGCAAGCCACAGCGCTGATTTTCAGCTGGCCCCTCAGTGACTGCACGGACGAAGAAAGCAACAGTGTAAGCGTGTTGTGATGTATGAATGTGTTTGTTTGTATGAATGAGGTTTTTAGTGTGTATGTGAGGTACAGAGTGTGTGGGAGGGTGATGGCATGGTGCATTTACATGTTATTATGTGTGTGGATGGTAGTTCACAGTGGAGGCATAAGATTACCGAGCACATTCAGATTGTGAAAGACAGTAGTTAATAAAAGTATTTTCATCTTTTCATATTAGTTCATCTTGCAAATTGTACTTTATAAGGTTTTCAGAGATAAAACATTCCTTTTCCGAAAACAACTAATATAATAGAGCGATCCTGGTTGCAATTTAATGGTGTGGATAACACACTAGAATAAAAATCTGCAAGTAGATATGTAAAATTACCTACTTTATATGTACATGTAAAGTGTGTAGAGAATTCGTTTCATCTTTGGGCAACCCAAAATATTTTGCGTTATTTTTCTAACACCCCGTTTCTAGATCGTCCCGGGTAAACGACTCATACGGAGTGGTATGTCAATACAAGTTCGGAGAAGCTTTTATAACTAAAGGCTCTTGTCAGGGTCCAGTTAAGCACTCACTTACTCGTGTTCACCTACTGTTCTTGTACTTTAAAGAGAATAAGTCTATAATGCCATTTAACCGATGGAAGGTGAAAATCACAGTAAGGCACTTACTTTTTATCTTCACGCTCTGTATTGACAGAGAGATAAGTACATAGGAATATTAAAATTTGTCCTAGCGAAACCTAGCGAAACTCCCGAAAAAAAAACCACATTTGTCCTAAATTAAGGCATTTACTAGTAAAAAGTGGACAGAAGAATTATTCCGTGGAGGTATTTTAGTAGCCGCATTTTGAAGAATATGTAGAAAGCGAATGTGTCACAAGTTAGTTTCTACTTCTTTTTTTTCACTATGTGAATATTCGTATTCGACCGAATGTTCATGCAGGCCCCTTTGAGTCGTCTCTCTTGTTATTAGTGACACGCTACGCCTTTGGGAATCAGATGACTCGAGTGTGTTTCATACACTGTTCTCTCATCCTTTCACATTTTAACATTTTGTGTTCAGAATATGAGATCCTTAGATAAAAATAAGTAAATATTGAATATTCGTTATAAATTCCTAACCAGAAATAACACCTGATCAACTAGTTAAAGTAATAAAATAACTTCTACCTATGTTTCCATTTCTGTAACCAGTTATCAATTATCAGTTATCTACGAGGAAGTGGCTGTTTATTTAAAGATCAGTATTTAAAAAATTGCTCATACGAGTTCATGTTTGTAATTTCGAACTGTAGATTGTAGGTGAACGGTGGGAAAAGTGGGAACTATCTATGATGAAGGTGGTTCCTCTGTCTACCCCCTCGGAGATTCTGGACGTGAGAGTTATGTATGTATATAGATTATAGGCAAATATTCCTAGTGTTTTCACTTTTAATATCAAATTATCGCTTTATGGGGTTTGGTGGAAGATAATACACACACAATTTTGTCTTAGTTTGTAACATTTATGTGTATACAATAAAGAGTTTAAGACTAGTGTAGATATTAATAACTAAAATTATCTATTTCGATATTGTCATGAAGGTACAGGAAACTGAAAAATAGGTATAGACATGTAAGGTAAATTTAGCTGCGAAGTTAACCGCTCACTCTGATCTACGATCTCATACCGTACAAGATTGACTGCAATTACATCCCGTGATGCTGAATAGGAACAGACCCCAAACGTCCAGCGTTTCCGGTCAATTAAATAGACCAATGGTATAGAAATGCGGGCAAAGGCAGATTTAATCACAAGACATTTCGGCCTTATTCCAGGGCGCCTTTCATGTGTAATTTCCCACGGGTTGGGCCCGGCCCATAGCCTGATTACGTCCCTTTCAGAAAAGCTACGGTTGTTTCGGTTATTGACAATTTTTATCGGTGCCATTCGAGGCTAAGCTTCAGGGAATTCACAACAAATGGTGAATCTTTCGCCAAACCAATCTAAGATTGAATGACTGAAACAAAATATAGTAGGAAATAATAGTTTTTGTATTAGAGCTGTCAAGAGCTTCCTTGTCTGGTTAATGATTAAGTAATGAATAGAAGAAAAAATATGTTAATTTAGACACATAATTGAGCTTACATCAGTAAGCTTAAGCTTTAAGCTTTTCTTATCTACTCTGTGGTTTTAGTTTTCTAGCTTGACGTAATCTTATGTCTATCATAATGTTTATTAAAGTAATTAAGAAAAAATGGTACACATAATTCTCATCCAAATGAGAATCGTTAATCGTAGTAAACGGCTATGTGTTATCAGTAAGTGAGTACCTATTAACTGCATCAAAAATTGAATTGAATTCGTACTGTCGTTACATAAATAAGTAAGTAAATCCAAATTTTTCTATCTAGTTGTACAAAGTAAGAGAAGTCGATTTATTTTTCCGCCGACTGTGTTGCATTCATTAGTTTCCTCTCGGGGAACTCAACAATGTTACCTTTGAAAAAAAGCCAGGCAATTACAGATTCATTAAGGCACTTTCCGGTTTCTTTTCCCTCTAGATTCTATTTTCATTATTCAGGTACGTCGCTTCCATACAGACCTTTAATAGCCTAGTTAGTTACATGAACTTAATTATTAACGAATTATGTAGTTTATTACAGAAATTATTACTTACTTTAGCCATTTTTTTATTCATAGTACTAAATATAATTAGGGATATTAAGTAGAAAGTTAATTGAAAACGTTTTTTTAATCTTACTAGAGTCAAACGTTTGTCCCGTTAAATGAGAAAAGGTAACGAAATGAAAATACTTACTTATTTTTAATTAGTCCCCTGAAAATGACTGTTCAGTTCGTCTTTTACTTAGCTACTTAATTTACCTACAAATAATTTCCTACTATAATATGAATCCGTTAATGTCATAGATTTTTGAACATAGGTACAATAGATAAGCGTGTGCGCGGTTTCAACGTGCTATGAGTTTTGCTGCGGCAAGCTACGGCGTAGAGGACCAGCTACGGTGTAGAGTAAGTACATTTAATTTGCGTAGTTTCGGCAGTAAATAAAACAGAATAAAAATAAAAGTAAATTACTAACTATTACTACTTATTAATAATAAATAAAAGAAAATGTTTATTAGTAAATATTCTCAGATGCAAGTAAAAGACTTTCTAATTAAATTATGAAGGTAAACATTTCCGTGGGCAAAGAGCTTCCACGAATTTGCTTCTCGAACAAGCAGTCTTAACAACTTTTCCATTAAGAAAGCTGAAGACAAGCGTACTTGAGAAATGAAGTATCAAAGGAAGTTTGCTTTCCCGTCACTTCACTATGACTACACTATATTAGCATGGGTTGCCTCGACTTCCCAGCGAGACCTGTCTCACCCTTCTGCTCTTATTACAAATTGGATGTGAAAGGGGGTTACGAACAGGCTTGTCAGGGGTCATGTATGTCTGGGTGCCTGTTAGTAGTAGTTCGTTAGCCGGGGATCGGCATCCGGTTTCCTTATCAAGGCACATCCGGCTCCGGAGCGTTTTGTTTCCTTGAGAATGTACAGAATTTCCGGAACACTCCGGGTTGTCTAAAAGTTGAATGGTGTTTCAGTGCTGGATGCGTATTCATCTCGTACTTGAGGCCTTTTATGTGGGTTCCTATAGAAAATCCGCTTCTTTCGTTTGAATGTACAAAAACAATACATGCTAGAATGAAACCCTACGTAATTGCCTACTTTGTGTTGTTTACAAAAGACAAGGTTCTCGTTAAAATAAATATATTTTCGAGTTTATTTTAATTTAAAAACACTCTTGTTTTCTTTAGTAACGAATATACGCGTCCCGTCATTTCAAAAGAGAAACAGGGACAAAAGAAAATTCTGTTCAAATACGACTTCGCTTCTTTTGAAGTTATCTTCCATACTACCTTTTACATCTTCGGTTATAAAAAAGATGGAAAGATCTCGAAGGACTGACCTCGACTCCTGTACCTTATTCCGACAGTAATCTGATTACAATTTATTGATGGAAGATAGTATTGAAAGGTCCAGAAATGTTATCATGAATCAGAAAATGGCTGACCGAATAAATTTATTTGAGGGATTTGCGACGTATTTCCCTATATTTGCTTTTTTTTAACTCAATTTATTTAGTACCGTTCGCCCAAAAATGTGTCTGCCCACATTTGAATTATATTCAATGGTATTAAGATCGAAGACTTATCAATCTATCAGTACTACTATTTTGTGTGTTATTAAATACCTACCTGGATTTGCTACGGTAGATTGAATAATGATTGGAATTGGCGAAATATGTTTGGACGAACGTCATTGAGTGAAGTGTGTTTTGTATTGTCAATTATTAGTTTCTGAAGAACAAAAAGTACCTCTATTGAATGTCACGGTACTCCGCCCTTTAATTTTAAATGTAAAATTTTAATGTCCACAGAAAATTTCATTTAAATTATTGTTTGCATTAATACAATTGATGAAAATTGTAGACTCTCCTTTTCTATCTGCTTAACAAATTTGAACCTTACCTTGCAGTTTTTATTAGTCAAGTTTGTTTTAAGGTTGTTCAGTTC
This sequence comes from Hofmannophila pseudospretella, assembly GCA_947369225.1. Lineage (NCBI taxonomy): Eukaryota > Metazoa > Arthropoda > Insecta > Lepidoptera > Oecophoridae > Hofmannophila > Hofmannophila pseudospretella. The sequence continues at coordinate 9,392,870 of OX376321.1, read as the reverse complement.
CAACCAAGGGAATGACGTTAATTCTGTTATCTCGGGAGATCCCTCAGGAGTCACGCGTTTAATCAAAATGACAGCTTCCCTAATGTTTGTTTGCTCATACATAACGCTTTGTAATTGTGATAAATATAACTTATTCATAATCTCGTCTTACGTCTATCAAACTGAAAACCCATTGGTCTAAAATTTTGCTTTGAAACCAGAATTTTGACAAACGAAATTAAGAAATGAAATTATATTTCAATTGACAACATTTTTACACAAATTAAGTGGCAACAGTAAAATTTGACCTGGATCTAAAATTATAGGATTGTAAGCTGTGATAAGCAAACGCTTCTTACGAGATTGGCGACATCGAAAATATCTATAAGTATAAAATGTCATTTCCCTTTATTGATGTTTCAGATGATACTCGTAAAGACAGCTACTTAAAGTCATACCTTGTTAAAACAATGTGAATGTGAATAAATTTTTCCGCTTACATGACGAGAGTAGACCAAAATTACTTTGTTTGTACTCTTAGTTTCTTAGTTTAGATTTACTTTAGATTAACACTTAACTTCCCACACTCACACACCCACTCACCCTACACTACAGATGCACATTTACATCATTACACACTCCCACACAACCTAACACACCCCCACCCATACTCACTCTTACATTATCTTTATTAAATTCCTTTTGATTGACTTTTCCAAATTCCTTTTAGGTTTAGAATATAATTTGTAATTTGCTTGCACAGAAAGTGCGACGGAATCTCGACTTCCAAGATACAGGTTTTCGACCTAGTTTGTAAGTCGGTGGTCCTTTTTTTTGTGCCCTGTATAAGTGAATAAACTTTTTCATTTTTAATCTACCTAAAAAATAGGCAAAAGCCTTTTATTTGTTATCCTCTAAAAAACTTTTCAATCAATTCAAAATAACAGTTACGTAGATACTATACTCGTACGTAGGTTAATAAACAAAAAGCCATCTTGTTCAAAACTAAGTTTCGTCTGCTTTTTCAGGTTTCCTATGCATAATGACCAACTGCAGCTAGAATTATCGAACTGAGACCAACTTTTACCATTTCAACTTTTAAACAAATTCGAACGTGGAAATGACAACAGACGGCGGCGCGGCGGCGGGCGGCTTGCATTCTGTTTGTGGTCAGGTCCTGCCTGCGGTTGTGTGCTAATACATATTATAAGAGTTGAAGCGGCAATGGTTCAAAGACTGGGGGTACGAGACTGCGGCGCAATTGACACGGATTGAATCTACGTTGTAACGATGTCGACTTCATCGTCCATATCAACCTCCTTGCCATCAATTTCAACGAGATGAGATGAGATAAACGCTAACGACGAGGTTAGCGTTTATCTCATCTTATTTCGTGTTGGCATCTTCATTTCTTCATCTAAATTCAAATCATATTTCCATTCCATTTCTAAATTTCATTATTCCATTAATTTCATTGTTTTCTTTGTATTTTGCACTTTCTCTCTGTATTTTGTCTTGAACGGACGTTACACCGTTTATTTTTGTATCCTCCTACTACTACCTATTTTCTACGTTTACTATTTTCTGTGTTCTGTTCCTTAAAAATATAATATTTATTACCAAGTTCTTCTATTACTTCATCTGCACACTGTCCTAGAACCCTGCTAGCCGGCACCTAGAACCCACTCCTAGCCTATAGGCATTCTAGCCAAGTTGAAGTGGTTGGTTAATGAAGAATATTATTAATGTGTAAAATATACAAATGTTTAAAAAAAATAGAAAAATAGAATATTGCGTATTATATTATGCAAGGTGACGGTATTTACTTGCGCAATTATTAAAGCGAAATAAATCTAAGTTAAGAAATCCCTGACTTACCATTGTGGACATCCCCATACTTTTCACCAATAAAAATAAATTGTTCCTGGTTGTCGTCAAGTCCTCAATTTTCCAGACGTGCGAAGGATTCAATGGCCTCAGCTAAAACGGTTCAAGATTGGTAATTTAGAATTATAACCACTAACAATTATTAAAAAAACATGTAATTTATAACTAAAAATATTTAATTACACTTTTTTTTCGAAATGGTAACACCTGTGATGAGCAGCGTACCCGTGACTGTGTGGGGCACAGCATACGGACACTACTGTGCAGTACTGTCCGATAACGCACACAAGGGAATAAACGCGTTCCTTGCCGAAACAGTGCACTAGCACTGGAAATGCAAATAAATAATAATTAAGCTCAAATGTGGGGATAAAAATTAATAAATAAATTTTAATTTACTAAAATTTTTACAAAGTGGGGTAAATAAGTCTTATATAATCGTATGTATAAAAACAAGCTTAGCAGTAACTTCCTTCCTTAGGAGAGCAGACGAGCAAACGGGCCACCTGATGGTAAGTTGTCACCGTCGCCCATAGACACTCACCTCACTGTAATAGAGGGTTTTTGATGCACTGCTAACCTTGAGGACTAAGATGGATTGCCTCATTGCCGGAAATCACGCTGATTCTCTTACCCCTTAATACCGAAACACAGAAATGCAAGCAGAAATAGATAACACGGTGGTACCAACCCAGGATCACCTGGGATCACACATCGGGATCTACCACCTGTAAACTTACTTATAATAGTTGTATTAAAATAACCATATCCCCCTAATGTAAGATACATGTAATTTATAATTGGGGGAACCTAGGTAATAATACCAGCAAGAGAATCATGTCATTTATCTGTCTCACGAAACACAGGTAAGCTCTCGGCATTAAGATGGGCAGACAGACAGGATGATAAATAATTAAGGTACTTGAGGTCTACTATGGGAGGTAAGTACACGCAGGAAAGAGCCTAATTATATATAAATTATTATATTTATTATACACAGTACAAAAGATAGAACGGGAACGCTAAGACTGAATCATACTTACCAATGATATTGGTATTCGAAATATGGTATATTTGTATGGACTTTTCGTTTTATCTAGTAAAACAGTTGCAGGTTAGTTCACGATATTTTCCTTTAAAAGGCATTGCATGATTTAGAACCCGGACCTCGTATGGGTGTCCGGTGTCCTAGCCACTATGACACTAATGTGCTGTATTCTAGTAAGTAGTGTTTTTCTAAAAAGTAATACTTTTCTAGTGATAGAACTTCTGTGAACTATGCACATAGAGCTTTATAGAGCACAGATACCTATGACACGGGTTTTGATGCAGAAGGAAGCAAAAAAATTGTTCATGTGTAAATTCGACCAACCTTAAAGTTTATAAAACTTTATTTCATTCACGCAATGTAAACAAGGTTTAAGATTACATTATGATGATATCTGGACCGACCTAAGAAATTGAGACATTGAGTAAGCGAACAGAGCATTAAGAGCACACCATTGCTTGTGGGGTAGACAATAAGTTTCCGCTTGTAAATCGTTCCATTCTGCCAGCGTGACAGCTCGCGAGATGGTATCTCAAGAATGGATCTCTGCTGTCTACTGCATGCGAGTGAAAGAGAGAAACGACTGCATTCATGCTGCACTCACATCAAACGAAGTTGCAATTGTTGAAAACGTTCCTGGACTGTAACAAACTTTACGGTGTGAAAATTGTGATAAAAGTTTCCACAATATCTGTCGTTAATAGCAGCGGAAATGTCAGAATTTGAAGTTCATCTACTTATCTTTCAAATAAGACTAAGGAACTTGGTGGATACTATTCTACACCTAGTCAACGGCGATAGACTCGCCACCTATCGGGTTCGTCACCAATCTTATGGCGAAAAGTGGGAACTGTCTATAATGAAGGTGGATCCTCCGAGGAGGTAGCCTCGAGCCTCTACGTGAGAGTTATGCTATGCTTTAAAATATATCGTAAATTATGCACCCTGATGTAATTAATTAATAAACGGAATAACATGTTATTGTAGGAACGAAATTGATTATTTTATCTTTTATGTAGGTCCTTACTAGATGCAGATTATCAACAAAATTTCGCAACAAAATATTGAATATAGCATTACAAAGAAATTATATTGAAACGAACTGGAAAATCTGCAAAATCATATTGAAACAATTGCTCTTGAGACCGTACGTTCTCTAAACGTCGGGAACATAAATACACGGAAAAATCACAGCAAGAACCGACCGACATTACGGTAAGTATTTTCCAATAACAAAAGGAAATGGTTCCCGACAACGGCGAACACAAAAATCCCGTGTTCACGACAATTCGTAGTTTCTCGTAATGCCTAAACAAAAGCCATCAGAACCAGAGTGAGCATGAACGACGGAAATTGTAGTTTACCAGTTACTGGACGGACTTATCGAAAAAGTTTCGCCACTTAAGGAACAATAGTATACGAAATGTGGGGTTTTACGAGATCAAATCAGAACTATTGTAATTTTCCCCTCGTCGAAAATTGCATTAAATGAAACTGAAGTACACCATGGCCGAAAAAAAACGTTGACAAACTTAAAAAGTCGAAATTTCTAAAATGGAAATCTTTGTGATTTCATTGGTTTTCTATTATTGAATTCGCTTATTATGGCGTAATTTTAACATTGATTCTAAGTTACTAAGTCGATTAATTATATATTTTTTTCCATGTCCTTAAAGCGTTGTATTATAGCGTTGCATGAGAGTGGAAAACGACAGTGTGAGATAGTTAGGAGTCTCGACGTTAGTCGCCAGTTAGTTTCTTTAACGATTAAACGATTTATGGAGCTCTGCAACATCGCCGACCGTTCTGGTAGAGGAAGAGAAATAACTGTTAGGACTTCTAGAACGCGGCATATCATCAAGCAAATGTTGGCTCGTAATCCACAGGTCAAGGTGAGAAAAATGGCTCGAGATCTCGGAATCAGTCGGTCTACAGTGCTGCGTATTGTTAAAGAAGATCTCAAAATGCGAAAAGCGGTATTTGCTCCACAGCCGAAACACCCCTAGTTTTTGTGGAAAAGGGCATCAAAATGAACCAAAACAACAGACGAAACTTTTTTTGAGGCTGTTCTTCTTCCTTGGAGCCAACAGCATTTTCGAAACCAACCTTGAATATTCCAACAAGATTCTGCTCATCTCACAGGGCCTTAAGTGTTCAACGTACTTACGTGTACAACAACTTAGTTGTATTTTTAGTCCTTATAACTTAGTTTCATGTATCTCTATAGTTACTTGAGTTATCTGTAAAATTAGTTGTCAACATTATTTTGGGCCACCGATTATATTCAAAGAGTACAACAATACTCGTAGGTACAGGTCACAGAAAATCCATAAACATACCATACACATTCACATAGGTGAAAACCTATAAGAAAGAAGAAGTTATAATTGATCTTTTGGTGTTTACAAGACTCACGTACCTAAAGTCGGAATTCATGTAGGTATTGAACCCTTCGGACATATAAGTAGCTAAAACACTATGAATTAAGCAAAACTGACTGACTACTGAACCTAATTAATTTTAAAATAAATTGTCTAATTAAATAGTACTATCGTGAGCATGTACATGTACATGTAGGTACATTTCAATATCTATATACGCATAAAATGTATTCTAATCATACTGATAAAACTTTTGAGTTGAGCATTTCATATATATGAGTAGCTTTCAGTACATTTCCAGTGAAGAGGCTGTCAACCGTAATGAGATCTAACTTTACGCGAGGTAGCCTTGAGCCTGAAAGATGATGCCGGTGTGTCTGAAATGTAATAACTAGACGAACGTAGTACATTTTGTTGTTCTTATAAAAATTCACTGTAAATTTTTATGCAATATGAATTGACTTTCATAGAGTATAGGTTTTTTTTTCTTTATAACAATTTCCTGTCTTAAAAGTAACAGAACATTTTTCACAAAACAATAATTCTACTCGTCTTTTTTCAAGAAGGGGAGGCTGTACAAAGAGATATAATGCTACAAAACGGTTTGAAATGCGCGTAAGTAAAGTACGAGTAAGTACAACCCAGCGTTGCGCTGTTACTTTACTTACATGAAATCCCTCGACATTTTATACGACGTACGTTAAGACGTATACTTAGGAAACAGTCTTTGTGAACATATTCACAATTCACAAATGACTGGTAAAGAAAACTTGACACGTACTTCCCTATTCGTTTACTTACCAGAATGCTAAAAGCCTGGGGGAACCACTTTGATGCTCACTTTATACAGTGTGTCCACAGATCGAACAAGGAAGGAGAAAGCTAATCTTTATTTGCGAACCTTGCTGACAAGAGCTTAAAGTGCTGTTGTAGTCAAGGACAATACACTTTGTATTCTTATAGGTAAGAGCTTCTAAATGTATTTCAACAATAAAATTGCAATGATAACTTCGAATGAATTACGTCATATGATTGTCTATAAAGGACTGTTGGATTTTCTGGCGAGGTTGGGGTTGAGGTCGAGTAAGTAGTAGTTCCCATCACACGCAAAATAGGCGCTGAAGACGTCGAGTTGCGGAAACCAGCCCGTTATTACGTTACATTATATTTTTATGATAATCTAAATTCAAACTCTTATCCAAAATATTTGGTTACAAACATCTAATAGCTAATATCCACTGAGAATACGTAATGAGTTCGCCAAATATTGTCCTTATATTTTGTTTGAACCTCATCAATATCCGAGGGTCATACATCAGCCTGTCTGAGTGGAAGATTGATGACTGGAGTCACTAATTGAAGTTCATTAACGATCATAATTAATAACCTTCAACAAAAACCCTAATTGCTGAGCCTGAAGTCAGGCACAACATTGTTTGAACTTTGAACCATCTTGGGGGTGAGGTTTTGCATAGTGAAGAGTCGGAAGATCTTATGAAATGAAATTAATTTATTTTCGTGAAAGATGGTATACTCAAGGTTGTAGTTTTATTCGCAAATAATTCATACATTATTGTATATTTATAATTTGTCATAGTGGGTAGAGGAAAAATCACGTTTTGTCAGTCCAATAAATACCTACGTTGAGCTGGAAGATTTTCACTGAATTCCCCGAATATTACATCTGGTGACGATTACCTTACGAACTTAATTATTTCTAATGTTTAGTAGCGATATATTATCGTAATGGTATAAGTTTTTGGTGGTAATAATATAATGTTTGATCACCGATTCCATGATTGGAAAAAAATTCAAGATGCGGCTGACGTAATACTGCATAGCAAACGGCATAATAGCGGAGTCGGACAAGGAATCGAAGAGCTATATTCCAGGTTACATGGGGGAATGGAATTTACTAATCTCGATTTATCTATGGCCTTTATGCAATTGTTGATTTAAGAGGACTCGCAACTCTTAACAAAAATAAATACTTAACGTGGTTTATACCAATATACTCGTCTTGTCTTTGGCCTATCATCGGCACCCGCGATTACAGCTTCTGTCAAATATAGCTCTATCTCTATTCAATGTATGAATATCAATATTGCCGTCTCGCTCATTGAAATGACCTCATTTACCACAGAGTACTATTATATATAACTGATATACGGAGAAAAGGTTTATTTCAAACTAATCTCAAATATCCAGTCTGTTTCTGCAGAATATGTAAATAATTTGTTTCAAGATAACTTTAGGTCTAATTTACGTGGACATTATTTATTGTACGTGTATTTTTTTTTAATGAGTAAACTAACAATAACTTATTCATGAAATTTTAACCGTATTATTAATGATTAATGTGTTAATATTTTAGGTAAGCTCAGAAACTTGAGTAATATTAATGATAATCTAAACAGATACTTGCAGCTTCACGTAGAACCGAGCCTACTTTATTAAATTAAGTACATAGATAGACCGCACGTGGTCTCTTAGTAAAATTTAATAACAGGACATAAATTTATGTCTCTTTCTTCCTTATTAATAAAGTGCGTCTGCATCATGCATCGTGTTTTTCTATAAGAAAATTGGCAAAGAAACCTGGATATTTGGTTATGAGATGTAATAGTACTGTTATTGTGTATAATTCGAACTGCCATACGAATAAATAAAAATAAGGAAAGATGAGCAAACATGCCAATTGATGGTAAGTGGTCACCCTCACTCATAGTGAGATGTCTATCTCACCTCCTTAGGTACCTTAAAGACGGTTTTCGGTCGCTGCTAGTCTTGAGGATTTGGAGGAGTTGGATTACCTCACGTCTCAATATTTATGTTGGCTCTCTTACCATTAAAACCGATAACCTGATAACCTAGGTCTTTCAGATAGAAATCGAACTAGCAGCGACCTCGATTTAAAAACCTTTGGGCTCGAAAAATACAACAATGATACATACATACTTGCGACTACAATGTACGCACGTAAACATGTCAGTAGTTTCACTAAAAATAGCGACATCCATAACTATAATACGAGAAGCAACGACAAGTATGTGTTGCCAGGAACGAGATTAACAAAGATTATGACGTCATTCATAGTGAATTCTATAAAATTTTATAATCTTGTCCCAGAAGAAATCAAAATGTTAACTGAAGGAAAATTTCAATTGACGCTTAAAAAAATCTTATCAGAAAATCGTATTATAGTGTTCAACAATACTTAAACGATAAAAATGCTTGGCATGGTCATAACATGATTAGTAAATTAATTTTTTATTTTTTATTTTTTTTATTTCTATTGTTATTTATTTATTTGAGGGTAGTATCTATTTCATACGCCTTTTGCACCCGTATATTCTGATTTTTCCATCACCTGAAGGTTGCCTGGAAGATATCGCATAAATCGATAAGGCCGCCTTCTGCACATTATATTGTACCTCTCTAACAACTTGATTCATACGTCAACCAATTCTGCAGAGCGTGCTCGTCTACTAGCCGCTGGGGAGTGGGAATCAGGGCTCTGGCTGCACGCTCTCCCGTCGGCCAACATCGGTACCTTACTGGACCGCACCACATTTCGTCTCGCCGTATGCCTGCGTCTCGGCGCTGCATGCAACGTCCCCCACCTCTGCCGCTGCGGCGCAGCCGTCGACCAGCTCGGGCACCATGGTCTCTCTTGCTGCAGAAGCGCCGGTCGCATTCCCCGCCATGCCGAGCTCAACGACATCATACGCCGAGCACTTTCCTCCGCCGGAGCGCCAGCTGTTCTTGAACCGAGCGGACTGACGCGCGACGATGGCAAGAGGCCCGACGGAATGACCCTAGTACCTTGGAAGATGGGACGGCCTTTGGTGTGGGACGCCACCTGCGTCGACACCCTTGCTCCGTCTCACCTTCCAGCCACTTCTTATAGAGCCGGCTCTGCGGCCGCTGCTGCAGAAACCCTCAAACGGCGCAAATATACCAATCTGGGTGAAACTTACATATTTGAGCCGTTTGGGGTTGAAACATTGGGACCTTGGGGCCCGGGAGCACACCGCGTCATCAAGGACCTCGCAAAGCGCCTGGTCGACGCGTCAAAAGACCCAAGATCTGGCTCCTATTTGGCCCAGCGGATTAGCTTAGCTATCGAACGGGGCAACGCAGCCAGTCTCTTGGGTACACTGCCGGATGTGGGGGACTTAACCCAAATTTTTTATCTTTAGTTTTCTTAGCCTTAGTTTAGTTTTAGCTTTGGTATTATTTTAGTATTATCTTATATTATATATTCCACCTTTAATATATTTGAATATACCTCTCTTTATGTTGTATGTTTTGTTTATGTCCCGGGTGTGCAATAAAGTATATTTGTATTTGTATTTGTATATTTTTGTTTTGTTTTCAATTTCATTATGATTTGTTATTTTGTTTATTATTTTAATTGTTAATTTTTGTGTTATTTTGAATGAATATTATTGACGACAAAAATGTACAATTTGTACTAACTTGAAATAAACGAATTGAATTGAATATGCCATCTTCACTGCGAGAGCACAGAATACTAAATATTGGCGAGAGTGATCTTCGACTTTACTACTTCGTCAAAACAAATGTACCGTCGAATGAACTAAAATTCAAAAGAAAATGTTACCAAAAACCGAGGTTTCATATTCACGTTTTCCATTTTCCGAGCCCAGGTTTTTATTTAGCCGTACTATAGATGAATGCACGCAATACAAAAGCGTGTCAACGGCGCTCGACATAGTAAACTTCTGGAAGTGTCATTTGTGCCTCTCGGAATAGACTCGTAAGTTTTTACGGACTTACGAGTAATTTCACAGTAAATTTCTTGAAAGATATAAAGGTGGCTTTCAGTGTCCGCTATAACCTTTCTTGTATGAATTAATATAATAATCAGGATCAGCTGATCGATGAAAATTCTATGGATAGTCGAATATTTTTCGCGAAATTCCAAAAGTTTCTTGGTAACAGTTGTTCTGTTAGCAGTAACCTATTAAATTACAGCATATATATTTGTTTTAACTTATTCTCTAGAGATAACAGCCTGTATACCATATTTTACATAATTAGTAGGTACTAGGTACCGATGCTGACATGGGTCTACACGCTATAAATTACGAATTATCTTTTCGTAGATTTATGAAAATTATGTTTATTTTCCTCCAAAATAATAATAACATTACACGCTAACACAGGGTAACATGTTTAATTTAGATTATCTTAGGTATCAACACATAAGGAACGAACGCCCGCCACAGAAATTTTTTTCATCCAAGGGTTAACTCATCAGGCTATACCCTCTGACATATTGATGCGAATGTCAAAAAGTCATGACAAAAACTTATTGCGAAAGTGTTCCATGAGTGTAAGTAATTTGATGTACACCAAGTAGGTGTTATGCATGTAGGATTTAGGGATTTATTTATTAATATGTCAGATTCTTATAGGTACGTCAGATTCATCTAGGTCAGATCATATCATGAACATAGAGTGTGATTCAGAGCTAGCGTAGTGTAATTCAATACCAATACGCTATGTGCTAACTGGTGTACTACATTTCGCGAAGTGGCTAAAAATCTTAGACGGACAGTGAAGAATCTGACGATTATAGTACCTATCTAACTATTTCAACACTTCGTGTAATATCTACACACTTCGTGAAATGAGCCATTACACTGTGTCAACGACATATATTAACGTTGGTTATCATTTCATTTTGTACAAATACACTGGTTTTTATCAGTATTATACAATAAAACAGACCTATTTATTAACTACTAACGACGCTTTTTCACGAAGTGAGAAAGCATTTCAAGAAGTACAAATAAACTTAAAAGTTTCTGTACTATACAAGGTCTGCACTCTACACTATTGATCCAAGATATTTTGGCAAGTGCTCAGTCCATAATCGACTTATACCAATTTGAGATGCACCGGCACTATCACATCTAGTTACCCCTATTCACCACAAACACGTATGCCTGTGTATGGTGTAATCATGGTTTCATCAAAAGAGGCACAGAGGCACTCGCACGGAGCCATCAGAGCTCGTCACGCGGCATTCACTCCTCGCTTGATGGTGGTCGCAATTATATGTTACACTGTGAATGCAGTCTCGGCTGAGTTTACGTTTACTGTATGTGTCTTTGACTCTTTTGTTGGGTTTTGGAATATGTTCTCTAGTTGTTTTTAATCCCCGCCCAAAAGGACTGGGTGTTTGACGCTTATACTGTTTGTCTGTGGTATCATATCTCAACAACTGTTAGCAGATGATTCGATTTGTAAGCGGTTTTTTTCTGTTTAACAGGTAATTATGGTGTTTTTGTCGAGTGTTCTTAGCTAGGTCTTATACATTTGTTGAACCGGTGGTTTCCAAGATCTTGGAGTATCTTAGATGGGATTTTTGGGAACGGATAGTTAGGAGGTTCGAGTTTGAACTCAAATGCAAAGACCTGATGATGACTATGAATTAGTAACGGTAAGTTGGGGGGTTTCTTAAATTTTTAATATAGAGTTATTATTATTGCTCATATACATGTCCCGCAATACTTATATTTAGCACTTGCCTCGTGTTCTGAGCTATCTACATGTGTGACGGGGTCTGTATTATTTCAATTTCTTTTGATGGTAAGAAGTTTAAGAAAAGCATGTGTTTCAATAGTGGAGTTGTAGGTATTTACCTACAACTCGTTTTTTTAAGTGACCGGTTATTTTTGCAGTGTATATCAATGATATTGGTGGGATGGAGATTTGTTTCTAATGAATTTCATGATATTTTACTTTTAGGTATTGTGTCTATCCATGATCCATGACGACACGAAATTTAAAACGATTTCTAGTCAAGAAGATGACACACCTCGGACGAGTTTCAGCCCATAGATGAAGTCTGAAAGGCTTAAGAGAAGAAGTTATTTAATTACAACGTTCTTCACGCGTTCGAGCAGTAATTTCCGAGGCATAGTACACAATAGCGTGAGTTGTAATGTAATTAACATTGCTCCTCGCTACCACAACACGCCACGTCGCCGCCATGACGTCGTAATTACGACATGGGAGCACACACTTGCTCAATAAAGGTACAGGATGTTAAGTGAAAACGAACCTTTATTTACAATCTGACTTTAAAGCAATTTAATTTTAATTTTATTGAAAAACCAACAGCACTTAAGGCAATATATAAACCAAATTAACAATAAAAGGCCAATTACAGGTCTTCACTAATATCAATCTAAGCAACCTACCAATGCCAAATCGCAATGATATTTAGACAAGATTTTTCGGATTTCAAAAAAGGTTTATTTAATTTCTACGAGTACACTGTACGCGTCTATAATGAAAAGGCTGTACAAAGTACTTCTGAAAATGAATTAATTGTAGAACAATGGATGAACATGAATCGAATGAAAAGCATAGATTATGAGACAGACGTTTGACATTAGTTTTTTTTATATCTAATACATGTTTGCAGGCTCTGGGTGTAATACCCTTTGAGCATTTTAGTGTTTCCAACAATATTTATAATATTTATTTATTTCATACAATTATTACGCGTAAGGATTACCTACACGTTGCAAATAAAACCCGAGGACCTTATCCTTTGTGGTGGAACCACTTCATAGGGTCCGCATGGCTAGGTGTTGAGTGTTTAGATGAGCCATTCCTTTCTAAACTTGTGTGTTCCATAACGAGTATGAGTCATTGAGGTCAAATAAGAGGGATTCATGAATAGAAAAACAAACGCTACGCTACAGCATGGCTACGGCGTAGAATGTGACTACCTTTGTTTTCCGCTGTAAATCGTAGTACGTGAAAACCGCTTAGGTGTTGATTGAAAGTGAAGTGACTTCTACGAACAAAAGCCCCTTCCCTCACAAAATTATTGAATCTGGTTGAGAACTCTCAATCAGTAAGAGGGCCACGGGTCGATTACCGATCAGATTGAGATTGAGTGATCAACTCAGTGAGATTGACAAATCTAAAGTAAGTACCTATAAGTGAGGCGGCAGATAGTTGAAGGCAAAGGCCAAATCCAAAGTCATCACGATCTTAAAAGTAAAGAATTTGCTGCACAGAAATAAAATGGTACAGAGAGCTCACAAACAGGAATGTTTTTTTACACTTGATGAGTAACAATTGCTATTTAGAGATAGATAATCATAATCGGTACCTACATGTATGCTACTTTGTTACATTACACCGTACAGGGTAGAAATATCTGTTTACATAATAGCTGTATGAGATATGGAAATTGAAAAAAAAAATGTTTTCATTGTGTGAATGCTTATAGGTGGAATCAGGGTTGAAAAAAACCAGTTGTTTTTTCAAAAAAGAACAAAACATCTTGTTTTATTTAGAAACAATAAAAAACATGATTAAAATCAAATTGACTTCACAGTTTTTTATGCAGTGTTTAAAACAATGATTAAAACATGTTTTTAAACAATATGAGGTGTAATCTGGCAAACCAAATGGCATCTGCAAGTCGATACTTAATAGAATCCAAATTATACCTATTTTGTGTGTTACTCGTCTTCTAGTTACCCGCAGCTAAGAAAAACTACAGCTCTTAAATTAGATTATATTATACATTAGTAATTTAATTTATAAGTCTTATGTCTACCGTACACTGTTAATTACAATAAGTTTATCCTGTATTTCCCTAAGCAAAGTGGATTATATCCTTTTTTTAGCGAAATAAATGTCTAAAACCGTAATCTGAAATACAAGTACAGCTTGATGGGCGTCACAATCAAGTTAATATTATACAGCAACTAAACTAACAGGTGTAACATATTTTATGGAATGAAAGTACCCATTAATATGAGCAACTATCACGAAAAAAAAACGTAATTCACAAAAAAAAATTCTTCATACAAATCGGTTGGTCGGTCACGGTGTATGGGAAGACGAATTTTTTAATGCAAATTTTTTTTTTGTAAACTCTTTATATTCATGGATACTTTCATCCCATAAAATATGTTACATCTTGTAGTTTACATATCTAACTGTTTATATCGCTTCGGCCATATGAACCATAGTCTCGTAACGAACGAAACATAATTGAATGAATGAAAGAATGAATGAATACTCTTTAATATTTCTGTTTTGTACGAAACTAGATATGTAATAATTATAATAAGCCTATAGCCATTTACTTATATAATGAATGTCGCTAACACCTTTCCTATATGTAAATCGATCGATTTTAAATAAACTAAAATATCTGTTGTTAATTTTTTAGAAATAATATTTTTTTGATATTTTTTTTAAACAAATACACTATAAATATTCGGCATTTCTTTCGGAATTACGTAAATTTCTCGCTAGAGTATCGCGTCTGCCAGTTGGAGTATGCGATATGAGCATTTTCCCATACAATATCTGGGCACTGAAATGTCAAATGTATGAAAATATATGCTGTATGGGTGGCTCGCTGTCAGTGCTCACGTCATTGTTCTAGAGGTGAGGGCGCTAGTAGTCCTATTTCTGTGGTAAAAACAAAATAACAAGTAATTCTCTTGGCGGGACATCCAAGCGACTTGATGTTAGTCAACCCTGGTTAGCGAGAGATGGCGCTGTGAAATTTTTACAGTGGACATTATTAAAATTTGTCTACCACTAAATAAAACACTGTTTTTATTATCGTGTTTTTAACAATTTGTTTTATACTTTGTTTCATTCAAGGCTGGTTTTTTTCTGTGTTTTAAACACTGTTTTAAACAATGTAGAATACATTGTGTATAGTACGTTCACTGATATTATACAGGGCCCATTCTCAGCAGTTATTTATATTTTTCTTATTATGGAACACAACGCACGTGGAATAAAAATAAGAATGCTATTGCAATAATTTCTTTGTAAGAACCATTCGTGTGTGACTATGGAACTACGTATGGAATTGATAGTCCTATGAGAGAAAGCATAACCATTTAGTTTTATACATTTTATACCGGTTGGATATATCAGAATAATCTATCTTTATTTGATCTAGTGAGTAATTATGTTTGTCCAATATAGTACACAAATATTGACAATAAAGTGTAAGTACCGACATAATATAACTTTTCATTCCTTATTTGTAAGTTAAGCATGACTACATTCGTCTTAGTAAACAGTATTACATAAATTATTTTAATATCAAACTTCGTCGGCCAATATAATAATAAAGTCAACAAGCTCCATTGAAACAGTCTTCAGTTCTAAAATAGGTATTTCCACAGGCGTTTCTTAGTACCTGTAAAACTTTTGACTTAGCACGGAAATATTTGTATACATATAAGTACTCGTACTTACTGATTCTGAAAAAGGTCTGACTCTTTTCTGATTCAGCTCGAAGTTCCGATTAACGAACAATGCTAGACCCTCTTAAGAATTCAGATTGTTTCATTGGTCAATGATTGTAAGGTAGGCCCGCGACTTGAATGTTAAAAGAAAATTTCTTTTCCCTCATCTCGTGTTCTTAACAATTTCCCATAGGTGGCCATAAAATTGTCCAGCAGGGCGAACGTAATGGTAGACAATTCCTTTTTCCACCTGAACCAGTTTCCTCGCCTGTTGAATGAGGGTAGATAATATCGCGTGACAATAACCAATGTCAATTATTTATGCGTCAGAGAAAATAAATTGTAAAAATTTTAAGGGGTATAGGTATAATGGAAGCATCTAAATTTTAAATAAGGTTGTGGTAACATGAATATGATGATGGTATTGGAGTATTGACACAAAATAAAAGTGCAATATTATGAGAGTTAGGATACGTTTTACTATACCTGACTACTTGTATTATTCAGTCATTGGTAATGGTAAGTAAAGTCCTTTTATATATTCTGTGAGTATATAGCGTCGGTGACGTCATGGCTAGGACGTCGGACTCCCATGCTGGAGGTCCGAGTTCGAAACCACGCATTGCCATGTACCAAAGAGTTATTCGGTTTTTTCGACAGACTTACGTACAGTAAATGTACACCGTAAACGACTGCTCTGACGGTGAAGGAAAACATTGTGAGGAAACCTGCATACTGAGATAACCACCCTATTAAATCTGCCACGAGAGTCGTTCTATGTGATTAATTCCTTAGACTGATCACGACCCTCAGCAATGAGGAAAACGAAGAAAGAGAGTTTAAAAATAGAATTTCTGGGTAGCTTTAAGTAAGTACCTGTCACTTTTTCTAGCTCAGATCCGTGAAAACAAATAAATATTATATTCAATAAAATCTTCGGTCAGAAAAACGTACTTTTACATTTGTATCATTTCCCACATTTTTCTCTAACGCATTATTTCCACAGAATTTCTCCATTATTTATGTCCGGTCAGGCTCTACGACGCTTGACTTGTTCCGGAATGCTTCGCTTGAAATTGGATTTACGTTCCTACGACTGGCATCGGGGTCCAATTATATTCCGAAACTGTATTTACTTGCTCAACAAATATAAATTTACCAGTCAACATCGAACAAACATACTGCGGGTAGTATCCGGGAATAATAGCATTGTTAGGTCAGTCATAACTGAACATCGAATGTGTATACGCTATTAAACAATAGGCTTGATCAAATTTGAATAGTGGTGAGTGTATTGACTAGTAAATTTTCTCTCTTTGATACTTTAGTGTATGCGGAGTACAAATAAAGTTCAGCAGAGCTCGAATGACGTCGATATAAATGGAGTGTTAATTTTAAAATTGCTCTTTCGGCATAATTGTTAGTGTATCTGTCTGCCAATAATAAAATGTAGCCTATGTTTGAACATAGGCTACATTTGCATCCTAATGTTAAATGTATGTAGTCATTTACACAAGACAGGCTTTATTGTCATCATCAATTTAAACTACAGGATATACCAGTCCATACATCATCATCATCATCAGCAGCAGTCCACTTTAGTCCACTGCTGGACATAGGCCTTTCCCAGGATCTCCTGTGATATTCGACTCTTCTCATCCAGTCGTTGCCAGCCACCTTGCGCAGATCGTGACTCCATCTAGCAGGGGGGCGTCACACGCTACGTTTGCCCAAACGCGGTCTCCACTCTAGAACTCGTCTACCCCAGTGGTTGTCGGTTCTGTGATAGATGTGAGCTGCCCACTACCACTTCAGCCTGCTATATAATCTTATGAGCTATGTCGATAATGCCTTTTAATAATTTTGTTCTATGCCGGATCTCCTCATTTCGGATTCGATCCAGCAGAAATACTCCGAGCATAGCTACTTTCAATGTATGAACCAGTCGCACCGTCAGTGTGCACGTTTCGGCTCCGTAGGTCATTAGGTACTGGTAGGACGCACTGGTTAAAGACGCTTGTCTTTAAACATTGAGGCATGGGCGATGAGAAAATGTGACGTAACTTCCGAAATGCTGTCCAGCCCAACTGAATTCTTCTGTCGGCTTCTCTGCAAATTGCGAAGTTTGCCAGTCCATACATTTATCGCTAAAAATTCGTATAAATACAATCGAATCAAAAAATTCCAATGTGGAAAGAGTTATCTGAATAAAATGTGTCACAGATTTGAGATAACTACTATGTATATTGTTATGTGGTCATATTCCTGTGCCAGTAATAAAATGTTGCTGTGTTATTGATGATAGCACGGTAAATAGTAAGGATTTTTATGTAAAACCATTTCACAACAACCCTATTTTAGAAACCGCTCAATAATTGCTTTGAAAATGTTGAGTCAACATTTGATTTGGTCGTTTTGTGGTCGACATCTTAATTTATGATGGAAATTGTGAAAACAACAAATGAACCTGGTACCAGTCACCGTCTTTCACTGGTTAGTTCGTGAACCCTATAGTGATTAAGGGGCTGACGTCTCTAGTGAGTTAGGGATGGGTCATAACTGGTCTGGTCAATACCAAGACCGTTAGATTAGATTGAAGTTAGATTATAAACATTGATTGTTTAATTGTATTTATTTCATCTCAAAGCAACAAAACCCGTTGCAAGATAAGTCGTACAAAATAATTAAATAATAAATTAAATTAAATAATAAATCAAAATTAAATTATTTAAATTATGTGTTACACACTTAAAGATTATATTTAACATAATTAAATAGAAAAATACCTATAGTAGTACAATAGTGTACAATCAATAAAAAATAAAATAAAAAGTGTGGATACGATGTCAAAATCATTTTAAAATGTCACAGAAGCTAAGAGTCGTGTATATGTCAATTTTCCGAGTCATAGGAAATGAGAAAGTTTTAATTTTGAGGACATAAATTCGTTTAGACTGTAGTAGGCATTTTTCTCAAAGTTTTTTTTTGTTATGGCCTTAAACTCTTTAGCGTGAACTCAAAACTTTTTCAGAGCGTTATGCCTTTAGTGAGGCATTTGTTTAGAATTTGTGAATGTCATTATCAGTATCATATTAACTTAACAATAAAAAGTTTTTTTTCTTCTTTATTTTATGAACTTAATGCGACTATGTCGCTCAATAAACAATTAAGCTCCTCTAATGTAATAATAGATAAGTAGGTATTTAGATTTTTTCTCAAGATTTTTTTCACTATTATTAACTTTTTATTAATAGTAAAAAAATACTTGAGAAAAAATCTAAATACGTACCTATCTATTATTACATTAGAGGAGCGGTTTACTTATATAATATTTTTTTTAATAGAATTGAACAGATTTTGGTGATTAAACCTGATCATTTTTCCTATGTTGTTTATGACCAGCAAAATAATGCTTTGAAAAACCACAATAAGATTAAGACCGGAAATAATAAAAATAACGAAGTCAAGACCACGTTTTGGTTTTACGATATCTCATCCTTACAAACAGTTAACTCACTTTTCACGTAAAAAAAATATTAGCTTTTCAATTCCGAAAGGTCAGAGAGTTCATTCCAAGTTATCGTAAAGATTATGAAAGTTATCAAGCAGTTGCGAAAAGAGGGTAATTCAATTTTACAACTTAAATTAAAAAGTAAATTAGCTTTACCTTGGACATTTATTTAACTCAATGTCAATATTTGGGTTTGGGCCGCTTGCCTTTCTTAGATAAATAAGCAATTTAACATACTAAAATATATGAGCTGAATTATAGGTAGGTATTTGATGAGTAAAAGTTTTTATTTAAAACCTTTACCATGCAATGGTATGCCACTGGGAACGAGTGAGTTGTTGTACATACATAACAAAAAGTATTTATTACAGTTTGTAATTTTCTTGATGTTATTTTCTATAACCAATAAAAAAGGTTAACTTTATTATTGATCTTTTTTTTCTTCCAAATTTTGTCACTTTTATATTTTCCCATGTTCTGTTACATGTTCATTTGCACTGGTCAAAGAAGAGATCTGTCCTCCGAGATACAGGAACTTCCTAGTTCGGAGGTCAGCGTTTATTGTAAGATAACTGGTTGCTCACTAATTTTATTTAGTTTAATATAACATATGCTTAAGTTCCTACTCCATTGTAATCTTACCGCACAAATAAACTATTCTTATTCTTATAAGTTGGTATATTTTAGTAAGATCCTATGTAAGTACGTAGGTATACTTAAAATATATGCGAACGCTAAAGAAGCTTAACAATAACAGGAACACATTAATACCCAACAAAGGAAATGTCAACGAACCAAAGTTGAAATTTAATTCCTTCCTTTAAGGACATCTTGAGTGGGAAAATATGATTTTCCTTACGCCACCATGAATATGTATAGCTATAGGTAAAAATGTAGATAAATAGGGATGCGAATTCTGATCCATTTCGTAGGTCCGATTACGAAAGCTCAAGTTTTTTGTACGGCTTATTGTTTGAATTCTATATCACCTGATCGGTATAAATTCAAATATTGATACCATTTGCTGTTCTATGAATGAAGAATGAATTTGCTGTTCTATATTTTTATTACATTTGTATCTTATAGTTTCATTCGAAAATTTAAGGTAAGAGTTTTGTTCATCAACATTGAATTTAGGGTAGAATATTTTAATTAGGTAAACATATTCATTATATTTATTGGGCACCTTTGCACCGGGAACGACCAGAGGCGGGTTAATCGCCTGAAATTATTGTTATAATTTTACTTTAAATTACCTACCTATATATGTTTGTAATAGGTATTTCGTTTTAATATAAATCATACAAAATAAACAAATAATAGGTTAACTGCTATATTTTTAATTACTTTTATGATCATAGTGTTGTACTCATTTTTGTAGATTCAGTCATCATTATCAGTATTTATAATATGTATGTCCTTTTCCTTCCAATCTAGTGCCGATTAAATTAACTATCGGATCCGTAGTGTTGTCTAAAATACGACACATGTCTGGGGTTTATATTAAATTGTGAATTCTCCACGTGTATGTTATTGATTCCTTGTTGACGGCATACATTGTTGGAGTTTGTATTACAAGTAGCAGTAGGTGGATATAGCATATTGGTAGGTAATACTTGGCACAAGTGTAACAAATACACCATTTTTATGAACAAGGTTTTGTCATTCTTACTTTAGAAGTAATATTATAACGTTGTAAACTGGAGAGGCTCGTAGCCTAGTTCGAAGTAGCACGGTCAGAAAGTGATTGTGCAGGTTAAGCTACGTTGGGCGCGGTCAGAATCAGGATGGTGACCGCTTACTGGCACAATGTCGGTCACGACTGCTGTCATCCGATAGCAGAAGGGCAGTGGGTCGGATCGGTGCACCCAGGGTGACGGGTAGTAACATCTCCACGTGCTTGGGATCTTGCTGGCCGTCCGACTCTGATATCTGGCACAAGGACGATCACGGGCAGGCCCGGCGTGTTGCCGGGCAGGCGGGGGGAAGCTCTGTCCACCCTGTAGGAGAACCTGGGTGACGGAAACGGGGATGTCCGTCGTCCGACTATAGGTCCTCGAGTTGGTTGGCGTGCCATGTATTTCGGCACGGCTCTAACAGGCGGATGGGGACTTATGAGAAGAGGTACCACCTGTGGGCGGCCTGAACAACTCTGACAATAGGTTGGCCATTAACCACACAAGGAACTTTATGAACTTCGTACCATTCATGTACTTATTTACCAATTAAAAGAGCTTTTATAAAAGTTGTAAAATTAAAAGATTTAATTACGATGCTAAGATAAAAATTCTTTAATAATATTTTTTTGATTATGAAAATTTTAAAACAGAGATTTTCTTATTCCATCATATTGCTACAGCCTGTATAGCTGAAAGCTTCAGTAAAGTTTCGTTAATTATAAATTATTTTACATGCGTGAACTTTACAACTTCGGGAATGACAGGTTACCATGCAAAGGGACGAAGTTGCGCCCCTTAAAAAAGTTCAAAGCAACTTTTTACTCACATATCTGTAATATTTACTTGTTCGTTGATGTGGGGGCATATATATTCCGTTTCTTTGCTAGCACGCAAACTTCAAACTTCCAAATAAGAGAACCATATAAATCAATCAAAAACTTTTTGTGGTTTGGATCCCTTCGCTTCGAATCCAAATACCACAAAGGATCTTTCCAAATCAAAGCGAGGCGGAAGGTATAAAAAACTTTACGTGTTTCTAACATTAAAGTGACCTACTTCGCTGCTTGATGCATATTGTATGAGCTGTCACGTCTTACCCTTCTGTGGTGATATCAATTTTACGCATGATGGAAATTCCAGTCGGTTCCGTAATGGACATGGCACATCACTAGTGCAAGATCACGTATTAGTTTACTGTAACCTTATGCATTAATTAAATGCTTCCATGCGCTTAGATAACGTATTTACTTAAGCTATTATAGGTATATATATGTCATATTATACCTATGTACTTTTCACTACTATTTAAGATTATTACAGTTTCATCCAAAATTAAGTTTGAAGAAACTATATATTAAATTGTATAAGATATAGAGTTGGACAGAAAGCAAAAATGAACATTAGAGGACTCTTTAACTCAATTTTTCTTCAATTATCACAAGAAGATGAGGACTACCCATCATTGGCAGGAAATTGGCTGATACTGTTGACCCTGGAAAAGAAAATAAGTGGTATTTAATATAATAGTAAGTAAAGTTGGTTTCAATGGAACTTGTTCATAATGTAAACAAACCTATCTTTGATTTATCACATTAGACGATCAACCATAGTTTAATTCACATGGAATTAACATTTATCGTATCCTAAACAACATTATCTATACGATTAAATATTAATAAAACATGGATAATTCATCAAACCATCGACAGCGCCAATATGGTGGTTTGTTTACATTGTTTACATGATAATATTAGGAACAAGTTTAATTAAGCTAGACTATAGGTATTTCATTATCTCTCTTAATAGTAACTTATAAATTGTTTAAATTGACTAATTAAGAATTAAGTAAGTCGAAGTTGAAGAGCATTTCAAAGGCAATTCTACTAGTACTGAAGCCTGTTATTATAAAAGGTAGCCATTTTGCATGAGTACAAAGAAATGTAAAAGATTTCCCTAAAGGAAATACGTACAACTTATTCAACGTACCTCGCACAAATTTGCAATTTCAGTGCCTAAGTCTCCTGAAAACAAAAGAAAACCTCGGTGCAGACAGGGACACCGACGTGAAAATGCTCACACTGCACAATAAGGCTCGAGATTGCAATCTGGGGGTGCAAAAATTGCAACGGCAATTACAGATGCTGCCTCTCATGCATTTTACATGAGCCCGTTACAGCCAGCTGCAAAAATCAGATAGCGTGGCCGTGTAACACATGTGCCCGATGATACTACAAGTTTCCTTGGGCGGAGCGATTTATCACGTGCGATGGGCTATTGCAGGTGTAGTCAACTACCAACCAAACGTGGACCGTCTACAGATTGTTAGCATTATTTCTAGTTACATTACACATACATTTAGGCTCTCTGGTGACGGATTTGCGCTAAAATTTAATCCTGGATTAGTTGCGAGTTGTCTATACTTTTCATCTAAATTGTCCTCGAAGTTAACACTTGGCACAAGACGGCCTAAGTGTAGGTAACTACTTTGTGTAAAACGAGTATATCCAGAACAGTTGTATTGCCGCCAGTTGTCACAAACGAAATATCTAATATCTAGCAATAGCTAGCTAGCTAAGCAATTTGTTCGTCCACTTAACGGGGAATAATGGCTTTAATGAACAGAGAAAGCAAACCCAAAGTTCCGTTAGAACTCAAATGCTCGTTCGCAGGGCTCAAGAATGAAATCTCCGGGCCGAAAGTTGAGCATCGCTGTGCTAAAAGATCGGATGTAGAGCGATTGAATGCAGGTTTCCGATGAATGATGCATGAGGGTAGGAGTGTCCGAACACGTGCTTCAACCGAACTTAGTGTAGACTTACAAACAGAGAATAATCTTTTTCGTAGTGATAAGTTAAGTGAACTAATCGAATCATGTCACACGCAAACAATGAAGCTTTTTATACACCGAGAACCTATTTAGTCAAATCTATCAATTCATGAAGACCAAGTCAACCAAGCCTTGATTGTTGCTATAGCCTTCATGTTTGAAGGTAGGTAAGGCTTTTCCGAGTAGTACGGGTAACAACTACAAATGATATTTAAATAATTTATCTCATATGGGATACATTCGTGGTACAAATTGTAAGGCATTCTGCATGATATTAATTCTAGATCCGTAAAGGAACGGAAAATAATTGATAAGGGTCTACTCCCACTAGCATTTGTTCGGTGTGCCGTAGGCGTTGATCAATCGGACGAGCTTTTAGGTGGAACTTAGTTCTATTTTGCCTTGCCTACCTGTAATACATTAATTAATCGTATTAATTGTTAGACAATCAGTCTTTTAATATCCAAGCGGTGTTAATTTTGTCTCTCATTCTTTTGTGTTACACAGCAAAATTGAAGCGGCTTGAAAAATAATAATTTTCTTCGACGCTCTATCCGAAATATCGTAGTAAAATACTTCGGTCCGGTAGCTTGGCACTTCGCATTAGCTTTTAAGTATTTTGGAGTCACAGTGGTAGAACCACTTGTGATGCTGGTTTATGGTACTACTTGTGATGCAGTTTAAATGACTACGAGGACAAATGTGCCTACGAATATTAATTGCCATACTAATGTGAGTAAGACAGCAGTATGTCTCCTCTCCAGAATTGCTTCTCAAAATTAAACAGCGTTCGTATAAATTCGAATGTAGAACGATTGAATACGATCTTGGATGAATGATGCATGCGGGTCTGAGTGTCGCAATCGCAACATATGCCCGAGTTCCCGGCGGATGCCAACTGCGCCAGTACCAAGTCTGATACGTCTAATTTAATACGCCGTAACAGCTGCCAACTGCCAGGACGTGCAGTCCTTGCGTGTTCTGAACATAATCCATTGGTAGTATCTACTCATACTCATACCATTTATTTATCTAAGACGGATATAGATATAATTAAGCTAGTCTTGACCATTATTAAATATAAAAATCCCTGTAGAGCCGAAAGAAGGGGATGGGGGGAGGGTTTGTATCCATAAAAACGCTTGTTCAAAAATTTACTTTTTATACAAAACGATCAGCTGATAAATCGAAAAAAAAATTCTGAAGAATTGACTAGGGGGTTTTTGTTACAACCAATATCTAAGTATGTAGATTTAAGATAAGGATCACAGAAAAACTGAACATTGACTTCTTATGAACTGTTTACACAGTTACAAACTGGTATAAAGTACTCTAATTCAATAAGAATCTCGAAGAGAAGAAAGAAAATTATGAAAAATTAATATCTTATTGTACTTGATGTAGTTATAAAACTTGCCATACAACTAAAGCTTAGCTCGGTACATCTAAAAGTAATTCAAATCGCTCATTATTATAAATACCAAACTTACTGGTGCTTACGACTAACCAAAACCGCATCAATGGTTACACTGGAAATAGTTCACCGCAAACTGCTGTTATACCCGTAGTTGTACTCGTAATAGGAACACAAATCGATAATCGATTCTCTGTAAGCCATGCCATTACATTATATAGCATTTCATTTATACATTGACGACAAAAAGTATCTAACATTTTGTGCACATCATGTACTGAGTCGTAGCGATAAAAATTTGCGAGCTTCCACAAGGACTAGAGATGCGAGTTCAGGCCATAATCGTTGTTTGAAACGTCTAAAAATCCAAAGTTGCACACTTGCGCCAGTTTCCGTCGCATTTTACATTTTATAATAACGCCAAACTTATACAGGATGCCTCTTAAAACTTGCTCGAGGGATAAGGTTGCATCCCGCCGTGCCTGGCACGCATCCAGGGTACCTAGTCACGCTCCTTTTAAATTATTTTATTGCTTTATGGCGTTGGCAAAAATGTGAACTTTCAACAACTTAATTTATTTTTCCGTAGGTCAGGTTTTTCGTTCATTTGTTAGCGAACTCGTTACCTATTCAGCTATTGTATTCAGTCGGGAGTGGACTCGTCTCGACCTGCCGTAGTAATACAAATATATGAGTCAGGACCTGTCAGGAATATTGTAAACTATGTTTCGAAGCTTTTACCATAGTAATAACTTTTATGTTCAAAACGTTGTGTTTTGACTGTAAAACCCGATAACAGTACGAATTTAATCCCAATTTGCTCGAAGTTAGAGTATAATAATATGTATTATTCATATATAAATATAATTTCGCTTCTGGATTATGATAGTCGGTTTAGTTTTGAGGAAAGTTATTCGACACCACCTCGAATTAATTTGAATAGTGTCCGAGCTCTGCAAGAGTTAGGGTATATAATATACTCTTACTCCTTTAAAGTGAATGAATGTTAAAGGCAGTAGTAGAGGAATATCATGTTTTATTACTTATTTACTTATCGTATGGTTAGTGGCCAACCTATTTGTCAGAGTTGTTCAGGCCGCCTGTAGGCATCTGACATGGCTTAACGACTGCTGTCGAACGACAACAACCGGGACCGACTGCTTAACGTGCTCTCCGAGGCACGGAGGAGCTCAGTTGAAATATGCCACCAGCGGTCACCCATCCAGGTACCGACCGCGCCAACGTCGCTTAACCTGTACGACCACTTTCGAACCGTGCTCGCAACTAGGCTACGAGCTCCTCGTATGTTTTACTAAATTGTCAACACACATACAAGTGAAGTTTTTAAATAAGTTACTGCATCGGGTACCGTTCCAGCACTATTTAATTTTGTAAAGTAAAGTAAAATACACTTTATTGCACAAATATAATATAAAACAACAAACATGAGATAGAAAAGGAAATAGTGAAGTACAATTTAGGCGGCCTTATCGCTAAGAGCGGTCTCTTCCAGTTAACCTTCCGGCAGAGGAAATTATATCTGTGAGACAGGTTTTCCTAGTGGAGACAGCAGTGAGTCTAATCCATATGATTTATGTTACCTATAATATTATAAACTGTATACATGAATAAAATATTTTAATTATTGTTAATCAAGTAGACAAATACATTTATTATTTATTTATTTTTATTTATTTTCTCTTAAGGAAATTTACAGACAAATACATAACACAACAGACTTAGAACATATAAATAAAAATATGCTAATAATAAATTTCCACTTTAAATAACAGTATAAATATAATACTTAAAAATAAAAAATAATTATTACTCACTTATAAAAAAAGAAGATTACAGAAACAGGCCGGTTGTAAAAGAAATAAAGATAACAATATTAAGAATATAAAAGAGAAATATAAAAAGAGAATTAAACATTATGTGACAGAGAGTGTGGGAAACTAGTCATCCTTAAAGTAGTTCTCTGACAGGATTCGTCATAAAAGAACTATTCCCTAAAATAATATTCATTTCAGACAAATTATGTCAGAAGATGTTGAAAGAAGACGAACGTCTCAAAAGGTCGTCGAGTATTCACACTGACAATATTCTTGTAAAACATTTGTATGTGTAAAATGGTTAGAGACATAAAACTATCCCGACCCAATTTGTTGAACCATGTCGCAATAGTTTATGCTTTTATTACGACGATTTGAACGAACTATGACAAACGAATGCTTACATACGATGGTGCGCGCTGTTATAATAATCTACCTACACCGATTAAAAACACAAATTCGTTATATGAACTTAAGCGAAAATTAGCGCAGTTTGTTTTTTTGAATGGCGGTTTGCTCCCGTCATCTTAATACTGTACTACTAGCTTTTGTATCACAATTTGATTTGAAGTGGAATTCTATGGTATAAACTAATCTATGGTAAAACAGAAGAATTCAGCTGGGTTGGGCAGCATTTCGGAAGTTACGTCACATCTTTTCGTCGCCCATACCTCAATGTCTAAAGACAAGAGTCTTTAACCAGTGCGTCCTACCAGTAATGACCTACGGAGCCGAAACGTGGACACTGACGGTGCGACTGGTTCACAAATTGAAAGTCGCTCATTGTGCTATGGAAAGAGCTATGCTCGGAGTATCTCTGCTGGATCGAATCCGAAATGAGGAGATCCGGCATAGAACAAAAGTTATCGACATAGCTCATAAGATTAGCAAGCTGAAGTGGCAGTGGGCCGGTCACATCTGTCGCAGAACAGACAACCGCTGGGGTAGACGAGTTCTGGAGTGGAGACCGCGTTTGGGCAAACGTAGTGTGGGACGCCCCCCTGCTAGATGGAGCGACGATCTGCGTAAGGTGGCTGGCAGCGACTGGATGAGAAGAGCCGAAGATCGGGCTCAATGGCGCGCCCTGGGAGAGGCCTATGTCCAGCAGTGGACTAGAATAGGCTGCTGATGATGATGAAACTAATTTCTAAGTGTTAGTTGCGTTCTACTAACTATACATACATCTTTTTAAGTCTTTTTCACATTGTAAGTGGCAATATGTCTGTAATGTGAATAAATATCTCAAAACCTAAACCTATTTCTTGACATTTGTATGAAATTGTCAAACAGTTAAAGCGATAGAGTAACAAAAAGTATATAACACATCAGGTGTTGGCTAATGGTTGGCCATTGTACATAAGGCTGACAATATCTAAGTGTGGATCTTTGATTACTCCATATTGCATGGCTTACATAGATGACCTACATCGATCTGTATTGTCTTATGTATATCTTATGTATTTATCAATTCCAAGTCTAAGCTTAGTGTTTCTTCTATCCCTACAGTTTAGTTCATAATAGCCAATATACTGAGTTCCCTTGTGGCTAAAAGTTGGAAGCTCGATTGAATTTGCATTTCGCAGTACAATGCTATTGCCAATATCCACAGCGGATAAACCCGGATACAATACCCCTTGTAGTACCCATCATAGTACAGTGTAATAGCTATGAAGTACATTAGAATTACGTTGCAAGATTAATTCGAAGCATTTGAAATACTGATATTACTTTAGTAATTGCCTTGGGTAGTATATCCGATATCGTATCTGATTGTAATACAAATGAGACTTTCATTAAAGCCGTCAAAGCTAAACCTACGAGTAAATGAAATTGTCACGTTCACTCATATAGTATATTGTGGTGAGCTTGCTTGCTTATCGTATGGTTAGTGGCCAACCTATTTGACAGAGTTGTTCAGGCCGCCCGTAGGCATCTGACATGGCTTAACGACTGCTGTCGAACGACAACAACCGGGACCGACTGCTTAGCGTGCTTTCCGAGGCACAGAGGAGCTCTGATGATATATGCCACTCGCGGTCCAGGTACCGACCGCACCAACATCGCTTAACCTGCACGATCACTTCGGACCGTGCTCGCAACTAGGCTACGAGCGGGTAGTTTCGTTCAGCGATTATCGCCGGAAGGTGCCATTATTTACATACACCCAGGGCGATCCATTAATTTTTAGTCAAATAGAAAATAAAAGAAATATTACATAATTAAATGTAATAATATAATTAAAAAATAACTAAAGTTCGCCAGCCAGTGATATTTGGCCAAGGAGTTTGTAATCAAATTTGCCTCCAAGGGATAATAAAAGTAAAACAATGAGGTTGATAACAAGCCATTGCCAATTTTGTGGTAACTGTTGAACGAAATGTCGCTTGGATCCACCAGTTCGTCAATTAATCAAAACCATAAAATTGTAAGCAATCTATGGTCGGGCCATTACAAGTTCAATCCACAGCCTTAAATATTTTTTTGAGCCTATAAGCTGTCCCACTGCTGGGCAAAGGCCTCTCCTCCTTTTTTCGCTTTTCTCTTTTTTCTAATGCGGCCTTAAAAGTAATAATAAAAAAAGAATTAAAGCTCGCTAATTCGTCCGGCCGTCTTCCTATTGTATAACTATATTGTTTGTAATATAATAGGATAATTGCAAGGAAAACAAAGGTTTTGATGAATGCAAGTTGAGTCAGCCAATAAAAAAACTGAGTTTTAAAATTACTTGCTCTATTAAAACCCAATTGTTTTAGCAGTAGTAGCTAATAATGTACATTTTACTCAATAATTTAGCTCAGTAGCTTATATAAAGAGGAAATATACATTGTTAGCTACATACAGGTGATTGATAAATTACTGCAGCACTCAAATGTGCAGTATTTACTAACGACACAGAACTCCAACATAGGAATTTCTGAAAAGTGTGTAACTGATGCGGTGTTTCTTCCATTACATTGACAGATTAACTGCAGGCATAATCTGAACTACTAAAACTCTGTGAGTATTCTTAGCTCGCAAGCGGTTCTGTGTTTTTCGTCTGTGGATAATTATGAACATAATTGGCATGGCACCGATTCTGGAGCGTCAACTCGCTAAATTAAAACTTCACTCTCTCTCTTACACGACTAGCATATGAGGTGAGCGTGTCAGTTTTATTTAGTTTTAACTTTAGGTGCGACGCCATTAACCCCTGTGGACTGTAATCCAGTGGCTACAGGTCATGTTGTATATTTAACAGTTCAGCGGGCGCCTGGCAGTAATTATCGACGTCAGTAAAACTAAATGACCTCTGATTTAATTCACCCGCAGGCAGTTTAACGAGCGAACTCCAGTTTCATAAAAACACACGCTGCAGAGGCCTCGGTAATAGCGCGTTTTAAAATAGTCATTAAAAAGTTTATTGGAGCAATTAGATACCTGAGTTCGTGTATTGTGCTATTAAACGTTGACGGAAAAGGTAATAAATTTTCACCGCAATCAAAGGAACATTCCCATTTTCTATATCCATAAATAAATGAGTCTTAATCTTAGGAGACGAAACTCCTATCAATTATGTGAGTTGTTACGATGTTAGATCGAGCCTTAATTGGACTTTTTCGTAGGTTAGAAAAAGTATTTCGTTGTATATAAGTTTGAGAGTATACGTAGGCGGATCTAACTTGGCATTCTGCCGTATACACCTTGATTACGTAATTATCTATTGATCTTGTGAGCAAAGAGACATTTTCTTCGGCAATTACGAACAATGCACTCCGACCAACGGGATAATTTGAGAGATCGTCTGAGACACGGGAATTCTCCTGGAGTAGGACGTGATTCGCATTCCCTCCTCTCGGGAATTCCACGGGATGAAGATTCCCGCATACTGGCGTGGCACTTGAGGAGTTAGAAGCATTATGTAGGTACACCTGTGCGTACCTGTAGAGATTTCGCTTTTTCATGAAAAATCTGAGGCAAACGCACTTTCGTACGTAGAACAGCAATTTTTTTTTACACAAAATGATAGTCTTATATAGATCAGATTCCACCTATCTAAGTTTGAATGGTTTTTGTTACACTGTAGGTAATAACTATAACTATAAATAACGATTGATTGGGAATAATAAAACGGACACGTGACTGTACTACGAATGACATAAAATTCAAAATTGAGTAAGACACACAAGCCAAAGGAATATAGGACGACCAACTGCGAGTATCGGTGGCGTAGAGGTTAGGACGCCTGACTTCCATACGGGAGGTCCGGGTTCGAAACCATGCAATGCCATGTACCAATGAGTTTTTCCGATTTTTTCGAAGACTTTCGTACATTTACCGACTGCTATAACGGTAAATGAAAACATCGTGAGGAAACCTGCAAAGTCTGAGGAAATTAAAAAGTTTTCGAAGGCGTAAGAAATCCACCAATCAGCACTGGGCCCGCTCGGTGGATCATCACCCATACCGATGTTCAAGGGGAGGCATGTGGCGCCGTAACAGTGCGCTGATGATGAACTTGCGATATGGTTAGCTGATATCAGGGCCGAGCTGGTTGGAACTGCACATAAGGCTGAGTGGAGAAGCATCATACAAGGTATAAGGTACATTTACTGGTGGACATAAACAACCTGAACAAGGAGAACATTACCTATATTAAGTACCTATAATATTACATATATTAGTATTATAACTGTTAGTGTTGTTATGAAATATGTAAATAAACAAATAAGCGTACAGGTATATTGGTTTAATTAAAATCGCATTGTTGTTTGGTATCCATCAGCGATGAGAATTGTATAAGATATAATTCGGTATCGCTCGTCGCCCATCGCACTAATGTGAGGGAAGCTCAAGTCTCGAGTCTCGGCCTTCTTACCGTGCTCGGGGAAATCTGCCAAAATATTTGTGCATTCCCAGCTTTTCATTTGGCGCGAAGAAAAGTGTTCGTGCAAGTTATATTTAAGGCATTTAGAGACATTCATTGTGTAGGTGTTTCGGTTGACTTTCAGCTGTAGACATTTTGTCCTTGGTAGAGTAATGTAATAATGTTCTACGGGATTTTTTGAGACTAGAATTAATAATCATTGTAAAGTTCTATTTTGTTCATGAGTTACTATTACTGTGACTATCTTATTCTTATTACGTACATACACTGACTTTGTTCTTTAATTTAAAAATAGGTTTTCAGAATTTCCAGAAACATACCTATGTGGGACGTCCGGACATCCGGGTCCCGGTAGAGCGATCGACGGCCGGTAAGACATCTCCTAATGTATTAATGGAGCGACGAATTTCAGAGGGAGGGATCTACGGTAGTTCCGACTTGATAACCGCTAGAGACTGCAGCGGCGCAGGAGACAGAGCGATAGCGCTCTTTGGTATCGCAGGCCCAAGATCCAGTTCGGGTTGCTGCTCCCGCCAGCGTTATACGAGTAAGTAAGCACTAAGTACTTCCTTCTTGTAAACGTGTTGTTGAAATAAGTACATTATTTACGGTTCCTATTTTTACTAATAACAAATATCAGGCCTGAGAATAGGCTCTGCCAGCGAGATCCAAAAGTCGATTAATAAGGAATACAAAGCTCTTATATCCCCACGTCATTAACAACATGGTTTCTGATATAGCTCGACGGGATTGCGATATTTGCTATACAAGTCACGTTTGTGGCAACAGCCGCGCGGGACGGCGGGTGGCCGAATTATCCGCCGCATCATACACGTGACTCTACTGCACTACTATGCCCTGGTACCGAGGAGCCATTCTTTACAGTTAGCTGGGCTTATGGGCTTTGACAAGTATTGTTAGTTTATGTAGCTGTAACTTCTTCATACTAAAAGAAAAACGTAGAACCTACATATAGAACCTATATATATGCAGTTGCTAAAGAAAGTGACTAATTATCTTTCGCCATACATACTCGTAGGTGTGTGTTCATTCCGGGCGGGTGGGGCCATTCCATTCATTTGTAAAAAAACAGCCAAGTGCGAGTCGGACTCGCGTTCTTAAAATATATTTTTTTGTACTGAAAAAATTAAGATTTCAATTTTTTTTTCTCTAAAATCATAAAAATTTAGACTTCGTTTTGCTTTTCCCATAGTACATGTAACAACTACTATCAGTAGGTACTAATTATTTCAGATTTTTTACCGTAAAAAAATATAATATTATTTCTTTTAATTTCTCAAAAATTACAATATTTTGAAATTTCATTTAATTTATCCTGTAAAATATAATTGATTATTTATGAGTCCGAATTATTACAGATTTTTCGGCATGTAAAATTCTTTTTGAATTTTTTTGGCCATAAGTCAATAACTATAGCATATAAAATGAAATAAAATGGTTTTGTAATATGCAAACAAAGCCCTTTCATACGATGCCCCACTCGCCCCAGTTGCCCCACTTTTAGATTTCAACCTCACATTTCGAACCCCATTTTCCACAAAAGCAAAATT
Organism: Hofmannophila pseudospretella; assembly: GCA_947369225.1. Classification (NCBI taxonomy): domain Eukaryota; kingdom Metazoa; phylum Arthropoda; class Insecta; order Lepidoptera; family Oecophoridae; genus Hofmannophila; species Hofmannophila pseudospretella. The sequence goes on along the minus strand of OX376321.1, from coordinate 9,359,594 downwards.
ATTTCCAAATTTATTTTAATTGAAATAGATGCAGGAAAGCAAGTTCTACAATTGTACCAAATTTCAAGTCGATAGCTTTAGTAGTTCCTGAGAAAAACAGGTGTGACATACAGACGGACACCGAAGTCGTAAGCGTTCCTTCTTTACAGTTTTGGTACGGAACCCTAAAACTACTCAAACTTAACTAAAACTAGATACAATACTAACAATTGTTGCTTAGTACTAGAACCACATAATGCAGTAGAATACTACAGTAAAGGTAAAAGTACGTGTAGTACAAGCCAGTTCTCGTCTGCACGTTGTTACTCGTACAACGTGACTTGTGTCGCACCCTGGCGGGTTACATGAGCTTGTCAGACATATTTGTTTCGTCATATTGTTGGCGACGACGTTGGAATATGCATGTGCATTGTGGTATGGACAAGTGTAGGTAACATACTGTATCTCGTTAAGGGCAGGCACGTCTATAATGTTATTCTATAAAGATGAATTTTGTCTAGGAAATAAGTTCTAAGGTGTACCTTACTTCAATGTACAAGAATATTCATTTTGAAAATGCACCTATTAGAAAAGGTAAAATAAAAACAAAAGTTAGGTTATGTTGTTGCGTTCTTGCTATCATGGCATGTTTACAGTGGTTAATTTTGGTTATTTTTTCGTAATACTAGATTATTATACCTAAAAATCGTCCGTGTTAAGTGAACGTTATATAAGACAGTGAAATGGGAATGTAATACTACAGATGGTGTGGATCTGGCAACCTAACCTCCAATTGCACTTAAAATGGAACACTAGGCTTCATAGTGCACACGACTCTCCCTTAATCTCGACATTGGTAAACTGTATTTTTCAAAACAGACGCCATAACGTTCCGAGTTATTTTCAAGATTCTAACACGGTCATTAGCCAAATTACAGTGTAATCACTAGTAGGGGCCATTCATTAAAGAAAAAAAGTTACTTATTTGATAAATAGGTAAGTACTTATCTCAGATCTACATGGGACGCAGATGGTAAAACAATAAATGGGACAGTCTCCATCGAAGAACTCATTTTAAATCCATAATTGTTTTTCAATATGCCAACCCCGACCAAGAACAAGGGAGGGGAAGGTGATGGGTGCTGTAACCCTTTTACGTTTAAGGCTCAACAGCCGTAAAAGTATCGAATGTCGTAAAATTGATCCCTGTAATAAAATTACATACCGTGAAGGGTGAAAATGAAATACTATGTCGCCATTCAGGAATAAAAATTGCGAAATTTAATATATGCTGTAGAAATTGGTGTTTAATGTTAGTACCTTAATACATACTGGTGAGTAGGTACTAATGAAATGTTTACGAAATTATTTGACAATAATTTATAATCGGATTTATGTCTCCTCTATAAGTAATAATAATAATATTCATTATTTAGGGTTTCCGTGTCATTGTCGGTTACATGTAAATAAAAATCTTATTCTTATTAAAAAAGTTTAAGATATTCAGTTAATATTTTGTATTTTCATTAATAAGTCTTTGGAACCACTTTCGTAACTTTTTATCTTAGAGACAGTAAGCGGAGACTCCCAGTTGAGAGCGGATATCCGGCTTTAAGAGCCAAGGAAACATGGCCGAGGATGTGAAGAGCCGCTGCTACTTACAAAGGAATTTCATTTATATTTTCTCTTTTCTTTTTCCAATTTTAAAACTAAATTAAAACGAAATCAGGAAAATAACTGTGAGAATAGAGGATAAAAAAAATCTGTAATTCCATAAAACAGCCTCGACCGGAGAAATCACTGATTTCCAACTTCAATATTTCAAAAATGAAATATACAACTTTACGTGTCTGCGCTAGGAATTTGTAAATATCGAATAGGTTTTCTGAAATACGACTATCAAAATAGCATAAAACATTCCAAGCGAGCTATTTTATAGATCGTAGGTATATTCGCACCCAGAGATTGACTACGCGGATATAACGCTATATTTTGTGATGGACAAGACATACAAAATCTAAGAAATTGTAAGTTTTTTTGTATGTGCGTAGGACCTTGCTCACATAGAAAAGACAGCACATCACATTAGACCCTTTCTCATATATAACGCAGAATACACAGACATTTTTATATAAGACTAAACCTGAGGAGATTGTTTTATCCTTGTAGAAATTCATCCGCGCGAAATGTAGAATAGAGATAATGGATTTTTCAAACTGCAAAACGTTCCAATTATCCAAAGTCCTCGATTCAAGTTTCAATTTGTGCAAGTTTCCCGAAGGAAACGTGCGGTATTAAGGCGAGATTCGCCCGGGTTCCACATAAAACCGGTTGTAATGTGACAGAGTTCGCGACAGACCAGCTGCTCCGGATAATGTCTCCCCACTCTCTTTATACCGTTGGGTTTATCTCCGGACCTTCTGGGACACGCCTGACCCTGATTTATATATGAAAAGTCCGAATTTATTGGATGCCTGGTTCCGGTAGTTAATAGCTTTGGATATTCGGGGGTTAGCCGCGCAACTAAAATAATGAGCAGAGACAAAACAACCGGAATGTCAGTATGTGGTTTTTGTTTGGTGAAATTAGTTTTGTTTGGATACGGGTTCTAGAAAATTGGATTTCGTATTGAAAATCCAAGTATTTTACACATTTATTTAAGCTTCGAGCGGGTAATAGCCCCGTGTATACTAGAATTTCTTATTAACCTATATTATAGATTTAATGGTTGCCATAAAGTCTCTATGTCATATGTATGTTATTTTCAATGTTTAAATATGTACCTATTGTATTGTATATTTGATGCGTATTACAAAAATTAATACTTGATTCGTATTCCTTGATTAAGCAAGCAATTTTCTGTGGCACTAGTTCATAGGCTAACAATGCTACGACCATTTTAATAGAACTTCATCTTCTTCTAGGGATGGTACCATAAAGGCGAATTGAACCCTCTACACAGCAATTCGGGTGCTCTTCCCGAACCACGGCAGATTTTTAAGCCAGAGGATTTAATAGAACTAATCTAATAATAATTCATATGTTGTTTCCTAGATAAACCTAACTATTAAGTAAACGCAAAAATGCAAACAAAATCAGAAGAAAGATTATACAAGCACAAATTAATTTTCAAGCGATTCCTCCGAACACGCTAATATAATTTTATATTATATTACCACGCCAATAACGCACATACTTGTTTGTTCGTATACAGACAAACAGTACCTAATATTGTACGTAAATTGGATAAACCTAGACACGGAGCGAGAGAATACGAATAATTACGCGAAGGCGGTTGTCTGAGGGAAATTTCAATTTTCTCCGCGGTTGTGACTTGTGATCCGACTTGGAGGAAATGAAATATTAGAAGGCCCCTGTTCGGGCCCCGACCTGACCCATGTCAAATCTGCATTCGCAGGTATGCCTCGAATTATTTACGGGCAGCTCACGGCTATGAAATTTTTTATCGGAGCGATAAATCTTTATTAGCTAAGTTAGATGAATTTTCACGGAGACGGGTGCAGACGTTTACAATTTTTTCGAGTTTTCTGCGTTTTATTGTAATTGGGCTGAACGGAAATGAGGATTGAATAAATCACTTTCATTTTGAGTTCTCGTTGGGGTTTAGAAACAAAACAAAATTATTGGGTCACTAACATAACATGTTAGAAATCAGTACCAAATATTCATCGTTATTTTCCGTTTGAATTTGGGCCCATGAACTAATTTAAATCTGATCAAACATTACAAACAACATTTCATGAATACAAATAGGATTACGTTCTAGCGCTATCACTCTAATATCACGGCACCAAAGTGGGTGATGATTTTAAATTAAGCCCATCAGATTAAAGCAAGGATCATTTCACTTGGACCTCTTGCAGGTTCAGTGATACAATCTACATGTTGTTTGTGTGGGAGATGGAACATATTGGGCAAATTGCCGCGTTCCCCGGCTATGAATATTTCATAAGCCGACCATACGACGACGCGATCACTTCATCATAACGCAGGAATAAGCAATGCGGGGACAGATTACAGTTACAAGGAGATATAGTATGGAGGAGTTTTATATTTTCTTGGATTGGCCAACGTCTATTCTGTTACACGTTCATTTGCACTGGTCACAGAAGAGACCTGTCCTCCGAGATGCAGGAACTTCCTAGTTCTGAGGTCAGCGTTTATTGTAAACTAACATGTTTGCTCACTAATTTTATTTAGTTTAATATAACCTATGCTTAGGTTCCTACTAGTGTATGGACTATGAATACTTTGTCATCTTACCGTACAAATAAACTTATTCTTATACATAAAATTTACAATAATCACATGCTATAGACTAGCGTGCTTCATCGTAGACCTCATCGTCCTTCAAGCAAGATTGAATTCAAACATGCAAATAAATAATCTTACCTAAAGTCGGATTCAATAGAACTTGTTCATAATGTGAACAAACCTATCCTTGATTTATCACATTAGACGATTAATTATAGTTTAATTCAGTTGGAATTCTCTTTTTTCGTATCCTAAACTACATTATACGATACCTTTACCCTTGCTTCTTATAATAATTAGCACGCCTAGTACAAGGCAAAATGTATTGGTACTTAACTAACAACAACATCCCGTAAATACACCTACGTTTATGCAAATAAAGATATTCTATATTCTGATGAAATATTGATAATTCATCAAACCATTGACATCGCCAATATGGTGGTTTGTTGAACAAGTTCTATGGAATCAGACTTTAGGCATTATTCCTTAGAAAGTACCTTGATCTCGCTAGACTCTCCAAATCTTTGTTGTCTTTATAATCTAAGTCTAAATAACAGAAACTCTACAACTGTTTAAAAAGTAGAGAACTGCAGCTGACTGTTTACGCCCTACGGTATGACAGATTGCCAAAGAAAAAGGAGACAAAAAAAAGAAGTTGACTGTCCATCCCCGACTATGAAATGACATCGGCGACTATAGTATCTGTGCTTTTGCAGACATGTTATATGAAATGTGGATGTATAATGAAGCATAGACAAACTGCAAATCGTCGTATCTCTTAGTTCATGTGACCTGAGAATTGAGCAGGCTTGTTCAAGACTTTGAAGAGAAAACTAAGCAGATATGACAATGGGGCCAGTTTTGTCGCCTCGATTTAAGCGGAACACTAAGTGACTCCACTAAAAGAGACTTCCAAGGATTTTGTTACTTGAACCAACTTCATTAGGGAAGTTTAGTCATTCTGCGTAAAGTGGTGTCGCATTTTTTCCAACAAAAACAAACTTTTTATACAAGTAGTGGCCTCAATATCGATAACTGAAAATTTGAACAAATTTTAATTAAGTATAGGCTAGTCTAAGAAAACACGGAGAAGGAAAACATTGTAAGGAAACCTGCATTGTTTAAAGAAAAATGTTTAGTGAATTCTACGAATCAGCACTGGGCCGGTATGGAAGATCATAGCCTGTAACCCTCTTGTGCATGAAGAGGTACCTAGGGTAGCGATTATGGCACGTACTGATATGAAAAAATCGAAAAGATATTTTAATCGATCTTGTTCTAACAATCAAAGATTTTGAAATTCACCCTTATGTAGATCGCTCACTAGAGAAGTTTTATATGAAAACCGCGTCTGCCAGTGGCCGGCTCATAGCAGGCGCATGCGATGTGAGCAGTTTCCCATACATAAGCCGGGAATTGAAATGTCAAATGTATGGAACTATAAGTGCATTTGCACAAATCCTTTGGCTCGATATCAGTGCTCACATGAGCATTCTAGAGGAGATAGCGCTACTAGTCCGATTTCTGTGATACCAACACATTCCGTAGCCGCTCTACTTTGCAAGTCGAATGTGCCAGAACGGTCTTGAATGTGTCTTTGTTTTGATCACCCTCCAACCGTTGACTTATCTCCTCTGTTTCATAATCTAGGGATACCTCAATCTATTTATCTAGGATGGGCTTATAGACTGCCGGAATATGCATATTGCATAGCAGGCCTTTCTCAGTGGATTTGCATATGATTAGTAGCTCCAACATTTGTTGGAATCCAGGGCTGATGTAATCTTCTTATAATGTTATCTATAGCCAGGGTTTATGAAGCACGTACAGGATTATGAAAAAACGTGACAGAAATCATATGAAAAAAACTGTGTTTAATTTGATGAAATAATTTATGACTGAAAAAAATTGATTAATATATATATTAAAGTTTCCGAAAGTCATAGGGTGACAAAAAAATTGACCACCTTTCGCTCAGCATGGAAACTAGATTGAGCCTTGCACCCTATCTTACAGGTTCAAAGGGGCAGGGGATAGTATGGTCCCCTTGCCGCCCACCGTGGCTACGCTACTAACATTTCAAGGTTTCGAACCCGGACTTCCTACACGTAAGCCACTAGTCACTACTATCTATGCAAAATGTCTTACTGTTCCATACAAAGATTAGAATAAGAACGAGAATCGTCTCTACAGATACTCGTATCTGTGTATACCCATAATGTATCATACTAATGCCTGCTCAACAGCATGGCAGCACAGATGGGTTATTGATCGATGGTTGTTTTTCTTTTGTAGCTACTTTACTGGCGATGCCGATGCGAGGAATATTTTCTCTATAAAAAGTCTTGATACTTGTACTGGCTTGTATACGGGAACGGGATAAATAACGGTCTGTTTATCTTTCCCACAACGTAGAAAACATTTGCAATACGAGCAAGCATATAGATAGATCTACTGAAAGATTTTTTTACTCCGTCAGAGAAAAAAACGGACAAGAGCGAGTTAGACTCGCGCACAGAGGGTTCCGTTCTGAATAATCATAAATTGTTTAGATTTCGTTGAATTTTTCCTGGAATTATTATATATACAACGCCTTCTATCAGCACTAATTGTTTAAAATTTTATGTCGTTAAAAATAATAATATCATTTTAATCTCTCAAAAATTATAAATTTTTGAAACATCTTTTTATTTCTCGTGTATCTATGTGTGAATTATTTCAGATTTTTCGATTTACAAACTTCGGAGAAAAGGGGAACGGTCAATTTTCTTACATGGCACATAAAACAAAGTAAAAAATAGTTCTGTACTTTATAAAGCGCTTTCATATGACACCCCACTTGTTTCACTTTCAGATTTCAATGTGTCCCCCCCCCCCACCCCCCACCCCATTTTCAGTAAGAATAAAATTATTTCCTAATTTCTTTTACTAGAATAGTTCTATAATTGTGCCAAATTTCGAGTCTATAACTTCAGTAGTTCCTGAGAAAAACAGCTTTGACATACAGACGGACGGACACCGAAGTCTCACCATAAGGGTTCGACCTCTATTATTAGAGAAACCAACAGTGTGAATGAATTCATAATTTGACCACCACTGCTATTAGGAGCAATAAAATATTTATAGTGTTAATCTACTCATATCATTGTTCGTTTTGAAATTATGGTGATTGGTTGAGGCCGTTAATGTTATTGCTTTTTAACAACATTGTGTTCGATTTCAAATGCTAAAATTATTGGTGAATTTGGTTATCGAAATGATAGTAAAACGAGATTTTACCGCGATTTATACCTGCGTACTTATTTAATTTATTTGAATCCTATGAGGCTGGCATGGTTGCATAAAGGGCCAAAGACTCGAAAAGAAATAGATTTAAAAAATACCGATATTAAAGCTTTGCTATAAATCTTAGTTAGCGTTACTCGTAATGTAAGCAGGATAGTTGGAAATATTTTTGCTTAAGTACTAATAACTACGATTGTAATTTAGAGGTTGAGAACTTTTCCGATACTAGAGATTATAAGCCACGATTTATTAGGCCAAACCTTTTTATATAAAAAAAACTAGCTAAAACAAAACTTTGCATTCAGTCAAACTTTTTGACTCTTACCTTACGAGTATAACTCTGTAGCAATGATTCTAGAGAGAGAGAGTTTGGTGTATTTTTAAACCTGCCTGCAGTTGGCTTAATAATTATTTATTTATAACTAGAATACAAAACAAAATCCAACACCAGAAATAAAGCTGTCTAAAAAGTTGCGAACCACGATTCTCGTCGCCATAGCGCAGGTAGTCAAAAAAGCCATTTTTCGCGGTAACCTCATAAATAACGTGACATTCATCTTCATGACACTTGAATAACATGCCGGCCCGGCGGGGACCCATTAGCCTTTAAACGAAACAAAGCCCGGGAAGAACGGACTTGCTGGATGTCTGTATGTCCATTAGCAAAGGTTACAATAAACACATAAAGCTTTATGCCCTGTATTCGGGTTTGGGCCTGGGCCTGGGCTCGCGCATTGAAAACTTGAAGGTCGTCTACCAATCATGTCTCTAATTAAAGATCAATGCTGGCCTTTCCCTTTCTAGAACCTTTTTCTTTTCAGCTTGCAGCTTATTGCTAAAGATATATACTATTGCGTGATATCATAAGACCACGGCCATAATATTGTGACTGAAATAATTACCTATGATGTCTTTCGTCGTCAATCTATGTTAAGAATATTATGAAGACAGGGCTCAAGATGTAAGTATACTTATAGTAACATGCCTTCTAACAACAACATAACTAACTTACCTATACTTACAATAACATACCTACCATTACCTTTATGAGTACCTAGCCTATAATGATACTTTTTATGTGATGGTAATAGTATGGTACTTTAATACAAAATTAAAGGGTAATATAGTACTATTATCCTTAAATTTCACAGTAGTCTATGTATGACATCAAGTCTTCTTTTGAGGGTTTTCAAGCTAAATTTTGTACATTTTAAAGTTAGTATTGTCGAGTTACCTGCATAAAATTTTGTTTTAGTCCGGTTTCGAAATTCCAGCATTACAGTGTATTCATTTTCTAATGATAACGTTTGTTCAGAGAGAAATCTCAGTTTTCTTTTTCCATTCATCGAAACGAAATTTGGAACAGCTTTTCTCAGCCGATTTCCCAATAAATTCCTCCGACAGTAGCTAAAGTATTGTTAAAAAATTCTTACGAGTTTTTTGTAAGGATCCCGAATATCTGAGGTTGCGTTTTAGAAGTAGAAAGTTTTACTGAGTGGCTTGATGACAGCAATGATTTTTACATTTGCAGACAATTCAGTTCTCTCAAAACCTTATCACGCACGGTTTTTGCAGTCTCGTTATTTAATGGCGTGGAAACTGTGATAAATTGCGGCCTAATGCTCTTTTTCTCTCACATAGGCCTATCGTTAAAAGGCCGTGTTTTATTGTAGGGGATTTCTAGCAAAGTTTTATTCATTTGACCGCATTCGTATTTCAAAAAGTTAATTTGGTCTCTCTTGTTCTGCAGCGATCCTTACAACATATTATATAAAAAAGGATCATATTGAAAATTAATCATATTATGTCTAATATAAATACAAATATACTTTATTGCACACCCGGGACAAAAGCAAAACATACAACATAAAGAGAGGTACAATTTAATGTGCAGAAGGCGGCCTTATCGCTTTAAGCGATATCTTCCAGCCAACCTTCAGGTGATGGAAAAATCATAAGATACATAATATACGGAATAATACTAAGAGTCGAATCCAAAAGCATAATATGCTTCGGACAGGCGGACAAATGGGCGAGCTTCTTTTTTTTTCAAAAATTTTATCGGCGGCTGTTCCACCATAAATTGCCATGGCTTTCAACTCGTGGATAGTAAAAGAAATATAGATTGTTAATAGCTCTGATGCTGTGGAGATCACGCAGTTATCGATGCCCGCTTGATGAGACGACGAAGACGTCGATGAGGAAGGTTACTGGTAATGGACGACTTGATGAGAAAAGACGGACAAAGACAGGCGACATTCGCCAATAGGGTAGTTTCCAAGTATGAAATATTAAATGCACTTCTTAAAAAGATTTTTTATAGTTTATTAGAATCATTCATTATACATAAAAATAGAATTTTAACAATAAACATTAAGAAATACGAGTAGTCATAAATTGATGGTCAAATGTGAAAACCGACTTAAAATTCGTTGAATAATAAAATAGCTACAGGTAATCAAAAATCAGAACGGTAGAAAGAAACGGCAATAAGTATTATGACGTCAGTGTTGCCTAGCGCCATACAATAAAGGACTGTTGTGCTGAAAAGGGACAGAGCATCTCTCCAATACTAACTTTAACTATTGATATCTCTTATGTTGGTTGAGATATCGAAAAACTAATTTTAGATCCTTCGTTAGAATATCCATGTTAGTTGATTGATGCAATAAAAAAAATTAAGTTAATACCGTATTTCTCCCGCTGTGGCGCCAGTGGGTCAAATTGTAACACTTAGTAAGTACTTATAAATATGGAAATATCGCACATTTTGCTGGACCATATGTGTTCGGTTCCAGCCCCGGTTGGGTTCGCTGCAACCAATCACATGCGTTCTGCCCTCCACCCATTTGAAATCAGCGCTTCGTGATAGGATGGAGAGAACCGAACCGGGGCTGGAACCGGAGCGTGAAGTCCGAGGCAGTCGGCTAGTATTTGGGTTTTTCAACATTACAACATAATATTTTTTTCTGTCGGGAACATATGACTGAAAGTTCTAGATATGCTACACCAATTATACATATTTCATTTTTTCGTTTATTAAGTATTTTGTTTGTATTTTGTTTTATATGTGTGTAATAAAGATTATAATAATAATAATAAACACAGCATTTTGAGTCATATTTTATTAATTTTCACGAATACTTTTTCTTATTGACAAACAATCTATACATACATAACCAACTACACTAGCGAGCGCCACCTGTTTTGAGTTTCTCAGAATCTCTGCCATTGAATCATGTAGGTAGAACATCCTTTGAAGAGGGCAGTGTGAACGAGTAGCAGAGCTGTGAATATACGGACTAACTGTTAGATTGATAAATACACAAATTAAAAAAAATATGTTTGGCTACAGTGAACAGAGTGACTGTGGCGGGTGGGTGGCGATCAGAAAGTTTTTTACACCAATGGAATGTCAAGAAATTTTAACAAAATCACAGAGTACTATTACGTACTGACGTAAAAAATCCTATTGCGATAGGGTTTCACAGAGTATAGCTTAATGACTCTTCCACTGATCATATGATACGTCATGGATACGTCCATATAGTATATTTCAAAACAAAAATAAGCACAGTTCATATTATATCAAATAGAGGAAAAAAAATTTTTACCTTGAATAATTAAATTTTTACTCGTAGAGCAATTAAAGCTTTTTTGGCTCTAATTACCTACCATTATTTTTTACATAGGTACGTAAGGTGTGGTGACGGTAATCTACGTGAAATATGAACGATCATAACATTTATAAATTAAATGTTGACGCAGAAACGTGTGACGGCAGCTATCTATAGTTCCATAACGTCAAATTTATGGAACACGCACGTTGAAATAACAACCTTTTATACTTCCAAAGGCGCGGTGTAGCTTTCCATAAACATCAATATTCAAATACGTGGGTTCTAAAAACTCATACGGTCCAGGTTTTTATGACGGGGATATTTTTCATCGCCTGAATATTAAAAAGGGAATCCCGTGCGGATCGTTGTACCAATTGAGCCATATTTTCACATGCCCCTTGAATATTCTACACCTACAGGACGAAAGGCTTTTGACCGCACTGTCGGGCGAATTCGCTGGGCTTTATAACAAATGTACTTGTACGTTTGAAATACAAATTTCAAAATAATATCCAATCGTCAAGCAGTCCATAGCATTCAGTCATTAGTCATATCGCGTTTTGTTTCAGTACCTACATCACGATAAGGCATTTAACATTCCAAAACAACCAGCGGAAGGAAATTCCAACATAAAATTAGAAGGTTTTTTGTCATTTACATACAACAGGTAAGTAAAAGCAAGTAATATTTACTTATGACGATTTTATGTATATTTGATGTTTTTAATTGTAAAAAGTAACTAATGGTTATTCTGAACATAAATTATAGGTAGGTACCTATAACGATATACGAGTATAGTACATACTTGCTACAATCTGCCCTCTAGGTGCCGGCTAGTAGGGTTCTAGGACAGTGTGCAGATGAAGTAATAGAGAAAAATTGATAATAACAGATATTATATTTATCAGGAACTGAATAACACAATAATAGAAAATAGGTAGTAGTAGGAGACAATTTTATAAAACGGAGAAACTTCCGTTCAGGACAAAATACAAAGAGAGAGTAAAAACAATGAAATTAATGGAATAATGGAATTTAGAAATGGAATGGGAATATGATTTGAATTTTTAAAATATAGATGAAGAAATGAAGATGCCAACACGAAAAGAGGTGAGATAAACGCTAACAATGAGGTTGAAATTGATGGCAAAGAGGTTGATATGGTAGATGAAATCGACATCGGTACATAAACATCGTTACATCGTTGCTAAAGCACCATTTTTTTTTATCGATTACGAAGAATTTGTCATGTCCGTAGATTTACTTAGCACTAATTAGTGCCAAAGTAATAGAGACAGGGTCTCAGATTATTCTCGCTCAAGATTAAATTGTTGACGCGGACGCAGTAATTTATTTCAATTAATTCAGCGACGTGACGCCCTGACAGATTCACTGAATCATTTTTCTCCTTGGCAAAGCGAAGACGTTGACAAATGAGCAAATTATTCGGTCACTTCACCATATGGCACTGTATAAAATGTAATCTAAAGGTTGTATAGAAATGATGTGAACGTTAGATACTCGTAGTAATATTGTTGTAGATCTTGAAACTCGCATCTGTAAGTGATCTATTTACTCACTCAATTAGAAACAATATTGATAAGGACAACATCATCCTATAATATCTTCATGCTATATTCTAATTGCGTACGTATATGCAGAGGTCAAATACCGGAGATGCAGCATCGCAAGTGCTATCAAGTTCTTTCACGTTTTTCAAGCGGTAAAAAATGAGTTTATTAACGACCTCATCGCTGTGCTCTGCCCCAGAGATATGGCTGCTGGAGCCGCTAATATTTCAGGCTGAAAAATCACTGTCGATTTATATTCGAGCAAAATGCTATAGATAAAAATTGACCGGTTCTCCTCTCCTCAACTCCATTGGGCACTCAGTGGGCTAGTGATATTTTACAGGAGTGCTGACGTCGGGAATGGCTTACCTAAATGGATTCGAGCTAGTTAACGATTTGAATCTAACCGTAGCAAATCATATAATAGGAACTTTCCGTGTAAGAAATTGATATTTGATTTAGCTTTGCATATTATTTGTTTGTAGATATTATTATTATAATAGCAATCTCCTTACTAGTCCCTAAAGGTACGTACCTAGTCAGACACATAGGCGCACAATAGATCAGATTTCTGTTTTGCCAGATTTGCGATTTGTCCGATTCACCTATCTACTTTTATTTATTCGTAAATGGGGTTTTTATTTATTTGTTGAAAAAGTAATATTAAAATAATGCTATCTACGAGTACTTAAATTCTGAAAACTTTTATAAGCCCTTATAGACGTATTTAGCTTCCCACAATTACCGCCCCTTCCCAAATGCCAACACTGATGTTTAGTTACCGCCTATGGACCTAGCCTAGGTGATTATTATTTACGTGTCGCAGGCGACGGTCACGGGTAAATATATCGGGAGGGTATGTACCGGTCGAGGCAATGCATAATTCATGAGAGCCGCCCTGATCACCCGAATACCGGACAGGCTTCGTATACCTACCTAATTGTGGACCACTCAATCTTGCTTGACTGAGGTCACTGTGTGTCGGCGATATGTACTTACTGAGGATATTTGTGTATATTTAGGGTAATTTAAATGCATAGAGTTCGGTCTTGTAAGTAGAACCACAAGTCTTTTACACATTGTCGTATTTGATGGTTTGCTTTAGAGATTCTTAACTTAATTTGTTTTGTAGCAAACTTTGTTTCAAGCGCCTTCGATTTTTAGATGTCACAACCTGTAATTAGCCTACATTCCTATTTTTGTATCCACAATTCGTTGTCTTGGTAATTAAGTACTTAATCGTACTTATAAGTTTGCTGCCCGTCGTTCTTCTTAAAGAATACTTAGAGATGCCATTACTCATCAAAGAAACATCTGGTTATCAATATCTATCAGGTGATTTGTCTTATATTTACGAGGTTTTATAACTGACTTTATGGAGGTCGTTTTATGTTTGCTGCTGTCTGCAAATTCTGTGATAAAGAGTGACCGTATAATATTGACGTAATTTGGATATTTGTGAACATTTATATGCATGGGGTCCTGTGAGTTGGTGACTGAGTGAGTTAGTTTTAAGGTCCTCACCTCATAAGAAGAAAAAGGTGAATAGCACAGAAATTGGACTAGTAGCGAGTGCCTTATCCTGTAGAATGATGATGTATACTGACAGCGAACTAAAGGGTTTGTACATACCTACATTTAACATTTCAATCCCTGATTAATATATGGGAAATATTCACATCGCATGCGCCAACTGACAGACGCGGTTTCCATATAAAACTTCTCTAGCGAGCAGTCTTCTTATGGTGAATCCAAAATCTTTGGTCAATTGCAGTACAAACTGCGCGGAAAGAAAATATAATAATATATTCATTTATTTCTTCTTCTCTTCTAGATTATTTGTAGGCACTGCTGGATGATGCCGTATCTTATGCTCTCCTACTTCACTCGAGGTGCAGTCATTCTAACCAAGGTGGAACCGGCTCAGGTTCTAATATCATCTGACCACCTCACCGCTGGTCGTCCCACACCACTCTCCTGTGGTCTCCATGCTATTATTTTGTGGCTCCACCAGGATACTGATTCATTTAAATTATCGAAATTGGGATATGTTCATTGATAAGTCTTAAAATAAAAGTGCCAGTATTTTAAGGGGGGAAGAGACATGTCAATTTTCTCAGCATTAAGAGAAATACTAATCGCATGGTGGATATGTAAATGTTCTTATTAGGTATGGAAAAATATGCATCGAATTTAGGCATTTCTTTGGCAAACGAAATTGGTGGGTATAGTAATTACCTCTTCACAGATAAAATAGAAAAATATCTCTTTACAGATGTTTGTTCCAGGAGGTTCGAAAATCAAAACTGTGTTGAACTCCATAACATGCCATAACTGTATACACTATTACGGCTAGCTTGTCTATTTATAGCCGCGGGTGCTTGAACTGGCTTCGTCCAGACTCTCGAGGGACGGTACGGCTCGGAGGCTGCACAGTATACTAAATAGGCTGCAGCGTGCCACGAATACCTACCGTCATTTATAATTATATCTCAAACTGCAGTTGGCAACAATTTGTATCAAAACATTGTATCGGCACAAATCACTAGATATTTCATGTGCCCAGAACAGCCCAGTTAAATTAAAGTCTACCAATTATCAAGTTGCGGTTATGAGTACTCGTACATAGATAATAGAATGTAGTGGGGGACAATGTCAGAGGGTGAAAATAGCATACAAACGTACCCGAAAAAAAATTCATGTTACATACTCGTGATTACATAACGTCATTTGTTTTGTCTTTTGTGCAGACGAACCTCTTGCCTTATTGGCATTTGGTTCGAAGCACCTACATAGCAAAGAGTTCCTAGTATATAGCATAGTGTAACGAAGTACTTATAGCGTTACATAAACATGAAGGTGAAAGTGTTTCCTCCGAGCATGCAGATTCAAGGGTTCCGTTACACAACGCGTAACAAAATACCTGTAGGTACTACGCTAGGTGATTTTGTTGTTATATTATCATCTTTCACGATCACGTGGTGTGGAAAATAACGCTCCTGCTTTTATTGAAGAGGTTTCAGTAGGTATAGTAAGTAAAGAAAAATACACTTTATTGCACAAATAGAAAACAACAAACAAAAGATAGAAAAGGAAATACTGAAGTACAATTTAGGCGGCCTTATCGCTAAGAGCGATAGGTATCTAGTTTGGTTTCAAGGTGTTTATACCAATTGCCTCTGGATCAATGGAAACAGATTAAATTAACTGAAAATATAAAAAAATAAGATTACAATATGCGAATGCTAGCCTGATAAAAGTCGGTAAAATTATGAACATAAAAGTAGTAATTTTAGGGATGAAGTTAAAATTACTACACTACGCTGTATTCCTGTGTATTGAACATTAATTACCCGTGCATTAAGTACTTACCGATAACAAACCATCAAAATTCATTTCGGAATACCTATCGTAATGATCAGCAATAATGAAGCATGCTTTACACATGAGTGGATTCCCAATACCATACAAGTTAACTCACTCGCATCAATAACTATTATTTTCACATAAAACTTATTTGTTACAGAATGAATCAATGTTTATTGCAAATGTCGCATTAATCTCTGTAAGTACCTACAACTAAGGTAAATAACGAACCATATAAATCAGCGAACCATCATCATCAGAAAACTAGCTTGCAGAACGTCTAAGAATGCAGAATGCCTAACTGTCATATCTATGTAGCAATACGTTTTAATTGTGTGTGTTTTTGCAAGCAATACTTTATGTCTGTCAGTCTATATATTCGATAACCAACTTAAAAAAAAGGAGCATTAATTTTGTCCTTAAAAGTACACCTATATGTACTAACATTATCCAAAACACCAAAAATATTGTATTGTAGTATGAGCTACAACCATTCACATGCGCCTTTGTTATTTGATGCAAGATGCAACGAACCGAACCGCAATGGAACCGGCCACGTGAAGTTCGAGGCTAATGAGGAATGACTTCCGTATTGGCTAGCAGTGACTGGAGGGGAGGGGGACAAATGATGATAGCGAATATCCTGTCATATTCATTGACAACCTGATTAAAACAAGCCATATCAAGTTAATAGTATTAATAGATGCAGCGAGCAAATAAATTTACAGCTCTATGGGTGGTTACGAGTCTACAGGCTGGACATAAATAATGCGGCGGGTTGGATTCCCTTCCCATCCCTCCCTCTGCAGTCTTCGATATGGTTTCACACATTGTGGTTTCACCGTAGTACTGTAGTAAGTTGAAATAATTTGTAAATGACTTCGTTTTGTTATATCCGCAGTAGTCTTATATAGTATTAGGTCTCCCCTATTCTTATACTTATATCTATTCTTATCGAATTCTGCCAGTGGTCTTCAGTATGCTTGCTACTTTTTGAAAGTAAAATAATTGTAAAACTATATTTCTTTGTTGTATCCACTAAATACCTTCAAGCTATATCCTTTTGCTAGTTAAGCTTGAGAGATGGATAGGAGTAGGTACATTGTGTCCTGTATTACTTTACAGCCCTTGTTCATCCTCCAAAATTTTATACTCACTCTAAGCTTGATGACCCTTGGTTCAGTCGCGTGTTACTATGACATTTCTAATAGTAACAGTAATGTGCGCTCCTTTAAACTCTTTTGTATCTTTTATATTGTGTTCCTTATACCAAAGGTTTTATACTCTCAAATCTCTTTGCATTCAACATTCAATGCAATGTACTCTACATCCCTATACGATAAAATTTGGTGCAAGCTCAGTTACTCAGACTCTTTCCTACTCTCCCCAGTCGCTTGCCCCTCGTTGCCATGGATTTCCCATTGCTAAACCTTACTTTGATGTATTCACCGCCCAACCAACTGTCAGTTGCAACTTTGATTTCCCACGTTTCCCCTAGGTAGGATATATTCTACATACGTTACAGTTTATTAAGAAACTTTGTCATTATTCTGAATGGTGCCAAAAATAAAACGAATAGGCTAGGTAAAGTTACACGTTTTTATTATAAGCTATAGTTTACAACTCTTAATAATAATGCAGTTTCCATGAAACTTATTCTTTTAATACTTATCATTGTAGTTATGTACATTTACATAGAAAACTGAAATGATTATAATTTGTTTACATCAGCTTCAGACATTGTTAAATACAGACTTCTTTGAAGTTCAGTGAACAGTGTCAACGAATTAAGTTCACCCACAAAATAACGAATATACAATATACAGGTATGGGTCCATAATATTTTAACAGCCAAATACAATACATCCGTCTTTTACACAAGCAAATTTTTTTTATCAAACTTAATAATTATGAAGTCTAGTATAACTACTCATAGATGTACGCACATGTATGTTTGTATATATTACACGACAGTATTATATTTAGTGGTAGGTAGTATTCAGAAAATAAGTTGTGTGAGATTTTAATAGCAGAGAATTCAGTCTTTACCTCACTATGTATAGAGAAGATAACATTAAACTTGCATGTGCGCGAATGCGCCTAAAGCGTATATGTTAGGCGAATCAGGTGGTCTTGAAACCGACCTGGTTGAAGCAAATTTAGTTTTAGCAGTATTAAAAATTTTACCCACTCGACCACTCTTTTCTTTACGGTAACCATTAGTTAAGATTACTTGAAACTTGTTCCAAAAATCTTTGTCGTTCCATAAAACTGTTGTTCTTACATCTCGTTGCTCCTTAAGAAACGCGTATATTGAGTTTTCTGGGCCGACATCAACGAAAATATAAACAGTATTTTTCGCTTTAAACATTTCGCCTCGAATTTTCTTTATGTTCACGTGGCTATAGTGCGCCATTAGGTAGTTTGGAGAAAACATGACAAGCGTTGTGAACATGTCTTTGTCAGAGCTTGTTAAGCTTCTCATAAAACTCTCTTTGTTATCACATTTATTTATCGGATTTGTGTGGATTTCTAGGTCCAAATGATGCCTCACTTCTGGTAGCACTTCTTTGAATATAAACTCCTCGTCTTTGTCTGAATATTCCACTACAATACCTTGACTGTAATTATTATTGGCATTATGTGATAAACTGTACAACGATTTCTTTACGATCAAGTAAAGTTGTTTACGTAAATCGACATACAAAATAGTTAGAATTACTATAAATATTGCTACTGTGGTTAGTATTGTTGCCATGACAATTATTCTCATAGTGCAAGTGCCATTCGCCCAAAAAGGACAATCTAATTCATTCAAATCGACGACCTGAAACCAATTCAAATTACTCTGCTTAATATTAACATTCTAAATAAAAGTAATCAAATTTTAATCTCTCCCAAAAAGTATGGATCAAACGAAACAGACTGATGGCTGAGCTCATTACCAATCTATATAACCCCATATATGGTTATGCAATTCATCATGATAAAAAAGTTATTTAAATTTTTAGAACTTTATCAAAAATGGCCTAGTGAATCCACAAAAAAAGTGAACGACTGTATAGTCAGTACAACTATAACCATCAAATCAATTAAATTTGTTTTAATTCAATGAATAGAATATCTTCAGTAAATCTAGTCTAGGTTCCAACCTTTGTCTTCAAGTGGTCCTGAATGAAGTCAGTGAACTCATTATTTATGCATCTGCACTGAAATGTGTTGTGAGAAATCCAGACCTCTTTCAAAGGTTTCTTGAATAAGTTATGATATTCATGTATCCCCGATGAATTCTCGTCGCCCTGAAATGAGATGTTTGTTTATATTATAATTCACTTTGCTACTTTCTCGTGCTCTGGACACAAGAATTTTATTTACTTACTATACTATTACTATAGTTTAAATGTACAGTACACTCACCCATAAATATGCTATAGAATTATGACTGATATCTAAACTGTCGTGTCCATTGATCCACCAGTCATCGAAAGTTAACATGAACTTATTGTGACTCAGATTCAAAAACCTCAAATTGTAGGTGTGAGCAAAGGGAGAAATTCTGCTTAAAATCCATGAATCGTTTTGAAGCTCTTTATTTTCAAAATCTAATTCATTGTACGCCAAAGATATTGACATCTTTTGTCTGTTGTTGCTAAATAAGTACGATGAAATTGTTTTCAAATTATTATTCTCCATGTTCAGGTCTAGTAAGCTCAGTAAAGGAGAAAACGTCGGCCTGGAAAATACAGAAACCATTATTGTAGGTCACATTTCCCTGATATAAAATATCAAAAAGTAATATACTGGGTCGCAATAAATTTAAGTGACCAGTTAATTTTGCGTCCCAGTGTATTATCTCGAAAATGTCCTTACCCAAATATTTTCACTAACGAGTTGTGACACAAGTTAAGCCTTTCTAATCTTACTAAAGACGAAAATAGTTTTGGCTCCAAATCTTTTAAGTTGTTGTAACTTAGATCCAATTCTAACAAGTTTATCTGGTCATTAAATGTCGATTCCGGCAAAGTTATTAAACTGTTGTATGCTAATGATATGTTTGTTATTTGTGGGGAATTTGCAAAGACATCATACGGAATATTTTCCAATCCGCATCTTTGCATGTATACCTGTTTTAAATTCGGTAAACTCCCAAACAGATTCCTTGGAAGATCTCTCAGTTCCACGTCATTGTTGAGAATAATGACTGTTTCTAACTCCTCATTGCTTTTGAACAGGTTCTGCGGAAGCGACGAGAATTTATTTGAAAATAGCGTCAGCTTCTTCAACTTCCTCAGTGGTTTGAAAATTGATGTAGGAAGTTCATTGAGTCCATTAGAACTTAAATCTAGTTCTTCAAGTACATCAACTCCAGTAAAAAAGTCTTTTGAAAACCACGTTACGTTACTCTGCCACAATGAGAGTTTTCTCAGGTAAGATAAATGTGAAAATAAGCTTGAAGATATATTGGTCATGTGGTTGTGACTAATCTCTAAAGTCTCTAACTTTTCTAGAGGCTTGAATAATTCTTCTGAAAGATTTATACTATTAGAGCGTATATTTAACCATGTCAGTTCATTTATATCCATAAATAGATTATCCGGTAAGTGTGTAACACCGTTGACGGATAATAATAACTTCCTTAAGTTTTGCAATCCCGCAAAGTGTTTTCTGTCAAAATATCCCGATAGGTTCTTTGCATTTTGGAATATTAGTGCCATCGTTTTAGAAACACCAATATTAGCCAAAACATCTTTGAAAGACGACGATGGTAGTGGGCAATCTTTAAAGCTAACCGACTTGAATGTGTTCTTATAATTGGCACATTTTGGTAACTTGTTGTAATCAAGACTTGTTGCGTTTACGCATTTAATGTTTATGTAAGTATTTGGAAGTAGATTTATCTCTACTATTCGGCCTGAAACAAATAATTTAGTCAGTAATAATTTGTCGAACGACATGTGTTCTAAAAATTTGAATTGTGCAGAATTGCGAATTGATGGAACTGAGAATGTGAAGAACATGGACCAATACGGATATTCTTCGAAAAAGTTTGTAAACTAGTTTTATTGTAGCGAGTGCATTTAGCTGGTGATGGCAGGGTGGGTTAACAATGTAGCCATTTGAAAGTGAAGCGTCAAAGTGCACTTACCATCGATGTTGCAATTGAGTTCGACGGCGAGCGTGCCGCCGCAAACGCAGTTAGGGTCACTCGGACACATCACGCGCGCCGCTCCAATTACTTGCAGAGCCAACGCGGCCGCCAGCACGCATGCTAGTTCTCGACCCATCGTTATCCTCTTACATCTGTCAGTAATCTTGTTTACTTCACATTCTCTGTCTTTGTAAGATGAACTTTTATCTTCAATAAGGTGTGGAACTGATGCTGCCTCTCCATCGCTTTTATTTAGTCTGTGAACAAAATTGTATTTTTTTTAGGTAGGTGTCTATATATTTTAAATTATTTATACAAAAGGTACAATGTCAATTAAATATACATTAAGAAACAAACAATAATAATTAGACGTGTAGATAGAGCTCGAAGGTTCAGTCAAATTATCACCCCTTCAGCGCCCCCCGACCAAATGTACCCATAACGCACGCGGAATTTTCCCATTGAATGGCAAGGGAAATGTGTTGCGCCAAGAAGTATCCGGACCGGGGGTCACACCTCCTTTCCCTCAACCGTCTCCCGAGCTCACGTATAAAGCCCCCGGCCTCCAAACCCATGTGCCTGCCGATTCGACGACAATCGGCACGAAGTCCTACGCCGACTACTGATTGGCGTACTGGCGTGCTTTAGCCCAGTCGCTGTTTTAGCCGCGGAACCGGCGCTACGCTGGGTGCCTCTGAGGTGAGATGCCGCATACGTGCTGACGCATGTGGCATCCCAGATCAGGCAACGACCTTTCCGCCACGTGATCAGGATCAGACCGTCCGGGCGAGACAACCCTGGGGGCTCAAACACGCAGGGCACACCGGCGGACACCACGGCTCTCCTGATGATTTCATTTATAGCCTGGTGCCGGGGTTCTGCCAGCGCTATGAGAACAGGCAAGCACGTGGTGACCGTTGGCCTCCACTATTGCGCCACAGAGCCACCGATGAGGCTCGCAGACATCGCAGTCCATCCTAAGTGCCACTGCCACCCAAATTGCCAGCAAATTGTTATTTCATTTTAATTATAATCGTAAATTTTTAGACCAATTATTTGTTCCAAATCGGAACTACTTTCAAATACTTCTAGGTAAATTACATTCATCACTCGACTTTTCAAAAGCTGTAAGGGATGTTAGACAATTTCTTTGTTTCGTTTGCATATTTTATCGCAATTTTGATAAATGAACGAGCTTTATTAAATGACCAATGAACCGGAGATTCGATACGAATTCGTTCGGTTGGCGTGCCAGCGCTGGAATTGATTCTGCTATTCATAGTTTACAAGCAGCAAAAAGCGCAGCGATATGAATTGCTGGCACCGGGAAATATAATGGAACTCTCTGACCGATAACCATGAGTAATGCTGCTACAAATATCGATATTTCTTTTGATATCCATGCTGTTATCGATATTATTTAATTTAACGATATTGCTAGGACTCGATACTATATTAATCAGGCTTGAATTAAATTAAATTAAAATGTCTTTATTTTCAGACACTAGTCGTGGGACTAGTGTCAATAGTGTTAATTGATAATTTATAATTTGTTTTTTCTATGGAGTAAAAACAAATAATAAATTCTCAATTAACAAGTAAGTTAATAAAATTATAATAAAACATTATAAATTAAAATGATTTAAATATAGTATTATGTATATAAATTTTACAAATTTAAATTCAATATTAATGTTCAATAACACTGTGGTCTGGATAGTCACAATATTAAATTATGGGTTATATCGAAACTATCAAATTTTCCATAAAATCCTTGTTGCCTATTAAGATGGGTGAGCCATGTAAGGCCGATTATTCAAAAGTCGCAGTTATTGCCGTGTGATCGCGAATTCGCTTTACTCACACAAAGATTCATCCAACTCAAGGACATAGACGCGGAGCCGAGTCTCTCGCGCCGTTATTTTGGCAGGGCGGTCCCTCAGTTTGTTGAGATCGGTTGTGGACGCTGTAATTCTAATTCCCGCGCACAGCAAAACGTAATTTTCAAGTAATAATATTGCCATTTTCTCTTAGATTTTTATTCTGCATTGATATTATAATGATTTTGCTTTGCAATTGAAGGAGATTTTTTTACTTTTGTTCCAATTAAGTTAGAAAACCGGTAGTGTTCCTAGGAATGCCAACGTCAGTTTATGTACAATGACTGATTTATTAAATCGACCTTATATGGAGCACTGTTCCTTGTATGGCCGTTTGAAAGAGGTTTTTAAAACTCAAATTTGATGAAGATTTATTGGCTCCATAATAAATGTTTTTATTTCTTATGTTAAATAATGAAACAAAGTGTTACTTAATAGTTAGTTTGTTTTATTTGTCCATTAAATAAAGAAATAATACTGTTTAGTTGTTACGGTGGCCTTCCATGGCTCACCCACGTTTCATCATATTATAATCTTATCGATAATTACATAAAATTACAGTATATTATACATCGATTAAAAGGTACAATATTAAATTGGTCAAAATACTACTTTTTTTTTGGAAGCGATTCCTATTTTTTTTCTAACTGACTTTTGCTGTTGGTCCTGTTGGTATTTCATGTTTTAATTCAGGCTAGTTTTAAATGCGCTCTCGTCTGGACAATATACTCGTACATAAACTTACGCCTGTTTCCCGCAGGGGTATGCAGAGACTAAATATTTCCACCTGCAACGATTCTGACGAACTGTTCTCAGTTCTTCCACACTCATCAATCGCGTCATACACGTTCTTTGGTTAATGGTTGACCGCATCTAACCTTTCTTTAGAACGTCCGCAATCTGGTTGACGTAGGTTCTTCTGGGTCTCCCCTTCCATTCACCTTTTATTTATACACAGCTTTCGTTATTCTCGTTTCATTCATCTGGATCATATTTCGAATTATCGATAGTTTAACAAAATAAATGTGCAACACTAGTCAGTAGCCTGTTATCTCGGTCCCCCGCTTCTGAGCGCTCCCGATATTATTTTACAATTACGCTATCATTATAATGATTCATATGAATGCAGAATATTTTGAATATTTTAATTACATTTGTATTCAGTGAATGCCACACTATCGCCCCGTACAGTAATTTCATAAGTAGATATGTGTATGAATACCAATAGCTATACTTTTATTCTGCTTAAAACTAAAGAACAACTCCGCCAGATTGAATGCGATGTTCACAGAAATTATCTAGCTCATAGTCAATTTGATATAAAAAATAAATATGCTAAGTTAAAAAATATTTCCCGAGAATAGTGCAACATTTGAAAATGGTGATAAATTTAATTCGAAACTCGAGCAAATTTTCTGGAAGTGGCCATTTTAATTCGATACTAAATTCAAGCAATAATTCATAAAACGATATAGAATTCACTACAATGTCTGTCAGATCCAGCAACCTGTTTATTATTAGAGACAGAGGGCAGTGCGGCACGTGCGGTTGGCGTTTCAGATAAATGACCGCTGCATTACAGCTTTTATTAAAGAATATATTTATCTTCTTATTTCGCTTGAAATTCGAGTAGATGGACTTATAGCACAAGAGAATTTTACATAAGTATGAGAAAGATCAATTGCACAAGGCTTGTATTTTGATAGTGAAAATGACCTGATAATTATTATTAAAGTCGTTTAAAATATCTTTGTTTGAATACCGTTTTTAACGTTCGGGTAACAGGTATTATAATGTATAATATGTCCGTTTGTATGTTTGATTTCTGTGGCATCAACAATCAACAACCGATGATCCGATTTGGATACAGGTTCTTTAATTTAACATTACATTTTGTAGAGAGAGTTCTTATGTCTGATAAAAATTAGAGTAGGAATTTCCAAGATCTTGGAGTATTTTGATGTTAGATGGGTTGTCTGAAACGGTAACAGAGGCGTTTAGAGTTTGGGATCAAATGTTTCGGACCATAATAATAATTCTTTTCCACATCTGGAACCTTGAAGATCTAATGATGACCAGGAAAAATTAAGGGGATCACCACAATGGTCCAGGTTTTCTTAAACTTCTAATTTAGAGTTATAATTGATAAGGTAAACGTATTTTTTGTCTTGAATATTCTTTGTCCTGTTATTTGTATTTGGAGCTTAACAGAGTACATGGTGACCTCATCGTGACTGTGTTGTTTATATTTGCCTACTAAGTAACTAAAAGTGAAGCCACACAATTATACTTTAAGCCTGTGATAAAATTACGAGTCTCTCGGGGCATTTGTGTATAATTGTTAATGTTTAAGTGCACGCTTCCACACTATTTAAAAATGTATGTAAATTAGGTGATATACCACAATTATGAATAATTATTGTATAATTTATGTTGTACGGGATACAAATCTTCCGAATACAGTCGGTCTCTAGTATACGTGTCCAAATTCTACAATTCAAATTTGAAGTATATGGGTGATTAAGGTTTATTTCAGATTGCAGGCATTTGACAGATGGTAAGGTAAGTGATACAAATAAGGCCTACCTTATTTAAAACGTTGATATCTTGATAAGTGTAAGAAATAGAATCAAAATTAATTTTCACATATATTTATTCATTTCAAGGAAAAACGAAAATATCAACATAATATCTTGAATTTAAAGTAGGTTTAAATCAACAATTAAAAACAATTGCTCGAGGCCATATTAAATTATGACTACCAAATGAGGCCCGTAAACTTAAAAACTTAAAAACAATAGCTTAAATTGATAAGTAAAATGATGTTTTTACATTAACGCCCAAGATCACAAAGACGGCCTGAGGTCTTATTCGGTATCGTATTAATCAATGTTAAAAACTTATAATTAATTCAAATATTTATAATGATTAAATTATTAGTCACGATTGGGCAATTAAAAGGTTAAGCATCAATAAGTATTAATTGTTCAAATGAAAACGCTACAATATAACGTATCATCTCAACTTGAAAATACGACAATTTTATAAGTCACCACGAAAACACTAACCTCGTTTCTGTCCCGAATGACACGGGGGATGGGCGCGAGGCGCTTTCGCAGTCCGTACCGATTCAATGAGCTTCTTGTGTGTGCATGTGTGGAAACCAACCGAATTTTTGACGTTACATTAATTTAACCTTTGATTTAAAAAAAACTGATTTTATGGAGTATAGGCCTTTTTCGAGAATAGGCCTTATTTGTATCAAGTATATTAGCTAGAGACCGACTGTACATAGGCTAGGCCAGAGTAAACTGGGTGATTAAAATTATAAAAATAAAATGTTAAATAATTGTTAAATAAATCGTTCACATTTTATTAATTTGGCCCGGTCGTAATCCTTCCTTATCCTGTTCCACTCTACTCCCAAACTCACTACCATTATCCTCAACGCACACACACAAACACACGCACACACACAAACACACGCACAGACACAAACGCACACACACACATGTTTTATTTTCTTAATTTAAATATCCGCTCTATTATACTGTAACTACTTGCTCATTTAATTATCTTTGTAACAGTTTGGTTTCGTAATTGGCATATATAGATTTTTTAATTGTTTGATTTATATATTTAATGTTATATGCTGTGAAACTGACTAATAAATAAATATAAATATTACCTATATTTTTTACATTAGTCCTTTAAAAGTATCAGTCTAGTTATTAGCCTATTTAGAATTGCACGTTATATTTGTACTGAACTCCTAAAACATTTCTTGTTATATTCAGGTTTCACTGAAAGCTTCTCGGAAGCTTAACATGTCATTGTAAGGCTTCACGTCTAGACGTGGTGTTTCTATTTTGACAGGTATCACGTTAGGTTTCGTAATAGGTACTGAGAAATTAAGAATTATTTACTGAAAAAATGAAGAAAAATAATATGTACAAAGTTACCTTTTTTGTATCTCTATTTATGTATTTAGATCGAAATAAATAACTTGGCAGGTATATAGTTTATATTGAGTACTTATAAATTAATGCACCGTGATATGCTAAATATTTCGGAGTGAAACTTTTTGTCCCATTAGTTCTGTAAACAGTTTGCGTTAATGTTTTGAAAATTATAAATATTTGGAATAAACACAGGATTTTATCAACACTTTATTAATATTATATGCCCGTTATCAAATACTTACATAAATACATATTATATAGATATTATGTTTCCATAATCCCCGAGGGGGTAGAAGAGGAACCACCGACAGGCAGTTCCCACTTCTCGCCGTAAGATTTGGTGGACAAATGTGAGCCTATCGCCGTCTACTAAGTGTAGAATAGTATCCACAAAATCCTTTAGTCGCCTCGTACGACACCCACGGGAAGAGTTGGGGTGGTGCTATTTTTTATGGCCGGTACGACACATGGCACTACAATTTAAATAAAAGAATAGGATTTTCTCAGTTACCCTATATGGTAAATATAGGGATATATCTGGCGCCGCCGTCTCAGGGCAACAGTAATTGAAATTGAGAACTGAGAGTGTGATTGAGAACCTGTATTTCCCTATGAGGCTGGCATAATCCTAAAATAGGCTGAAGCCTTTAGAAACAAACATATTTATAATTAAGCTATGTGAGATTATAAAGTTACACGATTTGTTTGACCATGACACATGCAACTGTGACGAAACGTCGAATAAAGGTAACTACAGTCTAGTTTACAAAAATTAAATACAGACGCGACCAAGCCCCGTTTTCGTAGTTAAAAAATTAAGCATTGTGTTGTACAATGAAGAGACTCCACTGTAAACTCACTGAAGATCTACAAAGTAAATCAGAAATCTCGTCGCCAAGGATCCATGAGTGGGTGTGTAGTGCTGAGACATAACGGCGCCCATATAACTTCGCGTTTGCGACACAATTACACTGGTAAGTTTACAATGTTCAGGTAAAAGTTCTACTCTTAACTCTATGGCCTCCTTCTTCATAAGTAAAAATATTTTCTAGTAGAAAGGTTGCTTTCCTTTTATCATTTTATTTATTTCTTTTATCTTTTGATTACATAATTACACTTAGATACGTCAAGAAAATAATCTGTTACACAATACAACGATGAAGCTATGCTTTATGATAAAGAAACAAAGAGAAACACAGTAGTCACCATAATAATGAAAAAAATATTAAAAAAAAAATTCTTTTAAAAAGGAGGGCAAAACTGCGTCCTATGGAAAATCAATAAAGAAAAATATTTTTTTTTATTATATAAGCAGAGCAGACGTGCAAAAAAGCCATCTGATTGTAAGGAGTCACCGTTGCCTATAGACATCTCACGTCGCTATAATATTATTAGAGGGTTTTCACTGCGCTGCTAACCTTGAGGACTTAACAGGAACACAGCATCGCAAGCATTACAACTTTGCAGCAGAAATGGGTAAAAGAATAGTACGTGGTAGTACCACCCCAGGCTAACTCTGCACACAGTCATACTACCTTCAATTTATAATCTAACCCACCTAATTGCCCCCCTTCCCTCGATTCCTATTTTTGGACGCACGCGAATTAACGTGCTATCATCAAACTGATAAAATAAAAAGCCATTGCCTACCCCCAAAACAGCTACACGTGCGAATGACGTGGGCATTCCATTGTGTATGTACGAACAATGGTTTGTAATGCGGAAACAATGGTAGGGGATAGGCACAAAATAAATAAGTAGTTACAGAAAGGAATCTCAGTACTAGCACAAAGTAGATACATAGTAGCAGCGTTCGCCGCGTGCGGTGCACGCAGCAGCGCGCCGTCGTCGTAATACGGTCCATCAGTTGGCCATGGCGGGCGGCGCGGCGGCGCATCGCTCCTGGCCTGGCAGCTAATTGTGTAAGTTCCTCACGCGGTGTACTCTCTTTTCTGTATTTTTTTGTGTAAATAGGTGTAAAGCCACGAGGAAGAAGAGGAAGAGGGGTCTTGTAACTTTTTAGAGCTTACCATGTTAGCGGTAATGAAGTACCGATAGCAGCTTCAAGTGGATGAGATAGATCACGGAAGACTAATATTTCTCCAGTCTCTATCGATCGTGGTATAGATCTGACTGACTGATATCTATTAACAAGTACTGCAAAATGCAACTACCGTTAATTAAATGTTTCCGCAAAAGTATGAATGAAACTGAAAGTGTGTTGCAAGTTGCAATATAAAACAATGCTAGTAAGTTTTAATAAAAGTATCAATCATTAAACTTATTTTTTTTTATTTATCTATCTTTTATATACATTGACATACGAGCAGCATACGATAGCATACGACATACCAACAGCGCCAATGTATGGCGCTGTTGGTGAATATTGACTGTCAAATTCCATACTTTATAATTAGTTCAATGTTTCGTCGCAGACAAAATAAGTATGGCAGCTTTATATTATTTTAATTAAAATTAACATTCAATAATATTTACTGTTTAGTGCGGTTACTAACTAAGAACAAACAGCTGCGGCGTTACTACTATTATTTTTTCTAATAGAAATATATTTTCCTAAAAGCAATATAAGTACCTACTCTCAATAGGTTTGATATAAAATTTATAGTGTCATATCATAGCCAGCGAAGCCGACTATACCTACCCATTAATTATTACGAGACAATGTGCCTGAAACCCGAAATAAAAATCAATAGATAGTTATATAATCATTCGATACATTCATCATACAAACCGTCCAACAAAACACAGTGATTAAACTTTTTATACATGTGTCATTAACGGTAAAAAATACGTTTTATATCAAACAGTCGAACAAAACGGATTCATTCATTACGCAAAAACAATAGCTTCATTTAAGACTCATAAACTATTATTGTAATCAAAAAAGGCCATAAAGAATCAGCATCTCTCTTTCTTTATCTCTGTCTTTTCTTTAGGTTTCCATAATTTTCCAAATAGTCAACCAAAACCGGGTCATTGCGCAAAAACAATAGCTTTATTTCAGGCTCTTTATTATTGTAAGCAAGAAGTTATCAACACCTGTCTTTCTCTCTCTCTCTCTTTAGGTATCCATCTTGGATTAAAGAACAAAATTGTCTTATGTGAGCGTTAGTCCAGCTGTTAGCGGTGTTGACCTTGCACTTTCGCGTAATGGATTGTAATTTGGTACGATAGTTACACACACCCATAACCCAGCTGTAACTTTTAAGTTATTCATAGTATCAAAAAATAATGTATGTCCATTTTGTAGAGAATTTATTAATGACCATATCCGTCATATACTATTTTATTGTATCTCTTACAATTCTCGTACAATTTAAAAAAAAAAAGTGACACGATGGCTGCCTAGTGCAAATGATGCCACTGTGGCAACACTTCTTAAAAGTAAGCTATGGGTGTGTACAACTATCGTACCAAATTGCAACCCAGTACACCAAACTGCAA
The DNA here is from genome assembly GCA_947369225.1 of Hofmannophila pseudospretella. NCBI lineage: Eukaryota > Metazoa > Arthropoda > Insecta > Lepidoptera > Oecophoridae > Hofmannophila > Hofmannophila pseudospretella. Next base: position 9,329,039 of record OX376321.1, on the reverse strand, counting down.
TGTCCGGCCGTAATAAGGCCACTAACCGCCGGCTCGACTATGTAGGTTTATAGTATCCATTATTTTCAAACAGTCAAATAAAACGGGTTCAAAACGCAAAAACAACAGCATTATTATGTCTTTTAATTTATTAGTGTAAGCAAAAAAGTCTATAAATAATCAGCATCTTTTGTTTATATATATCTCTCTCTTTCTATTTAGACATCCATCATTTTCCAAACAGTCAGTTGAACAAAACGGGGTCATTACGCAAAAACAATAGCTTTGTTTAGTAAAGAGCCCTGCTGGTGATGGCGTGGCGTCAAAGGCGCTAATTAATTAACTGGAGTTAGCGCAGTGCCATAGAATATGACCCTAAGGGGAGGGTAGGACGGTGTGCAGAATAACTCAACAGAGTTATAGTGACGTATTCACTTACGCATGAGAAACAGGGTCTACTTAATTTCCTGTTGCTGACCTGCCTGTGAGCCGGGAATAGTTTCAGCAAATTGTAATTTAACTTTTTGTTTATAATGTTATAATAATAACAGCTTTATTATAATACAGTATCTCAGAAACGGATTTTGAGAAAGAATAATACTTATGTGAATACAGTTTTAAATAAATCGTGTTCAAATTTTGGTTGAACGAGAGCAAATCTTCATACGAGTACAGGCTGTAGGCAATAGTATACACGGTCAACATGTATGATTGATTTTTTTTTAAAACACCGATTCTAAAAATTATTCAGTAGCTTATAGTATTATTTTTAATCTATGTAACACTTATAGATTTTTAAGAATGTGTCCAGTCGTTTTTGAAAAAATGTCAAACATATTTTTGCTGTTTACTTTTAGATCTGACATTCAGGTCTCTTTAGAGAATTTCTTTTCACTATATCCGTTTCGGTGATTGCCCTTACCACCACCTTTTACTTTCCATCATAATCTACCCAAATACTCACAGGTGGTAGATCATGATGTGCAGGATCGCCAGGGTTGGTACCACCCTCTTACGTATTTCTGCCGCAAAGCAGATATGGTTGCATTTCTGTGCTTCGGTTTGAAGGGTAAGAGAGCCAGCGTAATTGCCGGCACAAGAGGCACTCCATCTTAGTCCCCAAGGTTAGCAGCGCATCGAAAATTCTCTAATAATAATACAGTGAGGTGAGATGTCTAGGCGACGGTGACCACTTACCATCAGGTGGTCTCTACTTACTTTTAAAAAAAAACTATCTCCATTCCTGATCTAATAATGTGGTGAATTGTATTACAATCCATAAAAACGTTAAGAGTTCTGTACGTCCAGAAGAAAATCCAAAATATAAGTTGATCGCAACATTACTACTTGTTATTAAGCAGCGAGAACCCTACAAAACATTTGAAATATAGACATTTTATTGATAATGTGCATTACACGTCAAAATACACTCAGGTATTATATACTAATTCAATATACAGCATATACTAAGGTATACACGCAGATAAAAACAAATACACTATCTCCCGGAGGAACTACAGAGCAATTATTCATTATTTAACAAACTCATAATAACCATTAATAATAAGTACATAATATTATGTATAACTGTAATTAATATATTATCTCTAGTTTGAGCTACTTAAAACGAATAACATAGGATTTCTGGTCCAATATTCCTTCGATTGGTTTAAATTTTTTATGAACTAAATGTCAGATGAATTGACGACTGCGTAAGTATATTTCCCTACAGTTCTTATTTCGCTTTTGACCTAGTTAATTATATGCAAAAAAGGTTTTTAAAATACACCGGAGAACGCCGCCGTCGCGGCACCGAAACGAAAATAAATAATCAATCACCCTGATCTGTCTGCATACTCATCCAGTCATATTCAAAGTATATTTACGTGATGACGCCGGTATTAAACAGAGTTTGAAACATAAATTTTCTGAACAATTTTTTTAACACAGGAATATAAACTATTTGTAAACAAAATGATCTAACTTACCTGTTGCGATGTAACTTATCCAAACACAATTTTAACTTTACAGTTTGCACAAAAATGTCAAAAATTACATTAAGTAAGTATATTTACAGCTTTATCGGTGAACAATTTAAACTAAATTAATTACAGTTCTATGTAAATCTAAGATTAGCTCGTAAATTACAAACACTCGTAGAAGCGTAGCGCCGTAGACCCAGAGCTCTACGAGAGCTACGTGGTGACTGCCGCTACGACTCGCTCGGTTACGGCTGCAAGCCACGACTGCAAAATAAAGACAGTCGGCAACGATCGGAAACCGACGGAAACTGCCGAGTGCGGTATATGAAGCTATAAGTATATAATAGTGCCAAGTATAGGTTTCGTGATGCACATCGCCTGTAAAATTAAAATTTCATGCATTTTATATCGCGTGTCACGTAATTATATCACAAGATTCATGAGCTAACAGAGGGCCGAAATAGAACTATGATGAAAATATGAAAATGCTTGACACATTACTGTCATTGAATATTTTTATTCTGTGACTCTTGAAAATAAACATCAAAAACTTATTTAGATTATCATTATCAAAGGTTATATCAGCTATAAAAAATATCGATAATCAGAATGTAATAAATCTAAATGAACATATCGAATTTGTAGATCGGGAGTAAGCCGGTCGTGAACGATAAAATCAAACCTAAATACAAACGATACATTTTCTGGTCCCAGCAGATTTGGACGATCATTTTTTTATACGAGTCGATTCTTTTTACATTGCGAATCGCGAGTGTGTTTCGATGCGGCTGACGCAACGTGGGGCTACGAATAAAGCGTAGGTACATTTTTCAACTCCAATTTGGTAAATTTTTCAATACGAAACCACAGCCAAAAAAACAAAATAGTTCATTCGTAAATGGCATTTTAAAATAAAATATATTAAGACGGGTCGCATCTGTATTAAACGTAACTGTTTAATAGGTCTATGGTATTGGAATCCAATTAGACATACTACCATTTGGTTATTTTGGACATTGGACATTAGACATTAAATATTGGGCATTAGCGCCATCTAGTAAGTGACTCGGCTGCGCCTCGTTGTACAAACAATATTACTTGTGTTAAAATGACCACCATTACGTGATTGTTGCATAAACTACTATTTCATAATAAGTCTATTTCATTTGATTACAATATGTTATAATGTTTACGGGAAAATTGTAAAGCTCCGACTGTCGACGGTCTGTCAGTGTACTGAACAAACTTAGATTGGTTTTAGTTACACTGTTCATGTAAAATTCTAATATGCTTATACATTTTCAATAAAAAAATATAAAAAACAGACTTTGCCGTGGGTAATCGTTTAAATAGTGGCGTGTTTCCTTTCGTAAATGAATAAAATAATATCGGAACATAAAGAAAGTTACTGTATTGATAAATCAAATTCAGTGTTTTATTAAGATAGAAACCGTATATCAACCAATACGTAGACAAAGGAAATTTTTCATGAAGTCTGAGTGGTGGTCTAGTCTCTCAGTAAAAAACAGAAAGTTACACATGCATGATGCGACCTGTTTCGATCACCTGAGAGTATGTTTGCATATAGCTACAATCATGAAGGTAGGAACGCCCGCCCCTATTGGGTAGGGAGACTAAATTTTCTTTCATCCATGGTTACAATGATAAACTGCGTGAAGTAATAATATACTTACCCATTACTTACTAATTTGTTTATAACATATTTCCAAAATGTAATTATTGGCATTGGTTGTAGTTAGATAGTTTGAAGAGGACAGTTTGCCATATCGTAGACATTTTCGTGGCTCACAGTACTAAACCGATTGTTGGAAATAACTGGGATTTCGATAATCTGTTTTTGCTCCCGCGAAGCTTCCCTAACAGATCGGGGATACTATAAATCATTTTCAAATGTTTTGCGGGTTTTATGTGGATTTTCGGCGCAAGGTTTATCTTGTTTCGATTTTGGTTTTAGCTCGCGTCCGATTCAAATGTGATCTATAACTCAGAAGAATGAAACTAAAGTTATTTACTAGCTTACTTTAAGATATATATTATCTATAAGTAGCTGGACCCTACGACCTTTTACGTCCCAACCCATTAGTTTTCTTTGAAATAAAACGGATGGAGGAGGACGGATGAATACAATATACTTACTCTGTAGCACGCTTTGGAATTTTAATGTCAGCAGGAGTAAGTAAATACGAGTACGTTAGTAAGTAGTAAGTCATTATTTAATTTCTTTTGCCATGCCATATAACTTTAATTTAACAGAATATATTAAGTACCTTTTAAAAGATTATCATTGTGTCGTCGTAAAAAGGGAATTATGATCGTTAATAATAATACAAATAAACGTAAGTATTAAAACTTTCTTCACATTTTCTAATAATAAAGTAGTGCCATATAAAAGACTCTTATGAGAATCTTAACATCTAAACTCGGGATTTTAGAAATACATTTTGCTGATTGCTTTCAAATTGTAAAGGAAGATATCGTAAAGAAATTGTACATAAAAACTTAATATTTGAAATTGACTTCTTACTTGAAATGGATTTTATTACTTACAACGAAACGATAACCAAAACGATATAAAAGTGAATTTTGAGGAGAAATAGTGCAATGAGAGATTATTAGCGTTCAAAAGCATTGTAGTAGGTAGGTGTGAACTAAATTTTTCAACTTTCATCTCAAGATCTACTTGATAATGTTATTTTCTTCTTCTTTCGTATTGAGATTTTACTGGGATTCCTACTATGAACTGATTATGTATATTAATCACGTCATCTTATTGACGCGATAAGATAAATTTTCTTGTTGCGTAATGGCCAAGTCACAGAATGTTCTTAAACTTAAGATGTAGCGACTTGAAGCGACTCGTTCATGAAAGTAATAGTGGTAATTGTAAGAGCTTTGGACTTGGCTCTATATTGCATCTCATTACTTTTTCCGAGTAAAGATACACGGACTTGGCTACTTTGTATTTGAAATGTTTTTGTGGGATATTATTTACATGTACGAAGCATTTTTGCAGTCAAGCCGCATATCCCTGGCAGTTGTGACATATTCTGGGATCGTTCGGCGCTTGCACAGTACACGCGATGCATGTCAATGCTGCAAGCCCCGCCCCGTGGGATCTCCAGGCTTTCCGGCACGCTCTGAGGAAAATATTTTGCTCCTTAAGGGTTGGTGACACATTTCTGTGTTACCACAGAAATGTGTCACCAATTCAGGTGTGTGATGCTCTTAGAAAATGAGTCTGCTGTTAGTGATTTATCTACATAACAATTTTATTTATCAAACAATTTAAGGTAATAAAATAACTACTCGAATAAGCAACTGAACCTTTTCAAGTAATTTCACAAAAAGACTGACATGAATACGTACGTCTGAACGAAACTTGAAATGAATACCTAGTACCTAATTATATTACGAGTATTTCCACTTAACTTCACAGACAGGCGTGAAACTTCAAAGGCTTTTGAGTAACAGGCAACTTCCATAACTCTATTCATCTACTTATTAATACTTAATATATTATGTAGAAATGTTTATTACGTACGCCACGCGATACGGTGATTCCACTAAAAGCATCTCCTCATATGTGGGCCTCTTATAAAAGGAAATGTAACACGTTTTCTACCTACAGGAGTAAATTTTTATTCAACAGGCGTTCTATAGTGAATAGTTTCGGATGCCTCAAAGAAATATTTTCGGGAAAAGGCACTCGCGTTAAATATTCACGGCAATATGCCGAGTGTACGCTCTCAGATAACTTATGTAAATATGTCATGTTTAAGAGGTGCTATTTCGGATGTCAAACTCAGACGCTGAGAAAAAGGCGAAACATCGCTTCCTTGGGTCACAGGTGTTCTTTTTTCATCGCGTATGAGAGAAAGTGTAATGAACGACTCAAGGTAAATTCCACCTGTACTCAGTATTACATGCGTGAGCCTTATTTATATGGGGTATTGTGTGTCACGCTAGCGTCAACACGTGAAAGGAGCCTATTACTGAATCAACCGAAATTAGGAAAGGCTTCTGTGGGTACGTCCCACCTTTTCCTTTCAACAACAATCTTTTGAAGATTTGGTTATCAGTTCACAATTTTCGGGTGGTCCACGTATATCTGTGACATATTTCTAGATAAATATCTAGATAGATGAAGGTGGTTCCTCGGGGATTATGGACGTGAGAGTTATATCATCTATCTAACTTCCGATATACGTTCATCGTTGGACATAGACCTCTCCCATGACGCGATGCGCCTTTCTCGCTCTAATCTTTATAGCTCTAATCTATTAACCAAAATTAAGTAGACACAGTAACTTAAAAATAAAATGTTTGTTGAAAATATTGGGGTTCTCTCGGGGCTACACAAGTGTCGGTAGAGGTCCTTTTCCGCCGAGGGATATTAGCGGCCCTTGCTTGTTGTTTGTCTAGTCACGTGCGTCGCTAAACATAAATAAATAAGGGAAAAGTTTGCTTTGGAAGGTGTCAGGCTTACGTAATTAATGAAATGACTGTGAAACATAGTAGGCGCTTGCAGTTTTATAAAAGTGAACTAAAATAAGCGGCTCTACTTTAAAATGTTTGACGGGTTCGAATAATTAATTAATTTAATTCAAAAGTGTATGCCAATTTACTATCATAAATACCAACAAGAGTAGAGTACCTACTAAAAAGAATGCGGTTACAATATTTGTTACTTTGTTATCCTGTAGATTATTTATGCAACTGACACGTAATTATAGCTATTGTAAAATGAGTTTTTAGTTTATGATACGAGCGTAGCCAACCGAAAAACTCGATAATTATTGTAAAATATTGTACTTATGTAAATTTATGAAAATTGAAAAGATACTCAAGCTGTTTGGTAGGTAGATTCTTTGGGGATCGACGATCCAACCCGCGGTCATTGCGACAATGTTTCCAATTATAATGGAAATAGGTCCGCAGAAACTGAGCAGCGTCAATGGCGTAATTTAACACTTGACAAAATCCAATTGCTTGGCGCATTCAGCTGAATAAAGGAATAAAAAATTTACAACAAAACTAATATTAACTCGGGTATTTTGGTTTAACCCACATCTGCGCAAAATAGACTGCATTAAATGATCAAATCGAGAATTCAGTAATGTAATTGGTCTTCTTTGGAAGTCTTTTTCATTCCAATTGTATAAACCATTATTCTATTTCAGTTTACTTGATTTAATATATTGAAATGTATGTTTGTTTTAAATAGTTGACCTGTAATATTTTTATAGCCCACATTAAAACCATTGCTTTCCTTTTTCTGAGGGCTAGAAATACAGTAAAGCTTACTGAGACAAGTAGTAAAGCTTTGTATTTTCCTTTCCTATGTATTGGATACATTACTTCCCATAAGTAATTTTATAGAATTGTAAGTTTATTTTTTATTAAAATACAGGCGAATAAATGTTTTGTATACCTACCTAAGTTGATACATGACTATGGAGGACCAGGAATTCATAGCTTTACAAAACCCAGCCACACAAATACATTTATATGGGAGGAGTGGTTGTACAGAACTGCCCAGTATATGCATCACCGCCATACATCATCCTCCGAGTACCTGCCTCGAAAATACAGAGGGGCATTTGAATAGATACCCCACATCATTGCGCCGAGAATTGTTCATAAATCTCCGTACATGCCGCCTTTTGTTTAGCCGCCGGGCGTGTGAATGCCTTCAGAGCTTAGGCAAATTCAATCCCAACCTCTTCACTGGAATTGGACGGAATGGAACCTCCCATAATATATGAGGCTCTCTGCCGATAGGTAATGAATTTGCGCTTAGATTGTTCTACGTACCATTAATTTTGGTAATGGTATCTTAGAGATTTGGGAAATGCAATGTAGCGCAGCGACTCGAGTGGGACGATTTGAGCTGGTCTCTTGAATGTTGCATCGCTCTTCTGCTGTGAACAAAGCTTTCAGAAACCAGATTACAATGTTAGGAACGTACCGCTTCTAAGGTTTTCCCGTAACAAAAGGTTAAACAGAATTCTTCGTGCAATATTACTTCGCTTGTTGGTTTTACTTTGAGGTGTAAATATACATTTTCAAATGTCGGCACTTTTATCAAGAAAATTTTCATTGTTTAAGTAAAAAGTATGTACGAGAGGAGGTTCAAAAGTTCGCCGAATGGAAGGGTTGTAAATATTTTTTTTAAATGAATCTTTTTTTCCTTATCCATATACTCGTAATTCCCCTTAAACTTAATACATTTTTAGATCTCGATATTAACTTTTCTATACCATCAATAAAATAGGATTTCTCTTTTTCCCCAAAATGAGTCGAAAGCGCCTCCTTCACTTCTTCATCGGCATTAAATTTTATTCCCCTTAACTCCTTTTTAAAATTTGGGAAATAATAATAATCGCCAGGTCGGGACTGTATGGTGGCTGGGCAAGCGATTCGAAGCCACACCTGTGTAGAGCAGTCATCGCAACATTGCTCTTGTGAACCGGTCCGTTGTCTTGCAGGAGCAACACACCCTTTGTCAGATTTCCCCGTCTTTTTTCCTTGATGGCTTCGTTCAGTTTCTCTAGTTAATCTTCGGTTATGGTAACACCCTTTTCTTTGTAGTCCACTAGCAAAATTCCTTCAGTGTGCCAAAAAATCGAAGCCATCAACTTTCCCGCCGATTCTGACACCATAAACTTCTTAGGGGGTGGTGTACCCTTATTATGCCATTGCATCGACTCCTGTTTAGACTCAGGTTCAAATGATGAACACACATTTCTTCCCCAGTAACAATTCGCTCCAAAAATAGGGGATAGGGTAGTCACCACAAGTGCTTTGTCGCTTCAATTCGTTGTTGCTTTTGGGGCGGCGTGAGCATTCTTGGCAGCCATCTTCCACTGACTTTTGTCATGCCAAGATGATCGTATAGGATTCTCAAAATGGTGGTTTCTGTTCTGATTGCCTACTAATGCAGAAAGCTGTTTCATCTTCAGATGGGCATCATCCAATATAAATTTTTCGACTTTATCGACAATATCCTGCGTCGTGACTTCAACAGGCCGTCCTGACCGGGAGTCGTCTTCAATCGACTCTATGCCTTGTTTACAAATACCATGCCATTTATATACCATGATTTTACCAGAACATTGGTCCCCATAACTTGCCCCCATCTCACTCATTATGGTTTGAGGAGGTTTTCCTTGCTTGGTAAGGAACTTGATTACGGCATGATGTTTAATTTGCTCCATAGTTACTGTTTTCTTTCGGATTGAGTTATTTGCAGGGCGATATAACGAAATACGCCATAAGGCTGACACTCTTGACATATACTTGTATACCTCTAATGAGCTCCCAATTAATAAGATACTAAGCTAGTGAACCTACCCATCCCTTCCCCTCCATTTCGCGGGCTCTTGGACCTCCCCTAGTATATATAGGGTCATATTTTATTAGCGGCAAATATTTCTAGGGCGACATCTATAGGTTATTATAACAATAAGGTTAAGGCAAAAAAAATATTTTTTTTACTTATTAAATTTACGAGAAAATCGACAAAATTGTTCGTTTGAAAATTGAATGAATGAATGAATTATTGCTATTCTAATACTGAAATAAGAAGTAATTAATGAAACGAGTTTCATTGCAAAATAATGGAGTTTATTTTCCTTTAGTATGGAAAATATTCAAACAAGTAACAGGGTTATTTTTTCGTGTTAAGTGGTACAAATGACCAGCACAACCCCCCCTCCAAATATTTGCTACTAATAAAAAACGAACTTAAATATGTCATCGTTTGCCTGGTAACGTGGGTGTAATATGTACGTACTTTTTAATATGAAAGAAAATCTACCTATTAGTTCATATAATCAAAATGCTATGTAAATTATTCTATTTTAGTTTCATTAACTTCTCTATGAAGGCATAGCTCTATCCAACTGAGTTATCGCGCTTGTCACTATTGCATTGGGTATTTTATTGCTACACAGTGTTCGGTCGTTATTGGTTGTCACTGAAAAAAAACTGAACTGAGTGTGATACTCATTGCAGTTCAGTTTTTTTTTCAGTTTCCTACGAGTATATATGCAATCGAGAAACTTTTAATATAATAAGCAATCCCAAAGTCAGATCCCTAAAAAAAAGTAAAATAAAATGATAGTGAATAAAATGACGGTTATGAAACTTTTCCAGGAGATCGGTGCAAATTATGTGGAGTAACTTCAATATACTCAAGTTCTGTGCAAATTTTAAATAATATAAAAAGACTTGTTAAAATAGTACGTTTTACAGCACCTATTTTTAAATTATATCACATATTTTTTAACTTCAATAGCTATACGCCGACCAGAAACTAAAAAAAACCTGTCAAGAGGGCGCCATTGGTAGTTTTATAATATGTGTGTGTGTTAGAGGAGCTCGTAGCCTAGTTGCGAGCGCGGTCCGAAAGTGATCGTGCAGGTTAAGCGACGTTGGCGCGGTCGGTACCTGGATGGGTGACCGCTAGTGGCATATATCATCTGAGCTCCTCCGTGCCTCGGAGAGCACGTTAAGCAGTCGGTCCCGGTTGTTGTCGTTCGACAGCAGTCATTAAACCATGTTAGAGCGGGCGGCCTGAACAACTCTGACAAATAGGTTGGCCACTAACCACACGATAAGCAAGCAAGCAATATACTCAAGAGTTTTACGTCAATATACTCGTACATAGTAGGTACATTCTCTATTTCGATACCGAGTTCTAGTATTTTGTTACATCCTGTATACCACCTTACTCAAACTTTCAATAAATAGGACGAAGAGTATGAACAATTTGGTGTCCTATTAAATTGAACTCTTTCTTATGACTATTTTTTTGTAAAAAATGTCTTAAATATATAAGACACAAGGAAATGTAGCTAGTTATTTAAATAATTTTTGTTAGAATGTGTCACATTGAACTACTTTTTGAAACGAATAAATAAAATTCCTTAAAATTTTGATATTTTACAATTAGTTTCTCGTCTATATCGTTCAGAGTTTTGGGTAACGAATTTTATCATACCATAAAAATTATTAAATTTATAAAATCTTGAATTTACTGGCAAAGGAGAGCGCCGATGTCAGAGTGCCAATCTAAAGTAACTGGGCAGATAAGAGAGTAGGTACATATATGGAGAAAATAAAAAGAAGTAGTAAGAAGCACGTTAAAACAATGTACGTTAGCAGTCGCTTTGGTGCTGCAAACCCCTCACTGAATAAAACTCATTCGAAGTCGTGGAGCGTAAGAAGTTCCTGAACAGTGAATACGTGGCTTTACGTCACGTCACGTATTTCAGACTGAAACGTAACAGAGAATTTAAAACTGGCAGCTCTGAACTTTGTGGAGGTATCTAAATTAATTTAGTCATTACACTTGGGGGTTGCCACTATAGGGCAGGATAAACATATTATTAGATTTAAAAAGTAGAAATTAAATAATGGTAACATTTACTCGTAAATTGTCTATGCTTTTGAAACAAAATTTACTTAGGGCACGGTAAGTTAGTCATAGTAGCTACGAGTAATATTGTGAATAAAATATTATTATCTCATCTTATATTTTTAGCAAATTTTATTACTATATTTGTATTTTCTGGCAACACTATGGGACCCAAATCTACTAAATACTACTAAAACGTAATGTTAATGTAAACTAAATTACAGACTTCAATTTTTCGTATAGTCTAGTCGCGAACCGTTCGAATAACCAATCAATCATGTATTCGTGAACATAGGAAATAATAAGTAAGTATATAGTTTAAATGAGTAGGTATCACTAGGCTCCGTCGTTTGACATATAAATATTTTCAATAATTTGTTTGTACAATCCGTACCACGCATACCTAGTTCATAAGTTTTGTTTACATTAGCGACAGTTATTGTAGGTAGTTTTAGCTTTCGTTTTTGTTTCGTTCTGTCGAATATTAATGTCCAGTGAGGGTAAGTTTCATCGTTGATTGCCACTCGCTGACACAGTCTCGGAAACACAGCCCTTGAGACAGCAGCGATTTGTGCGCATGTCACCGAATTTCGTCATCGCTTTTGAACGAGTTGGTTTTTCATGAGTATTTATTGCCTGCCCTGGACATTATCTCGTTCCCCTTAGTTTATTTCGCCCTCGAAAGATCCCTGGAATCGCTGGGGATCGCACATTGTTAATGAATATTCAAATGTCAATAACATATAAATTATTAAAATTAAATAACGTAATAATTTAATAACGTTATATATGTTTCAGTCAAGTCAACGATCAATAAGTCCGCTAATATATCAGAATACGATTTGTTATTTAAGTTGGATCGATACGAAAACATAATCGCTACGTAGTTAATTGGAAAAGAATGACAAACGTCGTAACACAGTGGAATTGGGCTCCAGGAGGGTAAGACCTTACCCTTTCCACTTCTATACAACTCCTAAATAATTTATGAAAGCACGGCAAGATGGATGAAGTTAGTATAAAATTATTATCATAATTTCTCACCAAAAACTTCCGAGTGAACTTTCGTCATGAATATGCAAATGGCAAGTTCACACGGTGACAACTTTTTAAGAGTTCTGTTAGACTTATTGTAAGTATCGTTGTTGTAATTTGTATTCTCTGCTTTTCTCCTTATCTTATTTAAATAAATGAAAAATTAAAAGAAGATAAAGGAAACAATTTGAAAGTCTTAAATAACAACAAGAAATCTGTTACTAAGTAACAAAGAATAATTATTTTACGTTATTTCTTTGGTAGTTTGCAAGTTAAAAAGATTTTGTTCATTCGCCAATTTGAGGACAAGTCCCACAGGTAGAAGGTGTAGAAAGGGGTAGAAAGAAAGGTAAGCTCACAATTCTTAAAAGCTTTCATTTCACCTATATATTTTGGTCCAAAGACACGGCGACCCGTTGGCAACTCTCTTTGCTCCCTTTCATTTTCCTGAAAGAACCATGACGATAAAGACCGCTTTCTTAGGAAAGGCAAGTATGAAAGTGGATTGAAAACGTGTCCTGGGAACCTGTTTTTATTTTTAACCCCCGACCAAAAGGAAGGAGTGTTAGTTTTGATGCGACTGTCGCATCAAAACGAATTGGACGCGAATTTTTAAAAAGAGAACAGAATTTTGTCGAGAGTGTTCTTAGCTTTGAGTGATAAAAATTGGATCAGGGGTTTTCAAGATCTTGGAGTCTTTGATATCAGATGGGATCTCTGGAACAGTAACAGTTAGATGGTTCAAGTTTACAAGTACAAGATTTATGTTTAAGGACCACTATGCACTTTCCACATCTGGATCTGAGGACCTGATGACGTCCAGGAAAGAGTAAGGGGATTCCTAATGCAATCAATTTGTGCTAGATAAGCTTAATGATATACTACTTACAAGTAGATAATTGTATAGGTATGTGTTTCTCTACACCTACCAAGAATTGAATTTATAATTTAACCCTAAAAAGTCTTGCTTGATGTAGGTAATTATAAAAATGTGTAATTAACCCCATAAGTAAAGTTTTCTGAACTAGGTCTCAGAAATATGTCGAATAATGTTCGTTGTAGCGTTACGGTACAAAGCGACTGGTTGTTCAACTAATATATAAAATATTGTAGACACAAAGTAGAAGGTGAAAACACTCCAAGTTGCATAATTAGGATTCCATGTGTCTTAGATTCAGAGAAGCAACACACAATACTACCGACACACAGAGACACAACTAACACACAGATTCGGAATAAATTACCCAGAAAAAATATTAATCGTTTCTTTTCTGCAGTTGAGGATAATATTCAGAACTAGATTTGTAATTCGCAATGTTGCTGTGAAACGAATCGTTCCGATCCTTTTCGGAGTTAAAAATGTCTGACTAGAGCCGAGTAAGTACATCTCAAGGTAAGATGGTAGAGGTCCCGGATGGTTCTCATGCATTGTGCAAAGGAATCCCAACGGTGTTCTCGACACTCGAAGAGTAATGTGCGAAGGATACTTTTGCTCTTTGATCTATGGCGGTGCTCCAGCGACAAAATGTCCCTTACTTCGTACACCTGACACTTTTATAGAGACTTGAGATGAAACTGCGCTCTTGTGAGGCAATATCGTCGCGTATCACATTTACTCTGTAAAATCTTAACTGCTGTATCTTATCTTATCTTATGATAGGGGGCCGGAATTGACCCAGCGGCACTTGGATCTTTTGTGCCACCATCATTTTACACACTGGTCATTTCAGTGTGCAGGTTTCCTCACGATGTTTTCCTTCACCGTTAGAGAAGTCGGTAAATGTAAATAACTCTTCGAAAAATACGAAAAACTCATTGGCACTGCACGGTTTCGAACCTGGACCTCCCGCATGGGAGTCCGGCGTCATAGCCACTGTACCACCGACGCTCTTACTTTACTGCTGTTAGTTGTAAGCATAATAACTGTTTACTGAAAAAAATAATTAAAAAAAACCCTCTACTAATAATACAGTGAGGTGAGACGTCTATGGGCGCCGGTGACCACTTACCATCAGGTGGCCCGTAGGCTCGTCTGCTCTCCTTATTTAATAAATAATAATAATGGAAAATTGAAATTGAAAACGTTTATTTAGCGCTGTAAACACCATAATACACAATACAGAAGTATACAAAGTTTAATACATGCAGCACAGAACATCTGGTGTGGTACAGTGCCAAAAAGGGTACACCAGCTCAGCATAATGCTGAGGCAAGCCACAGCGCTGATTTTCAGCTGGCCCCTCAGTGACTGCACGGACGAAGAAAGCAACAGTGTGTGCGTGTTGAGATGTATTAATGTGTTTGTTTGTATGAATGAGGATATTAGTGTGTATGTGAGGTACTGAGTGTGTGGGAGGGTGATGGCATGATGCGGGTGTATTTACATGGTATTATGTGTGTGGATGGTAGTTAATATTCCGCGTTATCTATTTTGAACTATGAAATCAATATTTTGGTTTCAAATTGAATTTTAAAACGGATTGCTATCTATCGCCCCTATAACATATAGAATAACAAAGGCCGGATTAAAACCGCTATGGGCATAATCAATTTGTCGCCAAACTTTTGTATTTAGTTAGGTAATATTTTATATTCAAAAGTTTTCGAGTGTTTTTAATTTTTTTGGCTAACCCTAAGACCCTAAGAGACTGATCTCAGGATTTATCGTTTTTAGCAAGATAATCCAACAAATGAAACTTCAGCAGTATTTTTGTACATGCGGAAATTCGTTTTCACGCTAATCTTATCCATATTTTGCCTCCCATTTTTCCGCAATGGGCTATCGCCCGACCCATAATGATCCAGGACTAGTATTATTAAACCATACCATCCATCCATAATAAGTTGTTTGTGAGACCATTCCAATCCAATCACATACGGGTGAAATATAGAATTACTGAGATACGAGAATCCTATAAATAGGGGCAAATAGCATTACGAAATGCAATTCCTTTTAGGATTTCAAAAAGAGTACGAAAACGATCGCGTATTAGATTTATTCAGCAAAAGAAACCTTCAAGATATACTTCCTCCAGTACATTTAGACAACTTATACATAAAGTTTCAAAACGGACAATTAAAACGGATAACCCAGTTTTGTGGTTAGGCCACATTACTCCGAAACACGCAAAAGAGTACCCGCGTGTTTAAACTATAATGTTCTATTCCCATTTTATGCCCGAATATTTCAATCATAAAGGCCGCCCTATAAATCCGAACTGCAATAGAAATGCATGCAGCATTAAGTTGTTCCAGTCGCATGAACGTTCAGCCCCTTATTAAAGTAATAGAGCTATTAACTTAAACACAGAGACGGTATGGAAAATGGAAACTACCACTGGTGTGCCAATAACCGAGATGCCATAGCAATGGCAAACATTAAAAGCAATATGCTTATGAATTATTTATAGCTCCGTCTACTGGAAAATGAAGTTTCGCAGGAATGAATTAAAAAACTAATAAGACCTAGTAGCCGGGGAATTAAATTCTAAGCTTCTAAGTTTATCTCTAACCCCTAGGCAGGTAAAAAAGTTCAAAATAACTTATTCATTGAGGCAATTAGAAGAACACAACTTTGGGGAATTGGGCTCGGCTTCTAATTAAACTAAATGTAAGGCGCTACAAATGTGTGCTACATAAACCAGGGCGCTACTTTCCCTAAAGTTTTTAACGCTGATGAGTTGTAGCTCGAGGCCGCAATTTAAACTTCGAATTCATTATGAATTCCTTGACTAAAGATGCACGAATTCGGTCTTGTGACGTATAATTTTGAAATTTCCCTCGAGTGCGAGTATATGAAATAAACATGGCTTCAACTCAAATTTAAGTTGGTGCTACTAAAATTGTTAAAGAGCTCCAAAATAAATTGCTACGATAACGTTGCGATGACTCTTTAGAATCTGTAGTATCAAAGTATTCGTATAATGTAGAAACAACATTACAAAATTGAATTAAAAAGCAAAAACAAAATAAAATCTCAAAGGAAGTACTCTGTTCCAAAGAAAGAACACGAACAAGGATAACGTAATTGATAGTACCCCTTGTGATCTTTAAAATCTTTCCGTAATCAAAACAGAATGAAGACGAGGACAAAATAAATTAGGCCAGGGAAATGAACATGAAAATAACATTATATCGTATGTATACGAGTTTTACTTAGTATGTATCCCGGGGCGAACTCGTTCGCTCTTAATAATTAAAGGTTATTTATATATATAAGGCTTCAAAGAATTGTCACATAGAATACGCACATCGTTTTTAGTTCTGTACACTGTTCTACTTATAGGCATTATTTATAGTTCATGAGATATATTCAATACCTTTGTACAAACAGTAGAATTTAAGTATGGATACGGTATTGACACTCTCACTAAATCTAAAATGCAGTGGTTCAAAATTTTATTCTGGTGGAGAATTAAGATATCGATCAGCTAAGTAAGTGTACCATAATCGTAGCAAAATTTAATAACAAATTATTGATATAACCTAAGCTTATTCACCTACCAGAAGCGAAACTCTGATAAAAAAAACTTGAAACAAAAACAAACTAATCTCGGTTGTGATTTTGTTTACAAAAGGAGGCTTAACTATAAATGGAAAAGAATTACACACTTTAGGGAAGAGAAGACAGGGGCTTTATTAGTTGATTAATTTCGTCTGTTGTCCGTATTTTCAGCAACTTATTTCTAGAGACTGAACTTCTGCCATGGCCAAATAATCGACTATTATTAATTTCTATTAGAAACTGAAGTTTCATAATAATAAATACTGATGGAATAATGAAGGTGGGAAGTAGGTAGCCAGGCGGCCAGATAAGTATTTTAATTTATATTTCGTAAATAAGTATTCCTCATTTCATATAATTTACTTAAAATCTAAAAATCCTTCTAAGGAGGAATTTCGGAATGGGAATACCTTTACTTGAAATACCTTCATCGTTTTTTTGAAGCATGGATGAAAGAAACATTACAGTAGGGGCGGGCGTTCTTACCTTCATGATTTAAAGTCTATTAGCTTTAGAAAAAGTTAATAAGAAGTAAATGCTGTCTGGTTCTGGTTTTGGCCAATAATATCCTTTGGTCAGACCCTACTTCCTCTACAAACCATGGTTCGCTTGGGATACATTTGCACTCATAAATTTCAGAGCAATGGCGTCGTCCTGCTGTGAGTTTTATTGTGATTTATGCGTACGATTATCGAGCAAACGGCTAAACTGGAAACCGTTTTGCCACAGTAATGACGTCATTAATATTTCAAAAGAGATACTTCCCATATTCATTGTACATACTCGCTCAGTATGAGATTACGTTCTTGTAGCGGGAAATATTTAATGTTTCCGGGAGCTGTTCTCTTCCAAACCTTACATTTTAGATGAGAAATGTATCGGTAATTCAGGATTAGTATGTATGATAAACAACAACTCCAGATATAATCATCAGTCTATTAATATTCCTCTGCTGTGGCACAGAGCTATGCTGGCCCTGATCCGCCATGGACTTATTTGTGGATTTGCCATGACTGACTGAAACCAACGTGTCTGCGGAAAACTTAGTTTTTCCGTATGCAGATGCGACCTCAATCGTGCAGATTTAATAACATAGCACCCATAGAGCACAGTCAGTAAATGGTTGGTAAATTTACGTAAGTCTTGAAAACATCGAAAAGTAAGTACACGTGCCTATAATAAAACCCGGACAAGTCAGGACTAACTCGGATAATCCAGGCACTGGCCACTTCGTCACAGAAGCTTGTACTATAGTCATTTAATTTTAGAAAAAAACCCTCTGCTTTAACTAAAGTATTTTTGTCTCTGCAGCCTGCTGCCTTCCTTTTTCTCTTTATAGGGGTTTCGGGGGCGGAGGCTCGACAGCATTTATCAATTTCACCTAACCTGTTTCATTTTAAGCGAATTACGCCGATAAAAGCGCCCGCGCCGCGGCGGGAATTATTCACTGGGAACAAAGGAGACACCCACCTTTTCAGGCAGGTGTCTGAAATACGAAATTCATTGCGTCGTAAACAAAAGAACGATTTTTAAAGCTTCACCGTGAGTGTTCGCGTATTTTTTTGCGGGGTAATATTTCAGTGTAAGCCATCGGATATTGATTGGCGGTATCCGTTTGGGATTGAAGCGATATTTTTATGAAATGTTTTCATGGCTCTCAGCGGAGCCAGATACTAATTTGGTAATATTGGATCAGGTTAAATGCAGGTGTTATAGAGTACTATAATATACTGAATACCTGCTATACCTCTGTCATTATCCTGGTATCAAAAATAAACTATTACAAATATTTACTCTTTCAATTTTGTTTTCTTTCGATTCTGGGTAATACTCATAGCGAATAATAAAATGCAGTCGTTTGAATTGTCGATGCCAAGTTGCTAGTCCGTTTTATGGGAATTGATACACAAGAGCGCAGTTTCTAAGTAGTTTCCATTTCTTAAAAATTAAGAAATTGACATAAATTGATGGTCAAATGTGAAATCAGAATTAAATTTCATTAGAAAAAGAAAAAAAACTACATGCCATCAAAAATCAGACGATAGAAAGAAACGTACAGTACCAACTTCAACCATCAATATCTCTGATGTTAGTTGAGATATCGAAAAACGAATTTAAGATCATTCTTCAGGATGTCCATGTGTCGTTTAATGGAATAAAAAAAAATTGGTTCAATACCGTAATAAACTTAATTACACCGGGAAATGGTAGGCGTGATGTTGACCAATCAAAACCTATGGCATAAATAAAATAACTTCTCGATATCATTCATCTGCCCGAAGGTTGTCTGGAAGAGATCGCTCTTAGCTATAAGGCCGCCTAAATTGTACTTCACTATTTCCTTTTATATCTCATGTTTGTTGTTTTATATTTGTGCAATAAAGTGTATTTTACTTTTACTTTTTAACTTTTTAAAGCTTATTGTTTATACTAGAATCTTATTGTTGTAGTAAAAACAGCAAAGTACGAGTAACATATGAAACACCTATATTAGATACCCATATCACCGCTCCAGTTACCTACTTATCGGTAGTTATGTGTTCCCGTCAAACTGTCCAACTATCACAGGTATGTTTGACAACCATCCTTTGCATTCTTCTCAACTCTTGTAGCAAGGGTATAAGGGTTTTAATTGCGGGATTGAGTATGTTATAAGATAAGTTTGTAACGTCGAGATATTATTAACGCGTCCAGTGTTGAACTGACATGGGTTTTATTGAACTTACCACGGTTGTTGATGACGTTAGAGTATTGCTTGAGAAAATATTTCCTATTTTGTAACAATAGTAATATGTAGCTACTAATTACGACATAATATATTGAAGCAGACTAGGCAACACGATAGCATGTTTGGAAGTCGATCGTTATGATACCTATATTGGGATAAAGGTGGCGTAATAGAGGAGAGTAGGTACCTATGCTGCCTTGCTTATCGTATATTAGTGGCCAACCTATATTTTGTTATTCAGGCCACCCGTAGGCCTTTGACATGACTTAACGACTGCTGTCGAACGACAACAACCGGTACCGACTGTTTTTTTTATTATTTTTTATTTACTACTAAACCCGCATTTGACCTCGATCTCGCCTGATGGTAAGCGACGATGAGGTCAACGATGGAGCATGCGGGTCCAGTAAATGCCTATTCACTCTGGCCTTGAAGATCCCTAGGTTGTAGGTTTCGGGAAATACAGACGCCGGCAGGCTGTTCCATTCCTTAGCCGTTCGCATAATAAACGAATTATCAAATCGCTTCGTACGAGCAGATGGGATATCAACAACATAAGGATGGAACCCCTCCCCGCGCCTGGTAGTCCGAAGGCGGAATGGAGATGCTGGAATTAGGTCGTGCAATTCCGATGCGCACTTAACGTGTTCTCCGAGGCACGGAGAAGCTCAGATGAAATATACCACTACCGGTCACCCATCCTGGTACCGGTCGCGTTCAACGTTGCTTAACCTGAACGATCACTTTCGGACTGTGCTCACAACAAGGCTACGAGCTCTTCAAGAGTAGAAAGAGTTGTACTTCAGAGGTTTCCTGGAAGAGATCGCTTTAAGCGATAAGACCGCCTTTGTACATATCGTGCTATTATTCCTGTAGTTTTTACTTTTCCTGATTTTGTGTACAATAAAGTGTTTCTATCTATCTAACTAAGAGTAGGTATGAAAACTTTCGGTTATTATATCAAACCATACATGAAATACGTTACATTCTTCTTTCTATTCATCTTATTTTCTCATATCATCTCACTGAATGGTATAACCAGCCTCCTTTATTTTACATTAGATACACTTTTGTTACTAGGTCTATCTCATGAACGGTAATATTTAGAAACTTAAATATTGGGTAAAATATTCGTCAATCCTCTATTTGAACAACAAATACTAGACATGATACTCGTACATCTGTAATTGTTTGTAAGTTACGGTAACGGTAAAAGTTTTTTTCACTCATTACTTACAAATAGTAATTATAGTACGGATCTCTATAGATATGGCGAGATCTAACTCGCACTTGGCCGGTTTTACTAGAGCAAGTGAGGTATTTTATGATTTTCAACTCAAAACTTTTACAACGAGTAACAACAGCAGATCTCTCCAGATCATTACCATTGCCACCTACCGCATTAACAAGGGTGCGATATTTATTCAAAGTTACGTCGCCGTCAGCCATCATTTGGGCTAATAGCTTAATTGGAAAGTTTCGTTGACTCAGTCAATTTTCATGGCGGGAAAGTGCCGCAGACCGAGTGCTTTCTCGCGTGCCTGTCGGCTTCACGCCCGTCTGAAATAACCCCTATATCTAGGGTTCTTTACTAATATAAAGTCTAAATTCAAAGGGTCAAGACAGTTTAAACCATTAAAGCGTCGGTGGCGTCGTCGTGGCAATAGGACGTCGGACTCCCATGCGGGAGGTCCGAGTTCGAAACTATGCAATGTCATGTGTTTATGAGTTTTTCGGTTTTTTGTTCGATAGACTTACGTACATTTACCGGTTGCTGTGGTGGTGAAGGAAAATATCGTGAGGAAACCTGCACACTGAGATAACCAGTGTGTGAAATGGGGAAGGCAATGGCAAACCACCCCATTAAATATGCCACGAGAGTCGTTCTATGTGATTAATACCTTGGAATAATCACGAGCCTCAGCAATGAGGAATTATACTTAGAAGAACTAGTAAAGAAGTGTAAGGAGCTTAGGAACTCAGGAGAAGACATAAGGATACGTGAATGGACAAATTTTCGATCCAGTAAGAGATAGATAATTACTCGACATACCTATTATCATTCACAACTACGGTTCAAAGTGCATCAGAATGTTGTACCTGAAAATGGTGATAGCGCGATATAATTTTACAGAACGTTTTGCGCGCCATCTCTTAGCGTATGCAAGAATGAAGTAAGTTATGTCGTTACGGCTAGAGCCGAAGTAGAGCTAGAGAGTTGTTTGATGTTTAACCTGCCCCCACCTGTTAGGGATTCCAAAACTAAAGGTAGGTACATTTAAAAAGAAACTTAAACTTTATTTGCTTGAAATACAAAAGTCGTTGCCATAGACAAAGCAAATACAAGTTTCGCTGCATCGAACAGTAGTACCTATCCTTCCTTCAGTTTCATCTTTATTGCTTGCTTTCTTTTTATTTATTTTTTCTCTATTTTATACAATAATACCCTCATACCTTCCTGTATTCTAATGTATTATTTAAAAATTAAGTACCTACCTTCCTTCGTTTCCTAATATTTTACTTCTGTTTATTAATATTTCCGTTATTTATTTATATGTTCCGGTAGTGTATTATTAGGGGGTGATCCCTAGCACTCAGGGGATGCCTGAAAATCAGCGCCGCAGTGCTAAAAGCGCTACGGCAACAGGCTGAGGCAGTCCCCTTTTTCCGGTGCTGCACGCCAGCTTCATCAAACTTAGTTACTTTTGCTTATTTATTTGTTTTTGTAATATATTTGTTTACTATTATTTTTGTCTTCTGTACCTAGTTGTTTGTATGTATGTGTCAGAAATAAATAATCTATCTTTCTTTCTTTATAAATGGATAAAAACAGTATTTTCATGATTCGGAACCCTTTTTACGGGAAATTTTTTAACTTAAACTGGTCGTGTAAAGCATGTCCAATTAGGTCCACATGCACAGTCGGGCGATGGTCTGACGTGCGCACTTAAGTCATGTCGCATGTTTCCAAACACCGTTAGATTTATTGAGATTGTGTCCGATATTTGTACAACACTCGTAAAGGTTTACTGGAATTTATTTTAGTTAATAATATTGCGACGCTGTTTTTTAGACAGCGTGCATAAATCCTAACTCTAATTAAGCCATAGACCCATCAGAGTTTGAGGAATGTCCATATAGGGTTAAGTCTATATTATCTATAATATCCACAGATATATCTTATTTACACAAGCTAATTAAATATATTTTAAAGCCTGGGAAGATTCGCACTATCCCATTGTCGTTATTTGCGATCTTTCTTTTGCCTTTGATTGTGTACACTATAAAATCCTGTTAAGGTAACTACAGCATTATGATGTTAAATACCGCACCTTTAGCCTTCTGGATTCGCTGGATTAATTATATTCGTTCAGTTAAGTATACTGGAGGATTTTTAATCTGTCAGGAAAAAATACATATGGCCTGTAGAGTTAGATGCAGTCAAGGGAAGTATACTAGTAGATAGTAGTACTTACAATTTCCTTGAGGGCAGTAGATTTAATTAAAATCAGACTAAAAAACAAAATTTATAGTGATTTCTATAAATATGGGGAGACCAGATATAGGTTCTACTCCAATTACCTGTCATGTCATGATTCATAATTTACCAGACAGACTAAACTTTCAACCAGTACTTATAAGATAAATAATATACTTACTAGTTGAAATATAATTTTAAATAGGTAGGTAAGTAAAACTTTCACGTGCAATTAGGAAACTTTTGGTGTGTCAAGACTGTTTATTTATTTCTATTCAATAAATTGTTATATTAATTGTTGATGATTAATAAATTCACAACAAGCAAACTAAATTGATTTTACAGCAAAAAGGGGTCGCTCCCGTAGGCGATACCTAAAGAAAGCAGGCGGTTCAAATGCCAGACGAACTGAAGTTCCTAATTAATTAATATCGATCTCCCTCTCAAACTTAGGTAATTAATAGAAACGTGGTGCCCGAAACTTAGATAACCCTTTGCTAAGTTCACGTATTAATCCAGCCGAGACAATGAAAACTTGTTAGGAACAAAACTTGGATACTTGTCTATTGAACGCTGACGAAGTTGCAATCTAATTTGTAACGACAATCTAACAAAGTTCCTTCTGCAGGTCGCTTCTCTATTTAGAAACAGCGTTTGGACTGTCTACAACATTGTGGTGTTTTCAGTACAACATTTTATTGGGTTAGAGTAAAACCTGATACCTATAAAATAAACTTTCATGTTATAAAATACGATCTGATGTTTTCAAGTTCCAAAGAATAGGTATTCTCCCGAAATAGAGCAGCCATTGAGGTGCAAAACACGAGTAGGTACATTTTTAAAGTAAATGATAGCATTGTAAATGGAAATCATTTGAAATAAAATACAGTTTTAATTTTTATTCTGAAAACCAAAAAAAATACTTAACGTAAGTATTATATTTTATTTTTTATTAAATAAGGAGAGCAGACGAGCAAACGGGCCACCTGATGGTAAGTGGTCACCGTCGCCCATAGACATCTCACCTCACTGTATTAATATTAGAGGGTGTTTGATGCGCTGCTAACCTTGAGCACTAAGATGGATTGCCTCATGTACCAATTTCCGGCACATGAGGCAATCCATCTTAGTCATCAAGGTTAGCAGCGCATCAAAAACCCTCTAATATTAATACAGTGAAGTGAGATGTCTGGCTCAATTAATTAATTATATATAGATACCCGTTAAAATATCAGAATACAGAAATATCTCCTAGTTTATTATACAGGCTGATCAATGAATGTAAGTGTTCTGGATTGAAAATTGGCATCTGTTTATTAAAAGCCAATCAACTGAAAAGTCGGATATTTCACTGAATTTTCACTAATTTATATCAGTAAGAGCAACACGCTGCATTCAACTATGAGTAGTGAGAGATAAAATGCGGTTTTAACCCCCGCTAGAGTTTAATGCACACTGTTTTATGCAACGCTAACTATTCATCAAATGCAGGGAATTTTAAATTGAGCGAGTTTAGTTTATAACTCTGGACACACTGCTGTATTGTTCCGCGAATATAAAAAAACAAAGAACTATTCACTTCGGTCCGGTTCAGGTCAACTATTGTACCTATAATAGTTATTCTCGGCAATTGTAATGTGGTCCTTTTGGGAATGTGAACTAAAACCTATTGAACTTTTTATTGTGACCATTTTCATTAAACGCACAGTTCAATTTGAATAAGTGCAAGTATGTACAAAAATGTGTTTAATATTACGGCAACTGACTAAGATCGCACTATTGAACACTTCCGTTCCTAAGTAAGTACCTATTTTGTAAGTGGGTAGGAATGTATTGTATAACAAAACACAGCATAGCCACAGAATATATACAGAAGGCCCGCTCAACACAAGAGCGAGAAATCTGCTCATGCACACACGGGCTCTGTGTACAGGCGATCTCAGTGCAAGTCAAAGGAACTCGGGCGCGAAATACAAGCGCTGCTGTGGCGCTATCGAGTGGTAGGTATAATTTTTTGTAGTTTTAATACATTGCCAAACATATTTTTCACAAGCCTGTTTCTTTTAAACTGGAAATTAGACCAGCCCAGCGCTACGGTCGAGTGACGTGATCAAAATCGCGGATGGTCGGAGCGGACTTTTTGTGTATATTCTGTGGCACAGCGTATTTCAGTGTGTGCTACGCGCAACCTACGCCGTAGACAGTATAGCACGCAGTAGCGTAAACGATATCTAAAAATATGACCTCGTGATCAGAAAACCTTCTTGATAATGTCTAAAATACAAACAGCAAAACGTCTAAAATATAAAATGTTATTTAATTTAAAAAATAATTGAAACAATTAAAATATGTTCGTCAAACCGGACAACCTGTGTCCGGGTGTGTAATCCCGCGCGTCTAGTTTAACGAAGCGTTGTGAAACTTTTTGGACCTCCTGTACATGTAAACAACTGATCATGTGCTCCGTGCAATATCATGCTCTAACACTTGCTGTTACGGATCATTTTCATATCATTTCGGATAAGATTCTTCTTTGGCACCCTGTTTGCGGATTTCGATGTACTTTATAGACGTCCTCGTTAGTTTAAGTTCGCGTACAATTATTGTGTAACAAAACTGATTAAAGAAGAAACAAGACCGCGATTCTTGTAACATTTCATTATCGTGACTTTCTTTTTGAAGTGAAAACTTCTTTAGGCGCAACTTGCGCTCTTTCTGAACAGTGAACCAAACTGAACCGTCACGCTGGAGTCGGTGACGCTTAATCGGATATACTCGGCTCCATTCGACATCAAGCGCGCTCGGGTCGGTGAGCGTATTTTTTTGTAAGTTTTCACTTCTATCGTGTGGTCATAAGCACACACCCTCTTTTTTATTTCTCAGAAATATAGGGAATTATATTTATGTGAACTTTTGTCTGCAAAACTTTGCTTAAGATAGTGATAAGAAATAGATCTCAATAACAGTAATGCTGGGAACCTCCAGATTTGATAAACTCAATAGTCTCAAAGTACCGCTATATCATATTTAAACTTTAACAGGACTTATGATTACAAGAACTGTAGTAACAGAAGAATATAGGCCATATGATCGGCGCAGCTATATACTGAACCACAGTCTGCATCTCGGTGACTTTATTTAATTTAGAATAGAATATTTTCGAGAGTGTTATTACGAGTAAGCCATGTACCTAAGATAAAAATGGATCAGTGGTTCTAAAGATATTGGAGTTTCTTTGATGTCCGATATGATTTCAGCAACGATGATAGTTAGGTTTTAGCTCAAACTCGAACCACCTTAGTTCGAGTTTGAGCTAAAAATGTTTAGGACCATGATGCCATTCTCACTTCTGGCGCAATAAGGCCCCGATGATGACCAGGAGAAAGTAATTGCTTGCTTGCTTATCGTATGGTTAGTGGCCAACCTATTTGTCAGAGTTGTTCAGGCCGCCCGTAGAGGCCTCTGACATGGCTTAACGACTGCTGTCGAACGACAACAACCGGAACCGACTGCTTAACGTGCTTTCCGAGGCACGGAGGAGCTCAGATGAAATATGCCACTAGCGGTCACTCATCCTGGTACCGACCGCGCCAACGTCGCTTAACCTGCAGGATCACTTTCGGACCGTGCTCGCAACTAGGCTACGAGCTCCTCAAAAAAAGGAAAAAGTAATAGGATATCTACAATGGTAAGTCGAGGGTATCTTAATTTTATAATTTAGAGTTATCACTAGAGTAATGTTCGGTGCTTTGCTTATGCTTACTTTACCTACAACTGACTATAAGTGAAGATGAGGCCGAAGATGGAGCAAGTTGGTTTACTCGCCTTAATGAAATATTTATTGGTAAAATACTTACCTACTAAGATTTTCGGTAATGTGTTTTTATAAAAATAAGTATTAAAATATTTTACCATATATCCATAGGTATGTAGGTAGGTACCTAAACCTAAATATATACATAATTAAGTTTGTACGGAACCCTCAGGGCGCGAGTCTACTCGCACTTGTCCGGTTTTTTTAAGATTAGATTATAACTATGTTATTAAGAAGGTATTAATAAATTAATAAACATAAAACTAAATTACTATAATAAAATTTATTTAAGCCTTTATTAAAATTATTGCAACAACGTAGTTTCAAATTATTGTTCGCAACGATAAACATTTCATGAAATGGCAAATTTAAGGTGGATAATTAAAACTGCATTTTGGAACGTTGCTGAAAAACTTTATCAGGTTAAATTTTAATGAACTTATAAAATATATGAATTTTAAGACTGAACTCAAAAGGTTTAGTCCTTACCTTTTGAGTTAGTGCAGTGACAAAGTTAGTGATAAGTGTAGGACAAAGACACAAGAACAAACAATGACTAAGAATCGAGTCAGTGGACATTTTCTAAGATAAAGTGTTTCCGTATTAATTTAAGTTACATTTAAACTATAATAAGTAGTTAAAGTCTGTATTATAGGCTAGATTGTAGTTATATTAAGGTATTATTTTAGAGTGGTACTATAATTGAATATTTTTTTAAAAGCAAAAAAAAATCTTGTTCATAGAACCCAAAAAAAAATTAATTCCTCGTAACTTCCCAACAAATCGTTGAATTAATTTTCTTATTTTCGGCAGAGTGTTTCTTTAGTAGAGGGTTCGATAAAAGTGCTATTTTCGGATTTACCTAATCCGAAACGATCACGTATCAAAAAAGTAACCCAATTTTTAGTTTTAGATTGACCACCCGGTTCTAATTCTTTTTCCGCTTATTATTCAAAAGTAATAGTACTTTAGAGGATCGATAGAATGAGAAAACCCGATATTTAAACTTTATTTTCTAAAATTTGCATATTAAAATAGGTGTAGGCTACTCACCTACATATTATAAATAAACATTTATAATAATTTATATAAATACGTACATAAACACATACACACATATACATACATAAATACACACTAATATGAATATATACTTAAATGATCAACAATACATTACCGGCTTTCCTCTTGCCGCAGACGGTTAAGACAGTGGAAACGCGCTCACCGGCGGCGCGGCGGGTCGCACGAGCGCCCGCGCAGCGCCACCTTCCCCGCTCCTCAGTCCGCCACCATACTTAGGACGCATGTCGCTTGAGTTGGCTTCATACCGTTGCTAATATTATTGTATTTATTTCGTACACTTACTTGTACGCTATCAGCTT
This sequence comes from Hofmannophila pseudospretella, assembly GCA_947369225.1. Taxonomy (NCBI): domain Eukaryota; kingdom Metazoa; phylum Arthropoda; class Insecta; order Lepidoptera; family Oecophoridae; genus Hofmannophila; species Hofmannophila pseudospretella. Next base: position 9,300,695 of record OX376321.1, on the reverse strand, counting down.
GTGTGTATGTACTGTTGTTCAAATGAAAACTGTGAAGTGGAATTGGACTTATCACTCACCATTACACCACCTCAACCAAATAGGTAAGTAAGTACTTAGTATAAACATATTCCGAATAAATATACCAAAGTAAATATTTGCTGTATGACTTAGATGCGAGAATTGAAATTCAATTTAAATAAATTATATATGGATTCAATCGTATAAAAAACCATTAAAATAGTAATTGGCTAGACATGTCCACTGATTCGCTTTAGTTATATTAGTTATACAGGGTCCACCTAAACACCAAAACACACTTGTTGGCCGCTATAGCAGGGCACCGAAAATATAAGTAACAAGAAACGTTTGAAGTTTGAAGTAGTTTCGAAAAAATACGACTCCATAAGTATTTGATTTTTTTTTAGATTTTTATTCGAATATTGTGTCGAATTTAAAAAATTGTTTGATAAACTTTGTTTTGTTACAAAGTATGTATTGTAACTGTGGGAGAATCGGCACCATTTTTCAAGGCGGTCAAGTCAAGGCAATTCGGTCAAGGCCTCGTATTATGGGGAGGCTAAAGAAGTGCTAGAACACCCCAGGAGTTTTAGTCGATATATCATTCCTACGGGGGTGGGGACTCCGACATAATCCCCCCCCCCCCTCGCCCCAACCCGGAGGGTGAGCATTTCCCTATCCGCCACCTGGGGACGCTGCGCCACGTCGGGGTTCACCTCGCCGCCCACTTGGACACCCAAGAGGTCCGTGGGGGAGAATCGGCACCCATACCAACTTTCATAGGTTCGCCCGCAGTTACTATGCTAACTATAGATACAGATGGAATCGCCCATGAAGAGGATAATATTTACTTTCTATTTACTTATTTTACTTTTTTTTTGGATTTTACTTAAAGAAAGAAAGAAAGAAAAACATTTATTTAACATATTATTAAACTTAAAAAATATTGGAAAAAAATATTTATTATGTTACACCCTATATGCACATAAATATAGGTTAACAAGATCGCATCGTGAATAACGATTTATAAATTTACCGGCAGTAAATTTCCAACCTATAGAATATTTTATTATTTATTACTTAAAATTTCACTGTTTTAGATTTGTGCTCGGGCCAATATGGGTTTTTTCGGGGTGTTTTCTTTGTTTTTCTTGTTTGGGTGCGTATTCTGTGAAGAAGGTATGAATGAACATCAACATATTATTTCGCTCTTCAAATTGACACTTTCTGTTTTTTTTAGCAATATATTCTATTTTAAGTTTTGGGGTGAGTTATTTATATTTAGGTAGTATTTTTCTTCACAAAATAGCAGTTGATGGATGGTATTTCATCAAGTGGTTCCTGAGATGGAGTACTCGCACTGTCCCGCACGCAGTCGAGGCGTGGCAGAAATTAAATAGCATCAGTTATAACTTTAGCGGTTAATGGTTATCATATCAAACCTGGTTATTTACATGGATGTCGAGTTATTTTGTCCAATTTCGAAAACTTGCTTGGTAAAACTAAGAGTCAAAGTAAAACGACTGGCATGATTTTATTTCTCCTTCAAAAGATACAGGTACCAATTTTGTTGCCCCTGTATACACACATATTATGATTAACGTGATAACATTGTGACTAAAGATATATAAAGTCAAAGATACAGTCTACTAGGTATTGTTTAAAACTTCGGTGCTTTAGGTAACGGTGATCAGGGCAGTTGTTTTGTTAAAATATGGATATTCTCGGAGTGCTTTCTTTATTTTTCTTGTTTGGGTGTGTCTTCTGTGAAGAAAGTATGTTTTTCCATTGTTGATACTATAAGGAACAATACTCGAACAATTTTTGTGAGTCCGGAATATATCAATATTGTTTTTTTTATTATTTATTTATTACAAAACTACAGCACTTAAATTTAAAAACAAACAAGTCCATTAAAAAAAACATACTGCGAATTAAAGATTTCCTATTTTAAAACCACGCCTATAGGGAGAAATAAGTTTTGGTGTGTGTGTATATGGATGTGTTTATTGGAAATGTGTGTGAGCGTGTTTGTGTAGAAGAGAGTGAAAGGGGTGTGTATGTATGTGCAGATGAAAATGAAAATGAAAAAAAAAACGTTTAGTTTCCCTCAGTACAATACAAATATAATACAATAAAAATACAATAAAATTAAAACATGAAGGCAAATGGGTCCATGACTCAGCATAATGGCTGACGACGGGGTGTGGTCGGAGTCTGGGCGGTACGCAATGCCGATAATAATTTTATGTTTATTAAACCTGACCTACAACCACAACTGCTCGAGAGTACCCTCCGGATGGTCGAGGCGGCGCGCGCGCAGCCCAGAGCGCACGTAGGCCCCCACGCCGCCGCCGCGGCTGTGGAGACGGGGGCGGTGCACCAGCGTGTAGCCCGGCAGCGCGTAAGCTCGTATGTCCGAGCTGGTTTTGAGCCAGGATTCTGTGAGACACGGCACATCATAATTAAATAATTTAAAAGTTTCTGTGAGTTCATCCCGCCCCATATTTAGCGAGTGGACATGTGGTAAAAGTTGGCTAGACTTTTTTTGTAGGCATTCTGTATATTAGGTATCTATATAAATCTGATATAATAACAATGGTTTAAAACATATTGTCCACTGCATAATACGGTGACAGTCACATACTGTATTGTTATTCATGGATAGATTAATATTTATGCGAACATAAGCAAAAGCAGGTGAGAGTGTTTAATAGTTAATAGTAATAGACATATACGAGTAAGTGGCGTGATCTGTGTATGGTCCGGTGCGGCCCGGCCCAGGTGCCGGTTGCTAGGCGTATACTCGACTGTTGTAATTACGCAGACATAATTCCGTTTATAAATAATATTATGAGTCCAAAATGCTGAGAATTGTTCCCGTTTTACAAAGAATAAAAATATCACAATTGTTTGTGTGTGTAATGCCATTAAATATAACATAATATTATTAAAGTGTGCGTTTTTAATAGTATAGATATAACGTACGAACGAGCATGCAAAATAATAATAATAGTAGTTGAAATTTTGATTTGGTTTTTTGATTTAATATGTTTTGCGAATAAAAATGCGTCAATTATTGGTCCATGCGTATTCATAATCTACCAGTTTTCTAGCCTCCCGGAAAATCTCACAAAAGTGTTGTCAGATTTTCACTTACGTACACGTTTTTGGCGTCAGCATAGCCGAGCTCGGATGTTTGATGTCTCATCGTTTCCGAACGGCAGAACCGAAGAAAAGCATTATTTGAGCATTCTTTCATAAATAATCTTTCTTTCTTTCTTTGTGTTCTGTTGCTGAAACTTTACTATAACAGGTCTAGGTTTGTTTCCACGATTTTCGACAGTTCCGACTCGGCGCACCCATTTAAGATCAACCTCTTCTATGGTTACACCAATCACGTTCCCGGCCTGGATAATTACGGTGGTTAGATTTTCTTCATTGTGTTCAGTCAGACCGTGAAGCTCCAGATTGCACATCCGCTCGGCCTGTTCAAGGAACTAATTTCTTTCTTCAAGTGCGGCTACTCGTGACTGCAGGTCTGCGATGGTACCACCAATGTCTTCCAGGCTTTGCAGCTTCTTTTCGGCATCTGCTATTCTTTCCTCTATATCGCTCGTATCGGTCTTGTTACTGCCGTCGGGATCTTTATTTTGCATGTGCTTCTTGATATCATCCATTTCGCGACGTAGGTTGGTTATGTCGCTAATGACTTTGTTTCCATCAAAAGGTAGAGGAGAGAGCGGAGCATTATCTTCGTTTTCTTGCAGCTTCTTTCCTTTGGCCATACTCGCGGATTTACAAGTCGCGCACCGCCAGTTAACGTACCGAGGTCTCCCACGTAGCGCGGCGCACGCGACATGCCAGTATAGGCCACATGCACTGCATCGAACTGATAACGAATCATCCTGCCTGCCAATTGCATTATGACACTTATCGTACTTCATTATTAGATGTACCTTACTTTGTTATACTAATATTATAAATTTAATAAAGCGCAGCACAGCAGCAGCGCACGTGCAGCTCGTCCGACATTTTGGGAAGATGATAATAATTGGCTTTAAGTCTGCGGAACAAAATTGCGTAGATTTTTACATTACATGGCGGACGCCAGAAGAAAGCCTGTGTCCCAACATTGGGACTAGTATTATAAGATGATGATTAAATAATTGCATATGCCATTTATTTTACCTCAACTTATTATTTTGCAGATTCACTAATACCATGTGCCGTCGATGATATAGCATGCCTCAATAAATCATTGGAAACTCTTTTAGAAAAAACAGCGACAGGAATACCTCTATACGATATCAAACCCCTTGATCCACTGTTCATGCCCATAGTGTCGGTTCAGGCTATGGAGAATGTCATGCTTCACTTTAATAATATCACCATTATTGGACTTAAATACATGACGGTTCATTATTTCAAGTAAGTATATCAAGATTTCAAATTACCTAATAATTGTCCACTAGTATTTTGTAAGGTTCTCAACACATGGAAATTAAAAACGAAAAAAAATGTACTTACTTTGTGGCAATAATAGGTAAAAGGGTGCATATATCGGATGTGCAAACGGCGGATTAAATAATCGGTAAACATACATGCTGACTATTCACAGAATCATACTATTGCTCTATTTGTTTGAATATTGTTTTGTGTACTCACAGAATGGACCCAATCGCGAAGACAGTGCAACTGTCAGTTAAGGTTGAGAACTTAAACATTACTGCTGCTCCCTTGGTGGTTGAACTTACAGACAAATCGAAGAACTTCACCGGACCACTCACTGTTAAAACAAGTAACATCTTCATAGTTTTACTTAATACTTACTTATTTAAATATCAATTAATATCACTAGCAGGAATCAGGATATTAAGAGCCAGATTGTAGATTATGTATGGCATGTAACTACATGTCTTTGGCAAATAAAGTCATATAATATTGTCATTATAATTATTTTAAATATTTTTTTTTTACTTGGATGTCGTTTAAACACTAAATAAAATAAATATTTTATCAACAGCTGTAATAGTTACCGCCAGGTATGTCTACAGTTTGAAGATGGACGACAAAGGCGTGGAACATTTTGAGGTTGGACCTGAGACTATCACTTGCGAAGCTTTGGCAGAGCCAGAGGTCACGTTAAGTGAAGACCTGGACCACGCATTATTAAATGGTAATATTTGAATAATCTGATAAGTAATAAAGACTCCATCGATATTCATGTAAAAGATAAACTTCATAATTCGTTCAATATTGTAAAAAAAGATTGAGTAAGTACGAGTAGTACTTGACGTAACATCATACATGAAACGAGCGACAATGGCTCACAGTCTAGTGTACAAAACTGCGACGCAAGCGTATCGAATCCATCTTTGGACTATTGTGGTGGACCAAACACAGGCATCTTAGCCTTTAGTTGGAGTGATTTGGTTAATGAAGAATGTTGGTTATGTACTCGTATGAGTAAAACATTACAAATGTTTAAAAATATATATTTTAGATCCGGATGTACAAAGTATAAAAGATGAATACAATTCTCACAGAGAGGAACAGCGAAAGGCTGCTGTATGCAAGATTATTCAAAAAGCTATCGTCGATGTAGTTAATACCTTAAGTACAGTTGCCTGAGTATTGCCGAAGACAACTTCCTTTACCAACGTGTAACCAAATATTTGAAATAAACAAATATAGCTTATATTAGTTCTTTTTTTGTGAATAAGTACCTGTTCCCTGTTCTTAATAATAGTACCTAGGTAGATTATTGATTGACTGATGGGACCATTGATTTTCAGTGGGAATACAACATCGTATTGAGAACTCAATTACTTTAAGGTACAAAGGCATAGATGGAAAGACGATATAGACCACTCCAACAGTGATGGTATAGGGATGCCGAGGATAGGGAAAAATGGAAAGGAGGAGGGAAGGCCTTTGTTCAGCAGTGGGATAAAAAAATTCTAAATCATAAAATTTTAACTTAAGATAATTGAAATTAATGAAGCAAAATATTTCCTAAATATATTTAATTATAAATAATTTTATTGACCACCTTTTCTTGTACGAGATGGTTTCTAAAATATTTTTTATGTTTTATACACAATTTTAAAGGGGTATAAAAAATAAAATAAGTATTCTGATTTCGGTCATGATAATTGTATGAAATTCATACATGATTCATAATTACATAATAATTACTTATTTAGGTACCTACTTATATGAAATTTTGATATTTGTATCTTGTCCCGTTTACATGCTAGATTGAAGCACCAGATTTCTTATCCGTTACCGATCCAAAAATTCCTACAATCTGCAATTATTGTTTTTTATATCTATATAATAAAAACACGCGGAAATTAAGTATAGTGACGAGATGGAGTCAAGAATTTACAATTAAATTGAATTAATGACGCAACGAAGTTTCAAAATATTGTACGAAGTCTATAAACTCTTGTTCCCTTCATACATATAAACCGCAATACTGATTGATACTCGTATACCTTCATACTAAATTGACATAGGTATACTGAACATACTGTAATTAAATCGGTATGTTCAGAATGCCAAACTCTCAACTTAATTATTCATTTTCTCTGCGTTCAACACGAATTAACTCTGAGATTAATTATAGCTACGCTTAGTAATTAATTATTTATTATATGCCTGCCGTGTTTGGTTGTAATGTTAAATAATTTTCCGATATTAGAGTTGGGCAAAGACTATCATGGATTCAGTTGCAGTTTTATCTCCCATTGCATTTTCTTTCTATTATTGAGTGTGAGTCGAAAGAAGTTGGAAAAAAGATTTTAAAATTCTGCCAATTGGACATAAAAAGCAAAACGTTGTGTAGATGGAACCACGAGTACACTCCGTAAACAGAAAAGCATAACGAAACGTCATTTGTTAAGATCACAAATTTCTCGTTATTTGGATTAGTTTAATTTATTTTTTTAAAGCTATAGTAAAATTGTGATGACATCGTGGCATCATATGGCCATTTCAAAATAGCAAACCTAAAAAATCTGTTAAAACAGCGTTGGGCGAGGCTGAATAAATTTGGTGGAAAGGTATATACATGTTGATAGTTGATACGTGCTAATTTAAAGTTTATTAAACAAAAATCTTGTAAAATCACCCAATATTAATCTAAATAATAATTATTTATTTATCAAATTATTGTCATTGAACGTAATAAGTCGTACACGTACGTCGTATTTTTGAATGTTTTTGTAACTGTGCTAGTGGCGCATCTAGTGGTAAAACATTGAAGGATTATCTCCTATTCATTCTATATTACTAAAAGAGCAATAAGACAGAAATACTTGTTATCAAATTTAAATAAAATCTAGTACGAAACTACCAAGAACTTTTTACAAAGTATTACTAACTGATTTTAAACATTGAACCGGTCTTGATGTTAGCCCGGAGGACTGCTGTGCATAATTTTTTTTAAAAATATTTATGACCATGGATACGAGTCCTTCAGTCGAAATCTTACTCGTAAATAATTAGTTTCTTCAATTCTTCATTAAAATGCTGGTGTGTCACGTTTCAATGCTATCTGGGAGAAACTGCCACTCTTCTGAACCAAAGAAGAAGCGTCCCGAACACAATATGACTCTTCAAAAACCAACCAAGTACGGATTGGACTGCAACGTCTTATTTGACTTTATTTCACTGTCCCACACATTAATCTCATTTTGTAGACGTTCTTCAAGTAAAAAACATCACTTTTACTAGAAAAATAACCTCAATGAATAATTAACAAGACAAAACGAAAATAGCCGATGTGGACGCTTCAAAAACGCGACAAAAACTCCTGATGTGCATAATTTTGTTCAGTGTTGTCATTAGCAAATTAATTATTGATAATTTAATTGCAAACAGACTGAATTGATGTCTCATGTCTGTCCATATTTTACGTCAAAATTGACTCTACTTTCAACTTTTTCGAAATCCCTCGATTAGTTAGTCAAAAATAAATTCAAATTTCTATCAAAAATGCACTAATAAAGAGATAAAGTTAGGTCAGGGTCCGACCACAAAAAAATGATAAAAATCTTAAAACTTACTCGTAGAACAATAGATTATATTATAAGTACTCATTTCACAATGAAATACTTACCTAGCTTCAAGACATCTGTTAAATCTTATGATTAGATAATACATTCCTATTATATACTACAGTTTTACCGTGTAATACACGGTAAAAAACTAGATATTCCCCAAAAAATGTAATATATTTTTCCCAAAAAATGTGGAATATAATTAGAATTAATTACAAAATTACTTGATTTAACATATTACAGTATTCATTTGACTGAGTGTCGAAATGTGAAACGAAATAAAATTTCAAAGTATGCAATTAATTACTCCGTGAATAATATTATAGTGCAGTTTTAAAAAGTATAGAGCTGTGCAACTTTACGTGGGATCTAACAATAAAACCAATCGTAAACCCGGGGTTAACACGTTCATAAAGCGGGAACGGTTCCGTTTTAAAATAATGAAAAGTAACGATGATGGAACCCTGTTTATAATGCTGTTTATACCGGCATAAATCTTCTTCGCGGAGTTTCCCCGTGTCATGTTCCACTCGAAGTTATGCCCATGAAAGTTTTGAATGAAAAATTACTGTAATAATTTTGGTAGAACTGCGAACGTCTTGGCGAGCGTCTTTGTAATTAGATCCCCGGCTGAACCGAGTTTCCTTCGGTCGTTTGCTTAATTGCTTTGTTAGTTAGTTATTTTCAATTATTTTCGTTTGTTGAAAGTTCCAATGTTGATGAGGTCATGCGTAAAACTTTATTTTCATTTAATTTAGTTTCATAGTAAGTAAGTTTATGTTACGCTGAAACTTTCTCACTTTATAATATTAATGTTGCAGACTTTTCTTTGGCTTTACTCTAGTTTATCAAATTTCCTTTCCTTTATGGAATATTCTACATAAATTTTAATAAAGTAAATATTCAATCTATAATTACTATCTATTAAATATAAATCGTCACAAAATATAATTATAACCTCCCCCCTTGCCGCTCAAATGTGCCCATGCATGTAATGCACAGGTGCCCGCTTGCGCTTGCGGCGTTACCGCGCTGGATCGCTATGGCCAACCCTTGCATCAGGAACGACCCTGAGCGAGGGTCACAACCCCTCTCCCGAAGACGACGGCCAATCTCGCCTACAAATGTTTTTGCACCCCAGCAGCCTGTAGTTTTTTTAAAGTGTAACAATTAACAATATTTTACAATTTTTTTTGGTTAGAAAAATTACTAATTTTGATGCATAAGAAAATAAGTACGTAATATGAAAACAATCCTTAATAAAGGCTCGTAATTAATACAGTTTCTTACTTTCAATCCAGGTACCTACTTCATAAATGAAGATTCAGGAAAGACAGAAGAAATTTAAGCACTAAATTACAGCAGCTGTTACTATCAAGTTTCGACATGCATAAAAACAGAAATGTTACTAATAATTAAAAGATGGGAACTCCTATCTGCGGAGTTCCCTTAATCTTTGTAATAAATCCGCCGATCTGGCTGCATGATGGCAGATTAATTACTAAATTTGTTGCAAAAACAAACCAAGTTTGTTCCTTATCTGTTTACCGATTTATGTGTATTATGGTTGAGTTAATTAAAAACTTGATTAACGATCTGTATTACCTACTTTTAGAAGAAAATAATAAACTGCTTTAACAAAGCGACTTCCGTCCTCCGAACAAGTTTTAAAAAAGGAAAGTTTTTAAAATGGCGGTAGTAATTTTCTTTTTTGGAAATCAAGGTTAAAACCCGACTATGTAGACAGGACGGAAAGAAAAAGGGAGATAAATACAGCTAATGTATAAGTACCCATTAGTTAATACACAAAGTGTTCAAGATCTTCTGACCTATACTATTACAATTATAATACCTATATTGTGTTTGTATTATACCTACGAGTATATGTCATTGATGGTCTGGCCGGCGTTTTCACTTAGGGTGTTATTAGACCGGCGCGATTGATGTCGCATCGTTCCTTATCATAGGTGTAATAGCTCAGGATGATCAATAATTGCGGCTTGCAAAAGACGTCGAACGACAATTTGATCAACCTTCTGCTAGCTAGATGTTGCGTTGCGGTCATTCAACCGAAGCCGAATATTTTCATCGAACAGTCGAAAATAGCACAATCGACGTCGAATCAATGCTCGATGGCAAATCGGTTTGGTTTAATAACAAACAATGATTGACGTTGAATGGTCTATAATAAATGTTGATCAATACCATAGATGTGTGTCGATCGCGCCGATCTAATAACACCCTTAGAAACTGCGGCGAGCCGTTGACGAAAGTAGCAACATTTGACAGCGAATTAATAATTAAAAGAGTGAAGCTTGAATTATTAATATCTATATAAATTATACAATTAGATGGATACCACCTACTACCGGCAGAAACCTGACTGACGATGACAGTTTGCACAGTAAACTATTTTGCGATCGCGCCATTGGTTCGTTTGCAGTGTGCAGTGAGTCTGCAATCTACATGCGCGAACATGGCGCCACATGGTGCTTAATATTAGCGTAAATTAAAATTAGAAGCGTTTTTTAGGGTTCCGAATTTTGTGTCCGCGTTCGCAGTCCGCACCGCACGGCGCACGTGGCATTACCCCGAACCAGCCCATGATCAGTACAATACAAACACGAGTACTCCCGGAACAAAACATCAACGTGTCGCGCATTTCGGTCACGTCCCCACTGATCACAGAATTCAATTTGCCGCGCAAAATAATACAATTTTACATCGTCGAGCCCCGTATCGATTTAAGTAGAAAATTAGATTGTAGCCCTGCTTTAAACTAATTAAATCGTCATGTCCCGCGATATATTCCAGGAAATCGATTTAAAAATTCTCCAAGGGAGGAAGTAAGTACTAATTTATAAATGGATTTCGAAATGAAAAGTTTCCGTATTCCAAAATTAAAATATGAAATGTTTCGTTTTACTCTCGTGAATAACTCACGGAATTTAAACTCGCATTACGTTTACGACCTGCTTTTCGGGGGCTGTTTGAATAAACACATAAAAACAACAAAGTATGATCAGCATCACAGTTGAATGTCATTTTTTGTCAAGTTTCCGCATGATAATTTATCTCTGGAGACGTCAAAGTACTCGTGGTAGAGCAAAAGAGCACTGGCAGAATTTTTGACAACGGTAAAACAACAGTCGTTTAACTTTTCGTATTACCGTTGTGATTCGCCCGAGATACGCGACTTTGTATCGAAATACTGCAAACAAGTAAGCTTGTAGTGAATTGATTAGCTAGATGATATATTGTAGCAGGAAAATTGGCTTTCACGTCGGTTTTTTAACACAAACAAATTAAAATTTATTTTTGGGGTCACCTCAGAGTTGTATATGGGGTACGTACGGGTATAGGGTGTTTGAAGAGGCGGTCTCTTTCCATGGAACGTTAGAAGGGCACAGAAAAATTAAACAGACTCAAGTTCTTACCTTGCACTTACATAATTATCAATGTCGGCAATTAGTTTTACTTAAGTACAAAATACAAAGTAAACGATCGTAACCGACGTTATCGATGTTTATTTTATTTTATACCGCTAATAAACGAAAACCTCTCTAACTACAATATAAAACTTTCATATCTTACAGTAAACTAGTAAATACGACAGAAACAACTTTAGTTCGAAACCCATAATGCACTTTGCGAGATTTCCCAGACAGCGCGAATAATCCAACTTCAAGAACTTTCTAATAACGCTCACCTCTTAGATTCATTGCACCTTGCAGAAAAATTCCCAACTCGCCCGTGGGACTTAAGAAAATGTTTGTAGAACTTTTCAAATGACATTAATCCGAGTAATTTCTCGCCTGATTTTGAAACCGAAACTTTGGTACTAACGTATTTTAAAAGGAGGAGAAGGGTAGTTTATCCAAAGTGAAAATTATAAGTCACTGTCTCCACGGAATAAACTTGCATTCGCTTCAGTTTTTGTGGAAATTGAGGCGATAATTTTTCTCAAATAATGCTGACATTATGGGAAGCATGTGCCACAACAGTAAGATGAGATGATGATTATAAAAAAAATTGCTTGTTACACCTGAAGGTCGCGTAAACCAAGCTCCATATACATTAGCGCCACCAATAACCTGACTGTAACAGAATTTCAGACTAGTAGGCTGGCTGCAGATCAGAGCACACGCATACTAAGGATGGAGGATTTGAAACGCATTTTTTCCAAATAAACAATTGTACAGAACAATTCGTAGTTTAATTTTTTTGTAAATAATATGTATAAATAGAGTTGAAATGAAAATAATTGACACTAAGCAAGCAAGCACCGGCAAAAACATATTTAATGAACATTGTACTCGTATCTTTCCATTGATGGACTCAACTCATAGCCTAGTTGCGAGCAAGGTCGCAGCAGCAATCGTCAGGACATGTCAGAGATCTACAGGCGGCCTGAAGTACTCTGACAGCAGGTTAGACACTAAGTTCGAATAAATCTATCGTTATTTTTTACACTCACATGACAATGCATCTCGAAAAACTGCCGACTGACTGCCGAAGACCGGCGGAAATGTCTGGTAAACGGTTTCGTGATGGTTTCCGTACGAGCTAGGTAAAAATACCACACAACTCCGTAGGATATCGGAAAATTTCGTATAAATCTATCGTTCTCTTTCACACAGGGTCAGATTAATGAGATAGCTGCGAAATGTCTCGTAAAACTTCCGGAGATGACCGAAAATGTGTTGTAAATGGTTTTGTGATGGTTTCCGTAAGAGATCGGCGACTGTGTCTTTTTCATTTCGTCATATGCTAGACGATAGTGACGAAGCGACAAGAAAGCCAAGACTTGAAAACCCAGTATATTTGAGTCCTCGTTTTCTGAGAGAAATTTTCGTTTCGTTAATGTCAAAAATCCTACGGGCCTTCTGCTAAAAAATGGGCCTATATTGATCACAATATAGGCCCATTTTTTAGCAGAAGGCCCGTAGGATTTTTTGACATTAACGAAACGAAAATTTTACAAAAAATATCGTGTTTATAACGTGCAGGGAAACCACAAGTCGCACTCATGTATATCCACAACACTCGCCTTTGGTTCGTGTTGCGAAATAATTTTCATAGCAACAATTTGGTTCTTTCCTCGTTAGTTAAACAATCTACTATAAACAATATCAAAAGCTTACAGAAACTAATTTAATTTCACTAAGACACTCATATCGCGAGTGTCTACAGTTATTTTCAACAAAGTCAAGAAGTTCAGTGCCTCGCAAAGGCAGCGGCACGTCGTCGTCGTCTGGGCAGAGCTTTAATGAACTTATGGTAAAGAACTTAATTTTCATGCATTTCTACCTAAATAAAGCGGAATTTTCCTTTAGACGACTTGATTTAATAAAGTCTGAGGAGTCTCTACTCACGGATATTATAAATCCAACGATCGCTAACAGTGAATTTGTATATAGTTAGTATATAGTGATATTTCATTGACATTTTCGTGTGAAAACTTTCACATTCTTTGCTCGTTGCTAACCTAAGCCTGTATTTCCATTGTTAGACATAGGTCTTTCTCAAGTTGACTCTCCATATTCAATCGCTGACAAAGATTCGTCATTCCATCTAGTGAGTTGCAAGAAACGTCCATAATGAAGGCTTCCTTAAGTCTCATGTCATCTCTATCTAGAGCCATACGTATAAGCCATACTTAGAAAGGGATAGTATGTTTGTAATTAACTACGGATTACTCACTGATATATTCGAAAGTCCTCCGACTAGTTTCGGCTTGTTTCGAAGGCCTTGATCACAGCGAGTGCGATGTCGACGCGACGGCGTTTCGTCTCGCACTGCAGTCAGCAACGCGACGCGCCCGCTCGGAGACGCAGGCGCTGCCCGGGGACGACAGCGTTCGAGCCGATGCCTTCGTTTGGTCTATGGTCATGATGTCCAGCAAGCCCGAAACCTCTTCGTCACTATCGCCATTAGTCCCGTACAAAACGAAATCACTGTTTCACCGCGAGTTTCACAATTAACACTACAATAGGTCAAAGTACGTAGAATCGGCTTTCACGTGGTAGGTAATATCTATCCACTATCTCTGTTGAAATTTGGTCGACGGCCTATTTCTATGGCTTCTCTGATCGTGCGTGGTACGAAGAATATATCCCGTGCCAACACAGTCGCCTTGTCAAACCTGATAAAATGTGATGGACCCGAATCCAGTCAGACAGTGAGTAATCCGTAGTTATTAACATATTTAAAATGTCTCACTTAGTATGTATAATGAAAACTTAATTTTAAAGGCGTTTCTTGCAACTAACGGTGAGAGCAACAATTTGGTAGACAAAGAATATAATGTTGGTTTTGTGTGGACAAATGAATGGCAAGGTGAAGGAAGCTGAAATATAATGTGGCATGAAGCGCAGACAAATCTTGTCTGTGGTTCCGTATACTAAGATTTAACCCCTTATTTATAAGATCCCTTTATTAATCACGGTTAGAAATAGGGGGTGTACAAATGTGAGACCGAATACAAGATTAACAGTATTGGTTATGGTCAAACCTATATCGGCATTGTTTCGAAAAATAGCTCATATAGTACTAATTAATGTCAAACTATGATGTGATAATCAGACACATTAGTTATTATTAAATTGCTAATAAATTATTGTTAAATTACTATTCAAAGATCAATAATAAAATAATAGGAATATTTCGTATTGTTCACTGAAGTAGGACCCTCCTATATTCTATTCGTTTAAGGAGAATGTATTATTGGTCCCATAATACATTTATTTCTTACAAGACCATTTTCCTTTTTACTAACAACCCTTAAGAAGCTCAAGAGGGGTTCGAACCGTCATTTACAAGAGTATTTCTGAAACGATTTTAATTAGAACTCTTTTATTTGGGAGATCAAATTATGAGATCGTAAAGAAAGGGACGATAACCAAATAATTACATTTGTGTTACCGAGGGTTGATCAGGAATCTCATTCAGGAAATTTCAAAAGACTGGAAAACAACGGGTATTAAAGCTGAAATAATAATATTTATTATTAGATCGATATAAAAGGATTCTATGTCAGTATCGGAATCCGTAATTTGTTTGGGATTTTTGCAGTTGATTAAAAAATTTACAGTTTTGTTTAAATCATTTAAATGTATGTATTTCGGAGAGTGCGCATCGGAATTGCACGACCTAATTCCAGCATCTCCATTCCGCCTTATGACTACCAGGCGCGAGGAGGGGTTCCATCCTTATGTTGTTGATATCCCATCTCTTCGTACGAAGCGATTTGCTTCTTCGTTCATTATGCGAACGGCTAAGGAATGGAACAGCCTGCCGGCGTCTGTCTTTCCCGAAACCTACAACCTTGGGATCTTCAAGGCCAGAGTGAATAGGCCCGCATGCTCCTACGTCGACCTCATTGTCACTTACCATCAGGCGAGATCGAGGTCAAATGCGGGTTTAGTAGTGAATAATAAAAAATAATAAAAAATCAGCCTTTATCAGCACAGTGCGTACACCATATTTCACAGAAAGCTTTTACAATTGGCACTCACACAAAAACAGGAAAAATCGCGAGCACACACAACACACAAACATATAGTCCGTTAAGCGGCATTCCATAAATCCCACTTACTTTGCCGCTATCCAACGATTTAGAACTAACTCATAGTTATAAATTTTCGGATACGCCGCCGAAAATAGCTCTGCGGCAAACGCCTGGTGAACAGCCAAACAGATGAAATGTTGCCTTGTCGCTCCATTAGGAATTAATGGGCCGATTCTAGAAATGTCATCTCCCGGTAAATAGGTACTTGCCATAATTCAACTGCTTGCTGTGTTTAACGTGCCTTCTATTTCTAAGTTTCATCGATCTGCGAATAAAAGGGATTCATTCCGCGAATTTGTTGCTGATAAAATGGCTGTTTCTTAGGATATGTAATTTATTACAAAAAAAAAAAATCTGTATTAATTTATTCTTAATTTGACTTTTAAATGTTTGACTTGTAATTAGAATATATTATGTAAATTATTGTAATCTGAATTAAACAAATTACAAAATATATATGGAGTTCGAAAAGGTATCCATATCAAAGCAAAAAATATATTCAGTTTATGAATTGATTCATGATCATGTGACTGAAGTATATTTTCCTAAGAGAATTTCTTGGAAATGCCTCCTTACTTAAAATACAGTCCGCTTCTTCACTACAATAATAAATAGATGTGGGAGGCACTCAAACTGTCTAGTACATTTTTATTAGCTAGATACTGTGGAGGGTAAAAAGAATACAAGAATACATATTACTTACTTGCTTACTTACAAGTAGATACATTACTACTCGTACTTAGAAATCGATTGAGCTAAACAGTGAACAAATCTTGCTTGCTTTCATTGAATTAAATATAGTAATAGTAGTAAATATGTGCCTGCCTATATATAGTTGCCTGGAAGCCTCTATTGGAAATTTAGTTTCCTATTTGATTTCTTGTATGCACTAAAGTGTTTATCTATATAAGGTCCTTTTTTATTAGTACAAATATTTGGAAGGGGGTATGTGCTGGTCATTTGTAACACTTTACACGAAAAAATAACTCTGTTACTTGTAAGAAAATTTTCCATGCCAAAGAAAAATAAACCCCAGTATTTTGCGCCTTGGTGGCATAAACTCATCCATGTCGTGTCATAAATGAAACGAGTTTCATTCATACTTCTTATTTCAGTATTAAAATAGCAATAGATTATTATTATTCACTTGTAGAGTTCTCAAACAAACAATTTTCTCGTTTTTCTCGAAAATTTAAATAGGAAATAATATATTTCCTTATTGTTATTCTTATAGATGAGACCCTAGAAATATTTGCCGCTAATAAAATAGGACCCTATATATATATTCCTAAGATTATAGACTGATATATAATCTATAATCTTCTATAATCTTAGGAATAAACTAGCTATTCTGATGATTATAGTACATGGACAACAATCTCAGATTCAAATAGCAATGTAAAACTTACATAGAACTACGGATTACATTAGGTAAATACGAGTACATACGTCATCCCAATCACTAAAGTTGTAAGTAGCAGTGATACTAATACCAACTGCTATTAAACTGTACATAATTTACAAGCAAACGTCACCTCTAATAAATCTGACTATCATTGAAGCATTAATCATGTACATTGGAGCCATCTAAGGCAATACATTGTTTAAACATATCATGTTTGATTAATAGTCGATAATAGGCTTGGACATGCGTTAGTACTTACGCCATGAATTGCTAATGGCAACGCCTTGAAGCCAATAGCTCAATATTGCTTCGTACATTGTACCTACTATGTATAGGTAATATAGTGTTCATATTACAACGGAAGCCGCCCTTATTGACGATTTCAATTAAAATTTAATCACCGCGTTATACTGAGCGCTGAAGGAGTGAATAATTTAAAGCTCTTAGCAGAATTACATCAAATGAATCTTAAAACAGATAGGTAACTTACTAATTACACGTTAACTTACTAATTATAAATTAGCAAATGTTAATTTAATGTCATTGTCAGTAGAGATTGGTGTTGATTTGTTCAGAACGCTAGTGGGTATGTATATACGAGTATTTATCCTCATTCTTATAATAGTTAAAATATTAGTCTGTAGTAGTTAGGTCTGGCCAATGGATCTTAGTGAGAACGATCAGGGATTTATAAACATCTTTCATCTAAAAAAGTTGTAGATAAGTTAAGAAATACTAGCCTTTGAGACCCTCTACGGTGGGCCCAGTATAGGCCTGCGGCGCCTGAAGGAAGAAATAAAGTGAAGAAAGCCCCGAACTTAGCTATTAGCGAAGCACGGCTTTTAGTCTCGCTTTCTTGTCTAATGGCACTTATATTTGGGTTATACTCATAATTGGGTTAACCCACATACACATCCACCTCACACAACATAACACTCACACTCACGCGCATCTTTCCCACATGCACACACCCTTTTATACATCTCACACATACTGGATATTAATTTAATATACTTGATAATTTAAAGAACTTTATTTTATGCTCAGTACCCTATGTAATTAAACATTAGGGATGGTGAGTGCTGAAAACCAGTGCTGGCATTGGTCTTCGTACTCCGGAGTCCATGCCGGCAACAACTGAGCAATTCGCCAATTGCCGCCACCGATTCACATAGCAGATATATATAGTAGTAGTGCATAAGTTAATGTATAATTAGTTATAGTTATTATTATAGTTAAGTGATTGATTTGTACCTTATGGTGGGCAATAAAGTTTTCTTATTTCTTATTTCTTATATTGAATGTCCAATCGGTCCATTCATATATCTATTACCGTTTCAACTTTCGCATTCGTTTCAACTTACCGTTCGAAATTTCATTTCTGCGAATTTCAGATTCTTAGTGGGTTAAGTTATTAACGACTTTTATTAGCCAACTGTAAAACATATAACTGTCTCATAAATCCAGTGAAACCTCAAAACAATAGAACATTGCACGAACACCGCGAATCTATTCTGAAAAGTTCCGTAGAACAAAAGGTTGATTTGCGAAGAACGGATGGAGTCGAGTTGGCGCGTGGTGAAACATTGGTATGTCAAGTTGCGTGACAGCGCTTCCATCATCTAAGGATGAGCAGCGGCGGTCTTGGTCAAGATTACCAAGACTTCTAAAGTACTAAGGTAACAGCCTAAATGTCCCCTTTTTTCTTAGTCACCAAAGTGTCACCTAACAGAATGTCATCGTAGATAATTGTATAACGATGATAATTTAAGACAAACAAAATCTCATATAATATTGATCCCAAGACAAAGAAAAGACAAGTGATAAATACAAGTAAAAGGATTATTAATTTCTTGTTTAAACATATTTCGAAGAAAATCATAGTTTTGTTACGATAGATTTTTGGCTACTTACAAGTTATGGTAAAGAATAATACAGACTAACCAAATAATGTTTCTAATTATTTCTGATGTAAGTACACAATACTTATTTTTAACTTTGTACGTAGTTTTATGCTACGTGTGAAGCTGTAGCAGCTTCACACGTAGCATAAAACTATGTTTATCGGGTTACGGCGTAGACATGACTCATGCAATGTATACTGTAACAACATCAGCTGCTCTAAAAGTCTTGATATTTAACCACTTATGATCTTGGTCTTACTTCGCCCAACGCTATCTTTACCGCTCGCCTATGCACCGACATACTACGATATCAATTTCACAGATTGAACTTTACACGGACGAATATCGTACTCCTAGCACGTAACTTTGAACTGCTCATGCACAGTTTTATAGAGAAACTTAACGATACCCGCTTTAGCGTCAGTAAAGTGATGTATCTCGCTCATGTAGTATGAGCGCGATCAAGTTTACCTGCAAAGTTTTAAACTCTCACACTGTAACGGTACGCTTTCGGCAGGTTCCCGAAAGCTGTCGTTATATACAAATACCACATAATTGCACTGTTTTACATAGTTTTCATCTTACAGTTGAGAATGTCTAGGTTATATGTCGGATTGTTTACGTTCTCGTTGACATTTAGATTTTTAATTATTTTCATGGCACAAGCCACTAGGCTCTGGCCAAGTAAATATAAACATTTTCATCCGAAGTCGTTTTACGTGGAACGGAGAAAGCACGTGAATGATTTTGCTAAGTGACATAGGGCCTTTATTTCATAATACTTCCACGATTGATTGTGAAAACATTGGCTGGGAAAAAACACAGCTGCCATCGAAAAAAAAACGATATTGTCTATAGTTCTTTTCATTCGAATCTTGGGACGGAGAGCATCGCCTTTTCCAAAATGTAAAAGAATTTTGAAGAAAAAGCAATCTTAGGCTAATAATACAGACTATCCCTGTAACTTTTTTATTTTTTTTATTTAGTACTAAACCCGCATTTGACCTCGATCTCGCCTGATGGTAAGCGACGATGACGTCGACGATGGAGCATGCGGGTCCAGTAAATGCCTATTCACTCTGGCCTTGAAGATCCCAAGGTTGTAGGTTAACTTACAGCCATGAAGTATTAAATTTCCAGCCCGTAACAGGTCAGTATAAAGTCATGTAGACTTTTCACTTTTCGTAGTAATTTTATTCAGTTTTCGCGTTTAGATTCCATATTGAATTGCTTTAATCTAATCTAAATCATGTTTCCTTTAAGTTTTCCCCAAGTTCTGCCATTTTTTCTTTGTTCGGAAACCACATGGTTATTGAAGGTCATGTCTCAAGGACATACACCATGTGTCTCTAAGTAGGTGCAGTCAGAGGAAAAACAGTGTTTTTTTGGGATTTCAATGTGATGGACTGAAGCTTTAATGCTGACGGAAAGATGTCCCTGGCCAACCAGGAAGGATACCTGTAGTCCTGTCTATGTAAACCATAATCCTGTGTTATGTTCCTGTGGTGTTTCCGGCCAACATAATATGATGGACTTTGTCGTTCTGTTTATCTCGTGTAAATCATATTTTCGTACAACTGTAAGTAGTTAACTGTAAGGTCGTAAATTAAAACAAATTTAATACAAGTCAAACCATACTTTTTATTTAATTCAATGAGGACCATGGGAGCGGTGATGTCTTAATTTTATTATACCTTTCACAGTTAGTATAAACTGTGTGGCGCTCGACTTCTTGTTTAAACCAATTCCATTGGTTGATTTTCTAAAAACATAATAGGAGATCACCGTGCCTACTCAACACCATACATGTAATCATCGAACTCGCCCACGTACCGAGTAGCCGCGGGCATATTGAGCCTGACACTTCTCTTACTTTAAAAACCAGGCTATAACACTAAAATACTTCACATTGTATCACAGCAGCATTGATTGATTAACGCGATTCAAAGATCACATTCTTCCAACAAATAATTCAATCACTTTAAATATTCTACAACAAAGCAATAAAATCTCCCCAAACCCTTCAAAACAAACTTCCTAAAAGAGCCCTTAATTACTAAATTGAGTTGAAGTTGCGACATCAGGCCGCCGCCGCAACAACAAGTTTTGTTTCTCGCCAAATTGTAGGGCCCGCAGTATGGATTAGGTCAATTTAAAATGATTACCATAATTTCTTATCATAAACTTTCGAGTGGGCTCCGTCATGAATATTCAGTGGATGCTTACACATTTTGGGAGTTCATTTTGTGTATTACTGTACTAAGCCCTACTACATTATTCTAATAGCCAACGTCCTTACCGCAAGAACAGTTTAGGAGCTGCGGTAATACCTATTATCTAATATATAGAAATTTTTGTAACTATCTAGACACTACACAAGCAGCCAGAAAATGTTTGCCACCCAATACATACTTGCGTGCACATATCAGTTTCATAAGGTCGATGACTTGAAAATGGCGAAGAAAATTTTTTTTTTGTAAGATCAATGTTTTAATTTAAGTTACGTCAGCATATTTCATTTTGAGTTTCACAAATTTAAAAAGTCGAAAATGAAATTATTTACTTTATACGATGATGCAGTATAAAAAACCCATGTTTTTGTAAATTTTTCGAAGCTTAATCTAACTGGCCAATGGTTCAAAAAGCAGGTTAAAGTCACGGCCATGCATGACATTTGCACCTATGGCACCCGTGACAATCCATACAAACGTCAAATCCGTGACAATAACAATTTAGGGGACCGGTAATGACAGCGGATGTACCACTAGGAAGATAAAGCGCACTACGGATGTGACTGTCACGGTTTTGACAGGTTTAGCCTGCCGGATTAACAAAATCTACGTTAAAAACACGTTTGCCGGTAACACGTTATTTGTAGAATAGATTGTGTGCATATTTGCCGTTGTGAAAAAATAATTGTTTAGTGTTGCCAGCCATCTATTTTAAAATTAACCTTTGCGGATAGTTAAAATTTTTGTCATGGACGCGACGAAAAATCTGCTCACAGAAGTAAATGATCTTATATCATACGAAATTTTACATATTTTAAAATGAAGAATATGAAACAAGCAAGCATAACTATTGCTTAACTCAGCCGGTAGATTTACTTGTGGTAATCTGTGAGTACTTCTTAAAATTTGGTTTAAAAAGGTACAATTTCGGTAATCTCACACGGCATGGTCATGACATTCTATGTACTTTTTAATTTCTTTCTTGGAAAATACTTAAGATATGCATATGTATAATATGTCTTCAAATACGTTTCTTTGGAATAAAATTAATGTGATTAGAGCAATTACAGAATTCCATGCGATTCTCACATGAAACAAATTTTTTATGTCATATTGAGATCCAGAGATATTATGTAGGTAATCTGTGACTTACGCAACTGTGATATGAGTTATTCATAATCTTAAAAAAGTCTTTAATTAATTAATATATTATAACAATATATAATAATAATAATGAATATATTCTTTTTGTTATGAGCGATGCTTAACAATCTTTTGAAGGTAATAAGTATGTCAGCGAAACAACAAGTGACGTCATAGTGCACGTGCAATGCAATGCAATGCATGAAGCAAACACGCAGCAACAGCCGATACCACGTCATGCCGCCCGTCACTACCTGGCCTCTATAAAAGCGGGCGCCCGACTCAATGTGGGAGGATTCTCTTGCGACTCGTCGACGAGGCAGTCGGACTTGAGAATATTGCATTTCCGAATAATTAACCGTAAACCGTAACCGGTTGCTCAGGGGACTCTCGTATGGCCGGTTACTATTGAATGTCTAACCGGTGACTAGCGGTTGCTATTGAGACGGTTGACCCGTGGCTAGTTAGTATCGAGTAATTAGGTAGTAACTAATTTGCTGTTAAATAACTCTAAAATAAGTTGATTGAGTCAATATAGTTATTAAAATATATTTCGCTGGTTTAAAAAAAAGCATAAATAGAACCACAGGGTGAGGACAACCCGGAGAATGATAGCGGGCCATCTATGCCCTTACCCTCTGATCTGACAAGTACGTTACAATGACATCGGCATCGAATTTGAAAATTGATAAACATTTTCTGATCGCTGCTGTACATAGTGCACCCTATACTTAAGTAAAGGTCCGCTTTCAATATTGGAGAATTATTATTTATTGCTGGCAGTACACAAAGTTTGCCGCCGCTGCCCGCGCTAAATTTGTAGCACACAGTGGGATAGGCGATGGCCCCAGGATACTCCGGTCCGGCAACTTTTCCATTTCGCAGTTATGTGTAGTGCAGCCTCAGGCGTCAGTGAGAGGCGATAAATCGCTAGCCTGTAGACGGGAGTCATGATATTCACGTTTTCGAATTAGCTTTGAGCTATAAATATTCCTAGAGCATAGCAGACTCGAATTAATTCCTACAAGGTTGAAAAATGGTTTTGGTTTTTTGTTCATACTCTAAAACATCTGTGTAATTCGCTGTATAATATAATAAGGACATTTCAGAGCCCTTTGATATTTATAGTCTGATAGGAACATAAATAACTTAGAATCAAAAAGCTGAGCATTTTATTTTGTTTTTAATTTTTTGGAAATCAGATAATAATTGTCAGCGCCATTTTAGCATCACTAAACGTTCCAAGTTTAGGTAGATCTATAGAATCTATGTAGATAAGAAGCGTTTTACAAATCGTATACCTAGTGGAATTGTAAATAATAGGGTATTTTCCAAGTAAAAATAATTGTATGTATTTATTAAATGTATTTCATAAAAAAATGAGGAATAGACAAATTTATCGTCAAATGTGAACAGAATTAAAATTCGTTGAAAAATAAAATAGCTACAGGGCAATAAAAAATCAGACGGTAAAAAGAAACGACAATAAGAATTATGACGTCAGTGTTCCGTGGCGCCATACAAGCAGGTCCTGGCTACATATAAAGGACTGTTTTGCTAAAAAGGAGCAGAGCATCTCTCCAGTACTAACTTAAACCATTAATACTCGTATCTCTGATGTTAGATGAGATATCGAAAAACTAATTTTAGATCCTTCTTCAGGATGTCCATGTAAGTTGTTTGACGCAATATTTTTTTTAGGTTAATACCTTATTCTTAAAGCTTCGAATACAGGGGCCACTTTTCCATTTCCCGGTTATGTATAGTGCAGTCTCCGTCGTGAACGAGAGGCAATAAATCGTACGGTCAGGTTTCGGAAATCCCACGTCCCTACTGTCCTGGTTTCGGACACGGCTTGGCGCAAAAAAGTTTACTGAAATGTTTCTGCCGATACTCTAAAAGGATGCGATTGATTGATTGAATTCAATATATGAATAGTCAGTGAATTCCTACTTATAACGTTTGGGAGTTTAAACCTTAAACTGTGAAATGGAAACCATGTCCAAAGCTATAAACCTTCCAGAGGAATATCTTACCAACAGCGATAAAAATAAAATTATAAAACTCTGGTTATACCAGTACGAAGTCGGTGCCAAATCGCATGTTTTAATTAAAAACCTTGCGCCTAGGGTCTCATAGTAGATAACAATTTATGTAATGGCGGACAGAACTCCTTTGGACGATACCCTTGTACCTGCATAATTAATGAAGCTCTATCTATTACGTAACTATAAGTCCCTGAAGTATCATTATCGTCTGTCCTTAACAAAGTTAGACTTCTAACTCGAGTAACAAATACAATACACACTCGAGCGTTTCATTCGACGTAAGCGCTCTACGCACGTCGAGACCTCCGGTATTCATGAAGCACTACCACGATGACTTTTCCTTGAAAAGGTAAAAAGAAAAACCGCCGGTCTTGTTTTCATTGTGTACGAGTTACTTATTCAAAGCACATATAACCCGATTTACATACGATTCCGAGTTTTTCCCACCTTTGTTTCCCGGCTAAGGTGAATGGAAGTCTCTCAGACAAAGGGCTTAGGTACTTTCTTGGGCCCCTCGGTTGGGCCAATTTGCGGCGGATCTGAATTTGCCTAAACCAGAGAATGGGACAAAGACAAAAGGTCGACCTGGTCGAGATTTATGAAGATTGCGAGTACAGATGTGTGGCTATGTACTTGGGGGGATGAAAAAGAGGCGGAGTTTTACGAAAATAATGGAAGACGATGTCGGCGTAATGGAATTTTACGAGTAGGCTGGTAACGTAATGCTTTGATGTTGCCGTCCTGATTTGGAATGAGTTACTTTATAGCTCAAGTAAAGAAAATACTTCAGCAAGTATTTTCATTTATTTAAGTAGCCAATATGAACGTCTGTTGATAAAAAGGAAAATGTTTATTTGTTCATAACTCTCAAATTATCGAATAACTTGCGTAAAATATTAGATCCGAAAATTGCTATTAAGGATCTCCGAAAATATCCATTAGAACTTTTATTCATGAGATTTTCTTTTATATTAAGTTTAATGGAAAACTAACAGCACTTTAGACAATATGTAAACCAAACTAACAATAAAAGGCCAATTAGAGGTCTTCACTAATAGAAATAACTTACATTAAATAATGAAGCAAATAGTGCACTGTAAACACACACACAGATTATGAAATAATAAAAAACATTTGACTGAGTAGACGTCTCACCGCCACACTTTAGGACCTTTTAGGTATATTTAACTTAATATCCAACTTGCACATCAGTTTCCTGAGATACTTTACTAAAAATATTCTTAAACTTAATCTATTTCGGCATAAATTTGTACAAATTTGTAATGATTTTTCGCGATCTAATTTGAACCTATCACTCGATATTCGGAGTAACGAATATGAAAATGGAAGGCATCGATGACAGGCAAGACTCAATTATCAATGACTGCGCGGGCGATGAATATTTATGGAGTATTTGCATATCCACCGTATCAACCCGATCGGTGCTAGAAAAATACAGTGTCTAGTATGGAAACGGTACAATACCTACTAACTATTAGATAACAAAATTTTGCAACAGAATGGAAATTTAAAACCAGATATATTCTAAGTAAAAAATTTTTTTACAAAAGTCTGGTATCAGCACCAGACTTCTTGCTCTGTAATAAATAAAGAATATGTATAATAAATCCTTCGTGTCGGTTATAGATAGATAGATTAATACTTTATTGCACACTAGAAATTTACATAGGAAATCAATATCTAATAATAATAAGTTATAAAATCAAATCAAACCAGACTCGTATCGAATTTACCTGGATTTCTAAGTACTTACTGGTACTAGTTTCGGATTTGTATAAGTATTTGAATGCGGACTAAGAAAGGTCTAATTTTTAAGTAAAGGCCTATGTAATATAAAATAACCATCAGATGCCGTTCTGAAAATAAGGTCTACTAGATAATATCCGTCAAATACTGTTCTTTGCATTAATCTACACCTAGACGAAATAAGTTTTAGAATAATTGTCAAAAATTTTATATAGGTAAGTCATTATGGTAAAATTTAATTATTTAGATAGAAACACTTTATTATGCTTACAAAATAGTTATTAGAACAACAAAAAAATCCACGGTAGACCCTTAATAAGAAATTCCCGTATAAAATGATCCCGTTCCAGTGCAAATTACATTTGAAGTTGATAGCTGAAATTGATTTTCCTGTTATGAAATGAAATCATTATTAAACGCCTGGAATGAGATTACATTTCACGGGAAATAAGTCACTCGTCTAACAATTTCCCTCTCATTTGAATATGAATTTATTCATATTGTCGAGGGAGTATCCTTTAAGTAATAAACTTACAGAAAATGTCTAAATGAATTTTACATTAATGAGCCATACCCACATGAATAAGTAAAGACTTACGTAGGTACGTACTTGTGGGGCTGAACGCGCCCACGAAATAAAAAGCAGGTCTTGAAGATCGAGAGCAAGAATGTATTTTGTCAGGACACCACACACACTAGATTGACATCGCGAGTATGAGAAAAGCGGAGGCGATTGTTTTGAGACGTCAGCAGCGCGCGCAGACTACACAGCACTCATTTCATCAGTAGGGCATTGGAAACCAAATTGAGATATTTTTTTTGTTTTAAATAGCCAAGGCTTTGTCTACCCATAACGTGAAAACATTGTTTACAAAACTATTGTGGTAACATGTAACCAAAGTTACATCATGTAATCAAAGCCATTTGTGCTAATTTCAAATGAACTTCGGTAATGACTTAGCAAAGTTTTGTTATTCCTGAAATTGCCGAAGTAGTTTTTTATCCATTTGTGACAGCGTAAATACCTATAGGTACTTAAGTTGATCTTTATTATTTATTCTTCTATATAAACATCATCATCACTTCTTTACTTTTTCCTAACTCTTAACAGCCACTCTATCATTCGTATTCAATCCTGGCCTCCATCCAGACTTCCAACAAATCCTAACTATCCTCCTTTTGCTTTCCTATCACGTTAATTATTTCTATTTTTCTAATTTGTGATTTAAAGTCTATCAGTAAAACATCACTGAGTAAATACTCATAAATATAAGCATTTATGTTTATGTCTTACTTTATTCATCGGAACAACATGGATCCATTTTATTAATTGCGGTTTGTTTCAGAGTTCTGATAAAACAGCTATAAGATTCATGCTCGTTCTGTTTGAACATGCGAATCTTAACAAAACCAATAATAATAAATTGACACGAGTAACAATCGAGCAAGCTCACACTTGTCACGTAGACTGACAAAACTGCTTCTAAGAACGATACCCGTTTATCCGACTGAATTGCTTTTAAACCCGAGTCCGCCCCCGCAATTCAACATAAGTAAGATGAGGTACAGACGTCCCGACTTTCAACATGCTACATCAACAGGCTACACGACCTCTCTTCCACACGTTCCAATCAAAGATCAGAAACGCCGCTGATGGGCTCTCAACCTTGAAATGTGACTCTTTTAAACACTTTCATAGCAAATCAGCAGCTTAATGGCCATCGCATATTATACAAACTCGACGCGAACCCGGCACGAACTCAACTCAGAGCAAAACTTTGAAATGTGAGCTTTATATCGTAGGTTTTGGAAATTCAAAAGTAGAAGTTGAAGTAGTCGTCGATGAGTTGTCAATGCGTGGGCCACTCGTCGTCGTAATTCAATTTAATTAATTAATGAATAATGTGATGTGACGTGTAACGAAGATCATGAAAATAAATGAGTATTGAGTATTCACAACTACTTCACTTGAATTTTGAAAAGCAAGCAAAAGCTGTATGTAATACGATTTAAAGCTCACATTTCAATACTTTGCTCTAATTGAATTCGTGTCGGGTTCGCGTCGAGTCGCTACAATGTGCGATGTCCTTAAATATATTTGGCAACAAATCCCATATTATAAAGGTGGCCGCCGACCAGGTGGATGCTTCATAAGGATGTTAGGAATGAACTCACTGGAGATTAGAAGAGCTAGGGACCAGGTCATAACAGCCCTTAAGGTTCTACGTGGAGTGACGTACGTGAGTACGTGCCGGACAACTACACGCGGCACCGGCCGAGCCGCCTCCACCGTCTGTTCGTGGGCCCGCTGCACCGCACGGTGGCGCGCGCGCAGTCCCCGGTGTGTCGCATGCTCACCGCGCTCGACGCGCTCTTGGACGCATGGCCTGAATGCGATGTGTTTGCGGATGGATGGTCGAAGATTATGTCAGTATGTCAAAAGTTCTGCGAGCGAGAAGTATGAATGTTGTAGTATATTTTTATAACTTCATACATAATGTTAATTTTTGATTAATTACTTTAATAGGTATTTGCCGTTGTAATTATTAATAATAAATAAATAAATAATCGTATTTCTCATTTATGACAGTCGGGTCATTCTATGGAATTAACCTCATAGAATGACTTTCTTGTCATATTTAATTTTATTTATTTAGTTTTAGGCGTATTGTAATTGCCTTTCCCATTTTACACATGTCTATCACTGTGCGCAGGTTTTCTCGCGATGTTTTCCTTCAGCGTAAGACGATATCTAAAAAGCATAATGATGAGATGTATGGCTGGTCGGAAAAATCTGATTCATCCGGCAGTGTGTACGCCGTCTATACATGCGACGGGAGAGTTATAAAACAGAACTGTCTGGTACAAGACTAGGACTAGGTACGGAATAGGTACGCTTTAGTGCCGCTTGGTTCGTTACGATTTAACAATTCACAAGCACGTGAGCACGCTAAACAGGTTACTGCAGCTCCCGCTGGTTCAGTATTTCTTCGACTACGTGGGCTTCCAACCAGTCGCGTTCGTTCTAACATGGGTGGCTGGATAATTTAGGGAAATCTTTCTAGAGAGCTTTCTAGAGAGCTATCCTTTTTTTTTCACTACACACTCAAATAAACAATAATTTTACTAATTAACTTAATTTCCCGGCTGCGCCATGTTAACTATGTGGAAGGCACAATGAAACCACGGTAGTAGGGGCAACGACAGCTCATTAGTTTAGGTTAAATAACCACATATTGTAGGTAGATCTATCTTCTACCTACCTGACACACGAATTCGAATGAACGTCTTACGTTAGGTTAAGGTGGTGATCCAAGAAAAATTGTGTAACGATTCAGTACTAAATATTTCAGATTTTTTATCGTAACACTATTTCTTTCAAAATTTTTGTACTTTTTAACGAAACAAAATAGGGAAAAGGGTAAAGGACATTGTTTTTCTCCCATACATTGTTTCCTTTATGTCCCTATTTGTTTGTTTTTTTACCTTGCGTTTTTGCTCCTTTTTTCGCATATTAAAATGTACATACAATATTTTGAAAGTTGACCCTAAATGTAGAAAATACAAGTATTATTTTACAGCGATAGTTACAGGTGGAGCAAGCGTTTCATGTTGCAGAGACCGTGTCCTGGAAGTCAAGCAGTGGGCAGGCCAAGACTGGTGGGACAATTTACGCTCTGCGGATAGCAGCTTTTGGTTCAGACGAAACACCACCGATATACATAATATAGATTACAAGATATAGAAGATTACAAGCAAGTGGAGAGATAAAAGGAAGACTAAGGGGGATTCAAACTATTGGAAATTCAAATGCTGTAGGTGATGTAATGACACGTTAATTTCATTTCATTTCACGTTGAATATTCGTCATATCCCTTTTCTCGTAAAACGCGTTTTTGCAGAATATCCTGACAGTGACAGCTGTCACTTTGAATCAAATATTCTCGGCATTTTCCATTTTATGTTACACGTGTTATTTCCTATAGGTACGAATATATAGGAGTCGTCGGCCATGAAGCTCTTTCTTTTTATATCGTCGTTACTAACAAAAAAGACCATTTATTTATCTGAAACAGGAGCCAATCAACCTATATCGTATCGTATGGGTACGCATGTACAAATAGATGTCGGCTTCAATTAACATTTGATTGTTCTTTATCACATGCTCTCCATTTCTACGCCATAAGCCCTAAATAGAGATGACACTAGACTTAAGGAAGCCATAACATTAAGGACGTTTCTTGCAACTCAGTTTATCTCTGAAAGTAAATAATGAAAAGTAAGCAATAACATCGGGAATAAATTCCAGATATCTCATCCATTATGCTGCGGCGCGCTGATCCCGGCAGCCGCCGGAAGGACTCTCGAAGGCTTTGTTAGCGCGGCGCTAACTGCGATACTGTCGCAAAACCATAACGATACGAATGGTATAGTGGTACTATACGAATAATATTATAGTTATGGAGGGACTTTTAGCCTTGGTCGGAACAGAAAAGGATCGTGCAAGTTAATCAACGTTTGGCGCCGTCAGAATCAAGAATATGTGGATATTTGTCTGAGCCCTTTCGTTAGACAAAAACTCTGACAATAGATTGGTCACTATGTTGGGAAATAAGGAAAACCCTGTATGAGAAAACAAGTTTAATGACAAAAGGTACTTATTTTCGAATTTTGATTAAGACATCTATTTACTTATAAAAGAGCCAGTAATTCCAACACACTAGTTGCAATAATTTAATTGTAATATTTTGGGTGAATATAAACTTTTTCCGTGTATGGGACAGATTTAGAATAAAGATACGAGTAAGCATGTCGCACAAGGCGACCATTCCGGGTAACTTGCTGGTGGAAGGACCCCTCCAGGGTCCACCTGGCTAGCGACCACCCTTCTATGTAAAGTCTGTCATCGAATATCTTCGCTTCAGCGTTGATGTGTTTCGGCAGTTTTTATAGAAGAGCCAGCATTTACTAAGCCCGTGTGCTTCATCTTCACCCTCATCGTTACTTACCACCAGGTGAGATTGAGATCAACCGTAAATAATAAAAAAAACTCCTTTTCATGGTATTAAGTATGTAAATGAATGAATGAATGAATGAATTAAAATTTATTTGCACACATATACATAACACGATTACATTTCATTAGGTACTTAAAAGAGCTAGCTTATGTATGTTATTTTATATTTACAGGTAAATTTTCCAACTTCGATTGAATGCGGCTTTACTAAGAACAGAAAGAAGGCTTTGAATCCTTTGACACGTATTGTTATAAAAACAGCGAAATAAAAACACAACAAAAATATCGAATATCTATCGTATTTGTATATTCGATACTTTTTTCCACCTCTTTCTCGGTTGTCCTGGGAATATTTGTGGAATATGTTTCCAAACTAAATTCGGAATCGTTACGAATATCCAGTATATTTATATTATAAACCTGTCTCGAACTTTTTCATGATGGATGTTACCTATCACCTAGGGAATTTTTCTGACTTTGTACTCGTATTTTCAAAGTCATAACATTGTAGTCATTTTGAAGTTTTATAATCTCATGTTATACTCGTATGTATACTGCTGTAACTATTAATGCCACTCACATAAATATTCCTATTCATATTTAAAAAAGAAACCTGCGTCTTACCGTTGCATTGCGGAGATTTAGATTATCATCATCATCATCATCATCAGCAGCCTACTCTAGTCCACTGCTGGACATAGGCCTCTCCCAGGGCGCGTCATTGAGCCCGATCTTCGGCTCTGCAATTACGCTGTCCATAGAAGGTGATGCCATAATCGCCACGCTAGGCCTGCGGGTTGGCGATCGCAGTAGCCGGGTCGCTTGCCCCGATGACGCTGCTGCCCGTCATCGTGCTTCTGGTATTTTGACCCAGCCAGAATTTGAGTGGTTATACCGCCACTAGTCGGTCGCCAGGGACTCGTTCGCTAATCGGCAGGATGCACCACGTGCAGGTGAGTTTGACATTTGGAGGTATCTAGATGTTAGTGACCCCCCCTTACATCCCATGTAGATTTAGATTATCGTAAATCGTAAATGATACTCATTTTTCTAGTGGCGCTTGTATCTAGTGGCGCTTGTATCTAATTGGGTTTGCGTCTTGCTTTGTTCAAATCCAAATGACATTATACTATATTAAGTACACTACATGTATTACATGACATTGTTCTGTTTTTATTTTATTTTTTATTATTGTTTTTAAATCTAATTATTAATACAAATATTTTCAAGTGTGTTATTGCTATGTAATGTAATCATTTTGTGTGTCATCAATCATGTTATGTAATGTATTCTTTTTCTTTTATTTGACGTGTAATTGATATTATGAATAAAAAATTGAATTAGAATTAAAATAGGTGTGGCAACCAAGCAGCCAACCCACCATAATTAATAATAACCGTATTAACCGTATACAAAAAACCACCATATTAAATAATTTTCGTAAAAAAACAGACTTCGTGGTCTGTCCACTCGACAGTGCCCGCTCAATTATCTGTTTACCTATTAATACATTTCACGTGAAAATAATAATGAGCATCATTTTCAACAGTTTCATTTTAAAACGTTCGTAATTTTACACCATAATGCTGTTGAAAGTTATCGCTTGCACGCTGCAAAGCCCCGATCTCGGCATTAAATGGAAATAACATGCAATTAGCTTTACATTTGGGGATTCGCTTAATGTTTCACGTTAATTCCACGTTGTTCGAACGTGAGGGGACATCAGTTTGTGACGATATTATGTCACAACTCACAGTGGAGCGGAGACTATAGTTACAAACTTCAAAGGTAGGTTTACTACGTACTAACTTTTGCCTAATTGAAGTGACTGGAATTACTTTGGCAATTGAGATTATGAATATTATTACAAATAATAGTTGAGTTAAGTAAGTAACTTGTCGACTACGGATCGACTACATCAACCAACTTCAAGTAGGATAACATCTATGAAATATCTATTAGGTTATTTCAGAAGTTATTTCTAATTTACCTATAATCTTCCAGTACCACGACTTGTAATTGAGATATACTATAACTTCTTCTAGTCATATACCTCATTGCTGAGGGTCGTGATCATTCTAAGGGATTAATCACATAGAACGACTTTCGTGGCAGATTTAATGGGGTGGTTTGCCATTGCCTTCCCCATTTCACACACTGGTTGTCTCAGTGTGCAGGTTTCCTCACGATATTTTCCTTCACCGTAAAATCAGGCGGTAAATGTGCGTAAGTCTTTCGAAAAACCCTAAAAACTCATTGGTATCTACATGCATGACATTGCATGGTTTCGAACTCGAACCTCCCGCGTGGGAGTCCGACGTCCTAGCCACGACGACGCCACCGACGCTCTTGATATACCTGCTGGAAAAATATCATAATTTAACCACAATGTTATATAGGGCCTGCCTAGGAACCATGAACAAAGCACATTCCAGCGCTACGTTCGTGGGAATAAAAATAAATAAGAAAGAACCCTAGACCAGGTCTTTGCGGACGTTATCTTTTCTTGGGAATATCTAACGTTCGCAATACGTGGGGCACACATAAATAAAACAGTTTATAAGTAAAGTAATATATAATATTTATTGTTTTTCAACGTATTCTCCGTTACCTACATTTTAAACACTTTTTCATTCGTTCAAACCGTTTTAGAAAACATGAGGACCATTTATCTGAGGGCATGTTTTTCACATGCTGACTGAAAGCTATCACAGCCTCTTCTGGCCCCGTAAATGTCAAACCTCTCATAAAATCTTTGATTTTTGGAAAAATAAAGATATCACATGGTGTAAGGTCCGGACTGTGTGCGGGATAAGTCACTAGCTCCACCTTTTCAGAAGCCAAAAGTGACTTTGTCTTGTTCGCGGTGTACGGAGAAGCATTGTCATGGTGCAAGAGGATGCGTTTTCTTGGTCGTTTTACCCTAACTTTTTCGAACACACTGGGCAAACAAATGGTGATGTACCACTCAGCATTAACAGTCTTTTGTTCTTCGAGTGGGATCGTGCAGACAGGACCTGTCTGGGAGAAAAAAACGCAATAATTTTTTCGCCCACGCTTCTTGTCAGCCTCAACTTTGTTGGTCTGCTGTCGCCTTCGAACACCCATTCACAATACTTTTGCTTTCTGTCTGGATCGTAACAATAAATCCATGTTTCGTCTCCTGTCACAATGCCATAAACACCACTTGAACGTCCATGATCGTACTTTAACAACATTTTTTTGCACCAATCAACAAGAGCCCGTTTCTTTTCTGAGGTGAGTACATGCGGAATCCATCGACAACAAAGTTTCCTAACTTTTAAATGAAGATGAAAAAAAATTGAATTTGGCTCATACTAATCCGCAAATGTCCTCGAATCTCCTCATAGGTGAAACGTCGGTTTTCTTCAATTAGCCGCCTGACAGTAGCCACATTTTCCTCAGTGATCGCAGTTGAGGGCCGACCTTCACGAATCTCATCATGGAGAGAAACGCGGCCACGATCAAATTCAGCATACCAACGCCTTACGGTGCTCAGATGAGGTGCTTCCCTCCCAAAAGTATATTTATTGTATATTTATTATTTATTGTACTCCAAACCTTACCCACCATAAAAGTAGTCTAAACTCTCCTAAAGCAAAGGTTGGCTGGAAGAGATCCCTATGGGATAAGCCCGCCTTTGTACATATTTTAATGTTTTAATTTTCTTTGTATTTTTTGTGTGTGTACAATAAAGAGACTACAAACAAACAAATAAATTAAGTATTTTGAAGACGAGCAGTGCAATCTTTTAAAATCATAAAAAATCATCGACCTAAAATCTTTTCGTGTTAATTCCATCTTTGCTACGGACGACGAACTTCGACTTGTGATAAAAACAATTAACAAGCGATATCCCGCCAAAAAATATTTTAATCAATAAATGAGTTTTTATGTTTAAAAAAATATAACATTCGAAATTCAAACATTTATCAGCGGCCCGGAGCGCAAAACTTTCAGTGTACCCTATGTAGGTAACAATATTATGCCAGTCGGAGGCGAGTCAAACTTGTAACCATTTCGTGTAACTGAAACCAAAAAATTAAATACATAACGTTATAGGTTTAACAAATTCCTTCAAATCTTTGTACCTATAGGATTTATTAAAATAATAAAATGTAGAGTAATTTTATTAATTTGCTGTTTTATTTTAAAAACAGATTATGGTGAAATTGCAAGATGCGACATGGATAGGATAGGAGTTACTGATGTAAATCTTGGCGCTAACAAAACAAGAGGTCAAGATTATTATTGTTTTAGGTATACGTATTTAGGTATAGGTATTTAGGTAGCCCGAAATATAATAACCTAAGGCCGGTCCAGATAAGAGGCAGAGACACGTAAAATGGCAAGTTAACCCTCTCTATCTATGCGAGCCGCCAGTCTGATTTAGTGGCTTAATCGAACGGACGAGCTTTATTACTCCGGACCGCTCTGGGACCAAAATCCGGGTATATCCGGATTCATCAAGGAACGGTACCGCAAATGGAAGACGACAAATTAGTGACAGTTGAGTTATCTTGGATATTGTTAAAAGCAGCATTCCTGCTTTGGCGCTGACGGCTTGTTTTACTTTTACCTAGTTGTGATTCTGAATAGATTAGATTTTCTAACTAGTGAAAGGGGTCGTAAGGGATTGTGCGCCCAGAAACGATTTACTTTGAGTCAACGGTCAAACGAATCTATTACTGATTAAGGCTGGCTTTGTTTCGAAGGCTTTGTTTGATAAAATCTGTAATTCCCGAAAGAGCAGAGTGTGTATCATCAATCCAACGAAACGTTTAGATTAAGCTTGTCATGAAACAAGCTACACATTAAAGTCCCTTGGTTGAGGGCTTCTACCTAGATACTTAATATTAAACTAAGATATAACTTTGTAATATATTCACATAGCATGTCTCTCAACTGTCAGTTCTCCGCTCATAACAAAGCTGCTATGTACTGTAAATCCTACAATGTATCTGTAATACCTACCTAATTTTCTCCCGTGGAACTCAAAGCAAGATAATGGTAACCTACGACATTGCGAGCACGGTTATAATTAACAGAGGTACGAATTCCCTTGTTGCTTAGTCGTAAACACGGCCGAGCCACAGCCTAAAGTGTTAAGGAATTTCTTGAATACAAAGTCAGTACTTAATAATATTTGATGTAAATAATTAGCTTGTTAATATATTTTTTCTAATTTTTTATTAAATATATTTATCTATTATATAAATTTGCACACCACAATGTGGTAGGATATGCTGGAACTACCTATGTAATTTTAAGATCCTTCATAACGTATATTCTTGCAAATAAAAACTCATTTCATTTCAAAGAATTTGTATACATACAGTTTAACGAAACGCAGGAGACGTGAAGAAACGCGACAAACGCACGAAATTACATCTCTTTTTGACAATACAATACAATACAATACAAATATTCTGTATTGCACACAGGACAAAAATACAGAACAGAAGAAAAGATACAAAAAACAATTACAATTGGCGGCCTTTTTTGAATTACTCGAGTTGAGCAGGCAAGCTGTGTGCTTTGTAAATATTTTTATATGTATCAGTACCTATAAAAATATATCGTTCTCAGGAACTATCCTCTTTTATTACTCTTCTCACTCTCTCTCTCTTCTTAGGAGTTCACTTCCGTATTGACTATCACATCCGAAATCTTCCTTGATGTAACGTTTACATTACAATACACCAGTAAAGTTCAACTGGAATGATTTTGTTATCATTCAAATCAACATAGAGTTCCAATCTTTCTATACGCATATTTCAGTTCAATTTCTCAACTGTGCATTTCCACGCATAGTCACATAATGTAGTTTAAGGGTTAATCTGACCTCTGCCGATGTCGGCAGGTACTTACTAGGCGACGGTTCACTGTTTAATTTCTACATTGCGCCCGAGCAGAGGAAGCTGCAGGCTTGGTACATATGAGATTAATCAGGAGGAATGTAACAGGTAGGTATATGTATTATTTATGAAACACCACCGTGCCTAGAGGCTCGTATGTGGTCGCTAAATATTCTAACCACTTCTGCATAATTATTAGAGTACACGGTCTAGATGCTTATTATTGGTTTATATAATACATGTTATGTAAACACTATAGGCACGTACTTATCTTATATTACGATAGGGGGTCGGGAATAACCCCAGTGGCACTTCGACCCTTGAGGAGATCTTTTGTGCCTACCCCATTTTATACACTGGTCATCTCAGTGTGCAGGTTTTCTCACGATGTTTTCCTTCACCGTTAGAGCAGTCGGCAAATATGTACGTAAGTCTTTGAAAAATACGAAAAACTTATTGGTACATGGCACTGCACGGTTTCGAACAAGGCGGAAGGTCCGGGTTCGAAACCGTGCAGTGTGCAAGTTAAATTTTTTTAGGTTAAAGATTAAATTATTTTCCATAAAATATCAATGATGGTATTACGTACGGATTAGCTCAAGTTCATGGTAAATAAAAAATAAAAACGATCAACGTAAAATCACGTTTTAGTACAATTCGTTCCGTGTTTGACAATTACACGGATAATAATCACGATTCTAAACTTTGAAATCGAAGTAGGTAACTGGACTCGTAATAATCAATACAATAAGACAACAGACTACAAACTTTGTAATTCACTTTTCTGACTTCCACCGAGATCCATTAGTAAGGGACATCGGCGTTGTTTCACTCGAGCGACTGTTTGACTTGAGGTTTTAACATCTCTTTCGAAGAGTTCCGTTCAAGAAATTTTAATGCACTTCCTAGCTTCGTGTTCGTTTTTGCAGCTTAGTTAACTTTTGTTTCAGTCCGTATTTTTAAATGGAAATAATTGCTCCACAACTCCTTAAGCTAAGGGATTATGTTTAATGCGCAGCTTTTTGATATTCTTTTGTTGTGGTGAAAAAGAATGTTAAACCAGAAGAAGAAATGAGGAGTTCTTGAAGGAGTGTAGGTTAGTTTTTAATGAACGGTGATCCGTTGATATCCATTTGATTATCTGTATCGACATAATGTATCTTTAATATTTGGACACAGCACATCAAGTTCTGACTTTCTTCGGATTTAAGATCAGGTATTTGTTTTATAGCGCAGAAAATCCTCTGTTTGCGTCTAGTAAGCTGTTTTAAAAATGAAACAGATTACTACAAAGGACTTGGCCTTGACCATGATGTACTGTGGCTACTTCGAAATATCAGGAACTCAAAACGAGTTCCAAATTATGGGAAGAGTTCAACTTCCATTCAAAATGAAAAATATAGCTGTAGAAATAACTATGGAGACGGATATCCATGCGCTGCAAAAAGTTACTAAACCTCCATAATGATAACTAAGTTTATTCACAAAGTAAATCTCGAAGTATTTTGCCTACGCAGAGACGTGTCAAGAAAAAAACTGGAAGTGGCAGAGCGATTGGTGCGACGGAAGCAGCTGTTCCGGTGGCGGAGTGTTCCGGAAGCGTGCTGAAGCCGTGACAGGCGGGTTCGACTCAACTCCCTTCCAGGTCTTAGATTACATAATAACAGACACGCAAAATGTGCTGAGAATGATTGTATAATGTTGATGAAATCAGCAGTCTAATGCTCTGCATAAAGTACTTAATATATCAGCATGCTTGATGGGTACCCACCTATACAAAACAAAAGTTTGTGGATACTTTGGTTTTGATACTTCAATGTAAAAGGTTTTTTTTACAAACTATAGTAAATATACAATTAAATACCAATACAAAGACACTATAGCTAAACTAAACAAAAACAAAAAAAAAGTAAAAACTAAAGGTGCTAAATCCCCCACGTCCGACAGCGTACCCAAGGCTAAGCTAATCCGCTGGGGTAAATAAAACTCCTATATGTGCATTAGTAAAAATCCAGTCGTATTAGCCTTTCAAAGGACTGACATCTAAAGAAGTGAAAGCCTTATCCAGTTATTTATAAATTATTAGCGTTGGTATATACTAGGTTTGTGTTATACTCGTACAAACCTACTTGGAAGTTTTTGATGAGAGATCAGAAAACATTATTTTAATTGTAAGTAAGTACCCTAAAGTACATTTTTACAACGTCACTTGTTACTCTACCGCTTTGAAAGGTGCTATAGCTGAAAGAAAAGAAGCACAAGAAACATCAGCAGCACATCTTTTAAAATAAATATACATAACATTATTTATGAATACAATCATATATTTCGCTGTATACACGATGTGCAGAGCTGGAGCTGATTTAGGACCAAGCCTCTTTATGATTTAAGTAGTAATTTATTAGTTATATTGAACCTGCACCAAGCAAACAAACCTGCAGTGTGAGATAATACAAATCGTGTAAGTTTATAAACTTACACGATTTGTATTCATTTATAACTATGAAAACGGGGCTTAATCGAGTACAAAGGTTAAACTCGTACAGTATAATTTACAAAAAATTAAATACCGACGCGATTAAGCCCCATTTTCATATTTAAAAATAAACCTGCAGTGGTTTGTCAATTCTGTCACTGTATAATCTATGCTCGAGAATGCCACGTTCCACCGTTACACTATCTGCTGAGAATGCTAAATACTTCCACCTTTAAGTGGGTTAAGCAAACACGTAAAACGTTCCGGTGCTACGGAAATCTAGTCATCCAAAAAATAAGATTGATGGTAGAG
The DNA here is from genome assembly GCA_947369225.1 of Hofmannophila pseudospretella. NCBI lineage: Eukaryota > Metazoa > Arthropoda > Insecta > Lepidoptera > Oecophoridae > Hofmannophila > Hofmannophila pseudospretella. The sequence continues at coordinate 9,260,874 of OX376321.1, read as the reverse complement.
CTCTAGTAAAACTCCGGGATAAACTAGATAAACGTTTTGTGAAAAATCAGCACTCTGTCAAAGAAAAATGGAAGGTGAAATAAATAAAAGTGAAACCATCAATACAATTGCTTACCCTACAAATAATAATATTTTCTATCTCGACGATCAAGGTTTCTGAATCGTAGACAGAGTCAGGTTCTTTGTTCGTTGACAGCTTTGTAGATAACAACATAGCAGCAATGTAAATAATACTATCACATCCATAATAAAAAGGTCACCAAAGAAATACAGAAGGTAATTTTAAGAGTAATGACAAGCGTGTCTGTAGCACCGGTTTCCAAGTACCTTAAGATTTTATTTTCCACATCATAATAACTTTTCCAGATAATGCAAAACCTGGTGCTGACAGGTCACTGAGAATTCATTTCAGAACAAAGAAATCCACAGACCGTATAATACAGAGGGCACCGCACTTACCTTTCGCGTTCAAATAATAATTTACGCTCAAACAAGCTGAAGTTAAGTTTGCATGTCGTATAAAGCACGATTTTATCGCGTTTATTCACCAACAACTGTATTTGGTGGGCGGGCTCAGGTGTAAAGGGGATTTAAAGTTCATTGCACAGTTAGAGGGCGGGTCCTGCGCTCATATATCTTGGAAGGCGCTTTGATAAAGCCTCCACAACAATGTGAGTCGAAGCAGACTTGGATGTAATCTCCAAGGAACTTATCGAAGGTGTTTTCCCGCTTTTTGTTTGTCGTATCATAACTTTTCAAAGAGAAAATGGAGCTGTCGTTATTGAAAACTAACGTATTTCCTTTATATAAAAATTTAGTCGGAAATCTCGGAAATTGTTTTCAATTATTCACTTTCTCACAGATATTTTCTTTTGTACTTTACTATAATTTTCTAGCTACAAACTACATCGACTTTTGGAATGCCGCCGTGATTTCTCTAGCTCCAGCAATCGTTTCATTTAATAAAGGGCGAACTGTGAAATTACTTACTTACCTATTAATAATAAAGGTTGAATACGAATCCTTAACTGAATACCTTTTGTCGACATTTCAATTATCAGATCCTACGTCAATTCAGATCGTCTCGACCTTAAAGAGAAACCTTATATCTGCTACGTTTCGTCGCTTTTTCTTAGAATCTTCTTTGTATAAAGTATTTATGTAAAGGTGACTCCAATACTTTGTAGGTACCTTAATAAATTACATATCGAAATATGTAAGAAGAGGAGGAGATTTTTATGACTCACACATACACAAATCTCGTCTGACATTCTAAGTATGCCAAAAATTTAAAATCTATAGGTATTTTTATACGATAATTCAGGTTTACTTATGGCTTATTCCACATTCACTCAGAAGCTTTAGAACTACCCGTGAATGATTTATAATGGGTAGGTATGTGTTGAATGGGATGTATGGTGGAATTGTGCTGACAGAGCAATCTCATTAAGCCAACAATAGGACAGACAAGCTATAAATCATGCCATTGTGTGTAGCCGCTGGTTGTTGGTTCGGAGCCGCCTCATTATAGGCGAACAATTATGACACATTGGTGCTTTGCTTCTTAATACCGCAGCTTATACTCCCTAGATAATACTTACCTATACTAAAGAAAAATGATGATGAAAATAAATTAAAGTAAAATACATCATGTAAAGCGAAACCCGAAACATGAAAATGTGATAGATCGCGGGGGTGGTGTGGGTTAGAGTGGATTTGAACGTATCGATCCTATCATCCTCTGGACAGTTATCATAGGTCAGAGGTCATAGACAGTTATCAGAGGACCTCCTGAATAGTTCCGTTGTGGGTTCGAAATCGGCTTGAATATAAAATAGAAATTATGAATGTTGAGGAATTTCTTTCTGTGAACATTCTTCGTGAACATAGGTACTTATACAATCAGTGCATTAATACGTTTGATGACCTTTGTGGCATAAGTGCTAAGAATGAAATAGATATTTTGTAGTTTGACTGTACAAAGGTAACTCTGCACACACCACACAAAGCAGGAAAATTAAGCATAAATAGGCCCGCTATCAGCTAATACAATCTTTCTAGTCCTTCAACCCGTGCCGTTAATTCCAAACTATTGTTTTCCACTTTCGTTTTAGTATCAAATGAAAGAGCTCGACGAGGGCTTTCTGAAAAAATGGTCATACAGCGCTGACCCGGGAGGATGCGGATATATCCAATTCTCAAAAACATCCAGCTTCGTTGCCACAATTATTTCCAGGTAATTTTTAGCATGGGTTGAGAGACAACTAATAACCTTTTATTCAAATTTTTTGTATGACCATAAATTAAGGGCGGGTTTGATTTTATGACTATTGAAAGTTGGTACATTATCGCAATTTCTTCGCAATATTGACTGCCGGATTAAAGTACCACCCATGATACCTAAATCGCAAATTGTGACAGATTTTGTTGAGCGGTTTCCATTATATGACCACTTTTATTTTAAAATTTTAATCGGTCATAAAATCATAACCGTTACTGATTTATTATTAAAAATAGCGAATTTGTAAAGTAAACTAGGGTCTTTCTTATTTGTATTAAAATGATGTTGGTCGGTGTTTGTTTTAGATACATAAAAGAAAAAACAATATTTTGAGGCTACCCTCAAACTACTTTTCACGGAATCCGCCCGGGTCCGTGCTATATGACCGAGTTTTTCGTAAATCCCTCATCGAACTGTATCGTTCCAGACTAGATAGGTGGAAAAGAATAGTTTGGAATACTCATCAGTGCCGGAAGACGTACTATTCTTTACCTTTGTGGTATAAAAAACAACTAACGTGGAAGGTGGAGGTGGAGATCGGTTATATTTTTATAGCTTTCTGGGTAAATATTTAAATTTTTATCGGAATTCACCTGGTAGTATTAGGTGGCTTAGCAGATAACGGAAATTCAGAGCATAATTTGACAGCAAATGGACAGAGGTCCATCCCCTGTCAAATTTGAACGGCGAAGTCGAAATTTCGCCATTTAGGACTTACACACGTCAGTCTTCATTTATAAATATGAGTGGAATGAGTGGACGTCGCGTCGCTCCGAGACAAATACGCTGCTCTTGACTGAAGTTGACACTTAAGAGTATGATTGGATTCTTATGTCAGTTTATTGACAAGTTTATACGCTATTTTAGTGTCTTCTTATTATTAATCACAATCAAAATATTCTTTCACCAGCATGTAGTTATAATCTTCTCCTTGTTTCGTGGTTATAATGGGTGTTGAAATGAATTCAGTAAAAAAAATTCAGTAGTTTTTGAGAAAATTGCGATTGTGTAAGTTACCGGTGATAATCACTTTCTGACCTGCACTGTGCATAGTTGTGTATCTATGCGACATCCATGTTCTACCCTGAATGCCACTACATAATATAGTCGGGCTCAATAAGACTTGTGCCCAATGTAAACAAACCACCATATTGGCGATGTCGATGGTTTGATGAATTATCAATGTTTTATTAAATCGCACGTGGGGCGGTCCAAAAATTGTTAGTTAACAGTTTGTTATATATCAATCTCATTGTTTTATTTTATTATCCCTTGGAGGCAAATTTTATTACAAACTCTTTGGCCAAATATCACTGGATGGCGAAATTTAGTTATTTTTTAAATTGTTAAAAAAACATGTCTGTCACTTTTCAATCGCTACGATTGAGGTAACGCGGGAAGCATTTCGTGCTACGATCTATTATGATTTTAAACGAGGGTTAACATATAAGGAATCACATGAAAATTTAATCAGTGCTTTTGGGGAATTGGCTCCATCACTTGCCACTATCACCTATTGGTTTCGTGAGTTTAAGCGTGGTAGGAGCGACCTAAAAGATGACCTTAGACCGAGGCGACCACCAACGGCAGTCACTCAAGAAAACGTCATCATGTTGGAGTGGTTCATAAAAGAATGTCGCAATATTACCAAGCGCAAGATTCAGAATGGACTGAAGATTGGATCACAGGCAGTTTCCACCATTTTACATGACCATCTTAAAGTTAGGAAGGTTGCATCGCGATGGATACCCCACTGTCCCACAGAAGAGCAGAAAGTCCGACGTATAGACTAGTGCCAGTTTATGCTAGATAAATTCGACGGAGATAGCTCACAACAGGTGACTTACTTCTTGACTTCCGATGAATCTTGGATATATAGCTACGACCCGCTTATGAAACAGCAATCGACAGAATGGGTCTTTGAAGAAGAAGATTTACCCACTAAGGTTGTTCACGGTCAAAGCGTCAACAAAAAAATGGTTGCCTATTTTTGTCGTAGTGGGTCTGTAGCCTAATTGCACCAGAAGATCGAAGAATAGTTAGAGAGCGTTCCATAACCAGTTGAAATAATTCACGTTGACAACTGTTCATGTTCCATTACCGCGTTAACAGCTGAAAATGTATCAAACTTGTATTCAAAACAAGCAATGGAACGTGTACATCTGTCAACATGAATAATTTTAACTGGTTTTGGAACGCACTCTTAATAGTACCAAAGTTTGTCTGCCGCAAGCCTTCCAGGAGCTGAGTGATGATCGTCCAAAGAGCGGAACGCGTGGTATAATTTTTCACCAAGACAACGCTCCCGCTCACACGGCCCCCAGAACCATGGACTTTTTAACCCATTCGTTCGTGCAATTGCTACCACATTCCTTCTACAGTCCTGACTTGACTCCGTGTGATTTCTTTCTGTTCTCCACGTTGAAGAAATCTCTGCGGGTAAGGAAATTTACGACTGCGGACGAAGCAGTAGATCAATTTAGGCGGCTTTTTTTCGACTTTCCGCAAGAACAGTTTTTCACATGTTTTGAAAGCTGGTTCAGTCGAATGCATAAGTGCATTGATGCCGCAGGGGAATACTTAAAGAAGTTGTAATTAAACATTTGTTTTATTTCTTTTATTTTCTATTTGACTAAACCTAATGAATCGCCCTAGGTATAATGTAGTTTAGGATACGAAAAAAGTTAATTACACGTGAATTAAACTATGATTGATCGCTGAATGTGATGTGTAAATGTGTGTGTGTATAAACCAAGGGTAGGTTTGTTCACATTATGAACAAGTTCCATTGAACCCGGCTTTACGAAAAGTCGCACCAACTCACCGACCTCTACTTTGTTTTGCAGCTCGTAATTTGCCTCACGTGTACCTGTGTTATAAAGATTTAACCATGCTTAAAACAATATAGTGTCTCATAAATCTCCTTGCACTTTAGTCTAGGTTCCATTATAATATGCAGAGGGCATGAAATAGACCAAACGGCGCCGTCTGCAATCTCGGCATCCAGTGATTTATGATTTTCATTCTGGTTGAAACAACTGCTTTCTTCTCTCACTTTCTTTTATTCCTTCGTTTAAATGGAGGTAACGAGCATCTTGCCTTAATACTCGTAATTAAAACGCTGCAAGAAATGCATACAAAACAGTTGAAAATAATGGAAACCGCAATACTTTTTCGTTCAGAGACAATTTGCTTGAGGTATATCTTGTTGGATGTAGTGTTCCCAGCGTACTGAAATTTTTATTAATGCTTTTTTTTAATACTTTGTTTCAATCACAGAAATAAATCAAGTAGAACGGTGATGTGGGCGAGCTGCCATATAAATAGCGCGTGTCAACATTTTCATAAGCCACGCCCCCCGAGTGACGTGACGTGTCTCCCAAGATACAGGTTCGCCTTGTTTGGGAGTCAGGGTATTGTTTTATTTACAAGTTTTGTGATGTTTTCAATAAAGATTATTATTTATTTATTTTTATGACGAACGAAATACCTCCTTTTGATCGATTCACTGTCGTACCTGTTATTCTTACAGTTACAACCCGCACAATAAGGCATTTTAGCACAGCCACTCTGATCGGTACGCTTTAAAAATTAGGTGCTGAATGAATTAAATCTTGTAGTATATTGCAAGATTGAGACACGCGTGCCCACTTCGCCGCTCTATCTTGATTTATATCTGTGGTTTCAATGTATAAGTTCTTAGAAACAAATAACAACACAAACTTATTGTTGTTCCTTTAGGAACTTGTTTACTACATTGTCAATTAATTTGCTTTTAATGGTAGAGAAGTAGTTAAGTGGCTTCCGCCATTGGCCCGTAATGGAAGTGTTAACTTCTCATAAATTACAGGATAACCAGAGCGTAAACACTCTGAAGTGGTCCGATCATACTCATACATTCCGCTCCTGACATTAAGTGCCGTTTTTATAGAGAAACTCTAAATGAGGGACCATCCAAAGCGGTACAAGTACCAGGAAAATAGAAACACGCGGTGATATAGTGCCACATTAATTGTATCTGTTCCCGAAAACATTTAAATTTAGAGGGGCTTCATGAGTTTCAACTGACTTTTAAATTAAATTCTTTGAAGTAAAAGTTCTTTTTACGTCTAATATAAGCAGGTAAGGACCTATTTATGATGGTTCTCTGAAGGAATAAGTAATATTACTTTAAAACTGGACGGAGGAGCTCCTTTTACGTATTTTTTACTTAATGGTACGGCGGGCATGCTACTTTTATATCAAGTAATTCGATTACTAAGAAATTTATGTCGGATTCGTTTTAAAAAAATGGACATCTTCTTTTTATATTCATTTCTTTTAGAGAGCTGGTACTCGTCACTGTCTTGTCCTACTAATAAAATAAGAATAGAAATAATATTTTCATTATTTTGAGGCTCTTTAATATCGGAGTCCAAGGCAACTTCGGGTCCAGTCAGAGGAATTAGTACTTTCCAAAATAGTACATACTTACTTATACGTAATTATTTGAAAGAGCGTCGGTGGCCTGGTGGCTAGGACGCCGGGCTCCCATGCGGGAGATCCGGGTTCGAAACCATGCAATGCTGAATACCACGTACCAATGAGTTTTTCAGATTTTTTCGAAGACTTACATACATACTAACTGCTCTAACGGTGAAGGGAAACATCGTGAGGAAACCTGCATGTCTGAGAAAATGAAAACTTTCCGAAGATATGTGAAATCCACCAATCGGCATTGGGCCCGCTCGGTAGATCATGGCTCTTACCCCCTTGTGCAAGGGGAGGCCTGTGCCCCAACAGTGAGGACATTAATACGCTGCTGATGTCTGATGATTTGAAATTATTCAAGTGTCTTCAATTAAACTCTGATGTAAGTACCTAATCATTGCCGATCATAGACCTTGTATTGCCGACGAATATAGATTATCGCACGTAAAAATTGCTCTAACCATTATACAAATTATTATGCCCTATAAATTATCTATTCAACAAACAAGCCCAAGTTATGCTTAGCTAAATTAGACTATAGTAATAGATGGTAACAGTACACATAAGTTAGCCGCAACAGCGCTGCGAGTACGTGGCTGCCCATTACCGCCGGAACTGGGCCGGTGGAGTAATCAACGGAAATTGAGCCGCGTTGAGCCTAATCCGATGACGTCACGGCACTCGTTCGTTTCATTCAAAATGATATATTCGACAGTCCGTTAGTCCTAAGTGAAAATTGAAGATGTAACTGCTTACTATATTAAGGTAGAAAGATTTTTACATAGGTACTTTTACGGTCTCGATAATGTTGAGGTCGTTAAATAACCTCTGATGTCGAAATAAATAGATTTTGAAAAAATATATGAATATTTGACACTCAGAATAGATATAAGTACCTACCTACTAATTGTTTATCCACTGGTTTCATATAATAAGTAATCTATCAAATGTAATGTAGTATTTGTTACATTTATACTCGTAGGTCTAGATCTAAGAATTACCTAACAGCATGTATTAGCCATGTTGAAAACAATTTCACGGTTCAACATTGTACTATGACTATGAATATTAGTTACGACACGCCGCGCCGATCCGATCACAATGGACACCGATCGGCTTTGCCCTCCAGTTTATGTTAGACATTTATGCGCTAACTTCGGTACTGTAGCCTTGTTTGGGTTTGTAATGGCTAATGTCGCCGATGTTGGGAACTTTGAATCTACATTATGTCTTAATTTATTTACTACTATGTATATCATATTATTATTATATATTTAAATCAGACAGGGTCCATACAAATAAAGAAATAATACCAAGGCCATGGTACCGACCCCAAAGCACTGGACGACTACTTCGCATTGACATGCAGGTATATCCAGTGCTTCAGGATCGGGGAGTCAGTGTATTCGGCAAACGTCAACAGGTTGCTGCTGGGACTGCTGTTTACACGGTGCATCAGGGATAGTTAAGTAAAATTAAGTAATTAAAATTATTTAGTAGTGGTAACTTACTCTTTGCAACTAATAACTTGACAAGAAATAGAAGTGATATCTCGTTATTCATTTAGATATGTAGTAAATGACAGCACGCTATACTTGGGGAGAGGGAGATGTACCAGTACTAGTGAATATATAAATTCACATAGAAGATTATTGTTGGTTCTAACTTAGAAAAGGCCTGAAATAAACTTATTACCTTTACTGTTTATATATAATGTACCGTTTAGCACACTCATTCTTTATAGAAAGAGAAAACTGTGAAAGCATAGAGGCATAGTATTCGATCGACTTCTTTGCATGCATATCTCTGTGTTACTGCCACAATATTTCCGCGTTACTGTCAACAATGTCGCCGATAAATAGAATTTCCCACAGAATTTCTCGTATAAAAAGCGCAATAACTGTCAGCGAAGCGATATGCGTGCCCTTACCTCCATTACATGAGGTCATTGATGCCAGCAGAAGTGATATTGTTTCGAAATTTGAGAGAGAAAAAGTCAAACAGAGAAAAAAAAGAAATGGAACTGAAAGACAAATAAGAAAAAGAAACCATCTTGGATGATATTTTGGTAGATTTAAGTAGGGTTGCCAGATGGTCGGGATTCGCCTGGATTCTCCCGACATTTCATATGATGTCCAGACTCCCGACAAAATACAAAATCTCCCGCCAGAAATGTCTTTATAAGTACCAATACAAAGAGGAATCGCATGACCTTTGATTTAATTAAAGCTGAGCTAGTAATTAGACTTAACTTCGAGGAAAATTTTTTGAATTTTAAGTCTTTTCTTAACGCTCCTAAAGGATCCAAATTGGTAAACTCCGTAAAAAAATTCAATATACATGTGGCAACGTAAAAATTAAGTTCATTGATCTCAATATTGTTAATCATGTTTAGTTACATTTTAGGAATAAAAAGCAAAATTTTTATTCATATTATTTTATTTCTCCCGACAACAACTCCAAAATCCCGACATTTTGAAATTTTGTCCAGATATTACCGTTTTCCGATCTGGCAACCCTAGGTTTAAGTATAGAGCCGACAATCAAATATTTGTTTGTGTCGATGACTTTAAATTCATTGATACACGTCATAACACCGTATCTGCAACGAAATTAAATCTGTGAATTATGCCGTACAGTACGAGTGACATATAATGTATCTTTAGTTATTTTCATGCCCTCACGGCCATACCTCTTTCTAGCGATAACTTAAGCAATATTTACGCCTACAGTAACAGCCTTTGTGGTTTATCGTCTATTCAATAACGCGAATAAAAGGAATTTTCTTTTGTGGGTTTCCATAAATTTCCATTTATCTTGTAACCACGTCTGCAACGTAGCAGATTAAACGGAGCTTACTTTTCTAAACGGTGTAATTTTCAACTTGTATTTTTTGGAGCGTCTTTAGTACTGAGTAGCCTCTTTAAAAGAAGCGAAAATGCGGTTTTATATTTTGTCGTCGTTCAGTTTAATACTGGGTGCTAAATATATATTTTTGTAACAGGATTAGGCGTTATTTTATGGACTATTATCATCAGTGATCGGATTAGGTGTGCACGTCTAAACCCTTTAAAAACATGAAAACAGTAAAAATTCTTTATTGTGCTTACGTCCGTAGTCATCTAGAATACTGTTCCCAAGTTTGGAATCCCTGCTACAATGTGTACACCAATAAGATAGAGAAAGTCCAAAAGAAGTTTACGCGTTATCTTTCTTATAAATTTAGAATTCCTAAGCGTGAGTATGAACAACGTTGTGCTCGTTTCCACTTATTGCCCCTTACTGTCCGTAGGGATATAGCGAACGCTACATTCCTACAAAAAATTGCGCAAAGTAAAATTGATTGTCCTGAGCTCCTTAGCAAAATTTCATTGACGGTTCCCAATCAAAATTTACGGATTAACAGGTTACTTCGCGTCCCTAAGTGTCACACAAATTACAGAAAGAATAGCTATCTAGTAAGAGCATGTGCAGCATTTAACCAGCTAAGCAATAACCCTACTGTAGATCTCTTCAACAGTACTCCTGATTCCGTAAAATCCTTTCTCATTAACAAATTTTCCTCTGCCTATATGTAAATGTACATGGTTGCTAGATTAAGAGTTTTGTTATTATCTTTTTAATAACTGTGGAAGCTTATAAATGGCTATTACTTTTATATATGTATATGTAATTTGTAAATAAGGCTGTAAGCTACCCAAATAAAATAAAATAAATAAATTTTGCGGGATTCCATGACGAAATATGAACATAGACATGCTTAACAAGTAACGATATCCCGGGATTACAAATTCGCAAAAAGTGTAAAGTGAAGTGAAGAAGTAGTGTGAAGTGTGTGTTGTGTGTTCAATAAAGTGTTTCTATCTATCTATCTATCTATTCGCAAAGAGCTGGTTACATTGGACAGTAATATCGTTCAACATTTGTATTAAACATTCTTATGAGATGTTTACGACGCTAAATATGCCGCCATATTGTTGTTTACTTTACATTTTGCAAAAGATCTTAGAAAATGTATTGTTTCGGAATAACAATTGACAAACGACTGATAAGAGCGTTCGGAGAAAATATGAATGTGGGAAAGAGATTATAAATCCCGAATATATTGTCCTAATAGTGGTATCTCTTTGTCTCTCTCTCTCTCTCTCGCAAAAGGGATGATGAGATTTCCTTTTTTTTTAATTAAAATAATTTTTTCTTTTATAACTCCCATTAGGAGAAAAAATATTTTATATACATAACATTTCCGAAATCCCGCGATCTCGCGGGCGTATCCATAATAATATAACGTTCTAGGTCGTTAACCGATCACTGATTATCATATAGCGAATGTTTATACGATACCAAGTAAATTCCTAGAGCACGAAACATACATGATACTCGTATCAGGATGTTAAATCAATTCAAAAACGTATAATCAAACCTCTCCTCTCTATTTTCCGATTAAATATATAAATATTATGTTCAGCTTGTTTGATACTAAAATAAATATTATACATACCGTTCGTATATGTATCATTCTTGTACTTACCAAAACCTATAGCTGAATACGGATCTAGTGTAACTATAGTTACTGGAATTATCCAAACGCGTTCGGTGACCGCAATTAATGGTCGCCACATACGACTGGACTCAGACCCGACATTTCTATAGCATTGTGCGGTGCTAAGCTAAAGCAAGCTAAGCTAATCTAACACTAAGTTAGCTTCGGCAGCTATCGGCAGCTTGATACTTGCGAGAGTTTGTTGTAAGCGCAAAACTTAAGTGAAAGGACTTCTAAAGTCATGTAGTTTTGCGCGATTTCTTTCTCGGGCATAATACCATATTGAGAAGTACTCGTATGAGCATTTAAATAAATGGTCATTTTGGAAACTGGATAGTTTAGAAAGAGGAAAGGAAAGTAAAAGAACCGGAAGGCAAAGCTTATATTCCTACGTGGGTAATCATACTTATAATTATGTACATACTTGTAAGTTTTCTGTTGTTTTACGTGTGTCCTGTTCTTTATTACAGTTTTACAAAGTTTACAAAGAGTTGAGTCAATATAAGGCGTGATAAAGACATTGTAACTATAATACAGTGAAAAATACAATTGAATAATATAATGCGTTATTACAATACAAATAAGAAACATAAAACAAATTGCGAAACAACAATTACTTTCTGTCTACCTAATTTTTTTTCCACTAACCCTAATTAGAGGTAATAAAAAATCCAGTTCAGCACCGCAAACGCCATTAAAATGCTGCAAAAAGTATTACGAAGGCTTTGTAAAGGTATGAGTGCAAGTAAATAGGTGCAGTTTGTAATATAATTTAGTTTAGTAACTTTAGTTTTCTTACACACTCTCAACGACTGAATAAAGGATATACAGAATACTTGATAAAGAATTTGAATAGATCTTAGTGTGGGTAATGCGTAGAAAAAGTGATGAGTAGAGTCTTCTCTTGCGACTTTCTTCAGTAATCCGTCGTAATATAAATGTAAACACATTCGGCCCAGCACGTTCAGGCCACCACGTGCGGACCGGAATGTGCCTGATTGTATTTGCCTAATTAATTACACATGTAGAGTCTTAGACTAGACTAAAATAATCTAAATAGTCTAGACTAGTCTGGAGCTGATACAACATGCGGCTCTCTGCACCGTATAGTCTGGTAGAGTAGGTAGGGTATAGCCAAGTCGGAAATACGATTCGCAGCCCACGCCGACGCTGATTAAACTCATAAATTCGAACGCCAGATGGCGCGCGCCGCGCTGTAAATCTGAAACCAATACGACATTTGTCTCTATTCCCCGTGGCACGGTTGCATGTACTTATCTCTATAATCCATTAATTCATATGGTCAGGTAGAGTAGAGATGAGTCAGTCAGTGATTTAGTTATTAATAAGATAAACCGTGCTTTAAATTAAAATATAGAGCGAGGTTAATGGAGAGACAAAGACAGACAGAAAATTTGAGGCATCCTTGTAGATATACCGTACGGCTGGTTTCTATGCTGAAAGACTCCAAGAATTAGTTATTTTATTCGTTACAATTACACTTTCTCACGCACACAAACTGACACACCCTCCCTGACATCCACAATACACACACATACGTAAACACACACACACACAATATGTATCACAGATCATTAGTGCAATTTATTTATTTTTTTCTTTTTGGCAAATTGTACCTTCTATTTGATGTTTAGTTTTTAATTTTAATTATTATTATTTTTAACCCACGATCACTATCGCTCCCACTAACATCTTGGGATAAGGGGGGAAATGAAAAACAGCGCTGCATATTTGGTACCCGAGTATGTCAGCATTTGCTGACTTTCCCCCCTTTTGCCAAATATACATTACATATTCATTATATATCATATTATAATTCTTTGTACTATAATTTTAAATTGTTACGCATATTGGCAATAAATATATTTCTATTTCTATAAACCAGACAGATCAATTTAGGCGACTTTTTTTCGACCTTCCGCAAGAACAGTTTTTCACGTGTTGAAAGCTGGTTCAGTCGAAGGCATAAGTGCATTGATGTTGCAGGGATGTTTATGTGTTAAATAAACATTTGTAATGTTTATTTTATTTTATATTTGACTAAAAATTAATGGATCGCCCTAGGTATCTACATGGGTACTTACTCAGCTGCTCTTACTAGGATTGCCTAAGTTATGAGTCTTAAGCAAAAACTAGGATTTGAAGTCAGAACCCTACGGTTTATATACGAGTACTTAGTAATAGAACAAAAAGTATATCAAGTTCGAATGAATTTAGATAAAACTGTTGTAAAAAACACTTACACCTTTTTATGATTCATAAGAACATTATCTAATCTTTATATTTATTTATGTATCGTCAATCGTAAGCCATCTTAACTTTTATTTATGTAACGTTTATAATATAATATATAGAAACGGGCTTATTATAAGACAGAAATAATAACTTTAAAAAGTATTATTATTAAGTAATAATTAAATTAGACTATTAAAATTAAAAAAACCCGGAGAACTCGGGGTTCTCTGTCAAAAAATATCAGTAACTTACATGTATTCAGGATATAAGAAAATTAAGGTTCGGTAAAAGTTACTGAAGCTAAATTGCTATGAAAAATACGTTATTTTCATACCTTTCTGAGTAAAATAATTAGAGCAAATAACTCTGAACATTTAACTCGATTTGGGCCCTATTCGCGTGAGCAAGTTACGTTTGAAATGTGTATAATAAAATACGTTCATAAACCCCTTATCGTGAACAGTAATTATTTTCCAAATAAATCATTGACGACGGAAAATATTGCCAAGGAAAGCCAATTATGAGGTAACGTTGCTATTTTAAACAAATTATTAGTTTCACTCAGTTATTATAAATAAACATGGAGTTTTGTTTAAATCACCCCGAGTCATCAGTCCAGCCATCCTAACTCCTTAAAATAAACAAGAAGGGTTTTTGGCTGACGGTACAACTTTTGTAGGTTTTCAGTAACATGAATCTAATAATGATAGATAATATTATCGTCTACACACGTGAAGACAACAGGCCTTATACTACTATTAATTTCTATGTGTCTACTAAACTCTATTGAGGTACCAGTTTACCTTCTGTTCAGTTTGATTCATATAAGCATGAATTTAGTAAGATCCAAAATTACCACAACAGTGCTAAAGTAGATCCTAAATCCCACAGCATGAGTGCATCCTATTAATCTATTGAAGTGAAAACTTCCTTAAAATAGGTAATCGGGTACCACTCTGAAAAGTTGACGCTGTCATAATTTTTTACGCAAACCTACAGGTTTGCGTAAAAAATTGTAATAATGGAATACAGCCTTTTTTCCCAACTGGGCAACTCATAAAATATGCGATATTAAATTCTCTAAGCGAGCGAAACAAGATAAAAGTGGAGATAGAGTAAATTACGAGTGTTTCTCCCAACGAACTTCTTGGCTGGGAGTTTATTTGTTTTCCCTCAGTTGGGGAGGTACACGAGTTATAAGCGAGCTTACACACATACACACGCAGGCGGAACTGCGGCGAACTTAAACGGGAGCAATTTAAACTTTAAACTCATGAATTTTATTCAAAGGGAATTTGAACCGAATGTTCTTTGCAAATGAATGGTTATTTAGGACGCATGAATTTGCGGATTTACACACAGTCATATTATTAATTTCAGTAGATACGAGTTCCTGAATTTATAATGCGGAAGATATCACTTATAATGTGTGAATTCAGACTTCGTCTCGAGATAATCCCATCCAGGCCTTTCCATCCAGAAACACCTATCTATACTGATGAATTTCTGACTTGGAAAACTATGGCATATACTTCATTAATTTTTGATTCGATTTTACTACATATATTTGTAGATTTGATTTCTCCGACTGCCGAAGGAGGAGGGTAATGTTTTTTTTGTTTTAGTCTGGTTTTCGGTTGGATTTTTTGTTTGTTAGGGATCCATATCCTAAAGTGAAAATGGAACCCCTCCTGCTATCGTTACTCCATCCCTACGTCCATCCGTCTGTGCGCGGATCTAGCGCCTAAACGTATTCCCTTGACCCAAATCCGAATATCGATTTTAAAAGAAGCATAGCGACACAGGACCCAGTTATAACAGGGTCATGTGTCGCCAACTATATAAAATAAACGAAGACCTATTATGAGTAATTTTATGCGAAGTCGTACATTTTTAGAAGTCGGGATTGAAGGAATAAACGCACTGGGCCTCAAAATGTATGGAACGTCGCCATTGTTCTTTGTGAAATCGTTTTTAGAGGGGGTCCCATACAAGTAAAGGGAAATGAGTCGATAAAAATATCTTTTTGTACCCCACCTTATTGTTTAGAGCTCGTCAAGTAGAGGACGAATTTTTTTTTCATAGGGAAATAACGACGTAAGCGGCAATTTTATACCTCTTTTGTTACCAGGTCTATTTCATGAACGGTACTATTTAGGAGCTTGAAAATTTACTAGATTATTGGTCTTATTTTCTTTTTAAATACAAATACTAAAACTTGATACATCTGTAATACTTACTTAGTTTGTAACTTGAGCAAAACAAGTAAAAGTTCTTTTGCACAAAACTTACAAATACATCTTATATTTAGTACTGGGATCAGTACTAGGTATAGACAGACAAGGCCCGACGCGCTCTTGGTCGGTTTTGATTTATTTTTGGTTTTCATCATCATCATCAGCCTATTAATGTCCCCACTGTTGGGGAGCAGGCCTCCCCTTGCACAAGGGGGTACAGGCCATGATCCACCGAACGAGCCCAGTGCTGATTGGTGGATTTCACACACTTTCGGAAACTTTTCATTTCCTCAGACATGCAGGTTTCCTCACGATGTTTTCCTTTACCGTTAGAGCAGTCGGTAAATGTATGTAAGTCTTCGGAAAAATCATTGGTACATGGCATGGTTTCGAACCCGGACCTCCCGCACGGGAGATCAGCGTCCTAGCCACTAGGCCACCGACACTCTATTTTTGGTTTTACTTAATGACAATTCTTCTTCACTGCCAAGAAATAGGTAAGTACCTTTTTAGACGAGGGTTTTCCATGATATTTTCTGTATACATGTCTCGGATTTATGTTGTAGTACCTAGGTATCTTATTTTCTGTTAAAATTCCCTTTTTAATAACATTTTTATATCGCAAAACGCATAAAGGAGCGCAGATATATGAATACCCCTCAGAGGCTGAAAGTGATAACAATGGCGGGCATTTCAATAAAATTTGCATTAGAATGCTGGGAAGTGGTGCAGCGGACCTTTTGTGATGAGATTCTAAAACGGTGCCCCATATAGGATGAACTTAGTTAAAAATCCGTATAAAATACCACTAGAATTAGAATGAGAATCATTTATTACATTCTACCGAATTTGAAATGTAACATTACGAGTCTTACCTATTGTCATAAAATTAAAGCTAGAACAGTACTTATCTTTTACGAGTTACAAAGATTGAAAGATCCAAAATATTTATAGCATCGTCATATTATGGGTCAGGACCAAAGTACACCGCAGAGCAAGTATGCAAAAAAATGCATATGATAAAAAAAATATGTTACGTGTTTATGTACGATTATTGTCCCCACTATTGAGACACAGGCCTCCCTCCCACTGCACAGAAGGGGAATGGGCCATAATTGTGCTAAAAAGTGCTGATTGGTAGACTTCAAACATCTTCGGAAACTTTTCACTTTCTTATCGACTACTAAACCCGCATGACCTCTCGATCTCGCCTGATGGTAAGCGACTACATTCATTTACTCAGACATGCAGGTTTCCTCACGATTTTTCCTTCACCGTTGTTAGAGCAGTCTATAAATGTACGTAAGTTTTCGACATGCATGGTTTCGAACCCGGACCTCCCGCCTGGCAGTCCGGCGTCCTAGCCACTAGGCCACCGACAACGCTCTGTAAGATGTTTATAGACGCAAAATAATCTTAGCTACTTAAATTTTTACGAGTTGTAAGCTATAACAAGCTATGGCGGGGCCATTTCAACTTCCATCCACGTCTTCACAATTGAATCGAGCCTGACTACCCAGCGGCTTAATGCGTGCGCTATACAGGATGTATCATAAACTTCCTATAAATAGCCCCGCCCCGAAAGGGCGGTGTTCAGTATCCATAACTGAACAACTTACACAAATCAGAAATAGAAATGGAAATAGAAAATCCTTTATTAATAAACCATTTTTCGCTAAACTTCATTTATTAATATATATATATATATATATATATATATATATATATATATATATATATATATATATATATATATATATATATATATATATATATATATATATATATATATATATAAACAAGAACGACCCGGAGCGGGGGTCACAGCCCCTCTCTCTCAGGCGACGGCCGACCTCCCTGACAAAATCCTTTGCCTCCCAACAACCTGTCGTTTCAACGGCAAATGAGACAAAAACGTAGTTTTGCTCCAGAGCGGCGTACTTCTCCCGTTCAAATGTTATTTTTAAAATGATATGACTTAATGTAGTAAACATATGGTCTATTAAAAGGGCCAAGTTCAGCTGAGTGTCGCTAGATGTATAGATACCTACACATCTACTGACGCTGGTTTTCAACTCGACCCTTTCCAACTTATAGCATCAGCTGTTACATATATTTTGATCATGTAGGTATTGAGCTCTTGTATGGAACAGCTGATTTTTTTCGCGATTTCAGATCAATATAAATAATAATAAGGTACTAAATTACTTATATGTACTACACTTTATATCAACAGGTAGCGTGTTTAATACTCTCCCTATTTATCATTCCTCAGTAAAGCCAGCAGTGAACTTTATAAATACATTTAACTTTCCACGGTAAACTGTTCAGCTTCTGTCCAAATATTTTCCTCGTTATATTATCGGTTTAGTCACAAATTCTGTAATAACCGGCGTAATGAGAAACAAATGTTAGCTCATATACGAATCTGTAAACATTGTAAGTATTAACATGTACGTGCACACGTTCCTTTATACTTTCTGCGGAGTGTTTGCGTTGAATATTATAAATTCATTAGGGACTTTCATCTTAACGTTTACACTTAGTCAAGTGTTTAGCGAAGTACAGTGAGTTAGGTCAGTTGCGAGTAGAATAACGAGTGCCTGGCTAGTGACAATGGATCACTATCCTAATTTTCTATCTCATTGTACTTACCCACTTCGCTAAATACTTGAACAAGTGTAAAGCAGCCTTTACGAAGAATTTATGCCTGAAGATAGAAAATAAAATATCACTGTAATTTTAAGATCTTTGTAACTTTCAACGAATACACTTATTTCATGATTATGATTTTATGTGTTGTAATGTACTTTCTATACCCTGACCAGGAATGGCGAGAGTTTTTACTTATATTCTTGGTCAGGGTATAAAAACATAACAAAGGCGTAAAAAATACACCTATAGCTAAGTAATAAACAAATACTTTTGTGGATCTTGACCAAACTTTATCAGGTAAAAACTATCTATTATAAACATTATTATAGTATACCCCAATTATAAGTAATAATTGTAAACACTTATAACAAGAGAAAATGTTTAGACGATGTCTACAACTCGGATAACTCGAAAATCTCCACTTACTTAATCAACAAAGCAGTAGGTATATGCTTACCTTGATATTTATACACGTAAGTATGTTTGCAACCATTTCTACATTTAAATAGTACATTCTGCACAATTTCTTCTCCAAAGTAGTACTAAATAAAACTCGTTATAGGCTCGAAATGTTCTGCCTTCCTACAAGACTCAAGAGCTCTCTAAGAGTATCTATACCACCGCAGCATGGCGTATGCTATTGCAACATCCACAAAACTAGCTCGAACGAAATATCACCCTTAAAACCCTTTGCCTCTAACTAGACGACAACTGTAACTCGTTGGGATAAGATTGAAATTTCTTTGAGAACGAAGTTAATTAGAGGCGGTTTTCTAATATTAGTCGAGCAGTCTGGAGTCAAGTTGCATGACATAAGTGGAGTCGTGCTTCGTTATTCGAGTTCCAAAGTACGACCATGCTAATTGTGTACTCGTCATGTGAAGATTCCGGAAAGAGTTGCAGCTCTTCGATGGCTTTGAAATTGGCTTCACTTTTATTACCATTTTATTCCATATCTAAAAATAATATAAAATAATCTTTATTGAAAACATCACAATACTCGTAAATCGCACAGTTTGTTTATTTGTTTATTTACAAATTTCATAACAACACTAACAGTTATTTCCAATCGTGTGTTGCATGTCAAGTTAGATGCCAGCAGGGCGGGCGCGGGGGGCGCGGGGGGCGCGGGCGCAGGCTGTACTGAGGTATAGGGGATACGGACAGCGACACGTAAGCTAGTAAGAATGGGTTACTAATACACCCGCACCATGCCATCACCCTCCCACACACTCAGTACCTCACAT
The DNA here is from genome assembly GCA_947369225.1 of Hofmannophila pseudospretella. Classification (NCBI taxonomy): domain Eukaryota; kingdom Metazoa; phylum Arthropoda; class Insecta; order Lepidoptera; family Oecophoridae; genus Hofmannophila; species Hofmannophila pseudospretella. The sequence goes on along the minus strand of OX376321.1, from coordinate 9,241,185 downwards.
ACACACTAATATCCTCATTCATACAAACAAACACATTCATACAACACAACACGCACACACTGTTGCTTTCTTCGTCCATGCAGTCACTGAGGGGCCAGCTGAAAATCAGCGCTGTGGCTTGCCTCAGCATTATGCTGAGCTAGTGTACCCTTTTTGGCACTGTACCACACCAGATGTTCTGTGCTGCATGTATTAAACTTTGTATACTTCTGTATTGTGTACTATATTCTAGTGTTTACAGCGCTAAATAAACGATTTCAATTTCAATTTATTTCACCCCTGGTTAGTCTTAGGAAGTACTTAAAAAGGGGGAGATTCCTTCTAACTTCGAGTGATCTGTAGTCGACCATGCCGAGTATGAACAAGTTGGGGTACATGTACGGGTAGTAGCCATATAGTTTTTTGTCAATGCCCTGACTCCGAAACTAGGCGAACCTGTATCTTGGGAGACTTGCTTTCCCAAAAAGAAGGTATTCAATAAAGGTCAGCATTCATCAGATAACTATATAGTTATCTATGGGATAAATATCGCCCCTCTTAATACCAAGCAATAATAGTCATAAATTACACAATATAAAATATAAACTTTAAAATTTCTCATTGGCATTCGGTTTCGGGGTGATCAACAAATTTAGCGATTATCGCTAAATTTATCGCTAAACGAAAATGTCCCATTACTCTCACACAATCTAGTTATTATAAGTGGGTTTTAGTTTCATTTAGAGTTAGCATTTACACTAGAATTGAAACATTTGATGTGATATGGGTAATAAACGATTTAACTACTTGTTACCATTTATTGCGATGGGTTCTTTGTTATCAGACGGGCTCACCTCAAATGACTTCTACTGGAAATTGAAATTGATGAGAGAGATTTGTAAAAAATTGTGTTTTTAATTTTTCGATTGCCAGAAACTGCTTACAACTCGTCATCTTACTTTGTTTTGAACCTTATGTTAACCAATAAGTACATATCATATAAAATTTTCATTTTTTTATTTATTTATTTATTTAGAAAACCAGCAGCTATATTAAAACAAATTATCCAAACTTAAGAAACTAGACATGCCAATTATAGGCTTTCCTAAAGTAACTAAACATGTTTAAATATTAATGCGGTATTTTATCTTGTACTTATACATTTCTATACCTTTATATTCTTCATACTTTTATCACAATGTGCACAACACTTCCACTAACACTTCCTACGCCAATACTCACTGCCGGTATATCTGTGGTAATATCAGTTCCATAAAGACAAAGATTACACAAAACTCATTTCGAAGACTAGACGGGAAAGTTACAAAAATGCAATAAGAGGGCCACCAGCAAATAGTTCAACGTCTACTAGACAATAAGTTACGAACATCGCACACATTTAGAAAGAAGAACGCTCTGCAATAGTCGAGTGGAGGCGGACGATCCCAGACTAAGTCAACATTGACTCCTGGAGGAGCATCCCGCGACTAATCTTATAGAAACTGTTTGCTTTCACGATTGAAGGTTCGGAGCTCTTGTGGAAACTTTCCGCATTTCAAATAGAATTTGCATATAGGCTACGGGGCAATATTTCCGCGGCGGACCCCATTTGAATATTGCTGACAAAACGAAAAAAAAACTGTCCATTAGAATTGATTCTTTGTCCGTCCGACAGAGATTCCTTTGAATTTCTGCTCTCTCAGCTGAATTGACTTATATGTACGTATGGCTACTTATCTACAGTTTAAGTTAGTATACCTTCATTGATATTGATTTCATTTTAAAAGTTCTTTATTTAACATAAAACATTAGTAGTACCAGTAACACAGTCATGGTATACCAAAACATAAAGTACCTACGTTTATGACGCTACATACCTTTTAAAACCTATACAATGAATATTTAGATATTTACACACATAACATTTTACATTTAAAACATAACGTTAAAATGTTATAGACATTTCAGACAAATGTTCATACTTAACAGGAATAGTATTTATTTTATGCAAGTAGGTAGGTTGTACAAAATAATCAGCAAACAAAAACTAAGAAAACAATCTCTAATGCTTACACCGCAAGGACCTTCATTACAATAAGTAAATTACAACATTCGAGTGATGAATATTCAGTTGTATAATATATTGATAGCATCTGTTCTCCTCTACAATCATATTAATCATCAAACTGTTCCTCTTGCATAATAATAATGTACTCTTATAAACCGATAAACCTAATCCACTTGTAACTACACATTCATAATTTATAGTTCTAGAATTAAAATTGGGCTCTATTTTCTATTGATCCCATAGATAAATCGGCATTACATGGTGCTGACAACTTTTGCCATGATCATGACGCAAAGTGTACATCGTATAGTATAGTATACATTGTACACGTGGAAATTCGTTAGTGACTGTACAAAATTCAAACCATAAACTAGGTACAAGGAAAGTTTAAAATTACCAACTAAAATGGTTTGTGGTAAAGTTATAGTTCGTTCGTTGTACTTTTAAAACCATCGACAATATCGACCATAATTGTAAATAACTCAAAGGCAAAGTATAAAACCATTTAAGATAGCTAAGTACGAGTAAGTATATGAATACATTATCAACGTTGCTATATTACATTATTATCATGAGACCTGTAAACATGAATTTCTTACTTATTAATGATCTTGTACAGCCAATGGATAAAAGAAGTAGTTGTGGCGGGTGTTCCTTCCTTCATGGTACAGCCCATGACATGACGTAAGTACATCACGTCACTAAGTCGGTACATACGTGCACGGCGTAGATTTATACTTACGGCAATTTAGTCCAAACAAATCATCATCTTTAGCAATTTAAAAAAAGTTGAAGCTGACGTCATGCAGTGCCCGTGTACTGGTTCATGTCACTCGGTATTACAACTTTAAATAACAATAGATCGGAGACCAAGTGAGTGAGGTCAACGAGTGAGGTATCGTAGGATAAAGTAAGGTTGTCTGGTACTTACAAAATAATTTGGTCCCCTTCCTCCCTGCCCCTGTCTATGAGAGATGGTTTTAGGATATAACTAAAATATAGAAATTCAATCCTCTACGAGTATAAGCAGTCATCATAGCTCGAAGACGAAGTGAGTAAAGTGAACGAGTGACATATCAAAGGATAGAACAAGATTGTCCGCTAGTGGAAAAAAAATCTGGTCTGGAGATTTCACTTCGAACCTCTAAGTTGTAGCTCTCAATACAAATTGCCAATTTTGAATTTTTAATTTACTATTTAATTTTAATTACGTACAATTTTTATAATTAACAGGTAATTTTACCATTTTAAAAGCTTTTTATTGTTTACATCCAACGCGGCCCTTTCAGATATGGTACAATGAATACACTTGCAAAAGGAACCCAGAACTGAGACCCTGCTTTATTACAACATCCTCATTTATCAAAAGAAAAGTCTGATTAATAAGAAAAGACAAATTCTAATTTAAAGTCCGCACTACAAAGTGATCGAAAATCGAAATACATTTAAAGGTGATCCAATTTTGTACGTAAGCGTTGCGAGAAACTCATTCCCGTGGGACCGAATCTGGATTTCGTGTTTCTGAGCCGGAATCCCGTTTTACTTTCATTACATCAATTCGTAATTACAAATTCGTTTTTCATCCTAATGAAGAGTGGGCTTAGAGACAGGCTTTGGGAAATTAATGAATGTGTTCCGGGAACAGAGAGAGGGGAAATTTTCATTACTTATTTCATCTCCCGATAAATTAATAAAATTTCTTAATCCGACGAGATCGTTAAATTTACCAAATTGTTTCAAATGAATGATGGTATAATTTTAAAGGATAAAAGACAAATAAGAATAAGTGTATTTGTGCGGTTAGATTACAAAGGATTCACAGTCCATACACCAGTAGGAACTTAAGCAAATGTTATCTTAAACTAAATAAAATTAGTGAGCAACAACTTAGTTATAATAAACGCCGACCTCCGAACTAGGAAGTTCCTGTATCTCGGAGGACAGATCTCTTCTGTGACCAGTGCAAATGAACATGGGAAAATTATATAAATGACAAAATTTTAACGAAAGAAATAAAAAGAACAATAATAAAGGTTAATATAAGGGATGGTGGCAATCGATTACACTTTGATGCTATTAATAGTAAAGAACAATAAATAATTCAGATTAGGCTTGGAGCTCTACAAAAATAGCAATGACGTGAGTAACTTACATAGTTTGGACCATTAAACCATGAAATCAAAACATCATTGACATTTCTACGTATTTATATGGAGCCCCAACACGCTATAGCATCATTTGCGAGCACTCTTTCTAAATTTAATTAATTTAATATAAAATAGATCAAAATGTGTTGTGGGCAAGTCTTTATATAATAATATTACACGTATGCGAACGTTCAAGTCTGTAAGAATCTTAATAGAATATCAAACTCCAATTAGGTACAAACTCTTATACGACAATCATCATAGCTTTTATAGGTCATGGTTTTATTTAACTGGATGAATTTTATTATTGTGAATTTCTGAATTAGTATCAAAATGTATGTACTATTAGTTGAAATACACACAGCACACACAAACACACCACCTTACACACCTTCACACCACCTTACACACCTTCACATACATAAACACCCGCCTTTAACCACATATTGTAATTCTATTTCTGTTTCTTCTACATATTTAGTGCTATTTAATTAAAATTAATTTTGAGTTATTGTGTAATTGACGTTATAACTTTTTAAGACAAGTACTTGTATAATTGTTTTGCTGTACAATAACCTGTAATAAAATAAAATAAAATAAATTAGGACATTATGCCTTGGAATAAGATTTATTAACCATTTTTTCTACTCCCATTTGTTCATCAAGAGACCACAATCAATAATATAAAGAGGTTAATTCGTCATGGTCGTGTGAAAATAGTGGTAATGAAATATTAAATAACAGTTTTCGATTGTAATATGTAAATTTTTTGTTGTTGTATGGCACGGATTACAAGAACTCTTTCGTATTAAATGCACTACATTTCACTGGTACTATAGCCATTAAAAAAAACTCGACACCTGCGCCTACGCGATGTCGACAATACGTCAAACATGTCTACGGTTTCCATAGTTACCTATAACATGTTAAGCTGTCATGGTGTCTGTTGAAGTATCCGTAATGGCTTGTATTTTCTTTTTATATGTTTCATAGTCTTAAAAAAGAAAAATTCACAAGTTCACAACCTCATGTCAATGTGATTCCTATTGGTTGTGGTGATAGTGTTATCGTAGGTATATCCCTATGAGTCGACGTCTACTTACCTACTTGCTATACTCGTACTTATATCATTTATATAGGTGGTTGAGCATAATTTTTTTGAAAGGAAATATTTAAGAGCTTTTGGAACGTGCCAAATCATATTTTCCTCTCGGCCAAAACGCACCCTCGACTAGCGTGTGCCCAGAGCCGGCAAAAAAGACAAAAAAAAACTACTGTCATGACAAACCCGCGCCGCGCTTCATGCAAATTTTCTTCGCCGCTTCAGAAAACCTGTAAACCAAAGATTTTCGAGGATATTGTGCGATAAATGAAGTGCCTTCACGCAAGGATTATAGGTTTGGAAAGTGGAACAAGTTTTCTTACATATTGTGTTTAAGGGAGTCTGAAGGTGGAACCAACCCGCATCGATGATACAGTAAATTTTCCACTAATTTCATCAATAGGTATGTATTTATCCTATTGTTCTTTAAATACTGAATTAATCCAAAGGAGGTTTAAGGTGCGAGTAATGCTTAGAATATTTCAGATTCTGCTGAAGCTTGTATAATTTTCAGCCTGTTACAGATATATCAGATATAGTGTAGTATTGTGAACTATTGTGTAGTATTTGACTGCCAGAGTATAACAAAGTTAGTTATTGAAATTGTCGGCAGGTACGGGGTCTGAACAAGCAGAAGTTTGCGCGTTGTTGCTTTGATGTTTAAGTTTCACAGTTAATTCGAAACTTGGAACAAGGACCCGTATAACTTAGATCGCTACTTTATAACTACGCACTACCCTACTCCTGTTCTTATTCAACGCCTTCCTGCCAGTTTTGAGACCTTGTACGAGTAATATGTTATTAATTATTATTTAGTTATGAGTCATAATCATAAGTCATGAAAATTATATTGACCGCACATTTAGTAGGTATGTACTGTACTTACCTACCATCTTTAATATTTTTTTCTATTTCCGCTCTAGTTGTTCTACGATCTAGATATTTCCCGATCTAGATATTTTTCTATTTTGACATTTTCCTATCTGAACAACTGGACATTTTACGGCTTCGACATTATTCAAAAACGTAGATAGTGGTTATATACTCTTTGATTACCCGACGAAAGTATCAATAATATTTGGAGTAAAGTACAACTTCGAATATACGTAGATTGCACTATCCAGTCCACTTAACTATAAATGTTCAGCACTTATCTATAAACAATTATCCATAATGCTCTATCGAGCCTACTAAGTATTGCAATGAAACGTGTTCCAGCATTTAATTTGGACTTTAAGCCAGCTTACCGCGGCGCCAGTCTGAGCTCTCGTTTGTTTGACTAGCAACTTCTCTGTCCAAGTTGTCTAAGACAAACACCAAACTGCTAAACTTGCAGCTCCAGGCTGGATGCTGCTAGATCCTGCGCCACCACCGAGGACGTTATCTTAATTAAGGCTTGGTCGACGAACTTCGGGTGACGAATTTATTAAAACTTGCTTGCAACAATTTGTTTGCGGGAACGATATTGCCTCTAACACTTACGATGAAAAGACTTGATAAGTAGAAGCGAAGTAGTAACTAGGTGTTCTAGAATCTAGACGATAGCAGTGTTCACTGCTTCACGATAAAAATGTCTTACAAATAAATCTTACAAGAGCTTCATAAAGGTTAGCAGAAATGTGACCAAACTTTAAAATCACCGACATTTTTCATAGAAAATGTACCGCAAAGTCGTAGTTATGTTATATTTCACAATAAATCTAGCATACAATGTTAAATGCTTTCAGCGACGGTGGGTGCTACAAGGAACAATATGAATGGTGGACATAAATTCTTCTTTGCATTACTGACATCGACCGCAAATATGATACCTGGGCGTTAAGATGGCGCTCGTTTGTCTTGCTTTGATCTCAGTTATGTGGGACCTAGGACAATTTGCTTTGTTATCAGCTTTAGTATCATGTCAGTTTAATCTTTCAATGTTGCATTTCTGAGTAACAATTGAATTTCTCAGAGTTTAGCCCAAGTATCGACAGTTTGAAGTAATCATGAAGGTACGAACGTCCACCCCTAAGGGAGAGAGGGAGACTAATTTATCTTTCATCCATAGAAATAATAGTGCTCTGAAAGCTCTCTAAGACGCTTAATTCCAGCGAGAGTTCGGGAAGTTGACAACAGACAGTCTCTGATTTGGCGAGGTACGAGTAGATTCTTGTCATTAATAGTTTGGTTTGCTTTTAGAACTATTATTCTCGTAATAGAACTTACTGTTAATACTCTTAGGTAACAATACAAAAGCTAGACATTATTACTGTTTATCGTGCAAATATACTCGTAACAAGTATTAGTTTCCCAACAATATTAATTTATAAAATAGTTTGCTTTTAAGCTGAAAGTCCCCGTTGCACTGACAACATTGATTTTAAATTAACCGACTTCAAAAAAGAAGCAGGTTCTCAAATTAGACTCTATGTTTAAAAAAATAATTAAGTTATCAGTATATCTCTGCCATTTCCATAACTATCTTTTTAGTGATTTTAAAGCGGTTTTTTATTAAAATTAATTTAAAAGCAAATAACGTTTCATAATGTACATTCCTTCCTGACTAGACCTTTCACGTCTTTGATATCATGTTAACTCAGCGACAGTCGAAGCGATAATTGAGAGCAGTCTCCGGCGAAGCAGCGCTATCGGTTCCTGCGAACGTTTCCAGCTTAAGCAGACGCTTCCGCCGCCGAAGGACTGTTTCCGCCGGAAGCAGGACACGGGGGACGGGCGGGGAGGTTCTACAGCCTGCAACAAAATAATTGATCCGTAATGGCTCCTCTTCGCGATCGGCCATGATGGGCCATGATGTCGATTACAGGCACCCACGATCGTGTAGAGGGCATGATCGTGTGTAATCGGCAACGATGACTTTTCGACAGTCAGATAGTCGTATTTTTCGTACGCACATCAAAGGAATGCCTGCGGTTAATAGTGCGCGTGTCCACACGATCGCCCAACATTGCCCATCGTAATCGCCCATCATGGCCGTTCTTGATGAAAAGTATAAAGTATAGGCATGGATGGAACAATTCTTTTGTTAGAATTTATTTTTTAATGTAATTAGATTTAGAATTTAAAAAAATGTTAAAGCCAGTTACAGTAATAGCAGTAGTACATATGTACAATAGTATATTACCTATAATTAGTCTAAGTCATCTAACTTATTTAATGATATTATTGTCACTTTAGTCTTGAATTGCACACATATTGCACATTACAGGTGTCTGATTATAATTGCAAATGTATGTGTTGTATCAGTCGCAGCAAAATTGTCTATCTCGTTTTGTTATAATAACGCTAGCGAAATTATAATGAAACGAAATATTGTCAGTCTTACGTTGTTCTTACAATAGACCAGCCAATTTTAGTTACAATATAATGTCGCAATCCTAGAGGAGCTCGTAGCCTAGTTGTCCGAAAGTGATCGTGCAGGTTAAGCGACGTTGGCGCGGTCGGTATCTGGATGGGTGACCGCTAGTAGCATATTTCATCTGAGCTCCTCCGTGCATCGGAGAGCATGTTAAGCAGTCGGTCCCGGTTGTTGTCGTTCGACAGCAGTCGTTAAGCCATGTTAGAGGCCTACGAGCGGCCTGAACAACTCTGACATATAGGTTGGCCACTAACCATACGCTAAGCAAGCCAATCCTAGAGAAATTGTGAAGCGTCATATTTTATTTTTAACAATACTGCTGAATCAGCTTTCTAGTCATATTGTGAAAGTAAACCTGATTGGTCAATAGAACTTAGCTGCCAAAGTCTTGTCTGAGCAATCAAGCAAAATTGACCAATCAGTGCGCTCGTGATCCCCCACCTCGGAGCCGTTCTTTGGCCACTGACAATGTTACTAGCATTATTACAATTTATCTAGGATTGGCAAGTGAAATTATAATGTAACTAAAATTGACTCGTCATGTTATTAGAACAACGTAAGACTGACAATATTTCGTTTTATTATAATTTTGCTAGCGTTATTATAACAAAACGAGATTGACAATTTTGCTGCGACATATCTATAACACTAACTACGAGATAAATTAATAGAAAAAGAAAACAAACATTAATTAAGTACTTACTCACATACTTACTATAACATGTATAACTTATAGTATAGTAGTTTATGCAACGGCCACGTAATGATAGCGATTTTAGCACTAGAACTGTTAATGAAACGAAGTGTAGCTGAGTTTCATAAAAGATCGTTCGAGTGTTAAAATCGCCATTACGTGCGTTGCATACAATACTTTTTCTACGACCAGGTACTAAATAATAGAAAATACAAACTATTACGGAGTATTCAACAGACGCTATGACTGCTGTTAAATCAACTAAGCAGTGCGAGGTCCGTCCGATTTCTCGTCTCCACAGTTATTTCAGATCGTATTAAACTTTCGCCACTATTATTTTTATCAATTATCGCCGATTAATTATTATCACTCATTCAGAGAAACAAATTAAAACAGCACCGTATTACTGCTTGACATGTTATTGGTAACTATGGAAACCGTAGACATGTGTGTTTGAGGTATTATCTATATAGCGCAGGCGCGGGGATCAAATTTTTTTAATGGTTATAGTACTAAGTAGTTGGCCAGTGAAATATAGTGATTTTATTACGAAAGAGTTCTTGTATGCAGTGCCACAAAAAAATTAAAAATTTACATAAGCCAATCGAAAACTGTTATTTAATATTCCATTAAAACACTATTTTCACACGACAATGCCGGGGGTTTCTTAAATTTTTAATGTAGAGTTATGTGATAAGGTTGGGACAAGTCAGTGTATGTATTGTACTAATGGTGGCCTTCTGCGAGCACGTAATGGTGCAGAAGGATGGCGAGGAGCGGATCAGGGAGGACGACCCTACGTCTGACCCGATCCGCCATAGGAGAACCGGGCGAAGGCGGCTGGCTCACGCTCGTCACCTTCCCCCTTAATGAGGGCCTCCGGGCAATGGATACGGGGAGTCCATTGCCTGATAACAGGTCCTCGATTTGGTCTGGCGTGCCCGTGTTCCGGCACGCCACCACAAGCCGAATAGGGACGTGAGTCTCCAGAGTTGGGTCCATAATGCGGACACCCGCTGGCGAAGTCGCGGAAATTATGTAACAAAGTCAGTAATACCGGGAGGGGGGGGGGGGGGGGGGGAAGTCCGGCATAACCTCTTCGTTTCCCCCTTACGGCGAAAAAGAAAGAAAAAAAAAGTGTATGTATTGTACCACCAATGGTACGAGTACGTGCGAATGGAGCAAATCAGTGCAGCTGGCATCTATCATTAATGGTATATACTGCCTGATGATGGTACAGATGGTCCGGGGATGAAAATGTATGGAACAGAATATACTTATTTCAAAACAATAGGAAACAATTTAAACTACTTTTATTCTAAGACTAAGAGTTGGGCAACAGCCGTCAAAATATAAATTCTTAAAGAGATATAGAGAGAGATAAGATCGAAAATAGAGATAATAATATTGGAAAATCATAATATAACAAACGTAAATCGTGATAAAAGTACTAACCGTTATCATTACGAAACCAAACTAACAAAAATATGATCCACTATGTGATAAGGAAATATTTTTGGCAAGCTTGTCTGTAGGAGTCTTTATCACTCTAGCGTGGGCAGAGGAATGCGCTAAGAGGATTCCAAATCCAGACAGATGTACGATGATACATTTTCATGTTTCCTTAGCAATTGTTCAAGATTTGAAAATTCTAATGTAAACCGACAATCCTTAGCCGACAAGCCGACGACATCCTTTTAAGTTTTTCCGATGTTGTACTTAAGATTCTTATGTATAGTACACAATTAAAATACAACAAAATATCAATGCTCTGACCAACAGAAAAACAATGGTAATTTGTATTCAGAGCTATAACTTAGAGGTTTGACGTGAAAACAAGAGACCAGATTTTTTTTTTTCTATTAGCCTTAACCTTACACTATCCTACGATACCTCACTCGTTGACCTCACTCACTTAGTCTTCGAGCGATTGTTATTTAAAGTTGTGTCACCGAGTGACACGAACCAGTGCACAACGTGACGGGCACTGCATGACGTCAGCGTCAAGTTTTCAGAGTGGTACCCGGCTACCGATTATAAAGAAGTTTTCACTTCAAAAAAATCGCACTGGTCAGCTTAATCTGATCAATGATCTAACCAATGGGAATAACCCACATACATTACATTACATAGTAGTAGTAGGTACTGACTATCAATAACTTTCTTGCAATACGAATTCGAGGGATCATCTAAAACCAAACTGTATGTCTGTCGAGATTGGTATAGATTTAGTCGTGTTTAATGGAAGATAGTTGAATTTCAATGTGGCTTGCTTCTGTTTAAGTTTCTAACTGCGCTTAAGTCTCACATAGTACCAGACTGCAAACTACATACGTACATATACATAAACTCACGCCTCTTTCCCGCAGGGGTAGGCAGAGACTAAAGATTTCCACCTGCAACGATCCTGACAAACCGTTTTCGCTTCTTCCACACTCATCAATCACTTCATACCCGCTCATCAGTTAGTGGTTGATCGCACCTGACCTTTCTTTAGAACGTCCGCAATCTGTTCGACGTAGATCCTTCTAGGTCTCCCTTTTCCTACCCTTCCATTCCCCTTTCCTTATACACCGCTTTCGTTACTCTCTTTTCATTCATTCTTTCTACGAGTCCAAACCATCTCAAAATAATGTACTTTTTATCGGTCAGCACATATTCAATTTCATTTCTTGTTCTACAATCTGGGCTCAGCCATATCCATCTACGCTGAGGTTTCTTATAGAAGAATGAATTCATGGCATACAAGTTGTTTTCTTAAAGGAAGTTGGCCAATGTGTTGCCTCTAACATTTACCTACTACTTAACTACCTTTAGCAAATATTAATTGCAAGGTTCAGGAGCGGTATGTTCCCACCAACTCCGTTCGAAGTCAAATACTAGCTGGGTGAGTTGTAGTTTGAGTTTGTAGCGCATTACAGTTGGAGGCTATTACTCGTACTAAAGGAATGTACAGTGAACCCTGGCTGCATGCTTCTGAAGTACTTGTTATTTTCTTTACAACGTTGTAAAGTCAATTTGATTTTGAGTCTGTGGAATGAAATGTTATAAAATAAGTACGTTTTAGTTTCTACAAGTGATGTAGCTTGCAGTCGTATATAAAGTAGAAATAAGTGTAGTGGATCTGGTCAATGGATCTAATGAAAATGATCAAAGCTCAGAGTCTAGCAATCTCTCCCACATATGGTAGCACCATACATTGTTGAAAAACGTGCACCGAGCGGTGATCTGAGTGGGTTCTTATGTTTAAAATGATCCTTTGGGTGTCCTAAATACGTGTGCAAATTTTCACATTCTTTGCACGAGTCATATAAAACTGTGCAACTGTGAGCTTTTGACCGTCAAAGTTTGTCACATTCTGGGCTTTGGTCGTGATTAGCAGCGTCTATATTTAATCTCCATTTAAGATATTTTGAACGCTGGTATGTTACCTAAATCTACTCGTAGTTAAAAAGTAAAGCAAAATGAATCCGTGCTAAGCCAAGTGGACGGAGAGAAAATAACAAACAATAGGTACCAGAACACAAAGGGGTTGTAGATGAGGTAATGTTAAAAATATTCAATTAATTATATCAATGATTATATTGTGACGTAATTGTAAAATTCTATGGATTAATGTTTTTGTAACGATTAGATAATAATTTGAATTATTCATGACAATGACTCAAAGTCCCTAAGGCTGCGATAACGATACCCACACTAATTTTCCAGAACTACTCATTTATCACTATGATAATGATAATGGGCGCAAAATTAAATAAGTATCTATACAAAAATCTAAATTAAACATCATAAAATTAAACACAAAAAGTACGAGAACCTGGAGGGGACGTACTCTTTCGTTCCCTTTGCGGTGGAGGCCGCCGGCGCCGGGTCGTGGTGTGCTGAGGCAAAGCGTTTTGTGCAGGGGTTGCGGCGGCGGCTGAGGGACAGGGGGGCTGATCCCCGCGCCGAATCGCACCTGGTGCAGCACATCTCGCTGGCTATCCAACGCGGGAACGCGCCCAGCGTGATGGGCATTTTTCTCCCAGGTACGATTCGGGGCGGACTCTTTGACTAAAGCTTATATATTATAAATAGCTTGTAAAATTATCTTATTTTATTGTAAAGATTGTATTTATTTTTAATAAAAAAATTAAACATCTACTCCGGGGAATGGATAAGTACGTATATTTGACTGTTTCATTCGAAGTTTCATCATAAGATATTCGAACTTTCCCTATTGGAGCTTTCGTATACTTATTTTCAAGGAGTGCAATCAAGAACAGTTCTATCGGTGCAAGTTCGAAGTTTCTGTCGATCCAACTTGTGACCAGCGGACGGCCTTTTTTCTCCGCTCCAGACTCTGATGAAATTTTGAAACTTTTCAAGAGATTGATTTTGGAATACCGAAGATTTTCAATGGAAAGTTTTAGAGAGCTTCTGGGGAGACGGTTTAACAATTATACCTACCTACCAACAATTGAAGGGATTGCAGGTTTGTGAAGATTATTGTGTATAAACTAAGTATTGGTAATAAGATAATCGATTTAAAGTAGACAGCTAAGTACTATTTACAAGAAAAATATCATCGTAATTTAATGACTAAACATTACGATTTCCAATAAGTCTGTCTGGTCATAAATTTCGATTAAATACCTATTATGACATTACGTCTTTTATTGTTCCATAAAACATTATTGGTACAGATACTATTTCTGGTGTCGTTGGCTTAGTATCTAGAACACCGGTACATATACAGGAGGTTCGAATTCGATTACAAATACGCCTGGTATCGATTATTTTTCGGTTTTTCGAAATACTGAGTTGAAGAAAATGGTGAAGATAAACATCGTGTCGAAACCTGCGAAGTGAAATCAGACAAGATTTTAGGCAAAATATTGTCAATACATCAATTAATGTTTAACACAATACCATTATTCTTCGTTAATAGCTCTAACTAGGCTAAAATGCCTATGCTAGGAGTGGTCCACCACGATAGTCCATAGGTGGATTCGATCCGGCGACGTTTGCGCCGCTCTCGTTTGAACAATTTTCGCCTCACAGTAATAAGTAGGTAGATAACAGAATCTCATCTCTTAACGAGTACAGCACTTTCAAATTTTAAATCCCGCTGCAGTGAATGAGCAGAATGAAGAATTCTATTATTCAATAAGACGAACGGTCCTGAAAAAGCAGCGCCCGTCCACCCAGGTGCATCTGACTTAACGCAATTGAGTTCGTTATTCCAGCGGCGTATTGTTCGGGCAATGGAGACTTACGGCGGGCGCCGCGCCGATCTGCAATCACACCTGATTTATAGACCTGAGAAAGGAATCGACTTGCCTGTGTTCTATTAATTTTATGGGTCCCATCAAAATGGAATGATTTTCATAGTGAATTGAAGTTTGCGACGTGCAGTAGTTTTGCAAGTTCAGATCCAAAGTACAACGATATTCACATAGCCATAAGAAAAGAATAATAAAAATTAAATAAAATAATGTAACCGACTATACAGAAGTAGCGCTCCTTTGTGTTATTTTTTTAATCGCCGACTTCAATAGAGTCGGATAATTTTTTTTTTTAATAATTATTTTTTCACGCCTTTCCATAATTGAGTTCCGCTCAGGTAATTATTTTAACAGTGACCAAAAGAAAACATAATAAAAATAAAAATATAGTGAGATTTTTCCTCTGTGTAATTTTAAACTACCTGTCGGTGGTTCCTCCATCTACCCCCTCGGGGATTATTTACACAAAGTATTTGGTACCTTGAGTTAAAAAAATGTGTCAAAAAATAGAGAGAAAAGATAGTTGGACCACGGGTAATAAATACCCTGATAAAAAGTTGCAAAAGAAGTAGTCATAATCAAAGAGGATTAATCACTACGTTTACACTAAGGAAGTTCTAAGTAACCACCAATGAGTTTTTCAACAATTTCAAGGCTATGATCTGTCAAAATATTTTAGGTAACTCTAGGTTACCAGAGTTGTTAGGTCCGTGCGATAAATATTATTGCGCCATGTTTTTGTATGGGCTTGCGCTTTACGGTATCATAGTTTATTCAACAATCCTTCTGTATATAGATGCGAAGCACCCTGGAAATCCTCCATCATATCGCCTCGTTGCGCAAACTTATCAGCGTCTTGGTTCTTATTTTCAATTTCATGTAAAGCGATTCTATAAATTTTAAAATCGCTGCCCAGACAGGAAGTCAGATCGAAATCGCGGCGGTCGGGCGGAAATTGCTCATTCTCACGCGAACGACCGCCGCCTCACTCCGGGGATCCTCTCTAATGGAAAAAGTTAAAAAAAATATACACAAACTTTTTTTATTACAGCATCTTGTCTAGTTGAGACTGGAGTCATAGTGGTTATTGCTAAGTGGAATACGGTTAGGTACGTTTTATTGGAGATCGGCGACTATTAAATTAATTACTAAAAGAGAAAAAAAACACAGCGACATAGAGCGGCTAGACATACAGGCTGTAACAAAAACCTCATAATGATTATGAAAAGGGGTATTCATCTCAGTATCCATAACTGAAAAACTTCAATTCGCCAAACATTTTGTGCCGATCAGCTATTTAAAATTATCGATTACATAAATAAGCGTGTTTGTTGTTAAAAATTAAGTTATTACTAATCGAGTTCCTGTGTCTTCTTTTGTCACCTAACTTAATATATGTAAGTATATGAAAATTATACCATATGCAACAAAGGATTAACGCAGTTGAAAACTGCTGTTCCACTAATCTAATAAGCAAGTAATTGGCTTATTAGCGGCACGGCATACAATACTATTCAGTTGGCCAAAAACTTTGTATTAACAAATACAGACGTGATTCTGGTACAGGAATATGCTATCGATTGTAGCGATATCGGCGATTATTTTTGATAAACTTATCGATATGTTTATAGATAGCATAAAATCGCTTTTACTTAACAGTTGTAGGTCTTGTGTAGACTGGTGAAGTACTTTGTGCCTCATAAATTCGGATTTAAAAGGATATAACATCACGTCAGGATGTGGTATGTAATTTATTAAATTATATAATTATGAATTATGTTTACTCTGATTGATGGATAAGTATGTTTTCTACACACAATGTGTTAATTACGTAGGTACTCGTATAAGTACGCGACGCACGACGCGCGCCACTACGATACAGTACCTACTCACATCGGCGTAGAACGCGCTATCGAAATTTTCATAGGACTTCGTATATATACGAGTTCCAAACATCCATAGTTGGACCAGCACATCTGGTCACCAGGCACAACACCCCGCCTGGTGGAAGATCTTCCCTTTCATACAACTGACGTTACGTCATTCCATGTCCTCACATAGCGCGTTCCTACAAGTATATCGTAAAATGAGAGTTGTCAAAAATATCACTGCATTATATTATCAGGTGGTGAGTGATGATTGATGAATCAGGGTTTGTGTGAAGAAATATAAAATTAAAAAATTAAATTCCTAAAAAACACGACCAACACACATGTGTTTACATGTGAAGTTGATACTTCCCGACATTATATTCGTCACTTTAGGCAAAAAAGTATATTATGAAAATCATGGACAGTCGAGAAAAAATCTATTATTCGCTGTCCTAATTGAAACAAAGTTGAACCAATCAAAATATTATGTTGGTTACACTGTATCCTTTTGAGACTCTATTAAAATTTATATCTACTCGTATTTAAGTTTTAATTCTTAGAATGAAATATTTCCTAACTATCTTGTGTACCCTGATATCTTAAAATCATTGATAACGGACTTTAAAATACAATGCATAATTTACTTATTCTACGGAAATATACCACTGCAAATATATCTCTGATAACAATAATTGCTTATTAAAAGAAACGTGATGTGATTACCTACATCCTACACAGTACAATGATAATCAATAGTAGAATACGATTAGATACGCCTATCCCATATCGCCGGAAAAGTCAAATTCCAACGTTTATTACTAAGCGTAATGGAGTCATTATGTGCCAGATACATGTATATAAAAACCCTGATCTGATGACTCTCTGATCCTTGACAAAGGCTTTACTCATGAAGTTAATAGCTATAATTTAAGAAGTTTAAAAACCCGGAGATATCCTTACATTTTCCTGGTCATCATCAGGTCCTTGAGGTTCCAGATGTGGGAAGGGCTCCATGGTCTTAACCGTTTGAGTTCAAACTTGCACTTTTAATTACAGCACCTATCACTTAGTAATGGACCAACTCAAGACCCAAAATTACATGACTTTTAACTTAACTTAAATGCATTTGACCCACTTACTATGCCAAGTATTTAGTAATTCTAGCCAGCCATAATAGATCTAGATCACCTTAATTTGTTTTAGGTCTAGGAGTTCCACTTCTGTAATACTTACGTCAATTTGTTATCCGAAGTCGTAGCATAATTTAACTAATTTTAACTAATTTCTCTACTTTCTTTACCTTTTTATTTAAATCATCAAATCTAAACTTACAAAGCTCTGACATACGGCTTTAACCCCTTTCCCGTTTCACACAGTGGTTATGAAATTTTTTGAGTGGAAGGTGCCAAGAAAGGTGGTTGATTTCATACAGAATTATCAAGATTCTCATCGAAGAGGAATACGGCTAAGAAGTGTATGTCTTTGTTTCCAGTTGTGTGTGCAGTCTCCTGTCCAAGATCATCAGCGCCATAATATCACTGCTATTCATCTTGGCCTTGATACTAATCATCCTTTGGGCGGTCGGAGTTATTTGGAATGACAACGAATAGTAAGTTTCCTCCATGGTCAAGAAATTGGGTGAAGAAACAAAGACGAACAATAATTACACGCTTCATCATTGTCAGCGTATTTAACATACTTATTTAGCACATTGCAGCGATTTTGTAACAGAATCAGAAGAAGAAAAAATTAGATTTAATTTTCTCTTTTCCATGGGTTCGTTCCAATTCCGTTTCAAAATCGCTGCAGTATACTGCGGGCCCACTGCTAAGTGTAAGTTGGATCTCACATGCGTTTGATCTCGTTCCCTCAGACATGCAGTTTTCCTTACGATGTTTGTCTGGAATGGGACCCGGATTTCCCGTATAAGAATCCGGCGGGCGTCCTAGCCACTACGCTAGCGGCGTTCTAAAATACGAATAAACCTAAGGATTGTGTATAGTTTTGGTACAAGGTCTTTACCGATCAAAGTCGAACTCCGAAGAGAGGAGACTGCAGTAGTGGTGCAATAGGCGGCGGAGGTTTCAAAGGGATTCTGAGGAAGCTCAAAGTAGGTGTAGTTGGAGGTCTTAACAGTTTTAGGTTATGTACGAGTATGGGTTATGTTTTGAAATTTTGATAGTGGTCAGTAACTATTAAAATTTTAAGAAACCCTGATCTAGTCATAGCTTCCCGACAGACAAAAATATTATTTTGCAATGGCTGTCGGCTATGAAAAACCCAAATACAAGCTTACAGAAAAACATATAAGTAAGTAAGTAGACCATTTGACTTCCAGTATCACTAGCGCCGCTGTGGGAGAAATTGGCGAATGTTGCCTTTCCTTGTACCTCGGTTAAGTACAAGGAAAGGTACCTAGGCTAGGTACCTAGTTGTAATTTGTTGTTAACATTAGAGTGGAATAAGTCACAATATTTAGATTTGTGTTTTTATTTTCAGAACGATCTCATGATGGCGCAAAGATGGAGTGCGGTTCAACATTATTTTATACATGTTAAGGATAAAGTATTAGTTGAACGTTATGTAAATATGTATTAACTGTTTTACTCTAACTTTATAAAGTATTATGAAATAATAATTTATAGTTTTGTAAGGCGAAAAATCACCGCGGAGTTATTTTTACAAGCAAATCCTCGAACAAATTCCGTCCAGTTTTTAAGTAAACATTCATGAAGTATATAATTTTGTACCTAACTAATACAACAATAAAGGTTTGCGCCGACTTGGTCGTCATCGCAGCGTACGAGCCGTACGAAGTCGCATTGCGAATGACGTCATATGCAGATCTTGCTCAAAATAATTTAATTTCCCGAACGCATTTCCATATGAATCAATACAAAGCAACTAACCCGTAAGGTAAGGGGTGAGCACAAAAGATCCCTGAGGGTCGAAATGTCGCTGGGGTTATCCCTGGCCTGTCATAAGATAAGATAACTAATCCGCACCCTACGTATGCTGCGATGTGGGAAATAAACAGATTAAAGAACTAGATTTTCATAAAGAAGACTCCTTGAAAGTATAGCTTTTCATACACTCAAAATAGATTACGATATACTCCTTTCTTCAAAACTATGACACGCAGTGATTATCTTCTCTCTGACTATGACGTCAGTAGACGTCGCTTTGACGTTAACATAGCTTGTAATACTTACATATTTAATAGTGAGATACGTATTTACAAATAAAATTAGAGCAAGGTTTTATAAAATATTTATGGTACGTGAACTAATAAAATATATGAGAATATGAAAGTTTGAATAGATTTCAACTTCATTGCTATCTATAAACTTTATCCACTATAGTTATTTGAAGTAACAACGATGTGGTAAGAGATAATATTGATAATAATAGCTTTTTACCACTGAAATCTAGGGGTAAATTACAAAATATTTGCTTTTGCATCAATAATTAATTAATTAATTAGAAATTATAACAACAGAGGTACTTTACATTAATAGATAATGTAAAGTACCTCTGTTGTTATAATTTCTTTATTCATTACCATTTAATTCCTCCACGAACTATTAAAATTTATCTGAAATCTATGCTAAAATCTGAAACCAAAATTGGTTCTTACTATACAGTTAAAAACATTACCCTCCTCCGTAGTCGAGCAAAAAATGGGTAAAAAACTTACAAAATATAAATATTTGTTGCTGCTTATCTCATGCGAGATGATGATACTATGTATGATGATGATATGATACTAGTATCATGGAATTGATCCCATGATACTAGTATCACCATGTCATCATATCTATCTCATCTCAGAAACCCGGTCGGTCGGATCCACAATTCGCAAGAGACGCAAAAGACGCAATAATTTTGCCCTTTTGAGAAATCGTGCGTTATGAAATTGACAAAATATTTTATTTATATTCAAATGATTTTAATGAAATTTATTTTATTACTAATTCGTAAAGTATAGGTTTGTTTACATTGTCCACAAGTTCTAAAAAAAAGTTAAAAAGCTTCAAGTTTAAAAGCTGCCTATAATTCATTAAATATTACAACAGATACCTAATATATTACAAAAGGAATATTTAAAAAATATATTTTTATTTTCAGTTGTGTATGCAGTCTTGTTTCCATGATAATCAGTTGTTGTATATGTGTGATTGTCGTTATAGGAATTATAGTACTAATTCTATGGGCAGTGAAAACAATATAGTGATTTTTCTTGCAATAACTGAACTAAGATTAACTGAAGGTAAACTAATTTTGTCCAAAGATTACCCATTGCACTGCATTGAAACAACATGACTGCGTGTGATAGATTATGATAATATTAATGTGAACTGTTTATAATACTTAGGACTACGACATGTTTCCAAGCGCACAGTAATACTGACAGAAAATGTCGTCAGTTGTTAAAAAATATTCCATAATTATCTATCGATGACGAGCACGAAAGATCCCTGAGGGTCGAAGTGCCTCTGGGGTTATCCCTGGCCCCCTGTCATAAGATAAGATAAGATCTATCGATGACGGTGAGTACAACTTTATTTTTATTTGTTTCAATAATTATTAATCTCTGGTTGATAGCACAAATGGTCCGGAGTTCCGGAGAAAGATTCCCTAACCCTCGCTAAATTAAAACATGGCTAAACAATAGTAACCATGTCAGTTTTATTTAAGCTGATTTAGGAATCGACGCCAATCTTTGTGTTACGTTGCTAATGGAACACAGTCTCCTCCCGATTAGATACTTACCTCACTCAATATTTCTTATGTTTGCCACGCTTAATCTTTTTTTATTAGGACAATGCTACACGATGTTTATAAGAAAAAGATAAGCTTCATTAAATTCTAGGACATCCTTGATAAATAAATATATCTTTGACAGACTCTATCAATCTATTTATTTTCAGGAAACGGATACAGTCTGAATGTGGAAATGTTTGCTGTGGTAGCCCAGTTAGGAACCTAGATATGAGGTCCTTGACTTTATGATTTAGTATTAACATGATTTTTAACCATGACTTGACATGGGAAAATACATGGAGGTAACTGCTTTAGAGTTGCATGGAGAAATATAACTGTATAATAGTAGATCAACTGTCTTTTAAAACATACCTCAATGGATTCAGTGCAAGACGATATGATGATAAGTCGTTATATGTTTTGTTTAGTTT
Source organism: Hofmannophila pseudospretella (assembly GCA_947369225.1). Taxonomy (NCBI): domain Eukaryota; kingdom Metazoa; phylum Arthropoda; class Insecta; order Lepidoptera; family Oecophoridae; genus Hofmannophila; species Hofmannophila pseudospretella. The sequence continues at coordinate 9,219,501 of OX376321.1, read as the reverse complement.
AGTGTATATTTATGTGAACAATTAATTTTGTAAACCTATAATAAACTGCAATAAGGCTAAAATTTTCATTGTTATCAATATAATATATCAAATACACTCTTTATTGTCTGAAACATCCTGGAAACATGACTCAGAATTCAAAATTGACATAAGCTATCTTAGCGTCTATCACGACCCAAATCTTATCGCAACATAAATCATTTTCGTGTAATGGTAACTAAATCCGTGTACGTATAAGTGCGATTTATTCCCGACTTGCATCTATACTATTTATTCTATACCCATAGAAGTCGTCAGTAGAGACAAATAAATAGGGCGACTTTCAAACGTCTTTGGCCTGATTGCATGATTTATTACTTACTAGACCTGAAGATTATTTTGACGTTATGAGATTTTAAACTTACACAATTTGTATTCATTTTTAAATATATGAAACGGTCTAGTTTAACAAAATTAAATACCGACACGATTAAGTCCCGTTTTCATATATTTATTTAGATGTTGTTGAAAAACCATAATTATAGTCATCCTCAGCCTATTTCATCCCATACTGTTGTAATAATTCCTCTATTTAGTAGCTTTTGTGCCATTTATTCCGGTCTTGTGCTAGTAGTATCCGGTCTTGACGTTACTTTGGTACTCACTGAAGAAATTCGGGAAGTGCTCCGACTTTAAGTAATTAATGCGTTACTTTTATACGTTTCTCGATATTGAAACGTTATGGGTCTAATGATAAAAAAATCAACAATCTAAATGACCTAAAGAAGCAAAGGACAACTTTTTAGTAGTATAATACAGCTAAATTAAGAATGTCGTGTCACCTGTCAAATATTTAGCACGTTGAATAATTTTAAAATTAGTCGCTAACCATGCGATAACCATGACCACCATTTTGCGTTGCATAAACATCACCCCAGGCTTGCGATTACCACTTCTTTGTTCACGTTTTTTCTAATGCTAAAAAACGGTTCGGCCTATATCGAAGACTTGATCATGAAGAGTGTAAAATGCCTTTGCCTACTTTCTTCAGTGACTAATCTGTAAATACATAGGTATTATATACATACACACATAAGTAAATAAGTAAATACATACCTTCGTAAAAATATGTCTAAGATAGGCTCAGAACCTGGCTTGCATATATTTTGTAAGTCACCCCAAAGAAGTTATACGATTTCTGCAACATTATGTATCTACCTAAAACGTTATGTTTTATGTTTTTGTGTCACTAACATAAACACAAAGCAGAGATTGATCTATTCTTTTCGAATGAATGATTGATTATTCGATAAGATTATAATGGTATCACATTTATATATCGTGGTTAAGTACATGAGAGGGTACGTGTGATTTTTGTTAAAATTAGAGTGGTACAACAAGCTTAGTGATCTCCTAATACCAATAGTACTGAATTATGTTACTTTAGCGCCCTCTATTATGGCACAAAGGCAATCTTAACTGAGACTAGCGAACTCTATTCTAACTCATATCTTTAAGTATTAATTTCTGCTACATATCAAAAGATGGCGTGCATCTCATTATACGTTTAGAACATTTTGTGGTTTTTGTAGTCGAGGTATTTAAATTTAGCTCTGCATAGGCAATATTGCAAGTGTGGGCGAAAACCACTAATTTTCTTTGTTTGAGCAAGTGATAAATCGAAGTAGGTATACCGACAAACAACTTTATATATATAATAGATAAGAGTATAGTATAGATTAGACAACACTATTTATTATATATGGCTAGGCAAAAATAGATAAATCTAGGTCTAGGCCAGAACATGGCCAGAACATAACGATATTGTTATAAGTACAGCATGTTTAATTAACAAACAAAAAGGATAGTTGTCTGATTATATAGAACAGTAAACGCTATACTTACCTACTTGTAATGTTCCTCCCAAGACTTTGTCTCTGATAACGTATTCTTCTGTCTCGTGATACTTACTGGGTATTAACGTTTCACTGTCAGGCCAGGGCAGCATAACGTGGCTAAGTAATGAATAAACAACGCTCAACGGTCCAAACTAGAATAAGGTAACAGAATCTTAATGAACGTTAACTGGTTAACCGGTGCAAGCGCATTCAGTGTAACTAATAGTCTATACTGTGGGTGTTAGTGTAAGTAAATGGTAAAATAGCTCATGGTTTATGAACAGCTGTTGCAAAATAATATTTGGAAATTCAATTTTCTTACAAAAAGAATAATAATACGTTTATTTGTGCAATAAAAAGACATATAGTATCCAGACACAAGTAAAAAGACCTCAAAAGTCACTATTTTGTAATGGGTATAGATGGTTCCGTCGACCAGCCGGAATATATCATTTTCATAAGTTTCAATACTCCATTTGCTAAAGTTGTGTTCATTGGTACTTTCCTCCTTAAATAACTTACAACTTACACCAACATCCTGTATCTCGAAGGCGAGTGATTGTGTTCCACGTAACATTAACACTAACAGTGGTTGTACTATTGCACCTAGAATCCATTTGTGTCTAGTTGTATCTAGTTCTGTGAAGTATTCCGAAATCTATCGATCTGGCAGATAAATGACGATAAGTAGAGAAGGTGCGGATTTCAAATAACTTCGTCACAGTCTGTGGCCACCACTCGACCGCCAGGAATGTGGGTTCGTGATTGGTAATATAAGTGAAAACGTTACTTCAACATGTGGTAAGTTAACCTACTGATTTATTATTTGTATTAGACAGGTAAGTACTTACTTTAAAAAGTATGTGGTTTTATTAAATTATAGAATCCGTAACTGCACAAATTTTGCTCTATGACTGTATTGTAAAATAATAAGAAATAAAGGAGTTTTTTCTCATATACGTCGTAGGTACTGTACTGAGTACGAATCGGTCTATAAATAATAAAACTATTGTCACGTTTCTTTTTAATTGTAAACTCATTGAAAAGTAAACTTAGGACAGAAAGTAATTCTAATAAATTCGTGAATCAAATAATAAAATTACTAAAGTCTGCTGATATACACCGTGTTTTTGAGAATATGCAAACACTTCTGTAGATTTTACATAATATATTTGACAATGGAAGTGATCCTCAAACGTAGTCAGCTGATGGTGATTCTTTGTGGTTAAAATAATTGTTTTATTTAATGGGAATTATTTCCTATTTCTTCAGATAATTATAGGAAAAACTCTTTAGGGATTCAACGTGTATTATACCGAAAAAATATGACAAGTCTGTGTTTCATAATTACCTACAGAAATCTACGGATTTGTGGCTGAATTACAGTCTTGTTCCTACTATGGTACAATACCTATAGGTACCTACTTTCCATGGACCTAATAAGACTTAATCTTATCGGACGATAATCTATTCCCATAAAATATGGTATTAGCATAGATAACAATTGACATCTATACGCTTATCACTGTGGCCATCCTTTTGTGGGTAAACAAATGATTCAGACCTTCCATTAAAGATAGATCCAAGCTTATGCATAATATTATCATTAGTCACTTACTCCTGAAACTGAAACGACGCCCCAAGCTAAATGGAAATATCTGCCTGCCAATAGAAAATAAACGATAAACCAACTCTTGCTGTCGCGCAGTTCGAGTAAAAAGTCGATATATAAATATATAATATTCAATCGTGCAATTTACCTGTCTACAAGGGTATGGTAATGGCGATCTAAACGAAGTTTTTTAAGATATTCACTGCATTGGCTTCATATAATTAGCTGTAGTATATTAAAAGTTCATTATCTATTAGCGAAATCCCGAATTTAAAAAACTTTGATTGCCTCTCACCACCAGGATTGTAGACAAACACAGAGCTGTCTGATACGTCTAATTCCCTTAACGTCTTCTCGATCAATACTCGTAGGTCTAATCCATGAACTTATGAACATTCAAGAAAATTGCCAAAAGATTTTGGCAATAGGAGATCCTATTCCCTGAAAGTCTAGTTCCCGTAATGCCAAATTGCATTTTAGTCCATTCTTAGATTTAACATGTTTCATAAGACTTTACATTTTCGAATTTACCTATAAATAAATGCCTATTATTTTTCAGCAACTGTGTCTGCAATCTGGTGTGCAAGATTATCAGCTTCATAATATCTCTGCTGTTCCTGGTGGCTGTGATTCTCCTCATACTTTGGGCAGTCGGAGTGTTGTTTAGATAGCAGTAGTTGTAAGTACCAACACTTTGCGTCAGTTACAGGAAGCGTCCTGAGAAACCTCCACTAGAACCATTAAAATATGCTCTGTGCCTTACTACATCATGGCCCATGGCTCTAGGTAGATATGCTCTTCAAACAATTGATCGATAGTAACTCCAGTTCAGTCAAGCTCGAATGGAGAGCAGTGGTATGAGATTACAGTCTACGTTTTTCTACTCGTATACAACTATTGGACCGATTTAAAAAACAATTCACAAGCATATACGAATACATAGCACTGATTTTAAACAATTTACCAGTAGGGAATTTTTTTTATCGGTTGGGATTTTGAGAAAATTTCTAACATAGATGCTGCCATTATTCACACAGCTATATTATGATTGAAAACACTTTTACCATCTGAAACAAGATGATAATTGTGATTTTTTTTAATTCTACACTGCTTAACAGCTTATGTAGGTACCACCAGGACTAAATCACTATGAAATAGCTAAACGAGTTTTTCAAGCATAATTACTGTGTAAATGTTTCAAATTCATACCACATTAAATAGGTACCTAGGTACTAATTTAATTCAATACGCAGTCAGCTATAACTACCGGCAATGTACCGTTCTATTAGGTTTTGAAGTTACTTGAATAAATTAGTTTTTTCTCCTTCTTTTCCAATCATTTTGGATGCAGGATAGCCTTCAGTTGCAACCAATAATGATAAGTAACTTTTAATTAGCCAGAAATTCACGCTATAATATTACTTACTTATCTACTTTACTACGCTGGCACAGCGATCCGAAGTGGATATTTAGTCTCCGATACCAAAGAACGCCATAGCTCTCTCCTGTGCAGTCTCGAGCTATAGGTAAACCGCTTAACTGTGGTATCGCCTGCGCGGTAAGAGGGGCGCGGGGCGGGACGACAGAGGGCTAGTGGGCGGCGGGCGGGCGGCAGGTCCCACCTCCCGCTCGCCGCACGCCCGCCCTCTGTCGTCATAGTCACGCTATAATATGTATTAAAATATTATAAGAACCTAATTTTAATTTTAATATATTTAATATAATTAATTTACTTAAATCCTGACCAGAAATATAAAAAACCCTCACCATGTTGCCAAATTAAATGGAACATATTTTCCTAACGAACTCCGTAACACAGACTATAAAAGTACCAATAACGCCCTTTACAAGGTTATTATATTTCTGAATCTCTCAATCCTATACCTGTAAAATATACCTTTACCTACGTGTAGAGTTTAATTTTTCTTTTTCAGGAATCATGCTGTAAATTATATGGCATACTGATTGAATCTAAATGGGAGTATACATAATAATAATGGTTAAAATAATTGTATATATTTATTATTTCAGTAAAATGTTTAATTAAATTATTAATCCGTCAAATATATACTTTGATTTTCTTTCTTCTCTAAGTTTTATTTAACTACGTGTTATAAAGTAATTCACTGCACTATAGTAAAATACTATATCACCTCATTGGACAGATTGAGCGAGTCTGTGCTTTTTACCAAAGAACTTTTATATTATCCTACTCTATTAAAATGTCTTTGCTTTCACAAGGTTTTTACTTTGTAGCTTTTTAGTACTTTATCTGTTATTGATTATCGCTGATAAAACGGCAGTGATGTGATTTGATTTATAGTCGCTGAAATCCCATGAAATCATTTAGATAAGTTGAATAATATGAATAATATAATACGAAAACGATAAATATTTATGACATAATTATTTATTCTATAAAATAAATTCATAAGTTTATTTTTTCTCTCCGAGAAGGAGGAAACAGATCACCAGCCATGAGATGATAAACATCCTAGGAAATGTGGTGAGTAACTTCATTTTTTAGCCACAAATATTCCTATCAGTTCATGGTATTTGGATGATAGTCTAGATGTATCCTCTATTTCTCAGTGTACTTTTGTCTACAAACATTTTTCGTATTGTTATACTTCGTGCTATATTAAACGGGAGTTGTATAAGTGCCTCAATAGAGACCGTAATATCTCATATGCCGCTGGTAGATCGACCAAACAGTTAAAAATAAATTCGATACGATAAATTTGCTAGAATTACGTTGTTTTGTTTTTATATTTTAGGTGACGCCTATAAATGTGTCTGATAAAACTGGCGATCTAACTAGTACATACATAGAAGTCTCGTTCACTAGTAATATAAAATATCTGATAACGATCCTTTTTTCGCTAAGGAAAAATGTCGTTCTAGCAATCATTTTTCATTATGCTTTCCCAAACGCAGGAATTTGGTCTTCAGCCATGAGATAATTTCCAGGAAAGATAAAATATCCTAGGAAATGTGGTAGTATAATCTTCATAATATCATAGCCACAAAAGGTAGTCGTATAATTAGAAGTAAGGCAGTAAATAAAGTAGAGGAAGACCGGAAATTCGAGTACAATGGATGAGATTATGGTAGAGCTTATAATGTCCAGTAATTAATGCATGATGACGACGTATCAGAGTTCCAACTAAATTATGCTTCATTTTTGGATACGGACATCACATAGTAACAAATCTAAAATAAGTACTTACTTAAGTTTTTGTGTTTGACTGTATATCCAAAAGTTTTTTAATGCCTAGAGGACTAAACCCTTATTTGACAATCTCACCTAATGGTAAGTGATGAAGAGGTCGAAAGTGGAGCATACACGCGAGCTTAGCACTTGACAATGCCTTCAGGATGCTGTTAGGGCTGCCTCACTTCTGCAGCGCGTCTGGCATGTTTGCAGAGGCGCGCACTGATGGATTCCCCGCAATTATGCGCAGAAAGTGTGCCTCCTTACTGAGCAGAGTGCGGCGCAGCGCCAACAGCATCCTGGAGATGATTACTAACAAGCCAGATTGTCAGATTATGAGACGCTGTGTACAGGTGGCAATTGGCGCGTAGTTGGCTCCTGTATACACTCCCTATCCACTGTTATCCCTAAATTCTGTTATATATACTAAAAGTTTTTAAGTTGTTTTTGCACTAACACTTTTATGGACCTTGTTGTCCTATAAATAAATGAATTTAATTTAACAAGTGCCTATTCACTTTCACTTCGAAAATCACAAGAAGGTGTGTGCTGAGCTATTAAAGCAATAATTCATTTTAGAAGTTCAATATACAAAATTCTACATCTGTAAATATTGAGGTATTTTAATAATAAAAATACAAGAGTAAATGATATGCTCCGTCGAAATCAATATTTTACGTGTTCTTTCCTTTTCAGTTTATTTGTGTCTGCTGTCGCCTTATTAATAATGCTTATCATCGTGCTGTACCACACTGGAGTTATGTTGAAATGTAAGTTGCTACTATCCTAATAAAACCGTGTCTTATTATAGAATAGACAATCCTTTATTAATAGACCATTTTTGGCTTGCTTGTTTATCGTATGGTTAGGGCCAACCTATTTGTCAGAGTTGTTCAGGCCGCCCGTAGGCATCTGACATGGCTTAACGACTGCTGTCGAACGACAACAACCGGGACCGACGTAATGTGCTTTCCGAGGCACGGAGGAGCTCAGATGAAATATGCCACTAGCGGTACTACACCCATCCAGGTACCGACCGCGCCAACGTCGATTAACCTGCACGATCACTTTCAGACCGTGCTCGCAACTAGGCCTTTCCACTTATAACTAGAGGGCAACAATGTCGTTCTGTCTGTTTGTTTGTCGTATTGCCTCATCTTCGTTCATGTCACAAACAATTATTGTCTGAAATTCGACCAGTATCAAAAATCTGTGATTTAATCGTAACCTACTAAAACCAACACAAATCATGAATTAGGACTTATTGTGCCTCTAGCATATCGGTCAACCTAGTTGGGAAAATGGTTTCCATTAAAAGTTTTCTTCTCATAGACACGATAAATTTGTTTTATTTTAGGTGATATGACTCTATGCAAAGTCAGCCTGGGTTGGTTGGTACCACCCTTTTACTTGTTTCTGCCGCAAAGCAGCAATGCTTGCAACTACAACAAAAAAACTATAAAAGTCAATGAAATTACTGAACTGTAATTATATGAAGCACTCCATCTAGCTCCTCAAGGTTAGCAGCGCATCGAAAACCCACCAATAACTTTATAGTGAGGTGAGATGTCTATGGGCGACAGTATCAGTTGGCTCGTTTGTTTAGCTTTCCTTATATAATTTTTTTTAATCAAAACATGGACGCTAAAATACTATAGATATTGTTTGTTCTAGGTGATGCCAACCATTGCAAATGAAAGTGATTGTTCATCTTCTAGTAAAAATTACGAATACACAATCTGTTTGTGACAAAGATGCAGATTTCTGTACATAAAAATAAATGTAGAGAACATTTCTTATATAAAAACAGTTGTTAACGTCTTGGAATTTTAATTTGCATAATAAATTAGTGTCATAAATAATGTTTGACTCGTGTCGTTCTTTTCTCTCTGTCTTTCCCCCAAACGGACATTGCGTAACGAATAATAGATTAAGTAACGTGGTACCTTTTGGTACTTTGTCGCTTTAAGTTATTTGACAGTCGTACGATTTTCAAGAAATAAGTAAAAGTGGGGTAGGTATAGGTATAGGTACAAAAACTTATTGCAACAGGGTTTCACAGAGTGTAGCTTGATGTTTCTTTCATTGTACAGGCACAGATTTTATGTAAAAAAGTCGGGTCCTCCCTTGGATAAAAGAAAATAATAGTCTCTCTCCGTAAAGGACTGGCGCGAGTTCGTTCCTTCATGGGTTCTAAACCCAGATTCGAGGTAGTAGATAGTAAGATTTTTGGATTGGTAAATTCATGATCAACATTGCGGACCAATCCGGAATAAATCGTAAAGGAAAATCTCTTCGCGAAGGGACAGTATGGGATGTAGTTCGAATTTTTACATTCATTTCAAAGAATTAGAATACTAATTTAATATATTTATTGATCCGAAATGAGGAGATCCGGCATAGAACAAAAGTTATCGACATATCTCATAAGATTAGCAAGCTGAAGTGGCAGTGGGCCGGTCACATCTGTCGCAGAACCGACAACCGCTGGGGTAGACGAGTTCTGGAGTGGAGACCGTGTTTGGGCAAACGTAGTTTGGGACGCCCCCCCTGCTAGACGGAGCGACGATCTGCGCAAGGTGGCTGGCAGCGACTGGATGAGAAGAGCCGAAGATCGGGCTCAATGGCACGCCCTGGGAGAGGCCTATGTCCAGCAGTGGACTAGGGTAGGCTGCTGATGATATTTATTGATTGATTTATTAGATAGATAGATAAAAACACTTATTATTATGCAATTCATTGAAAGAATTACAAGTACCTACTACGTACTTTTCTATACAAGTTGCTTGCTTAATCAACTTTTAATAAAATACTTAGATCACAAAACCTATTTATAAATATTTCTGGTTCTGAGGAATTCTATTTATTATGTCAACCAGACATTGACTTATCTAACGCAGAACACCTTCCCTCTGGACTTAGGATACAATTTTGGTGATTAATGTTAATTGTAAGTTATAATTATAATACAGTTTCTTGGAGTAAAACAATAATAATAATAATAAAATAAACCATAAAAGATAGTAGGAAAATTAAAATAATGGGCGAAAGAAGTACCTGGTACTTACCCTCGGATTCACCCTGCCCAAGGATTACCAAACCTAGAAGGATTTACAATCGCATAAAATAACAAATCTGTCTGTGTGTGTGTGTGTTCTAATTCTACCCAATTATTTTAATATGCAGTGCCTCGTGTCTGTACCTAATTACCTTGCCCATCAGACCGGAGCACAAATGCAAGCATTGCTGTTTTGCGGCAGAAATGATAAGAGGGTGATACCTCCCCAGGCGATCCTGCACGCAAGGATCTACCATCTTTTATAGCGGTGGTCTTCTTAATAATGACGATCATGATTTTGTATGTTACAGAAAACATTACATGATGCCCGCGCCTGTCGTCCCGCTTATGATATTTGATTCGTAGGTCTTTTCTAGGACAATGTGGTTAGTAAATTACAGGATATAAGTTAGGACTATTGCTCATGATCATGGCCATTGTGCACTGGCGACAAAAGCATAAACCAGATGAAGACGAAGGAATTATCGACATCAGTTGAGATATCTGGAATGGTATAAGTGGTGCTATTCCTAAATCAGCCACCTTGAGGACAGGGAAATAGTAAGAGGATCGAGAGTCGGGGATATCTTAATTATTTTTTATTTAGAGACCCTTTCTTGCAGCCCTTGCTGCGAATATGTATGCTACTGGATCGGTTTGATATTTTCCATCGTGGGCCGAGTGGTCAGCGCAGTTGTGACCATTCTCTTTATTTTTAGCATAGTCATGATCTTCCTAATGGCGTTAGGAATCTTTCCTATTCGTAAGTACCTTTTATTTATTTATTTTTTATAGGTATTAATTGAGCAGACAGGCCATGATAAGTGGTCACCGTCGCTCACAAACATTTAACCCACTAAAATATTGCAAGATGGTTTCCGATGCAGTGCTTACCTTGGATGGTCCCTCAAGGACCAGTAATTACGCTGGCTCACTTACTTTTCAAACCGGAACACAGCTAGTATTGCTGCTTTGTGGCAGAAATAGGTAAAAGGTCACCCTTTCCACTACTTCAAACGACCTGCACATCAGGGTCTACAACTTTTTTGCTACTCAGTTATTGATTTTTATATGACTTTATTTTCGAAAGTTTCAGTATATTTATTCAATAACAAACAATATAAATTGTGTGCGAAATAAGTTACAACATTTAAATAATCAATAAGGTATCAATAAATATTAAATACAATTAATGATTTGTTTTGTAATGGTCATACATAAGTCATAATGAGGAGAGGGCTGGCGCTACTAGTCCGATTTTTGTGGTCATACATAACAAACTTAAAAATGGAAAATCTAGGTTTGGAAAATATTTGCTAGAAAAATTATTTCTGTAGGTAAGTACTTAAAATTATTTCTGTATATACTTATAATTTTCTCAAAACATTTTTTTTCAGGTTATGCTCGAAGATTTATAGAATTAATCTTCAAATTCAAATAAGCAAGGCCCAAAGGATCTCTCTATGTACAGTTTTAGCGCCTAATTCAAGTTGTAGGTAGGTACTTACTTATTTTTAATTAAATATTTTATTTTTAGAACAAATTATAACATCTTTTCTATATGTTAGAACATTTTCTTTATTTATTTTTTCATTGTTTCAGGATTCAAATAACCCTATAAGACGATTCAAGGAATTAAAACTTAAGAATAAGTTTAATATTTTACTGAGATGACCTAATATAGTATAAACATACCGATTCCACTACATTCTTATTTCTAAGAATTATGAATAATTTTAATGTATTAAGTGCATTACACATACTTAAGTAACTGTTAAGGTTATCTAATATTATAATGTAAGAGTTTGATTTGCTAGCAATAAATAATGGATTGTTATTGTAAGCACCTAAATGTTTTAATTTATACTAATATTTGTAATTTACGTAATATTAATATAAAGATAACTATAAAGTCCTATTTTAACAGATGTAGGTCCGCATCCTTACATCTACGAGCTCGACACTTGTTCCCATCAGGTTTATATGTAAACCAGATGGGAAGCAATTTTTCTTTTATATAAAATAAAATATTATTGTAACAAAAATTCTAAGATTATTTTAGTGTCTTTAAACATTTTTCTAATTCTTCTTCATCCAATTTCACAAGTTTGATCGATTCCTCCCAAAGTCGCTTGGCCAACTTTTTACTATATGCCCAACTTACAGCTCGAGTCTGTTTACAATTCTTAAAGAATTCACCACTGACTTCACCAGCTTTAGGATCAAGAGCCACGTGTAGAGCAGTTTGTGCTCCTTCCAATGGTGTTTTGTACATGTTACCAAATAAAAACGTAATGATATTGCCAAACATCTTCCCAGCACTGTTAAAAATCCCTGTTCCAACAGCACCTGGATCCACACTATTTATAACAACATTTGATCCATCTAATCTTCTTGACAACTCTCGAGAGAATAGAACAAGGCTTAGCTTACTTTTACCGTAAATCTGCATCATCAGCCAATGATCAGTTTTATTCAGTTTATCAAAGTCAATTATTCCAATCCGATGCAAAATTGACGAGGTATTCACTACTCTGCTCGGCTCCATACGCTCTCCTGTCTTCCTCAGAAGGGGTAGAAGTAAAAGAGTCAATAAGAAGTGTCCAAAATAGTTAACTTGCATTATAAAACTCATCCCGTCTGCTGTTAGAAAGTCTTTAGGCACACCAACTCCTGCATTGTTTATTAAAATATCTAATCTATCTTCTGTGTTCAAAATATCTGCAGCGAATTTACGCACAGAGTCTAAAGACGATAAATCTAGCAGTTTAAATATCACTTTTTCGTTTGAAGTCTTCTGGATGATCATTTTTCTCGCGTTAACCCCTTCCTCTTTAAAGGGGCAGGCGATTATAACTTTGGCACCTCTGCGAGCAAAATCTGTTGCTATTTCGAGCCCCATTCCTGCAGTGCCTCCAGTGACTATGGTCGTTTTTCCATCGAGTTTTCTCGTCGATTTGCACATCGCATTGGTATTTTTCTCATACAGTCTAATCACAATACCTATCGCGATTGCAATTACCATAACAAGTAGAGCAGACATCGCGGATTGCTCACATTGAAGCACCTAAATAGGTGTTAGTAGTTTAAACAAATACTCCGATGAATAACAAAATATTTAGGTGTACAAATTATAATTTTACACACAATTTTATATAAGTGCAAATTTTTTACTTAGACAACACCTACGTTCGATCTATCGCAAGCCAATAAGTCGCATGCTGTGCTTCACCTACTTTCACTTCGTATCGTAAGAACGGATGGTGTTGTATCATCGGAAGTTTTGCAAAGGTCGTCATATTATCATTCACAGTATGTTCATCGAACCTTAACATATGTCAAAAGTGTATTTCTTTATAACAATAATTATGTCTGGTTCACATATTGCTCCAAAGCACTAGGCATTCAGTAACAATATGTGTAGTTCACAATTACAAAGGTACAAAGTAACATCAAAGGCTTAAACTAGGGAAAACAGAACCATATATTATATTATGTTTAGTTTTAGCTAGGTACGTTGATAAAGAATGGAACCTACAGCCTAACTGAATCCATGATTTCTAGAACCCCATACAAATATTTGAAAAAATTGACAAAAAAGAATGCCAAAAGCCAAAAAAATATACCTATTTTGACGTTTGTGCCAAAAACTTGACGTTCTCTCAGGATTGGTCATCCATCAACTCATATCAACATCCACTATTTGAAAGTGCACGAATAACATACAAATGAAATTATACCTGATATGATAACATTATAACAAACGAAGTGGAGAGAAGGTTCCATCTGATTATAAGTTTAATAACTTGTAGAAAATCGTCTTAATTATAATAGTTTTTTCTGCAAGTATAATGCATTTTGAAAACAGTGGTATGATATGATTCAGTCCTATTGCTATTATGTAACGATAATTTTATAGGATACTTTATCTACGTACCTCAGAGAATCACGAGTACAAATACTTTAGCACAGTTAAAGTTTATGTTTTCAGTGTTTTATATGATAGGTAGGTACTGCAAATGACAGCATTTGAGATAACAACAGTTGTATAAGGTATCTTATCTCAGGCCAGTCGCAGGCAGACTCTCGCTTTTGATGCAGACGTTTATCTCATTCGATGTAGTCTGGCTGTGTTGGCTTTTATCAGATGCTTGCTTATCGTATGGTTAGTGGCCAACCTATTTGTCAGAGTTGTTCAGGTCGCCCGTAGCGCTCTGACATGGCTTAACGACTGCTGTCGAACGACAACAACCGGGACCGACTGCTTAACGTGCTTTCCGAGGCACGGAGGAGCTCAGATGAAATATGCCACTAGCGGTCACCCATCCAGGTACCGACCGCGCCAACGTCGATTAACCTGCACGATCACTTTCGGACCGTGCTCGCAACTAGGCTACGAGCTCCTTTATCAGATGACTTATCGGTTACAGAGAGTATCCTTAACAAATGTTATTCTGGGTTCTCGAAGAATAAATAACTTATTAGAATATAATAACTTATAATTGATGAAGTAGGTATTCATATAGTAAACTTATTATGAATTCCCCTAAGATTTAAGGCGCTATAATCCGATTTCTGTAGAATTCCCACATGCCACACATCTTTTTGTGTTAAGATGGAACGTTACCACACAGTAATTATTAATATAAATTATTTTGCACATTCCTATCGTACTTTTGATATGAGTATATTTTACTGACATATTGTTACTATTCGTTCAGTCATGCTGTTTTACTGTCGCCAATATAAATATATACACTTTAGAATATGATTATTTTTTCCAATTATTTTTTATAAAACCATATTGCAACACGATTGACCTGATGGTACCTAATAATATTTCTTTGAAATATGCACGAATGCATGATTTACATGTAAAATGTCTTATTATGTGCTTATTAGGTATGAAAACCAAATCGTAAAAAACTTATAAAAACGTGTATTTACAGCTTATTTAAGCTGCAACAGCTTATTTACACGTTTTTATAAGATTTAAATTCATTAAATATAACAGTTTTGTTTTAGAAATATGATCTTTCAAGTACAAGTAGGCAGTAGTCACTAGATACCTGGGTGTTCTGGTGGATCAGAAACTGACGTTTGGTAACCATATTGAAATGATATCGGGTAGAGTTAGAAAAATCATTAACATAATGAGGCAAATACGCGAATCGGCAAACTTTGAAGTAATAAGACAGGTATATTTTGCTCTCTGTCAATCGATTTTAATTTACTGCATCACCTGTTGGGGTAACGCCGCAAAGACTACAATGTTACCTGTGGAAAGAGCGCAACGTGCAGTGCTTAAAGTTATGCTGAGGAAGCCACGTCGATACCCCACAACTAACGTATACAGGGACAGCAAAGTTCTAACCGTGCGACAATTATATCTGCTGCAAACCGGTCTCACTGCCCACAAAACTCTCCTAAACTCTAACGAATATAATGATCTGCTGAAGCGCAGAGTTTTTAGAATTCCGCTGCCACATGTGAGAACGGTTTTCGCTAAACGGTTTGGAAACTACCGAAACGCGTTCATATACAATAAAATTATAAAACACTGCAACATTAAAAATATTTCCGCGAAAGAAGCAAAAGCTAAAATTCAAAGATGGTTACTCACGCTAACCTATGATGAAACCGAAAATATTGTTTCGCGATCGCTCTATCACTGACTTCCACGGCACACTTGACTGCACTCACCATGAATATCCTCCCTCTTTCACCAAACCACATTATACACTCATCCACACACACACTCACCTTAAGACACCCTAGCACACTCACGCTCATCGTCGTACAACACCCCATAGTTAATTACTTTCTTATCCTTATTTCTGTTTATTTTATTTTAATAAATGTATAATATAAATAAGTAATAAAATTTATATAAAATAATAATAATTAAATATCTCATAAATAAATATATCTTAGTATAAATTAATGCAATTATTAGATAAGATTGAACCGGCCTCCGCGATACAGGCTGTTGCCTAGTGCGGAGTCCTATAGTTTAATGTAAATATAGTGTAATGAAATGTATCAAAATAAATTATTATTATTATTATTATTATTATAACCGTGAGAGAAAGGTGTTCCGCTAGAGCGCTAAAATTCTGCTCCACAAATAATATCCATGAATGACATGTGGTATGTCTATCTAATAAATCTATTAGATAATAATTGTCCCCCACATTACAAGTTAGCCAGGGAAGCCAGGGAAACCTGAAAATGTAAAAGAATGCTTTGCATGAATATTTTTTTAAATATATTTATTTTATTTCCTGATTTTATTTGATTTCATCAAATTCTTCAGTTTTCGTTTGAAGTTCTATAAACATTATTTTCTTTCTAGTTGTATTTGCGGGTTACTAGCCCAAGTGCTGTGGTGTGCTCTGATTGTAGTATTTATAGTAGCTGTAATATTCCTAACATTGTGCTTGACCGGTGTAATTGTCAATTGTTAGTATTATTCATAGTTATTTCTATACAATATCATTAACAACGTTTATTTGTCTATACAAACATTTATATTTTAATAAAAATATTCCTGAATATTGTTCCTTTCACAGGTAGATGATTGTGAACGAAATATTCCACCTACATATTTTATGAGACATAGTCAAACTACAAGTGTTTTAGTTATATCTGTGATTATACCAATATGTCATCACGCAGTCTGGTAAGTGAATCATAGTATAGATAGATAAAGTTGCAACTTTGTTTTAAATGAATTATATTAAATTAGGTAGGTACCTATTATCGAATCCTATGTATGTATTGTTTTTGTGCCTATTAATTCCCAAAACCAAATTATTCTCGAAACTATGTATTATATAATGTATAGATCTAGTAGCCAAGTCTGCGGTATTCGTTCGTAATTTTATTTTTAATCATAGAAAACTAGTTAAATACCGTTGATGTATCAATTTCATTAGGTTTTCATATCTCAATTAAAATACAATGTGACTTGACCATACATAGAAATCTGTAAGATCGGCATCCAAAGAGATGTGCTAAGTTAAGTCCTATTTCTTTACCAAAAAGAGTTGTCAACACGTCGATAATGTTTTATACATGAAGGTAAAAAAAATACGTTCTTTGTCTATGGTTTTATAATTACCTTTGGAGAAGTCAATTTTAATGTGAAAGGTCATGATTTGTCGGCAGATTATATTATGTTATGTTCAAGAGCTTTCAGCATAACAATAAAGGAATTTAGGTATTTAGGTTCCCTCTAGCAAACACCTTTGTCTATAGAATCTTCTCAGTTCTGCCATAATGTGGTAAGTAGACAGTTTCCATATATTTGCGCATTATATGTGCAGTGGGCAACACCTCAGGGTTATACTACCCTTTCGTAGTTTGTCGCTTTAGCTTGTTTACTAAC
Source organism: Hofmannophila pseudospretella (assembly GCA_947369225.1). Classification (NCBI taxonomy): domain Eukaryota; kingdom Metazoa; phylum Arthropoda; class Insecta; order Lepidoptera; family Oecophoridae; genus Hofmannophila; species Hofmannophila pseudospretella. Next base: position 9,202,350 of record OX376321.1, on the reverse strand, counting down.
ACATTCACGCGATAGTCAAGTAATCTTATAAGAAAAATTTAATGAGGCATTGTTCCGCGGAGTACAGCTTCATGACAGGTCAATGCGTATGGGCCACTCATCGACGACTACTTCACTTGAATTTTGAAAAACTACTGTATGATATACGATATAAACCTCACATTTCAATACTTTGCTCTGAATTGAGTTGTTGCTGGGTTCGCGTCGAGTTGGTATAAAGGACAGTAAGGTCAAAAAACGGTGATGAAGATGATCATAAATAGTAGTGACGAGAGTTTTATCACGATATGGACTATAACACCGAGAAGTGATCATGTTTTTCAAGATCACATTGAGGAATTTAACTCCATTGTAATATTTTTTTCACATCAATAGTTTTTTTTCAGCCTTTGCAACATTTTTGAACTTATATCAATAATTGTATGTGTAATTCTGATAATTATTCTAGTAATTATCATTTTATGTGTAACACATGCCATTAGCTGTAAGTATTCTACATTTGATGGTCAATTTGTTGATAGAATGTTTCAAGTCTAAACTAAAAAAATCAAATTTCAAAGATTATCTAAAACATTTTTGTACTAAGCTAGTCTTAATTTTTAGGTACTCTGATAATAGGAAACAAACAGATATTTTAGATAATTGGGAGACGGCTGAATAAACGGAACTGTAGGAAAATGACCGTTAACATTGTGAAATACCTCGCTACCTTACCAAACCACTCAGATCTGAAAGGAATCTTGAATGGAGAAAGAATACGAAGGAGATATAAAGAGAATTTGCCACAGTTTCGCAAAAAGTTAACAATTGTAAGTACACATCTTTTAATTCCCAATATTACAAGATAGTACTTATAAGATAAAAATTGATTATTAGAATCAAAGCTGTAAGTATAGCTGTATTAGTTACTTTTTGATATCTAATGTGCTGTCGAAATTTATTTCGACAGTACTTTAGTAATGTCAGTACTTTAGTACTGTCAGTACTTTAGTACTGTCAGTACTTTAGTACTGTCGAAATAGTGTACTGTTGAAGTAGTGTACGTCGAAATAGTGTGGTGTCCGAGTAGTGTACTATCGGAGTTCCGTAGTGTCCTGTTGGACTAGCGTGTGTCGGAGTTCTGTATAGGAATCGTATTGGTATCCTGGCATAGGAAATCATATTATGATTTAAGAATAAAATCATAAATACTGCTCGTAAGTTTAGAATTCAATTATTTTCGGTTTAGGTTTTCGGTGTTATCACTATAGATAATGGAATGACCTAAGAGTCCGCTCCCCAATCCTTTGTCCTCTCTTGAAACCTCTCCTTTTTACATCTCTTTTAAAGATTTTCTATCTTTTTATTGTAATGTTGACGTTATGTATGACATAAATTTCAGACAATTCATAAATCCCCCCTGTCAAAAGAATACGAGTTTTGTGTAAATAATGAATAATTTTATCTTTTCTAAATACAGCCAGAATGACAATCACTTAATCTCTCAGTTCGTCCTGTTTAGCGTGCTGCAATGTGTTTGTATGTAGCTACGATTGTTCGTCCAGTCATTGCATTTAAATAAACATACAAATTGTTTCAATATAATTTTACTTTTAGATTTTGTAATATCTGGCAGATAATTTGTTGGCTTCTTGTTATCCTATTCATAGTTATTTTTGTGATTATTATTTTGTGCGTCACGCATGTGATGAATTGTTAGTACCAAACCTACATATATTATATCTTTACCTATATGGCTATATTATTATAGCCTAAGTTCTAAGCCATAGCATGCTATAACGGGGTCATTTGAACTCCCGTTCACAGTAGCTCGCTTGAAAGTGGGTTTCCAGAAATACGGTTGTGATTTATTTAATAGAATATGTTCGAGATACAGATTTGTTATATAAGTATATTAGATAAGTTTAAGTTAAGTAATTAAGTTTAAGATATATAAGTTTTGTTAGATATATCTTTTGGTAGTTTATTTCTACACCGTGATGTCGTAGAAAATAGTGTACTTTAATCAGTAGTAGGATTATTTCTACTTGTAATTTCACAGATTAATTGGGTTTCAGGTGAGTTGAAGATAGGAAACAAAAGGCTATGGTAAAATTATATCAATAAAATAAGGATGAAACTTGATAGTTTATAGCTAAAACTTGGGATTTTTTAATTCAGGAATATTTGGTTTATAATAACCTATTATGTGACAGCACGTGAGGTAAGTAAAATATGGTACCAACTAGATATGGTACCAATAATAATCTTACATACAATGACACCAACCGAAATGTACCTACTCGGAAATAAATAATAATGAATAAAGATAAATATCACAGTGTATACTACAATTACCTATTGCTTTTACTCAAATAATTGTTACTTGCAAGGCTAATGGATATGAAGAATCCATGTTCCTCTTTCCATTAGGTAATTTCAATCGAAATGCTTTTACTCCTAATTTATTTCTATTTGAAAAATACGTCGAGTGCCCCTGTTTTAGTCATTTTAAATGTCTCTTCCAAAATTCAAAGCTTTTAAAAATTTAAAAAAAAAATATAACAATGAATTTACAGTTATAATAAACAACAAAATTATTAACTCTATAATTTCAGAATACTCTATCATAAACGCTGCTAAACCTCTTAATTATTTTACTTCATTGTTTGGAATACAGATGATCAAATATGTGAAGCATGATATAACTAAAGTGACCGCACTAAATAAATTATATTGTCTTGGTATCATTTCTTTATTAGTTAGTTTAATGATTTTTATTCCGCCATATAGTTGGCAGTATACTAAATCAGATATACCGTTAAATATTTTGACGAAGTGTTTTGGTCTTCTTCATGTAGTCGAAGTTATTTACTCAGTCCTCACTGTGTCATTTGGAAATAGTGTTCATTATGTAAAATTGTTTAAAATACTCGATGATATCGACAATCATATGGGAACTTCAAAAACGGCTTTTATAAAAGGAAGAAGAACATCTCTCATAATAATATTTCCAATATTAGAAGTAGCGGGAACACTTGTGTTTAATAAGTTATATCTAAGTAATATTTGTACGTATTTGTCAATATTTCTGATATTAGAGCAAGGAGTAGTTATAGTGTTTTTTATTTCGCAAATCTACGTGAAACAGCTGATCCTGAATACGTTACTGATCAAGAAAGTAACTCTTACTCCACAAAAAGAATTCATTTTAAGGGAATCTGTTGTCAACGCGTTTTTTAGAGTATGTACACGCAAAAATTAACTTGAAATTAACGACGTCGCGTCGTCTGTTCATTTAATTATTATTTTTTCTTTTTATTATAGAGAACTTTCATTGACCCTGAAATCGTTAAAGGAAAACTCGAGCACTCTTATTGCTGGTATGAACTTATGCAAATATATGATAAAGTTTCAGACGGCATGTATGTGTTTAATATAATATATGCTGGACAGGTACGTACTTAAATTCTAGGACAGGATCTTTATTACATTTTCCACTAAAAAAAGTAGTCACTTATATCCAAGTATTTACATACTTTTATTATTTTCAGGTTTTTCTAATGTTCAGCAGTTGGTTAATGTCCACAATGCTAATGATATGCAGATCTCTATCACCTTCAGTAATGGTTAGTTGTTATTAATTTTCTATATACTTTACATACTTACATGCTTTATAAGATTTGTGAAATAATGCTTTTCAAATTTCAGTATTCGGAATTGATTATCAATGATCTCTTCTTGTATTTGTGTGTAAATGGACGCCCAATGTTCTTAGCTAAGATGTGTGAATTGCTAACACAAGAAAGAGTTAAAACTTTATCTATACTGATCCACAGTTTAGTGCATGCCACGGGTAAGTTCTGTTAAAAAAAACTCTTTGAAAAATATCAACTCTAATTTAGATTTCATTTGCGGGTATAATATTATAAGTCATTATGGACATAAGTATACATACATTGGTACAATATACAAACGTATTAATCCCACGGTGTTATTATAATATTTTAGTTAATATTTTTAATGGCGTACCTAGTATTGATAATTTATAAATTATCAATATCACACCATAGACGGAAAATGATTTGAATTGAAGATATTAATTTTTATACATAGTATTATGTTATTTTATATTTCAGTTTTATTAATTGTTTTTTACTTTCATGAATTTTTAGACGACGCTTACTACGACCAGATACAAACTATGACAGATCTAGTAGAAGTGAGGAAACTGGAAGTGACAGCAAAAGTATTCCCGGTGAACATTAGCATTGTGCTTAACTTATCTGCTCGGGTGATATCTTACACGGTTCTTATGATCCAGTACTTTTATATGTACATATTTTGAAGTAATTACAGTTAGTATACATATAGACAATATGTATTCCTTGTGTTTATATGTATTTTTAGGTAGGTAAGTATGTAACGTTGATTATAATTAGATTAATTAGATACTTACTTACTCATAGCTATGTATTATATTACAGTTTCGTCACATTAATCTTTGTTGTGCATTCCATTATTGTAATAATTTGTATAAATATTATTGTTAGCCTTATTTGAAATTCCTAATTACAACTAAACATAAACTTAGTCATCACCTGTTGTAATGTGTTCCATTGTTCAGATGACAACCAAATCATCATCATAATCAGTGTGAATGTTTTATGAAATGTTTTCTCTGTGTCTATTTGATTTATTTTGCAAATTTATTGACTGGTGATTTTGTTGGATAAAATTATGTTGTTTTATTTAACATATCAACAAAAGTGAACTGTGTGTGAAACCTTTCAATTAGACTTCTCTTTAGTGTATTGTTGTGATTCCACAATACGGCATGAGAATTCGGAAGCTTCTTGACCTGACCTGACGTTAAAACGCCAAGGTGTTCAAAATGTGTCTATATCTGCATTTTGATGCTATACAATACTGATTTTAACTCGTATCGTGTTGAGGCTAATGACCCCAGATTCGAAAGCCTTATTATAAAATAATAATAAGTATTATCGACACTTTCAAGTCGTTAATTTCATTTGTGTGTGCTCTATGTTTGTTTTTGATCTGACGAACGTGTATGATATTATGGTAGGTACCTATACCTATATCCAAAATTTAAATACCATGTGTTATTGTCGGAATTCATATAAATAAAAATAAAATTAATAAACAAATATTAGATGCTTTTTAATTTTTCACAATATTACCTTCAGTTTTGGGCGTTATATATATTATATTAACATCAGTCAATCAGTCAAGACTAGTATTTTAAAGTTTATTATATTAATTCAAGTAAGTAAGGGCCCTTTTCCTGTCATGCGGATTTCTGCCCGCGTGCGGATCTGGTCCGCGTGCGTGTGATAGCACGCTCCTGGTCACACGCAGGTCAAATATTTCGTCCGCCGCTGCAGTGTCGTGCGTGTCGTCAGTGATTTTCAATTTTCATTTTTGTACGCGATTGTATGTGCACGGTGAAAATGCGTGTGACCCGCGTGACAGTAAAAACAACACTGGCGGTAGAAGAACGCGCGCCCGCATGCGGATTGCACGCGCGCGGGTTGTGCGCCCACAGCCATTCCGAGTTACGCGTGCGTGCGGACCGCGTGATAGGAAAAACATGTATGAAATGATAGGATGCGGGCGGCCCGCACGCGGACTAGATTCGTACGCGGGCGGAAATCCGCATGACAGGAAAAGGGCCCTCAGTTGTGGTCTGAAATGCAGCCGTGGCACATTTGTTATGAGGCCGTAGTCCTTTTATTTAAAGTGAATATTATTTATTGAGTTCGTTGAGTTACGAACTTTCAAAGTAGAGATCCGATAGATCGAGTACTTTTCTATATGATCAAAATTTCTAGATATACATACCTACATAATTCCAAGAAACCTTACTATGCAATAGGATTAGTAAATATTTTTAAAAGCCCTCTGTGCTTTACTGTAGGAATTACTTTCTAGCAGTTAAGATGCTTGGTTATTGTAGCAAACTTTACTTGATGCTAAAGCAAAGCAAGCCAGGACGCATAACTTGTTTTAGCTTGGTTTAACAGAGGGCGCCATCGTTAAGGTACAGCTTACAACTTTCGAATTATTATGCATACACATTGTACTAATGAACATTTCAGGCAATAGTTATTCGTCTATGGTGGCAAGTTGCAAGATTTGTAATCAAAATATTAAATACTGAAAACTCTGAAAAGTAAATATTACCTGATAACAAATAATTATGTCCGGCGACTAAAGGATTTTGTGGATACTATTCTACACCTAGTAGACGGCGATAGGCTCGCCAAAAGTGGGGACTACCTGTCGTTGGTTCCTCTGTCTACCCCCTCGGGGATTGTTGACACAAAATATCTATACCTATATTTTCTGTTGTAGACGTGAGTTTATGTATGTATATAAGAAAATTGTGGATGTTAGATAGACATGTCTACAGGTTAAGACAAGGTTGTATTTTATAGGATACATTTCGGAGAGTGCGCATCGGAATTGCACGACTTAATTCCAGCATCTCCATTCCGCCTTCGGACTACCAGGCGCGAGGAGGGGTTCCATCCTTATGTTGTTGATATACCATCTGTACGAAGCGATTTGCTTCTTCGTTCATTATGCGAACGGCTAAGGAATGGAACAGTCTGTCGGCGTCTGTATTTACCGAAACCTACAACCTTGGGATCTTCAAGGCCAAAGTGAATAGGCATATACTGGACACGCATACTCCATAGTCGACCTCATCGTCGCTTACCGTCAGGTGAGATCGAGGTCAAATGCGGGTTTAGTAGTCAATATAAAAATGTATACTAAACTAAGGATAAATCATAGAGGGCATCGTTAAACAAAATATGGTTTAGGTACGACCTCAGATCAATAAATCCTTCCACTTAGGGTACGACCTACAAAAAGACAAGCATACTAGTGACCAACTTATCATATTATAATTATTATACATAGATTATTTTAGTACTCGTAAAACAAAAATGTTTTTCTGCTCTATATACCTAGTACAGACTTATATGAATTGGTTTATCGTTCTATTCCTGTAGGTACTTAGATTAGAATATGTATTACGAAATTACCTACATTTTACATATTACTATAACCATAGTTTTTTGGTTAATACTTGCGGTGAGACCTAAATAATATACTGTTTCACGGGTTTTGATTGTATTTTATTAATTACGACCGGTTTCGTTTACACATGTTCAGGTACATATTTGTTTACTGCCGGCCGCAGCAGCCTAAACAAATACCTGAAGATGTGTAAACGAAACCGGTCGTAATTAATAAAATACAATTAAAACCCGTGAAACAGTATATTATTTAAGTCTAATCATACTATAGTTTTATATTCTTATTTCTTACATTAACTAATATAATCTTAGAGCAATTGTTTTTCTGAGCTAAATATAGGTACACATTATGAGCACACAATATATTATTTTATTTGGTAGAGAACGTTACAAAAACGTGGTCAAATCTACATTAGACACGTCACTATTATTACACCACACACTGCAAAATTAAACGATTTTACGTCATAGTTATTGGCCACGTCACAAATAACTTCGAGTTAGTTAACCATTGCTTGTTAAATATCTACATAACTTTGCTGTGGTAGTAATTTAAGCAGCAATGTATTGTGTATACGCTACAGCAGCTGCCTTGGATAAAAAGAGTCTTTATACTGTGGTAGTATGTTGCAATGAACAGACTATATTTCTTATAAGTAACTTAACAGTTACTTATATCTAAGTATATTGGCATCGATTCTGAGGTACCAGTCGCTAAACTAAAACATCGCCAAACGTAACGTCACCCTCACTCTTGTACGATCTAGCATGTGAGTGAGCGTGACGGGGTCATATAATTTTAACTTTAGGTTTGGCGGCCTCCTCGGAATCGACTCTATTATGTAGCATCCAGCCACTCAAACGAGAGTTGCGGAAGCATGACGTCACGCATTCGGTTTTCTGGTTGACGACCGACACGGTGGCGACGCTTACGTTCCGAAACCAAATACAATTAAGTAAACTAAACAACAATTAATACAAATTGCTGTCAAAAGATTGATTTTAAAATAAAACTTACTTCCGATATACCAGTTCTACTTAGTTCAGTAATTGGGGATATCTTTTGTTGGTCAGTTTTTATAATATACTTTTTTGTATCGCCAGACTGTAAAAATATTTGGTTTTCGACCGTGAACTGCAGACAACATAAATGTCGATGGCGTGCGGCTGGCTAGGGAATGTCGTTGTTTGTTTGACGCCACGCCCGCCAGTCTGTAATGAATACTGCCGGCCACAGCAGTCGGTATATCTCTGCTACCTTTTGTGATTCAGTCGACAATATTAGTGGGTTTTCCCTAGATTTTTTACCATTAACGCTGTTTTGTATACTTTAATTCACAAATATGTCCGGATTTAGTAAGTATTTGCACTGTTTTAGCCTTTTCTTGTTCGATATGTTATATTTTGAATTGTTGCATAAAGTTCGTAAAAATATTTTGCAGCCGGTTTTGACGTAGTTAGCTTATCTTTGCCGCTTGTTATTTGTGGATCTATTTTTGTACTGTCTGTACGTAGAATTGTCTTATTGAATCTAGATTCATAGGTACCTATCTAATATTTTCACTTTTCATACTTTTACGAGCAGAAAATTTATTTTTATATTTCTTCTTAATTATGTTCTGGAATGAGATAATATATTTTACCAGTATAGTCATAAATCATTACGTAGTTTACTAAAATAAGAGCTACGAGTATTTAATTATCCAATTACCAGTCTAAAGCATGTTTGTCATCTTAATTACCTATTTAGTTATGACTAACTGGGATGACTCCTAACTAAGGTTTGCGACAAAATAGTGAAAGTTGAGATAACTTGTGTACAACGACCTTTGTACTGGTCCGTTGCACAGTTACGTCAAAGCATCAAATGCTATAAAATAAAGTTTACTTGCGAACGTAGACTACGGTCGCAAGTACAACAACATACCTACAACTTTTGGTTGATAGGTATCTAATGTTTAGAGTTAGACCTAATGAGTGTTCGTTTAACGGAATTATGGATCATCGTGATTTATTCTTAGATACCTACGTACTGAAGAGCATAGCAACGAGCAGCAAGTGAAACTAACACCAAGACCGATTTAAACAAAAGAAAATTCAAATTCTGTGTTGGTGGAATTCGTAAACAGTTTTAAACTGATCGGTCAGCTCAGCTAGAGAAATAGTTTTTTAGGGAGGAAAAAAATCCTTGAGACTTCGACGTCCGTTACTACTAATAATGTTAGGTATTGACTTAAAATGTTGTACTATTGTAGGATTTGTTTTCTCACATCTATCCTGTGTAAAAGAAATTTGGATATAATTTCATTTTTATAGAAAATGGGGTCCGAAATGGAGGGGGGGGGAGATCTGAAAGTTGGGCAACTGGGACGTCATAATCATGAAGTTTGCATGTCGAAAATCTGAAATAAGTAATTAGGACTCAAATGTCCGCAAATATTACCGTGTTTGCCTTATTTTATATTAATTGCGACACAATTGGTTACAAGCGTTACTTAAACGCTCGTCTATCAAACAAGGCCGCGTAAATAAACCGCCGAACTACGGCGAGTCCGCAAGCGGATGACACAATTAACCTGTTATAATTTAAAAATGTTGTTTAAATTATTTACTATCACATTCATGTAATGTAATTTAATATTAAAAACGGAACCGGAAAGAGGTTGGCACACATGTACGAACATATACGTTTTAATGAGTAACGGGCTCTAGCAGAGGAGCCTCATTCCAGTTCCGACCTTTGATAGTAAAACTACGAGTATTGGGCATAGCCATTGTCAAAGTGTAATTGTGTTATTGGAGTGTACCTATGTGTAAGTTGAATGTCTAAGTGAGATCATGAAATAATAACTGTGAGTATCCAATGCCAGTTTGTATTTTATGTCACCTCCACATTGCTCTGCCCAGATAATATCTCGTCAATACGCCAATCTAAGCTGTGGGCTTAATATTATTAACGGATCAGTTCACAAATATCTCATTCTATGTGCAAATTGCGTAACCACGAGTCCGTCACCAATAGGAGATAATCCTGCAATGTTTGACCACTAGAGGTGCCACTAACACAATGGTATGTAGCCAATCAACATGTAGATACGTTCCACCAAATCTTTTTTTTTGCCCTTCAGACACGCGCCACGCTGTCTTAACAAAAATTTTGTCTGCTATTTTGAAATGGCCATATGATGCCATGATATCATCACAATTTTACTATAGCTTTGAGAAATTAAATTAAGCTAACCCAATTAACGAGAAATTTGTGATATCTTCAAAAATGACGTTTCGTTTTGCTTTTCTGTTTACGGAATGGGTTAGTTGGCTTCATCTACGCAACGCTTTGCGTTTTATGTCCTATTCTCAAAATTTTACATTTTTTGAGAAATTAAAAACACCTCGCTCGCTTCGCTCGCGCTCGCCCTAGCCTTCTTATTCAATCCATCATCTGTATTGGATGGATCGAGCGGCACCGAACGAGTTCGCTTCGCTCGCTCATTCATGCCTTCTAACCTAATCTCTATCTATGTGTTGGATCTATGACTGAACCCCAAAAAAAGAGAGGAATGAGACGTTGGAAAGTGCTAAAAAACTTGCATAAAAGTAGCGTGAAACTATAAAAAGTAACTTAAAATAATGTGTTTTCAAAAATAATCGTTAAAGAAATCAAAAATCACTATTTTTTGGGGCGCTTGATTGAGCTCAAACTACTATTATATCCCCTAAAAAAAGGTGGCAACCCTATTCAAGCCGCTCAAATAAGAACCACTCTGTGACCTTGACTCTGTGGTCTTGAGCACGGAACCCTCGGTGCGCGTGTTCGATTCGCCTTATGCAGTTTTTATCTCTGAATATTTAGAAACAAACCTATGAATAAGTAAGTACTTTCTTTTATAGCTAATAGGTTCCAATCTTGCAAGTAAACGAGTACATACCTACTCTTTGAAAAAGACAAAATAATACAAATTGTATAAAATTAAAGAAAAGCATTACACATTGTATGCGTGTTTAATACATATGACCTTGAAATTTAATTATGCAAGGGGATTTTGTTTAAAACACGTATAAAACAAAAAATGACGTGTAATAGGTATAATAATACATTTTTGAACTTTACAATTTCGATGAGCTTGACTTTGCGACATCCGACTTTTAACACCACCATTTATTATTATTAGTTATTGTTTTTAATGTTACACCTGGTATATCACCATTATATTCGTATGTTTACAGAACACACAATATCTTTATTTGCAAAAATGTAGGTGTATTTACAGGGTGTTGTTGTTAGCGAAGTACCAATACATTTTGCCTTGTATTAGGCTTGTAAATTATTATACAGAAGTACCTATTTAGTAAAATTAATATCAACACAAGTATGTCATTACAAATTATCTGTCAAAAATTCATTAAATTCACCAAAAATGTGAACAACTCATTCCTGAACCTGTTCAAGTCAAGCATTTTGAGATTTTCATGTAACTTGTTGTATATTTTAGGCGCTAGGCATACCAGAAATTTGTGTAATAGAGCAGTCCCTGATGCTACTATGCATAGTTTATCTCAGTTACGCAGATTTCTATCATGAACTTGGGCTTTTGAAACAGAGATGAGTTAGTCCTAACGAAGACAGCAACTTCATATATGTAGAGGCATGGTAAAGTTAACATTTTCAAGTATATAAAATACGGTCTACAACTATTAGTCACTTTCAAGCCGCACATAGACCTGACACATCTTTTTTGCGCCTTAAAAGTGTATTCCTTTGACGAACAATTGCCCCAAAAAATTATGCCATAGTTGATGCAACAAAAGTATGGTTTACTTATGTGTAATGAAATGATATAATAAGTATTTATTAATAGGTATGAGTTAATAGGTCTGTACTTCGGTATTAGATAATAAGTATTTTATTCTACGACTCGAGTAAATCTATTTGTGTATTAGATAAAATATGGATCTGCCTATATCTATGTTGTGTCGAGTGAGGCGCGGCCAGTCTGCGATCGGCAACGAATGACCTTGGATTCGTTTTTATTTCCACCTACACGAGGATTCAGTTTATAGAATTTAGTCATATACAACATATCTAGCTTCTAAATTAGAAACTACTTATACCACATTCAGCACTTTATCCGTTCATTTTACTTCGTTCACTGTTAGTGTAGACTTCTTAACTACTTTTTGTTGTATATTCAAACACTAGGTATGAATAATACATTAATTGTAAATAAAAATATTAGCTATCCATAATCTCCCTATTATATATTTTATAGCTAATATTATATGCCTCTATGATATATTTTATTCTCCAACTCAACAGAAATAATATAATTTTGGTTTGTCAAACTGTTTCTATTTCTTTCATTAAGCCATATCAGAGGCCTACGGGCGGCCTGAACAACTCTGACAATAGGTTGGCCACTAACCATACGATAAGCAAGCATTTCTTTCAATTTCAGATCCGTACGGCGGCAATCCACCCCAATATCCTCCACCGCAGAACCAAATGTACCCACAGGTTTACCCGGCCAACGCCCCTCCTCCTGGACAACAGGCTCAAGGCGCTGGGTTCCCAATGGCCTCGCCGAATCCGCAGTACCCATACCAGCCTAATTATGGATACCCGGGGCAGCCAACTCAACCGGGGCAGTCAGCTTACCCGACAGCAATGGCGTATCCCGGGGTAACGCAAGTGCCTTCTGCGCCTGCTTATGGTTATCCAGGAGTCACTACGGCATCTACCCGTGAGTATATTATAGTTATTTAACTTGTTATTTTCATCTTTCCTTAGTAGAAAAATTTTGCTGCTGCTCTTTCTTGTATTTGCAGAACAGTGTTATTCGGTATTTGACTTAATTTTTTTATGCCATCCATCAACTTACATGGACATCCTGAAAAAAAAGATCTAAAATTCGTTTTTCGATATCTCATCTAACATCCGAAATGTTAATGATTTAAGTTAGTACTGAAGATATGCTCTGTCCTTTTTAGCAAAACAGTTCTTTATATTATATGTAGACAGAATCTGCTTGTATGGCGCTACAGCACGGTGACATCATATTGTAATATTGCCGTTTCTTTCTATCGTCTGATTTTTATTTTATTTTTCAACGAAATTGAATTCGGTTTTCACATTTGATCATCAATTATTGTATATTTCTTAATTTTTAAGAAATGCATTTTATATATTTGTTACTTGGATACTACCGAATTATTTCTGATGAATTATCATAATATTATATGTTAGCAATGTACCATATAATATGTACGTGATTTAATCCTAGCGATTAAATTAAATTTTCCATGCCCTTGTCCACTGTCCAGTGTATTTGTTTAACTATCCCAAATTCAAATTCATATTCAATTTCAGCGGCAGTAGAGTGGATTCCGACAACTCCTCATGCGGCAGTCGCCTTCAGCGACAGAGCGGTCGTAGGCGGCTACGAGGGCTATGACGGCAGCCCACTGTGGGTCATCCGCGCCAGGTTCCAAGGTGACCTGATCCCCGGCAAACTGGCTGTCAAGCACAATGCCGCCTACGTGCCTTGGGGTGGCGATGAGAATGCCGTCAACGAGATTGAGGTTATCTTCTTCTTCCTCTTTTCTCTTGCCACTTCACATTATTTGTGTACTTTATTATATAGAGTATGCTTACTAATTCTGAACTTTCATATTGGACAATTCAATACCTTGATACAAATTCTTACTATTGACTTTTGGACGATTATGTTGTGTTGTATGTGTGTCTTTTCTTTTCTCATTACAGATAAATCTTCATCTTGTCAACATGTTTAATGTCTATTTTTCTTTTAATTTTTACTATTCACACCTATCCCTTGTAGAGTACCTATCTACACAACATATATTTCTTTAATAAATACCTATACCTTTTTCATTTCTCATATTGCAGGTCTGCTGTGCTCGTCCAGACAGGATACGTTGGGTGGAAAGCAGAGATGCTGCCATCCCTCCAAATGCTGTTATTGCTGGCACCACGTCCGCTGGAGAACCTTTATACGTTGGTAGGGCCAAGGAGCAGGGATCATTGACCCCAGGAAAGGTGAGTTGATGGTCTATGGAATTAGTTGTCATTTCTAATTGCTCATTAATAGCTATTGTTGTAATGTACCTTGGCCAACATATAGCTAGCTATATGTACCTTATAACTTTAACTTATTTGACACATTCACAGGAATGTCGAGAAAAACTTATCGCGACAGGATTCCACAGAGTACACCTTGATGTGTCTTCCACAGCACTGTACTGAATGTAACTACTAACTATGACTGAAAGACCGTTAATTTAGTTTAATAATTTGGTCATCGTTGATATCTTAATTATTATAAAAGGCTTTGCTTTCCTCATAACCAAAGAATTTAGAATTTTGTACGCTTTCATTAGATGTGGTAATAACCTTAAAAAGTTTTCCCGTTAGGAGTCATAGAAAAAATTCCACTTGTTTCCTTACTTACTTCGCAATAGCGACCTTAAGTGGATCTTAGCCTCCGATACCAAAGAGCGCCATCGCCCTCTCTCCTGCGTTGCCTCGCGACAAGCTCTCGCAGATCCTTCTCCACTTCATATATCCATCGGCATCTGGGGCGTCTGATCGTCAGTTACGGCACCCCATATAAGCTCGATTTACTGCACGATCCTCCTCCATCCTAGCGACGTGCCCAAACCTTCGGAGTCCAGCTACTTTTGTTTCTTCAATAATGTTCGGCTCGTTCATCATCTCTTGGATCGCTCCCTACTTTTCCTTATTCTCCACCCTCCGTCCACTTTCTTGACTGGTCCCAGAATCTTCCTCAATATCTACCTCTCCGTCACCAGAAGCCTGTTGTCTTACTTAAGGGTTGGTGTCCAAGTCTCGTATTCTTACATCAATATCGGAAACATTAACTCGAACCCCTGTCTGGACCTTCTGGGGGTACACGGACACTCACTATTCCAGTTGAATGAAACCCCTTCGGACAGGGTTTATAAAAAAAATCAACATAAAATGTTAATATTTCAGCCAAAAACTTCGGAAAAAATCAGATCGGTTGCTATTATGTTGTTTTTGTAAAATGTGGAGTTTTCTGATCGTCTTTTAGCCAAAAAACTTTGGCTGAAATATTAACATTTTTTTTGTTATTTTTTTTATAAACCCATTTTTTAATATAGATCTTAGTATTTCTGCTTAGTAGCTTGAACACCGGTACCTTTATGTAGGAGGACTGCAGTACATCTCAAGGCGTTTTCAGTTCGAATACTGATTTTCTCACCTTTATTATGTCGTCTTCTCCAGCACTAGGTCTTCACGTGTTTTCTTTTACAAACTGTAGACAAGTAAGGAGATGTACCTTTTATTTTTCAGATTCAACCGTCTCACAAAGCGATGTACATTTCGTTTGCGGGCAAAGAGGTGCCACACAAGTACTTTGAAGTATTATGTACAGTTTAATTACTGTGATCTGATTATTCATAGAATTATATTTGCTTTTTTTATATTTTGAAGCTGTATTTTGCATTTTAGAACCTGTTTATGGACTGATTTTAAGAAAAGTGGTTTAGTAATTATATTATTATTGTAGTTGTTTTAGAAAGGTGTTGTTGTCGATTTCTCATACAATAACAACATAAGAGAATAATGTCTTCTCAATTTTGTAACTGAGAGTCTCTTTTATATTTTTATCTGATATTTTATATAAAATAAGTCATTATTAACAGTTGTCTGTTGTTACCTTTAAAAATATAAAGAAAATATATTTCTGAATAATGTAATTCTTATGTTTTCTTACTTCCTAAATCTGCCTATATTGTTTAAATTATCATAGTCTAGACATAAAAACAACCAATTTGTATTTATTTTCAAAACATTCTGAATATATTCAAGATTGTCTAAATTATCAGATAAGTACACAACTCGTATTTATATTACATCTAAATATTTCATATAAGTACTAATTATTTTACTTCAACACATTTTTATCATTGTTCAAAGAGTTTAAAAATTGTATTTCACATGGCGCTTTTACTACTGCAAATATTATATTTTTGATACAAAATGTGTTGTAAATATCACAGTATTCAATAGTTAAAACCAACATAACAAACAAATTGGTATAATTAACAAAAATAAATCATCAATCAGAGTCCTGAATAGATCTCAAACATTTAAAAAAGAATAGAAAATGTGTATCAAGTAGGTGCAGAAGTATATACATATAAATTTATAGCAGAATCTCTTAGTCACAAACATTCAATAGAGATTAATATAAGTGCATTTTAATTAGATGCAAATAATCCAAGGTTAATATTTCAGGTTACACTAAAAATAATTTTCATATCAAAGCGTAAATGTTAGTTAAGTGATGTAGACTTTCTGTATGGAAAAGTTATACTCGTATATGAGTTAGACGGTTATCTTGGAGTATGTGGAGTAATACTTATACCAGCACTTACTCCTGTCGAAAATATTTGCATCCTCATAAAATAGCACCCTAATATTTGTGCTCTTAAACGAAAATTTGTGTCAACTATTGCATATTTAAAAAAAAATCAATTAGATTATTGTATCAGTCAGAGATAACTTAGCAACTCCAACTGTCAAGGCAATTCATTGTTAAGGAACCTGAAGGTTAGAGGTACTTTTATTCTGAAAGCTCTAAAGAACGACCTATTTATCCAAACTTATATAAAGATTGCGTTAGTTGCTTCGCCCTTAAGCTTGCAATTTATTGTTACAAATCATACTTTCAGTAAACCCCATTTCGATTTGGGATTGGTTAATATTATCCTTTTCTGATGCAGTTTCATTAGAAATAATCATATTTTCTATATTTTTCTCTTTTTGTGGAATGTCAGCTTCGAAGGCTTTATTTTCAACACCGTCTTTCTCAGCTTTTTCTGGGACTTGTGCATCATTTTCTTTATCATCACTTTTCACGGTTTCTTGGTTGACATGCTTCTTATTCGCCAAGTATAACCACCTGAAATATTTTAAAACAAATATTTTACATTCGTGTCGCACGTTTGGGACTGGATACAAAAACTGGACCACGGGTAATAGTTAGATTTTAATACCCCCTTTCCATGTCAATATTAGGCATGGGCGGACCCAGGGGGAGGGGGGCTTTTCCCCCCCGCCCCCCCTTAGTCAAAAGTTTTGTACGCCTATGATATTAGGCATTTTAATATGGCAGAAGCAAATAAAACCACAACTTACAAGAAGATAACAACAGCTGGTACAGTCAACCCTCCCCCGAGCAGGAAGAACGCGCCGGGGAAACTCTTGATAGTCGCCGTGTACACCGTGGTGTACATCGGTGCGTATACTAGAGGCATCATGGCTTCGGCCACTCCGAAGAATGAGTTTACTTTGCCTGGAAACGAATAAGGTAAAGCAAAATCACTACGGTTTAGTGTAGCCAAGCTAGATGGCGTTTAACGCTATACAATACTTGTGAAAGAACCTGGCAATATTAATTCAAGTTTGATCATTCAACCAATCAAATGCAGGGTTTCTAGATGGCGCTTTACGTTTGATAACTTTGTATTAAAGTATTAAAATAATTATGAATATTATGATCAACTTACCCAATTCATCCCTATGCACTAATTTGGATACCATCGATCTCATTGCAATAAAAGACGTTCCGTTAAATATTTCAATCAGTGGAGCTGAAATTATAGATGTTAAAATTTATTAATTTTTATATTCCATAGTTTGAAATAATATGGAATAATATTTTTTAATACAGACCTATGTATATTTGCCAGGTTTTCGTAGCAAAAGCATACATGAACCCAGATAATATTTTGCTAGTGCAAGATATTACTCCGATTATGGCATCGTCATATTTCAGCAGGTGACTAAACACACCGACAGAGAATAGAGTTCCTGAAACAAATATCCAGTGGCTAATAGAGTTACTGAATGCGGGATAATCCACCGCTGCAGTTATATAGATGAAATCTTATCATCAGTATTCTCATCATCAGGTGCTATTGATGGCTGGTGATGTGATTTTAAAAATTGGTAAAACTACTGTGTGAACACGAGTATAAGCACCAAACCAACTACAACCAAGATGACATCTCAATCAAGCGACAAAAACGAAGTTCCGACGACACACCACGACACGCACAGCTGCTGCTCTAGGCTACCTTCTAGCCTAGTGGAAGATTTTCCCTTTTCCACCGAGACGTCATCCTAGGTAGGTAGACCTACAAAACTTCAACCAAGGTGACATCTCATTCAAGCGACAAAATCGATGTTCCGACGACACACCATGACGTGCACAGCTGCTGCTCTAGGCTACCTTCTAGCCTAGACGAAGATCTTCCCTTTTCCACCGAGACGTCATGCTCTACCTCAACCATGAAAATGCAGGTAAATCTTCGACTCCCATAAAAAAGAATCTTCAAGTAATTGCGACCCCTAAAATCGAAAATTACCTATTAAGTGACCCCAAGTGGGACCGCGCCTAGAAGAGATTAAATCACAGGGAGTCTACATAGAATTATTTATCGCAAATTGATTAGATATCGCCGAAAGACATCCATTCTCTAGGTTATTATAGCTCTTACCTACTAATGAAGTACACATCGCGTAAGTAGAGAACATGCTGAAGTCCACTTCATTCCAGTTGAATCGATACCTCGTGAACAAGTACATCACGGACATCTCACCTGGAATGTACAAAAGTAAAGTTAAAGGACGAATGGGCTCAAATCTTTGCAGCATAGTTCAGAACCGCTGTTTTTTTAAATCACAAAAAAAAACGGCGGCGCGCTACCTATACGCGTATGACAAGATGATACATTTGTCAAAATAACTATAAATGATATAATATTATAAAGTGTCACGTTACGTAAATAATTTGAAGTAAAGATTCCTACGTAGGACGGCAAAGAGGTCGTCGGGCTGTTGAGCGTCCGAAATGTCGTTGGAACGATAAGGTATCGACTGTTGCGAGGGATCTGCGGTAGGAAGACGGCGCAGGAGAGACAGCGATGGCGTTTTTTGGTATCGGAGGCCAAGATTCAGTTCAGCTCTCTTCGCCAGCGCAGTAAGTAGTATAGATCGCCATAAAACACTTTAGAGCGATAAATAGGCGTTATTGCATTTGTGCGCTTTTATCATCCCTTCGCTTTCTACCTACAACTCGCACGCATCGACAACTCGCATGCTGCATCGCATGCATCCTCAGACGAACAAAAAAAAGGCAAGTTTGAATCCATTTACGAGATATCACAGCTATATAGTGGATTGGTAGTAACATCATCATCATCATTATCATCAGCCTATTAATGTCCCCATTGTTGGTGCACAGGCATCCCCTTGCACAAGGGGATGCCATGATCCACAGAGCGCGCCCAGTGCTGATTGGTGGATTTCACACGCCTTCGGAAACTTCTTAATTTCCTCAGATATGCAGGTTTCCTCACGATGTTTTCCTTCACGTTAGAGCGGTCGGTAAATGTACGTAAGTTTTCGAAAAAATCTGAAAAACTCATTGGTACATGGAATTGCATGGTTTCGAACCCAGACCTCCCACATGGGATCCACTAGGCCACCAACGCTCTGGAAAGCTTGTAACTGACAAATGGTACGAAATTATACGATAGTAAATAGCACCTACAGACAAAAAATCTTGAGACTGGTGTATTGCAATAACTAAGAGAGTGGATAACGAAGACTTATCAGCCATCAAGTATAACGGCTTGTAAGTGATTATCTTGTTACACGTGCACATGAAGCACTTCCCTAAGTCCTCAAGGTAAGTTTAGCAGCGCATCAAAACCCTCTAATAATGTTACGGTATGATGAGATGTCTACTGGCGATCGTGGTCAACTTACCATGAGGTGGGTGACCCATTTGCTCGTCTGTTCTCCTTAATAAATGTAGGTACAATACATTCTGCTCTCCTTATAATAATGCAAAATATTATGCCACATCTCTATCAAAATCGGATTTCATTTGAAAAAATTCCGTACTATATCGTTCGCCACATTGTTGAACATTGTTACGATGATTGAACAACATCATTTGGTTTACATTCAGGCCATTGTGAATGCAAACATCGTTTTCAAGAGAAGTGACGCGAGCGGATCAATCGCAGGAACCGTTGGATAATTGAGCATCAACGTTCAGTTCCATTAACGTTACTTGAATGACCACTCGGATACTATGACTGCTGTTCAGTAGACCGGCAGACCATGTATTGCATGTGAATAAGTAGGCACTAATGTTATAAACCCTCGGGATTATAAGAGTTGTCAAGAGGGTGCCACTATTACTTTTATTATAACCTGAGTTATGGAGAACGCTATAAAAAAACCGGCATTTTCGGACCCCATTTAAAAAAAATATATTTTTTTTACTTATGATAGATGCGGGCAAGCAGTCCTACAACTGTGCCAAATTTTAAGTCGATAGCTTCAGTAGTTCCTGATCCTGATAAAAACAGCTATGACATACAGACAGACAGGCAGACGGACGGAAGGACACCGAAGTCTCACCATAAGGGTTCCTTTTTTATCATTTTGGTACGAAACCCTAAAAAGATTCAATATTAATGTTGAATAATGTTGAATGGAGCGTCGGTGGTCTAGTGGCTAGAACGCTGGACTCCCATGCGTGAGGTCCGGGTTCGAAACCATGCAATGCCATGTACCAATGAGTTTTTCGGATTTTTTCGAAGACTTACGTACATTTACCGACTGTTCTAACGGTGAAGGAAAACATCGCGAGGAAACCTGCATGTCTGAGGAAATTAAAAGTTTCCGAAGGCGTGTGAAATCCACCAATCAGCACTCAGCCCGCTCGGTGGATCATCGCCCGTACCCCCTTGTGCAACGGTAGGCCTAACAGTGGGGACATTAATAGGCTGATGATGAATGTTGAATTTAAGAGATTATTAATATCTGATGATAGTCTAATTGAAAAACATTCAGTAAAATCAGATCATAGATGTTAAAATCAAAGGTAATCTCACCATAAATAGGACCGATGACGACGCACAATACGATGATAAGCATGATGACTCTCAGCCTGCGATTGTTGGGGCCGCGCTTGAAACACACCGTCAGCGTCTCCTTCACGTAGCGCAAGTCGAAGAAATCGCGTAGCCATGCGCAGCAGTTCTTTGCTGGTTTCTGGAAACGTTATTACAAGTACAGATCGCGGCAAATAAGATGAACAAAAATGGTGGACGCGCAGTGACAAATTTCGGGTCTCAATCTAATCGCGGTATGAGGTGCGACGCAGCCCTCGGCGTACCTCATACCGCACCGCCCATATCATTTGTACATTGTACCTGCGCGGAACTATCGCCATTTTTGTTTAACTTATGTGTCGTGGATTGTACTTGCATTGATCTACATATATCTTTATGTAATAAATAGTCTGTAAATATAGACTGTGATATAGAGATAACAGTAAAGTTATTTTAAACATATTCGATTTTAAGGTACATATTTAGATATATTTTTTCTAGCACCACGATCTTGAATCGTTTTTGATTACTTCAATAATCTACTACCTCTAAGATAATAATATGCCATTACTCTTTATCAACAGGAGGAGAAGTAATGAAAAAACACATCGACCTTGTCGTGTGTATTAGCTAGGTACTTAACTATCTAAAAATATCCATTGTCCAAGAAGGGTTCGAAAAGTCAATTTTACTAATATTTAATCACCATCTATATCTTGACTAATAATATAAAGAGGTTTGTATGTTCGGGACAATCTCTAAAACTACTAGCCGATTTAAAAAAAAAAACACCGGTAGTTAGTCTGGGCTTCGTTTTATTATTACGACGCTATTATGGTGTATGGAAAGAAACCCTAACATTACATGCGGGTTGGCCACTGGGTCATATTAGGTAGGTACCGTAATCTGTGGTGGGATTTATCGGTGGAGGAGAGGAGAATCCGCGATTACGGGGCGACAGGCTCAGGCCAAAATGAGCATTTTGCTGTTTGAACGTTTCTACTTCAGCCAACCACGGGAATCTCAAGAATAAAGGCTTCGGAGGGAAAGACTATAACGTTCAGGTGACGTCCTATCGAATGTGCCAGTCGTAAAGAATGTATATGGGAAACCGCGTCTGCCAGCTCGCGCATGCGATTTATGCATTTGCCATACAGTAATAGTCGGGCACTAAAAAGTCAAATGTATGAAAACATATGACCTATGGGTCAATTCCGTGGCTCGTTGTCACTGCTCACGTCATTGTTCTAGAGGAGAGGGCGCTAGTAGTCCGAATTTCTGTGGTTAATACATTAGAATATTATTTGAAAATGACATTAGGTCCTCGTATATCGAAGAGTTTAAAGACCTTCCAAGGGAACTGCATGAATATCTTGTCAATTTTATTAGGTACCCAAAGGTGACTGAGGTTACGTGCATAATAGAGTTGACCTACAAACAGAGCTTACCTCGCTCAAAGGTAGTCGCGGCAGGTAATAACATGATTTATCTTTAGTCATTACCATTCTTACAATAGTCTCGTCTTCTCTCGAGTCGCGACTTAATAAACTTTTAAGTTTTAGTGTGTCAAGAATTTTGCTATTAAAAAGTAAATGCTTATGTACCAGTACCTAACTATTTCGATCAATTTTATCATGCATTTTGTTTCATATGTTTGTACATACGTGTTGTTTCATACGTACCTATTAGGTACCAACTAGCATGTCAATATTTTTTTGTTCAAATAATACCTAGACAGTCATTATTATTAATATCGTCTTTAACATCACACGCGTTTACTAATGGAATAATGGAATATTGAAAAATTCAATTTCCTCGATAATCTCGATATAAACGAAGGATGCTTTCAACCGAGTGTGAAATGAATCTGGGTCAAGTTGACGGCCTTTTCTGTTGTTATACTCGGCTGATCTGGTTTAGCCAATGAACTTGTAACGTCTTACATAATTAAGACACGCTTAATTCAATGTCACTTCACTATCCATCTCTATTACTTTAATCAGTTTTTTGTTTAAAAAAATTAAGTAAATTTAAATAACGTGAAGAAGATAATTTTTTAAACGTTGCTTTCCGGAAGGTCTTTGTTTTATGCAGTTCTTTTGAAGATAAATTCGCTAATTGAAAGGCCTGACGTTGTTCTTTAGTTCCTTATTTATATATACCTACGCACGACCATGAAATAGTAGTAATATTAATGACATTACAATCACTAATCTTTGATCTCTCATTTCCATGACCTGTAACTATACACGTATGTGTGAACGGTGCCCAGAATCTGATCTAGAGTCGGTAATTAATACTAAGTATACCGATATGTACCGATATGTAACAACACCAACCTTTCAAGTATGACCTAGTCCTAGTACACAAGCTACTTTATATAATATTTTGTATTGCACAAGTGACTTATATTAGTTGCACTAAACCGACAATATTCAGAGATGTCAATGTTCTCGAATACTCGTAATAGATTTTAAAGCAGTTATACATTTAGTGAAAGTTGCGCTTAAATACTACTAATGCCTCAATGTACACTGTAATCCTACCACATTGGTAATGAATAAATGTAAAAAATGATGTATTGTTGTATTACCAAATTCATTTGTATTGTACGGTTTCTTTTCTTTGTTGCAAATTGATATACGTTTCAAAATAAATTCTTCGTTATTATATCATGCATTATGTTCCTATAAGTTAATAATATTGTCAAACAGTCAAACATAGAGAACATTGTTGTTTCTAATAATGTTATCGATGTAATTAATAGAAGTTGCATCACTGTCATTAATCAACTTAGCGCCGTCAAAGCTCGTATTATTGGAGACGAGAAATTAATTTAACCCACACTATCTGGCGTAGGATCACTGAAGTAAATTCTTATAAAACAGACGACTTTTTGTTTCGTTAATACAATGAATGATTATAATAAAACTAAATACTAAGAGATCCACTAAGATCTGTTTGAACCAGTTTTAACCAGTTTTAACCAGTTTTCGAAACCGCGCAGTGCCATGTACCAATGAGTTGTTCGTATTTTTCGAAGACTTACGTACATTTACCGACTGCTCTAACGGTGAAGGGAAACATCATGAGGAAACCTGCACACTAAGATGACCAGTGTGTAAAATGGGGTAGGCTTAAGATCCTTAAGGGTCGAAGTGCCGCTGGGGTTATTCCCGGCCCCCTATCATAAGATAAGTATGTAAATATACAAAAGTTAAATCTACAGGAATATTCTAATTGTGAGCAATAACTAGAAAATGTTTTTTTAATTGCTTTCGCATAAATGTTAGATAATTCTAATAATACTTATTAGATAATAGTCAAGCTTCAATAAAAAATCTAACATCTATCTAGTATTAGATAAGTATCAAAATACGAGTCATCGAATAAGATGTCAGTCATGCATGATTTAATAATATATCTGATTGAAACAACAATTATACTCACGACATTTAAATCTGGCCTCTTCACTTCCTTGATCCTGTAGAATCCATAAAAGAAACTCAGCACGTACAGCGTTGCACTTAATGAAAACACTCCATATAAACCTATCTTTCGCACTAATATTCCACTAAGAGCAGCTCCCACTGGTACTCCTAAAGAGTAAAATAAATTCACAATTCCTATCCGCAAAGTCCTCTGTTCGTCTGTTGTAACATCTGCTATGTAACTAAACACTCCCATGAACATCGTGAACCAACCACCAGTCAGTGCAGGAAATATCGCCTCGGTCACTGCTGCTACTTCCAAAGGTAGTTGGTAGAAAAAGTAAGTATTCAGAATAAGACCCATACTTGTTAGAAACTCTCCAACTATTGGCAGGAGCATACAGAACTTTCTTTGTCCAACCCTGTCGCTATATGCTCCCAAAAATATTAATATTCCACAAGGTAAGAACGATTGTAAAACAGTTTTCCATCCAGCCACCGAAGCGACAAGCGTTTGAACTGCTTCCTCTTCTGTCGTATAGTTTGCTGTATCTCTCCGAGTCAAAGCATCGCATACGTGATGAGGAAACCTTAAATTTACTCGACAAGCTTTCTCTAAGTAAAGGTTTTGAGTCGCCAGCGCGGACAGCACCGACGGCATTACATAGCACGCCAATATTGGTTCCACCGTTATGAGAGACATCATTTTCCTCGTCTTTTCAAATAAATTAAGACCTTTCCAATCATCTTTTTCATCTTTAGATACCATTTTGTTATTTTCGATCTCTTTTTCTAATTTACTTTTATTATTAAAACTATTCTTAATTACATTGTTTCCATTTAAGTTACTGCCACCGTTAACGACATGGCTCTTATCGAATAATTTGTTGTTTCCTGTATTTTTGGTTTCGACAGCCATAACTGCATCACATTTATCTGAAACAAAAAGACAATTATTTTTAATAGTTTCATAAATCATCAGTCATCAGTCAGTAATGACGTGAGCAAAACAATTGTAAAAGCAAAGTTTCCGGACAGTCAGACATCTCGTATATTTGCAAATTGTCGTACAGATAACGAATGTATAAAATTTATCGCTTGTTAAATTAATATAACATTGTAATTAGTTAGTGGAATAGGTAGCCATAATATTTCATTACTATCACTTGTTGCTGGACCTGTTCATCTGCGTAAACCTGTCGTTTCGCTCTGTGGGCTTTTGTACTTTTGATTGGTAAATGCTCTAATACGGGTAACGCCGGACGTTGTAATCATTTCATGATTGCCGACGTACTTAACGTACGTAATCGTATTCAGCTCCGGACAGAATTAACTTTACCTAGATACAATGGTTTTATCTCCAGACTACATCGTTGTTGCTAATTTAAATTTTTTGCAACGTTCATAATGTCACGTTTAAAAGGGAATTTTATCTGTATTTGTATGTCCCTCTTGTATGCATGTATAAGCAGTCTAATAACTGAGATAGGACACGGATGTTTCATAAATCATTGAATACTAAAAGACTTCCCACAATAGAATTTAATTTAACGGTTCGATTCCTTGATTAGTTGAGGAAACAAGTTTTCCGGTTTGACTACTGAAAAGAAGCTTTATCACTCCACTCTGGTTTGTGTTGTAAAGTACGCGAAGATATAGAATTAAAAACAAAGTCGATACATGTTTCATATATTAAGATATTTATTTACAACTTAAAATTATTTATACACAAACAATTACAGAAACAAGAGCAATAGAAAAGAAATGTAGAAATAATTAATTTGATAATGTACACAAAAAAAATAATTAAATGTAACTTATAAAATTTCTTAGATTATGCCCGTGTGGTAGGGTACCAAGGATGCTGGCGGCATTACCCCGCTGGATCGCTATGCGTATCCTTTCATTATGATTCCATGTCAACGATTTCATATGATACAGAAATGTCGCACGATAAGGTGCTTGATTTACCTACCTTGCTAGTTTGTTACCCTTGTCATCTACAGACAATCTTCGTCTACGTTGGGGATACTGCAAAGCCGCGGAACCAACATTTGCAATACCGCGTAATTGTCAATAATATCGTGAAAATTTCACAGGCATGTTAAAATCTAATTATTTTCAACGTGAGATGTACGTAGGACGAAATCTCAATTTTGTTATTTTTATCAGTTCCGCGGTATTGCATATTACAGTTACGCGGCTTTACAGTAGATACTGATGCGATGATATGGTACCTAAAGGTACAAGAATGTCTCTAAATTGACAAGGGCAGTTTGTTGCCCTGCAGTAGATACTGATGCGAAGATATGGTACCTAAAGGTACAAGAATGTCTGTTAATTGACAAGGGCAGTTTGTTGACCTGCAGTAGATACTGATGCGAAGATATGGTACCTAAAGATACAAGATTGTCTGTATATTGGCAAGGGCAGTTTGTTGCCCTGCAGTAGATACTGATGCGAAGATATGGTACCTAAAGGTACAAGAATGTCTGTAAATTGACAAGTGCAGTTTGTTGCCCTGCAGTAGATACTGATGCGAAGATATGGTATCTAAAGATACAAGAATGTATGTAAATTGACAAGGGCAGTTTGTTTCCCTTGTCAATTTACAGACATTCTTGTATAAATATGTATCTACTGCAAAGCCGCGTTTTCGACTACAAAAAATATGCAAACTCGATTGACGGCACTAGAGTTTGGCAGTTTATAATTTTGATACAGGGATTAAAAAATAGCTATTCTAATTTATAGTTTTCAAGGACTCTATAACGATAATCCACATGCCACTACGAATTACGACATGAACTTGTCTAATAGTTTTGATTGCGATTTCTTCACTACTTTCATAGTTGCGATGTTGGTTTCCGAGTTAGTAGGAGTTTTAATATTTTTATAGACATTGATAGTTAGTGTAATAAATATATTTTGTTAAATAATTCCTTTACCTAATTTAAAAGTTCCTTACAATAGGTGTAAACTCAGTGCAGAATAATTATGCATACATTCAATGCCAAGAACAACTGAACTTGCGTTCAAAGTCCATGGTTTAGTTTTGTATGTTTTTATTTTAGATAAAAAAGGAAGTTCTTACTTAGCTGTTTTATCATAACTATATGAAAAATAGTAAATGATGAATATCATCCAGACTCCTGAACAGTAGCTGCGGTCCAACCCGCGCCAGGCTGCTGGCCGTGGCCGCCAGGGAATCTGGCCACTGGCTACACGCCTACCCCTCCGCTAACACGGGCACTTTCATTGACAACGAGACCCTTCGCTTAGCGATCACTCTCCGCCTCGGTGCCGAGGTCTGCGCGCCTCATAAGTGCCCGTGTGGTGCAGATGTCGACCCCCTCGGTCACCACGGTCTGTCCTGCCAAAAGAGCGCCGGTCGCTTCTCCCGCCACGCTGCCTTAAACGACATTATGCGTCGCTCTCTTGCCACCGTCAACGTACCGGCCATCCTGGAGCCGAACGGTATCATGCGTGATGACGGCAAGAGACCGGACGGAATGTCGTTAATACCCTGGAAAATGGGACGTGCCCTTGTGTGGGACGCTACTTGCGTAGACACTTTGGCTCCGTCCCACCTCCAGAGTACGTGTAGGAAGGCCGGTGGGGTGGCTGTAGCGGCTGAGGGCCTTAAGGCCCACAAATACAGGGACATCGGCAACCAATACAACTTTGTTGCATTTGGTGTAGAGACCCTTGGTCCTTGGGGCCCTGGAGCTTGGTCACTGTTCCGAGAGCTGTCCAAGCGTTTGTTCGATGCGACGAGGGACCCAAGGGCTGGCGGCTATCTTGCCCATTTTGACATGGAATCATAATGAAATGATAGTGTGATTCCGGCCTACCGCATGTTTGACATGCGTCGGGTCGACCCGGCTTTGTGGTGCTTTGTTGAGGACGCGTGCACAATGCGAGTCGCGACAAAAACTTGCCGCTGGCGGCGCAGTGTCATCGCTCATCGCATCGGCCTTGTGCGGTCGATTCCGCGTTCCGATACAAGGTCGCATCATCATTGGGCCCTTTATTTGCATAGTTTACAGCTATGGTATATTAATAAGCAATGTTCTGGGTAGAGCAAGGTGTTGAAAAATACCTATGCACTCGTAGAGTCACAAACAAGCGCCATACGATCCGAAAAGCAGAAAAAATATTATAATTAGTGTTCTTCCTTTATATTTATACATGTATGCACAGAGTGTGTATATACATTGGTATAGGATTTCGAGCAAGGGATCGTTGTCATGAAAAACATCTTAAGCCATTTATTGTCAGAGTTGTAAGGCGACCCGAAAAGCAGAGATAAAATTTTCAGTAAGTAGTCACCGTCGCCTATAGACATCTTAGGTCACTAACATGTTGCAAGAGGGTTTTCGAAGCGCTGCTGATCCTCAGAACTTAGATGGAGTGCCTCATGTACCGGTAATTACATGGTCTCTCTAACACTTCAAACCTGAATATAGCAATGCAAACAGTGATGCTTGCGGCAGCAATAGGTATAACGGTGGTACCGTGTTGGTAGGCGAAACATGCACATCATAATCTACCACGATTAAATCCATTATTTGTTATTTGTATGAATATATTAGATAGAGTCAAGGATGACTGCGTCCTTTAAGAAATCTGAATTGTGGCCTAAAACTGCCTTTGTAAGCAAATAATGGTAGATTCAAGCCTAATTCAGTACATTCAGCGAATGTCGAATCAAGGTTACCGTCATCGCGTGGGTTTCATACAATAGGTTCCTCGCCAATTTGTCGTATTTGTAGAATTATTA
Organism: Hofmannophila pseudospretella; assembly: GCA_947369225.1. NCBI lineage: Eukaryota > Metazoa > Arthropoda > Insecta > Lepidoptera > Oecophoridae > Hofmannophila > Hofmannophila pseudospretella. The sequence goes on along the minus strand of OX376321.1, from coordinate 9,173,104 downwards.
TTTCTATTAGGTCAGTACCGCCGTTGAAAGTTTGTAAATGTTCCCAAGTTTGATAGTTTCAGAAAAGTACTGAATTCTATAATTCACAAAGTCGAGTCCTGAATATTTAACAATTCAGTGAAGTTAAGAGTGCAGTAAAACGTTTGTAATGTTTAGGTAGGTACTGCTTTAGTGTATACTTGCAAGAAATCAAAATCACCGAGTTATTCAAGTTCTTATATGTACATTAAGTTAAATTACCTATTACATATCTACACATTATCAAAATTGACTTGTTGGAATACACTCATTGAAGGTCAACCCTTATTCGTTTAATTGTTCAGTATACAGAAATCCTGATATCGGTTGCATATAAAAAATCTGCACGTATTAAAAATACACTGTTCCGTTCACTTGCAAGTTCAAACATACCTAAACCGCTGGCCTTGTCACAAATTGTACATTGCTGTTAACCATACGATAACTTGTAGGTAGGAACCTTATTCTGTACTATTTCATTGTTTTCAGGTGCCATCAATTACTAATACGACGATAATAAGAAAGAGACTTACCTACCCAAACCCTGCATGGTGGTAAGCCAAAATATCCTCGATTTGGCGGCGGCGTTAGAGATTTTTGAAAAACCAAACCTCTCAAAACTCGTGTGCTATATTTTCGGCCTTATTCTCACTCACTTTTTTGGAACTATGCAATCTGGTGAGATATTGGTTCATAGGTTGTTTTGGTCTATTAGGTAGAGTGATGCGGCGGCCAAATTGGGTACTATCGCCAAATCCCATCCCATCCCAACCGGGTAAGTTATCATTGTAACCTCTTATTTCATATACTATATAAGTACTCACTCTATAAAAATTTTAGGACTGGCTTTATACGAGTATGTTTGATCCTCATATTATCGTTGGTAACCAAAAGACAAAGAAGTCTGTTTTTAAAACATCGTTCGTCGGGTTCAGTGTTTGTCATTTGCCATACGAACTTTGTTTATTATTTATTATATTAATTGGTGATCATGATTTTAGAGGGTCTCCGAACATTCAATTCTTTCCCTTTCTTTAATATTAACACAAACAAACAAATTGTAAATTGCTGCCTAAATTGTACTTCACTATTTCCTTTTCTATCTCATGTTTGTTGTTTTATATTTGTGCAATAAAGTGTACATTACTTTACTTTACAAATATCTATGCAAATAGAATTAATTGTCGATCCCTAAAAACTATAAAAACAAAATCATACAGCATTTATGTATGTAAGTACATACTAAGTTGTTTTGCAATTATACTTCCCGTTGAGCAAATTATACAAAAAATGTCCTCACATTAACTTTTTCAGTATGCTAATCTTGTGTTGGTATAGGTATTTCAATTTCAATGGACATATCCACTAAGGACTCATAAAAAATGTATAACTTTTAAGTATAGATAAGGTAGGTATAGGTACGTCGACGTCAGTCAATTCAAAGCTTGTTTTGAAAAAAAAAATATTTAATAAAAAGAACTTGGGTTTTAACTAACCATGTCAGTGTGGTGCTTGGCTGCAAAACAACTTATAAAACATCTAGGTAAATGTTATATTAAGCGTAGTACGCTTCTACCTCATTGTTAGAGTTCAAAGAAATCGGACCAGTAGCGTGAATTTTAAAATCTTTGGTTCAGTTAGTTATTCTTTTGGTGGTGACCAGGGATCGGATCCGCGGGGGAAAATTCTATAAAAAGTATAAGTTTATACGTAAGTCAATTTATAAAATTATTCTATTGACATGTCACTCACAAAGAGCAATAGTAGTAATAAATATTTGTTTTGAATTACAAAAATTATTAAATTAATTAATTACAATTCAAATCATTCAATCAATCGTTAGCATGTATCGCGTCGCACTTGAGGAGCATCAAACGCGCTGCTGGCTCAGCATCTGAAACAGTTGCTGGGCTGAAGCACGCCAAATGCGCCAATTTGGAGTCAGCATACGACTTTGTGCCGATCGCCGTTGAGACGGCGGGCACGTGGGGCTCCGAAGCAAGGGATTTCATCCGCGACTTGAGGAGACGACTGAGGGAGAAGGGGTGCGACCTCCGGTTCGGACACTTCCTCACCCAACACATCTCTATCGTAATTCAGCGGGGAAATACGGTAAGCACTATGGGGACTTTTGGGAGGGACACGGTGAGAGGCTTGTTTGACTGAGCTGTCGATTTTGATGGCATTAAATAGAACGTATACAATTGTATTGCATATACCTAATTATGTTTAAATTATTATCTACATATTTTCGATTTAGGAAAATATCTTATACGGATCTCCGTAACTTAAGTTGCGGTATTCGCGATGGCGTACTTATCTATTTTATGATAACTGTAAAAATTGCCCTTCTATTCCAATCGCTAGTGATGATATTCAAGTATTATGTGAGCATCAAAGGGAGCGGGTTTTTACTTTGCTTATTTTTGATGACAACGGGGCGGGGGGATTTTAATGGTGATTACATCTACAAAAAAGCGATCAGCAGTGTAATAAGTTTTTTTTAATAAACACACAATGTTTACAACTTGCGTTTGTGTTGTTGTTGTGTTTGTTGTTGTTGTTGTAAACGTATGTTTACAACTTGAAAACATAAGTTGTAACAACTGCAATAACTTCTACTCCCATTTCGTAATTTGTTCATTATGAAACAACAATCAATAACATAAGGAGGTTCATTCATCATGGTCGCGTGAAAATAGTGTTTTAATAAAAAAGTTTTCGATTGTAATGTGTAAAATTTCTTTGTTGTATGGCACAGCATACAAGAATACTTTCGTATTAAATGTACTACATTTCACTGGCCAACTACTTGGGTACTATAGCCATGAAAAAAACACGACTCCCGCGCCTGCGCGATGTCGACAATACGTCAAACAATATGTCTAGGGTTTTCATAGATAACAATGACATGTGAAGCGAATACGTGCACCGTTTCAATTTGCATCTGAATGAGTGTTAATAATTAATAACATTCATCGACGAAAATTTAACAAAAAAAATATTGACGTTTGAAACTTTAATACTATCTGAAATAAACTCACTCGTGTACGAGTACGTACTTGTGCATATTTAATATAAATAATAATGGCGATCCGCTTGGACTTAAATTCGGTAGATTCCCAAATCCCATGACAACTTTTTAAGATCATTAAGTGCGACGAATTTTCGCGGTTAGGTTTAACAGAAGAACTCCGAAAACCACAATCTACATCCTGTGAGCGTCAATTGCTTTAACTAAAAAATAAACTCTTGACCTTCCATACAACGTAGAACTTTCTTATATTTTCCTCAAGAGTTTGTATTATGAGCAATTGGTACAATTTCTCAATTGGTAATGTTCTCAGTTCGTTTAAATTCGCTGTTCGTACAATTCGTAGTTTGTTCAAATTCTTCTTTGGTACTAATTCTCAGTTTGTTCAATTTCGCGAATCGTACAAATTCTAGGTTGTCGCACAGTGAAAGAAGTTTTGACATGGAATCTATTTCATGCTTTACATACTCGCTTTGTATGTGAGCGAACTTGTGTCAACGAAATTGTGTACTTTCAGTATACCACCAGCTCTTGAACTATTTAACCTATCAAAATGTAATTTATACCATTAAATAGAGTCATTCGGTGGCGTTCTAACGATACCTAACAATAACTTAAACATTGTTTTCCTGCTTAGCTACAGCGTGCCAAAGTGGGTCCTTCATTTGGCCAAAAAAATTACCGACTTATATTAAATTCTCTATAACTTTGGAACTATTATAGATATTAAAACACTTGAAATTGTGTAGTGATGTGGTTGAACTACGCTACTTAGTACCAGGTCTCACTTCGCATTTGGTTTCGACAGTTGAAAATAATTGACAAGTTTCATCAGTTGTGACGTGATGCCTCGCATAACATGCCGTGATATAAAAAGGAAGTGCAGTCGAATTCGACAATCACCCATGTCTAACGTAGAGCGACAGCACATCTATTGTTTGAGACAAAAATTGCAACAATCGGACAACTACGAGCAAACTGGCGGCTCTTCGCGTGTTGGTCCAATGTTGGAGATGCAGAATATATTCCACGTTTCGGCAGATCCCATCTGCCTGGCAGGTTTTTTTATCTATAAATAAAACGTGATTTTAATTTCTTTTAAGTTATCTACGCCTTGCAAACTTGAAGAAAACATACAATCGCCGGTCCTCTTTTGTTTTCACATAATTTTTTACAAATGGAATTTTATTATTAGCATATTTTTATTTATATATTCTAAGTCTGTTGTAGTTATGTATTTGTCTGTAGTTTTCCGTAAGAGAAAATAAATAAATAAAATTTAAATAATAATAAACCAAGGATAAAAATTATTAAATTATGGTTTAAATAAATATTATCACCCTACACTACATATGCACACTTACATCATTACACACTCCCACACAACCTAACACCCCCCCACCCATTCTCACTCTTACCATTATCTTTACTAAATTCCTTTATGATTAAATTTTCCAAATTCCTTTTAGGTTAAGAATATAATTTGTAATTTGCTTGCACAGAAAGTGCGACGGAATCCCGACTTACAAGATACAGGTTTTCGACCTATTTTGTAAGTCGGAGGTCCTTTTTTTGTGTGCCCTGTAATAAGTAAATAAACTTTTTCATATTTTTTTTATATTTTTTTTCATTTTTGTATTCTTTTTTAATATAACGTATAAGTACGCCATTCCCGCATATAATATATGGATTCCAAAGATTCCAAACTATCGTTTTTTATTATCAATAACGAGTTCACGAGGGCTTTCCAAAAAACTCCATCATGCAGCACTACCTACTTAGATCAGGAAGTACAATCAAATCCTATCAATCAATTAATGATTGAATCTTTTAGCCAATGCCAACCGTTTCTTTAATATATTGAATTTTTTTCTGCAATGCTTGTCGGAAACTTCGTATAGGTACTTACGAGTATACTTCGATAAAAATCACATGAGATTCTGCGTAAGCCTTTGATCCCTTTTGTTAGTAGATTTATACTTATTTGCCACATAATTGACGCAGTAATTACTTGATAGTATGTTAAGTTGGGCAACAATGGAATGACAGTCTGCGAGGCCGCCAGGCTATTAAAGGAAGATATCATCGCTCCTATGGCATTTATAGCAGCAGTGTGTAGGTAATTTCTGTGTTTCAGTCTATAACTATAATATTCTACTACGCACAGTTTTAATGCGAGTTGAGTTTGCTTTATCTTCTTCTTACAAAAAATGTCGGATAGGTAATCAGCTAAAAACTGACTTTATTCGGTACCTAACAAAATGCTATTTCAGTAACAATTTGTTGATTGACAAAAAATTCTATACAAAATGAATTTTCTTCCATTGTTGGCGATCAACAAATTGTTACTAAAATAGCATTTAGTTAGAGAATAAAGTCAGTTTTTACAAACATTTTGTTGATTATTTTACACAAAAGTTCTTACTCTGGGTCTATAGGTACCTATGTTAGATCAGTGTTAAAGTAAAACCCGGAACGAACTCTGCTTAGTCTGCAATACCTACTCGTAAGAGTATTAAAATTTCTATTAATCTCTAAATCTAATCATCTACTCGTATTATTTTATCGATTGAAGTGTTTTATTTTATGTTGTAAGTACTCGTATATATGATGTACCACTATACTACCCCTATATAGCCCCTATTACCTATACGATAAAAACACATAAGAAAATATAAAATGAAATTGATAAATTAAATCTTAAACAATGTCGATTGCAAAAATCTACCAAAACCATGTATGGGCCAAAAATTTACAATAAAATTCCCATTGAAATAAAAAATTCAGATAGTGTAATTACTTTTGAAAATAAATTAGAAATGTGGTTGCTAGGCTGTGCATTTTTCAATATAAACGAATTTTATAATATTTGACATTAACACATTGTACAATAATATTTATACTAATAACATATATGACATGTAAATTAATTTTATGAATAAATTATGACTATGATATTTTTATTTTCGCAAAAAATAAGTACTCGTAGATTCTGTGCCAGGTGCATGGTTGTGCCGGTATACTCGTAGAGGTCATCTCTCCATCTGGTTGGATGGTCTTCCTTTATTTCTCGTTCCATATCGTAGATACCATTCTGTAATTTCTTTAGTCCATCTTCCATCTCTGAGCCGAACTAAATGACTGCCCATTTCCATTTTGATATTTTAGCTATATGTACTCGTATTACGTCTTTAGTTCCTACTTTTTCCTAATGTCGTTATTACGTTACTTAGGTACTTTTAAATACTTTTTGAAAACTTGTCTTACGCAAACTGGGTTAGGTATCATAAAATTATTTATGTAAGTACTTATCTAATCTACAATATTAAGTAAAAAATGTATCTAAGTGTTACAATTGTAGGTTTTTGTGTTTAAATAAATCCGATTTAATTTAAGTCTGTGAGCCCGCACTTAAAGAAAAAACACTAAAGTAGCAAAATTGTTTCGTTGTGTCCTTCTATTATTCATAACAACATCACCAGACGTCTTCCTTCGTAATGTCAATGATATTGATCTATACTTATAGGTACTTGGCCTGGCCAGTGGCCTGAATCAGGATAAAATGATTGTTAAACTTTATAACCAGTCCAAAAAAATACACAAATATTAAAAATCTTTTAAAATATTGTACTTGGCAGGTTTTTATGGTGATAAGCCATACGAAATTTTTTCTTGAAAAAAGTCCTCGATCAATTAAAATTTGTGAAAAAATATGTGTAGCGCACCCTCCCAAAAATATGTGCAGGGTACCCCAAACACTTGATAAAAAATTTCATTTCAGTAACACAACCTGTTGATAAGTTATATATTGTCACGAGGTTAACCGTAAGTTTCAAGAAACGTCCTTAATATTAAGCCTTCCTAAGTCTCGTGACGTTTCTATCTAGAACTATGATAAAGGTATAGCGTGTATTTTAATGAAGACTTAACTTTAAAAACGGTAAGAGAAGTATAATTTACGAAAGAAGATGATATGGCCAGAATGTTAAAACTTTAAAGGTAAGGTGTCAAGGTGTGTATCGTACGTAATAATAATGTAATGTGTACATAATATACAATCACATGATCCAGGGCCAAGAGTAAGGCTGTTTGCACGGCAACCAAACATCAACTCTATCTAAGATCTCTACATTAAATAATGTTATTTTAAGGACGTCTAAGCTTTTGTAGAGTAGTGATTTCAGATTTTTCCTCTAGTAGAGTACCTAGTACCTATATACCGAACTCGAATAAATTATTATGCTATTCTACTCGTCGTACCTACTCGTACCTACGTACATCTCAGATAAGGTAGATTGAGGGTCCTCTAGATTATAGCTAATTAATTACAATGTATTGAAAAATTACATAATAGGTACTTACTTATAAACAGGTTATAGGTATATGTTTTTTTAATGTTTACTTCGTTTTACCAGAAAATTGGATGTTTATCAACTTTATCAATAAAGATATGTTACTGTAAAACCCGAATAGTGGTAAATCTTAGGTCTTACTTGTAAATCATTAGATTTACCAACATGAGTTGGTAAATGTAAGGATTGATATAAAAGCGGGACATTTTAAGACCACGAGAGTTTGGAACATGCTAAGATTAACCAATAATGATTGGTAAAAGTTGTTTTAGTGAATAAAATCGAGGTATTATTATTATAAAGGGGGAATTATAAATCAAGCTAACTTACATGTCAGAGCGAAACCGATACGGATGGGTTAATTAGGTTAGCTGTGCTCGCTACGTATACCTATTTGGTGCTTTAGCCTTTGTTAGGTTATTTTTTATAACGACCCAAAAAACTGTTTGCATATGCTTGCCTGGGGGAATGAGGGGAGAAAGGTCAATTACCTTGACGGGGTCACTGACTCGGCGATAAAGTTTTTCGGGTCGGTTTTAGCTCTGTCGATTTCTAAACATGTCTTTTTTTCAACGTTTACCGTGTCTCTGAGCTTTAACCTAAGATTTTCCGAGTAAATGTTCGAAATTAACGATGATTACGGAACAATTCGGACGACTCCGTTATTACTTGGTAAATCTTTGATTTTGCTGGAAAATCTTAGCATTTACCGTAGTTCTAGCTTTTGCAGTAAGAGATACAATTACAGTGTAAGTACGAGTATTTTAAAAAATATGAGTATAATTATGTAACAATAATTTAAAATGTAATGTAAAATGTTATAATAATTTTATATTACCCATGTTTAAGTATCCATAAATATGTACCTATGTACTCGTAATGTAAGTCACAAGTATAACTCGTTTTTTTTTTTCACGATATCTTTTTGTCCTATTTGAAAAGAGCCTTCAACTAAATGTCAGCCTCAATCATTGAACTAGGAAGCAAATCACCTTTCCATCCTAATAGGACCAACGAGTTGTAAAGTCACATTATTGCATGTTGCCTAGGCAATAGCGCCAGTGAATGAACGTCTAAATACATAATATGACTTTGAATTGAGTTCAACTTATGAAGGAAAGAACCCGCGCTCGCGTCTACGTTAGGGCAGAATAGTTTTTCTTTCATCTATAAGCTTCAAATTATACCGTCTTTTTTAATTTGCTTATTTTGTAAGCTATAATAAATATACAATAAATTTAATTCTATAAATAATTACTTATATTATCTTAATAAATAATTAAATCTTCAAATACATAAAAACTTATAACACTGACACACGTACTAGGTATTTAGAATTTACTTGCACAGATATTCAAATATTTTGACGTTTGTGACTTTTTATTGTTCCTAAAGAAATAGTTCAGAAACGTCAATATACATTTCTTTGAAATAGTGGGTAACTAAAAGTGTGGTCACTAGTGTGGTCTCACTGGCTAGAATGTAAAAAGGTGAAAGTATCCATGAATAAATTAATAATAACTTATCTTCTAAGCATATAAAAATAATTATGAAATTCTTAAAAAAAATCTATTATCCATACAAAATTGTGACTTTACGAATTCCGAATATTTTCTCGCTAAACTTGTTCATTCATTGGACTCAATAGCGCGCCTTGGGAGAGGCTTATGTCCAGCAGTGGACTAGAGTGATTATGATGATGTTGAAACTTGTTTATGTTCCTATAAGACAGGCACTTTTACAGGAGTATTGGATTTTTTTCTTACCACCAAAGAAACAATTAAGTAACCATTGTTTTTATTTTTCACTTTCACCGGTAAGCGTTACCAATTCAATTCGTTTTCGTTGAACAAACTTCGTTCAGAGCCGTGAACTTTAACCAATGGAACATAAACCTTACTAATTTAAATTACGGAGTGTGAATAAAATGGAACACTGGCTTATAAACAAAGTGAAAGTAAAACCTACTGTTGTAACACCTAAAACGTGTTCCCAAAACACGATTATAAACTTCCCAATATGGTATGAAAATGGTAATGCTACTATAGCTGCCATTCAAAATAAAACAAATTCAGGAACTGATTTTTTACACACCTTCCTTAGGTATACTTATTTGATAGTCACTGTAAGATTTAATAATAAAAATAATTTCACTCTCCACTTGCAATCAGGATTATTTATTTTGTGTATGGGGAGAGTTGAATTATTTACGTTTTTTGTGTGAAAATTCTTGAATGATACTCGTCAAATAATTTGTAAAAAAAAATGTTTTACATTATGTGCCGCTTTAGAAAACATATATTTACTCCTAAGTGAATAAGGAACTACCTAATGGATCTTCGGCCAATGTCCATTTTAGTATCTTAACTAAGTACCTATCTAAAAGATTAATAAAAAGCCTTGCTTTGATATATAGCTAGCAAATAATTATCTCAGTAACGAAAACGCTTTACCACTATTATGAAACAACATATTTGCCCAAGTATAAATTATATCATAATACCTAAAACAAGTTACGTTTAAAATTGTATCCAAAGTGATGTTAAAACTTACCGCTTACTTCTTATTAAGTCTGTTCACAACCAATGGTCACCACTTTTCACTAAATTATTTTTTATTCCTTCTCCAAGTTTAAAATATTTTCATACGAATCAATTTCATATCATGGTTTCAATTTCGGATTGATGTTCCTATTTCGGATATGCAAATCGCGCGCGCTGTGCAGTTCGGCTGCGCAAACGCAGGTCTGTAAGTGCGCGCGTTCGACGCAAGCGCTAACAGTTAGTGGATTGACACTTATTCCACGGCAGCTCACTCTTAAGAGGGATCTATCAATTTTTACGTCACAGTAGCATTCTATCAAAAAGCTTAATCAAATGAATTGGGAAACACCGATCTGCTATGTGGTATGTGAATCACAAATACCAGTATAGTGGCAATAATTGATTAAAGCAACTTTCTCGACCTCGTTTTTAAAATTTGTACATTTTAACAATAATGCAAACAAAAGTGGAACGTAACGGAATAAAAATAAAAACGAAAAGGTTTATTTGCTTTTATAAAGTTGGGTTAAAAGAAGAAGAAAGGAGACAAGGACCAGACCTCCAGTGAGGCCAATTTTACCAAGAATTTCGAAAATTATTAGCGATAGCACAAAAGCGCATTTTTTTTATTATTGTTATTTGTTTATTTGAGGGTAGTATCTATTTCATACGCCTTTTGCACCCGTATATTATGTATCTTATAATTTTTCTATCTCCTGAAGGTTGCTTAAAGCGATAAGGCCGCCTTCTGCACATTATATTGTACCTCTCTTTTGTATGTTTTGTTTTTGTCCCGGGTGTGCAATAAAGTATATTTGTATTTGTAAGCTCGTTTCAGAGCGGCAGCAGGTTCCTTCACCTAAGCTGATTTATATAAATTATATAATATATTATATATTTTATTTTTTTATATAATAAAATCCGTAAAAAAAATAGAAACCGACTGTACTGAAATCGGCGAGAAACAATATATTCGTATAATACATACATAGAGAGCCGACTTCAGTAGAGTCGGTTCTTTTTCCTCATAACAAATTCGACAAAGGATTTTAGTAGCTATCCATAGCTTGAATTTGAAAAGTGAGGACGAACGAATAAGGATAAATTATTCAATAAGCCATTTCAGAAGCTAAGTATCGAAAGAGCTAATTAGTGGAATATTTACACCAAGGATAGATTGCTCGCTAAAGAAGTTATACGAGTATAAGAAAACCGCGTCTGCCAGTTGGCGCATGCGATTTGAGATTTTCCCATAAATTAGTCGGTCAATGAAATGTCAAATGTATGTAAATATATGACCTATGGGTCAACTCCGTGACTCGCTGTCAGTGCTCACGTCATTGTTCTAGAGGAGAGGGCTCTATAGTAGTCCGATTTCTGTGTTTTTCACTAAATACTTACTATTACACATTTTAACTCTCTGTAATGTTTTGCAAACAGCAGGGTGATTATTCTTCACAGGAAGGCTGTACTCGTATCTGCAGGCTGCGGCCAAATTATACTGTTCGAAGTCCATACGTAGCAACAGTTCACGTACGTCAGCGTAGTCACTCGACCATCATATATGGACCTATTAATGTTCGATTGTGTGACTGATGTGGAAAGTCAAATATTGATTCGACTAAGTAGGTACTAGAATTTAAATATCATTCTTCATTTCAATTTAACAAAACTTACTTATTCTTTTTGGAATTAAAATAAATTAAAATTTCAAAGCTAAAATTAAGATTCTTCACAAAAAGGAATGATTTTTCAATATCTTTTGTACGCAGATAGGTGGCCCTGATGCCTCATCATGCAACTATTATTTTTATGATGCGGTTATATAGAGATATAAGTACATACGTAAATACTTATACAAGGTGTTCCTTTGGTTATGCATGAACTTCGACACTGTACTCAGAACATCGAAGTAGTGATTGTCGTTATTTTCCATATAGTCACATTTATTAATTTAAAAAAAACAATATTTTTATTTTCATACAAACTAAATGCCTTTTCTAAAATTACCTAGTATGCCATACTCTTTACCCGAGCTGGCAACGTCGCATTTTGATAAATGTGATCTTGACAATAATGACATGTGCAAACTGAAGGCAAATAGTTTGTTATTGTTCTGTTTCAGGTTTTCTTACGGGCATAAATAAAGACCCTTACTCATGACTCATTATATAACTCAATTGAATAAAACAGCAAGTATCTTGAAAACGAAGCGTTTATGAAGATCACTTCCATTGTCGAATATATAAAAAAAACATCTCAATAATAAATTTTATTCATCAATACTAATTACATAACTAATTTACATTTATAAACACTCATATGACTAACTTTTGCATAGTTGAGATATTACAACTAAGTTCAACTATAATAAAATAACAATTGATATGTAAATACGCAAAAGGAACTGTAATTTTTTTTAAATTATTCCTCATCACAATCACAAACTAGGGTCATCAATCTCACAAAATCAATTAATTCATACAATTTTATTACAATTACACCTTATCTTCACTGATACCATCAATTTCATTTGCCTTACCCTGAGGCAAGTCGTTAGTTACAATGTCCAGAGAGCCATTCTTGCTCAAACCACAAACTGAAAACACTCTGCTACCAACATCATGTTTTTTCACACAATAAATCACTACAATCAGTAGAGTCAACAACACAACTATGGCACCTACAATTATCGGCGCAGTTTGATCCATGTCCTGTATAATTAGTTTGGATAACTTAACATTTTCCTCTTTCAGAAATTCCTGGAGAGTTGAAAAGTATTCAAGTATTCCTTTCGTGGATAGTTCTGTTTCACCTGTCATAGCTTTAAGGACTGCTCTCCAATCTTCACTGGCGCCGAGAGACATGCCATCGCTGAAAATAGTAACATTTTCAAATTATTGTTCATTTAGTTTCTCGATGATAAAGATACGTAAGCAAATGAGAACCTTGGCAAATGCTATTTCTGTTATTTTTTAAGAATGACGCTGGCCTTCACCTTTCTCCTTGCTCTTGCGACGTGTAACTTTACAGACTTTATTTATAATAATATTTTTCCTATAGCATTTCAAACAAGAACTTTTTGAACTTGTGGTATATTGACCAGAATCCCTAGGACAGGATGCCGGACACCATACGGAAGAGTAACCGATTAAAATTCTAGGTCACGCCATTGATTTTTTCGGTTATTTCGAAGACTTACAGTACCTACACTTACTTCCTGCTGAAAGAAAACATTCCTACCATCCATACTCCCTCAAGAATGACTGTGTCCCAATAATGAAGACTTAAAAATAGGTCGACAACGAGTGTTTTACAGTAGTAAGTGCTAATAAGGTATTGACATTGATAGATTAAATTATAGTGCATAAGCATCCTATCAACTTTTTTTACAAACAGCTACCTTGGAATTGTAATGTTTTATAGTAGGTATATCTTTGAATCTCGACCTTATCTATTGACTTTTATGTAACGTAGTATCATTTACCACATCGTCTTCAGCATGCAAATTAACCACCTTGTTTGTTGACATTACCTGAGCGATTTTCCTGCTTCCTTCACACCGTAAATGGAGCACTCATGCAAAGGTCCCGTGTGATTCGCTCTCTTGCACAGGGATAACAGGATTTGGAACTCCAGCACGTGAGATATCAAGTACCTGGGACATGAAAATAAAAATTTGATATATGATATCTTAAGGACACGTATAGCAACACAGTTATAGTAATCTATGCTGTCCTCCAAAAAATAATGATTCAGCAAACCAAGTGTCTATGTAATTGTTTAATGTGGTATTTGCCTGAGATTTGAGCTCAGAACGATCAGTGTTCTATCTGGTAGAACTATTTCAAAAATCTTTGCAATGGAAATGCTGGTAAGATCTACACAACAACATAAATATTGCTATAGAGAACTTCCTTTCTTGCGACAAGGCCTGGCAAAAATAAATCATGCCGTACCTACCATACCACTAAACCATACCACTGGTGGTGGGTGGAAATTTACTACCAAATAATCTCATTCATTGGCATCTAGTATTAGAATATTTGGTGTCAAGACTCAAAGTAATGTTAATACAGTTTACAAAGAACCAAATAAATATTTTTTCTACTTGAAAGAAAACAACACATTATCAGCCTGCTAGCCTGCTAACTTACGTTATGTATTGGACATGGGACACCACATGGTACTTCGCAGCCGGATCCAAGTCGCTTTCGTTCCTCGGTACCGGGGGAGATACACCGGTTTCAGAAATTCTGAAAAGTTAAATTTATATATTTTTAAACATAATCAAGATAAGTACCTATCTATTTAATTTTATATCCTGTTCTCCCTTTGGAGGATGAATTTGTCAACTTCGCGATTGTAAATCCGCTTGGATTTCATAATGGTAGGCATCAGTCGCCTTCTACATCCCATTATTTTATTGGTGAATTCAGTCAAATCATAGCACCGAAGTCAGTGTATTCAACTAGCAAACGGGGTCGTATTCTAAGTTGAGCGATGAATAAAGAACAGTGGCTTTCTATAAAACTTCTTTATAGAAATCTCTAGTTGTATAAATGGGTACTCTTCTCGTTATAATTACTTTAGTATATACAGGGTGGACCAAAAGTCCGTTAACATTTAAAATGGTTATAAAAAATACAAATGCTACTTTAGTGAAAAACTGTTTATTTAATAATAAAGTAGACAAATTAGGATTTCACTTTTTAAAAATAACATCATTCAAATGTGACCCTTGTTCATCCTGGCACACCTGTAACCGGGAACGGAAATTTTGCATGACCGCCCGACAAGTGGTTGGTGAAATGTTCTGCATTTCCTCGCGTATATTTTCTTTTAATTCCTCAATAGACACTGGGTTGCTGATGTAAACTTTACTTTTGAGATATCCCCCAAGGTAAAAGTCCATTGGAGTTAAATCCGGGCTGCGGGGTGGCCAGTGAATGTCACCTCTTTTGGATATGACTTTTTGGCCAAAAATTTCACGAAGTGCTGCTATAGAGTCATTGGAGGTGTGACATGTTGCCCCATCTTGTTGGAACCAAGTAAATCTTTGTGTAGAATGCGATTTAGAGATGTTCTGGGCACATCTAAAGCACTAGACCGCTTTCGAGTAGAGAGACCAGGTTGTTCTCGAACAGACGCTCGTACACGCTCTATGTTTACTGGATCGCGCGATGTCCTAGGTCGGCCGGATCGTGGTTGACTTAAAGTTGAACCTGTTGTTTCGAACTTCTGTACCCATTTTTTAATCGTTTGAATTGTTGGTGCTTGATTTCTGTTCCGTATATTGTAATGATTACAAAATTTCCGTTTAGCTTCGGTCGTAGAATCGTTGTTTCGATAGTACTCGCGTACGCAAAATGCGCGTTGCGCTCCGCTGAATGACGCCATGGTACTAAATCCCTATTAGTAGCTCTCGCTTGTAGTAACACCCCCCGCGCCAATACCCCGCCCGCGCCGACGCAGCGACCTATTCAAATGTTAACGGACTTTTGGTCCACCCTGTAGTACCTTAGATCCCACCAGTGTTGATTCCAGTTATCCAAACTGGTATTCCCGAAGACATCCCATCGCCACTTATCCAGCACATAAGCGTATGCCATTAGTGGGAACTTCTCGAGCGCCACCCAGAGAAGGTGGTTCATCATCACCTCAGGACCAGGGTCCACATTCACGAAGTTCAGGGTATTGAGGTGGTCTGGAGGGGACATCTGCACAGCGACTATGTCCGAGATTGCGTCGTGGAATGCTGTAAACATGGTCAAGAAAGTAACATGTAAGTAGAATAAGTATTATATTGAAGAACATGATACCTATATAATAGGTATTAGGTATATTGTATTTATTTAATTCATAGTGTTGTGTTTATAACGTAATAAATAATTTCGGATCATATAAGGTACTAGCTTCTTTTGTCCGACTTCGCACGGGTGTTTTTTCCCATGGGAACCTAAACAGCAGACTAAAATCTTCAAAGTGATCTACACTACGAATAACAGAAAACACCATCAGCGGCTCTCGAGTTATAAGCGGAGAAATATTGCTCCAGGCCATGAGTTTTATATAGGACAAGAAAGAATAAATATCAGTAATCATAAAATCGTCTATTCAATATATTTAATATTTTGAACTATGTCATTAAATATCTACAGGAACACATAAAACTGAACTAAAGAACTTATACGAGTTATTGTATTTATACTCGTATTTGTGCAGGTTACATTAAAAACAAATAAAAAATCTATTCACCGGTACTGAGGCCCTAAAAAGTAGTTAGTAGAACGTGCAACCGCAATAATAATTTGCAGAGACCTTCAAGGTATGGTTAATAACTTGAGAGGATCATTAGTAAAACCAATGTTTTTACAACAGCATCATATATCTGCTATCAAAAGACAGTACAGTAGTCATTAACATAGAGACAAAATAATTTAATCTGTTTGGGAAAGGAATAACATCAGATGGCTGAACGATTATAAGTAAGTAATTTTATTATTGTGTTTGATTTATTTTCTTTCGAAATTCCTTTGGTTATTTTAGGTTAATTGTAGGTTTTTTCCATCTATAAGCAGCGGAAGTAAGTCGATTTTGAGCACAAACATTAGACTATTATAACTTTATATAATTTGGAATGATCCTTTAGATCAGGGGTTCCCAAACTTATTTTGTCTACCGCCCACTTTGAGAATAAAATATTTTTTAGCGCCCCCATTTTTTCCCCCTACTTAAAAACGACTATAACTTCAAATTAAATTAATTAATTATTGTGAGCTATATTAGCGGAGATTAAACATTAATTCTAAACGAGACTTTTACTATAATTCGCAAGAGTTAACTTGAAACCTGAGCGCAGTCGGTAATACAATACAAAAGTATGTCTGTTACCTTTTTATTTGTTTCTTTGTGTCTACTTTCATTTCGAAACGAAGCGACCGATTGACATGATTTTTATTTCATATATTCAATAAAACAGGACAGATATATGAACTACGCGGAGAGAAATAGCGAACCGAGTTTGAGCAATCTCTTAACTAATATTAGTTGATGTTCACAAGTTGTAGTTGAGAGTCGAGAGCTCATGCAGTCGGTGTCTAAGAGGCCTCTTAGCTAAATGAAATTACAAATCACCCCCCAAGCCTCTACACAACGCCCCCATTTTTTTTCTGGGTCTCTTACCGCCCCCCTTTAGGCCTGCAGCGCCCACAAGGGGGCGTTATCGCCCACTTTGGGAAAGGCTGCTTTAGATAGATGCCATACAGCGTAAATGTGTCGCGTTTTGCGAATAATGTCAAAATAAGAACTTTAAATTTTGCTCCCGAAAACGGCTATAAATATTTTTATACATGAAAATGCTATTTTTATTTTCAACTTATTATTTACTTATAGATTATTTCATTTATATCGTTTGAAATAAGATTGTGGAAAGGCCAGGGAAGGTCAGAATTTGGGGGCTCATCTGGTCCACGGTGTGACGCTGGTGTTTTGCCTCCGTCCGTCTTCCACAGTTGAGGAGCTGATGAGCCAATAGGTTTGCGCGTGGTTCGCGACAGCCGCGGCTGGATCTTAATCGCAATTTTAGTCTTTTTGCGCGATTATGAGGAGCTTCGGGGTGCTCGACTCAAATGACGGCGTAGAAGTGACCGTTTGACATTTAGGAATTTAGAATTGTCAAACGAACCTGTAGTTGGCTTACGACCATTTCAAGGTAGGACACAGAGAAAGAGTAATGGAAATGAGGGTAAGTAGGTGTTGGTAAAACTAACTGTCAGATTGTTACTGTGATTTTTTCAATAACTGCGCAGATACATACTATCGTTGAATCGTCTAGAGATTGATTCAGTGAAATTGACAATTATTGTAAAAAAATCTCCAATAGATTATTTTTCCTTGAAATTGTGACGATGAAAAGTAAAACTCTAGAATTTCACGACAAAAAAATCTCAAATAATTAGTTTAAATAGAAGGTGTATTCTGGGAAAAATAAAACGACGTCTAAGTATTTATGATTCAAATAATATTTCAAGAATATAATTATGTTGAGTATGGAACCCTCGGTGCGCGAGTCAGACTCGCACTTGACCGGATTTTTGACAAAATGGAAAGGAAATTAATTAATCGAATAGTTAATCGATCTTTTAAAGAATCGGATCGGTAACGATTCGAACATCGAATAGACATTCCTTGACATGTTACGTCAAACAAACTTCTAAAGGATCATCCGAAAATGAATAAGGTACCTATTGTAGCGCCCTCTGCTGAATTTCAAAATCTTTGGTTCTGAGCTTTTCAAACTCTTCGAACTGGGGCTTTGACTACTTTAATCAATTCAATCTTTTTCATCATACTTTATTCCTTACCAGGATTAGGGCCGTCTCTGTACAGCGGTGGAAGGTTTCGATAATGCTTAAAATATTGCACATGACCCAGGAGTCTTGCAGCTCGGGACAAACCAACTGCTACGTCTGTAACCTTCTCACCACACCACTTTATCCTGAAATATTTAGAGAGCAGCATCTTTAGAAGGAGTGTCGTAGAAATAAAAAAAATCGCTTGTTCCCATTAGTTCTGTGCTGTAGTTCTGTACACAGGACTAGTGAAACCATTTGTCCCATTAGTGGGGTGAGGCGACAATTTCGCGGGAGGCGCCCTTTGTTGCTCGATATTTTCTGTGGATGTTAGACCCTACAGGGTTCGGAATCTAGATAAATAACTAAATTACTTACCATCAAAAGTTACTCATATTGTAAGTATGTATACGCATCACTAGGCGTTACTTAATTATTTACGTGACTTCTAAACGATACAAACGTGTTATTTACAAAAAAACGTAATTCGTTAAAGCTATTTTAATAACAAAGTTTTTAGTTTCTTTGTTGTATTTCAACTTGTTTCTATGCGTAACACCTACGTACCTATCCACTGTCACTACGCTTCTAGAAAAGAGTTTTGAGAAAAATAGGTAAAACTAATTGCGTACTTGTAATTAACGCCATCGCACATGTCGTGACTTGACGGCAAACAATTGGCGGTCATCATCGTCTCCTTAATATCTTGATAAGAATCACTTGCACTTTCGAAACCTAGTGATTGATGGAACTCGTCAACCGCATCGAAGAGATCCTTTGAGGGTATACTCTCGTTTTTGAGCAGCTTTGGCCTGATTTGGTCAGGGTAGGCTGCCACCTTCGGATAAATTGCTTGCCACTCCTGCGCCCACAGATTGCCTGAAATCATGAATTAAACTCTAAACAATAAATGCTTTGAATACTTCAACAGGCGTTACAATGAATTTGTTTAATACAAATCTTAATTATGTTGCGTTTACTGACCTAATATATGAGCAGGAATCAAATTGTCACCGTTCTTCAAAACATCTTTGTATAAAACTTTGAGTTTAGCCCTAACATACTTATGTAGTTCATCGTAAAGGGGTTTTATTTCACGCCAAATTCGATCAACAGTGTCCACAAAATTATCGTCTTCAAACGCATATCGCCACATATCCCCAGCATCCGTAAAGTTTTCTGACTCTGCTACATGGTTCATTCTTACAACGTAATCTTTGAAAATTGGTCGAATTTTTTTCCCAGTTGTGTCTCGATAGGCTTTCCAATAATACGCGAGTTCTTTGGTGTTGTTGCTTGTCTTGAAGATCATTATAACGTCTGGAATTATATTGTTTATGAATCATAAGATCCGCTTAAATTCTAATTATAAAATTATATTGCTTAGCTGAAATATCATAGCAACAATTTAAGTATCGATATATACTTATTAAAACATTCGTAGAGTTAAACCGTACCACAAAAGGAACACATAGTAGATAATAAATGCTAACTGACCACTCATTGTTCGTACCGAGTCTTCCGTATTGCAATTAGTTACATTGTAAGCGCATACGGTCACTCTGCTCCAAATCCGTTGCATTGTATCTATCTCCTCCCTTTGCTATAACAAAAATAACATAGTTTTATTCGTAATATTTACAAAGTTTTGTAGAATTTCTGGCTACCTTATTAGAATGTTCTTTTACTTTACTCTGCGGCATTTGAACATTTGTGCCTCGTTCTTTGATAATTCGCAATTTGCGTCTCAATTTTAGATCGTCCATAAGTGTATCATCATTTAAATACTTCTTCTTCAGTATGTTCCAGTATTGCTTCTTAATTTCATCTTCTTCAGCTGCTATGCGGATCTGAAAGTATAATAATCGATAAAATGTTTTATTTCGAAGGTGTTTCTACTTTACAAATTGTATTCCTTTTAACCATGACTCACCATTTTATTCTTCTTTCCCTCATTATTAATATCAATAACATAAGACCATAACGCCTCCTGTGATGATTTGCATACTTCCAAACTTAACTTATCCATTTCTTCCATGAAAGCTTCAACAGTTAAATTCTCTTTGTCCAATTCTTCCAATTGAAATTTAAACATTTCAACTGCGTCCTTGCTTTTCATTATAATTGTATTTGGATCTAGAACTGTCTTCATCGCATCGTCTAAAAACCTTTTGTCTTTAACTTCATCTACGTCTGTGTCTATTTCGCGGCCACTCTCGTCAGACTGATCTAAAGTTTTGTTTTCCTTTATCAAGTTCTTCTCATCAGCTGACATTTCCGATGTAGGATTTGTTGGAAATTGTACTGCTATTGTCATGGAAATAATTATTGCTGTTATGCATGTTGATTTCTGTAAAATGTACATAGATTAGGTACTTAACTGCTTTGATAAGTTAAACAATTACAATGAGCTATTAAAAGATACTCAGCTTGAAGCGTTTAAGTTGAATAGACAGGATGTGCAATTATAATACCTATGTACATTCTTAACGTCGATGGAACAATGATATTTATTATGTAAAGAAGATCTAAATAGCCTATCACATCGCGTGACATCAATTTTGTACAGTAGTAAGCCAACCCAAGGTATTAAATAATGACCTTTATCCTGTGTGTAACGTTGCTCTCCTTGCACATTCATACTCGTGTTGCCTATTAGGATATGAATTTTATAGAGCCCTCTACTGATGTCAACGTATACGAACGTACATCATTTTACCATTCTGCGGTTGTTGTAATGAAGATAACTCTGGATCTGTTTTGCCAATAATGCTCGTATCATATTAAGGGCGAATTTGTTCCGGCGAAATTCTTCTATAGAATACAAACTCCTTATGTTTTACACTTATCACATTAATTTGAGAATTTGGTATTTTGAGAACAAAGCTATTATATACCTAATTGGCATTAGGACATTAGTCATATACCTAATTGTTACAATATCTATAATTGATACGAGCAGCAACAACATTATCGTAATGTTTATAACTCATTATGTTTATCATAATGAGAAGTTAATTATTAATCCTATAGCAATTTATAAATCAGCTTTAGCGTAACTGTGTCACTATATATCATGAGTCATGAGTTCATGACCCATGATCATTGCATTAGGTATGTGGATCAATAATTATAATATAAAAACCCTATTGACGCTAGTTTTGGGTTTTACATGGTTTCGGGTTTATGTGTGAGTATTTTTACACCCTCGAGACTGATTCCTTTTAATAAATAATTTATGATTCTAAACTATTTTTATCTATTTTTTCCAATGAATTTATGATTCAATTTTTGTTTGCAACATGCTGTTAGAAATATCGAAGTTTGAAGAGTACACGATTTACCTACTTATTTTAGTTCTAATTATTTTGTTTTTTGTTAAACGTTAAACTATTTTGTTTTTTTTCATAGTAGTTTAATTTAGTAGAATATTTAATAGTTTGGTCTATAGTTGTATTTTAAGTTTAAAATGATTTTACAAGTAGATATTTTGGTTTATTTTACTTTCTACTTGATTTTTTATTTTTATTAGTCTCAGAAAAAAAGAAATTTTATTTATTTATTATTATTTAATATCTAAGTCAATCTCAGTCAGTTAAATTGAAACATCATCGGTTACGCATCTTTGCGTCTTTAACACACTTCAGCGATTTTCAAACGAAATCTGACGGAATTCATAGAAATAGAAATATAGAAAACCGAAAAATACGAATGATGGGTTCGGACCAATTCCGTTTCAAAATCACTGCAGTATGCTAAAGGCTGTAAAACTAGCCATAGAGATAGTCTAGAAACTAAAAGTCGATAATACCGTGTAATTCCTATTTCAAATTAAACAACAACAAGGTATTTTATTGCCAGAGCGTTATCGTGGCACTTGTTGTTGCTGGCACACTCGCACAACGCGAGAAGTGAAAATATAATGTGGAGCTGTTCACGCTATATGTTTGTGTATTTACGAGTATTGCAGATAGGGGTAACCATACAGTGATTGACCGCTTAAGGAACTATTGTAATTTTATTTTAAAATTTCATAAGGAGATACCTCGCATCGTGTTGTTTATTCTGTGACCAGCCCAACTGGACACATCTACTTACGCCTAGCATTTTACATCTAGCTCATCGAAGCCTGGTGTTGCACCTGTTATGTTGCTGATGCGGTTCCGACCTTGAGGAGACAGGTCATCTGACTGAACCCTCTAGGAAGACTAGAAACACATCACCATTGAAGTGGAAATTGGCGACATCAGATATTTATTTGTTAATTATTGTATAATAATGTTATTTTCATTTGTCGGGTACGTGCATGTTCCTCAAAATTATGGACTCGAGATGAGTTAGTAAGGAGATGGTGAAATCCTATACTAATTTAAAGGTGTTCCTAACATAGCTGGATATTTGTACTTGATTGTAGTATTTGAAGAGGCGTGGTCACTCGGTTGTTATGAAGAATCCAAAGCTTGGATGAAAGAAAAAAATAGTCTCCCTTTCGTTTCTTCGATGATAATGATGATGATGGGGAGGTGAGAGCAGTCAAAGCTAGTTCTACAAGCACTAAATAGAGAGAAACATAGAGAGAGAGTGTGAATACCTACATAAAACAGCATCTTGTTACACAAACAATCCTGAGCCGTAAAAATTTTGATAACACTTAACACCTACAACACAACCACTACATTTTCAATCGCCCATTCGCTCAAAACGCTATCGTGTTTCACCAACAAATGCTTGGACGCTACAGGCTCCGCTATTTCAGTCGGGGTACATTGTTTGTAATACCGCGAACTGTTTAATCGTTTTATAGTGGATTTTTCAAAACGGAACAATCGAACGGTTATTTTGTTTTGAAAACGTGGAACGGTAGACGCGCGGCGCGACCCGCCCGCGGAGCAAGCGCAGTGGCATTGTTGTGGACTGTTTGCCGTTTGCCTCATCGAAATGCCTGCCTCGATTCAATAGCCGGGAAGTTCTCGTGCGACCGGACGCCGGCTCCTAACACGTTATGGATCCTTTGTCATACAAAACTGAACCATTGATTGATACTTGATATCTATTAGACTAGACATAGTCGATCACCTCTGAGTTCATTCATTGGTACCTACCAATTTGTAAAGCTGTTTTGTTAATGTGACAAAATTTAAAAAAATATATTGTTTGTGAGTAGGTACTAGTTCTGATTTATTTTATAACTCATATTACGTTGGATATTAATTACATACTTACCAACTTACCTACATTTATTAGTGTAATTATTAATCTTTCTCTATACTAGCTACTGAGACTAGCTAGGTACCGTACCGACTGAATTGATAGATACCGTATTTTCATCAAAACTTGAAACTACGAGTATTACTTTGGATTTGGCCAAGTCGTTCCGTTACTCAACGTAAGTACCTATAATATTTTTACGTCTAACTCATAATATCGATTCTGCTAATTTTTACGATATCTGGAAAAAATAATAGACCATGTGCTTACAAATATTTACTAGGTGCACTATCCAGGTACATTCAGCTTGAACAATCGTGAAATATTTTTTAATCTTTCTTCATAGCAGCAGCCACGATCTGTGCTCCTTCATAGTCGATCTCCATGTACCCGTATGGCTCCAATTCTGTCTTCACTCTGGCGAACCATTTCGTGATGTTTTCGTGAGCGCTATAGTCGTAACCGAATGCCTGTGAAATAAGCAAAAAGATACCTAGCAACTCCTACTTACGCACTCCACTTACGCACTTAGTATTTACAATCATTATTATTTTATGACCTATCATATCCTATCCTGGAGAAGTAGCGTGTAAGGGTTTGGAATATTCTTATCTTATGATATTATCATAAGATAGGGGTCCGGGAATAATCACAGCGGTAATTCGACCCTAAAGGATATTTTGTGCCTACCCCATTTTATACACTGATCAAATCAGTGTGCAGGTTTCCTAACGATGTTTTCCTTCACCGTCAGAGCAGTCGGTAAATGTACGTAAGTCTTCGAAAAATACGAAAAACTCTTTGGTACATGGCACTGCACGGTTTCGAACCCGGACCTCCCGAATGGGAGTCCGGTGCCCTAGCCACTGTGCCACCGACGCGAACTGGAAATTGAATTGACAAGAATTTGAATCTTTTCTGCAAAAAATTGGAATATGGTGTCTATAGTATCGATAATTTTGCTACGTGTGTCTTCTCCAATTCATACGAGGCAAATATAGTATATAGATCCAAAAACTATCGCATCGATTGTGCATTAAACCTCCTCAATGGAGGTAAGAGTTATCTATGTACTTCCCTCTTAAGCCGCTCTCAGTGATTCTTTCATGATGTTTTTGACCTATTTGCCCGCTGCTTGACCCCAATTCTCACCAAACAAGTACTTACATCAAGGTTGGTAAAGGTGGTAACGATGGCAATATCAGCGATGGTGAGGTTGTCTCCGGCCACGAACTCCAGTCCTTCTAGCATGGTGTCTAGAGTAGTCAAAGCCTCGTCCAGTTTCTTGGCGTTTTCTTCGTTATACTCTTCACCGCGCATAAACATGGGCATCTGTAAGTAATTATAATTTTGTTTGCTTCGCTACATTTACAGTATTTTCATTTTGTCAATGATTTATAATATCAACAATTATCATAAATACTCGTAATAAAATACTTTGAAACTATTATAGATATCGAAACACTTGAAACTACGTTGTGATGAGCTTGAACGACGCTACTCAAAACCAGGTCTGATTTCGCATCTGGTTTCAACAGTTGAAAATAATTGACAAGTTTCATCAGTTGTGACCTCATGCCTCGCATAACCTGCCGTGATATAAAAAGGAAGCGCAGCCGTATTCGACAAACAGCCAAGTCTAAACATAGAACGAGAACGCATCTATCGTTTACGATGTAAAATGAAACAATTGGACAACTACGAACAAACTGGCGGCTCTTCGCGTGTTGGTCCAATGTTGGAGTTGCAGAATAGATTCTATGTTTCGGCAGATCCCTTCTGCCTGTCAGGGTTTTTTTCTAGAGGAGATTAACATAAAAATAACTCACATAAAGATTAAAGGACCTCTGATACAAGGTACTGAGGTCAAAGCTAAGTCTCTGGTCGATAACAGCTCTTTGTTGAGGGTCCTTTGGGTACAGGGAGTCACTTTGGCCATACGCGTTAACTAAATAAGCCTGGATGGCCCGACTGAAACACAATTTAAAAGTAGGTTAAAAGATATGTTTGTTTCTAAATAGTAATTCAAGAAGAATTAAAATAATTACTCACCATACCCATTGGAAATTAGAAGAATTAAAACACTCTCTTACTTACCATTCCCATAATATGAATCCGTTGTCATCTATGGTTGGTATCATGTGCTGCGGATTCATCTAAATCAGAAAGGTATAAGTACTTATTACAAATTCTGTCTAGCAATTGGATCCTTAGTTTTATAGTGTCGCCAAATACCTATCTTCGATTCGGCTTCATACTTAGTACTTATTTTAATCAAACAAGAGGTCAATCGCTGGTTTCGTCAGTCTTTTAATTCAAGATTTATTTCGAGAAGTGAGTTTGTGATTTCTTTTAACAAGCTGGTCATGTATTCTTCTAAGTCGTATTACTTATTGCTGAGGCGTGGCAGATTTACTGGGGTGGTTTGCCATTGCCTTCCCCATTTCACACACTGGTTATCTCAGTGGGCAGGTTTCCTCACGATGTTCTCCTTCACCGTCAGAGCAGTCGGTAAATGTACGTAAGTGTTTTGAAAAAACCGAAACTCATTGGTACATGGCATTGCATGGTTTCGAACCCGGACCTCCCGCATGGGAATCCGACATCCTAGCCACGACGCCACCGACGCTCCGACGGGTCATGTATAACGTACATGCTTATTTGATTTAGAGTAACTTAATCTGCGAATACTATACCTTAATGAACTCCGGAGTCAAATGTTCCCCTTTCATGAGTTCTGTCAGCACCAGATCCAGCTCCAAGCCGAGTACCCTGGCCGTCATCATGACGACTCGACACGGTGGCGAGTAGGGCACGTAGTACAACTTGATAGGTTGACTCGACTGACTCGGCATCATGTTTTTAAACTGGGATGCGGCGTTGCTATGTGGAAAAAGATAGGCGTTTTTTATAGCTATGAAAATGCTGGGTGGTAAGGTGAGACAGAAATTGCATTTGCGTGAGTTGATGTACAGAATAGCAAGTGCTCTAAGTAGGTGAAAATCTTCGTAAGTATCTGTAGTATAAACTTCTGCTATAAACAAGTAATGCAAGTAATAATAAAAAATAATTTGAAACTACAAAATAAACTTTGTTATAAAATATTAATAAAGTGTGTAAATGAAACTAAAATGTATGTATGTAGGTATGTAATAGAAATACTTGCTAAATTAAAAGTCGACAAAGTGGCTACCATGTGTACCTAAGCTTGCTAAAATCAAAATATCCTTCAGAAGTCAGCCTCTACAGAAAGCAATACGGTACGCTCGGAAGTCACGTAGACAAATGATAAAGAATTTGCTTTTACCTCAAACTTTTTGTATCTACATGTTATGTGTATGGGGGCTATGGTAACACTGGATGGACAAAGGTCAAAAGTACCCACATGGTAGTTTACCCATAAAGTGTCACTTCAAATTATATGAAGGACACTACCTATTAATTTAAGTTTGAAGTTCTACTTAGTAATTATGTCGCCAGCTTTATTATAGAGTAAGTCTTTTTTTTAAGTTGTAATTGTGTCATTTATTGAACAAAAAAGGGATACTAAAATACCTAAGCTAATAAAATATTTAATAATTTCTTGTATTTACAGTGGATCAATTATTTAAAGTCCAGAACTTATTGTATGGGTCATGGGCTTCATTTAGTTTTAGCAAACATTTGCAATGTTTCCTTGGAAAATGATATAGGCGATACAGCCGTCACTTCCGTAGGTATACAATATTTATTTACATTATCTTATCTTATGATAGGGGGCCGGAAATAACCCAGCGGCACTTCTTTTGTGCCTACCCCATTTTACACACTGGTCATCTCAGTGTGCAGGTTTCCTCACGAAGTTTTCCTTCACCGTTAGAGCAGTCGGTAAATGTAATGTTTGAGTTTATTTTATTTTATTTTACTTTATTTTCATTACCTATTAACATAGGTAATTGTGATTTGTGACTCATGAAAGCAAAACTATTTTTCGTATTTAGTAAGCAGTTAGTTGCTCATTAAATTTTATATGTAATTGAGGATTACATTAAAACGCATAAGAAAAACTATTAGTCATGCTTTTAGAAAATATTTTATTTCTAGCTAATTTTCAATCAATAGGTTCAACTACGGCAGCCATGATTTTAGTCTTTATTCAAAAACGATGCCAATATTTGTCCTCCTGCGTGGTCAATATCCATGTATCCGTATGGTTCTAATTCCCTCTTCATTCTGGCGAACCATTTCGTGACGTTCTCGTGAGCGCTAAAATCGTATCCGAATGCCTGCAAAAGGACCAATTTATTACGTCAACCGGGATATAAGAGAAGTAAAATAGGAAGAGATGAGAAAATATTTATCTAGCTCTATCGTACAGAGCGGTGGTGGTAAACAAGTTTGAAACGCTTGTTCACGGGATGACGTAAGGAGTAATTAGTCTAGAGAAGATGTGAGAATTGTAGCGCAAAAGTCAATTTAAGACTATAAAATAGCTGCTCAAGATGAGCTGAACACATAAATCTCTGATGGCATAAACATACAATACCCATCGGAAGTATATTTTTTCAAAGTTGCCTGGCCCATGCGAGGAAAAAATGAACTAAGTACCTACAGTACAAATAAATATATTTAATTTATGCAAAATAGGTTTTTGTACCTACTTTTATAAAAAATGTTTGTACTCCTAACTGACAGGCAGAAAGGCACTATGTATGTCCATTATTTACCATTGAATTATATGATCTATATTATACAAATAAGGAAATAATGATTATGATTATTATGATTACAATGTAGAGAATTCCAAAAAAGGCGCGATAAAAATTCTAAGAGTCGTTGGCCAAAAAATTAGTCTAGCAATCTGACACACCAGGTCTGAACTTACATCGATGTTGGTGATTGTGGTAACAATAGCAATGTCAGCGATGGTGAGGTTGTCCCCGGCTACGAACGCTCGTCCCTCTAGCATAGTATTCAAGAAGCCTAGAGCCTCGTTCAGTTTCTCGCCATTTTCCTCATTGAATTCCTCCCCGCGGAACAGCATTGGACCCTGAAAACAGTATTTAAAAATGTAATCATTGTTCAAGAAGACGGTCTTATGACTGGCGGTAAAACATGTAGAAACAAAACAATAGTAAAATTCACCTCATAATTGTAATAAGTTAGCCGGTCAGATTTCGAAAATCCGTAAAAGACTTGCAACGAGGAAAAACAAACGTCTATATCATGGAGAGTTTAATGTCATTGATTTTTCTATTAACTAAATGACAAAATATGATTAAGAACTCACATATAGACTGATGTACCTCTGATACAAAGTACCAAGGTCAAAATTAAGTCGCTGGTCGACAAGCGCTCGCTGGCGAGGATTCTTTGGGTACAAGGAGTCATCTCGGCCATATGCGTTCACTAAATATGCCTGGATAGCTCGACTGAAACATATGAAGATAAAGAATTTCATATTCCAATTAAATAATGATCCTGAGAAAGTAGAAAATAAATACTCGTACATTCCAAATTCTGAGAATGAATTAATTCAGAAACAGTGAATTATTTCCTGACGCTCATGGATGGAATAAATGAAATGGATTATTTACACGAAGATGAAAGATTGATTATTTGATATGGAAGTTTTGATATGGATATAGAAAGACGGATAGCTGCCGGAAACAGAGTCAATGGTCCCTGTCCGCGTTGATGCAAAACCAAAATGTGTCGAAAAAGGCACGACTGGCGGTGCACAAGGCGGTGTTGGTGCCGACTCTACTGAATCCTGGGTATGCCCGAAGACTTATGAAAGTAAGATGAATGCAGTGGAAATGCGGTCTCTGCGTAGGTGCGTAAATTGTGCGGCGTAACCCTGGCTGACCGAATACGCAACGAAGAGATACGTAGAATGGCTGCTCTGAATGTATGTGCCATCGATAAAATGAAAACAGTCATTCTCCGTTGGTTCACCAACGGAGCATGACTGTTTTCATTTATTTTTTTTGCCTGAAGGCATGTAGAAAGAATGAGTGACAAACGAATGACGAAACAGGTATACGAAGCGAAAGTGAGTGGAAGGAGAAGCCGGGGTCGTCCTAAGATTGACCTTTAAAGATCAGATTGACAGAGTGCTCATGGATTTTAAAATACAGAGCAGGCGACCCCAACAGCGAGCATGCGTGAAACGAAAAATTGAGAGATAACAAGAAAGCGTGGCAAGACAGGGATTTGTGGTGCTCCGTTCTCTCTGTCTACTCCGCAAGGTACATAGCGTGAAGGTATAATAGGATGGTAGGATTATTTACAGCCTATTTTAATTGTTGTTTTTAAATTACAGATTGATGAAGATTTTCAATGTTAAAGGTATTACGAGTACTCGTATAACTAATGACAGGAATTTTGTGCAAGTGCCTCATTAGAGCTGACCTTCGTGAGTATATACCTATACTATTGATGCACCCCTATTACTTTAATAGGCAGGCACCAACTAATAACGTAATCGCGTGTTTATAAGTGCATAGGTTAGGTACCCAGTGAATGAATAGACCTTGGGGGTAGTCTAGCCTGTTCCGTGACATTGTTGAATGTCGTTATAGGACATAAAACGCAAAGCGTTGCGTAGATGGAGTCACTAACACAATCCGTAAATAGAAAAGCAAAACGAAACGTTATTTTTGAAGATATCACAAATGTCTCGTTATTTGAGTTAATTTATTTTAATTTCGCAAAGCTATAGTAAAATTGTAATGATATCATGGCATCATATGGCCATTTCAAAATAGCAGACCTAAAAGATCTGTTAAGACAGCGTGGCGCGAGTCTGAAGGGTAAAAAAAGATTTGGTGGAAAGGACGTATCTACATGTTGATTGGCTACGTACCATTGTGCTAGTGGCGCCTCTAGTGGTAAAACATTGCAGGATGATCTCCTATTCTCAGATTTTTTTTATTCGGATTTACATAGCGCGCTCAACAATTCCATATCATTCGTCCACTTCATTTTGCGATTGTAAAATGAAAAATATTTAAGTACCTTTCCCACAATATAAATCCGTTGTCATCCATTGTTGGTACTGTGTGTTGTGGATTCATCTAAAGATAAAGAAAAAAAATACGAAATCGTTATCGGCATCTAAATTGTCCAGTTATTGAATTCAGTTATTAAAGTGTATTTATTCATTAATTCTTTCGAATCTGTTACTATTTTCATCATAACTAGGTAAGGGACAATAATCCCTCGTCGATCATAATCTTAATACCAAGACATGCTAAAAAACCCTAACTTATTTATTTATTTATTTACACTTTAATGCACAAAAAAGGTCAGCTTAATGCCTTGCGGCGTTTTCTACCAGCTAACCATGGGGTTATGCAGAAATATGTAGGTAGGTGTATATAAAATGGAGAGTTGTTATTACATTAGATTCCATAAACTATAAATCAATCAAACAATCTGGTTGGAACTTAGTTAGGCTGTCATAGGGTGTTTATTACATGGACACGATTGATGTCGCATCGACGAAGGATCAATTGTCAATCGATGACAGATCGGACAAAGAAATAAACAATAATCGACGTTGAACGGTCGATCAATCCACCGATCAATGTATATCGCGTCCATGTAATAACACCCTTATTTTTACATAGGCAGGTTCCAATCCTCTAGGAGGTAGGGGTTCAAGTTCCACCGTTAGTTTTCTTTGTATACTTTATTTCTGTATTTGTAATATCTTCTTTCGGATTTGAAGTAAATTCCAAATATAAAACACACCTTGATATACTCCGGAGTCATATGCGCTCCCTCCATGATGTTGGTCAGCACCAGATCCAGATCGAGCCCCAGGACCCTGGCCGTCATCATGACGACCCGACACGGCGGCGACGGTGGCACGTAGTACAGCTTGATTGGCTGGCTGGGCATCCTGCTGCTTTTAGAGCGAGCTGCAGCGTTGCTATAAAATAATGATAGATTATAGTAATTATTATAATTTTACATACATACTCGTACATAACTTCATGCTATGTCCCTTGCAAGATAGGCAGAGAGAATGTAGCCACACGAATCACTGTCTTGGCATGCCTCTCGTGCTTCCTCTACAGACATTCGACGTTACACGCATGCTCGCCGTTGGGGTATTCTGTTCTGTATATTAAAATCTAAGAGCACTCTGTCGATCTGATCTTTAAAGGTCAGTCTAGGAAGACCTCGGCTTTTCCTTCATGTATTTTTTATGTGAAAACTACTTATTGTGAAATGAAATAATCATGTAATTCATGTGTTTGTTGATGGTTCTGAGTCTGGAATTTTCTGTAGTAGGTACGTAAAAAGTCATTACGTAATACGGGAAGCTTCAGATTGACCACGAAGAAATGAAGTCCAAATCAGGAAATAATATTTAAAAAATATTTACTTTTAGAGCATTGACTTAGGTAGAACATGCAGACAAGAGACTTTCAATTGTGATTTGGTATACTTATCATTTTCTTTGTTACGAGTAGTTATCTTACCGCCGATTAGCAACCCACCACCGAACAACATAATAAACAACTTACCCATTTGTGTTTACTAAAAGAAACACAGTAATAATAGAAGCGTAGAATTTCATTTCCAATCAGTAAAACTTTGTTTTTAATGAAGTTTATGTTTAGTTGTTAAAATATTATGTCTGTAGAAAACAAGTAAAAGGACTAAAGGGTAATCTACACAGGCAATCGGTTTTTATTTCCCAAATTACCTATTGCCCGAGTAGATTACGAAATTTCAGGAATATATTTTATTGTCTCTAATTTCATGAGAACTCACTTTGTTGACTGTATTTTTTCTACGACGTTTTTGTCCATACATTGCCCCAGTTTGAATATAAATTATATCTAAGGATACTAAATAGGTACTGTATTATAATTTTTAGTTCAATGACATACAAATTATACCTATTGTATTTTGTAAGAATGTCATTTGAAAGTTGTGATCGATAAATTCTAATCTAAGTGCAGTGTCTGACTAATGCACAATCACAATAGCGGTAAATTCACACTTAAATACTAGTATATTTTAAATATTTTGGTAAGAACCGAAATGAAACGGGTCTCAAAAATAATACCAAAAGAAATAGCACGTTGAAAGTATATAGAGTTAACACTTTTCGAAATCACTATGCACCGGCAACTAGCAGCAAAGAGCATCAACTGATTTATACTATGAGCTTGGTTTCAGTGTTTATGCCATATGGGGACCATGGTAACGATGGGCGGACAAAGCGAAGCATAACGCCTACTCATTCTGACTAGCAAACGTTATGCACCAATGATAAAGTGATTTTGTACCGTTTCCTCTTCTATTTAGGTTATGTTTTTGATTGGTTGCACATATCTGGAAAGAGCAGGGAATTGCATAATTTCGTAATGACTTCTCATTTAGATCTAGAACTATAATAATGAATTGTATTCAGTAATCATGCCTTGATTGGGATAAAGATCATATAGGCTATTGTTGACGGTTATAGAGTAGAATATACATAAGTCACAGATTTGACACTTGAATTAATTAAGGCTAGAGATAATCTTAGATTTATCTAAGAGCTGCGCTCTATCCACTCTATTATCTAAAACTTGTCTACGACTTTTAACATTAGACAAGCAATAAATAGAATCTTAGATTTACGACTACGAGTAACTAAGACACAATTGAAGTGGAACGTGATAAACTGATAAGAAAAATGTGGTATTCACTCGATCACATCTTTTATCCTGTCCCATTAGTAGCAAGCGTCGGTGGCGTCGTGGCTAGGATGTCGGACTCCCATGCGGGAGGTTCGAGTTCGAAACCAGGCAATGTCATGTACCAATGAGATTTCGGTTTTTTCGAAAGACTTACATACATTTACCGACTGCTCTGACGGTGAAGGAAAACGTCTTGAGGAAACCTGCACATTGAGATAACCACTGTGTGAAATGGGGAAGGCCATACACACCACGCCATTAAATCTGCCACGAGAGTTGTTCTATGTGATTAATTCCCTAGAATGATCAGCAATGAGGAATACGATTTAGAAGAAGAAGATTAGTAGCAATTAGGGATAGACTATGCAATATATTATGTAGTTGCGAGCAGAACCAGGATTGGTATCTACTAGTGGCACATTTTCATCTGAACCCTTTCCGTGCCTCGAGGTATATAAAGTGACTATGGTCTTCCTAGATCAATAAAACAATGAAACATGACATGAATATATTTTTTATAAATATGTTTCTACCACAGGTATCTATAAATACCTAAGCAAAAGCTTACGCTTACTAAACCCACCAATATAGGGTTACTTTCAATTTTCTGTACATATTAAATGTTTACTCTATGGCATGTTTACATGGTGTTTATCGAATTGCGTGTCAGTGGTTAGAGATAAGTTGACACTATTATAATATGTAGTTGGTTACCTACATGTGTATATTATACATGTGACAGAATTTTCGTGACAGAAAGACGTCACTTTTCCATTTAAAAACAAAACTAGCATCTCGAAAATTAATAAAGGTAGCAATAAATAAATACCTTCGGCAATAAATACAACACGTATTTATTATTACTTTGCTATAATATAATAAATACAACACGTATTTATTATTACTGTGCTGTAATATAATAAATACAACACGTATTTATTATTACTGTGCTATAATATAATAAATACAACACGTATTTTTTATTACTGTGCTATATATAATATAATAAATACAACACGTATTTATTATTACTGTGCTATAATATAATACACATTTACACGTAGTTTATATTTTACAGATTATATGAATATTGGATATATTTTTTAGCTCATTGCCACTGTTTAAATATCAAAATAAAATTGAAATTAAGTGTCATTTTACGTTAAATATTTATTACAAAAACATTTTTATAACGACAAACTGGTTCTAGTTGCAACTTAGAATAATTTAGAATAACATAAAGTTCACAAGGTTAATAAACCTTAATATTATAAACACTAAGATTCACTTCTCATCCAACGCTTCAACAGTAGACGCACTGCTTGCATTATCATTGTCCTTTTCTTTTTGTTCAGAACCTGTTCCAGCTTTTTTTACAGCAACCTTTCTGAAAGCGTCTGGTATAATATCTGTCTTTATAGAATGAATCGACTCTTTATTATCCTCGGTCTTCTGCGTGTCATCCTGGCTTATTTTCACTTTTCTACTCTTAGAGTTGCCCATTTTGTGTCTCGGATGTGCTACACTTCATGTATGACTGTTGATACTGCTATATTGCTTTCTATGAAGATAACGAGATAACCGATGACTCTTTGCAATTAAACCGGTTGATAGTCTGATAAAACACTAACACACACCAAGTGAAAGCGAGTCTGCGACTGGCGCAGAGATATTTAGCAAAAACACTATAAATATTGTCGCCTGAAAGATAAGGCGACAATGACACATTGGCTGGTATGAATGTTACATTGACCGGATATTTGCATCACTATAGTGTATCATGTACAAGAAAAAATCGTTTGTACGTATGTCAGAATTAGCAGATTTCTATGTAATATAGTTAATTCTTAAAGAAAAAGGAAACAATATACTTTTTGAAAAATATATCCACATAATGAAACACACACAAAAAAGCGTAACCAGCACAAAATGTTAGCTAGCGACTGTAATGTAGAGCAGCACTGTAAAAAATAATCTAAAGCAACGTTCAGGTTTACAAGATTCATACAATGACATCATATGCTTAATCATCGAGACAGAATTCTTCATTAGCACTTGTGCAAACAACTTAATCTACACTAGAACACGTTTCCATTAATAACTGTGTTTATTGCAGCTTAGGTGTATGTACATGTACGATACGAGTATAATAATAATACAATAAAAAATACAAAACGTTTAAAAACAATGTTTTGTAAGCCAATGTAACGTTATCGCGACAATACTAATTACAACCTCTCTATATCTCTAGATATATAAGGTAAACAATAACATCCTTTGGTAGGTAGGTAGTACTTTTGGTATGAAATGGAAGTTTATAGAAGAATACTTTAACTTCCACTAACAAATAATATATAACTATACACCATATTCTATGAATCTTCCTTAAAAATAAGAGTGGAACGAACATTACCTATTTATCTCATTGAGTCATTAGGTACCTAATTAAATAGTTTGATGAAAGACAAATATTCAGAATTTCAAAACATAACTCTTGAGAACGTTTCCTAATTAATATGATTTTGAATTAAATCGAGATGTTGGGGATTTCCCTACATCTAAAGTAAATAAAACATAGGCATGTAAGAATTTCTAAGTGCTTACTCACGCGACACCTTAGTAACGATGTCATTTATAATGATGACCTATTAAGGGGCGATAATTAATTTGCGTTTAATTTCATGAAATAATGGTAATTTTAAGAAACAATCAAGGTCTATAATGGATCCTGACTTACATTCGTGTATTTATAAGCACGTTTTTCATATCGATCATCACATTGAAAAAGTTTCCGGACTAGTAAACTACTCAGATTTACCCTATATTTTTCAAGGTGAGATAATTGGATCTAACTATATCTTTATTGTTGTTATAAAAAGTGCCAATATAACCTTTAGAATAACGCTTCTAGTGTCTTCAATGATTCTTTCTACAACTCTTGTAATTTCTCAAATAATGTTACTCGATTCATGATAAATGTATTTTAAGAACTTTGATTTTCTATGGTTATAAAAGGTAAGTGATGTGCCCTGTATTTAAAAAAATATGTTATGAATGTTTCAGATGAATTCAAAATTAGTAATCCTAGCAATTTTCGCGAGTTTAGCAGTGACTCACGGAGCGAAACTTGGACACGAAACAAATACGGTGAGCTTTAAATACGAAAATTTGTTCCTGATACTTTGTAATATCTTCGATATTAAGTTGACCCTGTTCATTTTATTTTCAGATCCTGGCGCCAGTAGAAAAAGAAGGAAGATTAATAGAAGTTCCGTAAGTATATATTCTATTGAATTTGCATTCCATTAACATTTATTTATAACACCCATGAATACATACCAATTTTGTTTAATTATAATATCAGATTTATTTTCAGGATCATTGGAACTTTAGTACTGAAGTCACTAAAAGTGGTCTGGTATTTACTTTCTACGGCGTTTTCTCTGATTGTCTACAAAGTGGTAAGTAGAATACTTCTGTACTTCTGAACACAGTTCTTGATTCTGATAAGTTCTCATCCTACTGTTATCAGTATACCTATTGCAGTCCTATCATGATAGACTTTTCAGTGAGGCCACAAGAAAACGTATGTATTCAGCCTCTGCGTCATCTCTGCATGCTTCAAGTTCTTATATTTTATCTTCCTTGTTTGTCTAGCCTTACCGGAGCGGTTCATTACGTCCAATTCCCGGAACGTCGGAAATTTTAGTCTTCTCTTTGAATCAAAAGATTATTATAAATATTAAGTAGGTACGTATCTAAGTATTTATTTTTCTGTTACAGGCAGCCTTAGCCCTAGTGGCTAACTTAATCTACTGGGCTTTCAGCAACTGTTTCTCAGTTGTTCTCGGAGCACTGGCCATGCTCGGCTTCTGCAAGTTGACAGACAAGTGCAGCTTCAACTATTTGCCTCAAGAGATCGTCGAAGTCGGAGATACCTTGGTCTACGCCGCCAGGAGCCTCGAGAGTGGTATCGAGAAGTACGGAAGCATATAGAAGATACGTTGTAGTAATTAGGTTTAAGTTAGTTGTAAGGTGAACTATTTATTTTTATTTAAGTAATAAAATATTGTCTAAAAGTTTTTCGAAATTTTATTCCCGTAAAACAGCTCCTTTTTACCGTCTAAAAAGTCACATAATTATTCGTTTTGGTCGAGGGCTTTTTATATCCAAATAAATATACATGATCTTGAAATATTTCTTTTGTATCCGGATGATGATGAATGGCCTTCCAGCAAGGCAATTCTCGCACATTCGACTTACGCTCAACATTGCCGCGGAATGGAATGGAATTTTCGCGAATTTTCTCAACGTAATTGTACATATCATAATGAACTTTATGTCAATTGTGTGACATACAAACTAAATACAGGGTGGACCAAAAGTCCGTTAACATTTAAAATGGTTATAAAAAATACAAATGCTACTTTAGTGAAAAACTGTTTATTTAATAATAAAGTAGACAAATTAGGATTTCACTTTTTAAAAATAACATCATTCAAATGTGACCCTTGTTCATCCTGGCACACCTGTAACCGGGAACGGAAATTTTGCATGACCGCCCGACAAGTGGTTGGTGAAATGTTCTGCATTTCCTCGCGTATATTTTCTTTTAATTCCTCAATAGACACTGGGTTGCTGATGTAAACTTTACTTTTGAGATATCCCCAAAGGTAAAAGTCCATTGGAGTTAAATCCGGGCTGCGGGGTGGCCAGTGAATGTCACCTCTTTTGGATATGACTTTTTGGCCAAAAATTTCACGAAGTGCTGCTATAGAGTCATTGGAGGTGTGACATGTTGCCCCATCTTGTTGGAACCAAGAGCTTCGATTAAAGCCTGAGAAGTCCTGTAATGCTGGAGCAAAAAAATTCTGTAGCATCACAATGTATCGCTCTGTATTAACGGTGACGGCGCGGTTTCTCTGATCTTCATAAAAATATGGACCAATGATTCCGCTGGCTGACAATGCGGCCCATACAGTAACCTTGGGCGAGTGTAAAGGTTTTTGGTGCTTCAAGTCCGGGTTAGTGTCACTCCAGTATCTGCAATTTTGTCGATTGACATGTCCATTTAGGTGGAAGTGTGCCTCGTCTGAGAAAAAGATGTTATTGAAGCTCGTAAACCTCTCAAGCACTTCGTTAACAAACTGCAGTCTCTGAGCAGGGTCATTTGGCTTTAAAGCCTGTACAATTTGAATTTTGTAAGGATGTAAATGTAAATCTTTGTGTAGAATGCGATTTAGAGATGTTCTGGGCACATCTAAAGCACTAGACCGCTTTCGAGTAGAGAGACCAGGTTGTTCTCGAACAGACGCTCGTACACGCTCTATGTTTACTGGATCGCGCGATGTCCTAGGTCGGCCGGATCGTGGTTGACTTAAAGTTGAACCTGTTGTTTCGAACTTCTGTACCCATTTTTTAATCGTTTGAATTGTTGGTGCTTGATTTCTGTTCCGTATATTGTAATGATTACAAAATTTCCGTTTAGCTTCGGTCGTAGAATCGTTGTTTCGATAGTACTCGCGTACGCAAAATGCGCGTTGCGCTCCGCTGAATGACGCCATGGTACTAAATCCCTATTAGTAGCTCTCGCTTGTAGTAACACCCCCCGCGCCAATACCCCGCCCGCGCCGACGCAGCGACCTATTCAAATGTTAACGGACTTTTGGTCCACCCTGTATATTAGGTCCTTACATATGAAATTGGCGTTTTGTATGGGAGGAATATAAAGTCGATTTTTTTTTGCAAAATATATTTAATTAATCAAAGTAAGTATGCACCATTGTTATCTATGCACTTTTGCCATCTCATAGGTAGTTCATTGACTGATCCCTTT
The DNA here is from genome assembly GCA_947369225.1 of Hofmannophila pseudospretella. Taxonomy (NCBI): domain Eukaryota; kingdom Metazoa; phylum Arthropoda; class Insecta; order Lepidoptera; family Oecophoridae; genus Hofmannophila; species Hofmannophila pseudospretella. The sequence goes on along the minus strand of OX376321.1, from coordinate 9,134,073 downwards.
ACTAAAAAAAACTATGGGGGCGAGAATCAATAAACTCTCTGAAGGCGGTTTGGACTGCCACATCGGAGTTGATTTTTTTTCCTTGTAAGAAGTTATCCAAATTCCGGAATAAATGGTAATCTGTTGGAGCAAGGTCCGGGGAGTACGATGGATGTCGCAGACGTTCCAATTGCAGTTCCTCTAGTTTAGCGGCCGTCTGTTGTGCAGTGTGTGGTCTAGCGTTGTCCTGAAGCAGCAGTGGCCTAGAGCGATTGCCCAGCCTCGGTTGTTTAGCAGCTAGTTCTTCCATCATGGTTTGCAGTTGCTGACAATAGATATCTGCCGTAATCGTTTGGCCAGATTTTAGAAAACTGTAGTGAACGACACCGGCTCTAGTCCACCAAACACTCGCAAGTAATTTTTTTCTGAGTCAATTTTCGCTTGGGGCAGGATTTGGCTGATTCTCCAGGGTTCAGCCCTTCCGAAGCGAGCGCCGAGCGCCCGAGCTCCAGAGCGCTTCCGATTGTCGTACAGGATCCACTTTTCATCACAGGTAATGATCCGATTTAAAATCCCTTCATTATTGTGTCGGTTGAGTAATGTAACGCAGCAGTCGATGCATGTTTGCCGGTTTGATTCACTCAATTCATGAGGTACCCACCTTTCAAGCTTTTTTACTTTCCCGATTTGCTTCAAATGGATTAAAACAGTTTTATCACTCACACCGAAGCCTGCAGCTAACTCTGACGTGGTTTGCGATGGATCCGCTTCCACAATAGCCTTTAATTCTTTATTATCCACTTTGGTCTCCGGTCGTCCACGGGGCTTGTTCTGAAGGTTCAAACTTCCAGAACGAAAACGTTGGAACCAAAAACGTACCGTGTTTTCTTTTGCGACACCAGCTCCATACACATCATTAATCCTTTGAGCTGTTTCTGCAGCACTGGTGCCACGGTAGAACTCGTACTCGTAAATATAGCGATATTTCATGTTTTCCATTGTGCGATATGAGCGACGTCAAAGAAAAAACTAGCCAGGAAAAAACAAATGAATGACTGTTTTAGAAACTCAAATGTACCAGCTATAAGGATTTATACATTTGAATTTGGAATTCTTAACCAAAGAGGATATATTTCAGATCAAAGTGGCCAGTACGACAAAACGCCAGTTTCATATGTAAGGACCTAATATTTATATAATAATTAAATAATTAGTATTGAATTGATAGAAGGTGTTATATGTATTCTGGGAAAAATAAATCGAAGTCTAAATATTCCTTCATGATCTACAAGTATTTCAGGTACGAGTAAGTAGGTACAAGAATAAGTTCGTAATGGAAACAACAAGAATTCTTTCAAAATTCAATAATTTATTTAAATAAATGAGAATAATAAATAATCAACCAATAATAAACTAAAACCAAGTCGACAATTACAAGTTCCTCGCCATTCTGTCCTCCGCATATTTCTCGACGGCGCTTACAAAGAATTTCTCAGCTGTCTCCAAGTGCTCAGGAGTTACTAAGTTCCGCAGCGGTTCGATGGGTACGTATTCTTCGTAAGTCTTGTAGAGAAGATGGCACTTGTCGGTCATTTTGCAGAATCCGAGGGTCGTGGTGGCTCCGAAGAGGATGATGAGAAAGTTGGAGACCAGCCACTCGATAACGCTTACTGCTAGGGTTAAAGCTGACTGGAAATAGTAAATATTAACTGTAAGTAAGGAGATAAAGGTACCACAAGGCTTACATTAACAAAAAGAGCGGTGGAAATGGTGATGCTCGGTATAACACTCTAGACCACAAAGCAGAATGGATCAGACTGAGAACGAAGCTTAAGAGACGTGGTAGAGATAATCGAGAAATGAAAATGAAGATGGAAGTGTAGGCCAAGCTAAACACGTGGGGACAAGGTCGCTCTTCTATGAAATGGGTGGACGATATTCTAGGGCAAGCGGACCACAACTAGATCCACATACCTAACGACCGACGGAAGTGGAACAAGTTGGAGGATGACTATGTCCGAAAGTTAACGAGTAATGGCTGAGACGGAATGGAATTGAAGGAGGTAAAAATATTATGAGTTGAATGAGACCCTATTCTTATCTTAGATGGTCAATTGCTCTCCATTTTTAAGAAAAAATGTCTAATCATTTAGTAAATATATAAGCAGAAATTTAGAGCTGCAGAATCTCAATCAGTAGATGTATTTAGGTATATGAGTTATGATGATTATGTTATTATAGTCGAAGACAAATTAATGGTGTTTGGTACTTACAGCTTTGTATCCAATTAATGCAGTGATGACGTCAAGAATAAGAGATGTGGTATCAGGCTTCACTAAGGCTACGTCCTGAAAAATAATACAATCATATAATTCAAAGATAATATAGAACCAAGAAAAAGAAACGAAAGGAAAGAAGGTTCCTCCTAAAGTACAAACGTAAGTGGGCTTATAGTAAGTAATCCATAGTAAAGGCACAGATTACCTAACAGTTACTACGTAAGTAAACATAGCAAGATGATAAAAAGGCTAACTAAGATCAATATCGCCACCGAACCCTCTCAATAGAGTGGCGGTGGCGTAGTGAATTGGATGCTGGGCTCCACTCTCATTCAGAAGGTCCGAGTTCGATTCATGTACCAATATCAAGGAGTTTTCGGGTTTTTCAAAGACATTTCATTGACTGCTGTAACGGTGAAGGAAATCATCGGGAGGAAACCTGTATGTCTGAGAAAATAAATAAGTATTCCGAAGGCATGTAAATATTTAATCCATCAATTCGTATTGGATGGATCATGGCCTACACCCCCTTGTGCAAAGGAAGGCCTGTGCTCCAACATTAGGGATGATAATAGATATGATATTTAAGAAGAAAATATTTTAGTTTCAAATGATACATGAACAGCACAACTTACATCAGTAGATGTTCTGGCAATGGGCTCAGCTACAACTAGTCCGAAGACCACGCTCAAAGCGATCAGTTTGTACATCATCTGCAAACATTAAAGATATTAAAACTTCACGTTGAAAATTGAGCTTTTTATGAAATAAAAATATTACAAATATAATAAAATTCAAGTTGTAGTTACGAGTATGGCACAAACGACAAAAGCACAAAATATCCCTGAGGGTCGAAGTGCCGCTGGGGTTATCCCTGGCCCTAAGATAAGATACGAGTATGGCAACTTCCGTGAGAATTGCATTGAAGGAATATCTCTGCAATAATCATGATCTTGGTTTGACGGTTAAAGAGTTATATAAGGGCCACGCCAGAATGACAACACTAAAATTATAGATTTTAAGCAAAGAAATCTTACCTCGTCTGTAGATTGATGGAGCTTTGAAGCTACTCTTGTACCCTTGACACTGATTATATGAATGAAGTAAACAGTTCAATGTATTACCATTTAAAGCAAATTGTAGAGCGAAAAGCTCATCAGTAGTTGACAAGGCAATTAATTAAGTACTTACTAGGTAATGGTTACAGGTAAGTAATGATTTAATTAACTCAAAAGTTTAAACGATGATGACGCATAATTGAAAAACTGTAATTAAGATCTCATAAATAGAACATCGAAAGTACGTAGTTTGATTTGAATGCAAGAAAATTACGATTACTTAACTTTCTATTCTATGCTATTCTTAAAGAAATATTGTCTTTATATAGGTTACCTCTCCGGACAATAATGTTTGACCAAGAGCATTAACCGCTTTCATTGCAAAAAGATAGCTTTTTGTAGAGAATAGATGCGTTATGTACCTAACTCTAACAAAAAAACATATTTTTCCAGCACTTCTGAAAAGCATAAACTTGCACCGTAAACCGCAGGTAATTAATGAGTGACAAGTAGTATACGTAGTGGTAAGTTTATTTAAGCTCAAAACTAATACTTTCAGAATAAGTTATATTTATTACAAGAAACCGATCAGATAAAAATTACGTAAGTAGAGATAGGTATGTATGTGTAGATTTGTTCATCGATCTACTTCTTCAAAATGTCGTTTTCTAGTATCTTCTGCGTTTCAAGCACAACTTGAGGAAACGCAGGGTCCAGCAGACAGAGTTTCACAAAATTGTTGTAGGAAGGTGGCATGGGCCACGGTACTTTGCCTGAAAAAATACTTTTTCGATTAAAAGTGGGAGTCAGTCGCCCAACACGGTACTAACATATACAGGCTGTAACATTAAGAACGGTCAGTATGGAAAAGTCTGAAACTATAAGACATACGAAGATCTGTTCTTAGGAACCATGTCATCAATTTTAGTAACAAGACAAACTGTATTCATACATTTTTTTTAAAAACTGTACTCAGCCTGGGAATCGAACCCGGTGGTTTTGAAAAAAAATCCAACACTATTTCTATTTAGATATCGATTACGTTAAGGATGAAGTGTACAAAACAAGCTACGACACAATTGAAGACCTAGAGACCAGCAGCCAGAGACAATTTTAACGCAAATTCACCACCTGAAGATACAACATTCAATAGTAAGATCGTTACTTAAACGAGTTGAATGTTGTATTTTACAAAATGGTAGTCATTTCGAACACCTATTAAAATAAATTAAAAGATATGGAAACAATGCGTTTTATTAATTTTAAACATCACGTTTCATACTAACATTTATTCCTTAACACCTACACAATCGATATCTAAATAGAAATAGTGTTGGATTTTTTTTCAAAACCACCGGGTTCGATTCCCAGGCTGAGTACAGTTTTAAAAAAAAAATGTATGAATACAGTTTTTCTTGTTACTAAAATTGATGACATGGTTCCTAAGAACAGATCTTCGTATGTCTTATAGTTTCAGACTTTCCCATACTGACCGTTCTTAATGTTACACCCTGTATATATTTTTGCATCGATCATCTTACATGGACATCCTAATATAGGATCTAAAATTAGTTTTTCGATATCTCAACTAACATCAGAGGTATTAATGGTTAAAGTTAGTATTGGAGAGATGCTCTGTTCCTTTCTGGCAAAACAGTCCTTTATATGCAGCCAGGACCTGCTTGTATGGCGCTAGAGAACAGTTACGTCATAAAACTATTTTTTTGATTGCCTGTAGCTATTTTATTTTACAACGAATTTTAATTCTGTTTTCACATTTGATCATAAATTTATGACTATTTCTTAATTTTTTAGAAATGCATGTAATATTTGATACTTGGAAACTACCCTATTGCAAGAACCATCCTTAACATTTGGCCTACCTTATATATTAGTGGCATGTCTATATAGCTACTGATATAAGTCGTATAGATCAGAAAGGGATAGAGTGTGTTTTAATCGAGGTAGAATTCTAATGACATTTCTTGCAACTGTTATGGAATACCTAAGTTTTTAATTTTATTCGCGACGTCGTAATAAGTTCTTGTCGAGATTTCTTGACATTTGTATAAATTTCAAATGAGTTGAAGCGACAAAGTACTAATTACTAAAGTGATGTGTTGTCCACTGTACTTATTCCGGAATAACAAAAGTTTTTTTTTATTTTTTTTATTTAACACTTTAATGCACAAAAATAGTACATGAGGCGGGCTTAATGCCATGCGGCATTTTCTACCAGCTAACCATTGGGTCATACAGATATTGCAAGCCAGGTGCATATAAATTAAATAGAAGAGATTTACTAATTATTATTATTTACTATACTATAAACTATAAACCCTCTAATATTAATAATGTGACGTGAGATGTCTATGGGCGACGGTGACCACTTACCATCAGGTGGCCTGTTTGCTCGTCTGCTCTCCTTATTTAATAATAAAAAAAAACTATAAAATACCTACTCATATAATATATAAAAATATACCTACAGGTGTGCTACTACATAACAATTTTAAGTACATAAATACGAATACTTACATATACACAGACACTAATACATATAAAATACACATATATTTATATACATATATAAAAGAGTATATGAAAGAGAGAGAAAAAAATATATATTTAAGTATAAAAAGTTATTTTTTAATTTAACGTACCTAACTAATACGAACAAGAAAAAAGAACCAGATAATGCGACTCCCAGAGATATCAATCGTATTAGATATAATAACGTGCAATGTGCCGCTGAATGCCAGGTGGACAGGCAGGCGGGAGGGCTAGATTGGGTGGTGGTAGATGGGAGTTGAAATGGTCCTACCAGAGTTATGTTTTTCAACTAGTATTGAGTAACGGATCGCAGCAAATTCTTCTTCTTGTCGTGTTGTTATTGAGAGAGTTGTTCTGGCCGACATGGGCTAACGACTGCCGGGACCGACAGCTTAAGCTGCCCTCCGAGACACGAAGGGGCTCAGATTTTCATGTGCCATTAGCGGCCACCCCATGCTGGTTCTGACCGCGCTTAAAGTTGCTTAACTTCCACTTTCGGCCATGTTCGCAACTATGGCTACGAGCCCCTCATCGCAGCAAATTTATTAAAAAAATGTACAAAAGGCATGGCACTTACCACCCCCCTGCATTTTATCCACTGCAGATTTCATTATCTCTTCTACATTTCTGTATCGGGGCGAGATAAAATTTTTGGACTGATAGCTATGATTCACCACAACAAAATGCTGCCCAAGTATTTGCAAACAATCGGTTACATCGCTTTTTATTTGAAACTTCAACTTCCTTATTTCCTGGCCTGCGTCACTTACGATCAAAATTAAAATGTCGTCTTTATAAATGCCTTTAATTTTTCCTGTCATATTCAAAGTTTCTACAATTTTGGTATCGGCTACTATTAGTAGTTGGTCGTAAATTATTCGTAGGGAGAGATTTGACGTATTTTGCCCAGACTTAGTTTCGTATTTTGCCCAATTTCCTGTACGCCAATACATTAATTTCTCAATAGAAAATTTCACTGAATCTAAAAAAAATATTACGGAAATATAATTCAAACATAAATATCTAGTATCTAGTAGTATCGTAGTTAGAACTACGAGAGATATAATAATAAACTTACGATTCATTGTTTTAATTTTAACAAGACAAACACAAGAAAATTACGAGCTCAAGCAATAAGTTTTCCCGCCTAGCACAGGTAGAGTACCTAGGTTTGTTAGTAGAAAAAAGTTTGTATATATCATTGACGTTCTGGTTCGAAATTTGAAATCAATACTGGCTAAGAAATGTCAATAAAAGAAATATTTTAAAAGCCATAAAAGGTAATTAAAAATATATTAATTTATTTTTCTGAAGTTACTGGCGTTTACAACATATTTTTTATTCATCTACTACCAGTATTTTATAAGACTTTTATTATGGCCAGTGCATTATAAAGTTATCCATTCATTTTCAAATAGTATAAAAGTACATTGTCATTTTATAAATCTTTTATTATCAATATAAATAAGAAATAAATAGGTACTTAATATCTAACACTACATTAGTAGTTTTGACTTAAAATTATTATTCATCTTTCTGCATATTATTGTATTTCCTTATAGCTTTCTGGACGAAGTTTGCTGCTCTGGCCAGTCGATCAGGCGTGGCAAAGGAACGCAGTTCTTGCTGAGCCTCTAATATAGACTTGACTCCACTAAATTTTGAGCAAAGTGGGGTGAACTTGCACAATCCTAAAGCAGCGATGGATCCTAAGATCAGAGCAGGCCCGTTGACGAAGACGAACACAATAGCTGTTTTGGCCATGGAGATACCGTACTGTAAAAAATAACTCTGTTAGTTAAAAATAAATTAAAAATGTATATAATAATATAGGACATTTGTACAGTATATTTAGAAATAAACATTACGATTGCAAAGTCCTAATTAATACTTTGGAAATCGTAATGAAAAAGGCGGGTTTTAGAGATCCGCCGATGAAACGAAAAGCCCTCACAAGGCTTGGACTTGGAGGCGCTGACTTCAAGTGGGGGGAGGGCGGAACGCTTGTGATTGGCGGCAGCGAACCGAAACGGCGCTGGAACCAGACGCGTATAGTCCAGCACTAAGGGTCTCGCATTCATAATACGGCCAGTTTATTTCTAACCAGGGCGTAAACTAGAACTAATCGAATGCAAATACATAACATGTAAATGATGAAATAGGAAGATTCACTTACAGAGACGATGGTAGCAACGAGGCCAAGTTTGTAGAATCCGATTTGAACAGGCGCTGCAGGCACATCCGATGTATCGTAACCATAGTAAGATGGCTCCACAACACGATTTTCTTTGGTCCCTTGATAAGGGTATGGAAGAGAAATACCCTAAAAAATTACATTAGTTAATCAATAAGACATGTGACGTGAGTCTATTTAAATAAGTTATTTTCAGTTGATAGGAACGTACCCTTGGCAAATGTACTGGGACATCATACTCAATTAAATTACTCTCGAAGTCTTCTATATCTGCTGCTAAAGAAGCTACGAAGAGCATCGAGGCAATTACCACGGCCTTGAACATCTGCAACAAAAAAACCTATCAAGTAAAAGAAAACTTAAATAAAACTAAAAAATTTAAAAGTTCCAAAAATTAATTCTTTCTAATTTTTTTTTTTTTTTTTTTATTAAATAAGGAGAGCAGACGAGCTAACGGGCCACGTGATGGAAAGTGGTCACCGTCGCCCATAGACATCTCACCTCACTGTATTAATATTAGAGGGTTTTTGATGCGCTGCTAACCTTGAGGACTAAGATGGAATGCCTCATGTGCCGGAAATTACGCTGGCTCTCTCACCCTTCAAACCGAAACACAGAAATGCAAGCATCTCTGCTTCACGGCAGAAATAGATAAGACGGTGGTACCACCCCAGGCGATCCTTCACTTTAGGATCTACCACTACCAATTGTGAATAAAAATAAAAAAACAAATATTTTTTAAAGAGAGCAATCTATTCTTACCTTTTAAAATATAATTTGATGGTTGTAGAATAATATGAACGTGGTATTGCGCCAAATATCTTGTAATGTGAAGTATTCGTATCATAAGTCGAGTTTATAAAGGTTCTCAATTCGATTAAGGTACAGCGAATTAGTTAATGATTTGTCTGCTCATTTCATGATTCATGTTCAAAATTTCCTTACGACATGAGAAGCTTTAAATTAAATACGAATACCAAACTAATATTCTATAGAGAGTACGTAACAAATAATCAGAGTATTTTTATCTCAAAAAAGTTTGGCTCACCTTTATAAATAAAATCGATCAGATATCTAATTATATTTTTAATTAAAGTAATTTTTTTTAACTTTGTTTTATTCTTCCATATTTCCTTGTAAAATATGGAGGATTATCTATGAGTTCGAATTATTTCAGATTTTGCGGCTTGCAAACTTCGGACATAATGGGGAACGGTCATTTTTAGAACATTTTTGGCCATAGGTAAAAAACTAGGTGTAGCACATAAAATAAAATTAAAAAATAGTCGTCTAATGTACAAATAAAGCCCTTTCGTATGAAATCCCACTTGCTCCAGTTGCCCCACTTTCAGATTCCGACCCCAATTTCGGACCCCATTTTCTATAAAAATAAAATCATTTCCAATTATATTTTTTTACTTTCGATAGATGCAGGCAAGCAAGTCCTACAACGGTGCCAAATTTCAAGTCGATAGCTTCAGTAGTTCCTGAGAAAAACAGCTGCGACAAACAGACGGACGGACACCAAAGTCTCGCCATGAGGGTTCCTTTTTTACCATTTTGGTACGGAACCCTAAAAATACAAATTGTTATTTTTTTTGATATTACCAATCAAACTGATAAAATTAATACTTACGGATTTAAATATTTGGAAGTGTATTGCTAACTCATAAAAATGATAACTGGCAATTTTACGCCAAAAAATAATTTGTGATCGCCATAAAATAAAATTTCATTTTATTTTTAATTTCAATAAATGGCTTTTGTAGAATATTTTAACGATATTTCACCAGCATTTCCTTTGAATGCATAAAACCTTCATGTTACAAAATAAATTAGGTAGCTACTTATGACCACAAACTAAAAAAACCTTCGCAATATTGCGGAATTAAATGGTACAATTTTATTAAACTACCAGTGGAGAAATGTTCTAAGCATTTTTTACCTACTTATGTATCTGAAAATGTATCTAGCGATAAATACGGCAAATGCTCATGTGAATGAATTCTTTTTAGATCTATCTAAACACAATACATAATGCTAAAGAAAATATGTTTCGCGTCAAAAAAATCCGGTTGATTGTGTTCCGGTTGCTACTGAAAAATCAAGGATTCGGTTATTGTATATTTATCTGTTTCGTTATTCGTCATTTATTGTCTACGGCTAAGTATGCAGTGATAGGTAATGGTGTCAAGTAAAATACCGCAAATACCTAGGTTCTATACCATGGTCCTACCATGTAAGTATTTAATATTTCTTGCATGTTAAAATCAATACCACTATGAGTCATGCTTAAATTACAGGTGCTTTCTTTATCTCATTAATTATTAATTACTTAACGACTTATAAGAACTTTTGAACTTTGCGTAATATTACAAATCATACTTAACTAATGTTTTAAATCTAATTAAATAATTAGGCTCTCAGACTCTATTTTAAATCGACGTTCACAGCAAAATATCATCATTCACAAATCGATCTTTCCATCAGACATCCAAAAAATACTACAAGAAAGGTACGGTATAGCTATAACTTTTTTCAACATTTGTGACGCATTTCACGTCTTTGTGACGACTTCCATTTTTCGTTCAATTTCTATTATTTTGGTTTGTTTTTTATAGATGGCTCAAGTAACATTGGTCGCTGCGATGGTTTGCCTTATGGGGCTGGTGTCGGCAGATCCCTCCTATCCGTCATACTTCTACCCAGTCGAACACAGAAGTGGTTTACAAACCTTTCCTTTACATTCTTACGAGTAAGTTTGATATTAATTTATGAAACTTCCCTGCTTTATTTTCTGATAACTCCCTAACTACAGAATTTAAAGCCTGAATTTAATCTAAAATCTAGGCCTAGTCGTCACATGGGAAAATCCGGTGGTTTGTCATACACGCAATATGCATCTTTTCCCATAACGATTTGCCTAGTTTCTCACAGTTTATCATGTACCTATACATTTTGATTGGAATTGTCACGAATTCTTAAATTTCAGTATGTTGAATCACAAAATACGTACTAAATGCTGACATTTATTGCTGAAATTGTCCCTGGGAAGATGGAGCACGCGAATTCTCACAACTTTAAATACATTTTCTTCATAATTTTTATATATCTACGTTCTTCTTTTCAGTTACACTATAATCCCGAATGATGAAAGCGCGCTTATTGAATACGATGCAAGCGACGATGTATCGCTCTTCGACTATATTCCTAATCCTATCGTAAGTATCTTATAAATACTTCATTTTTATTTTGTTATATTTTTCAGATCTATTCTACAGTATGGAAGTACCTGTAACAATTTGTAGTAACATGGGAAGTAACAATATTGTTCCCTAGTGTTGTCCATTGTTAGTAAGATTTATATGTAGGTAACCTACTCGTATACTACTCTTATACATTAGCCATCAGAATTGGAAAATTACTAATCAACGCATATCTCCCGATTTAAATTACCATGTCTAAATTTTGCAAAATTTCCTTCATTTATTATACGAGTACTTACTCTCAGTTGGCATTTCTCACGATTTAAATTATCATGTCTAAATTTTGCAAAATTTGCGTCATTATTTATACGAGTACCTACTTTCAGTTGGCATTTCTCACGATTTAAATTATCTGGTCTAAATTTTGAAAAAATTGCTTCATTTATTATATGATAAGGTACCTACTCTCAGTTGGAATTTCTAACGATTTAAATTATCATGTCTAAGTTTTGCAAAATTTGCGTCATTTCATTTATTGTACGAGTACCTACTTCTTAGTTGGCATTTCTCACGATTACCATGTCTAAATTTTGCAAAATTTGCTTCATTTATTATACGAGTACCTACTCTCAGTTGGCATTTCTCACGATTTAAATTACCATGTCTAAATTTTGCAAAATTTGCGTCATTTATTATACGAGTACCTACTCTCAGTTGGCATTTCTCACGATTTAAATTACCATGTCTAAATTTTGCAAAATTTGCTTCATTTATTATACGAGTAGGTACCTACTTCTCAGTTGGCATTTCTCACGATTTAAATTACCATGTCTAAATTTTGCAAAATTTGCTTCATTTATTATACGATAAGGTACCTACTTTCAGTTGGCATTTCTAACGATTTAAATTACCATGTCTAAATTTCTTTCTTTTCCCTTTTCAGACAGCAGTTACCACCGTTGCATCTAAAGCTCTGTCAGTGGTTAAGTACTTGCTTCCCAAGGCATGCCTCATCGTCGTCGGAATGGCTCTTGTCATAGCATTCTGTGCCTTCACGCCCTACTGTACACTTACCATCGAGAAGCCATTTTCCCGTGAACTTAGAACTCTCACAAATAATTACCCCTATTTAGATTATGTGGAAGACTTCATGAGCGAAGCTTATACCAAATACAGGGATATGCAGAATGTTTAGTTTAAAATTGTATAGATTGCAAATTCTATTTATTATTATAATAAGAATTAATTTATTAAAAGAAATAATTTATATAATAAAGGGTGTTTAAAATTTATGTTTTGTGTTTTCTATTCCCAAGTTTAAATAGTTTTGAAGTTAATTCATTGGTCTAAAAATAATTAATTATAGGTTCAAGATCGATATTTATCGACTCTGTAAATATTTATTTAGCAAAACATACATAGAAAGATCAAATTAAAATTACTCAAAAAAAATCTATAAAATTCTCTAATAATAGAAAAGAGCGCGTCGTTTCCTTGTGCCAGCCACATCAGCGACCTTTTGAATCTTCTGATATTTATCTATGGCATTCTTAACGAAGTCAGCAGCGTGGCTGATCTTCTCCAGGCGTTCAGGTGTGACAAGTGACCTCATCTCTTCGTGGATTGGGCCAATGCCGTGGAGGGTGATAGTGCAGAGGTTTGTGTAGCTGCAGATACCCATAGTGAGGAGAGAGCCCATTAGAAGCACGAAGATACTGTTGACGAACCAGACCAAGCTCCTTCCGATGTAGCTCGCGATGGTCTGCAAAGAAATGAAATGGATTAGAAAGAGAGTGATGAACATATAAATCAAACATAGAGGCTGCTTTAGAGAAACCGCGTAACAAGCGGTTTGCCCGCGACGACAGAGGGGGAGCAGCTGCAGGCCCCACCTCCGGTACGCTGCATGCTCGCCCTCTGTCATCTCGCCCCGCGCCCCTCTTACGTCGCGGGCGATCCGCCTGTTACGCGGTTTCACTACGCTAGATGGAAGAAAAGGAATAGTCAAAATATTGGACACAAATGCAGACGCAGAAATCGGAGTAGTAGCGCTCTCCTTGTAGATACGGTAGATAATGTTGATAAAAATAATTTTAGAATTTATGATACATACACTTGAATCAGGCACCTGCCTCCATAACAAACTGAGGGCAGACGTGTCAGGCTCCAAAGCGTAACTGCTGGGTCCATTTCCGTACATGTCATAACTGAAACAAAGGGTAGTTTCCAAGTATAAAATGTATTTCTTAAAAATTAAGAAATAGTCATAAATTGATGATCAAATTTGAAAACAGTATTAAAATACGTTGAAAATTACTACAGGCAATCAAAAATCAGAACAATAGAAAGAAACGGCAATAAGTTTTATGACGTAACTGTTCTCTAGCGCCATACAAGCAGGTCCTGGCTGCATAATAAGGGACTGTTTTACTAGAAAGGGACAGAGCATCTGCCCAATACTAACTTTAACCATTAATATCTCTGATGTCAGTTGAGATATCGAAAAACTAATTTTAGATCCTTTTATAGTATGTTCATGTAAGTATTTGGATGCAATAAAAAAGTAGGTTAATACCGTACTGGTGATAAAACAAGACATAATATTTACTACATAAATATAGACACCATGTTACAATTGAAATAGAGCAAATTAATAAATATACGTACATATATTACTCATTTTACCAATTGAATGAAATATATGATCCATTTACACCAGAATTAGCTATCAAGATAGAACTACAAATGTACTCACTTATTAGAAGCACCATAGCTAGGATCATATCCGTATCCAGGAGCATAAGGAATGTCAGGATATGCCACTTCAGCAGGTCCTGGTATGAATCCATAACCGGGAATCGCCAGATTATCCTGAAATCAAAACAATAGTGTTGTTTACAATGGTGTTCAATATTTCGAACCGTCAGTTGCAATAAGCGAATTTAAACTGCATTAAAAGATACTCTATCTGTTTCAACGTCGTCGAACTAGAAAGAGATGTCACTAGGCTTAAGGTGGTCATAATTTTAAGGATGCTTCGTGATGTACTGTAATACTTACAACTCTGTTAACTTCAGTGGCCCCTGGTTGGTCAGCTAACATATCATGCTTGACAATCGGGCCTGTAGCCCTGATTGGCTGAATATTTGCTCTACCCTCATGTTTTCTCTCATCAGCTCTAAATATAGGATGCTCAGCGTCAGGTTTGTTGTCCTTTTTGAATACAGCATGTGTTTCAACAGGTTCTGTCTTCAAATCTGGTTTGAAGGCGGCAGTTTTCTCTAGGGATGCATAGGAGGATGAAACTTGAGCTGCAAATGCTGTCACAGCTATGGTGAATAGGACCATTATTGTCTTGTACATCTGAAATGGTTACACAAATTTTTAGTACCTGCAAACAACGTAACACAGGATATAAATTACAACATTAGTAAAGTCTTACCTTGCCGGCTTTGATCCTTCTTCTATGGTACCTCAACAGAAACTGAAGGATTTTATTTCGTCCTTTTACTATTTATACGTAGCATAGATAAGGTACCCAAAAGTTTTGGGAACTGCAACTTATCTCTACTCCACATTGTTTCGCAGTAGTCCATGGGCAATAATAGGCCCTAGGGTATCTTTATGCAGCAAAGATAAAGATATGTCAAAGGTTTGGAATGTGCGGGTATTGGTTCCTAAGGCATGTTTTTGCATTATAAGGTATTTTCTTGACGTAAGCCGATAATACATACAAAAGTAGTATGGCGTCACTGGGCACAGCTATAATAGGGCCCTGTGTCGCCAACTATATAATATAATCGAAAACCTGTTCATAAATAATATATGTGTCATTTTAAATAGAATAATTTTTTGCTAAGTAAGTATACAGAAATCGTACATTTGTAGAAGTCGGAAATGAAGAATTTGTAGAACATGGTTTTTGGAATAAATGCACTGGGCCTCAAAATGTATGGAACGTTGCCATTGTTATTTTATTAAAAATCTATATACTGACTTACCTATGTACAACTCTACTGCCATGACACTAATAGGTACCTACAATAGGTAAATGAAAAGACATTCGTCCTCAAATAAGCCTTCGTAACGTCCTTCGTATGCGTATTGTAGTAAAATTAATGAATAATGGACAAAGGTCAAAAGCTTCAATGACCGTTACCCACCCCTTGTTGAAATAGGAGCTGTAATCATAGGTTTAATCACAGCTAACTATATACTAGTACCTACTTTAAAGAATTTGTGGTGCATATTTTCACTACTATACGTCTAGTACATAGTTTAGTAGATAGGTGTAGAAAATCAAATAGGTGAGCAGAAACTTATTTTAACAGAAAGGTTTCAACTTTCAGTTTAAATTCATTCATGCTTACACATTATCACAATCCGCACAATAATGGGCTGCGCCGCTTCATACCTTCAGATAGAACTAGGAAAATGAATAATAGACATAGAAATCTGCAGACCAAATTAAGTACGAACTAAGAATAGGAAATTGTGGTACAAAGGAGAGGAGGCTGATACATACACATATACTAGTACCCTGCACTGCAGTGGGACAATATGGCCAGAAGATGATGATGTGAAAAAGGTTCCATCAAAAAGCTTAAATTACAAATGAGAAGCTTTTAATTATATAACACGAGTTACACAGGATTTTTTTAATTACTAAAGGAAACATTTGAATTTTGAAAACAGACGATCAGACTGACCACCTGATTGTAGTCACCCATAAATATCGCACCTCATCTCAGCAGAAATGTTTGCGACATTGCTGCTTTGCAGCAGAAATAGTAGTAATAATACTCGTATTAAGCTGGATTCAGAGCATCGTTTCCATGAGTCACGCTACGTGGCACGATTATCGGTTTATATAACATTATTATTCAAGTTTATGTATGGGCTATGGTATGCCACATAAGTAAGAAAACGCTATGATTACCCATGACCTGATTTTTATTGCCTATCGATTTTGAATCGGCGGCGTCGGCTACTATGTGTACACGTTACACGTGCATAATTCATTCATGAATAAGTATTGTTGCTATGTTCAGTGTTTATAGAGGTAATATTAAATGAACTAAAGAAAACTTTTTGGTACTATTTTCTTTTTATCATTGAAAGAGTCGTGCATCTCTCCTATATTTATAGTGTTGATATAGGAAAAAAAAAAGTAAGTAAGTAAAATGCAGCAACTTACTGACCTAAGTATTATTCTTAAGGTAGGTACATTCCTTACTTAAAGATTAGTACAATGAAGAATTTCCAAAACATGATGATACTCTTACAGGTAGGTGAATGGCTGTGCTTTGTGAACTTAGAATTGCTCAGTGATTAGTCACCTAATGGGTCGCCAATACTGTCTGGTGATGTTGATTAGGATTCCGGGAAGGTGCTGTAATGGTAATAGTACCTACCTTATCTACCAATTGTTACTGCACCATCTTATCGACGTCTTGCACTAACCCGAGGTAATTTTGTATAAAAATCACAGACAATTCGCGAGTTAATAGATCGCTCAAATATGCCTTGCCGTGAGTTGCAAGAAACGCCCTAAATATTAAGGCTTCCTTATCTCTATATATAGCTATTGCATAAAGAGGGTTAGCATTGACTTTAATGAAGACTTAACTTTAACGAGGTTTCGTGCAACTGACAGTTTATTGTTTAAAATTGGTACTTACCGTTTTACGTACTCCCAGAAAAGTTTAACTTCTTCCTCCAAAGCTCGCATATCACTCATAGTTTTATCAAACTTACTAAATATTGAAAAACATTCATCAACTTTGCTTAATTTATACTATATGTTAAGACAGAAACATTATAATGCTTATGTTGATCAAAATAGGTGTTTTGGCATCGAAATGGGTTTTATTCGTCGATTTATCACATTCATTAGTAACTATCAATAAAATAAATAATTTCTTTTATTATTGTCAAGTTCAAAGCAATTAAATCGCGGGGTAACTTTGTCGTATGCCACGCGGTCAGACATGTGGGGCCTCGTGTGTTAACTGCCGACACTTCACCCAACAAACATTTCAATTTCCCTGAAGTTCAGGGTAGAGCGATCGATTAGGTAGCTGCCTATTCATTTGTTATGTACTTTAGATAGTCGACAGTCAAATCACTACATGTCAGGGATATAATGAGTCAAGTCTGTGTTTCCAAGACATTAAAATTTTTAAAATTACAAAACTTTGTAGTCTGAGATAAATAAATAGATTCTGCTGCTGATGATTCAAATAAAATCATGCCTAAATCCAATCTAAATATCTCCAAGGAAATTCGGTTAGCCAGTTCCATGCCAGTTTGTCATATTCCAAACAGTTTTTAAAAGTCTTTGAGGTTAGACAACGTAACTGGCTGGATGGATATCCTGAATTCTATTTTCAAAAATATGTAAAAGTTCTTGTGAAATAAAAATATATAAACGGAACAAAAGAAAATCACGATGCAGAGTCATGTGATTTCTGGTTACGAGTTTACGACCAATCTACTTATTGCATACATAATGCGATGTGAAAATGGCAATGAAAAAACTTCCTAATGATATTCAATCGTTATTCTGCGCGTCTACACAAATTAATTGCTTCAAACGTGCAGTTGAAGAATTGGTACTTACCGACATCTTTTCTAAATGTTATTTGTAAATAAATAGATTTTTTTCATATAATTCATCTATTTTCAGGTTTATAATGCACTCGACGCCGACTCTACATCCATTGCAATTCGAATTCATATTGAACAGAATACAATACAAGTAATCGACAATGGAATTGGTATTGCAAAGAATGACTTCTCCTTGCTCGGTCAAAGGCATGCAACCAGCAAATGTGTCGATTTGTATGCTCTAAAATCTGCTCCTGATAAGTATGGTTATCGAGGACAATCCCTAGCGAATATTATAGAAGTTTCACAAAGTGTAAAAATAACGTCACGATGTGAGAATGGTGAAGGGACGTTGACCAAATCGTTCTACAAAGGCAAGGAACAAATTTTGTCTAAAACACTAAGAGCATCGAAAGGAACCACCGTAAGTACTAACCTACATAATTTACATTAGATAGGTAGATAGACAGATCGATTAATTTAGTTTTTTTTCTTTACCTACATACTCGTAAGTAATGTATTATTTATATGACTAACTTAAAAACTATAGCAAACTGTAGCTATGGTGATTGCTATAAGTGAAGGTTTTATTTTAAAGGTTGAAGTAAAAGGATTTCTTTACAATCTGAATATTCAGAAAAGAGCAATAGATACAATAAATGAAACACACAACATCAAAACTTTCCTGGAACAGCTATCACTGGTCCACAGCAATATATCAATGAGCTTAAGAGATGATTCAAAGAACGAGATTATATTTAAACTACATAAGAATAGAGACATCTTTCAAACTTTATCATCAATATTAGGCATTGATAAAACCGATGTACAGGAATTAAAAGTAGAGAAAAATCATTACAAAGTGACAGCTATAATAGGAAAGAAAGACAAGGAAACTAATCAATACCACTGGATGTACCTAAATGGAAAATTTGTCAATAGCAGCAAGCTTACAAAAATAGTAAACGATAACTTGAGAAGATATCTGCACTTGAATCTTGATCATAAAAGGAAGAGTAAGTCAAAGGTATATTGCTAGTATTATCTATCTAATATACTATCTTATTCGTATTAATATGTCCTTATTTAGCCTATTCATAATAATTACAGAATAATTACGAGGAAGAACACGTCACATCAAAGAAGAAAATTCCTTCGTACTTTATATTTATAAGTTGTCCTTATTACGATTATGATATCAATTACATGCCAAAGCAGACAGTTTTAGAGTTCAAGAATTGGGATCACATCAATAAATTACTAGAAAAGTTGGTAAAGTTTTATGTTGGTGACATCAGTTTGAAAGAAGTTAATAAAGATCTACCGAAGAATACCGAAAAGGTAGACGACACAAGAGATAAAGTTAAAAAAATAATAGAAAAGATATTGGGAAGCAATTCTAGAAAGCTAGGAGTATCACAAATGCAGAATGGTATTAAAGGTCAGTTAAATAGTAAAATGTACATTTAGGTAACGTATGGTTTTGAGTTCTGATTGTCAGTAAAGGATGCTATGATATTTTCAGGTAAACTAATAAAACGAAAAACTAAAAAGAAGACACAAAATATTACTCTTTCAAAGATGATACCTCAGAAAAATAAGATACAAAACATTTCTCCATCAAAGGATAGGATATCACCGAAAGATGATGCTGATATGAATAATCGTCAGATTGAGATTTCAACACCTTTAGAAATGAATCTTCAACATCTAGAAGATAATAACCTTATATTAAACAAAGTTCAAAAGAATAAGAAAGTACTCAATAATATGGAAATAATAAAAATAAATAAAACAACTAGGGCGCAAGTTCATAAATTTGATAAGATAATTCCTGTTAGTAATAGAAATGATATAAAGGACCAATTTAACAGATTACCTAATAAGAAAAAACAAAATAATGAAATTTTAAGAGCAAAACCCAAAAATCTTAAGAATCTAAAAACGAAAGAAGTTACAGAAACATCTAATAAGTTAAAAACTCAAAAGTCAACCAATTTCGTGAAACAAAAAGTAAATAAACCTATATCTACTAAGAAACAACAAAAAACTAACGGGATCAAGATAAAGAAAATTAAAGATCCTCTCATTAGACGCTTTGAAAAAAACAGTGATTCTGTTAAAATGAGGTGTCACATGCTAGCAAGAAAAGCAGACGAGTTAATGGAGAACAAACAGAAACAAAAAATATTCATCAATGAGACAGTTCAGTACAGTACCGTGATCAGAAATAAGAAGAATATTTCCATTCGAAAGAAAGTAGACGAAATTGTTATTCATGACTATTTACCCTTATCACCTGAGTTTAGTCCATGCAGCATTGATAATCGTATTTGGGTTGGACGTAAAAAGAATACGTCTAGGTCATCTCATAACCTCGTGCAGACAATTTTGAAAACTCAACAAGATAACGATGCAGTAGTAAAAAACAATCGGAACTTGACCGGAGAAAAATCTAACAAAGAGTTTTTCAATATCGTGTCTACTCCGCCAAACGATTTTAACCTTGAGTCATGTTTTACAGAATCCAAAAATACTGAAAATGACCGGCCTTTACCTAAATCAACTTTTGAAAGTCATAATTATGAAGAAATGTTGCGTCACGGTAGTCATTCGGCAAATCCAATACATACTATCTCTGACAATAACAAAAGAGACGAGAACAATCATTTTATTACCAAACAATCAAGAGACAACTTTATTGCACCACATGATATTCAAAATTTTAAAAATAAGTTGAAAATTGGATTTAGAAAGAAATCTGATGTTAAAACTAAAGCTCCTTACGAAAAACGAACCTCCATGTTTAACAATATTTTAAATGATAAAAATCACCATCTATTTGAGCCTTCGTACTCAATTGAGTTTAATAAAAGTGATGACTTAATACATAGAGAATATCGGAAGAACTCTGCTGTAGATAGGCAGACTTTTTTGCAAACAGATATAATTCATGGTCCAGTTGGAACATATACTATAGATAAAGACGATGAATATGCACTACATTGTTCACAAATTGGCAGTACATATACAATATTTTCAAACTCTTTACGTGTCGTTGATGATAATAATGTAAATGTTTATGAGTCACAACGTGCATACTGTATACAAGAATCAAGTAGCTGCTTAAGTTACCACAATGAAATAGACAACAAAATGTTAAATCATGGCAATTTTCAAGAAAGAAATTCTGTAAATGTGTTTTTTGTTTCTAAATCGCAACAAACGCACCATGAGAATGAAGTACTGCAAAATAAAGATGTAGACCCTCTACATTTATATGAGACTAAATTACAAAGTCACGAATTATTAGAAAAAGAGTTTGATTTCAATGAAAGAAGACGAACAGATTCATTGTTTAATGATGAATTTAGTGTTGAATCTTTACTGTGTGATAGAAATTTTTATACACTTACTCGTCAAACACATGATAAGAAGGAAATTAACTTAGAAGAGGTTTCACGTCATTTTGATGATTTACCAAATAATTTAGACAATTTTTATCAAGACGGACCTGAAGATATCCTCGTAGATAATGATATTGGACAATATCCAATTGAGCTCCCGAAAGAAGGCAAACCAAATAATGAAGGTTTTACTATGTCGAAACACGAAGACAGACAAACTCTGCAAAATGGTGACAAACAAAGCAAAACTAGTAACTTGAATAATTTCAACTTTAAGAATAGACTACGCTTTGTTCCAAAGGGTGGGTTACTTAGATTATTGATATTTTATGTTGTCGAATTAAATATCTTACCAACCAACGTGATATTTCAGGTTTGTCTCCAATATTCGAGAATTGCCAAACAAAAAACGCATGTGATTATAATCTAGAAAGAGATTATTTTAAAGACGTGAGCTTATGTTCATTTTCAATACTTTGAAATTGCCATCAACCATCATAGAGATGGTCTCTTTTTCTTATTTATTTTATTACAGACAATTTACAACGACTTTGCTAATAACGTACAGACAAACACAGAAATATTTGAGGCAAAGATTCAGAATGTGAAAGAGCTTACTACAAGAGATATTCAGAAAGTTAATATTAAACTAAACAAGGATAACGCTTCTCTAATATTTAATGGAGAATCATTAAAACAAATTACGGTAGGTAGTGTTTTGACCAATCATCGTACATACTTATATTTTCCAGACTATATGTAATTAATTTGGTACCTATTTTCATATTTTCAGGTTATGGGTCAAGTGGACGAAAAATTTGTTGCAGCTAAAATAAAAGCAAAGTCCTGTCATTCATTGGAAATGGAGGAGCATCTAGTGTTGTTTGACCAACACGCTGTTCATGAGAGGATTCGACTCGAGAAAAATTTAGCAGGTTCTTATTTTACTCGTACCAGTCTTAAAAAGGAGCGTCGGTGGTGTAGTGGCTAGGGTGCCGAACTCCAGGAGCAGAAGCAGGAGGTTCGAGTTCGAAACGTATCAAAAAGATTTACAGACAGTTATATAATAGATAGCTCGAAGGCAAATGTTATAATTTTATACCAGCCATACCATTTTATGTTAATTTCTTTGTAGATTATATTATCGATGATCAATGGAAAAGAGTCACACTGGATGACTTTTGCTTAAAACTAACAAAAGACGAAATCCTACATCTTCACAACTACAAGGATAAATTCGCACAGTTTGGATTGCAGTGGACTATAATAAACAACTGCGAAGTAACTATAAGTGCTATACCTGAAGCTATACTTGGCAAAAATCCTAGACAGGTAAGTACATACAATTTTCTACATAGGAGTAGGTAGGTATAATTGCGGAATGAGAGTTAGGTATAGTCCTGGAAAACAAACAAAATATTGTTCTAAGCAGAACGAAGAAAGTGATATCGCTATACATATCATTTTTAATTTTTTTTTAATGGCCTATAGACTGACCCACTGCTGGGCAAAGTCCTCCCCTCCTCCTTTCCATTTTTCCCTATCCTCGGCGTTCTTATACCACCCTTTTTGGAAGTGGTCGATATCGTCCTTCCACCTACGCCTGGACCTGCCTCGGCGCCGCTGTCCGTATTTCTTATTACTATAATACCTAGTAAATAATACAATAATACATAATTTAACATGTTTTCAGGTTGAAATAGTGATGAAAGCAGTGAAGAGTTTGATTTCGGAGGAAATACATGCAATGAAGTCACAGAAGGGCTGTGTCTCTTTATATCCAAAATCGATTATGGATCTCGTTTGCAGTGAAGTAAGTTTGTAAATTTATCTAAATTTAATCAGTTCTAAAATTATAGTTTGTGGTCGTTTAGCGCCATCTGCTAATTCTAGGATACAACTTACTTTCTAGAAGACTAGAGTCTTCTCGTCTTCTCTCTGCTCTCTTCTCTTCTGCTAGAATCTTACCCGACAGTAGTTCACACACCGCACCTACATACACCGTTTCTCCCCGATCCCTCCCTCCCCAGCGACGTCCTAAGTCGAGGTCCGTACCCACCTGGTTGCCCTTAGGTAGTCGCTTCTTATAGTATTTAAGTCCTCTTCCAGGCTGGAGCACACTTAGCGCTCGTCCTAAAAACCCCGGTGAAGCTGCCAATAGCACCAACAGCATTAGTCAGTCAGAAAAGAAATCTATGCTAGAAGTATAACGCGAGTTAATAAGGGTCAAAATGTCGCAAGTGAGGCTAAATATTGTTCCAAGTATTATACCTAATAAAAGCTAAATCACTCACTAATTTTGTATGCATTTGTTTATAACTACAGGCTTGCAGATACGCTATAAAGTTTGGCGATAGATTATCAAAGAATGATTGTGTGGAACTTCTGAATTCCTTGTCTGAATGCAAGACACCATTCCAGTGTGCCCATGGAAGGCCCGTTATGGCAGTCCTCATGGATATGAAAACTCAGAAACGAGATTATAAGGTATCTAATCTTCAAATGCAATAGTTTGGACGTTTTTATTGCCAGTTGGAAAATGTGAAACCAAAGATATTGAAATTCATTAGTTACTTACCTACTACGATTTCTGTGGAGGGACAGACCTCTTTTTTAGGTCTAAATGCTTAATAAACGAGTATAAATGCTTAATAAATAAACATTGGTTAGGTAATACTAAAGTGGTTTTTGGTAATTGATCTGAGTACCTATACCTTTCTTTCTGAAGTACCTAGGCCTAAGATACTATTGTAATACTTATGCTATATTTTTTTTCAGTTGAACATGCTAAAAATCCGCCAATTTCTAAAGAGGAACAGTCAGAAAAATTAAATTTTATGAAGTACTCATGAATGTCCTACTTACATCTCCTTATTACTCCTACTTTAACTAAAGAATAAAAATTGCTAAGTTGAAATGATTTTTATTTATCTTAGTTCGATCATTCGGTATTTACTGTAGAATGGTTTCTCGAATCCAATCCAAGTATGGAGTTATTCGTGTGTGTACATCAGGAAATCCAACAGCGCAAGGGATACCCCACGATACCAAACCCACCAGTTGATCGTCTTTTATCATAGGACTGCCAGAATCACCCTGTAAAATATATAAAACCAGAATTTTTATTAAAAAATAATACAAAATGTCGTCCGAGTGATAGTTCTACTTCTCTTCAAGGACACTAGTAACTGGACTAAACTACAATGTGATTATAAAAACATACCCAACGAAAGAAATAATCAAAAGAAGCGTGTCGCGCGCGTAAAGTACAGTTTTAAAATTGCGCGCTGCAGAGTGCTACCAGACTACGACGGTCGGATGTGGCGGTCGGGAGAAACCATTTCAATGACTTTGACATTCGATAATGCTTTTTCGCGCTTTGTAATTCGGAAAAAAATTTAATTTAAAATATACGGTTATTTTAAATAAGTTTGTCGAAAAATAAGTATCTCAAAGTAGGTACTCGAAAACTAGTTCATTATCTAAATAATTATTTCCGGTTCCAGTCTTTTTAAAATGTTTTAGCGGCACTGGGTGCAAGCATTGGATTTCCACAAATGCCTGCCTATTATAACTATTAGATCTGTGCTATTAGAACAACACAGATCTAATAGTAAATATCTCGACAGTAAAATCCCGAAGGTAAAATTCGAAAGTCAAATTAATATCTCGAGTCTCTAATTATCAACTGTAAGCTGTAGGACGAAATGCGACGTTGTTTCACAGAGTTACCAATATAATGTGTAATATCTGTGTGTGTATGTATGTGTCCTTTATGTAATATTTGATTTCTGTGCGTTGTTTGCATGTTGTTGTGAAATCCTAATGAGAAAGCGTTCCATAACCAGTTGAAATAATTCACGTTAACAACTGTCCATGTTCCATTATCGCGTTAACAGCTGAAAATGTATAAAGCTTTTATTTGACACAAGTAATGGAACGTGTACAGCTGTTAACGTGAATAATTTCAACTGGTTTCAGAACACACTCTTATGATGGCGCGAGGCATTATTGTGCCGAGCGTTGCACCAATATTGTGCGACGCTTGTGGAAATCTACCTTAATATGGGAAAAATAAAGGATGTTTATTGGTTTACGTTGGCTGCGTGCAATACTTTTAAGGGAATAAAAAATCAACTTACATGGCAAGTTCCTTGTCCAATTGCAGTGAAAGTACAAAACATGCTGTCATAAACTTCTCTAGTATACCGCATTGCAAATTGACATGTTTCTTGACTAAATACCGTCAAATTTAGCATATACATTTGACGGCTGGACCCTCCATTGAGCTGAAAATATGAAATTGATACTTTATTTTATTTGAACCATAAGCTACCAAAACCTCAATTAATTATTAAATCTATGTACCTACCTGAAGGGACCCAAAACCGGATAAAATTATAGGATCACCTTCATTTAATTCTTTCCTATAGATTTTCAAAATGTCAACATTTCGCAAATCAAATGATCGGGTCACTTTTAAAATAGCAATGTCATTAGTTTTGAGATTGAAATTGAAATATTCATAAATTTTAATTGAATCCACGTCGTATTGATCTCCTCCTTTATCGAGGTTTGTCGTTCCTACTACCACTTTAATGTATTCAGGATTAGCACTGAAAAAGAAATTAAGATTAGTTCACTATGATGAAATAATACGAGTATATATTATCGTTAAGTCTGTCTCAAGAACGGTATTTGAAAATTGGCTAAAGAATTTGTCATTATCCTTTATTTGAACAAGAAATACTAAAAGTTGAAACATTTTTTTTAGTTTGTAAGTAGCGTGCGATCAAAAAAGTTAAAAGGATTTTAACTTACAAATTAATAGTCCTTGTAGTACGGATCCCTATAGATATAGCGAAGCCCGACTCGCACTTTGCCAATTTTTTATTGTATATTATGATTTAAACATATGAGAAAAGGCTTTACTGCACTATTATGTTTTTTACTGACTTATTAAATAATCATACCTTTCCACGCAATGTGCTGCAGTGATTACATGCTGTTCTGATACTACTGCACCTCCACAAACGTGATATCCGGCTAAATTCTGCAGCGATGTATGAAAGCGGCCAAAATGTAAAGGTGCCTCATAGCCTCCAACTATTCGCATTACAGAACCTGAAACTACACGCCGAAATAATAATTATGCAATAAGAATAATAAAAAATTATATGTATTTATTCCGCGGTAAATAATGGATTTTTACCTTCTATTTTTGTAACAAATGAAATAATTATAACTAATATGCAAATCAAATTAATAGCCATTATAAATGATTAAGCATTTAATTTTATTAAACTTGTATGTACTAGTGTACTAAATTAATAAAATAATGATACCGACTGATACACAATACGTTTGAAGTAATTTATCTAAAATCAATTCATTCTTCAATCGATAATTTGTTTATTTGAAAGGTAAACCTTATTAAAATTTGGTCATTATCTTTAATCCTCATAATAATTAATCGTAATCACAACGCAATGAATTATCAACAGAATAAGTTGATTAGATAAAATAAAATAAAACCGGACAAGTGCGAGTCGGTGCTCCGTTCTCAAAATAAATATTTTTCGTTTAAAAATATATTAGTTTATTTATCTGTATCTGTATCTCTTTAGCACTTTCTTTTATGTTTAGGTTTCTAAATAAATAGGTAGGCTAAGTAAGAGTAAGCTCGATAGTTTCATTTAAGTTATTTGCGGTCAATCTTGTCTAACTTAACTTCTGACGTCTAAGTAAGCAGACCCAACATTATTTCACATACCTACATTAAGAGCCTATGCATACTGCGTATACGGTTCCGTAGAACTCAAAAAAGCAGATTGTTTGGGTTTATATCGATGAAAACGCGATACAAACGCGTACATGAAGCGCGTTTAAGGTGCGTTTGTTTCGATAGAAACACGCAGAGACGCGATACAGACGCGCGTTACCTACGCGTTTGTATCGATACAAACGCGGATCTGCATGTGCAAAGGTTTACTGGCTGCGTCTGAATCTCGTTTTGTCCACGCATTATTTAATTCTAATGTTAAGTCTGCTCTAATTATTACCTATATGACGTCTGTCTCTGTGACATACACTAATATATTGATGCTCTCTGTCTACCCTTTGCGCAATAATATGGATCATCCACAGTGATCATCTGTAATAAAATAATTATCTACAAAGCAAAAGCTCCCATTACAAAATTCAAAACGGTTAAAAATAATAATTTATAAAATAATAAACGATAGGGTGGAAATTAAAATGATATGTCGGCAACATTCTAATCTAATATAATAACTTTAAAGATTCAACTCGCACTTATATTTTAAGTTTGTTATGCGCCTGAGTTTACTATTAACAATTAGCATAAGGTATTTTAATCCTTTTGGTATTTGCACCCTATTATGTAATGTTACCTATATACGCATGATGTTTAGAGTGCATTCTAGATTTAAATTAATTACATTAATTTAGAACTGAGGATATGGATAATAATATGAATGTAATCTGTTTGCGTGCTTATAAATAAAAATAAACTCACAAATTGATGAGTAGTTTTCTCCCGTGCCTTTGTCGCGTCCACCAGCATATTTTCGTTGTCTTGCAAATGTTTTACAGTAGTGCTTTTCAAGTTAGAAAGGTGTTTTTTACTCGAAAAATGTTTACAAAATGTGATTAATATGTGGGACAGTAAAATAAAGTCAAATAAGACGCTGCAGCCCCGATTACTTGACTGGTTTTTGAAGGGCCATACCTACCAGGTGCAGTATGGCCTTCTTCTTTGGTTCGGATGATGCAGAAGCGTGGAAAGAAGAAATGATAATGAAGAATCTCCTAGATAGCATTGAAATGTGTCACACCAGCATTTTAATGAAGAGTTGTTTATATTAGACATGGTAGTATGGACTTAGTTCCCTTTGCCTTAAAAAAACAACAACAAACAAATTGATGACTGGCTCCTTGGACATATACTCTAATCTGTGGACTGGACTGGATCTCGCTCGGTTGTTTGTTTACTTTTTGTTTCGATTCATATTCGTAATAATTTAGATCAATATGGACATATTAAAAGCAGAAATTGCGAGAAAACGGAAACAACTAGAAGAGAAGAATATCTTGGTAAATCTAAATACTACACAGTATTTTAGTAGTACCTAAGCATTGCCTTGACAATCAACATTGACTTTAAATTACAGGATCCGACTAAAAACAAGAAATATTTCAAGAGGGGAGATCTACTAGCTAAAGAGCAGGAAGAATATTTCAAAAGACATGCACCACAGAAAGAAGCAGAAGATGAGAAACAGGCAGAAGAAAAGTCAGACAAACGTTAGTAACAGTTATTTAAGTAAATAATCCAGCTTACCACTCTGGTGGTTTAAAGTTGACCTTTCCTAGTAGTATAGATGTCTAAACTAAGAAATAGGTAGTATATGTATAACTAACCTATATCTATAACACAGTTAACCCTCTAAACAGTTGTTAGCAGCTAAAGTTTTTTGCAATATGAGTCGTTTTGTTATTTTCCCACAGCCAGCAAGCAGGAGAGCAACGAATCAGAACAGACAGAAAGCATTTCATTACCTAGAACGGAAGTTATCAAAAGGCTACGGGAGAGAGGTCACCCGATATTGATGTATGGTGAAAATGAGCTGCAGTCATTCAGGAGACTGAGAAGGATAGAGATCCAAGAACCTGAAGCTAACAGAGTAAGTGGAACATGGATTAATAAGTTTGTGATTTTACTGTGAGTGAATCTGTGAAAAATTGGAACATGTAAAAAAATAATCAAATAATTCACAATTCAACAAACTATGAGTTTGCATTGCATCAAAGGGTGGGTATCTGAGAGCATGTTCGTGTAATGTAACAAACAGGAATTCGATGGTGAGCAGGTTTTCTCAAAATTAGTTTAGTAGTATATGTACCCCCTTCTGCAAAATCCCCCCTACAAATACATCCTAATGTCAAATAGAATACATGCATTTCATCACAATAATAGTAGTGTCTGCTCTTTTAAACATAACAGCTCTAAAAATTTAGAGTTGTGTGAATAAATATTACTCATACATAATGTACTTTTGTTTTTCAGGGGTTCAGAAACGACTTTCAAGAAGCCATGGAGAAAGTGGACCAGGCATATCTCAATGAAATATTGGCTTTGGGTACACAGGTAATTTTGTTTTTAAATGACGAACTAATTGAATTAAACACAAAACAGCATAGAATAAGTATCTACATATTAAGGATTAAAGTTTTTAAAAATGTAAAAAAAATATAGTTTTCATGGAATGTGGACTTGTACAAAAAAATTAAAGCTCTACTTGCCTTTTCAATATTCGTCACCTTATTCTTCTTGTTGTGTGGTTGACCTATTGTCAGAGTTGTCCAGGCCACTCATAGGCCTATGAAATTACCTAAATTATGTGTTTTTTTTTTTCAGAGTGTTACCGAAAAATCTCTTAAAGAAGAAGCACTGGACGACTCAGTTACATATGACTTAATTCAAGAAATGGCCAAGACCATGGGCCAAAGCGACAGAAACCACGACATGAATGTCATTATGACTTTATTACAAGTAAGGAAATATGATACTTTGACAATGATTTTATTAGTACTAGTTTTACGTAGTAAATTATCTATTCTTTGGTACTAGAAAGGGCGATTTTACATTCATCAGTTATCAAACCCAACTTAGTTAACTCCTTGGATGTCAGAACATGCAGTAATGCCAAAAATCTATAGTCAATATCATACATAACATTCTGAGTACTTACGTGTGGTACCATAATAATAATTATTTTTTTAACACTGACAATTATTAAAATGATTTATTGCAGAATGGTTTATATGATTATTTTTTTGTTATTGTACGGTAACTGTAAGTAAAACTCTACATTTCCAGTTTCTCCTAAAACTGTGGGGGCAGCAACTGAATTCAGCAACAGCAGCGGAGAAAACAGCAGTCAAACACAAAATGACCCGAGCAACATTTACGCAAACTCAAGTCTACCTCAAGCCTCTGATGAGGAAACTAAAGAAGAAGAACCTGCCTGAAGACATCTGTGACAGCCTCATGGAGATCTGTAAACATTTGTTGGAGAGAAACTACATAATGGTAGAGACCTTTGTAACTTAATTTTTATTGCATAAGGAGAGCAGGCGAGCAAACGGGTCACCTGATTGGTGGTCATTGTTGCCCATAGACATCTTACCTCACTATAACAATATTAGAGGGTATTGGGGAGGGCCTATATATCTTGAGGACATGGGTGGAGTGCCTCATGTGTCTGTAAATTATGCTAGCTCTCTTACCTTTCAAACCGAAACACAGAAATGTAAGCATTGCTGCTTTGCATAAAATAAGATTAAGAGGTAGAAGCTTTAGGTAAGAGGTTTTGTGCATGGAATATGGTTTCCAGATGTAGAATTATAGATGTACACGCCATAATTTATAGCAAAGGAAATGTTGTATGTTTTGTACAGTAACAGATGATAACAGCTTCAGAATCTTTGTGAGAATATAACATTTTTTTCTTTCTACAGGCAAGCGACGCATACCTACAAATGGCCATCGGCAACGCTCCCTGGCCCATAGGAGTTACCATGGTGGGCATCCACGCGCGTACCGGCCGCGAGAAGATTTTCTCAAAGAACGTAGCACACGTAATGAACGATGAGACCCAGAGGAAGTACATCCAGGCTCTGAAGAGACTAATGACCAAATGCCAGGAGTATTTCCCCACTGACCCGTCAAGATGTGTCGAATATAGCACGACTAGATAATTATAAGCTTAATTTGTATATTTTGTTTTATTTATCTGCTGCAGCATTGTAAGCCTTGCTTGACTGAAGTTTCACCAAATAAGGTAAATCACTACGTTTTAGTTTAACGTTTACTTCAGTTGCTAGATTAGATCAGCCACCTGTGCAACTCTATGTTCAATTCCCATGCCAGTGGAATATTGTATAAAGTTTCTATACAAATAGGTACAAATAATTGTATAATGAGCCGACTTTATGCCTAGATAATACTGAATATAAATACTGAATATTATGATGTCAAGGAATTTCTATATACTATAGGGTAAAATGAAACAAATTGAGTTCGCTTCGGACGTGTTCGTAACGTACAACCAGTCCCTGGCTAAAAAAATTCAAAATTACATGAAAAAGAAAAGGAAATTGAAGATATTTTTTTTTTCTATATAATGGCCTCATAAATATATATTTTTAAATAAAATAATATTGGCGTAGTTCCAGCACCGGTACGGTTCGCTGAAGCCATTCACAACTGTTCCGCCCTCCCCCCATTTGAAGTCAGCGCCTTGTCTAGCCTAGCCGAACCAGAGCATGTAGTCCAGGCCTTTAACTAGGGCTTGAACAAGTCGTAAAAATAAATTGTAAAAAATAATTGACAGTTGTTCTTTGTACTTTGATTGTTTTTTTTAAGGCAAAGGGAACTGAGCCCATACAGCCATGTCTGATGTAAACAACTCTTTCAAGTCTTCATTAAAATGCTGGTGTGACACATTTCAATGCTATCTGGGAGAATCTTCCACGCTTCTGCGCCATCCGAACCAAATAAGAAGGCGTCCCGGACGCAGTGTGGCTCTTCAAAATCCAGCCAAGTACGGATCGGGCTGCAGCGTCTTATTTGACTTTACTTCACTGTCCCACACATTATTCACATCTTGTCGAAGTTTTTCGAGCAAGAAACACCATTCTTACTAGAAAAGCACTACTGTAAAACAATTTGCAAGACAAATCGAAACAAAGCTGACGTGGACGCCACAAAAGCGCGGGAGAAACTCATCCTTTGTACTTTGAAGCAGAGGATATAATAATTATGTCGTAGACACATAGCGTAATGGCGCGTTTCACAAAATGCGTAGGCATTTCACGATATGCCAAAAAAAACACCCCGACAGAAGGTATCTGCCGTCAGACATTGAATCAATGTGCATCGATGGGCCATGGTTGTCGAGACACTCATCAGTTTCGTCAGGTTTATTATCGGACACCATGATACGACGTTTAGAAGTCATTCCGCTCGGCCCAACAACCGGGAATAGCGAACGCTTCAAATTTCGACTCTGTCCACCATCATTTTGTGCAGACTCGTCCGTTTTTTTTTCAAACGGTAGTTGTGTTGCCTTTCTGCATTTGACTTGACGGTTTTCACGCTCAGTTTTTGTTTTCTTGCTTTGTCTCGACATTTTGTATGCGGCAAGGTGAGTTAACTGTCTCTAAATACAGAAAATTATACGAAAAAGTACTTACCGCCACAAACCACGCATTAAGTTCTTATTAGGAAAACGGAGGAGTATATGCTCAACTCAACGTTGGGGACAAGAAAATAACAATGAATTTATGAAGTAACGCTGGTTTCTTGCATAAAATTCAGTAATTTCCAAAAAATAGGACAAACAAAAGCGCAAAATTGGAGCGAAAGAAATCCACAGACATTTTCTTGTGGTGTTGCCACACGTCCAGTCGACCACAAGCTATAGTATATCATCTGTTAAAAACCTTCGATTCAATTTCAACCTTATGCCCGCGCATTATGATACTTATCTGATTCTCAAATTTTGACGTTTTGGGTAGGTTGACCTGTGGTCGACTGTACTATCAGTGTTATACCTAATACCAGCTATTTTCATTTTGCGTGAATAAATATGGAATAGCAGTTAATTTACTTATGTTTTAGATTTTGAAAATACTAAATATCGCAAATGCTTCCTTTAAATTACTGCCATAAATGATACGAAATTATATAATACGAAAATTACTTACGAATCTTACGATATATAAACTTTTCTTTTAGTTTGGCAAACCCTTTGTTATTGAATAACATGGGAAGAAATTCAATACAATTTTTACTCAAAGCACTCACTTTCTAAGGGCTGATCTTAGACGTGTATAAATCTGTCAGCACTGCGTGGAAATGGCTATGCACCACAGATTAGAGTATATGCTATGCACTTCGTGAAGTGCGCCGTTACACTATGTGTCTACGACATATATATGGTTTGAAGAAAGAAAGCGGCGCTCGCAAAAAAAATAACTTGGGTATTTCTTCGTGTAGGTAAATCCGCGAAATGATTTTAGAATACATTATAAAATACCATTTACAAGATTGTATGAACATTTTATCTCAACAAGACAATTTGGGTTATTATATCATAAAAATTGAGTAAGTACCTATTTACGAATTATCAATTTCATGTAAAAATCCCAAAAAATCTGGAAACCTAATGTCAGTTTCTTTTGCAGCTTCTTGAAACTATTTGAAACTTATCCGGACGTTGGTGATAAAGTATTATGTTGTCCAATTGAGAGCCTGCCCATATGTAATAAGGATATAGTGAAAGCACAGCAAAGTATCTTGGAACACGACGAATACAAAGAGCTGCTATCAAAACTAGATTATTACTATTTGAAGAGGAATGTTCACGCAAGATTTTTCGGTTTGCCGGTTTGTCCGGAACTGCATCGTACGATTTTTCCCAAGAATGTGGATCTGGGATGTTTTCTGAAAGTAACAGGTTAGACTTGATTGTAATAAACTTTCATAGATCTTTTGAAATTTGTTACCTAGCTATTTAACTGAAGGGAATATTTAAGTTCTCACAGTAGTAATCTCTCTGATGGTTTTCATTATTCACTTCAACAAATTATTTACCAAAAAGCTCATTGATTCATAAATAGCAGCATTCTGTAAAAAATGACCACAATAAATGTTTCAGGTACCATAGTGCGAGTAACACAAACAAAGATGTTAGAATATCAAAGGAAGTATGTATGCGTTAAATGTAAATATGAAAATTCTGTAGAAGCAGACTTTGAGAACCGGTACATACTGAGGGCTCCAGCTAAATGTGGAAATGATGAGGCTAGGTGTAAGAATACCACATTCACCCAAGTCAATTTGGTGTCTAGGGAATACTGTAAGGATTATCAGGAGATTAAAATACAGGTATATTCCTTATTTATATATTGATCTTAGTGTTACATCCAATACCACAAAGGTCCAGTGGGCGTTACGTCCATTTCCCTGAAGGTCCAGTGATATGACAATTCAAATTCTAAAATTGAGCTGACAGAGCCTATGTTGACTCCATGAATTTTGAGTTTTAAAGATGGAATGACAATTTTATTCTACATTTTAAACTCCTATAAAGGCATTTAAATAATGCATAGCTTTATTGCTATATGAAATATTTTTATGTTATAAATCAGTACAGTACTGACCTGAATCACTAGTTGGTAATTTCTTAGGCTCTTAATATATTACAATTAGACATGGGGTTCTTTCGAACTCCCGATATTTCGACGCAGTTGCATGCGCCAATTGGGGGTAGTCTGACATAGGCTGCGACTGGCATGGAGCATGCAACTGTGTCGAAATATCGGTACCCCAAACTGGTAAGAATCCCGTGTTTAAGTATAGTATAGTTCAATTAATACACCATGTATCTATTTCTCAACTTCAGGAGCAGGTGAACAAGCTCAGCATCGGTACAATTCCTGGCTCCATGTGGGTAGTGCTTGAGGATGACCTGGTGGACAGCTGCAAACCTGGAGATGATGTCAATATATGGTAATGTTCCTTACAGTGAATTGATCTGAAATCACCAACTGTATAAATCTGGCTTCACAATAAATACTAAAATTATTGTAATTTCTTACTGAATTTTCAACATTATTTTAATTATATTTAGCCAATCAGATAAACAATCAAATTCACAAGTCATAGGTGACAGGTGTACTCAGGCTTATGAATCCATGATGTGGCATTAGATTATTTTAATGTATGCAATCTTTATGCTGATCTATGGGTACATGGAAAAACTTAAATCACCTTTAGTGTTCATGAGAATGCTACGAACAAAGATTTTGACATTTGCCCCTCTGTAGATTGCTCGCTAGAGAAGTTTTATAAGGAAGCGGCGTCTGCCAGTTCGCGCATGCGATTAGAGCATTTTCCCATACATTAGTTGGCCACTGAAATGTCAAATGTATGAAAACATATGACCTAAGGGTCAACAGGACATAAAACGTAAAGCGTTGCGTAGATGGAGCCACTAGCACACTCCGTAAACAGAAAAGCAAAACGAAACGTCATTTTTGAAGGTATCACCAAGTTTCTCGTTATTTGGGTTAATTTAATTTAATTTTTCAAAGTTATTAGTAAAATTGTGATATCATGGAATCTTATGGCCATTTCAAAAGAGCAGACCTAAAAATCTATTAAGGCAGCATGGCGTCTGAAGGGTAAAAAAAAGATTTGGTGGAAAGGAATGTATCTACATGTTGATTGGCTACGTACCATTGTGCTAGTGGCGCCTCTAGTGGTAGAACATTGCAGGATTATCTCCTATTAGATTTAATATAAAACAATACCAGGGACAATGTAATGTAACATCAAATGCATAAACACATATTGTGATTCCAGTGGCACAGTCCGTCGCCGGTGGCGCCCCTCAGTGCAAACCAAGAAGTCAGAAGTAGAACTAGTGCTGCAAGCTAACTACTTAGAAGTGTGCAACGCACAGAGGTCTGATGTTATAGCCACGGCTCCGGACATCAGAGAGTGCTTTAATGAATATTGGTCTAAGTTTGAGGCCTGCCCTTTGAAAGGACGAGACCAGATCCTGGCCTCTGTGTGTCCACAGGTAAACTATATTCCTTGTTTGAAAAATTTTAGGATTTATGTAGGTAGGTAGATTATGATGGATGAAGGATGATAGATTGTACTTCACACACCAAAATAAATCTATCCATATTATGTCACTGTAATGCACATGCTTATTGTCTAGCGAAGGCATGTGAAATCCACCAATCAGCACTGGGCCCGCGTGGTGTGTCATGGCCCGTACCCTCTTGTGCAAGGAGAGCCTGTGGGGACATTAATAGGCTGATGATGAATGAATAGATAAAGAGCAATAAATAACAAATACTAAATACTAACCAAGGGCGTGTGGTGCCCTATATACCCTATTGACCCTATGTGAGAGTCGGTGGCTTAGTGGCTAGGATGCCGGACTCCCCTGCGGGAGGTCCGAGATCGAAATCATGCCATGTACCAATGAGTTATTCGGATTTTTTCGAAGACTCACGTACATTTACCGACTGCTCTAACGGTGAAGGAAAACATCGTGAGGAAACCTGCATGTCTGATTAACTGAAAAAGTTTCCGAAGGCGTGTGAAATCCACCAATCAGCACTGGGCACGCTCGGTGGATCATGGCCCGTACCCCAAAGAGAGGCCTGTGCCCCAACAGTGGGGACATTAATAGGCTGATGATGATGATAAGTAGGTTATTGATGTAAAAATCAATGTGTAAGTATAGTAATGCTAATGACTACTGCAATTCTTTTCAGGTGTACGGGCTTCATCTTGTGAAGTTAGCAGTGCTGTTGACAGTCATCACCGGGTCGGATCCCACCCCCGAGAGCGAGGAGAGGAAGTCCTCACAAGAAGACAAGCACACCACACGCATTCGGGGCCAATGCCATCTGCTGTTAGTGGGGGATCCAGGTGATTATGATTCGTGGCGCTCCATATTATCTGCCTACCCCGCAAGGGATATAGCGTGAAGTTATGTATGTATGTAGAGCTACTGTCTTGACCGAAAGGTTAATATAGTTGATGGAATCAGGCATTACTTTGCGGAAATCTATTATTATTTTTTATAATTATTTGGGGAAGAAGTATCCGCCACTTTGCGATTGTAAATCCTTCTGGATTTGGTAATCGTTGGGGAGGGCTAATCCGAGGGTGAGTGGTAGGTCCTTCCCCAAATAATTACAATTATTCGAAAAGTTAGTGTGGGCACATAAACAGGATTGAGGATAGAATGGGTTTATTGGAGAGCTAGTCTATTCGACTAGCATTACTTACTACTATTTTACTTACTTATTTCTTACTACACTTGTTATTACTTCTTTTTGTAAATTCTAAAATGCTCACAGGGACTGGGAAATCCCAGTTACTTCGCTCCGGGGTAGACCTGAGCGCTCGGTCCGTTTTCACGTCCGGAGCCGGCAGCACGCGCGCTGGGCTCACGTGTGCTGCATTGAGGGTTAGTCGTGAACTCGTGATCCGCTACTGGCGTCGATTCCGGGGTGGCCGCCAAATCTTAAGCCTAAATGTAACTGTTACGCTCATTCAATTGTGTGTGTTTAGCTATTATCACTAATTTTGACGGTCACCCCGGAATAGGACATAAAACGCAAAGCGTTGCGTTGATGGAGCCACTAGTTCACTTCGTAAACAGAAAGCAAAACGGAACGTTATTTTTGAAGATATCACAAATTTCTCGTTATTTGGGTTAATTTAATATAATTTCTCAAAGCTATAGTAAAATTGTGATGATATCATGGCATCATATGGCCATTTCAAAAGTGCAGACCTAAAAAATCTGTTAAGACATGGTGGCGCAAGTCCGAAGGGTAAAAAAAAGATTTGGTGGAAAGGACGGTATCTACATGTTACTTGGCTACGTACCATTGTGCTAGTGGCGCCTCTAGTGGTAAAACTTTGCAGGATTATCTCCTATTAGTACCAATGCCGATTTGTATTTTAGACTGCACTACTTTCGTTTCAACTTAGCTTAAATATTATTTTAGCCTATAAACAAATAAACAGAAGCTGACTGAACTAATGTAGGTTGAGGTGATGAATGAATAGCTAATAGTTTCTTGCGCCGCTTCTTTCCTTTCAGCTACAACACCTTACGAAGCGGTGGTAGAGTAAAACATGACGTTGTAAAAATGTACTTTAAGGTACTTACTTACAAAAAATGATTTGATTTTGATTTGACGAACAACAAAAGGTCGTGAGCATACCAACAACAGCCCTGGTGACGATGACCACTTATCATTCGCGTTTGTGGCTTGTCTGGATCTCTACCTGTTTAGGTACTTATAAAAAACACGAGAGTGTCAGTGGCGTCGGTCGGTAGCATAGTGGCTAGGACGCCGGATTCCATGCTCCCAGGTCCAGGTTCGAAACCATGCAATGTTCATATAACAATGAGTTTTTCAATATTTACCGCCTTCTCTAATGGTAAAGGAACACATCGCGAGGAAACCTAGAAGCAGAGATAAGCAGTGTGTGACATGGGGAGGGCAACGGCAAACCACCCCATTAAATCTGCCTGAGAAAGTCGTTCTATACATACATAACTTCACGCTGCCTCTTGCGGGGTAGGCAGAAAGAACGGAGCGCTATGAATCTCTGTCTTGGCAATCTCGTTCTGTGGTTATTTCCATAATGCTTACGACCCTCATCAATAAGGAATACTACTAAAAACATACATTGACCTATTTCTCTCTAACCTTCCAGGAAGAAGGCGAATGGCAGCTGGAAGCCGGTGCTCTAGTGCTATCAGATGGCGGTGTATGCTGCATTGACGAGATCGGGCAGCTCCGCGAACACGACCGCACAGCCATACACGAGGCCATGGAGCAGCAGACCATTTCTATTGCCAAGGTGCACCAATAGTATGATAATAGTCCAATAGCACGGCAATAGGACACAAATAGTACTCTAATAGTATACCAATAGTACTCTAATAAGCGTATGCTGCATCGACGAGATCGGGCAGCTGCGAGACCACGACCGCACAGCCATACATGAGGCTATGGAGCAGCAGAACATCTCTATTGCTAAGGTGCACATATAGTACGTCAATAGTCTAATAGTACGACAATAGTGTACCATTTATTTTAATATTATACGTACAGTAAACCAATAGCACATCAATAGTACGCCAATGAGATACTAATAGTACCACAATTGTATACTGATAGTACACCAATAGTACTCTAATAGTTTAAATAATACTCCAGTAGTTTTCTAATAATATACTAATAGCACCCAATAGTACTCTAATAGAACATTTGATCAATAGTAAGTACTTTAGAGAACAAGGACAAATATCTCCACCTAGTTACTAAAAAATAGTAACAGATAGAAAACCCTCTAGATCGGACCGGATTAACTTTCCGGTATGAAGTCTGTTACTTGAATTTTAGTAGGGCTGAGACTGCAGTTTCTATTCTATTAACTATTATTATGTACCATTTTTGCTGGGATTCCACGTGTCTGGTTCCAGCCCCAGTTCTGTTTGCTTGCAACCAATATTTGTGATTTGTGGCCCGGATTTCAAGTGGAGGGCGGAGCGCACCGGGGCTGGAACCGGATTTGTGTAGTCCGAGGCTTAGTATTCAACAATGCTAATCTGACATTGTTAACATTTCCAGGCTGGCATAGTGTGTAAACTGAACACCCGTTGTGCCGTCATCGCGGCGTGCAATCCAAAAGGCCACTACGCGACCGACCAACCGCTCAGCGCCAACGTGTCGCTAGGAACTCCCTTGTTGAGTAGGTAATGGTAATTTATTTTTATAATATTTTATGTATAGAATGGTCTCTCCCCAGGAGGGTGGGTATCTTTGAAAGAACATTTCAATACCCCAATATTCGAATTTTGGACATAATTTCAATCCTGATAAGTACAGTATCCAACATAATATAATAATATAGACCCTTTGATACTCCTCGTTTTAACTTATTTGACACATTCATAAGAATGTCAAGAAATGCAAACCAAAAACTTATTGTGACTGTATGTAATATAAGATTCGAATTCTAATAATACCCTGACCAGGAATATAAAAACTCGCCATTTTGCGGAAATAACACAGATTATAAAACTACCAATGGCGCCTCTTGACAGGGTTTTTATGTGCCTGGTTAGGGTATAAGTCCTAACAACATGATATATGGCTATGATAGTAGATCAAGAGAAACCGATATGTGTAGAAACTGGATTCTGGACTAGCTTTGGTTTCACTTTTCTATAGAAGTATGTGTGAATAACAGCTTTTCGCATTGATTGCATTCTAGTAGCTTTTCGGAGTAAGCTACACAATAAGCTCAAAATAATGATAAACATACAGAATGACCCTTGCATACCAAGAATTTGCACAATTCACCCAACACCAGAAATGTAATAGATAAATTGTGTTGTTCCAGGTTCGACCTGATTTTCATTTTACTGGACTCCAAAAACAGAGCTTGGGATAAACTTGTGTCTTCATACATTATGTTTGGAGGGTCTCACTCAACGGACACCAAGAAGCAATGGACCATCGAGAAATTACAGGTACCTATAACCATTAACAATGGTGGATTGCAGAATGAATAAATTTTAATAAGAAGTGTAGACATTTTGTAATTTCCAACTTGGTAATTAAAAATTTCTTATAAAAAAACGACCTAACGATTCGAATATTTCGCTAAATTCTTTCGAATGTCACATCATTATTAGGTCTTTGCATACTTAGGTTATTTCTGCCATATTTCTATGCATAAAAAAATATTCATATCGTTATGAAATTTTTGTTTTATTGGAGACCAATGAACTTTTATAATCCTACAGGTATATATTTAGGTAGGATAATAATATAAGGTCTGCTGCTCAAGCCCCTTGATCAAGTTAGGCTGACATGCTTCAGTTTGTATAGGTTTCATGATTTCATCTAGTAACAAAACTAAACATTGTAGATTCACTATAACGCTTGAAATTATATTTTCCAGATGTATATCGGCCTCATAGGACCGCGACACACGAATATGACGAAATCAGCTAACATCATCCTTCAAGCGTACTACATGATGCAACGGAAGTCCGCATACAGAGACCCCTCAAGAACCACTGTCAGGATGTTGGACAGTTTAGTCAGGTGTGTGTCAATTTTTGAAAGTTTTCTTTCTTAAAATGAAAAAATAACGCCATTTTGCGGAGTTAAATTGAACAATTTTTATATGAGAGATCTACAGGGTGTAACAAAAACCCCTATAGTCCCGAAAGGGGGGTGGTTGAACAGAAAAAATATATCGGTTGTTTCAAACATTTCATGAGTTTTGTATGGAATATCAGATATTTTTTCGCGATTTCAGAGTTGGCTCCATAGTGAAAGTTGTTCAGTATACTGAACGTAGTTTTTTTTGTTAACTCCAGTGTAATTCTACACATAATTTGTAATCAATACGATAACACTAAATGACTTGACGAAGACATGTTATTTGAAAAGAAAAATATCTTCACTTAATTATGTCTCGTTTTCTTATCCTTTCAGATTATCGCAAGCCCACTGCCGCCTGATGTATCGCACGATTATTCTACCCATGGACGCGATTATCGCCGTATCTCTCGTCGATTTATCCATGCAAGACTGCACCCTGAACGATACAGTGGACGCCCTGCACTCCACCTTCCACAAATATCCAGATTTCGATTACCTATGCACTGCCAAGAAACTTCTCACGAAGTTAAACTTGTATGAGATCTGGCAAAACGAACTATTGTTCTATGGAAAATTACTACAAGTCGACCACAAAACTTTGGAGAGCGAAATGGAAAAAGGAAGTTATCATTTATTCGCAAAATATGACGATGTAGCTGATGATAATATTCCTCTCTCAGCATCTGTAATCACAAGTTCATATTTCAATAATAAAAAGGCCAGTAATCAAGTCGGTGAAAATTTTCATAAAATAAATGTCACGGAAAATATTCAAGATGAAATATTTGATGGTAAGAAAGTTGTAAATGGTAAGTTAGCTGCAACATTGAAAAAACATGCAGCGATAAATAAAGAAGAAAAGAAACCACCCAATGTTGAAAAGAAATCTTCAAAGAGAAAACGAAAAGAAGTCAAAGTGGACACTTCTGCAATCATGAAGAAAAAGAGTAGATCTGTGAAGAAATCAATAATCACAAAGAAATCTGAAAATACTAGTGATCATACATCGGATAGTGATGATGACATCAATAATTCCAGTATCCTTAAAGCTGTACCAAGTGTGAATGACTTTTTCAATGAACTAGGCATTGACTTGAACTTTTCTAGTGATCATGAAATCATTGACAGTGTTGAAGGAAAAACAAGTACCAAATTTGATTTCAACTGTAGGACGAGTACGCAGAAAGAAAGTAGAGGAAATGTAATAGTAAAACAAGAGTCTGATAAAACTACAAGGGTGGAAGAGAAACATAGTGGACTATTAGAAACAAATAAAGGAGGCTCAAGGTTAGACAGGTTAAAACAATTTCAGTTTGTTGAGAAACATGATTTGAGTAAATATGGAGAAAAAGTAGAAAATCCAAGTGTAAATATTGTCAAGTTAGAACATGTCAAAGAAACATCAAATAATTCTTCTAGGTCTGTTCAAAGCTCACAGCTGTCAATGTTCGAAAGTTCCGATTGTGATATAGATTTAGACATTTGAAGTGCATCATTGTTATGTATGTGGTTGAATCATCATGTTAAATAATTTAAATCAATAAATATATTATTATTTTCAGATTGGATTTTATTAACA
Source organism: Hofmannophila pseudospretella (assembly GCA_947369225.1). NCBI lineage: Eukaryota > Metazoa > Arthropoda > Insecta > Lepidoptera > Oecophoridae > Hofmannophila > Hofmannophila pseudospretella. The sequence continues at coordinate 9,091,391 of OX376321.1, read as the reverse complement.
GAAATGATTATAACAATTTTCACCTATAGTCATGCAAGAAGTTGATATTTGAATAAAATATGTTTTTCTAAGTTTCACTTTCAGCATGTCCTTTGTAGGGGTCGGTTTCATAATTCTCTATTAGCAAATTCTTGAATCTTCTCGCTGTAACTGCTATCTCTGCCTCCTTAGCAGCAACATTCAGTATTTCAATCCTGGACACATACAAGTGATCAGGATTCTTCGGGCTAACCATTTTAATTATATCAATTTCATCACCCAATTTCACCTGTAAAATTCAATGCCATCAATCCATCATTATTAACCTTCATTTTGATATTGTAAGTTCTCTATGATGGTTAAAATTCAGTATGTAACAATTTAATCGGTGAAGAAACTTACAGCAGCACTCTTCTTCATAACCTTCTTTCCATTGAGTCTAATTTTGCTTTCATAAAACTGTTGTTCAATTTTGCTGTAATGAATAAATTAGACATTGTAAATAAAAATTAAAATCATTATAATCATCCTTGGTTGATTTATATGAAAACGCCCAACCGCCCTTGCTTTGTCAAAATACATGGGTTCTTAATTCTCAACCTGCAAGTGAATTGCACTGTTTTAAATAAATCAAGTACATACCTAATAAGAACCTGTGTATTTTGGAAAAAAAGCGTCGTGCTGCGGAGGGTTGGGCGTTTTCATATAATTCTACCCTATTGACTGGCATTGTAGTTTTGTCCTAGATACCATAAATATAACGTTGCATGGTGAGTTTTTCCTATTGATTTAGAAATCTTCTGTTAGTTTTTATTTTTGGGTTTTATAGATGACATTGGCCCGTGAGGCACGTGCTATCTTCCATAAACAACAAAAATGGTCAAAATGTTAATGTACATAAAAGACTTCCACACTTACTTCCTAGCGATATTTAATGCTGACTTCAGTATTACATCTGTTCTCAAAGATGTAGTGTTGAATTTGACAACCTTAGAATCTCTTGATAGTGATGAGTCCTCATTGACATCTTCCTCATCGTCTGAATCATATTGAGCCTGAAAGAATACATGGCCTTATACCGTACCTATAGCTGGGAAAATGCCAATAAATAAATCTTTAATCACAATAATATCGTGATCAGCTGATCACATAAATAATCATTCAAGTTGTATTAAGAGAGATCGATACTTTGAAATGCGTGTTATTATGTAAATTTAAGTGCTGTATTTTAATAGTATTCACAAACCTTTTTAGATTTACTACGAATTACACTGAAATATAACGTTTTTGGATACCTATGCAGTATCGTTGAGGTTGAGTTCACATTTTTGCACACAGAACTATATAAGTTTTTTACTGTACTATCTGGTTTCACTGCTCTAAGTAGAAATCTAGGTTTTGCAATTCGTTTCCAAACAGAATTCATTGTTATTGCTACTTTTCTCGAGATAATAAGAAAATCGGGAACATTGCATTTTTTTGAGTGAGGTTAGATGTCAATGTCAACTAAGAGAGGATTCCATAACAAGTTGAAATAATTCACATTAAAAATTACGCATATTCCATTACCGCGTTAACAGGTGAAAATTTATCAAACTTTTATTGAAAACGAGCAATGGAACACGCACAGTAGTCAACGCGAAATAATTTCAACTGGTTTTTAAACGCACTCTAAGAGTACGTTCCGTAACCATTTTTGCTTTGTTGAATAAAGTTAGCGTTTTGGGTTGCGTTCCATAACGTTTATTTACCCGATAATAATTACTCTACCCGGTTCCGAAACATCGTGAATTTTTCATCTGACAGTTCAAGTTGTGTTATGGAACCGGGCAATCGAGTAATATTTAAACTGTCAGGTGAAAGTTTTGTACCCTAGAGAAATCAGAGTTAATTTTGTAAAACTAGGCAAATACCTGGTTCCAAAACAATCACTTTACCTGAGAATAATTGTCAGATAAAGCAAAAACAGCTAGATTTAGCTAAAGTGGTCGAGTCAAGAAGTTTTTCTATTACACTACAGGCAAAGGAATATAATCATACAGTTTAAAGTCCTTACTATCGTAATCAACAAACAATACAATCCGCGGCACATAAGTTGAACAAAAATGGCGGTCGTTCCGCGCAGGTAGATTGTACAAATGCTTTGGTTAAGCGCGGCCCCTCGCGTCGCACCTCATACCGCACTTCAATTGAGACCCGGTCACTGCGCATCTGCCATTTTTGTTCAACTTATGTGCCGCGGATTGTATTGCTTGTTGATTACGATAGTTAGGACTACTCGTACATTCATAAAATAAATCAAACATTTATAGACCACCCCCAACGCCCATCGATACAAAAAACAATACTTCAGTTTTCGACATTCCGTCAAACAAATCTACAACATGATGGCTATTGTAATATTAACTAAGAGACTGGAAAGGGTTACATTGAAGACTACTAAGCAAATGAACAGACTCCTAAAAAGTGGCTGCACTTTAGATACCTTCCCGACGAGAAATTAACCTGAAACCCCTTCACTCCACTTATCTACCGACACCTCCTATAAAGTGCCTGCATCTGCAATTGATCAATAGATTATTATATGTATAGGTACCTACCGATATTTTGTTACTACTATATGATGCGCACATATCGGCCTTTTGAACTCAAAGAAAACAGTTCATATCCATAATGTTGACACAGATCAGGGACGCGGATCGTGGGAGAGTCCTTCACTTGACTCGAGTGTTTGTAAGTCCGTGCCCGGCGATTTATCTTGTTCTGGCGTCGACTAGGCGCTTCAAAGTAAACACACCTCACGTCGTCTGTCTTCCAGTCAGTCTCCCTGGTATTGAGTGTGCATTTCCTTTTGACATGATTTCAAATGAATGTCTTACGTTAGGTTAAGGGGGGTCATCCAAGAAAAAATGTGCAACAAAAAATATGTATTTTCGAGAGCTTCGTGTAACGACAGTTGAAAAGTCTGACGACAAGAAAAAAAATACTCGACCCTCGATAAAATAAACAGATTAAATCCTGTTTGCGACCGACCAAAGCCACTTTCGGGAGCGGAGAGGAAACGCCTTCACCGTTTAAGAAAGAAAGAAGCCCAGAAAAATGACACCGGATCGGACCAGATTGACCAAGATGGTGAGCGCCGAGGACGAAATTTGAGTTCATCAAATAGTAAAACCGGCAGTAGCCCCGACATTTACCCACCTCGATTTTTGCAAATGTTGGGCATCAGATATTTCTTTTTGATTATTGCTGCTAATACCATAAAAAGTGAAAACCTGAAATGTGAGGTTGTTCTATGTTGGTTATTCTATTTTCTTGAATACCGTACCTAGAATTTTAAAAAGGTCAAGCAATGTAAATATTTGATGGTTGAGTAGGGTAAGTACATAATATTATACAGATTCATAGTATTCGTACTCGTTGTAATAGGTCTATCAAAGAGAACTGGTTGATAATCCTAAGAAAAAACTATTACAAAAGCCATTAAGGAAAATAAAAAATATAATTTATTTCTTTTCTGGCGATTATAAAATTTTTTCGCCTTACAATTGCCAGTATCGTTTTTTTTAAAATTAGCGAATTCACTTTTAAAATAAATATAGACTTAGATATTTTTAAAAGTTTATGGCAGGTATTCTTAATTTAAATTAAATCTTATTTCGTAATAATTAATACTGCTGGTGATTTCGAGGGTGCGACATCGAGATATGATCGTTGTTGTTCATGTTATGTGTTATTCGGACTCAAGTTGGTAACCCTTATAATTTAATATAACCTATTGCAAACACAAAACGTTTGCAGCTATTGCTTGCATCAACCCGAACCTTACAAAGTGTCAGCAGCGCAGCACCCGTTATAATTATAATAGAAAAAGATTAGGAACGTTTCGCTTTCAAGACCATAATTTTAACAGGAGTATACTTATAAGTAGATTGTCCCCTACCTTGGTACCTTAACTACCCTACCCACCTTCCACGGCTTACACAGGATCGATTGAAAAAATCGACTTCTACCTAAGTTGATTCAATTTCGAGTTTCGAGCAGTGCAGGATTGTCAAATAAGTAGATTGAAGATAGACTTTTTTAAAAAATACTTGCGTCACCACTATGAACAGCAATGTTGTTATGTGTAATTAAATCCTATAGAATGTATTGTGTTTATCTGTTATTTTTTCCTTATATAATGTATACATATTATTATATATATTATATGTGTTTATATTATAAATATCTAAGTATACCTACCTATTTATGTTATTTAAACATTATTATTTATATCTATAATTATTGTATTTTTTATTACTTGGTATTATTTAAATCGTTCTTGCACCCACTTACATTGTATTTTACAAAAACTCCATCACCCAAAGGTTGCCTAGAAGAAATAGCTTAAAGCTATAAGGCCGCCAATTGTATTTGTATCTTTTCTTCTGTCCTGTGTGCAATTAAGAATATTTGTATTGTATTGTATTGAAGTTGATACAAAAATAACAACTTCAATCTACTTATTTTTAACTGTAGTATACATGCAATTTAACTCCCTAACGCTAGTCTATCAAGCGAGTTGTGGCACACCATTTTTGTAAAGGAAGATCAAAATCGACATATTTGAGATTTCGAGTGAGAAGCTAGTGTGATTATCGCCACTGGTATCGTCTCTTCGCCACACTTGATCACATTTAACACGGTTATTCTCTTAGGAACATGTGGACACATGTCCCGCATTCAGAATGCTCTTACATCTTTTTATTTCTGTTGAGATCGCGGCCACGGCGAGTTCAAAGGGTTTTAATTTGACACAGTTTATGGCTTTGTCTCTCCCGTTTTGATGGGAGTGGGCGGAACTGCACCTAAGTGAAGAATATAGGGCCGCGTTAAGTGTTGATGCCATCCTAAGCTAATAAACGCTATATTACGATGACCTTTCCTATATTAGTCTACAGAATCGGTATTTTATGGGGCGTCAGATTCTACCATAAAGTAGGTATAAAATATCTTAGATACATGTGCCGGCCATAAAGAATAGCACCACCCCAACTCTTCCCGTGGGTGTCGTACGAGGCAACAAAGGGATTTTGTGATACATTCTACACCCAGTAGACGGCGATTAGTATGGAAAAAAAATCATACAACAGGATTCTTTTAAAAAAAATTGCTACTAATAAAAATGGACCTTATTTGTCATTCACGAGGGTCCTTATTAACCAAGACGACTTTGGTTTGATGCCATTGCTTTCCCCATTTCACACACTGGTAATCTCAGTGCAAGTTTCCTCACCATTTAGAGCACCGGTAAAAGTACGTTGGTAAAGTCTTCGAAAAATCAGAAAAACTCATTGGTACCTGATATTGCGTGGCCTCGGACCCTGACCTCCCGTGTCCGATGCCCCAGCCTCTGTGCCACCGACTACGCGCTCAACTCTCACGTTGGGCGCCACTACACACGAATATCCCCATTCATACATCACAACACGCACACACTGTTGCTTTCTTCGTCCGTGCAGTCACTGAGGGCCAGCTGAAAATCAGCGCTGTGGCTTGCCTCAGCATTATGCTGAGCTGGTGTACCCTTTTTGGCACTGTACCACACCAGATGTTCTGTGCTGCATGTATTAAACTTTGTATACTTCTGTATTCTGGTGTTTACAGCGCTAAATAAACAATTTTCAATTTCAATTTCACTGCTACAGTCTGTCCTCTAGGTGCCGGCTAGCAGGGTTCTAGGACAGTGTGCAGATGAAGTGATAGAAGAAACTTGGTAATAGTAGATATTATATTTATCAGGAACAGAACAACATAATAGTAAAAAATAGGTAGTAGTAGGAGACAATTTTATAAATCGGACAAACCTCCTTTTCATGACAAAAATACAGAGAGAATAAGTAAAAACAATGAAATAATGGAATTTAGAAATGGAATGGGACTATGATTTAAATTTTGAAAATATAGATGAAGAAATGAAGATGCCAACACGAAATGAGATAAGATAAACGCTAACAATGAGGTTGAAATTGATGGCAAGGAGGTTGATATGGACGATGAAGTCGACATCGTTACAAACGTTACCTATTGCTTTGTAATTACATCTAAGTTTCATCAAGTTAGTACTTAGGTAGCTAAATACTGAATGCTGTTAACTGGTACACCGCAAACGCAGGTGAACTTATTGTAACAATAACAATAGCTCGTATAATTGTATTCATGTCAACCAATGTACTTAGTGTCGTTTTATAGCTACCTGCATGACTCTACATTTCTAAGTTAATGCGCGATTAAGTTACCATAATTATAATAGCATAGGCATTCTGGAACAATACAAGTTTACGATGCATTATGCCGTCGAGGACGGAAGTTATGAACACATCGCTACTCCATATTGTGTTATTTTATAATGTTAACAAACATCATCCAAACATAAACATCTAAAATACTTGGTCGTATAAACCGACAGTAAATCATAGTGGTTTCTAAGCACAATAAAATAAAATAATGTTTAACCAACATTTTATTAGACTGCTCGTGAGATTGTTTATAAATTATTATAATGCTTTGAATGGCTTATGTAACTTTCTTTGTGGGTAGGTATGTATTTCACAACCCAATAAAAATTCATTCATCGTTCGTTGTGCCTATTTGTATACCTAGCTTGGTTTAATGTTGCTATGTTATCAATTTCTGTATGTTATAAAATCTTTACTTATACTAGAACTTAATTAATTTTAATGAAGACTTGAACTTTAAGAACTGCAACTGCGCAACTGACTTTTAGATCTATTTAGATCAGGTTTTTAGGTTTTTTAGTTTATAATACTCTGTAAGATTACGTATCTAAGTTAGATAAGCATAAAATAAATTCATTACAGTCTTGTCTATCATCAAGTAGATAATGGTATGTAGATATAATCATGAGAACTATCTCTATCTATCTATAATAGGTACCTATTTCTAACTCCCTTCAAACACAACAGAAATTCTTAAAATTTTGCAGATCTAATGGTCAAACACAGATCAAGTTCGTATTTCAGTCAGATATTAAAAAGTCTAGACCCGTGATCATACAAATCGTTCATGGACTAATAGCTAGTTCATAAAAATAATTAGACGAATATACCTAGGTACTCTACTTACCTGCCTATAAGGCAAGCGGATATAGGTATTAGAAATCTCACCTCTGAAGGATTTCTTACACAATTTTTGTAACGTGATAGATTTTCATACCTACCAATCCAGTAAAGTAGGGTTTGTATCAATGCTGAAAGGTTCAATTACCTAACCAGTCGTATGGATTGGTATAGATTTTACCCTCACACGCATGCTACCGGGAAATAACGGGAGCGAGAAATTAGATTTCTCATTTGCCGCTTGAGAGGCGGTCTCGTACATCATCCGGAGATGACACTTCATCATGCCGGTGTCACGGTGTCCGGTTCCTCGGCCCGTTGGACTGTGAAACGCGTGACAGCGAATCCGAAACGTATTGCTGCGGGAGTAGCGGGAATAGAGATGTAAAATGACCGAATTTGACCAGTCACGATGGTATTTGACCATAAATGACCGGTCATTTATTGTCAACTACAGTCAAATTGACTCAACATTTCTGTCTTTAAAAACTAACTTTTGTGCTTTATGTGAGATCGAGGGTCCAAGGGAAACTCACACTCGTGCTATCGTCACAAATATTTATTGTCTTGTCTTCATATATAGATTTAAATATCTAGATATGGACGTTCATACATTTTTCTGACACAATTTGGGGCCTATTTCATATCTGTCCCACTGTGCATAGAGGAAAGTTTTTTAATACTACATTGTCTGAATTAAAGTTTTTTTGGTTTTTTATCTACTTATCTTATAAAATCTAATAAGCCGTAGAACAATTAACGGAGTTTCTTTGCTAATCTTATAAATCACATAAAACCAAGAAGAAAAAAATGTTTTTTTTTCTTTCTTTCTTTCTTTCTTTCAAAAACGTTAAAAACACAAAATATCAAAAGGACTGAAAATGACCGTTTATGAGAGTTTTTAACCAATTTGACCATAAATGACAGTCAGTCAAATTCAATAACTTACGTCATTTTCAGCACTAAACGGGAAGCTCGAAAAGTCACGGTGGTGTTCAATGCTCGTGAAATTTAGTTAGCAACGGGTTCGTATTGTTATAAATAAACGATGGTCTTGGTACTCCTCCAAAGTGTAACGTAGATAACTGGTAAACTTTAGGTAGGTAGGTACTTACCTACTAAAGTACTAACCTACAGTGACAGCTGGCATATTGTACAACGCTACCTACGCACCAGTATAGGATTTCTAGTTGAACACATATGCGGTTTTTACCGTTCTCAAAGCATGAAAATGCATGATCATGAATCGACAGAAATCTCTGATGTAGCGCATTTGAAGTATAATATACAGTCGACCATAAGCTATAGTATACCATCTATCAAAAATCTTCGATTAAATCTCAATCTCAATCTCTGCGCAATATGATACATTTCAGATTCTCAAATTTTGACGTTTTGGTTAGATTGACCTGTGGTCGACTGTACTAGGCACATACGAGTATAACATCTTTCTGTGTCCATCAATCCACGCTAACCTCTCATAAGAAGCATGCTTGATGATACCCTTTCCTTTATCAAGAAATATCTCTTTATTTTGTCTAAACTTTACCTTTAAGTAACCCACTGCGGGCGTGACGGACTCCATGAACTCTAGGATCTTTTTATTTTATATTATGGTATTCTTACTACCACACTATGGACAAAAAGTCTAAAATAAATGATTTTTATTCTATTAATAAGTATTTATATCTAGCTTATACACACATCAAAACTGTCTAGGGATATTCACATTTTTGCATAATTTGAAAAATACTGGCCATCTAGAGAAAATGTTTATATGGCAGAAACACTCTTTAGTGCCATTAAAATAAAAAAATAAAATAAAAAAAACATTTGCGCGGGAATTCAGGAAGTTACAAACGAATTTTGAAAATTAAGTTTTGTGCTATTATTTAATAAAATTGATATCATTAATTAAGCTCCGCCAGGAACAAAATTTTGAATCCAGAGTGCTATTGCGAGCTTTGCGAAACCATGCCACGTCGACATTTAACCAGAGAAGAAATGTTGAGAGCGATAGGAATGTTGGAAGCTGGTACCGTCCAACGCGTTGTTGCTGATACCCTAAGAACAAGGCAAAACGTGATTTCTAGGTTGTGGTCACGATATCGTGTTACCGGAGAAGTGGCGGAACGGCACAAAGGGTGACATCGCGATACGACCCCAAGACAGGATCGTTTTTTACAGAATGCCGCCAGAAGGCAACCGAATGTTACGGCGATGCAGTTAGTGCAAAGGCTCCAGTTGGACCACCAGGTACTTGTCAGTGACCAAACTATCAGGAGTAGGTTGCATGAAGTCAACCTTCATGCCCGCAGACCGCTTCGTGTTCCAGCCTTACGACGTGGCAATCGCGGACGTCGACTTGCTTGGGCTCGCGAACACTTGTTATGGAACGACAACCAATGGTCCATGGTACTCTTTACTGATGAGTCTCGATTTGGATTTCACCCAGACTCGAGAAGAACACTAGTCTGGAGAGTGCCAGGCAGGTCGCCTCCAGCACCCACAAGAGGTCCATTCTTACCGAGGCGGAGCAATCCTGGTGTGGGCAGGCATTCGTCTTGGCGCGCGAACAGACCTCATTTGGATAAGAGGCAACATGTCTGCGGAAAAATACCGTGACGAAGTCGTGGTACCTGTAATTGTTCCATTTAGAGTGCACTTCGGTCAACAATTCCAGTTAATGCAAGATAATGCCCCATCACACACGGCGAGGCTGGTAACGGCCGCCCTTAGGGACCATGATTTGACGGTTATGGGATGGCCTGCACAGTCTCCCGATTTAAATCCCATCGAGCACGCATGGGATATGCTCCAAAGGACAGCTTTAATAAACTTCCCAGGAAATCTGGTGACGGAAGAGCAACTTTTTTTACATTTGAAAAGAACCTGGGATCTCGTACCTCAGCGCGACATTGACACTCTAATTTTAAGCATGAACAACCGTTGCCGATGTGTTATTAATGTCAGGGGGGGGGGGGGGGGGGTAATACGGATTATTAAATTTTATAAAATGTTAAGTTTTTCACATAACATCTTTATTTGTCCTAACAATTTTAATTTACGTAATATGTACAGTGAGCTTAAATTTTAACACATATTCATTTTTTTTAAATACTACAAGAAAACGTCGTATTTATTACGTAAATATTTTTTTTTTATTAAAGCATATAATTTGGATTAATTTTATACATAATTCTCCCAAGAAATTAATTGTGGTTTTCCAAAAAATAAATTAACATCAAATATCCCTAGATTGTTTTGATGTGTGTAGTTCCGTCAGATCGTGTACCGCCGCTCAGCAACCGCAACTCAGTGTAACATAAGTTTCGTACTGACCGTCTTCTCCAGTACCTCAATGACTTTTATCGACATTTTTAATCAATCAAACACTCACAGACATCATTCATCGACACTGCGCACCAAAACTTCCCTATTCATAAAAATTAATGACAATATTAAATTAACGGTGCTATTAATACTCCCAATTTAGACATTTTACAGCTGGAGACGGGGACTGTCTTACATATGAGTGCGGGTTTATGGGTGGACCACATGGGCCATGGCGCTTTGTTAACGGCCTCCTAATGCAGGTTTTACGAGTGATTTCACGGCTGTTCCCGCTGCAGGGGGCATGGGGGCAGGCCACGGGCCACGCGGTGTCAATTCGCCACACAAGCCACATGGAATACCATACCAGATCATGAGCAATTCGTTTTCGCTTTCATTGCTATGACAATAAGTTCTGGATATAGGTACTATCCAATTCAATAACTATGGAAAGCTGAAATATGACTATGATGGTTTGATGTAAGTGGATGGACACGGTTCAGCAACGTTGAATGACGAACTGTGGTGATGCTACAAATACAAATATACTTTATTGCACACCCGGGACAAAAACAAAACATACAACATAAAGAGAGGTACAATATACAGTGCGGAAAGGCGGCCTTTTCGCTTTAAGCGATATCTTCCAGGCAACCTTCAGGTGATGGAAAAATCATAAGATACATAGGTAATATACGGGTGCTATGTCGTAGATATCTTAGAAACTTTTCGCTGTCTCTCGTATTAAAAAAAGAACGTTATGTTCGTATAAAGTTATAGAATACAAGTTTAGGGACTAATTGTTTTGAGATTAGTCGGAGATAGTGAAAGCTCTTTAGCATACAAATATTGTCTGGAAGAGTTAGCGATAAGACCGCCAACATTGTATTATCATTTATCAACTTCAATACATATATACTATACTTATTTTATGCTAAGTTTCAAGTAAAAATAGTTGTAGTATTCTACCTGCTGTACCGATTATACCGAAAATCTACGAGTATATATGAGCGATTACATAATGTCCGCTCTGCATAACAGATTTCCACTAAGTAGGAACACAAGTAAAGTTATAGGATGTTCGCCATTATAAGCTCATTTTGTCAGCTCCGGGATGAGGCGAGCTTAATTAAAATTCTGCACCATTCATCATTGGATTATTGATTTTGTGTCGCATGCATTTGGCGCTGAACCGACGTCCGTTATCAATTAGCTGGGACCTGACTCCGCTGGTATAACAGACAGGCAAAATTAGTGGGAACCAATATTAGGTGGCATAATATATTATGAAAATTAAGTAGGTAGGTGACAATTGAATTCACAAATTAATAAATACCATTTTTCAGAACTTTTAACTCTGTTCTCTATTATATTAATAATTAAGTATTTGGTCATTTTCATTTGCTCAGCTCTATTCTCCCTTATTTTCGATTATCAAAGGTGAGTAGAATCAAACCTAAGTCAAGTCTATTTAGGTATGTTCAAGTACAGTACTTAATCCGGTACCAATGTAGAGGAATGTTTGAGTAGGTAACTTGTTTATAATGTGAATTTGGGATCAACTAAGGTGGATTTTAAAGGACGTAGTTCCACGCAAATCTACCTACCTACATTCATTACAAATTGGAAATATCCATTCGTAAATTGAACGGCTTATAAAAACACCCCACAGAAAATAAGATAATGTTCCTTACAACCGAGCTGTCTTAATACGATAAACGACTTAAGCTCAATAAAACTAAACAAGTTAAACTATTCGGAGACTATAAACCATTCGCCCCTACACAACAGATAGCACCAATAACGATATTTGACTTTCCTACTTTCTTGTTGGAAGCGTAGTGGAAGGCACAAAGTGGGCATAATGTCGGATGAGTAATGCTTATGCGCCAGATGTAGGTATCTTAAGTAATTGACGTAAGCAATGTACGAGTATAATATGTGCAATAAATTATCGTTATCATTTCTTTGTGAGGTTGGGTTGGATGGATGTAAGGGAGCCGATTTAGAGAGAAGAAATATTTAATATCTCGTATTATTTGATACTATTTTTAATAGGTGCATGGTCCGGAAAGGTGGGCAAAGATTGCCATGCAATGGGTGCCACAAGACGGACAGCGGCGCCGAGGCAGGCCCAGGCGTAGGTGGAAGGATGATATCGACCACTTCCAAAAAGGATGGTATAAGGACGCCGAGGATATGGAAAAATGGAAAGGAGGAGGGGAGGTCTTTGCCCAGCAGTGGGACAGTCTATAAGCTATTAAAAAAATGGCTACGACAAACAGGCAGACGGGCCACCTGATGGTAAGTAGTCACCGTCGCCTAGAGACACGTGCAGTACCAGGGGTATTGCTTGTGTGTTGTCGGCCGTGGAGGGAGATTATTTTTTTAACGTTCTTTTTGAAGCATTCCATGTCGTAGCGCTGCGGGAAAACGTCGGGTGGAACTACTTATTCCATTTAGGTATCTACTTATTTATGATGTAGGTTATTTAACATAGACTATAGAATATGTGCAGCATATAGGTACGTAGTGGGTACCAATCTATATTTTCGTTCTTCTAAAATCATAGCATATGCATGATGTAAGTATGTACCTACATATCCACCAGGGTCACTGACAATGGTTAGCTGAAGATATTTTCTTCATTGCAGGTTCGCTGGTGTCTTTTCGTGCGCTTTTACATGGCTTTTACTCTTAATCTGGCCCTGTTCTGAGTTATTGTATTGTTACATTACAATGCATGTATACAGTTATCTGATCATAACTGAAAATACTTGAACTGCTATTCCATGTTTACCAACTTTAAAATAAAATTGTAGAACGTTTAAATTCTAAATTCAAAATGAAAACAGCGGAAAGGAACGCGACGTTTGAAATGGTTTCTCCGTAAAGGCGGGCTTTTTCCTATGACAACAAGCGCTATCTTGGACGGGCAGCGTAGGTTTTCATGAGATGCCAGTATAATTTTCTCCACAATCTGGAAACTGGATAGAGGCCAGCACATAACTGGTGCATTGCGGACAGTTTGGATAAAATGTTTGCTACAGGGGACTTTGTCTTGAAATCTTCGTATGCCTGAGCAATCTTGAAACGGACGTACCTAAGTTACGGTTGAAAAAAGTTTAAGTTGAAATCTGATACGCGATTAAGGCAGATGTATTTAGGAGATAAAATGTGAATTATCCTAAATATCGTTAACACAAGAGGTACTTATACTTACAAAACTATCGTTAATAAAAAAGAGCCAGATGCGAGATCTCTGACTCGCCTCGTTTTTATGTGTTCATATTCATTGGCCAGGTTCTTACCGTGCTTTACCAGAAAACGGTGTTTGATAATAATCGAAGCGTTATTAATAATGATACAGTACAAAACAAACGTCATTCCTTTTCTAAGGTTTACGATACACAAAACATTTCATATTTGCGGGGGTGGCTCTCCGATTCCTATTCCTCGGAATTCGTATTAATAAAAGGATATTATGGAGTATCGGTCGTTTCTTTATCCGGGGGCAGAGGTCAGGAATATCATGACTATGGCGTAGGCGGGTTTTACTGCACATTTTAGTGGCAACAGTAAAATAAACTCGGTCCGAATGTCCTGGGCCGGCCGCCTCATTGTTGCGACTCACCCTGCCTCGTACAATACTTTATAGGCCCTTGGGATAAACTGTTTAACGCTTAACTTTTATTAAGTGACGGTTATAGTTTTAGGAATGGGAATACATAAAGTTTAGTTGGATATTCGCCATAGTTATGTTTGTTTGATCAAGAGGATTCTTTGGTGCAGACTTAAAGGGCACATATTTAAAGATTATATGTTTTATGTATAAATCTAAGATTACAAGCGTAGAATTTACCATAAGTACCATAATATAAAACGCTCGCCTATAAAACCTAAAAATATGATATGGTTTGGTGGGATACCTCTGCAAAACATACAGAGATATAGGATGGGTAAAATGGGCATAGATAACAACTGTACTTACCTTATATAGGTAACAAAATCAATCAATATGCGTAAGTACACTTAGGATAACATTTTCGATAGTTTTGTCTGTATAACATGAGCAACAGGATACCATGTTCGTACATACCGATGGTTTATAACGTCATCCATCCAATTAACGCCTCTATGTTGATTTCACAGACGATTACATTCATTAAAACGTTAACAAGTGTCTTTACCAATTAACCGTCGTCTATGTTACAAAGCCTAATAAATTCAATTTCTGGTTTACGTTTCAATTTTTAGGGATCCGTCCGTGTCCGTACCTACCGCGATAATAGTTATCCCCTTCTGCTGTCTGGTCTGCGGCCACACTCCATCTTCCGTCCGTACTTTCCACAGTTCGTCTGTTACGTGCTTCTAGCACGTAAACTGAACAAGATACTGACTTCAACTTCCGAATATCGAATTCGGAAGTTGAAGTTAGTATCTTGTTCAGTTTACGTGCTTCGAAGCATGTAACAGACGAACTGTAAAATTTAGTAGAATTGTTATATTTTGACACATTTATATCTATGATTCATATTGAGATCATGCAGCCGCCAACCGAATCCCTACGCTAAAAGTCAACATTGCCGCTTCAAAAAATTAAACTTACTGCATTACAAAGCTCATAATCGACGGTTAAAGCTCATGTTAAAATGATTAGTGTTGCCACTAATTCAATTTTTGTCCCCTTTTACCTCAAACAGTGGCAGTCATTCGAATCTGCGGGCCGCAGGGGCCTGAGATGTTTATCATGAAATATAATTTATTCCTATGGGACTTGCCACAGCTTTATCTGCCCTTATTGGTAAAAGATCGCATGGTGTTGTATTTTTTGCACCAATTTGTATTTGGCTTGCGGTAGTTTTTTTGTCGCTGGCGGAATGTTATTTTTGGAACATAGGTAAGTACCGATAAGAATTTTTTTCCAACGTATCTGTTTATCTTACAACTCCACCAGTCGTGTAACGTCAAGTAAGGTCTTGATGAATACCAGAATATTCCATAACTGAACAACTTCTGTCCCACAACTTTTTAAGTTTTGCATAAAAAAGAAACAGAAAAAAAAATCGACTCTCCCTCCATTAGAATTATGAAAAAGTAAATTACCTATATCAAAGTAATACCTGCTCGGCGTAATAGTGTACTCGTTTTTGTCTATGTATGTTAGTATCTACATTATTGAGTAACTTGTTCGATTATTTGCTTAAGCAAGCATATGCCAAACGACCAACTTTCATTATTTATTAAGCGAAAAAGGACATGTTAACTTAATTAACATTTCATACATCAATGCAGCGAGCTATTAGATCATCATGGATTGCATTATGGATGGTAGGTGCATGTCGCTGCCTTTTTTCTTAATTTTGATATTAAAATATGATAATAATTACAATGATTATAATTTTCGATAGCTCGATATTACCTTATATACCTAAATTCTACTTCAAAGTTTTTAGTAAATAGTAATTTAACATGAAATTCTGGCTTTAATAAAATTCTGGCTATCAAAGTACAACACTTTCTAGAGCTTTTCTAGAACTATGATATAATGACACAGAAAGGAACAGAGTATATTTAAATGGAGGTTGTGTTCTCAGGAAGCTTCGTGCAACAAACGTTAAGAGGTATAGTGAAGTGTTAATTATAACATAAGTACTTAAATGCATTGGACAATTAGGAATCTAATATCACGAAATGTTGCTTGGTACATACGGTTTACAAGGAACTTATCAACTTTAGTTGTCCTTTTGACACCTAAAGTTGTCAACTTCAATACAGTCCATGTAACAAAAGGCTCGTGTGGGCGTGACAAGTTGACAAATGTTAATGTTGGTAATTAACTTCGGCGACCCGCATGCTGGGTAACGTCCAATTTTGTGTTCCGAACGAAACAGACGAAGAAATGATGTTAATTCTGCGTTTGTTTGGTGTTAATTTTTGATTGATTTTTATGTGGGTGCGAGGTGCTAAGGGTCGTTTTATTTTAAGTTTTTAACACGTTTACAGTCCCCATACAAAATTTTGACAACTTCACAAGTCCAACTAATTTAAATCTATTGTTATGTGACCTAACAAAGGAGACATGGCCTCCTTGGATATAGGCACTTGTGGTCCCCAGTGTGGGGCACTGGACTGTGAATGTGTTAAAGCTAACCTATACTATAAAACGGTTTGCATATTTAGTTAGTATATTTTCTTAGTGTAGGTACGAAGGGCGCAAAAAAGGTTCGGAGAAGGCTACGTACGCTAAGTAATAATATTAAACTAAAGTGGAATATTTAATATGAGACCTTAAATGTAGATTATGTATGAAATGTCATGGTCAAACTGTTATTTTCTGTTTATAAAGGGTCGCTGTCGCTATTATTACGTTTAGGATTTAAGTAATCTATCAGATAACTATCCTCAGAAACACTTTGTATAATATGTAAAATGGTTTTGAAGTTCCATTAAAAATACTTAAAAAAATATATTATTGATAGGTATGTAGGAACGCGCTACGTGAGGACATGGATGACGTAACGTCAGTTGTATGAAAGGGAAAAGGGAAGATCTTCCACCAGGCGGGGTGTTGTGCCTGGTGACCAGATGTCCTGGTTCAACTATGGATGTTTGGAACTCGTATATATGCGAAATCCCAGGAAAATTTCAATAGCGCGTTCTACATTGATGTGAGTAGGTACTAATCAAAGAGGCGCGTCGTGCGTCGCCACAGGTCTTACCTCTATAATTTATTTAATTTAGTTATGCAGCTGTTTAAAATCTAACATTGAAATCTCCCTCTATGTAATTACTATTTGTATTCCGATCAAACTCTATTCAACTCTATAACAATTAGTACGCACACTCCAGCTAGAGCAAGCCACCACGTAATTCTGTGGCAATTTTTTATTCGATAAGAAATCTAATCTGTTTCGCCCCTAGTTTTAGAGTCCATTAAAAGAATCCCTTAGTTTTGGCTAAATAATACAGCAGAGCTATTAGTGAGGGGCAAAACAAAACAGAGTGAGGACCGGAACTAAACCGCAGTAGAGTACCTCGGGGAATAGGTATGGTGGCGGTGTGGTACGTACCTAGCTGAGATGAACGACTTCAGAATCTTGAAATCAAACAATGGGAAAGAAGGCTTTTCTAAATCGTTTTTTTTTTAAATTTCTAATAGCGCACACATACAAACAATTAGGTACAGAAGATAAAAAAAATATTAAACAAATATATTATAAAAATAAATAAACAAAAGTAATTAAGTTTGATGAAGGTGGTGTGCAGCACCGGAAACAGAGGACTGCCTCAGCCTGTTGCCGCAGAAATCATATTATGATACCTACGAGTATGTTTAAAGTTGTCGTTAGTAGTGTGTTTGCTGTAGGTGAATAGTTTAGTTACACTTTTTCGTTTTAAAATAATGATAAATAAACAGTATAAAGTTGATGAGATTTAATTTATAGCCAGAAAGGCACTGGTTGATGGCTGTCTGTCGTGAAAGATAATACTTTTCAGGGATAGATTTCACGGTAGAGTATAAAACATATAGGTACTAGGTACTTACTTAATTTAAACATTGCCTACCTGATGCTATAATAGAACACTCTACACGTTACATCATCTCTACATAAACCAAGCGTCCTCAAATTTTAGTTCAAAATACTAGCTACTAAAAAGGGCTCAGAACATTGTTATCAAAGTTTCAAAAACTCATTTCGTGGTAACATTTACTTAATTTACAGATAACTACATATATTTCGCAGTTTTCGGTTGTAATATTAGCAAAACGACGTCACTACATGGGGTCTTAAATAATTATGTCAACAAGTATATGCAACCGACACTCTTGGTTATCGATAATTGACTATCTTCGCGGTAACGTGTAACGTAAAATTAATGTGGAACAAAAATTGTAAATGTTTTATTTATTATTATTTATTTATTGAAAAACCATTACAATTTTATAACGGGATATCCCAAATCAAAATTGTAGTCAATACGTCATATACTGTACATAAATAACATTATTAAAATATGTGAAATTTTTGATATTTTAAAAAAATATCTGTTATAGTAACCTACCTCACAGCTACCGAAGTGCACGGCAGATGTGCGCCCTAAGGCGGGTGACTCACGTCACGACGACTCAATTACACATTCGATAGTTTTTGTGGCGTGTATACCCCGTCGATTCGAAAACCATTCGGTTTTATGAGGACGTTGAACTGAGCTCTGTGGTGGGATATGATTTTTGATGATATTCGTCAAAAAATAGTACCTTACTGTAGAACGAGGCTACGAGAGAACCAAGTGGTCACTACATAACTTACTCGTCTTTTAGTTTAGGTAGATTTTATTTATTTTATTGTTTACACACATGGACTTCCCTCCCCCCTCTCTCAGACGCACACACACCCTCTCTCTCCCACACACATACATATACACACACTCACCCCTCGTATAACATACTCGTGGAACATAATGTCATGCACGACACCTATTTCTCCTCACTGACAACTTTCGCAATTTTGCACAATTAATATGTACAATAAAATACCGTATTTATATTTAAATATGTAAGGCTACTTTAGGAAAACCTATAATTGGCTTATGTTTAGATTATTAAGTATGGTTAATTTGTTTTAATAATAGCTGTTGGTTCTCTAAATAAATAAAATAAAATAAAATAAAATAAAAAATAAAATTAGTGTAAGTGTTGTACATATAATATGTTTATAACGTAATAAATCCCAGTGGTTAAAAGGCTAAATAAAGGCTTATAATTTCTGACAAATGTACTTCACTATTTCCTTTTCTATCTCATGTTTGTTGTTTTATATTTGTGCAATAAAGTGTATTTTACTTTTACAAATCTTACATTACACTATTAAAAATTGAAAGCAGCTATCTTAATAGTTCAAACAAAAGTAATTGCTGATAATTTAATTAGACATTCAACAACACCGGGCATTCCCTTATAAGAAAATAACTTGCCTTATCTTGTACCGTATCAAATCTGACTTAGGTAATCATCAAAGAGTGGTTAATTACTAAAAAGTAATTTTTACACACTAAAGTTTTCACAGCGTTTAATTTACATATTTGGGCTCCAAATAAAGTGTAAGTACTCGCACTGGTACAATAAAACGGTTAAATTTCAACATAGTAGTCATAGTTAGAACAAGCAAATGTCACAAGTTAATGTCAACAAACAACATGTATGTACTACACTAATATGCATTCATTAAAAATGTCTAGGGTTGTAACCAGTATAGTGACTGTTTCGGAATACTTACTTACTCGTATCTTATTTTATCTTATGATAGGGGGTGGGAATAACCCAGAGGCACTTCGACCCCTGAGGATCTTTTGTGCCTACCCCATTTTACACACTGGTCATCTCAGTGTGCAGGTTTCCTCACGATGTTATCCTTCACCGTTAGAGCAGTCGGTAAATGTACGTAAGTCTTCGAAAAATACGAAAAACTCATTGGTACATGGCTCTGCACGGTTTCGAACCTGGACCTCCCGCACGGGAGTCCGGTGCCACCGACGCTCTTATTCGGAATACTTACTTATATTTATGTAAATAGGACCTCCTGAAGCAGAAAATGCTTCCTTTTCTGCATCAGGAGGTCGTTTATGAAGAAAAATGTTAAACATTCCAGGTACCTATTCAAAGACAAAGCTAACATTGATGCTGTTACAGTTATGGTGTATTGTAAATAACGAAATGTCGTCATAGGAAAGTCAAATTTGAAAATTGTCGTTGATTACAAGATTAAAGGTGTTCCCCGTGTTTCACCAACAGGTTACACTAAACCGAAACTCAACCCTAGCTGGTACATAGACATAGATAAGTATATGCTCGTACATACTCGTATACCTACAGTCATTACGAGTACTACTTGTTTGCTTAAACCGCGTGCTGAAACTTTGGAATTCTGGAGACAAGTTTACAGCTGACAAACAATAGTTCATTTGCGGACGTGAACTTGTCACCTGCTTCGATATGCAATGCAAGGAATATGAATCTTTCTGTAGTTTTATATTCATCTTTAATTTTATAACTTTTACTTATGTGAACTTCTAAGAAGAGGGGTCAGAGATCTTCGCTTCTTATTTCCTACATCTGTATTTGACATTATGATTTCGTTTACAAAACACATGTAATAGATTGATGAATTGAATACGCATTATGATGTTAATGACCACGTTGGATGAATTTATACACAGAATTCCCAATAATTTGAAAAATATAATTGACATCGAAGTCTTATCCATTGGAAAAATTTCAAAGTGTAAATTCATGTTAAAAATCCATATACATATATCGATTTTATTTATTATGCATTTTTCATGCTAGGTATACTTAAAATAAATTAGAAAAAGGGGTGCAAAATTAAATCAAAATTAAGTTAAATTTTTATTTTACATAATATCGATGTTAAAAATAGTCAGCCCCACGGTTCTTCGGTTAATTGACCTAACACAGCTTGACTTAACGTAACAAAAAAATGTAAAAAAAAAAAAATAACGTGCTGAGATTGTTCCTACTCACCATCGCAATAACTCTTGGAACCATACGAGCTCGGATTACTTTCCAGCTAACATCAGTTTATGGATCATCTGCATCTCGTAAAAATGCCGATGAATTAGATGGGATTAAACGCCGAAAGTTCTGCGGTAGGTCGTACGAGTCGTATAACAAATCGTAATGTCGTTCTGGCACAGTGTAGGGACACTGAAAGGCAACTGAAAAGTATTTCGTTTTTCCTTCTTCAGTTTGTAGTTTGATCTGTGAATACTTCTGTGTTTAATTATTTATCTCCGATAATGTCTTGAAAGTTTTGTCATATAGGTAGATACTTTAGCTACAGGTACGCCATTTGTCAAAAAAATCCCTATCTCTATAAGATTAGATTCTAATAGAACTAGTAGGTATATAGAGTTCCTTTCAATAGGAAAAATAAGTTTTACTCTTGTAGACGCCCTCTTAAGGTTACTAGGTAATTAGACATGATATTTTACTTTAAAACTTAAAAATAAAATAGAAATGTATCTAATCTGTCCCTGATTACCTACTCTTTTTTCTGTCAGAGTTGAAGAATACGGTAAAGACTTAAAGGTGAGGTTATCAAAAAATAAGGTGAATTTTATTGTACTGTACTCTACTTCGCGGGTACTATAAAATTATGAAAAAGAAATTGTGGGTTGATAGTACTGTATTTGACATCTATGCAGAGTTTCATATCAATATATTCAATTGCTGCAGAGCTACACGTGTTTTTGTAAACACACAAAGGTGAGTGTTTAAATTTTTACTATGTCTGATTTTGTTGAGCATTGGTTCTTCGAGAACATTTTTGCCAAATACTTGACCCATATCTATCGTTCCACAACCACCGTACTTATAGCACCGTGCGACTTCTGGCTGTTCAACAAACACAAAATACCACTCCGAAGATACCGTTTCGAATCGAAGAAAGT
Organism: Hofmannophila pseudospretella; assembly: GCA_947369225.1. Taxonomy (NCBI): domain Eukaryota; kingdom Metazoa; phylum Arthropoda; class Insecta; order Lepidoptera; family Oecophoridae; genus Hofmannophila; species Hofmannophila pseudospretella. The sequence continues at coordinate 9,069,483 of OX376321.1, read as the reverse complement.
ATTGATGGCCATCCCGGAAAAAGGCTTCTCTGACTGTTTCGAGGATTGGAAAAAACGTTTACATAAGTATTGTGTCGGACGGGGAGTACAATGAAGACGATGGAATTAATTTGGAAGAATAAATAAAGATTTTTCATTTTATAAACAAATTCACCTTATTTTTTGATCACCACGAGAGATACCATTTTCGACGAAGCCATGTGTCGTCAGAACCACGTGTAGAATCTCTACCATACATACGTAAGCTACACCAACAGAGGTTCTGTGAAGTGCTAATCGGAAACATATGTGACAAAAAAACTCAAGATACGAGTAAGGGTCAATTTCGAGAACAGCTCGCAGCGCATTCATCGCGCTATTAAAAGAACATCGGATCAACGCACGGATTGACAATGACAAGCGTTTGAGTTGAGGGCGACGACGACGTTTATTTATTTGTACAAGTATTCCCTTTTAGCGACGAGTTGTACAAAACAAGGAACTTTTAGATAAGTGTTGTACTTCGCCGTATCTACAAGACGCGTCGAGCTATGGTAATAACTTTGGCTGAGAGCGGGAAGTCAAGACACGAGACTGGGATGTAACAGGATGTTTTAAATAAATTATAAAATATAAGTAAGCATGTTGGAGTTGGATGCAGTATAAGTAGATATGAGTATTGATTGAGTGTAGTGTAACATGAGTTTAGAACACTGCACTAACAACAACACAACTCTCATCTAACATTACACTCATACTCGTAACTACTTACACTGCATCCAATTTACTGTACAGTGTGCAATATAAAGTTACTTATAAATTTTTCGCAATAAGTTCTTGTTATAATTCTTTCGAATTGGTTTTTACATGATTCACGTGTACGTTTTTTTTGAAGTGTGAAATAAGTTAAAGGGACATGTACTAAAGGGTATTAAAAAGCCACATATGTTGGCCACTGTACCTCAGAGAATAGAACATGGTTAAACAATGATAATATTTCTTATTCCTCAATAAAAATAGAGTGGGACCACAACTATTACTGGTAGTCCCACTATGCAGTGGGACCACGAACCTACATTTTCAGGTTAGTGGGACTACGAGTAATAATAGCACAATATAGGTGGGACCATGAGTCACACACCGATACATTACGTAGTTATGTATACCATGGTATTTATTTAAAGATCTTGAATGAAACATACTCACAAATTCGAAACCAAAAAAGAAACCGCCTAACAAAATATTTCCCGATATCAAATCAAACAATGTTGCGGCTAAACTAAACACCGCGAGTTTGTTTGCACAATGTCCGCGTACATTTCTCGTGTGACGAGTTCCAGCTGCTCGGCACAGCTGCTGGCTGAGGGCTCTTCACTCTCCAGCGCGAGCTGAGGGTTTCTCAAGAACTAACGTCATTGCATTGCAGCTTTCCTACATTCTCTTGTTGGCTTTAGAAGTCAGCGTTTGTTGCGGTGTTTATTACTCAATAATTTTTTTATTTGTATTTATTTATTTATACAAACACATGTTACAATAGAAGTGATGTGTTTGAAGAAGAAGCGTTACAAGCTGTTAGAGAGTGGGAGGACCTCACTAGACTAGTCCTTATCCGTGTCGCAGCATCCTTAGCGGATATGAAATGGCAATACAAACTTACAATACGATCAAGAAACGTAGATTTAGATAATGAAAATGAAAATAAAAATACTAGGTAACTATTGTTAGTAGTAACTTACACACGTTATCCAACACATTTTCCAAAATTAGCACATAATTTGCTTTCGAATTGCACGATCATGATAGCTAAATAATGTATAGAAAATCGTGAAAAACACCATACCTTTTCCATAAACTTTCGATAGTAATCGCGGCATAACTTTGCTTCATCAACTTTTATCGAGCCTCCCCCCTGCATCGTGACGATTGAGCGGCGTGCTTGCATGCCAAATGCATGCATTTATGACATACATCTCTGCATGTGGAATATAGATGTGTAATTACATGCCATTGCGTAACAGTGTGCCATTAGGCTCTGCAAGTTTGGATGGCTGATGCCTCGCCATCGCCAGCAGATATATTATAGCGCATTATAGCCCATTGTATCGTAATTCTACTCTGTTATAAACTTATAATAGTGATTGGGAAAGGGACAAAATTGTAACGGATGAATTCCCTATTAATAAAAAATAGTAAATATAAATAAATAAATAAGGCTTTCGGAAAATCGCTAAAGACACATTTGGCTACCATAAAAAAGGGAACCGGCTTTTTGGGCTTAGTCGTCCTTAATTTCCAGGTAACAAAAATTACAGACAGATAATACTATGTACATATTAATATAAGGTTCTTCATCTAATTTATCTGAAAAAACAACTTGTGTGATTAAGAGCATATAAAAAAACTTTTATTCAGTTGAACACCCTACTTGATAGACTTGATTGAAGTAAACAATTCCTTGGTTAAAATTTAACAAGCCGACTTTATATGCTCATATTGAAACAAGTTCTTGTTTAAAGTAAACAATCTTTTCTTTCCGTGCTCGTTCCATTATAAATGGAGAATTTTCAATAATCATATTATAATTAAAGCTCCAATAGCATAAATACCTGGTATATTTACGTACATCAATACAATGTTAACATAATTACTTCAGACGGTCCATTATGATTTGATATTTCCAGGCCCATAATCTATTTTGAATACTCAGATGTGATCTTGAAACTGAGAGCTGCTTCATCTTGTCAATTCAATTTATAGCGCTATCCAAGCCACTCCCGCCGCATGTCACTGCAGACGACATATCTATAACAATCTAGTTGATAGCACTATGTGACGTACCTTTGTATATGGATAATAGGTATATTTTGGATATATCCTATATCAAAATACTGCATACGGATTATTGTACAGTTGGACTCGCAAAAAGTTTTGTTTTTCTTTATAAAGCCACTCAAAAGCAAAATTTTCTTGGTTGTATAATGAAATATACTCAGCATTTGTCGTAACCTCTGAACGAAGATCAACCAAGATATAAAAAAACTTATTCTTCTTTGCCAGAAACGGGAGAAAAAAATCTGGGTGGGGAATAACCTCATGCTTCACTGTTCTGGCCACGATCCTGACCTATATTCCATGTTGTGGGCACGGGGTTGGAAGTTAAGTAAGTAAGTAATATGTTTATTTCACACACAGTAATGACACCTTTGACCATAGGAATCCAAGCCGACCGAAACAGTAATAATTAATAGTTAATACAGGTACTCGTTATAGGTGGGGTACTATGTGGTGGGGAACCTCCTAGTGCATCCATCTGCTGCACTTACCACTGGATACGTCTACTGGGAAGGGCAGTGGGTTGGATAGGTGCATCCTTGCTGATCGCCGGCTAATGACCCGACGGGAGGGGCTCGTCTGTTGTGCCCTCCGTCTCCAGCCTGCGAAGGACACAATGCAATATGTGTGCTCAATTTTCGAGCTCATCTTCACTTACCACCAGGTGAGATTGAAGTCAAACGCGGGTTTAGATGTAAATTAAAAAATAATAATTATGACATGCGACTGTACACTCTCAAGTACACCTAGCGCCCCTCGTTGCGTGGCGCCGCCGCCACGGCCCATGAACTTTAACGAGCAATTACCGCCCCTAGTTTCCTCGCCACCACTTTAATGCTCTCCGCCGGTACCGGTGATGGTGATACCCGCGGTCGCGACCGTGTCGAGATTAAAAGCTTTTTAGCATTGCATCTGAATAAATTATGACTTCCGGAGGAATTCTGAATATTTTAGAAGACTTTCTTTAGCCTTACGGTCTTACCTCTAAGAGCTCTCTTCACAGCATCTATAAGTATGTGATATGATTATTTTTCGTTATATTTTCGAGCACATGAAAATAATTTCCAGCCTCCCATTGGAACAGAATCGCTCAAATTGCCGTTTTATTACGGTTGCAAACAAGAATGTTGCACGTTTTAATATCAACAACGGAGTACGAAATTGCATTGTCATATAACACGAAAATATTTCTACAAAAACGATTATTCCGACCCGCGGGAAAAACGAGTCGTATTGAGGCATTTTATTGTTTTAATTCAGATTAAACAACAGCGAGCCTGGTTCCGGAAAATTTTCAAAACAATCCCGAATGCAGGGACCACACCACAAAGGGTGTTGCCATGGCAACCGGCGAGTTGTGATGTGAAGGTGGGTTACAAATTGCGGTGCTACCCGGTACAATATCGCGGAATATTTGGCAAAACACTTGTTTAGGACAAAGGGTTAGAGATCGTCGCGTCGAGTATTTGTAAGACACTAGCATTGAATCGAGTTATACTTTATGGGTTCAGACTCATGCAGCACTCGTGTGGGGTCGGATGGGTTAAATTATGACTCTTTATTTTAAATTTTATTTTCTCCCTCAAAATGTATGTTGTTTCGCCTGAGGCCGTTAGCCTCCATTTAACAAACACGCCGAACAAATTGCCAACGCTCATCTTTGTTTTGACTAAGTGAAAAGTGCTTATACGAGAAGTACGTCCGTAACTTGAACACAAAGCATAATTTAAGTGATGTTATATGCATGAATAGATACTTATTAAACGAACGGTATTTCTTATAACTACGTCGTACGAAGGGCACAAAGAGATTAACGGAAATGTTTTGCGAGAGGTCTTGATAGTGAAGAGTGTCTCTACTTTAACTCAATATACAGTTTGATAGAGTCATATTTGTTTGGCCATAGTAGTTTCAAAAGACGTTTTCCTGTATAGCGACTATCATTTATGTAAATAATACCTAAGTATCGAACACATGAAAAGGGCAAAACAATTTATAAAATGTTTCCTTTTTAGATAAATCAAAATGAATGAAGAACGTTCGCGTAACGAAAAATTTTCACACGTAAAATGACCAATACGCAATTCGTGCGAATTTTTTGGCACCAATACGGAATAAATTAAATAAATGTCCAACACGCAAAAGACAAAGTAGTCCTTCATAGAATTTGGCAGAAAGAAGGTAGTCATTAGAATTTAGGATCAATTTATTTGATCTAAACTCTTACTGAATATTGTGATAGATTTTACAGAAGCTGAAACCAAAGCCGAAGTCAATGCAATGATCAGACACCAGTCTTAAGTATTCGATTCCGGGACGTTCAATTCGAGAGCTTTTGTAAAGAGTGCAATTGAACTGCAGAATTCTAGGTTTTTTTGTAGCCAAAGCTCTACAAAAAAAATCTATGAACAAGTTTGTTTAGTTTTGATAAAGAGAAGTATGCATGCATGTAAAGTATGTTTATGATGTTCGAAACTAAACAACGGAAGTAAAGTTTAGAAAGAAATCTCAGTAACAAACAATGAATTTGAATTTCTTAGTTACAAATAGTTATTCGTAGATAATCAAAATATAATTGTAAATGGTATATTATGTTGTTCATAGATAGAAAATAGAAGTGACTAAGATTATTATGAAATTAAACCATAGTTACAGTTAATTTGAATTTCTTTATCATGTATAATAATGTTCATAACAGATAAACGCAGAGAAATAGAAGAAACTTATTAATGTAAGTATGTAATAGTTAGACAAATTTATAAACCGTGAGAGTCGACACAATAAAATACCCGCAATAGGTTTTTTACACAAGAAAGCAAGAAACTTGTACTACAAGTCGCGGTTAGAGGCTTTTTAAAAATAAAACGAGAAAGTTTAAATAGGAAAAAGTAACTGAACGAGGGAGATAGTGAAAAAAGACGAGAGCAATTTAAACTTTTACACGAACCGAGAAGGGAGTCCTGTCCACATTTTATAAGTTGGCCTACGGAAAATTACATGATGCCGCAACTTTTGAAATTATCTGAGATTTTTTTTAGTTTGTTACCTTTTAATTGCCTTTATTAAGAAATCGCACTTTGTATGTAAGTAAAAAACAGTGAATAATAATATACGGATAACTGTAGGTACTATAATACATATTTATAATTTAACATTAGAGTCATTATCATTTGGAAAAGCTCAATTCACTAAATTTATATCCCCTGTGCTTTATAATGATGCTCCATCATCGTGAATATAGGTACATACAACAACAAGATTAAGATGTTGATAAACACATTCAAATTTGATTATTTCTTTAGTAGCCCTTCGAACATCATCATCATTGTCGTATCAACAGAAACAAAACTCCAATACGCTCGGCTCGAACTAAGACAATGCCGCATTTTAATTTTCTACATGCTCTCCCAAACAATAGGCTGTTAATAGGTCCGCAGATGAGATGGCAACGGGCAACCCCACAGCTTTGTTCGTACTGGCAACACTGAACAATACCTGGGCCACGGTGAACTTGCATTATCACCAACCTAATGGGTTTTGTCTGTTCTTGTTGGGGTCTAAAATGAAAATTTGTGAACGCACCATGACAAATGCACATGTTTTCCCACGATAACTGTTATGTTTATGATAATTGAGTATTGTTTTTGAAATTGTTTTGTTGTACGAAGTGGTATACGTGACGGACGTGCAAGTCTAACGACAGGTTGTTGGTTGAATGAACTTTCGAATCTAACTCATCTTTAACCCAATCCATTCAATACAGAATACAATATACGTGTCAAACTTATAACTTCGATCGGTCGGGGGTTAAAAATGGGTCAAAGGTGGTGTCTTCATATTTCTTTGTCTTAAGTTATTCTTGTCTGCTTTTAATATAAAATGTGTGTTATACCCTGACCAGGTATATAAAAACCCTGTCAAAAGGGCGCCATTCCTGGTCAGGGTAGACCATTCGTACTTCGTAATCAAATAACACGAACCACACTTGCTAAAAGATTGTTTCACAGTCAATAACAGACGACCATGTTTGTACATTGTTTTGTCGCTTTTTACTTAGCATGTGCCCTCTGCCACCATCAACAGGTTATCACTCCATTGCATGTTAAATGGCTTGTCAGATACCACTATTTATCACCATCATTAACTTTAAAAGGAACATTGCGTTTATCAGTGACATTACCGATTTCGGTCCGACTTTCACGCGTTAACTATTACGCAAGTATTGCGTTTCCTGACTTTGTCGTTGTTTGAAGAAGCATTTAGTGAGTCATGCGGCTGATGTGGTATCCGCCCACGAGTTCCGCTTTCTTAGATGGGCGTAACTGTTGTTAAGTCAATACATTACCCTTCTAGGACGGCTTTCAAGTTTGCGTAAATGTGTTAGTTCATCTCCGCTTTACGATCTTGTGGACGAGTGTTGCCAATAAGCTGTCTAATAAAGTTGTCAAATTATCGATGTTTTACAAGGAGGAACGATAACGGTATTTCTGATTTCTATATCTTTAGAGGCAAATATTAACAAAATATCGACTCGTATGTAAGAACATACCTATATGTACTTCAGCTCAGAAGGAGGTTTAAGTAGATCTGTTGTGGTTTTATTTTGTCTAGTTACGCCACCACATATTAATCTTAGTCATTCAGCCAGCACTTAATTAGCAAGTACTTACCTATTACAGTTAATACTTGTGGTAAATATGTATGAAATATTCATGTTAATTCTATATTTTTATTCTAAAGTTAACCGCGTTCTATAGGTTTACAAATCAGTTATAAACGAGGAAATCTGTAATTGGCCTTCTTTAAGTTTAATACATATGTAATTTTATAGTTGTTAATAGCTTATAAATAAAAATAAAGTTCTTTGGAGTTTTGTTTGACTGTTTAATTTCTAAGGTCATGGTGTTGATAGTTTTTCCTTAGCTTATTTAGAGGAACATGACTTAAAGCATTTTCGAAATTCTTTGAACTACTTATTAATCGATTGGATAGTCGTAGCCCATTTGTGGCTTTATACGGTGTTAGATTCTCACTGCTTGTCAATTTCACTGTATCTAAGACATCTCACAAGATTTAGTAAGCTTGTATTGTAGGGCAGGTACAGTTCCTCTAAACTCTTAGGCATTTTTGAAAAAGTTAGAACTATAAATCGCTTCGATAGTCGTAGTCCAATGCTGGCTGTATATAGGTGTTAGTTACGGCTCAATTTACATTACCGCGGAATGGAATGGAACGAAAGCGTTAATTTCGTCTCTTTGCGCGAGAAGGCGCGCGGATTCGCGAGAATTCTCGCGACTGCGCCTTGAGGCTGTAGAGGAGTTCAGTTATTTAGTCTAGATCTTTTACTTGACAAGGATGATGGACTTGGATATTGTTTATATTTCGCTTATTTGTGACGCAGAAGATGAAGAGAAAAGCAAGAATAACAGACAAAGGGAAAGTTTCGTAGACGCTTGACGCCGCACTGCGACTTCGCGCCACTTTCCGCGGTTCCCGACAATGCGCGAGAGTTCCGAGGAAGACGCGCGACCTATTTTTTAGTTCTTATCTAGTTTGCATGTTACACAGTTGACATAAAGTACATTATGCTATGTACATTCCGTTCCGCGGTAATGTAAATTGAACTTTATTGTTCGTCAATTTCACACACATTTCGCTAGATTTCGTAAGCTTGTAGGGTAGGTACAGTTACGATCACAAAGCCAGTGTTTTTTCGCTGATTGGCAGGAGGGTTCACGTCACACATGCAAGTACTTGAGTACCGCCACTATCAGCAGTGCGCCAGACGAGACGAGATAATGACGCCATGTGTTCACTCCCCAGCGCGACTGTCCAAACCTTCACTCGTCAATTCGAGCCGCTATTCTCGAAACCGCTCTTTCAGGATTACCTATAGATAGAAATATCGAATAGTTGTTCTATCATATTCTGTAGATTGTTTGTTTTCCCTGGGAGGGAGATTGCACAGGACCAGAGGCGCGTCTTTGGTAGCACGTGGGTTAAGCCACTTCGTGTCGCTCAGCCAGGTATAAAGGACAAGAAAAACAAGGAACATTAAAAAAAATTGTCACTAAATCGTATAGATCGTTCAGTATGTATCATAATTGACCTATGTTTGATGCAATAATAAACTTTTAAATAGATGAAATAACAAGATAACAGATAATTACATAATCAAATGCAAAAAAAGATACATAAGTACCAAGATGTGGCGAATTATGGACAGTCAACCACAAGCTACAGTATACCATCTGTCAAAAACTTTCGATTAAATCTCAACCTTATGCTTGCGCAATATGATACATTTCAGATTCTCAAACTTTGACGTTTTGGGTAGGTTGACACAGTGTGGTCGACTGGACAACTAATCATTATAGAACATCAATGAAAAATGAAATTCCCATGTTCAATTACTTGGACTGAAGATGAACATGTCTAAGACACAGCTAATGACCAACAGTGCGAAACGTAGGGTAGAGGTGGGTGGGCAAGAAATACATTATGTCGACGAATACACTTATCTTGGCCAGATAATCTCTTTCGATAATAGGCAAGAAAAGGAAATTTGTAAACGTATAGACAATGCCTGGAAGAGCTACTGGTCAATGAAAGATCTAATGAAGGGTAGCCTTCCAATGTCGCTCAAGCGAAAACTCGTCGACATGTGTATCTTGCCCATCCTAACCTACGGTGCTCAGACATGGTCGCTGACAAAACATCAAAAGTCCAAACTCAAGGTTTGCCAGCGTGCTATGGAGCGTAGCATACTCAACGTGAAAAGGACGGATCGCGTCAGGAACACGACCCTGCGCTCCAAAACACGCATCGCTGATGCAATAACTAAAGCATCTCTATTGAAATGGGGCTGGGCAGGCCACGTGTGCCGCATGCATCCGGAAAGGTGGGCAAAGATCGCCATGCACTGGGTGCCACAAGACGGACAGCGGCGCCGAGGCAGGCCCAGGCGTAGGTGGAAGGACGATATCGACCACTTCCAAAAAGGATGGTATAAGGACGCCGAGGATAGGGAAAAATGGAAAGGAGGAGGGGAGGCCTTTGCCCAGCAGTGGGACAGCCTATAGGCTATTATAAAATAAAAAAAATTACTTTAATTCATTTGACGCATAGATTTTTTCGCCTGAATTCAAGAATAGACGCCCAATCCTCGCTCCCTCATAAAGCTGTCGGTGCGTCAGCGAAGGCGTATCCGAGGAAGTTTTATGGCGACAGTGAAGCTTGGAACTGCACCTAATTCTTTAGCAGAATTTGAGCTTCGCTTGTGCCTTAATTAGGTGTACAGTACCACAGGAAGTGCGAAGGTGTTTGTCGTATATGAGATTCATGAGTGCCAAACAATGTTAATTAGCAGGATTCACATTGAATAGTAATAATAATAAATGTATTTATTTCAGGCATACACCCATATTACGAATGTATAAATTACAAAGTGACAATTAAATTTTACTATACTATAAACTGATATATAGGTTACTATTTTATTAGCGGCAAATATTTCTAGGCTGTCATCTATAGGGTATAACAATAACGATAGGGCATAAAAAAGATTTTTACTTATTAAATTTACCAGACAAACGACAAATTTGTTTGTTTGAAAATTCTACATAGAATGAATTATTGCTATTCTAATACTGAAATAAGAAGTATGAATGAAACTCTGAACTGAAACAGTGCCATGTACCAATGAGTTTTTCGGATTTTTCGAAGATTTACGTACATTTACCGACTGCTCTAACGGTAAAGGAAAACATCGTGAGGAAACCTACACACTGAGATAACCAGTGTGTAAAATGGTCGACCCTTGGGGATCTTTTGTGCTTACCCCATTTTACACACTGGTTATCTTAGTGTGTAGTGCCGCTGGGGTTATTCCCGGCCCCCTATCATAAAATAAAATAAGTAACTATCAATAACGATCCTAAAACATTAATGATAAACCTTCTGTCTTACTAAGATAACGCAATCATATAGAAAATTAAACCAAATTTGAGTGTTTACTTAATTCAAATAATCAAGTGCATTTATTACTCGTATATTAGAGCGGCTACATAAAACAGTCACTATATCTGTACTATAATTTAACATAGTAATATCTTTACGAGTTCCAAAACTTTCATAATAACGTCAACACGGCAGATAAAACCAAATTACTGTAATATCTGAAAGAGCTCTATATCCATTTTATGGTTCTGACTTCTAACAGAATCACTGTATGCCACAGGGATTCAATAAACTGAGGTTCATTGAAAAACAAACTGACCTAAACAATAAATCACTTAACCTCCTATTTCCTTATCGCTAGTCTAATATAAAAACGGAGGGCAAATGGTAAGTCGATAACAGTAATAAATTATATGGTAAGTACTTAACTATTTTTTAGAATCCATTAAAATTAAGTAAGAGAACGTAATTAATGAGTTATTTGATAAGAAGAAAATTAATTTATTAGTCGGCGATATGTTTTTGAAATTATTGTTTAGATCGTAGAATGTCAAAGAATTACTGCCTGCAACGTCTATCTATATTTGTCCTAAACCTGTGATGTACTTGGAAAGTAATTATGTTCAAATCCAAAAGGACCAAGCGTCCTAAAATGACTACCTACCTATATCAAAAGATGCAAAAGATACATTTTCCGAATTGTCTACTAGAGACTTTAGCCCTTTGCAGTTGTAAATAAGTACTGTCAACAATCGATCCAAAATTTTTGGAGGAATACGAGTATAAAAAATACAAAATACGAAAAAAGTTATTTACCACAAAAATTGTTTTTATGTTTACTATTGGACCCCGCACTAGGGCGAACATGTGTCGCGGCGATCCTTAAATACATTACCAATATGTATTAATTAACTAATTAGGACTCAGTTGTAGTCTACAGTTTACCTATATACCTACTTCAGACATCGGTATAGTATAGATATAAAGTTTGATAGGATAACGTTAGGTTACTTTAACATAATAAAATAAATACTAAAGTACGAAATCGTTCCAATATTGCAAGATAAACAAGGATTCAATCAGATACTTGAAAGTAGTCTACGAAACGCTCACTTCCCTCAAATAGCGTGATATCGTCTAATTATCAATGCAAATACTCGTACATCCAATAAAACGTTTATAAATCAGGCGAAATAAGCGCAATTACAGTGCGGGGACAAGTAGGACATGCAATTTAGTTACAGTCTAGACTAGAACTTAGAAGTAATTAAGGCTTACAGCAGACTGCGCAAGTTTACGTTCGGCACAGAATGTTGTTTACTTTAGTAGCTAGCTGCCGTGCGAATAATTGCTGCCCTAGTACCGACAAGGCATAGTCACTTTACAATTTTACGTGATACTATTTCGCAATAATTATGTCAGTCGAATTTCAGGATATCTACTTGGAGCAAAGGGTTTCTGTACTTTTTGGGGATCTGTACCCCATAGGGGAAAACGCCCTATTGCTCTCACTCGTCGTACGTCCGTCCGTCCGGAAAAATTAACATTATAATTTATTTTTTATGAAACCCGCCGAACGATTTTCAAACATACTCGTATTTAGTTTAGGTATAGCCATAACTTAATGCAAGCGAACAAAAAGGTACTCTCATTTATGGGCAGCTTTGTACACAAATCCTGTCAATCTCCTTTACTTGGCTTTGACTTACCGTTAATCTAAATTGTTTTCTCGTCCGTACATTGTCTAAAACCGTGCAATGACAAGTTTAACTTTTATAGTCGCACTGCAAAGCAAATTCTAAATTAATCTGTGCAAATCTCCTGCAATTTCACGATTTTCAAATTTAAGCTCGCGAAATGAAATTAGTTTTTTTTTGTTATTCATATTATACTTAACTGTAATCAAAATAGGTTCAATGTTTGTTTTGTGGCAGTAATTAAAATTAGCTTTAATATAAGTGATAGCGTAACATACTCGTAAATAGCGCCCAAAGCACATTATATAGAAAATGATACTAGCTTGAAATGATGTTACCTTAGTTATATTGTGATATGTAATAGTTTAACTACTATAATAGCGAACTCCCTATGGGCATACAAACCTTTCATGATTTTGCCTAATGGGATATAATTTTGTACCTACCATGTTCCTTTGTATTAAAAAATAAATAAATGAAAAAAAAGGTCTACGTGCATAATGTTGCGAAAGTATGACCAAAAGATGATGTTTATTTCACTCTGACCATTGTTTTGGAGTTTATACGAGTAAAGTTTGTGGAACTATAAGTTTCATTACTGGCGACAACTTGCGTGACGTCTAGCCCGATCCCTATAACCTGGAAAAGTTATGGGCACCACTAGTTGCTATACGCCCCTAGCAATGATTCGGCCATAAAACTTGCCGGCTTATAGATCCGTATCGCACCTGCTTTCTGCGTGCGACTAATATTCGGGGTGGAAGTAATTGGATTTAGATTGGATCGAATTAGAAATTTTCTTCGTAGCCTTTGTTTCCAGGGAAATGACTTTTTGATGGAACGTATCAAAATCGAATTTGGAAACACCCCTGCCACTCCGCACTCGCTTTCTTGACGAGAAAAAGAAAATCGAAGAAAAGTTCTGAAAGAAAGAAACCTGTTTAGCTTTCGGTTGAATTTATCTCTGTTTAACTTAAATCAAGTAGTTAAGAATGAGGCACGTTCTCGTGAAATTTATATTAATATCTGTTTTATTTAAATTATAATTACCTACCTGTTATATTATGAGGTGAAATAATGGCATTGTTTTGTGCTGAATTTAACGCGGCACCGGAATTATAACAAAGCGGCAGGGAAGGGCTCACCTCAGCTTGCCTCAACACAAAAAGGTTTATGTGCAAAGCTTTTAAGGTTAATGTGGGTAATTAATATACGTTACGAATTAAATGTAGACGTTTTGTTACATTATAGTTATCTAGTCATTTTACTTTAAAGGGATTTGGTTGGTTAATTTTGATAAATAAACATCCTATTATTTCGGTATTGTTTTTCTCATAAGTTGCTTTATTAATGTTCAGTACATACCTATATTATTATGTGCTTAATTGTATTTTTTTTTAATTTACGACAAACCTGCGTTTGACCCAATCTCGGTAAGTAACAAGGAAGCAGAAGATGGATTCGGACTTAGTAAGTAAATACTGTCTCTTCCACACAGCAATATTGCTAATTAACATTATTAACCGAAGAAACACCATTGTTTTTAATGTATAACTAATCCCGCATTTGACCTCGATCTCGCCTGATGGTAAGCGACGATGAGGTCGACGATGGAGCTTGCGGGTCCAGTAAATGCAGTATTCACTCTGGCCTTGAAGATCCCAAGGTTGTAGGTTTCGGGAAATACAGACGCCGGCAGGCTGTTCCATTCCTTAGCCGTTCGCATAATGAACGAAGAAGCAAATCGCTTCGTACGAGCAGATGGGATATCAACAACATAAGGATGGAACCCCTCCCCGCGCCTGGTAGTCCGAAGGCGGAATGGGATTGCTGGAATTAGGTCGTGCAATTCCGATGCGCACTCTCCGAAATGTATCCATTCTTTCTTTCTTAGACCATAAATTACTTTGGCAACTAAGAAAATGTTCTTTAGTTTTAAATTCCATTTCCACAGCAACAGAGTGAAAAATCATAGGTAGAGAGAACAAGCTATTGATTTTATTATAACTTTCCCATTACCTAGTGCATTCCACGTACTGAAAAATTATATTCCAGTATTTTCTAGTGCAATTTGAAAAGAGCGAGTGTTACTCTTACTGGTGAACCGGGGGTAGAGTGTGCATTAAAGGGGCTCGCACATGTTTTATTTATTCGTTTGCGTCTACTACACACTACTAGAGTCCTTTGCAATGTTATTTTCATGATGAAGCCGAAGCCAACATAACTAATGCCATATGAAAATATATAGGATATAATTGCCTTTCATATTCTTGCTGTTAATAATATATAGTGCTAATAATCATGTTGTTGTTCAACAACATACTCGTAATATATTATTCTATTTTTGTTTGTTAGATATCAAATAATAGGGTATCAAACTGATACAAGCTAAATTTCGTTCCTTCCCTTAATTTGACAGATATTTTGTAACTGAGAACTACTGAGAAGTTACAAAGTTAGTTTTTTTTTATTCTATACCAGTTTTAATTTACATTTATTAAGTTTATTAGTCGAATATGAGAATATTCGACGAGTATTTTATCGTAAATTAAAACTAGTATAGAATAAAAAACTAACTAACTTTGTAACTTCTCTGTAGTTCTCAGTTACAAAATATCTGTCAAATTAAGGGTTGGAACGAAATTCAGCTTGTATCAGTCGTGCAGTAGAAACCACCAAGATTCGATTATTTTATGAAGAAAGAAGTTACCTTCTGGCCACACCTTAGATACTTGTGGTTGCAGATGAAATAACTGAAACTGAAGTTGAACCGAAGCCGAAATTGAAGCCAGTAGAACTACAACTCTATGTGAACTGCGCCGGGAAAGTGGTTGCATTAGTACCGAATTTTCGCCTCTGGCTCTGCGATAGACTACTCTCAATGCTCTTTTGATATTCTGTTTTATATGTGGATTTTCATGACGTTTATGCATACCTACTTAGGTATTTTTTCACTTAATTATGAAGTAAATATGTAAGTACAGTGAACAACATTAGGCTACCGTTTAGTACTTTGTCGCTTTAAATTATTTGACACATTAATAGAAATATCAAGGAATTATAACAAAAACTTATTGCGACAGGGTTGAAAGAGTAAAGCTTGATGTGTCTTCTTATTATATTTGTATTTTATTTCGTTTGATAGGTAGATGAGTGGCTACAGGCACAGTGGCTAGTGGCTACAGGCACAGTGGCTAGTGGCTAGTGGCTAGTGGCTAGTGGCTACAGCCTGCGGGCGTCTGTATTACCCGAAACTTACAACCTTGGGATCTTCAAGGCCAGAGTGAATAGACATTTACTGGAACAGCATACTCCATCGTCGACCTCACCGTCGCTTACCATCAGGCGAGATCGAGGTCAAACGCGGGTTCAGTAGTCAATAAAAATAAAATATAAAAAAAGTCACAATATTCCTAGAAATAGTGATTTGTACACATCATCATCATCATTATCATCAACATTTTCAGCCAATTTCCACCCTCTGGCTGGATATAGGCCTGTAGGGATATAGGCCTCTATTCCTCCTTTGTTTATTAATAAAAATAATTGCTGAACTAATGATTTAAAAATTAGTAATTATAAACAAAACAATTCCTTTCATACTGTTTTGAACCATTTTTACGTAAGATTTTTTACTAGCCGATCACGTTTACGACGTGTCCATGAAAACATGTCATTAGTTTCGAAAAAAAGAGTATATACCTAAATAGCAAGATCCACCAATGGCTACTCTTCTCAAAGCCTAACTAACCATACACGAATCGCCCCCAGGCTAGACTATAAACAACGCTCCCCAAACTGGCGAAACATCAAACAGACACAAATCAATTTTGGCGAATTGTAACTATACACACAGGGTCGTACTGCAAACTGAAGGGGGCTACAGAGTAGGGGGCGCTAATGGAGACACACGCATTAAACCGGGCCGCGTGCAGTGACAACATTGACACAGACTGGGGGGCCTAATTAGTTTAAGCCTGCGGCCTGGGCGCCCCGGAGATGATCACCACTGATATATAATTATAATGAATACCGGAAAGGATACTAGCAATGAACTTAGCGTGGACTAAACACTTTATTTTAATTTTGTGAGTATTTATTTACTATGTATTTTAGAATGCACAAATTTTATTTAAATACTTAAAGAAAAAAGGTTTACTTGCTGTCTCCCTACGATAGATGCTAGAAGATTCGTCATCAGGTATTCTGACCAGGGAAATATAAATTGTATAATATGAATCATTGCTATGGAAATCGCAATGAAAAATAATTATTTCATTTCATTCTGCAATATGGCGAGACTTGTTATTTTCTGGTCAAGCTTTACCTACTTTACTCTTAAAAATCTTACAACTTACTTTTACAAATCGAGCGAGATTGAAATCCAAATCCAAACAAAAATCATAAATTAAACGACGTTTTCCCGCAGTGATACGACATGGGATGCTTCAAAAAAAGAACGTTAAAAAAGTCCTCTCTCTCCACGGCCGGCAACACACTAGCAATACCCCTGGTATTGCACGTGTCTCTAGGCGACAGTGACTACTTACCATCATGTGGCCCGCCTGTCTGTTTGTCGTAACCATTTCATTAAAAAAATAATCTTGATCATTCGATTCATTCTGTTCTGTTTCATGTTCATGGGCAACGTGAATTAGGTACTTCGATATTTTTTATACTACATCAGTGTCACTTCCAGTTATCACTTTATCCCGGTGTAGTCCAGTGGGGCGCCCTCGCCTTTCACATTTTATCCCGGGATCAAAAAGCGCGCGGTTATTACAGTTTCATCGCATTACCGTAATACGTAAGTAATTCAATTTTCATCTCCGCGGCGGGCGTACTTAACATATCCAATTTATTTATGCTGCTTAAATTAATTCTCTGCCACTTACTCTTCCTTATACGAAATTAAGTGTAAAATGAAAACACTGATTTGTTTCGAGGAACGGACTGGCGCTGTGTGATTGATATTCGATATATCGCTTAATATGTTTACGAAAAATGAAGATGTAAAATGGTAGTAAGAGATGTACCTATTATAAATTATAATATGTCAGTAATTATCTCCACATCACACCAATTTAATTTTTCAAATATGTATGTACAATATATAACAATAGTATAGGTTTAATTAAGAACAAATAAAGGATAAAGAAAATTTTCCCTCCATAAGGGGCGGCGTTCCTTTTTGAACGCTTCAGCGTACGTACCTGTGCATGATACACAGATTACACGGAATCTATTCTCTTGTTTGAAATCTACGGAACTGTATTTCTTGCCGTTCCTTGCGATTGCCTAAAATCAAATATTTCCTCCGTTCAACGGTTCTGATTGAACAAGTAAGAGTATATGGCAGTTGCACCCCTTGTCTCGCTCGCTCTTTAAGTGCAGTGAAGTCGCGGGGGATGATGCCATGCAACGGTTACAAGGGTAGTTCTCTAGCTTGGATAGAACTGCATGGTTATCTCTTGCAGTTTCTGCTATTGCCTGGTATCAACTAGCTGTCTCATTCCCTCAACTGTTCTGACTGAATGAGTAAGAGCTGGTTGGGTCCCTTGCTTCCCTAGCTCTTTAAGTGCAGTGTGGTCACGGGCGTCGATGCCCGGTTATAAGAGTAGTACTGCGGGGTAGTTCTCTTGTTTGGATTAAACTGGCTTTCTCTTGCGGTTTCTGCTATTGCCTGGTATCAACTAACTGTTTCCTTCCTCAACTGTTCTGACTGAATATGAGTATGAGGTAGTTGAGTCCCTTGCCCCGCTCGCTCTTGAAGTGCAGCGTGACGTGGGTTGCGCCGACGCCGCCCGCCGTCACCTCCACCTCGGCGTCCGTACGCGACAGGTCGCGGGCGATGATGCCCTGTAATGTTCGTATCGTTACCATTAGCTGAGATATGTAATGTATGGTTGGAAGTAGAACTTGCAACATCAATTTGATGCCTATACATGTCATTGAACTAATGGAAACTTACGCCAAATCTAATATGAATCAACTTGGTATGTAAGTCCACATCAGTTTTCTTCTTTCCGACTTTTTTCTACAGATTATTATATTTTTGTCGTCTCAGAATTTTTCCTCTTTTCAACACTTCACTATTCTAAATTCATAATTTTAATTCAATGAAATGGTAAGTAATAAATATCGGGGTGTTCAATTTATCGATCCCGGGGCTGATTAATTTATTTAAGTGACTCATCTACATAGTCATAAAAACATAATAGAATAAACATAATTGCATAATATCTAATAGAGATTAGGTAATCATTGAATAAGGTATAGTTTCGAAACTTGTAATTTCATAATCGCTATCGTCTACTCTAGATACCTCTACATAATTGACTGTTATATATAATATTTACCTTAATAACCCGTTGTTTAGTATCCGTGTACGTATAATCCTTGTCCCTCTTTATCAATAGTATTCCTTTGTAAACCACCTTCTCGGTAGATATTAACAGATTGTTCACACGCGTCCCTACCACAAAGTCCTTAGCTTCGTACAGAGAAAAGCACAATATTAATAGAAACACTGATATTGTTACGAACTTCATTTTGTTTTATAACATTGTAGGTTATGTACGAGTGAGCGGAGTGTGATGCAAACTGAGTATCTGAGTCATATCGTTAATATGTTGGAGGAAAAACGTTTATCAATGTTAACCGCGTACGGCTTGACCTCGCCTCTTTGTTTTATGAATAGTAAACATGTATAACGTGTATAATGCAGTTCTTTCGATGTGGTCAAATCAAATTTTTTTTCGCCTCTAATAAATATAATGCATTTGATAGATCTCATCTAGAACACCATCTTTTATTATGGAACAAACATACCAAATCATGTAAGACAGAAGCTTTGTTTGGTCGGTTGCTGGCGAAACGTAAACAATAGAATGATTGATATCAAGCTCTTACATGACTTAGGATATTTATTCTACATGATAGATATAGTTCTAAGTCACTCGGTTCCATATGACCATTTTCCCAAAATGACCACATCTCAAAATAACCACTTCCTAAAATGACTACTTTTTGAGTTCATTTTTGGTAATGTTATGTAGTTTATGAACCTACTACATTAATCTCTCATACGACATTAATAAATCAGGTGACATCTAATTATCGCCAAGTTATCAACTTAAGAAAGCTAATTAGCGTAGGTACCTCCCTACACTAAATGACCCTATCTACTGCGACTCAGAAATGAACTGTCCAGTCCACCTAACTGATTTCCTCATGCTACCGCGTTTAAAATAATGACTAGTTGTACACCTACGGGGTAGTTCGAACACATACATCAGAAAGCTCTTCGGTACATTAATAATGTACAACCGCAGGCTAGATGGACAGTCGAGGCTACCGGAGCTCCCTCGGCAGTAGATGAATATCACTTTTGCTTTACGATCTTATGGTAAGACGTCGCATCTATGCACCTCCGGATCTTTGATATATATCATTTTAATGGCACTTTGGTGTTAAGCATGTTGTAATAAAGTTTATTAAGTTTTCCCCGCTTATTATTTCTTATCTATGAAACGATATTTAAAAGCTTAGTTGATGTTCTGCGTGATGCTGAGATACATATCTAAATTGTTTCATTAATGATTCGATTTAACGATAAATAATGGGTTTATTTAAAAATGAGCCATTAAGTTGATGATATCAGGTGTAATGGAATTTAAGACATGTAAAGTGATAGTTTTGTTATTTATGCTGTTTTATTACTATATTAATGAGTAAACATTTTATTATTCACTTAGGTCAACAAGTAACTTTTTGCGATCTGTTGGATATTTTTATTCAGTACATTGCTCTCTTTGTACTGCTCGACGATGTCTTTTTCACTAACAGAGCAGCATTGGATTACATCACTTATCCATTATAATGGTTGATTCAGACTCGTATATTCGCGTGTTCGCTGACAAGTGCATTTGACTGCGCCTGGATGTTATTTCAGTTCAGTCCCATCTCGCCACGTCATCATCTCCTCCGGCTTTGATCTTCTGGCTCGACTTTTTGCCGAGCACTCGTTTAATGTGACGACAAATAACTTAAGCAGGCACGCGGGACTCTTTTTGATTTTATCAAAAGGGAATACAAGATGTTTTCGCGTTTTAAACGCGTATACTTCATTATTGAAATCACCCGACGATTGCTGTGTGTAAAAGATCTTTGAGGTTTACATTTCAATGTTTACTTTGAGCGGTATTCTTTGAGTAAAGTCCTTTTAATCTTCCATCTTCAATATTTTATTTAAATAACTTTAGCTGTTTTGTGATACCGCATTTTCTATGATTGATACATGCACCACCGACCTATTTCAAAGGTTTTTATGGCATGACTTAGTGGTTTCAAAATATTTTAAAATGATTCGTCAACGATGTCTCTATTAAAATGATGAAAAACAAGTAGGGAAGTACCTAGATCCTTAATAGAATCTGAATACGCACCAATCTTAAAATAAGTACCAAAGAATCCAAATTTCATTTTAAAAATAGCCAAATAAATTGCATTCCGAATAAAGCGAATTTCACTAACTGCTACCACAACTCTACATACAGCGTCGGTAGAGCGCTATTTCCGATGTCAGATCTCGGTTGCGCCGGCATCGGCAGTGGAATGTAAAATCGAGTAAAACGCGTACGTCGGGATCCATTTGGCGTGATTGAGTCGGCACAAAAGATAGAGCGATGTCCGACATGACGAGACCGGGTCTCGATTAAATTGGCGGGTCTATGTATGTAGAGTCGAAAAAAGAGACGGTCAGACCGATCTATAAAACGTCTGCTTGAACGATGTCTAGTTTGGCTAGGTATTTTGATAAAATGTATGCACAAAGTGTCTACTGAAATGGACAAGAAACTTTAAGGAACAATGTCTTTTATAGTAAAAGTTTGAAATTGGCTAATATTTTACAGATACCAACCTTATTATGTAAGTAGATATCATTTTATGTAAGAAAGTGAAATTAGCAATTAATAAGTAAAAGTAGTCCTGGTCACGGTGGCGGCCATGGTAGCGACGATCTGCGTAAGGTGGCTGGCAGCGACTTGATGAGAAGAGCCGAAGATCGGGCTCAATGGCGCACCCTGGGAGAGGCCTATGTCCAGCAGTGGACTAGAATAGGCTGCTGATGAAAAGTAAAAGTAAAATACACTTTATTGCACAAATATAAAACAACAAACATGAGATAGAAAAAGAAATAAAGAGGTACAATTTAGGCGGCCTTATCGCTAAGAGCGATCTCTTCCAGGCAACCTTCGGGCAGAGGAAATGATAAGTTACCTTGTCGTGTTAGTACAGCCTCTAAACGACAGAATTAAAAAAAAAGTAAGTACTTATCTGTATTCCTTTTTGTTAAGCATTTTGCCATTCGAATGATTTTTATATTAAGAAACCAACATATGATTTTCCTATTTCTACGTGGATATGGAAATCGACGGACTTAAAAAGCTTTCGCAAAACAAAACTGGAAAATTTCCATTTCGTTAACGTAAAACGTTTGGCTGAGAAGCTTAAGAAAATCCAAGCGATATCCAGTGTGCAAAGTCACCCTTTACTTTTAGAATACATAGATAGAAACTAGGTGTAGGTAGGTATGCAAAAGTACTTACGTAGTCTTACTCGTATGCAGAAACTACTGAATAGTTTCTTCCTTTGTGTGTTCTCGCATCATTTCTAGAAAATTGATTCTTGATTGCAACGGTGAAAAGGCTTTGCTGAGCAAAGGATCTTTTACTAAGAAAAATCCTATCTTTGATATGCTTTCACATGCTATCCATGAAAAAGTATTTGTAAACGAAATTCAATATGCAAAGTGACTTGTATAGTAGCTTACTATACTTTATTTTTACGAATTGTTGAAATGATTGCAAAACTTTCTGAACTATCCCAATTTGTTCTATTTTCAAAATTATTGGCGATGTAATGGCCAGAATTTTTCGGAATTCATTGTTCCACAGTAACCAATCATCATAAATAATCATAACTAATACTAAATGTATGGGAATAGTTTTTTGCTTTTTCTGACATTTCTAGTACTCGAACCTCGGTTGACCCTATAGAGTATTTTGTTCCGGAAACGAAATAGAATCGATTGGCATCAAATATTTTTTTGTGAAAATGTCATTTTTCTCGTTGACTGTACCTTGTTGTTTTTTCAAAAATCTGTGAATGCAGTTTTATATAGCTCCTAAAGTTAAGGAAGGTCTCCTAAGACTATTTTCTAATAGCTCCAACGGATCTGGTAGCTGCCCTGAGTTCCCCGCCGAAACTTTCCACCCTGTATATTATCATTTCTAACTTAGCAAAGTCATTACGCCGAGCTTGTTTTGTCATTACATTATTATAAAGTATCTAACCTATGTATACACTCGCTAGCGAATTACACCTCATATGCAGTAAATGTTTCTTGTGATCTTCAGTGGGTGGTTTGTTCCCCTTGCCACTAAAAGGTATTCACTCTTGCAATTAGGTACCTATAATGTATAGAAGTAATAGTAACCTATACAGTATTTGATATGATGAATGAGATACAGTGAATGATGTGTACCTACTGTTTGTTTGAGTTTCTATAGATTGGCACACACATAAGAAACCCCTAGTATCAAGATCTGGAACCTAAACATTCATATTCGAGGGTCCTAGGTCGTACAATCGTTGCTAAGGTTGCTAAGATATCCGTAGGTACCTTTACCATATTCCACCTTAACCGCTGCGGTGCAAGTTTCTTACATTCCACTGTTATTGAACCTAAGAACTATCTCGACGTACAAAGAACGTACAAAAACACTCACAATCTAACAAAAAAAGGGGAGGGGGGTTCAAAAGACTTTCAAAATATCACTGCTCACATAATTGAGTGAACTGTCCGTTTGTCTAACCTAACTGAACTGAGATCCCCTCGTCATAGGAGTTGGAGGCAAATTGATATTTCCTCTTTGGAATACGTACATAGTTAATTGTGCTTCCGGACGTCACTCATTGTTTGAAAGGCAATCATACGGTAATGTTCCCGGCTATGGGCTATCATTACCATATTATAACCGGGGTTTAAGTTAACAATTGGTAATTTGTGGCCGGTGGTCGAACTCTTTCTATATGAATTGATTTGTTAATCGGAAATACCCAAGTTATAAGTACTTAAGAACATTTCCTCAACGGAATGCGAGTAGGTAGTGAAAGTACATGTGATGAAAAAGGAATCACATATTTTTTATTTTATTGGAGAACCAACAGCACTTAAAGCAAAATATATACCAAACTAAACAATAAAGGCCAATTACAGGTCTTCACTAACTTGACAGATTTTGATTTTCTGCCCGGGGTGGACTAAGTACTCATTTATTATTGATATTCTGAGAAACAACAATTATACAATAACTTGTGATAGGTCCTTATATAATTATTTTAATGGTTGAAATAATTTAAAAAGCAAGAGAAATTGAGAAAATCGCGTAAACGAGCAAGAATAAAAAATTACATATCTTATTATATTTATATATCTGTTTTAACTATATAAGTGTAACTTGATTAATAACAGTATTTCTACATAGTCTAAGATATTAGCTGCACAATGAAATGTATCATTAATTAAACCTAGAATTAATCGGTACACGTGCACTTTATAATTGAGTATCGTCAATCGAGGAATGATTGTCAGGTCGTTAACCTTCGCGTCCCTACTGTCAAATCAAACCGTTAATATTGACATGAGTGGAGTTGATAGGTCACCCATCAATCAATTAAATGAAGTATAATTTAGGCATCGGTTGGTTATTTTGTCTCTTTTACAACGTGTATAATATACAGAGAAAAATATTTGCCGACGCAGGGATGCCCGACTGGGCCAGTCCGATTTTTAAGCATTGGCTGTCTGTACACCGACGTTCACTGGTGTTCTCCATTTTCTCTAATGGCGCTGAGACTTGGACACTAAGAACAGCAGACCGCAAAAGAATTGATGACTTCGAGATGTGGTGCTGGAGAAAAATGCTCCGAATTCCGTGGACAACACATCCTACCAACGTATCCATTCTACGTGAACTCAAAATCACCTCACGCACGACTGTCCTCCGAGTGCCTTCGTAGAATTCTCGAATATTTCGGTCACATTGCCAGGAAAGACAGTGACAACCTCGAAAAACTTATTGTGACCTGGAAAAATGGAAGGGAAGAGGCCTCGAGGACGTAGTCCGATGCGCTGGTCCGACCAAATCCGCACCACCCTTGACTCTACAATTCACGATGCCATCCACACCGTCGGGGACAGAAATAAATGGAGGAAGATCATCCGCCAGAAGGTGATACCTAAAGGTGGTCACGACCCTCAGCATTGAGGATTACGACGCGAGGAGGAGGAGGAGGACACCGACCGGAGCGCCAACCGAAAGTAAAAAAGTAAAAATAAACCTTAAACCTAATAAATCTTAGTAAACCTTAGTTTTTGTAGCACAGAACCTAATGATTGTTTTATATTTATTTGTATTGCTATTTTTATTATTTATTTTGTAATTATTTTATTTTATTTTGGTATTGTAATGTTTTTATGCTTTTTAATAAAGAGTTATAATTAAGTTGTTACTCTTTTCAGGGTTCAGGGGTCCTTTGAAAGGCTTGCGTGGGGACATGGGCCTTGTTATTATTATTATAAAAACTTGTTGTTTTATTTACTTACCATAATAATATGGATTATATTACGTTGCGTGGCGGATATTAACGCTAGAAACGTAATTTTATTATACAAAAGCAACGTGTTCACGATATGGAGGCGACCGTAGTAAATTATAGTCATAATTACTAGTATTATATCGCCACACCGGTGTTTTACTCTAATGAGTGCGATAAACCCGGTCGCCAATGGAAATCAATAACAGCTGCATAAACTGCATTGGATTTCAAATTCACATTTATATGATACTCACCTACCGAATATGACGTTGGTATAACTAGGTAGCTATATGATACCGAGCCTTTCATTATTGTCACCATAAACGTTCCTGATACTCCAATAATAGATAATCAGTGGTATTTCTAAGAAAGGGTGGCGTTTGATACTACATTGACATATCGTCAGTACTGATTCGTATGGTTGGATTTTTTCAGGTCTGTTCTATAATGTATTTGAAATCAACTCGCACAATGTTATACTTATAATGGGCTCTTTACATCCATAGATTAATACAAAACACTTTCAAAGAACAAAATAATCTTAGCAGGTAAGTTAAGTATGTTTTTAAGAGGTTATTTTTAGTTTTCAATTTCAACTTATTTATTCGTTAACAATATAAATTGTATTCGAAATTAAACATAATAATAATTAACTAATCAATCATAGTAAAATTATAATTAAGAATAAAGTATCAGCTATATCAACAATAAGAACTGGAAATGGATTACATTCTTCATATCAATAAATTATATAATAAAGTCAAATATTTAAAACTAATTTTACCTAATTGAATTTTAATAAGTTTTAATTTATCAATGAAAAGTAGTTTTATCATGATAAGTCATGTATAACACGGGTAACAGTTCCCTTCCCAGCAGTAATTACTGAAATAAACAATTACTTACATATTTACTTAATTCTGTACACAATTAAATTAACCTTATAGTACCAACATCCATAAATAAAACAGTAAAGACAACATTCATAATTCCCAGTTCACGTGAAATCCAGACGTTAAACCGTTCCAGTTTACATTTCAGTTAGATTTTAAGCCAGCTATTGTGGAGGTCGGCTTTTGTTATGGAATCGTATTACAATGGACAACACGCGAACTATATTGGTATACCTCTTGTACAGTAAAATGCCTGAAATCAGGGATGTACTCAGACTGAATTCTCAGAGGACCCCACACCTTTCGTTCAGGTCGTTTATGAAGCGTGGTGGCTCTTTTGTTGTCGAAAACTTTTGTAGAGGAGTAGATTTCTTCCTAGTTTATAAATTCATTCACTGACTATGATCTTGCATCCGATCGAGGGAGGCGTGTTATAAGTTTGACACGATTGTCTGTCGGTCTGCATGTCTGTGGCATCATAATTTAGACCCGGTTTTTTTTATAATAGAGAATTTTGTCGAGAGTGTTTTTATCTAGTCTGATAAAAATCGGACCAGTGGTTTCTAAGATCTTGGAGTATCTTTGATGTGAGATGGGATCTCTGGAACGGCAATAGCTAGATGGTTCGAATTTGAGCTGAAATATTCAGGTTCATGGTGCGTTTCCGACGTCTGAAACATTGACCTTCCAGACCAGATAGTGATGACCAAGAACACTAAGCGAACCTCAATTTCACAGTATGAAACTGGAAGAATTAGAAGATTATCAGCCTGCCGAAACCATAAAAGTTAGATGGGGTCTTCTCGTATTAAAGTTTTAGGGAATCCTGAGACATTTCAAGAGAAATATAATATTTGAAGATGGCGGCCAAAAAAAAAAGATTTGTGCAGAGAGGGATTTTAAGACAGCCATAGCATGGCATGGCGAGGCCGAAGACCGAGTTCTACGTAGCCCGGAGATCTCTGGAATGGTAACAGTTGGGTGGTTAGAGTTTGAGCTCAAATGCCCTTCCCACGTCTGGAACCTTGAAGACCTGATGATGACTAGGAAAAAGTAATGGGATCTCCACAATGGTACGTCGGGGGTTAGTTAAATTTTTAGAGTTATGTTCGAACAATAACCTAAAGCAAACTGCTTGTATTTGTTTTATAACTGTCACATATTTCAAAATGTCTTAATGTTAGATTTAGGTAAAAAGTGCATAAAGTGGCAACACTGACCGGGGCGAGTGATATTCAGGTTATTCGGGTCTTCGTCGGCTATATGATATTTTGTGATGAACTTTATTGTATGTCATTTAGTATCCAGTATTTATTTTCTGCGGGTGCTGCAGACACCGATCACCCACGGAGTCGGCGCCCCTGCTTGTGAACAGACCCCCTTGACTGAAACACGACGTGGACGTAGACATCGCGTGGTTGTCAAACATCGCGACACGCGAAGGAAATTGCACCCTTTATTACGCTGAAAGAGGCTATAGGAATTAAATTAAACAACAAATTATAGGCTTATACCTTTTGTGGTAACGGAGACTATTATAGTCTCTTAAATGCATGTTTGTTTTCAATTAAAATTAGACGTAAAGATATGTTACAAAGTTTCAGGGAGGAGAGAGAACTAAACTAAACAAAAGGAATAATGATAAGAGTTGAAAGTGATAGCTAGCTATGGCGGGACCATTTTAACTCCCGTCCACGGCCGTTAACAATTAATATAAAAAGGTCGCCTATTGCAGACGCTAAGCAAACGAATGGCGTCCGCCTTCCAGAAACACAGTGCTTATATATAGGATGATAGCGATATTATACTCGTACATAGTCTGTGTTTTAATATGAAAGTGGTTCCAATACATTATAAAGAACTATAATTGTGTTTATTTTTAGAATTCTCTCGTCGATTGTTTCAACACAGTTTTTTCCACAGACGATTACGAAGGTATGAATCATCAATTCATCAGGTAACATCCCTTCATTTCACTTGCAGATCCAGGGCAGTGGTTGGCCAGCTCATGACCACACCTTAGTGACCTCACCACCGCAGGGCGGGCGGAGAATTAGCGAGTCATTGTTTTGTTTACACGTCATGACGTCAGCGATTATTAAACGCAGCACAGCCTGCTCCGCTACACGGATTTATTTATAACGAGCTTATGAAAATAAGCTGCAACTTAACTTCTATGCCTCGCAAGATACTATTGCAAAAGATAGGTAAGTTAGTACTTTCTTATAGGAATTTATCTACCGAAAGGTTAATCTGGAAGAGATTTCCCTTAGCGATAAGACTGCCTACATTGTATTCTAACATTACATACGCATTCTGATATTAGATTTTTTGTTTTGTACATTAAACAAATGATTTAAATAGCGTTTAAATATATACTCGTGGCTGAATAAGCCATATTTTGAGAGCGACAGGTTTACTAAGCCACTGTTTTTTTTTCAACACACCATTGGGGACCTGTGTTTTCCTATGAGGCTGGCATTCTCCTATGGTTATATAATGGGCCGAGTGTTTCTTTTATCAACAAATAGATAAAAGAAACACTCCATGCGATAATAAACACAATAACGGTATGGGATAAGGTTGATATTACATAGAGTCTATGTTTTGTTTGTCTATGCCATAGACAAACAAAACAGGATCTATAAATAAGTATTGCGCAATTTACATAGTTTAGTGCATAAAATCTGAAATCATTAAATTAAATTATAGTATTATTTTTGTTATTACACTGCTATATTATTATTCTACTACATACCATATCTGGTCATTTCCTGTGCATCACAATAGTTGCTAAATCAAATCATTACTGTAATTCTAGTAGTAATAATCCAACCAAAGCCGCCTGTACAGGTATTACAATTATGCTTGTAAAATCATGGGGAAATGTATTAAGTTTATTTATTTGCCCATTTTGTACATAACTTTTGTGGTCGTTATGCTCTGCTCAATGGAAAAGGTAAGGTACATCATCAAATTGATTAAAATAATATTTATTTCTACCTCTGAAAACTTGTTGGCGTAACTAGGGGTTCCAATCCCGCAGACCCTTGCGGGATCTCGGTATAGGCGGGATACAATTTTTTCAAGGGTGCGGGATCTCGGTATAAGGGGTCCCTTTTTTAAATAAAAGTGGTTAAAAGTCAGTGATAAAACAAAGCACGTATATAGTTTGAAATGTGAATTAGAACCAGTACAAAAAAATTAAAAAGTTACAGAAAATTCACTTTACATTTTGGAAGTCATTTCGGAGAAAACAACATTCTTAACATGTCGTCAGCCAACCTACTTCGTATCTTGTTGTCAAGACAACCGGCAGAAGAAAACGCTTGTAGATTCTACTTTAAAAAATAAACGTTAACACACAATGCCCTAAAGTCTCTTTACGCATCGATTCATAAAGAGTCATCTCTTTCTTTATGATGGTTTCGACTAGAGAATTTTCAATCCCGCAAATCCAGCGGATTCCGCACTTATAATCCCGTAGTGAGCGGGACTGAAAAATCATGCGGGATCTCGGAATTTCGGGATCTCGGTATACCGAGATTGGAAGCCCTAGGCGTAACTATGTCCTGACATAGTACATTATTGACACTACGTAATTACCTATTTCAGACAAGGATTCTAAGTTTGGAGCGACCGGTTTTAGTGTACTATGATCCCAAATATTTTTCTTACGTAAATTTTTCATCTCAGCGATATACACGGGCGAACTACATTTACTACGTTAGCATACATTTCGACCTCATCTATAGCATAGACAATAATGTTTCCGTAAGTATAGTTGGAAATATCTAGTAAGTTAGTCGTATTACTTATTTATATTCTCCGTCAGTGACCTAGAGGCTAGGACGCCGCCAGATTCCCATGCGGGAGGTCCGGGTTCGTAACCATGGAATGCCATGTACCAATAAGTTATTCCGATTTTTTCGAAGACTTACGTACATTTACCGACTGCTCTAACGGTGAACGAAAACAATCGTGAGTAAACCTGCATGCATTTTCGAAGGCGTGTGAAATCCACCAATCAGCACTGGGCTCGGTGGATCATGGCCCGACGTACCTCCTTGAACAAGGGGAGGCCTGTGCCCCAACAGTGGGGACATTAATATGATTAATATGATGATTTACATACTCCTCAATTCTGGTAAAACTGTTTCTTTAAGTTTCGTAATTTTTGTTAGGGTTTGGTAGCCAATCTAGAAATCCTTATAGTCTCGTTTAGTCATGCAGTCTGTCTGTATGTCACACAAGGCGTCACCCCCGCCATTTAACTTTTCATATACAGTTACAAAATCCGAATGATACCTAGTACGTATTACTTTCAATGAAAATCACAACGGACCCAGTATCAAAATTATGTAGTGAAACAGAACTCGGCAAAAGTTATTGGCACAAATTCCATGAAATCGACCGCAAAATACTTTTTGTGTTAGAACCACGGAACTCTATCGTGTGCGTACCCTATTACGCTCTTGGTCAGTTTTTTTCTCATTATTATGCCATTTTCAGACACATTTCTACATATACGAGTACAGAGGAAACAGATATTATCGAAGTTACATAGAGTTGCATTACAAACTATGTGATTTTTTCAACAAAGACCAGCTGTTTGGTGCCCCAATGAGACAGGGCAAGTTAGCGGAACCCTGTCCTTACCCTGCGGTAAGATATCAATAGTAATTGTGCTCAGTGTATATGCTATACAATATAACAAAAGTGGTGGGTGTCAGATCAGGAGCCCAAGTCCACTGCTTTACGTTTGTCGTTCTTTTCCAATTAAGTAAGTACTTATAGCGACGTGGGACGTGGACTAGGGTGGCGTTGGAAAGGGTAGAATTCAGAAGACTGGGGGAGGCCTTTTCCCGGAGGCACACAGATATATCTAGTTATCATTGAAAATGTAATAGTATGTAAGTAAACAAAATCTGAACGAGGCTGTAATAAATAAATATAGCGATTACGTTGTCGTATGCACTTTAACTACAAATCGTATTCTGCCGACCGATCTATAGTTTTCCTGACGTTAATAGAAAGGTGGCATACGAGAAATGTCAAGTCGCTGAAGTTTATATTGAAATTTTATTGGTACGCTGTAATGGTAGAATCGGGCCCCAGGGTTATTTATGATCACGAAGGCTATTCTCGCAGCGTTCGACATAAAAAAGTCTAGCGCTACGAACGTCTTGTCACGTTCACACATGTAATGTGAGCGAATGAGATAGGACTTATGTCGAATTCGACACTCCACTACGAGAATCGCCGTCCTGGAGGCCAATTTTTGCAGTGGAAAGTCGAATTCGACTTTAGTACTACCTATCTCTTACATCGGTTGTCAATTTCTTACGTTTAGTTAAGTTAAATTTACGACAAGGAATGCGTAGCACACGGCTTTTGAATGTCGAACGCTAGAATCGCCCTCTCATATATATTATGGGTGAATTTGATAAAAAATTGGTTCCCAAAATCACAGAGTTGAGTACTATATCCAAAACAAACAGATTTAGTGCGCTCAGCTGATTAAGATTTAAAAAAATTGGTAGGAAAGCATAGCATATCCGTCACGTCCATTTGTTGTATATTGTAAATCCTAAAAACCAATCACTTTTCAGTCCATCACTTATTCCCGCTTCGATACCATTTTGTTCCTGATTCGACACCATTTTTGATACAAGATACCTGTACAAATACTATAATAACGTATTTATTTCTCAGGGCGACTATCATCTATACAACATGACCATTCAGCAGGATGCCATTCCTAGAGGATTCCCGATCACTAAAGGTCGCATATGGGTCAACCTGACTATGACCAGCACACAAAAAGTTATCTTGAGCGGATTTTCAGATATGGAAGTAAGGTTAATTGAAAATAACCGTGTTAAACAGAAAAAGGATAAATCTTAAATAACCGCCTATAATGTATTATATGATGTTTTTTTCGGTATTTTCATTATTATTTTCAACTAATAAATCACAGATAACATTTCAGATCAACCTATTAAATCTACTGAACTGAATCATTACTTTTTGTAGGTAGATAGATAGATACTGTATAATATTTTGAATTTAGTTTGGATAATTATTATAATTTATTTTATTTCCTGATTTCCGAATACATTCTTCACTATTACTTCTAAAAAATTGCTGAGGGTCGTGATCATTCTTGGGAATAAATCACATAGAACGACTCTCTTGGCAGATTAAATGGGAAGGTTTGCCATTGCCTTCCCCATTTCACACACTGGTTATCTCAGTGTGCAGGTTTCCTCACGATGTTTTCCTTCACCGTCAGAGCAGTAAATGTACGTGTCTTCGAAAAAACCGAAAAACTCGTTGGTACATGACATGACATTGGTTTCCAAATCGGACCTCCCACATGGGAGTCCGACGTCCTAGCCACGACGCCACCGACACTCAACTTCTTAAACATATTCCACCCTAATTTTTTTCAGTTCCCAACTTGAATCCTGACTAGCACATATCTTGTCTGCCTTTACATAACAAACATCTGAGTGAGGTGTCGTTATCCACTGGCAACTTGGAAATATTACTCGATCCTCTATCGAAAGTGCCAATATGATATACTGAGACCCTTTTATCGAAGCTTTGAAGCATTCAACAGCAGGGCCGTCATACGGCGAGGCAGTAAGGAAGTAAGAAAGTCTGATGAAGAGGGGCGGGCGACGTGAAAATTAATTGTATTAATTAATTGTACTTACAAGTGAAATTATTATCAGTCTTGCATTTTGGTCGCGAAATCAGTTCATATACTAATATTAGTATATTTAATTAAATAGACTATAGGTAATTTCTGTACTATATTCGAAGTAAGACCTATTCTGTATCGGAATCTTAGAAAATAATTTTACAATTTGTAGTGCGAAAACTGTTTGACGCTACGCCGCGCCGCGCCGCGCCGCGTCGTAGCAGATATAAGTAAGATTAGTTTTAAAGTCTTAGAGCGTCGGTGGTACAGGGCTAGGACACCGGACTCCGATGCGGGAGGTCCGAGTTCGAAATCAGGCAATGCCATGTACCAATAAGTTTTCGGTTTTTTCGAAAGACTTACGTACATTTACCGACTGCTCTGACGGTGAAGAAAAATATCGTGAGGAAACCTACACACTGAGATAACCAGTGTGTGAAATGGGGAAGGCAATGTCAAACCACCCCATTAAAACTGCCACGAGAGTCGTTCTATGTGATTAATTCCTTAGAATGATCACGACCCTCAGCAATGAGGAACACGACTTAGAATAAGAAGTTTTAAAGGAAAAGTTGCTAAAATATAGATACTGTTTATATTAATCAGTTTTATTTCTATTTTATTGGTCTAAATACTTAATGGAATTTATTTATTAACAGTTTTATTTCTGATTTTACGAATAGCAACAACCATATTTTTACAACTTTTTATAAGTTTTTACTGCCCAAGGCATACGAACCCAAATACGTCCCATCAGATTTGGTAGTGTCCGTAGTTTAGGTCCGATCGCAACGAGGGTAGATAAGAGGCTTCCATACTCATGTTATTACAAAGGGTGCGTGAAATTTTGCAGATACGTGTGCGCAATGGACAAGGGATGATCCGATAATATGAAGGTTCACCCATTGTTGTGAGCTCTCCAACTCGACGGTTTCGTTGAGTCTGAACTTTTTTAATAAATTCCGATTTAGCGAAGTCATGCGGGGTGATGCGGTGATATGGAAATGTTGGAGTAAGGGCCTATATTTTAATATTCAAGTTTTAAGTAGGTACAGCATATACCAATAGGTACACAAAACTGTGGGGTCGAAACATGAGAGATGATGTGCAGTTCAGATTGAACTTTGACATAAACTTTGGGGGTCCATAATCCTTGGGGGTTGATAAAGGTCCCACGACAGGTAGTTCCCACTTTTCGCCGTAAGATTTGTTGAAGGACAAACGTGATAGGTGGCGAGCCTATTGCTGTCTACTAGGATAGTATCCACTAAATCCTTTAGTCGCCTTGTTGCCACCCACGGGAGGAGTTGGGGTGGTGCTATTCTTTACGGCCGGCACGACACACTCTATTAATACATAATATACTGTTGCAATAATTGTGGGTAACATCAGATTGTAATCTATATCTTACCAAGCACTTATAATTTGTGCGTTTAAGGTTACTAGGAAAACTAAAAATAATCACATTCTCATTATTTATTTGCTTCCAATATCAATAAAAATTTATTCCAAGATATTCATTAAAAATCTTAGGATATATGCAATGAAATCGGTTATTAAACTAACTGTGGAATAATTAAACGACGAACCGACGTTGACTATCAATTTGAAGACAAATAAACAAAAATGACATTGAAAAAGCTGTGTTTGTATCGCATTTTCCCTGGGGATCGCCAGGGGTATCGGTTTTGCCCCCAAATGCACCAATTAGTGGTTAAAGTAAAAATGTGCAGCGGAACCACGCGTTACGTACCCCCAGGGTG
This sequence comes from Hofmannophila pseudospretella, assembly GCA_947369225.1. Taxonomy (NCBI): domain Eukaryota; kingdom Metazoa; phylum Arthropoda; class Insecta; order Lepidoptera; family Oecophoridae; genus Hofmannophila; species Hofmannophila pseudospretella. Next base: position 9,034,985 of record OX376321.1, on the reverse strand, counting down.
TTAGGGGTCCGCGGTCCCACGTGGTTCCTAATGGTGTTTCTTTGCTTAGAGGGTGGTTAGTTTTAGTTGCATATGGACTACTTGTTAAATCAATAAGTGGAGCGAATGTTAGAAAAGCAGCGATGTTTTTATTTCGTGGGGAGCTAGTGATACTTCTTTTCGATCGACCGTGACCCTTATGTAAGGGCGCGATGTTTTCTTCCTATAGCTTTTTGATTTTCACGCGTGTCATCTTTTAGGGTGAAAGATAGTTTCCTACTGACATAAATAAAATATTTTAGTCACCTGTACAGCGAAAATATTTATTAATAGAGATTTTCTAAAAATTACTACACCGATTCCTAAAATTATTTTACAATTCGTTTCAATATCTTTATTAATCGGATAAAATGGATCAATTGTGTTAGTAGTTGTACTTAAAAATACGTTTTACGTCATGTATAGTCTTAAATATGTATAGAAAATGATAGTAGCTTCATATTATAGATTACCTAAGTTATATTGTGATATGTGATAGTTTAACTATTGTACAATAGTTTAACTACTATAATGGCGATCCCTATCGGCATACAAACCTTTCAAGGTTTTGCCTAATGGGATACAGTTTATGTACCTATCATATACTTGGTATGTATTAAACAATAAATAAATTTAAAAAAACTAAAGACTAATGTAATATTTTTTTAGAATTGGCGCATCGGTGTCAGGTTGTCATCGTCGTGGAGGTCCCTAGTTTCGAGGATGACTTCAGCTGATATTCTTAGTGTTACCTCTGGTTCGACTTGGAATGGCTCAGTAATCCGATCCTGGAATTGCACTCGAGACTGCACATGCTGCATTTTGTCTCCGTTGGCTGCCTAAAGGCGCAGTTACATATAGTCGTTGACCGCGTCGGTGACCGCTTTGCGGTGGACGACCTACGGTCACCGACCGCCTTTGTTTACACTGGTCGTTGGCTGAAATCGTCCAAGTTCAACGCCATTTTCTCGATGCAATGACAACCTAGTGACACTTTGGTTGTTCGCCGAATGCGGACGATAATTCTGACTGATAATTCACATATACTTAGGCGGTGACCGCATGCTGTGATCGCTCAGACGTAACCGCATCTTAACTTTCAAGGCTGGGTTCGCCTCCTTCTCTTTCCTCTTACGACTTTTTTCTCATGCCAAAGTGTTGGTGAAACATTTATGAACTATTTTAACAAAACTACCGTATTTTACGTAAATAAAATTCAATTTCATTTCATTTTAATCAACTAATAATTCACTTAAGTTTTGGCGTGGAATAGACGTGATATCAAAATATCTAATGTGTTTTTTAGATTAAGAGTCATTAGAACAGATTACATTTCACGGTACGGTACAAGTTTAAAAACAGAGGTTTAAATAAATTAATAAAGGTATGTGTCATTAATCTACACAATTTATTGTCTAGTAGTGCGTTGGTAAAGAATCCCGCCAGCGCGAGGGCGGCCGACATATTTATTACTTTTAAAGATAAAAAGAAACGAATGTGTCACTAGTCTTTTACACTTTTGGAAAGTTGTCCAAAATTCAATTAGTTTAGTTTTCAGTTCATGAAGAAACGTATCGTCATGAAATGTGAGAAGAAATACTTTGAATAAATAAAATTTTCGTGTTAATCCATAAACTACCATTTACACCTTTTTAATTATTACATTATAGTCTTTTTCCATCTCTTACGCTCTCTTGCATACGAGTTTTGGTTTCATCTTTTTCCACTCTTCTTATTTTTGGCTTATTTTGCCCCGGGTCTCCTACGCGAATGACTATATGCCATGACTCTAACATACAACATACATAACATATTTAGTATGTATTTATAATATTTTATATAATAGATTTTACATTGTAGATGAATAAACAACCTCTAAGTTGATGATGATGTAAAATAATTGTAGTAAAATATATGAATTATATTAATTATTATTATTATTACTCCCATTTCGTAATTTGTTCATTAAGAAACCACAATCAATAACATAAAGAGGTTCATTCGTCATAGTCGTGTGAAAATAGTGTTTTAATGGAATATTAAATAACAGATTTCGATTGTAATATGTACATTTTTCTTTGTTGTATGACACTGCATACAAGAACTCTTTCGTATTAAATGCACTACATTTCACTGGCCAACTACTTGGTACTATAGCCATAAAAAAACTCGACAGCCGCGCCTGCGCGAAGTCGACAATACGTCAAACATATCTACGGTTGCCTTAGTTACCAATAAGATGATAAGCTGTCATGGCGTCTGCTGAAGTCTCCGTAATTGTTTGTATTTTCTGTTTATATGTTTCATGGTCGTAGAAAATATATTGTATGCAATGCACGTTAATGGCGATTTTCACACTCAAACGATCTAAACAGTTCTCATGTTCAAATCGCTATTATTACGTGGCCGTTGCATAAACTACTATTCTTGATCTAGTCCGTTCCTAGTCACAGTCTCCAAAATACATATTTCAATTTTGACAGAATTAGGTATGCCAGTAAATTTATCTCACAGAATACTTTAATTTATTATCTGCAACTTACGCTTGACTGGTAGTTTTATTATTAACACACGATGGTATCGCTGAGAGAAATCCTAGTAAACTTGTCAACGAGGTGTACAATATTCTATTTTACAGCTCACATAAAAACACGTCTCTAAAACGTTTAATAGACATAGCAAAGTTGAAATATTTCTCATCTTCAGTTTAATTAAGCTGGAGCGGAGCAGATTGCCATCATTCAGACGTTTCTTATTGGTCATTTTCCTTCGCAGCCGATGAGAAAGAGGAAAAGTTCGCAATACTCGGCTGAATAAGAAAGGGGGAAGCGCTCTGCCGTAAAGTAAAAAAGATTCTGCACCGTAATGAGAATATTTCGAAATGAGTCCATTTTGCTGAGCATCCTTTTACGGGAAAAGGGAAAATCGTACCGAAGTAATCCTGATATTGATATCTACGTGTCACAAATTGGATACGGCCTTCACATAAAAATAGAATTTTATTTGTACAGGGTTTAGGGTCTGTACTTTCTATATTACCTATAGAGCGTGAAACTAATCATATTTGAAATATGAAATAGGTAATTATTGAACCATCTGCTAACAAATCCTCTGTGAAACGAATTTCAAAATAACTCTAAATCAAAAATTTACTTACGTACCATTGTGGAGATCCCCTTACTTTTTCCTGGTCATCATCAGATCCTCAAGGTTCCTGATATTAGGAAAGCTCAATGCCCTAAATATTTTAGCTCAAACTCGAACTACCTATATAACTACTAAACGTTCTAGAGATCCCGTCTGACAACAAAGATACTTTAAAATCTTGGAAACCACTAATCCAATTATTTTAGATATCTAAGAACACTCTCTGCAAAACTATCTGTTACATAAAATAATCCGCGTCTAAACCGGATCACTGGCTGTTGAGTACGATGACACCATGGATTAATATACACAGACAATATATACGCATCAAACTAATACCCCTAGCTTTTGGTGGGGGGTCAATGAAAAAGTACATAATTAAATTTTTAGTTTAACACTAGAAAAATTTACATGAACTGTCCATAAACCGATGTCCGGTCCGAAGCGTCAACTCCGGATCGAACTGCCGTTCAAGTGTCGTCTGACACGGACCTCTTTACTGCACTCGAGGGAAATTCGGTGATTCCAGTCGTAAAGCTGCGTTCGCATGTTTGTTTACACAACACAGCATACAGTGCAAAAACATGAAACAACAATGTGCTGCGTTGTTCCCCAGGCGCTGAAATGTTCTCTGACAGTGATCCTTGTTACTTTGTTTGAACTTTGCTTTACATACAGCTTTCGACGTCGGATGTCGCGTGTCGTAAAATAGACAACAAGATGAGATGTGTAGGCGACTTTAGAATGAAAATTAGTTACATGTAGGGACAAGTTTGAGCGTCGGTGGCTAGGACGTTGGACTCCCATGCGGGGGGAGGTCCGAATTCGGAACCAGGCAATGCCATGTACCAATGAGTTTTTCGGTTTTTTCGAAAGACTTACGTACATTTAGCGACTGCTCTGACGGTGAAGGAAAACATTGTTAGGAAACCTGCACACTGAGATAACCAGTGTGTGAAATGGGGAAGGCAATGAAAAACCACCCCATTAAATCTGCTACTTTTAATTAATTCCTTAGAATGATCACGATGCTCAGCAATGAGGAACACGACTTAGAGAAGAAGAGGGACAAGCTCTGTTTAAATGTTACAGATTACTTTCAAAGTTGTAGAATGGCTAGACGGTCTACATAGCAGTGAACATATGTTTGTAGAATGTCGACATAATAATACATGCTGCCTTGAAGATGCTTGAATGTCATCTTAAATACCGTGTCTTCGACATTATTTGACCCCGTTTTAGAACGATCGATGCTATGACACGACTTATAATACATGTGCATTAACCAAATAAATATGCTCTTTGTAAGCTACTCGCTTAGCAAAAGATACTTAATTTAAGGATTTATAATGACAGACCATTGTCTGGAGCTCGTAGCCTAGTTGCGAGCACGGTCCGAAAGTGATCGTGCAGGTTAAGCAGCGTTGGCGCGGTCGGTACATGGATGGGTGACCGCTAGTGGCATATTTCATCTGAGCTCCTCCGTGCCTCGGAGAGCGCGTTAAGCAGTCGGTTTCGGTTGTTGTCGTTCGACAGTAGTCGTTAAGCCATGTCAGAAGCGTACGGGCGGCCTGAACAACTCTGACAAATAGGTTGGCCACTAACCATACGATAAGCAAGCAAGCAACTGAAATGTTTAAAATTATGGATGTGGATATGGATTTTTAAGACAGAGACATTTACTTATTACACTAAACTAATGTTGCAAAGGCTGTTTACTAGACAAGCATATATAATATATGCTAGCACTCTCCACCTTCAATCACCTTCGATAAAAAAATCTAAAAATATTTTTTCAGACAGTCATAATTTTATTTGTAATAAAATGATACAATATCCCTCCGAAATCGCCCGCTCTTTAACCGTGGGTCACAAAGAAAATGTTAAGCATCTCGATGCCAGGAAAGTACACATTGACGAAGTAAGAAGAACTTTCCTTGTTGTAGAGTCATGTAAAGTTCTCACATAACCAGAAAACAAAGCGTGTATGTTATGTTACGTTACGGGTATCGCAGTCAAATTTCATTCCACATTTTTGTGTTGCACAGTGGGAGTTTACACGGACATTTTATACATTTCCCCGGGCCCGATTCAATCTGCCGAGTGTTCGTATGCACCGCATGTGGCTCATTGGGTAACTGAGTTATATCTTTGTGGATAAAGGCGGACGGGTGCGCTTGTCCGTCCGTCTGTCCTATTTATGTTATTGTCCGGTTATATACGCTGTTACGAAATTTATGAAAAAGTGTATTTTTATTCAGCTGAACAGTGTTTGGAATGGGGTAATCAAATATATCACGAAAGATTGTCTAGGATCCGGTGTGGAATGGGCTTTTGTAACATTGATACAGACGGTTATTTGAAAAGGTAAGTGATTGAAATTGTTTATCTATCAAGTTTTATTATCCATGTTAAGTAGTAAGTATACTTTATTGGGCCAATCGTATTTTAAAGGTAACGGGACTAAGAAAGTTACTTGTTAGTATTTAGCTTTAGGTGGTTTAACTAGGGAACACCAAGTTTGTTTAGAATACATTTCTCTAGGACTATTAGAGCCTTTATTATTTAAATTTTCTAAGTAAATGATCTGGATCTTGCTAATTACGTATTAAGAGACTATTTATTCTATTATTATTTGTATAAATTTAACGTAATCTAATTTAATTTAACGATGCAATTTAATTTATATTAATTTCATATTTTACAATTGATAATTTAATATAAGTAATTTAAATTAATTCGTCTAAATTAATTAGTCCGTCTCCTGTGGGACGCAACTTGCGTCCGTACGTTCGCCGCTAGTCACCTCAGACGGACTGCGCGGGCAGCCGGGGCAGCAGCCGAAGCAGCGGCTCAAAGAAAACGGGAGAAGTACACCGCCCTGGAACAAAACAACATTTGCGGTTTAAACGACAGGTACGTAGGTAGTAGGTAGGTACGCGGAGGCAACGGATTTTGTCAGGGTCGGCCGTCGCCTGAGAGAGAGGGGCTGTGACCCCCCGCTCCGGGTCGTTCTTGGTGCAGAGGTTGGCCGTGGCGATTCAGCGTGGCAATGCCGCGAGCGTCATGGGGACCTTTGCGCCGGGGTCGACACGGGGCGGAATTTTTGACTAAGGCTTTTCATATTTCTTTTTTTTTTTAAAATATATTTTTTATTGACGAAACCTAGAGATTTGACATGTACTTACGTAAATTAATTTAATTAATTTTGTAATAATTTATTTGAATAAATGAATTTTTATTTATTATAAAAAAATTAAATTAATTACTGTCTTATTTTGGTTATAATTATTTATAATCAATTAATACAATTGTAAAATTGTACCTATTGGGACGCGTGCCTTAATAAAGAATTTATTTATTTTATTTTCTTATTGCTTCACTGATAAGTAGGTAGGTAAGGTGATTAGGTAAAAACTTAATGAGCAGTACTTATAATTAATTTGTGAGTGAAATGTCGTTAGTATGACGTCACAGCGGGGTTCCTTTCATGTCGCCGGTGGCACCCCGTCGTGGCTACACACTCCACCGGTACTTCCATTATAACCCACTTGTAAATAACTTCATCATAATACGCTGTCACATTCTGTTATAATTTATAGATAGGCGACCCGTTTTCCATAATTAAATTGTCATAAAATGATAATTTTGTTAAGTTTTTATGGCTAACAGATGACCATGTCGTATCACCGGGTAATAACATTCGTAAGTATCATGTAACATGTTGCTGTGGTTATAAAAATACATTTTCACATAATTAATTGATTAGTTATGAATAATTTATGAACATGTGAAACCTTTAAATCATTTACTGTACTTACAGTAGGTACATACTATCATTTCACTATCCCGCTAAATAAACTTGCTATAAAGAAATCACATAGAAATTATCCTTGTTTTACATTGTTTTATACTTGTTTATGAATGTATAAGAATAAAAGTAATCTAGTATAAGCAATCTTTTTAAGCACAGTTCACCCATTTTCCATATTTCCCGCAACAATGCTTATCAGCTTATTTTATCCATAGGTACCTGCTCTCGAATTTCCTTTGTGAGATTTTCCTTATCTCTAACGAAGTAACAAAAAGGCCATATTTCGCAAACTAATTTTCGTCTGCTATATTAGTTGAGAACACGGCACCTTTATCGAGCAAACATTTCTGGCAAACGAGCTCTCGCCTTTATTCTACCTGCACCGTCTGTGTTGTTCTACAATAGACAAGAATTGTGTGTGGCTAGTTATTTTTCAGATTGTACGGACCATAATATCGATAGTATTACTGGTTATAATTTCTAGTAGATTTACAAAGAAAATAATCGAACTTCGACTAATAAATTATTGATGAAATAATATATAGCAACTCTTCTATGATTTCGATTTATATACGCAATGTTTATTATGTAGCTCCTTTCCTTTTTTCTGTTCCTTTATAAAGTAGGTTTCGAGATTAACACATCACGACACGAATTAGGACATTCTTAGAGCTCAGTCTAGATGGTTGTCAATATAAAATAGGTATTGATAGAGAGATAAAGTAAGAGTGACAACTAAAACTCTAGCCTTTTCAGAAATCCCAGTTTGGACAAATTAGAAATACCTAGTTTTTTTTATTTACTACTAAACCCGCATTTGACTTCGATCTCGCCTGATGGTAAGCGACGATGAGGTCGACGATGGTGTTGATTAGTGATTCTCTGACCAGGAATACAAAAACCCTGTCAACATGGCGCCATTAGTAGTTTTATATTTTTATAATCTGTGTTATAGAGTTCGCTATGACTTTTTTAGATACCTGATCAAGGTATAAAGTTATTTTCAAAACCGTATGAATACGACGTTTCACTCGTTCAGGTGGCAACACTACACTAAAATTTTCGTCGAGGAAACTGCGATGTTATTACGGAAGGTGGCGCTGCCGTCTCGTCGGGCCGGGATGAATTCAACTAGGAAGGCAATTTCCTTTTTATGACGTGCCATGGAGAACAGGCGCGTATTAGTCAGGAAGAGTGGCTGCGTTTTTTTGGTGTTCAAAATCGCGGTGTGTGAATCGATGCTGATGATGATTTCCAATAGAAAGAAAAATCTAAAGAAATTAGTATAATAAATAAAAGGGTATTTATTCATTCACACATTAGAAAAAAGGTACAATATTGTTATTATATTCTAATTCTTAACCTATAAACAATATATATATATATAACACGCATTGACCTATGTGTAGAATGAAATGGTTGAGACCTCAGCGACACGCTGGTTTTCAGGTCTCGCCTAACATGCTAGATGGAGCGCTGGTTGCGGGACACAACACGATTATGTGGTCAAATCTCCGTTATAATTTTATATTAAAATGGATGACAATATGTAGCTGGTTTTAGCTTCCTTGTGATGATAACAATTGGGTTAGTAAGTAGGTAAGTAAGTGAGTAGGTATGTATTATGAAAGATGAAGATAAGAATACAACAACAATTACATATGCATTGTCTTATATTCAGGTTTTGTGCAATAAATTTATAAAATGAAAAAATAAGATTAGATGAAGATGTGTAGTATAGATTTTAATATACATATCTAGTGGTTCATTAGTTTCTGTGTTTCCACACACAATTGAAATTGAACTATATGCAAGCTCACTATAATATATTTTGTAGGGTAGGCATACTTACTAAAGGTCACTATACGAGTACAGCCTGGCCAAAAAGAGTAAAAATTTAATAATGGCAACACTTACTAAAATAGATTAGAAATGTCATTGTGATTTGACATCAAAGTATGGAAAGTTGTCATTATTTCATTCCTATTCTTTTTGTCGTTCCTGTGAAACCAATTTCTATATCAATGTGTGAGAAAATAAACCATGTCAATATTTGAGACATTATTTATAATAATGTGTAAACCAAGACAAAATAAACTCGGAAAAAGTTTGATACATTACGTTGTTAAAATGAAATAGTAGCTACCTATCTCAAGCTTTAGAAAGTGTGGTTACCCAAAAGTCGACATAAAATTTTCTTTATTCGTGCCAGGTTCATGAGATATAGCGTGGATAATAATTTAATACAGACATAACAGGTGTCTGGCGCACTCCAGAGAAATATTATACAGAATTTTTAGCTGAAAAGACTGCTCAGACGTAGATAAATTAGCATAAAATAATGTATTTTGGAAACTATAATTATGTTGCTGACACTCTATGGACAATTTTAATTTATTTTAGTAAAGATTAATTGAAACTCCAGATACGAATTAACATGGATGGAAACAAAATATTTTGTAATTAACCCTATGGCGCTACGAGTCCGATTTCTGTGATGGATTTATTAAATTATTAAATTAAAACTCAATAGACATTTTGAATTCATTATTTTTTAATGATTTTTCTGTGTAGCGAAAAACATCTGCACTGAAATGTCGTGCTACTGGTTGTAAAATTGTGGGTTCAGGGTTCAGGACTAGCGTACATATAGGTTTCTTTAAATTTTAAAGAAATTTTTATGTACACTAGTCCTGAACCCTGAACCCACAATTTTACAACCTTGTTTCTTGAAGTTTCTTGCCGACATGATATTAAGGCTCTGTGAATCCAACTATAGTAGGTATATTAATGGTTGCTACTAACAACAAAATTAATAGTGAACGAGTTACTAAATCACCTAAGCCCGAAGAGACGAGCAATTAATCGCAGACTATTTTTTTTATTTAACACTTTAATGCACAAAAATAGTACATGAGGCGGGCTTAATTCCATACGGCATTTACTACCAGCTAACCATTGAGTCATACAGATATTGCAAGGCAGGTAGAAGAAGAGAATTACCTTCTCGAAATTCGCTAAAAGTCGGCTCAACTTTTCTTTAAAGCATCTTGGATCGCTACGAAATTTCCCGCTTTCGTGTAAATATGCCATTCAATTTCAATATAATCCCGAAGGCGGCTGCTGCTGGTGAGAGTATGACGTAACGGCTCCATTTACTTGACTTGTGCTCTCCAGGGCCATTTCATGAATTTCACTCGCCACTTTATGTTCGAAATTAAGTGATGAGTTTTATGGAATAACTTTGAAAAATTCAAGAATTTCTGGTTTATGTATCTAGATGAATTAGTTATATATTTACCGTAAACACTACAAGAATACTTTTACTTTCTTACTTAACTTTCTCCACTAACCTCTACAACTATTTTTTTTTCTTCTCAAATTTTTTTTAAATAAGCAATTATCCAATTGGACAGGACCGAGTTACGTAGATAGGTGCAATTATTATTTTGTACAAAAACATTGTGATCATGACAACAATACAGTTTAATAAAGTAGCTTATACACGTCTTATAACGACTGAATACAATATACAATCATACAATACCTATGCCAATTCTTATGCCTGTCTAAATACAATTTTCTTCAAGAAAATACATAAAGAATTTAGTTACTCTCAAAATTCATACGAAGCAAACAAATAGATAAATCAAGCAAAGTAATTCATTACCAACACCGGCACGGTCACGTTTGGTGACAAACATAACTGTAACTTTATTCCGACATTCATTCCCCGTCTTAATATTTGCCAGGTGACGTTACAGCCCCTTTATGAGACTTGCAATAATCCTTGCAAGCGTCTCGGGGAGAGCTTTGAGCTTTCTGTAAGCAAGCATAGACTGTTGTGCTCAGTGACTAACAAGAAGGGTTTCTTGTTATGAGAAAATCTTCATGTGAGAGAGATAAGCATTTATTTACAACTGGTTAGTAGGTATTTCATTTCAGAACAGCTAGTTTTTCAGTAGTGCATTTCAAAGGTTTTAACAACATTACTTGGTTTAAAATTTCATTTTACATAATACATTCTTACCCGCCAACCAGGGAGACTTCTCTGTCAAGCTTTATTTACGTCACTGTACACATAAGCTAGAAAAAGGTTCTAAACATACATATTTCATTATACTACAAAAGGTAACATCGACTGTATAAACAAACATTTGGCCCACATTCGCAAAAGAAATCCTTTCTCTTCTCGAGTCAGCAAAAACTTGCCAATATCCGTTGTAAAAACGACCTTTTTCCTTGGTAATAGCTTCCGTTGAACCTTCGCAGCACTCTGCTTGACAAATAGTGTAGATTTACTTTCATTACCGTGGGGTATATTGCTACCTAGGCGGTAACAATGAAAGGAACTAATACCGTATCTTTCAGTGAAATTGTGGGCAATAGGTGAGGCTAGAGAAGACGCCAGTGGGGTCTAGCCCTCCCGAGAAATTAGATTCCTTTATAATATGCAATGAGAGTTTCGTAGAGTAGTATCAACATTAGCAAGACGAGATTATCTAACCATGTAGGCACTATCAAAACCAAACAGGTGATAAAGAGATGTAATCCTTGAGATCTGATGAAGCCTTAACTTTAATGTAATGATTTTTCGTGCATTTGGTACTTAAAGTAAATGGGTAACTACCACCTGCTTTAGTTTGGATTTGGAACAAAGATTTTAACATTTGAAGAGAGTGCGCTAGAGTAGTCAGATTTCTGACATTCGGAAATTTAAATTTGCGAATGAAATGGCCAGGTCCCCCCTTTAAGGGGTCTTTAGAGGTATCAAAGATACGGCAAATGACGAGTATCGGTCAGCACAAGTTCGGAGGTGAAAGCTATCTAGCGAACGACTGGGGATAATGTGTGGATGTTTCCCGAGATATGTTATCTTCTTGCGCGTTAGGAGGTTTATGGTTACGAGAATTGTTTTTGTCCATTATTACCCGGATGTTAGGTCGACGTTTAGATACAAATACCATGCAAATAATATAAAATAGTAAATACAGTACAGTAGTAAGTACTATTTTAGAAAGCCTGATTATTACAAGATAAAATGACTTAGGCTTATTTGTCATTTCAGCAGACCCTATTTTTCTACCATTCCGCCATAACATATGATTAAGTTTGAATGAATGAATTAATACTCTATTTGCTCTTTATTTGCTTATTATCTAGTCAATACGGCCTACTATACCAGGATCTAAGATACAAGAAGCATCATTAAATTATTCTAAGTTCCATAAAAAGACAATTTTCAAGTAAATTGTGGTACTAACTCCAGACTTAAAGGCCTTTTACTTGGACATCAGATGTGCCTCACCTTAAACCTTTGTCGAAATAAAACACGTTTTATCCGAAGATAAAACAATAAAACGGTAACGAGGTTATAAAATTAGCAATAAATTGGGACCGTCCGCGGCTAACCCAGCACCTGAGCTGCGGCAGACCGGACCGGACCGGGCCGAACCGGAGGGACGGGGGTGACCAGCCCAGGCTATAACTCAACAGAATTGCACCCCGAGGTGCAGGATAATGTAAACAAAAACAATTTCTAACAGGCCATAGGTAAAAATACGTAATAAATTCACTTCGCGAGTTCATAAAGTTTTAATTGAACTCCTTTATGCAAGAGCATACAAAGAAGTATTTACAAAGGTGTTTTTAAGGTGAATAAGAAATAGATTGTGAAGTAAGTAAGTTTTTTTGTAGAATGTACAACGAGATGTAGTAATGTCAAAACTGATAATCACATAACGTAATCACATTAAGAAGGAACAACACAAATCTCAGTACAAATAATGTATGTTATACGAATATCATACATGTACGATAGTATACTCTGATATTTCACTATAGCGACAAATGAAAAGCGACAGGCTCTTGCAATAGATACACTGTTTCACTATTAGCGGCAGACTATCCTCGGGGGCATGAGGGTTGAAGACGTGTCTGAGGCTGCTTGCTATCTGATATCGGAGCTTTCAATCGATATGTCTGCTCTGAGAGCAATGGGGAAACGAAATGTTAACTGGAAATAAAAACATGACGTAAGTTTGAAAACAAGTAAGTCCTATAGAAGTTCTTAGCAAAAGAGCGCCACATACTCGCGTAGGTGTTCAAATAGTGTTTATCTAGTAAAAATCATTGTAAGACTTTATAATGATACTCGTACTTTGTATTTAGTTTTTTTTTAAATCCTACTATGCCTTGGCTCAAACGCACGAGACATCAGCATAAGGAAGCAGCATAAGAACTCCATCTTTGGATTATTGTAGTGCATCCCTCTTAGTACAAGCAGTTTAGCTTAATTGGAGTGGTTCAGAAAGATCGTTATTATGTCACAGCATTGTATAACTATACGAGTACTAACACACATGTATAAAAAAACACGCCTATTGTCTAATGAATGCTTCAGGTTCGGGCTGTTTGATAGCTATTGGCAAACATCCGCGAAATTACAGTAATCTCGTTAAACTGGAAACCAATTTGCATGAATCGTATGGTAATAAAACTCAACAAGCCTTAAACCAAACAATTTACCGACATACATTAAAATTGACACTGAAAATGTAATAAGGGGAGCATTAAATCGCACTTTCGACACCTCGGGCTACCGGCGGCCAATATTTACGACCCTAAGATAAAAGACGAACGAAACTTGTTCATCGGTTCCCCATTATATCCTTAATAAGTATGGATTAGGGAGCGGCCGTAGACCGAACCATAAATTAGTGGAAGAAGGTCTTTATAATAGGACTTTATTATCTCGTTTTATGAAGGTTTCGCTTGTGTTGGTTCTGATTAGTGTGGTTTACGACTCATATATTAAAGGGTGGTTAATTGTAGACACCTAGACCTCGCCAAGTAGAGCGACGTTAACGTTTATTGGGCATTTAATCTCTTTGTAGTTAGAACGTTCAACTGTGACAACGGCAACTTTATTGCTAAAGTTAGTGTATATTTTGAAACATAAAATTGAACCATATCTTAATTTTGAGTTTAGACGTTTTGTGTCTCTTTTATCTTCTAACAAGAAACACATTTTTAGTGAGGATTTCGTTTTAATTTTCTAAATTCTTGTAACCGAAGAATACTGTTTCTCTTATTTATATCTGGAATATACACGTACATATTTCCATTCTGTAATAACACTATCGCGTATAACAAGCTTCTGACGAGCCATTATAGTCTGATTTCAGGCGAAATAGGATTTTCCTCCTACATGTGCGAGGAGATGGAAAATATCCAAGGAGTTCTTAATTTGATCAGGGCGTAATCCAATTATTCCCGCCCCGCCGGGTCACGAGGCGTCTGAGATATTCATCTCGATGTATTATTATAGCAATGATACTTGTAGACACGTAGATACGCGTATACGAGTATATGAACCTACAACACATATTTTTGTTATACGTACAAGGAGTTCCTGAGGATATGCATTAACTTCGCCAAACACTTCCGTAGCTTTTATATAATATATTTGACAATGGAAGTGATCCTCATAAACGCTTCGTTTTCAAGATACTTGCTATTTTATTGAGTTCTACAATGAGTAAGGGTCTTTATTTATGCCCGTAAGAAAACCTGAAATAAAACAATAACAAAATATTTGCCTTTCGTTTGCACATGTCATTAAAAACTTATGTCATGATTGTCAAGTTCAAATTAATCAAAATGCGACGTTGCCAGGTAGATAAAGAGCATGGCATACTAGGTAATTTAAGGCAAGGCATTTAGTTGGTAATCATACCAAAAAAAAATAACTTTCAAGTTAAAAAAAAATTTTTTAATTTTAAAATGTGATAATATGGAAAATAACTACTTCGATGTTCTGAGTACAGTGTCGAAGTTAATGCATAACGAAAGGAACAACTTGTATACAAAAAATTGTTTTATCTGCGAACTCTGCACTGACCGCGCTTTATCGCTGAAATCTGTTTTTAACCCCTGACCGATCGAGGGAGGGCGTGTTATAAGTTTGACACGTTTGTCTGTCTGTTTGTGTAATTGTCTGTGGTATCATAACTTGACAACGGATGATCCGTTGTCATGTTATGGAAAAATTATCTGGGAAAAACTTGAAACCGGTTTTTTTCCAGAGAATTTTTCGAGAGTATTCTCAGCTAGGTCTGATAAAAATTGGACCAGTGGTTTCTAAGATCTTGGAGTATCTTTGATGTCAGATGGGATCACTGGAACGGTAATGGCTAGATAGCTCGAATTTGAATGTCCATGTTCATGATGAAATCTTGAGGATCAGATGATGACCAGGAATAAGTTAGTGAACTTCAATTTCACAAAATGTAACTGGAAGAATTGTAAGATTATCAGCCCGCCTAAACTATAATAGTTAGATGGAGTCTTCTGAAACTAAAGTGGTAGGGAATCCTGAGAAAATACAAGAGAAAACAAATTATGGATGGCGGGCAAAAGATAAATGAAAATGATGTCGAGCCAGGAATTTTAAGTTAGCCATGGCGAGGTCGAAGGCCGAGATCCGCGTAGAGCGAAGCCCGGACCGTCCTCCCGCCTTCAGGCGCCGCGGTTTAACCTGCTGAATGTTCTTAGCCATGTCAGATGAAAAATGGATCAGTGGTTCTAAGATATTGGAGTATCTTGGGATGTTGGAGTATGATGGGATCTCTGGAACGGTAACAGTTAGATGGTTCCAGTTCGAGCTCAAATGTTAATGACCATGGGACCATCCCACATCTGGAATCTTGAGGACCTGATGATGACCAGGAAAAAGTAAGGGGATCTTAACAATGGTACGTCTGGGGTTTCTTAAATTTTTAATTTAGCGTTATCTGTTCTGTGCATCTAAGTATTTTTTTAAAACAAAAGAAATAAAGTAAGCATATTACATTTAGAATGCACGTTATACTGGGAGAGTTTGTAAACCTTTCTTTTTTCTTTTGACTCGGCGAAGCTTTCATAAATTAAATTTGTCTGAAATGAAATAAAGTCAAGAACACAAATATCCATTGCAAAATTGGATCAATAACATGCAGCCCCTTTAATGGTTGTCGGTTCTCATTAGACGCATAAAAATAAATGGCGGTACTTAACAGGGAGGCAGAGACGGGAAAAAAGAAAATTTCTCCTTGCTCATCGGGGTAATTGGTTTATTACCTTTAATAACCATTGGGTAAAGAAACTTTAGCAAGTAATACCCTTATCTGAGTGAGGGAAGTTCGTGAAAATTTACCAAAACAAAAGGCGATCGGTGTGTAGGTTCGAAAGATTTTCCCACACTTTTCCCTTGACTGAAATACTCTTAGAACTATGAACTTCGTGTATTCTAGGGAATTCCATGAAACGCAATAACACGATGGCCGTGTTTATGGTTGTTTATGATTTATGGTACCCGTATTGTACCGAAACCGCTATCAAAGCAATATGTCATCGCATCCGCTAGGGAAACCGCAAGCCCGTCACCTGCAGACATTTGTCAAAACTCACCTTAAACAAGCATACAATTTACATCTGCCAACACATGTTTTCATTGGAATTTATGCACTATACCCTACGCAATAAGATTTTTCAAATTTGTTGAGGAATGATAATAAATAAAATGGTTTTTAGGTACAAACCTATTGTATCGACATGTATTAGCCTGTCAAATAATATGGTCGCCCATGGGTGCCGGAAACTATTAGATTTATTGTATTACTTTAGTACGTAAACAGTTCTACCTTGTTTAGTAATTTGTCAGAGATATGAAAGGAGACAGGTGATATGGGTTTTCTTTGTTTATCTTTCTTCAGTCAGGTAAACAGTAATAATTTATAGTGTATGCTGATGTTTCAAATCAAGGAAAGATTGTATTTTAACCTACAACCTTGGGATCTTCAAGGCCAGAGTGAATAGGCATTTACTGGACCCGCATGCTCCATCGTCGACCTCATCGTCGCTTACCATCAGGCGAGATCGAGGTCAAATGCGGGTTTAGTAGTACATAAAAAAAATTTTTTTTTTTAATAATGCTATATCCTTCTTCTTTGGCCAAACTTTCGATTCTTTGATCGGTAACTTTCCAGTAATTGAGTATGAAAGTAAAGAAAAAAAAATAACAATACGTTTCATACTCATACTCATACCATTTGTTACTTTTCATGTGTAACAATTGGTCTTAAGAATATATATTATATGATGATACATGAAACCCTGAGAAGGGCACCGCAGTCAGTAAATGAAAATATTTGTATTGTATATGTATTTATTTTTATTTATTCAAACAAGTTAAGTTAATAGAAGTACGTAATACTAAACTAAGTAAAATAATAAGCATTAAAATTACATAGTGATGTGTTTGCTATGTTTGTATTGTAAATCTTCTTCAATTTTGCAAGGCCTAGTTTACCTTATTTCTGATATTCATTACAAAAAAATTGTAATGGATGTAATAAGATAGATAGATTTTATTAATTATCTTCCTAAATCTATTTGGTGAATGAGCAAGACAGGTATTTTCAACCATAATCAAGGAGAACATTCCAGTCGAGCACCAGCGTACTAACATTGCGTGACTACAGTAAACGGTACATAAAATCGAATGCACCTAAATCGCAATTGGATCACGTAGCGTAGTTCATTTCCCGGAATCCTGGTGGCGTTTCAAAGTATCCAGCCCGGGAGGCAGCTACCTGCCCCCGAGGGTGCCGGGGTAATTTATGAGCCCAGATAACGAGGGCTCACACTGGCCTTATCGAGTCGAGTTCCCCTGCTCTTTTTACTTCGCTCTCCAGTGCCTTTTTTCACTAGCAAATCGACTATTACTCGCCTTATCGACCGTAGACGATCGGTAATGAGAAGATCTGCTGAGTGTTATGTAGATGATGTTATTGTGGGTGTTGGAATTGTAATCAAGATTGAGTTTCTTAAGAGAAATGGTACTTGGTTACGTAACCTAGCGCAAGTGTTGGTAGGTGGATGGCAGTTTAAAAAATTAAACGACTGTTAATTGCAGTTGAAATAGTCCGCCATGGCTGGATTTTAGCTTGATTTGTTAATTAATAAAAACAAACGTAGGTTGACAACATACAGCTATTACATTGATATACATTTGTATATCAACTAAAAACTTATATACTTAGATATCTACTCTACCAAAAAGTTGTCTGAAAGAGACCCCTCTTAGCTATAAGAACGCCTAGATTGTATTAATTACTTTGTATGAATTGTATTGTATACTAAATTTTCGTGCGATAAAGTGTATTCCATTCATTCATATCTCCCAAGAAGCAAAAGAAAAGTAAGACAACAAACTATATAGTCATGAACGTATTCGCGGGTTGACTGCATTCTCATGAATCATTGAGGATCATTCCATCGATCATAGCATAGAATAGACAATGGCAAAACGTGCCACTTGAAGTCTGCCTTTATGCTACTTCTCGTTGAGACATTTTATAGGAAAATATTATGATTTCATATTTCTTAGTCGACGTGACACGTGCTGTCGCGCCATTCGGAGCACCTGCTCTACGTGAAGGCTTTATGGCTTCTTTCGAGCCAGCTGTCTATATTAGAAATAGCTGGCTTTACCTGTAGCCAGTAAGGATGTCGAATTTTGCAGCAGCGCCAATTTCAGCAAACGTAGCGTCGAGACGTCTACTTTATGGGCAGTTTTAAAATGAAGTGTCAGTTGTGATGAATATTTTTATGGATAATAGGCAATTGGATGTTAGAATTCGTATTTTATGAGGCTAGTCAAAATAAAGACAACGTTCTAAACATGGTATATTTTCTTACTAAGCCAGTGTACTCCATCTTCGACCTCATCGTCACTTACCACCAGGTGAGATAGAGATCAAACGCCGGTATATAGTCGTAGATAAAAAAATAAAATAAAAATCGTTGGTAAACTTGCAGTACGTGTTCATAAGAATTTGAACTCTGTTTCTTTACAATAATTGTTTTTTTTTTATTTTCTTGTAAGATTCTAATAATGCAATGTAAGATTTTGGTAAGTAGGTAGATGCAAAGCTTTACGTAAGTATTATTTAACAATCTGTTTTTATCATATAACTTATTAAGTATTATTAAAATATGAAATAAAATATAAGTTGTACGTACCTAAATTATTTTCATATTTATACATAAACATTAAAAGAAATGCTCACATTTTTAGTAAATAAACATACAGAGACTAAAGGCACCAATCACAACGCGCGCCTGAAGAATGGCGTCCATTTCCTGAAGCGATTCCGAGCTTCCGCACAAACATTCCAGTAACTAGCCGCCGTTATTTCCGTTTTTACCGCTGCTTTTATATTACAAAAGGCAAAAAACACCCAGTAATTTGTAAATAGGTCTGAAAATTATTGGTTTCGCTCGTAGTGTAATTCAAAAACTATAAATTCCATTTCTGCTTATAACCAATATGATATAGACTTGATACGATACGATAGGACATTATGAACCTGCAGGGTTAATAAGAACCAGTACCTATTATCTAAGTCGACAGTAGTTGCTGTATCTGTAAGCCAAGGTGGCCACTTACAAACCTACTTAAAAAATAAGAAAGTTTATTTGTTAGAAAAAACTTTCAAAGTTAATAATATTCGCCATGTGGCTAATACCCCCAAATAAAATTGAAATAAGTAGGTAATTTATTCAATCGAAGCTATTAAATCTTTATTGGAACTCGAAAGATCGTGTACAGAACTGGAGATGAGATTAGGCCCTTAGGACACAATTTAGACGGTGCTTATGAAACGGCAGCTGGACAGCGGCGCCGGCGTAGGTCCCGGCTCACATTATGCGTAGATTCGAGTGATTATTCCGAAGAAGATGTTTGATAAACAGCCCATTTAACAATTTGCTAGAGGCTGGTAAAATTAAATTTTAATAGAAATGTTGTAAAAAGTATAAAGTCTGATTTTAAAGTAATGATAAAATTGGCATATTTACGGGAAATTGGGACTCTTAGCCTCTATGACATTTTAAAATTATTTTGACATTGTATCCGCACTTTTATTTTATTTTTTATTGACTGTACACTATTGTAATATTATAGGTATTTTTTGTAATGTAAATAGTTTAATTTTGATTAATTTGATTTATTATTTAATTTAATTTATTATTGAATTATTTTGTACGACTTATCTTGTAACGGGTTTTGTTGCTTTCAGATGAAATAAATACAATTTACAACAATGATAAACCATTGCTAAATGAATAGTTGTCAGTTTAAATTCTACTCAGACTTTGTGTACCTAAAGTAATTTCAGAATTTCATATTGTAAACAGTAAATTGTATGCAATCCTAAAATTATTACCATGTTTATCCAAACCGTAATTCAAAATCCAATTTGCGCTAGATTCGATTTCGGTGGGAATGAATCGGATATCCCATTTGTTACATGGCGTTTACGATTTATGTTCGAGGCTGTATTGAATTTTGGATATAAACGCATTTTCCTCAATGATAACAGGGATCGTAAACGATTTTGGGAAATAAAATATTGGAGAGATGAAACACTATTTTATTGAGTTCTATAATTTTTAAGGTACCTTACAACGACAAATAAGTAAGTATAAATTACAAAAAAAAATAACGGTAACGTTTGAAAATATTTCTGTTATTAGATTGATCAAAGTACGTACTCGTATCTAACTGCGAATTTAAATAAGTGTTCCGGACACAATTTTTACAGACATACCGTGAGTTGCAAGAAGACTATTCTTAAGTTTCGCATCATCTCTATCTAGAGCTATGGCGTAGAAAGGGATAGGATGTATTTTAAGAAGTCTGACGGATATACGACTTGATTGGTGGTCTATGTGTCCTAATTTAACTTCAAATTTAGAAGCTACGCTGACCTAAATAAAAATAATCGCAGAAAAGCTGCTCTGAAACTTTTCACCCTAATTATACTTACTTGTGAAAAAAATATTCAGGAAAAACTTTTGAGAATTAGCTATCTCGGTTGAAGGGCCGCTCGCATTAATCATTCAGGGAGCGCGCGAAAATGCCTTTCATAAAAATATATTAAAAGTTTCTCTCTTGTCAGGGCTTCTACGCCTTGTATGTTAATTTTTCAACATAAAAATTGGATATTTCGCGGTTTATGTCACTCGGCCAATTCTATGTGGGATCATAAAAAGGAGATCTTTGAGGTTTATTGAAATCGTTGTTGCTTAATCCCACTTTTATGATTATGCTCCACGTTTAACTCCTACCGATCTGTCATCTAGTCTAGATGTATGTACTCGTATTAATACCTATACAGATATCCATGTTATCGATAATGAAATGACTGAATTTGTAACAAATTGAATCTTTAACGAAAATGGCTTATTGATCAATCAATTCCACCCAGAGGAATTCGTCAAGACACCCACCACCACCTCGCGGTTGGGGTGTCGCTAGGAGAAATGAGGAAATGAGGTAGAAAATTCAGACTGGTTAAAAAATTAACTGTGTCACTAAAACCTAATGGACGCGGAACCGACTCAGACATATTAGGTTATATTGCTTGCTTGCTTGCTTATCGTATGGTTAGTGGCCAACCTATTTGTCAGAGTTGTTCAGGCCGCCCGTAGGCATCTGACATGGCTTAACGCTGCTGTCGAACGACAACAACTGGGACCGACTGCTTAACGTGCTCTCCGAGGCACGGAGGAGCTCAGATGAAATATGCCACTAGCGGTCACCCATCGAGGTACCGACCGCGCCAACGTCGTTTAACCTTTCGGATCGTGCTCGCAACTAGGCTACGAGCTCCTCAATTAATCAGGTTATATTAAAACAACAACAAACAACAACATTATGACAACCACACAAAGAGTTCCTTCGACTTGGCCCACCACTGGTTCAACAGTGTTGAAATGACAGTGCCCGGGCACAGCCTGCTAATAATCGATAGTGCTGAACTCGGCTCAGACTAAAAGCTCTGTGCAAAGTCGACACTGCCCAGGCAGTGCTAACTCTGCACAGCACACCCTACCGACTTTGCCCGTAACATATTATAGTAAGTACTCTGTTGTAATATACGCAATAGGTACTTTTGGAAATGACAAAAACAGTAAGTGCCGTAACCGTATAATGATAAATTGAAACGAATTGGAACATCTATTTGAGAAATTATACTCCCTTTAAACAGGATGCAAAGACAAGACAGGAAGATTTGTTTCAATAAATTTCGATTAGAAAATAGAACCGTAAATTAAAACCTCCTGGGTTCCATAAACATGGCTTAGAGGCCCGAGGGATAGTGGTTCCGCGCCTTCTGCAGCTACTAGTAAATTAATTTATCCCTGAGGAATATTACAAGCGACTCGAGATCGGTTGGTACACTAAAATTGATGGTGTACGATGTATCTTGATAACTTTCCCAGGCTTATGTATGGTTAACGGGAATATTGATAGCTGAATTAAATTTTTAAATATTTTTTTGTCCGTTAAATGTTATTTTTGGTTTATTGTGAGGTGTAAGTTTTGATTAAATTACCTACTTTGGATTCATTTAAACGCTTCCATTTCGTTCTTACTTACTTATCCCTTTCAAATTCCAGAGAATACTTACCTTCCGAGAAATACCTTATAGATTCAAAAGATGTCCTTTTCTTCCGATTAAAATGTCTTGTATTAAAGTTTGTCTATCATCAAAATCATCATATTCGTATTAAAAAGTTGATCTAAATAAACTCGAATTATTTTTCGTACATTCATAGTAATACAGCGGTGGTCAAGTCATATAATAAATGATCTAAGTTCAGAGTTATATTTCAGAAAGCACAGCGTATGGAGGTCTATTAATCCCATGCAATAAGTTAGTCGTCTCGGCAAAAAAGTCTCTAGAGGAAATCAAGTCAGCTCACACATTTCCACGATTTTTCCACGTCTCATTTGTTACTTCGTCCTAACTTAGCGACTACGTGCGAGAAATATTTTCTAACTTGATGCATTTGGTATTGAGAAATGTGATTCCGGCTTCAGATAACTTTTAACTTTACTAGCAGACGCTGATATATTTTTACCAATGCATTATTAGGTTAGGTTTTAGAGGATTTTCTTTTAAAATAACTTAATAATTTGTTTCTTTTGAAATAAGATTTTAAAGGTAATATTTAGGTACCACCCCCACCCCCTAGTGTGGTTGTTCCTTAGTGCTTAATTGCGGAAATTAAGTACTGGAATGTCTACTAAAATGTGACACGTTAGAAGATAAATATTCTGCTCTTTCCTATAGTCATTCCAGTTATCGTTTCACCTAATGTGAGGGATAGTGCCTCTGTGACCAAAATGACAACCCGTCAATTACGATGTTCGTTTAGGACGCGGCCGCCCAAGTGACTCTATGAGTGATAATAATCCTAAATAAGTACGTTGCATATTATAAAACAATTTTATTATGTACAAACCCGCTCCGGCTTCGCATGGTTTCATTTAAGGGTAAAAGTACCATAACCTCAAGATTTTTTTTTAATTTACTTCTAAACCCGCATTTGACCTCGATCTCGCCTGATGGTAAGCGACGATGAGGTCGATGATGGAGCATGCGGGTCCAGTAAATGCCTATTCACTCTGGCCTTGAAGATCCCAAGGTTGTAGGTTTCGGGAAATACAGACGCCGGCAGGCTGTTCCATTCCTTAGCCGTTCGCATAATGAATGAAGAAGCAAATCGCTTCGTACGAGCAGATGGGATATCAACAACATAAGGATGGTACCCCTCCCCGCGCCTGGTAGTCCGAAGGCGGAATGGAGATGCTGGAATTAGGTCATGCAATTCCGATGCGCACTCTCCGAAATGTATCCTATAAACCTCAAGAACCTCAGAAACCTCAAGAATCAATGTAAGTATTGTAACTGAAACAAAACCGCTTCAGCCTTTGCCGAAATTTAGGTACGTTCATTGATAGACAGACAGACGGCCGTACATACCAGAGGACTATGTTGTGATATAATAATCTGAATAAGTAGTTTTTGAACAAAAATCACAGTATCATTTAAGTTACGTTTTATTTGAAACCGTATTCATGAATATTATTATGGCGGTAGAAGATTGTTGCATAAATTGATAAACAAAATCTTAGTAGGCCATCATTTAACTTAAAGTATCTGTGGTAGAGTGTCTAGAAATTTATCTTCCATTTTAATACCTCGGGTTAAATAGATCGTAGTTGATAAGAACTCTACAAGTGTTTTCACAATTACTTACTCAATATTTTATAATATTTCACTGCAATATAATTGAGATCGTAAATAGGTGTAGGAACGCGCTATGTGAGGACATGGATAACGTAACGTCAGGTGTATGAAAGGGAAAAGGGAAGATCTTCCACCAGGCGGGGTGAAGTCCCTGGAAAATTTCGATAGCGCGTTCTACACCGATGTGAGTAGGTACTAATCGTAGTGGCGCGTCGTACGTCGCCACATAGGTTTATTTAATGTTTGGAACTTTGCTTTTACAAATAGAAATGATGGTCATTTAATTACATCTGTAACTATTTTTCGAAATTATTACATATATTCACTATAAAAAAAATGCAAGATTAAAAGAAAATTATCTACCTATATAGAAAAGATAATTTACTTTCATGGGATATAAAGTTACAAAAAAGTCATAAAAACATAAAGTATAATGAGACAAAATCACAAAGGGACACCGGCACGTACTCAATTCAATTGGCTTCATTTTAAATTTCGCAGTCTCCCATAAAAGACTTTTAATTAAAAAGAAAAGTAGGAAAGTCGGGGAGTGAGTTGCAAATCCGGCTTATCCTGCATCCAGGGATATTGCGGATGAGGAAACTTTCTCTTATAAAAACCATTTTTCATGTTACAGCAGCGACTTGTTAAGCTGATATTAAACTGTAATACGGCTAATTAATATTTTAGATGGTTCATTGTTTGTGTTGTATTGTACGAAGAGAACAGTACAGAAAATGAGGTTTCCGTAAAAAGAAATTTAACAAATAGGAATGTTTTATAGGCTTCGATAGACAGTGGATAGAGCTGGTCTGGTTCTTCTGTTAGGCGTTTCCAGGCATTACAATAGACCTATAAGGAGTATACCACTCACGTTGACTGGATTTGAGCTGCGTCTCATGCAAAGGAGCTAGGCCACGTGGTGTCCAACAGTGCACATCAGTTTCTTCTCTAATCACAAAGTTTTGGCTAGCCAATTTATTACACAAACATAGTTCACATATAATAGCACACAAATCGAAGGAAATTCTCCAGAAATATTGAGAAAAACCACATAAACCGAATTTTTAATTGTCCGCCGTAGATTTCGTGTGATCGAGGCAAGATGTCAGCCGACCGAGAGTCTCCCACCAATCGCACACCCGCATGTCGCGTATATTGTGGTATACCCACTTATAGGTAAATTATTATACCCGAACAAGGAATATACAATAACATACTCGTATACGATCCTGCGTATTGACATTAATTTTAAATAGCCTTGGAATCCCCATATAAACCTATATACTCGTACCATGCCTATACTTTGTAAACTATACGTAATCCACGAAATCCAACCAGAGGATACTTTTTCTGTAAAATAATTCAATGTTCTGTCCTTACTTGGTCGACGCGTGGGTTTAATAAATCTCTAAACCTACTTTATTCTGAGTGTTCTATTGTTTCATGACCGAGGCGCCTAGAGTATTGTTTATTCCGAGTGATTGTCCCTTTCTATTATGTTACCGAAATAATGCTCGAATTTCTTACAAATGTCGCCTTTACGTGCCTCTATACCAGTTCCAAAACCTCGTATCCACATTAGTCTTTCTTGTTGTGTTGTGTTACAACAACTCCGTATATATACTTACATATACATTAGAGCGTCGGTGGTACAGTGGCTAGGTCACCGGACTCCCATGCGGGAGGTCCGGGTTCGAAACCATGCAGTGCCATGTACCAATCAGTTTTTCGTATTTTTCGAAGACTTACGTACATTTACCGACTGCTCTAACGGTGAAGGAAAACATCGTGAGGAAACCTGCACACTGAGATGACCAGTGTGTAAATGGGGTAGGCACAAAAGATCCTCAAGGTTCGAAGTGCCGCTAGGTTATCGGCCCTCTATCATAAAATAAGATAAGATATATATACATTACTCCACGTAAGTAATTATTTTATATACTTACTCTCACAAAGAACCTACCTCAATCAAATATGTACTTGTAACCTCAGTCTAAACTACAACGAGAAACAAACGAAGTTATCTACAGTTAGCTGTTGTTACGCGATTTAAACTATTATATCGCACTAGCATCATTTCATTAATTTCATAAACCGTTACCTTCACGCATCTTCAAACTTTTAACCACGTTGTTCTCTCATAAGATCTGCGTGAAAATTAAAAGATATAAATTTCTTTCTTTTAAAAAAGCAGCCATAAAGTATCACACTTTATACCCAGCACGTGCGAGGTAGTTAAACATTTTTTCCTTGAGGAAACTCGCAGCGCGGAGGCGTGCGCAAGGAAAATTAAAATAAAGGTTTAAACTCGCGAACAAGTTTTAGTACGTCTGCGAAAAGTACTCGAGCCTCATAAAATGTACTCCAGACACGTCGACGTATTGCCAGACGGTTTTATTCAGACGGAATTTGAAAAAGCGGAAACAAAGTGAGTCTCGACTCTTTTGTTTCACTTTGTTTAAAGTGTAACAAAAAGTTCGACGGCACTCCGGAGCGCTAAGTTTGTTCTTCATTAAGTAAGTGGACGCTTTCTTTTAATATTCTTTTGAAAATCTCTAACTTTACTGTATATTATCAACATTAAACAGCACATAGTTTTAATGGTCAAGTAGGAGAGTGGAAAAATAAATGATATTTTTTTTGTTTAATTTCTCATCTCTTTTTTTCCTTTTTTTTCTCTCATAAACCGTCGTAATACACAACATCAGACCGATCTCCATTTGTACGCGGGATAAGAACAATCTACAAATGCTTTCTAACCTACTAGACAGATAAAGCCTATCGCTTGGAAATATGAAATTTAATGCTATCTGTTTTTACCCACTATCCGATTTTCCCCATGTTCCCCTACTTACTTAAGTATAATTTAATAAATTGAATATAATATACACAGTTCAATGCTTATAATTGTAGAATATACCTATCAAAGTTATTGGATTCTTTGTTATACTTAGTTGTCACACACTCTAACAAGAAAAAAATATTTTCGCGTACTTAAGTCTTGATTTATTCCAGATTGGTCCGCCTATGACGATATGTCGATTTTACTTAATCTAGTAGTCAAATAATGATTAATTAGGTCAAGTTTAACATAAATTATTCAAATTGATAGATTTGCTGAAGATTATAATATTCATAATGAAACCTGCATTATCGATATAAGTACAACAAAGATTATCTGTTTATCTACAGTTAATAGCATCGGCATTGGAGGTTAAACAACGAAAATCTAAGTATGACTTAGGCAATTTTAAGATACGAAAGGCTGGCATTAGAGCCTAACTACCCACGCTTTTTTAGTTTGACTCAAGTTAAAGCACTAAGCGGTTAAATAAGAAGGCATTAAATGATCGTATAAACGCTTACAGAAGTGAGCCAATCGCTCACAATTCAGCTATACGGGTATAAATGAAACATTCAAGTGATACAAAGTTTTAGTTTGTTCATAAATAGATAAACTGTTACAGAACTCTAGTCTGCATATCATAGAGGAATGAAGTTCGATTGTTGCGCAGTTCTACTATCCTTCAAGAGTGCCCGAGTTATGATCGTCTTTTAATTTAATTGTTTTCATCTCAAAGGTTGCCTGGAAGAGATCGCTTTTAGCGATAAGACCGCCTAGATTGTATTAATCGTTTCGTACGCACTGTATCACACTAATTTTGTACAATACAGTGTATTCATTCATTCATTGGCCATGTCATGGTGTGACATGGTATGACTAGTGATTGTTTTGAAAGCTCTAGATCCAGAATGTTGACTATTCCAAAACCTACGGAGTTTT
Organism: Hofmannophila pseudospretella; assembly: GCA_947369225.1. Classification (NCBI taxonomy): domain Eukaryota; kingdom Metazoa; phylum Arthropoda; class Insecta; order Lepidoptera; family Oecophoridae; genus Hofmannophila; species Hofmannophila pseudospretella. The sequence goes on along the minus strand of OX376321.1, from coordinate 9,007,072 downwards.
CAAAATCTTAACAATACGGTACTTTCTTTCTTCTGTGTACGGTCATTTTGGGAAGGTTCGTTGTCATAATAATGATTGTAGAGTAGTAGCTAACTTGTACCACAGTCGTAGAGCGTGCGGTTCCACGATAGCTATTAGCAGGTTGCAAATTACCCGCGGCCGCGGTCGGCGCGCAGAGACATGCGTAGGCGCAGGCAAGGCGCCGAGTCTACGTCGACTCTACCCGCATAATACGAGGATATCAATTTTAATTAGGCATTGACTGCAGCGATTTAATGGTCGCTTTTCATAATGTTATTATTTGCAATTATGAACTGAGTTCTGAGTTATGAAAATGCTATAGAAAATTAGAATAATAAAATTTACACTAGATTTCTACTTTATTTATTTAAAGATAAGTATGTACGGTGCAAAGTATGAACGACGACAAGATCAGACAGTGATATTATAGCTACTAAGCGTAAAAGCGAATAATATTTTTTCTACTCCCATTTCGTAATTTGTTCATTAGGAAACCACAATCAACAACATAAAGAGGTTAATTCGTCATGGTCGTATGAAAATAGTGTTTTAATGAAATATTAAATAACAGTTTTCGATTTTAATATGTAAATTGTTCTTTGTTTTATGGCACTGTATACAAGAACTTTTTCGTATTGCACTACATTTCACTGGCCAACTACTTGTTACTATAGCTATAAAAAAACTCGTCGTATGAAAATAGTGTTTTAATGAAATATTAAATAACAGTTTTCGATTTTAATATGTAAATTGTTCTTTGTTTTATGGCACTGTATACAAGAACTTTTTCGTATTGCACTACATTTCACTGGCCAACTACTTGTTACTATAGCTATAAAAAAACTCGACACCCGCGCCTGCGCGATGTCGACAATACGTCAAACCTCCATAGTTACCAATAACATGTTAAGCTGTCATGGCGTCTGTTAAAGTCTCCGTAATGGTTGTATATTCTATTTATATGTTTCAAGGTCGTAGAAAAAGTATTGAATGCAACGCACGTAATGGCGATTTTAACATGGCTTTTGCATAAACTACTATATTTAAATAGAGAAGGGATATTAAAAGAACACTGCAATACCTTACGTAAAAAATAATAATAAATTAATACGGGTGATAAGCAGACGATTCATCTGATAGTACGGTGGACACTGTCATTTAAAAAAGACAAATATCATTGATGCGTTGCCGACCTGCTGAAAAGAGGAAATCCCTCAGCTTGTGATAGTACCAACTTTATTCCCAGCAATTTCAGGGATCTTTCGAGGGCTAAATAAACGAAGGGGAACGAGAGAATGTCCAGGGCAGGCAATAAATACCAATCTCTTAGGAAGGTATCAAAATATCTGTTTGATTATAGAGTGTAAAAGGTACCTGCTTACGGTAGAGAACAGCGAGACGCTCCGCTCATGCTTCATTAGAGAAAATAATCGAAGACTTTAGTAGATAATTGTCATATATTAAAAGAAGAAAGGAAATATAATATCAATCAATTCTATTAAGATTCAATTTCATGAACCAATTAAGATCGGTAATGGCAAGAGAATAACCCAGGGAATCTTCCTTCCTTCTGTGAACGCCGTTTTGATTGGTGTGAGGAGAAAGCGAAGAAATCTGAAGCAAAGTAAGTATTATTTGATCAATATTATACAACATAGGCGGCATAATTATTGGCGCCTGAGATGATTTACTTGGGTAATCAAGGCTAGCAGAGCTTCAGTAAATAATAGTGCATTAGATTGGTTTCAAGGTTGGTTTCAATTCGGGTGTCAAGGTGGGTTTCGTTGCAAGCTCACACTAACAATAAAACAACAATAAATAAAGACAATGGTGAACTTCGATAAAACGAATCCGCTAAGCTAAGCCCCTACCTATACCCGGTATAGCTCAGCATAGTTCAGCAAATAGTACGGTTAACTTTCCTACTTTCCTGAGTTAACTTCTTACCCCACAATCCAATTGCTCAGCTACCAAGTGAAGCGTACAGGCACATCCAGGCTGACTGCGCGTAATAGGCAGCTACTGCCATTAATCACTGGATGGCAGACGGGTTAAGCGGAGGAAATGCCCGTAAATAGCTGAATGCAAAACACGGCAGTTGTCCGCTCATCAATCAATGCGTCGCACTTTGTACGCTTGAGGCTGTACTGACGGGCGTCTACGACTTCGGGTTTTTTGCTCTGATGAAGTTCAGACTTTAAGGTTATATATTGACAATTTGTTAGCAATCTGTGCGTCATACTGTGCACATGAATTTGAATACTTCAGCCTATAGTCAATATAGGCTGAAGCATTCAAATTCAAACTACGATATAAATATCGTCGTCATAAGTTAGATTTTTGTTAACTGAAATTAGACGCGCCAATCGCATTGGCCGTTGTTTCGCTACCCAAAGCCGCACAATTATATATAAAAAGAAAAAGAACAATTACCGCTAACTTCACCCCGCTTACCGCGTCAACTTCACTCAACCGCTTCTTCATCTCAAGCTCGCAACGAGCCAAGAACAGATTCCGTTAATTACGACTATCTACACCTGACATCCATACAATTACATTAATTACATCATTACACTACAATTAATAGTGAGAAAGTGGCTGTTGGCAGAATTTTCGGTAAGTCAATTTTTGACCTCTGGATCGTCATTTCCCCGCTTGGATGGGTACTTAAACGGCCTTAAAGTAAAATTTAAGCCCGGCCTATGTATATTATGGTGCCTGCGGGTGGATTCACAAGTGTTATAGGACCTCTATGATCTTTTGTTACACGAAATTAACAAGTAATTTTACTTTTAATTTTAGAATAAAATTCCTTTAAATTAATTGTAGTTTAGTAAAGTTAACATTGATATACATAATAAAAGGAAATACAAAAATTAAATGTCAATAGAGAATAAAATAATATCGAGCATTTAAATTTCTGTCGACTAATGTACTAAAGTTGTAAGGCTTGTCTTGTATGGATATTAACTTGAATCTACATTTAATTTTTTTTAAATCGTAATAGTAACAGCATCTTCAATGTATAAAAAACGACGCGGTCGAAACGCAAATCTGCGTCGTTATTTTAAGAAAAGGAGACAACGTCTGGCACTCACTGTCTTGTCTCCTATTTTGTTTAATTAAACTCCCAAGTCAGCAATTTATTTGTAATCTATTTCTTGTTGACATTTACGATTTATGGGATATTGATGGGGAAATAATTTGTAAGTTTTTTTAATTTAATTTACCGCAGAACTTATTGTGCGTCGAGCGCTAAACTTTTACTCCTCAAACTCGTCAGACTTCATAAACATGCACGTATATTTAAAATTTCTTCCAAATAAACTGGTATTTATAGCGTTTAGCGACAAAAAATAATCTTAACCTATATATTTTGATGGTTTATGCAGGAATGTGCATGGAAGTTTATATGAAATTACACCGTGACGTTTAACCTTAATAGTCTTTTTGTTTTAATTTCCTTTCAGAACTTAATCACACACAACACAATACTAATTCCGTGAACTTCCTATTTTATCTTTCTCAGGATCATTGAGATCTAAAATACAAGTGACAAGTGTTCACGTCAGTCAGACAGTAGAATCTCTGTCTTCACCACGCTTGGTTGGTGAGTGACGCCATTACGGTAGACCACCTCTAAGTTTCTTGGAACTGTTTGTTAGGTTCACGAGTTCGTAATGAAGATGAGATGTCTAAATAACATTAGCTAGCACTTTAGTTACCCAATAATATCTAAGATAAATTATTACGAGTGCAAATAGTAAAATAACAATTTTCAGATATCTAGGCTTCTTCTTTCTTGTCATAGGTTAGTGAAAGAAAAAAGAAAGAAAGAAAGACAGAAAATCCTTTATTAATAGACCATTTTTTGCTTAAAATGATATGACTTAATGTAGTAAACATATGATATATTAAAAGGACCAAGATCAGCTGAGTGTCGCTAGATGTATAGATACCTATACCTCTACCGACGCTGGTTTTCAACTTGACCCTTTCCAACTTATAACCATAGAGGGCAACAATGTAGTTTTGTCTGTCTGTCGTATTGGCTCATCTCCGTCCATGTCACATACAATTATGGTCAGTTATTAGTGGTCAACCTATCGTCTCTGCACATTGTATATTACATCTCTTTATGTTGTATGTTTTATTTTGTCCTGGGTGTGCAATAAAGTATATTTGTATCGTCTCTAGTATAGGTCTCTAATATTGCCTAATGACTAAGTTTAATGTGCTCTCCAAGGCATAGGGACTCAGATGAAAATGTGTCTGAGCGGCCGCCCAACGTGATCGCTTTATAACAATACACACACACACACCAATACGCACACATACACACACTTTCACTCCATGCTTACGTCTTAGTATCTAATGTTCATTTAAAATTGTATTCGTTTATTTATTTATTTTTCCATCTTAAATAAAATTGTTCCTAAATGGAAGAGCCTAAATCCCGCGACACAGAGTATCCTAGTGCGGGATTTAGAGCATCAACCACTCTTGTATTAATGTAAGTTGCAAAATAATTTTATTATTATTTATTTATTTATGGCCATGCTCGCAACTAGGTTACGAGCCCCTCATTATAACAAATAAGTGGAACTAGAACCAAAGAATACTTGAAGTTGCATCCAGCATAACCCTAGCCAGTGAGTTATCCAGTTTTGCGACAGTAATATAAATTCTTTGCATCATTTATGTATTTTGGAAATTTTGTAACATCATCTTTCAAATTTGCTAAATTTACATTGGTTTTATTTAATGACTAAATATGAAAATGTTCTTACCTAATCAAGTACCTACATTTTATTGTATTTATTACATAGCAAATTGTACATGGGTAGTTAGCTCAAATTCCATTTAAGTAAATATAATGGTCATGTCCAAAAGTGTTATGATCGAGATTAGAAATCTAGTTTTGTTTATTGCCTGCTATTTACTCATTCAACTCTTGGTTCGTTTTATAGAGTTGTCGGTAGCTGACAATAAAATTGACACCAATGTTAAATGAACCGTTTTGTCCTCTCTTAGATTAGAGTATTAGGAGTTGAAACGGGACATTCCTAATGATATGATAGGTCATTTTAAGCTGGTAGTATCTTGCATTGCCAGTATACGCACGTCTGTGAGCAACATCCGTATGGCTATCGTTTTCTTAAAACTGATTCTGGTTACAAATGCCCAGAATTTAAGAAACTATTTCACTACTTAGTTTAAAATAAAGACATTTCTAGAAGCAATTTTCATGCAACAATGTTGTATTCGTCTGGATAGGAAACATTTGAGATAAAGTACAGCTTTATGACTTGATTATTGTAGTAACAAGTACGTATTTGTACTGTTTATGGCTTCCTATTATCATAAAGCAACGTAACTTCTTCGTCTTCTTGTCGCGTGGTTAGTGTTAATGTAACAACTACTACATTTGTATATATTTAGGTACAATACTGTATATATTTTATTTTTTAAATAGGTACATGATAAAAGTTGTTCATTATCTATACTAACTCTCTCATTACATAGTAGTCTCTGACATTACTTTTACCTCGTAAGTACGAGTACTTACGTATCAACATTGTCATATAAAATCTTTCACAATATTTGCATTCTCGATACTTCAAACCCATATCGTTGTAACCATTCAAATACTTAATTAGCAGGTAAGTCTAAATAAAAAGTAATCGTTAAGGAGACATACCCATTACCCATTTGAAGTTTCTTTTAAAAATTAATACGTTACGTACGATGACGTAATCATCTTTTAATCTCGTTCCATCCGAGATCCTTTCTAAATGTAAATTGAATGGTCTCATAACACCGGCGTATTTTTAAACTGTTAAAGGTAGACTTGTGACGTTATTACTGTATGCTTTTGCTTTAGACTCTATCTTTTTGTTAAATAACTCTATTATGTACTTGTATAGTTATCGAGGTTTCTAGTATACCAAAATTAATCTATCGATGTTATACCTAAATGGAAATCTGAATGCATGGTTATTGATTATGTACTCTTTTGTATTAATAACACTATCCTTATTTCTGCTTCATCATCATCATCATCAGCCAGTATCAATCTGCTTTGCTTACTCTATTAAACTATTCTGGAAGCGATGAATAACTTAATTACATCACTTGGTGTGACAAATTGCTTTCACTTTCAGTGGATATAGTAAAAAACAAATGTACTGCTTTGCTAAAACAATTATATGAAATATAATTCTGGTTAAATAAGATAATAAGACAGTGACAGAGCGGTGTGAAGGACCGTCTCGTGTCAAGTTCAAATTACCAGTTTTATGTTCGAAGAAATATTGTGATTGTAACATACATGTGTACAATTGTTGTTCTTACAAATAGAATCCGTATTTTCTTTTATCGTATAAGTCATTTCTACACCCTGTGTTTACTATTTGAATCAATAATATGTAGAAATAAGTTATAATTATATTATATGATCAACTCCAATTCCTTATACATACCTACTTATATTTGTAGGTTTTTTGTCTCTTATTTACGACGTAGTATAAAATTAAAGGTCCAAAAAAGGATTTAAAATGGACCAAGCTGGCCTATTAGCATTTGGGCCATGTATGGGCGCTATTGTGCGAACTGTGAATGACCTCTTCAGCATAATAATGGTTGAAGGGATGCGCAGGAGCGCGTGCGGCGCGAGGGGCGACCGGTTTGAAATTAGAACGTTTTTTGTTTAATAGTGCATAGAAACACGGAGATGTGCCATAACGTAAAGGCAACGCGTTCTATACAAAACACATTCAGTTTCGGTACCTACGAATGAATACCTACTACATTAATCCGAGATGTTGTTGCAGATTACATTTTAATACTTGACCAACAGAAGTTGTTGATATTTAACAAATTGTTGTTTTCTAGCTGACTTTAAAATCAAAACCTAACAATTATTTTGACCTAGAAACTCAGATCCCAGAAACCCATACAAAAATTTCGACCAACATGTGTATTGTGCTGTGTATCTTCTCCAATATTTCGTAGACCTTCAAAGTACACCGCAGAGCAAGAATGGAAAAAAAATGCCGGTGAAAAATTAAAATAAATAAATGTTACGTGTTAAGAGTACGTGTTATAATATGTACGTGTCGTGGTTACAATCTTATCCCTCATCTTAAGCCTTTGTACATATCGTGCTATTATTCCTGTATTTTTTACTTTTCCTGATTTTGTGTACAATAAAGAGTTTCTATCTATCTATCTATCTATCTTATCTTAAGTGGGCCGGGAATAACAACAACCCCTACGAAACATGTTAATAAGGTTTGAGTTAAAATTATTAATCCTATAGATAATGGATGGTTTAAAAAGAATATAAAAAAAGAAATTAATAATAATATAAATGATAAAAATAATTTACTTTTTTTAATTATTTATATTTAAAGATTAGGTACTGGTACTGGTTCTATTGCTGAAATTAAAGGTGTTTTAATACAGTCAGTCACATCTACTGAATTTTTTGATCCAAGACCAAGCGCCTTTGTCGGCGCCCGCCCGGTGCGCTTGCGCTAACTCGACAAATGCGTCAAATGAAATAAGCCGTATTTTATTTCCTTTCCATTTTTGAATGGGCTTTTAAGATTTTTTGGCTGTGGGGTAGTTAGGGGCAAAAAACTGAGAATGGTTCCTTTATGAGATGGTTTAGGTACCTTCGATTTCGAACAGTTTGAACTTTGACTTGGTTGCATTTGAAAACTGTGGGATATTTAGCTACCAACATAACGTGAGTATTTACTATGGCTTTTTTCTAACATATTTTAACCGAAATTGGCCATACATAAATTGACATAAAATTGTATAATAGTATATTAATTGTCACTTAGGGTAAACAGAATAATTTAAGTTTCCAGATTACCAATAAGTACTGTATATGTTATTTTTTTAGGAGCTTCAAATTCAGTAGTATGTATAATGAAATACGTGACAACCCTATAAGACTGAATAAATGGTGAGAATTGTTAAATGCTGCGGTAAAATAATTCCAAGTAAAAAGGCGAGAGAATTCCCACTTCAATTCACTTCGTCCAAATATGGCTTTATACTCCGGAAAAGGCAAATACAGCTTAAAAACTAGCTGAAGACCAGCAGCGGCAAGGCGCCTTTGTGTCCCCCCATTTAGGAAAGTGTAAACAGAGCAGAGATGAGGGAGGGAGGCGCGTAGCGTAGCCCGTAATACTATAGTATGTATAGTACGACGCAAACCTCGTAGCCGACTGGTCGTGCGGACGGGCCCTTCGCGTACCAACCGCGATGCCGCGACTCTTTACCGAACTTCCACAATTTGAATTTCGAATGACAATTTTAAATTTCTAAACGGATGACGATCGCCCTAAGGAATGCTAGTGGTAAAATAGTGCTGCCACAGTGAAATTGTACCCAAACATGTAAATTATCGAAGGTGTGGAAATAAAGTGTAATTCAGTGGCAGTATGGTGGATGTTGGTGTTAATGAGTGCGATAACACCATAAATGGAAGGAACCAATTTGTGTTTCTTGTGTTTGTGCATTTGCTTCTTATTGGACTGAATGGGACCAATGGTAAATATTTATTGCTTACCTTTTTAACCTTTTACGGCTCTCGATCTATAAAAAGCTCTACCAAGAGTTAAGAGGTTTTGATAACTAGCGTGTTCTTTAAAAAGGACTTTAAATTATTTTGAAATTAACCCTTTACGGGGCGAGTTTAAAATTAATGGAAAGTAGTATTGTTATGATTATGAAAGGAAGATATATGGTGTAGAAAGATCTCTATCAGGTAGGTATTCGTTGAGCGAAATTATGCTCTACTACTTTCTCTACTTCTCTCTCTCTCTCTCTCTCTCTCTCTTTAATTTAAACATTTGCTATGTTATTAAATTTAAATATTTAATCATTATTCAACAAAAGTTACTAAATTAGGTCGATTAGTAGGTATTAATAGTAGGTTTATACAGAGAAAAGTTTTATCGACCGACAAAAAATATTCATCGAAATATTTCGGAGTAGGGGATCTATTTTCTTAGTACTCTATTTTACTTACCAATGGTATTATATGATATTTATTATCATCTCCCATAAACCATAAAAAAATAAACTATCGATTCAGAAATTGGTTGTAGAGTTTTATTGGCACTCAGATAGAGTACCACAAAACTAACTTTTTTTGTTTTTTTTTTAACTCTGTAACAGTGAGTAAAGTGGTAACTTATCAGATCGGTACAACATTGAGTAATTAATGTACCATGGGGCCAATTAACGAAACGAAGTCCCGTAGTAACGTTATGTTAACAAAACAAAGAGTTCCTTCGTTTTTTAACGTTGCCTTAATTAAAGTTAACTCGTAGCGTCAAATTAGATAGGTACTGAAAAACGTAGAGTTCTTAATTGGTTAAACATGAAAGTATAGAAGTTTGGAACAGTACTGGACAAAGTGTAGAGCCGATTTAGTGTCTTGGTTTTAGTTTAAATCCGCTTTAAGTGTACTTTTAGAGCGTCGGTGGCACAGTGGCTAGGACACCGGTCTCCCGTACGGGAGGTCCGGGTTCGAAACGACGCAGTGCCATGTACTAATGAGATTTTCGTATTTTTCGAAGACTTACGTACATTTACCGACTGCTCTGATGGTGAAGGAAAACATCGTGAGGAAACCGGCACACTGAGATGACAAGTGTATAAAATGGGGTAGGCACAAAAGAGCCTCAAGGGTCGAAGTGCCGCTGGGGTATTCCCGGCCCCCTATCATAAGATAAGATAAGTGTACTTACTGGATTAGTTAACTAGCAAAAAGTACGTACTTACGTACATGCGTAGGAAGCAATACTTATGTTTATAAAAATTTTGGAGTATATTAACATATTAATATTAAAATAATTATTTTCTGGTTTAAAATACATTTTTCCACGTACCTAATCCAAACCGATTTAAAGTACTGTGACCTACTTAAAATAAAATAAGAGATTGAGATTTTGTTCTCTTAAAACTTTTGCTGCGAATCTTAATAACTTTTATATAAGCAGATTAATTTCACTGATTTTTTTTCTGGATAATGACTCCCTGTGCCTCAATAATAGTTTAGTATTTTAGGTTGGCATCTACTTACTTCTACTGAACTTAGTTTGTCCAGTTACAATTAAGCACTGATACAGAATTGTTTTGTGTAGGTTTGCAACTTGCCTCTAACTTATCCTATATTTTTCAATATAATTTTATTTAGTTTTTGTCATGAACGTGACAAGACGTGACGTTTTTGAACATAAAGGCGAACGTGATCACATACCGTTGTTGATAATGGTCAAAGAACTTGTATGTTAATAATGGTACTTAAATCTTATGAATATTTTGTCAGACTACCTTTAAAAAAAATTGTAATTGTCAGTCCCTATTCAAAAACGTTTATCGAAAACTTTCCAAAGTAATTTTTACTGGGTAAATGTCATATCAACATGTCATGCATGGGCTCATGTCATGATTGTGTCATGTAGGTACATACGTCCGACATCTATTGTGACTAAATGCTAATATGACCTAGTGCGAAACTGGCTTAATAATGTCAACTTAAATACGGTAGCATTCTCGCATAATTATTTTGCTCAAGTGTTTCATGTTTCATGGTTGGAAAACCTGAAGTACTAAATTCTGAGCGAAATTTAATTTAGGAATAAAATCAATTAGTTATTTACACAATGACTGATACACAAGTATCATAAATAAGATAAAATAGACGGAAGTAACTTTAAACTTGTTTCAATTAGATAATTAAGAAATTCACAAACTGACATCAACGAACGGTGAGCACAGAGTAAAAATACGTAGAAGCCGGGACGTCTGGGGTTGCCAGGTGTGGCATTGTGTTTATGTTCATATTGCTACAGTCTGTCCTCTAGGTGCCGGATAGCAGGGTTCTAGGACAGTGTGCAGATGAAGTAATAGAAGAACTTGGTAATAAATATTATATTTTTAAGGAACAGAACACAGAAAATAGTAAACGTAGAAAATAGGTAGTAGTAGGAGACAAAAATAAACGGAGAAACGTCCGTTCAAGACAAAATACAGAGAGAAAGTGCAAAATACAAAGAAAACAATGAAATTAATGGAATAATGAAATTTAGAAATGGAATGGGAATATGATTTGAATTTAAATGAAGAAATGAAGATGCCAACATGAAATGAGATGAGATAAACGCTAACGATGAGGTTGAAAATGATGGCAAGGAGGTTGACATGGACGATGAAGTCGACATCGTTACAATATTCCATGACTGATTATACCAATTATGGACCGAATTCAATTTTTTTTGAGTTATTACGTGATTAGATATAGAAACTTTAATGAAGTGTTTACGGGTTGAATTCATACAACGAATAAATCGGTGCTGTCGTGTCACACACAAACCAATCAATACTTACGTGAATGACACTAATATTTTATTAAAAGCACAGAATTAATTTATCCTTCCCACTGCACCCACACGCGATGCAGTACAAAAAGACAAACATGTCACGATATTATTTATTCCAGTTATCAGTGACAGTGACAAGTAATAATAAAGGACAACTACCGCGGTTGACCGTATCACGGAGCGGGCAACAAAACGAAGAAATAAATCAAAAAATTATTACAATACAACGTGTCATTTTATCCGTCTGTTTATCTAAATGCAGTGGAACGGATAGAGGTCGGGTATTCAGAGATCCATAGAATTCTTTTTCGGTTTTTTATGGTTGCTTTTATAAAAGCCTTGGGCAGCGAGTGCGGGCGTGCGTTTGACTTTATCACGAAACGGTGAGAAAAGTAAATGCAGGATTTCATTATCATGGATAGAATAATTACTTACCTATGCAGCGGGCTGGGACTGGGTTTTTTAGTTTGAATAAATATTATAATTTAAGATCAGTACACACCGTCGTCTTACTTACTGATGTCTACTTTAGTGAATTTTGTAAAAAATAAAAACCTAACATGTCACATTAGCGTATGATGTAATGTTATGTTTTTATTTTTTACAAAATTTACTTATACGTCAGTTAGTAAGGCAGACGACGAAATATAACCCTAACCCAGCCATAGTCATTCACATGCGGAAGACCCGTGTTACCAGTCAAAACCATGAGTGAGAAAAACTGTACAAATAAATAAAAATAAATAAAAGAGTATTTATTCATCGACACACATCAAAGTAATATTATACAACACAGTTATTTTATTCTAATTCTTAACCTATGAACAAAATATACCTATAACATGTATTGCCCTATGTGTCTAATGAAATGGTCGAGACCTCAGCACCACGCAGGCCTCGCCAAATGTGCTATGGAGCGCTGGTCGCGGGTTACTACACAACACGATAACCAGTGTATGAAATAGATGAAGGCAATGGCAAACCATCCCATAAAATGTACCATAGTGGTTCTATGTAGAATGATTGATTATTTCATAGAATGATCACGACCGACATCAATGATGAATACGACTTAAGAAGAACAAGAAAATATTAAGGAAAACTAAAAAAATATAATTATTTGTGATAATTAATAATATTTTCTTTCTGAAAACCAAAACCTAGCTTAAGGTTGATAAATCATTGAATCTTTCTGTTATTAAATCATAAGCTTCCGTACGAAACTACTGCACGATGGAATTTTTGAGAATGGTCATTTTGGGTGGTCGTTTAGGGAAATGGACTATTTGCGAAATGGTCATTCTGCACCCAAACGGAATTGAACCCATGACAATTTAACCTGTCCTAGAGCGTCTACCATACATACATGTCTGTATAGTGTTCCGTATTGGATAAGTGCTCTAGTATTATTAATAAATAATCAATTTTGAACTGTAAAATAATTTCAAGACGTTTAAATTATGATAATTTTATTATCCCACCTTCATGTTCAACACCTGTTTAAACAGTTTTAGCTATGTACCTTGTCCTTATTATTATTTATAGTGTAATAATAATAAAGCTAGCGGGTGGCAAATTATGTAGGTACGAGTAGATATGCGGTTATTAGAACAATAAATGATTTTATTGGTTTTTAAATGAAATAATATCTTTAGGACTCCCTCCGTTCCTCGCTCAGAAACGTATATAAGTAGGTACTTAAACTTCTATTTATGGAGTATGTTGTCAAATATCTTCTCCTTTATGGTTTAAAAAGCGACTGGCAAAGGAGAGGTTCTCAATTCGACGGATTATTTGTCCAGTGATGATTATGTTTTACATTGATTTGTTTTGAAAAGACATTCGGCGCATTTGGTCCCATGGCTTCGCCTCCAACCAAACAGTGAATTTGATAGATCTCATCTAGACCTACATCTTTTGTTATAAAAGAAATCTTCATCATTCATTCATTCTTTCATTCATTCATTCATCTTTTATTCCAAGTCGTGTGGGACAGGAAGCGGAGACCAAAAATTTCTTCATACTTACTGCTCTGATTCGAAAACTGTTTCGCCAGGAACCGAACAAATTTTATTTTATTTATTTATTCTTTTACACTTTTGTGTACAGGTGAGAGAAAACGTTACTACGAGTATGTAATTTGGCGAGATCTATCAAATACTATGTTTGGTTGGACTCAAGATTATAATAGGATTTGTATATAGGATCCGCTCAATAATTTTTCAGTAGCCACGGAGCCACTTTTAATGGAATTAATTTTAATGTAAGCTCGCATTTCTGTTCTGTTATAAACCCAATATCTTTCTCCCCAGCGCAAAACCGAGCACCGCGCATAAAGGAGCACCCATCAAACACAGTCTCAGGTCGTAGTGAGCCTGCGACCTTGAGGTGCGTCGTGGAAGGCCGACCCAAGCCCACGGTGCAATGGTTCAAGGACGGCTCTATTCTGCCACCAGCTGAAGATGGACACAGGGTCCTATTGGAAGATGGGCTGTTATTTCTTAGGTGGGTATTCTTACGAGTGACCTAATGTAATGTGAATTAGCTTGGTCTATGAGTATTGCTTTGCCAGGAAAAGGGTTAAGGCAGACATAAGTCGACCTTCATGAAAGTAGCGTAGATGAACATAGGGTGTTGTTATAAGACGGGCTGTTATTTCTTAGTTCGTAAAATTAAAGGCTCAAATTAATGTGAGTTGGTTTAAGACAAGCTTAAGACGATCTATGGTATTAAGGTTGCCGAAAGTCGACCTTATGATTATCATGATTCATTTGGTTGTTCTAAACTTGCGGGTTCTACACTTGGGTTGTTGTAAACTTGTAGTAGGTATTGATCTTTTTAATTTGCCAAGCTATTTGGCAGACAGCATTTATTAGGAATGCTGGATTCCTAATACCTACTGTCTGCCAAATAGCTTTGCAAATTAAAAATATCAATACTACAAATTTAAAACAACCCAAGTTTAGAACAATTGATTTATAATGGAACTAGATATGGACTATTATTTCTTAGATTAGATAGCTTCTTAGTCATAAAATTTATGTGAATTGGCTTAAGTTGATCTATCCTCAATATTCATTAATACGATATCTATATTTAACTAATTAATTTCAAACTGGGGTCAAAATATTTATTGAGTTTAATTTAAGCTAAGATATGACAAGGTTAAAGTTAGAAGGGACTAACCAGTTAGCCAATTTGTCTTGTTGGGTCATGTAAATTATTACCAGTCACGCGTGCGCACTTAGCACTGCTCTTACTAAGATGAACTTAAAACAGTTGTCTGTGTTTTTGTACTCGTACTTGTTAGTTATCTGGCAATGCGTTACTTTTCTAGTTACAAAAGTACTTACCTAAGAAATGTTGGTTACTGAAATTCCCAATTTTTCTATGAGAGTTTTAGGGATTTTGTGCGAAGTGGCGGTGATCCATTTGTAGAGTTTAGTCGCAACTCTCAACGTCGCTTTAGTACTGGGTCCGTTAATATATTTTTCATTAAAAGTACAAATACAAATACCTATACTTTATTGCACACCCGGGACACAAACAAAACATACAACATAAAGAGAGGTACAATATAATGTGCAGAAGGCGGCCTTATCGCTTTAAGCGATATCTTCCAGGCAACCTTCAGGTGATGGAAAAATCATAAGATACATAATATACGGGTGCAAAAGGCGTATGAAATAGATACTACCCACAAATAAATATATAACAATAATAAAAAAATAAAAAATGCAAACCTTTGCAAGCTGCAAAGCAGTAGTAATAATATTACATAAATACTATAATATATACAGAAATATAATACTTAATAAAGTACAGTAAAAAAGTAAAGTAAACAGTACTTATACTATACCGGATATTTCAGATTTTTTGTAACCATATTTCAATGGTTTAGTGTGATTCCTTAACCTTTGAAATATGGTTACAATATTCACTTGTGAATCTTTATTTCTGCGATGTGCAATTATATTATGTAAGTATAAAAATATAATGATTATTTATAATAAGGGAGCAACATGTCCGCCGATAAACTGATAAGCAGTTTGGCGGTATACATTTAAGATATCATTGTATTTTATACTGTATAAAAAACGAATGAAAAAAAATATCTGAAAGATCCTGGTAGTAAGAACTTTGAACTTTGAACCCTTAAAATCCTAAAACCTACAAATGTCATACAATTTACCGTATAACTAGAAAAGGCATAATAAACTTTATAGGACAGTGAATAACCGAAATGAAGTGAAAACACTTTTTATTTTCCTGGCAGGGTAAATCGGGGTAAGAAGGAGAGCGATGAAGGAGTTTACTGGTGCGTAGCACGCAACATCGCCGGCGAGGCTGTCAGTCAGAATGCCTCGCTCAATGTCGCTGGTATGTATTGTATTGTACTTCTATTCTAAATATAACTATTACACCCTGATTAGAAAAATAAAAATCATCACCATATTGCGGAATAACTATTCATAGCGAACTCCATACATAGACTACATATAATACTTAATAGCGCCCCCTTGACAGAGTTTTTATTTTATTTTCCTGGTCAGGGTATATTAGACTTAAATAATATACTGTTTCACGGTATTTTTATTGTATTTTATTAATTACGACCTGTTTCGTTTACACATCTTCAGGTATTTGTTTAACAACAATCTGAAGAACCTGAACCTGAACAACAACCATAAACAAATACCTGAAGATGTGTAAACGAAACCGGTCGTAATTAATAAAATACAATAAAAATACCGTATATTATTTAAGTCTGATCATGTACTACAAGTTTCACCAAGTACCAACAACCGCAAGTATTAACCATTTTAAATTTATATTCGTACAATTTCCCAAACAGAAACCGGCAACTTTTTTTGATAAAAAGTACATTTGTAATGATTTTCACTATTGGTTTGGTTTAGGCTAAATGCTTGTAAAATGGTCCACTGCAAATAGTCCAGAAGTGGATTCGATCCAGCGATACTTGAACCACTGCCTCGACTCGTGCCCTAACCACTGAGTCATGTCACTTCGACTGAACAAAAATTTGTACCTACGCTTTCGGGCCGAATATGGTGATACTGAAACGCAATGTAACATCTGCATTACCCATATTTACAAATAAATGATATTTCTATTTCGATTTTGAACTGAATTCAAGGATAATTCAAAAATTAGATATATTTTTGGCAACTGTAACACTTCGGATCAAAAGACTCAAAAAGTAATAAGATTCCAATAATAAGTTTCATATAGTAGGATACCTAACCAAAGTTTCCCAATAGATAAAGTATAAAATGATAGCACAATGATACTATGATGTTATCGTTTTCACATGTCACTTTTATCTCTCAGTAAGTTTACATACACCAGTTTCAATGACAAATATTTTTCAGTTCTTCGTGACGAATTCAGGGCTGAGCCCAGAGACGTGCACGTGGCAGCAGGCGAGCCGGCGATGCTGGAATGTATGCCTCCAAGAGGTGTTCCAGAACCATCGGTACATTGGCTCAAAGACGGACAGATCTATGACGTGGAAGTCAATGGAAGGTACACAGAAGACGATAAACTTATTCAATATAACAATATAAGTGTAGAGTAACTTGCATAATAAGAACGTTTGTTTTTCTTTTAGGGTAACAATAACAGATACAGGAAGTTTAAAGATACTAGAAACATTACCAACCGACAGCGGTCTGTACAGATGCGTGGCTTCAAATATTGCTGGTGAAAGACAATCGAGAGCAGCAGCGTTAATAGTTTTAAGGCGACCACACTTTGTTGTAAAACCTAGCAACCTCACTGCATTAGTCGGGCAAAACGTCGAATTAAATTGTCAGGTATATAAATAAAAAGC
Source organism: Hofmannophila pseudospretella (assembly GCA_947369225.1). NCBI lineage: Eukaryota > Metazoa > Arthropoda > Insecta > Lepidoptera > Oecophoridae > Hofmannophila > Hofmannophila pseudospretella. The sequence goes on along the minus strand of OX376321.1, from coordinate 8,989,789 downwards.
TCATTGATACGGTTGTAAATCGTGATTCGTAATGAAGCCTAGAGTTCATTTCTTTCCTTGTTTATTATAGAGTTACGATTCGAGTGTAAAAATAACATGGGTCAAGGAAGATGGGTCGCTGCCTTCTCATGCCACAATAATACGAGGGCTTTTACGGTTGGAGCATGTGTCCGCGAACGACGCGGGCATTTATACCTGCCGAGCCGATAGCCATGCTGGCACCAGCATCGCCAGTGCCACTCTCACAGTTTACGGTAAGTTTAGTCTCAACATAGATCAATTTTATTGAAGCAATAATATTTCTGTCTGGTTCTATTTTAATACGAGTATACGACCATCTGTTTCAGCGTTACCACACTTCACACAAATACCATCCAATCTAACCGCATGGGAGGGCGATGTGGTATCTATTCCTTGTGAAGCTAAAGGGTTACCGACGCCGACGACTTTCTGGATATTAGAAGGGAATCAGGATTCATTGCTTTTCCCAGAATGCATGAAGAGCAATTCTAGTTTGTTGTATTTGGATGGTGCGAAGGCGGAACATAGCGGTAGAGTCATTTGTACGGCTGTCAACGCAGCTGGGAGTATCATGCAAGAGGCTTATCTCGAAGTTATAAAGAAAGGAAATAACGAATTAAGAGAAGCTCCAGACCAAGATAATATTAATTTTGAACGCGACGCTCATATGACTCGATACGAACTTCTTCAAGCGAGAAAATATTTGCAACAAAACGTTTTAGTTTTGACAAGATTGGAGGCACTATCATCAACTTCTTTGAAAGTTGTTTGGGATGTACGTTACGTATCTTGTGAATCGAATGAGTTGAAGCAAAAGAATTGAAGCTGAGTTGCTAACACTATGTTTGTTTACTTTGCAGGTGTTAACAGATTACAACGAATATTTAGAAGGTGTTAAAATCTGGTACAATGGAACATCTTTGAACTGGCGCAATGCAAGCAATGAAGAGATTACTATACTAAACTCATCCCACTCGGACGCCATGTTGTGCTCTAATGGATCTCTAACAGATGTCGATAACAGTGGATCTTCCAGTTATATTTTATCTGGGCTCATGGCGTATACGCAGTATGATATATTTTTGATGCCGTTCTACAAAATGCTGCTTGGAAAACCTTCTAATTTGATGACGGGATATACTGATGGAGACGGTACGAATTTTACTTGAACCACTTATTATGTTTTGCCTCTGCCTACACCCCCGGGAATTATGGACGTGACAATTATGCTCATGCACTTATTGTGTTTTGAGGTTTCAAATTTTTTAGTCATTGGATTTTGTTATAGTACCCTCTGCGGCCCCTCAGAGCGTAACAGCGGGTGTAATTAACGCAACCTCAGCATGGATCCGATGGGAGCCCCCACCTGCATCCACATGGAACGGTGAACTTACTGGATTTTTGGTAATTATTGCTTTCATTCCAGTAGGTAATTATGTTGGTATGTTTCTCTCTTTTCATTAAATTCATGACGTAAGGATAATGAGTACCTTCAAATTACTATACTAAAGATTACTATACTAGTATGAGGAGAGGTTGGAAAGACTGAATTTGCCGACACTGAAACAGCGACGAGATAGAGGCGACCTTATAGAGACTTACAAAATTCTAAACAATCACTATAACACAGATGAAATGAAGAATTTCTTTATATTGAACTTGAAGGAGCACTCAAGAAGACACTGCACACAACTAGTGCGGAACACGGCCAAAACACTCCCAAAACATCATCTCCTATTCAACCGGGTAGTCATCCCGTGGAACGGCCTACCTGACCAAGTTGTGAATGCTGAAACTATAAACGAGTTTAAAAACAGATTAGACAGTCACTTATGAAATGTGAAGAAACATGCTAACCAGCATTAGCTGCCTGCCTGCTAATCCAAAAATAATAATAAATAAATTAAAGTCAAGTCCATTAAAAATACTTACATGTTGATGACCCAGCTATGTACTTACGTCGTAATATCGAATCTTGCTTCTACTGCAGTTCACATATGCACAATCGTATAGGATATGAGCTAATATTAGAACTACCATTGCATGCAGATGTATTAGAGCACGCGGAGATATTAAAATAGAGTCCTAAAATATTATATTGAAGTGGCAACTACATACGCTGTTCTCTTCTAACAATCTGAATGATCCGCAGATTGAGATCCGGGTCGGCGGCAGCGCAGGTGCTCGCGTCGTGGGCCAAATGTCCTTAGGTGCGAGGACTCGAGCTGCAGCAGCTAGCTCCTTAAGAACTGGCGGTCGGTACAGCGCTAGAGCCGCTGCTGTCACTAAACGTGGACATGGACCTTTCAGTGCGCCCGCGCACATTCACATGCTTCCCACGCATACTCAGAGACATTATGTGCAGTAAGTATCTACAATACTTCAATTTTCTGCATTTAAACTTATAAACAAATGGCCTACTTAGAGATGGTAGGATTTCTTGAAGGTCCGCCTGGTTAGTACCTGCTCGTAAATATGTTGGCAAATATCTTCGCTTTCCTTAGATGTGTTTCGTTCCGACAATGTTTAGAAGAGTCATGTTTCTAAATTCATGTATGGAACTTCGACATCATCGTCACTTACCATCAGTTTAGACTGAAGTCCAAGAAGAGCTTATGAATAATTGGATAAATAACATTATTTTATTCATTGCAATTTTAAAAAAATGGAAATTTATATTCAGAGCTACAACTTAGAAGTTTGAAATGAAATCACCAGACCAGATATTTTTTTTCACTAGCGGACAATCTTTCTCTATTCTTTGATATGTCACTCGTTGACCTCACTCATTTCGTCTTCGAACTATGGCTAGTTATAGCGGCTTGAATTTCTATGTTTTAGTGATATCCTAAAACCATCTCTCATAGAGAAGGGGGGGGGAGACCAAAATATTTTGCAAGTACCAGACAAGTGCACGAACCAGTGCACAGCGTAACGGGCACTGCATGACGTCAGCGTAAACTTTTCAGAGTGGTACCCGGTTACCGATTTTAAAGAAGTTTTAACATCAAAAATTTCACCCAGTTATCATTTCTCTATCTCTCTAGCTAGGTAATCAAAATAACAACGAGTACTAACTTACGTATAGTGTCACAGAAAATAACACTCGAAATTGTCTCTGCGCAGATATTACGTGTGTAGTGTGCTCGTCAACTTGATCCTCACCACAATAAGACCCATACAGACCGAGACAATAAACTGCAGTATTTTACGTGGACCATAAATTCATTTTTATTCGCACTTTTAGAACGGAGCCGCCAAAAGACACAAACATCCCGCACATATTTCAAGAGACGTGGCTGCTGGCTCTCTGTCTCATATTGTTCTCCATTATCGTTATTGGGGCGTTCAGCGTTTACTACATCAAGCGGCGGAATGGGATACAGAGGAAGAAATCTACCGGTAATTTGTCTCTAATGTTCTGAGTGGTTTGAATTTGCTTAATGTTCACAAATGATTTAAAGTTAACCCTTAGAGTAGGGTTTCAAACATTAACGAACTGGGTAGATAATGCACTCGAGTAAGATAAGGTAACTTGACAAAACTTTACTTAAGAAAGGAATGATAATAATAATAACATTGAATAAGCAGAAAGTGTCATTAGGTAATACGGTGTAGAAGCTTTTGTGTTAGAGCCACTACTATAAGCGCTGAAAGGCAGGCAGTGTTGTTAGCCGCCCGCCATTTAACAAACTACATAATTCATAACAACATAAACAGTCGTAATTGAAACATTGAACCCAATTGTAGGTCAATCAATTGTCACGGCGCAGCAGTGTCTATTGAATAAAGACACGATATGGCTGCGGGACCGACCCGTGTTCGCTGCACCGAACGACCGTGGGGTTGATCTCGGCAGCTGTCACCAGAGTCTTTTACACGGTGAGTCAAATCAAAGCACATCGATTTAAATTCATATTTTGAATGTGTTCTCACGGAATCGTTTAAAGTTTAACTTCTGACTTCAATTCTCTAACTTTTCTAACGCTAGAATGATAACGGTGAGTTTTTTTATAGGTGGCCAGTCAACCAGTATTCTAAGCGTGGAACCTGAGTACAGTCTACCACAAAACTCTATCCAAGGCTTAGACGCTGCAAGTGTGGATAGATTGAGACGAGGGCCGCCGGAACCGTACGCGTCCAGCGCTATCTACACTGAACTCAATTTCAAGGTATGTAACTGATAAGACTCATGGGAAGCTCACTGTTGATATTAGATTACCTTATTGGATTTGCATTTCTCACATATTCAATTCTCGTGAATTAATTTATTTAACAATAAATTTCAATTTGAACGCAGGACAATAACGACATCGGAGACCTGAGAAATTGTTCGGAAAGACGATCTCATAACAATAGCATTGTTAGATCGTGCAACGGAAGCATTCAGTACTCCAACGGGGAATGTTCAACTTGTTGTCATAGCACCTCTAGTAGATCTACTAAAGACTACAGGGAGCCGAGACACGACATGCATGAAATTAATGTATTAGAGGACGATTGTGTATCGTGTCACACGAATAGATCCGGATCAAGAAGTAGACAGGACAAAAGCAAAGTATGTCCGGCGAGTGATTTAGAATACGACTACCCGCAGTGGCACTGGTTGGGAAGAGAGAACAGTTTCAAAATTCCCATCCAGACGAGCAGACATTCGAATGTAGCGAGGTCGGAGCAGGGCTGTCAAATAAATCTGTGTGATATACTGCCACCACCACCGTATGAGGTAAATTGAAGTTGTATATTTGCAATTTTTCCACCACGTTCGTTGTTTTCGGGAATGAGCACTGAATTTTGTTGTACGGACAGATTTATTAGTACCTAATTATCAACCCTATTCTTTTGCAGAGTCCGGAAAATAAGAATTGAAGAGTGTATCACGGAATTGTAGTTAATGAATGTATAAAGTTTTAAACGTCATTAGAGAAACGCAAAGCAATAATCAATAATATCATTTCAAACTTTAACATTAAACAAAAGTTGACTATCCCTTTTGAATTAAGTATATGTATCGAAGAAACTTTTCAATTGACGTAAATATCGGAACTTCAAGTAAAATACAGAACTAAAAACAAACAGTAAAAGTTGTAGTTTTAACATTTGTAGTGATTGTAATAATGTAACAAGTAACAGAATTTTTGATACATGTATCTCTTAACTTATTCCTATCTTAATTCTAGTCACAGTTTATAGGACTAGCTTCACTATTGACACGCATTTGGAATTTGATACCAGTTATATTAAAATGTAATATTTCAATAGAATGTCTTTTGTACCCAATAATGTATCTTTACAAACTAAAAGATGTATCGATTTTAACGACAAACGATTTAGATTTAAAAATAGGTAGCCCTGCATTTCACTGCCATATACATTTAGAATGACTAGAATATTAGTTGTGTAATATTTGACTGTGATATTTATGTTAAATTTGTGTATTAGATAAATGTAATCTTAGAGTAACTAATTAAGAATCTTGTAAAACACCTTTCAAATTTTAACATATACAGTTACACCTATTTCGAGAGCCCTTTAAGCAATATTTGATCTGTTAGTATCCGAAATATTTTCAGAGCAGGTTGTGTTATATCCGAAATAAGATTCCGAATACAAAACCTTTATACTTACCAACTGAGTTTTATTGTTCTCCATTTTATGCCTTTTGTTAGAGAGCGATTCGATATAATAATGACAGGAATCTTATGTGTCATTACTTATTCAAAACGATAGCTTCGAAGAACAGTCATATAAAAGTATCACGGATTCTTTTTCTTCTAACTTTTTTATAGTCGACATCGCGTGTCGCGGAGTTTATAGTATGAGCGGTATAAACCGATGTAAAGGGCGGTATAAATAATGCACTACTTAGTAATGAAGCACGTCGTTACACTTGTGTGAAGTTGACCGGCCCCAAAGCCGTTGCCCGCAATTCACCTATGCAGGTCGAAAGTACTCGGTAAGTACTTTTAAGTTCTGTGTAACTTTTCGTTAGTACTCTTACGCAATTCGATTATTTTTAAAAAACTTTTTGGGGCCGGCCAACTTCACACTCCCGGCCCAAAACGACTTTTTCGACTTTTTTTTTCGCCAATCGACAGACAATCGTTAGTACTCGATTGTTCCAAAATATTATCGTTAGTACTCTAAAACAGAATTTTTTAAAAAATAATTGAAATGGGGTGGCTAACTTCACACCTGCCGCCCCATATGCAATTCACAATCAACAAAATACACAGGCGAGGTGTTATCGTTAGTACTCGATAGTTCTGCAAAACTTTTCGTTAGAACTCTCACCGTAACGAGAGAAAAAAATAAAACAATTAAATTACTCAAAATTTCAATAGGTAATATAACTTTACTCAACTTCATACTTCAGGAAAGCTATTTCTACGCCAGCAGAACCAAGTAGTGACTGACACTGATAATATTAAATCATCAACGTATACCAAAAATTAGCTCATTAATTAAGTAACACCGAATATTATTATATTTAGCACACGCATAAAACAGTCCATTTGGAAAAAACTGATACATGAAATACCTATCTCATGTCTTGGAAAAAATCTTTAAACATGCATTTGATGAAATTCATTAGAGTCAAGCCCGATAATTCAGTAGTGGTAATAGCCACCCCGGATATTTTCAGTATACGTAGCCAACAGCCCATGTGGAACACTCCTAGCTAACTAACAACGTTAGTACTTTCATCAACTCGTGGAAAATAAACATATTCTAAAAAAAATTAGACCCTCATGACTCGGTAGCGGAGATAGCCACCCCGGATCTTTTCAGCAAACGTAGACAACAGCCCATGTGGAACACTCCTAGTCGACTAACAACGTTAGTACTTTCATCAACTCGTGGAAAATAAACATAATCTCAAAAAAATTAGACCCTTATTACTCGGTGGCGGAGATAGCCACCCCGGATCTTTTCAGCATACGTAGACAACATCCCATGTGGAACACTCCTAGTCGACTAACAACGTGAGTACTTTCATCAACTCGTGGAAAATAAACATAATCTCAAAAAAATTAGACCCACATTACTCGGTAGTGGAACTAGCCACCCCGGATCTTTTCAGTATACGTAGACAACAGCCCATGTGGAACACTCCTAGCTAACTAACAACGTTAGTACTTTCATCAACTCGTGGAAAATAAACATATTCTAAAAAAAATTAGACCCTTATTACTCGGTGGCGGAGATAGCCACCCCGGATCTTTTAGGCATACGTAGACAACAGCCCATGTGGAACACTCCTAGTCGACTAACAACGTGAGTACTTTCATCAACTCGTGGAAAATAATCATATTCTAAAAAAAAATAGACCCTCATGACTCGGTAGCGGAGATAGTCACCCCGGATTTTTTCGGCATACGTAGACAGCAGCCCATGTGGAACACTCCTAGTCGACTAACAACGTGAGTACTTTCATCAACTCGTGGAAAATAAACATAATCTCAAAAAAATTAGAACCTCATGACTCGGTAGCGGAGATAGCCACCCCGGATCTTTTCAGTATACGAAGACAACAGCCCATGTGGAATACTCCTAGCTTACTAACAACGTTAGTACTTTCATCAACTCGTGGAAAATAAACATATTCTAAAAAAAATTAGACCCTCATGACTCGGTAGCGGAGATAGCCACCCCGGATCTTTTCAGCAAACGTAGACAACAGCCCATGTGGAACACTCCTAGTCGACTAACAACGTTAGTACTTTCATCAACTCGTGGAAAATAAACATAATCTCAAAAAAATTAGACCCTTATTACTCGGTAGTGGAACTAGCCACCCCGGATCTTTTCAGCATACGTAGACAACATCCCATGTGGAACACTCCTAGTCGACTAACAACGTGAGTACTTTCATCAACTCGTGGAAAATAAACATAATCTCAAAAAAATTAGACCCACATTACTCGGTAGTGGAACTAGCCACCCCGGATCTTTTCAGTATACGTAGACAACAGCCCATGTGGAACACTCCTAGCTAACTAACAACGTTAGTACTTTCATCAACTCGTGGAAAATAAACATATTCTAAAAAAAATTAGACCCTTATTACTCGGTGGCGGAGATAGCCACCCCGGATCTTTTAGGCATACGTAGACAACAGCCCATGTGGAACACTCCTAGTCGACTAACAACGTGAGTACTTTCATCAACTCGTGGAAAATAATCATATTCTAAAAAAAAATAGACCCTCATGACTCGGTAGCGGAGATAGTCACCCCGGATTTTTTCGGCATACGTAGACAGCAGCCCATGTGGAACACTCCTAGTCGACTAACAACGTGAGTACTTTCATCAACTCGTGGAAAATAAACATAATCTCAAAAAAATTAGAACCTCATGACTCGGTAGCGGAGATAGCCACCCCGGATCTTTTCAGTATACGAAGACAACAGCCCATGTGGAATACTCCTAGCTTACTAACAACGTTAGTACTTTCATCAACTCGTGGAAAATAAACATATTCTAAAAAAAATTAGACCCTCATGACTCGGTAGCGGAGATAGCCACCCCGGATCTTTTCAGCAAACGTAGACAACAGCCCATGTGGAACACTCCTAGTCGACTAACAACGTGAGTACTTTCATCAACTCGTGGAAAATAAACATAATCTCAAAAAAATTAGACCCACATTACTCGGTAGTGGAACTAGCCACCCCAGATCTTTTCAGTATACGTAGACAACAGCCCATGTGGAACACTCCTAGCTAACTAACAACGTTAGTACTTTCATCAACTCGTGGAAAATAAACATATTCTAAAAAAAATTAGACCCTCATGACTCGGTAGCGGAGATAGCCACCCCGGATCTTTTCAGCAAACGTAGACAACAGCCCATGTGGAACACTCCTAGTCGACTAACAACGTGAGTACTTTCATCAACTCGTGGAAAATAAACATAATCTCAAAAAAATTAGACCCACATTACTCGGTAGTGGAACTAGCCACCCCGGATCTTTTCAGTATACGTAGACAACAGCCCATGTGGAACACTCCTAGCTAACTAACAACGTTAGTACTTTCATCAACTCGTGGAAAATAAACATATTCTAAAAAAAATTAGACCCTCATGACTCGGTAGCGGAGATAGCCACCCCGGATCTTTTCAGTATACGTAGACAACAGCCCATGTGGAACACTCCTGGATAACTATCAACGTTAGTACTTTCATCAACTCGTCTAATTTTTTTGAGATTATTTTTATTTTCCACGAGTTGATGAAAGTACTCACGTTGTTAGTCGACTAGGAGTGTTCCACATGGGCTGTTGTCTACGTATGCTGAAAAGATCCGGGGTGGCTATCTCCGCCACCGTGTAATAAGGGTCTAATTTTTTTGAGATTATGTTTATTTTCCACGAGTTGATGAAAGTACTCACGTTGTTAGTCGACTAGGAGTGTTCCACATGGGCTGTTGTCTACGTATGCTGAAAAGATCCGGGGTGGCTATCTCCGCCACCGAGTAATAAGGGTCTATTTTTTTTGAGATCATGTTTATTTTCCACGAGTTGATGAAAGTACTAACATTGTTAGTCGACTAGAAGTGTTCCACATGGGCTGTTGTCTACGTATACTGAAAAGATCCGGGGTGGCTATCTCCGCTACCGAGTAATAAGGGTCTAATTTTTTTGAGATTATGTTTATTTTCCACGAGTTGATGAAAGTACTCACGTTGTTAGTCGACTAGGAGTGTTCCACATGGGCTGTTGTCTACGTATGCTAAAAAGTTCCGGGGTGGCTATCTCCGCCACCGAGTAATAAGGGTCTATTTTTTTTGAGATCATGTTTATTTTCCACGAGTTGATGAAAGTACTAACATTGTTAGTCGACTAGAAGTGTTCCACATGGGCTGTTGTCTACGTATACTGAAAAGATCCGTGGTGGCTATTTCCACTACCGAGTAATGAGGGTCTAATTTTTTTTAGATTATGTTTATTTTCCACGAGTTGATGAAAGTACTAACGTTGATAGTTATCCAGGAGTGTTCCACATGGGCTGCTGTCTACGTATGCCGAAAAAATCCGGGGTGGCTATCTCCGCTACCGAGTCATGAGGGTCAATTTTTTTTAGAATATGATTATTTTCCACGAGTTGATGAAAGTACTAACGATGTTAGTCGACTAGGAGTGTTCCACATGGGCTGTTGTCTACGTATACTGAAAAGATCTGGGGTGGCTATTTTAACTACCGAGTAATGTGGGTGTAATTTTTTTAAGAATATGTTTATTTTCCACGAGTTGATGAATGTACTAACGTTGTTAGTCGACTAGAAGTGTTCCACATGGGCTGTTGTCTACGTATGCCGAAAAAATCCGGGGTGACTATCTCCGCTACCGAGTCATGAGGGTCTAATTTTTTTGAGATTATGTTTATTTTCCACGAGTTGATGAAAGTACTAACGTTGATAGTTATCCAGGAGTGTTCCACATGGGCTGCTGTCTACGTGTGCCGAAAAAATCCGGGGTGGCTATCTCCGCTACCGAGTCATGAGGGTCAATTTTTTTTTAGAATATGATTATTTTCCACGAGTTGATGAAAGTACTAACGATGTTAGTCGACTAGGAGTGTTCCACATGGGCTGTTGTCTACGTATACTGAAAAGATCTGGGGTGGCTATTTTAACTACCGAGTAATGTGGGTGTAATTTTTTTAAGAATATGTTTATTTTCCACGAGTTGATGAAAGTACTAACGTTGTTAGTCGACTAGAAGTGTTCCACATGGGCTGTTGTCTACGTATGCTGAAAAGATCCGGGGTGGCTATCTCCGCTACTGAGTCATGAGGGTCTATTTTTTTTTAGAATATGTTTATTTTCCACGAGTTGATGAAAGTACTAACGTTGTTAGTTAGCTAGAAGTGTTCCACATGGGCTGTTGTCTACGTATACTGAAAAGATCCGGGGTGGCTAGTTCCACTACCGAGTAATGTGGTTTCCACGAGTTGATGAAAGTACTCACGTTGTTAGTCGACTAGGAGTGTTCCACATGGGCTGTTGTCTACGTATACTGAAATGATCCGGGGTGGCTATCTCCGCCACCGAGTAATAAGGGTCTAATTTTTTTGAGATTATGTTTATTTTCCACGAGTTGATGAAAGTACTCACGTTGTTAGTCGACTAGGAGTGTTCCACATGGGCTGTTGTCTACGTTTGCTGAAAAGATCCGGGGTGGCTATCTCCGCTACCGAGTCATGAGGGTCTAATTTTTTTTAGAATATGTTTATTTTCCACGAGTTGATGAAAGTACTAACGTTGTTAGTTAGCTAGGAGTGTTCCACATGGGCTGTTGTCTACGTGTACTGAAAATATCCGGGGTGGCTAGTTCCACTACCGAGTAATGTGGGTCTAATTTTTTTGAGATTATGTTTATTTTCCACGAGTTGATGAAAGTACTCACGTTGTTAGTCGACTAGGAGTGTTCCACATGGGATGTTGTCTACGTTTGCTGAAAAGATCCGGGGTGGCTATCTCCGCTACCGAGTCATGAGGGTCTAATTTTTTTTAGAATATGTTTATTTTCCACGAGTTGATGAAAGTACTAACGTTGTTAGTTAGCTAGGAGTGTTCCACATGGGCTGTTGTCTACGTATACTGAAAAAATCCGGGGTGGCTAGTTCCACTACCGAGTAATGTGGGTCTAATTTTTTTGAGATTATGTTTATTTTCCACGAGTTGATGAAAGTACTCACGTTGTTAGTCGACTAGTAGTGTTCCACATGGGCTGTTGTCTACGTTTGCTGAAAAGATCCGGGGTGGCTATCTCCGCTACCGAGTCATGAGGGTCTAATTTTTTTTAGAATATGTTTATTTTCCACGAGTTGATGAAAGTACTAACGTTGTTAGTTAGCTAGGAGTGTTCCACATGGGCTGTTGTCTACGTATACTGAAAATATCCGGGGTGGCTAGTTCCACTACCGAGTAATGTGGGTCTAATTTTTTTGAGATTATGTTTATTTTCCACGAGTTGATGAAAGTACTCACGTTGTTAGTCGACTAGTAGTGTTCCACATGGGCTGTTGTCTACGTTTGCTGAAAAGATCCGGGGTGGCTATCTCCGCTACCGAGTCATGAGGGTCTAATTTTTTTTAGAATATGTTTATTTTCCACGAGTTGATGAAAGTACTAACGTTGTTAGTTAGCTAGGAGTGTTCCACATGGGCTGTTGTCTACGTATACTGAAAATATCCGGGGTGGCTAGTTCCACTACCGAGTAATGTGGGTCTAATTTTTTTGAGATTATGTTTATTTTCCACGAGTTGATGAAAGTACTCACGTTGTTAGTCGACTAGGAGTGTTCCACATGGGATGTTGTCTACGTATGCTGAAAAGATCCGGGGTGGCTATCTCCGCCACCGAGTAATAAGGGTCCAATTTTTTTGAGATTATGTTTATTTTCCACGAGTTGATGAAAGTACTAACGATGTTAGTTGACTAGGTGTGTTCCACATGGGCTGTTGTCTACGTATACTGAAAAGATCCGGGGTGGCTATTTCAACTATCGAGTAATGTGGGTGTAATTTTTTTAAGAATATGTTTATTTTCCACGAGTTGATGAAAGTACTAACGTTGTTAGTCGACTAGAAGAGTTCCACATGGGCTGTTGTCTACGTTTGCTGAAAAGATCCGGGGTGGCTATCTCCGTTACCGAGTCATGAGGGTCTAATTTTTTTTAGAATATGTTTATTTTCCACGAGTTGATGAAAGTACTCACGTTGTTAGTCGACTAGGAGTGTTCCACATGGGCTGTTGTCTACGTATACTGAAAAGATCCGGGGTGGCTATCTCCGCCACCGAGTAATAAGGGTCTAATTTTTTTGAGATTATGTTTATTTTCCACGAGTTGATGAAAGTACTCACGTTGTTAGTCGACTAGGAGTGTTCCACATGGGCTGTTGTCTACGTTTGCTGAAAAGATCCGGGGTGGCTATCTCCGCTACCGAGTCATGAGGGTCTAATTTTTTTGAGATTATGTTTATTTTCCACGAGTTGATGAAAGTACTCACGTTGTTAGTCGACTAGGAGTGTTCCACATGGGATGTTGTCTACGTATGCTGAAAAGATCCGGGGTGGCTATCTCCGCTACCGAGTCATGAGGGTCTAATTTTTTTTAGAATATGTTTATTTTCCACGAGTTGATGAAAGTACTAACGTTGTTAGTTAGCTAGGAGTGTTCCACATGGGCTGTTGTCTACGTATACTGAAAATATCCGGGGTGGCTAGTTCCACTACCGAGTAATGTGGGTCTAATTTTTTTGAGATTATGTTTATTTTCCACGAGTTGATGAAAGTACTCACGTTGTTAGTCGACTAGGAGTGTTCCACATGGGATGTTGTCTACGTATGCTGAAAAGATCCGGGGTGGCTATCTCCGCCACCGAGTAATAAGCGTCCAATTTTTTTGAGATTATGTTTATTTTCCACGAGTTGATGAAAGTACTAACGATGTTAGTTGACTAGGTGTGTTCCACATGGGCTGTTGTCTACGTATACTGAAAAGATCCGGGGTGGCTATTTCAACTACCGAGTAATGTGGGTGTAATTTTTTTAAGAATATGTTTATTTTCCACGAGTTGATGAAAGTACTAAAGTTGTTAGTCGACTAGAAGTGTTCCACATGGGCTGTTGTCTACGTTTGCTGAAAAGATCCGGGGTGGCTATCTCCGCTTCCGAGTCATGAGGGTCTAATTTTTTTTAGATTATGTTTATTTTCTACGAGTTGATGAAAGTACTCACGTTGTTAGTCGACTAGGAGTGTTCCACATGGGCTGTTGTCTACGTATACTGAAAAGATCTGGGGTGGCTATTTTAACTACCGAGTAATGTGGGTGTAATTTTTTTAAGAATATGTTTATTTTCCACGAGTTGATGAAAGTACTAACGTTGTTAGTCGACTAGAAGTGTTCCACATGGGCTGTTGTCTACGTATGCTGAAAAGATCCGGGGTGGCTATCTCCGCTACTGAGTCATGAGGGTCTATTTTTTTTTAGAATATGTTTATTTTCCACGAGTTGATGAAAGTACTAACGTTGTTAGTTAGCTAGGAGTGTTCCACATGGGCTGTTGTCTACGTATACTGAAAAGATCTGGGGTGGCTAGTTCCACTACCGAGTAATGTGGGTCTAATTTTTTTGAGATTATGTTTATTTTCCACGAGTTGATGAAAGTACTCACGTTGTTAGTCGACTAGGAGTGTTCCACATGGGCTGTTGTCTACGTTTGCTGAAAAGATCCGGGGTGGCTATCTCCGCTACCGAGTCATGAGGGTCTATTTTTTTTTAGAATATGATTATTTTCCACGAGTTGATGAAAGTACTCACGTTGTTAGTCGACTAGGAGTGTTCCACATGGGCTGTTGTCTACGTATACTGAAAAGATCCGGGGTGGCTATCTCCGCCAGCGAGTAATAAGGGTCTAATTTTTTTGAGATTATGTTTATTTTCCACGAGTTGATGAAAGTACTCACGTTGTTAGTCTACTAGGAGTGTTCCACATGGGCTGTTGTCTACGTTTGCTGAAAAGATCCGGGGTGGCTATCTCCGCTACCGAGTCATGAGGGTCTAATTTTTTTGAGATTATGTTTATTTTCCACGAGTTGATGAAAGTACTCACGTTGTTAGTCGACTAGGAGTGTTCCACATGGGATGTTGTCTACGTATGCTGAAAAGATCCGGGGTGGCTATCTCCGCCACCGAGTAATGTGGGTCTAATTTTTTTGAGATTATGTTTATTTTCCACGAGTTGATGAAAGTACTCACGTTGTTAGTCGACTAGGAGTGTTCCACATGGGCTGCTGTCTACGTATGCCGAAAAAATCCGGGGTGGCTATCTCCGCTACCGAGTCATGAGGGTCTATTTTTTTTTAGAATATGATTATTTTCCACGAGTTGATGAAAGTACTCACGTTGTTAGTCAACTAGGAGTGTTCCACATGGGCTGTTGTCTACGTATGCCTAAAAGATCCGGGGTGGCTATCTCCGCCACCGAGTAATAAGGGTCTAATTTTTTTTAGAATATGTTTATTTTCCACGAGTTGATGAAAGTACTAACGTTGTTAGTTAGCTTGGAGTGTTCCACATGGGCTGTTGTCTACGTATACTGAAAAGATCCGGGGTGGCTAGTTCCACTACCGAGTAATGTGGGTCTAATTTTTTTGAGATTATGTTTATTTTCCACGAGTTGATGAAAGTACTCACGTTGTTAGTCGACTAGGAGTGTTCCACATGGGATGTTGTCTACGTATGCTGAAAAGATCCGGGGTGGCTATCTCCGCCACCGAGTAATAAGGGTCTAATTTTTTTGAGATTATGTTTATTTTCCACGAGTTGATGAAAGTACTAACGTTGTTAGTCGACTAGGAGTGTTCCACATGGGCTGTTGTCTACGTTTGCTGAAAAGATCCGGGGTGGCTATCTCCGCTACCGAGTCATGAGGGTCTAATTTTTTTTAGAATATGTTTATTTTCCACGAGTTGATGAAAGTACTAACGTTGTTAGTTAGCTAGGAGTGTTCCACATGGGCTGTTGGCTACGTATACTGAAAATATCCGGGGTGGCTATTACCACTACTGAATTATCGGGCTTGACTCTAATGAATTTCATCAAATGCATGTTTAAAGATTTTTTCCAAGACATGAGATAGGTATTTCATGTATCAGTTTTTTTCCAAATGGACTGTTTTATGCGTGTGCTAAATATAATAATATTCGGTGTTACTTAATTAATGAGCTAATTTTTGGTATACGTTGATGATTTAATATTATCAGTGTCAGTCACTACTTGGTTCTGCTGGCGTAGAAATAGCTTTCCTGAAGTATGAAGTTGAGTAAAGTTATATTACCTATTGAAATTTTGAGTAATTTAATTGTTTTATTTTTTTCTCTCGTTACGGTGAGAGTTCTAACGAAAAGTTTTGCAGAACTATCGAGTACTAACGATAACACCTCGCCTGTGTATTTTGTTGATTGTGAATTGCATATGGGGCGGCAGGTGTGAAGTTAGCCACCCCATTTCAATTATTTTTTTAAAAATTCTGTTTTAGAGTACTAACGATAATATTTTGGAACAATCGAGTACTAACGATTGTCTGTCGATTGGCGAAAAAAAAAGTCGAAAAAGTCGTTTTGGGCCGGGAGTGTGAAGTTGGCCGGCCCCAAAAAGTTTTTTAAAAATAATCGAATTGCGTAAGAGTACTAACGAAAAGTTACACAGAACTTAAAAGTACTTACCGAGTACTTTCGACCTGCATAGGTGAATTGAGGGCAACGGCTTTGGGGCCGGTCAACTTCACAGAGGTCGTCGTTACGTACGGATTACAGCTCTTTTGCGAGCCATAAAATCGTAGAGCTGTTGTAAACCCTATAGTTAACGAAACTACTTAAATCTTATTTCATACTAATACCATTAATTATAATGTTTTGAATTCAGGATTGCCTCATTTCAATTTGTAAAGAAATAAATTTATTGTTCGAAACTCACCTTAATCAATGTCCGGGATTGGGTGTAGAAAACGGAAATCTGTGACTTTTCCCTACCCGGAAAAGGTACGGGTTAAGAGCGTTTGGCAATAAATCGAGACGTCCAATTTATTTCTGTCTTACTTATGTATCGGCCACATTTATAGAATCCTTTTCGGTCCGAAATGAGCTTTCCTTTATCAGCGAGTTTAAGAACAAAGGACCATTCGATTCAAATTACTGCAGCACCATTAATGGTAAATTCAGTACTAATCCGGGACGAAGTACTCCTAATTATTCCTAGCGTTAAGCTGGATAATTTAGGAAATAGAGACTAGGTGTATCGCCGCTTTAAGAGACGTTAGCTTTTACGATCCACCGTCCAAGTTTAGACTACTTTTAACTTTAAGGTAAGTTTTAACTTCATAAACATATCTTTCATTTAAATGATTAAGGGTCGGTAAACAGTGCAATAAAACAACAATTTTCATTCTTGGCTCATCGCCAGTTCATTAGGACATTCTTAGCGCTTCAACACTTAAATTTAAATAAAATATGGATTCGATAACAAGATAATTTATAAATTATAAGGGTGGGAACGAATAAATCTATGAGCGTATTTTGGCTACGTAGAGTATAAACATACTTAGAGTATGTTAATGCTAGATATATATACACCTAAATTATGTTATGGTGTGGTATTTTTATTCGTTGAAATTTTTCTTTTTAGGGCTTGTTCAAATTTATGACGGAGTGAAGTGGTATTTTTATTCAACTAAGCACATACATATTTAATTCAAAAGCAGACATGCACATTGGGGAGTGCCACGTCATTCTGTTTATTTTATGGATGCCTCTACGTTGGACTGGACATAATAAAAGCGGTCAAACTTTTATGTTTCATCGATCAAGTGCTGATAAAATTTCATGTTGTAACAAAAGTATTCTATGAATAATAAAATGGTACTTAAATAAAAGACCTTACATCAGGACAGTATATGAATATATTAAGACTCTATGTATGTTTACAATCATAGTACCTATTTACCAACACTATTTTATTATGGAACTAAAAAAGATTGAGTCTCTAATAATTAATAAACTATTTATTTATAATATCTCTCATGTTACCGCTTCGCTAAAAGTTATTAAATATTTTATCATTACCAATAAGAATGCAAAATAGTCCATATTTTCACCTCCTGTCATGAATATTAATCTAAGTAAGTACCCACATCTAGAATGATTTTCTAGTTACCATTACAGTCAGCTGTTCGAAGAACTCATTGTTTATTAATACATATATCACAAATGCAAATACCGTAGGAAGTAAAGATCTGAAAATTAATCTGTAAGTATAATTTATGCTAATAGTTATCGGCTCCCGGTCTATTTCCATAGGGCAAACCATAGGTCATAGAAACAGAACGATGAGGGTGTCGTGTCATCTTACATTTTATCTAACACATTGCCAAGTAGCTACGAAATACGAAAGGGAGTAATAATTTGTCATAGGAAAAAAAGTTTGAAATTCTAGTTTCTTTGTTGTACAGTACAGAACTACTGAGAATTCGCTGTAATAATAAACAATTTAGTACTTTGTCCCAGTAAAAGATCGGGCCTAATCAATATGCAGCGAATTTAGGCGACAGAAACCAGAATTTCAGGTCAACTGATTAATTTCTTTATCGTAAATATACGACAAGGTTCTAAGTATCGTTATCATTTTTATGCGCCTAATGGTTCACACCTATGTTTCATTAATTTATGATTAATTTATGAAACAATAATTTATTTTTCTGAAACTTGCTCATTCATTATTGCTGCGTGATACGCACTGGGGCCCAATTCGCTTAAATTACAACGTCTGTAGTTCTATTTCTGTCCAATTTCAATTTAGTTTTCGTTCCAATTCTATTTGAACACCAAATCGCATTCTGCTGACGCATAACTCTACCACTGCCACACTGCCACCTTTCGATTTACTATCGATCGGTCAAAAGTACTTTGGGAGGAACTTATGTTCGATCGTTATATTTGACAGTTGAAGCATTTTGTTAGCGTTCGACTGCCATTCAGTATAAACTAAACGTTTTAGTAGAATGTATAAATACGTCACTGTTCGATCCATCGTTGCTCGTTCAGAACTTAACTGAAATGGGATCGTTAGTGGATAGTGCATACGAAACACGTCCTAACTATGCAGTTTAGATTATATTTAGTTACGTTGTATTTAGTGGAATCGATCTCCTAAACGAGTACCTAAACGGCAAATCTCTTCCTTTCTATGGTGCTCTTTGGGCTAAACATTTATCATAAGATGGTGATCGAAAATAAGCCCGTTTGCAAATTCCGAGCCATCGTGTTTCCAGATCCTTCCTACTCGCCCACTTACCTACATCTCATTTGAATATATTTGGATGCATAAAATATCGGTGTTAGCATATTTCCTAAGTTACATCGAGGAAGGTGGCTCCTGAAACAAATTTATTAAGATTAGGTGGAAAACTTGCGGATGCTGTCTTCTTTGTTTTGAAGTTACACTGAGTGGAGTACTAGATAAGAAAGATAAGTTGTATTTACAATAAACTTTTAAGTCAATAGAATTTTCTCTTCAACGATATCTCCGTCACCCTGAATTATAGAACAGGTGCTTATTACAGATAGGTGAAATATTTTTCCATAGGGTTGCATTCCCCTAGTGGACTAATCCATTAACTCGACATGAAAAGTTAATACATAAATGCCAATAAAAACAGTCGGACAGGTATTAAAGGAACTCTCCCCTTAGGGTGCAATCCTGGACTTTTATACGTTTCCTTTGAGATATTCTTAAAGATATTGCGGAACATTTTCTATTGAAACGTAAATCCAAGTCTTTATTTTGACTACTTGACTAACGGTGCCTTAAAAAGTTCAAAGTTTAGAGCAAATAAATGTTGCGTTTCAGAGGTAAGTATATTTAAGTTACGAGGCAGTGATAAGTTATATGTGGAATAAAAGGAACAATATAATAAGAATAAGAATAAGTTTATTTGTGCGGTAAGATGACAAAGAATTATAGTCCATACACCAGTAGGAACTTAAGCATAGGTTATATTAAACTAAATAAAATTAGTGAGCAACAAGTTAGTATACAATCAACTCTGACCTCTGAACTAGGAAGTTCCTGTATCTCGGAGGACAGCTCTCTACTGTGACCAGTGAAAATTAACATGCAACAGAACATGGGAAAATATAAAACTGACAAAATTTGGAAGGAAGAAAAAAAATAACAATAAAGATTAATATAAGGGATGGTGGGGATAATACGAGTACTATTAATATGTATTATTTACCTATATACTTAGTTGGTTAGATATACCTTTATGGTGTAACTTTTGTAAGTAGGTATTCATATCGTCACAAGCAAGTCGTTTACGACACAATGTCACCGTATCTCGGCATCGTAAAAGGTAACGATCTTCCCTGCTGAATATTTTTTCCAAGACAGGACTGAATTAAATCAGGTAGGTGTGTACCTAGATACAATTCAGATTGTAGAGCAAAATAATAACTCAATTAACTTAATTTTATTGGATATTGCTGGTTTATTTTTATGGTTAATGAACTGAACCTGTGCATTAACGTGCCCTTAGATACATTTCATTCATTATTTTCAGCCCATTTCCGCCCAATGCTAGGGCTAGAGGTCTATGCCCCAGCATTGGGCGGAAATGGCGCACACGAAAGAAGAGGTCTTCTTTGGTGTACGCCGAACGTTTTAACGATGTCGTCCTACCATCGGGTTGGTGATCTGCCCACTGACCTTCGCCACTGCCGCGCCATGTACCAATGAGTTTTTCGTATTTTTCGAAGACTTACGTACATTTACCGACTGCTCTAACGGTGAAGGAAAACATCGTGAGGAAACCTGCACACTGAGATGACCAGTGTGTGAAATGGGGTTGGCACGAAAGATCCTCAAGGGTCGAAGTGTGCTGTGTTATTCCCCTATCAGAAGATAAGATAAAGATAAGACCTTCGCCCAGGGATTAGATATATAAATACCAATAAAAATAGTTAAGACAGGTTTAAATATAACGCCACAAAATAAAATAATCTGATTTGAAGACTCCTTCCTTAAGGAAAGTAAAGTAAACTTTAAAGTATTCTAATTCCAAGTAATTTTATTTCAACTTTTAAATTCTTCCGAAATTTTCTTTAACAACATCAAAATTCCGAATGTAATACCGAAGGCTTTGACCACCCTTATCGTGACTTAACTTTGATAATTTATTCGAAACGAGGAATCGTAGTCCAAATTTAATTGTTCTTGACGTTAAGACATAAATCTCGGGGAAATCCAGGCGGAAGCAATTTACATAAATGCCGCTATTCCGGGCTCCGGTACTACAAGCTTCATATACTTAGAAGCAGACATTGTACCGTAATTATCTCTTCGAATTTGCACACAGAATATAATATTAACCTATTTGGGACTCACATCTCGTAAAAACTAACATAGGAGTTGCATTTTGATTAAAACAGTCATTACGTAGAATTAGTCATTACACCTATACTACATACAGTCTGAATAAAATAAATATGAATCCATAGTAATGGGAATCGAGATTTCAGAACTACATATTCGTAAGATAGGAATGTATGCAGTTCCAGATAACATTATAGATATAAAGTACGTAAAAGCAGAAGAAATAATAAAAATGTATTAAGGCCTTCTTTCATGAACCGTTAACCACTCGGGTTAACACTAACCCGTGGTCAATTAATCCAGGATTTAATGTTTTGCAAGTGGGACTATTAAGGCCATCGCACATTGCAGCGACTCGACGCGAACTCGACACGAACTCAACTCGGAGCAAAGCATTGAAATGTGAGATTTATATCGTAGTATATTCAGTAGGTTTTCAAAATTCAAGTGAAGTAGTTGTCGACGAATGGGCCACGCGTTGACAACTCATCGACAACTACTTCACCTTCTACTTTTAAATTTTGAAAACCTACTGAATGTAATACGATATGCTCACATTTCAATGCTTTGCTCTGAGTTGAGATCGTGCCAGGTTCGCGTCGAGTTGGTATAATATGCGATGACCATATAAACAAAAGAGAAATAGATAGAGATTCAGGGAAGCTTCAAAGTCACAGGCATTTGAATAATGTAGGTGAGCTTTTTAATTTTGTTTCTGGTCACTGAGGCTGGTTTCAGAGCGGTGCTTATGGTCCGTGCGGACACCTCCGGAGCGGAGGCGTTAATAACATCGTTTTACAGAGACACGGATTGATCCGTACGGAACACGCTACTCAAAGTGTGCGGACGGCCCGTAGACGGACGGTCCGTGCGGACCATATGCACTGCTCCGAGAACCAGCCAAAAAAAAACTAAAGTGACGTTAGGTCCGGTTACGCTTCAAAGAATTCAATGTTGCGTAACGACCGTACTGTCAAGACACACGGCTCAAAGTTAAACGGAGTGTGAAGCGAGCGGCCAAAGGTCGCAATTAGACGAGGCGTTTAATTACAAAATTCACGGCAACAATGAGGCTTCACGTCCCCTTGTCTTTCAAGGGATTCCTCTATTCGGGACATGCTATTGTGAAGGAACGATAGCGGGCTTTCTATATTCTAAATGACTTTTTCTGTTCTACGTAGTTGTCGCTCACTTATGACTTCTGTAGTTTTAGAACTTGGCGAGTTTGGTGGTAAAAGAAAAATTATTAAGTAAGTACCAAAACGTAGAGTTAATGATTAAAAAATAACATATTTATAGAGGTACTAAAATTAGTATAAGTAATGTTATTTTGCAAAGTTTAACCTAAACTTAAACACTTACCTACAAAACCAATGTTTGTGGTAAAGCTTACGTTTATTTAGATACAGCTTGCAGGTAACAGGTTACCTTAATTGTTTTTATTGCATCATTCAACTTACATGGAAATACAAAAGAAGGATCTTTAGTTTTTCCATATATCGACTAATATCAGAGCTATTAATGGTTAAAGTTAGTATTGGACAGATGCTCTGTCCCTTTCTAGAAAAACAGTCCTTTATATGCAGCCAGGACCTACTTGTAAGGCGCTAGAGAACAGTTACGTCATGAAACTTATTGCCGTTTCTTTCTAGGGTTGATGAGGATTCGTCTTCCTCATGCATTATGAGGAGCAAGTTCTTAATTATTTTGAGATTGCTCATCCTCGTCCGCTTCCCCAAAAATCGAGTTTATAAATTCCTATTCCTCTTTCGATTTCTCATTTATTAAGAGGAATGTGTAAGGAAGTGTCATCACATTACGTTAGTCCGAAAGAAATCCCCTCTCTCCGCTCCCGTTCTTGGCTCGCTACATTAGACGTTAAAACAAGAGAGAGATAGAAACATTTACTATCCGCATCCTCTTCCTCATAACTACTTCCTCATCAACCCTATTTCTTTCTACCGTTCTGATTTTTGATAGCCTGTAGCTATTTTATTTTTCAAATTTAATTTTGTTTTCACATTTGACAATTAATTTATGACTATTTTCTTAATTTTTAAGAATGGCATTTAATATTTGATACTTGTAAACTACCCTATTGATAAATCTCTTTACTGAAGACACTATGGAAAGTAAATATAAATAGGTGCTTACTGATGGTAACTACATAATATTTATAAACTGCATCAGTCATGGCGGTAATTAAAATAAAAGCCTTGAAACGCTTTCGCTTATGTAACATGACTTCTACCGTATAACTTAACTCGTCCGAGCTAGGGTTGCCAGTAAGGCGATATTAGTATCATCATCAAACTAAATTGTTACGTAGGGTCACACCAGACGGACATAACAAAGGTTAAGCACCATTGAGCTCAGGGGGTCGTAGAGGCTTGTAAACGATATGTTGCACTGAAACTGTAGCTGATACGAATAAATACGTACCCAACTGTGAGAATGTAGGTGCCTGAGGTATTTTAAGGACATACAAATCTTAATGTTTTCGTGATAGGAGTAGGCATGTAATGTAATAACGGGCTGGTTTCCGCAACTCGACGTGTTCAGCGCCTATTTTGTGGTAGGAATTACTACTTACTCGAGCCACCCAACCTCGCCAGAAAGTCCAGCAGTCTTTTAACTTCGGGAAGTGATCCTGAGGTGCCAAGACTTCCCGCCCGGTAGGTGAGGAGTAGGCCTAAACAATTTAATGAATTAGTTGAGTTCAGCTCCATTTATTAGTTACAATTTACTTGAATAACTCAGAGAAAATGTGATAATGCTATATTATTACAGAAATCGATTTGAAGCACATAATTTAATCATGATATTAACTGTAGGTAATTTTCCTAAGAACTCATACTTGAGTATAAACGCTGTAATTTTATTAAGATTAATGATAGAATGCATACAAAATTGCTTTTTAATAAACGTTCCTAGAGTGTTGTGTTCGTAGGGTGTTATTACTGAATAACCCATGTTCAAAGCGCATTTAAGAAATTTAAAGTAAGGATGAAAGCTCTAATAAGTTAAAGCGTGTTTTTATCTCGGACTACACGCGTCTGGTTTCAGCCCCGGTTCGGTTCGCTGCAACCAATCACACGTGTTCCGCTCATGGAGCGATCCGAATCGGGCTGCAACCGGACGCAGCGTTTAGCGTGTATTATTTCTCAATCATCAGTCTGTGCCTCAGACCTCAGTAGATTTAATTAATATTTTTTTATAAAAATGATTATAGTTTTAAAAGTCAGACAATGACTCACTCAAGATTTCAAAATAACAAAATTGAAAGCAACATTTCAACAAACTCTCGACGAAACATGTCACAAAACGAGACGTAGCAATAAATCATTGTATTTTAATTTGGCTGGAGACATTCATCGCTGTACGTTTTAGCGTCGTGACAGAATTTCTTCGTTTTTATTTCCATTTGCTTCCCTTCCGACTCCGACGTCATAAAACATAGGCCGTGACGGCGTTCGCATAGCTGTCAGTGGTTCGCCCGTATCGACTTGATGTCGTTACGCCTTCGCATTTGTTTTTCGAATGGTTTCTTGTTCGTTTTATAGCTTTGAATTTGGAACTAAATAACACTCTGCCATTCTCTAAAACAATAGACTCAAGATTCGTTGATTCAGTTGGCTGAGGTACACGAATTTTTTCACGATTTGGTAAATTTAAGCAAGACAATGTTTATAAACTTTTTAGTCTTGGTACTGTAGGAACATGGATAACCTAACGTCAATTGTATGAAAGGGAAAAGGGAAGATCTTCCACCGGGCGGGGTGTTGTGCCTGGTGACCAGATGTCCTGGTCCAACTATGGATGTTTGGAACTCGTATATATATGAAGCCCCAGGAAAATTTCGATAGCGCGTTCTACACCGATGTAAGTAGGTAATAATCGTAATGGCGCGTCGTGCGTCACCACAGTATTTAACTTACAATAATTATAGCGTATTCTTTGAAAAACCATAACATCTAAGAATTTCTATACTTAATCATCATTTATCATTGAAATTCCAAGTAAAAGGGGTTGTCCGTAGGTAAAGATGACCTGCTAGAATACACTTGTAAGTAATAAGTGATCTAATCTACTGTTGTGAAAATTGTACCATTGCTAAGTAAGATTGGAACGTTCTATAAGCCAAGTCGCCTTGAAGTTTTTCTGAAATCTTTTATTTTCCTTATCTATAAGGAAAAATCTATTCAGAAAAAGTTCAGGCGATATATAGATCTATCAGAAATAAACCGGAGCAAGGACGCTAACAAATTACCGCTTTAGAGATATCCGCTGCCTTTATCTATGCGCCGCCCACACGGGACCGGGTTTACGGCTTTCTATTATCAGTTACCAGATTGGCTGAGAATAAACTCCGACAACCCCTCCAATTTATTGACACTTTGAATTTTTCAAGAGGGTGAATAAGACGACAGTCAAAAACTGATAAGTTAGTACTGAATACGCCTGGATGAAAACGGCGAAAGACTGTGTGCTGTGGCGAGCCCTGGGAGAAGCTTATGTCTAATGGGGGACGGACAAACACGGGCTGATATAATTATATCAATTTTATTTATAGATAGATAGTAGTACAGAATTATCGAACAGAGGGCTTATCCCGTAGGTTTTTTTTGATAATTACGGAACGAAAATACTGGGTATTCTAGGCTTGTCTTTCTTGTCACTTCGCCTCTATCGTCTAGCATACGGAAACCACCATAAAACCATTTACCACACATTTCTGGTCATTTCCGGAAGTTTTTGAGAGACATTGGCATAATTCCGCAGCTCTTTCATTAATCTGACACCTGTGTAAAAGGGAACTATAGATTTATTCGAAATTTTCCGACTGTCTACGGTGTTGTGTTGTAGGTATAGTATTTTTGCAGAGCTCGTATGGAAACCATCAAGAAATTGTTTACCAGACATTTCCGCCGGTCTTCGGTAGTCAGTCGGTAGTTTTTCGAGATTCATCGTCCTTGCTTCCTTGTTTCGCACTTTCATGAGTCGATTTTAAGTGGTAACGAAACGAACAAAAACAAGAACTTCCTTAATTTTGGAGTTATCTACAACTACATTCACAGATTTTGAAAAAATGGTATAGTCAGGGAGAAAATGGGCAGTTTTCACATTTTCTTTTTATGATGGCAATCAATCTTGTTTCTTATAAGGATAAAAATACTCTATGGGACCAACTGAGGTTAGAGTACTAGAACAGTCAGAAATCGCAAAACTTTTTTCCCTACAAAATATTTGGTTTTCGAGACTCGTCAAAATGTTCGTTTCGTGACTGTCAAACTGAATTCTACGGGATAAGCCCTCAGTTCAAAAGAAAAGACGGTGTCGCTCGTTAGAGATTGTTCCCGAAAATATTCACTTAGCTATCCCGCCTCGGACTGAAATGGTTTGCAAAAAGAGAATGCGACATCAAAGCGTTCAGGCGATCCGGTCGGCGGGCGACGTGATACGGGTTAGAAATAACGAGCGATCACAGAATTGTGGTGATGAGTCGATCATTTTGTCAACCTTCACTGAATAGGTGTTTTGTAGGTTGTAAATTTATCTTCTGCGATATTAACGAAATGTTTGTAACATTTCGTTTCTTTTGCGATATTAATGAAATATTTGTAACATTTCGTTAATATCGCAAAAGATAAATAACAACTTTCATTTCTTCGAGGCTTGAAAATGCTGATATAATTGGAGAAGATCTAATTTACGGAGGGGGTTTAAGGTAATATAAATTGTAGAGCCGGGGAAATAAGTTAGAATTTATTGCCTTTAAAAATGTAGCCACGGACTGACTATATGCAAAGCGTAAAATAGAGTCTTCGTACACGGTCAGTTAAGGGGAACATTTGTACGTACGTAGCTAGCTGACATACCCCGACCAGGAGGTCGTGGAGGATCACGTACTGCAATAGGATAGGAGTTTTGGGCAATTAAATTGGCCAAGTCAGAAATCTGGTCGTTTGTATAACCTTTGCAATAAACACTAAAATAACCGCGGTAGTCAGGACTCGCCGACGTGAAGACAAGTCCATTCGCCCACGGCGTCGCCACTGCGAATGTTCGTGTCGAATGGCCTGTGAATTATTTCAGTCTTGTTACGTTCCGTTTCAGTAACGCTGCGCATCGCCGATAATAATTCACTGCTTGTCTCATAGCGCATAAATTCATTCAATTTGTAAATATCTTTTCTCTCTTTCATAAAGGCATAGGTATCACTTTTAAGTCTCAACTTTTCTTCTCATGAACTTTGTACGGCACTGGCTTTGTTTTTGCAATTTGGCTTTGTTTTTGCATTATTTCAGTAGTCGAGTGACTAGCTATCTATCTGCCTCTACTTTAAGTCGGTAAAATCACAAAAGGGCCTATCTATTATATTTTTTCGCAACTATAAAGGGGAGCGTTTTATGGGAAAGTTGTTAGAAAATATTGCCACTTTTCCTAAGTTAATGCTGAAAAATGAAAAATGGATATACGTTCTCTTCGTGATTTGACCTATGTTTTTATACGGTTCATTCTATGTATTGTAAAATGTACATTATATGCAGAGTAATCATTAAAGGCACAGCACAAGCACAAATTTGTTACGGTTACGTTATCGACGCCCTCTCCGAAATAATTACACGTTGTGCCAGTTCCGAAATACACGAATTTCCGTGTGTTCGAGTAGTAAGTTATTAAGGTGCCGGAGGTGCGAGGAGCGGAGCGGGGAGCGGGGATCGGCAATGGCTCGTTAAAGTTGATGAGAGCTCGCGCCCTCGCGCCGCCTGGTGCCTCACCCACCGCCTTGCCTCGTTGCCTCGCGAAGCGCCGCTGACAGGGCGCCTTCCTTCCTGCCACATAAAACAAGTTTGGCCCTGGCTTTGCATTCGAGAAACACTGTCACTATTTCCAGCGAAATTTAACGAACTTTATCTTGAAGGCTTCGAAGAGAATGTTTGGAATTATATGTCCTGTTTTGCAATTTGAGAGCAAGTGACTTCGGTTACCAAGAGCGTACTTTGTCGTGATGGTTATTTAAAAGGTGATTTAAAAACATAAGTAACATTTGTTAATTCTGTTTAATCCTGATGCAAACAATGACGAGGAAGACAGTATAATTCAACTCCTCAATATAAGTGAACTTACCACCGATGTCGATGACATAATAAATGTCAGACCAAAAATACTACAGCGGCGAGCCAGTGCAATGCAAAGAGAAGCTCCAGCGATCCCTCTAATTATATCTAACGGTGCCGTTTACACCGAGACATGAAAATTAACTGCCGACTGCGTTTGATCTTTCCATTAGGGCACAACTATAAACGGCTCTAACAAAAAGACTACACAAATAATGAGTCAATTCGAATAGGCATATTCATTCTGAAACATTGTGTGGATAATCGATCCTTTTACTATTCATACTACAGTTGCGTTATAGACAGAAGTTATAAGCTCGCAACTCAATAAGAACTCTAGCTGTAAGTTCGACGTAAAGTTTCTTCGACGTTTCTTTTAAACAGAGGAAATATTTCGCCTGGCTAAATGCCATTAAGTCGAGTAACATTTCGGAATAGGTTTAATAAATTCGGCGATAAAATTGCGGAGTACGAACAAGCCGCAAGGGAGAGCAACAAAAAGTCGAGACAAGCTGTCGTTTGTTTGGCCTGGGAGATAAAAGTCGCTCGAGTTGCATTGTTCTACAAATGGCGAGCAAAAACAAAATGCGGCGCGAGTTGTCGCTCGCAACCAACATCGTCATAATTAATTGCAGTCATTCGCAGAAATCAGCAGATAAACAAACAGACCGACCGGTGAGAAGTCGTTTTATCACTCGCCGACGGCTTCATAAATATATTTCAATATCAATAAGTCTGTCGCTCTGTGTGTCACGCTAATTAGCTTGACACCAATGCGATGTCTTCCACTTGATTACGTGATGTAGGAATTTCTAGTAATAATACATACTTACGTAAGTTAATATGCAAATATTGTGCAAATGAGTACAAACATGTCCATCCAATAGATATGCCGATGGAGGGTGTTAACTTTACCAAGCCATGCTAAAATATTTACTGTTAATTCCATGGAATGATCACGATTCTTAGTAAATAAACCTTTTATACTACATTCCAGACGTTTCCCTACTTCACTTGATCAGAAAACAATCACTGATCTAGATACAAGTACAAAAGGGAACACTTTACCCCGGAGTACCGAGGATGCCGCAACCTCATCGCTGGGCAATAATCGAGCCAATAAAACACATCGAGCCACCACTGAGAAGCACGCCACGTTTCTCACATAGAGAGCCAATGAAATCGATATCAGCTTAGCAGTTTGTTCTATAAAGTGGTGCACGAACTAAGTAAAGTAAATAAGTAAGGAATCGTAATGAACCGCCAGTATTTCTGTAGAAAAATAATGATTTTTTAATACTTTTTGGTAATATGGTAAACGTTAAAAAATATTAAACGTACTAATGACAAAGAGTTCTAATGAAAGTAACAGGAACTTGTTTTCATCTGTCACTTTGATGTGACTTAGTCATCAAACAACTTAGACAAAAAATATCTTTAGGCCTCTGTAATGATCATATTTATAACGTACATTTACAAACAAACAAATCATAATTATATGTATAAGTGTGACAGAAAAACTCAAGCTACATACATCATAATTAGGTATTTTGCTCACAATTCCGCTCATCAAGTCAAGTCAAGTCAACTTTTTTTATTGCAAGTGAGTTACAAAATCATATTTTTGACTCTACTACCCCCTTTCAAGTACCATTTGCTCAACAGACCTGTTACAAACACACGAAAAGTACATATTATATGTACTTACACTGTACGCCTATTGATTTTGTGATCTTATTTGTCCCAAAAGGTTCAAAAAACGAGTATTGAGTAGGTCTTATAACGTTTTGCTCTATTTTTTAGGTGCTGCACTATCTTTTAGTGCTTTAGTGCACTGGGTGTTAATTTTTCTTTCCACTACAACCTACAATGAGCTAATAAACATCCAGGCACTAACATCGTGTCTGCGTCCTTACTCCCAGCCCGATGAAATCGAACGGGCTCCTTAACAACGCTATTTGTTCTATCGGTAAGAACACCACTTGACTTTTAGTGCAGTGGATGTTAATTTTTGCAAGTGCAGCACTGAAAGCATTAACTACAAACGCTTTTGCTAGACCCGATATAAAAGTATAATAACGCTGAATTTTCTCCAGTTTTATTACGACGAAGCTCGTATTGAATCAGCACTTTTAATTAAAGAAAACGATTGTTATTTTTTGGTTTAGAGATCATAATAAACCGAATATTTTGCACAAAGAAGAAAGTAATGGTATAAAAACACCAGAAAACTTATTACCTAAACAAAAATAATAATAATTCAATGCTCATAGAATACTACATGAGTACCCTTATTGTATAGTGTTATGACTAACACTATATATATTCTTTATTATAGTATGTCTACTATTTACGTCAGTATTATAATTATAGTACTATGTGATACTATTAGAATGCTTCTTTCTTTATTAACGATACTAATATTAACACGTTCGTTGTGGCAAGCTATTTGAACGACTTTCAGGCGGTGCGACGTGACCTCTATGCTTCTCACTCGCCAGTTGCGGTGTGGGTATTAGTGTGAGTATTGCCCACAACACCTACTGACTTTGAAGGCTTATAATTTCACGAAATTTATACATACCCTGTAGTATATGACACTTCGGCCGCCTGTACCTAGGTTCCTTAGTAACTGAGATATAAGGGCTAATTTAGAACCCAGATTTTATGACCATTATTTTGCCATTCCGCACTGAAGTGATATGATATGGTTAGGCAATTAGTGATGGGATGTATCACGGGAATCAATGGGCATTAATTTATTATAATGACTAGGAACTCTTAGACTAGAGATCATTAGGTATCTTATGAGATCAATCTTTAAATATTAATAAAAGCAATAAAGTAAAAGCAAAAAATAATCATAATTAACAAAAAGTTACACTGTTAATTATCATTAATAAAAGTTTAACATTAAAAAAAAATCTCTAGTAGGTACGAATATAAAAACCATATTTTGGTTAAAAAAACATTAAATTAAAAAAAAAACGTAATTAAAAAGAACGTAACAATCAAAAATTTCCCTATGCACGTAAGCACATCACTACGCGGGACAGGCTAGGCGCATCCGCACCCTGGTGCGGCGTGAGGTGGCAGCGTGTGTCCAAATACTTCTCACATCGCACTGGACGCAAACCATTAGACTTCTGTGCGTCGTGAACATTATTTTGCCATGGACTTTTTTTCCACATTTGAGTCATACATAGGTCAATAGGCAAACACAAAAATATATTTGTCTCTTTTGTACTCTTTGAGGAACATACAGGTTGGACCAAAAGTCCGTTAACATTTGAATAGGTCGCTGCGTCGGCGCGGGCGGGGTATTGGCGCGGGGGGTGTTACTACAAGCGAGAGCTACTAATAGGGATTTAGTACCATGGCGTCATTCAGCGGAGCGCAACGCGCATTTTGCGTACGCGAGTACTATCGAAACAACGATTCTACGACCGAAGCTAAACGGAAATTTTGTAATCATTACAATATACGGAACAGAAATCAAGCACCAACAATTCAAACGATTAAAAAATGGGTACAGAAGTTCGAAACAACAGGTTCAACTTTAAGTCAACCACGATCCGGCCGACCTAGGACATCGCGCGATCCAGTAAACATAGAGCGTGTACGAGCGTCTGTTCGAGAACAACCTGGTCTCTCTACTCGAAAGCGGTCTAGTGCTTTAGATGTGCCCAGAACATCTCTAAATCGCATTCTACACAAAGATTTACATTTACATCCTTACAAAATTTAAATTGTACAGGCTTTAAAGCCAAATGACCCTGCTCAGAGACTGCAGTTTGCTAACGAAGTGCTTGAGAGGTTTACGAGCTTCAATAACATCTTTTTCTCAGACGAGGCACACTTCCACCTAAATGGACATGTCAATCGACAAAATTGCAGATACTGGAGTGACACTAACCCGGACTTGAAGCACCAAAAACCTTTACACTCGCCCAAGGTTACTGTATGGGCCGCATTGTCAGTCAGCGGAATCATTGGTCCATATTTTTATGAAGATCAGAGAAACCGCGCCGTCACCGTTAATACAGAGCGATACATTGTGATGCTACAGAATTTTTTTGCTCCAGCATTACAGGACTTCTCAGGCTTTAATCGAAGCTCTTGGTTCCAACAAGATGGGGCAACATGTCACACCTCCAATGACTCTATAGCAGCACTTCGTGAAATTTTTGGCCAAAAAGTCATATCCAAAAGAGGTGACATTCACTGGCCACCCCGCAGCCCGGATTTAACTCCAATGGACTTTTACCTTTGGGGATAACTCAAAAGTAAAGTTTACATCAGCAACCCAGTGTCTATTGAGGAATTAAAAGAAAATATACGCGAGGAAATGCAGAACATTTTACCAACCACTTGTCGGGCGGTCATGCAAAATTTCCGTTCCCGGTTACAGGTGTGCCAGGATGAACAAGGGTCACATTTGAATGATGTTATTTTTAAAAAGTGAAATCCTAATTTGTCTACTTTATTATTAAATAAACAGTTTTTCACTAAAGTAGCATTTGTATTTTTTATAACCATTTTAAATGTTAACGGACTTTTGGTCCACCCTGTATAATAGAAAAATCCTTACCGAGCGAGAGAACGCGATTTATATGCGCCGTACTGATGTGAAACCGTTTGTATCCAAATACTGCCCACACCGTAAGGAACATGTTAAATGTGTGTAAATGAAATTTCATTACCTACGCCTATCGTGCTGAGATGATACCGCTACTTTGTAAAGTAATAGTATATATTAATATAAATACATATTCTATTTTAATATAGTAAGCACTTACCTAGTTAGGTATCTTGTAAGTAATAAAGTTAACCCAACTGAGGTCTTATTAATACTCTAATTAATTGACGTATAAAACCATAACGTATTTTTTATTATCAACTTACTCATAATAACATGGCTTGTAAATTATTTGCATATGGGACTCGTAAAACCTGTGTAAAAATGTTTTCATGCAACAACTATGCTGGTTTTCTCTCTCATCAGCCTATTAACGTCCCCACTGTTGGGGCACATGCCTCTCACAGGTTTCCTCGCGGTGTTATCCTCTACGTAAATGTGAGTGTTTTATTCTAGTATAGAGAAAAAAAACAGAAGTATATAAATAACCTTTTGTATCTCTATCCTTTCCTGACATTCCTGTAACGGCTCTGACCCAATTTCGACAAAAGAATGTCACGGGAAACATCGTCGCCACAACTCAGCGTAAAAAAACGCATATCATTAATGTGACTTGTGGAACATTAATCATATTTTCACAATGTATGTCAGGATAGGTACATAATATATGGGGACTGTGGGGGACTATACGGGACTGTACAAAAGGAAGGCTTCAGCTATTATCCCACCAAAATGTTTAATGTTTCGTTTTCGATGAAGAATAGTCGCGTGTCGGTCGATAGTAACGGATGAGTAAACTCGACTTTATTTACTGTAAGTCGTGATTGTTTTAATAAGGGGTATCAACTTTTCGATCCTGTTTCTTGACTGGGATTTTTGATAGGTAGATCCTTCGATGTGTATATGTAGTTGAAATCAACAATTACTATACATATTTCATCTAAAATCCCAAATAGGTCCCTTGTGTTCAACCACGTCATTCAGATTTAGGTAGCAGAAATACTAAAGCAGAGGCATTATTTTATTTAGTCTAACCATTGCCAGTAACCGGAACATTATGTGCAACAAAACTGGTATGTGTTATGCGTGCGCTTTTTACACGATTGTCGCAGATATGTAAAACAGAGCATTATGCGTGTTGTAGGCCGGGTCGTCGCTCGGCGCTCAACGCAACGACTCAATTATGCGCGCACCTAAAATAACACGCTCATGCCGTGGGTGGTCCATCCACACTGCACCACATCCCCATCCGGAATAGACAAGCCTAAAACGAAAGTAATAAGCGCGTCTCCTTTGACGAATCAACTTTGAGTGATTGCTTTACCGGGATTTTGAGTTCAGATTTTGCAAAGGCTTTTGATAGAGTCGAAAGTCGTAGAGCGACGCGCCGAGTCATAAAGAAAAAGAAGTCCATTTTATACTCCTTCTTCTGTTTAGTGTAGTAAAGTTTGAATTTCATTACATTATTTAAGTTGATTGTTTAAGTTCCTACTATAAACCATTTGTTTACACTTATGTTATGACTGTAAAGTATTAGGTAGAGTTACCATTATACCAAAAGAGTTTTATGAAAACTTTTTGTTTAGTTTCGTCAGTAATATAAGTTTTTTTGTTGCGGTTTTGTTCCTGACCTATATCTATAATAGGTAGTTGATTATTATTAAGACAAATAGAAGTACGTCTTGATTTATTGCATTCGATCATCTAGTTTCTTATTGCCTGTAAATAAATATTGACCAGACGTATTTTGCTACGATTTTGAGATGACTTATGGGCTACAGGTGCGGCTTAAATACTAACAGGAAATGTCGTAAATTTTGTTAAAATTGAACTGATTTTAATTTATTCATACTTAGTTATTTGCATAACTAAATTGTAGTACTTATCATAAACAGTCATCTAGAGTTTAAATTGTTACGTACCTGTTAGCTTATTTATTACTTACCACTTGCCACTTACCATATCTAATAGTTCGCCCGTTAGGTCCATAATATCCTATTTTCCAAAATGACCGCTGCCCAAAATAAACACTACGTTTCATTGAGAAAGTGGTTGTAGTAGTTTAAAGTAGTTATTATATAACATTGTTAATTTACACAGAAAACCACTTTCAAGAATTTTAAGGAACGTCAATGATGTCTAATCTTCCAGTATCATACATCCATCTATTCGTCACTGCTCGTGTACAAGCTTGGCGACAACGTCACCGTTTGAGATGGGCTTCCTGCCCCATGTTTGTCTAATTTCCGAACTGTTTGTTTAGTCGACAAAAAAGTTTAGATAGGCGCGGATTGATGCAAGTCACGCGACTCATGTGCAGCATACATATTTGGTGTATTTTCTTTGGTTACAACAATACTTGAAGATGTTAGTAGTGGACTTTCGATTTCAAACAGTTGTTCAATCTTTGAAGTCAGCTGTGTAAACTTCATGACGTAAAACAACATTAGAAAGTGAATTCATTATGAATTGAGATACTTCGTTCTTATTTCTTTATTATAGACCTACTATTTGTTAGCAGTTCAGAAACTTGTACTGTATTGTTATTGCCATTTTCTCTTCCACATATCCTTTTATCTAAAATAAGAACAGCAATAGACGAATATAAAATATTAATAGTAACTTCTCCTTAAAGTCTCTCAGCAGCAATAGTGAAACTCTCCGACGCATCATAAACAATCGTAAGTCATAAAATAATTTCACTAAACAAATCGACAGTTGCGTTTCTCCCACAGTGTTAGTAATAAAATAAAATCAGGCGGCGATTGCACGAGTCCAGAGCACGATCCTGTCCTAGCAACGATTTATATGCCCCTGATTCATTCCTCTGTTGACAGTTATAGCCCTGGTCGCGGATATTGCACTTTTGCACATTCCCACCTCTGAATTATGACTTATAATAACTGAAGACGGCTCCCACATTGAATATCATTACGGCACTCCTTCGCAAGTTAATGGTCAAAACTTTACACTGAGGATGTGAACCGCACATTTTGCCAATTCATTGTCAAACTTTCTACTGCTATTGCTACCTTTTATTCAAGTCACGATAAACTTATCAAATCTGACGGATAAAATGACAATTGAATTGATATCGAAGTATAATAGTGTTCATTAAAAACTCGCTATATTCGAAAGTTCGCATAATCTGACTGCTTATTTTTTGTATTTGCTGTTGAACATTTAATAAGGCGGAAAGGCCCAGTTTGTAACAAAGTAACGACTTTAACTGGTCTCTACGAAAACAATAAACATAATTTACAACTGGGCGCTGTTTTCATATTTATTTATACCCAGTTTGGCTCCATACTAGACCCATAAAAAGTTCCGTAAATTTCTATCAGATCGGACAGTTCTGGGACTGATCGCTCATCCCGACCATATTTATAGCTGTTTGATTTATTTTGTTATCTCTTTATTGCCGGACTAACGACAAGCATTCTACTCTGAAGATTAATCACCGACGTCAACGTGATTTAGCAGAGCAACTGATATTTAATGTGAGCTATTTAGATGGAATACAATTCATGGATATATTTAGGAGTATCTAAGCGGTTAAGTACCTAATCCCAAAGACAATAATTAATTATACGCCCGATACAAAATGCGATAGAAGAAAATAATTGGATATATTGTTATGGAGAAACGGAATGTTATTTCTAATTGTTTGCTACGGTCGTCTTTCTGCGAAATGGCACCACAAAAAGCTATATTCGAATCACTAAATTCCAGTTGATGATGTTACGGACGACAATGACAGTAGTGAAACCAGGAACTATCCCGCAACTAAGTATTACTCTGAGGAAGAGACATAAGGTCTAGGTTTCATTACTAATTTGATAAACGACAATTTATTATACTAAGACACGCTAAGGCAAAACTGTACTGTACTTTTATAGCAAGTAATTTCATGTCCACCATGTCATCACAGCGGTTAATGGTCGTTATTATGAGCTTTTCTCGTAAATCCTTATTTGTAAAGTCCTTATCTTTCTTATTCTGTGCTATTGATTTTTGCACGAAAGTTTTATTAAATAACAATTTTAGAAGGACCATATTGCACATATTATCAGGTTATATTGATGGTATAGAAAATTAAAAGGCTGTTAAAGGCTGTCGCACAAATATTAACCCTGCACAGGATCGCCTCGCGTTCAACCTGGCGCAGGCACGTAACCGGCGCTCAGCACCTCCGAGGTGTCGGCGAGGGTACGACTGGGCGACGGCTAGCCGCTACCTGAGGGACTACTATAAAACCGATAAAACAACAGGCGGTCTGCACGACATCCCCACGCCGGCGGGGAGACGTCAGCGCGACGACGACGCCACGACGTAAGCACGGTGACTGCGAGTTGGCCACGAACCGCGAGCTTACTAGCTTGTCCCGAGGCGAGGCGATGCCGTTACGAAGTTGATTAGTGTGCGTTGTAGTACGGAGTCTCATACAAAGAATAGTGATCGGCTCGAGTTGAGGCGACGCTGATCAGGTGTCGGAGTGATATGTGTGCGATAACCTTAAGTGTCATCCCACGCTGCGCTAGCGACAGGTCCGGGATTGTTCCCATGCGGTTGTATGGTTGCCTATCTTTCCGGGTCCCATGGCTGTTTCGGACATTTTCCGGAAAATTATTACGGTCCGGGATTATAGGGAATAGTCCCGAAGTGGCCCCTT
The DNA here is from genome assembly GCA_947369225.1 of Hofmannophila pseudospretella. NCBI lineage: Eukaryota > Metazoa > Arthropoda > Insecta > Lepidoptera > Oecophoridae > Hofmannophila > Hofmannophila pseudospretella. The sequence continues at coordinate 8,952,395 of OX376321.1, read as the reverse complement.
TATTTCTGATTGCCTAAGCCTACCTAAAGGGCAATCTTAAAATTACATACATATTATTTTGTTTTGCTTTGCTGTTATGTTGGAAATAGCTAATATTGTATTGGTTTACGTTGATGAGAGATATTAGGACGCTGTCAACATTGAATTTAGACCTAACATTAAATGCTCTTAAATTCTCTGCCAAATTCTCGTTTTCTATTTTTCCAAATTCTACATGGAGTAAGTGTGGTCCAAAGTCGCAACCCTGGCTAGGCCTGTTAGAAGGCGGTACTAGTGGTAGGTGCAGGTAATAGGCCTTGCAATCGCGTGGCTCGAGACTGACGTGGGCGGTGGCGCCACGGTCCGCTCGATAGCGCCGCGTTAACGTTTGCCTCTATCTGCACGGTGATTACCAACCTTGCGAATTTCTGTAATTATTCGCTTCGAGTGTTTACCATGTCTGCAGATACGGGTTGTTGAGGTTTCATGTTGGATTGTTAAACACTGTTGTTGCAATGAGAGTATCTCTGTCATTCTCTTTACTTGGATCCACAATATGGTACGGGGTACATTAATAGATAATTAATAGATTTTAGGTTATCATTTTTAGTTTTCAGGCACATGCAAATCGGATTTGTTTAGGATACGAATTTTAATGATCTGTTGAATGACAGCCATGGAAACGGGTGACTAGAAGACCTATATCGGCAATAACCTGTTCAAAATGTAATATTGAAGATTTTATTAAATTAAAGTCATAACTCAATTGGCCCCTGTATATCAGAAGTTGTCTGCTATTTTTTTTTCACAGATATTTTTCAATTTGTAACAGCAATCACATACACACGAGTTTGTACGTTGATATTCCATTAGGTGTGAAAAAGGAACATAAAGTTAATAAAGGTAACTGAGCGTAACAAATCATTGGAACGTCCGTATCTGTCGACAGCCGTATTCCATGCGGCTTTTACCTTTTTGTTCCGTTGTTTATTAAAATGAATATTTAATTTCCATGACAGACATTACGAGAGGCATTAACGGGGGCTGAATTTTTAAAAGTAATCCAAGTCATTTCTGTATGATGGACAAGGCTGGTTATGTAAATACTTGCCATATTCAACACAAATCAGCGTCAAATGTTCGCCGTGAGATTGCAGTGCATCAAGAGTTGGAACGGCAATTAAGGTGCTGGCAGACTCGCCTGGATTTACTGCCCGCCCCGTCGCCACTATTTGCATAATAATTTTCACTTATGAATAGGTATTAAGGCGTTATTACACTTATAAATATTTACGGCTAATCTCAGAGTCAAGCGAGATCGGGTGGGAGGAGCGTCTGAGTCTTTAGAGATGATTTTCTTGTCAAGTGCTGACAGCTGGAATGCTTTGGCCGGTTCTAGGAAGCGATTGTGATGGATGATACTCGTAATTCTGCTTTAATGAGCATTTTGTATCGTATACGAGTAGAATGCTACACTTACTTGCGCAGGCGAATTGAATAGTACGTGTTGTTAATATAAGTCGTAACCTAGATGTTTTATTGGAGTGCCTGTTGGTCTTCAAAAGGCTATTTTACGAGTTACGTATCTGTCAGGAGCTGCTTTATTATTCTAAGTGTGAGAAGTCGTCGACAGGAATACAAATTGGTTTCTAAACAAGATTATACTATAGATGACCTGGTAGATGATATGGATAGATGCAGGATAATACGGTAATAAAAGCCAAGGAAAACCTTTAGTAATGCTAGTACTACGAGTAAGTACCTATGTACTTATTTATTTTACGTAGGTATTTATTAATAAAAATAAAAATAAAAATTTATGTAGGTAGTATTAAAAGTCAAGCGCAAATCAAGTCGCTCGTCTCTTTACCTAGGTATAGGTAAAGAGACGACGCACGCTTAAAAAGCAATCCACGATGAAAATGTTATTTAGTTTTGAATTTTAGAAGTATCGGCACTTTTGATGATCAATGAAATTTCCATACGAAGAAATCCATATAAAACATCAAAAATTTCACGTAAAAGTACGTGATATGAAAATTAAGGTAATGAAGTAACTTCCGGGTTCGCGGTGCTTTTCGTTTGATCTAAACCCCGCAAACTCCAGGTGAGTACAGTCACAGAAAACACTTAAAAGCAGTAACTCAGCTTGAAACAAGAGTTTACACACAAAGATGAGGCACATGAGGCATTTCATCTACGTCTCTAAGCTTAGCAGCGCATCGAAACCCCTCTAATAATATTAAAATGATTTGAGATGTCTATGGGCAATGGTGACCATCGCACTTGCCATCAGGTGGCTGTTCGCCTTATAATAAAAAAAACGGCCAAGTGCGAGTCGGACTGGCGCACAGAGGGTTCCGTTCTCAAATAAAATATTTTTCGTTTTGAAAAAATATCATTTTAAATTTTTCTCTCAAAAATAATAAATATTTAGACTTCGTTTAATTTTTCCCGGCATACATACGAGTACAACACGATCTATAACTACTAATTATTTCAGATTTTAACTAGTTAAAAAATAAATATATAATTTTTTTTAATTTCTCAAAAATTATAAATTTTTGAAACTTCATTTTATTTTTCCTGTAGAATATAGCTGATTATCTATGAGTCAGAATTATTTCACATTTTTCGGCTCCCAAACTTCGGAGATAAGGGGGAACGGTTATTTTTCGCAAATTTTTGGCCATAAATAAAAAAACTATAGCATATGAAATAAAATGAAAAATAGTTTTGTAATGTGGAAACAAAACCCTTTTATATGACTTTAAATTTATTTACAAGTTTCTTTTACTTAGAATAAATGCGGGAAAGCAAGTTCTACAACTGTGCCAAATTTCAAATCGATAGCTTCAGTAGTTCCTGAGAAAGTCTTTGACATACAGACTCATGGACGGACGGACACCGAAGTCTTACCATAAGGGTTCCTTTTTTACTATTTTAGTACGGAACCCTAAAAAGATACAGCTACATCGCCGATGAAATCGATGGCAAATGCTAATTTTTGATCGCGCACATTATGCAATGTCATAAGTTTTGCTATGAGATTATCTCCGCATTAAAAAATACTTTACAAGTTCAGTTACTGGTTTTCTCTCTTCTGTTGCCTATGGTTTCGGTTCGAACTGTGATAAAGTTATAAAATCGCTTTCCCTCGCTGCGTGATCGCACTCCTGAATGCTCCTTATATCTGGGGGGGATATTTTATTGAAAAAGTTGAAGTCGTGAGCAGACTGCGTGAGGGGCCCGTCATAAAATATGAATAATAACGCTCATCGGCCCTTCGAACAGTATTTACCTGTAAATTGTATTCTGGGATACAGCATTATACTTACCTTGTATGCATTTCAAAGCTGTAAAAAGGAAAATTCGTGGTGTTTTTACATTAGTTGTTTTATCTTTATAGAGATATTATTATTATATTTAATCTGCTGTACGATACGATATTATACGATACATTAAGTACTGTATTGTGTCAAGCATAAGCTGTCTAATTTTTGGATATAAATAAATAAATTAGGAATTAAATAAAGTTGAACTATATAATATGACAAAGTCATCGATCTTAGATTTCATGTTTTTATTATTTTCACCGGGTACTGAAAATAATTTTTCAATTTTTACATGCTCTACAGTTAGATAAGTGTGTCAGTTAAATACACATTATGTTTTTAGAGAATTTTATCTGAAAATTCTAGTCATTTTGGACGTCGTTACATTATTTTTCCCTCGGAATAAATGCCCGTAGATGTTGTGTTGCATGAAAATCAACTCGTAGTTGAAATGACAGAATCAGGTCGCAATAATTAGGTGTTCCGTATTTCTTTAAGTGAACCTGTCAACCAGTCATTTCCGACGGCGTGGCGGTTGTTTAGTCTCATTTTTTCAGGGCACGCACAAAACTATGTCATATTTTCAGTGAATAATACTTATAACATTTATAATTATTTTCTAGTGACTAATTTTGTCCATTCCATTGTTCCAGAAACATATAACTGTCAAACAAACAATGCATTCGCCATGAAAGTCATAGGCAGTGTTTGGTATCTGCCCTACTTTCGGTTAAATTTTATGTTTGTGGCAACCCCGCTACTTAACTTAGGTTTAAAAAAATACCACTGTCACTTTCACTTTCGCTTCCCTCTCGTCTCAGCGACACAGCACGAGCTCGCATTATAAATTTCGTATTTCTATTAACTTAGCCTAAAAATCCACACCCCTTGATCCCTATGTTCACCCCTAACCAGTCCCCTGAATCGATTCGTTTTCCTCCCAAATTCCACGAAAAGTTATATTTTTATGTGTGGTTCGGGCCTGCTCCTCGTCAGGTGAGTACCTAGCATACCCCTAAGTTATTACAACCCCCTGCAAATTGAAGGGAAAACAGTCGCCTAACAACATCAAAAAGGGAAGAACCAAAATTCGCAGGCGGTGCACCCTCTATGCTCCAGGGTGGACACAATTCCGGAACAGGCACCATCTACGAAAAAAGTAACTTTTCACGTTTGATTCTTTAACGTAGTCGTATATTTTTTGTGCGATTGTATCTAGACAGTGTGAGGTTCGTGTTAAGGGTCTCAATTTAATTTCAAGAAAAAATCTGTAAGTCCATTGATCGAAAAGCGTGAAATACCTACCACAATTGATTCGGATCTCGTAACCTCTGCTCGTAACACATGCTCCATTTATCACGCATTCATACCTCCGTCAATCACTCTGTGACATCTCGCAAACGGCAGGCGAACCCGGATCTCAATGATATGATTAAATCGCGGCCACAAAAATTACTTTCGACAATTTTAGTCAATCATTTAATAAGAGATGACACATGTATGCTAAAATGGATGAGTTATAAAACAAAGCATTGACAAGTCAGATTAGATGTTACAATGTTTTCCAGCATTAAGATCTAAACTGGTCAGAAATAAAATAACGAATTAAGGTACCAAAATATAATAGCTGTAGAGATTGTATGTATACCTACTCCTTCACCACTTCACTGATAATTGGCTTTTACGAAACAAAGGTAAGGAGGATAAGTGTAGGTAAAGTAAAACGCCTTGAATTTGCAAGTCTAAATGCGTTACAATTTCTTTGATTGTACCTACAAAACCGCTTGTATAATGGCTCCACTTCTATCAAGGAAGCATTAAAGGGATTATTCTCGTTCTTCGCAAAAACACGAGAGCAGCAGAAATGGGTTCTGACTGAGCAATTATTTGCTTTGTCTGCCTAAAGCTAAGCTTTATCCCAAAGCCGAAAGCTGACGACTAAGTTTTTATCGACATTTTCCTAGCCCTGTTTCTTTTGTGTGATGATTTTGTTCTACGTGCATTTTCTCGGATTATATTATAGCTCTGCTTGGTCAAATCGAATGAAATTTGTTTACTTCCATTATATACTATAGTTTGGTTTTTCGTTGTAGTGATCTACAGAATAATAGTTCTCTCCGTATTGACGTCATTCAAAAGGTCAATTAATCAGATTCAACAATCAGTCTGATTATGTTTCTATGATTATTTTCTTAAGCCTATTGTAATAGCCTATTGTATATTGTAATACCTGTAGGTATGGTTTCAATTTAAACCACCCTTTCGTCACAGAATACTTAATGCTTTCGTTTTCCAGGCTCTTTTTGTGTGTAGAGTTTTTATAACAATTTCAATTAATGCTCGTAAATTATATTAGGTCAGTCGCTGCGGAGTCCTCTAAACCGTTTTACCTCACGAAAGAGCTGTGTAAGTAATTTTTATAAAACTTCAGCTTCAGTGCCAATGGTTGCGTGGAAAACTGAAATAAAAAAATATCTTAATTATAGTAGTAGATGGCGTGTTTTGTGATACAAAAACAGTAAATAACCCTGTAATTATATTACTGGAGCCATGTTTACTATAATGAGTGAGATAAACTGGGTCGCAGTAGAATTTATGTTCGATGTAATTTTCATGCAGTGTAGAGGTGAGGTTTAGAGTTGCCTTTTCAGATGTTAATTAGCTTTTACAACTTCTGCACTTACACAGTTTAGTACTGTAACGATGTCGCCCTCCTTAGTCCACCCGCCTGCATTCCACCTCCTTTGTCCACCAAAACCTTTCTGACCGATCACTCTTCCTAATTCCATATTGCAGTCCACCGACATATTCGTACGTCATTTTTGTGTTATAAAATTTTGTAAAACCTCAACCTCGATCCGTATTATGGGTCCCCTTCTTCTCCTTTCCTTCACTCTACTCTATTTGTACGTACTTACCAACTTTGATAAACCTGTGGTATAGTTAATATAACATCTCTGACACCTATTTGACCTTTTTCTTTCGGACACTACCCTTGAGAGTCTCTCCTGCTTCCATCCTGTTTAGCTAGCCGATGCATCCTGTAACCTAGGTCACCTGCGATCATCTGCGGGGGCCGATGGTAACAGTACTTACATATTTTTACAGTAGTTGTATTAAAAAATGCCGTAATTATGTTATTTACTTTTAAGTTTGCTACTTTATCAGCATCTTTACCAAATTGTTATATGTACGAGTACATTCGTAGCTCCCAAGCAATCAAGTTGCAATTTACATCAATCTGTGTTGAGTGTAATTTAATTTCCTCTAACTGTAAACACCTGTTTTGCATACGTGTCTCAAATTAGGTGCGTATTAAACTACATGTTGAGAAACGTAGTAAATTACCCTGAGTTTCCCTTTATGTGCAATTACGCATACGAGTATGTAGTTGTTAGGTAAGTCATACTCATACTCGTATGTCGAAGATTTTATTATTCGATCTTCGTATACGGGCCACGTGATGGTAAGTCACTTTCGCCTATAGACATCTCACCTGACTATAATATTGCAAAAAGTTTTTCGATACGCTGTTATAAATTTGCGGTGAAATGCCTAATGCGTCAGTAACTGAGCTGGCTCTCTCTTACCCTTCAAATCGGAACACAGCACTGCAAGAATTGCGGCTTTGAAGCAGAAATAGGTAACCTATCTAAGCAAACCTACACATCACGTACCTTCAAATGATTACTAACAAGTTACTTTAATGTGGTCACACTTTTAACATGTCGTTTCAAAAAGTATTTTTAAGTAACTATTTCTACTAATGTTTTATAGAAGTTCACAATCACAAAACCACTACCGTGCAAGCTTTACTCGGAAAAAGCAAAAATAGAAATGAATGCCGTGATCCATGGAAATGAGAACGTTACGGGGTTTCTTTTAAAATAATTTGGCGCTGCGCCAACTGCCCTGTGGTTGGCAACTGGTGGTGGCTTTACCCTAATGGGTACAGAATTAAAAGGCTTTTTGCTGTTGAAGTTTACAAATAAAGAGTTGAGCTAATTTAAATATTCAAAGGGGTAAATAAATATAGTTAAAACAGTTATTAGCACTAAAGATTTCTTTTAGAAAAAGGTAAATCTATCTTTGCTACATATACACGTATGCGAAGAAGCGGCAGCACTTTGGATATTCATAAGGGCTCTTTATTGTATCATTTCATAAGAGTCGTTAGTTTATGAGACTAGATGTATCTATTTTAGGTAGAAACCAGAACTTACAGAGTTTAACGTTTCTGACACAATGTTTGGCATTGCAGGTATTTCATGAACCCTTAGTTCATTATGACTAACTGTATAGTATACCTACTTATAATAAAACTTTGTAGTAAACCACTGGTAAGTAGTAAGCCTACTAACTAGGTACAACTATTGGGCGACAATATGCCATAACAATGTATGCGACCATTTTCCCTGTTATAAAGCTGTGCCTTTTTCACTGGGTTACATATAGTTTGTCGGATTGTGTGCCATACCAAACAACAAACTGTAGTTCGACAGACAGTTGAGTTCATAAAGTTGCCGTGAGGCTGCGAGGGTCAACTACTCGCAGCCTCTTTTTATTTTATTACGCGTTGGTGGCGGTACCTCATTGTGTGATAGTCAATAAATTTCGCGCGGGAAAACGTAAACTTTTCCGGTTATAGGAAAAGTTGGGATACTAAAAATCGATTACTATGTTCCGGGACCAACGAGTAAGTGATGCGAACGAAATACTGAAGGAATTGCTACATGAAAAAATAAAGGATTCCAAGAACATGATAATATCAAAACTGATAACTTAGGATTTTTTTATATATATTTTTTTTAAATAAGGAGAGTGGACGAGCTAACGAGCCACCTGATGTTGTTTTTTGCGCTGAGAGGGTTTTGATGCGCTGCTAACCTTGAGGACTAAGATGCATTGCCTCATGTGCCGGAAATGAAAAATATATTGTATTGAAATTCCAACTGTTGTGCTTTGTAAAACTGACTGATATGAATTTATTAACCAAAACTAAGTTAAATAAGCAAGCAAATTTCAGTAAGTAGATAGTTTTTATGTTTAGATGACGAAAATCAATTTCAAGAAGAATAAAAGCAAATAAACAACAGGTACTATTGAAACCAAACGGTACTATTCTCCACCTAGTAGACGGCGATAGGCTCGCCACCTATCACGTTTGTCCACCAAATCTTATGGCGAAAAGTGGAAACTACCTGTCGATGGTTCCTCTGTCTACCCCCTCGGGGATTATGAACACAAAATATCTATAGATTTTGTGTTGTAGACGTGAGTTTATGTATGTATGAGATTAGAAAAATAAGTTAAATCCGAGGTCGTAGCCGTAGGCGGGTTGAAAAATAAAAATATACAACCCCGTGAAAGCAATCTGAAACCAATACAAGTCCCGACAATCTTGATACTACATCTCCAATATCTAATCCGGTCGTGGAACTCCCTCGAAATATGGCAAGCAATAAAATATCGATATAGGGAAATGGGAATCGGAGCATCAGGACAATCAAACGGGATCTGCATAATTTTGGGGATTCCGGTGGTTGCCTGCAAATGGGGAACTTAATCTTTAACCCCAATGTCTATAAACAGAAAACTATATAATGTAACTTAATGGTCTAAACTGTGTAAAGCTTCATAAAAATTTAGGCATTGCTGAAAAGATGTGTGACCGTACTTTCCAACGCATCTTTCCACTGGTGTACGTGAGATCCAGTCCAGCAATTGGCTCAAATTAAGATGCACTGGCGTCTATTGGCGGCGGCCAAGATCCACTTCTGGCCGCTGAGCCAGTGTAGTACGAGTAACTACTTATGTAAACCGATACATCGGGAAATGTGAAAGTCGTAAAATATCAAGTAACTCTTGATATTTTACGACTTTCACATTTCCAAATTACGTCCATACATACGAGTACATACATAAACTCACAACCCAACAACCCAAAATCACGTCTACAACCCAAAAGATATAGATATTTTGTGTACATAATCCTCGAGGGGGTAGACAAAGGAACCACCGGACAGGTAGTTCCTACTTCTCGCCGTAAGATTTGGTGGACAAACGTGATAGATGACAAGCCTGAATAAAGTCAATACCTATAGTAAATATATTTTTGGTAAACAAACTGTAGATGTATCTGCCGAACTGATTATTTATTGTCTACATACTCGTAATATATGCTACACTATACCTGAAAGTTTGTTTACAAATTCAGGGATTTTACTTCAACGTTTACCTACCTAAGTGATCAATTTCAATTAACATAGGAGTGCCTTCATTCATGAAATTATATTGCGACCTAATGAAGCCGTAATGTATTTAGCAACTGAAGCGTATATGAACAAAACGTGAGTTCATTTTGTCCGCTCATTCCAATGCAGACGCTACCGACACTCGATACGACTCGCTGAACTCGATTTCGATAGTAAATAGGGGAAATGGAGGTCTATTTGGTTATAGAATCGTATGCGATAAAATTTCTAACCAGTTTGTGTATATAAATAAACAAATAAACTTATTCTTATTATCTTCCCTTATTATGTAACTTGTGTTTAGTTTAGTACTTACAAAGATGCGTTATCTTGCGTCCAAAGAAATAATTTTATCTGAAAAAAAAATACCAGATTTTTTTACGATTTAATCTTCTCTAGGTACTCGTATATTCAAACTTTTTGAAAAGCAGTAAGTATCCGGAAAGAAAACGTGATAATTGTCAAATGTTATTCATTTGATATTAATTAACTTACGAATAGACAAAACTTCAGTTGAAATTGTTTTTTGGTAGCTAGCCCGTCAAGCCCGTTTCACTGTTAGTCAAATAATAAAAGAAGTAATCAATACATAACAACAGATTCAGGTAAAAAATTTAATATGTTATGTGTCGTAAATGAAACGACGAATTACTTTAGAGGAAGCAAGAGAAGCGTGCTAAGACAGAGATTCGTGGCGCTCTGTTCTCTCTGCCTTCCCCTCAATGGACATAGCGTAGAGGTATGTATTTTTATTTATTATTTTTATTTATTTACAGAACCAACAGCTATTATTAAAACAATTTAACCATACTTAAGAATCTAAACATAAACCAATTATAGGTTTTCCTAAAGTAGCCTTACATATTTCAATATAAATGCGGTATTTTATTGTACATATTAATTGTGCATTCTAAATTTTTTGTTAGTGAGGAGAAATAGGTGTCGTGCATGACATTGTATTCCACGAGTATGTTATACGAGGGGTGAGTGTGTGTATATGTATGTGTGTGGGAGAGAGAGGGTGTGTGTGCGTGTGAGAGAGGGGGGAGGGAAGTGCATGTATGTATGTATGTGCCATAAATCACAAAACTTATGTGATTAATTCCATCAAGTCATGTAGGTTATGTAAAGTAGAGAAATAAGCTGATAGACTGTCATTTTATGATTTTAGCTAGTGATTTTAAGAATAGAGAACTCAGTAGTACAGTGAATAGGGCAACGGGAGGCTGAGTGAAATTGACAGATTTATTCGCGTACGGATAAACCCGGATTGGACTCTGCTGCATTTTTTACAACGCTCCGACCGACGCAGTTCCGATGAACGCTTAAAATACTAGCAATTCCCATAGTTTCATTTTAAACCTGACAATCGGTTGCATTTGTTTGTGGAATTCCACCTTGTATCACTGCAGGGTTGGCAGAAGGCGTGGCACGAATTTCTAGCAAACATTGTTTGCTTTATCTACATGTATTATTTGTAGTAATAATCATAACTGCTGACAAGAGAGAGAGAGAGAGAGATGAGGCAAGGCCCTTTAAATTCTCATACTTGGTCTTTTTAACTTTTTAAAGTTTAGCCTCATACTAAACAAAAGAAGGCACTTGCATGTTTCACGGCAAAGCGGTGACATTATTGAGTTAACTTTGGTAAGAATTAAGCGTTGCTCTATGGAACTTCATATACCTATGTATATAAAGAATTCGGAACAACTTGGGTTGATACGGAGTTACTCCGTTATTGTCTCCCCAGATTTATTCCGCTTGGTTCCAAAAGTATTGCGCTCATATTTTTCAGTCTAGCTAGAAACAAAACAAAAGAAGATATAATTATCTGTGTTATAGCGTGAATAAACAGTAAGTACCTATATTATTTCTTCTTTCTTTCGTCGGCAAAAGGTGGCGAATATGTATGTCACCAATCACCATTGTTAGACCTGTGCTGTGACAACGAGTGAGGTGAGACGGAGTCGATACGTCCCATCTCCTGGGAAATTATCCGTCCTCGCCGCACCTAGGGCGTCCCATATAATCCGCTTTTTGATACCGTAACTTGGTTTGCGTTGCGCACACGTTATTAAAACTAAATTGTGGTGGGACTGAGGCAGATTTTATGGCATCACGTAAGAATACGCTTGAAATTTTACTTTCAACGTTCGTTAGTTAATCTTTTATTTTATTACCAGACCCTTTTTCTACCTCTGGGAAGAATCTGAATTAATTTCCTTTTCAGATTTAAATCGTAAATTATGCTTACTTGTACGCGTAAAAGTTTACAAGCAATTTCAAAGTATTGGCTGTCAGGTAATTTTAGGATAAAATTTTATGTCTTGCTTTATTTAATTAACGTGTTATTTGTTAAAATATAATATGTTTATTGTGGAATAAAATTAATCATAAAGCAGGCGTTAATTTGATAGAATGGTTTATTTTAATTAAAAGTAGGTACTTTTGTAAATGCAATATTTTCAAGCAATATAAACTCGTAGGTAAAACAGTCGTAAACGATGATATAATAGATTGTCGTCTATTTCAATTAAAACTTTACGATGTAGGTAGAGGAGGAGAGGTAATTCTAGTTACAAATCGTATCTAAAGATTTTCCAATAAACCTTAAAATTACACCAATGAATAATTTATGGTCGAGTACTGGGAAATTAATGGTGCTTTTATCTTTTCTCGTCGATTTTCGAGACAATAAATAAAATAAAATTGCCTAGCACGTTCTTATCTTATTTTTGTCTTATTAGACAATTTTATCAGACAAAAATAAAACGATTTACTTATACATATAAAATGTTAACCACTTGTAGGACTCATGCAGTTTACATACTGAACATAAGCTTACATACATCGTACTTTTTATCACTTACACGGTCTATACAGCAATTTTAATAATAATTGTTGCAGAAATCTGTTACAAAATTAGTGTTAAACTGTAAGTATCTGAGATTATTTTAAAGCGGAGGGCGACATAATTGCACTATTATCACTATTATAAAGCGACGCCGTGTGTGGATAATGTGCGTGAAATTTAAAATGTAATTTAGTCAAGGAGAGCGGCTAGCGGCTAGCTCGAACGCGGGCCGTGTGTGCAGTACCTAGCAATAAGCCTAGGGTTTAAGTGAAATACCCGAGAATTCACTCCTATCTCTTAGTGTTTACCTTTTGTGCTTGGAAGACGAATAAATTGCGAAGAAAGCTCGGAATATTTATTCTTTTTGTGCGATCTTCGCCTCAATTACCTACGCAAGAGCCTTTGTAAAATTACTTAAATAAATGAGAGCATAAAACCCTCAAATTGTAACTATCCTACTGAATCAGATGCTTCAATATGCTGCTTAATTATAGTGCACGTTGAGAGCTTTCGTTTAAGCTAGGTTATTGAATGGCTCCGGACTTTGTGCTGTGGAGCAAAAGTACTACATACACTTATTCGTGTCTTATTCTTACCAAACGTTACTTAAAAGCAGGCATATTGTGAACAATTTCTTCTGAAAACACCTCACCTGAAAACACACTAGGCCTACAAATAGAGCAATCATTATTTAAGTCGACACTGGCATAAACAATAGTAATTCCACAAATCCCGGGTCGGGAACAGAGGCGGGTGTGCGGTGCGGGGCAAATTAATGAGTTAGACGCAGAACGCACCCGCCGAGCCGTTACACACATAGGATTATGGCACACGTTTCGTGTATACTTAACCATATTAAACTACTAGAAATGTTAATATTAGTTTAGGTGTAATTGACATCATTTCTGAGATATAAACAAGAAAATCTTATCCATGTTACAGAAAGGCTTTCTCTTGCAAAGGTAAAGCGAATGCTGCCTACACGCCTACACATTAGTGTAGGCACACACACATTAGTGTAGGTACGAGTACTCGTTGTCTAATTTTAATAAGGTTCAATATCTATATTATTTAAGTATGGACACAAAATATCTATATATTTTATGTTGTAGACGTGAGTTTATGTATGTATATCTCGTTTATAGAAATATAAAGACCTGGCTTAATACTGCTATGGTCTCATTTTATTCTGAATTTATTCCAATAAAATACTCTGAACTTATTATAAATTGCTGTGCCCGTACATGTATACATTTAGCATGCAATAAATGAATGAATATGATTAATACTAGTAGGTATTTGTGTGAGTTTTCCCATTAACGATTTTCTTTTTTTACGACATCACAGCGATGATAATTCTACTCAGGTACATAATTAAAAACATTTTCTATACATATACTCATCCAGATTATCCTCTTTCCCAAAATGACAATAACCAAAATCCGCATTTCCCAACATGACCACTTCCACTTGGTTCTACCTAAGTATCTACGTTCTTTACTCGTCGCTATTCCTATTCACAACCTATTTTCAGCGCTCGAAAGCTTCCGTACTTTATACAAAGACATTTCACGAAGGTTTCGCTTCTACGAGTATTACCACCTGCCATACGAAGCCTGCCTTAACTGAAACAACTGTTCTATAATGTAATGTGGATCTTCTGTTGTGTAGACTAAAGTATAGTTTTGGATAGCAAGTGAAATAATCTAAGTTAAGTCGCTATGAAATGTGACTATTGTAGAAGCATACTGTATTAAGGTGATTAACTAACAATATGAATAGAATTTACAACCTAGTAACGTACCTAAATAAACAGTATAGCATGACAAGTATTGTATTCTTACCTCCACGGGTAAATAAAGTTAAAATAAGATTTAATAGTAACAAACTATTTACAATTCTACCTCTATTCAGCGTATAATAGACAGAAAATGTGTCAGAAAGACGAAGGTTTGAAATCCACGCTTATTTAAACAGGTGTTTTAAAAATTAATTTCTTCTACTGGTTCAACTTTCTGACACACTGGTTCAATTTAATAATGAAAAAATGTGAATAAACTACCTAAATCGTTACCATATTTTCAACTGGATTGTTGTATTGTGTTCATATTTTTGAAAACAGGAAAGTATAAAATAATAATTCATTCATTCTACAGGAATCTATCAAAGCCAATAGCATTTCCAAAGTTACGTTACTGTTAACTACCTATGGTTTTGAAGACTATAACAAGCTACAGAAGATGTAAAAGAAGTGATGACACGAGGGTGATAATTCTGAGGATAGAAGTACCCTCAGTATTACCTACCACCCTCGTGTCATCACTAGAGATGGCGTATCTTTATTCCACTCGGATAATAATTTAAAATTTTCACCGAACTCAAAAACCAGCAGAATTTAGGCGTCCGATGTTTATTGGCACTCGTCGACGCGAACTGACGTCGCTCGCCAAAACCCTGTCAATAGGGTTGATAAAATTTGATGGGGCCGTGCCTGCCAGCCCGGTGTTAGCTCGGGAGCAGCCCCTCGCTCGTGTTAGTGTCGCGGCGTCCGATCGCGTTTAAAGTGTTTACCGTCTGGCGCCTGGATGTCGATGGAGCTAGTCATCGCAGTCGTAGTTTTAAAAATTCAATTTTGGAGCTTTTTCAAAGATTGGTGCTAACAGGTTTGAACATACTAGGAACAACAATAAAATGGATAAAACCTAGGTTTTATAGAAGTGTATCTCCAAGCCATTATATTCTTGCTATCTACTATGTTGCAAGATGGCCAATGAGGCCAGTGCAGGTAGTAGAGACCGATATGTCTTACTTATCGATTCATTCTAACTACATTGTTACTTGATTGTAATTTGAATGTTGTTTTATAAATAAATATTTTTGTAAATTGGTTTTCTTAAAATTAATGTTTAACGTAAGTAAAGCCTAGCAAGGGACGCAATCCTTTACTGCAAAGCGTGAAAAGATAATGGAAAGCTCACTTTACCTAAGATACAGCTAAGCTCAGAAATTTTATTTGACATTATTGGTAGTAGAGGTGAATATCTGCACAGGTATATTATTGTCGTTCCTACCAGTAAATTTGATGCAATTGGTGTTCATGTCGCTCAGCGTGCTATGGAAAGAGCTATGCTCGGAAAATCTCTGCTGGATAGAATCCGAAATGAGAAGATCCGGCATAGAACAAAAGTTATCGACATAGCTCATAAGATTAGCAAGCTGAAGTGGCAGTGGGCCGGTCACATCTGTCGCAGAACCGACAACCGCTGGGGTAGACGAGTTCTGGAGTAGAGCGTTTGGACAAACGTAGTGTGGGACGCCCCTTGCTAGATGAAGCGACGATCTGGCGAAACGGGATAAGAAGAGCCGAATATTGGGCTTAATGGCGCGCCCTGGGAGAGGCCTATGTCCAGCAGTGGACTAGAGTAGCCTGCTGATGTGATGTGGTGTTCATGGACCTGAAATTAGTCCTTCCAAACTTCACAACTTGTTTTATTTTTCGTAGTTTCAACACAGCGACAGCAACAGGAGAGTGACATCACCGCTGTTGACTAGGGACCCACGTTGTTTGTTTAGGTAACTAAGTTTGGTTGCCGGGGCTTGGTTCATTGACTAAGTATTTAACTTACAAATATTGGCCGCCTGTAACAGGGAAGAATGGTGGATGTTATGAATATGATATGAACCAAGTTTGGGAATTCTTTGAATTAATTAAACCTATTGCTGTCCTAGTACAAATAAGTTGAATGATTTATAGCAACTTTTCAAACCAGTATTCAATGTAGAAGTATCTTATAATTCCTACTTTTTAATGATCGAACTATTTCAATCAAAATTCTGCAACTTTTTTAAAGAGCTGAATTTATAATTTCAACTAGGGATGTTACGGTGATGGTTTTACCGGAACCGAAGTCGAAACCGGAGTCGGAGGCAGAGGTAGAAGAGAGATGTTCAGAAAAAGTTCAAATTTAAAACCGTTTTTTTAATTTTTATAGTTGAACTGACCAAATTTTTTTATGACGATTTTTGCGGCAATAAAACATGTTCCTTTAGAGAATAGTGTAGGAATACATAAATAATAATACATAAATGTATTCCTACACTATTTAATAAAATATTGATATTTGAATATTTGCTCACAAATCTTCGGTATAACCTCTGATTCAAAATTATTGGAGCCGAAGTCGGAGTCGGGGGTGTAAAATCAGTCGGAAGTTCCGACCTTTGGGAGTCGGAGTCGAAGCTCCGTAACATCCCTAATTTCAACATTACTACTATATGACGACTAGGTAGGTAGGTCGTCATACTTTATACAGAAGCTTAAATTAAAGCTGTAAACATTTATTTATTTACCAATTGTCACGATAAGCTATGAGTAGCGATTTGTCTCATTTACATTAAACCATTAATAAATTTCGCAAGTCGCCGACACAATCTTGTACACAGTGCAGTTACTGAGCCGGAATTGAACCCACGCACGTGATTTGCAACGTCTCGGAGGCACCAGTAGGTGGAGCACCTAGCTGTCACTACTCAACCCTTCGGATATTCTGTAACATCATTTATTTATGATATTTCAAAGAAAGAACAGTCGAACTCTCTTTGTAAATGTTGAGTCTAAAAGTGAGAAACTACAGATGGTTGATAATAAGACAATCCAACTTCACTATTGCTGTCGACAAATATCTTTTGGTTATATGTTTCGACATTGTTAATAGAAGAACCGACTTCATCGTCCATATCAACCTCCTTTCCATCAACTTCAACCTCATCGTTAGCGTTTATCTCATCTCATTTCGTATTGGCATCTTCATTTCTTAATTTAAATTCAAAATAATGTTCCCATTCCATTTCTAAATTTCATTATTCCATTAATTTCATTGTTTTATTTGTATTTTCACTTTTTCTCTGTATTTTGTCTCGAACGGACGTCTCCCCGTTCACTTATATTTCCTACTACTACCTTTTTTCTGTGTTACTGTATCTGTATTCTTTTCCTTAAAATATAATATTTATCACCAAATTCTTCTATTACTTCATCTGCGCACTGTCCTAGAACCCTGCTAGCCGGCATCTAGAGGACAGACTGTAGCAGTACTTACTAAACCCGTGTGCTCCATCTTCGACCTCATCGTCACTAACCACCTGGTGAGATTGAGGTCAAACGCGGGTTTAGTTGTATAAAATAAAACAAAACTGAAGTATAATGATGTTTTCATACATTTCAGCTCTGTATTCCTATGACACGCGGATGATTAAGACGAATCCAACGGTTCCCATTTTGTTAATATCCGTCCAGTGGTTCAGGCGCTGTGAGGGAACAGACGAACATACATACATACATAGACTGCTAAAATCATAACCCTCCTTTTTGCTTCGCATAGTCGGGTAATAAAAAGACGTATAAATTGCTCATCCCTCCCCATTGAGAATTACTATTGTATCCACGAAAATCTGACTTATGGCGTCCTCTAGGATGAGTTTTAAAATCTTTGATTGTATTTTCCTTCTCCCTAATAGTGTCATTCTGAATTGTAATAAAAATTTGTTTTTCCACAATTTACCAATTACTCCACAATTTACAGAATGCCCCAGTAGATCCTGCTGCAACGTGGGTCGATTACGTCAAGTTGGATCATGATTTTCTGCTTTTCTTGTTGCATATCTAATGGACCTTATGAATAAATTTATCAAGATCCAATACGATGTTTATTATTTATTAGGTTTAAGATTTGTGATTATTATGACATTTTGTAGCTTGACAATATCTAGCATAGCTTTATAATAGTAATTTTAGTTCAACCACGGGATCCAAGTTTGACATAATACAATAAAATGAAATTGCCTTTATTTTGCGATTTTAAATTATTAAATTATGCATTCTATATATATTTATTTTTCCATTATAGGATTTAATTATATTATTTAACTTTCACTTATTTAGGTACGTTTTCATCGCATGCCCTTTTTGGGCAAAGCCCTCCCCCAATTTTTCCCACTTCTTCCTATTTTTTGTTGCTTCCCATTTTAAGTTTGACATAGCGATAGATAAATAATTCTTACGGTTTCTAATCTTTGTGTTAGCAAAATAAAAAGTAGTGTAACTAGTGTGAATTTAATTATAACTTTCAAATAGAATAAATAGTTAATATGTGCTGAATGTAGGCAAAATGTGTCAACAACATTCGCAATATGAGCGCTTAATCCTGAGACATACTCGTACATTTATGTTGTGGATTATGACTGAGTAAATAATCCTTTCAGAAGACACAGTTGTTTTGATGTTACGGAGGTATTACGTGTTTCAGAACCTGAGAAATGTTGTACAAGAAAATAGTATCACTGGTGAAGTTTGGAGTAGGAGTCGTGACTGTCATATTATTCAGTAATGATTACATACTTCGTAGATGACATACGTTGTAAGCTTTCATATTATAGATGTATGTTTACTGAAAGAATGATAGACGAGTTTTGGAGTGGAGACCGCGTTTGGGCAAACGTAGTGTGGGACGCCCCCCTTCTAGATGGAGCGACTATCTGCGCAAGGTGGCTGGCAGCGACTGGATGAGAAGGGCCGAAGATCGGGCGCAATGGCGCGCCCTGGGAGAGGTTTATGTCCAGCAGTGGACTAGAGTAGGCTGCTGATGATATATGTAGATTTTTTTTAAATTCATAAAACTTTATGTAAGTGAGGTAGGTAATAGTATATAAGAGTATGGAGTCCATTCTATAGACTATGTGTTTTATTTAATAATTGATTTTCGTCTTGGAACATTATTCTTTCATCTCTTTCTCCGGTTATTTCGAATACAAATGTTACGAACTTGATTATTTTTACATTATTTTCTGTTGACTCTAAGTTAACCCTTTACGGGAGACCTTTTACAACATTGAAAGTAATTAACCCGTTCATCGGACTATTCCCAAAATTCTCGTCGTCACGGAACAGTGTTACCTTTATACGTGTCTGTAATTTCTCCGTTGGGTATGTAATTAAAACAAAGCGGGCTATACGTTGTGTCTGTTTCGAGATTCCCTCACATCAGCGAAGTGAGCGGCCCGACAAATTTCAGCAATCGTGTACAAAAAGTAAAATGAACATTCGGTGTTTTGAGTGATATCCTATCACTACTCTACTACCCTACACCACACCCTACCCTACACTACGTCTTTCTCGAAATCATTTCCTCTGCCCGAAGGTTGCCTGGAAGAGATCGCTCTAGCGGTAAGGCCGCCTAAATTGTACTTCACTATTTCCTTTTCTATCTTTTGTTTGTTGTTTTCTATTTGTGCAAAAAAGTGTATTTTACTATATACTTTACTCGTATGTAGTATCCTGCCAAATTTAAGGTTGATAACTTCAGGAGTTATTTGTAGTCATGCAAAATGCTGCGGATGAACTTAGTTTACTTACTCATCATCATCTGAAAATTTTGTACAGAGCTAAACGCCCGAGACCCGAGAAATTAAAAAGGTCGAGAAATGACAAACCCTAATTAGACCTATACGAGTATGCAAACGTCTATAACAGAAACAGAAACTAAAGTTCGTTATTAATTTGTGCAATATTTGTGTAATATTAACTATTTATTCTATATATAGCATAGTCGAAGAAGAGGCAAGGGCGTGTTATTTCTGATAATCATTAATGAACTTTATACATACAGTTCAAACTCGAAAGGTGAATTCGTGTCCAGTCAGCGCCACGTCTTTTTGATTCGGGCTACGCTTAGATTTGAATTAGATGTCAAATATGATGCTCGAAATGTTCTATATCTACAGTCAGCCATTGCTAGCACTTCGCTGCTACCGGCTTGGTGTGGTGAAAGCACCAACTTGAGAAAGACAAGTAGAGTAGGAAAGAGAGGGTGGTATGTTAACGAGGGCTAAATTATATTTGTTCCGTGTGCAGAATACACGCCAGTATTGTGCAAGTTCGGAGGAAGTTGCGACTCAAATGTGCACATTCCCACATTGTGGGGCGTGTCGTATTGCAGTTTTACGACTTTGTATAAAACTAGTTGCATTACACTAAAGTTTGTGGAGATTTGTGACCTATAATGAAAATTTATGAAACACTAGGTTGTCTTATTTTTCTTCTTGTTAATAAGACTCACTAGCAACTAAATCTCAAAAACTTGTTTCTTTAATAGGTACAGGGGTTTGATCCAGAGCCAGTAGCAGACTGAAATGACTACTATTTCACAACCGGTACTAAAGGTGGGCAACGAATAACCGATGATCTCGGTAGGAAGTGAATACTGGGGCAGTCTGTTCCCTGAGTTACGTATCTGAAATGGCCCCGCCATAGCTTGCTATGGCTTTCAACTTGTCTAATATAAAATTTGAAGTAATTTAGTATTTGAGAGCTTCTTCCGAAACGTTCAGATGACCTCTTAATAACATTGTCTTTCAAAATTTAAAATATCAACGTAACCTAACATTATAACTCCATTAATCTTTCCGAATCAATAAATCGAAACTGTAATTCATTTAGCCTCCGCGACCCTTTTCCTTTTAAATTAATGAAAGATGAGGCTATCTGAAAGGCTTTAATGGTTCCATCAATATGCATTAAGTACTGTGGAGACTAAAGATCACTGAAGCAATGAGATACGAGAAGTTTCACTGCTTGTCGTCAAATAATGCAAGTCTGCTGTCGAAACACTGGTTATAGAAACTAGCAAACCGAAATATAATAGATTTCTATGGGTTCAAAATGGCTGCTGATGAAAGAGTGCTAAGTAATGAAAGACTATTAAGTAAAGCATAATGTAATTTTCTTGAGTAATATATTCTGATAGGACATTGAGGTAAGTGATATTATATTCGTCTACTAGTTACCCGCAGTTAAGAAAAATTACAGCTCTTCAATTAGAAAGATTAACCTTAATAACAGAGTATTATATACTAGAAATAACCTTAAATTTACGTCTACCGTACACATGGTTAATTACAATAAGTTTATCTTGTACGAGTATTTCCCTAAACTAAGTGAATTATATCCTTTTTTAGAGAAATAAATGACAAACCGTAAGTATTTTTTAATCAATAACAAAATATAACATTTAGGCAGTTTAGTAAAATCGCTTATTGGAATCACGCATCGTGCAATGTTGTTTTACTGTGGCGGTAATACAACAACATTGCACGATTTACCTTCCTGATGATAATAATATTTCAGTAAAATATTTCCATATGTGTAAAATGACGAGTCGTAATGTTGCACTATCACATCCTCTTGATTGTATGATCTAAGGTGCAGACACTGTGACAGTGTCCATTATATAGACTATATAATGGACACTATTAAAGAGGATTACAATCATGTAAACTGTACGGACATTAGTGGAATCCGTATTTATGGAAGTGAGTGTTGAATACTTGATATATGGAGTTAATCTGTCATATTACTCATAATATTGGTTGACTAAATCCTGTTTTGTATGGAGATTCGAGGCAATAATATTACACAAAGAATTAAAAAAATTTAAATACCTAATTAACAGGCAGGCGTAATGTGTCGAAGAATTATTTATGCAATGAGGTCATATTTTTAACCCCCGACCTATCGAGGGAGGGCGTGCAGTAAGTGTCTGTCTATTTGTGTGTTTGTCTGTGGCATCATAACTTAACAACGGATGGTCCGATTTGGATCCGGTTTTTAAAATTTAATAGAGAAGTTTGTCGAGAGTGTTCTTAGCTAGGTCAGTAGATCAGTGGTTTCCAAGATATTGGAGTATCTTTGATGTCAGATGGGATATCTGGAACGGTATTCAGGTTCATGGTGCGTTTCCAACATCTGAAACCTTGAAGGATCTGATGATGATCAGGAAAAAGTGAGTGGAATTCAATTTTGCAATATGAAAGTTGAAGAATTAGAAGATTATCAGCCCGCCGAAACTATAATAGTTAGATAGGGTCTTCTTGAACTAAAGTCGTATGGAATCCTCAGACAATTCAAGATAATTTTGTTTTTAAAGATGGCGGCCAACAAATAAATGGAAATTATGATGCTAGGAATTTCAAGATGAAGCCATAGCGAGACCGAAGGCCGAGCTCCGCGTAGGGCAAAGCCCGGAACGTCCCCCGCCTTCAGGCGCGCAGGTCTAACTTGCTGAATGTTCTTAGCCATCTCAGATGCAAATTGGATCTTAGTTATTAACAAAATCAAAAACATATGGCTAATAAAAAGTGTAGCCGTTTTAATTTAAAAAGGCTGTAAATAAACAAAAGAAGGTTTTATTAAACAAATCATTAAAGGCGCAGTTACATATAGTCGTTGACCGCTTCGGCGACCGACCCGCGGTGGACGAACTACGGTCACCGACCTCCGTTGTTTAAATTTGGTCGTTGGCCGAAGTCGTCCAACGTCATTCGCTCGATGACAACCTAGTGACACTTTGACGTTCGCCGAATGCGGTCGACCACTAGTAATTCAGATATAGGCGGTGACCGCATGCTGTGACCGCCCAGACGGTCGGTCAATGACCAGGTGTAAGGTGCAGAGCAGTTTAAAATTAAATTCTGCAAGCGAATTTCGAATTCAGAACACTTTAATATTAATAACACAGACATCGCCGGAGAATAACCGAGCATCGAATTAACTTGAAAGCCAAAGTTTCGCTCCACAAAGCGGTTAGTTCGGAGTTCGCCTGACTTAGCACCCGATAGCTAGCTACTAGTAAGTTATCTAAGTTAGGTACTGCTAACTTGCGGCTTAAGTTCGGCGTTATGTTATTGCTTGTCATTTGCGTCTGGAGGTGCCGATAATACTGAGAGAGCCGGTTCGGGAACGAGTTGCGGCTGCCATAATATCTGCAAGTATTGTATGAATTTCGGTCGGGCGTATTTAGTTTGACCTAGTAAGACGAAACGAGATTATATGTGAGGAAAGAGAAGTAATTTTTAAGCAAGTATATATATATATTTTTTAGCCTCTTCATAACTCTTGGTTAGTTAGGTACGAGTAAATATAACGTTTATACCTAGTGCCTTCTTAACAATTAATGAAATAAACATAGACATGACCAAAGTGACCCCAACACGATACATTGTAGATCTAGAAATCTACAGGTACAGATAATTAACAGATATACATATCTTATATAGATCATCTAGCGAATTATTTTGATTTGTCTCTAAACATAGTAGGAGCTCTATTACACAAACAAAATTCAAATTGTCTCTCAAAATATATTAAAAACATGTCTGAATTTTACGACTTAATGACCCAACCATCTTCAAATCTGTTGATGTCATAAACCATCGTGGCTGACGCGACGCGGCACAAAATAGGGCAAAGTCATAAAACAAATAACTCGTCGAATGTTCGGAAGTGTGTTTAAATGAAGAGCACGAGCAATTTGTGCTGAAAGTCATAAAACTTGGTTGGTTTTGCAGCGGAGGCGCTGACGACAGGTCGTTCTCATGCGGCTCTACCGACCTGAAGATATTATTATCTTGCAGGAGACGCTCTGTATTCGAGGTAAATGCTTAGCTAATAAATTCTGCAGCAGGTAAGTTTCAACTAAAACTTCGATACTGTGAACCATGGTGAAGTTAATTTATCAAGAGACTCTAAATTTTCTAAGGTACCATAGGTACCAAACGATCGCAATACGAGATTGGATACCTGCAACATTTATTTTCTCATAGGTATATAGCGGTCACACTATAACTGATTGAAAATCATTATTATTAATTAATAAAAGAATACTTATACTTACCAATTACCATTAACCTACAACCTTGTGATCTTCAAGGCCAGAGTGAATAGGCATTTACTGGACCCGCATGCTCCATCGTCGACCATACCATCAGGTGAGATCGAGGTCAAATGCGGGTTTAGATGTCAATAAAAAAGTTTTTATTGCAGTTACCACTTCGGTATTACTGGTAACCTGTTTTTTCAATACAATTTTTTTACTGTCCTTGGTATCAGTTGGCTAAGTAATCTATAGTCTTGTTCACATAGGAACGCACAACGAACTTTTATAAAAACCTAATAAAATACGGATTCCCACTGATGAAAGTTGGAAGTATTCCGATTACTATCATACAGTATTACGATTACGGTCACAGAGAGTACACAGGAGGACTTCCGTTATTTTATTTAGGTTTTTAAAAAAATTCGACGTGCCTTCCTATGTGAAAAAGACTATAGCGGAAATAGGATCTCTTTCACAGAAATAACTTACAGCATAATTTCTATCATGCCTAAAGCCCAGTACGAAGTCTCCAATTCCTTTCTTTCATCCAAGTTCCTGACGATACTTCCTGAAGGCGCCTCTACGTATTAAAACTTTTGGGGCGGCTATTTTTGGCCCCTTCACCACGGCCGATGTGGCAACTTGTGAAAATAACTTACAGGGTAAGTCGCTGAAAAAATGGCGAACTCATACATATTTCACTGCGGTTTGATCTATTGGGAACGAAATTTATGAAGGATGCGAAAAAGTTATTCAGATGAGATTTATAATGGTTCTTTTTCACACAAATGACTTAGAAGGAAATAAAAAGGTTGTAACTTATTAATAAAAGCTCTGATTTTCCGAGTAATTTCAGAGTTTTAAGAAAAACAATAACCCGGACCTCCCACATGAGACCCCGGCGTCCTAGCCCAAGGTCACCGACTTATATTAATTAAGTTATTAAGTAATTATTTACTTGTCGTCAGACTCAGGGGTTGAAACGCTTTCAGCTTGTAACTAGACTGAAAATAATATATTATTTATAGACAAACCTTTATTACGAAATTTTACCAGATTTGTGTCAACCTCCATTACGCTATACGCCTATCATGCTCAATTCAAGCAGCAAACAGTGGCTTAGCGTCAAAATGATAGAAGCAAACACTTTAGCTAAATCTATTCCATATTTCACTAACAAAATCAATATGCAAATGGGTGACTACCAACACGAGTAGCACGTCAACCCATTGTGCGCCTAAGGCATACAAGAACAGTACAAGTTGGCCTAACTTCAACTAGTTTTAACCGGCTTAAACCGGTTGCCTCTGAATTTGTGGCTTTTGCATGCTATTGAAATTTACGGCTTAAAGTTCCCCGCTGCCGGCATTATCTACGTCTACGCCCAGTTAGTTTTACAATGGAATGCTGCTGAAAAGTGAAGAATTTTCGTCGCAGCTACAATTTATGAGGCAAGTACGAATATGTTAGGAAAGGTGGCGTATCACATATCGTTATAGAATACCACGATAACTAAAATTGAAAATTGGACGGGGCACTTGAGGATACTTCAGGTGGTTTGATGTGCAGTGTCGCCTGGATTGGTACCACCATCTTGTCTATTTCAGCTGCAAAGCAGAAACGCTTGCGTTTCTGTATTTCCGTTTGAAAGAGTAAGAGAGCCTGCGTAATTAATTACCGGCACACGAGACACTCCATCTAAGACATGTTAGCAGCGCATAAAAAACCCTCCAATACAGTGAGGTGAGATGTCTATGGGCGCTGATATAGATATATTTTTTTCCGTTTTATAGATTCCTATTCAGTCCAATCGGAATCCCGTTTCAAAATCGCCACGGCGATAGTAAAAGAAATTCTGACGTGACGAAACAACTTATCCCATACGTAATAGTCGAAAATACTTCTCAAAACAAATATTCCAATTTTAGAGTGTTATTTCTAAAATAGTTACACACTTAATAAAGAATACGAGGGGTGTTAGCTTTTTTCGGGCAAAAACTTTCACCCTCATAACCTGTCTATTTTTGTGCGATACTTCCCGAAAATATTAAAAACTACTTACAGTACGGATGTCTCCATTAACACCCTCCCATGTATGTTACCATCGATTGTTTTTGATTAGTTACATGTTTTTGTTTCTTCGAAAACATCATGCCCCACTCAGTACAGACAGGAAACCTTAGAGACTCTAAAAGAAAACAATTTATAAAAATAATCTCAATAAGTAAATACTTAATGTCTTGTGTCTTATACATATCTATCTACTAGTAGGTGTGTTGAACGAGTCAATGCGTAAACGGCTTGGATGAATGAATTTGCTGTTTTTATACACTAGACCTAATTTTATTATCAACTTACAAGCATAAAAATAGTAGAAATCAGAAATGATAGAGACAGTAAAAATAAATTTCCATTTTAGAGAAATCTCATGTTTATTTGGCAAAACTAAATAGGTAATTCGTCTTCTGCTTATAGTGTTATCGTGGTCGTTGGATAAAGTCCTCCTTTCCTTACACACCATTCACTTTGCACGGTTTTGAGCATCCTCCACACACCACACACACGTCCGTTGGAAGTCTGTCAGCATTGCCAAATTTCAACCATCGCCTTTTGTGTCCGCCGCGAGTCCTTGCTGCTTCAAAGACCAGAAGACACTTTATGTCTGACGTAATCCTTCCAATTTCTCATAATGTAACCGCATCATCTCAGCGGACTCTCCTTATCCGCTACGTCACATTCCATATGAATAACATCAAAGCTATTCACACTTCCACAATGTTACTGGATTATAAAAACGCAAACTCACTTTATTATAGTGTTTAGTTTCGTCGACATCGCGAGCTAAATGCATTAAGGCATGAGGTCACGATAACACAATTATGTTTTAATTTATATTCGCCGTGGAGTAATCACGCGATGGCTGCCCGCACCTTCGAACACGGAAACAAACAGATGTGACTTTACAAAGCACTTAGAATTAATTCAACTGCTGCTTCAACTTCAGTCAGTCAGTCGGTCCATCCTCATACATCATCAGCTCTGCTATGGCTCTGCTCTAATGAATTAGTCATCCTTTATTTATACGAAAACGATACCAAAAATGCCATGGTAGGTGTAACGATGCCATTATAATTTTTTTACTAGAGCGCGGAGGAGGGACACTTTGACCCTCTCCCCCTCGCAGAGGAGCGGTGATCTGCGTGGGCTCTAAGTTTCAAACTTCAAAATGATCCTTTGGGTGTCCTAAATACGTGTGATAATTTTTACTTTCTTTGCTCGCAGTGCTTGGTTTTTCAACAATCTGCTCAGCTATAAGGGGAACATGTAGATGTGGACACAAAAGTGTGTTAGTTACAAGTACTTGACTTTTATTTTTTTTCCAGTGTTTGTATTTTCTACACATTGCCATATTTAGTAAAACCACAGATCTCTACTGTTTATGTAACCCTTGCAGGCACGTTATCAAATGAACCGCGCTTGTCGGGTTTTTACTAATTATTAAGATAAATATTGTTCTAACTACACCTTGTTTTTGGAACAATATGTCGTTAACGCGGTCATGAATAAATATGCGTATATTGTGTGTACATTGCCTAATGCCTATATACGGGTTGAGACAATGTACTACTTTACTATTCTGAGTAAGAACCCACCGTAATGCTAAAATAATGAGGTTAACATTTATCTCTAGCTTATAATGGGTGAGTAAGTAGGTACTTATTATTTTTATTTTAAAAAATTACCTCGACTTGGGGCATGGTTTGCCTTCGGGTTCAATGATTAGTGGATTTCAGGGACATGCCTTCTAAACCTTTTAATATTTCCTCTCTAAGTTTCACCGTCGAAGCAGTTAAACTCGTAGTAGATTTATAAATGTTACAAACCTACGTAAGATTTACCGAAGCTTTACATGCTATTTTCTAGTGTCTGCTATATATTTGCTTACATCCGAAGATTTTGTAATTCGCCCTATAGTACGATTTCTGTGCTTATGTTACTGTAAAAGCCAGAACTACGGTAAAAGATTCTTCAGTAAAACCAAAGATTTACGAAATAAACAAATAAAAGAAAGAAAAAAAGAAATTTATTTCCAACAGCAAACAATTAGGTACATAAAATAAAAAAATTATAAAAAAAAACAAAAGTAATTAAGTTTGATGAAGGTGGTGTGCAGCACCGGAAAAAGGGGACTGCCTCAGCCTGTTGCAGCAGCGGATTTAGCACTACAACGCTAATTTTCAAGCATCACCTGTGTGCCAGGGGTCATTCCCTAATGATACACTACAGGAACATATATATAACGGAAATATTAATAGACTGAAGTAAAATATTATTATTGTTACTATACATATTTTTTTAGTAATAACGTTAAGCGTCCGAATTGTTCCGTAATCATCGTGAATTTCGGACTTTTACCAACATTCACTCGGTAAATCTAAGGTTTTATCTCAGAGACACGGTAAACATTGAAAAAAAAGACATGTTTAGAAATCGACAGAGCTAAAACCGACCCAAAAAGCCGTATTGCCGAGTCATTGACCGAGTCAAAGACACCCCCCAGGATAATAATTTTATCTGGGTTGTTATAAAAAATAATATATAATACCTTGTTTTTATTCCCTAAAATAACTTCTACAAATCATTATTGGTTAATCCTAGCATGTGCCAAACACTCGTAGTAAAAGCCCGAAAAATCATGTTGGTAAATCTTAAGATTTACAAGTAAGACCTAAGACCACTATTCAGGGTTTTACAGTAACACTTACATATAATTTAAAGTTTCTAACTCCCTAACTTTTCCTCTACCTAGCCACAATGAACAAATCTTTCCTATTATTTAAATCACGTGAACATTCGACATGCTACAATTGCAACGACATTGAAATAAATGCAATGTATTAGGAATCAAATTGTCCGGAGCAGGCCGTTTACGCAACAAATACGTTACTTCGACCCTCGGTTTCATGCAGCCATGGAGAAAGAAACGAAACCTCGACCCTCGACCCTGCGCCGGAGTGTAGTGTGAGGGGAATAAAATTATCTGTCTGAGTTTTGTGCTGCCGTGATGGTGCATTGTGAGTTTTGAAGCTTGGTCTAAGTCATCGTCGCATGTAGAGATTTGTTATACTCATAAATGCACTTATTTTGTCATTAAATTGCGAATCGATATTATTATTTTTTCATTTCGGTCAGTCATAAACGCCTTACGTGTAAATAATACTTATTGAATGTTAACTGGTTATTTACTTTGGCTCAAGGTGCTGTGCTGATATACGTAAAGATTTCTAGAAGAATTGACGCGTTAAGAGACTTATCTTATACCTACAGGATTCTAAATTCATAAAATAGCCAAGCCATTACTTATGTCCGTAATGTACATCTGTAAACAAGCAATGTAGATAATACTTGAAACGTCAAAACTCAAT
Organism: Hofmannophila pseudospretella; assembly: GCA_947369225.1. Classification (NCBI taxonomy): domain Eukaryota; kingdom Metazoa; phylum Arthropoda; class Insecta; order Lepidoptera; family Oecophoridae; genus Hofmannophila; species Hofmannophila pseudospretella. The sequence goes on along the minus strand of OX376321.1, from coordinate 8,922,839 downwards.
AATTCACAATTAATAACCATACTGTAATGTTGGAAAATTAGAGCAGTTAAAAGTTTATAATTTACACCTTCCCCTGCAACTCCGTTAATGTTTTCGGAGCAATTAGAGCCCCATCCTTGATTTAAGGTTATGGGCCTATGCCACGCTCGGCCGGGCCACGTGGCTACTATCTCTTTATTTACTTTGACAAGCGATAAAATATATCGTGCGAAATTGGCACCTTCGCTCAGATGAGCTCATTTTGGCGAAAGTAAAGCGTAATTTACGAACAGTCGAATTATTTGCGAAGAGATTAATGACCTCGTATCACGAACTCTTGGATGCATGATCGATGAGCAGGAAAGTTGCATATAAAATTGGGCGATGTTATGCATAATAATAGGTATTAATTTTAGTATTTGGAAAACTAACAAATTATTAAATTAGGGAAAAGTTGAGAGTTAGTTACTGGCAAAAATAGAATAAAATAAAGAAGAATTTAAGTATAGTGATCAGCTAATAAGTATTAAGAAGGAAGAGTCAATTCCATGAGTTATCTGACACCCTAGCTGACGTATCAGTATCGAAGGAGGTCAGGCAATTCATCAGGACATAGACTGTTCCTAAAATAATATTATAATTAATTTAAAAATACTAACCAACGTCAGCCATATTGAATTCACAATAGGTAAGAAAGTAATTAACGAAATACCAAGTATCTAAATTAATTCAAAATTATTTAAAACTATTACGAAAACTATTAAGCAACACCTACCACTGCATTAGTGTTAACCCTAAAATGCAACCACGCAGATCCATTACAACCCGTAACTAAACGCAGCGTGCACGCGTCACTTTATCGCGCGGGTCGATTAGACCCGGTCCACCCTCGCAAGACAACACCCTCTGTAGTGCACATTTTTCCATACAATACGTGTGACAGTGATGCCACTACACAATTGTTTCTGTATCTCTTTCGAATGGCCGCAGGGGCCAAGAATTTGCTGTAAATGGGCGACGTATGTTTGCTTTGTATCAATTTACGAAACACTTGTCTGTGGTTTCGAAAATAAACTCTAAAAGGACTCTGCCTGCATGAGGGTACATAGTATTAACTATTGGTCATGAATTCATGATCTTGTTCATATTTTTATAAATTACAGAATTATTATAATAGAAGAACACACCTTATTATAATAGGATCATTTTTTCAGAGCCTTTTCAGAAAAATAATCAGAAGCGGACAAACTTGTATAGGTACTTACCTACTTATCTATACTTTTTCATACCTATCCATCTAAAAGGTTGTCAATTGTAGTAGATATTTCATGATAAAAAATTTTTGTCTTACATCTGCAAAATTGTAAAATATTTAATCTTGTAGATACACAATAATTAATATTTAAATCCAACAATTGATTATAATAAATCTGCAGAAATACGAGCTTTGCCTCCCATGGGGCGATGGCTTTCTTATAATAGTACAAAGCCAAGCGAGCTTTTATATTATCAATTATGGGCTTATGGGGATTATAGAGGGAGATCATAATAATCGATCTCTATTAGGGACGACCACCCCATTTGGCAAGGATTCATCTCATCAGAGAATAGCAAAAAATGCATCTATGTGAGGTAGAACATTCAACGTAATTTTAACTTTAAAATAAATGCGTTTATGAAATTATGTTTGCCTTTTATTTGACCTTGAATAACAATTTATTTACGTCATCACATCAGCCTATTTTACTACGTCACCACTGTTGAGGAATATTGTTCAGGTTAAGATAACTAACTGAATAGAAAGAAAACTATAGCTATAATTTAACCTGAGATATTTAATTCGAATTATTAAAATAACGGTTTTGATTTAAAAGTTTCCTTTATACTTATATTTTCTGGAGCCATAATATTAGTTATTAGTGCTGAATAATTTTCATATTAAAAGTAATTATTTTTAAGGTCTTTTAATCACAGTTATAAATTTTCTCTACCACGTGCCCAGTTAATTTCCGGCTATTTTATGCCCTGCCGTGTTAATCGGCATATAATGTTGATTGATAGCTGGTCGCTGCTTTTTACCGATTTTTCATGCAACAATTTTGCCGTTATGGTTCCCATAAAGGTAATGGAAAAGATAGAAAGAGTAATATAGTAATAAATCTCTTTTCGAGAAGTAATAATATGAGACGCAGCGTTTTGTAATATCCATTTATTTTTAATGTTTAGTTTTTTAATTACCAGACAAAAGTTAGAAGTCAATTAGAACAATAGGAAAAGGTCAATAAGCAAAAATTTCTTGAGCCAATTATTGCTAATTATAGGGTAACTTACTACTACGGTAACTTATTACTATAAGCAAATATGGAAACTACCTCATATCGGTAGTAGTATACAGTCACATGCAGGTAAAACATGAATAATTAAAATCACTCTGTAGAGTACCCTTAGCAGACTATCTTCCGCTTTAAAATTTTACTCCGCTAGTTGGGGAAAAATCGCTGAATCCCAGGGAATTTTATGAAAGTTAAACGAGCCGTGAAGTCATTGCATTAAGCAGAGAGCTTCGCCAACACTTAATTAAGGATTCCCCCCATTTACCCCTCCAGTCACAACAAAAGATTCTTTGTGGGGTTCTGATACCCCGGTGTCCGTTGCTTTGGAACTACCCTATTGGTAATATTTACAGAATTAAATAAAATAATTGTGTTGCTTTCAAGTATTATACGAGAAATAAGTCTTAACAAAAAATACCTGATACTTACATGAAATAATGTATTACACTAATATTGCAGATGCGAATATTTGGATGTTTATTCGAATAGTCTTGAGCATAATAAAACTTTTCAGCTGGTAAAGATCACGTGTGAAAATTACCACTTCTGTAAAAGTCCACTCTGGAAATTACTTCTGAAAATGACATTTCGTAATGTAATTTCCAATGCCTTGCTTTACTTTGTTAATTTGTTTAAATTGCTTTGTTTTATATTTCCCTACATTTTTCTTTGGTCACATTTACATTCCTTTGCACGTTTAATTTTCTATGTTTATATGTAACTAGTGTGTACTTGTTTTGTCTAGACGAAGTGAAATATGTGTATTTAAGTTTATAGTATCTGTGAACGCTTTTTGTTTCTGTGTTAATTTTTTTTGCTTATATGTATTTTTATCCATTTGTTTGTGTTCAACAAAAAATATCGAATGTTCCTAATTAAGTAATGATTTTGAAATCATTGAAATCGACGCCAGCTGTACCCGGCAACGCATACAGTCCCTGTCTTCATTAAGTTAAATTCAATTTTTAATATCTCCATTCGCGAGCTCGAGCTCGTTCCCGTAGTCGCGACACGTTCGTCTCATTTGTCGACGATGAATATTAATTTTTGCGCAGGCTTCCAATGCTTTTGAAGCCTCCGCTAAAAATATGCAATTTGTCCTGCATATAAAGTTGTAATTATAAAGTCGATCGATTTAGTCGTGTTTCTTTTTATTTCTGTACGATTTTGTTTATTATTATTATTTATTAATGAGCAGGCAGCATTAACCTGATGCGCCCATATCTAAGCTGGTGTATTGTTCATTCACTTATAGCACTTAGTCATTGTTCATAGTTAATTAAGTCCACCACTATTTATGCACTGTTTAAAAACCTATCTAGTCTATTTTTGAAACTGTTGACTGAAGATGCATCCACGACTTCTTGCGGTAGCTTGTTCCATAATCTCACGACTTATAGTGAAGTTTGTATATTTCTGAAAATTATGACAATAATGAAGCAATAATGAAACAATAATAAGCAATAATGAAGTAGTATACTTCATTATTGCTATTTGGTTTCTTAATTTACTCTCTTCTCTTCTAATTAATAATCTTAACTTGCTATATAATAGGTTCTTAATATGTATTTATATTTTATATTTTGTACTACTATCAGTACAATCTCTGACTGAATACCATTTTCTACGATATTAATGTCGCAAGCTTTTTCAAATCTACTGATAATTTTCAATTTTGTCCTGTATGTAGCACTGGTCTCATGGGATGACCCAGCTAATAGGCAGGCTTCATAATAACTGCCTTGTTGTCTAGCACTAAATAGAAGGGCGGGAGTAATTACATCAGTTTCTACTCTATTATAAAGGCAACTGCAGTTTATATTATGCAAATGGCTGTTATCCCGTGACTATTTTGTATGGTCACGGTCACGGGTCTAGATTTTTTTCCGACCTGGCTTATTTACGAACTAGACCTATAATTGACCCTAAGGATACGCTCTGCTTAAATGAATTTCTGTTGAGTTTGCTGGATCGAATCCGAAATGAGGAGATCCAGCATAGAACAAAAGTTATCGACATAGCTCATAAGATTAGCAAGCTGAAGTGGCGGTGGGCCGGTCACATCTGTCGCAGAACCGACAACCGCTGGGGTAGACGAGTTCTGGATGGAGACCGCGTTTGGGCAAACTTAATGTGGGGCGCCCCCCTCCTAGATGGAGCGGCGATCTGCGCAAGGTGGATGGCAGCCACTGGATGAGAAAAGCCGAAGATCGGGCTTAATGGCGCGCCCTGGGAGAGGCATATGTCCAGCATTGCTAGTGCATTGCTGGACATATGCCTCTCCCAAAAAGCAGCCTACTCTAGTGAGTAGGCTGCTGATGACTACCTTCTTCAGGTACTTGCCAATAGACAACAGTTCTCCATTGTCTAGTGATACAAATATAAACAGAATAATCACTACATTTTTATTAAAATAAATCTCCTTAACTACAACTGAGTTGACAATTTTATCAACCAGCTCAAATGAATTTATGTTACACTAGACAGCTTCACAAATAGGATTAAATGGAGTAAAAAATACGCCATTGTTTCATTCCGTTCAGCCTATAATACTCGTATTGTACATAATGGAATGTAACAATTCTATCGGAAAATCCATTCGATGGCTGCGTGCGCTCATGCGAGAGAAATGTGACATCGCGCCGAATTATTGCAGCGGGATAAAATTATTAGGATCGGGGAAGTCTTAGTATCTATTATGAGATATTAGAGTAAGTAATAAAAGTAATGAATCTTTATTGCCATTGGTTGCGATACTTTGGTGATGTTGTCAGATTTGTAAAGCGAAAGTCGTGTAAAGACATTATTTATTGAAATTGTAAGCGAAAGAAAGTTTATATTATAGCATATTAAATTTTATTCGCTTTGTTGTCGTAAAAATACCAGCAGACCATTCGATATTTCTCGATCACAATGACATAAGTAATTGTTCGTTATTTCCATACTCAACGTTTTTAAAGTAAACTATGCATTTTTTTTTGAATACGAAAGTATCATTCATAGTCATTGCATTTTCTTTATTTGGTAAACGGAACTTAAAATAGGTAAGTGTTTTCAATTTAGTCGAATACATTAGTTTATGGATGTTTGTGGTTTAATTGGTTTCGTAAAAAGGCACATTAAAAGTTCATTGAAAGCTCATTTTGAGCAGCACTCCTTACTATATTTTTTTGTAGTTATTCAGTTTTCAGTAAAACCCGATCGTTAAATTTCACATACTCTTCCAGTTTTCTATATTTTAGAGGATATTACCTAACCTGTGTGAAAAAGTGTAAAGATGCAATAAACTGATATTAATTTATAGCTTTATTTATTGGTTTGCGTAACACTATACATCAGTTGCAATAAACGTCTTTAAAGTTAAGTTTTAAAAAAATTACTATCTATCCCTTTCTACACCGTAGAAAGGATAGAGATGACACTAAACTTATGGAAGCCATAACATTAAGGACGTGTTTTACAACTCACGGTACTCTTATGCCTTGTAATCCATCCCTGGCTCTCTTACCGATGAACGCTACGTTACATAAACACATTTAGCACCAGATTTCATTCTAGGATCTAGAGAAACCGACCTCTAAATTATTAAAACCTCATTGCTTCGTATTCGACTTTACGACCTCAAACGCGTAAAAGACTGCCAGACCAGCAGTTCTCTTCAGCATTTTATTGTCATTACACTGTACAGTGTAAGACACATCCAGCTATTTCTGTGCTGCAATAAGTTGTTGTTATGATTCCTTGGCATTTGAGTCAAATAAGTTAAAGCGACAAAGTACTAAGTGTAAGTGTAAGGCAAAAAAAAACATGGCGTTGCTGTAGCTTTCGCCAATTCGGTTCTCTTCGTTCGAATGGAATTTATTTGGCATGGCCGCTCGTAAAGCATCTGATTTATGCATCGCTGAGCTTATTATGAACATGGGCACTTTCGGCTTCAACTGTATAAAGTATTAAAACGACATTAATATTTCCTTCGCGGAGTGCAATTTAATATAATTTTCAAAAGAATTATTTTTGCTGTTATACATAAGTTATTCAACGCTTACTATAAGTAGTAATATCAATTAAGTATTTACATTTTTAGTTCTTTTAAATAATATTATACTGTTAGTTAAGTTCAAGATATTGCTAATATTTTCAATACAAAAATCGGCCAATAATAATCGTTATGGAATAATGATAATTGATAATAAAGTAAAGATAGTGAAGTACAATTTAATAATAATGGTTATGTTTTCATGTTTACGTATGTAAATAGGTAGCAATTTATAGTTTTTCCAATGGTAAATATACAACATGCTTAAATATTGACTTGATTTTATTGAATGATTGCTTACTGCCAATCATAATTTACATTTAATTGACCAGAACCGAAATAGTTCCGGATCGTATTATTCAAAACATAAAGTCTCTATTAAAATTCAACAACCAATCTATGGTCGTAAAACACCGGGTTCCCGTGTCGAGTTCCGATTACACAAGCATTTGCAAGGGAAATTAAGTCAGCTATATGTACAATTCAGCATTGACAAGTCTATTATTTTTATACATGCGGAACCAGAAGCGGTGACAATGCATTAACATAGAACGTGGTTCACATTAATTTAGCTTATTGATACGAGGAGATACAATGAATGATTTATAATGGATGTGGTATCATATTAACATAAAGAGGTTTATTCATCATGGTCGAGTGAAAAGAATAGTGTTTTAATGAAATATTAAATAACAGTTTTCGATTGTAATATGTAATTTTTTCTTTGTTGTATGGCCTGCATACAAGAAGTCTTTCGTATTAAATGCACTACATTTCACTGGCCCACTACTTGGTACTATAGCCATAAAAAACTCGATGCCTGCGCGATGTCAACAATACGACAAACATTGTCTACGGTTTCCATAGTTACCAATAACATGTCAAGCTATCTAATCTATCTAATATAAAGGTTAAGTTTTAATAACAATGAAGTAAAACGCAAGCAAAAAGCAAAAAGAATTATCTCAGACAACTCGTCAGCTATAAATGGGTGATGGTTAATGTAGACAAGGAAAAGAAACGGACCGAGAATAGATCCTTGAGGCACGCCCATTCTAAGCTTCACGCGATCGGATTTTACCAACGTCAACTTGCTGAACTCTTTCACAAAATTATGACTCCATTAGTTTAAGGGCCTGGTCTTTAACTCCATAATGACAAAGTTTACTTAATATAGTTGAAGGGTCCACACAATCAAACGCCTTGGACAAGTCACAAAACACTCCAAGAGTATCTTGCGACTCCTTCCAACATCAAACTTTGTTAAAAAATACAGCACTTATAAACTTAGTGGCAGCATCTACAGTCGAACAACCCTTTGTAAACCCAAACTGTTTTCTGTGGAGCAAATTTTTTAAATTGAAGTAAGCTGTCAATTGAGACAAGATAATTTTCTCAAAAACTTTGCTAAGCTTGAAGCTACGAGCTAACTTTGAAGTTACGAGATCATACATGAGTCCGCAAACAGCTATCCAACCACCTCCTCATCAGCTAATCCTTCATCTAGGTTCCTAGCCCACAGGCGGTCTCGAGGTAGCTCATATCATCATACCCAACTGACCGCAACATACTGATCCATAGATATACCTCAGCAGTCCATTCGCATAGCCACCCTAATTAATAGTGGGTCGATTCTAATACACTTACTCTAATTTGTGCCAATGACCTTGTTTCGGAGTGGTTACGAGTATTCCTGAGGTGAGGGTTGTATTGGAAATAATTTTGATGGAAGTTTGATTTTGTGTGAGTGGTAGGGACTTTTTTTAAATATCCACTCCTATATAGCGCAGGGATTTTAGCCTAGTTTAATTGGTTAAAATTCTTCATTAACGCACACTACGAATTCGTGGCGCTGTCGAAACTTGGGGTCCGTGGTCGTCCGACACAAAAAATATGTAAAGACATTTCGTCCAGATTGGTCCTCGCCTCGGGGGATCTCAGAGCTGGCGCGTACTTCGCACAACGCCTGTAAGCCTAGCCGTTCAGCGGGGTAACGCTCCAGTATCCTGGGAACTTTACCGCATGGGAGCGCCCTAGACGGCGTGTTCGCTTTGTAAATATAGGTAATATTGTAAATAGATGTAAATAGTGTATAGTTAATTAATTTTCTTCATATTGTATACTTTATTTTTAAGAAAATTGTGTAATTATTTAATCAATCCATTCTTAGTAATAAAGTGTTCTTATTACCTAGTCATTACAGGAAACTGAAAATATTCAGTAGTTGGACTACCGAAGACAACGCCTGATGATATACGGTGAAGTTTTCATTATTTACTAAAATTGAGACGAGAACTTCTTCCCATGTTAATTTTATAATTTCACTAAGTCTGCGGTAGCTGTAATCAAGTAACTGCCACCGTTATCACATTACATTTTCATTTCACATCACATACGAGCTACTCTCAGCCGTCGCTAAGGAAAAGATCCTGGGAAACCCCACCTGAAAGAATTCTTAAGGGTGTTTCTTTAAAACACCTTTTTTGGGCGAGCCACATAAATCAGCATAAACGAGCTAGCCTTCCTTAAGGTGCCCCCTCGTAACATTAAGCTGCCGTAATATTTTCTCACTTACGACAAAATTTTCTGTCTTCTTATTTATGTTGGAGCAAGTTTCCGTGAGAAAGCAAGCTGTCGTCCCAACCTGTAAAGTAAATCCGTGGAAAAACTTGCAAGAGACATCGCTGCTTACAGCTAACAGGCACCTGGCTCAAAACATGAATAAAATTGAAAAGAACTTACTAAGTTAAAAGTACAAGTTAAACAAAATCTCATATCTTTCGCTGTTTCCATTGAATCTTGAGTTAGCTCAAGTTTACTGCTGTAATAAAAACTGGCTGTAAGTCAGTCCAAGTTGATATTTTAACTATGTAGGAATCGTAAAACTCATGCTAGACCAGTTTTATCTGACAATCTCGATTATAGAACTTTGATTTGATGTGTTATCTAACGACTCTACGGTGATTATTATTCCAAGAATTTACATGAAATCAAAATTCGTTGTATAATAAGTAGGTAACACCTACTTACCCAAAATGAGGTGCATGCCCTAAAACATTGACTTCCAGATCTAGATAAAGAATCAATCTATCAATAGTAATTTTCATAAAAGACGGCGATGTAACATCGATCAATTTGTACTCTATTTCGAATGTCACACTTGCTATTCGATTATTATCAAAAAATACTTTACCCGAGCTTAACCACACAGAACTGCAGGCTACAATTAAAATCTCATCTAGTTTGTGAACTTTTTACCTCCGCACGTTTCACCAGACTGGTTTCACCACAAACGTTTCATGGATTTTATAGGCAAGTAAAAACAAAGCACTTTGCTGGAGGCTCATTTAAAATCAATCGCTGCCATTTTGTCCGGAAAGACGAGTCGAGAGATTTTGGAGGGAATTCCTAATTAAGCTGGCCTGAGAGCCTCTTTGCTTAATGGAAGCGCGTCCGAGGTCCTCAGAATCGACGTAAATGAGCGGCGCCCAAAGAATCTCCGACAAAACTCCGTCTAAGCGAGCAAGGTTTATCTTATCTGATAAACTTTTTTAATTTGCTCAGATGCTGTAATGAATAATGACGTATTCAATTGTCCTTTTTTATAGTTGTTTACTATCAGTATAATTAACATCTATTTAGAAGTATACTACGAGTAGTTTATCATTTGTATTGATATTATCGTCACATTTGTAAGACTGTCGAACGAAGAGAAAAATTATTTTCTTAATCGATACTTAATTAGTCCAACAGTTATCTTAGTATCTGCTTAGTAAGAGAAAACATGTCTAGGATTATGAAATATATTTCAAGAATGATCACAAGACCCATTTAATAAATTGAACGTGTTCAACAAAACAGAGTCATGTTAGGATAAGTTATACGATAACTACACCACGCTCGCGTTGTATGTGGATCGTATAAAGGCATATAAAGGCTCTCTGGCCCCCGGCGGGTTCATTATAGGGGTAGGGATGCCCTGTAATTACTCCCTTCCACTAATATTAGCCTTTTATGTTCCTCCGCTAATGTACACACATGCATTTATTAGAACTATTTAGTTGGAACATCATAGCTCATATAATAATTAAAGGGTTTCTTGATTATAATGTTGATTATTTTATTACTATTTGTTATTTTGGCATCAAAATAAATCGTATTAAAATGAGTTTGATGCTGTCTGTTTCTAGTATGGCCAGCCAAGATACAAAGTCCTGGCAATGGCAATATATTTGATGAAACTAGAGTAAATTTGTATTTAGTAATAAAAATTACGTATTCGAGAAAGTTTTGTCGTTTATTTGCTGTGCCTTGCTGTGCTATGATTGGTTTAGATGTGTATAAAGCTGCTACCAGTGAAGTCATTAAAATATTTGCTTATTGGCATAAGGTTATGGAGGAGTGTTCAAATGTTTTACGTACTAATAACTGCTGTATAGGCTTCATTCGCTGGTTTAAAGATGTAGACATAGTTTTATTACCTATTTACTGTCCACAGTTGATTTTCTTTTTATGACCTGACTTTACTGTTTAACAGCAAAATCAACAATAGGTATAATTAAAATCAATACTTCGTAGTATTAATTATCAAACCAGTAAACGACATGAATATGAAGGAATTAACAATTGGCGTAGAGACCATCAAATATAATCTGAAGCGATGGTGATGATAAAGTAATAGTGCTCTTATTGTAAATAACTCTAAATTACAAATTTAAAAAACGTCCGACATACCATTGTGCATATCCCCTTTTTCCTGGTCATCATCAGGTATTTGAGGTTCCAGATGTGGGAACACGTATAACAGGGTAAACAATAAAAATAATTTGTTTCATTTAATTGTGGTGACCGTTGACGATGGTGACATTACGTTATTTGGAGCAACTGCTATGCAATGGGACCTGTGTGATAACTCAAAATTATAAATTAAAAAACCCCCAACTGTACTATTGTGGAGATCCCCTTTTTTTCCACTTTTCCACTTTTTCCTAGTTATCATCAGGTCCTTGAGGTTCCATTGTGGGAAGGGCTCCATGGTCCTAAACATTTAAGCTCAAACTCGAACCATCTAGCTATTACCGTTCCAGAGATCCCATCTGTTATCAAAGATACTCCAAGATCTTGGAAACCACTAATCCAATTTTAATCAGACATGGCAAACACTCTCAACAAAATTCTCTATTAAACAAAAAAACTGGTCTAAATCGGATCATCCGTTATCAAGTTATGAGGCCACAGACAAACAGACAGACAAACGTGTCAAACTTCACGCCTTCCCTCGATCGGTCGGGGGTTAAAACTCATCATCATTAACTACAGTAACGTTGTAAGAATCCAACACCAAGTCAAAAAGGTACATATCAATGATTGAATCTGAACAATAGTTTATCATTTAGGTAAATAATATTACCCATGCCCACGTCTTATGCAACTACCTGGACAAAAGGTAAACGCTCCGATAATGAGTCATTTGTCAACATGTACTTCTGAGACAGGTGTGTGCCGGATGGTTGCCCGCACGTGTTACCTTGACAATGGCCGAAATCGGTTCCTTCCGCCCTTCCTAGACAAAACACCTTTTTCTTCCTATAGTGACTTTACAATACAGCACAATGTTTGAAGACCTGCACACCCTCCTTTTCATAGAGGTTTAGTGGAACTCCGAGGGGAAAAACCGAGTATGCCAAAGCTCGAATATTTCTGGTCGACCAAAACGATTCTACTAAATGCAATACATTTGGAGGTTCTATTCAGTATCCCTGATTAATTGAACATGTTTTTTAAATTGAAGAAATCAAATATACTCTGTGGGAGAGTCATTAATCTTTCCTAAACAAGTACTTACTCGATTTATCATTGTCCATGCGAAGAAAAATCGAATCTGTTGGAAAAGCTTATCAAAGAATACGTTTCTCAAAAAGATATAGGCGAAGAATAAAATTCTGTAAGGAAAAATGATTGATTTGTTCAAGTCGATGGTTTGGAATAACTCAATCTGATGAATTTCACTCAAGAGCAATATTTCATTTATATTTGGATATAAATGAAATATTATATTACATTATACATATATAAATTATAATATTATTATTTCAATAACGCATAGAGCGTTGAGTTATTTTCAAACTTTTCAACATCTATAGATAGAGTTTTGACTTTAATTTGTCGATGGTTTGGATCTAGTGGGGATCAAATAGTTAGATCTCAGTTAGATCGAAAACAAAGACGTTTCTCGTAAACGTGACCCAATTAATTGAAACTGACAGTTTTATTAACAAAATTAACTTCAGGGTGTGCTTCAGGCAAAATGAAAGGCGTTTGCTTCCTCAATGACCGGCTAATCTAGACCTGTAGATTTGTCTCCCGTCCAACTAATTGAGAACCAATCTGTTCTCAAAGGGTATTCCTTTAACGTTGGTCCCGATACAAATGCGCGGTTGACACTGTTAAATGGGACCGGTTCCACTAACTAATGTCCTGTTGTCTAACTTGTATTAAACTATGGCAAACAGCTACGTCGCGTCGCCGCAGATTTGTCAACGGCAACGACCTGGGTTGAGATCTGCAGAGTAATGTAGATTGTAAGCAATTTGAGTAAAATATTCAGCGAATGAATCTTTAGACTGTCTCCGCTTCTTCTCTGTGTGCCGTGTCGTGTCGGCCTTTAAAGAATAGTACCACGTGAACTCTTCCCGTGGGTGTCGTACGAGGCGACTAAGGGATTTTGTGAATACTATTCTACACCTAGTAGACGACGATAGGCTCGCCATCTATCACGTTTGTCCATCAAATCTAACGGCGAAAAGTGGGAACTGCCTATGATGAAGGTGGTTCCTCTGTCTACCCCCTCGGGGATTATGGACGTGAGAGTTATACTATTATGCCGTTTTTTCTCTTCCGCGCTCTACACTATTAACTTAAGAGTCCAAGGGAAGAATGATTCAAGTCACTCCTTAAAAAGTGTTTTTTGTCAAGTGGCATTGATCCTTTTTCCAGTAAATTCTTCAACTATTTTAATCATAACAATGCCTAATTATCTTTTGAATGCGATAACAAACAAAGGAGATTTCTGGAAAAATCTTTTAAAATCAAAAGCTTAGCTTTCAAGTAGATCGTTAAATCTTTAGTTATTTTACACTATTTTATGATAACGGTTATTATTATTGCTTAATGTCGGATTCAATAGAACTTGTTCATTATGTCAACAAACCTATCCTTGATTTATCACATTAGACGATGAACCATAGTTTAATTCACGTGGAATTTACTTTTTTTGTATCCTAAACTACATTCTACGATGAAATATTAATGAAACATGGATAATACATCAAACCATCGACATCGCCAATATGGTGGTTTGTTTACATTTTGAACAAGTTCTATTGAATCCGCCTTTAGTTATTATTTTTTATTAATTAATTAATGTAAGTATGTTAGGTACGTAAACGTAATACCTATAGCAATATCAGGTTAATTAATTAATTAAGTTACAAAAATGAATCTCCACTATACCAGCAATACAGGGGGGTTAATGTGGCGTAAATATCAATTACCAGGACTATATCGGGAATTTCGGGACCAGTCGGTAATTTTAGTAATATCGTCCGCGGTCAGCGCCGAATGCAACCCGCATTTTGGCGGGAATTGATAATTTACTTTTATTATTATTATGCGACTCTATTGGGGGCGCAATTTGTAAAGGTCATTTCGATTTCGCCGTAAAATTTTGTTGGTCAAAAAGTTATGGTATGGTTTTGTGAAAAACTTACTTACAGTATAAAATATGTAACTACTGGGAATCGGTCCGGTCGGTTGCGTTTAATTCCCGGAATGTCTAGTCTGTCTAATAGGTCTAATTCTCAAATGTCTAGTCTTGTAAAACCATTCCCTGAATGTCTATTCTCCGAACGTCAATTTTGTTAGTAAAGGCCATCGCATATTATGAGTATAAATGGCCACTTGTCGACCACTCGGCGTCAACCCGTGGACAACAAGACGTCGACAGGCGGCCAATGCGCCGCCGTCATCGAGGCTACATCTTGTCACAGGATAACATATACAGAAGTCTAACTTCGACTTACTTTGACTTACTTCGACTTACTTCGACATACTTCGACCTACTTCGACTTACTTCGACTAATTGCCGTAGGAACTGGTTAGACTTACTTCGATTTACTACGACAGTAAGTTAAAGTCAGTCCAAGTAAGTCGAAGTAAGTTGACATTGGGCGAATTAGACACTGGGGATAAATGGTATGAGTATGAGTATGAAATTTGAGATTGAGGGAATTAGACACTGGGAAAATTTGACATTGGGGGAATTATACTTATCAGACAGATTAGATATTTTGGGAATTTGACGCAACCGACCAGACCGCTGGGAATAACCGACTTTATTGAGACAAAACAAATACGTTTCTGACAAAAGTAAACACTAAGATTTAGACAGAGGCCTAATCATGAAGGAAGGAATGCGTACCCGCCTCTATGGACATTAATTTTCTCTATGAATCTGTAAGTATTTGTCTTATTTTTTTCTGTTTCATTATTTATCTATATGTACTCGTACACGCAGTGTACCTTTAACCAACTAATGCTATTATTTACCACCATGACTTGTCCTTTTGTAAACTTCGACTTACACCAAAAGCACAAGTTTACAAGAGCCATTTTTTTCATGTGGTAGAAATGGAAAAGGTTTTCCATTCATTTCCCCATTATACGGGAAATTTGGACGGCCCCTTAAGCCATGCGTCGGTGGTTGACATGCATTGTGCTTGTGATTAATGGTGTACAACGCAATTTTCTTCGGGGAAAAATGTCTACGGGGTAATATTTTGGGACATTAATAAGAGTGCACTTAAAGAGGATAATATAAGACATACTTTTTCATGGTTTTCAGGCGCACATTTCATGAATATTAACGGGAATTAGTATTAAGTGTGTAAAAATTTGAGAGTAATATAAAATACACTTTTAAAAAAGCTCTGATATATACAGAAAATTTGTCAAATAAAGTTTGATAGCTTTGTGCCTAGGTACCTACGCAACTTTATCTATTAGGTAGGAAGAGTAGGTAGGGATCTTATTAAAATGTTGTGAAGTTTGTTAGGCGTTCTGAGCGAATTGACCATTATAAATAAAGTAAAAGTATGTAGAAGTGGTTTGCTATAATGAATTATTGACCTAGCAACCTTGCTCCACAGTCTCTACCTACAAAAGTAAAAAAGTAAATCTTTTTTATTGCAAGTTGTACTCTACCACCGCTTCGTCAGGTGGACGCGTGGCATATAGCTACGCGTATGCTGCGAACGGATTAGTTGATTTGTATTGATTCCTATGGAACTGCGTTCACTAGGATAGGTAAATCCGGAGCATTATGACCATACTAATTCGTAAATACCGACACTCCGTTCGCATCAACGACGCAATAGACGCGGATCCATAAAGAAAGACCTGAAAGAAAAGAACGGAGCAAGACTACTATTGTCGTTTAATGCAAGTACCACGTCACAAACTCACAACCCTTGTTTTCTTTTATCATTTGTTAAGTAACATGTGCACCCGTTAGTTAGCAGCATCAAAGCTGAGATAATGGAGGCGAAACTTCTAATGCGCCATATTGGATGTCAGAACAAACAAGCGCGACACGCCAGCGCCCCTGGTGTCAGGTTACAGAAACACACATGCTGGCAGGTCATGAATAGATCCGCCTTGTGTTTGGACAGCTAGGCGATATGAAAACATGTAAAGCTGAGAGATTAGGACAACGGATTTGTCAGTCACTTGATGTGTAGTTAAAAATAGTCGCAGCTTAAGCGATCATTCGGTCAGAGCGTAATAGATGTACGTGAAAATAATTACCATGGAGAGCAGCTTAGTATCTACGTAAACTGAAAAACTTTGCCCAACCAGTTATTAAAAATATTAAAATTCATAAAGAACCAGCTTGCTAAAGAAATCGATCTTATCGGAAAATAATACTTTTATGACGAAATAACCCTGAGAAAAAACGCAAACATAATTCGCGAGTCTCTCCTTATATTTATTTTCGTTGGATGACACTTTTTGTATCGTCTCGTTCATATTTTTATCTAAGTACGTAAACGTATACTTTTGTTGAGACATCATGTCGCCTCCGTTGAAGACATAAGAACAAAACAAGATAAGAAAGAAACTAAAATGATAAATAAAATACTATAATGGCAACAAAAATACAATAAAAGTAGTCAGGGAATCATTTTAAAAAGTTTATTTGTGCGGTAAGTACTATCAGAAAGTAAGTACTATTAGAGCGTCGGTGGCGTCGTGGCTAGGACGTCGGACTCCCATGCGGGAGCTCCGAGTTCGAAACCAGGCAATACCATGTACCAATAGGTTTTTCGGTTTTTTCGAAAGACTTACGTACATTTACCGACTGCTCTAACGGTGAAGGAAAACATCGTGAGGAAACCTGCACACTGAGATAACCAGTGTGTGTAATGGGGAAGGCAATCGCAAACCATCCCATTAAATCTGCTACGAGAGTCGTTGTATGTGATTAATACCTTAGAATGATCACGACCCTCAACAATGAGGAACACGACTTAGAAGAAGAAGACTTTCAGAAAACAAAAATCTTCATTTCAGTCATGAAGATTTATTTTTTCGAACTCCAAAACATTATTTTCCTCGAATAAATATTTCGCCGCCAAAAGAATCTATTTTTATATTTTGACAAAAAGCTTTTCTTTTTCTATGAGGAAATACGTAACTGATTTCGAAGTATACCAGTAAACAACGCAAAGTTACATATTTTTCCATTTCCTCTATTTTCGGGGCAATTTTCCTCGCAGTGTACAAAAACTGAAACCTCGGATCGCGTGACGTTTCAGCACGCCGCCGGAACTCTGTGACCGGAAATACTATCGCGGCTATTCCGTGAAAGCCTCTGAAAATGATATTGTCTTTTGTCTGTTTTCGACTACTGGTGTAGTCTTGGCTTGCTATTCTGACAAAGGTAGAAAAGGTTGTACACGCTACGTTACGCACGAATTTTTTTTAATGACGTCACTTGAAATAGGGGAAACCGTGTTACCTATTGTCCGTCCGTGTTTTCTATTTCGGGATTTCCCGCTGACAACTATTGCCCACGCGAAATAAACTGCATCTCACTTAGTATTTTTTCATAAAACTCATGTATTAATGTTTAACTTCCCGAATGTTATTATATTGTTGACAGTCTCAATTCATGTAATCATAATTAAAAGATGTAATAAAGGCTTTTGAAATCGAAAATTGTAATAACTGCATAGATTGCTTTGACTGGGCAATAATTTTATTGGTTGGAAAAAATAATTAAAAACAGAATAGGTAATGTATAATTTACTGTGGTTGTTCCTTAAGCGGGCAAAAACGTGGTCTAAACTCTCCTAAATCAAAGGTTAGGTGGAAGAGATCCCTATGGGATAGATGCCTTTGTACATATTTAATGTTTTTTTTATTTTCTGTGTATTTTATTTTAGTACAATAAAGAGACTACAAACAAACATACATGTGTGACTTGCTCAGTATGTTAATTTATATTCCATTCCTCAGTTCACAAACAATATCTTTATTATAAACACATTTTACTTACCCGTTATTCTTTATTCACTGAATAAGAAAAAAACAAAGAGAACAGAATAGATAAAAATCTTCTTTCAGCGATAAACTCCATTCAATAGAATCTGAGTTCCCCAAGTTCAGCACTGAATATTAAAATAACGAGTATTCCTTTGAAAATATCCTGACAAATAGTTTGCGCGCTCCTGGCTGACTGCACAGATAACCGTGCACTGCACAAAAGCCTTGCATCTACATAATCGATGGCTTATTGGCATCCCCCTTTTCACTCTTAAATTGCAAATTTTCCGCACGATTTCGCATCGGTATATTTTCGCCGGAATCGGGCGTCGAAACGCCATCCACTCTATGCTATTTCTTAGTATTTTCTTTTTCTTTTCTTCCACAACTTTGCCTTGTTTCCTACTAGCTTAACTTTACAGTCGATTTTATGCATATTTTTTACATTTATTTCCTAGTTTACAGTTTAATTGAAATTATCTTATATAACGTTTTCCATTTTTTTTATTTTTTTTTATTTACTTCTAAACCCGCATTTGACCTCGATCTCGCCTGATGGTAAGCGACGATGAGGTCGACGATGGAGCATGCGGGTCCAGTAAATGCCTATTCACTCTGGCCTTGAAGATCCCAAGGTTGTAGGTTTCGGGAAATACAGACGCCGGCAGGCTGTTCCATTCCTTAGCCGTTCGCATAATGAATGAAGAAGCAAATCGCTTCGTACGAGCAGATGGGATATCAACAACATAAAGATGGAACCCCTGCCCACGCCTGGTTTTTGCCCGCTTAAGGAACAACCACAGTAAATTATACATCATTCTGTTTTTAATTATTTTTTCCAACCAATAAAATTACTGGCCATTCAAAGCAATCGTTGTCCACTGTAAGCTACAGTTATTTCAATTTTCAATTTCAAAAGTTTTTATTGAATCTTATAATTATGATTACATGAATTAACACTGTCAACAATGTAATAACATTCGGAAAGTTAAACATAAACCTTGCATACCTACTACCTCATTCTCGAAATCATTTCCTCTGCCCGGAAGTTGCCTGGAAGAGATCGCTCTTAGCGATAAGGCCGCATAAATTGTACTTCACTATTTCCTTTTCTATCTCATGTTTTTTGTTTTGTGCAATAAAGTGTATTTTACTTAACGTATTTTTGTCAACCACGTCTTGAGTTACCTGTGTAATTACACTATTAATCCACCACTAAACACTCTGTTAGTTTAATACTAGAGGAAGAAACAAATAATCTACTATTATAGTTTTCTAATAACCATCCATTCTTATCTAATGAGCATTTATTACAGTTACGCTCGTGTATAATAAACAAAAGTAATTGTCTAATTATTTCGGGTCGGGACCGACGCTCTAATATAAGGCTCTGCAAAGCCTCTTGAAAATTTATTGTTCCCTGTTCTAACTGCATAAATCTAAACTAAGGCTTGGTTAAGTAAATAACGGCCATTTCATTATGTTCTTGTGCTAGTTTTTTTGCACTGCATGGTTTTGTATTTAGAATTTTAAAGCGACTTAATTTATTACCGAAGTGAATTTATAGACCGAGAGCATACAAAGAACTTCTGGGCTGTGCTGTTTGTGCTGTTACATAAAATGAACTTTATATTTTGTTTTGTTGTTACCTAGTAGTTTTCATTTCAATGTTCCGTACCAAAACGATAATACAGGGTTTAATCTACTAGATAGGTAGTTGGCTCCCACTTAAATTTTTAATGGTAATATTCGAATGTCATTAATGATATACGAGTATATTGTTCTCTTATAGAGAGTTGACCGTCGTTTTACTGCATGTAAGGTGAAAATGGACATAAAATGTAACAGTAAATATTCGCTTAGATCAACATTTTGTGTTAAGTCACGTACCAGTTTCCGAGTTTTATTGAAGATGGATTTATGGCTACCCACTTTAAATACATAGTGACTCACGTAGCCTTACCTTTATGAGGAAATTCAAACGTTTGTTCCAATGTCAACCGTTATTTAGAAAAATGGATTTCCTCTTCAGGGTGATACAAAGATTTTCTGGTTTGTTTATAGTCCTCGGTGTAATTTTAGTATCAAAACAAAACAGCAATTGGGAATGTCTTATCGGCGTAGTTACGAGTATGTATGATTAGTAGGTACATTGTTGCCATGCCACCATTAAATATTCCATGTCCTAAGCACATGTTTTTGTCTCCTCTCGGAAAATATATTGTAACGTATTAAATTAAGTGTTGCTTAGCTAGCTGGACTGGTATATAGGCATGTACGAATAGACGAGCATTTTTTTAATTATTTTTAAAACAGCTATGGATGGGACTTGCAGTGGCCCCGCCATAGCTTGGAATAGCTTTCAACCCGTAAGATCATAAAGTTATAATATACGAATCGAATAACATTACGTACTATTTCGTCGAAAATAAAGACCTCAAAAGTGAACCGAATTTACCTTTACATATAGCAATGAAAACGCACTTCAGTTCCAGACAAAGCCCAATAACTTCAATGGCCATCAGCTATGGCTGTGAAGGGCCTAATGGGAGCTCGCGCCGCTCATCGAGCCCTCTCGGCCTATTGACGCCTCTACCCGCTTTATATGCAAATGGAATGACCCCAATTTGGGCGCGCGGACGAGTCAAATGACATCTTCACATCAGACGCGATTATACCGCAATTCCAGCCCTGTTGTTGCGTATTGGCCAATTTTAAAGTGCTTTCGAAATTGCAAAGTATTAAGTGTACAGGGCACAGGGTACACGAGTACATACGCTGATGTGTTGACCACTGTACGTGGTTTAATAAAAAGTTTCTTTAACGACTATTGGCACTGAATGATATAATACTTTTTTCAACACAGTCTCCACCACTCATAATGTTAATACGCGTAATAAGAACAAATTATATCAATCGATAACTAGATTAAAAATGCAAATGGATGCACTTATTTCATGGCAGTAATAGTTTACAACCACCTCCCTAAAAATTTGTAAAAAGTCCAAAATGAAAAGCAATTTCAAAAGTATCTTAGGGACTTAATAACCTCCAAAAGCTACTATTTAGTTCGAGAATATTTTGAAGATAAACATTTAGAAATTATTATACGAAAAGAACTACTTTTACAAACTTGCTATACCGACCAGGTTCATCATGTTAGAACTAAACAATTTGTACATAAATGTAGTAGCTAAAAGTAAGATCTTCTTATTTCATGTAGCATGAGTAATTCTAGCCATGGCGGATAGAGAGCCGTTGAGTGAGTAACAAGAGAGCTAATTTCTCATTTATCCTGTAGAATTTAAAGGATGCTTAGAATTGTAAAGGTATACGAGTACAAGTACCTATATTATGTAGCATTGACTTTAGACAACTAGGTATCTAAAAGTGTTTATGTACCTACCTACTAAAGGAACAAAGCTCTAACTATATCGGTATTTGTTTAATAGACTTCGATAGACAGAGGATGGAGCTGGTCTGGTTCTCCTGTTAGGCGTTTCCAGGCATTACAATAAGAAATAAAAAAGAATAACATTTATTAAACATTGCATTATGCATACATAATTAAATATTATAAAATTTGAAATTAAAAAATCAATACAACATTAAAAGGACACATGCTCAGCATGTGCTGCGATCCGACCGGTACGGCAGAGCCACAGCGCTGGTTTTCAGCTGTGTCAATAGACGTGATGCAATAGACCCATAAGAAGTATACCACTGATCTTGACTGGATTTGAGCTGCGTCTCATGCAACGGAGCCAGGCCACGTGGTGTCCAACAGTGCACATCAGTTTTCTCACTAATCACAAAGTTTTGGCTAGTCAATTTATTACACAAACATAGTTCACATATAAATAACACATAAATCGAAGGAAATTGTCCAGAAATATTTATAAAAACCACATAAACCGAATTTTATTTTCCGCCGTTGATTTCGTGTGATCGAAGCAAGATGGCAGCCGACCGAGAGTCTCCCACCACTCGCACGCCCGCATGTCGCGGATATTGTAGTATACCCACTTATAGGCAAATTATAATGCCCGAACAGTATTGAATTAAACAACAAATTAAAAAATAATACATTATCATTTATATTTTCTCGCTGTTGTGGTTCTACACAGTCACCTATTATTCAGGAACAATACGTATTTCAAATACAAGCAATGGTTAAGCTCCGTATTATTAAAACATAAATCAAACGCGATTAAAAACAAACCAGCAAGTTTATTTTAGAAAATCGAGAACATTTTACCTTGTACGGTTCGCTCCCTGAAAATAATGGAGAAACGTTTCAGGCCACGATAAGGTGGTTCAGTAAATTAAAAGTTAATTGTGTAACAACGGAGTGTTTGCTGAGTCTCGATAAGGCCTTTAAAAAGGACCACTTCCTTCGCGGAACGAGCTTTTGTTTTACGCCGGCCGCATAAAGCTCTATTAATTTCGCATTGATTATACAGCTCGGTTAGAAAAAGCCTTGGGCTGTTGCCTTTACGAATGACGGCTGAGTTAGGTCCTAAGGTTAGTTATTTAATATATGGAATGGAAGTAAATACAATAAGTATAGTATACGTATTAAGACCTCTAGTAAGGCATACCTTTATAATTCTAATTTCTTTAATTTTAAACTGCATTTAACTTTCAAACTATCACAACACAACCAATTGACGCATGAGAAAGAGGTCAGTTTAATTCTTACGAATTCGCTATTAATTCGACATAAGTACTTACCTACAAAATGCAAGTTATTCACAGATATCAACTGCAGCTTTACTTTCAACAAAAACTCCATCCGTATTACGTGCCTCGCTTTCGTAAGCATTGCTCTGCTCTGCGTCAAATACATGCAAAGTTTCATGTGGATGGATGGAAGACCGCTGTAGTCATTTTTCAGCAGTTTTCTCTGTGACACGGAGCAGCATACGTAATGTGGAGTTTGTGGAGCAATGCTCGACATGTGTGCTTGCGTTTTGCCCAGATGACATGAGAAAATTGCATGTGCACGTGCATAAGCAATATGAAACATTTTCTTTCCTCCACCTGCAAGGTTTTGACTGCACTTACGTTACGAAATGAACACATCCGTAGTCGGTGGCGTAGTTGCTAGGGATCCGAACTCCCATTGCATTGTCATTACGAGTTTAATTGCTGTTACGGTGAAAGAAAACTAGTGAGGAAACCTGCACACCCCTTTTTGCCCCAGACAGTAGCGTAGCGTAATTGTATAGGGATAGGAAGCCGAAATTTTCAAGAGGCGGCATTGGGCAACGCAGCACAGATGGAGAATTAATAATCATCCTCACTTTGTAAGTTAAGAACTCCCACTTATAGTTGCTTAATAAACTTCGCGCCCAGACACTCAGCCTTATTTCGATTCAAGTCAGTATTCACAAAGAACCTGCTAAGCATTTTCCGTTCGTTAGCTCCTCAAATAATATAATTTCCCGTGTTTTTCTCTCCTTTGTCGATGTAGACACAATAAAAGCAAGCTCGTTAATCGCACAGAGCAGCCGGCTGCGTAATTAACTCGCAGCAGAGTAGAGATTTACGTGGACCACGGGTACAATTAAATTTGCATAGGAAATTGCACGGAATGAGCTAAGAATAAGTATGAAACTGACTTTATGGTGTTCGTCGTCCAGTAAATAAATAGTAGCAGTGATACGAACCTACGAGATAAGCTGATGTCAATATTGTGATGTACTTAACAAGGTACTCCTTACTTTATACAAGACTTCTAGTCTTGTTTCTAGTTTCCCGCAACTTCGTTCGAGTGGAGTACATGTTAATAATCCATACTACCTTTACTCCCATATTTGACCCATTTTTAAGGATAATTTTCGAAACTTCTATAGGTTTCAAGTTGGACTTGTTAAATATATCCTGAAAACTACATCCAAATCCGTTCAGATTTTTAAATAAAATCTTTATTAATCAAACTTATATACACAATTGCATAACAAACTTAAGGTATACAATTACATATGATGTTGTAACTTCAACAGGCTAAATATACACCTTCTAAAGTAATTTACCTGATTAATAATTGATCATTACATCTTGAGATGTGTCAAAGTTCAGTAGGTACTAATTTTACATTATCTTATGAATATGTAAGCTATTGTATAGTCTTTACTTTTTACATGTTACAATAAATAAATAATTAATACATAAATATACCGCTACGAATAGCGGGTAAAAAATAAAATAAATTATACAAAAAGTACATCACTCCCTCCCGTCGTCTATCAGGAGGCCAAATCACTGCCAATATTTAAAAATCTCCTTCGTCAACATTACGAACTGCAGTGTGGATACACTGCCTAATTGTTGTAATGCAGTTTCACTTTAGCATATGATGTGTGTTATTTATTTATTTATTATATTTTTGATTATATATTAAGTATTATATTTCTGTATATATTATAGTATTTATGTAATATTATTACTACTGCTTGGCAGCTTGCAAAGGTTTGCATATATTTTTAAAAAAAATATTTTTATTTATTTATTTGAGGGTAGTATCTATTTCATACGCCTTTTGCACCCGTATATTATATATTTTATGATTTTTCCATCACCTGAAGGTTGCCTGGAAGATATCGCTTAAAGCGATAAGGCAGCCTTCTGCACATTGTATTGTACCTCTCTTTATGTTGTATGTTTTGTTTATGTCCGCGGTGTGCAGTAAAGTATATTTATATTTGTATTTGTATTTTGTACATCACACAAAACGCAAGGAATTCCTCAACAACCAGAAAAACCGCGAACCACCGCGTCCCCCGCGCTCTCAGTAGTTTTTACGTGATGTGCGTTCAAACAAACGATTTTATTATATACATAGGTAGGGGATGAAAACTGTGTCTCATTACCCAAGCTCCACATAATGAATCGTTTATATGACATGAAATACAAAAACAAGATGTAAAGAGGCCTGTCGCTATTAAAAGACATTTCAACTGAAAGCAAGTAAGCACGCACCTCTACACTAAGAATTTTGGGTAAAGAAAAATGTATCGCCCTACATGGCCTTCTTTATTCTACAGTGGGCTGTACGTATTGGAATGCATTAGAGACAAAAGATCATACGCAACTTTGGTAGCCGATTGAGACTGATCTTAGAGGGAATTGAGGTTAGGCAAGACTCAATTTATCATAAATGGAGTAGGCATAGGAGATTAAATTACCATATTTATTATCATTTTCCACCTACCGCAACCACATTTCATACAATTGGCGGAGCAATTTGCACAACATCTGTTAAATTATGCTAAAATAAACACTTAGCTTAGGCCTCATCCATCAAAAAACCTGTCGTCTGATTTTTTTAAATTACTTCCAAGAGCACAGGATATTTTTTGCTCGTGATTGATTACTGTTTATGTAAATAAAAAATAATTAATATTAAAAAGATTTCGATTTTAGCTTTCAATTTACAGTAAGAGGGTAAATATTAGAATGGGACTGTCTAATGCCCTAGTAGTAGTTTCTGTTAATTTGCCGACAGGTGTCGCTATGCATCGTTGCCTGGCGGCATCGTTTAGTGATCTAGGTTTTATATAGCATTTTTTGGATTTCTAATAAATTGTACTCTTCGAAAGTTCATGGATTTCTATTCTTTTTGATATAGGCGCCCTCTGCGCAACCAGGGACAATGATCACTTAAAAAAAGTACCCTTAATATATGAATGAATGAATGAATACTCTTTATTCCACAAAATTAGTGTGATACAATGCGTACGAAACGTTTAATACAATCTAGGCGGTCTTATAGCTAAAAGCGATCTCTTCCAGACAACCTTTAGGTGGAGTAATTTTGGTAGAAAAAGGTAGGTTGTACACCGTTTACAATAATATATATAATGTACACAAATATACAAATAAATATATTTATATATACTTGTACATAAAATATCTACATATACACACACACATACATATATGTATACATAATATTAAAATATAACTAAAAACCAGTTGTGGAAAAGTAAGGAAGGAAGGAGTCATATATGAGTATTAATACTGGCTCTTATTCAACTCAACGAGAAATCAATGGCACTTTTGGCTGGTTTTTGGGGACTGTTTTTTTTTGCGAATCAATCAATCCAGAGATTTTTTCCGTGTTGTTCAATTTCCAAAAAGGAAGTAGAAATGGAAGGAAAGGAAGGTCCATCAAACATGGTTGGCGACGTAGGTTTCCCAAGACTTGTCATACTGACTCTAATTAGGTAAGTAAGTAATTACAAAAATGATTTTTTATGACTTTTTTGTCGAACACGGTATAATTATTAGGCTCGGTTGAAAATTAATTGTGCAGCCCGGTTGAAAAATAACCAGTCCTTTGTGTAATGTAGCCATCCATCAAGAACTGCCAGCGGTAAAAATTAAATGAAAGTACCTAGTGTTTAATTACCTTCGTTTCAACAGGTCATTAAAAAGTTATTTTTAGATGTATCTCTGCATGTTTTGGGTAATAGATACACATTTATTATACATATTTACTCAACGTGAACGTTTCAATGATGAAATAAGTCAGTCAATGATGATCAGGAAACATTTTGGAGACTTGGAAAACGAGTACACTGAGAAAAACGCTTCGTATCTATGTAACCATTGCTTTGTCTACCTGTAACGAGAAATTATGACTAAGTACAGTCAACCTACCCAAAACGTCAAAATCTGAGAACTTAAATATACCATTATCTTATCTTATCTTATGACAGGGGGCCGGGAAAACCCCCAGCGGCACTTCGACCCTAGAGGATCTTTTGTGCCTACCCCATTTTACACACTGGTCATCTCAGTGTGCAGGTATCCTCACGATGTTTTCTTTCACCGTTAGAGCAGTCGGTAAGTGTACGTAAGTCTTCGAAAAATACGAAAAACTCATTGGTACATGGCACTGCAAGGTTTCGAACCCGGACTACCCGCATGGAAGTCCGGTATCCTAGCCACTGTGCCACCGACGCTCTAAAATAAATAAAACTAAACTAAAATAAACTAAATATACCATACTTCACAGACTTAAAGTTGAGATTTAATCGAAAGATTTTAACAAATACTTACTTTAGCTAGTGGTCGACTGTACAAAACTATGAGTTCATATAACTCATAGTTTTGTACAGTCGACCACTACACAGTCGAAACTAACGTATGATTGGAAGGATCATGGGCGTTACGTCCAATTCGGGGAACTGGACATTCAAAGAATTAGACATTCAGGGAATAGATTTCACTGACTGGACCTTCGGAGAATTGGACGTAACGCCCATGATCCGATTGGAATACCAGCTGCTCCCGATTTAATTTAATTAAACAGGTACACGTAAGATCTAGAATAATCGGTAAGTTTTTCGAACAATATACGAGTATTGTTTTTAATCTAAGGTAATTCAATAAAAACCGCAACCACAACAAACGCAATAATTCCTGCAGTAAACAACCTGTTATCTAAATATCAGTAAACTATCTCATTGTACAGTCAAACATAGATCAAAACAATGTCGGCATAAATTCCAGGAGGCAAGTAAATACGGCTCATTGTGTGCACAGTATGTTTGAAGTTTTCCCTCAAATAGTACGTTGCGGTGTGAGTTTTACTGCCACATCCGCGCTCACGAACCTTTGCGGGTATTTTTCATATTTTACGATGTTTTGAATTTACGCCTCTTTTGAGCGACAGAAGTTGACGCTTCCGTGACATTCTTGTTGCATGAACCACAGTATGTCGGCGTCTGTGCATTTTCACGACTGTTTTTAGTTTATTGTGACAAGTTTTGTGTCACAGGTTTATAATAAAATATACTGAGCGACCTGATTCATTTCATATTTTTTTCAAAAGAAAATGGGTTATTTTAGCGAAGTGATTATGGAAATTAGTATGCCATTCCAATTACAAAATTCCTCCTTGTGTGACGACAAGGTGGTATTAATAACTATGTGATGGTGTCTCGAAATGTACCTAACATTAGAATTAAAGTAGTTGTTTTACACTTATTATGTATCATCGGCGCAAGGTTGCCTGTCTATCGGTATTTTATAGGATACATTTCGGAGAGTGCGCATCGGAATTGCACGACCTAATTCCAGCATCTCCATTCCGCCTTCGGACTAC
Source organism: Hofmannophila pseudospretella (assembly GCA_947369225.1). NCBI lineage: Eukaryota > Metazoa > Arthropoda > Insecta > Lepidoptera > Oecophoridae > Hofmannophila > Hofmannophila pseudospretella. The sequence goes on along the minus strand of OX376321.1, from coordinate 8,894,770 downwards.
CAGGCGCGGAGAGGGCTTCCATTCTTATGTTGTTGATATCCCATCTGCTCGTACGAAGCGATTTGCTTCTTCGTTCATTATGCGAACGGCTAAGGAATGGAACAGTCTGCTGGCGTCTGTATTTCCCGAAACCTACAACCTTGGGATCTTCAAGGCCAGAGTGAATAGGCATTTACTGGACCCGCATGCTCCATCGTCGACTTCAGCGTCGCTTACCATCAGGCGAGATGGAGGTCAAATGCGGGTTTAGTAATGAATTAAAAAAATTAAAACATGTAGGTATTGAGATATGATTATATAGTTGTGCAATGCTGACAGCTGTCTCACCGTCACGTACGTGTCGTCGTGTCACCGGGCCCTGACTGACAACCACCGCTACGGCGGTGGCTAGCATCTAGCCATATCGTCACAGTATAATGCTGAGTCAGGGACCCTTTTGTCACATATGCATGTGAATTTACTCTAAGTCAAAAAAGTAACTCTTTTAAGTAGTGAAATGTAATTATCGTGTTATATAATATTGTGTGTGCAAATAAATTTTAATTCATTCATTCTCGGTTCATCTGTAAATACCCAGAAAAGGTAGTGGTAATTTAGGTGTCTGATGTCTGATTTTTTCGGTCCGTTTTTTTTTTCAATAAGGAGAGCAGACGAGCAAACGGGCCATGTGATGGTAAGTGGTCACCGTCGCCCATAGAAATCTCACCTCACTTTATTAATATTAGAGGGTTTTGATGCGCTGCTAACCTTGCGGACTGAGATGGATTGCCTCATGTGCCGGAAATTACGCTGGCTCTCTTACCCTTCAAACCGAAACACAGAAATGCAAGCATTTCTGCTGCACGGCAGAAATAAATAAGAGGTTGATACCACCCCAGGCGATCCTTCACATTAGGATCTACCACCACTAAAACTTCACATTACCTTTACGTCTGAGTCAAACCGCCGCCGCCGAGTATTATTTCTTGATTATTTTAGGTGCCATAATACCATGTATTCAATAAAATGTTGTTTTTGTAGGCCTCTCGTAGCTTTCAAGTTGTTTACGACAGATCAGAACCCTCGAAGCGGTTTTATGTGAGGAATTGTGTCCGCGGCAGTAGTTCACACATTTGGCGTGAATCCAAAAGTAACAAATATGCCGTGAGCCCTTTGAAACTATCCTATACATGTGACTTTATTTGGTTTAGTTGCCCAAAAACTCGTAAGATAAGATTAAATAATGTTTTATTGTGTATCTAATGTGGAACTCTCTTCCACCCGACGTTTTTCCACAGCGCTACGACATGGGATGCTACGAAAAGAACATTAAAAAAGTCCTCTCCCTCCACGGCCGGCAACACACAAGCAATACCCCTGGTATTGCACGTGTCTCTAGGCGACGGTGACTACTTACCATCAGGTGGCCCGTCTGCCTGTTTGTCGTAGCTAATTTATATATTATTAAATTCAGGTACATCTTGCAGGCAAATTTGCATAAGCAATTCTTACTTGGTTCCACTAAATTTTACCTATACAGGCATATACACAAATACTTTAACTAGATACCTACTTAATAATAAAATCAGAGCATGGATCAGTTAACAAACATTTACTAAATCACTCATTACCTACCTAAACTATTCATTGCGTTTCGTTTATACTACAATAATTCATTACTAAAATTATCATTAATTGATTAAATGTCATGAAAATAGCAAATATAAAAGTCAGCAATAAATGAATATAAATAGAGTCAAAATCAATTCTTATAATCAATGTCACAAAATTATTGTAAATCGTAATTGTAATCTAATGTAATATTTTTTAATTTTAATACTAAATACACAAAACGTATAAACGTATTACACGTATAATTGTGTAAAAATAATCTGACTATAAGAACTTTTGTAAGAACTTTTCTAACTTATATCTTTATTACGGATTTCAAAAGAAGTGAGTTTTTTTCGATGGTTACACATTTATTTTAGATTTGAATCGTATTCCCATTCGCATTTGCAAGTATTTAAAGCTTGACCAGAAATGTAAGAATATATTTTTTTTATTGCGATCTTCATAACACAAATTATAGAACTACCCGCCAAACCGACGACGCCTATTCCATCATATCAGAAAGAAACGAGTACATTCTATTAACCAGATTGTTCTCGCCCGAGATGCCAAAATGTCAACGATTTCTTAAGGTATGGAGCGAAAGCTGAAGCGTAGTAGCTACCTAAACGTAGTGCAGAGTAAGAAGTTCCAAATCACAATCATTATTTGTGATTTGGTATTGGTGCCAAAAATAAGCTTTCATCGGGGCTTGAGCCCAATGACGTACCGTCGTGCTTGTAACCAATCAACGGCCGCGGCTTTATATCGATGTGGTCGTTGGTCGCCAAAAAAATTGGTGTAGGTACCTACTTATGGCGTTACTTTGGCCATTCATTGGCCTTTGGCCGTCCATTGGCTGGCGACCCTGGAGAAGGCAGCAACGTGCTATGGCCGCACGCTGCTGTGACGGGAGGAACCGGGAGGCTGAATATACACCTCCCAGGAAGAGCCCAAGCCCGGAGCCCTCCGATATGCACGAGGACGGCCATCGAGGGGGTTTTAGTGAGTAAAAATCTCACATAACCCAGTCCCAGTAACCCCAGAAGGCTGGGTATCTTTCGAAGATTTACCCCCTGTTAACAAAAAATAAGGTACTTATGGCGTTATCCGTCCATACCTTATTAACTCGTTGCAAAATATGTTACATTGTAGATGCCAACGGGTTGTTTTGCTCGCCAACTAACTTTGTGAGATATGTGTTTGTTACAGACAATGCTTTTATGCTGCCATGATATCTGAAAGAATGAGTTATATTTTCCTTTATGGTAAGCTTGTTTATCCATACTTTGTCAATAAACTTCCGGTTTTGAATCACGAGCACAGTCTTCAGATCGAATATGAAAGAATTTTTTTTTTCTATAAGATCTAAAGTTAGCTCAATGCGTCGGTGGCACAGTGACAAGGACTCGGACGCGAGAGGTGCATAGCTCATGCGAGAGGTCCGGGTTCGAAACCATGCAGTGCCATGTACCAATGAGTTTTCGTATTTATGGAAGTCTTACGTACATTTACCGACTGCTCAACGGTGAAGGAAAAATCGTGAGGAAACCTGCACACTGAGATGACCAGTATGTAAAATGGGGTAGGCACAAAAGATCCTCAAGGATCGAAGTGCCGCTGGGTTATTCGCGGCCCCTATCATAAGATAAGATAGTGCAAAGCTAGTTCTACTATTCATTCTGCGAACCTACCTCTAAGCGTAGGGTTACTATGTTTCAATTTTCAGTCCTCGTTTTATTTTAGTTAGCTTGGTGTACGCAACTGATACCTACTATGTTACGATTGTGTCCATTGTATTTACAAAAACCCAATTTACATAGTTTGATCACAATTTTACGACATAAGTCTTTATACTGTGGTTTGATAGAGGTATAGAGATTTATCTACCTAAATGTAATGATTCGTGATGGTGATAAGTGTTGCATTACGGTTTGAAAAGTCGTTTGACAATGCTGACATTCGTCACCTAGGATATCACATTCAGCACTCCTCTCGGAGGGTTTGGAAGCCGAAGCGATCTGGTGGCCTCCTTTTACGGTTTGAGTGACACAGCTGGCTAGGCTGGCTCGTTGATGCTGCAGGCTCGGGGGCTGCAGGAGCGTTCGGCGCCAGATGCTGTGGTGACCCTCATCCACCGGCCTAGGTTGTGTTGGGTCTGGCGAGGCGCCTTGTTCCGTGGTGACGTTTTCGAGCTGTGTTTTCTGCGTAATTAGTTGTTCTATCGCAATAAACAATTATATCCATTACCCTTAACCACACGATAAAAAGAAGACAGTGAGCTAGTGTTGCATTACGGTTGGAAAGTCGTTTGACAATGCTGATATTCGTCGCCTAGGATACCACAATAAGTTATATGTATCTGATTGTACCTAACAAAAAGTTTATACTACATGAATGAAGACGTTTTGTACCTTCTTTATTCACATCGGACGCCGTTAATTTTAATTATAGAACTCTTAATAAGGGAAGCTACACACGAGCACGACACGCCACGGTTTCATCACTGCGATGATGGCGAGTCTAATTGGAGCAGTAAATTTAAATAACACTGACAGTTCACTGTCGGTGCTGGCCCTAATTGAGAGAGAGAATCGTAAAAATAATTTTACCCGGCTCATTTGTACTGACCTTGGATCATAGAAACTCAGAGAACTAGTAACTTTGTCTGGACTGGCTGTTACTAAATTCTACAAATTATTAAGTGTTTTTGACGACTGTATTTGTCTGTAATCAGTGACAAATAACCCTAATTTTAATCTTATAACAATGATTTAGTGCAAACATTTAATTTGAATAAATAACAAAGACTGACTGTGTAAAAACTGTGATCTATGAAATCTATAAAATGATACTAATAACTTATAACTTTCCAACACTATGACATAGACACATCAGCATATATATATATGCTTCCTGTCTATAAATATATAATAATAACATTATTTTTTATCTAATTTATTAAAAAATACTAAAATATCATACAATGACGACAAATTTCGCATTCGTGACGAAGTTTGCCAGAGAGTAGCCTGAGTTCGATAAAATACGTAGAGATTATTTCAGAAACTTCAAGTGTTCATTTGAAAATAGCAAAAATGGCTTACTGCATGTAAATGTGGCTTTGGTTTACATGTTACCAATAGGTTTTGCAATCACTGTTTACATGTAACAGGTAGACAAAGCTTTGGTTATATAATATGTAACGAAACATTTTTCTGTGTATATCGACACGTTGCACAGTCGCCCTAGTCTCAATGGCATATCTTCTAGGTTTCTATGAATATAGTAGTTTTTTAATTTTATTTCTTTTAAGCATTTGAAGACCTAAGCTGATTGGAAAACCTCTACGAAACTGAGATGCAGATGTGTGTTTAATTTATGAGCGAATCGAATTTTAATTCTGAAGTAAGGTAGGAAATGCCTTTTATGGTTATTTTTGAGCTTCTTAGATAAGTTATTTCAAGTTTCATAATTACAACGAATCTAAATCGGTTTAAATTCGACTGAGAGTAACTACTGATAATGTTATTAATATTAAGAACCAGACTGTAGTCTCTTCAAAGGAAAATCGACATAAACCAGTCCTTTGATTTACGCTAAATACAACCTAGTCTAGTTAAGCAACTAAAGCCCGACCAGAAATAGTAATTTAAAAAAAAGTCCACCATGTTTGTGAATTTTATGTGAACTAATATTTTCATAGCGATCTCCAATAACGCAGATTTTAAAAGTACCAGATGGCACCTTCTTGACAACTCTATTATAATACTGGTAAGGCATTACGTTCTATATGTAAAAAAAAACAATACAAAAACTTTTTGTCTTTGAATAAATAATAAAAAAAAGTGAGAGAAACTTGAAATGAAGATACCAAAATGCAATTAACGAAACTTAATTAAGTCCATTCTAAATTCCACTTAATTAAACTTTGAATTGTGCTCCAGTGTAAATAAAGAATGGGACAAAATTTAATATTACCGCTAATGGGTAATTTCCCCGGGGCGTTCCATTTTCCGTATCCGGGCCGACGACGTCGCGTCGGATGAAAACTTTAACAACGTTTCAGAGAGATAAGCTCGACGTGGAAATTAGCAGCCGTGTGTTTTGACAAGAAATAGAAATAGAAATGTCTTTATTGACATATTTTGTTATGTCACAATATATAGTACTAAAGTACATCTTAAATATCGTAAGAAACAATACAGGCTCTAGAGAATTTCCACATTTATATAAGTGCAATTACATACAGCTCGGATCGAAGCAGTGCATAAAGGCACTATGTCGCACTTTTAGTTATTCATTTTAAAAACTCAGTTTAACATGCAAGTTTAAGGGCAATGTTAATTAATACAGGGAAAAATAAAAATACCTACCTAAACCAAATAAACAACTTTCAGGCGCTTCGAAGTATCGCTATATTGATTTTTAAACCGAACCCCGTGTTACTCCGAAAGGAAAAATAGAGTTGTAAAGCCGTTTCTCCAAAATTTATAACCGTTTTAACCGCGAAACGAAACGAGAAGAAAACAATAATGTGTTGTTTTGAAATACGAGCTTCGGGAAACCGGCTTCCTCCTCACATAATGGGTCGATTTTTCACTGCGAGGAACCGCTGAAATGCCCCCAAGCTTTTCTAATAAATTGCACTCGGAATTAGAAAGTTTTCCGTTTAATTCGGGTATGATAACATTTTTAGAAATAGACGTCATTCGTTTTCATGTTTGTGATAAAATGGACGCTTATTTGAACTGGTGGGATTTTTACTTTGTTACAAATTCAAACGATATTTGGGTACTTATGCCTATTACTACAATTTAAAATGTAACAGAAGCACACGCCAAGAAATTTTAGAGTAGTTATTTATTTACTCGTAATATAATACTGATGACAGATGGAGCCGGGTGATGACCGAGTGGTGGCCTCGATCTCGAAGCCCCAAGCAAACCTGGCAGACTAATCCCTGCTCTTAGTGGCAGACTATGGCAGACCGAGAGTGCGGTCCACGACCACGACATTCAGAAATCAGCCGGCAAACAGTGGAGTCGTGAACCACCAGCTGAAACTAAATGTGATGACGAGAATACGGTATTAACCTAAAATGTTTTATTGCATTTATCAACTTACATGGACATACTAAAGAATGATCTAAAATTAGTTTTTCGATATCTCAGCTAACATCAGAGATATTACTGATTAAAGTTAGTATTGGACATATTCTGTTTCTTTCTAGCAAAACAGTCTTTTATATACAGCCAGGACCTGCTTGTATGGCGCTAGAGAACAGTTACGTCATAAAACTTATTGCCGTTTATTTCTATCGTTCTGATTTTTGATAGCTATTTTATTTTTCAACGAATATTTTTTTTTATATCGACTATCAATGTGTGACTATTTCTTAATTTTTAAGAAATACATTTAATATTTGATACTTGGAAACTACCCTATTACCAGGCCTATGTCCAATACTTGACTCAATAGGGCTGCCAATGATACTGACGCATTCTTAAGATTTACATAAGTATAAGTATATTTTCTGAGAGATCTGAAGCATAAACCTGCAATCTAATGGAAAAATAAAAAATATTTTGACTAAACTATAGCTTGGGTAACTAAACTGTGCTTACAGTGCGTAAGTTTTAAGAAAAGGCTTCGGGTCTTGAGACTTGTAACTAGAGAGAAATGTACTAACAATAAGACGAAGACCGATTTTAACCGATACCCGCTCCCCTTCTTAAAAGCTCACGGACTGTACGTACTTACTCGTACCTTTAATACATTGTACAATCTTCAAAATGATTAATATCTGATGGCAATAATTATCTCGTATTTTGTGGCCAAGTTATGTGACACTATGCACATGTGGCAACCGGATGGAACAATGAAAGCTTTCTTGTCCTGCGATAACAGTCGTGTTGACTGACCCCGTGTCACGCAGCTGTTTGATTGATTATTGTCGTGCATGATAACTCAGAGACAAGTTTAGACATCTAATTATGTCTTACGGTTTTGTATACGGAGTTCTTATAAATAGTACTTCGGAAGAAAAATCTCGAGTCATCCAATCGATTTTAACTTTAAATTCTATTGAAGCTTCCTTTCGATTTTTTCTGGCAACGCTTCTTTACGTTCAAGACAGCGAGCGGTATAATATATAATATTAAACCGCGTTGCAAAACAGAAGTATGCTTATTTCTGGAACTAGTTCCAAAATCAACTCAAGGATTTACACTGTACGTCTCGTCTAATCTTAAAATCCCATACCGAACCGACATCGCTTTACCATAAATTCAAAACATCGATGTACTCGTAACAGCCGTAACAGTAACTCGCACCAGCGGTAATGGTGACCTTTGGCAAACTACCGAAACTCCCATTAGTGCAGGGTGTATCCGTCCTGTACCCCCGATTTCCCGTATTCTCGAATTCCCTAATTCCCAGGGGCCGATCCGCTCGTTATTTTGCATTAATGCCCGAACTTCCGCTCGCTTATTTCCCGTTGATAAGGAAACTTTTGATATGAGTGTTAGAGTGTTAATTGGAAAAATGTTGGTACTGTCTAATAGATGTTTTATGTTTATTTATATGACAGACGTTTATCTGGAAAAAATAGGACAACCATTTGTAAGATTGGAAGACAGAAAAAGACTCAGGAAATAAAAATGTTTCTTTGCAATCCAAGTAATTCCGATCTGCAGTAAAATAAGAAAGCCCAGTCTATAGAGACCTGGTACCGACAAACCATTAGAATGAGTCCCATCAATAAAATTCTTTGTAGCAATCCATAAAAGAAAACCTTTCAAAAGTCTATAAGCTACCGAAGACCCCTCATTCACTGAAACGAAGTTGAGACCTCGTCGATTCCTTTAAAACCCACTCTTAAGGAAATCGCTTTTTCATCCCCGGTAATGGCGGTCCTCTCCGGGACATTTTAATTAACTTCGATTCGAGTGCTTTTTAGTTTCAAGATGAATTATTGATATTACGCCATCTCTCTGGTGAATGGAATGAAAATTCGTGCCGTCATTTTCCTGCTTTTCAGTGAATAAATTTGGTGGGGAATATTTCAATTGCGGGTTTGTTTGTAAGTAGTATATAATAACTATATGTACATAAATTGTGTCTGGGCCCGATTCCACTGATACCTACAACGTAATCTGAATAGGAACTAAATTTGCAGCGACTTGACGCTTTTCCAAAACCACTAATCATGAACCGTTCGATTAACGTTACGTTTCGTTCAAGCAAACGATCGATCGGTTCATATCATAATGTGTTTGCATGGTGCAAGCAGCAGCAAGTTAACAGAATACAATTTGTTATTAAGTTGAATTGATATAAAAACGTAATCGCTACTTAATTGAACGAAAACGTTGTTAAACGGTGGAATTCGGAGCCTGTCCTATTTGCTTAGGCCATTCTTCCCTGTAAGGTGTTGTTTACGCACTAATCCCGGTTTACTTCTTGTTTATCACTTGCAGTGGGCTCAAAGGACATAAATGCTGCTTAACGCCGTCGGCCACGACACCGAGGCGTTAACAATCATGTTTTGCGTCTCGTTTTTTGCTAAAATAAGATATGTGACTGGTTTTGCCTTCGGGAAATATGCTTTAGCTCCATTTGTAGGTACTTTGTCATGTGCTAAAGTAAAAATGATTTACAAGTCTGATATAGATATTTAGCGTAGATCTATAAGTAAATGTGATTTTTTAACAAGGAGTGTCGCGAATCGTGTCAACTAATTTGGATGGCAACTAATTTGTTGTAATATTATTCAAAATAATACTATACTGTTAAATCCTATTGCTCCTAAAAACAGAGTTGAAATATTATAAACAGACAGCCGTCGTTGCAAGCACACTTGACAGCCTCTATTAAAGTTCATGATTAGACTTAAATAATATACTATTTCACAGTATTTTTATGGTATTTTATTAAATACGACCGGTTTCGTTTACACATCTTCAGATATACCTGACTTAAGATATGTATGTGAATTAAGATGTGTAATCGAAACCGGTTGTAATTAATAAAATACAATAAAAATACCGTGAAACAGTATATTATTTAAGTCTAATCATGTGTTACAAGTTTCACCAAGTACCAATAACCGCAAGTATTAACCATCTATTGAAGTCATTTGAGTTTGTGCTTGCTTGAAGAATACATCAGTAATTTCAAAGTTCCACAATATCATTCCTCACAGCAGGCGATGAAAGTGACTGAGTTTTTTATGAAGTCTTTAACCTTTGACTTTTAAACTGGTTTGTATTATAATGAGTTAATACGTCAATACATCATCGACTAATAGCTTGGCTCGAAGGGCTTGCAGGTTTTCGCTTCACAGCCTCAGCAGGGGGCAGTTTCTGAGGGCCCGACAGGCGCCCACAGGCCAGTGTTGTAGGGAAATATTAATTAGGTTGTTATTAGTATCGATAACTAGCAATCAATACTATTGTCGACAATATGGGTAGCAGAATCAAACATTGACGTTTTGTTGGGTTATTCCACTAGTGCCTACCAGCTGTCCCCTCTGGGGGAAGCGTGGAATTATTTTTTCACTCAGCCCAACCATATATTTCTTATGAACTCCCGAAGCTTTTAAACGATACTGTTTATTGTTATTAAAGTGTTGATCGAAATTATCTCTTATCTATTATATTAAAATAGATAAGAGGGTGGTAACACCCCAGGCGAAGCTTCACTTTAGGATCATTGAAACTATCGATAGACTATCGATTTTCGCAACACTAGGATGGAATCATAGGTCCTATATCAGTGGTTCTAACTGTAGGCGCCCACTTGCCCTTGGTGAAAACAACCTGTCTCATTGTACACGACATTGCATAGCATAAATTTAATAAACTTTAAAGCGAAATAGGGTTTATGAGCTTTGAAGTTACGGCTCTCTATAACTCGCAAGTGGCTGTAGACAGGGTTTAGTAGGATACTTTGCCTAATACACGTACCTAATACTTATTTTAATGAATAATTAAATTATACAATGATACGAGTACCTATCTGAAAACTAGGACACCTGACGCCAATGCTGGAGGTCCGGGTCCAAAACCGTGCAGTGCCATGTACCCATGAGTTTTTCGTATTTTTCGAATACTTACGTACATTTACCGACTGCTCTAACGGTGAAGGAAAACATCATAAGTAAACCTACACACTGAGATAACCAGTGTGTGAAACGGGGAAAGCAATGGCAAACCACATAATTAAATCTGCCAAGAAAGTTGTTCTATGTAATTAATTTCTTAGAATGATCACGACCCTCAGCAATGAGGAATACGACTTAGAAGAAACTAATTCTTTGGTAGCCGCGTAGATAACCAAGTTTAATAACCAGTCTTTTCAATCAGGATGAATGGAGAGTTGGGTTAGCTAATCTTCCATACCTACACATAACTATAAGCACAAAATCGTGCAAGATTTATTCAGCATGTCATCGTTGAATAAAATAAAATATGTTTGACTAAACTAAAGGTAAACAGTGACGGGAACGTTTCACGACAGATTCGAACAATATTTACGGGCACTAAAATATTTGTACGCATATTTTAGACCACCATTACCTTTTTGTATCTGTTCGCTACCAGTTTGAATTTTTTCTGTTTCGGAATTCCAAATATACGAGTATGTACTTACTCGATGTCGATTAATGGAAAAAAGTTACGTGTATTAAACCTAGATAAGTACTTAGGTTACTTCAAAATAGTTATAAATTCCATGAACTATGATTATATTTTATCACAAAATTGATAAATAATTGGATGTATGTAATAGTTCATTTTCAGTTTTACTTGCTTATCGTATGGTTATGTCAATACAATACAATGTCTTCAGAACGCTGCTTCCGAATAATAAATAATTATTACCATCATAAACATGGTTGGCACTAGGGTCGCTTTAGTTTAAGCCTACTAGGCAAGTTAAGTAGAATCCATGGTTCTATAAACCTCCATTTCGATCTTGTTTTGACATGGCTTCAAGGAAGAGCTACCTTCTTCTCTATAAACTAAACGACTGATGGTGACCATTTACGGTCAGGCGGATCCTGTTTTTCCCTTAATATTTTTTTTATATTTATCATCTTCTTTCTCTTTCTCAATTTTTTTTAAAGTTTCTGAATCGATAGTTCCCAAACTGGAAACAAACCTTGTCAAGGCCCCGCTAGACAAATGCTTATGCGTTTCACAACAATCGCTTGTATATCTTGCTGACGTACCGTAAAACCCAAACAAAGTTCCCATGGACCATTACACGCCGAGTATATTTGTAAAATAACAAAATGTTGGTTCCGTATACAAGTTCCGTATATAAATGTTTATCAAAGACTCGTTAAGTTCGTGATTTATTTGAATTTGCTTGTTTGATTACTCTTCAATGTTCGTAATTACTTACATCCGTCATATGAAGAGGTACGTGCACCTACCGCATTAATTTATAGGTTGTGATAAATAATTAGAAAAAATGCTAAGGTTAGGACCAAAGAGGATAAAATTATACAATATTATTATATACTGGAACAACGTGAGGAAACCTGCATGTCTGAGGAAATGAAAAGTTTCCGAAGGTGTGTGAAATCCACCAATCAGCACTGGACCCGCTCAGTGAATCATGGCCTGTACCCCTATGGTCAAGGGGAGGCCTGCGCCCCAACAGTGAGGACACTAATAGGCTGATGATGATGATGATTATATAATCGTATTCTATGCGTTAACTTAAGTATGCATATGTATGGAAGACACATCAAGATACACTCTGTACAACCCTGTTCTCAATAATTTCTTGACATTCATCATGAATAAGTGGCAAAGTAGGTATACTAAAGGGTATAGTCCACTGAACATTATATGCGACGCGATGATAGAATTTCTTTTATTTATGTGGGCGATGATTGGACACAAAATTGTGCTATCAAATTGATGACTGTTGCCATTACCCGTCGATTTGGACTCTTCTATTATTCAACCTGAAATGGGTAGTTAGAAAATGGTGGTTTTATTTTTGATACCTGGTAAATATCCGTTGAGTTGGTTTATTCCGTTTAATTCTATCAAACCAGTTCTACTGATAGAAAAGGGTTCATAATTATGATCGAATATTAGCTATTTATATTTAGGTACTAAAGTGATATAACGATATCTGAGTTTCACAGTATTTCACACCCGTTAGTAAATACTACCTTACCTACAACTACCTGAAAAACTCAGAATGTGATGAGCGTCGACCAATCCACCTGTAAGTAAATGAGTATTACTTACTAAAATATTTGAAAGAGCTGTTTCTAGTCCTTTATTTTTCTACATTCATTCATCCTTATTCATGCTAATCGATTTAAATTCATCATTCATACGCAGCTTTTTATCATAAGTGCTAAAAAGCTTCAACGACTTCAAGTATTAGAAAGCCGATGTTGATTTTGAATTTAGTACATATTATTATAATACAGTGTTTGTGCTCGGTGTTTACATTAAAAATGATAAAGACCACCCGGCACGCTCTGAGAGCATACTTACATACTTACATTCAGTGGATCCGCTTTACGCAAACAGCAGTTGGCTTGCCTCAGTACAAACATAACAAAGCAAACACTCGATTGAAAGCAGTGATGGGGCAAACACCTAATACCTAAACCATGAGACCAAAGACATCTTCGTTAGTAGGAAACCAAAAATCCAAGGTTACGTAAGGGTTTCCTGTGCTATGATTTTTGTAGCAATGGATGAATCAACTACGAGTATGCTCACATTGATGCTTTGCTATGTTGGATCAATTGCTACAGGCACATTAGAGCAACATTTTTTGTTTGAGACAATAATAAGAAAATAATGTTGAGCCATTTCAGAGACATCCATAAAGTAGGTGGCAGATATTTTCTGTCAACGTTCTGGCCTGATCACTGGAGTTTCTTCAGTAGAAATAAAGATTAAAACAAAAGATCAGAAAAAATATCTACTCTAAAGGACAATCTTTGTCCATGATTCAACAGCAAAGTGACAATTATTTTTTCAATTATTGGTCTCTGTTTTTACATTTGTACAACACTATAATAACAGCATTTGATTTTATTCTCCGCTCTCGATGGGGAAAAACAGTTAACGACTTAACACAGAGACGCGATTCGAAGTCTTTTATTGTCGCGCCATCTTATTCAGAGAAAAGAAGTTGCAATTTATTTTTATTCCCTGTTTTGCTGATTGCTTAGCGTTCAATTTCCAATGTAATCACGGTAAAATAAAGTTGAGTTTATAAACGTTTGCTACAACAGTTATTTTACGTAGTTAGTTTCTTTATTTGTATATTTAGTTACTTATAAGACTGTCGCTCGCTTTAAAAAATCATAATTAAGTTAAGGTTTTCTCCTACTCTGTTGCATAAAATACATAAAATGCCTTATTTACATACTTAAATGCTTGCCTCAAATAAGCTAACTTACATTCGGTGCCGAAGTATTATCACATCCTGACTAACTGAACTACCGACAAAAAGTATTGATCTACGAGTACCTAGAGCTAAATCAAGATAAGTACTTACAGGAATGTATAAAGAAAAAATGTGACTCAAACTTTCATCATTAACGCCATCAAAAACGCGGTAGCACGTCTTCAGGAACCCCAAAGAAAGTAACGAACGACGTTATCATTGTGGGGGAACCCGCCGGCCCGGAAAGTCTGGAAAACGACGGGGAGGCTAGACGAAAAAATTCGTTTCCGACGCCTGTGCGTACAGACTTGAATGCTAATGCAATCGGGTACGGTTGGATGGATATAGCCTACATAAATATGAGTAGTCTGTCTAAAAAGTTAGTTTACTTGGGATTTCTTATATTTAGCAACACTGACATTAGCTGTAAAATATGTCTATTAATTTTCTACTCCTAGTTCTACTTCCAGACAATTTTGACAACTAAATACAGTGTCGCTAAATATAAGTTTTTTTAATACTACTAAAAACCCCATGTAATCTGACTTTTTAGACAGATTCTAGCTCATTTCCAGTAAATACCTACTGACAAACTATTAAGTTATTTGTCAAAATAAATCTAGTTTGCAAGACCCATGTGGCCAATCACAGTCAAGTACGGAGACAGGAAAAGGATCTACGCTAAGCAAACCTATATTTAAGAAATAAATAAAGTGGCGATCACCAACCAAGTACTTATGAGATATCACCAAAGAGACCACCAAGTACATTCAAATTCACATTCTCTTTATAGACCAAAATTTAAGATAACTTCCGGTATTTAGTGAAACCAGTTGACTAATTAAATTAGTTTTTCACTTTGTATGAAAGGTACCACCGGATTTACTTACTCTGTCCTCTTCCAGTATAGCAGTAGTTCTTGTATGTAAGAGGAGCGTATTCGCGATCCCCCGCCGCGATAGCACGCACGGCAACAACCGATGCAACGCGACGCGACAGTGGCACCCCGTACCTATTTGTAATTTACTAAAAAATATGGCCACAGATAGCGAAGAGGGGTTGCTGGTTGGCGGCTAATTCCATGACAATGTTAGTACCAACACTGTGACAGTTTAATGTTCGGTATTTGTTAGGCGACGATAACTACGGTGAGTTTTTGTAAGCGTATCAAATCAACTATGAGTTTACGCTATGGTTTTTGTTCTAACTTGTACTGATATCCATTATATCTGAGATTGATGACGGATATAAAAGGAAAGGTTTCTAGTTATTAAGTGTCATAATACCAAGCCTCGTATTTAAGAAACTTTAGAAATGACAACATAAAGTCGGTAGGACAACCTGCTTCTGTGCATGATGTTACAGGAATTTCCCGAATAAAGGAAATCTTGTAGGTAAAAAGCCTTGGAGTATTTACCTGTCTTTACTTTTCGCTTGAAAAAACGCTACCTAGCTACGTACTATCTGTTCGTGAGTATCAAAACAAAATGAAACAACAATAGTCCATCAAACCCATGAAACCGTCATCGAACCCTACTTATATTGGTCCCTATATATTCCCTAATTCCCTATAGCTCTCCAAACTTGAAATGACCTTCCTGAAAGTGCTAAACTTTTGGGTCTCAGTCTCAACATTCGCCTACATTATGGTGGGAATTAAATTTAACGGCACGTTTTACTTTGACTACTTACCACATTCTCAATTAATGTTCGGCTTGAGGCTCCTTGATGGCTCTGTTAATAAGTATGACTACATATAGAATTAACTACAGGAAACGATTTTAATAAGTTAATAATCATATTCAATTCGGGCCTACCGATATAACTACTTAACTTAGCAATCATACATTGCAGTAACACGGTTTACTGTGACAAATTAATTGAAGTACCGAGCCTGAGTTCTGTAGCAATTTATACTGTCGATAAACCTGCCATCTGCCATCAAGATACCTATTTCGTAATTAATTTCACAGAATGCAATAAATTTGAGTTATGCAGGCGATACGTCAAAGTTATTTCATACGAGAATATTACCTACTTTGGAACGCTAATAAATAACTTTCTGTTATATTAAAACTCTCATGACGTGAGGGATAAGGAATTTCTTGTCGTTCATAGAAATAGTATGGAGTTTGTTTCGTAAAGGTTGCGTTGATATCACGTCGGGTTCACCAATTGCAGGAACGCGCTATGGGAGGACATAATGTCAGTTGTATGAAAAGGAAAAGGGAAGATCTTCCACCAGGCGGGGTGTTGTGCCTGGTGACCAGATGTCCTGGTCCAACTATGGATGTTTGCAACTCGTATACGTATACGAAGTCCCAGGAAAATTTCGATAGCGCGTTCTACACCGATGTAAGTAGGTACTAATCGTAACGGCGCGTCGTGCGTCGCCACAGTCCCTTTATAACTATACCGCAAACTACTTGTAATTAGCTCTACATTACATTAGTACATACTGAGGGCTAATCTCATAGGACTTTTTATACAATTACGAAACGAAAATCTCTCTCGAAATACGAGGTCTGAGACATACTGGGTATTCAAGGTTTGCCTTTTTTATCTTCGTCTCTAACGTCTAGCATAGAGAAACCATCACAAAACCATTTACCACACATTTCCGGTCATCTCCGGAAGTTTTTGAGAAGCATTGTCATAATTCCGCTGCTCTCTCATTAATCTGACATCTATGTAAAAGGGAACAATACAAAATGTTTATTGTGAAAAAATTAAATTACTAATTGTTATGTACAATTATTTTATTTGAAAACTAGCTTGTCCAATACTCCATCCATTGTGTGCATCTGATCTGCCTCCAGCCTACCAGCCTGAAATTATGTTACAGTCAGGCTATTGGTGGCGCTATTGTATATGGAGCTTGGTTTACGAGACCCGTTGTCAAAATTTTCGTTTCGTGACTGACAAACTAAATTCTAGTCTAGTATGAAGGATAAGCCCTCTGGAGTATGAATAAAAATAAACCAAGTAATTAAATTATATGCTTATAAAATGAGGTGGAAGTTTAGAAAACACATGCTATCTTCTATCCCTGTCGATAAAAAAGTTATGCGAAAAATTGGAACGCTTAAATCGCATAGGTACAATTCATCGGTGAAGGAAAACATGCGCAAATCTGCTGGCTTGAAAATATTTACTTAGGCTTGTGCAACCATTACCCCAATCTGCAAATAGGTCTAAGCCTCCAAGCCCAAGCCTCCTCAATATAGTGAGAATGAGAGTCCTCATACTCAGACGTTGAGGTCTGAGTCTGAGGACTTGATCATCGACTCTCATTATTATCATACTGCCCACACTGTTGACAGTGTGAACAGTCTGACAACGATGACATCGAAAATGTAGAGGTGGCACGTTCTTCAATCAAAAAGTTTAAATTGAAATTTACGTTCCCTGACGATAACCCTACAAAGCAAATATCATTTTCATCGAACAAATAAACGAACCAAGCTTACAAAGCTTAAGGTATTAGTCATGGCAACATTTTGGCCCATAAATCACCAAAAAACAGGCACCTTTGGCATCGCGTGACCGGCGTCACGTTACGAACACCGATGTCATAATTCTGTGTTGAACCACTCGGCCGTGACTAATGCGGGGGTAGTAGGTAATAGCTTTTAAATTAAACTTCATCTTTAATTGTCGTGCGTTTTGATATACAAAAGAGCTTAAACAGTTACTAAAACTTTTACTCGTAAATTGACTACAGATGATGGGCTATTAACGAAGAAAGGACTATTACAAATTTTGCCATAGATTCAATTTTTGCGGAAGATCATACTCGTGTGTAAAGATGTGTACATTTCTTTCCAAACAATTTCTTCAAAGTCACCTTCCTAGAGAGAACTCACTAAAAACGAAAAATCCATAAAACTATTTTCGAATCCAAGTAAATTCCGTCGATAACTTACCGAACGATTCTACAGGGACCCTACACCTGAAGTGCAGACCTGGAAATTGGAAACCGTAACTCAACAAGTATTAGGGGGCGGAAAACTCCGTAGCCGCCATCTGTAGGCCTTATCTATGGCTATAAATATAAGGAAACCCGGTAC
Organism: Hofmannophila pseudospretella; assembly: GCA_947369225.1. NCBI lineage: Eukaryota > Metazoa > Arthropoda > Insecta > Lepidoptera > Oecophoridae > Hofmannophila > Hofmannophila pseudospretella. The sequence continues at coordinate 8,876,675 of OX376321.1, read as the reverse complement.
GGAGGAGCACGAGTTATGGCTCCAAAGGTACTTTCAGTCCTCGCCATGTAATGGATAATTCATGCACCCTCGCCAACGCTCACTGTTTCGAAATTTTACGGACGTTTTTCATAATTATTTTCCGAAATTTCGTGACTGAATATAGCGTCAGCAATACTGGCTAATTATAATTTTATGTGTTGGATACCTTGGAAATTCCAGTCTTTTAATTTGAATAAGAATGAAGGAAAATATAGGTATATTTGAATATATAGCTTCTTGTCTAGATTGATATTGAAATGAATTAGGCAACTGACCATCATTGACCCAGTGATCTTTTTACTCATGAATATTAATAACGTAGGCATACAGAAATTGAAATGGTGAATTCATTTACGTATGATGAGATATTACTTCTCTATAGTTATATTATAAATAAAATATGCATACTCTCATCATTAACGCCTATAGTAACGGATGTATTAGGTACCTATAATTATATCGTTATGCACTAGTCTTGTGTAATATGAGAATAATAATGAGAATGTAATAATTAACGCTAAAATCATTGCGCCAGAGAGCTGTGACACAGATTTTAACATCCTTGCATAAACGTTTAACACAGAGGCTCTGCATGACTTGATAGGATGACGTATTACTATCAAAATACGTGGCATCTGCTAAAAATATTCGAGCAGGCTTACGGAACAGTCGACTTTGAAATTCAGGCGCTCGGTTTCTAGTCCGACTTATGTAGTTCAGACAGAACAAAGTTGAATGTTTCGATTTTAAACTAATTAAGCACCTACAACTTTTTTAGAATTGAAAATTCGGCGAAAAGGTACCTACATTCCATTAAACATTGTTCGAGCAAACAATCGGACTCATAGACGTATACTTAATGAGCTATTACACTAATGTTTCTAAGATAGAAATATCTTCACTGCAACTCATTATTCCACACACAAATTAGAGTGTTCTCTCTTAGCCAATCATTAGTCGGCATCCTCAAAGTGCTCATTATCCGCAAACAATGCTGCGTTCATTTGTTTTTCCCTGTCGTTCCACCGCTCCCACATCCAAACAACTTTGTCTATGTATCTCTCAATTTTTCTCTGTCGTTGTACGAGAGGCTCTTGACTTTGAGACGCGACAGAGGGCTCTTTACCTCTGAAAATTGCACCAGAGGGGAGCGTTGATTAATAAACTAAATAAAATCGCGAGAATTCGCTTTCACAGAGATATGGTTGCAAGAACTCGTGCTGTCGTTTATGTAAAAGGGAAAATTCTTTTAATATTGTTCACGAAACGAAATAGAATTTAGACTTCCAGTGTTATGTTTGATTGCAATTTCAAACCTGGCTGATATCATACAAGATATAAAGCACAGGAAATTGTTTTAGCGTATATATCAACGACTAAAAGTGTAATGATGGAAGGAACAAATGTTTATTCTATTAAACTGTGACTCATAATACGAAATAGATTATTTCTGTGTAGGTGTTTGCTAGCTTAATGATGCTTTTAAATCTGCGGTGACTATGAGTGACTTCAAAGAAACATAACTACTCATAGACTGTGATTAATCCCAGAAACTTTATAGAAAAAGAGACAGAGAGCTTCCATTTAAGCTCAGACCACAACCTTATAACAAATAAGGACAATAAAATAGCAATAGCAGTTGATTTACTGCATTTACCTTTAAACGCAATAATTAGATAAAGACTGACGATCATCTTATGGAGGCTCTTAATTTTCAGCCTCCTTAATCTCAATAGTCATTCAGTGTTTCTTGACGAGAGGCGTCATCCAACACCTGGTGTGAAATGCAATCAAGTTTAATTATTACGGGTATTAATAACAAGGGTGCACCTCGGGGTGAAACGGTTGCCATGGTAGCACCCCACGGTTTGGATATAGCCTGCAACGTCACTTTCGCACGTGAACTCGTGTTTAGTTATTTACGAGCTAAGCTGATTAAGGCTTTAATTGTTATTATGGTGTAGTATACACCTGTATCTGCTGTACTGTACTTATACAGGGTGTAACATTAAGAACGGTCAGTATGGGAAAGTCTGAAACTATAAGACATACGAACATATGTTCTTAGGAACCATGTCATCAATTTTAGTAACAAGAAAAACTGTATTCATACATTTTTTAAAAAAACCTGTACTCAGCCTGGGAATCGAACCCGTTGTTTTGAAAAAAAAAAACCAACACTATTTCTATTTAGATATCGATTGTGTAGGTCTTAAGGAATAAATGTTAGTATGAAACGTGATGTATAAAATTAATAAAACGCATTGTTTCCATATCTTTTAATTTAAATAGTAAGATCGTTACCTAAACGAGTTGAATGTTGTATTTTACAAAATGGTTAGCATTTCGAACACCTACTAAAATAAATTAAAAGATATGGAAACAATGCGTTTTATTAATTTTATACATCACGTTTCATACTAACATTTATTCCTTAAGACCTACACAATCGATATCTAAATAGAAATAGTATTGGTTTTTTTTTTCAAAACAACGGGTTCGATTCCCAGGCTGAGTACAGGTTTTAAAAAAAATGTATGAATACAGTTTTTCTTGTTACTAAAATTGATGACATGGTTCCTAAGAACAGATGTTCGTATGTCTTATAGTTTCAGACTTTCCCATACTGACCGTTCTTAATGTTACACTCTGTATACAAACATAATTTAGAAGGGAAGATATTATGATCCGAATAACTTTGACGTAATTCCAAGTACCTTTATACAATCAGAAATCAGAATTCAATTAAAAATTCAATGTGCACATGAAATGTATTTAGAAATATAAAAGATTGAAACCGATATCGTTCTCAGAAATGTGAAGAGCGCGATTAATTCAGAAATATTTACAAGCAATTCTTGAATTTTATTAGGGAGTAAAATGTTTTAATTGCACGGAAACGAGGCAATGTATCGGGCAATTAAATTCTTTGTGCACCGTCATTCGACAACAGTAAAACCTACCGTAAAGCAACGAGAAATAGTCCACCTGTTTTAGAAATAAACTTTCCAACCCAGAAATGATAAAACGAATTCAAGGATAAATATAGAATCAAGCGGGATAATAAAATTAATTGTGAGCAATTCGTAAATAAAGCCATAAATAGAAATGCATATTGTTTTAATGGTTGACTGGTTTTGCGAAATGAATATGTACCTACTAACTATCGAAATCGTGTTTCTTTACAGCAATGAGATCCCGGTACAAATAACTATACCTACAAATGTGATCTTTATAACATTGGCAAATTAAAAAGTTTTCCCAGTTTACTAATTTACTACACACAATAAATAGATTAAGTTAAAATTGTATAGTGATATCAAACTTTCAAAATATATACAAAACACAAATTTAATATGAAATTATACTATATCACAGTCACTATAAGATGAAAATCTACGTTACGTTATAATAGCAGTCCATATTTTGAAACACGTTCACAAATTCTACATACAATCTTTAAAATCCATCATCAATACAACCTTTCAAATTGGTATTCAAAACATTTATTTTGAGATCAGGTAAATTATGACTATAATGAAACAAAAGTCAGTCACTTTTAAAATACGTTACAATTAGAAGACTTTCGGCCGTTGTATAGAACCATACAATACCATGAACTTTTATACATAATATTTACAATTCTTTAAAAGTAGTATTGCTTCGGTTACGTACTAATGATATTTCGTTTACGTTTTCCACTAATGTCAATATGACCAAACTAGAATTAACTTCGATACGAGTGTCCTGAACAACCTGATGTACCTGAGTGATTGGTAAAAGCATGCATTTCCCGATACGGCGATTCTCTGTAAACAATATTATCAGAATCAATATCAAGGCTCATTTGTGAAATAAAACATGGTTTTGCTTTGAATTTCTTACTTACCTTTCATAAGGTGGTGGTGGTAGAATATCACACAGATTCATCCTACAATTTTGATCACTTCTGCCTTCATTGGAATATCTTGTGTCTTGTGTGCCATGTCTGAAACTATTTTCTCTCCCCAACCAGTGCCACTGAGGATAGTCGTATTCAACTTCTGTCACTGTAGCCCATTCTTTATTCCCATCGTGATGACTCGAGGATCTTGAAGCATTAGTTTTACAAGATGGACATTCTTCATTGGACATGTCATGCATTTCGTCAACTTCGTTTCCGCATTTTGTCATCTCACTGTAGTCTTTTGTCAAAGTAGAGCTGCTACTTTGGCAACATGTGGAACAATCTTCATTGGAGTATTGGTTACTGTCGTCAAAAGATCGGATCATACTATTGTCGTAGGAGCCTGGACTTACGGCACATTTCATACAAGAATCCTCTGCATCGGTGTGGTCCTGCAACTTGAATATTATACGTAAGTCTCTGGTTTGAGTCAAGAATAAGGATATTTAGTTTATGTATGTATATTTAATTACCTGGTAATTTAATTCAGTATAAATAGCACTAGAAGCGTAAGGTTCTGGAGGAAGCCGTCTTTGTTCTTCCTGAGGCATTGCTGTCATGGAACTTGGATGTTGTGGAAGACTATATTCTGGGTCCATTGCCATTGTACCTAATGAATGTCCTCCTGTAAATTTTGTAACATTATTGATTCGTATATTCGGAACTTGTTTCAATTAAATGGTTCGAAAGTTTGATTCTTACCATGCAAAAGGCTTTGATGACAATTTAAAATTTCGATTCTGGGCTCATTAGAAGCTTCAAATGTAGGCCTTTCTCGCAACCACACTGCTTCTTTACCTAATAAACATTGTTGAGCATTAACAATCGCTGTACCTGAAATAGGATTTTACGTTTGAAAATAATACAATTCAAAATATTCTTGAATGAAAACATATATTTTAAAAGAGTCATTACTTACCAGTGGAATTCTGGCTCTTCCTTTGCTTACATTGTCGACGTCGCATGAACACAATAGTGCCGGCTCCTACAAGTACCAATACAAGTAATATTGCACATAGAGCCAGAAGCCAAGTTTCTTGGAACATTGACAATATTGCCTTGTCTGTAGCTGGTTCCGTTCTGAAATTAATAAAATTATTTGTTGTTCCTTAACAGCTTTTCAAGGCCGCTACCAGTACAATTGACCTATAGCAGTATAATACTTACTGTACATAATGTCTCTGAATTTGGGTGGGTAGCATGTGAATTTGCGCAGGTGCGCTGAAGGGTCCATGGCCACGTTTTGTGACAGCAGCAGCCCTAGCGCTGTACCGACCTCCAGTCCGAAGCGAGCTAGCTGCTGCAGCTCGGGTCTTCGCTCCTAGTGACATCTGACCAACAACGCGACCACCGTTACCCCCTCCAACGCGAACTTCGATCTGAAAAATAAACACTAATGGTTGATACTTCTAAGACCAAGTTAGAAAGATAAATGGACTTAGCGAACTCTAAAAGGACTAACCAAGTAACCAGACAGTCCACCATTCCAAGTATGCACAGGGGGCGGGTCCCAGCGAATCCAGGCCGACGTCGCATTTATCACTCCGGCTGAAACGCTCTGCGGTGGCGCTGATGGAACTAAAGCACACGAAGTTTACACTTGAGTAATGTAGTTTTAACTCAATAGAAACTTAAGACATTCCATTGATCTTTGCCTAACGTTCTGTAAATAATAGATCTCAGAAATTCGAGCAGGTGCTTAACATAAGCCTAAAAACTTTGTCTTAAAAATATTGTAAAATTACTTGCCTTCTTCATTAGTAAAACCGCTCTTCATATTGGATGGTTTACCGAGTAATAGTTTGTAAAATGGCATCAAAAATACATCATATTGAGCGTACGGCAATAACCCAGTCAACACGTGGCTTGAGGACCCACTGTTGTGTACAGTGGTCATTGTAAAATTTTCATGTTTCGTTAGTTCTCCTAAATTATCTATGGAAATATTTGAAAACTGGTTTTGTATTTCTAATGCGTAATGCTTATTCAGAGAGGTTCCATTGAACCAAATCTTTACTCCTTCCAAATATTCGTTGTAGTCTGTCATCACCTGTAACAAATGCAATCAAATTAATATCCTAATAATTAGTGATGTAAGTTTTTCGTTAAAAATATATACCTAACTACTTACGTCCCAGACAATCTTAACGGTAGTAGCAGATATTCCCTCAACCCTCCTCAGTGCTAAAACATCTTGTTGCAAATATTGACGAGCTTGCACCAATTCGTATTGTGTCATTGGCGGATGATTTTGTGGTTTACCCAGTTCGGGGTGAGACGGAGATGGCTCTGTTTCTCCATTGAATGAGTTTGCTTCTCTTCTCAAGACCTAGAAATAAAGATGACTTTAAAATTCGTTCATTCATACATTGAAGACCAAAGTAAGGAAAATCTTGATACCTGTAAAGTTGCTGTATGTAAAGCACTTCCAGCTGCACTTACAGCTACACAAGTAAGTCTTCCTGCATGTTGTGTAAGTACTCTATCCAAGTATAGAGATCCATGATTATTTTGTTTGGGAAATACTAATTCCTGTGAAAAACATCGCATTTTAAATCATGCTTCAAAATTATCTTTTTCTTCAATAATAATGACCGCTATGCTCACCTGAGATCCTTCCATAGTCCAAAATACTATAGGCTTCGGTGAACCATCAGCTTCGCATGGGAAGGACAATGCTTCTCCTTCCCATGCCGTCTGATCTGAAGGTACTCTTGTGAAGTGAGGAAGTGCTGCAGAAACATCACCATTATTAATAAGGTGTATTAGACACACAATGATATGATAACTATTAAGATGTGTGTATATAAGTGCTTACAATATATGGTGAGTGTAGCACTAGCAACGCTTGTTCCAGCTTGGCTTTCAGCCCGACAAGTATAAGTGCCAGCATCCGTAGATACAACTTGATCTATTCGTAAAGATCCTCGACGTAAAATGGCATATGGAGACAGAGAACCACTGTCTCGAGACCATGTCACCGATACGTCTGAATCTGGTGACACCTAGAAAATGAAAGACAATTTATAAAATCTTAAAACATTACATCACCATTATACATGTATGAGTATGTAATAGTATCTTACCTGACAGTGAAACTCGATGTTCTGTCCTATTAAAGCAGTTATGTTATTAGGTTTCACTAGAAAATGCGGTCTGCGTAACACGAGTAATGTCGCAGGACGTGATTGCCTCTCGCCTGCCACGTTCGATGCTACACATCGGTACACACCGCTATCTGACGGAAGACTTTCCAGTATCTTTAGATTACCTCCATCTACTACCGATATTCTGAAAGATAAAGTGTCATTAATCGTCAAATTCAATTTAATAAATTAATGATTGAAGTCATTGATGTTTTCTCCATACCGTCCGTTAACCTCTTCAACATCTAAACTGTGTCCATCCTTAGTCCAATGTACAGAAGGATCAGGTACTCCTTTAGGTGCAGAACATTCTAGTAAAGCCGGTTCACCACCAACAACTTTCACATCACGAGGTTCTGTTCTGAAGTCATCGCGGAGGACTTAAATAAGAAAACATCTGCTATTTTCTATGATGAATACTTATGTCTCGACTACCAAAGTTGGCGATAGATATATTAAAGTTACAGAAGGGGTAGACAGTATAGAATTTCTGCTTACCGGCTATAGTTAGGGTGGCATTCTTGCTAACTGCCTCGCCGACGGAATTCCGTGCGACGCACCAATAAACGCCTTCGTCGTTCTCCTTTTTACCTCGCATAACTCTACAAGAGAAAAATAGAATTAATGATGATTTCGAAACTAAATAAAAAACAGTAAATTGACGAAAAAAGGAAACGATTGATTAATTTGAAAATAATGTTTTAAAGTCTGAAAAGGCAATACAGAGATTTAGTATCCATGTACCGTGTGCGTACAAAGAACTACACAAGCTATAACAATCACACCCCTTTCACCCTTACACTCTCTTCTACACAAACACGCTCACACACATTTCCAATAAACACATCCATATACACACACACCAAAACTTATTTCTCCCTATAAGCATTATTTTCAAATAGGAAATCTTTAATTGGCAATGTTTTTTTTTAATAGACTTTTTTATTTTTTAATCTAAGTGCTGTAGATTTTGTAATAAATAAATAAAAAATAAAAAAATAATAATTATGACTATAAAATGCCAGTAGACTTTGTGTCCAAAAAATATAATTTTAAATAAGTATTACGAGTAGGTACCTAATATTATCAAATACGTATATAGTGTTAGTTTTGTTCTATACCTATAAAATATCTATAAAAACCGACTACAAAACGTACCTAAGAAAGAGGAGTCCATCTTCAAGCAACACCCTATGAGGGTGATCCGTAGGTGCGAGGGGTGCACCATCTTTGTACCACTGGATGGTTGGTTTAGGCTTTCCCTCGGCAACACACCTTAGGGTCGCAGGTTCACTTCTCCCGACGATAGTCTCTGCTGGGTGCTCTTTGATACGCGGGGCTCGACTTTGGGCTTCATAAAAATTAAAATTGAGTTTTAAATTTCTTCGCTACCACAAATTTCGTTTCTATGCCATATTTGACATATTTGAATAATCGACTAATTCATTCATTGCCATAACATTTGAAAGATTTAATTGTAAATGTAATTAACAGGCTATTAATTTTAAAAACAAGTTTTATGACTGTAAATGAGATCATTCGGGAACAAATAAAAAAACCTATAAATTAGCTTACTGACATGTTAATTAAATAAACAACATTTTAATCGTCATTAATGAACCAAAAATTATTCAATAAATACCTATACAGATGCAAATAAATTATACTTTCTATAATTTAATTCCTTTATATAGATAAAGAATACAAGCCCAATGCAACGATTAATCGAAAGCGCCTTTTTTAATTTAATGAACTCTTATCCTGGACGCTCTTATCTTATAAGTATCTTTCTTTCCACTTACCTTTTGTCGCAAAAGGGAATGTGAACAAAAGATGCAAAAGTACAACACTCTTGAACTGGTTCCATGCACGTTTATCTGTTTTAATTGGTCCCGCGACCATGCTTGACACTACTGATTACAGCCACTGTGCACTTTATGCTGACACCACATACTTATTTTTTAACAAAACTTTAAAACTTACAACTTCTTTAAGTATCTTTGATAATGTTTTCGAAATTTACTGCAATCATTATAGCGTCATCAATTCCGTAAAGCGTAAACAAATCCAGTAGTTTCATTCACACATCGCGATGTATTCGAACCGCAGAGCGACACAACCTCCCTGTCTGGTGGCCTTGGGGTTACTGCCCCCCCACTCTGTCTTGTCATTTCGCGCCGACTCAGTAACGTTTTGGGCATTCGCGAGCATTTCCGATAGCTTATGTAGGGCTGCAAAAACTTCTTCAAAAAGTCTCTTATATATTTTCCTTTCGTTTGCCTTTCGTTATGTTTCTTTCTTTTAATTTTTTTTGTTAGTTCGCACATTTTTTCGATTGGTAAAGATGTTTATAACCTATTATTATAGCAAAGCTTGCTGAGCTTTAAAATTTGAGTATTACAAATATAGAGGCTAGATAGATAGAGTACGTAAAGATAAAGTGTATTATTTTATTGTCTGTCCATGTAAATGTCCTTGACCTGAAATATATGTACTTATGACTTTATTATAAGTTTGTTGCTTTGAGGATCAACAAAATATTTTGGTTTCTAATTAAAAATAGGTACTCAGTGAAACGACATGTTCCCCGGCAGGAATATAGGAACACGACGAGAAGATATTGTAAGTGTATCTTCAATATTGTATGGTCATGATTGTATTGAACAGTAAACATTGAAAGTTTTTTGCGACATTAACACCAACATAACGCACTATTAATAATTTTGATTTTTCTAAATAAGGGTCGAAACTTGATCAAAAGCGGTAACCCAAATGCGTGTTTAAATGTATTCGGGTAATCCTATCGAAATTCCTCTAGATTAACTCTATCTCTAGTAACAATTCCGCACACGTGTCTGTCTGAACGCGTCAATTGGGGGCCCGCAGGCATGCGAGTCACGTATCTAGTTACCTAGCTGTTTTGCGGTGACATCCGAGAAATATCTGGATTAGACCCACTGGGTGGGGAATTGTGGCTAGACTGAATGCACTTAATTGAGTTAGTACCTCAATTACTTAGGAAAAATAGAGATTAGATACCTAACTGAATAAAAACGGCATCTAAAGACCTGATGATTATACAGAGGTAGAAAAGTTGTTGTAAAATTCTTAGCTCTCTGTTATAGAATAACTTTTCCAATGCAACGCAACGTCATAAGTTGGTTGAGATAAGAACATTAAACACTTGCCTAAAACTAAGTAAGCTTAAAATGTTTAGATCATTTTAATAGGTATTACTTTTTAAAGTAGGTATATTTTATGGGTAACTTAATTAAGTTTCAATGGTAATAAAATGCCCCATCTATAGTTAGATATCTTTGTATCCCCTTGCCTTGTCACCGTCAGGCTCTGTGTAATCAACCTATCAGTTCGGGACAAAGGAGGTTTCCTTCATTAACTCCATTCTGCTAAAATATTCAATAGCTACTATACATTATACGTATACACATTAATGTATAGTATTAAGAACCACTAAACTATTCACTGGGTTACTTTGGGAATTGGGATATTATTAAGTAAGGTTGTAGAGCTATTCAAGTAAAATCACCTTGTATTGAAAACATTATCTCGATTGACAGTAACGAAACAAAACAAATGCATGAAGCTGAAAATACTGAAGCAATGAATGATGATGAGACAATACTATGAAATCCTAGAACTAAAAAGTCAGGTCTTTAATGAAATTGAAATTGCACAAAGCAATTTAGACATATTTTGTAGTGCTTGCAAATGAATACTGAACTAAATTGATATAAACAATAACAGAGATAGTGCTGCTATAAACTCCGCCTGTATTTACTTCCTGGCTGCACCGCCCGCCACGGGGCAATTTAGAACGCTACTGAATGCGGGGCACGTAGCTTGACTCGGACTGTAGTGTCAGGTGAAGCAACGACGATACAGATCATCGGCACGTGCCCGCTGCGTCTGCGCCAGACGCAGATAAAAAATAACCACAGAGAAACTATCGGATTTGTGAAAGAGCGACAGAGAAATTGCTAACATTTTATAAAAGTAAACGGTAACAATGACGTGTTATGGTAAACCAAAGATAAAGACGTAGTCCACGTGCCGAACGCCTGTACCCGATAGATAGACAAAATTGTTGATGGTGTGCACTTTGGAATCAATACACGAATATATCGGGGTAAGAAGAACATGTTAACCATTATTGATTTTTGAAACATGGTGAAATAAAGTCCATGTTATTTTTAATGCACTTAATAATGCAATGACAACTTACTCGTAGAAGTGGTTGTCCGAAGAACCAAGTTAGGACCTCTAAATGAGAATTTATACCAAGATAAAAAGCAGCGAAATAAACGATCGGTGCTAGCGAAATAAATTCTCATCCGCATGTAGCAATAGCAAGTCAGTATCGGGCAAGCGCCTCGAGGGATACTAATTCAATCAATTGACCGACCATAAATAAAATGGCCGACAGGCCGCGATACGACACGGGTACCACGTAATTGAGAAGTCGCGATACTACACGACCAACACGGCAAAAACTTTAAGAAATGCCCTGCCCCCCTCACTCCCATGATTTATAGGACTCAGCAGAGAAAAGACCGCTCAATGCTGCTGGCCATAAAACTCTGGTGGCTTGAAGCGACAAATCAATTAAGCGCGAAGGAGATAAAAAGGATGCATTAATAATGAAAAGGATTTCGAAATAAATAAGACCCTTACTGATATGGCTGTAGGGTTTTATGCAAATCCGCGATATAAAAATTAACTTAATATTCTTACGAGTATGCAAACTATGTAGTACTTAATGCGCTGTAATAAAATAGATAAATACTCAATAAGAACCAACCAGAGAATCCAGAGTTATAAAACGGAAAGGTTTTGAATGTAAATATTGCGCTCCTAAAATTATCAAAGCATTCAATATGCAAACTAAAGCATGGAAAAGTCCAGAAAATTAGAAAGAAAAGCCGAAGGAATACAACATAATCAGGAAATAGTTTCCGAATAACACTGAATTGAAATTCTGGTTGATATAAAAACAAATACTGCACCCCCTCACAAACAAACAGGAAATTAGACACCAAAACCTAAAGGGGCTTAAGCACTATAATCCCTGTTTTTGTTGAGGGTGTCTGCCAACAAATGGAAGTGACAGGCTGCTAGGAAATTAATCGTGAAAAATCTGTGAGGAGGCCGGGGCTAAAAGGAGCGGCGTTAAATCGAGCCACGTGCGCTGTCTATTAACAGTTGACACTATTGGGCTGAAGCCAAAGAGAGATCAAGCACACGGGAAATTTTCGTGATATACGAGTGATTACTTGTCTAAACAACGTGTGCCCTTTATTAAATTTGACATAAGTACTCGGAGTCGGGGCTGTAATAGTGGTAACGGTCAACGGCTTGGCAAAGATATCGAAAATAGCCCCTTCCGAGCTTCAACTTATTTTGTATAGGCGTACGATTATGTGTAAGGCTTTTACAATATAATACAATACAAATATACTTTATTGCACACCCGGGACAAAAACAAAACATACAACATAAAGAGAGGTACAATACAATGTGCAGAAGGCGGCCTTATCGCTGCAAGCGATATATATATTCCAGGCAACCCACAGGCGATGGAAAAATCATATGATACATAATATACGGTTACAAATGGCGTATGAAATAGACACTACTCTCAAATAAATAAATAACAATAATAAAGAATGCAAACCCTTGCAAGCTGCAATGCAGTAGTAATGATATTACGTAAATAAATACTATAATATATACAGAAATATAATACTGTTATACTTATGATGTAGGAAACATTATTTAGAAAGACTAGGTAGAACTTTTCCTGGAAAGTGTGATCTAAGTACCGAGATTTATCTTATACATATTAATTATGTCGTTCTGTTACTGTCATCAAACCAAGATTTTAAATGTTTGAAGGTTTGGCTATTTGCTGACTTTGAAATCCTTATTTATTTAGATTAAAGGCTAATCTATCCCCAATGAGCCGGTTATATCACTCGTTATCGTATTACTCTGTTATAGCCGAGTGCCAGTTATCAGCAATACATTAAGTAACAAATTACAGAGCGAAGTCAACCGCCTTCCGTCGTCTCGTACAGTTTATCTTAGTATGATGCGTCATTTCACCTCGGTTGCTCCCCGACGCCGAGGGCTATCATTATCTCGGGGTACATCTCGGTTTGATTGGCTTTAGATTCTCGAGGTCAAGTGTCAACTCTCTCATTTCTTATTTTATTGTTTTCATTTATTTTAAAGAGTTGATTGAATCGTCTATTAATAAGGCTTTAAATTTAAATAGGCTTTCCCAAAATCGCAAACTCTGGTTACCAACGGACGAAGGAATTTATTGCAAAACATTTAAGAAAATTGTCTAATCAGTGTTAGTCCATGGTCCTTGACTATTAAGATTATATTCAACATCAGTAGCCCAAATACCGAGTGGATAAGTGGTTACAAACAATGGTTGGTCTTAGCACACTTATCGTCTTATAAGACGCATCACCTCTCGCGCTCCGTTCTCTTATCGTGTTTCTCCCTGTGATATTTTAGAACCAGAGATTTCGAAAACCATTGAATTTTTTGTGGCCAAAAAGTAAAGCAGCCGACTTTATCTCGCCAGAGAGCGAGGGATACAATGAGTAACAAATTACAATGTAGATAATACCGCAGGGTGCGCTTATCTTTGGAAGACACCTCGACTCCGAAACTCCCCTTGTTACTTCCCTGACTTCCCGGGGCTATTTCATTTTGTAGTTCCTTTTCGAAACATTTTGAATTCAGTCATTCGAATTAGGCCTGTATACTCCTATATTTGGAGTTGGCTGATACAAGCTGTAAATTCTGGACCTCGAAATAAATCGTATTTTTCTGGGTTAATTTAAATTATATTTCGTTATTCGGTTAGGATAGGTTATTTTCATTACTCACTAATTATACTCCCTAGATCATTTGCCGGCTTGAAATCTATAGGTATGTACTAGATTATAATGCTTATTTGAAATTTTAAAAATAATGTTTTATAAATATTTACTTAGTAATGCAAGTATCTACACTAAGTAAAATTAATTCTATTCTCTGTTGGGAGGAAAGATACCGCAAAGTTTTACGAGATTACGTCAAATAAATGAGCGCATTACGTACGAAAGTTACCAAATATGTTTCCACCCTTTACCCGAGTACCTACAGTCATTATACGAACGAGGGTGTTTTATCAAACACAACCAGCAGATATTGTAGTACTTTGCAAAGCTTTTACACTTCAGAAGTATCTGCGACACGTGTTGTAATGGTACTTTCTGTACCTAACTCTGCCTTTGTGTCTATGTCTTTGTGAATTTTCCATTCTTTGTGAAACCTATTCGATGTTATGTTCCATATCTTTTTTGCGAAACTCTATAACTATTACTTATATATTTCTGTACTATGTCCGTTATTAGTTCGCACTAGCTGTTTTAAGTAAGACGGGGAAGTATGGTATTAGGAGAGCAATGGGATGCATTTAGACAACGTTAAATCGATCATCAACTTTCATAAAAATGCAAAGATAGATTATGTAAGTTGGTAACTACCGATAAAGCTTTTTTTGTTCAATATTAGAACTGCCATCAGTCGTATATTGAGATTTTTTGGGCATTCATCAATACAGCTCCCTTAATAAATCATTGTATTATGTGTTTGTGAGTAGCTCTTTGTGTTTTAACCTCCTTGGATAATTTGGAGCAAGTAACAGATCCATGGCAAGTTGGTTGGGGTGTTTTCTAAGACGTTCTATCTAGACCGAGATATCTCTTGACGCTCCTGTTTATTTCCTCTTTAACGGTTGGTAGGCCGAGGTATTGCCTGACTTATTGAGTAAAGCTTGATTACAAAAACAAAAACCCTTGCCAAAAAATCCGCTATTGCGGAAACTAATTTTTTCATAGATATCTTCGTAAAACAGATTAAGTAGGTACTTATTTTCGTAGTCAGGAAACTTTCGGCCGAATTATCTGCTTGGAGAACGAAATTTCCGGCTGCCGCCGAAAGCGATTTCTTTACTCTATGATTATTTGCAGGACATCAGACCGCTACCCTTTCCAAACTTCACCAACCTGCTCTGTAAAACACGGACTAGATTGTTCCCAACATTCGCCGGAAGACAGAGAATGGATTCGGACTAAAACACGTACCCTCCTTCATACCATTTGGACCCTCACATAAAATAGAAAATTCCTTTGGCCGGCGATTTCCGACGTCTCCCATTGTCTGGCTCGGTGCGTGCAACCCTTCCATAGATTAAACAGGAAAACTTTTATTCAAAGGTGTGGATTTATATCATTGAATTTTCCAATTTGTTTTGAAATTGTGGATGTGAGTTTTCGCTTATATTACCTTTCATTTCATATCTACAATACAGATAGTACGTAAAGGTTAGGATTTCTACAGACCTAATTTAACTCTTGGCAAAAATTTGATATAAAATTTACAGAAATATCTAGCGCTCTAATAAGGATAACTTATACGTATAACTCTACATTAAACATTTTAGAAACCCCCCACGTACCATTGTGGGGTTCCCCTTACTTTTTCCTAGTCATCATCACTGTTCCAGATGTGGGAAGGTCACCATAGTCATAAACATTTCAAACTCGCTCAAACTCGAGCTACCTAACTGTCACCGTTCCAGAGATCCCATCATACTCCAACATCCCAAGATACTCCAAGATCTTAGAACCACTGATCCAATTTTCATCTGACATAGCTAAGAACTTTCAACGGGTTAGACCTGCGGCGCCTAAAGGCGGGACGCTCGGCCTAGTTCAAGTTACATATTGCGAAATTGAAGTCCACTAATTTTGTCCTGGCCATCATCAGATCCTCAAGGTTTCAGATTTCGGAAACGCACCATGAACCAGAATATTTGAGCTCAAATTCGAACCATCTAGCTATTACCGTTCCAGAGATACCATCTGTCATCAAACATACTCCAAGATCTTGGAAACCACTGGTCCAATTTTTATCAGACTATCAAGCTAATTACACTCTCGTCAAAATTCTCTATTTTAATAGATAATAAAACCGGGTCCTAATCGGACCATCCGTTCTCAAGTTATGAATGAATGAATACGACAGACAAACACACAAACAGACAAACAGACAGACAGACAAACGTGTCAAACTTAAAACCTATACACGCCCTCCCTCCAACGGTTGGGGATTAATAGGATTGTTTTGAGAAATGCCGGTCTTTTAGGTTATTTTACAGATGAAAAGTGATTTTTCAGAACCAATTAAAGCTTGGATGAAAGTAAATGTCAATGTAAATGTGTAGTCTTCCTCGTTCGTTCCTTCATGCATTAATTAAAGTATATTTTACATATTAGGCAAGAGATATTTGTGTCGCTCCGTTCCTTCTGCCTACTCCGCAACGGACATAGCGTAAGTATGTATTTGTATGTGTGTAAGCACTAAAACAATGATTGATTGACCTAATAGTAACAATACTTCAGTAAAACATTGCATAAATAGAAGATTAACCTTATTTATTATCATTCGATAGGTTCTTTATTTTAAGTGTAAATGAATATGGCATAATCTAGTGCCTCGCCCCTTTCGCTCTCCAATTCCATTTTAACGAAAGACGCACCTAAGCCGCCTTCTACCACGCTGGCTGTGGCATCTGAACCGAAGAGATCGAAGGCCATGATGCACTGAAACAGTAATAAAATAAAACAGATATACTCGTACCTCTAAATATTTAAATATGTATTTATCTATTTACATTTAGTCAAGTACAGTGGGGAGTGCAACTGCCAGGCACTCGCCACTCGCCCTTTTACTTGCACTCGCCAATGTACTTGACCAAATGTAAACCGGCCATAAGAGACAGATTCATGGGGCTAACGGATGGACCGGCGGAGAACGTCTTGAAATCTTTTTATCACTCATTAGAGGGTTTGGTATACGAATACTACAAGGTGACTATGTCAGCCTCGTTAGGGTCACTAAGGGAAGGAATGGGAAGCGTATATAAGCTATTTTTTTATCTTCTTGTTAGCTTCTTCTTCTTGTTGTCCTATGAGCCGACATCGGGGCAGAGGACATAACATTTTTCCATGTAGGTCTGGCAGTGGCCTGTGTTTTTATTGTTAGCTATATACCACCTACTTAAATAAGTATACTTACATTTATAGTTCTTTTTTGATTATCTTCATAATATAACACTTTTGTTCTCTTTATAAAAAAGATTCTAAGGGCATCAACTCGTTCCTGATAAATCAATGTTTTATTTTCAGGCGTGCCCATCAATAAATTCAAGCAATTCGCCCAAGTACAGACCAGCAACACAATTAGAATTTTAATCTTCATTATTTTTGTTCAATTAAATGAAAAATTACAATGATTCAAGTACTTTATTATAAAGCACGATGAATGCGACGCTTCGAATATAGATATAGTAAAACTTGGACCTATGTTGAGGTTTATATACTTATTTAAGCTATCTATATCTACTGACTTAAGATCCATGGAAACACAGCTATTCCACTATCTTCTGTTTGTGTAACTACGAGTATTAGAAAATACACAAAGGTCAAGGGATGCAGATAAATAATATTGCAGATAATAATTGTAACTCTTACAACACACAGTCAATTAATCGTTCTTTAAAAATTATATCTCCTACTTAGATGTTAGAACCATTATTTGGAAATTAATATATGAAAATGGCAACATACCTGGGGCGATCCATTAATTTTTAGTCAAATAGAAAATAAAAAAAATATTACTAATATTTATTTACAACTTTTTAAAGTATTCCCCTGCGACAACAATGCACTTATGCATTCGACTGAACCAGCTTACTTGAGGATCTGAATATTACAATAACTGAAGTCCAGTTAAATTTTTCCTGTTCATCATTAGACCCTCGTGGTTCGGTATTTTGTACACTATTACTGGGATTCAGTTACTATTGTTCTGGACATCATCAGACCTGAGGATCTGTGAGATTCATTGTGTGATAAAGCAGCGCTTTGAGACTATTTTCGCGACGATCTGCGCAAGGTGGCTGACAAGCGACTGGATGAGAATAGCCTAAAAACGGGCTTAATGGCGCGCTCTGGGAGAGGCCTATGTCTAGCCGGGCACTTCCTGATTTACAATAAACAACTTCTGTGTGCTTTACTGAAAGATTTAAAACGAGGTTATTCCCACTTGGTAGCATTGTATCGATGATAAGATAAGCAGGTCTGATGTTGCTCTTGTTATGACAGCGTCTGGAAGACGCCTATAGGTTAATCTATTTGCCCTTATATCAGTGTATCCGGGTAAATCATCGATATTGCTTAGCAACATTGGAAAATACAACAAATTTCCATTATCTTCTATTTATGTGAACTTACGTCAATGTCAAGAATTCAAGATTAATTATTGTAGATCATCAACAATTTGAGCTACCACCCCACTTGTGGGGTGTGGATGGATATAGTAGGTATATTGCTGGTTGTGAATACAAAACGTCAGCGAATTAACACATTTCAAAAATTCTGGTGTTTTGTCTGTATTTCAAAAGTTACAGATGGGACGCGCTCTGATATATTAGTCTCAGAGCTCTAAAATTGTTGCTGTTTTTTGAGTTTGACTGAATCGAGAAGTTAAATCTAACCATAAAAGGCTGAAGGGGTCAGTTATAGGTACGAAATGATATGGTACATCTAGGAATGTTAGTTGAAAAGGAGTCCGTTTTGAGGTAAACTAAAATAAAAATAAATTTGACTAACTGGCTTCGCCCAGAGGGCGATACTAGTTCGATTTTTGTACATCGCCCTAATCGGACAGAGCCTTTAAAAGAGGTTTTTAAAGAGATTTTTAGAATGATGTACGTATACTTTACTTGTTTAAATACTTAACTACTACTTATTTAAAACTGCATTCACAGATTTATGAAAAATGGTACAGTCAGTAAGAAAAATGCATTTCACAGTTTTAATTTTTTATTGCCAATCGATTCCAATTCGTACAAGAAACATACTTATTGACTATCAAACCAAACTAGATTAAGTTTTTCCAAATAAGATTTTCATTGAATAATTAAACATGTCACTACGAAACTTTACGAAATGTCTAAAGTTTTCACGAAATCCCGGATTACGCTATCCCCGTTGACATATTATATAAACCCTGACATAATCAGGATTTAATTCATAAGCATTCGAAGTATCTTTCGCTTTTGTCGTGTGTACTAGCATTACCATAAATTAATCATAAATAATTTAATAATAATGAATTTTCAAATTCTTATTCTATTGCTAGTGTGTGTCCTCGCGAGTTGCGACCATTTGTTTCTAGGGGATCCGATAAACAAGAAATTGATTAATGAAGGAAATGTAGACGCTTGGAAAATCCCTTTTATAAAGAGAACAAAATTATACCATTTTATTGATAATTTGGAACAAAGAACCATACATGTAAGTACTAAGCTAATTTTTAGGTTTAAAGTTATTTAATGCCTGAGAATAAAGAAATTGTATTTATTTTTATTATTTATTTAATAACATTACAGTTATTTTTATGTAAAGAGGTGGGTACATAAGGTAATCTAAAAAAATATCGTCTGTGTTTTAGATAACGCCCATTTGGTTTAATTATTTTTTATAGTGGCCAACACTTTTAACACGTTTATATAAACGCCAAGAAATCATAACAAAACTTATTTCGACAGGGTTCTACAGAGTAATGCTTGATGTGTCTTCCACTCTTAGAATAGATAATGATAGATATTCTTACGAATTTTACGATAAGATTGTTTTGAAATTATTTTGAGACATGTATCTAAACTTATTTCATATTTTCTGGTTTGTCTATTGCCATTTTACTGAATTATAATATTTGTTTCAGTGCATTAGGGCATTTGATAGGACGAACACGAACGCCGTAGGCAGAGTACTGTCTGGAGGCATGAATGAAACATACGTAGAGTTGGAATTCGAGAGCGAAAGAGGGGAGGGACTGGACTATGTCATAACCATTTATACTTAATCATTGTATGTACCATACCCCACTTTATACATTGTCATATGTATTTAAGAATTAATAATGATGTGTGTAATAAATGTTTGATTTAAATTGTATCTTTCTTTCTACTCTTCCTACATATAGTTGTTAATTTCGGGGGGCAGAATCAGAGGGCTCTCAACAGAGGCTTCAAGCCTGCCTTCAGAAACTCAAGAATCTAGGGGCAACAAACGCGCATGCTCAAAATTAAGAATCTGAATGAATCTCAAGTAGGCTCTAATGCTAGAAATTGAGTCACCGTGACGAAAATGTCTACTTTCAACATACTACTATCTCTTGAACTATTTAATCTATTAAAATTTATATAGCTATATCATTGGATAGTCATTCGGCGCCGTTCTAACGATACCTAAACATAACTGAAACATTGTTTCCCCGCTTCCACCCCGCTTCAGCTTGCCAAAGTGGATCCCTTTTTTACCAAAAAAAATTAGCGACTTATATTAAATTCTCTATAACTTTGGAACTATTATAGATATCGAAACACTTGAAACTGTGTTGTGATGAGCTTGAACTACGCTACCTTACTAACCTAACGCTAACCTCACTCGCATCTAGTTTCAACAGTTGAAAATATTTGACAAGTTTCATCAGTTGTGACCTAATGCCTCGCTTAACATGCCTTGATATGAAAAGGAAGCGCAGCTGAATTCGACAAACACCCATGTCTAACGCAGAGCGACAGCGCATCTATCGTTTGCGATAAAAATCGCAACAATCAGATAACTACGAGCAAACTGGCGGCTCTTCGCGTGTTGGTCCAATGTTGGAGTTGCAGAATATATTCCATGTTTCGGCAGATCCCTTCTGCCTGGTAGGTTTTTTTTATTATATAATGAGAGCAGACGAACAAATAAGCCATCTGAACAAACAGGTCACCGTTGCCCATAGACATCTCACCACACATTTCGATGCCCTGCTATAACTTTACCCTTCAGACCGAAATATAGCAAAGTATTGCATTGCTGCTTTGCGGCAGAAGTAGGTAAAACCACCCTTTTACTCAAATTAACCACCGCAGGCCCAGGCTGATTCTACACAGAGTCACACCACCTTCTTCAAATATTATACAGTTACAGTACATTTTGAAGACAAAACTTCTGACTATTTTTATACTGGGATAGAAATGCTAATTAAACAATCCGAAAAGTCTATTGAAATAGATGGAGACTATATAGTTTCATGACCTTGAGTGTCCTTTTTCTTTGTCAGGCCGGAATTTTCGGACCTCACCTTATACTTGCATATAGCTTTCATTTGAAAGGGATTTTTGTTTCATAGACTGAACCAATACTGATGATTTTCTCACATTCCAGAGCTTTTACAAACCATCATAATTACTGTTGTAAATAAACGTTAAAAAATCGTAGAGGAACGTTCAAGACTCCTCTATGTTTTTAATGCATAGATTATATTTTTATTTTATAAGTTATGACATTTTGCTGTTCTCTTACCTGTAGGACTGTTACTGTCAAATTTCTTTTGTTGTTTTTTTTTAAGGCAAAGGGAACTGAGCCCATACAGCCATGTCTGATGTAAACAACTCTTTCAAGTCTTCTTTAAAATGCTGGTGTGACACATTTCAATGCTATCTGGGAGAATCTTCCACGCTTCTGCGCCATCCGAACCAAATAAGAAGGCGTCCCGGACGCAGTGTGGCTCTTCAAAATCCAGCCAAGTACGGATCGGGCTGCAGCGTCTTATTTCACTTTACTTCACTGTCTCACACATTATTCACATCTTGTCGAAGTTTTTCGAGCAAGAAACACCATTCTTACTAGAAAAGCACTACTGTAAAACAATTTGCAAGACAAATCGAAACAAAGCTGACGTGGACGCCACAAAAGCGCGGGAGAAACTCCAAATTTCTTTGTAGCTTTCTCAAATTTCTTTAAAAAAAATGTTGGTGAGTACCTACCTACTTATTTTTTCTTAACTGATGATGTTTCTAAAAAGTAGATGAAATCAAACAAAACTATTTTAAGGATTCTTTATTAATGCGTATATCGGGTCAGTACCTGTATTAGTTACAGTGAGATCTAAGTATAAATAGCTATAGTATACTCAAGTCCTTTCCCTCTTTCGCTTTCTAATTCCAATTCAACGAAGGATTGTCCGATGCCGCCAGATATCACTCTGACTGTAGCTTCTGAGTCTAAGTTATCGTAGGCCCTGATGCACTGAAACAATAATTTAATATAAAAATAAAATAATTAGAATAATAAATACCTAGTTAACGGCAATAGACATTGTAATACTTTTTTTATTAACCAATTAGGTTGCGAGCTTCGTTACGGCGACGCGACGCTTGCGCCGACATAATGACATGTAAGAGTAGATTACTGAACGAATTTATTATATAAAGACGATGAAAAGTTTAGACAAAAATTAGAAAATTTAATTTTATAGGACATTTCTGATATTTTTAGTATCAAGTAATAATTATAGAATAAGAGTAAATGAGGAACTTTTTTGCTGAATGCATCGTTTTATCAAAAATCTATGAATGCATTTTAGGTGCTCATAGTGCCCCATCCTAACATTCCAGCGTATAATAACAATAAGTAGGAATTTTCGTGACCGAAGTTATGTATATTTTAATATTACAGTGTATTAGTACGAAAACTTACATTTATAGGTCTTGATAACTGTTCATCGATAAAGAAAAATGTTTTGGTTCTCTTTACAAAAGGAAATTTCCACGCGTCTACATGTCCCTCATGCATCAATTGCTTGTCTTTCGGGTCCCCCAAAAACATATTATCACAGCTGGCCAGAGCAAAGACCAACAATAGAATCAGAACTTGAAACTTCATTATGTCTACTTGAATTATGGGCAATAATTAATTAAATATTATTTATTAGGTAATGTAATTAATTTATCGATAATACGAGTACACACACGACAAATGCAATGCTTCGAATAGAGATTAATTATATTTTGTAATTAATTCTCGAGGTTTATATACATCTTTAAAACCTTGGAAATACCGCTTCCATTCCATTATCTTTACATACTTCAGTAAGTAAGTAAGCATGTAAAATTCCACTAAGGTCAAGAGGAAATGTATAGATCAGTAGTTAATGAAGTAGTTATTGTAACATAATACTTACACTAACACTACTGATTGATAAGTAAGTAAGTAATACTTAACGATATTGTTACATACGTAGGTATTAAGATAGTTGATGGAATCAGGCGTTACTTTGCGGAAATCGCAAGGATTTTTCTTTTTTTTTTTGCTCTTGACATCACATCACATTGACTGTCCTCTTGTCCTGATGATACCTCGTTTAGAGGAGAAACACGTGTCGAATTTGAATTCAAGTTAGCATTTTCTAGCAGTTACATCACAAAAGAAGTATATAGATACTTTGTGTCCATAATCCTCGAGGAAGACAGAGCAACCACCGACAGGTAGTTCCCACATTTCGCCGTAAAATTTGGTGGATAAACGCGATAGGAGGCGAACCTATCTCCGTCTACTAGGTGTAGAATAGTATCCAGCTATTCATTTATTTAGGTCCCAATAATTAATTAATTAATTATCATTATTATCGCAAAGGATGGCATCCTTTGCGATTATAAATCCTTCTGCATTTGGATAACGTTGGGGAGGGCGAATCCGAGGGTCGAGTGGTGGATCCTTCTTCCCCCAATATTGTTAGAATTAAGTATTAGGAATCACCTAAAGATACGGTGCATTAATTATATTTTTTTTTTTTTATATTTTATTTATTTGTCAGTTTCACAGCATATTTCATATTAAAAATATAAATCAAACAATTAAAAATCTATAAATGCCAGTTACGAAACCAAACTATTACAAAGCTATTTAAAAAGGTAATTTAGCAAATAGTTACAAAACGAAAGAGAAAAAATTAAAAATAAAATAAAACAGAAAATAAAAAAGGCCTTACGATATGTTTGAGTGCTAACGGTGTGTGTGTGTGTGTGTGTGTGTGTGTGTGTGTGTGAGCGATGAGGATAATGGTAGTGAGATTGGGAGAGAGAGTGGAACAGGAGATGGAAGGATTAAGACCGGGCCAATTGACGTATGACTTCATTGACGAACTGAGAGCGACTAAGGAAGAAAATGTCAGCGGTGGAGAAAAATCGTTCGTATAGGTATAGGTCAATTACCACAGCGATTGTCGGTAAGTACGAATAGGTTACTATTCTAATTTTATTTATTATGCATTTCTCATGATAGGTATAGCTACGAGTACTTAAATAAATTAGAAAAAGGGTGAATAATTTAAATAAGAAAGAGGTCGCCGCCTGCTCGCGGGATTTTTTTCACCTTTTTCTTATTTATATAAGAAATCACTGCCTATATTTAAAAATCTCCTTCGTCAACATTACGAACTGCAGTGTGGATACACTGCCTAATTGTTGTAATGCAGTTTCACTTTAGCATATGATGTGTGTTATTTATTTATTTATTATATTTTTGATTATATATTAAGTATTATATTTCTGTATATATTATAGTATTTATGTAATATTATTACTACTGCTTGGCAGCTTGCAAACGTTTGCATATATTTAAAAAAAAAAATATTTTTATTTATTTATTTGAGGCTAGTATCTATTTCATACGCCTTTTGCACCCGTATATTATATATTTTATGATTTTTCCATCACCTGAAGGTTGCCTGGAAGATATCGCTTAAAGCAATAAGGCCGCCTTCTGCACATTGTATTGTACCTCTCTTTATGTTGTATGTTTTGTTTTTGTCCCGGGTGTGCAATAAAGTATATTTGTATTGTATTGTATTGTATAAGTAGGTTACTATTCTAATTTTCTTATAGTTATACAAGTAGGTTATTCAAGTTAAAGCTTTGCTTCCCGTTCTTAAATTATAGCTATCTGTGATGTAGGGTGTAGGTATAATAATTATTAGAGTATTTAATAGAACTAATGATGAATTAAAACATCTTCAGTTTATGTTTTATAACCGACGATTAAAAAAAGAGAAGTTCGCAATTCGATGCGTATATAAGATGGGTGAACCATGTAAGGCCATGCTCTTTGTAAGGCCGATTATGCAAAAATGGCAGTTATTATCGTGTGTGTATTAATCCGGCACGAACTCAACTCAGAGCAAAGCATTGAAATGTGAGCTTTATATCATAGTACATACAGTAGGTTTTCAAAATTTAAGTGAAGTAGTTGTCGACGAGTTGTTTACAACTCATCGACGACTACCTCACCGTCTACTTTGGAATTTTGAAAAACTACTGTATGTAATACGATATAAAGCTCACATTTCAATGCTTTGCTCTGAGTTGAGTTCGTGCATGGTTCGCGTCGAGTTGGTATAATATGCGATGGTCATAAGGGTGAGATTATCATAATATGAACGCAATAAAGAGCGTTGCTATGGTAACAAATTAACAGTGTTTTCCCGCATTTACAAAGAAGCTGAAACATTATTAAATTATTATTATTAAATGCTAATCATGTCCAATCCTACTTATAAATTTTACCAAGAACCAACAACCGCAAGTGTTACAGAGTGAACTTGTGTTACAGAGTGAATCTATTGAGAACTAAGTGCTAAAATCCAATTTCGAATGGAATATTTTTTGTGGACATTAGAATTTCGCTACCACCACGCCTAACCCACTGTTTAGGCGTGTTTAACCCGTTACCCTTGGCTAGTAACCATCTTCTACAACTTCGTTTTTAAGTTGATTTATTTCGGCGTGGGGAATGTTTATAGGACTTCCAGTCTTTGTACGCCCGTTTTATAACAGTTTCAGTATTTTACAAATGTATTCTATGACCGTGTGCTATATTACCATTTACCATTAGCTGAGATTGAGGTCGATCAGGGGCTTAATATTTAATAAATTAAAAAAAAAACTAGAAGCCGACTCTACTAAAGTCGACTATTTGTAGTCTGTTTTTATTTTTTTATTATAAAATCTTTTTTTCATGCTTTTTAATTGTTATGTAAAATTATTTATTAAATTCACTGTATGTCCTCCTCCGACTGTTAAACATATTCTGCACTTTCTAAAAAAAATCGTTTCAGCCATCTGAAAGCCGATAGGTTTAGTTCTATTATGCGAATTACTGTTGTGATTTTGTTTCATAGATCTAGTTCGTTCTCTAGAGTCTAGAGAACGAACTAGATCTATGAAATATCGCCAAATGTAATCAATGGGCGTTGAGATACGGAAATCGGGCAGGTCAAGTGCAAAGATAATGTTTAGTCTAGAGAAGCTAAGTAGAGATTGTGCCAAACAAAATCTCAATAGCCATTCGCATAATATTAAAAATCATTTAAGAACTAGTTAAAGAGCGTCGGTGGCCTAGTGGCTAGGACACCGGACTCCCTTGCTGCTCGAAACCGTGCAGTGCCATGTACCAATGAATTTTTGGTATTTTTCGAAAACTTACGTACATTTACCGACTGCTCTAACGGTGAAGGAAAACATCGTGAGGAAACCTGCACACTGAGATGACCAGTGTGTGAAATGGGGTAGATACAAAAGATCCTCAAGGGTCCAAGTCTCTCAGTGAAGGGTCTCAGTGCCGCTGGGGTTATTCCCGGCCCCCTATCATAAGATAAGATAAGAACTGGTTATGCTTAACGGTCAGGGAAAACCTTTGTAAAAGGGTTTGAAGATTTCACTATGGAGCCTGGCCCTAATCGCCAAAAAAATTTCAAAATGGCGGCCACGCATTATTCCTATATAAATTGATAGCTGATAACGACACAAATCTAGATTTTATTAAAATCGTATTCCCTTAATTCATTTTGAATAAAAGTAAAGAAAACTCGGATTTTAGACTGTCGATGAATGTGATTTTGGAACCCACATTAAATGTGCTAAAAGATAATGTACAGGTTCATTTTGGGTTGGGTACATTTTTTTATACCAGAGGAGTTCAAATTTAGAGGTTCGAAATAATTAAGTTGAACCAACTATTGCTTACATATTTAAAAAAAAAATCACTATGATAGCTACTCAAAATTTCTATCTATCTATCAGCCCGTGTCTGTCCACTGCTGGACACAGGCCTCTCCCAGGGCGCGCCACATTACTCGGTCCTCAACCTTTCTCATCCAACCATCGCCAGTAACCTTCTTCAGGTCGTCGGTCCACCGTCAGTCCCACACTGCGCTTTCATGTACGCAGTCTCCACTCTAAAACTCGTCTACTCCAACGGTTGCCGGTTCTGCGGCAGACATGGCCAGCCCATTGCCACTTCAACTTGCTAATCATATGAGCTATGTCGGTAACTCGCGTTTTGTGACGGAACTTTAAATTAATTATTAAATACTGAAAAATTAATAAACGGATTTTATGAGACATATTCGGGGATCTTGTACAGAAAAAAATATCTGAAATTCCTGTATTTGGAGCCATAGATTAAAAAAATGAAACAAAGGTAGGGATTATTCGAAATATTTCCAAACATTTAAATTGCTTAGCTCAGAAACCGTTAATTTTGGGATTAGGTCCTTTTGCTGATAAGTATCTGAACAGCAGTTAGAACATCGCTTGCTGAGACACCTGTATAAAACTAAATAACTAGGAGTAGAAATAAAACGAAAAAATTATTTAAACTTATAAAATCTGTTTATTTATTTTTTAAACAGTTTGGTTATAGTACGTAAGTGGGTACATATCGATCACTGTAATAGTTCAATCGGATATTACACAGCTTCATAATGAACCATGCATTTCAAGCAACGAATGTGAAAATTTGCACACATATTTAGAACACCCAAAGGATCGTTTTGAAGATTAGAGTGCACGCAGATTATATATCGATAACGTATAAGTTTAATACAAGAGCGCAAAAATTACTTTGAACCCCCCTCATGCCCAGTAGCACGATCTGCCAGCGCAGCTACCGGGCTAACTCAGCTTATATTGATCCAAAGAATAATTGCGCGAAGCGGCTGCTTCGGCTTCTTATGTTGGTTTTTTTTGTATGTAGCTCTTACTATGGAAAAAAAGAATGAAAAGCTCTTCCGTGCGATACTTAATAAAAAAAACGTACTTATTGTGAAATGATATTTAAAGTTTATCTTTTTTAAATCTAGAATAATGTGGCTTAAAAAAAGTATTTTTATGTAACTACATTTGCATTAGTTTTAACGTTATCGACGATACCAGGTCGAAATTTTTGTTGTCTATTTTAAACTTTTTAATTTCTTTTTAATAGAATTTGTCATCCTATATTATAAAATCGACACCAAAAACGTAGCGCGGAGGAGGGACGCTTTGACCCCCAACCCTGATCTGCGTGGGCTCTGATCTTCAAAATGATCTTTTGGGTGTCCTAAACACGTGTGCTAATTTTCACATTCTTTGCTCGCAGTGCATGGTTTTTCAACAATCTGCCCAGCTATAACCTTTTACACAAACAAATAAGTACAGTTATTAAAGCATAGTATGCTTAGATATACAAGTAATTACTTAACTATAAATATCTACATGATAGTGCAATCCCCTCCCCCTTTCGCTCGTTATACGTATATTTACGTATGAATAACCGATTCCCCCGGAAGTGATCTCTGCTATGGCTTGGGTGTATTTTAAATCTTGAACCATGACGCACTGAAACAGAAAAAAATATTAATAGATATTTACGAGCAAAAACCTAAGGAAAATCTCTATTCACAAGTGACTGCGACTGTTGCCGCAAAAAGACCCATTTGTTTCTAAATAATTCATATTTTAATGTTTTGTTTAAAGGGAAATTTGTTTCAAGGAGGGTATTTTGTGAAAACATAAATAACTCTAAATTAAAAATTTAAGAAACCCCCGACGTACCGTTATGGAGACCCCCTTACTTTTTCCTGGTTATTATCAGATCCTCAAGGTTCCAGATGTGGAAAGGTCACCATGGTCATAAACATTTGAGCCCAACCTCGAACCACCTAGCTATTACCGTTCCAGAGAACCCATCATATTCCAACATCCTAAGATATTCCATGATCTAAGAACCACTGATCCTATTTTCATCTAACATGGCTAAGAACATTTAACAAATTAGACCTGCGGTGCCTGAAGACGCGGAGACGCTCCGGGCTACACCCTACGCGGAGCTCGGCTTTCGGCCTCGCCATGGCTATCTTAAAATTCCTAGCTCCACATAATTTACATTTACTTTAAATATTTGTTCTCTTAAATTGTCTCAAGATTCCTACAACTTTAGTTCGAGAATACCCTATATAACTATAAAGGTTTCGGCGGGCTGATAATCTTCAAATTCTCCTAGTTTCATATTGTAAAATTGCAGTTCGCTTACATTTTCCTGGTCATCATCAGATTCTCAAGGTTGCAGATGTCGGAAACGCACCATGAAACTGAATATTTGAGCTCAAATTCGAATCATCTAGCTATTACCGTTCCAGATATCCAATATGACATCAAAGATACTCCAATATCTTGGAAACCACTGGTCCAATTTTTATCAGACTTAGCTAAGAACACTCTTAACAAAATTCTTTTTTAAATAATAAAAAACCGGGCCAAATCGGACTGTCCGTTGTTAAGTTATGATGCCACAGACAAACAGACATACAGACACATTCACGCTAAACCAAAGGTCGTGCGCCGCGACACAGCCGCACCCGATGGTTTTTCTTTATTTTTTTCTTAAATAAGGAGAGTAATCGAGCAAACGGGCCACCTGAAGGTAAGTGGTCACCGTCGCCCATAGACATTTTATTGTTAGAGGGGTTTTAATGCGCTGCTAACTTTGAGGACTAAGATGGATTGCCTCATGTGCCGGAAATTACGCTGGCTCTATTACCCTTCAAACCGAAAAACAGAAATGCAAGCATTTCTGCTTTACGGCAGAAATAGATAAGAGGGTAGTACTGACCCAGGTGATCCTTAACATCAGTACCTACCACTTTCTTATTCATAATAAAGCTCCTTTATCGTATCGAAACCATAGAAATCTAGAAAAATCTAATAATAGACGTCTATGGGTTCTATGTATAAGGCGTAGGAGTCGTTCCAAAGTAATATATAGAGAAAAATTCAATTAATTTTTTAATTTAATTATCCTGAAAACCTACCAAACGCGTACGCGAGCAGCCAGATGATTA
This sequence comes from Hofmannophila pseudospretella, assembly GCA_947369225.1. NCBI lineage: Eukaryota > Metazoa > Arthropoda > Insecta > Lepidoptera > Oecophoridae > Hofmannophila > Hofmannophila pseudospretella. The sequence continues at coordinate 8,846,423 of OX376321.1, read as the reverse complement.
TCTATGTCCTCTTAAATAATACTTATACTCACACTTATTTTTCTGCCCTTTTCGTCGTTATAGAAGTAATTCGCCGTTCTCCTATAAAATGGAATTGCAACATTCCAATCTTCACCATCGTGAATTAAGGTTTTTCCTGCCGGATTTCCGAGAACTAAATCATAGGACGTCGCCAAACCACAGATCAGCAACAGAAAGAAAATTGTAATCTTCATTGTAAGTAGCTATTGAAATTCCGAACTAAAACGGTAGGCGTAACTCACAGTTGCAATAATTCTAATATAGATGGAAGATTGCCTTCCTTTTATATCAGTGAATAACTACAAAGGTCAACAATGTTATAGTTACAGGTCAGTATATAAACGTATAAATCTGTAGAGCAGTGGATTTACCGTATCAACTGCATTTCGGATCCGGTTTTCTTAAACCTTTTATGTTGTGTGGAACTTATCTTTGTGGTAAATTTGATGTTATGTGGGCGGATTAAGTTCAAAGTTCAAAAGTATTTTATTCAAAAGGTATTGATTTAATGTAAGTAATATATATTCTTACGCACGTTTGCATTATAGCACCTTTTGACATCATTCAGGATTTTGTACCCCAAAGAGAAAACTATCATTCCGTTGTTCGTCCGCGCGTTACTGCCGTCTACCTCGAAAACGGCCTTGTTTTCCCTTCGGGATACAGAACCCTAAAAAGACAACTTACTATTCTAGCTCTCTTCGCCAGACAAACAACGTCAGATATAGTTCCACCTGTTTCCATCACGGCGTATGTTCGTCTAATATTTCACAGCCAACGCGAAAGCGCAAATTGCATCACCAGCTGACTCCAGCGGCCACGCTGCTGAGTGGAATGTGACAGTGGAAGCAAATTGGAGAGGACAACTTGCTTTTAGCGTGTCTTGTCGCGGCCTCAGCGGATAGTGGTACAATGGGATCACTGCTTCAGCGAGGTGCAAGTTAAAAGAGAAAGCTTCTAGCAGTGGCGCATTCGCCTCAAATCTGAAAAGGACGGCAACTCTGCGGGGGGTGTTCAAACGAGGACTCCGCTCTGTCAGCGGACAGGAAGATGGAATGTAGAAGGTTACTTGTAGAACGTAGAATGTAGAACAGCTGGGAACGACCCGGAAACCGTTACAGCTGGAAGTTAAAAGGTCCGTTTTCGATTTTTCCGAACGACCCAAGGACAAAACGTACGACAATCATCAAATTCACGTCAAAAAAAATTGTACTCGTACCTATTGTTGATCAAATCCTGCCAATAGCCAACAGGAATTAAGCCTCGATAATTCCCCGGCGGAATGAGGCGCATAGCTAAAGTCTCATCATGTAGTCGGAATAAATCCAGCCGTCCGTCATCCCATAGCCGGACAATTAGAGCTTCCCTCTTTCCGTCGCCATCCGCACGGATATCCGCCTATCGATTTGCACTCCAGTGTTGAGTGATTACATTCGTAATCGCAATTACAAATTAAGAAAGTAAGTACCTACATATAATTTTATGCCTCGTTCTCTGCAGTTCTGTTAATCCAATGAGTTCTGACTAGATCCATTAGGTCCACCACTAGGTTATTGGATCTAGTAGAAATGATCCGTTGTGGTTGTTACTTACCCTAAAATAAGAATTTCTCGTTAGTAGAAACAACTTTTTACAAAAAACTTTTTAAAGTTTTATTAATTTTTCTTTCGCAAATCAAATACCTAAACAACAAGCATTAGAAACGCAAATATCGTAAATTGTACCTTTATTGGTTAACAGTGTGACCACGAGCCCATTATATCGAGATACTGTACCACTAGTGGGCCAAATTAGTGGGATCACGAGTCGTAACCTGTTCATTATGCCTTAGTATCATAGTTGATTCCGGAATCCATCATGGCTAAATCACTAGTCGTCGTGCCGACACAGCATCCTCACAGATATCCGTTTGTCCGGCAATCAATTCCTCTATTTATATACGGATGCAGTATATATAAATTGTAGAGATATCGTAACTTACAATACACATCAAGCTATATTCTGTGTTGTCATAAGTTAAAAGTACCAAAGGTTTGATGCTTGGCCAGATTTAAAATATCTGTGCCCAAAATAGGTTCTTATCTAACTCTCCGATATTTTCATAATTATTTCAATGAAAATTATGCTTTCCTATTTGCCCCGCTCTTTTATACCTCATATCTCACACACCATAAACAAGGAAATTATATCTCCCCCTTTGTTATCGCTGTTTTCGTCTTTTTTATTTGCGACGAGCGTTACGTAAAACACATTAACACAATCTACGAGCCATAGTTCTGATAGTAATGGTCTTGTTTATACGGACTCCAAGTGCCTCTCGAGTCAAGGATCCTCGGAAAAATACACCCCGTATTTCTGTCCCCCGCCTATCATCCGTTTATACCGGATTTTCTTCGAGGAGCGAAATCCGGAGTAATTCTATTCTGTCGGGATTAAAAAGGGTCGCGATGTATACATTGTATTATTCTATTTTAATTTTTGATTGAAAGTATCCGGGGTGTTTTGCTCGCGGCTTGATAAACGTTTTTTTTTAAGTTATTACCTACATATTTCAGAATAATGTACAAAGTTGGATAGAATAAAATAAGTCAATAAATCTATAATATTGCGTGTGTGCTGCAGACAGCAAATAAACGTTTACGTTTACGTTTTTTATTCTATTCTATTCTAAATCGAAAAAAGAGTTACCAAGAAATATTACTCAGGTTTTCTTCTGAGGAACCTATATTTCAATACAGTAACAGTGGTTCTTTGACTGCACTCCGCTATCATTAAATTGTGTTACAAGATTTGTTCACCACAATAGGTTTATATGTAGGTGAGTACCTACATTTTGAAAACCACTGAAAAACTCTTACTGATAATACTGTGCATTTGACTTATGAAGTGATAGCTTTCGTTCGTCCCTGCTAAAGTACAAAATTTAATTTAGCTCTTAGATTTGTCTATAAAAGATTGATAGAGCCAACATAGGCTTCTAAGATATTTGCGTTCACGCTGGTAATACAATTTAAAGTTTTGGAGCCCACATGAGCCTTCGTCTGGTCGCTATGGCAACGCCCTCCGTACTCCGTGGATTGCTCGCTAAATTTTCGGCAAATGCACGATGTGTATGGATAAAGGAAGCGATTTTCCGAGGAGGTGAATATCATTAGGTAGCTGATCCGTCTATCGCGTCTCTACCGATTCCATTAACTGAACAAACCATTCGATGGCAAAATGGTGGATATCGCAAATCGAATTTAACCCGCAAGTAGGTTTCTATATCGCAACTTTGTAAGTATCTATTTTTCTTGGTCTAACTACTGCTCATATCTTTTAAGTATGTTATTGTAATATCATTTCAAAGAGCTTACTATTACTTTCATCAAGTTGTTCTATATAGAAATTATCTAGGTATTTATGTGTGCGTTTCTTCAAACAATTGTTGCACCTTGTTTTGGTCATATAAGTCTCCCTCCCTCCATATTACACCTATCAAGTCACACTTTAGTCATGTAACATATAAAAATCTAACAAGTTATTTTTGCGGGAAGTTCTTTTAATACTTAGGTAAGTTATAAACACAAAATTAACTTTCTTGAATTTGAACACAGCAGACTATATTGTTAAGAATTAGTACAGTCAAATACGATTTCGCTATGTACGAGTATAGTCTCATAAAACCTAGATTAATTGAAGGATTTTAACTACAGAATACCTATACCAGTAAGTATACCATATACAACGAAACCGAATTAACGAAAAGGTCTAGCGTAGGTATAAAAGTCTTTTCTTCCAATTACATTTAGGGTGACTGGTGAACCTAATACGGTAAGTGGGGTAGGCCTGGAATTATCAAAGGCTCCATACATATAGTGTGGCACTCAGGTTTACTGTTTTCTTATTTGGAACTATGTTAACTGTATTAGCAGTGATCTCACGATATATTTTATCAACATTGTGGAAAGGTTATAGTTCCGACTTGATCGTAGTTGATTGATCGCAGTGGTGGTGGTACCCGAGTTTTGCGTTGTCCTTTGGATAGTTGTTCCTAAGTGGTCTAAGTTGATCCTAGTTGGCCCTGTCTGGTCCTAGTTGATCCAAGTTGGCCCGGGTTGGTTCTAGTTGGTCCGAGGTTAATATTTTTATTTTATTATCTCTCATAGGTGTTACAAAAATTATCGTGTGTAGGTACTTACCGCATACAGGAAAACCACGTATCGCACTCATGTTCATCACAACAAATCGCCTTACTTCGGCTGGTGTTGCAAATTAAACACTCGTTGCGAAAATTTGGCTCTTTCGGCACTTGTTACACAATGTAGGTACTTTGGTTAGCTGGAATATATTACTCCACGAATCCTGTGGCAATGAAAAAAGAATCCGTCGTGAGCTGCAGTCGCTTCGTTTATTCACCCCTATAGTGGAACCCGGTAGGGATTTTCTGATTTTATTTGGATTTAGCCGCCACGTAGCTGTGTATGTCCCTCAGTTTTCTAATGTGTTAGTTGTTACCCATGCAAGCGTTTGTTATTGTATTTTTTTAACTTATTTTAAAACGTTATTAACTAACAATAGTTTCGTCAGACACCACCACCTCCACACCATAGGAATAGTTATTCCGCGTGTAAACGATTTGTAGATTACTGATTAGGCATTTGCTTATATTTACTTAATTATTTACTTATATACTTTTTCGAGCGAAGTATATTGATTCGTGCTTTTTAGATGAGAACGAGATTAGTGTGTTACAATTGGAAGAGAAAAATAAAAAAAAAATTAACTTTGTATTTTTTTATTTTAATTTCTTACTCCGCTGGCGCAGCGACCCGAAGTGGAACTTGGATCTTGGATATTTATTTTAGTTATTTAGAAAATATTTATCTTCCAAAAATCAATACGTATGGCTTTCAAAGTAGTTAAGTAAGAAGGTTACTTAAAGGCTGGTTTTCACCTTCAAGTGGCAAGGACAGTGGACAGTAGAATGGACAGTGGACAGTAGGATTTTGTTTGAACTGTCCTTGCCACTTAAAAAGGTGGAAACTAGCCCTTCTAGCCTATCCACTGTCCTACCGTCCACTTGACTAAGCACTTGTAAAGGTGTAAACCAGGCCTAAGGGAAGGTAGTAGTATAAAGGCACATGCTAGAAAGGTTTTAAGTATATTTTTACAAAATTAATAGAATCTTTTTACCTGTCTTACATGATATCTGAGACTATGTACTCGTAGGTATAGAAACAATGCTTTCATATTTCAGAAAAAAAAATTGATGGTACATACATTTTATGTCACCATTGTAGTCACTGAATTGAATTACCTTAGGCCCAATGATAATTTCTCTTATCTGATAACCATACACCATATCAAGTATACGGTCTGTGCACGCCCTTAGTACCGACATAAGACAGATTTCCTCGTTGACACACAAACAAAAATGCTTTTACATCCAAAACCACAATAAATTACGGCTGATGTATGAAAAACAACCAACTTCCTCTGACTGATGCGATGCGATGCCGAAATTATACGCCCACGTGGAGGGGCGAGGCGGGATGATGAGCGATTAATCTAAATTAAACCCATTATCTAACCCTTGCCCGTTATTAAGGTGTGTAAATCTTGATGTTCCGATCGAAGTTTCAATTTACGAAATTCTGACGGGCGTTTTCTCATAAATCTGTCGGGATACGCGGGATAACATTGTAAAGAGGAGAAAATCGTAGAAATTATGACAGATATTTTTATGTAGGTAAGTGTAGTGTACCTATAGGTACTTGTTTGTATTATTTTCCCTACACTGGTAGGGAAAGAAAAATAAAGAGAAAGAAAAAGTTTGTGTAAAGAAAATATATTGAACACAAACTAATAGAGACTTACAAAATTCTAAACAATTATTATAACACAGATGAACTGAAGAATTTCTTTATATTAAACTTAAAGGAGCACTCAAGAAGACACTGCACAGAACTAGTACGGAACACGGCCAAAACACTGCCAAAACATCATCTCCTATTCAACCGGGTAGTCATCCCGTGGAACTACTTACCTGAGCAAGTTGTAAATGCTGAAAGTAGAAACCAATTTAAGAACAGATTAGACAGCCACTTACGAAATGTGAAGAAACAGGCTAACCAGCATTAGCTGCCTGCCTGCTAATCTAATAATAATAATTGGTAAATATGAAATTGAAAAGTTTTGGTTTCCGATCCTTATCGATGTAACTTGAAAATAACTTATTTTCAAGTGACCCAAAATTTAACACCTTCAGTATGATACCTAACTAATAATTACCACCTCACAACACCCCAGCAATTTTGAACAGCAACCATTGAATTATAAACTTGACTCTGTAGAGGTGACGTGCCGTTAATTCCCTACAATTATAGAACTCCCAAGAAACTTTCGAAGGCTTATTTTGAGGTTATTAAAAACTGCGCCCTTTAGATTGTTTCGTAAACTTTACGGAGACCTGTCAAGAGTTTTCGAGTGACAAGTAGATTAATGATCGTGTCGGCACCAAAAAAGTAAGGAACGGATGAATTTTTGGAGAAAATTTCACACGGAATTCGGCGACAGAAATGCTTTTAATATACTCGTATATATTGTAGTAGGTTTGTAAGAGGTTTGTACATAAGTACTTTACTTAGAATGAATTACGTCGTTTCGAAGTTCTCTTTTATTTTAAGCCTTGTATTTGTCTCACTCTGCAGCCAAACCATAGAAATCTACTTTTACGGTTTACGGTTTAAGACATTTATTTCTCTAAAAAAGTATACAATCCACTTAACTCAGGGAAATACAAGATACACTTATTGTAATTAACAATGTGTACGGTAGACGTGATTTTAAGGTTATTACTTATAAATTTATAGTATATAATACTCTGTTATTAAGGTTAATCTAATTAAAGAGCTGTAATTTTTCTGAGCTGCGGGTAACCAGAAGACGAATATAATAACACACAAAATATATCGTGCTGTCCAAACACAAACAAGCACAAACTTAATCAAACGAAATCTACTTTTGGTTTTCAAAATTTTCTAAGCTACGTATAGTTTCGGTCCTCCTCCGTTTCACTTTCGTTGCAGCGTGCTAAAATCGTTAGCCAAAACTAATGAAATATCTAGTAGTAAAGTGCCTTCAATCAATAAAATATAGTGTTCCATCTTTTAAATACCATGTCTTAAACCGAACTAATCAGCCAAAACTAATGAAATATCTAGTAGTAAAGTGGCATTATTACAAATTAATAAAATATAGTGTTCCATCTTTTAAATACCATGTCTTAAACCGAACTAATCAGCCAAAACTAATGAAATATCTAGTAGTAAAGTGCCATTATTACAAATCAATAAAATATAGTGTTCCATCTTTTAAATACCATGTCTTAAACCGAACTAATCAGCCAAAACTAATGAAATATCTAGTAGTAAAGTGCCATTATTACAAATTAATAAAATATAGTGTTCCATCTTTTAAATACCATGTCTTAAACCGAACTAATCAGCCAAAACTAATGAAATATCTAGTAGTAAAGTGCCATTATTACAAATTAATAAAATATAGTGTTCCATCTTTTAAATACCATGTCTTAAACCGAACTAATCAGCCAAAACTAATGAAATATCTAGTAGTAAAGTGCCATTATTATAAATCAATAAAATATAGTGTTCCATCTTTTAAATACCATGTCTTAAACCGAACTAATCATCATCAACTAACCCATCTGTATGAAATAAAACAACAAATAGGTAAGTATATCAATCGGCTATTGTTTCTTAATCAAACATTGACTAAACAAATAAACTAAACGATCTGTCTGTAATCTAAACAAGATACCTCACAGGTTAAACAACATTTAGTAATGATTTTGGAATTCCTTTTAAATATACCGATCATGTTTGTATTCTACAGAGTGTCTAATTATAGTGAAACTTATTACAGGATGTATTAAATATTTTGCACGAAGTGAAATGGTTCTTTGATTTTTAAATATACAAATACCTATACAATTTGAAAACCTGTTTCTATGACTAATCTAGGAAATCACAAAGAACGACTCTCGTGGCAGATTTAATGGGGTGGTTTGCCATTGCTTTCCCCATTTCCCACACTGGTTTTCTCAGTGTGCAGGTTTCCTCACGATGTTTTCCTTCACCATCAGAGCAGTCAGTAAATGTACGTAAGTCTTTCGAAAAAACCGAAAAACTCATTGGTACATGACATTGCATGATTTCGAACCCGGACCTCCCGCATGGGAGTCCGACGTCCTAGCCACAGCGCCACAGATGCTCCACGAATCTAGGAATTATCCTTCTTAAAACTCCCGAAACATACATACTTAGCTAACAACATATATCATGCCTATTTACGTAATTTTAGCGTGATCGTACATACTAACAATTACAACTAACACAAGTGTATTTGTCTCACTCTATAATAATACGTTACAGCAAGGAAAATTAACTAAAAACTGATTGTCTTTGGTATTTATCTACCTGTACTCCAACCTGTGAACAACTAACACCTGTGATATCCTGTGGCGGTAAATATACAATCAATCAGCGACACAGAAAACAATTCTCAAGTTTTAGTTTTAGTTTTTAGTTTTTTTTTATATATTTATCTTTTGATAACAAAGTTACGCTTAGATACGTCATGGTACAATTATTATCCGTTATATTACAACATAATAATTGTACCATGACTTATCTAAGCGTAACTTTTACAATGTGTTTTTATAACTTTTACAGCAGCTAGTAGCATGTAAGTAATAATTTTATTACTTACATGCTACTAGCTGCTGTAAAAGGGCATTGTCAAAAGAAAAAGAAAAAATATGGCTGCTGCATAAGGCATTGTCAAATACGAATGTACATTATGTAATAGTAAGTTTGTACACAATTTCAAATTTAAATTTACTTAACGCTACTAGCTGCTGTAAAGGGGCATTGTCAATACATACTACGGATCTAATACAGTCAGAATAAAATAATACTATTATTTATAAAATGTCATAAAATCAATATCAAAATCAAAAAATTACAATCTAATATTTATCGTTTAGCTCATGTAACTTAAGCACCTTATTACACCCTGTACAGTTAAATATGACGTTGTTTTGCTAAGCAAATGAATTTGCTTTGACATTATCGCTCGGCGAGGTTATCGGTTAGTCATTTGACGGCAGTCGGTCGTCAAAGCAACGGCTATGTGAGATGCAGTCGCGATGCGTTTTACATTGTTACTGGGAATCGTTTTGTGTGTTTGTCTGAGCGTGTGTGTCAGCTACGACATGATTATAGGGGACACAGTGCATAAGAAAATGGTGTTCCACCAGAGAGTGAAGGATTTCGCGATACCTTTCAAGAAGAGGGTCAAAACGCTGTCTTATACGGATCCGGAGAAGAGGATAATAAAGGTAGTGCTTATGTATATTTTTGGGTATATTTTGCTTTTAATTACTGTTCACAAAATCACGCAGTAATAATTTATCTATTGTAGGTAGTTATATTAGATAAAACTATTTAAAATGTCCCATCTTAAGCAATAACAGGCATACTTAGTCATAGCTATTCCTCGTGCATAGCTGTTCGTCGTTTACTTTATGTACCTACTTTAATAGAAATTAAATACAAGTCAATAGAAAATCAAATAGGTAAGCAGGTAGTGTTCCGAAAATTTCCGTTTTTATTCCCGGGTCAGCGATCAGGCTATATAGGAATTACGATTGTATTGTCCTTGTTATAAACATCTTTTTCTTACATGATATTTTCTCACACTTTCCAGGGTGTATCAGCATTAGACAACGACTATTCCCACGCCAGTGCCAACATCACAGATGGAGGAGTCGGCTTCTCACACGTCACCGTCAGGATGAAGAGCCAAAGACACCACCCCCTCAACTTCGAGGTGGAAATTTACGTCTAGTCTAGATTTTTGAGTAACAGAGATTGTCTAGTTGTAAGTAATCAGTTTGTTGATGAGGAATGATAATGAATTAGGTTAAGAGCTGCTTGAGGATTTCGGTAAAGGAATAGACTGTTTAACTAAATAAGCATTGATCGTTTATTGATGGTTGTTAATGTACTTACTTACTGAATCAACATTTAACTTGGGTATGTGATTTAAATGGAATGGAGGCATGGCGTCTTTTTTCGATAACAATGTAAAATAAAGTCTCTAAAATACTGTTGATACCAGGCCTGGGATTCCACGCTCCGCGAACCGCTAATAGAAATGTTATGGTTTAGTTTAAATTTTATAGAACAAGTCGCAGTACAGCTCTGCCCTGTAAATCCAATACACTTTATGTTAAGATACAGTGTTTTGATTTAATAGCGCTTATTTGATTTCTTATTATCTGTTTAGTACCTTGGTATTGTAACTTTCGAGCTCTATGATTCGGATACTGAGATATGAAAACAGACAATACACTGTATTTCTAACAATTACAAGGCCTAAAAATGTATATTTACGCGTTTATCTCAATCTCGATGTTTTCAAGTTACTGTGTATTGGATTTATACGGCAGAGCTACTTGTAATGAACGCTGGGCCTTAGATTTTGTACGAGTAAATGGCGGGCCAGAACCGAAACAAACATTAGGAAAAAATTATCAAGAAGTAAAAATATTAGCAAAACAAACGAAAACATTCATTTATCTACTGATCTCTGAATACTTAAACGATGAGGATTTTAACTAAATGGATGTTAACCTGTAAAAGCGCTAGGTATTCGTTTCTAAAATAATAATTATAAAATGCTAACATCGAAAACTTGAATTACTTACAAAGTAAATGTATTGGAAATTAGATCTGAAATTATTCTGTATCTGTATGTATTCTGCATCCTATTAAGTATACAAAGAATAGCTTTAACAATTAAGTTTAAGTTCCAAACTGATTCACGTTGAATGATGTTGATTAATAAAATTGTTAAAACTCATCTACGTAAATATGTATTTCCCAAATAAAAATGACTTTATAGTATATATTCGAAGTAAAATAAGTAATTAGATTAGGTACCAACTTAGCTATTCACAATTTACAATTAGACTGATGAAATTAATACCTATAAGACTGAAGTTTTAATTTAACAACGATATATCGCAGTCGAATTAACTGCCTTGGAGCAAAGAACTTCTCGACGGTGGGTAAACTTCTTTTTCTACTCCCATTTCGTAATTTGTTCATTAAGAAACCACAATAAATAACATAAAGAGATTAATTCGTCATGGTCGTGTGAAAACAGTGTTTTAATGAAATTTTAAATAACAGTTTTCGATTGACTAATGTAAATTTTTCATTTTTTGTGATACTGTATACAACAACTCTTTCGTATTAAAAGCACTATATTTCACTGGCCAACTACTTGGTTAGAACCAAGAGGTGGTGGTGGTGTCCAGTTTTTTTACGGCTATAGATAGCCATAAAAAAACTGGACACCCGCGCCTGCGCGAAATCGACAATACCTCAAAAACACATGTCTACGGTTTCCATAGTTATATACCAATAACATGGCATACGGTGCCGTTTTAATTTGTTTCTCTGAATGAGTGATAATAATTAATAATCAACAAAAATTGAAAAAAAAAAATATTTGACGAAAGTTTCATACGATCTGAAATAACTGAGGTGGCTATGGAGACGAGAAATCGGACGGACCTCGCACTGTTTTGTCGATTCAACAGCAGTCATGGCGTCAGTTGAATGCTCCGTAATGGTTTGTATTTTAGAAAAAGTATTGTTTGCAAGGCACGTAATGGCGATTTTAACACTCGAACGATCTACTAAAGCGTACAAATTACGTCACTTCCGGCAGAGCTGTGCCTAATCGCGGAAAGGTTAAACAGTTCTTGTGTTAAAATCGCTATCATTACGTGGCCGTTGCATAAACTAGGTACTATTCCTTCAAGGTTTGCCGCATATCCAACATAACATGAGGTTTGCACCAAAAAAATATTTCTTAGTTTTTGTCTACTTGTATGAATGTCCAATAAATCAATGTAACAAAAACCTAGCCGAGATCAGCGTTTAGTGTACCTACTGGTATATGTACACATTCTGGCCTACACTATACCACACGCCAACTAGCTTACTTGTAAACATTGCTAAGTAAATATGGACTATACGTTACCGTCTATACGGTTCATTTCAGGTTTCCATTGCTAGGGATATGGTGTAATTTACGTGCTGCGTACTGTACCGTGTGCAGAAGAAACAGTTCAACGTGACGCCATAGTTTTTGTGGTGGAGGCCCACGATAAAACAGAGTAGCCACGAAATGGTGGACGGCACAACCCACTTTCTACCCTAAGTTAGAGGTTGGGGTGAAGAATACAAGACGGAGATAGGACGGATATTCTTTCTATAGGTTTATAGAATATTACCTTTTTAAGTTTTTTTGTCTATATTTATAGGCAAAAACATTATGTATACCTACGTTAATTTCCTCATATTAAAAGACCGTTTTGTTAGTCGTCCAGCAATTGCTTATTTCCTGTTTTGGTGTAACAAGTGAGAATTTTGATTTTGGGCAAATCCTGTAAATTCTGTAAATCAGTCAATTCTACTTTACATCCTGATGACGGACATGGTCACAAAAAAAATTATATTGAAGGAATCCAGGCGAGCAGATGGACTACCTGATGGTAAGAGTCATTATCGCCCATAGGCTAACACCTATTGCAGGAGGGCTTTCGATGAGCTGCTAACATTCAGAACTTATATAACTGGAGTGCCCGATGTGCCGGTAATTACCTACAAACCGGAACACAGCAATGCAAGCATTGCGGTAGAAACTGCGAATTTGGTCGCTGAGTGAAAATAGGTAGGAATAGGGTGGTACGAGTACAGTCGACTTCTATATAGCTAAAGTATGCCATCTCTCAAAATTCTACTAATCAAAGTCTATGGTGAACGCATAAGATGGTACTAACCGACTTTACTTCCCCAGGCGACCCTGTCCATAGGGTCTACCATCTTCTAATATTTTTCCCAGAAAAAAAAAGTAGTTTTTCCTGGGAGAAAATATGAAATTAGCTAACATGTATTTATACCTATGTTACTTACGTCGAAACGAGGCGGGAGTTTGAGGAAACCCGAGGGATAAACAAAAAGGGTAGGGTTTTTGCCGCAAAAACCCTATCCTTCGTTATTAATGTAATAACTGACACTTTGTTTTATGAGAGTTTCTACTTTACTAGTTCGTTGGTAACATGGCTCACAGGAACAAGGAGATGTGATATTAATTCTTTGATATATCTATGCACAAAACTATACGTAGTTAAAAAGTGTATACGCAAGACGTTGATAAGCAAAACGATTAGTAAATCATGTTGGAAGGAGCTGGAGAGGCTTATGTCCAATACTGGACGCTCAGGGGCTGAAGATGATGATGATGATAGTGCATAAAAAAGTAAGTACATACATACTTAAGTACATAAATTATGTGGCTTAAAATGTTTCAAACTCCTACACTATTCATAAAAGGGTTGAATATAAGACTGTATTTCTGATTAGGCTTGTTCTTATGGACCTAGAAGTACCGACTAACAATTGTTACTTTACTCGTGAATTTACTCTTTGATCATGAAATCTTATTTTTTAATGACCCTACGTAGTTACATTTGCCGTTCTACGATTATACGGTAGAGCGCTGAAAAGATGCTTTCACTTTATGAATTTTAAATTACTAATTATGAAGACGTTAAGAACGTTTTATTGCCATTTGGACCTAAATATTTATAATATTATATATAATTATAAAAGTTCATCAATCTTCATTAGAAGATAAGTAACGATTTATTTCCTTGTTTAGCCGGTATTGGTAACCTATAAAATAAATCGTGTAGTAACTAATAAATTAAGTAAGGTATATTTACATTAAATATCTACTCACCTATTTAACTTATTAGTAACTTTCATTAATTACATAATGAAGTCACCCATTAATCAGCAATTAAATGTAAGTAAACGTTCTACTCAATAATAATCTCATTCGATGTCTTTAACTAAATTATGCAATCGTAAAAGTTATACTATCTACTTATAAGGTATAGGTATGATACATCCTCAACAACAACACGGTCAAACAAAACGTGACGTCACGCGGCGGAAAAGCGGAAAAGCTTGCACGTCCGAGGCAAGCTCCTCGTCGGCTGCAATCGCAATCGGAACCATCGAATGTCCGATACTGTCGAACGCTTCCAATAATACTAGGTACCTAAAATTCACAATTTGCGCCGAGTTAACTCCACAAAGAAACTTGAAGCTCCTTGCTGGTTAAGGCTTAAGGTTTAATATCGATTGGACTATGTTTATGAAGAGCAAACGTTAAGTTTGTAAAGTTTCGCGATACTCCTACAAAGGTGAATTCGAAAGAGTTCCCAGTTTCGGTGTTTGGAAACTGTATAAGGTTAACTCGACGGCTGTAAAAGAAAATTGCTTCAGTATATTATTTTTCTTTAAAACATTATTAAGAGGAAATGGAAAATTAAAAAGATACAAAGACTGTAGGTACTTTAGGGTGATCGTCCTCCTAACATTAACTTTCGAAAAGAAAACCCTAATCAGTTTACTGATGGTTATTTAAAACATTTGACGCACGAAAATGTGACAAAAATAAAAATAAATAGTATACCATTCATATAAGTACAAATCATTTTTCCTTTTTGTTACGTTAAAATGTAGTAAAATTTTGAATATCCACTTTACTACTACGAATATAAAATAAATTACCATCTAGACACAACATCTCTACTGAATTAGGTAAGCATTTAGGTACCCATTTCTCGTAAGTAAACTATTCAAAGTAGGTATATAGACTACAGACATATTTACAGGCATCATCATCATCATCATCAGCCCATGTCGTCCCACTGCAGGGTATAAGCCTCCTCTCTTTTGTGCCACCCTATACGATCCTGTGCAAGCCGCATCCAGGTCTTCGATGCGACTTTGGTGATGTCATCCGCCCATCTAGCTGCTGGACGACCTACTCCTCTTTTCCCTGACCTTGGCCACCACTCTGTGAGGGCTCTGGTCCACCGGCCGTCACCACGTCTAACCAAGTGTCCCGCCCAGCGCCACTTTAGCGTCGCAACCCGCTTTATTTACAGGCATATACAAAATAATTACAATAAACCTTTTTTTTAACCTAAAAGTGGTTAAATAAAATAAAATAAAAACAGCCTTTAATTCTACCACTCATACACAATCATTGATAAATTAAAATAAAATTAACATGCCATTTTTCCATTATTTCTCTAAATTATTATAGGTATGTCAATATTTATTATATTTTTTTTAGTAGTTGCCTTCTCTGGCATAGGCCTCCCCCAATTTCCTCCAGTGTTCCCTGTCCCTCACCATTCTCGTCCAGTGTGCTCCCATTTGCTCTGCAAAGGTATCGTCCCAGCTAAAACTGCTTAGTAAAAATTAAATCCAGACGTTTGAATTAATCGTACCTCATAATTAGTGAAATCGATACGGCTTATCTATTCTGTAAAGATGGTCGACGTAGGGTTGATTGTATTGAAAGGGGAGTCATTACCCTATTTCATTGTGTATTTTTAGCTCAGTCACAGCTTTGTTATAGAGACGTACAAGTTCGGATCAAAAGTGAATATAATTTGGTCCTTAAAACGGTCTACATATTCTTGCATTGAGTATGACGCTATAATTAAATGGAGTTAAATATACCTATATAAAGTTCTGGTCCTTTAATACCTTGGGGTATGCTTAAATATTTTTAAACTAATTTAATATACTGTACAGCACAGCATGAGAGCGTCGGTAGCGTCGTGGCTAGGACGTCGGACTCCCATACGGGAGGTCCGAGTTCGAAACCAAGCAATGCCATGTACCAATGCGTTTTTCGGTTTTTTCGAAAGACACGTACATTTACAGACTGCTCTGACGGTGAAGGAAAACATCGTGAGGAAACCTGCACACTGAGATAACCAGTGTGTGAAATGGGGAAGGCAATGGCAAACCACCCCATTAAATCTGCCACGAGAGTCGTTCTATGTGATAAATTCCTTAGAATGATCACGACCCTCGGCAATAAGGAACACGACTTAGAAGGAAGGACAGCATAGCATAGGATAGTTAGTATTCTTTGACATAGGTACGTAGTTAGTTATGTATGTAGGTACTTATGTATTTCTTTATACTTAGTACTTATTTCCAAATTTTGGTCACCTGTGATATCTATTTTTATTTGGTAAGTTTTTCAGTGAGTATAAAATCTTATTCTGGTACAACCCCACTTGAATTTTCTTAGGTTTGCAGCCTCAGTCTAAAGCACAAACCAACTGCTGGCTCATCACTATATTTTGTTATTATGCCAATGAGCCAGTCAATGCTATCAGTGAGGTCGGTGAACTTCGCTTTGTATTGTTACAAAAGCATTTCGTAATGTTACACACCTAAGGCGGAAATCCCTTTGTTCTATTATTAGGAGGAACCGAGGGAGAAACGATGGGGAAGGGCTGGCTATGTTTTGCAAATAGACATTTGATGGCGAAACTGACTAACCGACAGTGCACAAAGTCTACGAATATATACAGTTTGGCGCTAAATATGGACCTTACCTAAATTGACCTTTCATTTGGATTTACCTCATCATCAGCAGCCTATTAATGTCCCCACTGTTATGGCACAGGTCTCCCCTTGCACAAGGGGGTTATGGGTCATGATCCACCGAGCGGGCCCAGTGCTGATTAGTGGATATCACACGCCTTTGGAATTTTTTTATTTCCTCAGACATGCAGGTTTCCTCACGATGTTTTCCTTCACCGTTAGAGCAGTCGGTAAATGTACATAAGTATTCGAAAAAAATATCGAAAAACTCATTGGTACATGGCATGGTTTCGAACCCGGACCTCCCGCATGGGAGTCCTCCGTTCTAGCCACTAGGCCACCGACTGTACTCATTGATATGTACAATGTAGTTTTAAGACAAAAATGGTCTATTAGTAAAGGATTTTCTATTATATTCTATTCATTGTCTTCTGTATTTGGTATGTCATCATTATACTCGTAGTATGTAAGATGTTATTCATAATTATTTACTACCTAATTCTGGGGAAACCCATTGATGGGGGAAACTGACTGATTATAAAACAGTAACCTACCAAGTGATAAAGTATATACCTAATGTACGTAGTTTCATTTTGAATAAATAGTAATTTCTTTTTGCGAAAATATTTAAGTTGTTCAGTTAACTCGCCTTTAGTTTAGGCTTATAAGTTTTTTTACACAGAAATCTGACTAGTAGTCCGGCGGTTAGCGGTGTTTACCTTGCACTTTCGAGTACATGGGTTGCAATTTGCTACGATAGTTACACAAACCCAGAGCTTACTTTTAAGAAGTGTTGTCACGATTGCACCATTAACACTCAGTCGCCATTTTGGGCAAATGCGCTTATAATTTTGACAAATTTCATATTAGTAGGTACTTATTTGACATTTCAGTGACCGACTGAATGTATGTACTTAATGTAATGAATGACTGTGATGCTCACAGCATATGCGCCAACTGGCAGACGCAGTTTCCATATAAGACTTCTCTAGCGAGCAATCTACATAGGGTGAATTTCAAAATCTTTGGTTTTTGTTTCACCCCCTATATCTCTAGTTATTCTTTCAGGCATTTTCAAGGCGTATAATGATAACTAACTTTTACTGGACAACTATGATATTTTGATCTTAGTACATACTTAGTCACAATGTAGTCTCTTTGTACATCAACCTAATTCACAACAAAATCGCAGCTAAAAGCAATAACCATTATCGTTATCTAATCACGGAACTTCATCCGAAAGTCGTATGTAATCAAACATCTATCAGTCGCGGTAAAGCTGGGCTTAGTGGCGAAACAAACGAGCAAATTAGTCTCCGGCTGGCTCCCGCCAGAGCCTGATTGATGGATGGGCCCTGGTACCCTGGTATAACGCAGTCTTACGCAATTAGCTTTCAACCGAATCCGTCCCGTCAAACTAATTCTGGAGTTGTAAGCACTTACTTATACATGGTTTAAACTCAAAAAGGTGATTGTCCTAAATGATGATTGATAACTAACTTATTCGTTAAATAAGTTATGTTTAAATAAGCTACTTATATTTTTAATGATATTTATTAGTTTACTACCATTACGGTGTTGGCAAGAAATGTTTTTGGAGTCCCTAGGAAATTCTGCATCGATCTATTATTACTTCATTCGTGTAGCTACTGCTAGTAGCGGGTTAGAAATCACTACTCGGTTCCATGTTTGTAACCTCGTCATACTCATACCATTTATTGCTTTTCATGTTTATTTATTTTTATTAAATAAGGAGAGCAGACGAGCAAACGAGCCACCTGATGGTAAGTGGTCACCGTCGCCCATAGACATCTCACCTCACTGTATTAATATTAGAGGGTTTTTGATGCGCTGCTAACCTTGAGGACTAAGATGAATTGCCTCATGTGCCGGAAATTACGCACAATTATTATTATCATGTGTAACAATTGGTCTTAAATAATTTATTATATTTTCATACATGAAACCCTGAGTAGTAAAATAAGAAATTATAATAGTAATAAATGCTAACGGGATAAATTAAATTAAATGTCATTATAAGTTATAATTGATTTTATAGTTAAGTATTGTCTTTATCATCAAAAAACTCCTGCAGTGAATAGAAACATTTGTTAAGAAGATATATCTTTAATCTTTCTTTTCTTTTCATAGTAGGTTTAACTCATTTAATTAATACTTATGTTGAGTTTTGTTGAGTTTATCAACTCAACATAAGTATTAATTAAATGAGTTAAACCTACTATGAAAAGAAATGAAAGATTAAAGATATATCTTCTAGAGAGAGAGAGAAGAGAAGTAGAGAGAGAAGAGAGAGAGAGAAGAGAGAGAGAGAAGAGAGAGAGAGAGAAGAGAGAGAGAGAGAGAGAAGAGAGAGAATAAGTAGAGCATCCGCTTCTGCCTTTAAAATCTACTTACATTGTTTTAAATTACACTTAGCGGGGAGGTATAAGTGTATATTTTCTTTTCGTAGCATACGATACGAACCAAGGGGGAAATTAACATTAAAACGAAGAATCCCTGAGGCAGCAATGTCAGCTTCGACATTGTAGGTCGTAAAATAGTTACAGTCGAAACGGAAGGGATTGTACCTATGTAGCTACGTACTTCAGATACTTGTACTGTAAGCAGGTATGTGTTCTCTAGAGATCGACTGGAAAATACATTTCAAGACTTTGGTTTTCTTACGACCTTTAGCTGGTGAAAAATTTGTTAATGTTAGTAGGTAAGTGAGTACAACTTACTTACAATTTGAAGATTTCGTTATTTTAATACCATAGTATACTTATGAATAATTTGTTAGTGTTACTTACAGTCATTTAACAAGCCGCTTACCTAACGAATTTACGTATTTGGCATCCAGTTAGTCAAAGAATTCGCGGAATTAAATATAAACTTACACACTTTAAGTAAAGTACTTTAAAGTACTTTTACTTTTTACCAGGCGCGGGGAGGGGTTCCATCCTTATGTTGTTGATATCCCATCTGCTCGTACGAAGCGATTTGCTTCTTCGTTCATTATGCGAACGGCTAAGGAATGGAACAGCCTGCCGGCGTCTGTATTTCCCGAAACCTACAACCTTGGGATCTTCAAGGCCAGAGTGAATAGGCATTTACTGGACCCGCGTGCTCCATCGTCGACCTCATCGTCGCTTACCATCAGGCGAGATCGAGGTCAAATGCGGGTTTAGTTATACATAAAAAAAAAAAAAAAGTGTTGACAAAATTATATATTTTTTTTCTTTTCTTTGGCACATATTGTATTAAATTAATGACAGACATCAGAAGACATAAGCCAAAACCGAAACCTTCGAGCTCTAAGTATTACCCCAACAGATTGATGAAGCCGAAACAACACGTAAAATCCTGGCATAATGGCCTTCTTAGGTCTGAGGGAGTCTTTTATTGCGCTTGCAATACTGCGTTTTCGCAGTTTTCGCAGTAAAATAAAATTTTACTGTTCCCATACATGTCATTTTCTTATAAATTTTGAAATTTTCCTATAGCATGGAGCGTAAGTAAGGTACGATGAAACAATGAAACTAACACATAAATTACAGTTCCCCATGGTTAGTCCCCATCTGTATGGGCATCACGAAACACTCTATGGAACTTGACGAAGGCTTTTTGGCAAGGGAAAGTTTCTAGCGGCGAACGTACGGCACATACAAATGACTGCAAATGGTGTGGCTGTGCCATGGAGAGTTATGGCATATAGGGGAAACACGACTATGATTGACCACCGACAGCTATTGCCCCTCGAAATAAAACTGCCTCTTATTTAGTTTTTGTCTGAACTCTTTCATAAAACTCATCTAGGTAAATAAGTAATTGGGGGTAAATTATGGGTAATTTCGGAATCTGAGGGACAATAATTGTCTGAAGTAGTTACAGCGCTACAGTCTCTGCTGTTCGACATTATACTGAAATGCTCCCAGGAATATGAAGATCACATCAGTGAAAGAATCATTTTAAATTGGTACTGAATTTTTTGAGTATATAAGTAAATTGCGAGCATAAGTACCTACAAAAAATACGAGCAGAGAACCTAATTTTTTTAAGTCGATTAAAAATAATTGTGTTAGTTCCTGAGCGGGCAATCATTGTATAGTTCCCCTAATCTAACAGTAACTTACTGCAAAGAATTCCCGTCGCGACGCAGTTTTGCTGTGCTTAATGTAATTTTATGATAACGTCGCGAAGCTGGGAATACCTATTGTTCTATTTTGTTCTTTGCGTAATCTTTCTGAAGTCGTTCAGCTCTACTATGTACTCAATATAAATAACAGAGATTACTTATATTTTATTACTTCATAGTTATTTTTTGTAATAGGTACCTACTTATAGTAATTAGTACAGTCAGCAGAAATAGTTTATTACTTATTTCGTTTAAAATAAATGATAAATTCGTGGTAGACGTAAGAAATGTACTCTAAGATTCTCAAGTTATTGTAGGTTACTATACTGCTAAAGTTATTTTTTCATTCCTACTGGTTCGCTCTAACTAAAGGCTGTAGATTTATTAATGCTTCTATCGAACCACTCGGTGGACCGGCCCACATGGAAAAATATCGGGATCATATATTTTCGCTGACCACCCAACATAAGGACCTTAACACATTTGCTGAGCATCTTTTTTCCACGGCCGAACATAAATCATTGTAACGACCATTCTTTCCTGAAAACATTTTCTCACATTTTTCCTTGTAGATCATAAAGGGCTTATGCTTGAGTTCGTTTAGAAATCATTTGATAAACATTATCTTTCACATTTGGATGTGGAATCTACATATAATAAAACATATTCGATTATAAAAAGGTAACAAGATGAAATGGATTTAACGTCGTTTTTGAATCAACTATAAGATCAAACCAAACACATGCTCTAAAAACTTGACAGACAGCACGACATGTATCTAAACCGTTTCTAATTAAAAGTGACACTTTTATAATTACACGTATAAGAATAGAAAATATATTCCGTCGGACAACCTCAACTCGAGGTGGGATATTAGTGACCGTTAAATAATTTTAATGTCCCAAAAGAGTGCTGGAGAAAACGAGAAAAATAAATAAAACGGAGCGAGAGCGTGAAACAGAGCTACAAATGTCAGAAACGCATTAATTTATGTCTACAATTTAAAAATACGGAAATCTCGTGGATTTATTCATTCCTTCTTCATTCCGTATTTTATACATAGACGTTATATCGCCCACGAGGAATGTCGACATTTTGTGCCACATTGTGAAATTGAAATTGCTTTGGCTTTCTTAAAATTCTATTTTAAAATTGAACGGCTAATTATTTCCATTAACATTTCCATTAACGAATATTTAGTGCCTATGCCTATTATTATGGTACAATGTAACGTATGAATATTCAAAGGAAATAAAATTTGTAAGCAATACAATCTAAATACTTTTAAGTGCTGCCTAAGTAAGTAGAAGATATTTTTATACCTCAGCATATAACAGTATCAGCATAATTAAATATGGTTGTTAACTAATTACGTGGATGACATGGTAATAAAGGTGCAATATCTGAGGCGATATCTCCAGAACTTGTTTGTAATGTAGCCGAGACGACTCGGCTTAAGGTAGCCACTCCAGTTCATTAGCGAACCAATAATGAGTACAGCCATAAATTCAACAAGGTAATGGACTTGGTTATTGGGAATGCTGTTTCGAAAAGAAGAGACACTGTAATCATTAAGAATTAATCGGTTTTAAGTTAGCTGGAAGTACTTCTTTTAGTACTGGCTTCTCTTGAAGTCTTTTTACTAGCATCTTGCAAAGAGCTCTATGCTCGCAAACTGCTTCGAAAACAAAACACGTTATCAAGAAAATGGTACGAGATTGGCTTAGTGGTCTTGATTACGAGGGCACGGAGAAACTTTTAAGGGTAACACAATAATAATAAAAAACACACACGCACACACACGAACACACACACAATGCATTCCTACCACCCCTTATATTATTAACCTATATTATTGTTCTCTTTTTTCTTTCTTCCAAATTTTGTCACTTTTATTGTTTCCCATGTTCTGTTACATGTTCATTTGCACTGGTCAAAAAAGAGATCTGTCCTCCGAGATACAGGAACTTCCTAGTTCGGAGGTCAGCGCTTATTGTAAGCTAACTGGTTGCTCACTAATTTGATTTAGTTTAATATAACATATGCTTAAGTTCCTACCGATGTATGGACTATGAATCCATTGCAATCTTACCGCACAAATAAACTATTCTTATTCTCCATGACTAAATGAAATACTTAGGTAGTTTTAAACGTCACAATAACGACTTTTTTTTTAAGTTCAACATTTTTATGAAACAAAGGCAATGCACATGGTATATCCATGAACAATGACCAATTAATTGCAATTTCAGTTAACTTGAAATTAGAGTGCGCTCTCGAGGGAAATTTTTCATTGAAATAAAAGACGAAAAACCTCGGGCATTAATCAAGTAAAGTAGGGTGAAAAAGAAAAGAGAAAAATTAAATTGGGTGAGGCATAATTAAGCATTTGCTTTGCTTTTTGTTGTCATGGTTTGTTATCATAAATTTGAAAGTAAGTTATTACCTACCTATTCGTTTAAGACATTAAGAAAGTGAAAAACAGTTCGTAATTTCCAAAATAATAAAAATATGTGCCCCATATAATAAAGATGTTGGTAGACAAATGTTACAAACAAAAGGGGCTGCCCTGTCTTATGCGGTTGTCTTTGAGGCGTGTACGCACTTTCGAACACGAACATCGATCAATCGTATGTACCTGTGTACGAGTACACTGTGTTCGCCGAAAACAGTGTTTGTAGGTATTTCGATGTTCATAATAGTAGGTACAGCACATGCAAACAAAGTTGTTTCGTATCATGTAACGTTACAGATTTGATCGAAAAAGCGTAGGTTCACGTCTTTTTCAATAGGTAGCTAAAATCTTTCCTATCTGCAAAACGAAGGTGTATAAAATGTGTACAAATGTGTAAGAAAGTGAGTTGGCTACGAGTCGCTCCTGAATGTAGGGGAAGTAGTTTTATGACCTCGCCACCCTTACTTGACTGTTGTTAGTCCAAGCTGATTTCTTTAAGGCACAGTACATGGAGAACATTAAGAAAAACCTTAAAGTTCTTTAAATATTAAAAACTTTTATTAGTATAGAACACTACTCTCATTAGACGGATAGATTAAAAAGGTCGCTCCAATAGTCAAAACATGAAATGAATGGTAATGAATATGAAGGTTTTGATCCCCCGAGGGTATCCCACGGGCTGTGGCCAAGGCCTGCGGC
The DNA here is from genome assembly GCA_947369225.1 of Hofmannophila pseudospretella. Taxonomy (NCBI): domain Eukaryota; kingdom Metazoa; phylum Arthropoda; class Insecta; order Lepidoptera; family Oecophoridae; genus Hofmannophila; species Hofmannophila pseudospretella. The sequence goes on along the minus strand of OX376321.1, from coordinate 8,822,545 downwards.
AATTTGAGGGTTCATGGTCCCATAAATACCTATCTTGTGTCCATGTGAGCAATAGGAGATAATTCTGCAATGTTTTACCACTAGAGGCGCCACTAGCATAGTTACAAAAACATACAAAAATACGACGTACGTGTACGACTTAAAGATGATTTTGTTCTAATCATAAAATAACCTAAATTTATTGCTTTTAATGACAATAATTTGATAAATAAAAAATGATTATTTAGTTTAATATTGGATGATTTTACTAAATATTTGTTTCTAAACCTTAAATTAGTACATAAAGCCAAATATCAACATGTAGATACATACCTTTCCACCAAATTCTTTCAGACTCGCGCCACGCTGTTTTATTGCTATTTTGAAACGGCCATATGATGCCACTAAATCATTACAATTTTACTATAGCTTAGAGAAAATAAATTAAATTAATCAAAATAACGAGAAATTTGTGAGGTACTCACTTCACTCTTTCGCAACTAACGAATTGCGGTCATTATGCCAGTGTCTATGTGTTCGAAGAGGCAATTTTCTTTCACGAATGTATTCCTGTGCTGTTGCTGTTTTTATTTGTGTATATAGAATAAAATGTTTCTATATCTACATTTACTTATCTGTTAAAATATTCTTGTACTCGGTTTTTCTGTTAGCTTCGCGTATACTAGTTCAATAAGAATGCACGGGCGTCTTGAGACGTCTCCCCCAGGTTGGGTGCAATTTTACGAGTACTGCCCCAGTCGACAGGCGAGGCGGCTTAGCTGCCCCTTGCTCCATGAAATACATTGCAGTTATTCTATGCCTAGAACAATAAGTAGGTATACTTATAACGTCATACGTTCTACGATGATACGGCTGGCTGCTGTCAAATTGATACGGAAACCGAATAAACGATAAGAATGTTGCGTTATTTAATGTAAGATAAGTAATTACTTTTTGCAATTTGATTATAATAAGTTAGCATAATTTGCATACCCGCGCACACATTTACAACGACGTTCAGGTTACGTTCTATCGAATGTGCCAGCCGTATCCTCGTAGTACTCTGGGTAGGTTTGTGTATGCCTTTTATATTAGCGTAAGCCGCCGATACCGAATCTAGCTGATTGTATGATTGAAATCTTCGTCATATTTAGAAATATCTTCTTCTTCCGTTATCTCATTTAAAATACCCTCGTATGCCTTTACTAACAACTGGTATTTTTCTTCTAATTTCTGTAACCGAGCCGAAATAACCTTTGCACTGTGCGTTTTACTTTCTATCATTTCCATAGTAGTTTTAAACCAATCATTGTGTATTTTGAACTTTTTATTTAAATGATTTAGCAATTTTACCTTGTTAACAGAACCTCGTAAGTAAAGAAAATAGCAGTTAACTATTACCGAATAACTGTTATAATATAACCGATACCTAACAGAAAAATAATTTGAAGCGATAACCGACAACCTCAAATAGCGATGAAAATTACTAAATCTACCGTTATGTATTTAAAACCGATTGAAATACATTGTAACTAGCCCAATAAATTCATTAAACCCCCGAAACTTCTACAGATGACCTACAAACGACCTAACTACTGACGAAAAACCAATTCGCGCTCGGAGGACCAAGTATGTATAATAGACTTCGATAGACAGTGAATGGAGCTAGTCTGGTTCTTCTGTTAGGCGTTTCCAGGCATTACAATAGACCCATAAGGAGTATACCACTCGACTGGATTGGAGCTGCGTCCCATGCAAAGGAGCGAGTCCAACAGTGTACATCAGTATTCTCACAAATCACAAAGTTTTGGCTAGCCAATTTATTACACAAACATAGTTCACATATAATAACACATAAATCGAAGGAAATTGTCCAGAAATATTAAGAAAAACCACATAAACCGAATTTTTAAATGTCCGCCGTTGATTTCGTGTGGTCGATGCAAGATGGCAGCCGACTGAGAGTCTCCCACCACTCGCACGCATGGCGCGGATATTGAAGTATACCCACTTTTAGGTAAATTATAATGCCTGAACAGAGAGTACCTATGCGTCCCTTACATGAGGTAAGATACGGAGTAACAGTGATATGACTGGTTAGACACCTGATTTAGGCATTCTTCTATTTCCGTTGTGAAAATCACCGGGCAGACCAATTCCTTATGTAAATTCTAATAAATTGACCCACATTCAAAATAAAAGTGGCAATGTAGTAATCATCTATAATCTACACGCATGGCCTATCTCCATACAATCTCCAGACTAAACGCAATTATTAGTTATCATCAAGTACGAACAGTTTTATTGCCGTTCGTTCAGGTGACGAAGATTTATTATGGGGGGCTATTAACGATAAAAATACAGAAAAAACAGACCAATTATTCATCATTTATATGAACTCATGCATATAAATCAATGTGATCACAGTGCAGCGTGGTAATAACAGAGCGGCGCCGCCGACGCCGACACGAGTCTACCTAGGTATGTTGCACAGAAACCCATAAATGGTAGGTATCGTATCGTCAACATAAGTACCTACTTACATTTAAAAACCAACCTATAAGAAAACGCAGACTTTTGGAACTTATCTTTAGCAAACTGCTGTGATTTTTAAACGGAAGCGATCCGTAACTAGGGTAATACCATAGCTACTTATGTAAAAAACAATGGCACTGAAAATAAAAGTTTTGTAATGTGCAAACAAAGCCCTTGCTATGATTATGCTACCCCCACTTTCAGATATCGACCCCCATTTCAGACCCAATTTTAAATAAAAATAAAATTATTTCCAAATTCCTTTTACCTAGGATACCTAGATGCGGGCAAACAAGTCCTATAACTCTGCTAGTATTAGTAGGTAGTTCCTGAGAAAAACAGTTGTGACATACAGACACCAGAGGCCGGAGTCTCATCATAAGGTTTCGTCCTTTTTTATTGTTTATGTACCTACGGAACTCTAAAACCAATTATGCAGCATCGGAAGAGGGAGGACTAGGTAGGTACCTAGTTAATTTACTGAAGCTTATAGAGCTTAAGCTGCTGCCTTCCCACAATTCCCTACCTAAAGTCGAGTTCAATGAAATTTGTTCACAATGTAAACAAACCACCGTATTATTATTGACGGATGTCGATGTTTTATCCATATTTAAAAATTAATATTTCATCGTACTTAGGACAGGAAGAAAGTGAATTCCGATTGAATTAAACACTCAGGTTGATCGTCTACTGCAGTGTAGGTCTATTGTGATAGATCGCGGAGAAATATTGTTTATTTACATTTTGAACAAATTTCATATAACTCGACTTTTCTATCTAAAAGCAGAAGCATGAAGGCAACAAACTGCACGACAAGAGCCAGTTGTTTATTCCCACGTAACATGTCCGGAACACGCGCGCCGGCGAATTTAAAAATTCCATTTCCTGCTATTGTAAAAGTTCAAATTGCACCAACTTAAACTCAAATGGGTTAACCGTTACTTGAAATTGTGTTGTCTTTGGAAAAATCTTTAAGAAATAGAAAAAAAATAGAAATATATTTATTGCCAAATTACAATACAATTTAAAATTATAGTACAAAGAATTATACTATAATTATATAAATAATGCATATTTGGCAAAAGGGGGGAAAGTCAGCAAATGCTGACATACTCGGGTACTAAATATGCAGCGCTGTTTTTTCATTTCCCCCCTTATCCCAAGAGAAAGAAGAAGATAAGATTAAGATAAGAAGATAAAAGTAAGATAAGATAAGAAAAAAGATAAGATAAAGAAAAAAGAAAGAAGAAGATAAGATTAAAGATAAAAAGAAAGATAAGACGATAAGAATAAAGATAAAAAAAGAAAGAAAGAAGAAAAGAAGACAAGATCTCTTTAAGATTGAAGTACCTACTTAATTTTTTTTGAGGTTATTGGAAAGAGAGTACCTAGGTAAGTGTCTCACTTTCTAAAAACTAAAGTGAGATCTATATCACTTTCTAGAAATCTGTCTAAATTAAAAAATTAAGAAAACCCCGACGTGCCATAGTAGAGATCCCCTTACTTTACCTGGTTATCATCAGGTCCTCAAGGTTCTAGATGGCGGCACCATGGTCCTAAACATTTGACCTCAGACTCGAACCATCTGTTACAGTTCCAGAGATCCCATCTGACATGAATGATACCTACTCCAAAATCTAGGAAAAGGAGGTCCAATTTTTATCAGACATAGCTAAGAATAAGATCCCTATCGCGTCGAAATCAAATCATCGGTTGTTATCTTATGACGCCAAAACCATATACATAAAACTTATGACACCCCTTCCTTTTAGCCGGGGGTAAACTATCTCTTGACAACTGAATTTCTTGATTATGTTTTCAGTTTGCTGTTGCATCTTACTTACCTATCAAGTAACTATCTTTCGCCAATAACTTTAGGTAGGTACAATTATGTATTAATAATACAAATACTTATAACCAACCAGGAATCGAAGCCTTTGAATAGAAGACAACCTTTTTTAACTAAACTTTAGAGGATTATATGAATATCGCCACCTAGACGTATTCACCAGTATATACGAGTGCAGATTTCAGTGTTGTAGGCTCGCTCGGCTATAGGAGGCTACAAAAAATAACAGACCGTGCGTGATCTCATAGATGGCAGTGCCAATACTTACAATATACATCAGTTCTAGATGGCGCTGGTTCCATGAGCAGACTGGCGAGTATGGGGTAGGCGCTTAGAGTATTAAAACTATACTCTAAGGGTAGGTGTTATACTTTATGTTTATGTTCAAATAAGTTCGTTTGTTGTTTATTCAGAGATAAGCCAGGATTGCTATTCTCGCAGCGTTCGACAATTCGACATCAGTCCTATCTCATTCGCTCACGTTACATGTGTGTGAGCGTGACAAGACGTTCGTTGCGCTCAGCTTTTGTATGTCGAACGCTGCGAGAATCGCCTTCCTGGACGGCGATTCTCGTAGTGGAATGTCGAATTCGACATTAGTCCTATCTCATTCGCTTACATTAAATGTGTGAGCGTAACAAGACGTTCGTAGCGCACGACTTTTGTATGTCGAACGCTGCGAGAATCGCATTCCTGGTCGCTATTAAATAGTTATAGATAGATCTCTACTTTTAGCTAATGAATGAATGTGAATGTAAGGAACGGTAGTTTTTCTATTGTTTACGTAAAAAACGGTTTTTTTTATCTACCTTTTATTAGGTACTATATGGCTAAAAGGGACAAATTAATAAAATAATGTTTCCAAGAATTAAAAAAAAGCATTTTCTTCCAAATATTTACTAATACCAAATCAATCTTAAACACACATCAAAACAGACATAATATGCACAATCTCACTTAACTAAATAAAAGTAATAAATGTTTTTACTATTTTGTTTTTGGAAAACTAAAAATTGTAAGAATTTGATTATTCTTCGCAATTAATACTTTATTTGAAAAATAATATAAGTATGCACAAGTTCATTCTAAGGCACTTGATAATTGAAATTACCATAATACAGGTAGATATAATATAATAAGTACAAAAAAAACAATGACATGTGTACGCCCGTCAGCTGATGGCACTAAACATGTTTCAAGAAACAAACTTTATTGTTTACTACTGTGAAACATAATAATTATAAAATAACTAGTTATTCGCAGACAATTAATTTATATTATAATATTTTGTACGACATTACTTCTCTTCATACTTTGTTAGTTGTCTATTTATATTTCATTTTCCCACTTTTCTATGGCATTACCTATTTCATAGTTAAATGCTTTCATTGTCATACATAACAGCAAAATTTGTACGCACTAAAATGTTGCTAAAAGGTATTTAACCCTTTACTAACCGAAACAGAAGTTTAAAAAATCTCTTCATTAAATGAACAATCAGCGATAGAATAACTTTTTCATACCGAGAATGTAGACTTTATAGTCTGAATTTTAGAGATCATAGTTTGAAATTGGTATTTTCGTGGGGAATGAAATTGTTTCGATTACATTTGTAACAAGGATTCGATAACATTTTAAGGGAAATCGATAATTAATAGCATCGGTATGAACTGACGTTCGTCTTGCGTCTCCATTAACTCTCGAGTTAATACTAACCCGAGGCGGATTTTATATGAAAATCATGGACAATTCTTGTGAATCCAGATTTAAAATGTCCACCACAGAGAAACCTTTAACTATTTATGAATTATCTGATACAATTCAGTTTTCTACCCTGATATAGTGTTTTAATTATATACCTTATTATTGACAGTACTGATAATTCATCAAGTCATTTATGAAAAAATATTTTGACCTTGGTTCCTCTTACAAATTGATCAGTTCGTTGATCAGTGCATTTTCTATAAAAATTGAAAGTTAACATTTAAATAAAATAAACGGAGTTTTGCTTCCCATTTCATGGTGCAAATATTTCTAAAAATTAATTTCATACGAGCCCAGGAGTGATAAGATAAGATAACACAATTTTCAGATAAAAGATACAATGAAGTATCAAAGATTTAAAAGTAATAAAAGTGTTAACACGAGAATCAGATATCGGAATCATCCGGAATTCAACTAACTATGTATGTATGTGTGAGAGACCAACAAATTAAGTACTTATAATATGAAGTAATCATGGACGGACAGTGTTAACAACTTCAAAGATAGCATGTTAAATATACCGAGAATACTAAAATATGCGTTAAAGAATACAAACTATTATCATTACAGTAAATTACATACATACTGTAGCAACATACAACAATAATGATTATAAAAAAGGAGTAAAATTCCCAAAAATTTAACTCAATTTAAAAAAAATCAAGTAGCACCTTAATGTGCAAATTTTGAATTTAAAAAATATTTAATTTCTCCATTACCGCTTCTAAGTTTATTATAATCATAATATCTATTTTATTAAACGTATAAATTTTAAAAAGACGATATATCTCCACTCACAATTGATTCCTCTACCATATTAATCTCAATATCAGATCTCTATTAATCTTGTAAAATAATTTTTCAACATGTTATATCGAGATTTTTATAATAAAATATTAAATTAGATATAACATTTCTATTGCACTAAACGTTATTGAAGTTATTGTAATATTATTGCTTTTAAACAATCTATGCAAGCTATATACACAATACCTACAGAAATTGCCCTAGTTATTGAGTTTGATCAGTTGAAACCTTTGAGATTTACATGAGTGAATTTGAGATAGTTCCAAATGATGTTAACTTGGTAATAAAACGGCAAATTAATGACATTCCGTAAGAGATTGCCGTTATTCCCGAGATTCCCATGGGAGATTGTAACGAAGGCACTTAATATAATAATATGCTTTTCAAAACCACTAAAGATCTAAGTTATCTAATAATTATAAAACATTTGGACATATTTTCTTACCTTTAGAAACTGACGACAATATAAAGATTAACATTTAGCAAAGTTAACAATAATTTAATCTCCTCTAACTTAACTATTAATAAGCATTTAACAATTTCTATAGAAACACAAAGGTGAAAATATTGTACATTAATTAAGGCACTTGGGATGCACAAATATCAATTTGTTGTCTATAAATAATAAGCACTAAATAATATAAAATATAATGCTATAAACATATCTTCTTAAAATAAAGAATATTAAATTCATACACTTATTGACCTATGATTTTATTAAAGGAAGACATTCTATGGTTTGTTTTTAATTTGAACAAAAATAATATAGCTCTCAAAAATTACTATTAATCTTTGGTTATAGATAAATATGTGGTTGGCAAAATATACGTGAAGGTCAATAAGTATACGAAAGAACCTTAGTTTAGACTACTCCAGTATCAGTCCAATGGGATACATTTCACAAGAAGCATAAGGGCCAGTGCAGACGGGCTAGTTGGACAGCGTCGTTTTTTCTCGCGTCCAGCTACTTTACTTTTTGTCCCTCGGGGATATAAGTCGCCCATCTGCGCTGGCTCTAAGTTGGACAGCAAGTTTTATGAACAGCATCATACTTACACGACCACTGCCGTGGGTACCGTCGCCATCTTGCCGGTCAGACCACACGGTGGTGGAGGGAGTCTCTTGATGCAGTGCAGCGGTCCATCAAACTGATTTTTGTACTTTATATAGACTCATATTTTCTCTCATGAAGAGAGTTTTGATATAGATTTACGTGTTACAAGGTTGAGGATACTTCTAGATAAAAAAGTTTTGGAACGAAATTTTATGTAGCACGTTCATGGATTTCACTTGATTGCAGTAGACTTGTTTAAGAAAATAATTGATCTTCTAGAGTATTTTTGTAACCAAAATGCTCAATATCATCGATCTAACGACGCTAAACATGCTGCCTGGTGATTTGTTAAACATTGTCAGTAAGAAAACTTACTACAGCAAAAACAGTAATGTTGTTCTCAATCATCACTCACACGCTCACCGCCGTTAAGTAGCCCAGGGTAGCCTAACAACACTCGTGCTTAAACAACAACATGATCAAGCGACAACAGAAGTACAATAAGTTACAATAAAGTAAATATAGTCGATGGCGTGTGCCATTTAAAAAGAATAAATTGTTAATAAAGTTCATCATGTTATAAACATAACAGGCATATAAAATGTTAATAGTTAGACTATTATAATACATAGTATAATGTTAACGTGAAAGGCCCAACTGCTATAGCTACATGGTGGTCGATGTTCCGATGAGAATGTTACGCGGCGACACGACTAGGGTCGGCGATGGGGCCGGCCGCGTCCTCTGTTAGTTCCTCCGCGCCGTTAGCACTCACCTAGCCGGGTTAACGAGAAGAGAGAAAACAGATGTTAGTATCGATCAAAATGTCATGGTCCGACTACACGAGTAGCCCCAATCTCGAGCTGCAACGATCTAGCGCTCTTGTCGAGCTGCCGCGCCGGCGCGTACGGGCAGGGACATCGGTGTTAGATATTAATACGTATTTTAAAACATAAAAGAAAATTGCTGATGTACAAGGGCAGATCAAAATGAATTTTAAAGAAAATGAACAAAGGGACACCGGCGGGACATGCAGCTATTCAACAAAAGCGATACATCGTGTACTCCGATTGAAATGACTGGTGTAGGGATATTTATTGGTATAAAATAGAAAATTGATAAAAAAGTAATCAAGGGGAGGCTATCAGGCATTCGCGCCGCGACATTATGTTCTGTTTGTGGCCCGGTTAATAAATTATGTAACGAATACTTATTCATTAGTTTACGCAGTTAATGGTTGAAAAATGTTAAAAATTAATTTAGTATGATAATGGTATTCTACAAATATAGGATTAAATGCCCAATAGTTCCCAAACGAGCAATGCTTGACACAACTCCAACTCAATGCTGTGCGCAGATGATCAAGCATTGCCCAAACAAAACAAGCATATAAATTTTATCACTTATGTATAACCATAGCACCCAAATGCAAGTATGTAAGTTACACAACACATTGCTGCAACATTTCAATAATAAACTGTATATGGTAGCATTCTCTTTAAAGTTGTTAATAAATCTGTGATATGATAACGTATCAATGTCATTACATATTTGCATGTTAGTGACTCATATAATATAAATACATAGTTACAGATAATCTGCAAATTGTGACAATAGCAGTTATGGTAGTGCACTTTAATTATTATTATTCAACAAACGGGAACTTGGCCTTGTGGAGTTGCAATGTTAGTCGTGTGAGGCTACGATCGACGGAACGACTGCACGTCATCAACTTTATCGACATCATTATAATTATATATATAGATAAAACAGTTTACATCGACATTTTACCGCGAACCTGACTCGCTAAAAAGAAAACTCGTAATTAAAATTTCAGATATTTATTGCATGTATATTCTTCTGCAAATGCATTTATTTACAATCAACAATTGAAACAATACAAAAACATTTCCGCTTATATAATTCATTCGAAAATATGAATAGCATTCTGGTCTAAAATTCATTTTAATTTATTTATAAAGAAGCGTGGGAATACGTAACTGGCTATTGAATGCCTTCATAAAATCCACAAGGACACAAGTGCAATCTTAAAATAACCACTTTCAAATATGAAAGTAAATATAATAATTACCTAAGGCAATATAGAAACAACTAGCTTAAAAAATTTCATATAAAAATCTTATATTGACTAAGAAAAAGTTGTGATGATTATGAAGATGACAGTCTGAGGAGGAGCATTGTGTTTAATACTGGATTGATGGCACAAGTTCTGAAAATGCTCCCCCTTGACTAATACTGGGCGAAACTTGGAAAGAAGGATTTCACAACCCGGTTGTAGCACCTCGGTGGTTTTTTTGGCAAAATTGTAAGATAAACACTAAAATTGTTCACATTTATGTTTAACGTTTCTGCAAAATATGTTTTGCAACATTAATCCTTCTTCCCTTTGATTTTAAACATCCGAAAAAATATAACTCGGAGTAATACACATGACTGTTCGAAGGCACATGTTGTGATTTCAATTGTTGCAACAACAGCATTGAAAACAACTATAAAAGAAATAATTTGGTAACGCTGATGCCCAACTATAAACAGTAATAAAGATATTCCAGCTAACGCATCTCTAAAATAATGCCTTGCATCACAACATGAAACAGATCTAAAAATCTATAAAAAAGAAATATAAAAATCACAGTTTTCAAATTATGCAGTGTCACTTCAGATCCGGTATGAAGTAGTGATGGACTATCCTCATACTAAATAATCGAAAATACAACTAATAAGTACACCATATAATAAATAGAAAATATGGACACAGAGAGACAATAAAGCAGGGGCACTCGCGCATTTTTACTGATTAATATGGCTGCCAGAACAACAGCCACTGATAAAGAAATCTTATACTTGCATTACGCGTTCTAGAGTCGGATTCGTACTAAAACGGTTGGAACATGATAAAGCAAAGTATATTGTCAAAATATATTTTTTGCCAAAGGTCAAGTCTATGTCAAGCAGCCATATTGATAGTAAGGAATGCGTGCGCGCGCGCTTCTCACCTTTTGAATATAATGGCGGCGTGAGAGCGTATTGGCGGGAATTAAGGCGCCGGTAAGGCAGTGCGCTGATAAGGGTGCTCCCTCATCTGGGTGAGCCGACCCGCCCGCCGCACGACACCTAGCGGCATAGGCATGTTTATCATCTGTGTCAAAACTCCACATAAACCTTCATCCAACAATCCAATAAACCAACACCGCATCGGTGCACCCATGGCTTTGTTAAAAAATTAAGGTTAAACGTCACGGTGCAATTTCTTACAAACTTTTATGTGCTTTCCTGTTTAAACCATCGAAATATATAACGATTTAATGAAGCGAAAAAAACCTTTTATTTTTCTATTGTAGCGAAAATCTGATACCAGATATTTGGAAATATATTACCAGATATTTGCACAAAATGCTGAAATCTGATGGTGGCGAAATGTATTGACCGATGACCGGCAGATACCGTGACATTTCACCATAAATTCACTGGGATAACAAACTAAATATAAACTACAATTTGAATATGATAAGTTGTCAAATGGACAAAATAACTTCAAATCACTGAACAAACAAAGGCACTGGGTGACCGACATTCACGTTTAAATGCTGAAAAGAAATTTTAATCTCATCTATAAGAATAGACTACTTAATTTCCTACAACTATCGTTCAAAAGTAGTTACCTATCACTGCCAAATACTCGTCATTCTCAATTGAGTAATACTAAAATACATTTTAAAATCAAAGATTTTTGGCAGTAACAATAACCTCTATTATTATGCTTAGGCCTACAGATATTACCTATCATTTTATTGCTTTGGAAATAATAACAAAATAAAATATCTTGGGCATGAGAAATCCCGATGAAGGTACAGGTAATGGCTGGATTTATAATTTCTTTCAAACGAATCGACTCGACAGCATTAACGCTATATAATAAACCTACACAATATACGTTTGTATATATTTTCATAAAGCTCACTCTTTTCTAACCTAACTAGAAATCTTTTAAAGATAATAATAATACTTAAACCTATGGTATGTTTATAAATATAATATGGCTAATAAATCAATAAATTACGACATAATCATAACAATAACAGTTTACCAACAAGAGATTATGTCAAAATGTCACTGTTATAATTAAGAAACATTTAAAACTGCCTATACTTTAGAATGTTCCACAGTTTTGATCGTTAAGTAAGTGTATCGCATTATTAATTTGTCAGTGTGGTTAAAAAAGTTAAAATGTAAGTGTTGTGTGTGTTTGAAAAATTCAAATCGTATTTGGTCCCTTTTGCTTGTAATCATTGAATTATTTACGTAATTTATTTCGTCATTCAACGATTCTACAGTTAATAACACAAGAATTTGAACAGTTATTGACATAAAAGATGTGTTCATTCGGAAATCTAAAACTAGGACGAACACCACATGCAGAAATGGTGGAATTTTTAGTATGTAATGTTCATAAAAATTCTGCCATTGAAATAAGATCGCAATTTAATGAAGATTGGATCCACATTAACAAAATGTTAATAGATTAGTTGTGTTACAAGCAAGGGTTATCACAAGAACTATAAGAATGAATGGGATCTATTTTTTGCTATCACCATTGAAGAACATCAGTAACGAGATAGGTAAATATATAAAACTCTTTGTCTTTGTATATAAAACATCGGTAACTTATAAAAGAGTTCTATTGGCAGTTCCCATTATAGTTTAAACTAAAATATTCTCTACGTTAAATAAACAATTACGTCATCAACTGCGATCAACCCTAATACGATGCAACGGTAATATAGATACTCTGTATAAATAATAAACTGTATATAATAAATAATAATCTTTGACTGGTTAAAAACAAAATTATACTTTGTGTGAAACTGTACAAACAGTCGTATAGAAAGAAACATCAGTTTATAAAAATTATGATTAAAACATCGTAGGTACACATGATTGAGTCGTTAAACTAATCGTACTTAAACAATATCTTAAGCTACAATATATTGATCATGGCGTTTATAGTACTATGACTGTATGAGGGCATCCTGAGTATAATTTTGGAAGTATTTAGAGAACATCAGGGACGGTAATAATGTTGCGAAGGTCGATACGGTGCGTGTTGAAGCCTGTCGTATCTTATTGTGGGCTGATGCAATTGCGGCCAATGTCAAAAGCCAGCAAGTAGGTACCTCGACGCTGCAAACCCCATTAAAATATTTATTTCACACACAGTTCAATATAAGCTCAATACCATGTGTTATGCTTTGTATTAGTCGGTTAGTGCTGTGTAATCACGAGCCTAACTTTTCCTTGGTTAATTTGTAAGTCACTGCTAGAGAGAAAAGTTCTGAATATTTATTCGAAGTACCTACCTATTTAATCTTAATATTATGCTTAATTCGATTGATCTAGCAGCAACTTCGTTAAATTAGATAAATAACTAAGTTTAATACTTGTATCTATTTCAGAGTTTTACCGTTTAGGATCCTAGAACCAGTAGGTGAGAACACAAGCTGATGTTCAGGGGCAAGACAAGCTAAGCTTGGGTTGTAATAGGCTGTTGGAAAACAAAGCATGCAACAAGTGATTCATAAATTTTCATAGTTTGGCACCAAATTGAAACCTACTGACACGTATTTTCTAAGCATGCGGTTATTAAACTGTAATAATTGAGGTGATATAGCAATAAATCAAGTGTGTTCGTAAATTAATAAGTTTTGTAAAATCTCATTGATAACTAGTTGATCTAATAAAAATATATTTCTAAATAATGACTCGACAATATTGTCTACCGGACGAATGTAGATAAATACCCGATACCGTGTATTTGTAGCGTTAGTAATAATATGGAACAGCGATGTTTGGTAACACCTCTACTTTCATAAATCATATTCATACCAAATTTCCCAAAAAGAAAAACAAGTGTTTCGTTTATTTTGACGAAACTATCATTGGCATATGAGAAGGCTGAGACTAGTCTAGTTTTTAGTTAAAAGTGATCGTGCAAGTTAAGCAACGATGGGTCTAGTAAGAACATTTTCATCTGAGCCCCTCTGCGATTCTGAGAACTCTTTAAACTATCAGTTCCGGCTCGACAGTAGAAGTCAGGCTACATCAGAGGCCTACGGGCGGCCTGAACAACTCTGACAATAGGCCACTAACAACACAACAAAGAGAAGAATTGAAGATGTTCTTCATCTTCTAAAACGAGCTATTTTCCTCACTTAGCCGCAAGATGCAACCCTTGTGCTTGAAAGTGAATTGAAGGTGTTATCAAACATAGTGTCCGAGAGAGATCAACGGGCGAACAACCCACCCGTATGGTCGGCAGCGGCGTATTCCGCCGTCAGCAATGGATTGGCGGCGGCTGTCAGAGCGGCGTAATTCGCATAGTCTCCGTAAGGCGAGGCGTAGATCAGCTGATGCGCTGGTTCCCCTGGAGAGAGTAGCCCGGCCGCGGCGCTGGCGCCTGACCCGTTTAGCAAGCCGGCTTGCGCCCCCGGGCCGGACATGCGGGGCGACAGGATCAATGGCGCCCCCAGAGGCGCCTGGGTCCGCAAACCGACGCCGCCCCCGGGCGCTAGCAGCCGCTGCGTCTCGGCTGCGGCCGCGGCCACGCGTCGCCATTCTTCGTCAGCTGTGGAGTCCTTTCATTGTAATGACTGGTAGATTGTAACGATCTACTACTCCACCAACGTAATTAGAAAATAGCAGGGACCTTGCCGCGTCCCGCCCCTGTCCCCGGGCATCCCCATTTCTAGCTACCTGAGTCCATAGTACCGTTCCCACAGTCATCCATTATGTAACGACTCATCGTCAACTTTTCATATATTTTTGTTCACTTTTGTCCATTGCCTTTAAGGGTGATATTTTAATCGCTTCTAATTTTTTTTGCATACTATATTTGTTCTCGAAGTTCGACAGATGACGTCACATTTCTCATTACGTTGGTGGAGTAGTACAGTCCGTGAGCTCATAGAAGGGGATCCAGATATGGGGAAAAATCGGTTTCTGACTCTGTCTTACTACAGTCTTATAGTAGACGCCAAAGCTAGTGGCAGTCGCGGCCATTAAACAATAAAGCACTAGTGTTGTACACTTGCAGGCAGTGTCAAACAACATATTCCCTATGGTTCAAACGTGTATTTCTAGACGTTTTATGTACTGATTAATGTTAAAAAAATTATTTAGAATACAGGCAACTACCCTTTTGTAGATACTCATTAAAATCACCACGCGACCTCATAGAGGATAGCCATACCTACTGACGATATCTACGACTTGGATGACGAGTGAAAATTGATTTGATTATTGATATATATTATTTTATAGCTATGTAGTCTTAGTAAATAAGTTAAAATAATAATTATTATTACTCCTCAAACATATAAAAATGTTTTTTTTTTTGCAATATAATTATTGGTTACCGATTGAAACCACAACTGCCCATATGGCCGCGACTACCACCAGCGTTGGCGTTTACTATAGTACATTTACGTATCGCTAGCAATAGCCAAAGAGTCAAGACCTGAAACCCTTCCTAAAATCTCACGCACCTTTTATGGGGTATGGAGGGAAAACATATCCTGAAAAATAAAAATCTAAAAGTTAGTTAGATACTCTTTGAAGTGTATCCAACGTAAGTCTGACTGTGCACAAGTGCCGAGGGGAAGCGGAGCGGTGAGCGAGGAAATAATGGTCCAATATAATCACAGGGATTTTAAAATGAAGCGATCCGATTGGCGGATTTTTTCCTTGCTCTCCGTTTCACTTCATCGCACAGTTTTGGCGGGTGGCATAACTAGTTAGCACACATTTGGTATAAAAATCCAAGTTAATAATTCCTGTTAGATACGGAATCTAGGTGCAGGAAAACCTGGGTGCAGTAAAGGACTTGTCCTCTCATTGTAAAATGACTGAAGGTGGATATGGTGTATGGATGACCACTCCTAAGAATCAGAAACTAAAATTTTGAGAAATATTCTAGGAATTATGGTCTTGATTTTAACAATAAATACTTACTGTTCAGCCTTAAGTTTATTACCAAGTTTACCCAATGTAACTGTGGTTAGCACACATTTGAAGTAAAAAATTCCATTTTCCAAGCTAAATGATTGTCGGATAAGGAATCTAGGTGCAGTAAAACCACCCATGTTAATAGTTAATAACCGTAACATGCGACAAATCAATTAAGTTAGTCATCTTTGTTCACGATGACTCAGGATGGCAAACAAAAGGCAAAACGTTTATGTTCCCATTAACAATGGGGACGTAATAAAAACATTGCAAAATTCAAAGAAATAGAGCGCATTACGGTTAAGTTTAGATCACTAGAATTTTATGAAAACTGCTAGAAAGAAATAGCTCAAATCCTGAAGCACCAAATCCAGTACCCAATTCGAAAGATCGCCAAACTTAAGGAGGCGGTCAAACGTTCCCCGATCAACGTTCCACCTCTGATTGGCGCGTATGCTTAACCGCAGAACTCTATCCCAATCAGAGTGCGAACACAGCCCTCGGAATGCTTGACCGCCTTCTGACTGCACCCTAAAGATTCAAATCATCATTAGTAGGAACTTAATAGGTAGTGTTAGTTACAAAACATGAATGCGACATACTTATTAGGCACTGACCGTTGACTGGCACGACGGCCTTCGCGCTCGAGTCGCGATAGGTGCCGTTTATGATAGCCAGTTCCATCAGCTGGCGTTTCTTCAGCTCATCCTCGCCATCCGCTTGCTGGGAACGGAGAAATAAATCATATTTGTATATTCTCTCAAAGAAAAAAAGAAAGAAAGTGAGATGTTGCTGATTCCAAACCAGCAAATAACAACACGATAGTAACTGATTTTCATTCAAAGGAGATTGAGCGCTTTTGGACCCACGATTTCGCCTCTAATCAAATATGCATTTGATAGATCTCACAAAGAACTACATCTTTCAATACTGAAGAGACATTCTAAGTCGTGTGGGATAGGAGCTATAGACCAAAAATATCTTCATACTAATTGCTCTGATTCTATTGATTTTGTATAACAACTAAACAAAACTCTTATTTGACACGACTTAGGATGTTTGTTTCTTAATAAAATATGCATTTCCAGGCGAGCTCTAACAAATGCACTATGTTTGGTTGGAGACGAAAAGAAAAAAATATTGGGTCCAAGCTTGTATGGGATCCGCCCAAACTCTTTTACTGGCCTAAGGTCCGGATAACTCTCTTATTTAAAGATTCTTTTAAATTTCTAATATAATTTTATTTTCGATAGCCTCTACGGCAATACCAATTGCTAATCTGGTACCTTAAAAAAATAAACTCAGCATATTATTATTATGATGATTTACATACATATTTGGTTAAAAATGATTAAATTGTACATTATTGCAGTGTCTAGCAAATTGGCAACTGCTGGTCGCTAAATATGCAAGCGTGATATGGATAAATCTGTACGTGATTCATGACGTCATTAAGTCTTATTTCTATCCAGGATATAACAACAGACATGACGGCCAAGTTACCGAAATGCGTATTACTCATAACTACACGGAAAAAGTTAAAAATAATCCCTTACAAGTTTTACAAACAAACATATCCGGTGGCATTTGGCGTAGGTCTGTCTATTATTGATTAGTTACTCGTAGGTTACGATGAAACCAGATACACTGACTTTAGAAAATGTTCTTTTCCTTGATTTACGGAATAAATAATGATAATATACTTAAAGCTTAATTGGTAGTACTAGTTCGATTTCTGTGTGCCTAACTAATATGTTTAACTTTCTCCACTGGTTTTATCCAGTCATTCGCTGTAGCTGTATAGTTTTGTCATGTGACAATAAAGCCCTTTGCATGCGACTCAGCGGTGACGGCGCGAAACTTAAATCCGGGAGATTTTAGCTGCGTTCCGGGAACTGGGAGTTTTTTTTAACTAAGAGCCTTTTTCCGGGGGAATCCTAGAATTCCGGGAGAGTTGGCAACCCTATCCAGAACACGTTTAACCCAACGGTTGTCGGTTCTGCGACAGATGTGACCGGCCCACTGCCACATCAGTTTGCTAATCTTATGAGCTATGTTAATAACTTGGGTTCTATGACGGATCTCCTCATTTTGGATTCGATCCAACAGAGTTACTCCGAGCACAACTCTTTCCATAACACGCTAAGCGACTTTAAATTTATGGACCAGTCGCACTGTCCTTGCCACTTGACCAGGTGTAAACCAGGCCTTAGGTGTCATAAAATTAAAACCGAAATGATTTAATAACTTACAGGCACCAGCAGACGTTTGACCTCGTCGACGGCCCGCGTCAGCTTGATCTTCGCGCGGTTCTCCGTGTCCTCTACTGTGAGCAACACGTGCAAGTCGTCGGCCAAGTGCTCCCAGTTGGGCTTGCCCCGGTTCGCGTCCTCCTGGAATATGGCACACTAATGGTTAATAGTAATGTCGGGATAAATGTAGCTGCCCAACTAGCAAAGAATGTCGTATAAAGAAAGTAGACTTTTGATTGGTGTTTGGTCACAAAATGTCATAGAAGTATTTCTTCCTATACATTTTGTTTTGTTTAATTCAAACGCCATACAAATAAAAGTGGGACGAAAGAAGAATTAAACATGGGACGTAACAAGAATTTTCCAAAGTGAGGTCCCGCCTTGTGGGGTGAAACAGGAACAAATCCAGTATAATGGTAGATTATTTAGTGGGCACTAAATAAAGTAAGTAAGAAGTGAACAATTTTCCGAAACAACTTTTTAAGCTTAGGTGGTTATTGACAATCAATTCTAATATTGTTAGATAAGGGAATCTTACCACGGTTTGGGGTTGTTTTGCCGCAGTCCACCCGCGATCATGGTGTATGCAAATGCGTCGAAATATCAGAACCCCAAAAAACCGCGGTAAGATACCTTATCTAAGAATGTCGAACTATAGTGTTCCGATACAATAAGTAGAAACTTATCTCAATTAGCATTTTATAAACTTTTTATGCAAATCGGTGTAACAAAGTCTGGTGCCTAATTTTTGTAAGCTGAGTTAAATTGTTTTAACTTTTGAATCAATTATAGTTTGGCGTACCAAAGTGGTAGTATTTTTAATGCTTTTACTCTATATTTACACTTCTTTTACTTTTTTCAGTTGATGATCCGAGGTAAGTACCTATATTTTTTCCATCTAGAAGGTTATAGCTAACAACCTGTGTACATAAGATAAACTTTGGTTATAAGGTTTCTAGATTTGACAGAAAACACAAAAAATAATAACTACTAATGTAATACTTAAGTAGTTTAACCTGACTGCAATCCCAATTGAAGCTGCGTGGAAAATAAAGTTAATTGCAAAGTTAGGATTTCATTATTACAAAGTAATATTTAGACCATGACTACATACGAGTAGATACGTCGCAATACGTACATAGAGACAAAATATGCAGAGGTATTACCTTTTTCTTATCTCTCATGGATCCTTTGCCTCTGACCATGATTTTGCATCCTGTTTCCTGTTCTAACTGTTTCGCCGTCATACCTCTGGGCCCTAGAATCCTTCCCACGAAGTTGAACTGTAATGAAATAAAACATTCGTCAGTATATGTCTCCCAGGGAAATAGCCGAATTCAGTGAAATAGCCGAATACTCTAGGGATTTGGGGGTTTATTGGTCGTCAGTAGTAACGGATGGTGGATTAAAACTGTTTATCATGTAATAGGGTATTAGGATATTTTACTGAATTCGGATATTTCCCTGCGACATAAGTATACACAAATTGTAAAAATATAAAAGGCAACATAATTGAAGTCGAAAACATGTTTACAATCATCATCATCTGTTAGCAAAAATACGCATATATTTTCGTAAATGTCATGAAAGATCCTTTGACTCATCGACTAGTATTTTCAGTCGTATGTTACCTAAATGAAGAAATTAAATTCCTAGATTAGGACTCAAGTTCTCAACGCGTGAAGATTACGTAACTACGCCACGTGCAGTCCTAATTCAAGTGACTAACCTAATAGCATTAGCTAGGATTAATTACTCGCTTCGGTCCACATAAACCATATTTCCTGTGCACATACGCGTATATGTATTGCATTTAACCTCAATTCCAGAGCTTCAAAGCATCGGTCAATATAGGTACCTATATGAACTGTGAACCGATATCATTCTGCCGTCCACGAGCAAAACTAAGAAATGTACTACTTGGCAATCAGCCAGTCTAGTTTCACACTAGTTCCTTCTCAAAGGGATATTTCTAAAACATCTAAAATATGTCTGATGAATAAACAGTAAATGAAAATCGAGGCTAGCATATTTTGTCACGCGTTTCGCGGTTCATTATTTCGCGTGAAAACATGTAAATTATTCGAGGATGTTACTTGTAAATGAAAAGTCTACGGCTGTACGTAAACGACAATGTTACGCCAATGACAACGACTGTTAGATACTTAGAGAATTCAGAAGAATTTTGTGTCCAAGGTCGTTATGTACATTCTCTTTGTCTTCAGAAATGTGCAGATATCTCGTGACATTTTGTCTCTAAAGAACGAAAGAACGTTTAGCTTTTGTACATGCATGTACACGGACATTTGAATGCTGAACGTTGACTCGCGCCATGGCATTATTATTTGATGTCGATCCTTCTAGTAGAAGCATAGATCATTAACTATTGTCCCAATAAGAAATATAAGATACGGAAATGGCCACAACTAACAAGCCCTCAGTGGCAGCTATACGATTCGGTCCAGCAACTGTGACGGTTTAAACGACAAATTGTAAATCACAGAACAATTGGATCGGATTTTGGCATACTGATTCATATATCATGATCGATAAATTGTTTTCAGTACATGTCTTGCGGCGAGCAAGACAAAAACTATTAGATAGGAAGTTTACCCGTCCGCAACGAGTAATGGAGAAGAAACCGAGAAAATACTATAGATCAAAACAATTTTACAAACAAACTATTTTTGTTTTCTGACTAATAGGTAGACGAAAAGAAATGTTAGTTAGCCAACTATCCACAACGAGACAAATGTAGATTTGAGAGAGCAAGATAAATCTAGTTCCATTAGCTATAAGTCCCAGCTGGAAAGTATTTTTATTCCTTTCTGTTTGTGTGATGGCGGTTTCATAGCAACATAAAATGTTGGCTGTAATCTTGGTATGATTATAAGTTTAAAGAAGAGGGCTGTCTAACCGCCACTTAGCGGTTCGCCACAAAACGGGCCGCTTGAGAAGACTTCCTTTGCATGTCAACCCACACTTCCCATAACTATTGCTGGATGGTCTGTCGTAAAACTATGTCTATTAGCGGTACCATGATAAATTTACAGTTTGAATGTAGTTCACGGATACGAAATATACCCATGTAGTTAGAGGATAATATATTTTATGTGGGATAGTGTACGTACAAGGCCTTGACAATAAAGATAGACGAGTCATTGCAATAAATACATAAAATAAATATATCTTACATCACGCACTGAATTTTGAATTTGCATTACAATCTCTACTAAGTGAAAAGGTGGATAAAAAAATGACTAATACATTCAACAGATATACAAATATGTGCTATTTTAGAATCGGATTTACTTTCTATGGGCTGAAAACAAAAAGAAACGATTTTAGGGAATTTAGAGCCGAAAATCTGGTCGTCGGTAAACCTAGCTCATCGAGTGAGCACATGAGCCTATGGCAGGTGTTAATGTGCTACCTAGTACTTTAGCATTTTTCAATTTACTTATGTCTATTCATAGAAGGATGGATATTTTCTCCACTTGTTATTTCTTAGTGGACATCTCCAGATTGTCCACACGTTGGTTGACACAAACAATAGTTTCCCGGGACACGTGTAGAACAAAGCCACCGGACGGACGTCGAGACACGTCGAAATAGAGTCGGGCTACTTGGCGACGAGCCCGTATTTATATTTTTTCGCTTTTTATGCATTTTCTGGCCAATATTTTAATGACAGAAGTCGTTAGCCCTTTATTATGGGAATATAACAACAGCTTTTGGGTAAACAAGTTTACGTAATACGCGAAGATTGGGTGACATATTTCTGAACTAAAGAACAAAATATCTATGAAATTAATCAAAAGATACTTAGGTATTTTCTCACAGACAGTTCTTATGAAATAATGGCAGATTTAAGGGTATACAGGCAGGTTTGAATCTGGTGCCTGAACTAGGACAACCCAGTATGAACTGCGACCCGGTGACAACCGTGGTAAGAATCCCGTGTCTAACTATAGTATTGAAAATAAAACGTTACAAATAAAAAGTTACAACCCTGTAACAATAAAAAACAGTGTCTGTCGGTTTTCTTAAATTTTATGTCAAAGTTAGACATAATAAAATGTGATCTGATCATAATAAAGTTACACTACGTTTATGTAATAAAAAACCGTGTAAGTATAATGAATATTTTCCATATAAATGGTCTTTATAAAAAAGCCATAAACTGAGTAAGTATAGGTTTGTCTACCGTAAAACGTAAAGTTAAAACTGACTTGATTTTATGCAACATCGTTTTATGGACCATCTGATTTCACACTGCAGCTCTTATAACCAGGTCTATTTGCATTATAATATAGTGTCTGCAATATAGACTACGAGACAATAAAAACATACGTTGCCCTGGATGAGAGCCACTTCCCAGGCAAAGATAATTCACCAGGAATTAGGGGGATTTGGGACAGACGAAACTAGCGCGCGACGATAGATGGTGCCATAGCCTCGTGTGCCGTAGCTATTATTTGTTAAGTGTAGATGCTCGCAACGTACATTTTCCGACGAAAAACAATGTTTTATTTATAATAGTTGTCAAGAAGGATTCATAAGAAATTAACTTTTGTTTTTTGAAATACATTACATATAATTTTAATTAATTATATAGTACTTATGTAAAATTATCTTTACGCAAGGGACATTGAACGCTTGCTGGGTAGGCTGAGATAATTTTCTTTTACCAATAGAATTCATTTTAACTTTTTTTTCGCTTACTAACAATATTACAATTTAATTATTTGTATTGAACATTATGCCATAGAATATAATACATATTAAGCGACGTGATGATCACATAAGTTGAAAATAATTGGTAATCTAAAAGGAAAATAATGGAATTGTTTTCACAAGTGGATTTTATTTCAATATTTGGAATCAAAATGGTGCAACGCTGTACATACAACGTGGTTCTTATCAATTACTCTATACAATTGACTCAATGAGAACGACAAGAAACAACGATGCTATAAGTACATATACCTTCCTTGTACTTTAAAGCCTACATGAGGAAAATGGGGAAAAATTGATGACGTGCTTTGGATAAAGCCGCAAATTTCGACACCTTTTGTATAGAATCATACGCAACATACGAACATACCTACATCCCACAACCAACAATGATCGAAGAAGGTAAATTTGATAGATCAGCTTTTTACATTGTTTTCAGCCTACCCATGGCCAAAGGCCCGACAGACGATACCTACGTAAGTACTTATATCGGGAATGCAAAACAAATTCAAACCGCGTTACGAACCAGTTTTGATTAGATAGCGTAAACTTATGGAGAGCCCATTGTACAGAACAGTTACCGTTTCTATAATGCGAACATTATTTTGTCCGATAACGATAAAACAAGGAAATCTGATACACGCGCATGTAAACAATGCTTCTGCTCTGGGAACGCCGCGGGCGCATCTAATCGATAAACATTGACCAATCGCATTCCAGCCCGCGGCTGCGCATGCGTGTACGCCCCTAGAGCTTTACCGTCAGATGCAGCTTGATTAGAGGAATTAATGCAAATCGTAAAATAGGTATAAATAATTATCTATGGAGTGAATATGGAAATTAATTCATCAGGTATTAAGAAAACACAGCCTTTAACATAAACATTAATTATTATTGATAGATTCCGATCAAGTTTAATAAATATTTCTATTAAAGTGGGCTGGCTTGGTTGCTATTAAATTCTTGTTCATTCATTAGTTAAACACCTAATTATTAATAATTTTGATGAGTGTATAGCATCTACACCACGAATCTCTATCTTGGCACGCCTATTTTGCTTCATATACAGTACATTCGTTACTTCAGGCATGCTCGCCGTTTGGATCCTGTGCTTTGTGGGTATGTTAAAATCTGTGAGCACTCTGTCAATCTGATCTTTAAATGTCAGTCTAGCTAGGACGATCCTGGCTGATGATGATAGGTACCTACTTACTTACTTATACCACAGAATACTTGAATCCAAGTGTTATTAACATCACAGACAATATTAAGAATTACCTGTGAATATTACAGCAGCAAGTATAAGTAGTAATATTTAGTATTCTGTGGTATACGTTAGTAAGTAGGTACCTATCATCATCAGCCAGGATCGTCCTAGCTAGACTGATATTTAAAGATCAGATTGACAGAGTGCTCAGAGATTTTAACATACCCACAAAGCACAGGATCCAAACGGCGAGCATGCCTGAAGTGACGAATGTACTATAGAGGAAGCAAAATAAGCGTGCCAAAATAGATATTCGTGGTGCACCATTCTCTGCCTACGAAGATAATTATGTATATGTATGTAATGCATAACATAATTTTGCGCAAACATTTCATCATTATTTAGATCCTACCGTCCGCATCTAATACACAAACTCAGATATCATATTAGAGAAATTACGGTGACATTGCCCTCTACGGCCGCAACAATATTCCGCCTTATTCAACATAAATGTGCAGGTTCGCCTTCAGTAATTGGCAGTGGCGTTGTGCCCTAATGATAGCGAAGTGTACCGCAAGCCACGTGGTGTTGAACCACAAAAATAATAAGGCATCATTCCAATACAACTACAAGCGGAAACGAAGCGAAAGCTAGTTAGAAATCAGAAACTGCGCTCTCAGTCTAAGCTGCTTGCTTGAATTCCAGTTTTATGTCATCCATTCCATTTACACACTGCGCTTGAATATTTAGACCAATGACTATTATTAATTTGAGCAATCAAGGTTTTGACTAATCCGATCAAGATTTTTACCAATTAAGAATTTAAAAAAAATATATTTGAAGAATCCAGCATTTGACCAATTAATTTGACGAGTTCCTGCGAAACAATTCTCGCAACGATTTTGAATTTTAGCGCAAAAAAACTGTGAGCTTACTTACTATAATTTTAACTGGTATGCCAGAATGGAGTAATGCTAATGAAGAATTCTCCTCGCCTGGAATGTTCTGGAGAATAAATTCTTATATATTCTTAAGCTTACGTAATTATGATGCATAATGAACTATGTGTCTCCTCTGGTTATGAAAGGTGGTTTGACAACGCTTAGATCATTAATTGCAAGTATTACTTATATCTCTATTTGCTTCAAGTATAAATTACAAATGACGCTTAATAATACGTTACGTTACCTTCATTGAAATAAAAGCGAGTACAAAGAAACTTTTGCATCAATTTGACTCTGTACGTGTCAATTCATCAATGAGAGGAGAAAGATGTGGCAATATGCCAGCGTGTGCGCAGTGATGACAGTTAGAACTTCTGTCCTGTCGTGTGAAGCAACTTTCAGACCGATATTGAGATGGACGAGGTTTATGCCACTATAATCTAATATTGTAATCCTTTTTTTAATTTAATTTAAACATTTTTAGTTATAATAATTGACATTATTTATATGTGAATAATGTATACAGTGTTTAATTTAATCATCTTTGACTTGTAAACTTTGTTTATTAATGAAGATACGATATAACAAACGATTTTGCTTGGACTGCATAGTGAGCAGCAATACATGGCTAATTCTAACTATACTTTACTACATAAAGATTTAACTTACGAATTTGAAGCTTCACAAATCCAGTAAAGGTAACTTAAGGTACTTACAAAGTAAACAGAAAATCTTCGCTTTCTCTGAGACCGTGACTTAAAACTAACAAGCGACGTTGTCGTTTCGTTTAAATGTAGTTATTTTATGCAGTTCACTGTATCGGCTGCGAGCCGACGCAATTGTACGGAGATTCGCTTTAAATGCTCTTTTGTTTTCTTTATCGGGTATTTTTGCCTTCATGAAAACAAATGTGAATCACTTATTTGCGCATTTGTTTTGATTTCAGAGATTCGCAGATGTATTATAAGATGATTTATTAAAGTTTTGAAGGCGTCTTATAGAGTGTTATACTCGTACATACGCCGCCGTCGTGTACGCTAGCAGAATACTTTTTTGAAACATTTGTACTTTTTTTTTTCTTTATTTCATGAGCTTAGTCGCATGTGCGACTATGTCGCTCAGTACATATTATATACATTTTATACTAATACCTACCTTCTCGTAACTTTAACTAATTTGTACAGTGCCTTGGCCGAATCCGATAAGGGAAAGGCCAAGGCGCTGTTACAGCCCCCCATGTCCCATACATTAAAATTTATTTTTAATAATGTCTCGATAGACTCTTATCGGACACATTCCATCAGTATATGGTAAACGTCTTCGACCACATTTGTACTTACTAACATAATTAATTAAATAAGTACATAACTTACCTATTAAAATTACTTACCTATAATTTATCAAAGAACAGAAGATTAACAAAGCTAAATGTTAAACTAACACAAAGCTTTTTCAATAATATTGTATACACGTAATGCGTCGTTTTTGCTACAATATTTAACAAAGTTACAAGCAAAATGAACTATTGACCGCCACTGATTGCCTGTCATTAGCGGTAATATCAGACTGCAGGTGGGTGGGTATTACGTATCCTTATTGCAATTGATTGATGGGTTAATTTCATAGTAATAGTCACACAGCCATTGGTCACGATGTGCTTGCTATTGTAGCCGCAGGCTTAAATTATGTTATTGTATTGGAAGTTAAGACAAACAGTGGTAGATAAAGCTTGGTTTCTTCCTATGCAACTATTTTATTAACATGTTATTATAAAGGGAAATAAACGCGACAGTATGGAGCCCTGTGTCTTTTTATTTTTCCGCGGCCAGCGATCAACCTTATAAGGATTATAGGAAACCTCTTAAATTCTTGAAGTATCTTAGTTTGAGGTCGATTAAACCTATCAAACCGGAGATATTTGGGTTTAAAGTTGCAAAAAATTGAAAATATCGTTTTTGATCGAACAGTTGTTGTCTCAATTTCAAAATTCCGTGACTTCAACTACGCAAATTCAAATAATCAGGTGCTTAGGAGTACTTAGGTGTATTTAAATGCGTATGTACTTAGGCATTAAATAGGAGATAAAATGTAATGAAATAAACAAGACGGAAGTGAAAAACAGATTTCAAGTAAGTAATAAGCAAATACTTACGAGTATGTATAAACAAAAGGCTTGAATTGGGAATACCTAATTATAAGCTAACTCGTAGACGAAGATGGAGGTGGAGGCAAGCCATAAATGGTAGCTTGATAAACTGATCGGCCTATAACAAGCAATAGTGAATTAACGGTGCAAACAATAACTTATTTTACGAAAACAATAAGCTATTGACTCTAATAAATCATTTACACCATGATTGTTTAACAAGCTGTGCTCGGGAATTAGTCACGAGTTCATGTTTATTAAACTATAACCATATGTTATTTATTGCATTTTCTTTGAAAAATGATGCAACGAATAAATAGTATTTAAGGTAAGTAAGTTACCTACTTGAATGAATGAATGAATGAATGAATACTCTTTATTGCACAAAATACTACTACTACTTTACTTGATCTGTTTTATGAATTCTGAGTAGGACTGTCCTATATAAGTAAAGGTATTTTTTTTCTATTTACATTAAAAAATCAAGATCAAAAGATAGAACATAATTTTATTCGAATAGTAGAATAAATAAAATTTTAACGCATCATGACGACAAAATCTGTGAACTTTTGTAACTTGCAAATTGTACATAGAAACATATAGACTTCCATACATATCTAGTGTTCCTAAGAGCACAGTTCGCATCTGACTGGCTCCGACCACAAGTCTAGGTAGCGAGAGGAACCCGTGACCCGTGACCCACGGTCAGCGGAGCACAACCAATCCGATCGACCTCATTACCCTCCCTCTAACACTACCAGTCGTCTAGATGACTAATAGATGTAAGGAATTCTGGAACAATACCAGTAATATCATATCTAGGCAACAGATGTTCGATGTCCGATATGTATGATGGATGATTATAAATTATTTGTGTTTAAGGTAAAGCAGATCGTACTAGTATCTAACCAAGTAGAATCAAAACAGTACAATTGCTTCTATTTAAAGGGTTAAAATGAAAACCTTCAAACTTATCTCTCTCTTCTAAGTCGTGTTCCTCATTGCTGGGGGTCGTGATCATTCTAAGGAATTAATCACATAGAACGACTCTCGTGGCAGATTTAACAGGGTGGTTTGCCATTGCCTTCCCCATTTCACACACTGGTTATCTCAGTGTGCAGGTTTCCTCACGATGTTTTCCTTCACCGTCAGAGCAGTCGGTAAATGTACGTAAGTCTTTCGAAAGAACCGAAAAACTCATTGGTACATGACATTGCATGGTTTCGAACCCGGACCTACCGCATAGGAGTCCGGCGTCCTAGCCACTGTGCCACCGATGCTCCAAAACTTATCTACACATTGTTTATATTTCTTTTACTCAGTGGTTGTCCAGTGGTGGAGTTTGCCCAGCCACAAACATACTGATCCTGTTGTTTGTTGTGGCTTGCTTAGGTACTTAAAATGAAATAATTTACTTGGCAAAAAGAAGGGAAGAGATCAAGACTCTTTTTTTTAATTTAGCGGACACATTGTCGTGTGTTTAGATTATTTAGAACAGTCGTGATCTTTGACTGGCCGGTCGATGAAGCACGACAAATCCAATAAAGCTTATTGCCGCCCACAAGCCAGCTGTAAGCGCTTTAAAGACACTATTTGAACAGATCTAGTAAGGAGGTAAATAAGTAGGTAAAGTTGTAAAAAAAGTCTGAATACTTAGGTAATAGTAGAACTAATTGAAACTACTCCTTAGTAGACAAAGTATTACTATAGTAAGTACTACTAATATGTATAGGTATGTTTTCTGTGGTCATAGCGATGAGTATATGAACAAGGTTATTTATTGAGCATAAACGAGTAGTGGATAAATGGAAACAACACTAAAATGCTGATCTACTTAAAGAATACTATGAATATGATTGCTCGATGCAGTACGAGTATACAACTGATGCTGAGCGTAGCTTTTGCTCATGCGCCAGCGGCGCTAACAAGCATTGAAAGGGATTCATCAGGCATTTTCAGCATAGTGCGAATAACATCTATGTATTTGAGAGCATCAAAGAAAATACATATGAAGAACGAAGAGACAGCCGGGCTATAGTAGGATGAGTAATTTAGTTTGCAATTGCTCAGTTTGTACAAATTCTCAAATACCACAACGAAATCTAAAAAGATCGAATGTATTGAAAATAGACAGTACATCGACATATGGCCCAGGTTTACAATGAGGGTGATAAATAGAACGGAAATTAGACACA
Organism: Hofmannophila pseudospretella; assembly: GCA_947369225.1. Taxonomy (NCBI): domain Eukaryota; kingdom Metazoa; phylum Arthropoda; class Insecta; order Lepidoptera; family Oecophoridae; genus Hofmannophila; species Hofmannophila pseudospretella. The sequence goes on along the minus strand of OX376321.1, from coordinate 8,793,054 downwards.
CCTACACACGGGTTTATTGCAAAGTTATAGCTTAATACAAGAACAACGCGCTATAAGAAAAGTTCATTAAATGTACAAAGTAACGATGTCAGATGTAAACATGTGGATGCGCCCACGCACATAGACGATTTACAAAAACTGGAGTTACGAGGCAAGTGTACACTGTTAGATTTTGTTTTAAAAAAGTAATAGTACCACTGTACCAACTGGGAATGATCGAGCAAATGACGTAGTACATAGTTTCTATATTTTGTAAATGAATTCAACTCTATTTTACTCATTTGTAGTATGACTGCAACTTTGACCAACTGACAGAATTTAGCAAGCACCCTATATATAGGTACGCCCTAAATATACTAAATACGCTCCCGACCCACAGGGCGCGTGACTTTAGGTGACGAATGTTTGAAGTAGACTTTATATACAGTTTTAGGTATCCCGTTTATAATTTTAACAACATATTCTAATGGAAGACAAACACCAGATCGGATGTTTGTACCAGCTTCATGGCATTTTAATGGAAAGTTTTAATCTGAACATCGTAATTTTCACCGCAACGACTTGTCCGATTTTTTGGCTCTGAAACAAAAACTGGGTTATCAACCCTAAGGTGAACGTTTTAAACATGCCTAGTCGTAATTCTGGAGATATCGCTATACAATATAAAATCTGGAACTGTTTAGTCTTTAGAACACATTCGCGAGCTTTTACTGTTGTTTGCACTCGCGAATGATAAAGCACACCCTGCTTGTGCTAGATTTGTTATCTCTAAAGCAATACTACTATCCTTCTCTCAGTGAGCAGATTACTATTTTGGGGTATATTAAGGTTCTCACCTTTGTACAAAATGCTAAACACATTCTTCTTTCAATCGAACACTGGATATTACCATATCCACTTCTAAAAGCCAATGTTCAATTTAGGAGTGGCATCAAAATTGTTTGGAAAATTTTAACGTGGCAAAAGCTTCGTGTCAACAGGTCTCCTTGGTATCTCAAGTGATGTTCAACAAAAAGCTCCGGTAACGGACCTTACCGCTATGGCTCGATTTAATAACGTCGCCGCCCCTATAAGGGCAGACGCGGATTCCAAGAGGGATCGGATACAGACGTCGCCGATATTGTGTCGAGATCGTGACATTCATCACAACGTAGGTTGATATTTGATACTATGGAATGCAGTATTTGATTTATGTAAGTAAGTAAAGGACGTATCTAAAATGCAACAATGCCACTCCATAAAACATGTATCCACCTAATATAATAACACGCATACTGATTTTCCTAACATTCGTTACTTTTGTATGAAGAGCCATGGAGGACCAAATAGGAAAGGAATCGTCATAATCTTCGCTTCGATTTAACAGTATGTAAACAAGAATATACTAGTCAAACTGGAGAAAAAAGTTAGCTAAAACTTTGAATAATCGCTTAGAACGATTTCTATAATGACTGGTAGATTATCTGAGAAGACGATAAATATAAATCTATGAACTAGATTACATCGACACTAGTAACAACACAAGAGATAAGTCAGCTAGGGAACTTGTGAGACCAGAATCCGACTGGAATCACCATCCATCAAGGCAGTACAGCTATGATTGAACGCCCGCTTCCCTGCGCATGCGACGCGACTCGCTCAACTCGGTGCTTATTAAATATGCAAGAGCCTAAAGTTTCCGCATTTGGTAAGAGTAAAGGAATTAGTAAAGAAGGAAGAGGAAGGAGTAAGAAGTGAGTAAAGGAATATCGAAGGGGTCAAAACTATCTGAATTGATAGGTAACTTGCGTAAAGTAATCTATTGTCAAAAAAAATACTGGGGAAAATTGCATCAAATAGAACTTTAGAGCAAAAATAAACAGGATTTAAAAAAATTAAAATGTAATAGTATGTACATTTATGTTGAAATCTTACTAAGTACTTATAGGTTATTATTTTAGCAATAAAGTGATTAAGTGATTACACTTTACGAAGGTGTTAATACCAAACGGTGTAAGCTAACATTCCGCAAAATCATTGTTTCGACAGTGTGTTCGACAAACGAATCGCATATTGTTCGCTCTATTTTCAGATTTACAGTTTACTTTATGGCTCACATTTTGCGAGCGAATAAAATCCTAAAGAAAATGTGCGTATTCTTTTAGAAAACTTTGAGTAACTACGTTGGCCGGAAAATCAGATGTTTGAATTGTTATATTTCGACCAGAAATATATGGAGGTATATTAGACAATTTTATGTTAACAAACATTTTCACAGCGATCGATCTCTATAATGAACCCAACGGCGAGCATGTGTTAAATAACGAACGACTAAAGATAATGCAAGAGTGGCGTGCCAAGACAGAGATTCGTGGCGCTCTATTCTCTCTGCATAGTGTGAAGTAATTGTCGGATCTGCGTGTAATTCATTATTTTATTCACAATTTGAATAATACGAGTAAGTACCTAGATACCTATTTATTTTTCCCACATCAATCTGGTAGCATGCCATTTGCGGATTCTGAAAGATCTCTAACAACCATAATCGTTCTAGGAACTCAATCGTCTGACATTCACATCGTTAGAGAACGTTTTCCTTCGTTTCATACGTGACCGATGTCTCCGAACGGTTCTTTTGATCGACAATCAATATCATTCAGTGTTCAATTTATCTTAGGATTTATGTTCGCATTGTTGAATTCCTGACAATTATCCAGATGATCTATGCGAGGGAAATCTGCTGTTGCATGAATATTCATAGTGCAGGACGTGGTTAGGAAATATTTTAATGGTGATATTCTACATGCTGCTAGTGAATACGTACGATATGTACCGTAGGCGTAGGTCCACAAAAAATATATCTATACTTAGAAGAATCATGTTATTTTTAAGACAAGAAGATAGTCGTTAATTTCCATAATTTGCTGTACTGAATGGACCTGATCTGACAAAGTACTAAAGTGCTCAACGTTTTCCTGATTAGACTGTACAATTAGATTTAAACTAGGTATACTTTACACTTATTTGTACTATTTCTATAACTAGCTCATAATTTATAGAGGTAGCTTATAATAAAAATACCTTTGTCTAAAACTCAGCAAGTTTAAAAACATTAAGAGAAAAATACATGAATTACAACAGTCAATTCCAATTAAACCGATTCATAAAGCCGCAATGGCTCACGTAACATACTATAACCATATAGGGCAACAATCCTACAAGATCGGCGCCAACAATCGATCGGTAATAAGACAGGACACATCTGAATAATGTTAATTGGTCATTGAGAAGTCATTTAAGGTTACAGAAAATAGTCCATTACGTAGAAGATGTAGGTAAGGTACTACAAGAGAAACAAAAAATGAAATAAGAAGAATTTAACTCTAATAACAATGTAGAAACTGAAGATACGGCTAATGAAGTTATTTACAGAAAATTAAACAAATTGTGAATATAAAATACTAGGAATACTCATATACAGGCCTAAAATTCCTTGGCACGCATAGTATTACTAAATTTTTATAAATAAATCATTCAGTTCATTGAACTTGAGCCCAAAAAGGGATTGCAGGAACGTGATCGTTTGCAAATGAGTCTGGGACTGTTTTGCTACAATGAATGGACGCTATCATTCAGGATCGAGCAACCAGAACACTCCAAAGACGAGATAGCCCTGACATAAGCCACCAAATGTAGCAGGCTGACAACCTTGTCTTTCTATTTGAATGACTAACACTCTACGGTCGCGATATAACTTAACCTGCGACTCTTCTGTGTTGATCTTCTAAGAGCCACTCAAAATTGACATGCTCAAACATGATTGCTTATTTAACAAAGTAATTAAAGATAATTGGTGAGGTAAACCTTTTGATTCAAGTACACATGGTTACAATGTCCAACCAGGAGGACGTGTTCACACATACTTATTACAAAATCAACGACGTCTTAAAGAGTATTTGACTCTTGACAGTAGAATAATTAATGAGTAGATAATCACTTTATGGTCTTGACAAATATAATCCTCTTCATGTTTACCGAAACAGTAACCAAAATGAAGTTTAAGACTGCGTTGAACTTTCATCGTTTTTATATAAAAGATAGCAATAATTTACGAAATCTGCTGTTATGGAGTTGATCAACAAGTTTAAGGCTTTCTTCGGAATACATTAGGTTTCAACCGATATAGCTTTAATTGGACTTTCGCGGAAAGTAATAATTATAAATCGAGTTTTTTAACACATGCAAGAGTTTGCTGGCAATACTAAACTTGGAACGAATAGAAACATAGACACTTTACATTACTAACTTTTTTGCAAATATGAAGCGCGTCCACTAAAATCCACTGTAAGATGCGTCGATGGATTTTTAAAATATTTTTTATAGCGCTATGATGATGATCGTAAACGTAAATGCAGTATGATCTTAAAGGGTAGAAGTAAAATAATGGAACATTTTACTGAATATAGATATTTATTATTGGTGTATGGAAAGCTGGAAAGTCATTATTTAAATTCTACTCTTTAAAATCGAACTGTATTTTCACTAAAATCTGCTAAAACAATAAAATGTCTACTTACATCTGGATGTTCTTTGACTGGCACATATACTTTTTCTGTAAGTGTGGTGACCATCCCTTCTGCCTCTGGTAGCACAAGTGGTTCCTTTTTGACGCCATTTATTTGGAATAAACTCGCTCGTACTTTTGCTATTTCTGTAAAGAAAGAAACAAATTCGTCAGTAACATGCTGCACGTGTGCTTCTATAAATTTCGAAGATAAAACATGTCATATTTCCTACGATAATTTTAGAAGTCCGCCTAAACGTTTGCCGGTAAAGATAAAACTTAATGTGCCGTTGAAAATTTACTTTTATGACAACTTACTCTGTTTATAGTTTTAGGAAAACTTCCAAACTCTCATTAACAGGACCATCATTCAATCCTGATATTATTTACGATGAACCTATTCTTAACGAAATTGCCAAAAAATATTCTAGACCTGCTTTATTGTCTTTCCTTTATGAGGCCGGTATTCGATAGTGCCTATAAATCCATAAGAAAAACTGAATTTACATTTTAGGTCAAAGCGAAATATACCTAGGTATACAAAAATAAGTATCTAGGTATACCATTCGTTTTAGTGCACTTAATTTTACCGTTTTTCGAGCGGCCTATGCCTGGTTACAAGGTTATGATAGCACTTGAACATTGGTTACGAATTAATATGATGGATGACATCATTTGACACGTATTGTCGATAGATTCTTTGTTGCACATCTGATGATGATGTGATGTGACGCTATGTCATCCATTGGCCTCCCTGAGAGCGCTAATGCAACAGTTTTGATGGTTTGATGTGTATGATCTAAGATGATATTCTAGTGTACGAGTACCTACTGCTACAATGTGACTCATCTACGACCATTGATGACCAGAAAAACCTATTCTTTGACCAGGATATGCGTCCTTCATTAATAAATATTTAAAGCAGAAAAATTGGTCAATGTGGACAAAAAAACTGTTTGCAGAACCAAACATTGGTGGTTTAAGCGTTAAGTTAGTGGTGTTGGCTGGATATGACTTTTAGGATATACGTAAGTTTGCGTGCGTAATCCCACATTACCAGTGGCCTTGAGAATTCCCCTCCTTGCATCTATAGTGTCACCACAGGGTCTAACTTTATCTTTCTTATCAAGATAAAGCGCTGATGAGTCACCCCGGTGAGGTTCCGGAGTGCGCAATTGGACAACCATATGTTTTTGCGATTTGCATAAAAAATATGGCAGATCTTGACACTAGAACAAACAACCGCCTCTACAGTGTCACCCACTTAATTTTCAATTGCGTACTTGTGACTACATATTATTTCGTATTACAGTTTATTAGTTGTACTACGTAAATTCTGAAAGCTTATTTATGTCCACATCATCTCTATTTAGAGCTATGACGTAGAAAGGAAAAGCATTTACTTTAATAAAGACTTAAGTTTACTAAACTTAAGTTTCCTCGCATATTAATCATCGTCATAGAATTTGATATAGTAATCTCAAGAAGAAGCTAATGGAATACGACTAGGAACATGTCAAACTGTGGACTTGTTGACTCTCACGCATGCCACCAAACGGCTGCGTACGCGCATGCTCACACGGACATGCCCGAGCCAGTCCAGCGGGGGTTCGGCGACAATGCTGAGGAGCTTTCACACCATATAAGGGTGCACGAGTAAACACCGTTAACCCACGGGCCCCGCGCGATAGTCGACGGATTATGTACTTAATTGCTACCTTCTGCTGCATATTGATGTTCTCTTTTCCCTTATTTTTTTCGTAAGTAGGCGAAGATTGCAATTCGCAGTACCAAGGTGAAAGTTTTGTTTTCAAGTGTTTTTACTTCGACAGATATTTATGTAACTCGTATCATTTATTATCTAAATTATTGCCATCGGTTCCAGGATCTTTTATTCTTTTTCTACTCTCATTTCGTAATTTGTTCATTAAGAAACCACAGTCAATAACATAAAGAGGTTCACTCGTCATGGTCGTGTGAAAATAGTGTTTTAATGAAATGTTAAATAACAGTTTACGATTGTAATATGTAAATTTTTCTTTGTTGTATACAAGAACTGCACTGCATACAAGAACTCTTTCGTATTAAATCGACTAGTAGTACTAGTACCAGTTTATTTTTATGGCTATAGTACCAAGTAGTTGGCCAAAAATAAACTAGACACCCGCGCCTGCGCGATGTCGACAATACGTCAAACATTTACGGTTTCCATAGTTACCAATAACATGTTAAGCTGTCATGGCGCCTGTTAAAGTCTCCGTAATGGTTTGTATTTTCTGTTTATGTTTCATGGTCGTAGAAAAAGTATTGTGTGCAACGCACGTAATGGCGATTTTAAAACTCGAACGATCTGTTATGAAACGAAGTGAAGCTGAGTTTCATAAACAGTTCTCATGTTAAAATCGCTATCATTACGTGTCCGTTGCATAAATTACTATTATAGTTTATACTTTCAATTCTACTTCAATCTTGTCATACTTATTATAACTTCATTGTACCTCCGGTTTGCTGCATACTGTATCAGTCAGCAATCAGCGCTAAACAACATCTCGTCAATACAGCCTTCATCATCGATGTCGTTTATTAATTACCTATTCAATGGTCAACCAAGGTCGAATCAAGAGTAAATCGTTTAAAAAATCCTTTTGAAACTGTCACAACTGACGTTGACGGGTGTCGAAATACTTGTAATGGACATCTGAACAATACAAACTAGCTTTGTGTTAGCAAATGAGACGCTCAAACAAAAACAAAAGCGGTACATAATAGAGGATGTGTTTGGAGGTTTGAAGCAGGTGATCTTGGGGGCCGTCCATCCGTCACTGCACGTACGTACTTGATTAATGTATTCGGATTTGACGTGGACCAGATCGGTCATGTTGTGTCGCCTCAGAGGTCATGGTGTTGAGCAACTTTTCAAACGTTTGCCGCACACGCACACCTTATAAGAAAGATGGACTTGGAGATGTTAAAGTCATATTTCTCAATAGATAATTCATAATATCAGTAAGTATACATGTTCTGTAAGAACTCAAAATAACTATACGACACACGGCAGAATACTAAATAAAATGAAAAATAATATGATTTAAAAGAAGACAATCCAGAAAATCAATTATACTCCTGAAAATTTGATTTGCATTAGTTGTAATTCAAAGTAGATAAGTGAGTATCTCAAGTTACCAAAGCGACGATACGAAAAGACCCAAAGCGTGGATATATATTTGAACAACGGGTTTTATTTCTATTTACTCAGATTACACTAACCGCAGACCAGCCAAGTAATTCTAACCTTGCAACTCCATTTTAAACCAAAATGTATTCAATTCAGCGCAGCGTAATATAACTCAAAACAGGACAGAACATTGACATAGTAGAAACTAATGATGCCAGAACGCGAACGTAGGAAGATGCATTCACTATAATAGGAGAGCAAGCGAGTCGTGTGTCACTGTGTGACAAATGTCAATTGCCTTTTCAAGCGTTGCGACCACCTACGAGCAGCAACAGAAACAGTTTTGGAAGCGATATCGTAATAAATGGTCAAAAGGTAAAGCAATAGGTACAGCAACTTGGATTTAGAAAGAATCAAAGAAGGTAATCAATAAATTAATAATCATTATATTATTGGTATTAAATCAACTTGTTCTTTAGAAGCAGAGTAGAGTAGGTACCTACTTACTTACTTAGTAATTCACAATATGATACTAAAAGAGAAATCTAATGCTAAAGGAACTGGAGTTCGTTCTTAGAACAATTTTCTCCCCGGAGCATTGCGTAGACCAGTTGAGTACACATACGAGCAGTACTGGTTCCAGATAATGCAATCTCACTTCCATTGTCATTGTCCACAATGGAGGCCGCGAGCCGCTTTGAATTCGTAATCCCAGTCTCCCTCATTCTATTCTAATACGCATTTAATAAGAGTATGCAGTTACTTTTAAGGCGAGATGATAACATCGCCATGCGGAATTGGAACCTTTAACTTACGTGATTAGGTTTTTATGTCCAACCACGCATTACCGCCCACTCTTCAGTTTTTATTTTTATAGTTTCCATTCTATTTAATGTTGCTTCATAGCCTCTAGTAAAATCTTTTAAATTATGTGTTGTAATTGTAATGGATACCCATATCACACCATTAATGGTGTTCATCTATTGATTACCGTTTGTTAATTGTCGTTTTCGAAAACTCAGTTTGAGTTGAATGAAAACATAATAGTAATTAGTATTTAGCATTTTAATGGCCCTTGGGAAATATACAGAGCAAGGTCGTAGAAGCTAACTGCGTAAAATCACAGAAAATCTATAGGCACCTATACTTTTGTAAGTACATAGGTATATTATACAGGTATTGTTACTTATAGGCACTTTATGAAGATCGTTCGTATATAACGATCAGAATATACAAATGTTGGCTATTAAAAGAAAATTGAATTGTCAAAATCTTGCCGTGTGGTAAATAAATTAAAACATTTTAAAGCATCAGAATCTACAGGTTACAACAACGTTACATTTATTATTAATTCTTCCAGAAAACAACAAAATTGTTTTCTTACTTCGCTGTACATTGTCAATTTTCCACGGTATTTACCAACTGAAAATAATTTTCCTTGTCTAAGCATCATTGTAAAGAATGTAAAGCGATGTAAATTTTTGTATGGAGAATATACATATGAGGTAGGTTATTATTTGGTGAATAGTGGTACTTATAACCAGCACCCTCTCATCAAGGTTGGGCTGCGTTTACAACTGACTAAAGTCGTAATACAGTTCTTTGAACTCTCAAAATATTTGCATCTAATAAAATAGTACCCTATAGTCTAGTCTTGACGCTAATCTTTCCTTATTCTAATAAGGAAAGATTAGCGTCAAATCAAAACTTTCACTGACAGTATGAACGTGTAAGTATCTCGTAGTAAAAGAACACCTCAATGTCAGAATCACTTTCTGTTTTAGCTTCAGTCTGCGGAAACAATTAATTTCTTTCATCACGGACAGTGATAATACGGTTCGTAATTTGTCGATGACACAAACGCTTGCATTGTAGTAAACGATCGTCTAGACTGAGAAATTGCTGGTCGGTGCATTAGTTAAGTTGACGGTGACAATTGGAGCGAAAGTGAGGAAGATTTACGCGACGAATATTCGAATATTGTCACCTCTGCTCTGCTACGTCGTGTCAGGTGATAAATTATATGAACGAGTAACCATTTACTCCGTCACTAGGTATTTATGAATGGGACACTTAGGGTTAGGTAAATAGGTCAAGGAATAGGACATGTATATATGTACAAAATTGAGTATCTAAAGTAGAACGTTTACAAGTTTTACGGGTTGTTTAAGACAATTCTGTTATAGCTATACTTATCTAATGTTTATAATCATCAATCTTCATCCTTTTTTTCGGTAGATAACACATTTTTGTGCAATTAAAAAACAATTTTAACTAAATAATTACATACTTAAGTACCGAATTTGTATACGAGAAAATCTGAGCAGAATCGACTTTAATTTAAAACTTAATTCGGGACCAGACTTCACAAATGAGGGGTAGCATTAGAACAATGTGTATTCGGCGGGAGTTTTCTCACGGTGAGCAGCGATGCGCAAACGCAGCCGCTATGGTCAGTTTGCGACCGGCTGACTTACAAAGACGGACCACGGAGACGGTGGATCACGCAACCAAACACTGATACATTATCATGTGTAGGTAATTAATTAACAATTAAAATCAGTGTAAAAAGAACCACGTAGGAACAATGTGACTAAATACGCGAATATTTCATTAAATAATACTTTACTCGCGGTTAATTCATAAGAATAATGATTACTTGCTATGCCACGCATCTTCTCATAATAAAATAACAGCAAACATATAAGGTATCCTATTTCAGAGCTTGTATCATTACAATGTTGCTGAAGCTTACAAACAAGTAGTTAAATTTCTAGTACTCATAAATCATTAAGTGCAGGTCTTAATGATTTATGAGTACTAGAAATTAATTTATTTATTTATTTAATATTACTACATTGTATGTGTGGGATAACTGAAGTTAATGCAAACGTCAGGATGTGCAACGACTTTATTAGGAATATCTTTATCATTCACGTTTTGATTTTATCAGCAGCGTTTATGTTAAACAAATTAAGGCTGACATCAGTCAATGCCGTCCGAATTGAGTTAATGTGACAGTGAGAAACAAAGAATACACATATCCGGTCGATTCCGAAGGAACTATTGTTGCATTGTTTCGTGGACAAGAGGCAATTTGTAATCTGATACGACTTAACAAATCAAATTATATTACAAAATCAAATCGATCCTCTAAATCTAATTTAATGCCTACGTACAAGATTTTGAATAGATCATTAAATTAAGGCAAAGCGTTTTAAAGATGAATCGAAAAGTTCAAACGTAGTTTGTTATCTCACGCATAACAATAAAGAACAAATAGAAAGCATCACACTTCGGAATGATGAATGGGAACAAGATAATCAGGAGGCAACAGAGAGTGAGTTAGGTAGTGGAAGACAATATAGCAGTGAGCAGTGACCGACACCGACAGATATATCGATGATCAACTAGTATCGGGCGCTATCGCAAAGATATTTTGAAGCAAACAGAATAGGGCCACTGTAGTACACACTGAAGGGGGTTGCTCTGTGACACTGAATCATTGCTTCTAAAGATTTCTTCGGGATTTTAGATATAAATGCCTGATTATTAAAATAGCGTAATTTATAAAATATTACAAGTAGTAAGTTCATTTATTGATTGGAAAAGGACAATAAGATCTAGAAAAAATATAGAAGAGAACAAAATAATTGAGTACTTAAGTACGATGACAATATACCTAACATACTTATAATAGTTTTAAATAAACAGAAAGTCCATTTTCCACCAACAGAAGAGGAGACTTCCTGTCTCAGATGTCAAGTATGCCGACAGATGTGCTGTCATGTATACCCATGAATAATGCATAAGACTTCAACTGTTAGGGCCATTTCAGCTATTAGTGTCTAGTACGGATCATACATAGGGCAAGAAGGTCTGCGAGTTCAATCAAACGGACGCATCTTTATATGATTAGGTTATTTGCGTAGATATTTTTAGTCTCCTACTTATAAGGCTTTGTCAAAGGCTTCGATGCTACACTAACATGAAATTGATTGCCATTCTGTAGCGTTATTCATTACCACACCGCGTGGGATGAATGACAATTCTTCTTAGAAACGTGATGAAATACTTCAGAATGACTCATTTTTGAATGAACATGTGTAACAGTAAGGAGTTGTAGCCTTGTTGTAGCTAATTCAGATGTTATGCAAAATGATGCAGTTGCAAAACGCCCAAGTGCATATATCACTCTCAGAGCCAAAACGGGCATATTTTGCATTGCGAAATGCACTCAGAATGGTAACCTGTTGGAAATGTCAGCGCGAATAATCTCTCTACATTGTGATTGAAATGCTTTTATCGTGATATCTTAATCTATGCACGGTCAAAGGGCTGGCCGATTACGGTATTAGAATATTGATGAGATATTTCGATGATTTATAAGCAGATATGAGATAGATACTAGTAGCATGATAGGCGAGAATAAAGGCATAAAATAAAATAGATCGTGACCGCGCTCTACACAAACGGTAAGTAGATATTGTTCTAGAAATCGAAGATCGCAGATAAATTCATAAATTTACATCGACATTAATGGTCACTATATCGTAACTATTTCGAAAGCAGTTTGGATTTTGTACTTACACGTTACTGAATAAAGAAAATTGATGAAAATTTTCCATAATTGTCGAAGACATGCTGTGTGTAGGAATCTGGAGTAGGTACACAGTTTTCATTTTCATCAAATCTGAAACTCTTATCTCCTTATCTCGTCCCAGTTTTAGGCACCAATCCGGACTACTTTTTTGGACAAGTTCGAGAAAAATTGAATTCGGACGAATACTTTGGGACCAATCCGGAATAAATCAAAGAAAACAGAAATTGTCACGCCTAACACCGTCTACCAACATATAAGCAAATGCACACACAAAGTTTACTCATCTGTCTATTGATAGAAAGAAAATAAGTAGACGGAAGTAAATACCGATACCAATGTGGTTTGTGTCGGTTTCAATTATCTTAAACTCGAGTCTTACGCTGAAAATATCGAGTCCTGGAAACCAATATCTATATACTTACCTAACCTATTCAACATAGAAACTAGTGTACTGTTTAGTCATTAACCTCACCAAATATCGACCTAAGTATTTAAATAAATTGTCCAATAGTGTTGACCGTTGCCCCCGTTTGTATGTTTTCTAAGATAGACATATTTACGGTCTATTTTGTTGAATTTACGTGAGTTCAACTCGAGTAAATAAGCGTACGAGTTAAGAGCATCTAAATGTGTCGAATTTGAAGCTGAACCAATGGGCGGCGGCGTTCCGCTCCTGCGCTTTCAGAATGCAGGCCACGTTCTATACTATTTATTCTCCGAACACTGTCCGCGGTTGACGGTTCTTTTATTATAGCTATAAACGCGATGGAGTAAACCGACGATTTTCGCTGATTTATCGCCTAATATTTATTTTTCACGGTTTACTTGGGAGACCCGTTTGTAAATATAGGACGGGTTTACAGCACGGAAACTAACGTTTCCTTTTAATGTTTTCTATTCGTGCCAAATGGAGCGTCCGAATTGACGTGAGCTTTTATTAAAATATAACATCATTATTAAAATAAACAGCTACTGCGGATAATTCACAGCTATGTGTTAGAAGTTTGCGACTTGTGCATCATTATAGTCGTTCAATAGATTATAGAAAGTTTATAGCCTCCGGTCTAGCTGTTTTATAAAGTTGTCCACGGACGAATTGGTGTCAGAAGGAAGGCATAAAACCGGTAACTACATTTTATGTATAAACAAGTGAACTTAATAGAATGGAAGCAAATCAAGCAGCCAATGTGCCTGGATTGTTTTTCAATTAGGATATACTTACTTGTACGATATAATTAATATGGAAACTCGACACCTATCATAGTGGGTAATGATGAATGAGAACAGATAGTAAACCGAGAACCGACGCCAATACAATGACAAAATATTGGACTAATAATCCAATTGTAATGGATTAAAGTAGAATACCTATAACCTCTTGAAGTTAATAGTCTGACATCCATCACTTACACTTATTGCATCTAATCTAATGTTGTCTAGATAAATATGTGAATTTAATATAATCTAAGTATATGCAAGCTTTTATTGTATTGAATTATACATATGTATGTTTCAAATACTGGTTGATTGATCTGTGAATGATAGCTTATCTGAAGTATTTTTGTATGCGATAAAAACTTTGCCCGCCTGTCCTATTTGGTTGTCAATAGCTTTACAAGCAGCAATGGAAGCACTTGGCACCTTCAGACAATCGAATGCCTGTCAATCGGATCTTTTGTATCGATTTTTCATGTGCCCTGTGCAACGCCCATAATCGAGACAAGCAAATATGTCTGCTTGACGAATGCATGTTAATGAGCTGTCTTATTCGATCTATGTTTATCGCTTAGAAACCACCTACGCAGATAAGTTACAAGATACAACAATACCCTTAGTACTCAATAAGTCCGTTGTTTTAATGGATCACAAAACATATTTTTTATTGCTAACTTTTATGTCTTGTTGTTCTCTCATAGCTCCTTTGTTCCTAGTAATTATTTACGAAGATTATAGACCTGCTACAGCTAAAACGGTGTCTGAGCTAACCTGGCTAACGTGCAAGTAAAAGTTACTGCGACTCGACCGAGCCTATCGGCATTGACATGCTGCTTCGGAGTTAATTTGCCTAATAGATACAGTGTCTGTGACCCGGTACGGAGCAGAATGGCGTTAGTATTTGCATGCCATTCCTGGCAGAGCTGGCTCCGAGATGTACGACCGTCTTTGTGGTTCGCCGCCGATGCAGCCGACCACGACCGAGATAGCTAAGATAACGATACAGAGAGCTTGCTGTATGTTAGAAAATTTAAATCACTCAATAGAATAATGAAACGGAAAACATATGCGTGTCAGATCTCATTGAGGTGATGAATGATGATCATTATTATAAAAATTTAATAAGGAGTTTCACAATTGCACAAGTTTTGCATCATTTAGTGTTTTGTTTTAACAAACAATGACATTTCTTTGCTTAGTATTTTTCATAAATATATAACCATAATTTTATTGTATTACAAATATTACAACGAGCGCACTCAATACTTCACTTTATGATCATCACATACTTTAACGCAGATAGAGTAAGTAAGGATCATATGGGTTTTTACGAATCAATATTACGGTTATCTTACGGTAATTTCGGAAATTAAAGTAAATAGGGAGGTAAGTGACTTTACTTCATAAGCATAATGTATTGTAAAGTTTAATAAATGGCAGATGATATAAAGTTTAATGTCAGAAACAACAAGTAACTGTTAGAAACTTGAAAAAGCTGCTATCTAGTTAGATAGGCACTTATTGACTCTAGCAGGGCACGTATCTATTGTAAACGTTTTACTATAAATAAATGAGCTTCCAAAGAAAGTCCGATGTGTAAATAACAACATAATAAATACGTGTTGAAAGATTTTACAGCTTACGAGTCGCGTAGTTCCATAGAATTTCACACTGACTGCGGATACCGGTTTCTGGTGTTTCATGGAAATAAAGTAAATAATGCTATTAAGCTAAGCATAACTGAAAATAATTTAAGTAATTTAAAACATTAAGTTATGAATAACGTAGTGTGGGACGCCCCCCTGCTAGATGGAGCGACGATCTGCGCAAGGTGGCTGGCAGCGACTGGATGAGAAGAGCCGAAGATCGGGCTCAATGGCGCGCCCTGGGAGAGGCCTATGTCCAGCAGTGGACTAGAGTAGGCTGCTGATGATGATGATGATGAATAATGGTTTCAAATAAAATATACCTATTCTAACCTACGTATTAAAGCTAGGAACAGCGTTTAAGGTCCGTCAAGCGGATCTCGCCGCCTGCGTTGGGTAATAGGAATCAAAAATCGACAGTAAGCAACACGAAATTATATTCTGATAACTAGATGACACAAAATGATAGAGGACATTTCTTTTTTTTTTGTTGCCATACGGGTAGGTTTTACCCAACGCAGGCGGCCAGATCCATTTAACGGACTCTAAATAGTGGACTGGATTTATGATCAAAGTGCCGAATTTTGGCTTTAGAAGGACGGCATCAGAGGATCTTAATTAAGCAAATGAAGAAACACATTAGTAACTGGCAGACTCGTTAAAAATAGAGAAGCGTGATGAAAAATTATGTAGGTATAAGGTTAAAACAGATCCTTAAACGCCACAGCAACTACATATTTTGAAACTGGAAATGGGAGAAAATTTAGCAGACACATGCAGACAACGGAGAGAAAAGAATTATTTGCAAGCCCCAGAATCGCCAGCAACAAATCAGGCTCAAACAAAAGTTCCCTTGATCCAGAGTTCAAAGGAATCACTGAAGTCGATCTAAACGCTGTCATTGTTTCAACGATTTCGCTGAGAATCACTGATGCATTTCACGACTCACACGCTAAACATCGTATGTGTTTTGGTTATTATATCATGCGTATTTAGATGAATTATAAAAAGAAAATATTGAGAGTAAGATGTATTAATACTTACCTGTATGTAATGCAATAAGAGACAAAGAAACAGAATCAAAATAACCTATGACTGATATTAGGTTACAAGCACTATAATTTATGTAATTAGATTACCATAATGTATCCTACAGCGTCCGTGGCCTAGTGGCTAGGACTCCCATGCAAAAGGGGTTCGAAACCATGCCATGTACCAATAAGTTTTTCGGATTTTTTCGAAGACTTACCGACCGCTCTAACGTTGAAGGAAAACATCGTGAGGAAACCTGCCTGTATGAGGAAATGAAAAGTTTCCGAAGGTGTGTGAAACCCACCAATTAGCACTGGGCCCGCTTCCGGTGGATCATGGCCTGTACAGTGGGGACATTAATAGGCTGATGATGATATATACCCTATTCAATTCAAATGTGTTATTTATTATTTAATTGTATTAGGTAAGTACCACTGGTTCTATAAATGCTGCACGACTGATATAGCATGTCATTACTCTCGTAGACAAAGTAGATGTGTAGTGGTACTCTCAGTACCACTACAATAATACAATTAGAGTCTGTTCACCAAGTTTCCAGCAAACATACAGATCTGCAGTTGCTTTCTTTTCCGACGACGCAACCGCTTGTAACGTGTGTAAATTACCAGAGTTTATTTGCTTTGTTAGGCACAAATGACGTAAGCGTTGCTCTAAGAAAACATTCATTATTTGCCCGACATATGCCTGAGATGTCACTGCTACCGTTAAATGATTTAGTAAAAAACTAAACTACTTAATATAATTGCAGTCATACGAAATGACTAAATACTAACATTATTATATTGCTGTGGTAGTCCTTGATAGACAAATCGAATTCGGTTAGTAAGTTATTTTTAGCTACTAAAGTAATGCTAATGATTACTTTACATTACGTACCAGCATAAAGGGCTTATTTCAATATTGAAATGCATACTTTACTTATCTGGAAATGCATAACAAAACACCGAAGCTAATCTGCTGTCAACATTAAAGAAATACGGCAACATTGTAACGAGAGACAAATTAGAGAAACCGGGACTGCGTGTAAGAATCGTCGATATAGTCTGAAATAGCTGTCCCTACATCTCAGTGGAGCACGTTAATGCGTCTGACTCAAGCGGTTTGGCACAGTTCAACGTTCATCGGACCACACACCAGAGCGAAGCTTCCCTTGCACTGGTGTAAGAAAAAAATGGAATTGTAAACTGAGAATAAAACGAACTGCATGCAACAGCGCTGATAACTATAAAACAGGAATCATAGATATAACTATTATGGCGGGTTTATATTATACGAAATCAGTATCTGAAGTCAGTGCTGGTGATTAGTACTGCTCTATTTCGGGTCAGCAGTGATTTGTCAACGTTATTTAAAGAACTGACATCAGTAAAGTTGACTCTGTAATGCTATAAACGCTAAATGTGAAAAAAAAATGTGCATGGATAACAAGTTGCTTCTTAATAATAATCTTCCTACATACCTAGCATGTAGGAAGATGTATTATACTCCGTAGCATCGCTCTGTCGCGCCAATGTGTGGAAAGCTTAAAGAAAATGATGGCGAAACTAAAGAGATGCTCCGCTTTTAATCGTTTTGTTTGTGTCAAGCATTCCGTTGTACAGTGGGCCTGTAACTAATGTATACCGTCTGTCAAATTTCCGCAATCTGAAATGAACCTTAACGCATACGCTATAGACTTCAAATTTGAATTGTAGAATTTTGACAGACGGTATACTTTAGCTAGTGGTCGACTGTACGAGTAGGTAGTTGGCGGTGACGAGTGTAAAGAATTTCGTCATGCGACCAACGAACGGTAAGACGATTAGTAAGTATTCCAACGTTTTACAAGTACATTTTACTTTACAGAGACAAAATTGCTTTAACTGCAGATTTTAGTTTTTGTTAGCACACAACTGCGATTTCAACAATCTTAAAACTGTTAGCTGTAGGTGTAGGTAATAACTATCTGAACCAAATCTATGCCAGGCGAGCGTATGCGGTGAGTGAATATCCATTGCTGATTATGACGTTACAGCGTCAGAGGTAATATAATACTAAACCAGCAACGTACGTTATCCACTTGCCCCGAGAAGCCTCGTAAAGAACAGAGTTTGCCCTAATAGTGATTTACAAAGGGATTATGTAATAGTGGCAATACTTTATCTCCATATTTATCGAGCAAAGTGTTAGAATTTATTTATTTAATTGCATTTGTCGTTGCGAATTTAATACTTTATTTATTCTGGCAGTTACAGAAGGTGCACGCGTTCGAAGGCAACTGGCCAAGATCCCAACAGTTAATATAATTCAACTAGACACTTCTATGAAATTACTTTGCACCTCTATTCATTAAATATCACGTAGGAGCAACTATTAAAAAACACTTAGTTCATCGGAGATAAAATGACAGTGAATCCAATAATACATAATTCATACACCATAAGTTGGTATATGTGTACTAGGAACAAACACAAAGATAAAATTTAATAAAGAAAGAGATGCAATGTCAGAGGACAACAAATGATGGTGCAACTTTAATGAAATGATAGATAATAATATGTAAGTAAGGTAAAAAAAAGTTTATACTGATAGGCAAATTATTAGATGTACGAGTGCACACAGAACTATACAGTTAAATAATAGGTAAGTTTTATTGCTAATTACAAATACTACTGTTTTGTGCGAGGTCTTCGGGTTACCTACTTAATTATACACGACCTAGAATACCTCGTACCTAAAACCACATAAAACAAATGATGAACGCTGATACTAAAACACAACTGCAGATGCAGACAAGTCGTTTAGTGCTGTAAAATAATGTGTACGTAGTTAATTTCGATGTTTAAGCTTCGAGAACCCATGCATATAGATCTAAGTAAATTATATCAGTAGGTAAAAATGTTTTAATTTAATATCGTCAAAGTGGTCTTGTTCTTGTCATAGCTTTTATGTTTTGGGTAGCTTTTTGACGAGCTTTATGACACCGACCGAAGTATTTAGGTACCTACTAACAGGTTTAACCTGATTTTGGCTAAAGCTTCTCCGTTTATTCTGGATCCATTACACAATTCTAACACCTAGAGCCGTCAAGACGTCACTTGTTCTGACACGTACACTATAGGCGTGTATTTATTGATTATAGGGCAAAGGAACATGTTCGACCACCCGCGGTGGGCCTAGAGACCACTAATTGATTGTAGACCCCATTGTCCACTGGACAGAAAGGTTCAGAGGTCCCCGATTAAATGTCAATCAATCTGACTTTTTTCTGAAATTCGTCATCGCTCGACGGGATTTCGTCTTTTGATATTGAAAGCAATAAATAAACCTAGGTGACTAATCGGATCTTGGACGTTACGTAAGTTATGATATGAATAATATTATCAATCATCCAGTGATAAAACTATAAATTACATTCAATACAGGTTTAGCGATTTCAAAGTTTTGCACCATAAAGTCAATTTCAAGATGTTTGGTTTATCTTTGAATACTAGAGACATGAATCTGATGGTTGTCTTTCAATATTTTCATATCGCAGCGCAGATAGCAAATAGTATGTAAGTACCTATCCTCTTGTCCGACTTTCGAAAAAATCTATCACATTTCATAGTTTTTGATCGATGCCGGAACTTTCCAAGAACCAAGAAGCGTAAGATAGAAGCTAACTAACAGATGAACAGCTTAATGTGTTAACCACAAACACGAATTTAATAGCACGATTATCAATCAAATAATCGTTACCTTATAAAACTTTTATAGAAACAGTAAGCTATTTGCACTTTCGTTCGTTGAATAAGTAAACAAGTTTTACTTTACTTATATACTTATAATTTGTTTTCTTTAGCGAACATTATAGGTAATATTACATTGATTGATTACAAGAAGTTGAAACGGAGAGCTGCACCTAAGTAATTATGTCATCTATTTATAAATAACTATGAACGACTCTCCGTACCAAATGTTAGGGCTCTTAAATAAGTATGTATACATGAAAAGCTCAAGTAGCCACTTTGAACTAGTCATTTTAAATTAAAATAACTCTAACTAAAGGTTCGGTTGAGCACTTCAATTCGTTCGCATGGATATCCATTACGTTACAACTTTAGAAGCTAAGATGAATTTGAATGATTAGTTGCTACGGTAAGCTCTAATTATAGGTTAAAGTGATGGTTTAATACTTAATTATATATTTTAACAAGTGCTACGGTTTAAACTAGACCGCAATTTGACTAGTGAAGATGTCAGCAAAGAACCTATAATAACACACTGATATCAGCTTATTACACGACTTATAAAAAAGCTAGCAGTAATAACAGCCTATACATGGGTTATGTAATAAAGTTTAAATAAGTAAATATCGCAGCCAGAACTTTAAACTTTATGCATAATGGCGCATCCCACACAAATGTCGGAACTATCATTACGAAACCAAAGTATAACAACACTTCCTAAAGTTCTTTCCAAGTAAGTAGTGCCTGCACCGCCTACATGCGACGAGATAATCTTGGTATCGAAGGTGAATCGACCGCCCACGGCTGAAGCAAAAACTACAGTCATCATCAAGTTTACATCTAACAAAGGTAACCGATTCGCCGGCCGTCTTAGTCACAGAACGCCCATAATAGCTAATATGGACATTTGAACAGTAGTGTGTAGGAGGCACTTAGAAACCCGGCCCCTGCCCTTATAAGGTATTACGAAACTTTAGTTTTTAATCTGTATAAAGGTAGTTTTACATGGTAGACGAGGGGCAATTCCAAAAAAGTCCTTTTGATGGAATCGACGTACTTAATACATAACCAATTACCAACCAATATATCTCTCTTCTAAGTCGTTTTCCTCATTGCTGAGGGTCTTGATCATTCTAAGGAATTAATCACATAGAACGAGTCTCGTGGCAGATTTAATAGGGTGGTTTGCCATTGCCTTCCCCATTTCACACACTGGTTATCTCAGTGTGCAGGTTTCCTCACGATGTTTTCCTTCACCGTCAGAGCAGTCGGTAATTGTACGTAAGTCTTTCGAAAAAACCGAAAAACTCATTGGTACTTGACATTGCATGGTTTCAAACACGGCGCCACCGACGCTCCAACCAACCAATATACAGGGTGTAACATTAAGAACGGTCAGTATGGGAAAGTCTGAAACTATAAGACATACGAACATCTGTTCTTAGGAACCATGTCATCAATTTTAGTAACAAGAAAAACTGTATTCATACATTTTAAAAAAACCTGTACTCAGCCTGGGAATCGAACCCGGTTGTTTTGAAAAAAAAATCCAACACTATTTCTATTTGGATATCGACTGTGTAGGTGTTAAGGAATAAATGTTAGTATGAAACGTGATGTTTAAAATTAATAAAACGCATTGTTTCCATATCTTTTAATTTATTTTAGACTAGACTATTAATTACTATCTTTTAATTTATTTTAGACTAGACTATTTCTTGTGGGGTTACGTTAAGGATGAAGTGTACAAAACAAGCTACGACACAATTGAAGACCTAAAAGCAGCCATAGAGACAATTTTAACGCAAATTCATCACCTGAAGATACAAAATTCAATAGTAAGATCGTTACCTAAACGAGTTGAATGTTGTATTTTACAAAATGGTAGTCATTTCGAACACCTACTAAAATAAATTAAAGGATATGGAAACAATGCGTTTTATTAATTTTAAACATCACGTTTCATACTAACATTTATTCCTTAACACCTACACAGTCGATATCTAAACAGAAATAGTATTGGATTTTTTTTCAAAACAACCGGGTTCGATTCCCAGGCTAAGTACAGGTTTTTAAAAAAATGTATGAATACAGTTTTTCTTGTTACTAAAATTGATGACATGGTTCCTAAGAACAGATCTTCGTATGTCTTATAGTTTCAGACTTTCCCATACTGACCGTTCTTAATGTTACACCCTGTATATGTATAGCTTTCTTGAAATGATTAAGATACTTATTGTCTTTTATCGTTGTCGGATTAATAACAAAAGATCAAGTAAGACGTCTTGAGAGACGGAAGTAAGAAAGGAAACAAAATCTATAAAACAATATTAATGATCTGCAAAAATATTATATGATAATTTTGGTAAAGAAGATATTTATAACAAATAAATTAAAATCACCAAAATAATAAGATCAATGATCGGAACATCTAAATCTAGAACAAAGCTGGATAAAAGGTCAGTGTTCCTTTAAAAAGAAACATGATGTAGGTGTAAGTAGAATATCCTTACAAAATGTTCAACTCATGCAGATATTACATAATCATAGGGATATATCTGATGAATTTAAACATAGAAATGAAGTGGTGTGAAGTATTCGTGATACCAACAGCGGAGCATAGAATATTGATAGTAAAGTAATGTTGATGGACACCGCCCGCCACAAGAGGCTATATTTCACATAACCTACTACCCATTGTATTTGCCCTGTGACAAATTGCTACGGCACAGGCTACATACTACGAGTACCTATATGATAATATGATGACAAAATAAGACAGACTGGGTCATGATGATATCACGTTTTACATAATCAACTTATAAAACCAATATGGGTTAGACATTGAAACACAAAAGTCTAATATGCCTGGATCAAATAATATACCCACACCCAAACATTACGTATTCAATCAAGGTGGTAAATGCCAATTATTTAACGCGTCAACTGTACACCTAATTCTATTCAGCGACTGTAGGTATGGTGCCAAAGTTACAGATGGAAATGATAAACGTGTCAATGTAATAAATAGCCATGATATCATTATTAAATGGGGAGAGTTATTGTTTAAATTTGATCGTAATCTCAATTTGTAGTGACACGATTCTCGTCTTAACGGTCCTGTTTACCTTAACCAGACCCACCTTTATAATGAGCTAAACAAAATACCCGATAGATGGCGTCACAGCAGGTATATTAATGAAGATAAAAGGATCAGTAGCTGTAAATACAAGGCCGCACATTGTCACCGTTGTTGATATACACACATTGTTATCGGTGAAACAGACCGCAGCTCATATTTTTTAATTTCAATAGCTATTTGTATACCGTTTGTTTGTAAGCATAAATGTTTGATAAAGCTCCTGTCTATGGCCGTTGAAGTCATAATGTAAACTATCTGTACGAGTACACTTATGGAGGGAGGTATCTTCATCTATAAACAGAGGAACGGAAAGAACTGTAATAAACATTAAGATCCTAAAAACAGCCGTTAACATTAAAATCATCGCCTACGTTTAATTAACTCAAATGATAGTGGAAAAAGACAAAGTGTCTCCCATATATTCCATACAAAATTAATTTGAAGTTTATAATTGTGTAACGAAAATATTTAATCCGATTTTGTCCGTATTTAAACCCCCACGATCATTAGATAATGTAATGTGAAATTTTATTAGCATTTTAAATAGGGCGTATCAAGTAGGTAAGTAATATAATATAATAATATTAAGCCCTTCACTTAGGTTTTAGTTTCGAACAAACGTGTAAACATCGTAAAATAATCTGCGATTATAAATAATGACGCTAAGGAATACAAATAAGCTAAGATTATAAACAATTATGTTAAGAAACATAGAATGGTAATAAATCAGTCAATTGAAGTTCCAATTGAAAACCAATTGGCAAAGCGGCACGTCATTTTCACAATTACACAAATAGGGCTAACGGCTAACACAATGAGCGTTGGTCGAGCTGGCTGCAGCAAATTACCGCAGTACAAAGAGCGGTTGATGTTAGACGCTAACACCTCCCAGGCTTCTGAAACATGAGACGTCTGCAACAACTCGCACTGCCGACACACTTAAGAGATGCCATAAACAATCGAATTCCTAAAATAGATTTTATTACCAAAGCAATTGAATTCAATGTCGGTGCAACCAACATAACAATGCTCTTTGTAGAGAGCTCCGATTTAATTTGCAGTCTAAAACATTGAGGTTAGGCTTAAAATTGTTAGAATTGTAAGAATGAAGCTCTCGCAAGGTGCAGGATTGTGGTTAAAGCCACAATAAAAGCATAGCAGTTACTTAAGATGTTATAGATTTGAGCCTTGATTATGCTCTGAGATTGTAACCAGTTAACCACAAATATGGTATCTACGTAGATAAGTATTTATTTTATAGGTAAGTATCTTTATTTTTATTATGCAATGCAATCACAATAACAGATGTTTTGATGGAAACGATGGAAATAACATTGATAATGTAAATATAAATGATGACCAGGTTGGCCAATAACCACACGGAAAGAAAAAGAAGAATGACCAGGTGTTATATATACAGATCATAATAGTTAATGTACTAGTAACAAATAGCAATGTCGAAAGCTGTTACCGCAAAAGAAAGCCTAATGGTAGGGGTACCTAAGTAAGATGCTTCAGTAGCTAAGAAACAGCAGTACATTAGTTTCAAATGTAGAACAGTGACAGGAAACAAGAGAAACTGTTAAGGTCAGCAAATAAAAAGGAAAAAGCAACTAGCCGTCATCCCTTTGTCTTTGTGAGTAGAACAATCATTGTGCAATGTGAAGATTTGTAAGAACCTTTAAGTGACCTGAAGCTTTTTAGATAATAGATTGGAAAACAGTTACGTTCGTGTAATTTATCTCCTACTACCTCAAAGTGAAGAGTGACGACACATTTAATTAACTTAGGTTAAAGTCTGTCGTAAATCAGTTTCCTCTTCAACGGTAAGCATATTTCATTTACCTACTACTATGCCTACTGTTTTGTCCTGTACAGACTGACACACTATATTGACGTAGTAAGTTCTGCTAAATTAATAACAACTTCTTGCGATCAGCTGGTTTAAGATCAGTGTTTAACGTCCATTTTCCTGGAAGCATGACATACTACATTACGAAGAGGAATGTGAACATTATTGTTTATTATAACACAGACTATAGCTTCATGGTTCCTCAAGGCTCTGGTATTCAGACTGAAAGATTAATAGTTAATCAAAGGTTATAATTTAATTAGCAAATCAATCTGCCTGTTAAAAACAAAATAGCACAAACCCCTATTATTATAGTGATAGGACACAATGAATAATAATTATTATAGTATCCAATGACTAATAGGATTCCGTAAACCGCGATGATAGAGCAAAAAAGAACCTAACACTTTTTTGTAAGGACGTTAGTTATTACCTCATTGTTAAAGGCGCTCCCCTACCATATGACGTCATTGTCAAGATCCCATTACAGAATAATAAAAGGATCCCTTAGATTAGAATACGAAAGTGAACGTGCAATGCAACACAAAAAGACACCTGTCACAGGTACCTGCTTTGGGAGGCAATAATTGTTGTGTAACTCTTAACCTGTTTACGAGTAAGTAGATACTTATGTATTTGAAATGACTATCACAAGTCATAAAAATGTACAATAGGAAATAAAGGAGCTTATTTGTATTACCACGTAAGTGCTGATGAAAAGAAGAGTCACTGTTTCGTTGACTATGACATCTATTTAATAGGTAAAGAAAGAAGAGGGCGCTTACCTACATTAATATAGTCGGTTATCTGTGGTAAAGAAGCTACTTCGGCACTAACCCACTTACTTCAAGAGATAAAAATCAAAGAGTTCAATGACGAAACATAAATGTCTATTGACGATCATTTTTGGGCTCTGTATTAAATAAACAAGACATAACACTGCCTACCAAACTAACATAATTACGCAAGCAAGTGTGTCTGTTTACATTATTACTAATCTTTTTAGCATCCCAAAAATGATGTCATGTGCGCAGGCCTCTTTTCAACTGTGTATCATTCAAATATCAAGATTAACACGAGCGAGAAGTTTTAAGATGATGTCTTTTGGATTCTTCTAGAGTTTGGGAAGAACGGCAATCACTTTATTATAAATTAGCAAGACGTCGCTATTATAAGAATTGATTAGGTATTAGAATACAACAAGAGCAAACAAAAGTAAAATAAGTATTCGTGTTTAAATTAAAAATTAGTTTGTATTGCACTGGAAAGTAACAGCAATCACGAGTTCAAAGCAGATCCAAGACCCCATCTTTTCAGTGCAGCATCCTTCTGTTGACCTTACGTCACCGCTACAAAGATGACTTCGCACCAAAAGCGACGAATCATTTTTTGACCGTTTCAGAACTGCAATCACATTGTTACGTCGGTCGCAGCGCGGACAGCAACAACCTGATTGTACCGTTACCCGGACCGCGAAGAACTGACCTAGTGCCGGGAAAGTATCAGGGACGACCGTGCTCGGCCCGCTTTACGACCCAAACCCAATATCTCGATTAATCTTGTTTTCGGAGAATGCGTAAATAATTGCCATACTAAATTCATCACAATTCTTCGTATCATGCCGTAGTATGGCTTTGTATCACCTCATCATTTAGCGATAAAATCGGATGAAGTTTGAAATCAAGGTGCTGATGTCACGCTTAGAAAATAACAGGACCTAAATAAGGTAATGACCATTTTACTAGATCGACTTGGTTCTAAGTATTATAAGGCGGTGGCTATGGCTATGTTATATCGTTGTCTTTTAATGAACATTAATTCGATGCAAGTGGAACTGATTCAATTGCTATCAACCATCAAGAGATGGCAATGACCTTTGTCGAAACAATTTGAGTAAGTTGACTCGTGACTGAGGAATATCTAGACGTGTCGACCTCTGTGGATAGGTGAAATCGCATACTGAGAACAGACGTCATGTCAAGCTATTTTCCCTGAGAGTATGTCCATAACTGTTCACAAATTAGTTTGTGTTCCTCAAGGCAAATACAAAATGGAACCACGATACAAATCTTAGTCCTATTTTGTTCCGTACTGATCCAGAGATCGTGAGATCAAGTGACTTGCAATGGCACTGTTCAATCTAAATATGTTGGTCAGTTTCTTTATATTTGTAATTGTTTCTTACAATTTAAAAACCATAGGAGACATTAAAAAAAATTGTAGCACAGGAGTTTCCAACGGTGGGATCGACTCCGGGTAAGTAAGTATTTATAGTTTCGTGCGGGGTCGACGTTCCGTGCACGTCTCCTACGCCGACGCACACGCCACTGAGACGAGAGGGATTTAGAAAAAGGCTACGAAATTTTACTTACAATGACACTGTCTCAAATTGCTTACAAATACTTTGTTTCAGTCTAAGTACTTACTAGTATTACGCTGCTCAGAATTAAAATCTAAGAATTGAGAAAATAATTAAACCAAAAATGTCACATACATAGATATATAGGTGCTGCTTCAAACTACTTCAGTAGATACTCGTATGTAAACATTATGAAGAGGTCAAAAGCTAATAAATGAGTAAGCGTTGTAAGTTCTGTCTTGGCAGATGTAAGTTTTAATTGTCATTGATTAGCAAAATTGCGACAACAAACTACATGAACATCAAGGACTAAGTAATAACAACCAGCAAAATCTAGAAGCATTGACTAAAATAATGCTAAACCTTTTAGTCTAATTGTACAGAAACAGTATCAATTTGTCGTGCAATTAGACTATGTCGCAATGCTGTATTATAAATTGTAAGGTCACATATTGTTCAAATAAATTACTCGATCAGATAGCCCAGTATGGTTATCAATGCAGCTAACCCAGAAACATGGCAACTGTATGGAATCTCAAGCAATAAATAGTTATTAAATAAATTGATATGTCAACGTACAAACTTGGGCTTTGATGACAGTTTTAACAGTATTATTATCCCACAATGATCATGCAAATCAATTGAAACGGACTTAATTAAAAATTTCAATGCACGTGGTGTCATGTTTTAGATTGATTGTAACCTTATGAATAGAACGTAGATCACTCAAATTATTTTGTATACCGACTTATACATATATATAGAGATTCTTAAATTTTCCAATGGTTCCATTTATTTGATTTATGTACATATTATAAAATGGGTGGCGCGAAACTGGAAAGCGGTAAGCAGGTAAGTGGGCTTGTTAATACTTATTGCAGCTACGACGACAGTTCGTGCATTGCCTATTACGGATATTGGTGCGGCGCTTTACGACCCCTCTATTCAATAGTCCAAAACGTGGGTTACGTCACGTGTGTGTGAAACCAACCACGGTGTGGACATGGACATCAACTGACTCACATTATGATGCTAAATAAGGCATGTGATATAAAATATTCAACGTAAGACTCTCTGCTGACAATGTAACTGAATTATGTGTTGATCAGTGTAGGTCAGAAATTGTAGAAACGACTAAATGTTAATATAATATAATAACACATCAAGAAATCCAAGCAAGAACGTTTTAATAGCTCATTAGTGGTAAACTGGTAAACGTCCTCGTGGCCTAACGAACTGAAATTATTTAAAGAGACGGCCAGCCGAGTCTGGTGTCACTCGTGACGACTCATTCATAATATGCGTTGGAATAAAAATAGCGATCCTTACGTCTACAACGATAGTGAAAAATGAAACAGGTGATGCGGTGAACGCAGGAAGATGTAGACAAGAAGTGGGATGACAAACAATCGACGGTCAATGAACTCTTATAGACAAGAAATAGTCTGGCACATGGTGGTTACAAAATCGGGTTTAATTGCTTGATAATTCCAAAATATTAACAAGGAACATTCATGTCATCGATATAGTTAAAAGCTTCTGAAGCATTCGCTTTTACTTAGGAAATTTCTGTGTTTCACATTTGTTGACAGCGAAGTAAACATTTATTTTTACTGATGACTGAGCAACTGACAGATGAATATCGTAACAAAGTGGTGGAAGTAACATCTCCAAGATTTTCTTGCATGACCTCCCAGCGGACAACGAAAATAAAGTTACACTTACTAATTACCGTTTGGACAGAGTCCCAACAGATAAACACCTAAACCTCAGCCAAAAATACACAGGATGGCGTCGGGTTCATAATAAAACAATTTAATGGGCCAGCGCGTTTTCCGCGGTGACGAAATCTTCGCCGACGCATTCTCGTTGCGTAACCCGAAACGCGATCTCCGCAAGAGAAAACTGTAAGGTCGAAATAATTATGCTACATCTGCGTAATAAATTAACAGAACCTTCACACACAGATGTTCTAATGTTCCAAATCAATGGCTTTTCATTGTAAATCAGATATCAGGGCTAATGAGTTTTCTCACGAAAAAACTAAGATTTTTAATACGAATGTAAGTTGGATCTACAAGACGCTCATCACCAAATTCAATTGCAGCAAGCAGCAATGGTTTCTAATAGAAGCAGTCATCAGTTTTTCGTAAATTCAAGATACATAGGTATTACAGAATGGCATCAATAATTTCATTTATTTTGTAAATGCTTTGCCTTCCAAATATGATTATATGAATCAGCTACATCATTTATAGAATTATCCGGTTTGACAGGCGCTTTTATCGGAACCATTGTGCATATTACGGTTAATTACGGCATGTTTCCTCGAACGGATACAGCATACAGCAGGGATGGTGGGTAACAAACGAATCTGAGCGATTGTTTACGCGCGAGTGATGCGCGGGCGCGGCGGCGGAAGCTCGCCGGAACCGCGCGTCATTGGCTCGCGACCCGCGCGTCTGCCGTCCCGAAACTTGGCCACCACACCATCGCTTCATTCATACCAGCCACCTACCATCCTCTGGCCATCCGTCATTCCCAAGACTGTTAACCAAAATAACATTATTACGAGACACAGTGCTCTGTTTCAACATGCGTGGGTAGAGGATATCCAGATATAGGACAAAAATAATGGAAAAGCAATTAGCACTACACCTGCAGGTGACAGTACAGATTCTGATGCAGGCAAAGTAGTCCATTCATCTATTTATTTATTTATTTACACTTTATTGTACAACCCTAGATTTAATAAAAACAATTAAAATGACATTGTATAACTGAGAAATTGTCATCTATCTATCTAACACTTAGTACATTTTCGGACTTATTTCTATTTTGTTTTCTATTCAGTAGTAGATTCTCTGAAATCTAGATAGACTGCTTGATTAGGAGCAAACAAGATCCGTAGCAGGAGCAAAATAGTAAACACGTATCCGTACCTACAAATGAAAGGAACGCATGTTTTAGTAGAAAGCAGAAACTTCCCAAAAAGTTCACTTTTATCGCGGTACAACGGTATGAGAACAGTACCGACCGAACCATTAGGCGCTCCCATCCTGGGCATCTTGTAATTTTTATTACGCCGCGTGCCGGCGTAACCCCGCCTTGCATTGTTGTAGGGCTTAATGAGCTCATGCCTTACTTTGTTCCTTACTCGTACTTAGGATGAGGCAAGAAAAACCTTTCATTAAGATAATGTCCACGACGAAACTGAAGCAAAAGAGATAGAGAAGGTTTTGGGTCCAAAGCTGCCCGGAAATGAAGTACCTACTTATACCTAAATTTGTAAACCCAACATTTTGAGATCGGTCCGAGGGTTTCTTGAAAAAATATAAAATAATGCTAGGAACGCAATTATACCTCGCTCAATACCTAGACGTTTCGGAAGACGTGTTTCTGTTCTGTGCTAGTCAGGCACCTTTTTAATAATCAAGGAAGACATTAAGTATATTTAATACCACAACTACATGTAATGTCTATGGAGGTAAAATGTTTATTAAACACTACCTTGATTGCGCCATCTATATGTATGTTTATTACTCACATTACTTTGTGTTGTAATGAGGAAATCAATATCGAAGACTTACCTGAAATGAATAAATACAAAAATTAGTTCAAGAAAACCAAAAGAAGTATGAAATCTGGAATAATGTTTACCGTTACCGATCCCAAACATCACGTTTGGAGGCGGCAGCCGCCAGATGGTTTATAAATACGCAGCGCCATGTCATTAAAAAAATCCAATTAATTCGTATTAAGTCCTATTTGCAAACCATTTTTAATCAAATCTCTACCGTAACGTTAAACGGTTAGGATACATTTATGAAAGCAAGCGTGGCTTCTGTATCTTTTAGATAAATTAAGAAGATGTCTGTCTGTGTTATTCGTTGCGTAGGGTTCCGGCGTGCTTTTGATATTTTTGCCTTAGGAATAGTATTTATACTTATTTAGGATTAAAATGCATTTACATTTCAGCAGGTCAGTCAATTTCTCTTGAATTTTAAGTGTTATCTTTCGCAGTCTAAGTACAAGGCCTAGACGAGACCAAAATGTGAGATTGTAGTTTAAAACTAGTTTATCCATAGGATATTACATTACATTTAACTATTTCAAAACATTCAATAAAGAATTACCTTCAGTAACGGTAACTATAACAGTATTTTTATCTAAAGGGAGTTTTATTATCGCACAAGTTAATACAATACGAGTATTAACGAAATGCAGGATTGGTCGATGTCGAAATATGCGGGTGTGACGCCAATTTCATATTCATTGTTAAATAGATTTGATGCAGTTACATACCTACCTACCTACCGCGAAAGTAGGTAAATACTTAAAAATGAAAGCTTTGCCGGATTTTTATAGCAGAATTTCACATCGCAAATATTTGTGAACATTGTAATAGAAATGACCCAATTAGCTCGAAATTGGCAAAGATTCAAATATTAGATGCAATTCCACATACCTACCGGTTGACTTTTTTAACATACCTAGGTACCTACTTCACCACAATTTCTTAGTCTCTCTATTATGTTTTTGTTAGCATCTTAAATAGGTAGGTATATAAGTATTATATTTATCACGACGATTAAGTTATAACTTAACAATTACATTATCTAGAATTTAAATTAGATGTATTATAAACATCATCATCATCACCAAACTACTTAACATAAAATATCATTTAAAGTACCCACTGGCCTTAGAATATCCACAGATCTTAGTATTGGAACAGGTTCGTTAACAAGATAAACAACATAAAATATACAAACGCTTTCAGAGTCTTACTAACCCATATTTATATTTAAGGATGATAAAGGAATTCTTTATGTCAACATCACATTCGATTCGTTTATACGATCGACCTTTCCGTTGATTGAATCGAGCGCCATGCAATTATTGAAATATTCAATTAAGATAAAGACTTTCTTAGTCATGCAGCAACAATTTCTATAAATAGGTTTTTGAACGAATGTGTTTGTTTCTATTTCTAGAAACAAGTTCCATGCCTTGCGGGAGGTGCTGCGGTCGAACATTGAAAAAGAAAATGAGTTCATTCTCTTGTGGAAATAATAGTTGATATGCATGCTTGCTGCAGTGAATGGTACAAATGGTATAAAGTAGAAGTAATTAAATTAACAAATGACGTCGCGTGGGCGAGCGAGCAAACACACGATTGTGTTAGCAGAGCTAGAGAGCGACAAAGATATGTTAAATAGGCAAGAAGGAATGGGACGATATGAATCTATCAGCATCTCTAGTGAAGAGTTAAAGACGCAAGCAGACAACACTTCTCTAGGATGAGTCATAGTACGCAGCACATGACATTTTAAATTTCGATCTAGAATATGACAATACCTATTAGTATATATTTAAGATTTCCGGTAGATACTTAAATTATCATCAGTCGTCTTAAATGTATAATTCATGGGAATCAATTATAATTTCCTCTGGCCTTAACCGTTATCTCAAAAGGTGATGTCAAAATAAATTCAATTTGTATTTAACGATGTTGTTTGGTTAAATCGAGCATCAAGTGTTGTGCAACCGCATGAATGAATCGGTAAACGTCAAGCGTCCACAAAATTGCTTAACGCGAAATGAATGGGACCCTTACCGTATACACACACTAGAGTCGGACAGTCGGCGGCGCCTGCGCATCCCACACGCGTGGCGCAACAGAGGCACTTTCGACATTGCCTGTTTGTATTGCTTGTTAGTAACGCCCTGCCTATCGATTAAAGAAGGCGAATCTCAGGAGTCCATGTGAAAAACCGTGGTTCATTGGTGTCTTAACCTTTTTCTAGGTTACGCCTAAATAACTGATTAGCAACATCGTCTTAACAGCTATGATTTGAAAAACATTCGCATACTTGCGTCCTAAAATAAGTTATTTCAGTATAGAGCTGTTAACGCGACACTATAAAACTGTCGTCGACACAGACAAGTCTCCAGATGTCGCCAGACAGTCGCTTCGCGGTAGAAAGTTGAAGAACTAGACCGACCGCGTTTGGACGAATTACGAAATCAAACGAATCACACGGAGTGTTTTGATTTTCTCTGCGGAAGCAAACATTATGTGCGCAGTAGTGGGCGCGGTCGGTGATCAGTTTGGCAATTCGAAATTTCGGAGTCATTTGGAGAGTATATAATAGGTAGGTAGTCTGGGCCTTAGCCGATCATTGTACACATTTTGTTAAATGCATCATACTTAATAGTGGTGTCATGCTTTTATCATGAAATGCACAATTCGACGATTTATTGGAATAAGTGGCCAAGAAACATATTTATATAAATCTAATCTTAATTAACTAAGCTGTACAATTTGTTACATAAGTAATGGATAAAGGAACAACTCCGGAACAAGTGATTTAACTTTTAATTATTATTATTTAATTATTTTGTCTGACTTATCTTGTAACCGTTAGTTACTTTGAGATGAAATAAATACAATTTACATATTTGACGTCAGAAAAGGAAGATACCTTTGTATTGATACAAAGCTCATAAATTAATTAGAATTGCCAATAAAAATAAATATGAACAAATTACTATCGCTGTCACTATTAATAGTGAAATGATAGGTCAGGTAGCGCATGCGCACCCTGGTTCATACATTGAGATTAGTGTCGAGCGTGAAGGCCGGACAGCCGTGTTATCGCAAACACGTATAACAGGGTAAACATTAAAAATAATTTGTTTCATGTCATTGTAGTGACCGTTGACGATGGTGACACTAAGTTATTTGGGGCAACTGCTATGCAATGGGAACTGTGGTGATAACTCTAAATTAAAAAACCCCTACTTAACTATTGTGGAGATCCCCTTACTTTTCCTGGTTATCATCAGGTCCTTGAGGTTCCAGATGTGGGAAGGGCTCCATGATCATCATAAGCATTTGAACTCAAACTCGAACCATCTAGCTATTACCGTTCCAGAGATCCCAGAGAGACAAAGAAAAAGTAAGGGGATCTCCACAATGGTGCGTCGGCCGTTTTTTTTAACTTTTTAATTTCGAGTTATTACTTACTATTCGTGGAGTTCCATCCAGATCTCCCAAACCTGACTAATGATAGGTTCCTATCTACTAATTTAATAAGATACATAAGGTACCAATACCCGCATTGATGCAACAGCAAAACCAGAAAGTTAAAGCAATTTATTCACAATTGACATTAATAAACAATAATTACAACGATAAGAAAGTTGATTATTATGTAAGTATTTTTATTGTCATTGTCAATAGATTAATTCATAACAATCCCGAATTAATAAAAAAAGTGATTTATTTAATCCCATGCGCCGATATTAATTTCTGACAAAACATGATTATGATAAGTCAATTGCTTTATGCCATATCAGTTGTATTATTATTACCTATGTAGGATTTAAATTAATTTGCAATTCATCTAATGTTACGGATCGGATCTTTGAACCTATTTAACAAATCTGGTTACGCCTGTATAATTTGTTTGAGTAGATTATTTAAGATTTTTCATAAAATATGTCTATCACTGTGATTCATGCACGAGTAAGTTTCCGTCTAACACAGTATCAAGGTTATGGAAGTAAATCTGTTAAATATAACCGACACAGCCGCACCAGTTACTTAACCAAATTGTCAATAAAATGACAAAAACCTTTTGCCTTTTTTGTCTAAACTAAGATTTATTATCCTATTGTGCTATGTAGGTTAACAGTTAGGCATCGGTTCATTCAGAATGTTTACTCTGACCACTAACAATCATTGTGTCTGGTAATGTACGAGTATAAAAACAGACTGTGCAACGTCCACATTAGTAACGTAACATTAAGGTAGGTGCTTATTGAAACAAAAAGCTCCTCCTAATACTATCAATGAACATGAACGTTCAGGACATTAAGACTAGATTAGGTTGGATGAAGAAAAAATAATAGGTTATTTACGAGTACTTCAAGATTACCGAATATAAATACAGATTAGGCTATAAGTATAGATCTCAGTTAATAAACATAGGTAGATACAAAATAAGGAATTACTTCGAGAGCATTACGACCGCGCTCTATCATACCAGCATTTTCCTTCATCCTTTTTAGATTTGAAGCCTCCGGCGACCGAAGCGTCCGTCCGGGTGCGTCCGTCCGCCCATTTCACACAGCACACCCACGGCATTCCTTATTTGGGTGAGATAAGTTGAAGACATCCGCCGGAGTGTGTGAAGATCCAGTACTCGGAGGGAAGTCTTCCACTTATCGTTATCACCGACAGCGAGCAAGCATTGCTTTAGCAGATTTTCGATTATCTATACTAACAAACGAGTATGTACGTAAACGGCAATACGTTGAATACTTAGGTAAGTGGATAACTGAATTTCGAATAGGTAAGTTAAGTAATAATTCGTACTCATTTTTTTTCAGGACTCAAACTAAGTCAGTGGTAAGATATGCGACAAATCTTTGCGCGAATTTTTAGTAAAACCTATAGAGCTAAGTACACTGCTTTATACCAACGTGAACTTTTAGCGGTTGAACGAGTTTTACCAGCCTCGGTCTCTGCAAGTAAAAGCAACATTTCCGAGCGACTAAACATTACGTAGGAGTCATGAGGGCCACAATTAATCTAAGCAGGTCCACCCAGCAAGTCACCTTCGTCAATCGTGGGCCGTATGCTCCCACGCTTCCACTAAGACCTTTTTGTTACCCGCTGTTTACAATGTCTTGTTCTAGGCTGACTTGCTTGCTGAATATTCACTTATGTTAAACGGTGGTTGCGACAGGGCTCATAAAATTTAATCATGTTTAGTTACGCTGCTGCGTAGATTAAAATTATGAACTTGGTAAGGTGTAGGTATACCTAATGAGTGAAATATCTCATCTTAATTTAAACGGCTAATGATTTGTTTCAAAGCTGCACCCAGTATCATAAGGAATCCAGTGAACAAGCCAAACTCAGAAATTAAACGATGTCGGTATTGTGGAAACAAAAAATCTCATTGATTCATCATGGGGCGTTATTTTCGTATCGACCACTTTCTATTTAAAGGCGCCACATTATTCTTCGAAACAATGAACCAATATTAAAATTCTAAAAAAAACATACGACAATAAATCATAGAACGGCGTAGGCGCCCGAATGGTGTGAGTGTGATTACGGAACCGAAATCTAAAAGCCGATGGTGTTAGGACCGTTTGGAGGCGAGTAGGCCTCGGGTCCCACCCACAGGACAGGTTCACCCAGCATTCTGAAGCGATCGATTTTCATTTCAAATTACAGTGCTCACGCGCAATGCAACCCACGCGCCCTTCCCGAATGCATTCCTTATGCGTTCAAGTACACTCGAACGATGGTCACCCGCTTTCATTAACATTCCGAATAGGTGTCACAGATGTTTGATTGTAGCTTACAAACACAAAGGGTAACGTATGTTCTAAAAACATGTAATCAACGACTAATAGCGTAAAGAAGACATTTCATGTGAACGCAACGATTATAGGCATTGTTTTCAAGTTTACTAATGACAGTTGCCGATGCACACACATAAAAGTGTACTTACCTACATGTGTTTTCATGACCTTAGAAAAAGTAGTTCTCATTAGAAGAATGATCACGTCGCGACGTGATAGGTTGAATTGAAACGAACACAGATATACGAGTGGCAGTGTCGTGGGAACGGGTAAAGAATAGATGTCTCGTATGATCCAGTTTTCTAGAGATGCAGTGCAGTCTAATCGCGGTCGAAGCGATAATGAGTCGCGTGTCAATATTTGCTTTCTTGAACAGTTCTGAAACAAAGGCGCTTAACTTACCGACGAACATGGAGCTCTTTCCGTACAAGAGATGGATCGGTCCCTATAGGACAGGTTTCGTTAAATGACAGATTTGCTTAATCCCAACTTTGCTAAAGGATAGAAGTTACAATCGTGTCGGCTTTAAATTATTTTTATCGCCGACGAAAAAGGCGCTCTTTCCGTACGAGATTCGTCTTCAAGCCGTGGGATCAAACCTGAAATCCTTATTGGGCTACGACAAACGGTTACTTCTGATGACACTTAATATTCGAGAACGTCGAAATATCGATGAGGCTTTGAATGGTATTAAATTAATTAAGCAACCCACAGCAAGTCGCAACGTGTTAGAGCGACTGGAACAGCCTTGGCTTCTACACCTCCACGCTACCCACGACTACCCTCATTTGGTCATCGGCGTGGGCGCACCTAATCACATCTAAGCAACCTTATAATGACCTACCTAAAGCTCACAGTTGCAAGGGTTGCGGAACCGTAAACATCAAAGGTAGGTGGCGCCTACACATGGAAACAATTTACTGCAATAGCCTATTTATTAAACGTATACTTAATTTGATTTCGTTTTAACACAACAACTATAGACGTCAAATAATATCTTCCTACAGCAATATGCAGTAAATTAGGTTTAAATTACAACTTGAAACCGTGGCTAAAGATGAATACCTAGATCAGATAATGTGCTAGGCACAGGTACAAGATTAAATTTATCCGATAAGACTTGTTTAAAGGCTATTAAACTCATTTTTATCTCTTATCGAGGCTTAAGTCGAGTATATGCAGCAATATGTATGACACAAATGATATATCTTATCAATATAAATCTGGTTAACATCAATTTGTATTGTCTGTTTATCTATAATCTATCACGTACTTATACCGCAATTTCAAAATCAGTGTTTCTGTCATATTATTATGTAGCTTTAATCCTTGTTGAGTAATTTCAAAGTCATCTTTTATCAATATGAAATGTTGTTTTGATTGACGAATTTGTGTATTTGCATTTAAGTGTAGGTATTGTTATCTTAAAGTTGCTCACGCTTGTTGGAATGTAAACAGCCAAACAGTTCAATATGTAAACACGATCGACGAAATTGCTTGTGACTATTAAACGTTCCGTGTTATTAAATGTCAGCGAGCATTGTTGGACACATTCGTCCCGATGCCAACCATCCAAATAATGGATGAACTTTTAAATTCCAAAAGTAAAACATGACTTGCTTTAGCTAGCTAATAAGTTATTGTGACATTTAATAATAACATAACACAAACGGGGATCTTTCATTCTGGCACAGGTTCAAAGTACAGAACGTAAAATACTCGTGATTTTCCGCGATGCTAACTAAGTTTTCACAGAATGGATGAACTTTTAAATTCCAAAAGTAAAACATGACTTGCTTTAGCTATCTAATAAGTTATTGTGGCATTTAATCATAACATAACACAAACGGGATCTTTCATTCTGGCACAGGTTCAAAGTAGAGAACATAAAATACTCGTGATTTTCCGCACTTTACACTATGTTAGTAAGTTAGCAAGACACACTAACAGTGGCTGTGCTATTGTGCTTGATATTCCAGCGTCCAAAATAGCCGTCGTAATTTCTTAGTTCGTCGTAACGCGATACGCCACGCCTGTCGGCTGTCAGCCCGCCGTCGATATTTTCGTCAAGTCTTCACGACTCTGGCGACGTGTCAAATAAACCATAAAACGATCTAATGCAAGATCGTAATCTTTCGTCTGGACAGCGTCTTGAAAAAACATCTAATTCAGAACAAACGTAAACAGCATTACTCAACTCATTCCGATTCACGTGATACAACTTTACATGTCTTATCACAATGAAATTAAAGAAAACAGACGGTCGGTCCTCCAGTTAAGACTTGAGAGCCCTTGCTTTTTAAGGCAAATGTTAAATCAACAAGTTTTGAGAATGACGCAAGCAGATATTGCCAGTAACACGTGTTTTTAAATTGAGTCTACGTAATTTGACTGCAATATTTTCGTTAAAATATCACCAACGTTAAGTGATTTTACGAAACTAGCATGTAGGTGCAAGTGGCAAAAAAATCTGCCAGACGGAACATTATAAATCCTTTGGTTCAAGATCAGTATCGATTGCATGTGTAAAATGCTGGGTAACAATTCGTGACTCTCCAATTTGACAATACCTACGATATGCTGTTTAGGCAAGTTACAATCATTCGTTGTGTTTGCTGATATAGGGATTTACCTACACAAGTTTAAAAAAGTCCCACTTATAGATACTTACATCACTATAGACAAGGACTCAAGCTTCGTAGCTGTCACTAGCAAGTTTATAAGGTACTTTCACTTTACGGGAACACCAGAGTACGAAAGTGAGAAACGATCAACAGATCTGCTGAGGTTCTGGAACGACTCAAGATATAATATTCCATAAGCAGTGCCTTGGATGCCTTAAGTAATCCAAAACTGTAGTATCCAAGTACCCTAATCGGTGCCCCAAAAAGAAGAGAAGCTTCACAAACAGCGCAACGCGATGCAAATAGCCGATTCTTCATGAATTTCATTCTGCAATGATTTTCTAACTGATTTATGCAATTTATTATAAATTGGGACTTCACGAGCCCGAAGAGAAGGAGAAGGGGCAACACTCAATATCATGGTTGTGGACTTGGTCCCCCCCAAGACCTGATGCCCTAAGCGACTGCTTACTTTGCTTATTGGTTAATCCGGCACTGCCCATGAGACATCCATGAGAGATCCTCAATACCTATCTCAGACCTGGTAGACTGTCTTCTCTATAGCTTATTAGCATCGTCTAGGATTGTCTTCGTAGGTGTCACTGGAAATTTAATTCCATTCATCTCTAACATTCTTTTTACAGGTAGAAAGTGAGGAACGATCAATAGATTTTTTGTGGTTGTGGAATGATTTAAGCTCAAGATATAATATTCCAAGAAAGATAATAGATCTTCATTAGGTACCTATCCTATCTTGTAGGTAGCCTTTGTCTTCAGTGTTTCTGCTACACATGGCTAATGCACAGGTGGAGTTAAAATTCTCAATCGAATACCACGCATCTAACAGTAAATTATTATGGGCACAAGTATTATGACAAGTAGAAGTGTCAGTTCTATAGACCTTGCTTTACAGTAAGACGTGACTTGAGTCCATAATGAATTCAGAAGCCGCATGTTAGAATTCTTTTTTATTAAATTTTTGCTTTAGTACTTAGGTACTTCATCTTAGCAAGGAGTAGGTAGGTAGGTTAGTAATTTATATATAGGTATGTACTTGATATGTTTATAGCGACAGGAAAAAATAGATAACAAGCCATAATCTCGTCTCTTGCAATATTACATCACTTAGGCTTAGGTATCAAGTAGTTAACGCCGTTCCTACATTTTACTTATATGGAGGACTAGTTTTATAAAAACTGCTAGTTTATGTAAAAACAGAATCCTTGAGTTCTTTCCTGGGATTTCCATCTTGAGAGCTCTTTCACCTGACCGCCTGGTAGGTATCAGTTACCATGTTATGTACTTATAAAGATAACCACAATTAGATCTTTTCATTTAGTTATGAATCTCATGTGATGTGATGTGTCAACCGAATAGCATGTAAGTAAACCAACTTAGGGAATGCATATTGGTAATAAAATTACTTATACATGTATATAATTATTATACCATGAAATATAAGGATATAACTTATATTACCGATTGTTGGAGTAGGTAAATCCAAAAACCCATCTACGTATTATATCTTCTCATTTGAAACAATCCCTTCATCTCGATTCAATGGGGATGTACAGTCGACAACAAATTAACATACCCAAAATGTCAAAATTTGTGAAACTGTAATAAACCATACTATGCGGAGATAAGGTTTAGATTGATTCGATGAAATTTGACACATGGTTCATATACTTTAGTTAGTGGTCGACTATACACATATAATTACACTCATATAATTCAAATAAATTCTGATATAAACCTAAAATTCAGCATTTTACCTCAATCTCAGTGACATGTTAGACCAGTTGGTAGGCATCAGTACATAGTCGCGATAAGGGCTATACACTATCCACCGACTGGTCGCGAGTAGCAATAAACGAGGCTACTACACTACAAGGAGCGCGGCGCCTGCGCAGCGTACAAATCTCGCGTGGCTGCGAACGAACGTTGGACAACCGTACGGTACCTACATGAAGTGACGACATTCCACCAGCCAGCGCGGAATGTCCGACCACGGCCCTGCAAAGCAAACAGGTTACCTTCTCCGAGCCCGTGATCCTTCGCAGCGCGACAGAATTAACAAATCATAACCTCACATTAAAACAAAGTCTCACAATTAAAAAAGATTTATCTACAACAGCTGCGTAGTCGGCGGTATCAACAACGAGAATGTGAACACTAAACTCGTTTCACA
Source organism: Hofmannophila pseudospretella (assembly GCA_947369225.1). Classification (NCBI taxonomy): domain Eukaryota; kingdom Metazoa; phylum Arthropoda; class Insecta; order Lepidoptera; family Oecophoridae; genus Hofmannophila; species Hofmannophila pseudospretella. Next base: position 8,751,554 of record OX376321.1, on the reverse strand, counting down.
CTCATTTCACCAATCTCTTTTGGCTGCGACAATCTAACGACTCGACCGCAAATCCCGTCGGCATGCCGTTCTGCTTTACTTCGCTCTTCGAAAAGAAGGATCGCATTACAAACACCACTGGACCATAACTCGGCGGGGCGAAGACAAAAATAAACTTAATATAGAGTGCGTTGTAGCATTTGTCGACGCATCCGATTTATGACCACCTCGGTGACAAAAATCAACGATGGCCACCGGCTCAGTCGCCTGCCGATGATTTATAAATAGTTTAATACGGATTTCACCTACCTTCATCCAGAAGTCGTTCCATGTGCATGAAAACATTCGGGAACGCAGCCAGTTGCTTCCTGTCTTTGAGCAACTGAGCTAAGTAGTCCGCTATACTCTGCGTCGAAGGATGAGTTTCACACATTTTGAAGTTTAATTATACAACTAGAGACACGTTAAATGTTTCTATCGACACGTTCAAATAAGAAATTGTACTTTAGTTACTAGTTATTGTTATTTTTTGTGAGATTTGTTAGACAAGTTAACTTCACTACCACACACATCGAAGTTTCGATCACCACTAATGACGAAGTTGACCGAAGTGAAGTTGTGGGCGAATATATCGCTGCGCCTGCGCTCTCGTCGAATGGATTTTTTGTGAGCGCGTGCGACTCTTTCCATAGTGTAGGCGTAGTTAATAACACATGTTGGTCTCGCTCGCACTCGCGTGCGGTCAGCTGCTGTCCCGCTCAGACGCCGGCAGACCGACCGCGAACGAGTCGCCATCTAGTTAACCCACTTACAACCAGCATCACCATTCATTACTTTGTTGTTCAGAGAAGTCTGATGAATTAAACGCAACTAATATGTAGATGCGTGATTGATACCGCATATTATATGATAACTTTTCTCACATTTCACTACTGCGGTTTTAAACTATTTTTTGCACAATAATTGCTTGTAGTGTTAATGAATTATCAATCAACAGTACCTATAATAAGGTTTTTAGATTTTTGTATTTAAAATATTAAGACATGCATGCCTTGTTTGTATAATGATGACTTGATAAGAGATTAGTCACCAGTTATTACACAACATGACGAAGTGTTGCCCCATTATTTTGTCAAGAATAAACTACGTACATACATGCATATCTTCACGCTATATTCCTTGCAGGAAATGCAGAGGGAATGGAGCACCACGAACCTCAGTTCTGCAAAAATACCTCTTTCAGTTCATCGACTGTCATTCTTTAGTCATACATCATCCTCACCGTTGATAGATGCCGTCGTATCTTATCTTATCATAAGATAGGGGTCCGGGGATAACCCCCAGCAGCACTTCGGCCCATGGGGATCTTTTGTGCCTTCCCCATTTCACACACAGGTTATCTCAGTAGGTTTCCTCACGATGTTTTCCTTCACCGTTACAATCGTCTTCGACAAAACCGAAAGGCTCATTGCATGGTTCCGAACCCGGACCTTCTGCATAGGAGTTCGGCGTCCTAGCCACTGATGTCGTCGTAACTTCGAAAGCACTGCAAGTGACTGTGCATAAAATCAATCAAAAAAATAACTGTATTAAAATCTTATAAACTTTTCCTATTATAAAATGACCAAATTGGACTTTGACAATCCAAATTTGGCTTGTTGTGAAGAACAAATTCAGATAGGTACGCAATAAAATTCTTAGGCAGCACATACGCCAACGCTCGCTCACCATATTATTTTGTCAAGCTTAGAGAGTGGAATAAGGCCCGGACTACATGACGACGGTTCCTAGACCGGTTCCAGTATCGGTCGGTTCCATGGAACCGGTGCTTCATATAAACTCAAACAAAAATGCGCTGTCGACTACACGTACAACGGTTCCACTTGGAACCGGCCTGCTCGGTTCCTGAACCGAGTGGGCGAGTCGACTACACGGCCGATACCGGAACCGAACCGTCGCTGGAACCGTCGTCGTGTAGTCCGGCCCTAATAAATTTTTTCTCCCCCCCTACATAAAAGGAAATGGTGGGCGAACGAATTGTTTTTCATATTATTATAGCTTTAGACGAGGTTACACAAGACGAAGGCTTTGATTGCGCAATCGCAATAATAACACCTGGTTTGTTATACTTGATTTCCTGTGTGGATGAAAAACATTGAGTACAAGTACCAATGTAAGTAGGTATTTCAACGCCTAGATTTAAATAGTGCCTATGTTTGACCTGTGTATTATTTCCTTTCTCTGCCTTCTTATATAATAGGTAATTAATAACAAAGACTGTTCATTTATTAACAATCTAGGTCTAGAAGGTACAGTTTGACTCCATGAGCAATATTATGAGTCCATGAGCAACACATTTCCATGAGAATTCTACTCTCAAATTATAGTCAAAATGTACTGGCATCGTATTTAATCCAATTAAAAGTAGCAAAACAAAAGTTTCAACACTCCAAACCCCTAAATTATCTACTTTATCCTGTGATAACAAAATTAAGCTGGCACATTCAATAAAATTCGTTTTTAACTAGCCAGCACATTTGATCAATTAAAATCACCCAAGTTAGTTACGTTTTATCAATTCCGTTAAAAGGATAAATGGATAATTGACCCCTATGCGATGGTCCCGTGGACCCATCGAATTAGACGGATTAAAAGAGTTGCACGCTCCACATTTCGGTAATAGTCTAAGTCTGGTTGTGTAATGGTCAGTTCAGCCAGTCAGTTTATTTCTATCCCGATTGATACTATCTAAAGAAACTTAAATGTACAACGACATTATTTAAATATATCGTCAGTTAAGTAATTAATTAGGTAGGTAACTACCGACTGAGAGGCAGCTTAAGTAAATCAAATGTACTGCGAAATGCTAAAGGTATTTAAAATCGTTTTATGACAACATTTTTCACCGATACACGGACTTGACTTCCATAAAAGAGCTGCGATTATGCGGCCAGTCCGCCTATGGCAGCTTGTTCAATCCTAATTATCTAGGCGCTCGCTGTGGGACTGCGATATACGAAGATGGAAACATACTAAAGCTTTGATTACGTTTAGATTTTAACAGGGTCTAGCTAAGAAAAAAAAAGGGTCTAAATGACCCTCAGACCCTTGGGATTAATGTATGCACAGCGACTTACATTAAAAACCCACAAAATTGACCCAGCCGAATAAGATACCTGAATATACCCACGATGAAGAACTAAAAATGTTTAAATCGGATATACAGGATAGTCTGTCACCTTAAAGTTTAAGGTGACAGACAAGAAGAGAAGAGAAAGGTGAAATTGTTTAACCCTTAAACAAGGTGAAATTGTTTAAGGTTTAAACAATTTTACACGAACCTAAGTAAAATCATCAGCAATATCATTTGTAACGAGATAAAACGACGAAGTATGAAATCATCGTTTATTTTGTTATAGACTGATTGGAGTAACCAGACATGGAGAATTAGTCTAGGTTCAAAACAAGTGGAACCGTAGGGGCATACAAAACTAAATAAGGCCCTGCGTTTTAACTACCTTCGAAAACTCAGAAAACGCCTGCCATTTATTTCCAAGGTGTTGCGTCTTTGCAACGCTTATAAACTTCAAGAAGCATAAGGATGTTCGCTCAATACATTAAGCAATTCACGAGGTAGGGCAGTCATAAAATATAGCTGAAACCTAGAAAACAATATGAAATTAAAACAACGTTAGGTCCGCAACATTTTTATGTTCATGTATGTAGGTTGAAGTGCCGTGCGCACATCTTGCGTCTTGGATGTGTCCGCGGCTTTCGGCCTACGAGCGGCTTTGGCGAGGAAAATATTGCGTCACCACTGCGGAGCAATTTTGTACAAAACTTTGAAATTCATATGTCTCAACGACATGAATACCTAAATGCGAATTTTGCCCATACCCTAAACGACAGGGATCTTAATTGTCAAAAATGTTTCGACTGAGGAAGTATTCGAAACCCCAACAGTTAGTTACGAGAGTAGCAGAGCTCATATAGGTACTAGATTAAATTGACAATAGTTTTAGGATATCGAAAGTTGTTCTTACTTTATTTTTCGCAATCGAGAAGCCGTCAATTAAATTAAAATAACCACCACCGTGTATGGATTTTTACCTAATGTATTTTATCGCCTACTCGATTTGTGCTTTAAAAACAACCCACTAGAACCAATAAAAAAATATGATTCATAATGTCATCGAGAACTGCACGTCTCAGACAATTAAATAAAAGGAAAACTAAATGAGATCATTTTTTGTGTGAAATGGGCAAGTTACAAACTTTTTATTAATATAGATGTTTAGTTACTTAGGTACTAGTAATCCATGAATTATTGGTGAATTTCTTTACGTCAGAGGGCGAAAACAAAGGTGAAAGAAGCGCCAGTTTAGAAGTTTACAAATACAGACGTCGATCGGACAGAAATGATATTTTCAGTAACTCTATCATTGGCCGTTTATCTGAAGAGAAAGTTGGCGAAGAGAAACGGCCGAAAACTTATGCCATTCTCCAGGAGACTCGATCCGAATTCAAGGATAACAAACTCCGCTACTTTCTTCTAATATACTCCAGGAATGCTTGGAAAGTTTTCAATGTTACAACACTATTCATCGCATACATTTTAGATACATGTCTCTACACATTTTTTGGACAACACGAGAGAGCACTTTGGCTGATCATGCTAGTGATGTGCCTAAATTTTATGTTCACCTGCGATGTAGTTATCATAATTGGTTTGAAATTTTCCAAGAAGTGGAGAAAATCATTGAATCTGGTTGAACCCGAAACAAGTAGAGTTATTTTTGACGTGATACTAGCTATTCCATACTCCTTCCTCTATCTGGTGAAACTTCCTGAATCTGCAATATTTGATTTCCATGCAATCGCACCTCTAGTAGCTATATTGCGTATTTATAGAATCATTGAATATTTTTATAATAAATCATTACAGGCTGGTAGCAATCAATGGACTACGTTTTTGGGACAATATCTTATATTATTTATTTTATCAGTTCATACATGGACATGTATATGGTTTATCTTTTCCTATAGAAGCTTTGACATACACAAAGTTCGTCAGTCTTGGTCGGTCTCAGCTATAAACCTGCCGACTGAAACTACTTTTGATTGGTACTTCGTTTGCGCATATTGGTCAGTCATGTTTCTGACAACGAATGCTTTGGGAGATTTGTATCCAGTGACTACCACAGAGAGGGTCACTGCTTCTCTAGCGATATTATTGGGATTTTTACTAACAACAGTGGTGTTTGTTGGCTCAATGACTTCACAGTTCATAACAATAACAACAAGACGATCCAAATATGTGAGGCAATTGATGAAAATCAAAAATCACCTCAAACTGATTCACATGGATGCGGATACCACCAAACGCATCGTCAGGTAAGGGTGTTGACTTTCCGAAAACCCTCTTCCTGGCGCCTAGAGCTTTTCCGTTTTAGGAAGGAGCAAAAGCTCAAGATCCTATAAATATGACGTGACGGTGTAATAAAATACATGTATGAATATCAGTTTAATGGCTCTCCCCTTCCCTAAGACTGTCAAATGCATCGAACTAGTCCTTTAAAATGTAACATGGGCTTTAATGGATATGTTGTGTTTTTTGGGGTTGTTCATTCAAGGAACATGTTCATTTATGGGCCTCACGAACACATTAAAACGTTCTTGTATTTTCTTTAGGTACTACGAAGACCTTTGGTATCAAAAGTCGGGAGTTTTCAAGCCGAAGCTGATGAAGCTTTTACCATGTCCTCTACAAATGGAAATTTGCTACGACCTAAATGCAGTGCCTCTGTACAGCTCTCTTATATTCAGGAAGCTACCAGAAGCCTTCCTCAGGAGACTGTCTCTAGCTATGTCTCACCAGTTTTATTTACCGGGCGATATTGTTTACGATCATAACCAAAACAAGACTATTATGGTAAGTTTATGTTTAGACATTACTGAATTACTAATCAAATAGTTATAGTTAATATTAAGGTAGGTATTATACATTCACGGATGTAAGCGATGTGCTCTATGAATGAACTCAATGTAAACCGTACATCTTGTCGTAAGGTTATCGAACGACAGTAGCCGGGACCGATAGTTTAATATGCTCTCCGAGGCACTGCAAATATGCCACTAACGGTCACCCATCCTGGTTATGACCGAGCTCAAGGTTGCTTTACTTGCATGATCACTTTCTCTCATCATGTTCGCACCTAGGTTATATTAACCTATTATACGTAATGTGAAAGTAGTCATTTATGTATAAGCATAAAGTAGTTTTAATATGATCTTAATTACCTACAGGTTTGCATCACGAATGGCGTTTTAGAACTGCTATCCGACGAAGACGATGAAAGTCCCATGATTTCTTTTGCGAAAGGAACTTGCTTCGGTGAAATATCTTTAGTTTATAATATACCAGGTAACTAAGTTACATTATACGAGATACTAGGTTTTATTTATTAATTTTTTAATCAAAGTATGGAACAAATCCGAAATGGGGTGTTCAGCATCCAAAGCGAAAAGTTGTATAACAAAAGTTTTTCAGTACAGGATACTAAACACACCCCATTCGCTTCATAAAGATTATTATTACGCCCCGTATATCATCACTCTTTTACGTTTTTTTTCAGCAAGATGCACAGTCAAAGCAGCAACTTACGTAGAATGTCAAGTTTTAGAGAAAACAGAGTTCATAAAGATAATGATAACTTATCCAGAATTAGTGGATAGAATTCGAACGGAGATCCATGACAGGATCAAGCGGAGTCAAACTAGAAAATTAGATCGTGTGGAAAGCCAGTTGTTGCTGAATGTGTACGCTTCTAAAGATCGTAAGAAAAGCAGCATCAAGCGTTTGAAAGACAAGTTGAGATATATTCAAGGTAAATAAAATGTCGGTGGCGTAGTGGCTAGGACGCCGGACTCCCATGCTGTAGGTCCAGGCTCGAAATGTTATGTACCAATGAAAAATTCAGTTTTTTCGAAAGACTTACGTATATTTACCGACTGCTCTAATATAAAAGTGAATAACAACATCGTGAGGAAACCTGTACACTGAGATAACCAGGGTACGAAAAGGGGCAGGCAATGACAAACCACCCCAATAAATCTGCCAAGAAAATCGCTCTATGTGGTTATTTCCATAGAATGAAGACGGTCCTCATCAATGAGGGGTAGGTACGATTAAAAAGAAGAAAAAAAACAATACAGATGTAACTAAAACAATTGTCGCAAAAATATTTACGAATTTCGAGAAAAGTCATAGAATAAATGTTTTCAAGTTATAGATATTGGACAGCCCAGTTTCGGCTCAAGGTGGTTTTTGTTACACCATGTATAATTTTGTAATAATCTAGGTGTGCTTCTAGGTATATAGGGTAGAATGATTGGGAACTTTTTACTTGGCTACTGTACTATTTTGCAAAAATCTATTGATGCAGTTTTGAAGGGACTCCTTTCAAATCAAATTTAACAATATTGTGATTTCACAGGTTTAACCGATGTAGACACTGTAACAAAGGACGACGAACTCGATAAACATTGCTTAGATCTCTATATAATTTCCGAGCACATCAAAAAGAAGACGATAGCCTTTACTTGTATTAAACCAAAATTCCCTTGGATTTTAGAATCAGAATGCTATCTGGTTAAATACTGGGAGTTGTACATGCTTTGTATCATTTTCTACATTTGTTTAGTTTACCCATATTTCATTGGAATCAAAAGAGTGTTTCCAGATGGATTTTTGTTTTATACGCAAATTGTTATAACTATATCATTGCTGCTGAATATTATAATGACTTGTACGACCGCTGTTAAGACCAAGAAGAAATACATAAAAGATTTCTGGAGCATAGTAAACTACAGAATGAACACTTTGGGATTTTATTTGGACATGGTCGCGATAATACCGTTCGAACATATTGTTACCATACATACTACTGCTATGTATCACGACGCTTATAGAGATCATTTGTTTTATTTGTGTAAAGGCGTAAAACTTTGTTTGGTTTGGCGGCTCTCCAGTTTCTTTGAGGATTTGGAAAGAAAATTATTGCTGAATTCGCTTCTGGTGAAGGTAAGAATTTACTATATCTATGTACCTATATACGAGATCATGTAGCACTAGATTTAAAGAAGGGTAGTTTCCAAGTATCAAATACTAAATGCATTTCTTAAAAATTAAGAAACAGTCATAAATAGATGGTCAAATGTGAAAACATAATTAAAATTCGTTGAAAAACAAAATATCTACAGGCAATCAAAAATCAAAACGATAGAAAGAAACGGCAATAAGTATTATGACGACAGTGTTACCTAGCATTACATTTCCATACAAGCAGATCCTGGCTGCAAAAAAGGACTGTTTTGCTAAAAAGTAACAGAGCGTCTCTCCAATACTAACTTTAACCATTAATATCTATGTTAGTTGAGATATAGAAAAAATAATTTCAGATTCTTCTTTAGCTTGTCCATGTAAGTTGATTGATGCAATAGAAAAAAAAGGTTAATACCGTATTAACTTCAAGCTATGTCCCTTGCGGAGTAGGCAGATATAATGGAGCACCACGAATATTTTGTCAAGTCTTTTGCTTTCTCAACAGCCATTCGTAACTTCATACATGCTCACAGTTCGGGTTGTGTGTTCCGTGTTACCTGCACGGCATGCCCTGGTAGAGGTCTATGTCCAGCAGTGGATAATAAGCTGCTGATGAAAATGTCAATCTAGTTAGCAAATTATCATTTTCAAGAAATCAATGCTTAAATAAATAACTATCCAATTATTTATTTATTAGAGCAAACGACCCCAACGGCGAGCATGCGTGAAACCACGAATGGCTGTAGAGGAAGCAAGAGAGGCATGCGAATACAAAGATTCGTGGCCGATTCTCTCGACCTACCCCGCAAGGGATGTAGCGCGAAGTTATGTAAGTATGTATGTATGAAGTATGTATTTATGTATTTCAGATTTCCAAATACTGCGTATACATTTGTATACTGTGTTACTGGTGTGGCGTAATTTTGTACATGGAATCATGTTTTGTAAACCGCTGTTCAGAGGAATCGTGGTTTTCTAAGGCATTGAATTGGCAAGAAAAGACTAAAGGCGTAAAGACGAGCAAGTGTGTAATCATAAAAATAAAGTAATTCCTCGTCTTAGGTCAATAATTTTCATATATTTCTGTACAAAAATGACGTTTAGTATAGTATACCTATTTGATATTGGAAGAGCTACCACAACACAGGGGTGTGGAAGCCAGTGATACCTGAAAATTTCCCGCTACATAAAGCGACGATCTGCGCAAGGTGGCTGGATAAGAAGAGCCGAAAATCGGGCTCAATGGCGGGCAATGGGAGAAGCCTATGTCCAGCAGTGGACTAGAGTAAGCTGATGATGATGATTCAACATTTATTAGCTAAACCCGCGCTTGACCTTAATCTCATCTGATAGTAAATGAAGATAAAGCCGAAGTCGGAGCACGGCGGACGGTATATCGATAGCAGTCCAGCCTTTTGAGACTGACTCCAATATAATTCATGGCAAACACAAGGGAAATCATATAGGACTAAAAACACATCAACTCAAGCAAAATATATGTCACTTACCTTAATTTTCAGAACAGAATATCCTTTAGTGACGTCAGTATATTTCGCCACAACTGTTTTGCTGTCAGTCGGCTATGGGGACTTCACTCCTGGAGATAAATACGACATGGCCTTCGTAGCTTTTCTAAGCCTATATGGAGTTCTACTTACCGGTTACTGTGTGTCGGAGTTCTCTGCTGTTGTTACACATTGGTCGAGGTAAGGAAGCTTTATAATAAGTAGAGACTTATTAACTCTAAATCGAGAATATAGAGATATATAGAATATATAGATGTGACTAACACATCAGGATATTTGTCACTTTGTAACTTTAACTTATTACGACAGGGTTCCACAGAGTATAGCTTTATTCCACAAGTATTAAGCAAGTGATAACTTTAAAAGAATCAAGAACGATGGAAATTAGATCCAGATCCGTTCGACTCTCCCATGAATCCTCGGTGTTTATGAGTGTTTTTTTTCTAGATGACTTAATGATGCAGGGGCCATTTGTTAAAAGAAGGAAGAGAGGAGGGACTTACTGTTAAGTTTAATAATTAAACCACTGTCACTATTCAATACGAATGTTTTCTAGAAAATTATTTGGCGTTTAGTTTAGAACTTTCTTATATTTACAGAACGAAAACTGCATTTCTGGAAGTCATAATCACTATAGACAAATTCATGAAGGAGAACAATATGCATCGCACCATCAAATCAAGGATAATGTCTTTCTATGAACTTCAGTGGCAATATAATTCGGTAATATAATCTGAAGTTAAATAAATACCTGTTATATGTCATATCTATTGTATACTATTGGTATAGGTATACCAATAGATTTGGTCATACATGTCCATTAATTTTATTTAACTACTGACACCTACCTAAGCAATGACGAATGTAAGTAGTGGGTGGTATCTAATAGTACCTACCTACCTTTATAAAGACCGATCAGGAAACTGCGAGTCTGGACCGTATTATAATATAGACAAGAACTCTTTTTTTCGTAACAAGCAACATATGTACAGATTATATAAGGAAGGACCGGCTTAGGAGTCTTGACTGGACTAACATGTTTCTCGTCAGCCTTTACATATAATTAAATACCTAACTTGTTTCAGGGTGTGGAACTAACTGATGAAAACTGGCTTGAAAAGACAGTGGTACCTTCAGAACTACGAAAGAAAGTACTGCATCAGGCACGATTCAAAGCGCTGACTTCGATAAGGTTCTTTCAAGTAAAAAACAAAGCCTACATTCATACGCTTACCGAAAGTGAGTAGTGTCTACAACCACAGGCTAACTAATAACGAATGAATAGCCAAACACTGTTTTAAGGTGACTCGATTCACTCGAAAATAAATTGTAATTATTGTAAGTCTTGCGCCAGAAAAGTTGTCCTATCAGGAACTCAAAACTACCCTTAATTACTACTATGTGCTTGTCTTCAAGTTAAGTAACTAAAATCATACCAAAACTTATATATCTCATAAAAAAAGTATATGCACATAATTTACGAAAAAGAAATCAACTTGAAGTACGTGGGCTTAGAACAAATTTTGGTAAGAGGAACATATTGTTTGAGGGAGCACAGCTATATATACTTTGCCTAATGAATTCAAGGAATGTTAATCTTTAAATAGTTTTAAAAACAAACTCAAAACATATAATATATTCATAAAATTGTATTTTTTTTTTATTTACTTCTAAACCCGCATTTGACCTCGATCTCGCCTGATGGTAAGCGACGATGAGGTCGACGATGGTGCATGCGGGTCCAGTAAATGCCTATTCACTCTGGCCTTGAAGATCCCAAGGTTGTAGGTTTCGGGAAATACAGACGCCGGCAGGCTGTTCCATTCCTTAGCCGTTCGCATAATGAACGAAGAAGCAAATCGCTTCGTACGAGCAGGTGGGGATATCAACAACATAAGGATGGAACCCCTCCCCGCGCCTGGTAGTATAGTTTCATCATGTCATCCTTTGCTCTTTTACATTTTATTTTTGAGAACTGTTTTTAGTTTTCGATTTGCTGGAAATATTTTTTGCAAATTGTTTATATTACTTTATATTTTCTCAGTAAATGAACCATTTGTTCTTACGAAAAATAAAAATTCTTTAAACCGACACTTTATTTATAAGTATGTAAATAAGCGCACACTAAACAAATTTTATAGCTGCAAGAGACATAATACTTCCGCCCGGTGAGATAGTTTACTACGGAGGCACAGTGACAAGAGAGCTGTACATAATAGAAAGCGGGTACTGCCTGGTAACCTCTGAGGAGATGAGAGAAGCGAAACAGGAGAGGCTCATTGGCCCTGGAAACCATTTGGGTCTACTGGTGTTACTGTATGGTGTCCCCGCTGTGAGCACTGTGGTCACTTTGACGCATTGTAAAGTAAGCATCACTATATGACATCAAGCTTATTTATAATCTTCTATGTGATGATCAGAGAAACATGTTTACTAACAGATTTTCTTACGATGTTTTCTTCCTCGCTGATTTAGGTATAGGTAAGTATATTTTTCATAAACAAGGTCGGCTGGCAAACATGTGGACTATCTATCTGTCTTATGGTGTGTCTAAATATCAGCATCCCTACCAGGAAAAGACAAAAGAAAAATCCACGAGTCGCGTCTGCGAGATAAGTTTACTCGTTCAGAATCATTCAAGACAAGTGAAGAGTCCTCGAGTTTTTGTGAAAACTTGCCAAGTTAGGGATTTAGTTTTAAGCAAGCGATAATGTTTATGTTTAAACAATGTTACGTATATATTTCACATTTATGTTTTGCTGATAATCTTCCAATTCTTCAAGTTTCATATTACCAAATTGAACTCCACTTACCTTTTCTTGGTCATCATCAGATCCTCAAGGTTTCAGATGTCGGAATATGAACCTGAATATTCAAGTCAAATATTGAAGTCAAATTTGAACCATCTAGCTATTACCGTTCCAGAGATCCCGTCTGACATCAAAGATACTTCAAAATCTTGGAAACACGCCCTCCCTCAATCGGCCGGGGGTTAAAAAGTGAACATCACTGACTATCAAAGTCAATGTAGAGTTTCGATGAGACAAAAATTTACAACCAAGTTGAAACATTGACTCGACCTGAAATATAATTTTATATTTTAATGAATTATCCACGTTTTTATTAACATTTCAATGTATAGTGTATTTTAGGACATGATATAAGTGAATTCCAGGGGAATTAAACTATGGTTGATTGTCTGATGTGATAGATCACGGAGTAAATATTGACAATCTCCATAGAATTATACTTCAAGCCTCGTTGAGTTTAAGTGTGTAGGTATATTCATATCGGCTAACACCGATTTTAACTCGTAAATTTCATAATTTTTCTTTGCAGTTAATAAGCATAAGCTATTCCTCATACAGCTCTGCTCTAAGTCTATTTCCCGATATGAGAGAGCACGATGGCCTGCTAACACCGGACGAACTTCTAAGTATAGAAAAGCAAGCCAAGACGCAAGTTGCGGGAGCTGCTTATTTGAAACATTATAACCGCCTTGTGACGAAGAGCCACATCGTAAGGATTACAAGTATGCTGCAGGAATTTATACAAGGTTAGTGTAAAAAGTAAGTTCAACAGGATGAAAAAGTTACTACAAAGCATTAGGTTGGCTGGTTTGATCTGGCTCGAGGAGATATGCATTCGTGAAGTCAGTTCAAGTTCATGGAGTCAATGAAGGGTCTCCCATCTCCGTTTTAAAAGTAGATTGATTTAGGCGACGCAAGGTAATCCAGCTGTGACGTACCTACAGAAAATACTGGTAAAACCTACGTCTAGAAGAAAAGTTTAATATGACACCGTTACTTTTTTTACTTATAGGGATATTACAGGTTTTGGGAAGTAGGGAGGGGGTTGGGCATGGACCCTGGATCCGCCAGTGTTATATGTGTATATTACTGTCTGTGTATTACACCAAAACATATTGATTTACGATTTCCTAAAGTCAATAATAAACATTTGGACAGCGTGGTCGTAAACTGGGCAAAACATAACGCAATAGCGTTTTTCAGAGAAATCTATCGATTGAGCGTCCCCCGTATATTTATCTTCCAATAAATTTCAGATTCGTTCATCAACGTCTACAAAGACTACAAGTTAAAAAACGAGAGTTACATAAAGTCGTACAAACGATTCCATATTCTGAACAACATCGCACCGTATCTGCTTCTGCCTATCGCTATCAAACCGAACGGCATATTCCTCAAGACTTGGGCCATCTTGCGCGTTTCATCGGCATTTCTATTGTGCTTAATTATACCGGTAAGATCTGCGCAATTGTTATCTGTAGTATTTCTAACAAGTTTTTGCCTCTTGAAGTTCGTAGGTAGGTACCTACAGAAGTCGGAATAGTAGCGATTTCAAAATCTTGTGACGCTTGCGTAATAATATTTGTTTCATAAATAAACACATTGATCCGGAATATTAATTAGGTTAATGGATATGTACACTTTTCTATTTTCAGATAGTAGTATCGATGGCTCCTCAGTGTACGTGTTTCAACATTCCTTTAATCGTCCTAGAGTGCATTTGCTACATAGATATGTATTTGATGCTGCATGTTGCATTCTATGGTTCCAAGAACCAATTGATCTATCATCCGTATATGACGGCTAGGAATTATCTCAAAGTCAGTATCTTTTTCCTGTTTAGATGTCATGATTTGAATCCATTACCCTATCCTACATACGCATTCCTCGTGCATATTCATAGGTCTTTCAATCTAGTATTTAAATTCTAACTGAAGAATCTGTTAATGGCATTTACGTTCAAGTTAAATTACGAATATTTATGTACAAATTATTATAGGCTGATAATTTCCAAATGCAAAACAAAAAATTAATCAGTTTAGTTTTAGAAATAAATTGAGAAACTGAGACCTTTGGCATAGTTTTGAATCCAGAAATCAAATTCTCGGGGTGGAGGGGGAGTCCTTACAGGAAACGTAGAATTATGCGCAGTATGACCCTCAAACATTAGACAAAATATTCATAATATACTTTTGGATACATTCCCCCTAACTATATCGTCTAATGTTTATATTCCAGCGAGGATTTACAGTCGATCTACTAACATGCCTACCATGGTACGCTCTATGGAAGCTGTTCGTTCCGAAACACGATGAAAGTCACACAGAGGAGGACCACATATGTAATCAACACATGTTCCACTGCATGTTGCGAATGGTCAACATATCGCAGATTTACAAACTGTACGCTGCGTTCTGGGCGGAATCTATAGGCGCCTTGAAACGGGTAAAATAAACTAACAGATGGGTTGTAAACAAAAGATACTCGTAACTACGGCCTATTATCTATTAACTTGCTACTATAATTATCATTAAAGGTGGTAACCCTGCGGTATGGCTGTGCATACTCTGCACAGCCATACCGCAGGGTTAGCCCTTTTCCCTATTTCTGCCGCAAAGTAGCAATGCCTGCATTGCTGTTTCGGTTTGAAGGGTAAGAGTGCCAGCGTAATTACCAGCTCTTGAGCTACTCCATCAGGTCCTCAAGGTTAGTAGCGCATCGAAAACTCTCTAATAATAATAGAGTGAGATGAGATGTCTATGGGTGACGGTGACCACTTACCATTATAGGCCCGTATGCTCGTCTGCTCTCCTTTTACAATAAAAAAAATTGGGCATTAAAGAATAGATTTTTGGACTGGACATTATGGTAAATACTGGACTTAAAAGTTATCTAGTCATTTTAGTACACTGGAAGTTTTGGGACTTGATAATGGACGTAACGGTACTTACATTGGAAGTTTTAGCAAGAGGCCTATTAGTAGGTCATTTAGGTCAATTAATGTTTGGAACTGAACATAAAATAGTACATTACTGCAGAGGCCACGAAATTAGTCATTATTGGCCGCGGATCATATTGAAAGACCGAGATTGTATAGTGCTTTTCTCAAATAAAGCGAGGAAATCGAAAAAAAATCACATTCCAAATACTGCTTCCAAGTCGAAAATACTAGGCGTCCGTAAAAAGAAATAAGTGGCGCTGTTAGTAAGAGCTGGGGCTGCTCGCGCTGGTGATGCAGGTGCTCGTGTCGGGGCAGTGCGGGTAGAGGGACGGTGACACGCGACCGACTAATTCGAATTTTAAAAAGTAAAAACAAAAGACGAGAGGATTTCTGGCCTTAGCCCGGTAAGGTTGTATGAAAATCCATTACTGCCGTCAATTAAAAAAAATAAGTATTTGGCTTTGAGACAGGAAGTATTTATTTATTTATTTTGGCTCAAAATTCGAATGCGAAAATCTTTGAGAATAAGCAGTTTTTAGACAAGCAGCTTTCTCACACGATACTTTCCTTTACTAGATAGCTTTACAAGAATACAGGCCTAACGATTTAGAGGTCCGCTTCGTATACCCACTATCAACACTGCACCCCTACTACATATTATACTATAGAACCAAATTCGTGTGTACTTGCTATAAGTGTTAGCAAACCTGTGCGCAAACTGCGTACTATAACCATAGAATACACACAGAAGTTCCGCTCAATACAAACGCGCGAAATCGGCTCACGCACACACGGGCTCTGCGTACAGGCGATCTCAGGGCAAGTCAAAGGAACTCGGGCGCGAAATACACGCGCTGTGCGAGTGGTAGGTATATTTTTTGTAATATTAAAAAACATTGCAAGATTTTTTTTTCACAAGGCTTTAAACTGGAAATTATATCTGCCCTACTAGAGTGACGTAATCAAAGACACGATTAGACCGCCTAGATTGTATTAATCGTTTCGTACGCACTGTATCACACTAATTTTGTGCAATAAAGTGTATTCATTCATTCATTCTCATTCAAAATCGCGAACCTTCTGTGTATTCTGTGCTATAACCATCATAACTTTGGTAATTAATGCCGATTATGGCTCAAAGGATCGCTCTTCTTCGGTTGAAAACTTTTACCGATAATAAACTTCGATAAACGGTTTTTGTATATTGTTATCATAATTGTTAAATTTTCAGGCATATCTGATGAGCGTGCTACAATTCCTACTCTTAACCCTGTTCTTTCTGAACCTGTATGCTTCGATATTGATAACGATGTCTTGCCGGTACATGTATGCTAGTGATTCCGAGGACTTCCGTCGCCGGATCAGAGAACTATCTTTAAAAGGGCCGTACCGACTCACCAAATTCCATCCCGATGGAAATATGATTTGTCAACTGGGTAAAGTTTTTATTTCAAAACTCAAGTTTTATATGTTTCATACCGAACCGAAAGATTATTTACTGGTGAAATGATTTCGTACAGAGTTAACCTGAGTAGGTCCTATCCTTTTCAGCCCTGTAGTCTCGGGCGAAGAAAAGAGCTACGGTAGCCCCTCCCTGTCGTAAAAGGCAACTAAAAGTTGACCGTCCATTGGCTGGCGACCCTGGGGAAGGCAGCAGCGTGTTATGGCCGCATGCTGCTGTGACGGGAAGAACCTAGAGGTGGAAAATAAACCTCCCAGGAAAGTGCTAGGGAGCACCGGTGCGTTCCATTGGGGATCCCGAAGCGCTCCGACATGCATGAAGTTGGCCATCGAGGGGGTTTTGTTGGTAAAAATCCCACATAACCCGGTTTCTGCCCCAGAAGACCGGGTATATTATGAATATTTCCCCATGATCTCAGAAAGAAAGCTATCCTTTTACCTATTTCTGCCGCATAATATATCCAGCGTAATAACCAGCATATGAGGCATACCACCTAACTCTTCAAGGTTAACAGTGCGTCGAAAACTCTCTAGTAACATGTAGTGAGGTGAGATGTCAATGAGCGACGGTGACTACTTACCATCAGGTCTGGTCCGTTTGCTCGTCAGCTGTTCTTAACATAAAAAAAGTATTACTAATCATTATGACTTATAATGATAGTCATTATTCCTTCTAGGTTCATGGATAGATGCATCTAAAATCTCCTCGAAGGATAACTACTTGAACCCTAAAAAGGTGTATCTATTGGCTTATTACTGGGCAGCGACTAGCTTCAGTGGCGCTGGTTTCGGAGATATTACAGTTCAAGATACCAGCCATATGGTCTTAACTATTTTCATACTCGTTCATGGCGTTTTATTCTTTGGGTAAGCTATACGTTTAGCCTCAAAATTAAGACTACCTAAGACTATGTCATCGGTGATAATAATGACCAGTGATCGGAGTAGTTAGAGCTCTTTCAGGTCAATGTCATCAAAGGTTATATTAATATGGATATGATTTCGGGATCCCGTTTTAAGTTATCGAGCAAATGTTGTAAATTACTTTTATAAACCTCGCCCTTACTCGGCGGATTACGATTTTTTAAAAATTGTGAACTTACGAAGAAGTTAAAACACTACCATAGGTACACTAGCGCCATGAATCTTAAAAAAAAAAATTTCGCCACCAATCTTAAATGTGTATCAAAACAAATATAATGTTAAAAATCTAAATAATACATTTATTCAATCCCGGAAATCCCGGGATTATTGGGCATACTTATCCATATTATGACCGTATGTGGCAAGTACCAAAAACAGCCCTACCTACTCCGATCATAGATAATGACATTAAAATTACAACGACATCATAACACCTTGTAGCTATGTCTACGCAAGAATAGCATCGCTGAAAGCCATGGCCGACCAAGTAGTGACAAAATTTTTAGAAAACATGAAGCATTTGGAACTGTTTCTGAACAGAGAAAAAGTACCGTTTTCGTTGAAGAAAAACATTATGGAATACTGGAAGTATCAATGGAAAAGAACCGGTGGTTGGTCGGTGAGCGAAACATAAAATTAAAAATAAAATTACTTCTTAGATAGTTAAACCTTGGCCCCCTGTTAATCAACTCGATAATTTCTGTTAGCGAGTGCTGTATTCAATGAAGAGAAGGAGAAGTACAGACCATATAAACTGTACATTTTCTAGAAATCTAGTGAAATACAAGTACTACAACTTCAATTTTAATCAGACAGGCTCCTTTCCTTATAATGAAGAGAAGATCATGATATCTCCCTATTCAATATCAGACAATAGGGTAGCCACTTGCCACGTAAAAAGAAGATATTCTTGACTTATTTACAATTCAATACCTGCTAGTACACAAACTGTCAGTTGCACAAAGCGTCCAAAGAAAACCACCTCCATTAAAACATAATTATTCTGATTCTTTTTACGTTCTACCTCTACAGCGAGAATATCTCTAGGATATGTGCTATAGACTAGGTCTAGTCATAGCCAGAGTTTGAAGATCTAATAATAAATAATTTTAAATGAAATGAAATGAAATTTTATTTGCAAGAATATACGTTATGAAGGATCTTAAAACTACATAGGTAGTTCCAGTATATCCTACCACATTGTGGTGTGCAAATTTATATAATAGATAACAAAAAATTAGAAGAAAAAAAAATTGATACGAAGCTAACTAATACGCTTTTGGTTACAAGAACTCCTACAAGGAACACAAATTACCAATTCATAATAATATTAATATAGTGATTACATGTCAATTTAATTTAAATGTCAAATTATTTATATCAAATATTATTAAGTACTAACTTTGTGTTCAAAAAATTCCTTAACACTGTAGAAGAAATTATTCATCAACCAAATATAAATTTTCCTCTTAAATTCATTTAACGGCATGGCTTTCAATTCTGATGGTAACTTAATGGTAATTTAAGAAAGCTTCATGATATTATTTATCTGCTTTCAGCACCAATCAATACTGGGCAAGCTACATGCCAATTTGAACGAAGACGCTGTTTTATACATGTACGAGAAGACTTTACGCGAAATACCTCTGTTCGAAAACGTTGAGTACTCCTTTTTTAGAGCATTTGCTAAAATGCTGAAGGAACAGTACTTCCAGAAAGGTTACATGGTCATGCGTGCCAATGAAGTTATGAGTAATATGTACATTATTTACCGTGGAAAGGTAAAGATAATTGAATGTTATAAGGGTTTCTTAGCTTAGGTGCGAGCATAGTCAGAAAATGATCGTTCAAGTTAAGCAACTTTGGGCGCGGTCAGAACCAGGATGGGTGACCGCTAATGGAACATTTTTCTCGGCATGTCAGGTCTGAATAACTCTGACAATAAGTTGACCAGTAACTGCACGATAAAAACTGATTTCGAGATAATTGGTCCAACCAAGGATTGGTCCTAACGTCTTATGGCATCCTTTTATGAGGTCGAGCAGCTGATATTGAAACCATCTTCATTCTACAGAAGTGCAATATATGTATAATCTACGTTGCAGGGACTTTCTAAGGGAACTGTTCAAAGAAATAAATATACTGACTGTCTCGGGTCAATATATTTATGAAAATATCATGTATATACGTAAAAACTTACAGCTGTTTTCGAAAAATTCTGATCTGATTCTGAATCACGATTTCAACACCAGAAACAAAAACAAACTTGCAGTCCCACGCTTTAGACTTAAGTAAATACATCATTTATGGGTCACTGTGTACGATTTTATAATAAGATACCGGATAGTTAATAAATATGACAGAAAAAAATTAAGACCCACATCAGACAGACCTTATGTAAAAAGGGTTTTTATAAAATAAATGACTATTTAAATGATAAAGAGGTTTGGTTCTAAATTCAGCGCTGCACATTGTGCATATGATGATTGTATTCATAATATTGTAAGATATATTTATTTCAAAAGATGTGCTGCTTAAAGTTTCTTGCGCCGCTTCTTCTATTCAGCTATAGTATAAGAAATCAGAAATTACTTTTGTGAGTACCTAAGTACATTTTTACAACATCACTTTTTTCACTCTAACACCGCTTCGTAAGGTACGAAGCGGTGTTAGAGAGTGAAAACGTGATGTTGTAAAAATTTACTTAGGTACACAAAAAAATAATTTATGATTTCTGATTTACTATCAGTTCTACTAAATATACAATAGAATGATGAAATATCCAGAAAGTATTTCTGCTTCTTTCTATCACAGTATAAATACTCAAGAAACTTTTATAAATATCGAAAAATTTGTAGTGACAATGCTGTAGAAAATTCTGTCCTTTTTCTAGGTAGACATAATAACAGATATAAATGAAGTGGAGGCATGTATGGGACCAGGAGGTATATTTGGCAATATCAGAGGAGCATACAAATTTCTAACTATGTCAAATGTCATCGCTTCTAGAAACATAGACTTGTTGTGTATAGAGGGTGGCGATTTCTACGCCCTTTTGAAAGTAGGTATTGATTATAATAATAACACTATACTTAGCATGGGACATTACTAGTAACACCCTCTCCTCTAGAATGTTGACGTGAACACTGACAGCGAGACAAAGGGTTTCGGCAAATGCGCTGATAGTTTCATACATTTGACATTTCAATGGCCGATTAAAGTTATAGGAAGATGCTCACAGCCCATGTGCAACCTAGCAGACGCGGTTTCTATACAAATCTTTTCTAGCGAGCAATCTACATCGAGTGAATTTCAAAACAAATAGGGTGTAAAGTAATTGTATTTGGTATTTGCAGAGCTATCCAACCGTTTTGAGAAAAGTAAAATACTCCGTTGGCACTGCAGCTAAGGACTACGTTATACCAACAATGATGTCTGACAGGAGTAGTACGGCAGTAAGCTCTAAGTAATTATATCTAGGTATACTAAAAAGTTCAGTGTGATGTAAAAAGGGCTGTGTGAGAATGAAATATCTCAGTAGTTCTATTGCGGGAACTAGTGGTAATCTTCCATGGATTGGGGGTAGAAAATATCTTTAGTGGTAATCGCAATTTGGTAATAATTGTTTGTGATGACCTCCTGCTTTATGGAGAGACAATCTATGCACAATGGCAAGAAGTAAATGCGGAGAGTTTCAAAGTTCGGGCTTAATGGCGCAGTGCATCTTGGGAGGCAGTGGAATAAAATTAACTGCTGATAATGAGGATAATATCATAGAGAGTAGTATAATAATTTGAATCATGGGCACAATAAGGTAGTTTCCAAGTATCAAATATTAAATGCATTAAGAAACAGACATAAGAAAGAGGCAATCAAAAATCAGATAGTAGAAAGAAAACAGCAATAGAGAATTATGACGTCACTGTTCTGTAGCGCCATACAAAGAGGTCCTGGCTACATATAAAGGACTGTTTTGCTAATTTGCCTGACAATGAGACAGATTAGATGCGACATAAACTAAACTTGAGAACTTCTAGACTCTAGATATATTCTAAGACTCTAACTAGAGTCATCCACCACTTATTACATTTTAACTTTTACAGCTTAACTCATACCCGCTGACTTACGAATCGGATTACGACGATGAAGATGACGAATTGGACATAGATCCCAGCATATTTTTGGATGTAAGAAACTTGTTAAAACTACCTCATGGTCGAAATAGAAATATTTTCCTAGCAGTTTCCTTTTTAAATTTTTGGGTCTTGAAGAATACGGGTAGCGCTTATTGTATTTCCATCTCTTTCTCACCAATAACCTCATCTCACCAGAGGTGGTCAGTAGTATGAGAAAATAATTTACAATCTAATATGTCGCTTTCAGAGTCCTGATAGGAGTGTCGCTGAATCCCATGGGTCAAGATCAATAGCATCAGGTGGCAATGTTGATTATATTTCGGCAGCCTTTTTAATTTTCCGACCTCACAGGTTAATTATTTCATATAATATATAAATAATTTTAAATCGTACATAGGTACATATAATGAAAATGTTTCGCGAATTTTTATTTATTCAAACACAAGTTACATACAATAGAAGAACGTAATACTAAACCAAGTAAATAATAAGCATTAAAATTACATAGTGATATGTTTGAAGTAGAAGCGTTGCAAGCTGTTAGAGAGTGGGAGGACCTCACTAGGCTACCCCTTGTGAGTGGACTACCGAATCGTGTCGCAGCAACCTCAGCGGATATTAAACTTGCTTGTCATCGCAATGCAACAAACGCATCGCAATGCGACAAAGATGAAATACTGTAAATGGAAACAATTTAGGGTGAACACACAACACACACACACAACTTCATCATCATCAGCCCATGTCGTCCCACTGCAGGGTATAAGCCTCCTCTCTTTTGTGCCACCCTATACGATCCTGTGCTAGTCGCATCCAGGTCTTCGATGCGACTTTGGTGATGTCATCCGCCCATCTGGCTGCTGGACGACCTACTCCTCTTTTCCCCAACCTTGACCACCACTCAGTGAGGGCTCTGGTCCACCGGCCATCACCACGTCTAACCAAGTGGCCCATCGCTACTTTAGCGTCGCAACCCGCTTTCCCACGTCTAGGACTTTAGTTCGTTGTCGGATCGCTGTGTTGCGGATCTTGTCCATTAGGGTGATACCTAACATGGCACGCTCCATGGCCCTTTGTGCGACCCTTATTTTGTGCACAGCTTCTTTTGTGAGCGTCCATGTTTCAGCACCGTAAGTCATGGTGGGCAGAACACATTGGTTAAACAGTTTGGGCTTGACGAATGCCGCCCATCCCAGCTGTATTCTCCTGGAGATCTATTTCGCTTGGTGTTCTTTACCAAAAGATAAACATTGTCCAAGATAGATATAGTGATCAACCATCTCTAACGTCTCATTCCCCACAACTATTGTGGGGATTGGGACGCCAGAGACGCCCGACACTACACGTTCATCTTCATCTTCAAGCCAACTTGTAAAGAAGCCTCATAAAGGTTTTGAAGCATGTCACGGAGATCATCCTGGGATTCAGCAAACAATACTAGGTCACACACACAACTTACTTTGGATAATAATGAAATACACAGCAAATACATTATAAATATAATAATAGTTATTACTTATTACTACTTACTATATGTACTAATAACAATTATTACTTTACATACTATAATATCACGCGGTATCCTTTGAATTGCAGGTGGTTCCGTAGCAGCGTAACGCCAGATTGTACTGTGGTTACATTTATGGGTATCTATTCCTTAGACAAGTTTAGTAGAATGATTACGAGTAGAGAAAACTAGACTTTTTATGATTTTTCTAATGACAGCCTCTCACGAACTCTGAAATCATGTCACCTCATCCATCAGTCATTATCATAGCATTGAACAGAATTACCCCGAAAATTATTACCACATATTTTGTCATAACAAAATTTGTACAAGAGTTATTTAAACAGACATTCCTATTTGAATTTTAGACATTATTAGATCTTATAGTCTTTGTGCTCTTAATGTTTCTCGCAAATTAGATTTTAGGTGTATTAACATTGGTGTGCGTTAATCTTATGCTTTCAACTTGCACTAAATGCATACCACTTTATGACGCAAACATCTAAAGCCTCTATATGCGCTATCACATTACATTAGATTACATCTAGCGCACGTTGAAAACGCAAGATGAAAGCGCAGCAGTGTGACTAGGTCTATTGAGCTTTTTAGACTTTCTATTCTACATACAAAGACGTTTTGCAAGTTCATGTTTTCAAAGTTTGAAAGAGGCATTGAAACAGGCATCACACAACTCATAATAACATTTCAGAGTACCTGGTACTATTCCTGGCATACATAGAATTCATGATACTTGTCTACCAAATGGCGTTTCAGTCCAACGTGTATTTCTTCCACATGTGTGTGGTAACCGACGCCATTTTCTTTTACAAATGTTTTCTGGATATTCACACCGGATATATGAATCGATATGGCGACTATGTGTTGCAACCAACGAAAGTGAGACGTATGTGAGTGTCATCTAATGCCATTTACGTAATAAATGAACAGAATAGTAGCAAAGATAGCCCTATTTTTATGATGATGATGATCTGGTATTCTTTATTGATGAGGGGCATGATCATTGTAGGGAATTAAACACACAGAACGACTTTCTTGGCAGATTCAACGCGGTGGTTTGGCATTACCGTCCCCATTTCACACACTGGTTATTTCAGTGCGCAGGTTTCCTCACGATGTTTTCCTGTGCTGTGAAAAAAAATATCATTGGTACATGATTTGCCTGGACGAATCGAACAAGGACGTTCTTGAATGGAATACGACTACGACCCTCCGAGAATAACTTGTCAAAAATGAATCCTTATCATGAGACTTCGATGTCCATCCGTCCGTCCGTCTGTATGTCACAGCTGTTTCTCTCAGGAACTAGTAATGCTATCGACTTGAAATTTGGCACAGTTTAGACTTGTTTGTTATAGGTACTTTTCGAAAGTATACCTCAGAAGGCGAGACTTCTTAGCCAATTTCACAGTGTGCTACTTCGCCTACGCCCTAAAGCTGCGTCCGGCCATGCAGATGGCCTTATTCAGCTACCTACGAGCGCCACAATTATTCAGAATATCCTACCTGTTCACCTATCAAACGCATAGGAAAATTAATATCGGATCGGCGAACTTATTTGTAAAACTGACGTAAGACTTACAATATTATCAATCAGTATTTTAGATTTTAAAATTTGCACCTATTTGTCTTAGACAGTATGTAAGACAAATAGGTGCAAATTTTAAAATCTAAAATCTATCTCTTCCAGTAGAAGAGCGATTTAGCAAATACTTATTCTAACATTGGACAATTGAGTAATTGACTAAATTTTTTTTATTCCATCATCAATCAATCCTGAAGAAGGATCTAGAATTCGTTTTTCGATATCTGAACTAACATCAGAGATATTAATGATTTAACTTAGTACTGGAGAGATGCTCTGTCCCTTTTTAGCAAAACAGTTCTTTATATGTAGCCAGTGTATGGCGCTACTACTCAGTGACGTCATAATGTAATATTGTCGTTTCTTTCTATCGTCTGATTTTTGATTGCCTGCAGCTATTTTATTTTTCAACGAATTTTAATTCTGTTTTCACATTTGACCATCAATTTGTCTATTTCTTAATTTTTAAGAAACGTAATTAATATTTGTTATACTTGGAAACTACCGAATATATCTTGAATTCTTTGCTAAAATTATTTATTTCCCAATAACCTATACTTTAACATTTTTATGCGACCGCCCAGTAAATTTCACAAACTGATCGAACGTTAGGTGCGGTCAGAACCACGATGGGTGGTCGCTAGTGGTAGATCGAAACTTTTCATCCGAGACTCTTATAACTTAACTATTATGATGCTTATAACTACTAGCTTTTATTTTAGAGCGATCATGATATGGGCGTCAATTCTTTCACACGTAAACGCTTGCTTGTTCTTCAAGCTGTCGTGCCTCACTCCTGTACAATGCACTTCAGCTAACTGGATGTCCAAAGAGGAACTCAATTTGAAAGTCAATTATTCTGAGGTAATTAATTGAGGTTCAATTTTTTTATTCCATGCGAAAATCCATTGTTATTTCAATAAGATTTTCCCACGTCCTTCACCATTTCAAACCGATCACGAAACGTATTTACCTACATAAATTGTTACACCATTACGGACCGACATAAGAATCGAATAATCTCTTAATAATTATAAATTTTCAGGGAAACTACTTTCCGCTCTATGTGGCGTCTCTATGGTATATGCTCAACTTAATAACCATCACTGGAATGGGGGACGTGTCCGCACAAAACGACTTTGAAGTGATTGAAACTATCATTATCATCATCATTATCAAGTTTTGTACAGGTGTGTCAAACTGCGTCAGTTTTAAAGTATTCTTGCAATCTACTTATTGCAAGGCCTAAGAATAAAGGATGAAGTCGCGTGGTCAGAAAGTCGCTAATGTGAAACCGTGAATTGCAAGAAATGTCCTTGATGTTATGTCATCTCTGTGTAGAGTTTTTTTAATTTACCACTATACCCACATTTGTGGTAAGCGACGTTGAGGTCGACCATAGACTGTGGCATAGAAAGGGATAGCATTAGCATTTAATGAAGACTTTTTCGTTTCATTTCGGTAAGTTCAAAGGAACCAGTCCCTATTCTCCAGGCCAGTAGCACATCAGTGATCCCTGGTATTACTGATGTTCATTAGTGTAGGTGGCGCCATGAGGATCGGACATGTCTTGAATCAGTTGCTATTCCCAATGTACATCAGCAACATATCTAGTATTACTGGTGTTATTAGCTGACGGAGAACTTACCATCAGATCTTGTCCGCCTTTCGGTTACGTGTACCGACGGGTTAGTCCATCTAGTTCTACTATTAGTTCTACGATAGAACAAAATGGACTAAAAAAATCCAGACTGTTCTACTGCTCAATGCGATAGAACAAACTGGACAAAAAAAAATCCATTTAGTTCAACAGTTCTACGGCTATTAAAAAAACCATTTAGTTCAACTATTATTTTTAATGGACACGAAGAATCAAAAACGATAACTAAACTAATATTAGCTGTATTGGTTGAACTAAATGGATTTTTTTTGTCCAGTTTTTTTTAGTCCATTTTGTTCTATCGTAGAACTAATAGTAGAACTAGATGGACTAACCCGTACCGACAGGGTTTATAAGAGTTAGTCATTCTTGTCGACAGCATATCAGTGACGTTTCCTATGTGTAAAGTCCATTCGCTCAAATCGTCTCGCTCTTTGCAAATGCCGCCCGCGCTCACGCCGTTTTTAGTTCAACGATGACTATGGTTGCTCATCTCATGTTAATAAATCAAGGATAGGTTTGTTTAAAAGTCCATTATCACTCTTAGAAAAGCGAGCGCGGGCGGCATTTTAAAGAGCGATATATGCGAATTGACTTTAGGTAATGATCGTCTGGTGATTTACCATGAGGTTGACCATCATCGTCGCTTACCATCAGGCGAGATCGAGGTCAAATGCGGGTTTAGTAGTAAATAAAAAAGGTGGAACATCTAACTTACCTAAAAACCATTAAATAAATTAAAACAAAAGTTTTCCGCAAGGTTTGCTAATATCAGAAATGTCAGCGATGATCACTGCACACTCATCGTCTCTAATCGCGTACGACTATGGCATAAATGAGCTCAGGGATGGACTTCGCGATATGGATCTTAGTGAGCACCAGATGAATAAGATGTGGGACTATGTACGAGAGCTGTGGAACCGGCAACAGGGCCGTCAGGTATGCCACAATGCGTCATCCTTAAAGACCAGAAATGATAATAAATTTGATTTTTTTACTTAGCCATGATTGTCCCACTGCTGGACAAAGGCCTCCCCAAGGCTCCTCAAAACATCCCAGTATTTAGCTACCTCTGTCCAGGATTTATTTGATTACCTACTAATATTATGATATTATGGTAGACATGCTCCGTTGGTTCAGGCATGTGGAAAGAATGAGTGATGAACGAATGACGAAACAGGTATACGAAGCGAAAGTGAGTGGGAGGAAAAGCCTGGGTCGTCCTAGACTGACATTTAAAGATTAGATTGACAGAGTGCTCAGATTTTAATATACAGAGCAACAACGGCGAGCATGCGTGAAACGACGAATGACAGTAGAAGAAGCAAGAGAGGCGTGTCAAGACAGATTCGTGGCGCCTCATTCTCTCTGCCTACCCCGCAATGGACATAGCGTGAAGTTATGTTATGTGTGTATGTTTGTTAGGCTATGTCAGAGGCTGTTTGTCTGTCGACCAGATTACGGATGTTGCAAAGAAAGGTCAGGTGCAGTCAACCACTAACCGAAGAGCGTGTATGAAACGATTGATTAGTATGGAAGAAGCGAGAACGGTTTATCAGGATTGTTGCAGATTTAACTCTTTAGTCTCTGCTTACCTAAGGCGTGAGTTTATGTATGTATACCCCGATCAGAAACTAAAAAACCCTGTCAAGACGGCGCCACTAATAGTTTTATAATCTGTGTTATGGAATTCGCTATGAAAAAAAAATGTACCATTTAATTCCGCAATATGACGAAGGTTTTTTTAGTTTCTAGTCAATGTATATATAGATATATAAGAGGCCCATGGGTGGCCTGAACAGCTCTGACAGTAGGTTGGCCACTAACGACATAAGAAAAATAACGAATTAACATTGAACATTCAAGGTACCAGAATTTATCCACGCTCTACCATTCAGACTCCGCTGTCAAGTAATGCAAGCGGTGTACGGAGGACATATCAGAGAGTCAGTGATATTTAGCAAAGCTGACGACGACTTCAGAAGAATGCTGTCTATGTGGATGACTCACTGTGTATTCTTTCCCGGGAACTATATTGTGCAGTGCGGGGATTCCGATCAGTGTATATATTTTATACACAGAGGAGAGGTGAGAACAACCCTATTTACGGTAGAGCTTACAGGTAATAAAGAGTAGATCACAATAGGAGATAATCCAGCAATGTTTTACCACCAGAGACGCCACTAGCACAATGGTACGTAGCCAATCAACATGTAGATACGTTCCTTTTCACCAATTTTTTTTTACCCTTCCGACTAGTTCAGATTTGCCCTACGATTACATAACACTAACAGATAATAGATTTTTTAGGTCTGCTGTTTTAATGATATCATCACAATTTTACTAATAGCTATGAAAAATAAAATTAAGTTAACCCAAATAACGAGAAATTTGTGATATCTTCAAGAATGACGTTTCGTTTTTCATTTCTGTTTACGGAGTGTGTGTGAGTGGCTCCATCTACGCAACGCTTTGGGTTTTATGTACTATTAGACAAACTAGTGTAAGAAACTTCCTGCTAGATGAAGCGTCGTAGCCAGAAATTGATTTCTTGTTTGGGGGAGAGGTGTGTGGTAAAGTTTAGTCTTATACAAGCACCAGCTGTCAAGCGACTTCCAATACGCGCCTTAGGAAAAGTCTGCGTCCCACTACAATAACTTTTATTACGATGTTATTACCTTTATGATGATGTTATTACTGAGTTATCAATATATTTGGATTGAATATTTCAGGTTGAAGTTCTAACTGTTCACCCGAATTTGACAGAATCTATTTATGATGTATTGGGGCCGGAAGATAGCTTTGGAATAGCTCAGGTAAAATAGGAAAACATCGTGTTGTTTACTTTTGATAAAACCTGAGCTAAGTATAGTCTGATTATTTAAACTAATTTATTATATAACTAAACAATTATTTACAGGGCTTATTTGTAGGAGTGTCACATCATTTTTCGTTCCGGGCACGGACGGTTGTCGATATAGTATACCTAAAGTTAGACGAATGGAAGTATTTACTCGATTTCTATCCGAAAGCAGCTAAAGTTGTACAGAGGAAGGTAGAAAACGTATATTTGGCTATATGATATTATGAAGGTTCCTAAGAAAAATTGGTATTTAGGTTTGTTGTTTGTTACTAATTATGTGTTGGAGTTAATTTAGATTAAAAGTTTTAAATAAAATTATAATTTGTTTATTTCTATCATTATTTGTTCGTAACAATCTTACATAGACAAATGTTAATTACTTTTTAAGTCCTACTGGACTAAACTGACTCCTAAAACAAAATAACGTTTCGAATTTCGTAATTCGTAGCAAAATATCAAGATCGAACAAAGAATATACACTAAATCACATTTCCATAGTTGTGGTCTGGCTGGCTCCACAATAGGCAAATAGTAGCAGATAGCTATGGCAAAATCAATATTCAATCAAACATTTTCCTATGGAGCGAAACCACATATTACGAATAACCATTCGGATAAATATTAAGAAAAACAAATCAATTGAAATATAAAAAATAATAAAATAAGTACCACATTAAACTCGTTTCCTCTTCCTGGTAACCCTCTGGGATATCTCGGGGATGATCTCCTGAGTCCCTTCAATGCTTTCTGCCTCCTCGGTGACAACTGTCGGCTCCAGTGCTGGGTTCCCCTCTTCTGAGCCCTGGATATTGTCCAGCAACTGAGTATGGGTAAACCTGGAACTGAGAGATATTTCATGTAATTTATAAGAATGGTTAGACATATTCCATAAAAGCTGTATGTAACATCAAGCATAAACATTAGTACTGATCCTGGAACAAATCGAAATGAATGGAAGAAATGGAACTGATAGAAAATTTACGAAGGTGGTGTGGTGCAGTCAGGCTAGGGGTGGTGCCACCCTTTTGCTTATTTCTACTGTAAAGTAAATGCTTGCATTACAGTATTTTGGTTTGATAGGGTAAGAGAGAGATAAGCATACGGGCCATCTGGTAAGTGGTCAACGTCTCTTGTACATGGTAATTAACGGCACATGAGGCACTCCATCAATGTCCTCAAGGATAGAAGCACATCGAAAACCCTCTAACTAATAACTTCATAGTGAGGTCCGTCAACCTGCTCTATCTTATATTTTGATGTAAGACAGTTTGTCTCTAAACTTACGCTTCATAATGCAGCTGCTGCAACTGGGAGGCGCTGAAATCAGCCTTGCAGCACGGCCACTTCTCCACCTTTTCGATGTAGCGGTTTAGGCACCGGGTGTGGACTGCGGTCCCACAGGCCGGACAATTGCAGCCCTGGAATTTGAATTATGGACATGTTCAAATCTAATTTGAATTAGGTATAAGGTAGTTTAATTTTTTATTTATAGCTATCAAGTCATTTAATAAAATTAGTACTAAACAAAACTAAATAAATAAACAATAGGGGGACAAAGTATCTTCTAGAACAGAACATATTATTATTCAGAGTTTCTAAAAAAAGAATGTTATTAAAAGAACTATACCTTTTAACAACCTGTGCAAGGAAATAAGCTGATCTGTAATCTCATGAATAATTAATATGATATTTTTATACAGCAAAAAATATATAACCAGTATATAACAAATTTTCTGCAAGATTTCAATTATTTTACACAAGGTTGCAGTAAACTTCATATAGTGCTACAACTTTTTAAATTACCTATAGGTCTAGCCACACGGATTCCTACATTTTAGGAACAAGGATCTCCTGGTCTGAAATTAAACCCAAAAACACAAAAGGCAACTATGCATCCAAATCGTAATTTTACTAAAGACAATGACAAGAACCAAATAAAAAGACTATAATATTATATACATACTCTGAAAACAATTTGTTTGCACTGGAAACACTCTTCGACAGTGTCAGGCATGTTCTGACGAAGGTAGCCCTCGAACTCGTGGATGGCACGCACTCCTAATGCGTAGTTGTCGTCATCTTTGTCTAAGTACTTCATGCGGCACCATGTCATCAGCAGTTTCTGAAATCAGTTTTGTACACACTGTTACATAATTATTCCATTTTAATGTACATAAATGTACACAAGGAGTTTAGAGAAGTTTCAGTTGAGTGTAGAGAAAAAAGAATGTACAGACTCAATATGCCAAATAAAGATTCCCAGGTGGTGCTTTCCATTCACTAATTCGTGTAAAAACAGAAATAGATAAGTACACCTATCTAACAGCCCATATTCATCCACAGCTGGATATTCATAGGCATATCCCAATGTGCTCCACATCACTTGATCTTCCGCGTGTGTAATGCAAATAAGCATATTATAAGAAATTAAAAAGAGATGACATCCTTCCTTCCCCTCTTGATGAATTCGATTTTATAAAGATCTGATCACAGCACATTTTTTCTTCAAAAATATTTTAGGCTTAAAAAAGTATATAAAGGTTATAATATCTTAATCAAGGGATTCATTGCCAATTATGAATTAACTTATCAACTAGTATTAATTTATCACTAGGTTTGACATCGGCAGGTTGTCCTAGGACATAGGCCTCCTCCAGATCCTTCCACTTTTCTCTATCCCGGGCCGCCCTCTCCATTCCTTGGGCAGGTCGTCCTCCCAGTGACTCACTGGTCGGCCTCTTTTACGTTTCCCATCTCGCAGATACCACTCTGAGATATTTCTTATCCATTTGTCCCTTCTGGATCTAATAATTGGCAGTGAATAAAGGCTATTTTTAT
The DNA here is from genome assembly GCA_947369225.1 of Hofmannophila pseudospretella. Taxonomy (NCBI): domain Eukaryota; kingdom Metazoa; phylum Arthropoda; class Insecta; order Lepidoptera; family Oecophoridae; genus Hofmannophila; species Hofmannophila pseudospretella. The sequence continues at coordinate 8,719,202 of OX376321.1, read as the reverse complement.
TTATTTATATAATCAAGGGGGGTTACACTGCTTGCAATGTCACATATTCTTCACAGTATAACCAAGACAATGAATGACAAACATTACTTACTTGAGCATCAGTCTTTGTAAAAGAACTTTTCAACTGACTGACCAAGTTGATAGCAAGTATACCGGTGATCTGCCTCATGTCCGAAGCTATAATCTGCTCAATTAGCACCCTGAAATACTCCAACTCGGTTGCAGTGAACACCCCCTGTGCTTTTGTTGCGTCATCGTAACCCAGGGACAGAAACACAACAACTTCCTCATCAGTGAGTTCATCATTGGTTATCTTGATCATTTGCTGGAATGGTCTTATCTTGTCATTTATTTCCTTGACGAGATCTTTAATTGAGGATTCTAGAATATCTGGAAAAAGGCTAAGGATGATGACTGATCAAGCTGCATCGTAGAGAATATTTACGTTATAGTAAATTCAATTTTATAAAATAGCATAAATAAACAATACCTACTTACCACCGCCGGTGAACGAATTCAAAACTTGCTGAGTTTCGACCAGAGATAGGACGCCGCGGCTGGCTATTGTCCGTAAAAGGAATCTGTGTATATGATTGTACGTCATTATGAATTTTTTTTACATATATCACAGAAAATAAACAAAACTAACACTCCAAAACAGAAATGAAAAATGAAAACCGACCGATAAAAACGAAATTATTTACCGCGCTCAACAAGCCATGTTTTTATTTTATTTGTTATTTATCTAGGCATTGGCAGCACATGCCATCAGCCTAAACATTAAGCGATTTAAAACAAAAAAGATTTTCAGCATCAAAATTTTGTGGTGACAAACACATTTAAACATTCGTAGGAGTTATGACGGAAATTTCAACCGGTTTAGTCTCTGACGAATTTTCATGGCCCGCCGCAGAATCATCTTTTCTTTAACATTTTTATATCGTATCTTCGAATGAAATCCATCGATACGCGTCACGTCTAGAAATTTTTGCACATCGCTAATTTTAGTTGTGCCATCCAACGCTATTGCATTTTTACAATACATTTTTTTTGTTGCTGTCGGTTTTAAATGGCATAAAAAGCACTTAGTGAGCGTAAAAAGCGATTCTTTAATTCGGGTTCTCCTGTCATCTATCGGAACACACTCGAAACGTTTCAGTAAGCAGTACCTAATTTTAATTCTGCTTATTGTCGCTAGATGGAAGAATATTGTTGATAGTGTGAAAATTTAATTCTAGTAATAAAGACTAGATGGCTAAAAGTTGTACCTCAATACATTTTATCAAGTTCAGTTTCGAACTTCATTTGATGAAAAAAGAGCTTTGGCCGTTATCATAACACAAAATAATATTGCTGTCAATTATGTTATGACGATTCGTCGTGTATTAGAGCCTACAAGGCTATGCAAAATAGACTACCTAGTTAAACTTCTTTTCTATGTATCTTCATTATTTATATACGAAACTGTAAACCAATTCAATAACCGTACTCCTATCTGTAAGCAAACAAAACAACCATAATGATATTATTAGAGAAAGCGCACCCGCCCGCCAACATTGCAGTCCTATTAAAGTCCTAATTGCTTCCCCTTTCCCTAATTACTGTGTCCTGTGTCCCGTACTCTCTTATCAATTATGGCTGTCCCGACGGGACCGCGGGCTTCCTATTTTCAGCGGAAAAGTTTGCATACGATACGGTGTCGTGTGACCACAAAATGTTTGGTGGAAACTCGGCAAGGATAGCATAGCTAGGTAAAGAAAGAAAGGGAATTATTTATCACCTATAGGTATTATAATTTAGATAACTCATACATTAGTTATTCTGTGCTCATACGTAGGTACATGGACCTACCTACCTAAATAAAGCTTGACCAGAAATATAAAAACCCTCGCTCGGTATATTGCGGAATAAAACTAAACAATTTTTTTCATTGTACCTAGTCTCCATAGAGTCCGTCAAGTGGATCTCGCCGCGTGCGTTGGGTAAAACCAAAGCGTATGGAACCAAAAAAAAAAGTTCTCTTTCATCTTATTTTGTGTTTGTCAGAGTATTTAGTGTTGCTTAGGTACTGTCCATTTTTGATTCCCTTACCCAACGCAGGTGTCGAGATCCGCTTGACGGACCTAACACAGATTATAAAAGTATGGGTGGTAATTAACCGACTTTCTATTAAATAGAATTTTCTGTTGTAAAACTAATTTATCCCCTGATTTTTATTTTTAATTACTAGTTTAGCGACCAACTATGAGCATCTAAAAATACTATTTCAGCGACTAAATATTGTCAAAACAAGAAATATTTAATATAACCTCAGCATAGTAACTTACCAATGAGTTTTTCGGATTTTATTCGAAATCTTACGTACATTTACCGACTGCTCTAACGGTGAAGGAAAACATCGTGAGGAAACCTGCATGTCTGAGGAAATTAAAAGTTTCCGAAGGCGTGTGAAATCCACCAATCAGCACTGGGCCCGCTCGGTGAATCATGACCGTTACCCCTTGTGCAAGGGGAGGCCTGTGTTCCAACAGTGGGGACATTCATAGGCTGATGATGATGATAGTAATTTACATTATAGCCTCTGAATTTTCGACCTGAGTTATTGACAAGGGTCCTTGACCTTTCCCGCCTCTCACCCACAGGCAAGCATATGCAATCAGTTTTTTTTTCTTGGTTGTTATAAAAACAACAACCTAACGTCTATTTGCCGCCTTAGCCTTCAACCTAACCCATTCGTTATTATATTTCTGGGTTATTATAAATCGGTCGCTTCAAATCAGTCGCTACACTAAGTAATTAATAAAGTAATAATAGTAAGTAATTAAACAAAACGCTGAATCAAAATAATTATTGTTCTTTGATTGATATAATTATGGTTTATTCCATTGGTTTATTCAGTTGGTTTTATAAAGAATATGAAACAGTTTATTAAAGCGTTATTATTTTCTCGTCGCTCAAACATTAAGTAGGATGTTCGTTTTTGTCGTTAATTAAAATTCCGGTCGCTTGATTTATAATTCCCCTAAAAGTATGTACCTATGTACCAGGTGGCACTAAAGCTCAATCGCGCGCGTAACAGACCGCGTAGCTGTAGCAGAATCGTAGCACGTTGCACGTGGAACTGTGTTCGTAGAGATGTCAACTAATTGAATGTCTAGAATTTGGAGTAAGATTGAATAAATAAAAAATTCAAAGTAAAACAAATTAGGAACATATATGAAATGAACAGAACAGACAGTGGCATCAATTCTATCCTAGGGCGGCCACATTATTCCAGATACATTTATTGCAGATAAGTAGATACCTATTTCGTAGAAGCTTTCAGTGACAAACAAACTACCACTTAAGTCCACACACAAGGTTTTTAATCTACTCAAAATCAAGTGAACAGCCACTTAAATACAGCTAAAAGCCCGAAAGTAAACACAAACATAAATTCATTAGTTTTCAGCACCGACGCATGCTTTTATAGAAGGCATAACTCGCTCCGTAAATTATCTAAGCTACGAGCGCTTTCAAAACTTTTAATGGAGTCAATTTGGCCTCGCATTCAAAACACCTATGGCGGCAGACAGACCCAGGTAAGTACGATTTATACAAACATTAGTTCGGGGCCTTTATGCGAACGAGAGCACACTTCTCTCTATAAATGCCTTTCGAAAATCTTCGAGATATAGGGCGGAAACAATAATATTTTTATTTTAAAAACTGGCAAAAATATCGTCACATGCTTGAAAATTCACTTAGAAAAAAAAACTTTTCAATAAAAGGAAAAAACAATAATTTTGTTATTTTTTTTATTCATATCTATTATTGTTTATTAGATCTATTATTATTGCTTTGTTAAATTGATTTTTTGCTTTTGATTTTTAATTTGCAGAACAATATGAGAACTTAGAATATGCATTTCTTATAAACAAAGTGTATCTTATGAATCTACCAAATGAACAATATTTTTATTGAAAATCGAAAAACTACCGTTTCATTCTCTGGGCAGTACCGTGCCTTAAGCTGCAGTATTTCCAGCTCTAGTTAGCTCTAGCTCTGTTTTATTTCCTCGTTTTAGCTGCGGGGTCTTATTTACGATTTTTCTATTTGGACGTTCTCACGGAAAATATGTGCAACACAAAGGGCATCTTTCAAAGAATTTTGTTCCAGAGTGCTGCACTCGTGAAAAGAAATGAAAGCGAGTGCATGTTAATCGAACTAAATAAAAGCAAAAAAAAAAGTAAAATCCGAAGAGATACAGATTACCATTTTTTTCTATCCTAACCCAAACGACATTTAACATAACATCAGTTAATTTCATCACGATTTTTACCATTTAGTGCACAAACAGTAAGTACCCATTTTACTTAGTTTACATCAGGTCTCTATTTTTTTTCTGATTATCGCAAGGTACAGTTTGAGAATGTGCCAAATTGTAGTTAAACTCTATCGCCTGCAGCGCTAGATGATTATGTTGCTTCCTTTAAAACAACTTTTCTTGCTTACCGTTAGATATTGAAGCCGGGCTAAACTTTTAGCTGTTGCTGAAAACATTTTCTTAGTGGAAGTATTTCATTGGCGCTGACAATGATTAGTTTTCTGATCCTACGTGAGAAAGAAGACATTACTTTTGGAATAAATACGTACTTACTTGATTTTTTACAGCTGTATACCGGTACGAAATCTGAGCAACAATGACGGTTTGCGCAGTAAATGATTTTGAATTTCTTTGACGATATGGATGCAATGGGGTCCATGGATACCATCACGGAAGGGAGTATTATTGGCGATCACATGATTCTACAGGCGTGAAGTGAGTTACATGCATGAACTAATATCCTGCGCTCAATAAATAGGTTCGACTGAACGCAGTTGGTTCCCATATTGTAGGGCCACACAAAGTAGTTGATAAACACGAGAAAAATCACCTTCGGCAACGTTGCATCTTCCGAAGATTGATACCCCTTTTCTTTCAAAGCACACTTATGGCTACACTGTTTTTCCAATCTGGCAGGTACTATACGTAATTTCATTATTAATCACTAATAGTTAATGCCTCGATAAATCGAAAAAAGTAAGCCAAAGCGAGCATTCAATCATTGTTCAATATTGGGTAGTAGAGAAGCGTTAACAATTCGGCTCGAAAGCAGTTAGGGAACTTTTAATGGAGCAATTTGGAGGTGTATTGAAAACAGCCGCCTCTTCGGAAGCGACAGAATTGAAGCTCGCTTGTAGGCACGACTTGGTTTTGACTCTCACCTTAGGCGATTAAGGAAAGCAATTATCGTATATCTCGTAGGTTGGTGTTATTTTTGGAACAAAATACATCTAGGTACTCCAGATTTTCAAATCTTTGACACACAATACTGAAATATCTGAATGTGTAACTATAGGCTGCGGGTACAGGAATTATTTGTTGCTATGCTTATGACGATTATAACCATGGAAGGTGGTCCTAAATCATGTCAGACTGCAGTTACCAAACCGCTGTATCGTAAGACGTAGATCATTTAATCGTACAATTAAATCATTCTTGCGCTAATAATTTTGGAGGAAGAGATTCAAGTTCTATGAACGTCTTCAGGTTTGATGGGGCCTGGGGCTGGATCCATAGCCCCGGCGTACACTACAGTACTTTGATGTTAAGTAGGTAGGTACCTATGCCAAAAGGTACGCAGTCTGGAATAAACTCATACGCCATAGAGTGAAAATTTCGTTATTTCCATCACCCTTTTGTTTTTGTTCGATTCTCAAAAAATTCCATATCATAGACATTGAAGGGTTTTGAGTTCTTTTTCTTATCGGGTGGTTTTTTGTAGCCAATACGAGAGAGTTAAGCCGTCCGGAGTCCTCTGACATAGTAGACTATGCCGTAGCAGTTAGAACGGCTGGTCTCGGAAGACAGCAACCGGGACCGAGAGTTTAACGTGTTCTCCGAGGTTGAGTTTTGAGTGAAACATAATGTGAGTTAAAGTAAAACTGGCATATGTTTTACAAAATTGGCAAAATTCCTTCAAAAATCAAATAGGACTAAAATGGACAAAATACATTGCCTACCGAGGTTTTTCTCCGACAATTATTTAGTAACCTGAGGGAAAAATCACAATAAGCTCGTCCTAGTCCTACGACTAGGACGAGCACTTTCAATAAATCTCATGAAACTACACATGAATGTTCTTCGGGGTTGGGATTAAAGTTATTTATAACTTGTGCATGAAAGGAGGCCGTTTTGCATAAAGTTGGAATGCAGTCCATTAAAAGTTTTGGTAACATTCATAACTCTGTTGGTATGTTTGTTCCCCCTATATCACTACAGGTCTCAGCTAAGGCGGCACGGTGGTGACGCACGACTTTGTCTTGTATGAACGAAAAGTCATGTGTAAGTACTTTTTTTTTTTGCAAGTATACGGAGATCAGTAATGTAGAAGGTCAATCCTACTATAAACATAAATGTTGAAAAATGGTTAGTCAAGTGTTGAAATCGAACCAAAATCCCAATAGATTCTTCTAGAAGAGACTCTAGAATAGGATTTAATAAAGTTTTCCTATTAAGTAGATTTACAAGCAATTTCAGGCGACAATTTACCTGTTGTTAAGAAACTATAAATAGTAGTCGTTTTTTGGTTATATACCAAAAAATCTAACTGAGAATTGTCCTCATCATTAGGGGAAATATCAAAAACTAAACACCCTTTAAAGCCCTCATGATTACACGCCTTCTATAGAATTCGAACGAAATCTCTGTTGATGATATTCACGTTGTGTTGTATTCTCGTTTTTAAAAACATGGGATCACGAAGCTCAGCCCTTTACCGGAGACCACCGACCGGCACCGCACCCCAATCCAATTTGGCTCATATTTGATCTGCACTGAACAGTCACGGGGCCATCGATCCACATTACCGATTCTGTTTCCAATTGGAAAGGGATTGGCATTTAAAAAGGGAAACATACTCGTAGCGCTATTTACTCGTACCTTGTACGAGTAGTTGAAAAAGATAGGAACATTGTAGAAATGTTGATCACCTGGGAAACACACTTTATATGCTGTGTAGTGATTGATATACGAGTACGTATATCAATCACTACACAGCATATAAAGTCCTCCGACGCGTCCGTCTGTTTGTAAAGGCTATTTCGGAAAACGCTGAACGGATTTTGTTCCGATTTTCACTGATGTAAGAGGTATTGATCCCCGAGAATGGTCGCATTTTTAGAAATCTGTACTCCCAAAGGGGAAAACAGAACCCTATTGCTGTCGCTCCATCGTCCGTTCATGCGTCCGTCTGTCACAAGTTTCTATCTAAACGGAATAATATACCTACATACTTCAGACCTATTAAGTATTCCTTTGCCCCAAATCTAATATATTATATAATCAAAATTAAAATTTTATTGAATTATGTTCTATACAGGGATAATAATACACGTTATCTTAACGTCGTTGTATAGGATACCTTACACAAAAAAATACATACAAGCTTATAGTACTCTAATATCTGAAACACAACAGGATGTAGAATCGCGAAGAGACAATCTAGATTATTAATTGCCTTGATTAAATTTGCATAACTTTATATTTTGACACAATGGCTTTGTTATAAAATAAAAAAAGTGATATAACTTGGTATAAAAATGTTTCGGAAACTTGCCGCGAACTGCTCGGGCGAAAGTAATTCAAACAAAGTAGATAAAAGTTGCGGCGCTAAAGAAGCGATTAAAAGAAAAATTAGCATTCTTTCAAATTAATTACTCCCATAATAAAAGTTTTTACGAGGAAGTATGAGAATATAAGCTGAATATTTCTGGCTTATAAATCCTTTCATGTAAAATTGTATTTTCTCTCTACCTTTAGTTGGTCCTGTAATGATTTTATTAAAGGTAAGTTGAGAATTTAAAATGAGCAACTTCTTCCTAATTAAGCAAATCTAACTAAATTGATTATTGTATCACTGGCGTACCTATAGGTACAATGGCGGAAAAAATAATAGATACTTACATAGTTACACACGTGTTATATTCACATCATGCATGTGATAGTTTATGAATATTTCTTTGATCTTTTATGGCAATATAATGACAATTAAATTCGTATTTTGAATTTAGATGCTCGAAAATATTATTTCTTAAACAATAATAGAAATATTACATATTTTCAATGTATATCGATTTTAGTATCTTCCTGTAAAACACGTCAGCGGACATATGGTAATTTGGTTTCTTACAAGGCCATGCTGATATATTGGAGATTGATGTATGTTGGTATTGCATTTTTAGGGTTCAGAAATGATTATATTATGGATTTAAATATTATGCTTCATAATATTAGGTAATCTAAAAAGTAGTGAAACGTATCCGGAAGACAATATGGCGGTATCACGCCACCTTATTTTGTTGTTTATATCGTACGATGGTATTATTAGACTTATCTTTTAATTGTAAGTTAATGTTATAAAACACGTCGATAAATATCCAATTTAATAAACAATAGATTAATTAATGTGTCCATTACAATGTAATAGCCCTAAAGTGAAATAGTGTTTAAAACATTGTACGGTAATCGGAATCGACAGCATGGCGACGATTTGATGTAAGTAGAAGCCAACGCCCAAGATGGGGATTCAGTCTGCGATGTGTCTCTAGTGTTAAATCGTATATACTTCTGCCATGCTGTCCAAGTCTAAGTTTGTTCTATCGACACCTGTGTACCTGATTCGTATATAAATTAGGACTACTGTGCTGTATAATACAAAAGATGAGTATTTAATTGTATTTCTTTGATGTCGTAGCTAAGATGCCTTTGATAAGTGTGATCCTCTGATATTTGTCTGACACTGATGATTTCTATGAATACAGTATTGATATATCAAAGTGTGATTCTTGTTGTTTTGTCTTAAAAAATATCCCTTATAATACTTATTAAATATGGCCTAACAGCTCCAGGCAGGATAGTTTTACAATTAGCAATGCCACCCTCGCTATTACAGTATATGAAAATGTTACTATGTAAATGTTACTTGCTAACTTAGAATGTTAAAAGTAAATGCAGTATATTATTATTATTTTGTATAGTCACTGACATTTCCATTGCAGTTACATTTAATCAATAGTCCATTGGTAGTGCTTGGTAATATTAACTACACATGACTTATTAAATTAAATGTATACCTACATTACCTACCTACCTCATTAATTACGTAGGTAATTCCTAAACCTGAGGTTACTATTACCTACTATGAATAAACAGTACCAAACATATCACGTAGGTAGTTCTTATTATCGCATTATTACAGCTATTGTGAGAAGGTTAGTAACTAGACTGACCTTAGTCGATGTGCCGTTCTGGGATGGTCCAATTGTAACATGAAACTATCGTGCAGCTATGTGTAGTGTAACTATGGTGGAATTATAATTAAAATAAGTAGTGTCTATACAATACTGTAGTATCATGTCGTCTTGACAATAATTTACGATTCAAATATTATTTTATATATTATTATTGCTCTACATGATACGTAATGTTTTAAATCTAACACATGCATAAAATTAATAGCTTTGCAACAAATGACAAGTTGGAATTTAATTTGACAAAGCCCAAAAGTATACCATTATTTCTTCACAATATTCACTAATTAGCTAACTTAACCTTACCTATGAGGAAATAATATTCTTATAAATATTAATAGAATCGCCACCGCTGTAAAATATTTTAAATTCGTTTCACAAATATGTGTAAGAAGCCGTTAGGTTTCAGCCCACAAACTGCATTATTAATTCTCATTTAGCTTCTTTCGCCGATGCGCGGTTTTGCCGTTCGCATCGATTACTCGTTAGTCTGGGTGAAACCCCTTTTTCTCTCTCGAAATTTGTCAGTTAAATATTTCTCTTTGTCTCCACTTTAGTTGGAGGACATTGCATTGTTTTATTTACTCTATGCTTCGACTAACTTTGCCATGCCGTCGAATCGAATGTAGGTTTAATTATTATAGTATTACTTTAAGAGTGTATTAATTATTAAATGAAGATAATTGATATAAAATAATGGTATTGTTTATAAAGTCTTTCCAAATATATTTTTCAATTCCTTATAAGTACTTACTATAAACTGATGTAGTTCGCTGCAGCATATAGATTGTTCAATCAGAGAATTTCCAACTTGTTTTCAATAATTCAGTTACATTGCAGAGGATTTGCAGACATACTTCGAGGGGTATTTACTCTGCAGTTCAGTCTTTGATTCCGTATATATTCCTCACATACTGTTCAGTCTAAATACTTTTACTGCTAGGAATTGCCGGTAAATTCGTAAAACTCGTTCATTCGTTTGCCTGTGAAATGCAGCTCTTTATTATTGTAACGTTTTGTTTAATTAAAAATACGCCAAGTGTTCGCTGTTCATATACCTACAGTAAAATGCAAATGCTCTTCAAAGTGATATAAATACCTACATTTTTAACGATATCAAATGCATGACGCTATGTAATAAGCTAAGCTTTTGTATTCCAGGTAATATACTTAATGTATTACCTGGAATACAAAAGCTTAGATTTTAGATAACATGATACTTCAATCAAAAATTTATTGACTATGAACTTAGATAGGTACTTTAGACCTTAGAATTGTTTTCTGAATACCCTCATATGGCAAGTTAGTTAAGTTACGGTCTAATAACGGGTTAAATTTCACGGGGGACTACCTCGTGAAGTTGGGAAATAGATGTGCAATGTGATGTGTATTTTATAGAGAGCAGACAAGCAAACGGGCCACCTGATGGTATTTGTTGCAATCCTAGTTGGGATGTATACATACACCGTTATATTGGAAAGATATCAGCGCAGCAAGTTTATTGAGGGAAAGCCGTTCGTCAATCATCTCTCAACTGCGCCTTGACGGGTTATGTCACGAGGCGGTCGGGTCGTGAAAGGCAATACGTTATAAACTATAGCCTCATCGCATCCCCAGCTTGTTCTATTAGGTTGAGCGATAATGAATCGATAACTCCCCTTTCCATTTATTATCTCGAGATTATTACAATTAGAGGAGAAATCCAGACCACCGATGTAATATTTTTTTTCCTGTTGGCCAAATAAACGAAGAGTTGTGATGACGAAGTTTAAGTTAGTAATAAATATTACGCCCAGTAGGTAGAAACTAATCAACAGAAAGCTTGTTTGCTGAATGTTATTTTTTAGAAAACAATTGGGAAATAAGTAAAAATAAGTATGGATGAACATTTTAAAATTTAATTTTGCCAAGATTTTCACAAATGTTGCTTGGATTTGAAACGGATCATGGGTTTGATTAGTTAGAGGGCAAGGACGGGAGCGTGCGAATGGAGCTCGAAATTTCACTGCGGATCCGATGCGGTTGATAAATTAGAGGGCTAGAGGGAGCGAGCGAAGCAAGCTCGAAATTTTGCTCGAGTCTGCCATAGATTAACCTTTGGATCTGCCTTTGGTTAGAAGGCGATGGCGGAGGAGGGCGAAGCGAGCTCGAAATTTCAACTTGGATCCGTCGCAAATGATAGGTCACGTTAGAGTCCTAGGGCGAGAGTGAGCATCCCCTGAACGTGCTGCCCGTATGTGGTGCACGCCTTGCATGCCCACTTGTGGCGGGCCTGGTGCAAGATGATAGATAGAGGAAGTCGCTCGCTCGGCTAGAGTGTACCTACGCACCCACACTTTATACACGCGCGTAAATTATAAATCAAACAATAAGTGACCTGGCATTTGTATAAATTTTTTCTCGTCTCTAGGACGATGACGACGGCCCCTTGGCAACGCCCAAGGAGTATTGTATCCTTACTAAAACTGAAACCATGTCAACATAACCCCAATAGTCGGTTCGTTAATTGAAACTGAGTAAACCCGCAGAAGCAATTTATGACGGCTAATAAATGGCTTAGTATGGAATGGAGTGTGCTGAGAGCTTGTTTGTTCTGCTGTAATGGGCGATTAAGAAACTGTTATACATAAAGTGACGAGTGAAAAATTGTGGTGACGAGGCTGCATGACACGCTCGGCAAATTGTTTTTATATAATTTTATTTTAATAAAAACTTGAACGCTTGAATCAAGAAATATATAACTCAAAAAACGGCAAGAAAAAACTCTTTCCTGAAGCGTTTAGCAAAACTACCGCGATTTTGAAACGGAAGCGGACCGAAACCATAAGGAACCTGAAAACAAAGAATATGAACCTACAGAAATGGGTTACGTTTTAAATTCTCTGCAGTGGCTACAGACGTAAAGGACCGATTCTACTTAGGTAGGAATCACTATTTCTACTTAGGTATAGATAGGCATCTAAACCACGACAATAACTGCTGCTAGTGACTGAAAATATATTAAAGAGTGGCGCAAACATTGGCTCTTTGCCATTCCGCGTTTAAAACCTGTAGGAAATGGCCTTTTCATTATTTAATTCAACAAGCATCGTATTTGTGCCGATGCCAAAATAATGCAACGAATTCAATAAAAGTTTGCATGCGGTAGAGCCGACCGAGCGGAAGTTATAATGTGCACTGCAAGGCATTACTGTCATAATTAAACGCATTTTTGTGTTCCCCATTATGCGAATTTATCGATGATACGAGTAGGTAATATAGAATATGTATGAAATAAAATATTTATCAAGCATTACCTCTAAAAGTAGGTATTGGAATATTTAATTCATTCCATTTATCTACGAAAATACGTAAGGTGAGTAAGTAAATATTTAAAAAAAACAATTGGTTTGCAGTAAATATTTACTATGAGTACTGAGCGTCGGTGGCACAGTGGCTAGGACACCGGACTCCCATGCGCCAGGTCCGGGTTCGAAACCGTGCAGTGCCATGTACCAATGAGGTTTTCGTATTTTTCAAAGACTTACGTACATATTTACCGACTGCTCTAACGGTGAAGGAAAATATCGTGAGGAAACGTGCACACTGAGGTGACCAGTGTGTAAAATGGGGTAGGCACAAAAGATCTCCTCTAGGGTCGAAGTGCCGCTGGGGTTATTCCCGGCCCCCTATCATAAGATAAGATACTATGAGTATACTACGGAACATATTATCGTCTTACTTTGGCAAGAACCCATGCCGTCAAGGAATTACTAGAACATATTTAACAGTAAATAAATCACAATTTTGTACTTGCATAAAAAGTAAATACGACTAAAACTCATTTGTGTGGATGACAGTATTAATGCGATAGAGATGATGACGACGAGTTAATATTTTATACGGTTTCGTAATGCTCTACCCATACGATGTAGCAGTTTGGATTCCTAAATACTCGATACAGTTTCCCTTCTAACGTGATCTATCGAATTCCTCTCATTCTGGCGTCGTCGACCAGGGCCAGCTCTAGTATTAAGATTTAAAAGGTCGCTTATTTCAAATGAGAAAGGAATCATTACGTACATATTGATAAGCTAAAAACGTGTGCTAATCCTGACCTACTGTCAAACTACAGTCTCTTGTAGACGCAAACGACAACAACAATAACCTTATTAATTATCCTAGAAACGCTCCTGTCTTCAACAGTAATTTATGCCTCATAGCGGTGGTTTCGGATGAGTCGACATGCTCTGAATATTAGCGCAAGGCTAACATTGTCATCGTAAAGCTGCGGTCGTCGACAGCATCGCTTGAAGCAATGCAGCTAACTATTTGCGAAGACGATCTTATTGGTAGTCGGTTCGCCACCTTTGCGAAGAGCCAGGCTAAGGAGGTATTTACCTTCAGTTCGTGGATAGATACCTTCATCGTTTTATGTTAAGTAGATATTAGATTATACTCTGGGTTTTGTAGTCTTTAGGACTCTGGCTAGGTAAATTCTGATAAAGATCTAAGGATTCATAAGTATTAAATTATGCGATTAGTTTTGTAAAGTCTTTAGGGCTCTGGCTAGATGAATTCTCAGGCCTTATTGTCAGTGGTCTCGAAAATAACCCAAGAGTCGCGAACTCGGGTGCGACTCTTCGAACCAATCAGAAAAACGTTTGTGTCGTTTTGCATATTCAGCCCAGCGATTGCTTATCTATGTACGAGTACGTACATATACGATTTGTGAAATTAATCATTGTCTGCTAGATGTTTAATGTTATTTCCACCAAAACTATATTTGTTGATTCTCTAAATATTGAACCCGATGCAAAAATATATTCAACTTTGTCTAGAGTTTTTTGTACTAATTTATAGGTATACTTTCATCTGCGTGCGCACGCCCCGTAAGGATAGGCAATATCTTACTGTCGGAATCCCTTACCGCTCCCACAGTTCGTCGGATCATTTAACACTCGATCGATTTGATTAACGATAGAAGAAGCGGCAGGAAACAGGCGACAGGTGGAGGATGTAATGGAATGCTTACAAAATCTGCTCTATTAAGGATATCATAAGTTATGTAGGTATGGTGTAAGTGAATCAAACTGAAACTAAAGTATAAAAATATGTAAGATGTCCTCTTGAGAACTAATAATCGAAGGACATCCGTTCATCATTGAGAAATCCGTATTTAATCACATATTTAAAAATATCGCACTATAGTTTTCATTCTAAAAGTAAAGTAAAAGCCAATCTAGGTACCTAAATGTTGATGCTTTAAAGCTACGTGTAGATTTTAATTCACATTCTAACTATTTTATCTCGTAAGTTCCCTTATTAAGTTCGATAAAACTTGTGAACATAATGGAAATTAAACATCAACATATTTATCATGGTTTAAAAAAAAAATTTTTGACTACTAAACCCGCATTCATGGTGCCGTAGATCAAAAACATCGTAAGCATATCAAAAATATAATAAAAACCTACTCTACCTATCGGTTTGTGATTCTCATGATCTCATTAAAGTAACTCAGTTTTTAACAATTTTATTCTAAATTTATTGTTAGCTAATTCTACTACTGCTGAGATGATTGAAACAACGGCTACTTCTATTCCATTACAAATTTTCCGGCAACCTGAACTTCTGTAGTAGGTAAACCATTAAACCGAGGACAGGATCTGAAAAATCAGTACCTAGTTTTGATTTTTAGTACTATTAGAACCCGAACCATTATAAAATCGAAATTGTTTGTTAGTTTGTTACTGTTATTTACAATGGCGAATGTAAAACTGAAACCTCCCATAAATTGGCGTTCGGCCATCGTGCGGTTCAAAAACGGCTGTAATTGGCGCTACCATAATTTAATTCTGCTAACGTAGTGTTTGAGCTGATGCCAGCGAGCTCGAATTCAATAAAAATTGGAGCCAGCTCTCGGCCGAATCATGCCCATCAATTTTGCTCGAACTGCGCTCGAGTTATGCTTGTATCGATGTGCATGCCATACAATCAATCTCTTTAGTGAAGGCTGACAAGGGGTTTCTTATTTTCATCTTCCACGTATGCTGAATATTTTATATAAAAGTACTTGTAAAATTATAAATCATAGTGTTGGTACATAGTCTTAGAATTCCATTCTCTATATGTGTACCTATATTATGTTGAGTATCTTAAAAGTATTAAAAGTTTTTTCTTTTTTTGGACGCATTTATAACAAGCCGAAACATTTAGATTTCAATCCCTTATTTTACTTTAAAAGATCTTCAACAAGAATGTGTGAACACCAAGTGATTGTAAGATATAAGAGTATTACTCAATCGAATATTCTATTCGGACGCACCAAGTTTGAATGCAAATGCATCTAGATTAATTATCTAACTTGAATTAGCATCCGATGTAGGAAGTAGCTATAGTTTAGTTTCAAGTTTCCAGTCTTCCCTGAATCTTGATTTAAAGCACCACAATAAGTACCTACTAAACCGTTCAAACTCATATAGTATGGAGGGATTACAGCGGCTAAAAAATGGCACCCACTAAAACGTATTGCTGATTAAGTATGCAGATAGCCGAGTTAGAAAACAAATACAAATTATTTACATAGGTACATTTACACAATACATCCGACTTGCGGTTGGAGCGAAAAGTGAACGTCGTCGTATTGACCAACAACATGGCAGTGACGCAGAATCGTAACGAATCAGCGGTTTATCGTTTGTTAAAGTTTTTTTTTGTAAGACGTTCCTCCTCTGTACCTTAAGAATGTGTTGACTAAACCGTCTGTTTCTGGAGCGTATCGTGCTAGTCGGAGGAACCACAATTCTATTCTCAGTCCTTTGAATGCCACTTTCGGCAATATCCCCTTTGGACTTTTGATCCGTCTGTAGCATTGAACATTTACGGCTTACGTGGTCATAGGAATGCCAGATTAAGATATTCTAGGTAAAAACCACATACTTAGGTATAATTTTACTAAAAACAAAGCTCTGAAAATACTGACGATAGCAATAATGTTTATTATCTGATTCAAAAATTTAAATAAATAACTCATAAAGTCCTTTGTTACTGAGCCGGATGTTACTAAGCATTTTAGTTGACTATGTTCTAGCTCAGCTTTTGATAAAGCCTGCACAGTTTATTTTGTCCGGTTTGTAGCGCATGTGGGCCGAAGCAAGGACTAATTTCACGCCGCGTTTGAAAGAGAGCCAGCGAAAATCAAAGCTGCTCCGAGCAGCGAGGCTACCCCTAAACGTGTATGTATTTTCTAGTCAAACGTAATATTTAGGTATTTTCAGCTTTCAAACGGAATTTCATCTCTCTATTACTCATGAGAATCTGATTGTAAATTGATTGAACGTGGGTTTACGAATGAACTTAGTTACTTATTATGATACAATTTTTTTATGAAAATACTAAATTAAATTATTTAGCAGAGATGGACACATTTGGAATATGTCTCTACGATTTAAACGTATTAAGTAGGTGCATAAGATTCTTACTATCTAGGTCAGGTTCAGTAGTGCAGAATACACATACCATAGACACCGTTCACAGCTGATTTGATAATTTCGATCAGACCCTTTGGTCGAAATCGTAGTGACGATGGCTGGGATCATAGATTTCGTTTCCATTCTCCATGCGCCATCACCCTTCGATATTGTTTTTACACCAATGCTCTAGTAAACAATAGTTATGTACTTATAACTAGACAGGCCGATAGATTGTTTGCATTACACCACTCATTGGACTCGCTTATTGTCAATTAAAGGATACGGTTTTTAATTGAGGCAGGTATCCCGTTGCAAAGTAAATCAATTAGTGCACGGTGGGCCCGCGGTCGCTCGTAAATTGATTTAGTTTGCTCAGCCTCTGTGGTGAACTATACCCGCCTAAGTTTAATGTTATAAAACTAACCTACCGTCTTGTTGCTATTATACAAGTTTATTATTCTATTTTAATATGGTTGGGTACCCTATTGGTTTACGACGGTTAGAGGATTAGGGCGAAGATTAAAATATACCTTACCTATTTTTGTAGATATATGTGAACTACAAAGTAAAACTACTCTTGGATAAGTATAGATTTTTTTGCTAGTGATGGTAGGATTCCTTCAGAGACCGCCTAGATAGCCACCACCCTTCTACATAATATTTAAAGTCTATATACCACCCTCACTGAAGTGTTGGTGTGTTTTGACATGGTATACAGTCATGAGAGTCCTCTCTATGCCAGTGCGCCCAACCTTCGGCTTCAAAATACCAATAGAAATGAATGTCCACTATCAAAGATCTCATGTCCAATTTTCAGTTTTTTAAATGCTTCAAAAATAAAACGAAAATTTCGTTACCCTTTGATCTTACGAAAATATTGATCCAAAACATTGCACTGGAATTATTCGCATCGCGTTTCAATAGATTCCTCTGAACAATGGAAACTAGACTTCGTACAGATATTAAAATTCTTGTATGGAGAGATGGCGAGTTATTATTGAATCCTTTGATAAAACTACTCTTGATTAAACTGCAAATAAGTCTCTATTTTGAATTTCATAGAATATAGAACTATTTTTTTCACTGGGTTGACTGCACTTGCTAGTCGTCAAAGTAAGGAACGCGCGCCGTCTTTTTTCATCCAAGCTCAAAGATGCTTATCATTAAAATTAACTCTTATACTTTGTTAATCTTTGACTTAATTTAAACCACACCAGAGCACCCACCGTGTCAGAATTTGGGGCAGCTCTTGACAAAAAGGAGCAGTGAGATAATGACATTCAAAGGAGTCGCAGTCCCACAACAATCGTGTGTTCAGTCTCGCCGGTATTCTGACTTCATGTTACTTATCTCAATTTTCCTTCCATACCTTTTGAGAATAGACACGGTATCGGATTTTGTGATTGGTAATAACCAGGTATTAGCTAAATTTTGAGTGTACAAACTGTATGTATTTATTTTAAAGTTTACTTAGTAGGGTATTTTAGTATAATAATTATTATACTAAATAAAGAGAATAATTTAGATGCACAATGTTAGATTTTTTATTTATTTTTAACAAATTCGTACAGCTTGTACACTTTTACGTACATTAATAAAAATTAAAACATTTTCGTGCCATTGGCACTACAATCAAATCAATAGTCAGCATCTTTGTCAACATAAAGTCTTGCACAGTATAATATTCTCAATACTCTCAATACTGAATTTATTTCATAATCTTCATTACACGTCACATCACATTATCCATTTATCTTAAAAAATATAATCAGTACTAATTGTAATTAATTAAATAAACTCTAATAACATTATTGTGATGTGAGGTGTCTATGGGCAACGGTGACTACTTACCATCAGATAGCCCATTTGCTCGTCTGCTCTTCTTATACAATTAAAAAAATCATAATGTAGCAAACGAGCGTATGTGGGACGCCCTAACGGACGACGTCCGGTCGGACGTCCCAGATACCGCTGGCGCGATGAAGTGGAGAAGGATCTGCGGGAGCTCCGGGCGCCTGACTGGCTCGAGACTGCGCAGGAGAGAGAGCGATGGCGCTCTTTGGTATCGGAGGCCAAGATCCACTTCGGGTCGCTGCGCCAGCGGAGTAAGTAAGTATAATGTAGCAAAATTACCATCTTCAGTATACAGTAGTAGGTACAAATACAACATTCAAAATAATGTGAATTAACGATCGCCCATGTAATATTACATAAGATGATTACAAAATGCATCGCGCCATGGAGTTCGGCCCATCAATTTTGCACACTGCGGTCCTTTAATAAATTAATCAGTGCATGCATTAACGCGCGAGTGCAATAAATTGCACAATAATGATTTTCCACGGTGCAGCTTGCATACATTAATAAACTCGATACTAAAAACACGAGCAGAAAAAGGGGGCACTACCACCCTTTTCTGGAAGCATTTCTACCTGTTTTAATCTGCCTATAACTTTGTATCAGTGATTACTAGAAGGGTGAAACTTTCGACATCAGATGAGGTTCACAAGCTAAAGTAAACCTCTAAGTTTCATGTTCCTATCTCTTCTAGTTAGGCTATTTTGACACTCACTCATTCACTGATTCACTACTCACTCATTCACTGATCATCAAAAATCTAAGGTACTTCCGTTAGTCCTAAAAAGCTGAAATTTATTTCTATCACCTTTCTCTATCCCGATGGTTAGCAGGGAGAAAACTCGAAACGAGTTATGCTACACCATTTATACATATTTCATTTTTTCGTTCATTAATTATTTTGTTTGTATTTTGTCTATGTGTGTAATAAAGATTATAATAATAATAAATTTTCCATAGGGTTGTGCACATAAAGGAAAAACTAAAAAAAACTTTTGGAGGAAAAGGTCTGCGCTAAACCTTATATAAATTTGGACAGCTTGAAGCCATCATCATGAATCTATATCTTGTCACACTAAAAAAATCGTCGCGGCGTAAATTAACTTGTTTAATTTAGAGCATATAAAGTAAAGTTTATGCCAGTTGAACATATGGATGAAAAAACAATTGGGCGGGGCGTTCCTGTCTTCATGATTGAACACATTACTTGATAGATACTAAGATCTCGGAGAAATTGAACAATTTATTGGTTGAAGTGATCAAAGCGACTTTATAGGCTCATATTGAAACAAGTTCTTATTTGAAGTAAACAATATTTTCTTTCAGTGCAAGCCTCTTTCACTTCTTATTCGGCTGAAAATACTTAGGTATCTTTTAACACGTTCACAGTCCACAGGCCCCTTGCCCGGACGGAACACGTAATATAAGTGCTGGCCAGGTGTCTGTGTCTCAAACGAGGGGTATCTGTTTCAAGTAAGTATTACTTAAATTGTCGATGACATGACCGCAGTGCGCTGGCTGACGAAGGTACGGCAAACATACAAGTTTCCGAACTTAGGATATTGCTGTCATTGTTTCTTGGTTCAGGGTGATACCCTTGTAAATGGAACACGTATTTGTGGTTTCCAAACTGTTTGGGGGTCGCAACGATGTTTTTGGAGTGCTCTAACTATACGCAAACCTGATCGAATTGAACTTTAATTGTTACACTCTCAGTTGGTCTTAAGAATTTCCATATGATTTTTCGAAGACATGGGTAGTAGTTTCCAATAGAATAGGAATTATTAATTATGTTACTATAAAGTAGATATTATGAACCCATGCATTTTCAAATGGCCAACAATTTGAATAGGACCGAGTTTTTAGGTTTAATTGCAACATAATTAATAGGTACGTAACATACATGATTGAAATAACGTTTACTCGTATTTAATATTAACTTAGTATCTGGAAAAAGTCAAGTACGAGTAAGTACATAAGTGGTACTTACTTACCTAAAATATAATATGCTACTACAAGTGCTACGCCGCGTAGGCAATCGTAGCGGTGTAGGCAAGTGTAGCAAAAGCCCTGTAGTCTCGGGAGAAGAATATAGCCACGGTAACTCCTGCCTGTCGAAAGAGGCGACTAAAAAGAGGGATCAGGGTCGCGGGCGGTCAAAGTAGGGGCTTATGCCGTCCATTGGCTGGCGACCCTGGGGAAGGCAGCAACGTGCTATGGCCGCACGCTGCTGTGACGGGAGGAACTGCTACGCTGCAAATGCTAGGAACCGGTGCGTTCCACTAGAGATCCCGGAACGCTCCTATATGCACGAGGCCGGCCATCGAGGGGATTTTAGTGAGTAAAAATCTTACATAACCCAGTCTCTCGCCCAGGAGGCTGGGTATCTTTAGAAGATTTCCCCCCTCCCCCCGTTAACAAAAAAAAGGCAAGTGTATCAAAGGCTATCGTAGTGGTGGCCACGCTGGGGAACATTAGCAGTGAATGTGTTAAAATATATTTAACCTACAGACCCGTATCTAAGGATTTTATAATAGGGTAGAGGTATCTACAAGGTACCATTTTAGGAGTATTTGTCGCAAGTGCTCCTTCCGATCTGACACCCTTGTGCCTTAGGACGAGGCCACACTCCCGTCCTTAAAGCCGCATCCGAACCATATCGTTAGTTTGTTAATGGTCGTTTGATGTTGCGTGTCGGCTTGTTTTCGCATTACACGGAGACATTTACAATAACCACTCGAATGGAAAGCTCGTTCTGAGAACACAAACAGTTATACGGAATTAATTTACTAATACTAATTAAATATTCAAATGACACAGAAAATACTAGGCTATACTTGTCACGAGTATTTACTAATTGTACTCGTACATATTCATTCGTTATTTTATTACATAAAAAGTTATCTCACGTAAAAATATTTTTTCGCTAGCTGGATGAAATATTTAGTAACATAATAAAAAATCTTTTTTTTTGTGTTAGCACCGGAATCATAGTCTCTATCGCATACTTTATGCAAACAAAATATATGAACAAACTAACTGCAGTATTATAAATCCTAAATTAAAACAAATATGAGCTATTTATCGCGCGCTATCCATTTTTCTACAGTCGTTTTCTCAAAACAGTACTTTTATTACTAGTGTTGTTGCATTTAGCCAGCGATTTATGTGTATCTACAGATCGTAAGTAATATCGTAGATGAAAATTTCCGCACTCAGTACGGAAATGTGGCACTTCCGGCACAGTTTTCAGTCGATAAATAGGTCAATTTTTGAGCAGGTGTAACAAAAATATACTTTTACTTTACAAAAAT
This sequence comes from Hofmannophila pseudospretella, assembly GCA_947369225.1. NCBI lineage: Eukaryota > Metazoa > Arthropoda > Insecta > Lepidoptera > Oecophoridae > Hofmannophila > Hofmannophila pseudospretella. The sequence continues at coordinate 8,697,244 of OX376321.1, read as the reverse complement.
ATGCTTTTTTTTAAGTTTGTATTCTTACAGAATGATATGCCTATATTGCAAAGTTAATTGAGTTTTGGCAATGACAGCGGCCATAAGCCACCCTGTATAATGGAAGTGAAGGTAAACATTCCCACAATAATATTATTATCGTTATCTTTTGTTGGCGTCCATTTTCGGCCGTGACAAAAGGTCCGAAATGTAATGTCACAAAAAGAATGTGAAATGTTGAAATTCGACGTAATTACGATGCAGATAATAGTTTCATAAACTGAATGTAAACCTTTATCACAATGTTCCGGGTATTTGGGGCTCGTTAAAATTGATTAATGTGCTTGTTTCATTATTTGTATGGAACATGCCTATGCCTATTCTTCAGATAATTGGCTAGGCATTTGAGGACCACTTGGTGGGTAGCCTTTGTAATCGTAACTGTAATCATGTAACAAAAGATTGTAATCAGTGCAACTATGTTTTGAACCTCGTATCATGACAGAGCTCACATACCTACTTAAATATTTAGTTACGTAGGTATGTATGTATTATGCCGTGTCGTGCACCACCCCAACTGTTCCCGTGGGTGTCGTACAAGTCGACTAAGGGATTTTGTAGATACTATTCTACATCTAGTAGACGGCGATAGGCTCGCCACCTATCACGCTTGTCCACCAAATCTTACGGCGAAAAGTAGGAACTACCTGTGATTAAAGGTGGTTCCTCTGTCTACCCCCTCGGGGATTATGGACGTGACAGTTATGCATTTGCTTATGTAGATATGTAAGTATATACTTGGATGAAAGAACAAATAGTATCCCTCCCCTAGGGGCGGGCGTTCGTTCCTTTTTGTAAGTATAGTAAAGAAGCACTTTCCAAAAAAAACTTCTTACAGATAAGTACTTAATATGTTCCTCTTTTCCTTATTGATTCACTCATTTTGAGACCAATGAATTCAAAAATCTCTGCCTACTTACTTTAGTTTTTACAACAGGTTTAAGTACTATACCCGTTGTCTAACGGAATCAAAGAATAATAAATACCTACTAGATCTGTATATCGATTAGTTTGTCACCGTTATAAGTGTTCCTCAAGAAAAATTACTTTGTTTTTTCTTTTAAATACAATTATTGTAGCAAACAGCAATCGTCCCCAATATTATTCGCGCAATCATTAAAATAAAAGCGAATACGCCTCAAATGACACGCGTAAAGTGTAAATAACCGGGTGCGAGTCGCCGATAGCGATAGGGTGTCCAAACAGCGGGTATTGCTTGCGGATAATCCCCCGGGCCTGTCCGCTGACGCGTTCCACAAAGACAGACACTAATCGCTCCCCAAAGTCTTCCAGATATGTGTTATTGACGTTTCTTTGGATTTTCAAGCCTTGATGTTACAAGGGTGGTGTTTAGATCGAAGTATTTTCTTACTTGTTGTTTGTCTGCTATCAGCAGGTAAGAATTTTTATAGGTATACCTACATAAATCGTTAACCCAAATCTAGAATTTATAATATAAAATTCTAGCTTGAGTTAATGATTTTGTCTGCATGATTTTGTGTGAGATTCAAAATATCACGCCTCGTATCAGTCTATGTAAGACTATATGTATCCCATCAAAAACATTTCTGTAAAAAGAGGCCAAGTCTCGTGTTAGCCGTTTGGCCATAAAAAGTAGTGATAGCCAAGTCTGCGGTATTCGTTCGTATTATGAATTTGGCACTTTAATTTTAATCATAGAAAACTAAATACTGTTGATGTATCAATTTCATTAGGTATTATGAATACCTAATCTATCTATCTCAATTAAATTACTCTGTTACTTGGCCGCTACACTGGAGTGCAAGCCCTGCATAATACGAGCGATTACCGCAGACTTGACTTATATATTTGATGGGATTGGGATCCTCACAAAAAATACTCGGGGAGGGGGGAATTGGGTGTTGTATGCCCTTTTCGTAAGTTTTTTTTTAGTTTTTCCTTTATTTGTGTTCACAACCTTACGTCTAGCCCCTTTTTTCTGCTCGACTTGGCAGGGAACTGCCGTGCCCCTTTCATTAGTCCTTTCTAGTTTTCCTTTATTTGTGTGCATAGCCATAGGGCTATGCACACAAATAAATAATTAAATAATTTGGCATAGACATAGGTCTTTGCCAAATTTCAGCTTTTTAGGACTAACGGAAGTACCTTAGATTTTTGGTGATGAGTGAGTGAGTCAGTCAGTCAGTGTCAAAATAGTCTAACTTTGCATTTGATTTACTAAGAAACTAGAAGAGATAGGAACATGAAACTTGGGGGTTTACTTTAACTTGGGAAGTCTTCTAGTAATATCTGATACAAAGTTATAGGCAGATTAAAACAAGCTGAAATGCTTCCAGAAATTGGAAGTACCCTTTTTTCTTCGACTTGGCGGGAGCACTACCGTGCCCCCAGATTCTCTAAAATTTCAGAATTTAGGAATTTAGATTTAGGTTAAGATAATTAGTGGTAGATCCTAAAGTGAAGGATCGCCTGGGGTGGTACCACCCTCTTATCTATTTCTGCCGTGAAGCAGAAATGCTTGCATTTCTGTGTTTCGGTTTGAAGGGTAAGAGAGCCAGCGTAATTTCCGGCACATGAGGCACTCCATCTTAGTCCTCAAGGTTAGCAGCGCATCAAAAACCCTCTAATATTAATACAGTGAGGTGAGATGTCTATGGGCGACGGTGACCACTTACCATCAGGTGGCCCGTTTGGCTCGTCTGTTTTCTTTGTTTAATAAAAAAAAAAAAAAAAAAAAAATTAAATTTTTTGTTTTTTTAGAGCGTCGGTGGCGTCGTGGCTAGAACGTCGGACTCCCATGCGGGAGGTCAGAGTTCGAAACCAGGCAATACCATATACCAATGAGTTTTTCGGTTTTTTCGAAAGACTTACGTACATTTACCGACTGCTCTGACGGTGAAGGAAAACATCGTGAGGAAACCTGCACACTGAAATAACCAGTGTGTGAAATGGGGAAGGCAATGGCAAACCATCCCATTAAATCTGCCACGAGAGTCGTTCAATGTGATTAATTCCTTAGAATGATCACGACCCTCAGCAATGAAGGAACACGACTTAGAAGAAGAGAATTCAATTTTTTAGGCTTAGGCTTAGAATTTCATTTGGTTAGTCTGTTTTGTTAAATTTTATATTGGTCAATTATATGAATTGAAACTTTATATAATAACAACACCACGAGAAATTGTATCATAATAATTAATGTTAAAATTTTACATTCCAGTTATCAAGTCAATCTACATCTTCGAAAATTAATAAATTTTAATTATCTGTCTAAAAGCTTTCGGATTTCATCTTTAAATTCATAAAGATTGAATAGGTAGGTGTCTAAGAAACATTCATTCCTTTGAGTGTTAATTTTAGCTTTCTCTTGCATTAGGAAATTATTTAAAAGGAAACTTTTTGGATTCGTACTCCATTCTATCTATCACTTTTTTACCTTAGCTTGTTAGATACTCGAGAATATTTTATTTATTTATTCTTTTATACTTACGCGTACAGGTGAGCTCTATTTGTATATAGGAACGAGTCGCTTTTAGATTACCTCTACTCGTATAGGCACGTCGAGTCAGCGAAAAAAATAATATTTTGTTTGTAGTAAGTTACCAACATATATAAAAAAATGTATATCATAAAAAATAATTAAAAAAGACACCTTTACTTCCATATAAATATTTTAAAATCATCGTCAACTGACACGTTTTTTACAGTCCGTAGAACTGTCTAAACTTCAGGACTACCGAGGTGGGTATTAAAAGTAAGTAGGTGCTTACCTTATTTTATTTCCCGATCACAGTTCCTTTCTATCCATGTTCCTATAAGTTTTTGAAGTCACACACAGAACCGTTCGCTCTTTCACAGTGCCTTGTTCAGTCAAGTGTCGCGGAACGCAGTCTATTTGTTGGGCCCAAGAAGCGGCCAATCGTAAAATGCTGTAAGAACGACAACGACACTCTTGACGTTTGACTGATGACAACCGTCTCTTCTTCTCGATTTCGTTCTTTTTCTTTGTTTTTATGTAGGTAATTGAGTCATATTTTAGGGTTACATTGTTTCTACTTCCATTTCTATAGGTGTTTAGGTATGTGAAGTTTTGAATTTATTTATATTACAAAATTAGTCAACGATGAACTAAAGATGTACTACTATCTAGGTTCTTTTTTTGACTTGTCATTTGCAGTTATTTCTTATATACTTACCTACCTATATTTTGTCCGGCAGTCAGGGATGCTTATTGGCTCTTTGGTGTAGGTCTGTATAAGTAGTCCGTAAACCTTTCTAATTTATTTAAATCATTGCTTTCATGCGTTACAATATTTTACCTGTAACAATAAGAAACACTATTAAAAAAAACTGTTTTACTACTAAATACTTTTTTTAATATTTTAAGTGGAGTTGGAAGCTCGTAGGTAAATATTTAATATTCATTGTTACAAGACGATTGAAAGTGGATCGAGTGCAATGGCATTGCAGTGATATTGTACGAGTTTTGTGGTTTTTCCTTTTGCGTTCTGTATCGTTTCGATCCGCACCGCTTGCCCGGATTGCCTTCCTCGCATATATTGGGATCGATGAACTGTGAACACTCTATAAATATAGGGTAATGTTGATCGCCTACTCATATTTAGACATTTGAACAAAAAATTAATATTAAATAAAAGTTACTTACTACGTATACATAATAAATGAGTTCTTATCCTGAAAACCGTTAATAAATACTCTCTTTATCTAGTTCAACAAGTTCTGAGGCTAAAACCAATTTAACGTCATAAAGATGGGTCGCTCCTACAGGCAGATCATTTTCTGCTCCATCATTCGGTAGCATCAAAGGAGCTCTCAAATTAAGCCCGCCGGGAGCACAAGTGGCTACCTCACGAAAGGAGTTTTAATATTTTCATGGACCCATAAAGGAGAACTGGTAACGAGATCGCTTTTGTCGAATTGTTTTAGATTAGCATTGAAAACTTTGAATAACTCCAAAGTAGAGCGAGCTGCGAATAAATCGGTTATTCAACTGCTTTGAAGCGAATGAATTTTTCAAATATAATTGCGTTGAAAGTTTTGCGTGCACTTATATTTCATCTGGTAACACTGGCTACTACTTATAGCGGAGGAAAAGGAAAAACAAATTTTGCCCGGCCCAAGAGTGATGGACAAATTTCCTGGTAAACGGCTCCTTCCGCTCAGGGACTATTTGTCTGAATTTGAATCGCATTTGTTTCCAGGGAAATTTGTCTCTTAAGCCTCGGGGGTATATCCTGGGAACGCCTGCGGTACTCCGTCTCTTTTAATTGAATAAGGACATCTTTATGCCGTTCTTAATGTGCACCGTCTAAAATATATTTTTTTGTTTTGTATTGTATTAAGGAGATGAATTGTGGATAATTTATTTTTTCCCGAGTTCTCCGTATTCATCGGAGCATAGTATGAAGTCAGTGTTTACTTTTTAATTTTCCGGTTGTCTTCACGAGGTCTGAAGGCAGACGGAGTGATGCCTGGCACACAACACGTGACACGGGGGATGGTGGGAAATTCTTGATAAATGGTCTCACGTGAAATTCTACTTTATTTAAAAGAAATTTTGTATAAAGCATAATTTATTTCTATTAAGTAAGTAGCTTTTATAAAGACTAAACCCTACATATTCTCAGTGGAAGTACCCAGTGGAATACCGCTGTTCGGAGTAATTCTAATGTAGTAGGAGATTTGAAACCCTGAAACAAGAGCATGTCAAGCAATAATTCTACTTACCTACTCACTTGATAGTATCAATCATACACGTCCTTAATGTCATCAAAAGTCCTTAATGTTAAAGTCTTTATTAAAATACATGCTATCCTTTTTTATGCAATAGCTGTAGATAGAGATGATATGAGACTTAAGGAGGATGTTTACGGTTTGACGGTATATTAAAAAAACTTGACGTTATAAAAATATATGACATATATTTTAGTGATATGAGGGTAGACAGAAAACAAATTCAGTATAAATTATCTTTGGGTAAAGGATTTTTTTGTAAAGTAGTGAATATTACAAATTGGACACTTGCAGTTGGTCTTAGGCCTTAGCGTTCATCACCTGATCTAATGGAAAATGCATTCAAAATAGATTATCGGTTACTAGTCCCGCATTTTCCGCAAGGATTTTTCTGACGTAAAGGTTGTAGTTTTTTTTTATAAACTATTCTTATTCTTATTTAAATAAATAAACTGAAGTAAAGCATTATAACAATAACACTCGTAGTTAAGTAAAGATTAATGACTTACTGAGAAGTCAACGTTTATCTACTTACGAGTACGTCCGAATCCGTTCTACAGGAACAATTAACAGTAGATTCTTACCGTTATCTTAACGGCTTGCTGATTCTTTAATGGCTCATATAAATTGCTTATTATCGACTGAAACAGTCATTATAGGAAGAGATATCTTTACTACTGAAGGTTAGAAATCCGTTTATTACAAGTGGGCACTGGTCCTCCATTGATTGTGTACGAAAATAACAATGAAGTAGTGATGGCTACTATTGTCAAAATATATAATTTCTTTATCTATAATTAGCTAATAGATAAAATGGGTAATGGGTATTCAAAAATATATTTTTCTTTGTAACAGAATTAACGAAAGGCGATTATACAGTACTTACGAAAAACGGCCTAATTTTAGAAATTTATTATTATCTTATCTATAACAATTTCTCAGAAACGATTCGTAATTATAAAAATAAGTAAGTATTTTTTCTCTCTCTATATTACTCAGTAAAGTATAGATAGTACTTATAGGAAGAGTGAAAAAGAGCTATGAAGAAATTGAAGAATCAGAACTACGAAAAATAGAAAGCAAATTGATAACCTGAAGTTCCCAATAACAGAGACTATTTTAAAGTGAGAGAAATTGGTAGGAGCAGCCGACATTATTCGAGGATGAAATAGTGGTTTTCGCCTAATAAGGAAGTGATTTCAAGAATTATTATTCTCATTCCGCAATAGCGAACTTTTAACAAGAAAACTTCGCACTGCCGGCAACAGTGTTCATCCGAAGTTATTGTAGTACCGGCGAATAAATTTCGATCGTTCTATTCAATCGGCCTGTATTCGTATTTGAATACTTTTCCAATTTTATATTAAGCTGCTTTTAAAAGTCGTGTTCAATCAAGTTTTGTTCTTAAGGTGGTAGATTCTGATGTGCCAGGATTGCCTGGGGTGGTATCACTCTCTTCTGGTATCTATTTGTGCGGAACAAAACATAAATGCTTGCATCTCTGTGTTTTGGTTTGAAGGGTAAGAGAGCCAGCGTAATCACCGGCACATGGAGCACTCCATCTTAATCCTCAAGGATTCTAAACACTGAATTGTCCTTTTAGTTAGGAATAATGGAACACCTCTATTTTTATGTTCAGGGTTTTCCTCATATACAAGTAGATTTATTAAGTATACAACTTTAGCTACCATACCGTGAAAAAATATGTATTTGACTAAATTAGTTCTAAAAACGAGGGTTGATTCTATTAACACTTGAGCTTCCCATTCCTTACCTTAGTTACCGTACCGAGGTTGACATTAACCTTGTCATGTTTCGGAAGCCTCTAAAACCTAGATTAATAAATCATTTATAACCATTATTTGTAGTCTCTAATGTTCTGTGGTACTGGCTTATTTAGAGCTTATACCTACTACTTAATTTTTTAATTTTTATTAATTTTATTGACATTGTAATTAGAGTTGTACCGGATAGAGGTTTGGCCGAATGGATGGCGCTACGCAGAGCTGAGAAGGCTGAAATTCGTGTTTTTTTACATCCTAATTGTCAATCAATTATATTGAATATTGAATAACCTTGAATGAAACTTTAGCAGTAAGTTTCATTATGCTTATCCAATATAATTAAATAAATAATTAAATAATAGTCTGCTAATATTGATTTTTAAACATTTTTCTTAATACTGATTGTGATGTGACATAAAAAGTAAAGAAAGGCAAAGATAGATGAAAATTGCTTTGTGTCAAGTTTCTTTATTATTTTCATATTATTTAACTTAATAAGACGTTAAATAAACAAACATGTCTTATATAGATTAGTGAAACTTGATTTTTTTTTCAACTATTGACTGAAATAAGTATTCGTCGCGGCCGGATAGGCCAGATACCGGATAGTAACCGGATATCCGGTGCATCTCTAATTGTGATCATTATAGGTAAGCACTTAGGTAAGTTACCCGTTTATAATCGTCATCATTATTAGTAGCCCGTTAATTATAACTGCAGCTCAAGCATCACCTCTATTCTGTGTCATTCTTCTGGATCCTTTAAGTAGTAGTAGTAACTTACCTACTAATAAATGTCGTAGGTAAATTGAACTTTATTGGAACAAAACTATTGTGATCATGTAACCGTTTCCTACTCAATATGGGAGTTTGTTGCAGTTCTAAGTGTGCTGTTTGGTTAATTTACTTCCCGGACAAAGGCAATTTATTTGCAAGTTGTTGTACAAACTTATGAAGTTTTGCTTTCGTGCGCTCTATAAATAATGTGCCATAACTACATAAGGTGCTAGAGATACCTACTAGGAAAATATTGTTTAGAATAGGATATAGGATATTTGATTCCCCCGATACTAATACTACTACATAAGTACCTAAGTAAAGTTTTAGTTGTGTGTATTACTGTAAATATTTTATGCTAGGTTGAAAATAAATTATATAAAAATGTTTAGGAATGTAGTTAGTGAAGTGAAGAAGCAAAGTGAATGGTCAATAATGCAAAAGTTATATACTTTTCTACTAATCCAAATTCGCAAATTATCTAAACCCTGTGATTGGTACTCGTAACCCTTGAAAAGTGTCTATGTTTTATATTCTCAGAATTGCTGAACGTTGACATTATGTTATGGTATAAAAAGAAAAGAAATTGTCAAAAATGTTATCGCAGCGACGAAGGCGGTAAAGCTTCGCCACAAGATGTCGGATCGCTTGCAGCCACCAGGAAATGACTAGGAAATTGCCCTATTACGCTTGCAAATCGTGAGCTGCATTCGAATTACTTCTTCGCTTGTAATTTTGCATGGCTTGAAAGCGGCGAATGGCTCGAAAGTGTCTGCGCTACGCACTGCTTAGGCGGACACTTTACGATGCAACTGCAATTTGTGCTAAATAGTGTTGTGTTCATCATTGTGTTGGGTACTTACTATTTAACAATGGCCGCGTCAGTTTTACGTTTTACTTTCTTTTAATAATTGTAAACTTTTGTAGAGATCTCAAATTAAATCGAAAAGCGGTCAGATACTTTTTTGAATGATGGTATATACTTGTTGGAATTATTTGATTTTATTCTAAAAGACTACGCTGCCTGAGTAAGTAGCATGGATCATTTCATCTGCTTAGTTTTAATTATTGTCTACTTATAAAGTGAAGAGTTATAAAGTCAAAAAGCGGCCTGATATTTAGACGATGGTACATGATGATGCGGGAGGTCCGGGTTCGAAACCATGCAATGCCATGTACCAATGAGTTTTTCGGATTTTTTCGAAGACTTACTTACATTTACCGACTGCTCTAACGGCGAAGAAAAACATCGTGACGAAACCTGAATGTCTGAGGAAGTTAAACGTTTCCGAAGGCGTGTGTAATCCACCAAACAGCACTGGGCCCGCTCTGTGGATCATGGCCCGTATCCCTTTGTGCAAGGGGAGGCCTTTGCCCCAGCAGTGGGGACATTAATAGGCTGATGATGATGATGATGACATGATTGATTTATTTTATTTTTATATTATTATTTATTTGACTGATTTGACCTGTTTTGAACTGTACAATATAATAAGTAGGTACCTACTTATCTAGCTGTGTAGGTACAGACGGAGTCAGTCGTCCATGGCTAAACAAAGCAAATTGTACACAAAATGTATCAACTTGTTACGTTAAGTAAGAATTGACGAGCACCTATGACGTTCAATGAATTTTTTTTTTTAAATTGACAGATTTTCTTAAATAATTTCTCAATCGTCAAACAACGGAGCACGTTGAATCTACCAAAACCAAGAACATACTAAGAAAATCTACAAATATCAATAAACGAAGTAAGCAACAATGGGGAACAAACTAGGGGCAATGTAATAACTCCGCTATTAGCCAATAATACACTCCCGGTTGAGAGCCGGGAGGGAACAAAGAGAGGACTAAACCGACAGCACCCGTTCGAGGGGGGTTAAGTGTTCTCCAGCACTAATCGCTTACAAGTGCCTCTTTGGAGGATTCAGAGGGTTCTTTCGACGGATCACTATTGCCAGAGAAACACGTTCCGATGCTAGATAATGAATTTCCCTTAATTGGATTAACGTATTGGGCCCAAGTGGTCGAAAGCAAACATTTGTCTTGCGAATATAGGCTTGTTGTGGCTTTTGGATGATGTTTAGTAAAATTAGTTATTTTTTTATGTGTGTCGGGCCTCGCTATATCCTATAACAATCTATAGGAATATATACTCTATGATCTATTCGTAAGTTTTGAAGTCTGTGTATTATACAGTTTTAAGGATGACCGTGACAAGAAACATCCTCAATGTTAAGACTTTCTTAAGTTTCATGTTAAGTCTATCCCACCAAAAACATAAAAGTGAAAAAAGGGGCCAAGTTCGATGCAAGGAACTAGTGGTGGGCCAACAGGCTTCGCCGTTAAAAGAACTGAGATCGAACTGGATGCTAAGTTGAATTAGTTCCATCAAACTTATCTAATAAATATATAACAATGTTTAAATTAGGGGTGTAACGATACTTGGTTTTGTCGATACGATATCGATACTGATTATCATAGTGAAGTATCGGCGATACCGATACAATCTAAGAATTTAATCTAATTATTTAGTTAGATAGAATTTTAACATGATTTACTAAAATTGGATGGAAAATAATCTCAAAATTAAACAGAATTTTTTTTAATTTTTTTATTTCGAATTTTAACACAATAGCAAGCAGCAAAAAGCTGTAATGTAATTAATTATAATTATTTTAATAGTTGAACTTGGTCTTTGGAAGGTTTTTATTAAGAAAACAGAGCTTATTTAGGTTATTTGCTGATAAAATCTGTTGCGCGAATCGTTTTGTATTAGGCCTGCAGTTGAAAACAGCCGCTCTGATGCTATAAGGTCAATTAATATTATAAGTATCTTTGCGCATTTTTTTTTAATTTGGTAATTTTTATATAATTTGGGATTCTGGATAATTTGGTGGTCCTTAATAGACATACAAAATTATAAGTTTGTAGGTCAAATAGATTTTTAGTTATAGGTGAGTCGAAAATGGCTCAAAATGGTTCCTGTATAATATTATATAAAACACGTCAGTGCGTCGTGTCGTCGCCCTTTTTTCCGATCTTCGCGGACACACTCCCGTGTGTCTAGATCTAGATTTAGAGCTATGGCTTGGAAAGGGATAGCTTGTATGTATTTTAAAGGACACTTAACTTTGATAGGACGTTTAGTGCACCTGACGGTAAATACATCAAAATTATGACCACAAACGCTTTGATAAGTATGATTTATGAATACATATTCAGTACACTGAATAAATCATACTTATCAAAGCGGGAAGTATAACAGTACAAATACATTTGTACTGTTATACTTCCCGCAAAACGACAAACGGACTGCTTTTTGAAAAGCTTCAAAGGGCCCCACATTTTTCAGACGAAGGTAAATATGTACATAGATAAAAAAACCGTGTATAAAATCATAAATGTTTCGTGTGATTGATAGATGTGTGACTCATTTATAAAAAAAATAAGTTACTTATGTAGATTTCTTGTTTATGTAAAGAAAGTCGTTGCTTTTGAAGTCAAAATAATAAGCGAATATTTCCACTCGTTTGAAGTGTTTCTTACACGTGTGGCTTTTGTAACATAAACAGGAAATAAATTAATGCGATATTATAACTTTATTGGTATTCGTTTAAAAGGACGTCTTAGTTCAAAGCAATAAGCATAATTTTGTTCAGAGAGTACTTATTTTCCTTGTGTTAAAGAGAGTTATAATTGTTATTATAAGAAATTCGCGTAAAAGCCAAAACTATTCAAAATATGAGCTAATTTAGAAAATGTTCGAATTTGACACGAATTTCTATAAACCTGTATTAAGCACTTTCTAAGTTGATATTTTACAAAATATATAATATGAACTGTAGAATCTGCACTTAGTTTGTACATTTATCTGTGTAAAATTCCTCCTTGGACACTAAAGTATATTTCCGCAATATTTAAAATGTATCCAACATTTCATAGTTGCTTCGCAAAGGTGGTCGGTCTTCAAGGAATTCATTTGCATCTTTTTGAAATTTCAAATGGTTTCGTAAATCACAAGCTACAAAAGCACACGATGTGCTATATCTAGAGTCAAACTAAATGTAATTCCTAAGCACAATTTCAAGGCGAATCTTTGTTCAGGAGGAAATAACTGAAGCTATAATAGTACCTAGGTATCAAAGAATTAAAAACAATTCAAAAACAAATATTGTAATCCGCTTTTTCTCCATATAATGCGGGCAAGACACATCTATATTTTTAAATATTGCCTACACCCTCAACTACTACGATACCGCATATTATGCGTGACGATAGTTGCTTGAAATCTCTATTAGGGGGTTTTCGATGCGCTGCTACCCTTGGGGACTTAGGTGGAGAGTAGTGGAGGTAATTACGCTATCTCAAGTTAGCCAGGTGGGGTGGTACCACTCTTTTACCTATTTTTAACCAGTAGGTATTGCTTTCATTGCTGAGTTTCGGTTTGAAGGGAATCAAAATAAATAAAATAAAAAAGGCATTTATTTCTAATCATATTACATGCAACACTAAGGTCAGTTGCATTAATTAAAGTTATTAAGATATATTTTTAAGGGAATTAACCCTTAAGCCTTGGGTTAGGTAAAAAAGTGGTACCACCCCAGGCTGACTCTGCACAGAATCGCATCACTTTAAAAGTCGAAGTTCGAAGTCGAAACCACGATAATGGTCATTCTATAGTTATTGGCAGTTATTTACACTGTCAGGACTATAAAATATGACGTCATCAAACATACAATTATACAGAATGCATAAATTATACAGGCAGGAGCGCCGATGAAAAATAGATACGACCGGTGCAATTCATTGACAATATGCAAGTTGCATAACGCAATTCTCGGTCAATAACCTCCATTGTTACGTTGTAATGGTTGTCAATAAGAATCAATTTACCGTCGTCCTCCAAAATTAAAAATAATGAAATTATCAACTTATTTCGAATACACAGTGCATGTACTCGTACATCGTACTTCTATACAATCCTTTCAATTATTTTAATGACTTTTATGACTTTTACTCGTATATACGAGAGTTATAGAAATACTTTTCCAGAGCGACGCGACGTTCCTCTTTTAAAGAATTTGGTCACTTCTAATTGTATGCCAAAAACAACTCGAAACTGCAGTAATGCGAGTAAGTGCATAATAAATAAATAGGTACTTACTTATCCCCAAATTTCAATTTCAGAATCTGCACAGCCGTCGAAATGACTGCAATTATCTGTGAAAACGAAATATTATTTTTACATGCAATCTGTCACACTATTAACATTATGTCCCGCATGCTCCATCGTCGACCTCATCGTCGCTTACCATCAGGCGAGATCGAGGTCAAATGCGGGTTTAGTTATACATAAAAAAAAAAAAATGTCTTTTCGATATGATTCACATTATTTTGCTACGGTGATAAATAAGTTGTGATTTGGGTCTAGGGAAATGTATTCCCTTATTATGTAAAATTTTGAACTCTGTATCCGCGTGACCAGATGCGAACTTTTATTAAGGCCGTGTAGGCCCGGGCCTAGGAACGGCCAGATATTAAGGGCGGTCATTCGTAGAAAAACTTGGAAAAAATGTACTCTGAAATGAACAAGAAACGACACTAGTACGACAATTCAATGTTCAGGTTGGTTGCGATCGGTAGAAGGTGCTTCAATATTAAGTGATATTCGCACTTTAGGTAATAAATTTACTTTATATTACCACGTTACATATGTAAGTGTACCTATATGCTAGCGTGCCTAACCTATAAAAGAGATTAGTGCATTATTTAGGTTAGAATCTGCCACTGATAGCATAATGGACTCTATTTATTGGCACCTAGATTTCCAATCCTTATTTCTGCAGACTAAGTTAGCTTAGTACAGGTAAATAAGTACTTACCTAGTGGAAACTTGATCCAGGCTTGCGGACGGACCATCACGTATTCTGACCAATTTCTCTAGTTCGGAGCACAAATTCGCACAACTTCTTTACTGAACTCTCGCTAAACTTTAAACTGATGTCGACGGACGACATACCAGGAATAGTGATGGAGCGAAATAGAACATTGACCCAAACAAACTAATTAAGGGGCTAAATGCGGATTTATTCTGGAAGTAAGTGCTTGTACTTTTTTGAATCCCGTTTCAGACATTAATCGATATAAGTTAAACTTAGTTCAAGGAAAATTTATGCATATAATGGAACAAAATTATGTATTTTCGGTGACTGTCGGATTTTTCAGGCTTATTGTCAAGTACACAGCGCAATGTCTTTTGAACTTTAATATTAAATCGTACTTTTAACGACAATGTCGTCGTATACATAGTTTAAATTAGTATTTGAAATAAAGCTTGCATTATTATAATACTTCTTTACTTTTATTGCTGAGTTTACCTACTTTGTGTCATACGATATTTCACATTATCTTTGTTATAGTTAGGTATCATTTTCTTTATGACATCGCAAATAAGGCAGTAAAGTTTGTGTTACATTGAGATGCTTGATATAATACCTACCTAAGAACCGTTCAGATACGTCTGCAAGTATGAAGCCCATTACACAATTTTTTTCTTCTACCCATTGTAACCTGCGTTTTCAGACAGGTTAAGACACCACACTTCTTGGTTAACGCATTACCAACGAACAACTATTAAATTGACTTATTCTAATACACAGCGAGGGAGATAAACAAATAAGATGTAAGGCAGCAAAGTCTGCGGTCTCAAGTTTCACATAAGTGTTGCGGAATAAAGGTACCGCTTTGGAATTAATTAAATTTGTCCCCAGCAAACGTTCGCATGTCGGAGAAACGTGTCTACTGAAGAACTGTCACACTTAATCCCTCAGAGAATATAGGGTAAGTAGTTTGAGGTCCCTCGGTTAAATCTCACTCGAAGTTTGAACTACATTGCGAAAGGGAAAATAAAGTGGTAATCATCTGGGAGGCTGATAATGGTGTTTATTTTATAATATTCATGAGTGTTGAGTTTTCGTGGAAATGTAGAGGTTATTATGGTAGACGGCGTGGGAGGTTCTAATAATATTTTAGAAATTAACTAAATATCTAATTTTGTATTTAGTTAGGATCAATGTAATAAAAAATCAACTTCCGCCCCTTGATATTTTCTTAGAAACTTTTTGTTTTATGTAAGTATTTTCATTTCTAGTGCAGTAATTAAATCCATAGTAGGTATCTACAGTCAATTTAATCTCGATTTCTAAGTTGCTCAGCTATCTAATTTAAAATCAAATCAATTCTGTAGAACTTATCATAAATTCAAAACAAAATGCGTATAACTTCACACTAGACACTAAGCAATGTTATATACTCGTACATGAATGAATATAGGAGTACTTTTCTCAAGTAAAATTTTATCTCTTCGTCATAAAATTGTATTCAACTTCCCGGCCCCGACAGGCTTGCTCGTGTCGTGTCAACTCGAATTCCCGGAAATTGTTCTTGTATAAAATAAATAAAAGTTCTCTGTTTACAATTCAACTCTAATATCCTTCGTGCAGTCTCCACTCAGACGGGAATTACGATTGACTTTTTCCATTGTATTATTATAATATTTTAGGAGTATAACCCTGGGCTAACCAGCCAATCTTTCAGATTGGGTAGGTCCATGTCAGAAACCAAGAAAGACCTCGGAAATCATTAATGTCAGGAATGATGTCAACAACGAACGAGGAACAAGGACGAACGCAGTTTAATTACGAGTAAACAACAAAAGTAATGTCTGAGATCAGTCTGGGTTTAGGGTCAACCGCGGTCTAAGGGGGTATTGAAACCTCCCCTTCCCTCCCTCCCGCATAGGTTACGCACATGAGTAAAACAAATGAGCATCTTTAATACGACGCCGCCAAAAGTATTTAGATAGAGTTTAGGTAAATAGGGTGTCATATAGATCACAGTTCAGTGTCACAGCTTTCGTACACAACCTAATCAGTGGTCAGATACTTTATTTTACGTCTGCATACGTATAGAACTTGCCCACCTTGCTATCACCTTGGTTCTTGCTCCGGACAAGTTAGCGGTCAGGCGACCTGGCAGGTCGCTGCTTATTCGAATTACGCTACAATTCCGCCTGCGCCATGTACCGAACTTGTCATGCAACCACATCCTTAGACTACACGCTTTACAATGTCCCGTTTAATGCAGGAACCTAAGGCTGTAGCTACATGAAACAAATTAGTACAGAATAGAATCTCTGTACCTGCTGTTCGCCGCACGAGCCACTCACACACGCCGCGCGCCATTGTGACCACTATACACATGGGTTGATAAAGTTCCATTCATTGTCAATGGTGTGAATAAAAGACGTCATGCGGCGGCATGCAAATGTGTGTGTTTCTCGCGTGACAAAACCTGTGCCTCCTGCTAAAAATGGTTCAATTCAAATAGCGGTCAGCTCGAATTAAACCCTTTTTCACGTGAAATAGGTTCAATTCAAATAGGGGTAAGCTCGAGTTGAACACTTTTTCACTGGAGGCACAGAAATATGCTAGCCCATGAGAATCCCCTTCTGTACTAATTTGTTTTATTGTAGCTATGTTATAAGATACCATGTAATATGATAGGTGGATTTCACATGAAACTCCGTAGGAACCATATACTATCAAATATTGTTGTCGGTCAGCGTTTATCTATTAGCTACTTTAAAGATTTAGGTTGAGACATGCACATGCATATTATGCTGGCTTAGCTGAGCTGGCACCCGATGATTCTAAACAATTATTGAATACCCTTACCAGGTGTGGATTTGGGGGTTCCTCTTGGAAACTACAAGTTTCTACAAACTTACAACATTACCCTATGTGGCAACGTACGACGCGCGCCACTACGACTAGTATCTACTCATACGGGTGTAGAACGCGTTATCGAAATTTTCCTGGGACTTCGCATATATACGAGTCCAAACATTCATATTTGGACCATGACATTTTGTCACCAGGCATAACACCTCGCCTGGTGGAAGGTCTTCCCTTTCATACAACTGACATTACGTCATTCCATGTCCTCACATAGCGCTTTCCTACACCCTATACTGTCGGTTCTCTTTTGCCTTCTATAGGTATCATTGCCATAGATGGAACATGCAGGATTGTCTCCTATTCCATTTCCTTTCGTCATAAGTTGGCCTTGCAAGCAAAGGAGCACATCTTGATTCTCCCTCTACTTATTTTGATTCCCCTGCCTTTTTCTAAGCTCCCATTTTGCTTTGAACCTTAATATCATACCAAGACTGTTTAATACGGTTTTATGGCAAGGTTTTGGCCAACTAGTCCGACTTCAGTGGTTTTGACAGATCCGGTATAAACTTGTCATACCATGGTAAACCATACCTAATAAACTGTCTTGGAACGACAAGGCTCCACCCTGTCCTACTTTTCGTCGGATAATGTTTAGGATGTCGTGAAACAATGGACACGCGAAAACAATCGCCGTGCGGCACGAAACGACATCTAGCGGCACCTGAGTCGCGCTATTAATCCGTGCCTGCCTCATCCGAGCTCAAACTTTGCTCATTGTTTCAGTTGCGATGCACTGCCTGCCTGGTGCTGCCGGAGTCGAGCGTCTTACCGAGATTGGATTTGTCTTTCGACGCCGGATCCTTTGATGGACTTCAATTTGTTTTTAATGAAATTTTTAGGATTTTTGAGGAGTCTCAATGAGGCCTTGGTAAAGTAATTTCAATAGTAGATTAGGATAGGTAATTAATAGTTATGCCGTGATTGGGTTATCTTTTAGGCGCAAATATCCCTTTATGGCAGTTGAAACTATATTATAATCTTAGCATGCGAAGATTTTTTATAATCTATTTGAGATATAAAATACCTCATAATGGGGGTTAGTCGCCTTGAAGGGAAACCAGTTGCCAAGCTGGTCTGAGTTGGTAATTCATTCAGATGTTCCCCTGATGGCTGTCATGTATCAGGGGTTAATTCTCACCGAACAATAATCTAAGTAAAATACTTAAAATCTATGATAGTTTTTAACAGATGACAACTGTAGCTCAATTTTTTTGTATCAAGATTTCCAGGCAAAGGGTCCCAGGCCCAGTGGTCTCAAAGGGTACTTTTCGTTTAGTCAAAGGAGTACCCTTTACCGATACCCTTCCCTATATGCTCTTTTGTTTTAACAAAACTCACTCGGTACCTATAGGTAAATCATTTAAGTCTGGCTACGCCCGCGACGTAAGAGGGTCGCGGGGCGAGACGACATAGGGCGAGTATAGATAGGAGGCAGACGCCACCTCCCGCTCGTCGCATGGTCGACCTCTATCGTCTCGCCCAGTGCCCATCTAACGTCGCGGGTGTAGCCAGACTTAAATGGTTCACCTATATCTGAGAGCATTATTTCTAAACGTAATAAATAACTATATCAACTAGGTATGTTTTCAAATCCCTTTGTTCCCGGTTCATCCACCGCGGTTCATCCACTGGTGGTTGAATCGGAAATTTAATTCCCGTTTCACTACTGGTGATAATAATATAATATAGTTCAAAAATAAGATAATAATTGTAATAAATAAAAAAGAAATCATAGCTACTCGTATATACAAAACTGGATTATTGGCATGAGTACTTTTCTAGGAGGAGCTCGTAGTCTAGTTGCTAGCACGGTCCGAAAGTGATCGTGCAGGTTAAGCGACGTTGGCGCGGTCGTTACCTGGATGGGTGACCGCTAGTGGCATATTACATCTGAGCTCGTCCGTACCTCGGAGAGCACGTTAAGCAGTCGGTCCCGGTTGTTGTCGTTCGACAGCAGTCGTTAAGCCATGTCAGAGGCCTACAGGCGGCCTGAACAACTCTAGACAATCTATCTATCCTATCTAATCCTATCTGACAAATAGGTTGGCCACTAACCATACGATAAGCAAGCAACTACTGGTGGTTGAATCGGCAACACTGAATGATGTGCATATCATGTCGCCATAACTTTTTTATTTACACTTAAACCCGCGTTTAACCTCAAACTCACCTGATGGTAAGTAACGAAGAGTGAGCAAGATCTCTACAACTTTTCAAAAACTTAAACTTATTAGGAGTATGTAGGTTTAAAAACCAACGAGTAAAAGTTGTTTATTGTATGTGCATCTGGCAAGTAGAATCGTAGATCCAGATAGGTTGAAAAATGTATATTACCTGTCAAGCGATGTATTTATTGTGCTGGTAGAGCTGCATGCACTAGATTTACTGCTTTCACCCCGAGATTTGTTACGTACTTTCGAATTTTAAGAGATCTAGATTTTTAGTGATTTATTTGGCTGAGAATCCGCTTTGATTTTAATGAAATTAAAGTAGAACTTAACTTATTTATATGAGTAAGTCAAAAAGTATATTTTAAGGGATCATAAATATGCGCAACTTAATAGCCTTTGAATTCAGAACATGCAGCGATAATAGATTAAAGATTACCTACTACAACCTCTATTCACCTCTAATATGCGTAACTTACGTAGACTTCGATCTTGTGACAGTGAACAGCCTTTGAATTCAGAACATGAAGCGATCATGGATTAAACATTACCTACTACAACCTCTATTCACCCCTAATATGCGTAACTTACGTAGACTTCGATCATGGATTAAACATTACCTACTACAACCTCTATTCACCTCTAATCACAACATGGACACTTTTAAACAGAAATAAAATGACCATTGTAATAAAAATAAGTTATTTTTATAACGAATGAGAAGAATGCATGTAGGTACGTGCGTCAAGTATGTATTCAAAAACTGCCCATTGGAATCTCACCAAAAAATATTATTGGAAAGCAATTAATTTGGGAATTGGCCAGCTACCGTGGCAGTGCGGGCAACGCGCAGAGCCCGACAAATGGTGCACGTCATTTAATTCTGCCGATCTCATGTTTGCGCCCGCGCCATCATATTTAAATTGAATTTTGGAATACGTAGCGACGCAAACAAAGCGGATTATTATAGCACTCTCAGTGCCACTGAGTTTTTGCGCAAATGCACCATCTTTAAAATTGAATCGTAAGACTAATTAATTAATTAATAATCACGTTTGAGTAATTATGCGATATAAAATACAAATTGAACAGCTAGGTATTAATTAAATGAAAAAGAAATAAACAATTAAAAAATCACACGATGTTATTTATAATTATATTTAGGGCTCGTAACCTAGTTGCGAGCATGTCCGAAAGTGATCGTGCAGGTTAAGCAACGGAGGGCGCGGACGGCACCAGGATGGGTGACCGCTACCGATACATTTTCACCTGAGCCCCTTCGTGCCTCGGAGAGTATGTTAAGCTATCGGTCTCGGCTACTGTCGTCCGACAGCAGTCGCTAGGCCTATGGGCAGCCTGAACAACTCTGACAATAGGTTGGCCACTAACCAACTAACTTGGACAAGAAAAAAAAAAATGTTTTCCTGTTCATCATATCACACCATAAGCTACTACTGAATGCTAGTGGAACTGTAATGTAATGGCGTCCCAAGTGGGCTAGATAGATATCCTGATACAAAACCCTAAGTAAGAACTACAACTGCTATACGTGCAAGTCCGTCCTTGGAAGTGTTCAAGAGTAGAGTAAAGGAGCATTATCTATCCTTATGAATTCTATACTTTATTTATTATTTTATGTATTGGTATATATGTATGTATATTATGTAGCAAGTGGGTATATGTATTGTATGTAACTATATTTTATATATATGTATGTATAATATATGTATATAAAATATATGTAATATATGTATATATATGTTTATTCACATGTACACATACTCTGCCTGCTCGAATCTATCACCTTTCTCTATCCCGATGGTTAGCAGGGAGAAAACTCGAAACGAGTTATGCTACACCATTTATACATATTTCATTTTTTCGTTTATTAAGTATTTTGTTTGTATTTTGTTTTATATGTGTGTAATAAAGATTATAATAATAATAACTTTATTTCAAAGTGCATAATGTTTAAAACTAAATTAAAAGCCAATTAGCCGTTGAAATATTCCACGAGACAGTCATGAGAAGTTACATAACATCTCCAGTTTTGCAACGACAACATTTTACAGAATATTTTACCTTTTAAAAATATAAACAAGGTTATAAAAGGCCGGTAACATTATAATCTGTCTACGGCGAGCAAACTGGCGTATCATTACATGCAGGAATGTCGTCACCGTAACGAGCTGCCGGCAAATAACTCCTCATAATACCAGATGGAGGCACTAGGCAGACCTTGTTATGGTCTCTTTACACCAGTACAACTTCTTGCCCAAGTTGTAAACTGAAATTCAAGCGTAAATCCACATAAATGTAGCGCCGTCTGCTCTTGAATGATGATGTGACCCTGAGCCCAAGGGTTTGTGCAAATGTACATACGAGTATATTTCCACTTACTTGACATTTCAATACTCGACTAATGTATGGGAAAATACTCACCTCGCATGCGCCAACTGGCAGACGCGATTTTCATACAAAACTTCTCTAGCGAGCAATCTACATAAGGTACTTACTTAGGGAACATATCTACTTTAATTTAGATATAAAAAGGCTACAAATTCAAAATGACTAATGATACCAACTACCTAGTTTATATACCATCTATCTATAACTTTTATTTATATATCTATAACTATTATTCATACATGCATAATAGTAATACTTATTTATTGCTGTTTGCATATCATTATATATGCAGACAGCAATTTTCTATTCCACTGGCAATATGTATCTAAACACGCGCTCTCATAGAGTGTGGTTTGCACATATTTACTGGGAAGCTCGGTTTCTCAGTTATTAATAAAGCTGCTCTGACTAAAAATTAGTCGAGTACTTGCTGCTAATAAAATTCTTTGTGCAATTTTTAGTTAATTACGTGCTAACAGGCAACATACGAACAATATGCTCGTACTATATCATTAATTTGTACATTATTAATTCGTACATTATCATGATATTCAATTAGAAAAAATGCACTACGATATCTCTGTACTATGAAAACTCTACGTACTAGCAGCACTAGTAGCACTTTGCTACGACGACATCGCGCCAGGGATAAACATCGTGCATTTTGTTATTCCTGTTTAAAAATGTGTCTATTTATCGACTGAAACTGTGATGCGGTAACAAACACGAAACATGTTACAGTTTTATTATTAGTAAAGATGTATTGTTATGATATGAGTACAAAAAATAATAAAATTATAACCTATTAATTAATCCCTAACCGGAAGAACTAAAAAACACTGTCAAGACGACGCCATTGGTTAGTTTTATAATCTGTGTTATAGAGTTTGCTATGAAACAAATTGTACCATTTATTTACGCAATATGGCGAGGTTTTTTTTAGTTTCTGGTCAAGGTATACATACATATAAGATGTCTATGAACTTTATCAATGATCCAACTTAGATCATATTGTCCAAGAGTTATCAGCCAGGAGGTCGTCATTATTCAAGTGGCTTTAATTGAAACCGAAGAGCAAGCAATTATTGTGCATAACTTTACAAGAGCCGTCGCCATAGTCTGCCAGTAGAGTTCATAATGCTTCTATTTAATTGACTGAATTTGATTTTCCATTATTTAGTCTCACCTCTAGTCTTTTGGAATTGTTTGCTTGTTAGAGTTATTGATACTTACTTAAATAACTGGTACATAAGTACTTACATTATGCTGTTATTTTAATAAAATTTAATGAGCGGAATCTTGGATTGGCCTACAAAAATTTAAAAAACATTTACTATTTAAAAAAAATTAACGCTGTATGATTTCCTGGAAAAAAATAAAAAATAAAAATTACTATAAATGTACACAAATTGATTTTTGGAGTTCTGTATCCAACTGGAACCCTCACAGATACATCATATCAGACGACGTCACCCGCCCTATAACTTTTGAAATACAATATCTCAATGACATTTATAATAGGTAGGTACCATTCAGATGTTTTTGTATCGGTAGTTAGTATACTTTCAATGAAAATTATAACGAACTCAGTACCAACGTTATGTTGTGAAATAGACCTGAAAAAAATTATATGTAGTGTAGTTAATTTGGAACACAAGTATGAATCCATTGTAAAATATATTTTTGTTAGAACGGCTACGGATCCCTATCATATGTACCCGACACGCTCTTGGCCATTTTTTAATTCTTATTATGAGTGTGTGCTGCGCTTAGCTCTTCTAGGGTAAAACAGTGTACACTTGCCATTTATCACTTATGTATGATAAGTGACAAGCGGCAAGTGAGAAGTGGAAAAATGGCAAGTTACAAAATTTTGCCGAAACTTGGGTAGTACCTATGTACCTCATCGTAATTAAAAACACTAGAATTAGTGATATTCGGATATTCACTCATTTTGGTAGCAGTTCTTTGAAGACTAAAAGTTTTTTAGTTACTACAATGGATCTATATTTTGAAAATCAACAAGCGATTCAAGTTAAAGCTATGCAAAATACGAGAATAATATTTCCTTTGTCTATCTCGATTCGATTTATAAATATTACAATATCGCTTTGGAGGCAAAACTCGAGAACTGTCCTCACTTTTTGCGAGACCCCTAACTTGGCGTTTTCATAACTCTTTTGTTGGGAGAGTTTAACAAGTTTTCCGCTGACACTACAGCCCATCCACCCGACTCGTGGATGGAGTTCAATAGATGTAACGAATATTTATATGAAAAGAAATTCCTTTTTAAAATAGAGGTGTTATAAGTTTGAGGCATATATCTGTTTGTCTGTGGAATTGTGATAAAAGCCATGTCTGATAAAAATTAGGCGAAGGTTTTCAAAAATCTTAAAGGCCTTTGATGTTATATGGGATCTTTGGAACGTTAATAGTTAGATGATTCATGAACCACGGTGGTCTGCCGTACCATGTGCCTGCTCTTTTGACTCGACTTGGCGGGGGTACTGCCGTGCTCCCAGATCAGTTGTTTTCTATATGCCAGTAAAACAGTACGTGCTCATTTCTGGCGATCATTAATGCATTATTATTTTAATACATCCATTATTTACATATACCATTATTAAATAATAATTTATGCTTGCAAGTAGAGAAGTGAAATTGTTGTATTTGGTAGTTAGGTTTAGGAGGTTTACCAAGGCTTACTTTGACCAAAGTTTTGAATATATTACCTGAATATTGTACGATCTCTACGTGATTCGTGCAACATAACGATCTTTGGCAAAATGTTTGCTCTGTTACAGATATCTATTCTCAGAAAATACTCTACCCACATAGAAATTTAAGCGAAACAACTTTTAATATGAAAAGTAAATTTTTCAACCGATTTTATTTCAAGTAAGTACTTTATTGACGACCAATTCGATCAGACCTTTTGACCAGATTTTTTGGATACACATTAGAGCAGAAAATATAAAAAAAAATCATCGATTATATTACGTTAGTTTAGTATTCACCGATATAGATACAGATTGGAGATACCTTAATTATGAGTTTAGAAACAACCCTTGAAGGCATCCACATACATACACCCTGTTTCAGATAATATAAAATTAAAATTTTAAAAAAAGTTTTACCGTTGTTGTTTGTGGAGATCCCACATTACTTTGTTCTGGTCAATGTCAGGTCCTCAAGGTTTCACATGTGGGAACCATGGTCTTAAACTTAAGCTAAAACTCGAACCACTTCTATCAGCATTCCAAGAGATACCAACTTACATAAAATTTACTCCAAGATCTTGGAAACCACTGAATCAATTTTTGTCAAACATAGCTATTTAATTATATATATTTTTAAATCACGCTCAAATCGGCTTATCCTTTGTTTGAGATATAATGCCAAAACTAAACAGATAAACATATGCATCCCTCTTTCGATCGGGGGTTAAAAAAGAATCAATTCGAGCAAGATTTCATCCCGGAACCCTATAACTAAAACGACCGACCGACCACGTTGATAAAACGAAACAGTAGATAAACTCTAGCCTGTTTCGTTAGTTAAAATCCTTTCACAAATTCATTTCCACTCTCAGAAATGGGTAGACGTTTTCCGAAGCACTTGTGTAGACTTGTGACAGTCACAGCACAATATAATATTTAGATGCGAGTATGAACTCGTTATCTCGGGTTGAGCTCGCGAGTGTGACAAAGTGACATCTATAAAAGCGGTTCAAGCAGCAAAACACTTGACTGTCGACCTCGGTGATCTACGAAAGGTGCGAGGCGACACTTTCCGTGTAGGTGGGGTAAAGTTTAGTCTATTTTATCAAATAGGAATTTGTCAACTGACATCTCTTTTTATAGAGCTCTTTTATAAAGTGTCTTTGCGTTACCTACTGGAGTTAAATTACGTAGTATAGTATAGTAATAATAATAATTCAACGAATTAGAAAAGTCAATTAGCACAGTAGTTAAAATGTGTATCCAGGTAAATCCTTAGGGGCTTCTTTTCCCTAATACCCTATAAATAGGTCAAAAAGTTTACTGTCATTTGACTCATTTTTGCTCGCAGTAAAAGCAACATAAAAATTTCGTAGCTCCTTGTTAGGGTATTGTTCGTGAGTTTGGGCACTTCGAAACAAACTTCTACGCTCAAGTGTTTGCGCTCCCGGGCTCTTTGGTAAATTGTTATTCATAGCTTTGTATAAATGCCCGCCTCCGCGCTCGCGCTCGCGCCCGCCTCCGCGCCCGCTTCTACCCGCTACGAAAGAGTACTTCACTCATAGTCTTATATCCCGCTTAATATCATCTTTAGTTGTAAGGAAATTATTTTTCTTTGTCCGCTTTTCCGTAAGTAGTTGGCGTGGAGTTTTGTCTGACTAACTTTGGATACGATTTCTTTTTCTTGTAAGTATTAATAAAAACTTAGGTTCTCGTAACTCCACAGCTAAAATATTGTAGCTCGAGCGCCCTGAACTTTTGTAAAGGATTAATTTAATTTGGGTCGGCTAAAAGATTAAAATTTGCATTTATTACATTTTCTTATCAACCCATTCATGTTTACAATCCAGGGGAGACTTTATTCCTACTTTGAGGAGTCGAAGACATTACGGATTTATTTAATTAACGGAAACTAACTAACATCCATATTTATAAGAATGGAAATCGATTTGATCTTCGGAATGTTTATTTGCATATTATATAAAGAATGTTGAATGAAATTTTCTGCAAGCTTCATTTTCTAAAAAAGTAAAATTCAAGCCTTTCATACCATAACCCTCGTAATATCTAATCTTCGCTGAAAACTTAAAGAAAAATAAGGACGGCAATAGTTTCCGTAGTTCAACAACGGCAAGACTGATAACGGACATGCGCAATTCATCCGCATCGGCTGTCTCCGAATGAACACAAGTTATTCATTGCAACAAGCAAATCTCTACCATATTGCATCCAATTAAAACATATAATGGGAAAATCTAGGTGAACTGTATGCAGCAACGCAGCGGCACGTTAACGTGAAGATGCGTCTTGTACGGACCACTCGCACATATGCGCGGCCGGTTCACACTGCGATACGACAAGAAGAGTCGCGCCAAGTTATCGTCCATGTGTGTACGAACACTTCCCTGTGTATAAATTTTCGTTAAAGCAAGATAGGGCAAAAGAGGAAAAGCGGTGGTAGTAAAAGCGGGCTAAACGCCGGCCCGGCGGCCGGTGACAGTTGTCAGTATATTGTGGAACACAGGGAGGGATGGTGGTCTCGAGGGAGGCCCGGCTTGGCGCTAAACTCTGCGATCTCCCGCGCTCGCACTGCCCACGTGGGCAAACTTATTAATGAATCAGAATAATGGAACTGTCTCTTACGAACTTTCTGAACTTTTGTGCAACCGAAATGAGGTCGTGTCGATGCAATGAAATAACTTTGAACTCATGATTGTGCCGTGCCGCTTTGATCCTTGTCTTCGATTGCATGAAGTAAGTGGTCAATCAATTTTGTATTTTTGTATCAATTTTGGTTCAACATTCAACTTTAATTTGGTTAAAAGCGGTCCTTCACGTCACGATTATTAATCGTTTTTTAAATCATTAAACATTGTACAATACTTGTATTTTGTTTTTTCGTCCCACACTGGCTTATTATTTGTTGATTAACATTTACTAAGTTATATTTTCTATCTACAAAAAAGCGTATTGTTTGTGATACAAACAATATACTTATTTTGTAACTAAGAACTACGTATCAGTGGTTCCTCTGTCTACCCCCTCGGGGATGATGGACACAAAAAAATATTTATATATTTTCTGTTGTAGACGTGAGTTTATGTATGTGTATATATGAGTAATTAAATAAAAGTGTATTTATTTACTTTTATGTTTTTATAATAAAAGTCGTAGAAAACGTTTGTCAAGTAAATACAATTATTTTGTCAATTTTTAACCCACGACCGATGGAGGCGTGTTAAATAAGTTTGCCTGTGGCATCATAACTTGAGAACAGGTGGTCCGATTTGAACCTGGGTTTTTATTTAAAAGAGAATTTTGTCTAGTGTTCTTTGCTAGGTCTAATAAAAATTGGACCAGTGGTTTCCAAGATCTTGGAGTATCTTTGATGTCAGATGGGATCTTTGGAACGGTAGTAGCTAGATTGTTCGAATTTGAGCTCACATATTCAGGTTCATAGTGCGTTTCTGACATCTGAAGGATCTAATGATGACCAGGAAAAATAAGCAAACTTCAATTTTACCGTATGTATAATAGTTAGATGGGGTCTTCTAGAACTAAAGTTGTAGGGAATCCTGTGACAATGTTTACACGAAGAAGAGAAAAAATAATTAAAGATGGCGATCAAAAAATAAATGTAAATTATGTGGAGCTAGGAATTTTAAGATAGCCATGGCGAGGCCGAAGGCCGAGCTCCGCTTAGGGCGTATCCCGGAGCGTCCCCGCCTTAAGACGCCGCAAGTTTAACTTTTTGAATGATCTTAGTCAGATGAAAATTGGATTAGTGGTTCTAAGATCTTGGAGTATCTTGGCGTGTTGGAGTATGATAGGATCTCTGGAACGGTAACAGTTAGGTGGTTCGAGTTTGAGCTCAAATATTTATGGCCATGGTGACCCTCCCTCATCTGGAAACTTGAGGATCTGATGATGACTAGGAAAAAGTAAGGGGGTCGTCGTAAAATGGTACGTCGGGGGTTTCTTAAATTTTTAATTTAGAGTTACTGCATGGAACGTCTAATCAATCTAAACCAATCAAAAGTATTCTTTTAAAACTTTGTTTACGAAGTTATAATTTCCGTTCGGAAACGACACAAATGTTTTTCAAGAATGTTTTGTTTTCGTGTTGTTAATTTTCTACGTTTACGTTCATTATCAAATTGCGTTTTATTTACATAATTGGAAGAAAATGACGTAGGGACTTTCCTAATTAATAAAAGAAATAAAATTAAAGTTGATATTTAGCTACATTAGGTAGGTACCTAATATTACAAATCAGAGACAATATAAAACATTAATAATTTGTTGCAAATCCCATGGTACGAGTAGGTACTTAACCTTTAATCATTTTTAGGCTTCCATACCAAAATGGTTAAATTTAAAATGGTTAATGGCCATCGCACATTGCAGAGACTCAACTCAGAACAAAGCATTGAAATGTGAGCTTTATATCGTATTACATACAGTGGTTTTCAAAATTAAAGTGAAGTATTTGTCGACGAGTGTGGCCCATGCGTTGACAACTCATCGACGACTACTTCACCTTTTACTTTTGAATTTTGAAAACCTACTGTATGTAGTACGATATAAAGCTCACATTTCAATGCTTTGCTCCGAGTTGAGTTCGTGCCCGGTTCGCGTTGAGTTGATATAATATGCGATAGCCATTATCGTGAGACTTCGGTGTCCGTCCGTCCGTCTGTCTGTATGTCTGTATATCACAGCTGTTTTCTCAGAAACTACTAAAGTTATCGACTTGTTCGGCACAGTTGTAGGACTCGCTTACCTGCATCTATTCCAAGTAAAATAAATTTGGGAATAATTGTATGAAAAATCGGGTTCGCTATGGAGGGTCGAAATCTGATATCAAACGAATTTTTTTTTTTTTAATTTTTTAATTTTATATATTTTTTTTTTATAAAAAAATCTGAAATAATTAGCACTGATAGAAAGTAAGATAAGTAAGATATTCTGAGAAAAATAAAACAAAGTTTAAATATTAATGATTTTTGAGAACGAATTTTTTTCATAACGAAAAAATATGATTATTATAACATTGTTGTAAACATGAAGGTAGGTCCCCTTGGGGAGGGAGACAAATTTTTCTTCCATCCATAGTTGTAAACCTGTTTCAATATACCTACTACTAGTAGTACTACTAGTTACTAAACCTTTACTCTATTAACCAGTACAAATTGCTTTTCATTCACTTCTGATTTGAATTATTTATTTGATACAGGTACGTACGTATTATATATATTATTACATCCATACAATACCGTATCCTACAATACCTTTGTTACGAGTATGTATACTATACGAGTGGGTAGTATAGTATAATACAATCTAACTTTAGTACAATCTAACTCAGTAACATCTGATGGCACGGACTGGCTAATGTGTCCACCAGCGAACTAATAATGTAGGTATGGAAACATAATTCATTCCAAGACTGCATCTCTATCACGATCAAGTTGCGATAAAACAATTAAAACAACTCTCTGTTACCGATCGCACATGTCATCTTTAACTTTGGAAGTAATAATTCAAACACATTAAAATTAACGTTATTTGACTTTATCGGTGATAGACAGTCTGCGATTGCTTGCTATTGGCACATTTCTTCTAATATATCATCTTATTGAGCGAGATGGCAATATTGGAACCACATTGAGACTCATATATTGAAAAGACATACAGCTATATTTGACAGGAGTCGTATCAGTTCACAATTTACAATACCTTTATAATAGTTATTTGCGATTCTAACTGGTAGAGTGAGGGTGATGGCAATAAAATTACCGGAATAGCGTGATACGGATACAGACGACAAAACGGTTCCGCTGATACTTTACGGTTCTGAAAACGTTACGGTCGCTTTTTGGCCCCAAATAAAGTATCGCCCAAATAATAATACCCCTAATAATAATCGTAGATTGACCAACAAGGAAATGTTGGTCAATCTACGATGACGTTAACTTTTCGCACCAATCGCGAGTCTCAAATATGTATTGTAGTTTGTAAGTCCGCTCTCTGTACTGCATTTTGGTGGATGCCATTCTATTCCACTATAATGAGCTAACAAACTATCAAGTCGATCTCGCCGCCTGTGTGTGGTGAATTCTACGTATGGCAACAAAAAACAAAGAAAATAAACGAAAACGTCATCTGTCAATACTTTAGTGTTGCTCACTGTCGGTTTTTATTTTCCTTTACAAAATTAGGGCGCCGTAACTCATTTGATAGACTCTATGAGCAGGGCACCCCTCATATTGCTTACCTGATCAGCGTACAACTGTGCTGATTATATTCTCTTTCCCTAAGCGGTCTAATGAAAACATGACCAATGAAAAGGGTTCGGTCCCACAGTAGAAACTAATTAGAATTCGAATGTACCTCACGTTTCTACAATAACGAAACAGATGTATTAGGACCCAATTAAAATATTTAATTGATCTCAAAACTGATCCAATTAAAAATAAATTCAATGAATTCTGTTTGAATTGTTTTTGAAATGTGTCAATGAAAAAAAAACATTTTTTATCCTTGGTACCAAAGTGCAATCAGTTTTATTAATTGCGGGTATTATTTAAGTACGTCACCAATTTGTATTTATTTTTTTTTATTTTATTTTTTTTATTTATTTATTACAAAATCAACAGCACTTAGATTAAAAAATAAAAAGTCTATTAAAAAAAACATATTGCCAATTAATGATTTCCTATTTTAAGACAACGCCTATAGGGAGAAATAAGTTTTGGTGTGTGTGTATTGTTTTTGGATTTAATTTTGATACACAGAATCTTAATAAATATAAACCATAGACTATTGTGAATTTTTAATCAAAGAATTCAACCTAAACACCATAATTAGAGCCAGGCATTGGGGTTGTTAATGGGTTGTACATAAATAACTAATTACTGTAATTATTAGTTATAGAGAACCAAGTACCTATAACACTATTGATTTACTACCCAATCATGTTCTAAGAGAAAATATAGAGAAATGAACTCGTAGCTGCAATTTAAAGCGTAGCTACGACATCCGTAGCACTGCACGTAGCGCTGGTTACGCCATAGCACGTACGTCTGTGTGAGTATAAACTGCGGAGCTTTCATCAACAAATCTTTTTCTAAAACTTTGAGGATTTCTTTATTATTATCATTGCATATTTACTTACCTACTTTTATAAATTCTTATAGATAAATAATGACCTACACAGCTATTTTACTGGTACTGGGATTGTAAAATGAAAATACTTAAACATTACATTATGTAAAAATGTATAAATAGTAATGAGTTTCATTTGTTGTTAGTTTTATTTGTACCTCACCTGATTAAGTAAGTGTTTTTTTTATTAAAAAAATAGCAATACGTGTCAAAAAATAATTAAAGTAAGTAAATTAAATTCAAAAGCTAAACTCGACTTAAAGTATTATTTTGAATTATTATTGGCAGTTAGACAAGAACCTACCTTTTAGCAAAAACACAGCTGAATATTAGCCGGATAAATTAATATCTATCTGCGGGCAATATACACCCTGCCGTATTTCCCGTTGCAGTATATTCATAGTAATAAATGTCGTATTACACATTTCATATGATAATATACACCACACAGCCTCATATGTCGTTGTTTGGGCTGTGACATTGCAGTGCGAGTGATAATATGTATATTTATTAAATCTGCCGATGTCATAAAACAGAATAGTCGCTCCGTTGGCGGTAAACTTGGTTCATTAAACACATTTCATTACTCGTGAAGTTTGGGAGCCGGTTCGATCATCGAGGGTCACACTTTTGTCTTCTTTCAAAAGTCGTCAATTTAAAGATATGTAAAAACAAATAGTACCGTTGTGAACATCGATAAACAAAGCTCATTTTGGAGTCAGATGTATTTGGCTAAAATAATCAGGAGAGATGAGGAAGGAGGTCAAATTTTGCCATTTTTTCGCTATGCGATACTTTAAGGTCTTATATCTCAATGGCTATACAATGTCAGCGAAGAACCACAAAGTTGTTTTCACACGAAGTTGTGTGTTGTGTGCCGCAGCTTTTTCATTTAAAAAATATATAATTTGGCCATTTAAGGCAGACAAACAGACCTACCATTTACCATTTAGTGGTAAGTGGTCACCAATGGTGACACACCTTCACCTAAATGCTTGCAACACCTAGCACGTTAGTCACTTCCTTATCCAATGTTTTTCCAAACATCTCGGAGAATAACAACACTTTTAGTCGAATAATATGCTAATTGAATTATCAGTAATTAGATAGTGTTGCATTTTAGAACCATAAGTCCTCTAAGAAGCTATTTATTAAAAATCTAGGCTCAGTACTGATTAAATGTTATGAAAATTAAAACTGTGCATTGTACAATGATCTCCTAGAAATTAATTTAAGGACTAAGGCATAGTTTGTGCACTTTACAATGAATTTTTAGTTTCTACTTATGAAGTTTATAAAGAGTTAAAAACGATTAGAATTATTTGTGATTGGTCAACAGTGTTTTCTGCCAAAGATGCGTACTAATGTAAAAGGTCCTTTTGGCTAAATATGTACTTATACTGTGGCCAACACATCACGCTACACCCTTTGGTACTTTGTCGCTTTAACTCATTAACACATTCAGAAGAATGTCAAGAAATCATAACAAAACCTTACTGCGTCAAGGTCCACAAACTATAGCTTGATGTATCGTCCACTGGTGTGACAAATTTATCTTTTCGATCCAATATATTTTTTTTAAAGTTTTACTCCACATCTTTTTTGTTTGCCGAAACCTTTTTATACATTTTACTAAAAAAATAACTTTATAAAGTTGCTGCAGGTCGTTACGCTTCGAGAAGTTTGTGCAGTCCGATAAGGAGGGATACTTCGCGAAGTAAGTCGCAATCATCTGTTAGATAAAGTTCCTCTCGAAGTTAGTTCGATCTAAAAACGTGGAACAGTTTTCAATTGTTGGCGCCAGTATCTATCTCGGAGAAGATAAACTTGTTAGAATTATTTTTAAACATTTCCAATGTTTTGCAGAATAATTATGTTCTTTATTAACCATTCCAATTATACAAAAATGTTTGTGCTAGGTCCACCACAATGGTCCAAACATGGATTCGATCCGGCGACCCATGCGCCGCATGTCATAGTCCTTGAGCCAATATCACTTCTAACTCAATTGTTTTAGTCGCTTTATTAATTTGCAAAATCCTTCGAAAACTGTGAGTATTTTCACAGTCAAACATATATCTCCCATATTGGAATCTTTAGCAACGAATGCAGACGCCAATATAGCTTTGCTTAAATAATCTGTCATGATGCAATAAAGGCTATCGACGAGGACAGAGACAGAAAAAGGACGTCCGACTTGTCGTCACACCAGTGTGACTACCAGTAATTTAATTCTTCGTAGTCTGAAACTATATAGAATTATTTACAAGAAATCTATGGAAAAGTCACCCCCGCCAAAAATTACTGGTAGTCACACTGGTGTGACGACGAGTCGGTCGTGAGAAAAAGCACTAGAATATTCACTAAAAATTGGAAGTTAATAAAATATAAGATTTATTAAAAACTGCAAGTTAGTTTATTACCAAAACTTTTAAAACTTATCGTAACAATTTTCATATTCTTATATGTTAAGTTACAGACTGGCGGTACACTTACTGAAAACAAAATTATCGCGACTAATTAAGTAGTTATGTAGTTTTGTAATTTAGAAGATAGTACAAGTAATATAAGATAGTAATAACTTTCTTCTTAAATACACAACCTACTTAATAAGACACGTTTACATGAAGATAAGACCGCATCCTTCTATTATCCAGTACATAGTTATTTTAGAAGTTAAATACCTAACTAATGGATAATGCAACAATGTACTCTAAAACAAGCCAAGAGCATGTATTCCAGAGAACTTCGTTAGTTATACACTACTAGAAAAACAGTTGCCTTGTTAATTATACTAAAATTCCCTGTAAGAAAATTGTTAGGTTTAGTGAACTTAATCGAATTTGAAATGGATTCCCTTGTGCAATATAAGGAATATCCTTTTTTATTAGTAGCAAATATTTGGAGTGGGGTACTTGCATGTCATTTGTACCAATTTACACGAAAAATAACCCTATTACTTGTATGAAAATTTTCTATACTAAAGAAAAATAAACCCCATTATTTTGCGCCTTGGCATAAACTCATCCATGTCGTTATGAATGAAACTCGGTTTCATTCATACTTCTTATTTCAGTATTAGAATAGCAATAATTTGTAGACTTTTCAAACAAACAATTTTATTGTTTATCTCGAAAATTTAAAAAGTAAATTAAGTATATTTTTTGCCCTGTCGTTATTATTATAACCTATAGACGACGCCCTAGAAATATTTGCCGCTAATAAAATAGGAGCCTATATAAATAAAACCTTTGAAATAAGAATTTGAAGGTTTTTTCCTCTTCCAATACCGCTTCGACGTAATTCAATTATTAGCTGATTATCATTAGTAATTTAATTTTCACTTCTGACGGTAATAATAAACGTCATAATGTTATTAATATAACCCAATACTCGTATGATACGCAATGTAAATGGCAGCAATTCATTTCGCATATGGCTCACATTATGTCCAAATTGATCCCAGTGTGAATTCGACGGAGGCCAGCACGCTAACTCTGAAGTTTACAACTACCCCCCTTCCCCCTTAACGTCTGTCCCAGAGGACGTCGGATGTCCAGTCAGTATGTGGCAGTGAATCAGGTGCCTCTATTATATATATTTTCTAATCGTAATTGACTTAACAAAGAACTTAACTCTGAATTACTAAGTTATTGAATACGAGTAAATAGGTAGATGTTGTTAGAACCGATTCCTCAGTTATAGGTACTACTAATTATTTCTAAGTGGTATGCCTTTGTCCGATAGCAAATACATAAAAAAATAAGTATCTTACAAATAAAACTTTTACCATTTCAAATAGAAACGTTTAATCTTGGATGAAAGAAAAAATAGTAACCCTCCCGTTCGTGCCTTCATGCGTTTTATACTTAGGTGTCATCAATTTGATTTTGGTAGGTACGTTTTATTATACCGTAAGTTATAAATTGGTTGGGTATTTTTTTGGTCACATCTGTCCGTCTAGTTAAGGTCTTCGCGTTTACGACCTCGGATGTCCAGACTGATTGTTACGGACTTTATTGCCGATGTTTTTGTTCAGAGAGAATCTTCTTTGTGTCGTAACCTCTAGTAGTAACCAAAGTAACTTAATACTTACATGAGGTTAAGCCGTAGTGAACGTGTTTGATATGGTTTAACCCATTCAGTCGCGGGGAACCGCACTTGACTATTCAAATAGAACATGATAGGGTTTGTAACTTTATATGCTTTGAAGTAGAATCATCAAAAGCTTAAATACTTTATTATGTTTTAACAAGGGTTAACACTTTCTACCAGTAATTAAATAATCACTTTTTAGAGTACAAATAAACTTCGTTTTAAGTATCAACAGAGGTACTCTGTATCTGTTTCAAGTCAATAGAAATACCATAATTAAAATATGTGTCATTATTTATTGTGAAACCTTCTACATACATACCCATCACTTGTTTGTTTTCTTATTCAAAATAGAAAAACAGGTAACCAGATCGTGAGCACCATTCTGCGAAACTTCTGTATTGTAACAGTAGTAGATACCTAGCATACGAAGCGACACTTTTCATAACAGTATGACAGTGTGGTAACCGCAAGCGTTGCGGAACATTCCCAAACTTCCCCCGTTTTTCTGTCAAGCGGTAAAGTCGTGCAATCGGGCGCAGCGTTGCCACAATCAGCGCCGCACATTGTTGCCGCCCTGTTGCCGCCCTGTTGCCGCCCTGTTGCCGCCCGTTGCCGCTCTGTTGTCGCCCAGTGCATTGTCCCATTGCACCTGCGTCTCCCCCGCGTTTCTCTTGTTTGGAACTGGAACACACGGCCCGCGTCTTTTCACTGCAATTGTATTGCGCTCCATTGTCTCGTTTCATTTTATTCCGCGCTATACAGCCGTGACAGCTTTCCCTTTCTCCTGTTTATTTCAAGCCAAAATAGCTTTGGTTCTACTACTTTGCTTTAAATTGAAATAACAGTACAATTGGTTGGAGTAACTGAGGATAAATCCAATTATCAAAGTCTTGCCTAGAAGCTTCGGGAGAATTGGAAGGTAATATCTCCCTGCAACCTTTGAGGTAATCTGACTGAAACGAATAAACAGACTTAATCAGCATCTGTGTAAAATGCACTCTCAATATTCGAGAGTCTCGCCCTGGCACAAATTCCCCGAATCCGAGCCAGAATAGAGTCATATTCCGGCACTGAGTTCATGCATTTAGAATGCAAAAATCATTCTCAGAATTTCCCAACAAATTGTATGATTTCCGGACTTAATTCCAGCCATCTG
Source organism: Hofmannophila pseudospretella (assembly GCA_947369225.1). Taxonomy (NCBI): domain Eukaryota; kingdom Metazoa; phylum Arthropoda; class Insecta; order Lepidoptera; family Oecophoridae; genus Hofmannophila; species Hofmannophila pseudospretella. The sequence goes on along the minus strand of OX376321.1, from coordinate 8,660,390 downwards.
AGTTAAGCCTTAATGTTTAATCAATGCTTATAAATAACATTCGCAATCTGTGTAGGTTAGGTACCTACATCATTGGCTCTCGACATTGTGGCAGTGGCACCTGTCCGGCGCCTGTCAATCTCTCTTTCTGCTTACGAGTAGCTATTATTAATATGGGCCACTGATTACGGTTAAATATTATAGTATTATTTAGTAGGGTCAGATCCTGTGGTCAGAATACACAGTTTAGATCATAATAAAGAAAACGGCATAATCGTACACCTCAATCGGGAAGTTAAGAAACTCACATCAGTTTGCTATCAGTGGCATGTTCTAGAGCTACAATAAACACATTACGTGAAAACTAAATTCGTGTGTGTGTTCCATCTTCAGCCTCATCGTCAATTATATCAGGTGGCATTAAGCTCAAATACTGCCTTAGTCAAGAAAAAAAAAATACAGCATTCACTGTGGTAAAATGTCAAGACGTAGAGGAAAGATTTGCTAGCTGAGCGCGAACGATTTTCTTCAATGCTATGCTTTAGCTAAATTGAAATGATTCGGAGTTCTACATGAAAGAAAAACCTATTTTTCATGTCCTAAAAATTCCAGAGCAATAGCGGTAACGTTTTGAATTGCAAGTGTTTGCTCCCGACGCGTGCCAGCGGCCTCTACCATCTGTCATTCCAATATCGCGTGGCACATCAGACATACTACTACTCGTTTTTAAATGATACGCATACGCATTATGTGCCCTGCACATTAAATATTTTATATCATACCTACCATAATGCATGTCTCTAGTCTTATTGTCCTAGCGCCATCGTATCTCTCATAATATAAATTAGTCCTTACGTTCGGTTGTTCTGTTTGTAAAAAGTTTTTGAGAACTATTGAACAAGCTTTATTATTCTAAAAATCCTTTTCATCTAAAATAACGTTGGAAAATGTTCTGAATTTCACAAGAGTTTCGGGTTGAAATTGATTGTTTGTGAACCGGAACCTACGAAGTAAGTGTAGTGTTAGTAGGCGAGAATTGAGTACGATAATATTATTATGTACTTTACATCATAATCCAATAATATATAAAGGGCACACTATAATTAAACTTGTACTAACATGCCTCACTTCTTTACTTAAGAACAACAACAAGTACAACTACTAGGTATTTCAAGTACAACTTTAGTATAGTGCGGTTTAACTTAAAATAAACAATCGGGAGTGGTGGGTAAAGCCAACGCGTTTTAGTAGAGAAAAGGTTAGTTCGGAATTTCTAAATCGAGACCGGAATAATAACAAATGCATGCATTGTAATAGATAGCAACTGCTTGCAATCGATATCAAACATTTAAAGAAAAACTTGAGTTTCATGCAGGTTGAGCTTTAATATTATACATGACAAATTAATATCTTCAGAGTAAAGGAGGCACGTAATCATTCTATTTGTAAAACTCTTTCGTGAGTAAGTATATACTAATTTAAGGTTGTCAAAATAGGGTATGACAAGTATCAAATATTAAATGCATTTCGTAAAAATTAAGAAATAGACATGGTCAAATATGAAAACAGATTTAAAATTCGTTGAAATATAAAATAGCTACAGGCAATCAAAAATCAGACGGAAGAAAGAGATGTCGCTACTATAGTGTGACGTCATTCCTAAGTAGCGCCATAAAAGCAGAACCTTGGCTACATATTAAGACTGTTTTGCTAGAAAGGGACGGAGCATTCCCCCACTACTAACTTTAACCATTAATATCGCTGATGTTAGTTGAGATATCGATAAATGGATTTCAGATCCATCTTAAGTATGTCCATGTAAGTTGATTGATGCAAAAAAAAATTGTCATGTACCCGATTAGTCTTATATATAACATACACGACTACATATCTACAAAATTAGTCGTGTAGACTAATTTTGTAGATATGTATTTAAAAGTCGCAAGAGTACCTACCTATTTGCCACAGTTATATCTCGATTTGCACATTCGAAGTCACATGGCGCAGAATAACATGTTCGAAACAGTCGGTGAATAGTCCGCTTTACACCCTCCAATAAAGCTGTTTTTACTATTTGTTTTGTACCGTGAATTTTCGCTTACTAAAGGGATGAGTTTTCCAAATTCTATCGCTATCGATGTTTGTAACAGTCAGAGCATTAATCAAATCACAATTTTAATTTACGATTCCTATATATCAGATAAATATGAACTAATCCCTGTTAAATATTATAAACCGTGCATTGATGGCGTTTTCGAATTTGTTTAGATAGGTACCTATATAATATAGTAATTAGATAAAATAACGATAAATATTTATTATAACAAATCGGGTTACATAGGGTTACCTTATTTACAACTTACAGTTCAAAATAATATATAAGTTTCTGTAATGTACAGAAACTTACGTCTAATAAAAAATAGAATGCTTTCCAGTCGAACACATCGTCCAAATCCCCCAAATAACTATTATTTATTATACATACACAAAGCAAATATACACTATGCTATGCCTTTAGCAGATATCTTTAAAATTTACGTCAATTTTTAAATTATCAATGTAGAAATCGTTTCTTGAAATTATAATTATCGGGTACTCAGTACTCACGATTCACCTAAAGAAAAGTCATAAAAGAGTAATTTAAAATATGGTTTATCTAACTCAAAGTCTGTATAAACTGAAAAGTTTATAAGGAGAGAAGAAAACGTTGTTTTAATTTTATTACAAGTTGTAACTGGATTATAGGCTCCAACCTTAGGCTGTTGACGGTCTAATTTACGCCATAAACAGTGTATCACACAGCACAAAGCGACGGCCATCCGGGATTTGGGAGCACAGTGCGCAGCCCACTGACCGCTCATCAATCATTCTGATATTGCGTGACGCATCAACTTGTGGCCGGTGTCGGCTAGAGCTCGGCGACAGTCTCTTTACATGTTCATATCCGGCTACAAGCATTCTGTGACGCCTGTTTTAAAACTTACTAATAGGGGTTATTACGTAACGTCATGTTCATTAATAAGGGGATAAGGAAATGGAGTCCCCATGTTATACTAACCCGACTCTTAACGTGTTTAATCGTAATATATCCGTATTAGGGCACCGTTTTAAAACTTAGTAAAAGGGTAATTTTATTAAGGTAGGTATATTAAGTTCATTAATATACGAAACGGATTTATTTTTGTTGAAGAAACCATCTCTTAAGAGACGTTTATATCCGTATTATATTTATTATGCATAGTCTGCGACACTGTCTTAAAACATATTATATTACAATAGTGGTCATTATAACATATTAAGTTTATTAATATAGAAGGAAAAAGTTTTGCTGGTGAATCTTACACACTCACTTTTCATATTCGGATTACACGCGGTCTGTGTATTTGTTTTTCAAACTAATAGGGGTCATTACATCACGTCATGTCCATTAATATTGAGGGTTAGGGAACTGAAGTATTAATGACGGACCCACCACATTCTCTCTCTTCACATGCGTTATATCCGGATTAGTCGTGTTTTCTGCCGCCGCCGTTTTAAAGCTAGTGAATAGGGCTCATTAGATCACGTTATGTCCATTAATATAGAGCTTAGAGGTTTAGGGCCAGCGGCTAACAAAAATTGAGATAAGTATGGTACGACCATGTTTAAATATTAATTGTAAATTATGATGATTAACTAAATATAACAAGTGGATGATTGATTAACTTTACAGATCTAAGGGGATCACGCTTTTATTCTGTTGGGTACAATATACTTAACAAAAGTAGAAAGTCTGTTTCTTAATAAATTTATAATTCTTCTGTATACGTATTACATACTGGGAAGAGAGTCGAAAAAAACATATTGTGGCTAACATTGAAGCTTTATAGCACGAATTTTTAATATTCCTAGATTATAATTACCTATTGCAGTTTTTATTCTAAAAGTGCAGCTGTGTCATACATGTCCCTAAAGTTTTGAACCTACAAGACTTAGAGATATCTCAAAATGTCGTATCTTTTCATATATAATACGTATACACGTATTATATATATTATAGTTATAATTCTTAAGTTTATTTTATTTTTTATTGACAATAATTTGATGTCTAAAATATAAAAATATAATAATAAAATCAATGTCATACTATAACTAGGTAAAAATTCTATAATATAATTTCAGTCAAACAGCCCCCGCGAAGTGCCCCCTGGCCGAAAGTACCCAGGATACTCGCGGCGTTCCCTCGCTGAATGGTGAGGGAAATGCGTTGTACTAAAAAGTGGTATTATATATTAGATATACTAATACAAATACACCGATATTAGGACAGTTGGTAAACATATTACTCAGTTACAGTGGATATGATAATAATCCTCAATATCAATCACGTATCAGAATTCTAAATTATCGTCGTAATTATTACCCTCAGTTGTCACTAGATGCTTGTGCTATTAAGGGGAATAGCATTTACATTATTTAGGTGATAGTGCCAGTTACGAATAATACTAAAACCGGAATGTCATTGACCTTCAAAGGTCGAAGGTGCTTATTTATTTTAGTTTAGTTGTTTCAGTTTCATTTAGGACGTTATAGAAAGTTATGCCAGAATAACACTTTTAAAACTTTGATTTAAAATGTTGATCAGTACCTATTTTAATAATATATCCTGTTTTAAAGTGTTAGATCCTGATGTGCAGGATCGCCTGGGTTGGCACAACCCTCTTATCTATTTCTGTCGCGAAGCAGAAATGCATGCATTTCTGTACTTCGGTTTGAAGGGTAAGAGAGCCAGCGTAATTACCGGCACATGGGACGCTCCATCTAAGTCCTCAAGGTTAGCAGAGCATCGAAAACCCTCTAATAACAATACAGCTGATAGATAGATATTTTTCCTACTTTGGTAAAGTAAAACGAAAACAAAGAAATTGCGACTGTCGCAATTTAAAAAGTAAAAGGTAATTCTAATTAAGTATTCTGACGAATAAATTAATCGATTGACATGCATTATGGGAACATTTGGGAGGGGCGCGCTAAAAGGCGGCCTTTTTGACTAAGCTCTTCTCACGTAGTTTAGCTTTAAAATATAATAAAAAAACGAGATAAATTAAATTAAATGTCATTATAAATTATACTTGATTTTATAGTTAGATTGGTTGAATCTATTCTTTTAATAAATATGTTCCCCTAACCCACAACATCATCAAATGATGTACCTACTAAAACTGTAGGCTTACTTTTGTTCTCTTCTACAGTTAAAGAATCGACTAGATCGCACAGTTATAGTAAACTTGTCCAACTTTTATGATATACACACTTCGGTCGTCCGTTTTTCACAAGATTTGTGTATTCTCGAACGAAAGCTCGCGCCGACTCGTAAATAGTCAATATTTGCAAACCGGCGAATAAAACTCCAACGTTGCATTTGAAGCCTTTCGAATATTGACACAAATAAATTTGCAGGCAACTTTAAAATGGCTATTGGTAATAATATTGAAAATGAAAGATCGATACTGTTTTAGTATCCTTTATTTAATTTCAGATCGAACCGATCGAATAATAATAAAACACTTTGTCTAAATCGGTATCGGTGACGTGTATTGATCTTTTTTTAAAGATATTATAGTTTAAAAGTTGTAACAGAAAGTAGATAATTTTACTTTATTTTGTTAACAAATAGATTCATTATTCATGAATAATTTATGTGACTAAATCGGACACTTTTCTTTATGGTCGTCTAAACATAAAACCGAGAAGTGAACATTGGGTCAATATTTGCTTCTCGTCAGGCGGGATTGCGGCGTCGGCGAACACTTGTCACCGGACTAGTGAAATTCAAATAGATCGTATAATATGGACGTACATTCATAGGTGTACGTCCCGGAGAGCACTGACCTGGGAAGAGAGTCGTAAAAACATATTGTGGCGAATATTGCAGCTTTGTGGCAAGAAATTGTAATGTTCTTAGATTATAATTAGTTATTCCAGTTTTTAACTGTGTGCAGCTGTGTCATACATGTCCCTAAAGTTTTTTTGACGCTACAAAACTTAGAGATATCTCAAAATGTCATAGCTTTTCATAAATAATGGCTCGTAATATTTTAAAAATCTAATCACACAGTAATTATACCATTTAGTGGAACGTGTAGAGTGCGAGAGAAAACTTTCCTTTGGTGCGAAAATTATCGCAAAATACAATCTAATTTAAATCTTTTTTGGTACATCATAATATCTTACAACTTAAACCTTAAGGGGTCTACCTTAAGGGACGTGTCCGTCCGCAAGAGAGGAGCCTCAGGCGATCCCACATAGTGTAATCTTTGTCTCGAGATAGAGTTCTCCGTAAAGCGACGCGACTGCTGAAACTAGGAGCCGTACCAGCCGCAAATTCCTTACAAAAGAACCACGTAATGTGATAAAAAAATAACTTCCGAGAAAGCATTAATATATTACACGCAACACAATCATAAAAGGAATTCTAATTTTGCAAAATGTTTTGTTTGTCAATGTTACGGTTTACGGTTTAAGACATTTATTTATCTAAACTTGTCTATGATACTTTAACTTAAACAAAGGATCGAAACTGCAAAACTAAAGTCTGCCGAAACACAGAAGAAAGAGTATCTAATAGTCTCGGGCCGAATAAACGCCAGCTTTTGTTGAGACTTCTGAAGGTAGGCAAAAGATACGTCTTTTTAAAAGGTTCGTGTCTTTTTTCCATCCGTAGTGCTGGTTTTTTCTTAATCTAAAATAAAAAAATCCTTTTATTAAGCACGAGTCTTTAGACCTGAGTTGACTGTGTTTATTCGGTCCATATTCGCCCTTCTGTAATGTGTAAGAAGCACAGATCCATCTCCCGGGCTATGCGGTGTGCCGTGCCCTGGATCCGTTACAAGCTCAGATAGAAAGGAAATTCAAATAAACGCCAAGAACGGATGGCACACAGAAAGGATTTAGATTTGTTCCGCGGAATGTGAACAAAAATTGTTTAATATTCCGTCTCTACATCGGGGGAAATGAGAAATGTAAATGGACTCCTCGATTTATTAATCGACGCCATTGTATTATTAAATAGTGCCTGCTCTGCTCGGTATTTTGTATGAAATGAAAGTAATATAAATGGTTCGCTGAAGAAAGGAAAGACATTATACGACGCGTTTTCTATAATGGGTAGAGCATAAGTCTTCTGTGAAACGTATCCCGGCATAGCACATGTATAGGGAAATTGTAGCGTACATCCCTATACTGTGCATACCAGCCGGCACCGCGCCGCCGTGCCCCGCACATCGCCGCCTGCGCAGGGCTCCGCTCGCGGCTTTCGCCAGTCGCAATCCAATTCGCACGGCGAATACATTCCGCTTTAGTTAAATCGCTCGCGCTTCCCGCTCACGTATTAACGTAACGCTATAGTAAATTATCGTACTGATATTGATGTTCGCTTCTTTATTTTAGTGCTTGTGTTATATATTGACTGTGCTACCGCTTATTGTAAACTGTTATTTAGTGTGTATCCTAATAAACAATGTTAGTGTAACGAGGACTTTTACTGTGACTCCTGATAGGATATCCACTATAAAATTATTATTTTTAGCTTATTTTAATATTAGTCATTTACCCTGTATGGAAATTAATACACATACATTGCCAACTGTGATATCTCAAGTAAGTGTGTGACAACTCACAAGTTTTTAATTTAACTATACAAAAAAACCGACTGATTTGCAAAGACTATATTACGACAAAATTGGTGATTATTTCGATACCAAGAAAAATCCATATCTGTACGCCGTCTATTGGCTGAAAGCCTATCATTTGTTATTTCAGGCCACACGACACACGTGGTGGTGTCTATATTGTGTACTCGGATAAAACAAATAGATAACTTGTTTATGGTTTATTCAGTTTATAAAGCTGATATAACGAGGGTCAACTCATGAATAGGAGATCTTTCTCTTTCGGTAAAATAAAAGACTTCATTGAATACTGTAATATTAGATTTATGCGGATAGATAAAATAAAAATTTAGTTTCAGTAAAATCGTAAACACTTTGAAACAAAACGAATCAATTGGTCGACATTCCATTTTATTTAAATATTCGAGTGTTATTTCAAAAACTTCTATCGAATGAATGAAAATGGGTGGAATATGGAAACGATCGACATTTTATTAAAAATTTAATTTTGATTGCACTACGTAGCCTTAGGGAACTCAAAACCGAGTTATTCATACACAAACATATTTTGTACCTATATTTTTCGATATTTATGCTCAACAATGAAAATGATTAATTGTCAACGTCACAGAATGGACGTACGTGCGTATTTAGCAGAAGTTTTTATTACTTACTATCTATTTAGGTATAGAGTCACCTGCAAGTGCTACATAATAGTAGTTTATGGAACGGCCACGTAATGATAGCGTTTTTAACATTATAACTGTTTATAAAACGAAGCGAAGCTTGGTTTTATAATAGATCGTTCGAGTGTTAAAATCGCCATTACATGCGTTGCATACTATACTTTTACTACGACCATGAAATATATAAACAGAAAATACAAACCATTACGGAGACTTCAACAGACGCCATGACAGCTTAACATTTTATTGGTAACTATGGAAACCGTAGATATGATTGACGTATTGTCAAGTTTTTATAATGGTATCAAGTACCAAGTAGTTGGCCAGTGAAATGTAGTGCATTTAATACGAAAGAAGATTCTTGTATGCAGTGCCATACAACAAAGAAAAATTTACATATTACAATCGAAAAGTATTATTTAATATTTCATTAAAACACTATTTTCACACGACCATGACGAATGAACCACTTTATGTTATTGATTTTTGTTTCTTAATGAACAAATTACGAAATGGGAGTAGAAAACACTTATTTATAGGTAGTTTGTGTAGTCCATAATGGCTTATAGTAATATTTTATATAATATTTCACAACAGCCTGCAGATTGTCTATATTTTTTTTTAGCAATAGACAGAAACAAGATTTGGGTATTGTATCGGGGACGTTATAAATATGATGTAACAAAATTTCAATTAAGGTCACTTAAAATTACATATTTTTTCGTAAACACCTCACCGTCAATGTCTGGCTATTTAAGTAATTAATGCATTACTTTTATACGTATTTCTCAATATTGAAACGTTATGAGTCTAATGATAATAAAATCAACAATCGTCTTCAAAAAATTACACTATATAAGACCTAAAGAAGCAGGGGACCTTAACGTAAAACGACGTTTTAGTACTATAATACGGCTACATTAAGAATGTCGTGTCACCTGTCAAATATTTAGCACGTTGAATGATTTTAAAATTAGTCGCTAACCATGCGCTAACTCATGACTGTCATGACCACCATTTTGCTTTGCATAAACATCACCTCAGGTTTGGGATTACTGCTTCTTTGTTTACGTTTTTTCTAGTGCTAAAAAAAAGGAAGTGTAGTAGCGTAATTTCCTCTACATATAGTGAATTACAAAATCATTGGAGACGATCAAGAAGAAAAAGTGTTGTTATGAAATAAATGAATACTTTAAATCGCTTTATATTTCAAGGTAAGTATTTTATTAATATGCAATTTGTCACTCGAACTCACATATTAGTTTGAATGGCTCCTGATCAATGGTCTCCTTATGCTCTCCTCCAAATAGACGGAGATTATGAATTAAACACAAGTAAGCATAAAAACTTATTACATCCATTGAACCTTTGCTTTACTGTAAAGGAAATAAACACGTGGATTGAAGTGAAGGTAGAATGAAAACGGAAGTGTGATTGTGACAGATGACACAAAGAACAAACGAGAAAAGTGGGGAAGCACCCTCTCGTCATGTGTCATAGTGAGAATTGCAATGTCACACTATGAAGGTTGCCCCACATAGGCGCGGTAGTGTAGGGGGAGGACTGCGATAATAGCAAATTAGCGCCATCGTGTTTTCTGGACGTTGCATATGTAACGGGTTATCCAGCCAGATGAGGTTAATACGGATTCCTCAGCAAAATAAAAGAGATCTCGTAACGTCGATTGGTATTTATTACAAATGAAGTCAACACATGTATTGCCTGTTGCACCCTAGAACAGACTGACGCGGGCGGGCTGAGGGTCCGCCCGCCGGCTGCCACTTTAACTCCAAAACAACATTGTTTTTGTATAATGCTCTAACACATACATGATAATTTAAAACGACGGGGTAGCCTAATAATGAAACTACTAAAACTTCTTCATAAATAATTATGGCCGTTCTCACTTCTGCTGATAGCATTTGATGGTTATCCATCGACAATGACAATACAGATGTGAGTAATTTAATTTCCTTCTCCTTCTTCAATCTTCACTGCTGAGTTGAATATTACTTCTTGGAATTAATTAGATAATCGAGACAGAGAGAGTCTTACTACTTCTTCAACTTCCCTACAGCATAACCTCTCAGATACCGTAATAATCGTGTGTCGTATTGGCTACGTTAGTCGCACGCCGCGCAGTTGCAGGTGAGATTAGGTGTCGCTGCAGCCTCAGTATGAGGGAATCCTAAGGTTTAATTCAACGTGAGCTGAGCAGTTCCCGGTGACACTAACTTCAGTTGGACGAGTTGGGATTTACATTTGTTAGGACGTGAATAATTTCCACTTCCTGAAATAGTAGTTTCATGAGTGAGTAAAGTTTATGCGAAGCCTCATTTACTCTTCTATTTTTATTCCTACCTACTCGTAGGTACTTTGTCAACTTTAAGTACTTACTTGTTTTCACTTCATGACTCCATAACACATAGAAGCCTTAAAGTTCTACGAGATGTTTTAATTAGTGTTTTGGAGAAAGTAGTTCTTTCAGACGCTGCCGTCACCTATTTTATTTCAAACAGTACTATTATAAGTATATAGCATCTTCTCAGTCGTATCCCTCCTTGAATACCATTGTGATCATTCTATGGAAATAACCACATAAAATGAATGAATGAATACTCTTTATTCCACAAAATTAGTGTGATACAATGCGTACAAAACGATTAATACAATCTAGCCGGTCTTATCGCTAAAAGCGATCTCTTCCAGACAACCAAAATGACTTTTTCGGCAGATTTAACGGAGTGGTTTGCTATTGCCTTTCCCATTTCAAACATGTGTAGGTTTCCTCATGAAATTTTATAAATCCAAACATGTGGCATAAGCGAACTTTATTTCGGCGTTATACATACTATCACTACTTACTCCCCGCCCAAATCCCGCCTAATATTTCGTCCCCGCCGGTGACAGAATAAATACTTATGTACAGCAGCGTATAAACTTGTATCTTTCAAAGTCATACTTAAGTAAATATTTCCTAAGAACGAACACAAATCGATAAACCTAAATAAAAATCTCCGATTTACTCCCCAATCGTGAACAAAAGAGAGGTTACTCTTTCCGACATATTGATGCCTTCAATATGAAAAATGAAAGCTGTTAGTGTTCCACGGCTCAATGTAGCGGTTACGAGCAATGGGATAGTTTCACATTCGTCATCATCACGCGACGTGACCCCATGCAGTGTACACATTACCACAGTCGTAACGCAACCGTCGTCTATCAAACCCTGATGAACATACTCGTAGTTCAACTTGATGAATACTGTCGTACTATTGTTCGTAAACAGGAAAGACTAGAAAGTTATTTACCGATGTCGGGTAGTTGGATAAGGTGAAAGGAGAAAATAAATACCTATTTTCCAAATACAATCATAGTTAAGTCCCTAATGAGATTAAAAAATGAGAGAAAAACTTCTCCCAAAAATGAAAAATATATGTAGAGACTTCACTGTTATAAATTCTTCTTTTTCTATTCTATTCTACTCAGATAGAAACTCTTGACTTGAAATAAATAATCGAAAATCATTGATTAGTGAGCTCAATATGTAAATACTACAAATTACATAAGCGTTAGACCTAAAGTTTTGGGTGTAGGTATGATTATACCGTTACTCGGATGACGAAAAGAAAATACTTACGTGACTTTTAGGAAAGGTTTTTTACGTCCTTGATACGAGTATCTTTGGTTAGGATCGTTTTGACGCTAGAAATACTCTTCAATGTCTGACCAAATATTGATTAATGGAGATATTTTCGATTCGACAGTTTCATAGAGAACAGTTAACACGTTTGTATTGACCTAGTTATCTTCCTGCGTCACTGGTGTTTCTCAAATACGACGTTGAAATCCGAAACATTGTTACCAGGAAATGTAAAGTGAAACACTAGTTCTGGCGTATAGTGCATTGGAAATGCATCAATAGCAATCGCACGGTAGAATTTCCTTGGTAGACTTTCCATAACTAACTATTACAACACTCGTATCTTTATTTTTGTTGTATAAAGGAGAGCAGACGAGCCAACGGACCACCTATAAGAAAGTGGTCACCGTCACCCCATAGACATCGCACTTCACTATATAGATATTCTTGAGGAATTAAATGCAGTGCCTCATGTGCCGGTAATTACGCTGGCCCTCTTACCCTATAAAAAATGCAAGCAATGCTGCTTTGGGGCAAAAATAGGTAAATGTACCACTTTAAGGTGACCGGTTTATTTTTGAGGCATCAATATATTGTCAAAAGTATTGTTGTGTGTAGGTTTTTAATGTTTTTAAGGTTATGTCAGTGCCATACATATTTTTGTAGCTTAAGTACCGTCGTCGAGGCAATTACGGACACTTTTATTATGGGATAACACAAAATTCTATTCTTAGTAAAACAAAATAAACACATGAGAAAAATGAGAAAAAAGTGTCCCGCGATGATGGATTTCACAGTGGATACAGAAAAAAACGTAGGGGACGATGGGTGAATTACGGACACTTAAAAATAACCTTAAATAAAATCCAGCCTATATTAAGAAATCAGTATTTATGTAATACAAATCTTTGGTTCTTCCTTAATCATAAAAAATATATTAGGAACAAAGAAATTATATGCTGCACACTGCTGTCCGTAATTACCCTAGCATGTCTCCGGTATTACCCCAAATGCCTTGGATAATTACGGACACAAGGGTTTTGTTTTCGTGTATAATTTCTATGTTTCTAATATAATTTTTATGATAAGTTATGCTTTTATGATTAAGGAAGAACCAAAGATTTGTGTAACATAAATAAATACAGATTTCTTAATATAAGCTGGATTATATTGAAGGTCGTTATCGTACTGTCCGTAATTCACCCATCGTCCCCTACTCGTACTAGTGTAAACATCGAGGGGAGGTGGCGGTTTAAGATTTTAAGTTTATTAATTAATACAATGCAACAAACTCTTAACGATAAAACTTTTTAAGCTTTCATGGTTATTAACTATCTCGTCTTAAATGTCACAGATGGCGTTAGCAGCGTATTAGCTGTCAAGAATATATACTTAAACTTGCTACAATACTTGAAAATAGAAAATAGATGGAAATTAGTGTGTCAAAGTTTCGAAACGGTTAACGCGCAAGACTTCAGTTAAGCTGGGGGGAGCAGTTTCAAGTCCCATCAGTTAACATCTTTACTTCACTAGTTTCTGAATATTTGTGACATCATTAACAATCTCGTTTTATTCTTTAAGAAATTTATTCTACAGGGAAATAATTTTACTCAAGAAAAGACGTTAATACTCTAATATATTTTTTCTATGCGAATCTTATATTAAAGCACCAGAACTCATGGTCCGTGTATCCGCAACCTTATCCAGTGTGCGCATTAGCGACTCTGACAGTTCATTCATCTTGTTTGTTACTCGGTTAATTAAGTCCTCCCACAGAGGTGTCGTAATTTCAGTGTTGATTTGTTAATTTTCGACAAATTGTGACGCCGCATACTCTATTAATATTTTTTTGACAAATGAGATTAATTAAATAATTATCTCGTGGCCGGTCCCGGGAGAAATCTACACCGATAAAAGACAACCAATACATAGTAGTATAGATAGAACTTTATATAGTACCTATATTTGAAGGAGCTTTCCTTCATTGAATAACATACCTATCCAGCAAAGCAGTTTGACGGCGAATTATTACTCTCTATCGATGCCTCCCTCGAAATCCTATAAGTTCATACAAAAATTTCGAGCATAGCACGTGCACGTGATTATACCTAAGTTTTCACATCTACCCCCCAAATAAACCACCAATTTTTTGTTCTCGTCTAGACACGGTATTGACGTTCGTAGTTATTAGGTAAATATAATATGTAGGTACATACCCATGCTCAAATCTCAATGGCAAATAAAGAAATTGTAAAAACGCCACCTGGTATCCCTGTTGTACGTGAAATAAAAGTCACGTTGACCGATTTGTCGTTTTTTTAGGTGCGAGATATTGTTACCAGGTGGAAATCGTTCCATTTTTTTATATTTTACACCATTACTGTTTCGTATAACGTACATATGTATTTTTATTACAATAAAACACTGCCTTTCGGTTTTCCAATTCCACGTAAAACTAATCGACAATGCCGGTCCAAACCACCGCATTAACCACACATTAATTTCTAATTAATTACATTCGGTAATTGTATTTTAATTTGATAATCTCAGATTACCCACCTGCAATGAATCGAACAGCGATTTGAATTTAATTAATTAATAGATCGGAAATGAAATGAAAATTTACAATATAAGTAACTGAATTCACTGTAGATAGATTCTATACTTAATGTAAGTATAGAATTATTTAAGCATCGCTTCCATCAAACGATTGATTTATTTAAAAGAAAAACGGAAAGTTTTTTTTATTTCCTGTCCTTTTTAAATCGACAAATATTGGTGTACCAAACTATAATTTTGGCATTAAAAATTCGATCAATAACGGAACTTTTAATGTTCATTAATTCATTACTTACAAAACAGCCACTTGTGAAGGTATAATAAGAACTTAGGTCGTTTTCAGAATCGTGTAGGGTGTACTTACGCATGCAGGATTGACATCGTTAAAGTTTCATAGATATCATTTAGTGCCGCGCATTATGCGTGAATCGTGAAGAATCCACGAGGTAACGTTACGTACGAGGTATTTACCATACTACCTATACTGATCGACTACTCGTATGCGTGTAAATTAAACAGTTACCGAACTAACCCGCATGACTCTGAAAACGTTCTTATCAATCTTAAAGTCTTTATATTAGCCTAGTTAGATAATATCAGGCATCATACTACATACTCAAAATTACACCCAAATTACGCTCTAACTTCATCGTATTAAGTGTAAAAGAATGAACTTTTAAATTCGTTTCAGGGTCTTCCTCATAAAGTATCAAAGTTCTTAAGTAATCTCGATCCATGTCCAAACTTTGTAATAAAGTAACAACGGAAGGAATACTTGTTAATGCAGCGATTTGAACCTTTTCAATTCCATTTGCTTACTTTGTGAGATACGTATGTCTTAATGTCACTTGAATAGAAAGGTATTGCTAAATTGAGTAGGTATAAACAAAGCATTTGAATTGAATTTTGTTCCCAACAAAACTAGAACTTAGAGCGTGAGGCGGTGAATGTAAAACGACAAATTTTGTATTTCACGAGCAGGCGTACGTTTTATTTTATGTCTGCAGTCCAGCTTTGACTTAAGTACACAAGCGCAGTTTGCTCTAAACATAGTAAGCTCGAGAGCATTCGTACTTTTAGGAACAAGCGATAATTATCAGTTTGTCAAACTTTGAACAGTCAGACTCACAAAGTTCAATGAAATTCAACAGAAATAAAACGAAATCTATAAAAAAATTCAAGTAAAAAGTTATCTGTCTTACTTACTCGTACTTTGATAATCTTTTATGTCTGTTGGTAGGTATTTCTTTTTGAATTAATATAAGTACAGTATGTAATGAAAACCCCTATAAAGCCGAATAGAGGATATTCACTATTCAGTATCTATAACTGAACAATTGTTTTATAAAGTTTTGGATTCTTACAACATAAATTTCGATTTTCCATACATTTTGTACCAATTGATCAAGCTAATCGATACAAAATGTATGAAGAACCGAAATCTAACATAGATTTGTATGAGTAAAAAAAATCGTCATATCAGTCATATTATATACCTTCCGAAACGTACTGAAGGCGAAAGGAATTTAGTTTTAATTTAAATTCCTTTCGCCAATATGTAAGTTATCCTATATCCGTTTCGGCATTGGTGATTTGAAGAATCTAATATTTTATTTATTATGGTAGGTATACTGAAAAAATTAGAGCAAGGGTGAAAGATTTTCCGCGAGCAGGTTTTGAACCTGCGACCTTACAGTTCCGTGGCAGTGCTCTAACCAACTGAGCTATCGTGGCTCATCCTGCTGGCTTCAAATTGGTCAGCCCTTTCTCCGTTATAG
The DNA here is from genome assembly GCA_947369225.1 of Hofmannophila pseudospretella. Classification (NCBI taxonomy): domain Eukaryota; kingdom Metazoa; phylum Arthropoda; class Insecta; order Lepidoptera; family Oecophoridae; genus Hofmannophila; species Hofmannophila pseudospretella. The sequence continues at coordinate 8,644,096 of OX376321.1, read as the reverse complement.
GCAGGTTCAAATCCTGCTTGCGGAAAAGGTTTTCAACCTTTTTCTAATTTATTTAATCTAATATTTCCCAACATCGTCATCTACGTCCTCATCTTCGGCTTCATTATCACTTCAGAGTATTGAGGCCAATTTAAATTTCATAAAAATAAATCATTAACCCCACAAATATTTAATGCAATTTAGTGTACCAAGCAAGTGCTAAAACCAGCCTATTTCGCAACCACGATATTTTAGAGACAAAACGTATTCATCACTTATGGCAGGCTGCCGGTGACAGGTGGAAAATTGTCGTCATGAATAATGGTGCGAGGTGACAAGTTGTCAGCGGCTAGCCGCCGGGATGTGCCCCGCGTGCGGTCACTTGCCCCAGGCCCCGGGGTCTCGTGTTCAACTTTGTGTCATGTTGTTTGCATAATAGCAATAGTCTTGCTACATTTAATCTAAAAAAAATAGAAATTAAATAATGTTTACTTTTTTATACTGAAAAATACAAATACATGCTAGACTGAAAAAATAACTTGATTGATTTAAGCATTCAGTTGAACATATTACTTGGTAGACATGACTAAGGTCTTTGTTGAAGTGAACAATTTCTTGGTTGAAAATGAACAAGCCGACTTTATATGCTCATATTATGGAAACAAGAAAAGAATGTTTACTTCAAACAAGAAGTAAACATTCCTGTCTTTCAGTGTGGGTACATTAAGCGTTATTTAATTTCTACTTTTTTAGGACAGAAAGTACATACCTATCATATTCATGTTCATGGTATGTAGGTAGAGAGTTTTCACAACAATATTTTTTTTATACCTCTGTCAAATCACTAAAAACATACTTCTCATCTAATTGATAAGCTTTAAACCAAAAAATTACCGACTTATATTAAATTCTCTATAACTTTGGAACTATTATAGATATAGAAACACATAAAACTGCGATGAGATGAGCTTGAACTACGCTACTTAAAACCAGGTCTAACTGTGCATCTGGTTTCAACAGTTAAAAATAATTGACAAGTTTCATCAGTTTGACCTCATTCCTCGCATAACATGCCGTGTTATAAAAAGTAAGCGCAGCTGTATTCGACAAACATCCATGTCTAACACAGAGCGACAACGCATCTATCGTTTGCGATAAAAATCGCAACAATAGGACAACTACGAGCAAACTGGTGGCTCTTCGCGTGTTGGTCCAATGTTGGAGTTGCAGAATAGATTCCATGTTTCGGCAGATCCCTTCTGCCTGGCAGGTTTTTTTATCGACTCCTTTTACTTGCATGGGATCGCCTCTAAAACAACTTTACAAATAAAAATGTTCGGATTTGGGTCAAAGAAATACTTAAATAATTATTAAGTGAACTTTTGAGTCTGTATCTTATTCCGTTTAGGCGCTAAACCCGTATGACATCCGACGAAGTACAGACAGCAATAAGGTTCTGTTTTTCGGATACGAAAAATACGTCTGAATAGGTACATAAGGTTTTATAAGTATTTTAGATACATCCTGCTATTTCTAATAACGGTGTGTTTTTTTATAAACATTATTTAGCGTAATGAGTAAAGAGGCGTGGAACAGTGTAGGCACAGACCAGTACGAGTATTATAATAATATCCTAGAGGTTAAGAGATAGGTAGATAATTTATTTGCTTAAATTAATCCTGCTTTATTCAAAAAAATAAAACATATTTGAAAAAATAGAATTCTTATTACAAAAAATACATAATAATCTCTATATATTTGTAGGGAAAGAACTTAGGTTTTCAGAATTGATAAAGGGTAGCTATCACGGTCGGTAACTGAACAATTTTTGATCTGAAAGTTTCGAAATTCGTATTTGTTGAACAAAAAATTACCCTAATCAACTCCTTTTCAGATATTATAACACGATAATTTTGTTACTTCATGAGCTCCTAATTTTTACCCTTCGCTCACTGTTTTTGGAGTCATTACGTTGATGTAATGTAAAGAATTCAGACCCATTCCAGAAGTTCCGATACCGGAATGTTTCGTAAAAAAATGAATTAGGTAAGTATTTAATTCCTGAGCTCTCCTCTCGTGATATTGTTTTTGAAATTATAACCTGACACCTGTTCCGCGCGACGACAACGGACGGAGTCGGTGTTCTCCGAACGATTTATTTAACAATTTATAGCGGCTCGGGAATTTGACTCCCACTGGATTTATTAAGGTAAGCTCGCGACGATTTATTGGGCTGTAAACTCTAAACAACGAGTGAAAGAAACCGTCGGTGAACAACTTCAGCCTCGTTAGTGCGCCTCGCTGATTCATAATAGGCAGTTTTGTTGGATTTATTTATTTATAATGATTTCTACAACATACGTAACTATATGTAATGGGTACCTATTTATATTTAATTATAATTACGTGCTGAGGATCGTAGTCGATGTAAGAAACTAGGGAGTAGTGAACATTTAAATGCCCGGTCTACAAAATGGAAACGACCATCAGTACCCATGAATGAGCTACTAAGAAGAACTACTTATCAAGTAGATACATACGTACGAATAAATGTGTAAGCCACTTCTAAAATATTACTCAAGAATTTTACGCACGGTTTTTGTGCTATAGAATTTACTTTATCTGAAAGTATGCCAGTTGCCTTTTATATTCGATGCAAATCTATCAGTCTCATCTTGAAACAAAAACTTTACTTAATAATATAACATTTTAACATTTTGTTAGTTATTTATTTATTATGAAAGCAACAACAGTAAAATAAATCGAAAATATCTCAAAAACATTTCACCAAAAAGATAATACGTTCCAACCTGATACGAGTTTTTAATCATAGTTTGCGGAACAAAGTTTTAATTACAGTTCTACGTCCGTAGAGCGATCGATTTGCGGTTAATTCTTTAATTGGCGGAAACCTTCGTTAGGCATAGCCTAACCTATCTACTTATATTTTTAAATTTTGTAACACGATTTCATTAAATTTGTAAAGATAAAATCATAGGCAGATTAAAATCTCAGTACGCATATCATCAATCATTTTAATCTGCCGTAGTCTGTATTATGCGAACCCTCTTCGGATCTCTATTGATAACCCCTTTTCCACCAAGATATAAATATCTTCATGCATTCTAGATATTTTGTTTTCTTGTGTATATACTTTAACCACTGGAATATTTTGCAATATTGTGAAAAGACACTCCTCAAAGGTAAAACCGTGTACTGTTCTCGAAATCGAGAGATAAAATATTTCAAATAAAATCTTGAGCGTTTTCAACTAAACCTTTAGCGTATATACATACCATTATATATAAAAAAAACCTAATCATTAAGAAGCACACTACACAATCTTTGGTGTACCAATATAAGAAACCATAATAATTAGAATCACACTCCATATTCCATTTAAGACAAAGATCATCAATACTAAATTAATAACCCCACTGAGATGATAAAGAGGATATTAGGGCAAATAAAACACAATAGTGATATACGATAATCGTATTCTGCGGATCAGGGATAGATAATTTACATTGATCCCGGTGTCGGTAGTGTGCCATCAATACAGATAGGGCAGCAATTAGTTCCCCGGGGATGCCCCCACACGGGATATTTATTTCTTGGCCCATGTTTACTGATTGCTGTTCAGATCAAATGAAACTACGCTCCGGCTTCAATTTGCGGGGCAAGAATTAATTGAGTCGAGATAGCGCCTTGTAAATGTTGAGCTGGTCGTGGGAGAAGTAAATATTGTGTTATGCATATGGAAAGATTCGATAAAGGGATTATACGAGGAGTTATAATGATTTAGTAGATGCCGCGTCGCCAAATGTTAACATGGATGTTTATTTGAATGTTAAAAACCTACAAGTAGGTAGTACACGCTTATTTTCAGTGTATGGCATCGTGAAAAGCTTTAATTATTCGATTTTTCTAAATAAGAAGGTTTTAAGTATAAGCGTATAAAATTGTAATAGGTTGAAATATTGAGTAGAAATACTTAATAGACATTTTCAGCAATGAAATTATAATAATTGAATAAATTGTAATCTTCTTTTCTTCTTAAGTTTTTACGTTTTTTCCTGTTTAGGTTTTAGTATGTTTATTGTTATTTAATCGAAGCTTATAAACCTTAAAATAATATTTTCCAATAAAACGTAAACCCAATATTTTTCTAAATGAAAAATGTAGCCTTTCACACATTTCTGTGGTGTGTTCACTTGCACTAGCCAGTAAAGTTCTGACGCCACGTCAGCACCCCAGTAATTGAATCTTGCGGGTCCGACGGCCCCCGGCTTCCCCGCCAGATGATTGCTTATGAAAACTGCTCGCACCGACTTTATTCGACAGAATGAATAAGATTATTACAAATTCGATAGATTGTCGACTGTTACGTGATTGGTGGACTCCTTTGCACAATGTTGCTCTGTGTATCGCCTCACTTGCACTGTTATCAATCATTAGATTTTTAGGTGAAAATATAAAGTACCTATAACGAACGTATTTTTTATTTCTTATAGTAGTATTCATCAATGATGAGGTCAGATCATTGTACCGAAATAACCCCATCATCACATCGAATTTCTTATCAGATTTAATGAGGTGGTTTGCCATTGCCTTTCCCATTTCACGCCTTGGTTACCTCAGGGTTAAGGTTTTATCACGTTGTCTATCTAACTTCACCTTTAGAGTAGTCGATAAATGTACGTAAGTATTTCGAAGAAAACCAGAAATTTCATTAGTAAATTATACTTCATGGTTCGAATCTGGACTCGCATGGGAGCCACTATTAGTCTTAGCCACTACGCCACCGACGTTCTCTATGTATCTTTTACCCACGACGAAAGGAGCAGTAGGTACTATGCGTTTAGGGTAATATTATGTTATTCATTAGTAGCGTAAAGCTCCTTTCAAAAAGGTTCCAAGTATGTCTGATTAATGGTTATGATAATCTAAAAAAAACTCTCGTTATCAGACAGACGCAGACATAATCCGAAATAATTGAATGTCAATTTATAAAATGTACAAATCTCCAACCACCTGTCTCAATAAAATATACGAAACGATATTAAAAACCTTACGATCACGCCTCATTTCCTCAGGGGAAACGGCTTTGTTGATCTATTTCTTGTTATTTCGGAAGCAGACAATTATTGTGGGTGGCGGTTTAGAAGTTTAGAAGCGTTTACAAAAAAATATAACGATCCTCCGTTCCTTTCACTTGAATGTCCTTTGTTTAACTTCAAAGAGAAAACTCCATTTATATCGATATTTATGGCAGTATCTTCGTCTCCAATTCTGATCATGTTATTTTAGTACCATATTTCACCAAAATTATTTAAAGATTTGTATTTACATAGCTCTAAATTATGTTATGACTCTAAATTTATTTAATTTATTTTCCAATAACTCTAAATTAAAAATTTAAGAAACCCCCGACGTAACATTCTGGAGATCCTCTTACTTTTTCCTGGTCATCATTAGGTCCTCAAGGTTCCAGGTGTGGAAAGGTCACCATGGTCATAAACATTGGAGCTCAAACTCGAACCACCTAACTGTTACCGTTCCAGAGATCCCATCATACTCCAACGTCCCAAGATACTCCAAGATGTTATAACAACTGATCCATTTTTCATATGACATGGCTAAGAACATTCAGCAGGTTAGACCTACAACGCCTGAAGGCTCCGGGCTACGCCCTACGCTGAGCTCGGCCTTCGGACTCGCCATGGCTATCTTAAAATGCCTAACTCCACATCATTTTCATTTATTTTTTGGCCGCTATCTTTATTTTTATTTTCTCTTGAAATGTCGCAGGATGCTCTACAACTTTAGTTCGAGAAGACTCCATCTAACTATTAAAGTTTTAAAAAATCTTACAATTCTTCCAGTTTCATATTGTGAAATTGAAGTTCACTTACTTTTTCCTAGTCATCATCAGATCCTCAAGGTTTCAGATGTCGGGGACGCACCATGAACCTAAACATTTGAGCACAAATTCGAACCATCTAGCTATTACCGTTCCAGAGATCCCATCTGATACTCCAAGATCTTGGAAACCACTGATCCAATTTTTATCAGACCTAGCTAAGGACACTCTCGATAAAATATTTCTATTAAATAAAAAAAATCGGGTCTAAATCGGATCATCCGTTGTCTAGTTATGATGCCACAGACAAACGCACAAACAGAAAAAAAGACAAACGTGTCAAACTTATAACACGCCCTCCCTCGATCGGTCGGTGGTTAAAAACCTGATCACTTTTAGACTTAGGTAGATATTGGGTAATTGCATGTTTATGTATAAAAATACCTACCAACTATGGTGTTTCATGTACACTTCATTTTTTTTAGCATTACACAGAAACAAGTTTTTGGTATTTTATCGGGCACGCTATAAATATGATGTAAAAATTTCAATTAAGTTAAGTAATTAATGCATTACTTTTATACGCTTTTCTCAATTTTTAAACGTTTTGGGTTTAATTATAATAAAATCAACAATCGTCTTCCAAAACTTGCACTATAAATTTTAAAGACCTAAAGAATAAGGGGACCTAAACGCAAAACGACCTTTTAGTAGTATAATACGGCTAAATTAAGAATGTCGTGTCACCTGTCAAATATTTAGCACGTTGAATGATTTTAAAATAAGTCGCTAAGCATGCACCATGACCACCATTTTGCTTTGCATAAACATCAGCTCACGTTTGCGATTCCTGCTTCTTTGTTTACGTTTTATCTAATGCTAAAAAAAACGACGTATAGGTATTTACATGAAAAATTACAGAAAAATCCAGTCAAGGGTAGAAATACAAATAATACTCGTACATGGAAATGTGGCGGGCAATACTATAAAAAGGTTGGTGTTTGCGTGAACCGTTTTAAAATTCGTTCTACATTCAGTCAGGCCGGGTCTCTACGGTCTGACATTACATGACACGGAGGCTTTACAAAAATAGGAAGTCATCGTAAATTATCTTCATGTTGGTACTTAGTATAGCTTTGCTTTTATTGGATACATCTGTATGTATCCAATAAAATCCGTTTTTAACCCTGATATCATTTATTTTAACACAGTGTTTCATCATAGTTACTTGATAATATGTTAATAGCATCTTGAGTAGATTTTGGTAGAATTATGTCTACAACATTATAAATTTACTGTAATCAATAATTTTCAATTTTTTAAATCGACTAGTAATTTACAATAATTATTACAGTTGCAGTATTTTTTCTTAAAAGTACGAGTAGCTATATAAATTTTCATATATATGAATACTAAAATTTTGATTTTTAAAAATCTAATCATCATATTTATTAAATAAATAAACAATGCTTGTCATAACAAAAACCTTTCTTTAATTTCACATTATTTCCAAAAATTGTCCCACAATTATTTTAAACAAAAATACTTTTTACACAATAATGATAAGTAAGCCTATTTTTGATTAGTTTTCAAGTTGTAATAAATAATTTTGTACCTCAGAAGCATAACAGTGTACATTATTAACTTTTAATTAAATTTTCTGTTTGTCTGTCATAATCTAGAATAGTTTCCTTAATAAATTTAAAAAAAACTTTGTGGATTTTAAAAATTAGTCATAATTTTTACACAAAATTGTCTCATTTGTAAAATTGGTTAGTGCACTTACAATTTAATGCTTCTGAGGTACAGAATTGTACTGATAATTTCATTGGCAACTTATCATAAACGTTGATCAGAAAATATGTGTTATTTTTTTACTACTTTAAAGTTTTTAGAGATATCACCTCGACACCCTCGAACTAAAATCCCTATATGTTCAGGTACCACTGGTCTCCAGAAAAAATAATTTAAATTGTTACAGTGAAGTGATGGTTATTGAACAATTTAAAAAAAAAATGTGTTGCTCTCCACAACTAGTGGACAACGAGAATAAATTTAAAAAGTTGTGCCACTGTCCCAGTGGTGGAAAGTAGAACAACTTTTTAAAAATTGTGTCACTGTCCACCAGTGGACAAGCGAGTTAACAATATAATTGGGGTTATTGCACAAATGAGATTTTCGATTCAAAAGTTTACGTACATTCTGCTTTTATAAAAATAAAGAAATCTTTAAGAATACCGCATGATTTTTTAAAGAAAAGAAAACATTCAAAGGCAAGTGTAACCAATAGATCTATAAACAATTTCAGTATGGTGGTTTATGACTCATTCTTCCACGTGTAAGGGAGGGTCTGTGCTCCAAATTGGGGCATAAACATTTCGATGATGTTTCTCGTACAGCAGAATTGTTCACCTCCTTTTAAGACTTTTATAAGGAGTACAGGTCAGAAAACAGCAATTAAAATGCTTTGTTTCCACTTGTTGCAGGCACATCGAGGGACACATGTTTTCGGCGCAGACCAAAGCGGCCTGGTGGCTGGCTACGTTTCTAAGTGTACTTGTTACAGGTAATTTGATTTAATGTAATAATACGCGGATATATGTTTTTATTGTATAAGAAGAGGAGAAGAGCAAACGGGCCATCTGATGGTAAGTGATTACCGTCGCCCATAGACATCTCACCTCACTGTATTATTATTCGTTTCGTTCGTTTTCGATGTGCGGAACACCTGAAACCAAACCGAAATACAGAAATACAAGCATTTCTGCTTTGCGGCAGATATAGATAAGAGGATGTTACTTCCCCAGGCGATTCTGCACATCAGGATCTACCACAGTATCAAATTACATATCATCATCATCATCAGCCTATTAATGGTCCCACTGTTGGGGCACAGGCCTCCCCTTGCACAAGGGGGTACGGGCCATGATCCACTGAGCGAGCCCAGTGCTGATTGGTGGATTTCACACGCCTTCGGAAACTTTTAATTTCCTCAGACATGTAGGTTTCCTCACGATGTTTTCCTTCACCGTTAGAGCAGTCGGTAAATGTACGTAAGTCTTCGAAAAAATCCGAAAAACTCATTGGTACATGGCATTGCATTGGTTTCGAACCCGGACCTCCCGAACGGGAGTCCGGCGTCCTAGCCACTAGACCACCGACGCTCCCTGTTAAATTACATATAGGTATAATTAATTACGGACTACCTACTCACTGAAGAAAGTTGGAGGTCCTTCGAATAAGTAGTTTCGGCCTATTTCGACGGCCTTGGTCACGGAGTGTGTGAAACTACTGACGTCGTGCTGGCTTCGCATCGGAGGCCTTCTTTAATACCTATGCTGATTTTTCAAAACCATTATCTGATTTATTTTATAATGCCCTTGTTTTCCGTGCTTATTATGTACAAACACTTTAACTTTTAAGACATCCGGACAAGTTAAGATCAATTAGTCCAGGAAAATACTGAATTAATTTATTGGAAAATTAATTGAAGTAGGCTTATTTTGTTTGGCTCATTAAATTTATTACATTGTATCTAGCTACAGAAATAAAGAGTACGAGTATGTACTTATAATTAATTATACGAAAATCGATCAAAATCTAAAATCTAAGTATCTTCTATCGTCTTTTTTACCATCCACATTTATTTCAGCATATTTATTTAATCTTCCTTTTAAACGTCAACATTTGGATAAAGTCAATTAACATAGATACTCAACCCACATGGTAGACTGATAAGGGATGTTATCGATTAAAATGTTTTCTACGCCATGTAAAATAAATAAAAGAAAAAACACATGGCATATCTCAATGGCATAACTCAAACTCAGTGTATTTTACATTGTACGACTATTTGAAGTAAACTTCAAGTATATTTGATTAGATTCAAATAATGTACTCTTTCACAGGTGTTTACTGTATTTTATTAATTACGACCGGTTTCGTTTACATCTTCAGGTATTTGTTTATAATATTGCCTGAAGATGTGTAAACGAAACCGGTCGTAATTAATAAAATACAGTAAAAACCTGTGAAAAAGTATATTATTTGAATCTAATCATGTACTACAAGTTTCACCAAGTACCAACAACCGAAAGTATTAACCATTCAAGTATATTTTTTACATTTATTATGTAAATACATTTGTTTAATTATTATGTTTATCAGAATATTTTATTTCAACCTTTGCCATTTTAGGTGAAATACCGATCCAAGCCGAAGTGGAACCAGAGTTCCTTCAAGCCTTGGAAAACCACACGGTGACCCAAGGCCGGGACGTGCACTTCACGTGTGTCGTCAACCATCTCTCCAATTACAGGGTAAGCTTCGGACACCCAATGACAGAATTATTTAAAGAAAATCTCACCAAACAGTGGCAGACACATCGAATTATACTCTGTGGAACCCCGTCGCAATGAGATTTTGTTATGATTCCTTGACATTCGTATGAATATGTCAAATAAGTTTAAAGCACCTTACTCCAAGATCTTAAAACAACTGGTCCATTTTTCATCTGACATGGCTAAGAACATTTAGCAGGTAAGACCTACGACGCCTGAAGGCAGGGGGACTTCTTCTCCCCACGCGGATCTCGGCCTTCGGCCTCGCCATAGCTAACATAAAATTCCTAGCTCCACATCATTTCAATTTATTTTTGCCGCATTTTATAATTTTCTTTTCTCTTAAAATGTCTCAGGATTCATTTCGACTTTATAGTTTCGGTAGGCTGCTAATCTTCCAATTCTTCGATTCAATTTTTATCAGACCTAGCTAAGAACACTCTCGACAAAAGTCTCTATTAAATTTTAAAATCCGGGTCCAAATCGGATCATCCGTTGTTAAGCTATGATGCCACAGACAAACATACAAACAGACAAACGTGTCAAACTATAACACGCTCTCCTTCAATCAGGGGTTAAATATACAGTTTTTATTGATTTTCAAAATATTATCCACAGAGCAGAAAAAATTTCAGTCTATTTTTTTACTCCCATTTTTTTTTTGTACCTAGTAGGAAAGTAATGCGGCCATAACTATTTTCTAAAAATTGTCAATTTATAAAATATGTAGATTCTTTTCCAATTTTCCGTAAAATATCATCTCCAAATGTAATACCTAGTCAATCATCAGAATATTGTGAATTAAAGACTCAACGTAGACACGCGTCGAAAACTGTAAGTTATGGTAATATCCAGTTATTCCAGGCACGTTCTATTTTAAGTGGCCTCAACTCAGCTCGTCATTAACAGACTGTTAACTCCAGTTACATTATAGCTTCTAACATAGTATGTGACTAGACGATATATTTCATGCAGTACTTCAATATTTGCATTGCAGGCAGGTAAACCAACTTGCCAAAAGTATTCGCAACTTGCAAGAGTCAAAACGAAGTTAAAAGTTTTAGTTGTTGCTTCTAAATTTACGATTGTTGGTACGACAATAGCTATCTAGAGAAAAAAATCATAAAAAAACTCTGTCTAGAAATTAACCGTATTAGACACGAAGCGCCTAAGAAAAATTGTATAGTCTGAAAACAAAGAAATAAAATATATTTATTTTATATTAAAAAAAATATTACTATATTCAACATCATTGTCTGAAAAGGACAGTGCAACGCTTCCTTTGACATTGTGGCTTAAAATTCCAAAATCATTGCTCAATTTGAAACAATGAACGGAATTATATAGGCCTACGTATTGTTTTGAAAAGTTTGGATACACATACTTACTGCTGAGAGAAAGGCTCTATATCAACATGTGTGTATCCGAAATTTTATCTGACTGCGTCAATTCATATATTATTATTGTCTAAATAAACAAAGGTATTCTGATCTTTAAATAATGCAATTCGTGCTTGTCGGAAATGTTTCGCATTCTAGAGCTAGAAGTAGAAATAGCTCAGTGCGAGAGACACGGAAATAATTCTCACAAACAATGAAATTGTTACTAATTTATTTTCCAACCGCAACAAAGCGAGATGTCACGTGAAAAATGCGCGAGTGCGGCTCCAATGAGACTCCGTGCATTCCTCGTGGAACTCGCTTGTTTCACGTGCCACATTCCCCACTCTGCCCTATTATAATTTCTAGGAATTTAAAAGTTCAATAATTAAGATCAGATGTATGAATTGCCTTCAACATTAATGTATCTAAAGGCGTCTTTTCTGATTATTCGACAAGATATTTTATGAAGGCGAAAGGTGGATATGTTTTTCCAGGTGTAGCTACTGAACTAGTTACAGGATCTTTTTAATGACCATTTCAACTAACATTAGCTAAGGTTCGACTGCTATATAACTAAAGTATTCTTAATATAATTAATTAATCTTTAGCTACTAAACAATTTTTTAAATTGTATAATGTCTAGCAAACGAACCACGTGATGGTAAGTGGTCACCATCACTCAGATACCTCACTATTATGTGATTACTTTAGGATTTTCTTATTAACCTGTTTCAACTAAGCTAGATACGTCTATAACCCATGGTTAAATAGACCAGTGACGTTTCCATCTCACTCGTAGTCTCATCCGGTTTTACGCGTTTCGCCATTTCCGTTCTACTCAATCCTTTCACACTAAAGCGGTGGGAACGGGAGTGAGCCTTTTACGTGTCGTTCCCTCAGTTTTACATTTGCTACAGCGTTTAAGTCACATTAAGTTTCGTCTCCGCGGTGAACAATACAAACGGTTTAAAACTCGGGAGCGCCGGCGCCGGCATCGCGGAATACGAGCGATTTATGACATTAATCCTAGATATAAAACGAAATTTTACGCTCGTATTCAGCCCGGAAAAGAGTTTTGTAGACACTCACTCTAATTGCATTGTTTGCAGATTTGTTTTGTCACTTCCGTCTGCGATTTAGGTACTGTTTGCTTTTTAAACAAAATAATTTAATAGTAATTTACTAGCAGTTCAAAAATTACAATGTTTGTTATCGACAAAAAAGGTGGCATTTACAGGGAACGTAATATTTATCTTTCTTAGGCAATTAAATTATACTTTCCATAATTATTTCTGTCAATTTCTGACACCGCTGCAGACCTAGTTTTAGTTCCAGGCATGCCCGCTTTCCCAAAACATCAATTCCCAAAATATTCGTTTCTCAAAATAACAACTTCTTCGTTCCCAAAATTACCACTTCACGTCCTTATCTAAGCAATAAAACTGTTAGATAAAGATTCTTGAGAAAAAATAAGTTAGCATTTTACTATCTGTTATACCGAAATTTCAGAGATCCTTCTTCCTTTTACTTCTGCACTAATTCATTTTCTTTTCCGATAGGTGGCGTGGATAAAGTCGGACTCGAAGGCGATCCTAGCGATCCACACTAACATGGTAGCCCTGAACCCGCGTCTCTCCGTCACCTACAACAACCACAACACCTGGAAGCTTCACGTCAGCAACGTCCAGGCCAACGACTCTGGCACCTACATGTGTCAGGTCAACACAGACCCCATGAAGAGTCAGGTGAGCTGGTGTACTCTTACTCTTACTCGACATGTAATAGTACATCCTAATATCAATAAATGAAAAAAAAATTATCATCTCGCGTCACCGTATGGTAGAAATTTTGGTTAAATTCGCTATGAAAAAAATAGTTCCATTTAATTCCGCAATATGGCGAGGGTTAAATTTTACCGGTCAGGGTATAACATACTACATTTTCCATAGATGGGTCACCTCTCAGTGGTGATACCACCAGACATCGTGGACACGGTCACAGAGGGGAGTTCCTCGAGGGAGGGCGGCAGCATACGGCTGACGTGCACCGCGACCGGGGTGCCTCCTCCGACAGTGATGTGGCGCCGGGAGCATGGTCAGCCCATCGTGTTCAGGCATGACGGAGGCAGGGAGCGGAAAGGTAGGTAAATGGCTTATATCACTTGACTGAATTGAGTTCAGTCATTGATTTAGTCTACGGTTTAGTCGACGACTTAGACCGGCTTCTGTTTACATGATGTAAACCCATCCACTCATCCTGGTTTTGACCTGTCACTTTATGACCATGCTCGCAGCTAGATGAGCCCCTCAAGTTACTCGTAAGTACTGAGATTCACATTGATATAAGAGAAGCAATAGTATATGACTTTGACATGAACGTCACAATAACTGTACCATAACTGTACACAATAACTTACCACCCCTTTACTTTTTCCTGATCATCATTAAGTCCTCTAGGTTCCAGATGTGGAAATAGTACCGTGGTCCTAAACATTTGAGCTCAATCTCGGACCACCTATCTGTTACCGTTCCAGAGATCCCATCTGACAATGATACTGCAAGATCTTGGAAACCCTTGACCCAACTTTTATAAACATAGCTAAGAAGACTTGACAAAATTCTCTGTTGTTGTGTAATGTTGACACAGACAAACAGACAATCACGTTAAACTTATAACACTCTTCCTCGATCGGTCGGTCAGGGGTTAAAAAAGTACTTACCGCAGCGTCGACACCGATTCGCGGATTCGCCTCAATAGGTGTCGAATTCTGTGTCGCTGCAGAAATCTGCAGCAAAAATCTCATCTCATGAGTCATGTGAAACGCGTGATGTCACTTATGTCTGAATAGTGTCACTTGTCAAAGAAATCAAACATCTGTACCGCTGTTATTTCCGGTTACCTCACTCAACGCATCCTTCAAGATGTTCCCCAAAGTTTACTCTTTAGGCTCACAAGCGCGAACATTTAATCCTAAATTAACTCACGAAATGTCTTGCTTTTCCTACAAAATTGACCTCGAGTTAGTGTTACCCGATAGTTAACGATTTGGCCAACATGGCCTTTAAGTTATAAAGGCCATCTTGTATTAAGATTACTTTATATTTATTTACTTGAGACTCCTTCATGATACTGTTTAGCTTAGAAACTAAGTAGTTCTCAAAGATCTAATTACTACTAATGGTTGGACCACACTTGTCCGCACGGAACCTTATTTTCCCGTAACTCTATCATTTTTTGTCGCTCTGAAACATGGTTCACTAGTAGTTCACTAGTAGTAGTTCGAGCGAGAATGATAGCTTCCACGGAAACGGCCCACCGATGCCGAATCGCTCGGAAGCAATCTTTCTTGCTCTGCGAACGATGTTTCTGAGCAAGACAGGGATAGAGCTACGGGAAAATACGGTTCCGTGGGGATACTGTGGACAAGTGTGGTTCAACCCTTAATAAGAATAAGAATAGTAAAATAATAGAACTTAGATATTTGAGAACTTGTCACTAAACTAATCAATATTTTTATTTTTTTTATTGTTTATTAAATAAGTAGAGCAGACGAGCAAACGGGCCACCTGATGTTAAGTGGTCACCGTCGCCCATGGATATCTCACCTCACTGTATTAATATTAGAGGGTTTTTGATGCGCTGCTAACCTTGAGGACTAAGATGGATTGCCTCATGTGCTGGAAATTACGCTGGCTCTATTACCCTTCAAACCGAAACACAGAAATTCAAGCATTTCTGTTTCACGGCAGAAATAGATAAGAGGGTGGTACCACCCCAGGCGATCCTTCATATTAGGATCTACCACTACCAATATAGTCACAAGTATCTAAATCTGAGCAAAAAAAAGTGATAGAGCAAAGGGTAAATGCTGTTCCGTGCGTGGGGTCCAACCCTAACGCTGAACAACTAACGCTGGCTGTATGAGCTGTCGTTGCCAGCTGAACATTTGTTTGTTTGTTTTTTTGTCTCAATGCTCTCGCCTGCTTTGCGTTTCAAGAATCGTCTTTAATGACATCAAGTCTTAATAAAGGCTTCCTTGAGTCTCATTCGTGTCATCTCTACCTGGAGCTATGTCGTAGGATAGAATAGCAAGTATTTTAATGAAATCTTATCTTTAAGAAAACGGTTAATTATAATTTTAAAAGTGGACAAATATATCCTTTAACTACGCCTTAATTTTTGACTAAGCGCCATTTCTAATTGAATTGATTCGTCAATAAATTCGTGAATAATTAATAAAGGAGTCTCGTCGTAGTCTGTACCTGAAACCTCTGTATGTACCTGTATCATATACCTGAATCGGATAATGGAACCCCGATTAATCTGCACTTAGTTTGACAGGTGCCTGTCTGTCGAAATTAATCAGAACGTATGGATAGCTCTTTATCACGAATGGAGTATACTGATTGTAGAACTGGAGTTTATTTAATTATAGGAGCCTTATTAATTTAGCATTGCCTTATGTTTTTCATAATTTATTTATCGGAAGAGACTGACCCCCACAACACAGGGTATCCTAGTGTGGGAGCCAGGGAAATCTGAGAAAATGTAAAAGATACTGTCTGCATCAATAAATTATTATTATTTTTTATTTTTTTTTATACCGCAACGAAATGTTTTGTTTTAAAATCAAAAATATTGCGATGAACTTAAATGTGATTGATATTATTAAAAGTTTAATTCAAAAAGAAAGGAGGATTTATTGGAAATTTTACACGAGATTCACTAAGAAATTTAAAAGCAGTAGTGAATAGCAAAACACTGTAATTAATAGTAATGGATATTAGTGTTTTTAAGCCATAGGTAAGTAGATTTTAAAAAGTCAATCAGTCTAAAACTAGTTTGTAATATTATGATTATACCCAGATTAATAAAGAAACAATACAAGTATGTTAATGCTCTCACATGATCATCGTACCTACTCATACTCATACCCTGTAACAATTTTCACTTACCTCATGAAAACCTAGCAAAGCGTTTATTAAAATACGAAGTTGCACCACCCGCAGACAACTTGCATAATTTATCGTCTGACTTGTTCATAACCCTCTCTTACAAGAATATTTTGTAATAATCTGTTACTAAATCTAGAGCAGGAAACAACATACGTATTAGTAAATCTTTATACGCGTTAGTTGATTTTCGCTTCAAAGTCGATGTGCTCCGGCAATTAGCTCCAATTTCGGCCTCATTGTCACTTACCATCAAGTTAGTTTGAGGTCGAAAACTTAGTTATAAAATCTACCTATCTCCCACACCTACGTCTTAGTTAGAATTTAGCGATTATATCAATTTTCGTGATTGCCTTACCTTTGTTTAATTGTTTTTTTATCTAGAGGTACATTACATTAAATTATTTTTTTACTGTCCCATAAAAACTTGTTTAGAAAAGTTTAGAAATATATCTGTTTCTTTGAAAAAGGGTATCGAATTTGTTGATCACTAAAACGTGTGAGCGTCGATACAAATTAATCTCCGTTTTCCAAATAAAATTTCAATTTTCCAGATTGATCGAATTATAACGTCAGTTGCACGAAACGTCCTAATAATACATGCTATCCTTTTCTGCCCCATAAGTGTAGATAAAGGTTACTTAAATATGCCTTAACAGTTAGTTTTTACAAATGACATGAACTTAGGTTATCACATATACTTAACCGGTTTGGGACATGTTAATAAAAGGCTCCTCTCAATTAGAAACCCTTTGCATTGAAAACAGTTGCACAACTGACTAGATCGTCGAAGTTTAAAAGTATCTGATTCTGATTTGTGTCTGTTTATCCAATTTATCAACTTCGGAAGCGCGTAAGGTTCGCTTTACAGCCCTTAAACTTATATCTATGTATACTCGTAAATGTCCTCGTGGACACAATTATAATAACGAGCTCCCTCCGGGTTTGGAATGTCACATTGGTTGAGTTAATTCCAACAGGCTAAGTGGTTAAATAGGCATGCTTTAGAAAACCCGACCCTTAAGCGTCTTGGACGTATTGGATTTACAAATTAAACTATTTTTTCGAAGAATAAGTCGTGTTTCTTCCTATAATATGGCCTAAACCTACCTTTAAACGGGATTAATAATATATATTTTTTCAAGATCCTTGAAAGTTCATTCGATTGAAGGTAAATATACCTAATCGGAAACAGGATATAGAAATGTCTATTTTTAATCAGCAAAATAATTATTTTTATCCAATTAGCCACGGTGAAAACCGTCGGATTTGGACAGCAAGTTTTGTCAACCCTTTGTGCCCTAGGGGCGCCCTTAGGCCTATTGCTCCTCCTTTTGGTTGAGCACCTTCAGCGCTCGTCTCATAGCCCAGCGAAACAGTAAAGGCCGCCTGAGGCCAACAGTGTAGTCGGTATCAAAAAAATATCCTTTCTGTATAACCTTCAAAATATACTCAGTGTACCTACCTACAACGTACGAGTATGTAAAGGCAACATTGCACAAATCTATATGCTAGCTTAAGGGGCTACAACAACAAACATGCGAGAAATCAGAATTCATCGTACGTCATATGTAGATGCATATCTACATATGATGTATATATTTAAATTTTATGTAATTATGAACATTAATCAATAAGGTAGAATCTGAGAAACGGAAAACATAATCGGATATTTTGAGAAGGGGTGAGTTATCCGTACTATTATAATGACAACCGAAACACTTAGAAAAATTTCGATCGATTCTGGTGTCAATTTGACCACCCATTATTATTACCGCACTGCATAGAGGACATAATGAAGATTTTTTTGTCTGAAACACTTTTCTCTGGGGGACTATAATGGCCCACCAACTTTTATGGTGGCTATGGATAGAGGGAAGGGAACCAAGAACGACAACATTCGGTTCGAATTCATTTTGTAATTAAAATGACTCGTTATATTTTAAACACTTTGTGCAAAGACTGGCCATCCATGCAGCGCCGCAACGCCGCCCGCTGCCGTAAGCAATATGGGTTTTTTACAACAGATTTGAGAAGGGGTGAGTTATTCGTATGACTAAATGTTTAACTAATTAATTGTGTTGTTTCTTTTTATTGCAATTTGATTTGTATATAAATAAAGTAAAGATAGGTTATAACATTGCCACAGATCGGCACGGGTGCAGGTTCAAAATTTCAAATCATGCTCGAGGATATTTTTTTCAATCTTTTCTAATTTATATAAATAAATTTAGTATTGCTTTCATTAATAGGTAAATACTCGAAAATGAGCAAGAATATCATAATACTTATAAAAATCTAACTTTCGGGAATTTTTAATCTACCCAGACAAAACGGTAAAATCTTAAAATAGTACATGATTATGTGTGAAAAGGTTATCTCCGGAAATAAAGCTAACATGCCGGGGGGCCGCACCGATCCGCACGTCTATGGACACTTCGTATTGTTAACCCTTTCGAGCGAGCTTCCCTTTTCCCCGGGGTGCCGAAAGCCGCTATTCCACTCCAGTCTTTTTTCCAATTCAATCTACTTTGCATTGTCGCATGAGGCATTACACCTAGACTCCCCCTGGCCTGCACCCCTTTGCACTTGCTCCCAAGCACTCACTTCTCTCTTCAATGGATTTTATTTACGCAAGAGAAAGCAAGCCTTAATACATATACCGCTGAAGACAATAAGGCGCCCGCTACGAGATATAAAAGCTTTGAGTTAGTCTCGCGTTCCTTTTAGTAGGATTCCTTTGAAATGAATCGAATAATTCGTCGACTTTATGTTTATAGGCGTATTTTTATGTGCAAATAATTACTTTGATCAAGTGTGTAAATAATTACTGATGGTGTGAAAATATGAGTATAGAAGTACCTACCTACCGATTCCATGTAACCATGAATGAAATAAATATTTATAGTGTGAAGTTAAATTGAACCTCAAAACTGTGTCAAGGAACAAGTTCTGTAAACGAAAAATTATTCTTTAAATGTTTGAAAAGCCTTTGTTATGAAAGCCTTTATAAAATTTAGATTCACATTATCTTTATGAAATTTCCCTTGAATGGAATTTAGGTGCCTATTTCGTAACTTAAATCGACTTGTATAAACAAGTTTTCGTCCGACTCTATCGTCCCGTTAGGAAAGCGTCGACCAAAAAAGGACAACGCTTTAGGCAGAATTTTTATCAACTTTTTGTTTGCTTTCTGAAGGCGAAATGTAAAGTTGCAGTACCCGAGGCGGTGCTTTTTGAAAAGACCTTTCATCTTGCACCAAATGAAACTCTTTAAAAGTGTAGAGCTCTGTGAATTTTATTCACGTGTTAGTCGTAATTGTCATTTGACACTGTAACTAGGGATGTTCTCTTCTTACAAACGTACTAGAACTCGTTATCTTCTTCGAGCACATATAACGAACTTGTTTAGACAATAGCAAATAGCGAGCTATTCAAACAATCGACTAATAATTTCGCTTGGCAAACTGCTACTAACAGCAAATGGAAATTCCGCGTAACAACACTAGCTGCGTGATATTGGTCCTCTTAATGTAAATGTGGTGTTTGACGATCTATTTACGTAAATTCCAATTGCTTGTATAATGTGCGTTTCAATTACGACTTTATTTTTATATCGTACCCGATGTGTGTTCAGGGCTAATAAGCAATAAGTATTATATAACCAAAATAATGACATTGGAAGGGAGGATTTCAGCTTCAATTGATTGCAGTTTCGAAAGTATTGATGTAAGTAATATATGTGCCTCCTAAAATATACATCCTATTTTCGAGCCTCGACGCAAATAAAAATGAAAAGAAAAAGGATCTGGCAACGACCCGCCATAATGTTAAATAACGCTAAACAGCATCGGCAAAAAGGTCCGAAATAATCCTTAATTCGTCGGAGGTAATATACAATTTATCGGTTATACAGGGTGTCGGCCGTTGCGTAGGGATTACCAATTTTATAAGTTAGGTATCCGTGCGAATGTCACCGCAGTAACCATAACGTTTTAGTGGCCGTTTGCCCCTCGTTGGAACACTCCGTATTTTTAATAAAAAGCGCAATATAGTTTTTCACGGACTAGAAGCTGAGAGCTAGAGAAGAAAGGCTTGGAATTTTTAATTTAAAAAATTGTATTTCTGCTAACCGAGTTAGTTATGTACATACATAACTGTTTTAGTGTCTTTTAACAAAACAAACTTCGGTGTCTAGACATCTGTAAACAAAAACAACAAAATAAGTAAATAAGCAAATGGTTTGATAATATTATTTCTAATTAGTGACAAGATTCTTTTTTAAAGATTTATTCTGTCCAATATCAAGTCATGTACCTCCTCATACAACAAAACAATGGACGCAAATGGAAGGCATGAAATATCGAGAGAACAAAATAACGTAGGTACCAATAAGTGTTTAAAGCACTTTAAAAAGGATTAAAGGTTGGAACACATGTATCCGGAGCATGTTCTTGATTGTAACTACTGCAAGAGGTATAAAAGGGGACATAAACCGCCTCATATAACAATAAAAATAAATTAGATAAAAGCTCGCAATGAAACTTTGCCCATTACTCCGCTCGCGTAAAACACACGATACCATGACTCTGAAGGATTTAATTATTACAGAATACTTGCACAAATATACTTACACTCAACCCTGAGGCACAAATGTACTTATAGGTACATTTGCTACAGTTGATGAGTCATAAAATCACAATAAAACCCTGTATGTAATTGAGAAATAATTCGGTACATTTTGCTTTTTCATTTCTTCGTTGATTAAAGCCCACCGCACATTGTAGCGACTCGACGCGAACCCGACACGAACTCAACTCCGGGCAAAGTATTAAAATGTGAGTTTTATATCGTATTAGTTATCAAAATTCAAGAGAAGTAGTTGTCGACGAGTGTGGCCCACGCGTTGACAACTCATCGACGACTACTTCACCTTCTACTTTTGAATCTTAAAAACCTACTGTATGTAATACGATATACATCTTACATTTCTATGCTTTGCTCTGAGTTAAGTTCGTGCTGGGTACGTGTTAAGTTGGTATAATATGCGATGGCCATAAATCACATTTCGAATATAGAAGAGTCGTCGATTTAAACAACAGAATATAATGGTCCATAATATTTTCAACCAAAAAAAATTCGTTCGAAATTCGTTTCACGATTGAAATCCAATGCATTTTAATAATTGTGCTAACTAAAAAGTGTAACATCTGAATTATTGGTACTCGTATTGTCATGTCTTTACGCGGTAGTATATAAGGTCTTTCAGAAGAGTGATTAAAAAGAGAAGCAGATACGAATACCAATTATTACTTTCCAAATTCTTTTATTTCGAAACCAAACCATATAAACTACAATGTGCCACTAGGTAGGCAGACGGGCATGAGACGAGCTTTTTGTATTTTAACGGCTATTAGTGGGAGTTTAAATGGCTCCGCCATAGCTTGCTATGGCTTTTAAATGGTTTTTAACTATTAAAAAGGGAATTTTGACGCATTTAAAAACCAACAATAAACTGTTTCTTTTAATATTTTCTGTAAGACCAAACCTAAAGTGTTACCTATCATTAAAGAATTAAATTGTAAACGGTAACTATTACACAACCATGCTTTTACCGTTATGCTGCAGACTAGAGGAAGCGGCGGCGCAAGGCAAAGCTTCCAAATTACCGCAATAACGGTAATTGCGACTTACCGCCCAAAATACAGACTTCATTTGTACTGGCGCCCTAATGTTGATGTGAGTAGTAAGTACCTAAATGTTTCCTGAATGAGGCCTTTGCTCCCCACGTAATAAAAACCAGTATTTAAGAAAGAGTGTCTGATATGGTTTTTTCTCTCCCATTCAGATTTTGAATGAAATTGCTTGTTGTATCGTCGTCATCTTGGATAAAGATAAAATTAATCGCGGATGCTTTCCTTCCTTCATGATCGTCAAAATCTGTCTGAGTAGAGCAGTCTATTTAATGTGACAAAATTTGCACGGTAACTCGATATTATGGCTTGAAGAACTTTTAACCAAAAAAAATTGTAAACCCAAAAAAAAATATTTGATGGCAAAATGGCAAATTGCATGGGCCCATTGCTATCGATCTCGGTGTGCGGGTACCAAAGTCAAAAGTCCCAATCTAAAAGGAATATACTTATATAGAGATTCAAACGATACACCAATGAACCTACAGGAGATTGTAAAGTTCTTCTATGACCACAGATACACAACAAGTAACGACGTACAAAAATAATACCCAAACTAGTTACAAGTGATCATGCTTTGTTTACAAACACCTTCACGGCATCAAGGAATATAATTCGTCGCCTATTGTGCATAAATCACCTAAAGCACAAAAGGAGAAGGGGCTTCTTGGGCCATGTCATATCTAGTTTTCAGTCACCAAAATTAGCAATAACAAAAAGTAAATTATTATTAGTCAATTATTTGTCGCAAGATCGTATTTAATTTTAGATTCTGTCATAAATTTTTCAGTGTTTAGTTAGAATATATCCTAACTTAAACGTTTAGCTTTCAGCGCCCAAGAGCTTTGACACTATTCATACGCGTGAAGCTAACTAAAGCTTATCTTAACTACTAAACTTAATATTCTTTTCTTTTATACTAAACCCTATTTAGAGTTATTTAGTTTTTATTTTATACTAAACTCTATCTAGAGTTCTAAGAATAATATCTGAATTCTATTGCTGAGAACAAATCTTCTGAAGAGATTATAAATTATTGAAGTCGTTCAACAATTACATCTGCGAGAAAACACTTCTGAGAAGAAACTAAGTTGAAGTGAATAAGATTTAACTTTATTTTCTTGTATCCATACTTTTACTATTAATTTTCAGGTATAATTAATGTTGGTAACGAAATCTTCACATTGAAATAATTAAGAAAGTAAATACGTAATAGGTGTGTTGTTGTCTTAATGACTAGCCTATTAGGAGTTCAGCACGTTGAGCCTTCTACAGTCGAAGTATTTTATTATCTCTACGTATATGTTAATAAAGAAAGAATTATTTTTTCCATTAATTTCACATTGTGCAATACAATTTAATCAGTAGAACAAATGTTTTCATACCCTGGCTACCTGCTTGTTACTCGCATACCCTTTTGGAATAACCTTTAAGGCGTATATACCTATTATTGTAAACGGTTAACAAAAGGTCTAACAATAGGTGCTACTGAATAGAATACTTAAAGAGACAAATATTGTTATTCCCGTCCTGTGTCTACTATAGGGTAAAAGTAATGATTAATCATTATAATGGTATACGTAAACTTATCACGGGATACGGGAGTGTCTACGCCAAGACCAGTTCATATAAGCACCTATAGACACAGGACATGTATTAACAATATTGGATTTATTTAAAATATGTTTTCATATAATATTCTGAAATATTGTTTTACATTTAATAACTGTTTAAACACTAAAATTAGACTTGTTTGACTCCATCCTTTCTAGAAAAAAGATGTGATTGCTTCGCATCCTTTATTTAAGTCACATTGAGTGTTCAAAACTTAAAACCAAGCTTGAAGCAGTGTAAAAAATTTCACCCACCTTTCCCAAACGAGCTCGATGACTCGAACACATTTTCTCAGACTACTAAGAAGATTCTTGTGTCACACTCACGTTAAATTCGTAATATTTTTTCTTCTATAACGTGTTGTTTTAAAGAAAATTAAGGAAAGTTTGCTCCTATAAACAGGTTTAGGTTAAATACAAATACAAATATACTTTACTGCACACCCGGGACAAAAACAAAACATACAACATAAAGAGAGATACAATACAATGTGCAGAAGGCGGTCTTATCGCATTAAGCGATATCTTCCAGGCAACCTAAATACACCTTAAGTACATCGACAGTCAGGATACATTTTTATGTTCGACTGTACATCATGTAAGTTTACTAGCAAATTATAACATGTAACTTTTAACACAAACTAGCCTCTGTTGCGGTGTACAAAGAATAATGCTTCTATGGAAGACAGCTGAAGCAAGTATAATGCAGGAAAGAGATGCCAAAAGTATCGATGATACATTTTTATTAGTTTTTACTGATTTTATAAGTTATTTATTAATAATTGATAACAAGTAGTCTAAAACCTTTAATTATAACAATGAATTAAATAATAATTTAGAACAATATTACGAGTTCGTAACATAGAACCTAACGTTTTGTTTTAAACCCACCATAATAAGCACTTAGTAGAATTTGAATAATGGCATCCTTAACTGAAAATTTATGGAAATATTATTTTATGGAGATTTAACATCGATATATTGCCATTAGTTAATTTGAACTGTATTTTAGTGTAGGTTTAGTTAAAAGACACTAGTTCTAGGCTTTTAATATTTTCCAAGGTTTATTTTTTAGATGTTTCGATATTGAATATCTGGTTAGGTAAAAGTTTACCAAACAATACTAATGATATTCCAACACAGCCTCTGCTACGATTGGGCGTTTACTGTTTGTTTGTTTGTAAACACTTTATTGCACCAGAAAATACAATATGACTTAAACATCAAATGATCTAGTACAAAGGCTTATGCCATAGGGATTTGTTTCCTATAGTAGTTAGATTAAAAAAAATCGACTATTTTTTTCATCGACACACGACAGCACTAACATGACCGGCATGTAAGCTTCGCTAAGTACAAATAGAGAATAGGGGTAGCAATAATGGGCGGGTGTGTAACTACGAGTACGTTACGTACACCACCGCCAACAGAGCGTTAAATTTAGATTAAAAACTATCTTCTATGTACGCCTGTACGTTCATGGGCTCCTGGCTCTGCAATAGACACAAAGCGAGTATCCCTTTCATATTAGTATGTAAATAAATGCAAAAAATCCTATAGAATGGCCTATAAATTGAACTGAATTCCAGTATTTACCGCAATGTTGTCTGAGCCCACGGCAGTCCGCAGGCTGTTGCAAACTTCCAATTTTGATTATTTTCTCTAGTATGGAGTTTAAAGTGTTGAATACCTATCTAGTTTTAATTATTGTAGTAGCTAGGCCACGTGTAATATCAACCGCCGACTGTTCGCTGTTCAACTGTGATAATGTGTGTGAATATTTATTTCAGAACTAAATTGTGTTATTTTCAATTATTACATAACGCAGGGTATTTAATAATATGTTTTTGTTATTTAAGTAAGCTCTAAGGTAAGTATATATGAAGCATTGCATTGTATGGAAGTGAGAGCTGGAACATAACAAAGAATGATAAAAAAAGCTGCCAGGGCGAAGGCATCTGCCGAAATATGGAATATATTCTGCAACTCCAACATTTTTGGACCAACGCGCGAAGAGCCGCCAGTTTGCTAATAGTTGTCCAAATTTTTGTCGCAAACGATAGATTTTTGTCGCAGTCGATAGATGTGTTTGTCGTATTCGGCTGCGTTTCTATTTTATATAACGGCATGTTATGCGCGGCATGAGGTCACAACTGATGAAACTTGTCAATTATTTTCAACTGTTGAAACCAGATGCGAAGTGAAACCTGGTTTTAAGCAGCGTAGTTCAAGCTGTTTCAAGTGTTTCGATATCTATAATAGTTCCAAAGTTACAGAGAATTTAATATAAGTAGTTAATTTTTTTTGGCCAAAAAAAGGACCTACTTCGGAAGGGTGTAGGGAAGCGGGAAATAAAAGTTTCAGTTATTGTGAAGTATTTTTAGAACGGCGCTGCTTGACTCTATCTAATGGTACAACTTCCATTTGGATAGGTTAAATAGTTCAAGTGTTAGTGGTATGCTGTAAGTACACATTTTCGTTACAGTGACTTCACACAAGTTCGCTCACGTACAAAGCGAGTGTGTAAGACATGAAATATATTCCATGTCAAAACATCTAGGAGCATTCGAAATGTGGCGCTGGACGAGAATGATGAAAATTAGCTGGAGGGAGAAACGGACGAATGTGGAAGCGTTGCAAATGGTGAAGGAAAAAAGAAAAATAATCCACACTATAGCAAACCGTAGAGCTAACTGTCTCGGACACATTATTAGACATAACGATTTAATTAAATCTGTAATAGAAGGGAAAAACGAAGGTAGAGACAGAGGGGTCGACCCCGGATAGGATACATGGATCAACTGAAGGAATGGATCGGTAGCTCGTCGTACCGGAAGTTTAAGGAGAAAGCGGGGGACAGGGATGTGTATATTGAGGTTGCTGCAACGTCAAGGACCTGCCCCTTAGTTTAAGAAGAAGAAGTAAGCACTCATTGTAACATGAACATTTTAAACAGAAACATGCTGGAAAAAAAAGCCAATCAAAATAAATCCAATGATTTCAAACCATTTCGCATAAATAAGACGGTGTAATTATATATTTATTGTAATAGGGTTGTTTTGATCTTTGATTGAGCTATTAACTTGATTGCCTTACTTCAGAAATTCAGTACTAAAAGTTGGGCCAAGTGTTTTAATTAACGTCTGCGCCGATGCCGGCCGGCGAGCGCGATACTATGAAGTTTACGAATTAACTCCGAATTACACTGTTTCCTTATAGCTTGCATATTTTATGCTTTTTATAATCATTTCTTACTTTTTTATTCCATGAATATTGAATTTAGTACTCTTATTTTTATTTTTATTTAGTAGCCTTTCATTGTAGCAGTTCCACTCTTAGAACCAATTCTTATTGTATCTATAGACCTAGGTAAAAAATACATATTGCCAAAGATGCATTTGATCTAAGATTTTTTTTAATAAAATGTGTAGTTGACCACATTGATGTATGCCACAGTTGCGTTACGTTAAATATAATCACAGAAATAAATCAAAATAGAACGTTGAAGTGAATATACTGCAAGATTAAATTCATTCAGCGCCTATTTTTCGACGCGGACCGATCAGAGCGGCTGTGCTAAAATGCCTTATTGTGCGGTTTGTAACTGTAAGAATAACAGTTACGACAGTGAATCGATCAAAAGGAGGTATTTCGTTCGTAATCGCGTCACTATGTGGGCGTGGCTTATGAAAATGTTGACACGCGCGATTCCTATAGCAGCTCGCCCGCAGCACCGTTCTATCTTGATTTATTTCTATGAATATAATATTCGTTAAAATTACATTGTTATTTATGTAGACTTTATTATGTTTCGAAGACTTACGTAGGTACATTTACCGACTGCTCTAACGGTGAAGAAAAACATCATGAGGAAACCTGCATGTCTGAGGAAACCTGCATGTCTGAGGAAATTAAAAGTTACTGAAGGCGTGTGAAATCTACCAATCTATTGGGCCCGCTCGGTGGGTCTGGCCCTGTGCCCCAACAGTGGAGACATTAATAGGCTGATAATGATGATGATGAAACAGGTTATTACGTATAACTGAACAAGATTTTAACCGATGACATATTTTGTTATTCTGAGCTTTTTAAAACACTTATTATGAAGTATGTCTGAGAAAGGTGAATGTTTTGAGTATTTCGTGAGTACTCTATAGAAAATAGAGTTCAATTCTGATATCAGTTTGGGTAGAGCCTTACATCTAACCATCTATATAATTTTAGTACATAACCTGCAAACAATTTTTTAAATACTAACTTACCTGCAACATACAACTTTAATTTAGAGAAAGTGTGCAAATCTACTTTTTGCAGAACGAGATTTTTCTTGAAATTTGATTATATTGCTGAGGGTAGACGTCTAGAAATTTAATTACGCGGCCAGAGAAAGATCTGTCATATTAATAAATCAGCAAACTACTTGACTATTACTCAATTAATTTATGAAATTTAGTAAATGTACTGCTAAATCCTTCGTCATATTTAATTAAGTTAACTGTATTGTCAACGCCATATTCAGTAATAAAATCCCCATTCCCCACATCTCTAATTAAATTAGTAAGTAGCTGAATTTGTAGAGTAGAAGTAAATCGTCGTCAAATCTAAATTAGGAATGTGACATTGCGAATATTACGGTACACCATATTATTGGATAAAAGCCCTGTATTTACGTGACGGGAATGTAATATAACGTTACTTAACGTAACCTGAGGTAGGGTAAACCATACAGTGACTACCCGCTTAAGGAACAACCACAATTAACGACTACAGTCGATGCAGTTCCTAGTCGATGCCCGCTGTAGTTACAACTATTACTAAATCAGATTCTGGACATTAAATACAATAGTTTGAAAAATAGTTTGAAATTGAAACCACAATCGTTCAATGGCTAGAAAAAGACTATAAGAGAGACTACAGCTCAAGCGTCGCCGGGTCAATTCCACCACAGGACTATTTTAACGGACCACCCCACATACAAACTTTAATAGATTAGTTGGACACAGTAAAACATTGGATTTTTTTGTTTATTTCATTTTATAAATACATTACAATTTACAATTTATCAGTACAATTCTCATAACACATTCATAAAAAGATCGTAATTCAATAATTATTTTATAACAAATATAATACAACATGGTATTAAAAGCAAAACCTTACCATCATTTTTTTATCAAGTACGTAGAAAATACGAAATGAGAGGCAGTTTATGTCACGTAGGCAATAGACGTTGGCGGGAAATCATACTCTTATTCCCCCTACTATAACATAACATAATACTGGCGTCAATCAAGGTAACGCGTTTAATATGTGAGGCGCGAGCGGGTGTCTATCTCTGTCACATCGGATCGCGTTAACACACGTCATTACTACGGTAATATTTACCGTTCACGTAGTTCAAATGTTCAGAATAGTCGTATTTACATAATTGGTGAAAATCGTAATTATCTACATGACAACGAATCTACGTGAACATGATATTAGTGAACACAAATAATAATATCCACCAGTAGTGTTTTCTGCTTGGAAAAGTTCAAATCGGTAGTTATTATAGAAAACAAACTTCAGTCGATTATCAATAGACTACTATATTCTCTATGTATGTAACACCTGGTTAAGGCGTAGTTACATATAGCTGTTGTCCGCTTCGTCGACGGACCTGTGGTGGACGACCTACGTTCACGGACCTCCGTTGTTTACATTTGGTCGTTGGCCGAAGTCGTCTAACATGACACCTAGTGACACTTTGACGTTCGCCGAATGCAGCCGAAAACTGGTAATATACATATAGGCGGTGGCCGTAAGCTGTGACCGCCCAGACGGTCGGTCAACGACCAGGTGTAACCGCACCTTCAAGGATCTTTAGTTGTAAAGAACTCACCGAGTTATGAGAGTAGCAACTTTGCTCGCGAAGGACGGCAATAAGATGAAAAAATCGGATGGGGCTGTGTCGGGGTGCACGGACGTTAGTTTAACGTGAAATATCTATGGCAGCGAGTGCTCGCGCTATCATTCACCACCGAGCTCGCCGCCCCGTTACCTTTGCGACGCTCCCAAACCGTTTGGCTCGCTCGGCGCCGGATATTGGGATACCTGTGCGTGGCCCATAACCTCCTCTTTGCAACGATATACTTGATCTGTATTTTAGACTGGCTCTTGCTCGTGTTAAGGCCGACATATTGAATTATTTCAATATTTTGCACACTCGCTTCAAGTTTCTATATACAAATATTGTTCAAAATACACTTATTATTACTTAATTCGATCGAGCTCGACAAACTCTTTACACAGACACCGAAACACCGCGCTATTACGTCCGAGTCAAGAGTTACACTCAATAGTAAAGAGCGCGAGAGTCGGTTTGGCCATTAGTTCCCCACGCCTCTCCCCGCCGCTCCGCTGGCCCGCGACGCAAACTCAAGGTCGTATTAGCGATCTAACTATATATGCTACACAACGATATCGCATTTACGTTTCTGAGACTAAGTTTCTATAGCTAGAGAGTTCTTAAGCCAAGACGATATAAACATTTTCGTTACGGTCAAAATTTCTATACTGGTACACGTATGTATCGACGTGATTTTAAAGACGTCTCACGTCAAAAATACTTATGACTTATTTACTTTGCTCCGGCTGTTTAAGGGTTTAACTAGTACGGCCACCGGATGTCACCTCTATACTAATTCGGTAGCCGAAAATTAAAAAGTCAACTATCATCATGTGCAGCGTTGTTAGTTCGGAATGACATTTTGACTTTGTGTATGTGACGTATCCGGCCGCTGAAATACACTTGAAAACTTTACCAATTGAGAAATTGCACCAATAGGAGATATCCTGCAATGTTTTACCACTAGAGGCGCCACTAGCACAGTTACAAAAAAACATTCAAAAACACGACGTACGTGTACGACTTAAAGACGAGTTTGTTCTAAACATAACAATATACAATATTTTTGTTTAATAAACTTTAAATTAGTACATAAAGCCAAATATCAACATGTATATACGTACCTTTCTACCAAATTCCTTCAGACTCGCGCCACGCTTTTCTTACAGATTTTTTAGGTTTGCTATTTTGAAATGGCCATATAATGCCATGATATCATCACAATTTTACTATAGCTTTGAGAAATTAAATTAATCCAAATAACGAGAAATTTGTGATATCTTCAAAAATGACGTTTCATTTTGGTTTTCTGTTTACGGAGTGTGCTCCATCTACGTAACGCTTTGCGTTTTATATCCTATTTCTCACTATTCACTAGTCTGGCTTAGCCGTACGTTTTACGAAACTATGAATACATCAATTTTTCTATCTATATCATTACCCGTAGCATATCGAACGCACCTCCATGATCCCATGTGGATGCGATTTAGCCAAAGCACTTTTATAAATAAACAGCGCCTATTTTCACAGAGGGGACCACATGAAGAGGAAATGGGAATATAATCCTAATGCATTTAGCTTGTACATTGCATTTAGAGGACTATTATTTAGTTAAAGCGTGGCCTCAGCGAAGCCTAAAGCTGTGCTTTATTATAACTGTGCTTTATTATAATAGTTTACATGTCAACTTCATTATTTCAAATGTGGAGTAATACACTCACGACGACGACGCCGTGCACTTTAATGTTGCAATTATGAAAAATCTTGCTTTATCTAAAAGGTTGGCTAATTAGGTACCAAAATGGAGCAAAACCTTGCTAATTAAGAAAAAAGGCATAAAACGACTCCGTCAAATTATAATTAGGTTGGTAGTTAAATATTATTCAGAAGTTTAGCTAGAGCTCTATCACAGTCAAAATGTTATAATTATAAATAACTTTGAAAATTAATGTATAGCTACTAAAATAATCTCTCTACTAAATAATTTTTAAAATTAAATCAACAAATATAAATGACAACACAAATATATTAAGTAAATGCCTTAATATTTGTATTATGAAATAGTTTAAATATTTCAAAAATCGATGTAGTCTATTGTTTTGAATATTTGTTAACCTACGAACGTATGTTTTCCCATAGTCTATTCTTAACGCAAAAATAGAACCATATAATACTTGATATAGAAAATATGTAATAAGTAAGACAATAGCATGCCTCGACAGTTAACAGAGATGATTGTCTACTACTCTTGACGTATATTGCCGAAATTTTATATTCGAGACGATGAACACGAAACAATATGTCTACCCACTGTGTTCGCTCACGATTTGATTCCGCATTCTCAGTTTATCGACCTATGTTCTCGGTTCTTTTAATAGTAAAATCATTCGCCTTTGTACTCATACTCATACTCATACCATTTATTGCTTTTCATGTGTTACAATTGGTCTTAAAAATGTATATTATCTGGTCATACATGAAACCCTGAGTAGGGCACCGCAATATTGAATAAGAGATTATAATATTTTATAATAGTAATAAATGCTAATAAATACATAATTGATTTTATAGTTAAGCATTGGTTTTATCAGAGAGAGAGAGAGATGTAATGTTGTAATGCCGCGTTTACGCTTACACGATCTAACGTTCGCCGACCTAAAATAAACTAACAGAGTGTCACCTGGATCTCCTAGACTCGCCACTCGTATTCGTCGTTCGTTTGCGACATTTTAAAGGTTTGATTTTAAAATACTTTCCTTCCGTGTATGGGACGGATTATAAAAAATCCCTACCGCCTCTGGTCAAGCGTGTTGTACGAGACACTTGCTGGTGGTAGAACGCCTTCAGCGTCCGCCTGGCTATACCGACCACCCTTCTATGTAAAGTCTGACGTCCAATTTTAATATCTTTGCTTCGGTGTTGATGTGTTACGGCATTGTTTATAGAAGAGCCAGTACTTACTAAACCCATGTACTCTATCTTTGACCTCATTGTCACTTACCATCAGTTGAGACGTCAAACGCGGGTTTAGAAAAAACGAAAATTAAAAGAAACTCAGACCAAGCACGAGTTTCTTCAAGCAAGCAAATGTTCGACGAAGCAAGAATATGAGCATTTTTTCCTGGAACTACGGATGCTAGCTTAGCCAGCAGTAATTCCATTACTATTATTCCCAAAGCAATACTATCCAACCTAGTCATTTGTATCGCACATGCAACCGAACCGGTTATTATGTAAATGGCAGAAAAACCGCCACTACCCAATCGGGTGAGTCAACGGATGCGCTTCCAAAACGTTCATTAACATAATTTATTCGCGCCTGTCAGTACCGGTCTTAAATTTGTGAGGGCTGTTTTTCACCAGGACCGAGGGGGTTGAATTGTGTAAAGCGGTCACGTATTTTTTAGCGTCAGTGGATACGTACGGTGTAGTTTAATAATGTCATAACCAGCGCGCTCGCGACCGGCGGCGTGATAACATCGCGGATTCGTAGTGCTGTCAGTTGCCGCAGAATTTTCGAGGGTTTATAGTATAAGACATCCATTTGGGTGTGTGTATAAAATGCCGTAAACTGACAAATTATCGAAATTCTAAGGACGCTTGTTTTACGTCGATCAATTTTGGCTCTGACAATCAGAAACAAACGAGTGAACTGAGTGTTTGTAAAAAGTATTTTAATTCAGAAAGGAAAAGTCACGAACCCTCAATAGATATGCCAGTTTCGAAGACAATATAGGTGGATCTACGAAGACTCCGACAATAAAATCCACAAAAAGGTACCAATAATTTTATGGTCGGAGTCTTCTTTTTGTCAATGTAGAAATCTTAGAGCCTATGCACACCGAGTATACGCGCTTCAAACGAGATTCAGACGCAGCTAGTAATCCTTTGCACCGTAGATCCGCGTTTGTATCGATACAAACGTGCAGGTAACGCGCGTCTACCTTTATCGCGTCTGCGTGTTTATATAGAAACAAACGCACCTTAAACGCGCTTCTTGAGCGCGTTTGTATCGCGTTTTCATCGATTCAAATGCAAACAGTCTGCTTTTTTGAGTTTTTTGAGTTCTACGGTACCGCAACTTATATACACGTATAAAATACGCTGTGTGCATAGGCCCTTAAATTTCCATTTTTCTTTTCTATACTTCAATCTGATAATTTAACAATGACCAAGCAGTCAGTCAGAAAAAGAAGACCTTTACATACCCAACCCAACAGAGAAGATGTTATCTCTCCATGGTATAATGTGCACATAGACATTAGTAAAGTTAATAGCTGAAAAGTGAGATCTCCGCGGATGAATTATTTGGAGAATTGAAAATGCATTGGCAACACTGATCGCCCCTTGTTTCGTATTCTGCAACCATTATTATTTTACGTACAAGAATTCGGTTAGATGGAGTTTCACGCGACGTATGAATACGAAACGAGACTGTTATTCGACGTCTTTTAAAACATTAATTCATCAGCCGTACCTGTAATATTTTTTATGGATTACTTAATTTTATTTAAAAAATCGGTGTGTATAGAAGTCGTGGCTACTACTGATGGTTTTCATGAATTCTAATTTCGTCCTCGGCGCTCACCATTTTGGTCAACCTGGTTCGAGCCGGTGTCATTTTTATGGACTTCTTTCTTTCTTAAACGATGAAAACGTATCCACTCCGCTCCCAAAAGTGGTTTTGGTCGGTCGCAAACGGGATTTAAACTGTTAATTTTAGCCTTCTTTTCTTTCGACCTTGCCATTTTCACTTGCAATCAACGTCAAATTTATCGTATTTTTAACGTTAAACCGTAGCGTATATTCTATTCTTTAAAATACAGTTTATTTGACCCAAATCCGTCGAGTAGTTTCGACGCTAGCTCACTTTAAACTGAGCGCTAACCACGTAACACCTCAATTTTAGTGTTCACTTCCGCGACCTATGACGCCACGAGAGGCGGTCGAGTATAAACTTTTTTCTTGTCATCAGACTGATCTTTACGATGGTATAACTATTACGTTTCTAACTCTTAAACTTTCGTTTCACGAAGCTCTCGAAAGTACACATTTTTCGTTACGTTACTTTTCTTGGTTGACGCCCTTTAACCTAACGTAAGGCATTCATTTGAATTCATGTCAAAAATATACTAACTCTAGTTTTGTAATCAAGTTAAATCATTACTTTCCCATTTCCCATCAAAATTCAAGGTTATCATATACATGATAACTACTAACCCATCCTTAAACTACTTTGTCGTCGATGTACGAGTAGATAGCTAATTTTGTAAGTACTCGTAGCAGGAGCGTTTTCGTAGCAGGGTCTGGATATACCTAATCTAACTATTCATAAACGCAATTGTTTGTGAAAATGTTATGCTAAGTTAAAACACTTCCGCTCTCAATAAGCTTGAAAATGAATCGATTGTTTCCTCTGAAATATAAAGTGCACGGAGGTGTAAGCGAGGCTTGGTGTTCCCCTTTATATCTATTTTCGAAGGCGGAACCCTTTTATCGTCATTCAATATAGGAAGAGGGACGTAAAATAAAAATGAGGCATTCTTTCCTATTTTTATATAATGCATAATGTTGTTCTCCCTGCGTAGTTACCTGAGCGTGTCGATCGTCGTTTACCCTTGCTTATTAGTAAATGCCATTTGGTTTTAGCCGTCACTTTATTCTTGGCTGATTAAAGACTAGTCATGTTTTAAAATAAAACTCCACTTTATCATTGGCTTTTTTATATAGCAATGTTGAAGAATATTGTTTGATTTATAGATCAGGTTTCTTATTTGTAAATTAATATATTTACTTAAATAAGTTTTTAATAGACCCTTTAAACCCAAACTGCTTAAATAGACTCCGTTTCCATTTCAACCAACGAGTTAAATATCCATAAACGATTTTCATTGTTCAGTCATTTCGATTTATTTAATGCCGAAGAAAGCGATCCTTAATTACTTTCTTGTTTGAACTTCATTGAAAAGTAAAAGAGCCACGAGGAAGCCAAGCGTGCGAATTGAAATATTGGCAGTTCTTTAAAATTACCTCGAACTAGTACAATATTCACTGAACTATATTCCATCAACACTATAACCGTGAGTTTCAAATTTAGTCCTCAATGTTAAGGCTTCCTTAAGTTTCGTGTCATCTCTATCTAGAGCTGTGGCGTAGAAACATGTATTTATTTTAATTAAGACTTAACTTTAAGGGCGTTTCGTGCAACTGACGGCTAATCATTCATTACGCCAATTTCTGTAAAAATCTTGTAGTACATATAAGTAAATTTATTAGTATAATAGCTCGTACCTACGTTGCGTAGATTCAGTCAGGGTAGGTTTCAGTTGATGTATGGAATGAAATAAGCTAAAAACCCAGTGAGGTGGCGCATCTTGGAGTCATGGAATGTACCCAAATTATACCCGTAACTACTTGAATGGACTCAACCATACCACCTAGATTTTCGAGTTAGAAATGTAAATATCGATGGCTTTACTAGCATTTTCAAAAATATATGACTTTTGGAAAGGTTTGTAAAGAAAATACCGAATCACGTTAGCAAGATATTTTATTTGAGTCACGTACAACTTTATAGTCGGCAGAAGCTGCCTCTTTTTTCGGATTAAAACGTCAGTTACAGATGAATTTCAACAAAGACGGTGAGGAACATTTTTAGAAAGCAAGATGTAAAATGCAAATTAATCGGGGGAGCTAGATATATAGGCATCTATAGACTTGACTTCCGAATCTAACCAAAGTAACCATCAGTAGGGATTACGTAATGTGCCTAAGTAAACAAGCTATTATTTCCATCTTTAAATTCTGGATTTAATTTCGAACACCTAGTATTTTTTTAAACGTAACTATATTTGTCTATTTTACAAGATTTTATTTATAGCGAGGCCAGAATAAATCGTATTTATAAATAACTGTTAAGTTTTATGTTTACAAGTTTTTATTTAGTTTCACTTGTTGTATGTTTAGTAAATCTTGCGAGTTCATTACATTCACTTGTAGTTAGAGTTGTAGAGAGTAGTAGTTACAGTTGGTCGATTATTCACTAGACAAAATCCGCAACCTTATGGTCTAAGTATCCTAAATATCTACTAAAAATAGTAAAAGTTATTTTTACAAGTATCTAGAACACATTTAAATTCTAAACAAACATAATCGACAATTAATTATGATCAAACAGACAGCCTTGTATCAGCTAATAAAGGTAGTCAATTATCCTCGCTTAGATTTCGATTTAAGCAAATGTCAAAATTAATGGAATTCCATTTCAATATTTGTATTTATTATAAATCAAGTAAGAATAATTAAATTTCTATGGCTTGTACTGAAGTGATGAACGTCAGACTAAAATTTTGTTATTTTGGTGTTTATCGATGAAATTAAAGTCTACTTAAGTATAGTGATTAAGCAAATTAGTGTTGTATTACAAATCGATGTTAGGAATAAGCAAAATTCGTCGAATAATTTTACTGCGTGTATAGTTTCATTGGGAATTATTTTTACCACACAGAGTACTATATATACTGACGTAACGAATACTCAGGTACATTCGATGGTACATTTCACGCCATGTCCTTTGCGGGATAGGCAGAGAGAAGGGAGCGCTAAGAATCTCAATCTAGGCACTGGCACGCCTCTGGTTTCCTCTACAGTCATTCGTCTCTTCAGTTCACGCATCGCTGTTGGGATTGTGTGATCCATAATATGTTAAAATCTATGAGCACTATCTTCAATTTGATCTTTAAATGTTTATCTAAGTCAGTCCTGGCTTTTCCTTCCACTAGAGTTCGCATCTATAAATCTATAATATTATTTTAACTCCAACTTATGTAGCAAGTCATCGCTGTAACTGGTTTAGGAATGTGTATACTAGTATGTATGAATGTTTGCTAAATTTTCAGTTGTCATTAGCGTCGGGGGCAGTTCACTAATGTCCAGTTTCACGGTTCGACGGCGACTAATTTATACTGCCCGATTGCTGTCTCGTTAAACATAATGTGCAGTTTGTTAATGTCCGCTGCTGCCTTTCAAATCTCCTAATTACACCGGCTATTGGTGGACTCCAATATATGGCAATTTTGCGTGTACCGGTTTTCTGTCGGAAACTCTATGTTCCGCGCTGATTTGAAGCTTTGAACACGCTTAGTTCTGAATAATTAATGATAGTTGCTACTATACTCGTTATTATAGCTAATGTCGGTTAGTCGAGATGAGTAATTTTATTATGCAAAATTGAGAATACAGAATTTCTAGGTTGTTTAATGTTTCCCTAGAAAATAATGTACCTACGAGTACTTAATAGAGAAACGGAGTTGTATTTTCTCATACGTACACAACAGGTAAGCGAAAGCATCCAATAAATCACCCATAAAGTGCACTAAAAAAGAAAAGTACACGAAACGTACCGTGCAGCATCTCGTAATTTCTCACCCTTTCATTCGTATTTCACCGTTCTTTTACCAGTTCATTTTTTTAAATACGTTGTTCGACAAATTCACTTAATGTCGCGTTAAATGAACCGTATTCGCATAATAAAAGATTTTATACTTAAAAGCGATTTGAAAATGGACGATATTTCCGTGGAACGAGATAATGCTGCAGTCGACGGGGATGCTTCATCTACTGCACAGTCTACGGTACCGTCAGAATATTTTTTCGCGCTCGAACGGTTTCAAATTCCGACGGAATAAACTAAAAAATACCACATACAAATAAGGCTCAGATTACTTAAATACTGCGCTGTTAAAGAGAGTTCCCGGAGGTTTTTCCACGTAATTTAAACTTTATTACTGTCCTCTTAGTGAAATTGAGCGTTTATTGGCACTCGCTTATTTATTTACCTTCGTAAAGTTACTTCATACTTATTTAAGAACGAAATTATTATGAGGGTTCATTAAAATTTTAATATAGCATGACTCAGTGATTCTAAAAGTATTCCAAGAGCTACGCCGAAGTGATTACGTTCTCTCATATACAAACTTTAGGAAAGTTGATCAGTATCACTCTATTGTGAATCCTGTGATGAAGAAAACCTTCAATGAAATCCGAACATAATTACCGGCGTATCATCCGGCCAACATTAGTAACACAATTATTATGATAATCAGAAACCTTGTTATGCTTCCCAAATCTTGTTTCTATATGTAATCAAGTTGTTTGTATTACATATATATATAATCAAGTATCTATAGATACACAATATACAAGAATCATGTCGAGCTATATGTATAGGAATGACACCTTCTACTGATAATGTCACCAAGTAGTCTATTTAACTAGTACCTATGCGGTTTCAATCTTTCTTTGGCAGTGGTATATTTCAGTGCTTCGAAAAACTTAATTGTACCTACATTGAAAATACCCTGGTTTTTATAGCACCCGTTCTCATTCTGTTTTAAAAATAAAAATAAAGTGGATTTACCGGTACGCAATCCCAGTCGGAGGTATAACCAATTCGCACGGTTTATTTCCATGTTACCTTTTCAGTTTATTTAATTATTTATTACACCCACGGATATACTTTAATTTGTATCTTAGTTTAACGTCCAGTTAGGCTATTATTCTTTTTCTTTCTAGTCGGTTACTCTTAAAAGGCCGGTAATATTAAAAGGCCAAAAGCCAGCCATCGATCATGGTCCAACAGAATACCAGCGCTGTAGGCATTTTTGTCTGTACCATTAAGCTGAGTTGAGGCCCTTTTCACAATAACAGCAGACCATCAGACATGATTTCAATATGTTAGCCTTTGACTACATAATTATTTCTTTATAATTATAACTGTTTTGGTCATTGCTGTGTGTGAAATAAACATATTACTTACTTGCTTACTTATTAACTTACTCTTGACAGAGTGATCGTGGTCAAGAACGGACATATTATAAAGGCATAGAATATTCTTTTTTCTACTCTCATATGGTAATTTGTTCATTAGGGCACCACAACCAGCAGCACAAACTACTTCATTCCTAAGGGTCGTTTCGTAATGAACGTCGCGGTGTCGTAATATTCATTACGACACCGCAAACCTACATTACGATACCATCAACTCAAAGTAATTGAATTAATAGTATTATGGAATTTGATACAAAATTAAGTAGTTTAAGAAAAAAAATTGTTACCTACGCAAAATAAATAGGTAAATCATAAACTGAAATAGAAAACGTCGCGTCGCATAATGTTCAATACGCAAAATCTTTCTTTGTTTTAATAATGTTTCTTTTGTTCTAGTGGTGGATAATCACAAAGGGGAGACCCTAGAGTTGGGACACGTTCAGCGCTACGATATGGGCCCCTACTACTGCATCGCCAGCAACGGCGTACCCCCCACTGTCAGCCGACGGTACCACGTGCAAGTGCATTGTAAGTCATCCATTATATAAGGTCCTTTTTTATTAGTAGCAAATATATGGAGGGGGATAAGTGCTGGTCATTTGTACCACTTAACACAAAAAATACCCTGTTACTTGTATGAACATTTTTTATACTAAAGAAAAATAAACCTCATTATTTTGCGCCTTGGTGGCATAAACGCATCCATGTCGTCATGAATGAAAGTCTAGTTATAACCTATAGATGACACCCTAGCAATATTTGCCGCTAATAAAATATAACCCTATACTATTGTCTTTGATTGTAAGTACTGTTTAATTCTACTGATTGAGAGAATCACAAAGGAGGATTATATCTAGAGTTGTATTATTTAACGTTCAGCGCTACATGTTGACATGTGCTACGGCGTAGCACAGATACCGTAGCAGCGAGTGTTAACTTTTAAATCATACGAGTAGCACGTGGTAGTAATCAAAAGTGTTGCACTTTCTATGCAAAGTGTCACTTAAAGAACTATTTTGTGTGAGACCTCGATTCTTTTAACCATTCATCAATACAATAGATACTTAACACACTTCACAAACTATTGATGGGTAAGAATCCGCATTATTTTCTCGAATGTATATAAGATTGGGTAATTCAGTGGCAAGTACCCTACTGGATAAGGAAAAGAAATAAAAGTTGAACGTGAGCTGAAGCTCTGAAGTAGATACTGGTATAGATCATAGATGACGGAATTGTATAAATAACCAACACTCTTTTACCAAATATAGACGGTCTCGGCTTCATTCGTTTGATTTAAAAATCACAGAAAGTGACAGTTGAATTCATATGTATTTTATTTGAACAACAGAATTACGTCAGTGATTGGAACTCCGATTTGTTGTACCGTAATTAATAGGAATAGAATTTTTAAATACTTTTCTTAAAGGTAGTCTAGTCTCATATCAGAGTTCTTAAAGACACTGAACATCTGCTAAAAATCTAATACCTGCATGATATATATATCGGTAATATAGTTATTTATACAATTTTATTCCATTCCAAATTCCATATCATAGCAAAAAATTACAGCACTGGTTATTAATGTTCTTACAAACTTTGAAGATCGCACCATGCCACTAAATTTTTGACATAAATACCTACCTTA
This sequence comes from Hofmannophila pseudospretella, assembly GCA_947369225.1. Taxonomy (NCBI): domain Eukaryota; kingdom Metazoa; phylum Arthropoda; class Insecta; order Lepidoptera; family Oecophoridae; genus Hofmannophila; species Hofmannophila pseudospretella. The sequence goes on along the minus strand of OX376321.1, from coordinate 8,602,911 downwards.
AGTATCCAGCTGAATTTTGTACCCCATAAAATACAGATCAGTCCGTGCCCATAACTTTTTTAAAAGTTCAGTGTGTTTGTGTCAACAGTCATACCTCAAGTGAAAGTGACGAACCAGCTCGTGGGCGCACCTCTCGGCAGCGACGTGGAGCTGCAGTGCTACATCGAAGCCTCTCCCAAAGCCATGAACTCCTGGTATCGCGAAGACGGTAAATGTAAATATTTTCGCTGTTAACTTATGGATTTTTTTTATTTTTATTAAGGAGAGCAGACGAGCGTTTGCTCGTCTGCGTATCCATCCCATATCCCATATCTCGTATCCATCGGTCCATCTGATGTTAAGTGGTCACCGTCGCCCATACACACCTTGAGGACTAAAGGTTTGCTTCATGTGCCGAAAATTAAACAGAGAGATAACAATTAATAGTGATAATTATAATTAAAATTATTATACAAAATATGAATAGTGATACGTATTAAAATAACTGACTATTAATAGCAGTATTGTTCGTTTTGAATAAAAATAAATACTTACCCAGAATTTGGTGAACAATTTATGCTGATTAAAGCAAACGTTTAACTTTAAACAAAATAGTGTATTCAAACTGAAATATGAAGTATTTCCTGTAAATAGATACTCAACTTCAAAATTATTAAATGGGATGTAGTCACGCATAAAACAAAGTTATCGCAAATGTAAAGTAATAACTATAAACTTTCCACAGCCCTCGTAAGCGACAAGCTTCAAGAGAATCCAAAGTTCCGTGTCACAGAAACTGCTGTGAACGAATTCTCTCTATGGATGAACTTGACGATAAAGTCGCTGGCGCCAAGCGATTTTGGCACTTACGTGTGTGCGTCCGTCAATGCCTTGGGGAAGATGGAGAGCCAAGTCAGCCTACATAGTGAGTACAATCTATTGAAATAAACGAGTTAAGACTTATCTTCCACAACCAGTACCGGCTTAAGAGGCAAGGGGTGTAAACTTATGTACATATAACGTGTGCGGGCTGTAATATAATCTAGTTTTAGTAGTAATTTCTGTCCGAGTTAGATAAATACGAGTAGATTAACACTTTTTTGCACACATGATCCACAAATAGGAAAATACAATTTCAAATAGAGATTTATAAAGGCGGCCTTATCGCTCAGAACGATCTCTTCCACTTAATATAACATATTGGTACAGGTATGGTAAACCAGAAGGTTCGGTATAATTTTCATAATAATAACGAAAATATCAGATTAAAAGTTTATAAAAATAACAGTTTTTTTTTATAATAGCATGCCATCTTTAGTAAAAGTAAGGTAGTTCATATGTCTACTTAATATTATGATGAAAGCGGCACTACGAATCAAATATGTCAGTTAAACCCAATCCTGTATACAACCGAGAAGCTTCAAAGAAGATATCTACACCGATTGCCACTGTATATCAGTGTCAACTCACATAAGTCACGTAGGCTTTTATGCTCTAACACTTTACTACTTTCAAACCCATAGGGCCCTTATCATGAATATAAAGTAGCACTTACTTTGGGAATAAAGAACGTAGTAACTTCTCTTGTAAGTACTTTATTGTTAAATTAAATATAAGAAAGTTCTCTATAATTAGACTAATAAATATTATATTTATATTATATCGCTAAAAAGTATGTAATAATATTAAAGTATCCTGTAAAGAACAATGTGTCAGATAAGTGGCCGAACGGTGTGCGAACTTTTATTTTTATTATTGTGTTTTTAACAGATGTTAATGGGAGAAGAATAAAGTGGCCCTGCCATAGCTAAGGCTTTCCACTAGTAAGATATAAACCGAATTCAATGTTTCTAGGACTAGAGCTGAGCCTGAACGGCTACGGCGCGGAGGAGCCGATGGTGTCAGGCGCGGCGTGGCAGCGCGCGCGCAGTCCAGCATCCCGCGCACGCCCCGCCGCCTCGCACGCGCACGCCCACCCGTACTCCTTGGCGCACCATCTGCCGCCGCAGTTATACGCCCTGCTGCTAACCGCGTTGCGATATGTGCATACTTTGTAGATTATGGACTTTACATTGGGATATTGAGAACGTTAAACTCGATTTAAAATGCTATTCCTAAATCGTTCTTGTAAAATATTCAAGTACGGTTCACATACAAAATTGATTGACAACTTCACACTGTTAGCTGTGACCCAACAACCGGACTCCTTTTCTAACAGACACGAATCTGTGAACGATGGTGTAACCTAACCTTTTGCCGCATCATCTGGCGCCACATCATTGTTATACGCACCGCGATATGTACATATTTTGTAGACCACGTATATATTAGGATATTAAGAACGTGATCAGAAACAGTTCTTGTAAACGATTTGAGTGCAGTCTTTTAAGATATTTGCTGACTACCCGACGTGTAAGTTTTTCTACACCTTGGCACATCTTCTGGCGCGCAGCATATGCCCTTTTGCTGCGCTGTGTACCTTATAGACTACGTACTGTATATTTGACCGAAAATTGATTAATGAACCTTGAGCTCAAATCAGAGTGACATCTTTAAACGCACACGTAGCACGCGCACGATATCATTATAGTCCCCATTGTTGTTGCATCCTTTCGTGGGAATAGACCACGATCCACGTTGCAGACCTAGTGCATTAATGGATTTGCCTTTAATGGACATGCCTTCATAACTTTTTAATTATGGGATATACAAGTTTCAACACTTTGTTTTCCTTCACCGTTAGAGCAGTCTGAATGTTTCTTGTAAAATAATCTGCTCATAAAGTTTAAAACTACCTGAGATGTGAAAGTTTACTGAGTTAGCTTCTGCTCTATCGAAGTTTGCAGTAAGTATTAACCTTTGATTAATTACTATAGGATTCGAACATTTTATTTAGGTAGATATCTAATAAATACGGTAAAATTACAGTTTTGTTTATATTTCATAATATTATGCACTCGAAATCATTTATCTAAAAAAATTCTCGACTATTTGAGAATGAGTGTAGGAAACGGTTAATTATTTTAGTAGGTACACGAAACTATATTTTTTAAGCCCGATTGAATGTCAGATGCTAAACTTTAAAAGTTTAGTTTAAAGATAACACTCTGAATCCATCCATAAAGTTATTGAAAGTTATGAAGAGATCTCTAGAACATGGTTCGTTAGTCTGATTTCAGTCTGATGAGTGCCCGAGGGACTGGCTTCGTATATCATGCGATATTGCCTCTGTTCTAATTCTGATGACTAGTCTCAATCCGCTAGAATTATGTCCATGATTTGCATTACACTGAAACTGGCTATAGGTACTTGGTACATGCAAATAATACTCTGAAAAGTGGTAGTGGCGTCTGCTACGATTTTTGCTATGGCGCGGCGTAGCGTTCGTAGCAAAACACGGTTTTATCTTCCTACCTATTTACGTGTCTACGGCTACCTGAATTTGTAAATATAACTATGAAATTAATGAATTATGATGATACCACAACGTCTATTGAATCGAAATAAATAAACGGTGTAAATGTAAAGGTATCTACCCACTTTCAATACAACACATACGAGTACACAATAGTTAATAAACGAAATGTGATCATGTTTCCATTTCATCGCATATCTAAACAATACAGTTTAACGTTTGTGAGAAGATCGTTAATGAAATGTAACTATAGTCACTTGTTAAATTAAAAACCTTTTTCATTTAAAAAGATTATTTCGATTATTTTATGGGACTTAAAAAAACATCTACATACTTATTTTAATTAACATAATTTGTATACTTCAGGTATAACAGAAATAGATGATTTTTTTCTTCTATTTACACTAACTTTGTACCCCTAAGTATCGAGTATTCGAGTATCCCTATAGTAAATATAATATATATTATTGTAATTTCCATGGACGATGTGATATTTTTTGTAAAAATAAGTAAATATAATATTTACGAATAAAAATGTTAAGTATAACTAATTTAATTAAATGTAATTAATTTTTAGATATGTACGATGTTAGTTAGATTCACGGTAAATATATCTATATCTATACTTCTATCCAACGTTCAATCTAATGTTGTCCAACAAAAAAGTTCTATTGAAGAAATGTTAGTGAAGAGGATACTAGTTAAGAATTTGTTAAAAAAACTAGTTAAAAAAATGCCGTTTATTACGATGATATTATACTTGTGTCATGTATTTAACAGAGTAGTTTAGGTAAAGTCACATTAATTGTTGCTTCGAAATCACTTTAATCACACAGATTAATTCTAAAGAAAGAAGGCAGACAGCAAAACAGGCAATTTTGCAAACCTGCGACTATTCGCTAGTTCACCTTTCATACAAAATGTTAATCGAGAGATGTGCAAGTCAAATATTTTTTATTTAAGAATATTCAAAACTTGCATGAAAAATAATGAAATCCGTGATTTCGAAGCACATTTATCCATATCACATTTCACATTACTAGATATCCCACATCGATTCCTACTCATCTCGAAATCTTACTAACCAGTATGTTACGTTGACTTTGACAATAAATGTGTAATTTACTGAAATATAATATCGAAATAAATGTCCTTAAGTATCCCGATCCCTAATTTATTGGACGATGGTGTAATTTTACCTCTGCCACAGTCTGAGAGGAAAGAGGAAAGGTCAGCCGATCAAGTGTACCTAAAATTCATTTGGGACGAGTTGTCGAGCTTTCAGAGAATTTGTTTTTAGCGTAGCGATAAATAGAACATTAAGTTAGCTGAGCTTCATTTTTAAAAACATGAGAATGAGATCGTAAGTATATTGTAGGAGAGTGAAACTTATGAACCTAAATTAAATGTGCCTAATTATTACAAGGAAATCTGTGATTAAAATAGTATAATGATGTCAGATATTATACTAAAATACTCCTTCAATCTTAGTTAAATTTATTCTTTTCGTTATTCGTTAAACTTAGAAAAATGCCCATAACGAAATTTATAAACTAAACTTTATTATCATATCTATCATTACTAGAATCACTGAAGTTACTGAACCGATCTCTTTTAAAATGCATGTTTAATGGAATACAGGTTGGTAATGAAGTCTGAAATGTTCAAGGATTTTATATCAATTTTATTCACGTAGTCGATTGCACGGCCCGAGGTCAGACCGCCATGAGACACTGCAGGACAATGACGAATGGTCGCCGCGCCGCGCCGGTATGGGGGCACTAATGCATTTTTCGTGTTGCACTTGAATTAATGCCACTAGCCTTTTATTTCATGGCCTCGGAAGAAAGAAGCTTAAATAATCCTGAAGCGTGGGATTAAAGTTAATTCTGCCTGACAAGGAATATTTTTATTCGAAGTAACAATATCTAAAATATCTACAGCCCACGTAAAACGAAATTATCATAATCTTCTAAACCCATCTACCAAAGTGCGTAAGCGTATAGACGAGAATAATAAGAGGCTGAATTACAAAGATCCAAACTTAGACGATTTTAGATCTACAGATAACTTTATGTTCTTCGCTGTCGGTATCTTGGATGAAAAAAAAATTAGAATCCCTGGCGCATTTGTTAAGTACTTGATGCATTGTACGATTTATTATTTCAACATGTTCTTAAGAAATGACAACCTGTGAATTTTAGTACCTAAATATGATTTGTTCCTGATTGGTCTCAAAAATTCGTGCCGAATGTGACAAAATTTGTATATGGGTAAGTACTTACGCGATCGATATTTAATGCATGACTTTGTGCCAGTGGTCGTTAGTATTCTAAATCTGTGTCTAAACAACGAGAAGCAAAATATTCATGAGCTAGTTGACTAAAGGAGGATGAAATATTCAGCGATGGCTTTACTATTAACGTTGAAGTTTTGAATTTTTATCGGATCGGTGGAAGGCGAGTGACCGCAGTGCAGACCGTATAACACTCAAACTAAAAGTTTCATCAACATAATTTATTCGGGACACCCAGTAAAGTGGCCCGCGCGGACGCCGAGCGCTATTTTTTCTCTATTCGTTCAGAATCCGCTCTGAATTCGGGACCCGGCGATTTTTCAGAAGGGAAACCTGAATTGAGCAACGCGGTCACGTAGTTTTTTAGCGTCACTCGAGCAAAGATGCGCCTGAGTTTAATAATGTCATAGGCAGCCCGCCGGCATCCTCTGTATGGCCGAATGGCGATCGCTTCGGGAACAACGTGACTTGATAGCCGTGATACCCGGAGTCCTACATATTGAATAGGTAAGTTAATACACTCTAGCTAAGCGGTTTTGTCAATGTATAACTAGGTAAGTTATGGATAAGGTGATAAATCAAAATAGCTTTCTATTGTTTATGAGAAGACACGAAAGAAACTTACACGGGTACTTGTATAATGGATAGAGATAAATAAGAGAATTATAAAGTCTGACGTTAAACCTATTCAGCTATAATCAGCTTGCCTCTTAGACGGTACAATAGACTTTAAATAGGTATTTATGTAAGTAGGTACTTAGGTATAATATTAATTTGAATCCGAAAATTATATCCAATAGAAAATAACATTTTACATAAGAATAAGTATCCATGTTTGAACATGTGAGTATTTAAAAGATTCATTCACTCATTTAAAAAAATGTAAATAATTAAATAATTTTCAAACGTGTCGCGAAAAAGAGGTAAATGATAGCGTACACGCAAAGGCTTACACCTCATTGGCTGCACTGCCAACCCTGCAATTCGCATACCTATGCAAAATGCAATTCGCAACAAAGAATCAATAAATATTCGCAAAACTGCACAGAGTCACGACCGCTTGCACAGTGGCCAATAAATCCCATACAAAGCTGGAAAAAACAAGCTCGCCCATTTTGATTTGCGGGATTTTGTTACGTTCGTCTGTACCCAGGGCGGCTGTCATGCGACAATAATTCTTTGAAAATGTCCCCGACAGTTCGCCGCGAGCGACGCCTATGCAGTCCAATCGGATTCTCTATGTCACGTGAGAGATTTTTTCACAATGGCTATTCAAACGAACCTGATATTAGCTAGCTAAACCACAGCTAAACGGACTTTTATGGCTCCCTATTCATGTCTGCAGACTACGACTATTGTTCAAGGAAAATCGAGAATTTTCCATCGCCCGCTTTTCCGAACCAAAATAATAAACATCAAAAATAATCTTAAAATCCAGATGAATAGAAGGCGGCGTTACTGGCGGATAAGAACAAAAGCAAACTGAAGGTAAGTCGTGTTATCCGGAAAAACTGAAATATTTTTTCTCAGTTGACAATTACGTTTTTGGCACAGAATTTATCCGACACTCATTACACGAATAGAAACGGTTACGGCAGTTGTTTTCTTTTAAAAAATACTCTTTTTACTTTTGTATAATATATTTTATAAGTAGAACATCTTTAATTTCGGCTAGTAGGTAGTTTTCGTCAGTACTTTTATTTCATTTTTTATAATTAGGCTAAGACAAACAGGCAAACGGGAAACCTGACGGTAAGTGGTCACCGTCGCCTAGGGGCACGTGCAACACCAGAGCAGAGGCATTTTATTACATAAAATGTTTTTATTGCTGAAAAATCATCTCATTCCCAAAATGAGGTTAATCCTTTCGTACTGTACATTGCGACGTCTATTTGCCTGTATATTCCCTTGTAATCGTGCTCGGATTTGTAAGCGATTGATTGGGTTCTTTGTACAGTCAGTGGTATATTGTGGTAGATTTTGAATCCAATTCCATAGTGGTATTGCAATATCAATATTTTCCTCTCAAAAGTAACAGTTTCACCTGTTGTATAAGCCTGTATTGAGGCAGAAATCCAATCTGTAACTATTCGCATGTAAAATAAAATCCCGTGGCTATATAGCGGACAGCACAGTGGGTCAAAATGAGGACGTCATTCAGCACGGTGATCAATCTACCGCGGGCCGGGGTGACGCATCGATGGACAGGGAAAATATCGATAGCGTGCCCACTGCCCACTCTCTGGGGTCGCCTACGCAAAAAGCCGGCCATGTTCCATACAAATTGCGTTGGTCCATTCGTTATTTTGTATGGGCAGTACTAAATATTTTTACTGTACTAATCCTGTTTATAGATAAATAAGTGCCAAAGCAACAAATTATCATAATATTTATAATTAATTTATAAATCATCATCATCAGCAGCCTACTCTAGTCCACTGCTGGACATAGGCCTCTCCCAGGGCGCGCCATTGAGCCCGATCTTCGGCTCTTCTCATCCAGTCGCTACCAGCCATCTTCCGTAGATTGTCGCTCCATCTAGCAGGGGGGCGTCCCACACTACGTTTGCCCAAACGTGGTCTCCACTCCAGAACTCGTCTACCCAGCGGTTGTCGGTTCTGCGACAGATGTGTTTATAAATAATAAATTAAAAATATGTTGAATGTAGATATTATATAGGTTAGGTATTATGATTTCCTGATCTAGTGCCGGTTACGATTGACTCTTTGGGCATTTATTATACGCATATAATGTGAAACTTATTACAATTCTTCAAATACAATTCTAAATTGTATGTTCACACAATAATAAAAGCAATCACAGTTCTTAATAATCGCGATCGCTAATTAGAGGTGGGCAATGAATTTAATAACCGATAATCGCAGTAGGAAGTAAATACATGGGTTAGATTTCTTGTCAGAGTTTCAATTGAAAGCTTCGGAGTTTTAATAACTTAAACGTTTAGAATTATTTTTAAACCTCTAATTACCATAACGTAGTAATTACTTATCTACCAACTATTTTTTTATTTAAATAATTTTGGAGGTAGGTAATTAGGTCATCCAATGTAGGTTCTTGTAACAAAAGTTTTTTAGGTAAGTTAAATACTTACATAACTTTTCAATCGAAAGTTAGGCTTTTACCTACTTTTATTAACTAATTTGTATTATGTTACCCAAGTTTCGTGCACTACACTATATTCGTTACAGAACATAAACTATTTACTTGTCAAAATAATACACGAAGAAATAAAACTTTAAATAAAGTTAGACAATTTCTTTCTCTAAAAACTTTAAAAGGTTTAAAACGGTTCACCAGTAAAATGTTCGGAGAGTAAACGCAAACGGCTCAATAAAACGCGGCATGTCCCGTTGGTAAACAGAACTGCCAGTCATTAGACTGCGCGGACGAAAACATTCGGTCCAATTATCTGGGGGGGCCCGGGTCGGAGGGAAAAACGCGCCCAGGCCAGACCTAATGACGATGTCAGCCGCGCTCATCAATCTATTGGCGAGACCTGGACATAGACGCCTAATGGCAAGGAGTTGCGCTTCAGCATAAAGGAACGAACGCCTGGGAGGGAGACTTCTTTCTTTCATCCAAGAGCTTTACTGTTTGTTGTGTTTTATTATTCTTTAACCCACTAACTATAAAATAAGGTTACCGCGTCAGTTGCATGAAACGTTCTTAAAGTTAAATCTTCATTAATATACATGTTATCCCTTTCTATGCCCTAGGCCTAAATAGAGATGACACGAGACTTAAAGTAGCCTTAACAATAAGGACGTTTCTTGCAAGTCACGGTTAATCATATATGCCGCGCTCATAAATCTATATGCATACGAGTATTACTTCAGTGTGTAGAAGAGACGCTTTATAGTGTTTGTAGAGCGCTGGAAATGGCTCTTATTAATTTTTAAGCATTATTGAAGTCCAAATAATGTCGCTGGTCTAAGATGAATATCTTTTCTAAATCCGAGACCTGGACCCCCAGGTGTTAGTGGAGTGACGTGCTTTAGTCTTTGCGAAGTGCGTTATTTACAACTTACTTTTATTTTAATTTTTAAGAGCATTGCAGAGCAATGTGTAATCTATTTCTCTATCTGACGAGAATATCTGCTGCGCTCATCAATCTATTAGTGAAACTTGGATACCTAATTGAATCCGCCCTTGGATGTTTTTAGAGAGCTATTTGATTAAAACTTATTTTTGCAGCAGTCTGTGGAGCTTATCGTATTCCGACCGAACCAATAGAAATCAATTTTTGTGTTTATAGATTTTTGTCGGTTTCAAAATCGCTACAGTCATAGAAGTTGCTCCTTATTCAAAGGCTGCAGTGTGATAACGGAGTTAGGACGCGATCATCGAGAGAGAGAGTGCAGACAGATATTTTCTTAATAACTACTAGACCAGGAAGTGAAATAAATATTTGAGGATTTACCACTTCTAAAATTTAATGTTATTGGTTAATGAACAGGTAGCAAATAGCTGATGCGCCCATATCAAAGCTGGTGTATTAAAGTTCTATCACTTATGGCATTTAGTCATTAAGTTCATAATAAATGGGAACTACTTATGCTTTACTACTTGCGAAGAACATATGTAGGGAATACATATGGAATGAATTTACAAGCTTTTATTACTCATTCGTTCTATTTACCTTTCCCGTTCTTATTTTGGGGGCTCTAAAGTTAAGAATTCTATAGACAATAAACGTAGCTTAGTCGCACTTCTCGGTCTATATGAACCATGTACTCTTTAAATGAAGTTTATGGAATAGAACTGGCTGGGGGAAGAAATTGGCGGTCGTGGGCCTTGGTATTTATTTGCTTCAAAGCGCTCAAGGAATGCGCTGTTTTATAACACTAAGTAATTATTGCTGTTTTGCAAAACTGAACACAAGTATGTACAAGTATATACTTGTGTTCATTCTAATAAGACACTGAAACTGTCTTTGTTATTTGTATACTCCTAACCAAGACAGCTTTAGTATCTTCTTAGAATCATTTTAAAAATGGAGCTGCTATCTATATATAGATAGGTATTCTAGGTAATCATTTTCACTGCTAAGATCGATTAAGTATCTGCCGCTATATTTTCACAAATAAATAAGCGAGGCAGCTTTATTTACAAGTCTATTATGTGCTTAGTGAGAGAGAATTTTTAATGGACAATATTTCCGTAAGCGCGGCGCCGTTCGGTCCGCACTTAGCGCTCACTCTTTAACTTACAATTTGAGATGGAAAATTATTTTTCATTAACGCTTGACTGCATCTCAACGTACAGTCAGGAGAATTAAAATCAATTACTTCCGCGAGAACAAAACAAACTCGCGGAAATTCCCTCGACTGCGATTTTGTTGCGATTTCTCCAAACACCGTTAACGTTAGTTGTCGAACAGCTATTATTTTGTCCAGTCGTAACTATGGGTACATTTAAAACTTTGATGTGTTAATTTTTGTTGCAGAATTATGAAACTCATATGGAGATAATTGGAATCGTTTCAAAAGTTATGAATTAATTGTAACAATTGTTACATAAATCGCTGTTTTACATAATATATATAGGTACAAATTACATAGGCTTACTTAAATAATTAAATAGTACATATACTTACGCGTAGACTAGAAGGTAAGTATCTATGTGATATTTAATAATTTAAGTTGATTATTTTAACTTCAATAAGTAAGTATCCATGGTAAAGTTAACTGCTGTTACTTCTTAAACGTTTCCACATACTTGTAATGAATTTTAAGAGACATGTCCATATTTAATAATACTAATTGATAGTTTTCATACCTATGTATCGATTCGATTATAAAATGTCTAGATTTTTATAAGGCCAGGAATTGACACCTACAATTTTTGAGCAAAATAACTCTGATAAATAGCAGTGAGCGATGTTAACACCATATATCGTTATTTTTAAATTACACTATACACATTCGTACTTATCTAATATTCATATAATTATACCTGTTCTTTTCCTACCTGTCACCTAAGAGACAAGTCAGAAAGAATACGCGCATCGTGATGACGTCACGATGTTATCTGCCAATCAAACGTACTCGTGAAGTGACTTCTGTCGCTACGGTCACGCAAAACTAACGCTCCTCGGAATTTCCACGCTAATTACTCTAATATTGTAACTGAACTATCGCCGCGAGTGCTCTAAGTGCTCAACCCTTCAAACTTTGGAAACCAGAAAGAAACCAGCCGCCGGAAATCAGATCCAGGAGCTTCTCAAGTAGTCTTGTCTCATCTCCTTCTAGCTCTCTGCCGCAAATAAATTTTTCCACCAAACGAAGCAATTTGCACACAATACCGAACGACATCTTGAATATTTTTTTTAAACTGACGTACCTAGATGACTTCATTGAAAACATCGGCCCATTATTACCCCTGAATCCGAGCTTACCATATAATGCAATCAGAAAAATCTAAATAACGATTAATTATTTAGATCATGAAGGAAGGGCGCGTTCATTCCTACATTTGGACTACACAATTTTTCTTTTTTGAAAGAAACACACTTCTTCAAGACTACACAATTTTTCAATACTTCCTCCAAGATTTAAATTACACGTATTAAGAAGCGAGTGCTCAAAATTTTGTACTTTTATCCATAGGAATACCTAAATCGATTTTTCAAGATCGTATCGCAAAGTGAAATACGATTTACACTCTCATAGACATTGACCGGTTTTCATAGATATTCAGTAACTGAGAGGACTTATCACCGCGCGGAGACCACACCAGGCCGCTTATGATATTGCCAAAGAGCAGACCCTATGAATCCACTGACACTAAAAAATACGTGACTGTTTTATGCGAGCTTATCCCTAGAACACATAAACTAGGAGATTTGACGTTAGATCTAGTTTGTGCCTACTAGTCTGCATGTTTAAATAGGTACGACTTTATAAAAGTATGTAAAAAAGAAAGAAAAAACATGGAACATGTGAACATACATCTTACGGTTTGTTTTTCGTTAAGTTAGGTAAATTGTAAATGTATTTCCCTACTTCGTAAATATCGTATTTCCTTTAGCTGCAGTGCAGTACAGTCGCTCTGCACATTATACATAGTTCATCGAACTTCGGCGTGTTCCAATTCCATCGCACTTCCGTACCTAATGTGCGAACTTCGGTTTTTTGGTTAGGAAAGACGTTCTAAGCATCTCTTTTGTTTCTATGTTCGATGTTCGATCTCGAATCGTATCGCGTTCTGGTGAGAAATCGACACGCAGCGATTTAGAGGGTTTCGGATAGGCGTTCGGTGGATCACATGTCTTACAGCGTAATTCGAGAGTTTTGTCTGAGTCGCTAAATCACGATGCGTTTTCGATCACTCTGAGGTGACTTTGCATTCGAGGTATTCACTATTTCCGATTTGATTTATAAGCCATTCTTACATGGACGTTTATTAAGTGAGTGTAAATCTATAAGTTTTGATCCTCGCACTGAAAGAAAAGCTTATTTAGGTACTTCAAACAAGAACTTGTTTCAATATGAGCATATAAAGTCGGTTTCTTAACTTAAACCAAGATCTTAGTCGTATCTATCAAGTAATTTGTTCAAATTAATGAAGTTACTTTATATGATCTAAATCAAACAAGCTATGTCATTTTTGCAATTAAAATTGTCTATGGTTGGAACGAGCTAAGTCTTATTTATATATTTTATTTTATTTATTTAGGACAACCGGTAGATATTACATTCATAATACAAACAAAAACTTTCTTTAAAAAACAGGTAAATGCATATCTTATTAAGGTAGCAACAACAAGCATTAAAAGTTGGTAGTGATATAAAATGAAATTAAAATTAGTCATAAGTACAATTAAAACTTAGGAAACAATTGGAAAAAATAACTCTTTTATTTTTTCCAATTTCTAAAAGCTCTCTATCGACCTATAAGATATTTAAGAAGATTCCATGCTCGGATAGCTTTAATTTTATTTCTGCCATTATTCAATAACGTGTCGAATACCTATTATTCTAGTGTCCGCAGCACACGCACACATCCGTGGTTTATTGACGCGCGAATGCGGCAGCGGCAGGTGTCGACCGCCCATTATCAAATACACACGCCAGCGATCGCCTGTTATCGCGCCTCTGTCACTTTCACAGATTTATTGCTCTCTATTTCCACCCAAGCCGCTGTTACCGCGTAAAACTACATATTGGATCAAAGGCCTTTCTGGAACACCGGTTTCAAAATATAAATTGCTACAGCTACATTTTTAAGTTGCGCGGTTGCTACAGCTACATTTTTAAGCAACTGAAATTTTATAGGATTTTACATTGCAGATTTCGCTCTGAAGCGTCATTACGACGAAATTTTTCACTTGAATGTGGAACTTTTAAGGAATTCTACTTTGGGTAGATCTGAATATGCGATACTAAAAACAGTAATAATATACGATTTATGGGGCACTTAAAGGCGTAGAAAACCATTGGCCATAAATAAAGGCGGTTAAAAATGGGACATTCGGTCAATGCGGAACTTTTTCCTACTATCAGAGTTTCAATATTCGTTTTTTATCCGCTCCATACATTGCTTCGCAAAATATTTTTTACAGCAAATTAAGATAAAACGTGTTTTCAATAAAATCATTTCCGCTTAGTTCACGAATTGCGAAATGAAATTTTTTCTCTGGAAAAGGCGGTAAGCGTTAAAATTATTGGGAATTTATTTAAATAAAAACTATTGGTGACAAAATACAGCCGTCGTAATATGCGGGAGATACTCGTATGTGTCGCTTAGGAGGCAAACTGCGATGTATTCGGGACGTTATATCGCATGTTATTAAATTCTTTCTGCAGGACTGGTGATAGCAATCGTCTTTATTCAATTACACGCCAAAGACGGCATGAGAACGGCTGACAATGACTGTAGGGAGGAAGGAAATGTCGCTATTGAATATGCGAAGCTTATTTCATTTAATTCTGTTGTGATGTGCAAGTCTTTTCGCGTGTTATATGAGCATGACCAATTCAAATTGAAACGCCATAGAAATGGCTAAATTTACAGAAGTAAATTTAGTTTTGTTACGTAAATTTGGAACAGTGATACTAAACCGTAAAGTGACAATGGTATTAAAATTTTAATTAAGTGTAGGTCAATTAAATGAGTTGCAATTAATATAATTGTGAAACGCTTCTGATCTTCTTCACAGGGATCAATCAGTTTAACTCACAGGAATTGACACTGTTATGCCGATCATTTATTGCTATTTTTACACATAATTTTTACACATTATTATCAGATAATTACACTTCGGCATCAAAAGCTGTCGACATAATTGTTTGCCCAAGATATTGTTAACAATTAAAAATATTCTCTAAGAAGTATGAGTAAATACGTGATTCCGTGAAAGGCTACGGTTCGCTCGAGTGATCAAAACTGCGGGTTCTGTCAAACACAGATTGCTTGCGAAAAGGAGGTCGGACAGCCAACGAATCGGTTCCTAAGGCTTCTAGAAATGTGAAATACATCACATGTGAGCGAACAAATAAACTGTCCAATATTTGGAAGATAAGATTGAGGGCTGCGAAAGATTTGGGAAGGTTTAATGTAAGTGTATTTGGTCAGATTACTTTTTAGGGTTCCGTGCTTTAACGGTAAAAAGGAGCCCTTTGGTGAGACGTTGGTGTTCATCCATCCATCCGTCTATTTTTCTCAGCAATTACTAATTCTATCCACTTGAAATTTGGCACAATTTTAGGACTTGCTTGTCCAAAAAATCAAATGATACTCGTAGATATATTTTTAACGAAGAAAAATCTGAAACATATAGTACTGACAGAAGGTATTGTATTATTCCGTGAAAAATAAACAAAGCTCTATAGGTACATTTATAGTTGGTAAAAAAATTATCACATCTTCGTCATTTTGAGTACGAAACCCTCGGTACCCGAGTCCGGTTCGCAATTGGCCGGTTTTTTTCTGGAAGAGAAGCAGACAAAACTGGACCTGATGGGAACTAGCGGAACAAGAGCAATAAAGTAGTAGATACTACTCTACTACTTTATTTGACAATGCCCCTTTACGGCAGCTATTACTGTTTAATTATTAGATAGGTACTAATGGGATCAGTTTTATGACTTTTTTGACTGTGGCGCCTCTGGTGCATTGTGCTAACGAGCCAGATATTAGTTTGTAAACCTACACTATAATCAATAAGTAATAAATCTGTATTAATTTTAAGTACTGTATACTGACATGTTTAAGTATGCTGTAAATACCAAAAGACGAATAAATGAAATGAATGAATGAATTTATTACTCTTGTAAGCCTAACAAACCATCACGATTTTGTGGCGCTCGCAGTGGAGACCAAAAGCCCGTTGTCCACGGACACAAAAAAATGGTCAATGAGCTTTCCATTCGGCTGGTCCTTGCCTCGGGTGACCCCAGGGATGGCGCGTACCTCGCGCAAAGGCTTAGCCCTGCGATCCAGCGAGGCAATGCAGCGTCCTGGGGATCATGCCGCTCTCAGGGAACCTAGACGACGTGTTCTCTCTGTAGTATTTATGTCCCTTTGTTTTATTCGTGTTAGTGTACATATTTGGTTGTTTTGTAAATATGCCTATTACCTAATAAAAATGTACAAATTTAAAAAGAGTAATGACATGCCTTTCGATTTAATCTGTGGATCTATAGTGGATTTGGTCAAAGCCAGAACAAAAGGATATGCTGAAAATAAGCGCTGACACTCAAATGAATAGCGTAGGTATATCATTTGTAATTTATACGTTATCGTTATATACTTATACTTATTTAATATAGATGGCCTTAATTATTTTTTCTTTTCTTTCTAAGTATCTACTAATAAAATTTATTATCGAATAGTTCCATTCTTACTGTGTCTTTTTGAAATTAGATCTAGTGAGTAAAAAACTCACTAAAATAGATAAGTGTTGTATCTTGTCATTAGAACTAATGAGAAATGGTCCTTCCCCATCCTTCTAGTCTGTAACTGTAAGGTCGCTTCACCTTAATATAACAACGATATGTAAATTCGATTGCCCATTGTGTATTATTGCGGTCGGTCTCGCTTGAACCCTGTGGGAACATAAATTCTCAATGGTAAATACTGAAGGCACTGCCGTGAATCTTTTTATGGCGCCATTGTATGGAAAAATAATATTATTTTAAGGACGCAACGCGATACTGAAGCGAATGGAAAGTCTCATAGGAGGCCTATAAATCTCGAATTTCTCTCTGTGCAACGTGATTCACGTCGTATAAAACGGAATAATTGACATTTGTTTACTCTACATATACGTGTAGCTAACCTAGGCAGAGACAGGGACTGTGTAGAGTCTGTTTTTTTTACCCTATAGGGGAAAACTGAGCCTATAAGATTGCTGTCGCTACTCCTTCCGTCCGTCCGTCTATCCGTCTGTCAAGCGAGTCTGGCGTCTAAATGGAATAAGATACTTTCACATGATCTTACAATGACTTTAAAATTTTGTAAAATTGTTTATGGGGGGTCCGCCATATGTATTATCTACAATATAAGTTGTGAGTAAAAATATGCCTTTTTTCGCTCAATACTTACAAATATTGTTTGATAAAGTAAGTAATAAGTCGGGTTCCATTGAACTTGTTCATAATGTAAAAAAACCTAACCTTGATTTATCACATTCAACGATCAACCCATAGTTTAATTCACGTAAAATTCACTTTTTTCGTATCCTAAACTACATTATACGATGAAATATTAATAATACATGGATAATACATCAAACAATCAACATCGAGAATATTGTGGTTAGTTTACATTAGGAAGTTTCATTGAGCTGGACTATAGTCGATATTATAATAGAACGGATTTCGCCAAAAACCTTATAAAACAGCTCCGCCCATAAACGTGACTTGGTCATTCCTACATGAATTATCGCCGCAACTTTTTTTAAGTTTTATGAAGCTGTAAGTAATCCTCGGACCCTTTGGCTTAACTGACAACACGGTGGGGTAATGAAGATCCATCCCTCGTGAGCCGCCCATCACTTTTTGGAACGAAGCGTTTTTGCTAAAGAGGGATTAGTGTACCCTTCTCGGGCTCGATTTTCCTGAGATGCTTTATCATTGGGGTTTCCGACTAACATGAGGTTAACTTGTAATCTTAGCTTTATTTGGTCGTAGTAGAGACTTAATACCTTCAAGCTCAGTAATGAAGCGGTTTTTATGAGGACCGCCCTTTATTCGATCTCCTTTTCAGTTCGCCGTTCAATGGGCCCAACTGTGTTTTATTTCTATTGTCTAAGGATTTGTGGAAAATGAGGCTTTAATGAAAGAGACTGGGTCGAGAGACGGCTTACCTTAGGTAACGAACGACAAGATATGTAGACACTGATAAAGGTATAACACCTACTCTACAGAAACATCTATATTTTCTATACAAAATTACACTTGAAACTATAAAATCATTATTAAATCGATCAATCCTTTCACATACTCGTATTTTAGAACAATAGTAGATTGTCTAACTAGTGTGGGAGAGACCAGATTGGCGAACGAGGCTAGTTCGCAACGTGAGCCGTAGGCGAGCGTTGTGGACAGACGAGTACGACAAGGGGTCCTCCCACACGAGTTAGACATGTCATTTTTTGTTGCCTCTGCGAGAAAAATAATTAAATTAAAAATATAGAACCAAACACCTACCTACATACATTTTTATATCCGGTAGCAAATTGCTTACAGCGCCTTATCCAGTGGTGGAGTATTCATTTCCATTTAATTTCATGCCTAATTTGTGTTTTTCACGATCGTTTTAAATAACAATACATAATGTAAATATGAACTAAGACTGAAAACAAATTGGCGTTCTTTTTAGAAGTTTCCATGGTCAATGTTAATAAAATGTTCTATACTGTACTTTTAAATAAATTCACCTATCGTTTGAATAAAATTATAGTTATGATTTTTAACAATAATTACGTAGGTATGTAGCCATTTTAGTTAATTTTTAAGTAATTGATAACAGGCGCCAATTGGTTAAATTAATCATAGCGCCATCTACCGACGACGATCGAAACCATCTCCATGTTGATGTAGGTTTAGTAATAGTAAATAATTATGTAAACTGTTTTAACTAATAATATAGCTGATGTTAGTTGTGATATCGACAAACGGATTTCAAATCCATCTTCAGGATGTCCATGTAAGTTGATTGATGCAATAAAAAAAATAGTCAAATACCCTATTTCTGTTTTTGGCCACTGCGAGCGCTGCGATCGATTCCACCTAGTACTTCGCACCCAGCGAATATTCGTTATAATAGTTAGCGACTTGATTGTTCAGTACTTCCGATCATGGGTAATGGATTTTCATACAATATTGCCACACTAGTGTAAGTACAAAATTATTTTATACTACTTATTATTCGGATAAAATCTTGCACAAAATCCCATATACATTTCTACAAAAAGTCGATACATTACAAATATTGATAAAATTATCATCCAATAGCAACAAAAACAGAGGAAAATTGAAAAAAATTGAAATTGAAATCGGTTATTTAGCGCTGTAAACACCAGAATACAGAATACAGAAGTATACAAAGTTTAAAACATGCAGCACAGATCATCTGGTGTGGTACAGTGCCAAAAAGGGTACACACGCTCAGCATAATGAGGAGATAGTTACGTACGTATAACTAACTACTACCAATAGGATAGGAACAGGAACTAATTTGTACTCGATAGTCTGTATTATCCTGGAGATGGTTACTATGTTGCGGTAAGTATCAAGCTCATATCAACACTACACTAACTCTGAACGAGCATGGAATGTTTCAGCGGCAAATTAAATTACCGCTAATAAAACTTGCTCCATATTTCAGGTTTCTCGTCGTACTGGCTAGTTACGTAAAAATATGTATTAATGTGAAAAACGTCGAGTCAATTTGCGAGAATTTGTCTGGTCGCCTTTATTTGCCGGTCGGGCGGACAAGCGACCCTGGCCAGCGGTAAATCAGCTTACATTTTTTCAAAGGCTTTCTGGGTTTGACGTACATCTAAAGTAAAAGTAAGAATAGTAATGTAAAATACACTTTATTGCTCAAATAGAAAACAACAGATAACAACAAATAGAGAACAAACAGATCACAAAGCACTAAGATTTTCATTACAGCAAAAAACGATAAAGCATCTCCAAGGCAACAAAGAAAACTTCAGTATATTTCACAATTTTCTACAAATATTCAGCATATCGGTGGAAAAGACAATATAGTTGCAGATACTCTATGTATATCTATGTATATATATTTGGCAAAAGGGGGGGAAAGTCGGCAAATGTTGACATAATCGGGTACCAATTATGCAGCACTGCTTTTTATTGCACTCTTTATCCCAAGATGTTACATCTCTCATGGTACACTTAAAGAAAAACTATTCTGTTTGAACTGTGAGCAATACCCGTGCAACTACAGTTAATTATAGACTGAATAAGTATCGAGGTAAATACCTAAGTAATTTCAAGAGTCAGAAGATTCAAGACAAAGCAATTCAGGCTCGGATGACAAAATCGTACTTAGGACGAATAATTAACAAAATTTACATAAAATAAATGAAATGCCCTGTAACCACTGTTATCTTCGTAACCACAAGCAACTAAACCGAGTACAAAAGACAAACCGATTATGATTCCGGATGTGTTCACTGAGCACTGTTCAGTTCAGCCACTGCTCGGCTGATTGGGCGATCCAATCGCATTAATTCGGACACTATGTAGTCAGATTGCATTGTAACAGGACTACGTGAGATGAAGTGTTTAGGACGTGACTACCATCCAATGCAGTGCGAAGTTACTCCACTTCAGCAAGATTTCTAATATAATACCTATAAAGCCTGTGCACATTTCTAAATGGGAAACTAATAACGGATTCACGGCACGTCTAGCTCGGCTCTATCGCAGTTTTCAATCCGAAGTCGAAACTAGAAGATTTGTCACGTACTTACATTGCAACTTTTACAAAAGGAACCGTGTCATTTCGTCACCTTTGTTATAACTTTGGTGTGTCAGTTACGGTTCAATTCAATTTGGAGTTTGAATATTCATTTCTTGGTTATCTGTAGACAGGATATTCACACGCTGGCTGAGGAAATAAACGACGCCAATATTAATTCTGTGGTTTTGCTGTGTAGTTCTATATAATACTATTCCGTACAGAAACACTTGCTCTAGTAGATTTTGCATTACACAACGTATTCCAAATCCCCGAGACTTAACAATTTAATAGAGATACTTTTATAGGGAAAAAGTACTTTTTCTTTAATTGCGTACCTACTGTAGTAAACTTTTTCAGTCTCCTGACCAAAGCGAACTATTCGACTACAGCATCAAACAGCCAAGAATAAATGATCAACGATGCAATCGATCACAATCCATCAACCGTGTCGGAGTTCCGAGAACCGCATAGCCTAGGTTCGAGGCATTGCCACGAAAAGCTCGCCCTTCAAGTGGCTGGATTTTACATTACCCCGTGACAATGGAGAAAAACCTGACGGAAAAAATAAGAAGGTCAGAACACCCTACTCCAGACAAAGGTTCTTTCAGTGTAAGCCACTCAAGGTGACACTTTACCCGGATTAAAGTTATCGTAGTCTGCCAAACTGAATACAAATGCAGGAGCTTTAGGATGTCTGTGTGCGCTCGCTGACGCCTCGCCTCGAGTCTTTGTGTGCCGCCGCCTCGCGATGAATAGCCAACTAGAGAGCCGACAAGGTAAGTGGGTAACTACATTTAAAAGATGTTACTTAATTAAATTATATCTTTCGAGATAGATATTAAGTAAGCAATCACTTCATCGTCGAAATCAACGGTGGAAGGTGGAACAAATGTATCTCAAGATACACACAATTTTCCTCCTGCAAGTAGAGTTCGAAAATACAGTCGTAATCGAAAAGCCTGGCCAGTAAAAATAAACCAAGCTAAAAGTTAATTATTAAAAGAGGAAGTCGTAAAATCCATTCTTTGTAACAAAATGAAACGTACAAAAACGAAAGCGGATGTCTCCGTTGAGAGCGCTCCCCCGGGAATTACCCGGCTTTTCAGACATTTCGCAAATTCACGTTCGGGTTTTAAGGTGACTGGATCATTTTCTTATCCCGTACGTTTTAGAAGAAACTCTCAGCCCGCCCCAAAACCCTCCTTTGTCCAGCCGCTCGTTATAAACAACAACTGTGAGTGAAAGCCTGCGGGCCGAGTATAACGAACTCACTCACTCGATATTTCTTCATCGTCTGTCAAATAGACGAGCACAATAAATGTTTATTGTCCTCGAATTACTCAAGTGAGAAACGGTATAAAGAGAAAAGAATGGCGCGCGCGGAAGGGACCACGACAAAAGCGATCCTTCTTCGGACCACCAGCCGTGACGGCGCTTACATTAAGGTTATCGTCATCCGCCAAACTGAATACAAGGGAAGAGCCCTGTGATTCATGTGACCGACTCGCTCTATTATCGTGCCGTAATTCTGTATTGAGAAAATACGACGCACGGAATTCAGGTAGTAGCCCAGGTAAGAAGGATTTTTGAAATGTTTTTCTTTTCTTATTATATGTTACACAAACATTCACACTCCGCGTGAAAAGAAAACTAACAATTATCGTAAAACCACTAAACATGTAGAGACCAGGGTCGAAACATCCCGCAATATTATTATATAGGGTGTTAGTAGTACATACGAGAGACAAATCCGAGGTCGCGGGCAGCCTTATCTCGAGCCCGTCGGATTCGTCCCCGGAGGAAACATTTTCTAACGCCCTGTATTACTGCCACCCGATCTGATTTTCTTTAACATCCTATGACTGTATCCGCAACACAATAATATTAAATTTTATGTTGATCCCCTTTGCCTTGCGACTGTAGTTACGAATCTGATTTGAAAATAGGTAACTATAGTATACCTAATGTTTTTTCACCTACTCATCTCGTATAATATCAAATATTGAATATTAAAATTTATAGGTAGAGAATGTGAATATTATCTACCCATAGTGAAATTGTACGGGAACACAAAAAGCGCGTAGATTGCAAATTGATGGTATGCAGCCTTGTCCAGTGACCGTGTGCCAATGATTGCACTTTAAATTGCTGCTGTTTTGCTCCATGTTCTGTCCTCGCTGAAATTTAAAATTAATTTCACACCTTAACCACTGTCTATTAGTTAAGTTGGTACCATCCCTTATACACCCCCAATTAATTTATTAGTTACTTTTATAGGAACCAATTAATTTTTTTGGCAAATATTTATTTAATAAATCCTGAAATTAATTATCTTAATAAATACGCAAAGTTTGGATAGTGACACGATACGCGCGCAGTTGCTACATGGTGAGTGCACGCACAATACAAACTTTGTTACTATGCGTTAGAATTCTTATTTAAAATGTAATAAAAATTGTGACCATATTTAAAACTTATTTTTATGAAAAATCCTGAAAATGTAACAAGGGTTAAAAACCACAAAAATCCATTAGGTTCCTCATTTAGTACAAACTAATTTCTCAAATTGTGTTAATTATGTTACACGTTGTATGTACGCAAAAATAGCATCTAAATCCCTAACGGTGCATATAAATGTTGGTAAGTACTTCATATTTTCTCTTGGGCTTCTTGAACTATACCTAAATTATTTTTAATGCAGTATTCATAGGATTAAGATTTATTTTGTTTTGATTTTGTTTTGTTTTGGAATAAATGGTACCTATACCTGTGTAGTTGACCCAGAATTTAAGTTTTGCTAGTAAAATACCTAATAGTTCCTTCTACAAAAGCACCATTACAGCCATGTCTAAGCAGAATGTGCTCAAATATTTAAGCAACATTCCTCGAGAAGTGACAGCGTCGTCTGTGGGAACCTGAAGATGCCTTATACGCCTTCAAACGTCGACGTACAAAGGAATGTTAAGATTCCTCGACAACATGTTGATTCATGTTGTACCTACATTTTACATAGGTAGGTAGCCATTTGCATATTTCGTATCCGAGACTATGACATCTAACCGAGGACTTTCTATATAGTACCTATCATCTAAATTAGGTAATTATGTAAGTAACTGACACTTATGATAACACAAGTAACCTACTTGACATTGTATCTTCTTATATACCTACAGCATTAAAGATGTATGCATACTTATACATTAATTTCTTAAACCAATTTCTAAAAGTAAGTATTAAAAGATGTTGTTGTTTAGTTCGTGTTCTATTATTTATTCTATGGTTTAGTATATAGTAGCATTATAAGTTTAGACCTTGCCTGTACCTATTGCATTTAATCAATCAATCAAAGTTGTATTATAACAACTTTTATAACATATTTGCTCGTAAAGTGGCTGTAATTACACCAATTTCAATATCGTAATGTATCTCATTACGCACTTGTGCGTTATAGTAATGTGAAACGCACGAGTTTTTTTAAATAAAGTAACATGTACGGTTTTTTAAGATGCTCCGTCTAAAAATGAACGATACTTTTTAAAATCTTAGCAAAGAGTTTTTATGTTAAAAAAGTGGTCAATATTTTATGAATAAAATTAACTTTGGGAGATAAAATATAATAAATAAAGATTTAATTCTTTAATTTAATTAATTTTGACAATAAATTACAACCATTTATCTGTAACAAAAACACAAAAATATTAATTTACTTTATTAGTAATACTGGCTGTTTTTGTACCTTTACCTAAAAAAAGTTGATGCGCGCGCATCGCTAATTTGTGGACAAGTAAAATTATTCCGCGCGCTTTTTCTTTTCGCTGTATTGTTTTTATTTGAAAATGTCGTCAAGTAGTGATGAATTTATTAATTTGACACCGCCACAAGTCTTAAACGCAGCGAAAAAGGCTACTCTAAGCCTCTTGCCTGAAAAATCGACCGATAGATACTTACAAGCGTATCAAAATTTCATCATATGGAAAACAAGCAAAGATGCAAATTCATTTTCAGAAAATGTGTTTTTAGCATATTTCATGGAACTTTCTCAAAAATATAAGTCAAGCTCATTGTGGTGCTACTATTCAATGCTAAAAAGCAACTGGCAACGTAACAATCACTTTTAAAAATTGTTCAAATTTCTATAACTGCTTTAACAAGTAATTAAAGATTTATTCGTTTAAGAAAGTCAAAGTTTTATTTATTTCCTCGTAAATATGTTATAAAACGTCGTATGACATACGTGCGCTTTGAAAATTACAGCCTCTGCTTCCTTATAGCCCTCGCCTACGGCTCGGGCTAGCAATATCGCCTCGGCTGTAATTTTCAACTTACCGCACTTATATCATAATGTACTATTAGTTTAGTAACTTTTTTAAACTATTGTACTTGTAATCTTGTGGTTTATATATTATTATTCGACAACACCTTATATTTTGTGATAGGTTTAATGAACCATAAATATCATGTGAGATTTTGTCCTGTTTCAAAACCTGACATTGAATCTCCTTACCAGGAATTGAGACAGATCGGATCAAATAGGATCGGGCAGGATCTCTCTCCACCAGCAGTAGTAGCAGCTATGCTGACGGATGAAAGGTCTTGGAAGGCGGTGGTCTCACTCTGTGAAACCGTTATGGTTTAGAGGGCCGACCCCGTTCGGGGCGCCAGAAACGTGCGTCCTGACCCGTCAGCCCTGTAGTCTCGGGCGAAGAATTGAACTACGGTAACCCCTGCCTGTCGTAAAAGGCGACTAAAAGGGGTTATTAGGGTCACGGGCGGACAAAGTGGGGGCTTTGGCCGTCCATTGGGAAAGGCAGCAGCATCCTATGGCCGCACGCTGCTGTGATGGGAGGAACCTGGAGGTGGAATACACCTCCCAGGAGGTGCCCATGGCAAAGTACTAGGGTGGCTCCACTGGAGATCCCGGAGGTCGGCCATCGAGGGGGTTTTAGTGGGTCTCTCTCCTAGTAGACCAGGTATCTTCTGACCCCCCCCCCCCTCAACAAAAAAAGGAATTGAGACAGGCACTGCTGTTCTTACTCGTATATGGACGGCGAATAGCCTACCCGCCAATGTGAAAAAGCTCTATAACTGCAGAAATCGGACTAGTACCGCCCTCTCCTTATTGAGTGAATTTCAAATCTTTTATTATTATTATTATTATTAACTCTTTATTGCACACAAACTTTATAATACAAACTTATACAAAAAAATATGTGAAACACAAAGGGCGTGACTTATCTCTAAGAGAGATCTCTTCCAGCAAACCCCAATATTTTATGATCATCACGTGTACTCTGTTCAAGACGTGATGTTCTAGATAGTTTTGCAGCCCACTTTCATTATTAGTGAAATCCACCTACTTGTAAACCTGTTAAGATCTAAAACAAACAACAAACTACCGGTAGTTAGTTAGTTTTTATAGCCCGCTCATTTCTCTGAGTTACCTATTTCACCGCGCACACATAAATTGCAATAAATTTTCATATTGCACGAGATCGCAATATTACGCGGTAAAGTGCGTAATATTTCATGTCTGCGGCCACGCGCGGCTGCCTACTTGATAATACAGTTATTCCACGTACCTACTGAGATATTGTCTCTAGAGGAGGGCCTGTCATTAACTTTGTCTGTAATAAGACGGTAAAAAACGCGGTCAGGAATTTTTGGTAGTCTTTTTTTGGGATAAGAAATGTATTTCTGATGTCTGGTAAAAATATTTATTTAAGTAAGTATATTCCACATTTCTTCCTGCTGTGATATTGCCATCCCAAAAAACTGAAGGATGACTTTTCTCTGCTTTACCAGCAGTTAAAGCTTTCTGATTTAACTGATCTTTAACTCTGCTGTAAAAAACGTGGTCAGAAATTATTTTGTGATATTTTTCCGCTATAGCAAGCAGCGATGAAAAAATTCACATCTTGTCTGTAATTAGAAATTTTAAAAATTTATATGAAAAGGTGAATTTCAGTATCACAGCTTGGAAGAATTCTTTATAATACTTTATAGCTAGGTATATGAAAAAAAAATCAATATTTTAGTCTATAGAATTCGAAATAGGTAGGCTAATTAAGGCTTTGAAATATTAACGATATTTCATAGCTCTATTCGTATTTCATTCAAACGAGAGTAAACGAACGCATATTTTCTACTTATTACTTTACGTGAAAAATTGCTGACAACTGAAAAAGACACAGCCCATTTTTGAACTCTATTGGCGAAAAAGATTACTTACTTGAGCTTACTTAGCGACCTTTTTAAATGAACAATAAAGTCTATTGTCTCTAGTTTCCTTTGGGTAGGTTTCATTAATTGTTATATAGAAATTCTTTGGATAATTGATATGATAATAGCAGATTGTATCATAATCATAAGGGACCAAAATAGTATATTTACTGCGAGGACGTTATATTGAAACCAGAGCAAGCTTACGATTCTAGGATTCTAAAGTAGAATCCTGTGCGTAGCGAGGGATTCAATGTATTACGTCGCCCGATATGGAAATAATTTTAATGCCGAATGATACACTCTGTTTTTCATTCAATCTGTGAGGAAAACTAATACAAGGCGGTTTCAAACACAACTGATGAATATATTTATATAAATATATATTATTATTATTTATATATTTTTTTATTTATTTATTTATATATTTATATTTTTATATGTAATTACTGGACAAAGCAAAAGTAACATAACTAAATATACATTATTCACTTCACACTTACAACAAAAATATTCCATACGTTGAATTCCATAATGATGAAACCTATTATGGTTTCCATATAGAATTCGTGGGATTTCATGAGTAATAGATTATATATTTTGCATCAGTTTTAATACATTCCGGTGTTAATATTTCGCTTCCACTACTGGATGAATTCTTTTATTTCGAAATTATTATGAACATAGGATGTGATTCGCGCGCAATATATTTTTTTAAATACCGTGCCAGCCAGCCAGTAACATTTTTCATACAATATTTTACTAATATCTCTTTGGTCGCGGTACTAGGAACACTATTCATGTTCCAAATACAAATCACTTTTCTTCCCTGTTTGAAAGTCTCTTATAGAAAAGACCTAGGTAATTTGCTCCCATTTTTTGAAGAACCAATGAGCGTTTTTCGAACAGGTGGGATGAAAAATAATTGTTTCCTGTTAATTTTAATACGCAGCCTGAAGTTCGATTAGTCATATACAAATGACGATTACATTTTCAAACTTTCGAAAATGTAATTGTTAACTTAAACAACAATAAATCTTGTTAACCAACAAAACCAAATTACCTGTAAAGGAAACAGAACTTCGCGAAACAAAATTAAACACAATATTTGTAGAGGGCACATAATTGTCTAAGGAACTTTGGCTCTACATCGCAACCTTTAATTAATAGGGATAGCTATAAATCTCCATGTGTAACGCGGTGGTTGCGTTCAGAAACTATTAACCGTATGCATGAGCTGTGGAGTACAAAACCACACCACTACTAATTATATATTCAAATTCAAACTTTTGTTCACTTTTTCAATTTCGTTTCAATCTATTATGACTATGCCATCGCTTGTTTTAGTTTAGTCATGCCTTCCATTTTGTATCTTATTTTTCACATTATCAATTTCAGTCATTTCTGTGTTTGACTTGTTTTGTAAATTCAGAGCAAGTATGGAAAAAAATGAAGGTGAAAAAAATTAAAAAATATATATGTTACGTGTTTTGATGCATATAACAAAAAAAAAACAAAAGTAAAAACTTTCTATGTATAGTTTTCGAGAAAAAAAATTATAAGTGAAGATTCACCTGAAATCAGTTTTCATACAAAATTGTATGGAGAAAAAATAAAAGTGTCCTGTTTCAAACGAAAAAAAATTATGCTTAAGAAACCAGAATTATAAACTATATCTTCATAGAAACTAAAATGACAATATCTATAGTTTCTAAATTATGAAGCTTTAAAAAAATGCAAAACCCTGTTATCTAAAAATACTTTTATTTTTAAATTTTCATTTTAATTATTTACTGAAATGACTATAGGAATATATTGTCCATCTATTCTTCATACAGAGGTATTTTGTCCAGTCCATCGATATTTTTATATTCTGCCCTAAAGTCAATTTTTGGGGAAAAATCCTAAAATTCAGAAAAAAATTCTAAAATCAACTAATATTGTTTGTAGGAATATATTATCCACCTATTCTTCATACAGAGGTATTTTGTCCAGTCCATCGATATTTTTATATTCTGCCCTAAAGTCAATTTTTGGGGTAAAATCCTAAAAGCAATTTTTAAAAAAGTCGTCCGTCAAAGATTCTATTTTTTTTATTATTGACATCAATGTAAGGAAAGTTGATAATATTTAACCATTAACTTAGTTGATAGAATTCGGCTTCTGTGCGAGGGATTTTAAGCACGATTCGTTTGTACTATTGTTTGTTTATACTATGTTAATATCTTATTTATTTTATTTTATTGGCAGCCTCTTTAAATTATCTGATTGTAATTACGACAATCGACTAATATTGTTTGTATAGGTACCTACAAGATACAATGTCAGTTTTCTGTGCTCATGTAAGATTGTGTATTAGTTCAATATGCAGTATAGATTAGATCTACAATATGTGCAAATGTTTCAAGTGGAACAATGCTTGCAATAACAGTTCATAACAAACAATGCCCAGGAAGCACCTCGTACTGAATTGCATCTGGAGTTCGATTACTTACTCGCACGCCAGATACGTATCCAGGAATACGTTTGGATCGTAAATCTACTAATTATAAGTGAAGATCTACCTATTTTATTACGTACTTCTTTATATATCCGAAATTTAGAAGTACGTAAGTTAAGTACCCATTGGAATTTTCCAATTTGAATACTGAATAAATATTCTACCTTTTGATAAACAAAAGAATTTTTTTTGTTTGTTTTTTTTTTCAAAAAATACTGTAAAAGAGAAACTTTTTTTCTTCTCACATAAATTCACGAATCGCATATTTTCGAATGGCCTTTGTCTACCAGTCTTTCATGATTTTATACACCTAATTATCCAGATATATGAAGGAAAATATGGCCTCCAGAACCCTCCATTGGCTACATGCCTGCTTGCAGCGAGATTGAGTGAAAGACAGACATATTTCACAGTTCTTCGAAGCGACTACTGGAATATTGATCAGCCGAATCTCTCATACCGCAGTGCCAGATGCTCGCTGAAAATTACTTTCGAATAAATCAGCTGAACTTGTTTCAGTTCTGACGCGATGAAGTCTTGCTGCGCCTTTGCGGTATATCACCGGTGTCAGTGAAAAATTATAATCTTTCACTTGTTTAAAGGGCATTCTTTACACTGATGTTACGTCAACTTTGCCTAGGTATAGTAAGACTTTAGATTAGTAAATCCGTAAAGAGGAATATCGAACACTCTACACCTACAATGATACTTACAATTAAGAGTTGAAGTGACCATTATGTCAAATTTTTAATACCTTCTGTAATTTTTTTATTTTGTGTGTTCGCAAGTCTCTATTTAATCAAATAAGATAATAAGCTCTACAAGTACCTTTTATCATACATTCGATAATATAATTTATAGAGTTATCCTTTCATACCAATCCTACTTATGATTTATAATCTTACCACCATACGAAGTAAATTCGCAATTCATAAGACAATGGTTTTCGTTATTTCAGACATCATTACGGGTCATTAATAACCTGACTATGTAAAAGTTCTCACCATATTCACCAGGTGTCGCCTCTATTGAGTTTTATTTCCACGATTTACATTTCCTAAGAAACAGCCTACGTTTACCCACGGTTTTGTAAGTACTTACCTCAGTATAAAAAAGGCGAATCTATTTCGGCTCTAGTTGTCATATTTTGTAAACGTTTGGTCATCTATCTGTTTCTGTCGACATCCAAAAACCATTTACATAAACTGTTTGCTTATAGATTTGTTCTGCAAATGATCAAGTATTTAGTTGAGTATAACAATTACCAATAACAATAGTGACAGGATCGGCCAAACCTTATTTATTTTCATTTTAAACGTATCACGTGATTTGTTAAATATATTTAGATGGCATTCTGAATAACAGCAAGGGAAGTTTGCATGCATTTTCCAACTGTACATAATTTTATGCATAATTTGACGCATTTGCAGACTTAGTCTTTTTCACAGAGGAAGGCACGTCGAACTTTTATAAAAACCTAAATAAATAAAATACGGATTCTCACTGATGAATGTCGGAAGTCCTCCTCTATGTATTATCTGTGACTCAGCCGATACTAATAGGAAGACTTCCAACATCCATATTTTATTTAGGTTTTTATATAAGTTTGATGTGCCTTCCTATGTGAAAAGGACTATAGCGATCTAACATGCAAACAGAATAAAATGAGGGAAATGATTATAACTCGCCAAGCACTTTGATTATATTCTTTTATTTTAAAATGTCATAAAATGATATCAACATCTTAAAGTTAACATTGATAAATAGAGTTACGTTCCTCCTATTACATGCGTTTAACATGATACTTAACTATTTACAAAATACAATAATAATAATGATTGTCATATTTTATTGTCGTATTATAAAACGTCCTGCCATTAAAGCGTTTCAGCGTTTATCAATATCCTTACCACATTCAAATCGTTCCTTCAAAAATTACAAACTTTATACTATGATATTTTCTACCAGATTAATCTCGCTGATTACCTTTAGAATATAATTTAAAGTCGATTCTAGATGATTAACCAAAAATACTAAATACCCGTGGTACTATAAATGATGTACGACAAATACAGATAGATATATTTAATGTGTAAAAATACCTCTTTCGTATATTGAAATCACGACGATGAAGTTCCTAGCCACTGTCGTATTATGAGAAACATTTTTAACTTTGCAGAAAAAATATGTCATACATTATATTCCACGCAAATGTTTGTAAGCTAAAATAAATACTTATATAAATTGTCAAATTGTCAGTTCTCAGAGAGAGAGAGAGGTAATTTTACATTCTGTACAGAATATACTTTAGGTATGGTCGGTTACCTGAATTATCTGACCCCTTTAGATACGTCAGCTAAGGGGGGATCAGATAATTCAGGAAACCGACCGTACATGCATGTGGTAATGAATAAATAACTAAACAACACTAGCCATAGCTAAAATCCATCACATTATATTTTTCTAACTTCTCTCCAATTATGCATTACTTACTTATAACTGTTGATCCTTATCAAACAGATATCTACCCTCGTAACACTAAAACTACGGTAAATTCTTTCTTCGTACTTACAAATACTACAAGTTGTGAGAAGTTCAATAAGAACTCCATCAGCTATTCCATAACTCATACGTAAAGTTTAGTGAACCGAATTCTTTATTATAATACACTATTCGGAAGACATAAATTTATTATTACATTTAATTCAAGTATCCAATTTTACAATCTAAAATGTTTTGTTCGATCAAATAACCATGAAAGTTGAGTGAGCTATAAATTTTCGAATATTAAAAATTGAATCGAAATCAATGAGTTCCAAAAGTTTTAATAATCGAATTAAATTGATATTGGAAATATTATATTATAGTTACTTCGGCTGCTAAACACAGAATTCTCCAACGAATTATTTCATGCTATTATTAACATTAATAATTATTGTTGTCATTTTTCGATGTTATTATTTATATTTTTAGCATACTACTAATCAAGGAATATACAGAACAAAGAAGCTAGTACAAATTAGTGAAAAAAGTTCTAACTCTACTTGAACGAAATGAGGTCGTAAAATGGTCAGATACCATTTTAGGCGATGGCTACCCAGTACCTAACTACAACATGGAAAATACAAATATACAACGATAATAAAGTTGGTCTATTTCACCTTAGCTCGACGGGGTATTGTCATTATTTATTAGTATTGTCACATAGAAAATAGATTATTATCATAATTCTTAATTAATGTATGATCATCAATAACATTATATTTCGTATTATTTTATCATACTTATATATATAAATACTTACAAGTTTTAATAAAATATAACAATAAAAAACCGTTCCAATAAAATTCAATTATTCATTATAGTACAGAATGATAACTAAAACTAGTCAAATTAAAATTCTAGTTACTCGTGGATATGGTGCGAGTACATATAACGGATTTTGTTTAAAATATACATAGAACAAATTCTTACCAGAATATTTTATATGATATGATATTACGATATTTTTACATTTTTACGTTTTTTTAAGTACATAAGTAAATGCCTGAAATGCATTTTTTAGAATTATCAAGGATCATTTTGCAATAGGACAGATAACTTTGAGTCGATTTATGTTTAGCGGATGAACCGCCGCGCCGCGGCAGGGTAGCCGCTGCGCGTGAAAATACACGGCTTCTTATGCAACGTTTTATATGCTACTACGCTGATATATCGACCCTTATTACTTAAACTTGTCCTTTATTTTTATTGTCTCGACATTCAAATTTAAGGCTGAATTTCACATTTTATTGTCCCCTGAATTATGTATGTATACAACAACCACATTTACTATTAAAAAATTCAACAGCCATGTTTTCATCACTACATATCTAAAAATGCTAAATTTATAAAATATATAAATCAGAAATCTAATTTCTTTTATACAATGATATATTTTTATCTTTTATACAGTTACTTTGATAAGTAAAATTAGTAAGTATAGTGAGATCAATGGTAGTATAGATCCGACTTTATTGTATACGACGTAGTGCCGGGGAGGTCCTGAAGGCCGTACCTTTTGCCTCTCAGTCCTCTGAGCGTACTCGTTGTGCGTACTGTTGGGAGGACTGTACGCATTCACATTATAATTCAATGCGTTGTTGAGTTCGGCCTGTCGTAGGTCGACGTCTATAGTGTTCTGGTTGTGTTGTTTCTTGGGGTGGCGCTTGGGCGGTCGTGTTGTCGCCGCGACAGTCGTTGTCGGCGCCGGCGTTGTTGTTGTTGTTGTGGTGGTGGTTGTCGTGGTCGTGGTCGTCCGCTGCGGCGTCTCTGTTGAAGATATGAAGAAAATGATCAGAGTCTAAGTTAGGAATTTATAGGTACTTATTTTATATGTATATAATATGTATCTACTCGACAAAGTAATACCTATGTATTTTTACTCACCTTTCAATATGATGCTTCCACCAGCCTTTCCGTATCCATTGACGGCTGAACAGTAGTACTCTCCGAAGTCGCTCTTCTTTAGGCGAGTAATGGTCAGATTCATACGTAGAGCATACTCGTTGAGTATCTCTTCTGATATGATGTATTTCGAACTGTTTAGAAGCTTGCCACCTAGTATAAACATAAAATACATTTTAAAATGAAAAATAAATGTAGGCATTTCCGTAGGGTATTGGTTTATAAATAACGAAGCTTTATTTTTTAATCAGAAAAAGGGCTCTAACAACATAAGTTTAAAATCAATATTTTTGTAAAATAATTTACAAAATTTAATCATAATTCTACCTAAAACATCTATCTAGAAACTTTATGACCAAAGTACCCGTAACAGAAACTTTAAGGACCCGAAATATCCATTTTCTCTCGAGTAAAGCAAATATTTTCTCATTCTCTTTTATAAACATTTCGAAAATCTCTAGGAATAGGGTATAGAGTTGTAAAATAAGTTATAAAATGACGCAAATGATTACTGCAGGGTCGAAACATCTCAGATCTTCCGCAGTGACCCCCATAAGATAAAATAATAATGTGACCAGCTGCAAGAGTTGATACCGCGTTATGTAGTGATAACAGTCTCATATTCGTAATATAATATTTGCTACAGTTAACACTTATTTAAAAAATGTGTAAAAGAGAATCAAATTTTATTACTCACAAATTATAAACTTCAATTTCAAATAAATAAAAAGACGCAAGAAAGGCGTTACTGTAGCTGAATTAAACAAATCACATATCCCCTTTTTTTCGACGTTGTTCTTGTTCATAAAATTTTGAACATATAACAGTTATCTCAGCTACCGTAATCGTACTATAGCCTAACTTAGGAAGACGGGTTGTGTGTTAAAAAATGGAAAGCTGCGTTTATACTTTTGAAGATGGTAATGACTCTATGCAGAGTCGGGTGACTCTGCATAGCCTGCATTACCTAATAATGCCGCCAAATAGCATTTGCTTGTATTGCTTTGTTTCAGTTTGAAGGATAAGAGAGCTAGTAATTGAAGATCAGCAGCGTATCGAAATCCCTTTAATAACACTATAGTGAGGTAAGTTATCTATTGGCGACGGTACCACTTACAATCAGATGCCCGGTTGCTCGTCTACTGTCATTCATTATATAATACGAGTACAATAAAATTACTAAAACCCTTCTTATTATGGACGATATTCACTTACTTGTTAATAACTTTCCCTGCTGCCAGGTATTCAGCGATTTGGGCGACGCTTCGACGTAGCACTGAAGAGTGACTTGCATGTCCTGTGCTCGCAGCACGACTGGACTCACCACTCGCACTATCGGCTCGACTAGTGTGAACACACACGAAATTGATTCAGGTACACAGAAATCAGAAATGGGATGGCATTGACTGATTTGAGATAGAAAATATAAATTGTTTGTACATAGTGAAAACGAAGTAACACAAAACATCGAGAGGAGTTTTTCTACTTCTTATTTGAGGAATATAATCTTAGCTTCGACCTTTTCTTTCTTCATTGGTTACTAATACTATAACATATATACTTACATTCGTCGACAAAAATAATAGGATGTGAGTGACAGTCCTAAGTTTTACCAAAACAATTCGTTCGAAACTAATTGAATCGCAATAGAAGTCCAATGCGTGATTTTTAACACTTATACCGACCAAAAAGTGTCACAGATCTTACTTAATTTAAACTAAAAAGTATCATCAAAATCCTCCGTAGGTATTATACTTACAAAGCACAGAGACCTCATAGCGACGACTCTTCGACGGGGGGATGTTGTTGGAAGCGATGCAGAGAAACGTGCCCATGTCCACCCGCTGCAGACCCGCCAGGGTCAGGGTCGAACCCACGAAGTTCTCCATTACTGCACGGAGAGACACTAGTTTAAACAACCTTTGCAATACCGTGGAATACAGAGCGAAGCGAAGCGGCGGTGCGAAGAATATATGTAGTTAAACAACATGGAACTTTATTGTGTGTCTCAAACCGCAGTGATATGGCAATAGGTATTATTATATTGAATGGTAGTGGCTAATGAGTGACGGTTATCGACCGGCTGGCGGATTCGGACACAGAAATGTTTGCGATACAAAATAAAGTTAATTTGCGTAGCTACATTTTCTTCGCGATACTTCGATCAATGTGAATTATTGCTAAAGAAATTGTCATAAAAATTGCAGTATTAGGAAAACTTTCTCATTTTTGAAGCTCAGTTAAAGTTTGCGTCGGTGTCTAATTTTATTCTGAATTATTCGCTTCGGCTGCCTATGTAATCGGATTTCCGTAACCAATTACGAGGAGGGAGTATGGAGAATTTGGTAACTACTTTTAAAAAAGGAGTGCGACAGCTGCTAAAAGCAAAGAATAACCTTTTCAGTGTGCCAAAGCTGCAAAGTTCTTTTTAAAGTTGTGTTATAGCAGCTCAATACTTACTGTAAGTTCAATTTAACTTAGATATCGTTATTAGATGAGATAAAATTATGTTTAGGTACATAAATATTCTTTTTTCTTAATTTTCTGAAAAGTAACAGAAACTAATAAATGGAAGATACAAATTTAAAAGTCGAAAATAAATAACCTATCTACAGACTTGAGCTTTTTGTACTCTATCATTATTAAAAGCTCTATCTTTGACTAGTGGTCTCTGAATTATTATTTCTATTAATTAATGTAAGAAAGAAATTATTTATTACAAGTTTCGTTGGTTACAAGAAAATATAATGCCACCCGGGATAATTCTGAATTCGGTTGGCGTGTGTGGGTATTATGTAAAGGGCGTAATCGTTTATGGTTTAGAAATAAGCCGATTTAGACGAAGGATTGTAAATGTACTAGGACTTTTTCGACTTACAGATCTTTATTCTATCGAATTATAAAATTCAAATCTGAATTTCAACTGCTACTATTCCGATTTCTGTGGCTTCAGCAATCAAGGCTTTCAAATAATTTTATTCGATAGGGTAAAGTTTGAAATTTGAGTCTCACATCACCTGCCTGATTAAATATAGTCAATCTTACGCCCAAATAAACGCTAACAACCTCCAATATACTAAATTGAACTCTAAGATTACTAATTAGAGTCACATTCTCGTTGCCCGCGGGCCACAGCTCAAGCCAAACTTCTAATTAAGCGTCGTCGGCATCGCTAATCTCGGAGCAACACTTTAATCAAAACATTGTTGCGCGCCAATTCGCCATTTAACGGTTGCTGTCAAATTAAATTTAAATGGAAATAATTTATAACTTTATTATGGTATGCGACTGCGACCCCCCGCTCCTAAATCTGGAGCGCAGACATAAAATACTGCGAGTCCGTAACGCGTAATATCAAAAGCGGGCCTCCTATGAAATTGTGTTTTATTAACGGGTTATAAAGTTTAGCTCCGACATGTCGTTGGCAACTTGTTACTCGAGACGTCGGCTGCGACTGAGAAGCCATTCCTTCGTTATTATTGTTCGCGCACTAATTGTTTTCCGATTCAATTTGAACGAGAGCATTTTGTCCTGATGTTTTATTCTGTACTCTTTAGTAATTTTAGAAAAGTATATGAGAATTACATAGACACTTGCGATAAAAGATAAATAAAGTATGCGAATTTTAAAACACTGATAAAATTTAAGTACCGAATAATTTATAAAGTTCGCCGTAGCAAGTTGCTACGAAGTTAGAGCGAGCTAAGTCGTAGCACATGCAGCATACATCTTATATTTTTGCATCTCCGTATTGATACTGAGTAAATCCTTACCGCAGCTATTATTCATCGTTTAATCATTTCTGTATTTGATGGAAACAGTTATTTACTTTCCGGAAAAAATAAACCCAGAAGGATTTACAATCGCAAACAAAGATTATTACGATCTCTTGAAAGATGTGATACATGAAACACTCCCTACGAGTGTAAAAGAATAGATCCTAAATAAATTATTGATAGGTAAACATATACACACTAATTATCATAATATCAGTATGTATATGTATTTTTTATCGTAATTAATCAATGTTCACCTATCAATAATATGGAGACTGAATTATATTAAGGAAAATACATGATAAAGTAAATGATCTGTTGGTGATGTTTCATTATAAGTGAGTTAATTAAAAGCTGGCTTATGACTCCGCTGTGCCCGACGCGCTGTCACCTCACTCCGACGCTAAACATTACTTTATTACAAATTAACTACTCTTAAATCGAATTACCCGTAAAATCTTTTAATCACATTCATTGCCAACTTGCTCGTACTTTATAATAAGATGTTTTGTGTAACACCTGCTCGAATGTTTAGAAGAAGGCTTAACTGTTTTAACTGTACGGTAAGTGCCACATACAATAAGGGGTTAAATTTGTTGATAATTTTTTTTCAGAATATTTTTTATCGTATTAGCATCACGCACCTAGTGTATTACACAACCATTGCCTAGGCTCGGGTTTCAAACTAATTCTCTATAATGTTATTCCTAAATAGTTTAATTGTGAATCTAGCTGTCAGAATTTCTTATAATTGTATATACTTTCATTTCTTATTAATAGTTTACAATTAGTAGCGACTACTAAAATAAATTCTGTTTTTACTAAACTCGTAAAGTTAATTAACAAAGTTCCCGACGTCGGGGTCCTAATAGTTCCAAAGAAATTAACCGATGAAATGAAAGCAGCAAACAAAAATAACGAGTAAATAAGTAACAAATGAGAGTCGACGAAAAGTAAAAGAAGGGAAAGAAAGAACGCTGAATACCCACTCAAACGAGAATACCTATTTAGTGAAGCGTGTATAACATGTCCAATTAATACGAAAGCAGAGTCGGCTCCACCACTCTGTTAACTATTACAACCTCCCGCACGGAGCCCCCAGTCTTTTGTTTACGCTTAATGGCTTAAATAAAACGGGTCAAATTCGTAAAACACCGCACTGAAAAGGTTTTAAATGGGCCCAAGGCAACCAGCAATTTTGTGCCTAATACGTTTTGTTCCAAGGTATAAATTACATCGCGGGATTATATGCTATTAAAAGGACAACAGCGTGTGTATGTGTTAAAATGACTAGCCCTATAATTGCTTTAAGCTCGTGTCTTTTCACCTTCTGTTTCGACCGTGGATGGCAAAGGGTGCGTCGTTATAACTATAAGAGATAACAGGCTTTTGTTAGAGTGATTCCACTAGGCCGTTCATTTAATTTCCTGCTGAAACCCGGATTGCTACATTATTTTGTTTAAGTAGTAATTGAGTTCTTTCGACACGCTTTCGCCACGGAAATGAAATTTCGCCATGACCTCGGGGGCACTTTTTTGGAAGGTAAAAAATCATAGGATCTGTTCTTTCCATTGAAATTTAAATTGAAATAAGCGTCGTCTTAGAATTGTAACATAGTGTGAGTTACAAGTTTACAAGTTTGCCGCAAGAATACCTTGTCCTTATATTAGTTTATTATGAAATAGTTAAGTCAATGAAAGGTCCTTTATGTTAAAGTTATGGTATATTATTAATTACTTGCCTCTATTAAGCTATATTGTCGGCGAGTTAGGAATTTATCAATTTGAGATACCCACCTTATATTTGGATTAAGGAATTTTGCAATTTCTTAGCTCGACGTTACGAAAACATTACACAAATACTTTGAAAACGATTATGTCCTCCGTTCCATTATCAACATTAGCTCCGTCGTCAATCTCCGTCTCGCTGTAGGTACATTTACATCGTATTGGGAGTATTCTTTCCAATATATAAAGGCGATATCTTAATAAATCCCATAAAACTCCAATGTTTTAACCGCGAGCGCACCTGCGACCGCCCCGAGCGGGCTTTGAATGCAAAATTAGTCTTGTTTCTTTTTACCACTTACTCGGATCGCGCCGATGCGAATAAAATTTAAAGGGAAATTGACATTTTATGTCCTGTTTTTTATATGCTTTTAAGCGAACCCCGATTATTGCAATTAAAGTGTAATGACTGCAACGAAATACAAAATAACGAGGCACTCGATTCGCTTGAATATCTTTATTCATTGTTAAAAGAGTCGTATTTCGTTACACAACAATTCGAAATTAATTACCATACTCGTATAACGTAACTCAGCTACTTCTGGCAGTTTTTACCTATATTGCTACTTCCACCTTACATTTGCACTACAACGACTCTGCCTTACTTTATTGTAGAAAGAAAATTATAAACTAATCGCTTAGTAACCAGTACTTCATTTTTTCATAGAAGGCATTGCATCAGTGTCATATCTGGTGTTTATGGGTAAAGTGAACACACTCACACACTCTAAACGTTAAAAAAGTTTTATTTGACCATATCATTTACACATGTGTATTATCCAGCAGTCCCTACACTAGGTCAGACCTGTACCATGGTACAGGTCTGACCTAGTGTACCTGTACCATGGTACAGGTCTGACATCTAATCTCTATACCATTTTGTGACAACTGTTACTTCTTTTAAAACAAACTGATATGAAACTACATAGAATGATAAAATGTATGAAACCTACCTTCAGGCGCGCTGGCTTCCGAATTCGCGTCGTCGGAGATGTGCAGCGTAACAACGACATATCTACTGTTATTGGTATTTACAAGCAATGGTGGCCACTCATCCATCACCATGTATATGCTGCTCAGCATGTGTCTGTCAAACAAATTTATTTAAAAAAGGTGAATTTCACCTTGAATCTCCTTCCCGTTATCGTCCCGGAACACGATGCTGCGGCCGTCCTGCCGCCTCCACTTGATGGATGGGTCCGGCATCCCGCTGGCGGTGCACCGCAGCTCCACGGAGCCACCTTCTGGCGCGCTGGCCTCCGACTCGGCGTCGTCCGCGATGTCGGGCGGGACGACCACTGAGAGGTAGCCCATCTGTCGAGTGGTAGGTTAGTTTATGTTTTGTCTCATAACCATTTGATAGAATTAAAGGCAATGATTTGTATAGAGTCTTCCACGCAAACTGGCTATTGAAAACTATGTCGCCGAAAATCTAGCCGGCAATTGTTTTTTAACATCAGCCAGCATCAGCACAAACAATCAAAACGGCGGGAAACATTCTTGAACAAAATGAGTCATTTTAATGCGCCAGAAATATAAAAATATTTAGTTATATCTAGTGTGATATCTCATGTCGTTTGTTCAAATTTTTTGTATAGTTTTTGTATTGTCTAAACAAACTAGCATTATTCTTTCATACTGAACTGTCATCGGTATCCGACTCGTTGGAAAACTGTAGGTTTCATTTAAATTAGAAGTTTCTCGACGATACGACAGGCTCGATAAGCATGTCTATAGATGTCCATTATTTTAGCAGAGGTATACCTCACCCAGAAACATTGTGAGTACTCTGATTAGATTAGAGTTTGCTCTAGAGTATCGTAGCCAAAAAGCTCTCATGAAGAAGCTCTACTGCCCCTATAAACTCCTCGGCGGACTACCGTGACTCAAGACATTGCCGGCACAGTTATTAACAACTCTACATTAAAAATTAAAGAAACCCCCGACGTACAATGGTAAAAGTATAAAGTAAATGGATCTCCACAATGGTGGAGATCCCCTTACTTTTTCCTCGGTATCATCAGGTCCTCGAGGTTCCCAATGTGGGATGTTCACCATGGTCATAAACAGTTGAGCACAAATTCGAACCATCTAGCTATAACCGTTCCAAAGATCCCATCTGACATCAAAGATACTCCAAGATCTTGGAAACCAATTGGTCCATTTTTTATCAGACTTAGCTAAGAACACTAGACAAAATTCTCTTTTAAATAAAAAACCGGCTCCAAATCGGATCGTTCGTTGATAAGTTATGATGCCACAGACAAACACACAAATAGACAGACAAACGTGTCAAACTTAAAACTTATTACACGCCATCCCTCGATCGGTCGGGGGTTAAAAATGAAAATTACTACCTACTTCAGGTTTTTTAAACTATTTCTTTTCGAGGTTTCAGCCCTTTATGGGACAATGCCAGCCTCATAGGGTAATGCAAATTCTAAATAACTAAACTGCTGCCCTGAGACAGCGCCTGATATTAAAAATAGTTTTTCTTAGTATAGGTGCCTAATAATACTTGTTTTTCAAATAACAGCGTAGTGTTTGTTTAAGTATTAAATAACGTTATTAACAAAAGCGTAATTATGTTTTATTACTCCGCATTTTACAGTGCAAGATAATTAGACCTACAAATAGTTCAGAATAAACTGCAAAATTATAATATCAGCGCATTGCATTAACCATAACACCGTGCCACGCTTAGTGCTACGAACTCGTTCCACTTCGTAGAACACAATTACACGTTTACTGCTACGCTTTTAAAAAAAACGTCATATTAAAAGATGCGCGTGACTCGACTCCGATACTAATCGAGCACATTAGGAGCCCGCAGTCCCGCCGAGGATAGACAAAGGAAAACACAGTCATTACAACGCGCTCGGGAAACAACTAACT
Organism: Hofmannophila pseudospretella; assembly: GCA_947369225.1. NCBI lineage: Eukaryota > Metazoa > Arthropoda > Insecta > Lepidoptera > Oecophoridae > Hofmannophila > Hofmannophila pseudospretella. Next base: position 8,560,637 of record OX376321.1, on the reverse strand, counting down.
TAGCGTGTAATGTCGCCTCGGGGAAACAGGAATCGCCCCCAAACTAGTTTCCTTACAATGTTACAACTTCTAGTAATCAATGTAACAAAATTAGTAGGTACGGGTAAATGTTACCTACCACGTTTATACGTAAAAGATAAGCCATAGGAACATTTAATTGGAACGGATTATTGAATCGAATTGTTGAAACGTTTGTTTATGAAATAATCGGGTTTCTATAGGTATTAGTAAGCCTTAAGGCTATGAAAAGACGATTGTGTTCAAATTAATCGACTTGTCGTAACTTTATCAACACAAATGGTTATTTAATAATAGGTATTAATGTCAAATTTTGGTTCTCTTATTAAATTATTAAAATTTAATTTAAAAAATCTTTTTAAATAGGGTAAGAACAATATAATTATGTTATATAAAAGACAATTAGTGGATTGATTGGTGGATAATGACGTTAATAGGATAGAAGAGCTTTTTTTAAAAAAAAATGATATCGACTGTGACTCGGAGTTGAAATGGCCCTGCCATAGCTTGCTGTTTGTCTTCAACTCGTTATTGTCATAGTGGGGCTCAAAGCCAAGCTGCGAGCATAGTCATAAAGTGATGGTGCAAGTTAAGCCACGTTGGACGAGGTCAGAATCGTCGGTACTGGTTGTTGGCGTTCGAAACCAGTAATTAGGCCATATCAGTGGCCTAAGGGGACGACATGAATATTTTGACAATAGGTTGGCCACTAATCATACGACAAACAAGCAAGCAAACCTTGTAATTAGGTAACTAATTATTAATTTTAGTAGGATTCGTAAATGAAAGATAATCATAATAATTTAGCATCATCGATAAGTTTGACCCGGACATTTACGATCACTCTCGAAACATTAAACACTATTACGTTTGATTGACTCCCGGACATGATAGGAATCTGATAGTTATGTACTTTTGGTGCCCCGCTCGTATCTTCGTAATAAATAACCGGAAGGACCGAGATCCATGAATAGAACACCATAATTCTAAAGCAAATAGTCATTATTGAGATTTATCAACACTTGGGTCTTTAATTATAAAATTTATTAGAATAGAGTAGGCTGGCTACAATAGCCGCCATTTCACCGTTACGCAAAAAGGCTGCCCATCTAGCGGTTAAGTGCGGAAAACAGCCCGTTGTAGAAGGTAGGTATTATTCTTTCATGTCGATGTGGTTAGTGGCCAACTTACTGTAAGTGTTGTTTAGGTTGCCCGTAGGCTTCTGACATGGCCTAACGACTGTTGACAGATGACAGCATGCAGTCGAGAACGACACATTAACGTGCTCTCCGAGACACGGAAGGGCTCAGAGGAAAATGTGTCATTTGCGGTCACCCATCCTGCTTCTGATCGCGGCCAACGTACCTTAACCTGCACAATCACTTTCGAACCATGCTTGCAACTAGTGTACGAGCACCTCAGTATACTCGTAGGTAGGTATCAGGTGGGTCCTCACCTCAAGTCGTATTCCTCAATGCTGAGGGTCGTGACCTCTAGTCATCACCTTCTCTCTAACGATGTTTCACCATATGTTTCTATGTGACGTGGACAGCATCGTAAAAGTTTGTATCGAATGTGGTGCGGATCTGATCGAACCAACGCAATGGGCTACGTCCCCGAGGTCTTTTCCCATCCATATCACCAGTAGCTTTTCCAGATTATCGCCATTCTTCCTGGCGATGTGATCGAATTATTTGAAGATCCTGCGGAGGCAGATGGTGGAAAGTCTGATCTTGATATTCAATTCGTCGAGGATCGATTTGTTGGTCCGATGTGCTATGCTGTGCCGTATACGGAGCATCTTTCTCCAGCACCACATCTCGAAGGCATCAATACGCAAGCGGATGAATTTCCTTAGTGCCAATGTCGCAGCTACAGAAATGTATGTCAGCACCATACGGAAAAATGGAAAACACCAGCGTTGTTACTAATTTGGTTTTCGTTTTCAGGGAAACATTTCTATCTGCCCATATTTTCTGTAGCTGTGACATTGCGTTTTTCGCCATTCCTATTCGTATTCGTATATTCGCTTCACAAGAGTAGTTGTTACTTATATTAGAGCCCAGGTAAATGAAATTGTCAACTAGTTTAAGGTTGAGTGCGTCAGTCAATTGTAACTTACGTGTACGGTTTACTACCATGAGTTTTGTTTTGGACCTGTTGACGAATAGACCAAATTTTCTACTTCTTCGCTAATTTTCTCCATTCTGAATAGTAAAGTGACCAATTCGGCATCAGGTGGGTATTGTATCCATTTTACACCGAATAAAAGTAAAAGTGATTAGTCAGTCATTCTGCATTTAAAATGCAACTTTAATAATAGTTATTATGATTACTTTGTACTTATCCCTCACTAGAATTACAATGGCTTGATTTTAAAAACGCAGCCACGATCTCAGTTTAGCGTTTTTCACTAGAACAAGTGGTTTTCCTCGTCACTGTGCTACTAGAAGACGTATAGTTGCCATTTAGGAAGCACGGCGGGGCGACTTTGATAGAATTCCGGGGGTACCCGGACTGACGGCTGACCTATCCTTGTAAGTATTTATAAGGTAGGTACAGGTACAAAAATTATCCATAGGTATTCCATATGGTCGTAAGTCAACATCATGGTTTATTAGCATTATAAATGAACTCAGTTCATGAAGATTCCACTAGATTATTATCTCCTTCGAAGTTACTCGCAGAGTCATAAAATGTATTGTTTTAATAAGGATTCTTTATTTATTATTATTCTTTATTCTAGGAGGCATGTTATTAAATTACTTTAGGTATCATTGAATGTGGCAATAACCTTTAAAAAATGGGTTACATAATTCTTCAACATCTCACTTTGTTTACTCACGTTCATTACGAGCACGAGAAACATCCGAAAAAAATCACAAAACATAAAATAAGAAAACAGCACACGAATCTCCAATTTGTATACATAATGTTACTCGTGAAAACGAGAATGTGAAATAACTAAGCAAACGCATTGTCCCCTTTAGGATCTGTGAAGAAATTCAGCGCACATACGTCAGCGTCGGACTTTGACAAAATTCCTCGCGTGCGCCGCTCTCGCTCAGCTCGGGCCCGGCGAGCTACTGAATGGGTCGCATTCCTTCCACAAATATGCACAAGTTATAATTTCCAACGTTATATCAAATTTATATGGAGCTTGCCACTGACGGAAGAGCCTAGGTATACCTACTAGGAAAAGTATATATAAATCGCGCAATAAGCGACTTATGCATAAAATGAAAGCTAAGATATATGAAGAAAGATGTATCCATAAAAAAAAACTGGGTAATTACTAATCAATATAACCTATTACTAATCCGATTGTTTACTGACATCCTGAAGTAAAGAATGGACTAACTCTATATTAGACAAGCGACTTGTAGTAAATTGTGTCATGCAGGGCGACTTTGTATCGTTAAAAACAAACTGTAGCTAAGCAGTTTTGGAAATTTGCAAATAAAATCTTTGTTTCCCATTCACAAATTAATTGGTGCAAATTATATAGAGGAGGGGAACATAAAATATAATATTTTGCGTTTTCCCATAAACATCTAAGAAAAAGTATTTGAGACATCGATAGAGATAGTCGCACTGCAATATAGATGAGTACATATTTTGCTACATCACCTCTATAATCTGATGTGATTGGCTAAAATGAGCCCTAATTCGAGGAATTGATTGATTACAGATATTTTGCGACAAATGTATCAAATTCTCAAATACCTGTAACACATTTTTAAAGTTCCTTTCAGTGATTGATGATACTTAACAAATTAATTTATTCTACGACTTTATTAAGTTGACAAAATTAATCAAGCGATTTATCACTCAAAGACATTATTGCTAATATTGGTCATAGAGATCGTTTGGTTCAATTGAAACGGGAAATTTCGGGAAGATTTATCTGCCTACTTAAATAAATACATTATAAACATAGCAAACTTATTCGTACTTATATGATCAATAAGCATGCAATGTTTTGCAGTGCTTCTTACAATTTATTAACCTCTTTAAACGATTGAGAGCACCTTTCTACACCTCTATTTGAAACTATTTAATTTTCGGCTTCCTAGAGTACAATAAAGTGTTTATAATCTAGACACATAGGAGTGTGTCCGCCAAGTTCGGAACCAAAAAGCGCGACGACGCACTGATGTGTGTTATAATACTCGTATATGTATTACAGGAACCATTTCGAGCCATTTTCGACCCCCTATAACTCGAAATCTATTTGACCTACATACCTGTAATTTTGAATGTGTGAATTACTCAGACTTCCAAATTTCATAACAATAGCTTAAATAGTTACTGAGATATTGACCTCTGAAAATGGCAATTTTCAACACTGACTCACTCATCAGAAACATTTCCCACTTCCAGTTGATTTAGAAGCTTGAAATTTAGCATGGAATTAGGTCATTAGCCATATATAAACGAAAAAATTAGAAAACGGTCTATTGAGTTTCGACTCATAAAGATCATTCACGCCCCGCTCGCGGCCCGCCCAGCTCGTTTAAACAATGTTACATATTTCTACTACCTATGATGAAGGTGGTTCCTCCGTCTACCCCTCGGGGATTATGGACATAAGTGTATTCCGTATATTTCCGTAGGTAAGTTTGAAGGAACGTTAATTGAACTTGGCATCCTGTTAGATCTCCATTATTTTAACGGCGAAGCCGACAAGCCTATTGGTTCCTTGCACCGAACTTGGCAACTTTTTCACATTTATGTTTCTTGTATAACTTACAATTATAACATCTATAAACACTGACACAACGTTCGGGCAATAAAAAATAGAAAACGCAAATATTTTATAGAGAAATATGGAACCCTGTTTTTCTCGCTATCCATCCGTCTGTCAAGAGGGTCTAGCGCCTAAACGGAATTCTTATTCCGTTTATGTGCTAGAGATTGTATCTTTACAATCTTCCAAATTTCAACGTAATCCCTAGACCCAAATCCGAATATCAACAATAAAATGTAGAATTATATTTTAGAAGGGGTTTCATACAAGTAAATGGGGTCGATAAAAAGGTTTTTTTATCGCAGAGAAATATCAACGTGATAGCGCCTTTCAAAATGGTTAATTTTGGTCCACTTTTGTTACCAGGTCTTTCTTATCACGCCGGGACAGACAGTACGTGCAAATGCCAACGTATACGTACGTACTATATTATATGAACTGTAATATCTAGAAACTTGAAAATGGGCCATGTCCTTTATTTAAATAACAAATACTAAAACTTGTTACATCTTTAACAGTATCCAGTTATGATCAAAATAAGCAAACGTTTTTGCTCAGTAATCTGTCCGTATCTATAGGGATTTACCTACGGCGCGAGGCGCGACTCGCAGTACTTCATAGGTGTTTTCTTTGTTTAGCTTTAGAGTTTATCTTACATTCATTGCATATTTTAAACAACCTCCTCTCTACATTTTCTTATCTTCAACTTTTTAACGTCTCTCTTTCTCGTCAAAAAGATATGATAAACTTGAACATTTCGCATTTCCCGTGTTCTCGTGCAGTGTAAATTTTATACAGACAGCTTGATGTCACATGAATTATGCAAATTCCTAGTGCAGGCGAACCGAGAGGATCCCAGATTTACATCCGGAAAGCGGTGGAGACTTTACGTTAAAATAAATATGGTACAAAATACTTTTTACTTTCTATACGTTTTCTAAGGAGATATATAGGTCGTCTAGATTTACTATTTTGAAGCAAATATAATATTAAACACCGATCATGTTGAGTCAAGCCTCGTGCTGTAGAATGCTATATTAAATCTGTAATAGTTTACAAGTTGAACGGCTACAGAAGGAGGGACCGACGGTCGACGACTAAGGAACAACAGTGTAGGGATCAGTTTACCCTTCATGTCATCCCTAAAACTTTGCAAAACCGGAATCTATATCTTTGTTTTCGAATATTTGTCTAGGGGCTAATGTCACTCGAATTAACGTTGAGTATTAATAGATTAGAGACTACGCTTATATTAGTAACATCCGACATGGTATTCATCACATGGTAAAAGAAATAAAGGAAGACCAGCAACCAGACCAGATAACCATGACGAGTATATCGGCATAACCACCTGGCACAGAATGTTACAATAAAGCTATAATAATAATAGATAGCCAAACCCCCTTAGAAAATAAGCTTATATTAGTAACTTCCGCCAAGGGCACACACAAGCCGAGTCACGTCCCGTCTTTCCTCGCCCGCGCTCGCAAAACCTTCGCCCTACGTGTAAGCATCAACAGGTAAGTGAGTCATTTGTTTTGAGCGTAAAGAATTTCTCTTGAGCTAGGTCGTGACGGGGGATAAGTTGGGCCGCAAACTCGGAGGGAACTTAGCACGCAAAATCCTTTGTCCATTTTTACACATCATCCCAAGGTTAGGCTGCCCCAACCGGTCTTAAGATACTCTAGTTTTTGAGAGGTTGATTTTTTGTTTTTTGTTGAGTAAAATGTGTAAGTCACTTTTGAATAAGTTATGTATTTTTTTTGTTATTTATTTGAAAATCTACAGGGCTAGTCCATAGACATACATTTGTGTTTAAAATTATAGTCTATTATTTAACTATGTCCGCTAGGATTTGGGACGCACTTTGGCACATAGAACGACTTTGTCATAATAAAACGTAGACGACAATCAAAAGAGATCTAATACTAGCGTTAATCTAGTATTGTCTATGACAAGGATGTTATATGTGTCAAATCGGGTCGCAAATTAAAGTTCGTGACCGTACGATATAATAGTAGGTTTTGTACTCAATTATGTAACGTTAGACCGTTTTTCCGGGCAAGGGAGAGTCGCCCAGGGCAACGTACCGCGGAGCGAACCGACCAATTATTTGGAAGCGACCGCTCGTCTGACAGACCCAGTGATGGACGACCGCCGCTGTTTATTACTTTTTCCACCTCCCTTAACCTTAACGTCTCTTTTAGTGTTTCCACTATAGTACATATACAGGGTCCTTCAAAAATAGTGTAAAATATTTTAAGGGGATAATTAGAGTGTTAAAGATTCAATCAATGAAAAAAATATCGATCGTATTTTTCACTTTTTATTTAATAAATTCTGATCACCAAAAAATTAAACGCCTATTTTAACGCAGGTCATTGACCCATGGGAATTATCAGCTGATGAACTTTGCACTCTGCGTATTGGTGACCTAGTGACGTACTTTTCATTCGCGTAGAAGGGATGGGAGCATGCAAGAGGTATCGTTATCGTTATCTTTTGATATTTAATTTTAAAGGAACTAAGTTACTTACGGTTTTATTTCTCAGGAATATGGCATTGTACTTAAATATGTAAAACTTATCGATTAAATCTTTACATTTTTTTACAATAATTTTGAACGACACCAAAGATTTTGAAATTCATCTCTAGAGAAGTTTTATATGTAAACCGCGTCTGCCGTTGGTGCATACTATGTGAGCGTTTTCTCATACATTAGTCGGGCATTGAAACGTCAAATGTATGGAACCAAGACGTGCATTATCCCAAACCCTTTGTCAGTGCATGCTCACATCATCATTCTAGTTGAGAGGACACTAAATGTACTAGTCAGATTTCAGTGGTAGGTACATTAAATACGAGTATACGAGTATTTGAAAGAACCATCAACGAACTCCGGAGTTCCGAAGTTCTACCGAACATTAAGTTAGACGAACTACGTAGATAGCTGGTGTTCAATCTGCTTTAGTCCATAATCAGATTAGAAAATTTCTCTAGATTAGGTTCAAGTCCTAAATACTTCGGTAAAATATTATTATGTCCAGCAATATGGACGGATGGGTTAAAAGAAAGAAAAAATACAAAGTAGGTAATTGTATTATTGGGGGAAGGCAATGGCAAACCACCCCATTAAATCTGCCACGAGAGTCGTTCTATGTGATTAACTCCTTAGAATGATCACGACCCTCAGCAATGAGGAAAAACGACTTACAAGAGAGAAAGAAATTGTATTATTATAACATACAATTGAAAGTGGTATGAGAAGAGCTGCTGTTTTAGATAATTTGCTTGATTTTTTGACGATAAAATAAAGCTTTATTTTGTCAAGTCTTCTGTCACATCTTTCATATATTTATATTTTCACCTTTTTGTTTTCACGTTGCTCGATTTTTCACTTATAGCCGCAATAATATGTAAATATGTAAACAAACATACAGGAAAAAATAAGAAGACCTAAAAATACAGTATACAGGATGTCCCAGAAAGTATGGATCAAACAAAAGGTAATACGAATCTGTATATTTATATAACCCTACAGTACATTTTTTTTCGGTGACAGTCATTAAAAGATGGCGTTCATTTTTTGGGGGTTAAATAAAAATTTAGAAAAACATGAATTAAATTTAGTACAGCTGTACATTATTTTTTTAATCCTTACAGAGGAAAGACTGATCCCTGAGAAGTATAATACAAAAACTGCTAGTTTTAAAAAAATGTTAAAAAAATAACATTTTTCTTGAAGAATCGGATAACCATATATGGGGTATATAGATTGGTAATGACCTCGTAAATCACCCTGTTTCGTTTGATCCATACTTTCTGGGACAACCTGTACAGAGCAGAAGAAGCCACAATACTCCATGTAGTAAAATTTACAGGAAAAATAAATACTTATTGATATTATATTATATTCTCGGATGCTTTCACGATTTTGGTGTGTGTAACATCGGGCCCTTATGAAAAAGCAAATACTTCGCGTCAGCTCACACCTGTAGCCCTCGCACAACAAAAGAACGCTGAGTAATGCTTGTCGATTTTTCGCCTAAGAAATAATTCACTTGTTGATTCTACTCTCTAGCTTTCCCACTTACTTCCCTTTTATGTATTATTTATTTTTCTTTCGACAAGTTTTAGCGCGTCGTTCCGGTTGCTCCTGTTTCATTATACAGTGTGTAATATGAACGTGGGGCAGACCCTAAAATAAAACGTTTTGTTCTAATCTTCTTTTTTCTTTCTTGTCGTGTGGTTAGTGGCCAACATATTGTCAGAGTTGCTCAGGGTGCCCGTAGTCTTTGACGTGGCCTAGGGACTGCTGTCGGATGACAGCAGCCGGGACCGACAGCTTAACGATCAACCAGCGTTGCTCAACTTACATGCTCGCAACATTCGAGAACACAAAAGTTTTTATGAACTTCGGTATGGTGTTGAACAAAGTAATGGCTTATTGACTTACCTATACGTTTCGGTTTGCTTTTCTGTATGACTCACATCCTTGATTTCAGCTATATAGTTACCCAAGTTTTGAGATCTCGTTTGAAAACTCCGTGTTCTTTGTTTCGATTGTAATAAACGTTATATGTAACTGTATAAAACGGTTTTCAAATCTAACGTATTTCTGTGCACTACACATCATGCTACATACCCGCAAAAATCACTATAAACAGATTTCGTAAATATTTGTGAAAACCACGCTGCTTCAACAAGGCATAAAGTAAATTATATGATAACATTTGCCACGAGCTTATAGATAATCCTCTGAGCACCATAAATACGGTATGTGTAGGTATATGTATTATTATTAGGAGCTGTACCGTCAGAACATTATTAGTAGCTGAATTTTAGGCGGTTACTAGAAAACTGGTTTTCAGCAGTTTGTAAACACTACTAAGAGTAAATTGAATTACTTTTACGAAAATGGTAATGGTTTCGACTTTTCATTAATACTAAATAGTTTAACCTTGAGATTTCCTTGTTATTCCATAATAGCTATCCTTATTTTTTAAATTGAAAATAATTCATAAAATTACAGATGTGTGTTCAATAGTTAAATATATATTGTTCGTTTTTTGTGCTTTCTCCATAACGATTGTTTTTAGCTTGTGTTTATCGACCAAATATAATCAAAATTGACGTACAAAAATACTTTTTCATCCCAAAAATAGTAATTGTTTACTAAAATTTCTATTTTATTTCAAAATGGTAACAAAATATTTAATTTCCATTTCTCTGATAAAATATCTGACTCTTTAAAGCCAGGAGAAACTGTAAAGGCTGTCTGAGGCCAACAGTGTAGTCCATATCGAAAAAAAAGGTGTCTAAAAACATTATTTCCCAAAAATAGTAAAATTTACTACAAATGTTATAGTAAGTAAGTAATACGTTTATTTCACACACAGCAATGACCGAAACAGTTATAATTATGATAAAATAATTATGTAGTCAAAGGTAAACATATTAAAATAATGTCTGATGATCTGTTGTTATTGTGAAAAGGGCCTCAACTCAGCTTATTGCTGCAGACAAGAATGCCTACTGCGCTGGTATTCTGTTGGACCAAGACCGATGGCTGGCCAAAACCTGTCCAAGAGGACAAAGATACGACACAAGTAAATTTAATTGAAGATAGGTAGTATTAATAACTGAAAAATATATATACCTACATTTACCATGACACATGATAAAAAAAATTAAAAAAATATCTAGATAAATTAGTTATCTAGATTAATTGCTTCGTGTATATTAAATTAAAGTCAAATAAGTTTTACCAAAAGCGAACAAAATGTTACATTCTACTGAGAGTAGGTACATTATAAAAGTGAATCCTTCTAGCAGTCTGAAGTTTTGTGCCCCTTTAAAATTCAGTTGTGATTTCATCTCCCCTTGAATATAAATTCAAATAATTACGTAACAGGCGGGCAAAGGGTTACGTTTATTGCATAAAGGTGGATTCCTCGAAGCAGTCTAGGAAATTCCTCGGGCGTCTTAGCCAAGTGTTTGTTAGGGTGAGTGTTAGTGAACGTCACGACGCAACTATGTGTCGAAGAATGCGTTTACGGTGCCAGGAATGGAGCTTCTTAGCGACGTCGGGGATTCTTAAAATTCGTTTGTGTTACCAATCGACGTAACAACTAAACTCACTGCATAATTTGACTAAAGTGTGTAGATATTTAACTATAATATGTATATACCCGCTAAGAGTTTTCAGATCAACAGTAACTATTGGTTCTGTCTACCAACTTGTTACTTTTACACTCAATTCCACGTACAGTCGCCCACAAGATAAAGTATAGCAGATGGTATACTTTATCTTGTGGGCGACTGTACGACATTTGACAGATGTCAAATTTCTTCGATCAAATCTCAACTTTACATCCGCATGATATGATTTATTTCAGATTCAAAGAAATTACATTTCGGGTAGATTGACCTGTGGTCGACTGTATATTATATCTCATCTGCTTTAGACCTTTGCAAACCCCCACAAAGCTTTGCCTACCTGTTTAAATTACAAAGCTTTTGTTATGAAATTCCTTAAATATTATCCCATCAGGTACACGAACCATTATATAAACTTTGAGAATTGTAGAAATTCTTTTACTTCTCGAATTTCATTAATGTTTTACTTACGAATACGCGGCTCTCGTTTCGAGAGACGGAATAATTTCACTGGATTTAAATAAGTACACGAGATTCGTAATAAGGACTTCACAGATATTGCTTTTAAAAAATCATAGAAGAAGCTTGGTCGGAATTAATATTAAGTAGAATATCTATCGCACAGATGGGCTCCGATTCGGCGCCGTAAACATTTCTCAAACGGGACTTTAATCCCGGTCATAAAAGTAATCCGCTCATAAAGTTACGCGACGATGGACAACATAAGGGTAGGGATTTTCTCGCACAAAGATTTCGAAGTAATTAAGATAAAATAGCGGGAGTTTTTGTATGTAACCGGGGCAGTGGCGGCGCGGATGCTCACTCGTTTTTCAACGCTCATACCCAGTTAATCCCTGAGTATGCAATAAAGCTGCTAAAGTATTTGTGTTCCAGCAAAATTACCCATATTGAAAATACCCTTCTGTGCTAACAGCCGACTGAAGGCTTATTTAGACGTTCCCATACATTACACCAAATGCTTTCAGTATAAACCTTAGAAAACATTAAATTTTCAAGCCTTTCTGATCCGTTGAATACTTAAATAAAGCATCCCGAAGACTTACGAACTGTTGCCAATATTACTTTGTAATTATAAGATTGCCTTTATAAGTTATGCAAAGTCTTACCCACCTATTTGAGATTTAAACAGACTTGAATTGAACTAGGACTGGTTTGAACTGAACGTGGGAGAGTATGTAAAAACCTTGATGATATTAAAAACCTTTTCTATTTTCATATTAGCAGCTATAATTCAATGTGTTGAAATGTGAAGCGCCAAAAAGGGTTGGCTAAAAAGGTCGTCCATCACCGCCTCTGTCAACAGGGTTCGCCATCAATACCGCAAAAACAATTAGTAGGTCAATATTTATTTGATTGCCCAAAACCGGCTTTGAATGATGAGTCAGTATCGTTTTTGAATTCTAATTGAATAAAATAACGAGGAAACGAGCACAATCGGTTCTCGTCGCACTTTACGACTTCAGAATTCGCAATTTCTCTTTGAATCTATTCAGTAATTGCCGTACATTTAATTACTGCTATATAAGTATAATATAATTGCTATATCCATTCATAAAAACGTGAAATTTGAAAGACATTTTAAAGTCTTTTGTCACAAAGTTTTATTGAGGCTCAAATTCAAATAAGTGTTCTTAAACATTTTAGGGAATAAAAAGTAAGGGAATATGCCACGTGATTCAAATATAGGTCAAGTAGTTTTTTTTTATTCTTTATCACTACAGAATTGTACCTATACCATATATTTCTTATTTAATCGCTGTTTAATTAAGAATTTAAATGATTAAACGTTGGAAAAATTTGAGAGAAATTCAAAATAGCAAAACGCAACGCTATTGGTTAGAACGAATGGTGACGTCAGCGTAAATGTTGGATTGTCAATAAACAAATACATAATTTGCTTTGACTAAACACTCCACAGCACACAAAATGTCAATATTATAAAGGACGCTGACGTCACAGAAAGCGCTAAAACGGAAGCGTTTAAATCGATTTGATTGCAGTTTTAAATATTTATTTTTATAATAAATGTTCATATTTACATTAATGATATATTTTTTACGGTAATGTACCAACGTAAACAATCAACTAAAACCATAAAAATAATACATGCATATTAGCCGCCTGGTTTTCCATTTGAGTCTAATATAAGACAACATATATTTTTATATTACTAATTTACGTACATAAATGCGGAACAGCATCGACAGGGACAATTTTTTTATTGCGAGCGGCCACACCAACAACGGCCTTATACCAGTCGCGCCTGAATCACTCCACAAAGTCGCAAGATGTTATGGAGTACATCAAGATGAAGGCCAACATACAGATGAGGGTTGACCCGCTGGAATTGCGGCACTACGTGCACTTCCAGACTTTTGTGGCATGTGTCCCGACCGACGCTGGAGGTGTCCATGAAGGAGAACTTCTGGCCGAAAGGTTCGTCGCTTTCGAGGAAGGATACGAGATACAGACACCGCGTTAGCGCAAATCGTCAAACAATAGATTTATTTTTATTTTATATTTTGTATGATAGTCTGTAAGGTGTGTATCTATGAGCCTTGTTGCCTGAAAATAAACGTGTTCATTCTTCATTCATTCATTCATAACTACATCTGCTGACTTCACGACTTAAACCTTTAGGCACACACTTACTTACACCTCATCATGTACCGACTTACAAGTAAGTTATTTTTTAAATCCTTCAAATGTATCTAATTCACAAGAAGACTTCTTGTTTAATAGTTCTTGTATTTCTACAACCTTAATATTATTATTACCAAGAAGTGTTACCTGAAACTATGAATCGCTTGTAGAGCAAATATGGACAGAGGTTTTAACCTAAGCAAATATCTGGAACAAATAAAGTGAGCAATCAACCCTTCTCTACTTAATCCAGGAAAATATCGTCAGCCATGAATAAATCATAACACTCGACAGTTATTTTGAATGTTTTGGTCAGGTCACCCTATTTTATAACTACTATTTTACAACAAAATAAGAAATAGAGCCACGCAAGTGCCTAACTGATACATGTTAAGATGAGAAACCTTACTGAGCAATGATAAGACCCAGGATAATCTATATAAAGGAAACCGAGCTCTACGGTTCCACACAAATATATTTCAGAAGGATTCGCAACATAGGAATTACAAACAATGCTGTGCCGAAACAATACCGCAGACAACATTGTGAAGTAGCACTAACAGTTGTCTCGGGAAACATTTGGGAAGTCTCTGTCGCATGAAGATGTCGCGGTGACATTCCTGAACCCGCCCCACTAGGCGGGAGCACGTGCATTCCAGACACGACTTGGCAAATTCCGCCGCAGCCGGTAGCACGCCACAAAGGTAAACTTAATAAGTGTCACTGTCCCTCCCTACGTTTTCGACCTTCGTAAGTTTCACTAGCCACCTTTTAGAGTCACAACTTTCGTGACTTTGACTTGAAGTCAAGACGTAGGCGTAGACGATAATAACTTACTTATTCGAAAACTAAGTTTATACCTGTAGGTACTTACTTACTTTTCATTTTCAGATTACTATTGATGTAAAACTTTGTGATGAAAGTTTACGACGACAAACTATAAATAAGCTAAAGTGAAAAAGATGCATACACACAATTGAATATTCTTGAAAACCAAAATCAAAACTTTGTGTTCTTAGAAATGACTACACGTATTTTTTTATCGTCTCTATTACAAGGTAAAGACGAAATATTTTGTTTCTATACAGAAAAATACTCGTGTTCGCATTAAAGACGGTCTTCCCGGCTAAATGGCCTGAAACATGCTCAGCATACAAGCGCCAAGTTAGCCAAAGGCTGCGGTGGGACACCAGGTAACCGCGGGTGGGCAAGAATAATACTCGTAATGTATCAAAGTTATGCGCTAAAGCCTCCTGCTGTGCGAGGAGGGGACAATGGTTATCATACTCTCTTAGCGAAGACTGTTACTAACTTAACTTTACGAACGTATGCAGAAAGAAAAGCCAGAGAAAAGATGTGTCTTGTATTATGTAAATGAACCTTTTTATTTTCAATGCTTAACTATGATTACGTCATTGAACATTGAAATACGAATATGGAAATTGAGTGATCTAGGAAATCGTGAAAATTGATTTCTCACTTCGGTAAATGGGTATAGTTATTAAGACGTCAGAAAATTTTCGCTGTAATAGCGGAATACCAATTTTATTTTTTAGGCTTTAGTTTTGACTGCTTTCTTTAATTTTTTGTGAATAAGGGTTTCTAAATCCTAAACCAAATAGATTTCCCAAATGGGCATGTAATGTTGAATCTGTTTTTACTAGATATAATCTTTTTAATCACTATAACCTTAAAATATAATCTTAGAATATAATATAAACATATTATATGAGTCAAACTCCTTAATCTAATAAACAGCCCCGAGTCGCACCCGGCGGGAAGGTGCCCATCACGCTGGCAGCGTTTCCACGCTGAATAGCCAGCGAGATGCGCTGCACCAGGTACGACTCGGCGCGGGGGTCACCTGAGCGCTCTCTCAGTCGTCGGCCCAAACCTCGGACAAAAACCTTGGCCTCCGTGCACCATACGCCCGTGGTCTCCACAGCGAGCGGAACGAAAATGTAAGACGTCTCGAGCCCAGCGTACTTGAAATGTTTCTGTTTGGCCGCCCACTCGGCAGCCGACCCTGCTGTCCGGACGGTGCGGCCTAGATGGGAAGCCGCGAACGTGCTTACGCACGTGGCGTCCCACAGCAGGGATCTACCTTTCTCCCAAGGCACCAACGTTAAACCGTCAGGTCTCTTGCCATCAGTACGGCTCAATCCAGGAGGCTCCAGCACGCAGGGAACATTGGCCGAAACCAGGGCACGCCGCACGATCTCGTTAAGTGCGTGGTGGCGCGGGAACCGGCCCGCACACTTGGCACAACTGAGCCCGTGGTAGCCCCTGGCGTCCACTGTGGCTCCGCAGTTGCATTGATGTGGCTCGCAAATGTTGCACCCGAGTCTGAGCCCGACAGCCACCCTTAATGTGTCGTTATCTAGGTGGGTGCCGAGATGGGGTGACGGTAACGCCTGCAGCCACGCGCCCGCTTCAGGTCCAGAAACGGCCATGATTCGAGCTCGATCCACGCCGGATGCCGCACACACCATTTCCTCGAGGGCGCCCCTTGAGAAAACATCATCCCAGCCTCTCTGCATATTCCGTTGCTCCGGTGGTGCTATTGCAGGGCACAAGGTCGACCACACCGCCAAAGCCTCGTCCCGAAAAGGAATGTCGAAGCTGTCACCTTGAAAAGAGAAAATTTCAGCAACAAGCTTCGACACTCCATGAGACGAGGCTAGGAATGCCGACAACCCAGTGTCCCGCAGACGCCTCACCCCCAAACCCCCGTAGCGAACTGGCAAGGCAGCCTGACGCCATTGGCAGTCGTCCAGTCTCACATTGAGGACGGTCTCCAGCGTGTTCTTCACCGTCTCATCAAGTATTGAGACTTCCTGTGGAAACAACCATGTTGGCGCTGTTCGGATGGTATAGGTGAGCTTTGGCAACGACAAACAGCTGCGAAGTAGGATTAGGGCGGTGTGTGCCGACAAGTATTTAAGTTGGCTATGTGCCCGTGTGAGAGTATTTTTTTTGGTCTCCAAAATGGATGGCACAGCGTCCAGGAAAATTGGTGCACCAAGCAACATGAAACCAGTACGGTTGATTAGCTGGACGCCGGGGATCAGAGCCTCAAAATCCGGTATGCGACGCAAAGCTGAGTCGCCACAACAAAAAAGCTCGCACTTGCTCGTGTTGACTGTGAGGCCAATGTCCTTCAGTTTGTCAAATAATAATTCGACATCTCGTGCCACTACATCCGGCGGCCCTCCAACAGTACCATCGTCCAAATACCAGACATTCAGCGGTGACTCCAATGCAACTACTAGTTTATGTATGGCCAGACTAAATATTAGGGGGCCCAGAGGATCACCCTGTTGGGCACCCACCTGAGACGGAATGCAGGAGTCGCCGTAGAATAGATTGGAGGCCGCCGAATAGCACTGATGGAGGAAAGGGAAAAGGGATGGTATATATTCCTTGGCCTCATTCAGAATTGCATCTCTTTCTACACAGTTAAAAGCGTTTTGCAGGTCAAGCTTTAAGACGACATTGTCAGCCCGCGCCGCATCCATCACAAAAGCGCGTGTAGCGTGAATTGCAGCTTCACACCCCAAGGTGGTAGCAAACCCGAGCTGATGAGGCTGCAGATGAGACGACATCTCATTTCTTACCGCCCTGCAGCCCAGCTTCGCCACCAGCCTACGCACCGTGGTGCCAACCGCTATGGGCCTTATTCCCCCATCCTTCTTGAGGAGTGCGCATAATGTCGCTCCGTATAAGAAAGGGCATACCTCCTTGTGCAGACTGCCCCTCAAAAGGAAATTACACAGGTTTGTTAGTGACTTCAGAAATTTCGTACCGTTGTCCCCAGCCGAAGGTGAAATGAGCTCCTTTATGTGCTGTGGCCTGAGCCCGTCCATGCCCGATGAGGAACAATTGTGAAAGGAGCCGATCGCCTGCGTCACATCCTCACAGGACACAGTAAGAGTGGGACTAGATACGTCCGGAGAAGAAGGAAACTGCAAGGGTCTAGAGGGAGCGGGATGTTTTTCCTGAAGACTACAAAGAGTATTACTACAGTTTGGAGCGAGACTGCTCTCTGATGTCAACAGACGCACGGCTCCCCTCAAATCCCCATCGTGCACTTTCGACTCAATTCTTTTATACAAGGACAACGGTCGAAACTCCGCGGACTGTGGTAAGTACGATGGTAGTCCTTCTATATTGTCCTTAACTTTGGACGTCAGCGAGCCCCGATCACCGGCGTCCGGAACACGAAAGGCAAAAAATGCAAAGGACAAGAATGCGGACCAGTCGTCAGGTAAGTTTGTTCGGATACATCCGTCTATCAGTGAGGCCAGCTTGCCCGCAGCCATACTACGCGCTCCCTTAGGTATGTGCTTGAGTACCCTCACCGAAGCCTTAAGTTGAGGTAAATCGTCCAGCCTCGGTAAGGGGGGGGCCTGGGGCGTCGAAGGAGGGGTGGGCTGAGAAACAGCTGCCGGCTGACCCTGCTGAGACCGAACATCCCTATGCTTTTTGGCGATGTGCACATTCAGACCTCGGACGCCTGTATAAAGACGTGAAGGTTGAGGGCAATGTGGACAGGGAAGACCCCGAGAGACGCTCATGATGGTGCAAAATACCCAGTTTTCAGCTACAATTCTAATAAGACAATAACACGTTATACAAACTTAGCATCCAGCAAATTAAAGTCCATTAAATAAATTTATCAAAAATACAACATTCAATTAAAATCCAAACAAAGTAAAACAAAAATTAAAATAAGTAAATTAACTCAAAATTAAATAAATCATAAAAAAAAAATTATTATATCAATGTCAAAAAATATCGCAAAATATATATATACCTATTTAATAATTATATTATGAAAAACATAAAATAATTATGTTATGTGTCCTGTGCAATAGTCAGATCTTACAATAATAAATAAAAATAATCAGTAAGGTATTGTATAATACCGTAAATCAACTATAATGAAATCAACTAAATTATTAAAACGAAAAAAAAATAAAAATATCTTTTCTCCAAAAGACGCGATGCGCCCTCTGGCATCGATGAGCCCGAACGATAATCTTGGTGGAGATGTTAGCTTGCGGAACTCGAGCACAGTTTGCAATCGCACAGCAACGATCGATGAACCGATCGCAGTTTGTTAGTGAAGCATGATAAGTCTATGTTCCAAACGCGTGCTCATAGATGGCGCTGTTGATAATTATGTGCGTGTAGGAAGGGCACATATGTCAGTTTTTTTTTCCCTTGCATTTCGCCACAAAACACTGCACTACACTGCATTCCAAACATCGGAGCGGTCCTCCCGTGAAATTCATAGGATGCTCCAGCCTTCACTCATTCCCCGGGGACTTGCGTTTGGAGGAGCAAATCGGGGCAGGTTTTGGTTGCAAAATCCGCCTAAAACTGCTTTATTCGTCTGGAAAACGTACGTAGTACACACGCAGACTGTTTTTAATTAAATGCACACACGTATATTACGTACATCAATAAAAAACTGATAAAAATAAAAATAAAATCGGAGACGACGTTGCTCCTCTTACGTAGGTAGGAGAAAAAAAAAACTTGTTTTTACTTCAAGTTTCTAAGGTTATCTTAGGTAAGATAATTTTGTAATTTATGTCATTTGACTTACGAACTAGACCCTTTTCAGCGGGTTGATAGTTCGATAATTATAGTAACAGCTGGCGCCACACCTGTCTGGCCGTAATGAAGAGCTCTAATGCTAAAATTGAAATTAGGAATAGGTATCCCACACAAATTGAGAATTTGTCAAACTCTCCAACTCTTCGGTCATCTACGAAACCAGTGCTTCGTAACCAATTACGATTAAGGATATTTTTTTCTTTCTATACGTTACCTTTACGTAAAATAAAGAGACAGAAATCCTTTAGAAATTTCAAATATCTGGGGAACTTTCGTGTGAATTGCAGTTGAATGCAAGCTGGCGATCGGACAGATTGCATAAATTTTAATATTAGTCCTTCCTTCCCGCCCCCTGCTCCCTTCCCCGCTTCTACCCTCATCGACCATTGGAGCGGAAACTATTGTAATTGCTGTTCATTATTGATAAGCAATTGATGCTCTAATTAAACGGAACTGCAGTATGACTAATGTAAACATGTTTATCGGCGATGCAATAACGGTTAGGTATCGGAACTAGAGCATTGCTAACGAGCATTCTAAATAAATAGAAAATAAGGAGCACTTTTGTTGATGATTGTGTCTGATGTGCTAAGAATGGCAGAGGCATATCAAATAAAACTCTGTTTAAAACTATAACGATAGGAGGATTTTAGGATATTACTTCTTGTCTTGTGGTTAGTGACCAACATATGGTCAGAGTTGTTCAGGTCATTCGTAGGCCTCTGACATGACCTAACGCTATGTGGAACTGCACTGTTAACACCAGAATACAGCAAGCATTTAGCATAGGATCAGGATCTACTTGTTCTGCTTCTTGTCGTGTAGTTAGTGACAAACCTTCTGTCAGAGATGTTCAGGCCGGCCGTAAGCCCCTGACATGACCTAACGACATTGCACGATCACTTTTGCACACCAACTCTCTTGCTCGCAAATAGGCTATGAACCACTCAAATGAAACAACTGACCTGACTCTTCATGGGGTCTGTATTAATTTGGCACATGTAGGTGCCGGAGTCCTTTGGCTCTACGTTGCTGATGTACAGCTTCCAGGTGTTGTGACCGTTGTGAGTGACGGACAGCCGAGGGTTGAGGGTCACCATGTGCGTGTGGATCGCTAGGATCGTTTTCGTGTCCGATTTTATCCACGCCACCTGCGGAAGTGTGGTTCGTTTGAATATTCAAGTTGAAAAACGGACTAGAGAAAACATAAAAGGTAGGTAGGTACAGTTTTAAAAGCGATTTTTTTCTAAAAAAATATTTTAATAATTAATAGGTAGGTAAAAAGGAAAACCCCATTTTTTCATGTAAAGATTTTGTAATTCACAAGTACTCCTTAGCCAGATTTCGTGAGGTAAGTACTATTTACGTTAAATTGTAAGTTACTCGAAGTTTAAACTTCCCGTGAAATAGAAGATTAATTGTTTCCATTAATTGAGATTATTATTATCTTAAGATTGGAGTAACAAATATAATTATAATTATGATTGCAGATAGCTATAAGACTGAATTCAATGCAAAATCGTATCGGGATCTTAACCCTCTTCATTTTCTAATCCGAATCCGATGTCACCTTACAACAATCCAATCCAATTTATCAATTTATTCATGAATAGCTCCGTTCACGACCAGCGGTGTCGGAGAATTAAGTTTACGGACTCAATAATCACTGAATAATACATATTTTTTTACTTGACGTCGGCCGCCTAAGAAAAAGTAAAAGGGCATTAAATAATTAATTGAGTTTAATGTACCATGTATACTAAAGATATAAGCAGTATTTAATTATTTTACATTCATATTGTACCTCTACATTTATAAAAGGCAACCTATCTCTCGCCTCTTTGTCACTTACAAACTTGTTGAATAAGTAAGTATACTGTAAACAGTATTTTATAACTACGTTAATACGTAGGTAAATACCTATAATATCAAGACAGAACCGGCCATTTAGGGTACTCATATTAAAACTTTTGTACGTCAAACTGGTCTGAGTTAGCAATTCTTTAAGATGTTCCCCTGATGGCTGTCAATGCGCATGTCGCGTCGTCAGGGGTTAATTCTCACCGACCAATGTCAAGTTTACCTTGTAGGCGTCGAGATAGTTGACAGTGCAGGTGAAGTGGACATCCCTGCCCTGTGCCACCGTCAGGTTCTCCAGCGGGAACAGGAACTTGGGCTCCTGTTCGCTGTAGCCTGAACCTTGCAGCTGACCTGCAAGTACCAGTGCTAGTATCATTGTTGGTTTATTTACGTCCCCACTGTTGGGGCACAGCATAGTCTCTTATCTATACAAGAGGATACGGGTAAAAAATATCATTGGTACACGACCGCTGCAGTATGGGTATCCGATCCTAATCATAACGTCACTGACGCTGTGGTTAGTTCTTAAATGTACAGTTGATCACAGGTCAACCTACCAATAAAATTAAAGTTGTATAAATCTGATATATATCATGTTATCTTACATAAGGTTAAGATTTTATCGATGAAATTTGACAAATAAAATTGAAATTGAAAACGTTTATTTAACGCTGTAAACACCAGAATATAGTACACAATACAGAAGAAAAAAAATGGTATAGATACTTTGACTACTGGTCGACTATACCCTACTCCAATACTCATATAATCAGTACATATTTTTTGAATTGCATAAGTACACCAATCTGGAATAAATCAAAATTATCGGTTCAAATTAACATTGACATTTCCCGACGTATCGAAAATATAGTACTCAGACAACTGAGATTATTTTGTCCTAACGAGGACCATAATAATAATCGAATTATAGGTTAAAACAAAGTAGATTAGATATTTTTTAAAAACAGCCATTTGCTCATACAATTAATAATAAGCGAATCAGTTTTATATCCCACAGCGACCAAAAAAGGAAGAACAGACGGAATTGGCCTTTCAAATTGTTTGAAATTGGGTCACCGTCCACAAACAACGCTGCGGAAATTGCTGACGTATACTAAAAACTGCGTTCCGGTACTTACAATTGATCCGCTTCAGTTAATTAAATGTTTGCTTTAATTTTCATGCGGATAAATCTTTGGTAACAGAAAAGACAAAGAATGATAAAATAAATTATTATACAGGTACTAAAAAGTTTGACCTCAGTCTCACCTGATGGTAAGTGACGAAGATTGACCTCACGGGTTTGGAAATGGGACTTTGTTATTTTTTAATCCGAAGACATCAACGCTTAAGCGAAGATATTTATAGACATGAATTTATTTCAAGAGTGCCAGGCAGGTGGTCCATCCACCAGCTAAGTTACTCGGGTTAGCCACCTCGTACGACACGCTTACTCAATGGCAGTTAGGAACTGCGAACATAATATAATAATACTAATAATAATTTGGTCGCATGTTTGGAATATTCTTTTCCACCCGTTACGGAAAAAAGTTTTAAGTGAACAACAGTAAAAAAATATTTTATAGCAGTAAGTAATACATATTACAAACTTGAAACAATCTCTTATTTATTGTTAATAGACATCGAACAGGAAATCGTACAGTTTCCTGAAACTCGGAGAGTATACGTCAAAGCGTTAAACAAGTTTTGAAACAAGCTATTAAGTTTCGTTTAGGTAATGGCATGAACAAACGAGCGCACTCTGAAACGATCTTTGCCAACAACGGTAAGCTATAAGTACTTTTTACCGTTGCAAATGCAGCATATTGCTGTGCTGCATGTATTAAACTTTGTATACTTCTGTATTGTGTTCTATATTCTGGTGTTTACAGTGCTAAATAAACGATTTCGATTTAATATTTTGCTGTACTGAAAAGAACTTAACGCAGAACGTATTGTAGTAGTCATAATTCATCGCTGTTAGCATTTTGTAACAAGTTTATTGATGTTACCTAGGTGGAATTTTTTTTCAAAAGTATTTTATTATATCCCTGGGCTGACTTTTCTGTTCATAAAAATGAAATAATTTCAAACTTTTTAAAATAGTTATGGTTAAGGTGGTTAACAACTAACAATAAACAAGGTTTTTTGTAACTTTGTTGATTCGCTTTGGAGCAATGAACTAATGTACAAACATGATTGTGCATCTCCTCAAAGGATCTTTACAAAAAATGTTCAGAGGGGTGTGTATTATCGGTGATTTGTATCAGCCATTTAAATGCACCCGACCGCTGGACACCCTCGATCTGGTTTTCGGCATTCGACATTCGGCGATTAGGGGCGTAAATCGGGGAAGGCCGACGCATAAAAAGGGTCATACTAAATGTCCCATACTGTGACATCAAAACGATTAATGGCAGTGTGCGGGTTTCGGAACGCCGAATATTTTCGTTCAATTTCGTTAATGTGAAAATCAAATAAATTTTTCACTTTTACGGCTTGGAACTCGACACAAGACGAATCAATTAATATAATTAATGTGTGTTCACAAAATTAAACATATTTTATTTAAAAAATATTTATAAATTAAGCACCTATCTCTATCATGTTAATAAAATTGAGTTCACATGAAACAAACAATCAGTAACTTATTTGAGGCCACTCAATGCAGTTTTAATTTAATTACTATCGCGCTGTCCGCGCCCAAATTACCTATATTTAATTTATACATTTTGGTACGTTTACCCTATATTGGAAGTTTTGAACTGGAGTAATATGCTTATTGTATTTTCACAGGTTATGCATGTTTATTTTAAATCTTTTTTTGTAAATCAAATACGGCAAATACAAACAACTCTAGGTAACTGAAATTTCCTCAAGATTTCTGTAAGTACCTTGCATACCAACCTTCCAGTCTTCCATATTCCTATATTCAATAAGAGTTCATCGAACGAGATCACAAAAAAATATGAAATATTGTACGTCGTCGTCGTAACGCAAGTAGTAATCAGTGTACCCGAACATCAATTCACAATCACAATATGACTGAAAGATCATCGTAAATTAAACATTCCTACCTTTCTGTATTTACAGTGTATATTTTACTAAAATTTTGAATTTCGTTCGTGATGATGTCATCAGAATAACTGTCCCTGCCACACGTCGTCGTTCGGTGATTAGAATCACAGCGTCATTCATTATCCAGCCCGCATTGATTAATTCCCTTTTGATTGAAAGCACACAGCACAGCACTAAACTCTGAAATTGATTATCAATTGCGAAATAGTAATTATTTCTATGTGTGTTTTCCCCAATGATATGGGGAGAGGTAGTACGATGGCAAAACGAAAACATAGATGAGAAAAATAGTATGGAGACAAAATAGTACAAGAGCTGCAAGAGCTGCCTATTTCAATGTCGTACTCCGTACTCTTAGAATCTTGTCAGATTTTTTGGCACGCTTCGAAATCTTTCAGTGTAGTAGTGACGTGAAACTACACCTTGGGGGAAAAGGATATCTATTGCATAAATAATCATTCGCGTGAATGGGATGATTATAATTACTCAATTTTTGTTACAAGTTTATCTGTTTGTGTGTGTAAGTTTAGTTTAGTAGTTCGAATTTACAGTATGAAACTTGAAGAATTTGAAGATTATCAGCCCGCCGAAACCATAATAGTTAGATGGGGTCTTCTCGAACTAAAGTTGTACGGAATCCTGAGACAATGTTTACGCGATGAAGAGAAAAAATAATTAAAGATGGCTGTCAAAAAATAAATGTAAATGTTGTGGAGTTAGGAATTATAAGATAGCCATGACTAGGCCGAAGGCCGAGCTCCGCGTAGGGCGTACCCCGACTTAAGGCACCGCAGGTCTAACTTTTTAAATTTTCTTAGCCATGTCAGATGAAAATTGGATCAGTGGTTCTAAGATCTTGGAGTATCTTGGGATGTTGAAGTATGATGGGATCTCTGGAACGGTAACAGTTAAGTGGTTCGTGTTTGAGCTCCAATGTTTATGACCATGGTGACCTTCCCACATCTGGAACCTTGAGGATCTGATGATGACCAGGAAAAAGTAAGGTGGTCTCCACAATGGTACATAGGGGGTTTCTTGAATTTTTAGAGTTATTAACAAATTGGAATGGATAATAATTAATCGAAATAGTTAATCGATCTTTTAAAGAATCGGATCGGTAATGATTCGAGCACCGAATAGATATCCCTATATGATACGTCAAACAAACTTCAAAATGATCATCCCAAATTGGAGAAGGTATAGCCTTCATTTTATTTTATATGTTATAGTTTTGATTTATGGCCAAAAATGTGAGAAAAAAGACCGTCCCCCCAGCCGAAGTTTGCCAGCCGAAAAATCTGAAATAATTCTGACTAACAGATAATCTCCTATATTTTACAGTAAATATAAAATCAAGTTTCTAAACTTTATAATTTTTGAGAAATTAAAAAAAAGTTATTTTTATTATTTAACGAGAATGAATCTGAAATAATTAGTATTGGTAGACGGTATTGTACGAGTATGTGTGATGCCGCGAAAAAATAACGAAGAATGGTATTTTTTCAAAACGAAAAATATTTATTTTTAATTAAATATTTACTTCGATGCGCGAGTTCGACTGGCACTTGGCCGGGTTTTTTTAATTAATTTATATCCGCTGCAGTACGTAAAGAGCTTCATTAAAACCCCCCCTGTAGGTATATCAGGGGTGTAGATACTCATTTAATACGGGTCATATCAATCGCTGATCCGGAAATCCATTACCCGCTAGTGCTCGTTTTCTCTCCGGTTTATCTTTTCGATACACCGCGCTGTAGGAAATTTAAAAGTTAATGCAATTGTTTTCATTACTGTAACGATACACAAATGCTTTTGTTATTAATGCATCGTTGTTATATGTTACTGGCCATAATAAGTACTGGCCGCAATATATCGATCATTTTGATTGATCCGATCCGTCATTCATACGATTTCATACTTCAATAAAACCAACGAAAAGGACCACTTTTATTTTTTCTAAGATATTAAAATATCCAAGAATCCATCATAAAGCTTATCGTGTCCATATAAGACATTCGAAAAACGTTCTGTCCTTTTACTGGCAATAATTTCAAAAAAAAACCTGTTATCAAAATAACTCTAAAGACTCTAAAGACGTGGAAACCCCTTGCTTTTTCCTGATCTTATCCTATTCCAAATATAGGAAGAGCTCCATAGTCCAACATTGAGCTCAAACTCCACCTATTACCGTTCCAGAGATTCCATCTGACATCAAAGATACTCCAAGATATTGGAAACCACTGATCTAATTTTTATCAGACTGAACCAAAAACACTCTAGACAAAATTCGTTGTCAATAAAAATCTATTTGCAAATCAGATCATCGGTTGTTGAGTTATGAATATATGCCACAGACAAACAGATCGTACGTCTGTTAAACTTAGCCCCTTCCTCGGACGATCGCGGTTTTAAAAAAAATATTATTAAGCTAAACAATATTCAAATTATAATCACTTAACAACAGTGTAGTTACAATATATAAGTAAATATCGGTCTCTACTACCCGCACTGGCCTTGTTTAGAATAACAGATCGGATCCCATAAACTATAGGTATTATTGTGCGAAAGACAAATATCCATGAGAGTACTGTACCAGAAAAATAAATAGCAATAATTCTAAAAAGTATGCGTTTTAGGACCACTTCCTTTGACAATTATATTATGTAAAAGCTACAGAAGTGTTCGGTAAAGTTAATGCATATTCTCAATACACTTTGTATAACAACTTCCATAGAGTTCTCTTTAAAAAAAAGCAAAATCAAATCTATTTTCGAGCGCGCGATTCGAATAGCTTGTCCCTGTTTGACGATAATGGAACAAAACAAAGAGTGTTCTTATACAGGGTGTGTGCCTGTCATACGCTCGGCTGCGACGCGAGAGGCAGCGACGAGCATAAAATATATAGACACAGAAGGTCCGCTCAATACAAACGCACGATATTGGTCCACGCACACGCGAACTCTGCATGCGTACAAGGGATCTCAAAACAAATCAGACAAATTCAGTCGCGAAATGTGCGAGCATTATTGAGTACAAAAAAACAATGCCTACCACCCGGTAGGCATTGTTTTTTTGTACTTAAAATATACGAAATATTCGTACATTGCCAGAAATATTTTCCACAAGGCTCTTTCTTTTAATAGTTGCCCTAGTACTACTACGGTCGAGTGTAGATGTTTAAAATCGCGGACGCCCGGAGCGGACCTTCTGTATCTTTATATTTTGTGACAAGAGGTTGCCCAACTGTGTCAAATGAAAATTAATAACACCCTGATACTAGGAAGCGACTTTCACAGAGACTGTGACTCCACACACATTCGTGATTTTACACGTTTCAAATCGTAATAAAACCAGTACGTGTAACAACATGGCATGGCATGGTCGAATAAGGTTGATACCCAGTGTACAAAGTGTGAATTGTGATGATTAGGGGTGATAGCTAATTATATTGATTATTGGTTTATTTATATGTTCCGGTAGTGTATCATTAGGAAGGCCCACAGGTAATGCCTGAAAATCAGCGCCGCAGTGCTAAAAGCGCTACGGCAACAGGCTGAGGCAGTCCCCTTTTTCCGGTGCTGCACACCACCTTCATCAAACTTAATTACTTTTGCTTATTTATTTTTATAATATATTTGTTTCATATTATTTTATCTTCTGTACATAATTGTTTGTATGTGTGTACCGGAAATATATTCTTTCTTTCTTTTCTTTCTTATAGCAAAATATCAAATATCATAGTTTACGAGTAACATCGTGATAGTCATAATAAACATTTTTCTGATAGGCCTGCAAGTATAAACAATTTTGTTACCTACATGTACTCGTACGAGTATGTAATTTACGTTACGAACATAAAAACTCAAAGTAAACCCTCCTACATCGTAGGAGGGTTTACTTTGCTGACATCTCAGCAAAAGAATTAAAAATCCATGTTCCTACTGCCTAGATAAAGTAAATCCTTTATCCGCGTCAAATGAAAATTAATAACTCGGGCAGTAGCCGCTGGTGACCGTCGGTCGCGGCGACAAACTTCCACCGACGCGACGACCCCGTTTATCTTGATATCCACCACTTCTACGATCCTACTTTATTTCTCTACTTTGCAGCAATATTTTAAAATAAGCTTTTATTTTATTCGCTTCCTGGAAATTTTAAAGTTCGTTTTTTATCTTTACATCTCATTGCATAATGTTTTCCATTATTCATGTATTCGTTTAACCGTGAACCGATTTGATTAAAATATATCAATTAATAAATCGTATTTAAATTTTTAACGAAAACATATAGTGCACAAAATATGAATTCGGTCGCTCAAAATAATGTAATTTGATCGTATGTCTGTCACCGGTGCATGCTGGGGATCCGATTACGTTCCAATTATTCAGTATTTCACGCTCATCGACATCTATAATTACATTCTGATAGAATTGCGTTTAATTCACCGCGCATACGAACACTAATTTCCATACAATTAGTCCAATCATTAGCTTTAATTCGATGTGGATTTTATGCAATCTATTGCAAGCGAATCCCGGAAATTCGACTGTTGGTTTATTTACTGTACTGTTTTCATTAGTAATGGGAATTAGAATTCAATGTGTGTTTAAGGTGAGAAGCTTTTAACAATTAAAAAGGTCCATCAGCAGTGTTTTCAATTAAACCTGGAATCCGGTAAGCAAGGTTCTTGTGTGAACCGTGCCAGCGCCAGCTACGGTACGTGGGGGAATCTGGAGCGGTATTACTCCTAAAGTGCAACCGCCGTTTGTGAAGACAGTTAAAGTGCAACAATTTGCTGGGATCACGGCAAACTTTCAGTTATATTTATTTATTTACTAACACTTGCGCGATATATACGCGAAGAGAAAGTAGATACTTACCTGTACATTAGAGTAGAGCTAAAAAAATTTTGAGAATATTTGAGAATCTAGAATTGTCACATCTTTAATAGATCTTTGATAGTGGAGACAGTCCACTATCAAAGATTTATTAAAGATGTGACAATTCTAGATTCTCAAATATTCTCAATAAATACACGTACTCTATAAGGTTAACTATTAAACCAAAACCTACGGGATTGACGGCATCAGAAACATTTTTTTAGCTCTACTCTAATGTACAGTTGGTAAGTATCTACTTTGTTACTGTAAGAATTCGGTGAATTAAAAGGAGGAAAGTACTGCCGGCTGCAACTATTCTAAAACTTAATTAAAAATCGATAATTATGGTGTCTTTTTAAAAATTTGAATGAATTTAACCTGTTAAGGTATAGGTAAGTACACAGTATTACGATCGTTAATTATAATTTATGCAGACGCCAGAACATTTCCTCTCAGACTAGTTATTTTTGGGTTACTTTGACGGCATTGGGATTGGTTTAATCAGAGGCATGGAGGGAAAATTAATGTCCTTAGAGAGGCACCGGACAGGATATTAAGCTTCAGACCAACCAGTCGCTAGTTCCCAGCAGAACATAATTATGTTTAGTTTAGACACACACAGAAAGTCAAAGCTCTGACCGTCCAAAGTAGAATTTACATAGGTAACGCGAAATTACAGTTATTTACGTATATATAAGAAATACGAAAATATGCAAAGCATAAATATGTAAGTCCTTTTAAAACTTTTTTCTACTCCCATTTGTTCAACTAGAAACCACAAACCGCTTTGCCAACGATAGCAAAGTAAACATGTCACTCAGACGCGGAAAACGCGTGCCGCAGAGTACAACCACTACGTGACGCAAACTAGCACTCATGTTACAATGGCTGTAATTACGTGACAGTTGCATAACTGCTGTAATAGTATATTTTAACCGACTTCAAAAGGAGAGATGTTTGAAGGTGGTTCTTCTGTCTACCCTCTCGGGGATATTGACTTGAGAGTTATGTAAATAAGGGAGATTCAGGGAAACGAGTGTTGAGTATTTCCAGTGTTGTGCTTTCTAAGGGGAGTGTAACTATAGCAACTGACTCCATATAAACCTAATAAGTGTTGATGTAAACTCACCTGCAACTATAGTGAGCAGCGCAAACGTAGAAACCAATGGTAAACCGCCGGTTTCCATAGGAACGGCTCTCACGCGCCGCGACGATTCAGCGCTCCTCATGTCAAAAGACATATATCAATACAGCCTCTTATTATTGTCATAACAATTTCCTTTGAGAAAGTTCCCTTATTATTGTCTTCGAGGCATCTCAAATATGAGCTTGCCAACTATGAGTGTAAAAATACTTCTGTTCTGAGTAATATGTTATTGTCATTTGATTTCAGTTCTTCTTCCTCCGAATCTGCAACAAACATATTAATTTAGCTTTATTAAATTAAAAATGAGAAAGGTTGAGTTAATTTCATTTACAAAATTATCGTAATTTATTAATTTATCCTTTCCATTCGGTGCAATCCTTATTTCATGGACTAGCATGAGTGGCTATAATCTATCAGCTATGTTGGTTGTTATTTGGCTGCTACTTACATCATCATAAATAATTAAGGTAGGTACTACATCATAATGGAATAATGTGTGATCATAATATTCTCTATACTTATAGATTTGTGGCGACGCACGACGCGCGCCACTACGATACAGTACCTACTCACATCAGCGTAGAACGCGCTATCGAAATTTTCCTGGGACTTCGTATATATACGAGTTCCAAACATCCATAGTTTGACCAGATGGATCCATATGGTCACCAGGCACAAAACCCCGCCTGGTGAAAGATCTTCCCTTTTCCCTTTCATATAACTGACACTACGTCATTCATGTCCTCATCATAGCGCGTACCTACAGATTTCTCAAGCGCTGATGGATTTGTGCCTCTACATGAGAGAGTTGCGGGATGTTTTTCGTACCTGGTACATATGAGATGAAAATTTTATAGGTTGGTCAACCGGGACTGAAAACACTACATCATGCCCCCTATTATGAATGTACACGACACGAAGAGTTAACATACTACTATCTACTACATACGTACACAAACACATGGTAGTTTTTTATTACGCCAGTTTCCGCGGCGCAGCGTGAGCAAACTGAGATAAAACAGGAATGATTGCCGCTCTGTCGCGATATTGTTTCAAGTGTTTTGTTCCATTCTGTTGGTTCTTCGGTGCTTTTTGTTCATCTACACCCGAACGCCGAACTGCCGCATAAAAACCATCCAACTG
This sequence comes from Hofmannophila pseudospretella, assembly GCA_947369225.1. Classification (NCBI taxonomy): domain Eukaryota; kingdom Metazoa; phylum Arthropoda; class Insecta; order Lepidoptera; family Oecophoridae; genus Hofmannophila; species Hofmannophila pseudospretella. The sequence continues at coordinate 8,529,313 of OX376321.1, read as the reverse complement.
TGTAAGCGTTTCTTTGCAATAACGCGTTCCAACCGTCTCTGATCGCTTATAAATCGAATACGAGTATCGGTCTGACAAATCACAGTAGTAACTATCACTGTTTCTGACGTGGACGACTAGAATTAAATAAACAATAGTCCACTTTGGAAGATACTATGCACATATATACACGAGGAAGACGATTCGCATACGACTCCAAAGGCAAGCGCCGTTTGCCGTATTACGCTCCGTTCTCTCTACCTACTCCGCAAGGCATAAGCGTGAAATATATATGAGACGATTTAGATGTCATGTCATTTGCGCTCTATGTCAGATTCATAGGAGATAAGACGTTTAGTATAATCGAGAGGCAAAATGCCCTACATCTATCACTCCCCTATACGTGACGCGTTTTACTTATAATAAAATATTAGACGTATTTTACAAAGGCATTCAAATGAGGTAAGGTGACATTGTGGGGAAAAATATCTACCGTTCATGGACAAGAATATAATAGTTCACCCGGGGGACGGTGGTGCTCTATCAATTGAAACAGGCTCTCGTGGCGGCAACGGCCGATGGCGGATGGCGGCGCGGGCGGCGCGGGCGCGGCGTCTTTGCCGAACGAATGAGCGCGACAATAAACAATACAAACAACCCTGCCCTGCGTTTGACACCAGCCCGTTCGGAGTGGATTAGAGCGCTCTACAGGGAGTTCGGCAGCATTTAGGGAGCGTAATAGCCTTCCGCCGTGACCTGTTTTAGTTGCGACAAATAGAGATTTACGGGATTGCCGGCGGGGGATTTTCAAAGGAATCTGTTCGCTGTAATAAAATTGAATGTGTTTACTTTGCGGTTACCTTATCCTATAGTAAGGTTGCAGAGCACTCTACTTTCAATATGACGAGTTTTCAAAGCCCGCCATCCGACTATCAACTCATACAATTTCCCTTTGCGCCAGCCAGACAAAGTTTCAAACATTGAATTTCTATTGAAATATGCAAGGAAATGCTAGCATTCATAGACACTAAATGCTTTATTACTACATTTGTAAAAAAAGGAAATTGATTTTCCAATTCAACTCCCCAACTGCTGCAAAAGACAATAAAAAATTGCTAATTATGTTTTCATTCCGATGAACTTAGCCCTTTATTTTATCAAGGATTGTACGCGTCGGTTGTTTCGGTCTGAGCCCTCGCCAGCATTGAACAAAACCCATCTACGGCATTCCGTTGCTTAATAATTTTACATTCGCGCACAAAGACGCTGGTTATCTCACGAGTGGCACGCCGTCGATACGAGTTCCAACCAGCCCCACTCCGACTTCTATTGTCATGTTTACATTGTCTATGCTCATACCCAAATTCCGATTAGCACAAAGCTAAAACCTCCTATACAACGTTAATGTAACTATTTGACAGAGGTTTATCATTTTCAAACAAATTCGTAAGATTTCCATTTCGGTCGCAAGGCTGAGCGAGCAATGGTTCCTGTTTATGTTCAAGTTTGTTGGAAATCTCGAGTTTCTTGTACTTATCTATATCTTCGAGTTGTGGAAAGTTTCTGGAGACAGGTTGCTTTGCGACGGTCACCGAAAGAAACTAAGATCGAATGTTACTATCGTATTTGAAAAGCTTTTCAAGCTTTGACTTTAAAACACTTTAAAATATAAAAGTTTCACCTATTCTCTTGTCTTTGGAGTATTTTATCTACTAATAGACAGTTACCTCACATAAAAACGCTGCCAGATCGGCCGTTAGCCGAAACCTTTCTTGACAATTAATTACACAGACCGTGTTCAACCTTTTCACTTCCCCAGTTTCTTAATTCGCAATTAAAAAGTTAAATTGTCCGGTTAATTTCAGCCATTGTGGTGGACGTCGTCTAAGTACCCGCTCATTATTATCAATTGGTCTCTAAAAAATTTGTGAAAAATTCGTTGGAAACCGGTTGCTAAATCACAATAAGTAATTAGCTTATCTCTCCGCGTCACGCGGTGCTCCCGGCCTATGGGGGGATAGCAGGGGGGATCGTGAGGGTGGAGTTCACGTCTTACGTTAAGCCCTCGGTGTTAATCTCGACTCTGCTTAATAAACGAAGTGAAAAACTTGGATTAAATAAATTACAGTAGCCGAATTCGCGGTTAACCCAATGTAACCGATATTCGACTTTGTATAGTTCGGCGAGTTTTATTCAAGGATTTTTAAATTCAAGATGGCGTCAGTTAGTCCGATTTCCACAGAAATCGTAGAGTAAAACCACAGTTTTACTCTACGTATGTAAAGCAGAGTTGGAAAACTCATGTTTGGCATGATTATAAAGTAAACAGAGCTGGTTCTATTAGTTTGATTGTTTGTATATTTGTTGGCAAAGTTTCATAATAGTAATCTTTAGCGATTTTTAGTGATCTTCATATAACATCAACGCTAAAGATCGCGCTTGCAATCATCCTAGAAGAATGGTTAATACTTGCAGTTGTTGGTACTTGGTGAAACTTGTAGTACATGATTAGATTCAAATAATATACTGTTTCACAGGTTTTTAATGTATTTTATTAATTACGACCGGTTTCGTTTACCTGAAGATGTGTAAACGAAACCGGTCGTAATTAATAAAATACATTAAAAACCTGTGAAACAATATATTATTTGAATCTAATCATGTAACATCCTAGGAGAAGATGTTCCTGCTTTTCAGACCTCTTAACGACTTCAATACTTTTGATTTGTTATTGTTATTAATACCGTGTTATAGCATTATCGACAATAAATAAGTCTATGATCATTGATCAATAAATACAATAACAAACGAACTACCACTAGAATAACAGTATTATGTAAAATTAGGAGTGCAATAATATCAATAAACTACAACCATACAAATACCGAAATTTTATTCGCGAGCACAAGATAACGCCGTATATTACGGCGTTCTATAGTACTAACTATGGAACTATTATATGGGCAACATAAAATAGAGTTGAAAGACAAAAATAATCAAGTACCCAAGTATCACTTATTGTGGCTAAAACTTTGCTCGTTATCAATGATACCCCTAAATTCAGGTTTAATTACGTAGCAAATCCCTTCACAAAACTTCTGAAAAGAACTATTGATCTGTCACCGGCACGCTGAAAATATGAAAAGTGGCTGAAAGACTTCGAAACAAAGTGTCAATCTGATTGTTCAACTTTCTGCTAAAATTTGAAGATTCTCGGATACAGTTTCAAACAAAGTCAAACCCTGCAAATGTCATGGTATGATTCAAATTACGTGTTCAAATACGAAAAGCTGCATTAGCTATAGCGAAAGTACCTTATATCATGATGCATGGTCTCATATTATGTCATGATGCATGGTCTCATATTATATCATGATGCATGGTCTCATATTATATCATGATGCATGGTCTCATATCGTGTACAGTGGCACCCTTTGTCGCTTTAACTTATTTGACACATTCATATGAATGTCAAAAAATCATAACAAAAATTTATTGCGACGGGGTTCTACTAATAGCTTGATGTACGAGTATCTTCCACTGTACTTCACCGACCTACTTAATAAATGATCAGTCAGTTGGGAAATTCAATACTACACACTCAATGTATGTACACTATATACTCGTACGATTATCTGTATGTTGGATGAATTACGTCTTAAGATAACTTACAAAGATCCTTACAAAAATTACACCCAGACTAAAATAAATTAAAATGTTTCATTTCGTAACTACTTACTACATACTAGTAGCTAGCAGCTAGTGTTAGCCCGTGATCGTTTTGTATAGGCACATCTCTAGATTTTGTCTGATCTGGTTGAAATAAGAACTTGACCAATATTTGACTCTATGTTGAGTTTGTGGAGTGCTAAAATATTAAAGACCGATCGATTTCATTATATACCCAATGATAAATTAAAAGTCGGTATCTATTCAATTTACACACCTCTTTATCTAATAAACATCTCGACAAAGAGAAATATCGAAATGGATAACCAAACTTTCATCGACTTGATCTAAAGGCATCAGTCAGCATTGGCCAAGTGCTTTCCAAATATTGGCCCACCACTTGTTCCGATTCCCGTCCGATAAAACTGAATGTACACTAATAGTTCCAGAGTAGGTAACATAACTTCCACATTCTGTTGACCTTTCATATATAAAACAATTTAGTAGGTACTAAGCTACAGCACCAAGTTTCGAGCTCAGATATTTTCTGAAAGAAGCCCGCCCTCTTGCTATATACGAGAACGCCATGTGATGGAAACTTTAAGCTTTGTGAGTCCTTCATTCATGTAAAGTCTGAAGATGATCAAATTAGTAGTTGTTTTGCAGAATATGTCCGTTATCTATACCAAAGGTAATATTGCATAAAATGTAAAGTAAAAGTAGAACACACTTTCTTGCACAAATATAATAATATATGTATAGTAAGTATGGCTATTAATTTAAGTTGAAAATTTCACGAAACATATTAAGTTGGTCGATGTCAAATGAACACGATTTCCAGGTAGGTAATTATTTTCTTGGGGAGAGTTTGAATACCTTTAATTTTCTGAATATTTCCATTTGATGTAAAATTATGGTCGCTTTTTCCATTCACTACGTTAGTATATTTCGAGTTGAGTTTTTTATTGTAATGAAAAGAGAACAATATGTAATATAATAGCAGTCATATTTTTAACAATATGTAAAATAATAGCAATCTTATTTTTGACAGACAGACAACAGCAGTTTTATTTTTAACAATATGTAAAATAATAGCAGTCTTATTTTTGTAACACAGACAACTTGAACTTTTTTTATATACTAGCAAACGGGTCACCTGGTGGTAAGTGGTCACGGCCGCCCATAGACATCTCACCTCACTATAATGTTATTAGATTCTGATTCGCCGCTGACTTAGATAGTATGCCTCAAACACAGCAATACAAGTATTGCTTCTTTGCGGTAAAAATAAGTAAACGTGTATACCACCCCAGGCTGATTCTGCACAAAGTCGCCTTCACAATGGTAACCTTCACTTAGATCTGGTAAAGGAGTGCTTATGTTATGTAATTTGCTTACATAAATAACGTTTACATAAAGAGTATTCCAGAAATCTTAATGAATGTTTAAAACTATGTTTGAAAATAATGAGTTAATTTGTGTGGGGCCACGGCGGAATCCGCGGTATTTTCATGGAATTTCACAAAGGGATTCAAATACCGGACTGTTTACTAGTCGGGAACTTAGACAAATTCCTACGCCGTTCCAAATCTACAAACAAATACGTATATTTTAGACTCAATTACTCCTTTCCATTTTGTTAAAGAAAATCTGACGAGCATACTGGGTGGTTAAAGGACACCGTTACCCATGGACATCTCACCTCATTAAAATGTTTCAAGAGAGTTGTCGACGTGCTGCTTAGGTTTTATGTAGAGTACCTTCTGTGTCGGTAATTATGCTCGCTCTCTTACCCTTCAAACCGGAACACAGCAATGTAAGCATTGCTGCTTGCAGCAGAAATAGATATTAGGCTGATATACCACACAAGGCGGCCCTACACATCAGTGTCTACCACCTTGAATACATTAATGCTGTCATAAATACACACAATAATATTACCATACTCGTTTAATACGAGTATCTTTTTATGGCATTTACATGTAATAAAAGGCTGCGAAAACCTCACATCGAACGTAAAACCTTCCCCAATCTAGAAAAAGCCTTCGCCGCGAGTCTGCTCGGACCCTCCTTTGCAGCAATATCCAGTGCCTTCGTATATACCTACTACAGCTTTGGTATCTTTCCGGTGTACCTATCGATTACACATTTAGGGGCTCTGTGTTATTGGGTACGCCACGGGTATCGCCAGCTCTGCCTTTATTATCCGTTGACACTGTATTTGTTCCGCTAAATTATTATTCATCTGTTTGTCCGGAGTCCAATTCACTTTTTGTAACCCTCAGATTCCTTTGTTTAAACAGATTCTTTTCTCCACTAATCATATTTCATTTTACGTCCCTCGAACTAGTAAATCCAATAACAATAGGTTGGTACTTTCTTTTAATACTGAAATTCTTATCATTTAAGTAATAAAATAGCAGCGTTTTTAAAGAAAATTTACAGTTCTGTTATAGTCTGTATTAATAGGGAGTAGCTACTCGTATTCCTTGTAATTTTTCGGATTTTTATGTATAGGAAAAATGTACAACATGAACTGAAAGAAATAACATAGTAGAAATTAGATCGCAGCCATTTTTTGCGACGACGTACAATTTTATTTGAAAATAATGGTAAGTACCAAAACTTTGCCATTTTGAAATTATGCCGTGTCGTGCCGTGTCGTGTGTACACCTAGTAGACGGCGATAGGCTCGCCACCTATCACGTTTGTCCACAAAATCTTACGGCGAAAAGTAGGAACTAACTATGATGAAGGTGGTTCCTCTGTCTACCCCCTCGGGGATTATGGACGTGAGAGTTATGCTTATCTTATATCCCAATTTCAAAAATTAGCTGACTTAACTGGCCATGTTTCTTACCTTGGCAACAGACGTTTCAGTATTCACCAAGGAACACCATGTATATGAAGAAATCTCGTCTTCAGAGACGAGGGACGCCTCGTTGGGGCACCCTTATTGGGACATGTATTGGAAAATCTTTATGTTATTATTTACGCGACAAGGAATTTCGCGGCGCTAATACCCGTCGCACAGTACATTTATTGAAGTTTTTATTAGAAAATACCATCCGCCTCGGTGTCGCTCGAGAAGGAATTTGACTTATTAGCAGACTCCATAATATATTCCTCCCTTTTGTTTGGGAATGCTCAACATTGAAAATCTCATTAAAATATCATGTTCATTCCGAAAAATTATGGCTCGAATATTGGATTCTGCGGATAATATTTCATCCTGAATGCTTTTCAACGATATCCCAATATGGTTGGATCTGTTTTACGATTATACGAGTATTTGGATCTTTAGTATGAAAGACTATTCTTTGAAAAGGTACTTATCTCTTGTGTGAAAGTCATAAACTCTATCGTGCACTATCGTATAATGTTCTACGATATTTGATTCTGCACAGTTTAGATCTAGATTTAGAATGTGTTTTATGCCTTTGTAATATGATGGGAAGGATGATAATAAATAAATATTTCTTTACTTTTAAAATGGTTAAACAAACAAGTAAACGCGCAGTGTCACTATCTTCAAATTCCAAGCTAAATCCTACTTTATTATGGCTTAATCCGTGATACAGTCATGACCAATATTTTTTCATCGCGGGCTGCGTATACTAACTAGGTGCATTAACATACTTTAGACACGGGATTCTTATTATACATAGCATAAATTATATTCGTTTTGTATTTATAAGTAAGTACTTTCGTATTTTACTTAGCTTTACTTTACCTAAACCAGTCAATTATAATTTAAAAAAAAAATGAAAAAAGTTTTAATCTTAATGATATTCAAACATTCGCTTATCCGCGTAGAAGGTGTACGGCGTAGCACACAAAACGTAGCTGCGATCGCCACGCTCTGTACGTGATCTTGTCACCGCCATGTGCGTTCACCAATCACAGGGCGCAAGAGAGAGGGACAGGGCACACACGCGACGCTGTGATTGACCGGTTTCTATGGTTTGCTCCTGCTACGACAGTACGTTTTACGTAGCACATGAAATGCGCGTTGCAAAATTGACGATACAGAATGCGAGTAGCGAATATAAAAGAGTTGTTTGAGCTTTATTCATATATTTTTATCTGTAACATGTTCTTTAATTAAGAGGATTAAAGCACATATTACAGATATAATTATATGAATTAAGCAACGTTATAAACGTATTCGTTTTCCCAAAAATAGCGTACACGAATCTGACGAGTAGCAGGTTGGGCACCGCTGGCTTAGGCTGGGCCCACATTGCCGGGGTTTGTCCGGACCGGTCGCCCGAAGCCGGTCGCCTGGAGGCGCAAATTCAATACAAATCTATGGCCTTGTTACAAACGGGGGCGCTCGCCTGGCCCGGTTAGCCAGCGATCGGGGCGGTTGCCTCTCGGTTTGGCCGGTCCGGGCACCAGAAGGCGCGCTCTGCATAGATTGGTCGTATATCGCCACAGACAACTAGGGCGACCGGGACGACTCCTCAGTCGAGCGACATTAGCCGTGCTGAGCGGTTGTATGTTTGAGTCACGAATTTCAGTCGCGTTTTTCTGTAATTACGAAACACGTCGTATTTCTGTATTTTGACTGAATAAGTAAGACTAAGGAGAACGCGACCGACCGGCGTGTCTGTGGCGATAAACCGGTGCCCGGGCTCCAAATCGGTGCGTTTTGGACCCGGGCGCGTCCGGGCCGGGTAAAACCTCTGTGTGGCCCCGCCCTTAACCCCTTCAGCGCGACCGAGCACTGGCTACAGGAAATTGTGCTACGTTTTATCAAATGCTTCCGACACGCTCCGTACTGCGATACGAGTACCGTTGTGTGTAGGATACTACGGGCACGAGCAAGTATTATTGTAGGTTTGCATTGCACCGCGCTTGCATCTGTGCGCTTCACCGCAACTGTTTGCTATTACAACGATGCCTCGTGCATCGCTAGCCTGAAATCTACATACATCCTTTAATGTATGAGGTATACGGGTGTAGATAAGATCTGTTTCAACTCCCAATTCGTATTTTTTTCAATAAGCAATCACAATCAATAACAAAAAGACTTCATTCGTCATGGTCGTGTGAAAAAAGTGTTGAAATGAAATATTAAATAACAGTTTTCGATTGTATTATATAATATATTTTTTGTTGTATGGCACTACATACAAGAACTCTTTCGTGTTAAAACGTATTAAACTCGACACCCGCACCAGCGCGATGTCGACAAGACGTCAAACATGTCTACGGTTTCCATAGTTACCAATCACATATCAAGCTGTCATGGCGTCTGTTGAAGTCTCCGTAATTATTTATATTTTCTGTTTATATATTTCATGGTCGTAGAAAAAGTATTGTATGCAACGCATCAGCTTCGCTTCATTTCATAAACAGTTCTCATGTTAAAATCGCTATCATTACGTGACCATTGCATAAACTACTATTATGAGCTCTGCTAGTGACCGCACATTGCGATATTACAATAATTATTATTACTAATCAAGAGGATTTCGTTAGCGACTTTTATGTGTAGAGGCAACACTCAAACTTCAATTCTTGTGTCTGTTGTATTAGTTTTGTGGTTATGACTGTACTCTATGGCTTATTCACTTATTTTTGATATGATTAAGACAGAAACCGGAATATTTCTCCTCATCTCTGAGTATAAGCCCATAGTAACGCTATAGAAAGGGTCTTCAAATAACAAATACCTATACGTTCACATGAAATCAGTGACCACTACCGCAGAGACTCCATTCGAGTGGAATAGTGTAGATATCCCTCGAGAAGGTTGCGCTACATATACGGAAAATACAGAATCATCCAACCAAATTTCGCTGAAGCCTGTAAGGAAAGAAATGAGAGATCGATCTAGCTATTTGAGGAAATATTCGTTTTCCATGACAAACTCGGTCACCCAGGTGCAGTATAGTCAGACAATAAAGCGTCTGACCACTATTAATAAGTCTTATAATAACAGCGCGCTATTACTATGCAGGCTGCTTGCTATTTAAAAAGATTTTTAAGCTGACTGTACCAGTTATATGATATGAAACAGAATCTACAAATTGAAAAGTTCGAACGTTATTTTTGTAACACTTTGACTACTTGGCTAATTTCCTATGATACGAGTCCAAACATTTTATAGAAGTTAGAAGTACTTATTTTATAGCAACAAAATATTAGTACCTACCATAAAAACCTCATACATGGATGGTCAAATGTGAAAACAGAATTAAAATTCGTTGTAAAATAAAATAACTACAGGCAATCAAAAATCAGAACAGCAGAAAGAAACGGCAATAAGTTTTATGACGTAACTGTTCTCTAGCGCCATACAAACAGGTCCTGGCTGCATATAAAGGATTGTTTTGCTAGAAAGGGACAGAGCATCTATCCAATACTAAATTTAATCATTAATATCTCTGATGTTAGCTGTGATATCGAAAAACTAATTTTAGATCTTTCTTTAGTAGGTCCATATAAGTTGATTGATGCAATAAACAAAATTAAGTTAATACCGTATTCAATAACTCTACAGACGTCAACAGGTCTATTAAATTACACTTGCTTGCCTATTAAGCCTAATTTAAGAGTATAAGGAGGAGGATTCCCCCTTCCCTGACGTTCCCGAGTGTGTTGTGAAGTGCCGATAACATAAACTGATTCGGTATTTAATAGCACGCGTAACAAAGTGCATACGTATTTGAAAAATTGTTAGATTCAATTTCTGTTTTGAATGTTAAAATGGTTACCAGTTCCTTTCTTCCAAGAAATCCAGTTATTATTTTTATACTGGTGTATTTATCAATTTTAGTATTAGAGTTCCATACTGTACTGTTCTTTTCTTTCTGCAACCCAAAGAAATTTTAAAACAAAGAAGACATAAATATTTATGAGTAATGTTTACGTTTTCTCTTCACTAGGGCGACTTGTCACAGCCATTGTTATAAAAAGTCTTAATAAGAATTAAATTAAAAAGTTGTCACAAACGCGTTATCGCCGTCGACGAAAAGGCGACAGTTTTTGTTATATTCATCGGCAGTTCATTCATCTCGAGTGAAACATTGACAGATCCATTGTGGGCTGGAACAATACGCGGTACCACGCAAATTTGCAATAATAAGGACCTTTTTTTACCATCAATCGTCGCGCTTCAATAAGATTTCGAAACAGTCGCTTGTTCGGCTTCAATTTAAAAAAACCATCAATATATTCTGGAGAAGAGCATTGACGATACGAAACAGAAGACGCAAATTCACAAATATATACTGTCGTTTACTTAATTGATTTATCATCCGTATTTTAATTTGGTACATGTAAATATAATGCAGAGATATGATATTTCATACAACGACAATACTTCCAAAATGCATCCAATGGCTCTTTTACTCAACTGCAGGATTGCATAAAAATCCTTGTAGAGTCGTTTGTATGTCGTTTGTATTTCAAACACAATATTTGACATAAAACTTGCAGTCTATCTAAACCAATGTTAACTAAAATCATGCAGCTCCAATGATTTTGTTAATTTAATTGTGTACAGTTTTACAGATGTGTACATGTTTTTGTTTTGATCATAAATAAATAAGGTGATTATTTATTTATGATCAAAACAAAAACATGCAAAGCTCTATATTCAAATAATATTTAGAAAACTAAATAACTGACAAAATAAATTACTAAAACTATAAACAGATAATCTAAAAGCACTAAAACTATGATCGAGTAACAACAAAATAGAAAACAAGAAACTTTTCAACAAGGTTATAACCTAGAACAATTTATTCATATAAACACATAATTGCAGGCAGAAAGAATTAGAAAACAAAGGGATGTTATTAAAAATCATAGCTTCCTACCTCATGTTGATGAGCAGCCATCAGCAACCGTATTTGCGACACGAGAGGGCGTGAGGGTGAGCGAGAAAACCTCCTTAACAACTTTTTAAGGGAGCGCTCGAAATCGCAACGAGCGCAGCGCGAGCCGCGGGTACCGGCGATTCATTATGAGGGAGCGTGGAAGCTGCGACGGCACCCCCCGCGCACCCTGCCGCCTTGCCCCGCGCATGTGCCTTTCCGCCCTCCAATCGCTGTCCTGTTGCTTCTGACGGCCGCGCAACGTCAAAACGTAAACGCTATGCCATGAATACCGGTTAATCGTCGCGGAATCTGCCGACAATCGAGATGATCTACGCGCTTAGATTAGGGAAACTTTTGTCATACACGGTCGCTGTTATGTTCGTCCTCTGGTTATGGATGTTTTCATTTGAAAATTGTGGAGATTTTAAGGACACAGTCAACTTCTGAAATTGAACAACAGAAATAAAACCTGAGAACCAACTTACAAAGATCCAGCACTGACAGTAGGGATTAGTGTCTAGTATTATGGAGCTTCTATTTCATTTAGGGAAACTTTCATTTACAAAGTCAAGTCAAAAATAGTCCGCTTATAGAAGAAGCGGTTCTGGATTTTGTGATGGATTTCGTGGAATTAACCAACTCCTAATTATTACCAGGGGTCTGCCAATATTTAAGGGTCATAGTTTTATACCCTTTGTACATATTTTAACCTTGGTCTTTTTCAAATATCTAAATAAATTTATTTTTAGGAGCTTCTAAACCCGTACGATTAGCTAGCCTCTAGTCAAAGTTCTAAAAACATAAGAGCCATTTTGTAGCTGTAAAAGCCGTTGAACCTCCATCAGTGCGGTACAAGCTGAGTCTAAATCCCCTAAATGCGTTGGCCAGATATTTATGGCAGGGCTAATAGCATGAGTTAAACCGGAGACCATGCCCAGTAGAGCCGAGTTATTTTCTCATAAAATAACCTCAAGGGCAGTTTTAAAAAGATTAGTAGAATATGATAAAAATATTTTTATCACTGTTGTAGTTCCTAATGATAATCTCCCTATCACTGTCTTTGTGGGAAAAATAATCAGATAAAGGAATACCCTTGGGCATTTCAGAGTCGCCCTTTGAGAAAAGATTTCTCAGATAAAGAAAATGTGGGCACAGGAGGCACGCAAAAAGTAAACCGCAAACTGACTCGGTTCAAAAGAATTCTTTGCAAAGTAATTTTTAATACATAGGTGGGTACCGAACAAAATATGAAAATGCTATGAAAAGAAAGAACGACAGCACTTCTTAACAAATGATAAAATAATAATCATTCTATTTGTTTGTTTTGAAGAGCTTTATCTTCATAAAGTTCCAAGAGCACCACTTATACCTCATACTTACGATCGTCAATCGTACGTACAAGTAAGCAAATAAGAAAATATAAAAACTATGTACACACGAAATTGGGAGTTTTACTCGTATCTCTGACAAGTCGGTTTGAGAATGTCTCTGTTTAAAGCCGTAATTAACCTTAATTTGGCCTGAATAAAACAAAATAAATAAGGTTTAAACGGAATCACAAAGTATGGTAATCCCTGACTTTGCGTCGTGTTACAGAACGAAGCTTAATTCAGGGCTCAACCTTCGTCAAAACCGGACAAGTTAGAAGTCAATCGCCCCGACACCAATTACGCTCTCTTCTTACATTGTTATGAAAATCAACGATCTACCTATTGTATAGCAGATGGTTTTTATAAGAAAAAGATCGCTACAATAGTTAATCGAATGAACGCACGTGATGATGATCGTGCATAACAACAACAAAAAAACGATACACTAAGGACTCTAGATATTTGATACTTGAGATATTGATATTTCCATAACTTCTCGCCACCTACTTGAATCTAAATATAATAACACACAGAAGGAGGATCCCAACAGAAACGACCAAGACTCGCAAATAACCCGCAATCCAAAAGCTAAAGGCTTTGCGAGAAATCCACCCTCTTTTAAACATTCATATCCCGAATTTTCCCCAAAAGAGCGCGTATAAGTATGCAGATATAACTTCTATTATCTGATAGGGTTTTGTTAGAGTAGCCTGAAAGTAAGTTCAGTACGAAAACATCAAGTAATGAAGATGGGAAATAACAAACAGGATTTGATAGGAATTTTTTGATTAGGGATATGTTTACTAGGCGCTCGGCCTTAAAGTGAATGAACCGAACTAAACGCATTAAAAGGGTCGGCCATAAGAGCAGGTGTGTAAAATCTAATGTAGACACCTAAATAGGTATCGGGTGGGAACCCATTTGCTTAATCCTCTGTGTATCTTCTACACACGTAGATGTAAATAAATGTGTTTGTTTATTCGTACAATTTGTTTGTTTTTTCAGGATGACATTTATTCAATAGAAGGAAATATACCTACATAATATTGTTCACTAATGTCTGATACAACAAAAGAGCGCCCTGAAACTCGTAAATTCGTTCCTAAGCTAGCTGAATGCTTCAGGTATAAGTTCTATAGGCTGCACATTATTTCCAGCTGAGCTTCGGTAACTTTATCTAGATACAAAGGACGTAGTTACGCTCTGACAGAACAATTTCACCTCAACTTGCGGTAATTTGTACTTTGACTTCTGCAATTGAATCTAGTGCACAGTAGAGCTCTAAACCTTGTTTGACTAGCTAGAGGAATTAATTTAGAGTTCTGTGAGAGATTTAACGGTATGTTTCCGTCAATTACAATTAGATGTTAGTTCATATTCCTTTGAAATTATATAAGTCATGGGACCGGAATGTTAAATTGCATCCATTTCTACAAACAAAGATTAAAATACTGATTCCTAGGAGATACACGTTTGAAGGCAAAGGGCAGTTTTTAAGTAGTTTTTAAACATGCACAGCAAAAAAAGTTGGTTCCATTCAACGTTTTGAATGAGAATTTCGATGTCTTATGTGAAACGCTATTAAAAGCAAGAGAAAACGACCAGATATCATTTCAGTGGGATGTGAAATGAGGATTTTGCGAAGGGACCAATAAAATATGCAGATTTGACTGCGGCCGTATTTTTCTCGGTGTAATCTGCATTATTCAGGCTTTGTCACGAACTTCGACAGTTTAACAGCGTTTATCTCTCGCCTTGCAAATTGAGCTACGACTTTAAGACAAACGGGAGTCACTTTCATTACCATAATGGACCTCGGCCGATTCTTTGTTGGTGAGCCGAGGATGGCTTCTAGCTGACGTTTACTACGATAGTACGTTTACCGTTCGTCTCCTACCGTCTTTCTTTAGTTTATTCCTCCGTTGTTTTATTTAGGTCTTTCTTTATATTATTCCTCAGCTGTCTTGTTTTCTTACTTTAAGCTGCTTTAAAGTTTAATAAAATCTGAATATATATATTTTTTTATCAGAGGAGTTTCCATAAACTCAGACATCAAGCGTCAACTCGCGCGTTTGACGCTTGATGTCTGCGTCGGATTTTGTACTTAAAGACAATGCTATTACAGTTTTTTTAATTAATTGCGCGAGCATTTTTCCATATGGTCTGAACTGACCCTTATGACAAACGTTATACATTCATTCAATGTCATATACTCGTATAGCAGAAGATACTGTTGAAAAACCATGCTTTTCAACCAAAGAATATGAAAATTTGCACACGTATTTAGGACTCCATACATCATTTTATTACTGGAGCGCGGAAGAGGAACACTTTGACTCCCTCCTCCTCGTAGTTGAGTAGTGATCTGTGTGGACTCTAATCTTCAAAATGAACTTTTAGGTGTCCTAAATACGTGTACTAATTTTCACATTCTTTGCTTGAACTGCACAGTTGATAAGAAACCTGTGCATTATCCGATCGGGCTAATATGGTTATTAAAATGAAATGCGATTCATTCATCTCGACGATAAAACGTTTTGGGTTTGGTAATCTTTGAGGAGAGCGAATCCGAGGATGAGTGGCAGACCTTTTACCTTCCATTATTATAATAGCATATCATGATAAACGTTTCCCCAATTATTACACGAAGGGTTAGTGGTATTATAGTTCGTATAGCTGTTGCAACGGGCAAGGAGAGCCAGTGTCCAGTAGACCAAAACTAATCGCTGATAGAGTGGTACGCGCTTGCCAACGATTGAACTATCGATTTCCTACCAGCTCGGCCAGCGATGGCTAACCCGTGGGCTACGGACCGTAGTAATTGACTGTGATCTATATAAACAAAATTTCATAAAACATCTTAATGCTTAATAGACTACGTGACTAAAATGCTGTGACGTTAAGAACGCTATAGCAAAATCCTTACTTTTCAAAACAATTGTTGGTCGTAACCAATATAGCTATGTAAACAAATATTATACCAAAATAAAGACCATTTCCTCAGAAATAATCCATGGCGGAGAAACAAACTAGTCCCGTACTTTATTTATTATTTTCACACAATATTCTTTTTTCGCAAAACTGTCCAAAAAATGTGTTGTTTCTGAGCGTAATCATGATAATGATAATAATTATACGTAGAGATTGACACAATGTGTTTAGTGTGTAGCAAAAAACGGAACTATAAGTATAGTAACAGAATTTTCATAGCTACTAGCGCCACACCTGAAAATCGACACAATTCTGTTCGTCTGTAATTGGGAAAACAGAAATGTCATATATTGACAAGCGGCGAAACTATGGGAAACTGTTACGTAAATTACTAGAGGGGGTGATGATGGGAATTTTGACACTCGGTAAAATATCTTGGACTGAATGAATATATATCCTTAACGTCGCCGGTATGCAGTAGCAAAAAAATTGACAGGTACAGTCAATAACATGAAGGAACGAATGGCCACACCTAGGGGAGGGATACTATTTTTTTACTATCATAAAAATATTTTGCATTCATCCAACATCAATAAAGTTCCTTTTTCGACTATAAGAAACGCGAAGAGGCATGTGCTGCTATTATTCACAGTATTTTAGTTACGTACCAATACTTGTAAATATTCACAGCATTTTAGTTACATGCCAATACTTGTAAGTATTCACAGCATTTTAGTTACATGCCAATACTTGTAAGTACTCACCGCATTTTAGTTACGTGCCAATTCTTGAAAGTGTTTTCAATGTATAACTCTAGCTTAAATTTATTGTTATGGTAACTTATTCTTATTGAAGTTGCCCATATGTTGTAATGACGTTGTATCATGTCTGCTTAATCATAACATAAATTCTAGGAAAGGAATAGGTAGTGATTTAATTTAGAAACTGTACAGAAAGTACGTAACTATTTCATATGTCTTACTGTACATTATTATGCAATCATTAATACATTATATAGAAACTTATTTCAAAAATATTTAGATCAAGAAATCAAGTATAATGAATATTTTACTTTACTATAAGATAACGGCCCAGCGAAATTTTCAAGAATGCGACGCGGATGTTTCCAAAAATAAGTTGAGTATGTCTGAACTATAGGCCTCGATCGCGTATGACCTGGTTGATATTAAATTTATTTAAGCGTAAAATGACATCGTCATTACAGCTATCTGGAACACACGGTCGGTTTCCAATTGGTCCCAGTGGGTGCGTCTCATTTCTTATAATTTTCATTTGGTATATTTACATTTTAATAACGCTCATATGGTATAATAAACATTAAACATACATATTTATTTTCTATAATTACATAACCTATAACGGTCATATGGACTAATGTCATTTCGTATAATACTCTTTTGGTATACTGATTACAAGATATGATTTTTTGAGACATAACGATCATTTGGTATAATTTTCAATATACATAAATTGGAGCTAGATCAGGTAGATCAACTGAGATCGATGTATAGTCGGAACGGAACTGACCGTATGGGTTAGGTTGTTGGTGGATTTTTTATAACAACCCAGAAAAAACGGCTTGCATGCAAGCTTGCTTACTTGCATACATGCTTGCTTGATTACTTTCATGCATACATGCATGCTTGTTTGTTTGCATGCTTGCCGCAAACAAACCTTCGTTAATAGAAGAGCCTAAATTCCGCGACACAGGGTATCCTAGTGCGGGATTTAAAGCATCAAAAATAACCTAACAAATACAAATAAATTTATTTTGCAACTTACATTCATACAAGAGTCGCTTGTATTAAGGTAAGTTGCAAAAAAAGTTGTTAGGTTATTTTTTTATATTAGAGGTTACTGATTTTAAAAACGAACCAGTGCCTTTCAAGGTTCGTCGTTGTATGTATATTTCGTGAAACACTGACACGGACAGAAACTCCGTTCCCTAGCCGTAAAAGATGAAGCGACCTCCATCGATTGTTTAGCCCGCCATTATTTCCTGCCATTGGGGGAAATAGCAAGTGATTATGATTGTACCATGATCTGAGAGGCCTGTGTAATAGTTCCTTTTACCCGATTTCGGTACTATATCTGACATCCAGTTTTACTCTACCGCAAGTTATAGTGGTTATAGTACACAGAATAGGTTTCTAAGGGCAATATTGCAGCAAACATATGACCAGTGACCAGAACTAATAGCTCTGATGGAGCGGCCGCCAGTAATCGTGTGCCGTCTACATGCGATTTATGAAGTCTATGGTCAGCCTTCGAATGCACGCGGTCTAGTTCTTTAACTTTTACCATAGTTAAGTCGAAATATTGTGTTGATATCACGAGATGATCAGCCATTGTCATTTTCCAACCACTGCTGGGTACATGTCTCTTCTTTCATGTGCTATTTTAAACGGTTTCCTCGCCATTTTTAAGATATCACAAAACTATGACCGTACGTATTTTACCAAATATTTTTTTTAAATCAAGTTAAGTTGTTGCCCCAATCGTCGCAGTTGTTTGTTTCCCCTTACAAGTTACTGTTTTGGGCAATAATATAATATTACTACATGAGGTTTACAAAAACAGTTCGGACAAAACTAAATGGGAGGCGGTTTTTTCGCATAGACAATAGCTGTCAGTGGGCAATAATAGGCGCATTTCCCCTATAATCGGTTCATGATGGTTACGTCAGTATACAGGCTGTATCAAAAAAAACCTAAAGTCCCAAAATAGGGGTGTTCAGTATCCATAACTGAACAACTTTCACTATGGGGTCAACTCTGAAATCGCGAAAAAAAAATCAACTGTTGCATACATTTCGGTCATGTAGGTATGTGCAGATCACTGAACTGCTTACCATTACCACAGAGTAATATATACAGGTAACAACAACATCCTAGTAACAAACAGTATATATATGGAACAGTTGATTATTTTTTTCGCTATTTCAGAGTTGGCCTCATAGTGAAAGATATTCAGTTATGAATACTGAACACACTCCTTTCGGGTCTATAGGAGGTTTTTGTCACACCCTGTATACTGACGTAACCATTATGAACCGACGTAACCATTGCGAACGAGCCTAATATTGCCCGCTGACAGATATTGCCCATGCTGTAGTTTTTGTTCCTGTATATACTTCTCTGTGGTAATGGTAAGCAGATCAGTGATCTGCAGCAATCTCTAAATGGAATCACAGCTCCGTAAGCAATACTGGGCAGTGCACGAGCAATTTATGACGTCTGTGGTCCAGCCTTCCGATGCATGCGGCCGACTTGAGTGCCCGTATTTAGTTCTACGGGCATGCTTGTGTGATGTACTTTGTTACTAAGATAAGTAAGATTTTCAGTCAAAGATATTCAATAGATTACATCTTCTGCGCCGGTCCTAAAGATGAAAGCCTCATGTCATATAGCAAATACTTTTCTGGAAAACCCAACATCAATAGAATGATAACACAGAAAATCCGAAGATGCTTTGAAGGTCCATTATCTCCATTAGAGTATTAATAAAAACAAAGAGCACTGGTTAACTGGCTAAAAACATTGAGTCTCAGATTTGTAGCAAAAAATGTGACAAGTCATCAAATCTACATATTTTATTAGAGTCTCCCTCGCCAACTTCGACCCTCGGTCGGGCGGCCGCTTCCCATAGTGATGTGATTACACCTCCAATGCAAGACGTATCGATATTCTCAGTCATCATTTATTGTAAAGTCATAAACTTTCCAAACAGCTGGATTTTACGATACTGAAAATATGTATTTTCGCTTAAAGAAAATATAACTTCTCATTTACAATTCTCAATATCCATCAATTGAATTATATCTACTTAACTTCTATTATTCCGTCTGCTCGTCTGCTCTCCTTATTATTATTATTATTTTGAAATGGACATTCTACACCGAAACGTGCAAGAATGACTAGTGTTTTTATTTTAGCGAATGCGATAATCCGACTATTCAATTCGATAAAAATATCGCTGGTCATCTAAATCCATCCGATTAGATAAACATTTCATTATCTGGACGAAAACTAACCAATTAGAGCGGCAACGACACCTAATAACTAAATTTTTACTATCACTAATGGAATGTCGATAATGATAGTGAATGCCGCAGTTGGACAGCGCAGTGCAATATCACAGGAGTTTCAAATAGGTATCAACGCCAGCCGGCCGAGCGGGCGGCCGCGGCGACACTTCATAAAAAGCACTTTTATACCAGCGCCTTTTATTTATGGTGCCCTTTCGCTTCTTCAGATTCCTTTTACTGTCGCATATAAGCAGCCAATGGAATATTGAGAACGGGAGAATGCAAATAATACAAATAAAGTGGTGAAGTCGCAATACACAAAACTCAACTAAACAATATCAAAGGACGACATTTGCCGACGACGATTCCTAGTACTTCGGTGGATTCTTCTGTCAAGTCAATGATACTAGGAGTCGAGTTTATATATGAATATTCAGCCAGATCAATAGCCTTCTGATTGGCACATGGGACGACAGGAGCAGGTGCTTTAACGGCTTACTGAAAGAGACAGTACCTCTCTCTGGAAGTGCTTTAAAGAACTATTAGTCTAGTATCTCTGTCTAACTTTCAGCATCGCAATAGTATAACTCCGATGCTATTTGTATCTTCCTTTGTTTGTGTTATAAAATTCTAATAAACTATTAATAATTATAACCAAAAAATAAGAGCAGATAATTTAAGGCTAATGATTTTTCATACTATGTAAATAAAATGAAATACAAATCTTCGTAATAAAGTGGTGTGGGAATTAAAGAGTTTCTATATATTATTCAAATCCGGGTCTTTTACTGTGGAGTGGCGGTTGCGCGCTACAGCGCTCCGCACTTCGGGACGTGACCGAGCGAGGCTGGCCTCAACCGAGGCGTGGGTTCAGTACCACTGGAAACGACATCTGCATCGTGTTATTTAGCAAATAAAAGCAAGTAGGACAACTTGGTTAGACTTGGTGATGGCCGGTGGACCCGAACCCTCTGAGTGGTGGCCAAGGTCAAGGGGAAAGAGCAGCCAGATGGGCGAATGATATCACCAAAGTCTCATCGAAGACCTAGATGCGACTTGGGCAGGACCAGAAAAGGTGGCACAAAAGAAAGGTGGCTTATACCCTGCAGTAGGACGACATGGGCTGATGATGATGATATCTACCTAAATTCTGTATTCTGAAATAATAAAAGGTATATATGCAATTACTACCTGCAGTATACGATGGGTTATACCCTGCACCGGGACGCCATGCGCTGATGATGATGATCACATCGACCTAAATATAAATAAATATAAATAAAAAGCTGTATTTAAATAAATACTCTACAGTACATATACTGTATCGGAGAACAAAACCCACTTCGGGATCGAGTCGCCACACCATCGGATTAATCAGGAATTACGACTCTACCACGTGGACTCTATCTATCCTTGTTGATGATAAAAGGCCCGTCCGTCTCTACAATTACTTGTATGTTATAGTATGTTAATGTTTAATATGTTTCTTATAACATGTTTAAGAGTCAAAAGTCTTCTCAGATATTAAGGGTGAACTTGCACCTTACAAAACATAATTACATTATGTAATAAAGTTGATGGAATGACCTAACAGACACGTATTCTGTTAGGTTATTCCATCTTCTTTAATTCCATGCTCGAATGTTTTATTCCAGCCAGTGAAACACCGCGAATGGCTTGGGGCCGAATTATACTGGCTTGTTGGAAATAATGGACATTCGATACACATACGAGAAACAGTACATGCACAAAGTACTCCAAAGTTCTTTTATTAACAACGCCCAAATAAACAATATTGAATAACTTTGTAAAGCTCTTGAAAGCTTTCGAAACAACCGCACCTACCACGTAAAGTTTTAGGGATCTACTCATGCTGGTTAATAAAGTAAAGGGGGCGATGAAGATATTTTTTTTATGAGTAAAAACATTTTACGAAATTTGTAATGTTGTGATATACATAATATATAATATGTACAAAGGGGCCTATGTACATTTGGCAGCAGTATCAAACCTCATTAATTTGGACAAACTCCTAGCATTAATATATACTTACGTAATTTTAAAGGGATTTTTATAAACAAAAAGCACACAAACATAAAATCGATATTATTCCCAAATATGTTTTATTAGCAAACAAATAACTAATATGGTGGTGATATATTTTCACGTTTGAACCTTATGCTCCATCCAAATACATATTTCATATTAAAAATACACAATACGAAAGGTGCTAGCAAGTATTATTAAATGGAACAGCAATGTTCTATAAAAGACACCTGTGGTCTCATAAAAAACTCCAGATATTGCACGAAATTGCTTCACAGTTCATTGCCTGTTTCATTCTCAACCGAAAAACCTTTTGTAAGGTGATTTTGAGTCATTTGATCATTTGCAAGTGTTGCCTTTCTTACCCTTGTCAGGAAAACGACCACAATGCCAGATTTGTACAGATATATCAGAGAAAAATAAGGGAATCTAAATGTGTATTTTGTGCCTTACCAAATGTTACAGGATTTATATCTACGTTAATATATTTCATCTTTATAATTTCATGTTATGTTTCTAATTTCTATAATAAACCAAGATTGCAACTGCCCCAGACCAACCTCTTGTTCCCATTTTCTACATTAGTACCGTAACAAAAATGACACGCCCTCTATGTTATGTAAAGAAGTCTCTTACAATGTCGTATGGGCACCAAAATACGTAAAAATCCTGCTGCATGGATATTATTGATACTCGTACGCCATTATAGAACTTGCAACGTAAATTTAGTAAATTTTTGGGTTAATCAAGCTTTCATCCAAAGGTCTAGGCTATGATCGCTGAGAACAGATTGTTGTGCTATGATTAATTGTCTCTTTATCTTTCATCCCATTGTACATACCTACTCGTTAGGTAACTTACAACAACTTTTAGGTAGATTACAGATTGGATTCGGGGAACTGCTTCGCATAATTACTTAATACGATATTAACCTAATTTATTTTTATTGCATCAATCAACTTACTTGGACATCCTGAAGAAGGATCTAAAATTAGTTTATTTTCAATATCTCAACTAACATCAGATATATTAATGGTTAAAGTTAGTATCGAAGAGATGCTCTGTCCCTTTTTAGCAAAACAGCACTTTATATGCAGCCACGGCCTGCTTGTATGGCGCTAGTGAACACTGACGTCATAATACTTATTGCCGTTTCTTTCTACCGTTCTGATTTTTGATTGCCTATAGCTATTTTGTTTTTCAATTAATTTTAAATTTGTTTTCACATTTGACCATCAATATAATTATACTATTTCTTAATTTTTAAGAAATCAATTTAATATTTCATACTTGGAAACTACAATATTATGCTCTCTTTGAACAAAAAGAATCCCCATATTAATCTTTGCTAATTCTACAAAAAATATGCACAACCATGATAAATCAGAAAGTTATTAAAGTACGGATTTATTTGATTTTTATTTGATGATTTTCAAAATCTGATTTTTGGCAGTAACCAAATTGACCCTCAGCAAACAAGCGGTGGCGAAGTTCGCCAGAGAGCTCCCAAGTTCCACCTCATTTTGGTGAACTAAGATGAACCTCGAGGCGGTACTAAGTTTCACGTATATTGAGACTAGAATGGATGTTTGATGAATGTGAAATGGGATCGTGCAGTGTTGAACTTGATACAAGGTTCTTCGGAATAGTTTTCATATGTACAAAACACTGCAAATAAACGCAATTGACTGTAGATAACATGAGGGATTGCATTAATGTTGTTGGAGAATTGGCGTCGGAGAAAATCTTAAATGGAATCGATGCACTGATAAAATAATGATTGATATTTGATGATGATATTTTTGATGCCATTATTTACAGAACACGTTATATACATAGAGATATTTTTAAGGAACCTTACGATCAAAAATCCCATATTGTTCTGTTACAGAACTGTTTCAACAGAACCACTTGGAAGAAGGCAAAACATTAAGACAGAAAACAAATTCATCCATCATCACTTAATAAAATGGTTATACCTACAATACACCTTGATGAATATGATTTTAGAAATTGAAGCGACAGAGATATCTATACAATAGATATAAAGGAAATAATGGTTTTTAATTGTTCCATGAGCGAAGCATTTTATGTTTCCCTGAAGCAAAAAATACCGTTTTACAATGTGAATTCATTAACACAACATCGGGAGCAGGAATCTAAATTCCAGTGAAGGATAGACGGGCGCAGTGGAAATGTAGCTGAAAAGTTGAATGGAAATGCTTTTTTACTCTCACCGGTCTCTCGCAGTAACTCCATCCGATGCGGACTTTGATTTGTTTTTAAATACTTACTGCGATTTGATTCGACTAAATTCTGTATCTGAGTTTTGCGTTCCATTTGACTACGATTGGATTTAAAGATCGATGCAATTTAAAAATAAGACTGTTTTTTAGTATTTTACACTGGCTGATGGTACAGAGTCCGGAGACCATCCTATATAATAAAACACATTGCGCCTTGGATAGGCGGATGGATGGACGGGGCGATCTTTTTTGGCGCCTGCGGATGGAAGTTGAAATGACGCCGCCGTACCTTGCTTTAAATTCATTTACTATTTTCTAATTAAATGTCTTGATAGAAAACGATCGTCCAGGGATGGTTTTTATCTATAGGTACCTACTTTCACAACTCAAATTATACTGAATGGCCCAAAACGAGATTTGTATAATGGCTGGGCCATTATACAAATCATATGACCATGGAACATGGCATAAACCAGACATGGAACACCCAAACTCGATAGAATTAAAGACTACTTCTGTAGGAGTGTACCAGCTTTTTACCTCAAGCCACGAAAAGAGTCAAAATTGTAGAATATTACAAGATAGAAAAGCGAAAAATTTACAAAAACATTTCTTATAAATGTGTAAGTATTACTTAACCCTTTCGTGGATACTTAAAGGTTGTGACACTGATTTCACACCTACAGGGAGCGCGGTACAAATCCCACGAAAGCAGTATGCCGACAGTCATCCGACAGGTATAGACCGAGGTCCATTAAGGCATTAACGTGCGGCGACAACCCGAGGAAATGGACAACGCGATGAAACTGTTTCAGTAACGTCCAGCGGAGCGAACCGCTGTGAAAGGACGATTTACTGACTTTTGATTTCTACATGTATTCCTACTAGGCTAGGTTTATTCTTTTCCAAACAATAAATTGATTAATTTGGCGTATATTCTTGGAATTTGTAGTACATAACTGAATTGCTGTGTTTCGGTTTGAAGTATGTACGAAAGAACGTGCGCCCGTATGATTATGTAAGAGACTATTTTTATGAGATTATGAGTCGGAACATGAGGCACTTCATTCTAAGTCATCAAGGGTAGCAGCACATCAAACCCTCTAATGACTTCATAGTAATGTGGCGTGTTTGCTCTTCTGCTCTCCTATCTATATAGACAGGGCGTCGACACCAGAAATAGCGTGAATAGATCGTACAGTTGTAAGGAAGGCCATTGAAATACGTGGACGTTTAACCCAGGTTACAAATAACAGCTAACTTTATCAGGAAAACCTTGAACGTGTACCTCTCAACCCTGAGCACGGGGAAGACACCACACACAATCGAGGAGGTCCACCTACACCCCGCTATAGTATTCTGAATGCGTCGTCAGAAAAACAATGAAAACATACCGACCTGCGTATTCCTTGATTCACATCATTTTAACATCACAACCTTACCAGAAAATTATCATGAGCACCAGGAAATCGCCCTGATTACCATCACCACCAGCCGGGATGGAGCTGACTGTTTTCTTCATATTATAACCTCAAAACCACAGGTCGCCGCTCGCTCTCTGCCACTAGACTGCCTTGCGTTTTCGTTCTACGCATTATAGCGCTGCATATTACCGTTTTTGAGGAACACTAGCGCCTCACTCTCCGACACATATATAAAAATGAATACATATTTCTTTGTTTCTTTGTTTGTACTCTATGCGTTCCTATACCATTCATCCGATTACGATGAAACTTTGGTAAGTTGTTGTGCGCAGGTACGGAAAGGTTTCCGAGTCAAAAAAAACAAGGCAAACGAAGCCGCCGATATATAAAAATATCTTGTTATTTGAAATAAGTTGTACATATGTATAGCTGCCTACCAGCAATATAAACAAAATGCAGTGCAGTAATGGATTTTCCGAAAATGCTTAGGGAGTATGTACATATCTAATTATGTAATTTCATGAAAACATTTACTACTGCGTCCCAAAAAATTAAACTACTAAAAAAAAGACATGATAAAACGAACACAATTCTGTTCGTGTTTTTTTCAACGCTAGTTAGTCATGCATGGCGTAACCCAATACAAATATTAAGTACAACAAGGCAGGAACAAATAGGCACTGCGACCATAATGAAAATAGTTCCAGCGCCATTTTTACACTACCCCAGCGGCTCACAAAAGTAAATAAACCATTGCTTTTTACTTACTCGTAGTTTAAACAAAACGATAAAATTATTCTTCGTCATTTTGATGTGCTTAAACATGAAATTACTAAACACTTTACTTAAACTCTATATTTTTCAGAATCGCATTAAATGCACGATTTATGTTATTTTTTTTACTTTATTTCCTGCACATTCAGCCTCGAGCTTTGCAAATAAAAAGAAAAGCAAAGCTTCACTTTCTGATTCAATCTAATTTACTCGCTGAACTTTAATACCCGTAAGCATTTCACCTCTTTCTATGTTCATCTCTCACTTGTTGTAGAGCTTTTTGATTCAAAACATTCTTTCATTTACATATTTTCTACTTATCTGAGGGCACGGCAGTGCCCCTGCCAAGTCGACCCAAAAGAACGGGCACACTGCCGTACCACCTTTTCCCGAAGCAATTCAGAGAACTTTTGACCTCCTATATCTTTGTTCTGGTCTTTTCCAGAGAAACTTGAGTACTCAGCTATACCTCCAATTTTCAAGCTTAGATCTTTTATAGTTCACGAGATTAAAAATTAGAAAGTTTCGTTATTTTGTCACTCACTCACTGACTGACCGAACATAAAAAATCTGAGGTACTTCCAGCTGATCTAAAAATTTGAAATTCAGAATTGGGATAGTGTTTGGTACATAAATAAAGGAAAAATTAAAATATCTAAAAAAGTATTTGATCCGCAAATTATGGCAGAAATTTTATTTGCGGTTGATAAACTAAAGTTTCCATATAAAATCAATTTTCGGAACTGCATATAAGTGCTTGTTGATAAACGCTTGTGTGTAGGAAAACATCGTGAGGAAACCTGCACACTGAGATAACCAGTGAGTGAAATGGGGAAGGCAATGGCAAACCACTCCATTAAATCTGCTAAAAGAGTCGTTCTATGTGATTAATTCCTTAGAATGATCACGACCCTTAGCAATGAGGAATACGATTTTAGAAGAAAACGTCAGTTATAAACAGTAGGTAACCTATTCTGCGGTGTCGGTAGATTAAATATACTAGTTTTATTTAGTACCTCTAAGTGCCAACAAGATTTTTTCTAAATCTACTACCGCTTCGTAAGGTGATCTATTGCTGAAATCACAATTATTTCGTTAGGACGAACTTTTATTCCAATGTTCGATACCTATGGAAGAATATTGTCAAAGAATAAGGCCAGCTAAAGGCAACGAATCCATGAAATAGAAGGCTCTCCGCCGTCGTGCACAGGCCAGGAAATTGGAACAAACATTGCAATCCCTGCACCGACACCGACACTATACCTACTTTTAACAAAACAAAGCTATGCCAGGCGTGGACAATATTATTTTAGAGAGTTGGTACGGACACGATTGGGAAATACCTACCTCAAGTTACGTTAGATATAGATTCGTCAAAATTACTTATAGTAAAATATTTTCTAAAGTAGGGTTTGCAATTCGATGGACCAAAGTGAGGTTTGGATGGGAGAACTTTGCCTAAAGGAGGATATTTAACGTACCACTATAATTTTATGGTGCAAAACGTCATCTTGGTCGAATAATCGTACTTTACTACCTACCTACTAATTTAGGCATTACATGAACTTTCTTTCTCTTCGAATTTCTTTCAACTCACGCAATGCATTCTAGAAGAGCTGCATCTTACAATAGTACAATGCAGTGCGGTTTAAAAGGTAACTTCACCAACTTTGGAACATTTTGACAGCATGCACGATATGAAGTTGATATGAACAGGCCGGAGACGCACAGCTGCTATGCGCCGCGCAACTTTCGCGAGATACATATATCAGACGACGCGACGGTGAACAAAGCGAACTGCCATAATGCCGCAAATACAAGTGCCGTTTACATTAGACACGGTGACTACTCACGATTATATTTTCCCATGCCATGCGTGATACCATGACTCTGATCTAAAATCAAAGTAGAAGAAATGTCTTCAGATGCATTCCTGAACGTGCAAATTAGTGAAGTGCAGTTGCTAATGAAGCCCTTAGTTATTATTGACGATGAAAAAGGAATACGATGAAAGTATTTAAATATAATGTAACAAAGTAAGTATCCATGTAAGCTGTCTTTGACAAATACTTTGACTATTACTTTACTATTACAAAGCCACAAAGCTGTTATCCAACCATTTGAACATACTTTTCACAAAAAGATAATAACACGTCATAAAAAGGCATTCGCGAAAACATTGTCGTGTCTAATTTCTCTCTGTTCACAGATATTTAGAACGCATGGTTTGAATTTCAGGAATAGTACTTCATTTTAATAAGCCTAATAACTATACCTAATAACGTCAAGATGTCGTTAAAGTTGTTTGATTAAAATTAAATTCTTACAAAGACTTAATAAAATTTTGGGAAGGAAAATCAAAATACATAAAAGAAAGCTACAGACTATAATTTTGAAGACTAAAACAACAAGAACAATTACAAACAATAAGTTAGACAGGAAACGGTTCTTGGTCCATATGGTACACGGAACAAGCCGATTCCGCCACAAGCGGTTAAATGCGAAAGAGCGGATCTGTGTAGGTAGGGAAGTTTAACCGCGGGCGCCCGCCCGCCGCGAATAAGTATGCTTTCTAACGCACGGTACATTACTTATATACCTATAGGGTGTTTGCAGACGGAGATTGCAATATTTTGTACTTACCAATCTCGCATTTTCCTTGAGACATGCAATCGAGCGCTCCCTTTCTCGGAATTGGAAATATTAGCCTTTCCCATTGCGGTATTCCCCTGTATTGTGGGAGATGGCGTAGGAACTGAAGTTTAGATAAGACTTTAATTTGATTAGACTCCATCACCTAGTGCATTTTAGGTAAGCGTAGGCTAAGTAGTTTTGTTTTATTTCAAAATAATCAGACTAAGATAATGATATGCTTATGTATGATTCAATTTTCAAAGAACTGTAAGTTTCCCTATAGGAAAAAGAACTTCATCCTTAATTTGTAATAAAGTAGTTTCACTGTCTCTGCATTCAAACCTGGTCTACATAAGGATTGTTAAAAGAGAAGACAATGAACACTTATCTTTTCTATATAATGAAACAACCGTAAAATTGCCACGTGTGAAACGAAATATGTTATACGAGTAGCTGAGTTCCTATAAAGATATAATAAAAGGAAAGCGTGATAATTCTAAATATATTTTCCACCGCCTGAGTAATATAATGTTACCGAAGGCTTCGAAGAACTTTCTAAAAACAGAAGAACAAAGTACTTCGCCTTAACAAACAGTGACTAAGAATCGAGTCAATTGTCATTTTTTTAGATAAAGTGTTTTCGTATCAATTTAAGCAAGAATTAAACTACTTATTAGTCTGTATTATAGGCTAGATTGTAGTTAAATTAAGGTACCATTTTAGAATTGAACTTCAATTGAAAAAAAAAACTTTCCAAAATCAGGGGCGGATAGTGACTATGAATTTGATCTTTGGACTTCTTTATTAAAAGGTATCCCTAAAGATTTGAACAATAATATTGAACTCATGACTTTCTTCATTAGAATGAGAAGAACATTCTCAGGCAATAATTATAGCTATACTCATATTGCACAGGACTTTCCACCATAGATATATAGACACCGTTACTGATGGACAAACAAACCCGTTTGTACTCGTTACAATTATTCTGCATAGCACCTAACCTTAAATTAGATTGGTATTGCACGTGTCTCAAGGCGACGATGACTACTTACCATCTGGTTGCCCGCCTGCCTGTTTGTCGTAGCCAATTTATTTTTATTTTTTAATTAGAGCAAGAAGGTTGCCTGGAAGATATCGCTTAAAGCGATAAGGCCGCCTTCTGCTCATTATATTGTACCTCTCTTTATGTTGTATGTTTTGTTTTTGTCCCGGGTGTGCAATAAAGTATATTTGTATTGTATTGTATTAGAGCAAAGAACGCCACCCCCGGAATATTTTATTTTTCTATGGTTACGAAGATTCCTATTCAGTACTGTAATCTGTGCCAAACGTCGATACTTATTTATTTATTTAACACTTTAATGCACAAAAATAGTACATGATACTTCTATTCTCAAATCCCTATAGAGAGTTCCGGGAATTTCCGATACTTGTTCAGAGATTATTCTCGATAGATACACATTCAGAAACACTCCACACCACAAGTACAGAGCATTCCATACCACAAGTACAGAGCATACAATTTGACACTCTAGTCAATGTACCCCTAAGCCCTAGAATCAGGGCAATAATACTTTGACAAATGCCACATGTCAAATTATGACACACATGGCTTACCAGTAGATGACATAACAAACGGTTTGTGCACTCGCCCCGTGGAAAGATTTAGTGGGCCGCTCCGCAGCGATAACTACCTCTGTTTACACTACATTTAACTTGGGGCAAGTGCGAGGAGCCACTCTAATGTGGTCTCGAGAGTTCTTGCCTCGGATACTGTTAAACACTAGGTATAAACTATAAATACCTCTACGCATTTTTAAACATACCTACATAAGAACCTACTCGTACTTTGACTCAGAGTCATCACATCAGCCATCACCCCATTCGTAAGTGTTGTATAATATGTTTATAACCTAATACATTTTATTCCAATGCAGTAAGGCAAAGTGAGTTACATTGCACTGAAGAATTTAATTTCTTTTTGCGTTTCGTCGCTGCGACACTGTTCATTTCACTTACTTATAAGTAAGTTTTTTTTTTAAAAGAACTTTGTACTTATTTACATCGTTGTATAAAAATTACACTGTTATTTATTTTTTATAAGTAAACAATCGAGGTATTAAGTTTACTTTTAGATTGAATTAAAACAAGCTTAATTTCCTAACACGTATCCGCCAAACTACGAGTATAAAGCTTTTTCATGATATGATTATGTCAAACAACGGTATGATATTACTATTACGATTCAGACATTGTTTTAACTCACTGTAGAATGTAGTTTAGCATATTAATCTCTCGTAGAGTAGATACATGAATCATGTCGAACGTTTCGTAAGGCGATGACAGACAGACAGACACCCCGGCTCGGCGGCAAGTTATCAGAGCTCTGCACTTGAACAAATATTACTTAGCAGACTCGCGTCAAGCCATACACATACTTATATAATCGTACAATACTTTATAGCACAAACGCTTTCGTTAGTTATGTTATTAAAGGGACGATTTGTGCATCTAAGTAACATGAAGTTTAAAAATCTATCATTATTCTGAATAACTTTTGCAAATATGTACATGCACAAGTTTGGTTGGATGTATGTTTGAATCATAGTTCCTTTGAGAATTGTTATTGGATGCACTTCCAATCGAACAAAGTCGTGGGTAACGGAGATACTAAATAATAAAAAAATACGGAAGTTGCGAAAATAAAATAATAATAAAATAAAAAATAAAATATAATAAGGTCAAACGTCATTAAAATATAAGTCGACTCCACAAATGGATAAAGCGTCATATTTATTTTGATACACACGCGTGCCCGCGGTCGAGGTTCGGAATGCGGTTTTCCAACTTTGCCGCAGTATGTTTTCCCGTAGTAAATAAACAATAGGTTGTTTATTGAATGTCTGCTCCAATTATTTTATGATCCTTTTTGGCAAAGAGACAAAGGATACTACTCTGTAAACAAACGAATGTTCAATTTCAGTTATTTAACCGGCATTTGCATATGGTTGCATGAAGCGTCCTGAGAAATCCATGCCTGAATTTAAAGGAATTTTCATGATCATGTAATTGATAGTAAGTAGATACACATATCATACAAAGTGGACAAAAAACATCGAATTGAATATTGCAAATCAGTTGTGCCTGTAATTCAGGAATGGAGGCCACAACAAAGCATTTAATGGATTTATTTGAATGTTGGCGCACCTAGCAGCTTACAAAGCTTTGACCGCGTAGACAAACAGACGCCCGCAATAAGCCCGCAATTCGAGCCGCCACTCGACAAATTTGTCCAACGAAATGAAGTCTCAACTATACAGCATTGGCCTGCTGTCAACAGCCCACCAGTTTTATTACCACCCCACCATTGAATTCCCTTGTTCAGTGTTCGTGTCCAAAACCCTATAAATAATAGTTATACAAGGTTCATGTAGATTGAAAGAAATGTGAGGTAGAGTCTTCACAGAAACTGACGAAAAAAATAAGTAAACAAGACAAAATGATACTTACTTATATGACAGACGGATCTAAATATCAAATTAGGATCAATAGAACTAATTTAGTGTAGTAATATTAGTATATGTATAGCTTTTTCTCAACTAAGAGCAATTAATAAGTAGGTAATTAATAATTAATTGGTTGTTTACTTATTAGTTAATACTTTATGCTATACAACTGCTACGCCGTAGCCTGATTAGCGTAGCAGATTTTTTAATTCGTAGAGATAAGACTACATGAAGATAACTATGTAAGAATATGTATTTCTGTCAGTGTTTTATTTAATTCGATATCAAGTAAATAGACATGCCAGTAGAAAGAAAACAATGCAGTGAAACGAACGATATAACAAGTCTGGTAACTTTGGAACTTGGGAAACTTTTAACATAGCGTAGAGTTAGTTTGCAATACAAATTATTTGAAAAATATGAAGCACAGGAAGTATTGAACTTAACATTCCGTCTGTGTATCGTCGCGTTTTTATTTTTCATATAATTTCATTGTAATTAACGTAACAATATGGTTATTTGGCAGAGACCAGTAAAATATATCCGGTAGGTGTCGTAAAAGCAGTACAGCCATGGCAGCCGGTCGCATAACCATAACCGGGTGCATCCGGGTGTTCCGGAAGCACTCGTTTGCCGGCACATTAATTACCCGACCACTTGCCCCGATGGTGGCGCGCTGGCCGTTGACAAAATATTAGGTTCCTATTTTAAAATTACAATCAGGCATAGGTTTCAACGAGGACAGGGCGCTACTAGTCCGTTTTCTGTGGTTTCAATGGAGGAAAGCCATTCATTAATGGAATGTGTTGAAAGCCATAGCAAGCTATGGCGGGGCCATTTCAATACCCACTAACAGCCCTTAAAGTTTAAAGAAAATCGCCTATCGCCCGTCCACTTTCCAGTAATACATTTGTGCTTTAGGGTCACCTAGTAATTATTTTCAGGCTTCTAATAAATGAAACTAATATTATTATCTTGTCCGCTTTTTTGGCACCATTCCAGATACTTTTGCGGTGTAATTTTTGTATATGATCGAGTCCGGATTACTACTTATAGCAAATTTCTTAGGCCTATTTTTTATTACCAATCGATCCTACCAATGTTATAAATAGACCTTCTACACTAGCAGCTTGTGGAGCAATTACACCAAAAAATCGATCAATGCCCTGCGTATACAGTATAATAATGGCTTCAGGATGTTGATGGGGTTGCCTCGTTTCTGCAGTGCCTCCGGCATGTTTGCGCACGCACATACCGATGGTTTTCACGCCATTATGCGCAAAAGAACTGCGTCTCTGCTTTGCAGGCTTCAGAGCAGCTCCAACAGCATCTTGAACGTGATAGCGGAAAAATACGATTCCCGTATCCTTAAACACTTCGTTCAGGTGCTGATCGAATGAGGTTATCTTTGATCTGATCGAAGTGTAACAGCTCGTAATTTTTGCTGAATATATTTACTAACATAGTTTTTAAGTACACTAACACAATGGATCAAGTTATCCGAAAAATAAAAAAATATTGATTTGAATTTACGCGTAATTATATGAGGCGGTTTGACCTAGGGAAATGACACGCATCGTCTAAGGAGACTACTCCGCCGCAGCACTGAGCGCGTCATTTCGTGAAATAAATCGTTTATAATCAAGCGTCGCCGTGACGTCATCAACAACTGTCTGCGGCCCGACATGTAATTTCCCTGGCGTCAATTATCAAGCGCCTCGCGGTCGCGGGCCTCCTGCCGAGACATTTGATAACACCTTATTAAGGAGTTCAGTTTATGTGACGTCATAAATGCCTAATATTCCAATGTAGGAAACATTCGGTGACGCCGTTCATCAAACGTAATGAGTTTCGCCTCAAGTTTTTCAATTAGGTGTTCATTTAATAACTCCGTAGCGAGCAATGTTAATGTAACCGATATTTTATTTAGTGCCTAAAATTATGTAAGTATAATAGAAAAATTGTAAATATCTAGCTCGGTGGTAAGTATAGGGTTACGCTAGTATACAGGGTGGAAAGTTTCGGCGGAGCACCCAGGGCAGCTACCAAATCCGTTGGAGCTACTAGAAAATGGTCTTAGGAGACCTTCCCTAACTTAAGGAGCTAATTAAAACTGCATTCACAGGTTTTTGAAAAAAGGTACAGTCAGTGAGAGAAATGCCATTTTGTACCAAAAAAAATTGGTGGCAATCCAAAAAAAGGGTCAACCGAGGTTCGAGTACTAGAAATCTCTAAAATAGTAAAGAACTATGTGATATAGGTTAGGTACCTTTTTTGTTACAGCATCAGCAGTTTATGTATATTATTCCTTTGATCACTTTAACAAAAAAACTTTGTTTGTAAGTTGCTGTTAGATTCTAAAAGGCATTGCGGAATTAAATGAAACTATTTTTTCATAGCGATCTCCATAACACAGATTATAAAATTCCCCTCATGACAGAGTTTTATTTTCCTGGTACGTATTCCATATTTAAATTTCAGCTGTATGGTTTAGCTGGAAGCGGTGACAGCTTCGCCCGTTTAATGCCGGATAATCAATTAACCGTTGACCGGCTGCATCCGGCTGCAACGGAACTATGACGAGACACCAGATAAATGAATCGGATATCTCGGTCTTACATTACACTACAAAGCGTCTTTACCTAGCTCGTGCAAGCGTTAAATCTTGAAGGTCTAAACAGGGTGGTAAGAGCAAAAACTGCGCATTGTATGTACTAACCCATATAACAATTTAACGTGAAAAAAATAATTAAATTCTGAATGATACACTGAAAGAAAGATTGTTATATTTAGAGCATATAAAGTAATTTCTATTCATTTGAACAAATGAATAGAAATTACTTGATAGATACGACTAAGATCTTGGTTTAAGTTAACAAACCGACTTTATATGCTCGTATTGAAATAAGTTCTTGTTTGAAGTAAACAAGTTTTTCTTTCAGTATAATATTTGTCAGCTTCCTCACACATAAGGTGACTGTATGACAGATTTAAAGGGAAAGATGAAAAATATTTTAGACGAGTAGAGAAGGTATTTTAGAGTACAGTTCTTAATAGTCTATATTCTGTAGCAGGAAAGATTTCCAAGCCACACAGATTGGAAAAGAAATAGTCAGGCCGTAAACTTAGTTCAAAATGCAACAACCGTGACACATAGCGTAGAAAGAATGGAGCAGAAAACATATTAACTTCAGTATAAGTATCGGAACCGAACCGTAACATTAGAATCGTTTTCAAGAAAAATATATTTTGACGTGAACTGACATAAAAGTTCACAATAGAAATCTTGAAGTAAAGCTCGATGATGCAATTACAAAAACAATGCAAAACTATGAAATTAACAATCGGAATGAAATGATGAATTAATTAATTCCGTTCACCCAAAACGCATATTCACCTCAATCCCTCGACTGTCCATCCCGAAATATAAATAGTTTTTGTAGAGTAGGCTATAAAAAAATTCAGATGCAATCTATACTGAAGAAATTAATTGAAACCGACCCCCTTAATCCTTAACCTTTTGGGCTTGTCTCGCGGCCACTTTACGACAGCAACTCGAGACGAGACGAGTGTCCCGATAGAGCTGCCGCTCTGACACCAACAAATCTGTTCGCCCTTATCTTTCAATCCGTCGGAAACTTAACCCGAATGATTTCCGAGTCATTAACCCGTTCTCCGCTCTAAGCAAGACAGACAACATCTGACTTACTTGACTTAGATCCGTATCGTGCACCCCGGCTTAAAGATTAACCCGCCGTTACACAGAATTGGAGTTATCAGCCACGGCCGCGAAGAAATCGTGCTATCTCTCCGTAATACAGGATTAGCTGAGCTCCAATCAAACTAAACAAACCTCACTAATCGTATTTCTATTCTCTATCTGGATCTGCGGGGTTTCGTGAGCGTCGGATTAAGTAGTATCCAGACAAGGCGGAGTTATGGCTCTCGTTACTCGAATGACTCCATTAAAGGGTGGATTACTTTGTAATGAAACCACGTGATTTGGAACCCCCAAATTGCGTATCGAAAACAACTATTCTAAAATAGTAGTTGTAGGTTAAGGGGTCATGCAGAAATAGGTATGTATTCAATGTATCTACTTACGTTACTCGAGATGGAGAAAAACTCGTAGGCATAGGTACCCTGTGGTAGAAACTCAGGCTAATTCTTCACGGAGTCGTCATACGAACATTAATAGGTAGTATGTCAATAAATTTTAATAATCCGAACAACGTGGCTTACAAATTATCTGAAAAGGAAACGTGGGTCATTAATTCAGGACAGCAGACTATTTATCTTATATGTACGTTATCACTGCACCGTTGCGTTGCAGCTGGGCGCATTCCTTAGGAGCAATTAATTGTGCCGCTGCCCTCCATTTATTATGTCATCTTGATCGGGTAAGTAGCAGCGTCCATTACCTAGCCTCTTAACAAACATACTAATGGATAGAACACAACATTTTAAAACGTTTCGTAGATAAAATAGAAGGTACTTACACATAGAATCTATATTATTATTATCCTTTGATTTACAATCATAATCTCAAGGCCCAACCATACAGCGAATGCTCTAGGGCGAATAAGTTTTAAAAAAGAATTTTAAAAAAGGATTGTAATACTCGTTTAAAACAAACTGGACGCATTTTCTCGAAAAACTGTTCTAATAGCCATACAATAAAAAAGAATTTAAAAAGAAAAAAATTAAATGGCTACATAAAATATTTTTTTCATAATTATCAGCCAGTTTTAAATTGATAGAGAAAATCTATGAAGTATAAAGTCTCCTTGTATTGTAATAATTAGGAAAATAATAAAATAAGTAGTTTATAAATATACCTACCTACTGTTTGACTTTCATGAACAGAATTTTATGTACCTACTTGAAAAATAGAAAAGAGATTTTATTATAACCATTAAAAAAACTGGCCGCATGTCCTCATAAAAAATAGTTTAACAGCCCTTTAATCAAAAAGAAATTACTAATGGCTTTAAAAACATTTTTCATGAAAAAGAGCCAGGCACGTTTAAAAAATAAAAGTAAAATCTCCTTGCTATGTATGTTTCCTTATTCCATCAACTCAACATCGCATGAAGGAACGAACACCGCTATGGAGATCAAATGTTTATCGTCCCGGGTCAATGGTTGAAATTTTGTCAACGAAAAAAAACGGAAAAAGGGGAGACTAATTTGAATGTGAATGCGATCCGTCCCAGAATGTCCAATTCCCAAGGCAGTCAAAGCATGTCGTAGTTTATTTTCATAAAAGTTTTCATGTGTACATACTATCTGTAAAATGTATGTCACAAACGACTATTTTGGGATGGGATGAATAAGATATCGTGGAAATATCGAATGATTCAGCGTATCCAGCGTCTCAGCGTACCTATCACAAGACAAGAATAGCCTACAATAGACAGCTATTTATGAATTTACCTTAGAATAAAAATACACAGTATATTGTCGTTAGAATGACTGGCATAGCTTAGAGCCAGCCGAACGAAATTAGTTACGTTTAGTTTTATTAAATTAGAAGTTTGTTAAATAACTACAAGCCCTTCTTGAGAGGCTCTACACATTAATTATCTCGGGTTGGCATCTTGTAAAACCGACACGGGCTTAACAAATATCGGGAACGTCCAAACAAGGCTTCTTAACTTAGAAGGTGCTTAGTCAGCACTTCGCTGGAGCTGGAACAAAGAGATAACTTGGGAACAAACGGGACACTGCAAATAGGTGCCGCGTTTTGGGAACAAATCTATGATAAAAGTTTTAAGAACTTGTCAATTTAGATCTTAACTTTGCAAGGTATCAAAGACACTTTAAATGTTGAGTAAGACGTCAGTAGAATTTTATATTGTTTTTATCTATATGAAAACCTTATACAAACAATGGATACAAATCCAGACATTGTAGGTTCTGCAGTTTTGATAGGTATTCTGTTTATTGCCAGTTTGTAGATTTGCGACGGACAGTCGCGTGGTTGGATTATAGTTAAGGTGCGGTTACACCTGGTGTCGACCGACAGTCTGGGCGGTCACAGCATCGGTCACCGGTTACAATATTTGAATTGCACTGCATTCTGCGAACGTCAAAGTGCCACTAGGTTGTCATCAAGCGAATGACGTTGGACGACTACGGCCAACGACCAAGTGTAAACAACGG
This sequence comes from Hofmannophila pseudospretella, assembly GCA_947369225.1. Classification (NCBI taxonomy): domain Eukaryota; kingdom Metazoa; phylum Arthropoda; class Insecta; order Lepidoptera; family Oecophoridae; genus Hofmannophila; species Hofmannophila pseudospretella. Next base: position 8,490,686 of record OX376321.1, on the reverse strand, counting down.
AGGTCGGTGACCATAGATCGTCCACCAAAGGTCGGTCGCCGAATCGAGCAACGACCATATGTAACTGCGCCTTTTCTTATAGGTACGTAAAGGTTTACTTACGACTTAATATCAAAGGATAGCAGACGAACAGTTAGGCCACTTCATGGTTGGTGGTCACCGTCAGATACCCTTACATAATATCTCACCTCTCTAAATTATTGCAAGAAGGTTTTTGATGCGCTGATAACCTTGTGAATTTAGGTGAAGTGCCTCATGTGCCCGTAATTATGCTGCGGTTTCCTTACCCTTCAAACCGGAACACAAGCATTGCTAAAGTAAAAGGATGGTACTTCCCCAGGCGACCCTGCACATCAGTGTCTACCTTCAAAAATATATATTAATGAGAAAACTAGTAAAAAGTTACAAAACTAGGTAAGTATATACTTATTCTGATTAGAAATGCTATTCAACAAGTTCGATCAAGCTAATTGTACAAATTATACAAATTAATTTACCCCTTGACCCATAAAGCGACTTAAAAAGAGCACTGACAGTCACAGTCGCATCTCGCTTCGCGAAGTTGAACCGCGAAGTTTTGCGAGACATGAAACTTGAGTCCAATGATAAGATTAAAATATTATACCGGCTTGAGTGACTTCAGATATCACACTTCAATTAGTTTCTGTACTCGTTAGAGATTGTTAAATAGTGGTTTCTATGCAACATTATATTATAGTTGAATGAAAGAAAAAAAGCTGAATAAAAGTTGATATGAAAGTAGATCAACAGAGTCAATGGAGAAATCACAGCTAAATTACAACTTCGTAGTCATTGCAATTACTAAATAAAATACGAATGTTCAGGGCCTAATTAAATATAGCATGAAAAGGATCAGAAAATGCCATTGCTGCTCTTTCTTTCACTTTTTCGTAGGAAAACCACGGCTTTTAACTGCCATTTTTCAACTAATCCACGTGTCTAAATAGGTTGTCATTTAATTAGCAGTATGTTTCGAGGGGCACTGTAATACCGAATAAAACTAATTTGGATGTGCAACGACAGAGCACCAGAGTTGTATAGGAGGCAGGGTGCGCCCGCGGCGCTCATCTAATGAGCATCCTGCCTCTCACAATGTACCCAGACTACCGGGGGCCCGGGTCGCAGAACTTGGGAGATATCACGTGAATGCAAAGGGAACAACTCCATTTAAAGGGGTAAACGATGGGGTAATCAAACCCAATTATATGAAATTTATTTGTTTATTTCGTATCAACACTTAACAGATAATAACACCTAACGTGTGTTACATGTCATAATATATTTAGCAGCAATAGATTTCTCTTGGAATTAACTTAATAAGTTTAATATTCAGATACTCATTTTCAATAGGTACTTACTTACCTACTTACTATACGAGTACGTATGTAGAAAACGCCAAAAAAATAACAAACGAGAGTACAAGAGTATTCATTCATTCATTCGAACCGTATTTAGTAGTTCTCTACCAAAATACCAACGCGCTGCGTATTATTGAATGCCAAAACACAAATCCTCCTTCACCCCTCTTCAGCCATCCATTGGTATTTATATAAATGTACGTACTCGTACATTTTTTAAAAATGACTTTGAGACGAATCTTCTTACGAATACTTAAATTTTTAAATTATTAATGCACTCACAAGCCCGGCCTCCTGATCTCCGTGTTTTTACACCCTCTGGCCGAGATGATATTCCGCGGTAGCTCGACGACTATTATTATATTCCGCCAAGCGCAGCGCCCCGGGCGCGGCGTGCAAGCCTTTTCACAACCGAGCATATCTCACTGACGCTTGAAACCGACCTCTAACTCTAAAGTCTAAACACCGTTTTGATACCACCGTACTATTAAACTTTTATTTTCTTTTTAATTCTACAATAGAGCTTATTCCGTGTACAAAGTTGAACGAAGAATAGAATAAATGACCGCCGCATTACGCGAACAATATCTATGCCCCCAAAATATAATCTTAATTATATTTACAAAAAATCTTTTAATTTTGATTCTTATCGCATTGCACATGACTAAAGTTATAAATTAAGCATTCCAACTAAGCTTAGTATAAGCTGATTTGTATCTGGAGTGTTCCACCATAACAGACCAGAGGTGGATAAGAAGATACGAATCGGCGAAGCTTGGGCCAAGTCTCGTGTCCTGCTGCCTAGCTTTTAGTCGTTTAATTCATGAAACATAGTTAAACGACGTGAATTGACGGAATTATAATACCAAAAGCCTTAATGTAAAAAAGAGGGTGTGTGTACACATATGACCACACTATAGAAGTGAAAACTTCCAAAAAAAACACGCTAAGCCCGAATTGATAATAATAAAAACGTAATTCTTGAAACGATGCACTCCTTGTTAGACAGCAAACGTGGCTGATGACAGCTGATGACGACTAGAGCCGAGTATACGTGGTTCAGCGTCACCGACCCGAACGCGTTTGATGTCGAATGGAGCCGAGTATACCCGATTCAGCGTCACCGACTCGAGCGTGACGGTTCTTTTTATTTCACTGTTCAGAAAAACCGCCAGGTGCGCCTAAAGAAGATTTCAATTCAAAAATTATACGAGTTATGACCCCCGAGATGGTTGTTTCATAAAATAACGTACTTAAATTAAAACGTATCGAGTGAGACACATGAATGGATTTCTGATATCCCGGGATACACAGGGAAACATTTTTGGGAGTCAGATAGCCAGACATTGAATAAGGGTGAGTGAGTACATATATTTTGAGCCCTGAGTCAGGTTACATCTTGAAATAACTACTCGTATCTCCTACCTGTACCTACTTATGTAAGTTTAAATAAAAAATAAAACTTACTTATTAATTGTTCGTTAAAGACAGCAGGTGTTGACCACATCGAGTAAAGGCGCAGTTACATATAGTCGTTGACCGCTTCGGCGACCGACCTGCTGTGGACGACCTACGGTCACCGGCCTCCGTTGTTTACACTTGGCCGTTGGCAGAAGTCGTCCAACGTCATTCGCTCAATGACAACCTAGTGACACTTTGACGTTCGCCGAATGCGGTCGACCACTGGTAATTCACATATAGGCGGTGGCCGCATGTTGTGACCGCCCAGACGGTCGGTTGACCACCACATACAAAAACTGTAGCATAAGTAGAGATAGAAACAAACTCAGATATATGTGCTTACCTAAATACGTAAAATACATACTGACGTACATATTTTGTGGTGTATCTGTATTTAAGTAGAGACAATGTATTGTTACAAAGATAGGTTATTAAACTCAGTGCCCGTACTTTGTAAACAATGCCACGCATTAGACCGGACTAGACTGTATTGTTAGTCTAAATCGAAAGGGTTAACTGATTCCAGCTCCTAACAGACATAATACCTATCTACTTTGTGTGAATTGTGAGCAATTGGTGCAATTACTGAATGTTGAAATACAATTTCTTTGTTAAGTTCTCACACATATCACCCCGCCATCACCCCGGTATCTGATCAGAGTCGCCTCAACTCGAACTCTTAGTATAAAACTCCATACTGCAACGCACACTAATCAATTTCGTAACGGCATCGCCACGCCTCGGTACAAGCTAGTGACCTGCTCGCGGTTCGGGGTCAACTCGCAGTCACCGCGCTTTCGTCGAGGCGTCGCCGCGCTGACATCTCGTCGCGCGGGGATGGCGCGCAGACCGCCTGTTGTTTTATCGGTTTTATAGTCGTCCCCCAGGTGAGCCGTCGCAAAGCCATAGCCGCGGCTACACCTCGTAGGTGCTGAGCGCCGGTTACGTGCCTGCGCCGCCGGGTTGACGCCTGGTTGACCGCGAGGCGATACGGAGGGGCTCCGGTGCAGGGTTGATATCTGTGCGACAGCTTTTGTCATGTAAATTATTTTTAGGAAAAACAGAGGCTAAAAGGACTCCGCAGGATTCGTATGAAAAAAGCTTTCAATAAAAAAATCTGGAAAAAAATATATTTTGTGCTTTTGGTGTACTACGTCACATTTACTAAGCCCGATCAAGGGTAAGACTGTCACCAGATTCGCAGTTGAATCGTTTTAGGTCTAATGGTGGACACGGATTATTACTGTCGTGTACAACTATTGTATTAAGGGTATCAGAGAAAGCCAAATGGGCCCCACATTCAGCCGACACTGTCAACAGTAAAAATCTGTGTCGATCATGGTCAAATTTGACCTAGTCACAGAATAAAGAATACTGCGAATCAGCATGACAATCTGACCTAGTGAAAATGTGATGTAGTGCCCAAAAAATAATAATAAAAATATTATACACGAATAATTTCGCGTAAGAAATTGCGATTACTGATCAGATGGTCAACCTTCAACATTGTACAGGGTGGGCCATGAATTAGTTAACAATTGAAAAAATCATATAAAGAAAACCATTTGACATATTTTTAAAATTGTTTATTTACAAGAAAGTTAGTTATTTGGAATTTATTTTTTAAAAATAACATCATCTAAATGACCACCGTTTCGATTTTTGCACTCTTCTAAGCGAACACCGAAATTTTCGAATACTCGTCGACAAAGAGACCGCGAGATCGCTGACATTTCTTCACTAATTTTTTCCTTTAGTTCACGTAGTGTTTTTGGTTTATGGGTGTAAACACGACTCTTCAAATAACCCCATAAAAAGAAGTCTGCTGGCGTTAAATCTGGACTCCTGGGTGGCCATGGGATGTCGCCTCGTCTGGAAATCAGCTTTTCCGGAAACATTTCTTTTACTACCGGCAGGGACTCGTTGGATGTGTGACAAGTGGCTCCATCTTGCTGAAACCATGTGTTACGGTTGTAGCCAGCAAATTCCAGTAGCTTCGGTGCCAGGAACTCCCGTAACATTTTCACATACTCAGCAGAATTCACAGTAACCGAACGGCCGCGAGAATCTTCGAAAAAGTAGGGCCCAATAATTCCTTTTGCTGAAATTGCAGCCCATACCGTTACCTTGGGAGAATGAAGTGGCCTCGCGTGTTTAGATTTGGGATTTTCGCTGCTCCAATACCTGCAATTCTGTTTGTTTACGTGTCCGTTGAGGTGGAAATGGGCTTCGTCGGAAAATAAGAGGTTATCAAAATTATTGAATCGATCTAACATTGTTTCGGCATACGACTTGCGCAAATTTAAATCATTAGGTTTTAATTCCTGCACTAACTGGATCTTATATGGATGTAATTTCATGTCTAATTTCAAAATACGGCGCAATGATGTTCGGGATAGTCCTAATTCAGCCGAACGTTTGCGCGTCGATAAATTTGGATCACGTCGAACTGATGCGGAAACTCGCTGCACGTTCTCTTCGCTCCGAGAAGTCCGTGGGCCGCCGGTTTGCTTCACGTTTAGTGTAGATCCCGTCTCTTCGAACTTCTTAACCCATTTCTTTATTAATGGAGCACTCGGACACTGATTTAAATCGTGTAAGTCGTATTCAACGCGAAATAAGCGTCTCACTGTAATGAGCGAACTGTTGTTTAAATAAAATTGTTTCACACAATAAGCGCGCTGCGGCCCCGTGAAGCGATACATTGCGACTAAATTTCCGAGAAGCGAGCTAGTGGTAACGCCCCTCCCCGCTCCCCGCGCGGCTTGTATTAGCGCGGGGTGTTAGGTTTAAATGTTAACGAATTCTTGGCCCACCCTGTATAAGTAACCACACGAAATACGACAAAGAAAATTTTCACTGTTATTATTACAGTAAATCAATAAGTAGCTAATATCCTTGTCAGTCACTTTCGAGACCTTTCACTGGCTACTTCATAGCATTTTGCTGCGCTTGACGGATCTTCAGAGCGGCTTTCCCGCTGGAGGGGCTAAGCGCAACCGTTTCATGAAGTAATCCTCTCTCGACGGGCATTAGTGGCACCTGCAAACTGCGCCCCCCCCCCCCCCCCCCCCCCCCCCACTTCACCCTCGCCTATGCATTGTGATGCTCTCATTGTCATTTTAGTAGTGCCATTCATAAAAAGTATGAACTTACACTAAGCCAAAAAAAGAAAATCCGAATAATATGAATTCACACGTCATCAGTTTCATTTTAACACGCTCTGAAAAAATCAACTTTCGCAAAATCATGACCAATATTTAATGTTGGATTTTTGGATGTCTGTGTCCGGCCTAGTTTTTGGTTTTAGTTTTCGGGTGAGGTCTTTCAATCCCTTTTAAATTACATCTTCATGATCATTCTATGGAAATAACCACATAGGTAACTGTAGGTATAAAATATTGATAGCATTCCGGATTCCGCCAATAGCTTTCAAAATATCAGACATTTCAGTGTTAACAGAAGTTGTATTTTTTTTTCAGTAGGTACAGTCGACAACGAAACTCGCTAAGCACAATAACATTACAAAAATTACTATTCACGATAACTCTGCAAAGTTGATAAACAGAATTAGATATGTACAAAATTACATTTACATCACAGAATTCCATAAGTCGCTGTCCACTATCATTCCACAAATTGCTAAAAATTAATTGGTATATAAATTGTTGATCACCTAAAAATCCAAAAGTCGCTGAACTACACGTAATTAAGAGTACATACATGTGGTAACGAACGAGGCTCTTAAATGACGCTCGATTCTAAAGAGTTTTCATAACAGATTGTAACTATTTCTATGAGCATAATTTTAAAAAGTTTTTCCCGTGGAATTAGATTTTTTGAATTCAGAACATTCATTCATTTCCTCATTTGTTTTTTTATTCATGTTTGTGTTCAGCTACTTTTGAAATTTTAGAAGATTATAACGATCGATTGATCGGTGGAAAGCAAAAGGGGATAAGCAACACTTTAGTCAAAAATACGATATGTATTTTAATAAATTTATTTATATAAAAGTTATGTATGTTAGTCTGTAATGTAATGATTATTGAAAATAATGTATTGCTTATTTTTTGACATTTCATGTTAGTTTTGAAATTCCTTGTCATTTAAAAAAATTAGCAGTTATTTTTTATAACTATATAAAACAAACCACCCCTTTAATTAAAAAAATCAGTGGCAGCCCTTATAGGTTACTCTTTGCCATCAAATCGTAATACTGATAACGGGGTCTAGTTAGAAAATCTTCAGCAACTTTTTAACAATGAATGTGCAGCGAACTTTGAACAATGAGTGTTCAGCGACTTCTGAACAAGGAATGTTTAGCGACTTTTGTTATTCTCAAATGTTCACAAATATTTGTACATCACACTGTTCAGTAACATATGGAACTTTTAGTATGCAGGTGTTTTGTAAATTTGGATCTCTTCATGACCTTTTGTTGGCGACTGTACCCACCTATACTTATAAATAAAAAAACTGACCTTAGATTTAACTCGTAATATTTGAGAATAAAGTCAACATTAACCCAACATTATCATTTTCTATATAACTAACTTACATAATCGTAGCATTCATATCACTTACGAGTACATCAAATGGAAATCGTTATCAGGGCAGCGGTAACGATTCCTGTGATCTCCCGTAAGCTGAGATTAGGTCGGATTGCGTGCAGTGGGACTCCCAACGTGCCTCGAATCGAGTAAAGTAAGACATATGTCGACTCAACGAGTCTACGCTAATGGGCGCTTTTAATATTACCATGCCGTTACCGTCCCCAATTAACGCTTTTATAATTTACTTATCGGTAGGTGGGAAGCGGGGCGGGAGGCGCGAGAGCGACCTCACTCACACATCTTTAATATAGTTGTAGGTACACACTACCACACACTCTCAATTTTGCCGTGACGATTTGACAGGAAGCCTAGGTGTGCCGCGGCAACGGTAAAACTGTTGACGGTAAAAGGTTACCGTCGACGGAAATATAAAAGCGTTTTTATACAGTTTTTTTTTCTTTATTTAAATAAAACTAACTACATGACTTAAAACATAATACTGGCATGAGTCTCAGAGCTTATGCGCCAGTAAAGAATCGGTATTTCCAAAAGTAGACAATAAATACAGTTCCATGCATTTTTGCTCCCTGTTAAATCGTGACGGTAAAAAGTTCCGTTACTGTGGAAAATTATAAAAGCGTCCAATAGGTACCTATGTCTACCTTACGAAGTTAATTGAATCAACATACTTTTAATTAATTTCATTACTGTAATGATAACCTTAAAGTTGAACCTTTGTAAACTTTACAGAGCAACGTAGCGTGTAGTTGTTTTTCAACTGTCAGAATTTACGAGTTTCGTATACTTACAATGTACCTCGTTCTTACTTAGTCGTATTCCTCATTGCTGAGGGTCGTGATCATTCTATGGAAGTAATCACGTAATAGAACGACTCTCTTGGCAGATTTAATGGGGTGGTTTGCCATTGCCTTCCCCATTTCACACACTATTTATCTATCTAAATACTACACGTGTTTCCTCACGATGTTTTCCTGTTTATGTTAGTAATAAGGTAACTTACTTACTCATTCGTACATGACATTGGATGGTTTTGAACCCGGAACTCGCCATGGGAGTCCGGAGTCCTAACCACTAAACCACCGACGCTCATGTATCTCGTTAGACCTATGCCTAGAAACTTACATGAGGAACCCCGAAATATTATTTCACCTTTAATACAAATAACCAAGCACTTTTAACCATATTGGTACTAACTATACGAGTATATACATATTTACGAGTAGACTAAGACTTAAATTAATCCCATATCTATCTATCTACCTATCTATAAGTAGTTAATGCTAAAATACTTGATAAGAAAAAGTACAGCAATAACACGTAACACCGGACACAGTGATCTTAGTAAAATTTCTCATCCTATTATCACTTCAAAAACATAGATTTGTCACCATCGCCAATATTATTAACATAGTATATTTAGGCACAATAAAAACTGAAACGTACGTGACAGTGCTTCTATCGGCATTTTCAGGAAGCGTTTGAGAGAGCAAGCACTATCTAACATTGGTTCCTTTAGGAACAAATAGTATGAATAGTATGCAAATATAATATATATTTATATGTGTATGTTGTTTATATTTATTATGTATGTATTATTAATTAATTTATAACATTAGTTATAGAATTTATACAAATATAATTCGTAATAAAAAAAATCTTAATATTGTACGTTTTTTTCTTTATTTCTTTGTTTTTTTTTTATAAATTAGCTACGACAAACAGGCAGACGGGCCACCTGATTGTTAGTAGTCACCGTCGCCTAGAGACACGTGCAATACCAGGGGTATTGCTTGTGTGTTGCCGGCCGTGGAGGGAGAGGACTTTTTTAACGTTCTTTTTGAAGCATCCCATGTCATAGCGCTGCGGGAAAACGTCGGGTACACATACACATATGTATGTCTATCTATTTTATCATATTATATCTCCCCATGTCTTAGGTTTGGCTTGAAGAGATCTCTTCTTAGAGATAAGTTCTACCTTATGTACCCTATAATTATTTCTTGTAACATGTTCTTTATTTTTATCGCGTACAAATAAAGTGTAAATGTTACAACTACATTTTAAACCAGAAAGTATTTTCTCATTCCCCTTCTAGCCAATTGTCCAAGTTCGGGTGACACTCTACGAACTTGAAAAGGAACTTTTTATTCTCACGGACTTTATTGGCTTCCTTTACAGGAACTTTGTCGAGTGGCATTGGAAACTAATAGTTATTGGTTTAAAACAGACTGAAGTTCCTTTACTACCCATGAGACCATGTAATTAATAGTTAAATAAAGTCTAACTAGTCTTGCAATATTGAAAGTAATTGTACACTGTGGTGCTACGCTCTCTAGCTACGCCGTAGCATACGCGTAGCATTTGATTAGTCATTATTTTTCACTTGAATTATAAGGTATTTATACATGTAATTTTACGCAAATCGTCTTCATTTAGTGTTTTTTGGGAATTTTCAAAAGTTAAATAATAATTGTCGTTTATTCGTATAAGAAGAAATACTTTTGAATTTTCTATACCTATCTTTTTTTTAAAATCATAATCACCAGGTTAAGAAAATACTGGGATCTCTGTAACCATTTCGGATGGTGTTCCATCTTATACTAACAGTGCGTTCGCTATACCTAAAGCGGTCTATTTGTCGACATTAAAAGTTAGCACATACCACTCTATTTTCAGTAAAAGAGGAAGGGACGGCGTCACACGAGCAGACATTTATTAAACGTGCTCTCGAAGTTGAAATAACGTTTGAGTACAAAGTTACTGCACTGTGCTTGTCTCAGCGTTCGCGTTCAAAGGAATATTGCATTGTTTATAATCTAATATTTTTGTCCGTTTCGCTTACAATTTTCACAGAGCGTTGCAGATTAATTTTTTAGAAACTTTTTCCAGAGTCTATTTTTTCTACTTTCTCTGTGATATGATATTTTATTTGACTGTTTCATAGAAGCTTCGATTCTGTTTCACAGGATTTATGTTGTAAAGCTTGTTCTGTAATTACGTACCCTATACAACAGAAATCGGACTAGTAGCGCCCTATACATTACGTATACACACATTGCATTCTAACACGAACATTGATAGACACAATATTCGCCGAATCGTATTCCATGTTCGTTCGTCGTAAGCCTATGCAAACATTCGACGCGTATGCGTTTGTATTTGGATACTTGCTTTGCTTATTTAAGTACAAGTTTCTCCAATTCTCTGGAATAGTCATATAGGAAAAACATTAAAGGCATGTTCACATAGGAAAGGCTCAAATGTAAAATTCCGGAACACAGCACGAATTAGCACCGCACCTGTCTGGGCATCTTTCAATTCGCTATGTTTACTTTTCGACTCATGGTATTTCACTTTCCTCTAAACGTGAGAGTACGTACCTAGATAAGTAATAATGTTACTCAAGGTACTGTCACGGCGCAAGAGAACCTGCAAACACTAAAACGCAAATGTAACCTGACGCAGTTTGCGCTGCAGTGGCAAGATTAGGCGGCGGTGCGGCATTCCACACTCAGAGAAAAATAACCCGTCGGTCGGAAAATAACCTGGCGGTCGTCTGCCTGACTTAGCACCTATATACACTGAGCACTTCTGATACGCTGCATCTCACTTTCTGCTCAATCTTAAAATAGAAAACTTAGAGAAGGTTACTCGGAGGTTTCAGAGAACCTGCAAACACAAAAACGTATAGTAAACTCAACGCAGTTAGCGGTGCAGTGGCGAGGCTAGACGAGGTGACGATAAGCAGAATCGCGGCGCGGCATAATCCGACTCAGAGAGGTATTATCTCGCCGAGGCGACCGCAGCGCCTAACTTAGCACCTGCATTGTGGGTTGCAAGGACTTCTGATGCGTTGACTACAAAAATATAATTAAGTATCTACCTATACTCGTATCTATCATACAGACTAATAACAAATATATTAGTAAAAGTTAGCTTGAAATCGAGATAGATGGTCACCGTCCGATTTCCCAAAAATACTTAAAAAATGACGTCGGTGACTTCTTCTTCACGGCCATTACATCTGGAAACCTTTAGTAGAGCTTTACGACAAGAGCTTTTTACCTAAAAACCTCTTTACAAATGTCCGAAGCAGGCGATGCGATGTAGAAATCAGACAAGATCTCGTAGCGAGGGACGGAAAAAGCAATGGTTTCGGGGAGAATAAACAGAATTGAACAAATATTTAATAAAATATAATGAAAAATACATCTTTATAAAATATCTAAGTGCTAAGCAGCTTAGTTTAATTTAGTTTGTCGCCATTATGTAGGAATAATATCAAATTACCAACATTTACCTAATGTTGGTAATATGATACTATTCATAATGGATATCTAATGATTATTAGTAATACATATTATTAAGTAGGTATATACTTCCGTACACATAAATTGTGTTTACAAAAATAAAATTATTATTATTATTATTTACAATTTCCATTGTTATTACAGGAATTCCCAATTCATCACATACCTACAATAAAATTGTAATCGGAGTCTTCAATATTTTAATTAAATGACACAACAAAGGAACGGAATTCAAAACACTAGAATCAGAGTAGATACTCGTAGTACATACTTCCATGCAAATGCAAGTGTTTTTAAATTCAGGCACCGTATGGTTAGCAGCTATGATTTCAGAGTAATTTTCGTAAAAGCTGGCCATTGTCTCTTTGGATCTATCCCAAATACCTTTCAGAACGACCGATATGAAGACAAAAAGCCACTAGACATTGATGGCAGGCGTATTTAAAATAAACGATGCTGCATGTGGAGAATGCTCGCATTGTATTCTAAATAAAAGGTAAGAAAAGAACACATTCTAGAAAAAAGAGAAAAACTTTTTTATAATAAAGCTAACGGTATAATTTAATTGAGCTCGCAGCGGATTCATTGATTCTACAAAATTTCCTCAATTTCACGCCGCAAAAACGTGACTCGAAGTGTCTCGAATTGGATTATGAATTTTCTTAGAAAGGAATCGCGGATTCTATCACGGGATAGGATGTAATCTACGAGGCGATTGTCAACCTCTCTGTTGATGATGACGAAATTTTATTTTAAAATCCTAGTTTTAAAGGAAGAATTAATTAATTTAACTGAATATAGGTAGTCGAGATCGTGACACACCGCCGTCAAATGTGTACAAGGTTACTGATTAAACCACTATTTTCGTATTTGTTATTAAGGCACTTATTTAATATGTATTTTATGTTATGTGCTTGGATGAAAGAAAAAATAGTCTCCCTTGGGCCTTCGTTCCTGCATAGTTATGTGGCATTGGGAAAACTGCTGTCTCAGTCATGTATTCCATGAACTACAGCCAGCGAAGACTAAACTATAATAATCAGATTAGATACCTTTATGAGTGTATATTTATTTAATGTTATGAAAATAATTATAATCTAAAGGTTTCTTTAGCCGCAACTCATATAAAAATAACAACAAAATTATTTGCCATTTAATTTCAGAGATGGTAAGAAAGTTTTGAAATCCCTTTTCAGCGGTTGCCGCAAAAAGCCACTAGTGAATATAAGTCCTGGACGGGGACATGGAACGGTTCAGTTAGCGGGCACGGATGGAGTATTGAGGGATCACAATGGGCCAATCAGCGGTTCCAACTTCCAAGACCTCTGAGAGGCACGTCCTCACTTCCGAGTTGAGTACTTCGCGTGCCGGTTCCAGCGGCGCGAGGAAATTCGATACGATTGATGAATTATTGTTACGATAATTCTGGCTTAGAATTATTTATTGGGTTGTTTTACCCAACTTATTAATTATAGGACCATCAGTGGCATTGTAGTTAAGACGCTGCCGGACTCCCGTGGGTTCAAGTTCGAAACCATGCTATGTCATGACTTTTTCGGTTTTATCGAAGACTTACTACATTTACAGACTGTTTTAACGGTGAAAAAAAGGAAACTTCGCGAGGAAACCTGATCACTGGGATAACCAGTAAGTGAAATGGGGAAAGACATTGGCATTTGACTATTTTGACCATCAGCAAGTCGTTATATGTGGTTAATTCCGTAGAAATATCGCGACCCTCATTTACTAGGTAGGTATGCAAGATAAGAAGGAGTTTATTATAACCTTCTTCTGACTATGTTGCAGCCACTCTATCGAAAGATTATGGTGTAGCTCTGTTAGTAGCGCTCATATAACTGCTACGCATAGCGTAGCGCTTTTTGCGGTACGCCGTGGCATATAATGATAATAATCTTATATTATCAACGCGAGCCGACCTCTTGCACGACATTTAATCTCTTGTTACGGTCAGATATTTTATTTCAGTGTCGTATGCAGCACTGAAAACTCCTTACTACAGAAGCGTAGCATTAACCCACTTTCCATAAATTCATAACTGTATTCAAGTTTGCAGGCGTTGTAGTCACAAGACTGCCAGAGTATATCGGCTAAATCCATCAGATAGGAGATGGCACAGGGCAAAGTTGCCGGTGGAAAGGCGGCCGCGCGCAATCCGGCGTAGTGCAGTAAATAGGTCGGCTAGAAGTTGTCCCATCTCCCGCGTGCTGAACACTAGTTACGTACTGTAGTCAATGGATACCTGGTAACTTGATTCCGTTTCAGTATTATGCAGGATTTCGCTTAGTGAATAACCGTCAGCTGCACGAAACGTCCGTAAAGTTAAATCTTCATTCAAATACATGCTATCTCTTTCTGCGCCATAGCTCTAGATAGAGATGACACGAGACTTAAGGAAGCTTTCTCGCAACTCACGGTAAGTACCTTTATGATGGACACATGGATGAAAGAAAAATTATTCTCCCTCCCCAATGGATAGAAAATGAGTGTAATTTTATATCAGAACTTAGTTCAATACGATAAATATTAGCTCTCCATATGGGCGGGCGTTCCTACCTTCATGGTAAAACCCTATATCATGAGACAAAAATAGAACTTTACGTTTTTAATTTTATGTCACATACATATTAGACGTTATCGGATTTCAGTCTCCCTACAAGTGAGGATAAGGCCGAAATAATTTTGGCGTGCTCATGCACGCAGATTTATTAGGTGTATATAGTAACGCCAAAACGAATTACGTATTTGACATTCGGTTAAAAAATTCTGCTGCATTATTTATCTTCTTTATCAAGGAACGGGGACTGATAGTGAATACGAGTCATTATAAATAACTGAACCGTATCACTGAGCCGGTTCCGACATCGATTATATCGAATAGATACACATGTCGAGAAGTGGAACCGATAGCCAAATAAACTAGCGGCGCATCGATTACCTGTCAGCTACAGACTCCCTAGCCACGCTGCCCGATTGCCCAGCCATGGGGTGGCCGAATACTGTTGCAAACTCTAACTCGATCGCTATACGTAGGTACCTAATGTAATCTGAAATTGACTACTGATCCACTATGCGATATTATGTTTCGAAACGTGCAAATGACATTCAACCTTGTAGTGGTAAACCATTTTTTGTCCGAGCGTACATATTGTCTATTGACGATGTTTTCGTCAAACTAACTAGACTAACTTCGTGTTAGAATTCTTTTTGTTATTAAAATGATAATATAAAAGTTATTTGTATTAAAATCACTTTTTTTAATTTATTGACGAAAGTATTGCTTATTTTATAGTTTAGTTTTGTTTTCATTACTTTCGACTCTACATTGTTCTCAAGGCGTCGAGTTTCAACCTGTATGAATTTTTTGATGCAAACGCGCGCAGGTAAATCCTTCTACGAATTATTTCGAAAATAGGTAGATTTCAAACAGATATAAAACAAAAAATCCAAAAGTAGTTACTGTATTGTAAAGCTTCTACATAGCGGTTATGGTTCCAACAACACAATAGAGGGAAAAACTTTGAAACTTTCCACACTTTTAATAAGAAGCCCATTCATCGCTTACTTTTCCTTTAACGGGGCAGAGGGGAAGGGGGAGGCTTATCGCTATAACTCGTGACACCAGAAAATTAAAAGTGCGCCGTCATGCTTGGGCTATCTTAGAGAATAGGGTGACTGGGCGGTTGTGGAACTTAATTAATTGGCGGTCCAGGGATGTGTCCGCCAGCGTTCACCCTCGGATATATGAGGCAAACTTAGCCCAGTTTGCGCCTGCTTTATCTAACGACGATCATCTGAGTTTCTGAAAGCTTACAGTCCCCTATTAAGTGAGTAAGTTAAGTAGGATACTTAGCCTACCAGAATTTTCGTTTCCACGATACTTTAAGACTGGAACTACAAGAATTCAGTTCGACTCCGGCTCGGTTCGCTATACATCAATTCCCATTGCGTTGATTTCAAGCTCCACACTTTCCGTCCACTCGCCACTTGAAATTTCTCGCATGTGATTGGATATAGGGAACAGAGTCGGAGCCGAAATGGCTTCGTATAGTGCGAGCCTTAATTTGACTAAACACACGTGTGTACACGCAGTTTCCGCGTGCTACGAGAAAATAAAATACTGCTACGCTGCTACGGCGTAGGTTTATTTCATAAAAATAAATTGCTTTACGAGTATTTTTTATTTACTTACTCGATTTATATTTTTCTAAATTAAACGTTGGTGGGTGACAATGTTTTGCTTGTAAAAGTACCTTTACCTATCACATAACATACATACATACATACCTTCACGCTATGTCCCTTGCGGGGTAGGCAGAGAGAACAGAGCGCCACGAAACCCTGTCTTGCCACGCTAAAATAAATGAAGAGTAAATAAATCACAAATCCGCGTCACAAAACAGGCACTTATTAATGGGAATCTGTGCCCACACTCACAATCACAACCCTGCGACTGTTAGTGACACTTAATCGATAGCAGCCGAGACCTGAGACGAAAAGCACGCTACAGTACTAGTAATATCGATAAATAAACACCAATGATCATTCTAAATCTTCCACAGATACCTATGAACATAACATGAAAAAGTAGCAGAGCTACGAAAAGACATAAGAGCCGGGTAACTTTATTTGTATATTATATCTAATATACCAGATTAAGTAGAGTCGATCACAGGTCAACCTACTCAAAACGCCACAATTTGAGAATCTGAAACATAGTTACCACTTGCAGGTTCGAAGGTTTTACTTTAGCTAGCGGTCGTCTGTACTAGAGTGGAAGTCTAATCTGTGATTGGTACTTACTAGGCTACCTTAGCCAATAGCAGGCAAGGCAGGAGCGATGGAGCCTGAACAATTTTATTTTTCAGGATAATAATATATCTCTTCAGACTTGTGTCCTGTGTTCAGACCACAATTGGTAACATAACTAACTGATGACACACGGATGTTAATTCTTGGTCAATGTAATATCTTAGTCGGAATTCCACAGCGTCGACAACATGAAAGTTTGACTGGATGAAACTTAATTTAGTTGGACTGCTCTCTGGCTCTCACCCCGTCGTCGCAGGCCGCAGGCGAAAAGTTCCGCTCACATAGTAGGTACCTACCTACCTACATAGAATAAATTCATGATCACATTACCTACACACCTACATAGAAACCACTTGGTGGGCGAACGAGGGCAGAATCGGCCACAAATTAGAACATAAGACATGGCTGTATAATCTAGAATGCAATTGCTTTTTCGAAATGGAACTAACCCACTGGCCTATTCCATAGACTGGCTGCTCCATGCAAATACAGCAAATTTTTTGTGCCGATTTGAGAGGCCTCCCGCGTTGGTTAACGGGAACTAAAAAAAACAATTAAATTTGACCTTTAATGCAATTTGCTTCCGTATCGCGCTGAGTAGGTATATATAAAAATATATAGATATTGACAGTTGTCAGATTAGTGTTGCCATATGAATATCTTATTCCTACTATTTATTTTAATGTAATAAGATTCTGGTCGACCTTTACATATCGAGGTCAAAAATTGGTATTTGACGAGAAAACTTAACATTGGAGAAAATGATGAAAAAATGAGTGATTAGTTTCTGTCGTTTACATAAAATGTAGGAGTAAATCCGGAGGAAACAATTAGTCAGATGGGAAATTATTTCCCTAATCCATGAAGCAAATAACCAATGGATCACCGATAGTTACATTTCTTCCTACTAACGGAGGGCAGACATTCACGAGGAGAGCAGAGGGCAGAGCGCGGCTACATTTGGCTAACATATCTGACGTTACCAACCAAAAGTGCAAGTGCTTGACGAACTTTAGTATCGATATCGATATAATCTCTACATAATATAAAACGAAGTTCCTCGGAGCATTTTCTGTCTATGTGTGGATTTTGTTCCGGTTTTCACTTAAATGCAGATAGATTCCCGAGAATGGTCTTTTTTGCCCATTAAAAAAAACCATAAAAAGGCAATAGAACATTCGACCAAACGATTGTCAAACTGGAGTTTCTCCCGCGCTTTTGTCGCGTCCACACCAGCTTTTTTTCGTTGTCTTGCAAATTGTTTTACAGTAGTGCTTTTCAAGTAAGAATGGTGTTTTTTATTCGAAGAACGTCTACAAAATGTGATTAATGTGTGGGACAGTGAAGTAAAGTCAAATAAGACGCTGCAGCCCTATCCGTACTTGGTTGGATTTTGAAGAGCCATACTGCGTCCGGGACGCCTTCTTCTTTGGTTCGGATGGTGCAAATGCGTGGAAGATTCTTCCAGATAGCATTGAAATGTGTCACACCAGCATTTTAATGAAGACTTGAAAGAGTTGTTTACATCAGACATGGCTGTATGGGCTCAGTTCCCTTTGCCTTAAAAAAACAAACAACAACAACGATTGTCAAACTCATTTGACAGTTGTTTGACATTAATTATTAAAAGGCCGTTCATGGTGCTCAGTATAAAATTTCATCAGAGAAAAATTATCGAAAGGCACCAAGCGAAAAAAAATGTTTTTCGGCGCATGCTATGTCAACAAAAGAGAAAGCGAATACGTACGAATGCGCACAAAAATGTGGTGGTAAAAATGAATTATGACAACAATCGATGGATTTAAAAAACCGGTAAATAATCACAAACCGTAAACGCCATGCCATGCCATGATAATAGCAGAACAGCACTAGTGATATGGTAGGTAGCGACGCGCAGCGTAGCTGTCATTTTCGTTTTCGTTTACATAAAAAAATATAAATGTAATTATTTGCAATTTACAAAAGATACTCTTAAAAAATAGTGAGTAGTGTTGCTGTTGATCTACATGGGTTAATTAATTTATGCTTTCAAATATTTGTCCTAAAACAAACCTAATCATTTCAGATGCAACTTAATTTTGGTTAGAAATGGACCAGCAATTCTCATTGTCTTGGAATAATTTTCACGGGAATCTGACAAAAGGATTCGCCGGTTTGTTTGGGAAAGGCGAGTTTGTGGATGTAACCATTGCCGTCGATGGCCATCTGCTACAAGCGCACAAAGTGATATTGTCAATATGTTCACCTTATTTCAAGAAAATGTTCCAAATGAATCCATGTCAACATCCAATCGGTAAGCTATTAAAGTTGAGATTCACAGAATTACTCTTGATATATGGTCTTACCTTATTGTTGTCTTCAAAACCTCAATTTCCCCATTTTACAGTGGTACTAAGGGATGTGACACATAAAGCCATGAGAGATTTGCTGCAGTTCATGTACCATGGAGAAGTCAGTGTGAAGCGGGAAGATCTCACTAGTTTTATAGGCACAGCAGAGGTGCTGCAGATCAAAGGATTAACAAACAAAGAGGTGTGATACTCCTTAAAATGATGTGATTTAATAATAAAAATTGTTTATGTTTTCCATAATTAAAATATGTTTATGTTTACCTTATTTAGTACTGCACACATAAGCTGCTAAGATTTTTCTTAAGATTGTTTTTATTTACAGCCTGAAGAAGATGAAAGTGTAAAAGAACATGAACAAGAGTTGCCCAAGCAAAGCATGGAGACTCAAAACCACAGTCCTGATCCTGAAACTTGTATCTCTGACACTTTTGACTCAAACTTAAGCAATGAAACGTCACAAAACAATCACTTAGACCTCATAAAACAAAGGCAGTTCATTGAAAAACTCCAAAGGCTTAGTAATTTGAAAAGGAAATCAGAAGAATTTCTACAGAAAACTTACTATGCAGATATGATGAATGCAGAAAAGAGAGCAAAAACAAGAGAAAAACCAGTGTACAATAAAAATAATCACATGCTACAAAGTAGTAACTATGAAAACTTGAAAAATTTTTATGAAGAGAGTCCATTAGATATTTCATCTACTTATAAAGCAGTACAACAGACTAGCAATACAAAAGATTCAAGTGATAAAAGTAAAGATGAATCACCTGATAATACTGTAGAATTAAAAACTGAATGTGATGATATGGACATTATAGTCACAGACCCAGCAGTCTGCACGCCTATAAAAGGTTATGACTCCAGAGAAAGAAAGGATTTAGTAACACCAGTGGACTACCAGTCTCCTCAGGACAGTAAGTATTGATAAAAATATCTTCTTCCATATCACACCCAGTATTTGCAAACAGCTACAATATAAAATAAAGCAACCAAGACTTAAGTTTTGTATGTATCTTTAAACATTTGCTATATGGCATTCTTGTAAATACTGGGCTACCTTTTTATCACATCTAAATGTATATTTTCTCTGCTTACTAATGCTTCTACTCATTATTTTATGTCTTGAAACAATAAGATTAGAGATTGTGTTGAAAATGCAATTATTTATTAGTTTTCATTCATTGGATATTTTTCCTATTTTCTTTTGCAAAGCCTTCACACTATGAAAACACGATGGCATTTTCAACATTGTATCTTGTTTATAGCAAATATATATTTGGAATAGTGTTGTAATGAAAATGCCCATCGTGCTTTCAGATTGTACCAGCCTGAATTCTTTGTTCATGGACCTTAAAAACTTAGTCAATGGTAAGACATCTAATCATGTGCCGAGATCTGCTAATGAAGAGTTTCCAAGGCACAATCTGGAGCATAGACTCGTTACAATTCCTCAGAAGGAAGATGGAAAAAAGAAGTATCCACAACGCTCATGCAGACTTTGCTGGAAAATTGGCAAAAGAAGAGATACTAGATTTATGTGTAGTGCTTGTGAACTACCATTCTGTAAAACTCCATGTTTTGAAATTCATTTCAATGACATACTCAAAGTATCTCAGTTCCAAGGGGATTATTACGCAACATAAATTTAAAAAAAACTATAAATATTATAAGCCCTCTAAAGAGGCAATGTAAGACATGACTTTATTATAAGCTATATTTTTGTAATCATATATTATATAGAAATGACGGCTGTTATTTACATACTTCTCAAAAGTAATGAAGGAATCATAGATTCAATGATCAGTTTGGGGACCAAAATTGCTATATTCAAATGAACAAAACAAATATTTATGAAAAAATCTAAAGGCATTATATATGAAAAAGTCTATAAAAGTCTATATATGTATTTTTATAGTTATTGATCTTGCAAGACGCACAATAACTAGGTGTAGAACTGTGATAGGTAAAAATGCTCTCAAGTGCCAATTACACATTAAAAGAAATATATATTTTTGTAATGAGCAAGAAGAAATTAATATTTTCCATTTGTGCCATCAAGCTTCTGCCATATACAAGTTGAAGACTTTTTATATTGCTCATGTTCTAGTCTATTTGATAATGTAAGGATTTTGTAAACTCATTTATAAAATAGAAATTGTAATTAGGTATTAGATTTAGGTATTTTACACACTGCAAACTTTTTTATGATCTCTTGATTTATCGGCTAAATTAAATTAAGATTTACATTCCAGAATTTGATTAAAGGCCATGGAACATTTTACTATGGAGCCTGGCACACCTACTCTCCATAATTTTGAAAAATGTTACGATTTTTCGGCGATCGATATCAGCTCGATAATTCGATAGAGGACATCAATAGAAACATATAACATGTGTTGACAAAAACTTCTAAAGAATCATTAGATATTTAGATATTTGATTGATACCCAGATATTTGATGTTAAAAGTTGCATTTTTTAAATAAGATTTCTAGGTTCAATATCTGGGTTCAGGGATACTTTAGTAGTATTTGTTAAGAGGATGTTTTATGTTTCTATTGATGTCCACTATCGAATTATTAAGCTAGGATCGATCGTCAAGAAAACATCCTTTTTTTCGAAATGGCGGAAAGTAGGTGCTAATAAGGTTCCATGGCTTTTGTGATTTTGAAATCAATGCATTTTTAGCTCAAAAGCTAACAATATTATTGTCATTAGTATGTAGCATGTGTTTTACTTTGTATCTGTGTGATGTTAAAGTGTGACTTTGATTTATTTTATGTGGATGTATTTTTATATTCTTATCTCAATAAAATACGTAAAAAAAATGTATTTTTTTGTTTACTACATAATAACACAATAAAATTTGTTTCTCCTTAAGTCATTTTAAATTAATATCTATTGCCTCAAATTAATACGATAATACTCTGTGCTATTGCACACCATTGGTTTCTTTTCTCATGAACATTTTCTGTTCCAGGTGCGCTCTCTTTAGTCGTGAATGGGTCATGCGAAAACCAGCAGTTGCCTGTTCGCTACAAATACATCTACAGTAGGAAAGGACACAAACAGCTAGTGCATATGAACTTCGTGTACACTAAACATTCTACCACGCATGGTAAAACGTCTTGGAGGTGTGTGCAATATTTCTCGCTCAACCGGTGTCCGGCCACTGTGGAGACTGTAGACACTATGATATATGCTGTGAACCATCAACACAATCACGAGGATTGCTACGAGAAGCTGACTAGAAACAGTATCTATGAAATGAATGTGTCTCCTAAATAAGAAATCTCTGTGTACAGTTTAGATTTAAAAGTGTAAAGTTCCTATATTTATTTTTAGGTTCACATTTTCATGACGGACAGGGGCAGACTATCATTTTGTTAGACTAGTGCAGTGTTGCAACAAGGAAATTTTATTCCTCGTAGTCACACTGCGTGGCGGGCGGGTATATTCTAAAAATTGTTTACTGTAATTATGTTTCCCATGATAATCCATGAATTCATCTAGTCACAATTTAATTTTTTATTCAATAATTTCTATAGTTGATAAGTTTTAACTCTACTATGAATTATAAATAGAAAGTATACCTATAATTTTAAAATCATTTTATTAGTATTATTTACAAATGTACAACGATATTTACAAACCAACTATCCCATATCATGTCTTAATTAATTTTCGAGCCGTAGCCGTAGCCGCTCCTTTGCCAGCCAGCACAGCTGCCATCCTTTTCCTTGGCCTGTGTTTCTTGTTGAATCCAACACCTACAAACAAACATCATAAGTCAAACTAGTCTCTATTTATACTACTTTCTCAGAATAGTATATGTATTTTAATACTGCATGTTGTAGTTTGTTCTTAGTAAGCCATGACTAAAAAGTATTTTGCATTATTTTATAGGTACTGTTCAATTCAATAGTACTGTTTAACTGAGACGACATCTTAGGTAGCTGCGAGGGGTGTCAAATCACGTGACAGCCATGAGAGCGGACGCTCCCGCACTTTCCCACACACCACGGGGGCTGAACGTGACCAAGAACAAAATTCATGTTAGTACTTACGAATATCCACATCGGGTTTCTCTTTCAATCCAAATGACCTTGCAGCTGCGTCCAAATCCATAGCTAACACATTGAAGACATGCTTCAGTTTTCTAACTTCCAGTGCCCTGATGTAGCCTTCGAAAGCTTCAACGGCTAATTTGTGGACATCAGGGTTTTGGAATGCTGCATCCAGCTGAAATCAAGATAAAAAGTTCTTAAAGGGACCTGAACTTGTTGTACATCAGTTTTATTTTGTGTTGCGCGTGAATAAATTGATAACACGACTGGCACCCAAGAGCGCCAAATTAATTCGTTTTGATCGTTTGATGCAAGTTGAGTTATCAACTTATTCACGCGCAACACGGAATTATTGCAAATAATTAATTTTAGTACTTTTGGTTGTAAATTAGTGAATTTATCCCAGAGTTCATACTTGTCCAAGTATATCTTGGCTTTTTGCAAGTATGTGATGAATTCAGTCTCTTCAGGTCGCAATAGCAGCACCGCGTTCCCGGCCGCTCCTATGCCTCTCGCAGTCCTACCCACTCGATGGATGTATTCCTAGAAGTTACGTCAGTATATAATACTCTGTATTAGAAGTTATACTCGTATAAAGGCAGTAATTATGCAGCTGTATAGGTACCCTGACCAGAATCTATTAAACCCTGACAAGAGGGCGCCACTGGTAGATTTATAATCTGTGTTATGGAGTTGGCTATGAAAAAAATAGTACCTTTTAATTCCGCAATATGGCGAGGGTTTTTAGTTTCTGATCAGGGTATACATGCATAAATTTCACTTTTATAAAGGTTTACAAAACATTCCCGAAAAAACTATTTCGCAATCTGTCTAAAATAAACGATTAATTTAATTTAAACATATCTTCGGGAAGTTGTAGTTGTTCATAGTCTCCAATAGTAAGAGTAGTTTTAGTTGTTAGTAACAGAATCATGTTAAATTTTTGGGCTATTTGAATCTTACATTAGTATCTGCTGGCGGATCGAATTGTGCTATCCAATCAACTGCTGGTATATCCAGTCCTCTGGCTGCTAGATCAGTGCAAAATAATGCTACTTTCTCTGCATTGTAAAAATTGTTTATCGTTGCCGTTCTTTCTGCTTGACTCATTTTACCCTAAAAGTTACGAAAATAATTTAATTAGTATTCCAAAGAAATACTTACAAAGTTGATTCCATTTTTGAGCAAAAGTTGTTAAGGTACTGCATTAAAATATTATGAGGAGTTGATCAGAACCCTGTGTACATTTTACAAGCATAAATACTCACGTGAATGCATAGAACACAAGCTTGACAATACGTACTGAAGAATTCATAATGAAATACAACAGATTTACAACTAGAAAAGAACACCATGGTTTTCTGATTCTGTGTTTTCTTCAACAGTTTATGCAGCCAATAAAGACGGTTCTCTGTTTCACATATAACATACCTTTAAAATAAGAAATGTTTTATTAGTCTTTTGTCCTACATTAATTAGGTTTCATCTTGGATGAAGAAACATTTTTTGTGGGTGGGTATTCCTAACCCTATAGGTTTCCTACTATAAATGACATGTTGGGTTAATGGTAAAATGAACCAAGGCTCCTTTTTTTCTAATGCCTTAAAACTACATAAAAAACCTTAACAAGTGCCAATTGCTAAATTAAAACAAGCTATAGACAATCTGATGAATACTTACCCTTGTTTTAGTCCTTCGACTGTCGCCCTGATGTCATCTTCATCAGTGTTTATAGACTGTACATCATCTTTCATTGCTGATTTTATAAGGGCATCTGTCCTCTCAGACTGTGTCGCACTAAACAGCATTGTCTGCCTGTTCCCTGAAAGAGTTCGTGATAAAAGTACTTTATATTACTATTTATTATATATGGTATGGTATGGTAAACAGGCTAATTAGAGGTCTTCACTAATAGATAGCAGACCTAACCTAAAATTAAATTTAAAAGTATGTCACTATAGATTACAGTCTACCTAGTGTTAATAATTATGTAGCATATATAGGGTAGATGTCAATAGACAGATGAAGTATACTTACTTGGAAGCCGGCTTATAATCTGTTTCAAATCCTCTTCAAAACCATACTGAAATATTTTATCTGCTTCATCTAACACAAGACAATTTACATGGCTGTAATCAAACTCTTTTGTTCTCATGTGGTCAAATAATCTTCCCGGTGTTGCGACCACTATATGCACACCTGAAATATTAAAAGTACTACAATGAAACACAATCATAATATCAACAAAATGTTTAATATTTTTTTCAGCTGATTTATATGATATTATGTTTCATAGTCTTGAATGTGCTTCTAACTAAATACCAAGGGAGCCAGTGTGATCAAACATCTATAGTTTAATTTGATGATACTAACCCTGTGAAAGGCCATTGCTTTGTTTCATCCTACTTTCTCCACCAATTACCAAAACTGATGTGATTCCGTTGTGATATGAAATCAGATCTTGTAATACTGAGTATGATTGAGAAGCCAGTTCTCTGGTAGGCGATATTATTATACAAAAGGTTCCTGTAAACAATGGAAAAGATGAAATCTACAACAGACTATATTTAGGTGGGAAAATCTAAGTATTAATGTTGCTTATATGAGATATAATGTCAGAGTGTTGGTAAGGGGGTACCAAGATACCTTAACGGATGTGGGGATTTTTGCGTAAAATTATTTAAACTTCTGTAAAACCTTTCATTTTTTAACAAGTCCCAATGTCTCACATAACGACACCCCCAACCAGATATTCATGCCACAATATTCAGCAAAAGATTTCTGCTAATTACCTTGCAATTTATTTTCTAAATTTTTAATAACAGTTTCCACTACCGGTATCAAAAACGCTAGTGTCTTCCCTGAACCAGTCTTGGCTGTAGCCACAATATCAGCTCCATCCAAAGCTCTGGGCAGCACTTCTGCCTGAATGACTGTCATGTGCTTGAAGCTCATTCCTTTGATGGCGTTCAATGTTACTTCACAAACCTTTCCTTTTAGACTTTTGAACTTCACTTTCTTGTCTTTTTCCTTCATCTTCAGAACTTGTAATGATGAGATGAAAAAGGAACTTTCTAAACTTTTGAATATGCCTTGGAATTCACATGTGCTAATGTCACTTTGTAAAATAATAATAATGTTGCCATGTTTAATGTAATAGTGATGCGTTCAGTTCACTTGTGAATCAGTTCCCTAAATTCACCCAACAGTGAGCCAAAAAGATAAAGTTAAATTATATATATATTGAAAGAAGATAGATTTCGCTCCCGTGCAAAGTGAGGCTCAGCGATATTACTTTTTAATTTAATTTATTTAATTGCAGAGCTAAATTTCGTCATTATAAAAAAAGACTTATGAAAACCCTTAGTCAAAAATTTCGCCCCGTGTCGACCCTGGCGCAAAGGTCCCCATGACGCTCGAAAATCACGACATTACAGAAGAAAATAAAATTTACTTTGATTGGTGAACTATTGGTCAGTGATTGAACTCGATCTTTGGTTATAACACTATTTTTATTTCATCAAAAAATGGCAACAAGAGCAAGAAACGAATGAAGAGTGAATGGAATGAAATGAAAAAATACAAAAATGGAAAATATTTTTTTAATTATTTTAAATATTGACTAGAGTAGTGCAAGATATATTACTCGTTTTACCAAAAACATATTTTTGATAAAAATCGGTTAATAAAAACATTGTGTTTTTTGGACTGTTTCATGGATGATTAATTTGTTAGAAAAGCGGGTTCATAATTGTATAGCGCTATTTGTTTTAAACAAAGTTCAAGAGCTGAAACGGACAAAGTTTGTGGTTACGGTGGAGTCGGTTCCGGGAACCGCCAAATCTAAATGAAACTGTCATGCTGACTCGTATACTAGATTATGTACGCGTGAGCAGGACGTTTCGTTTAGTGAATATCGCTTTTGACGGGACCATCACGGAATCGATGCCATTTCATCGCCTTCCATTTCCATTCATCTCATTGTGTCAAATTAATTGATTCATTCAGTCAGTCGGTCGGTCAATTGGCAATTTGGCATGGTGTAGGTACCGACCTATCTTTTTAGTGTATTACACTCGAAAATATATTTTCTTTTTTTGGAAACTCGTTAACAATGCCGACTCCAGATAAAATTCTCATGAGGAAAATAAAAAAAAGAGAGAAGAGAAAATTAAAACTTGTAGCACAGAAAACAAACGGTGTTTCGGAGACCGCAGGTAACCTCTTAAATTCCACGTTTATTTTGATGTAAAGATTTCACACGTGGAATAGGTATACCTATCTGATTTTGTCATGAATTTGTACTTTTTAGATTCTGATCAAGTGTCTGGAAATGAAGTGAAAAAAAGACCACATGCAGAAAATGAACAGAATGACCAAACAATGCCCAAAAGTAAGTCACTTTTATTTCCATTTCATGTGTATATTGAGGTTTCAGGGTTGGTTATCTTATGAGGATAAGCTTGAGTGATTTTGGCATTAATAACTAAATAATAGGTGGGCATGGCTACAAGCACGGGTACTAACTGCCACCCGAATTCTTGTTTTTTGGAAGAAGTCTATATTATCAATTAATGTATGTTACTCTAAAGTTTTATAGAGAAAACTTAAAGAAGCAGGGACCCTAGGTTTGCTTCATCATCATCAGCAGCCTACTCTAGTCCACTGCTGGACATAGACCTCTCCCAGGGCGCGCCAATGAGCCCGATTTTCTTCTTTCTTTCTTTAGGTTTGCTTGCTCATGGTGGATGGAATTAACATTTCAGTATCGCCGTAAACAACTGCCAGTATATACTCTTGTGGTAGTATTGAGGATAGGTTATGTAGGTATATAATTTCATTAAAATGTCTAAATGTCGTATAGAAAAACCCAAGAAAAAGCAAAAGGCAATAGTTGAAGAGAAACCAGTGGAAATAAAAGAAGAATCTGGAAGCAGTGACTCCAATGATGAGGGAAATAAAAATGATACAGAGAATGAAATAGAAAACAAACCAAGTCAAGATAATGAGTGTAAGTAGAAATAAAAGATAAACTACTTTATTTTAAGGAAAAGGTTGAAAATTCTGGACAACTGATTTAAAGCCAAGGAATTCTGTTTCGGTTCATGGTATTTCTAATATATATCTCATTTAGTTGCTATTTGTAAAATAGCAATATTACATATCTTTTAGTATGAACTTCTCATGCTCACCCGATTAATTTGTAATAACATACAGGGACCCAGAATTTAATGAGTAATCTTTATTTGGATTTTGCCCAACTGTAACCTAATTGCCGTTTATTACAGTACCTGGCTCCAGCTTATGCCTTGGCATACTATCCGATCAGAAATTCGGAGCTCTTGAAGGAAAAGTTTGCGAGGGAACACTTATGGGTATTAAAGACATGGGATTCACAACCATGACAGAGATTCAGGCTAAGGCAATCCCACATTTGCTTGAAGGGAGGGATCTAGTGGGAGCAGCCAGAACAGGATCAGGGAAGACTTTGGCCTTTCTAATACCAGCTATAGACCTTATTTACAAGCTGAAGTTTAAGCCTAGAAATGGTTTGTACATACCTTATCTGCTTTCTTCTGCTATTTTAAACAAATTTAAAATGTAAAACTAAGAATTTCTAAATCCAAACCTATTTCTAAACAGCTTATCTCAGAAACCGGGACTAGTAGCGCCCACTAGCTACCCTTACAAGACATACTATTTTAGATATTTGTTTAATCCCTACAGACCTGCACATCCTACTTCTCCAAATGATGACAAAAAGGCGAATATGAAATTGATCTCCATACATCCATTGAAGTTTTTGCTAAGAATCAGCTACAAATTGAGTCTCCAGTGTCACTGTTGAGGCACATTTGTGGTTGATTTTTAGCATTTACTGAAGGAGTATGTCAAGAGTCATTTTATGAACACAGAATGGATATCTGATCTATTACTTTTCTTATTAAATTGTTCTTGTAATTGTCTGCAAGGGAATATCAAATAAACTATTATTACAGGAACGGGTGTGATCATTCTGTCGCCAACGAGAGAGTTGTCAATGCAGACGTTTGGAGTATTGATGGAGTTGATGAAATACCATCATCATACATATGGCTTGGTGATGGGAGGCGCCAACAGGAGTACTGAAGCACAGAAGCTGTCCAAAGGTAAATTTATTTGATTACAATGACTGATGGCTATAAATGTTATAGTGGCACTGATTCTCGGATGTCACTCTCTAAATTAAAACCTATGACAATCTAGCATGGTCTTTCTTAAAGTGGACGATAACTGGAGGCCTTCAGGGGTGCAGTAGAAGGCCCAAAGATATTGGGGGGTAGATATTGGGTTGGTCTTGGGGGCTGATTTTCCTGTTATTTTGTTCGCCTCAAAGTGGGCGGTGGGCAAAATAAGTTTAAGAACTTGGGACTGGCACATGAGTGAGCAAGATAGTTTCATTTAGTTTTAGAATTAACGGTCACCCCAGAATCAGACGCCAGTATCCCCATATATTTCGCCACACTTGGCATCTCCTATCCATGAAATGACTGAGTGCCAAATATGGGGTAAATTAATGCTCTGAAAATAATAGTGTTGTTAATTCTATTGCAATGATATTGAACATATTTGCTACATTTTTTTTTTCATTATTTCACAAATACACCAATTGCAATTCAATTGAAACATTGTTTACCAAAAAATTATATTTGTATAAACTCTATGGATTAAATGTATAACTCTAACATGCATGTGTAATATCAGCTAAATATCAGTTATAACAACAAAATCTCATGATATTATTTATAAACAGGGATCAACATATTGGTAGCCACACCTGGCCGGTTGCTGGATCACTTGCAAAATACTCCAGACTTCCTGTACAAAAACCTGCAGTGCCTGGTCATTGATGAAGCTGATAGAATCCTCGAGATCGGTTTCGAGGAGGAAGTCAAACAGATCATCAAGTTATTACCCAGTAAGTGCAAAAATATCGAATAGTATAATTAATTTTCTATTTTTTTTAACATTCTCATTTAACGTTCTCTACCCAGCATTTAAAAATAACGTTTACTATTTTCCACTTTGGGTCTCTGAGCCAGCGGAGTAAGTAAGTATTTCTTATTTAAATACTGGTAACATTTCCTCCATAATGTGTCTGAAAAATTGGTTTTATTCTTGATTTAGCTCCTGACAAGTGGCATATGCCATGTTAACTTATATTACTTATACACCCTATATCACTAAGAACGCGTATTAATTTCATTAAAAAAATTTGTTTCTGTATATAACTCCAGAGCGTCGACAAACAATGCTGTTCAGTGCTACACAGACAAAGAAGACTGAAGCACTGACCGCCTTGGCAGTGAAACATGAACCAGTGTATGTGGGCGTCGACGATCACAGGGAGCAAGCCACTGTGGACTCCTTAGAACAAGGGTAGGTTTCTTCAATCCATTTACCAACATTATTCGCTTATTTATCGTATGCTTAATGGACAACCTACTGTCGGATTTGTTCAGGCCGCCCGTAGTCCTCTGACATGGTCGAACGGCAACAACCTGGATCGTCTGTTTAACGTGCTGTCCAAGGCATGGTGAGGCTCAGATGAAATGTGCCACTAGCGGCTAACGGTCACCCATCCTGGTTCTGACCTCGCCCAACGTGGCTTATCTTGCACAATCACTTTCGACCATGTTCGCAACTAGGCTATCAGCCCCTTAACTTTTAATTTTTTTTAGGTACCCTACATAATTTTACTTCAACCATCTGGTTGTCAAGGTCTTATGAGAAATGATTAAGAAAGGTAGATTCATTTGTCGAATCTGATGATTATTAATCACTATTTGTCTTTCAACAAAATGTTGTCCTGTACCTTAAAATACATTGATGAATTAAAATATCAATAAAATCATCACAGTGAAAGTAATTTAATTCCCTATTTTGTAGATACATAGTTTGCCCGTCAGAGAAACGTATGATGGTGCTGTTCACATTCCTCAAGAAGAATCGCAAGAAAAAGGTGATGGTGTTCTTGTCGACCTGCATGTCTGTCAAGTACCATCATGAGCTGTTCAACTACATTGATCTGCCCGTCATGTCTATACATGTAAGTAATTAAAAATATAACATTTTTTATAATTATTTTCTAGGGGTATGTTGTTAATTATTTAATAGGATATTAGAACGGGCACTATTTCAACCGGCAACAATATAGTATAGTATAAATCTGACGTCCATAATCTCCGAGGAGGGTAGACAGAGGTACCACTTTTATCATAGGCAGTTCCCACTTTTCGCCTATCGCCGTCTACCAGTTATAAAATAGTTCCCACAAAGACCCGTAGTCGCCTTGTACGACACCCACGGGAAGAGTTGAGGTGGTGCTATTTTTTATGGCCGGCACGACACGGCACGAATTTATACTACATATTTAAATGGATCATAAACATATCATTTGGTGTAGCAAAATGCGAGTCTACCTATATCAATCGATATATAGTATAGATCAATCTGCGAGTAACCCATTTAAATATCTCGGTTAAACGATGCTTTAAGATAATCTATTCGCTAGGTGCACGACTTCGGCGCCACCTAGCGTTCGAAACTTTGTTGGTTGTGACTTTTCTGTCAAAATATTGTGATAAAATAATAAATTTGAAAATTATAATATTCACTGTTTTGCTCTAATTTGTGTGTAGACAAAGACTTGCGAAACCGTTTCCGTTCAATAAAATTAAATGAAGTAAGCACGAAGCAACAATCCTTGTATATAAATAGGGTCAGGTCTTTGGACATAAGTTAATTGTACGACTTTAATCCCTGCAGGGCAAACAGCAACAAACGAAGCGCACCACAACATTCTTCCAGTTCTGCAACGCGGAGTCTGGCATACTGTTGTGTACGGACGTGGCGGCAAGAGGGCTCGACATACCAGCCGTCGACTGGATCGTGCAGTACGACCCCCCTGATGATCCTAAGGTAATTGGCAAAAATCTGATTTTTTCCCTGGATAGATACATACTTTTCATTATAAAACACATTTTCCAGACTAATTTTTTTTTTAAATAAAAATCTTTGATTTAATTATGTCAAATAATAACGTGTTTTAGTGTAACTGAACCTTTACTAACGACATTTAAACTCCGTTCATTCAAATAAGATCGCTCTTTGAAAATGTCGCCCGCGCTAACGCCTCTACTAATCAAAGGATACCGCCGTGACAACAGAGGATGGTTGCTTCCGCGTACACTTTCCCATTTTATGATACTTTTTCCTATTTTACGATATTTAAACACCCGCAGTCCCGCATTTCGTTTTGAAGTAACGAGATTATTTAGGAGAATGATTTAACGCTTTTTAGGGAAACTAGGTAAAATCTTACGTAAGGGGGGAGAGAATTCTTACGTGACCTTACACGGGGGTAGGGAGGTCAATAATGACCAAAATCGTCCTTATGTAATTAATGAACGGATGAATGAATTAATAAACTCCAGCACATAATAAGAATTGATAATCATATAACTTGTTTGTCCTAGGAATACATACACAGAGTAGGCAGAACGGCCAGAGGCCTCGGCACCAGCGGCCACGCTCTTCTATTCCTACGGCCCGAAGAGCTCGGCTTCCTCAGATTTCTGAAGCAGTCCAGGGTTACGCTTAACGAATTTGAGTTCTCCTGGAATAAGGTCGCCGACATACAACTTCAGGTGAGATACATGATTAAAATATTTGTGAAATTACAGGGTGTTACTGGACACGCTGTATAAACCACAACAATCATTGCATTGCTGTCTTCCGGCATGAGGTTTAGTAGCGTATTGAAAACCAATGGGCAATGATGACTATTGACTATTAGGAGGCCGATTTGCTGGTTCTATTAAAAAAAAGCGGTACCAGCCGTGTAGTCGACTGCATTCAAACTCATACGTTGCGCTCAAGTCCCGCCCACGTGGAATCCAAGTGGAACCGTTGTACGTGTAGTCGACAGCGCATTTTTGTTTGAATTTATATAAAGCACCGGTTCCATGGAACCGACCGATACTGGAACCGGCCTAGGAACTGTCGTCGTGTAGTCCGGGCCTAACAGCTTACGAACGCTGTATGTGTTCCGACGGGCACATGAGGCACTCCAACTAGGTCCTCATGGTTTAGTAGCGTATCGAAAACCTATGGGCTATGGTGACCACTATCAGATGACCCATATGCTCGTTCTGTTTTTCTTAAAAGCAAATCGTTTTCTATCATTGATTCAATAGAAGTAACATTGTGCTTTGAACTACCTGGATAAATAATAATGTATTAAAATAAACACATGCCTCAATTGCAGTTAATCGATAACACGATAAGAGTATATTTATAATCTCTTTTATACAATAATTGGCTATTACGCAACATATCGTTAGGTTATCGTATTTTAGTGCCGCGAGGTTAAACTATTTTTATTTTAGTTATGCATTGGAATGTTTTGTTACAGCTGGAGAAATTAATATCGAGGAATTACTTCTTGAATCAATCTGCTAAAGAAGCAATGAAGAGCTACGTGAGAGCATACGATTCGCATCATCTGAAGACCATATTCGATATTGATACGATAGATTTGGCAAAAGTGGCGAAATCATTCGGCTTCACTGTACCACCAGCCATGGAACTAAAGGTAGCTTCCAAAGGACCTCCACAAAAGAGGAAAGGAGGTGGTGGATACGGATACTTCAAATCTCTAAACGCTCCGACAAGCTATAAAAATAAATCGGAAAAAACTAAGATTTATCGGCAAAAAGGGCCTAACAAGAAAAGTGTTAGTTGAACTGTGTGTACAATATTGATTAAAATATGTTGTATTTTATTATTTAATAAATAAGCTTTATTTTTATTACATAATTAAGCAACATTGTTCTTATCATTAACGACCTATGCCAACTTATCACTTCACATGCATCTAATTTATCGGCGCCTCATTTTCACATTTATCTTCTGCCCTCTTCAAATAATATTATGGTCACTTATTGGTATTTTCAGTCCCTGTTGACGATTCCTCTTCGAAGCTGTAATTTTTAACTGTATATAAAAAGTTAAGGAAACAATCAGAAATAATTGATGACCTTTTGATATGTCTGTTTGTGCTCTCTGAGATTTCATTTATTTTGTTAGGGAAACCTAGAATAGGTTATTTGCGATGTGAAATCTTAAATTATGTTATTATATTTACGCAAATTGCTTATCGACACTGATTAAAAAAACTGGAAAAAACAGACCAATTCATTTGCTTACCTAATACTATCAATTTTGGTGTTTACGTATTACACCGTACGAAAAAAAAAATACAATGTGCACATCATTTGACCAATAAAAATAATGGTAACATTATTGTAGTCAAAAAGGATACGAAAATCGACATGTGGCTGCTCTTTAAACCCGAAGGCTTTAGCTGCCAATCTCAAGTCCAGGCTGTTGATGTCGAAAATCTTCTTCAAGGGATGTGACTTGTAACGTCTAAGAAAGGATAAGTAAGCTTTTCTAGCGAGAATTTTTATCACTCCATTGCTCAATATCAACTCTTCTAGCTGAAATTAATATTAAAATATGGTTTTAAATAGGGATACATATTAGGGGATGATCTGCAAACACTAATACCTAGACAATGTTCCTTCTAAGTCGTATTCCTCATTGCTGGTCGTGATCATTCTAAGGAAATAATCACATAGAACGACTCTCGTGGCAGGTTTAATGGGGTGGTTTGCCATTGCTTTCCCCATTTCACACACTGGTTATCTCAGTGTGCATGTTTCCTCATGATGTTTTCCTTCACCGTCACAGCAGTCGGTAAATGTACAATATTCCACAGAAAAACTATTAGACAGAAGCCCCTTACCTTAATGTATTTTATGATGTAATAAAAGTGGTGCCAGAAAGGGCCTTTACAGTCATGTGAAGTCGCATTAATAATGATGAGTTGATGAGAGACACTTTCGCTACATAATGTATAAAATTATGAGTGGAGGAAGTTACCATTTTTTGAACTTCGTTACTTGGATCGTCGAGAGAATATTTGTCCAAATAAACTTTTTGTCCACGCAAGTAATTGACGAAGTCTTCCTCTTCAGGTCTAAGTAATATTACTGCATTGCCGTCCTTGTTTAGGCCTCTTGCTGTACGACCAACCCTATGGATGTACTCCTGAAACAGTAGTAAGTAACCCGTGGTACTATATACACCGGCGTAACCTAAAGCAATTATTTGGCTGACCATACATGAATGATAAAAGTATAAAACCAATGTTACAAACTGTAAGTTAACTATTGTAATGTACATTTTTACTTATTATATATATTATATCAATATAGTCCAATATTGATATAAACTCTTCAACCTTAATATAATTCATTAATAAAAATATTGGATATAAAACTTACAGACTAACATACATAACTTTATATGTTATAAACTTTGTACCCAATAAGATAATAAGACTATGGTGCTGGCAGAAGGTAGCTCAAGATAGGAATGGACAAGGTTCACTTCGGGTAGCTGAGCCAGCAGAATATGTCGACTGAGCACCATGAAACAGTCGGAGTGAACCAAGTATCCAATTCAAATTCGATTCCTGATTCCTTGCAATTTGCATTTACAATACTGCAAATTCCAAATAAAATTATCTTTACCTTAGGATCTGTAGGAGGATCATACTGTATAATCCAATCCACGCAAGGTATGTCCAGCCCCCTTGCCGCCACATCAGTGCAGAACAGAGCACCATTTTGTGCTTCCACAAAACTCTGATAAGCCTCTTTCCTTCTTGCCTGACTTTGTTTACCCTAAAAATAAATACTCTCCCAAAATAAATAAAACACCTATAATAATACAAAAAGGTTATCGCTTGATAACAGTAACTTTTAAACAGCCAAGGTAAAAAAACAAGGCTTATCTAATCGAATTTAAACGTGCCTGGCTTTTATTTGCATACTTACATGTATACTCGAAACAGGCGCATTACAATGAAGTTTGAAAAATTCGTAATGGAAATCTACAGATTTGCACGATGAAAAGAACACCATCACCTTTAATTTCTTACTCTTCTTTAGTATTTTGTGGAGCCAAATTATTCTTTTCTCCACTGGACAAATGAAGTAACTGTAATACAATTAATTACATGCTTTTATATTCAAAGGCCTAAGGGCGGCCTGAATAATAGGGGTGTTAGGCTAGGACTTCACGACGACAGTTCCTTTCCGGTTTGGTTCGCTTCATCCAATCACAAAGCGCTAATTTCGAGTGAGGGGAGGGCGTAGTGCATGTGATTGGTTGCAGTGAACTGAACAATGACTGGAACAAGACTCGTAAACTCCCGAGCCTTATGATATGAACCCCACAGCAGCAAAGAACTATAAAAAAATAAAGTCATGGACTGGGTGTTGGGTTGGTCACACTCGACAGCAAAGGAGATTAGCGATTTGATAAAAACTTACAATAAAAAATATATATTGTATTTTTATTTTTTAATAGTAGGTAACTGGTCCCTCCTATCACTTGATTCTCTGTCATGTGGAACCAAATCAACACTATATGTTGTAAATCGTTATACCCTTGTTGTAGTCCCATAACAGTTGATTGAACCTCGTCTTTTACTGATATTAATACTGGATCGGATCTCAGTGCCAGCTTAGCGAGATTTTTCACTTTGTCATCGATTGTAGCACTGAATAAAACTGTTTGTCTGTTTCCTGTAAATGTGTGAATAAAATGTACTATGTAATTGAGCTCAATTTAAAATAAGTCCATCAAAATTTAAAATGTATGAAAAGTTGATTGGCATAATTTCTGGTTGCCATCAATTCTAAAGCTAAAACTAAATCAAACCATCTCTCAGTCATATACTAGGTTGTATAAGAGTGAGGGTGATGTTTCATTTAGCAATGTTTTAATTTAGCAAGTGATGCCCTGAATCAATGTCACTGCAACTTTAGAAAAAAGTAACTAACTTGGAAGTAAATCCACAATTCCAATAATGTGTTTCTCGAAGCCAGTTTCAAGTAGTTTATCCGCTTCGTCCACAACTAAACATTTTAAGTTTTTGTAGTTGAAAGTCTTCGTGTTTTGCAGATGGTCTAGTAATCTGCCTGGAGTACTGACTATAATATTTACACCTAAAATATTAATACCCACATCATTAATTAATTGAAATACATATTTTACAAACCAATAAATAGTTATGCCATTCCAGTTGTGCATAGATAGAACTGTAAAGAATGAAATTAGTGATTGAGCATAAAATATTTATAATCACATACCTTTTTTCAAACTCAACACATCCTTGACCTTCTTTTCTCCTCCTACAATCAAGCTATGAGACAAATCTATTTCTGCTAGAAGTTTCTTTAGAACCTGAGATGTCTGTAATGCCAATTCCCTTGTTGGAGACAAAATTATGCAGCCAGTACCTGTAATTTAAAATAATTATGAACTACCCACATATGGGTTAAAGGTACTGTCAAGCAGATGGTAAAGTGGACAACACATCAGGCTATACCCTTACTAGTACCTTGTTGCTTTAACTTATTTGACACATCATACAAATGTCAAGTAATCATAACAAAAACTTTTTGTGACAGGGTTCCTCAGAGTTATACTCAGCTGAAGTGTCTTCCACTGTACAGTAGACATTCATGTCATGTCTGATGTGTACCTATTTAGTGAGTCCTATTAGGGTAGGTATCGAACGTATCGGACATGGGCGGCCGTCCTCATATTAGGACTGACTGGCTTTAGGGTAGGTATAATTTAAAAACCAATTACCTACCGTCTTTTCTAGTAAATCTAAGTCTAATCAAATTATGTACAATCGGGATGAGGAACGCAAGTGTCTTGCCGCTCCCTGTCTTTGCAGCTCCAATAATATCCTTCTGTAGAAGTAAATATGGTAAGGATTCAGCCTGAATTTGAGTTGGTTTGCTAATGCCCATCAATTTCAATGCCTTGAGGATACGATCGTCGACTTTTCCGTCTAACATAGAGAAAGTGGTGCGGGAGATATTTTCTTGAGCGTTCATTTCGTTGAAATAAAGGTAGAACAAGAACAAGGTAGGTCATTCCAAAACAATAACTCTCGAACGAATCCACAGATTAGAGTAACGAATCACATCACATTCACATGTAGAAAATAGGAAAAACAAACGCGAATGACATTAAGATGTTTTGTAGCGGTAATATTAAACCAAAATGCGACGAGTAAAAAGAACAACACTATACTGTCAAAAAAGACATTTTACCTCTGCCTACGAAAGACTTGTTTCGCTAATTGAACCCAAATAAACACAACATTAAAAAAAAGTACACTATCGCATTCCGATACACGCATCATAGTTAGTAGGTAACCTGGTAAAGGTCCAAAATATTTTTTGGAGGGAGAAATGGATCGTCGCGATCGCGCTCTCCTGAAAAAAGTAGGTACCTACCTATTGAGTGAATTGTGGGCGAATACAAGCTTGGGCCCATTTTTTTTGTTGTTTTTGTCTCCAACTGATCATTTATAGTGCAATGCATTTGATATATCTCACCTAGAACTATAGTACATTTTACCTATGAAGACATTTTTCTACTATCCTACACGATTCAGAAAGGTTTGTTCCTTGATGTAGATCTAGGTGAAATCTAACTGCTTGGTTAGAGGGGACGCCGTGAGCCCAAAATCTTTTGAGCTCTGTCGTCAGTTATGTTCCATTCAAAGATCTAGTCTAGGGATAGGCAATGATCTAATGATCTACTTATACATTGGGAAACACCTGGCATTGAATTGACCTCTTGCAGGGCGACTTCGTAGCTTTGTCATAATATCGACATCATTATGATTATTACCAAGTAGGTAGTATAAGTACATAATAAAAATATATATAATCAAAACAACATTTATTGATCACTCACAAGGTTTTGTTCACTTCATCCAACTATGTACTATTTATTACATTATATATGAACTAAAACAGCCTTGTGTTTCAGGAATGTGTGGAACATAAGTAATACACAAAAAATATCATTTTTATTACTCAGGTCCTAAAAATATTAAACAATTCAAAGTGCAATACGTATTGAAATAATATAGGCCAACCAAAAACTTTCAGACATATTTCATAACTCCTAATAAAATCAATTTCTACTTAGAACTACATTTATTTGTTTCCATAAGGAAAATTACAAATTAGGTACATAGAAAAACTATTAACACCTTCAATTCACTGTGACAGTTGATTATGACTATAAATTAAATATTGTGATTGTGACTGGTGTCGGATACTTTTCTTTGAAACATAGACTGCACAATATCAACTGATGCACTATAAAATAAAACTAATGTGTAAACACATCACAATTATGTGTGAAACAACAAGCTAAATGCTCATAGTGTCTGTTGTTTCACAGTTCATCGTGTGGTGAATGCTCCTGCACATTGGAGTCATCACATGCAGCTGGAGTACTCAGCTCAATTTGATATTCACAGCGGTATGGTTCTGAGACTGATAAAAGTTTTGTTTCTAATCCACAGTTAATGTTTACAGTGGTCATTCTGTTTGGTCCATTCCAACAAGTCACACCATTTGTATACTTCATGACTGAGTACTTGTTGCTCTCACCAGCCCATTCACCCCAGTTGCCAAGACCAACTTCAGCTCCTCCATTCTTGGATTTCTGTGTTACTTTTTGGAACAAGCACAGCTTGTATATGTATTCTTTATCTTCATACTCATAGCAATCACCATCTAGAGTGGCATACTCCTGTTGTGGGCCATAGTCTTTTTCTAGGTTTTGTTGGATGTTTCTTATGTTTGATTCTATTTCTCTAACAGTGCGTTCAGCATCAGTGAGTTGCCGACGAGCCTCTGTGGCTTCATCCACTAGTATTTGCGTCTCTTCATCATAGGCTCCATGCCTTTCCGGTTCCACATGTTCTTCAACATCATCATGAGGCTCTTCTTCTGCATGATCATCATCTGCTTCTAAATCTTCATTATCCAGATCCTTGGCCAACTCTTCAGTTTCAGAATGGGTATCAGGCTCAACTTCTTCCTCTTGCTCTGAACGGAACATACCCTGCTCCATCATCAACAATGGCTTTAGTAAAGGCCAAGTTGAAGAAATAAATGTATCCTTATCAACACTCTCATTCTCACTCAAGAAATATTTAAGTTCCTCCTCATCAACTTCACCATTTTTATCTTTATCAAAGACATTCGCCACCTTTATTTCATCTATAGTTAGTATTCCATCACTGTTTGAGTCAAACCGTCTGAAGTGTTCTGTTGCCTCTTGCCTAGTTTGTTCTTTCTCCTCTTCAGCTTTTCTTAGCCTTTCTTGTTCTTCTGCCTCTCTGTAAACTTTGAGAGCTTCATTCTCTTTTACTTCTACTTCATTTTTAAGAGCCTCCTTTTCAACTTTAATTTTCTCAGCTTCATCTTTATCCTTTTGAAGCTGGATTAACTGCTCACCCATTTCACTTCGTTTCTTATTGCCCTTTTCGACTAGGCTTAATCTGAATTGGTTACCAGCTTTATGTAGCTCTGCTAACCTCTGTGCCTCAGCTCTAGCTTCCCTACCCAGATCCTCGCAAGTGTTTGAGCATGTGTTATGATCGGCGTACTCGTCCGTTCCATCGCAGCAGTCGCATACTCCGTCGTTGACCCGCGAAGTGGGTATGTTTTGAGGACGATGCCCAGCGTTGGTACAATGGAATACACCATTTAAACAAGCCGACGTACCTGGCTCGTCGCTTCCGTCGAAGCAGTCGCAATAGTCGTCATTTACGTAACTAAATGGTATAGTGGTAGTTCCATCAAAACAGGTGAAATCTTTTGTCGGCGAATACAGGGACGCTTTAGATAAAGAAACACCGCGGGGTCTCGGCACGTCGGATTGTGCATAAATCACAAACGAACAAATCATAAATGCACACGCCTGAAATTTGTTGATCCATGATGAATAGAACATTGTTAGTATTTGGTACTAATAAACACCGGTCACTCACTTCGCAAAAACTCGAAAATGCAATAACGTGTAGAAAAATGACAGGGCTGACGTGACGTTTGGTTTTGCCAATGGATCGTATGGTTGTAGTATAACTGAATATTCCTCGATTACAGATACTTTACGGTTTTTTTTTAATTTCAAAATATTTTACCTTGTATTTGGCACTAAAAATATCTTTTCATATTACTTACTCAATAGTACATAATTAATAAAGACCTCAAAGAGTTGTTTAGATCAGACCTGGCTGTATGCGCTCAGTTCCCTTTGCCTTAAAAAAACAAACAAATTCATTCATTCATATTTTGAGAAAATAGAATAGAATAGAAGCGATTATTGCTTTGCTTTTCTTTTCTTCTTGTTTTATGAAAATAGTGTCTAAAACTGAGAGAGGGTCAAAATTCCGAGTGGATATTCCCTCTTTAAATGAAGTAAGCATTCAAATATGGAAACAATCTTGGAACAGCAAAGAAGTTATCATGAAGAACGGGAGCGTACGATGGACGCTATGGTCAAAGAAATCTTGCACAAGAAAACTGGAGTAAGTTCCTTTCAATAGATACACAATTAATGAACGATTTTGAATATATACAAATGCCAATTATAATAAAAATAACCTAATTTCCATATCCTAATTGCCGATGGCGTTAATTCCAAATTATTGTTTACCACCTTCGTTCTAAATCAAAGGGCTCGACTTTCTAAAAAACTCGAACCTATGCTGAAAATCACCTAGAATTAATTGTGAAATTAATACAGCGAAAAAAATAAATGAAGCGTGATGCTTTCGGGAGGATCTCTGCAACCGCACGGGTGTACGCTGTATGACCAAGTTTTACAGTAAGCTCTCGTCGAGCTGTTTCGTATGATACTAGAACAAATATGGTAAACAATTTTTGGAATCAACAACATGAGCTGACGGACTATGTGTGCCTTCTGCCTTTTTATCACCACCACTTTTTGCGAATCACAACTTTCTTTCTATTTACAGCATCGTGAGACTATCAATGGCGATCATAGGTTGAAGAATTTACATGATGTAAGTAACTATTAACATACAATACAATACAAATATACTTTATTGCACACCCGGGAACATAATCTTTTCAATGAACATATGTTTTACATAGGTTTGTAAATTAATAATCTCAATTTACTGAATTTCAAATAATCTCGGTATCTATACTGTAGAAGACGTTTCATACATAAACAATTCATTTCAGAGATACATAGAGTCCACAATAAGGCTCAAGGAGTTGTATGAAGATAAGGATGGGTTACGAAAAGAGGAGATTGCAGCTTTATCAGGACCCAATGAATTTCAGGAGTTCTATGCTAGACTTAAACAGATCAAGGAGTTTCACAGAAAACATCCTAATGAGGTAAATTGTTTTTCATTCAGAGATGTTTTTTCATAAATATTTTCGTGATTATGGTCTAATTCTAATTCACTGTTTCATACTGTATATCAAAATAAGTAATGTAATCTAAGGTAAACCTTTCGAACATGGGAAGCAAACCTTTATCTTATTGTTCTATTTCAAAATGTTCTTTTTGGGGTCTTGATACAATTTGTATGATTACCCAGTCCCAAACTTCAAATAAATGTGGTATTAATTTTAATGTTGTTGTATTTCAGATTTGTGTGCCAATGTCTGTGGAGTTTGAGGAATTAGGAAAGATAAGAGAAAACCCAGCAGAAGATTTTACAAGTAAGATACCTAACAATATTTTTTAAACCAGATTCTATCGATGCTCTCTGGCCATTTAGCCATGAAGCCATATTGCTATACGGTCATTTGGTTACCTAGCCTATTAGCTATATGACGTTATATTATTCTGTCATTTTGCTACCTAGACATTTTGCTATTTAGATGTTTTACATATTTAGTCGATTTGCTTAGTAGACATTGTGAGCTGTTTCCTTTTAAACCACCTATTGGCATTGATTCCCGGATGGCAACTAAATTTAACAATGATTGCTAAACAAAATATTCTGCTCATTTGTATACAATAATGTTGTTTTTTCAGCTCCAGTCGAGTTCACAGATGAAGAAGGATATGGAAAATATTTAGATTTGCATGAGTGTTACGAGAAATACATAAATCTAAAAGGCATTGAGGTAAATATTTCTTTCTCATTGTTATTTTGCAGTGTCCTTTATTATTATGTACATAGGTTTATTGCATATACCTTGATGGCAAGAATTATATTTTTCCTAATTATTTGACAATTTAAATTCAGTTCAGAAACACTGCAATAATCTTCACTCAATCATTAAATTTTAAATAAATAAATTATAGTTGAATAAACAAATTTCCATTTCAGAAAGTAGATTACATTACCTACTTGAGTATATTTGACCACCTGTTTGACATACCTCGTGAGCGCAAAAACAGCGAGTATCGCAACTACATCCGTGCGTTGCTGACATACGTGAAGGACTTCGTGGGTAGAATTAAGCCACTGCTCGACCAAGCTCAGGAGATGGCTGCTGCACATCAGGAGTTTCTGAAACAGTGGGAGGCTGGATCTTTCCCTGGGTGGCCGGTATGTTTATGTTGTCTTTTAACTTTCTGTAATACAGTAGGCGCTCGGTAATTCGGCACCCACATTTTTTCCCCTATGCCTGGTTACAGGAAATGCCGGATAAAAGAGTAAAAATAAAAAATAAAAATTAGTAATATTAATAATTAATATTGATAATACGTTGTTTCTCATTAGTCATTGTCATGCATGACGCATTTTCGAAACTTAAAAAAATATATCTACTTATACACTCCCCCGCTCTATAATTCGGCAATTTAATGTGTAAACTGCCGGATTACTGAGCAGGAGAGCTGATTCGAACAAGGCCTTACTACTGGACGTGCCGGATTGGCGAGCGCCGGATTACCGAGCGCCGGATTACCGAGCGCCTACTGTAGCTGTATCACTAAAATTTGGATGAAATAGCTCTGAATAGAACTGATCACCGGTCTGGCGGCCTGGCAAGCGTCCCTCCAAAAAGTCATAGTCAACACTAAAATTGTCACTACATAAGTACCCCAGAATCCTGTACAATATATTTAGTCATGTGGCCAGTGTCCAATCTTTATTACGCCGGGCACTACATTGCATGTCACAAAATCTAACATGACAGTTTTATATATAAGATATTCTATACAATATCTGGTACTCATAATGTTAATACACGCAACAAAAATGAGCTTTTTCAATTAATGTCTAAATTAAAATTGCTAACTAATGCTACATACTTTATGGCGGTGAAAGTTTATAATCACCTTCCGGGTAATCTAAAACAAATACATACAGTCAAATATTTCCAAAAGTTTCTTAAAGACTTACTATTAACAAAGTGTTACTATTCGGTTCAGGAAATACCTAGATGTTAAGAAGATAGAACTTAATTTAGTTAGATTAAAAAAAGGTTGCAATACTGATAAGGTTTAGTCGTGTAAGCACTTAAATATAAATAATAAATCTATAATATTAAAATGAATATTAGTATCCATACAAAATCCAAATTCCCCAGCTGCTGTAACTCTGTCCAACATACAGGGTGGACCAAAAGTCCGTTAACATTTGAATAGGTCGCTGCGGCGGCGCGGGCGGGGTATTGGCGCGGGGGGTGTTACTACAAGCGAGAGCTACTAATAGGGATTTAGTACCATGGCGTCATTCAGCGGAGCGCAACGCGCATTTTGCGTACGCGA
Source organism: Hofmannophila pseudospretella (assembly GCA_947369225.1). NCBI lineage: Eukaryota > Metazoa > Arthropoda > Insecta > Lepidoptera > Oecophoridae > Hofmannophila > Hofmannophila pseudospretella. Next base: position 8,446,001 of record OX376321.1, on the reverse strand, counting down.
GTACTATCGAAACAACGATTCTACGACCGAAGCTAAACGGAAATTTTGTAATCATTACAATATACGGAACAGAAATCAAGCACCAACAATTCAAAAGATTAAAAAATGGGTACAGAAGTTCGAAACAACAGGTTCAACTTTAAGTCAACCACGATCCGGCCGACCTAGGACATCGCGCGATCCAGTAAACATAGAGCGTGTACGAGCGTCTGTTCGAGAACAACCTGGTCTCTCTACTCGAAAGCGGTCTAGTGCTTTAGATGTGCCCAGAACATCTCTAAATCGCATTCTACACAAAGATTTACATTTACATCCTTACAAAATTCAAATTGTACAGGCTTTAAAGCCAAATGACCCTGCTCAGAGACTGCAGTTTGCTAACGAAGTGCTTGAGAGGTTTACGAGCTTCAATAACATCTTTTTCTCAGACGAGGCACACTTCCACCTAAATGGACATGTCAATCGACAAAATTGCAGATACTGGAGTGACACTAACCCGGACTTGAAGCACCAAAAACCTTTACACTCGCCCAAGGTTACTGTATGGGCCGCATTGTCAGCCAGCGGAATCATTGGTCCATATTTTTATGAAGATCAGAGAAACCGCGCCGTCACCGTTAATACAGAGCGATACATTGTGATGCTACAGAATTTTTTTGCTCCAGCATTACAGGACTTCTCAGGCTTTAATCGAAGCTCTTGGTTCCAACAAGATGGGGCAACATGTCACACCTCCAATGACTCTATAGCAGCACTTCGTGAAATTTTTGGCCAAAAAGTCATATCCAAAAGAGGTGACATTCACTGGCCACCCCGCAGCCCGGATTTAACTCCAATGGACTTTTACCTTTGGGGATATCTCAAAAGTAAAGTTTACATCAGCAACCCAGTGTCTATTGAGGAATTAAAAGAAAATATACGCGAGGAAATGCAGAACATTTCACCAACCACTTGTCGGGCGGTCATGCAAAATTTCCGTTCCCGGTTACAGGTGTGCCAGGATGAACAAGGGTCACATTTGAATGATGTTATTTTTAAAAAGTGAAATCCTAATTTGTCTACTTTATTATTAAATAAACAGTTTTTCACTAAAGTAGCATTTGTATTTTTTATAACCATTTTAAATGTTAACGGACTTTTGGTCCACCCTGTAGTTTTATAGTCCCCATAAGGAAACCAAAACCTCCAATAACTGCAACTTAGTCTATCTGCAAACAATTTGAAAGGATATATTCAGATTAATATTTTTACATATTATTTATCGCCTGAAATTACAGAAAGAAACTGGCGGTGCCCTGACAAATGTGGGAGCTCATTTGGACCTTTCTGCGTTTTCGTCGTGGGAGGAACTAGCATCCCTAGGACTGGACAGATTGAAATCTGCACTCATGGCCCTTGGACTGAAATGCGGCGGTACATTGGAGGAGAGGGCACAAAGGTAAAATAAACCTACTTTGTGTTTAAACATTGAATGCATTATCTTTGTATACGTTCATGCGCTGAATTGATGAAACATACAATAAGTTACAGAGTACTCCGTAATGTTTGCCTTGCGACTTTTTGAAATTTGCAATTAATTTAAGTAGCTTTCAATTTCCTATTAAAGATTGATCAGGTCACTATCGGACTACCCACATAACTAAAATTAGCTGTCAGAATATGATCACCAGTGATCGGAGTAGGTAGAGCTCTTTCGGGTCAATGTCCTCAAAGGTTATATTAATATGGATATGATTTCGGGATCCCGTTTTAAGTTATCGAGCAAATGTTGTAAATTACTTTTATAAACCTCGCCCTTACTCGGCGGATTACGATTTTTTTAAAATTGTGAACTTACGAAGAAGTTAAAACACTACCATAGGTACACTAGCGCCATGAATCTTAAAAAAACAATATATCGCCACCAATCTTAAATGTGTATCAAAACAAATATAACGTTAAAAATCTAAATAATATATTTATTCAATCCCGGAAATCCCGGGATTATTGGGCATACTTATCCATATTATGACCGTATGTGGCAAGTACCAAAAACAGCCCTACCTACTCCGATCATAGATGATCACCTACATTGCTGATATGAAAATGCCATCTACATACGGCTTAAATGATAAGCTCAATTTATCCTTTCCAGATTATTCAGTACAAAAGGTCAAACAGCGTTGGACAAGTCTCTCGTCGCGAAGAAAGGCGGAAACAAGGCGAAGGCGTCTACTCAACAGAGACACAAAGACATTGCTGCTATCGAAGCTCAAGTTTACAGGTGAAATAGTTTGAATAAGCTAATAATAATAATTGAAATTATTTTCTTATTACATTAGGCAGGAGAACTTTCAATTTTTGTTTTCTCCTGGATCGCAAGATAAATCTACAACCTTTTTAAAAACTGCTTTCGAAAATTACACTGCTTATAAGGCTCATTCAGTCCTTATCATTGGATTTGCGAGTCCAAGAGGGCGACACCGCGAACAGTGGGTACCGTCGCAGGCGCAGGTCGCCCATGCGCAGTTCCGGACACACCTGTTTCAGAAGTGGCAGGTTGTACGTGGCAACACGGATAAAATCGAAAAAGTATTTAAACTATGGATAGGTTACGCCTAACCTCTAGTGTTTTGTAATTTACTAATCCTAGAATGAATAGAGTGGAGTACTGATAAGGATAATAGAAATATACGTATAAGTAACGTCGGCATATTATAGATACATGATGGTTCCATGTTATAGAATAACACTACTGTCTATATTGTCTGGCACAGATTCGCAAACACAGTGAGCGGCACTCGCTCCTCTACCATAGAGAACGTGACCCGTCGCGCCGCGCGGGCGGCTGGCGAGCGCCGCGACGACAGCGGCGACGAAAGCGACGCTTCCGCCGGCGGTGACATCGACTCCGACGACGATGAGGTCCCTTACAACCCCAAGAATCTGCCCCTGGGCTGGGATGGCAAGGTGAGTGAGGTTTATTATTTATTTTGTATGTATAGTGGAAGACACATCAAGTTATACACTATGGAACACTGTCGCAATAATTGTTTGTTTATGATGTGTCAAATAAGTTAAAGCGGCAAAGTACTAAAGGGCATAGCTTGATGAGTGGTCCACTGGATTATTTCGGACATAAATGTATGTTTGTTATCGAATAAATGAATTGAAAATTGTAAAAAAATTACACTCGACACAATGAGTTAGTCGACTGATCAGTCAAGTGTATTCAGTACAGTTAGTCTGCGATTTACACCATATAAACAGAAGCCTGTCTAAATCGTCGAGTAAATCGTATACTGAATTCAGTCTGCCTATTAGTACAGCTACCGGCACCAAAGTTGAGCGATAACAGTTTGCACAGGAAACGATTTTGGGGGTATGGACGAGGGAAGTGGCATGGCGATCACGCGATTGGTTCGTTTTTTAACCCCCGACCGTTCGAGGAAGGGCGTGTTATAAGTTTGACACATTTGTCTGTCTGTTTGTCTGTGGCATCATAACTTGAGAGCGGATGGTCCGATTTGGACCCGGTTTTTTCTATTGGATAGAGAATTTTGTCGAGAGTATTTTTAGCTGGGTCTAATAAAAATTGGACCAGTGGTTTCCAAGTTCTTGGACTATCTTTGATCACAGATCTCTGGAACTGTAATAGCTAGATGGTTCAAATATTCATGTTAATAGTGTGTTTCCGACATCTGAGACCATGAGGATATGATGATGACCAGAAAATTAAGGGGATCTCCACAGCGGTACGTCAGGGGTTTCTTAAATTTTTAATTTAGAGTTATTATGTGAGTCATTCATCAAAATGCTGGTATACAGCGGAGTCGATATGCCAGTTTTATGAAATTATGAAATGTGTCAAGTATTTATTTCACCATAATATACATTTAATTAGCAGACTCGACTCAAGATTCACGGAAATGGCGAATTACCTAAGCTTGATGGAAGATAAGCTAAATATTATGCAATGTTAATTTATCTGCAATATTTTTATACAACTATGTCTTTTTACAGCCAATCCCGTACTGGCTGTACAAGCTGCACGGTCTAAATATCAGCTACACGTGTGAGATCTGCGGCAACTACACGTATAAAGGCCCCAAGGCGTTCCAGCGCCACTTCGCTGAATGGCGGCACGCGCACGGCATGCGCTGCCTCGGTATTCCCAACACGGCGCACTTCGCCAATGTCACGCAGATCGAGGACGCACTGGCATGTAAGTATCGAACATCTCACTTTGAAGGTAGTAGATTCTATGTGCAGGATCGCCTGGGGAGGTACCACTTTCTTCTATTTCTGCCGCAAAGTAGAAATGCTATTTCTGTGTTCGGTTTGAAGGGACAGCGGTTCAGTTCGGTTTGGTTTCGAGAGCCAGCATAATTATCGACACATGAGGTAGAGATCTGCGGCCACTTTACGTATAAAGGCCCCAAGGCATTCCAGCGCCACTTCGTTGAATGGCAGCACGCTCGGTATTCCTAACACGGCGCACTTCGCCAATGTCACGCAGATCGAGGACGCACTGTTCTACGTCAAAAGTCAAAAATTTTCATTGCAAGTAAGTACAGATTGTGGCACATAAGTTGCACAAAAATGGCGGATGCGCAGTGATTTTCGGGACACTATGGAAGTGCGGTATGAGGTGCGACGCGAGGGGCCGCGCGTAACCATAGCATTTCTACAATGTTATAGTTACTTGCGGAACGACCGCCATTTTTGTTCAATTTATGTGCCGCGGATTGTACATTTTTACAAAGTCACTTCAACTCTATAGCTCGTTCCAAGGAGTATATTGCGCGATATTGGCGGCGACTGGAAAAAAATCGGTCAACGGGATCGCTTAATTTTATTCGTGATATGATAAACAATTATATTGGTGGATTTATTCCTCGCTTCTTTACATAGTGTTGATAGAAATTTCTACTAAGAGGTGTCTCATACATTGCCATCACATTGCAAGCCAATAAATATAGATCCATGCCTTTAGTATACTTTTGTATTCTTGCCTGTAAAACTATTGGTTTTTATGAGGTCAGATGAGAATAATAGGTAATTTTATGGACAAGATGACACTCCATGCATGACCTTTCATTCACAAGGGTACGTCACTTGGGTTGCCATTTTTACCGAATTGCACATAATTATATTCTTGTTAAAAATTATGTTTTATTATGCTCGCAATAAAAAAAAAATTAATATAATATTTCGATGTCCCAATGCGTGAACATAAATTAATCATTTTATAATAATGGAATACAATTTTGTGGTAATCTTTGTGCTTTGTCTGGTATCCAATATTCTGTGGTAACACTCAGTTAGTTGATGACGGATTCACTTCACAAGGGTACTTGCAATCCGTTCATATTCGTTTTGCCTTTCATCTTGTGCCATGGGTAATTCAAAACATTTGTTTCAGTGTGGGAGAAAATCAAGCTACAGAAGGAAAATGAGAGATTTGTTGCCGAAAATGATGAAGAGTTCGAAGATTCCCTCGGGAATGTGGTAAATCGTAAAACTTATGAAGACTTGAAGCGACAAGGTCTTTTGTGAAGTGTTTTATCATGCATTATATATAAATTATAATATAAATTGCAAGAAATAAAATAAAATATTAAGTGAACAAATGTGTTATTTTTTCGATGTATTTACAGCCTACCTAGTACCTAGTTAGTCAAGTGCTACCGAAGAAACTAGCGTAACTCTTGAAAAAAAAATCATTTTTTCTAAAGGCATTTATTGAAAAAGTGGTCAGTAGAATTGTTTCACGTGCTATAGATTTTTTAAATACCATTCCAGTGAACTCATAGTGAAACTAGTAGAGACCGAAAGTGCGAAAAATGGCTAAAATTTGTAGGGTAGAAGCTTGTTGACCATGTACAGTTGAGATTTTTTGTCAAGCATCCAATACATTTGTCTCAATTTTAATCTTAATTGCAAATTTTCAAGTATAGATATGCTTTCGCCAAGTAGGTAAGTCTTCTATCAAGGTGCATTCTAAGATATTCGATAACTTTTCTGACATTATTCATTAACTTCATTAGTTTTCATTCACTAGTCAAATTGAGTTTTGTACGTCAGGAGATCAAGGCATCTAGTAATAGCGTGGATCATGTTCATGAAAGAAATTAGTTATTTAATGTAGGTTTTTTTCAGAAAAAAAAACCGGGATAAAAAAGGTTTTTGCCGTGCTTTTGAAGCGTCCACACCGGCTTTTTTTCATTTTGTCTTGCAAATTATTTACAGTGGTACTTTTCTAGTAAAAGTGATGTTTTTTACATGAACGTCTACAAAATGTGATTAATGTGTGGGACAGTGAAATAAAGTCAAATAAGACGTTGCAGCCCGATCCGTACTTGGCTGGTTTTTAAAGACTTATACGGCGTCCGGCGTGTACTGGTTTGGGACGCATTCCTAGAGAGCGTTCCATAACCAGTTGAAATAACTCACGTTGACAACTGTCCATGTTCCAGCTGAAAATGTATCAAACTCGTATTTAAAACAAGCAATGGAACATATACACCTGTCAATGTGATAGTTTCAACTGGTTTTGGAACGCCCTCCTACCTAATCCTAAAATGTTTTAAATCCTTTAATGTTTAGGCTGATGGCCTGTGTTGCCAATGCCTTGTCAAATAAAAAAATATATCCTTAACTAAATAACAACGACGTTCAGTATACTGTGGTTATATTTTTCTTGAATTTTGTAATTTTTGTGAGTTAACTTTAACGTGCGTTATTTTGGTGAAGCAGTAAATAATTACTATGATTCTTTAAAATGGCTGAGAAGTCCAGCAGTCGAATTTTCACCGGCTCTAGAGTTCTAGGTTATGTCAGTACACATGTGCCTTTCGTGGCCAGATTCATCAAGAGACGCGGCGAAACTCTTCTTTGCACCAGTGTAGGCAAGTGGTTCCACACCTATGGATGTGATAAATTTCGTTTGCTAAGCGTCAGCGGCGAACATCCCGGTCCTATAACTTGTATGAGTGGTGACACTTATCATGTTTATGCGGCCAGTGAGAACAATATTTACGCGTGGAGACGAGGCTGTGAGCTGAAACACGTTTACAAAGGCCACAACGCTCCAATTCACTTATTATTTCCCTTTGGAATTCATCTTCTTTCTATTGATGAAGATAATGTCCTTAAAATCTTTGACATAAAGGAGGAATCACAGTTTTTGGAGCTTGAATTTGATGAGGAACACTTCAAAATATCCACTCTTTGTCACCCACCGACCTATCTCAACAAAATCTTGCTTGGAAGTCAGCAAGGACAACTTCAGTTGTGGAATGTGCGTACTTCAAAGCTGGTGTTTACCTTCAGAGGGTGGGATTCTGCAGTGACGGTAACAGAGCCTGCCCCGGCAGTAGATGTAGTTGCTATTGCCTTGGCAAATGGAAAAATCATCTTACACAACATACGCTATGATCAAAGTGTTATGGATTTCATTCATGACTGGGGTATGGTCAGTACGCTATCATTCAGGTTAGATGGTGTCCCTGTGATGGTGACAGGCAGCACTGAAGGTCACATTGTGATGTGGGATCTAGAGGAAAAGAGGGTGATGTCTCAGGTGGAATCGGCACATTCTTCTCGTATTGCCAGTTTGCAATGTTTGATGTCTGAACCTCTGATGGTGACAAACTCTGAAGACAATTCCCTCAAGTTATGGATATTTGACATGCCTGATGGTGGTGCAAGGCTTTTGAGGAAAAGGTAAATATCTCTTGCATCGACTTTTTAATATATCTATTTCTTTGCAAATCATAGCCATTCCTTAATCAATCAAGTTTAATGCTTTTCTAGAGAGGGCCATTCCTTGCCTCCGAATCTGGTTCGACATTGTGAGCCGAATGGTGAGAACCTTCTAGCAGCTGGCAGTGATAGCAGCCTCCACATCATGAACACAGTCACTGAGACATTCAACAAAAGCATGGGTAAAGCCTCTCACAACAGAAAAGCTTCAAAGAAGAAAAGTAAGTTATTGTCTATTTAATTTTAACTTACCAACCTAGTTTAAAACTAAAACTACAATTGTAGATTTGCATTTGAAAACTACTACCCAAGTCATATTCATATACCTTATGTTAAAACAAAAATATATTTTCTTTTGTTGCAGAAAGACTACAAAGAGATTATCTTGTCCTGCCTCCTATAACCAAACTCAGCTCATGCATGCAGAGAGATAAACAGTGGGACAGCATTGCCTCACTACATGAGGGCTTATATATGGCCACTACTTGGTCTTACAACAAGATACGAATGGGCGATCATAAGTTGAAACCTCCAGAGTGTGACAAAGGAGTCCAAGCTACTTGTTTGACTGTTACGCATTGTGGAAACTTTGTTATTATTGGTAAGACATATACTTCCTTAATGTTTAGTAAATATCTTGGAGCTTATTAATTTATTAATCAAAAAATAATTTAGCCACTTTTCAAACTGATTAAAAATTCACTTCATTAAAAGTTTGCACTTCTTTTTTTTACAAGGGTTATTCAATATTTTTTCTAAAATAAAATGTTATTTTATTTTAAGGCTTTGGTAATGGACAAGTACACAAATTCAATATGCAATCCGGATTGCATCGAGGACATTATGGCAAAGAGAAGATGCTGGCGCACAAAGGAGCAGTTAGAGGAGTAGAGACAGATCTGTGCAATCAGAGGGTGATCACAACAGGTGCTGACGATAAACTCAAGTTCTGGCACTTTAAAACAGGTAAAAAGCTTTTGTATACATCCCAAACTGTAATATAGGCTGTATGAGATTCTAAGCTTTCAATTCGAATATTCAAATTCGTACTTAAGCCCAAGCGTTGCCTCAAGTTTTGTTAAATCAACCCATAATAATTGAAAACCTCCCACATTGTCAGCTTATTTATATCCACTGCATCCATTGCACAAGGGAGTAGGAATCATGATCTATTGAGTTGAGCATACCCAGCACAGGTTTGTGGTTTTTTTCCCTGTATGAAAGTTCACCATGATTTTCCTACACAATTAGAACCGTTTGTAAATCTTTCTAGTATCATAATATATAATACTAATATTATTGCCTATTTCAGCAACAATACCATATCATGTGCTGAGGCTAGAAGAGTCTGTAACCAGCACAAAATGTCACAGAGACAGTGGTTTGTTAGCCCTAGCCAATGAGGACTTCTCAATAACTCTGATTGACATTGACACTATGAACATTGTGAGAAAATTCGAGGGCCACAGTGGGAAAATAAATGACATTGATTTTGACAGTCATAGCAGGTAAGAATGCTTTTCATTAGATCTAGCATTAAATCAAATAATCCAAGGGCTCGTAAACCTTTTGAGAACCACAATAGATATATTAAATTCTCTTATCGTCGCTTTAATGATGTATTCATTCTAAAGATAGACACAAACATAATTTTTAAAAAAACGTTTTTTTGCAGATGGTTGATAAGCTGTTCTATGGATTGTACTGTATGTACTTGGGATATCCCTAGCGCTCAACTTGTTGATATATTCTCGGTATGTACAGATCTATTATGAATTAGTTAATTGCTGCAACAGGGGAAGATAAATTTTAAGATCATAATAGCGTACACACTGAATTTTTGTCCATAATTATCAGCAGTATGATATAATTGAGATTCTCATTCATGTAAATTTTCAGAACATCATATCATAATACTACTACATTATACTTCAAGCAAAATCCTTTAATCTCAAATTGTACAGAGCAAATCCATGTTGCGCGTGAAAAATTGTCTTGCATAAAAAAAAAACTTGGGTACATTAAAAAACATAACTTTAAACATTTTCTCAATCTTTGTGTTACATTTTTTTCGACCAGAGCGCCAAATTAATTTGGTTTGATTTTCAATCTTAAATTGAAATACTTTAATCTAAAATTATATAGAGCAAATTATCAGAACGAAACATTTGCAGGTAGAGCAACCGTGCACGTCGCTGAGTATGTCTCCGACAGGGGATTATTTAACGACGACACACGTAGGCGAGCTCGGGGTGTTTCTATGGGCGAACCGACTGTTGTACGAGCGAGTCTTCCTCAAACCGATAAACAGGGATGCTGTTGAAGTTCCCAGATTGAGTAAGTGTAAATCAATGTTTGTTTACTTTGTAATTTTAGCATAGTTTAGTTTTAGTTACCTATTTTTTGTACAGCTTGTAATAAGCCATCTTATAATTATTGTTATCTAGATATATAATTGTTAAATTATAACGGAAAAGATGCTAAGCTTTTAAAAATTTCTAATGAAACTGAGTGTATTGATTTGTGGAATTACGGAGAGATGAAAAGGGGGAGGGGCGGATCTGTCGGTGGTTTTTTAAGTACTCATAAGAAACGAGACACTGACTAAAGCCTTAGGGGCTCATCCGTCAGTTATGATCGTCTATCAACTAATAAAATTTATAAAACCTTAGAAATTCTATTTTTCTGGCCATTCCCCAAATAAACCACTACAGATCCATATATTTCAATATACAATAATTAATTACTTACTATTACTTACTTATTAATTTATTACTATGTATTAATACTACGTTGTTTTTACAGAACTACCAACAACAGCGCCAGAAAAACCAGATTTAGATGACATAGCAAAGATAGATCTTGGAGAAGAACCTGAATACAAATCTCCCGAACAAATTAGCAGAGAGCTCATCACACTATCAGATCAGCCCACATCTAGATGGCTCAATCTATTAAACTTGGATATTGTAAAAAGGCGAAACAAACCGAAGACACCTTTAATGGTGCCTAAATCTGCGCCATTTTTCTTACCCACTATACCGAGTCTCGTGTTAGAATTTGATTTAGAGAAGGATAACGAAAGTAGTAAAAACACGAAATTGCTAATACCCGAGTCTCTGTCGACTTTGACAGTATTTGGGAAGAAATTAGTATCATGTGATGATGATGAAAGCTATGTAAAATGTATAGAAAGGATGAAGACGTTATCTCCAGCTGCGATAGAAGCCGAAGTTACTAGTATGGCACCGGACGTCGGAGGATCGGTGCAGGTTATGAACCAATTCCTTATTATGCTAGGTGTCCTATTAAAAACTAACAGGGATTTTGAATTATCTCAGTCATACTTGAGTTTGTTCTTAAAAACGCACACAAAAACAGTATCGCAGAATGAAGAATTGAGGAATATTTTAGAGTCTGTAGAGGAAACCTCAACGCAAGCGTGGTTGAAATTACAGAACAGTTTGTTGTATAATATTTGTGTTGTTAAAGCGCTGAAAGATATGTAAGTAATAAATATTACTATGTACATAAAATAATATTTTAATACTACCTATCTCTAAACTAGGGATGTTACGGAGCTTCGACTCTGACTCCGAAAGGTCGGAACTTCCGATTGATTTTACACCTCCGACTCCGACTTCGGCTCCGATAATTTTGAATCGGAGGTTATACCGAATATCCCCGAATATTTATATATATTCGGGGATATTCGGTATATATCACGCTCGCGCTCGCAGCCACAATATCGCTTATTTTGCTATGTTACTTTATGTGGCCGGTTCAGTTGTTTGTTTTGTGAATTGTGTGTCAGACGCGCTACAATTTAATTTGTGACAAGTTTATAGATCAATGAAGCCAAAAACAAGTGTTATTCATGGAACTACTTTTATGAAGGTGACGTTAAGTGCAAATTTGTGAGAAAACATATATAAATATTTTTTCAAATATAAAGATTTTATTAAATAGTGTAGAACTACATAAAGGAACATGATTTATTGCCGCAAACGGCCATAAAGCCATGTCAGAGGCTTACGGGCGGCCTGAACAACTCTGACAAATAGGTTGGCCACTAACCATACGATAAGCAAGCAAGCCGCAAACGTCATCATAAAAAAATACTGGCCAGTTAAGCTATCAAAATTAAAAATAGGTTTAAAACTTGAACTTGTGAATATCTCTCTTCTACCTCCGTCTTCGACTTCGGTTCCGATTCCGGTTCCGACTTAGATAAATCGAATTTCAAACCTTAGGTTCCGGTAAAACCACCTCCGTAACATCCCTGCTCTAAACATGCCAGTTCAATAAACTTATAGTGACCTCAATTTTAATTTTGTAATAGATCGTAACTAGGAGCAACAAATACCATTTTCCCTTCGGCATTATTGTCAAACATAATGGCGGATAACAGCTCAGGAGAAGACGATATCAAGTGTCTCTTTTATCGTTGACTATAGTTACCGTTTTATACAAGGTGTTAGTATAAACCACAGACTTTCTTTATTTACGAATAAATAACCTTTAATATTAGTATATTTAATATTGTTTGTTTAGTAACCAACTTAACATAATTACGTTACTTTTTTTAAAGACAATGACAACTATCTATAATAAAACGGTTATAATTCAGACTGAACACTTTATTTTCTACTGTGTGCTACAACGATCTCCAACCGACTGACTGCCTATCGAGAGTGTTTTACCAACTAAACTCGCACCAACCACACCCCGTTCCCTCGGGCCCCCTCGTCAAGCCACGTTTCTTTATGTTCGTCAATTACAGAACTTTTTTTACAAATGCAACTAACAAAACCATTTATTGATGTAGTCAAGATTATCGATAATTAATGACATAATATTTATTTATTAATTATTTGTGAAAAACACGTATTTATTAATTACTGCTATTTCCGTAGCCTTTAATTATAACATTTTAACAACTATTTCCGTCGCACCGGATAATGGAAAAATACTCAAAATCGTTGCAATCTATCTGAATAAATCAATAATAATAAAAATATCATTATTAATTAATTCTAAAATTCTCTGAACCTAACATTTCCACACAATGTTTTTGTTTTTTTAATAGCCTATAGGCTGCCTCACTGCTGGGCAAAGGCCACACAATGTTAAATCGCACAAAAATCCCATCAACATTTCCATACGATTTCGATAAAAGTGGCCATTATTTATATGCTACTCCCTATGGCCATCTCACTTACACTAATTATACATATAATCTAAGCATATAAGATAGAAAGAAAGAAAGAATGTATTTCCAATACACACATACAAACAATTAGGTACAGAAGATAATAATAAAATTAAACAAAATATATTATAAAAATAAATAAGCAAAAGTAATTAAGTTTGACGAAGGTGGTGTGCAACACCGGAAAAAGGGGACTGCCTCAGCCTGTTGCCGTAGCGCTTTTAGCACTACGAAGATATAGGAAGAAGAATAAAGAAGATATAGAAGCATGCTTTAAAATTCATATTATTCGTCTTACAAATAAGCTATAATTTATTTACTTTTTTCTCCATACTACTTTCTTACCCATGTGTGTGATATTGCCATATAGTTTACTTTAATGTTATGTCGGCTTCCATATACATGTTGAAAGTCTGGTATATACCTTTATTCGATAGGATTAAATTACTCAAACTCAATTCATTTAATAAATTTTGATCATCTTTAATAGGCTGATGATGATGAGTTATAGTATAAATATATGTATTATATCAAACATATATTTCAACAAAATTTCCCATATGATTCTTCAGGAGGCCCACACTAGCGGCTATAATATATTATACATTGTAACGGGCTATAGTATAGCTCCCGTTTGCGACGATCTTTACTGCGAAAGTAAGGATACGTGTTTAGAATTAACAAAAAAAACTACTTTTCATATAAATCTGTCGATCATGTCGTACATGACGTTAAAATCAGAATTTGTAAGAGATCATGGCCAATAAATACGGTATTAACCTAATTTTTTTTTGCATCGATCAACTTACATGGACATCTAAAGAAGGATCTAAAATTAGTTTTTCGATATCTCAACTAACATCAGAGATATGAAATGTTAAAGTTAGTGCTGGACAGATGCTCTGTCCCTTTCTAGCAAAACAGTCCTTTATATGCAGCCAGGACCTGCTTGTATCGCGCTAGTTACGTCATAAAACTTATTGTCGTTTCTTTCTGCCGTTCTGTTTGTTGATTGCCAGTAGCTTTTTTTTTTCAACGAACTTTAATTATGTTTTTACATTTGACCGTCAATTTATGTCAATTTCTTAATTTTTAAGAAATGCATTTAATATTTGATACTTGGCAACTACTCTATTTTCGGAATTTCACTCGCACTCAGTATTCAGTACTTCACTTTTGTTAACTAAAACATATTTCAAGTAGGTAATACGTAAAATTATGCCGATATTTTCCAAAAAGAAACCTTGCTAAGTTCCTCTCACACAAAAAGAATGAGCCAACGTTATTGTAGCAGCACTCCAACAATGGAACATAATAGATGATTCTTTCTTATTGTGATCACTCAAGTGGGTTTTTATGGAAGTCGATGTGAGTAATCTTGTCTGTGATATTATTATAATAATTTTCGACGACTTTGAAGCAATGAGGAATAAGGGAATACCTACCCATTGTGTAGAAACGTTTCGCATATTATGGCGTCTTTACGGAAGTGCTCTGATTATGGGGTGGTGTGTAATAAAATAATAACATTGCAGGAAAATACTTCGAATAGATCTTACAATTTATTTTGGGAGTGAGTACATTGGTCTATATTTACTTATTCTAATTTTATAGACTGCAAAGTTGCTATCTTCTTTCCAATTTACTATTTCATATGTGATGAATGTGTACTCGTTGATGACCTTTTACAATATGTCCCAAAACAGGTAATAATAAAACTCGACAAAGGGTACTTATTCCCTGACAGTTTAAACAGTGCCGGTTCTAAAACCGTTTTGGGCATATGAGTGCCCTTTGTCGGGTAATAATTACTGGTTCCAAAACACTAACTTTACTTCGCAATTATTACCCGACAAAGCGAAAGTGTTTTTGGAACATACCTAACATACCCTTATTTATTTGATAATGTGAGCTTTAGTAAAACGACTACTACTTTTAAGCTGTTAGTGTTGTTATGTAATAAATAAATAAACAACAGTACACATACACTCCGTCAAAAAAGAGTAGAAATTAAATAATGGCAACTATCCATACATAGACGTCAAATCACAATGACATTTTCGTACCATTTCAGTAAATGTTGCCATTATTTCATTTCTGTTTTTTTTTGACGGACTGTACTTACTTTTACATTAAACTACTTCCCGACGAAATATCAGGAAGATTATTCATCAATTTCTTGAGAAGTTCACAATTTTCCCAATCTGTGCAATTTTTCTTCTCCATTGGCTTTCGCTTGTTTGCCGCTGATCCGCGAGGGGTCTTTGCGGCGTTTATTGAATATTTTTCGAAGGGAATTAAATCGCGTCCGATCGCTTCACGGGAGCCGGCGTTCATTAATGGCTCGCTTCATTTTCGCAATAAGTATTCATTTCGCCCTCTAGTCGACTCGCTCAGCCGAAGGGAGAAAACGGGGAGGCACTGCCTTCGAGCTTCCGATGAAAATCTGATTGTGCTTTCCTTTGCATTATGAATATTTGCGAAATTCGCTCGTATCTTAGCGTTTTATTGAACCTCAGATCGAGTGTTAAACAAATAAGCCAAATGCGCAGCTGTTTCATTAAATGTTTCATCATTTTTCACGTGAACTCAAAGCGGAATTCGTGTGGAATGTAGATGTTACAAAGGCTTTGAAAAGTAATTTCGATATGTATGCGCCTTTATTTGCAAGCGCTTTAGAAAATTTTTAATTTCCGGCTGGCATTCGTAGCGATGTAGTTTCTGTATATATTCTATTCGAGTTAAAGCATTACATAGGTTTGTACCTCCGCTGTAGTGGAAAAAAGGGGTGTGTTAATATGCAGCGCCTTCATACTATTAGAATACCCTTGGAAGAAAGAAAAAATAATCTCCCTCCCAGGGAGTGGCGGGCGCGCATCCGTTCCTCCCAAATAAAGAAAAAGTTAAGTATTATCGATGTAATTAGGTAAGTATACTAATAATATAGGTGGATTATAATATAATTATCACTACCTAAGTAGGTTACGTTACGTTTGTATATAAAGTACTCTGTGCTTAGATGTATATAAGTACAGTCGCGGTCAGAAAGTGGTTACCACCTGCAAGTCCTGCAACTTATCAATTGCAAATTTCGCAGAATGTACTGAATTGATTTAAACAATCTATGTAACATAGTTTTAACTAGTAGCTACTGAAAGCATATTTAAATGAAGTGAGTAGTTTTAGAGAGCGATTGTGTAAGTTGTAGGTTGTAATCACTTTCTGACCTCTACTGTACCTTTATCTAGGGATAATCACATTACATGGTACATTTATCCATAGATAAATGTCAAGTGGAGGTCAGAAAGTGATCTTCCTATATGTTCGTAACTCAATATCCAAGCATTTCACGTTGTACGTTATCTAGATCGAGTGAGAATGAAATCGATAGAGGAAATGAGGATTGTCGTCCATTTTCTATTACCAATGCTTCATTCCAGACCATTTAACTTTTTCAGTGGAAAGTTGAATCTTCGTAAAGTGAGGGCGGCGGCCCACTTTGCGGTCGGTTATGTCCAGGGAATTTATGTTCAGGAAAAAGACAGTAAAATAAAAGTCGTATTATATGTATAAGCGATAGCATTTAAATCAGATGCTTAGTTCAATTGCTTGAGGTTATTATTAATCACATTAAAAGGCCTGAATAGGTAGGTACTATGATTTTTTTGCCGCAATATAAAACGATTTATCACTTTGATAATAGTCGATTGAAAATTCAATGCGCAATTATTAATGTCCATCAGAACGTTCGTTGTGCTGCATCATCGGACTTTTTACAATCGAATCGCTCTATAATCGATTTATTCAAATTGAGAGACGCTTTTTATCGAGCAGGAGAAACTTGAATACGTAAAAAATGTATGTTGTAGGATTGTTTCATGAAAAGTATATAGGGTAAAGCTGGTGTTGACCAGGGTTAATTAAAAGCAAACACTCCGAGTTTACCTTGTCCATCGGCTCCCAGATAGTCTGTGTACACCCGCCTACGTAATATCAGAACTTTTGTATTACACGATTTAAATTCTAAAATGTTAACAATCATGTATGTTGTAAGTAATTTGGACAAGACTGCGTGGCACGGAATTAAAAAAAAATAGTTTCCTAATATTTTCTTGAAAAAAATAAATCTTTTGGTTTGTGATGAAGTCATCTCAGTACCTACAAGTGTTTACAGTTTAAGACAAATCAAGCTCTACTCTACTACTTTGTGGAACTTTGTGGCAATAAGTTTTTGTTGTCCACTGTACCTATAGGTACATTGCTTTTGATTAATAAAGAACTCTCAAGTAACGTAAAAAATTATAGCACATAAAATAAAAAATAGTTTTGTAATGTGCAAAGTGCAAATAAAGCTCTTTCATATGATACCCCACTTCCCCCAGTTTCCCCACTTTCAGATTTCGATCTCCCATTTCGGACTCCATTTATCATAAAAATAAAGTTATTTCCAAATTTCTTTTACTTGGGATATATGCAAGCAAGTCCTACAACTGTGCCAAATTTCAAGTCGATAGCTTCAGTAGTTCCTGAGAAAAACAGCTGTGACGGACGAATACCTAAAGTCTCACCACAAGGGATCCTTTTTTATCTTTTTGGTACAGAACCCTAATATCATCATCATCAGCAGCCTATTCTAGTCCACTGCTGGACATAGGCCTCTCCCAGGGTGCGCCATTGATCCCGATCTTCGGCTCTTCTCATCCAGTCGCTGCCAGCCACCTTACGCAGATCGTCGCTACCATGGCCGCCACCGTGACCAGGAATAGTGGGGCGGCCGGGAACTGGGGGCCGTTTTCTTTTTGCGCTGTCCATAGGAGGTGATGCCATAATCGCCACGCTAGGCCTGCGAGTTGGCGATCGCAGTAGCCGGGTCGCTTGCCCCGATGACGTTGCTGCCCGTCATCGTGCTTCTGGTATTTTGACCCAGCCATAATTTGAGTGGTTATACCGCCACTAGTCGGTCGCCAGGGACTCGTTCGTTAATCGGCACGATGCACCACGTGTAGGTGAGTTTGACATTTGGAGGTCTAGATGTTGGTGACCATCCTTACATACAGAACCCTAATATACTATGATAAAGAAAATATAAACGTTTTCTTAAATTTAGTGAGTTTTACTTCAATAAAATGTTCTTTTGATCCAATTTGAACTTTTTTACTTGAACAAGATATTTTGTTGATCCAAAGTGGTGTACTTGATCTGAGATAAATTACTTCAACTGAATACTTGGAAATGGTTCTCATAGCATTTTTTTCTGTGATTACAATATATCTTTTTATTACCTATTACGTCAGTAAGTATAGTCGTAGGTATGCTATTATATAAAAGTTTATTGAAACGATCTCCGAAGAACTTCTTTGTTCTTTTTCTTCTTTCTTTTTATTTGTGTATATTACAAGCTTTAGTACCTATCCAAAATGGCAGTCAGCACCACCAATTGGTTTATCGTTTTGGAAGGTCCTAAAATCATGACTCAATAAAATAAATAATTTGCGAAGCAATCCAACCTTCGTCGTCAATTGAGAGACGAAAAGACGATTTTCGTAACTTACTTTTTTACTATACGTACTTACCCAATTTATACTTTTCTATAATTTGGCATTTTCAAGTCCAATGTAGGGTTTGTTTTGTAATGCTACATTTACATGAGGAGAGGGCGCTACCTATGGATTAAAAATAATGTCTTAGGGGCGGGCGTTCGTTGCGGTTTCGTCCCATAATGACCACTCTTCATGGCGCTATTAGTCTGATTTCTGTGCTATGAACCAATTAAGACATCAAAAAATTGGTTAAACATTTTGTTCTGACAGGTTTGGGTTTAAGTTGGAAAGTTTCCATTACCAAAGGTCGGTTTAACCCTAACTAGTATAAATAAATCGCCGTTTATTTTAGGAACCTGGAATGTTATTTTCGTAACGGATACATACTACGTCTAAAATTTGCCATTCTACAGTCAATGTATCTTGATAATATATAGCTAGAGTGCGGAGAGATAAAGTACCTACTCAATTTTTTGTTGTTGAATTCTCTGATAACCGAAGTACAGAAAACACAAAACCTACTTATTGTTATATCTAATAACAAAAATCTGTAGAATCAGTGCTAAAGCTTCTAGATTTGTATATTGAAAATATCAAAGGATAAAAGTAAGGTATCTCCGTGCCTTTTACAGGTACGAATCTAGAAAATTCCGCATTATGATTTGAATAATGAGACATTGAAAGTTAGTTGGCAGCTTGAAACGAGCGCAAGCGGCGTAATCGCCTGTCCTCTCAGCATACGTCTCCATTGGCTCCGCTGGCTCCAATAGTGATTGCATGAAAATGCGATGCCACCGGACAGCGACATTCATCCAGACGCCACTTTACCGAAGTTTTAGTATATTTCTTTTTTACCGAAGAATCTTGGTATGCTTTAACACATACCTACCTACTTCGGAACCGACTGAAATTGTGAAGAATGTCGACGATACCAAACGGCATCCAGCCGATTCCAACCTTGATTATTGGCTATTTAATATAGGTACTTAGGTGGGTAAGTAACTACTATTGTCCATAAAAATCATTCCGTTTGTAGAATAAAGTACTCACCCTTAATAGAGACAATAAAAAATTAATGTCAGTGGATAAATTCTTAGATATTCTTTGATTCTCTTTAGAAGTTAATGTTAAATTTAAATTAGTTATTTTGCCTTTTAGGCTAGATTGTAATATTTAGAGCGTCGGTGGCGTCGCACAGTGGGCCCAAACGGTGCGTTCCATATCATAAATCTATAACTTCTTTATTTCTTGACATATTATTTTGAAATTTTACAAACACATACTAGAATACATAGGCTATCAATTGAATAAAAATTCATGGTTATAACACAACTAATTATTTAATTTAAAAATATCAAACATGAAAATCTTCATTTTTATTGCCATAAAATTAATTAAAAAATAGGAATAATTATTACACTATTAAAATAATATTTTTATGACTAAAACTATACTTTTAAACATAAAAAGAACCACGTTGTATATTTTTAAGACTTATAATAATTATTTTCTCTACTCGAGAACAGTTATATCTAGAAGTTCTTTAGCTTCGTCAAATAATTCTTATATTATTAAACTTCGTCTGTAGAGGCTCGATATGTATGGATCAGATGTACATAGCAAAGCGTGGAAGACGTCTTCATTTGTAGCTGACCGGGAACACGTTCTGGCATGATGCAACCGAAAACTCTTGTACTCTTTATTCCTTGCTTCTTGGGCGTTTTCAGAAAGTTGACCAATTGGCAAAACTACGTAGTATTCTATAATTTGTGCGCCATGAATATTACGGGATTAATCGGAAGTCCTGAGGACATAGTTTGAAGAGTTATGTATAGTCTTCTTATTATTAATTCTTCGTCAACACCCGTTATCTCTGCAGAGCATTGATAGTTTTGAAAGAATCTTCTTGACGTCATTGCTATTACCAGTACCTTGTCTTGGTCTGTCTATATGCAAGCCAAGTTCTTCACGAAAACGTCTTTGCACAAGCCTTTTCTTTTCTTCTTTACTTCTTTTGTTCTCAGGTGTTGACGCTGACCACTTTTGAGAAGATAAATTGTATGAAATGTGTAGTAGCATCTCCAATTCTCCATACATCTGATCCGAGCATGTAACGTAGAGTCCGTATTGGAAAGAGTTTTCGTTCACATCTCTAGCCCTTACTCTGTGCTAAACGCACAGAGTTGTCTACATGGCGTGGCCAAACTTTTTTGAATACTGTTTACTACAGTACTAATTTCTGATGCCGATAAATTAAAATTGACCATTAAATACTGTTCAATTTCAGAAGTAGTTTTCTCGTTAATAATTAAAGTACACAAGTCACGTCTACTGCAAACAAATTCACTCATGTTGCACAGTAATTTTGTTTTTGTTATGTATGTAAAAGTTATATGACGAATCAAAGGATCCGATCACTTTAATGGTTGGATGGTCTTTTTAGAGTACTCCAAGATTAGTGTCTAGCGCAAAACTTATAAATTAAATTTTATTTCATTATATCTTATAAACTTATAATTAAATTAATTGATATTCGAAGCAATAAATGCAACCATCATTGTTATCTATCAGTTAACCAATATAGATATATAATACAGATATGTTTATCATTTTAATGGTTAAAAGATGACCGCAAGATATTTTTTTATCAGAGGGATTTTTTTTAAATTTTTTTTTTAAATTTTTAATTTTGAAATTTTTAAAATTAATTATTTGGCACGTAACCTAAAGTCATTTGTCAAATAAAATACTTATTCATCATTATTACTCAACAGTTTATAGAATAAGAAATAATATTTATTAATTCCCAAATATTGAGAATTTTACTTGTCTAATATTTTTTGCTCTAAATTAAAATGGCGCAAATATGCGCAAGTTTTTATGTTTTCTTCTCAATATTGAATAGTTTACGAACCTTTAACAACAATTTACGCAACTTCGGCAGCCTTCGGCAACAGAGAAAACTCCAAGTGAAAATAATAAAATGTTTAAAATGACTTCTCTCACGAATAAATTTTTAACATTTTATTTCTAAATGAAAGTCAAATATTAATTGCAGCGTTATAAATTAGAGATCTTGAGCTTTCCAAAAATATATAATCTTGCTATAGTGTCTATAGCAACATGAGCAGAAATTGACGTCTAACTGTCACCATGCATAGTTTGAAAAACATGAAATTATCGAAGTGTTATGTTTGAAAATAATTTTAGGTAATTTCAACTAAATTGAAAAATATAAAAGCCTTTCTGCCGATAAGCTGGTCTATTCTATTAGGTAAAACCATCGACAGTTCCTTAAAATTACGAGTTTCACCATAACCATTTTCGATATGCTCTTGTTTGGAGGGTTCCCACTGTGCGTCGTCGTGGCTAGGACGTCGGACTCCCATTCGGGAGGTCCGAGTCGAAACCAGGCAATGCCATGTACCAATGAGTTTTTCGGTTTTTTCGAAAGACTTGTGTACATTTACAGACTGCTCTGACGGTGAAGGAAAATATCGTGAGGAAACCTGCACACTGAGATAACCGGTGTGTGAATTTGGGAAGGCAATGGCAAACCCAATTAAATCTGCAACGAGAGTCGTTGTATGTGATTAATTCCTTAGAATGATCACGACCCTCAGCAATGAGGAACACGACTTAGAAGAAGAAGTAATATTTAGTAAAATAAAAAATAAATAAAAAAATTACCTATCCGTTATTCATATCTTCATCATTATCAATTTTTGTGTCATTTAAGTACTTATTCGTTACTAGAAAATGACTGAATATGGAATTTGGTTTGTTTGTCTTCAATTCATCATGTCAGGGAAAGAGTATGCAAGCTGTCTCATTTTATATAGAGCAGATGAGAGCGGGGTATGGGGTCGATACATCACCGCATGCCACTCACCCCGTGAGCTTTATACACTTTCAGTACGCTCTCTCATACGTTAGCTGATCTGATATTCAGATTGAGCTTTGATTAACTACTAACGAGATACTCGCATATACGCTTTTATCTGTTCATTTAAATAACCTATCTTGATTTTTATTTAGGTGAGTATATCTACTTTAAAAGAAGACTTAGTAGTACCTACTTATAAATGATTATGATTGAAAAGGTCCAAAAACGCTTCCTTAACGCTCCCTGTATAAAAAGGGTATGGTTACTATCTGTATATAGGTATCCTAAAAATACTTGAAAGGAATTCTGGCGTACAATTCCTAAGAGACTCGTAGGTTGTACGGGAAAACTCACTGTCTGCGGAATACTGCGGGGAAGACTAGACCCCCGGATTTACTCAGCGAGGTGACTCGGATATCTGTCTTGGAAGAACGCAATGGGTTCAGCCGTGTGCGTCTGTTTGAAGAGAGGCGCGCACGCACGGTGGCGCGGAAAAAGTCGCCCGTTGTTAGCACGTTGCACGCTCTGAACGCGCTCACCTTTTCGCAACTCACTTGATCTATTTGCGGATGGTTGGACGGAAGTCATGAAGTCATGTCTTAAGTGTTGTGAAAGTTATTGATCTTACTTTTTTCTTACGAATATAACGCCTTGGATGTAGGTACTGTAATGTTATATAATATTTTCGTTAATAATCTGAATTCGAATTTGAATAAAGTAGGTAAAATACGTTTGCGCGTGCCGAAAGCAAAGACGCTCAGCCATTTAAGCGGCGATAGCATTGTGGCGATGCCACGACCGGGCACGCCAATGATAAAATTCAAATGAACCTCCAGATAAACGGACGACATCCTGATACCGTAATGGAGGTCTCTTCTATCCCTATTCTTATACCTATCTTTTGCAGAGTAGCGAATCCTTAAAAGCTTGTTTGGATATTTTTTTAAATTGACCAATGCAAACCTTTATAAAGTGTGGGTGCGCGGATTTAATCCCACCCTTCCCTTCTAAATCGGAAAGAAAAGGGTTTCCCGTCAGCGGTATGTTAATTACAGTAACCGTACACAACCCTTTTAACGCTGGTCCATTCCTGTTTTATGTTTTATTTAGGTGCGCTGAGGTAGCAAAGGTGATATGTTGAGAGGATTATTTTAATAACAGACGAGGTGCTTTCGTTCAGCTTAACACTACCGTCCCAGATTATGGGTTAGTTACTTAAATAACTATGTTCATAACTTGTTCAGTACAAGTACTTAACTTACCTACCCTTCTATTAATTTAGCGATTCGTTCAGGTGTTTGCTGGGAATAAGGTTTTTAACAGAGGACAGCATTACACGATACGTTTTCTTGAGGTAAAAATTATCTGCTCCTTTTATTATCATATAATCCGGTCGATAATATTTTCCAAACAATATAAGAAGCTATAATCGATTCAAGAGATGGATGGAAAACAGCAGTACCTACTACGTGTATAGGTAACAGTAGGTACGTAAATACTGGAATAGATTACCTAAATGCATCTCTAAATGCGTACCTAACGGATCTGTAATTTGCATTAGTACCTACTATATAGGTAGATATCGTAAATACACGTAAATTGACCAATTACAATAACGTTTTGCTGTCTAAAGTCTTCCGTTTGGGTTACAAATCAGGTGCGAAGATGGTTTCCCGTTTATGATTTGCTAGCTTTTAGCCCGCAATTTAGAATAGAATAGAATAGAAAAAATAGAAATATATTTATTGCCAAATCATATAAATTTAAAAATTTAAAATTATAGTACAAAGGATTATACGTAATGTATATTTGGCAAAAGGGGGGAAAGTCAGCAAATGCTGACATACTCGGGTACCAAATATGCAGCGCTGTTTTTAATATCGCCCGTGTTTGTAGCTTATTTTTAAACCGAGGTCCTAAGGTCGCATACACTTTTATATAGAGTTAAAGATATACGAGTATTAATTATTATGTTACTCACTTCAAAATTATCACGGAGGTTGCTCCGACGTTTATCTACTCAGGTGTTAATTACGAAGTAATAATAATAATTGAAAATGTATCAGTCTTACCTATATTAGTCTATAATTATAAGTTCTGCGGCAGATGTGACCAGTCCACTGCTACTTCAGCTTGCTAATCCCATGAGTTATGCCGATAACTTTGGTTCTATGACGAATCTCCTCATTTCGGATTCAATCCATTAAATATACTTATTCGTACTCCGACCGTAGCTTTAGTTTAAACTTGTGGACTACTTAGTCCACTGTTACATTCAGATATTTTCGAATTCAGCAAAAAAAAAGTTTATGTTCATCTATTACCAAAGTTCTGCCATAAAATTATCTATGAACAGTTTAAAACCCAATTCTTATTGGTATAGAAAGTAGTCATTCGTTAGGTAATAGTTACTCTCGTATGCATGAGGGAACGAACGCGGGCGCGCGTTCCCCTATGGGAAGGTAGACTATTTTTCATCAAAGCTCGTATGGTATTGGACACATCCTTGGATGAAAGAAAAAAGTTCGCGCGTTCGTTCCTTCATGGACACATCTATTTGGCTGTGATATGCGCCAATACGTTAGTATCCGATTTACAGATATCAACCCTTTTTTTTTTTTTTTTTTTGGTAACGGGGGGGAAATCTTTGAAAGATACCCAGCCTCCTGGGGGAGAGACTGGGTTATGTGAGATTTCCACTCACTAAAACCCCCTCGATGGCCGGCCTCGTGCTAATCGGAGGGCTCCGGGATCTCCAGTGGAACGCACCGGTGCCCTCCTAGCATTTGCCTTGGGCTCCTCCTGGGAGGTGTACATTCCACCTCCCGGTTCCTCCCGTTACAGCAGCGTGCGGCCATAGCACGTTGCTGCCATCCCCAGGGTCGCCCGCCAATGAACGGTCAAAGCCCCCACTTTGACCGCCCGCGACCCTGATCCCTCCTTTTAGTCGCCTTTTACGACAGGCAGGAGTTACCGTGGCTCTATTCTTCGCCCGAGACTACAGGGCTGACGGACCAGGACGCGCGTCACCGGCGCCCCGGCGTCTCCGTCTCCGTCTCCGAGCGGGGTCGGCTCTCTCCCGATCCCGCTCGGCGGTCTCCTTCCGAACCATAACGGTTTCACAGAAGGAGACTACCGCCTTCCAGGCTCTGTCGTCCGCCAGCATAGCCGCTACTACTGCTGGCAGACAGAGATCCCGCCCGATGCGGTCGACCAGGACTCGCCGCTCGGAGTCCCATGCAGGGCACTCCGCGAGCGTGTGCTGTGCGTCGTCCCGGTCCCCTCCACAGTGGTGGCATTGCGCCGTCGCTTCGCGCCCGATTCGATTCAGGTACTCACCGAAACACCCGTGCCCGGTGAGTACCTGAGTCAGCCGGAAGGTGACGCTTCCTCCCTCCCGCCGGAGCCAAGCTTCAAAGCTTGGCAGGATCGCGTCGATTGTGCGTTTGCGTGCATTCCGCGGCTCGTTGAGCCGCGTATGCCACAATTCGATCACATGTCGACGCGCCCTCCTCCTGAACACTTCGAGCTCTCTGTGCTGGTCGATCCCGCCTCTCTGGCGGATGGCGCGGGTCTCATGGTAGACCCTCGCGTCCATGTCCGCCAGAATGACCAAAGGCGGGAATCGCGCCAGGACAGTCGCCGCCTCAAAGGATATCGTGCGGTATCCCCGTACGATCCTGATGGCCATCATGCGCTGAATGCTATTCAGCTTGGCTCTACTGCGCCGTTCACGAGCCAGTCTTTCCGCCCAGACCGGCGCCCCGTAGAGGGCCATCGATCGTACCACCCCCGCATAGAGGCGGCGGACTCCTTCCCTGGGTCCCCCGAGATTCGGCAGCAGTCTGTGCATAGCACCCGCTACCTTCTGAATTCGGGGGACCAGGCGCTCGAAATGTTCCACGAAGCTCCAGCGACTGTCCAGAGTTAGACCCAGGTACTTAAGGTACCGACCAACCTGGACCTCCGCGTCACCCACCCGGATCGACGAGCTGGGTGGCTCCACTCCCCTTCGGAGCTTATGAAACCACAACGCCTCAGTCTTGTGAGGCGCCACCACAAGGCCCAGCTCGTGGATTTTTGCGACGACGCAAGCCACCCCTTCCTCGGCGAGCTGGGTTGTCCTCTCGAAGGAGCTCCCCTCGGCCACCACTAGAGTGTCGTCTGCATAACAGACGACACTTACTCCGATGGGGAGATTGACCCGGAGGACCGCATCATATGCTAGGTTCCACAGCAGCGGGCCTAGCACTGATCCCTGTGGAACCCCGCAGCTGACCTCCCTCTCGTGGGCTCTCTCGTCCCGACCCACATAATGGATGCGCCTGTTATTCAAGTACGCTCCGACGATTCCGTGCAGGTAGGGAGGCACATTGTGATAGACCAGTGCCTCCCTAATCGCCCTCCAGGGCAAGGAGTTGAAGGCATTGACGATGTCCAGACTTATCGCCAATGCCATCCCTCCCCGCTCAATCGCCTGCTCCGCCAGAGAGCGCACTCGCAGGATTGCATCCACTGTCGACCGCTCCCGTCGGAAACCAAACTGGTTTTCCGATAGATCGGGGCCCTCAGTCGACAGGTGTCCGCTGAGACGACGAGCAACTATTCTCTCGAACAGTTTGCCCGCTTCGTCCAGCAGACAGATGGGTCGGTACGCAGAGGGAGAGTCCGCGGGCCTGCCATCCTTCTTCAGAAGGACCAACCTGGCTTCCTTCCAGCTTGTGGGGAACACGCTTGAACGGAGGCAACTGTTAAACAGTCGCCTCAGCCTGTCCCCCAGGACAGCTAGGGCCAACACCCAGGCTCGGCCTGGAATCCCGTCCGGGCCCGGCGCAGTGTTACGGGCTCTCAGTCGCAACACCGCTAGGGCTAGCTCCGCCTCCGACACCTCTAAGCCTTCGCGCCAGCTCTGCGGGTTCGACTGTATCAGGGCTGACGAGGGAGTATCCTGGACCCTCGGGAAGAGCGTATCTACCACTCTTCCCGCTAAATTGGGGTCCATGGTCTCCGTTAGTGGAGGGACCCACGGGCGGAGTTTGCCCAGTACCATTTTGTACGGGCGTCCCCATGGGTCCCTGTCCAGTCCCTCGAGGAGCTCGTTCCAAGACCGAGCCTTGGCGTCCTTAATCGCCCGTTGGAGCGCCTTGGTCGCTTCCCGGTATGCCGTGTAGGCTTCGGCTCTTTCTTCGGCTGAGGCTCGCCGTCTCCGTCGGGCCCTCGTGTATTGACGGCGCGAAATCAGGCAGACGCTGCGCAACTGCGCAATGCTGTCCGACCACCAATACGTGGCCTTTCGCTCGACAGGCCTGGCTCGGGGCATGGAGGCGTCGCAGATCGACGTCATTGTCCTGCGAAACCAGGCCGCTTCGTCTTCGGGATCGGGCGGGATCTCGCCGGTATCCGGCCAGGCCGCGACGTTGGCAGCGGCGATGAGCAAGTCTCGATCGAGCCGCTTGAGGGACCAACGTCGCGGTGGACTGCCGCCACGGCGCACGGGACCGTCGGGGGATCGGAGTGTCACATCGATAAAGATGTGACGGTGGTCGGATAGTGTGACCACCTCCTCCGCTACCCTCCAGCCCGACACGACTCGCGCGGCAGAAGGAGTCGTCCACGACAGGTCAATGATCGACTCCCCCTGCCACCGCACAAGAGTGCTAACAGACCCCCGGTTTAACAACCGGAGATCCATTCCCGCCGCCCACTCTTGAATAGTATCTCCCCTTGGGCTGTCCTGGGTGTCTCCCCACGCTCTGGAACGTGCATTGAAGTCGCCCAGGACGAGCATCGGGCGGGCTAGACTTCCACGAATGCAGATGGCTAGTCCGTCCAAGTAGGCCTCGTAAGCGGCGAGGCTGCAGTTGGGGGAAACGTAGCAGCCTACTACTACAAGTGGACCCCACTCCACCACAACGTATCCTTGCCCCCTCCTCAGCAAGGAGCAAGGGGGATCCCTTTCCTTTCCCCCCCAGTATATGGCAACGGAGCCGACCTCGTCCACGAACCAGCGAGGGTGATTCGGGACACTATACGGCTCCGCTACCACCGCCAATGCAACCGACCACTCCGCGACAGTCTGCAGTAGCAGGTCCTGCGACGCGCGGCAGTGGTTGAGGTTGCCCTGGAGTATCTTCAGGCTGTAGAATGTGCCGTTTCCATATCGGCCTCTCCCAACGAGTAATCACCCGTTCGGGATGGCGCTCTGGAGGGCTCGACATCGCCTGCCGTTTCCGCGGAAACAGCCGGTGGAGGAGCCTGCTTGTCTCCTCTGCCCTTTTTCTTCCCTTTCGGGGGCGTACAATTTTTGCCCCCTATTCTGTGATCGGCCGGCCGACCGATCTCCGCGCACAGCGGGCACCTGGGCGCCTGTGCTGTGCACTGGGTCGCCTTGTGACCCGGCTCGCCGCACGTGTAGCACAAGGCGCTCCGGTCAACAGCATTGGGGCACCTTAAACGTATGTGCCCCAACTCGAGGCACCGGTAGCACTGCAGAGGCCGTGCCCCCAATGCCTCGACCCTAGCAGCCACCCACCCCACTCGCACGCGCTTTGCAGCCGAAACTTTTTTCGCCGCGGTGAGCGGGCAACGAACCCACGCCGTCCCCAACCTTTGTGAGTTGCGTCGAATTTCGGCCACCTTCACCTCATCGGCGGAACAGCCTCCGGCTTCGGCGATGGCTGCCGCGACGTCTGCTTGAGTGATGGACTCATCTAAGTCCATCACTCGC
The DNA here is from genome assembly GCA_947369225.1 of Hofmannophila pseudospretella. Classification (NCBI taxonomy): domain Eukaryota; kingdom Metazoa; phylum Arthropoda; class Insecta; order Lepidoptera; family Oecophoridae; genus Hofmannophila; species Hofmannophila pseudospretella. The sequence continues at coordinate 8,416,890 of OX376321.1, read as the reverse complement.
AGTTCGCCTGTTTTAGATGGGCGAACGATTTGCACGCCCATCTCAGCGAGCGCCTGCCGCAGGCGGTCGGCCAAAACGTCAGCTTTAGCTGCATTTTCTGGGCCGGCCACCTCCAGCAATAGGCCGCCGTTTAAGGCCCTCTTTTGGCGAACTTCATCAATGCCACAGTCGGCCAGTTTAACCCTCTCTTTGGCGGCCGCCATCACTTGGGCGTAGGTGATGTCGACACCCTCGGGTACTGTAACCGCTATGGCGGCAGTGTTCGGCGGCCGAGGCAACTTCGGCTTCTTCTTGGCAGCACTTATAGCAGGCCGCGCAGCCGTAGGCGCAAGATTGGCGGTGTTTGCCTGCCTTTTCTTTGCCTTTCGGCCTACTACCGTGGCCCATGTGGTCGGGGGTTGCGACACCCCCGACGTCGACGGAAGCGCTGACGATGGCGGTTCCGCCCTCCCAGCATTCGTGTCGAGCGGCGTGGGGTTGGGGCCCCTGGTCTTTCTTCTCGTGACCCTGGTCTTCTTGATTGAAGGTCCTGCTGCGGGCTCTGGCCCTCTCGCCGGGTCTCCCACCTTTCGGCCGAGTGGCGGCCTAATTGCTCGATCGGGAAAGAGCTCGTCCCTGAAACGGGTCAAACTCCTCTCGATCATTGCTTCTACCCGCTGTAGTAGATCAGAGCCCACCTGGCCGCTGCGAACCGCTTCCAATGTACGCGGGGCTGTTGGTCTAGAGGAGGTCCCGCCCGCTGGAGGTGTAGGCGCGGAGGAGGCCCCGCCGCCCCCCGCGGCCCCTCGTCTCAGCTGAGCCAACTCGGCCGTCAGCGCCTGCACCTTGGCGCTCAGGTCGGTTAGCTGAGATCGCAGCTCTGCGTTTTCCCGCTCCATCCTTTCCGCAGAGGTTCGCTGCACGATTTCAGTGCTGGCGGCCTGCACCGTTCGCACTGCGACCCTGAGGGCGCGAACAAAATCGCCCTTAAGGTTGCGGGATTTATCCGCCACCTTCTCCACCGCCTGCAGGCTGTCAAAAATGCGAGCGCCGAGGTCCGCCGTCGGCTGTTCCCGCATCTCCTCCTGCAGCTCATCCGCATTGGGCAAGCTGGTTTTTGCCCTTGTCTTTTTAGGGACATAGGACGGACTATCCTCGTCGTCCTGTCCCCTCCCACGCTTTTGTGCCCGGGAAACACTCGACGTGTTCGACATGAGAGAGTCCGTGTCGCTCACGTCATCCGGCATTTCTCCGGTCCGCTCATATGGCCGAGCGAAAATTAGGCCCTCCTCCCTATCTTTCTCCATGGCTTTGTTTTGGGTTTTTGATTTCTTCATTATTGATCCCACGAGTACCCGGTTTTTGACGGTCGATCTCGGCAGTGACCGGTTTGCCTCGATAACCCTATACGCCTGGGGGGGCGGGAGGTACCCCAGGGTTGGCCGCTAAAAACTGGTGAACTCCCCAGCCGCTCTTCGAGCACCCCGTGTCACGTAATCGTACAACGAACCACAACTCCGGGGGTTGAGGATTTTTTATAGAGGTGATCTCCTCGCGGTCCGGCCAGTTAAGGCTAGACCCCCGTTCCCGAAGGGTTACGGTATACTCCCCACGCACCAGGCACCGCTCTAAGAATAGAGCGGGTGGTGCGACCCGTGCAGGCTCCGTGGGGTAGCACGGGAACTTGCACGGCCGTCACGTCGGGACAATTCGCTCGGCGGCCAGCAAAGTCACACAAGGAGAAGTTACTGACCGTCGCCCAGGGTACACCGGCCCGACCCACTGCCCTTCCCAGCGGACGTATCAACTGGGAACTGCAGCAGGCGGGCACACGAGGAGGTTTCCCGACACAGTACCCCACAGATATCAACCCTGCACCAACCAGGCGTCAACCCGGCGCAGGCACGCAACCGGCGCTCAGCACCGAGCATTCGAGGTATAACCGATAAAACAACAGGCGGTCTGCGCGCCATCCCCGCGCCTGCGGCGAGACGTCAGCCCGACGTAAGCACGGTGACTGCGAGTTGACCACGAACCGCGAGGCTCGCCTCGGGACAAGCGGTGGCCCAGTGGCGATGCCGTTACGAAGTTGATTAGTGTGCGTTGCAGTATGGAGTTTCATACAAAGAATACTGAACGGATCGAGTTGAGGCGACGCTGAGCAGGTGCCGGGGTGATGCCGAGGTGATATGTGTACGATAACCTGTAAGTGTAATTGCGTGTATTTATCGGCGGCCCCTGATCCGGTAAGTCGGCGTAAATCCGTACATCCGCGCAGTACACCGGTACATTCGGAATGGGAATGTAATCGCCGGGAGCGCCGTCACGGAACATAAATTTACGACCGCCGCCGCTTCCGGCCCATGCACTCGAAAAACTAACCCTTTCATTACCATCATACACTCGTTAAAGCAATATTTAAATAATGAAAATCATAAATTTCATACATAAAAATTACGTATGACCCTGGTAATTATAATATTCACGGTATCTGATCTACCTATGCCACAATTTCTACTGTGCCGAAAAGCTCATAATAAATCAAAACCATGGTAAGAATCCTATCTAACTATAATACACTGCATGAGTGTTGTGATTGGGTAAACTCTCTGAATTCTAATAAATGTTCAACTAAACCCCAGAAGCTTACTTACTCGTAAGTTATTTTATAAACGTTTGACGTAACATCCTTATTGGATTAAGATATTTTTTTCATAACGTTATTTATCAAACTTCTCGAGTCTTTTAAGCAAACAGCAAAGAGCGAAACACAGTCAACAAAAAATTAAGCTCCACAGTGCTGCGCCGAGCGACTCTTTGTTCTAATCCGACTTCTCTTTCAGATAGCGTTCAGTCAGCTCTTAAATTAAGAATTTATTTCAGAACTTCATACTTTTCTGTTCCCCTTTGTGTTGCATCACAATGGAAATTATTATCAATTGGAAAACTTTCCGTTTCCACAACTTCTATAAAGCCTTACGCTTTATTTTCTACTTTTGGTTTGCTTTGTTCTGTAAGGAAATCGAATAGTCAAACAAAGTATGATATAATTATGTATAAGATATTTTTTCTTAGTTCATTTTGTTTGTACCTCTTACTTAATCAAATACTAACACACCTCTGATGGGGTTCAGTAATTTTGTCCTGCAATTAGGTACTTATTTAAGTACCTACTTAGCTTTACTCCATAAAAGTATTCTGCCCAGATATGTTAGCTTTTAAAAAGGTTTTCCAATGGAATATTCATGAAACCTGAGTGAGTAGCATTAATGGTTGTTTTGAATTCCCTCGTGTGAAAAGAAACATAGGTAGGTTCCAGTGAGGGAATGTTTTGCAGGGCTTAGACACTCATCTTCAAAATTGATTTAATATGAGTGTTGCTCGAAGAAATGCGTACTCAGACGTGAAACTTGAAAAAATCAAGAGGTCAAAGTCAAGTCTGAATATTGGAAGAAGATGATATAATATTTAGGTATCATAAATATCATGTACTTATTCAGATTTACCTATACATATACTCGTTCGTACCTTTCAAGAAAATACAGTAAGACGTCGAATAGTTAAAATTCCTAAGACAAATAACTTATAGGTACCTATTTACACGTCCGTATGTCACAGATATTGTAGTAGGTATACTTAATACAATATCTGTGACATACGGACGTGCGAGTGGTGAGAGATCCTCGGTCGGCTGCCATCTTGCCTCGACCACACGAATTCCCAATATTTCTGGTCAATTTCTTTCGATTTATGTGAACTAAGTTTGTGTAATAAATTGGCTAGCCAAAATTTTGTGATTAGTGAGAAAACTGATGTGCACTGTTGGACACCACGTGGCCTAGCTCCTTTCCTTGCGACGCAGCTCACATCCAGTCAAGGTGAGTGGTATACTCCTTATGGGTCTATTGTAATACCTGGAAACGCCTAACAGAAGAACCAGGCCAGCTCCATCCACTGTCTAACGAAATCTATTAAACAAGTCGGTTTTCCTCTATTTTTGGCTAGCTGGACGAACAGAAATAAATGAACGAACATGATTGAGTTTTAGTGTTTGGAATGAAAGAACAGTCCTCAGCGCAACATCTCTTTGATGCCACAAAGAAAATGCGAAAATGCAGTGGATAACGGAATTAAAGCGTTATTAGTGCTTCTGTAGTTTCTTCGCAGATTTTAGTTACTTGGCACTTATTTACACCATCTGTAACATTTACATCTATTGCTTGACTATTTTTTTTACAATGAGATGGGCGTTTTCACATTAGACGCGCGATAGCGACAACAAAGTAGATTACAAAGGATTTATAGTCCATACACCAGTAGGAATTTAAGCATATGTTATATTAAACTAACGTACTATATTTTACATTATGTCGTCCACGATACCATATATCGGTATCATGTCGGTGTCGTTATCGTCTAATGTGAAAACGCCCGATTTAGTGAAAACTAGCGAATTGTAGAAACCGACAAGAATTTTTGACTAACTTTAGAGTCAACGCTCTACCTACGCACGACGAGTCGTTATTTTTTTTTTACAAACTGTACATGCGTTTGACTTCAAACTCAACTGGTGGTAAATGACGATATCCACGTCCGGTCATTGCTGACGTTTTAACTTCATAACTGGCAATGGATAATCACCAGCGGAAGCCCTTATAGAAACTGACCATGTTACCAGACCCAAAATATAATTTCACATGTTATGGAGCAAATAGACCTTGAAAAGGCATTCGACAAAATAAATTGGAGGATGATGTTCAAGACTTTGAAAGAAAACGGGCTAGATTTTAGGGATAGGAGAATAATATACGAATTATACAAAGATCAAGAAACAATAGTTGAGATAGGAGATGAGAGAAGAAATGCTAAAATCAGACAGGGTGTTAGACAAGGTTGCTCACTTTCTCCCTTAATTTTTAATATTTTCATCGAATCCGCTATAAAGAAAATTTATGAAACAACACAAGAAGGAGTTAAAGTAAATGGAAAGAAAATAAAATTTGTACGATTTGCTGACGACATTGCCGCAATTGCCGAAAATAGTAAGGACCTAGAAAAACTACTAAATAGTATGGACACCGTATTTAAAGAATTACAACTAAATATCAACGTTAAGAAAACCAAGACCCTCACAACGACAAAAACAATAGACTCCAAAAATAGACCTATTAAACTGGATAATAAAATAGTCGAAGAGGTGAAAAGTTTTAAATATTTAGGAAGTATTATCACAACGGATTCGCGATGCACGCCCGATATTAGAACCAGAATTTCAATAGCCAAACAAGCATTTAACAACAAAAAACACATATTCCGATCTAAAATATCCAAATCTGTGAAAAAGAAATTTGTCAAATCTTTTGTGTGGAGCATAGCCCTTTACGGATGCGAAACTTGGACCATGACTCAGAGAGATAGACAATATTTAGAGGCGTTTGAGATGTGGTGTTGGAGGAGGATGGAAAGGATAAGCTGGACAGAGAGAGTGACAAATGAAGAGGTACTGACGAGAGTAAAAGAAAAGAGAAACATCTTAAAGGCTATTGAAAATAGAAGGGGAAATATGGTGGGCCACCTTATACGACACGACGAATACATAAGAAACCTTATAGAAGGAAAAGTTGAAGGCAAGCGGGGAAGAGGAAGACCGAGGATAAGCTACTTCGATCAAATCAAAGAGAAGGCGGGCGTTGCGTCGTATAAGGAGGTCAAGGAAAGGGCCCTAGACAGGACACAGTGGCGTTTACTACACCGACAAGAGCATAGCTCTTAAATTGAAGAAGAATGGAGCAAATATTGTTCAATAAATTTACTCGTAGCAGCCAAAAAACTATTTTTTCCATGCAATGCATGATTTACAGTTTCATGTATTGTTACATTCAGTAAAATTTAAAACCCAAAAACAATTGTAAGTAACAGATGTTGCTGTCATCTGTCATCTCGATGTAAGTACAATAAACTTGCATTGCAACAAAAAGCTGTGGAGCCATTTCGTCTGGATATAATCCGACGGTTAAAGTTCCCTTCAGAAACAATAACAATTCGTTGGGCGATATAATGTGGCCGCGAGTCCCTGGAGGAAGTTTTAAGTGCAAAAGGCCTCACAAGTTTATATGTTGAATGAATCTAGCAACTCGTAATGTAAAAGTTGTAATTTGATTTGCAACAGCAACCACTACCGGGCATTGTGTTCATTTACAGTAAAACGGCTGTTTGTTTTTGTTCATTCATTTCGTGCGGGTTGCTTTGGGACTTGTAAATAAATGGTTTTGTTTTCATAAGTCTTGCCTACGAATAAGTAGCTAGTGAAAATAATATGGCTATACCATTTAATATATCTCGTATTGTAGGTAGGTTTGTAGATACACTTTCCATTGTTTGAAACTTAAAATGACTTGGACATGTATGTATGTGTGCTTAATAAACTAAGTGCAGAAATATGCATAATGAATTGATGATCAATTGTTATATTTCAAGTACTAAAATCTGAAAATTGTGTGTGTTTAAATTATTTTCGATGACTTTTAATTAAGTCTAGTGGAAAATCGGCCTGTAATAGCTCTCGGTGATACGAACGCAGGGGAAATGTTTTTATTATATAATTTTCCGCAATATTCTCTATACGACACTGCAACCGCGTCCTACCCTCCCTCTATTGAAGGTCTGGAAGAGCCCCGCAGGGGGAGATCGTTCGGAGCCATAGCTCCTCGAACCTTGGTAGGACAGTAGGTCATAGTGCAGGGTTGCAGCACGGTAATCTAATGACATTTGCTTGACGCATACTTATTCAAATCAAAATCAAATCAAATCAAATCAATTTATTTTTGGAACAACAGAGGTTCAATATTTGTTAGTAACAATGCAGGTACTTAAGACTATTCCATGCGTATATACACTTTAGTTTTATATCATCATCATCATCATCATCATCAGCCTATTAATGTCCCCACTGTTGGGGCACAGGCCTCTCATTGCACAAGGGGGTACGGGCCATGATCCACCGAGCGGGCCCAGAGCTGATTGGTGGATTTCACACGCCTTCGGAAAGTTTTAATTTCCTCAGACATGCAGGTTTCCACACGATGTTTTCTTTCACGGTTAGAGCAGTCGGTAAATGTATGTAACGCTTCGAAAAAATCCGAAAACTCATTGGTTCATGGCATTGCACGGTTTCGAACCCAGATCTCCCGCATGTGAGTCCGGCGTCCTAGCCACACTAGGTCACTAGTTTTATATATCTATTTTAATTTCTTCTTCGTGTCGTGTGGTTATAGTGGCCAACCTATTGTCAGAGTTGTTCAGGCCGCCCCACAGTGGGAACCCTCCAAACAAGAGCATATCGAAAATGGTTATGGTGAAACTCGTAATTTTAAGGAACTGTCGATGGTTTTACCTAATAGAATAGACCAGCTTATCGGCAGAAAGGCTTTTATATTTTTCAATTTAGTTGAAATTACCTAAAATTATTTTCAAACATAACACTTCGATAATTTCATGTTTTTCAAACTATGCATGGTGACAGTTAGACGTCAATTTCTGCTCATGTTGCTATAGACACTATAGCAAGATTATATATTTTTGGAAAGCTCAAGATCTCTAATTTATAATGCTGCAATTAATATTTGACTTTCATTTAGAAATAAAATGTTAAAAATTTATTCGTGAGAGAAGTCATTTTAAACATTTTATTATTTTCACTTGGAGTTTTCTCTGTTGCCGAAGGCTGCCGAAGTTGAGTAAATTGTTGCTAAAGGTTCGTAAACTATTCAATATTGATAAGAAAAAATAAAAACTTGCGCATATTTGCGCCATTTTAATTTAGAGCAAAAAATATTAGACAAGTAAAATTCTCAATATTTGGGAATTAATAAATATTATTTCTTATTCTATAAACTGTTGAGTAATAATGATGAATAAGTATTTTATTTGACAAATGACTTTAGGTTACGTGCCAAATAATTAATTTTAAAAATTTCAAAATTTAAAAAATAAATAAAAAAAATCCCTCTGATAAAAAAATATCTTGCGGTCATCTTTTAACCATTAAAATGATAAACATGTCTGTATTATATATCTATATTGGTTAACTGATAGATAACAATGATGGTTGCATTTATTGCTTCGAATATCAATTAATTTAATTATAAGTTTATAAGATATAATGAAATAAAATTTAATTTATAAGTTTTGCGCTAGAAGCGCTTACTAATCTTGGAGTACTCTAAAAAGACCATCCAACCATTAAAGTGATCGGATCCTTTGATTCGTCATACAACTTTTACATACATAACAAAAACAAAATTACTGTGCAACATTAGTGAATTTGTTTGCGTGACGTGACTTGTGTACTTTAATTATTAACGAGAAAACTACTTCTGAAATTGAACAGTATTTAATGGTCAATTTTAATTTATCGCCATCAGAAATTAGTACTGTAGTAAACAGTATTCAAAAAAGTTTGGCCACGCCATGTAGACAACTCTGTGCGTTTAGCACAGAGTAAGGGCTAGAGATGTGAACCAAAACTCTTTCCAATACGGACTCTACGTTACATGCTTGGATGTATGGAGAATTGGAGATGCTACTACACATTTCATACAATGTATCTTCTTAAAAGTGGTCAGCGTCAACACCTGAGAACAAAAGAAGTAAAGAAGAAAAGAAAAGGCTTGTGCAAAGACGTTTTCGTGAAGAACTTGGCTTGCATATAGACCAACCAAGACAAGGTACTGGTAATAGTAATGACGTCAAGAAGATTCTTTTAAAACTATCAATGCTCTGCAGAGATAACGGGTGTTGACGAAGAATTAATAAGAAGACTATACATAACTCTTTAAACTATGTCATCAGGACTTCCGATTAATCCCGTAATATTCATGGCGCACAAATTATAGAATACTACGTAGTTTTGCCAATTGGTCAACTTTCATGAAGACGCCCAAGGAGCAAGGAATAAAGATTACAAGAGTTTTCGGTTGCATCATGCCAGAACGTGTTCCCGGTCAGCTACAAATGAAGACGTCTTCCCGCTTTGCTATATACATCTGATCCATACATATCGAGCCTCTACATACGAAGTTTAATAATATAAGAATTATTTGACGAAGCTAAAGAACTTCTAGATATAACTGTTCTCGAGTAGAGAAAATAATTATTATAAGTCTTAAAAATATACAACGTGGTTCTTTTTATGTTTAAAAGGATAGTTTTAGTCATAAAAATATTATTTTAATAGTGTAATAATTATTCCTATTTTTTAATTAATTTTATGGCAATAAAAATGAAGATTTTCATGTTTGATATTTTTAAATTAAATAATTAGTTGTGTTATAACCATGAATTTTTATTCAATTGATAGCCTATGTATTCTAGTATGTGTGTGTAAAATTTCAAAATAATATGTCAAGAAATAAAGAAGTTATAGATTTATGATATGGAACGCACCGTTTGGGCCCACTGTGCGCCCGTAGCATCTTACATGGCGTAACTGGCCATGCTGTTAGATGGGACTGAAAGCTTATCGTGCTCTCTGACATTTTTTAACCTTCGTTCGCATTTGAGTTCAAATATTCAGGTTCATGTTGCGTTTCCGACATCTGAAACCTTGAGGATCTGATGATGACCAGGAAAAAGTAAGTGGACTTCAATTTCGTAATATGAAACTTGAAGAATTGGAAGAAGACCGCCGAAACTATAATAGTTAGATGGGGTTTTCTCCTACTAAATTTGTAGGGAATCCTGAGACATTTCAGGAGAAAAAAATATTTAATGAAGGCGACCAAAAAATAAATTCAATTGATGTGGAGCTAGGAATTTTATGTTAGCTTTTGATTGGATCAGTGGTTCTAAGATCTTGGAGTATCTTGGGATGTTGGAGTATGATGGGATCTCTTTAACGGTAACAGTTAGGTGGTTCGAGTTTGAGCTCAAATGTTTATGACCATGGTGACCTCCCCACATCTGAAACCTTGAGGATCTGATGAAGACCAGGAAAAAGTAAGGGGATCTCCATAATATTTACTTAAATGTTTTAATTTAGAGTTATGGATGAAATTATAATTCTAAATATCGGTGCATAATCTGTGATTACTGTGTGTATGTTATTCCTGATGGCAACCCTAATGCCGCTCGATGCTCGCTGCAAGGCGGCGGGGTCGGAAATATCAGTCTCACTTACATGTGCTAGATATACCGCCCCCCTCGTCGATGCGCCGCGATGCATTCAGCGCTAATTGGCCAATCATAATTGCTCGCTCTCGACCCAATTTACCCAAAATATGTTCGCAAAGCAATCTAAATAGGTAAATTGCTGGGTTTCTACGAAGATAAGTACCTTTTTATACTTATAAGTGTGCGGAGTTCCTATTTTATAAACTGAAAAAATCTTGTTTAACTCTATCTACATATAAATTGGCTTTAGGTATAATGGATCTGTGTACAAAAAAAAAAGCGTCAGGTTATAAGAAACAATAACTTCGAGGGAACTCCGTATTCTTCTAAAAGTATAAGCGTAGAGTCCTGAGTGTTCACGGAAACCAAACCGAGCAAAAACTAGTCTTGACTCTTGTGTAGGCACATAATGGTATATAGACTGCCTTATTGCTGTTCTTACAAACGACTTTTCCTATAAAGGCAATTACTGTAAAGGAGTCTTTATTTTAAACTAGCTGTAGCTCACAACTTTCCCCAAAATATGACCCAGTTTTAAATTTTCAAAACGTCTATGATGTGATGACTGTTGAGTATTTTCAAAACGTATATGGCTTAGAAGCGCCTATCTTGACTTATTTAAAAATATTCATGAAAACTCCACCCAAATCCGTTCAGAAGTGTTCACATTATGTGCGTTCAAACAAACAAATAAAGATTTATCTTTATGATTTTATTGTATTAGTGTAAGTCTGGATTCAGAGTTTTGACACCTATTAGAGGCTAGAAAGTACAGCTTGGCACTCTGTCCCACCCTTCTAAAGGACTAATGCACTTACGCTGTGCTGCGCGGCACTGCGCGGCATGTTCGGCCGCATGGGCACCTCTCGGTGTTGGGAATTGGGCTGCGGGATGCGGGGTAATCAACAGCCATTTTGACTAGGAAACAGACGTGTTTGCAGTTGCCCATGCAGTTATGCGCAGCGCAAGTGCGTTTTGACCTTTAAACTCCTTTTCATAACGATATAACTAGTACTTATAGTGCGTTAAGACAGATGTATGTGGTCGATTGTTCATACACAGTAAAAGTTCCACAGATAAATTGAAAGCGTTACCCTCCGTTAGTTCGCGTAGCCGAGTAAAAAATAAAATGACGGCGGCTCAGATCAGATGGAGGGCTTTTTAGCGGAATTGTGGCGGAGGTGGCGTGTGCAAATGTCTCTATACCAGGGTTGCTAGAATACGGTATTAACCAATTTTTTTTTATTGCATCAATCAACTTACATGGACATACTAAATCTTCTACCGTTCTGATTTTTGATTGCCTGTAGCTATTTTATTTTTCAACTAACGGCAATATTTTATGACGTAACTGTTCTCTAGCGCCATACAGGAACGCCGCCCCTATAGGGGAAGACTATTTTTTTTTCATCCATGCCTGTAGTTATTTTATTTTACAACTAATTTTAATTCTGTTTTCATACCATCAATTTATGACTGTCTTAATTTTTAAGAATGTATTTAATATTTGATACTACCCTATTATTATTGTATCTTGTACAGAAAAACTATAATAAGAGATAACAACAAAAAAATGCAAATTTTTTACCTATACCCTCCTGGTATAGGTAAAAAACTTGCATTTTTTTAGTCCACTCTAACGTGAAAAACGTTGTTCAAAAAGGTTTTAAAATGGTGAAATAGATTTTTCAGTCTCTCCGTTCAAACTACATTGAGTGACCGATTTACTATGAAAGGTGGGATTTTTTATCCGCAATCTTCAAACTAAACTTTTTAGACAAAGTTGTTCACATTCATTAATGAATAGAACGTGTTTTAATGATTAACAATCTGAATAGGGCTGTCGACGATATCGAAAACGATTTAGAGTCCATCGAAAAGTCTTTATAGGTGTCAAAAGTTGTTTAAGTGTCGACACCAGGCCCGTAGGCAGTGGGGTTTTGGGGGATGAACCCCCCCTCGAAATTGCTTAAACAGGATCCAGCGCAGCGATCTTTCACCAACCTTCCACAGCCATTCAGGCACTTTTGGGTTGCGATGAGTGAGCGCATGTGACTATCTACTATCTGAAGCTCTTCAACTCCCTTGAACCATCCCTGACCGCCGATCCTGGCTACGGGCTTCGACACACAGTTTTTAGTTATGGGTATAGATAGTCTCAAACTACCTGTGTATTTGGACTCCTTCCTGGATTGTACAAAGGTCGCGAGAAGTAGAATTTTTAGCGGATATTCAGTAAATGTAGATAAATCAAAAGCTATCTATTCAGTATTTAGTTACTGAATGCTCTTTCAAATAAGTACTATCAACGTGTAAAGGCTGTGAGCACGATACGGGTGTACAAAAAGGAGAGATTATGTAACCTATTACTATTTTATAAATTCGTTTATTAACTAGGACCAGGCCTCTATAGAAATTTGAAATCAGGCTGTACACATTTGTTGGAATGAAATATTAATTAATTTGCCGATCGATTAAATACTCCTACGATCCATAAAAAAACGAAATCCGATTAAAGTTATGCTCATTCTGTTCAAAAACTTAAAATTATCAAGTACAAGTTGTTCTAATATTTTGGATTCCTGCAGGAAGTCTTTCTTTTTACATTCTGTAGGTTAGTACGAGTATAAGAATTCGAGCGAACTGAACTTGACGAGAGATTTTCTAAACACTCTTTTACAGTGTTTTTGCTGTGTGTCATTCTGCAGGGCTTTTGTCCTAAGGGGATTTCTGGAATAAGCCCATCCAGGGTTTCGAGGGCATTTGTGTCTCGCAACCCTAGTAGTGTCAGACGAGTAACCGGGAAAGTAATAACAGCCCGTGCTAATGGATTGAGGTCTATACTGGTGTGCTAAGCCAACTTTGACTGACATTGGCTTTATTTTCCGCGTGATCTCTTTGACTTTGAGTACTAGTAATGGACCGATTTTTTAATTACAGTTTTGGATTCGTTTAGATATATTTAACGTTATTACAATACTTACGTAATTAAAAACAATTAATAAATATTATTGGTTTGTTAAGAAATTGTTACTTTAGGTACAATACAAAGATTGAAAGGCCAACTAAATATGGCTATCCATGCGACGAATTTTTTCCCTTGTTTTAGTAATTTGGCTGAATAATACATATCAGACAGCCTACATGTAGGCTACATACATATGTAGGCTATCTAACCGATTTAGGTATACTAATTCTAAATTATTCTAAAACATAACTCTATTAGACGATAGTTAGTGTAACTTCGATAAAGAGATCTGATTAGAATTTCCATTCCTGTACCAAATTTTTAAGTTTAACTATAGCAAACGGTTTGTCCGTTGCTATTCATCGGTATGTACTCGTAAGTAAATGCAATCTGCAATGCACTTAGCCGAAGAAATCCTAGGATTTGCAGAGCTTGTAGTGAGACGTGGAACAAAAGATCACTGCACACTGCACGCTACTACAACAAAGACGTAGTGCATTTATACGGAAATATTTATTTTGTGTATTGCAATTGGTTTTTACCTGATTAATAAGTATTAATGTTTATATTTAATTTCATTACCTACACGTATGTATGCCTACCTTTTTTAAACGGTCGGTTGGAAGAAATCTCGAATAAATCATGAGCTCGTGAGATTTATTTGTAATCTTGTATGTTTTTTTTTCAAAGAAAAAATAAGGTTTATACAAACTCATATTCGGTTGAATGAAATACCTACCTAGATATTTTTGAGAGACATATACCTAGTAGATATGTAAACTTACTTATATTTTAATTTTACTTATTTAAAATTTTGAGAGCGATGGCGCTCTTTGGTATCGGAGGCCAAGATCCACTTCGGGTCGCTGCACCAGCGGAGTAAGTAAGTATTTACAATTTTATTATTTTATATTTTAGCACAAGGATGGAAAGATGACACTGATACTTACCTAAATAATAAATTGTAAGTGTGTGTAAAATTATAATGCTGCCTGTAAAAGTTTTATAGGTCTGTACTGACATATTTTTTCACGAGTCCCTATTAATAATAAACGTAACAAAATAATAGCTACTACTAAATTGCTCGGGATTGTACGACTTAAAAACAAAATGTATGGAACCGGAAAAAAATGAAAATTCCATAAAAGTACGGTATGATGTTTTTTTACAAAAGTTACGCTACATTGAGTTACGATTCTCCACTTGACACAGCGCACAATACAACAGTGACAAAACACCTAACGAACCCGAATTTATCGTGAACTTTCCACTAATACCCTCATTAAACAACCCTTTGTTTTCTCTGCTGATAAAAACGTCGTTTGCCACCTCCGAGTTCGTAATTTTTATCTCTGCTTGCTCCAATGATCTTCGAACAAATGTACCTATCTCTATTTTTAATTCTATTGTAAATAAGTAACTGTCATATTGACAGGTTCAAAGATTTTATTTAGAAAAAGAAAATTTTAGCTCTTTAATTGCGCGAAAGTGCGGGTTTAATGTTCTTCTGATTTAACTCGCTGGTTATGTAAAACTCTATGGTTTCTAGAGTTATGTAAAATAGGTTATGTAAAAATCTATGGTTTTCATACAAAATGTTTTAGGGTCAGCGTTGGTGCAAGACGTTTATGTGATTTAACCCGGGTAAGGCACTAACTCTCGGGTTAATTGTCAATTCGGCATTCGCGCAAGCGAGCCTGAGTTGAGTAGAATAGAATTTAAATATTGGAAATTTTCCATACACCAATGTCAGATCATAGACTTTTCCTAAGAATGTTGCCAATATTAAATTTATTAATTTTTATTTAAGACTTACCATTTAGGAAGTCTTCCACGTACCGTTAACTCTCGGGTTAACCTACATTTTTATAAAATTTTATTATTTTATTCAGTTAATATTATAATATTTCAGTTAATTAGTACATATAGTTTAGATGCAATTCAGAAAATAGGTACTAATAAAGTAGTAGTAGTAGTATGTAATTGTACTTCACTATTTCTTTTTCTATCTCATATTCTTGCAATAAAGTGTATTTTACTTTACTTTACTTTTTTTAGTTGCGTTTCACATGTCAATTTGAATTTACGATAGATACTTATACAATTTTATATTTAAGAAATTTAAAAGACGGGCTGTTCCAGCTGCTGTGCAGTTTCTGCTGTGCCTTGCTGCTCAAATGTGCGTTGTTCCAGCAGAGATGTCGGAGATCCCAGCAGCTTCTGAGCTATGCTGTAATACATGAGTTGGTGAGACTATATACATTTTTTATAAGGCAGTGTCACCAATTATGGGGTTTTACTCACTAAAATAAAACATTACTCTCACACGATCTAGGATATGAGAGAGTGTGTTAAATTGTCACACTAATTAAATTAAATTGTTTTAGTTTTACTATAAATTAAATTAAATTAATCTTTATTTCAAATACAAGTATCCATATTGTTGTTAGTAGACTTAAGAACTATGTGTTAGTAAATTACCCAATTAGCTATGTATATGTATATGCTATGTATATTATTTTATCAGGCCTAAGGTTAGACGCACCCAATCCCTTTGAACCGGACAATCCACTTTTTCAGCAATTACTATAGATTTTGTTGCCTGTGTTAGAATAAAATGTGCTGGGTCCATTGGGGACATTGTCAGTCTAGGCTCCACTCACCTGGAATACACAGCAGCACTACCTGGAATATCACAATGTCTTCAGTTTTCTCTTAGATAATTGTTTTCTCAGAAATCGGCCACAATTAGGTGCTTTTTATTAAAACAGATTATTGACAGCGACAGCAGCTGTCGTTTCCTCGAGTCTTGTTCGTTTATTGAGGAAGTCGAAGATTATTCATCTGCGTTCAGCAACAATACCGGACTTCCAATAGAGATAAAAAGGCGTAACGCAGGGCCGCGAGGGGAACAATGTTCCAAAATAATTTGGTGACAGTGTAATGTGAATATTAATCCACATTATTATATAAAATGATGTAGGGAGACTTGTACTTACCAATTAAAACGATCACTGTGAGAAAAAAAAAACTGTTTTGGCAGGTATCGCCGTCGAATATTGTTAGCCAGTCGTGCATGTTCAATTATTATGAAGAAATCATTACAGTGCCACCTTGAAAATATTTTTTACGTCTGAATTGAATGGTAAATTCTGAGAATTCCGATGTTGAGAATTAAAACGCTGAATATCTGATTTAAAGATATATTTTTTTCTCATCGAGTTACTGAAGGTGATGCATACTTACCTAAGCAGGGCAATATCCAGAAAGGATAATGGGCAAAATTGTATGGAGCGTGGGCTATCCGCGGCCAATAATAATTTTGATATATATTGATATGTTTTAGTCCTACAATTACTGTGGAGAAGTTTTATCGCCGAGGTGTGCCTACTACTAAACCGGATAAAATGCATAATTTATTTTGCACTTTAGATAGTTTTATTAAGTATCGTGGCTTATATTCAGTGCAAAAATGGAAAAGTAAAGTAAAGTCATCGGGTTTTATCGGTTCTCACCGGGTATCACTGGTTCCGACCGGTTTTCACCGGTTCTCATAGAATGTCACCGGTTCCGACTGGGTCTCACCGGTTCCGTCCGGTTTTGACCGGAACTGTTGAGGTCCGGTGAGAATCGGAGAAACCCGATGAGAACCGGTCGGAGCCGGTGAGACCCGGTGAAAACCGGTCGGAACCGGTGAAACCCGATGACTTTTTTTCTAAATCGAATACAATGTAACGTTATAGCAAAGTTATTCTTAAGTAAAAGTACTTTCATTTGACACTATTTTCATCAATGGCCGCCGATAGCCCAAAAACGCATATTATCCTTACTGCCAGTGGGTACTACACATACTTCATGTTTAGTGTCGTAGCGTAGATATTGAACCGACTGTTCCGACGCATTACTTACGAGTAGGAATGTGAATTATATTGTATTAATATTATTTATATACAAGGTCTTCTGTCTTACAGAGCACATTTTTCGACAGAGAGAGGCAGTAAGTTGTGTCGCCTTCAAATTCTTGTAAGTAAAGTAATTACTTAATTCTATACTAAACTTTTTTCCTTAAGTAAAATCGTTGATAGCAGATTGGTTTTAATCGATTGTAAAATGTTTCAAGTAAATAAATATTTTTAATATAAATACCGTCCGTAAAATGCGGGACATAAAAGTATGGATTTATATCATAATCTCATAATCGTAACCAAGGTTTAAGTTCTTCAAGGCCAGAGTGAATAGGCATTTACTGGACCCGCATGCTCCATCGTCGACCTCATCGTCGCTTACCATCAGGCGAGATCGAGGTCAAATGCGGGTTTAGTTATTCATAAAAAAAAAGTTAAGACTACCTATATAAATAATTAAATTAATTTAGCTAACCTTAAGCCCGTTTAAATTTAACGGCCCAAACACCGGGGATGTAGCGACACCCCGAGCTTCTGTCCGGGCACGAGGTTCGCCTCCAGGCCCGCACCCTCTCCCCACCAGCCAGGGTTCGAGTGGACGACCCGTTTGATTGATATATAAATAATGGTTTTGTTTGTGTCGAAGTACAAACCTATAGTTTGTGTCTAAAAATTTGAATCATGGTAATCAAGGCATTTACAAATGACGACCTCGAATCGTCTTAATTTAAGACTATATTGCTGCTCTTATCTAAGTTTTCTTTGTTTGACCAGGTGATTTTGTTCTATTTGTACGTGCCTATAGTATTCCATTTAATATTTACCTTATACATAATAAATATGTCCCACTTGTCTTATTTCCCAGACAATCATACCAGATATCAATGTAATGTACCTGTATAAAAGAAATTGGTGGAGTTATTATTACACTTCATAGGTTATTTATTTCTTCTTACTGTTATTATTTCTATAAATAATGTAATACTTACATAACTAATTTTCTATATAGGTATACGTACTCGTAAATACAAAAATTATCCATGAGCTAGAACGAAAACATTACTTAAATTTACTATCTAGATTATGATTTTCTATTGTATACCAACCAGGTCAGGATGAGAATCAATTGAATTTATTAAAACGATTATTATAGAAAATTGCTAGGTAAGTAATTGCTTCCAACTCGGTTGCCCCGAACTGGGTCGATATAAAATTCGGTTAGAATAGTACTCGTACATTATGATACAAGTGAGCTACGTTGGTCATTACTCATTATACTCGAGACTGGGTTGCATCCCGAGCCGAAGGCGAGGGTGTAATGGAGCCGAGAGTGTAATGACAGATGCTCACGTGTTTCATACGTTTTCAACACACTTGCGAGGGAAAAATATATTTCATAAACATAATAATATTCTTAGACATAAAAACTCTTTGTTGAGATTATAAAAAAATGTAAAATAAAAAGCACGCTCGTACCTGAGATTAAAAAATAAATGTAAAGTAAAAAACACAAGTGCGGTAAAAAAGCACGCGTGTTTTATAAGCTGCATTTTGAACTTAAAAGCGGTCCCATAAGAGCCACTTTACGAGCAAGTCAAATTTAAAAAAAAATGCAAATGTTTGTTATGCAATTGTTTTTATAAGTAATGATAAAGAATTTTTGAAAAACGGTAACAAATCTGCATATTTGTAATAACTGTATGATTATTTTATGTTTTGACACATTAATTAATTTTAAAAATTCGTTATTTTGACAATATCTTCAACGTCCCATACGTTGAAGATATTGTCAAAATAACTACCACATTCTACCACATGATCGTGAATTTTTTTCCAAACCGACTATAATTTCAACCAGTGTAACATCCAATAGACATAGTGAACTTTGACTCCCGTCTGATCCACTACAACTGGGGTCGTTCGATAAGACGGTTACTTTTTGTAATCAATTGAAAACAAATAATGACCACTAATTTATTACTAAATAGGTATTATACGTTATTATTATCTTACCAGTTGCGTGATACGAGTACTGTAGGGTTGTTTAAGTCTAACGTTATACCATACTAATTACAATTACCTACAGATATGGATTGATTGCCATAATTTTTGTCCGTCTGTAGACACCTATATCTTACAAATCTTTCACTGTTGTACAATAAAATAAGCTAGTGAATTTTATTTATTATTAGTTCAGTAGTTTTTGAGAATCATAGGAACTTATACCTATCTCTGCATGTGAAAAACCTTGAAACTTTTAAAAGAGCCCTGTTTCACTCACTCATTGATATAATGTAATTTTTATGTTCATACGTTCCTATCTCTCTGTTTCCATGATACGAACAGTTGACTAATAAATTTAACGGATGTGTTGTGTATCTCCAGTGGCCGTCAGGATATTTGGAAGGGTTTTCCCAGCGGCAGGAACTTCTGGTTTTGCTCAACCAAGCTCATAGTTATGAAATATTACACGGACAACTTAACTGTTAGGTTGAACAATTATACCGAATTTTAACATCAAAATTTCACTTATTAGTTTGAAAACTAGCGGGAATCTATTTATTTATTACAAGCTACCTGCCTCAGCTTCGCACGGGATCGTTTATGGGTGATAGGATCGTCTTTAAGAATTAATATGTTCTATATATCCGTGAAAACCAGAACAAAAACCTTGTTTCTGATATCGTTTATAAAGTTGGATGCGCCATCGTGAGACTTAGTTTTACATGTTGTGATTCATTTATTTATAGTAATAATATTTTGGTGAATTATTTCGTCAACATTATCTAGATATTGGAATATACTACGTTTACACTTGGCGGTGCACTTTTTTTAACCCCCGACCGATTGAGGGAAATAAGTGTTATTAGTTTGACACATTTGTCTGTTTGTCCGTTTGTATGTTTGTCTGTGGCATCATAACTTAACAACGGATGATCAGATTTGGAGGAGCATAAACACATACAATAGTTGTAATAGCTCTAACCAGGCTTATACCTTCTTGTTGCCAATATTCTTTAATTTTATTTATTGTAGTAAAAAGATAATACCGAGTAAGTACCTATCTAGGTACGGGGGATACTTACCGAAAATTGTTTCGGTAATAAAACGAGAAAGCAATCAGCAATAATCGTTCAATTTCTGACAAATCCGATAAACTAAAACCGCGCAGGAGCGTAAAAACGGTAATTTGACTAATCTCATTAGCAGTCGCTCCAGACAAATAGTCGTGATTAAACTTTAAATAGAGAGCTTGAATAGAGTCACCCGGGGGACCGAAGTTGAGTAAAAACTGACTGTCAGTGTTACCAACGAAACTTCCATTTGCCCCGAAAAACTATTTCTAAATGGTAAAGTTATAGGTGATATATTTTTATCATGATTCCATTACTTTAAAATTGAGACAGTTTAGTATCTAAACCAAGATTTAAAAAAATGCCTAAGCATAACTTAAGCATAACTGTCACGTCATAATCCCCGAGGGGGTAGACAAAGAAAAAAATCCTAAATCCAATTTTTATAAAGAATTCTTATATTCTTAAAGTAACTTGTTAAATATTCATTTATAAATTAAGTGTGATGAAGTGTCGTATTGTGTACCTGCTTGACTTAATTTACCTATATTTTACGATTCCCTCAAATGGCGTCATAATATCTAGTTTAGGTATACCCCGAAAGGAAATACCATACCCTGAAATTCAGGCAATCCCAATGCCTGGCAGCACTGCAGGTCGCAAAAAACAAGGCTGTGCCAATCTATTGGACGGGCGCTATGCAATTACGTTAGTCGCCTACCCTGCACAAAAGACCGCCTTGCTTTCATTTATCAATCATTTCGTCGGAGTCTTTTACTTATTCGGAAGAGCTGCATTTAACTATTGGAAGTTCGCAAATAATGATAGTAAGTGATGAAGGTAAACTTTTCAATTTTTGAAGTGAGCTACCCTTAATCACATCAAATGAAAAGGTATTAATTGATTCATCATTTTGTTAACTCATTGTTTGAAATAATTGTATGATGCTAGATACCCTAGGCACAGATTACTACTTATATTAGTAAGTAACACATAACCACTAAATCTAAACTAACTCCAATGCGTCCCATATTACGACTAACCCACATTGGCGTTTGATATCCTGGAGGTAGATATAAATTGCGTCGCGGTGTAACGTAATGGCACTTGAGAGACAGATAGTTGCTAATTTAGAAAATATTAGCTTAACATAATTGCCTAACTTTTGCCAAGTTTTCTCGCCTAACTAGCAATTACTTCTCCGCTTAATATTTATATATCTTGTTCGTATAAGTAGATTACGTATGTTGGATTAGATAGGACATGTAATGTAATGAATCTCGGTTTGTGTATTTGATAACTTAATTCGACGTTAGTCTCTATTTACGCCTCAACTGTTGAGATACGAGCTTCCCTCAAAGGTGGTAGGTATAGTAAACATGTAGGCCACTTGTAGATTTCATTTCAAAAACTTTTTCAGACCTGCAAGTTTCATCACAATATTGTCCTCCCTTGCGCGGTAATTATGTTTCCATCGAACAAAAAGCAATCAAAAAGCACCGCAATACGCAGGCCAAGTTCAGAAACGCCGTGCACTATTTACACGAACCATTTCGTAGAACCATTTCGTAAATCACGTAGATAAATGAATACCTACTTCCTTATTAAATCAGATATAGAAGTTAAAATGGATCGTATTAAAATGCGGGAACATTTTAAACCAAACTGTCGAACTGAATAATATAAAAGAGGTGGCAGGCGTACAGATGAATTAGATCTCCTGTTGGCCAGAGTTAATGAAATGCCAACAAACCAGAGTAAACTCGGCGATGCAAGCAAACCGGCTACAACTTACTTGTGGCGGTATTTTTTGACCTCATTTTAAATTGCAAATTTTGTATTTTTGTAGGCCCGTATAAGTTTTTTTTTTATTCAATCAGGAGACCAGACGAGCAAATGGGCCACCTGAATGTAAGTGGTCACCTTCGCCTATAGACATCTCACTTCACTGTATTATTATTAGAGGGTTTTTGATGCGCTGCTAACCTTGAGGACTAAGATGGATTGCCTCATGTGCCGGAAATTACGCTGGCTCTCTTACCCTTCAAACCGAAACACAGAAATGCAAGCATTTCTGCTTTACGGCAGAAGTAGATAAGAGAGTGGTACACCCCAGGCGATCCTTCACATTAGGATCAACCACTTCTGGTACACACAACCTGGAAAGTTCTGAATTAAAAACTAAGTAATTGCAGTAAAAAAGTAGGTAGTTGTTGATTATTGACTCTACATTATGCGTAAATTTCGTTTTTTCGCAAATGTCAATCAGTTATTAAGAATATCTCACTGGTACTTATAAGTAAGATATAACTGATTATATCTTTCTTACAAGTCTTTACCTATATTTTGAGAGCCAAATTGATTCTTTGTTTCCCGGACAAATAAAATGACGTCCATTGCACCAGCTACAGTCCATTTGTGCAGTTGTAATGACGTAAGCCTTACATTGTTAGTGGCAGCATAACCCAACACAACACAAATTCGTTCGTGCAATCACGGGCGTGTACGAAGTACGTTCGAAATCTGATTTACCGCTGATTTGTGGCCGGGTGCGGCCGTGGTTTGCTGCCTTCCCGCACATTGCACGCCGCTACATACTGTCCGCACTGATTCGCATATGTTATCTGTCAGTTTGTTGTGATGGGTTTATATTCAAGTGATTTTATTTCTAAAATTCTTTGACATTCATCAACTTGATAGTTTTTTCCGTTCAAATTGGTGGCCGTTCAGAGTCACAATGCGAACTGTAGGACGGATAATGCTGATTCGGCAAACTGTTAACTATTCGTTTACTAACAGGAAAGCTTCTATCTAACTGACCTAGAGGTACCTTTACCGTTTACCATTAATATAATAATGTCTTAAACTAACAAAAGTCGAAAGTAGCTATTTCAATTCTTTATTTTTTTATGTTTTAACTCCAACTTTAAGTAAATCTACTTTGCAGTCCGTATTTTTATCAAAAAGTGTTAACTAGTACGAAGCTAGATTTCTCTTTTTCGTTTGAAGAGCCTTGGTACTTCACATTTTATCTTCAAGTACCTTTCAGATTCAGCGAAGTTCTTCTAAGTTTCTTCAACAATTGTAACTCTATATTTTTCTGTTCAACTTTGTTTATTACCTGCTACAGCCATAATAAATTATGAGATTTTGAATTAAAAGCTTGATAAACGGCTTGGTTATTATTAATAACTTTGTGGCGTATCGAAATGAGGGGTTTGAAAAAACCTTTAATATTGAATAATACGAACCAAAATTGGCCAGTAGTAAATTAGTAGTAGTAGTAGATAGTATTACATTTTAACAGGTAAGTAGAACACTTGTTATGTCATATGAAAGGCAATATTTAAGAGCAGCGATGCTTATGTCTAGGTAAGATCATATACGAGTATAACCTTGTCTTTGTACCTATTTATTTCTAAAAAAAAATAGAACCAAAATGAATAGAGGACATAACAATGATGAAGTTATTGTTGAAAGTAAGTTATTGTCGATTTCCTAGTAGAACGGCGAAGTGAGCAATAAAAAGGGACGACAAAACTTTCCCAAATCATTCACATGGAAGATATTAGGGAACGATTATTGGTTATCGAAAAAAGTTTTGCAGCTCTAGCCTAATAAACGAACAAAGTTTTGTACTTAGAAATTATATTAGGTAGGTCCTACTTTCTTCCTGATTAGATCTTTCCTCTGATTGGGGTTTTGTACATCAAAGGGTCATATCGTGAGACTTTGTTGGTAGTTAATAATATGTATTTGACTGGCTAGACACCTACTTAATTCTTTTACTTATTGTACTTACATTATATACCAATAATATTATGTGCTTAAGTATAGCAAATACGTTTTATATTCATAGAGCCGTTTGTATCTTTTACGAAAAGAAAATACGTAAATTGAAGTCGAGATTTCAACGGATTTAGGTTGCTCTCCGTCAACTTATTCTCTAGACAGTAGTATCGTTCGACTTGACTTTAGCTCTCAAATAATCTTATAGGCAAAGAAAATATCTGAGACGTTATTGGAATTGACAAATTATCCTTTTGGGGTTATATTTTGAGAAGTTTTACGGTTCATGGCACATTTTCGCAGACCTACATTTTCGTATATTTTATAATTGCTTCCACCTGTATAATTAAGTTTTTTAGATTACTTACATCCGTAGTCGTTTTTTAAGGTTCCATAGTCAACTAAGTCATGTCTGTTTGTCTGTCTGTCCATCCGTCTCTCTGTAAGTCACAAAAAGGCGTCCCCCTGTAACGTTTGAAATACTAAATGATACCTGGTAGTGATAACGGACCCGATACCAAAGTTTTTTTTTTCATCCAAGAAAGTTACGTTATAGAACTCGACAATAGTGTAGTAATTTTGAACAAATTGATGAAATCGACAAAAACATATTTTAATTAAAGTACTTAATGATATTCATTTATAAGCATTGTGTTATTTCAAGTGAAGATTTTAAATTTTTGATTTTGTATGACTTTTTATTTATTTTATAATGAAGGAGTAATTAATGAATCATTCCTATGCATTGTCTTATTCTAATAAAGTTTTTTTTTAGTTTTTTTGTTTATAATGTTGGAGCGGATGGAATGCGGTTCAACTGTAATTTATGTGTTGCAAGAGGTTAAAACCAAATTGGGAATTTTCATTCATGAAAATGATTCGTATAATTTCAGTTTCACTCGTATCCAAATAAACTGAGAATGAAAAGAAAATACTCCCTTTAAAATTAATGAGGACCTACAAGTTCGCAACTTTGTGAGTGTTGTCGATCGTTCGTAGTTAAATTCAACCCTTAAATTCTTACCTATGCCTATACAATACAGACATCTAATGACAAGTCCTCGGTTCAGGTGTTGAGTAACTTTGAGCAGAACTTGGGAAATAAGATTGGGCCGCACATCCACTGGTAATGGCTTTGTTGTGTACACCGCTCTTCGCGCCGCCGCCGGTTTGACGACTAACTCGAATTTCCTACTGTTCCAGGAAGGGTATCATCCACGGCACTTCCTTCCTACACATTACTATATGTTCTAGTTCTTGCTACTTGACAACTACAATACTACAATATGATATGAGGAAATGATGAGCCTTTGACATTTTCATTTGGCTTAAACAATATTGTAAAGCGTCATATTGCTAACAAAGACATTGAATTATATAATATGTTTGCAAGTATATAAATTCATGATCGGCGAATTTCTCAGAATACCTTGCTTAGTTAATTTGCTATCTTAAGCTCCTAGTTTCGATTCTAGTGGTAACCACAAACCAATACGAGTACTTCCAAATTCAATAAAAGCCTTAGAGCTTGATTAAATTATCCGGTTATAGGTAGGTAAATTAAACCATTGTACCTACATTAAGTAAAATACATATCGACCGGTATTTACACGAGTCTATTGTGTTAAGGTGTGCATACACTGACGGCATTGTAAGGTCGTTCCATTTTGATTGCGATCACGACGGCCGGTGGGGAGCTGCACTGGGGCGGAGGGCGCAATCAGATTTTCTGCTGATTTGCGGTCGTACTGGGTTGGATGCAAATATACACACGTCATAGGTAATCTGTTCTAAAAGATTTTAATGAAGACATGTTTCATTTCCTCTATTAGATACTAACACATAGATTTGAGATCGAATGTATTTAGTAGGAATTTATATTTGCTGAAGTCGATTAGATGACCTGTTGAGATTGCGCGAATGTTATTACAAAAAATTGCACAGTAATACAGTTTACACTAAAACACTGTGAATTCAAATGTTTGACATTGACACTATACTGTACTCAATGTACAGTATAGTGTCGTACATGAATGAAGTGTCGTACGTGATGAAGTCTATCTGTGAATAGATCAATGAGTCGAACGGTGAGTGAGGTCGGTTAAATGTAATATCTCTTGAATGCGCTAATGTTTGAAATTTTTATAAAAGAATCGATATAAGACAAATTTATGATGAAGCAGAAAAAAATCAGGCGATCTGTGCGTTGATCAATGGGTCGAACGGTGAGTGAAGTCGATTGAATGTAATATCTGTTGCCGTGAATGCGCTAATGTTGGAGAATTTAATCAGGCGGCGCGGCGGGGCGTGCTAGCGGAAGAGCCATGTTCGGGATTTACGAGCGAAAAAGCTTCCGCCAAGTTCCGCCACTTTCGACGGTGTACGGAACTACCCGCTACAATTTTTGTAACAATTTTCGTGTACTCTTTAGATGGTTTTTACGCATAATGACCAATTACGCAGTGTTTATTTTGTCATTCTGCGTATTGGTCGTTTTTTTCTGTTGCGTATTGGTCATTTCTGCGTGTAACCCTTTAGACAATATAATACATTTGCAAGTGCAAGACGTACCCAGAATTTTGTTTCCAAATTAGTAATAAATGAAAATTCTATGTACGTATGTATGTATGTAAAAGAAACGCATTGTAATTTTGGAGAGCAGTTTTTGAATTTTAAAATTGTTGATAACTTATCGTTTGAAGAGTTGCGCCAGTGATCACAAAATGTAGAAGCGGGCATTGGATTCAAAATGTCGACCGATCAGTTGCATAGTGACTGACCCCCACTACCGGTGATTGTGCACAAACATACGCATTTGATTCAAATGTGCCGGACAGCGGAAAATGTGACTTGTTGGAAAAATGTTAGTCGCAATCTATACCTGACTACTATAGTCTTTATAGGAATAACATTGTGATATCAAAATGTGCCAAATGTTTATAATTTGCTTCGACTGACGATTCTTCGTCTAAATATTTGCTTTTCTTCAAGGAAATAAGGAAGACTGATTAGTTACAAAATGTTTTATGCTTACAACAGTTGGTGCAGAACGTTCGCAGTGCAAAATTGCGTCTGGCTTAATTTTATAACAACGCACATAAAATGAGATAGCTCAATTTGCCCTTTATACGGAGCGTCGTATTCGCCTAAAGGATTATGCATCATAATATTGCTCGTTGTTGTAGCTTGCTAAATTTAATTTGTGACAAGGAATGAGGTTCTCGGCGCAGCGAGGCTGGCGCCAAACGAACCGAGGAAAGTAATGATCACATGAAATCCCAGATCAAGAATTAAGAACACTTTTGTTTTAGCAAACCGAGCGGAATAATAGCTGAAGTTTGGCGTCGCCATGCCGACAAATGATTCGATGGGCTTCATCAGGAGTCGAGAGGGCGCGGATAATGTTTCGTTGAACGAAGTGAAAAAGTTGAAAGTAATGCGGGCTTCTGTCTGATATTACACGCCGCTGAAATACAGTTTTAGCTTGTTTTTGTAGGTTCCAACCGAACCAGCGCTGCAATCTTCTTATTTCCTCTATGGGTTACATTTTGTCGGGTAGAGTACTGAATAGGCGGCCAGTCTCTTTGATGGTATTGAAAGAGAAAATGCTTATCGCACCATCGCCCGTAAATAGCCGGCTGGGTGTCGAATTTCTCTCTACACATGCTACGAAAACACACTTATCCTTTCTACTTAAACTGTTTTCACTTCACATCCCTTCCCAATACATTGAAACTATTCGTTCGAGTCTTGGCCTTTTGAGAGTATGTTTTTGAAATACAGTGCCGAGCCATTTTATTTTGTCAGACCATAGAAGTGGATTTGCTTAATGTTATTTAATATTTATGATAGTCGTAACATAAAAGGAGAACATGACAATAAAAGTACCAGTCGTGACAAGCAAAATAATATAAGAATAAAATGGAAGTGTTATTTTCATATTTAACGCGTTTGCTTTTTACAGACATAACCCGTTTTACTAGCTCATTCATACAGTACCTACACGTTTGAATGCCTAGACCTAGAGTAGAACTTACTTAATATTTTGTTATAATGTAGTGTTTCTTTATAGTCCGACCAAAAAAATAAAAATAAAAATAATACCTCCATTTCCGTCTTTTTGCCGCAGCTTCTTTAAGTATAGGCAAATATAAATGAAAATAAGTAAGTAAGTAATTTTTGTCTAATTTATTAACTCTTTCGGTCACAATTTCATATACTTCGTATTTTAGATAAATAAACATTGAAATAACTTTACTTGGGATCTAAATTTTGAGAAAAAGTAGTTAAAATATCTAAGTCATAAGAATTTCGAGAAATATGGTGGTTAGTTAGGCTTACCACCGTGACAATAGAGTAAAAATTATCTTTATTTTCCATAGTAAAATCAATAATAGTTAAAAAAATATGTTTATTTTTTTACTTTTATGTACTACTTCACTAACCATAATCAATAGAAAGAACCCAAAAAATATATATTTAACCTTCTATTTACCAGTTTTAACTAACAATGCAGAAATCTTTGACTACTCGTATACTAAAATTGAAGGTAAATTTTAAACTTGGAAATCCCGATCTCAAAGCCGATTTTTTTTATTGACATTGCATTATATTCAAATAATTATTGCAGTTACGTTTGGGTAAGTGGCACTCTTTAAGAAAGTGTATAAAAAATAATGTTTGTTTGTTTGTCTCCTACGTGTTCTACTATTCGTTCGATTGCGATGAAACTTGTAAATTGTTGTGATGCGCACGACTTGGAAGGTTTCTGAGTCAAATAAAAAAATATCGTTTCAACAAATGAGTGTTGTCTATATAAAAATGAATATTTCTAGAAAAGCTAATAAACAACCGCAAATTCCACCTCAATCTATGTGTACATTGCTTAGGAATAACCTAACGAAAAAAATAAACAGATAAGTACCGATCTAAGCATATTATAAGTCATATTGAAATACGAGTACTATATAACAGGTAGGTATTATTATAATGAATACCACGGCTCCTGCGTCATGATTGCTACTTTATACCCATTCTTGGATTGAAAAGCTAATGGTTTGGAATGAACCGAGTGGTTAAAATAAATCGGCGACATTTCATTTCCTGCAGCAAGTAATGCCCCCTCATGAATCCGTTCTAAAAATTGAATTCTCCTTATCTAGCGTGTCAATGCCTTCATTAGGAGGTGATTATTGGAATTTTTTCAAAGAGTACTGAAAAATGAAGACAATGATTGTAAGTGTGCTGTTCTATGTTGATGCTGGTGGCAGAACCCCTTCAGGGTTCGAATGTTAGCGACCACCCTTCTATGTAAAATCTGTCGCCAAATATCTTCGCTTCGACATTGATGTTTTCCAGCAGAGGTAGAAGAACCAGTACTTTGGGGACGAAGGTGAAACGCGGCTTTAGTCATAATAAAATACCTAATAGAGTACATTATTAGTTGATATTGCTTGATTAGAAACAGCAAATCACTAATTCGGTATTTGACTAACATTTTTTTATTCCATCAATCAACTTACTTGGACATCCTGAAGAAGGATCTAAAATTCGTTTTTCGATATCTCAACTAGCATCAGTAGTACTGGAGATATGCTCTGTCCCTTTTTAGTAAAACAGTATGACGCTATTACACAGTGATGTCATAATGTAATATTGCCGTTTCTTTCTATCGTTTAATATTTTTTTTGATTGCATGTATGTAGCTATTTTAATTTTCAACGAATTTCAATACTGTTTTCACATTTGACCATCAATTTATGTCTATTTCTTAATTTTTAACAAATGCATTTAAGTCTTTGTATATTTGTTACTTGGAAACTACCGAATTATCCAATCTATGGGTAAACTTTTGCTCTTGGAGTAATCTTGAGTAAACTCTTCAGCAAGAAGTCAGTCAAAATAGGGACAGGCGTCTTTTCGTGACATAGGTCAAGAGTCAAGACCCACTTCGTCTCGCTGAGCCATCTGAGTTGTTCAGTTCCATTTCCTCTGCTGCCACTGATTTACCTAAGACTTTGAAGGTATAGATAACCTTCGAAGTCTTAGTCAAAACACCTTTAAACTCTTAGAAGATTTAATTTTAAAACCAAACATCTCGCGTATAAGTATTCCGTTAGGCAACAATTAACATTTAACAAGCAAAGTTGGTGGCAAGTTTAAATCTCGTGTTTCGGCGTTATTTGGCAAATTAATTCGGAAACTTTATCTTGACACGCGAGCGAAAGATGTTTGCTCAAGAGTTTGTTACGTATAATTTGTTAATTGTAGCTT
This sequence comes from Hofmannophila pseudospretella, assembly GCA_947369225.1. NCBI lineage: Eukaryota > Metazoa > Arthropoda > Insecta > Lepidoptera > Oecophoridae > Hofmannophila > Hofmannophila pseudospretella. The sequence goes on along the minus strand of OX376321.1, from coordinate 8,386,732 downwards.
ATACATATATATTCTTATTCCATTTACAGAACATTTTAAGTGATTTTCGTTACCTACTTAATGTTTGCTTAATTTAATTGTACTTATCGAGTTTGTTAGCATGCGTAAACCTGCCTAAGTTGTATAAGAAGAGGAACTGATAAGTGGGATTCTGCTTTTGTAAGACGACTTCATTAGCATATTTGCAGATCTATGAAAGGAGGTTACGTGACTCCATAAATCTTGCCTGGATCTTGGATCTAGGTACATATTCTATTCCTACACTAAGGTTATACATGCCATGACACTAGTTAGTATGCTAAACCTTACTTAAACTAGTAATGTATTAAATTATGTACTAGGTACTTATTTAGCTAACGTAAATCTTTCATAAATAACAATGTGTAGGACTTATAAGTACTTATGGAGTAGGTAGGTAAAGTGAATTACACAAATCATATTTGTAGAAATATTATACAATATGTAATATGTACTCATTGTTTACTATAAAACGAGACGTAAAAAAGTATCTACGTATATACAATTATTTACGAAACATTTACCTATTGAATTTTCCGATTCACTACGTATTGGATTTAATATTTATTTACCAAAGTATACTTAGATTGATATAAATTCGCAAAAATCTTTCGCTCTCTCTGTTGACTGCAACGGATAATGATATTTTGTAAATTGAGAGCTAAAGGCCAGGTAAAAGTAATATCGAGGAAATTTCATTTGTTAGCATCGCGACGTAGACGATTATAGAGAACTCCAATAATAGAGGACACCAATAAGACATATACAGATACTAACCTGCTTTATTTCAGTGTTGTGAAACTAATCAAAGGAGTCTTAATGCTTCGTCGTATTTAAAAACTTAGGTAACTAGGTATTGTCTGACATGGATCCAATCACAGCAAACCTTACCTATACGAGTATATATATCTATTGATGAGGGTTATAGGTAAATATAAGAAAATGACATCTTTACACACAAGGGGTTTCTTTACTTCGACTTATTTATTCCTCTTACTTCATTGGCGCAACTTCCTATATTATGCAGATACGAAGAATACTTAAGGCTCAACTTCTATAGCGATACTAGTGCCATTTTCGAAAAAAAAAACCAGAATTAAGACATTTAACAAAAAGTGGACAGTAGATTTTTTTAATGAGTTGCTTTAGTTTTGCTATAGTATTAACTCATACTTATATAGCCAGTTTCAGTTCACCTTTGTACGGATAGTCAAAGTTTTGTTTACGAAGTTTCTCAAGTCATTGCAGCGTCAAGTAGAACAAACGTTACTAAACACTTGACGTAGCACTACAATAGGACATCTACGAGTACCTTGCGAAACTACTAATTCTATCACAGAAGTATAAAGAAATAGGCTATAGATGTGGTACGCTTGCGGTAATTGTATCTCTGCAAAGGTTACCTACGCTAAGATACTAGACAGGCCTATGTAGAGTTTTTATGTGACACTATCTTAGTATTTATTTACCATTTGGTACCAGAATAATAGACTATAGATGTGGTACGCTTGCGGTAATTGTATCTCTGCAAAGGTTACCTACGCTAAGATACTAGATAGGCCTATGTAGAGTTTTTCTGTGACACTATCTTAGTATTTATTTACCATTTGGTACCAGAATAATAGACTATAGATGTGGTACGCTTGCGGTAATTGTATCTCTGCAAATGTTAACTACGCTACGATACTAGACAGGCCTATGTAGAGTTTTTCTGTGACACTATCTTAGTATTTATTTACCATTTGGTACCAGAATACCTATAATTTTCTTGTAGTAACTCTTCGGTGGAATAAGGGAGTTAAATTTCATCCCCTATATTTTGTAAAATAACTGTTTATGGTAAGAGAGCGACATTCGTTGTCCTGTAGAAATAAGGTTTTAGTAGGCATTTCTATTGCTTACTTATTTCGATTTCTGTGACTTCTAGAGCAAGTAAGTCTTCAGAAATTCTCTCTGAATTGCGCTTGCACTATTAACCTGTTACGCGGAGGTTTAAAACAAGAAACAAGTTTACCTGCAAAGGTGAGTCAGCCCTTAAGTTAGTGAAATTGTTAATATGAACTCAGTCGTTGCGTTAAGTAAATGGTTACTAGGGGGTTCAGACTAGACTTAGGATTGAACTTCCCGTGAACTCTCATCAGCCAGTATGTTTAGTTTACCTTCCATTGTAAATCCGTTGTGGATACAAGTACGTTAATTTTATGTTAAAATCTCGATTTTTTTCCATTCTGTTATGCATAAGTGATTGATGCTCAAAGGGAAGAAAGGATCTGCCGAAACATGGAATCTATCAATCTGCACCACGATAGCGAACCTTGGCCATTGAAGCTGATTGTTTAACATTGGAGAACTATTGTTAGAATTTTGATATGAAGTATCCACTTGTCCGACCACAACACTCATCACTCGACGCTTACGAGGCATTCTAGACGGCTCAGCGACTGACGAAGATGGACGCTTTGCATTTTTAATCCGTTCACTGTGACATGATGATCCGTTACTTTGCTCGTAGTTGTCCGATTGTTGTGATTTTTGTCTTAAACGGTAGATGCTTTGCCGCTCTGCATGAAACATTGCCGTTTTCCGAATTCGGTTGCGCTTTCTTTTCAGGTTACGACTTTTGCTACGAGCCATGGCGTAACAACTAACGAAACTTTTCAATTATTTTCAACTGTTGAAACAAGATGCGAAATGAGATCTAGTTTTAAGTAACGTAGTTTAAGCAAACAACGCAGTTTCAAGTATTTCGATATTTATAATAGTTCTAAAGTTATAGATAATTTAATATAAGTCGGTACTTTTATTGGCCAAAAAAGGGACCCACTTCGGCATGCTGTAGCGAAGCGGAGAAACAATGTTTCATTTATTTTTAGGTATCGTTAGAACGGCACCGAATGAATCTATCCAATGGCACAACTTTCATTTTGATAAGGAAGGCCAAAAGTAACTTAGGCAACTAGATTGTCATGTCTAGATAGACAGGATAGATAGCCTATCCAGCTACAAATAGTACATAGAACCTCCACTAGCCTATCCAGCTACAAATAGTACATAGAACCTCCAACATTACTGTCTACAACAAAAAAGGAAAGTAAACAGTGTACGACGGTATTTGTGCTATTATTGCATCACATGTTGTGAATTGTAACGGAAGCAAGGAAATCGACGGTCTCCGAGGGATTACGCCAAGATAAGGGGTTCCTCCACTGAGTTCTCTCGACAGAAATATTCTTTTTAAAGCGGTCCCCGTAGTCCGCGACGTAATAAAGAGCGACATTTTAGAACTAAATTTAAAAACCGTTCTCTGGTCGAGAGAATATATAAAACTGTTTTGTAGTTCTGTGGATCGACTAATTATTTTCTGGGTCTGAATAAGATATTGTTAAGTAAAAACACGTGGATTTTGTCATTATATTTTCGAGGAAAATTCATTTTCCTTTGGGTAAATATTTTGAGTCGCACTCCATAATTTCTAAATTAAATGAAACTAAGTAATAAGTATGTACTTAAGTGTAATACCATGTAAATACAACCGCACCATGCCATCACCCTCCCACACACTCAGTACCTCACATACACACTAATATCCTCATTCATAAAAACAAACACATTCATACAACATAACACGCACACATTGTTGCTTTCTTCGTCCGTGCAGTCACTGAGGGGCCAGCTGAAAATCAGCGCTGTGGCTTGCCTCAGCATTATGCTGAGCTGGTGTACCCTTTTTGGCACTGTACCACACCAGATGTTTTGTGCTGCATGTATTAATCTTTGTATACTTCTGTATTGTGTTCTATATTCTGGTGTTTACAGTGCTAAATAAACGTTTTCAATTTCAAATGACTTAATATAAAACTCAATTGGAATTTTCTTAGTATCTAGTGTTATTCCATTTATACCTACATATTATGGCTTCATCAACATCAATCTATATTCGATGCGTCGTATAGTAAAATGGTTTATTTTTTATTTTTCAGGAAAATAATTTCCGTGGCAACATTCAGCGGTGAAGTTGGCGGAGCCTGCATCTAAATTTATTTAGTTTACCATGGACATCCCCATAAAGGACATCTTTCCCACCGCTGAGGAAATGAGTGCAAGCTTGAATACTTTGTGGACGCCTTTTTTGAGACAGGTATTATTCGATTTATATGAAGAAGAGGTTGAAAAGTAATTAGAGTGGTACATCACAATAAACGAAATAATATATGCATAGTTCAGTGAAGTTCATTTCATAGACAAAAATAATGGATCATAATATTGCGAAAGCAATTATGATGAGCTACCTATCATTGAAAATGAATCTCCATACAAACGAATTATGCAGATATCCTAGAATGTGTAAATCGTCAGGAATTTAAATTCTCATAAAAGGAAATTAAAAATTAATAAATATTTTTCTAAATTAACTAATTATAAATTAATTATTTCTACGGATAATCCATAATTAATTATAATTTGAAATGTCTCACATAACTAAATGAAAAGAATTAGGCGAGACATGAGATCACAATTGATGAAACTTGTCAATTATTTTCAACTTTTGAAACCAGATGCGAAGTGAGACCTGGTTTTAAGTAGCGTTGTTCAAACTCATCACAACGCACCTCAAGTGTTTCAATATCTATAATAGTTCCAAAGTTATAGCGAGTTTAATATAAGGCGGTAAATTTTTTTGGTCAAAAAAGGGACCCACTTCGGCAAGCTGTAGCGAAGCGCGAAAACAATGTTTCAGTTATTGTTAGGTATCGTTAGAACGGCGCCGAATGAATTTATCCAATGGTACAACTTCCATTTGAATTAGGTTAAATAGTTCAAGAGCTAGTGGTATGCTGAAAGTACACATTTTCGTCACCGTGACTCGACACAAGTTCACTCACATACAAAGCGAGTGTGTAAGATATGAAATAGATTCCATGTCAAAAATAGGATGAAGTGTGTTGATCCTGTGAATAATAAATCGAATTAAATTTTTGTAGCTCTTCGTTTGCAGTGGAACTTTCGTTGTATACTTCGTGACCGGGCTAAGTTTTGGCACGCCTACAGTATTAATCCCCCAAATGAGGAGAGACGCTAACTCTACCGCGGCCGTCAGTGACGATATGGTTACTTGGCTATGTGAGTAAATCATTTTTTTCCCAAATAAGTTATTATTGCTATTTTTAATTCTACCTATATTCAATCGTAATATGGTGAGGTACTTTTTTGGCGATCATGTCTAGAGAGTTGTTATAAATGGAAAGCATTTTTTTGTGTTTCTCGCATTTCGTCAATTTTATTACATCGTGAAATAAAAAGAAATTCAAATATTAACACGGACCTCGAATATATTTTTAAATGGGTAATAATAATGGTTCCGAAAAATAAATGAAATTCCTGCGAACTGTGGCTTACTGTAATACTAACTAAGCTGCGATAAAATACGTTACTGAAATAAATTATCACAGAATATACCGACAAAGTAATCATACATAGCAAATAAACAAGAGCATGTTTAAATTACAATTCTCCGAAAAAAAAACTGAACTTCCGAATAAAATACTAAACTTCCGAAAGAAATACTAACACACTGAAAACATATGTTCTACCGTTTTTAAGCGCACTGTAGGAACAAGTTTAATTTATATTATTGGTTATAGAAATATTTTTTAACACTCAATTTTAATGAAAATAACTATTACCGTTCGCGCCCCTCTTGGATCACCTTTCACAATAGTGACATAAGCAATTAGATGTATTTCTTAAGAACAATTTTGTATACTTATTTTTTTTTCATATTATAATATTTCAGAACAAACTGGGTTAATTTTATTTACAAAATAGTTTACAATATTTAAGAATCGCTGCACATTGACGAATTGACGTATGTTTCTCTAATCCGTATTCACTCTTAGAGGATAAGGAGGATAACATTATTTAAATAACGACTAAAGTATAATAATTACAAGCAAAATTTTTATATTACTTAAAAGTACCTAAGGTGTCACTCAGAATAGTTTTCTGAGTGACACTCACAATATTTTAACAAGCATTAAAGTTTATGAAATGTGTAAGGTCGAATCTAAATTTATATTAGGTGATTTACATTAAAAATAACAAACTATAGTTTTCTGTAAAATGTAATTTAAGGCGATAGATTAGTATAACGTTAGCAAAGGATGTATTAATTTTTCGGAATTTTCAGTATTTTAGTACCTATTTTCCGTATGTTTGTTTGTACAAAAGTTTTCGGTAACGTATAAATAAGGCAGCAATATTCATTTTTTGAACAAGCCCATTTTTAATCTACTTTTCGGAGCTTTTATTAATTATACCCTTTTTAAATGATTTTAAAACATTTTTTGCAGCATCCGCCCACAGCTACAGTGCTATGCTGGCCGTGTTTATTTTGTCCCTCCTCGTGCGGCTCATGGGTCGAAAACGACCCTTTATATTCGTATGCCTTTGTGCACTCACAGGCTTCATCGTGTACTGCACAGCCACTACCGTTACACATGTCATAATCAGTGAAATCATCATGGGAATGTTGTTCGCAAGCAACATGACCGTCTCAATCATGATAGTTTCAGAGTACACGTCCCCACAATATCGAGGGTTGTTCCTCACTCTCAAATCAGCAACATTCTTCTGGGGTGTTTGGGCTGCAAATGCTATAGGAACGTTTTACTACTGGAAAAACATCGGAAAATTGGCACTAGGCTGTATCTTTTATACATTGACTGCTTTATTTTGGCCAGAATCTCCGCATTGGTTGGCCAGCCAAGGTCGTTTCGATGAATGTATCGCATCCCACCGATGGCTCCGGGGCACTGATAAAGAATCTGAAAGAGAACTTGAAGATCTTATAAATTCACAAAAAGATTACATTAGAAACAGCGAAACAAACAAAGCGCCCGCTTTGCGAGACAAACTATACAACACAGTTAAGATAATTTTGTCCAAACCATTTTATAAGCCTGTATTACTATCCGCTGCCATTATGGCGGCATATCATGCTTCTGGAAAATTAGTATGTGCTATGTATGCCACCCAGTTGTTAAAGAAAATAATGCAAAGTGAATCGACAGCTTATATTAGCATGCTAATTTTGGACGGAGTTACTGTACTGGGAATGTACTTTGGCTGCGCCATGTCAAAGTTTCTCAAGAGAAGGACTTTGCTGTTGAGCTCTTCCTCATTAGGGATTATATTTCTGTTCTTAATAGCTTTATACTTATATTTAGTTGAACTATCCGTTATAGTAGAAAATGACATAATTCCTATTTTCTTATTGACTTCGTTTTCTGTGACTATAAGTTGTGGTCTCATGATTATGGCTTCATCAATCTATGGTGAATTAATACCTTTAAGATATAAAAATATTGGTTCGGTTGTGATTGTGTTAATATCGAATACATTGCTTGCAACTCTTTTAAAAATTTCACCCTTTATTTTTAAGACTTTCGATTTACATGGTACATTTTTGTTCTTCGCATTAACATCATCACTTTTTACATTTTTAATTTATAAGTATCTACCTGAAACTAAAGACAAGACTCTTCAGGAAATAGAAAAGTATTTTCACAAAAATGTACAGAACGAAATTCAAGAGGAAGCTAAAGAATTAATGTTTATGAGAACGAATAATGTTAAGACACCCTGAAGGGCTGTAAAATTGTGACATTGGAGATGTTTTATACCTTTATACTGTGTTTATTTTATATGTAGTATAAGTAGTACGGTTATAAAGCCATCTATGATGGTTACCTGTATTTATGATCTAAGCTTAGAACTTAATATTAATGTTAGAACATTTATTATGGCGTAGGTCTTAAGCATGTCTTTAGCATGTTCGTGGTGGGGTAAGGCGAGTGGCGAGTGAAAACAAAAAATGTTGTAGTAACTCGGATGCGAGCTACTGACCGACTCGCATAACCTAGGCATTAATGAGAAATTATAACTAAAGCGGACACTGCATCAACCACATAAACGTATTGAATGATTAAAAAAAAGCTTAGATATTAAATACCGTTAATATAATACTTTAAAAACTTATCACACATTTTTATTGCATTTTTTTTCTTGTGAACCCCTAAAAACTCGCAGAAAAGGAGTAAGTACTCAATTCAAACTTGGAAATGCTAACATTACTCCAACAAGAGGAGACAGTGCGACAAGAAATCCGTTATCATCAATTTGTCTAGCGTGTCTTAGGGAGACAAGTGACAGATAAAATGCAGTCAGTTTGGGTTCCTGTGTGATTTATGGATGAGGTGTCGTCGCGCCACCGCCGCCGCCTCTTCAGCCGCTGTCAAACTTGCTGAGGCGGCTCGAGCTTACTGCAGACACACAGTTTCTCGATTTGGTACTTTAAATTACCTACCGGGACGTGGTACTATGTGGGTTAAATTGGTAAGGCAGAGGGATTTATAGCACATACTATTTTTAGCTAAGATTAGTTTATTTTTGAAGTTAATTAATCGGGGATAGGCCGAAGACAAATGTCATAAAATAATATAATGTCACATAAAATAGCAGAAAATTCAAGACTTAAATATTTATTCCACTTTTCGCAAGAAGGTTCTACGAGTATGTTACAGTACTTGGTATTATATTAGAAACTTTATCTTCAAATTCAGCCAAGTCGGGATTATTCAATTGTGAAACGCTTTTGAAATAGATTGATGCAAAAATAAATCAGAAATAGGTTGTAGTGAATCGAAGACAAAGTTCATATTATTTTCGACGTTGAACTATTTCTGCTTTATGTAGAGTCTTACAAAGTGAAATAATTATTTAATTCAATAAAAAAATATTTACTTACCTACTTAAAACAATTACAAAAAGAGGTGTCTGTCGCTTAGTATGTTTCCACTAATGAGAAAATTATTGACTCTACCTTATATTAAAGATTTACTGTTGTATTGAATTATCATAAACGTTAAAATCACTGTATTTTAAAAGCAACCTGTGAAATGTAATGATTGTGATAGTATTGTAATGAAAGCGCAGCCAATTAATCAGGCAACCATAACAAGTTTAAATCTTCAATCACGGGAAATTGCACATCAGCGGATTTCGAATCCGCGCAGTTCGCGGACGTGGATGCTGTGCAAACAGTTGCTCCGTAAACATAAATGTTCAGGTAATGAAAGCGAAATGTAATTATAATTGTTTGTGGCAAGTGTTGTTCTTTATTTAAAACCGTTTATAACGAGCCATGAGTGGTTAACGGGATTATGACGAAGGTATTAGACGAAAATCATGCATAATCGTGTTATTAACGTCGTGTATGGAGTCTAATCAACTACCTCGATACAACCTCACTATAATTAAGCACTATAAACTTTCGCAAAGGTATTTTATTAGCCTAGGGCAGATCTAGTTTAAGCCAACAATGTTCAGAACAATTTCACAGCTATCGTTTGTTGAAATTGCTCGTTCCGACCACTCGTAGTTTCTATTGACGTAAAAGAACTTGTTTGGTCTAGACGATACACTAGAAAATAAATAAAACTTCTACGTCAGAACTGGAGTGAAAATTGCGTGGTTTCCGTGGTTTTATTTATTGTATCGTTAACCGCGCAGTTATATTCCGGTGGTAGACTCAGACATTTACATGTGGGGCGGCGTTATCGAGTGCGTAATCAGTTTATAACGTCTAAATAAGCGAGGCAGCTCCGACAGAGCTGTTATTTACTACTATGCAAATTGCCCCGTAAAATGTACCCGTAAATCTCGGGAAACCACCGTGCGGAGACAACGGGCCTATTAGCGCCGATTCCGTGTACGCACGCCACCGAATTTGAAATGGCCTATCGGGGAATGGGCACCGAAATGTGGGGAACTTTGTTCTCCGCTGTTTAAGGCATACCTGAACGTAGGCGTACGAGCAGAGACAATAGAGGTAGCTAGTAAATCAATCGGGTTCTACAGTGCGATGTTGACTAATTTTTATTTATTTAGTTTACTTTACTTTTTCACAATTAGTCGCACAACGATAAAAAATGTAATATATATCCGTGTAGTTTCCGACATTCAAAGGATCGTGTCTATGCTATTGCCATACTTACAACACTGCCCATAGAAAATACTGATCCAGTTTTTGTACGAGGTAAAATTACCGTATACTTCTAGATATTAATGGTTAAAGTTAGTACTGGAGTATATGTAGCCAGTACCTGCTAGTATGGCGCTACGGAACGTGACATCACAATTCTCTATTGCCGTTTCTTTCTACCGTCTGATTTTTGATTGCCTGTAGCCATGAAGGTAGGAAATTTAGTCTCCCCCGCCTATAGGGGGAGACTAAATTTTTCTCATCCATGCCTGTAGCTATTTTATTTTTCAATGAATTATATTATATATAAATTAATATTTAATTAATTAATTAATTTTTAATTATTATTAATATTATGTTTTAAAATTTCTGTTTATCTCCAATTTCTGGGGTATTCTACCACAATCGCGGGCTTTAGGCCAAACGAGAGTGGGGACGAAAAAATAAAAAAACTTAAATTATTATTATTATTTAATTATATTATTATTATATTTTTTTATTCTTACCATCAATTTATGTCTATTTCTTTTATATAATTATTTATACTTATTATTATTACTTAGTAAAATATTGCTTTAAAATCCATTTCTAAAATGTATTAAGCACCTAAAGAAAAAATCTTATAAAATCTTTTATTTACTTAATACCTTACCTACCTACATACATCATGTTATATTTTTGTACCTATTCCTTTAATATGAGTAGGGTATATAAATATTGAGCAAGATTAAAATTAAAATCACAATTCCACGAATTCTTCTCGGGCTCTAAATATTTTTTAAAGGATCCCATGAGAAGAAACAAATTCATTTAATAGTAATACCTATAAATATTGGTAAACGCCGGAGTATCAAAGAAAATACAAAATGTTGAATATTAATTTTCGGTTTGTAGAACAAAGAGGAGGAAGCTGCTGAGAATCGATGAATAACATAATTGCTTGCAAACAAAGATAATGTCTAGGTAGAGTTTGTATTGAATTCGAATAAGAGATTATGGACACTACGAAAATCGAAGTTATCTAGCATCTCGAAGTCAAGATTATGAGGAACGAGTACCTAAAATATTACTATCATCATTATGATTATAATTAATATCCTACCATAAACATAAATGTGATAAAGGGGGCCAAGTTACCGAACTTTGCTACCGAACTAAAAGAGTTGAGATTGAAAAAAATTATGTGTGAAAAAATGCTAACAATAAAAAAACACAGTCCGTGCGTCGTCCTTTTATTTCGAACTTGGTAGACACGGCAGTGTTTAGTGTGTGTATAGATCCCCCTTAGATCACACGTCTTGCTTTGCACAAGCGGATACGGGTGCTGTTAACATGCCTTTGCAAAACTTATTTTTATTCAGACATTATGTTTTCCTCACGATGTTTTCCTTAATGGGAATGCGTCCCATACCTACATATACTAGCCACTTCCAACAGACGCTCGTGGACATAAGTTATCGCTTCTTATTATATTATGGACATACTTAGTTCCTAGAATCACCAAGGTTTATCAAGATGTTGAGATAGGCGTTATGAATGAAACCACATTTATTATATTCCCATATTGTACTACTTTGAATGGACGTAGGATACGTATGTATCAATATACAATAAGCATGTCGGTTGACTCAATAGTGCAACCTCGTGTAAGGTCCATTCGCTTAAATCATCTTGCTCTTTAAAAATGCCGCCTGTTCGGGCATTATAATTTACTTATACTACTATATCCGCCACGTGCGGGCGTGCGAGTGGTGGGAGACCCTCGGTCGGCTGCCATCTTGCTTCGACCACACGAAATCTACGGCGGGCAATTAAAAATTCGGTTTATGTGGTTTCTCAATATTTCTGGACAATTTCCTTCGATTTATGTGTTTATTATGTGTGATCTATGTTTGTGTAATAAATTGGCTAGTCAAAATTTTGTGATTAGTGAAAAAACTGATGTGCACTGTTGGACACCATGTGGCCTAGCTCCTTTGCATGAGACGCAGCTCAAAGCCAATCCAGTCTAGTGGTATACTTCTTATGTGTCTATTGTAACACCTGGAAACGCCTAACAGAAGAACCAGACTAGCTCCATCCACGGTCTATCGAAGTCTATTAATCACCGCCCGTGCTCGCTTTTCAAAGAGCGAGACTATTTAAGTGAATAGACTTTTAAACAAACCTATCCTTGATTTATCAACATTAGACAATCGACCATAGTCATCGTTTGACAACAGCGCGAGCGGAGCGGCATTTTCAAAAAGCGAGACAATTTGAGTGAATGGACTTTAGATGCAATCAATTTCAATTTCAATTTCAATTTTTTTCAATTTATTTATTCGTTAACAATTTAATAATTGTGTTCGAAATTAAACATAATATTTTAACTAATACATAGGAAAACAATAAGTAACAATCAATTATCAGCAAAATCACAATAGGAACTTCAATGTCAATAATTCATGTCAATAATTAAAATTCGTCAAAACAATAACAGCACTTTTCCAAAAGATACGTTTTTAATTCGTTTTTAAAACTATTTAAATTCGTGATAGTTTTAAAGGCCGTCGGCATCCTATTGTAGAGTCTCACTGCCTGATATCGTGCACAGTGTTTAACAACAGTCAGTGCGGGGTGTATGATATCTTTCAGGTCCTTTCTCCTTGTAGACGTTCGTAGCTCCATTTCCTCATTAGTCTCAAACAGATATCTATGCTTCACAACATCAGTTAACAGAACCATAATGTACAAACTTGGAACCGTTAGTATACCCAAAGTCCTAAAATGAGTTTTACATGACTCCCATGGTGGAATGCGTACTATGGTTCGTATTGCTCTTTTCTGAGCTATAAACGCTTTTTGTATATTATAACAGTAACTGTTTCCCCACAGTTTAATGCTATATCTTAGTCTTGATTCTATCAGAGCATAGTAAACCATTATTAATTGTTCTCTAGTTAGTTCATCCCTCAAGCTGCGGAGTGCATAACATGCAGAACTTATGGAGTTTTCTAAGGCATTTAGTTCTGGTTTCCAGTTTAAGAATTGATCTATATAAACTCCCAAAAACTTAACCTCTTTAACATTCTCAATGTCTTCTCCATGAATTGCAACTTCTAAGTTATCTCTGTTTCTTGCAGTGGTCTTGAAAAGTAATATGTTCGTTTTGTTAGTGTTAAGTTTTAGATTATTACATTGAAACCATTTGTCAAAAACAACCAAGGCTTGATTGATTTTAGTGTTCAAGTCCTGCATATTATCACTTGATAGAATAGCGTTCGTGTCGTCAGCAAATACTACTAATTTTATATATGGAATGACATTACATACATAGTTCAGCATATCATTTAGAAATATGATAAAAAATATTGGACCTAAGACTGAGCCTTGAGGCACGCCTCTAGTTATTCGAATCATTTTAGAATTGTACTGTTTCTCAGTTCCATCTACAAGTTGTCTAATCTCAACGAACTGTTGCCTATTATATAGATATGATTTGAATATATCTAAGGCTTGATTTCTGATGCCGTAATGCTCCATTTTACTTATCAGAATATCGTGATCTACAGTATCAAATGCTGAGCTCAGATCGAGGAACACTCCAGCAACTCTTTTCTTGTTATTAAGTTGTTGCATCAAATCATCAATTAGAGTATCTATTGCCGTTCCCGTTCCAACTCCTCTCTGATATCCAAACTGTCGCAAGTGTAGTATGGAATTTTGATACAAATGTGCTAATAATCTGGATTTTAACAGCTTCTCAAAAATTTTAGATAAAGATGGAAGTAATGAAATTGGCCTATAGTTTTTTGGGTCTAAATTACTATTCTTCTTATGAATTGGCACTATTTTGGCTATTTTCAATTGATCGGGAAATACGCTTTCACTGATACATAGGTTAAAGAAATATGAAAGGGGTTCAGCTAAAATGTCAATATTATCTTTTATTATGGTTATCGGCACATGGTCATAACCTGATGATTTTTTTGTTAACATTTCGTTTACTACTTTTGCAACTTCAATCCTATTTGTTGGTCGACACTCCATATCTGTATCTACTCGTTTAGTGCTGTTTTTTAGCAATGTTGTTGCTTCCAATAACTGTCCTGAATCAGTTCCATGGTCAAAAGTTTTACTAAAAACATTAGCAATGTCAATTGGGTTTTCAATAATTTCACCATCTAATTTTAAAAGCAATTTTTTATTGAGACTGTTTGATTTTTTATTCGTATTCATATTTACAATATTCCAAATTTCCTTGACAGAGTTTTTGGCTTTTTGTATTCTGGTTTGTACTGATTTTGACCTTGCACTTCTCAATACCTTTTTGTACCATCTGATATATGATGTTCGGTACTTAAATAAAGTTCCATCATTATGATTTTTGTCCAGGCTACACAGCACTCTTTTCATTTTACTTGAAACTTTTATGCCTTTCGTCACCCATTTTAGTTTTTTATAATTCTTTAATTTAACTTTCCTTCTATGTTTCTTAAAGCTTTGGGTAAAAATATCTTTAAAAGTTGCAAGAAAACCATTTATTCCTAATCGTTTCCATTCTATACTTAGAAATTTGTGTCTAAAAGTACTACAAGTTTTCTTGTTAAAAATCCTTTTTTCTACAAATATTACTTGCTCCATGATGCTCTTTAAGTTTTCTTTACGTGTACTTTCCATCTCCACTCCACAAAGGATTGCGCTATGACCATCTGATAAACCGTTTTGATTTACATTTACACTCTTGACTTCATTATCCGGAATATTAGTTAAAATGTTGTCAATGCACGATTGTGACCCGTTACGTTCGAAAGTCACAGTTTTTACTAAATGTCTAAAATTATAACATTGTAATAAGTTCAAAAAGTTTGTCTTGTCATTATTAGAGTCTTTCAAAATGTCAATATTAAAGTCACCACAAATTAAGCAATTCCTTTTGAAAAAGTGCTGCAACAGTAATTCTAGATTTTCTAAGAATATTTCAATTTTTTTATTGTTTTGGTAAATACAACATATATTGAGATTTGTATCTAGATCTCTCACCCCACACACTTCAAAACATTCAGGTTTGCTTAATTTTTTACAAAAATTGATAGTCTCTACTTGCCTGCCTCTTTTAACTAATATCAATGTTCCTCCTCTAATTTTATTAGTCCTTGTGTAATATGTTGCTAATTCAAACTGATCAAATTTTAAAATTTCAATTGCTTTTTCATTTAAAAAGTGTTCACATATACATACATAATCCTGTTCAAATTTTAAATTATCCAAGAATAATTCAAGCTGATCTTTTTTTGTGTTAATTCCACAAATGTTCTGGTAGAAAAAGTTCAAAGTTACGTTTGTAAATAGAGGTTTCGGCATAACACAATTTTGTCTTGCACAATGTGGTGAGGTGATTATATTCTTAGAGGATAAAAAGTGAGATGAATATGAACAACTGATATTATTATTAACGAAAAAACTGGATATTTGTAGATTCCCTAGCAAAGCGAGTCATTTCTAATAAATCATTGAAGACAGTGAACATGCCACGTCCATTTAGTGTTCCACTATCAACGTGGAACATTGAACCATCATATTCCAAATTCTTGTTCGAATCTACAAGGTAGGCGTATTCATGAGTCATCACATCTTGGTAGAGTAAATCATTGAATACTTCAACACGCCAGTTGTACAAATTCATGAATTTGCTATATTTATACGTTGGTGAGCAAATTATAATATTTGTGTGTTTTATCACCGATAAAGTTTCTCTAATGAATGTTACTAATTCTGAGTAGTTTTTAGTTGTACGGAAATCCTTTTCACCTATTAACACTACACAAAAATCGTCCATTGTGAAATTTGAGAGTTTCGCATCCAGGCCTCTCAACAGAAACCTTGTTCCACAATTTGTCAACTTGTGGTGGCAAAATTCATGGTTTTCGTTAAAAATCTTCTCAGCTGTAGTTAGTACTTTATTCGTGTTATCTGAGCTCAATAAGCACATTTTGCTTTTTGAGATATTTGCAGGAGAAGTTTTTTTCGGTGTTGCTTGCGTAGTCTCCTTAATTGTTGAAGGCAGAGTCTCTTTAAGAGATGCAATAGGTGGACTCGGGTTGGTTGTAGGTGTGAAAGCCAAATTCTCTACGTATATATCGGCGTCGTCCTCCTTTGATGTATGAGATTTTTCTAGTGATATCTCTTCAATTTCAAGGAACAGGTTTGGCATAGTTTTATTTCTTTCATTTTGTTTTTTTTTACTTGTAGTTGTTAGACATAACTTCGTTAGACGGTCACATTTCTTTTTGTATTTACTTAATTCATCTTTTAATTTAAACTCCTTCGATAACATACTCTCTATTTCGCTCTCAGCTGACTCAAGTTGCATTTTCAGAGTGGACACCGTTTCTCTGAGTTCTTCCAGTTCACTAGCAATAAGCAAATTGTTCAATTCCGGGCAACTCCTTCCATGGCTAAGGGCGGGCACGTTATCTTCCTCGTCACTATCTGTTTCCAGAGTTGACGATAACGTATCAAAAGAATTTTTGGTTGCGACATTTACTATGACAGTTCCCTTTTTACGTCGTGTGATGTTATCAACCATCGGAGGCGAGATTATGGGTTGTACTGTAGTTGATTGCAGTGTATGATCTGGGCTATTATTAGTTTTAGTCCTAGTAAGAAAACTGCTGTCGTCGGCTGGATAAGAATTGTTGATAGACTTGAGCTTGTTGTCTACCACGCAGGAATTAGCGCAGCTAGTGTCATCCGCACAGGCTTTAGCGGTGGGAGTGTAGTCGGTGTTCACGACACTGGAAGCCGTGATGATGGAAACATCCCCTATAATGCCAGCATTCCTTGAATTTGGTAGTTTTGAAGTAGTTTCTCTCACATTTTCCATAGCATTTTTTGTATTTATCGGAGTGCTGGTTTTTTTGTTACACTTCCTACACTTCCAGTTTCCTTTTTTTCTAACTTCCATGAGAGTGTAACGCTGTCTCGATACCTCGGAGCAGCCGTCAATACATAATATTTTTTTACAGATACTGCATAAGATGTAGTCATTTCTTTTGCATTTATTTCTGCAATCGTCGCAAGTTTTGGTTTTTGACGCCATTTCAATAGATACAAATGTGTCGTACTTGTAGAATCGGTCGGTTACTCATAAAGCGCTTAAAGCAACAACACTAGTCTCGCTGTCGTCTAATTGGAGCGGATGTGAAGTGCGCTGTTATCGCTTACTAACTTGTATTATAGGTCCAGTGCAGCGGAGATGTTATCACCGCAAGATGGTCGTAAGCGCCATGCAATCCGGGGCGCTTACGCGTTTTCTGCAACAGCTTCGTTTTTCTTAGGTCAACGGTTTATTTTTGATTGTTTTATTGATTTTTTTGATCATTTATGTTTACTTTTCTTTACCAATATACACCACTATATTCACTGAGTTCTGATACACAATTTACACTAAAATTCAACACAGTAAACATTGTATTTACGTGAATAATTAATTAAAAAACGTAATCAATCAAATACGCGTGCATATCGGTCAAGTGCACTCTGCATATATAATCGATCTTATCTTACAGGAGAAACGAGGTGACCTGAAAACTGTTTAAACACGATTCTTCAAAATCAGTCGCTGTTGGTGACGTGGCTGTGTTGGCTATCAAAAGGCTGTCGAAAGCATGGGGAGCTCTTGTAGAGAAAAATACATCACTTGTTCGGTACATGCAACGTTAAGGGTGTAGGGTTGCATGCACGAAATTATTGGTTATGTGTAATTTTGATTGACTTTTAAGTCAATCTTCCAAAGTTGTAGATCAGAGAAAATATTCACATTCTCAGTGAAAAAATAAATGAGAACTTAATTTAAAAATGGTACTCGATTATGGAAAAGGGCTATGATTAGTACTTATCTACAGATAAAAAAATGTGATCACCATTTTCGGTTGCCATCTTCAAAATTAAGTTTTTTTAGTTAGTGTTAATAAATTTGTATTCGTAGAGTAAATAACTAACATTAAAATAAGCTATAAAATTAATTTAAAAAACAACAAAATATTAGTACTTAGTTAAAATATTTTGAGCTCCTGTGCCTATACTAGCTTAATAATCGTTGCCTAACGCACAGAAAACCTTAGAAATTTTTGTCGAGCTTGAAGTATTAGGTATATTCTTACAATATAGACTGTGTTCGAAAAGCATGGATAACTTACCTGACAGTGAATTCAATTTTTCACTATATTGCACTGAAATTTACATGTTCCTACATCACACGTAGATATGGGTTACCAATTTACCATGTTGGTAAAAACGTTAAGGGTAAAACATAATTTTCACTCTCGTAATGGAAAGGTGCATACGTTTTAGTGAACACGCAATAAAAGCCTTTTATTGTCGAATGAACAGTTGGACTAGCAGCGACAAAGGTGAAATAAGGAAAAGTAGTGTAGGCCATAAAGTACCGGATACCTACACCCATTACAGAAGTTACAAACTGTTTCATTCTTATTTAAGCAAGACACTAGTATACCTACTAATATCTATGAGTATGTTTTTGATTCAGTTTCTGAAAGAAGGTAAAAATAGCCTATATTTCCTGGATTCAAGTGTATACAGTTTAGTTTCTTACGAAAGGTTAGTAATGGACAACTTTCACAATGATGCCTATTTACTTTGTCTCAATTTCTATAGGTATGTTAACCAATTGGCTGAAGTGTTTGTGAGCGAATTTTTGCATTTAATCATATTAAACGCAAAAACGTTGCAGTGGCTCCATAATTTGCGGTTCGGTGTAATGTTAATAAAAGCCGATATTTCCTGGATGCAGCTGCCGCTCGCGCTACCTACCCAAACGAAAGAGAGCTTTGATACATGTATTTCTGTAACTGCACTGCGGCATCATCGGTGCGATATTAAAGCAAAAAATCTAGCAACGCTCGGCCCACTGTTTTCCATTACCGTAATGGAGTTACTTTTCTGTTACATTCTGGTGACTAAAATTTGGACAACGTGTGGATTTTTGTTAAAATTGAAACAGAAAGAGCAATGTGAAAACACAATAATGTATGTTGGAAGCCCAGTTATGCTTGTTAGTCTATATTTTTTGTTCACGAAGTAAACATAGATGTATGTTTATTTCGTGAACAAATAACATGGTAATCCATCATAAAAAGATTTTAATAAGAGTAAACACGTAATATATCTAGGGTATTGTTTATGTACATAATCTTTGGTGTTGGTTAAATTGGTTATCATAAGGAAATACCTATATACTTACTAATTTTATCCTCATATTTTTAAATTATGATTCGAGCTTTTTATAGTACAGTATAAAAGGTAGTAGTATTAATTTTATAGTACGAGTACAGTTGGTATTACTCATATTCAGAATTATATTTGGTAAGTAAGTATGATTACTTTCAGTAAGTGTGCTCCTCCGAGGCTGGTGTCACCAGAAAATGAAACAATGATTTATATCGAGTGACGGCGAAGGTGTAAGTAGAAGCAATAAATTTGAACCTAATTACTGCCAGGTGTCAGAGCCAAAGCCACACCGCCTGAACAACTTTGCTCCATAAGTCAGCCCGATCGAGATGAAGGCGCGTGTTACGAAATATTAGCTTGCATTAACTACACGTGACATGATATATTGTGTATCATACAGTTGGTAAACTGTTTAAATTACCGGTATCGTAACGTAAGTATAAATATTTAGCTAGCGAAATAAGGTGTTACACCTAAACTTGAATCCAAGCGATGCTACACTGACAAAACGGGAGAACAGTTCAATTATTTCAAAGTTCATTATAATTAGGAAAAGTGCTTTACTAGTTTTGTAGTGACTGTTTTCACGTTATAGGTCGACAAGTTGGTTCCATATAACGAAACACTTTTCTCGGTGTAGGGGACAGCGAAAGTGGTTGGAAACGGTTCGTGTAAGTAAGGGTCCAGAAGTAAAGTAAATAAGTAGGTACGGATTTACTAGACGTTTGTCTATGATATTTCACAATTTACTATAGATATAGGGTAAGTTCAGGATAGTTGCCCCAGTAGGATAGATGCCCCAAATTCAAAAACTCATTCTTAGAAAAATTCGCGGTAGCCAGATATGCAGTAAATCGAAAGCGCACACCCCCCACGCCTTTGTGCCACGTGGACTGTAGCTGGCAGCGCATGTATCCTGAGTGACGGTGCTTGACATATTTTTGACGACGAAAATTAGTGAAATATTACGTTGCACACTTTTTGGAAGTAGGTGAAATGTTTTAATGTCAGTTATTTTAAGGCCAGAGTGAATAGGCATTTATTGGACCCGCATGCTCCATCGTCGACCTCATCGTCGCTTACCATCAGGCGAGATCGAGGTCAAATGAGGGTTTAGTAGTAAATAAAATATAAAAAAAGTTCGGTGTGATAAAGTGCAGTATTAATTACATGTTTATAATGTTTACTTTCAAATTCTTATCAATGACTTCTATAATGACAAAGGCGCTTTCTATGCTCTAAAAAAATGGATAGATGCCTCAATTTTAGTGAGTATAGATTAGGCGAATGTATCAAGAATTTGATAAAAATCAAAAAGAAATGATAAAATCGGATTAATTCTACTTAAATTGACAAATTTTCGAATTTACTCGATTTTTCAGTTGTTGTCGAATTTAGTTGATTTTACAATTTTCGTCGAATTTGTTAGATTTTATCAGAATTATCAATTTTTTCCGAATGTTATCCGAATTTTTAAATTTTTGAACCCCTGTGTCTTGGGTTAGTTTTTTAAATCAGCTGTCATTAAACCGCTCATTGGCACATTTGTTGTACAATGTACTTTTCTTCAAAAAGGCATCTATTCCACTGAATCTATCCGATCGTCAATTTTGTTACCCGCGTCAAACCTGACTAAAAAGGGTTTTTAAAATTATTAAACTGATTATTTGTTTTATTTAACAAAATATTTTTATTAATATAGAAAGTAGAAAGACCAAACATATACTCAGCAGGTTTCCAACTATTATAGTTTAAAGACCACAGAGGGATTTCAAAAAGTGGGGCAACCATCATGGACTTACCCTAGTTAGTACATTAGAGGAGTATACGTTAATAGCGTTATTAGGTTGCGATAGGCGTAGCATTGACTTCCAGCGAAAGGCGAGTGCCATTTGACCTTTACAATCACAAGATTTGTGTTCAGCCACTAGGTATTCGGGTTTGAACATTGTAAAGCAACAACAAACAACACAATGAAGTACTCTATTAAGGCATTATACTCTATAATAGAGCTGGAAGCAAGCCTCGGGCGCGTTCTCATTGATAGCCCGACGAATGCGCAAGGTGACGTTAATCATGCTGTCAGACTTGATTAAATCTGAAATACGAGCCGTAGCGGCGCCTATTGAGACAAGTAAATAAATAGCAGGCTTCAAAGTTGTCGCAATGTGCTAACGGCCCAAATATATCTCTAACCGGGACCGAAAGCGTCCCCACCTTCGAAACAAAAGAAATACAAACGACCGCCGCGGCGTCAAATTAATTCAAAGCGATGGGTCGGCGAAAATGTACACAAAGGTAAGCGGGAAATAAAAGAGCTGAAATTTCCAAGGTCCTAGTTAGATAAAAGCCGCAATTGCTGCTCTTGAATTGTCAATGTGATGTAATACTTCGTAGACAAGACCTCTACCGTCATAATGGCCTCATAATTTAAAAGTTTACCTCAATTTGTTTTCTCGACTCACAAATATATTAACAAGGATCATGACCACTCCTCCTAAAGTAGCCAGCCTATTTGGCGCGTGTAAATAAACCAAGGGTAAGTAAAGATATATTTTATTATTGGCTGAGCTTGTTGTTTACCATCCTTGTAATCTTCTGCAATCTTAAATCTTCTCGGTTTGTTTTTAAAATCAACGCAATTAATTTGATACCTGCCTACACGAGGTTCAGAATGGTCACCTGTCGTTAGCCTGTGACATAATGTTTGTCGCAGTTGCACCTGTACCTACCTTAAGCGTCGAATGAAATAGAATGGCTCATTATACTTATGTATGTGTTGTCCAGTGGAGCAAACAGCACCGCACCTTGTTTCGTTCTCACGCACTTTTATCTCCCGAAAACATGTTTGGAGAAGCGTGAAAAACCTTTCCTAGAACCCTTTTAGGAAAAGTGGTAAAAATAAAAAAGGAATCTGTAGGTACGAAGGTTGGTGTCAATAAAACATCAATAAAACTTGAACTAACCATATGACTGATCGGTTCAATACACTGAGCTTTCAATTTCACATTTTCTGGCCAAAATAAAGTAAAACTATGTGAAAAAAAATTGGGGTGCCAGCTTTTCTTAGGTAGGTACGAGTACTTACCTAATATATTATAAAATTAAGTCTTTTTCAAAAAGTATTTCAATAAGTATTTCAATAAGTATTAATTTTTGTTATCAGTTTTTGTGCATCAAAATCCACCCCCATTCATAACCATTAATTGATTATTCATTAATTGCATAACCTTATTATGTCATCATAATATAGATATATCCGAAGAGACTGGTCCCCATAACACAGGGTATCCTAGTGTGGGAACCAGGGAAATCTGAGAAAATGTAAAAGATACTATCTGAATCAATTATTTTTTATTTTATTTATTTTATTCAGTCTGCTAAGAAGTTCGTTATAGGTATGTGGTTAATTTTATAGAATGATCAATTAGAAATACGGCTGAGAAGTAAAAGTACCTACATTAGTTTACTCAAATATATATTTATTATCTATATGCTTTATTCCTGAAATACTGACCTCAAAAAGCATTGCATCGCTAAGTCATTCCAAGTTTCACGCATTTTTTTCCTACCTTTATTCCCTAAAACAAAATCCTGAGCGTTGTAAAGTCGTTTAGCTGTCGACAGGTGTTAGCACACAGCTAAATGACGTGGAATGACGATATACATACGCGTATATGGCCTCCTGCGATTTAGGAGGAATACCTTTAAAAGTCGACGAACGTGTGAAGGTTCCAGTCTGAAAAACAACGCTCGTACGCAGGATTCTTTTAAGGCAATTTCAAATTAGCTGGTCTGAATTAGTTCCAAAACTTTCTCGGAAGTAAAACGACTACTGTAGCTGTGTCTAGTCTATTACCAACTCTACCCACAATAATGCCTACGATGCCTACGATACACATACATACCTCTAACTTCCCTCGGCTTGTTTTTTTTTTTGATTCAGAAACCTTCTCTGACGTGCGCACAAATACCTACCAAAGTTTCATCGCAATCGGATGATTGGTATAGGAGCGCATAGGGGGACAAACAAAGAAATATTCATTTTCATGTACGTAGACACAACACTCATTTGCTGAAACGTTATTTTTTTTACTCAGAAACCTTCCCAGGCGTACGCACAACAGTTTACCAAAATTTCAAATCGGATGAATGGTATAGTAGGAACACATAGGGTACAAACAAACAAACATTCATTTATATAGATAATTTATTGTGACTTACCTACTGATACATAAGAATGGGAAAGCGCCTTTATTTTTTTAAAACTTGATTGCGCACAAGAAACATAAAGGGAAAATACAAATATATAATACCTACAACTTTGAAATGTACCTACCAACTTCATGTTTAGTATTTAAATCTATGCTTTTAATATAATTATGAGATGTATGTTCCGGCACACACAGCTTCACTTCATACTCCTAAATCACGTTTTTGTTTGTCGGTGGCAGCCCTTTGTTTTGCCCGCTACAGCCAGGTTTACCTCCAGGGGTAACTTTACCTACATACCTACGTATCTGTTAAATCAGATATCATAAACCATGGCGTATAAATAGCACATTCTCGGTATATCAACTCTTTCATTCATAGTAAGGGTTGCGTTTTGACATCCGTTTACAATTACAGGTAAATATAGCTCAAAACATTCCGTCCTTCGGTAGTATTTGTACCTTCTTTTTGTGTAAATCGATAAGTGCAGTTATTTTACTAAGATGTTTTAAAAGTGAACATAGGGTATCTACCTACTCCTAAACTAGTTTTAATTTTTCATTTCACAAACCATCATAGTAGGTACGTTCAATCATCAGCCTATTAATGTCCTCACTGTTGGGGCACAGGCCTCCCCTTGTACAAGGGGGTACGGGCCATGATCCACCGAGCGGGCCCAGTGCTGATTGGTGGATTTCAAACATATTCGAAAACTTTTCCTGAGATATGCAGGTTTTCTCACCGTTACAGCAGTCGGTAAATGTTCGTAAGTCTTCGAAAAAAATCGGAAAAACTCATTGGTACATGGCATTGCATGGTTTCGAACCCGGACCTCCCGCATGGGTGTCCGGCGTCCTAGCCACTAGGCCACCGACACTGAGGTACGTTCATTATACCAAAATGTTACACAAACATACATATTGATCAAGGTGTAACGAAAGTACGAAACCAATAAAAACTGTTTTATTTTGACATGGTTTTAAATCCTGATCGAGCAGTATTTAATTCAAACAAACATTACATACATTTTTATTAGGTTTGTTTTACTTGTAATACGAGAGAATAAAAATTCACAAGGAACCTTTCCCGCTGAAGCCTTTATTTTTACAGCAATTTACACACACGATATAGTATTAATCAAGTTGATAGCAAAATTAAGATTTAATCCGCAAATTCGAATTTGTCTGGCGCAGCTGTCGGGTCATAATCCTGAATTACGCCAGTCTCTCGGCAAATTTATTTTTAATGCAAATAAATACAGATTCGTCGCACCTGCCTGTCTAGGTGTAGGGAATAATTAAGCGGAACATGGAGCGAAATAATACAAATTACTTTAAGACTTAACTCGACTTTATTAGATTTTCTTGACACACTGACATGCTGTGAAATGATTCATACATCGTTATTACAACATTAAGTGATTTTATAACAAATTGTTGAGACTTTTTTGTAGCTTTCCTCCGATGTTTTCAGGCAGGTAGTAGATGCACGTACTTACCTACATAATGAACACTTTACCCTACCTACGAGTACATATTCACCGTTTGCAGGCAGTTTACAAACAATTTGTACAAAGTGACTTAAGTCTAAAGACGAAGATCGCAAAGTTTTTAACCCATTTCTTAACAACTACTCGACTTAAGCTGCTTTCCCGCAAAAGAGAAAGAGTAAAAGCCACATTTTACGTTACTCTACCTCCATAATATTCTTGTGGAACACAATTTGAGAATTGCCTTGTTTTGTTTTCGCGGAAACAACTTTGCGATTGCAGAAGACTTGAGATGGGACACTCAAAAGTACAGTACCAGACCAGAGTTGAGTTGAGGTACATAAACAGACTTGGGTTAATCGGGAGTCACCTCCTTTCTTTCTTCTTAATATATGGCCCCTGCATTTTGCAATTTTGCCAACGTCACGTTGAAAAAAACATTCGAAAGTCCGGGGATCGAATGCCTAATGCTTTACATTCATACCCTAATGGAGGTTGTTGTAAAATTTACATAATATATATTATTTCATTCCCATTTCCCTATACAATAAATCGTTCCGTAAGTGTTGATGATTTTTAAGTAAAATACATCAGTTTCGTAGAAAAATTATCGCTGTAAACAGTTTTTAAACAATAAAATAGGGCAAATACGGCAGGCAGTTTAAATGCTGACAAGAATCCGGGTCACCTCATAAAAATGGGAAAAAATATTGAAGTAGGTAGCAGCTAAAGTCCCTCCCAGTCTTATTGTGTTAACAAACAACTCACCGGAACAATAACATGTATTTACGCTGTGATCAGACAAAGTCATCCATAACTGAATAAATTAAACTTGCATAAAATCACTTGACTTGTTATTATCAGACAAAAGTATATATAAAACTATGTATAATAATAAGTTATAACTCTAAATTAAAAATTTAAGAAACCCCCGACGTACCATTGCGGAGATCTCCTTCCATTTTCCTGATATTCATCAGATCCTCAAGGTTTCAGATGTGGGAAGGTTACCACAGTCATAAACATTTGAGCTCAAACTCGAGCCACCTAACTGTTACCGTTCCAGAGATCCCATCATACTCTAACATCCCATACTCTAACAACCGGGTCCAAATCGGATCATCCGTTGTTAAGTTATGATGCCACAGATAAACAGACCGACAGACAAACGTGTCAAACTTATACCTTACCCTTGATCGGTCGGGGGTTAAAAATATATCATATTCTCACGCTCTAAATTGACAACTAGTAACAGCCACTGACATTTCGATTATAGTGATGGGAATATGAATAGTGACTGATCATTCTGTACGAAATTGAACAAAACGTAGTAATTATTTGCTTTAAAAAAGCATATAGTTACTAATTTAACTGTGGCATGATTTATCATTCCTTGCTTGTTAATAAAGATGAAGCATTAAATAAAATGAGTAAATAAATAAAACATTAAAATAAAATTATTAATTTCTATTGTTATTAGTTTTTAATGTCAATATCAGACACTGACAGTGATTAAAATTTTAATAAATATAAATGAGTAGGTGTTATTTTAAACTTTCCTTCCGATTATTAAGTATAGGTATATAATCATTTTATCATTAATTTTTTACGAAGAAATAAATAGATTCAATGTTGATTCGAAGCCATGTTTACTATAGGCTAATCATTTTACGATGTTACAGCTGGTACATTTAATAGGACGTAACCTGAACGTGTCGTTGCAAATGTGTACTTGACGCAGGAATGCAAATTATGATAACTTATATTACATATTTTTTTACAAAATATCCAACGTAGCTATACGACATTAAATTACGCAACATTCTTACCGTTTATTCGGTTAAGGTATCAATTTTTCAATATTTTCTTCGAACGTGCACAGTTACATTGTAGTGTCTCGTTGGTATGACCAGGCTAAAGAAAGTACAAAGGAAAAAAAAAACTGTAACCACGTACTTTTTGTACCAATATACATGATACAAGTTCTCGATTGTGTAGAGTTTGGTACTCCGAATTTTTTCTATAATATTGACACAAAAAGGACTAGGTAGGTCCCGTAAAAAAGTAACTCTTCTAACGTTGACACTTGTAATTGATCACTTATACTGAGATGGACTTTATAAGTACTAATTAATCAAAAGTCACCTCATGTAAATCGAAACTGTATTGGTTTAACTATTAACTGCAATTTGCTTATTTATATTTTGTATGTCTTCAATTTAAATTCCAATTCCTTTAGACATTTAATCTTTAAGCTTCCCTTAAGAATTGTAGCTGCGGAGATAACTTAGCAATGTTTACGACACAAGACACAAAATAAAAGTGTGTTGGGTTTCGCAATTTTTTTCAAAGGTTTTTCATACTTACTGTACATCACTTATACATACGAGTATTACAGCATGCATTTTGAATAGGAAGACAAGTAAATTTTTTTACTCAAAAAACATTATGAATTTTCTTCATTAACCACTCCAATTAGGCTAAAATGCTTGTAGGAGTGGTCCACCTCAATGATCCAAAGGTGGATTCGATCCGGCGACCCTTGCGCCCCCTGTCTCGTACCCTACCTAGCCATTGAGCCATTGTTTACCTGTATTAAAAAAATCGATGTAACTATTCCACTTGTCATTGCCACTAATTATTCGTATTACCTTATACTACAGCTTTGTTTAAAATGGTTGTCATTTTGTGTTCTCATGGGATATGTCGAAGTAGGCGTGGGTCACGGCCCTCCAGTGCCTATAAAGTACAACCACCGTACGCGCCCGCTTCACTCAAGGCCATAATTGCTTCTTCCGCCTCTTGACATCATTATCTTTGTCATTATGCACCACGCTAAGCTGCGATGCGACGTCGGTCTTATACAGACGCTAGTGATGGGAAAAATGTAGGGAAAACTGTGTTTCTGGTCTGGTGTCTTAGATTTAGGGTTTGGTTTCGAAATAACGATATCCCATGCCATGCTGCACACTGCGTTCTGAAATCTCATCTGCATACATTGACCGAGAAGAAGTGATAAATGTCAATCCAAGTAATTCGTAGGTACCTAATAATGTAAAAAAAAGTTTATAAATACCACCTTATCTTTGCAAGACTCTACACCGTGCTGCGCATTGGCTCTATGCTCTACGCCTTGCGTCTACGTAAAGCGCTACCTACGCCTTGACTACGCAACACCACAGATATTATATTTTTTTCTAGCAATAGGTACGATAGACATATTAGCGCTGCCGTTTGGCTTTCCGCCGAGTACCTACGCCTTGCATCTACGTAAAGCTCTACAACTTGACTCAATGAGACGCCATTACGGCGTATTAAGGCTGTCCATTGGCTCTACGTAGAGAGATGCGCCTACAGGCTTTACTCTTTCTTTCTTTCGTAATGCGCCATGCTCAATTTAACTCGCTACTAAGCTACGGCGTAGAAAACATGCAGGCTGTTCGTCCCTTTCTATTAATATTAAAAAAAAAATATAATTCATAGAGTGGAGCTCGAATCTGTAATCGTATTCAAAGTCGTCGTTGATTTTAAGTACATCAAACTTTCATAAAAACCTAAATAAAATATGAATTCTCACAGATAGATGTTGGAAGTCTTCCGATTATTATCGGCTGAGTCACAGATAATACATAGGGGAGGACTTCCGACTTTCATCATTGAGAATCCGTATTTTATTTAGGTTTTTATAAAAGTTCGACGTGCCTTCCTATGTGAAAAAGACTAAGTCTGGTTTCGCTCGTCAGAGCTCTTTCATGAAATTATTGTATACAAACCTTTCATATTGGGTGGCTACAGCTGCAGCACTGAGTGAATATATCATTGGAACGACTAATTAATGTTTTCATGTTGAAAAAGTCGACGATATGACGACATAATAGATTAGTTGATGCAGTGAGTTCTATAGCGAACGTTCAATAGCGTACTTTAGAAACATAAATAACAAGAAACAAATAAATAAAAATTATATATATTTTATCTCGATATCACCTTTGACTATTTATATAATCCATGGACATCAGATATCGTATTTCAATGATACTTATTTCATAGTGTCTTATGTCATGCATGTATAGCATATTATTTTAAAAGGAGGATGGCGATGTTCTATACATTTTGAGGCACAGTGTTTTTGATGACGTTCAGAAGGGAGACCTATTAATACTTGTAATACACGTGCGCGTTAGGGTGGGCCGATTTTGTATGGAGAAATTTTTCTCAAATATCATTACGGAAGAGGTGTCAAAAGTTGCGGTTTAATGTAGATTAAAATGTTATATTCAGATTTTTTAAAATTAATCTTGATCCCTCTACCGGTCGTCAAAATATCAATTTTCACTAAATCTTAAATAGTCATCATTATGAATCTTAGTCATTTTTAGAATGTTTTTCTTATGGTAGATTATAAAAAAAACTGTATTTTAAGGAAATCATCATTAACTTTATAATATTCCTAATGTGAACTTTATAATCAATATCCTAAATTAATTCTCAAAATCTTCGATTTCTTTGTTTACTAAAAAGAGACTGTCAGGGCTGTTTTCCATTATGATTTTATTTTATTTCGTATCTCTTCGATAATATAAACTTAATAACATCACTTCTCCCTATTACAATAGGGAGAAGCTTGTGGTTGAGTTCAGAAAGTGCCCAAAAAATGAAAAACTAGCTAACTTCGTCGTGGTCCTGAGCTAGTTTTTGTTAGTAATTATTTTATTGTAAGTTGTAATAATACAGAAAAACTGATAAGGACTCTCCTGATATGATAACTGTTGGACTTTTGAATATTATGCTCGGTATAGACTGCGAGTTCTGAAGAGCGATTTCACCGCGCGAGTCATATGGAGGCACACTTTGTTATAAATCAGATAACAATCGGCCCTCGTTTCATAATAGTTAAATAGTAAATAAAAGTTGAAATAAAGTAGATAATGCTAAAATGGTCATGGTAGAAAAAATATAATTATAAAATAGGTATTTTTTCCAACGCAGGTAGAGTGCTAAAACTTTATAAGCTAGATTTGTTTAAATATTTTTCCTGTAATCTACATAAAATTACGCAGCTTTTGAGTGGTCTTACAATGTGAAATTATAAAATTTGCTAAATCAGCCCACTCTAGTGCACGTTCATAGCAACAAAAAAGTTGGAGTAAACTAGTTGATATAGGTTATAGAATACCCAATCCTAATATATATATCCAATATACTCATATTGGATTTAGGTATTAGGATTAGGTCTTTACATATAAACCTTTCTTTCCTTTCCTTTGACCTTTTTCTTTCGTACTGAAGTTTTTATTGACATCAGGTGGCGATAACAATAACAAAGAAAGATGCCGTTGTATCGTCTCTCAAAGAAAGTTACTAAGGGTTCCTTGAAAGTAGCTGTATTAATCTGACTTACAGAATTTTAGAAGAAAATTATTATGCCTAGATTTCTCCCCATCCTATTGTTTTATTACAGACGTGCAAACGGTAAGTGGTAACTTATGGTACCGTGTGGTGTGGTCACCGTCCCTCATAAAATATCAGTTCACTTTAATATTACTAGAGGGTTTTCGTTGAGCTGCTAACCTTGTGAATTTAGGTGAAGGGCCTCGTATTTTTTACGCTGACTCCCTAATCTTTCAATCCGGAACACGGCAATGCAAGATGTTGTTTAATGACACAATTAGGTAATACTGTGGTATCTATCATATTTACCCGTACCCATCATGAGTGTGCATGGATTCACCTACCAAAGAGATCGAAATTTATAAGTATCGGAATTACACGGAAGGTCGATCGTTAATGCAAAGCTTAGTGCTATAATGCTTTATAAGTTGAACTTTATGTCGCTGGCAAAACTTTTAATGGCAAAAATTAGAGTGGGAGATAAAATGCGTCTGTTTCAGAAGTTGAGATCGTAAAAATTCTATACGGTATGAGAGGGTGAAGGTGGCGCGATACGGAAAGGTCATAAATCATTGACAGCGACGCGGGCGCCGGCTCTCGGTCATGTTAACTTTGAGAGCGGGAGTACACGTCCAAAGTTATCTCCTGTACCTGATCGACAAATTACGTCAGATGCTTGTCTGATAGTTCTTTGTCTCGCTCTATTAACCGCTATCTATATACCCTTAAGTCTCATAAACGTATTGTCCGATATCGGTTTGATAGTGTAGATTTTCTCAAGTCATTAAAAAAAGCCTTCCGGAGTACCCGCTTCCCAAAGGCTTCCCAGATCTCCGATCGAATGTCCTGATCGAAATCAACCAGACCCCTATTTCATGTTCAAACAAATGTACGACGCAGAGGCCTTCCGGGACCCTGATCAGGGTCACAGATCTGGGTATCAGAGAAAATTATTCGACGTATGTTCGCTTACTTAATTGAAGTAAATTTATTTTGTTTTGGAACATTAAAATTCATTTAGAAATATGATAGTTACGAGTTTTTATTTTTAAACTGAAATGTGTAAGTCTTAATGGTGTTCACTGTATTAAGTATATTTCAGTTTTTATTTCTATTTTATTAACGTCACTAAAACAAGCTACTTACCTAAACTGCTAAAGCGGTTATAAAGCAAATGAGACTTGTTAGTAAAAGTTTCTACGACTGAAGATCGTTCCAATATATCCTAACTTCGCACAACAACTCTTAAGTTTGAGAGAACATAAGTTAGCTATTTTATTTTCTTCCGATCAAATAAATTGCGAATATTATAATATGGGAATTGACTTTCTTCCGCTATTAAAAATCCATTACGTGCTTACTTACTTTTTTGGTAATAATAGTAAAAGGGTCCAATATCAGATAAGTAATAAATTAATAAACTACACCAAATACCTAACATCAAATTGGAATGAAATCCAAAAAAGCTTTTCCTTTGTAAAAAATCAATTACCGAACGAAAACTTTTCAATAAAAAGCTCCAAATGGTGGCCTTCGGGAACATGTTTTCAATTAATAGATAGTATAAGTACGTGTACCTACAGTATATTTATTTTAGAAATGATTCTGGTAGTTTCGAAATAAACTGACAAAAGTTAGGTAATAGTTATACAAACAACATTGAGATGGGCTGTGCCTAAAAGGCAAGTTTCCTGGGCAACTGCAACCGCTTTCTAACGTGAAAATTGGTGGGCGGAGAGCTTGACGGCGCTCGATTTGTCTCTTCGGAACTAGAAATAATTTCTATACATACATCTACTTGTTTTATTTTTCTTGCTTTTTTCAAAATAGCCGTTTTGTGAGAGTTTTTACGGTTTTTCAGGTACTAAATAAGAATATTTTTGTGCAGTCTATGTAACTTATGGGCATTGATTAAAAATAGGAAGCACTGGAACCAAATCGTATTTATGTAGGATACTTAATGAGTAGAATTAGAGAACAAGTAGTAATTAGAAATCTGCTGTTTCTTTGTGCCAAAGAACTTACCTAACAACCGTGCCAGACTAAATTAAACTCTGTAAAACTTTGAGCTTAAACTTTTATAGTTACCCTACTAGTTAGGTTTCTTCATTATATTATGAATCTAGGTTCACAAAATGAACTATGTTCTAAGTCAATAAGCACTATTGACCGATATCTTCCTAAAACAATTATTATGACTTATATTCCGATGCTCAGTTTGAACTTTCAACAAGCTAATTCACCTTCAAATATTTACGTAGAGCATTGATTTACAACGCCACGGTTCACAAAGACTAACCCCTATCATTACAGGCCCCCCTGAAAGTTCAACAAATGACATTTGCGACGAAAACACTATTATGATCGTAATGATCGCAACATCATGTTTTTTTTATTGAGAAAAAAGTGACTAGAGTGCTGTAAGCGAACTGTCCTAATTTATATACTTGCGCATATAAATAGTGCATACTTATGTACCTAGACCTACCTAACTAACCTACACTAACATAATTGTTATGGTCGTACGTTGTGATCGTCTAGAAACACTAATAGTACCCACGTTGTGTAAAGAAAAAAATCAGACGTAGAGAATGCCATAAGTATAGTCCAATAAAAACATAATAACAACACTTGATTATAAATTTATAATCAATAAAAAAAATATACATCATCATCCTAAATTCCCATAGAAATAATTTTTTTTTTCCTTTATTTAAATAAAAACTAATTATATCTTAAAACATAATACTGGCATACGCCACAGGGCTTGTGCCCCAATTGTATGATGCGTGGTAAGGATACGCGCTAAGATCGTATAAATCAAGTTACTGCCGCATCTAGCGGTATTAATAGTGCTGGCAAAACAACTCGCGATACCATTTTCTCATTCGCGTCGCGAGCTGTTTTGCCAGCACTATTAATACCACTAGATATGGCAGTACTTTACCCCACAACCTAAATAACCCCAACGCATCTATTCCATGTCATAAGCGGAATATCAAAAATCTCAAGTCGAGATAAAAACCATACTCCCGAATTCCCAGTAGACGTATTTATTAAGAGATTCCCAATTTTACAAAATTCAGTTTGAAACGTTTCGCATAATCGTTTTATAGATTTACATAACTGGTTCCAGTTCCATTCTGTTTAAATAGGTATATTACACCTCCATTCAGTATAGAGCTTTTCCGGGCCCCGCGCAAACTTCAGGAAACTCTTTATGGGTACGTACTTCGTCTAACGATGTCTATCATCTGGAAACTTTATCTATAAATATACTTCTCCTCTGGCAGATCTGGGCCAAGTCTGGTGTATAAAGACGTACAAAAACTGGTAATAATCGAGGGTAAGACGAGAAGCTAGTTTGTAAGCAATCTGTAGATGTAGGGCAGAAAACCAACGCCCCGCGGAAAGGGTAGTCTGTAAAGCTTAGTCTCCATTGGAGTTTATATGAGGCGAGGGTTAAGCCGGAAACAGGAAAAATGTAAGTTGTATATTATACAGTTTGAAATGTCTGGGATTGTGGTTATACGAGTATACTCATAACCAGCAGCAGCAGCAGCGGTTCACGGTTTAATTAATGAGAAACATTAGTTTTACATTTGTGTGAAATTGATAATATGTTTATAATCAGCTGCTATTGTGATACAGTGATAAGTTGCAGTTTTGATCAGCTGATGATGATAATTTTATCAATTTCACTATCAAAGATCAAGATCGATGATAATTTTTAGCCGTGTTGGAGCGGATCAGACAGATCAGACTCTACCCGGAACTGTGTCGTAAAAGGTGACTCTACCTTAGTGACTCTATCGAGTCTACGACGGAGTATCTTACCTCTATCATCTAGCTAACTCAGCTCTATCTTCCACCTCATCGTCACTTACTATCAGGGGATATTGAGAGGCAGTGTGAATAATTAAAGATAGAAGGAGGCTAGTGAAGCGAGATTTCGAAGGCGGAATACCAGTCGTCCGTAGCGAAAAGGTAAACGCGCCGAGCTACAGTTAAGCCGGAGGCGCGGGTTCGAGTCCCGCTGGATGACATCTTTGCTTCACCAGTTTCTGAGACTTTTGTAACATTAATAACCAATGTAAATGTAAATACAAAACACATCCATGAAGACGCGGCCTAGTGTAGCCGCGCGTTCGTGATTGCTGACATTTATCTTGTGGCTGGCTAATTAGCCAGTACGGCACCGACTGCGGACACACAATGGGCTACTCACAATACCGCCTCGGATTTAAATACCGCCCTGAAATATGCACGAAATACTCATGCAGAAAATTCTAGCGTATTCCTTCATACGCTCATGTGGTGCAATTTGTTTGACGATACTTTTTATTATTATTGGTCTTTTTGTTGTACATCTATCCAAATACCTAACCAGTTATAATTATACTTAAATACGTATAATATAATTGATGTGTCCCTTGTTTTCCGCCCACGCAAAATTTTCCGCCCTTTCGGAATATATTTTTCCTTGAACTAATGACATTATAAAATAAAAATATCGTTAATATTACATGGATACGTACGTAATCAAAGTCTACACTCAATGGATAGGGTCGCATCAAGGAGGGCGACTCAGTCATCCCCTCACTCCCCAGAAAAACCAAAAGTCAATGATATTTTGCACGTAGTTATGTCCGGTAATTTTGTAAGTCCAAGAATTTCTGGCTGTGGCACTCACGTTTTTGCCCCGATAGTGTGTTAATGAAGCCACTGTGCGGATGTGCCGCTCGTAAATACCAGTCCGCTTCGTTTTTCCGCTTCCTGTCTGGTGTTGCCATTACTCCTCCGCCACATGTCTTATTTTAAACTATACATACTAATTTCAAACGAAATTGTGTAATTAAAACATTATTTATGGCTAATAAAAGTGGAAACATTTTATTTATTATCTATAGAAAGAAATAAACTATTGCAATAATACACATTACGTAAGTACCTCTATGCTTATTTTAACGTAAATTGATGATAACGTTTTTTGGCATAAATTAATTAATTAATAGTCCTTTTCTGTTTCTGACTGTGACTCTAGAAACGGGATTAGTATGATTTATTATGACTATTGGTAGCTAAAAAAATGATTGAAGAGTTATTTAGTTAGTTATATAGTTATAACCTAATAATATTTCTATTGTAGTTCCAAACTACTATGGCTTCTGGCAGTTGAACGTCGATATCTAATACCCTGAAAGCAAATTGCGGTTAGGTAAATTGAGGAATTATACTTCCTTGCAATTTCTGAGGAAGTGGCTGATAGCATCGCTTTAGTTGCGGCTACGAGTAAAGTGATACCACCATACCAGCGCGAAGCACTTTCCTAAAGTTCCTTAACCTTATTGACTGTTGTACTATTCAGGAATTTAGTACTTGTAATGTTATCGGGAACGATATAATTGAATTTTGAATTGATTATTCAGTAGATGCAATACAAACTAGTTTAAAGCGAGAGTTATAGACTAAAGAGATACTTCATTATATCTGTATAAGTGGATAGGTATACTTAGTTATAAGTTATTATGTTAATTATTTCCCAAACCTATCAACACATTCAAGTAAATATAGGTTGAATAATATCTTACTTATTTAAATCTTACATCGCTAATTATCATCTGTAGACGATACCAAAAGAGTTCTCCACGCGCCAACGATGTCGAAGAAAAATATAAGTAAATACAGACGAAAGTTGTAATTAAATCTATGGGTACAAAGGGCACAGACACTATTTATGTGTGTGGAAGTATAATAAAGAACTTATACTACTACTTCATTCAACTTCTAATTACATGGGTAATTCGTATTTGTAGCTTGTACGAATAGCCTGTAACTTTTTGCACCGAGCAGTTCCAACTATTAACTACTATAAAACACTTGGACCGAGTAAAGGGAGAATTTATAGAAATCCATATTTCATAACTACAAGAGTTATAGGCACATTAACAATGCCGTTATCCGCACGCAATGCAAATACGCTGCGATTAGAATCGACCAGCGATTGAAGCGGATTGATTGGATCAATAAGGACGACGGATAATCTGTGATTAGCTGAACACGTTACAACGCGGTGGGCATTGAAAGCTTGGTGACTGATTGATGCCTAATACGTTTCAGTCGCGCACAAACAAGCAGCTTTAACTAAGCACTGTATGAAAATCCACGATTTTTGACGACTAGCAAATGTTTGACTGGGATATGCGATATTATGTAGAGATACGAGTATAAAATATTAATACCTGCGGGTGTTGGTACTTGGTGAAACTTGTAGTACACACTTCACTTACAGAAGACGTGTAAACGAAACCGGTCGTAATTAATAAAATACAGTAAATTATTTAAATCTAATCATAAAAAATATTACTAAGTAGTGATAAAAATACTCGTACTGGTTGATTTTTCTAATTGCAACAGAGTATACGACAGGCAGAATAGGTAGGAGAGGAGTCTTTTTTTGAGTTTGCCGCAATTTAGATAGAGTAGAATTTTGGAATCTAATATAGAGGCGCAGTAACTTAATATTAATATATCGTTAAGGTTTATTTGATCAACTTTCCCAAAAAGTTCACGTCCCAATATATCATCTAGGTGTTACAAACATATACTTATAATTAGGGTTATAAATATAGCCTATGCAAGGTGAAAATGTTATCACGATGTAAAAACTGTCAATCTACTGAGGAAAAAGGCGGGTGACAAAGTGGGAACCTATAGCGGAGGACATTTGTCCTGTAAAATATACGGTGACTATTCGCCCCCGCTTGGGACAGCAGTTTGTCATGAGGAGGACACGTACGGACGTGATGCTCAGTTTATTGCTTCCCCGGTGCGGGCTGATTGGATAACTCGGACGCAGCGGGCCCGGGTAAACATCGGGAGAGCCATTAGTTGGGCACCCAGGGGCATAGGGGAGCACTTACATCCGCTGGCCCAGTGGTTCCAAAACTGTGCGTCACAACGCCCTCGCGGTTGCGTCGCAAGTCGAGTTGCACAGGTCAAGTTACATCAACTAGCCCCGTCATAGACAAATGAGAATTCATACTCAGTAAAGCAAGCTCATCCATCGCACTATTTAAAAAATATATATCGTCAGTGGAAAGGAAAAAAGGCTACAGCGCCAAAATGGAGGTTTTGGGAAATGAGATTTCAAGTATTTAGAAAAAAAATATATTTCCCAAAAACTCTATTTTGGCGCTTTAGCATTTTTTCCTTTCCACTGACGATATATAAGCAAGACTTATTGTTTATCTATTTTTAGTATCTTTTTACCAACAAAGTAATGTTACTGTCTCTCTGAAGAAATATATATTTTTTTAATAAAGGGACGTCGAAAATTTTCCCCATCTGCTAAGGGAATCAATTTAAAAAAGTTAGGAACCGCTACGCTACACGATTCCATTTGTCAAAACAAAATATTGAGTGTTAATTGAGTCGTTCAGTGAAAATGAATACGCATTTGAGTTTTAATGGATATTTTTGGCAATCAAATGTGTCAACTCTACCTCAGCAAATAGCAAATCGCTGTGAATACGTTCAATTTATTCAATGTTGGAGGCGAATATTGCTTTGTTTATCGAATTATGATACGGTCATGTATCCTTGACACACGATTTGTTAAATGTCTATCTCAATCACTTGTCATCCAACTGGAAACTCTTTATAATAACTTTTAACGGAATCAACCTGAACCTATAGAAATATAGAAATTTTGAAAGAAGATTGAAATTCAAAATCGCTGTAGTGTGTTAGCAGTAACTGCTACTATTCACAGAGTATGGCTTTAATTATAAACTTAATTGACCAACCGGATGAAGCGATCCTCGCAGCACCTAACTTACATCCGCACTGCAGCTCGATTGCACCTGTCAAAGCAAAATATTCTCCAGCGATGAATTTCTCTAGTGTACAGTGCGATAAATTGAGTGATGATCGAATATCCGGGAGCGCACAGGTTTCCTGCTCTCCTAACAAAATCACAGCGCACAAGTTATTAAAATAACAAGCTAGCAAGTCATACGTCTCAGTTGTAAACGTATAAAAAAAAGGTATTTATTGAAAATCTTGACAATTTCATTTGTATTTGTACCTATATTTGAGTCGGATAATATTTGTTCCGTATTGACTAATTTATATAATGTACGGCATTGCTCTATTTACGAGTTAGACAGTTTCAGCTATTTCTAGCCGAATACGACACCAGGTTTACTTTACCTGCGGATAATTTTAAAATATCAGCTGGTAGGAATTTTAAAGTAAAGTCGAAAGGCTCTAATTTCTAAAACGTTTCTATTTTAAACTCTGTAATCTTTAATTTAGGTACAGTCAAATGAAAACAATAAGATCTTCATAACGTAGCGTCTTGCATAAACAGTTCAATGACTCGTAAGGGATGGGAATGTTGTAATTTTCTTTTTTTTTCGCTCGCCGAGTTCAGCTCATGCAAGGAGTTTGCACGTAGCGAAGTGCTCGTCTCGTCGGGCACGTAGTTCGCTTGATGCCTACTTTATTGCCGGCGAGGGTTCGTCGAATGCCAGCCTGCATCACATCACTGCATCCAGCAGGCATTTCTTTTTAATTGCCTGATGCAAATTAAAAAGTTAAAACGTTTTTCCTCTTTGAAGCTTCACATTGAGTACGGGTAAAATTATAAATCTTTTAAACAGCTATCTTTCCTCATCTAGTTAAATATACAACATCAAGATTTTGCCCCGATTTCCTAGTTTAAAAAAATAATAGGTACAACATCAATTTAAAAATGTATAGGTACCTACTATAAAAACAAATTACAAACCCCATAAAGTGTCTGATAAATTGATAAGAAATATCCTAACAATGTAGTTGTAGGTAGGTGTAAAACTAGGCTACGCGTCTGTGGCTACGCGATATACGTTGTGCGAACTCCTGTACGCGATTAAAAGGCAAGAGCTGTTAGACATTTTTGTATGATTTTATTTATTACTTACAACCATACATGATACAGACTCCCTCTCAGAACCGGAGAAAGCTTGAGCAGTGGTCCATCACGCCTGGCAGAGTGCGGGGGAATGAAATACCGAACAGACGGTCAAATACTTTCCCTTACAGTGAAAGAATGCTGTCTGTGACAGTTTCTGGAAATAAAACGTGTCTTGAAAATTCCCTTCCTCACGATTATCACAATAGTACAGTCTGTTCCCTGAGTTTTCTGACCCATACTAGCTGACGTATCAGTATCAAAGAGGGAAAGACACATTAGGGTACCGACTATACCTAGGTAAGTACTCGTATATGTATTATCGGTAATGCATCTACCTTCTGTGCAATATCTGATAGGGCTCG
This sequence comes from Hofmannophila pseudospretella, assembly GCA_947369225.1. Classification (NCBI taxonomy): domain Eukaryota; kingdom Metazoa; phylum Arthropoda; class Insecta; order Lepidoptera; family Oecophoridae; genus Hofmannophila; species Hofmannophila pseudospretella. The sequence goes on along the minus strand of OX376321.1, from coordinate 8,347,025 downwards.
TATGTCCTTGTATCTATGCATTTATAATGTTATAGAAAGAAATTCTCATATGCAATACAGATCATATCTTGTGTCTGCCTTCAACCGGCAACTCTCAAGTAGGTACGCATCTACTATCTAAATCGCAAAAGTAACTTTGTCGATAATTCGTAGTTGGGCCCAAAGGTTTCATAAGCGAAACACGTACTTGTGTTCCACAGTTTACTCTAACGGTCCGACTGATTGAAGACCTATAACGCTTAAGTTTTACACGGTACAATGTACTCGGGTGTAATTTAGAAGAAAAAAAAAAGTCGTTTTGAAAATAAGATAGTGAAATTATATGATTAATTAGGGATTACGCACTGATGAAAGTCAGAAGTCCTCAGACTAGTGAATTTGTGTTTCGTAATGATGAAGTGATGTTTGATGGGCGATGGCATAGTATTAACTATGTACTAGTAGGTAAGTGCTTTAGATGGCTACTCGTACTAACGAGTAGCCATCTAAAGCGCTTACCTACTCTATATTACAATTGACTGATTTCAGTCGAATTTCCGTGGGGGGTTCGGGCGTCCCCGCAGTCTCCAGATGAGGCCACCATACGTGTGGCGACCCCGCATGCGTCGCTGGGTGAGTTGTTCAGCCCCTTTCCCAACTACCGTTCTCTCGCCTATTCACTCTCGAATAATTAGTCAACTGATTAAGACACGCTTCTGTACTGTAATTCGCAGACTGTACTGAATGCATTTACACTTGTTTGAATTGAGACAAACTGGATTCAGTCATGTGTAATAAGCGCTACCTGTATTATAAACAAAGTTGGAGAATAGTGCGTAAGTTGTGCCACAAGTGCGTGTAGGGCCCAAATTGTTGCTATTAGCGTTTAGTTCGTAACATGAACCGAAGGCGAGTGCGACAAGTGGACTTCGCGCACGTGATACACACTATACTTTATGTATGTATGTGTCACCTGAGAGTGAAATTAAAATTAATAAATAATTTAGAAAGTAAATTAAGTTACCCACATTCTTCAAAATGAACGTACATTTAGGTAACAGAAAGGAATAGGTCACTTCTCGAGGAAGTGTTAAGTGTTACATAAAGATTATATTTATGTTCTTATTATCGGAAACCTTCCTCTGTAAGTGGGTATATACTTACGGATATTGGTCTAACGGACAAAGTGATCTGGAATCGAAACCGTACCTCCGGTATGGTAAGAGTGTGTGTGTGTTTTTTTTTTATAGCTCGTACAACGCCCGCCACTCGCTCTAAATATCCTTTGTAAAGCTCGTTGATAAGCTAATGTTACCTATCTTCTCGTTACCAATAATAGACGTTCATTACGAAATAATAAAAAAAAAAACAATTCATTGCATAACAAGATGGAGTTGGGTATTTTAGATACCACAATTTCAGCCTGAAACTAGCTAGCATTGCCAAAATGTTGCGTAAAAGGTACTATATCTAAAGCGTAATTATTTTTGAAAAACGTTAAAAGAGATATCATAAATTCTAAAAGAGCTATTCTGGCTCATTCGTTTTAATATTTAAAACAATCTTTACCTAAAGAAATATTCCCTGCCTTTTCGTACACCTCCCCGATAGCATAATGTAGAGATTTATTACCCCTGAAACTGTATTTAAGAGACCGAAATAAATATTTTTTTCTTTATTGGACTTTCCTTCTTCGTTTTAATTGCGTAAATCCTCTTTAAGGGGATGTTTTTAGATAAAATCTTTTTAATATTTTTTTTCCGTACCGTAACTGAGGAGACGTAATTAGAGGCGAACAATTTTATCTGTTTATATCTGGAGCTAATTCGAATAAAATATTTTATACACAAACCGTTCATCTGTTGCCATTATAGAAAACGTTGTTCCTTTAATAGGACATAAAACGCAAAGCGTTGCGTATATGCACACTCCGTAACAGAAAAGCAAAACGTAACGTTATTTTTGAAGATATCACTAATGTCTCGTTATTTGGGTTAATTTAATTTAATTTAATTTCTCAAAGCTATAGTAAAATTGTGACGATAGATATCATGGCATCATATGACCATTTCAAAAAATAAAACCTAAAAATCTGTTAAGACATCGCGAGGCTGAAGAATAAAAAAAAGATTTGGTGGAAAGGAATGTATCTACTACGTGCCAATGTGCTAGTGGCGCCTCTAGTGGTAAAACATTGCACCATTATCTCCTATTGGCATTGCTATTATGAGGATCAGTGTAGGTACTTAAGAGCTAAGAAACCAATGTTTAAACAATAAATTTTTATGGTGCCATATTTCGCAATGTGATTGGTATACGAGTATTTATTATACTTACAGATCGTAAAGTTTTTAAGAAACGAGTATATCTATTTATCAATAAAAGAGATATTATTTTCTAGACAATGTTTCAAAGAAGAACTCTAGGAACTCGGTGATCCGCGCATCCTGCCTCTGTCGGTATTTCAGTATTTCTTAAGTATGTTTAATTTACATCACAATCATTCATTCTCTAAGTTAAAACGAAAGCTATTTACTGTAATAGTCAGTATATTTTAGTTTTACGCGGTTTCGTGCGTGTCGCATCTAATTTCATTAAGTGTATGGAGGTTAATAGCGCCTATGGGTTGTAACGATTTAGTGGACTAAGTGACGGTTAGAGTTAATTTCGCCGCGTGGCTGCCGCATTAAATTGAAATCGTGATGTTAACGAGTCACAGAATTATCGCGTCGCCCTATAATATAATCATAACGATACTGATTTTAATGTGCTAAATTATTGTGGTCTAAACCACATAATATTGTGAGTTAATTTGTTTGCAAACTTGGATTATGTAAGCTTTTGTGATCATCATCATCATCAGCCCATGTCGTCCCACTGCAGGGTATAAGCCTCCTCTCTTTTGTGCCACCTTATACGTTCCTGTGCTAGTCGCATCCAGGTCTTACCTACCCCAAAATAGGTTCATAACTTGCTATGGATGCATAAGGTAGGCAATTATATTCTTTGCTTGACAACTTTCTTGTGATTCATAGTTTTATCGGTGGAAGTGAACTTTTGAAGAAGTATCTAAAGAGCAGATGAGAACCAATACAGAGTGTAACAAAAAACCCCTATAGAGCCGAAAGGGGAGTTTACAGTGAGCCAACTCTGAAATCGCGAAAACAAATCAGCTGTTTTGTATACATTTCGGTCATGTAGTACTTATGTAGGTATGTTAATTGATAGTTGCTCCAATTTTGCGTAGAACAATATTATTCTTAACTATTAGCCTATTATTATTTTGAAAAAGTTTTGGGATACCTTCCACTTTTTACCCTTCTAATAATATGCCTATTATTTTTTGTAACTGTTTTATGCTATGGTTATCTAATGACTAAATATTCTATAAAGTGATGAAACCTATCTGTGAAAATTATATCTTAGGGTTATACAGGTTACATATCTTGGTATACATATATATCTAAGTTTATTATTATTGATTATTATAGATAAGTACTTACATAATGGGCGCTTTTATGATTACTGTGCCGTTACCGTCCACGATATTACCGTGGACGTCCACGATTTTATCGTTTAACGCTTTTATAATTTACCTACCGGTAGGTGGACAGCGGGGCGGGAGGCCCGAGCGCGAGGCGCGAGGTGCTCACACACACATCTTTAATATACTTGTAGGTACACACTACCACTACACTCTCAACTTTGCCGTAACCATTTGACAAGGGAGCCTAGGCGTACCACGGCAACGGTAATACCGTCGACGGTAAAACGTTAAATATAAAAGCGTCTTGATACAGTTCCATAAGTTACCGTTAATAAACGTGCCGTTACCGTTCAAACTTATAAAAGCAGCCATTCGAGACTTGTTACCAAAGTCATATACTTAAGTAGATGTATTACTACGTAAGAACATGACAGTCGTACTTATTTCAGATCTGTTCACAGATCTCAATAATAGCAAGATTTTACACTTTTTTGTCGCCACAAACAGTTTTTTTTGGGTGTTAATATTATATGGATGATTATTACGTACTCATGAAAATGATAATTGACGAATTGATTAATTGTAATTTGACGACGTACGACATTCTACATCACATCAATTTATTTTGAATTAACTCTAAATTAAAATTTTAAGAAACTCCCGTAGTACCATTGTGGATATCCCCTTACGTTTTCCTGGTCTTCATCAGATCCTTAAGGTTTCAGATGTGGGAAGGTCATCATAGTCATAAACATTTGAGCTCAAACTCGAATCACCTAACTGTTACCGTTCCAGAGATCCCATCATACTCCAACATCAAAGATACTCCAAGATCTTGGAAATCACTGATCCAATTTTTAAGAACACTTTTGACAAATATCTCTATTAAATTTTAAAAAACCGGGTCCAAATCTGATCATCCGTTGTTATGATGTTATGATGCCACAGACAAACACACAAACAGACAGAAAAACAGACAGACGTGTCAAACTTATAACACGCCCTCCCTTTATCAGTCGGTGGTTAATAAATAATAGATAGGTATTAACTACCTATATATGCTTTTAAAAATAAATAAATATAAACGACAGTAGCAGTATCGAGGCCAGAGTATACCTACCTATGAGAAAGGTTCACAAATTATTCGCGTAGGAGGACATTTCAAGCGAAAACGGGCAATTGTACGTTTTATTTCGTCTCATCCCACGTTTTTTTCTAACAATATCAGTACCTGTATTAAAGGTTTCAGGTCACGAACAGCGTAATCCTGTGTCTGATTCAAAGTGAATGGACGCGCTTGTGCTCGACTGAATGCATCCGGACCCTTCGAGATCGTGACCATCCTCTACCTGACCTGACGCTTCACTATTACTATAAATACACTATGTGGGTAGCTGTGAAGACGACTAACGAAGCTCATGGGGTGCAAATTGCCTAAGACGTCAAAGAAAACCGTAGGGGTGTGGGCGAAATGTCGAACAAATGATGCAGGTAAAGAATGGTGTAATATTAATATTCTAGCTAGACTGTAATGTCTATATAGACATTATACAGTTTCTGTGGCATTGTTGCTCTTGAGATAATAATACTTCACTACTACATCTTAAAAAATTGAAAACTGTCTTTTGGAGAGTCAATTATGTAGTACATTAATTTGCTATTCATGGAAAATTGGCAATTGAAAATGTATTTTCATTTCGTTGCCTATTGAAACACACCTAAATAAGATAATTTATAATTAACACATTAATCTCATGGTATCCAAATTAGGTTTGTTTTATCGGAAACAGCGACACGAATTACGAAAATGACACTTATATAGGTACTATAGACGCATTAATAATTGTACTAAATAATATTCTGATGATCCCTATTCAGCAAGAGAACACCGCTAAGTGACGTTGGTTGCGAGAATAGCTACAGAACCCATAAGTGAGATAACACTGGTTACGTGACGCCATTGTTCGTCGGGTGACAAATTTACATGCGAGTCGCGAGCTCAACCCTTGCGACACGATACAGTGCAATGTCAGGCCAAGAGACAAGAGGAAAGTCGCAGATTTAATTTGAATAGGGTATTTGATATGTATTAAATAACTCTAAATTATAAATTTAAGAAACCCCCGACGTACTATTGTGGAGATACCCTTACTTTTTCCTAATAATCATCAGGGCCTCAAGATTCCAGATGTGGGAAGGTCACCATAGTCATAAATAATTGAGCTCAAACTCGAACCACCTAACTGTTACCGTTCCAGAGATCCCATCATACTCCAACATCCCAAGATATTCCAAGATCTTAGAACCACTGATCCATTTTTTATCTGACATGGCTAAGAACATTCAGCAGGTTAGACCTGCGGTGCCTTAAGGCAGGGGGACGCTCCGGAATACACTCTATGCGGATCTTTAATTCTTTTTTCTCTTGTGATTTCTCAGGATTCCCAACGACTTAAGTTCGAGAAGACCCCATTTAACTATATAGTTTCGGCAGGCTGATAATCTTACAATTCTTCCAGTTTCATATTGTGAAATTGAAGTTCACTATCTTTTTCCTGGTCATCATCAGATCAAAAAAACGAATCAAATCGGATGAGTCAATTCTGCAACATGTACCAAAACGATTTCACCATACATTCGAAAAAAAGGGCGATTTCCACAACTAAATACGAATTTGGGCCGATAACAAAAATATGGGTCGGTTATTATTCAATGCTCTGCAATATATCTTGAAATGAATCAAATCAGAGCCAGACACCTTTCCTTGTAAGTCACGAGTCTCGTGGAAGCGTAAAACACAAGGATAATAAATATGAAGACAAGATCAGCCATTAATATTTTAATCAAAATTTACTACTATATTTAGTTGTTAAACTGAGCATCTATTTATTGTGTTTAAATCATTATAGGGCAGGTGAGTCAAGTGTTTCAGCTGGATTTCGTAGCCCCGTCGCGGGCTACCAGTCGCCGCAGACAGAGTCCCGTCCGTTGTCGCCAAGACTATATAAATAAGATCAGTAAAGAGTTTTGTTTTGTATAGCGTTTGCAATCACGCACGCACAAACGCACACACACTTTACAGAAAACTGTTCATTGAGTATCGTAATTTTAAAACGGAATCGGACAGAACCCATAGAAATTTAGAAAACCGAAAAATAGATTATTAAAAGTAGCACGAATCCGGAATACACATACAGTTTTCATAAACCTGAAATTCTCATCTCGTCCCCGTTTTAGGCACCAATCCGGAATACTTTTTCGGACGAGTCCGAAAACATGTAATCGGGCGAAATTTTTGGGACCAATCTGGAAAAATCAGATTTCTATGGGTTCGGTCCGATTTCGTTTCAAAATCCCTGCAATGTGATCTTTAACAAACTGTGTAAACGATAGGGTGACAAGCCTAGTAGTCTAGTGCCGTCCTGCCGCTGTGGGGCGTCGTGGGCGCAGGTGGCAGTTCTGCTCGCTTCGGCTGGTCGGTCGCCGGGTCGTAGTCTAGTAGTACTGACATTCTTTACTGTTCTTATATATAATATCCGTCGTTGTGGGGCATCGCGGGCGCAGGTGGCAGCTCTGCTCGCTTCGGCCGGTCGGTCGCCGGTCGGTCGTCGCGCTGACGTACGTGAAATATACAACTTACCAACTTGCGGATGCGCTATCCATGATTCATCGCTGCAGTGACGCTCGGCGCTGGAGTAATGCTGCATTTTCTTTGTAACTTTTATTTTCGTGGCAGGTTTTATGTAGGAAAATATTCGTTTTGGGATTTATATTTTGTTTAACTGCATGTAGAATGTCACAACGGTACAACTTCTCGACGTTCACAATGGAGAGTCTTGCTAACTTGTCACTGGAGTGGCTCCACTGAAAATCAGCGCTGTAGTTTTATATAACTATTGCCGACAGATAGTTTTACCAACACCTACTTACCCTCATTTCCATCATCCTTTCTCTGTATCCTACCTTGAATTGGGGGTAAGCCAACTACAGGTTCGTTTGACAATTCTAAATGTCAAACGGCCACTTTTACGCCGCCATTTGAGTCGAGCACCACGAAACTCCTCATCATCGCGCAAGCTGGATGCGAATCACGCGCAAACCTATTGGCGCATCAGCTCCTCAACTGTGGAAGACGGATGGAGGCAGAAAATACCAGCGTCTATACCATCTAGGACGCGGGGCGACGTGGAACAGGTGATCCCCCAAATTCTGACGTTCCCTGGACTTTCCAATAGCATTACGCTGAGTTGGAGACCCTGTTTGACGTAACATTGCAACACACTTTTTTGTATCAAGTAAGTACGTTTACTTATTGCAATAAGTTTAATTATCAACATCTCACAGCACACAAAAAAAGTGTTGATCAAATAGAAACTTTCTAATCTGTTGTATTCAAAAGCAATATTAACAAAACATTTAGGTGTTTACCTACCTATAAGTAGGTATCTATTTTCAGATGGCTATATTCATCATACTTAAGTACTTATTTCCATTGCTTTATTCCTTTATCGTTGGACTGACTAATAGGTTGGCCACTAACCATACGATAAACAAGCAATTCGCAAGTTAGACTCATACCAATTTGTGGATATCACGAGAACATAGAAAACTAAGTTCTATTTAATAGTTTATTCAAAATAATTATTCAAAGTTCTATTTGGTTTTTTATTCTGGACTACTTATGATTTCTCGGTTCGTCATCAATGTTCAGTGTTGGGTTCAAACAAAACTGAAATATGATATCACTAAATTCTATTCAAAATACTAGTGAAAAGGTACAAATCATTAGTGCAGGTAAGTATCCTATTAACATTTTGTCGTCCTTTTTCGACTCAGAAATAACGACTGAAAGCTGATATTTTACAAAAGATTGGTTTTCAGTCATTAATTGTCTTGCTCTTAGCGATCGGATATGGAAGAGATTTTGGAAGGTCTTTACTGTGCAAAATCGTTGTTATGACTTGAAATTAAATGAAATAAATTTGTAATCTTTTGATGAGATGTCTCGAGAGTCTCTCCATAGTTTCAGGCGAATACGTGTGTGTTGTTACTAAAAATATCCTGAAATCCCAACCCTACTCTGGACGTTATATAGCCAAATGAGATGAGAATTTCAGAAAATGTGAGAATTAATTTGAGCTTATGTTAGGTTTATGGTTACTACTACATTAGGAAAGATACTAGCTCAAATATTTTTACATTTTCATAAAATATCATATCTGTCTTTCTTCTTCTTCTAAGTCGTATTCCTCATTGCTGAGGGTCGTGATCATTCTAAGGAATTAATCACATAGAACGACTCTCGTGGCAGATTTAAAGGGGTGGTTTGCCATTGCCTTCCCCATATCTGTCTACCTGTAGTTATTTATTGGAAAAAATTATTATTTATCAATTATCTATGTATTTGGATTTTTCTGATATTAATGGACCATCTCTACAATTATGCAACTGGTTGAAATCAAAGATTTTATAACCCTATAGATATCACCCCATAACGGGTCAGATTTCTATGGTTGAAGTAGGTAGAATTCAAACAACAACAAAAAGTTTAATGTAACAATATATTCTGTATATACAAATCGTGGTAACCGGCAGCGCCGGCGCAAGTACGTCTATAACGCGACAAAGGCTGGCAACACCAGCAGTATAATTGAAGCATGCGCAGTCTGTTGAGTGGAAATGCTGCGCTTGAGCGCCTCGAGTTCACTGACGTCTGGGGTCTCGTCGAAGTCGCCAACTTCATTGTACTGCATCTCTTCGAATTTTCCCGATAATGCTGTGGGACAAAATAAATTTTAACTCAGTTTTTCGTTGGTAGTTCGAATCTTCTTCTTTCGAGTCAATGAAAGTGAATATCTTCCATGTTTTTCAGAAAATAAGGCATCAACTTCAATGGCTTAGTGATTGGCTTTAAAAAGATAATCTCGTGTGTCTGCAGGTGGATGAACATAGGAAAGTACAAAGTAGGTGGTCCATGGTCTGGATAGTGTTTGATTACGAAGTTGCCTCCATTGATTCCTCAAATACTCCTGTGCTAGGTAATAGAAGGTTAAGTCTGCTATGCAGATATGGAGATGGATGTCAATCCCCATTTCTACCAACGACCCTGGCTAATTCATGAAATGGACATTTTCTAAAGTTATATTTTATCACACTGATCAAATTGTATTTTTTTGCCTATTACTTAGGTACACGTTTATCCCCCTAGTAATATAATACTTAATTATTAAGTAGATACGAGTACATAGACTTAACTAATCATAATCTATATCATGGCCAATTGCGATTAGGACAAATATAAAAATACTACTTAGGTAAGTCTAAGCTAGTATGTAATAAAATAATGTAGGAGAGACGAGAGACCGAGCGAACGTAAGTTTTTTTCGCGGTATTTCTTCAAGAAAATTACAACATATGATTGAATGGGTCCATTTGGTAGTAAAACGTAGACCGTTTTTTATTGTGGTACGGTATGTAAGATGGAATGTAAAAGTCCATAATACTAAATGCAATTCTTGTTATTTTTTACAGATCAAACAGTTTGGACAATAATCAAACAATATAGGTAAGTAAAGGTTATTGCTCATAACGGAGACTAAATTATTTTCACTGTTCTGAGCTGAAGTGAAAGTTACGTCTGAAAACCCGAACAAATATGGTAAAACTACTAAAGACTAGACAAACTAGTTTTTAGAGGTTTTTTTAATCCAATCAACTTATCTGTTCTAGACAACAAAGTTCCAAAGTAATCAAGAAAACTACAGCAACTTTCAGTTATAGGTGCTCATGTTTCTGTTCCACGAAGATTTCAAGACTTTGAAACGGGTTCCATTCTGTCTGACAATCATCCATTTAGTCCACTTAAAATGGACGGTGGGAGGATATCGTAGGTAGTCCATTCCAGACAACCCTTGTAATGCTACCCTCGAGTAAGAGAATATTCTAAGGATCCCGTGGGGTTATTCGCCCGGCACAAAATATCAGGTTGCGCTAGCCAGCTGCCCATTAACTTGCATTTGATTTGAGCAGGTCATGTTTGTTTTAGAGCTAACACTATGTGCCTAACGTAACATGCTAGTGTTTTGCTTGCGCTTAAACAAAACCTTATTGAGATTCGTACATATAATATTTGAAAAATAGTTTTAACGACAGACTCGGGCAAAAAGTTAAAGCTACTTTTTTACCCCCAACCGATCGAGTGTTATAAGTTTGACACATTTGTCTGTCGATTTGTTTATCTGTGGCATCATAACTTAAATACTACATACTTGGCTTCTAGCACATTTAGAAAGTCATCAGGCAGTTAGATAAATATGTTATATTTAAAGCCCCGACTTCGCATACAAAGACATTTTTCGGAAAACAATCTATCTTTACATCTAAGAAGATCGGGATAAAACTATCACAACAGACGGACGTGCCACTTGGGACTTTATTTTAAGTGATATTGGATTAAACTTATTAACCCCTTTATTATTGTAATTTATTTATACTTATTATTTATTGTACTCCAAACCTTACCCACCATAAAAGTAGTCTAAACTGTCCTAAACCAAAGGTTGGCTGGAAGAGATCCCTGTGGGATAAGCCCGCCTTTGTACATATTATAATGTTTTTTATTTTTATGTTCTGTGTGTATTTTTTTGTGTGACTACAAACAAACAATTCCCGACCGATCGACGTAGGTCGTGTCTGTTTGTCTATTTGTGTGTTTGTTTGTGGCATCACTACTTGATAACGGATGATCCGATTTTAACCCGGTTTTTTTAAATTTAATAGAGAATTTTGTTGAGAGTGTTCTTAGCTATGTCTGATAAAAATTGGACCAGTGGTTCCCAGATCTTGGAGTATATTTGATGTCAGTTGGGATCTCTGGAACGGTAATAGCTAGATGGTTCGAATTTGAGCTCAAATGTTCAGGTTCATGTGCGTTTTTGACACCTGAAACCTTGAGTATGACCAGGAAAAAGTTAGTGAACTTCAATTTCACAATATGAAAGTGGAAGAATTGTAAGATTGTCAGCCCACCCGCCGAAACTATAATAGTTAGATGGGATCTTCTCGAACTAACGTTGTAGGGAATCCTGAGACATTACAAGAGAAAAAATTTAAAGATGGCGGCCAAAAAATAAACGAAAATAATGTGGAGCTAGAAATTTTAAGATAGCCATGACGAGGCTGAAAGCCGAGCTCCGCGTAAGGCGAAGCCCGGAGCGTCCCCCGCGTTTCAGGCGCCGCAGGTCTAATCTGCTGAATGTTCTTAGTCATGTCATATGAAAAATGGATCAGTGGTTCTAAGATCTTGGAGCATCGTGGGATGTTGGAGTATCTGGAACGGTAACAGTAAGGTGGTTCGTGTTTGAGCTCAAATGTTTATGACAATGGTGACCTTCCCACATCTGGAATCTTGAGGATCAGATAATAACCAGGAATAAGTAAGGGGATCTCCACAATGGTACGCTGGGGGTTTCTTAAAATTTTAATTTAGAGTTATGTGTATTTTATTTTTACAACATACCTATTCTGTGCATTATAATTTTTTTGTGGATAGATTACGGACAAGAATATAATTTTGTCACAACGAGACGGCGACGCGGCGTTCTGTTGGTACAAGTAAACCTTAAAATTGTAACTTAAATATTTTTTGTTGAACGAATTAGTCATAATTATTAAAACAAATTCAACGAGTTTTATCGGTACAAGTAATGGCTTTGATATTACAGCAAGTATAACGCTTTTATTTGTTCAAGAATATTCTAGATTTGGATGAATACAATATCTCTAACAATATATTATTTGATATTGAAGTAAATATTGTCTCCCTTATATGGAAGACAGGATTTGCGTTGAATCAAAGCAACCTGCGTTGATCTGAGAGAATTGTTTTTACCGTGATAGCCACAGCTTATCGAATTAGAGAAATACAACACTTCTTTAAATAAAAATCGTCGTATACTTACAGTATAATTTTATCGTGCCATCAGTATCCCCGAGCGAGTTTTTCGATATGCAGCTATAAGTGCCGAAGGTTGACCGCCCCACCTTTTTAATCTTAAGCCTCATATCCACCTCGTAGCCTCTTTCTGTGGCAGTGATCTCGAACCTTTTGTCCGCTGTAATCAAACACATTATTACAGTCTTAGACTTAGAAGGGGGTTCGGGTATCGGGTAAATTCGGTCTGTCTCTTATTCAGTCTGTGTCTTACCAGTCTTCGTACATTCTCGTATCGCTATCAAGAATCACCAAAATCTCAAGATACGAAGCCCTTTCTTAAAACTCATGTACTGTACTAGCGTAAGGACATGAAAGAGTACCTCAGATCTGTGCCTTATTTGGAAATTCCAAGAAATATCTACTTTGGCAAAAGTTACTTCAAAGTTATTCTAATATTAATTTTGAGTTCTATGTTACTAAGTACGTATAACTTTATTCAGAGTCCGTATTCGTATAACTTATGTAGGTTTAGAAAAAATAAGCCTAAGCCTATTATTAAGTTGGTTGATAGGTACCTACGTGACAATCCTAAAACTAGAATATTCGCTGTACAGTCGCCTTATTACTAAAACTAATTGGAATTATGTTTTTTTTTTCGTACTGATAATTGCTGTTGGTCTTAATGACCTTTACAGCTTCACCGGGTTTTAAGGAATTATGATAGCTTAGTCTCTATCTATGAATAACTTTCAAGTCTATCAATAGACATTATGAAGATATCATAGTATTATGACTTTGTAATAACTTACACTGTGAAATAATTTGATCATTTATGGTCCAATAGTTGATGGACCGAGGAAAGGCTTCTGAATGGCAATCCAGATGCACCGTATCTCCTTCTTGAGCTCCTACTAGCTGGTTTTGTATTGTCATAATAGGTGGAACTAAAACAAAAAAATCATTGTATTACTAATAGAGAATAGAAACAAAAGACCCCATCGTACCATCTCCTCTAACTAATTATGATAGGCAAGATTTAGGGGAAAAGATGAGGCGGTAGGAGGAAAATGTTGTGGTTTAGAAAAATCAAAGGGTGAACGGTTATAAATAGCGTCGACCAGCTGATCCGTCTAGAAAAGGAAAAAGAGAGATATGCGAAGTCGACTGCCAACATTCAGTAGTGGCACTGCAAGAAGAAGAAAGAACGCAGATTCTGAAGTCAAAGCGTTATTTTTTATATCACTGGTATAAAATCGTAGCCGATTTATAAGACAAGGCACGAGAATATGTTCTTTGCTGCTGTAAGAAGAGACCTGCAGAAGAGGCATATCCACCAGATATCGTTCAACTGGTGTTTAATGGAGTAAGATATAGGTACTCACAATGTACTACGAGCATTACTCGTTTACTGACGGAGGGCGGCACTCCGTTGCTGGCGATACAAAGGTACGCGCCCATGTGCAAACGTGACACCTTCACCAAGGGTAGAACAGCGCCGCTCACTGACGAGTCTAAAGAAGTGAAATACCTATCTTTAATTGAGGAGAAAATTGCTTGAAAATAATACAATGGTGAAAAATATTACTTCTTATGTAAATGTCTATTTTCTAATCGCAAATGGTAGAACCACGAGTTGATTTTATTGTATCATACTCATCAATGCTTACGGTTATACCGAGTATTAAGGAAATAGCTACACTGTTGGAAATAGCTACGATCGTACTTTACTTCATTAGCATGTTAAAACTCTCTATTTTCGTCCATTTACAGGAATATAGTCACACTATCGGCGGCTTTACTCAGGGCCCAATAAAACAACGTGTCACAACATTAAAGCTTAATGTGGGCTTTGCGGGCTTATAAGTGAACTAACCACCTATTAAAAATAGAAACTGTACTGAGCACTTTTCTTCGCAAAATGTGGTGTGTAATTCTGTAATTACTTTTTAATTTATATCGCGGTTAACGCTTATCTGTGGAGGTCGTAATTAGCCCCTAGGCTGAGTCCTTGTAATGCCTGATGAGCAATCTCGTTTAATTAATCTGAATTAGTTAAATTACCTGACTTCTTGTAGACGTTACTCTTAATTTTTGTTTATAAAAGTATATTTAATTGTATGACAATTACTTAGTTAGATTAAACAACTTTTGTTCTTTTACAAAGCTTTATGAAGAGTGCTGCGGTAAAATGTCAGTTAAAGTTTATAAAGAAACCGAGGAGTGTATGTAGGAAGTGGTCCTTAGTGTAATGGTTTTAGAAATTAGAGTCCGGAAGTGAAACATTTCACAAGACTTACAATGTTTGTAAACCTTGGAGGAATAAATTCAAATGCTATTTTTATAAAGTTTACCACTTTTGCGTGTTTGAATGTTTTGACAAGCATTGTACTAACAGTACTAGATACGTTTCTAGATACGTTTTTTAGTTCTATATTGAGGAGCTCGTAGCTTAGTTGCGAGCACGGTCCGAAAGTGATCGTGCAGGTTAAGCAACGTTGGCGTGGTCGGTACCTGAATGGGTGACCGCTAGTGGCATATATCATCTGAGCTCCTCCGTGCCTCGGAGAGCACGTCAAGCAGTCGGTCCCGGTTGTTGTCGTTCGACAGCAGTCGTTAAGCCATGTCAGATGCCTACGGGCGGCCTGAGCAACTCTGACAAATAGGTTGGTCACTAACCATACGATAACCAAGCAAGCAAGTTCTATATTTCAGATCGTGAAGTTGGTATTGAAAGTAACGGTTTGGTAGAATAACGTCCAAATTGAAAAATGTCTAAATGTAAAAAAAGTTTTTGAAATAGATGTTTGAGAGTAGAGTGTCGGGTGCCGTCTTCGACCTATTATAGTTTGTGAACCTCTTGATCGCACACAGGAACAATCTTTTCAATATTTTCATCTTATCTTTATCTATACTTACTTTGTGTATCACTAAAATTGCTGGTTGGAAGCAGATCGCCGGCTTCCCGCCGCCAAACGACGACCGGTGTGGGCACACCGTGCGCGGCGCATCGCAGCGTCACGTTAGCACCTTCCCTCGCTACCTGGTCACTGCTCGTCGGGTAGTCCAGGATATCCGGTGGTACTGTGATTTAATACATACACAAATGTCCAGTCCAGATAGGGTAGCAACATCTAAATGGGTTATGAGCGCTGAATTTTGGTTTTTTAACCCTTTACCGAGCTGTAAAAAGTTATGCTAATATACATGGGATTAATGGGAACTTTTAGGCTCTTGTACAGAATAATTATATGCTGTAGCTGTTTACCAAAATTCAACCAAGTTGGAATGAGTAGTAAAAGAAAAATAAATGTGTCTGAGAAAAGGCGAGAAAGTGAACAAACAAATTAATTCCTCTAATCCAGTTCGTCCTTCTAATACACTTTATTAATGGATGGTCATGGGCTACTATCATAAACAAACATCTAATTCTATGAATACAACAAGGACGCGTTCAATGAAAGAAGAGCTTAAACTCATCTCAAAGTTTCCATCTTTCAATCAACGAAAAGTTACGGCTGAATTGATTTTGAGGATTGTTAACAATACAAAAGCTTTGTACACAAATTAGTTATTCCGTTCGCAAGACTTGACTTGGTTATGCCCACGCTGATGTAATTATTTAATTAACTAACTTAAGGACTTACGGACCTACGACGTCTAGATAGGCCGTCTGGCTCTTCATAGGGTCGGTATTCAGCTGGCACATGTACCAGCCGCGGTCTGATTGGCGCACGTCGTGGATGTGGAGGAACCAGACTCTTCTGTCGCTGTGGTTCACGGCGATCCTGTGGTTCTTCGTGATGACGTGCGTGGCGATCGTCAGGATCGTCTGCGTGTCCACGCGTAGCCACGCCACCTTCATGCAAATCGAGATCTAAGAATAACACGCAGCTTTATAGGGTTAACAAGTGCCCATGCACGTTAACGTTTAGTTCAAGGTTTAAGGTTGCGATTAACTTGGGGATAAGGTAGAAATATAGAGCAATTTTTTCAAAAGATATTCAACTTCAATATTTTTTTCTGCTGATTATGGTTGTGGATCTTATTGCTCATAAAGTAGAATTAATAAATGGGAAGGCAACTTCTATTTCAACTTATTTCTAACTTTATTATTATCTTCATAACTAACCCTATAAGAGCCGAGATCATTGACGACGCAAGTGAACACCGCCTCTCTCCCCAAAGACACAGTTAAATTGTTTAGGCTATCTTCAAACCGAGGAACTTCTGTAACAAATGCCAAAATTAATTATACGTCATCATTCACTTATAAACATTTCTGACAAAGGCCCAATTTTCAGTATAGCAAGATTTGTAGAGGCTCGTCTTAATTTGAGTTATATACCTGTTACAAACTATAGTAAATAGATAGGTACTTTGGCAACAACGCTTTGTGAAAGTACATCGAGTAAGCAAAACTGTACATGTATCTAATCTTTTTCATCTCTATATATCCCACACTGGGAGGCAAAAGACCAAAACAGTGATATTAATGTTAAAGGGCATCAACGAGTAGCAACCGGAAATGGGAGAACTTAACATAACCCACCCAGGAGATCGTGTGAAATAAACAAATTTCTTACTTACTTACTTTTCTATGTGGTTAATTCCTTAGTATGATCGCGACCCTCAAAAAGAAGAAGAAGCAACCGGAAGGGAAGCTTTAGGCGTAAAACATACAGGGGGCGTGGCGCGCCTGTCGGTGCTACGTGAGGTGTACAGACAAGCACTCACGGTGGACCGTTTGCCCATACACCGCGGACAATGTATGGAAAACCAAAAAGCCGGAGCATTTTTTCTAAAAAATATATTTTTATGTGTCTTGATTCATATAACAAAATATCCCAGAGACAAAAACTTTTTACGTATAATTTTCGAGAAAAAAAACCCAGTGAAAATTCACCTGAAATCAGGTCTCATAGAAAATTGTATGGAGAAAAAAATATGTGTCCGAATGTTCCGAACAAAAAAAAGGTTTTAGAAAACAAAGTTATAGACTCTTTTTCTCGATAATTATAAGTGTGTAACAAACATTGTATATAGTCCCAAAAGGAGTGGTATTGGTACCCGTAAAAGATTACATGTACAAAGTACTAGATAAATTTGTAACGTTTATTATTATTATTCTGGATTACTATCAGTCATAACCAATGTAGGTAACGATTAACACTAAAACTAAATTAGTCATCAATCATTCCGTAAGATTAACACTAATCAATCATTAGTCATAATGACTAACGACGTTAGTCATTTTTTCAATCATTAGTCAGATAGATACTTTTTTAATTGTCAAATTAATTTAATTAATTTTTAATTTAATTTAATTATTATTATTAATTTTTATTTATTTATTAATTTTATTATTATTTAATTTAATTATTTTTATTTTTATACTACTGTTTTTCTCCCATTATTGGGGTGAGTTTACCATACTGTCGCGAGCTTTTGGCCAAACGACAGTACGAGTGAAGACGTATTAGAAGTAGAGGTAATTAGAAGAAATAAAGTGACTTGATCGATGTGTGAGAGTGTAAATAATAATAATATTTTTTTTTTTTTTTTTTTATTAATTTAATTTTTTTATTAGTATTTATTTAGTCAGATTAAATTTTCTCCAACACTGATCAGGAGGTCAGGAAGGCATCTAGAATAGCGTGGACCATGAAAGAATCCGTTAACTCTAAATATAAAATTTACGAGATCCCGACGTATCATTGTGGAGATCCCCTTACTTTTTCCTGGTCATCATCAAGTCTTCAAGATTCCAGATGTGGAAAGGTCACCATGCTCATAAACATTTGAGCTCAAACGTCCAATTTTTATCAGACCTAGATAAGAATACTGTCGACAAAATTAGAAGCGGCGCAATACATACAAGAGGTGTGCCGACCGGCGTGCCGCCAACGCACCGCCTCTGTCTGTTTTGCGGCTTAGATAATATTTATTCATACAAATTATTTCATTTACCTATGTATACAGATTTAAGTAGTTTAAATTAATATTTGTCCAATATTTCGATAATTTTCGGTTCAGAGAAATTCACAAATTTAAACAAACGCATAAATTCGAGGATTTATTTACATTGTTATTAAAATTAGTACAAATTAATATGGGATTACCATAGTAAATAGAAATAAATTCCTGCTGTGACCTGTCCACTAATAATAAATATAGAGCTTTATAGCAAACACACAGGGGATGCTCCGGAGTTTGTTAATTTTAATTAAATGATTAATTAGGTACTAATCAAATGTAGTTAGTGAAATTTAAAGTTTAATATCTCTCTTGTGTTATTAATACCACATAATTATTTGTTAGCACGTCTAACATGCGAATAATTCAGGATCTCTAGACTTATAAATTTATTTAGCGAAACATTTTATTGATTCCCGATTTTAATCCTATTTTTAATAAAGTTTTTAATAAATTTTTAAGATCAACGTTACAAGATTCATAGAACAAAATTAGAAATCTTCTCAAAGACCAGTGCTCCAGGCTCGTAAACCCTCCAACAAAATCTCTTGACTTCTACTTGACTTGGTAATAGCTTAATAATAAGTGTTATACTTATAAGTAAGTACCCTTGAAGTCACGTCGATTAATTTATTAATAGATTTCAAAGAATCTTCCTTTTTGAAGTCGGTTTCTTGCAGGTGATCATATTTATTTCATCCAACTAAATTTAAGTTTCAGCGTAAAAGTCCACTACTCGTAATAGTGAATAATACTATTTGAAACACGTTCTTTCAATTATCTAGTCCCGAATAAAGAGGAAGTCAATAGTCCCGATCTAAATGTAGCTGTATATAAATGTTATCATTGACTGGGTGGCGTTTCCTCCCACGTACGAGAATGTACAGTCCTAAGCATTATTGTGCCTAGAGCAAATTTGCTTGTGGGTCGCAATATCCAAGAGAACGGGCCCTGGGGAGCCATCTTGTTTTATTTGCGCGCCAGAGCCGATAATGAACGTTTTTTCCTCTGTACCTATTTCGAGCAGTCAATATACTAAAGGTGCAATAAAGGGTAACGTTTTAGTATCACTCCTGTATAAGCCTGCATTTGTACTCACCTTTTATTGTAGTATAATGTAATGTTACCGCATACGTGTTCAACCTGTATTGTTCTAAAATAAGACTTGATTTCATATTGTCAAGATCGAGTTTTCAATGAGAAACGTAAGATAGATTATGCGGTATACGAGTAAACAATAAGATAACGGTTATTAGAGGTTTATTTTGTTATTGATTAGTAATAAAATGTTTAGGGCGGGTTTATTGCCGTAAATTGTGCGGATCTTGCTCTTTCTCTATTAAAGGCTAACTTTTCTTTACCGAGACTTTGCTCATGTAGCCTTACTGGAGGTCCGAATTCGATCCCAGATCATATTGAACCAATGTATTTTTGAGACTCGTAACGGTGAAGAAAAATATCATAAGGAAATATGCATATCTATGGAAGTTTTAAAAGACATTAACATATTTCGAAGGCATGTAGATCTGTGCTGGGCCCGCACGGCGTTTCTTGGACCGTAACCCCTTGATAGGATATTATGTATCGGTGGGCTGAAAAGTTTTGAGCCTAGGGTATTAAAAATGCTGATAAAAATGTAAACAAAATTTATTTTTCTATATAATCTCTCTCTATTTCAATGCACTTCTTACATCTGTCATAAAGGGCTTTTAACCCAGTGAAAAAATATTCGCCGTCTTTGCCTTCGAAATGCTCGTCTACGGCCGCCTTCATTTCCTCGTCACTCAAAAATCTTCGCTCTCGGAGGTCCTTCTTCAAATTGGAGAATAGGAAATAATCGCTGGTGGCTAGGTGTGGACTGTTGGGTGGGTGGTTGATTTCTTGAATTCCTGTCTCGGCCAGGGCACGCCTTGCAACTCGCGCAGTGTGAACGGGCGCATTGTCCTGCAAAAACATAACTCCTTTCGCCAGTTTGCCTCTCCTTTTCTCGACAACCACTTGACGTACTTTTGTCAACAATGCGGCGTAATATTCCGCCGTCATTGTAGTTTTTTAGGAAGGTAGTCAATGAACAGAATTCCATCACAATCCCAAAAAACAGTGGCCTTGAGCTTGGATGCCGATTTTTCCACTTTAAATTTCAAGTGAATCCATGTTTCATCAACAGTGACAATGCGAGTTTTCATCAGGATTATCGCCCCAGATGTCCAAAAACTCCTGCGAAGTTGTGACTCGACGATGCTTGTCCAGCGGCGTGAGCATTTTCGGCACTCATCGCGCACAGACCTTTTTCATGTGGAAATGATTATGCAAAAAGTCGCCGATTCGTTCCTTGCTCATGCCTATGGCTTTAGCTATCTGCCACTACTTGATTCGCCGATCTTCTAGAACATTTTTTTTTACTTTTTTAACATTTTCTTCGGTAACGGCAGTGTTTGGACGCCCCGACCTGGGTTCATCTTCCAGTGACTCCCTGCCATGCTTGAATTCTCGGCTCCAACGTTTTACGGTGGCAAATGAAGGCCCATAAACTGTAGACATCTCTTCAAATATTTCTGTTGGCGTTTTGTTCTTCTATGTCAGGAATTTTATGACAGCTCTGTACTCCAATTTCGTACAATGGGCGGATGACTCAGACATGGTGATGTTTAAGGTTCAATTACAAAAATCGTAATGACGCTAATGACATGAAAGTCGGTATTTATACCACTTAGGATACTCGCAATTAGTGATATGCAGCGCGAGTCATTAGTCATACTTAAAGGTACTTAGGCTCAAAACTTTTCAGCCGCCCCTCGTAAGATGTTATGGTTGACAACAAACTGCTCATTTACTAAACCTCATACAAAGTTCGCCTGTAGGTAACTTAATTTTCTTTCGAGATACTAAACTACTGACCAGTGAAAACTTTAACAAATTCCGTTCAGTAGTTTTTGGGTGTCCCTGCCACAAACAGGCGGCAAAACCGAGCGAACTTTATTATTAGTGGGAGGTAGTTTATTTTGTTATTAGAGGTGGGGTTTATTCGGAAGGCGTATTCTCTAGGGTCACCATAAACACAGCTATGAACATCGAATATTTGTAGTAAGTACCTGAGTTATTTTTAGAAAGATGCCGTACTGTCAACCACTATATCAAAATTATACTGTCTGTCAAATTCTTCGATAAAATGTCAACCTTACGCAAGCGTTATAAGGTTTATTTCAGATTCACAGTTTTTGGCGGTTTGGGTAAATTGGCCTATAGTCGACTGTACAAATTAATTAAAGAGATCTTATTTTAAGACCCCTATTTTGTCTTTGCCCAGAGCCCTGCGGTTTTGGTAACATTTTCAAATTAAATCAGTTTACCAATTTTCAGAGATGGGCCACACGGTACATCATGGTATGGAATGTAAGGGACCCCAACCAAAGTCGTATGGGGACTTACAAAGCTGTCGATGATGGCGATCCCTAATATAATTCAAAGCTTAATAGGAGTGGCTAACATATGAATTAGAAGAGTAACATGGCCAATATTTTTAATAATAACAAGACAAGAAACAGGTAACCCATATCAACTTGACGAAGGTGACTCAATCTTAAGATAACATATCATATTGGTCACAACACAAACACAAGGCTTACGTATAATATTATTGGCTTTGATTCTGCTACTGACAGTATTTGGTTCACAGTAAAATGTTTCTTTTTTTTCCCCGATAGATAAAGAAATACAGGCTGTAAGGTGGTGTTCAGTTCAGTATCCATAACTGATCAACTTTCGCGAAAAAAAGATATTGAGCTTTATTTATTTATTTACACTTTATAGCTTTTGTATACAACAGCAGATTTTTTTTCACGATTTCATATTTGGCTCCATATCTAGTGAAAGTTGTTCAGTTATGGATACTGAACCTTCTTTCAGCTTACATGGGGGGTTTTGTTACACCCTGTATTTTTTGATACTAGTAATTTTTGTCCAGTTTGAAAATACCTATTTATAAACTTTTTTACAAGTATTACTTACGGTGGTATGTGATATATGTAGGGTAGATAAACATAAGTTCCATTCATTCATTCCTCAATAGACGTTGATAAGCTACACAAGTGTTTCATTGAAGAGCCTTCCCTTAGGAGTCCTGTGGGATATCCCAGGATATATATCAAACTGGCGACGAGGATGGGAAAAATTCTGCCTCTTTATCGTACTAAAATAAACATTAATTAAAGTTGTCAAATTAAATTTTCACATCGCCGTTTTAAAAAACTTGTAACTGGTACTGAATCGTTTTTACATTTAACTTTTTACAGCCAGTTGGAAGACGGAATGGAAAAGATAGATTTGTTTTCAGCTGTATTTTCCATAAGCTCCATTTTTCTTTTTTGAAATACGTGATTTTAAAAGCAAACTCTAAAAAAGCAAAAGCTAAAAAAACACGATATTCGTAGCTTTATGTGTTTAAGGAGAGACGAGAACCTCTCCAGGGAATTTATGTCATAGCGGTACTTACACGTACTCTTTAGAGACGGTAAAAAAGTTTTAAATGCCTTTACGTCGGTGATATGCAAGGTGCGGAAATAATTTCGTTAATGTTGTTCTTACACTCGTGTTGAAAGAATGTTTGGTAAACTTTTCTATTCGTTAGTTTTTTGAAGAAAAAAAATAAGATTTTCTCTGTATTTTCTTCGGGGCTTTCTAAACATGCTGTAGAGAAAGAGTGTAGGAGAATAAAAATGCTATTAGGTAGATAGCTAATAAAGTATTTATCGAAAACTAAAGTATGTTATGTTTGAAAACAGTATGAAAAATATTGAAAACAGTAACTAACTGAGACAAAACGTCAAGTTTTGCAAGTTGCGACCTTTTAAATTTCTGATAAGTGCTCTTAATAATTAAAATATTGCCGTATATTTCAACACTATTGTTTTCTTGGAATAAATTATGAGTTATATACTGTAACGTTCCACGTTAATTTTACGAATAACCTATAACAACTAACATTTCGCGTAGAATTAAATTTAAGTAAAACTTACTATTATTATAATAAATTACTAATATTAGTCTTAAGAAACTCATTAATTCCCATTGATACTGAAATAATATTACTGTCACGAATTCTGTCAGCATATTATCTTACTGACTGTGTTTTACTCGAATTCTATTGTTCTTCGTGGTACATTTTTAAACTAACGACATCCAGCGGCAGATGGTGTCCCAGGGAATCGTGCGCGCGCGCGGGGCAATCAGCTGTGGAATGAAGCATTTGCAATATTGCAACTGAAATGTGCATAATTATTTTGAACATACGTGCGTGGTTGTTCGATTCAATTTTAAAAAGCCGTCTCTAAATGTTCTGTGACGTTGGATATGTGACGATAATAATTCTACAAACAATTATTTAGTGAAATGGAAAACCTCCTAATTGGGTAAGTGACGAACTTGCACAATACCTATCAGCTTCTGTTATGTAGTATCACTAATTGTGCTAATATTACTTTTATATTTAGGTAATTGCATATGTCTTTTGTTTATGAATTAAACAAGCTATGAATTCAATTTGAAGCAAATACATTACGATTACCGTTTCGAAAATAGTTTTTTTAACTTACCGACATTCATTTGTCATTCGAATGGTTTTTTTTACCATTCCATTGATTTCGTCAATTAATTTGGTAATGATTCGTGTACATTCTTCAGGTGAAAGTGACATAATGCTGCACTGAGTAGTGAGATTTTAGTCAAGAAATTGTTTATAATAACTATATACTCGATTTGTCATAGTAAAAACAAAAGTGAACATAAATGTTTTTGTTCTTACTTCCCATTTTGTTTTTTTTCAATATTCTGATATATTTAAAAAAAAAACTGAAACTTGCACAGATGAAGTTCATTGGGGTTTATAATACTCACTGATCTACTTACAACATACTATTTATACGAACGATTTATCTCTATCACTTTGGGAGATATCACGGTTTTTCCAAGTGACCCGTTATTTTTGCGTCCCATTGTATAATATAACAAGATTTATTCTAAGCTGCCTTTAATAATATTACGTATCTAGATACATAGTGCCATTGTTATACAAGATATGAGTATTTATTTAGTACATTTGCTAAAGTGGATATTGAGTAGCTAAACAAACTAGCCTTGTAATTTAGCTTATGCCAAGACAATCAAGCCATTGTATAGGCATAAAGCTGTAAAGTGTGGTGTTTCTTTGATTGTGGTCTAATACATAGCATTCTATCCAAGGTTGCGATCTAGTTTTGACTCATTGAATGTGTTCGTAGTTGGTTTTCATGCTACGAGATTTTCTTAGCAGCGGCTACGGTGCCCAAACTATGGCGTAGAGGCAAGCTGCAGAAAATATGACAGCAACAGTCTATTTCTGTTTTGTTTTAGGCTCTCGATACAAGCCATTTTGAGTCTTAATTTTTCAATAAATTTCTTTTTTCTATATTACTTACAGGTTTTAATTTAACTGAACGAGCTCCTGACCACCAATAGTGATTGTGACGTATTTAGTTATGCATGGCCGAGTATCAGAAGAGCATGTCTGTGCTACTGTGAGAGTGTGAGAAGAATGTTTAAAAAAAAATGTAATTATAAGTTGTAAATATGATATTGATAATTAGATAATTAATTAATGTAAGTGGTCTAACCGTTATAATTAATTATAATAACTAATAAGAATAGTTTATAATAACATACGACTTGAATTTTTTGAGAGCTGTACTTTATTGACAACTAGTTGCTGACTGAAATTTTTATTTATTGGAATATATCTCTTCAAATTGTCATTTTAAACCCATAGTTGGTTCTAAAGTAAGATTTCCTTCATGTAACATGCGACATGGCGAAGATAAAATGTAGGTAGTCGAAATAGCCCGTTACAATTTTATTATCTGCTCGTACCAACCTCGAGGTCTGTCCACGGACCCTTACTTCCCGAGGGAACCCTAAAGATTAGCCTTTATTAGTTAATCCAAAAGTACCTATATACAGCGTGTAAAATGAAGGAAATCGAGGTAAGGATGGATATGAAAATAAGTACGTAGCTTCGCTGTTTTTTACATGGCAGTTTAATGTATATTTTATAGGGTTGAAATAACAAAATTAGGAATATAATAATATTTCTTTTCTGTGCTCTATTATAAATATTATGCTTATCATTATGGTTTATCATTTATTTATCTCGAAGAAACAACAACGTCTTAAAAATCAGTCATAAAATCAATACTCAATTTTATTAAGATTAAGGAAAATATAATTTTATTATGCGATTTGAACATTGAACTGCCCAACCTATGTATTATGCTCTAAATTATTAAATTTAAAGCATAATAAATAGGTTGGGCAGTTCAATGTTCAAATCGCATTATAAAATTATATTTTCCTTAATCTTAATAAAATTGAGTATTGATTTTATGACTGATTTTTGAGACGTTGTTGTTTCTATGACTGATTTTTGAGACGTTGTTGTTTCTATGACTGATTTTTGAGACGTTGTTGTTTCTATGTCTGATTTTTGAGACGTTGTTGTTTCTTCGAGATAAATAAATAATAAACCACTATTATACGGCAATTATAAATCGATGACTAGAACCAGCGTGAATTTCGTATCGGTTAAATTACATTAGCTGTAATTTGCATTAATTTACATCAGATTCTCATTAGGTCAGAAAGCAAAACCTTTTAAAACATGTGGAAATGGAGTTGGTAGAAATTCTAAGTGTACCGTAAAACACTGAGTGAGAGAAATATTATGCTTTTTCACAGAGACTGAACAAAACTGATTTTTAGTCGGCATTCCTTGAGCAAAGATATCCTATTTAAGGCGGTATGCCGAGAGCTCGACTCACAAAAGGCGTTTAACGTCCTACTCCACTATCTTCGCTTAGTTAGTACCTACTGAGAAAACCTTTTATGCAGATTCCTTTGCATACAAATAGACGAGACAATGGAATTTATTCATAAAATAATCAGTTATACTCCTGAGCGTCTTAGATCCAAGCTATGTTCATCTAGGAAAGTGAAATACTTATTACACACTTATTACTTTAGAAAGTAAAAATATTGCCTTATGATTTTCTGTGAGTCTGAAAAAAGTTCTTCTATTTCTGAACTCGTTGTTTAAACGGCGTACAAGTACAGCAAAACTTTTGGGAATAATGATATTAAAAGCTCCGAAACCATTTTTGCGTTACCTTCTTGACTTCTGACATTGAGAGTTTCAACTTTGTACACAGGTAAAAGTATTCAGTGATTTACATGAAGGCAAGGAAATTATTCACAAAATAAATCATCATTGGCTTCATAAAATATACTTATTCTCAATTTGGGTGATTGCCTTCATAAAGCGTTGCATTGCTTCCGAAGTTTCGTATGGCGCGACTTTGTTGTTAAATTACATTATTGACAGGCAATATTTTCTGTTTAGCAAAAAAGGTACAAGACAACGCTTTCAGACGATGACTTGTGCCGTGGGGTGGGCTCGTGATAGTGGTATAAATATTTGCGTATCACGTAGGGCCGCTCCGCGCCGCCGCCGCCCGCCCGCGGCGCTTCCAAAGGCGGCCCGTCACGCGAGCTCCCGACTCCGGACTCAATGTAAGAAGTTTATTTCACTTTAAACACCGCTGTACGATCGATGGTTTCTCTGCAAATTAAGGGCATATCCTACGCTCCAAATAGATTGTAGTTTCTGAAGTAACTGAAGCACGGAAAGTGGTGAGGTGCGATTAACTTTGCGAATTATTTGGGTTATGTGGTTTCTATTATGTATGTGTGTCGTTTGCATGACCTACTCGTATTTTCAATACCTTTATCTTATATAAGTATCATCATCATCATCAGCAGCCTACTCTAGTCCACTGCTGGACATAGGCCTCTCCCAGGGCGCGCCATTGAGCCCGATCTTCGGCTCTTCTCGTCCAGTCGCTGCCAGCCACCTTGCGCGGATCGTCGCTCCATCTAGCAGGGGGGCGTCCCACACTACGTTTGCCCAAACGCAGTCTCCACTCTAGAACTCGTCTACCCCAGCGGTTGTCGGTTCTGCGACAGATGTGACCGGCCCACAGCCACTTCAGCTTGCTAATCTTATGAGCTATGTCGATTACTTTTGTTCTATGCCGGATCTCCTCATTTCTGATTCGATCCAGCAGAGATACTCCGAGCATAGCTCTTTCCATAGCACGCTGAGCGACTTTCAATTTGTGAACCAGTCGCACCATCAGTGTCCACGTTTCGGCTCCGTAGGTCATTACTGGTAGGACGCACTGGTTAAAGACTCTTGTCTTTAGACATTGAGGTATGGGCGACGACAAGATGTGACGTAACTTCCGAAATGCTGCCCAACCCAGCTGAATTCTTCTGTCGGCTTCTTTCTCGAAGTTGTTTCTACCTAATTGCACAGTCTGTCCGAGGTAGACGTATTGTTGCACAACTTCGAGGGCCGTACCATCGACGATAATCGGTCCCGGAACGACATGGTCATTGAACATGACTTTAGTCTTGTCCAAGTTCATCCCGAGACCGACACGTCGTGAAGCAGCATTGAGATTGTCCAGCATTTCTTGAAGGTCCTGCAGCGACTCCGCCATTACGGCTATATCATCGGCCAAACCGTAGTTGTGAGATGTACTCGCCGTTTATATTGATGCCGTGTCCTTTCCAGTCCAGGGTCTTAAAGACATCCTCCAATGCGTTCGTGAACAGTTTCGGAGATATAACATCTCCCTGTCTTACTCCTCTGCGCAATTGGATGGGTCTTGTTTGCTGGTTCTGTACTTGGACAGACATCATCGCGGCGTCATACAGACATCTCAACACTTCTATGTACTGAATGATGACTTGGCAACGCTGCAGGGACTCCAGAACAGCCCAGGTTTCGACGGAGTCAAAGATTTTCTCATAGTCCACAAATGCAAGACACAGGGGTTGATTATTTTCTTCAGTTTTTTGTATAATCTGCCGCACAGTGTGGATGTGGTCTATGGTGCCAAAGCCTCCCCGAAATCCGGCCTGAACCGGAGGTTGGAAGTCGTCTAATCTCCGCGCAAGACGATTCGTGATGACTCTCGAAAACAACTTATATACGTGGCTCAGAAGCGAGATGGGTCTGTAGTTTTTGAGCAGAGTTTTGTCTCCTTTTTTGAAGAACAAAACTACAATGCTCCTGTTCCACGTCTCCGTAGTTCTCCCAGTGTGTTAATATGAGTATATAAAAATGAATGTTTCTTTGTCCTTTATGCGTAAACCATTCATCCGATTGCGATTAAACTTTGGTAAATTGTTGTGCGCGAGCGTGTGCACAACAATTTCTGCGAAGGTTTCTGAGTAAAAAAGTTCTAATTTTAAACAACAGTAATAAAAAATATATATTTTATTTATTTTCAAGCGTTTACTGCGAAATGTTCAGTTAAGTAAGCAATCTTAGTTATAAAGTAGTCATGTAAAGTGATCGTGTGCACTGGCCATAAACGACGTTTGTTCGCGCTGCACAAAGGTCTCAGAGCGAATAATCAACACCTAACACCTGAAAGATAACACTGCAGCAAGAAGTTAAACCGCTATCAACGTAATTAATTAAGCCACGCTGAATAATAGGGGCAGAAGTTGTCCGCGAAACTTCCCCGATAAGGTGTGACGCAAAGAAGACTATTTAAAATATTGAGTAAGTAACAAATTTGCGGGCGATCGGAGTGATTCGGCAACTTTTCGCCCAAGTTAGCCGCAAGTTGCGCGAAGTTCCCACCCGCCATGTTTCTGAACCTTATCGCCCGTAGAAGTAACAAGCCGAGATAAATGAAGTTTAGTTGCTCTTAATTTAATGGCTGCGCGGAAGTTTGGAGGACGTGACCGGACGAGTGGGGATGGGGGGCCCTTCCGACCAATTATTGTCCAATTATTAATAAGATCCTGAATTCCTCACCTCACGTGCACAGTTCGGGATCTGTTTGTGTTATTGGTGCGTGTGAATAGCTCCATGGTGTGGGTACGAGGGTTATTATAGTAAGCGATCAGGGTCGTAGTCAATTTTTTTATACTCCGAATATTTTTTTTGTTTTCGTTGTTTTTACACTAACATTCATTTTACATTAATATTCTTTTTTACTTATAATGTACAGTCGGCCTTTAATTAAAGCTAGTACCATCCATCTGTCAGAATTCTACAATTCACATTGGAAGTTTATGACGAATGCGAAGGTTCATTTCTGATTGCAGAAATTTTACTAATGGTATTAGCTAGAGCCGACGCACTTATATTAAATATTTATCAGAATAAGAGACACTTCAATTTTTGTACGGGGAAACCATCATAGGTATTCGGACTTCAAACCTTTCTACACGCCATACTTAGCTGACTTCAGCGAGAATGCCTTTTAGTCCGGAAAAGTAACAGACTATTATCGCGCCATAATTTTAGGGATCTAAGTAATGGGTTAAATTTCCTTTAAGGAATCTGGAAATGCGAGCCTCTGTGGAGGCTCTGTAAAGGGGCTGCGAAGTGTACTGATGAGTATCTATTGTAAGGCATTATTCCCCACGAGTGGTTTTTTTTCGCGGGAATATCTTAGTGGTCCGCCCGTCTTAGTTTTGATATTATGTTACATCATCCCTTGAAATCATTTGTCGCTCTCCGTTTTTAGTTGACAGTTATTAGAATTATTGACGGATGTGGAAAAAAGTCGAAGCTCACCTATATACTTAATTTTTTCGTGATATATGACGAATATGTTCTATTAAACGTAACTAATATATAAATTTGTAATGATTGAAAACTGTAATTAGCGCAACTCTTTTTTTAAATTTCATTTTCTAACTAAATACTTATTACATTAAAAATCTGTTTGCTAATGTAAACTTTGGTTATTAGGTGCCAGAAAGGACCCATGGAGAAAAGGCCTAACATTTACTGGAAATGTAATTGTACTGAAGTTTGTTTGTTTACTTATTTATTACTCAATTACGCCTTAATGGCTCAACGGATCTTCTTCTAACTTGGCAATTGACATACGTTTAGAGTGGGTGTACACTTAAAGTATATAAGTTATTCCGATTACAAACTAGAGTTTGTATCAGAGGGTCAAACCGGATGTACCTATGCACAAACGGACTTAGAAGTTACAGCAATAAATAAGGCTTATTTTCCCTTATTTTTGCCAGCCTGGGCTCCATGGTTTGACTGTGTCAGTCTTGGTAGGGAGCTACTTGTCTTGGCTTTTTGATTACGCTCGGGTCACATTCCGTTAAATAAGTTTTTGCATTTGGTGGGAAGAGCTGCATCACCGTTTTGTTCCAACTGCAACACAATAGAAGACCTCACTCACCTCCTAATGGAGTGTGACCTGGGGAAATTTGAGAGGAAAAAATTTGGCCTCAATAGGCTACAAAATGGGAGGCTCAATATTATTTTAAGTCAGCCCTTATCTGATAATATGAAACACTTACTGTTGTTTGCTAAATTAGCTCTCAAAGTGAGGGCTGACTTTAATAATACTTGAGCTTCCCTTTCCCTTTTCTTAGTGACCCTAACGAGGCTGACATGGTCACCTTGTCGTGTACCAAAGCCTCTAAATTGAGATATAAAAATAAAAATAAATCCCTTCGCGTATATACGATCTCAAAATAAGTATAAATTCTTCGTAAAGATTTTATAAAACGCGACGCGACGTAGAGCAGATGGTTATATTATTATATCTATTACTCGATGGGATAATTACGTCTTAATTTAAATAGTCTGAAGCAGTTTCCAAGAAAATACAATCTCAATTTCCAAATAAGGCGCAGGTTTCTAGAAAGATCTCGAATTGCTTAGGCCAGCTAGCTTCAGGACGAAGAGCAGATCTCAGTAATTAATTTTGTAATCATGTCTATTATAGGCCCAAAGCTATTAGATTTAGCACTTCTTGGCTATCATTAAGATATAAAAAAATTGAAATGTGACTTTTGTCTAAATCTTCCGTGGATTGTTAACACAAGATAACGAAGCGACTTTATTAAGTATATCTTGAGTATCGTATTGATATGTACATTTGAATTCGTTTTCATGTCTATTATAGACCTAAAGCTATGAGATAACGCTTCTTGGCTATCGTTAAGATTTTTAAAATTTGAAATGTGATTTTTCTCCAAATGTTCTGTGTACTGTAAACACAAGGTAATGCAAGTCGAAGAGACTTGTTGTAAGTAATGATATGACTTTGTATGTATGTATGTATTCGCCCGCAGCGTTGCACACGGCTGTCGTATTGATGCATTGACTTTTGTTTATTCAAATGAACCAATGGGATCGCTTGTATTTTACTGGTGCTGTGACGTGATAATAAACCAATCCTATTGGTGCATTTTTAACAGAGATAGAAAAGAAGAGGTTCTCAATTCGACGCAATATGTATGTATGCACAGAAATCGGACTTCTAGCGCCCTCTTCTCTAGAATAATGACGTGAGCAATGACAGAGAGCCACGGAGTTGACCCATAGTGACCTATGGGTCAACTCCGTGGCTTACTTACTTTCATACATTTGACATTTCAGTGTGCGACTAATGTATGGGAAAATGCTCAAATCGCATGCGCGAACTGGCAGACAGGATTTCCTTAAAAAACTTCTCTAGCGAGCAATCTACATAGGGGTGAATTTCAAAATCTTTGTATGTATGTTTGTAGATTTGTCTCGAAACTCGATAACTAGGGGACTGATTTATCGAAATCCATTCCATCAGGAATGTAGGTATTGATATGCTTAGTATTGTTTGAATTAGGGTAAGTATGAGTGAAAAGTTTCTGAATTATTCTAAAAATGCTAGACAAAGTTACTTCGGTCTGCCTCTTCTACCAGTTTAATCACCGTTATAAACTGAATAAAAAACGTTGCTATGGTAATCAATTAACAATTAATTACATTTAAAAAATTAAACTGACTACAAGTCGGCGACCAACAAAATAACACAAGAAAACGACTTCATAAGAGTCGTCTCTTTCGTGTTATTTTGTCGGTCAAACCAAACAAAACCGATTTTAGTAGAGTGCCGACTCTAAAAAACAAAATATCACAAGCGAGCCGTCGCTTGTGATATTTTGTTGGTTGCCGATTTCAATAGAGACGATGTCTATTTTTTTTCTCGCACAGCTTAGCTTTATTCTGGTGGAAAGGCACACTTAACCGTCACCATCAATATCCTCGTTAGTGTTTGGTCCATGTTCTATTCTCTAACTCTATAATTGAATCTTCTCAGAACTCTATAATTAAAGCGAAAGCGAAATTAATTAGTAATGATTATGATACAGACATAATTTATATTTAGGTATATAATATTACCACGTTAAAGAGCTTCGTAGATACCTATACCAACGTTCTTTGTTTATAGATGAGAATATTGATTAATTAAGTATCCTTTTACAACTAATTTCTGCGCTACGTCTTTTATAAATATAGTAGATTTGGTTAAACCAATTGTTATACTCGTAATTTACTATAGTCATATATTATTATGTACATTAATAATTAAAATGATGATGTCCATTGGCTTCATTTGATTAAAATATTTCCAACAACCAAGTATTTTTTGGATAGGTTACTCTAAATACGAGTATAAATAAATACGTATAATACGAGTACTTAAATATGTGTATACGGTATTTGTCACATCAAATTTTCAATTTAATAATTAAACGTAATAAATATTATTATAACATTAAATATTCAATCGGTCGTAGGACGTAGCCTTGTAAAGGTGTATCATTTTCATTAAAAAAAATATGTCTTCATGGTGAAGTTTATAAACATTTTAAAAACCAATATCTAAGGGCTGACCGGACTTATAAATAGAGATCTAAGACTAATTTTTTAAAGCGATTTCCTTAACGCAAATGATAAGAGAACTTCTTGATAACTTTATTATAAGCCCGGTCGGCCGTTACTTACATCTATCCTTTAACTTATAAGTACTTATGTCAAAGGTTCCCTGGAAGAAATAGTTCAAAGCTGTTATTCAGGCCGCCATTTGTGTCTTTATAGTATCTAGTATTTGTGAGTATCTTTTTTGTTTACACAAGATTCAAGAGAATATAAATTATGTGAAATTTTGAAGACTGTATCTTATTCCGTTTAGGCGCTAGACCCGCGTGACAGACGGACGGACTACAAAGAGACATCAAGAGGGCGTTGTCCCCATCGGAGTACGGATCCCTAATAAATAATAATAATATTGCGACAAAGGTTCCTCTTCAAAGGTTGGTCTTCCTTACAATTCTAAGAAATTGGTCTATAGACTTATAGTATTAAAAGTGCCTTATCGTCAGCCATAACGTAAAAAAAGACGGAGCATTATTACCTATATAATGGATGTTGATGGTTGAACTTTCAACGCTTCGTGCAACTGAGTAAAACGTTAAGTAGACACCTACATAGTTTACTTGTTATTGTTTGAATAACAAAGCAAAGCCGTTTTCGCTTACAAGCCTTTCATGCGTGTTAGATGTATGTACAGTAGAGAGACATGTGCACCCTCTCACCGCTAAGCCGGCTTAGGCCTGAGGGTTACAACAACAATCCGGAGGGACACTAAGCCCCTCTACAGGTCATAATAATAATTATTATCTACTTCCCACTTATTATCCTTGTCTTGATTTAACTCAAAGAGGGTCTTTTGACCTTAGGTGCCGGCCATTCTAGAATTTGCTTTACTTATTCAGGGTGAGGGCATGAGTCGTGTCATGTCTAAAAGGGTCTTTATCGATTTTGAATAAGTAGTACATTTAATATACTTGTGCACTCTTAAAATGCCCTTTATTAGTAGAAAACTTTACGAGTGTGTATGATCACTAGCAGAGGAAAATAGAAGTGAAACGGTAAGTAGCTATGTATCTATAATTATTACACTAGTAAAACAGTGGTATTAAGATTTTCTTTAAAAAAAATAAAAGAAATAGAGATTTGTGTACTGGAAATTCTATACAAAAGACATCGAAAGTACTTGAGTATGTACCTACCTATATATTTTTTGAAATTTTGCTAATATTATATTATAGAGAATCAAATACTTAATTATATCCTGCAATTATAATATTTTAAGATTATTGTTCTATCGAAAAGTGCTTTTAAACTTGGTATCATATTTAATTTCATCACTTTTTGTAAGCCTACCATTACCTAGCTAGTGCAACTTGGCTGACCATTTTTTAACATTTATCTTTTTGATGGGATTGTTCTTAATTCCAATGTTTATTTCGCTTTTCTTGGACAAATGTGGGGTAGATGTGACCGCACCGGATAATTATTTACGGCCACGTGCTTTTTTTTAGTATTTTGTCGTCGAGTGACAGCTGTCACCCACTGCGTCGTAGTCGCACGATACCCGCCGCACAGACCGCATGCAATTTGTCGTAATCGAAAATCAATACCTTTTTATTTTGAGAATTGTGATCAAGGATCTTTTTCATCATCACCTGTGCTCACCACCGTTATACTCATCCGCTGATTTGTCACCATCATTGGGTCGACGACTCTGAAGAACGGAATCAAAGTAATAGGTTTTAAATCTTTATCTGCGACCATTGCGTTCTAACTACATTCTGTTTAACTTATTCTTTCAAAATTTCATTCAGTCCACTATTCTTTCCTTCAGGAATAATTGGCTTACAGATTATACTGCAAATTTCCAATACATTTTGTTAAAAATTGAATCCTCTTCATTAATTATTAAAAATTATAGATTCATGTTTAGCCAGTTTATACATTGAAAATCAAAAGTTGTTTAGTATTCAATACGGATTTTCATTCTTTTGTTACGCTCTGAAATAGACTGTAAAATATTTGTTGTGAAGTTCATTAAGATAATTTCGTTTTGTAGAAAAGTTTTGAAAGGAAACTCGGGTTTTGAAGTTTGCTATTTGTTATGCCATGTTTAGAATCACGGCAGATAAATAACTTTCAATTCAATGGAGCCTTTTGGAATACATAATATGTAAATAGTCGATATTTAGTTTTAGTTCAAAAGTGTTGCACTGTTTCGGAGTCTGATTGGAAGTTGCCTCTGTGTAAGTTGCCTATGTCTTAAGACATATCTTAAGAGGTAATTTAATGCTAATTATAGGATTGTTTTGTTTTTATCTTTAATTTGCATTAACATACACTTACTATATACATATAGGTAAGTATATCCGTAAGTTTCAGATGTATATCTGAATAATTAACCAACATCAAGATTAGTTCTACTGACACTGCTGAAAATATATTGACCTCTCGTGAAAATATAATGAATTTAGAAATAGACTTTAAAAACGGGTCAAGAGCCGTGTTGGACACGCATATGATAGGGTTTAGCCGTTCTACCATAAAAAATATTTTGCGATCGATTTCATACAATTTGTCCCAAATTAACTACACTTTAACTTTGTCGAGTTCTATTTCACAACGTTGCTTCGGTACTGGGTCCATTATAATGTTCATTGAATGTACTTTTTACCAGGTACTCGTACTTTAATATTTTTCTAATTTTTTGTAAGTGTATTTCAAAAGTTAAAGGATAGAGCCATGTGTAAAATACAGACACACGTAGAGACAGACAGACAGGACGAAACTACAAGGGTTTCTAGTTAGCTACGGAACCCTAAAAAGAGATTCCACGATTTAACTTTGTTAGGAAATCGTGAACATCAAATCAAATTAAATCGTGATATTCTTATCTATTTGAATAGTTAACAATCACGAAAACTTCAAAAGATGGAAATACCATGAATCTCTAGGTTAATTCCATATACAATTTCAAACACAAACAATTTTAGAAGCTTTATTTTAAATGCTTTCACAGTGGGTATATAAATAAACACAGCAAGATAAATAATATATACCAGGAAAATTATATCGAATTTCAGTAGATATTTCATTTTAGTTGCTATGAACTGGAATATTTTATTTTATTTTATTAGCAGATTTTTATTTCCATTTCATCGTTCTTTCCAAATGTATATGAGTATTTACTTACCTGTTACAAATTACCGATATTGATGATTGACTAGGTTCTAGTTCAAAGGAATCGTATTTCAAAGGTTGCTGAATAACTGTCGTGAATATGTAGGTTCTTTCTTTTATTTTTCTCTTTGTTTCCCATCACATACAGAAGTAGATTATTTAATAAAAATATGATATTAAATCAATTCAATAGTGGCCTTTTCTAGTCCACTGCTAGACATAGACCTCTTTCAGTCGATTTAATGTTATTCATTTTACTGTAATATTTTTTAATTGTATAGGTAGAGCATAATGAGAAAACAGGACATTTGATGGTAAGTGGTCACCGTCGTCCCTGTACATTTCACCACACTACCTTGCTATGAAGTTATTAGAGGATTTTAGATGCACTGTTAACCTTAAGGAGATAATCTTAGATGGAGTGCCTCATGTGCCGGTAATTCGTTTGCTCTGTACCCACAATTCGAAACACATTAATTCCTGTGGAAAAGCAGCAATGTTTGCTACTTTGCCGCAGAAGTAGGTAAAAAAAGGGTGGTACCAACCCAGGCTGAGAATACAGCAGCTATTTCTTCATTGACATTACGTTGTATTACTCTATGTGGACAAAGCCCCTGTACATCAAATAAAACTTATTCTAGGATTTAATTTATTTTAGCAAATAGTATAAAAATACAATTATAGTGTATGACGTGACAAGGATAGGAAGCAATTTATTTGTATCTATTGTTCCCTTTGTCCGTTTCTGGCTGAGTTGTCTAACCTCATGTTATATTTATAGATACATTATACAATATATATTTATAGATATCGGTAACCAAGAGGTCAATATTGTCTAACGGTTTTATTAAAGAGTATTAGTATGTGAATTATTGTTTATAGCACAGAACATTAATAATAGTTTATACTAGTTGCAGCACCTATTACTTCAGTGGATGGATGTGATAAGCTTTTACTACTATAGTACATAGTGTTATGATTATTTCCGTGGAAACGACCCTGTTCTACTAGTAAGCATTGTAAAACAAGATAAAGCTAATTGAGTAGACATAGTTCTGGTAATCAGACGTTGATTGCTCTAAACGGCGGTGGAAGACTGTACCTGTTTGGGTAGCAATTTATTTTCAGGCTACGAAGCTTGACTATATGGAGAACGATTTGTTTGATGAAGTTCATATTTCATACTTATAATTCAATATCAAATTCGTCATTTCCTTAGTTTTAATCTGTTTCGTAAATAAATATTTCATAATAGATTATGAATATAAACTCTTATAATTATAAAGTTTTTTTTGGTTATAATGTGGAAAAAACCTAAAAAATCTATCGAGAGAAAATGTTTTTTATTTTTGTACAATTAGTTTCTTTGGCCTGATTTCATTCCAACATGCATTCTATTTCAAAATATTTTCTTTACACTAATTTGTAAGTCTTTACAGAATAAGGAGAAAGAGATGAGATGATGTCACATAGAAGAGGCTTCTCTCAGAAGCTGCTTCAATTCTCATATTTGTATATAATCTTTGAATTAAGAACAGAAAACAAAGTCAAATCTAACAGAACACCTTAATTCCTTTGTTAATTATCAAAATTTTCATTTCAACGTTGAACTTTATGTGGTTCAGTCACGAATATTCCTTGATCGCGAATAAATTTACGAATACTGACAACAGCCATTAGATACCCTATTAACCAAAAGTATTGCCTAGACCGGCAATGGCAGATACTAATCGACATAATTATGAAAAGCGGTCTTACCGATAGAGTCCTTAAAACAAATCACAACATGGAAGACAAGTCCGAAGTGTATGTAGAACAAAAGTTTTCCTAACAACATCATTCAAGTCACATTGCAACTTTAGGCGAAACTTCACACTTTGCGCGGGTTTGACATGACAGCGTAGAAGTTCGTAGCCCGTGCCCTCGTAGCGGGGTGCTACGTGCGGCCGCCTACGGCTCCGACGCGCGACTACGAATGAAAGCTCTGTCTACGACCGAGAGGACTTTTGCTCGCTAACTTTGCCGCCCCGTTGCATATGCGTTGGCAATTGGTAATCTTTGCTAAATCTATTTCTAAATCTAACTTATCGCTTATTACTACTTGCTAGTAGGCGGTAGTTAACGAGATTTTCTTTGAGGGCTAAATTTTATTATTGATAGAGAGATTCCCGTCAAGTGTTCGCAAATTAAATTACGTAGATTGATTTGCCGAATCCGCAGCTTACCTAACAAAGTTTATTAATTTATTATACAGACTGATTTTGCGGAGTTGCTTGTTATTTCAGGTTTCAGTGATATTCTATTTTTTCGAGGGCAATAACCCAGCAGTGGAGTAAATGCGAGTAGGTACTGAACTGATCTTGTACCCAAATGCAAATGCATTTTTCTTTCGAATTTTGAAACACATGGATCAAATGTTTGATGAAGTTCTGTGTGATGTGATGGGAATGATACAATCCCTGCTACAAAAAAAATCCGTCTCAGTACGTCAGTTTAGTTTTATTCCAGATTCTGATGTTGAAAATCTGTAACATGACAAACAACTTCTTTGTTTTCTTCTATATAGTATTAGGTAATTAAACATGATGGCTAAGTAAGTATAGGTACTTTACTTACCTATATTAATAGAGTATGTTTCCAGAAACTTCATTGTGGTGCTTGGGGCCCAAAGTTTGCAGATCGGCTGCAAACCTCTGCTCTTGATTGTTTGATGACGTAGATGCCGACAGCTGGTGCATTTGCGAGTTATGATAAGTTTTTAAGGGATTGTTTACTTACCTATAATATCTTAGGCGTGGTGTGAACTATATAGCATAGGTACTTAATTGGGTGAAAGTACCCTGTATTAATATATATAAATTGTTAATAAAATCCGGAAAAAGATATTTTTTATTTTTTTTTACTTTTTCTAAGTCACCTAAAAATCGATAAATTTTAGTCCGAAAGAGACTTTTGTCGTAAATGTTCTTTATTTTCATGGGCACACTTTCGACCCTTAATATAATAAGTACTTATACTTAGAGCTTTATCTAATAAATTATTAATATTTAGTGCAATTTATAATGGAAATCAATCATTTTTGGAATTTCTAAAAGGCTTAGAAGTTACAAGTATCATTTGTAATTATCTCTTTGTATGCTAGAAGCATCACAGGGTTTCGGGAGTGATTTCGGCACAATGGTTAGTGTAAGGTTCTTGCGGTAAACTCATTAACATTCGCGGTGTTACGGTAGTTTAAAAATATACCAATGTACCTTAAGTATTATGCCTTGAGCGCCTGGGGAAAATATTTCCACGAATTTAATGCGATTTTTACGATTTTATTCTTTGATATTATTATTGCTAATGTTTTTTAAATCAATATTTGTTTATTCCAATGGTTAATATTAATTAATTAAGCTAGTAAGTACTTACTTATGATTTATTGCGATTATAGCGTTATAATAATTACGGCAAGTTCTTTGGGCGGTCAAGATATAGTAGTTTTACGTAGTAAATTATATATTCTTTGATAGTAGACATATGAGTACCTGCCGTTAGAGCAGTCGATAAATATATGTAATTTGCCTATATTATAGCCATTAAAAGTTATAAATTAATTCATAAATTATTACGAAGATACTATAAATGAAATACGATCAGTCAGAGATTACTTATCATTCGAATGGAGTGACCTTTTCAAAGATAAATCGGTATTGTGGAAAAATCACTCCGCAAAGTAATTTGTGAAGTTTGTTTGTTTGTGCTTACTTAGGGTTGTCTTTTGTGTTTTGCGGTGCACAAACTAAGCCCTTTGTCTGGTGCCCATGGGCCCTGGGCGTTTTTCTTATCAGTTGATATAGTCCCTCCCTGCGGAGATACATAGGGTAACACGCATTGCTTACTTGGAAGTTATTGTTTATTATATATATCTAAGTACTGCTTTCTGCAAGTGGTTTTTTTTCCACATTTTCTAGGAAACATACTCGTAGTTTCTCGAATGCTACAAGGACAAGGGACTATAATATGATCTAAGATTTTTAGGCTCGCTTATATAAATCAATTTATAATGTTTGAACCTCCTCAATCTATATTAGTGGAAACCTAAAGGGCATTCTTTTGAAATAAACCAACATGAAACAGTGATTCCTGAAGCCCCATAAATCCTGTCAGGTTATTCGCATCTTTGCCTCCTAACATGATATGAACGTTTGGATTAACACGGTATAGTGGGAAGAGAGGACGCCAAAACACATCAGCCTGGGGTGCCTTCACCCCTAAATCATGCCCTGTTAATAATATTAACATCATACCAAATCCGTTCAGTACTTTTCCGAAAATTTAGTTAGGTGCTCCCCGGAAGCCACGGCAGAGCACAGTTTTATAATTAAGCTTTGAATATTTTCCTCAACTTTAATTTGCTGACCTATTTAGTTAGTTGGACTCTATTATGAACGTACATTAGCACCGCTATTCAGTCCAATATGATAATAAAACGGGAGGTAAAAACTTTATGCAGTTCTAACACATATTATGAATATTTTATTTATACAGAGTTGGTGCAACCGCCTTTCTGGGGTACTTTTTTTCAAATATACTCGCGGTAACAGCGGCAAACTGTTTACTTTACCTACCTATATAACGCTCGCCTTTCTCGTACATATCCACTGTTCCCGAGTTTTCAGTTTAAAATTCATATGGTTTTAAACTCGGTTAGATTCTGAATATTCTCAAGAGACGGGCCTGTTTTCTAAATGAGTGTTTACTTGTATAGTCGTTATAATTACTTGTGCGAATTTGTATAAAATTGTACGTAGGTAGCTATCTCTACAAAATATTTTTGCATTTAAAGTCTACTCCATTAAAAAATTATACCTATTTTACATTGTAAGTAACCGTAACCGTTAGATTATGTTATATATAGATGTTATTTTATTAGTTTAGATAATATTTTGAGGATGGCATGTGATGGGCTATTTCACCAAAAAAATACCTATTTAATTCATATCTTAATTTTCGATACAAAAAATCGATTCCACTTTACATTGACCCTTTTATAAGGAAGATTATTTTGAGTAGGTAAATAAAATGTAGATGACCTCAATGTACCTATAGCGAAGTAAGAAAACATTTTTTGTTTGTTTTACTCGAATATAAATAACAATGTTTATCTTGAAGTGAGTTAATACGTGCATACAACTCTAATGGGTTTGATAATCATACTTGTACAATTGTACATACCTACTAATGAGTGCTATATAGTAAATGATCATCAGTAGCCTACTCTAGTCCACTGCTGGACATAGGCCTCTCCCAGGGCGCGCCATTGAGCCCGAAATTGTATGGGAGCCGCAAAAGTACAAATTCTGAAAACATGGCGATATTTTTTTTCTCATTTTCTGCAATAAACGACGCAGATTATATATCAGTTTAGAACTTTGCAATATATTTTAAATTAACGAAATTATGGACTGGACACACTTAACGTTTCAATTCAACCCCTGTATAATGAAGACTTTTACAAACGATAATGAGCTTCGAAAGCGCGACCTGAAAATGTTAAAACAATTTTGTCAGTATTATTCAGTCCTTGCATCGATTGGGGCATAATTATTATCAAAAGTGCTATGAGTGGAATGCTAATTAGTACTTAAGTAATTTTATACAAGGACTAGACATCAAAGATCAGTATAATAATAATAAGGCTGTGCCAAAGTAATTCTATGGACTCAATTTTCAATTTTCCTTAGTTACAAATTCACGTACTAACTGCGTTTAAATAGGAATTAATGTACGCAAGTGAATCAGGGATCAGACAACATAAAATCCGGGCTCGGCAACCCTTTTGATATCGAGAATGTACTCAGCTTATTTGCATTTTAAAAGCTCGACGGTCATTTGCGTATTTTTCAGAGAAATTTCGCTGAATGCGAATAGAAATACAGAATGTATGGATCTCTATGATGATTGATAAAGTAGATATCTATTATTAATTGCGAAGTGATATATTATTACCTACCCACTTATTTATCTTTTGTATACTGAAAGAAAAGGACTTTAAACAAGCATTTGTTTCAATATGAGCATATAAAGTCGGCTTGTTCACTCCAACAAAGAAATAGTTCACTTCAACCAAGATCTTATATAGTCGTGTATCTATCAAGTAATGTGTTTAACTAAGTTTCATTGTAATGTAGGTAATATAATGTAATTTGTCTAGCCATTTAAGAAATTCTTTGAAATTTGTAAATGATTTAATTTGTTTAAGCATAAATGATGAAAACTAAATAAGGAAATTATATAACGTCTTCGCCAGAATAACTTGTAGAAATTGTATAGGTAAATATCAATGTCACAGAAGTAGGTATAAATATTATAATATTCCATAGTGACTTCGTACAATATTATTAAACAACTGTTATCCACGACCTAAGTTTGTTTTCTACTCCCAATTCTTAATTTGTTTATTAAGAAACCATAATCAATAACATAAAGAGGTTCATTCGTCATGGTCGGGTAAAAATAGTGTTTTAATGAAATATTAAATAACAGTTTTCGATTGTAATATGTAATTTTTTCTTAGTTGTATGACACTGCATACAAGAACTCTTTCGTATTAAATTCACTACATTTCCCTGGCCAACTACTTGGTACTATAGCCATAAAAAAACTCGACACCCGCGCCTGCGCGATATCGACAAAACGTCAAGCATATCTACGGTTTCCATAGTTACCAGTAACATGTTGAGCTGTCATTGCGTGTTTAGAAGTCTCCGTAATGGTTTGTATTTTCTGTTTATATGTTTCATAATCGTAGAAAAAGTATTGTATGCAACCCACGTAATGGCGATTTTAACACTCGAACGATCAATTATGAAACTCAGCTTCGCTCCTTTCCATATACAGTTCTAATGTTAAAATCGCTATCATTACGTGGCCGTTGCATAATCTATTATATTATTTGTATAGAGGTGCGAATGCTAATTTACAAAGTATTAAGTGTGTGTGTTAGTGGCGTAAACCTACGTATTTCAAGCAAAATCATAATAAATCTAAAAATAAACAAAACATCAATATAATGACTTCATGTTACAAAAATAAAGCATTCCTGGAAATACCTTAAACAGCAAAAACCTCCTCATACGAGTGCGATAAAAAAAATAGAAGGATAATAGACCGGAAAGAACCGCTTCTGCGCATAGCCGTTGTAATTACATTAATAACAATTGTCCCTATTCTCGTTATGTTAGTTGTAAAATCTAATTAGCCATGTGCAGCAACTGGTGACAATGTCCCCTTAATGTTATGATCTGGTGCCAACTCCTCGTTTAATTAAGCAACGACGGACGGATAGCCAGAGTAACTCGAGGCAAATCATACTTCACTTCACTTCCACATGGTACATCTAGGTACTAATTAGTCGGATCACCCTTCTAAGTAATTGCCTATAGGTATGTGGTGTGTCGCCTAATATCTTCGTTTCGGTTTTGATGTGTTCTGGCAGTGTTTAAAAGAGCCATTTGACATCGGTGGCGTTGTGGCTAGGATGTCGAACTTCCATGCGGGAGGTCCTAGTTCGAAATCAGACAATGTCATGTACCAACGAGTTTGTCGGTTTTTTCGAAGGACTTACGTACATTTACCAACTGCTATGACGGTGAAGGAAAACATAGTGAGGAAACCTGCACACTGAGATAACCAGTGTGTGAAATGGGGAAGGCAGTGGCAAACCACCCCATTAAATTTGCCACGAGAGTCGTTCTATGTGATTAATTCCTTAGAATGATCACGACCCTTAGCAATGAGGAATACGACTTAGAAGAAGAAGAAGAAAAGAGCCATAAGTCATTTTCTTCTGTTCTCTTTTTGTCTATTTCCACATCTTACCACTGTCTTGTAAGATTCTTCTATCCGTTTG
This sequence comes from Hofmannophila pseudospretella, assembly GCA_947369225.1. Taxonomy (NCBI): domain Eukaryota; kingdom Metazoa; phylum Arthropoda; class Insecta; order Lepidoptera; family Oecophoridae; genus Hofmannophila; species Hofmannophila pseudospretella. The sequence goes on along the minus strand of OX376321.1, from coordinate 8,302,792 downwards.
CATGGAAAATATCGCTAAGGCTATAAGGCCGTCTGAGTTGTGCTTTGCTATTTTACCATATGTAATTCTACAATATTTCTGTGCAATAAATTATAGGTATTGCCTATCGACGTTCAGTCCTGTTGAGGTCCAGTCTGTCGAAGTTCAGTCGATCGATATAATGTCTCGTCGAAGTTTAGTCTTTCGAAGTACTGTCATTCGATCATCCGTCTGGCAATCACATATTATAAACCCTTTGCACCGTCTTCACCTTCAACGCCACTTACCATCACGTGTGTTTGAAGTCAAGCCTGTCTTCAATAAAACAACATAATGTTCCTTTCTACTCTTAGAAATACATGCCGTTACATAAAATAGTGTTTTCATTTATTGCAACTGGTCATCAATGAAAATTCAGACACATGGTTCCCCGATCTATAAATTCTATCGAGTTGTTGGCTTAATATTTAAATACACTTCGGAGTCAAAGTTTCAAAATATTATCTGCCAAATTAGCGGGTCTCAGATATCCCGAAGCTAACGATTAAGCTGGGTATTTTTGGATAGATCTATATTTAGCCTTAAAGTTATCTTTAACTAGAGACTGTTTGAACTAACAATTATCTGTGCTTAACAACGTTTAATGTGTTTAATGACAAAATAATTACAAGTCAAGTTATTTTATCTTTAGTTTTTTTATTATTAAATACTAGATTAAGACGATCTGAAACAATCCTAAAGTAGGTTCAAGGAAGTATAGAATTAAAATGAAAGAACAAATTCGTATAAATACGTTGGTGGGAATAAAATATGTGTAAACTACAAAAACGTATTACTGATAATAGCATATCAATATATCTCAATAAACTCTAGAACGATATACTAGAAGTCATTTAATATAATAAATATAAAGCGAGATTGATTTCAGGTCGCATCAGATATCGAAAATAAACTTAACTATCTCAATCGCCCATGGACATGGCAGTTTGTTTGCGTTTAATTATTCTACGTGATGGAAACTCCGACCTATAACGTGCCGCCACACAAGTTGATACATCTATATGACTATCTATTCGAATACAGGATGTATCCTCTTTTGACTGTAAAAATGTTCTTTTTATTGATACGAATAAAAAAAACCTTTATGATCATGTTATTACGTGATCACAATTAAAATAACCATCTGGTGGTAACAATATTATAATATTTAGTTACAGTCCGCAGAGAAAGGAAGAAAGAAACTACTTTTTTTTTCTTTTTTTAAATTTCAGTTACGGAGGCTTTGGTGACCATATTACCACAAAAAATACAGTGCTTGACCAGTTCAGTATACCAGTGTGGTTACAGAGTTCCGTTTATTGAAAATAATAATGCTACTCATAGCAGCAAAATTAGTTTTTAAAAACACCTCAGATAACCTAACCAAGGACGGAAAATAATAAAATAATCTGATATATTAGGAGCATTTCGCCTCGTATACTATGTACAGTCTAATAAGAACCAACAATGCTCAACCTTTTTATCCACAGACCACAAAATCCGCATATAGTTTTTTATCAAGCATCATGAAGGAGATGAGCTACATTTTTTATTATTATGATAACGCAACCCAAACTTTACGGGTACAGTGCTGAATTTTTGATTTTATGGATGAATTAATAATACGAAGTTAATGATACTGAATTAATGATAAGTACCTACTTGGAGATTGTATTGAATAAGTAAGTAGATATTTACCAAAATTGTATGAAACCTAGCCTAGTTTGTGAACTGTTTATTGTTATAATAACTACTACATAACCTAATCAATAGACTTACCTTTGACTTTTTTGAGAAGGTTTAAAAATGCTTATGAATGTCACTTTTGTTTTTAGTTTTATGCGATACCAATCAGGTATACAGTAATTGTTTTGACTTGACTCGGACTATCTAGAGTCTAGACAGTGTCATCATCAGCCTATTAAAGTCCCCACTGTTGGGGCATAGACCTCCCCTTGCTCAAGAGGGTACGGGTCATGATCCACCGAGCGGATCCATGGCTGATTGGTGGATTTCATACGCCTTCGGAAATTTTTAATTTCCTCAGACATGCAGGTTTCCTCACGATGTTTTCCTTCACCGTTATAGCAGTCGATAAATGTACATAAGTCTTCGATAAAATCCGAAAAACTCATTGGTATATGGCATGGTTTTTCGGTTTTTTTCACAAGGCCACCGGCGCTAGGCAGTGTGAGAAGCCGTAATATTGAGCACCGCTGACTTACCTCGACCAGCCCAATATCTCGGGTCAACCGGCCTCAGGGGTACGCGCCCCTAACTCGGTTAAAACCGAGTTGCTTTTTGATCCAGTGCGCCGATAACCGAATTGCTGTCCTTTTTATTTTACATCGGCAACGAATTCGGAGATTTGAAGTCACATGAGTACGAACTAGGGATCAAATTAAGTGAACGTTAAAGTCTTTCGGTGGTAAGTGGTCACCGTGGCCCTTAAAAATCTTACCTCACATCGTTTCTGATGCGCTGCTAACCTAGAGGACTTAAATAGAGTACTTCATATGCCGATAAATACTCTGGATCTCTTAACTTCAAATCGAAATACACCAATGCAAGCATTGCTGCTTTGCGCCATATATAGGTAAAAAGTGTGGTACCAACTCAGGACAACTCATACTGAAAATTTGAAGGACTTCCTTCAAATTTTCAGCAACTTTCACCTCTCATAGGTACTTGGTAAATACGTACTTGAGAGGATGGTTTAATGGAATTCTGAACTTTCTGGAAAGGGGATGGGTCCCTAGCCTCCCCTGACCCTGGCTATAATCTTATAAATTGGTAATTGTTTTAAACTAGTAGAAATTTGGTTCAATATAATTATTAATGAAGGAGTTCCGTTTGTAAAATAGTTATACCTAGTACAAGTAGGTAGTCTCAGATTTATTTTATTAAATCAGATACCTAACCCATCTACGCCATTATTAAAATTAATAATGATGTAGACTTAGTGTAAGTCTACACTGAGTTCAGAAACAGATGTGCCTAACGTAGGCCAATAATACAAAAGACTCTGAGTATCGCTGTTAGCTTTGGGTAATAGGTACAATCTACTTACATAAAACCCAAAAACCAGAACGAGACGCACCGACGAGTTAGAGAGAGACATCGCTCTACAGAAACTCGCTCGCGTTTGATCCCTCGAAATGTCGCGTATGTGAAAATGTATGCTCGGAAATTATTGTAATTCGATACTACGAACACGTTCACAGAACAAGAGATAAAAATCAGCGTGTTTCTACGTATTATCTTTGAATAATCACTATAGCAAAATGGTATGGAAAAAGCCTAGCAGTTATGTCAAATCGGTATCACAAATTTGAACTTTAATGTAACTGCTCCTATTTGGCCCAGCGGATCAGCTTAGCTATCCAACGGGGCAACGTATCCAGTCTCTTGGGTACACTGCCGAATGTGGGGAACTTAAACCAAATTTTCTATCTTTAGTTTTTTATTCTTCTTAGTCTAAGTTTAGTTTTAGCTTATTATTATAGATTTATCAATGTAGATACATGAAGGTAAAAAAGTGTAGATATTTAATTTTAATATATTGAACGAAAAAAAAATATGTCACTGATGACAAAGCTCGCAGAAAAATATTAATTCTGAATCGAAAACATGTTGCCGCAAATGCGTATTGTTCGGATAATTTCATAAAAATAGGGAAATAATATGTATTATAACAACAAAACAAAACGGGTTACCTAAAATATTTTGATAGATCATTCATTGTCTTAAAATTAATTTAAACTCATTGGTTTCAATTCAAAACTTATAAGGACTTAATTGCAAATTGTGAATTTCAATAACCGCAGTTTGTTATTAAATCGTGAAGTTAAGTTTAACTAGCTGCGCCCGCGACTCCGCCCGCGTTGAAAGGAATGAATTAATGAAGGTTTATATTGATAAGGGTTCACGATTTAATAACAAACTGCGGTTATTGAAATTCACAATTTGAAATTAAGTCCTTATAAGTTTATTGAAATTGTTAACCAATAAGTATTAATTTAGATTTGTAATAGAATAATTACTGTTCAGTAATGCAAAAACTTAGGTAAACAAATACATTAACAAAATTAGTGCAGGTAAAAGCTACAGGGGCTACCGAATGGACTTTGCACGGCTGCCCTAGATTTCACGGTATGGTAGAGAAATACCTTCCTTTTTTATTGCATAAGAAGAGAAGACTATAATCTGTTTGTACCTAAGCAGCCACTATCATACCAGCATAATATTATTAGAGGCAGCGACATATTATACCCTAGACGAGCAACAAAATTCCCATAAAAGATGGTACCGAACCTCACGCCACTGCGTGCGAATTGAAAACAATGCAACACAATTCTCACACAATGAAACTCAAATTAATATTTGAACAAAAATAGATCTTACGGCGATGTCAGAAAGCCGAATATCCGTCTACGTAACTCTTACATAGGATCGTATGATGCACAGATCGATTTCAAAATTCGAAGTCAAACGCAGGGCGCGATTGATTTGCCGCTCGCACTCCGTTTTAAGCCCCCGCCCACCTGAGTACACATTTTGTGGCCACTTGCGTGCGTCTATAACACTTCTAGGGTATAATATTTCGCTCGATTAGAGGGTTTTCGATGCGCTGCTAACATTCAATGTTAAAATCCCTCGATGTTAAGTGGTCACCTTTGCCCATAGACATCTTACTCACATATCGTTTTGGACGTGCTACTAATCTTGAGGACTTATATGAAATGCCTCTTGTACCTGTAATTACGATAGCTCTCCTACCTCTCAAACCAAAACGTTGTTGTGTTATGATGCCAGTGACAAACTTATAACACCCCTTCCCTTCCCTTTGGTCGGGGGTTAAAAATGTGTCCAAAAAATAGCAGTGGTAATAAACAAATATTTTCAATTATCACAAACTTACTATGACAGTATGACAGGGTTCCACGGTTCCTAATTTGGACAAATTCAGTTTAATTTCCAATGTCGTAACTTTTGATTAAAAAATTTTTTGCTGGAACTTCTTAGGCCCTCTTGCATGAACCGTTAACTCTCGGATTAACTCTAAACCGACATCAATTTTGTATGAAAAGCGTAGATTTTTCGCGCAAGCGGGCCTTATTGTATTTTTCCCTATTTACTTTATAAATACTGGATTATATTATAACGCAGAAATGTCACTAGCGAAGTCTCTAACGAAGGTTGTCTCTTTTCTCCGAGAAGAAACCCTACGTTTAATCCCTTCTTCGTAGTCTACTTTTTAGGGTTCCGTTCTCAAAAGACCAATAAGAACCATATTGTTGAGTCTACTCCTCCATCCGACGTCGTTAGTGTATTAGAATAAGCACTTTTTATGAAAGTGTAGAAATTATAAACAATTTAAAGAAGGTTTTTAAAATATTTTGTGCATGTTAGAATTTTAAATATTTATTAGAGTTACAGCTCGTAGTGTACCAATATTGGTTGAAATAGTCTGTCGGAGAAAAAAGACTCGTACAAGTGACTCGTAAAGTAGCGCCTATATCTTGTAGATTTCGTCAAAACAGAGACTTTTTAAATTGATTAATATGTGACTATAATCACGCAGAACCCAACATGATACACCATAGTAATAATACCTATGTGACTAAGTAATAAGCTCTGACGCCAATATGAGATAATCCTGCAATGTTTTACCACTAGAGGCGCCACTAGCACAATTACGTAAATAAATATTTTCGTGCAAAAAAACATTCAAAAATGTACAGCACATTTTAAACCTGAAGATTTTAATGAAATAGGTATTAAATGTCTTTTTTTTAAATATCGTGTACGGCTTAAATATGATTTTGTTCTAAACATAACCTAAAATTAAGTTAAATTATTTATTAAATCAGACAAGAGTCCATAATTATTTATAACTTAAAAATTACATCAAATATAATAAGACAAAAAAAAATTAAAAAAAAATATTGTTTTCAATAACAATTTACGTAGTGTGCTAGGCTTCATACTGACCACAATCCTATTGACACCAGATGCGATGCGGTAAGTATCAATATGAATTTTCGTCGATTTTGATTTTTTTTCGATAGTGATGAGTTAAAAATTTATAGATATCTAGAGCAATATCATCTACTGCACTAACCCTTCGAGTATTGTCATATTTTTTCTTGACAGATCATTTTTTTTTCCAGTATATGAAAGAGGTGTTAATTTTTGCATACGAACAGCTAATTTTAGGTCTTTATATTTAACAATGTACTTTTTTTGTTACAACTTTCTTTGCTAGATTGCGGAACCCTGCTCGACTCGCACTTCTTCTATACCAATATTATAAAGAGGAAAGGTTTGATTTTTTGTTTGTTTGTTTGAATTGAATAGGCTCCGAAACTACTGAACAGATTTGAATAATTCTTTCACTGTTGGAAAGCTACATTTTTCCTGAGTGACATAGGCTATATTTCATTTTCAAAAAAATGGGGATCCTTACTTAAATTACGATAAAGTGTAAAAAATTTTCAAAAAACTTCCTTACATCGCGTACGCTGCGAAAACTATTGATGATAGAACAAAATTATATATAACAGTTTTTTAGAACACACCATTATCAACAAAAAAATCAGCGGCAGCGTGTCTCTAACTATTATAGTCATGTCACAATAAGCGTTTTTTTTATAAAAAAAAAGAAATTAAAATACCACCGCTACAAAAAGCTCTTTATTTGTACCTTATCAAAATAAATGATTTATTATTTAAGACTGCTTCAATACCTTTATATTACTTTTTGAATTATTCGATTCTGACATTCCATTCAAAAGATATCACGAGTTTAAAACTTTGAAAAAATAAACTCCATTCGGCTACTTATGCGTTGTAGGGCGTCACTCGGGCAAGCCACTCCAAATTTAAGCGGTCATTGTGACATTCCTCTGGATGAGTCTCTAGGCCAAATATTCCATAATTTGGAAAATTTAGTAGATGCTGTATACCCTGATATAGAGAATTTGCACGAAAAAGACTTCCATTGGCTGTGTTCTCGGGCTATAGTATCACCTAAGAATGAGACTGTCAATGAAATAAACAATCTGATTGTTCAAAAAGTCCCCGGCCAAATAAAAAAATACAAATCGATCGACACTGTAACGAATATTAAAGATGCAGTCCATTATCCACAGGAATTTTTAAATTCGTTAAACCCTTCTGGACTGCCACCCCATGAATTGACGTTAAAAATCGGAATCCCAATCATGCTTTTAAGAAGTTTAAACCCTCCGAGCATGTGTAATGGGACGAGGCTGCTTATTAAGGAGTTAAAGGACAATTTAATAGTAGCAACTTGGTGGGTTTGGAGAGTGGACTATTTTTCCCAAAGGATCTGATGTACACGTTTTAGTTATTTTCCCTGATAGCGGTGTTTATAGCCTGCAAAGTTCCCCAGATACACAACAATGGATGAAAAAGCTACTCACCAGAATTCTGTGTTCTTTGAAGAGAGGTAATCCTTAAATTGACGAAATTCTTCCGGACATTGGAGCTGGACTCCTTGGGAGTCAATATAAAGCGGCGTTGTCAGCCGCGCGCGTCGGTGATTCGCGAGTGAGTGTTTTGTCAGCTTGACAGTGACATTTCGTCCTGCGGTCACTTCACAGCGAACAAGTTGCAGTGAGGTAATAAACTTGCGTTCGGTTACACATGCGATGCGTTTGGACATACCGTCAATTACACATACATTCGGGAGTGCTATCATAAATTGCAGTCTATCCAGAAAATCTTTACAGGCTTAAACATGCCCCCCACCTAGAAGGACAAAGATCTCTTTGTTCTTCTAAAGAAACAAAGAGCAAACGGAGACAAATCATAATATACGTAATAATCAATATATACTACGTTACGATAATACCTACAACTAATGACGAAAGAAACTCTATGGAAATTAGAAACCAGAGAGTGTGTTACCAAGCAGGGTGGCAACAGAAATATTAAATTATGAGATGTAGGAATTATTGAAGTGGTAAAGGTGATACCTTTACCACTGGTCTTTCATATGTACCAGTACATGTGCGTACGGAAACTACACGAATTACTCCATCCTTTCCAGGATAAGTCTTTTCAATAACACCCAGCGGCCACTGCAGTGGAGGTGTATTATCATTGAGCAAGACTACAGTGCCTTCAGTTACAGCATTCGTGGAAGTATTCCATTTATACCGATTTTGCAAAGTGTGCAAATATTCGGTTCTCCAACGTTTCCAAAATGACTCAAGTATTTTGCTAATCAAAAACTTTCGTTTCAGCAAGCCGAGAGGTAGCGTAGACGTATCAGGATCATGTAATGAATTTAAAGGCCCCAAAGTGAGAAAATGAGATGGAGTTAAAGCCGTAGGTTCACTTGGGACCGTACTCAAAAATGTCAAGGGCCGTGAATTTAAGACGGCTTCAACCTGTGTGAGTACAGTTAGAAGCTCTTCGTAAGTTAGTAATTGGTCTCCGATTGTTCGTTTTAAATGAGATTTAACACTGCGAATGTTAGTTTCCCATGACCCACCAAAATGTGGCGCACTGGGAGGTATGAATTTCCACTCTACACCTTGAGAAAGAGTTTCATTTGAAAATGAAGTATTAAATTCTCTTGAATGAAGAAATTTATATATTTCATCAAAATAAGATTTCGCACCGATAAAATTTGTACCATGGTCAGACATAAGAGTCTGACAGGTGCCACGGCGAGAAATGAATCTTTTAAATGCGTTGATAAAGGCCGAAGTACTTAAATCAACTGCCAATTCGATATGAACAGCCCGCGTTGCCAAACAGACAAATAGGCAAATGTAAGCCTTTTGTTGTCTGGCTCCTCGGTAGCGGCTCAATAAGATAGGTATTGGCCCTGCATAGTCTACTCCAGTAGTGAGAAAAGGTTTTACTTCCGTCACTCTACATTCCGGCAAATTAGACATGAGAGGGTAAGTAACGGAGGGATTTACTCTGAAACACTTATTACACAATCGGAAACGTTTGCGTACGACTTTTCTACCGGAAATAATCCAGTAACATTGGCGTAATAACGACATTAACAGATTAGGACCTGAATGTAAATATTTTTGATGATAAAAATCAATAATTAAATCAACTATGTGATCCTTGTTAGGTAACAAAACAGGATGCTTGGTTTCGAACCTTAACTGTGCATTGGACAGTCTACCTCCTACCCGTAACAGATTGTGGTCATCTATAAACGGGCAAAGGGATCTTAAATGTTTGGAAGGCAATTCTCCACGTGAGATGCACCCCAAATCATTCTCAAAATGAACGCTCTGCACAGCGGCGAGTATCGCTTGTTCAGCCGTCCGTAGATGCGAAATTTCCATTCGATCTGAACGCGGTAACTTTCTGATGAATCTAAATATGTACACTACGACATACAGAAACTTCCTCCATGAGGAGAATCGAGAGGCAAGAGTGCACAATAAAGGCGGTTCTCTTTCAGTAGTAACGAAAGATTGCACCTTCGTTTTAATTTCTGGCAGAACATCATCATTTTTAAATTCAAAATGACCAAGGGGCCACTGGTCACGCGGTTGAACAGCCCAAGTGGGGCCATGAAGCCATAACGGATGTTGTAACAGTTGAAAAGGTGTGAGACCACGTGATAAGCAGTCACATGGGTTTTCCTTTCCAGAAACATGATAAAAATGCGACGCGGGCAAATAATCGTTGATCTGAGAAATCCTGTTGCTGACATAAGTGTGAAATCGATGAGGAGAGGAATGAATCCAATGCAGAGTTACACTTGAATCCGTAAAGGCCAAAATGTGTGCTATTTCACATCTTTGTGACATGCTCTCAACCACGTAGCTCATTAACTTTGCCAGCAACAGAGCAGCGCAAAGTTCGAGCCTAGCTAAGGTTTGAGTCTTACATGTGGGTGCCACCTTAGATTTGGCACACACAATATTGACAATATTTTGCGGTAAATTCGGATGAGATACACACAAGTAAATAACAGCACCATATGCGCTTTCACTCGCGTCTGAAAACCCCAAAAGGGTTATTTCACAGTCTGAAGCATGAATGCCAAAATGGCGCGGTACCTTAATATTCTCCAAAAATATCAATTCAGCTTGAAAACGTAACCATCTCGCACACAAATCAGCTGGCGGCCTTTCATCCCAATCCAGCTTAAGTAGCCAGAGAGATCTGATGAATAGTTTCGCAAATAAAATCACTGGGGCGGCAAAACCCAACAAATCCCATAAACGCGCAACCATGGAGACTACTGTTCGTTTTGTTATAACGTTAGCAGGTTCCGGTTGGACAGTAATGAAGAACTGATCAGTCGAGGGGCACCAACGCAGACCTAGGATTTTTTGTTCGTCATCATTCGTGATATTTACCGAAGATGACAAACGATGCGATTCGGGCAAGGTTTCTAAAAGCTCATTCGAATTACTTGAAAACTTAACTAATTCAAAACCTCCTTTGAGATATAGATCTACGAGATCACGAGACAATTGAACCGCTTCGTTTAAGTTTAAAACTGAAGTAGCAAGGTCATCCATGTATTGATTTTGCATAATAACATCAGCGGCTGCAGACTGATAATTAGCGCCTTCATCAGCCACGAGTTGTCTGACTGTGCGCATGGCCAGAAAAGGGCTACATTTTAGTCCAAAACAGACTCGATTGAACTGAAAAACTCTTATTTGATCATCATCAGTGAATTTATATAAAATGCGGAGAAAACGGCGGAATTCGGGAGCAACTAATACTCTCAAATACATTTGTCGTATGTCCGCCGTAATGGCGACTGGAAACAAACGGAAGTGCAAAACAATTTTTAATAAATCTGCCTGCAAGTTCGGGCCAGAGTGTAAACAATCATTTAGAGATACATTAGAAGAAGTAGGAGCGCTAGCATCTTGAACAATGCGAACCTTGGAGGTCACCTTCTCCTCACGCACTACAGCATGATGAGGAATGATATAAAACTTCTCGTCTACCTTTACTCCTTCCGTAACAGGAGAAATATAGTCTTGTTTTATATAATCGTGAATTATTTCGTCATATTGTTGATGAAGTTTAGGATCGCGCTTGAAACGTTTTTCTAAAGCTGTGAACCTACGAGTTGCATTGACCACCGAGTCGCCTAACTCCTGAGGGTCACGACAAAAAGGTAAGGGTACAACGTAACGCCCAAGTTCGTCACGTGACGTGTGTTGTGTATAAATTTTTTCACATGCGGCATCCTCTGCAGAAACATGTACTCGCGATGGAACCTCTTCCATTTCCCAGAATTTAGTAAGAAGCGAATCAATGCGTTCATTGGTGATAAGAAAAGAATGTCCGACTGAGGGTTGAGGGTTAACTGTGGCCGCAGATCCCGAAACTACAAATCCGAAAATAGTATCAATAGCATCCGGGCTACCGTGCGGTCCTACAATGCGGTTCGGCTTCAAAATATATTTAATAAAATCCTCAGCACCAAGAAGTAAGTCTATCTTTCCAGGTAAGTGCCAGTTATAATCTGCCAGTTTAATATTTTTCAAATAATCGAGTTTAGTCGTATCTATTTCACATTCAGGTAATGTACCTGAAATGGTGTCAATCACCAGAGTTTGTATATCACAACTGAAGGTGGGATCAACACGTGAAACCAAAGTAACGTGTGAAACACCCTTAATAGGCTGAGAGCTACCTCCAATGCCGTGCACTGAGGTACGCTTGTGATCTGGCATAACCTTGAAACCTAATGATCGTAAACAACGCGTGGTAATGAAATGATTTTGCGATCCCATATCTATTAAAACACGAATGTCGCGGTGAACACCATAGACATCAACAACTTGCACAACGGCAGTGCCTAATAACACTGTCTTACGAGCGTCAACCTTATCCGAGTTTACACTACAAAGTGTAGTCGTGGTGACGTTAGGGGGCGCCTGAGTAGCGTCGAGTTGCGTCGCAGGCGCGGGTGCGAACGGGGGCGACGGCGAGAATGCGAGCGTAGATGCGGGTGCGGTGTTGCGAGGAGAACATCCGGGGACTGTCACCGAATCGTAACCTGAATTGTTGTGCAATTCCTGCGCTTCGTATATTGTATCCCTATGCAAAGCACTATGATGTCGACGATTGCAATGTTTACAATTTGTGTTCGACCGACATGACACAAGAGTATGGCGGACACTTAAGCAATTTATGCAACCATTTAATTTTTTTATAGCGTTATATTTATCTATAGGCATTAAATGCATAAAGGCTGAGCACTGATAGACATGCTGGTGATGATTACTGTTGCAATAACAGCAAGTGCGGTTTGTATTATTATTATTGTTCACTAAAAAGGTTTGTGTATGACCTTCTTCAGTATGAGCATAATGTGAACGCGACATGACCGCTTCACTCCTGTGTGACGGGCCGGCACGTGTGTATTGCGTGTTGGTGCGTTGAATAATCTTTGTCTGATCGCGCAAAAATGAAACAAATTCATCATATTTAGGTAATGTTTTCTTATCCCGAATGGACATTTCAAATGATCTAGCTGTTTCATTGTCCAATTTACGCAACCCTAAATGTACAAGTATGAAATCAGATAAATCATCGACCTTTAATTGTTTCAGAGAAGCTACTGCGGCGGAATAATGGTCTAAAAACAATTCCAAATTATTGCCATTCGCACTGGAAATAGGTTTTACATTCAATATTTTTTCCAAATAAGTAACTGCTATAGTACGATTATCTTCATATTTCTGTACCAGGGCGTCATACAAAACCTTATAATTGTCAGGTGAAGGCGTAATACCGGCACAAACATTTTGCGCCTTACCCTTCAGTTTTGAAATTAAGTAATGAACACGCTCGAAGTTTGTTAGTTCCGGATTGTTGTGAACCATATTACGAAAGGATTCAATAAACAACGGAAACCTTTGAATATCTCCATCAAATTCCGGAAGATCTATTTGTAATAATTTTAAATTACTGCCCGGAGTTTTTACTGGAGTGGTTTGCGGAATCGGATCTTTGAATTGAATGTACCTGCTTTTAATTGTGTTATACAAATCATCAAAAGACCACATACTTTCAAATGATGGTGTATAATTATCATCTAACTGTAAACTCAACTCGTTAATATCGTAAATAATTTTATCATATTCTGTACGTAAATCATCAATATTTTCAGCTTGCGTCATGAATAAAGTGAAATTTTGATCTCTTTTGCTTCTAGGGATTGAATCATATATTTTTTGCACACGTCCATAATAAGAGCTGCGTTTCGAGTTAAGCAAAACAAGCTTGTGTTCGGTCATTTTGTGTGATAAATACTTCCACGTATGATGCGACCAAATGCAAAAGCAATGCCAATAAGCGTCAGATTACTATTTTGTATTGACGTATTAATTTAACAGCGTTATTTTCCGTACACAAAAATACCGTATAGAAAAGGTAGGGTAGGTAAAGGTATGAGTATGAAAAGTAGGTAGGTATAAATTACGCTCAAATTCAATTAAAGTACGGATAAATGCGTGTAAAATTATGATCTTTAGCTATAATACCATACAAATAAGCTAATAAATGCGTACAAATGCGTGTGCGACGATAATTTTGCGAGAAATTACACCAGAAATATGGCAAAAAATGGCGGTTGTAGAACAAGTAATGCGAACGTATATGAGCAATATGCGAAGAAATGGGAGAAAACTAATTAAACGTGCGGCTCGAATAGGACCATTTGGTGGGTTTGGAGAGTGGACTATTTTTCCCAAAGGATCTGATGTACACGTTTTAGTTATTTTCCCTGATAGCGGTGTTTATAGCCTGCAAAGTTCCCCAGATACACAACAATGGATGAAAAAGCTACTCACCAGAATTCTGTGTTCTTTGAAGAGAGGTAATCCTTAAATTGACGAAATTCTTCCGGACATTGGAGCTGGACTCCTTGGGAGTCAATATAAAGCGGCGTTGTCAGCCGCGCGCGTCGGTGATTCGCGAGTGAGTGTTTTGTCAGCTTGACAGTGACATTTCGTCCTGCGGTCACTTCACAGCGAACAAGTTGCAGTGAGGTAATAAACTTGCGTTCGGTTACACATGCGATGCGTTTGGACATACCGTCAATTACACATACATTCGGGAGTGCTATCATAAATTGCAGTCTATCCAGAAAATCTTTACAGGCTTAAACACAACTATTATCACTGGCCCAGCAGGTGGTCAACTAGCTCATATACCGAGGATACCGATGATCCCAACTGATCTGCCAATCCCATTTAAACGGCTTCAATTTCCGGTAAAAACATCTTTCGCATTAACAATTAACAAGTCCCAAGGCCAAACCTTCGAATTAGTAGGGATCGATCTGCGAAAGAAATGTTTTACTCATGGTCAACTGTATGTTGGACTATCGCGAGTCGGATCCCCTGAAAATCAATTTATTTTGCTGCCACAAAATAAAACAACATCAAATATTGTTTACAGAGAAGCTCTAACATAATAAATGACTTTTCTTTTGGGGTTATGACCTCTTTACAATAATGAAAAACAAAAACAGAAAAACCAAAAATTGAAAAAAATTATAAAAAAAAGAAACATAAAATAAACAAAAAAAAACACAAAAAACATATAAATACAAAAAAAACCATATAAATACAAAAAAATCATATACATACAAAAAAATCATTAAATAATACCAAAGAATTTAATTATTCTTATTTTTTTTTAATTTACTCTTTTTTAGGAGCTCGACGCAAAAAGGAGTGAATATGTGTGTTATATTATTATTATTATTATGAATGTGTTAAAATTAACAAATCTAAATGTAATGTTTAATGCCCGTGCGAAGCCGGGACGGGCCGCTAGTATGTATCTTATAAGGGGGGAATAACCCCAGCGGCACTCCGACCCTCGATGATCTTTTGTGCCAACCCCATTTTACACACTGGTCATCTCAGTGTGCAGGTTTCCTCACGATGTTTTCCTTCACCGTCTGAGCAGTCGGTAAATGTACATAAGTCTTCGAAAAATACGAAAAACTAATTGGTACATGGCACTACACGGTGTCCTAGCCACTAGGCCACCGACGCTCTTAACCGACTCGCACTTAACCGGTTCTTTTAATTCTCACACGTAGGTACGTTTGCAGTGTAAATTAAAGCTGTAGATTACAGACGCAATCTCGTGCGTGCCCGATATTAGATTGCCCCGTGTAAATTTGCCCCATGTCCAAATGAGGTGATCTCACGGGGCACACGGCGAGCTTTTAGCTTTCATAAAAAAAATAGGTGCTGGTTTTACCCTCTCTTGATAACAGTATTTACGAAATATTGTTTACGAAGCTACCTATTAGTACCTATTCAAGTGATTAAATATTAATTAACTTGTTTATAAATGAAAAACCTTCGAAGTGTAAGTATTTTGGCGAAAACACCCTGCCTGATATTTTCAGCCGCCTCTCAACTTCAATGATGAAACTTTTATCAAGATTAAGTACCCATACTTCCTTTCGTAACATTGAAAATGTATTTGATTAAAAGTAACTTATTATGTAACTTTGTATTACAGTGATGTGTTTTTAATTAAACGAACTGAACAAAGATAAACATTAGAGTTTTGTTTATATATAATTTTAATATTTATACTAAGATTCCTCCATGTTATCAAATGATACAATTAACAAATTTACTGCTAAAAATACATTCAACATGTTCGCGATTTCCACGTGCTACGAGCCGAAGCAAAATAACCTTGCTACTGTTATGTCGGTAGATTTAATTATATTTATAATATTAGTTGTAGGTAGTTTACTATTTCTTTATTGAGCTCAGTTCTTCAATATAGTAATGACCGATAACTTGTGTTTTAATTAACAGTGGCGACTGGATGGGATATAATTAGCTCAATTTATTATTTAAAGTGACAAAAATGGCTAGTGGAAAACTGAACGGAACTGGAGTTCGTATTGTGATCGAGTCGAAATGTACTTTTTAGTGAACAAGGTGGCGGACGACCTAAAAGTGCCTACTCTAATTTCAATAGTAGGAGATGCCAGTTACGAACTAATGCTAAATGTGCGTAGTCCTAAGAAACCATCGACAATGACATATGAAGAAATCAAGAAGTAAATGCAAAATCATCTCGAACCCAAACCGTCAGTCTTAGCAGAACGTTATCGGTTTCGGCAGTGTCGACAGAAAGATGGACTGTCAGTGTCAGAGTTTGTGACTGAGCTTAAAAAGATGGCGAGATTTTGTGACTTCGGCAGCAACCTGAACGAGAATATGAGAGATCAATTTATGTGCGGATTGTTTAAAGAAGGAATGCGGCAAAGATTATTTATAGCAGACGAGAAGTTAGATTTTGAAAAGGCAGTGTCATTGGCGAAAGTGTTCGAAGGAGCGGAACGAGATGCGCTTTGTATGGATTTCGCCGGCATCGGCGGCGGTCTCGGGCACGGCGAGGGCGCGCCGCGGGACGCGCGCCGGCTGTCACGGCTCAGCGGCGGCGGCGCGGGCTCCGTGAATCACATCGATGACGCGATGCATCGCCTGCACGTCGTCGGCGGGGTCTGCAACGCGTGTGGTGACCACCGCCATCGGTGGGCCGAGTGTAGTTTTAAGGCGTACGAGTGTGATCACTGCAGGAGGCGTGGTCATTTGAAGCGTGTGTGTCCGGAGCTGCGCGCCCCGGGCGGACGCGGTGCGGGTGGCACGAGTGGCGCGCGTGCGTTCGCGAACGGCGCGAGCGCGGCTCGAGCTGTGGCTGGCGGCGGCTGCGGCGGCGGCGGCGGCCGGGCGCGCCGGTCACAACAACACGGGGGCGGCACCTCGCGCGCGCATTATGTGCAGGAAGATTATGTTTCTCGGCCGGAGGAAGAGTTGGAGGTACCGTGTGAGGACGAACCGATTATACAAATGTCGCTAAAGGAATATAGACCGGTTAGTTTGGAACTTTTAGTTAATAATAGAACTTTATTCATGGCAATCGATACTGTTTCAGCTTTGTCTTGTATTAGCAGAAGTTTGTATGAAAAAGAATTTCCTTATGTTTCTTTGTTGCCGTGTCATTCGACCTTGTCTTTCTAAGATGGCAGTAAAATTAAGCCTCAGGCTATATTGAAGTTGAGGTGAAATATAAAAAGGTTACAAAGATATTGGATCTGTACGTAATAGATAACGGTACAACGACCTTACTAGGTAGACAGTGGCTCGCCGAATTGAAAATAGAGGTACCGAAGTTTACATTGAACACAATAGGCATAGAGGAGTCGGACAAAACTAAAAAAATCAATGATGTAATTTCCAGATATGATCAGCTGTTCGACGGCGGGCTGGGGCGCTTCGCGGGCGGGAGGGCCAGGCTGCACGTGCGCGAGGGCGCCACGCCGCTGCCCTACGCGCTGCGGGCCCGCGTGGACGCCGAGCTCGACGGCATGTTGCGCGCGGGCGTCATCGAGCCCGTCGACTGCTCCGACTGGGCCACACCACTGGTCATCGCGAGTAAGGCGAACGGAGGTATCCGTCTTTGCGCGGATTTCAAGGTTACATTGAATAGAGTACTAGCGGTTGACAAGTATCCGGTTCCAAAAAATTTAAGATCTCCTACTCAACTACTCCTTATTATATCTTAGTACTTATAGTGATAAGAAGCTGTGTTACGGATTTCATTGTTTATTTTTTTATTTAAGTACCTACTTTATAATATATATTTTTATCATCGTATTTTTTTCCCTTTTTTCAGTTTAAGCTTAATACCTCTAAAAAAAATAGAAATATAACTGATACTTACCTTTGTCATGTAAAATATTACTTTTATCAAGCAGAAAAAGGGGAAGGAAAAAGATGTGAGTGGTTTTCTATAAAAGAAAAATATATATCTTTACAATTGCAATGTAAATGTTAATTGTGAGGGGTTGCATTTATTAAGGGTGGAGGTGTTATGTCGGTAGATTTAATTATATTTATAATATTAGTTGTAGGTAGTTTACTATTTCTTTATTGAGCTCAGTTCTCCAATATAGTAATGACCGATAACTTGTGTTTTATTTAACAGCTACGTGGGGTCAAGCTACGGCGTAGAGGATGTTCGTAACTTACGTACCCCCGGGTGTAGGGCTCACATTTGACGGGTTAATATTTTATTTTTATTAGGAAAACACACAGCTTAAAATTAAAATATAAATACAAAAATATGAAACTAAAAGCCATTAATGGTTTTCGCCTATAGATGCAAAAATCAGCTAACAAAGGATTTTGAGTTTGGAGAGTTGAAGTACCTACTGAGGGTTTTAGTGGGGCCGGGATCGAAGTAGCAGTTAGTCATGTGTCGCCTGATCGCTGCTGGACTAGAGTTGGAAATATCAATATCACGGTTGTTGGATACATGACATGAAACTGTGCACTGGCTCTGCAAAAGGAGTTCCTTCTGTAATTTCTGTTGCTTACTTGCTTATCGTATGGTTAGTCGCCAACCTATTTGTCAGAGTTGTTCAGGCCGCCCGTAGGCATCTGACATGGCTTAACGACTGCTGTCGAACGACAACAACCGGGACCGACCGCTTAACGTGCTCTCCGAGGCACGGAGGAGCTTGGATGAAATATGCCACTAGCGGTCACCGATCCAGGTACCGACCGCGCCAACGTCGCTTAACCTGCACGATCACTTTCGGACCGTGCTCGCAACTAGGCTACGTGCATCTCAAATCCTCAATTACTGTTTGCAAGTGAGATATGTAACGGCAGATAATTTCTTAAGTACAATATAAGTACATACTAGTACGTAAGTATATTCATCCATGTTATATTTCAATATCAGCCTCGATAGCAGCATATGACGTGCAGCTAAATGGTGTCCATAAATCGAGCTCGTGACAAGGCCCGTCCGGCGACTGTCGCGTGTGTCCTGTTGTACGAGTACATACACTGTCACTTTACGCACCACTGCACCGTGTGCATAATGCGTTTACTATTTTAGTATGTGCCTAGTTTAATCGTGTCCACATATCTACATATCTACGCAAGCCGGATGCTGAACGTAAACAGGATTGTAATAATATTGTAGGATGTAGGTACTGTAATAAAAAAACCTATGATACCGAAAGGGGGATGTTAAGTATCCATAACTGAACAACTTTAACTTCGATGGTATTAGGAAGCTATACCTATTGAGTGGTAATTTGAACCTGTATCTTGGTGTTACAAGCTAAGCTTCAAACACATTTAGAAAGTCACCAGACAGGTAGATAAATATGTTATATATAACGAGCGACCTGCCCCGACTTCGCATAAAAAGACATTATTCGGGAAACGATCTATCTTTACATCTAGGAAGATCGGGACAAAATTATTACAACAGACGGACGTGCCGCTTGGGACTTTATTTTAAGTGATATTGCATTAAACTTATTAATACCGATCGAGGCAGGGCGTGTTATAAGTTTGACACGTTTGTCTGTTTGTCTATTTGTGTGTTTGTCTGTGGCATCACAACTTGACAACGGATGATCTGATTTGGACCCGTTTTTTTATATATTAGAGAATTTTGTAGAGAGTGTTCTTAGCTAGGTCTGATAAAAATGGACCAGTGGTTTCCAAGAGCGTCCCTTCAGGCGTCGCAGGTCTAACCTGTTGAATGTTCTTAGCCATGTTACATGAAAAATGGATCAGTCAGTGGTTCTAAGATCTTGGAGTATCTAGGAATGTTGGAGCATGATGGGATCTCTGGAACGGTAACGGTTAGGTGGTTCGAGTTTGAACTCAAATGTTTATGACCTTGGTGACCTTTCCACATCTGAAATCTTGAGAACCTGATGATAACCAGGAAAAAGTAAGGGGATCTCCACAATGGTACGTCGGGGTGTCTTAATTTTTTAATTTAGAGTTATTATTTGTTGTAATTTAGTAACTCCGAATTAGCACCCTACGTTTGCTTGCAATAATACTCGTTTTTAGAATCATCCAGTGCGTCGCATCGATTACCAATTTTACAGTTAAACGTAAAACGTACCTATATCCGTACTGCAAAAGTGTTGGTGACATCCATAATCCGAAATTTCGATATGTGTCAGCATGCCACCCATCGTATATTAGCCAGTATTACCATCATAAATTCGTCTCATTGTCGGTGCTATCGACGAATATCGAATACATAGGAGTAGTAGAGAAGAGCTCTGGATTTACTCTCGGTCACCTTTGGTTACCTAATGTTTTTAATAGTCACACCTATGAATTATTCTGAGGCCTTATTCTTTTTCTCGCTAATGCGAAGAAGAAGAAGTCAAGACAGAGGAAGTAATAATTTACTTCTTCTGCCTTGACTTGAAATATTACTAACCGCTCGAACCGCAGGCATATCGGCCACGAAGTTGACAGCCTATATAAATATATAGGTACTCACCTAGGACACAAGTTTATTGAAAGTTTATAGTTTATATGTTGGTTGAAGAGGACACCTCGGATCGACGATAGCAAATCTCCTTTCAGTTTGTAAAACTGTGTTTATAAATCTGTGATTTATAAACTAAAGGGATATTTGCCATCGCTGCTTAACACCAAGAGACCGGGGTGTCCGATGTCTACATTTATTTATTTCTACTACGAAAACTACGGTCTTTTCTATTATAGTAGAGAAGAAATATCTACACAATTTTTTTTGTTCAAGATTTTTTTGTGAAAGTTGAAAAGTCAGTCAATTTACCCAAGTTTATCCTTGCATTTTATTCGGTAATGTTTGGTTTTACACAACACGCCGATGTGGCTTTCAAGTTTGACCAAACTAACAGTAACTTTTGCTGACACTATTGAATCTGGGTATTCAATAGTGTTTTGTATAATATGAATGTCGCTATTTGTTTATTAATAACGTAAATCCACAGATTTATAAACTGAAGGGATATTTGCCATCGCTGCTTAACACCATGAGACCGCGGTGTCCGATGTCTACATTTATTTATTTCTACTACGAAAACTACGGTCTTTTCTATTATAACAGAGAAGAATCTCTGCGCAAAATTTTTTGTTCAAGATTTTGGTGTAGAAGTTGAAAAGTCAGTCAATTTACCCAAGTTTATCCTTGCATTTCTTTCGGTAATGTTTGGTTTTACACAACACGCCGATGTGGCTTTCAAGTTTGACCAAACTAACAGTAACTTTCGCTGACACTATTGAATCTGGGTATTCAATAGTGTTTTGTATAATATGAATGTCGCTATTTGTTTATTGATAACGTAAATCCACAGATTTATAAACTGTAGGGATATTTGCCATCGCTGCTTAACACCATGAGACCGGGGTGTCCGATGTGTACATTTATTTATTTCTACTACGAAAACTACGGTCTTTTCTATTATAACAGAGAAGAATCTCTGCGCAAAATTTTTTGTTCAAGATTTTGGTGTAGAAGTTGAAAAGTCAGTCAATTTACCCAAGTTTATCCTTGCATTTCTTTCGGTAATGTTTGGTTTTACACAACACGCCGATGTGGCTTCCAAGTTTGACCAAACTAACAGTAACTTTCGCTGACACTATTGAATACCCAGACCCACATCGAAGTACGCTTCACGCATACCAAAACACGTTAAATCGCATTACAATAGTTGAACTACGACATCGAAGCAACTAAGCGTATCTATGTAAAGTAGAAGAGCTTTTATTGATACGCCTTTATTTTCCGGATTAAGATTTCAGTTACTAAAAAGTAAATCAGAACTATTTAATCATGATGAAAATATATAAATTCTAAACATAATTGAGCGGTCTACTCTATACATCAAGCTGCCCTTAGGGACACTTTAATGGGATGGCATATATTGCAATGGCTTGGTATATAGCTTGATGTGTTGGCTATAGTACATTAATGTTTCAGTGTAGCCACATAGTTACAACATAGAGCTTCTGAATGTAGGTAAGTATTGTCGGTAGGATTATGTGTTTGTTATTTTACAAAGGTACTCGGGAGTAAAGTGAATTGCATTCATAAAATATCGTATGACTAGTTGCAATCGATGTGGTGCGGCGATGCGGGGTCGTTAGGTCGCCGAACTTTCAATACATTATTACACACACGAGCATACCTGGGGAAAGAGAGAGGGGTTAGCTGGCTCTGCAGGGTCATATATGGGGGAGGGGGGCCTTAGAACCCAACTATTCTTTCCCCTGTACCTTTTCTGGTTATTAACGACACCGATCGCCCCTGTACTTAACCTGATCAATCAGTAATCCCGCATATTATAAGAGCAAAGAATTTAGATGTACATGTTTTCTAATTGACTCCAGAAGGATTCTTTAGAACCTATAAAAGAGAGAAGTGAAACAAAGGGTTGCACGTCTCTAATAGGAGACTTCATACTGGGCGACAAGATATTTCTATAAGTTTAAGAAATATATCTAGTAGCAGGAATTTATGGAGATATGAATAGTTCTTCAGGATACGGCTTAGAATAATATTCTTGACTCTGCACCTTATCCAACCAAATACCAACCAAAAATCCTGTACCTACTTATTTATGCAGGATTCAATAAATTTTCCTAATTTCATAATCAACGGGTCCTTTATCGCCAATAAATAATTTAGTCCAGTAATTATTAATATTCCGTTAGATTAAAGTTAGATAAAATCACTATACCTACATACCGTACTATAACAACAATGTACGATATTAATAAGCACCTTCGAACTGTGATTGCACTCACCATACTGCACCTGATCCATTTATGGAGCGTAATTACGAGAGTTTCCGTGTAAGCCATCAATTAGTTTGCATTGCGTATGCACCACGCCAAACATTGTAGATATTAAAATGTCCCATTCACTTGATCAAGAATTTAACATTATGGTTATAGTTATTGCATACAGAATCAGTAATGCTACACGTAAAAAAAATTACAACAATACGCTTAGTAAATGAAAATATTGTAAAAATACATAAATTTTGCAATTTAACACTAATAATGTTTACCTTATTACTGATATTCATTACAAAAATTTTGAAATGGATGGTATACGGTCAGTTATTCTAACAATATGAACAATGGTACCCCGCTGTACAATATTTTTCGTTACTGTTACAATTTTCATGTTTTGTATAGGTACTTACTCGTAACAAAGATGTTTGTTCAGTGTATCATAAGTAATATTACTTATAATGAGGTATAGTTTACTTGTTTTATTGTTCGGGAAAATATCAAAGCTAAGAGAAAGCTTTTATTGTTCATCGGAGTTAAACGAAGAGAGATAATTCATTTTACTGATACTGAAATGTACGGAGAGACATTTTTTTCAGGCGAGTAAACGGGTCACCATTAGTGGTCACCGACGTTGCTACTCTCTAGTAGACTTTCTAGTCTTAGATGCTATTAGAGAGTTTTAGATGCGCTGCTAACATTGAAGACTTACAGAGTGCCCCATGCTATCTTACCCTTCAAACCTAAACACAGCAATGCAATCATGCTGCTTTACAGAGCCATACCAACTTCTAAAAATACATTGTAGGTAAGAAATAATAAGTTTCAGTATTACTTTAAACATACTAACTCCAACTGCAGAACTTCACTAGACAAAGATGTAATCAGACGGAACTACGCACTAAAAAAAGATCTTTATAATAAAGTTATGCCTTTTAATCTAAACCAGCGGCGGAGCCTCGTCGCCATATAATTTGTCACGAGAAAAAGTAAAGTGATTAATAACGGTTTTAATGCAAAAACTTGCATCATTTACACCTCAGCGGGAAATTATTTAAATTTATTCATGAGTAGCGGGAGTAGGTAATCGTCTGCAGACTGCATGAATAAATAGGAAGTAATGTACAAATCACTGCGGGCGACCGACACCCACTGTAAATGTCAGGATTGTTTTATAACATTTGCCTACAATCAGTTGACAGGTGTAATGCCTATAACTCATACTCAAAGTTTTTATTGCTTCATGTGGAATAAATAGATATCAGGTACAACATTTTTAGAATCGCACATGCCCTGCAAGGGCACTGCAAACTAAATTAATATAATTACTACTAATATAACTTATTTATACTTAATAAGTTTTATGTATTTAAGTATCTACTTTTATCAAAATCGTGTAAGTACCTTGTGCTTTGTCCGATCGCACTGACAAAGACGGTAAAAAAAAATTGAACTACTAGTAAAAAGAGTATCCAAAAATAACACATTTTACTGTATACAGTATACTTAGTATACCTATATCTACGATTACCTAATTAAATCTTTCAAAATACAATAAAAACAACTATTTGTCTATAAATGTACTCGTATGGAATATAGTGTACTAAGAAACCTGATGAAATATTTAAAAAATACGAACTACCAGTATGATAAAGGTGGTTCCTCTGTCTACCCCGTATCGATGTGACAGTTATGTCTATGTCTTATCAATCAATGTACTCATATGGAACATAGTGTATTGAGAAAAATTAATTAAATATTTAAAATACAATAAAGATAAGTAGGGGAAGGTGGGGTAACACCGGATAGTTGAGAAAATAATAATAATAATTAACTATGGCAAATGTTTATTCTGGAATTAGCGTTTAGAAAACAAACAATCAAGCACTAATGGTGGTGGGTAATGGTAATATGGTATGGTATGTATGGTTATGGTATGGTATGGTATGTATATCACAATACCAAAGGTGGGGTAAGTATGTATAGCAATTTATAAAGCGTAAATAACTAGGTAGATGTATCGATCAATTTGTGAAATAAAAGCGCAAATAACTTGTCCAATAGTCGCTGCTGCGTAATAAATTATTCTCATTCACATCGGTAGTCAAAAGTTAATTTGGTATTTGTTGAAATAAGTAAGAATATTACTTCACTTCCGTGTTTTTATAATTTTTTCAAACGCCCACGCAATAAACAACACCAGTCCGATCTCCATTTGTATACAAGATAAGCACCATCTATAAATACTTTCTAACCTACTAGAATGATACAACGATAGCTAGAAGTATGAAATATAATGCTATTTGTTTTTACCCCCTATCCGATTTCCCCCCACGTTCCCCTTCCTATTTATCTATAAATGTTCTCATAAAGTATTAAACTGAGAAAAAATATAATAATATAACACAATAGAATAAGAAGGTAGTTATTGAAAGTAACTAGACTCGTTCGACAATCTGGTTCTTTCCACCCTAGTTAGACAATCTACTATTAACTAAAAATTACATTAAAAGCTTCTTGTTTGTAGCTTTTATTATGGGGACTCAATAAAATCCATTTACAATACAAAATAATTAGCTGTCCATTAGTTAGTCCATCTCCAAATTAATAAAGTTCCATATAACTTTGTTTCGACTCGTTTTAATAACAGTCCGGTCCCGGTCATATCTATAGGCAGTTCCGTTTGCATTTATTAATTGCCACAATACTGCCTAGCCTACTTATGTTTTTGACATGAATTCAAATAAATGTGTTACGTTAGATTAAGGGGGATTATCCAAGAAAAAATTTGTAACGAAAAATATGTACTTTCGAGAGCTTCGTGTTTGCAAGTGTAGACGTTGATTGCAAGTGAAAATGGCAAGGTCGTAAGAATAAAAGGCTAAAATTTACAGATTAAACCTCGTTTGCGACCGACCAGTACCACTTTCGGGAGCGGAGAGGATACGTCTTCATCTTTTAAGAAAGAAAGAAGCCCAGAATAACGACACCTACTTGGTACTATAGCTATAAAAAAACTCGATACCCGCGCCTGCGCAATGTCGACAATAAGTCAAACATATCGACGGTTTCCATAGTTACCAATAACAAGTTAAGCTGTCATGGCGCCTGTTGAAGTCTCCGTAATGGTTTGTATTTTCTGTTTATATGTTTCATGGTCGTAGAAAAAGTATTGTATACAACGCACGTAATGGCGATTTTAACACTCGAACGATCTATTGTGAAACGAAGCGAAGCTGAGTTTCGCTTCGTTTCATAAATAGTTCTCATGTTAAAATCGCTATCATTACGTGGCCGTTGCATAAACTACTATTAAAGACCAAATTCTACCAATCAGAACTAGCTGGAAGTATCATACAAAATATCTGCACTGGAATTTATATTTACTCTATAGGTATTATAAAGAGCCAGTGTTTCTCTGCACCTATTTCAGAAAAGCTGTTCGATAAATCCCATTAGTATAATTTGGACGAAACAAATGTAAAACTTTACTCGCAGCATTATAGGCAATTGCATAACAATGAGAGGACGCCTATTACTCCGATTTAAGTGATCTCCATAGCAACCAATAAGCGATTCGCTTCTTCGTTCATTATGCGAACGGCTAAGTTATGGAACAGCCTACCGGCGTCTGTGTTTCCCGATACCTACAACCTTAGGATCTTCAAGGCCAGAGTGAATAGGCATTTGCTGAACCCGCATGCTTCATCATCAACCTCATCGTCGCTTACCATCAGGTGAAATAAAAAAAAGCAAAGAATTAATCTTACTTTAAGTGTAATACTGGGCTATAGATGCGGGGGTCGGACGAGCGCAGTGCTAATGGAAAAAATAAAATTATCGTTATCTTCCATCTAGCTGGAGAGAGTGCGGACCAAAACACACACATAACTGTAAATTGTTTAACTCAGATATATAGATACCTTTACTGTATATTTTTAGGGATAAGTAAGTACCCTGAAGGGGAAAACGGAGCCATATTGCTGTCGCTCCCGTCCGTCCGTCCATCTGTCGATCGGGTCAACCGCCTAAACGGAATACAAAATACAAATACAAAAATATTTATTGAGCCAAACAATATTCAAATTACAATCATTTAACAACAGTGTAGTTACAATGTATCGATAAGTTAATATCGGTTTCTACTACCTGCACTGGCCTTATCGGCCGTCTAGCAAAGAAGAAAAAGATACAGACTTCAAAATTTCACGCAATATGTATTAGGGAGTCGATAAAAAAAATATTTTTGTAACGTATCGTGTGGGGTTTCGATGGGGTTGATGGGGTGTCGCTCATAATCTAAAGTTGTCTGTTTTAGACCACTTTTGTTACCAGGTCTTTTTCATGAACGGTTAATACCGTTCATACTATCTAGGAACTTGACTGTTCATACTATCTAGGAATTGGCTAAAGTATTGAGCATATCCTACGAGTATGGTTAAGCTACTAGAATATTGGTAATAACCTCTACTTAAACAACACATACCAAAACTTGATACATCTGTAAATAAATAAATTAAAAAAAATACTTAATTAAATTTTTAATTAATTAATAATTTAATTTTAATTAAATTTTTGTTAAAATTAAAATTTCACTTAATAATTTTAAATTTAAATATTAAATAATTAATAAAAATAAAATAAAAATTTGTATAGTTTCTATTATGTAAGCAGAAACGTTAAAAGTTTTTTTTTTCACTAAATACTTTTAAATAGTCATTACTCATTATAGTACGGATCCCTATAGATATGGCGAGGCCAGACTCGCACTTGACCGTTTTTGTTGTTGTTGAAGGAAAGCGGGTCACGAAGTCACCTTGCAATTTTGTACCCAGTATTGTATAAGTGGTAGACCCTGATGCAGGTTTCCCTGGGTAGGTATCATCGTTTTACTGAATTTCTGCCGAAAAATAACAGTGTCTCGATTGCTGTTTCGATTTGAAAGGAAAGAGAACCTGTACAATTACCGGCACATGAGGTATTACACCTAAGTTCACAAGGTTAGCAGCGCATCGAATACTCTAGTGCAATATTTTAGTGACGTGAGATGTATATGGGGTCCTATTTTATTAGCGGCAAATATTTCTATGGTGTCAACTATAGGTTATAACTTTTTAGGGTGTCTATAGGGTAGGGCAAAAAAATATTTTTTTTTACTTATCAAATTTTTGAGAAAAACGACAAAATTGTTTGTTTGAAAATTCTACAAATGAATGAATTATTGCTATTCTAATACTGAAATAAGAAGTAAGAATGAGACTCGTTTAATTCATAATGACATGGATGAGTTTATGCCACCAAGGAGCAAAATAATGAGGTTCATTTTTCTTTAGAATGGAAAATTTTCATACAAGTGATACTTGTATGAAAATTTAAGGGTTGTTTTTTCTTGTAAAGTGGTACAATAACCAGCACATATCCCCCTCCTAAGATTTGCTACTAATAAATAAGGATATACGAGTATGGTGACCACTTCCTCGTATTTTACTCTTATTGTGTGTGTGCTGCAGACAGCAAATAAACGTTTTTCTATTCTTTTCTTACTATCAGTCTGCTCGTCTGCTTTTCTTCAACAATTTTTTATGCATATAAGTAAGTACATACATACATAACTTCACGCTATATTCCTTGCGGGGTAGGCAGAGAGAATAGAGCGCCACGAATATCTGTCTTGGCACGCTTCTCTTGCTTCCTCTACAGTCATTCGTCGTTTCACGCATGAATTGTGGTCGTCAGTGCTGTAATACTTTACTCAATCAACATAAAATGTATGCTACAATAAATCGTAATAAATCTACGTAGCTCATGCTACGCCGTAGCTATTAATAAAAGGCGTAGGAGATGATTTTTTTATTGGTTAATACTTGCTGTTATTGGTACTTGGTGAAACTTGTAGTACACGATTAGACTTAAATAATATACTCTTTCACGAATTTTAATTGTAACCGAAACCTGTAATGTTTAAACGAAACCGGTCGTAATTAATAAAATACAATTATAATCCGTGAAACAGTATATTATTTAAGTCTAATCATGGACTTTTTTATTCCTTGTAAAATTTTAGTATAGTTTCACTGACTTTAATATCTACATTATCGCTTATTAGAATTCAGTAAAGTGTTTTAAAATACCTACTAATTTTAAAAATCTACCACTTTTCCTCTGGGAAGGACAATTAGATATAAAATTATGATAATGCTGCGACAATTTGGTGGACATGAAAAGTTATTCCGATATCCTTTATGTTTTCCTTCTACCCACAGCCTTGGGCGGAATAGCAGTCATACGGACTAGTGTTGTACCGATGATAATATATTTTTGGAAATCGAAACCGAGCCTCAATTGAACTCACTAGTTTATTCGTCGTAATTTATTTCTTTTGTATGCTGCTGCTCATAATTCGATTTAACACGATAGGTTCAATATCTGATAGTGTAGAGGCTATATTTAGGATTAGGAGATTACAAGAATACACCCCTTCACGTTTCACAAAGTCACAAAATATGCTAATTGAGAGCCTGTTGCTAATGATCAATACGAAATTGAAATAAGTACTTAAAGATAAGTATTTATATTTATTTATCTTGAGCCGGGAGTAGAGGTGGAAGTTACAATCGCTAACGCGTAGGCACAACTGCCAATAAATGTATTCTAAATGTATTCTATACAATAGAATACAAATATTCTTTATTGCACACAGTACAAAAATACAGGACAGAAGAAAAGATACAAAATACAAATACAATTGGCGCCCTTTCTTATTCTATCTTACTTATTATTTTTATTTTATATATTTAGAAAACCAACAGCTATTTTTTAACATAATAAACAAACTCTATGTAACAAGTTTAGCAGCGCATTGAAAACAAACTAATAACATAATAGAGGTGAGATATCTGAGCGGGAGTGACCACTTACAGTCAGGTCAGCGCTTTAACTACAAAAAAACCTGATTTATGTATTTTTCCCACTGCTACTCGTAAATAGTTCAATGGCCAAAAGTGAGCCTCGGCGGACCTCTAGTTCGTATTACGGACTAACAACAACGCGGTCCATGCATTAACCCTTTCCATGTCCCACGAGGATAACAGGCCAATGTGTTATGGAGATTGTAATGTTCTAATATTTTTACCACAGTCGTCAAGCATTTAAGTAACTACCGACGTTGTAGACAAAAAACTGTGTATTAAGTAATAGTAACCTTTTTCATATCTTCACACTACACTGTCGCTAATCTCTTTGATGTCCAATTAACTTCAGAGGTTGCCTGGAAGAGATCGCTTTAAGCGATAAGGTCGCCTTTGTACATATCGTGCTACTATTCCTGTAGTTTTTACTTTTCCTGTATTTGTGTAAAGTATTTCTATCTATCTATCTAAAACATGCTGTTAAATTCAAAGACTTTGGATATTTGTTTTCTCAGTCAATTATTTTCAATATTCACTTTCAAGAAATGTAATAAATATTTTTTCAATACACTTGCTCGTAAAGTAGCTCTTATTGCATCGTTTTTAGGTTCATAATGCAGCTCATAAAACATGCGTGCTTTTTACTTTACATTACTGCACTAGTATTTTCGTTTAATTTTTTTTAAAATCTCAGTACATAGCGTGCTTTTTTCTTTATATTACCGCACTAGTGCTTTTTACTTTATATATTTTTAAAATCTCAGTATAGAGTTTATATGTTTATGAAATATATTTTTCTCGCAAGTGTGTTGAAAAACGTCGTATGAAACGCGTGAGCATTGGTCATTTCATTACACTCTCGGCTCCATTACACCCTCGCCTTCGGCTCTGGAGCAATCCAACCTCAAGTGTAATGACCAACTTAGTTACTTAGCTCACTTGTATCATAATGTACTATTATGGGCATTATAACGGCCTAAAAAAATTGTTGGTTTTCTTGTATGCATTTATAAATAGAAAAATATAGAGCTGTCAAAATTATAATATTACACAGATAGTTGTTTAAATAACTAACAACTTATATTTACTCTTCATTTATTTCTATAATAATTGTGGTATAAATAACATAAACCATAACCATAACCCTATAACATGTTACAATTGGTGTATCAAAATCGTTTTTTTTTATTTATACTTACTATAAATTCTAGACTATCGTCAATGCGAGCAATCAGCTGAAAAGATTTTATATTGGTAAAGAAAATCACAGTACGGGTATAAATTATCGGGTCTACAATCTGAAAAAGGTCTAATTTTACGTCCATTCCTAGTCCCGTTTTATAGGCACTCGTTTTGCTACTGTAAGCAAATTTTAATAACGCTTACTGCGGCCAACGCGGTTATTTTGCGGCATTGAACCCTTGATTCTTTTTTCTTTTGAGATTTTTTAATAGGTAAAAAAGTTTAATAAGCACTGCCACTATGACGCTTATTTATAGAGGATTTAATAAAAAGTGCCTACAAATAATAGTGACAAGAAAATAATTAAAATTTAATTTATAGGCGAGTATCCTGGGTACTTTCGGCCAGGGGGCACTTCGCGGCGGGCTGTTTGACTAAAATTATATTATATAATTTTTACCTAGTTATAGTATGACATTGATTTTATTATTTTATTTTTATATTTTTGTCATCAAACTATTATAAACATAATATAATAGTTAATGTATTTAATAAGTCAAGTCAATTAATATAACATACAGAATTATATAACATTGTTAATATTTCAAATATATATTTTGTGTAATAGAATAATTGATTGAGTAGCGTTCAAATATATTAAATTACTTGACCTAATTTGGTTTGAACAACAATAAATTGTAATAATTTAAAAGTTATTCACTGCTGATGCTATATATTAATATAAATATGCCTTTTTAATTTTAATACCTAATTTTATAATAACTAAGTAGAATATTAAATCAGTTTCACTTAACTATCTACTAAGAATTGGTTAAGTTCTTGATTAAATACGAGCATATTTCGGAATAAATAACCAATTGCAAAATGAAAAATTGACTTTTAGAAATTCTAAAGAATAAGTACTATATTATTTATTTTATTTTAGTAGACTACATTGGATATTTAACTACAGAAAATGTAAATTCCCCCCTTCGTATTTATTAATACTCTCTCTACGTTTTAGTTCCATTAGAAAAAGGAAAAGTTGCAGAATTTGGATTAACTTACTCAATATTTAAAAACATCAAAGAAGTCAATAGTGGAAGAGTGCTAGCAAGTTGCAAATGCATCTCTTCACTTTTGTTTCATATGCAAAGTTTCTGTAAACTGATCCGAAGACGTGCGAGTAAAATGTTTTCCCTGTTCGCACTCCGGCTCGGATTTCGTTCTGGCTTATTTTTGATATTGTGAAGTTATATAGGATCCTGGATCATGACAATATTGCTTTTCTTTTGCGGTTTTACAGTGTATCAATAAAGTCTCTGACCCTGGCTTTTAAATTGAATTTGTATTTTTGTAACCTGCTATAAACATAGCCAGATCTAGAAAAAAAAATGTGGGCATAGGTTACAGAAATCGTAAAAGAACCTAAAAACATTGACAAAGGTGAGTCGAACTTCGCTCCCTATGAAGGTCTTACAGGTTTGGGGGGAGGGGGGATCCGCCACTTGTTATAAAGGGTGTAAGGGAAAACGCACCATTTCGTCGTCTTTTCAGATTCGTAACCCACAGTGGATTTCTGTGTGCGCTAAGGACTGGACAGATAAGACAATGAACACAAAGTTATGGTGTCGCGTGACTCGGACAGTGGCTCCACTCTCGGGCCTGAAACTTTAACAAATTAGTCGAGATAAAGTGACTTTCACTTTGAGCGCGGCCTCGCTTTTGTGAATTTTAGAATTTTTGTTATAGATTCTGCTTGATATTTTGTGATGAAACTGCGAATTAAGGTTTCATCTAAGTTGTAAAGGATAGTAGTTTTATTAATAGTAGCTCTTTAGCCCCCGAGTCCCCCCCTCCCCCACCACACTCTTCTCTGCCGTGGTGACGAAGTAATTATTTTTATGAAACGCATCGCATTGTAGAAAATCTTTAAATTCAAATCTAATGTATCCCTCTCAACAACGAACACTAAAATATAAATAAGGTTCATACTGAGTCGGAGATCTCTTTATATTTGAAGCGGTTTCTTTGGCCTGCCTATACATAGATTGCCCCGCGAATTCCAATAATGCCGACAACACCACTCGAAGTTTCAAATATAGCGTCGGCACCAAATATTGTTTCCTCCGCCTAAGCAAAAGTGCTTCCGACTAAATTGATTCTCTCAAGCACAATAACTGTGACCTCATTTTACTATTGCAGTGAAATAAAAGCCTGGCTGAAAAGTAAGAAGGCACTATTAAGAAGCTGTTCATCAATTTTATAGACCCTAAATTCTTGCGGGCAGGAAACTGCCCTGGATCATGCGACAGTAAACCAGACTGGCTGGTGACACCGTGACAATGAACGACAATATCGCGGCCGTGGAGTTAATGAAAAAACACGAGCTGGGTAATACAAAAGTACTTTTGTTAGGCTTGGGGAAAGAAATGGACTTCTGGTTGTTTGTAAGTCGGTGTCATGCGCCCTTTGACTATTAGCAAAAAATCGATTGACGCAGCTTTAGTAAGTCTACCTTTAGTAATTCTGCCTTTAGTAAGTCTAGCTTTAGTAAGTCTACCTTTAGTAAGCCTACCTTTAGTAAGTCTACCTTTAGTAAGGGTACCTAATTATCCTATTAATATTATATAGCACAATGTGTTTTTGCAAGGCGGACGCGTGGATGAGGAGTTTTTTTATTTTTAACAGCAATGGATGGCAGTTAAAATAGCCCAGTCATAGCTTCCAACTCCTTTAGTAAATAAATAACATTTGGCTTTACGAAATAAAACTTCAGAGAATCTGGATTACTGAACAATGGAATTGTTATAACAAACGACTGTATAGTCTATTGAATAACTGTATTTGTTATGTACAACAAATCATAGCATCGCAACAGCAGCAGCATACCCTAGTTCACTGCAAATCTGCTGTAAATTCAATCATGTCATATCCGTTTGTAATTTCAACAATATCAAGGAATCTCTATGTAATATTATCAAGGACTTGCAACCAGATAATACTTGTACCTGAAGTGTCATCCATCCTTCATAGACACTAAATCCTTTAATTAAAGGCAATATATTGGAACACAGGTTAGTTAGTTCGGTTAACCAAGCTGTTACGGGAGGATTAAACCAACTACGTTAATCGGAAATCTCCTGTAATACCATCTTCAGTACTAACAAGATGATTACACTGAGAAAAATGTTCCGTTATATGTAACCAAAAAAATAACGTTAAAATGTGACTACGAAACTATTGCTAACATATAACCAAACCCACATTTACATGCTTTAAACCACTTTTGTCATTTCCAATTGATAAAGGCTTGACAAAGTTTTGTTATTTCTGAAATAACCGAAGTAGTTTTGTTATCCCCTTTTGCCAGTGTAAGTATAACTGAGATCATATAAATAAACGGAACCAATTCTAAAGTTTAGATAATACTTATAAAAATTACCTTTTCCTAATCCGTTTTTTATCTTTAGTTTAAATTTTCTTCTTAGTCTAAATTTAGTTTTAGTATTATTATAGATTTTACACATTGAATGAATGAAAATACCTGTGATGTTAGTTCCCTAATAAAATAGATTTCTTTTAATACAGCGCGTAATTATACTTATGGTTTTCGAAAAGTGTTTCTGCTTTCACATAATTCCAGTACATTATTTATCTGTGATATGCAATACACCTGACAGTTTTCATAGTAGGTCTATTCCTAGACACCGTATGGGAAAGGGCACATCTTTATAATGACAATATAATATTTAAAAACCCGATTATAGGGTATAATTTTCCCAAACTGTGTAATAAATTATTAATATGTAGTTAGATGATTTTTTTATGACGATCAAAGGTCGGTTGATAAAACTTGGTTATTGATTGAAAGGCTTTATTTGAACGGCGGCGAACTAATTTAAATCTTTAAAACCTGTCTCGGTTGGATTACGATGTATCTGTAGTTCTTAAAACAATCTTTTTCAGGTATGCAAAGCAGTATTGTAAGAAGTTGAATGACGTCATTATTCGCTCGGGTAATTGTTAAGAAAGCTTAGCTAACAATGGAACATTGGTGGGATCTTAACAAAACGCTCACCTCGTTGGGCCATTCTTATGGTAATTCTGGCCCACTGTCACGCAACATTCTGTCCACACCCCGATAATATGCAAATTAGCCCTGTCTATAAACTGACCTGAAAAGTCATCCTTGTTGAGTTTATTTTGTCTTAACTGAAGCAGGAAAGTTTGACAATCAGTGCATGGTTACAAACGCAGTACATTTGAAAGTAGAATTTCTTACGAATAACAGATGCATTATTTTATAGGTAACTACTGTTAACCCGTTATTATGGTGTCTCTATCCCTATTACTACTACATAGTTTAACAAAATCCCATGACGCGTCCGTCTGTCTGTGAAGAGAAATCTCGGAAACCGACGAACGGATTTTGTTCCGGTTTTAGCCGTAAGTCGGAAAATAGCCGTAGGGATTTGGCCAAAAACCGACTTTCGGTTATTTCTCTGCAACATATGTATTGACTTCCGAGGTTTTACTTGACTTTTTACGATCTTGACATTTCGCGATGTATTGGGTATTTTTACCCTTATATGAATCCTTCCGAAGCTTTACTAGTACTTGATAAAAATATAATAATTCCATTTGTTAAAGGTACCTACCAAAAATAGTAATAATAATAGTTTTAACAACATTATACCTACATTAAGCCATCATTAAGCATTCACAAACATATTTATAACTCAAATTTTATGAGAAAAAAACTTGGTTTTAATGGGCGAAACTTCAAGGCCCATTAGTGTAAGCCTCGCGTCATTCTCCGGTACAAACTCGAGCTTTTTACTGCAATAAACTTTCTGACAAGCCATTTGTGGCCGGAAAGTGTTCCCTCAAATTAATCACAGGACCCACTAGTCTTGTTTATTTGTGCTTTTGCGGCTTGCGGCTCTTGTTAACATCTTTATTTCGGTTTTGAAGTAATGGTTCATTACGATGGACTGTGTGAATTATTTTAAACATGCCAGATCACTCAGGGTCATGAAAGGCAGAAACCAATCATGTAACACGAGACAACTAAGATTCTCGAGAGAGACTGGTCCATCGATTGTCTGCTCATCACGAAATAAATTTCGACACGATAGTCGAAATTTATTTCGTGATGTATGTACCTCACTAAGAATATAGTCACTATATCGAATAAAATGGGTCATTTTATTATCAAGTTTGAATTAATTAGGTATTTATCTCTATTAATTTGCTCCCATCTTTTTAAAGTTATCTCTCTAAACAGGGTATTCTAACTTGCTAATTAAGATTCGCAAATTGAAGTTTTCTTTGTTCTGCTGCAGAAATCCCGGGTTAATTCAGCGAGACGTAAAATTAGGTGAATCAAAGCAACTCGTGTCAGGCGCATGATGTTAGCAACTCTGAGTTTCGTGAGAGCAAATGTGAAACAGACTGTAATTTAATGAATCTAAATTATATACATAGGTGTGTTATCTATAACCTCTAAGCACCTATGCTTACAATACAAAGAAATCCATATACCATAATACCAATGCTAAAGATAGACATTTTGAAAGATTTCAGTAGAAGTCTCGTAGGTCCGTCGTCTATAAAGAAAGTCCTTTCGGTCCAAGGCAAGTTCCAGCGCACTTAAGCAATGCCCTAGCCTGTACGTGTCTCTGGCAACGGTGACCATTGACCACTTACCATCAGGTAGCCCGTTTGCCTGTTCTCATAAAAAGTTGACATTATTTAATTTCTACTCTTACGGATTTAGTAGCAGTTCGGTCCGACTTTAATTATATGAAAATTTTATATAATACGTTTTATATATTGAAATTTTTATGATACATAAGAATTATTTGTTATATACCTATATAATATCGGTAATTTAACTACGCATAATACAAACTAATAAATGCTCATAAACTTGGCAGAAAACATAGATATTCGATGTTCAAAATATTATCTCTAGCGGGAGAGAAAAGATTTATTGACCTTGCCAAGATAAAGATTGGTATGATACACATAACTTACTAAAGTAGGTACAATATAGTGGTATTATTAGAGATATAAATAAGCAATAATATTAATAATCCAATAAGTAAGGAGGTAGGAGTATTTAAATGAAATACCCCATAATCACTCTACAAAATATGCTTACTTAGCTAAAAAATTAAAATAGCCATCTAAATGTTAAATAAATGATGAAAACCTCATCAGTCATCACTTCAACGCAATCTCGAAATGACGTCGATAAATGAAAGGACAGCAGCTGGGTCCTTTCTGAGTGAATATTTGAAAAGTTACGAGTGACGAAAATTGTTTCATTTTTGATTTTTTGACGCCACTCTTTGGTGTTATAAAACTTTAGATTCTTTTAGCAACAATATCTTTTTTGTTGTTATTTTATTATACACTAATCGAAAAGTTGTCTGAAAGAGATCGCTTTAAGCTATGAGCCCA
Source organism: Hofmannophila pseudospretella (assembly GCA_947369225.1). NCBI lineage: Eukaryota > Metazoa > Arthropoda > Insecta > Lepidoptera > Oecophoridae > Hofmannophila > Hofmannophila pseudospretella. Next base: position 8,265,570 of record OX376321.1, on the reverse strand, counting down.
CCTACATTGTATCAATTATAACATACGCATTGTTTTATAAGTATGTACTAAGTTCTGTGCTAAACTATTCATTTATTATAGCAGAAGTTCCAGTTTACCAGTCAATAGACTGAAATAAAACTAAATAAAATCAATGATGAAATGTTAAAAGCGAACGCTAAATTATAAATTATAAATGGAGTGCACACCCATTATTCTTACAAATTGTTAAGAAGGTTGGAGTCAGGAACCCAAATCAAATAAACCGGATTAGGTCATCGCTTTACGGCGAGTGGAAGTGGCGGGTCATCTCGGCCGGAGCAATTCTCGCGGTCGTAGATTGAATGCAAAATTGGATGAGATCCCACTGTTTTTACTGTATGGATCCCGGGATTGTTACTGACTTCCCCCGTTTTATTTTGTCGAGGGCACACACTGTTTGAATGGTTTGATTGAATGTGACAATAGTGATTGTAACTGACGCGCCGACCGCTTTCTTATTCGACCGTCCCCTCCAGAGAACGATGTATCCTTTCTTTATTGAATATTATGGCGTCTTGTGGCTTATACTTTATGACGTCGGGGTTTTGTGTTGTAGTAGCGTTTATTCACAAAAGAAGGATTTCTCGAACAAGAGATTAGATCCATTTTGGTTGTGGATATGAGTTTCTCTTTGTCAATGTTTCGAAGAACTAGCTGATATCTGTATCACAAAGGAAGATATTTGAGCCTGAAAAGTTCTACCTAGGAGATAACAGAGGCAATGGCGCTGCCGCTTGAAATTGCACCCGGGATAAGAGTAGGTGTCAAATGCAGTACAGGTACTTACATAGAAAAGAACCACTATATTCTTATAGGAGAATTTTACTATAATAAGATAAATATTGCTTATAATAAAATCAAAATTCCACTGAAAGAACAAAATAACAAAACGATCAATTGCAACAAAATTGCACGGTAACAAACACAGTTAACACGAGCACGGAATTCTTAAAACAAAATTTTATATGTAACATATTTCCAGCGCTGAAACGGACAGCCCGAATGAGAATTTTTCTAACAAAGTCGATAATGCCTCACACGTTGAGCTTACAAAAGGGAGCAGAGCGGCGATTCAAAGGCGTGCGTCGTTGCACGCTTGCCCGCCCATCCGACGACGACGGCGATGCTCGATCAGACACTTTCAATTGGCTGGCTCAAACGCCTTTATTCCGAATACTTCTCCTTCTTTATATCGAGTAATATTAGCGTCTCTTAGCAGATTAGCTTGTGTAAGCTTGATGGCGCTGGGGAGACGGGCAATCGGATTCCACGAGTAGCTCGCAGGAATCGATAGACGGCCAAGTCTACCGACGACGGTGCGATGTGGATTAATGACTAAATTGAAAGTTACTTCGATGCTTCATCCCTGCAATTCAATTTACACTTTCCTTTCGCTTCGTAGTTAGCTATTCGAGAAAAGTTCTACATATTATATTATATTTTATATTTCTAGGTACGGAATATCTAATATAAATAGATTGCTAGAGTGTATTATAAAGAGTTGTCTGATCTTATTAATTTCATCTGTTGGCGATCAAATGAAGAATAAACAAACTAGCAAGCTATGGTGAGGCCATTTCAGTTCCCATCAGCACCCGTTAAAAAAAGAATAAAAAATAGCCCACTTGCCCTTCCGCCCGCCAATCCGAGACACATTTACAAACATACTTTATTAAGCAGGATGTAGCTTGGTCTCATATCAGTCTCAAAAATTGTTGGGTAGTAAGTATCATTCGCAGAATTTATTTTCATATTGCACAAGATGAAACTTTTGCTACAAAGACTATGTTATAAAACATTTCCTCGGGTTTATTCAGTTGAAGTGTATTTGAAAAATTTGCACTCGAAATAATTTTCCCGGCTCAGCTAGACTAGTATTTGCGCAGTTTATTTTTCTCCGAGTATGAGTGCCCTCGAGCTGAACACAGCCTGCGTTCAAGTGAGCCGCTCCGCTGCGCACACTCCGCAAAGCTAATAAAAAATTATATGTGACTTCTGCTCCTTTGTGACTATCCATAATTATTACCCCTTACACAATATTTGCCCATTTACGTTTAATGATGCAAACTTCTCATATCATTCTCGAGGAAATTCATCTAAGACATGTTTAAAATATGCGGTAAGTTACCGACTTCATAATTCTTGCGAGGGGTCTTGCTCCGCTATTTTTTCATAAAAACATCATGACACATGGCTGCCATAAGTTTGCACAGAAAAGAGCGGAAAGAGCTGGATCCCCGTAATTAGACGCGGTGAAGATTTATGTTATGAAATTTTCCAAATTCTCCTAATTTTTTGGGCGCGACACGTTCTTCTTAATCTGAAGCCATATTCGCTCCATAAATCTACTGGTGGTATGTAATTTTTTTAAAGAAGATTTCAAGAATTAACTGGGTTACAATTAAATCTGAATCAAATATAATTTAGGTAGGTATATTAATTTAGGTAGGTCATGTGACATATCCAAATTGTCCAAGTCGTAAATAATCTGAGTCGCCAGCAATATTCATTGAGATTTCATTTATACTTACATTAGTAATGTTAGTCAAATTCTTATCAATTTCGATAAATGTAATTTTGCGCCGTCTCTATCTGCTGTCAACCCAGCCCTATCCAAAATAATCAAACACAAGATATAAGCTTGGTAAAAAGGAGAGGTTAAGAAAAGTGAGCTGCCAAGGTCCTGTTTACTCGGGCCCGGTTATTTCCACCCTCCAGGGAGTTCTATGTATCACTGCAGACGTCAGCGAGGGTTAATTGACTACGTGCGTTTTTAGCAGAATTCGTCACGTCCAGCAGTTCGCATTCGCGTCCCCCAGCACTTTAGTAGAATCGAGGGTGGTCGTTGCGAACGTTATGTAAACGAGAAAAGGTTTTAGGACAAGTCTGAGGTGCTATAATGGTTTTCGATTAAAACGGATTGTTGTCTATGATGAAACTGTATAGGGATCAACAGAATCAAATTACACGTTGAATGCATTAAACGTTTCATTATTTTACCAAATCTATAAAAACAAAGTCAAGTGCCCACGGCAAGTTACAACTATTACCCACTATTCAGGAAGTTAAATATTAATACATGCGTTTTAAGTGGAGTTCAAAGAAATACTATGGGAGAGGCAGTTGTTTTTTCGCTTGGATAATACTGTCGGCGGGCAATTATAGTCGTGTTTTGTAGAGCACTTGAACAAATAATAGAAAATGTTGAATACAAACTTGCATGTGATCTTAGGCAGGAAACTGTACTCTCTCGTTTATCCATGCCTTTATTCGTTTATGAAATATATATATTTCCAATATTGAATGTAATATAATATGTAACATTTTAAAGTTTGAAACGTAGGTCATTTTCAATGTATCTGTTTAAAAACATGACAGATAACATTAGTAGAGTACTTACATTTTTTATTTTTTCTAGGACGTAAACTTGTTTTTCATCGGCAGTAATGTGTTTGAAGACTTAATTAAGAGTTTAGTTGTTTATAAAGTTTATTTACCGCACAGGCATTAATTCCCAATGATCTATTTTGTTTCTATACCTACTTATTTATCAATTTATGCACATATCTACTTCAAATACGGTTCCAATTACCTTTTCGACCAGTGGCTGTTAAATTAGTTACTTAATTTCTATTACATTACTGCACAACCCCTCGAGGATTATGGACACAAAATATCTTTATAATTTGTGTTGTAGACGTGAGTTTATTTATGTATGTGTATTACTGCACAATCTAGTGAACTATAGTAAACGACTATGAAAATAATTAGTTACTTATTAAAAATATTTCGTGAAAAAACAAAGTTGATGTGAATATAAAGTTACCTACCTACTTTACCTGTACCTACGATAATTTTATGTTTAAGGAGTAACTTCGCGTATTGCTCGAGCAATGGTGGCATGTCCATTTTTTCCTTTTCCCTTTACATATACGAGTACACAAAATGTATGAGTTCGGAGTTTAGAGAGACGCTTCCAATTTATGCGACGTCGGAAATATGGACAGTATTTTTGAGTAGAAAACATGTGGCGCTTGTGTAGGAAACCAATCTTGTTGATATGTCCATTAGCCAAATAGAGTGGGGTTGGACTTGAATAAAACGAATACTAAGTATTCCTACTGGTAATAATCCCCTTCCTCTGAAGTTCTATAACCCTATTGTGCGAATGTGTAGATTGTTTAACGAAATCTCTTCGAACAGCAACAATAAGCCATCGATAGACTTATTCGATCCTAGGCCATTAGTTTTTAAAAGACGGGTTGAGGATGTCCTCAAATGAGCTTTCCACGCACCTACTTTATAGTCTTTACTTTATTATTTTTATTTTTCAAATAGGCATAAGATTTTTAGTCATTACATTCAATAGTTTTTTTTCATAACTCAATATTGTACAACAATCAATTTTCTACTTCCTAACCATGCTGTGTTTACATGTTAAGGGTTACGACCTAGCTCATAACTTTATATTGATTTTTCTGTAATTTCTATGGTTGTAATCTGTTGTGTTTACCATATAAATAAAATAAAAATATTATGTTGAAACTGAAAGTAATTATTGAAATAAGATTTGTAATGTAAGCTTTACTCTCCAGGGTACAAAGCTGCGGAAAAACCGATAGTCAGTTAATTTGAAAGCTCGAGCAACTACCTAGTGTTTTTTTTTATTCATTTCTAAGAAACTAGCGCTGTTTAGTGCTTCGGTATCTATTTTCTGCGTTAAAGAGCTCTAAAGGAACATGGTACTAAATAGAAAACGAGTAAGTACCTAACATTAAACTTTGTATTTCGCTAACGTTGATTTATTACAGATTTATTACTGTAGTTCATTCATTCACTTACTTTTTAGTGCTTTCATCGCATATTTTTATTCAAAAATTAATATTCTATACCTTATCCGGCTCTTTACCTACTCTATACTTAGTAAGTTAGTTGTAGTTATCTATTAAATTTTAGTTGCGATTCCGATCACGGCTGTGTGCAATCGTGCGTCGCGGGCGCTTGGCGGAATTTTGCAAATGCTTTTGATTTATGTTGGTTCCGCGTTACTTGTTTGTGGTTTCCGTAATTACCTTTGATTAGAATTTATAGGTCGACCCTGAAAAAAATGTCCATAATAAGCAAGCCCTAATGATATGGTAAAATAAATTATACTTTGATTCAAAAGGATTCATCTCTTTTATCAACCTCTCCAGATATAATTCACTACTGGACTTAGGTCTCTTTCAATGTGGACTTACAATGCTGACAAACTGTACTGTAATACAGTTTGGCATATATTTTTTTGTGTTTGTAACAATTAAATGAAAAACAAAGCTAAAGCTCAGAGGCTTGCTGGGTAAGAGCATAAGAGCATAATATTAGTATGTATTACTAAATTAGAGTTTTAATTCTCTAAGATAACTAAGTATAGGTAAATACAGGTAATATTAGTAGGTACAGGTGGTAAATCCTGATGTGAAAGATAGCCTGGGTTGGTACCACCTTCTTACCTATTTCTGCTGTAAAGCAGAAATACTTGTATTTCTGTGTTTCAGTTTGAAGGGTAAGAGAGACAACGTAATTACGGCACATGAGGTAATCCATCTTAGTTCTCAATGTTAGCAGCGCATTAAAAACCCTCTAATAATAATACAGTGAGGTGAGTATGTCTATGGCCGACGGTGACCACTTACCATCAGGAGTATGCTCCGTCTGCTCTCCTTATTTGATAAAAAAATATCTATTGTTACGAATGCAGGCATACAGGAACAATCTATCAAAACTGAAATGTTATGTGTATTGTAAATATTTGATGCACAATTGCAGAATTCTATACTTTTGTGAACTAGATTGTACATACAGTGTAGGTTTTCTATTGTGCAGTTTAGACGTACACATTCTGTCCGCACCTGGTTATTTATGTCCACCTCGCAATAAACACCTCAGCGTAAAACTACATTTTCTTCTATACATTTTTATTTTATGCAGGTGTAAAAATACTCAACAACGAATAATACTTACTTTATTTTATTTTTATGTTTAAGCATAAAGACCAAGCAAATAATATAGTTTTTCTACTCCCATTTGGTAATTTGTTCATTAAGAAACCACAATCAATAACATAAAGAGGTTAATTCGTCATGGTCGTGTGAAAATAGTGTTTTAATGAAAGATTAAATAACAGTTTTCGATTGTAATATGTATTTTTTTCTTTGTTATATGGCACTGCATACAAGAACTCTGTTCTATTAAATGCACTACATTTCACTGGCCAAAAACTACGTACAATAGCCATTAAAAAAAATCGACACCCGCACGTGCGCGATGTCGACAATACGTCAAACATATCTACGGTTTCCATAGTTACCAATAACAATTTAAGCTGTCATGGCGTCTGTTGAAGTCTCCGTAATGGTTTGTATTTTCTGTTTATATGTTTCATGGTCGTACAAAAAGTATTGTATACAACGCACCTAATGGCGATTTTAACACTCGAACGATCTATTATGAAAACAGTTCTCATGTTAAAATCGCTATCATTTCGTAGCCGTTGCATAAACTACGTATTGTAGAAAGCTCATTATTCTTTTACCATGTTAATAATACACAGGGGTGAATTATTGAAATATAATTGCATGCACTAGCCGCTAGTTCAGGCTGTAGCGGTGTCGGCAACGTGTTATTATGGAAATAGTTTTCAAACTTGAACCGCCGGTCATTGTTCTTTGTTCCATTGCAAGTGCCGGTCAATTGACATAAAAAAGTATTAAACGCCACTCTGCATTCTCTTGAAAACTCCTATTTGCGGTATTTTCCTTTTACCGTTACATTCTCTTCCGAGAGCTGTTAAAACGTTAATAAAAATTCATGAATCTGAAGTCCGTTCCTGTTCGATTTTGTGCAAATCTTTTACGTGAACGAATGTGAAATTCTGTCGCGGTTGTATGACTATGTCGTTATGTTTGTCCGATTTTGAGAGCATCAATATATAAATATATTTATAGTTGGAAAAAGGTCGTGTAAATTATAGATTGCGCAGTCGATTCGTCTGTTCCGAGAATAAAGAGCCAATAAAATTATCTTCAGCACAGTGCAACAGCTATAGTTCAGAGCAACGGCTATAGTTCAGTGGAGCGACTATCTGCATTTTATACTTTCGACGCCATCAATGCTCGAGCACTTTATTTCCTTACTTTCTAGTCTCAGATATATGCAGTTCTTTCACATTGTTTATTTATCACATCCGATCTTTGTATTGATAAATGCATGTATTGATGCTTATATACATACAAACATACATATCTTCACCCAAAGTCATTTGCGGTAAAAGCAGAGAGAACGGAGCACGTACAGTGGAAGATAGATCAAGGTATAAGTAATATACGATTGCATCATATTAAAGTACACATATTAAAGTAAACAGTAGGTAGGCAAGTACTAGTAAGTATCATTAGTTTCTTTATGTTTTTCTGTAAGCTGTTACAGTATCCAAATCAAAATTAAATATGGGACACTGTGGAGTAACTGGAACAGGTGGAATAAAATAAGGTGTCCAAGCCGAGGAAAATAAAATGCCCCAACATAAACAAACAACTTTTTGTTTTGTTTGGTTCTCATTTGCAAGTTCTTTGTTTTTGCGAGGAATATCTTTGTTCTTTCTTTTAAATGTCTGCTTATCTTGGAAACTGTTATATAATGTTCTTTTTCAAAGAATATTGAAACTTACCAAGGAAGAGGGTAGCCTTTTTGGCACAACAGTTGTCTAAACAACGTTAAAATAAATCGTATGCCATCCGCAACGTTGGAATCCAAACAAGATTGAAACTTGGACGAGTAGCAATCTACGGGGACAACGGGTGTACCACGGACTACCGCCGGCGCCGGCGTAGAGCCCTGCGTAATTTAAAGAACAAACAAGCCTCGCAACCGGGTCTCCGGCAACTGCAATAAACTCTGTTTCCACCGCTCTAATTCATTTGTCCTTCAGCCTGAAGCTTCCACAAACAGGTAGGTATGCTAAACTTCCTTCAATATCTCGTTTAATTAGGGTTTCCACAGTACGTGCCCGGACAAAATGAATTCGGCCATCGATCAAGAAAGCAAACAAAAGTTGATACTCGTATAATAGAGATTCCTGAGCCAATCGCTGAGCCAAGTTTGTTGGTATATGAAATTCGGGGCTCAAAAAAGCAATAGCTCCGCAGATGAGTTCGGCTCAAGCGAAGCGTTATCAAGCTCAGTTAATCCTGTCTTCTGTATTATTGAATACATTTTCCTTTCGTAAGTACTTTTGCCAGTTTATACAGATTCAATCTATTGGAAAAATTCAAACCATGGTTGTGTTTAAGAAACGTATTTGTTATGCGAATTAAATTTTGGTATTCCGTGTCCTCAGTCCTCACACGTGAAACCTCAGTTATGTTTTAATGGAGGTGATTATATAAACAGCGAGGTAACACTATTGTTGACGGGAAGAGGCTATTATTTTACGTAGCCGTGGCAGAGGATGGTAAAGTGGTGTGATGTTATTGTTATGTCAGCATAAAAGCGGGCCATGTATCTGGTACAACGCAGGTGGGGCTAACTACCGGCAGTGTAGATGAAACTGTTCCGGTACTACGCTAGACGGTTGGGGTCGAGACCGCGTATCAGTATCAGAAGGGAAACTTGTATCCGCCTGGACTACACGTGTCCGGTTCCAGCCATCACATGCGTTCCGCCCTCCCCCCAATTGAATTCAGCGCTCCGTGATTGGATGCAGCGAATTGAACCGGGGTTGGAACCTAAATCTCGCGACACTAGGATACCCCTAGTGCGGGATTTAGAGCATCAACCACTCTTGTATTAATGTAATTTGCAAAATTTATTTATTTAAACCGGACGCAGGTAGTTAAGGCCTTTACGTTCTAGCGCAAGGCATGACACACTCGCTGCGTGCTATCGGTGAAACTTTTCTGTCATTCTAGTGCCTAATTAGGCACTGACTGTATGAATTTCTTACGATTGAATGCTAGTATCTACTATACAAATACAAATATACTTTATTGCACACCCGGGACAAAAACAAAACATACAACATAAAGAGAGGTACAATATAATGTGCAGAAGGCGGCCTTACTATGTTTCCCTTCTGGTAAGTACATATTTATCTATTTTTGTCCTTACTATGTCGGTACGGAACCTATCTCTCCTACAATGTAACGTTTAACATTAACAACTCGCTTGCGATGCTTGAGTTAGGAGCTTTTCCTCACTAACATAAATTTCTTTGAAATTACACCTCGATTCATTCTATATATTTTTAACCAGATTAGCCAAAACAATCCATTCGCTGGGTTTATATTAATACATAATATTTTTTTATTCTGCTTTGTACACGACGTAGCTGACGGCCCGGAAACATTTTGGATTCTGTATTTTATTATGCATTGTGCTACACGTACACAGTAGGTGGGTACATTCGAAAGCTTGATGTTTTATTAAATTGAATGTTCTTTTTTAAGTAAGTAATTTATTTATCTTGTTTTTGCTCGCTGCTATCTAGCGCTTTCTAGATTAATATCATTCTAGTGAATTTCTAGTATGTTTACTTATTTACTTAGAGAACTTATAATAAGAAGCACTTAAGACTGGAGGGGTTTCGATCCTCTAGCTAGACAGTAGGTGGGTGGGACTGGCTTAATTGCTTTCTTTGTGATATTTTACTCTACTAAACTAAAAATAATGGTAAAACTTCTTACATCTACACTTTCGTGTATGTTTTGCAGACGAGCATACGTGCCTGATGGTGTGTGATAGATAATAATCGCCCATAGCCATTCTAAGAGATAAAAATGAGGTAAGATATCACATCAATATCTTACTTCACCTTTATCTTTTCGATATCGTGCTAAGTAGGTACTAACTTGTAAGCACTTTGGAGTAGGTACTTACCTATTTGGTACCTATGTTGTATCCTCACTATAGTCTGCTTCTTTTAGTTATTAAAGAAATCTTTATTATACTTATAAAAGTAGGTAATGTCATAAGTAGAGTCTGGAACTTCATTAAATGTGTTCAACGTTGCACAAATAGATTGCAGTGTTTATCTCAGTCTCCAAAACAAGACTGCAAACTTTTGACATTTATATCCAGTCTGTTGAAGTTAATACTGTTATTATTCAAGACTCTGCTGCGATTTCATCATTGCACACAAAATCACAAAATAGATAAGTATCAGAAGATAAACTCTAGCGTTTGAATGCCAAGGCGTTCACACACTTCCACGTTGTTACACGTGCGGGATCTTTTCTGTCGCCCAGGGATTGTCGTGGACAGCACCATATATATATATATATATATATATATATATATATATATATATATATATATATATATATATATATATATATATATATATAGTGAAAGAGGGAAGTAGGTCATCCTCATAGAAACATACCCGTTTCCATTTGAGTGTGTGCGTGCGCCATCAATTGAGGTGAGACCAGATGAGAGTTTATGTAGTAGTGCGTAGCGATGGCGCACGAACCCCTCAAATCGAAAAGGGTATGTTTGTATTGTAAGATGAACTACTTCTCTCTTTTACTATGACGACTGCGGCGACGTGTGATTGTGTGAGTGACACGCGCGCAAATGTAGTAAGTACTTACTGAGTTCGTTTCCTTTCTGGCGCTTATTTACTTTGTGACAAGAGCTGCACGGATTTGTTTCAATCTCGATGTTTAGTAGACACTTGTCGGATATTAAATGTCTTGTTTGTCTCGGAAATAAGATTTAAAGAATTCATTTCAAAGACTTGATGAAAACCAAGACGTAATAAGTATGAGTACATAGGTGTCACGTATCTATTTGCGGAGGTTTTTGTCTCTCTGTCAGTCTATTGACTTCCGAAAAAAGTGTAAATCTTGGATGAAAAAACAAATTAGTCTCTTTTACGCGTCCATCCGTGTTGTACTCTATCTTATCTTATCTTATGATAGGGGGCCGGGAATAACCCAGCGGCACATCAACCCTTGAGGATCTTTTGTGCCAATCCCATTTTACACACTGGTCATCTCAGTGTGCGGGTTTCCTCACGATGTTTTCCTTCACCGTTAGAGCGGTCGGTAAATGTACGCAAGTCTTCGAAAAATACGAAAAACTCATTGGTACATGGCACTGCACGGTTTCGAACTCGGACCTCCCAAAAAGTGTTGTACTCTAAATATCCTTTCAAATAGGTACTTACTCGTACCTAATTCCGAAAGGTATGGGATATTTTATAATATACGAGTAGGTAAGTATTTATATACATACCTATGGATCATCATCAAAGCAAGATGATGACTGAGGTCATATAAGTCAATATTTATAGAAATAGCCCCGCTGATTATCAATATTCTGTCCTGTCACCTGTATTTTAACTCCGTGATTATATGATTCATAATGGTTCGAAAGTTTCATTTCAGTTTCAGTTCAGGGAATTAGACACTAGGGGATTTTGTCATTGGGGGAATTAGACGTATCAGACAGACTAGACATTCCGGGAATTAGACGTAACCGACCGAACCGCATCCTGGGACACCTTGTATTCAGGTTTGACAGCCAAGCGAATGCCATCTGACAATAATGAAGAAGAAGAAAAACATTTTATTTCCACAAAAAATACATATTTAGTTCACTTGATAATACTATTGGCAATAGGCACCTGGCTCAGCTAAAGCTTGAGTGAATACACTTAGATAATTGGCCTTCGTCACTCATCACCACCATAAAGAAGTCGCCGATGCTAACAGACCTTGAGTAGTAGAAACTGTCTCTAAACCCTGCTGCGTTGTTAATTTTTTCATTAATGTTTTTGTGACAAGTTCACAATGCAATGATAAAGTGTGCTATTGATAAATTCGTCGTCGATAAATTAGATTGGGCCCGAGCCTTAGCTAAAGCAGCTATAACTCTCTCCACGGACGGCTCACGGTAATTCCTTTAAAGCCACATTCTCGTTGCTTCGCCAGTTACACCTGCTATATTGCAACGGTTTCCAAACTTGGTTTTAAGGCTTAAAATTGCGTATGTACTCGTATGTAAGCAGGTACATTTGCCATTTCAGTGCCTTTTTCTATCAAAACTGAAATGTTATGTGTATTGTAAATATTTGATGCACAATTGCAGAATTCTATACTTTTGTGAACTAGATTGTACATACAGTGTAGGTTTTCTATTGTGCAGTTTAGACGTACACATTCTGTCCGCACCTGGTTATTTATGTCCACCTCGCAATAAACACCTCAGCGTAAAACTACATTTTCTTCTATACATTTTTATTTTATGCAGGTGTAAAAATACTCAACAACGAATAATACTTACTTTATTTTATTTTTATGTTTAAGCATAAAGACCAAGCAAATAATATAGTTTTTCTACTCCCATTTGGTAATTTGTTCATTAAGAAACCACAATCAATAACATAAAGAGGTTAATTCGTCATGGTCGTGTGAAAATAGTGTTTTAATGAAAGATTAAATAACAGTTTTCGATTGTAATATGTATTTTTTTCTTTGTTATATGGCACTGCATACAAGAACTCTGTTCTATTAAATGCACTACATTTCACTGGCCAAAAACTACGTACAATAGCCATTAAAAAAAATCGACACCCGCACGTGCGCGATGTCGACAATACGTCAAACATATCTACGGTTTCCATAGTTACCAATAACAATTTAAGCTGTCATGGCGTCTGTTGAAGTCTCCGTAATGGTTTGTATTTTCTGTTTATATGTTTCATGGTCGTACAAAAAGTATTGTATACAACGCACCTAATGGCGATTTTAACACTCGAACGATCTATTATGAAAACAGTTCTCATGTTAAAATCGCTATCATTTCGTAGCCGTTGCATAAACTACGTATTGTAGAAAGCTCATTATTCTTTTACCATGTTAATAATACACAGGGGTGAATTATTGAAATATAATTGCATGCACTAGCCGCTAGTTCAGGCTGTAGCGGTGTCGGCAACGTGTTATTATGGAAATAGTTTTCAAACTTGAACCGCCGGTCATTGTTCTTTGTTCCATTGCAAGTGCCGGTCAATTGACATAAAAAAGTATTAAACGCCACTCTGCATTCTCTTGAAAACTCCTATTTGCGGTATTTTCCTTTTACCGTTACATTCTCTTCCGAGAGCTGTTAAAACGTTAATAAAAATTCATGAATCTGAAGTCCGTTCCTGTTCGATTTTGTGCAAATCTTTTACGTGAACGAATGTGAAATTCTGTCGCGGTTGTATGACTATGTCGTTATGTTTGTCCGATTTTGAGAGCATCAATATATAAATATATTTATAGTTGGAAAAAGGTCGTGTAAATTATAGATTGCGCAGTCGATTCGTCTGTTCCGAGAATAAAGAGCCAATAAAATTATCTTCAGCACAGTGCAACAGCTATAGTTCAGAGCAACGGCTATAGTTCAGTGGAGCGACTATCTGCATTTTATACTTTCGACGCCATCAATGCTCGAGCACTTTATTTCCTTACTTTCTAGTCTCAGATATATGCAGTTCTTTCACATTGTTTATTTATCACATCCGATCTTTGTATTGATAAATGCATGTATTGATGCTTATATACATACAAACATACATATCTTCACCCAAAGTCATTTGCGGTAAAAGCAGAGAGAACGGAGCACGTACAGTGGAAGATAGATCAAGGTATAAGTAATATACGATTGCATCATATTAAAGTACACATATTAAAGTAAACAGTAGGTAGGCAAGTACTAGTAAGTATCATTAGTTTCTTTATGTTTTTCTGTAAGCTGTTACAGTATCCAAATCAAAATTAAATATGGGACACTGTGGAGTAACTGGAACAGGTGGAATAAAATAAGGTGTCCAAGCCGAGGAAAATAAAATGCCCCAACATAAACAAACAACTTTTTGTTTTGTTTGGTTCTCATTTGCAAGTTCTTTGTTTTTGCGAGGAATATCTTTGTTCTTTCTTTTAAATGTCTGCTTATCTTGGAAACTGTTATATAATGTTCTTTTTCAAAGAATATTGAAACTTACCAAGGAAGAGGGTAGCCTTTTTGGCACAACAGTTGTCTAAACAACGTTAAAATAAATCGTATGCCATCCGCAACGTTGGAATCCAAACAAGATTGAAACTTGGACGAGTAGCAATCTACGGGGACAACGGGTGTACCACGGACTACCGCCGGCGCCGGCGTAGAGCCCTGCGTAATTTAAAGAACAAACAAGCCTCGCAACCGGGTCTCCGGCAACTGCAATAAACTCTGTTTCCACCGCTCTAATTCATTTGTCCTTCAGCCTGAAGCTTCCACAAACAGGTAGGTATGCTAAACTTCCTTCAATATCTCGTTTAATTAGGGTTTCCACAGTACGTGCCCGGACAAAATGAATTCGGCCATCGATCAAGAAAGCAAACAAAAGTTGATACTCGTATAATAGAGATTCCTGAGCCAATCGCTGAGCCAAGTTTGTTGGTATATGAAATTCGGGGCTCAAAAAAGCAATAGCTCCGCAGATGAGTTCGGCTCAAGCGAAGCGTTATCAAGCTCAGTTAATCCTGTCTTCTGTATTATTGAATACATTTTCCTTTCGTAAGTACTTTTGCCAGTTTATACAGATTCAATCTATTGGAAAAATTCAAACCATGGTTGTGTTTAAGAAACGTATTTGTTATGCGAATTAAATTTTGGTATTCCGTGTCCTCAGTCCTCACACGTGAAACCTCAGTTATGTTTTAATGGAGGTGATTATATAAACAGCGAGGTAACACTATTGTTGACGGGAAGAGGCTATTATTTTACGTAGCCGTGGCAGAGGATGGTAAAGTGGTGTGATGTTATTGTTATGTCAGCATAAAAGCGGGCCATGTATCTGGTACAACGCAGGTGGGGCTAACTACCGGCAGTGTAGATGAAACTGTTCCGGTACTACGCTAGACGGTTGGGGTCGAGACCGCGTATCAGTATCAGAAGGGAAACTTGTATCCGCCTGGACTACACGTGTCCGGTTCCAGCCATCACATGCGTTCCGCCCTCCCCCCAATTGAATTCAGCGCTCCGTGATTGGATGCAGCGAATTGAACCGGGGTTGGAACCTAAATCTCGCGACACTAGGATACCCCTAGTGCGGGATTTAGAGCATCAACCACTCTTGTATTAATGTAATTTGCAAAATTTATTTATTTAAACCGGACGCAGGTAGTTAAGGCCTTTACGTTCTAGCGCAAGGCATGACACACTCGCTGCGTGCTATCGGTGAAACTTTTCTGTCATTCTAGTGCCTAATTAGGCACTGACTGTATGAATTTCTTACGATTGAATGCTAGTATCTACTATACAAATACAAATATACTTTATTGCACACCCGGGACAAAAACAAAACATACAACATAAAGAGAGGTACAATATAATGTGCAGAAGGCGGCCTTACTATGTTTCCCTTCTGGTAAGTACATATTTATCTATTTTTGTCCTTACTATGTCGGTACGGAACCTATCTCTCCTACAATGTAACGTTTAACATTAACAACTCGCTTGCGATGCTTGAGTTAGGAGCTTTTCCTCACTAACATAAATTTCTTTGAAATTACACCTCGATTCATTCTATATATTTTTAACCAGATTAGCCAAAACAATCCATTCGCTGGGTTTATATTAATACATAATATTTTTTTATTCTGCTTTGTACACGACGTAGCTGACGGCCCGGAAACATTTTGGATTCTGTATTTTATTATGCATTGTGCTACACGTACACAGTAGGTGGGTACATTCGAAAGCTTGATGTTTTATTAAATTGAATGTTCTTTTTTAAGTAAGTAATTTATTTATCTTGTTTTTGCTCGCTGCTATCTAGCGCTTTCTAGATTAATATCATTCTAGTGAATTTCTAGTATGTTTACTTATTTACTTAGAGAACTTATAATAAGAAGCACTTAAGACTGGAGGGGTTTCGATCCTCTAGCTAGACAGTAGGTGGGTGGGACTGGCTTAATTGCTTTCTTTGTGATATTTTACTCTACTAAACTAAAAATAATGGTAAAACTTCTTACATCTACACTTTCGTGTATGTTTTGCAGACGAGCATACGTGCCTGATGGTGTGTGATAGATAATAATCGCCCATAGCCATTCTAAGAGATAAAAATGAGGTAAGATATCACATCAATATCTTACTTCACCTTTATCTTTTCGATATCGTGCTAAGTAGGTACTAACTTGTAAGCACTTTGGAGTAGGTACTTACCTATTTGGTACCTATGTTGTATCCTCACTATAGTCTGCTTCTTTTAGTTATTAAAGAAATCTTTATTATACTTATAAAAGTAGGTAATGTCATAAGTAGAGTCTGGAACTTCATTAAATGTGTTCAACGTTGCACAAATAGATTGCAGTGTTTATCTCAGTCTCCAAAACAAGACTGCAAACTTTTGACATTTATATCCAGTCTGTTGAAGTTAATACTGTTATTATTCAAGACTCTGCTGCGATTTCATTATTGCACACAAAATCACAAAATAGATAAGTATCAGAAGATAAACTCTAGCGTTTGAATGCCAAGGCGTTCACACACTTCCACGTTGTTACACGTGCGGGATCTTTTCTGTCGCCCAGGGATTGTCGTGGACAGCACCATATATATATATATATATATATATATATATATATATATATATATATATATATATATATATATATATATATATATATATATATATATAGTGAAAGAGGGAAGTAGGTCATCCTCATAGAAACATACCCGTTTCCATTTGAGTGTGTGCGTGCGCCATCAATTGAGGTGAGACCAGATGAGAGTTTATGTAGTAGTGCGTAGCGATGGCGCACGAACCCCTCAAATCGAAAAGGGTATGTTTGTATTGTAAGATGAACTACTTCTCTCTTTTACTATGACGACTGCGGCGACGTGTGATTGTGTGAGTGACACGCGCGCAAATGTAGTAAGTACTTACTGAGTTCGTTTCCTTTCTGGCGCTTATTTACTTTGTGACAAGAGCTGCACGGATTTGTTTCAATCTCGATGTTTAGTAGACACTTGTCGGATATTAAATGTCTTGTTTGTCTCGGAAATAAGATTTAAAGAATTCATTTCAAAGACTTGATGAAAACCAAGACGTAATAAGTATGAGTACATAGGTGTCACGTATCTATTTGCGGAGGTTTTTGTCTCTCTGTCAGTCTATTGACTTCCGAAAAAAGTGTAAATCTTGGATGAAAAAACAAATTAGTCTCTTTTACGCGTCCATCCGTGTTGTACTCTATCTTATCTTATCTTATGATAGGGGGCCGGGAATAACCCAGCGGCACATCAACCCTTGAGGATCTTTTGTGCCAATCCCATTTTACACACTGGTCATCTCAGTGTGCGGGTTTCCTCACGATGTTTTCCTTCACCGTTAGAGCGGTCGGTAAATGTACGCAAGTCTTCGAAAAATACGAAAAACTCATTGGTACATGGCACTGCACGGTTTCGAACTCGGACCTCCCAAAAAGTGTTGTACTCTAAATATCCTTTCAAATAGGTACTTACTCGTACCTAATTCCGAAAGGTATGGGATATTTTATAATATACGAGTAGGTAAGTATTTATATACATACCTATGGATCATCATCAAAGCAAGATGATGACTGAGGTCATATAAGTCAATATTTATAGAAATAGCCCCGCTGATTATCAATATTCTGTCCTGTCACCTGTATTTTAACTCCGTGATTATATGATTCATAATGGTTCGAAAGTTTCATTTCAGTTTCAGTTCAGGGAATTAGACACTAGGGGATTTTGTCATTGGGGGAATTAGACGTATCAGACAGACTAGACATTCCGGGAATTAGACGTAACCGACCGAACCGCATCCTGGGACACCTTGTATTCAGGTTTGACAGCCAAGCGAATGCCATCTGACAATAATGAAGAAGAAGAAAAACATTTTATTTCCACAAAAAATACATATTTAGTTCACTTGATAATACTATTGGCAATAGGCACCTGGCTCAGCTAAAGCTTGAGTGAATACACTTAGATAATTGGCCTTCGTCACTCATCACCACCATAAAGAAGTCGCCGATGCTAACAGACCTTGAGTAGTAGAAACTGTCTCTAAACCCTGCTGCGTTGTTAATTTTTTCATTAATGTTTTTGTGACAAGTTCACAATGCAATGATAAAGTGTGCTATTGATAAATTCGTCGTCGATAAATTAGATTGGGCCCGAGCCTTAGCTAAAGCAGCTATAACTCTCTCCACGGACGGCTCACGGTAATTCCTTTAAAGCCACATTCTCGTTGCTTCGCCAGTTACACCTGCTATATTGCAACGGTTTCCAAACTTGGTTTTAAGGCTTAAAATTGCGTATGTACTCGTATGTAAGCAGGTACATTTGCCATTTCAGTGCCTTTTTCGCCTTAGATGTCCCATCTGTTTTACAGACCAGTAAAGTTGTTTAAAATCTGTGTTACTGTCAAATAAAGTCAAATAAACAAACATACGATAATAAATAAAGTAGTTGGACAGGTTTTGGCCAGCAATCGATCATGGTCCAACAGAATACCAGCGTCTGCAGCAATAAGCTGAGTTGAGGCCCTTTTCACAATAACAGTAGACCATCAGACATGATTTCAATATGTTTACCGTTGACTACATAATTATTTAATTATAATTATAACTGTTTCGGTCATTGCTGTGTGTGAAATAAACATATTACTTACTTACTTAGTTATAACGAATATATCTCTACAGGTATCCAGGAGTCTCAGGAGTGGATTCAGAAAAAAATTGGGGATATCGGTTACTGAAATCGGAAAATAGTAAATACTTACTACAAAAATGGAGTGCGGGTCGAGCCTCGCGCTTTTCTTACAGCTTTTGGGGAAGCCGTGGCTCCTCGTAGTAATTACTAATTACTTTTGTTTATTTATTTTTATCTTATATTTGTTTAATATTATTTTTATCTTCTGTACCTAATTGTTTGTATGTGTGCGCTTTTGGAAATAAATTCTTTCTTTCTTTTTCTAGCCTCTGGATCCACCAGTCTAGATTTTTGTAACAGGGTGCGCCCTTCTTTAATGAAATTTCTTTGTAGGAAGGTTAGTGCGAGGAAAATTTGAACTAAATTTAACAACATAAAAACACATATTAACGTAAGTTTGTTCATTTTAAGTGTTCACAGGTGGTGCTAACAGGCGAGGGTGCAGCGGAAATTGCCGTCAGGCCGACGGTTCGTCGGAAACTTGGCAGTCAGTCCGACCGCCGCCGCCGGTTAGCCACCCACATCGCCTGCCTTGTTAATTGTTACTCTACACTGAAAACAATTAGCAACAGCCTGCATCAAGTAGCAGCATTAGACCCGAATGGTGATATGACGGAATTTAGAGAACCACGAGTTCCTTCAGGGCAACTTGGCCCACTTCCTAACTTGTCAATTTCCAAAGTTGACAACTGCCTAACTCGTCTATATCCTAACTAGACAATTTCCAAAGCCCGGACCAGCCGGCTCAAAGGAGGGGTCCGAGCCAGAGGGAGGTATGCATACTAAGACTAAATAGACGAATGGGGAATGAACTTTTTAGGAAGTGGACGAATTAGGAATGGATTTTATAGGAAGTGGACGAATTAGGATTTGAAAGATGACAATTTAGGAAAAGGACGTTATAGGAGTGGACGAAATAGGAAGTGGTCAACTATGGAAATTGACAAGTTAGGAAGTGGCCCAAATCACCATGAAGGCACGAACCTTCAGGGCGACTTGGGCACTTCCTAACTTGTCAATTTCCAAAGTTGACAACTTCCTAATTCGTCTTCATCCTAACTTGACAATTTCCAAAGCCTTTTGCGGATTTTTTAATTTGCGGACTTACGGATATAACTGCGGCTCATCTTAGTGTAGAGACATACTATGCCGAAATTACGCGACCGAATTTCGCTAATAATTTTGAGCTGACTGTGATCCTTGGTCGTCTCGTACAACAACTGCATGAACAGTTGGGGTGGTGCTGTTCTTTATGGCTTAACTAACGACATAGTCTGTTTGATGAGAGCGAGAGTTTGTAACGTAGACATTAGAGTGGCATATCACGGGGGAACGTCAAAACTTATTTCACAGATCGTAAATAATTATTTACTTACGGCTGGAAAACACGCGCGACAACAGCTCTCAATAATTTGAAACGCGATATTGGATAGCACACCCGCCACCTAACCACTTAAATTCGAAAACTAAGTACATACTCGTACTTTATGCATTCGTTGAGCGAGCACAAGTAACATCTCTTTAAGCTGTGTGACTGTATGTAATTAATAGGCTACACTTATGTTTTCACGAAATGACTTATTAATATTGTGCGATTTACTTCAATCATAGGTTTAATTTACAATATAAGTACAATTGAAAAGGTAATGTTGACAACAGACCGATTTTTAATTGTTAATTTGAATGATGCATACCTACAGCAGAATTATTTGAGGGAAACTTTAATTACTGGACCCGCATGCTCCATCGTCGACCTCATCGTCGCTTACCATCAGGCGACGCTTACCATCATCGAGGTCAAATGCGGATTTAGTAGTAAATAAAAAAAATAAAAAAAATATACTGCAGAAATAGTTTAATAGCTATTTATTCGTTTCAGTGGAAAATATCTACCTAAGACATAATTCACATAGGAATAACAAAACATCGTTAAAAAGTAAATTATTTGCAGCATTGGAAGGTATAATAAACTTACTTCTTATATAATTCCTGATGGAATGGAGCTTTACCCACTAATACAAAAACAAATATGGTCCTTTAAATATCACCGAAAGGTGTGGTGATGTTAAAACAATACAAAGAGCCTAGGCAAATGGATAACAGGGGATACAAATGAAAGGGGCCCGCCCTGCCTTACAATGTTTAATGACCTTAAACCCACCAAGAAAATGGTAGATTTGACGTTGCATTAGCGAACAATAGCGGTGTAACTAAAACTATATTCGCCTTTATCTTCTACGATTGTTATTAAAACAAAGAGCTTACACAGCAAAAGGCCTGCTTTTAAACCCCTATAGTGGTTTGTGTCTATATATTCCATCGATGTAGTTTGTAAATTAATGCAGGTGATATTATTGTAGCCGTATTTTGTGGTTTACCAATTATCGATAATGCAATAATGCTTACGCAGGTTATTATAAAATTAACAAATTCCCCGATACATACTTCCGTCTGTTCTGTATTATGTAAGACAGACTCAAACTCGGCTGAACGGATTTTGAAAATTGAAATTAAAAACGTTTATTTAGCACTGTAAACACCAGAATATAGCAAGTACACAATACAGAAGTATACAAAGATTAATACATGCAGCACCAAACATCCGGTGTGGTACAATGCCAAAAAGGGTACATCAGCTCAGCATAATGCTGAGGCAAGCCACAGCGCTGATTTTCAGCTGGCCCCTCAGCGCAGTGCAGTGTGATTTTGTTCTGGTTTTCACTGATGTTCCCAAGTATGGTCTTTTTTACAGGTGCAAAGCCTGGGCAGATCACTAAATAACTCATACTCCTTAATAACCATCGGAAGTTACCTAAGTTAGATATTTAGAAAAGGAAGAAGATCTAGAATAGACGTTAGCGTGGGCGTACGTTACTTGAATTTTACCTACACTCCTACACAAATGTTGTGATAAGGGTAATATTTATTTAGACAATTAGGTACTTGAATATACGATGAATTACTGAAGGCAAATAATACATACCTATAGATTTAATGGGCTTCTACGGCGAAATTTGAACCGATAGTTTTGATTTGTACAGATCAATCAGATGTACCAATTAATGACGTAACCAAGAGGTCAATATTGTCCCTAGCGGTTTTAATAAAGAGTATTAAGTATACGTACGAGTATAATTACTTGATTTAATTTGGTTTGATTAATTTCATTTCCATTTTGATTTAATTTTGATTTGAATTTATCATGTCGATGGAAAAAGAGGCAAAACAGATAAAAAGTAGTGTTTTATAAAAGTCATTCTTGTGTAGAATATCGGTGTGATATACACCCATTTTGTATATTTATTTAAGTGGTTTTTTTTTCATTGTTTTAGACAATATAAAGATCCAGACCCATTATTAGCATTCAATGTATCAGTAACCTGTGACCACAAGGGAAGCAAGACTTTCATGTGCTGTAACTTGACAATCAGAGATATTATCGAAAATCGACAACGTTTCTTTAGGTTTGACGATAAAATTCAATAAGACCTCTATTTAATGGTTGAAAGGTAAAAAAAATTACTAAATATTTTAACTATTTTTGATCAATAGGTTAAATTTACTTAAGATACTGAACATAAGGTTATATTTTCAAACAGTCTTATAAAAGGGTTGTTTGTAATTTATTTTAATTTTTTACACTGTTTTTTTTAATATTTTTTTTTTGATAAGTCTTTAATAAATTGTACTTATTACAAGCTATAATTTTAAAAATTAATTTTAACCGACCATTCAAAAATATCCTATTCGGCTTTTTTTGTCAATTTATGAACAATTAGAAAATGTGCAAATATAACCTTTTGAACAGACGCTCCTCATTGATTTGATTTGATTATATATTAATGTATTTATTTGAAGACTTTATATATTTAATTATTTATTTATTTAGGTAGTCATTTAATTATATATTTATTTATTGGAAGCCTTGAAGCCTTTATTTATTTGAAGCCTTGAAGCCTTTATGAACTTCAGGGCTTCAGGGCATCAGGGCCTCAGGACTTCAGGGTTTCTTTACCCCTTTCCACATTAATGTTTATTATGACTTTGCAGAGTCAGTCTGGAATTAATTTAATTACATATTAGAATAGGTTTTGTCTGCTTGATCGAATACTAATTGCCTGGGAACTTTGAGCTATAATTGCACTAAGTATCACGCAGCCCGTCAGTTCCAAGCGCAGGTCTAACGCGACAGATGGAAGGAGCACTGAAGGTAATTCAGTTACAGTTGCGTCGAGAGTTAATTGGATCCACAGAGGGGATTCGACACGTAACTAAGGCCTTGTCTTGTAAGTGCTCTCTAGGAAGATTAGGATTTGCAAACTTACGAGTACACAGTTGTTGAATTTACTGAGCTTTTTTAGAGACTTAAAGGCTTCAAACTAATTGATTTGAATACAAAAGAGTCAATTCCATTTCTCTAGGTTTCGTATTAGCGACAACTCTGGTAGGTATTTCTGGTGTTCATGAGCGACGGTAGTCTTCATGATCTCTGTTGTTTAGTAAAACTCCAATTATTACGGCGGGTGGGAAGCCGAGGCCATAGAATTTGTCAAGTGATTAGGTGGCGATTTAAAATATTAGGCATGGACCACGCTCAGCGTCCTACCTGGTTCTAAGGTTATTCATAGCTGTTCAGTGTAGCAATGCCGCCAGCTTTACTTTGCGCCAGGAACGTACAGAGGGGGTCTACTTGAATAAAAAAGATTTATAAAATTTTATAAGTAAGCATATACAGGCGATACAGCGCGGCAATGCCAGTGTTATACCGTGGACGATAAGTGGCGGATTATTTGACTTAAAATTTTATTGTTAAAGTTTAATTTTTAATCACTATTGTGACTTGTTGTATTTAAAAGAACAAGTAAGCATATTGTGTTATTTTATTATAGATAGTATTTAATACAACATCAAATAATCTCCATTTTTTAGAACAAATTATAACAGAGTCCTAACAAAAATACTAATAGCACACCAAATAACGCACACCAAAAGAAATTAAATCGAGCATCGATTTAAGGCATTGTGCAAAACTAATTTAATTAAAGAATGCACTAATTAATATCTGAATGCACAACTATTATTTCAAACGTATTCCAAATATTGGGCCATCTAATGAATTAGAAATAAGCACCTCCTTTTGAATTTCTATTTTTATTCCTTCTAAAACATAAATGTGACAATATGTGCCAATTTCCGTACACGTGGATTTATCGACTTCGCCAATAAAAGAATTGAAATTTAAGTAGATGCAAAGTTCAATTAATCTTCAAACTTACCTAAAGAAATATATAAAATTTAAACTGAATTAGCTTCTTTTATGAAATATGGGAATTTGGGCTCTGGGATTTGGGCGGGCCTTAATAGACAAATAAAATTACATGTCTGTGGTGTGGTTCAAAAACACCGAGTTATGAGGAGATTTAATATTTTAAAAAATATCAATAAAATAGTAATGCACATTTAGAGTGACATCAGTTATATGTTGTTGCATATTCAGTTAATTTGATGTGCAATCAGTATTTTTGTTGCGAAAACGGTATTCCCGTGCGGTTGATCAGAATGATGATGTGTAATAAATAAGGATAGATTGTTGTATAATTCTGATGTAATTTATTTGTAGCGCAATAATATAATAGATGCTAAGGTAATTATATTGGTGGGACATGTTTGGTGTGCAGTTATATTTCCCTTTTATTATCGTACCCTTGGATAAAAGAAAAAATACCCTCTCACATTCTTGGATGGTTACATTCTTACATTCATCATCGTACCCAACTTTCTACTTATAATATGTCACTCTAGGTACCTACACTAAATATTCTTTACTTACCGAATTTCCTTCAACAAATTAAACAAACAATCTTTAATTTTTTAAATTCAATTTTTAAAATAATCTTGATTCCAAATTCTATACCCCGAATTCAGGTAACCCAGGCCCCTCCATCATGTAGGCAAACTAGACCTCCTAGGATGCTCGAATTTAGGGGACGCATGGCGTAAACAAATTGTGATTTAAGTACCTACCTAAGTATTTTATGAGAATTGAATGTATAGGGGCGGCTAAAGAATCAAACCGTGTAATTGCAAAGTGTAACCTGCTCTTGTCTGTCTCGTGTGTTTAATTTTTGTTTTAATTTAGGCGTAAAATCTATTAAAATCTATTAGGCGCAAATTTATTGGGGCCGACGCTCGGGTAATCTTTGTACCAAATAGAAATACAAGGAGAATTGAATAATGATTAATGACAGGAAATACTATTTTTAGAAACAGAGTACAGTTGTGGGCGAAAACCGCTGAAAAACAAGATGAAAGATTTCTCCGAAAATAAATAAGGGTGAAGATAATGAGTCGAGTAATTTACTTATTTATGTACAAATCATTTAATATTAATCAAAATTATGTAGAATGCCAAAAATATAATTATAATTATATAATTTTTTTTGAAATAAAAATAAATACAAAATAATAAAATGTTATCTCTAATTTATTTATACGGTTTTAGTTTTCTAAATTGATTTAGGTATATAGTAGTAGACAATCACTCTGAACAATCCGTTCCATTCTCAACAGAATTATGTTTTGTTTTGAAAAAATACCATTTTAAACTTTTTTCTCGAAAATCATAAATGTCTAATTTTTCCTGGAATACACCTTCTATTAATATTATTTCAGATTTTTTTTGTCGTAAAATTCTTGAGTTTTCATCATCACAATTTCAAGGAAAAATAATCGATTGGAGGTTTTTTTCACAATAATTGTCGATTTCATTGAGTCAATCTCTAGACGATTCGACGATAGTATGTAACAGCGCAGTTATTGAAAAAACATAGTAACAATCTTATTTCATACTATGTAATAGAAATAATCTATAAATAAATAATAATTTGAATATAATAATAGCATTTTTATGTACAGTCAAACCTGGATAAGCGAGAGTTCAAGGGAGCACAATCTCATTCTCGCTTATAGAGGTTTCTCACTAACCCGAGTTTCTCGCTAATGCAGGTACATGGGTAGCGTTTCTCTCTTATAGATGTACACAGCAATAACAAGTCACAGCAAGTACGAAAGTTAAGAATGAGTCATAAGATAGCAGATGTTAAATTTGTAATTTGTTTTGTCATTTGTTACTGTATGTGTGTATCTTTTATGTATGTATGTATTTTTATTATAGGTATAGTTCCTCCTAAATAAAATAAATAAATAAAGCTCGACTGTCGCTTATAGAGGTATAGATAAGTAGCAGTCTCACTTACGGAGGTCCATGAGGGAAAACGACTCTCTCTTACAGAGGTTTCTGTTTCTCGCTAATAGAGGTTTTGGGACCTTAAAATGACGGGCCCTGGCTATTACTCTCACTTATAGAGTTTTCTCACTTATCCAGTTCTCACTTACCCAGGTTTGACTGTATATAAAATATTTATAGCCGTTTCCGGTAGCAACATTTTAAGTTCTTATTTTGACATTATTCGTAAAACTTTTACGTTGTATGGCATCTATCTAAAGGATCATCCCAAATTGTATAAAGTATAAGTCTGTGCGTGTAGCAAGTTTGGGCGACGTAATTTTCATCAGGTCTGTCGCGTACCTAATTTCGGCATGGTGTGTCGCTAGGCTAAACAGACATTCTCTAATATTCTCAGAAGCTCCATTTACTACACATAATAGTGTAGTAATTGAATTATGATAGCTTAAATTGTTAATCATCAAATGGACCAACCAATCCGTTTGTAATTCTGAATAATTTATTGCTTGTTTAAATAAATTAGTATTCTACAATGCATGTTGTTGTATGCGTAGGAACACAATTTAAATGTTATTGTTGTTCCTTAGATCAATAATGAATCTACAGCTATACAATAACAACGCATAACGTGTAATATTCACAACGCATGCTATATAATCGGCAATATCTATAATTGTATGTTCTTGGGTAAATATTTGCACTTAGGTACTAAGTAACACAATTACATTAAGGGCAATTTTAGGTCTTGACAAAATTAATAGAAGGAAAAATTGACAGAGAGGTCGTTCCAGGATTTGATATATGGAGCAGTTGAAGGATTGGAGCGGTAGTTCGTCGTACCAGGAGTTTAAGGAGAATCGAGGGACAGAATCGGATGGAGACCTGCCCCTTAACAGAAGAGGAGAAGACAAAATTCCATCCACTAGCTCCAAGTAAAGTAAATCGTATTAAAAGCCAGCCAAATGAAGTCAAATGTAATCTAATGTTGATGGTAAGTACGATAACTAGCAAGTAGTGGCGTGTCAGTCAGGTAATTTGGAGGTGGCTCTAGAAGAACTGAGGTATAAGTCATAAGTGTGAGATAATTTCACGCTGGGACATACTAACGCACATGGAATTGAAAAAGACACGGATTCAATTAAAGTGCGATTCGAGTGCGAATAATATGACACACTAAATAAAGTAAGTACAGTAAGTAAAATACACTTTATTGCACAAATAGAATACAACAAACAAAAGATAGAAAAGGAAATAGTGAAATACAATTTAGGCGGCCTTATCGCTAAGAGCGATCTCTTCCAGGCAACCTTCTGGCAGAGGAAATGATTTCGAGAAAGAGGTAGTACGTGTGCAATCAATATGGAAAACGATATATAAGAGAATTTTGTTTAAACAGCAACACTAGCTAGATTATACTAGGATTATGCTATTTTTAACCGACGACAAAAAAAGAAGAGGTTTTACCAACTTACCACTTCAATTCAAAGATGTCAAGGTACACCACAAGCTTCTAATGCCAGAGGTTTCGCGCTAAGCCATGCACAAAGTAGACATGGATTCAATTAGCATGGAGTTGTGCGAGTGTAACACACTACAGTACATGGTGTCGTGCAAAAAAGTATGCGACTTCCTACACCCACAGCTTGATTAGCGAGTGCTGAATTTTATTGATATAGTGTTGCTCACTGGGTTTGAGAGATCGACTGGTTAATCGCAAAAGTTCATCTTTTACACCACATCTAACAAGTTCTAAGTGTTATGGGTGTAGTGTAGTTCTTATGTGACGATTCAAAGTACGGTTGTTATCGGTATTTAGATAAGTAGATAACATTCTGAACTATCTATCTATCGAAAACATCTTGAACTGATCTCACGTAAAGACGTACAAATAATTCTACTAAGAGTGAGTTTAAGCATTTGATCATTGTCCATTCTGTACTTACTCTGTGAATTATCTATACTATGTTGACTTAAGTCTTTATACTGTTTTATTTAATACACTTATGTGAAAAGTGCCTAAAACTCTACCAAACCACCCGAGACCACCATTCATTACAGGTGCAGAAACCGCATGCGTTTGTTTTTACACCATTATACCATTAGCCCGTGACATGTTAATTGAATCCATGTCAATTTCTGATTTATCGCTGTGAATAGGTCCAGAGTTTGTCGTTTACACTATATCCTCAAGCTAAGCTGCAGCGTTTATATAAGACACTATATGCGTGTTACATGTTTCACACACCTCCACGCTAATTCAATCCGGGTCCATTCTTGATTTATCACTATGAATAAGGTCTGGAGTTCGTCGTTTATACCATATCCTCAAGCCCTAAGTGCTGTGGGTGCAGGAAACCGCAGGCGTTTCTACACGACACCGGTGTACGCTAGCGTGTTACATGCTTCGCACACCTCCACACTAATTGAATCCCTGTCTACTTCGATGTGTGTTCAGCATGGCTTAGCGCGAAACCTCTGGCACTTGAAGCTTGTGGTGTGCACTGCAATCAATCGCAATCACCGTGATAATCTTGACTTGAAAGTGTCCGATTGGAGAAAATGGCATGCACTATATCAGAGGTCCCCAAACTTTTTTGTATCGTAGACCACTTTCATGTTTTTCGATTTTGCCAACTGCCAACAAAATATTAGGTATGCTGAATTTTTGCAAATTCATCAACTTCAATTGTGTTTTTGACAGTTGGCATAGTGCTACTTACTCACGAACGATTTAAATTTTAACTGTAGTTTGAAAAACTTAAAAAAACACATGTTAAGTTTTTTTATATTTTTATAAATTGAATTCAAATTAAAACGAACCAAATTAAAATTTAGTATCTATTACATAAAACAACTAAGCAAAAAATAAATGCTTGTAGTGGGCGGAATGAACCTGATGTTCTAATAACAAATTTTCAACATTAATTGGCATAAATTTAGTTCGGTTTAATCTCAAATCTCCTCGGTCAGTGATGTCCAGTCTGCTTTTTTTTTGTTAGAAGATTGGCAACCGCGCTGAAACCCCTTTTGCACCAGGTATTAAGATCCATTATCCGTGGACTCCCAATTTTTTTTCGTTGACATGGACCCCTTGCAGGTTGTAGTCGACCCCTGGGGATCGATATATACCACTTTGGGTATCACCGCACTATAAAAACAACAAAGAAAATATTATTTTATTTATTTTATTTTATTTGGGTAGCTTACAGCCTTATTTACAAGTTACATATACATATATAAAAACAATAGCCATTTATAAGCTTCCACAGTTAATGAAAAATTAATAATAAAACTCTTAATCTAGCAACCATGTACATTTACAGATAGGCAGAGGAAAATTCGTTAGTGAGTAAGGATTTTACGGAATCAGGACTACTGTTGAAGAGATCTATAGTAGGGTTATTGCTTAGCTGGTTAAATGCTGCACATGCTCTTACTAGATAGCTATTCTTTCTAGAAATATAAAGAGTATCAGTAGTTCGGTATATTTGTACAACCGAACTGCTGAGACGGAGTGGTTCTCGTCAATTAGTTCGGTACCGGACAAAACAACCTATTACTGAGACTACAGGATAATAAATAGGTCAGGAAGACTCATTAAATTCCAAGATAAACTTCTAATAAAAACATACTCTAGTGATATTTGGTTATAAAAGCAATATCTATGTAATTAGACTACCTACACAATTTTAATAAAGCAACGAGTAAACTGTTTACACGCGAGGCCGTACCGCTATTAGGATCCTTAATGTAAACTGGATATTTTTCCGCAACAGCCACAAAGGTCCCGTAACGAAGTGGAATAGCCAAATAAGAAGGTCCTAATGTCGCAGTTAGTCGAGAATCCTCCCTTGTGAATGCGGGGTCATTAGCGCTATGTTATTGCGAATTACCCCTAAGACTCGGCGTCGGGACGCTTCGAGTCACGTTTAATCTGAATTTCTCCTATACTTCGTGTTATGCGTATGAAATTACATGGTACAGTTCAAAGCTTACTTATGCAAAGTGGTATTACCAAAGTAAATAAACAGAACTGCGTATACACAAATTAGTAAGTAGATGATAAAGCCCTCTCAAGTTTTTGTTGTATAGTGTTTGGAATCAAGATTAATACCATAGAAAAATATACCTCCTTGTGTTTAGTGCTTGTCGAGCTCTATTTATACTGAACGTGAAGTAGTAGTCATTTCAGTTCTGTTTCCCGTTAGATAGAACAGTGCAAGTATATAAGGTGTTTTTTAATTAGATTAAAATGTTTCAAAGGATTAAATAAGTATATTCTACAAGTTCCAGCTTAGTCCTCAAGGTTAGCAGCGCATTAAAAACCCTCTAATATTAGTACAGTGAGGTGAGATGTCTATGGGTGACGGTGACCACTTACCATCAGGTGGCCCGTGTGCTCTTCTGCTCTCTTTATTTAATAAAAAATAAAAATAAATAAATAGTTACAACAACGATTACCTAAATACCATTTTTTTTCTTAGACCGTCATCCACGAATTGTTAACCCTCGGGTTAACTCTAACCGCAAGTTCGAGAAAAACAACAAAATTGTGTTTTCACTTCTTGTAAAATAGTCAAACGTTTTCAATTGTCTTCATTTTATTTACCTAGGGAAAATAATCATTCTTATGAAAGCGTCTATGTATATCGTTGTCAATTTTTTTGTAAGAAATATTTCATTTGAGTTAGAAGGTTATTTTTTGATGTGAAGTTATAATATAAACAGTGAATTCCCCACTCAAAACATTTCTAATAAAATAGCACCCTATAAGGTCAGTTGGAGACAGTGCGTTATAGATTGGGTAACAATTGCAAATAAAAAAGTAATAAGTACTTATTACTTAAGATGCCAATAAATACGTTACAGAGCGCAATTAGTTGAGGTGAGCTCGCTTAAGTACATTTAGCTTTTGAATTATAAAACGGCATTGGCTCGTCGAGGCCCGAGGGTCTTAAAATCCATCACGCACGCCGCCGATCTTATTTAGATAAAAGTAGGCCTAGCAGGCAGCTGTCGGAAGGCCACCCTGCTTAGTTCGCTTGACTGATTACTGCTAATGATTGTCACACTCTAATCTTTGCGTTAAATCCTCGCTTATTCCGTCATTTAGTAAGGGCCCGTCAGGGCGTGAAGAGCTAACTACTTATTAGGTTTTGTTTTTCAGTTCACTCTAGGTACCTACTAAAATTAAAGCGTATCTACGCTAT
Source organism: Hofmannophila pseudospretella (assembly GCA_947369225.1). Lineage (NCBI taxonomy): Eukaryota > Metazoa > Arthropoda > Insecta > Lepidoptera > Oecophoridae > Hofmannophila > Hofmannophila pseudospretella. The sequence goes on along the minus strand of OX376321.1, from coordinate 8,234,334 downwards.
TACTTCTCTTTGGCGCTCAGAGACACATTGTTTTCACTTGCTTATCGTATGGGTAGTGGCCAACCTATTTGTCAGTGTTGTTCAGGCCGCCCGTAAGCATCTGACATGGCTTAACGACTGCTGTCGAACGACAACAACCGGGACCGACTGCTTAACGTGCTCTCCGAGGTACGGTAGAGCTTAGATGAAATATGCCACTAGTGGTTACCCATCCAGGTACCGACCGCGCCAACGTCGCTTAACCTGCACGAGCACTTTCGGACCGTGTTCGCAACTAGGCTACGAGCTCCTATTCGTTTCCACTTATTCACCTGTAGTTATTACCATGAAGCTATAAAAAGTTTGAAGGTTATTTTCTGCCAGACACTACTAAGACTGGTTTTTTGCATCCACTTCTTCATGTTCATGTTTCTTATTGTTAGCCACGACTTTTTACTGTCTCTATCGGTCTTTTGTCCTCAATTTTATCCATCATAATACACAATAGTAGCACAATTTTATACACATTCTTACAATACGGATTAATTTTTTTTTATATTGCATCATTCCTCCTTTGGCCTTTGCCCAGCAGTGGGACAGCCTATAGGCTATTATAAAAAAAATAAAAAAAAATTGCATCAATCAACTTACATGGATATCCTAAATAAGGACCTGGAATTAGTTTTTCGATATTTCAACTAACATCGGAGATATTAATGGTTAGTATTAGAGAGATGCTTTGTTCCTTTTTAGCAAAACAGTCCTTTATATGCAGCCAGGACCTGCTTGTACGGCGCTAGGGAACACTGACGTCATAATACTTATTGCCGTTTGTTTCTACCGTTATGATCTTTGATTGTCTGTAGCTATTTTATTTTTCAATGAATATTAATTCTGTTTTCACATTTGACCATCAATTTATCACTAGTTTTTAATTTTTAAGAAATGCACATAATTTTTCATACTTAGAAATTATTAATATTATGGAAAACATACTCATTACTCATGCTTACAATACAGTTGATGTCTTTACTCTTTCTGTCTTTAATGACATACATTATGAATCTATGATAGACTGCTGCCCACTATTCGAAAACGAATCACTAGAAAATTACACTTTTTCTTCGTTCAAAAAACATGAAGCACTTCATTCGTATTGTTTGTTTGTTTCATGAACTGTTATTTTTCACTGTTCTGGAAATACACGCCGAGAGAAAAAACTGCACAGGTTCTGCTAGTTTGTTTGCGAGGTTTTTTATTTACTTTGGCACCTACAAAACAAGAAATGTGACATCAGAAAAATAGAAACTCTAAGAATAATATTCGTATAAAATTGTGTTTACTTTCTACATTTAGGATTCTAGAACTGTAATTAAAGAAAATTTATTTTGGTAAAACTATATGTTATTTATATAAATTGTTTGAACATTATTTTCTTTAAAGTGTTATTTGAATTTTTTGACAAAAACAAGTACGAGTAAGACTAAGTACTAAAATAACACTAAATTATACTTAAACTAAAGTTACAAAATACTAACTATTTTACAAGTAAAAGACCTGGCCCATGTCGCTCCGTGCAGGGTGTCCCGAGGAGGCTGCCGACGTTGCCCCGCTGTATAGCGAGGCTTATACGCTGAGCAAAGTAGAGACCAGGTTTCTGGTCCCGGGATGTCTCTACGAGGAGCTTGGCTAATTCCCGGTAGAGACAGTGGGCTTCAGGCCCCTACGGCCCCAAGATCTCCACTCCGAACGGCGCTAATATGCAATCAGAGTTAGGGCAGGCTAGTGACCATGCGGTTAAAACGGTAGAATGTTGACCTAGGTTTTTCTGTGACAGAATTACGCTACTGTGGACCGAGGACAGGAACGCAGGTAAGGCCACACTAGAAATTGGTGTGCGGAAGCACACAAAGTCCCCCGAATCTGACTATTTTCTTTAAAATTAATTTAGCACACTCGAAAACACCTGCTAAACCTAGCTCGGGGCGCCTAAATTACACAGCTCCAAGCTTTATATGGCTTTAAAGCTAGCAAGCTTCCCGTTTTGTTTCACTGCAATACCTAGTAGGAGATAATAAAGACGAATCTAGGGTTTAGAGAGGCTAGTTTCAACGGTCATTGTGTTGTGAAGTATAGAACACATTGTACATATATCTCAGTCTTTCTTGGTTTGTCAAACATTGTGGTGACAAAATATTCTACTGTAGAAGTGATACCTAGATCTAAACAGGATGTAAAAAACCCTCTAATAAATGTTTACCTAGACTTTGTAGTATAAGTACTTACTTGTAGTTTTCCGTGACTGAGGTTTTATAAACTTATTTCTATTAAAAAAAAAATTATTCTGTTTGTTTTCAATAAATCGTAAAAAAATTCTGCTTATGATACACCTGTATATTGCAGCTGCGGGTATTTTTCAGAATGTCTCATTAACTTACTTATTACACTATGTGATGTATTATTTATTTAGGTATTTCATGGTCGTAGAAAAAGTAGTGCATGGAACTGCACGTAATGGCGATTTTAACACTCGAGCAATCTTTTAGCTCAGCTACGCTTCGTTTCACAATCAGTTCTCGTGTTAAAATCGCCATCATTACTAGCCGTTGCAACTATTATTGTCCTAAATAACCCAACATAACTTGATTTCTGGTCATGTTACAGCAAATGGCGTAGAAACTAAATCCGTACGTGAACCTTTGTGATTCCAACAGCTAGAGTAATTTGGGGACTTCAAATGAAAGGCACTGTTAGGGTGGTGGCATATGTGATCCTTCCGGGAAGCACAAATACAAACGCCTGCTGTGCCTGTACAAATGTCTGTGGCACGTCACTCTCCATTGTGTATTTCGTAGAGATATAGTAGATATATTTGGAGAAATCTGTGTGTACAAAGACTATACCCTTCCTCTGTAGTCCCGCCACAGAGCGACGCATGATAATTGAGAAGGGTTAATTTGTGATCAATCATAAGGAAAAGAATGTTACAGAAGTTCAAGAAATGGATTTCTACTGTCACTCATTATAGTAACTGACCACTTTTCTACCTAATTCGTAGTAGTTTGGTAGATTTTGAAGGACTGATATTTAAAGGGTCTAATACTATTACAGATTTTGAAATTCAGATGGTGCTACTAGTCCGATTTCCGTGGTCTAAATACATCTTAAGAGAAGGTTACCCAAAGTATGCGCCGCGGCGCCCCAGGGCGCTGTTGTCTCTACTCAGGAAGCTAAAACTACTTATATGCAAAATGAAAAGATATCGCAAGTCAACAATTCATATGTGAATTATCAAGCACCTATTTCTGTTACTGTATTTCATATTTTTCTGTCAATTTTAATATTATGTGACCATCACGTTGTAAGGTTTGACTAAAAAGCTGATTTCATATCATTATAAGTAGGTACCTACACATATATTTTGACTATGGGCGACGGAACAAATTACCAAACATGTAAGTGCGCCGCGAGATGAAAAAGTTTGAGAACCACAATCTTAAGACATTATTTCGGTCAGGCGTTTTGAGATATCGACAAGCAGCATCACTGCAGCGTAATAATAAAATTATGTCTATAACCGAATGCAGTTTGTATTTACGCTACCAAAGCTGTTACGTAATTATTGAGCTTCAGCGAGTTCGGACTAACTGAATATCGACGTGTAAACATATCGGCTTACAGACAGCTCTCTCCAGAGCAGCGTAGCTATGTGGCTGTCTTCTATCTGATGGTGCGAAACAAAGCATAGTATGCTACAACGCCGTAGAACAACCATATGAATATCAAGAATGAAAGGCTTAATAATGATGTTAGTTACCAAGCCAAATGCAATAAATTAAGCTAGAATAAGGCATTCAGAATTTCTCTTTTGCCTTTTGAAAAATCGGTTACTTAATAAATATACAGCGAGTAACAAAAACCCGTTTAGGGTAGCGCCAATACAATTTAAAAAAGTTGATTTTCGGACCAATCCAGCTGACCGATTTATATGAAAAGAAAATATCTTGCGAATGCTTGATTGTGGGTTACTCAGTGCGGGAATGTGGCACTTCCTGCACAGTTTTCTGTTCTAATTAGACCCATTTGAGTATGTGTATCAAAATATTAATTATGTAATGATGTACATACCTATGTCATATAGCCGTCAATTATAAGCACCGTTATTTCACGCAAGTTCCAAGTAGGAATTTTCCAAATGATCCTGAATGGCCCATTCAATCCAGCTTGGTAATATTTAAAACTGCTATCAGTTTTAAATATTACCAAGCTGGATTGAATGGGCCATTCAGGATCATTTGGAAAATTCCTACTTGGAACTTGCGTGTAAGTAAATAACTATTTACCTGTGTAAACAGTTCAAAGGTAAAGTATTTACTTACATGAATAATAAACTCCGTGGTCCGCATGCGGCGCCAAGTAATTAGTTCATAACTAATGAAAACCGCGTAATTACTGCACTCGTGTTGCATAATAGCTAATAAGCGTGATAGAACACTCGCGCGTGAAAGCTGCCTAAATACCTGTAATTCAGTCTGTAACCTCAGCTCAGAGGGAGGACATTGACGAAAACATTTAAGACAAACTAGGAACTTAACTGTGAAAGAATCATTTCAGGAACTACTGCGATTTATTCCTACATTGGGGATCGGGTTCACCAAACTCGCACACGTCGAAAAATTAAATTTTACTTCAGAACACGAATTGAATAATATTTTTAAAAATTATGACATTTTCACTAAATGTAGAGAAAGGTGGGTTAACACCAGATAGTTAAGGAATAAAAAATTAATTGTGGCAAATGTTTATTTTGGAATTAACGCTTAGAAAACAATCAACCACTAACGGTGAGCAATGACAGATATTATTTTATTGTATTAAAACATTAAGTTTGGAAACTAATAAAAAATTACAAAAAATTGGAAAATCCGTTTTCACATCTTGTATATGGGTCAAACCAGATATCACATTTCCAAAGGTGGGGTAAATATGGATAGCAGTTTATTTACAGAGCGACACACGCGAAACACTAGTTCTTGAGTAGTACAGCCAGTACAAGCTTAGTAAGGCATATTAAACAAACTGTGCATCCAAACAGTTGTCTGCAGACATTCTGTAGCTACATTTCTCATCACAATTAAAATATTCTGCATCTTTCTCGTTAATCTCTTTTTTCTTTCCTTTTTATTTGGGATTATTTTTGGTCTGTTTTCTTTTTTGTTTTCCTTGAAAATAAGGTATTAATTATTGTTTTTTGTTTAATGTTATTGATAAGGTTTATGAAATCTGATATCCGATTTCACCCCATCCGGTTGCACCCCACATATACTTTTTTCCTAATAAACAGTATATTAGGTAGATTTATCGTTCAATTTGTAAAGCAAAAGCGTAAATAACTTGTCAAATGGACGCTGCTGTGAAATACATTTTTAACATTCACATTGGTAGCCAATAGCTAATTTTTACGTGCTTTTTAAATTTCCTCTAACGCCGATGCCAGAAACAACACCAGACCGATCTCCATTTGTGCACGAGATAAGCACCATCTACGAATGCTTTCTAACCTACTAGAATGATACAGCGGTAGTTGGAAGTATGAAATATAATGCTATCTGTTTTTACCCCCTATCCGATTTCTCCCCATGTTCCCCTATATTGGAAAGCTTTTTCTACTAGGTATGCTTTTGCGTGCTTATGCTCAGTATAAAGTATTTGATTTTTTGAAAGAACCGCTATAGTTAAACATACTTAAATTATACAGTCCACGAAATGGTACCCCATCTGTATCTGAATTGTATGGTTAGTCTAGTTTGTCTTCTATAATTGTTAGATAAGCATTAGTTTACGTTACTGTAGTTCTCTATCCCCTTGAGGCTGGAATCACTGACCAAGCATAAAATCCGAATTTGCTTACGTAACCTAATACGATTTTGTAACAGACTAATAGAAGCTCGACCTACTCTACCACTACTAAATTAGTACACTAACTAAATTGTAGCTTGAATACAGCTTGTTGGCAGGAAAGCGGTTACCTGAATCACAAAACGCTACACTTAAGGTAGAATATACAATGTTTTACTTTGGTCAAATACTGGTAACCATTACCGATATTCAATAAAATATTTATTGTAGATTGTAAGTACCTCACAATATGCTTTTTGTGTCCAATTTTGAATGTGCGAATTTGAATGTGTGTGTCCAGAATAGGATTAAGGTATTTAACCACTTTCGGTATCCGTCCCTATTTCCGGAAATATTTTCTTACTTTACTTTATACTTTATTTGCACACACATAAATTACAAAAGAAACAACAACAAGAAATTCCAAACTTTATCCAAAAACACTCAGCCTGTGTAGAGGTGCTGTACTGAAAGCACCATAAGTACCTGGTCTAACTTAGAATGTTGCCAATTTTAAATTACAGTTCTGAAATATGGAATTATTTTATCAACGAAGGCAGCTACCAACTAAACTTACCAGCCCTTTAGGTTAGGACTTCACGCGTTCGGTTCCAGCCGCGGTTCGGTTCGCGACAACCAATCACTACTGACCCGCAACTTTACTGGACCCGCATGCTCCATCGTCGACCTCATCGTCGCTTACCATCAGGCGAGATCGAGGTCAAATGCGGGTTTAGTTATACATAAAAAAAAAATTAAAAAAAAATCACATGCGCTTCGCTTTCCCCCCAATTGAAATCAGCACTTGTGATTGGTTAACAGCAAACCGAACAGGGCTGAAACCGGATTCATGAAGTCCGAGGCTATAACTGCTGACTTAACTGTTGACTTTTGATGTTTTAAAATTAGTTTTTAATATACTACATTCAATAAAAAAATTAGGCAAAAACTACCTAATAAAACGAACTCCTCTGCGATTCTTAGTTCCATCTTTGCCTTTCATTAAAGCGGAGGAACAACGAATGCCGGCGTTCTACTTAAAATTTTCCCAAAAGAAATATGTAGGAAAGTACCGGCGCCGTCTCAAAAGGCGAATTCACTGGAATCTCGTCGGCTGGTTTAATTAGCCGGTTTAATGAATGTCGGGGCACGTACGCTCTAAATGCGGCCCATTACCTGCGTTATTCACGCAACGATAACAATGGCGGCGCCAGCACCACCTCGGGAGACAATAATCACGACAAAGATACCGAGTTTTTCCGTCAAAATATCCGGTACCGGTACTAGTACTTAAGAACTTCCTTGCCGGTACCCTTCTAACTGCACTGCAATACTCTTTCAAAAGAGTTTGGGCGACCATTTTTAAATTGTGGTCGAGATAAAAAAAGGTCTTGAGAGGCAGTAGGTAAACGGCCAAGTATTTACCTACTTAGATGCTTACCCTAAAATACTTACAATGGAAATACACAGCAAAATAATTCCTATCTTAATGTACAAAAGGTTTCTGGAAGGTTGGCAAGCCGACGAGTGGTTGGTTGAGGTTTTTTAATTTTTAACGGCTGTTAATTGGAGTTGAAATGGCCCCGCCATAGCTTGCTGGCTTTCAATTTGTTATACAATGAGTCCTAGTCCTAAATTGCCTAGGTAGTATGCATTTAACTTCCGCTCCACGTTAGCATCCTGACTGTATGAAAAAGTTACTAAATCGCACATTCATACTTCCGTTTCGCTTTAAAACGAATTCACTGTATTCAGAGACTTTTATACAGACAAAATAAACTGCTGATGCTATAAATATTCGCAAATTTGCAATTCAGAAATTTTCCGAAAGTTATATCTTAGGTATACTAACATAAACCTGTATTCCGTTCATTTGTGAATAGATTTGTACACTAGCTTTCACGTTGGCCACTCAACCACACAAAGAAGAAGTAAATGTATGGGACCCCTAATTCTACAAATTTTTAGGTCGATTTTCTGATGTGGGTCAAGTACCTATATATTGTGTGAAATTTTGAAATCTGTAAGTACTTATTTTATTCTGTTTAGCCGCTAGATCCGCCTGACAGACGGACAGACGGGCGGCGTAGCGACAGCAATCCCTAAAGAGTGAAACGCCGTCAGTCTCTGTTACCTTTTCACGGGCCAACGATGAACTGATTTACAATATATATATATATATATATATATAGAGTGTCGTGAAAGATAGGCGGCTAAAAAGCAAATAGTAACATAAACGGCAAGATACAATTTAATCCACATTATGTACCTAGCTAAGTAGGTATATATCTCTGCGTAGCATGATGCAAATATCTCGGCACCGACAGGAACTAATTTCATTAGAAACAGTTCTAACCACTCAATTACTTAGCCATAACTAAGTATACTTACTTGGACCTTCAGTTTAACGAAATCAATTATGCAATACCATATATCCATAAGACCACTAATTGAGAATCAAAACAAAAGTTATCTGGACGTCTAATAAATTCTAATAGAGGGAAACAAAAGTTAGAATTTGGAAGCTTTCATGCCGTGGTATATTATTATTAAAACGACAAAAAATCTCCCGAATGCGAATAAATAGGAACGGCGGGCGATTGCTGGAATTGTTCTTAATTTTTCTTTAAAAGCTTTTTACATTTTCAGTTATTTATGCTAATCCAGAAGTCGAGAGCAATAACATGGGAAAAATATTGCCGGCGGCGACACGGGTCTCCATAAAATGGCATAAGCGGGGCGAACTTGAAACATAATTTAGCCGTTTGCGAGCTCTCTCACTGTTCAGACTCATCTTTGCTCTGGCGTAACTTCATGTATGACGCAAATTGCTAAATGGTTTTAATCCTTCGTTGCTTTTATCACAGGATTGCTATATATAACTATCTTATTGATATACCTTAGACAACGTTATTTGAAGTATAATTACTAGGCTAGATACTAAAAATTCTAGGTGGATAAAGTATAGAATCATAAATCGTTCAGGTTCTGAAACACAGAGCTTTCATAAGGCTGTACTACCCGTCAGAAATCACTTATTCCAATATGTGGACCTGATCCGATCTATCACGTTCGACCAAAAAATCGAGCAGCTATACGGTTGTTGTTCCGCTCACACTTATATCCGTGTCTATGTGAGCCTTGTGAGTGAACGAGAAGGATTGAATGGCATGGCATTTTGGCATGTCGATACGTGCCATAATCACTACAGGTCTACAGATATTCCCGTCGGGTAGTATTTTTCCAAACCACTTTGACAGATAACCCAATATTGCAGACGGACAACTTAACCGCTTCTTTTGAAGCGCAGTCTTATTTTGGAGACAGCTTCTAGGTATTTTCTACTCCTTTTTGTGCTATATGATCCTATAATACCTATGTGTCAGCGACCATCGTTTGGAATTCCATTCTATATGTACTTTTGCAAGCGTAAGTTTTGATATCCAACGAATCTTCCTCACAAGGAAGGCTTTAAAACGGTACGCTCGTTACAAGTTACAAAGCTCATTGTAAGAATTAAGTGCACAATAACACATCACTAACGACTGCTCGTTCTGCCGGCTAAACGTGACAAAACACGGTGTTGGCTCTTAAACAACGAGCTCCTAAGAGTCCAAGAGCTCTTCTCGTTTCCTTTATCACCTTTATACGGCTGCTTTCTAACACTGGCATACCTACTTACCTATTACGTTAAAGAGAATAGGGTAGATCTGTCTTGCTGAATTCGGATAATAGAATATAAACTATCCTTATGGTACTGTTTCTATAAGACTATCAACATTATTCAGCGATGTTTTTGTACCTATTATATAATATATTTTAAGCGGGTTATTCATTACGGAATATACTATCATTCGAAAAAAATGGCAGCATACATCATTACATTACATTATAGATTCTATAGAGCACACAGAAATTACTACTTAAGTTCAACTTAGGTATATTTTTGTATTATGTTATGAAGTGATATAATAATAGCAATTTTAACACGAGTGCTTTCACAATAGATTGCAAGAGTAATAATATGGTCATTACGTGCAATAACAAAACAAATACAATACAATACAATACTTACAATACTTTTTCTAACATCTTGAAATACCAAAATAAACAATAATACCTACAAACTAAATGTCCTATGTCTATGTCTAATATATAATTGGATTTTATAATATTTCATTTTAACACGATCATTGAAGATTAACCGCTTTGCTGATTGTGATTTAATATTGACCAAATGACCAAACGAGAGTAGAAAAAAAAAGAATAAACAAAAAGCTTTACCAAAATGAATACTATGTGAGTGATAGGTACTCGTAAGTAGGTATCATTCACATCTTATTATATTATTACAACATTTGAGTCAGTTCATTAAGAATATTATTAACTAACTAACTAACTAAGAAATTAAAAGGCTAGGCTACTTGCCATCACAATAAACTATGAGAGTATGTAAATATGATAGTTCAAGTAATGGGAAACAGAAATATATTGATTTCCGATCATGAAATAACGATTTTAATTTAATAACTTGAGTTAAAATACGCTCTTTTTTAATATGTATATCACGTGACCTAAAACGCAGAGATGGTTTGGACACGTAGAAAGAATGAAGTGAATAACGAAAGCGGTGTATAGTATATAGGAAAAGGTAAACGGAAGGGTAGGGAAGGGGACACCTAGAAGGACCTACGAGGTCGACCAGATTGCGGACGTTCTAAAGAATGAGTGGAAGAAGCGAGAACGCTTTATCAGGATCGTTGCAGGTGGAAACGTGGTGTTAGTATCTGCCTACCCCTGCGGGAAACAGGCGTGAGTTTATGTATGTATATAATTATGTATGAAACGCTATCCGTCATGACGCTGTCAAGTGTGACGTCACTATCGCTTAAACAACACAACGAATGTAGGGCGATCGGTTCTTTTTGTTTGTTTATTTAATTGATAGTGACGTCACAGCAAAACTATCATGGCGACCAGCGTTTTTGCGTGAATTTTAAATGATTAAAATTTAAATACTATTCTGTTTAAGACTATTTAGCGACTTTATTTTGAGGAAATATACAAACTAGTAAATAATGACTATGATTTAAACATTTTTACATACTTTTCAAAATAATGTCAAAAACCCTATTTAAAAAAAAAATATTTACAGAAATAAATTTTCTGTGGTTATATAAGATACTAGCGGCCCGTCCCGGCTTCGCACGGGCATTAAACATTACATTTAGATTTGTTAATTTTAACACATTCATAATAATAATAATATAACACACATATTCACTCCTTTTTGCGTCGAGCTCCTAAAAAAGAGTAAATTAAAAAAAAAACCGAGTGACGCCCTACAACGCATAAGTAGCCGAATGGAGTTTATTTTTTCAAAGTTTTAAACTCGTGATATCTTTTGAATGGAATGTCAGAATCGAATAATTCAAAAAGTAATATAAAGGTATTGAAGCAGTCTTAAATAATAAATCATTTATTTTGATAAGGTACAAATAAAGAGCTTTTTGTAGCGGTGGTATTTTAATTTCTTTTTTTTTTTATAAAAAAACGCTTATTGTGACATGACTATAATAGTTAGAGACACGCTGCCGCTGATTTTTTTGTTGATAATGGTGTGTTCTAAAAAAATGTTATATATCATTTTGTTCTATCATCAATAGTTTTCGCAGCGTACGCGATGTAAGAAAGTTTTTTGATATTTTTTTACACTTTATCGTAATTTAAGTATGGATCCCCATTTTTTTTGAAAATAAAATATAGCCTATGTCACTCAGGAAAAATGTAGCTTTCCAACAGTGAAAGAATTATTCAAATCTGTTCAGTAGTTTCGGAGCCTATTCAATTCAAACAAACAAACAAAAAATCAAACCTTTCCTCTTTATAATATTGGTATAGATGACATCTAAGCATATCAAAGTGGGAGTTACTCATCAGTGAATGTTTTACCAATACATAATAGTGGGCGTAAACCTTTGTATTGTAAACAATGATTCGATTCTACGACTATATTATTCAGCGTACCTCGGAGTTACGTCACGACTGGATAACTGGGTATGAATTTAATTCTATCTTAACTAAATTGACACTTTCTTCTCTTTATGGTATTAAGGACTGTACCCAATTATAGCGATACTCGTATAACAGCTGTATAAGAGCTTCAAAGTGAAGTTTATAGTAGGAAATGATGTTATAATTTTCATTGTACAGGATGTATGAACACATGTATCCTAAATTGATCTCTTACAAGAAAGTTCAGTATCGAGAACTAAACAACTTTTATACCAAAAGTTGCCAAAAGTTTCATTCAACAACAACCATTTTAAATCCGCGTCTTCGTACTATTTTCACTGATCAACTGATAGATATTAGGAACTAAACATCTTCAGAAAAACCAGAGGTTGCTTGGTATAAATTGTTCATTTATTGATACTGAGTTTAATATTCTCTGCCCTTGTCGCATTTCATCAGGAGGTCAATAACCCTACAGTAAGCGCAATACTGTATACCCTTGCTATAACTAACTCTATATAAATTAAGCAGTAACTTTTGTAGCAATTTAAGTTGAAAAATATAAATCTTATGCTGTTCATTTATAGTAAGTTTTTACAAAAGTATTTGGTGGAAAATGTACCTAAAGTTAGGTATGTAAATAGCTTACACATCTATATATTTGGGGAGCAAAGAGAGAGGTAACTTATAATTCTAATTCCATTAATGGTGTAGAGACTAGGTATTAATAGTCTATAATCTCGAAATTCATTGATTCCCATTTCACTAGTCTACCTCTACAAAGGTTCGCAAAAGGTAGGTAAGTATTCGGAAAGGCTTCGGGAAATATCTATCTATATACTTAGGCAAGTGTAAATTAAAATACCGAATAACGTGGGAGTTTGTATCTAAATTAATTAGTAACCACACAGAGCTATTCCGAAAGGTAAAATATATTCTAAGCTAAGGTAACTCGTTTTCGGGTTATTATTTTTTCTACAAAAATATATCGGACCGTTCCATTCATTATAGTTTTCTTAGTTCATGTTCTATACAAACACTGAAAATTAAACGTTTACTAAGTAACAATTATGTTATTTCAAAGTGACAACTCTTTCTCTACGAATGGCAACTCTTTGTCTTCGAATGAATATTGAATGAAGAGTTCGTATGAAGGACATCTAATTAGAATTCTTAAAAGAACTGCATGGGATTTAGATTTTGCATTCGCAGATATTTTGCAAAATGGAGCATAAACTATCGTACATGAGTTTTGTACCCCATTTAAAACATTTGCGCGCTTGCGGCGTTTACCCTCTGGCCCCTGAATCATCAAATAGACATAGATTTTTCCACACCATTTTTATGCGTGTCGATTTCTTTTTCATGTCGTTTTACGTTTTACAACAGACATTGAAAGTTTATCAGGTAAATAAATGTGTTTAAATGGTTACCAGAATAATCTAAATTGTTGCCAAAACGGATAAATTGTCACCAAATTGCGTTGACAAAATATCTTATAATGGTAACTATTCTTATTTTGCGCTTTAAAAAAATAATTATAACCCGAAAAATACAAATGGTTGCCAAAACGGATAAATGGTCACCAAAGTACGTTAACAAAATATCTTATAACGGTATCTATTTTTATTTAGAACTTGGAAAAGTTAATTCAAGCATATGCAAACAGTTTTTTTCTGGGTTGTTTATAAAAACATAACCTATCGAAAGCTAGGGCGGTAATAAGGCGCAGCGAACTGCGCTTACTATGCCTGTTTACCGTCCTAGCCTTCAATCTATCCTATCCGTGTCGGTTTCCCTCCGAAATGTCGTAAGTTAGCTTGACTTTCTTTGTTTTTGGTTTGTTTTTGTAAGGGGATTGGGACAGAGAATAGGAATCGCGATCAGGCTCAGGACTAATTTTTGTTAGCCATTAATATTTTTGAACCCAATTATATAATTTGATTACACATAGATAAGCTAATTAGAACAACGCTTTTGGTGTCATTGTTTAGTATTTTACTACACCAATATTTGGTGACTATTTATCCGTTTTGAGACCAAAAAGGATTTTTTGAGGTAAACACATGATTATTTCGGTTCTGGTTTATTCATTTTGGAACTAAATGCGCTTTTTATTTGGCACTTAGTGTAAAAATTTGATTTGATTTGATTTGATATAAAATATTTGATGATAATATAAATTGTTGCCGTAATACATTTGGTAAGATTACACAAAAAAATCGAATAAAAAAAGATTAATGTTGGTCAAAACCGCTTCCTTACAACAATTTCTCTACCGAAATGTTATCTGGGTGAGATCGCTTTTAGCGATAAGACCACCTACATTTTATTCAATAATACATTCGCTTGTTTTATAAGTACCTAGTTACTAACTTTTATGCAATAAAGTACTTATGTTTTATGCTATTCTAAAATTATAGTGACTGGAAAGAGTGAGATTTGTATTACAAAATGTCAATCTGAGCCCATTGGCATTAGTATCGCTATGTTATGGATATGGTAGGGTTCAGGTATAAATTCTCAAATACGACTCGACCGATTTTAATTGAAACGTGGCATAATCTTATTGAATTTCCGGGGTTCCGGGTTATACATAAATGTCGACCATGAAAATGAGAAATAACTGATGCAAATATTAGTCGGTCTGCTATATTACCGAACTATTAATTTCAGGTGAGAAATGATGCTGACAAAGTAATGGACACGATGTTTCTGCTACTGACGAATACGGATTGTATTTACAAACAAGTCCTTTTCTGGAAATCAGCTGACAAGGTCGAAGCCCTACTGGTTATAATGAAGGGTATCAATTTCTTTACAACCGTGTATTTTATTACAAGACTTTTATATGCCTACGGCGAGAGGTTTAATATATAATATAAATAGGTACCCGGAGCCTGATTTTAGTAAATCCAGGTGGCCAGCCAGTAAAAAATAATTTTCATTTTTTCATCTTCATTTATTAAATTTGTAGGTCATACCGCTATTACCGTAATTCAGGATAGGTATTGATGTCTGGCATCTAGATTTTGTTGTATGTAAGTTTATGTTACGAGTATGATATGAACAGTTTTGAATCCCTCTGGTCGGACGGGCCATGAATTTAATTAGCTTATGCAACTCGATCTTAAAATATAATATTAGTAGTTCACAATACCTCCATGTGTAGGTAGAATGACATTGATTTCATTACGTTTCTCTACTCTATTCTGTACTTTCTTGAATGTGATCAAAATCCAAAAAGTTTTGAAAATGACGTCAGTATGCGATTTTTTATACACTTAGATAGATAGATAGAAACACTTTATTGTACACAAAAACAGGAAAAGTAAAAACTACAGGAATAATAACACGATATGTACAAAGGCGGCCTTATCGCTTAAAGCGATCTCTTCCAGGCAACCTCTGAAGTTAATTGGACATTAAAGAGAACATTATACACTTAGTACTTAATAACTTTAAGCAACTGATTTGTATGAAAATTAGAAGTAAAAGTATATTTTTTGTAATTCACATTCATGAATGGAACTTCTGGTAAAAGTCCTGCGAAGTCTGTATAGATATAATTACTTAGTAATTAGTAGGTACGTTAAAGTAATTTATAAATACAACAAAATACAAATAAATGATATTTTTATTTCTTAGACTGCATATTTCCAGGTCCACTATTCAATCAAGGCGAAGCGCACCACAAGAAATTTCTCGATGAAGCGATCCGGCATGCGCACACGTTCCTCCAGGCATTCAAATACTCTGCCCTCTCATGCTGCCTCCTCTGGGCTTTGTACCCGTTAATATTGCACATGCAGGGGGAAAACGTCGACTTGCCCACGTGGCTACCCTTTGATCCTAACACGAGTTCCAAGCGGTGAGTTGATAAGGGTTATATAATAATATGGCAATGTATAGTTACGTCAGTAAGTATATTGTAAATACCTTTAAAATAAGTTCTTGTAAATCTTATTAAATTCAGACAAACACTTAGGAATCAAATTATTTAATTACGGTGTGTGTATCCGCGTTTCGCGGAGTTAAACCCCAAAAATGAAGTCGTAAATGTCAAGTCGTACCTGGTGTTATGGCGGTGAGTAGATCCAGCGGTGAGGGGTACCCCGGTTGTCTTGTTTCCGCGATACAATAAACACCACACCAGTCACTCTGTCGTATTACAGTCTCATAAGGTCACTTCACTTAATAATTCATGAAATAAATGTAATCCCCGTTTTATTATAAAGCACACGGTGCAAAGTGCATGGGCATCGCGCGGGAGTAGTGGCCTACTAAAAATGACAGCGTGTCTATCTAATACCCTCCGATCTAAAATGTAAAAATTAGTAAACAAAGCCGAAACAGTGTGTTTTGGTATGGTTTCTAGGGCTGTGAAAACCGTTGATTCCTAAAAATTACTTATAATATCATATTTTCCACTAAAACATAATCTATGCGTAATGAATGAATGAACCCTAGAAAAGGACGCCAATTTTAGATTTTTAAATTTTTCCTCTATTTGTGTGCATAACCCTATGTATATGCCTCAGCTTTTTTAGGACTAACGGAAGTACCTTAGATTTTTGATGATTAATAAGTGAGTGAATCAGTGAGTGTCAAAACAGCCTACTTTGCATTTGATTTACTAAGAAACTAGAAGAGATAGGAAAATGAAACTTAGGGGTTACTTTAGATTCAGCCTTCTAGTAATATCTGATACAAAGTTTTAGGCAAATTAAAACAGGTCGAAATGCTTCCAGAAAAGGTTGGTAGTGCCCCATTTTTTCTGCTCGACTTGGCGTGAGGACAGATTAGATGTGAATTGCAAGAAACCTTATAATTGCAAAAGTATATTTTAACTGATATTGATTTCTTAGGACGTTTCTTGCAACTAATGGAAAGTTTTTCTTTGATAGGATTTTATGCCTTTACATAACATTTTATCAGCAGATTTTACTTCGTGATTCTCTACATTTACGTACAAACATCGTTGCTTGCATTCAACAATACAGGAATGGATTCCTTTGCAGCGTTCCTCCTCGCTCAAACAAAGACACAACTGTCTATTCTCAGGTGAACGCTAAGTAATGTATCGTATGTAGCAAATAATATCTTTGGGATTCAAAACTTGGAGGAGAATACATGCAGTGTGGTATTGAGAGTAATTTTACTTTCTGAAAACTAGTAATTTTTGAATATGAGACATGACACGACGCTACATTAGGGTGTGTGTGTTTACGAGAGACACAGAGATATATTATATTGCAATTAAGATATTATCTACGTGAGAAAATAGAGATAACTTATTTGTTTGGCAAAATTTAATTTATTATGACGAAACGTAGACAGCAATTTTCTTTATAAAATAAAAACATGAAACTCCTGGTTTCAGTCATTCAAACATTCGAATATAAACTTAGAGGAACACAATGAAGATACTTAATATGGTCTTGTATTTTTGCAGGTTAGAGCTAGAGAATTTGGTAAAGAAAAGCAAGGAAGAAGCTTTTCCTTTGAAAGAGAATTTTCCAAATATACTAGAAAAGCGTTTCCACAAGATATTGCAACATTATAACGAAATTACCAGGTAATAACCGGTATAACTATGTACTCACCTAAATATAGGCAGAGGAATGTCTTACAAACATGGATCTACTACAAGGTAGATACCATAATAGTAAGTAAGTACTCAAACTTCCCCTTTTAGTTGAAATTCTTGTCTGATCAACGCAGCAGACATTAGAAGCAAGATAAGTAAGATACTCTAGATAATAATGAATAAGCATTTAAAATAAAGTAACACTAAAATACATACTTAAGCTAAAATTACAAAATACCTAACAATTTTACAATTAAAAGACCTGGCCCAGGTCGCTCCATGCAGGGAGTGTCCCGAGGAGGCTGGCGCCGTTGCCCCGCTGCTGTATAGCCAGGCTTATACGCTTAGCAAAAAGCCAGCCCCAATTCTGGTCCCGGGATGTTTCTACGAGGCGCTTGGCTATTTCCCGGTAGAGGCAGTGGGCTCCAGGCCCCCACGGCCCCAAGATCTCCACCTCGAACGGCGCAAATATGCAATCACCACACAGGCCCGCATATTTGCAATTTCAATTTTCAATTTGCGCCGCTTGAGGTTCTCCGCTGCTGACCCGGCCTTGTGCATTTAATATATTATATATCCTTCCAGTTTTTATAAAATACAACGAGAAGTTTTCGGCGGCGTTATTTTCTACATGTTTCTAGAAAGTGCATGGATAATGTGCACGACAGCTCATAGAATGGTTAATGTAAGTCGTGAATAACATTTTATTTTAGTAGGTTCTATCTTCAGATTCAGTGCAAAACTGAAAACACTTTGTAAGTTTACGATTACGGTGGCCCGTACAAAGAGTAGTTTAGTTGGCAACACTGTTTTCTAAGGAAGTTGGAAAAGGTTGGGCCTGAAAATACTATCATATAATGGGCCGTCATAGCTCAGTTGGTTAGAGCATTGCCACAGATATCACAGTCACATCACGGTCATAGGTTCAAATCCTGTTCGCGGAAAAATGGTTCAACCATTTTTTCCAATTATATACAAATATAATTGGAAATATATACCTATTTACTCGAATTTCTATGCATTTTTCAGATAGACACGGCTTCGGTTCAGTTTGTATCTTTGGTTATGTACATGGGATGCATTATAGCCAAGTTTTATGTTTACTGTTTTTTCGGTAATGAAGTATATTATGAGGTAAGGTGACAATTTATACCAACGCAGAATTGATTGGCAATTATTTACCGGTTCTTGCTGAAGGATAAAATAAACGGAGTTTGATGTTTGAAATATTTTACCTATCACAAAATTCTAACAGCGTTAAACAATCTAAACATAGAGCCTAAGCTCTTGTATACGATCTTGTTTGAGTTGGATCGTCTTTTATAAGTCTTCTTGAACTCGATAACCACTCTGTGGCTCAAGACATAAAATTAAGTACAGAACCCAGAATAATGCATGACTAACCCTTATATGTTATCCCTTTCTGCTCCATAACTCTATATAGAGATGACACGAAACTTAATGAAGCCTTAACATTTAAGGTATGACTCTAAGTTTTTTCTGGTTTTCAGAGTGAAAAACTTATTCAATCGGCGTATGCCATGAACTGGCTTATTATCCCGCTGAAGCACCAACGCGATCTCATAATCTTCATGGAGAGAATCAAACGGCCCATACAACCTATGGCACAAATCATACCACTTACCAATGGCACCTTTGTTTCGGTTCGTCCTTTTGTACAGCGATTTTAAAATGGAAGCGGACCGAAACCATGGAAATCGAGGAAACCGAAAAATAATTTTCTATACGTTCGGACCGATCCCGTTTTTAGCTAAATTCAACGATATTTTTTTCTACGACTTTATTTGCCTTCGACTCACAATTATAATTTCAATTCTCATGCTTACAGGTTTTACGAAGCTCTTACTCTTTTTTTGCATTTTTGAAGAACTCCAGTAAGTAAGTACCTAAGTAAATAAAGATAGTTTTTTTTTATTTACTACTAAACCCGCATTTGACCTCGATCTCGCCTGACGGTAAGCGACGATGAGGTCGACGATGGAGCACGCGGGTCCAGTAAATGCCTATTCACTCTGGCCTTGAATATCCCAAGGTTGTAGGTTTCGGGAAATACAGACGCCGGCAGGTTGTTCCATTCCTTAGCCGTTCGCATAATGAACGAAGAAGCAAATCGCTTCGTACGAGCAGATGGGATATCAACAACATAAGGATGGAACCCCTCCCCGCGCCTGGTAGTCCGAAGGCGGAATGGAGATGCTGGAATTAGGTCGTGTTAGTTAAAGGGACCCAAACTGAAAAGGACATCGTCACAATACTATAGCTACCTTTCCTTCTCTTGATTTATTGATTTATTTAATTATCAACATTGTCGCAGAATTTTAGTTATTTTTATAAATTAACTGGTTGAAAATCAGCGCTGTGTGTGACACGCAAGTGTCAAGTGTGTGAGCCAGATGCCTAATTGTGTAATAATGTTAATTTTTAAAATTTTTAACATAGGGTAAGTAGGACGTTCGTGCAACCGTCAGTTGAACGAAACTTCCTTAAAGTTAGTCTTCAATAAATCACATGCTATCCCCTTCAACGCCATAGCTCTAGATATAGATGACACGAGACACGAGGACAGGAGGTTTCTTAAAACTCATTGTGTTTTTTCTTTTCTTAGATAAATCTACACAAGAGAGATAAATAGTTAAATGGACACAATTAATACTAAGTGCACAAAGAAACACTGATTTAGTCTTCAGTTCAGTCAGCTGATCACTAGCTGATTGATCACAATTGCATTATAATGGTATGGCGAGAACTAAGAAGAAATCCATTAACAGGAAATTAAAACTATAAGAAAATACGTAGTAGATTATAATAAGATTCTTTGCTTGCGATAATATACGAGTATAATGTAAGAATAATGAAACACAATTAAAACAACGATCAATCATGATGTGGTTTTATTTTGATCCGACTAAAGAATATGCACATTTATTTTGTTTATATTTTACTGTTATACTCGAGTATAATTAGTAACATTATTTATATCTATTTACACTAAGAAGAAAAAATAATAACTATAGATTATTGAAACTCCTCTAGTGCCGTGTGGTGCCAGCCTTAAGTGCCGTCTTAGAGAATAGCACCACCCCAACTTATCCCGTGGATGTACGAGGCAACTGAAGGCCTTAGTGGATACTATTCAACAGCTAGTAGTTTGTCCACAAAATCTTACGACGAAAAGTGGGAACTACGTGTGATTGGAGGTGGTTCCTCTATCTACCCCCTCGGGGATTATGGATGTGATAGTTATGTATATGGAACCCCCCTGTAACTAGATATAATTTGTTTTCAAATGATGCGTGTGTTATACGGTTGGTTTTCTCATTTCTGTGACATGGATCAAGGATCAATTTTTCATCACGTTTTGCGGATGACGGATGCCGATGGCTCTGTGTAAATAGAACTGTCTTTTAGACGTCAAAATTCATACCTCAGTCATCCTAAGCGATTACCGTAGATTTTGCCAGAGGCAGTAAAATAAATGATTTTTATTTACCTGGTTATAATGTATATAATGTGGTTTATAACTTGGTTTATAAAGGAGGAGGGGAGGCCTTTGCCCTGCAGTGGGACAGCCTATAGGCTATTAAAAAATACTTGGGTATATAGTATATTTCATTTAATCATAAACGGGGTTTTTCTTTTTCAATTCGTTACTATTTGTTCACATAAGATTTACCATGTTACGAACATATGGTTAAGAATACAAATTTGAGGTCATCAAAGGAAGCTCTCAAACACACGTTGTTTGCAAATATGTTTACAAACCTTTTTATTTCTTCGTTCGGACAAAATGTAGGTAGATTAATACTGTGCTGGATCGCGATATAGTCCTACCTGCTTTTTTCTATGTTTACGTTCGACTAGCGCCACACCGGCCTGCTACCGGCCATCGACCAACCAGAACTCGTTTGACCGCCAACTTGACTGCGTGTTTTGTCGTGTGCTTTCCGAAGACAAAGAAATTGCTCTAATATTGACTATTTCGCTAATTAGTGCCGTTGTTGTTGATTTGGTGTCTGATTAAATTTGTTGTGACGCAGGAACATTTTGGGAGCTCCCACACTCAGTGCAAACTGTACTGCATCCTGTGACGTCATCCGCCATCTCATCAGACGCAAGGAGAGGAGTCGACAACAAGATCAAAGGTAGGTGGACTTATATGGTCATCTGTGCAACTACCATAATCTATTCCGCATTTTGTTCGAAAAACAGTCCACAATTCGAATTTTCCCCAAACGACGAATTCGCTGTTCTTAACTTTCACATCCACACGTAAAACATTTACACATTAGTCGCTAATCACTACCTAGATATATTTACAATTTCTTTCTAAATATCTTTTAAATTAGTGTTTGTGACAATAAATATTTTTTAAGCTTATTTTTTTGTATCATTAAATCGTTATTATGTTCTTACCTATATGATATTACGCGGTGACGTTTTACCTAAATTTAATTTTTAGTCATGGATTTACCCAGTAATAGATTAATCAGATCTTTTCTAGCAGTTTATTACCTATTAGGTACTTATATCATAAACTAATAATTTAGAAGATTTGATGTTTTTGGACCCACGGTTTCGCCTCCACCATGCAAACCTATCGCAATTAATCTCACTTAGGACTAAATCTTTCATTATGGGACGAACATTGTCAGTGGGATAGGAGCATCGTCGCTGATACTCGACACTTCAGTCTGTTCGTGTCCGTGGTAGAGGTAACTCTATCGAAACGAATAAAGGGAACTATATTATAGACTGCAATATACACCGCCGGCGATTAAACCCTGTCTAAGCAGGTAGTTTTTCAAAATGTGTTCTGGGCGGTAGGCGGGCGAGTGATGTGCGAGTCATTTTTTAACTTATTAACAGCCGTTGATGGATGATGTAATGGCCCCGCCGTAGCTTGCTATGGCCTTCAACCTAAGATTTTGAAATCCAAGGAGAGGGCCTTCACTATATTAAAGATAGCTCGATTATATGTACTTATATGTGGTAGTAGTTAACAATTAATTGACTTAGTTATATTTTTTAATATGGTTACCTAAAAGCCTAAAACTCGAGGTATTCGTGGACGAGGTTGAAGTTGAAAGGCTTAAACATAAGCCTTCCCCTGCCTTGTAGTAGTACATAATTGAGCAAGTACAATATTAATTTTCTCCCAGGTGGGAGAAAAGACAAATAATCCAACTTTACCTACCTCATCATCAAAATAATACGGGGTACACAAAACATCTAATCATCATCATCATCGGGTGCCATCTTCAAATTGAAGTTTGGAGGTCAGTAGGCAAAATCGCTTGCGATCCCATGCTACGTCTTTCAGATCACGGTAGCTCAGTCCCGTCCACTCCTTGATATCATCCAGCCATTGCGCCGAGGGCATCCTGGACCTGTCTTTCCCGCGATCTTGCCTTCAAGGATCAACCTTGGAAACTCATATAGGGATCCTCTTTGCAGGTGGCCGACAAAGGAGGTCTTTCTTCGCATGACGGTTGACATCAATTCACGATTACGGTTGGCTATTTCCATAACCCTTTGGTTTGAGGTGAATCTAGTCCAAGGGATTTTGAACATTTTGCGTAGCGTCCACATCTCAAACGCCTGCAATCGCTTACAGGTTCCCGTCTTTAGTGCCCATGTTTCGCATCCGTATAAAAGAGTTGACCAAACGTAGCATCTCATAACGTGGTGCCTTATATCGAATTGAATTTTGGGGTCGCATAGTACTTTGGACATCTTGTGGAAGGCTGCTTTTGCTTGTCCGCTTCTAAATCTTATTTCTTCTTTGTGGTCCAAGTCAGCATTGAAGTATCTACCAAGATATTTAAATCTACTGACACTTTCGACATTGCAGCCTCGAAGCTTGATCTTAGGAGGCGTTTGCTGGTACTTTGCAGTGACAGTCTTTGTTTTGCTGGCATTGATTAATTGTCCCATTTTCTCACCTGCAGCAGCTAATACTTCAAGCAGTTTGTATAGTCCAGCCTCTGAGCTTGCAAGCAGAACAGTATCATCAGCGTATCGTAACATAACACCTAACCACATTCTAAAACTAAGTAAGTTGAAACTCATATAAAAGCCATTCTGTAATATTTTACTACGAATCGAAATTCGCATGGGAACGCGCGATTTGTTTCCTTACTTTAAGATTGTTTCAAATCTTACCATTAATTATAATACGCATTTTCCAAAGACTACATATTTTAAAAAAAAAATCTTTGATTTATGTCAAATAATAACTGTAACTGTGTAACTGAACCTCTTCTAACGACATTTAACTACCTATTTAATGCTTTTTTAGGGAAACTCTATTTAAAATTTTATGTAAAATGGCCAAAATCGTCCTTACGTAATTAATGAATGATCACTTCCCAAAACATCTATTTTCAATTTCCAAAAACGTCTCTAAAATATATAACGAATTTAAAATTTCTAATTCAAATCAATTTACATCACAATTGCCTCTCCGAACAAACCACAATCTACCTAAACCATCCTGCAATAATGTTTAAACATTCATAAACTGGACGTGTTATTTCCAGGTCCCTTGTTCAACCAAGGCGTCCCACAGCACGAGGAGATTCTCACTAAGACGATCCGACAGGCGCATTTATTCCTCCAGGGCTTCAACTGGTCAGCTCTCCTAACCTGTTTCCTCCATTCCCTGTACCCATTAATACTACACTTGCAAGGGGAGCAAGTGGAATTCGCTATATGGCTGCCCTTTGACGCCAAAATGAGTAAGCAGTGAGTTGAGCTTACTGTTTATTATGCAACAGCTTAGGCAATAATTGGCAGCTAGTACTCGTAAGTGTAGGTAATAACGCAGTTTAAGTTACGAGTAGGTACCTACTCACAGGAAATGTTTACGGCTTACATGATAAAACGAGGCATAACTGCTGTGAGAAGGTAGATGTTTAGTTGTGTTTTTTAAGTCTTTCTTTTTTGGCTTCGGTTCATTATAGGACCATGCCAATCCCATAGGGTAACACAAGTTCTTATTCACTACACTGCTGCACAGAGACAGCGCCTGATATATCTGAACAGATTAAAATCGGATTGTTTCGGAATATGGCTGGCTTAAAATTGTAATTATCTGACCATTACGCCTCTCCTCGTTACCCAACAAGCGCTGTCTGTGGGCCGCCGTAATACTAAACTTAGTTGTATTTATTCCAGAAATGTAGGTATAATAGTAAGAAAGTTGGCTTCGACGAAATTACAAATGTTCATTTCGGAAAGTGAATAAATATTATTAAAAAAAACAAGCGGGGACTGTCTTGGAATGCATTCTTATGGACGTGTTCAGAGTCAGGCCCCAGTAGGTGCACTCCACCTCACAATTTTATAGTAAATACTCTAACAAGGCCTCTATACGTGTTGGACTCATGTTCCCACGCAAGCTTTTCAAAGGACATGAAGGAAGGATCATACTAGATAACAATTATTTTATTAATTTTGTTTACTAGTTATCGTAAATATTAAAATAAAGGTGTAAGGAGAGCAGACGAGAAAAACGAGCCACCTAATGATAAACTGTCACTGTCGCTCATAAACATTTCACGCACATGTGCTGCTAACATTGAAGACTTGCAATACCTACCTCATGTGCCGGTAATTACGCTGGCTCAAACTAAAACAGCAATGCAATTCAGTAGTTTCCAAATAAATTGATGGTCAAATGTGAAAATAGAATTAAAATTCGTTGAAAAATAAAATCAATCAATCAAAAATCAGACGATAGAAAGAAACGGCAATATTACATTATGATGTCACTGTATAGTAGCATCATACAAGCAGATCCTGGCTACATATAAACTGTTTTGCTAAAAAGGGACAGAGCATCTCTCCAGTACTAAATTAAATCATTAATATCTCTGAAGTTAGTTGAGATATCGAAAAAAGAATTTTAGATCCTTCTTTAGGATGTCCATGTAAGATGGTTGATGGAATAAATTTTTTTAGTCAAATACCGAATTCTACTAAAATAGAGTAATAAATAGGAAAGTAAGAAATTGTACCACTGTTAAGATCTTCATAGATTGATCGATTGATATTATTTTAAACAGGTTTTACTTCGTGATCGTTTATGTTTGGGTACAAACATCCCTGCTTGCTTTCATCAACACTACAATGGATGCCTTTATATCGTACATAGTGGCACAGAGCAAGACTCAGCTGTCAATTCTCAGGTAAACTTCTCTCTTCCTCTCTCTTCTTCTTTCGTAACCACGCGAGTTGTAGATTATATATCTCTAAATAAGTCTGGCATCGATGGCGTATAGTGGTCAGAATTCCAGAAGTCTATTACAGGTCATACGCTCTACGATGTTACAACTGACATATTGCTAGAACGTAACCTGTACGTGTCGTTGCGAACATGTATGTAACGCATGAACATAAATTATGCTAAAATATTACAGAAATTTAAAACATTTTAAAGTATTCAACGTCTTCGGTACATTGGCATAATTTTTTGTAAAAGTTTCAATATTTTCTCAATCATGCACAGTTACATTGTAGTGTATCATCTGGTTGTAACAATTAACCTAGTGAAGAGACTCGAAATATATATTATGCCGTTACCTACCTAATACAATTTATATGTAACTAGGTACTACGAAAACAAAAGTGCTGTTACATCACTAGTTAAGGGCAGGTTATTCGAACGCAGTAACTTTCTCGTGAAAAAGTAACCATTAAATAATTACTGACAATACGTCAAACATATCTACGGTTTCCATAGGTACCAATAACATGTTAAGCTGTCATGGCGTCTGTTGAAGTCTCCGTAATGGTTTGTATTTTCGTAAATAAGTTTTATGGTCTTAGAAAAAGTATTGTATGCAACGCACGTAATGGCGATTTTAACACTCGAACGATCTATTATGAAACTCAGCAGTTCTCATGTTAAAATCGCTATCATTACGTGGCCGTTGCATAAACTACTATTATCCGATGTAAACCAAGAATATTTGATTGTTAATCGTTGAATCAAAAATAGGTGAATTTCAAAGATCGTGGAAGAACGTGGCCTTCATGTTCTTGACATCCTGATAGGCGTAACATCGTTCGCTGATTAAGGTATAGTGGAAGTAAAATAGGCTGTTGATGATGACAAAATTTGTCTACACTCTCGTCGTCTAGAATAAACCGTATATTACCTATATAACTTATCTAATTATTTTTACAGGTTCGATCTGGAAAACGTTGTTAAAAAGAGCAAGGAAGAAGCGTTACTATCTTCGGAGCGCTTCCAGAATATTCTAGAAAAGCGTTTTCATACCATATTCGCACATTATAACGAAATAGTCAGGTAGGTAATTTACAAAATATTGTAAAATGTAAAGTAGCTAAAAAAATTATAGGTGATCTACCATTTTTCAGATTTTCAAAAACACAACAAGAGATTTTTGGTAATGCGACATTTTACTTTTTCTTAGTGGTGACATGGATAATATGTATGACAGCATATAGAATTATCAGCGTAAGTTTAATGGAAAATGACATGGAAACAATAAAATTAATTACCTAGTTACTTATTTTTTTAATTATTTTATTACTTTTCATGTATTTTATTCAATATTTCAGGTAAAGTCGGCTTCTGTACAATTTTTTTATATGATTATGTACATGTTTTGTATTGTAGCAGAGTATTTTGTTTATTGTTTCATCGGAAACGAAGTTTAATATGAGGTAATTTTACTCATATTATATAGAATATAATAATAACCATTTAAACCCGTTATCTACGAAATATTTAAAATCAATCACTTATTGAACAACTTAGCTTTTGAAATTTTGTATCTAAAGTAGATCTATTAAATATTACATACCCAAATCTAAAATTTCAGCAAACACAAGTGAATGATGGAAGAAAGGAAAAGTACTTACTACAGCTCCACCTGTTTTGAAATAGCAACACCCGATTACAGAGCGAGAAACTAATGGAATCTACTTACGCTATGGATTGGCTGCAAATTTCGATGGAGCGTCGACGAGAGCTCATTATCTTCATGGAAAGAATCAAACGCCCCATAGAACCTATGGCGGTGATCATACCGCTCTCAAACAACAGTTTTATTTCGGTGCGTAATTCGGCACTGACCTATTGTACTGTGCGGCGCCCTGCCCTCCGTTGTTATAATAATAATATTCTTTATAATTTACAGATTTTACGGTGGGCATTTTCATTCTACACATTTTTAAAGAATTCAAGTGAGTGAGCGGTAAACGAAATGGAGAATCGGAGACTCACTGAAAAGCATTAGCACAGTTTAGCGCTAGATACCCTAGTCTATATAAATTAGGTTGTAATGTATGGTCCTGGGCTGATAAAGTAATAGAATAATAGTAGCATGGTCGTGGTAGCACAGAATCGTAACCATTTTTTGAACGAGGGGAATCTCTCATGAGCTTCTCTTCGCGACGGGGAGGCGAATGTGGTATGTCAGACTTTTACTGATTAAAACCCGTGGGGTTGGTGGTCTCGCCGCATTGGTGGCAGGGACCCGGGAAAGCTTGCGAACACATCCGCGAACCCCGCCTGCGGGTGCCCGCTGAAGCAGGCCCTTCTCGGAGGGGACTTAAAGTTCCCCATCCGCCAGTTAGAGGTGTGCCGGACACACCTGCCAACTCGAGCCAACTCGAACTGCCGCTTCCGTCACGCAGGTCCTCCTGCGGAGGCGGACAGTGGCAGGAGAAATCCCCCGCCTGTCTGGCGCCACCACAAACCTGTCCGGTGCCTATCCTTGTGGTGGGCTCCGCTCAGCTCAGAGGCACACGCGGAGAGCCCTCCCGTCGTAAAATTAAAGTGACTTTTTATCACTAAATATAATGAACCATTTTTATTTTTAAGCTTTTATAAAACATATTATTAGTCTATACCAATATTATAAAGAGGAAAGGTTTGATTTTTTGTTTGTTTGTTTGAATTGAATAGGCTCCGAAACTACTGAACAGATTTGAATAATTCTTTCACTGTTGGAAAGCTACATTTTTCTTGAGTGACATAGGCTATATTTCATTTTCAAAAAAAATGGGGATCCTTACTTAAATTACGATAAAGTGTAAAAAAATATCAAAAAACTTCCTTACATCGCGTACGCTGCGAAAATTATTGATGATAGAACAAAATGATATATAACATTTTTTTAGAACACACCATTATCAACAAAAAAATCAGCGGCAGCGTGTCTCTAACTATTATACTCATGTCACAATAAGCGTTTTTTTTATAATAAAAAAAAAGAAATTAAAATACCACCGCTACAAAAAGCTCTTTATTTGTACCTTATCAAAATAAATGATTTATTATTTAAGACTGCTTTAATACCTTTATATTACTTTTTGAATTATTCGATTCTGACATTCCATTCAAAAGATATCACGAGTTTAAAACTTTGAAAAAATAAACTCCATTCGGCTACTTATGCGTTGCAGGGCGTCACTCGGATTTTTTTTAAATTTACTCTTTTTTAGGAGCTCGACGCAAAAAGGAGTGAATATGTGTGTTATATTATTATTATTATTATGAATGTGTTAAAATTAACAAATGTAAATGTAATGTTTAATGCCCGTGCGAAGCCGGGACGGGCCGCTAGTACGAAATACAACACTGCGAGAGTTTTATTTATTACCAGTATTTTTACGCATTGTTCACAAGGATGTTCTTACCATGAATTTGTCAATTTAATAACAATTAAAGGAAAATAAAACAAAATCCGAAAAGAGTTCTATTTAGGGATCCGTGCCCCGAAGGGGAAAACGGAGCCCTAATTGCTGTCATTTAATCGTCCGTCCATCCGCCACGCGAATCTTGCGCCTAAATGAAATAAGATCCAGTCTTCAAAATTTCACAAAGTAATGTATTCCCTTGACCTAAACCGAATATAATTTTTTTTATTATTAAAGGGGTTTGACATATAATATTTTTGTACCCTATTGTGTGTGTGTATGTGTGTGTGTAGGGGGGGGGGGGGGGGGGGGTATCGTCTTAGGGAAGGGGCAAAGTTCCCTGGGCAGGGCTCTGCTCGAACGATCGGGCAGGCGGGCATGCAGCGGTGCCATCTCACGTAGACATGGGTGTGCAGAGTTGTCGGCGCGGTCAAACATGCCGCGTGCGAGGCGCTCGATGAACGTGTCCAGTCTCTCTTAGGCACTTGCCTAAGGGAGGTGTGTATATTCCACCTCCCGGTTCATCCCGTCACAGCAGCACGCGGCCATGGCACGCTGCTGCCCTCCCCAGGGTCGCCAGCCAATGGACGGCCAAAGCCCCCACTTTAACCGGCCGCGACCCTGATTGGAGTAATCAATTTAGTCGCCTCTTACTACAGGCAGGTGTTACCGCGTAGCTCTATTCTTCGCCCGAGACTACAGGGCAGGGAAGTATCTACCACCTGTTTTGAAATTGCAACAACCGTTTGCAAACGTTTTCAGAGCGAGAAGCTGATGGAATCTACTTTCATCGTGGATTGGCTGCAAGCCTCGATGGGGCGTCGACGAGAGCTCATTATTTTCATGGAGAGAATCAAACGCCCCATTAAACCTATAGCAGGAATCATACTGCTCTCATACAGTACTTTTGTTTCGGTTCGTATTTTATACAGAGTTAGGTACCTACATCAACATTTTTGATAGTTATAGTGGAATAATACCGTAAATATTTTTTTTTAAATTCCTTATTTAATTGTTATGATTTTTTTTCGATTGACGGCGCTAGTTTCGCTTAGGCGCTAGCCTTAGAGAATTAAAACGAATGAAATAAAAAAAACCTGTTATAAAATAAAATAAATGTTTAATTGTAGATAGTCACATCTTAAGGTCTTTAAAAGTCTTTGTTATGATAATTTTGTGAATTATCTACCATAATTGTAACTGTAATTTTACTTTTTACAGATTTTACGGAGCTCATTTTCATTTTACACATTTATAAAGAATTTAAGTGACTGATTTCGGGCTGCGATGAAGAGAATAGTAAACTACATAGAATAGAAGGATGAATCATAGAATATAATAATAATAAACACCTACACCGAATTTGTAGTCGCAGTAGATATTTGTTTTTTTTAAGGCAAAGGGAACTGAGCCCATACAGCCATGTCTGATGTAAACAACTCTTTCAAGTCTTCATTAAAATGCTGGTGTGACACATTTCAATGCTATCTGGGAGAATCTTCCACGCTTCTGCGCCATCCGAACCAAATAAGAAGGCGTCCCGGACGCAGTGTGGCTCTTCAAAATCCAGCCAAGTACGGATCGGGCTGCAGCGTCTTATTTGACTTTACTTCACTGTCCCACACATTAATCACATTTAGTAGACGTTCTTCGAATAAAAAACACCATTCTTACTTGAAAAGCACTACTGTAAAACAATTTGCAAAACAATGAAAAAAAGCTGGTGTGGACGCGACAAAAGCGCGGGAGAAACTCCTAATAGATTTTATTATTTTATAAAACACTTATGAAAGATTGTGCTTTCTTTTTCTTTTTTTTTTCTTTTTATTGTAACTAGTAGTAGATACCTACTTTAATACTCCCTTCAGTTTTATCTTTATTGCTTGCTTTATTTTTTATTTTATACAATAATACCTACTACATACATACCTTCCTGTATTCTAATGTAAAATTTAAAAATTAAGTACCTTCGTTTCCTAATATTTTACTTAGTTTATTCATATTCTTTAATGGTATTTATAACAACTATTCAATCTATAATTACTAATACTATTTGTGTTCCGGTAGTGTATCATTAATCATTAGGGAGTGATTCCTGACACAAAGGTGATGCCTGAAAATCAGCGCCGCAGTGCTAAATCCGCTGCGGAAACAGGCTGAGGCATTCCCCTTTTTCCGGTGCTGCACATCACCTTCATCAAACTTAAAGTAAAGTAAAATACACTTTATTGCACAAATAGAAAATAATAAACATGAGATAGGAAAGGAAATAGTGAAATACAATTTAGGCAATTACAATTACATTACAAAATCTGGCTTCTGATGCAGATGATCTGATTTTACAATTTAGCCATTAACATGTAGTCATGTAGCGTATTCATGTAGGTATTGTAATAAGTCAAAAGTATAGTCAAATGGTGTAATTCAAGTAATAGCGGACAAGTGATGGAAAAAACAGTATGCCAATGACAAGTTTTATTTAAAATCAGTCAATAGTCGTTGTCAAAGTAGACATATTTTAACACTATGGATTTTTTTGGCGACAGTCCCGATCGTCACGAATCTGGCGAAATCTATCATTCACTGACCTGTAAATCTGTTCTACAGACACTGGACTGGCTGCTCCATACAAATGACAGCAATTTTTTGGGCCGATTTGAGACGCCTCCCGCGTTGGTTACGGGAACTAATTTAACATTTAATGCAATAGGCTTCCGTATCGCGCTGAGTACCTCGCATTATTGTCTATAGAATAGATATTACTCCATATGTCTCGTTTACTCTTCTTTTTTTAAATAGCTTTTCAGACTTTTTTCCATGAAGATGCGTTTCCAGTTTACTACATAATAGTATTGCAACTTCCTTGTATTTATATCATTACCAGCCTTTGCCATCTACAAAGGCAGTAGAAAATACAAAACATAAAGATATAGAAACGTCAAAGTGAGTGACGTAATATGCGCGGACGTAATGGAATATTCAACAACAACAAAAAAGAAAAAAAGTGTAACCAATTTGTAGAATGTGCTCTAAATTCGGGAAATTCACAGGTCTGGGTGTTTTATAATACGAGAAATGCCTTATATCTTCATGCGGGTACAATTACTGATTAGATTGATTACGATGTCGATTCTGTCGTATCCATTATAGTTCATAACATACTATTATGAAGGCGCAAATTTCAAAACAAATCTATGTATGACCTTTTCACACACGAGCGATTCTCCCGGATCGATTAGACGGCGATTGGGGTTATTGGATGGGGCGGCGGGTAAAAACCCGATGGGTATTTACCCGGTAAACACTCATTTCGAAAATCATGAGTAGCAATGACAAAAAACATACCAAAATACTTGGTTAATTGCTTGCAAAGCGACTCAATAATTTATTGTGATTTCTGGAAAATTGAATTGAAAAATATTTTTGTCAAATTTGGCCAAAAAGCGTCTAAAATTTATGATATTTTTTAGTTTTTGACGATTTTTTGACGAGTTTTGTATCTACCTTTTTTAACGATGGGAATCTCTCATGTCAGACTCTGACTAAAACCACCTCGGTATTCCAACGAGACACGGGATCGCTAGAGCACACAACCGAGAGTCTGCCAGCGGGTGTCTGCATGAGCAGACCCTTCCGGGGACATAAGTCTCCATCCGCTTGTTAGAGGCGTGCCGGTATTGGTACCATGTATTGGTACGCTAACCAACTCAAGGATCTATAGTCGGGCAGCGGACATCCTTGTTTCCGTCACCCAGGTCCTCCTAGAGGGTGGACAGCGGCGGAGGACAGATCCTTCCCCGCCTGCCCAGCAACACAACGCCGGGCCTGCCTTGCCGTTACGTTTCGACTGTGCCTTAAAACGAATTCTTGAGGAAACCCTCAATGTCTGCCTCAGTGAGACGCAGTGGTGCCAGGCTAGCCTGCCGATTAGGCATGGTGGGCTGGGCGTGCGACGGCTGCAGGAGACCGGTCCTGTTGCCTTCCTGGCTTCCTCGCATGGGGTCACGGATCTTGTCACTCGCATTATACCCAATAATGGTGACGAGATCTGTATCCCATTTGCTGCGGAGGCTTTAGGTACTTGGTCGGTTCTGTGCCCTGCTGCCGACCGGCCCGAGAAATTATACAGCCAAAGGGAATGGGACGAAATCACCTCGCGACACCTCCTGACAAACCTGATCACGGAAGCATCGGGGGCCGAGTTGGCTCGCCTGCGTGCGGCCGCCAAACCAGTCGGGTGCCTGGTTGCATGCCTTACCCTCCCCGCATATGGGCACGTTGCTAGACGACGACTCTCTTGGAGTGGCCGCGGCGCTCCGACTCGGTTGCGCGGTTTGCGAGCCCCATCACTGTGTCTGCGGCTCACTGGTCGAGGCCGACGGACACCACGGGCTGAGCTGCATGCGATGCGCGGGCCGGCGCCCCCGTCACAGCGCGATCAATGAAATCCTCAGACGGGCCATGGTTTCAGCTGAGGTACCGTGCGTCTTGGAGCCCCCGGTTTGTCCCGTGCGGACGGCAAAAGGCCGGACGGTCTTACATTGATTCCATGGGCAAGAGGGCGCTGTCTCCTCTGGGACGCGACGTGCGTTAGCACTTTCGCGCCCTGCCATCTCGCCAGCACTCGGCAGACTGCAGGTGCAGCTGCCGAGGCGGCGGCCCAGAGGAAGCACCTAAAGTACTCCAACCTGGAATCGATGTACGACTTCGTGCCTTTGGCAGTTGAAACCGCGGGACCATGGGGCTCCGAGGCCAAGGATCTGATTCGCGCTGTGGGGAGGCGAATTAAGGAGAGAGGAGGTGATCCGCGTGCCGGCCACTTTTTGGTACAGCGCATCTCCCTCGCCATTCAGCGAGGGAACGCCGCGAGTATTCTGGGTACTTTCGGCCAGGGGGCACTTCGCGGGGGGCTGTTTGACTGAAGTTATATTGTATAATTTTTGCCTAGTTATAGTATGACATTTTACTAATTAGTTTTTTTATTATCATAATATATTAAATAATATATAATATTTTTATATTGGCAGTACACGTTCCATTGCTCGTTTGAATAAAAATTTGATACATTTTCAGCTGTAAACGCGGTAATGCAAGATACACAATTATCAACGTGTATTATTTCAACTGGTTATGAAACGCTCTCTAGGTAGTTTGACTGAGAATTATGTTATGGCGGGAAAGTCGCTGGAAAAGGTTCTACGGTGTTTATTTTACTGCTCAAAAATTGTTTTCTGGTGATTTTGATACCTAGCTAAAATCGATGTAGTTTTGTCTAGCAAACGTCAATAACAGTGACAATGTGTTGAAGTCTTAAAATAATCTTCTCTTTAGTGGTTCGTTGTGTAGGTACCTAGTTCACTCTGTGATTCTGCGGCGGGCCATGAGAATTCGCCAGGGACTAGATCCGTTAAAATTTCCGTCATAACTCCTAGGGGTGTTAAAATGTGTCTACACAACAACATTTTGAAGATGAAAAACTAAAAACTGTTTTAAATCGCATTATTTTTAGGCTGATGGCGTGTTGCCATTGCTTTGTTAAATTTTAAAAAAAAAATTCTGATTGACTGACGTGTGTTAGGTTTAGGTAGGTACTGTTGGTTGCGATTGACGAAGTGCAGATTGCAGTTTTATTGGGTTTTGTGGTGAAATAAGCAAAGTTATTCAATTTTTAGAAGGAATATTTGCAATTCAACAATGTTTCGTTACGTGCTGGCTTTATTGTTGCTAAACACATGCAGCAACAGTTTCGTGAGCCCTTTACCAACAACTGCGTCTAACGGACCCGTGTCTAACTGGCTGGCTGCACTCGCAAAACACTGTGAAAACACATTTTTATCGCGACAAATTATTAGTAAAATAAAGGATTGCAATGTCCCTGTATCTCCGTTCAATGAACAATTGATCGGGTGCCTGTTGTTTTACGATATTAACACCCGATTGTGTGATGCAGTTGCTTCAGCTAAACTATCCCTAATAGACGATTATTCCGCAAAAATAAGTGAAACGTTCGAGGTGGAAAAAATGTGCACTATAGCAAAAGATTTCAATGTCACGAGTTTACCCGAAAATCCTTCCTACAAAGCTAATGTTGAGAAAGTGTTCGTCACTCCCCTAGCATGTGCAAAAGTATGTGGTGTTCCAGACATCCTTAACCAGGATTCCAACTTCTTCTGCAAATACTTTAAATGGGGATCAGAAATGTTAACCCATCAAATGAGTTCTGCTCCAACACAAGTAGATATTTTCGTACCACACGTTTCAAGCGAGACTGCACCGAAAATAGAAAATAATGTTCAGCCAAGTGTGAATAATATTCTGCACCCATCTGCTATTGCAAGCAACACTAAAAGCAATAATAATCCCAATGAACCGTTAAAAGAATCTGATTCTGGTAAAGTAACAAATGAAAAGCCTGAACAGCCTGTTTCAAATGTTGATGCAGAACCAAGAAAACCAGAAGTCAGTGCTCCATCATCTACAAGTAAACTGGTATCAGGCTTGGAAAACATTGAAGTCTCAGCTCAAAATCCATTGGGTGCTGAAGTTAAAGCCCCTGTTGCAGAGGCACAACCAGTAGACTCATTACTAAATGTGAATCCAAGTCAGGAAGGTATGGATAAGCCGTCTGCCGCAGAAGTACATCCATCAGATAAAGATGAGGTAGCCAAGTTGGAAGCCCCTCTCAAAAACATGTCTGTAGAACAGAAAGAGGCGATTCCTGTTATTGAAAAATCAAAACCACAGAGTAGTCCTGAGGATTATCCGGGTAATGATGACTTAAGTAATATAGATTAGTTACTGCACAAAATGCATGCTGCATGCACTTACATTGGGCTTAAAAACTCAGGGGAAAAATTAGACTTGTAAACTTCTAATTATACAGTAGGGGAAGAATATTTTTTTTGTATTGTAGTAATGGGCTGGTTTCCACAACTCGATGTCTATAGCACCTATTTTGCATGTAATGGAAACTCAAGCCACCTCAACCTCGCCAAAAAGTCCAGCAGTCCTTTAATGTCCTGTAGGACTTTGGGAACTGACCTCAGGGTTCAGCCTTTAGCGGGGGAATAAATTATGGGTACTTTTGGGTTTTGTAAGTAAGTAATACGATTATTTTACACACAGCAATGACCGTAACAGTTATAATTATAATAAAATAATTATGTAGTCAA
Organism: Hofmannophila pseudospretella; assembly: GCA_947369225.1. Classification (NCBI taxonomy): domain Eukaryota; kingdom Metazoa; phylum Arthropoda; class Insecta; order Lepidoptera; family Oecophoridae; genus Hofmannophila; species Hofmannophila pseudospretella. The sequence continues at coordinate 8,197,986 of OX376321.1, read as the reverse complement.
AGGTAAACTGTGTCACATTAAACTCTAAGTTGTCACTTCTTGGAAGTCAATTTTGTGCATGACGGGATGCATGACGTGAATATGAGAAAGTTGTAAGAATGAAGGTTGTTCCTCTGTCTACCCTCTCGGGGATTATGAACGTGAGAGTTATGCTATGCTATGTAAAAATGTATGCATAATTTTTTATACTACTGTACATTAAAAATTTCAAAGGTGTATTAACATGTTTGAAATTTTTTTATATTATATTTTGAATATACCTGCAAAGATCCCTAATTAATCTGTGCATACAAGTGACAGTAAAAATTGTTCTGTATTATTATTAATGTTCTTTATAAAATAATTTTCCAGACTCCGATGATGCTCCAGCAGACCTGCAAGGTGATGATGATGATACCGTCATGAATGACCCAGATGTCAACCCACCCAAGATTACCCCAAAGAAGACTGAAATATCAGCTCCAGAAATGGGTAAAATGAAATAATTTTCTATTTAGATAATTTACAATATCTTAACATTATTATTTTATATTTTATAAGGAAACCAGACGAGCAAACAGACCACCTGATGGTAAGTGGTCATCGTCACCCATATCTATGATATCTATCTCACTTCATAAAATACACAAACTTAATGAACAAAGATTGGTAGTATGATATCAGTAAGAATAACATTTTACCTTGAAGAAAGAAACAGGAAACGTGCTCTTACCTACCTTGATTTTGTTTCAAGACCCATTCGACACCTAATTTTGTCGAGTCTAGAGAACAAGTAATGTGTTGATTACAACCTTGAAATCATTTACTCAAATGTGGAGTGTCAGTAACAAATAATATTTATTTTGTCTAAAGCACAGGTATGATCTTAATTCTTTTTTCAATGCAATGAATTATTTTTTTAAATTCATGTGAGACCTATTTTCACTTGTAATTTTTCAATCAGTTTCAGATACTTTCCCCAACTCACTACAAGATGGTTACACCAATGATGATGATCAGGTGTTCTACCCATTCTTCCTTACTGCTGTGATCCTCGTGATCCTGCTCTATGTCCTGTATCATAACAAGAACAAAGTAAGCAAAGTGGTATGTATTTTTAGCTTATTTTAATTCGATTTTATTGAGTAATCTAATGACCCGCGCTAGATCAAAAAGACTATCCTTGGGAATCAATCTATACTTATGTGAAAACCGGAACATTATTATTATTATTATTATTTATTGAAAATCTACATAATTTCATCATTTACAGTGTAACAAAAACCAATATAGGTTTGTTAAGAACACTGGCAGACCGTCGACGGTCGCATAATATTTGTGAGTAATTCATAATTCACTCAGTCGTCTCTGAGATTATCCTTCACAGACAGAGAGATACACTGGGTTACATTGTTTTATACTATGTAGTGGTGTAGTGGACAACAACATAATATATCAGGCTTATACTTTGTCGCTTTAACTCATTTCATACATTCATATGAATGTCAAGTAACCATAACAAAAACTTATTGTGACAGGGTTCCACAGAGTATAGCCCTACTATGAGTATTAATGCGATGTGTCTGGGATATCCAGATACCTGGAATCTGTTATCAATCTAGGATTGACTGATAGGCATTGCCATCTTATTATCAAAATATTTATAACTTTTAAATATTTGATATCATGATGTTATATACGACACGCATAATGAATGACTCATTACATGATCAAAATTGATAAGCTGTCTTGTCTATGTAACACAACACAGCTTAGAGAATCCTTGAAAATATTTTCCTTGTTTATTTTTATTCTCTTTTGGTGAGGAAATAATAGTATGTTTTGTTTGCACTAAATAAAGTTAAATAATAATTATACTAAGAACATTGTTTGGTATACAATACAAGTCATTAAATAAGTATAACCATCTAATCGACAGTTCAGTCAAACAAGCCCCCTCTCACCGTGTCCCTCCCAAAAGTCCCCATAATGCTTGTCGCATTGCCCCGCTGGATTGCGATGGAGATGTGTTGGGCGAGGAAGTGTTTGGACCGGGGGTCGCACCCCTTCTCCCTCAGTCATCTCCCCAATTCGCGGATGAAATCCCTTGCTTGCTGCGTATGTTTTGTTGTATTATAGTACTCCATATTCTTGACTAAATCGTTTAAAATTATTTATACCCAATACCCACTAAAAATTTAACTTGAATGTTAATATAAAACCCTCTTTCTATAAGACTTTCTTCGTTGTTTTTGCCTAGAACCTAGAACCATTTCACCTAGAAAACTAAAAAGATTCGAATAGCTATTGGAAGGTTGATTTTGGTTTGATTCCTGGTAGGATTCAGATCATCTCTGCATTTCCAATACATTATAATGCTCATTTATACATAGGTTATTTGTGTGTAGAAATGGCACTCTGAATATTTCCCAGTAAATGTTAAAGTATGTTAGTTAACTTTCCTTCAAACTTATAATAGAAAGAAATAGTAGTAGTTTTATAGTCCATAAAATTTTATGTTCTTCCTGAATTTGGTAGTTTGCAATGTACATATAAGTATAGTAAAAAGGTATGTTACAAAGATCATAAATAAGCAAACTCTTAATTTCCTGCTGGAAATTTATTATATATTTTTTTAGTTTCCAAATTTTTCTTTATTATAAATTATAAAATAACAAATAGGTAGAGCGTACCTTTGAGGATGTTACCATCTCAAATATTTTGAAAATAAATCACTATAAAGTTTGTCATATTTAATTTAGTTTTTAGTTGTGGTCATTTTTAGATTATAGGTAATTAATACGATACTTTTATACGTATTTTTCAATATTGAAACGGTAGGAGTCTAATGATAATAAAATCAACAATCCTCTTAAAAACTTACACTATAAAAGACCTAAAGAAGCACCCCTAAAGAACCTAAACGTAAAACGACGTTATAGTAGTATAATACAGTTAAATTAAGAATGTCGTGTCACCTGTCAAATATTTAGCACGTTGAATGATTTTAAAATTATGACCACTATTTTGCTTTGCATGAACGTCACCTCAGGTTTACGATTACTGCTTCTTTGTTTGTTTTTCTAATTCTAAAAAAAACGAAGTATAGTGGTTTCCAAAATCTTGGAGTTTCTTTGATATCAGATGGGATCTCTGGAACGGTAATAGCTAGATGGTATGAATTTGAGCTCAAATAAATATTCAGGTTCATGGTGCGTTTCCGACATCTGAAACCTTGAGGATTTGATGATGACTAGGAAAGAGTAAGCGAACTTCAATTTCACAATATGAAACTGGAAGAATTTGAAGATTATCAGCCCGCCGAAACCATAGTAGTTAATGGGTATTCTCGAACTAAAGTTGTAGGAAATCCTCAGACAACACAAGATAATTTTTTTAAAAAAGATGGCATGGCTAGGAATTTTATGATAGCCATGACGAGGCCGAAGGGCCGAGGTAGGGCGTAGCCCGGAGCGTCCCCTCGCCTTCAGGCGCCGCAGGTCTAACTTGTTGAATGTTCTAAGCTATATCAGATGAAAATTGGATCAGTGGTTTATAAATCTTGGAGTATCTTGTTATGTTGGAGTATGATGGCATCTCTGGAACGATAACAGTTAGGTGGTTCGAGTTAGAGCTCAAATGTTTATGACCATAGTGGCCTTCCAACATCTTGAACCTTGAGGATCTGATGATAAGCAGGAAAAACGGGTCTCCACAATGGTACGTCGGGGTTTCTTTAATCTTTAATTTAGAGTTATTCGTCAGAAAGAAAATCGAGGTGGTTGGCTCAATCACTGCATAGCGAGCCCTGTGATGTTTTATGCTGCAAATCTTCACTTTACCTATAATTGGTGTTATCTGTTCCAGTTTCTGGGTTTGATAGTGGAAGGCCGTCAGTCAGGCCGCCGACGCAACAGTCGAGGGCACGCGTATCGCCGACTAGACACTCTGGAACAAGCAATGAGCACCAACACCGCCGCGCCTCCAAGCAAGATCATATACTGAGCGCATCACTGTAAGTTGTAGGTGAAATATTCAAGTCTGGGTCCCATTGTGGTATGAATTTTGGGACAATAATCACTGACACTGTCCATAATGTATTTGGGTTTGGTTATAGATATGTCATACTTTTTTTGGCATTATACAGAGCTGCGTTTCGCTTGTCCCTCTCAGACAGTGAATTAGATAAACTTGGCCATTATATTTGAAATTAGAACGGCATCTGCCATTTCAAAATGTTCCATGTATTTCAGTTTTTACACACCCAGTATTGCATTAATTTAAAAATAATGTAGTAAATTAAAGAGCGTAAAAATACATTTCTAGTTTAAAAATTATTTATTTGTTTCGAAGATGCAATCTAATGATAAAACATTGAGGACGTTTGTTCAGTAAATGATCAATTTTTATATCACAAGTAGACTCGTAGAACTAAGCTATCGTCCACACCCTGTGTTACGTAAAAGTGGTGTAGTGTACCATCTACCTACTTAAAAATATTTTTACTTTTGTAAATGTCTTCTAGTCTGTAATAATTATTGTCAAATGCAAGTAGAATAGTTTCTAATTGAGTAGCTCTTTAGGTTTAATTCTTATACGAACTTTCTTTTATATTTATGTCACATAAATACCTAAATAGAAAAGGCTTCGTTTATACTTTAATTGAATAATCTTTCTGTCGGAAGACTACACCACAAACTTTTACGTTATTGTCATCCAACGTGACTCCATCCTATTTATTAAGAAGCCGTGTCTCTAACGCATGTTTTGGTCTACAGTACACAACTTCTACACAAAACATGTTTGCTGTTACAAGTGAAAGTAAATTAGAATCTAAAGTATAATTCTATGGAACTTGTTCTTACATACATACATAAACTCACGTCTACAACACAAAATATATAGATATTTAAAAATAAATGTATAGATATTTTGTGTCCATAATTCCCGAGGCGGTAGATAGAGGAACCACTGACAGGTACAGGGTGGACCAAAAGTCCGTTAACATTTAAAATGGTTATAAAAAATACAAATGCTACTTTAGTGAAAAACTGTTTATTTAATAATAAAGTAGACAAATTAGGATTTCACTTTTTAAAAATAACATCATTCAAATGTGACCCTTGTTCATCCTGGCACACCTGTAACCGGGAACGGAAATTTTGCATGACCGCCCGACAAGTGGTTGGTGAAATGTTCTGCATTTCCTCGCGTATATTTTCTTTTAATTCCTCAATAGACACTGGGTTGCTGATGTAAAGTTTACTTTTGAGATATCCCCAAAGGTAAAAGTCCATTGGAGTTAAATCCGGGCTGCGGGGTGGCCAGTGAATGTCACCTCTTTTGGATATGACTTTTTGGCCAAAAATTTCACGAAGTGCTGCTATAGAGTCATTGGAGGTGTGACATGTTGCCTCATCTTGTTGGAACCAAGAGCTTCGATTAAAGCATGAGAAGTCCTGTAATGCTGGAGCAAAAAAATTCTGTAGCATCACAATGTATCGCTCTGTATTAACGGTGACGGCGCGGTTTCTCTGATCTTCATAAAAATATGGACCAATGATTCCGCTGGCTGACAATGCGGCCCATACAGTAACCTTGGGCGAGTGTAAAGGTTTTTGGTGCTTCAAGTCCGGGTTAGTGTCACTCCAGTATCTGCAATTTTGTCGATTGACATGTCCATTTAGGTGGAAGTGTGCCTCGTCTGAGAAAAAGATGTTATTGAAGCTCGTAAACCTCTCAAGCACTTCGTTAGCAAACTGCAGTCTCTGAGCAGGGTCATTTGGCTTTAAAGCCTGTACAATTTGAATTTTGTAAGGATGTAAATGTAAATCTTTGTGTAGAATGCGATTTAGAGATGTTCTGGGCACATCTAAAGCACTAGACCGCTTTCGAGTAGAGAGACCAGGTTGTTCTCGAACAGACGCTCGTACACGCTCTATGTTTACTGGATCGCGCGATGTCCTAGGTCGGCCGGATCGTGGTTGACTTAAAGTTGAACCTGTTGTTTCGAACTTCTGTACCCATTTTTTAATCGTTTGAATTGTTGGTGCTTGATTTCTGTTCCGTATATTGTAATGATTACAAAATTTCCGTTTAGCTTCGGTCGTAGAATCGTTGTTTCGATAGTACTCGCGTACGCAAAATGCGCGTTGCGCTCCGCTGAATGATGCCATGGTACTAAATCCCTATTAGTAGCTCTCGCTTGTAGTAACACCCCCCGCGCCAATACCCCGCCCGCGCCGACGCAGCGACCTATTCAAATGTTAACGGACTTTTGGTCCACCCTGTAGTACCCACTTTCTGCCGTAAGATTTGGTGGACAAACGTGATAGGTGGCGAGCCTATAGCCGTCTACTAGGTGGAGAATAGTATCCACCAAGTCCCTTAGTCGCCTCGTACGACACCCACAGGAATTTAATGTAAACAAACCTATTAATCAATATTTCTCCGTGGTCTATCACATCAGACAATCAACCATAGTTTAATTCACTTTTATAATGTCCTAAACTACATTATACATTGAAATGTTAATAAAAACATGGATAATTCATTAAAATATAAAATTCCATTCCAGGTTGTCAACAATGTGTCAACTTGGTTGTCAATTTTTGTCTCATCGAAACTCAACATTGACTTTGATAGTCAGTATGTACATGAAGATAGTACATATATCAAACTCATTTCGAACTGAACCCAATCGAACAGATATGGGCACAAGTCAAGGGCTATTTAATTTAAAGTTTATCCCTTAAAACATAAAAGATTTTTTATTAACTAAATGACTAAACAATTTACACATACATTAATTAATAAGATATTAATATGTTTTTATCTTACCCATCACTAGTAAATTGACCAAACCATCGACAACGGCAATATGGTGGTTTATTTTTCTTATAAACAAGTTTGATTGAATTCAACTTTATTTTATTTATTCATTTACACTTTATTGTACAACAATATACTTAATAAAAACAATTAAAATGAGACATTGTACAAAGGATGAACTTATCTCTAAAAAGATTTCTTTCAGCAAACCCGCGAAAGACTTTATTTATGTACATACCGAAATAGGCGCATTTCGGACCACACAATACACAAAAAAAATCAAAACATTTTTTCTTCTACTTGGGTGAGAAACAACCATGTTAGAGTGAGAAGCTGACATGTTTGGTGTATAAAAATATGCGCATGAGACGGGCGACTTATGTAGATGTTTTGTATAGTGTAGACCAAAACATGAGCTGGTTTCAAGTAGAATTTCATCTTATGTTTCAAAGTAAATAACTGAATGTTTCATTAATTAGTTAGGGAATAAAAGAGTTGCATAACGGGAATGGTGTCACTTTTAAGCTTTTGACTTCAGGCCATCTGTATAGAAAGGCAACAAGTACAATTCTAGATGTAATAGGAACAATATTGTAAATTATTACGTACATAATAATATGAAATTGTAACCATTCTTTCATTTTATGATAGAAGCTGTGATTTTCGTGTATTTTTAAATTATAACAGAGCTGTCTATTTTAATAAATAATTAATTTGTTTCAAATGTTTATGCTTATGATTATTTATTCGGAAATTTGTAATATTTGGACAGGCTTTTGAGCTCATCTTGTTTATTTTCGTGAACACTACCTGCCCTATTAAAGTTAATCGTGAAACTTGATGTAATAATATGATATACACTTTGAATAAAAATTTCGAAAGTAACCCTAATCACAGCACAGTGGTAACTAACTACTTTGGTAAGTCTGCACAGATTGGTCTCAACTTTAAAAGCTGCAATTATGGGGATGTACTAACCTTTAATCTAATTCTGCCGCAAAGCAGCAATGTTTGCATTGCTGTGTTACTGTTTCAAGGGTAAGAGAGCCAGCGTGATTACCAGGGCACATGAGCCACTGCATCTAAGTCCTCAAGGTTAGGACCGCATCGAAAACCCTCTCTACGTTATTGTGCGGTGAGATGTTTATAGGCGACGGTGATCACTTACAGGTGCCCCGTGTGCTTGTATGTTTTCCTTATACAATAAAAAAATCTTGCAGTTTACACAAATCTATTTCTGATGACACATTCCTCATTAGGTACCTATTTTTGCTATTTTTACTTATCACCTTATAAAAACGCAGACGCAATTATGAATTTACGCCTTTGTTTTATGGTATAAACAAATTAACATTAAGGCCCAACGCACACCGCTGCAGTGACGGCGCGGCTCGGAGCGCGGCAACTTGTGGCGACTCGATGCGGCGCGCGGACTTATGGTAACGAGTGCGCGGCCGCGCCACCGTTAGAACGGAGTCCGCACCGCGCCTCCACTCCGCCGGTATGCGTTGGGCCTAAGGGCTTTTTCAGTCATGCGTATTTCGTCACGCACGCGCATGCGTGAAAATTAACAATGTCAATTTCACTTTCTCCACGCACCCCACACGCGGGGCGGGTATCACGCATAATACTGAAATGTTTTATGAAACAATGTGATGCATGCGGAGCTAACCCGCGTGCGTGACGAAAAAACGCCCTAAACTGTAATAGCTAAGAAAAATAAATATTACAAACGGATAATTGTCGAGTTTAGTTATTTAGTGGCCCATTCGCTTTTAGTTGGGTTGTGAATTGTAGCAATATAAGAGGTGATTATTAGTATATTTTAATAAACGACTGAGTATTTGAGCCAGTTCGACTTTCGTTTAAAAATAAACGTAAACTTCTGTAGATATTTTATTTTACCTATTCGTTTCACTATATTGTACTTATTTGTAGACGTATATTTTTGTTGGAAAATATTCCTTGTTTAAATTAAATTTTTGAATTATGTCCTATGAGGGCTAGTTGTTAAGATTAGACTTAATTTATCTCACTTTGTAATTCAAATAAAGTATGGAACGTATTAATTTGTTTGTAACTAAATCCTAATTAGATTTTACCTAATACCTAAAATAACCTTTTTAGATAATCGTTTATTAGTCTGTTAGTTAGCACAAGATGATCATACTTCACCGAGAAAAACAGGTCTGAAAGTTACCATACCATGCCTATGGTATGGTTACCAGATAATTGCACAAATTAAGAAATATGATTTTTAAATTATGAAATGCTTAAATTAATAATTATGTTCGCATCGAAATTGTATTAAATAGTTTTTCTACTCCCATTTCGTAATTTGTTCAATAAGAAACCACAATCAATAACATAATTAAAGAGGTTCATTCTTCATGGTACAAAGTAAATTTATTTATAGTTTCATGAAATTTGATACAAAATTAGTAGGTAGTTTATGAAAAAAAATGTCACCTAAAGAAAAAAAAAATATTTTTATTTTTAATGCCGACGCCACTAGAACAATTTGGCCCACGCACTGTTGTTAACGGAGTTTTGACGAGCTGTCATGGCGTGTTGGACGCTTCACATCACAATATTTTGTATTTTCAATTGTTTAGGTATTTCATGGTTGTAGAAAAAGTATTTTATGCAACTATACGTAATTAGCCATTGTAAAACTCACTCGCTATGCTCGTATCAAAAACTAAAAACTCATTTTACAATGGCTGCTATTACGTGTAAACTAAGTACTATTTTATTAATGCGAATTTATTAAAATGTAATTTATAACAAGAAAGTATATTATAAACAGGAATATAAAACCCTGCCCAGAGGGCTCCATTAGTAATTTTATAATCTATGTATTGGAGTTCGCTTTGAAAAAATAGTACTTACTGGATAACAAACATTACACTTTATACTATTAAGTTTAGGTAGATAGTGGTGCCTCTCTGCTTCTCTTAGTGGACACAGCTAGAGGACTAGACAGCTAGAGACTAGACTAGACGGTTGCGGAGCGAAAAGGAACGGTTATCAATTCTGAAACTGATGGGTTTTGTACAAACATGTTTATGAACATGAACCGCAAACGGTAGATGGTGTTGTATTTAAAAAAAATTACTATCATGTCATATTCCTTAGTTTTTTTTATAAGAAGATATAAAGAAGGATCAAAGTATATAGAGTGTTTGGTACAAGTGTAAAGTCCGACCAGTAATACCTACAGGGTATTACTGGTCGGACTTTACCTACTTTTGGTTTCATAGCTTAACCAGAAGTAAGTATATATATCCTATAGCTTAACCAGAATGAGCCACCTCCCTTTTCCTTGCATTAGTTCGGAAAACATTTCAGTTATTCGCAGAGACTGCGGCGCGTTGATGCACTAAAAAGAACTCTTATCGGATATTTTTTTTCCTTTATTTGTTATTAGATTGACAAGTTCATGGTATAGAATTTCCTTGCGAATACTTAAAGCGTGAAAAATACTGGTATTAAATAAAACTCTCGCAGTGTTGTATTTCGTACTAGGTTCCTAATAAGTAACATTTATTATAAAGGCATAAAAATAAATAAAGTATTGTTAATTGTATGTACTAGTTCTTTATTTTAGTTTTGGTACACTTTTATGAGGCAAAAATAACAAGATAATATTTTATTTGGTAGGTACGTACGGTTCAATATGTTCTAAGTATTAGGGTAATTTACTAATCATATACGGATTTTTTTACAGTTACTACTAATTTCACTTTCTGCAGGTATAATTACAAAAAATCAATTTCAAAAAAATTTCATTCATTCGTGTCCCATGTATTCCGGCACACCTCTAACTGGCGGATGGGGACCTTTCAGTCCCCTCCGAGAGGGGCCTGCTTCAGCGGGCACCCGCAGGCGGGGTTCGCGAATGTGTGCGCAAGCGTTCCCGGGTCCCTGACACCAATGCGGCGAGACGGAACCCCACGGGTTTTAATCAGTAAAAGTCTGACATACCATATTCGCCTCCCCGTCGCGAAGAGAAGCTCATGAGAGATTCCCCTCGTTAAAAAAATGGTTACGGTTCTGTGCTACCACGACCATGCTACTATTATTCTATTACTTTATCAGCCCAGGACCGTATACCTACATTACAACCTAATTTATCTAGCGCTAAACTGTGCTAATGATACAAAATTTTCAGTGAGCCTCCGATTCTCCATTTCATTTACAGCTCACTCACTTGAATTCTTTAAAAATGTGTAGAATGAAAATGCCCACCGTAAAATCTGTAAATGATAAAGAATATTATTATTATAACAACAGAGGGCAGGGCGCCGCGCACAGTACAATAGGTCAGTGCCGAATTACGCACCGAAATAAAACTGGTGTTTGAGAGCGGTATGATCACCGCCATAGGTTCTATGGGGCGTTTGATTCTCTCCATGAAGATAATGAGCTCTCGTCGACGTTCCATCGAAATTTGCAGCCAATCCATTGCGTAAGTAGATTCCGTTAGTTTTTCGCTCTGTGAACGTTTGAAAGAAAGAAAGAATTTATTTGCAATAGCGCACACTTACAAACAATTAGGTACAGAAAATAAAAATAATATTTAACAAATATATTATAAAAATAAATAAACAAAAGTAATGAAGTTCTCTCCTGTGAACTGCCTCAACCTGTTGCCGAAGCGGATTTAGCACTGCGGCGCTGATTTTCAGGCATCACCTGTGTACCAGGGATCACTCCCTAATGATACACTACCGGTACGTATACTTAAATAACGGAAATATTAAGCAAGCGTTTGTAATCGGGTGTTGCGATTTTAAAACAGGTGGCGCAAAAAAGGTACAAAACAGGTATACCTTTGATGAGAACTACAGAAGAGGTAAGTACATATATACCTACGCTATTTATTGTAAATCACGTATCGAGCAAGCAAAGGTATATTAGTCTTTATCTAGCTTTTATGTGATCATTGACTTTCTTTCTTTTAAGTAATTCCTTTGTTCCAACATTCACTTGTGATTGCACAAATGTTATACTTGGGTAAGTACTCGTACTTCATTATAATAAATACCTAATTGATTTTAAATCCGTGCCGTGTCATGCTGGCCATAAAGAATAGCACCATCCCAACTTTTCTCGTGGGTGTCGTAAGGGTTTTAGTGTGTTCGGGCATTATAATTTACCTATAAATGGGTATACTACAATATCCGTGACATACGGTGCGAGTGGTGGGAGACTCTCGGTAGGCTGCCATTTTGCCTCGACCACACGAAATCAACGGCGTACAATTAAAAATTCGGTTTACTTATGTGGTTTTTCTCAATATTTCTGGACAATTTCCTTCGATTTATGTGCTATTATATGTGAACTATGTTTGTGTAATAAATTGGCTAGCCAAAACTTTGTGATTAGAGAAGAAACTGATGTTCACTGTTGGACACCACGTGGCCTAGCTCCTTTCCTTGAGACGCAGTTCAAACCCAGTCAAGGTGAGTGGTATACTCCTTATGGGTCTATTGTAATGCCTGGAAAAGCCTAACAGAAGAACCAGACCAGCTCCATCCACTGTCTATCGAAGTATATTAAACATAGTGAATACTACTTATTCTATACTTAGCAGACGGCGATAGGCTATCACGTTTGTCCACCAAATATTACGGCGAAAAGTGGGAACTACCTATGATGAAGGTGATTCCTCTGTCTAACCTCTCGGGGATTAGGGATGTGAGAGTTATGCTATGCTATGATTTTCGTAGAGAATATTTCGTAGATAACAGGCTTAAGGTTGACAATTGACATCCGATGATCGCGGCCGATGCGGTTGACGGCCGACGCGACGGCCGATGGCTGACGCGACAATATTTAATTTTTAAAAATAAATATAAATAAATAAAATTTAATAACTTCAATTAATAAAATAATAACAATTATTATGTATTATCCTGTTAGGTTTTCTCCCATACTGGGGATTATTACTATTTTATTTTTCAATATTTTATTTTATTTTTCATTTTTTATTTTCTGTACCTAATTGTTTGTATGTGTGCGCTATTGGAGATAAATTCCTTCTTTCTTCCTTTTCTTTCTTTCAATACTAAACACTGAAAATTTATGGCGCCGATTCCGATTACCGCGGCGCGCATTATTAGTATTATATTCTATGCCTTGTTTTAGTGAAATTACCTCGTAATAAACTTCACTTCCGATGAAACAATAAACAAAATACTCTGCTATAATACAAAGCATGTACATAATCATGTAAACAAATTGTACAGAAGCCGGCTTTATCTGAAATATTGAATAAAATATATTAAAAATAAATTTTTTTTAAAGTACCAAAGTACTTATTATAATTAATTTTCTTCTTTCCATGTAATTTTCCATTAGGTACTTACGCTGATAATTCTATATGCTGTCATACATATTATCCATGTAACCACTAAGAAAAAGTAAAATGTTGGACCACCGAAAACCTCTTGTTGTGTTTTGGAAAATCTGAAAAATGGTAGAGTAAGTACTTTTTGGCCACTTTACATTTTACAATATTTTGTGATATACTAGACCTACCTGTATATTTCGTTATAATGTGCGAATATGGTATGAAAACGCTTTTGTAGAATATTCTGGAAGCGCTCCGAAGATAGTAACGCTTCTTCCTTGCTATTTTTAACAACGTTTTCCAGATCGAACCTGTAAAAATAATTGTGTAAGTAGGTAAGTGCTTTGCTTACCGTTATTTTAGACTAGGGTGTAGACAAAGTTTGTCATCGTCAATAGCCTATGTTACTTCCACTAGGCTTCCGGAATTATAACTAGGTACTATATGCCATCGATGCCAGAATTATTTACATATATTATGTTACAGCCTAAACCTACAACTCACGTGGTTACTACAAAGAGGAAGAATGAAGTTTACCTGAGAATTGACAGCTGAGTCTTGCTCTGTGCCACTAAGAACGATATAAAGGCATCCATTGAAGTGTTGATGAAAGCAAGCAGGGATGTTTGTACCCAAACATAAACGATCACGATGTAAAACCTGTTCAAAATAATATCAATCGATCAATCTATGAGTACAATTACTTACTTTCTTATTTATTACTCTATTTCAATACAATTGCATTGCTGTTTCGATAAGAGCCAGCGTAATTACCGGCATATGAGGTACTCCACAAATCCTCAAGGTTAGCCCAACATCGAAAACCCTCGATTAACATTACGTAGGTACATAGTGAGGTGAGATGTATATGAGCGACAGTGACCGCTTACCAAGGTGGCCCGTTTTGCTTGTCTGCTCTCCTTACACGCATATTTTTTTATTTACAACTTAGTAAAAATAGTAGGTTGTCTAACTAGAGTGGAAAGAATCAAATTGACGAACGAGTCTAGTTCGCAATGCGAGCCGTAGGCGACCGTTGTGGACAGATGTGTGCGTCTAGTGTTCTTTCCGCACGAGGTAGACACGATATTTTTTGTTACATTTGCGAGAAAAACTTAAAAAAATATTTTACATGCCTTCATATCGGCATTGTCTTTGAACTCCTACCTACCGTTGCCTTACAGAGGTCTAATTAAAACAACTATGATCATTACATCAATCAGGCACAACACTAGGGATTCTTCATGCCTATGTTTTTAATTTGAAAATCCCGTATTTTAGTCAAATTCAAAATTTATTAATATGTTTTTTGTCAATCACGCGGGAATTTGAGTGAAATGAAAATATTGAATGAATGATGGATGAACTGTTCTAACATTTTAATACCTGTCGATGTAACTTTGGATGATATTCATACAAATTGTATGTACAAAATAATCAACATTACAAGGTTAACTCGCCTTGAAATTGAATTAAGTACGGTTGAAGTCCCAAATAAAATGTCACTGGCCGAATGTACAAAAAGTTTTTGATCTTGCAGCGTACTGCATACAAAGGAATATTTCCGGAATGTGAGAATTGGGTGGGAATTAAGCTTTTCTTTGAATATTTAAAACTATAGTTTTTTTTTTAAATTATAATGGTGATTTTGTTTCACTAAAATATCATACACGATATATCATCACGTACTAGTACAAAAAATTTCTATAAAAGTCGCAGTTTATTTGTATTTGGTATATAAATATAATATATTTAGTTAGCGACTTGATTGGTCAGTACCTACTTCCGATTGTGGGTAATGGATTTCCATACAATATTCCCGCTCTAGTGCGGCAATGTGGCACTTGGCACAGAGTTTTCTGTCAAAACATAGGCACATTTTTGAGCAGATGTAACAAAGAAAACTTTCCGTATTGTACATCTGAAATTACGACGAAGCCAGCTTTCTAACTACAATTCTGGTACAAACACAACTAAGTGTGGTCGTACGGCGACCCAGACACAGTGCTTGTTGGGTGACGAGTAGGAGCGTATAATGTCCAGATAATTACAATTTTTAGGTAGCCACTTATTATTAAGACAGCCATTGTATTAGGTGTTACCCTAAGAGGCTGGCATGGTCCTGCAATGGGCTGAAACCTCAAAATAGAAATAGATATAAAAACACAACTAAACACCTACCTTCTCACAGCAGTTGAAGCCTCGTTTTATCATGTAGGCCGTAAACATTTCCTGAGAGTATATTCCTATACTTACGAGTACTCACTGCCAATTATTACCTAAGCTGTCGTATAATAAACAGTAAGCTCAACTCACTGCTTACTCATGTTGGCATCAAAGGGCAGCCATATAGCGAATTCCACGTGCTCCCCTTGCAAGTGCAGTATCAATGGGTACAGGGACCAAAGAAAACAGGTCAGGACAGAAGACCAGTTGAAGCCCTGGAGGAATAAACGCGCCTGTCGGATCGTCTTAGTGAGAATCTCCTCGTGCTGTGGGACGCCTTGGTTGAACAAGGGACCTGGAAATAACACGTCTAGTTTATGAATGTTTAAACATTATTGCAGGATGGTTCAGGCAGATTGTGGTTTATTTCGTAGAGGTAATTGTGAATATTGATTTGAATTAGAAATTTTTAATTCGAGAGATATTTTATTAAGACACGTTTTTGGAAATAGACGTTTTGGGAAAATAGATGTCTTAGGAAGTGATCATTTTGGGTGGGAAAGTTGGTAAGTAGGAAACCGACATTTTAAGAAAGTGGTCATTATAATTATGGAACCAAGCTCCTTTCCTTTGTATCTGCATATAGGTAGGTTAATCCGGAATAAATCGGATATTTGATTAAATTAACCTGTCTAAATATATACTTCTGTACATATTGGTACCAATACGTAGCGTCGAAGTACCTACCTACTTACCTATACTTATGTTTTTTTAAATAAATGATAATGTACTTCTTTAATTTTAAGTACCTATCTATTGTCTCTATTATTTTAATGGAGTCTTAGCTGATAAGGGTTTGAAATGTAGATAGGTTCATGGAGAACTGATACCTTTCATTATATCCAGAAGTTCATCGATCTGATCAGTTTTCGTCCAGCATATGATAAGTTTGTAAAGTGCATCGGTATTAGTAAATAGCAGAAACATTGTATCAATTGCACTAGCTATGTCATGTCGCACCTACAATGTATGCAGGTCGGTTAGTGTTGCATTTTAGACAAGTATATGGCCAATTGCATTAAGTTTCCCTAAAATTCTGCCATAAGGTACAACGCATTGTCGGAGCCATAGTTACAAATTATTTTACAAATTCTAATGTGTTCTAATGTATATTATTTTTATATACGCGACAGTATAACATAACAACATGGTTGACCTGATGGTAATAATATTTCAGTAAAATATAGAACAAATTATGACAGTAAATCATTTAAAACCAAGTTGTGACTATGGTGTAGAAAGGAACTTAATACAACACAACTTTAATTGACATTGAATTCAACGCTTCATGCGATTGACGATGCAATGTAGTGCAATCGATAATGCAGTAAAGGTACATCAAAACAATTTTACAGATATTTTTGGTATAGATGCCCCAAATCAATCACAGACTCAAAAGCACCTAATTAAACAATTTACCTGATAAACTTTTAATATTTGTTGTACAGTATACAACAAGATTAAAAACAAAATGAAACACATATAAACTTTATAAAAACGCTTATGCCATTTTGGTGCATCGGCGTTTAAAGGGTATATGCCAAAAGTACGGAATTTCCTTAAATGTGGCGCTAAACTCTGATATGATAACAACTTATCCATTAATGTAAAGAAAAATGCTACAAGGAAGTAACTAGGTAGGTGAAATTCTGAGATTCTGAACACGTCTTAGTTCGAAAAGAACTCTAATAGGAATGTTCTTACAAAGGTGTGGTTTGTCATTTTATATTACTAGGTATAACACTAGAAGTGTCGAGCTATTTATAAAATAGCTCTATACGAGTATAATAATGATACAGAAAACTAATCCATAAGCCTATAATTAATGTCAGTCAACACAGACACCTAACATACCTACCTAATTATTTTAACTTGTGAACGATTAAATAAGTACTTTTTTGTTACATCTGTTCAAAATGGGTCTATTTATTGATAGAAAACTCTGCGCCAAGTGCCACATTCTCTCACTAGTGCGTGAATAAATCGCTAACTAATATAACGAATCAAACCTTCTAATCTAACAAACCAGACCTTCTAATCGTTTTTTTTTTATATTTATTTTATTTCTGCTGGAAATCTTACAGCGATAAAAAAATTACATAGTAATTACTTCTAATAAAATGATAGCCGAGGGAGCGTGTCGAGAAACAGTTGATAGCATCACCTACCTCAACATGAAGATGGTTTTAACCGGCGTCGGTAGGTGGCTCGCCTACGGCTCGCATTGCTAACTAGACTCGTTCGACAATCCGGTCTTTCCCTCACTAGTTAGACAATCTACTATTGTCTAATTAATAATCATATCGTTTCACTAAACGTCGCTACTTTTACAAAATAATCTAATTACTGCTTCAATGTAGTTTCAACTTACAATTAGTTTCAGTATGTGGTTAAGTGTTTTGTACACCCGTATTATTTTCATGATTAGGTAAGTAAAGTTCGATTATTTGTCTTCGCAGATAATAGTAAATTAATATTGTAAGTAATTATGTACTACTACAAAGCGGGGGAAGGCTTATGGTTTAAGTCTTTCACCTTCAACATCGCCCACGGATACCTCGAGTTTTAGGTAACCACATAATGAATTGATTTAAACGTGCTTTCACTAGCTTTTAGAAATAAATAGGTTGTGTAAGCTTATTTAGATTAAAAGGAATACAATAGAGTAGAAATTCTTTATTTGATCAACACTCTACAACACAGAGGTTCATAATATAGGTAACGTGTCACTTTGACGTATTGACTTAAAAATCTATGTTACCTTGGAACTGAACATTCGGGGAACTGGTCGTTCGGGGAATTAGACGTTCGGGGAACGTTCGGGATTGTTCTTTATGATAAATGTCCTTCATACGAACTCTTCATTTAAATATTCATTCGTATACAAATGAATATTATGAATATTTAAATGACAAAGAGTTGTTGTCACTTTAAAATAACATAATTGTTACTTATTAAACGTATCATTTTCCTTACCTTTAGGTATAGCTCTGTGTGGGTCTTAGTTAATTAATTTAGATACAAACTCCCACGTGATTCGGTATTTTAATTTACACTTATAGATATTCCCCGAGGCTTTTCCTGAAACATATCTGTGGAGAACCTTGTAAAGGTAGACTATTGAATGGGAAATCTTAATGAATTATGAGATTAAAGACTCTAATAATAGTCACTACGAATTGTCTCTTTCTTTGATCTCCAAATATACGGATGTAAGCTATTTTCTATAATTTACAACCATAACAGGAGTCTCACCCGTCTCCTTGTAGGCGCGTTCACAGGCCATTCTGGCACTAAGAGCCTCCTACACAAGATGAGACCGGCAGACAATCCCACCTGTAGAGCCTGGGTGACACCGTTGAGTCAATGGAACACTTGTGCGAATGTGACTCATTGGCTGGAAAGCGTATGAATCTTCTGGGGGTCGCCTACCCGAAACCAGAGGACTATAGGCTCCTACCTGTAAGCTGTATAGCGTCCTTGATGCAAAGCATCTTTAAGGAACAGGAAGGAGACTAAGGTAAGGGGTGAGCACAAAAGATCCCTGAGGGTCGAAGTGCCGCTAGGGTTGTCCCTGGTATTGTAAACAATGTGTCACTTCTATATTATTCAGCGCACCTCGGAGTTAGGTTACGACTGGATAACTGAAGAAAATGGATATGAATTTAATCCACACTTAACTAAATTGACACTTTATTATCTGTATGGTATTAAGACTGTACCCAATTATAGCTATAAGATGTACTCGTATAAGAGCTTCAAAACCAAGTTTAAATTTAGATTAGGTAATGATGTTGTAATTTTAGTTGTATAGGATGTATGAACAATCACCTGTATCTTAAATTGATCTCTTGCAGGAAGGTTCAGTATCGATAACTGAACAACTTTTTTACCAAAAGTTGCCAAAACTTTCAACAACAGCCATTACAAATTCGCGTTTTCGTACAATTTTCACTAAGTGCAAAAGTTTTGTCTGCCATGTTAGCGCATATGCGATTTGAGCATTTTCCCATACATTAGTCGGGCACAGTCAAATGTATGAAAGTAAGTGACCTATGGGTCAACTTTATGGCTCGCTGTCAATGCTCACGTCATTGTTCTAGAGAAGAGGGCACCATCGGTCCGATTTCTGTATGTATACCACTGCTGTACCTAAATTAAGCAGTATCTTATAGCAGCAATTTAACTTGAAAAATATAACAGTAAGTTTAGGTAAGAAAATAGCTTTTTTTAATCTTATGATCATCTATACAACTAAAATTACAACATCATTACCTAATCTAAATTTAAACTTGGTTTTGAAGCTCTTATACGAGTACATCTTATAGCTATAATTGGGTACAGTCTTAATACCATACAGATAATAAAGTGTCAATTTAGTTAAGTGTGGATTAAATTCATATCCATTTTCTTCAGTTATCCAGTCGTAACCTAACTCCGAGGTGCGCTGAATAATATAGAAGTGACACATTGTTTACAATACCAGGGACAACCCTAGCGGCACTTCGACCCTCAGGGATCTTTTGTGCTCACCCCTTACCTTAGTCTCCTTCCTGTTCCTTAAAGATGCTTTGCATCAAGGACGCTATACAGCTTACAGGTAGGAGCCTATAGTCCTCTGGTTTCGGGTAGGCGACCCCCAGAAGATTCATACGCTTTCCAGCCAATGAGTCACATTCGCACAAGTGTTCCATTGACTCAACGGTGTCACCCAGGCTCTACAGGTGGGATTGTCTGCCGGTCTCATCTTGTGTAGGAGGCTCTTAGTGCCAGAATGGCCTGTGAACGCGCCTACAAGGAGACGGGTGAGACTCCTGTTATGGTTGTAAATTATAGAAAATAGCTTACATCCGTATATTTGGAGATCAAAGAAAGAGACAATTCGTAGTGACTATTATTAGAGTCTTTAATCTCATAATTCATTAAGATTTCCCATTCAATAGTCTACCTTTACAAGGTTCTCCACAGATATGTTTCAGGAAAAGCCTCGGGGAATATCTATAAGTGTAAATTAAAATACCGAATCACGTGGGAGTTTGTATCTAAATTAATTAACTAAGACCCACACAGAGCTATACCTAAAGGTAAGGAAAATGATACGTTTAATAAGTAACAATTATGTTATTTTAAAGTGACAACAACTCTTTGTCATTTAAATATTCATAATATTCATTTGTATACGAATGAATATTTAAATGAAGAGTTCGTATGAAGGACATTTATCATAAAGAACAATCCCGAACGTTCCCCGAACGTCTAATTCCCCGAACGACCAGTTCCCCGAATGTTCAGTTCCAAGGTAGGTAACATAGATTTTTAAGTCAATACGTCAAAGTGACACGTTACCTATATTATGAACCTCTGTGTTGTAGAGTGTTGATCAAATAAAGAATTTCTACTCTATTGTATTCCTTTTAATCTAAATAAGCTTACACAACCTATTTATTTCTAAAAGCTAGTGAAAGCACGTTTAAATCAATTCATTATGTGGTTACCTAAAACTCGAGGTATCCGTGGGCGATGTTGAAGGTGAAAGACTTAAACCATAAGCCTTCCCCCGCTTTGTAGTAGTACATAATTACTTACAATATTAATTTACTATTATCTGCGAAGACAAATAATCGAACTTTACTTACCTAATCATGAAAATAATACGGGTGTACAAAACACTTAACCACATACTGAAACTAATTGTAAGTTGAAACTACATTGAAGCAGTAATTAGATTATTTTGTAAAAGTAGCGACGTTTAGTGAAACGATATGATTATTAATTAGACAATAGTAGATTGTCTAACTAGTGAGGGAAAGACCGGATTGTCGAACGAGTCTAGTTAGCAATGCGAGCCGTAGGCGAGCCACCTACCGACGCCGGTTAAAACCATCTTCATGATAGGGGTATCATAAGATTAAAAAAAGCTATTTTCTTACCTAAACTTACTGTTATATTTTTCAAGTTAAATTGCTGCTATAAGATACTGCTTAATTTAGGTACAGCAGTGGTATACATACAGAAATCGGACCGATGGTGCCCTCTTCTCTAGAACAATGACGTGAGCATTGACAGCGAGCCATAAAGTTGACCCATAGGTCACTTACTTTCATACATTTGACTGTGCCCGACTAATGTATGGGAAAATGCTCAAATCGCATATGCGCTAACATGGCAGACAAAACTTATGCACTTACTGCAGGGTTATTGACCTCCTGATAAGTCTATCAGTTGATCGGTGAAAATTGTACGAAAACGCGAATTTGTAATGGCTGTTGTTGAAAGTTTTGGCAACTTTTGGTAAAAAAGTTGTTCAGTTATCGATACTGAACCTTCCTGCAAGAGATCAATTTAAGATACAGGTGATTGTTCATACATCCTATACAACTAAAATTACAACATCATTACCTAATCTAAATTTAAACTTGGTTTTGAAGCTCTTATACGAGTACATCTTATAGCTATAATTGGGTACAGTCTTAATACCATACAGATAATAAAGTGTCAATTTAGTTAAGTGTGGATTAAATTCATATCCATTTTCTTCAGTTATCCAGTCGTAACCTAACTCCGAGGTGCGCTGAATAATATAGAAGTGACACATTGTTTACAATACAAAGGTTTACGCCCACTATTAAGTTGGTATGTAGAACATTCACTGATGAGTAACACACGCTTTATTATGCTTAGACGTCATATCTTAACCCTTAATCGTAGTCGATTCATTAGTTAATAATATTCCTGTTTTATCAACTGTTATAATAATAATATAATGAAATATGTTGCTATAATAATATACCTACCCACAGCACTATTTAACTTTCTCACTCAGTATTCATTTGGTGAAGCTTTTTGCTTATCCTTTTTCTTCTCCCATTTGGTAATTAATTTGTAGGTGTTATTGTTTATTGTTACACGAAGTGCTAAAAAATTTAGACAGATACTACCTAGCCGGTCCTTAAATACTGTCACAGGTACATAATTTCAAAATTCCAACTCGAGGCCAATATTTTCAAAAAACGTTGTTTTCCAAAAAAAGTCTCTAATCAATAAAACGCAAAAACATATTAAAAATATTTATTTCTCGCAATGGAGTGAGCGCTAGAAGAGAACCGGGTAGCAGTAATTGCGTTACACCGTTGTGGGCACTAGCTGATAATATTGTTCAAGTTGCTCCAGAACATGAATATTACGCAGCTGTTTGATTATTGTACCATCAAAAGGTACCATGAACAATCAAATACGAATGACAAAAAAAGAACCGGCCGGTCACGTTCTCTTAGGAATCCAGCAGTCATAAAAGCAATCAAGGTGCACCCTGCAAGAAATTCTGTCCGCAAATAAAAATTGATGTCTTTGCTTTTCCCAGTTTTCCACTCGAGCTCAAAAGGACCGAAAGAAAAAGAGAAAACTGGGAAAAAGTTTCGATATCTATACTCTGTAATATTAATACAGTCTAGACCAGCCTTTCCCAAAGTGGGCGATAACGCCCCCTTGTGGGCGCTGCAGGCCTAATTTGCGTTTTTTTTCTGGGTAAGAGACCCAGAAAAAAAATGGGGGCGTTGTGTAGAGGCTTGGGGGGTGATTTGTAATTTCATTTAGCTAAGAGGCCTCTTAGACACCGACTGCATGAGCTCTCGACTCTCAACTACAACTTGTGAACATCAACTAATATTAGTTACCTAGATAGATAATTTTCGTTGATAGTAGACCGCGGGCAATCATGTTTTAACAAGTTTTTGTTAAATAACCTGAATTGTGCATTCCTGTATCAATTGGCTGGTTCATAAGTCATCTGTAAGATTGTTTATTCAATAAACAATCTTACAGATCGTTTAAATTCAAAACTTTGTTTTAATTTGTATAAAAATACCCTTAAATAAGATTAAGTATGCTTTTTATTGCTCTGAAATAGGATATGGCATGTTTAAAATTAAAAATTGCAATAGCTATATTTAAGATGTGCAACAGATACGAGTATAAGTTTAAAATAATTGGGGGGCGTTTGAAAATTTTTGATTCACAAAGTGGGCGGTGGGCGAAATAAGTTTGGGAACCTGTGGTCTAGACTATTGAGTTTAGGTAGTGGTGCCCTCTTCTCTTAATAGACAGTACTAGCAAGAGGGCTCGAAGGTTGCGGAGCAAGAAGGAACTGTGATGGGTTTTGAACAAACCTTCTCATTTCATTTGGACACGAACCGCAGACGGTAGATGGCATTTTATTGCATTCAAAATTTACTATCATGTCAGATATCCTTTTCGCACCTGAGATTATTTTTCTCAAGATTTTATTATTTTTCTATAAAATTATGGTAAATAGACTAACTGATTTAAGGAAAAAATAGTAAAAAAAAACCCAGCGAATGGCCTCATTTCTAAAAGTCAATAGCACCATCGTGCTATCCAGGATTTAATTCTACCAATGCACGAACGTGCGTTCCTAGTTAGGGATGGACGTATGGGCCGTGTGCCCCACGGAATGAAACCCAACATGTTGATGTGAAGTTGAAATATATTTACAATATTGCGATGATGAAAGGAAGAGGAGTGACAGCGCGAGTATGAGAAAAGCGGTTGCTATTGTTTTGAGACGACAGAAGTCAGGGAGTAGTTTAGGAAATACTTAGGTCCAAAAATAATACCAGCAAAACGGTTCATTTCACATTTAATCCACCTTTTCCTGTTTATCGCGGACGCAGCTGTTCCAAACTTCATATTTGGCAATAAAAACCGCCATATTGTTTAAATTAGTCCAGTAAACTTTCAGCCGCTTTAATAATATTACGCAACTTTAAAATAACCCTATTTTCTGTTGCTACTTTAAAAACGTACCTAAGTAAAATAAGTAAGTACCTAAATACCTACCAACTATGATGTACTTTACGAATGTATTTGTACATAAGCAGAGTGCGGCTCAGTTTTTATTGCCGATCTGAATATGGGCACGAGCCGCATTACAGTAGGTACATGTTTTTACGTGTCAGAGGGGCGTATAAGAGCGAAGGATGAGTATGGGCTGCCGCGCGGTGTGGGGAAGACATGCCCCGCTCCCGCTCTTCTACACCTAGAAAAATGTGCTGGAACGCGACTCGTGCTTATATTCATATCGGCCATAAAGATTGATGCGCTCTATACTATGTTATACACGAAAATAGGTGCGAATCTTGAACCACCTGCGCATATTTTTTTGAGAATGACCGACTCCCTTCCCTATAGGGCGATCGTTCGTTCCTTTATGAGTACATTAGTATGTAATTAATTATACATAGTATTAAACCTTGAGAGAATGACCGATACCTGATAAATAGTTAATTATGAAAACTTAGTTGTTTTATTTAAAGTTTTGATTTATGTTATTCAGGATCGATCCGCATAATTAGTATCAAATGAGTGATTTTGTAGGCTTCTATTTGTGCTTCTATCGAGTTTTATTCGTAAACAACTTACCTCCCTATATTATATAATATAAGAAGGTGTATAGTTTTATGAATAGGTAATTTTCAATAGTTCCCAAATCATTTAAAAGGATTGGTCGAGCGTGAATTTTCATGGGCCGGCGGTTCCTTTGGCATCACACCTACGTAATAATAAACCCAACGTTACAAACAACCCGAATATTGAATGGAACTTTCCGCGGATACCATAAAATAGGGTTTCAGAAGTCGACTTAGACGGTGTTCTCTGCCAAATTGTTTTTTTGGCTATGACAGACGGATATCGTATCCACCACAAAGGCTATAGATAGTCTGAATAACCCAATAAATCTTAAGGTAGAGAAGAGATATTTCTACGCTAAGAATTCCTGTGGGACTGATAAATTACTTAGGTTTGTAATCGGGAGGTCCGGGTACGAAACCGTGCAGTGCCATCTTTTTATGAGTTTTTCGTATTTTTCGAAGACTTACGTACATTTACCGACTGCTCCAACGGTGAAGGAAAACATCGTGAGGAAACATGCACACTGAGATGACCAGTGTGTAAAATGGTGTTGGCACAAAAGATCCAAAAGGGTCGAAGTGCCGCTGGGTTATTCCCGGCCCCCTATCATAAGATAAGGTTTTTATTTCGGGTCTGGTTGGATAAATTTTCCGTATTGCGTCACTCACAGGTTGTGGTATGGAAGAATCTACATTCAAACGTCCGAAGGTCGCGATGTTCCCACATAGGGACAACTGAGACATTTTTTACTCTTATCTGGAAATGTGTTTCCTTTGATGAAAGAAAAATAGTCTCCCATCCCCAAGGGGACAAAAATTTTGGTACCTATGACATTATTGTACCCAATAATGTCATAGGTACCAAAATTTTTGTCAGTTTGTTTGAACGCACATTATTATAACTACTGAACGGATTTTGATGGAGTTTTCACTGATACTTATATTTAAATAAATCCAGCTTGATACCTAGGCCCTAGACGTTATGAAAATTCTACTTAAAATGGGTTAAATATGGGGGTAAAGTTTGTATGGAACGCGAACGAAGAAGCGGCTATAACAGCTAGATTTAGTGATTAAACTTAAACGGAAATTAACGGTACCTAAGTAAATCAAACCATGATAGGTAGGTGCTTTAATATCACTAATTATAAAATAACGTTAAACCTCCGTAATTTAATTCAACGTAAATATGACCGCGGTCTTTGATTAAGCCAAAATCTTTTCTTTCTTGCGAGTTATAAATCCTGGAGAAGTTTTACAAATGGTGCTCATTTGCCGCTTTCATCCTACTACGCAATCGACCTCAGATTTTTCCTTCCAACCTCCATTGCCCGCCCTTGTTGAAAAAAATTGCTGAAGGGCGATTGTCGAAAAATAAGAAGCCAAGAAAAAATTAAAATCATGCATTCAATATTTTTGTATGGATTTCCTGGACGGGCCTGTTTAAAATGACAAAAATGATTTAAATTAAAATTATTTTCCTTTTATTTTCACACAGTATTACTCTTTTCATAGTTAGTTCGCTTTCGAACTGAAATGAGTCACTGATTCAGCCAAATGTAAACAGAAGGGTGTCTAATTAGTACATATACAAATTATTCGTTTAATTATACCTACTTACTACAAATAACCAACGGTTAAAGGTCCGTTTTAGGTCATTAGAGTATGTAAGATAGCATCTACACAGACTGACTAAACTATAAAGTTCCATGAAAAGCGACACGTCCTAAGTCCCAAGTGGTCAATAACCATAGGCTTATAGAAATTTATGCTCTTTCGAGGCTGTTACGGCGGATATCGTGCGACCCTTATTTGGTCCGCCCATAAATTGACTTAATCCGGCAATGATATCAGTTTAACAAAGAGATAGAGTGATACAGAGTTCACACCTATCCTATTCACATCACAGTGGTATCCTCAGGTAAATCGAGTGTGCTAAAGGTATGTAAACAGACAGCTACTTTATTTTACAAAGGATAAAATCACTTGGCTTCGTTCTGAATAAATGTTTACCTTTTCCAGCTAAAAGCCGAACACAACGTGCCCCACACATTCGTAAAAGTTATTGCGGCGGTTTTGATAAACTTTATGTAAAACGTCAGTGTTTATGTAGGATTCTAATCCCTCTGATCTAGACCGCAATAAAACCCTAAACATAGAGCCAATACGTTCTTACCCTTTTAAATTTGATTAAAAAGGACTTTGTGTGTGTAAGAAGTTTGATTGCAGGATAAAATCTTCAATAGATAATCAAATGGATCCTACGCGAAATGCCCAAAACGCATCGTGCCAGAAGCGCATAACGCTAAACACGCAGAACACCAAATACGCAATTTACCTAAACCGTAATACGCAGATCGCCAAACACGCATATAGCCACCAAACACGCAGAACACCAAATACGCGACGCTTTTCATTTAGGGAAAGTATTTGACAAATGTCAAAGTGACAAATTGTTTGAGGTTTTATTAGTTGTATGGAGTTTTATGGAGGTTATATGAGTTATATGGAGGTTGTATGGAGTTTGTATTGAGTTAATATGAGTTGTATGGAGGTTTTAAAACCTCAAACAATTTGTCATTTTGCCATTTGTCACTTTGACATTTTGGGAAGTGGACATTTTGGGAAAGTGGACATGTTGGGAATTAGGCATTTTTGGAAAGTGGTCATTTTGGACCTGAAGATTAAAAAAATAGTAACTTTGGCCTTTCACGTTTTCGGTAGGTTCTGATTTGGTCAGTCGCGTACAGTAAAAACGCGTAAGTAAAAATGCGTGATATGGTTATTTGCGTTTTTGGCACTTTACTGATTTGACCATTTGCGTACAGAACCATAAAAATACGCAAATTGTCAAAAAATACGTGTATTGGTCATTTGCGTATTTGGCAATTAGCGTATAGGATCCGATGGTCGCTTGTCCCTTAGAGCTCTTGATGTATCTAGGTTATTGAGACGAAATCTTGGAAACCACAAGTGGTTTAACTATGAACGATGTCTCAAGTATAATTCGATTTTTCCGACTACCTTAACTGAAATTTAGTAAATAAGGATTTCTCTTGTCCTATAAAATAATAAGCAATAACTAACTCTGGACCTTTGAAAGCTGATAACCAATCATCCTTTGATCTTTTCAAAAGGAAATGAACAACACATAACTCAGATATTTCGATATCAGTCAACAACAAATCTATTTCCACGACCATTGCTACTCGCTCGCTGAATTACAATTTGTCTGATTCGCGTAGTTATTCACTGGAAAAGTCTTACAATTTCTTAAGATTGCTTTAGATTCTTTTAAAAATGAATAAAGTGGAGAAAGGTAAATATCGTCCGCCGAATAAATTCATCCATGACATAATTTTATGGAAAAAAAAATTTTGTGTCTAAGTACTTAATATTTTGTTGTCATTTTCACAACCACGTTTGATTAAAAACACGCAGAAATGCAATTACAAGGCGAAACCGATATCCCTCGTTAGAACAAACGACGGTAGATATGACGTGACCGGCATTGTCATCGTCCATATTGCAAGATTTGCACGTAAACCTACCCTCAGAGGGCCTTACGCCGGATTCAATTTAAAAGGTTTTCTTTGATCATAAATCACGTTGTTTGAGACGTGATGAACATTATCGCCGACTCTATTCAGAGTTTTTCACTTTGTGCTTCATTCATTGGGCCCAGAGATTTACATATAAGACGGAGATATGACGGCAATTTTGATAAGTAGGTATGTACATATGTATCTTTTGTGGATCACAAAGTTTCAAAAGTTTATTTGTCTGTGAAATATGCGCAGTTAAAATTACAACTCAAAGGTTATAAGTTGTTTATTATCTTCTCTCTATGAATATAAAAGAACGAAAGGAAGAAAATTAATTAACTAAGAACATTACAAAATCAAGAGTCGAACAAGAAAATTTTACCTAATTCTTTTGCACGCGCTATATTCCCAGTGTAACCTGAATCCAGCACAGAAATAAATTAGTTTAAAAAAAATTGGACTAGGGCATTCTGCAAGACAAGCCTTTCCTTTTTTCTAAATCTTTGATTGGAGTTGTCGGCGCGCGGTAATATATTGCCGCTGATGTAAATTATGGGACGCTCGTGTTACTCCAGATACTTTTGGCTCAGGAAAACAGGTGAAGCACTTTTTAGCCTAAATAAGAGCAGATACATACTACCCTATTATATTTTGTTTATAAACGAAAAAAACCATTAAAGCTTTTGTGAGTAAAGACGAATGCATGCTTTTCAATTAGATGGCGATTCGTAATTAGAACCGCGTATGGACAGACGGACAGCAAGAATGAAAGAAAGAATTTATTTCCAAGAGCTAGGGCTCCGTTTTCCCTTCGGGGTGCGGATCCCTAAAAAGGCTGATTCATTGTAATTTGAACCATCTGTCTAATTTAATTACAATTACCGGAGAAAGTATCTATGATTTACCTAATTTGGAATCGTATGTGAAGAAGGAACATATTTAGCTGGAAGTCGATTAATTTCGTTCATTCCATATTAGTAGTAAAATAAAAGGCAGCAGTCGTTATTAATGTTTGACATTTATAATAAGTACATACATACCATATGACATAAATTCACACAATTTAACACAACCTTACATTTACCTACATCTCACTTCTATTACCTACTTTTACTATTACTGGCACGAAAATGGTTTCAGTGCTTTTAAAACGAATTAATTAACTAATTTATCACTAGTCCAACTATTGTAAAAACTGAAACTAACTCAAGTTTACATTCATTTTACTTAACTACGTGCGTTGTGTCGAGAATGCGCAAAGAACTCCTTTATTTCAGGTTTTTGCTTAAATCATACCACGATTAAAAACCACTTTTTAACATCCACAAATTATGGGCTAGCCCTAATTTATTACACTAGTTGGACAACTAACTACTGAGGTTCGTAGATAACTACTATGTAACCTACATAGACTGAAAACGGTTACCAGTAGGTAAATAAGTCATTGCTATCTGATTTATATTGTAGGCCTAAAGATCTATGTAATTGGAACTATGCTCGAGCCCAATTCCACTATTTAGCAACGTTTGTCGTTCTTTCTATTAAGTAGCGATTACGATTCTCTTTAAATTATATCACTTATTGTTATTTTGTTTTGAAATTAATTATCGATAAATATATGGACATACAAATAGCTTGATAATGAGATCGTATGCGTGTGATCTGATTCTATACGGAACTCCTTGAGATGACAATGCGGTGCCCCTACGTATCTTTATTCAATTACCTACGCCGTCGACACATTATCATATTCTGAGCATCCGTTCTTGCTCACTTGCCTGCCACTTTAGCCATGTTGTTTTGGCGGCACCAAAAATGAGAAATGTTCAGTTAGACACAATAATATTTTGATACTAATTCAAAGAATGGTTCGCCTTTAAAATTCCAAGAATGAGGTTAATGTTGACTAGCTCTGTTTATTCCATATAAATTTTACTGGAATACTGTAAGTACCTTATTATAATTATAAATTATAATACCTAAAGAGAATCTTGTTAAATCATGATTGAAGGTTAGTCTGCTCACGATACGACTGTACTGTTACTCATAATTTGGTATGCCAAATATAATAAGAATCACAAAATCAAAGAGAAATTCGCAGAAGTAATAAAGAAACTAAGGTAGATCAATATTATATTGCATATGAAAAAGCGAAACAGTGCCGCGCCGATCTGTGACTATCTTATTAAATTAAATTAACTTTATTGAAAACCAAAATTTTTACAATATAGTTTATAGCATGTATTTTAATGTTCTAAGATGGCCTTTTATTCTGTATCTTATCACTTGTGATAAAAGGGATGAATCGCTCCATAACAATATTCAAAAATTTTATTCGTTCCCGCTGGAACGGCATTTCGTCATTATCAATAGTGTTAAAATCCATAATAGAGAGCTAGATAATATAAGCTGCTTTTTATTTTTGAAGTAAAGACCTTAAAGATCTTCTTGTTAGATTTAAGTCAATTTCGAAGTTCCGGGTAGTTACAGATTCTTCCAATGACGTGATTGACGTAATAAAATTGTTTTTCTGGATTTCATAACAGAATCGCGAACCTATTGGAGGGTTTTTTCCTCGCTTACCGCCTCGCTACCTCTGGTCGAATGGCACCCACCCTTACGCGGTGCTGTCCTGGAACAGCTCCTTGGACATATTCGCGGACAGCGAGTCGAGACTTCTGGCCTCAGCCGCACGTTATTTTGAAATTACCGCTCCTCCTGTTTCAATACCAATCGAAATTCAAATTAAATTGTATAATCAATCAATACTGTACAATGTTGTGTATAATCCAACTTTACTGTAACACACGTTTGCAAATAGCTGTTAGTGTAGTTATGAAATATATAAATAAACAATAAACATAGCATTATCTCTGTGATAAACGATCTGTCATTTTTAATTCTCAGGCAAGATTTATATTCATTTTGGCAGGACAGCAAATAGAGGTGTGCGTTTATTTTGTGTGTTACAAGTTAATGATATAAAAATAGCGTAGGACGTGTGGAAAAAACCCAAAGACTTCATTTGTATGCTACGTGAATTTCTCGTGAAATAAGTCACCATTACAGTCAGTTATATCTCAGGCAATAAAACAGTCTGATTGAACAAAATATTAATACCAGTAAAATATTCAAAGATACGGCATGAATGTTTAATAATTTGTATGGAAACGTATAAAAACCCATAACTTTCATAGTGGAAACTTTCTTAAAAATAGTGGTTTAGTGTTTGAGAACATTTCCCTGACCTGCTGTTTCGTCCGCGATGCCTTCGTCCTGGCACAGCTGAAAACCAGGGCTGCGGTTCTGCCGTACCGGCCGGACCGCAGCACATGCTGGGCATGTGTCCTTTTGATGTTGCATTGTTTTTTTAATTTTAAATATTTTTTAAGTTTAATAATGTATGCATGTTGCAATGTTAAATGAATGTTTTTCTTTCTTTCTTTCCTAATATTTACATTAGAAAACTACCTACCTATTTAAATAGGACCCAAGAACGAAACCATGTCTTAAATTAAGCAACTTTTTAATTGGGTTACAAGCTCTTCTAATGTTTCTCAGCTCTATCTAAAAGAACGATCTGATTAAAAACATCGATTTCCACATTTTTGCTTTCCATTTAATCCAACTCTGCCTCGAGTAAATAAAAGACAACTGTGACAAACGCTCTCTAATAGAATTCCTTTACTCCATCGTTAGAACGTAACTACGTGACCTGGGGTTGCTTTGGGCAATCAGAGGATCAGTTGACATCTGTCTTGTGCAGTGTTCACTGTTTTTAATAGGCATTTAGTGAAAAAGACTCCGCGCAGTGCTGGAGCAAAATAGGTATGTGAAATTCAGTCGACTTCCGACCGCGCTATCGTCAGCACGCGCCTTTACGTGTTTCCCTTCGGGCCATAAAGTGTAACAGATACTAGATTTTAAATAACATTGAAAAAATAATAGTGTTATTAATCATTCTAAGTTATAAAGTGTATGTGAGACTGTTTTATAAGTGTTAAAAGTGTTTAACTGACTGATTGAATAATTGTAAAAGTTTTGTTGTAAGTTTAGGAAAGTTTGGGTATTCGTTGTTAAAACAGTTAAAGGTTTTGTCAATTAGGTATAATTCCCAAAATGAGGATTCAATTAAAAGTTCGTAATTATTAATGATAATTATACTAAAACTTATTATCGTCGCACACATAGACTAATAAAAAACAACTTCTATGTTAAAACAACACCAATTAAAAATTACCACAATCTAAAATTCATTTAATAAATTTCATTTACCCTTCGGGACCAATTTGTAGCAAAATCAAGATTTTAAAAAAAAAATTTAAAATTTCTATTTTTTGTAAACTATCAATATTTTTATTTTATTCTGTTTAGAAGCTAGACGCTAGCCCTAAGCTAGAAGTTAGCTAGCCCTTGACAGGTGGACGGACGGACATACTGACTGATGACGTAGCGATAGCAATAAGGTTTCGTTTTCCTTTCGGGGTACGGATCCCTAAAATCCAATACTGGATTATTTTTCTATTCATGAGATGGTTTGTAAATTAGCCAAGTTTATGATCATTTGCGAAGTCTAAACAAAACAGCTTTTGCCTTAAGACGCGACGACGCATGAAAACCGTGAAAGATAATTCAACATTCCAAAGTCGTGAGATTTTGTCAAGCATTGAAATTAAGTACTTACCTTATTATTCGAGAACTTGAAGGCGGTGGAACAAAAGTGGTTTCATCAGTAATACAAAACGAATATTCGAATTGAAGATTAAATTCATCTTTCACTTCAACTTCACCTGAGATTAGAGATATTTTGTGTGACAATGCCCCTTTACAGCAGCATCTTTTTTAGTACATATATTTATTTACTTCTTTGACATTTTTTTATTATATTTGTATGACAATGTCCCTTTACAGCAGCTACAATTAAATTATTAATAAAATTATTGTTAATTTGTATTTTGTTACATTTAAGCCAAGATAGCTATAACAAGCTATTTCTGTTCTGGTCTGTTTTTTGCCAATTGTTCAACCATATAATATAAATATTATTTGCAATTAGTAAATGACATAATCAAGTGATCCAATAGTGTTACTATGATTTTAAATAAAGAGTATACGAGTATGAGTATGAGATGCAGAAATCTGGTTTAGAAATTAGTGACTGACTATTATGGGACACAGGAACACATTAATGCCGAAAACAATGGTTGATCTTTAGATTTTCCCCGGTACCCTACGGTCTGAGAACCCTTTACGTTGTAAATTGCAATTTGACGGAACATTTAGTTCAAGGTGGACCCAAAGCGGTCTCTACCACATGCGGGATATAAGAGGGACTTAACGGCACTGAAAAAGTCTTCTCCTTGAGGAAAACTGTCCCTTTCTAATCCAATAAGAGCCTGAAAATTTGCGATACACCGCATCAGTGAACTCACCTACGAATTGATTTCGCAGCTCGAATGTGGTATTTGTATGAGAGTGGAGCACGCACTAGTAAATGTATATTGCACTTTTGCATTGAAAATCCAAAGGTTGTATGTTTAGGGAAACCGATAGCCCCGGCAGCCGATTCGTTTCGAACGAATTTTTTAATGAAAATACATGAACCAAATAACCAAGTAAACATGTATGGACTGGCTTGTCCTGTTGTTTAAATCGATGGCTCGATCCAATTGTAATTTTGAGTTTGTAATAAGTTCTTTGCGCAAATCTATGTCATGTCTATATGTTTTTACGGTTCAATACACAGGGTATCCCAGGAAGTAAGGATTAAATGAAACAGGGTAAATGGCTCAAAAATAAAAAAATCTTATCTTAATCTTATCTTAAAATCTCCTAGCATTGTACTAAGGTTACGCAAGGTACGCAAGGTTGCCTGTCTATCGGTATTTTATAGGATACATTTCGGAGAGTGCGCATCGGAATTGCACGAACTAATTCCAGCATCTCCATTCCGCCTTCGGACTACCAGGCGCGGAGAGGGGTTCCAACCTTATGTTGTTGATATCCCATCTGCTCGTACGAAGCGATTTGCTTCTTCGTTCATTATGCGAACGGCTAAGGAATGGAACAGCCTGCCGGCGTCTGTATTTCCCGAAACCTACAACCTTGGGATATTCAATGCCAGAGTGAATAGGCATTTACTGGACCCGTATGCTCCATCGTCGACCTCATCGTCGCTTACCAACAGGCGAGATCGAGGTCAAATGCGGATTTAGTAGTAAATAAAATAAAAAAAGAAATTTAATTAATGATTTTGTAAATTATTTTTTAAACCAAAAGTTCAAAAGTTGACCAACTTTTGAAAAAACTACTGCATTTTTTCCTGATTTCGAAAAAGTATGACGCATGAAATTATTGTGAATATTTTTTACGACAACTAATACCAATTTTGAATACAAATTGATTCGAATAAATTTTATCAATACGAGTATTTGTGAAAATTGGTAAGAATTGAACAAAGAAAATAAATAGATTAAAGTCAACCAATCCTTATAACCCCATATATTATATGTTTATCCGATTATTTATATAAGTATTTTTTTATTTTTTTTATTGAAAATGCGCATAATTAAATTATATGCGAATTTTACATGATCAGTGAAAGAAAATCCAATCTGGGTTTGTTC
Organism: Hofmannophila pseudospretella; assembly: GCA_947369225.1. Taxonomy (NCBI): domain Eukaryota; kingdom Metazoa; phylum Arthropoda; class Insecta; order Lepidoptera; family Oecophoridae; genus Hofmannophila; species Hofmannophila pseudospretella. The sequence goes on along the minus strand of OX376321.1, from coordinate 8,162,993 downwards.
AGTACACTAACAGACCGTCGACGGCGCAGATTTACAACGATCCCGTAAACATAATAACTTATTGGAGTCAAATTAGCTCGCCGATGCGCCAAGGACGGGAGAATAACATACTTAGGTATGGTATTCTACCTACCTACGTCTACATTTTTAATGTCTATTTATTTCACATAGTACAAGAGCATGTTAGTTGACATATTACTATCCACAAACGCATGCAAAATCTTGCCAAGTATTGTACAAATGTAATAACTAAAATTAGGTAGGTGCCGCTGACGGATGTTGACATTAATATATTCAACAATCGAATTTGTCTTGCATTGATGGCACAGCATTTTGCATTTTTTTCACGTTTCTCGACGAACTTTGTATGCCGAAGTCTCCCCGATAACCGTATGAAAGTCCGTAGAGGCCGCCTACGGCGTAGATGCTCCACATACTTCCATCTTTTAGTGTCAAGTGTACCATAAAAATTCCAGTCTATGGTTACCCACCGGTCCCATCTCGAAGAGAAAGAATTCATCGCAGAAAGCCTCTTTTTTGTGACTTTATACGTATTGTAAATGTACAGGACGTACGATCCTCTGCTTTCTAGGATAACAATGTGCTATTGACATTTAATTTTGATTTGACTTGACCCCGTATGCTAAGCAGGCTTAAGAGGGATCAGCTAACAAGGTTCGTTATAATGATTTTATTTATGGCTATACTTACCTTTCTGCCCACGACGACGTGACCTGCGTCCATTCAAGTTTCATGAGAAAATCTTTTTTCGTTGGAGTAATTGGAAACTAAGCTGCTCATCCTTACATAATACCTTCTGCAACTAGTTTTATTTTGCAGTCTGAGAGAGACTTTAGGAGATCTGAGTCAAATTACGTCAAAATCTTATAATAAACTAGACGTAAAAGAACAGGTAATAAAATCACAAGGCACAGTATACGGCTGGCTTAAATATAAATAAAACAAAGGACAGTCGAAGGTAAACTTTTACGATAAATATAATAGTCTACGCAATAAATACAGTCACGGTCAGAAAATTTTACTACCCTATTATTCTAGGTCTATAATTTCATGCACATGCATGTCAGTTTTATAAGATCACCGTCTAAAATTGTGACTAGGCTTTATGCCATACTTATTATTAATACGATTTTATAAATATCTGGTATAGCCTCAATTCACAGCTATGAAATTAGTTCATATTATCAAAAAGCCGTTAATAATCTGTTTGTAATGTCAGAAATAAAAAATTTATAGTCTATAGAGACCAAATTACGGAAGTATTAAAATTCTTGTATAATAATTTGATTTACTTTTAAACGCTACACAGTTTTAAAACGTAGTAAGTACTTAAATAGGTTTTATGTTGACCTTATTGCGCGCGAATAAGGAATGAAATTGAACATCGGTAAACACTTTCAAGCCGTCATTATACTGTACACACGTAAGATAACTTAATTAACTAATCTGGGGGCAATGTAGTGCCTCCGACAAGTCGAGCCAAAAAAAAGGCATCACTGCCGTTACCACCTTTTCCCGAAGCAATTCAGAGCACTTTTAACTATCTTTGTTGTGGTCATTTCCAAAAACTTGAAATAATTTTCAACTTGAGTACTCCGTGAAAATAGCTAAACCTCCAAATTTCAAGTTTCTATCTTTTATAGTTCATGAAATAAAAAAATAGAAAGTTTCGTTATTTTGTTACTAATGACTGACTGACTCACTGATCATCAAAATGCTGAGGTACATACGTACTTCCAGCTGCCTTAGAAAATTGAAATTTGGTATTAGGATAGTGTTGAGTACATAAATAAAGGAAAATATTAAAACATCCGAAAATTAATCTGAAATGTTATTTTTATTGTTATAATCTGAAATGTTAATTCGAAATTGTCAGAAATTTTATTTGCGGTTGGTACAGTGCCGGTACAAAATTTGTATAAAATCAATTTTCCAAACTGCAAATAACTGCTTGTTGATAAACACTTGTGTATTTGTAGTCTGAAAGTCGGAATGAATGAATAAGGCCCACTTCGTAAATGCCAATCTCGGGTTATTTAGTACCCCTACTGACAAATAGATGATGCTGTACAATTATAATACGCGGCATCATTTCGTGTCCGTTAATTAGAAACCGAGCGCAAGAAAAGGGAAGGAAACTAATCCACGTACATACAAAAAGAAGTGAAATCCCCTAAAAACATTTCATGTAAAAAGTAGCCAAGTCTCGTGTATCTTTACTGGGAAAAAGTAATGAGATCCATAGTAGAGCCAAGTCGTATTATTCTCTATTACTCTCTATTACATTCATTATTATTAGAATAGCGACTTGATTGTCGAGTATTATTCTGTATTACATTCATTAAAAGTCATTCCAAGTTGCTATATCTTAAGTTTAAGAACATTCTGTGACTTGGCAATTACGCAACTAACTATGGAAGGCCATGAAATTTGTATTAATAAATCAGCAGGCGCTTTTCGGGTAATTTCAAATATTTCTGAGAATATCAAAGTCAAAATAAATTAGTCAAACTTGGACCTTAATTAGTATAATATAAATAAATTAAATAGTCTTTGAAACACAAACACGCGATAATTCTAAAGTTGTACTTATCTATTGTTGTGAGGAGCTTTTTAGCTGAACAACAATAATTGAACCAAAATTGTTTAAACATAGACATTGATAGAGGTTTGAAGTACGTACGAGTATGTGCAAAATATTAACTTATAGGATCAAGTCGTGTCGTCGCTAGAGCTTGACAAAAAACGTTCAATTGGGGACTGTAGGCCCCTAAAGTATAAATGTTTACACTCTAAACTAGATCAAATTTTATGTGTTAGTGTTTATTGTGTCTACACTACATTATTTATTTACTTGCAAACATTTGTGTTAAGTGATTACATTTGTGATTTCTACTGTATGTAACTTTTATGTAAGTAAATATAGGTTTTAACTCCCACTCCAACGTCCATCACTATAACGAAAGCTTAGTTCCCATGGACCTACCTATATTAATGGGTCTATTTATCGAGTGAAAACTGTGCGAGAAGTGCCACAATCCCAAACTGACTGCGGGAATTATTTCTCAAGAACAGAAGTACTCAACAATCATGTCGCTATTCTATTAAACCGTGCCTTCTAAATGAAATGTTTATTTGAGTCTATGGTGATGATTAATATTTTAATAAATGATAATCTCAATTAATTTAAAAAAAATACAGTTTCAAATATTAAAAGACGTTATGTTATAATTACTTCTCATTAGCCAATAGCATGCGTCGATAAAACAGTTCATTCATTTGAGACCTGGACCGTATGACTCACTTACAACAAATATCAAATATAGATAGATAGATAGAAACACTTTAGTGTTCACAAATACAGGAAAAGTAAAAACTACAGGAATAGTAGCAAATACGTACAAAGGCGGCCTTATCTAACACGTGCAGGAAAACAAACGAGTCCCACTCGTGTATCCACAACATTCACCTTTGGCTCATGTTGCGAAATAACACTCGTTGCGACAATTTGATATTTCCCGCACTACTTAGACAATCTACTATTTATTTATGATATAATTTCAATCTAGCGTTTTATTTTTGAAACCTCCAGGAATACCCTTTTCGTCTGTAAGGGATATACTGTTATGATACGTGCTGAAAGCTAACCATAAGCCTACTTAATTCATCGACATGCACAACTCTCGTTCCATTCTCTCTTCAAAGAGTTTCGTATGATCCATACGCAAATCAATTCAAAATCGTCACATGTTTGTTTTGTAATCAATAACGGGGGGAACGGCCTGTGCGCATATAGCCAACTGTCGCACTTCCCCTACTTTTTACCCGTTTTTTTTCGCTGTACTATTGTTCACACTTTGCCGACTGTTTAATACTTATATCACAATCGCTTATATATTATTATGAACACTGAACCGTATATTTTATTGAAATACTTGCGATTATGCGACTGCGACTATGCATGCGACTTTGCGACTGCGAATTTTGTGACTGTCGTGTAGTCCCAATTCACATAGTCGCGAAGTCGCAAAATCCAAAGTCACAAAGACGCATAGTTACAAAGTCGCATAATCGCAGTCGTAAAAACGCAGTCGCATGCAGTCTTTTACCATATTATTATGTAACCTTAAGGCGCGGTTACATATTTCTTTATTACAATAATTATGCCTGGTTTACAGATTGTTCCAAAACACCAGGCATTAACTATATGTAGTTTACAATTACCTACAGCTATATAGTCGTTGACCGACCGTCTGTTCGGTCACAGCAGGCAGGTCGGTCGCCGAATCGGTCAACGACTATATGTAACTGCGCAAAGGCGCAACTAAAGAGTCGATCGGGGCTTAAAAATTCAGTTTATCGGCATTTTAGTAAGGGAAGATGAAAGTCGTAGAACAAAACTTGTTTAGCTATTGAAACTGAACAACTTCGACTTACAAGTTCGAGATGGTTTATTTGTCAGATACTGTATAAATATCTGTAACTTGATTTGTCGGGCTATACTTACTACGAGTTTTAGGCTGTAATAGTCTCTTTAATAGTGTAATAGTTTATCTCGATTCTCTATGATCTGGATAGTGAACGTGTGCTCTAAACATGATCTAAAACTGACTTTGATGGGAAAAGGGAGGATGAAAAAAACGTGACTGTAGTACACAGGACATTCTAGGGTGGGGGAGGGGGGGATAGGGCCCTTTAGATTGACTTACTTCAACCTTAATTCAGGCTTATTCTTTCTACCGATGCTAGGTTAATTGCATTCTAGCCCATGTTTAACTTTCACATAAACATATGAGGAAACATTGCTCCAGTAACGACATCACAGCGGAAAAAATATATTTCTGCCGCAGTGCTACATAATCTAAACAAATACAAATATACCAAAGGTTTCAATAATAATTATGTACGAGAACAGTTGGGAACGACCCAAGGTAAATTGGATAAACACTGGAATTGAATTGCAAAACTATCGCAAGAAGACGACGCGACGTCAGAATATACCTAGGTATTTCTGTATACAATGTTCATTCATTCAAAGTATTTAAAAATTGTCTTCTAGATATATGGTTTTGCAATTATCCAATGTCTATCCAATTTACCTTGAGTAACAATTGAATCCTTTGGTTATTTATTAGTTTCGATTATGAGGCACTACTGCCAAAAAATATAAATAATACTTTTTTTTAATAGGATAGGGATAATTGAACTAACTCCGATCCTATTCACAGTTATATGCCGTTACTTTTACGTTTACTGGATTACGTACCCGGTTCGATTACCCAGGGGTTCTAGAATTACCAATGTAAATATCTTAGCTCGTTTGAGTTTGGCTTTAAGCGAAGAAAATATGTTCAGGTTAGCTAGAATTCCCGTCAATAAATTCCTAGGTTTTAATGTTGACCTTTGGTAACTGAAACTGGATATTTCGCTTGAAGTAACTTACACCCAAAGAGTGGATCTCCATAACTTTATAGTTGGGAATGTGAAGTTCTACGAAATCTCAGCTCTGTTCTGAACTATTTAGGTAGCTACATGTACGTTATTAAAAGTAAGTTATTTCAAGATGTAAGTAATTTTGATTAGAAGTGTAGGTAGTATTTATCCCACCACAAACATAAATGTGAAAAAGGTGCCAAGTTTGGTTCAAGTAACCAATAGGTCTTCGGCTTCGCCGTTAAAAGAATGGAGATCTAACTGGATGTCAAGTTCAATGAACGTTCCTTCAAACTTACCTACAGAAATATATAGCATAGCATAACTTTTACGTACATAATCCCCGTGGGGGTACAGATGAACCACCTGCATCACAGGTAATAGAATGGGTTATATAACTACTATGTTAGTTGTAAGAGAGGGCGCTGTTAGTATAATTTCTGTGGTTCTGACTAAAAGTACAAATTCGACTACGAACTCTTTCTTTGTTACTTAACTACTTAATTTTAATAATTTCGTTTTATCTTATCAGTCTTATCACTCTTATTGCCTATGCTGTTTAAAATGTTTCCTTCCTTTTTCGCAAAACTGATAAAACCCGCTGTTATGTGGAGGGTATAATAAAAAATATAAACGATTTTGCTAAGCACTCCATTTATTAGAGCAAAAAACCCGTAATTTCGAGGAATTTTCCATCTCATTGAATATAGAAGACTATACTAAGGACATTTCTATAATACGAAATTTTCTATTTGATCTTTTCCGGATAGATTAAAAATGTAACGAAAAATCAGTGACCTGTAATATCTATTCTATAGATAAAAATGCTTGACTTGGGACATACTTACTCTTATGCTTAACTCGTTTTTAACCCCCCGACCGAGCGTGTTATAAGTTTGACACGCTTATCTGTGAATCTGTTTGTCTGTGGCATCATAACTTAATAGTGGATGGTTCGATTTGGAGCCGGTTTTTTTTATTAAAAAGATAATTTTGTCGAGAGTGTTATTAGCTAGATCTGATAAAAAAAGGACCTGTGGTTTCCAGGATCTTGGAGTGTCTTTGATGTCAGATGGGATCTCTGTAACGGTAATAGCTAGATGGTTTGAACTTGAGGTCAAATATTCAGGTTCATGATGCATTTCCCACATATGAAACCTTAAGGATATGATGATGACCAGGAAAAAGTAAGGAGATCTGCACAATGGTACGTCGGGGGTTTCTTAAATTTATAATTTAGAGTTATGCAAGATATTGGTAACCCTACATAATATGCCGAAATTTGGTTTTCGCTTATCCATTTTTTTAGCTTTCCATTAGGGAAGAAATATTAAATCTTTTTTATCCTCACTGTCATAAAATGTCATTAATTTTGATGAATGTTGATACCCTAATACGTTTATGGTGAAAAAACTTCAGCGAATTTTTAACAAGTCAAACATTTGTTACACCATGGCCACTTAGGGCTCAGTGATGTCTCAGTAACAAGTGGTAACAAAGGGCCATTAATTAAATAGAACCCTATGTGGCCATAATATCGGTTTCACCCTGCAGAGGGCAGAATCCATCAAAACAAGACGTAAAGTTTCCTAATGCTCTCCACAGGGTCATAGTTACAGGTGGGGTTTACTATGTACTTACTACCTAGTTATTGAGCTATTAGTTGTATGGCAATAAAATGCCATAGTAAAGTAACTCTTAAAATATAGTTTAATTGTGTTCAGCACAGTCATTTTGTTTAGGGCTCATTAAATTGGAATTCAAAATATTATGAACTCGAATATCTTGGTATTCAAGCGATTAAAATCCTTTGAATACCTCGCTTCGGTTTCGAAAGCGTAAAAGTCGGTAGTCGAATAATTTTATTATTCGATTATTTTAACCATGAATTTATGATATTTGTTTTATCTACACTCAACAAATCAAAATAGTCATTATCTAGGTATTTTTACAAAATCACATGTGCTTTCGACTCTTTCATAGGTTCTACCTATACTATAGAGTACATTAATATTCTAAACATACTCATACCTACACATGTATGTTTTACAGAACTTTGGTAGCTACGAGTATTTAGTTATTCTTTTTTCTGACGAACTTAAAATTAATCCAGATTGTGTTAAATGTTGACCAGTCTTCTTTCTTTTCCTTGTCGAGTGGTTATTGTCAGAGTTATTCAGGCCACCTCTGACATGACCTAACGACTGCCTTTCAACACAGATTGAGAAAATGATTTTCTTAGCCACATAAATATTTCCCATAGGGTGCCCAAAGGCTTCCTATCGCTGCAACGGCAAGCGGCTTAAGGAAGTATTATGTTCAGACCGTGAATTGGAAATTGAGAGACAGCCTCGTAAATAAGCTTTTTTCCCTAGTGCTGCCTTTTATGTTCAAGGCCCCCTCGTAAAGTATCAAAATAGTAAAATTCAAATCCTATTGCGTCATACAATCCTCAATTGAGTTCATTATAATTTCATTTAATTACCTTGAAATTAAATAGTAGTTTATGCAACAGACACGTAATTACAGCCATAGTAAAATGAGTTAAATTGAAAAAACGAGTTCTACAATGGCTAATTACATGCATTCAATACTTTTTCTACGACAATGAAATACCTAAATAATTGAATTGTCGTAGCGATACAGCGCGGTAACGCCGCGAGCGTGTTGGGCACCTATGCACCGGGGACGACAAGGAGCGGGTGGGTGGGTTATTTTAAAATGTAATTCATTAATTTTGAAGTTATAAATAAATAAATAAATTAAATAATTGAAAACACCATGACAGTTCGTCAAAACTTCGTCGTACCGTAACGGCCCTTAGGAACCTTTCGACGCATGTGGCCAGAAACGCAAATTGCCGTATACGCGAAATACCATTTTTCATATACGCAAATGACCAGATAGGATCTTTCGACGCATAGTACAATATTCGCATTTGACCAGCGACGCGAATGACCATGATACTTGAAACTAAATCTTACGCATCTTTTATTGTGGTGTCACATTTTCTTGTCTCTTCTAATTTTATGTACGAATTCACAAAATCCAGGATTTTTAGGAATGCGACTGTTGATCCTTCGATTCCATCCTTCAACAGGATTATTTGTACGGTGCCTATTTTCAACAACGCTTATTACTTTTAAAATGTCCTCTTTCAGCCACTGCCTTTCAAAATATTTACGAAACTTAATGGAACTTTCGGTATTCGGAGAAATATCGGATATATTTTGCCAACATTGTTTTATTAGATGAGTTGGTAATAAGGGAAGGTTGGCAGCTAACCTGACCATTCTTCTTTCTTCTCTTGTTTCAGTACATTCCAATTTTTTTGCCTTTTTCCAAACTGCTTTACTCAAATGATAAAAACAGCCAGAAATGAGATTATGGTCAGATGCGTATATGGTCATTTGCGAATTGAGATTATGGTCAGATGCGTATATGGTCATTTGCGAAACGGAATATTACGGTTATTCGCGTATCTGGCACTTTGCGAATTTGAAATATGGTCCTTTGCGTGACTGGTCAAGTGCGAATCTGGCCACATGCGTCGAAAGGCTTAGGAATGAAGTAGTTTGTGTTGCCGATTGTGGTTTCATATTGAAAAAAATACCAAATGGAAGTAGGAAAATTATTTTTCGTATTTTATTCATTCATAATCATCACGTTCATATACGAGGACGAGTTCGTACCAGGATCAAGGCACATCAGTGTTATAGAGTTATTTTCTCATAGAGATATACGTGAGTATTTTCACAGAGAGATACGGAAGTCTCATTACTTCCGTATCTCTCTGTGAAAATAACTCACGTATATCTCTATGGATCTTGGTAAACTAAATGTAGGTACCTACCTAAAGCTTTAACTCTTTCAGTACGATAAGTCCCTCAATAAAGCAAAAAAGTAGGTACCTACGTTTTAAAATATAATCACTAAACTTCTTATTGTGTGGTTATTAGCTAACTTATTGTTAAAGCTTTTCAGTTATTCAAAATAGTCACTGAGAGGTATTTATAGTACTGTGATTAAAAATTAATTATGTAAATATAAAAAACTAAGAATCATAGTGTTATAAAGTTTAATAAAAATGTGCGTAATATACAAAATTTCGAACCGAACGCAATTCTATAGTTTAAAGTGAGTGCAAGTGGCAGTGATGGACTCCGATATAGACATCCAGAACTTTTTCAACTGCACCCAGCAGATCCTGGGTACCAGCAGCAGCCACCTCAATGTTACTGATCTCCTGGATCTTCTTCCGAGTCAAATCCTCGAGGATATCACTCTAAAGTAAGTGCATAGAAGTAAGTCATTATTAATATATGTTAGGCAAACAGTATATCATTATATCATCCCTTTTCCCGGCTCTTTGCTTGCCGTCGGTTGCTCAACGTTACAAATAGGTACAGTCGATGGTCACCCTACCCAAAACTTCAAAATGTATCAAACTGAAATGAACCAATATATTATACACTAGCGGCCCGTCCCGGCTTCGCACGGGCATTAAACATTACATTTAGATTTGTTAATTTTAACACATTCATTCTGACTTGAAAGACGATTTTCAGTTTCAGATGACGATTCCGCATTTCGACGTATTTTTGATGCCCTGGCCTGGGAACTATTTCTGGAAAGTTGAGATCTTGATCTTTTAGGCATTTCAAAATGACAAAAGAAAAAATGCCTTTGAACTAAATTAGCATAACTGTAAGCTACCTACTATTACAACGTAAACAACTACTATTTATTAAAATTAAATTGAATATCATGAAAAAAAATTGAATATCATGAAAAATATTCAAGTAATTTATTTATTATATTTTATATATTTTTTTTTAATATAAATGGGTCTAATTTAAAAAAAAAAAATGGGTCTAGTTCTGAAAAGAACTTTTTAAATGGGTTTAGTTACTAAACGAATTATTATCAAGCGTATTTTTAATGAATTCCGCGCACATCCATCACGTACGGAGCCGACCACGCGAGTGAGCCGCGCGGCAAGTTTATTTCGTGATCTTAACTCCCCTCCCGTACCCCTGCCCGAGTGACGCCCTACAACGCATAAGTAGCCGAATGGAGTTTATTTTTTCAAAGTTTTAAACTCGTGATATCTTTTGAATGGAATGTCAGAATCGAATAATTCAAAAAGTAATATAAAGGTATTGAAGCAGTCTTAAATAATAAATCATTTATTTTGATAAGATACAAATAAAGAGCTTTTTGTAGCGGTGGTATTTTAATTTCTTTTTTTTTTATAAAAAAACGCTTATTGTGACATGACTATAATAGTTAGAGACACGCTGCCGCTGATTTTTTTGTTGATAATGGTGTGTTATAAAAAAATGTTATATATCATTTTGTTCTATCATCAATAGTTTTCGCAGCGTACGCGATGTAAGGAAGTTTTTTGATATTTTTTACACTTTATCGTAATTTAAGTAAGGATCCCCATTTTTTTTGAAAATGAAATATAGCCTATGTCACTCAGGAAAAATGTAGCTTTCCAACAGTGAAAGAATTATTCAAATCTGTTCAGTAGTTTCGGAGCCTATTCAATTCAAACAAACAAACAAAAAATCAAACCTTTCCTCTTTATAATATTGGTATAGAGCCTTTGAACTAAATTAGCATAACTGTAAGCTACCTACTATTACAACGTAAACAACTACTATTTATTAAAATTAAATTGAATATCATGAAAAAAAATTGAATATCATGAAAAATATTCAAGTAATTTATTTATTATATTTTATATATTTTTTTTTAATATAAATGGGTCTAATTCTAAAAAAAAAAATTGGTCTAGTTCTGAAAAGAACTTTTTAAATGGGTTTAGTTACTAAACGAATTATTATCAAGCGTATTTTTAATGAATTCCGCGCACATCCATCACGTACGGAGCCGACCACGCGAGTGAGCCGCGCGGCAAGTTTATTTCGTGATCTTAACTCCCCTCCCGTACCCCTGCCCGAGTGACGCCCTACAACGCATAAGTAGCCGAATGGAGTTTATTTTTTCAAAGTTTTAAACTCGTGATATCTTTTGAATGGAATGTCAGAATCGAATAATTCAAAAAGTAATATAAAGGTATTGAAGCAGTCTTAAATAATAAATCATTTATTTTGATAAGATACAAATAAAGAGCTTTTTGTAGCGGTGGTATTTTAATTTCTTTTTTTTTATAAAAAAACGCTTATTGTGACATGACTATAATAGTTAGAGACACGCTGCCGCTGATTTTTTTGTTGATAATGGTGTGTTATAAAAAAATGTTATATATCATTTTGTTCTATCATCAATAGTTTTCGCAGCGTACGCGATGTAAGGAAGTTTTTTGATATTTTTTACACTTTATCGTAATTTAAGTAAGGATCCCCATTTTTTTTGAAAATGAAATATAGCCTATGTCACTCAGGAAAAATGTAGCTTTCCAACAGTGAAAGAATTATTCAAATCTGTTCAGTAGTTTCGGAGCCTATTCAATTCAAACAAACAAACAAAAAATCAAACCTTTCCTCTTTATAATATTGGTATAGATATTACTTGAGTAATATATAAAGTCGGGGAAAAAGTTTATTCGCATTTTGTATGAAAACTCAAGACATTTTTTTTCAAGTTTATTTATTTTTAATTATAGTATACTCGTATATGTGCCATTTTGTCATCTTTAGCCACTCAGCAAAAATTAAGAGAGTTTGGCTGGGAGATGTTAATGCATCCGCCATATAGCCCTGACCTTGCACCTTCAGATTCCACCTGTTTCGGTCTCTTCAGAATTCTTTAGGCAGTGTCAGGTTAACATCAAGAGAGGAATGCCAAAACTACGTGTTGCGTTTTTTTTTATCAGAAGTCCCAAAATTTCTACAGCAACGGGATCATGTCACTACCTACAAGATGGCAAAAAGTCATCGAACAAAATGGCACATATATACTATAATTAAATATGAATAAACTTTGAAAAAAAAATGTCTTGAGTTTTCATATAAAATGCGAAGAAACTTTTTCCCCGATTTTATACATATTACTTGAGTAATATATAATATTATATTAGTTTAATGGGCAAACTAGAGATACAAAGTTGTATTGTACGACTACGTACGTACGAATGGTACGACTAGTCAACTGTACCTATAGGAAGTTGAAATATTTATCATCGGAAATTCGATTTATTATTTCCCATTTTCCCTTAAGAATCGTATAGGAAAATGCGTCTTTTCCTACTAGTTGTAATTTTATCAATTCTAAATTACAAAACGATCAATATACTTTAAAGTACGAGTGTGTAATATCATACCATTGCCACCAAACATAATAGTTTCTAACGGTAAAGGAAAACATCGTTAGGAAACCTGAGGAACACAGTTTTTGGAGGCATGCGAAATCCACCAATAAACACTGATTCCGCACGCCCATATCCACCTGTAAGGGAAAACCTCAACAGTAGGGACGTTAAAGGCTGATGATTGATAGTCGTTTCTATAAAAATGTGATACCTACGACCAAAACGTCTGAAACAAATTTGTAGGCCTAAAACAAATATGAAGTAATTTGTGTAATACGTAAATCGAGTAGAGTTCATTGTCCATAAAATAGTTTTATAGCAGTATCAGCGCAATTTACGACAAACTAAATGTAGCCTAAATCTAGTCGTGTACTCGTATAACGGCGTAGAATGGTCTAAACGGTCTGAAACATTACAAGTTTTATGTTCAAAGATGAACGAGTCATTTGTTACAAATGGGTATTCCTTAAGCTGTTTGGCAAGTTTAAGTAAATTACGATAATAATAGTTAGCCTAATGGATAGCAAGGTGTTTCTTTTAATGCTTCTAATCTAAAAATCTATTGAAAAGCTTTCATTTCTTGATAACAAATTCACTTTATGAAGCTTGCCCTGTCTTCTATTTTTTATATCTGTTTTTTCCGGAACATAGCAACAAGTTGGCTTTGATTGATGTCTCCATCCATAAATCAACAAGTGCCTGACCTTGAATCGACCATAAGATGTCGGTAATCTTTATGACTGTTCCAAATTGTTAGGTGTAGTTGAAAGTTCTTGATAATGGTGGTTTGGCGAAACTACACCTCGCACATATACACATACATACTTATACGGCACCGCATACGCAGCTGTTTCACAGAATCAATTTTCTTTCCCTTCTCTCCTAACCCAATGAACGTGACGTCACAAGTGACGAAAAGCAAGATGTCCGCAAACCCGTTACCGCGCCGCGCCGCACGCTGATAAGCGTTGAAATTCAAAATAAATTGTAAAACCTCACTATCATTTCAAAAAAAGGATTCAAAATACTCTCGTGCACGAACTGTGTTGTGATGTGTGTAAATCAAAACAAAATTCCAAAAAGTGAGGTGTCTATAGGGTGGTGTGGCCGTGGACTGACCACATTCCTAAACCAGCGGAATCCGACATATAGCTCAATTGACTCAGCTAGGATCTGACATCCCCCGCCCAAATCCGAAAATCGTCGAAGGAACTCGAATCAGCGTATCCCAGGTACATCCCTTTCAAAAATACACACCAAATGGTATTCAAAATTATTCTTATTAGTCAACCCACTATAATACAATACCTACCCATTTGTCAACACTCTATAATTATCATTTTTTTATATATATATCGGTTCCAATTATTTTTGTTACACCTTACAGTTATCGGTTTCGCATTAAATTGATACAGTAGATTTACGACATAGTAACAGCATGTTATCTGTTGCGGTGATCGTTTTGAGATTTATGGGTCATATTTTCGGCACGAGGCTAAATAATAACTAATGGCCGGGATCTCATAACACAAATGCCATTTGTGAGAGATTTTCGGGAATACTCGCAATCCGGTTTTATGGGCATGGAAATATTTCACCAATAACTCTGTACCTACTATATACATATCGCGATTACCATTCTAATGTTTGTGGTTTAGTGAATATCGTATAGAGACTGCTAATGGTGTTCCGGACCATCTCAGCACCAATTTTACCATTAGTAACGAAATAGCACTACTTAATGCCACTGGTGGTGATATTGGCACAGAATGGCTAATATGTTTAGGAATTCGATTTTGATTTTATTCACAAATCTTACACTTTAAAAGTAGTAAAATTATTCTTATTAGGTACTTACTACTGTTGAGTTAGGGTTCAATTATAATTGCAGCTTTTACGTGCTACGAGCAAGCTACGAGTTTATGGCTACGCAGCGCTGGTTAGGCTACAGCGTAGACATACCTGGCACGCGTAGTGATTTTTTTAGTTTACTTCACTAAGTACTTCATTAACTCATAATAACTTATAATGTAATATACATGTATGCTCTATAAATATGGATCTAATAGTACCTAGTACCATTCGTATAAATAATTTTCATGGTGAGCTATTAATTGGTTTCTTCTGCAAAACCAAACTGCATTTCGAGTTACAAATATTCCCATAACTACATGTACAGTCCAGTGAGTAGGCATGGCAATGTTAGTTTGAGTTGTTAGAAGCATTACTTACCTACAGATATAAAGCATATAGCACATAACATCACCTCGGAAACTCCGTATAAACCCTAGTCGTTCTAAAACTACAGATGTTAGAGTCGACATAAATATGGATGAACAGCGGTAAGATCGACGCATTACTAAGCTTACTGCGCCTCGCATTTATGACTATTGAATAACTCCGCTAATTATTTATTGAATGTAAGTATTTATTGCCTACTTTTTGGAACTATATATAGTAAATAGGTACGTAAAAAAAGAGAAAAAATGCAAATGCGACCGTACGACCGATTCTTTACTGGCGCACAAGCCCCTGAGGCTTATGCCAGTATTATGTTTTAAGAAATGTAATTAATTTTATTTAAAGAAAGAAAAAAAAAAGATGTTTCGAATTCTTTAATTGAAGTTTCTTAAAGGAACGCACACTGATCAATACCTTATGGTATTGATTTAGAGTATGGATTCGTAACATCACCGCTTTTTCTTGCAACAATCTAGTGCCTTCTTTTGTTTATGAGGTGAGGCAATGCGTCTAAACCACAGTACTTAACATATGAAAAAAGCTTGTTATAAATTTATAAATTCATAACTAGTTTCTGGTACCTACGAGTATTATTACAGAAACTAAAATCCATTTCGTGATTGACAATGCTGATTGTAATCAAATCACATTAAAATTCCTACGTAAAACACATTCTAAACAAAACCTTCCGTAAATCTAATGACTTGTATACACGATACAAAATAATAACTTTAGTTTCCATTCTATCTATTCGCGGAAATAGAAATAATAATTCACTAAATGAATGAATGAACTGAAATAGAAATTCCACATAGAACCTTTCAACGAAATGAAGTTGCAGTTTAACTTACACTGGCTTTTAACTTAATCAAACAATGGTGAAATAACTTGATACTTTTTCAGTCGGTTTGCAGCTGTTTTATCGTCGTTTCCGCGAAAGAACTTTGGTCTCGATTCTACTACTACAACACAATCTCAATAAGAATAAGAATAATATTTATTGTAACCAAAAAGTCTTATCGGCACATGTAGCGAAATAAACTGATGTGCAGCGACTTCACGTTTTTCGTATGCCACTAGTTACGAAGGTTCGATTAATGTTACGTTTCGGTCTAGCCAACGATCGATTGGTCCGGTCCGCTCATGGTGTTAGCAGAATACGGGTACCAGTTGGATAGATACGAAAGCGCAAAACGCCAACAACAACAATTATTTGAATAGCCAGCTTACATCAAGGAAAATGTAAGAAAGTAAAATTTTAAGGCGTTTTTCGCCGAATTGAGGATTGGGAAAAGAAAACATCAAAGAATTGGCCAGAAACGTGCCGATAGCGAGTAAAGTACCCGCTAGAAGGATTATTATTGGATCTCCGCCCTAGCCGGCGAAGACGGTATGTCGGTGAGGTGGAGTATATACATACTTGTACAGTGTAGTCATACCCACTTATTATAATCGTATTAAATAACTTAGCTCTTGTATATTGTAAATAGGTGTATATTGTGTACTATGTAACGATGTCGACTTCATCGTCCATATCAACCTCCTTGCTATCAATTTCAACCTCATTGTTAGCGTTTATCTCACCTCATTTCGTGTTTTTCATTTCTTCATCTATATTTTCAAAATTCAAATCATATTCCCATTCCATTTCTAAATTCCATTAATATCATTGTTTTTACTTATTCTCTCTGTATCTTTGTCCAGAACGGACGTATGTCCGTCTTATAAAATTGTCTCCTACTACTACCTATTTTCTACTATTGTGTTGTTCTTTTCCTGATAAATATACCTAATATCTACTATTACCAAGTTTCTCCTATTACTTCATCTACACACTGTCCTAGAACCCTGCTAGCCGGCATCTAGAGAGCAGATTTTGGCAACTGTAGTCAATAATTTCACTTTATCCAACCAATTATAACTTTATAAGTGATGAGTTGTGATGCTATCTCATATAAAAGTCCTAAAATGTGCTGAGAAACAAGCCTAAAGTGATTTTTTGTGTGCTCAACTCAGCTTTAGTAGTTAATATTTGGAAAAGATAAAGGTTTTATGAAAACCTGACCCGGCGTGAAAGGTAAAAGTTCATTATGAATTGTCAGCGAGATTCTTTGGAGTGATTTCTTTAATTAAAGTCGCGTAGACTTTCGGCTTGTTTAAAGCTTTTGGAAGTGGAATAACTTTCTTATTGCGATTTTTGACGTTAAATTCTTTTTATTTGATGTCTTTTTAATCATAATTCCTAATCTGATGTCTATTTCTTTTGAAACTGATATCAGAGATTAATTTCCGTTTCAGGTGGAAATTGAGGCTATACATCTTAAAAGGCGTGACGATTTCGATAAAGCTCTTTTTCAAGTATTACCGAACGACGAGCAAAGCGAGTCTTCGTAAAGAAAGATGTAATTACGGAGCAAATTTTTTTTATGAAAACTTGTAACACTTCCCGAAAAACTAATTTTTTTTTTGGTTGTCTGTAGGTCCTTATGTCCGTTCATCCATCTACGTTACAAGGTCACTCTTTTCAAACAACCACCGCTTCGGAAGGTCCAATCGACTTTTAAAACGAATTTTAAAAGTCTTAGTTATATGGAAATCGATCGAAGGACTTTTCATCGTTTCTGCCATACAACGAAAATTGGGATTAACAATTCTTACCCTACGTATAGAATACTTTGGTACGATTTACATGACTCAAGGAATCTTCCTAACAACCATAGACAAGTAACAAGTACAATTATGTAGTAACATTGTATTATTGTGTCGAACATGGTTAGATAGGAATAGACTAACATATTGAGAATTATTGGGTAGATAGTTATACGAGTAGATAGTTTGTAATCCAGAAATTCCAACAGAAAATACAGCGCATAACTTTGATCAAAGTACACCTGCAACAAGTAAGTAATATTACTTACTTGTTGCAGGTGTACTTTGATCAAAGTTATGCGCGGTATTTTCTGTTGGAATTAACTAATAACTTTTCCCAAGAATGCGGTCAGATGCTCCGGGTAAAGGCAGTCGTTTCTTATTATTGTTCGTCTATAAATAAACTTGTTATCCATATTTCCCACATATGATAGTATATGACATAACGTTAACAGAGGATCAGTGGTGTAGAAATTGATACTTAGCAGGGAAATTGGGTTATTAGGTAAATCCGTTGCTGGTCCAGTAATCTTTTTTTTTAACCTCCGACTGATCGAGGGAGGACGTACTATAAGTTTGACACGTATATCTGTTTGTCTGTTTGGGTGTTTGTCTGTGGCATCATACTCGTAACTTGATAACGGATGATCCGATTTTAACCCGGTTTTTTTAAATTTAATAGAGACTTGTCGAGAGTATTCTTAGCTAGGTCTGATAAAAATTGGACCAGTGGTTTCCAAGACCTTGGAGTATCTTTGATGTCAGATGGGATCTCTGGAACGGTAATAGCTAGATTGTTCGAATTTGAGCTCTAATGTTCAGGTTCAAGGTGCATTTCCGTCATCTGAAACTATAATACCGCCGCCCAACTATAGTACTTAGAAGGGGTTTGTTTGTTTGTTTGTAGTCTCTTTATTGTACACACACAAAGAAAAGAAGAAAAAAAATACATAGAAAATAAAAATATTACAATATGTACAAAGGCGGGCTTATCCCATAGGGATCTCTTCCAGCCAACCTTTGATTACGGAGAGTTTAGACTACTTTTAGAGGTCTTCTCGTACTAAAGTTGTAGAGAATCCTGAGATATTACAAGATTTAAAAAAATTAAAAATGGCTGCCAAAAAATAAATGAAAATGGTGTAGAGCTAGGAATTTTAAGAAATCACGGCGATGCTGTAGGCCGAGTTCTGCGTAGGGCGAAGCCCGGAGTGTCCCCCTCGCCTTCAGGCGCCGCATATCTAATCTGCTGATTGTTCTTAGCCATGTCAGATGGAAAATGGTAGTGGTTCTAAGATATTGGAGTATTTTGGGATGTTGAAGAATTATGGGATCTCTGGAACGTTAACAGTTAGGTTGTTCGAGTTTGAGCTCAAATGTTTATGGCCATGGTGACCTTCCCACATCTGGAATCTTGAGGACCCGATGATGACCAGGAAAAAATAAGGGGATATCCACAATGGTACTTCGGGGGTTTCTTAAATTTTTAATTTATTCTTCAAGCCGTTGTTGGTGAAATATTTTTCCAATAAGTATACCTAAGCAAACAATCTTAAACTCTCAAACTTAGAATAAAATCTCTCAAACAGTATACAATACAGCTAGTTCCTCTCCACGAAACCTTGAATTTGCTGAATTATAATTAATTCTATACATTTAGATAGAGATTATTACTTTGGAGACACTAGTAGGTATGTATCTTGAGATCGATAAAATATTCTAAAAAGGCACGAGAGTTAGGTATATAATTATATTGACAGAAAACTGACGTTGTATGAGGATGTTTATATAATAATTACTTATCAACTCTCGTCAAACGGACCATACATTATGAACAGTAAAACATTTCGTGTTGTACCAAAAACACACAAGGTCCCAAACACAGGGTTGCGATTGGCTACATAATCTGTCAAGAATAGACAATTAAACGTAGGTTATTTTCCTTTGTCCTTCAGGATTCGTCTTGGCAACTGCATGGGCCTGGGAGAGAGGCCTTACAGCCCCCCATGGTGGGGCCAGCTGGCTTGGTTCTTGGTGTTTGCCATCATGCTGCTGTTGGCAGTCCTGGGGAACACTCTAGTTATTTGGATAGTTCTCGGTGAGTTGCTTCTAGATATTAATTTCAATGTACAGATGGTATTTTCAACCCCCGACCGATCGAAGGTGTCAAAAGTTTGACACGTTTGTCTGTTTGTGTGTGGCATCATAACTTGACAACGGATGATCCAATATGGACCCGGTTTTTAAAAAAATAATAGATGATTTTGTCGAGAGTGGTCCAGTAGCCATGTCTGATAAAAATTGGATCAGTGGTTTCCAATATCTTGGAGTATCTTTGATGTCAGATGGGATCTCTGAAACGGTAATAGATAGAATCTAACTCCATGTTCCAAAACATTTCAGCTCAAATTTGAACTATCTAGGTGCTAGATAGTTCGAGTTTGAGCTCACATTTTTTTTACCATGAAGACCCCTCTAATTAGATTAAATCTAGAACCTCAAAGACCTGATAATGATCAGGAAAAAGTAAGGGGATCTCCACAATGGTAAGTCGGGCGATTTTTAAATTTTCAATTTACAGTTATTAGAACGATTTCCTTTCCATCCGATCCGAAATCGAAGATTTCAATAAATAGGTAGGTACGAATTTACTAAACTTATCCGCCACAAATTTCCTTGTATCTCATATTTATTCCTTTGTGGTGTTATTTCCCTCTTATGCCTATGTTAGTTTACTAGCTAAACTGAAAATCAATACTATAAATTCAAATGCGAAAGAGAATAAGTAGCGCATATAAGCGAATTTTATCATCTTCAAAAAATAAATCCGCTCTTCATTATAAGTTTAAGAAGGATTACCTTCTATCTCATTATCTAGTTTACATTGATCCATTCTTAAAAACTTTTTCCTTTATTTCAAGAAAAAGGGCAATGGATAAATAAAATCGAATAGGAAGTCGCAAAAATGTCCAAGTCGCAATAAAAGTCCATATAAAATACAAAGTGGAAATAACTATGATTCCGGACCAATGACTGTAATTCTGCGGACGCAGCAGTTTGTATTTTAGTTTGTCTAATACAACTTTTGTCTTCAACAGCTCACCGTCGCATGCGGACAGTCACCAACTGTTTCCTTGTGAACCTGGCGGTGGCAGACCTCCTGATGGCGACCCTCAACGGAGCGCCAAACTTCGTGTTCCTGGTGACTGCCAATTGGCCTTTCGGGGCCGCCACATGCACTGCCAGCAACTTCACGGCAAACTTAACCGTGTCCGCCGGAGTGTTCACTTTAGTTGCTATTACTGTAGATAGGTACGTATACCGATGAGTTATAGATTACCGAAGCCTTTTGAAGATCTCTTTCAATTGTGCTTACGACGTATACGAGTAACTTCTTTATAGCTGAAAAAGATCTATTGCATTGTGCTTTCTGCTTCTCTTTACCAGGCCTTAGGAAGCGAATTTGCCCTTTTTCAATTGTTATATTTAGTATGGAGTGTATTTAATTTTATTGCATCCATAACTATTTACTATAAGAGTAGGTAGGTACATCTTTCTACAATGTATTTGCATAAAATATAAAGATACGCGATATGCGATTTTATCACCTACAGTCGACCATAGCGCTTGGGCAGCTATAGTTCCCAGTATAAAAGAAAGAGCCTTGTAAAAAATATTTGTGCAAATGTATATAATAATACCTACTCGATCGCGCCACAGCGTGTGCATTTATATCTAGTATCTCTATATACCACAATTAAATATTCAGGGAAAAGCATCAATAAATGTGAATAGGAAGATATGTATAGAATATAGTATATGTATAGAATATATGATATGTATAGAAGACATGTATATGTATAGAAGATATGTACCTACTACCAGTCCTATCCAGAAACTACATAGGCGCGACTCAGATGACAATCTCGATAAATTCAATTACTTACTACTTACTGACATTAGAAACGGTTCAATGTCATATTGGAATAGACAAAAGTAGCATCTGCTCCGACATTCCCCGAGACAATTTCACAGTTATTTGTCTAATAATTAACTCGTTTACCTCGACAAGGCGGACAAGGCGCCAGTCAGGGCTAAATTAGCTTGAAATTAAGCTATAGGGTATGAATCTATTTTTTTTATTAACTTATATGGATGGACATCCTGAATAAAGTTGTAAAATTATTTTTTCGATATCTCAACTAACATCAGAGATATTAATGGTTTAAGTTAGTGCTGGAGAGATGCTTTTTAGCAGTCCTTTATATGTAGACAGGACATGCTTGTATGGCGCTAGGGAACGTTGACGTCATATTTCTTATTGCCATTACTTTCTACCGTTTGATTTTTGATTGCCCTGTAGCTATTTTATTTTATTGAATTTAATTATTTTTTATGAAATGCATTTTATATTTGATACTTAGAAAATACCCTATTGAGACGTGTTTGTGCTTCACTATTCAAAATTCTTCTAAGTTTGTGTGAGATAGATAATCACGAAATTTTATAATTTGATTATAAAATGAATACAAAATTAAGTAACTTAGGATAATTAACTTTATGAAAAGTTAGTTTTAATGAGGTTTATTTCTGGTAGACAGACTTAGGTTACGGTTAGATGAGATAGGATATCAAGATCATTTATCTAGAAAGCTAATAACTTCGATAAGTAAGTATCTATATTAAACTTAGGACTAAAAACCTAAAAACTTACTACGGTACTTATTTCAAGCAATTTCAACTCTGAAGCAGTTTTCAAGAGATCCAAAGGCAGCTACTAACTTTATGCTCATCTAAATGAAACATATAATTATATTTAATCTTCTAGAAATTGCTATTCTCGGAGTCGACTTTTAGTTTTGTGAATTTGCAGTAATTTTTTTTAATTTATTTATATTTGCGTTACTTCACACGTGCACTCACACGTGTGCACTCTGCGAGGTAAAGAGAGGCACGTTGTGTCTGTGTGTACTGCGTGCACGTAGTAATTTTGAATACGCAATAAAGGCCATTGTCCTACGAGCTTTATTACTCGTAGTTTGGCGTGTTTCATCTGGAACACTAAATAGACTAGTAACAGAAAAGAAGCTACTAGCGTTGTGACGTTAGCACGAGGCTCTCCACGCGCTATCGATGTCGTTTACACGTCCCGTATGGCACGTTTATATGACTTCAATCCTTTGGAAACCGTTGACAAGTCTATGCTGAATAAAACCAATAGCAGATGGTGATTTATACCGCTATATGTCAGATCTTCACTAACTTCAGCAACTTGCTTATCGTATGGTTAGTGGCCAACCTATTTTTCAGAGTTGTTCAGGCTGCCGGAGGCCTCTGACATGGCTTAACGACTGCTGTCGAACGACAACAACCGGGACCGACTGCTTAACGTGCTTTCCAAGGCACGGAGGAGCTCAGATGAAATATGCCACTTGCGGTCACCCATCCAGGTACCGACCGCGCCAACGTCGCTTAACCTGCACGATCACTTTCGGACCGTGCTCGCAACTAGGCTACGAGCTCCTTCAGTAACTAATTTTGTATAAACTGCCTGTACACGGCCCGTACAAGGCGTGGCTTGTTATGCACTGGCCCAAGCCACTCACACAGTGCCTTGGGCCAGTGCGCTAGTAGCGTCCGTTCTGTTACTTTCTTATCTTCTTCTTATTTTGTGCCCGGTGTCAGAAGCCAGTCATCTATGAAATTACAACGTCCTTCTAAGTTAGGCTTTGTACACGTGTATGCATAAATTATGGTGAATAAGTGATCGCCCTCAGAATTTTCTAGTGCTTCAAAACTTTCATCGAAGGATTCAGTCTACACATGGACCAAGTCCAGTCTAACTTACCATTAAAGTAGTCTAAACTCTCCTTAATCAAAGGTTGGCTGGAAGAGATCCCTACGGGATAAGCCTGCCTTTGTTCATATTTTATGTTTTTAATTTCTGTGTATTTTTTTTCCTATGTGTGCAATAAAGAGACTACAAACAAACAAACAAACAAACATACTTAATTTGAATCTCAAACGAGAATGC
Source organism: Hofmannophila pseudospretella (assembly GCA_947369225.1). Lineage (NCBI taxonomy): Eukaryota > Metazoa > Arthropoda > Insecta > Lepidoptera > Oecophoridae > Hofmannophila > Hofmannophila pseudospretella. The sequence continues at coordinate 8,139,333 of OX376321.1, read as the reverse complement.
TTACAAATTTTGCTTTGACTACAGCAAGAATATTCTTGTTTCTAAGAAAATAGTCTGTTTCAGGTGTCCTTTGATCATTTATTAGCAATAATAGTAGAAGGGTTAATTTACCTAAAGTTGACGATAGGACTACTATTAGAGCTACTGAGACCTACCGCAGTTTTTAAAGAATGATTGAACAATTAGGCTCACATATCCCAGTTTTATTTTTTAATTTGTGATAGGTAGGTAGTGTCATGTTATGTAGGGCACACTGGCTCGAGTCTATGGTTGGAGATTTATCTTGTCTGTGGAATTGTGACCTAATAAACGTACTACAAAATTATAAATTATTATAATTACACTTTTACAGGTAGAATGATATGAAACTGATTACCTTCATATGAACACTTTGGCATCACAGATTTTATTCGATAAATAATACAAATATACTAATAATTTCAGTCGTTAACTATTGGTTTTGAGACACTTGGTACCACCAGTGGTTACACCAGTGAAATAACTTAGTAGAACCACTATAGTCTATTTCACATAGAAAGTCGGAAGTCCTCCTCTGTATATTATCTGTGACTCAGCTGGTACTAATCGAAAAACTTCCAACATCTGTCACTGAGAATTCATATTTTACTTAGGTTTTTATAAAAATTCGATGTGCCTCCTATGAGAAAAGGCCTATAGTCTCTCGCCTAACTGAGGAGTATATCAATTCCATTCCATGTACGAATATGTCCGCTCGTAGCCTTACCTATTCGGAACATTTTAATATACTCAGTTAATATTGTATTACTTACTTATATCAGTGTTTCGACTATTTAGTGTGAATACCACGAAGGACATCGTACTTAATAGTATTACTACCTATTTACCACCGAAATATTATTATATTGTTAGTTATTCTATGCCCCGGAGGAATTACAATTGACGAAGCAGAAGAGGGTTACGTTGGGGCACTGATTCGTGGGTCTTCTCTATTATCTAGTGATTTAGAGTTGGAAGTATTGTATAGATAATAATTATGTTAGGATACAGCAAATGGACAGGTAAGTAAGTACAAATATTATTATTCAATGCTTGCTTAGGTACTTGAAAACCACAAAATCGGAATATCATGTTCACCATAAATAACGCTGTCTATCAAATTCATTCTGAACTTTTGCATTACTATTGGTGGCTTTCGGGAACAACATCTATGTCGATAAATACCTACGTATCAGATTAATCTGATACGTAGGTATTTAAGTTAGGTTAGGTAGGTACATATTAATATGTACTCATAACTCACAAAATCACAAGTAATTTGTTTTCAATTTACTCCTCAATGAGGAAGCAGCTGTTTAATATTAAAAGAGTATCAATAGCGTTAAAGGGATTCGTACAACTGTTTTATTTTGGCCTTAATAGAAATGTGACAATTGTGCCGTTATAGATGTAACTGTTCTATGTGCTTGATCTGATCTGATATATAGAATGATCACTACCCTCATCCTTGAGGAATGCAACTAAGAAGACCAAACATAAGCACCACGACAAGACTACCAGGCGCGGGGAGGGGTTCCATCCTTATGTTGTTGATATCCCATCTGCTCGTACGAAGCGATTTGCTTCTTCGTTCATTATGCGAACGGCTAAGGATTGGAACAGCCTGCCGGCGTCTGTTTTTCCCGAAACCTACAACCTTGGGATCTTCAAGGCCAGAGTGAATAGGCATTTACTGGACCCGTATGCACCATCGTCGACCTCATCGTCGCTTACCATCAGGCGAGATCGAGGTCAAATACGGGTTTAGAAGTAAATAAAAAAAAACCTACTTACCTAATTTACTTGTACCAATACTAAAGTGTGTCATTGATAAAATAAGTCAAGGAAAAATATTCGTTTTTTGTTACAAAGATTCGTTTCTCTTTGTAGAGGATTTGCTCGAATTTTGACATTCTAATTAGATTTTGTAACCGCGCTCGGACGTGTTTTGATATTGTGGTAGAATTAAAATAAAACAACGCCATTTGAAACGTCGCGATTCAGATGTCTTTCTCGTTTCCATTCGCCTTTTTGTAATATTTAGATACCTACCTATTAATGTGTATAGAGCGTCCGTGGCACAGTGGCTAAACACCCATGCGAGAGGTCCGCGTTCGAAACCACGCAGTGCCATGTACCAATGAGTTTTTCGTATTTTTCGAAGACTTAAATACATTTACCGACTGCTCTAACGGTGAAGGAAAACATCGTGAGGAAACCTGCACACTGAGATGACCAGTGTGTAAAATGGGGTAGGCACAAAAGATCCTCAAGGGCCGAAGTGCCGCTGGGTTATTCTCAGCCCCCTATCATAAGATAAGATTAATTTGGATGACTGTTGAGATTCAGGTCCAAATTATTATGTTTTCCACATAAGAAGATTGATTTGGCACATAGAAAATTTAAAGACGACTTAACCTTGTAACTATTATTATTTTAACTTATAAAAATAATATTAATAAGCAATTTAAGATAGCTATACGAGATACTTAATTGGTCTACGAAAAGCCGCTCTTTTTTCTTATTGTAACCACATTAATAACGAAAGTTGATTGTTTTATTGACAAATTACCTAACTCATATTATATTTCCCGTAAGCTATTATTAGGAACGGGATAAATAGGGTATTATAGAGAACTAATTTGTGTGTAATTCAAGCAGTAGCGAATCGAATTCTGTTCAATCTTCAGCTAACAATCTCCAAATAAATCCCCAATAGTCTATAAGGTTTCTTAGACAAAGAAATCTATTTTACGAGTATATTAGGTATACATAGTGTAGACTAGACTTAAGTAAAGGGTCTTTCAACAAGGACGGGTCGATGTTAAAATTGAATAAAACAAGATGTGTGTGAGATATTAACGAAATATTTTTTTTATTTGAAAGGCCCTTTTATGCCATTATGAATGGAATATAACATCGTTCAAATGTGTGAGTGACAGAGTGAGTTACCTATTTGATTAACACTTTACAGTACAGAGGTACACAATATACAAGCACGCGGTAAGTCGGAGACTACAAAAGAACCGGACAAGTGCGAGTAGACTCGCGCCCTGAGGGTTCAGTACAGAGTTAATTATGCGTAGATACTACATATGATAAAATATTTTAATATTTTAAAAATTCACATTACCGAAAAACTTAGTTGGTTTACCAATATTTTACTCAAAAAATTTTAAGGCGAGTAAACTGCTCCATCTTCGGCACTCATCTTCATTTATAGCCAGTTGTAGGTAAGGTACCTAAGCATAAGCAAAGCACCGACATTACTCGAGCGATAACTCTAATGATACCAGACTTACCATTGTGGATGAGCACAAAAGACACCTGAGGGGGGAAAACCCCAGTGGCACTTGAAGTGCCACTGGGGTTTTCCCTGGCCCCCTGTCATAAGATAAGATACCATTGTGGATATCATCTTACTTTTTCCTAGCCATCATCAGGGCCTTAAAGCGCCAGACGTGAGAATGATATCATGGTCCTAAACATTTTTGAGCACAAACTCGAACCACCTAAACTAACAATATAGTTGAAATAGGTTTCCTTTTGATGAGTTATCCTATTTTATGAGCTATAATAAGTACTATTATTGCTGATGTTGATTTTAGAAGGACCTACTTATTATATTGTTTTAAATATTTTATCCTGTGAACAAGTTAAATCATCTGCAAGTACTTACCTATTATCATATTTTCTGTTTATGCAATGTTATTACCAGATTCTTTTTTTTTTTATTAAATAAGGAGAGCAGACGAGCACACCGTCACAGTGGTCACCGTCGCCCATAGACATCTCACCTCACTGTATTAATATTAGAGGGTTTTTGATGCGCTGCTAACCTCGAGGACTCAGATGGATTGCCTCATGTGCCGGAAATTACGCTGGCTCTCTTACCCTTCAAACTGAAACACAGTAATGTAAGCATTTCTGCTTCACGGCAGAAATAGATAAGAGGGTAGATCCAGGCGACGTGTCGGCCTGTGAGGCGACGTGAGGCGACACGATTAAATTTTGAAAATGTTTCAAAATTTAATCGTGTAGCCTCACGGGCGTTACGTCGCCTCACAGGCCGACACGTCGCCTCATAGGCCGACACGTCGCCTCATAGGACGACACGTCGCCTCATAGGACGACACGTCGCCTCACAGGACGACACGTCGCCTGGATCTACCACCCTCTTATCTATTTCTGCCTTGAAGCAGAAATGCTTACATTTCTGTGTTACACCCCAGGCGATCCTTCACATTAGGATCTACCACTGCTAAATATACTACTATATATTTGCTTATCCTACTGATAACCTAGGATAACCTAGGATAATGTTACCGGTGTTGGATGTCGCCTTATTATAATAGATGCAATATCAATCGTCAATATAGGTGGCCCAGTGCTACCCTACATGCCTTAGAAAACGATTTTTCTTTTTTTCCTCAACAATTTAAATTAACTCACGGTGTTTCCTTTCCATTAGATCAGTATGTTTATTATACGTAGGAAAGTCTTTGAAATAAAACGTGCATACATGGGATCTTAGACCTCCTGCATGTGGCGTTCTGGCCACTAAGACACCTCGCATGCATCAGATCACGAATATTTACCTAAATCATATAATTTCATTGTGTACAGGTACGTAGCAATAGTAAGGCCGCTACAGCATCGATTGAGTCGGAGAGTGGCGCGAGCGGCTTTGTTCACCGTGTGGTGCGCCAGCGCATTGCTGGCGCTGCCCAGCCTACTTTACTCAGACACATACAAGAAAAAGTAAGTTTAGATAGATAACAGTTTCAGTTTCAGTTCTTTGTTATCGAGATTTTTGTTTTCTTCATAGAGTGAGCGTCAATCTTTATGGCCGATCTGAATATAGGTACGAGTCTCATTTCAGTACATGTTTTAGGTGTCAGCGAGGCGTAGAAAAGCGAGTGATGAGTATGAGCTGCCGCGCGGTTTGGGGAGGACAGAGTTCCCCTTCCTCACTCTTCTACACCCCGCTGACACCTAGAAAAATGTGCTGGAACGCGACTCGTACCTATATTCAGACCAGCCATAAAGATTGTGGCGCTCAATACGTACCACGGCTTTCTATAAATAGGGAAAACAATTCTTCGTACAAAACCTGGTTATCTTTGAAGAAATATTTTTCTTTATTATCTACGTTATCAAACTGTATGTGAATATGTAGGTAGAATCATTTAATATCCCGAGACTTTTTAAGCGGAATATAAGATTTTTATGTAAGACAAAGTTAATTAGGAGGTAATAATGTATAGGACATAATGTTGTGTTGTTTTCAGGCCCGTAATAGATTGACTTGTTATATTTTAAAAAGTACTTGGATAAAAGAAAAAAAATAGTCTCAAAAATAAAATAAAAACAGTCTAGTCTAAGGACGAACGGGCGTTCCTTCCTTCATGAAAATATTGATAATGTAGAAATGTTGCACATTTTTCCAAAAACGTATCGATGAAGTTGTTTCATCAGGATAGGTGGATTGAGTTTTGTCTTCCAAAATAAATGTCGAGATTGTCCGAACCGTACAAGTAAAATACGAGAACACACAGATTACAAATACACTACAATTACTGGCCTATTCCACTCTAATCCACTGCATAAATCCATTGAGCAATTTACCGAGCGAGATTTTCCTGTTCCGAATTTTCTTGCCATTTTCCGGGCATTTTTCGCCACTTCCCATTGAAATGCGAATCCTAGATTAATTGAGAGATAGAGAGATCATCTGACAGGCCCATCCTCATACAACAAGAAATCGAGACACATAATTTAGTGCCGATCCTGCTGACTGGGGTTGTTCTGGTAGAAAACAATTTTACCATAGATTACCATACAGGAGTGATTTGCATAAAATAATATGATACTTATCGACCTGTAGACACAGGGCTGGATTTGAAGGTTGGGAGGCCCTGGGGCAACGAAGAAGTGGAGGCCCTGGATATATTTTTTTCCTGAAAATTATAAATAATTTCAATAAAATCTAGCTCCCGGAGTAAATCACTTTCAATACTGAGTAGGGATAACTTTAACGATTCTGTGTCATCGCTGCAACCTAAAAAAACGAAAAATCATATTGTGGAGGCCCCTCTCTTGTGGAGGCCTTGTGGCTCCAGTCCCTGTTGCCTCTAAATTCGGCCCTGTTTAATGCTATTGAAGTGAGAAAACGTAGTAATTACCTTCTCTCTGACAATCACCCGGAAAGCAAACAAAGACGTAAGCAGTTCATATTATACCGTAGACGAGTAACTTTCAATGTACAGATCGATTTCATAATTCGAAGTCAAAGCACCTCAATACACATTTTGTGGCGCCACTCGCGTGCGTTTATTACATTTCTAGGGTATAGGTAAAATTTCGCTGGGCGTAAGTACTGAGGGAGTTTCTAGACCTACCTCCAGAATACTTATAAATTAAAGAGGGACCCCATAACTTTCTAAGCTTCTACTTATTTAAACGATACGACTCGGTGGGGTGACTTTTCAGGCAAAGTTTAATTGTCTCTACAACCGTTGAAAATTTAAATTACTTCATTAAATTCTGAAAGTAATTTTACCAGGTAGGACCTTAAATTGCTTTCTTTCATGGACTATCATCCAAAAAAGTATTTCGCCTTACTTTTTGAATCGACCTCAAAAGTATGCAGTTACACTTGTTATAGTAAAAAAATACACCTATCTGCTAAATAATAAATTTATTTTAAATTTTATTCTAAAGGCTTCTACTTTATGTAAGTAAGTATTGTACTACTTTTTACCAAAACTAACCTCCTAACTCAATGCAAACTCCGATAATTAAATACCGATGCGATTAAGCCCCGTTTTCGTAGTTAAAAATCCATTACTTTAGATAAAAAATATACCTACTACTGCGCGTTTTAGATACATTATAAAGTATAAAAATCTGAGAGTGATAATAAAGTTACTTTAAGCCAGAAATTTTACTATAGCACAATTTATGTTCCCCTTAAGTACCTATTAGAGGTATTATTGTTTATATCTGGGCGTAACATTAACGGTTATCATCAGGTTTAGGTTTTGAATAAATAAATATTGGATCCACGAATTCAATATAAAATATTTATGTTCTATGTTTTAGGTACATCAACGGTGAAAGGGAGATATGTTTCATTAAGTGGCCTGATGGAAGCTATCCAACGTCTAAAACAGATTATTAGTAAGTATACCTTTTAATAGATAATATTTTGTTTGTTTATGCGATCCAAATTATCGATTTTCATATTAACCAAAGCACCTAGATCTGTGTTTAAGATGAGCCCCTTAATTTAAAAAAAAACGAAGATGCGAGCAATTCTGAACACTGGAGCACTGTAATCATACCTAATTAAGTCCTTTTTTAAAACATACATTTTGTAAACCAGCCCTAAACTGTACTTACACACCCATATATTATATTTACAAAACCTTACGAAAACGTGGTAATATAGAGAGCATTATTCATAGCCTTACATTTATTTTTCAGTCTTTAACAAACCTTTTTTTTTAACATACCGTTGTAGTCGTAGGTAATTTTTGTGTTCCGTGCAATATAGCAGTGTATTTCCCTTGCAGCTACAACCTAGTGTTTCTGGCTGTGACGTATGTGGTGCCCATGTCAGTTATGGTGTGGGCGTATGCTCGGATGAGTGCTGCACTCAAGGCGCGGGCCATCGGAGAGTGTACTCACCACCAAATGCAAGTCGTCAGATCGAAGCGGAAGGTTTGCTACGTTTGTATCCTATATATTGCTAGCTTCTTTGCTTCTGTCCCACCCACCTAAAATTACTTTTTAGAATATTATGTTAAATGACACATAAAAATGTTTATTTGCCATCCGGAATGCAGCTATCGACTAGAATCTAGTCTACTTGATGGATGTAGATATCTAAATTTTAGTGATTTTAGTGCCTTTAGAATTCCAAACGTGCTGTCTTTAAAAAGGGTGCCTCGCCTTCAGAATAGCCCTTCTAATATCAACTGCCTGAAAAGATTTTCAAAAATGACCATTTGAGCACGTCCAAAAAAAATCACTAATGCGACTTTTTGCAGAGCTGAATCTTCACTTGAGCATTTACAACATTTGCTTTTTTATTAGGTGGTTTAGTCATTAATAGATATATTTACGAAACTTTCATTAAGGGCCTATTTCACACCGCGTATTTTATACGCGCAGACGATGCGCGTTTTGAGAACGCGTGTCATCTGCGCGTTTACTGCGCCCGCCATAGAACTCAAAGAAGCAGATTGTTTGCATTTGTATTGACAAAAACGCGATACAAACGCGCGCAAGAAGCGCGTTTAAGGTCCGTTTTTTCGATGGAAACACGCAGAGACGCGATACACAAACGCGTATCTACGTGTGCAAAGGTTTACTGGTTGCGTCTGAATTTCGTTTGAAGCGCGTATACGCGTTAATGCGCGTCAATGTGCGTATAAAAAACGCGGTGTGCATAGGGTCTAAGATTTGGAAATTTGATAGATAGATAGATTAATACTTTATTGCACACAAGTAATTTACATAGGAAAGGAAACAGAAAATTTCTATGAAAAAAATATTCAACAACACTCATAAAAAGTATGTGAATTTGAGCGACCGATTTGTATGAGGAGCTAATATTTTTTTTTTTTTTTTTAAATTTGGAAATAATTTTATTCTTATTAAAAGTACTCTAAATACCATAATTTATTCATAAAATTAATTTACATGTCATATAATAATAATAATTTTCCAATAAAGAAATAATGTCAATCAAATAGCCCGCCCCTTGTCGTCCCCGGTGCAAAGGTGCCCATAACGCTCGCGGCGTTACCGCGCTGTATCGCTACGGCCAACCTTTGCACCAGGTACGACCCGGAGCGAGAGTCACAGCCCCTCTCCCTGAGGCGACGGCCAATCTCTGCCACGAATTGTTTCGCCTCCGCCCCCCAACAACCCGTTGTCTCCACCGCGAACGGGACGAACAGGTAGTTCTGTTGGAGAGCGGAGTACTTATCCCGCTTTTTGCCCGCTGCAAACTCGGCTGCTGCCCCGGCCGTTCGTGTCGTGCGTCTGACATGGCTGGCCGCAAACGTACTAACGCACGTGGCGTCCCACAGCAGACACTTTCCCTCCCGCCATGGCACTAACGTCAAGCCGTCCGGCCTTTTGCCGTCTGTGCGACTAAGACCCGGCGGCTCGACCACGCACGGCACGTTGGCCGACACTAGGGCCCTCCGGATGATATCATTAAGCGCGTGGTGACGCGGGAACCTCCCTGAGCACCGACAGCAACTCAAAGCATGATGGCCGCTGGCTTCCACCATGGAACCGCAAATGCATTGATGAGGTTCACATACATCGCAGCCCAAGCGGAGAGCCACCGCCACACGCATTGAGTCGCCGTCAAGAAGGGTGCCCATGTGAGGAGAGGGTATCGCGTGCAACCATGCCCCTGATTCTGCCCGCGTCACCGCCCTCAATCTCGCGATATCCACTCCTGTTGCCCTTGCCATAAGCCCGTCGAGAATAGACTTGCACCTAACGTCATCCCACGAGCGCTGACCTTGGGTGTCCTCCGGCATAGGTGGGTCCTGGTTGAGAGCCGTCCACGCCGTTATAGCGTCGGCAATATAGGGAATGCTCGCCTGGCCACCATTCACAGAGAGAATATTAGTGACCAAGTCCACAACCCCGTGTCCCGACGCCAGGAAGGCCGGCAAGCTCACATCCCGGGCACGCCGCACGCCCAGGCCACCATGCCGAATTGGCAGAGCCGCCTGGCTCCATTGGTCATCACTAAGGGAGACGTTCAGGATGGTCTCGACAGTATGCTTAAGGGCACCATCAAAGGAGTGGAGCTCATCCGGAAACAGCCAGGTGGGCGCAGTCCTTAGGAGGTAAGTGATCCTAGGCACGGCAAAGCACATCCGCAACAGAACCAAAGCTACGTGAGCCGAAAGATTTTTAAGACGTTCGTGAGCGAGATAAAGGAGCTTTTTCCGTGCCTCAATAGCCTCAGGAACTGCTGAAGGGAAAATGGGAGAACCTAGAAGGGTGAAGGAAGAAGAACTCAGTTCCTTGAGGCCAGGCAACATAGACGAGAAAAGGGGAAAAGAAGAACGAGAGTCAGGATTGCAAGGGTAGAATTCGCACTTGGCCGAGTTTACCTCCAGCCCCAATTCCCTTAAACGCGGAACCAAAACACTGATATCATTGGCAACATCTTCCGGCTTTCCCCCGATTGTACCATCATCGAGGTACCAAATATTCAAGGGTGATTTAATATCTGAAATGACCTTGTGGATAGCGAGGCTGAAGGTGAGAGGACCAAGTGGATCTCCCTGCTGAGCGCCAACCTGGGATAGGATGCGGTTTTTGGCGTAGAAAAGATTAGAGGGCGAGGAATATACTTGATGAAGAAAAGGAAAGAGGATAGGAATTTGCTCCTTCACCTCACTCAACAGAACGTCCCTTTCTACGGTGTTAAACGCATTTTTGATATCTAACTTAACTATTACTGTACCACCATTCTCTGGGTCTGTTGCGAATGCGCGAGTTGCATGGATCGCAGCCTCACAGCCCAGACGCGTCCCAAAGCCCAGTTGGTGAGGCCGTAAGTGTTTGGCCATCACCTCCCTCACTGCACGACAGCCGAGTTTTGCAGCTAAACGGCGAAAAGTACTGCCCACCGCGATTGGCCTAACACCACCGTCCCTCTTTACAAGGGCACAAAGGGAGGCTCCATACAAATATGGACAAACCTCCGGGTTGAGTTGGCCTCTCAGTAGAAAATTCGACAGTCTCGTTAAACACTCTAGCAAACGTGGCCCATTATCACCCGCCGAGCTAGATGTCAATTCTTTTAGATGTGCCGGACGGATCCCATCGAGCCCCGCGGCTGAACCATTATAAAAAGACGCGAGCGCTTGGGTCACGTCCTCCACCTTGACCGCGAGGACCGGTTCGGATCCGTCCGGAGCCGGCGGGTAGGAGAGAGAGCGGGAGGGGGCCGGGTGCTTCGCCCGCAAGGCGGCGAGTGTTTCCGGGCTCGACGGTGCCAGCGAGTCGTCCGACATCAGTAAACGGACGGCACCCCTCAGGTCGCCCTCATGTACTTTGGACTCAATTGTCCTTAGAACTGAGGACGAACCCGAGTGCGGCCCCGTACCACCAGTGCCGCACGACCCGCAGCACAAGGAGTCCAGGTTGGCTTTCACCTTGGTAGTAAGTGTACCCGGACCGGTTCTCTCCGGAATTTTTAAAGCATTATATGCGAAAGTAAGAAGAGAACCCCACTCCTCACTACCATTGGTCTCCATACACGTATCGATGATTGCACATAACGTGCCCGCCGCTAGGTTTCTTGCCCCCTTGGGAATGTGGCGAAGCACCGGTACAGTCGCCTTAAGGGTCGCGAGGCTCTTCAAGCGGTCCCCACCACCCTGTGACTGGTCTGATTGGGCCGACAGTGCCGCGCCATTCGCCGCAGGCGCAGCAGTAGGTATGGAGGAGGCGCGCGGCACATCTTTGTGCATTCGTCCTATGTGCACGCTGAGGCCGTGTGGTGCAAAAAGGCGCGATGAGCCGGGACAGTGAGGGCACGTCGCCTTAGGGGGAGTACTCATAATTCTTATTATACTTACAACTAAATAAAATGAATTATCAAAACAATAATGCTTGTTTAAAAGTCAGCAAGATAGATTAAACACATTCAATCCCAGAATAATTATTCATACATAACATCACTGTAATATTACAACCAAAATGAATTATAATTAATTACTCATTTAATAGTATAATAATAATTACCCAATTAATAAACACAATCAAAACAATAAACACGTCAATCTAAATAATGATAATAAAAAATAAAAACTTCATTGCTAATGAAGGATTCAAGTCCTTACCTAATATAATAATCAGTAATAAAAACAATGTTAAATTAAAAATTAATAAATAATTTAAAATAAACTGACAACATTACTTATGGAATAGTTTCAAAGCCACAGCAACATCTGGACCAAAAGTCTGTAACGAGATCGCGTCGTGAAAAGAAACTTTACGGTGCACCGTGCAGGAGCGGTCAGTATGTTCAATGCAAACGTATGTCCGTGCTACACTAGAAACTCCACAGATGGCGTTGATTTTATATGCGCACGAGTGGTAGGGAAGTATTTTAGAAATCTTCGGTTGCCAATACGCCACTACGCCAAAATTCACTGCACTACACACTACTTGGAACTCCGGAGCTTCTTCCGGGGAATGCATTTGATAATGCAACTTTCTTCGTTCCACCACAACTGGTATCGGCAAAAACACATCGAGACAACTCTTCGTCGTAAAAACAAAGTTAATCTTATCTCTTCTCCTGGATAACACTTGTACGTGTGCTACTGTTATTGTTGAACAATTATGTAAAGGCACACTACTAATTTATACGAAATATTAATTATAGTAAATAAACAAAACAGAGATGATGTTCTTCTACCAAGGTGGGTAGGAAAAAAAAAGGAGCTAATATTATATACTCGTATGTTAAAAATTACCTAAAATTCCCACATGCTCGAAATATTATCTCATTTGCCATATCTGGCTATGGCAAGATTCAATTTTAACGAGATAACTTTACCAAAGGAGTATCGGAAATTATTTTCAAGGCTTTAATCTGTGATTGCGAAGTAAACTTTAATTAGGTTCGTAATTTATCAAATTGGTTTTAGTTTTGGGAGTGATTTGTTTGTTTACTAGTACAATCAGACAACCCACCATAGTGCTCATGAATCTGACGAATAACTGGAACTAATAAAAGTTGTGTGAGTCCCTATTTTTGTATGAACTATGAACTTCCGGTTTTAACATAACTATGTTTTATCGCATGTAAGGAAATGTGAAAGTTTTACAGCGTGTTAAGCCAAAAGGATAGCAGACAAGAGAGGTTGTTGATTCAATAGGCCAGTTCAATATCTCGGAGCCAAATCTTTAGGTTCGCTGTAAACAGTTTGGTTGAAGCAGAGGAGGGGGACGGCGGGAATTTAAACATATAATAGATAAAATCGACCTTCGTAAATCTTGCCCTAAATGGGTAGATACAGTGGAAGACACATTAAGCTATAGGTACTCGGTGGAACCCTGTCGCAATGTTTTTTTTGTTATGATTCCTTGACATTAGTATGAAAGTGTTAAATATGTTGATGCCTGATGTGTTGTTCACTGTACTTACCAGAAAAGTTATGGAAAGATTATTTATATGACAATGCCCCTTTACAGCAGATATATTAATTTTATTATTTATTAATTTATAATAGATAAATGACAAAGCCCCGTTACAGCTGCTACAATCTTAATTTTTTAGTCAAATGTTTATATGTAAATCGGCTGGTCTGTTCGCTCCTGTCCAGTTATGTTTATAGTTAATATGAATTGTGTTTGAATTTTAAATTTATTGTAAAAGCATGACGTAACCAAGAGTTCCTGGTGTCCTGATGGTTTTCTATAAATGAGTAAGAAGTAAAAGGCAATTTGACCTTATACCCAACAACAACCTGCTATCAAAATTGAAAGGTCTTTTATGTACATAAACACAATGTTCAAAATATTCAAATTAAAACCAAAATGTCCAACGTGACCAAAACGTCCAAAAGTGTCACGTAAATCCTATGACACTCTCGCTGTAGGCGGCTTTTGACGGAGGGAGGAACTCCTCTTTAAACATAAGTTACTGACGTCAGTTCTAGCCGAGCACTTACCCTATTTGATGAGTTAAAATGCTGTCTTTACCTTAACAGTAGAGTTTGCGGTTCATCTGTAATTTTGGCTATTGTGTCGTCCCGTGTAGTATATAGTTGTCCGAAGATACTCTGTGGTAGGTACCCAATTGCCCATGTCCGTTGTGTAGGCGAACCCGGCCAAATTTATTTTGGCGAAGGATATTACCGGTGCAGTACTACTAAATTATATTATTATTTCTTGCTGCGAGGTCACAAGAAAAACGGTTGAGTGACTACAAACCTTGTGTAAAGTCCATTCGCTCAAATCGTCTCGCTCTTTGAAACATGCCGCCCGCTACTACCGCCCGACTATGGTTGATCGTCTAATGTTGATAAATCAAGGATAAATGTATAGGTTTGTTTAAAAGTCCATTCGCGGGCGGCATTTTCAAAGAGCGAGGCGATTTAAGCAAATGTCTACTACCGCCAGACTATGGTTGATCGTCTTATGTTGATAAATTAAGGATACATGTATAGGTTTGTTTAAAAGTCCCTTCGCGGGCGGCATTTTCTAAGAGCGAGGTGATTTCAGCAAATGGATTATACCCATGGATGAAAGAAAAAATAGTCTCCCTCCCCTAGGGACGGGCGTTCGTTCCTTCATGACTTTACCCAACAGAATCATATCAATCTAGCTTGTTGTTTGGTCTGGAAATGTTTTGTGTGGTTTTTCTCACGACTAAAATAGAAGATACATATACGTGTTACAAGAATACGCCATTGTTTTATAAAAGATAGGACGTGAATATATTATTTTTGTGTGAATAATGCGTACTTACCTATAAAGAATTTTATATTTTTCTAAAAATGTTGTTCAAATAAAATTGAAAAATTGTTGAATAAAATCGATACGTCAAAGACGCAAAAAATATTGGAATATAGTTATAGTATTATGGTAGTGGTTAAACTGAGTAAACATTAACAGCGAGTATTTCAACCTATTTGTTATTTATACTATTATAAGATGTTCATACAACAAATAAAGCAATAACGAAGTCAACGTTAATAAAAAAAGTTTAGTATGAGCAACAACCAAACCAAGCGACAAAAAGATGTATGCTCGGGGGAATCGCTTGAAAAATTTTAGCAATTTTTTCGCTCGAATATCCGTGTAATACATAGGATAAATATAGTTTACAAGTGTAGCGGCGGCGACATATTATATTGTAGCATATGGCTTTGGGTAACTGCTCAGATAATTTAGTTTTTCCTCCCACGAGAATTACGATATTAACTATACGAGTATATAGCAGTAAATATATAAAATATCTCTACAGGCTGATTGTTACATAAATGTTACAATTTATATTAAACATTATAGGGCTATTTAAATTGGGTTCTGACCCTTTATTGTTGCCCTGTATTGTGAGAAATCAGTGTCCTAACAGTTTACAATTTATAAATTAATAAACGTTAAAGTTTAAAGATAATACCAATGAATTTTAAAATTAGTAAGTATTCAAAATATATTAATTTAATCCAATCCGAGGATGTGTGAGGATAAATACGAGTATATACCTTTTTTTATTTTAAATGCTGCAACGTTGCAGGATTGTTGGCGTAGACACTACTTTTAAGAAAACCCCACAAATAAAATCCAACGGGGTTAAATGCATGCCTCATCAGATAAAAAAAAAAAACATTGAGAAACCAGCATCAACTTCTTGCTGCTCCACACCCAATCTGCGTAAATTCTTCGCTGTTCACGGTCCCTAGGCTTCAGTTCTTGGGTTAATTGAATTTTATACGGGTGTAGTAGCAAGTCCCTATGCAAAATACTCCAAAGGGACCCATAAGAAAGGCCCAAACCTTGCGAACGGCGAGGAATCGATAATTCCGAGTCTTCGGCCTCACTATCAATCACTGCAGCAATGTTCTCGGCTGAACGTGCTCCACGATGATGCACACGGCTTACCCTGTCTTGAATGCTCCCAGTTTCCTCAAATTTCTTCACTACGTTGCGAATTGTTCGCTCAGAAGGACGATTATATTAATCCATAATCTTCCTTCTTGTCCGTAAATGTCAATAAACAGTTCGTACAGAATTGTTATTTCTGTAGAACAATTGAACAATTTTAATGCGTCGAGCGGTGGTTAAACGACCCATTTCGTAAATGTAGCGTAAATGAGTTGTTTCAAACTAATATTTGACATTTAAAATGCGCGCCATTATTGACAGCTGTCTAATTTACAGTGTTTGTCAATATAGGAAACTCGAATTGGATCATCCTTTACATAGGCCACATACCTCGTATCTATATTACCTACTTCAGAGCTACTTTACTGTAATACGGAAAAATGCAGTGGATCTCGCAAAACTTTCCCTAGTCTATCGAAAATAGTAGGTATATACGAGTACAATCGTGTGTCGGGTACAATCAGTATAATTTCGGCCGACAGATTTACAATACTGTAAATCTTCGCCACTCTAAATGCAGAACACGTATTGCCGCACTTGTGTTGCATGTTTAATGCGAAACCGACTACCCTTTAGATAAATTTTTCACTGTTGCGTAGTAACGCAACGTACGTTATCGTTCTAATAAACTTTCCATCAAAAAAATCGGGCCACCATTTGCAATATCGATTTGATTTGAAGATTACAAATAAACTATACATCTGATGAGAAATCAAAGTATGCCACTAAAATGCTTGCAGTTTGGACTTTTCATGGAAAGCCATAATTCAAAATTCAGTTGTTCTTTTTATAGTATATCATGTTTATTCGAACAAGTTTTAAAATGCCCGTATGTTAAGAATAAGAAAAATATGGAAAAGGTAAAAGAAAATGGCGATTGGATAAAAAAGTATTCAGTAGCCTGTGTTCCTACCTCTAGCTCTAATAACGCCACCATACGGCGATTCATGATGGAGTGTGTGTATGAGTGTTTACAATGACATGTTGAGGGATGTACTCCCACTCTTGGATCACAGTTTGCAATGCCTGAAGCGATTGCACAGCAGGATTTCTAGCCTCATTGAAAAGCCCAAGCTGCCAGCATTTTAGTGGTTTACTTTGATTTCTGATCGGATGTATAGTTTTTCTGTAATCGTTATCAAATCGATATTGCAATTTGCAAGGGTGGCCCGAGGTGTTTTTTTTATAGCAAGTGTGTGTATGGAGGTCTAATGTTATCTTAGAATTTGGTACTTCGATAACGGCCAACTGGGCTTATGATAAAGTGCGTATACTATTTTTATGAAAGTATCAGTGGTATTATGTACTCCTAGACAACTCTATTACTTGTATACGACATCGGCCTTTATCTACCTATTAATTCCTTTGTGAATTCAAATGGATAACTCTATTTTGTGAGGGTATTTACAAAAGATGATTGTTTTATATTTGTTCGTTAGTCACTAAAATTATTTAGCACCATAATAAATTAGGAGTAGGTGTGGGTAAATACTTATTACAGGTTTTTTTCTTCAATTACTCAGCTGATTCAGCAACCCGTATAGTAGGATCTATATAGAGGCATCCGCTACCAAGAGAGCTGCTAGTACTATTATTTAATCTGGGTCCTAGTGTCGGAGCCCAAATTTAAACTTTGGCAAACAGTGTTTCAAAAATATTTCAACGTCCCAAGTTATAAGTAAAAACCCGCATTTTCAGCACGGGGGGTTATGTCGGCGTTACATTTCATATCCAATATTAGACCAACTGTTCAATTCCCACCCCATTTCGAAGGTAAGTGCAACCTGAGAATACGCGTTAGATACAGTGAAATTGGATCCTTTCAGTTATAGGAAAATGTGTCGCAAATGTTTTCACAAATCTACATTTATCCCCAAAAACCCGTCGCCTTACCCATTTTATCATTTTCACGCGCGTTTTATCAGTAACAAAATATAGTATGACTCATCGTTCTCCTGAATTTCAAAATCCTTGGTTGAGTCCATTCAGCTTTGATATTTCCAGTGTCATTCAGTGCGTGTCATTCATTTTAATTTACAATTAACATTTTATTAATAAAATACTCTAATTTACCTTATAAAATTCGCCATTACATTACAGATGTAACAGTGCCAATTTTTAATTTAGAATTTGAAATTAAAAATGACGAAAATTAAAATAAAAATTTAGAATTAGAAAAAAATCAGAACTTAAATAAAACGGTTCTTATACAAATCGACATTTCAAGACTTTTTTATTATACTTATAAGGAGAGCTGACGAGCAATCAAAAGGTTACCGTCGCCCATAGACATCTCACAGGGTTTTCGATGCGCTGCTAACATTGAGGACTTAGATGGATGGAGTGCCTCATGTGCCAGTAACTTAACAACCCTGGCTCTTTTATCCTTCAAACCGAAACACAACATTGCAAGAATGCTGGAATCACATCATAATTGCACTGTAGTGTAACTTATTTCAAGAGTTGTTCACGTGGAAGGGAAATAACTTATTTTCTGAACCCTGGCTTATTTAAAGCAATTTATTTCACGTGCCTAAGGACAATAAGATTCTTAAACGAGAATTATACCCTCGTAGTTATTTCCGGAACACTATTAAGAGGACGAGAAAAGCCAGGTAGAACAATAGACAATAGAATTAATCCCTCAAAATAGAAGCTGGGATTTTTAGACGTGCGTAGTAGGAAAATAATACGATTATTAATGGTTATGTGTTTCAGAAGATACCAATGAAAACAATTTATGGCAACGCTGGAGGGAGTTATACTAGCGGTGTTTGGGCTATATATGAATTATGATGTCTGGTAACTTCGATTATGACTGATAGCGACAGACTTATAGGTTTTCTGTTGTGATAGCCTAATTTACGAAAGTAAATATTTAAAAAAGCTTTAACTAAAATCATGACTCTAGGTACAGCTTTTTTTCTTATGTATTGCTGTTATGTTGAAAAATAAAGTCACATCATAATCTTTGTTCTAAAATGCGAAGCTTCACTATGTTAAATGACTAACAGATTTCATGTGGTAGAAAAAAGAGATATTGAAATTATAAAAGGTTACCAATGAAATTTTATAGGTTATGAAATGTTCCCGTAACACGCAACTATCTAATAACAATAAGGAAGAATACAGCAGATAATGGTTGTCCAATTATATCCTGATCGATATCCAATTTACATTCAGGAAGTGACAATGGCTCAATGACTATAGGGCTGGAAATAGAGGCACAGAAGCGTGAACTAGACTAAAGTAATCTAGATGAAAGGGGTTTCGGGACTATAGAGGTTTTTGTTACATCCTGTATATACTGACGTGTGCCTATTGCTAAAACTTGTACAAATAATCTAGTTCACGCCGCAATTTCGAGCCCAGTCATTGGTGTTCCTATCCATAACTGTACAACTTTCATTACGGAGCCAACTCTGAAGTCTCGAAAAAAAAACCAGCTGTTTTATGCTTTCGGTCGTGTAGGAGCTTTTGTATGGAACAGCTGATTTATTTCGGGATTTCAGAGTTGGCTCCGTAATGAAAGTTGTACAGTTATGGATACTGCACACCCCCTTTCGGGAATATAGTTTTTTTTTGTTACAGCCAGTATAGTACTATGTGGTAGCTCATCAAAACCCTCTTATAATAATTAATAATAATACAGAGGTGAGATGTCCATGGGCGACGGTCACCACTTACCATCAGGTGGCTCCTTTGCTGGTCTGCTCTCCTTATTTAATAAAATAATAAAAATACCAATACATTTTATTACAATGTACTCGTATGATAATATACGACATCGCCTTAACACATAATCTAAAATATGGTTTTGAGTTCTATACTAAAATTATACCATCCATTTTAGCTTTCCACGAAAAGCCGAGCTATAAAACCGTCATCAATTATTAACCAATGCACATTATGCACCAATATGTTTGGAACTCAATTCCCAAATTCCCCGATTTCAATGGGATATTTCAGTAGTGAATGCTAACAAGATAGTATTGTGGTCCAACTCATCGTAGAAATTTAGTTTTACCAATAACTATGCGATCTTTATGATGGTATAAGTATTTCATTTCATTTATTTATTAGCCATAAATTACATGTCATTATGGGTCTTACATAATACATTTTGTGTTACAATGTATTTTTACCCTCCAGCTACACGAAATAAAAATTACTTTTCTAACTTTTAAACTTTCGTTACACGAAACTCTTGAAAGTACATATTTTTTTACGTTACGCAATTTTTCTTAGATTCATTTGAATTCATGCCAAAAAAATGCGAATAGTTTTGCCCTACACAAATGTTCATGTTATACTCGTACGAGCTATGAGCAAGTAAACTGCAAAAGTTCACAAATAGGTACATTATTTTGTCCCAACTTTGTGTGATAAGGATGAAATTGGAGAACAAGAAGTAGGGTTGTTAGGGATATGGCATTTCGATAATACCGTATTGTATTTTTTACTCAAAAGCAATGATTTGAGTTCAAGAGCGCTAAATTTTGTAGATGAGGATTTCAGGAGGAGTTAACCCTCCAACCTACGGTCCTCTACCCTTTACACCTAAGTTCACCTAACCCATCTTTGTTTTCCTCCACAGGTGGTGAGAATGTTCGTACTAGTTGTAATGGTGTTTGCCCTGTGCTGGTTGCCGTACCACTCGTACTTCGTGCTAGTTTACCACCACCAATCATTCGCGTCAGCACCGTTCGCGCAGCACATCTACCTCGCCTTCTATTGGTTGGCTATGGCCAACTCCATGTTCAACCCGTTGATTTACTATTGGATGAGTAATAAGTGAGTATGTTTATCTTCATTTGTAAAATCGCCTACACTACATTGTATCAATTATTACTTACTATGCTGTATATTGTCTGTGTATCATGGCCTCCGACAGTATAGAACGCCATCGCTCTCTTTCTTGCGTCACCTCGCGCCAATTAGATACCTGAAACTCTCGCAGGTCCTTCTCCACTTCATCGCGCCAGCGGTATTTGCCACATTTGCTCGTTTAACTTCACGATCCTCCTCTATCCTAGGGACGACGTGACCGACCCAACGGACTCGGCTGTGATTTCTCCAAATATGTTGGGCTCGTTCACCACCTCTTCTATCTTCTTGAGATGGGCCTATATAGGGTTCTGGTGTCTAAGCTTGAAGCTACTAAGCAGTAACACCAAGATCCGAATCTACAAAACTGTCATCAGACCGACATTAATGTACGAATGCGAGATTTGTACACTATTCCTAAAGGAATAAAACAGGAAGTTGGTGACGGAGAGGAAGATATTGAGGATGATTTTGGTACCAGTCGAAAAAGAAGACGAATGGTGGAGAATAAGGGAAAAAAATAATTTGTAAAACCTTATTCTTTAGAGTCAATGAAAGGTAAAGACAAACTTTTAATATAATATAATTCTCCCGATTACTAAGAAGGCAGCAATCTACTTTTACTTAGAAACATTAATATTTGCTTCTACTGATGTACTCGTAATGTGCATAAAATAATGTACTTCTAACACTAAAACATTATAGAGAAATTTCTGAGAAAAAAAATATTAAAGTTACGCGATCTATGCAAGTTTTTGTCAATATAGGCGCCATAGAAATCTAAAGAAATAGGCACTTGCAAAAATATAGAAAATTTCATGTGAATTTTCTCTTTCAATGTTTCACTTTATGAAAGTTTCCATTTAGTTCAGACACTTTGGGCTTTGGGCGTGGGAATAATTCCGACTTGCTTGAATTGTAAATTTCTTGTCTGTTTCTGAATGATTGTCGACACGGAGATTCATCTTACTCGTATTCTTATTCTTATATTCTATCATGTGTTTCAAGAGATAACGACGATGATGATGATGATGTAGTCGTGATGATGTCGTGCCTGTCCCCGTGGTATCCCCGTCGATATATTGCACACATTGTGACTGGACGTTTGCGATCTGGACATTTTGCGATCTTGACATTTTGCGATTTTGACATTCTCCGAGTTGGACGTCTTGACATTTTACGACTTTGACATTTCCCGACGTATCCAATAACAACTTAGTAGTTATGTTTATCACACATGATCCTCATTATCAGCGTGTTTTATGTCACGCGTTAGGATACAGTAATCCCCTAAAACGAGACATTAGCTTTCAGTGCCCATTCCTTTACGTGACTTATACCTTATGTCGACCTTAATACACGACCGTTTCTTCTTTTTCCAGACATCTACTAATAATTTAGGACTTTACTCGGCCTTTTATCACAATGTCTGCCGTGTTGTCTAGTCAATCTATATTTATTTCATTTAGAGCGATTCATTAAATAGCTATTTACACCCCCAGGATTTAAAAATCTTCTGAGAACGTAGTTCATTTCATTTAATAAAAGTGGTTAGAATTTATTTGCAAAAATTGAAAATGCTAAGCTTAGACTTTGTTGATTCTGTCCTAAGAATAAATTTTATATAACACTTGCTCGATAATTGGCCTTTTACTACACTGTTTACTTTACATTAATTGTGACTATTAACTGTTTATTTTCAGAATTATTTTTTCTTATATCGTGTATATTATGGCATTAATAATCAAATCGTCTTAACTCTTGTTTCGGTGAGACAATTTGGCCCTTATCACACTTACTTACAGTTACTTGCTTTTCTTGAAACCCCATTATGCTCCTTATGCATTATGGAGAGAATCTGTTCATAATGTCGCATGTTAGGTTAGGTCGCTATATTGAAATAGAGCTCTATTCAAATTAGCAATTTTCATATTATATTGAAACGGAAATTTGTCATGTAAATATTTGTAAGCGAAAGTAAGTGTTTCAATATTTTGACTTACAAGGAAAGTAACCCAAGTGTCCGGCTCCGGTTTGATTCATTTTAAGATATATTTCCTTGTTAGTATTGTCTTATATAATAGTTAAATTGATCTAAGAGTGTTTTCTTTTTAACACAAAGAAACAAAACATGTCTAAAATTAATGTATAACAAGAGAAAGGTAGCAATATTTTACTATACCAATTACTAGTAAATTGTCAATTTTTGTAAATTAATACTTGTGTTTTATGTAATTTACGCAATGTTGTAGGATTGGCAGCTTGTTAGACCCTTGTATTTCAGACGGGGACACCAATATTACTTGTTGACAAAGTTAATTTCACATAGAACGACGATCAACTAACCCTTATTGAAGTGAAGCGAATGTAATAAAGCCATAATAAATGTATCCGTGTCAATACAGAACATAATTGTGTTTAAAAATGCATTGTGGATTTGTTTCTCGTTCAATTTCAAGTCATTATTCTTGAGTCCTGCTTATATTTATAGTCTTAATTATACTTTAAGAGTCATATTTTTTCGAAAAATAATTAATCACTGTCTAGAAAATTCTGAGTATAATTTGATGTGATGTTTACCATTATTCTTAAGATATACTTACTTACCTACAATTTAATAAAATCTTAGGTATTCTTATAGTTTATTACAACGTAGTGAATTATATGTATTATGTTAGTATATTACGTGTAATACTTAGTGTAAGACATGAGACTTAAGGAAACCTTAAAATTAAAGTCGTTTCTTTCAACTCACGGATAGACTTAAAAAACAGATATTTTTTTGTACACAGATTCCGAATCTACTTCCGAGTGGTTCTGTGTTGTTATCGATCATCAAAATCGGCGACACCAGAAGATTTGAAGAAACAACTTGAGTTAAACAAGTCTTTCTCAGGTAAGACTATTTGAAGGTTTAATTAGAAGTTAATTAAAGTTAGTTGGATAGGACTGGTACGAAACTGTATTTACTTACTGCGTGTGGTGTACCTAAGACCGAGAGATCCCTCATCTACCCGGCGCACCACTCGCTTGCCGCGCGTGCGGGCGTGTGTGCCGCTCCCGAATAGGGTTATTTAGCCACGAAAAGCGATGCCTTCGCGACGCTGCTTAAATCGTCTGCAATAGACGTATCAGGCCTATGATGTGTGTACCTACAACTAAAAGTATGACAGAATTAAAAGCGAAGAGTCAGATATCTATCTTAAGGGGCCTACAATAACTAGGAGACAAAAATAAACGGAGAAACGTCCGTTCAAGACAAAATACAGAGAGAAAGTGCAAAATACAAAGAAAACAATGAATATAATGGAATAATGAAATTTAGAAATGGAATGGGAATATGATTTGAATTTAGATGAAGAAATGAAGATGCCAACACGAAATGAGATGAGATAAACGCTAACGATGAGGTTAAAATTGATGGCAAGGAGGTTGATATTTACGATGAAGACGACATCGTTACACTACTACTTCTATCTCACTTTCTCTACGTTCCCTAGATGTTATATTTAACTAACAGCCACTATCATTTACTGTTCCTAATTCAGTCGCTGAACTGCGACGTTTACATATTTGAGAGCTATTTCGTCTCATTACATTAGAAGTTGTTAAATCTTTTACAATATATGACCTAGGAGTACTATGTTTTCCTAATACCACTCCAGGAACCCACTGACTACCTTTTTCAATAAAAAATTTCTCATTTGCCACAAACGCTTGTTCAGTTACACATTTCTTATCATGATAACATTTATATTGATTTTGATGTCTATCTATGTTAGTTATCAGACTTGGTACACACTCTGACTTTATGAGTTTGAACAATTTTTATTCAATTATTGTTGTTCAACTAAAAAGCTCCTCACAGCAGTAGATAAGTACAACTAAGGATCTAAGCATATAGTCACAATATAAAGACTTCTAATAGCTAACGTTAGCATTATCATTCCTTTTGGTTTTTTATTGTATTAGGAGAGCATACGAGTACAATCTAAACACTAGTTACCTACATCTATTTATCATCATCATCATTAGCCCATGTTGTCCCACTGCAGGGTACAAACCTCCTCTCGTTTGTGCCACCCTATACGATCCATGTGCTAGTCGCATCCAGGTCTTCGATGCGACTTTGGTGATGTCATCCGCCCATCTAGCTGCTGGACTCAGTGAGGACTCTGGTCCACCGGTCCATCTATTTATAGTGCGAATATACTTACTCGTACAAACTGCTCTTACATAAATAGAAATAATACATCATAGGTAAGTACTAAAAATAAACAAAAAAAAACAATTTGTAGATTTCAACAAATAAGGTAAATGATATTCGAGCACACAATGTAGTAATCACGTTTATTACAGATGATATATTGAATTTCATATTCAAAAGTAGATCTTTCAACAACCCTTTGGCTTCTGAAACCTGAAAAATAACTTTGTTATTAGATAAAAGTATCTATCATATGTTAGGAAAAATTCGTATGCTGTTATAGCTAAATATAGAGATACATTTACGAGTATGTTACAACTTGTGCAACCTATATAATTACGAATGAATAAATAATTTGAATTCGAATTACATTTTTATTAGCAAGACTATTTTAAATTTATTCTTTTGAATTTAAGCCTTCATAACCCTCGGTATAGACAGGCTGTAAGGAAATTTGTATACTTCCTGAAAGGAAGAGCTTTTGTATACAAAATCAAATAGAAATCACTTTGATTATACCGATTTTAATATTTTCAAATTCACCAGAATTTGAAATTATCTAAAAATTTGGTGGATAGTAGGTAAATTAAATAAAACATAGGAGGTTTGCCCAAACTCAGCAATAGGATGGTATGGACTGGCTGATGATGATGAAATTAAATATTTTAGGCATCAGTGCTAATTTCTCGCAACAGAGATTCAGCAAATTCTTTATTATGGGTTTTTTTTTGATAATGAACATTTCTATTTCTTCTTTTATACCTACTGAGAAAATTAACTTAGTGTTAAAATCTGAACAACAGAGCTTCCTATTAGAATAAAATGACGGCAACTAATTGCTCCTGTGCTTGGCTATAGGTATATGAAACAAACCGCAAATAGCTAATTTGTACCCAGTTCTCTCAAATAAGGTTGCCTCTTTCCCGTAGCCTGAAATAAGGCTGAAATATTACCTTGCTCGAACCCAACCAAACCCGAATGGAAGCATTTACGAATGCCAGTGCCAAACAAAGAAATGTTTCCTTTCATGATTAGGTGTAGGAGTCGTTCAACCTCCTTGTTCTTTGACACCCCTGAATTGGATTTTGTTTGCTTTTATGGAACCAGTGAAACCTAAGATGTGGAACCGCTCTTATAATGGAAAGTTTTTATTATTCACACAGTCTAACCTTTAACCACTCTAACTAAGCCTTTTATCATTAGTGGTCCACCATAATGCTTGAAAATGTAATAGTCCATAATGGGATTGATTGTCGCAAGGTGTGCCAAGGTGCGTTCCATTTCGGTTGTCCTACATTTCATTATACATTACAAGGGAGGAGTGATCCCCCTAGTCATGAGGGTCTGATTCCCAGGAACAGTTACTGGATTTCAGGAACGAAAACAGCTAGGAATATCGTGGTTTGCATCAAATGATGGAGCATGTAGCATGGAGCAGTTTCCACACACTTTATTTATTCAAGAGGGCATGTCCACATTGTGCTAGCAGAGAAACTTTAGGTACAAATGCAACTGATTATCCGATCACTAGTAATATATGATAATTTTTTCTGTAAATAAATAACCATATGACTTTTATTTATTTATTTTCTTTTATTTCTGTAATGTATTAGGATCAATTTGTCTCCAAAATTGTCTCCAAATGTGTCAGTTATTAAATATGGCGTTTAGTTTTTGGTGATTTAAAAAAGATTTACAAAATCATGAATTAAAAGTACATGCTAGGAGATTTTTTTAATGGTTACAGATCCCTACAAATTGGCTGATCCCTGTGAAGCATAGTACAAAAAGTGCTACCAAATCTCTGCTAGTTTTCATAAAACAAAATTTTAGTGGGTTCACTAGGCTATTTTTGATAAAATTCTAAAATGTAAATAACTTTTTTTATCATGAAGAATCAAATAACCACATGCGGTGTTATATTGATTGCTAATGACCTCAACGACCACCCTGTTTCATTTGATCCTGGGACATCCTGTATATTATTTTGTTATCGAGACAGTCACACTATTGTGTCCTAATCAAAAATGGCAACCTCACACCGTCTTGTTTTAAGAAGAATTCGAATCTTCTACTTCAAGCATACAAACCAAGTTCCTGACTGAACATCAGGGAAACGCAAGTCGGCACTCGAACAACAGATGTCGTCTATAAATACGACAAATTGCGAAGGACCCAGCAATAAATTCCGTTAGGCCAAGTAATATATTGAACTAACAATAACTATTCTCCAAAGATCCGCTGTCAGTAAGGGAACGAATAGCGTTTGTAGAGTTTCGTTTGGTGCCATATATGCCCAAATCCTAAATAAAATAAGCCATATATTTTTTGTGGAGAAATAACGACGTAAGCGCCCTTCAAAGTACACCGTAGAGCAAGTATTGAAAAGATATGCCGCTGAAATTAAAAAAAAATATATGTTGCATGTATTGATGCATATAACAAAATACTACAAAAGTAAAAACTTTCTATGTTTAGTTTTCGAGAGAAAAAATTATAAGTGAAAATTCACCTGAAATCAGTTTTCATACAAAATTGTATGGAGAAAAAAAATAAAAGTGTCCTGTTTCAAACAAAAAAGAAATATGCTTTAGAAACCAAAATTATAAACTATATCTCCATAGAAACTAAAATGACAATGACAATCTATAGTTCCTAAATTATGAAGCTTTAAACACCCTGTTATCTAAAAATACATTTTTTTGTTTTATTTTTCAATTGTCTTGTTAATTGTTTTCTGAAATGACTATAGGAATATATTGTCCATATGCACATGTAATCCAAGTTTTTTTTCTATATGACATTGGTAAATTGCAAACTGCAGGGGTAATTTATTAAAATATAGATAGTGTAAGTGAGCGGGACCTTTTGTTGGTTTGTCAAAGCTACGCGTCCATTGTTTCGTCATCGCAGCGTAGGCTGTGAACGGACTGTCGGTATTTACGAATTAGTATGGCAACAACCAAGCGAGTCGTCGTGGAGTGCGGGCCTTGAGGCGAACCTCGTGCCCGGGCAGAAGCTCGGAGTGATACATCATCTCCGATAATTGGAGCCACAATGTGAAGCGGACTTTATGGCTATATATATATATATATATATAAGTGAAGTGGTAAGCAGAAATGCTTGCATTTCTGTGTTTCGGTTTGAAGGGTAAGAGAGCCAGCGTAATGTCCGGCACATGAGGCATTCCATCTTAGTCCTCAAGGTTAGCAGCGCATCAAAAACCCTCCAACATTAATACAGTGAGGTGAGATGTCTATGGGCGACGGTGACCACTTACCATCAGGTGGCCCGTTTGCTCGTCTGCTCTCCTTATTTAATAAAAAAAAAAAAAAAAAAAAAAAAAAGTGGGGGGGGGGGGGTGTCTGTACGCTACGCTCACCGCTCGCCGTCACGTCGCTTTAGCCTGTCGCCGTGAGGCGACTGGGGGCGCACTAACTCGCGCGGGAGTGGGTACCACGCGTTCACATCAGGAGGGCGTTCGTGGGGTATTAGTATGGTCAAAATACTGTCGCCCGGCCCGGATATACCGATCCTAGTGAACGCAGTTCCATAGGAATTAATACAAAGCCACTAATCCGCGCTGCGAAGACAACGCAGTGGACGCGACCTTTTCGTGCAATGATCCCTTAGGTACGCTAAAGAGATGTTGTGACTGGTTTTGACTATGATCCTGTACTGTTACGTTTTGTTTCAGTGAGCCAGAAGCACTACGCGTCCTCGTTCAGTCGGGCATGACATTCGCAGAGACGCAGCCCGCACTCACGCTCGTTGCCTCCCCACGGTATGTCTTTTCTATTGTAATTACAACTAATTTCATTACGTTTCATAATACTAGATATTTAGTCTATCAAGGAAAAAAATGTTAGGTTTGTGTATTAGATGATAATTATGGCGTTATGTATTTCACATATTAACAACAGCAAAGGCTACAAAAATAATCAAAAAACTAAAATTCGGGTAATTCCTCGTAATTGGTGAGTCGAAAAGTGTTAAAAAGTGCAAACTATCTAAAAAAACAAGAAACCTCTTAATAATAATGAATAAAATATAATACATTTTTTTCGAAACCAATCCGGATTATAATGCTCCCGATCTAGGCAGCCTCTTTTATTTAATTCGCTATGAATCAGTTTTAATTTATGATAAGTCAATTATTTGCCAATACGTGGAATAATTAAAGTAGTCCAGTTAATAATAACGTGGCGCCCACGGTCTGAACGAAAACCTGATAGTTTATGGCACCCTAAAACATTTAAACGAGTAGAAATGCCAAGTTGTCGTGTTTTCGTTTTATTATCTGGCCATTAGCTTTCAGTAGTTAGACAATTCGGAGAGGCGGGTCTGGATACCTATTATCTATGAGCCGAGCTCGCGAGTGGAAAACGCAATAGGTCAATATCTGCGATATAAGGATGTCCTGAAGTGTTACCTGGTGTCCTGCGGCATGTCCTGTGATACATGGGAGGAGCTTGCACAGCAGCGACTGGAATGGCGAAAGGCCGTCAATAACGCCACCGACGACTTCGAACTCAAATGCCTAGAAGACCTTGACGCCAGACGCCATGTCCGTAAAACGCGTCCGAAGCCCTCCTATAACTACACCTTCAACTCTAGCGGACAACTCTACTGCTCTGTTTCTGACCGAGTCTTCAGGACGAAGTTTGGCTTCGCTAGACACCTACGAGCGCACGCCAGGAGCTAAGCAGGGGTCGCCGTCGACGGATACGTCGTGGAGGACATAATCATCATCTATGAGCCTATTAGGCAAATAAATTAAGCCCTGTCAATTAATTCTACGTAGACATATATTGCAACCCTTGATTTTATTAACGATTACTGAAGTAAGTATTTTTCTATTGTTTAAAAATCGATTAGCTAACAGTAGTTTTCATATTCAAATTAACTAACATTTTACATTGTCACTTATATATGTACATATATAAGTTTCGATAGAATTGATGAAATATTGTTTCATCAGCAGCCTATTCTAATCCACTGCTGGACATCGGCCTCTCCCAGGGCGCGCCATTGAGCCCGATCTTCGGCTCTTCTCATCCATAACTTAATAATTTTAAGAGGAATTGTTTTACACGGCAAAGTCATAAAAGCTGAACTCTCACATATTACATACTTAATTCATGGGTATACTCGTATGTAATATTTGTGAAACTTACCTGTTACCAATACTTATGTAAAATCCTACGAAATATTGTTTACCACAATAGTATTTAATTTATTCACTATCGACAAGGTCTTCATTAGCATCACTTTGATTCATAATACCGATAGTTTTTTACCGTACTTACAGTCATTCTCTGTAATATTGATGAAAATATAATTTCACCGATATTTTAAGTTATTTTTGTAACTATCGATGCATCAACTATCTATTTTCAGACAACAATATTTTTAGTTATTATTTTTATATAAATACAATTAATGCTGCCCGTTTTATGGTTAGAATCTTTTTTTCATCGCAGTTATTAAATCTCAATAGAATTCTTTAATTAAATTCCAAAAGTGAGGTGAAAATTAATGAAATGTATCGGAAAAAGTGATAGTGAAAAAAGTCAACGCCCTCAAAATATTTATCTTTTATCGGTAAATGAATATAAATTTTGTAAAAAAAATCGTATGTGTCTAAAATTCGATAGATAACTTAATAATTTTAAGAGGAATTGTTTTACACGGCAAAGTCATAAAAGCTGAACTCTCAGATATTACATACTTAATTCATGGGTATACTCGTATGTAATATTTGTGAAACTTACCTGTTACCAATACTTATGTAAAATCCTACGAGTTCTATTATGCTATAGATCATTGTATTGTGTTGTATGTTAATGTTTTATCTAGAAAGGAGGGCATAACACATGGATGAATCCCTCCCTAAGGGACGGCGATCATTCTTTCATGGCACCACCTATGCCATCCTATGGTCAAAGCCCTCCTCAATCAATTACGAAAAGAAATTGACCGAATCATAGCGAATGAAGAATTTGCGACGGAAGGTCTACGTCCCGTAGTCACGCAAGTAGCTACAACGTTAACTACGAGGCGTAACGCGTACTCATTCGTAGCTTTGCTACGAAAGTCTTTTATAATATAATTGAAAAAGGAAATAACCAAATCCACGAATAAATGTTCATATCTCTTGACCTAACTCCTTATTTTGAAATTCGCCTGTAAAGGAAAAAGGTAATTGGCAATTAAAAAAATGGTCCCAATCATTTTTCAACCTCTCAAACCTTGTATCAAGCCTTGGGCATACAACTGTCTAACGGTTGTATCAAAATGTATTAAGTAAGTAAGTATGTATATGTTTTGTTGTGTCCGGTTTGATGAAATTCAATATCCTTTGTATTCAATACACTTGTGTAGATGTCTGTGGTAGGGGTATTTGTTCGCAATAATATTCAAAACGTTTCGCATCAATAATCCTTACCCTTTTTCTGACAGCACTTGAGGCTTTCTTCTCGGTCCAAGGACGCCCCAAAAATAATCAGTTTATTCTGTTATGTAAATTAAGTTTTACGCTTATATGGAAGTTTTTGTAAAATATTTTCAATAATTTTCGTCTGGTAGAGTATTAATGAAGGAGAAAAGCTGTGATTTTTTTGATCAATTATTTTTGATCATATAATTTGCCGCAACCATAGTAGATTAATTAACTTGAAAATTGTAAATTACACCGCCAAAAAGAGATTCTGAAGAAACCAAGCCAATTCGGTTAATCAGAAATAACAACACTTTGTCAAATCATTACAAAAGTTTATTTGAAATTAGCAAAAGTGTAAGGTTGCTTTGATTACTGTTACCAGTGGTTTGGTAGTCCTTGTTTTTACGTCACAGATAGACAAAGCTTTGATTACATTAACGAAACATTATTCTCAGTGTATACCAACAAACACAAACACAAACACTGAATAGTTTTCTCTTTATTAATAAACACAAGCTCAACAAAACAAGTGGCAATAATGTTAAACAGCGCAGTAAATAAAATGACACTGAAAGCTAAGTGGGAGTGTGCGGAAACCATCGAGCTCATTTAGCATGGAGTTATGACAGGACCGTAACAATGGCAACCACCAAAACGCAGTACAGAAAGTAAATATACGAGTACAACTTACAATGCATATTTCTGATTTAAGTGCGGTTGCTACGAAAGGTGAACGTCGTCGTAAATTAATCAATAATGCCGTATCGCTGTGTCGTATACCAGAATCGTAAAGTACCTATCCGCACAGCCCCTGTACTATTCACTTCCTACCGCGATCATTTGTTATTCATTGGCCACAGCGGTTATTCTCGTACCAATCGTGAAATAGTAGTCACGGTGTTTGCTGCTTGTTTTATGTATGGCAGTACTTCTCCTTGCATAAAAGAACTCGTTGGAGGAGTCGCATATTTTTTTCTTTTCAGCGATACAAACAGGCCTCTCCCTTTTAGTAGACGCTATAAAAATTGTTAGAAAGCTTTTTATGGTACCGAAATGTGTTGTGTGTTATTGTTTGCATCTTTTGCTATATGACCTTTCATAAAAATTATGCCAGTTTTTACAACGATGTATTGCCCGCAATAAGTACAAATGATTACATTAGTAGGAGCGTAGGGGTCAACCAGGAAAGCGGATAGATTAGTACCTTGTTGGCGTCGCTAGTATCGCTACGAGCACCGATTTCAAATTAATTTCCAAACTCTACATACGAGTATGATACGCATAACATTATATTTAAAATTCATTTATTGATTAATTCAAGTGTTTAAAATACAAAAATAACCACAATACTCTTTGAATATTTTTAGACGGTTGTATTTAATATTAATAGATAGCGCCATCTATTCGCATTCGGACTCAATTTTTATGTAAAATGGAGAGTA
Source organism: Hofmannophila pseudospretella (assembly GCA_947369225.1). Classification (NCBI taxonomy): domain Eukaryota; kingdom Metazoa; phylum Arthropoda; class Insecta; order Lepidoptera; family Oecophoridae; genus Hofmannophila; species Hofmannophila pseudospretella. The sequence goes on along the minus strand of OX376321.1, from coordinate 8,106,728 downwards.
AATGTTATTTTAATTTATCAAAAGATGGCAGTTCCATGCACGGATAATTGTACGGTAAATAATAATTAATAATCAAGCAAATAATCAAGTCCAAAGCCATAAAATGAGGGAAAAAAACAATTATGTCGTGGCGTCTGACGCGTGAATTTCTGTTCACGCAGTCAAACGATACGCAGTGCTATCAAACGATATCACGCAGTCGGAGGCCTGCGTGGTAATGCTTTCCAGTCCATATGGTAAGGCCTCCGACTGCGTGATATCGTTTGATAGCATTAATCTTAGAGAGTCCACGACATTTTTGAGAACAGTGACCATTTGAAGCCGTCTTGTTCCATCTTTTTAAACAGTACCTAACTCTCACGCCTTATATTCTCGAGTATTTTATTTACTAATTTCAATTCAAATTGAAAAAAGTATTTCCGTAAAAAATATATTGCAAAAGAAATACTTAACGAATATTGAACCCTATAAATGATTCATAATCCTATAAATCTTACATCAAAGCCGAGGCGTGACAATATCTACGTAAACCGATCTACATTTCCTTCTGATACGTTTGTGGTAAGAATAAAATACGAGTAGATGTCTTATTTGTGCACAACTGTGTACTTCCATATGATAATTTTCCAACCAACATTATTATGTTATTACAGCCTACGTGGTTTCCTACAGAAGTCTACGACGTAGGTGTTGACCGTTGACCTGCGTAGCAAAGTTGTAGCACCTGTAGAACTGGACCTAACTGTGTAACAGAACCTAACTGTGTAGAACCTGTTGAACGTGGAAACTGCGACCATGTGATTTGAGTGTAACATCAAAAATCAAAGTGTAATTATTTACTTACTACCGGAGGCTCGCCCGCCAACTTACTCATTAACCGTCAGTTACATGGAACGTCCTTAAAGTCATTCATCAAAGAAAGTCTTTAATAAAATACATGCCATTCCTTTCTACGCAATTGCTCTAGATAGAGATGACTTGTAATTCGAAAACCCTATACCCACCTTAGTGAGGTGAGATGTCTATGGGCAACGGTGGCTATTTACCATTCACAAGGCACATTTGATTGTCTGTTTCCCTTATCCTAAAATCATGTACAGGTCGACACAACATAGAAATCGCATCGGCAAAATTCGTAAAACCGAAATTCACTGTGCCAATGGCGTGAGTGACGAGCCGAATGACGTGATAATGAGCGATTGTCATTGGTTGTTTGATTATGTACATCGATGTAACTTCTAAGTTGTGTACTGTAATTTCTTCGTTGCAGAACTTTCAAACGCCACAGAGCTGCTAACCAATGGCAACGTTGTGAGAATGAATCCTCGAGGAGAGCGCAGTGACAGCAAATACTCGCATGTTTGCGACGATCAATTATAAAACCAATTGTATGTAGCTTTAATTGATTTTTTATTACTGATCCCTCGATAACTCGTAATGGGTTATTTTATACTCACCTACATTGTTTTTCGTATTATAGTTCCGTTTTATTGAAATTGAAAACGTTTATTTAGCACTGTAATCACCAGAATATAGAACACAATATAGAAGTATACAAAGATCAATACATGCAGCACAAAACATCTGGTGTGGTACAGTGCCAAAAAGGGTACACCAGCTCAGCATAATGCTGAGGCAAACCACAACCTTGATTTTCAGCTGGCCTCTCAGTGACTGCACGGACGAAGAAATCAACAGTGTGTGCGTGTTGTTTTATGAATGTGTTTGTTTGTATGAATGAGGATATTAGTGTGTATGGGAGGTACTGAGTGTGTGGGAGGGTGATGGCATGGTGTTTGTGTATTTACATGGTATTATTTTACAATGAAATACTTACAAATATAACAGGCATCGTTATGGTTTAGCCATATAAAAACCGATTTCACTATAAAGTTGTGATTCCAGTATACAAGTACGAGTACTTGCCTTCGATGTAGGTTTGACGTCATAAATTGCGTGCAGGATTCTTGGGCTAGAGACTGTTTGTCAAAGTTTGATATTGTAAAAGTTCAATACTACCTGCTTGTAATATGTAGCTTGCATGTAGGTTTACTATTCCACTATTTATGTTTCAAGCAACTTTTTGCATGCAAGAAGATGATTCATGATTCTTCTTGCTTCTTTCACTTTCCCAATAGAATTGTGGCTTTAGGCAGCCCTGTACTTGGTATCCAGATGCTAAGGGCGTCCTTTCACGTCAATCCTGTGTCTTTGCCGTGAACAGGCAATGGCGTGTTAAAGTGGGTTTATCCAAAAGCTGGCGTAACTTGAGTCTAAAGTCTAATTCTCACGAATAAATCTGCGTGTGAACTGACAGTTGACTGATCGTTTTAAGGAAAACTACCCAACTTAAAATACTTGCAACTATTTGGTACTTTCGCCAACACACAACGAATAAGTATACCTAAAAGATCTCTTAGTACAAACATTTGTGTAATAATTTGACTACGTATAGGTTTTTTATTATAAAATGGTAGGTACTCTACTAATAAAGGAAAACCCATACATAGTCAAACTAAGAAAATAAAATAGTTCTGTTTTATTCTATTGATTTTAAAACAGTCAACAAAATTGGTTAATTTCGTAAGATTACAATCAAGACCTGGTTAACCATAACCAATTTAGTTGTCTGTTTTATTTTCATGATTGTTTTGAAATATTACTTATTGGTGCAGATTTTTTTGTAACGAATATAAAGAAAATATCTGAAAGATAAATTTATAGTAAGCTAGTATTAATTTTTCTACGAAACAAATTTCAGTCTAACACCTACCCATAAATGCTATAATCTACGATCATAAAACACCCGAGACATTATGTAGAGCTAAATATACGCTAATATGACATGATTTAAGGTTGTTCCCTTCCTGAATAATGTTATGTTAACAAAAAGCTTTATTTTCCATATACCATACCAAAGATCATATAACATAGCTGAAGACAATACACAAATTATTATGTAATAAAAGATGTTTGTTATGGAAATTAAATTATTATAATGTAACACATAGCTTTTAAGACAGCTTTTAATTAAATGAGACTTTTTCAAGATAAATAATAAAGTGTTTAATAATGTTTTTAAAAATTGTATTTATTTACGATCCTCTTAAGCTCCTGACTTTCTTGCTCTCCTTTCGCTTCATAATGTTTAAGGCTGGGACTAAACAACGACGGTTCCAGTATCGGTCGGTTCCACGGAACCGGAGTTTCATATAACCTAAACAAAAATGCGCTGTCTACTACACGTTCCGCGGTCCCACTTGGAACCGGCCAGCGCGGTTCCTGAACCGAGTGGGCGGGGCTTGACCGCAACGCATAAGTTTGAATGCAGTCGACGACTACACGGCCGGTAATGGTTCCTGAACCGAACCGTCCCTAGAACCGTCGTCGTGTATTCCCAGCTTTAGAAGAAAAAAACTTACCTAATTACAAATTATTCAATTGAGGATTGCGCTTACTTACAGATATTTTTTTAAAGTTTAGGTAGGTATGTTAGAAGAAGTTTGAACCTAGCTTAACTATCAAAAGGTCCGTGATCAAATGAATTATGTATCGCTTCATTTGAAGTATTATACCCATTCAATCAATGTCACTATACTACAGTCACAGTCCCAATGGGTTAATAGAAGATAATCCTGCAATGTTTAACACTAGAGGCGCCACTAGCACAAAGGTACGTAGCCAATCAACATGTCAATCAAACGGGTCGTCCACTCGAACCCTGGCTGGGGGGAGTGGGTGCGGGCCTGGAGGCGAACCTCGTGCCCGGACAGAAGCTCGGGGTGTCACTGCATCCCCGGTGTTTGATGCCGTTAAATTTAAACGGGCTTAAGGTTAGCTAAATTAATTTAATTGAGCGGAAGGATGCAAGGGGGGGGGGGGGGGGGGGGGAGCCTGAACGCTGCGCTCACCACGCGCCGTCACGTCGCTCCACCCTGTCGCCACGGGGCGACTGCGGGCGTACTAACTCGCGCAGGAGCGGGTACCGTGCGTCAGGAGGGCGCGCGTGCAGTGGGGCGATATTCCTCAGGTGTTCGTGGGGACCGTTGTCGGCGCGATCATACATTGATCTCGCTAACCTCTCCACGAACACCTGAATGGTTTCCACCTGCACGTCGCGGGCTATCACATCATTCCTGACATAACGACCCGCTCCCGTGCACACTCTGAGGGCTATGTTTTGCTGGGCCTGCAGCCTCTTTTTGTTAGTGGCTGAGATAAATGGAAGCCACGCGGGTGCCGCGTATGTGAGTCGGGACCGGATGTAGGTCTTATAGAGTCTCAGTTTAGCACGTAGGGGCAGCCTAGACGATAGAACAGGTCGCAAGAGCGCGCGCGCGGCTTTAGCCTGGTTGATAAGGTTATTAACCATTGGCGCTAGGCTTAGCGACCTGTCTATATGGCACCCCAAGTACTTCACCGACCTCTGCCACTCCACATCCAGTCCCCGAAGTTGGAGTTTTGGTGGCAAGTTTCGTTTACGGCCGGTTAAAAGAGCGGCGGTTTTACCGACATTAACTGCCATTACAAATTATTCAATTGAGGATTGCGCTTACTTACAGATATTTTTTTAAAGTTTAGGTAGGTATGTTAGAAGAAGTTTGAACCTAGCTTAACTATCAAAAGGTCCGTGATCAAATGAATTATGTATCGCTTCATTTGAAGTATTATACCCATTCAATCAATGTCACTATACTACAGTCACAGTCCCAATGGGTTAATAGAAGATAATCCTGCAATGTTTAACACTAGAGGCGCCACTAGCACAAAGGTACGTAGCCAATCAACATGTAGATACGGTCCTTTCCATCTAATATATTTTACTCTTCGGACACGCGGCACACTGTCTTAATATTTTTTTTAGGTCTAGGTTTTTTTACGTAGGCTATTTTGAAATGGCCTTATATGATGCTATGATATCATATCAATTTTACTATAACTTTGATAAATTAAATTAAACTAACCCAAATAACGAGAAATTTGTGATATCTTCAAAAATGACGTTTCGTTTTGCTTTTCTGTTTACGGAGTGTGCTAGTGGCTCCATCTACGCAACGTTTTGCGTTACGCTATTAGCATGCCTGTTTGCCGTTACCAGTTTTTAGCAATTAAACTCATATTCAATTATTTATTCAAATTCAATTTTTTTATTCAAAAGCTTATATGTATAATTCTACAATACAATACAATATTTAATACAAGTAGGTATAATACAAGTAGGTAGGTATCTATTTATAAAAATCAACTCCTGGCACCTGCACCAGCCAACGGCTGTCTTGCAGCATGCCAATCCGTACCCGAGAGGCAATCGGAGACCCTACTGCTTTAGCTTCTCTGTCTGTACGTCCGTTTGTCAGTTTGTTCGTCTGTTTGTCCATCTATCTCATATAAATCACAGTCATGTAATGCACCTATACCTATTTCCTTGACAAGAAACCATTTCTATGTTGTGAAACAGTACTAATGTTAAAATTTTGTAAAAGATTTTCTATCATGTGGGGTAGAAAAAAGGAAAGCAGACTCAAAATGTTGAGAGCTCATCAAGTAGAAGATAACACCTACTTTTTGTTTATTTTAAATATAAAATTAAATAATTTCGTTTTTTTACAACCGTAAAAGTTCGTTAAAAATTCGTTATAGTTCTCTTTTTGTCTATTTTCTAAAAGCGAAGAACGTATTAACATATGCTTAAGTTCCTACTCCATTGTAATCTTACCGCACAAATAAACTATTCTTATTCTTAGGAAATAACACGAATACAAACACAAACACATTCAGACCCAAAACAAACATATGTCGACTAATTAAACTAATGTTCAGTAAGTAAACATTTACTTAACAAAAACACCGAACCCAGCATTATTCACACGCTAGAAATGAGGTCGATATCAATTACATATTTACTTACACTAATAAATATACATTTACTTTCCTAAACATATAATATAAATACATTTGGTTTAACCATCCTTTTGTTTCCATTTCATTCAACAAACATCTTGTTGGCATCCAACATTATTATATAATATTAGTGCCTATCAAATATGTCCAACTGAATAAAGTAATTTTGTAGGGTCAGGAATTTGTTTGACATGATATCCCTTAGTTCATTAAAGGTAGCCAGAAGGTGAAATTCACTCCAAACTGTAAAAGACAAAGGGAACAAACGTCGTGAAGGACAAGGAAGGTCGGGGGCATTTCGGGGGAAATTTCCTGCTTACTTTAAGGGAAGGGAAGATTGAAGCAATTACAAGACGATCGGGACACCCGTAAACCACATTAAGGCTAAATTGAGTGAAAGTGGGTATTTAAGATACGCAAATTTTACTGATCGACATAGTGTCAATAATAAATAGAGTGGACCAATGGACAAGTTACTGTAGGCAGAAAATCGACAGTCTGAAAAAAATAATTAATCATTGTGGAGATCCCCTTACTTTTTCCTGGTCATCATCAGGTCCTCACGGTTCCAGGTGTGGCTCAAACTCGAACCACCTAACTGTTCTAGAGAGTTGTTAGATAGATAGAAACACTTTCATCATCAGCAGCCTACTCTAGTCCACTGCTGGACATAGGCCTCTCCCAGGGCGCGCCATTGAGCCCGATCTTCGGCTCTTCTCATCCAGTTGCTGCCAGCCACCTTGCGCAGATCGTCGCTCCATCTAGCAGGGGGGCGTCCCACACTACGTTTGCCCAAACGCGGTCTCCACTCCAGAACTCGTCTACCCCAGCGGTTGTCGGTTCTGTGACAGACGTGACCGGCCCACTGCCACTTCAGCTTGCTAATCTTATGAGCTATGTCGATAACTTTTGTTCTATGCCGGATGGATCTCCTCATTTCGGATTCGAACCAGCAGAGATGCTCCGAGTATAGCTCTTTCCATAGCACGCTGAGCGACTTTCAATTTGTGAACCAGTCGAAACACTATATTGTACACAAATACAGGAAAAGTAAAAACTATAGGAATAATAGTACGATATGTACAAAGGCGGCCTTATCGCTTAAAGCGATCTATTCCAGGCAACCACTGAAGAAGTAATTGGACATTAAAGTGAGTTGTTATAGCTATCTTAAAATGTATAGTTTGGAAATTTTCTATGCAATTTTAAAAATACATTGTTATATAAAAATACCTAGGTATTTCTATAACAATATTATAAAGAGGAAAGGTTTGATTTTTTGTTTGTTTGTTTGAATTGAATAGGCTCCGAAACTACTGGACCGATTTGAAAAATTCTTTCACCGTTGGGAAGCTACACTATCCCCGGGTGACATAGGCTATATGACGCGAACGAAGTCGCGGGCAACAGCTAGTATTTAAATAAATTGCCATTTTAAATGTACGACAATACCTATTATTTTTCTATGATTAGGCTTTAATTACGTTCAAGTTTGGGTAAAATAGTCTAGAGAGAGATTTCAACGTATTACCTGGAAAATTAGACGGGCTATAATTTCCACTCATCTATAATACCAAAAGCACGTAATTAATGGTTATTAATCTTGAGTTTTATGTTTGTTGTGTTATTTACGTAAAAATAAGTTAGCGTTAAGTTTTCGTTAAGCTGAGGTAAGCATTAATATCATTAAGAAGGTTGTCTGGAAGAGATCGCTTTTAGCGATAAGACCGCCTAGATTGTATTAATCGTTTTGCACGCATTCTATCACACTAATTTTGTGCAATAAAGAGTATTCATTCATTCATTCATTATTCGTAACGTCTAACAATTTTAAAAAGATTTGCTTTTTAATTTGCATGTTATCTTATTCAGAAATGTATCTACGTAAGTACTTATACCCTGACCAGAAACTAAAAAAACTTGGTACTTTTATAATCTGTGTTAAGAGTTCGCTACGAAAAAATCAGTACCATTTAATTACGCAATATGGCAAGGGATTTTTAGTTTCTGGTTAATTCGTTAATTTGATCATAAAATAAATTATTTCAATATCAAAGGTTGTTGGGCTCCTGTTTCCGCCTTTAGACAAAAAACTGGTTCTTTAATGCAACATCATTATTCACCAAAAACTCTATTTAAGTTCGGACGACAGAAACTTTTGGCATGTTTTACTGTTCAGCGCTTATTGTTCAGTCGCACTATGCACCAACTCTAATGGCGGAATGCCAGTTTTGTAACTTGCCGAAACAGGGTCGAATGTAGATAGATATACTTATTTGTCGCCCCCGTAAGTATGTATAGTAAAAAGTCGGCGCGGCCTATGGAAACTTAGGTACCTTCTTTTATACTCAATTTTGAGTCTGCAAGTCAAGTTCGCCCTCTATTTGCTAATCTGACGATATCATCCAACATAAACTCTATAATTTTACAAAATTCTTCGTTATCTCTACAATGTTTGCTTGCTTATCGTATGGTTAGTGGCCAACCTATTTGTCAGAGTTGTTTAGGCCGCCCGTAGACCTGTGACATGGCTTAACGCCTGCTGTCGAACGACAACAACCGGGACCGACTGCTTAACGTGCTCTCCGACGCACGGAGGAGCACAGATGAAATATGCCACTAGCGGTGACCCATCCTAATACCGACCGCGCCCAACGTTGTTTAACCTGCACGATCACTTTCGGACTGTGCTCGCAACTAGGAGCTCCTCTACAATGTATTACTTAGTTATATAGTTTATTGCATAGCATTAGAGATGTTCGTAAAGTTGTTGTTTATCAAAGTCGAATGTTACCGCTAAAGTAAATTACAAACAATAATAACGCCCCGTTTCCTTTTGCTCGTATCTAAGGAATTAATTTATTAATTGCACAATTTGTGGCAGAGTGTAGCCGGCTGCTGCGGTACAGCGAGTCAAATTATCTTTTTATAGTCCTAAATAAAAATGAAACAATTTTAAAGAAAAAGATTTTTTGTTATACCTGCTCAAAAATGGGCCTATTTATCGACTGAAAGCTGTACGGGAAGTGCCACATTCCCGCACTAAGTGAGGGAATCTTTACCCACGTTTGAAACTACTCAACAATCAAGTCGTTTGTGATCCATCCTATTATATCGAATACCTACTTACAAACCATGTCTTCTAAATGAAAGATTTTATGTAAGTCAATATTAAAAGACGTTGTAAAAACCTCTAATAATAGAAGCCAATGGCATGTGTCGATAAAACGGTTCATTCATTTGAGACAATGAAACTAAGAATATTATGGACGACTCACTTACCTTGACATAGTTAAAATGACATGGACTGCTAACTGTTTTAATTATTATTTTCTCGCAGATGTAACAAAAAATATCGTGTAACACGTGCGGCAAGACCAACGTGTCACACTCATGTAAGCACCCACAACACTCGTTGCGACAATTTGGTCATTTCCGCACTAGTTAGACAATATATTATAACACAACTAATAGCTCTCACGAACCTAAATATCACGGGATTCGTAAATCTTTTGGGAAATTTATTTATTATGTCGGAAGATCCCATAGGGTAAATAAGATCTTGAATAGGCGTTTCATTTCAGTAATTAACTTTTGTTTTCATAATGGGCAGTTTAATTAGCGCCTTCGTTATTTTGCACCCACAACAAACAATGGGTGATTTGACATGAAAAGCTTTTTAGCATGTCACTGACTAAAGGCCATCACATATTATACCAACTCGACGCGAACCCGGCACCAACACAACTCAGAGTAAAGCATTGAAATGTGAACTTTATATCGTATTACATACCGTAGGTTAACAAAATTCAAGTGAAGTAGTCGACGATGAAAACCTAGTGTATGTAATACGATATAAAGCTCACATTTCAATGCTTTGCTCTGAGTCGAATGGAGGCCGGGTTCGCGACGAGTTGGTATCAAATGCGATGACTTTAAACCGGAAATACTTATAGATGTTGTAATTACATATTCAACCTATTTATTCATAATGATAATGGTAAGTAAAATTGATAAGTTATGCTTGTGTAGAAAGTATATAATAAATTGGGCCCATTATTGGCCCTCAATCCGGCTCTGTGTTCACATGTTTTTATATTAAGATTAATGGGAGCTGCACTCATACGACAAAACTATGCAATATAAAAATTTATTCTATGCCAAAACCACTGTTTAAAATAAGTATCCCATCTTCATTTAATAAAAGACAAATCGGGTTTACAAAGAAAATAAATTTGAAAGGTAGAAAGATAATCTCTTGTGCTGGTGTTAATTTGAAATGTAACCCGAACTCAGGATAAAATGTAGGCTTCAAAGAGAATTCAAAGATGAAAAGTATAATCTGGATCCTTATTTATGAAATTAAATACCTATAAAGCTGTCTTGACTTAGGTACCTTTTATTTGTATGGTCTGTGGTTTACCCGGTAAATGTAGGTTGCTTATAAATTTTCCATTTACTCCTCTAACATTCTAGTATTCGTGGAAATATTAAATAGAAATTGTTGTTTAGATTCTTTCTTTTATGAAAGAAATATGTATAATGAAATGTTTCATTATTAAATTGTATCTTGGTGAAAATAACATCGAGATCTTTTCTACAAGTATCACTAGGTACCTATGAGCTTAAGAGATAGTATAGGTAAAACTTTAATGGTATATTTTTATTTTTTATTTAATAAGGAGAGCAAACGAGCAAACGGGCCACCTGATGTTAAGTGGTCACCGTCGCCCATAGACATCTCACCGCACTGTATTAATATTAGAGGGTTTTTGATGCGCTGCTAACCCTGAGGACTAAGATGGATAGCCTCATGTGCTGGAAATTACGCTGGCTCTCTTACCCTTTAAACCGAAACACAGAAATGCAAGCATTTCTGCTTCACGGCAGAAATAGATAAGAGGGTGGTACCACCCCAGGCGATCCTTCACTGTAGGATCTACCACTACAATAGTTGCGTTACTGCGACATTCATAGGTAGTTATAGAGTTGTTGGTCACCTTCTTTGTAATTAATTGATATTGTACTTACCTTCTTTTTTTAAGTCGTGTTCCTCATTGCTGAGGGTCGTGATCATTCTAAGGAATTATTCACATAAAACGACTCTCGTGGCAGATTTAATGTGGTGGTTTGCCATTGCCTCCCCCATTTCACACACTGGTTACCACAGTGTGCAGGTTTCCTCACGATGTTTTCCTTCACCGTCAGAGCAGTCGGTAAATTTACGTACATTTACCGACTGCTTTCAAAAAAATCGAAAAATTAATTGGTAAATGGTATTGCCTGGTTTCGAACTCTTACCTCCCGCATGGGAGTCCGAAAACCTAGCCTAGCCACGACGCCACCGTCGCGTCGCTCCCAATAATAATTGTACATACCACCGACCTAAAAATATCTTTACACGAGGTAGGCATACATGTCACGTAAAATATTTACTCCGATTTTGGAATCTTTTTCTTACTGTAGCAATTTGCACTGAGGCTGGTGTATAATAAATTAAAAATTATGGCATTCACGTGTACGTAACGTGCATTTAATTTAGACGACATCCGTGAAATGTCTCATTTACCCTTTTACGACTATGTTTACACATTTGAGATTATGTTGTTAAATATTTCCTGATTCATAAAACAAGGAATTGTTTTGAAGGAATACATGCAAATAGAGTACATACAGTAACATACTAACATGAAAATCGCTAAATAATACATTGTTGGGTCGAAAATTTTCACGATATTCGGCCTTTGAAATCCTCAAGGAGCCGAAAGGGCAGACAAGCACCCTAATCTTTTATACCACGTCTACGAGTACATAAATTTATAAAGTCAGACGAGGTTGCAGGGGGTGGATTCACAACTCAGGGGCCATGACCTTCCATCGATCTTATCGATGGAAGATTTTGACCTTAAATTAGTTGCGACCCCAAAACTTCGAACTAGGACCGCGCCTATATAAAGTAGGTACCAATAATGGAGGAATGCATATTTTGGAAGAAAGGTAAGTAGCTTAGTACAAAATTAATCTAATCTATGTCCTTCTACCAAAGTTTTTTTAGATACTCCCAAGTGTAGGCTTGATCTCAGCTAATTCTAATTCTAAGACGCGGGTATATAGCAGACCTTGCACTAACTCCCATGAACCTGGAGTTTTGTGCAATTCCCCCCGAGCCATCAGCCCAGCTATAGCAAAGTCCATAATCTGCGTTCTCCTTTTTGCATGTTCCTCCCTCTAAGTATACTAAGGAAAATCTAAAACTGGAAGCGCCGTAGGTACCAACGGCGAATGTAATAAAAATAAACGTAAGCATTACAAACTCACTCCAAGTAGGTAATTACAATTCAACCGTGTGATGCGCATATCTGCTATACTATACAATTAAATATGTCTATGTGCCTATAGGTATCAGTACGAGTGTCTATAGAATAAACCCCTATAAAAATATATATATTTATGTCTGCTATTAGACAGCACATTGACTTATTAAATCGTATGGTACAAACATGCATTAAGAGAAATGGATTCCTAGCCTAAGGCGAATTACTGAGAAAAAAAACCTGGCAAGCAGAAGGGATCTGCTGAAACATGGAATCTATTCTGCAACTCCAACATTAGACCAACACGCGAAGAGCCGCCAGTTTGCTTGTAGTTGTCCGATTGTTGCGATTTTTGACGCAAATGATAGATGCGCTGTCGCTCTGCATTATACATGGGTGTTTGTCGAATTCGACTGCGCTTCTTTTTTATATCACGGCATGTTACACGAGGCATGAGGCACAACTTATCAATTATTTTCAACTGTTGAAACCAGATGCGAAGTGAGACCTAGTTTTAAGTAGCGCAGTTCAAGCTCATTACAACGCAGTTTCAAGTATTTCGATATCTATAATAGTTCCAAAGTTATAGATAATTTAAAATGTCGGTAATTTTTTGGCCAAAAAGGGACCCATTTCCGCAAGCTGTAGCGAAGCGGGAAAAACAATGTTTCAGCAGTTATTGTTAGGTTAGATAGATTGATATTGCATGGTTTTGAACCCCGAACTCCCAGCATGTACCTATACAGTTTTTTTATACTAGACTAGGAATAGAATAGAATAGAAATAACCTTTATTAATAGACCATTTTTGGCTTAAAATACTACATTATGTGAATACATTTTTAAAATGATATGGTAAAATATATGATCTATTAAAAAGGACGAAGTTCAGCTAAGTGTCGTTAGATGTATAGATACCTATATCTCTACCGACACTGGTTTTCAACTTGACCCTTTCCAACTTATAACTATAGAGAGCAACAATGTCGTTCTATCTGTTCGTCTGTCGTACTAATATCTCTTTTATCATGATCATAGTAACTGTTTCATAGTAAATCGCATCGTGGTAGAAAAATAAAGTTCTTTTTTCTTACGACAGAAAGAAGTAAGGTTCCTTACTAGTCGTATATTATGTTTCATTCTCTAGGGGATACCCGAATATTTGATGCTAGAGCTTTTATAAATCTATCTAGATTTTTGTTTAGATTTATTTTCCCATCAAGACAACAATAATAATAATTATTATTTACACTAGTATTTCTTTACAATAGTTACGGTTCACTATGAGTGTACGATTAAGTTACAACGTTATCATTATAATATAAGTTGTGTTTGACCCTGTTCACAAATGGATTACTAAAGGCAGCTTAGTCGGGATCTTGTCTGAGTTGGTACCGACACGTTAACCTAACATAACCCATTTAATCCGTACCTAACCACTGTTAATCTGTGATCTAACTGATAAAACGAAGAACAGGCTTATACCTATTAGTACACGGAATGTCTTACGATTGTTTAAGCATCATTAAAGTGTTAGGACTTACGTTTTACCATGAAGTTAGTAAGAAAATTGAATCTAAAATCGTTAATAATTAAATAAATAAGTTGCAATCACTTTGAAATAAGAAGTTAGAAAGAAAAGGCAATAGAAATTTCTGACGTCCCATGATAGTACATATTAGTAGTTGAGCGTACACGAGGCATTAATAGATATTAAAAAAATAAATTCAGATCCATCTTCCGCATGTTCGTGTGAGTTGATTGATGCCACATAAAAAAATAAGTCTAATATTTTCTTAAGTATAACATCAAAATATCTACATCTCATTTAATTACAATCAATCACAATCAGGTTGAGCTATATTAGGTTAATTATCTGCAGTCATTATGAGAAAGTATGAGGAAATGGAAAAAAAACTGTATTTTTACAAAACACAAAACGTCATAAGAAAGAACACCGATTCCGATTGTTTAATGAAAGAAAAAAAATATAGCTAATTGTTTTTAACCCCCGACCGATCGAGGGAGGGCGTGTTATAAGTCTGACACCATTGTCTGTTTGTGTGTTTGTTTATGGCATCATAACTTAACAACGGATGATCCGATTTGGACCCGGTTGTTTTTATTTAATAGAGAATTTTATAGAGAGTATTCTTGACTAGGTTTTAACAACTTAAAATTGGACCAGTGGTTTCCAAGATCTTGGATTATCTTTGATGTTAGATGGGATCTCTCGAACGGTACTAGCTAGATGGTTCGAGTTTGAGATCAAATGTTTTGAACCATGTATGGGTTCCACATGTGGGAAGGGTCCACATGTGGAACCTCAAGGACCTGATGATGACCAGAAAAAAGTAAGGGGATCTCCACAATGGTTAGTCGGTTTTTTTTAAAGGAGATTGAGCGCTTTTGTACCCAGTACATCGCATAAAACAAAACATAGTACGTATAGAGTTATATCCGACGTGATCTGACCCAGTTCCAATTGAGCCTCCAACCAAGGCATTGCAAATTGTCCGGGAAATATTAATTCACGTCGTTAACACTGTCTGTGGGTAGTCCAATATTGGTGCTCAAATGAAAATTCTAACGAACCTTGAGCGAATTTCTCTCTTTCTCGTTTCGGTCGAATTATTCTACTTAAAAATGAATTGCAGTTGACGAGATAAGCTTCCGGATAAATCCCACAGAATTTTATGTCCTCGTTAAATCTAGTATTTATCAGCGAGGGGCTCCTGGAAGATAAACATTATTGCAGATAAAGTTACCGAAATAGGAGGTTGTTTTTCACTTTACTGGAAGGTTTACAAAGATTTAGGCACTTAGGTCCCAGAAATTTGTGCGCAGTAAGTAATAAGATAGGTTGATACCTTATGATACGATTCACTTATAGAACAAGCACAAATACATTTTTAGAAACATTGTTTTCAAGCAATTGCCTGTGTTTACAAAGAAGTGGAATATTTTCCCATAGTAAAATTTAACCTATGGTTAACCCTGAGTTCTACGGTACGTATGCCTATGCAAAATTTGGTGCAGATCCGTTCAGTCGTTGTTGACGCGTGAACGAGTAATAGACACATTGGGGGATTAGAACTTTTATGAAGGAGGAAAAAAATATTTTTTATTTTTTATGATATTATGCCTTAGCAACAAAGACGTAAGTACACATATGATGATGATTCTGATTAAAATGGAATGCTTCTTTAATTTGGGCAAAACTTGTAGTACATGGTAGAGAATAACTAAGGTTATTGTTTTTGTGTAGACTAAACTAATAATAGAAAAGAAAACAAGACACTTTGTTATTTTAGCGAGCTTGGCACGTATCACACGAGAGTGTTTAAAGTGGAGTCGGCCGACCCGCAGCCTGCTCTGAATATTCGATGAATTTATGGATTGACACAGCTCAATTTTCTTTGTTTTATTTTGTTACGTCGATATTTGTATCTACAATGTTTACGTTACTGATTTGTACTTTATTTAAATAATTAGTAACTATTGCTGCAGATATCCACAAAGTCATATTCCCAAATCTTCGACTCCTATAGAATATAACATAAAATTCTGAGTTAGGTTTATTAACGTTATCAGTTATCACACTTATTACATAACACAAAACCCTTAGAAAAAAGAGAAAGTGAAGTAAATACTCATTTCATAAAGATAACCTATACTTTTCTAACCAAACTAGGTACGTAATGAGTAGGTACATATTAAGTATAAGTGTACTGTTTCCAATTCTTCTTGTAAGTCGTATTCCTCGTTGATGAGGGTCGTGATCTTTCTAAGGAATTAATCACATAGAACGACTCTCGTGGCAGATTTAATGGGGTGGTTTGCCATTGCCTTCCCCATTTCACACACTGGTTATCTCAGTGTGCAGGTTTCCGCACGATGTTTTCCTTCACCGTCAGAGCAGCCGGCAACTTTTTTCAATTAAATCTGTTTCAATATGTTGTGGATATTGGATAGGATAGGAGGAAAATTGACAAAAACTATCTTTGCGGCAGGTAGCAGATCATAACCCATTTAATCATATTAGATATCTAGAACTTACTTACTTCAGTGTCGGTTTTCTTTCGTATAAGAATACTCGTCTAATATTATATTTACTTCATTATTGTTGTCAATATCGTCTGTTTCAATTCCACAAACCCTTTTCCAAGGGAATAGAATATGCCACTACTGTTTGATGCACCACAATGGAATACACAAGAATTAATAATGACGTAAGCAATTCCCGTCAAAATCCATGCCTATACCGTATCTATCATGCCTATCCTTTTATCAACTTGGCTAATCTAAATTCTATTTATGTCTACCCTTTGTTAAGTTTGATATGAAAACATGATTTTGATTTATTTTTGATTGGGGTCATGATTGATGAAAATTCGTTAATGTCCCTTTTTCAGTGACAGTAGGTATTGTACCTGGTTTGGCCAAACTACACCTCGCACATATATACTTACATACATATAATATATCGCACCGCATACGCAGCTGTTTCACAGAATCAATTTTCTTTCCCTTTCTCTCCTATCCCAATGAACGTGACGTAACAAGTGACAAAAAGCAAGATGTCCGCAAACCCGCTACCGCGCCGCACGCTGATATGCGTTGAAATTCAAAGTAAAACCTCGGTAAGATTTCCAAAAAAGGATTCAAAATACTCTCGTGCACGAACTGTGTTGTGATGTGTGTAAATCAAAACAAAATTCCAAAAAGTGAGGTGCCTATACGGTGGTGTGGCCGTAAACTGACCACATTCTTAAACCAGCAAAATCGTCGAAGGAACTCAAATCACCTTATCCCAGGGTACCTTTCAAAAATACACACCAGTATCAACTCGTTTCATTCGAGTTTTAACGTTGATAAACCAATTTTTTTTTAAATTAACACTCTGGTTTCAGGATTTAGATTCAAAGTTAGTTAAATGCAATGACGTAGGCTTTTTATAAACTCTGACTGACAATTAGTTATTTGCTCTAACTATTATTCTCAGGTGAACTAACTAACAGTTTTGTTGGTGTACAGACTTCACTATACGAGCGATACGAGCCAGAATCAAAAAGTTTGTAGATATTCGAGATTTGCATGAAAAATATGTGCGGTAGTGCAATCCGCAAAAATATCTGTTAACTAACGTCCATACTTATAATCAAATGTGAGGGAAGTACTGAACATGATTACAGAATTTCAGATAATTTTCGAAGGTAGCTTTACGAGTAGACAGTACTGTCTAGACGAATCGTAAATATTACAATTTATATTCAATTATGCATAAAGCAAGCGGCTGTTGCATACTGATGGTGTTAAGTAGATACTTAAATAAAAAGTTGGCGTAGAAACAAGTATAATCCATTGCAGTTGTTTAACAATTTCTTACTTATCTAACTACATTTGCATAGAAAAATAGAATGATCTGCAGTTTTCAACAAATCAAGTAAATGTTAGTTTTGATTGATAAAAAAGCGTTAAATGTTTTCCGATGCCGGCCATGTTTATAAAATTTTGAGTTTGTTATTCCGCTCTGGCTCGAATAAACTTCATTAACCACTGACTAATAAATCAACACAAGTAAGGGAAGAATTCTTACCAAATGTTTTCCAATACATAATGAAAACTAAATCAGTGATGGTATATTGAATTGGATACATCTGCAAAGTAAAGAACCCGTGTACTCGTACATGAACAAATAAACACGAAATCATGTTTCAAATTCAATACCGCTTATTCTTTCCATATTGATACATCGGCACCGTCCGGTTAATGATAATATTATTTTTTTCATTCGTTTTGTAAACCAACATGTGATAAATCTAAATTAAAAATTTAAGAAACCCTGGACGTCCTATTGTGGAGCTCCCCTTACTTTTTCCTGGTCATCATCAGGTCCACAAGGTTCCAGATAAGGAAGTTCACCATAGTCATAAACATTTGAGCTCAAACTCGAACCACCTAACTATTACCGTTCCAGAGATCACATCATACTCCAACATCCCAAGATACTCAAAATCCAATTTGCATCTGATATTCATAATAACATAAGAACATTCTGTAGGTTAGACCTGCGGCGCCTGAAGGCGCTACGGGCTTTGGCCTCGCTATGGTTATCTTAAAATTCCTAGCATCATCATTTCCAAAAAAAATCTCTTGAAATGTCTCAGGATTCCCTACGACTTTAGTTCGATAAGATACCATCTAACTATTATAGTTTCGGCCGGCTGATAATCTTCTAATTCTTCAACTTTCATATTGTGAATTATTGAATTTGAAAAAATTGAAGGCCACTTACTATTTCCTGGTCATCATCAGATCCTCAAGGTTTCAGATGTCTGAAACGCAACATGAACCTGAATATTTGAGCTCAAATTCGAACCATCTAGCTATAGAGATCCTACCTGACATCAAAGATACTCCAAGATATTGGAAACCACTGATCCAATTTTTATCAGACCTAGCTAAGGACACTCTCGACAAAGTTCTCTAATAAATAAATAAATAAAACCGGGTCCAAATCGGACCATTCGTTGTTTAGTTATGATGCCACAGATAAACAAACAGACAAACAGACAGACAAATACCCTATCCTTATCCAAAAATACATAATCCCTCGATCAGTTCTTGGGTTAAAAATGGGAAAATATTCCGTTACAAGCAAAAATGAAATATAGTGCGTGTGCTATTTGCTTAGATTTTCCACAAGTATACTGTTCATTAAGCTCAGAAAATGAACGCATGCTGAAAATATAGGGCTCTACAATACAGCCAGTGATTGATTGAAGTGATTAATCCACGACCATTAGCCAAGAATGAAGAAACAAATCAAAGTTTAGTTTTATCCAGTGTTGAAGTATAGTAAAAAAGTAAAATATGAAAGTTAAAAAAAGATGGCAAAATAAAGCACTAACTAAAATATTGTGTAAATTTACCCAATACTTAAGTGAGTGCTTTTGTTACTTTTAAGAGCTGTTTGTTGTTTCTACAGATAATCTTATTTAGATGATCCGTTTACCCAAGTCTGAAAATGTTTTAAATACTGCAAAATTGAATATCTTGCCCCTAATATCGGTGAAGTAACGCCTAATTCCATCAACTATTGTTTTTAATTAATTATTATCGGATTAGATATCTCAACGTACAAGAGTGCGAATGCAAAGACCCTATTTTTGACGCTTCCTTAGGCAGAAACAATGAATAATTATGATTCTATGGGAAGGTCGGGACCCGGAGTATTGATCGGCGACGTGAACGGCGTAAAAAACAAATTCTGTATATTGAAATTCAGCTTGAAAAAAAATGTTTATCTAATTCATAAACGGCTCTCCTTGTTAAAAACTTAAACGTTTGTACAATCTTCTGAGAATTAGATTGTGTGTAAAAGTTTGTGAATTGTGATACATGATACACTATTTTTGATGATTAAGGTGAATTAAACAACGTTTGGTATGAAAAGCTTTTATTTATGAACGAAAAGAGTAATTTAATTACGGTTAACAAATAGTACGAGTAACTATGTATGTCTAAATTTGGAAATGTCAAGTGAAAATTAACATCACATTGCAAAACAACGCTGAACAGAAATTCGATAACATAACAAACCTCAAATAGTGTAACTGAATTGTGAAATTAACTAACGAATTACACAATTATTATTATTAGGTACAATACTGAACTGAAGTAATCATCCAAGTCTAATATAAAGAAGTGATTATTAACTTGTATCGCCATAATAATAGCTTTATTCCTGCATGATGTAGATTCCTAATCTTTCTGTGTCTCAGATGTTTTCAAAACAAACCTCCTCTGTAACAACTGAAAATCTTTCTGTTCGTTCTCTTTGCCAGCTAGTGGCGTTTCTTTATCAATTTCACCAATTGGTTGTTCAGTAGATTTAGCTAGTGTTTGAGCCCTTTCAACTTCCATAGCTATATCGGAGAGTTCGGCTTCGTCTACCTCCGCGCCAGCAATAAAATTAAGATTATCTTTATTTATAATTTCTTCTATTTTTGCGTCTTTTACAGCAGCTTCGGATTGTCTGGTATTTACTTCAATTTTTCCGTTTTTAGAATCTTGCTTATTGACATTATTAACAACCGATTCTGCCAAATCGTCTTCCGGATGATAGGGATTGTTGTATATTTGGTTTTGAACATTAGTCCTTTGCGTAATTTCGGATGCAAACTTCCTAAGTAATTCTGGATTAGAAATCTCATTCATCAGTTTTATGATGTCATCAAACTCGATCTGAATTTTGATAGTTTTACCTTCCAATGTGGTTAGGTAGGAGAATAGTACTGTAAAATAATCAAAGCAAGTATATAATTAACAACAGTCTTGCTTATTTTTATATTTGGATATCATTAGGTAAGTAAATATTGATGAATATGGCCATTGTTAACCTCTCTCTCTCTCACACACACACGCACACACACACATACACACACACACTCAGGCGCACACACACACACACACATAAACACACACACACACACACAACTATCTTTGTAAGGACTGGCATGCTGCAAGACAGCCGTTGGCTAGTGCAGTATTATGTATTATATAAGTTTTTGAATAAAAAATATTAATTTGTATTTGATGAATGAGGCTTGGAAATTATTTTGTTAAGCGGTATACACTGAGAATAACGTTTTGTTATTTGTAACAAGTTTTGTCTACCTGTAACGTGAAAATAGTGACTTTGAAAACTATTGGTGACATAGTAACCAAAACATTATTAACATCACTTTGTAATAACTTAACAAAGTTTTATTATTCTTAAATAACCTGAGTTTGATTATGTACGAGTATCATTTTTTTGTCAGTGTAGAATAAAGTATTAGCAAAACTTTTTTTTAATTTAAGTAAAATAAAATCTCTTAGATCTATTTAAAAAAATGTTGTATTTAATAGGTAGGTACTTACAGATTAAACTCGATAATTGAATCATTTCCCGTTATATAAGTATTCTTGTTACATGAATCTTAGACACTCGTGTGAGAAATCTCATATTTTTTATTTGATAGTATTATCGATATTTAACAATCGATACTTAACAGCCGTGAAATTGAAGTGACAAAAAAGTTCATTACGTAACCCACTGAAATATTAATTTAAAATGTCGACAACATCGTAAACAATGTTTATTTATTTACCGAAATATATAATTATTTATAACTCATTAATTCCTGAATATCTACATACGAGTACATTTTGAGTTTTTGGAATATTTATTATTTTGTCATTTACGCTGCTATGATGTGACCTATTTATTCTACATATTAACTATTTAGACCTAAATAGTGTTTGGATGGTATTATTGCCTAATACTGTCATCTAGATAAGTATGTTCGTACGAACTATAATACGAGTATATAACAAATAAATAGTATATACTTTATTATGTGACTGTCACAGTCAGTGCAGTCGCTTTTACATTTTATGAGATCCGGAAGGAAACGTATAAGAGGCCGACCAGCGAACCGCTGGGGGACGACCTGCCCAATGAATGGAGAGGAGTGGCTCGAGAGAAAGAAAAGTGGATGGGCTTGAAGGAGGGCTATGTCCAGGAACAACCTGCCGATGTCAAACCAAGTTGACAAGTTAATTCATAATTGGCAGTGATTAAAGGCTATATATTTTTTTCATTCAATTTTAACAACAAATCCTATTCTGCTAGCACCACGCCGTTCGATTAACATTGTGTGTTAATCGAACGACATAATGCTAGCAGAATAGGATTTATGGCAATGAAGTTCGTTCATTGCCTTGAATGAAATAACATTAATAACGTACGAGTATGTTTCCAATGTATATGCATAGGTTATAGTTGGAATATAAACATAACAGTAAATAAAACAGCGATTGAAAATTACAAAAACTTATTATCTGTCAAATTAATGGGCTTCTACCCACGTGAATTTCACTCTCAGTCTTGTATATATGTTTAATATAATTGTTTCCGTAACAATCCGACAATAGCGATCCTGAGTTAACGCCATCGCCACCCACAGATCTCACTATTTTTAGCAGTACGAACGTCACATCATTTAAACTCCACACTAAATACTTATCTCGTTACCACAGATTACAGAAACTGGAACTCATAAAATTAGCAGGCTGAATAGAAGTGGCAATGGGCTTGTCACATCCGTTGACAACCGTTGAGGTAGACGAGTTCTGGAGTGGAGACCGCGATTAGGTAGGCAAGCGTAGTGCTGCGCAAGGTGGCTGGCAGCGAATGGATCTGAAGAGACGAATATCTGGCTCGATGGCACGTCCTGAGAGAAATTACGTCTAGCATTGGAATTTAATTTAATTTATTTATTAGGTAAACACAACAGATTACAACCAGAGAAATTACAGAAAAATCAATATTAAGTTATGAGCTAGGTCGTAACCCTTAACGTGTAAACACAGCATGGTTAGGAAGTGGAAAATTGATTGTTGTACAAAATTGAGTTATGAAAAAATACTATTGAATGTAATGACTAAAAAATACCTATTGAAAAATAAAAATAATAAAGTAAAGACTAAAGTAGGTGCGTGGATAGCTCACTTGAGGACATCCTCAACCCGTCTTTTAAAAACTAATGGCCTAGGATCGAATCAGTCTAATGATGGCTTATTGTTGCTGTTCGAAGAGATTTCGAATAAAGTAGGCTGCTGATGATGACAGAAACTATGAGATAGATATGTACTCGTATGTGTATCACTTCAAATCAAGATGCGTTTTTTGTCACGTTTTAAGAGGTAAAGCTCAGAAAAATACCGTTAGATCTGCAGATTCTCGTCTGATTTTGAAATGCACTAAATCGGTTAGGCTAGGTTGCTTCAACTACTTAGTTCTACGAACAGAAAATGCTTACGACGTTTAAACATAGAGCTATCAGCTATGTAAGTTAAACAGGTTTTTTTTGTATAAGTACTTGGCTATTATAAAACATGTAGGAAGGTAGCTTTTTTAATTATGTCATTTATTTCCTGCGAACCAAGGAATGATTAGGTATATTGTCACATGACTTTTTAAGTAAGTAAGTAGGTAAATACTTATCTTTGAATTGAGCGAAAGGCCATAGAACGGAGAAAGCAATTTGGTTCCAACGTAATGAGATGACGCATATTGTATTTCTCGGGTCGACTAAAAGTTGCAAGTAGGTACACATGAGGGGTTGGTATTGACCAACCCACATTACACATGGTCGGTCACATTATACATTTTAACAGTAAAGTAATGGCGCTTACGCTTACACATTAGCACGCTACGCGCCGTATTGTAAGTGGTAGATAATAAAATTAATTAAGTCGCGGCGAACGCTGATGTCTTCCGTTCACGACCTGTGGACCTACAACTATGACCCACCGTTAGGTCAATAGTTCATCCCTGATGGACAGATAAAATATATATCACTTATTGCACATTATTTGCAATAAGTGATATATACTTTATTGCACATATATACTTAATATAGGACCATATAATAGAAGATGAGACAATGTTCGCAGACAGTTAAAGCGTTTAGGATGATTTAGTCCACTTTACCAGAAATGATGTACTACGTGAAACGTCCACGTCATAAAAATAGTCTCCATGCGTGTAAAATGATGACGGTGGTGGACGGAGTACAACGTATTTAGTATTCTGCGGTGGTGGCGTGGTGTGCGAATGAGTGAGTGCCGCGTGGCGAACACTATACTCGTATAGGTACAGAGTTTATTTACTGTTATTATTTGATGTCGGTCGCCAACATTTTCGCCACTTGCTCCATTACTCGCCAGGACAAAATCCCTTAAACAACTTCACTGCGCGGTTGGTCTTAATTACAAAAAATACTACCAAAGTTTCTCCCTTCAAGTTTTCTTTCGCTGCGGTCCTTTTAATTACGTCATTTAACTGACTACGTGCTTACATGGAAAATAATAATTCTATATATTTTTCATTTCAAGCACCTATACCTTTTTTCATTCCATCATTTAGTATTACTTAGCTAGTAACAAAATTAGAGACAAATGCAGGATTTTGATATTATGGGATTTCGTGAAATAAACAGAGTAATCTTTAACTAACATAAAAAAATTGCCGTATGTAGACCTTCGGCTGCCTGTAGATGTGGGACAATAAGATCGATATGGTTGCTCAGTATCTGAGTTATAGCTGCCTATAGCGGATTGAAATTCCCTAATTATTTTTGTTATACGTTCAAACCTTCTCCCATTAAGAGGGGGAGGGTGAAGGAGATAACTCGTAATAAGTAATAAAGCTTACTCTGTCCCACGACACCTCAGTCGTTAACCACACTTACTTGGTCTCCGAGCAATAGCTGCCTTAGCAGATTGAAATTCCCAATTTTTGTTATACTTTTAAACCTTTTTGTCATTAAGAGGGGGAGGGGAGGAGGGCGACTACATTTATTTTGCCACTAGCGGACAACCTTATTCTATCCTACGACACCTCACTCGTTAACCTCACTCACATGGTCTCCGAGCTATAGCTAATTTAAATTAATACCAGCGAGGGACAGAAGCCAGTTACAGCGTGTCGCGCACAGCGTGACGTCAGCATATCGTTCACGGCATGCTCGTCAACTTTTAAGACTCGTATTCCGTATATATTGCCCTTTATATACAGATATTACAGATGTTCCCACATCAAAAAAATAGAAACTCTACTGAAGTCTGCTCTTTTGTATATGTGTTATTTTATTGATCGCAGACTGTTTGTTTTTTTATATTCCCTAATTATATTATATAAATTAGCCGTTGAAAATATGTTGAAAATAATGATGCCTCTTGATATTCTCAATACGATGCTTTCGATTGAAGATGTAAGTACCTATACTTATAAGACTTGTGATCTTAGAGTATTAATAACTACTTGTGATCGCTCACAAGTCTGAAGAGGATTAATTTTTAATAATAATTTTAGATAAGTATTGCCAGTGTTCAATAATACTCCCTCGAAACTAATTTTTTTTTAGTTTTTTTTTTTTATAAATAAGGAGAGCAGACGAGCAAACGGGCCACCTGATGTTAAGTGGTCACCGTCGCCCATAGACATCTCAACTCTCTCTCTCTCTCTCTTATTGCTTGTTTATTACCTATGTTTTTCATGTAGGGGTGGATTTTAATTTACCTATGTGACACGGTAAGTATATACGATAATATAGCTTTGCTTGGTGGTAATACCATCTGGCTAGCTATATTCTCAGGCAATGTTAAGAACGATACATCGCGAAAGATCACCCTTTGTACAATGTCTCACTTTAATTGTTTCTATTAAGTCTAGTGTTGTACAATAAACTGTAAATAAATAAATAAATGAAGATCGTAAAATGACATTTCGCGACATATCGGTTTAGAAGAGCCAATACTTTCTAAGAGACGCTCTTAGGCTCGGACTACACGACGACGGTTCGGTTCAGGTACCGGTACCGGCCGTGTAGTCGACTGCATTCAAACTCATGCGTTGCACTCAATCCCCGCCCACTCGGTTCAGAAACCGAGCAGGCCGGTTCCAAGTGGAACCGTTGTATAGTCGATCACAGGTCAACCTACCCAAAACGTCAAAATTTGAGAATCTGAAATGTATAATATTGCGCGGGCATAAGGTTGAGATTTAATCGAAGGCTTTTGACAGATGGTATACTATAGCTTGTGGTCGACTGTACGTGTAGTTGACAGCACATTTTTGTTTGAGCTTATATGAAGCACCGGTACAATGGAACCGACCGATACTGGAACCGGCCTAGGAACCGTCATCGTATAGTCCGGGCCTTAGAGCCTATGCACACCGCGTATACGCACTTACTTAGTCGATGTAGCCTTGTTAATCTAGTTCAACTTCTCGCTTACGTAAACTTTTTGTTGTCTCTCTGGCTTTTATTTGCATACAACTTTCTTTCCTTGGACATCGAGCAGCTTCGAGTGTCCTTTAATAAAAGTTTTCTACGCGTCATATCCCGGTAAGCGTCATCTAGAAATACTTACCTACATAATTTTCCGTGTACAAATCTTGATCTAGCTTTGGCTTTTCAAATCCGCTTTCATTTTAACCTAACTTTCTGGATAATTAGACTTTCCATCAGTAATAAAGTTATTTAACTCTTCTTTTAAATTAGCGCGGCGTGCTCTAAACATTTGTAATTATCAGTCAACCGCTATATACTATTGCCTAAATTCTCGAAATTAAAGATGGGTAGCTCCGGACGGAAACGGGTTCACAGTTCCGTGTTCGGCGTGGAACTGAGCGATCCAGCTCCGAGCGCGATTCGGTACTGGATCATTTCGGAGCTGTATCTATGCTCGTGAGTTGGAAAGGGGCGGGTGAGTTCAGTCGGGGAGTTGGTTGACTGTCGCGCCGGGTTGACACGCAGGGGACGGGTAAACACCTGTTAAATCGTGTCCAGCCAAGTCCGCTTTGTTTGTTTAGTATCATAGAGAGCTCCGGCCAGTTCCAGTACCTACATACAACGTAGTAGTATTTTATTATTATTATTACTTTTAGTTATTGTCATTAATGGCCGTTTTTAGCTGCGTTATTTTTAAAATGCTAAAAATATTGCTTTCCAAAATATTTTTCCTAACAGGTTGATTTTTAGATATGTCAAGAAAAATATGGCATAACTACTTTTTTTTTGAAAAATTCGTTATTTTTTTATCGAGAATTAATACCGATTTTTAAAATGATAATCAAATGTTCTCCATAAAAAAGGTTAGCACGAATCGGTTTATTTAGAATGTTCCTTTTTGCATTAATATATTTGCAGAATAATAAGTAGTTCAGATACGGGATCTGTTGTATATTAGGTAACAGGTCCGATCGGCAATTTTACATCGACGGGTCTATAAGCCGTGTGCATCATGCGGGCGCGCTCCATCCCAGCCGGACCCATACAGGTCCAAAGGACACGGAACCGCAATCCAGTACCGCGGACATGGATGTAAGTCCGGATCTAGTACCGAAAAAAGCCGGAGTTACCCATCTCTACTCGAAATGAAATGCCAGAGACCGCTATCGTCGCTGAGGGCTGCCTGAAATGAATTTCCTCTTCTGTCAAAGCAACATGACCCCACACACTTGATAAATAATGAACCCATTCGATCACGGAATTCACGAACACTGCTATAATAGAAAAATTCCTTTTTCTATTATAGCAGTGTTCATGAATTCCGTGATCGAATGGGTTAATTAATTCTATTTTGGAGGCAACATAATTAGCATAACACTGTTATAAAAGAGCTATTCAACTTATGTTGGTCAACTTCTAATTAATTTCCTTGTATACCAAATTGATTTTTGATCTTTGCTCTATCCATTAATTTTTTCATGGCTTCCTTATTGTGATATTACTTCATCTTTCTCGCTTCACATTAATCTTCGCTCAGCTTTTGTTACTGTAAGTATGTATTGTTGTTTCCACAATATTCGCGTTATGCTGCTTAGCCTACAAATATAGGTAGGTAGATGTTGGCTTGACAAATTCTGAAGGATAGCAAGTTTTAGTGTTGCTGTCCTTTTCCTATCTAAAATTAAAATAAGATAGGATGAGCTTGTTTATACTTATTCCTGAAGCAGTCAGTTTTATATTGCGTAGTCATGTATACCCTGACCAGGAATATGAAAAAGCTTGTACCTATCTCCGGTATCATTCATAGCCAGACTGCCTAATTAGGTTTCCTACCTAAAGACAAGAGGACACATCGATCATGGTCCAACAGAATACCAGCGCTGTAGACATTTTTATCTGCAGCAATATGCTGAATTGAGGCGCTTTTCACAATAACAGCAGACCATCAGACATGATTTACCTTTGACTATTAATAATTTTATTATAATTATAACAGTTTCGGTCATTGCTGTGTGTGAAATAAAAATATTACTTACTTAGTTACATAGGGTTATTAATATAAGCCTACCGCAAACATCCGATCCGGGCCGGTCCGGTTCATGACTCTATATACCGGAACCGGAACCGGAACGGCACGAAACACAGCGCGCTATTTACGCGGCTATATTCCTAGTGAAGTATCCCGAAGGTGTTCGCCCGACATGCAAACTCTATCACTACCATAGTATTGAGTTAGCTTGTACAGTCTAATTTTAAAGAGTTAGTAGAATTAAGTATGGCGCCCTATATAGAAATCGTATGGATATGCCATTGCGATTTGGCAACGTATGAAATTAAAAAAGTGGCATTTATATAATGGCATTATTTATATTCTACTTTTTAAAAAGTAAACTAAGTATACCTACCTATGTACCTAATAGTCTATCAAAAGAGTTAGTTATGGCACCCCATTTTTTGTAAGGGAAATTAAAAAATCGACACTAAGCAACACTCTATACTCTTTAGATCGCTTTAAGCGATAAGGCCGCCTTTGTACATACATAATAATAATACTATTTTTGTAATTTGTACTTTTCCAGTAAATGTCATGTTGTGTACAATAAAGTGTTTCTAATCTATCTTTACTAGATATAGACCGTATGACATTTTTTTTTCTGTTTACATTTAGTTTGAATGAATGAACGAATGAATACTCTACTACTCTACTAGTTTGTTGCCATACGTAGATTTTACCACACACAGGCGGCGAGATCGACTTGATACTCTAGGCTCTACTTATACTCCTGAGTTATACTCACTTACATGCGTTCCTTTAACCGGATAGATCATGAAGGAACGAACACGTTCATTTGGAGAGCTAATGTTGTTAGGGAATGACTTTTTTTTTCACCCATGGGTTAGATAGAACTTATAGATAACTTTTCCCGCGTCTTTGACGTTATGTTTTGTCCAAAAGAACATAATATAATAGGTATTTGCATGTTATTTATATGCTAGGTACAGAAATCTTATCTTATCTTATGATAGGGGGCCGGGAATAATCCAGCGGCACTTCGACCCTTGAGGATCTTTTGTGCCTACCCCATTTTACACACTGATCTCGGTGTGCAGGTTTCCTCACGATGTTTTCCTTCACCGTTAGAGCAGTCGGTAAATGTACGTATGTCTTCGAAAATTACGAGTAACTCATTGGTACATGGCACTACACGGTTTCGAACCCGGACCTCCCGCATGGGAGTCCGGTGTCCTAGCCACTGTGCCACCGACTCTCTTAGGTACAAAAAAGTAAATAGCCTGTAAAGTAAATAGGTATAAATTTATTTACAAAATTCTTACATCGTACAAACAGTAAATCGATAGACACAGTATCCAAACTATTACGTCAATACTTAAATTATATTTTACAAAAGTACAAACACAAAAAAGAAATAATATTTAAATGTAGGAAATTAATATTGTGTATATAAGTATCTACATAGTTAAGATTATTTCTGTGTAAAGCGTTAAATAAGTAAGTAAATACACATGATAAAATCATAATTTATGAACGGGTCAGTTATGAACAAAAGTACATTAATATTAATGTATATACAAAGTAAAAAATAAATTTATTCATAAAATTAATTTACATGTCATATAATAATAATAATAATTTTCCAATAAAAAAAATAATGTCAATCAAATAGCCCGCCCCTTGTCGTCCCCGGTGCAAAGGTGCCCATAACGCTCGCGGCGTTACCGCGCTGTATCGCTACGGCCAACCTTTGCACCAGGTACGACCCGGAGCGAGGGTCACAGCCCCTCTCCCTGAGGCGACGGCCAATCTCTGCCACATGTATGTATGTTAATGTATATTGTATAATAATTCTCTCACAATATTTAAATTAATGCAACCAGCACTTTCTGTACAAATAAATTATTTAAAATGAAAACAGTAAGATCATGAAATCTGTGACAGGTACCGTACTAATTGTATTATAAACCCGTAGAACTCTTATCACAAGTAAAAAGAAATTTGTACTTTATTAGGAAGTATAACTTGAGGGCGAGTTTTCTGTGAGTTACTTTCGAATTTACTTAGTACGGTACCCCACCACGTTCACATATTCGGATGCTATCACATTCCCGCAGATGCAGTGTTCTCTTTACGTTATAAAATATAAAATTTAAAGCTGTGACGAGCGTCTGTCTAGAATAATTAGGTATTTAACAATCTGATTCAGCATTTAACATAAAACATAACTGGATATGGGTCCAATTTTCAGTCAATTCAGGACTATAATATGATAATACGAAACTACTTTTTGAAAAAGTTACCATTGATAAAGAGGCCAATTCTCACGGAGTGATATAAATATCACAGTAGATAAATATCGAAAAAAAATATACGGATATCGAAAGACGGAACTTTTTCGTTATTCTCACAATTCCTTTCTTATTTATCTTTGAATATTTAACGAGTTCTGACAGCGTTCGAAATACAACGAGCGTGGTTTTTAGCTGTAGATTTGATACTTTTCGTGGTATTTATAGGCGACATGGGAGACGGGATATTTATCGAGTTTCAATATTATATCCCGCTATTGAGAATTGGACTCCAGGACTTGATAAAATTGATAATTAATAAATTATTAACTGAATCAATATAAAGATTACACCAAGACGAAGAAGACAGGTAAGTTTATTGGTACACCAAAAGACACCAAGCGTCTTGGCTCTCAAAATCTTAAACACAAAGTGAACGCTAAATGTCTTATCTGCAGGAATTTATCCTCAAAGTTCACAACCATATTCGGTAACTCATTATACAAAGTAGTTATTTTAGAACACACCACTTACATCCTGCCATAACTTCAAATCAATGGTAGGTAAAGTTTCGCACGGTACTAATTTATTCCTGTAACAATAAAGTTATAAATTATTATAATAAATAACAGATTACCTATACAAGTAAAATAAATAAACATATTTTATAAGTGCTAATAAGAAATTATAAGTTATTCTAATTTGATTTAATTATGAAATAGACACTAAAAGTGCTCATACCCACATTCAAATACCATTTATGTAACGTAATTTTGTCATTTACAAATCCCAAACTTAGGTAAGTAATACATACTTAGATTAATGTTGTAGATATAACACCTTCTAAGTATGATACACCGTAAAAAATAAAATACTTATATTTTAGTAGAGAAAGGAAACGCGAGATATAATTTATGAGCGCAAAAGTTCTACGGGTGTGTTTAATTAGAGTTAAGTTGTGCGTCACACAAAAACACACTATAAATTATAAAGGGGATACACACACCTCAGTGAAATTTAGCAAAATTTAGTAAACATGGCGGCTTATGAATGACCATGCGGTGCCCAGAGCGGTGTGGTGCGAATTTTCAGCGTATGATTATATTCATTTATTTTTTGCACTGCGGCTCCAGGCCAGTGCTTTTAATTTATGTTACCTTATTTTCAGAGGTGGGCACCGTTATTAAAAAAAATAACGCCGATAATTGTTAATCCGTTACCATTAAAGTTAATCCGCTAATCTGATTTAAAAGTAACGAAAGTTAACGTTAATCCGTTAATTCGTTATCGTTATTTTTTGCTTAATTTTTGAACTGTATTAATATATTTATTATTGTAAGTATACCTTTGCTATCATATTATAGCATGGTGCACATCTGTTTCAATACGGACTGGCAGTGGTGTCGAGCCTAGTTTACTTAGTACCTATAATACGGTATTAACCTAATTTCTTTTTATTGCATCAATCAACTTACATGGACACCCTGAAGAAGGATCTAAAAATAACGGTGTTAACGAAATCAAACCGTTAATTCGTTACGCACTTTGTTAACGCCGTTAATTAAATATTAACGGATTAACACGTAATGCCCATCTCTGCTTATTTGGCACTGAAAACAGACTGGTAGTAGCCCCTCTTTGTTATTTCATACAAACGCTTCAGCTTTAGTCTAGTTAATTAATTAATCAATCATAACCATAACACACCCATTAATGGCAAAGCCATTTAGAAGGCGTTCCATTCATGCTTTCTACCCCATACCTTCTCTCGAGGGAAACCATATTGAACGTTAGTTAAACCCCTTTTACCCTCTGGTCTCGAATTTCACGGCCTTTTCGTGCCGATTAAGGAAATTCAGTCTGAAGAAAATAGGGAACTACTATCAATAGTAGCCTATTTTTGTTTTCCTTTCCCTTCTTGAACAATAAATCTACCGCTGTCTCAGTTTCAGTGTTTACCATTTTCCGCGAAAGATTTAGTTGGTATTTTTAAGTTAGCCTTCTCCGTCCGTACATATAGCCAATGGGATGGAATTTGAGGGTCCAAAGCCATTAAAAATATTTGACCCCCTTTTCCCCACACTCAACGTACCACAACCCTAAAACCCCAAAAAATCTTGCAACGCTCTCAACGCTGAGACACATGATACCACTTAAGTTCTAGACTTTTGTATTTATTTCTTAGAAACCTGGAATACAGAATGATTGACGAGACAATAAGATTACATTAAACGGTAATAAAACTTGACTAAGCCGTCTACAAATCTGAAACATCAGGGTAAATTAAATCACTTTTGTTGTGACTAAAAATAAGTGAATTTATCTAAGCAGGTAATATTATAAAGAAAGAAAGTGCTATATTATTTTTGGATGAGACGATGTGCGTGCAATTTTCTAAATTTGGAAATACGTAGTAGGTAAGAAATGGGTATAAATATTTAAACATTTTAGAACAAATAGTTAGTAGGAGTGAAACTTACCTTGAGTTTAGTTGCTGGAAAGCATTCGGCTGCATGAATTGTACACCATCAGCGTTGTCGCAGAGCATCCGCGCCATCGTACCTCCTCGTTTGATGGATTCTAGCTGACCTGTTACATGGAGAAAATTTAATAATGTATTAATGTAAATCACAATTAATACGGCTGGCACCACCCTAACAAACATAGACATGAAGGAAAGGACGCGTGCCGTCTCTTAGTGGAGACTTTCTTTCATCCAAGTGTATAGGCTGAATATATTGAGCTCTTTTTAAAATGAACGCTTGACAGATAGAGCTCCGAAATACTGAAATAAATTAAGATTTTGCTAATAAAATTATCTTAGGTGAGAAATATTTTACAATTTTTAGTAGTTTACTAGATAGAAACACGGTAGTGTGAAAAACTCTTCCCCTTTCTCTTCTCTTATGTAAAAACTTGTCAATTTAGGGATTAGTTTCAAACAAGCAATATTTTTTAACTATGTTAAATATAGGTACCCATTTCTATAGGTAAGTGGGTTCATTGAACTTGTCACCCACTTATAGAATCTCAATTGATTGCAAAGCCGACAGATCCGCTTCTTCATTGTACCGAACTTGGCCCCGTTTTTCACATTTATATATTTGATGGGATTTAATAACATTTAAAGAGGAAAAAGTTACTTACCTATCTTTTATTTACTTTGTTAAAACGTGGGATAAAATAATGTCCCACATTACCTACACTACACATAATGTTTCCCAGAATTTCATTCAAAAATACCAAGATAAAATAAGTGTACGAAATCGGGAATGGAATTTAATACCGCAAGAAGGGCAACTAGAGCATATGGGTTATACAAGATATTCAAACAATCTAGTTATCATATCATACCGTAAACAAGTCGAAATAATACCTACCTACTACAATATGACTCACACTTTCCATATTTGTATTCCATCTAACGTTGCTCAACAACAAAAGTCGTCCTCATCACAAAGTTATAAGTACGAAAAACTAAAATGATACTCGTAGTTACGTTATGACAATCATAATTTTTACATTTTATTTCCTTTAGTCGTCAAAAACCCCGTGTTTTCACCTGAGTGTAAATGATAATGAGGCCAAAGATCCGGAGTGCCGGAGCGAAGATATTATTTAGTTAAAGCGAAGTTTACCCCAAAAAAAATTACCCTAAATAAGTGTACCTACGCATAAAAGGACCACTTCCAAAGCGGAAACCAAGCTCAAAACCTAACCTAACCTAATGGCAAAAATCTTAGCAATCGTAATTTCACTAATTTCTAGGTTTTTAATATATTTTATGTTTGGTATGATTGCCAAAATGAACTTACTAGGTGTGAAAGCAGTGTCAGGATCAGCTCCATTCTCGAAGAAGTATCTGTCTCCGACCCTCGTCCGGTAGAACTGTTCCGTCAGGATGCAGAGGTAAGTGGGGCCAGCCTGCGCTCCTGGCACATTCCTCTCCAGCGACCCAGCTACCACCAGCTCCACATCTTCGGGCGACTCGTACGTGGCTTGCAGGACTTTGACGTTCTGGTGGAGAAATATTGGGGTTTAGGTAAAATTTTATGTACTTCTATCGCAAGGTGTTAACTGGTTTGATTTGATGGTTTGGACATGATGACACAGCTGAATGGCTGAATAACTTGGATATTAACTTATAGCATAAAACAAGAAAGGGTGACGCAAATGAGAGAAGGCTTTGGGACAACATGGGCAAAATAGTAATACAAGGTCCTTGAATAATAATAATAAAATTAGGATTAAATTCGATACTTAATCGAACAGTTTAAGTAGTCAGTATCTAACCTACCTTCTAATATTTTCAGCTTATTCGTTAGTGTTACGAACACATTCAAATGTGGATATTTATTTACTATGAATCAGGTTTTTGGAGTCTTGCCACGTAGCTTATTGATTTCATATGGCATTTTGTAGACTTTATAATACTTTACTTGTATACGTTAAAAACAAAATGAAATATTTTTGCTAGCAAATATAAGTATAATTTGAAAGCTCATTAAAAGATCACTTTCTATCTTTTTCAGTTTGATGTAAAAAAAACGACTCTCCGAAAACAACAGTCCGTGAGAATAATTCAATTCTTTGTTAGAAAAAAAAATCTTCTTTAGAACTTATTATCCTAAATACAATTAAAAAGCAATTGCGTCTGCCGTCATACGGAAATTAATGAGGTTTCTAAGAGGTTAATGACACGAAGGGATTTCGAAAAGGCGACGATCAAGAAGTTCCCTGTAAAATACCTACTTAGAACGGTAAGCATTTTTAGGTGTTAAGAAACCAAGGAAGTTCTAAGTACCTCTTCATTAAAAGAGACGTAACTCAGGCGAGGCACGGGCGCAACATTCGAATTTTGAACGGTATGCAAATTGCAAATGCAAACGCTTATAAAGTTAACTTAAAACTTCAAAAACATTTAGTAGCAATGTAGAAGGGGCGTTGCTTTGGGCTGATAATTAAAAGTGAACTTTATTGATGTGTGCATCTATTCAAAATTCGATGGTTGCGTGGCCCGCCCGCGCCACGTCTGCTCCCGACGTCTCTTTGGTATATGGCTTGCTAGGAACTTTTGCGTGACTGTCGTATATACGCGGCTAGTGGATTGAAAGTTATTCTATACTTTATGTGCATTTTAAATTTCTATTCACCTACTTACTTTACCAAATTGTCTATTTTCATATCGCAATATGGATGAGGTTCGTATGAATGGAAATGGAATGTGAATTTCTGAAGGCAAAATTTAATTAAAATGTATGAGTACATAACAGGATATGAGGTTCATGTTGCTCTAAACTTCTAAAGGATATGAAATACAGCAAGAGTCCCGGAAATGATGTCTGTCACAACAGAGGTTCTAAAATTAGGAAAGCGCACGCTTCCACCCCATTTGACAAACTTGTTTAACACAATTCAATCCTTCGGTCAGTTTCAAGACAAAATATGTCATTCTAACATAATTCTTCTTCATAAGAAAGGCGATAAAAAAGGACATCAATAATTACAGACATCACTAATCGTATCGCAGCAAAACTAAACCTTATAAATTAAATATTCTTTCTTTACAAATTTACCCTTGGGCATAAGAAACTAGGCACGTGCGCTAGCAATCTATGGAATGGCACCTTGCATAAGTAATTACACTTAAATAAGTATAAAATTATACTATTATTACTTATTCTTAAAAGATTATAATTTAATTTTATCTCAAGTTAGTACCAGCTGTTACAACAAAGTTTATGAATACTTTGAACATAAGGATTCAGCTAAAATGTTGGCCAAATGTAAACTTATCTACGCTTAACGAGATTCTATCTGTGGTATTTACTTAGAGCCTTTAATTTTTTGTGCTTTAAAATGCTCGTCGTAATGCATCTTCTATTGCTCTCAGAAAAACAGTGAAGATATTTATGTACGAGTATGATACGAGCAGGTAGGATGTCATTAATACAGATTATTCTGTCTTACCCAGTGATAATAAGGATGTTAACTAACCTCTACTTAATTAGAGTCCATTTTTGGAGACTTAAAATTTATCAAGAGACGACATTAATTTTTGTCACTTCTATGGGCCTCTCCTAAGGCTCTCTTTACCTCTACTTCCTCTTACCTACTCTCCACAAGTCCACACCCGCACCATGCGTAAAATTTCGGTCTATCTAGCAACACTATCTCTACGTTTGCCTCCGTGATCTCCACTCGAGAACTCTTCTAACCTAACTCTTATCGGTTCTTCGGCAGACCAACCCTGTAACACTTCAGCTTGCTGTTCCCTCCATACATACACATATAGCATCTTTGAGGAAACAAACCCGCTCTTTATAAGTAAATACTTACCTCAATTTATGACCTAATTTTTGAGCATTATTTCGAACATAATAACTGCGAATTTTTTTGTAATTTTTTAATCTCAAGTAAGTACCACTTTTGGTTTGTGTGAACAAGGCAAGTCTTTGAAGAAAGGGGATGAACGTAATATAGCGCGCGTATTGGAGTTCCTGATTATCTGCCATTTGTGCTCTCTTGAGATTTATTGGCGGAATTTCTTTTTGGGATACCCTCACTTCGTGTTTAGTTCACCAATGTCCCAAAGTCATTGATATTTTAAACTAAATTATGAGAACACAAGTGCCTAAACGTACCTAAGTTAATTGTTAAAAATATTGGATTGGATTTATTATTGATTTTTTTTTGTCTTAGTCTAATTTGACATGAAGGCTAACACTTATTATAAACAATGTCAGCTTTATCTATTAGGTATGGTAATGGTTATAGAAAATTTATTTAGTTAATAAAATACCGTGTCTAAAAAAGATGGATAGCACTGTACGAAAAAGAGGCTCCTAAATTACGAGCGATTCGAAAAATATTAAAGGCTATCCTATCATCATAAAAATCTAAGGTTCCTTTTTCGCAACACTTTTTATCACGTCTCTTACAAAAATATCCGGTAGTAAACAGCGTGTGCGATCTTTAATAAAGACAGTGTGAGACATTTATTTGAAATATGGGTGGCCAATTTAGGTGTGATTCGATAAGTCTGGCCGCATACGTGACGGGCTCGGTATAAATGGGGCGGAATGTAGGGTAAACCATACAGTGATTGGCTGCTTATTTTTTTTTTATTGTATATCGAGAGCAAGCGAGAAACCGGGCCACCTGACGGTGGTCACTCTCACCTCACTGTAATATTCTAGAGGGTTTTCGATGCGCTGCTCAGGCTGCTTTGAGTACTTAGATGGAGTGACTCAAAGTATTTACCTCGGGAGAAATGAAGTCCAGCATATCGTGGAAGGTTTTGGGTACGGGTAGACCACACGCAGCACGGGTCGCCACGTACGTGCCGAGGCCGTGGTCACGACCCCGCTGTATATCTGTCGCTCTCAGATCGCCTCCGAATGTGTTGTTACGCCTGAACAAAAGTAAAAGCAATTATGACATTTAATAACATACACACACCCTAAAAACATTCGGGGGAAAAAGTAACTTCGTGTACAAGTACAAGATCCTTGCATAGCATAGCAGATCAAGTTTTTCTATAATAACATGAAGGTCATACGTTGTATGTACCAAAGCTGCTAGCTGTGTAAGTAATTTTATGATCACAGAATAAAAAAAGAGCCGGAGTCAGACGGAGTGGCCATTATATGTAATGAAGACATATTGACACATTGGTCGAGATCCGCAATCCGCCCGGAAAATGGACATTATGAAGAAAAATTACCGTAACTTACGTAGTCTAAAAATAAAATGCCATATTATTATCGTGCTTAACGAGTAGTTAAGTACGTAGATAAATATAAACAAAAATTTGAATTCTTTTCCTGCATTTATGTACAATAAAGTGTCTCTAACTATCTATCTATCTAAGAAGGTATAGGTACTACCTAAGTACCTTCCTACCTAATTCTAATAGGTATGTCGTAAAGACCTCTAGGTAAGAGTTTTGAACTCAAACTTCGACTTTAATTTCCCGGATATACCTAAGTAAGTAACTTAAGTACGCATCAGTAAATGTGGAGAATTCTTCGTTCGTATCATTGTGTTAATGTCTTTTTTTTTTATTATTAAATAAGGAGAGCAGACGAGCAAACGGGCCACCTGATGGTAAGTGGTCACCATCGCCCATAGACATCTCACTTTACTGTATTAATATTAGAGGGTTTTTGATGCGCTGCTATCCTTGAGGACTAAGATGGATTGCCTCATGTGCCGGAAATTACGCTGGCTCTCTTACCCTTCAAACCGAAACACAGAAATGCAAGCATTTCTGCTTCACGGCAGAAATAGATAAGAGGGTGGTACCACCTCAGGCGATCCTTCACTTTAGGATCTACCACTATGTCTTCAGAAACTTAATTATACTTTACATTGTACGGGTCATTTAAATTCAATGTTTTAGAATCTAATAAATAAGTAGGTACCTACCTACTTACTTAGACTACTTTTACCAAATTTTCGGCAAATTTTTTACCAAATTTAGGTTAAAAATATATTTTAGAATTGAAGTAGTAGTAGTTTTAGTTTCAATATCATTTCAATTACTTAACTCAACCCTCCCTTCCCCCAGTCAGTAAAAATAAAAATCTTAATTAATGAATGTGTTTTTAAGTAACTAATCTCAAATTATCCAGACTTTTGGAAATAAAACTGTTATTGTTTATTTTTATTGTTTCGTTTTAAATTGTTACTCAATTATCTTGTTCCGTTATTCCCAATTATCTTAATTCATAACAAGCTGTACCAACATGTAGGCGGATGTTGACTTTATTAAGCTATTACAGAGCACAAAATATTTAGTTTAATAGTTTATTCTAGGAAAATCACCCATTCACGTTAATAGAGAAACAATTAATGATCTTAAATTAACAATTCCAAGTCGTAATATTGATTTTAGTAAGTTGTTTTAGAATTGTTCCCGAAAATGTAAATTAGTCCTCGGAAATGTAATCCTCTCACCGGAAAAGTTTAATTATCAAGTAGGATTACTTCACTTTAGAAATCGTCAAATGATATTCAAGACCAAAACTTAATATTGGGTTAACAAACTAGTTCAAGGACAAAAACTCTGAAATTCACAAACTACGACTCAAGTTTACCCAACTAATATAGATATAACCATACAAAGTTTTGTGTTGCTTTTTATTTACTTTTTTTATTATATAAATGAGAGCAAACGAGCACACGTGCCACGTGATGGTCCACGTCTCCCATAGAAATATTACCTCACTATATTATTAGAGGGTTCTCGATGCGCAGCGAACCTTTAGGAGTGCCTCAGGTGCCGGTAATGACGCTGATTCTCTTACCCTTCAAACCGAAACACAACAATGGAAGCATTGTTATTATTCGGCAGAAATAGGTAAAAGGGTAGTTCCATCCTAGACTGACTCTTCACAGAGTCATATCACCTTGAACTTGAAGCAAGCATATAGTTGACCTAATTTTATATCGCTTTTATAGTCTGTATTTTTCTTTTATAAAATATAATTTTGATTGTCTCAGAATCCTCCCCGTCTGTTGGCTCAGCCGACCGTTCGACAACAAGTAATGTAGAGTACTTGAGTTGTACCTACTTCTAACCTTCAACCGTCTTCAATCAAAGCAATAACAAGTAAACATAAACAAGGAAAAAAAGCTTCAATGCGTCCTGCTTTCGATTTTTAAGAAGAATCTGGAGATGGCGATAAAAATACTACCACGCTTTAACTAATCATTATATACCCCTTCGTAATAATAAATATAGGATTGTTGTAATAATAGCCTAACTGTAAAGTTTTTTTACAGAGTTTATACCAGTTGTGTATACTCTTGAATATTTTTCAGTATACATATACCATCTTGTTCAATCATACCAGTTAAAATCAGAAATGAAATTCATACCCAGGAAAGCAAGTTGTACGTACGTAGCGACACTAACTATTATGTGATTGATGGTAGAACCCTTTGTTAGTACCATGCTGTCAGTTTTATAAATATCCTCGCCTCGCTGTTGCCGTGTTCCATCCGACAGACAGAGTTTAGAAAACTTAGCGTTTCCTGCGTCGGTCGTGCATGCTCCACCTACATCCCACGCCACTTTATCATAAGATGAAATTAAAAAAGTTCTTGCCGAGCTGCTTACCTGAAAAGGAACTGTGTGATCTCACTATCCCAGTACTGATCACTGAAGTCTTGCTGTTGGACAGTGAAGCCTCTCGTCAAGTCTTGGAACGCATTGCCGATTTCAAGCAATAGAGGTCTGTTGAACCAGTCGCTCAAGCGGACGGCTCCCACCAGTTCGCGTTTTTCTGAGATCAATCTGCAAAGTGAAATCAAATTGTAGGTTTTTTTGGAAAAGTAATCGTGGGGAGGTACATTTATCTTTAATAGCTTGGGGCGGATCCACATGTTTTACTTAGAAGATGCCGTAAAAAAGTATACTCCCACACCGAAGTACCTACATAAACGTTTGAAAGAAAACATTTTGCCGATTTGGAAAATAAATCGTTTCAATATTAAGAAACGCTTGAGGCATCACTTAAAAAGGCTACAAGGAAAAGCTTTATTGAATCTTTACGAGTAGGTATATGAATCGTCTGTAGAGATAATGTTAATTCTGATTACCTAATTCAAAATTTTCTTGTCTTACCGTTATAAAGGTCTACGTTTATTTCGTCAATCTGATAATATATTTTTACTTCTAATGTTGACCCGGGACAAGTTTTAACCCTGGGTAATAACCCAGGGAAATATCCCAAGTTGTCTATGCCTTTCATGCAACATTTACCTCGCGTGGATTAATGTTGTCCGAAAGATAACGGTTGGCGCAAGACGGTCTAAATTTCAAATTATTATTTTAGCTAATGATTTAAATATAATGAATTTGTGAATTTAGTACTAGGTACGTTACGTACTGTAAGTATCCACGAATCAACGTATGGAAGTGCCTGAAGGCAGCTGTGGCATGTTCGTCTAAGATGGACGGATCCACATCAGGATTGTAGTCGTTCACGTAACCCTGGACACCCGGGTAGATCAGCTTGTTACGCACGATGTTGTCGAAACCTGATAAAACACACATTTAAAACAACAAACAAACAAAGAAACTTTACAAAAAGATATAAGTATAGTAAGGATAGTATAACAAATTTATCAATGGCCCATACTTGCTAAAATTCCCTGTTATAATAGCTCCAAAGGTAACACATAAATAAAAATGTAAGTAACATCTGTAAACATATGACCTACATAACAAGCAGTAAAATAGTATCGGTAATATAGTATATATGTATATGTATACACTTATATATTATTGTATAATATATAAGTGGAACTGTGTGTGTGCTGCAGACAGCAAATAAACGTTTTTCTATTCTATTCTATTCTAATACAAGCAGTAAAAAAGTATCGGTAATCGCCCTTAGGCGATTACAGATTACTGTAAAAAAACCTTTCACATGCTCTATTGATGATATCTACAAATAATAAAAACACGAATCACTGTAACCAGAAGAAATGTCTCTGTATGGAAACATTCGTAGACGTTGGCAGATGCACTAACAGCAGAACCTAACAGGTCAAATCTAACCAAATTTTTATCATTAATCAAAAAGATACAATAGAAAAACTTCTTCAAAATGAAAAACTGGGTCAGCAATTATCAATTATTTCTGAAAATGACAATGACTAATTAGGTTTACCCATTTAAAAGTTACATAATATAGATTTCAAAAAGTTCAAGACACCTCGTAATTAGGACGTAAAAAGGTGGTTAGGAAATTATTTAACGAGGCCTTTCCTTTATTACAGAGCTTAGCGCTGGTGTTATATTTAACATCTCTCCCTCGTTAAAGTTTAAAGTTGTGACTTTCATGACGATTATTCGCCCCAATCGTGAATAACTGAGGGAATTGTAATGAATTTATATGTGAAACTGAAGATTACATCATACAAATAGGTATACGAGAATCACAGACAAATAGTTTCATTCATTCTCAATTTGTGGCCAGTGACGTTCAAAAAACTTACTCGATTTGAAAGCGACGTGAACAGCGTACGTAATTGGACCAATTCGAACCAACGAAGGGTAAATTGAAGCT
Source organism: Hofmannophila pseudospretella (assembly GCA_947369225.1). NCBI lineage: Eukaryota > Metazoa > Arthropoda > Insecta > Lepidoptera > Oecophoridae > Hofmannophila > Hofmannophila pseudospretella. The sequence goes on along the minus strand of OX376321.1, from coordinate 8,064,276 downwards.
CAATAAACTTATTCACATGTGAAAGTTTTTACTTAAGACGAGGTATTGCGAACACTAGCGCCGCCAATCGAAAAAAAATCAAACCAATTAATTAAAAAAAGTGTCTGCTATTAAGGTTCCACGAATGAAGAAGAAATTTATAAAAATAGTTTTATATCCTCATATGGAAACAATAAGAAACAAAAATAGAAACTGTCAAAAGCCGGCCAAGTATTGTATGTTTTGTGAATTAGAGAAAATCCTAGATTTTTCATGAGATGTGGACGATTAAGAACTAATAATAATATAATACAATAAGGAAATGTTCCAGAGATGTGTCACCGAAATGTCCACCATACGGAATATTATCTAAGTATTGATTGACTGGCTTTCCGATGAAAACCCTTTGGTTGAAGCCAAAAAAACATATTTTTCTAAAGACTAACAAATCCTGTCTATAGGAGTTTCTTTTGAATGTAAACTGTACTAATTGGGTCAAATACCCATTTATAGGATTCTAACCCATGACCTCATAAGTTTAATTCTGAACTCATATAATTAAAAAGAGCGAGAGAAAAATCAATCAATAGAATCGTTTCATCATCACATCACGAGTTTAGAAGAATCCTATTTTGCACAGCTCTGACAGACATGCATTTTTATGGTCAAACAACGTTTTTAGCTTAGTTAGATGGTTAATAGAGAACATTATCAATGTGCGAAAAATAATCTTTCTTATTCTGCATTAGCAAACAAACCAAACACAAATTAAAAAGTTAATGGCTAACCTTATAACTTCGAAACTTACCAAGGAAGATAGGTAAGTATTCATAATAGTTGATGTGCTGTATTTGAGCGATGTGAATACGTCGGGCCTCCTGGAACAGAGTCTCATCGTCCCAGTGCGGGTTGAGTTGCGCAAGAGCATCCGCCATGCGGTTGTGTTCACGCAGCAATATAATTTGCAGGACAGTCAGCTGAGGGTTTTGGTTGACGCGGATGTCACCTGTGGACAATGGGGTTAGTAGTTGTTTAAGGTAAAAATATTAAGAATCGTTATTATAGGAGCTTTAACCCTAACTAAAAGCTTTCTGCTTACAGAAAAAAAAACATGATGAAAGTAAGTAACATATGAGTAGCGTAGATGCGAAAAAACAACATAGGCCTCTCCCAGGGCGCGCCACATCACTCGGTCCTCCGCCTTTCTCATCCAACCATCGCCAGCAACCTTCTACAGGTCGTCGGTCCACCGGTCTGACCTAACCTATGTGAATGTTTATTGAGTTACTTACATATTTTAATTTTCCGTAAATGTCAAGAACAACATTTTCTTTCACAGTTCTTGGAAAGTCAAAATCTGTCGTCTTCTGGGGATAGTAATCCAATCGATTTGAGACGATGCGAAAGTGCAAATTCATGTAGAGTTGAGAATAAAAAGTTTATTGACACCGTAATTTTCATATACCTACATTACTTAGAACATCTTCAGTCTAGAACGTTGTTTTAAAATGTTTTGTGAATATCTTAGAGGAAAGAAATACTATACCGGCGGCGGCAGCGGAAAATTTCCAACTTCACGATGAAAGTTTCTAATTATAACTGTCATAGAGTTTAAGTACTTGCTCCTCGACTTTTGTAAACCTGGCGTAAACTTGGCCGGTGTAAACTTGGCGCTTTTAGTGAGACGACGACTGTAAGTACTTACTCTATTACATATAATTATTGTTCAGATTAGTAATTTAATATGAGAAGCATGCGCAAGCGCTGCGGCGTGGGTGACTATCCAGTAGGATATTTGACAAGTATCGAAGATTAAATAAATTTTATAAACATTATAAATAGATATAAATTGATGGTCAAATGTGAAAACAGAATTGACATTCGTTGAAAAATAAAATGCTACAGACAATTAGAAATCAGAAGGTGGAAGGATACGGCAATAGCAATCTATGACGTCACATTACTGTAACGCCATACAATCTTTCAAAGTCCTACTGTTATATTTAATACCTATAAGTTACTCTTTAGTGGTACTTACCAGTCAAGTAGCAAGGTTCATTAGCCGACACCGCGGCGTCGCATGTTAGCGTCACATTCGGGTCTTGTGGGGGCCACTCGTGCCCCCCTCGCACAACGGTCAGGAGTCGACCCCCCTGGCCAGCTCGGATGGGGGCCGCTTGTCCAGCGCTGCTGCCGTATACCAGTGATAGGTCCATATACGCAGTCACTGTTGTAATCTAGATGGACAAAGTAAACAAAGTGAAGTAAACCATTATAAATAAACCATTTTTTGTGCCGTGTCGTTCCGGCCATAAAGTATAGCACCACCCCAACTCTTCCCATGGGTGTCGTATGAGGCGACTAAGGGTCTTTGTGGAAACTATTTTACACCTATAACAGACAACGATAAGTATCACGTTTGTCCACCAAATCTTACGGCGAAAAGTGGGAACTATACCTATGGTAAAGGTGAGAGTAAGTTAGCAGTGCTCCAAAACCCCCTACCTATAGTAACTATAGTGAGATGAAATGTCTATGAGCGATGGTGACCCCTTGCTATCAAGTGGCCAGATGCCCATCTGCTTCCCTTAAACAAAAAATATATTATTCTCAACAACAGAGGATCAGCAGATTGCAGAATCATACCTACGACTAATTGGTCAGGTGTATATTGGTCCCGGAAATTATTCAAAAACCCAACAAATTGTTTGACAAACAATTTGATAGAGCTGTCAGTTTTGATGGCATTAAATAGACCGTATACAATATTACTCGTAAATATTATTTGAATTGTTAAGTATATTTTTTTAAATTAATTTTAACCCCGCCTATACGCAATTTATTTTACTTATAGACAGATTAGGCAGATCCATAATTATGATAAGAACCTTTTCCTGTAATTCCATTGTTCAAATTGTATACTTTATGTCGCAAAAACATAACCGAGTGGGCGTGAGATCAAAACTTCTGATGGCCGGTAGAAAATATCTGAATTAGCACCTGTAAATATATTTTCGTAGTGTTTCTAAAAGGCCGACGCCCAAAGCTGATTTCTGAATATAGATATGATTTCATCTGTTATAATATTATGGAATTATGTGCAATTATTTCCACATATTTCAAGTAATATATGAAACTTGTATAAATAAACGTATAAGGATAGAATACCGTAGATAATCATAAATATAAGATTATAATAACGTTCACGTAATTAGCTATTTTGGTACTGTTTCTCTTCTTTTTCAGAACAATTCAGATAATGAAACAACATATTATGATAAGATTTTATTTATCAAAGTTTCTTCGAAATCCTGCCGGAACCCATTACCATCGAGGCGAAGATAATAGGCAATAGGCTCCCATTTGATAGGAAATTTTCCGGGCCCAGATAAATTAATGATGCAAAAATTATCTTTTTTCTTTAGATAGACCGCAATATTACTTCTACCGCAACTAGGCTTTGTCGTACGAGAAGACTAAATTGAGTGACTTTGCTAGCTACCACTTTTCTATTATAAAGTGTGTTGTCTGTATCTTTGCTTCGCGGCGTAAACGTGTTTAGGAAAAGCCAGTCCTTTCTAAACCCGTGAGTTCCATCTTCAGCCTCATCATCATTTACCATTAGTTGAAAGGTTAACACGGGCTTAGAATTTGCCTTTATATAGGTAGGTAGGACGGTATTTATGGGAAGTTTAGTTTGCGAACATTTGGTGTGCGAGCGTTCACTACGCAGCAAATTCTATCGCAAACCAAACTTTCTTCCCCCAGCAAAACTTCTAGCATTTGTTCCGGTTATTCATTTCAACCACGAAGGTAGGAACGCCCACCCCTACGGAGAGCTAATGTTTATCCTCTCGTCTGACCGCATAGTTGAACTTGGTTCAACGAAATGTCATTTGGCAATTTTCATCGTGTGTTCCAGTGTAAAGATATACTTAAAAATGGTCAAGTTCGCAGTAATTTTGTATTAAACTTTTGTGTGCAATAACTGATTTTTTTTTCACGATTTCATAGTTGACCCCATAGTGAAAATTGTTCAGTTATGGATACTGAACACCCCCCTGTCGGGACTATAGGGGTATTTTGTTACACCCATTTAATATAATTAATGTAGATTTTTCACTTCATTTCATCGTAACGTCAATTCGATAAAAAAAAAACCATGCACACACCATCCTCCTCATAAATGATGATTCATGTGTCACAAATAAAATTGATATTTTATAGGCATTACGTCTCTTTTCAGTGTATGTTTTTCCTATCTCACAGACAGAGCGTGAACTATGCTGTCAAAGATGCTTCCCGACCCCCGTACCTAACCTCACCCACCCCCTCGACTGGTGCGCTAGGTTCCGATTCAATATAACATTCATTACCTATCCATTAGGGGGAGAAAATTTTTCCATCCATGGTTTCAACGTACTCAACAAATGTTTTGTTCGAGAAAGAATGTGCGTTTGCTCGCGTATAGCAAACGCGAGCAAACGCTTGCGCAATAAACGCTCGTTAGCGAGATGAATGCGCCCGGTGAGTACGTTACTGAACAAAAACAACCTGGTTCTTACCGGTTCAGCTGGAGCACCAGGCGGAGTACATCCTCTCTCTCTCGTGGTACCGGTCCTCACAAAATTCATGCACTGAGTGCCCTGGGGCGAGTGAATGGGGTCGTTTGGTGGAATGAGAATGGGCGCGCAGCGGGGGTCCGTCGTTGAGTCCAGGGTGAGCTCTCCTGCGTCGGTGCAACATGTAAGGGGCTCCCTGTCTGAAAATCGTAAAGGTGGGTTCACAAAAGTTACCTGTGCCTTAAGTCGACCACACCAGAAAACGAAATCAGTGCTTTTTGGGTATTTAAAAATGAAGCAACTTCATTACAGATTTATTACAGATTTATTACAGATTGATCCCAAAAAAAATCGTCCGATTCTAGGTTTCCAGCCTCGGCCGAAAAAGTATTCCGGATTGGTGCCTAAAACGGGGACGAGATGAGAATTTCAGCTTTGATGAAAACTGTGTATTCCCGATACAAATATAGGGTTTTGATTCATAAATCTCAATGAACAATCTCAGGGAACATTGTAAAGCTGCGACCGTCGACCGTCGTCGATCTGTCAGTGTACTGAACAAACCTAGATTGGTTTTTGCTACACTGATCATGTAAAATTATTATATAATTATAAAATTCAAGTTCAATTCAATAAAAATTGAAAATTATGAAATAGTCTTAGTTATGGAAGTTATAATTTTACAGTCATTTTCAGTCCCAGGGATATACAACTTATCACACTATTTTGTGAACTACTCACATAATTATAAAGGTGTCACTAATTATATGATCAATTGTACGAGAAAATGAATAGGTTTGAATGACAGTAAACCCTGACCAGGAAAAAAAACCTGTCAAGTAGGCACTACCGGTACTTTTTGCTATGAAAAAAAAGTTTTATATTAGGTAAATTTAAATTACCGATCAAGCGTTACTTTAAGTAACATTTTATTGAATTAAAAGACACCAGTAAGCGACGTTGTCTTCTGTCTTATACAAATACAGTTAAATGGGTGTTAAGCTAAGCTCAAAACCATTAATACATACATACCATTAGCAAAAGCCCATTGTCTTATAAAATAATAGATAATGCCTAATTAGCATGATAAACAATATCACAAAATGTATCTCTAATGAAAGTAAATTGACTTTCACAATGAATTGACTGTCAAAAGGGTTCATTGTTGAGTCAAATTCTAAAGACACTATGACGAATGGAAGATGATACTAAATTAATGAAACACGGCACGAATACGTAAACCACTAGTACCTATGTAGTTAAAGTTAAACAAAAAAAAATATAAGCACAAGACTAAAAGAAAGATATATCAATATTTGTTTCGTTTTAGTTCGTTTTCGTTTCATAAATAAAGACAAAATAAATAATAACTCTAAATTAAAAATTGAAACCCCCGACGTACCATTGTGGAGATCCCCTTACTTTTTAGAATAGAATAGAATAGAAAAACCTTTATTAATAGACCATAATTAAAAAATATCTGTAAAAAATATGTACAAAATATGACAAAATGAGTCGGATTATAAATTGACCATATTTTACATTCTGACATGTGATATAATCATATGATATCATCTATTAAAAGGGCCAAGTTCAGCTGTGTCGCCAGATGCATAGATACCTATACATCTAGCGACGCTGGTTTTCAACTTGACCCTTTCCAACTTATAGCTATAGAGAGCAACAATGTCGTTCGGTTCGTTATTTTTTCCTAGTCATCATCAGGTCCTGAAGGTTTCAGATGTGGGAAGGTCACCATGTTCACATTTGAGCTCAAACTCGAACCACCTACCTACCGTTCCAGAGAATCCATCATACTCCAACATCCCAAGATTCTGAAAGATCTTATAACCACTGATCCATTTTTCATTTGGCCTTCATTGGCCTTTGGCCTCGCCATGGCTATCTTGAAATGCCTCCTCATTTAAATTTATTTTTTGGCCGCCATCTTTAGTTTTTTTTCTCTTGAAATGTCTCAGATTACCCTACAACTAGAAGACACCATCTAACTATTATAGTTTCATATTGTGAAATTGAAGTTCTCCTTACTTTTTCCTAGTCATCATCAGATCCTCAAGGTTTCAGTTATCGGAGACGCATCATGAACCTAAACATTTGAGCACAAATTCAAACCTTCTACCTATTATTGTTACAGAGATCCCATCTGACATCAAAGATACTCCAAGATCTTAAACCACTGGTCTAATTTTTATCTAATTTTTACTCTATTAAATTAAAAAAACCGGGTCCAAATCCAAAGTTATGATGCCACAGACAAACACACAAACAGACAGACAAACAGACAAACGTGTCAAACTTATATCCTTCTATCGGTCGGGGGTTAAAAATTTGCACCCATTCGCTTAAGTTAATATGAAAAACATGAGAAAGGAAGGGACATAAAAATAAAACAATGGACAAAAACACATATCACACGTCACACAACACAACCGTACATACTTTCACAGTCGTCGGCATTGGTGCTACAATTCTCTGAAAAAAATATGATATATAGATTTACAAAAGTAGTAAGTAAAGCTCCTCCCGTTTATTGGTTTATTGTTCATAAAATTATTCATGAAATCGAGTCAAGTTTATCTCGACAAGAAATGGTTTTCTTTTTCCTAAAATACACTCCTAATACCTTCCGTCCGGTATAGGTACTATTAGGTACGTAGTAGGAAGTCACAGAACATTAGATAGTGATTAATCCATCAAACTATAGTAATAATTTTCTCCCTGCATACAATTAGGTATGTTTGTAGTAAATAGAAACAATAATTGTAATAAATTGGAATACTCTTAAATCTAAAAACCTGACTCTATGTGATGGATCAATATTTCCACGTAAGCCTGTCAAGAAAGTACCGGTGAAATTTAATAATATATTGACGAGTTCCTCTCCAACTTGAAGAACTCCAGTATGAAGAAAACTGTTTACTAATGCATGTGCTGCAAGTAAAAAATGCTATCATCATAGATGTTACCCCTGGATAATTTATTCTGCAAGCGACAAGGGAAGACCTGTGTTCTAATTCTAGCAAATAAACTAAAAAAGGCTTATGATAAACTTACGGGTCTGTGTGACACCAGCAGTCAGTGACATATCGTGTGTGATGATCTGGCCCCACTGCTGAGCGATCAAGCTCCAGAGAGGGTCGACCAGCTGCCGATCAGGGAACAAGCGAAGGCTGATCTCTCGAGAATTCGGTAGAGGTCGACCCGAGACAGAACGCGGCCAAGCGCTCACACCTGAAAAAATTTGACCGTTAAATCTAGGAACAGGTAGAGTCATTATACAAACTGATTCATATATGACTAATTGCCATAAATTCCATCACTCCATACTCACTTTCCGTAAGTTACATACATAATATGTAGATAGTATCAGTAGTTACTTATTTGAATTCTTTCCTTTATGTAAGAGGTATTCATATACTCGAATATTTCCATATGAAACACGGTAGCTTTGTGAATATATTAAAGTACGGAATTTAGATTATGTAATCAAGAACCACGATGAAACCTTTTAGAAGTGATAGCAGGCACCTAAAATAAGTTTTTAAATTGCGTCGCTACTCAGGACATTTCACTCTCGCAACCTTAATAGTGAACCTGTGTAATTCTTTATCTAGGTATTTGGAAAACTTGCGTTTCCAATCCTCCATCCATTGTGTACGTGTGCCAACTAGCCTGAAATTCTGTTACGCAGTTTATACGAGTATAGTCTAATTGGTGATGCTTTTTACGGATATTGCATTCGAGACCCGCAGTAAAAAAAAACGTTTCTACCGTCAACTGAATCCTGCACGTTCGAGCCTCTGAATCAAAACTGTGATCAAAATAAATATAAAATCTATAAAAATTTCTGAATTATGTACTCACGACCTATAAACCTGTATTGGGAGTTTGGAGGATGCTTGAATTTACTAAAAAACAAACATAAATCAATCAAATGGAAGTGAAGTGATTGATTTGAAATTGTCATTGTGTAGCATTTCAGTGAATTCCTACATGTATCCGTCGTGTATGGAAAATATTGTAATATTAGAACTGTCAATTTCGTTACTCCAACCGAGCATATGGATAAACTTATACACATGATTGATGGACTGGAATAAGTCATGTAAGCATATGATTACTCGTGTATAATGCCTCAATAAACATTTTCCTATCATTTTGAAACTTATGAAAAATTCACAGACACTCCAGTCAATTCACAAAGTTTGAAATATCCGATTGTCTAGGGTTTCCAAACTACCAGTAAAGTTAAGTTGGGTTAAGAATTTAACCTTGTCACCAAAGATTTTACAATTCACCTTAAGGCGTTACCTACTACTACGATTTCTGTGCTTGAGTCTTAATTACCTACTTAAGAATAGGTAACTAGCGTCTGATATCCCATCGCTGATACCTATTATCACTTGCTGCAAATGAGTTAAAATTCCACTAGTTTGGAATTTTGCGTGTGATAAGAGGTAAGGGAATTATCCACCTCAGTAAATACTATAATTACGTAATTACCACCCGTTGCGATATCTGTATTTACCGATAGCACAGTACATTGTCTTCAGACATATGCATGACTGTTTATTATGTAATACAGGCTGAGGCAGTCCCCTTTCTCCGGTGCTGCACACCACCTTCATCAAACTTAATTACTTTTGCTTATTTAATTTTATAATATATTCGTTTAATATTATTTTTATCTTCTGTACCTAATTGTTTGTATGTGTGTATTGAAAATAAAATCTTTCTTTCTTTCTCTCTTTCTTTCTTTCTTTAATTCTTTCTTTCCCTTATTATTTTTTAATATAAGTACTCGTACTTATGCAAGTTTAAATACAATTGCATTAAGACAGAAATGTGTTTTTAACCTCTAACCGGTCGAGGGAGAGCGTGTTATAGTTTGACACGTTTGTCTGTTTGTTTGTCTGGTTTAGTTTTAGTCAACTTATCGTCCTACACAACATATATTTTTACAGCAAATTAATACAAATATCTTAATAATCACAAAAAATATTATTAAAATTGAATCTGTCATCAGGTCTCGTTTTGTATGGATTTTCGCCCATTTTCCTTCGACCGAAAGCTTTTTTCATAAATCCTTTGACAGGAGCTATCAGTGTACGAGTATAATATTATTATGATTCTTTGTTATTGTATCGGGTTCTATAGGCTTATGCCTGGACACAAAAGGCGGGGTTTGTGCCGGTTATAGTAAAGGGCAAAAGAATTACCAGAATCGCAACTATCTACCGTGAAACGGAAAACGGGACCGAATGTAAAAGGAATGAACGGCATGATTGTGATCAAAGATGCTTTTCGTTGTGTAGGTACTTTTGATCTATTTCTGTAATGAGGTGGATTTTTGTAAACGGGAATGAGGATTTCCTAAGTTACACTTACTTAATTAATGAATGAAGTTTTACTTACCATCAGCATAATTATACGGGACGAGTCGTCCATAAGGTGTCTGTGGCACCCCCCACGATGGTCTCAACAAATTGTTACAAGATCCGTCGATGGTTCGATAGCGAGATTTGGCGCAGAAAGGGGGGGCGAGCCCACAGGTCTGGGTTGCAGGATCCTGACCGGATCCTAGTGGTGGAGGTGGATTGCTGAAACTGCACAATGAGTAATATTAAAAATACTGACTTCGTTTTTCATCTTAATGTAAAAACAATCATGTGCAGCTCTCTGCACTCTTATGCATCTCTTATACAGATGCAATATGAATTTTTTTTTAAATTACTGGAACTATTTAAAAAAAATCCTTCATTGATCAATAGTTTCAAGTCTAACCTATATGACAGTGAAAGGATCTTTAGAATAGGTCTAATAGTTGTTAACAAAATCTCTATTAAACATCTTAGTACACTTATAACTCTCGAATTGATATCAGCTTACATTTATAACAGATATTGATTTCATATTACCTACAACAAAGTATACACGGTGTCAATAAAAAATATATTAGAACCCGTTTCAAAATACTTTTAACACTGTCCATGGCTGCTATGGAAAATGTAGGTTATTTTTTAACCTCGCAGCCGTACCCATTCAACAATCGGGTGTGAATATCATTCTTGATTATTATACAGTTACTTTTATTCAATTCCGTCATTTAAATTCTGTTATCTTGATAATAACGGAATGACAAAATACCAAAAAATTATTTATGCAACTGTTGTTGTTCAGGTGTGTAGATATCTACAATTTGACGTCACTAAAATTATCATTATGTATACAGGCCGTAATTAAGTAAATAAGTCTTAGTCTAGGGGAAATAATACAGTGATAAGCGGCTGATTAAGGAACAATTACAACAACTAAAATAAGGACTTACACACTATTCACTTCAGGCATTTTCTTTTAAGAAATCTAAAAACAAAAGCTTAAGTGCAAGGATTGGCTTGACGATGCAGTCACGGCTAGTAAAAATATTTACTCAAATTCTTCAATTCATTAATTTTCTTTTCTACAATAACAAAAATATGTCTGAGTGCTAATCTAGCTACCTTGTTTTCTACTTATTGAGTTGCATCAAAAGGGTCAGTAAGAACTTAATTATAAGATTTTTTGTTGCATTCTGTATAAATGTAAGTAACAAATTAATAATCGCAAGTCATAAATTAATAAGTAATAAATTAAAAATCAATAATTTTCAGAACAGCAAATAAGTTTTAATTAAATAGTTAGGTATCTAGTGTATAGAGGTAATTAACTACTATTTACCAGTACATATTTACTCATCACTGCGGAACAAATTGTTTAAATGGAGTTATCTCATTCTACACACCTCATTATTATAATTTATTATTTAATAACAGTCATTGCATGAAACCTTCTTAAAAATCAAGTGACAACTCTTTCTAGAGTAATGTTATAGAAAGGGACAGAGTATGTTTGAAAGGAGACGGAAAACTCAGGACGGTTCATGCAATAGAGGGTAAGTAAAATTTTAAATACTGGGTACTACGAATCAGGTAAGTATTTACATAATGTTACTCCACAAAGTTTGTTATGCTTTAAGTTTAGGATTATTAAACCAACAACTTTCATATCGCACAGCTTCACAAGACTCTTTAATCTAGGTATCATCATCATGATCATCAGAAGCCTATTAATGTCCGCACTGTTGGGGCACAGGCCTCCCTTTGCAAAAGGGGGTATGGGCCATGATTCACCGAGCGGGCCCAATACTGATTAGTAGATTTTACATACCTTCGGAAACTTTTCATTCCCTCAGACATGCAGGTTTCTTCACATGTTTTCCTTCACCGTTAGATCAATTGGTAAAAGAAACCTAAAATGTATAAAAAACCAAATTGGGGAATATATAAGTAAGTGTATATAAGTTTTTGTCCACTCTCCTTCAACACTCCTGAAATTTTCAAGATCTGTACCTTATGCATGTACCTACCTAAAATTGTTTGACAACTTCACAAGTGCAACTAATTTAATTCTATTGTTAAGTTTGTGTTCTAACAATGAAGGCACGGACTCCTTGGCTAGCACTTAGGTTAGGTGCTACAAGCGTGGGCCCACGGGACTGTGAATTTGTTAAGTATTTTTTACATAATTATACTACGGGTATGTCAATCTGAAATGAGAAGATCGGGCATAAAACAAAAGATATCTTCATAGCTCATAAGATTAGTAAGCTGAAGTGGCAGTGGGCCGGTCACATCTGTCGCAGAACCGATAACCGCTGGGGTAGACGAGTTCTGGACTGGAGACCGCGTTTGGGCAAACGTGACTGGCAACGACTGGATGAGAAGAGCCGAAGATCGGGCTCAATGGCGCGCCCTGGGGGAGGCCTATGTCCAGCAGTGGACTACAGTGCTAATGATGATGATGTCAATTTTAACTTTTTTTATATCTAAGGAAAGCATAGACCACCGGATAGTGACATCTTATCTCACTAATTATAGTGACATTAGTCACTAGAAGTTTTTCGATGGGCTGTAGTCTTGATTAGGCTTTACCTCACTTAATAGGTACCTATCTCATGGTAATTAGGTAAACTTTTCAAACCGGAATACAGCCTACAAGCGTTGCTGCTATGCGGCAAAAACCTTTAAAATTGATTTTACTCATAAAAATCAAAACCTTATTGCTTCGCGTAACCTGGTAAACACCATTGTTTTCCATGGTGCTATACCTTGAATTTCCGAAAGAGTTTATCAAATGCGACGATACGAAAGTTGCTGGGTTAAGTCAATATTAATCACAAATAACAATTAACCTGGTGCTGGAACCGCTGGCTTGTGATTGCGAGGCTGCAGGTGAGCTGGGAAATAATCAGTGCAGGTTTATTACTTAATACATGCAAGTTGCAACATACAACTAAGAAACTACTACTACTGTGCTTATTTATTACTTTACCGAGTACCTACGAACGAAACTGTCGCCATATTTGCGCTTTTACCGATTCAGGTTCAACCATCTTCTATAAAAACCTAAAATTTAAATAAAAATTGTGTAACTCGTTTACGAGTATACATTATTATGTATCTTGGATATGGAAAGTCACGCATGGCATTGTGTATAATGTGGATATGCTAAAAAATAATAATTGATAAGCGCTTACAACACCTACAGCAATTTCGTTCATAAGTGAGCTTGTTAAAATTTATTAAGTGTGGATAATTTTATTCGGGGAACTATAAGGTAGAAGTGAAGTCATAACGACCCGAACCTCTTTATAAGTTATAATATAAATTTTAATAAAAACATAATAACCGCCACACCATAACATAAAGAAGCGACAAATTTCCCCAAAAATCAAGACGCACATATGTATCAAACACGAAACAGAGAAAGATTGATTATTCCTAGGGCAAGATTAAGTAAAACACTAAAACAGGGGATCCTAGTGAAAATGAAAATGTTTAATATGCTCCCGATGGAGGTCATCAAACTCCCTGCTAAAGAGTTTAAGGCCATAACAAAAAAGTTCTTTGAGAAAAATGCCTACTACAGTCTACACGAATTTATGTCCTCAAAATTAAAACTTTCTCATTTCCTATGACTAGGGAAATTGACATATACACGACTCTTAGCGTCTGTGACATTTTAAAATTATTTTGACATTGTATCCACACTTTTTTTTTATTTTTTATTGACTGTACACTATTGTACTATTATAGATATTTTTCTGTTCAATTATTTTAAATACTCGTATAATCTTAATGTGTTACATAAGTAATGTAAATAATTTAATTTTGATTAATTTGATTTATTATTTGATTTAATTTATTATTTAATTATTTTGTACGACTTATCTTGCAACGGGTTTTGTTGCTTTGAGATGAAATAAATACAATTAAACACCTAGGTTTTCATTTGTATTAGAATCATTTGCTTCTTTTGTTAGTAATTTGAAAGCGTTTTTTTTTATGAGATGAGAGAGAGGTTTTCATTATTTATAAATAATTTTAGGCACTTACGTTTACGTTTACGTAAGTGCCTAAAATTATTTATAAATAATGAAAACCTCTCTCTCATCTCATATAATATCAATAAGTAAGTAAGTACCCACATGAAAAACCTTTAAATAGCTCGGGTCGTTATGACCTACCTTCACTGACACCCACCGGTCTAACTTTACTGATTAACGACAGTTAATTACTGGAACTACGCAGGTAACTTCTGCATGCATTTACTGCCATGTTGAATTTCTAAAAGCGATCCAGGTTACATTACATTACAGAGTGAAATGTTTATGACAGTCTTTGACTGGTTCTATTTGAGGACGGGTTGTTAAAAAAATTTGATTAAGTAAAGGGATATTTTCTTCTTATTTAGAGTAGAACAGTTTATAATAGAGTCAAAAGGCTCTACAAAAAATACAACAATCGACCAATGGAGAGATGAATGATACATACATCACTTCACGCTATGACCCTTGAGGGGTAGGCAGAGAGAATGACCACGAGACACGAATCATTCCCCTTAACAGTCAGAAATTCATTGAATACAAAAAAATTGAGGCTTTTGCAATGCTTTTTAAAACAGCATGACAGCCATTTTTCTTTCGTGTGTTTCTTATCGCAGAGGCCATTTTCTATGATGTTTGTAAAATTATTGCCACAAAAGGTGCAAATTAGTATACATGTGAACTATAGTTTACTGGCTGCTAATACTGAAACCTTCTAAGTGTTTGCGTATTCGTTGAATATATACATTTCACTGTAAGTAAAACATTGATTATAATTATTACTTTTACTGTAATTAGTTATTACTTATACTTACCGTTTTTCCCCATTGTTAAATAAATATATATGTGTATGTATGTAGTGCTTCAATCTAAATATATCAAGAGTGTTCAACATTTAAAGAATGTACTTTTGGGTTGATTGAAAAGTAGGGTAAGTACCTATGAAAAGTAGGATAATATTGACATTGTTAGAAAAACTATGTCTATGGAACAATAATCACGTCATTTAATTTTTGCGTGTGAGCCTTCGGAAGTGATTCTGTACGTAATAATGAAAAATCGGAGGTTCGTTCTATCATAATGTAATGTAAGATCAAAAGTAAGGTTTCTTCCTAAAAATTAATACAATAATCTCAAGGCTAAAAAAGGAATTCCGTTGTTAAAAAAATTCCTCTTACTTTGTGTAGCCGGATTAGGTACTGGATGTCCGGTATGACCCGGACGTATTTAATGTCTCGAGGCCTGGTGTTACAAAATAAGTATCCGGCACTGAAATTCGTAACAAATGTTTCAAAAATACTCGAGAGCTTTGAAACATTTGTTACGAATTTGTTGAGTTGAGTTGTGAAAGTACCTAAGTATATGGTGTTACTCACACTTGCACTAACATTCAACCCTGAATTAACTCGCGAAATGTCTATGCTTTTCATTCAAAATTGATCTAGGCATAGTTTTACTCGAAAATTAACGGTTGTCACAAATGGGACTTAAATAATTTTTGTTTTCATTCCCAAGTACTTACATAAAGTGCTGGTTAATTGCACCCCTTATGGGAATGGTACGTTTCCCTTTCACCCTAAATTATAATGACTCTTGTGCGTATGTGAGATGGGTAAAGAAATATCTGTCAGATGTGTGTTTACGAGTATCGTACTTTCAGCGCTCATCATACTCCGTATTATAATGACTCTGTATTTGAGCGTGGTATGGGAGAGGGAGAGGGTTATGTGTGTGTGTGTGTGTGTGTGTGGATTTAAAAAAGTCTGTACATGTTGATATAAATCCCCATATTCCAAGCTCACCCAAATCCACCGACAGGCAACCTATCCGGCGGCGCACCAGCTGCTATGACCCTGGCGAATGTGGCTGCAGGTCCTGAGAACCGAAAGTCAGGGGGCGTGACCGCTTGCAGGAAGCTCTGTGCTGGGCTGGAGACATAGTCCAGGTAGCCTCCTTGTGCGACGCTAAAGAGCACCACGAGAACTGTTGTGATCATTGTGGTGGGGCCTGTAAAAAAAAACGGATATCAGTTCACTCGTAACTACAGGGTTAAGGCCGTTTGTATAGCCCAAATAAACTGGAAATCTATTCAGTAACATCGTGAATATCTAAAAGTCTTAGAACAAAATGTTGTTCTATTTACGGGTGTGGATGACGTAGATATTAGCATATACGAGTATATCTGGTTATACATATATAGGTGTAATATAGTCTTCTTGCTATAAGTGAAACCACCATATAAATCTACTCATGGCCAACATCAAAAGTTAAATACTTACAAACTAAATATATTTACCAAGCTCTAACACTTTGAGTGGTATAATATCAAATGAAAGTTCTTTAACAAGCTCTTATGAACCTTCGTCAGGGCTTTCATTTGATACCATAGTATACCGACGCTCTAAATATAATAGCATAATATTATATTAAGAGCGTCGGTGGCACAGTGGCACACCTGACTCCCATGCGGGAGGTCCGGGTTCGAAACCGTGCAGTGCCAATGAGTTTTCGTATTTTTCGAAAACTTACGTACATTTACCGACTGCTCTAACGGTGAAGGAAAACATCGTGAGGAAACCTGCACACTGAAATGACCAGTGTGTAAAATGGGGTAGGCACAAATGATTCTCAAGGGTCGAAGTGTCGCTGGGATTATTCCCGGCCCCCTATCATAAGATAAGATAAGATAAGATGCTATTATATTTAGTTTTGGGATAAAATGCCCAATCTTCTTTGCGTAGTGACCCGCAATTTTTCTAAGTTCCGATGACAAATGTTATTACGTGACCTAGTGTCGATACAATATGTTACCCATATGAGAAAACAGCGTGCATATGAACAGGCGCCGCTTTAGTCTTTTCTCGTAGGATTTAATAAGGCTTTTGCTGGCTGATATTAGACCGCAAAGCTGCAATTATACTTCCTATCCTACGTGGATGTTTCTAGATGTAACTATATGAATTTTCCTGGGGTTTAAATACGAGTACGTAAAAATATCATATTATCGTACAAAATTAATCTCAAATTCTGTGATATTTATTAATTTGTTATTTTGTACTCAAAACTTTCCACGTAACAACAACCACGGCTGTCCCTGCGTAAAACGAAGCTAATATATGTTTCCCTCCAAAAACGGTAAAAGCTTACAATTAATTTACGAGTAGGTATGTAACACGGGTGCGGCAAAATATTGCGTATTGTATTGCATGTGTTTTTAAAATTAGAAATGGATTCAATTTAATTTATTTTATATTTTAATTTGTTTTCGGGCCCGTTTGTTTTATAAAGAGGTCTTTTTTACGCCCGCGATCATTGTATGGGCTGTTAACGTTACGGAAATCACATAACGAAACGAAACATATTTTTAGTGAAATGGTAGTGCATTTTAGTAAGTTGGATTTAAAGAAAGGAAGAAAGGTTGTTTTATTTACTTTTTTTTATTGCAGTCAGATAAGATTCTTTCTTCTTTGAAAACATCACTTATATTACGAGAATGTACAATATTTTATAAGTTTATTTGAATAGGTTAGTAATTTCGATGCTATAATACGTGTAGGTATGCTAGTTTGTAACCATTCATATTGTACATAATTATATTATTAACAACAAATAAAGATTTCATGTATATATCTATCTAAAAATGTGGTATGACCCTGATCTGAGTCAGTCTTCTCGTAAGTGGAACCTTTTACCCTATTTCGGCCGCCAAGCAAGCGATACATCGCAATGCTTGCATTGCTGTTTCGGTTTGTTAGCAGCCCATCAAAAACCCTCTAATAACTTCATAATGAGGTGTAATGTCTATACAACTCACATATCCTACATACATTTCCTCATAAATAGTAAATTATTGATTGGTTAGTTAAGTTTCGTAAGAAATAGTTCACAACTGGGTTCCTCAAAGTTCCTCCTCTCACGTAATCATCCATCACGTCACTTACTTTCTTTTTACCGGCAATGAGATGGTGACCTACCTAAGTACTAAATGACAAAGTAAATTTTGACTAGAAAAAATACCTATTTATGAGTACCTACTTAAATTTAATAAATATGGAAACTAAATCAAATAATGTGTAAATGTCTTCGAAACAACATGGTTTTTACCTATGTAAACATCTACTACATTTTTGCAGGATATGTAGCATTTACCCCGTAAAATAAACATGTTACCTTCTATAGCTTCCGTATTCCTAGAGAAAATTTGTAAAACAGCGTAGCTATAAATCCTAAAGAGTTACAGTGGAAGAGAAAAAAAAACTCTTTTGAAAGAGATGTGTCCCATAAAATATGTTCAAAGAGAGTGTTTAAAATTGTCAACGAGTCGAGAGAACGTATCAATAAATCGAACTCGAATTCACACGAAATAAATCGACCTTACGACGGGATAAATCGAGCTTAAAATCGTTCTCTTCTAACCGTTATACCCGATACTTCGATGCTATATTTATGTGAGGAACGCATACAAAATAAATAAAGAAGTAAGTACTTTCGTTCAACCCCTACGATTAGCTTAGCAAATAAAGTATAGGGATGTCCAAATAGAATATCTACAAGTCATAATAGAAGTAAACCTTTAGTTGAAAACATTTCCCCAAACGTCGTCGTTGTGTGTAATAAAAGTTTCCCCTTTCAGCCGAGAAATGTTCAGGGTTTAATCGAACAACAAGTTCTCAATACACGTGGGAAGTTGCAAGATAAAGTGTCAAAGTTACGCAAATTATAAATGTGGTCGAACATTCCGCGCCCCAGACTCCAGCCAGACCAGCCAAAGTTTCAAACAAGATAATATGAATATGTCTAGTCGACGCTACGAAATAGAATCTTAAAAGTAACTTAAAATTTACTCCTAAGAAACTTACACGAAAATATGCTAATATTACCTTAAATTTAGTCCGCGCAAATGTTATACCTAGAAAATATGTAATCCTAAGAGAGCTAGTTGAAAGGAAATCTAACGTAGCGATTCCATTAAAGCAATCAGAGGTATTGTGTGTTACGACTTATGATCCATGTTGTGACAAAAAAAGTCAGGTCCAAAATATGTAGTACAACATACATAATACTTAAAATTTCAACGTTACGGGTAGTTATCTTTAGCATAAATTATGTTCTGTAAATACTTAATGACATTTTATTCACGGTAATGAATATTATTATCTTAGATACCTATGTTTGTATGAAATTAAGCTACGCTATGGTGCCACTTGTTTTTGACAGTTCGAACTGCGTTTGTATGAGAGAATATATATTATAAGACTGACTCATCCTCAGGCCTCAGACTGACTTATCTATTTCTGCCGCAAAGCAACAACGCTTGCATTGCTGTGTTTCGAGTTTGAAGATAAGAGGAGCCAGTAGCATAATTACCAGCATATAAGGCACTCCATCTAAATTCTAAGGTTAGCACCGTGTCGAATCATCTTTAATAACATTATGGTGAGGTGAGATGTCTATGGGCAACGGTGACCACTTACCATTAGGTGACGTTTGTTCGTCTGCTCTCCTGATACAATAAAAAAATCTTTTAGAGTCGCTTATTCAAGAGAACTCTATTTATTTATTCTTTTACACTTTTGTGTACAGGTGAGCTTAATGCCTTGCGGCATTCTCTGCCAGCTGACCTTTGGGCATGCAGATATGGTATGGCGCACAGTGGGAACCCTCCAAACAAGAGCATATCGAAAATGGTTATGGTGAAACTCGTAATTTTAAGGAACTGTCGATGGTTTTACCTAATAGAATAGACCAGCTTATCGGCAGAAAGGCTTTTATATTTTTCAATTTAGTTGAAATTACCTAAAATTATTTTCAAACATAACACTTCGATAATTTCATGTTTTCAAACTATGCATGGTGACAGTTAGACGTCAATTTCTGCTCATGTTGCTATGGACACTATAGCAAGATTATATATTTTTGGAAAGCTCAAGATCTCTCATTTATAATGCTGCAATTAATATTTGACTTTCATTTAGAAATAAAATGTTAAAAATTTATTCGTGAGAGAAGTCATTTTAAACATTTTATTATTTTCACTTGGAGTTTTCTCTGTTGCCGAAGGCTGCCGAAGTTGAGTAAATTGTTGCTAAAGGTTCGGAAACTATTCAATATTGAGAAGAAAAAATAAAAACTTGCGCATATTTGCGCCATTTTAATTTAGAGCAAAAAATATTAGACAAGTAAAATTCTCAATATTTGGGAATTAATAAATATTAGTTCTTATTCTATAAACTGTTGAGTAATAATGATGAATAAGTATTTTATTTGACAAATGACTTTAGGTTACGTGCCAAATAATTACTTTTTTTTAAAATATCAAAATTTAAAATTACGAACAAATTTTTTTTTTTTAAATCCCTCTGTTAAAAAATTATCTTGCGGTCATCTTTTAATCATTAAAATGATAAAAATATCTGTATTATACATATATCTATATTGGTTAACTAATAGATAACAATGATGGTTGCATTTATTGCTTCGAATATCAATTAATTTAATTATAAGTTTATAAGATATAATTAAATAAAATTTAATTTATAAGTTTTGCGCTAGACACTAATCTTGGAGTACTATAAAAAGACCATCCAACCATTAAAGTGATCGGATCCTTTGATTCGTCATACAACTTTTACATACATAACAAAAACGAAATTACTGTGCAACATGAGTGAATTTGTTTGCAGTAGACGTGACTTGTGTACTTTAATTATTAACGAGAAAACTACTTCTGAAATTGAACAGTATTTAATGGTCAATTTTAATTTATCGCCATCAGAAATTAGTACTGTAGTAAACAGTATTCAAAAAAGTTTGACCACGCCATGTAAACAACTCTGTGCGTTTAGCACAGAGTAAGGGCTAGAGATGTGAACGAAAACTCTTTCCAATACGAACTCTACGTTACATGCTTGGATCAGATGTATGGAGAATTGGAGATGCTACAACACATTTCATACAATTTATCTTCTCAAAAGTGGTCAGCGTCAACACCTGAGAACAAAAGAAGTAAAGAAGAAAAGAAAAGGCTTGTGCAAAGACGTTTTCGTGAAGAACTTGGTTTGCTTATAGACAAACCAAGACAAGGTACTGGTAATAGCAATGACGTCAAGAAAATTCTTTCAAAACTATCAATGCTCTGCAGAGATAACGGGTGTTGACGAAGAATTAATAAGAAGACTATACATAACTCTTCAAACTATGTCATCAGGACTTCCGATTAATCCCGTAATATTCATGGCGCACAAATTATAGAATACTATGTAGTTTTGCCAATTAGAAGAAGAAAATAATAAAGATTACAAGAGTTTTCGGTTGCATCATGCCAGAACGTGTTCCCGGTCAGCTACAAATGAAGACGTCTTCCACGCCTTGCTATGTACATCTGATCCATACATATCGAGCCTCTACAGACGACGTTTAATAATATAAGAATTATTTGACGAAGCTAAAGAACTTCTAGATATAACTGTTCTCGAGTAGAGAAAATAATTATTATAAGTCTTAAAAATATACAACGTGGTTCTTTTTATGTTTAAAAGTATAGTTTTAGTCATAAAAATATTATTTTAATAGTGTAATAATTATTCCTATTTTTTAATTAATTTTATGGCAATAAAAATGAAGATTTTCATGTTTGATATTTTTAAATTAAATAATTAGTTGTGTTATAACCATGAATATTTATTCAATTGATAGCCTATGTATTCTAGTATGTGTGTGTAAAATTTCAAAACAATATGTCAAGAAATAAAGAAGTTATAGATTTATGATATGGAACGCACCGTTTGGGCCCACTGTGTGGCGGTGCAGTGGCAATAAAAATGACAAAGAAACTTACTTAATAATATGTGAAATTTATATAATAAAATAACACTATATTAAAATAACAATATTCTTACATGGTATACAAATATACAATACTAATACAAATATACAATATAATTTACTTATATACATAAATACAAAATAATTAAATGCATACGAAAAATAATAAAATATTATGCACAAATATATCGATATGTAAAATATATAGTTTTAGGGATTATGAGGAACTCATAAGGTGGCTACGAACTTGATTTTTAAACACAAAGCGATTCGGGGCTTTCCTTATATCTACTGGAAGAACACTCTATCTGTGAGTGGACTGAGTCTACGACTTTCGGATGTATTACTTATAAAGGTAGTCGTCATATTTTATTTATGTGTCCACCTTTCGCTCTTTATCTCTACCTTTTATCGCCAGATGTGGCGCTGTCGTCTCGACCCACATCACTTCTGATTTTTTATACTTTCTGCCGATACACTGAATAATAAATCTAAAGTAGGAAAATTCTGAATTTTCACGTCAAAAAGACGAGTAGTTTTTTATTGAAGAAGTACTGATAGTACGTCATCCGGCACTGATGAGTATTCCAAACTACAATAGAACGAAGGTGGAAAACAATAGTTTGGAATCAACGGTACGGGTGATGGACTATGACATTCTTGTTAAGTACATATTCGTCATTATTCGTCGGTGCATTGTTGCCAAAGAAGTAAGTACATAAGTTTTCTCACTATACACTATGTACAGTCGCCAAAGAAAGTTACTGACCAGTTTTCGAACCGAACTGTTTGGCAGTGCGCCATATTTGTACAAAAAAACTAATTTAATAGAAAACGTGCGTGAGATATTACTAAACAAAAGGATATGGACAAATCAGTGAATCGACAACCATTTAATTACTGGCACAACGGTCTAATCAAATAAGTGAATACAGACGAGCTGTGAAAAGTAACGTCAATATTTTATTTTTATTATAGGAAACACAAAGATATATTGTGCGACAGTCGTCCGCCGCTGCCGCCGCCCGCCTTCGACAAAGTAATGACAGAGGTAATTATTCTTTTCCGTGTTTTAATAATTTAATAACAATAAAATACTGTGAATTCATGATGTGGTTATTAATACCTGCCTAATAATAGTAGGTAATTAGGTAATTCTTAACCTTGAAACTGCAAGCCAATTCTATGTGAACGTGTTCGACAATTCTACGTTCTTGAGGTACAGTCGCCAACGAAAGTGCTAAACACATTCGTCTTACCGCACGCACTGTAACAGATAATTATCGGTAAACAGTAGGTACTTACAAGTAACAACAACGAATAACAGTAATAATAAATGACATTTCGCTGAATATATCCTATTTAAGCATAAGCAAGTGTATTGGTGTTTTATTTATTTGAATGTACATTGCCGACTTTGTACCATCTACGAGTAGCTATCACCCACCGGTGGGACAAACTAGGGGGATAGGGGGACCACATGGAAAAGAAATTCCTCGTGGACCCACCGGTGGGACAAACTAGGGGGACCACGAGGAAGCACCCAGCAAAATGTTTTCTGTTTCAACTCAAATAAAAATTGACTTGCAAGATTTAACCCAAATAATAGAAAGTTTAATAAAAGCGTGTGAAAACCGGTGCGTTTAAACCGCTCGTCTAGACAGCCTCATAGAGTCAGTAGGGCATGAAACTATGTGAAACGACCTTGGCGCTAATGTCGCCGAGTAATGTTTGACGGTATAACACTCCACACTACAGTTAAGTACTCGTATACTTACTTGCTAATATAACACTTTCCATTAACAAGTAATGGATGTAGTTTATTTGCGAATATTAAATGGTATAAGTAAGTATAGGTATGGTATTAGTGAATTAATGACGCTCTCTGGGTTTGATTACAGTTATTGTAATTGTTGCATGCGTAGCGGATTGGTAATTGTTTATGAGCACTCTAGACTTATGGACACTCTAGTGCCTTAATTTAGCTTTACATGTATAAATAAAGTTATCTTATCTTATGACAGGGGTCAGGGATAACCCCTACAGCACTGCGACCCTATCTATCTTTTGTGCTCACCCCTTTCCTCCTTCCTGTTCCTTAAAGATGCTTTGCATCAAGAACGCTATAAAGCTTACAGGAAGAAGCCTATAGTACTCTGGTTTCGGGTAGGATACCCCCAGAAGACTCATACGCTTTCCAGCCAGCGAGTCATATTCGCACAGCAAGTGTTCCATTGACTCAATGGTGTCACCACAGGCTCTAAATAAAGTTACTCCAACTCTATCGCTTTATGGCTCTCAATAAATACTGGTTAGTCCTAGTTTGAGAGCAAGAGAACATTGTCTAGATATCTAATAGTATAAGTGTTTTACAGGTCAATAGTATAAGTTTATCATATTGTTGTAAGTAGTTTTGTTTACTATGCTAATAAAGTATTAATATTGTATTGTAGGTATAGTGTTATAGTAACTCATTAGAGAAATTACAAATGGTGTCATGGAACTCATGGGTAACATATGCCTGGAATAATATCATGTTTATATCGATTTGACTTTTTTAATTTACATAGTTTGTTCTAATAAATAAAGATTTATTCGTACTTTTCGGACACACATCCTTGTGTCTAGATTGAAAAAAAATTGCAACTGCCTAAAACACTGCACATCGTTCTTAAATAAGTACGAGAATAAAGTAGTTTTTTTATTAGACGGACTAAACTGACAGGTGCTAATGTCACTTTGTAAAATAATGTTGCCATGTGAATGTTTAGTGAAGCGTTCAGTTCACTTGTGAATCAGTTCCCTTAGTTCACCTAAAGAGTGAGTCAAAAAGATAACGTTATATTATATAGGTATTGAAAGAAGATGGATTTCGCTCCCATACAAAATGAGGCTCAGCGTTTTAACTTACTAATTTACAAAAAAAAACACGACATTACGATTGAACTCGATCTTTGGTTACAACACTATTTTTATTTCATCAAAAACTAGCAACACAGGAAACGTCAGTTTAGTCGATCTAATAAAAAATATTGGTTTCTCCCGCGCTTTTGTGGCATTCACGTCAGCTTTGTTTCGTTTTGTCTTGCAAATTGTTTTACAATAGTGCTTTTCTAGTAAGAATGGTGTTTCTTGCTCGAAGTAGTTCGACAAGATGTAAATTATGTGTGGGACAGTGAAGTAATAAGACGCTGCAGCCTGATCCGTACTTGGCTGGACTTTGAAGAGCCGTACTGCGTTAGGGACGCCTTCTTCTTTGGTTCGGATGGGGCAGAAGCGTGGAAGATTCTCCCAGATAGCATTGCAATGTGTCACACCAGCATTTTAATGAAAACTTGAAAGAGTTATTTACATCAGACGTGGCTGTATGGCCTCAGTTCACTTTGCCTTAAAAAAACTAATAAAACTACTACCTAATTTAGATACCGCATTTATTTACGAAATCTCGATCAAATAGCTTGCAAAAATAGTCTAACCATTCTTAGATAGTCACAAATAGAAAATTCCTTTGGTAGAAAGGACAAATCGAACCCCAGTTACGGAATGTTTTAATGTCCTAATTCCAATATAGGTATTCTAGTTATGGCCTCGCAAAGCATCCTGGTTAGGCAAGCGAATGCCTGGGACTTCGATCTTGTCATCAAGTGAGCGTAAGTACTAGACTTCCCACGGTAAAGGTGTAGTTGTAAATCTACTACAGTTTATACCCCACAGTGTTGCTATACTAGATTGTGTAGCTTTAGTCTTTATTTTTATTTTTGTGTAAGTATTCTAGAATAAATTGTTTCAAATCTTCAAAATAAATAGGTACTATTACTTACTAAGACAGCATTGGCAATATAAAAAGGCCAAGTGCGAGTCGGACTCGCGCACCGGGTTCCGTTCTCAAAAAGGTTCAGGTACCGGTACCGGCCGTGAAGTCGACTGCATTCAAACTCATGCGTTGCGGTCAAACCCTGCCCAGTCGGTTCAGGAAACGCGCTGGCCGTTTCCAGGTGAAACCGTTGTACGTGTAGTCGACAGCGCATTTTTGTTTGAGTTTTTTTTTATTAAATAAGGAGAGCAAACGAGCAAACGGCTCACCTGATGTTACGTGGTCACCGTCACCCATAGACATCTCACCTCACTGTATTAATATTAGATGGTTTTTGATGCGCTGCCAACCTTGAGGACTAAGATGGATTGCCTCATGTGCTGGAAATTACGCTGGCTCTCTTACCCTTCAGACCGAAACACAGAAATGCAAGCATCTCTGCTTCACGGCAGAAATAGATAAAGAGGGTGGTACCACCCCAGGCGATCCTTCACATTGGGATCTACCACTACTATATAAATGGAATATAAATGGAAATGTACAGACACTGGTTCCGTTTATATGAAGCTGCGGTTCCATGGAACCGACCGATACTGGAACTATCGTAGGAACCGTCGTCGTGTAGACCGAGCCTAAATCTGAATCGATCACTTAGGTGATCGATTCATCGATTCGCTGTTTGTAGTACTTAGGTACTACAAACAAAAATTGGTTGACCGCATGTACGCGGCAAAGAAAAATTACAGTACTTGTTTGTGTTTGTGCCTTCTTCAAATACGAGTAGATACTCAAAAAAAAATTTAAAATGGAAAGTAATATAAAATTCTTGCTTTGAAGACTAATGATGATAATGAATTAATGATGCACAATAAAAGAAAAATCTCACGAATTTCTCTCGTACGTCAGTGAACGGTGAAGGCACAATTACTTACATCTTATTATCTATACTTTTTAGAAACGAATTGAAAATCGGAGGAAACTACCCATAGGTACTTACATCGCATACTCGTTGTCTCCTAGCTAAACAGATAATTGAAGAATTCAAATGTTTTGCCGAATAAAAACAAAGCAATATGCAAGAAAGTTTAACCACAGAGCTCAATACTGGCTTTACAAACTTTTTCGATACCAGTGCAAGTAAGTAAGTAAGTATCGATCTACTTACTGTTGTACACAATTTGCTTAACCACATCGTGTCGATTATTGAGATATAATTTATGAAGGTCAATCCATTCAATGCAATTTTATCTCTAATTTTATCAAGTCACGGATAATGTACCTAAATTCTCGTATTGCGTACGGTAAGTATTCTTTAGTCCATATTATACGAGTAAGTGTTCTTTAGGGTTTCTGTATAGTTTATACATAAATATTTATTATATGTATAAATTCCCCAAATGTTCCCCTGTTTAATTTTATTTCGTCCGTCCATATGTACCTATGTGCCGTTTTGTGTTTGTTGTAGGTGGAGTTCCGGACAATCTTGACAAAATGTGCATAATTCTAAATTTCGATAAACCAATTTCATAACCGGTCACTTTCACGATGTGTCTCCCTTACAACGCGAATTGGCGGAATTATTGTGCCTTAAACACAATACCAAAGGACGTTAATTTAAAAAAAAAGTATTCTTTAGTCTAGTTACAAGTTACAGTACGTGAGCTAAAAGTTAAACATTCGGGCCTTGAAAACTTCGGTGTAGGTACTTCGGTTACTGTTAACGATACCCGAATGTACTACAACTGTAGTAAGACAGAGACAGAAGCCGATTTTACCCGATACCCGAATGTTTAACTAAAAGCTCACGCAAATGTACAGACACAGGTTCCATTTACTTACAAGTGTGGAGAGTACATTGGCATCATCTACAGGTAACTTTATCAGCTATAAAATAAATTGTGTTGTCTTGTCGCCTTCCAATCTCCCACACACAATGGCCGGTATGTACGCGATTTACCCGTGGTACTACCGGTGGTACTACAGGTAGTACGGGAATCTTTTGTAACTGATGTAACTTATACTAACAAAGGATTCTAAATTCGCGTGTCATTCGCGTTCAAATAATTGAAAAATAAGTTAAGAACTTCGCGTTCAAATAATCGGAAAAGAACTTTAGAAGTTACTTAACATAAAAATATTGTGGTAATCTACAACAAAAATAGAAAAACAAATATTAAATAATTGACTGAAGGTTTTGATACACATTTAAGATTGGTGGCGAAATAATTTTTTTTAAGATTCATGGCGCTAGTGTACCTATGGTAGTGTTTTAACTTCTTCGTAAGTTCACAATTTTTTTTAAATCGTAATCCGCCGAGTAAGGGCGAGGTTTATAAAAGTAATTTACAACATTTGCTCGATAACTTAAAACGGGATCCCGAAATCATATCCATATTAATATAACCTTTGAGGACATTGACCCGAAAGAGCTCTACCTACTCCGATCACTGGTAATGACCAACTTAGCTCACTTGTATCATAATGTACTACTAGGAAATATTGATGGCAACACAATATTTTTGTCCAAGAAACTCCATGGATATATGAGAAACCTCGATAATTACATTATGTTCCAATAATAATTTAATGTTGATAACTAAATAACCAACTTCTACTTAAAAGATAATTAACAGTAAACCAGGCACGACAAGCATTCATCATTGTATTCCATTCACAATTACACCAGTGTATTGTAATGTAATTCAAATGTATTAAGGTACTCGTGTACTCGTGTCTTTGATACTCAACAATGTACTTGCTTATGGCTCAGCTTATGTCTTACAAAGGAGACGTAATCCCCCTCATCCACTCTCCCTTTACGCCCTTGACTCAAATCGAATTAACCATGCATAATAATTTCTAAATCGTGATCCGAAAACCATAAATTCAAACGTGTACGCGTTGTACAATTAATAGTCTTAGTGTAACAAGCCATTATTTTCTTCGTATAGATGACTTTTGGCGGCCGTACTTAATCGGTCCGCAATTTCGTTCAATCAAGTTAGATTCGGGTCAAGGTTGCTAGGCGGTCATTGTCTAATCCAACTGACGACCCATTGAGCCACTGACTCAATTAATTTGACAACCAATTGAAACGTTTAGGGTTGAGGAGTCTTTTGCCAGCTGTGACAGCGTCGTTTTATTTTAAATTTTCATTTCTTCTCCGCGTAAAACGGAGTACGTAGTTACGTAGGTACGGAGTTTGAAGATGGAAACCTGCATACAGAGATAACCAGTGTGTGAAATGGGGAAGGCAATGGCAAACCACCCTATTAAACCTGCCACGAGAGTCGTTCTATGAGATTAATTCCTTAGAATGATCACGTCCCTCAGCAATGAGGAAAAACTCCGCGTCTAAAACGTTAACAGCTAACACTGGAATCAATGTCGACTCATTGTTGACATTTTAGTTTCATGAAACAGAGATGGGTGGGTATAATGCTATCTATTCTGTGAATTTCTGTGGTATATTAAACCAAGGTTAAACTTCAGCAGATGGCTAAAGTATGTAGTAATTGTGCAATACTAACTCAACTAAAATAAAGTCAATCAATTTAATGTTAAACTCAAAGAGCTCGTAAAATACAAGTGATAGTATCTCTCACTCACGGTGATTGCACCCGAGAGTGCGAGTGTGAGAAAACATCGGGGGCGTGAGACCAAACGCCTCACTTGTAATTAATTGCAGCAAAAACCGCAATCTTGAGTCTTACTCGACTGAATTCATTAGATTGAGTGAATTCACTCAGTGATACGTGCTTACAAACCGGTGGTATGATATCAGTGCACGGCTGTCGCCATTTTTTTACTAACTTGGCGGACACACTGCTGTGTTTATAAATAGATCAGTCTTCCAAGGAACTTACGTTTCGGAATAAACGATTTATTCCTGACTCGTGCTAAAAAAACGAATTTTAATTTACTGAAATCGTGTTTACTGAAAAGTTTCTAATCTTATCTCTCTCTCTCTCTCTGCGTTGTGATGATCTTGATTTACGCTACTAAAACCTCTCACTTCGCACCTGGTTTCAACAGTTGAAAATAATTGACAAGTTTCATCGTTGTGACCTTATGCCTCGCATAACATGCCGTGATATAAAAAGGAAGCGCTGCAGAATTCGACAAACACCCATGTCTAACGCAGAGCGACATAACATCTATCGTTTGCATCATAAAACGCAACAATCGGACAAATACGAGCAAAGTGGCAGCTTTTCGCGTGTTGGTCCTGCAGAATAGATTCCATGTTTCGGCAGATCCTTCTGCCTATGGCAGGTTTTTTTAACCACCGCTTCGTAAGGTCAATAAAGTCGTAAAGTCAATCAAATTAACTGGGTAGACACGATATACCCGTTTATAGATGACCCAATCGTAGTTGGAAGTAAATCAAATAAAACTTTCCGCGCGCTGGTGTACTTTTTTCTCATTCATCATTCACGCTTATATTTCTCGTAATCCATCATCAACTCCCATGGGCGTTAAGGTGCTCTATAATTTTCTTCAACATTGCCAATGGAAACTCAGCAAAGTAAAACAAACACGAAATACTACCGGGCAGTTTGTTTGTAATTGTTTGTAAAGTAAATTGTTTTGTAAATGTAACAAAGTTACTTACATACAGTGTTTAGCCGAAGTTGATATTGTCTATTATTTAAAGAAGACTGCTTTGATCGAAAAATCAAAGGAAAGCCCTGTCTTATCAGTTAAAAATTATTTACTTTTCGATCATCATCATCAGCCTATTAATGTTCCCACTGTTGGGGCACAGGCCTCCCCTTGCACAAGGGGGGTACGCGTCATGATCCACCGAGCGGGCCCAGTGCTGATTGGTAGACTTCGCAAGCGTTCGGATTTTTTTAATTTCCTCAGACATGCAGGTTTCCTCACGATGTTTCCCTTCACCGTTAGAGCAGTCGGTAAATGTACACAAGTCTTCAAAAAAATCCGAAGAACTAATTGGTACATGGCATTGCATGATTTCGAACCTCTCGCATGGGAGTCCGGCGTCCTAGCCACTAGACCAACGACGCTCTTTTGATAGCTATATATTATATATTAATGGGAAGTATACCCACCCACTGCTTGTTATCACTATAAGGGAATTCCCAAAACTGGGCCCTGAGACAACACATAATATTGGTACCCTGAACATACATATCTGTCGGCGCATATAAACCGATACAAGTATTTGTCCAATCGTAAGTTGAAGAAGTAATTAGAGTGAAACAGGATTTGCAACGAAATACGCTTAGCTTTTAAGCTAGGGGTGGGAACTGGAAAATAGAGAGAGGCACGGTCTACAGCCTAAACAAAGATATTTAGTCGGCTCTTGTATCAATAGGATGAATGGAATAGATATTATGAATTTATTAATATTTGAACGTCGATCAATTCCATTTTGATGAAAATAGTATCTCTATTTTATAGTACTATATTTAGATGTATCTAAACAAAAGACATAAGCCCATATTATTCGTTACTATAATCACATTCACTTTTTGCACGCATATAAAGATCGTTTTATGGTTACTCAACTATTTCCCTCACTTGTTACCGTATCGGAATTATCATAAAACCAGCTCAGTTACTTAACCGTAACACGCTGGTCTTATTAAATATTAAGAAAGCGTGCATACTAAATGCAGTTTTATTCCCACTTCAATGTTTCATAGGTACTTTCTCTATTAGCATAGCTATTGGTAGATACCAAATTACGTATAAAGACTAGAATACAAAACAGGGTATAAGAAAGGGCAGGGTATTTGGGATGAAATTATCCACACTTTACCGAAAATAAAATTCAGAATTCACAAAACAAAAAGTGAACTTTTCTCTTTTACAAAATAATCCTTCCAGGCCATTATTTTGTATGAGATAAGTAGTATTAGTTAATGTATGTATATGTCTATATTTTATCCTTAAAAGGAGTTTTCCCCGACAATCCTAGATAAGTAGGACTAAAATTATATTGGTCCAATTTATGTATCAACGATGAGTTATATTTTGGTCTATATACTCATGACATTAAGGCTTCTGACATTTTGCTAGAAGGGTAGGTTAGGTAAATAAATAATAAGTATTGACATTTAAGTATAATATTGACAGGTCGTGTCCCGTTTCTTTTTCCAATTTCTGTTTGGTTTTCATAGTAGACCAACTATTGAATTTATTTATATATTTATTGATTTTCGCGAACTTGACAGCTTTATACCTAAAACAACACATATATCACAAACATATACAGCCAATTATAAAGTTCGACCTGTTACAATTTTTTTAAAACCGAGGAAAGGTTTTAAAAAAGGCAGAAGCAAAAAGACATAACAGTATGCAAATTAAATGAATCCCAGTGGAATTGCATGTCGCGTTGCTTGCCTGTGAGGTTGAGTATATGTGAGTGTAGTGTGAGTATTAGTGGAGTGTGGTATAGGTTCTGTGATCAGGAGATATGATGGTTAGTGGTTAGTGGCTGCTGTGGCCGTCTAGTAGCGAATTATGAATATAGCCTTTAGCCTCCCTGTCTTAACTGACCTTGGTAACCTTGAGAAGTTGTCTAATCCTGCAAGTTTGAGTAACAGATAACTCAATTTAAGTTTAGACTTTAAAACATTAATTTCGAAGGTAAAATTGTGTAGTAGTTAATCAACGTACGAGTATTAAGTACTTAATTCATCGTTTCAGCTGTAGCTACATTCTTTAGATTGTAGTAGCTGTTGCCGAATAAATTAGCGGAAAAAAAAAGAAATCCTGATTTCAAATTCTCTAGTAAATAGATAAACCAAATGGTTAGGCATAAAGTTAAAGATAACTCCTAGACTCGTAGACTCGGTACTCAATACCCACACTATTATGAATCAATTACATAACCAGTTAATCACACTAACCCATTCATTGATGAAACCTAATTACTCTCCTCATGGCACGATAGTCATGCAATTATTAAGTAAGTACGTAGGTATAAGTACACACAAACCAACATTCAAAACGCTTGTCAATCATACTACAGTAAGTATATAATTATTTAACTTCCAGATAAGATAAGTTACAAAACTGTACTGGCCTAGAATTTTAGAACTTACTCGTTATGTCTACTAGATACGTGGATACGGAATACTAATTAACTAAAGTAGTAAGTAACAACGTTACATAGCTGTCACAATTATATATTTTTTATTAAATCAGGAAAGCAGTCGATCAAACGGGCCACCTGATGGTAAGTGGTCACCGTCGCCCATAGACGTCTCACCTCACTGTATCACTATAAGAGGGGTTTCGATGCGCTGCTAACATTGAGGACTAAGATGGAGTGCCTCATGTGCCGCTAATTACGCCGGCTCTCTTATCCTTCAAACCAAAACACAGAAATGTAAGCATTTCTACTTTGCTGCAGAAATTGATAAGAGGGTGGTACCTCCCCCAGGCGATCCTGCACATCAGGATCTACCACTATTAAACTCCGATAATTTAATCTAAATAGATGTTCAGCTTCCTAGCCACTATGTCACAGAACACTCTTCAGGTTTTTCAAATACAGTAATCCCCCACTTTACGCGAGGGATCTGGAATGCCAGATAAAATCCCGTTAAACGAAATTCGCGTATATCGGGATCTGTCTAAAAAACGTGTTAAATCACCTTTTTTTTGGAAAATACTATGTGATACATTTTGAACGTTAGTTTTACGAAAATACACGTCCAAAATATTTTCGGTTGTGTTTTTCTTTACGTTCTTGAAATATGCCTGTGAATATGCGTTCGTAACAAGCAACATTACTTTTAGTATTTAGATTTAAAAGAAAGAGCTAGTAGATCTAGCATCGTACTAGAAAATAGTTTGTGGGGTTATATACCCCAATCAGTGTTAGCAGAAATTTTGTAAAACGGGGCGGCAACTTAGCGCGAATTTTGAAATTCGCGTTGTAACGAATACGAGCAATACGTGGTCGCGTAAAACGGGGGATTACTGTACTTCTTTGAAACATCAGTTAGAGTACCTAGTGGCAAGTAGTAAAAAATATTGTGAAAAAAACATGTGCGGAACTCAACATGTTCAGGCATTTTCGAAGGAATGTGACCTCAAACCAATCAGCACTGACCTTGGTAGGATAGAGATCTATAATGTGTGTTAAAGTAGGCTGATGAAGATGTTATATTCCAAACTTATGTTAGTAAAGGTAAGGTTTTTTAAAATCTATATTTAATTTACATAGAGATTGTAATCACGCTTGAATTCACGTTAATCCCATTGTGCAAATAACCAAACTATAGTTCCAATTTTATTCTTAACTGTAGTATATGTGGGTAATTTGATTATTCAAAATGTGGGTAAACCAATGTTATTTTCCCAAATGTCAGTCTGTGGCCGAATAATAAACTGTAAGCAAAGTAACAGGCTACTTAAACACGACAAATTGGCGACGAATTAGTAATTTACGCGTGTATTAATTGAGTTTACGTGGACGTAAACGTTTACGTTTGAGCTTTTTCTTTAAACACGCTCTGAAATACCAATATCCAATAAATTTAAACCTTATGGTATATAATCAGCTGTTCTCTTTTTAACTGCATAAGGTTGAATAATAAATAAGGCAAAAGGATAAGGTTTATAAATCTTTGTAGTCTTTGTAGCTGTTTTCGTATTGCATTTTTTGTCCATGGTATTCTTATTTTATTTGTATCTGTGATTAGTTTATTTTTTTATCTCGTAATTGTTTCATTTTATTATATATTGTGCTCTTAAGAACTTTAGAACTTACTCTCATAATTATGAACCACTGGTATGAAGTATAGGTACATCGATAAAGAAATTCGGCCTACACAAAAGCAATTCCAATTTGTAGACTTAACCGTTCCCTGCTTCTAACTTTACTAATTCCGAGGCTTTCTAAAGCCCAAAAGTATGTCAAAAATTCCTACACTGTTTACTTCTGATTACAAGGCCTATTTATTAAACAAAGCCGCCGTTACTCTAATGTCGCGTATAGGGCGTGTCGAAATCGTGACCGAAAGGTCGCCACTTACTCGACGTGAGTAGGAACTTCAAGGATTACAGAAGCAATGACTGGCAATGAGAGATATAAGTACTTACAATATGGGGGTTTTACAATACAATACAATACAAATATACTTTATTGCACACCCGGGACAAAAACAAAACATACAACATAAAGAGAGGTACAATACAATGTGCAGAAGGCGGCTTTATCGCTTTAAGCGATAACTTCCAGGCAACCTTCAGGTGATGGAAAAATCATAAGACACATAATATACGGGTGCAAAAGGCGTATAAAATAGATACTACCCTCAAATAAATAAATAACAATAATAATAAAATAAAATAAAAAATGCAAACCTTTGCAAGCTGCAAAGCAGTAGTAATAATTTGTTATAATTAAGTACATACTGTATTATAGATATAATATACATTGTCAAATTATTCACGGAAAATTTAAAAAAATCGAAATATTCCCGACTATCTTTCTGGATATTATTAAGTATTCAAATGTGGAAGCGGCATATTGAATATAAAAACTTAAGTTCAAATTCCAGTACCTAGGTGCCAATTACCATCATCCACTTTAACTGCTGCAGCGATCTCATAAAAAACCACATCGTCAATATTCACCAATTAAAAATAAAAAAATCTGCATGCTAATTCGTGCATCCAATCAAAAGATACAGAGGAACGTAAAAAAAACTAACAAATACACACGTGTAAAGCATAACCCCCCGTTGGTCGGGGGTTAAAATGAGTCGTTGTTTTTATAAATAATGCCTGTAGTTGTGAGTGCAAGCATGTGTCCCGTTCCCGTATGATCCCGTAGGTAGAGGGTCAAAAATATATGTTAGATAGTGTGCTCTTATGTGTAGGTATGCTGTTAACATATTTAGTATACAGATTCCAGAAGTCCACGGAAATTTCTGTCCAATCTCTAAAATCCAACTTTTATAATTTTATAAATTACGCCCCAAATGTTTTCTAGCAATATAAAGATTTGGGGTGAATTGTATTGTAGTGTGATTGAAAAGAAAATAGTTAAAATCGGATTAGTCACCAACTGGTCCTGTGGATCTCGTCACACGCGGGACGAGATGGTTAAACTCGACACGAAAACGAAATCGCTACTTAATTGGAAAAGAACGATGTACGAGTAAAACAGTGGAATTGAGCTCGTGGCCTGGACCTTCGTTAGGCCATAATCCGCCAAACTTCTAATAACGGTATGCCTTTAATTGGCAAACCCAACTATACCCGGTAATTAACATTTGTTAGCTGTCAAATGTCATAATAGCTTAATCGTTATACTTACTACTGTCAGAACGAAGGATTATTGTTAAAAAAAATAGTATCGTAGGTGATTGATTATGGTATTAAATCAATCATCTGCTAATACAATATTTTGTATGTTTGTAAGAATGATCCTATAATAATATAGTGTTAGGTAAGTAGCAGAGGTCAAGATCCACTTCGTATATACACACATCAAAACTGTCTAGGGATATTTATATTTTTGCATAATTTAAAAAATACTGGCCGTCTAGAAAAAATGTTTATATGGCAGAAACACTCTTTAGTACCATTAAAAAAAAAAGATTTGCGCGGGAATTCAGGAAGTTACAAACGAATTTTGAAAATTAAGTTTTGTGCTATTATTTAATAAAATTGATATCATTAATTAAGCTCCGCCAAGAACAAAATTTTGAATCCAGAGTGCTATTGCGAGCTTTGCGATACCATGCCACGTGGACATTTAACCAGAGAAGAAATGTTGAGAGCGATAGGACTGTTGGAAGCTGGTACCGTCCAACGCGTTGTTGCTGATACCCTAAGAACAAGGCAAAACGTGATTTCTAGGTTGTGGTCACGATATCGTGTTACCGGAGAAGTGGCGGAACGGCACACAGGGAGACATTGCGTTACGACCCCAAGACAGGATCGTTTTTTACAGAATGCCGCCAGAAGGCAACCGAATGTTACGGCGATGCAGTTAGTGCAAAGGCTCCAGTTGGACCACCAGGTACTTGTCAGTGATCAAACTGTAGGAGTAGGTTGCATGAAGTCAACCTTCATGCCCGCTGACCGCTTCGTGTTCCAGCCTTACGACGTGGCAATCGCGGACGTCGACTTGCTTGGGCTCGCGAACACTTGTTATGGAACGACAACCAATGGTCCATGGTACTCTTTACTGATGAGTCTCGATTTCGATTTCACCCAGACTCGAGAAGAACACTAGTCTGGAGAGTGCCAGGCAGGATAAGTCGCCTCCAGCACCCACAAGAGGTCCATTCTTACCGAGGCGTAACAATCATGGTGTGGGCAGGCATTCGTCTTGACGCGCGAACAGACCTCATTTGGATAAGAGGCAACATGTCTGCGGAAAAATACCGTGACGAAGTCGTGGTACCTGCAATTGTTCCATTTAGAGTGCACTTCGGTCAACAATTCCAGTTAATGCAAGATAATGCCCCATCACACACGGCGAGGCTGGTAACGGTAACGGTAGGGACCATGATTTGACGGATATGGGATGGCCTGCACAGTCTCCCGATTTAAATCCCATCGAACACGCATGGGATATGCTCCAAAGGAGAGCTTTAATAAACTTCCCAGGAAATCTGGTGACGGAAGAGCAATTTTTTTTACATTCGAAAAGAACCTGGGATCTCATACCGCAGCACGACATTGACACTATAATTTTAAGCATGAACAACCGTTGCCGATGTGTTATTAATGTTAGGGGGCGTAATACGGATTATTAAATTTTATAAAATGTTAAGTTTTTCACATAACATCTTTATTTGTCCTAACAATTTTAATTTACTTAATATGCACAGTGAGCTTAAATTTTAACACATATTCATTTTTTTAAAATACTACAAGAAAACGTCGTATTTATTACCTAATTATATTATTTTTTATTAAAGCATAAAATTTGGATTAATTTTATATATAATTCTCCTTTGCCCAGCAGTGGGACAGCCTATAGGCTATTAAAAAAAAATTCTCCTAAGAAATTAATTGTGGTTTTTCAAAATAAATTAACATCAAATATCCCTAGATTGTTTTGATGTGTGTATATATTTTTTAATAACGCAAATAATAAATACTAGTATTTCCAAATGGCGGATTTCTGTAATCATTTCGGTTCAACGAGCCATTCAAATTAAGTAGAGGTAACGAGGATGATGAAACAGGTGGCCTGTTACTTAGGTACCTATGTTAAGTAGGTACTTAATTGTTACTAAAATAATAATTGCACAGTTGGTAAGTAGTAAAAAAATAAAAAATTAGTTACAATAAAAAAAAAAAAAAATTCAGCAAGTTTGTTTATTCAGTTTGTATAAACAACAAGAAGTAAGTTTATTTAACAGACGTACAGGCGGACGTGCAAATATTATATTATACAGGGATGTCACAAAAAGTAAGGATCAAACAAAACAGGGTGATAGCTGAGGTCATTACATTACTGATCAAGATAATCTCACATGTGGTTATCCACTTCTTGATGGTTCAAAAGTTATTTTAACTTTTGAATTTGTATCAAAAATGGCCAAGAACCCACTAAAAATTCATTTTAAAAAAACTTACAGATATTTGCGGATTTTCTTTTTGTATTATACAGGGTGGGCCATGAATTAGTTAACAATTGAAAAAATCATATAAAGAAAACCATTTGACATATTTTTAAAATTGTTTATTTACAAGAAAGTTAGTTATTTGGAATTTATTTTTTAAAAATAACATCATCTAAATGACCACCGTTTCGATTTTTGCACTCTTCTAAGCGAACACCGAAATTTTCGAATACTCGTCGACAAAGAGACCGCGAGATCGCTGACATTTCTTCACTAATTTTTTCCTTTAGTTCACGTAGTGTTTTTGGTTTATGGGTGTAAACACGACTCTTCAAATAACCCCATAAAAAGAAGTCTGCTGGCGTTAAATCTGGACTCCTGGGTGGCCATGGGATGTCGCCTCGTCTGGAAATCAGCTTTTCCGGAAACATTTCTTTTACTACCGGCAGGGACTCGTTGGATGTGTGACAAGTGGCTCCATCTTGCTGAAACCATGTGTTACGGTTGTAGCCAGCAAATTCCAGTAGCTTCGGTGCCAGGAACTCCCGTAACATTTTCACATACTCAGCAGAATTCACAGTAACCGAACGGCCGCGAGAATCTTCGAAAAAGTAGGGCCCAATAATTCCTTTTGCTGAAATTGCAGCCCATACCGTTACCTTGGGAGAATGAAGTGGCCTCGCGTGTTTAGATTTGGGATTTTCGCTGCTCCAATACCTGCAATTCTGTTTGTTTACGTGTCCGTTGAGGTGGAAATGGGCTTCGTCGGAAAATAAGAGGTTATCAAAATTATTGAATCGATCTAACATTGTTTCGGCATACGACTTGCGCAAATTTAAATCATTAGGTTTTAATTCCTGCACTAACTGGATCTTATATGGATGTAATTTCATGTCTAATTTCAAAATACGGCGCAATGATGTTCGGGATAGTCCTAATTCAGCCGAACGTTTGCGCGTCGATAAATTTGGATCACGTCGAACTGATGCGGAAACTCGCTGCACGTTCTCTTCGCTCCGAGAAGTCCGTGGGCCGCCGGTTTGCTTCACGTTTAGTGTAGATCCCGTCTCTTCGAACTTCTTAACCCATTTCTTTATTAATGGAGCACTCGGACACTGATTTAAATCGTGTAAGTCGTATTCAACGCGAAATAAGCGTCTCACTGTAATGAGCGAACTGTTGTTTAAATAAAATTGTTTCACACAATAAGCGCGC
Source organism: Hofmannophila pseudospretella (assembly GCA_947369225.1). Classification (NCBI taxonomy): domain Eukaryota; kingdom Metazoa; phylum Arthropoda; class Insecta; order Lepidoptera; family Oecophoridae; genus Hofmannophila; species Hofmannophila pseudospretella. Next base: position 8,024,862 of record OX376321.1, on the reverse strand, counting down.
TGCGGCCCCGTGAAGCGATACATTGCGACTAAATTTCCGAGAAGCGAGCTAGTGGTAACGCCCCTCCCCGCTCCCCGCGCGGCTTGTATTAGCGCGGGGTGTTAGGTTTAAATGTTAACGAATTCTTGGCCCACCCTGTACTTCTTCGGGATCAGACTATTTATTGCATTAAAAAAATTCGAGCATGTACAAAATTTGATTCATGATTATGTAAACCTTTTTATAATAATAATAAAACATTTATTTTCAGGCATTTATTACACCCATAGATAAAAACAAAACCTATTTAATTAATTAGACCACAAAAAATTTGCTCAATTTTTAAATGACAGTCATCGAAAAAAAGAAAGTTGGCCAAATATTAGAAAATATAGAGCTATTTAACATGTCTAAAAGACAAGGAATTCTTGTTTTTTTTCTAAATTATTATTATTTTACGACAACTGTTACCAATTTTGGGGATAATTGATTCGAATAAATTTTCAATTTTCTTTATTATATAGAGTGGCTTATAAAAAAAGTTCCTCGCTTGTTTCATCAAAATTGGTTCAGTAGTTTTCAAAAAGTAGTTCAACTATCTTAGATACTGCCGAGGGCATCTCAAGGACCACAATCAATTTTGATAAAACATAGCTAGAAATCTTCGTGACATGCCACTCAACTGCCAATCAACTGAGGAACATAATAAAAAAGAAAATTGCCAGATTTTCTATCTGAGCTAGTTTTTTAAATATTTTTAGGCCATTTTTGATAAAATTCCAAAACATTAAATAATTTTTAAACCTTTCAAGAATCAGTTAACCATATGTGGAGTTATTTGGACTGGTAAATATCTCAGGCCTTTCAGACCCTATTTCGTTTGATCCATACCTTCTGGGATACCCTGTATAAAACACAAGTATGTTTCTGAAAGGGCGATTGGATGGACAAGCTATATTTAGTTTTTTATCTACTGCAGATATGAGTTGAAATGGCCCCGCCATAGCTTACTGTGACTTTCAACTTGTTGTATTTGTATAATCGTTAATGTTGTAAATATGTACTCACCTATAACTAAAAACAAGGTCACCTATTATAAGTAAGAATTTGTCTACTTATTGAAATGTTGATATTGCGCTCTAGATCTATCAATCTTACATTTATAAAATTGCAAAACCGAACAGTAAGGTATTCAATTCAAAATAATTTGAGTGTCGAAAGTTAGTCACTGAAATAAAACGTGGAGTTATTTACATAACACCAAAGCTATACAAGACGTTGAATTTACTCAATTTTTCGTTTATATATCAAAATAATATATTTCTATTATGTTAACGACTGTTGACTAGTGTAAGTAAGCATATATAATTTTACTATAGCTGCGCTAAAAAATAACACGGTAACATCTCTCAAACAAGTGTGAAACTGTATTTTAGGAGATAATCCTATTACAATTGTGACAACATGTTGTATTATGTAGTTTTATGTTTTTATTTATTTATAGTGCCTTGTCTACACAGAACAAAGTAATTGTTCCGTTGGTTTGTTTGTATGTTAACATGACTATTAATAAAGCTGTGGCACTAAATAAATAAGTAACAGAAAACAAACACGGCACGCGGACACGGACCGGTACTCTTTTATCGGTCCAGATCAACAAAAAGGACAGGAAGAACAAAATTGAACCTAATAATATCATACTGCACTATACAATTTTGGATTTAGATACTAAGTAAGTAAGTAAAACATTTATTTGCCAGAATATGGTAAAACATACGAATATTTTAACAATGTTTTGCTTACGGTTCGAGTCGGAAGCAACTACCGTGCTATTATGTTATGCCTCGTGCCAAAACGCTAGTAGGAGAAGAAGAAAAAAGCTCTTTACTGTTACTAGTTTGTGTCGAAGTTGAACCCTGGCCTTCGCTGCGCCTGCGCCACCCGTTCGACCGGAAGCGAAACGGATTCGACACGGTTACCTTTGTGTCTTATTTTGGTCAAGTCATGACCGAATGAACGAATGAATTTCACGCTGGTTTTTATAGAGTGTGTCATGGACTTGTCAACGACGTATATGGTGTAAACATATTGTGACTTGACTTAATTAACACTTTAAAAAACCTTCAAAACCAGCCAACTAAGTCAGTGTTCAAAAAACATTTGCTAGAATAGAATACAATCAAATGCATTGCATGACAACTTTTATTCATCAGCAGCCTAATCTAGTCCACTGCTGGACATAGGCCTCTCCCAGGGCGCGCCATTGAGTCCGATCTTCGGCTCTTCTCATCCAGTCGCTGCCAGCCACCTTGCGCAGATCGTCGATAGTACTTACTTCTTACTTCCTCAATAGTACCTATAAGTAACATTTTAAGTTCGAAAACATAATACTGATACAACTTTTATTAATTTGAGAAAATTTTTTTGAATTACTTTTACTAGGGTTGTCCTAAATGATTACAAATGAATACCAAGGTAGTTGAGTACTAATAGTTGCTGGGATTTCCCTCCCTTGTTAGTAACACACATGATATGAAAAGTTATTGAAAATGTAAATGGACATAAATATTAATCTAATCACACTGTACATTTACCAAAAATGGCGACATTCAAATTACTAAATTACTTTTCACACTTCAAGGCTCATTGACACACTAAATATGTTAAAATAAACTCGACCGATTAATTTGAGACTTCGACGTATAAAAAACATCGTAATACCTATACCTACTAATACTACAGCTATCGTATTTACAATCGACAAGTTTTAATGTATTGTAAAGTATAATAAAATAACTCGTAATTTTAATATCGATTAATAATAATAATTAATAGCAACCTACATTATTATTTTTATTTTTATTTGGCTACAACAAACAGACAGGCGGGCCACCTGATGGTAAGTAGTCATCGTCACCTAGAGACACGTGCAATACCAAGGGTATTGCTTGTGTGTTGCCAGTCGTGCAGGGAGAGGACTTTTTTAACGTTCTTTTTGAAGCATCCCATGTCGTAGCGCTGCGGGAAAACGTCGGTGGAAGAGAGTTCCACATTTTACAGGTGCGTGGAAGATACGTTCGTTATTATTTATGGATGGACGGTTAAAAAGTCGAACGTCCTCCGACCTTCCTATTTCTTCAGTGACTTAGGTATTTAATTATAATGTAATTATAAAATATCAAATAATAGATAGTTATGTCAGCGAAACCTCTACGTACTATGTCACTAACGAGATTGCAAACTATACCTGTCTAACATACGACCATAAATGATAGTACAACATTAATTACTCGCAGAAGTTGACGACAGACGCGAATATATTTCCCAGTATCCATTTCCAAATGAAAGCCTGTCGAGTGCTGCTGGCACTCTGTTAAGCCATAACGATGTGCGAGAGGAAATTGACACATTCAGTGCAGGTACCGACGAAAATCTAAAAGAGTCGCTCGAACGTTTTCAAATTATAAAGTAGAAATTGCTTGGTAGTGTTCGACCGAAGGTCGATTTCTGGCCGAAGCCGAAGCCGATTATTCGGCTATCGGCACAACTTTCGGCCGAAGCCGAAGGTTTAAAAGCTCTAAGAATTTTGTTCAAGATTGGATACAAGCTAATTTAAATGATTTGATTTTAAAACTTTAAAATTGAAGGTTTTATATCGACTGTATAATATAATATAGAAAGGCAATTTTAATCTTCTCTAGAAGTTGATCTAGTGGTAATCAAAATTACCTTGCGATTTGTGAAAAATTCGTTCGAATTCGTCGTTTGTTAGGAACCTTCGGCTTCGGCCAAAACTTCGACCCATTTTGGCCGAAGCCAAAGGATTGGCCGAAGGTGGTTTTTTTGGCCGAAGGTGGCCAAAACCGAAGCCGAAGCCGAAGCTTCAGTCGGACACTATTACTTGATAAAGTCTACAGAAACATGACTGTATAATTGGCATTAACTCAGAAAAGGTCGATTAAAAACAATATTTCACTGGTTTCAATGTAGGTTGCATTAAGGCCAATACAATATCATCATCATCACCAGCCTATTAATGACCCCACTGTTGGGGCACAGGCCTCCCTTTACACAAGGGAGTACGGACCATGATCCGCCAAGCGGGCCCGTGCTGATTAGTGGATTTCACACGCCTTCGGAAACTTTCCATTTCCTCAGACATTCAGGTTTCCTCGCGATGTTTTCCTTCACCGTCAGAGCAATTGGTAAATGTACATAAGTCTTCGAAAAAATCCGACAAACTCATTGGTACAGGGTATGGTTTCGAACCCGGACCTCCCGCACGGGAGTCCGGCGTCCTAGCCACTAGGTTACCGACGCTTTTTAATACAATATGTCTGATAAAAATTGGATCAGGGGTTTCCAAGATCTTGGAGTATGTTAGATGTCAGATGGGATCTTTGGAACGATCTTTTATACGTGATTCGAGTTTCAGCTCAAATGTTTAGGCTCATTATGCCTTCCCACATATGGAACCTTGAGGCCTTGATGATGAACAGAAAAAAGTAAGGTGATCTACATAATGGTAATTCGGGTTTTCTTAAATTTTTAATTTAAAGTTATCGTTATAAGTATATTACAATTGTGAATCTGGTGTCTAAGTACTGAGAATGCTATAAGTGTAGATCTGTGTGGCAGACTGTACTTTTAATCACTGTTTGTTGGAATGTTCCACAATATAAGGAGAGACGACGGATACTTTTGTAAACTCCGCATATAAATTCTCGGTGCCGAGCCAGATAAGGATTGTTAAGTGCCGCCATTTATAATTATACTTATAATTTTATTATACAAATATACATATACACATATACATATATACATGTTTATGATTTTCTAAGATAGTGTCGATTGCAAATCGATTGCGTTATCGATAGTGTGAGTAATTTTCAATCAGATACGACTATAATATCGACAGTCAAGCTTTTATACCAATATATAAACATTATTTATTTATTTACACTTTATTGTACAACAATAGACTTAATATAAACAATTAAAATGAGACATTGTACAAAGGGTGAACTTAAACTTATTAAATTTATCTATTGTTTCGTTTATAAGATAGAGGCTCGTGACAAACAGATGGACAATGGATGGACAAACGATCACAGTAACGGTCACACAAAATAGGACTCGGTTTATCCTTCGAGTACGTTTTACGGTTTCCTAAAAATGAGTCAACCTTCCTTCACAACCAAGTTGTTGGACCTTAAATTGCGGATCCGTAAAAAGCAATAAAATACATTAATCAGTCATTCCACAATGAAATAACATGGTCGAGAAATTTCTGGCTCCGGCCCTGTGAAAAATAACGGGGAAATGAACTTATATCCTGTCTATATAAATAGTTAATATTATGTTGGGTTACTAACATCACAGTATAAAGACTTAACCTACAAAATTCTGTCAACATGAAAGAGCATACTCAAGAATCCCACAGCCCACAAACCTGACCACAAAAAGCACCTGACAACCCAAGTGATACGCTTTTAAGCTTCTATACCTATGCGTACCGGAAAACTTGAAACGTCCGGAAATAAATGAAGGATAATTACATTTACGAGTATATTTCTTTACTGTCCTATTACCCCCTAACCCTTACCGCATACGAAACCTTGTCTGATTTTATCGCATATTTATTTTCTCCATTTTATCTAATTATACAAAAACTTATTCCCCTTATTTTAATATTAGCTAAATCTAGTTAATTATTATTTCAAAAGAACTAATTTTCAAGCTAAGGTTATATGTTGGTTCATTCACTAAATTAATTAGCAATGAGTAAATGTTAGTTCGATACCGTACTTGTTAGTTGTTATATTAACGATTGTTATATATATGAACGGAAAAAGAATCTTTTCATAAACATATACAGCAAAAATTATCTCGGCCATCATTATTCTAGAACACGGGCTTTATTCATATAATTGTATTTCGCTAATATTACTTACTAATAGGTATACGTTAAAGAGAATGTATACTAGCTAATACTAATATAAGCAGGCTAAAGTGAAATAAGTAAGTAAATAATCGGTCAGTTTTGGTATGAATAGTATCATTTAAGTCATCGCCGACAAAGACATTTATAATTACATAATGAAATGAAATGGAAATTAAATTTATTGTCATCTAAACAATAATGCATCGACATCACGATCTTACAATGCATTGATTGTGATAAATCGATGCATCGCCGCCTATAAGTACCTATATTGATGCAATAGAAATTTGAATCAGAATCGCCATCGCAACAACCTATTAACGAGTCTTAAGACACAGCACTAATATAATAATTACCTGATGATTTAACTGAATTTCACTAGATTAGTTTCATATTTACTTAGGTAATTTTCACCTATTCAATTTCGTAGTGCTTACCTACCTATTAGGCTGAATTCGCAATAAATCAGTGTCGAGTGGTGCCAATACGACGGGCAATATATTAACTACTCCACCGGTCGAGAATTGGTCGATAAACATTTCAATATTTATAAAACTTTATTACACGCAGGTTTTCTTTTACCAAAGTTAATAAACAAACCGAAAAATTTGAAGTACTAAACTGAAACTGAATTTTCAAACTAAGTATATTATCTCTATATAAGACGTAACAACTAATGCAGTACTGTTTACTGCATTGTCGGTCGTTGCGACTGACGCACCTGCGTCAGTAAAGTCGCACTTGCGACTTTATTGTCGCAATGATTTGTATAAATTCGCACGCAGCATGCACACTGCTGCCGCATTGATGGTCGACTTTTGTTACGCAAAATGGCAAAGTGTTTACCGGTTACGCAATCAAGACTTAGAATATTTTCCACCTATTTCCGTTCCGAAATGACCGTTTTTGGAAACGACCACTTCTAAAAATGACCACTTCTTATAATTACCGCGTTTTCACTTGCCTCTCTCTGCTTATTTTTTTGCGCCAGGACAGTCTGTCCTGAGTTTTCTTAACATTTACCAATGACTATAGAACCAAATATAAGTTTTTGAGGAGCTCATAGCCTAGTTGCGAGCACGGTCTGAAAATGATCGTGCAGGTTATGCGACGTTGGCGCGGTCGGTACCTGGATGGGTGACCGCTAGTGGCATATTTCACCTGAGCTCCTCCGTGCCTTGGAGAGCACGTTGAGCAGTCGGGAGACCGACTGAGAGGTCTTTCGATAGCAGTTGTTAAGCCATGTCAGATGCCTACGGGTGGCCTGAACAACTCTGACAAATAGGTTGGCCACTAACCATACGAAAAGCAAGCAAGCAATATAAGTTAAGATTTTATTTGCTTCATAACATTTACCCAAGTAAATAAGAAGCCGTCACTAAAGTTGGAAATATCCACCTTTTATATTTTATAAATGTTAAGATCTTATATTGAACTTTTGAACTTCTCGTGGACTCTTCAAATCTTCACGATTGTGAAACGTCGTCAGATATTGGAAAACTTTAGTAGGTAACGTTTGTGTACACATAAGTAAGGTAAATACTAGCCTATAATTAAACTAGTAGAGGTGTTCCAATACTATCTTATAAATTATTTTGACCGACTGTAACGAATATAATATGGCTGTGCTTGTTAGAGTTATATTATATTCGTTAGAGTCGGTTAGTAACAGATATTTATATCGTGTATTTTTTTGTATTATATCAGTTAAAATCCCGCTAATCTAACATCCAAGAATATTCAGACCATATTTATAGAGACTATCTTCAAAGCGACGACCCATTTTTGGAGGTATTCACTGTATGTGATCTTGATTCAACCAATAAAGAATAAAAATAAGTTTGTTTGTCTAGTTATATATTAGTCTCTAAATAACCAACTTGGGTACCAGAGTAACTGGTCCCGTCCAGACAAATATTGATAGCCTCATCGGAAAATTCGGAATAATTCCGACTTGATTTTGGCTGTATTCCGATTTGGCTGTATTTCAGCTGCTAGAACTGATCACTCTGTACAAGGTCACAAAAATGTCGTATGTACTTATGTATGATAAACGTTTTAGTGTTTATGTTTACGTCAGGACTTTTACTTAGGCGTCGATTCTGCGCGAAACTATCACGCTTATACTACACATATTAGGTTCTAAGATTGTGTATGAGTGAGGGGGACGTTTTGTGTAGCAATGATCGCTAAATTTGGCGGCTGCCCGGAATCGATGCCATTATTTTCTTTTCTACAAGTAAATAGATACTTGTAGGCTGCTCTTATTATTTACGGTTACGGCACGTTTTACCGTCACGATTTTTTGTTTGTTTATTAAGTTAAATTAAGTAAAATTACAATGCAATAAATGTGAGCTCGACAAAGTTAACATATCTACCTAAACGTAAACTATGTTACTGTTAATGTGCAGAGTAATTTATATATGTATTTTTTGTTATTATTATCATGCACTTAAGTTGATAGTAGGGTTTTTAGCATAAGAAACTGGTTTTTTAAAATTTTGTTTCTTACCGTCACGATTTAATATGGAAGCGAAATGTATGAAATTGTATGAAGACGCTTTTATATTTCCGTCGACGGTAAAAGAAAAACCTAGTAATTTTTTTACCTGTTTTAGGTATCCCAATTTTGTTTTGTTTATTTTACTCAAACAGGTCAAGTAAATAGTAGTAGAAATAAGTAAAGACTGCGAATAATTTAGTCTGTTTTAGAAACATTTAAAATAAACAGGGAGTCAGGGTATTGTTCGATTTATTAAATTGTGATGTTTTCAATACAGATTATTTAATTTTTTTTAAATTTTAATTGTAGTAATCGCTTTGTACGCATTGTTTCATACTTAAGTTTTCGTGCAATAAAGTACACCACCCCCACCTTCAAACAAACTAGTATAAAGTAACCTAAAAACGTACGATAAATAATTTGATTTTGAAGTATTGACAGAAAACTAAAATTTATTACGTAGTAAATACCTAATAATACTAGTAATAAGAAGAACTTTGTATTATAATCGTATCTCTACCGTATATAAAGGGATAAATAGCAACCGGTTTTCAGCGTATATCATGCGACGATATTTCTATAGAGATTATATCTCAATATAGATTATGACACAATCCACGGAGTGAGCGTGGGAGTTTCAGAAGAGGTATTGTTCAAATATTTTCTCTGATTTTGAATATTAAATACGTAAGAGCTTAATAAGTATTATACCTATACATACTTAGGTATGAATGCAGGGCACCTGACCGGTTTCTATTTCCATGCAGAAGTCGGTGCGTTTTAGTTAATAGTAGGAAATTATATATTAGGTTTGTTAATATTAGGGAAAACAAATTACGAGACGTGTTACTTTGAGTTTGTAGTTTGACGGTAGGTAATAAGGTGTTTTTATTTGTGGTGTAGGTTATGTGACCATCTATTAAGTATGTAAGTAAGTATAAAAAGGCGCAAAAAGTATAAAATATAATAAAATAAGGGAGCACAATGTCCGCCGATAAACTGCTAAGCAGTTTGGCGGTATATAATTAAGACGCTACTGTATATTAAAAAAAAGTAAATACTTACACGAGTATTTTTTTTTGAATTTTATTCAATAGATTTAATACCACTATTTACATCTGAGCCACAAAGCCTTTAAGTAAGTATAAGTATTAAGTTTATTGTCAACATTTCTACTTTTAAAAAAAAATGTGGTAATCTTTTGTGTTTACCCAATAAATAAATAATATAAAAATATTTATTCATTTATTTTTTTAATTTTTATTTTTTATAATAGCCTATAGGCTGTCCCACTGCTGGGCAAAGGCCTCCCCTCCTCCTTTCCATTTTTCCCTATCCTCGGCGTCCTTATACCATCCTTTTTGGAAGTGGTCGATATCGTCCTTCCATCATTTATTTTATTTTATTTTATTTGGGTAGCTTACAGCCTTATTTACAAGTTACATATACATATTATATATAAAAACAATAGCCATTTTATAGCCAAGCCAAGCTTCCACAGGTGTTGGTGTTTGTGTCCTTTGAAATATTTGCGTGGGGACATGGGTCCAACAAGTAGAGGCCTTTTTAACCGACTTCAAAAAAAGGAGGAGGTTATCAAATCGACTGTATGTTTTTTTATGTGTGTTACCGCATATCTACGGCATTTGTGAACCGATTTTGATGATTCTTTTTTAGTGACCAGGGTATACCTCCAGAGTGGTCTCGTAAAAATTTGGTCAAGATCCGATGATGAACTTCAGAGATGGACAGCGGAAGTCGTCAGCGGATGACAGCAAGTCACTTGTAATTAGACAATTGTGAACCTTTCCGAAGGTCCAACGAGCGGGCGAAGCGCCCCGAGTGGGGCGAAGCCCTTCTTCTTCCATCAACATCAGATCCCCATCATTAACACAAAAAATGTGAAATAAATAAATAATTTAAACAAAAAATAAAAACCGCCTTCAAATCACTAAAAAGTTAGAAATAAATGTAACAATAAAAATTAAACCTAGGTGTACCTTTAACTATTTGGAGTCGGTGCAATTGCATTAACAACCCTTACATTCAATTTTATTTGTGTGTAATAAAAGCAATAGATGTCGTTTCAATTTACTATTATGTTTCCGTGACAACTTGTGACGTGCAGGAAAAGATGCAACAAGAAAACTATAAAGGAACCACGTCATGCAACCTAACCATAATTCTGAGCATTGTTCATTATAATACTTGAGACTTTACCGTGACATTATGCAATCCAGTCTGGCAATACCATTGTAATTCGCAATAAACCATCGCGTAAGCTAAGGAAGTATAAAGTATCAAGTACAAGGGCTTCAATGACGTCATAAATAATAAATCAATATACCTATAACACCATCAAATTAAACGCCGTCTATACGTCTGTTCCCTTTTCAAGGGCAAACGGCTGTATGGATTTGCATGAAATTCTGCATATGCCTAGGTAAGAGTAGATAGTTCTTGACCCACGGGATGCCCGCGGGCAAAACCGCGAGCGGAAAGCTAGTCTTAAAATTATTGAAATTATTTCGAAAGCTGTCAACCCACAAATATTTATGACAACTTACTTGCCTTGCCCTATTATAATTCTTGTTTTGTTATCTCACTCAGAGTAATGTCACGGAAAATGTGGTGGGCGAACATCCGGTAGGGTTTCCCGGGTATGATATTGTTTGGGGTAACGTGGTGAGGTTTTTGTAACAAAAGATACTGTATCCTTCCATTTCAGTCCTTCAGTTTTAATGTATTATCTATTTGTAAATAATATAATTATTTAAATGAAAATGTTGCTTATCTATACGATCTAGATAAATGATTTGATACCAATGACAGATTAACATTTACATTACATAGGATGCTCTTTCAATAGATACAAATAATTTGATGGGATCATGTGGTATTTGTTGGTATTATACGACGCTGACGCTTTGATGATAGGTAAATAAACGTACAAAATTGACAATGAGAAACCAATTTTGTTTTTCTTCGAAATTTAATTAATATAAAATGATTTAAGGTAAATAATCGTTGTTGTGGTACCTTTAAATTATTTACATCTAACTATCTTATCTTATGATAGGGGGCCGGGAATAACCCAGCGGCACTTCGACCCTTGAGGAATCTTTTGCGCCAACCCCATTTGACACACTGGCCATCATCTCAGTGTGCAGGTTTCCCTCACGATGTTTTTCCATCACCGTCTGAGCAGTCGGTAAATGTACGTAAGTCTTCGAAAAATACGAAAAACTCTTTGATACATGGTACTGCACGGTTTCGAGCCCGTACCTCCCCGCATGGGAGTCCGGTGCTCTAGACACAGTGCCACCGACGCTCTTTTATATCTAGCTAAAACTCCTTATACTTACATCTTCCTCCAGTCACAGTTTTCTCAATCACAAAATGTTTTCTAAATAATTTCTCGAACACTTTTTCGTGCCTTCGCCTAAACTCATCGATTGCTCCATTAAGGAGTGTGGGAACCGAGCGATGACGTAATCGTTTCCTCTTCCGATATACATACACTGCATATCTATCGGTTAATAAAAATTTCGTGGTCCGTTTGTTCGCTCATTCATAATCATAGATTATTGACGCGCTAGAGCGGCCACTGTCCGGTGTTGGGTAATACATGGGTATTATAATAGCTCGAGGAAACGACTTACGATTTTTCTCGTTTATTTCTTATTCAGCTTATAGCTTTGAATATAATATGACTGTTAACATTACAGAGGTAGAATAGGTATAGTTAAATTACCAGAAATAAACGCCTAAAACAACTAACCCTAGAGAATGTAACAACACTAAATTCTGTGTAGGTATTTAAAACGGGTAGGTAGGTACGAAGTCATTCTCAGATCCGAAGACTACACCACTAAAATATACGAATGGATTTTGTGTAAATAAGGTTATGAGAAGAATATAAGTACCTGATAAATTGATAGCACTTGCCACCAGCAGAAATAAGTTGTATAAAGTCGAGACAACGTTTACTTGATTCTGAGCACACCTCTTTCAACTTATAATCGTGTCATTATCATTACCCACATTTATAGAGGCATCATTGGGCCAATAAAGTGTGTAAACGTGACTGCTTCATACCATTACTCGAAGATTTGTGTAAAAGACAGACGCTTTTACCTGAATCACGTTTGTATCAAAACCTTTTATACGATTGTCTTACGATTGTTAGCTGTTACTCGTATGAGCGATTTGTTATTCGTGTTGGTTAAATTTTACTTTCATATTTTGTTAACATCAAAAGAGTTTTTCACTAAAAACTTAATAAGAACAGGTAAATACCTAATTTGATATCTGGAGGGTTTAATTTACCCGCAAAACCGTCTCGTGATTACAAGCCCTAATTTATTTTAGTTTTTTTCTCATTTCTAAGCATCTAAAATAATAAAACACAATAAAAAATTAGGTTAACACCGTATAGCCGATTGAGTTGCCCATTCAAACATGATTTTACAACAATCATTAACCCATTGTGTCAAAAATAGCAATCTATGCGGACATGGTATCGATTAGAATGAAATCAAAGTAAATCTTAACTTAAATGATACTTCGTACCCACTGGGTATTTTACCCAACAAATATTTGATCTTCTTTATTAACTTATAATTGTCACTGAAATAATTTTATTTTATGATCCAATAAAGCATGTATGTCATATTAGGATCACATTTATGCTTTAGAATAGATTCTAAACCATAAACCATTACCATCTGTATTAGGAAATTTAGCTAGAGCTAATTACGAGAAAATTAATTATAACAAAGGAGCTGTCAGCTGAGTCACTTAACTTTAATGAAAAGACCTGTGTGATAGACCCTGAGGAGTGACGTGATAATAGCAATGAAAAATTAATTTCACGCGATTGCTGAAAGAAAATAAACATTTTTCCTCGTGAAGGACCACATATAAATGAATAATTTAGTGCAGAATTACGGTGACTTAAAACCTCGTGCGATAATTCTATCCAAGGAAAGTTTTTCTTTCACAATATTTAGGTAGCTGGGAGGTTGGGGTGCCCGGGCCTCCAAGGAAATCTCTGTAGTCCATACATAATTTGGAGTACATGATAACATATGTATGTTTAGCTGGGTACTTAATTACAATTACCTACCATGTATACTCATACTTAACTCCACGTTTCTTAATATTACGTGGGAAAAAATTCGCCCTTCAAGCGATTTTTTCTCTCGCAACAATACTGTGGTTTATATAGGTCCTTCTAACTTCTTTGTTTTAACTAAAAATATCAACAAATGCTACCATTGTACTACCTATGTATTCAGCACCTACGAGTATATACGTTTGAATTGAATTATTTTAGATCTTGCATCATCTTCTATAATAATAATAATAAATGTATTTAATTCAGGCATTCACCCATATTACAAAGTAACAATATATAATATAATTTTACTGTAGGTACTATAACTATAAACTGATATATAAAGAAAAAGCTACATGATAAAATAAACTAATAGATACAATGATAGCGGTACCTACTAACTACTTAAAATTTGCCGTTCTCACACTGGTGCACGGCCATCCAGTGTTTCATAAAAACATTGGCATAGTCCTCGTGTATAGCACACAAAATTCTGTTGTTCGATTTTAACAATCTCTCTTGGAACGATGCTATACGAGCTCTGAGAATAGCATAGAAGTCAGGGACTCTCGCGTCGGCGAACATGCCTTTTGCACTGCAATATCGAGGCAATTTCATTAGTATCCGAAATGCATCGTTATACTGCACTCGCAAGACGTTACAGGCCCTTTTGGTGAACTTTATCCACAACTGACACGAGTATAATCTATACTTACTAGGCCCTATGTTAAACTTGCAAACGAAACAATGTTGATTGTATAGATAAATAAGTTGGTATGTACAGGTACCTTGGTTTACGCAAACGGAAAATAAACTTTATACTTACTTCTCTTAAGGGCGCAATATAAAAGTTTTAATTTGCAGCTTTACATTCAAAAGAAAAGACATAGGGCTGTTGTGTGCTGCCCCGTATTTCGCCGGATCGGTTCGGATCTTTCACTCATACTTTACGCTAATGATTGAAAGATCCGATCCGATTCGGTGAAACACGGAGTAGTGCACAACCGCGCTAAATTTATGGCAGCAAACTGAAGCGGTATGCAAAGACCATCGACAATAAAAACAAAAGCAGATATAGCACGTTACAAAATACCCATATTCAAAACTTGCATTGCAGGATGTCATAATCATAAACTTGAAAATATTAAAAATATTTTATTTTTTTAAATTGACTGCCCATAAAATTAATGATTCGATCAGTGCAAATTGCAAGAAATTTCAATTTTTCGGCTTCAAATCGGCTTCAAAAGTTTGGAATAAATTAAACAACAATGAGTTCGGCATGCTAAATACCTACATTTTATGAGTGCCTTTTATATCAAAGAAAATTTATTCCTTGTCCCAAAAATATAAAGCCACGACAGCGAATTTATTGTCTCGGTGAAACGCCCAAGACATTTATCTTCTTCATAACTTTACATTAAAATGAAGCTAGTCCCTTTTATGTTTTTTGCCCGATTGTTTTAAGCTGAGTAGGCCATTAGGTAGGTAGTTGCCTACCGTTTGTATTTCTGTCACTTTTATCATGAACAGAACGGAAAATTATCGACTTTATATATAAAAAGGGATATATTTTTTACATACGAATAGTACGATTTAGGCTCAATGATCCGAAATCGTACCGCCTTTTACTTAAATCGTACTTGGAGAATCTTGACCGAATTCACTATACATAATCATCTATTTATTATAGTATTTGAATCAGTTCCGGCGCATAGCTCATGTACTCATGCCTCGCATTGGGTACATATTATCATGCATATCTACCGGTTTTTATCACATGTATTTTATTCTTTTTAGCAGTTGTATTAGTAGTATTTTTAACAGTTTTTCCGGTGTTGTCTAAAAGTTGGTTTCGGTATAGGTACCGTCAGTGCGACATACTTCATTTTTCAAATCACCATTGTTCTATTTTCTATAGCGTGTGCCATATCTTTCTCGGACCAAGAATTGTACCGTCGTTTTGACATATTGGCCTAAAAAAGCAAAATAAAAAGTCAAAATTAAAACTTTAGATTTTCATAAACCGTACCGGTACGATTAACAAAATAATCTAGGGTACGAAATAGGTGCACAAGTCATTATGAAATCAAATTTGCCGCAAAAATCTTTGACAACTATCCGGCTGACAATTGACTGAAACATAATATTGCAAATATACGTAGTTTTACACAAAAATTGTATCACTTCTATTAAGGACATAATTGACACAAAATCCCTGTGAATTATGTAAAAATCTTAGTGAACAAGAATAAAAAAACTTACTATTTCAATAATTTTCCAACGCGTGACAGCACAATGACCCGACTTTTTTAGAACCGCAGTGGGGACTGTCGTTTACACTTATGGCCGCTTGGAGCGAACACTACAGGTTCGATTTTGGCGCAGGTACGAATTAAGCAAGTTTCTAAGGTAAACCTTAAACCTTAGAATGTTCGGTTTCCGGATGCTTTCACCGATCCGATGGATTCCCGGGGAAAATCATATCAGTAAATAGGTTTACGGATATTTAAAAGAAAACTAGAAAGGTCAATAAAGCTGTTTTTTTAAATAGGTAGATAAGTAATAGAACCCGAGGACAACCAAGTTGTTAGTTTTTATTTGGGTGGGTTGACTTGCAAAGATTTATGTTAAATTAATTAATAGTAGAGTCGGAGTCAAGATCAGGAAATTTTACATCTGACAATTAAAAACTGATATAAATGTTAAAATATGAAGAACAGTTCTAGTAGCTATAAATCTACAAGGAAAATTATATCAGAAATTGTCGGAAGTGTGGTGAAACGGTTCAGTTCGCGGAATATATGAGCTGAGCGTGAAGCCAACGAGGCAGAGTCGGCTTTAGTCATGAAGGAAGGAACTTATGGAGGGAGACTACTTTTTCTTTAGGGACGGGGAGGGTATAATATGATGCACCATGGAAGTAATTAGATATTTTAAGCTGGGGCTTCTTTAAAACCACAGTTTACGACTGTCGGTTTATGAAATATTAAAAATAATTTAGGCAGGTCACAATTGCAAATTAGATTCTTCCCTCGTGAGTTTCTAAATAAGAGGGTCATACTCATTTCTATTCTTAAATTTTTATATAGTTACTCCTCCTCTGACAATTTAAATCGGTAGGTATTTTTTGTAGGTAGTTTTCGTACCTACTTTGAAAAATGAATACAAATCGCGTTTGTTTAAAATCTTATATTCTGACAAACTTACCTACTCGAACGAAACATGTTATGACTAGACACCCCCAGATTTTTCTATATCAGAATCCTTCAACCAGCCCTGGCAACTTGTATGCTAAATCGACAT
Source organism: Hofmannophila pseudospretella (assembly GCA_947369225.1). Classification (NCBI taxonomy): domain Eukaryota; kingdom Metazoa; phylum Arthropoda; class Insecta; order Lepidoptera; family Oecophoridae; genus Hofmannophila; species Hofmannophila pseudospretella. Next base: position 8,008,009 of record OX376321.1, on the reverse strand, counting down.
CATTATCATATCATTAAAGCCTAGCTATTCCTCCAGAAATAACCATCAATCAGTTCCTAATGTCAGGCATTACGAGTAGCTATTTAGTTACGCTTATAGTTCCAATCAGTGCGTAAGAGTGTGGTCTGATTTTCCTTCATTACCTTTCTTCTGCGTTTCCTGATACATGGGGCTGGTTTCCGGGTCGTTTAATCTTGGTTCATGCTGTAGCTTATTGCCTTTAATCAGCCTTAAATTCAGCTTGAAAAATTTGCATAGCTGGAGAAGCTCTACCTTACTCCCATTTGATTGGTGTAAAACTTCCATTTAAAATTCAATCTGCGAAACCTACTCGTACATAATAAATATGGTAATGCTTAGGCACTATAATAATAGTTCACATAATTCATTTGTGAGATGGTAATAATAATAAACAGTGCCTAAAAACCAAGCCTATATAAACCTACATGAATCAAACATGCCTTTATTTTGCCTTTTGCTTAACGAGAGTCTAATCAATCTAATTATTTATTAACATTTCTTAGATCGAATATCTGGGTACGATATTGACATTTAATCTCTTTAGTCCATTTAATTGAACTTTGGACAGAGCAAAAGAAGGAAAGAAAGGTTGATAAACGATTTTGTTACGCTTTTGTCAATCTAAACGTTAGATCGAACAAGGCAGACAATATAGATTACCTACGTAATTGATTGGGTCATCAACCCTGTTAGTTATATATACTCGAGTGGAAACTCTTTAGTCTTTGTAGTAGCTGGAGCCACTAAATCCGTAATAAATCATAATTAATTATTTACTCAGTATCTTTTCTAAAAATTCGAAGTTCCTGAAAAGCTTTTGAATTTCTTTAAAAATCGGTAACTTTGATGATCAGCTAGGCTGTGATAGAATATTTTGTAAATACCTAAATTAATTTTTCATTAGAAGTTGTTAATATAGATTGAATGGAGGAAGATTATGGCAGTAAGTATGAAAATTAGCAATTTTCTTGAAATACCTAACTGGCAAGAAAATTGAACATTTTCAAGGCATGGATACAAGGCATTCCCCCAAACGGCTGACAACCTTCACTTACAAGCTTTGTGATAGTCTCGTTTGTGACAGCTAATAAATCTTAATTTACAGGGATTAGACTTTGTCAAGTCTTTCACTCTGTCGCGATGCACTGACTACCCTAATAGGCTTAATCTATGTAAGTCACTAATAAAATGTTTTTGGCAAATTAAATTCGAAGCTTATATTTAATTTAGAAAAGTAGTCGTTATATCTACGAGAAATAACTAAACTCTCTTAATAACAAAAAAAATCGAATAACGAAACTCACCCTTGACTTTCCAAGTTTTCTTTGATCAATATAATTTCCGCTGATATAATTTTCAATCTCTATTAGGGGTGAATTATCTCTTGTAGTTGTTGTACAGAGTATACAAGTTTTCGATTTAATTAACGTGTTTCAGTAAAGGTTCGCATACAATTCCGATGATATCACTTTTGACCATAAGAAATTACTTTCCCACATGATTTTATTGACTGACTATAGCGTCGTAGAAACTAGGAGATATCTTAGCTAAAAACGTGATGAACCACATTTATTTCACCGTGTTTCCTACTACTACATGTAAAGTAAGTAACTATGTAACTATAGTGTAGGTAGCGAGGTTTGAGGACGCATCAGTTATTATTATTAGGTAACCTAATAATAATAACTGATGCGTCCTCAAACCTCGCATGCGCACCGTCAGCAATTTCCTATAAAAACTAGATCACGATTTCCAATTATGTGAACTAATTAGGTACAAGTATATTTAGTTTACATAATACGTCAGATATGAAATTGATTTATCGCGTTACTTAACCGATTATACAATAATAATTGTTTCCCTAAACCTGCAATCATAGATTAAGTATAGATAAGTCACAAATTACGTTGAGTTAAGTATTCTAAACAAGTTTTTAGGGTACTAAGGTAAATACGAGTACACTTAACTACCAACACATGAGGCACTCCAAGTTCTCAAAAAACACTTGTAATATATTACACCAATATTCTTCATAGGTATGCTTAAATGCCTGTGCATCTGAAGCACCACAATGGGCCAAATTGTGGTGGGCCAAATTGTGGTGGGCCAATGGTGGATTCGATACGCGACGCTTGTGCCGCAGTCTCGTGTCCTGTCGCTTCAATGTTCCTTGAAATTCCCTTTTTAAGCTTTGTCTGTCTTACTTAATTTAATTTGCTTTTAGTAAAGCTCTCTCCCAGCAATGTACTTATTTCGTTTGTTGCCCGTGACACAACCGCTTATGTGGATCGAATCTGAAACGAATCTTATATTTTCTCTGACTTTCTTTGTGTTGTATTATGTACCTTAGGTACTTGTTTTTATACATTTGTAACATTATTTTGTGTATAAATTCATTAAAAGTTAGGTATGTAGGTACTATTTAAATGGTCAAATAAACTAAAATTCAAAATAATATTTAGCCTAAAGCTTGTTCTCTGGGTCATAAAATAACTTTAAAACAGTACCTGCTGCAACTTGTTTAATTTAGTGATGTACACGTCTAAGACACTAAAGCGGGGGCGGACCGAAACCATATTTTCCGGTCTTCTAGATTTCTATGGTTTCGGTTCGCTTCCAATTAAAAATGTCTGTAGTGTGTTACAGGCGTAACTGCAAAATTCAATTAAATAAAATTGAATTACATTTACGAATAAATTCAGTCAGAGACAGCCGAAAATCCCAAGAAATTGTACCTACAAAAACAGCTGGCGAGGTGAACGAAACTTTCGTACTACGTTGACCTCCGTCAGCCTAATCCCCGGCCTTGCGCCTTCTCATCTATCTTCCAGCAATTGACTAAGACCCTAGCTAATTAATTCGGTAATCTGTGACGGATGATAAAATGTGCGCTAGGTTTTTTTCTAGGTCAATTATATTGAGAGCGTCATTGGCGTAGTGGATAGGACTCTGGACCCCCATGCGAAAACTCCGGACTTCAGAACCATGCAATGTTATGTCATGTCAACCGCTTATTATCGGTTTTATCGAAGACATTTATCAAATACTTACCGTCAATTTTAATAGTGAAGAAAAACACCCTGAGGAAACCTACAGTCTTGCCTACAGTGTATGAAATTGGGAAGGTAATGGCAAACTAAAACTAGGTACACCATTAAAGCTGCCTAGAAAGTCGTTCCGTGTGGCCATTAAGTACCATAGAATGATCAAATCACGATCTTCATTAAAGAGGAATACAACTAGTAGATGAAGGTCAATTAAGTACCTATATTTTTGTTATCTAATTTTGCTTCCTGAAATTAATTACCTTCAGTTCTTTAAATGATTTACTCACGTTTAGAATGAGACTAGAATTAAAGGAGTAGGTACTTACTTACTTACTTACGGTTAGACAGTCAGACAGATTACAATTAGTAATTTAAAAAACATTACCCTCCTCCTTCGGCAGTCGGGTAAAAAGACTATGTAGAGATTTTTGAGTAGAGTAGCAAATAAAGAGAGTTGTTCTTAATTCAGAATAAGTACTACTAAATTAAGGTTGGAAGTAACAAATTCCAATTTAGTCAATTGAACAGTATCGTATTATATATGGTCGACACCCCCTCCGTCATTGTCTACCATTACCGTAGTAATAGTAAAGGTAGTTTGACCAGCAATCGATCATGGTCCAACAGAACACCAGTGCTGTAGGCATTTTTGTCTGTAGCATTAAGCTGAGTTGAGGCCGTTTTCACAATAACAGCAGACCATCAGACATGATTTCGTTATGTTTACCTTTGACGACATAATTATTTTATTATAATTATAACCGTTTCGGTCATTGCTGTGTGTGAAATAAACATATTACTTACTTACTACCTTTTGTTCTCTAGCAGAGATAACGCGTCTCAATGACCGGTGTGCGAACCGCCCATTACGTTTCCCCTTTCTCGCCGTAGTGCAATTAGAGCGCGGGGGCCGCGGTGGTTCGCGGTTTTTCTGGTTGTCGAGGAATTCCTTGCGTTTTGTGTGATGTACTTTTTGTATAATTTATTTTATTTTTTACCCGCTATTCTTAGCGATATATTACCTAGGACTTAGTGTATTAATTATTTATTTATTGTAACATGTAAAAAGTAAAGCCTATACAATAGCTTACATATTCATAAGATAATGTAAAATTAGTACCTACTGAACTTTGATCTCAAGATGTAATGAGCAATTATTAATCAGGTAAATTACTTAAGAAGGTGTCTATTTAGCCTGTTGAAGTAACAACATCATATGTAATTGTATACCTTAAGTTTAGTTATGCAATTGTTTATATAAGGTTGTTTAATAATGAATTTATAAAAACAAAACTTACTAGTACATGTTACCCCTCGCCTGTTCTATTCGGTATTCAGCAAGTTCGACCATTTCATCATATTACCTCTTAATCTAAATCTTTCGTCTGTACATACAAATTGTCGTTTCATAAAATTATTTCACTCCTGCGGTCCCTCTTCCCTTAGCAAGGGACTAGGCCTCCACTTACCCAGTATACAAATATTATAGATAAATAATTGAAAGTGTTAATCAGAAAAAAAAACGGTCTTAATAAGTAGTAATCCTTAAAATTGTAGGTACTTATCTATACCTACTTGTATGTAACTAAAATGGTTCTCAAGTATTCTTTCGCCTTTTGAGAGTTTTAGACAGACCTTGAACCACGTACCCAAAAATAATAACAAATTCGTACATTTCACTTGTTTTCCCACGTTAGATACAGACATACGCCTACCTACCTATACAACCCTTGCACAGCCAAGCAAAACAAACACAACTAATACATAATCCCAGATTTAATCATTTCAGGAGCGTATTTTATTTATATTACACGAGGTTTATGTTTTAATCCATAATAATCCATAATCCAGCCTGTCGTCCCCTCTCATTTGTTCATCCACCAGACCATCACCCCCTAGCTACATTACATTTAGCTTCAATCTACAATACTCAGTCAGATGGAGACCCATCCAGCAATACCACTAGCGTAAAGTACCACCTCGTTTTCTGGTTCGATGAATACGGTATTAACCTTTTTTTTATTGCGTCAATCAACTTACATGGAAATACTAAAGAAGGATCTAACATTAGTTTTTGGATATCTCAGCTAACATCAGAAATATTAATGGTTAAAGTTAGTATTACACAGATGCTCTGCCCCTTTCTAGCAAAACAGTCCTTTATATGCAGCCATGACCTACTTGTATGGCGCTAGATAACGGTTACGTCATAAAACTTATTGCCGTTTCTTTCTACAGTTCTGATTTTCAATTGCCTGTAGTTATTTTATTTTTCAACGAACTTTAATTCTGTTTTCACATTTAACCATCAATTTATGACTATTTCTTAATTTTTAAGAAATAATAAATAAATATTAAATTAATATTTGATACTTGGAAACTACCCTAATAAATTACTAATGATGATGATTCTATCGTCGGCGTGTAAGTTCATTTTCTACGGTATTCTGAGGTTATTATACCTTCAGAGTAATAAAGGCTAAGTAAGTTTTCAAAAGAATTCATCCATTATTCCTAACTGAAAAAGCTTTTACCGTAACTACTATTATTCAGAGTTAAATGCATCATGAAAGAAAAGTTTTACTCAGGTAAATTGTTCACAATTGAAAATTATGCTATTCATAGTTTCAGCAGCCAAAACTACGAAAACGGTATCCAAAATACTAAATTGGTTGTTTTACCTACAGGTTTCGACAAACAATATTCGTTCATTTTCCGCCCAGTGCAGTTAGAAGGTATGTAATGGCCGACCATGCACTAGTTTGGCTACGTTATTCGGGAAGCTATTTCAATTTAACTTCGGTCTGAATAGCCTCGGAACACCAGAAATTGTTTGTTAAATTCTGGTGTTTAATTTCAATCAACGGCTTTTTAATGAACAATTTACCTTTGAATTTAAGATCATTTTTAGGGTTCCGTACGTCAAAAGGAAAAAACGGGGCCCCTTATAGGAAACGGAACCCTTATAGGATCACTTTGTTGTCCGTCTGTTAAGACGCTTTTTCTCAGGAATGGATAGAGATATTAAGTTGAAATTAATATCAAATACTAAGGTCCCTTGGTGCTGTAAAAAATGCAAGCTTCTAACTAAATGCAATCAGAAGATACGGCCATAAATGTCATATATTTTGATACTCACAAACTCACTCATCAAAACCTAACGAGTACTTCCCGTTGACCTAGAATCATGAAATTTGGCAGGAAGCAAAGTATCACAGCACAACAAACGGAAAGAATCCGAAAATCGTTTTTCGGATTTTCGGACTATATTTTACGTTTACAAACTTACTTTTGTAGATGCATATTGCGACCGTGGTATAAACCGAGTATGACAAATTATTTTTTTCTATTACAAAGCTAAGTTTGTCATCAATCCTACATAACAACGTATGATCCGATTTGGATCCGGCTTTTTCATTTAATAGAGAATTTTGTCGGGAGTGTTCTTAGCCATGTCTGATAAAAATTAGGCCAGTGGTTCCCAAGATCTTGGAGTATCATGTGTAGGCGAGGTTTTAAGATCTTTGCTATCAGCAACGATTATAGTTAGTTTAGGTGGTTCGAGTTTGTGCTCAAAAATGTTTAGGACCATGTAATCATTCTCACGTCTGGCGCTTTAAGGCCCTGATGATGGCTAGGAAAAGTAAAATGATATCCACAATGGTATCTTATCTTATGACAGGGGGGCAGGGAAAACCCCAGTGGCACTTTGACCCTAAGGGATCTTTTGTGCTCATCCACAATGGTAAGTCTGGAATCATTAGAGTTATCGCTCGAGTAATGTCGGTGCTTTGCTTATGCTTAGGTACCTTACCTACAACTGGCTATAAATGAAGATGAGTGCCGAAGATGGAGCAGTTTACTCGCCTTAAGATTTTTTGAGTAAAATATTGGTAAACCAACTAAGTTTTCGGTAATGTGAATTTTTAAAATATTAAAATATTTTATCATATCTAGTATCTACGCATAATTAAGTCTGTACTGAACCCTCAGGGCGCGAGTCTAGACGCACTTGTCCGGTTTTTTTATAGTCTCCGACTTACCGCGTGCTTGTATATTGTGTACCTCTGTACTGTAAAGAGTTAATCAAATAGGTAACTCACTAAGATAAGTACTTAAAGTGTAATCTTAAGAACCTGATAATCCTCACTGATTAGTGAATTTCGTAGAAGTAATTCAAGTCGAAACAAGTGTACTAAAGTAAGTAAATACTTAATTAGTTGGAGCCGAGGGCGGTAGGTGGGCCATTAATTTAACGTGCGCTCCAAGTAATTGCAGCTGTCGGTATACAAGATTAGAAACGCGGAAAAAACGAATAAATTTCCACCTGAAAACAAAATTCATTTAGATTCCGGTCAGGCCTTATGCAAGATGTAACAGTAAGTGTAACAATTGTGTATCAGATTCGATAATTTTTTAATCTGTGTAATTTAGGGGCAAGTTTTCCTGCTATACGTACAGATTTCACATGCACTAAAGATTTAGTTATTATGGTGTTTATCGTCAGCTGCTATTTTACGAGCGACACAGAATCTTGATGTCGTTATGTAACAGTCATTATGTGCTCACGTCATAAACATTTAGGAAAACCCTCAACGTACTCGTAAATAGCAACTTCTACGTAACCTTCAAGTGAGATTTGTACGATAAAGAGTCATAAGTTTCATGTCACAAAAGCTATTACTGCTACTAAGTATAGTGATTTTTTCATATTTCCAGTTTACCATAACTAAATTTTTGTGCTGTAACCTAGCCCTCAGGAGTCTGGAATCAAATATGTTTAAGGAAACCGCAAAGATAACGTGTCACGAATTCGAAAATATGTGCAATTTTAATAAGATATTAATAAACGACGCCAGTGAAAAAACTGGCAGACAACTGTTTGATGATAATTGCATGGACTAGATATTTTTAAAAATTGATTGATTATTGTTCATTCGCACCAGAGAAATCCAATTTTGTGCCTTGTTGGCGCAAAGGAAAGTGGAGACCGCGTTTCGGCAAACGTAGGATGAGACGCCCCCTGCTAGATGGAACGACGATCTGCGCAAAGTGGCTGGCAGCGACTGGATGAGAAGAGCCGAAGATCGGGCTCAATGGCGCGCCCTGGGAGAGGCCTATGTTCAGCAGTGGACTAGAGTAGGCTGCTGATGGTGATGATGGTGCAAAGGTGGCGTTTTTTCTCAATTTGATATTATTCCTAGTACACTTCAAAAATAAATTGCCATAGAGTTTCCCGTTACAATAGGCTGAATGGCCTTGTATTCATTCAGTGTAAAAGGCGTCATAGCCATAATAATTCAATATATTTGGAAAATTCTCCTATTTATAAGGCAGAACAAGCGTCGTTGGAGTTTTCTTAAGAGGACGGTTGTATATTATCTTCCTCATACTTCTATAATTTCGGGTTTCTAAAGTACCTATCTCATCCAAAACATTAGTAAACCACTAATACATTACATTACTACCTATTCCTGACGGATTAGAATCATTCCAATATTAAAGTCATGCTGAAACCTCTGTTTCAGCAACAGTGTGTGCGTTGTTGTGTTGTAAGTATGTAGGTACCTATGTGTTTAAGAGTAAACACATAGGTACCTACATACTTACAACACAACAACGCACACACTGTTGCTTTCTTCGTCCGTGCAGTCACTCAGGTGTCAGCTGAAAATCAGAGCTGTGACTTAACACAGCATGTCTAATCTATACCATTATTGACACTTTATCTATAAGAGAATCATGACATGAGCATTCATGACGTAGTATCATGTAAGGCGATTCGATAAGGCACACTTAACCGCACTCCGCGGAGTGGGCCCAAACGGTGCGTTCCGTATCATAAATCTATAACTTCTTTATTTCTTGACATATTATTTTGAAATTTTACACACACATACTAGAATACATAGGCTATCAATTGAATAAAAAATCATGGTTAGTTATAACACAACTAATTACTTAATTTAAAAATATCAAACATGAAAATCTTCATTTTTTATTGCCATAAAATTAATTAAAAAAATATGAATAATTATTTATTACACTATTAAAATAATATTTTTATGACTAAAACTATACTTTTAAACATAAAAAGAACCACGTTGTATATTTTAAGTCTTATAATAATTATTTTCTCTACTCGAGAACAGTTATATCTAGAAGTTCTTTAGCTTCGTCAAATAATTCTTTTGATATTATTAAACTTGTTCTGTAGAGGCTTGATATGTATGGATCAGATGTATATAGCAAAGCGTGGAAGACGTCTTCATTTGTAGCTGACCGGGAACACGTTCTGGCATGATGCAACCGAAACCTCTTGTAATATTTATTCCTTGCTTCTTGGGCGTCTTCAGAAAGTTGACCAATTGACAAAACTACGTAGTATTCTACAATTTGTGCGCCATGAATAAGAATCTTATGCACGGAAGAAGGCATGTAATTACCAATTATACTTGTTAATATTATATATAATTGTGCTGTATCAAGTGTATAGTGGCCGAATTTTACGGGATTAATCGGAAGTCCTAAGGACATAGTTTGAAGAATTATGTATAGTCATCTTATTAATTATTTGTCAACACCCGTTATCTCTGCAGAGCATTGATAGTTTTGAAAGAATCTTGCCACGATCTTCCTGCCACGATTCCAGATGTATTCGATGCAGTTTCTTCAGACGTAGTAGTAGAAGTGCCACAGGAATCCAATTTCACTTTAAATTCACCATCCAACCAAGTCGAGTTGTTATTTTCAAAACGATCTCATTTTCTTTGTGCGTTTGCCCATCGTTGTCTACATGGCGTGGCCAAACTTTTTTGAATACTGTTTACTACAGTACTAATTTCTGATGCCGATAAATTAAAATTTAGTTTTCTCGTTAATAATTAAAGTACACAAGTCACGTCTACTGCAAACAAATTCACTCATGTTGCACAGTAATTTCGTTTTTGTTATGTATGTAAAAGTTGTATGACGAATCAAAGGATCCAATCAGTTTAATGGTAATGCCATAGTTGGATGGTCTTTTTATAGTACCTACTCCAAAATTAATGTCTAGCGGAAAACCACAATGACCTAATTAAATTAATTGATATTCGAATCAAAAAATGCAACCATCATTGTTATCAGTTAACCAATATAGATATATAATATAGATATTTTTATCATTTTAATGGTTAATAGATGGCCGCAAGATAATTTATTAGCAGAGGGTATTACCTATTTTTTTTATTTTTTTTAAATTAATTCTTTTGCATGTAACCTAAAGTCATTTGTCAAATAAAATACTTATTCATCATTATTACTCAACAGTTTATAAGTAGAATAAGAAATAATATTTATTAATTCACAAATATTGAGAATTTTACTTGTCTAATATTGTTTGCTCTAAATTAAAATGTTTTTATTTTTTCTACTCAATATTGAATAGTTTACGAACATTTAGCAATGATTTACTCAACTTCGGCAACAGAGAAAACTCCAAGTGAAAATAAAAAAATGTTAAAAATGACTTCTCTCACGAATATTTTTTTAACATTTTATTTCTAAATAGATCTGTTTTTCATTAAAGTACAGCAGCTGCATACGGACGGAGCTGTTTATGAAATTTAGACAAGACAGTGGGCATTGAACATTAGAAACTGGATATTTGAACATTGGACATTTGGACATTTGAACACTGGACATTTGGATATTGTACATTGGACATTTGGATATTGGTCATTTAGACATTTTTGAAATAGCAAATAATCGATGCGCTTAATTTATCCTGAAGTGTTCGATAGAGGCAAATGGCAAATGGCGCGCGTTCACTCGACCAATAGCAGCGCAGATTTATCCCGCGCAAACGTTGGCGCCACAATGACGCGCGTTCAGTCTACCAATAACAGCGATTTTTCCCGCGTAAACGTGGTGCTTTATGATAGACTAAAATGTTTTCGCGCCAATCAAAAAAATGACAACTACGCAGGTATATCGTTGTAACTTATATTTGTGTTATTATTGTACCCTGAAGGGCTCCTACCACCAGCAAGTTACTCGGGTTAGTCGCATAGTACTATGCTCGGACGGCACCAGTTGCCCAGCATAGTACGATGTTGCCCAGTGGCGACAGGGATATCTAAACCGACCTTTGACCTCAATAAGAAGAAGAAACAGGCTAACCAGCATTAGCTGCCTGCCTGCTAATCCAATAATAATAATAATACCACCAGGTGAAACTGATGTTAAACGCGAGCTTCGTAAATATATTTTTTTAAAGCAGCCTATATGTATGAAAGCTATAGTAGCTGTAACTCACGGGTTCATTAACCATTATTGAAATGATAAGCTCGTTAGAGCACAAACCATTCACGTGTGTATTTACCATAATCGCCTATACAATATACCAGCGATTACTTATTATTGAGATCAAACGAGGGTTTAGTCGTATATAGAAAATCACCTTTGTTGGGAACACATACCTCCTTGGCATAGAAGGTATGGGTGGTATGGGATAGATCCACTTGGGTGGATTTTACATGTTTTCGGAATCTATTTAAATGATTACGTTAATTTTAAGGTGATGCTATCTTGACTTTTCACTTTTAAGGATTTTTAAAGGGGTAGGTAATAATAATAAATCAAAACCAACCATATCATTAATGTTGATCAGCAAAACTATATTAAATTTCACAGTATTTTATTTCAAAAAAACCTAGAAATATAATATGAGAATTAACGTATTCCTAAATGTTAAAATCCTTTTCTTTGTTCTCTTCGGCGTGTGGTCTATTCAATTCCCATAATGTGTTTCGCCTAGCATACCAGTGCCGTATTTTGGCTTGGTGCTACTGGACTAGGGGGGCCTCGGTGGAAAAATCTACGGCCTCGACAAATAATTATGGATCTGTACATGTCTGGCAATACCATATAGGCAGGTATATTTAAAATAAGAAGATTTCTTACTTTTTATTATTTTAACACTTTTTCTCTACGTCAATAAATCAATCTCTATGGGCGGTTGTGCACTACTCCGTATTTCGCCGGATCGGATCGGACTCATTATCATAATTTATAAGTGAAAGATCGGATCCGATACGATCTGATCCGACTCAGCTCTCTGTTTAATTTATAAAAACCAGAAATAACATTCATCGTGGCAATCAGCTACAAAATTAAGGGCGGAACTAAAATCTTAGAAGGGCATTTAAACGAGTTTCTTACTACTTACGAGTACATATATACAGCATACATTTTTACATCGAAGGCTCTATTGGGATTCGTTTCACTTGAGCAAAGATGTCTTTTGTAACTTTCGTAAGGCCCTGAAAAATCAAAGTGCCATGGTCTACTGAAACTTTTTCTGTTTCTGTTCCCATGCTCTTTACTGCACTTGGCCACATGATTGCCAGCCAATACTGGAGGTACCTACTCTGTGTTCGGTCCAGCCGCCAGAAGCATATCAGTTTGTTTATATCTTCTGGGAGCGGCCCCGAAGAACTTTGGTTTTGAGCCCTATATAGTTTCCCATCTCAGTCTAGAGAGCACAATGAGTTTGTTTTTATCGGTCTCCATACATGATATAATCCCCAAAGGATTATCGGGGCCACCACTAGGACGGCCCTGTACTTGAGCGATAAATGCGTGAAAACGCGTAGTAATCCTGTAGATTAGTGAATTTACTTGCAAACTCCCCGGCTTTGTTAAGACTAATCTTCATGCGGGATTTATATTCTACCGTGTCTTGTGTAGCATCCATTTGTAAACCCAGACTTGCCCAAATTAACTAATACAGAGGTGAAAATTAAATGACTAAAATTATTGGTTTATTGTAAGTACGAGTACCTATAAGTATGTAGTAGGTATATACGCAAACTAAAATTTGATTTTGTTAGACGTTAATCGTTTCTATAAACGATTAAGTAGTAAGTAGGTACTTAGTATATATAGTAAGTACTAAATTTTCGAGAAAATTTACAGTTTTGTATTTAATTTCTAAATTTCTTAGACTATGTAATGTATCTAAAAAATTTAGATATGTAACAAAACTGTAAATTTTCTCGAAAATTTAGTACTTACTATTTATAAACGGATGTATACTTTAGTAGGTATAAATACGATGCTTGAAATAAGTATCTTTATTGATCATTACATTATACTTTCAATAAAAGGGAACTCGGTTCAAGTGAAAAATAATCTTCCGTTTCCGAATATGTCTGTATCAATAATGGGGTTCATCATTCGAGTTTAAGCCGTTCAAGTTCACCTTAATGTCGTTGCTTACAAGTGTGGCCACGAAATTTAAATGTAAGTATGCGATCTGCGAACTCTGGTATGAAGTCTGGCAACAAAACAAAGTTGGTATATTGTATTTCACCTACTTAGTTCCTACTTCCTACTGTGGTCAACTAGATCTTGCTCTTAATCCATCATTAGTCTGATTTACATCTCCATTGTTGAGATACAAGTCTGCCTTGCCCTGGAGGGTATGAATCCTTTTCCGTCGTTCGTTAACGCAGGCCAAAAGCTAATGGTAGGTTACATACAACATACCCTCAAAAACTTATTTCTTTATGCATTTTTTCTTCGTAGTAATTTCTACTTTATTCATAATAAAAAATCTAAAAATTTTCCTTTTTCTAAGCAATTTAAAACTAAACTCCAACACAAAATGCTAACTTTTTAGAAAGTGAAAATTAGACAGTTAATTAAATGAATACCTACATATCAAGTTATCACATACTGTCGTTACGAACATCATATAAATTAATGACTTAATTACTTACCAAGACGGAAATAATGAAACGATGTTTCTTATATCATACGCTAATAAAATTGATAAATAGATTATTAAAGTGGGAGGTTCAATAGCTATTAAAACTTAAGTAAGTAGATATCACCATTACCACTTAGGTAATATATTATTTATTATAACCTATTTGTCGGAGACAAAATAAAAGGGTAACTCAGCACTTTCACCAATAAGTCTGTTAGAATAAAAAAAATTAAATCGATTCTATAAAGGCTTTAAGGCGAGATTCTCCGCACACAAGCGCCGCCAATCGAAAAAAAAACATATTTGGTTAATTAATCAGTTTTATTAAAAAAACTTCCCCGAAAGCACTCCGAAAGGATTCGTAGTATTTTTTAAGCTAGCAAATAGGGTTATTAACCCTATTATCTAGGGTTATTAACCCTAGTTGAATTCCTGAAGCTACTGTACGCATTTCCGCCAAAAACGGCCACTTTTGGCCTACATATAATAAATGCGTCATATAATAAAAGAGTTTAGACACAACAATATTTCTCTTAGGCAATTACTATATCAGCAAGCAATCATACCCTTGCATGTATTTGGCACATGATTTTTATGGCCTACACGGAGGACAACCACGAATCATACACTTCATTTTGCATAAGCACGTGACAATGCGAGCTTTCAAGGCGAGTTACCGCGGGATGAAGAAAGTCGGACTAACTTTAGACCAGTGAACTTGTGGTACCTTGTGCGCCTTCGATCGTAAGCCTTTATGCAATTTGACCGCATTTCTGTGCAAAGCTTGCAAAGCCATTCAAATTCATTGGCGTTCAAACAAAAGTCAATTCGATGTTATAAAAGCAGACCTGTGTAGTAAACTGAATCTTTGACTTCTCTACAGTCAACCAAATGGTTTTTTTTTTCGAAAACGAGTAATGAGTTAGTTTTTTTTTAATAAGGTTATTTTCGATATAAATTAAATAGGTAATTTGGTAAATTAAATGTAAAGATATGAAAAAAATCGACACTTACCAAAATTATTTTCACAATCGTACACATTCTGACCCAGGTACAACGGTTATTTATTACTTTTCCGATACATAACTGACATATGTAGGAACAGTCGGTAACGAAAGTCGCGCACAATGAATTTAAAAAAGGTAGATAAGTAAGCTAACCTAACCTAACTACATTTCGTTGGAGGTTTATTCATTAATCGAAAAACAAAATGATCCGGCATACAAAATGATCAACAGTAACATATGTAAATACAACAGATATTTTGCATTATGATACAACAGTGTTTCGTTCTGGATGTGTCAATCAACTTTCGTTGCCGACTATACCTACATTACGCACTTCAGAAACGAAAATAATGTACAGCCGACCTTCTGTTCTAGTTAAATATTAAATAAAACGTGGAAAAATAATCCCTAGAAACTTGAAGATTTTGTGTCATCTTTAGATTTGGGACCAATCAGGGCATAAATCGTACGATTTATTTATCGTTAATACCTACAGTCGACGACAGGTCAACCTACCCAAAACGTCAAAATTTGAGAATCTGAAAAATATCATATTACTCACAAACCAGGTTGAGATTTATTAGAAGGTTTTGAAAAACGGTATACTTTAGCTATTATTAGTTGCATGAGGTAGACTATACAATCAATTTTTTACGGCTAAACCCGGCGTTTGAGGTCAATATCACCTGGTAGTAAGTGACAATGAGGTCGAAGATGGAGCACACGGGCTTAATAAGTAATTGCTCTTCTGTATATAAACACATCAACGCCGAAGCCAAGATACCTATATGACGCAGTCATGGAATGGCGATCGCTAGCTATGCGGACCCTGAAGGGTTCCTACCATCAGCAAGTCGCCTGGTACGACACGGTTGATTGACCAGTCAGTCGCGGCAGGGATATTCTTATACGTCCACACCTGCACGGAACACATAAATCTAAAAGTTGTTCCAAAATGTTTTATTTCCGACCATCAGATAAGACCCTGTCACGTTTTTCAGTTCCAAATCTCTGGTCTCACGTGCGATTATGTTTCATTATGGCTTCATTTAAAAATCATGTAAACGTAACGGTTTTTAAAATCAATTTTATAAAACACGCGTTATCAGATTTGCCATTAGATATGGCATTATTAACGGTTATAGGTAACCTATTTAAATTTCAATAACACAATTATATCTAAATATCCAGAAAGCAATGTTAAATAACGTATAATGTCAATTTAATATAACTACGATAAGAGTAATCTTATCTTATCTTATGATAGGGAATAACCTCAGCGGCACTTCGACCCTCGAGGATCTTTTGTCCCTACCCGATTTTATACACTGGTCATCTTAGTGTGCAGGTTTCCTCACGATGTTTTCCTTCACCGTTGGAGCAGTCGGTAAATGTACGTAAGTCTTCGAAAACTACGAAAAACTCATTGGTACATGGCACTGCACGGTTTCGAACCCGGACCTCCCGCATGGGAGTCCGGTGTCCTAGCCACTGTGCCACCGACGCAATTAATCTATATATTATGTAGATAAGAGATATTCATAGGTACTCGTATATAAAATTTAACAAACACAGATAGCAACTAACACGGCATGTTCTCATTTCGGCCTGAATAGAAACATAATTATTTTTTGTCGTGCAAAGTAGTAGGAAGCCTTGGCCTCCTCCAGATACTGTGATTGCAAAAACTATTGCAGAGTATGACTCTAATATTTATATATTTTTTATCGTCACCATTCTGTCTAATTATGTACAAATTGACTGTAATTTCTACCTATTTGTGGTTCGACGTCGTCAGGAAATACGGATCGTAAAAGATAAACGAGTTAGTCTAAGGCAGGGATGCACAGACCGCGGCCCGCGGGCCGCATGCAGCCCGCCGGTGAAATACTGGTGGCCCGCCGACAGCAAAATAATACTCTCGTACATTCGAAAAATATTGAATTCTATTCCAGAATAAAACCAAAAAAATATGTTCCAAAAGTAATTTAAATTTCGCGCGCGCGCTATTAAGTGCGCTTATCAGTGCTCCGTGCGTGCGTCGGTAACAGCGGTCGGTAATGTTCATGCTGATCTCGGTTAAATTCGTTTTCTTGAGAGCGCGGTGGCGGCTTATCCACGGGTTATATTGTTGGTGTTAATTTGAAAACTGTTTTATTATAATTATTAAGATTATTACAAAATAATAAATATTAAAGTACTTTGTTTCTTTTGATAATGTGAGCGACGTCCATAAAACTTATGAAAACCATTCAAATACCGCGCCAGTTCATGAATGAAACGACGCCGCCCGCCTCAAGCGCCCAAACATACTGTCAAGTAACATCGCTTGCCGTCTTTATATAAAGTTCAAAATAGTAGAGAAATCAAGAATTTTCTAGCGCGGTGTGAGCAAGCGAGATAGCAATAGTCCCGATTTGCCCGAGTGGCCCCTAGTCTTAATAAGTCTGTGCATCCCTGGTCTAAGGGGTGCAAGCTACACACATTCTCGGCTCGGCACGTTCGGTTCGGCTTTAACTGTCAAACCAGTATGGCGTTTGACAGTTAAAGCCTACCCGAACCTGCCAAGCTGAGTATGTTTGTAGCACCCCTAAGTGCTCTATATAGCCTATAAATATTTATAGAAATAGGACAATTTTAGTATGTAGGTACTACTTTAGGTACTACTGTACTTATAGGATGTTAACGATTAAATTATACGCCTTTTATCAATCGAACGACTAAATTATTATTATTTCTTTTCTCTACATCTGCCTACAAAACCTTTATAACATGATTACTTTATCGTCAATTATTTTTTTGTATTAAGTTATTATTTTAATCATATTAAAATTTTAAAAAAAACTTATCCGCCTATACACGCGTAGAGGTAGACGAGACGTAGAAAGCTGATTTACGTTTCATCTTCTCGTGGGAGTAGTGATAAATCTAACTTTGGAGATCAGTTTACGAAGCTGTTGTATAATGATCAAAATCGTAAATTTTACTTGCTACGATCAAGACCTACAGCTAGAGTAGACCATACAATAATTTCCAGTTTAAGTATCAATCACCATAAAATATACCAGGCGCGATCCTATCGATCCTATACGATCCATATGGGGTTTCTTTTCTGTGGAAGTGCAGAATTAGGGGGGATACATGATCTCTGTGATCCCTCCCCTCTGTGAGCACGTCTGAATTTTTCATTATTATGTCTGGTTATACAATTATTTCATCATATCTTTAAAAATATGTGAAGTGCAGTTAACACGTCGCTGTCCACTTACAGCTGGTACAGCTATTGCCACTCGGTTTTAGACAAGCTAATCAATCATGAATTATTCAGAGTTAAGAAAAGAGTTCAAATATTTTACATAGGTAAGTGAGAAGCAGCTTTTTTCGCGTTGACAATAACTATCTACGGTCAATCATATTTCCCCTTACTTACCATACACAGGATTAGTAAAATGTAAACGAAACGAAAAGCGCTAACATAATACGATAGGTATAAAAAATTGCGATGTAGTTTTAAATCGGTTACGAGTTTCTATATAACAGTGTCTTTACGGACTGTATATTTTTATGTAATGGGCATGAGAGGATACTTGTACCGCGGGTTCTCAATTCAATTTAGCGAATGGGACAAAGTAAAGTTTGGGTATCACTTGTCGGTCGTTTCTTGAGGTGCACTTAAATGAAAATTCAATTTTCGATTTATAAGAGAGGTTGAGACGGAGGTTGCAATATTCCTTCTTCGTTATTCGTACGTATCTTGTTTATCCGGAAAACAATTCTTTTATCTATTCAGAAAACTTATGTTTCCAATCCTCCTCTAATACATGTGCGTGTGCATTGTGCAACTCATTGTGCTTTTTTATATTGAAATTTGGCATTCGAAATCCATTGTCCGTTTCGTTACTGTCAAATGAATCTTACATGCTCAGCCTACTGTACTACTATTAGTTTTACAAGTAGTCGAGAATATAAATTATATTCAAACCAACGCTTAATGTAGTAAACTGTCTGTACAGATTCCCTTGTTTCCGTTTCATCTACCAAGGTTCCCGTAGGTACTATTATATAGTTGATCTTAAATATCGCCTCCATTCATGATTAATATTTGTCATGATAACGCGTACTGTAGCTGCACATCATCATCATCATCAGCCTATTAATGTCCCGACTGTTGGGGCACAGGCCTCCCCTTACACAAGGGGATACGGGCCATGATCCACCGAGCGGGCCTAGTGCTGATTGGTGGATTTCACACGCCTTCGGAAACTTTTTAATTTCCTCAGACATATAGGTTTCCTCAAGATGTTATATAACTAATGCAACCACGTGGGCATATTCCTACCTGAATCACATAATTTAGGCGTGTCGTACATAGCAGGTTAACAGCCTAGTTACGTCTGGATTTCCTCCTACAATACAGACCAATAAACATAATTTGTCTCTAATTTATGTCGTCTAGCTGGATGCTGTCTATGGTATTATAGTCAATAAACTATAGTTAAGTCCTAGTAGGACGTAAATTTTACTTACCAGGTACATAGATAGGTAAGTACCTACTTCATCATCATGATCAGCATATTAATGTCCCCACTATTGGGGAACAGGTCTCCCCTTGCACAAGGGTGGTACGGGAAATGATCCATCGAGCGGGCCCAATGCTGATTGATGGAATTTCACACGCATTCGGAAACTTTTAATTTCCTCAGACATGCAGGTTTCCTCACGATGTTTTCATTCAACGTTAGAGCAGTCGGTAAATGTACGTAAGTCTGCGAAAAAATCGGAAAGACTCATTGGTACATAGCATTGCATGGTTTCGAACCCGGACCCGCATGGGAATCCGGCGTCCTATATAGCCACTAGGCCACCGACGCTCCGGACCTACTTAATCGTTACTTAATCATGAATCTCATCTCGTAAAAAGAAGGTACTAACCTACTTACGAATTGTCACGAAGTATGATAAAAATACATAAAAGTTTGTAAATTTACACGGAAATATAAAATTCCTTAAACTTTATTATGATATTTTAACAGTCACGTAACTTCGTAAAAGTTGTGTACGAATGTTGGCTCAACTCTCGAGTCTCGACCGGCAGTAAAATGTTTGTATCTAGTTAAAAGTTTCGTTAAAGTAAATCAGGAAAAGTAAAACTAAACAAATTCTGCTGTTTATTGTGTACCAACAATACAAAGTAGGTACTCGTAGCTATACCATAACAACAGTGCCTATAGATTGTGATTTCAGAAAACATATTTTGGATGAAGCTTATGTTATTGGCAACCTAAAGAGGAAACCTAATACTACAAAGAACTACATTTCTTCACTAAGTAAAGCCGCAGCCAAGATAGAAAAGAAAACAAAATTGAAAGGAAATAGCCCAAAAGTAGGTTGTAAGTTACTACATTGTACAAGTGCGTAGGTTTTTGCTAAAAAAACTGTTCGAGTTACGAAATTGTGCGTTACAATCATTTACACAGGCCGCTATCTTGTCTCGAGTACACTTCCATTATGAAACCAGTCAAGTGAGAAGTGGCGTCTTGAGCATTTTACACTTAAAGCAAAAAAAAGATTTTGCTGCACGCGTGGTTCCGCAATTTCTATATCATTGCCAAATAATAAAAATTATGTAATTATAAGTATAGGTAAGGAAGAGTTTTGAATAAAAGCCGCACGAAACATGAAATATTAGATTAGTATTGTTCACGACCACTCTGCCAAGAGTAGGTATATAGCGACCAGAAGATACTTTGCTGGTTAGCTCCTTTCAGAAAATTACACAACACGATTTTACTGGTTGATTTGTACAGTGCTGAAAATATAACGATATGAACGTCCAATTATTCGCGTAATCCTTGAAGTAAGTAATTATAGGTATCAATTTACTATTTACCTAACAAAAAAATGCACAAAATCACTACGAGTAGAGTTTAGGAGGCTATGTTATTGAAGACATTGGTTTCAAACTGTTAAATACTTTAGGTATTATCCACAGGCTGTAACAAAATCCCCCTTGTAGGCCAAAACAATGGGTTCAGTATCGCTGTACAACTTTTGTGCTACGACTTTTAGTAAATTCGCAAAAAAAACTTCAACTCTCCATTTGAAAAACAGGTGACCGGCACTACTTATATATGTCGGAGAGAGGCACTAGTGTTCCTCAAAAACGGTAATAGGTAGCGCTGTAATGCGTGGAACGAAAACGCAAGGCAGTCTAGTGGCAGAGAGCGAGCGGCGGCCTGTGGTTTGAGGCTATAATATGAAGAAAACAGTCAGCTCCATCCCGGCTGATGGTGATGGTAATCAGGGGTTTCCCGGTGCTGATGATAATTTTCTGGTAAGGTTGTGATGTTAAAATGATGTGAAACAAGGAATACGCAGGTCGGTATGTTTTCATTGTTTTTCTGATGACGCAATCAGAATACTATAGCGGGGTGTAAGTGGACCTCCATGATTGTGTGTGGTGTCTTCCCCCTGCTCAGGTTTGAGAGGTACACGTTCTTTCGTTAACTTTAGTTAGCTGTTATTCGTAACCTGGGTTAAACGTCCACGTATTTCAATGGCCTTCCGTACGTTCCTACTGTACGATCTATTCACGCTATTTCTGGTGTTGACGCCCTGTCTCGTCTGCGGCTTCGACATATATGTATAATTATGGGGAAGCCGAATTTTTTTTAACTAGGACCGGCGCTACAAGTTTATTTTTCCAAACTTTCAGAAGTAGAACAAAGTTGTCCAATTATCGATACTGTTTCGGCTTTCAATAGGGTTATTGTAACCTCTATATCTGTAGTTAAATTTCGTAACTGTGGCTCCTACACCGCAAGTTCCGCTTGAAAAGATAAAAGAATGCGTTTTTCCTTATGAAAGTACATGCACTCACGGTCAAATAAAGAATATTAATCGCTAATCGACGCAGGTACAAAAGTAACCATCTTTCACAACAATAGACCCGTTTCCTAGCCAGCCGTAACCGTGTCGAGGAAAAACGTGCGAGAGTGAAAAATAATAAGGCATTGTAGCCCGCTATAATAGACAGGCAAATCCGATTGACATTGTCTCAGACAAACCACTGAGTGGTTATTGTGATTTGTTACTTGAATTTCGTACACTTGTTATCTAGTAAGTTACTTGTGTAAGTGTAATTTTGTATTGTAAGGCAGAGCACGGTAAAAATATGCATTGTTGACCATAATTGTACATCACTTGCGGGAAAAATAGAGTCATCTGTAAACCGTAACATAACCGTAAAACCGAATTCAATCTCAGTTATTTCTATACGTAAAGAATAATTCATAATATAATTTGTGCGATGTGGTATTATTTGCGATTGCGAAGCTATGCCTACGTTTAATATACTTCGATAGGTTTCGTCTTTTGTCTCTCCTTATATCAGTAAAATGGTCACTCACCCCTGAGGATTGATCTGAATCAACCTGGTCTTATCATGATGATACATAGCCAAACTGCTTTATAGGTACCATCATCAGGTCACGGGCGCTTTGGGTTACAGAGACTGAAGTTTGACATCAATTAGGTACGTAAGTACAGCGCTGGTTCACTCTGCCTTGACTCTTTTTACTCAGAGCTTTCTTTAACCGTGAAGTTAAGTAGTAGGTACTTTTCTTTGTTTTTTCCCGAATTTTCCTAAATTTTTGGTTTTGAAATACTTGTGGGAAGGTGAATCTGATCTGAGGATGAGTAGCAAGTAGCTTTCTACTCTCCAAAGTCCCATTATTTTAATATTATTTTCTTTTTGTAGGTACCTACTGTAACTGCGTTGTAATTAGAAAGAAAGAAAGAAAGAAAAAAAACATTTATTAATAAATAAATGTATAAATCATAAATAAATAAATAAATCTTTCTTTCTTTCTTTCTTATAAAAGTATTCTTATAAAATACATTAGTATCTAAAATAAAACTACTTGATCTAATAAATTGTTAGATAAGTAAGTACTTACTTATACCTAGTTAAATTTCAAACAATTTCTTGCAACAGGTTACTTTATTTCCATTAAAATTTTAATAGCATTTTTATTAGTGACTTAAAGCTGCAACTGGCAAAATTAATCGTAAACTAAAAGCTGTGACATTATAATTCCTTTCATACATTTCATGACGTAATCGATAGTTTAAACACCATGGTTTCATTTAATGAAAGTAACTAGGTAGGTGGGTATACCCTTGAAATTCATGGGTCCGAATATAAATTTCAAGGTAAATATATATAGGCACTCACGCCATGACAAATTTAAAATAAATTGGTAATATAATTCAATATGTTGATTTATAGAACACAATATACAATTACAGAACATAGAACAATTATAGAACACAATATACAATTACAGAACATAGGTAGGTAGGTAGTATAACTACCTATCACGCCATGACAATATAAATTTCAAGGTAAATATACAGGCACTCACGCCATGACAAATTTAAAATAAAATGGTAACATAATTCAATATGTTGATTTATAGAACACAATATACAATTACAGAACATAGGTAGGTAGGTAGTTATACCACCTACCTACCTATGTTCTGTAATTGTATATTGTGTTCTATTATTGTTCTATGTTCTGTAATTGTATATTGTGTTCTATAAATCAACATATTGAATTATGTTACCATTTTATTTTAAATTTGTCATGGCGTGAGTGCCTATATATATTTACCTTGAAATTTATATTCGGACCCATGAATTTCAAGGGTATACCCACCTACCTAGTTACTTTCATTAAATGAAACCATAGTGTTTAAACTCTCGATTACGTCATGAAATGTATGAAAGGAATTATAATGTCAAAGCTTTTATTTTACGATTAATTTTGCCAGTTGCAGCTTTAAGTCACTAATAAAAATGCTATTAAAATTTTAATGGAAATAAAGTAACCTGTTGCAAGAAATTGTTTGAAATTTAACTAGGTATAAGTAAGTACTTACTTACCTAACAATTTATTAGATCAAGTAGTTTTATTTTAGATACTAATGTATTTTATAAGAATTCTTTTATTTATATAGTATCTAATAAGTACTTATAGTCAATTAGTAGATTATTATTAGTACTTAGAGTATTCATTCATTCAATTTATAAAACAAAAGCAAATAAAATAATGGAAAAAAATTATAAAGTTAGATACAATTAAAATATATAAATGGTATTTTTTTACAAAAACAACAATTTAACTCAATGTCTGTTTTAGAAGTTTATTTGTTTAGAGAAGAGTTTCTAAGTACCTAGGTAGGTACCTAAGTAGTCGTAAGTTACTTAAAAGTATTTCAATACAAGTAATACCTAGTTCGAGAAGGTACTGTGCTACAGACTTGATCAAGTTAACCGTCTGTTTTAGAGGTTTTTGTTTAGAAAAGTTTTTTAAACTTATTTAGAATAGAAAATCTTTATTTAATTTTGATCTACATTTTCAATTCTAATATACCTATTCAATTAGAAATAGAAGTGTACATATACATGTAAGTACTGTGCTACAATTTTGTCCGAATTTCGACAATACATTAAATAGGTATCAATCCCTTTAAATTAATTGTGAGTAAACGAAAAGGGACCTTAAGCCTCGGAAACTGTTTTTTGTTTTTTTGGCGATTTTGAATCTCTGGACTTTAAATATTTTTTTAGTTCAAGCTTAATTTTTTTAAGTGACGTAATTTTTTTATATTTATGTAGGGTAGGTACACACAAAAATTATTAAATAGTTACCTAAGTATTAATAATTCAATCACTTACGTTAAAATCAATCAATCAATCGGCAACCTCCAAAAACACGCACAATTAACTACCACACAGCGAAATTCTCGAGTATTATTTCGATATCGATTCGATTGCGGCTGATCACGTATTGCGCGCACGCAACCTCAGCCCGCCGTAACATACAGCAACACAAGCGGTGGACTAAACCGCGCGATTGTGGGTCGTAGAACTTATAGCCTTAAGCGGGGATAGGTAGGTGCAATTGCACTATTGTATTGAATGTCTGCACTAGAAATTGAAAAATCACTCTTTATGTTAATTCAATTCAATTCAATTCATTTATTTGCTAACAAACATACAGTTGTGTCCGAAATAGTATATACAAAACAAATGGAGAAAGATTATATTAATGTCAAAAATGTCATGTCATGTTAGAAGGTAAAGTCTTAGTTTGACCTCAATCTCACCTGGTGGTAAGTGACGATGAGGTCGAAGATGGAGAACACGGGATTAGTAAGTAAACTTGTCGTTACCTAAGTCCGGTTACAGTTAGAGTGATTGGTATTTTCTTGAAGTAACAACCTAAAAAGTAGCTTATAGGTTCAGATCTTATAGAAACTAAAGAACTATAGCTAGATAACTTACTATTATATGTTTATAAGAACAGCCGTTGCGTGGCAGATTTCATTTCATAAAATACTGAAAATGTAAGCAGGTACAGGTTGGTAGGTTTCTCGTCATAACTCATAGAGGCTCTATTAGATAAATGAGTTGTACCTCTCTTTTACTATGGTTGTATTGTACCTACAATTATTAGTAAACATAGACATAAGTAGGTACTTAGTTACAGGCTGTAACAAAAACTCCCTTATAAGCCGAAAGGGGGTGTTCAGTATCTATACCTAACTGAAATAGAAATAGAAAAACTGTAATTAATAGACCATTTTTGGCTTAAAATACTACAACCATGCGAATTCATTTTTAAATGATATGGCCTAATGAACAACTATCACTATGAGGCCAACTTTAAAATCGCGAAAAAAACCCAGCTGTTTCGTACCGGTCGTGTAGCTATTGAAGTGTTGTATGGAACAGCGAAAGTTGGTCAGTTATTGATACCCTTTCGGCTTACAAGGGGGGTTTTGTTACCCCCTGTATAAAATCCTTCTTCTAATTAAGCAATTAAATATGTCACTCACTAATTCCTTTACAAACTAATCTACAAAGATTAAAATGAAATTGCGTTTTGCACGTGTTAGTACTCGTAGCTAGTTTCCGTTCTGTGGCAAATGCAATTATCGTAACTTAAACGCAAGTAAGTAGTAGTAGGGAAGATATAATATCTGCACTATCACTTACTTACCTACTTACAATTAGTTGGTATTGATGTTAATAACTTTAAAAAATACTGCAAATATAGTTACATAAAAATACTATTAGAAAGCCACATTATTCTAGAATATAAAAACATAGACCTTAAATAGCATTTCACAACAACAAAAATTTAAGTGTCGCGCGGAATAAGTTTCCATAGTACAGTCGACCTCAGGTCAACATACCCAAAACGTCAAAATTTGTGAATCTTAAATGTATCGTATTGCGCAGACATAAGGTTGATATTTAATCGAAGGCTTTTGACAGATGGTATACTGTAGCTTGTGGCCGACTGTACGTGTTGTATTAGACGTTCCATACAAACAAAAATCAATTTTTTTTATTTAGGGAAGCCACTTCTCATTGGTGTTCTTTGAGTCAATCTCAGCTATTATTGGCTAAGTTACCACCAGCGCAGATCTTACCGTAGGCGTGAGGGGGGTCATCTTGATAGGTAGGTACTAGGGGTCGCAAACCGGGATCCCGACTCACGAAAATACCGGGACACCGTACCAAAACGAATGCTTCAAAATACCGGGATTGAATTTATGAAAACCAGGATTTTCAACATTTACGGTATTCAATTTTCCAAAGATATAAATCGCTTTCCTTGGTATCCATGTCCTATTTCAATCAACAAAAAGCGCGCGCGGAATTGTGGCGTGATGGTTTGATGATGATGACGGGTTAATTTGAATTTAATAATACGAAACTGGAAGAATATAGAAGATTACAAGCCCGTCGAAACTACAAGAGTTAGATGAACTAAAGTTCTTGAACTAAAGTTGTAGGGAATCCTGAGACGTAAGTACAAGATAAAAAAAAAAGATGGCGGCCAAAAATGTGAATGATAATTGTGTGTATCTCAGGTCTAACCTGCGCCTCCCGTAAATTTATTTCGACATCTGGAACTATGGCATTTTGATACATGGCAATTTGATCAGGAAGATAACTAGTAAGTGGATATTAATAGTTGTTTTGCTGGGAATCTCAACTTACTGATCTTGAATATTTACGATTCCAACATCTGGAACTCTGCTGAACCGATTCATCTGAAACCTTGAGGATCTGACTGATAATGATGAGGAAGTTAAGTTAGTACCTTCATCTCAATACCGGTAATCGCTGGGATCTTCTAGATTTAATAGTTCCTCAGGACTGATGATGTACAGAACAATAATAACCGGATTCCAATATCAGTATACAAGCTGATAATCACAAAAATTGATTCGAAGGGAAATGATTTTTTTCGAATGTTCTTAGCCATGTCAGATGAAAATAGGATCAGTGGTTCTAAGATCTTGACGTATCAGCTGTAATGTCAGATAGGATCTCTGATACGGTAATCGGTAGGTGGTTCGATTTAAGCTCAAATGTTTAAGGCCATGGTGCCGTTGCCACATCTGGAACCTGATGATGACCTGGAAAAAGTAAGAGGATCTTCACAATGGTAGGTAAGTTGGGGGTTTCTTAAATTCTTAGGTAATGTTGAGTTATCAAGTTTGATAAAAATCGTCACCAAACACGATCTAGTAGCAACATTGGATCCGGTATTATAATTTTTAGTTTACGTAAATCGCAGCGGATACAATACAATACAAATAAGTATTCTTTATTTCACACAGGACAAAAACACAGAACAGAAGAAAAGATACAAAATACAGATACGTTACTTTCTTTTTTTTTAAATTTATTTTTTATATAAGTGTATCCCCCAGGCCATTACACTGTTGCTATCTTCTATGCTGCAAGACGGCCGATGAGGCCAGTGCAGGTAGTAGAGACCGATATTTACTTATATATATTGTAACTACGCAGTTGTTAAATGATTATAAATACAATTGGCGGCCTTATTGCTTTAAACTATTTCTTCCAGGAAACCTTTGGGTGATGGAATTTTTTAGTAAAATACAACGTAAGCGGGTGCAAGAACGATTTAAATAATACCAAGTAATAAAAATACAACAATTATAGATACTTAATAAATAATAATGTTTAAAATACATAAATAGTTAGGTATACTTAGATATTTATAATATAAATACATATAATAGTATATAACATATGTGTACATGATACACATTGCTGTTCGTAGTGGTGACGCAAGTAATTTTTAAAAATCGTGAGTGATTGGGCCAGTCTAAACTTCGTTCCCCCCCCCCCCCCCCCCCCTCACCATAAATGGCACCGGTCTAATTTGTCTTACTTCTATTTGTAGAACACCTGTACCAAGTTTCATTCTTTGGACACAATCTGCAAGGCCTCCATACAAGAGTTGCGTACGGGCTGGTACTAATGGTAAGATATATCTAAAAATATCACTAGCACCTAATGTAAGGACGGACTACCTATTATTTTACTATCAATCAACTTCGTGTCATATCATCTATTCAGGGTGCTGGTTAATTTTTAATAGCAATTATTAACGTTAGACTGGACCGTGAACTTAGCATTAGGCAGTCCTAATGCTAAGGTAAGGATACCTAATCGTAATATTATTTATTTCGGTATCAATTTATGATGTTGCCTTGAAGTGTACATACGTACTTACAAGAGCCTCGGTGGCAGTGGCCAAGGCAGCGGACTCCCAAGCGGGAGGTCCGGGTTCGAAACCGTGCAGTGCTATGTACCAATGAGTTTTTCGTATTTTTCGAAGACTAACGTACATTTACCGACTGCTCTAGCGGTGAAGGAAAACATCGTAAGGAAACCTGCACACTGAGATGACCAGTGTGTAAAATGGGGTAGGCACAAAAGATCCTCAAGGGTCGAAGTGCCGATGGGTTATTCTATAGGCTATATAAGATAAGATAAAATACGTACTTACATGTAGTAGGAGTCCCACACTTCATATTTTTATACAAGTACTTATGTTTGTATAGGTATTTAATAATATGCAAGTAAGTACTATAAGTACGTGTAAGCTATTCTTCTAATTGGTATTCCTCATTCTATGTGATAAAGTGTTCCTATGATTTTAAATAAAGAGTATGAGTATAGAAACAGACAGAATGACTCTCTCGACAGATTTAACGGGGTGGTTTGCTATTGCCTTCATCATTTTTAGGTGTGGAGTCGATGGTGATGAGTTTTTCGGTTTTTTGAAGACTTAAATATATTACTGGCTATTCTAACGGCAAAAGACCACAACGTGAGGGTAACTGCACACTGAGATAACTTACTAGTTTTCTAACTAGTAAGTTAGTTAACTAGTAAGTAAGTTAGTTAGTTCAATCAACTCAACACCCAAAAAAATTATATACCTAGGTACCTACTTTGACGCTTGTGACGCCACGCTATCTACTTAAAAAAGAGGTTAGTAAAAATGAAGGAAACTAAAATAATGATTGTTTCAACAATTTTAATGACATAAAACTTAAAAGTCAATTTAAGAAAACTCCCGATTTATATAAACAAAAAATTGTTACTTACATAGGTGTTTTTCAAAAATCAAGATACTACTCTTTAATCACTTTTGATACGTCCTCAATGTGGCCTATTTTATAAAATCAGTATATACCTACCTAGATGTTTCATGCTCTCGTAATTATCTTATTTATACATTTCGAGTGATAGAGTTAGTTGATATTTGGTTGGATTTAAGTAACAATCCGTAAACATATTAACATAAAGCCGACGCACATTTTGTAAGAGGTTTGAATTTTTTTCTTTGGCGAGTACCATATTACAAGATGCCATATTTTAAATCAGCGACGCACGATTGGATCTACATAATTACCTATATCGATAGAGGGCACATAAAGTACATTCGCTCATAAATTCGCTCTTTCAAAATGACGACCGCGCTCGCGCCGTACCGCTGCCGCTAGTCAAAGGATGCCGCCGCGTCAACAGGACGCAAACTGTCGATTGCTTCCATTTGTGTGTTATTAAATGTACTATTTTATATTTAAACACCCGCAGTCCCGCAATCAATCTGGGTGTAATAAGCTTATTTAAGCGAATGGACTTTAACTATGTGAACAAAATACTAGAAGTAAATATTTTGAAGTAAAGATCACCAAGTGTCATAAGATAGTAAAACAAAGTGGCCGGCTAATATGTTAATACGTTCCAATTTTGATTTTGAGTAAGTATTAAACTAATAAATAATAGCGGTAATGATTTAGTACTGTAAAATAAAATGGAACACAGTAAGTAAACAAAAGTCAAATATGTCAAAGTGTAAAATTATATTTTCATAAGTTCAATAATTGAAATGTTGTATAGTAACATCAACAAATAATATTTTTAAGAGTACTTGACATGGTTACGCCGTACCTATGTACACTTATGTCTACACTACCTAAAAATTAGAAAGTAAACTGATTTGAATAACTGATTAATGATGGATGATACATAGTAAAGGACTGGAAGTTTATGCTAAGATTTAGGTAATGTCGACATAAGATTGAATACAAAACTTCCTAAATCGAAACAAGGTTTATATAGCCGCTATCAATTGCATTCCAGTCTTTGGCATTGATGGCACATTGCCTTTTATAATTCGTTGTAAATAGTAAAAAGAATAATGAAGATAAGTTAAACATATGAGCCTGTTGTTTAAAATTACTTCGATTCGAGATTTCTAAATGACAAGATAGAAACAGGATAGAAAAAAATGCTAATAAATAAAAGAAACGGAAACAATACTGTAAAGCGAAAATCTCTAACTCAGTATTTTAAAATTTTCTATGCCGCATCATGCGGCAAATCATAATTTAAAAATTTAAACAACCATAATAACTGTCTTCAAATTAATTAAGTATCACATGGTTAATCTTCTTTATGATATGATATACTCCGTGACTCCATGAACAGTCGATAACTCAAGTGAATACGATGTTCGAACCTTATGAATCTAACAGCACAACCTTAGATCCTAGAAACTAGAATAAATAAGTACCTACCTAAGTACTAAATTCTTCTTCTAAGTATTCCTCATTGCTGAGAGTCGTGATTATTCTAAGGAAATAGGGTAGTTCCCATGTATCAAATATAAAATGCATTACTTAAAAATAAAGAAATAGTAATAAATTTATGGTCAAATGTGAAAACAGAATAAAATTTCGTTGAAAAATAAAATAACTACAGGCAATCAAAAATCAGAACGGTAGAAAGAAACGGCAATAAGTTGTATGACGTAACTGTTCTCTAGCGCCATACAAGCAGGTCCTGGCTGCATATAAAGGACTGTTTTGCTAGAAAGGGACAGAGCATCCCATTACTAACTTTAACCATCAATATCTCTGATGTTAGTTCAGATATCGAAAAACTAATTTTAGATCCTTCTTTAGTATCCATGTAAGTTGACTGATGCAATAATTTTTTTAAGGTTAATACCGTATTCATCACATAGAACGACTCTCGTGGCAGATTTAATGGGGTACTAATAAGTTTTAAGTAGATACCCATTTAAACCATTCTTTGCTATGATCAGTGATTTGTAGCTTCTAGATACAATTAACAATTTAATTAACACATTAGTATTGTTATTGGTCGAAAACATTCACTTGAATCGTCGCCTTATTTTGATGATGATAACTTTAGAAATGAGATCTCCAGATCTTTTAACATATGGATCTGAGAGACCGTACTACCATCCCGTTTGGGACTAATTTTTCCCTATGTATGACTTATCACAGCCACTGTACAACATGGTATCGATACGACTTCAATGTCGTATTTTATAAGAATTCCCATCAGCTATTTATTGAATAGAGGAACGTGATTCTAATTTTAAACTTAATCTAACTAAATAAACACATTTTTTATCAACCACAATACTGAATCACTCGACTACCAAGGCAAGTCTACGGTGCAAATAAGTCACTTTTTAAGGCTTTTCCATGTTACAATGGAAACTTATAGGGACATTTGCTCCGTATTCCATAAAACAGAATCATAAGGGGAACTCATAAATACGCTTAATTAATTATTTTCTAGCACTTAAGTATACTTAAACTATTTTGTTAAATTGTTGGTGTTGACTTTGTCCTTGATCCACTTATTGGTGCGAGTTAGGATGTCTGGCGCCTGTGCGGGATCCTGCCACGCCTCAAGGTTTACTTTCTTGATCTCTTCGCATGACACGGTTGGATTGCTGGAAAAGAAACATTTAATTTTACTTTTATTGAAGAACTTTGGATTGTTTTTGCTTTTACGGCGATAATTGTTTATTTCTGGACCTGGATAAAGCCTTTAATACGGCAGCCATTCCGATTTTAATACAAAAACTTCAGGGTTTTGGAGTTAGAGATATCGCTCTGAGTTGATACGAGAGCTAACGGCCATTTCAATTTCAATTTCAATTTCAATTTATTTAAACTCATTTTGGTTTACAGAGATACCTCCAAAACACCATCATGTCATACAATACTTACATTATACATAATATTTACAATTGAACTAATATAGGTACTTATTTACTATTTAAGTATATAAAGCTATTTCTTATAAATGTTCCCATGTTATCAACAAATATATCCATTTCGAAGTTCTGAGCGAGCATGTCACCGAGCAGGCGGCGCGCGCGTGACGTGGGCGCGTTGCGTGCGCGTCGCGTGCGCGTGTGCGGACACTCAAACACACGAGGCGCACGGCGCGGCGCCATTGCACTGTTGCCTGTTTTCGGCACCCTCAGCATCATTTGCTCCAATGCAGACTGGTTGTCTATCTTATTGTGAATTACCGAGTAATAGTGCACCACCAGCTGAAGTTTCCGTCGTAACTCTAGCGTGTCCAAGCCGACCATACCCGACACAAACAGGGAAGGATATAAGTATGGGTAGTACCCGTGGATCCTTTTATACAACCATCGCGCAAATTTACGTTGGACTTTCTCTATCATGATAGAGTATTTACTTTCGTATGGGTCCCAAACGATAGCTCCAAATTCGAGAGTGCTACGGACATACGCATTAAATAGAACCTTAGCCACTTTTACGTCGCTGAACTGTGAGGCAGTTCTCATTACAAAACCTAGTGTTTTGTTCGCTTTTTTACAAATATTTGTCACATGTATTCGAAAATCCAGTTTATTGTCTAAGGTCAGTCCTAAGTCCCTAATTTCATTAACTCGTTCCAAGGGAGTGTCATCTAAACTATATGCAGCGCAGAGAGGAGAACGCGAGCGAGAGAAGGTAATAACCTTACATTTAGAGGCATTGAAAGCTAGGCGGTTCGTGGCGCTCCAATCTACCACAGCATTAATATCATTCTGCAGGACAACGGTGTCGGCGACGTCGCTGACGCTCAGACAAAGCTTGAGGTCGTCCGCGAACATTAGACATTTTGCAACGCGCACAGCCCTCGGCAAATCATTGATCATTATTAAGAACAATGTGGGTCCCAAGGTACTGCCCTGACTGACACCTGAGCGGGTGTTGTAGTCGCTGGACTCGTGCCCAGCCACACGGACAAATTGGCTGCGGCCACTCAGGTAGCTCGCGAAGAAATGAAGGAGTTTGGGAGTGAATCCAATATCGGCCAGTTTCTGGAGGAGTATGTCATTATCTACTAAATCAAATGCTTTTTTAAAGTCAAAATAAGTCGCGTCGACTTGCCGACCTGCATCCATTTCAGTAGCGACGTAATCTACGAGGTTAATGTGGTTTGTGGTGGTCGAACGAGCCCTGCGAAACCCATGCTGGCAGTCACTAAGAACAGCACCCACCTGTTGTCTAATATCCATCGGAAATAGTGTGTAAAAGTCGGAACTACAACAACTGACATTGACCATATATACTTTGGCGTGCCACAAGGCAGTGTTCTTGGACCCTCCTACACAAAAAGCAGCACAACGTTGCCTTTAGACTATGCAAAAATCGTAGTCCTGTCTCAGAGCAACCTTGATAAAGAACCGGCGCTTCATCTCAGCCATGTCGCTTGCTGAATGCTTAAACCGCCAATTTCATATCAGTGTAAATTAGTGCTTACCTGTCAGAAGGCGGTTGGAAGACGTCTTTCTGGACTGTAGTGACGCCAGAGTTGTCGCAGAGCAGTCCGGATAACAAGGCTCGCTTGATCTCAGCCAGCTGTCTCTTGCTAAATGCTAAAACCGCCAATTTTATCTCTGTCTAAATTATGGTTTACCTGTCAGAAGGCGGTTGGAAGACGTCTTTCTGGACTGAAGTGACGCCAGCGTTATCACAGAGCAGTCTGGATAACGAGGCTCGCTTGATCTCAGCCAGTTGTCGCTTGCTGAAGCTGCCGGTCTCGTGTGTGTGCGTATAGAAGTAACGGTCTCCAACTCTTGTACGCCATAGTTGTTCCTCTGTGGAAGAAGAATTATAGAACTATGTAGTAGCTTTGCAGATAGATCCTGATGTGCAGGACCACCTGGGGTAGTATCAACCTCTTATCTATTTTGTCGTAAAGCAGAAATGCTTGCATTTCTGTGTTTCGGTTTGAAGGATAAGAGACCCAGAGTAATTTCCGGCACATGAGGCAATCCATTTTAGTCCTCAAGCTTAGCAGCGCATCAAAATAATCTAACAATAATACAGTGAGGTGAGATGTCTATGGGCGACGGTGACCACTTACAATCGGTTTCTCGTCCGCTCATCTTATTTAATAAAAAAAAGCTGTTCAAATGATAGAAGAAAAGATCTATTGAAACAAAACAAAACAACAAAACATGAGACAGATTATTTGTGAATAAAATTGCGAAGAGTATAAAAATTTGATTCATAAGCTCTTTCACCGAGTAATTTTGGACAGACCATCGAAATCGGAGTAGAGTTGAAGTTCAGAGAACTTCCAAATATTTATGACCTGGAACCTACGAGATTTCTACTCAGGGTTAATTTAGGTGTTTAAGTGTGCTAGGGATTAGCAAATAAAACCCCTCTGAATGGTTCCATTAAATTGCTATTCAATATGAACGATTCGCTTAAAAAAAAACGATCTCAAACCACAATGGTTCACACGGTAATGTAGATTTAAAAAGTACAAATGACGAAGACTGCACAATTCAAATTGAATTTGGTAAACATTATTATAACTACCTCTCTCGTGAGCCTATTAACGTCCCGACTGTTTGGGGCACAGGCCTCCCCTTGCACAATGGGGGTACCGGCCATGACCCACCGAGCAGGCGCAGTGCTGATTGGTGGATTTCACACGCCTTCGAAAGCTTTTATTTTTTTCCCCAGGCATATACTATATAGTAAGACATAATAGGATACTTACTGAGGAAGCAGGTGGCTGTGGGACCCAGCAGTGAGCCTGGCAGAGGAGTCTCGGCCATCGACCCCACTACCAGGTCGATGTCACTGGGGTGTTCGTACAGTTGCGCCAGTTTGTCTACACTCTGTTAACAAAATAAGGTACCTTCTTTAGACAGCTGTGCTTTAATGACAAACACTATGTAATAGTAGGTGTTTATGACTATGACATATGATAATAGCAGTAACATATATGTCAAATATATTATTTAGTCAATAGTAAGCTGCGACGGAGTTTTCGGGGGTATGGTACCTATAAAAACTTTCTCTCCCTTTCTCCTATAAAAACTTCATTTTAGACAATCCATATTGACTCCCTATCCGAGACCCGCGAATCACCTTCTCTTCTTCTTTCATCCTCTAACTTTATGACCAACTGAAACTTCAAAATCCCCCAAAGAAAATGGATACGATCTTGCTCGAGAAATATTAAAATCTGCTACATGACATTTTCAAATTCACTTTCTTGAACGTCTATCATAAGAAAGGTCATCAAATATCTTTGCTTCAGCGTTGATGTGTTTCGGCAGTGTTATAAAAGAGCCAGCACTTACTAAACCCGTGTGATTCATCTTCGACCTCATCGTCACTTACCACCAGGTGAGATTGAGGTCGTCGTTTAGTCGTAAATTTAAAAAAGAAAGGTGTCACCGAAGGTGTTCTAATCAAGTGTCTAAATAGATTACATACCTCTTGAGGGATGACGTCAGAAAGGTGCTGGAAAGCGGTAACTGCAGACATGCCGCAAAGCACGCGGTATTGAGTGTAGCCGGGGAGACCGTGGTCCCGACCGCGCTGCACGTCTATCGCCAGGACGTCCATACTGCCAAGGTAGCGGTCACGTAACTGTTGGCAAAATAAGACATGTTGCAATACGGTATTTTCCAATCAGGGTATTATTAAATATTAAATGCAATTCATTAAAAAAAAGAAATAGACAAATTGATGGTCAAATGTGAAAACAGAATTAAAATTC
Source organism: Hofmannophila pseudospretella (assembly GCA_947369225.1). NCBI lineage: Eukaryota > Metazoa > Arthropoda > Insecta > Lepidoptera > Oecophoridae > Hofmannophila > Hofmannophila pseudospretella. The sequence continues at coordinate 7,971,893 of OX376321.1, read as the reverse complement.
GATTAAAAATAAAACAGCTAGAGGGCAATCAAAAATCAAACGGTAGAAAGAAACGGCAATAAGAATTATGACTGATCTCTCCACTGCTGCTGGTCAGTTTTGTGGTGGTGGTGATGTGGTACCTACAAGTTTTGGAATAGGGTAGTTTCCAAGTATCATAAACTGACGGTAAAATATGAAAAAGGGATTAAAATTCGTGGAAAAATAAAATAGCTACAGGCTAGTACATAGATATCGTTGGCTACAGGTAATCAAAAAACAGAACGGTAGAAAGAAACGGCAATAAGTATTATGACGCCAGTGTTCCCTAGCGCCATACAAGCAGGTCCTGGCTGCATATAAAGAACAAAGGGACAGAGCATCTCTCCAGTACTAACTTAACCATTAATATCAGTGATGTTAGTTGCGATATCGAAAAACTTAGATCCTTCTTCAGGATGTCCATGTAAGTTGATTGATGCAATAATATTTTTTTAGGTTAATTAATACCCATTGGTGCCAGTGACATGAAGTGCATTTAGATGAAGCTAATGCACTATTTCCCAAATTGCAGACTTATTCATTAAGACTTCATGTGTTTGAATGTACACTCCTAGTATGCAATATAAACGTAATTAATATTCTTTAAGAGTTATCCAAGTTATAATATAATTCAAATGTAAATTCAAGTTATTTTTATCAAACAACGTGCAGTGCAAGACCTCGACTTCATTTATCATGTACCTCTATGCATTGCATAAACTCAAGGATATTACGTCGGTCCAATCAATCGAAAACAGGAAGCATCCGTTTGACATCTTTTACCATTGATTTCTATCTACTTACAGAGCGAATTATACAGAATGAATCTCATCAAATTATTGTTATTATCGACATAATAATAGAATATTTTTTGTCAACATAAAACAAGTATGGTTGGAAGTGTAAACACATTCAAAGTGATATTCATTGAAATGAAGCTATTGTTTGAACTCGTTTTACAAACATCGATAATAATTCACACCTTAAGAGCCTCACCAGCCAGTTATTTTTATACTGAGCCGTTTAAGTGTTGAATCATCAACAGAAAAAATGTTATAACAGCTTAAATAAATATTTAAATATCGGATGATTGAATGTAAAATAAGTACAGGTTTTAAATATTCAAATTTAGGAGTTGATTACATCGACCAAGTTTCTAACTGTAACTATAAACAGAAAATAGCTTTTATTTGGTTTGATATGAGACGTGTAAAGGGAATAGACAAACTCAAATAATGATCATAATAGTAAAGTCAGTCGTAGCCTAGTTGCGAGCACGGTCCGAAAGTGATTGTGCAGGTTAAGCGACGTTGGCGCGGTCGGTACCTGGATGGGTGACCGCTAGTGGCATATTTCATCTGAGCTCCTCCGTGCCTCGGAAAACACGTTAAGCAGTCGGTGCAGGTTGTTGTCGTTCGACAGCAGTCGTTAAGCCATGTCAGAGGCCTACGGGCGGCCTGAACAACTCTGACAAATAGATTTGCCACTAACCATACGATAATCAAGCAAGCAAGTAATTCAGTAAACGTATCAATAAATTATTAATAAAGCCCTATTTTAATTTAATTTATATCCTCTAACGGCAACGTATTGCTTCATTAAACGTTTCCTCATTACGAATGTAAACAGCGGAAAATAACCAATTTTATAATTTGGTAGTAATTTACTATCGAAATAATAATTCCTTCGCGCATATCTACACTACACTAGTTTGAAAAAGCTGTTCATCCCACAAACATTAATGTAGGTACCTTACTGCAGTTCTGACTATACCAAATGAATAGTATTTTAGCAAAAGTCGCAGAACAAAACTTACTATCAATGAGTTTCCCTGCAAGAGTAGTGAATGAGTACATAGTTTAAAAGTATCCCTGCAAGTGATAAATACAGTATAGACATACCTCTCCATGTTGTAGGTACTATCATCCAAAAATATATCTGAGCATCAACCTAACTACCACTGAATACAATTTAAAAATGGACTGTAACATGGGTGATGTGATAGTACATACCGCATGGATAACTCACAAAATTAGACTTATCGTCAGTTGCACAAAATATCTTAAAGTTTCAGATATGGTGTTGGTACCATGTATTGTAAAATACATGGTACCAACACCATATCTCTAGATAGAGATGACACAAGATTTAAGGTAGCCTTAACAATAAAGACATTTTTTGAAACTCAGGTTAGCATTTAGGTAACAAAACTTACATCATCATCATAGTTGAAGTCGAGTCCCTGACTCTTCTGTCTGACCATTCCTCTCAACAGTTTCGCGAGTCCGCCCTTCTGCGCGACGATCTCCGGTTTAAAGTAGTTATCCATGAGTCGTTGTGACGTGACGTCATTGTTCTCGTCAACAAGCTCTATGTCCTGGTCCAATAAACTGTTGATGAAGTGGAAAGCAGCGGTGGCGAATGCGTTAGTGATCGTTGGGTCGACGTCCGAGTTGTAGCCGGTGTCGTACGCGTCGTATAGTTCGTCGAATGCTTTGCCTGTAATGAAGATATGTTTGTAATGAATTGTCGTTTTATTTATTTTTATTCAGAAATCAGAAGCTTCGGAAGGTGCTATAGCTGAAAGGAAAGAAACTTTCATTAGCACATCTTTTGAAATAAATATATCTTACAATAATTATGAATACAATCACATACACACTGTGCAGAGCTGGAGCTGAATTTAGGACCAACCTCTTCAACATTTAAATACCTAGTCATTTATTTTATAATTACCCTTTTTACATAAGGTCTGTCTGAATGTGGGTCTTAAATATTTTCTCTGTCATATTTATTACATTATCAGTAATAAAAAAGACATAGTAGTAACTTGTAGCTGTAACTTACCAGTAAGAGCAGGCAACCAGTGCTTGTAAGTAATATGCTGCAGCTGCGCTACGACGATCCTCCTTGCCTCGTGGTACAGTTTATCGGAGTTCCAGTCGGGGTTCAGAGAGGACAGGGTTCGAGCGATGCGGTTGTGTTCCCTCACCCATAGAGAATGCATACTGGTCAGCCAGGGATGGAGGTTGGCACGGACATCGCCTGCAACCAATGGTGATTTAGATAATAAGATTTATATATAATCCTACATAAAAGTGAAACTATATCTGTCGTCTCTATGCCGAACGGATGTTCATCTTTGCATACCTTCAAGATCATGGGTCAAACATATTAGGCTACTTTTAACATGGGAAAGTATTTTTTTTGTTTCAAAAATATGGCATCAACGCAGCTGAAGCTGCCGACAAAGCTATAGTAGAAAAGATCCTTCTTTACCCATTACGCTATTAGCTCGTGAAGTAGTGACTTCTTAAGAGAGAGTGTCCAATTCACTGGTTAATATTTGAATGATAAGGTTGCTTACTATATGGATATGGTATAACCTACAATATAGGTTTTTAGGTAGTGCATTTTGCCTTCTCATTCTTGAAGTTAAAAAAACTCTGGTTTGCTGCACATCATCAATTAAGGCACATCCAATCTATGTAATACTTGTCGGAATATGTTTAGGTATAAATTGTACAATAAAACTACATTAATAGAATTTATCTTATCATAAAATTTTATTAAAATCACATAGGTAGTGATTTGAGTTTTATAAAGTACTATGCCTACTTATTTCTATCAGACAATAGTATCAAAACATACAACGTTATCTCTTATCAGAATGTTATCAACATAATATTACAACATGAACACCGCGTGATACATGTTTATGCAAATATTATTGCCGCATAGTAGGTATTTATACAGGGGCGGATCTAGACAAAGATTTGGACAGGAGAGGGCGATATCAAGAGCTTGAGTAGTATGTCGGGTCTAGCGTCCGCTGAATCCGCCACTGTATTCAAAACATTAGACGAACAGTCTAGAAAAATCTCAGAGCTGTGATGTTTCTTAACTGATCGTTATCAATCACATCAGCTGTTTACGTTCCCATTGTTGGGGGCTTAGGAGCTCCTAAGCCCGTGCTTATTTATTCCCTCAGAGATGGGTAATTTTCCGAAAAAAATCCAAATACAATGGAAAAATATAAGTATAAAAAAATGTTTTTTTAACTTCTGCATAATCGAATAGAGTTTAAACTATGCATACGTACCCAGTTTCGTTGACAATGGGTTTATCGATATCTCGTTTACTATCTAGTGTTCTGTAGAGATTTGGAAAATAAAGAAAAAATCATGAAAATTTTCTCAACCCTAAGTCCCCTCACTTCGGGTGATTCGCGTTTCTTTTTTTTATTGTGGCAATTGGCGTTTAGCGATGAATAAACAGACAGACATGACACGTAATAATCGACACGGTGTGTTCTGTAAATATGCCCTGACCAGGAATATAAAAACCTGCGCCATATTGTGGAATTAAAACGTACTATTTTATTCATATCACAGATTATAAAACTATCAATGGCACTCTCTTGGCAGTGTTTTAATATCACTGGTCAGGGTATACTTAAAATCAGTTAATAAAATCATTCTGCAGCTACTCACCAGTATTGAAGCAAGTTGCAGAGTCGCTGTCCACAAGACACCGTTCCTTAGGGTTGGACGCAAGAGGCAGATGTTCCTCGTCTTCGATCTGCGAAGTTTTCAGCAAACCACCGGTCTTCTCACGTAGAGCCGCTGCATCACGACTGTTGGGCCCGTAGACGTGGGACCCATCCATGAAGTGGGTAGCTTGGTTCATCTGAAAAAAGAGTAAGCATTGGTTTTTTTCTTCATTGGATGAGGAGAGCAGACGAGAAAACGGGCCAACTGACGGTAAGTATAAGGTTATTAGAGGGTTTTCGAGGCAATGCTAACCTTGAGGCTCTCTTGCCCTTCAAATCGAAACATAGAACCATTGCTGTTTTATTGCACGAGTAAAGTAGGATCCATAATTCAATGGACTAAAGTGATGTTTCAATAAATCCAACTTTAGACGCGTTTGTTTCAATACAAGTGATTTTACACATTCATATCGTATTCATGCAATAATTTACTGAAATAATAATACAATTCGGTGAATCATGCTCGCCAATATAATACACTTTAGAATGTTTAAATAGGTATTTTAAAAACTCTAGATAGGAAATAAATTGGTACATAAAGACGGGAAACCTTGAGTGAAAATATGTCCGATAATATAGAACCTCGTACACGTGGCATTAAACATGGCATCGCTAAGTCAAGGACACGTGACGTCGGTCGGTAGCTTTTAGATTGTTTTTGTGCCTTATTTTTGCAATGAAGAAGTAAAACTGGCATGTTTTATATGATATAAATAGCGGCAAATAGCACCGCTTAAAAACTTAAGTACCAACCTACAAAAATTATAGAATTTGACTATTTGACTGACTGGCACCGTCATCGTCACCCTCACTCTTACACGATCTAGCATAGGAGTGAGCGTGCCAGTTTCATTTAGTTTTAAGTTTTTAACTTGTTTGGCGGCTATCCCGGAATCCCCAATCTGTAGAAATAAAACCAGTTGCTTTTCTATTTTTTGTTTCTGCTCTATCTAGCTAGATTAAGCAATGGAAAATCCCAAAGAAAGGAGATTAAGTTTATCAATATGTAATGGCGTTATCGTTTATTCTATGAAGTTTTCCATTCCACTTTTCAGGTAGATTGCTTATGCCTACCTAGATCACGTATCAAACCCGTGTCAGTCGTCTAGATTAAGTAGGTAAATGATGCTATATCATTACTATCCATTATTACAGTAATTATATTAGATAATTCGAAATTAGAGCCTAAGTTTAATTGTTCAAGTTTAATGTTATCTATCGTGTTATTTATTAGGTACCTATTTTGAATAAAATTAACGTTGTCTGTAATGTTGTGTGTAATACTGTAACTGTAATAACGAAAATGAGAATTGTAGAAACTATAATAGTAAACGACCCAATTAAGTAAATAAATCTCCAAAAATATATGTTGCACATTTTCTGTAAAAGAAACACTTTTCAAATGCGTAGGCGGGCGGTGCGTTATTTTCAGCGCTTATACCACGTTTATGTTGGTAGGTTAGGTATCTACCTATATTTTATAATACTGCCTGCGTGTATTAAACTGTTGATACTTAGCTACATTGGCAATATAGTAGATAGCCACCCAAGGCCGAAAAACAAGATCAGTGAACTGACCGCCCGGTTAATTTTTTCTACGAGAATTTTGATTATTGGAGCTGGATCAAGCTCATCATAACACTGACGCCACTGACACTAAAGTATTCTTCACTAATAAGTAAGTTTTTTGCCTTTGCGTTATATATAGACCTTTTGTTTGTTACACACACATCCTGATGTTAAAGAAATCCGAATTACCTGAGGACCTATTTATAAAGTCGGTCAATGTTGCCTCGGACCTTGAAGATAAATACAAAGTTACATGATTCCTCTACTAGTTAATTGCAATGGAATTATGCAAGTGAAGTGCGCCAGTTGCTACTTTTATAAGAGTACGTTGAACGGATAAACAACGTTATGTATGAGCTATTTTTAGAAATAAGTATCTGTCTGGGGTATGTAGGTACCAACCCCACATGTATACATGTAGGGAAGTAGTCGTACGACTCTCGTAGACAATTTTATAAAATACGAGGCTTAGTAACGTATCTATATTACAAAGTTTAAATGAAATAGAAACAAAAAAGTCAATTATTTTAAATTGAATTGCGTTCTACACTTCTACTAGAATTTAGTTCGAATCATGCTCAAGTAGAATAGAATTTATTCGTTTTATTGATACTCACAAGTACTTTAGATTGAGTTTAGTACTTATACATTCGAACCAAAGTAATTGAAAGTCAAGTAGGTTAATTTGGCAACCAATGATCGCGATTCTATAATAATAACTGCACCATAGAGATGAAAGACAAACAACAAAGTTATCAAGGAACTAACAGGCGTTTTATTATGCGCAACAGAGTCATATTGTGGTGCACAATGCGCTATGTCAAATGACACTTTTTTCCTTGTGTTTATTTTCAATGGTTAATGAGAACTCGACATATATGACCAAGTATTTGTAGGTACTATAATAATAAGTAGGTACTATAATTCATACAGTTCTCACCCTAATATCGCAATTAGAGGTGCTACATTAGAGTCGCTACACAAATTGAGTTGTTTATACCGTACCAAAGAGTAAATATTATTATAGGTACTCGTATACCTATCTAAATTAGCATTTAACAATATTTGCGATAATTTTCAGACACTTAGCTAGAACGTGTTGGATTGAACGATAAAATGACGTTCGTATAATACCATAATCTTAGATTTGTGTCATAAAATTAAGTAACTAATGAGTCTAATGACGGATGCATATCTACTTTAAAATAAGAAATCTGATACAGAATGGAGACCACGAGGCAAGATCAGACCGTTTAGGTTCACAACGTCCACTTCCACGACCACCAATACAATGTTGGGTCGACAGTCGACACCGATATCCGACGTTATAGAAGAATGGATTAAGGGGGCTCAAGTTCCACAGAAATGGAGGTAGGAAAAAGGTCAAAGCTGGATGGATGATGATGAATAGGGTACTTTCCAAGTAACAAATGTTAAATTCATTTCTTAAAAATTCAGTAATAGACATAAATTGGTGGTCAAGTGTGAAAACATAATTAAAATTCGTTAAAAATTTATATAGCTACATGCAATCAAAAATCAGACGATAGAAAGAAACGGCAATAGAGAATTATGACGTCACTGTGCTGTAGCTCTATACAAACAGGTTCTGGCTATAAACAACTGTTTTGCTAAAAATGAACACAGTATCTCTCCAGTACTAACTTTAACCATCAATAACTCTGATGTTAGGTGAGATATCGAAAAACGAATTTTAGATTCTTTAGGATGTCCAAGTAAGTTGATTGATGGAATAAACAAAATGTAGTCATATTGATGACAGAGAAAGTGATAGATATACTCAATCTTACCTGCTCGGAAGCTCCGAAAGTGCAGTCTCCTCTGTAAGTGGTGACGGACCTAGTGTAGTCCATGCAAGTGACGTATTTGTCCTTGAAGTACGAGTCGTCTGAGGGCACCGATATGGGCATACAGCTCGGGTGAATGTACCGAGGTAGCAGGTTGAAACCCGAGTTGTCGCAGCAACGGATCACTTGGTTCGTGTGAACTGTTAGACAAGAGAGGTTCATGAGAACTTAGTATGTAGATGTCCTATAATAATTGGGATTAAATACTTATTTGGTTGTCGTATCGCATGGATACTATAATTGTAAAAGCGTAAGTAATTTCTCAAATACCCTTTCTTTTACTTGGAACACTATTTGCTAACATAATGAGAAGCAATTCAGGAAAAGAAATAAAAATGTACAGCAATCAAATATACAAGACCTATGTAAGACCCCTGCTGGAATACGGGTTTCAAATTTGGAACCCCTATTTTGCAAAGGACATTGACCGACTGGAAAGTGTACAGAGAAGAGCCACCAAGCTACTGCCTGCGCAAAAATACATATGAGAGGCTACACATTCTTGAGCTACAGGCACGGCGTACCCGAGGTGAACTAATCGAAGCATACAAAATCTTATCCAATAAGTATAACTGCCCGGACTTGCCCAGACTCTTCAATGTGAATACTATACACAGAGCCCGGCACAATAATGACTTGCAACTGAAGACCACTCGTTCAAACACCTTGGTCGGCCATAACTCTCTCAATAACAGAGTCGTGAGAATATGGAACAAGCTACCGCAAGAAGTCGTGGATGCATCTTCAGTCAACAGTTTCAAAAATATACTAGATAGGTTTTTAAACAGTGCATAAATAGTGGTGGATTTAATTAACTATGAACAATGACTAAGTGATATAAGTAAATAAACAATACACCAGCTTAGACATGGGCGCATCAGCTTAATGGTGCCTGCTTATTAATAAATAATAATAATAATCACGGAAAGGACGCGAGTTGTTTTTAACTGACCGACTTACATTTAAATGTTATTCACCAGTTTCTGCATTACCATGGCCATAGGCAAGGATGGTCTCTATTTATTTTTAGAAAAATTCATAGCGCGCGTCTAACACAATTTCTGTATGTTATTAACGATATATAACTAAAGCTCTATATAAACAACTTACTGGTCTTCCGAACAGGTGTATGGACCAAGTCGTGGTGGATGAACTGACTCCAGACGGCCAGGGCGATAGTCTTCTTATCATTAGGCTGATCCAAGTTATCAGACAACTTGGTGCTAACTAGACGAGCTGATGGTAAGGGCTTGTGGCTGATGGCAACGCGAGGCTGCAAAATGTATACCATCATTAACATCGGTAAGTAACTTAATAGACTATGGTTGTTTATAATACAACGATATACTTACTTATTTACTTATAATATTGATAAAAGGTTATTGTAACAAGATGAACTTACTTAATAAGCTAAATAATAACCTGAATATCATGTTTTTTTAAACAATCAACGATGCAATAATAATACTGACGTTACTGCGAAGTAAATGTGCTACTTACAGAAATCTTTGGACTCATCAAAACGTACTGATGCGTAATAATTAGTCATTGAATTAGTAATAATTAAGTTAACCTATCTATAATAACAATTAACAATGTAGGTACTTACTTTTATAGAGAAAAGGGAACGAAATGAATGATGATGAAAGTGAGATCATCCAACATGCCATGTCCAAGAATAACATGATAAGTTTCTAAGGAACGTCAAATCCAATCTGAGGAATCTAGGTATATCCCACGCGGCCACGCCTCCTCCATAAAGAAGATGTGTCCCAACAGTGGGTATTTACCCACTGTGGGTATTTACCCACTGTTGGGGCTGTTTGGGTTATTTAGCCCGACCATGATGACATAGTTCATAAAGACAAAACCAACCTCTTCAATGCCGTCAGCGTATCTCGGGTGCAGAATGCGTTTGTACCCGGTGAGCGCCTGTCCCCACGAAGACCGCACGGGGTTATTGCAGCTGCCGTCAAACGTACGGTACTTGGACGACATCTTGGAACGGCACGTGAATCGTTCCAGGCTAGCGCATTCACCGCCGTACTCACTCTCGCGTAAGTTTAAAGTGCTGATGAAGCTCGCACACTCGTCAGTGGGCAGACCATATCTAGATGACAAGTAAATAATCTCCTTTATAAAGACTCGGCAAGGGTCCAAAAGTACACTTCTAGACGCTGAAGGTCAAAGGTGCCTTAAGGTATCGCCACATTGGACACGGTCTTGTTGCGGCGGTCTGCGATATCCGAAATCCAATAAATTCTGAGTAACAACAGAGGTTGACCATTTGTAACAGGAGATCGTAGCACCACCGCGACAAAATCGCGATCAATGTAAGACTGATTAAAGCGCACTTACCTCGAACATCTAGTCCAGACGAGGTTCTGTGACGCCCTAGTGATAATCATCGACGATTTCTCAAAGTGCATAGCATCACTGGAGGGAGACCCTTCAATAGCTAGGCCCTGGGCTGCAGATCCAGCTTTGGGAGTAATTTCAGCCGCTTCCAAATGTTGCTCCAAACGCTCTAGCCTCGAAACCGTCATTTTGCTAAAACTAATTGATCTATTCGTATGTGCTGCTGTGACAGCCGGTAGCCTCTTCAACATGTCCGCATTCGGGAACGGAAAATCGTACATGGGTGGCGGATGAGTTATATCTGCAAGTAAAACGGTCATAAAGAGACTGTCCCGGTTCTACATTATTATGTTTGGTTAGCTTGGTTTAGAGAGGTGATAATTACCTGTGGTTATTATGAGGTTGAGAGGGTAAGGAGCCACATGAGCTCCAAACGTGACTCCCGCCCACAACACCACGCCAAGCAATACCATCTTCATCATTTCCTCCAGAATGCTACAACAAAGGAAAACGAAGCCTCAATATAGCAATTTACGAGTACTTGCAACACTAACCGTTGGCAGAGTTCAATTAACTGTGAAATATGAACTCCTACTGATCACCAGTTGCGTGGATAAACAAATTTATATGAAGATCTATACCAAAGGGTATCAGTGAGACCTTTAATAGTTTGACCTTTGTGGCGTCGATAAATTGGCTTTCGTCACAAATAAATATAATGTATACTCATTGGGTAAATATGTAACATCATCAAGTTTAACCGGACGAGCCCCTCTGTCTTTGTAAACTCAACGTGTAAAACATCTTTAATGACAATCTTAATTTTGTTTTAGAAAAAATAAACCATTTAGATAAGTTACTTCATACTTAATAGGCGCATGGGTTCCTACAACTTTCTTATTGTTATGTATGTAATATTGAAAAACATGTGATAGGTACAATAATGAATCATAAGTAGGTACTATGTGCGTTTCATAATTGGTAGATATTATGTTATTCATAAGAAAGAAATGTAAAGGACATTCATTCAATCGAATTAATAGCAATGAAAAATTATATTTATAATTGAATTCGACTTTCAATTTTACGCCTTTGAGGGACTGTGAGTTGTTGATACAACCACAAACATTGTGTGCTAAATGAAACAATAGTGTTTGAGCTAATTTATTGAAAGGAACTTACTATATGACGCTTTCTATATAGCTGTGCATTATAGGTAAACCCATTCTATTGAAAAACTATAATAATTTTTCAATGGGACATACGTCGTCGGCGGGCCTAAAAGGAAGGAAATCGTATTCCTCGAGAAAATATTATCCCTTCCGGTACCACTGCTTGATACTAGGAGAGTGGGACAAAATAGTGGGAATAAAGTATTGTATATTTATATGAAAGTATGTACGATAATGTCTTTTCGAAACGTAACTTACTTGTTATATTCGCAAAACTTCTTGAAGTACCTATGTATTTAGAAAAATTAAACTCTTGTGACAACCAAGGAAGTTGAACTATCCGCAGAAAATATAATTTACCAGTTTTATAGTTTTAAGGTACAAATATTAGCATATTATCGTCAATAAATGTTCAAACTTGTTTGTTTCGAGATTGTTGAACTTCCTCAGAGCGCCACGTTTGATTTTAGGCATTTTGCTGGCACTTTTACACATGGAGCTCATAACCCGTTGAACTTTCTTTTTCGTAGGAAATCTATGAACATAAAATTTAACCTACCTTTTTATGAATGGATGGAAAAAGTATAAGAATACCAATAAAAACATTCATGTCTAATCATTTGTTGTGTCTGTTGTTGTTTGTTTTAGTCTGCTATTTGTTTTTGTAGTTTGATTTTTAGTTGTCTGTCGGTCTGTTTGTCTGTGGCATCATAACAGATGATCCGATTTGGACCAGGTTTATTTTATTTAATAGAGAATTTTGTTAGCCTAGGTCTGTAAAAAATTGGACCATTGGTTTCCAAGATCTTGGAGTATCTTTGATGTCAGATGTGATCTCTGGAACGGTAATAGATAAATGGTTCGAATTTGAGCTCAAATATTCAGGATGCGTTTCCGACATCTGAAACCTTAACGATCTGATGATGACGGGAAAAGTAAGTGCACTTAAATTTCACAATATGAAACTGGAAGAATTTGAAGAATATCAGCCTGCCGAAACCATAATAGTTAGGTGGGGTCTTCTCGAACTAAAGTTGTAGGGAATCCTGAGACAATACAAGAGAGAAAAAAATTTCAAGATGGCGGTAAAAAAATGTAAATGAGCTGTAATGGAGCTAGGAATTTTAAGATAACCATGGAAAAACCGAAGGCCGAGCTCCGCGTAGGACGTAGCGGAGCGTCCCCACGCCTTCAGACGCCGCAGATCTAACCTGTTGAATGTTCTTAGCTATGTCAGGTGAAAATTTGATCAGTAGTTCTAAGATCTTGGGAGTATCTTGGGATGTTGGAGTATGATGGGATCTCTGAACGGTAACAGTTAGATGGTTCGAGTTTGAGCTCAAATGTTTAGGACTATGGTGCCCTTCCCACATCTGGAACCTTAAGGACCTGATAATGATCAGCAATAAGTAAGGGGATCAATTACATACAAAGGGGTGATTAGTACTACTACATAATTAATTCTAGGTACTCCGTAGTGCCTTAATTTCCGACACGCAAGTAAGTAAGTACTTACAATGCGATAAAGGAAGACACCTATGTTATGGTAAGTAAACTAGGTAATGCTGGTATTGCTATAAATTTCAACTATTTTCTTACTTCCGTGTTCATTTTCAATGTTCATTAATAACTTAATACTTACCTATTACGTACTACTTTTTGACCTACTACTTTATTAAAAATATTTTTTTTCTAATTATGATGTTATTAGATGTAATGACCTATTCTTCGCTTAACAGTGCTAGCTAAGCCAAGCAAAATTTTAATTTAACGCTTTTGTGTAATGCGTTATGCGTATCATATTATGTTGACGTAACCGCAGTGCTCTAAATGTTCCAATTAGTTAAAATGAATAAATATACAAAATATACGCGACGTTAGAGGGGCGCGAGGCGGGACGGCAGAGGGTGAGCGGCAGGACCCACCTCTCACGCCGCATGCTCGCCCTCTGTCATCTCGCCCCGCGACCCTCTTACGTCGCGGGCGATCCTCCTGTTACGCGGTTTCACTATATAGGTAGTACAGTCTTAGTTTGCGTGGGAATGAAATGTTTACCTTCTTACTGAGACATTTCTTTCTGGATAATAGCAGGTAGTATAATTCGTTTTAGTAGGTACTTAAATTAAGTTATGAAGTTCTGGGAAGTTAGGTACCTACCTAGGTACCTACTCGCTAAACAAAACATCACCCCTTTCTAAGGGTACCTATGTTCCAAAACAAATTTCGCTTTGTCGAGTAATAATTATTTATTTAGGCAACGTTCCAAAACCAGTTGATATTATTCACGTTGACAACTGTACATGATCCATTGCTTGTGTCAAATAGAAGTTTGATACATTTTCTGCTGATAACGTGGTAATGGAACATTAACAGTTGTCATTGTGAATTATTTCAACTGGTTAAGGAACGCTCTCCGAGTAAAGTAAGTGTTTTGGAACTGGTATTTATTACCCGACAAATGTTACTTTTTACCCGAAACTGTATTGGAACCAGCATTTATTCAACTGTCAGGTAATGATACCCTTTGTCGGGTAAATATTAAACGTTATGACTTAATTACTTTTGTTTATTTATTTTTATCTTATATTTGTTAAATATTATTTTTATCTTCTGTACATAATTGTTTGTATGTGTGCGCTTTTGGAAATAATTTTTTTCTTTCTTTTATGAAACGGAACCCAAGAGAAAATGAAATACAAACACTGCCACCACAACAACAACAAATGAAAGTTGACATTAATAATAATAACGCAGCGGTTACGTTTAACATCGAGATTAACGGCTTCAGCACACTGCGTGCTGCGATTTCGAAATGGATTCGGACCGAACCTATAGAAATCTATTTTTCGGTTTCCTTTTCTATGGTTTCGGCGCCTTTCGTTCTAAAATCGCTGCAGTGTGTGGTGATAATCGCAAAGAACGTGATTAACAAACAATAAACACAGATATTTAAAGGACTTACGTGGAATGTTCCCAGCAGCCGTCACATTCCGACTTCCTTCTAGAACATTTCTCTGGAGTCTTGATCTTATCCTTGGCATCGGTGTTCAACATCGACTTTCTTTCAATGATCCGTTTAAACAGCATAATAGCAGCAGCAGGATTTGTTGTTTGCGGCAATTGTCGCGTTTGTGACGAATGTTTGACTTGTTTAACACGATCGCCGGGAAGGAACGCTGTTCCATTAGATTGGCAGAGGAGCCAATATCACCTCGACTGCCAAACTTGAACTGGAGCGCGGACGGCGACCAGCGAGCGATCGAATCGAGACGCACGATAGAGGCCCCGCCTTACATCGGCCTCCGTAATGTACACAATGCCACAGCTTACCAAACTACAGCCAGTATGATCACATAGTTAAAGCAAACTTGTACAAAAACAGATCTCTACAAGTACCTTTTCAGCAACGCCTTATAGTAGAGTAGGCTCTATCTGGAATCTTGAAATTGTTGACTTCCCAAAACCAGTTTAATGGTCAATTTATGTAAAACAGTTAGTAATTAAACACTGACTCAGTTGCTCTGTGGTTTCTAGAGTCATCCAGGGCCTTTATTAGCGTGCGCGTTCTCAGGTATCAAACTAGTTTCTACAGCGGTTTATGACGGAATTCGTCGATTTTAATTTTTTATGATTTAATTACAGATTAATTAATGTTGGACATTGTGTAAGTCGTAATTTGTGATCATTAAAGAAGATTTTGGAGTGCGTTCCAATACCAATTGAAATTATTTACGTTGACAGCTGTACACGTTCCATTGCTTGTTTCAAATAAAAGTTTGATAAATTTTCTGCTGATAACGCAGTAATGGAACATATACAATTGTTAACGTTAATTATTTCAACGCGGAACGCTCTTTTAATTGATAAAGTTAGAAAGTATCGATTTTAATGGCACAGCAATAAAGGGCCGTCAGCACGTGGAGTGCGCATGCTCGGCGCATGCGCGCATGGTCCCCCCTCCCCGCTCGCGTCCCCCGCAACGCCAGCTGATCACGCTGGCATGGCGTGCTCGAAAAGCCGGTTGGTTGGCAGACACCGTTTGCTATTCAATGTTGTGTACACACGCAAGTACCAAGTAAGTATTATGGGCACTTGGGCAGGCACTTAGTTTGCATTCGTTAATGAGATCGAGAAAAACATCCATCATGCGCAGTTTCTGGGTACCTATCCCTAATCCTATAATATGCATTGGTTGGAGGGCATTGTATAGTAGGTTTACATATAGGTAAGGTACCTAGGTACCTACTAAGGAAAGGGAAGGTCATTCTCATATGAAAGTTTACGTAGGTATGACGTAGCATCTTGAAGGTACTATAGTTCACATATACTCTAATCTGTGCTCTAGTTTACCGAGTCATTCGCGATGCACTAGGAACAATATTCATGTTCCATTATAATTACTTTTCTTCCCTGTTTGAAAGTCTCACAGAAAAGACCTACTTTGCTCCCACTTTTTGAAGAACCAATGAGCGTTTTTCGAATAGGTGGGATGAAAAGTGATTTTCATATGAAAGTTTACGTATGACTGCCAATATTATTATTTATTATATATAGGGTCCTATTTTTTTAGCGGCAAATATTTAGGTGTCATCTATAAGGTCATAATAACAATAAAGAAAGGGCAAATATATTTTCGAGAAAAACGACAAATGAAGAATGAATTATTGCTATTCTAATATTGAAATAAGAACATGGATGGACAAAAAAATTTTGGAGTTCGTTCTGAAACCAGTTGAAATTGATCACGTTGATAGCTGTACACGTTCCATTGCTAGTTTTGAATAAAAGTTTAATACATTTTCAGCTGTTTAGCGGTAATGGAACATGCACAGGTTACTTACGCGGTAATGGAACTGGTTATGGAACGGTCTCTTGAAGGCGCTCTAGTTCACTCACTGACCTGAAATATCTATACTATAGACAGATATTACAGGTCAGTGAGTTCACTGAATCATTGGCAGAAACCCTTTACGTCATCATCATCGTCACAATAAGAAACTTGAATGACTAACATAATGCCACTGAGCCAAGTCCTTGCACTGAGCTTAATATTCATTCATTACCTAGGTACCTAACATCTTAATCATATCATAAGTTTCCGGAATTACCTACCTACGGATGATCTAAGTAATAATAAGTAAATATGTAGGTACTTACCTAGGAAAACTATTCTATCGTGTCTATTATTATCGTAAGATTAGACAGGAGGATCTTGCTTGTACAAAGCTATAGTGGTACCTAACTACCTAGGTGATAAATAACTTCTATTCTAACTATAAAGCAACAAATAAGATAGAAAGGTCTTACGACGAGTTCTTCATAAAATTAAACTTCATGATTCTGCTTTGTGTTTTAAGTAGGTATTATCTGGGTAATTAATAATACATGGGTAATATACACAGATTACCCGTAAACTGTCATAATATAATAATTCTGGGTGACGTCTTTAGAAAAGTAAGAGCAATAAGAATTGTAATCATTGTTGTGTTATAAACTTTACAATGTAAAGTTGTAAGATTTGTAAGACGTTTGCTGAGAGAAGGTAAGTAATCAATTAAAATCAGTGGTAATCATAATCAATCACGTTTGCGCTTGCTTGCAAAGTACCTACCACAGAAAAATATTTGAATAAATGTGGAACACAAAGAAAATTGTACAAATAAAACTCTTCAAATCTCCGATGGAATCAAGAACATTGTCTCCGATCATGGAGATTGCACTGTTGCACTGTGTATCCGAATAAATTCTGATACGAATGTAGTTGACATTGACATCTGCAAATGTTAAACGAAAGGCATAATTTTTGCTATCACTGTGGCTGGCGCTGTTGGTGAACATAAACTGTTCGATTTCAAAGAAAACCGATTAGTTCCTAATTTGGCCGCCAGCAAAAAAGCTAGAATTATTTTTTATTCCGCGACGAGGGATTGGACTTGTTTCGTGAATCGGTTTGTAAAAATCAAAGAAATTATCAATAAATAAATGAAATAGGTAATAAACCAATTAGATTCAGAAAACCAGCAATCTCATTTTCTTCTTAGGGCACCACCGCGCCATGGCGTCTCATTTGAGCACAAAAGATCGTTTGCTCTCTCTTGTTGATGATATCGAATTGATTGTGAAGTAAGTTTTTAGTACCTATTCATTCTATTACAATTTGTTCTTGGGGTCTTAAAACCTTGCTGACTGTGTCTAATTTATTTCAGGGAAATAATAGAAGTGTCCATAGCGCCGAAGTCACAGAAACTGTCGGCGGCCGACCACGCACAACTGACGGATTTGCTACTTTCAAAAGATGCAGAGTTGAAGAAAACATTAGAACTAGCCGATGACCAGGCTAAGATACAGCAGAAAATGAATGAGCTGAAGGCCGAAGTGGACAACAAGGTTTGATATAGCAATGTAATAAAATATTCTCATCAAGCCAGTAGAATCTACATGATTTTAATTAAGTATCTTTGCTTCTGATCCATCCCAGGACCAAGATATTCATCACTTGCAAAGGCAACTAAAGGATGCAGAGCAGATATTGGCCACATCACTATATCAAGCACGACAGAAACTAGCTTCAATTGTGAAGTCCAGGAAAAGGCCGGTCCCATCCGAGGAACTTATCAAATTCGCTCACAGGTTAATGCAATATCAAAATATTTAATCGATTCAAAAAAGTATGCCAATTCAAGGCTATAAAAACAAAATTCAAATTACTGGAAATCTGCCGTTAGTTATTAATTAACCCTTACCTTATTGTGGTCCACAGAATCAGTGCATCAAATGCAGTTAGCGCACCACTGTCGTGGCAACCGGGCGATCCTCGGCGGCCGTATCCTACAGATCTAGAGATGAGGCTGGGAATGCTTGGACGACTTTGCGACCTACCACTCAATGGGCACACACCATCCACACTAAATGAACTACACAGAATAACCACTGGAGGAGGTAAGATTTCCACCACACTCACAATAATTCTTAGAATATTTCTTTGTTGACTATTAGTCAATCATTATCAGTGCTTGTGTTTTCCCTTATGTTTAGACAACTCAGTTGTGTATTATTCCCCTATAAGATATTGTATTTAATTTTATGTATTGATTTATTCTTCAAGCTGGATGTATCGAAATAATAGTACATTACTGCAGAGGCCATGAAATTAGCCATTATTGGCCGCGGATAACAAGGCAATTTACCGAACCAAGGCCAAAAATGGTTATTTCGGCCGATGCTTGTCTAGTGCTTTTCAATTAATGCGAGGAAATCGAAAGAAAAATCACATTTTAAATACTGCTTTTTTCGACTTGGAAGCAGTAAAAGGAAAGAAGTGGTGTTATTCGTATACAGTTGGAGTTTTGATGTTATAAATTCGAATTTTTAAAAATAAAAAACAAAATAAGTTAGGATTCCTGGCATTAGTCCGGTAAGATTGTATGAAAATCCATTACTGTCGTTAATTTTTTATGTAAGTATGTACTACCCTGGCTCAAAATTCGAATGTATTGAGCACATTTCCGAGCATCTTTGAGAAAAATATTATATTTATCATTTGCAGTGTGATACAATAACGAAATAATTTTAAAAAAAATATTCCTCTTTTGAGGCTTCGGCCCTTTACTAACCAATTTTTGATAGTTTTTTTTAAAGTTGTCACTCTCAGCTGATTATTTTTATATTCATAAGTGTAGACCTATATATAGTTTTTCTGAGACACGGTAAATTGATGTTGAACTTTTAATATTGATTGGCAATATGTTGATTTACTATGGTTTCAGGAACATAGAAACTGAATAATGTTTACCAAATTGAAACATGTATTATAATATGAATATTTTTATTACGTTGCCACTTGCCAGAATACAAAATTGGTTGGTGAACCTAGGTACCTAGACTAAGAATTCCATATACTAGGAATTTATTTAGACTCCAATCAGATCAAGATATAGATAAATGAAATGGTTGATTGAGTGCAGGCAGACACAGTCCTAGCTCCACATTGGTTCATGGGGAGGGGTCATGTATATAGGAAACTGCTACATACATCGAAGATCACAGGTCACGTCATGATATCATTTTTCTAAATAAATCTGTGACATAAAAATACAGTTTTTCATAAAAGGTCTGCTCAATTAAATGACGAACGGTTTTTTTTTCGTTCCCAGTACCAGCATCAGCGTCGAATCAGTTTACGTGGCATCCTTCGGGTGATCTGCACATGTCAATGGGGGGCGGGAACTCGGTCGCTATCGACGGCCGCGGGAAGGATGCGCCGACGCAGGAAGACGTGGAGGTCATGTCGACTGACTCAAGTTCGAGCTCTAGCAGCGATTCTCAATGAATACCAGAAAACAGCTATAAAATGCATACTTCCAAGATATAAGAAAAGGGAAGCTTACTATGTCTGTTTGAAAATAACTATTGCATGAAGCGTAAAAGACAACTTTTTGAAACTAAAATGTTGATTGTACAGTATTTAAGGCAAGTTAAAACCGCTAGCAGGTGCTTGCTGATATTTGTATAAATATATTGGTTCTAAATAGTAATTTCTAAGGAAAGCATATTCAAATAAATTATATTTCACAATATTTTGTTTTATTGAAGTTTCAGAACAATAATTAATTTTCTATTTCGAACTATTGAAATTATGCCTATGAAAAGAGCAATCCACTCCAGATAGATCATGGTCCCTCGGTGGATTCTTATCCCAGATTTCAAGAGGTCTCAATAAAAGGAGTTTAGCTATCTCTTTCAGTTTGGTTGCTATGGCATGGCAATGCCGTCGCTATGGATATAAATGTTTTTGTGTTCATCGTAGATTGCGCACGTCACTTTAGTAAATACTGAGAAACTTGCAAGATTGGGTTTTTATCGAAATAATTTAGGTTCATAGCTTTAATTAACGATGGCGGAACGGGCTCCAGTATCAGCGGAAGATACGTTAGTTCGATATGACAACCCAGTGTTGGTGACTAAACAGCCGGAGAAACCAGTGAGTATTGGAATTATCTTCATATTTGTGACCTACTTTCAGACTACCGTTATTCAGTATTAATATAACATTCTATGCTACCTTTATCAAGTCTATTAACGTTGAAGCCTAAGGCTCCCTTTATGTATATGTCTACATGTCAGGAACAGTTTCTGAAGACTGTACCTTCAGAAACTGTTCCTGACATGTAGACGAACCTAGGACCATGTTCCTTGGTCCTAGACTTGCTGGTATTTTTAGGATACTCATAAAGTTCTATCAATTACAACCTACAAGAATTTTTAGAATCGGTCTAGTATCTAGTTTTTGAAAAATTATAACGTTTTTTTACTTCTGTAAATCTTTAGATATAATTCTGACCTTACATGTAGGTAATAATATAAATATCTCATTGGAAAATAGAGAACGTATATACCTACTTACCGTCTGTCGTCCTAGCCACTGCGCCACCGATGCTACGACGCCCTTTTTATTGACCCCAAAGGTTTAGTAGAATCTTGTTGTTCTGCTACCAGTTGATATGACGACAATGATGAAAAATAACTTGAGAACTGAAGTACCTAGTAGATATTGTTAACGTCACGAGTGTTATATGAAAACTAACTTTCTATTCAAACACACTAAGCACATATCTAAAACTGGCAGGTCTCTCCCCGCGCCGGGCCCTCAATACAACCATGCATACCAACAGAAGCTAAACGTGAAACTGAAGAGATCCTTAATGCTATCCTACCTCCAAAAGAATGGGAAGAAGACGGTCAGATTTGGACACAAAAGGTATAAAATAAGGCTGGAAACCAAGGCCATTTTCATTAATTTAGACACTTCTTGTGGTAAGTATGCCAACATTCTTGGCATAACATCACATAACCCTAACGCTTCTATAATAGCAATATGATCGCAAGTTTCCACAACAAGGTGATGAGCTAAGATTTACCTAATAATCAAGGCCCATCTTAGAAATATTTCGTAGATTAGGAACTGCCTGATGGCAGTTCCTTGCAACTCCAATTTGCTTCCTACGCAATAAAAGTGAAATAAGGTATGGCTACCTGCAGATATCGTCCACCCCGGCGACGCGGCTGGATGTGATCAACCTGCAAGAGATGCTGGATACACGCCTGCAACAGCGGCAGGCGCGAGAAACTGGCATATGTACGGTGCGCCGGCAACTCTACACTCAGTGTTTCGACGAGCTCATACGACAGGTTCGGTTTACCCACCGTTACAAAGGTTTACAACGCTCTGAAACTTTTAACATAACTTCTGTTTTACCTTTTCCTTCCTCTTATGTTAGGTACCGGAAAATCCAATAGGTGGAGTTTGATACAAATGTAAAAATCATGGTCATTCGAGCCGGATCTTATACGAGTGTCGGAGGTATTTCAAGGTCTTATTTTTTTAATTTACGACTAAACCCGCGATTGACCTCAATTTCACTTGGTGGAGCACACGGGTTTTCACTGGCTCTTCTATAAACATTGCCGAAACACATCAACGCCGAAGCGAAGATATTTGACAACAGATTTTACCATGCATATCCTGAAGGGGGTGTTGCAAAGGTTGAGTTAATTTCAGCATGACGGTGTTTCATGGTTTCAGGTGACAATAAACTGCGGCGAAAGAGGTCTCCTACTGCTGAGGGTGCGCGATGAAGCGAGAATCACTATGGAAGCTTATCAGACCCTCTACTGCAGTTCTATCGCTTTTGGTATGAGGAAAGCCTTACAGGTTTGTGTGTACCATATTATCCAGGCCAGTCAAGTTTTCCTCGATGATAACTTAATCTTTGTACAACACAACTACACAGGTAGCGTGTCTCAATGTGAAAATTTATCTATTTTTGTGAAAATTCATTTAATTTTCACTGGACCTATTTAGGTCGACATCCGATTCGAGTTTTTTGTCTTCTGAAACCCAATCAGTGTGAATTACAATTTAATTTATCCGCCTATGTATCATTTGTACAGTCAGAGCAAGGTAAATCAGACCTGATGGATCAAGTAGCCAAGCTGGAAGCCGAGCGATCCTCGCTGGAAAAGCTATGCAGCGAGCTAAAACAAAAGACGGAGCAGCTGGAGAGACGTGCGGCGGAACTACGCGCCGCCGAAGAGAAGAGACACCAGGAGGAGTTATTGGCTTTGAAGAAGACCAACGCTCAGTTGAAGGTCAGTATCAAGCAAGATAAATTGACCAGTCTGCACTGCAAAATCCTAAATTTTGTTTTAGTGTCTAATTCGTACTGTCTATCTTGTTTTGTGTAAGAGTTTCAATAATTTATTCACTTTGATTTGATAAAAAGATATTTCGAGACAATCCACTTACGGTTGGAATAAACCATCGTGTTGTAAGGAGAGTTCTTTAAAACCCCACAGGGACGTTTATGTTTTAACATAGCCAATAAGAAACCTAGGTAGAATTCGGTCTTGATTGAGAGATTTCTCTCGCATAATAGACTGGATGGTCCTACGTCACGTTACAATAAAATATATCTATCGATCATTGACGATTTCTTTGCCTCTGCTGTAGTGTATTCGTAGTCCTGGGTTCGATGTCTGTTAAACAATAAGCAAAAATATAGATATACTCGTCCCGGGCCTAAAGTGTTAGTTTTCTTTGAACCAAGATAAAAAGATTGTTCGGATAAATCGGAACTGTATCATATTATAATCGTTCATTTTAATATAATTTCTTTTATTTTTCAGGCTCAACTCGAGGGTATCATCGCGCCAAAGAAGTAAACAGTGCTGTGTTAGTCAGAATATTCGTTAATTATTTTTAAGATGCTTTTTGTTGTTCTTATTAGACGTAATAATGATTTAAATTGTGTTTCTATATTAATTATTAATACTAAATAAACTTTATACCTTATCGTGCACCTGTTTTTAACTTTTCAAGCCCTGAAATGAAAAACCAAAATAATTTTATTAAAATATATATATTAAACCATTTAATTGGGACAAACATACAATATTTTCATTAGTTTACAATTCACATATCGCTAAAGAGCCTTAGAAAGGTATAAAGGACACACATAGAAAACCATTCTTTCATTCAAACACATCAAAACTACCATTGCGATAACTGTTTCCTTTAAATATAAATTAATTCTATTACACTTGATACAATCATCAGCGAAAATATACATTTTGTTGAGATTAATGGACAATAGACAGGATTATACATACACACATCGTCAAAAGGTTATGGACTTCTCAAAACAAATGCACTGATCATCACTATCTGTAAAGGGTTACAAGTACTACAGTTAAATACTTAAAATCAAATTCATTTGAAATTAATTATAATTGAATCGGATAAAAATTAAAAATACAATCGTGATAACATTACATAAAATTCATTTGAGAAACTAAGGCACCACATACATATAATAAAACTAAAACATTTAAATTAAAATACTAGTACACCAGTAAACGCAAATACTGCATTAATTCATTATTATTATAATCCACAAATAAAATTGAAATTATTAAATTAATAACTACAGTTGTATGTTCGAAGTCAAAATGTGATGCCAAATAGCCAACTCTTACTGTTCAAATCAAGTCACGGTCCTACTGGATATAAATACTGCGTTATCGATGTTATTTACATCTATAATACGTAATCTCACACGTCTCGCCTACCTTTATAATCTACTTTATCATCCAATCACATTCTAAAGTTTCCACTTAGCAGGTACAGCATCAACATTCAGTCAAACATTAAAAACTCGCGCGGAATGAAATTGATAAAAATAAAAATACGTAAAGTATCTCAAGAATATTATCTATCAAAATAGATAGTAAAGTAACATTTATTTTATAATCATAAATCTAAAAATCTCCGTCGCAAAATTGTTGTAGAAAAATAAAATTGTGATCAAAATAAAATGCCACAAAACGCGTCCCTCGTTAATGGATTTCTTCAAATTGCCCGTACACGTATAAGAAATCGGTGGAATTCTAAGTTTATTATCACAGTTATAATACAAAAATAGGATGGAAACTCGTTTTCTCTTCGCTTATCGTTTCGTTGAAGAAATCTACAATCGAGTTGTTCTCGGGTGATTATAAAAATAAATATTAAAGATGTTAAGGCTACAGGAGACGACCAATGGCGATTGACAATTGGAGAGGATACAAAAAATCGAGAAGGTTGTAAGCACTTCTCGCTTCTTTATATAGCGCCGTCTCTCATTAATTGTCATTTGCAATTGATCGTTTGGCGGACCCTTAAGTATCTGATAGGTTTGTCATGGGTTAAAAATTTGTCGGAACGGAGAAGATGTTTTACGGAGAGAGTTATGTTTACTGTGGCTGTTCGGTGTAGGCGGTGACCCTGTGGGCGGGACCTACGGGGATGGTGGTGACCCGACCGGCGCCGCCGTCTAGAAGTGGATTGACCACTTGCACGATGTCTGGCTGTAGGGAATGCTCGCCGACCTCAGCTTCACCCTCCCCTAAACTGATGCCGGCCTCCTCTAGGTCTGTGGGCGCGGTTTCACTACTGGGACTAGTTGTCAACTCCAATGATATTATTTTCTCTTGCGTTGTCTCCACCTGGATGAACGGTTTAGTAACATCGTGATAAAATGGGCAAAGTAGAACTAATTTTAGTATTTTAGAATTGAACAATTTTTAGCAGTATGAAAACGGATGAAATGTAAAGGTAAACATTTTAGATGAGCATGAAATTGTGTCAAGTTTAACCATCATAATGGGTCTATTTAGCCATCTTTATTTCAAACTCTGTCATCTAAACTAATATGAGATGAATAAATGAATGACACTAAGTTACCGTTTTAAAATAGACGTAATTTTAAAATGAAAATCAATATAGCAGATCTTACATTAATTAATTTTACATGTAAGGTAAAACAACACCAAACACCAACACTAAAACTAAAACTTTTAGTGTAATAGAAGCTCTAAAAGCGTTAGTGGATTAGTTCTGCCTGCATCACTAAGAAAGCACCAACAAAACAGTACCGAAACAAGAAACAGAACAAACCATTGCTTTCGGTGAAGATTTCCGTGTCTAGAATCCGGGTATAGTCTGACAAATGATACATAACATTATTGTTAGCATGCCATGCCAAAATATCATGCTGACACACGGGTAAATTGTTTATAAATACAAGTATAAATAGAGGATAAAGAAACTGAAGACATTAATGAAAATACACATACGAGTAAGTTTTATAATGTGGGAAACTTTGACTCTACAATATGGAAGTTTAATAAATAACCTATTACTTAAAATTTACATTGATATACGTGGGATGTAAAATGTATATACATACATAATATTCATATGTATATTTTGTGTGTAAGTGTTATTTACCACAACTACCTATTAGTATTAGTTCTATGTGAGTGAATTGCTACGTGAGCTCTACTTCTTTGTTCTACTCCAATCATGGTGTTTCACGGTTTGTGCCAGAAAACATTATGTGCATTTATTATCTATCAGTGTTTATACACGTACTATTTATTCACGGTCAGTCTAATATCGTAGTTTCAAGTCCTTATGTTACTTTAGATTTTTTTTCAGATTTTAAAATATCTTTTTCAGTAGTTTCGTCAAGTCATCAAGTCAAAAATTGCACGTAGAAAGCTAAGCGAATATTGTAAGATATACAAAGTTAAAAAAAATAAAAAACAACCACACACGATACGGCATTGCTTGTGTACAGCGTCTTTTAAATACTTATGTAGCAATGTACAGTTCGCGACGCGTACCTCTTTCTCAATGACTTTCTCAATGTACTCGATGGTTCGCACTTTAGTCTCGCCGGTGGTGGGGCACAGAAATTCCTCGGTGCGCAGTGTTATTCGCTCGTCTAACAATTTTTCTTTCTCCTTCACGGCCAGTATTGGCCCCGGTTTTGTACGTAACGCGATACGTGGCAGGGGCCAACTCTATAATTTGTAAAGCCAATTTTGACATTCACACCCCGCTATGGACATACATTATGCCAAGCGACATAGACCCCACCCACCCACATAAATAACACAAGTAAAAACCATATGTTTAGTCGACAACAAAAAAGGTTACCACTAAAGCAGCGGTAGAAAAATACAGATTAAAAAATGAAATGTAGCCGGTGTGTTCCAATATGTGACGTGTATCTTTCATGAACGAAAAATCATCAAAATGCAATGTTAAAGTTATGGGTCAATATGGACAATGGAAATCCAATGGTTCTATGAAACACCAACTAATATTCATGAGTGTTAATGATCATTCGATGTTAAATGTTATAACAAACAACAGGTATTTATTTATTGGATTATGACAACACATTCTAAGTCGGGGACAGAAAAAAGAAACTGTTGAACCATATAATAAGCAAATACCTATATTGAGTTTTAATAACCTTATTTGAAAAGCTATTTTAATCAACAGTTCCTTTTCAACTGATTTCGGTTGCTTAGTAGTTTTAATTGGACAACATTCAATGAGTCTGTCTATTGTATCACCATAGCATTTTAGATGAAAAATATGTATTTACCTCAGCCGGAGATTTCTCCCTTTGCGGCACTTCTCCGATAATATCATTCGCTGGTCCCACCATGTTTTTTATCGCCTTTGATGATTCGATTGCTTCCTATAAACGTAATAAAATCAGTATCACTATGCAGCCACAATGTTGATGCGATGCTTCTTTTAGTTGATATTATTTATTGCCATTAATGTTCTGGTTTAACAATCGACATTCTGCATTAACTGGTCAAACGCTATCGACCAATGAGTTTCTTTCGTTCCCAAAGCTGTCGTCATTCAATTTAAGTAACAATATTCAGACTTTCACGGTCATATTAATTCACTTTCAAATTAAATGAGTGCCCTAAGCTCATGATCACAAAATACATAGTAATAGATAGATCTTCTTCATACTTGCAGGATCTTCTTCATACTTGCTGGAACGTTCATGGCCGCCTGAAACGCCGTTTGAGTGAAAGTGGCGGAAATACAATACCTAAGTTCAAAACTGCCTGAATGGCTGTGGAAGGTTGGTGGAATGTCGCTGCGCTGAATCCTGTTTAAGCAATTTCGGGAGTGTTTCAACCTCCAAAAAACCACTCCCCCGCATGGGGCCTGATCGGGCTCAATGGCGCGCCCTAGGAGAGGCCTACGTCCAGCAGTGGACTAGAATAGGCTGATGATGATGAATCGTAGTGGAAGGTCAACTGCGCCTCTGCCTGCCTAGTGTTTCTTTCCTAGAGAGTTCTAGACGTACCTGTTCAAGGGAGCGCAGACGGGCCGCCCGCCACGCGGCTCGCCGTGCGGCGCGGGAAGCTGCGTCTTCCGGTTCACCAGACTCCGCGCGCCGCCGCGCTGACTTCGCGGAAGGGCTCACGCCGCCGCTTCTTGGCAGACTAAAATGGGAAAAGCTTGTCAATTATAGAGATCAAAGGGCTGATCTAATTATACGGTTTAGAACACGAGAAAAGGATATTCTAATGGATAGGATATGTCAACCAATGTCCGTTCCCATAAGGCTGGTTATCGAAGCTGTCCAGTAGACTAAGAGTAAAGCTAGTTTTGCGCGCGACAGAGACGCCATCTTTCTCTCCTCTTCATACTAAACGCTGTATTGTCTTGTCAAGAGTCACCTGTGTCCGTTCTCGTAGGGCTCGTCATCAGAGTGCGAGCTGTCTCCACTGCGGCGGTCCTCCCCCGGGGACCACGAGCGGAGCTCCGCCCGCGACAGTGACGCCATCTTCCTCTCCTCTTCTTGCTTCAATTTCTCCACCTCATCCGCCGACAGGAATGTGAATACTTTGTCTGTCCAAACAAATTACGTTTTCTAAATTCAAGACCGGTCGAATTCAATATGGTATTAAACTATTTTTTTTAATTGCATCATCAACTTACATGGACATACTAAAGAAGGATCTAAATTTAGTTTTTCGATATCTCAACTAACATCAGAGATATTAATGGTTTAAGTTAGTATTGGATATATATACTATATCCCTTTCTAACAAAAGTCCTTTATATGCAGCCTGGACCTGCTTGTATAGCGCTAGAGAACAGTTACGTCATAAAACTTATTGCCGTTTCTTTCTACCGTTCTGATTTTTGATGTTGCCTGTAGCTATTTTATTTTTCAATGAATTTAATTCTGTTTTCAAATTTGACCATCATATTTTGACTATTTCTTAATTTTTAAGAAATGCATTTATTATTTGATACTTGGAAACTACCCCTATAGTTGTAATTCTTTGCTACGTTATGAGTTGATTGATTGTAAATACGCGCATGTATAATAATTACAACTTTTACCTGGCTTAGACGATGGTTTGTGACTCTCTTCCATAGCATTTTCGAAGAACTTTTTCTTATCGCTGACAGATGCTTTCACAAAATTACCAGAATGAGGTGGGGAAGCCTGAAAACACATCAACTGAAAATAAATATCATATATAATTAATTTTTAGACACAAATTTCGATGAACGATCACAATGACAAAAAAAGCATATGATATTTACAAGCGATGAAACCCCTTCTCCAGGCTAGTAAACACCCATGCAGTCAAAAATAGTATTAGTTGTTATGCAACACGGCATATACGAGTCAAAATTAATGCGAATGTAAGTAAATTAAATATTACATGCAAAATATAAGTAATTGCAAGTTAATTAACCATAAGAGGGTAAGTAACAAAATGGGATATGGAGGTATGACAGACTGTGTGTGTTGTTAAGTCATGTTTTCGGGGTGAGTTGTCGACGAACACAATCAAAAGAAGCTGGGTGTGTGTGAGGAGATGCCGTACATTGATGATTACCTCGCCGATGGCGAAGGCTTTGATTTTGCTGCTCCATGCGGGTTTCGGGGTGGAGGCGGGCGAGGAACTCGATTCCCTCTGGAGTTCCAAGCTGTTCGACAACGTATCGGATTCAGGCGCAGTCGTCACTTCGCCGAAACGGACTCTTCTCTCGGACAGAACACTTTTGGGCGCATCACCAGTATTAATTGGAACAGTTTGGGTGACGTTCGCATTTATATCTTGCACTAGGGGGCTGCTAAATTGCGAAGGCGAAACTTGTGGCTTATAATCAGCGCTTTGGTGAGAGGCACACACCGGGAGCGTGCATGTGTATGGATTGAATGTACCCGCAACCGTAGTCAGAGATGGATACGGATTGATAGGCGGATATGTCGGCGAGTGGACCATGCTTGGTGAAATATTTCTAATTCTGAAATCTCTTAATGAATAATGCGTGGGAATGTGGCTCGGAATGTTTTCGAAAAATGTTTGGTCGGGGTGTAGACTACACGGGGTATTGGGTAGATGTGAAACACTAGGCAGAGTCCTATAATGCGCATGCAATAATTCTGGTGGGTCGACCTCTCGGCCGGGACTGATTGATAATAACTCGTCATAGTATTCATCTGTAGTAAAAGATTGGGGATCTGGTGTCCGGAGGATATGATAAGAAGGCACTTCTGATTGCAGATCCAAGCGGGACGGAATATTTATGGGAGTCGACGACGTCGGAAAGGCATTATAATTTACAGGGGGCGGAACTTCACTTTCTGGGGAATTGGTCGAATCTGTGGACTGCATGGTTGTTTCGGCCACGGTTGGCGTCGGTAGTACGATTCGCTCGAGAACCACAGTAATGGGAGGCACACTGAATTCGGTTTCTTCGTCGCTTACAAGTCTGTCACTTACGTTCGTATCGAACGAAGGCGGAGGAGGGATGATGATGTCGTCGCGGAGTATCGGACTCGGTTTGCGGACCGGCCTCGAGACCTGCAGCTCGGTTTTCGGCGGACTTTGGATTAGTAAAGAGCTACTTATTCCCGGGCATGCATCGTTAGTATCTATGATGGTAGGCCCCTTGACTTCTGCTTCATGCACTTCATGCGGTACGGGTTTGTATATGGTGTTCGTATAGTTCGTCGGCAACGGGTATCGTTCGGGTTCGTCCTGTGGCTCCTGATTGAAACTAACTCGCTTCGCTGGCGGTTTGCGCGGCACTTGTGGTTTCTGTTTGACAGGGGGAGGCGGCGGCGGTTGCGGTGGGCGCTGCGTCAGCATGGGCGGGTCCACCGAAGTGCCATCGGCGGATGTCGGCGGGGGGGTGGGTGCGGAGGGGGGCGGCGTCCTCATTTTCTGTTGCGTGAACACCGCGAGCGGCGAGGGGGGCGCCGCTTGCGAGCTAGACGACTAACCAAACCAACATAATATACTCTACACCTCCGTACTCTAGCAAATCATTACCTAAGTACCGAAAAACTACAGCCGAGTAATGTGCAAGATATTCAAGCCAAAATTGTAACGTTTGCAAATGTTTGTCGATTTTTTTACTCATCTGGTATTTTACATTACTGCAAAGCTAGTTACATGAAAAGATAGTTTATAATTAAGAAAATATTAAACAATTTACAAATAAATTCTACCACGATATAAGTAAGTGAAAAACGAACTTCAGCGAAAAACGAATCTTCCAAAATAAATGTTACTGAAATTTTTGAAAACTTAAAAGTGTATCAATGAAAAATGAACAACATAGTTTGTTGATATCATGTATTTGAATGCAACACTAAAATATAACGTCAATTAGAATAATTCTATACAATACAAATTAACGATGTAATTAATAATAATTATAATCGATTACACCAAAGATAAAAATTGGCAGTTTTAACAGTAAATTTGGCCAAAAGTTTCCTATTAATAGACGTAAATAAGTTTACAATAATATGGACAATGATTATTATGGTCATAAATATTTAAAATAATTTATAATGGTAGACAACAGCGGATAGAAATATTTCATTGCTATGTCCAAAATAGTAAAAACGAATTAAGTAATTTATTTGTTTCGTGAATAAAATCATGACCAATTAACACAGATACTTACTTACTCCGCTGGCGCAGCGACCCGAAGTGGATCTTGGCCTCAACACAGATTAACACAGATTGTCCGTGTAATTTTAAAACATTTTTGAAAGAATCCACAATATCTTGTTTGTCCAATATTTATAGACTAAGTTAGAGCAATGACCTATCCCATTTTAAAGAGTAATTTAAATGATGGCAATTTCCCATCCATCGATGCAATGACATTTCCATACGATTTCAGTAAAGGTTGCCATTATTTAGATTCCACTCTTTAAAAACAAACTGTGTAGAGTAATTAAACTGGTATACATACCTAGTTATATTTACTATAGGTACGTACACAGATATATAAAACTGGTCTTATGGCGAAGTTATTGTATGTACTGTACAATTATAAAATGTTTTCAAAAAGCGGTATCAGGTTACATATTATATTTATTATTGGTTATTGGTCGATGGTCGTCTCTGTTAAGGTATGTGACAGAGGTAATAGCCATTTATACTGATACTATAATACCGAATATTTTCACATAGAAAATATTATTGACTTCAGTGTATCTTAAATGTTACGACTATAAAATGTATTCAAATGTATATGGGACTACACATTAACGGTTATTGGTCGGTTTAATTAGGTACGACTGAGGTATATTAGCCATGTTATATGGGTGAAAAGTTATTGGTAGAAAACGTCGAATGATACAATAAGAGATATTGGATAATAGCAGAATATTCTGAATTTGGAACTACGGACCTACAACAAATTTTGTTTGTCTCTGGCGTCACAGATAATGTGATCGGCGTGTAAGAGCGTATTTGGCGCAAGATATGCTAGCTTGGAGACATCTTTTAGAGCCCTTGCACATTGGCGGCATGATCCCCCACTTGGCCGTCTTCCATATAAAAACTGCATTGACGTTATAACCGCGCTTTTTTATATGGACCGCGGTTAAGTCGAGCTGCTGCTGCGCCGATGTGAAAGAGCTCTTGAAATTCCTCGGCGGAGTAACAGGAAGCAAAGAGGTCGAATCTTACACATACATGATTGATAATGATGATTACCATGAACATAGAAATTACAACACAAAACTGTCGCTATCACAGTTTATAAATTTTAAAAGATTTAGTCTTAAAAGATAACCACCAAAAAACCACGGTTCCTCATGTCCAACATCTCAAACAGATTATAGAAAGCGATGACTCATTTCGTAGTAAAATTGTAGAAAACTTTCTCCGAAGAAAACGCGATCGCTATATGTGATATAGAGCCTAACAAAATTTTGGTGACAGAACATTTATAAATAAACAATTCAAACTTAGGGCCGTTTTCCTGTCACACGGATTTTGGCCCGGGTGCGGATGTGCTTCGCAAACGTGCCGTCCACAAAGGTATATTTTCATACAAGCTCTTTTAATGTCGTCCATGGTAACCGCAGGAGTTGCTCTGCATATGGTTTCGCACGCGGGCCAAAATCCGCCCGACAGGAAAAAGGCTCTTATTAAGAAATTCTAATTGAAAATAATGCATCTGTTTTCGTCAGGTAAAATAACAATCTTGTTTATAATTGAGGTTCTGCGACCAATTTTTGCTAGACTTCTAGCCACCGAAATATAAAATCGATTTAGCCTAAACTAGTTTTTCGTAGTGAACATCCAAAACACTAAACTAAATTATTTATCTTACGTGTCTAACTAAACCGTCAACCATAATTAATAAATTCATAAAATAGGTATCTTATGTACATATTTCAGATTTTATAGTTCAAATGCGATTTATGGAAACACCCTAAAACAAGGCTTCATAACATTTAATTGGATAACAGACATCCGACTGCCGAATGGTGTTGTAAGATTGATGTAGTAAATCGTAACATGAAGCTACAATTTTTTCATAAAGCCCATGGCCCATATCCAACGAGTTTTGATGAAATAAATAAGACAAATATTTTGTAAATTAAATACTACATACTTACAGCGATAAATTTAAATTCTTAGAAGTCGGACTACATCAAAGTTTTAGATACTTAGATGAAAGAAAAAATAGTCTCCCCCAAATTAGGGACGGGCGTTCGTTCTTTCATGTTTAGATAAGTAAATAATTCATGCCACATATTTCCAAATTGTAGCTTCATGGTCATTTAAATATTTTTGTTGATTATTCAATATTACATAATATTTTCCATTCATTCCATTGAATAATAACTATTTATTTACAACGAACTGGACAGAACTTAAGAAATTGTTTAGATTTATCTATACTATGCGTTTCCTTCCTGTTCCTCTGCGAATGCATTCTGCAATGGACGATATTATGCTTTATCAATATAATTTTGTTTAACATTATAGTTTTAATTTCGTTTCTATGCGAAGTTGACCAGTACATAAGCTAACACATGACGACATTAAGCTAAGCTACAATAATACAAATCGACCGCTGCTATTGCTGTTTATTACAATTCTTCAAACGGAACTTAAAAGAATCGAAGATACATGCAAAATAATTCTTAATGAATATCGACTAAAACTGAATTACATTTATAAACCTTAACGTAAAAGTCAGAGAGGCGTCCGAAATAGGTTTCCTGTATAGTGTTACCCTTCCAGTTTATCTCAAACCATCTACATAATAATAATAAATGCTATAGGTACGTAAATATACTAAACAACATTTATTTTGGAAGATAAGGTGTTAAGTAAGATACGTAAAATACATTTAAATTACTCAATATACATACAAAGTATATTTTCATGCAAGCAATATGTTTACATAACTATACAAATATACAAAATCATGCTGTCCATAAAGTCAGGGGAATGCGAATCGTGCATAGAGTAGATCGCACAAGTTGTATCGGCTGTTAATCAAGGTATAATACAAAGCTATATTTTACTTTCATGCCAATCACTGTTTATCAATACAAAGCTTTTAGAAAAGACCAAGAAGTTCTCAACATTACAAGGTTAGGGACAATTATTTAAATGGCATGCAATTCATTATTGTAGAAATGTAACCATGAGAAATTTAAAAAAATTATAGTTGGATTTTTAAGGGACACTTTATTTATGAATTCTTTACTAACCAGAATATGCAATAAGTAAAATCTGTTTGACAAGAGTTGATAATTACGAAAACGGCAAACAACTGCGCGCGAGTTTTATCCCTCTACACGTACGCGAGTTTCTTAGTTTATTCAAACCAAATTACTATTATATTTCTTAAAAAATAGGTACAGTAGACCACTAGTTAAAATATACCATCTGGCAAATTTTACAATTCAAATTTGAAGTCTATGGCGAATGCATTAAGGTTCATTGCAGATTGCAGAAATTTGACACATGGTATACGTTCGCTAGAGGCCGACTGTACATAAGTGATGGCACGCGTAAGTTGATTCAAGCGCGAATGGTACACCTGGCGGTCCAAAAGCCTATACTATAAAATTATAAGGATGTAATTAAGTTTATACGTCCTGCATTTTTGTATCAACTGTCGTCAAACAGTCTATACAGCAAGTAGTGGTATTAAATCCTACACCTATGGAGTACCTAGCTGCTAAATAGCCCACACATTAGGAGTTAGGACTTACCTGAGGTTGGAGGGTATGTTTGGACATGACGACGGTTGTCGTCTTGTGTTGCGGATCCGGCGATGTGGGTGGTGCCGGTTCCAGCGCAATACTTTCCACGGCGTGGACAATATCCAGTACCTAAAGATAAACAAGAGATAAACGTGTAAAGAAACGCAGTTTACAAAAACGTACATACATAACGTCGGTGAAGTTCTAACACCGCCTATGTCAAAAATACTTCATTTTGCTGTTTTGGTTTCTTAGGTAAACTTTTACGAGTATGTTATCAACAAACAAAACGCGCAATTACTCTTTTCCAAAATAAACTGACGAGACGGCTACACTCCTTGAAACTGTTCGGCACTGACTGTGATACGCGGTGTGGTGATGTCGGTTTTTTTGATATAGGCGGTTTTAATTTTCTGCGAATAACGCGCCGCCATTGGTTTTAATGCTTATTTCTGATTGGTCAGGCGAAGCGCGACCAATCCGACACAGCGACAGCGAAGAAAAATTACTGAATAGATAGATGTAATGTCTTAATTTTTTTCTGTAAACTTAATCCTCTTTTTTTTTCAACATTAAAATCACAATACAGATTGAAGGATTTAGTTAACATTTATTTACCTTTTCTGGTGTGGACTTTTCTCTAACTTCTGCGACTTGTTTCTCGTGTTCAAACTCAACTAGATCCTGTTGGAAATGCTGCTCCTGTGAATTTAAACGCAATAATTTTAATACAATTATTATTACCTTTTTTTACTTTATTTGCTTTTTTATATAAATAGGCTACGACAAACATGAAAACGGGCCATCTGGAGACCAATTCTCATAAACGGGATACAATATCGAAACTCGATAAATATCGCGTCTCACACGTCGATCGCTACGACTCGATAAATATCGAAGGTGATAATGCGGGAATAGCAAAAAGTCTAGTCCGTCGATATCCGCCATTTTTTTTAAAAATATTTAGCTACTGTGATATTTACATCACTCCGTGAGAATTGGCCTCCTGATGGTAAGTGGTCACCGTTGCCTAGAGACACGTGCAATACCAGAGGCATTGCTTGTGCGCTGCCGGCCGTGGAAGGATAGGACTCTCTTTACGTTCTTTTTGGAACACCCCATGTTGTAGCGTAGCGGAAATACATCGGGTTAAGTGTTCCACATTTTGCATGAGCGCGGTAAACATGCGCATGAACGGGATCTTGGTGGACACCCAGGACTCCAAGAAATGCGGATGGAAGGTAAGGTGGACGATCTGCTTGAAAAAGTGCTTTCAAAGGTGCTTAAAGTTATATAATAAAATTGTTTTAAAATAATATACTTAAATGAAAATCGAAAGATACCTGTTGATGATGGTGCAACGGCTCATCTCGGTCCAGGCTTGACGTTGAGTGAGACAGAGAGCCGCCGGTGTCGGCTGTCCCGCTCTCGCTACCGGTCTGGTTCAAACATTCACAATGTCTATCTCTCTCTAACAACACAAGTGTTTTGTTGACACAAGCACAAGTGATATTTGAGCGGTGAAATTATAGCAAAAAAATAACGTGTTGACTTCAAAGCAAGATAAAAAAATTCACGAAAAAGTGACTGAAAAGTGAATTCAATTAAGAAAGATTTTGCAGTTATCACTACATTACTAATCAATGTCAATCAAAAGCTATATGTGTATAATGTAATGATGTTCATTTCAGTGTTCACCGTTGCTATTACTACAAATTACAATGGTTAGTAAAAGAAATTATGAAAATCTCCAGATTAGAGTAGGAATTCCTGTCCTGTAAAGTGGAGTTGTCTAAAAAGCAGCGAATCAAGCTATTCCATTGATAAACTTTATAGCACTCCAGATTATTTTATAACATCGTCAAAATACCTCTTCGGTTTCAACTTTACTATTATAAAAATTATTCAAACAACTATTTATAGTTGTCATATCATAACATAGCATATCATAACTCTCACGTCCATAATCCCCGAGGGGGTAGACAGAGGAACCACCGTACCACCTCCATATCATTTGTAGCGAATCTAATACTGAAACGAACATCTCTCAACCCATAGACTATAGACAACTCACGGTGTATTTCTCAGGGCGCGTGTACCCATGGCACACGATGAGATGCAGCGGTGCGTTTGTGGCGGAACGCAGGCCGTTCACGGCTTCGTTGTGGGTCGCACCCAGTAGTGAAACACCGTTCACTTCTAGTAGACGCAATCCCACCTGTGAAACAATACTTATTTTAACCATAGCATGATTCAAAACGGATTATGACTGTGATGTGACTGGTCTAGAGCCAATTTTATACGTGCTCTGTTTCAAACTTTTATCAGGAGTTACACAACAAGTACAGGTTTTGAAAAAAAAAACCCACAATATCTTGGGACCTTGTTGTTGTGTATTATCTACAAGCCTACTCCGATTGATCAGCGGCAAATTAAGGCTCCAATGATCCTGCCTGCCTTGGCTCCTTACTGATCTGAGGAAATCCATCTAGATAGAATTCCAACATATTATTATTATTTAAATCAAAATGGGTGTATCTAAAAACGATACAAAAAAATCTGCCTTTATCTCTGACCATCTCATATAGGAATTACACCTACAAAATCTACAACGCTCCTTACCTTGAGTCTGCCGTCCCTCTTGGCAGCGCCGCCACTGTTAATCTTGGATATGAAGACTCCTTCGTCATTGGGATCGTTCGGGTTGCCGCGCTGGCCGTTCAGACCTCCCTTTATGTGCATTCCTAGCTTCTCGCCTTCTTGCTTTATTATCGTTAATTCCTGTTGGGAATGAAGGGACGTTAAACCTTCGAGCGTGTTATGTACGACCATTCGTACACTAATCTATTGTTAAGCCATTGTTATGCAAATTACCACGCTCGACGGCGTGGTAATTGGACATCCAAGAACCAAAGAGTGACAAGTTAGATTGGTATAGATTTGTATTTCTTCAAGATATTGAAGACTACAATCACATCACTGGAGTTACAACAGTACATGCAAAGAAGCCAATCTCATGCTCTTTCAATAAGGCTCATACTCAGCATAATTACATAAACAGCTCTCATAAAATCCTAGCACAAGACAGTAAACCTGAAGTGTATGGTGTCTAATAATAAAGCTATAAATAAAATTGTGTAAGCTACTAGGTAAAAAATAAATCCTCGGGTCTATCTACGGAATAGAAGAAAGCGTCGTAATAGGGCCACTTGCGTAGAACATTACTCGTATACAGGGGCAATATATGTTTGAAATTTTCTGTGACTACTGGACCGATTAAAAAAAATTTGACTGCTGTATAATTTAAAATCAAAACTAGGGAAAGAAATTTAAGAACCTTTCCCGGAATGTTTGTTTCGCCTAAAATAATTTTGTCTAATTAGCCCTAGCACAGATCTTGGTCTTATTCGGATGTAACAGCACACCATGAGTCGTTTGTTTACTTTATCGTGAACTGTGGCTCGCATAAAGGAATGTTTACTTTATGTCTAAATTTTTACGCCTAAATGCGGTCTGCCCAACAACCTAACCTATGGTGAACTGAGGTATATCATGTTTTCTTTAAATAAAAATAAATAAATAAATATGTGAAGGGTTTAGGGGAAAAGGGAGGAGTCAGAAAAAACCGAAACAGAGTTTTGTTAGCAACTGTTGGTATTTATTTATAATAATACATTATTAGTGACTCCTCCCTTTTCCCCTGAAAAAAATTAGACAAAAAGTAAACATTCCTTTATGCGAGCCACAGTTCACGATAAAGTAAACAAATAGAGAGTATTTCTCACACAGCAATAATAGTCTGAGATATTCCACATTGAAAATTTGTTATTGTGTTGGGATATTATTAGTTTTACAACATGAAATGCATGCATCCGCCAACAAACTGTTAAACAGTTTAACGGAACAAATTCTGTAGAGACAAAATGTAAATGGGTAAATATATTTTTTTCATTTGATTTTTTCGTCTCCCGAACATTTTACTCAAATGTGTTCATTCCTCCGCCTTTCCCAGTAGTATTAATATGTTGCCCCTGTACACTTTTCTCTGCAGGTAACCGTACGAAATCATTCAGTTTACGACCATAGCTGAGCACACGGACTGACTGGATGGACAGGGGATTCTGACACATATTGGTAAAGTAACACACAGAGGTTCGAGATCGTTCGAGACGTTCACTTACAGTTGCGTCAACGACCTCGACTTGAATGCGACCCTGTTAGCGCGTCGCAACACCGTTCAGCGCACGTGTGGAGTGGAACAAAACAACGTAATACCCACTAGTAAATATAGCTCTTTCGATACTGCGTGTAATAAATGTCGTGTCAAACTCAAAAGTGGGTTGATCAGAGTCGTGACAACCTTTTAAGTTCTGCAAATCTGTTTGTTCCCTACGCTCTTCTAGTCGTATTCCTTATTGAAGAGGTAAGAAAGACTCGTGGCAGGTCGGTTCGGCTCCGGTTCGGTTCGCTACATCCAATGACTTACGTTGATTTTAAGCTACGCCCCACTTCCCAATTGACGCACGTGGTTTGATGTGACGAATAGAGCCGGAGCCAAATCAACCACATATAGTCCGAAGCAAAATGGTGTGGTTTGTCATTGCCTTTCCTATTCACACACTGGTTATCTGGTGCAGGTTACCTCACTATGTATTTCTTCGCCGTTAGAACGATCAGTAAATAATATGTATTTCATAATAATACGCAAAAAAATAAACTGAAACAATCATTGGCTTGCCTGGTATCGAACCCAAAACTCTCCATAATTAAATATAATTAATGTTCCCGGTTCTACGCGACCGATTATTTTGTAAGAAAGTTTAATAACAGCGTAATTACCGGCACATGAGGTCCTCAAGAAAACCCAAGATAAAACCCAAGATAAAGCCTCTAAAACATAATATTGCAGTGAAGTGAGATGTTTATGGGCGACGATGGCCACTTAGGTACAATCAGGTGGTCCGCTTGCTCGTCTGATCTCCTCATACAATAAAAAAAGATCGACTTCAATCACCTCTCTTTTGGTTACCACCACTTTTATTACGCCTTGTATAAAGTGACTACTGATGTTGTAAAGCGCAAAACAAACACAGGCGGTGCGCTGGCGGCACGCCGGTCGGCACACC
Organism: Hofmannophila pseudospretella; assembly: GCA_947369225.1. Classification (NCBI taxonomy): domain Eukaryota; kingdom Metazoa; phylum Arthropoda; class Insecta; order Lepidoptera; family Oecophoridae; genus Hofmannophila; species Hofmannophila pseudospretella. Next base: position 7,931,801 of record OX376321.1, on the reverse strand, counting down.
TCTTGTGTATGTTTTGCGCGGCTTCACTTTCATATATTTTGTATGAAAATAATTTGACGGGGGCGGAACTCGGGCACAACGGCCGGCGCGCCGCCTCTTAATCTACTTGCATACAAAATGTATGAAAGCGACAGGTGCAAAACAGACAGGCGGCGCGCTGACGTTGCGCTGGCAGCGCGCTGTCTGCACGCCTCTTGTATATGTTTTGCGCCTAAAGCTGCGTGTTTTATGTATCAATGTACTGCAGTAAGTAAGCGATAGTTTTCGCAGAACACTCAAAATGTAACTGCCTTTGTCAGTATAATACAGAACAGACTGGTGCATAAGCATTATGCATACTTTTTATTCAGTCAGATGACGCCAAATACTACTTCAAGCGACAAAACTCTACTGAACTGTCAGATTATGCTTGTTTTATTTAATCAGTTAACAATAGACCGATACTTGCGTCCATGCAAAACATTGCGCGGCTTGCATGTATGTAAATACAATTTCAAATTCAACACATGACAAAATTCATTTTTTTTTTAAGTTCTTCCTTTACTAGCCTTGCAATCATTTCAAACTCCAAATACGTAAGTTAAAGCATTTTTCACTCGCTTTACAAACATTATTCATGAGCACAAAATACATTATAACTTAATGGTGTAGATTCCGGTGTGTCCACCAAATCTAAATCTCATACAGTTTACATTGAGCAAGAGTGAGCGGGCCGTTTCGTTTAAAGGCGGCCACGCAGGAATCGACGCCACTGTATTGATATACATGATTCGATACGTTTTATTACATAATTTTATCTAAGTATTAGAGAACAAAAGTTCGGCAATATCACTTATAAATTTGGACCAAGTAATGCAGAAATGATCCAACATGATCGAAACCACAAACTTTTGAGAGAAAGAAACGAGTCTTTACCACATGAAAATAGATGTAGTTTTGGGTTAGTTTGTGGGTTGGATAATTTCTGCATAACTTGGTCCATTTAATATTCTGTGAAAATATTAAAAATATTTCGCTCATTTATGAGGAAAACAGGTAACCAAGTATTCCGTAAGGAATATTATCATTTTCTAAGTACCAATACAAAACCTTAATAAACCATTTAGATTTGGTTCTACTATAATTTATTTTTAATCATTTTCATCATCACTTCTAATCTTTTTGATTTCCGATCAGGCGCGTTTATTACCGAAGATTTATTCCTACACAGCACGTCCACTCCCCCACACTGACCTGGAATCCTTGCGGCAGTGGATCATGCCGCACTGCGAGCGAGAGCGTCGGCCCGGGCTGCAACAACAGTTGCACGGCATCGCGATGTGTCGCACCGGTGAGCTCGTGTCCATTCACTTTGATCAGACGGTCGCCCATGCGAAGTTTGCCGGAGCGCGCTGCCACGCCACCCGGGACGATCTGAGGATAAAGTCATTATAGGTGAACCATTTAAATCAGAAGCCCGCAAAGGTATAGGGGCGCGGGGCGAGACGACAGAGGGCGAGCATGAGGTGTAGCCTACCCGCCCTCTGTCGTAACGCTCCGCGGCCCTCTAATGTCGCGGGCGTGGTCTGAGTTAAATGGTTCACCTATAACAATATTGAAGACGTAACTGTCAACAAAAGAAGATTCACCATATTGAACGACTTAGGCCGTCTTGCACGAACCGTTTTCTCTCAGGTTAACTCTAACCCGATGTCAATTTTGTATGAAAACCATAGATAACATTCGCGAGTTAACCCAGGGTAAACTTTTCGCGCAAGCGGGTCTTACAACATAAAAGCAACAATGGCTCAAAGGCTAGGCCACGATCGGTCGCCGGATTCACCGTGTGAATTCAGAGCTGATTGGTGGAATTCACATTCCTAATAGAGTGGTTTGCTATTGCCTTTCCTATTTCACACTGGTCACAGAAAACCAGTGTGAAATATAATTCCTCACAATGTTTTCCTCCACCGTTAAATGAACGTAAGTCTTAAATACATTGAAAACCTAACCTGAGAAATGCATAATAAATAAAAACCTAAAAGCTCATTGGTATTCAAAACCATGCAATGTCATGCACAGTGCATGGTTTTGAACCCTGCACTGTGCATGGCATTGCATCGATGCTCTTTGCCTCCCCTAACTTGTATGTTTGATCAGCAAATCCATTGTTATTTGTGCTAACTGCTTTCTTTCTTTCTGTTCAAGTTCATTCGTTCGTTCATTTCATTGAATGAGATGATAAATACAACTTACATGTGATATAAATATTCCTGGCTCCTTTCCTCCGAAAGGCACGCACGAGTGGTCCGTTCCGCCGATGATGCTGAACCCTAACGATCCTCCCTCCTTCAACAACGTGACTTCCTGCAACAATGAGATACACAACGTCACGGACTGTGTTCATATCATGTGCTGATAGAGCTATGAAGCGGAAAGCGAATGTTGGCAATTAGATAGGTAAAACGGACAGTGTATTATCGAGGAAAATTGGACTTGATCATTATAAAACGGATTATTATTAGACAAAAACCTCATAAGCAGCGTTCTGATCTAGCAGACAAGAAACCCTCATGAGCAAAACGTTCACGTAATGACATGAAACTAAGACATGAATAGGACATTAAACGCAAAGCGTTGCGTAGATGGATCCACTAGCACACTCCTTAAACAGAAAAGCAAAACGATACGTTATTTTTGAAGATATTACAAATTTCTCGTGATTTGGGTTAATTTAATTTAATTTCTCAAAGCTATAGTAAAATTGTAATGATATCATGGCATCATATGGCCATTTCAAAATAGCAAACCTAAAAATATGTTAAGACAGCGTGGCGCGAGTCTGAAGGGTAAAAAAAGATTTGGTGGAAAGGAACGTATTCCCATGTTGATTGGCTATGTGCTATTGTGCTAGTGGCGCCTCTAGTGGTAAAACATTGCAGGATTATCTCCTATTGGCGGAATTATTGCGCCAAACACAATATTAAAGGCAATAAAAAAACCAACCAAGACATTGCTTACACGCGTGATACTATTTTCAAATGATCAATCTCAAAATTCCATGATAATACATTAGCTATACATTACAAGTCCCATAACCAGAAATATAATAAACAAATTACAATACATTTCATAATACATTTCGTGTTTAAATATAAAACATCCAACAGAGAATGCGTTTGGGCTTATTTAATGAAGATTTTTTATTAAAGTGGTGACTCTTTTATTTTGATTCATCTCTTTATAAGTTTGTCGTAAATATTTCGGCCCAACGGATCGCTTACATACGTTACGGTTTAATTAATTATCAGCCTTAGACACATTCTGTGTTAACTTGTTTATATTTTGTGGCTTCACAGCTACAACACACGCCTGATCCAAATGTTTTTGACAAACCGTAGTTAGGAACAGAAAGAATTTATACTTTGGCTTCGAAAAATTGATTTATTTCGGATTGGTCCCAACAAATAATTATTTTGGTGGCGATGACAATGGATACTGAACCTCCGCACAGCGGAGACCCTTACAGATTATTTGCACTATTTTGAATATAATAAACACTGATATTCGATACACAACGTTTAGAACTAATATTATTCGAAACAAAAACTGTGAAGCCAACCTTGTTTGCGGTAAACTTCGTCGGACAGTAGCTCGCTATCCGCGAAGTTACGTTTTTGAAGCATTTTTTTTTGTTATAAATCAAATTTATAGTGGTGCGTGTAATGTTGGTGAATATAGTGTATACAAATAAGCACGTCATTCAAATGCAAAATTATCGATGGTTTAAATCTCTTTATTAGACGGTAGGTGTATTTCGTCTACGCCAATTAAGATTAACACCATCGTTGTGTATTTTCATACTTCAGTGCAATGTTAGCACTGTACAAGTTAGTCGTCAGACTTATTGAAAGCCTCTAATTACCTTTAGTTTCCAAAGTTGTGGCATGAATTATACTTTTATTTAAAGGACCACGAAAATACTGTAAGTGATTGATCCATAGACTGGATACATCAACAGATTTATAGCGCTATCAAATAAAAAACCAAACCATATAGTTTTCATTCGATGTTACTGGTACGATTTCAAGCGTACGAACACGGCAGGTAATGCATTGCTGGTTACGACGTTAAAGCGTTAGCAGATGAACACGACAACCAGCAACGTACGTCGACATCGACTCGCCCGTGCCATGCGCACGCTTCGTAGTGTTGGCCCTTAAACGCGCCGATTTACTTACGTTAACATTGCACTGAAAAGATACTGTGTCGTACTGCGGCTCTATTTAGCGAATATAAACAGTTTTCTAAAGTGAATTTTCTTTCATCTAATTCAGTAAAATCTGTTCGTTTCTATGAGGATGACATTACAGTGCGTGAGTTTTTAGATAGGACTTCGGATCTTGATACTTTAGTTATTGATAGCGATACGCGAATGTACTAAGATTGTAGTAAGACAGAGAAAGAAACCAATTTAACCCGTTAGATCTCACGGACTGTAATTTTATAAGTATACCATGTCAAAATTACGTCCTTGAGAAAACTGTCTTTCACTCAATAATAATAATTACATAACAATATCGTAAGGTGCTGCAGCTCGATGCTCGGTGACGTCACAGCCGGAAGCAAAAAACGCTGCGAGTGCTATATCTTACTTCTATTATGAGCGGAGCGACTAGCTGGTTGTCGGTGATTCTCGTGACCGTCGTCTCGGTGAAAGTGGACTTCGTTATGGTCTCGGTGACGCGGCCGAGAGCTTCTGGGGGCGGGGGGAGGATGACCGCCGCTCCTGGACGCTCCACGGTGACCCTCACGCCTCGCTCCGGGGGTTCACCGTTGACTGGCCGGGGCCCCCCCAGGAAGTGCGCCGGAATCATCGCTTGGAACTCCTCGTTCGTGATAGGCCGCGGCTGTTGTTTAACACGTTCACATCGAATCAGTGGACACATATAACTACGACTACCAGTGGAAAGTGTGAAGGGGTTTTGTTGAGCTGGTGTATCGTTTATTATTAGAAAATGGTACCAATTCCTTAGGATCAATCGTAAAATTCAATCACGCTAAACCAAACGTTATTCTCACTCTTACACGATCTAGCATATTGAGTGAGCGTGAGTTTCGTTTATTTATTAAGCAGTATCGACAGCATAATAATAGTTCATAATAGGACACTTCACGCACTACGCGCTAAAGTGTCCTATGACAAACTATTAAGGCCTAACTGGGAACTTTAGAGAAAATTCGAACTTTTGACTACCTAAGACATTCCTGAATTTAATTTCTAGTAATTATATTTGCCATACGATAAATAAATCGATTGATATGGACTAATGGATTGTTCGTTTCCAATTTGATTCGACAAGCTTCATGCTTCGATGTCACTAAGACGGAATAAAATAAGATTAAGACCTAATAAACCAGTGACCATTAAAAATGCGTGTATTTTTAACGGATTATCGATAATGGTACTCGTTCATGGGTATGCAAGGAAAAAGTAGTCTAGTTCATAATTCACTTTCATTCACAAAGTGTTTTAGTAAGTATCTATGTCGCATACTTACCGATCATAAATTGAGGTAAATCGGCCGAAGCAAATCGTTATAGGTCTTTAGAATGAGCTTCATTTTTTAAAAATTATGTTCCCGTTTTCGATTCAGTTCAATTGTAATAAACTAATAACATTTGACTCGAAACAAGCTTAATAAATACCTACATGGAGAAACGTGGAGAAGGAAGAAATGAATTAGGTACATATTATATAAATTCATCTGATCGATTTTCAACCAGGTCAGAATATTTAGGAAAATAAAACTCAGTGTTTCCAGATTTATTTCAACAGTGTTGATGCAAGATAAAACACAAACGATACACCAGCAAAACCATACCTGTGAAGTTTTCTGAAAAAAGAAAAATCTACCATGTTAAGTCTGAACTAAAAAGGAAGCATACTAATTTCAGTCCGCATAAGACAATTGAAAACGATACCACAGCCTAATATCCCGGAATATGAGCTCTATACTCCGATATACATTAGCCGAGGTATTATTTCCAACTGTGACGAACTGAAGTGTAACTACAGTACTACAAAATGAAGTGAAAATGTTTCTACAACAGTGATGTGAAGCGAGAACGTAAAAGCACGGATGTGAACGTGTTAAACCGTATCCACCACCTGCGAACGATCGAAGCGTTACTGAATGCGTGCGCTTACCTGTATGTCGTCGCCGAACACGTCGTCGCTAGATCCGTGCGTGTTATTTGGAGTTGGAGTTAGGGGCGTGCTCGCACTGTTAGTTGTCGATTTCGTGCCAGCCTGGAGTGAACAATTCAGTTTCATTAGGTATAGTTTATAGCTAATACGTGCCAACTGGAAGCTTTCTGTGATAGGTACAAATAAGTTTGTTCTCATTTTTTATAATCATAATAAATGGCATCGTTTTCAAAATTGAATTTGGAATTCGCATATCAAAAACTTTTATATTTCCTTAAAAAATTACAAACTACGAGTGATGACTTATAAACTAAACCGTAACCCAACTACGACATACCAAGTTATCACGTGATAGAGAAAACCAAAATAAAAAAAAACTCTATTGCCAATCCTTCCCAGTTCTAAGGCACAAATAAATTAGTTCAGATAGAAAACTAAGTATTAGCGTTCTCGTGAGAGGAACTCACATACTCGCACGCCGATTATACCGATGAAAACTTTACCGGTCCTGTGTATGTCACCGCGCTGTACAGTGGAAAACACATCAAGCTATACTCAATGGAACCCTGTCGCAATAAGTTTTTGTAAAAACGTTAAAGCGACAAAGTACTAAAGGGTATAGCCTGATGTGTTGTACACTGTACATGTCTTACGGTACGGATTGTGTTAGTGCCCCGCGCCGCAAAACCAAATACTGAGTTTCCCTTCTGTACTTAACTATTCTGTAATTATCGTGACTCTTCAACTCAACTCCTAGAACCATAACCCAACTAAGGCTGGGGCTACACGACGACGGTTCCAGCGACTGTTCGGTTCAGGAACCGCTACCGACCACGAGTCGACTGCATTCAAACTCATGCGTTGCGCTTAAGCCCCGTCCAGTCGTGTACGTGTAGTCGACAGCGCATTTGTATGAAGCTTCGGTTCCATGGAACCGACCGATATTGGAACCATCGTTGTATAGTCCGAGCCTAAATCTTAGGTAGTTCTCTCGTGTCAATAGAAGTAAGAAAAGAGACAAGATCGCGACTACCAAGGCTCACCTGTCCATTAGGTTGACTAAGCCTTCGCGGTGCAGGTTGCGGCGGAACCGCATTCGTGGGTGCAAAAGTCGCTTGTTTCTGCGCTTGGATTGGCGCATTTTGTATGAGTGTCGGTGCGACATGCGTAGTAGGGGACACTCGCGGTGCAGTGTGCAAGGTGGGATTGCCGACTAATTGTGCTGGCACGTGATTGGTGGTTTTCGGTGTCGGTGTCGGAGTCGGTGTGACGTTCACATTCTGCAGGCTCGTCTTGTGCTCTCTCACTTCGTCTGATGTTGATTTCCGTTGGAGCGTCTCGTCTATGTGAAGAGAAAAATGCTGTTTAATTTACAGGATTTATGTCATTGCAGCGATTTTGAAACGGAATTGGACCGAAACCGTAACTGCTCACACTGCAGTGTGCTAAACGCTTTAAGGCTCAATTTACATTGCCGCGGAATGGAATGGAAGCGAATTTTCGCAACGTAATTGTACATAGCATAATGAACTTTATGTCAATTGTGTAACATACAAACTAAATACGCTTTACCGCTAGGGGAATTCTCTAGAATGCGCGAGGATTCCCCGGAAGATGCGACAATTTTCTTCCATTCTATTCCGCGGCAATGTAAATTGAGCCTAACACTAGAACCGCAGAATTGATTTAGCCATATTAAGTCTAGACGCTACTTTCAATGTTTTTCATCTCATTTTAGTCAACTTTAGTTACATGCCTACAATGGGTTTTAGTTATATATTATATTCTATACAAATGAAATAAAAACTTAAATTAAACTAACCCTGTTTATTACGATTTTCCTTAAAAAAATTTAAGCGGGACGAATTTGTCACGGCGGCGGTTGTAGGTAGCAAATTCCGACAGTTCTAGTGTTAAGGCGGGAATTAGTGTACGACAGACAATAAGCGCGTATTGTCAACGCTGATGATATTTGTACCACAGTTCTATATACTGACGTTTGTACTGTACAGTACAGCACTGTAGTCGTTCGTAGAGTTCCTTATTTATATTATAGCTACGTTCGACCAAAGTGAGCGGTCATCGTCATCGGTTGTACACTAAATTCAGCCTAAGGGTCTATTTGGTACATCACAGAAGTATGACGTACCACCGTAACTATGTTCAAATAAATGAATAAACGGCTACATCAGTGCTTTCTGATGAGATCATTGGAGTACTAAATGGGCCCTAAGCTGAAGCATCGCCAATGCTATTTATTCAATAGGAGATTAAAAATAAAATAGACACCCAAAGCCTATTAATGTCCCCACTGTTGAGGCACAGGCCTCCCCTTACACAAGGGGGTTACAGGCCATGATCCACCGAGCGGGCCCAGTGCTGATTGGTGGATTTCACACGCCCTTGGAATTTTTATTTCCTCAGTAATGCAGGTTTCCTCACGATGTTTTCATTGACCGTTAGAGCAGTTAGTACATAAGTCTTCGAAATAATCCGAAAAACTCATTGGTACATGGCACGGTTAATAGTTAATAGCCAAAGCTTTATCAAAGCTAAACCTAAACTAAAAAATTCCTTAGTATGTTGTGGTATTTCGTGAAGTATTTTGACTTCGTGTCAAATCCGGAATTTCATTCATCGATATCAGAATTTATCAACGCCCCTAATCATGAATCATTATCAATATTGTGAAAGATATCGTAGCATTGATAGATAAAAGACAAAATTCCGACAGAACAAGTCATAGTAAAGCAAGTTTTACATCTGATTTCGTGGCCTTTTAGAATGCTTTGTAAAATCCTGCTAAAAATCTATTAATCTAAGCGCACCCTGGGAGCGGCCTATATCCAGCAGTGGACTAGAGTGGGCTGATGATGATGATGAATCTAAGTTTTACGAAAGCCTGGACCATCGATATTTTCATTAAAAGATAGAACTAAAAAAATAGAAAAAGAGTAAGAAAGAAAGAAGAAGAGAAGAAGAAGAAAAGAAGAGAAAGAGAAGAGAAGAGTAAGAATAAGTTAAATAAATATAACGAGCCATCGACATTAACGCTTTCTTACTCTATAAAGTTAAACAAAAACTATAAGGAAGTAAAGCGAGTAGCGTTTGTCGAGATATCAAACGTCATAATACCGTGTTCAGGAATGATTGTTCGCTGCAGGACAAGCCTCACGAATCTCTCGTGTCCCGTTAGAAGCGAGACCGCGTTCTCGTGACGAGCGCTCTCCATATCTACGCCGTTTATCTGCAAAAAACAATTACATTTCTCATTAGTCATAGTCGTAGCAAACAAGGTTTCAACTCATAACAAGTGGATTGATTAGATCTCAGTGCGAACGATATATTTTCTGTGATTGAGATAGTAAAAGCCTAACATTTTGGCGCGAGTCGTTGCAGGACAGAGAGCGATGGCGCTCTACTATAGTATCGGAGGCCAAGAATCGGGTCGCTACGCCAGCTGAGTAAGTAACATTTCTTAAAATATCCGAGTTAAATTTTTAACTTGAAAATACAATTGCATTTTTTTACACCCTTAGCAAATGGATGAACCCTTTTTCGGCGAGCAAATAACAGAATGACAAGTCACAGATTTGTAATCCTATTTGCGGAATAATCTTTCAACCTTTTTCAATTTATTAAAAAAATAATTTGAAAGCCGTGGTCGTCCTAGGGCCTAGGACGACCATGGCTTTCGCATTATATTTTTAATAATTTGAAAAAAGGTTCTCATGTCAGCCTAGGACCTAGGCTGATCTAAGAACAGATTAACAGTGCTCATAGATTTTAATATACAGAGCAGAAGACCCCAACCGCGAGCGTGTGTGAAACGACGAATGACTGTAGAGCAAGCCAGATGCGTGTCAAGACAGATATTCGTGGCACTCCATTCTCTCTGCCTGCCGCGCAAGGGACATAGCGTGAAGTTATGTACAGAATTTTGAGGTCCCTTCAGTCCTAACTCACTGTTTTTGTTTGTTTATAACTGAATCCCAAATTTTTGATACTGGTCGAGTATCGGAAAATAATTGTGTGTGACGTGTAGGGAGATGAGCCAACACTACAGACGAACCGAACGACATTGTTGCTCTCTATAGCTATAAGTTGGAAAGGGTCAAGTTGAAAACCAGCGTCGCTAGAGGTGTAGGTATCTATGCACCTGGCGACACTCAGCTGAACTTGGCCCTTTTAATAGATCATATCATATGTTATCACTTGTCAGAATGTAAAATATGGTCAATTTATAATCCGACTCATTTTGTGATATTTTGTACATATTTTTTATATAATATGGTCTATTAATTTATGTTTTTCTATTCTTATGTATGTATATATGTATGTAAAGGGACGCCATGAAAGTGTTTACCAGTTTTCAATTTCATTGTATATACAATTTTAGACAGCGACCGTATAAAACTGACGTGTGCAATAATTATTAAGTAATAGTATTGTTTTTAAACAGTTTTTTCCCCTTCCTGAAAAGTTGTAATGAAAGGACATGTTTAAAATGACACAGTTCAATTGTAGACTTTATGGTGGTAAACATTTTCAGACAGCGACTGTATAACTTGAACTCACAGAAATAACTTTGTCGCCGACCATCATCTTGCCATCCTTAGCGGCGGCGCCCTGCGGCGATATCCTCGATATGTAGATCGCGTCGCTGTCCTCCCTGTATGGGGGAGAGCCCTTCCCGCCGGCTATACTGAACCCGAGGCCAGCCCCGTCGCGGATCAAAGTAGTGTGTACAAGCACCTTTTGTTGGTACGCTGCGGAAAAAAAACCATGTTTTATAGTCCATTCGCTTCAATCGTCTCGCTCGTTGCGCTTTAAATTTAATGGATTCAGGACATCAATAGAAACATAAAACATATCTTGACAAAAACTCTGAACCCAGATATTTGACGTTGAAAGTTGCATTATTTTTTTAGTAACATTCCTGGGCCAAATATCTGGGTTCAGAGATACTTTAGGAGTATTTATCAAGAGATCTTTTACGTTTCTATTGATGTCCTCTATCGAATTATTAAGCTAGAATCGATCGCCAAGAAATAGTCATTTTTTTTCAATATGGCGGAAAGTAGGTGTGCTAATAAAGTTCCATGGTTTTATTCGTGTTACAAAACGTGCTATGTCTGAATATAACACTCACCAGGTGGTATGTACGGCTGTGTAAGTGGAGGCGGAGACGCCGTCATACGTTGGTACGTTTCGACAGGAACGTGACTTATGGGCGAAGGACTGAAGTTCACGTTAGGATTGTTAACAGGCGTAGTTTGATTGTTGACCACCATCGGTTGCTCCTTGTATTCTGGCTCGAATTCTTGGGCGTACTGGTTGCCGATAATTAGCGGTTTGATCGGGTTCCCGCGGCCGGTTGGGATCTGTGGGAATATGATGTTAGGAGGAAGGGTTATATTAAATAGTATGTATACTGTTGATAAATTATGATTACTTAGAAATAGGAACTAAACATAAATGAAGTCGGTATAATATTTGTCCAGTTACGTTCCACTAAGGGTCGCTGAACTAGTGAAGTAAATAATTATATAACTTTAACTATTGATGAATGAATTACGGAAATTGAAAAAAAAACAGACCCATACAAACTGCAATTTCATAATTCTTTGGAATATCCGTATTTCGTTACACTATGTTTTATAACTGCAAAAGGGGATTTTCATCATGTAATCATCGTTGTACAAACATAAGAGCTAAATGATTTTTAACCTAGGTGCTAATGACTGGTCATCGTCATGATCTCTCAAATGTTACTAACATCCATATATAATCTTGTTATCTCGAAATTGATAATTACGTTTTGATCACACTAGCTACTCGAGAAGTTCCGTACGCGTCATCTTTATTTTTAGGAATGTATGATTAATAACAAACCTGTCCATTCTCCAATGTAGAAACAGTGTCCGCCGTTGACACAGAATGATGGCTCGCACCGCTCGGAGCTCGACTGTGGGTTCTGCAAATAAATAAAATAAAAAGATTATAATAAGTACGTTAAAATTAAATCTCTCTTGAGCCCAAAAATGAAATTGTGCATTTTCACTGGAACGTTTATCAGGGCTTAAAATCGCTGAACTGTTCAAAGGAATGTAAAAGTGAATGCAAACAAAATTGGCTACTGCAAACGTGTTTAAACTAAATTTTAAAAGTTTCACTCACAGCCCTCGATGTTACATATAATTAATTTCTCACAATTCTCGACAAAATTAAACTTTATAGGTAGTTTTATGTAATGTGTCGCATGAAAGTACTGTACACTGTAGTTTGACACCAGTACGAGCTGGTTCATGTCTCTTTAACCATGGTAGCAATAGGAGGTAATCCTGCAATGTTTTACCACTAGAGACGCCATTAGCACAATGGTACGTAGCCAATCAACATGTTGATACGTTCCTTTCCACCAAATCTTTTTTTAACCTTAAGACTCGCGCCACGATGTCTTAACAGATTTTTTAGGTCTTGAAATGGCCATATGATGCTATGACATCATCACAATTTTACTAAAGCTTCGAGAAATTAAATTAACCCAAACTACGAGAAATTTATGATATCTTCAAACGTTACGGAGTGTGCTCGTGGATCCATCTCCGCAATTCTTTGCGTTTTATGTCCTACTGAACTACGTGGATTTAGTTTAGATTTAGACATAGATTTCATCATCTCATTTACCTAAGATACATGGAAACTTTAGATAAATGTTTTGATAGGAAATTAATGTTCCTCTACTATAAGATTTATGTTTCGCACTGCAGGATGGAGGTGGTCAGGACATCTGAATAGAGGGAAGATGTACGCTAACGGAGTGGTGACCGAGAACGGGGCGAAGATCGTGGAAACGACGGGGAGACTCTGGACGAGACTAGCGCATAACCGTTTAATATGGCGCACGAAAGTAAAGACCTATACCCAACAGTGGGCGGAAATCGGCTGAAATTATTATGATGGCGGGATGAATAATTGAGTTGTTATGTGACATTTACCTGGTGGAATTAGGTGTTTCCCTGGTCACGACGAGGGTCAGCGTGGTCCCGCTCGCTTTGAGCACCTCCACAGCATAGTAGTGGTCCACTTCCACTACCGACGTACCATTCACTGACAGCACCTTGTCACCCACCTAGAATGTCCCGTCAAACAAAATTACTTACATCGAATGGTGTACCTGAACCAGTTAAAAACAAGTATTAAGTAAATAAATTGCAGACTTTTAAGCATACATGCTTAGTTTTCCGTAGTAACTTAGGCCATTTCAGAAATTGCGGAAGCATAATTAGCTCAGTCTCTCCTTTTCTAATTTATAGCTTTAGAACGAAATATCACTATACTTGAGGTAGTTAAATATAGTTCCAGTGTTCAGTTTATACTATTGACAGACGCTATAATCGTAAGCAACAACCGAAGATATTGACTCCGTGCTTTGAATAACACAATTAAATTCAATTAATTAATTACTCAATAATTTCCGTATCGACTTGAGATCGATCAATTTGCCGCACATCTTCACCTTCGTGGCATATAATCGATTTTATAATCTTACGTCTAACAAGTCATTATAATTCAGTGATTAATTTTTATTTATTAAGCATTTAATTTAACCATGCGAGGCGTAGTTGAATAAATTAGACAAAGCTATTTGAACCTGCGACCTTGCCGTTCCTTGGCAGTGCTCTACCCAACTGAGCTGTCGCGGCTCATCCTGGATCATTATCAACCCATTTTTGTAAACCGTCTATTCAATACAAATAAGTATCTATTTCTAATTTATTATTTAAGTAATTACTAATCTTATTCACTTACCCTGAGTCCAGCATTATACGCCGGTCCGTTGGGCGTGACACGTGATATAAAGATCCCGTCGTCGTCTCCGACGTAAGGAGTGGAGCCTCTGCCGCCGGCTATGCTGAGACCTAGGCCGCCGGCCGCTCGGGCTATTCGCACCTCTATGCATCGCTGGTCGTTTATAACGCGGGCCGCGCTCTCGGCTCGATCTGATACTGATTCACCTGCAACAAAAATGTTAACATAACGTGTAAAGATAAGTATCTTATGTATTCTTCTTAGTCGTATTCCTCTTTGATGATCATTCTATGGTAATAACCACATTGGCTACTACATACAACGATCTAGGCAGACTCAAAGGATTGTTTGCCATTGCCTTTCCCATTTCACAAAGTGATTGGATCAGTCGGAAAAATCGAAAAACTCATTTGTACATGACATTGCATGGTTTCGAAATCCCTCGTACCTCCCGCAACATTTTATTAACTATGCCTATTTTACACGAAATTTATATTAGAAAAAAAGATAAAAGACCATTTTTTTGGCTGTCTTATCGCTAAAAGCAATATCTTCAGGACGACTTTTGGGTAGAGTGATTTTACTATTAGAAGACGACCACTAACTATCGTATACCGTCTGTTTTTCTTTGAAAAAATCTCAACCTTACGTAGTTACTTAAGTACAATATTCACTTGACTTTGCTGCCCAAAAACTTAAGAAGTGCACCAGGCATCACGTTAGTGTTTTTTTTTTCGATTTATAAATCCTCTACATATAATTAACAGGTTCATTATTTCTCCCGTCACTTCCCTAATGGGCTATTGTAGAACTATTTATTGTAGTGAATTACAAGTAGGTACTCACTATTATTAGTCTATAAAACTTTCGCATTCCGTGTACGATGTACATAACCCGACATGAATTCCCCTCATTAAAGATTACGATCTGATATGTTCTCACGATATAAACATATAATTTCTCTTTGCCTCTATTGTAAGCGCTGTAACGTAAAATTGATCAATACAATATTTATATAATCGTGTAGATAGACGATCTACAATGATCCATTAATTATTGACGGTGTATGATAATTTGATTAGTGAATCAGTGCTGATTTGTTTTTTATAAATAACCTGCTAGCGCTGTAGTAGTGTCTAACTAAACATCAAGCCTACCTAGGTGTACTTTAACGTGAATGTTGTAAGAGGGCAGAGATTGCAATGGTTTGGCAGGTATAGCTTGATGCGTTGGCCACTGTGCCGAAATAAGAAAAATAGATCAAGAGCAAATATTACAAAATTAGCGCAAGAAAACTAACACAAACTTGTTATCTAGCTTGAGTTATGTAGAGCCCTTTGTTTCGATAGAGTTCTTGTCGCTTGCGCAAGAGATATCGAAGGCGATCGCTAATCAAGTGTAAGGTCATACCCAAGTCACTCGGAAATTAACATTCTTTCAAAGCGAGAAAATAACACTGTTAATAGAATAATAGCATGTACGAGTAATTATACGTTACAATTAGGCTAAACGCTCACTACATTAGTGTGAATGTCAGAGCAGCTGTAAACGTCACGATTCACGTAAGGAAGGCGAATTGCTTAACATTACAAGACCCTGGACCCGGGATAATTGACGGGGGCGCCTTAATAGAGCCGACAATGGAATTAGGTGTTGTTCTGTGACAATTACTGGAGTACCTAAGTGTCAGATGCAGTGCAGTGCATATTATTTTCAAGGCCAACGCCATCCAACGCTATGACAATCGGTGATCACGAGCATAAAATAAAATAAAATTGTCACGACATTACGTGATAGAGATTCTAACTATCTATATTGTATAGATCTAGGATATGAATAGCATTTAACTTTCTCGTTTTATTATTTACCTATGGCATGATCTTGGCATGATCCGTCCCATCAGCGTATTAACGTTACTGATATTGGGTGTGCCCCAACGGGCCCGCACGGTGGATTTTACATGCCTTCAGAAAACATTTCTTCACGATGTTTTCCTTTATTGTTACAGCAGACGGTAAATGTACGTAAGTCTTCGAAAAAATATATCGATAAGCTCGTTGGTACAAGTTGCAATCAATGCATGGTTTCGAACCCGGATCTCTCGCACCAACGCTCCGCTCTGAGAGTGATCCCCCCTACCATCTCCCTGTAAAGCTTTCGAGTGCATTGCCCTCGTTATTAAAGTATATTGACAATATCAGGATACCGTTCGATATGATAACTTCAATGGTGAATATTGCATATCAAACAAGACTTGAAATGTTTATAAAATTCCCTAGATAACGGACGACGCGCAAAAGCTGTTTTATTTATACACAGGCCGCCTGCGACGTAGAAGACACCTTTATACGCTTCCAGAAGAAATAAATGAAAAAAAGCTTGGTTGTTTTTTTATCTATATGGAGATCGTTAAGTTCAGTGCATTCATTTGTAACAGCAGTGTACAAGCACTTTGTATACATGCATTAATAACCTCTCTCAAGCATGTGTTTCACATCTCAAATCTTCAAAGCAAACAGAACTTGAATAACAAACGACCGTATGTCCATTCGGGTCGTTCGCACGACAATCAAAGCGCCAAGTGAGGAATGAATGACCTGCAGTGTAACCACAGTCCAGAAACGTCGCTGGAGTCATCCTGCATTGCGTATGACAATAGCCAATCAGACTCGATACTTTCACCCCCGGATAACATTGATGGAGTAACAGAGCATCCATTGTATCCCAGAGTGAATCGTGATAGTTTACAGAAGGATTCGTGACTCTCGTCTTACAGTAGTCTTATTTTAATGGAAATGCTCGTTTCGAGGAATGATGGTAATTTAGTTCCAATCGAAACGAAATGGGCAGGTGAAAGTCAGTTGTTGGGTCCTAATGGAATGATTCTGTACCTTCTATTTACTATTTGCACGAGATTGTGCATGTAACAAACACAAAATTGCACTGCTTTTCCGTCCTACGAACACGAGTCGGTGGAGATAGAAGTTAATATCTAATGGGCAGAAAATGAAGAAGCAATGTAAGAAAATTGCAGTTATAATGAGTAAAAGCAGGAGGCGGCCGTTAATGTTAAATTAAAAGTGGCAATTGAATTTAATGACGACGGTAAAGCGTAATCGGCGTAAATGTTTACTGCCGGAGGTTCAGTACACGGACGTAGCAACCTCGAGATCGTAACGCCATAACCCGCAAACATAACGCATGACATCATAATTTATACAAATTATGAACTGATGTACGAGTAGGTCAATATTTGACTACAACTTAGAAGTACTTATTAATGACACCGGAGATAAACGTTTATTATTAAAATATGTAAATTTATTGAAAAAAAAAATCGTAAACAATATTGACCTCTACACATTTTAGATCTACGTGACCTTGTTAGAAACTTGTGCGAACTACTCAGGTATTATAGAGATCCAAATATGTACAGCGAAAACAGAAAGCCTTATTTTATGCGCCTTTTACATTTACGTTTACCTTTTTTATAATAATATGAATCGACAAGTTTATGTCAAATATAATAAATAGGTACCTACCGTATCCAAAAAATAGTAACTGCTCATTTTACGTCTCTACATGTACTTATAATGTACAAAGATGTGACCAAATTACGAGTATGTTCGCAGGTACAAGGGTAATAAAGTCGAAAACCATTCAAATACTTGTTTGCATCTTTTAAGTTCAAAAGGACACGCACGGAATCACATGCCTTTAATAACCATATTATTATACAATTGGCGATTTTTTTGGAGATGACACAACTGTTATAGTGCAAACATACTTGAGCTACTACCAATAGAGTCAGATGTGTTAATGTAAACAAAATAACACTACCAAGGTAGCAAGGTACCTTCATGCGCAGTTGCGAAACACGAATTTAAGAATTAGTGCTACCTTAGGACGCGCCCAAAATAAGTAAACGATGACCGCATACCCAACCTACTTCACTATGTTTCGCCTTCATATGATGGCTATTCTCCGAGTGGCGCATAAAACATGTTACGTATGGCCTATTGAACAGAAGCTGCGGGGCATAATTGAGTCTGGTGCGCTGTAAATGTAATAATAACATGCGCATTGGTTCGGAGTTTGCGATGGTGATTGTTCAATTTGCTCATGCGACATTAGTCGGCACAAGGTGGAATGTTTAATTAGTACCTACCATAACATAAATTTTTTCTACGCTTATGTTTTGTACGGAGAAATACTTGAAAAGTATGAACTTACAGTTCCAAAGAGATTGTTCTAGAACCCATAAATACGTTTATGATTCTCCTTAAATCATACTGGACATCAGTTGGGGAAAGTATAAGTTTTTTCATAGCCGACTAAATTTTGCTAAGACGTTTTATCCTAACACACAATGGGTTAGCACGTAAAACCTAACCAGACCGTGATTATGCAAATTTTATCACCTCCAGAGTAAGGATATCAAGAGATCTTTGAATAGATTTGCTGCCTATGTAGCAAGCGCAATATCTAGGCACAAATAAATAGTAATTCTCCGACCTTAGTTCAATGTTCTGTTACATTACAATACAATCAAATCTAACTACGTTGTAAATCAGAGTTATATCGTAGTAATAAAGCAGACAGAACAGTCGTTAAAATGGCGATTCTAGTGCTACGTATTTTTATTTAAGGAGATAAGATTTACAGACGAATTTACTATCAAATTGTAATATCGGTGGTGAGCGTAATTTCCTACTAGAGGAACAATAAATCACATTGACTCGGAAATCGTTGACCCAATCACAATATTCCAGGCCACGATATCCGTCCAGTAACGATATTTTAGTATTTACTAAAATCAAACTGGTAGACCCATTCGCGTTTTTGCTAACAGTGAACATTATTAGAGTCATGCACTTTGTTAGAAATAAAAAAAAAAAAAAAAATATTAATGCAGACAGTATCTTTTACATTTCCTCATATTTCCCTGGCTCCCACACTAGGATACCCTGTGTTGTGTACTTAATAATTATATAGAAACTATAACAATTTTAAATACCTGCTGAAGTACAGACAATTAATTACTTAATTATTAGTTTTTACACAAATATAGATTTTATATTAATTAATAATCACACTATAATGGCAATATAAAGACAATAGTCTCTAAAATGACTATTGAGTAAAATTTAATATGAATTTAAACTTACATAGATATTTGAAAGTGCAGCATAATATTATAATATTCTTCAGCATAAAATTGTAATAAATCTTTTCAGTCGTAAATCTATCAAAATATTCATAAATCTACATAAACATTAGACTTGGATTACTCTTGTTACCTAACTATAACATCGTTATCGAAAGGAAAGTCAACTTACGCTTTTTCCTCCGTATTACCCCCATTTCCTCGATCAACAAGTTCCCTGTTATTTCCTGATCAGAGGCGGTTATGTCCGGACACTGTAAAATGCTGCCTGAGACCGATATTATCCGATACTCTGGTTAGTATCAGACGTCAATCAACTTGCTGCACCGGCCGGCTCCCCTAACGCATTCCGAATAGGTCATTGTCCAATTCCAATAATAGAACCCATAATGCACCTCTTAGCAAAACCTCTTGATCGATAACTTTATTTATCTTTTTCAAATTTTATAACAAAGTCCGTGTATTGATGAAGACAAATCAAAACAAACAATACGAGAGCACCGAACCAAAACTGGATAAACGCGTGCGTGCGCGCAGCCCGAGGCGCATGAGCTGACGGAATGCGCGAAGTATCCACCTCGGTCGGAGGCTGCGGCGCCAGTATCGGCGCCCGCGCCGGCGACCTCTCCTCGCGATTAAAAATAGAAAGTCACAACCTGGCGCCTACTCCTTTTATTTTCACCCCTTCGATATATAACATTATCTGGACGGATAAATAACATGTTCATTTAGCGCAATGCGGTTCGAATGCAACGTCACTTTGGATTCACATCACAAATAAATGCACTGCACTCAATTAATAAGTTGGAGTGCATTATATCCGGAAATAAGTAAGTAAATACGTTACGATTTCAGGCGAATTTTAGAAACAAGAATTGGATATGCTTCAATATCCGCTACAATGGATTCCAAAAACGAAATTCCAAACCCTATAAGTAAAAGTATCACAAATAGAACGATAAGTACAATCAAGTAAGCGACAATAAACAAGAAATAAAAATAGAAAGAAATTCGTAAGGCATTCGATATGATCCGACACGAATTCAGTCACTAGTATTGAACATGACAGAGACGTGCTTATCGAAGTTCAAGAGAGAAAACTGGATAAAATGTAGAGCACAATTTTAATATATCGAGATCGTGCTACCTATTGACTGCGATCAAAGGTAAAATCACTTTATTGTCTAACATCAAGATTGTAAAAATCTATAGTGCAAAACAACATTTCGTAGAGCCACTTTCTTTGTTTAGTTACCAGAAGATTGGGCTTAATGTGACAGTTTAAGTTATAATTTCAAGTTTAAACGTTTATCATGTGTGACAGGACAGCCAAAGATTTTCGCCTTGAGCTGGAAAACTCTACCCCGAGTGAAAATTAAAATCATTTCCGTCTACTAATAAGTAGAAGTTAACCCTAATCCTATACACATACAGGTTTAAGTCCATCAGTGGTCGTGGATTAAACGGGATGTTCGCATTAAAGCTTTCACTCGACAGTCAGACTTATCAACACCTACTGCGGAACGGGAAGCTGGACCTTGCCGACTTTGATTAATGCATGCAAGGATGTCAATTGGATACGGCATGCGTCAAGATGTATAATTGATGCTAGACCTACTTAATATTACCCTAACTCGTTCTATACAGGACGATTTTCTACGGTCTAATGTTTATTTATCTAATATTCTTATAACGGTCAGGCTGACGCAGTTTGTGGAGAGTTTATTGTAATTTTATGAGCTGCAGATGTCAGGTGGGCGTGACATCAAAACCGTGAAATTTAATTTGCAAAACTGAATATAATCTGAACTGCTTTTATTGGTATTCTTAAAAAGAGGCGTTCTGATTCAACCGTTAATCGACTCTTTCGTAAACACGAAGCGCAGTTGCAACTGATAATTTAAAACGATTTATATCGTGAGTTCGGTCTGGGTAAACGTGTTAAATAAATTATTATTAACAGGAGATCGTGTTCGCAGGGTATCGTGTTGTCGACACGCTTCAATAACTCATTTCACAGGTTCACTTTCAAGATCTGTGCCCGCAGCACTCACGGATCTAAACCGCAGCGCACAGCTTCCTGCGCCCGCGTCAAAGTTAATTGTCCCTATATCGTAGGTAAAGTACTATCTACTGCGGTCAGGCTCTAGCTAGGCTCTCATGAAAGCAGAATAGAAATCGAGGCAGAACACACACCATCAATTTAGATTGATTCAGACAGATGTAACGTATTAGTGAGACCTAGACCGACACAAAAGGCGAGATAATGGTGAATCAGTACCCCGTCCGAGATAAAGTACTGATGCGAAAATGATTGATATTGTTAGTGCAGAGATAACATCAAAAACGCAGAGAAATCGAAGCGCGTACCTTTTACATAGAATGTTAACTAAGTGATGTAGGTACCCAACAACAATTATTGTATTCAATAAGCTCATGAGGCCGCGCACAACAATAAAAAGGACTTTCACGGCGCTGAATAAAACACTGATGCTTTGACGAACGAAGACAGATAGCAAAAAGAATAAAAACGTGAATGCACTGTAGTAAGTAATTACGGTATAGCGAAAGGTGTTTTTGTAATATCATCATAATAACATCTCCCAAATTACAATCTATGACATTAAATTAGCGAGATTCGAAAGTAAAAAATAGTAATTTATCTTAAGTTATATGACTGACAGATCACTAATGCAGTAACGTTTTTGTTTCACATCCAATCAAGAAGAAACTTTTGATTTTCTAAGTAGGTACGAGTATCTTCGTGGGAATTGCATATTCATATGTGCCTATTGCATCTATATTATAAGCATCCTGTAACATGATCTTTTAGTCTTACAGATTATGTAGATTTTCTCAAGATTCAAAGTTATTTTACATGTCATTTGCGTGTTACCTCATCCCTGAAGGTATATTTTATAATTCTAGTTATTTATCTAAATATATTATATGAGCTTCTGCCATTTGCAAATACCGTAAGTATTTGACAGGCCGATAATGAAGCGGGATATAGTGTTATTTTCAGTGAGACTGAGTTCACTGGTGTCAATCGTGCTCTTCTGCTTTTCTATCGGCCATCAGCGCACGAACTAGGCTCGCGAGTCGCGCATGCGCACTCGCGACTGCATGTCTAGTACTGTTCTTACAATCGCAAAGCAAAGATCATCCTGTCCAGTCACAAAACAGTCCGTTTGTTGTGCTAGAATGATACCAATTTTATCGTGTGACCATTAGGGCGTTTTCAGAGTCGTGCGTATTTCACCACGCACGCGGGTTTGCTCTGCATACATAAAAATTCAAAATTTTAATGTAATTACATGTTTATTTTGACATGATTATTTTTTATTGCAATTAGAATTATTTAATATTTTCAGATTAATTAATTAAATTAATGAATCAATTTATATAACAAGATGAACAAGATGTGACATGTAATGAAAATTACGAAATAAATGAGTATTGAGTATTGATGCGTGGAGCTCGCATGCGGGGCAAACCCGCGTGCATGGCGAAATACGCGTACTCTGAAAAGGCCCTTACTATATAGTATTTTCAGCTTATGAAAATATTGCGCTTTATTTTCTGGGAAACTGACTGAAAGGACAACTTTTAGACTTAAAATAATACCATGGACCTGTATGATACGCAATTTTTTTCTAAACTGTTTGTTAGTTCTAGGCTATTTGTTAATCTTCGCGTTAAATAATCAAAGAATTTACTCCCGCTGTACTTTCTATCTGATAAAACGGCAATATAATAATGATACTATTATGCAACTCACTAGTACAGATTAAAATTACGGACCTTTTGTAACTTTATTGTTACTCGTACAGCCTCTTATAACTTCCTATTGCATAAACGAATAAAAAACTACTAAATAAAGAATGAACTTTCAAATAAGTAATAGACATACGATATTACTTATTATTATACACTTAGGTAACGAAGGAAAGTAACTTGCTGTTTCCTTTATAAAAAGGGATAACCAAACTACTTCGGTTATTTAAGAAATAACAAAACATTGTCGAGTCATTACTAAAAGTAAGTGTAGGTACTACATGTAAATGTGACTTTGGTTACATTGTTACCTATATACCAATAATTTTGAAGTCACTGTTTTCATTTTAGAGACAAATCTTTGCTTACATACTAATAACGAAACTTTTTTGTTAGAATGTCTAACTTTGTCTTCCAATTTAGGCTATGTCTCAAAATGTGAGTAATTGATAGCTCTACTAAACAAAACAAGAAATATTAATTTGTCATCGACCTTCGCACTAAACCGGTCCCCTTTGTGCACATTCCAAAAAGGTGACTTCAGACACAAGCGGAACAAAACATTATAACGGTACTAACTTTTATTCTATCCGTCTTGCGAAGATTGGAGGGAATTAAATAAAAAATAATGGAATGAAATTAAATTTGATATGATAATAACTAGTTTCTCTTTCTATCGATGACGGTTTTTGGGATCTTACTTGCTTTGAAAGTGAATTCCATGAGCGAGCACATGATGCCGCGAACGGCTGACTTTGTAACCGCCATTTCTTCACAACACTGCTCCCTCACATTAAACACTAATTTAAAGTCGAGTGTCGACAAACTGTTCTGAGAACACATGCGTGTGAAGGACTGGTCGGGGTCGCCACCTGACATCGGCTGGAGCATTTGACCGCACCAATAAGCACGGGGAGAGAGCCTGGTGCAGCTATTGTTGTCCATCCCTAGGGGAGGCTCTCGTCCCACTTACGCACACACGCACACCTAAGTAGGTTAGCTATATGGAGAATCGTGTAAATACGTGATCAATTTTATAAGTAGAACCAATATAGTTCGTAAGTATAGTCGACCACAAAGTAAACCATCTATTCATCGATTAAATCTCTACCTTATGTACGCGTAGTTGTGTTCATTTAAGATACACACACGATGATAGTTTGATCTGTCGCCTGTACCTGATAAACCTTTTGTAATGAAAATTAAAATGACATTTTTATGCCACCACACTATGGAAAATATCGTTATAAAAACACGATAAGGCTTCAGATCGTATTAATATGAGTAAAAACAAGCACCTACATATAAAATAACAAAGACATAACCTAGATATTAAAAAATATGACCCAGATAAAATACAAGTATGTAAATAGGTTCTTCTCGACTGAAAGACCAAAATATTCTGTCATCTAGGTATTTTATTTAGTCAGGTTCTACTGGACTAGAAAGTCCGTAGAAGTGACAAAACCGTGGGCGTCGATAACAAGAGCTGTAGTTTATATTTTAACATCACAGACATTTCTAGCAACACTACAGATATTGTTAAAGCATAAAGGAATGGTGGCATTTAACTGAAAGTGAAACCTACGGGATATGGGGTGATAAACTGCAGGCTGACTACTAGATTAGTTTCTATTCAAAGCTACTTTCTAAGAATTTCTCCCCGGAGGAAATCGTACGCAGATAGTGCAGAGGCTAATAGATCCTTTTGAACGTTTAGTAAAAAGCCATAATTAAAATAACCATCCGCTATTCATTAGCTGTGTTTACGATTTTCTAATTAGTTTAGCATTTACACTTCCTGGCCTGAACAATGGGTGCTAAATCACAATTCCTTTATAATAGGTGTGTACATTAGTAGATATAAAAGAAAATATATGAGAATGACATACAAAAGCAACGTGGTCACATAGCTCTAACATACCATAGCCGTGTACAATGGGGTCTCGCTCGCTGATGCGCACACGTCTCAGACTGGATCTCGCCGGCAATGTGTAGTGACCAGAAGTCGGCAGGTTCACGTGTTGTGGCGCCGCCCGCGGCAAAGTGCCGTACACTTGACTTGACGGGTCATAAGGCTGTGTTTCGTCTATAGGAGGATATTGAACTGTATATTTTTTAATTTCGAAGTTGTAAGCTCTTGAAGAGTCTGGATAGTGACCAGAAGTCGGCAGGTTAACACGATGTGGTGCCGCCCGCGGCAAGGTGCCGTACACTTGACTTGACGGGTCATAACGCTGTGTTTCGTCTATAGGAGGATAGTGAACTGGATATCTATTAAATTCGGAGTTGTAAGCTCTTGAAGAGTCTGGATAATCTATGTAAGGATTGCGTCTCTCTTGTATGTTGTACCCGTATCCATTAGGCCGCGACTGCTGTTCATATTGATTTAGATCCTGTAAACTTTGAGCAGGATATCTGAGTTCTGTTGGCGGCCTTCTATATTTGTCTAATACGTCAAAATAAGGTCTGTGGTATGGCGCTGCGAAGCGGTCGGTAGCGAATATTTCACTGACCGGTAGTCCGCCACTGTTGTTACTGCGATTACTTCTCGTGCTGCTTCTGAGACTGTTCCGGCTCAATGAACCGTCTCCACGAACGCTTAACTTTAATTCGAGTCTTTTGTCTTTCATTTTTTATGCACTACACTGAACTTTAAAGTTGTAAATTTTAATTTTACTCCAAGATATCATACTGACATTTTAAGTGCTGCAATAGAAACTCTCTAACGCCGTTACAAATTAATTATAGCTTATGGTGTTTATTACACAACAATGTATCACGCTAAAGAAAGTAAATGACGTTTACAACATTCATGGGATGAGTAATGATCGCTGATGTATTAGTAAATGACCACAAGCCCGAGAACAAGCACGCCGATGTCAGAGTTAATTGAGGTTTGATAGTTTGTACGAAACATGGACACGACTTTCAGACAAAGGTACTGTCAATTCGCCAGGCGAAATGGGAAGGCATTTAGACAGGAAAGAACAATAAAAATTGGAAGAGAGAATACTCGTCGATGACGAACTATGAAACCATAAGCGTATAGTCACAAATACAGCAGACTAGCTGATATCGCAAGTTACCATATCAGTTGATACTTAATAGGTATTTATATCGGTTTTTTAATTGATAGAAAGTTACTTAGGGGTCAAGTTTACTTGAAGCAAAAATGTGAATGATGTTGAGTAACTGTATAGTGAGTTTACTGAAGCAGAAAAAAGAGTGCAATGGATCATCTACTTTTTTCCATTGTCTTTTTCCGTCAGGAAAAAAAAATCAAATACAACGATAATATTCTTATACACAAAATATGAGAAACTGTTCAAGAATGTACTTCGTTTGTGACCGTGAAAAAATGTTATGTAAGACTCACGAAAAATAAACACAGCTTTAGCTTGCAGAAACACAAATAATGTTGGAATTAGGTATGCAAAACATTGATGTCACCCAGCAAACAACTTCTTAGCACGCGATGTAAGGACAAAAACGTAGAACCAGCAAAACCGACGTTTCTATGACAATAATAAATTGATCATTTATGGAAATAAGACTAAATAATACGATAAGTACGGCAAAGGCAAACAGTTCGTCACTGATAATTTTAATTCAACTGCATTAATAATTTTACAGCACATCACTTCCTACACGAGTTCCGCCGTCAACTGAGGCTCAGTGGAATCGTTATTATTGGAGCTGATAAGATAGTGTCGTCAGTTCAATAACTTATATCTTGTGCAAATAAAGTAACAAGTAGGAGTATAATCGGCTCCTTCAAGGCATGGAGGCTACCCTAGAGACATCATTGTTCGTTAACAATGTTCCTTTGAGTTTCGTATGTAAGACACACGCTGCAGAAGCTTGTACGATTTGTACTTGAATCATTGTGATTTACCTTCTACAGATAGTAAGGTTTGTTAAAGGAAAACTCACTGGGCCAAGGTTAAAATGTTTCACGCACATGTTTTCATACGCCTACGCATGTGTGGTTAGACGAGCGGTTGATTGCGCTCGTCAGCATGAAGAGTGATCTGGCTGGAATAATCAGAGCTAAGCAACGCTGTGTGAAACACTTCGCGTGTTATGATTAATTGAGAACTAATTAAGAATAATGAGTGTAATCTCTTGGATAATGAAAAGTAACATCACCGAGTCTTCTAACTGAACAAAGATAAACAAAAAGAAACTACCATACGACCTAATGGGATTATGAGCTCAGGTTAATAGAGTGACATGATAATTTACCAAGGTATCGAGGAATATCAAAAAACTGACCTATTTGCGGCGTGAAGCTACCAAGACTATCTCTGCATGAATTTTATCGCGTATCAGATGGGCGTGAAATGTAAACGTTTCGACACGCTGTGAGCAGAAGTGAAGAAACTTGTTACTCTTTGTAAACCAAACAGTGGTCCATTATCTGCTCTATATGAATCGTAAGCGGCACGTAGCAAAGTAAACGAGCCTCATACAACAAAAACTCTATTTGAATAGGACCTTCAAAATGAAGCGATAGCTTCCTAATACCCACTGTGGGAAAGTGCCTACTGAATAGTTGTTGAACAACATTGAAAATCGTTCACGGTTACATTAAAATCTGTAGAAAACTGTAAACAAGTTACAACAGTTATTTTGTGGTTAAACTGCAGAGAAAGTACGCGCATGTAAATGTAGAGTACAAACCTACAATTTTAGTAAATGGAGCAAAACAGAAATCCCGTGTAACTTAGTGTGTTATTGACTACCTTGTAAGATACAGAGCGAGTGAGTGACGCGTGTATTGTTTACAAGTAACGACATAACAATAACTGTTCGACCTTCATACGACTATAACTGAATACATATTATTTAACATTGTGATGTTTCTAACAAATAGCGCGTCAGTTGTCAGTTATGCTATTATTTGTTCCTTTAGTTAGTCACAAGATAAAGCCATGTTGAATCAACAAATAAACTATCTAATTAGAACAATTAATTTAGTTATCCTCTAGTTAGAACTTTACTCTGTACACAACACACTGGTTTACATATTGAATTTTTCAATTCTGACACTTGTTCCGGACATTTGTATTATCAAATAAAATAAGATAAAGGATTACAATAATACACGAATGATTTTCCGAGAAAACAACGTATAACTCTGACTCATTAATATCACTTCCTTAGTCACCGACTGTGAATTTTCTATTGGAGAGGACGCAAACACGATTAATTCACAAAATAGGGCTGCAAAACGAGGTACAAACTAACCACAGGTGGGCGAAACACTGCGGGGCTTCGTTCAATGTAGCGAAATGGCACGCGGAGTGCGGGAGATAAGCTGATAACATAACGTAGCGATAGGTAAGTACCGATTTTATACAACCGAGCGACGAACACATTGTGTATGAGTAATACTGTGCTTACTCGTAGGTGGACCGAATGACGCAAAGAATTCGGACCAATTTGATTTCGAATTAAAGTTTTTGTGGTCAGGTCATGCGTGAAATATCGAATGGGTTGCTGGAATGCACGTTCGCCAAGCTCGCTAAGGTAAACAAGCTTTTTTGCGAGCATACCAAGTGAAGTTCGAAAGTCACGCATTGCTGTATTTCTCACACAAAAATAAAGGCAATGGGCCTTTTGTGATGTGACACGAGAGTGACAGACGCTCGCGCGATCTAAGCTCGTGATCGCGAGACGACCGAGTGTGGTCACGACTGCGTAAAATAATGTCGCAACCGCCACTATTTTCCAGGTAGAGCGTGCACTACCGATGTTTCCATGCACTAATAACTGTCTTCATTTACTGTAAATGTCACGTAAGATAATAAATCTGTAAGACGATACATACGGGCGAATGTTATCATAAGTTACAAACCCACAATCAGGAATGTCATCCGTGGCTTCCACGTTAAACACGCTTTTTTGCGAGCATACGAACTGAAGTTCGAAAGTCACGCATAGCTGCATTTCTCACACAAAAATAAAGGCAATGGGCCATTTGTGTGATATGACATGAGAGTGACAGACGCTCGCGCGATCTAAGCTCGTGATCGCTAGACGACCGAGTGTGGTCACGACTGCGTAAAATAATGTCGCAACCGCCACTATCTTTCAGGTAGAGCGTGCACTACCGATGTTTCCGTGCACTAATAACTGTCAAAATTTACTGTAAATGTCACGTAAGATAATAAATACGGGCGAATGTTATCATAAGTTACAAACTCACCATCAGGAATGTCATCCGTGGCTTCCTCGTCATCAGTCTTCAGATCGTCGGGCAGTTCTCGTTTCTTGATCGCCTGCAATAAACAAATATTTTAAACACTGCTTCCTACACAACGCAAGGAGAAATCAACATGCGAATGAACAATCAGGCGCAAATCTCGAGCCACATCGACCACAGCCAGTAAGGAAGTAACTTAAATGTCGTG
This sequence comes from Hofmannophila pseudospretella, assembly GCA_947369225.1. Taxonomy (NCBI): domain Eukaryota; kingdom Metazoa; phylum Arthropoda; class Insecta; order Lepidoptera; family Oecophoridae; genus Hofmannophila; species Hofmannophila pseudospretella. The sequence continues at coordinate 7,902,433 of OX376321.1, read as the reverse complement.
ATATGGTACATGCCGGTGAAATGGAATACCACAATACGTAAGCGAGGCAAGCCAAACAAAATGCAGTCGAATCTAAATTGAAATCTTGCGTTGAATGTCTCTTTATCTTGCATAGGCATCTCACCCGAGCGAGCCATCCTCCTGCCGCTTTCAAGCACCTCATTTTAATAAGTACCGATAAGGAGCACTTCGTAAATTGGCCGGTGTTTATTGCAGATTTATTTAACACTCAACTCCGTGGTATTGAGAAAGCGGCACTTCACTTATCGATTAATCGCGGTACACGAAGCATTGTTAGGTACGGCGTGAGGCAGTCATTTCTGCGAGCCTCGCGGAGGGTCTACGGCGTACGGCGCGCGATGTGGTCGAGGGCCCGCGCGCACCAGCGCGTGACACCCGGAGTATTCCAACAATTACCCACGCTTGGGTCTGCTTACGAGACGGAGCGATTCGTCAAGAGATTTATTGCAGATTTATGCACTTTACGCGAATTTACAAGAATTCCTCCAACGGTGAACAGAGAATTATCACTTTTCTTTTCCTTTCTAACCTATAAAATGAAAATCGGTTTAGAGAGAGGTGCGAATACTAGCCCTGCCCGCTACTATATGGTAATACATTCACAGTGATGTGAAGCAGATCTCACGACTCTATTGTTTCTGCTATCCGGCAAACAAGAAATTTGAACGCAGACTTGCGCATCAGCTTTTACCCTTTCGCATGTATCTGTATATACCATGTACCGTCGTGATTCTCGTGATGAATAGAGACCGATACCTATCTCGGTGTGTTCTTTCTCATTTATATAGTTTAATTAGTGTGCCATACTTAAAATAATTACTTACAATTAACGACCAATCAATTTCAAAGATTAATCTTTTGAGTATCCGCAATTAGTAGGTAACCATTTAGTTTTAACAATCTCTTCTAAGTCGTTTTCCTCATTGCTGAGGGTCAGTTGTATTTCATTGGCAGTTTGTGGTGGTTTGCCATTGCCTTCCGCAGATTTAACAATACGAGGTTATAATTATAACAATGAATACGCTTTAAATTCCCAGGAGAACCAAAAATAGATATAAATTACACATACCCAAGATACTTCATAAAGAGTTCCTTGAGAGAGACAAAACAAACATGATACGATACTAAGCAGGATAGAATAACCCCGGAAACCAAATGAAATTTGTAAATACGTGGCTGGGTTGATCTGATAGTATGTTGAGAAAGTTACAAGATCTTGCATGATTCTTAAAAGATAACATGTATGAAAAACTATTGCTGTTGAAAGTATGATGTGATGACTTTTAACGGATGTGACATGATTAATTACATCTCAACAATTAACACACGTAACAAACAGGCTATAAGCAATCGGTAAATAACGTTATAATTAATCATGCAGTACTGGATTACAAAGAATGAAAATTCCATAATTTAAACGATAATTTATTATTCGCTCAAAATATTTTGATCCAAAGTGTAACCTTTCTCTTACATGTAATCTAATGATAAAGATGATAAGATGATAGATGACTACTAATAATAAAAGCTACAGAAATGGAAGAACCATGACCATAAAACACCTTTAAGACACACAGACAGACAGGTATGTTTTCACTACCAAGACATACAATAGGTTAAGATACATACATAGATCTATCTACAGAAACGTATCAATTATTTCTTTCATCTGCAATCTTCACAAAGTTTCAACGTAGAGGAGTATACGGATTAGTTTTTAAGATAATGTCACAACAAAACGGTATTTGAAAAAAGTGATTAATTAATTAACCCACATACTATACCAATAGAATTTATTCTTGAAAGTCGACAAATACGAATTTCGTAACGACGATAGCACGATGTCCAATTTAAGACAAAAGATGTTCGTACCATTGCGATTTTATTGTTTAGGGTAGAAAGATTGATGACTACGGATAGTGAAGGTAATCTTTTGTCTTATTACTTAACCGGGCAGGTCAACGACCCCGTTAGTTCGTGACATTTAACTTTCTCGATCAGCCGTTACTTCATGTCATCGCTAGACAGTACATTATGAAACGAGAGGACATGTTGAAGGCAACAATCAAAAACCAAGTGTCCTACTACTTGGTATAAAATAAAAAATAGCGCTTTCGCTTGTAGACCAGGAGGCCAATTCTCAAAACTCGATAAATATCCCGTCTCACATGTCGATCATAAATATCACGTAAGATATCGACTGCTAAAGACAACTCGTTGCGTGTCGATCGGTAGGACTCGATAAATATCGAAGGTGATAATGCGAGAATAGCAAAAAGTCCCGTCCTTCGATATCCACTATTTTTTAGCCATTTATCAACTGGGATATTTATGTCACATCTTGAGAATAGGCCTCCAGACCGTACATTTAAAAGACAGGACTGACACATGATTTAGACATGTATTTACATACATGTTAAGTGGAACTATCCACTGCAACATTTTAATTATATTCTGATAGACGACCAAATGAATATGTCAATGTCGGTTAATATACAAGTTAACTATAAGACATGATTATATCGCTCATGCGAGATCCATAATACGTGATCACTGATCAATGATCATAGATTTGGGTTATTGACATATTTGATTATGGGATCAAGTCGAAATAAAATGTTGCAGTAGAACAAAAATTGAATAGCAAGAGTATCTTTACCTAGAAATGAAGAAACTGAAGAAATCCAATTTGACAGTCATCCTATATAGATTTGTGTTGTATGTGACACAATACATTCTAAAGCTACACTTTATAGGAAGAGGTTCTGTTCCCATCCGCACCGCACGCAAATACGAGGTAGAAATTATCCCAAAAAAATATAGCTTTATTTCTACAGCGCCTTTCAGTTCAAAAGTATCTTTTAGTTTCCATTAGTAAATTTGTACAGTTCAAGACTTTAGTAGGCAATTATTTAGTGTCGATTCTATGGGTATATTTTTCCACAGCTCTACTTAGGTCAACCATCTAGTTTTGTGAAGATTGCAGAAAAGTAAGTACAGAGTTGTCTGTGAAGTAGCAGAATTTGGAACTATAACAACAGCTTTTTAGTGCCAACGCTCTGCCAGATGGCGGGTGAATATCCACTGCTGGTTATTAGGTTAAAATGTTAACGAATGAACACGAGAACCAGCAATATACGTCGTTATCGATTTGCTCGCGCATTGGAAAACGGGATATTGCAACGCCAGTTCACAGACAACGTGGTCGGAGTTTAAGTTACAATCATTATGATCAGAAACCCTAACTTTCAGAACGTCTAGATGAGCAGGATGCCTTAAGCTCAATATTACTAAATTTCTGTAAGTCTAAAGAGCAAAAATACCTATAAATACTTATAAAAAAACATTAGCAATGTTTACACATCCTGCTTTAACCATTCAACCAACCCAACTATAGGCTAAAATACCTGGGCTAGGAATGGTCCGAAGGTGAATTCGATAAAGCGACCCTTGCGCCGCAGTCGCGTGCCTTAGCATTTGAACCATTAGCTTCAATATTGTCTAGAATGCAATATGTCTAAGATCTGTGTCTTGCCTAAACTATAAGAAGTCTAATCAGTAAGGTCATCTAAAGATAATTTCAGTAGGTACGTTCTGCAGTTAGGCTTTCTGATCACGATGGAGTTAGACAGCGATTAGTTATCTAAGTACGCGACAACCCCGGAATGCCGGTTTCTAGTACCGGCACCAGTACTAGAAACCGGCATTCCGGGGATGTCGCGTACTATAGGCTTTCTGATCACCATGAACTTAGACAGCGATTAGAGTATCACTCATGCAAGAGATGTACCTGGACGAAAATACGTTCTGCAAGTTACAGTCCGCGACAACCCCGGAATACCGGTTTCTAGTACCGGCACCAGTACTAGAAACCGGCATTCCGGGGATGTCGCCTACTATAGGCTTTCTGATCACGATGGGGTTAGACAGCGGTTAGAGTATCAGTCATGCAAGAGATGCACCTGGGCGATAAGATCCCTAGCGCGGCCGGCGTCGATCTGGTTGACGCGCTTGTTCTTGAGGTGGTGCGGCGTGTCGCGACGGTGCAGCCTCCCGCCCCTCATCGCCCCGCGCTCCTTCAACCCCGACCGCCACGCCACCCTCCGCCCTTCCCCGCCCCGCTACCACCACCGCACACCACACACCCGTTAGCCAACGTATAGATTGAGCACAGATGCTGTACGACGCCTTAGTCGCAAAACAGACAGGCGGTGCGCTGACCGCACGCCGGTCGGCACACCTCTTGTATATGTTTTGCGCCGCTAAACTTTCATATATTTTGTATGAGAATAGTTTGAAGGGGGCGGAACTCGGGCACAACGGCCGGCGCGCCGCCTCTTAATCTCTTTGCATACAAAATGAATGAAAGCGACGGGTGCAAACCAGACAGAGTCGGTGCGCTGGCAGCGCGCTGCCGGCACGCCTCTTGTATATGTTTTATACAGCATTTGTGGTCAAGCTATAATAGTACGGTCGCGAACCTTAATTTAGGATCAATTTTTACACATTGAACAACCTTGTCATAGTCATGAGTCATGACAAAGTAGATTAACGCTAGTATTAGATCTCTTTTGATTGCCGTGTTTTATTGTGACAAAGTCGTTCAATGTGTTAAAGTGGATACCAAATTAAGGTTCGTGATTGTACAACCCATGGCACAAGAATAAAGCAAACAGTTTCGGATTGCATGACGTTTCACGCACAAGCGCCTTCTTGTGCCATGGTATAACCCATGAGCCCCTATGCGGACGAGGTGTAGATGAATGAAAAACAGGACATGTCCAACAGAATATTTTGCTAACCGAAAATTGACGCCAACAACGTCCAAGGCCGTGAATGAGCGCCATCTATTACGATTTTATGGGACTAGGTTCGCGTTGGTGCTAATTAGGAAAAATTATGTACCAACGGGTTACACTAAAATTCGGTAAATCAAAGGTTACAGCTATTTGCGCCCTTCAGAACCCGAATATATTACTTTTTGAAACCTTATTTAGACTAGGACATACCTAGTCTAAATAGGGTTTCAAAAACTCATTACCGACTAGATTAGAAATCTACAACTCCCACCACCGCAAAAGGGCTCGAAAATTATATTTATGTTTATAAAGTCGATGCCCAATCAGATGTACAGTCGGCATCTAGCAAAGGTATATTATCTGTCAAAATTCTACAATTCAAATTTGAAGTCAATGGCGAAGGTGTTAAGGTTCATTTCAGTTTGCAGAAATATGACAGAAGGTATACATTAGCTAGAGATCGACTGTAGTTATAAAAATATAATACTCAGCTGTTATAATATAATAATCCCATGATTTTAGTTCTAAAGTTATTTTATAAATGCTGTTAAAAATCTAATAAATACGGCTATACCGGGTTATTTCTACTACAAAGAAATTATGTTAGATCTACTTCGGTATAATCCGCAAGTCATTGGCCAAGCCTGAGGGAGTGGCGAGGCGAAGGGGGGATTTCCCCGTTCTGCCTTTCCGCCCCGCGCTTTTTCGCCTATTATAACCACAAAATATAAAGATACAGAAGTTCCGCTTCGGGCGTTTGCAATTTTAACCACCTACTAAACCCGCATTTGACTTCGATCTCGCCTGATGGTAAGCGACGGTGAGGTCGACGATGGAGCATGCTGGTCCAGTAAATGCCTATTCACTCTGGCCTTGAACATTCCAAGGTTGTAGGTTTCGGGAAATACAGACGCCGACAGGCTGATCCATTCCTTAGCCTAGGGCTAGTACAGCTATAGTTCCCAGTTTTAATGAGCCTTGTGAAAAATACTTCTGGCAATGTATTTCGTTTATTTAAGTACAAAACAAAATGCCTACCACTCGATCGCGACTCAGCGCGTGCAATCCGCGACTGAGTTCGTCTGATTCGATTTGAGATCGCTTGTACGAGAGCTCGCCTATGCATGGGCTAATATCCCGCATTTGTATTGAGCGGACCTTTTATATCTTTATATTTTGTACTATAAATCTATAACTGTCGCCACATAAGGTGTGCCTAATGACTTGCGCGCGGACTATAATACAGTGCATGAGTTCTTAGAAAAATATTCAGGTATTGAGTAAAATCTGTATCTGTCTTACTACAGTCGTAGTACATTCGCATTTCTTTAATGGTATTTGTAACAACTATTCAATCTATAATTACTAATATGATAGTGTATCATTAGGGAGTGATCCCTGGCACAAAGGTGATGCCTGAAAATCAGGGCCGCAGTGCTAAATCCGCTGCGGCAACAGGCTGAGACAGTCCCCTTTTTCCGGTGCGGCACACCACCTTCATAAAACTTAATTACTTTTGTTGATTTATTATTTTTATCTTATATTTGTTTAAAATTATGATCATTTTTATATTCTGTACCTAATTGTTTGTATATTATGTGTTTTCTTGGAAATAAATTCTTGCTTTCTTTCTATAGTTAATAATAACCGAAGCAAATTAAAGTTTTCAAGGCCCGAAAGTTTAACTAAAAGCTCACGCACTGTACAGTAACCCTGTCGCTATAAGTTTTTTTATGATTCCTTGACATTCGTATGAATGTGTCAATTAAGGTAAAGTGACAAAGTACTAAAGGGTGTAAACAAAGCTTGTTCCTCACCTCAAGTTCGTCTGAGTCGTCGTTTTCATCGTTTTCACCCTCAGAGGATTCCCTGTCTGCCGGCATTTGATTTTCAGTGTTTTCTTCTTTCGGCTCTTCGGGTTGGATGATCGGTATGTGGTATACAGTCTGCTGATAAACATTGCACATTAAAATCGGAGTGTGAATCTTTATGTAGCTGAAAGAAAGAATATACCCGGTAGCAAATCATAAGGTAAGTCATATAATAATTATCAGAACTAGTATCCGAAAGGAAAAGAAGAAAGTGATGGTGAGATCTTGAGTTCTTTGCATTTATGGAACAAACACAGAGATATTTTGATTAATTTTGACCGTAGAACATACTGCTCCTATAATTCCTATTGCATATAGAACTTTGTGTAACTAGTGTGGTAAGGTTGCAACAACCCGAGCCGTCATACGAGGGTTCACATCCACAAGTTGAGACAATTTGGCCCTTAACGCACTAGTTACACACCACGGTATTTTTGTAACAACTGTGAGATAAATAAAATAAAGTAATATGTAATTCAGAAATTAAATTCAGTTGCACGTTCCTCAAAATTAGTTATCGGACAAGTAAAAGCCCAATAAGGTATTAACCTAAATTTTTTTATTGACATCCTGAAGAAGGATTTAAAATTAGTTTTTCGATGTCTCAAATCACATCTGAGATAAAGTTAGTACAGAGAGATGCTGTCCATTTTTAGCATAACAGTCCTTAGTATGTAGCCAGGACCTAGGCTTGTACGGCGCTAGGGAACATTGACGTCATAATTATCTATTGCCGTTTCTTTCTACCGTCTGATTTTTGATAGCCTGTAGCTTTTTAATGCTGTTTTCAAATTTGACCACCAATTTGTCTATTTCTGATTTTTTATGAAATGTATTTAATATTGTGAACGGTGAAGGAAAACATCTTGAGGAAACCTGCATGTCTGAGGAAATTAAAAGTTTCCGAAGGCATGTGAAATCCACCAATCAGCACTGGGCCCGCTCGGTGGATCATGGCCCGTTCCCCCTTGTGCAAGGGGAGGCCTGTGCCCCAACTGTGGGGACATTAATAGGCTGATGATGATGATGATGCATTTAATATTTGATACTTGGAAAAGTCCTTATTATCAAACAGTTACATAAAATTAAAAAATATCCAATGCGTCTTACTTTGACAGGCTCAGGAAGGACGGGCGTGGGCGTGGGCTCAGGCGGTGGTGACGTAGGCAAACCGTTGGCTGTTGGCTGTACCGGGGCAATATAAACCGGAGCCGGAGCCGGAGCCGGAGCCGGAGCCGGGGCCGGGGCCGGGGCCGAGGCCGTGGCCGGGGCCGAGGCCTGCTGGCTATGCACGTCAGGCGACCGACTGGCGAGGAGCTTGTGTGCCTTCGCCTTAAGCTCCTTCGGGTGAGGCGTATTCTGACGGACGAACGGAGTCTGCGGATGTGAGCACTGATTAGTCTGACATTCCATTATGTACCAGGGCACGCTACATTCTAGATTACAAAGTATACCCTCACCAGAAACTAAAAAACCCTCGCCATTTTGCCGAATTGCTATTTTTTTCATAGCCAACTTCGTAGCACAGATTATAAAACTACCAGTGGCGCTTGACAGGTTTTTTAGTTTCTGGTGAGGGTATAAATCATATTATTTTAAATTCAATGCTTTTAAAAAGATTCAAAATGATCATGCGCATGCTAATTAGATATTAAAAGGCAAAATTGTGTTGAATATCGAATCGAATCGAGTACCAACTAAATTATGAGACAAAATTAAATATCACCAACAAGCAATTATGGTAGTTCTACAGCTTTTCTTTGTTTAGAAGTACATGACCGTGCATTCTAATAAAGTTTTTGATATGTGCTAAATTTTAATAAATTCTAATCCATACCATAGCTTAATTAAACTAGTAAATATACATAAGATAAGTATATAAAAAATATAGATAAGCATGTAGATCAAAATTCCTATAACTACTGCTATTTAAAATTGTGTAATCTAAAAACATACTGCAGTAGTAGGTACTGCATCTTGTAGGTATCTTGTAGGTAGTAAGCTAAGCACCTACAATATGACATATAGGTTCCGTACATGTCGATACACGTTGTTTGATTTAAAATACTATTAATACTACATACTAAAGCCAAGTAAACATCATCAAACTGATGCAGATACGTAGGCAAGAAAATAAATAAACAGTGCTTTAAAAGTCCTCCCGTCAGTCATGGAAAACAAGAATTATGGCATGTACAGACGACCACAAGCTATAGTATACCATCTGTCAAAAACCCTCGATTAAATCTCAACCTTATGACTGCGCAGTATGATACATTTCAGATTCTCAAATTTTGACATTTTGGGTAGGTTGACCTGTGGTCGACTGTACTACTATTGTGTGTACCTAGTCAGTCAAAGAAGGTAAGGAGACTCAAGGTCCCGTTTTCGAGAGAGACGTGTTTATCACACCCTCCATCATTCAAAGTATTGCAAGATAACGTAATAGTGTTACTAAAATGTAACAATCAAGAGCGGTGAACCCAGAAGTGACTATGCAGGAAAAAATTATAATTGTCACTTAACCTAATAAATGAATGCTGTAATACAAGAAGAGGTGGCATGATTCACTGGACATGATATCACACACCACCTATCCTCCGTGACATAACGTCGTGTTGCTGATACCAAGCTAATCTACTAAGTGCAGTTCAAATATAGTGCTCGGTTTGGTTGGTGTACAGTTACATACTTGTAACATACGTGGTATGTGAAATAGTGTATATTTTATGTTATATTTTTAAGGAATAACTATAGTGAGTATATCTGGTTACTTTCAAATCTCAATACATTTCTGCGCTTCTAATTAATTTTTACCTTTTTTCCTCGACTTTTTAGCTGTAGCTTTCTTGAAACGAAGATAGGTACTTATAACATATGTCATGTGAGTATTGTGCAAATGATGTTTAAAGATCTTCTTGTGTCAAAGTGGATCTACGACAAATTATTCCTAATTCTTCGTGTCTAGGGATAGTGCAGAGCAAAAAAGGAAAATCTATTAATGCTGGTGATTTCTGTTATGTTACAGAAGAAAAGCTGAAGTGTGGAGATAAGTGTCAGATCAGGGTATAGTACTCAAGAATGCACAGTATTACAGTTTGTAAGGCTGTCAATCCATGCTAGGATGACAAGAGTTTTAACAGGTTATTAGGATAGCCATAAGAATGTAGTTTTGTAAGTATAAAAATTACATTAAAAAAATTGTAATGCTTCAATCAAAGTAAACACAACACCTCTCTATCTGCATTAGTCTACTTGCAGCGAAAACAAAAACTAATATCTAAAAGTCAATGTTAACATTATTATAACATATAAGAGCACGAGGCATAGCAGCGGACAGCGCATATGGATCCGTTTGGAGTGCAGTCACAAGGTGTATTTAAGTCTTTTACACCCATATTTACATGTAAATCAGATACATTATCAGATTCCGTATGTCTTCAGACCAGTAACGCTATTCTAAGAGACAAAAAAATAACCCTAGTGACAACCTAGCTGTGCCGGACAGGCGCACGCGACGGGTGAATATCTACAACATTAAACGGCTCAAAGGCGGCACGGGACTGCGACGCAAGCGTCGCCGGATCTAAACCACCTTTGGATAATTATGGTGGACCACTCCAAGCACAGGTATTTTAGCCTAGTTGGAGTGTTGGTTAGGACCATGGTGCCCTTCTCACATCTGGAATTTTGAGGACCTGATAATGACCAGGAAATAGTAAGATCTCCACAATGGTAAGTCGGGCGTTTCTAAATTTTTTAATTTACATACAAGGTGTTCCGGAGGATATGCATTAGCTTCGCCAAACACTTCTGTAGCTTTTGCATAATATATTTGACAATGGAAGTGATCCTCAAAAACGCTTCGTTTTTGAGTTACTCACTATTTTATTTTACTAAATTTAATTGAGTTATACAATGAGTTAGGACCTTTATTTATATCCGTAAAAAAACTGAAACAAAACAATAACAAACTATTTGCCTTTCGTTTGCACATGTCATTAACAACTTATGTCATGATTGTCAAGTTTAAATTAATCAAAACGCGACGTTGCCAGCTCGGATAAAGAGTATGGAATACTAAGTAATTTAAAGCAAGGCATTACTTTTTATGAAAGTATAAAATATGTTACTTATTAAAATTAAAAAAATATGACAATATGGATAATGACTACTTTGATGTTCTGAGTACAATGTCGAAGTTAATGCATAATCAAAGGAAAACCTTGTATAAGGTAAGCGAAAGAACACGATAACCAGCAACATACGTAATTAAATTGTCATATCGCCAGTGCCAGCCTTGTGCCAGCATTGGCCCTAATCAATCTTTTCTTTCTCTGGAATATTTTCACACTAACTTTAGATTACGAAGCAACTCACGTTGTAGATAAGCGACTGCACTTTTAGTTTAAACCAACACGACCTCAACGTTAGCCATATCCATCATGCTAAGACAAGTTGCATATTATTTTCCATGACGAGTTTGGTCTCATGGTTGGTTGCATCGGTGCGATGGGGATGGCGTAATAGAAGGTTAAAATATTGCCTGTAGTATAGTTAATTCACATAGGTTATTTTATTACGCCCAGTTTTTATGGTACCGTATTTAACTAAAGAACCATATAGTTTCGACATGTCCGTCTGTCTGTCTGTATGTCACAGGAATTTTACTCTCTCGTTTTTGCACCTGTTGGCATGAAACATGGTGAAGAATTTGAAGAAAAAATATTTGTATCCCCTTACAATGATATTAACTGACGTCAATTATACCTACCAACCCCACCGTGTGGGATGTCGTTAGAAATATTTTTTACATGTTTCAGGACTTCTAAGTGCCTCCTCTGTGCGATGCATGCGTACGCGGCCGGCAAACATCCATTGCTGGTTATAAAGTTGAAACGCCAGCGAACAAACACTACAACTAGCTACGTACGTCGATATCGATTTCCCCGAGCCGTGCGCACGCCTCACACAGAGTGGAACCTTATACGCCGTGACATCACACCGGTTTTATATCTAGTCGCTATCACGAAACAAATGCCATTTTGAGAAATTTTAGTTTGTGACTACACTCCTCGAGACGCTTTGCTGCGTACCTCCGAGAGGTTAGTAATAGAGGAGGAGAGTCGTTGTAGCGAGCTCCTCCGTTGAGTGGTGACTAGCTTGCGCACTACGTTTATAGGCCGCCGCAGGCTTATGACCATGGAAGGTGCGGAGGACTCGGAAGGTGTGCCATCTTCATTGTCCTCCTGAATCGTCGAAACCTTTAAAGCACAAAGATATAGTGTGCCATCGCCCTTGATACTGACAGGAACGCCATGTAGACGTGTCTTTAGAGAGAAAGAGAGAGAAATGCAATATTTGCTAGGCGCACTCTTCAAGACCCAAAATTTTAATAGGGGAATTTCAATAAATACATTGATTATAATGAAATTGCGTATATTCGGAATCGTATCGGCAAATGAGCTCTATTTATCAAATACGTCATTGACAGTAGGGATGTACCGAGGCACATAGTGCTGCGCCTAATCCATCGATTTCCACTTATTAGTAGCAAGGTGCAGCCCGTTACCCCTTCATCCCCGATTCCCCGTACTCCTGCTTTGGAGACCTGCGTTCGTAAGTTCCCTTCTCTTTCGGCTGTATTTAGTAAACACTTTGCTGTCTTTAAGAACCTAATCTAATTGAAAGATGTTGTTTCAGATCTACATAGGTACCGAATAAGCTGTCGATTATTCTATAGTGTATCTTCAATTGTGCTTAAGATTCTAATAAAATATTCTGAAATATATTAATAAAGGACAAATTATTTGTGTATTTACATCCCTGACTTATACTAATACTGCTGAGCTGCAGTTAATCTATATACTTGGAAATAATCCAAAATACAGTTAAAGACTTGTATCACCCATCACGAATAGTTTCTTATTTCATAACTTCTTATTAAATACTGAATACCTTATAGACTACGATGTTAAACCACAGTTCAGGAATCTTTTGCCAATAATTGTTATAGTGACAACACCAGAATATAACCAACAGTGGTAAATCAAATTTATTTAAAAAAAAAAATATTTTTGCGTTTTAATATTTTTTAGTGTACTTAATTTTTGTTTCATTAATCTAATTCCATTTTTGTGCAGTCAGTGTGGCAGTTGTTTGCAATAGATTCAAGAACTAGGTTGAAACTATCCTAATTCAGAAATAGCATTGCTGCAAAAGGATCAAGAGACCAATTTGTATGAGTATAAATAGAGGTAACTAGGTAATTTAAACAGACTTGATTATAATATCCTGTCTACCTATAGTACTACCTGCATATAGAAAGTTATGTTACAATCGTCCTTTAACTTTCATAAGCACTTAATTATAATTAATTACTAGAATATGATTTTGAAATATAACATAATGATGTTCCCCGTTCATGATCAATGAGATAAAAAGAAAAGGATTGACGTACAAAACATTTTGTAAATGAGAGAATCCACCAGATCTAGAAATATTCAAGACATATAAGACAATCAAAATATTATAAAAGAAATCATGCAAACCAAAATAAAAGAGAAGCATAGGAGAATGAATCATTTATTAAATAAATAAACATAGAAAAATAATATTGTACCTTACGACTAAGTAATACTGATTTTATTTAGTAGAATTAAAAATTAAATAGAAAAGTATGAAATTCAGATTACCACAAACCTTCCACAACCTTCAGATTACATAAGCAACGATTTCTCAAAAATAGGATTATTTTAAATTATATGAACCTTATCGAATTAAAATTAGCATGCAATTATACGCTTAGTTTTAAAATTACAGTAAGTATTTTTAATAAAAATATTCTCAATTTATTCTTTTAAAAATGGACGGTAAATTACACTCCTAGTAACCAATCGTCATAACTAACATAGATTGGTGGTGCAATTTCACTGGTGCAACAATGTGTAAAGCTTAGCTTATAATCATTCTAAAGCTACAAGTATCGAGCTCAATGCTAAATAAGCTCTGTGCCTCGTACACCTCTCGCGTACGTTCGTCCTAAACCAATTGCTTGCTGCCCTACACCTATTACTAATCGTGACACCGAAATTACGAAAGCGTATTGGTACATCATAGCGCAGGGGCTTGTAAGCGGATCTTGGAAAGGTACGGGATACCGGAAACCGCCAGGGTAACATAAGACAACAGCTCACCTCTTTCGCTTCGGGCATTTCTTCGGTAAACTTGACGGAGTGAGTGCGGGAAGCTTCCTTCTCTTCCCAGTCATCGTTGTCGGAGTCGCGATCACGAGATACGCTCGATTCTGTCAAGATGATTGATAAGACAATTAATATGTAAGTAATAGAATCTTTGGTTAGTTTTTGCAGGATGTCTGTAAGTTTAGTGAAAAAAGATTTCGTAAGTCACTCTGTGGCGCTGTTACTATAGCTTGACCACGGATGCTGTGCCGCGCCTTAGGAAGCTGCGCGGCGAGACGCGGGGGCGGAGCGGCCCGCTATTGGCTACACTCCGTCTGGCCCGCCCGCTACCCCTCCGCGCGGCATCCGTGGTCAAGCTATAGTCCGATTGCTGTGATTAAAATAGATGAGAGAAACTGTTTTCTTTTCCAACAAGCTTTCTTTTCCTAACAATTTTTGGTAGATTAAAGCGTCTGGCGAGAATCCTGTAAAAGCCGTCTTCAGTTGTCAAATTGATTTGGTCAAGTGCCAAGAAAATGTGAGGGTACTTAATAGTTTCCGTTGACAACAATAGGTATAATTATCCAATTTTATTTATTATGCATTTCTCATGCTCGGTATACTTAAATAAATTAGAAAAATGGTAAAAAAAATCCCCGAGCAGGATTTGAACCTGCGTCATTTAAACACAACATGAATTCTAACCGAATGTTAGACTTGTTGGATAGTCTTACATAGTTAAGCTGGTATAGATGTCGTGACGTCGTCTATACAGACGGTACACGGAGAAAGGGTTAACTAATTTGAAGCCAGCAGGATTAGCCGAGATAGCTCAGTTGGTTAGAGCACTGTCACGGAACGGCAAGGTCGCAGGTTCAAATCCAGCTCACGGAATATTTTCTTCACCTTATTTCTAATTTATTTAGGTATAATTATTAAAGTTTTTTTTAACTTCCATTCGCATATTTTATGGCTAAGACATGGACGATACAAAACAAACAACAATCCAAGCAGTTGGTATAAGTCTGTGATTAAAATGAAGAAATAACAAGTCTGGTGTTTCGCTTCTACAATATGAATGGAGAATTAATATTTTATGGATAGTCATTTATGAATACCAGATACGAAGATTAGTGAATATGTAATTTACATTTTATAGTAGTATCAACTACTTCTCGAAAATACAGACTTGTTACATATTACAAAATTGTGTATTTATAGTAGAGAATTGAATATATAATTTGTGAACCTTACCTCTTATTCTATCTAGCTCTTGCGATTGTGAATTAAATCTGTGATCCCTGTACCAGTGTCCACTGCCGACCTCTGAAGTGTGTTCCAGCTCTATTGGTGGTGTGACAAGTGTCAAAAGTGGCTTTTAGTATTTACACGGCAAAAACAAAACAATCAGCAGTTCAGTGACAATTTATTTACCAAAGTTGTACAGTACTACATACATCGTACAACTTCAAATCTTCTGTTCTTGAGCGATTGACATGCAGGTGACCATTGATTATTAATCCTGCTACAACCACAAAAAAAAGTGTCTTAAAAACATGTACATGTCAATCCTCGTAGAAGATATCCCGTTCTAGAACAATACAAAACTCTAAAGCAATCTTATAGGAATCTCGGGCGCCACATGTAGGTAAGAAAATTGTCACAAGAACTTGCAAAATTAAAATAAAAGCACAATTAAGCATACGCAAGGACGTTTACACCATATGCTCACCATCACAAGAAATATAAAACAAACATTCAGTAAGTATACACACTCGGGAAGATTTACGATGCCATTTATGACTACTTTTTTACACTCTTCGAGTATCATAACACTAACAAAACTGAGATTTTGAATGTTTGATATTTTGAGATATTTTCTTTCTAAACAGTAGATATTATGTAAACGAGATCAGATCACTGAATGATTTTCTTTGTGCATATGTGCTGAATTCCAAGTCAAAAATAAATAACTACACTCTGACGTGGCAATAAATAAGGAAGAAGTGCATCATAAACCTCAATGCAACTATAATATACAGACGAGTAATTCACCTTAGAATATAGATGGGTCGATAAAATGTGCTAGTCTATAAGCAAGATTCATAAAAAATAAATTCTTCAGTGATATCCTCTTGCAATTCGGTCATACTGAATTTAAGCAAAAGAAAGAACAGTGCAAAATAACGTGTAAGGCAATAATGCTGATGACGTTGACTAATAGATATCTAAATGAACAGGTAGTAAAGTAAATAGACTATTAAGATATCACAAGGGAATCAATCACAATATCATGATCACAAAAGGGAGATCAGAAGTAGTGAAAACAGGCATCACTATTACTTTAAGAAAGACAGTTGATTTGACCATGACAGACCTCTGCTGATATCTCTAGATTGACCACAAGACTCAGAGTCTGGATTAATTCTAGTAATATACTTCCATCCCGTGATCAATTTTGACTGGACACATTATTAAAATGTGTCAAGGATAAACATTTATGCAGAAATATGTCATACAATCTTTATAAGTAAAAAGAATGATTTCCAAAGAGTTTAATGAGAAAAACACCCAAAGCGCCATATGTAGGAGTTTAATCATACATACCTGGTTGTTGAGTGTAGCTAAGCTGTGGCAGTAGGAAGCAAGTAAGGACGTTCTCTCCCGTGCTCTCGTCTCTGTCCGTCTGGAAGGTCAGCAGTGGTTGCGCCTGGTTCTCTGATAACCACACCGCCTTCAGCTCCAAGTTAACTAGCGTGTAAGGTAAGTACTGCAACCTGGAATGGTTGCGAAAATTCTTACATTATATTTAGAAATCAAATAACGAATTACTTATGGCATTTGTTGTTAAATTTAAATCAAGGGTAATTAAAATACCAAAACCTGATTGGTCATCGGTTATGATAGTAAACTTGAGTTAAAACAGAACTCACCTATTCCCACTAACATCCAAAACGTGTAGTGATTTACAATTCCCCAATTCATTCGGCAACCTGGTCAATTTGTTGTCTCGTAAACTCAGCACGCCAAGCAGTGACATGTTCCCGATCTCCAGTGGTATTTCAGTCAATGAATTCCTATCTACATTCAGTACGGTCAGCTCCTTGAGATTCCCTATCGACCTAGGCAGTATCATTAAGAAATTCTCCGTTAATATAAGCTCCTGTAGATTTGTACACCTGTAAGAGTAATACGGGATGATTAGATCTATAAATAGCGTAAGATAAACTAACAAAATGAAATCTATTGAACTGAACGGTGTACTAACCTTCCTACATTTTCATTTAACGTATGTAATCTATTTTGGTCCAACTTCAGTATAGTTAACTTTGATAGATCGCCGATACCATCTGGTACCGTTTCTAACATGTTTTGAGAGAGGTGGAGGTCGGTTAATGAGCTGAGGCCCCCTATTTCTTCTGGAAGTTTCTCTAATTTGTTCTCGCTGACATCCAGGCATATGAGAGCCTTTAAGTTGCCGATCTCTGGAGGTAAATACTGCAGTTTATTATGATCCAACCATAATTCTTCCAGTGCTGGCAGCTCTCCGATGAAACCGGGCTGTAATAGAATATTTCGTCCAGATAAGTTTCAGCGTTACTTCTAATTTATCGCATGTGGGTGTGTTAATTACACGCCCTAAGCAAGAAACTTCAGAATTATTGCATGTGCGTCGGTGAGATGAGCACTAACCCAATTTACTTGAATTTGGTTTGGAGAGGATCATATGACAAGCAATTAAAAAGTTAACGATCATACCAGTTCTTCGATCTCGTTGTCCCCTAAGTCCAGCCTTTCCAACTTGGTGAGGTTCTTGAGGGACTCCGGAAGCGACTTCAAGAGATTTTCTCTCAACTCCAGTGACTCCAGGGACACCAAGCTGAAAATAGAGAAATACCACTTAAATTTGTATAAAATAAAATTCCAAATAAATGCGAGCATTATCTCAACAAAGTGAGCCTGACTTCAAACCGGTGTAACCTTCAAGTTGTGTGACATAATAATTTGATGAGACGAGTCAACGAGGTGGAAACACAATGGAATTACTATCTCGCAGACATCGGACTTCCACCACACTTCCCACTGCACCGATGCAGCAAGGTTAATACCACGTCGTGGGTCGAACTCAAACTACCGAAACAGAGACGAATACTTTTGTTACAACAATAATAAGAGCGTCGGTAAGCACAGTTGCTAGGGCACCGGACTCCCATGCGGGTCCGGGTTCGAAACCGTGCAGTGCTATGTAACAATGAGTTTTTCGTATTTTTCGAAAACTTACGTACATTTACCGACTGCTCTAACGGTAAAGGAAAACATCGTGAGGAAACATGCACACTGAGATGACCAGTGTGTAAAGTGGGGTAGGCACAAAAGATCCTCAAGGGTCGAAGTGCCGCTGGGTTATTCGCGGCCCCCTATCATAAGATAAGATAAGGTACAACAATAATCAACCTAAGTCGTCACGAGAATACCAGCTAAATATATGAAATTGAACTAGGTACAACTTTTAATTGTATGTGTATCTGTATAAAACCTGTGATAAAACTAATAGAGAGCTATTAGTATGACGTGAAGATATTGATATTTTAATTATTCCGAAAATGACATCATTTATTTTATAATCTTAAAATATAATCTTAGAATATAATATAAACATATTATATGGGTCAAAATCCTTAATCTAATAAACAGCCCCGAGTCGCACCCGGCGGGAAGGTGCCCATCACGCTGGCAGCGTTTCCACGCTGAATAGCCAGCGAGATGCGCTGCACCAGGTACGACTCGGCGCGGGGGTCACCTGAGCGCTCTCTCAGTCGTCGGCCCAAACCTCGGACAAAATCCTTCCGAAAATTCGTACAACTTTACATTCAGTATAGTTTTATGTCCCAAGCTGTATAGGATTTTCCGTGTTACTTATTTTACAGACACTGGACAAGTTATTGTAAGAAACACTTTATTGGTACGTCTACCTTACTATGCTTACAGAACATTGATTTTATAAGTATAATATTCCAAGAAAAATCTCTGAATAACAAATATAAACGAAGTGAAATATGGCTTCCGAATGTTCGTGTCGTACCCATCATAAGTCGAGGCTAAATTACAAATAAAAGTTACGACTTATGACACCGGATTTATTCCGGTTGACTGTTAGAGGACATTGACTCTACACTGAACATTGGGCAACGCCAAAAGTGTATAGCAAAATAAATAGAGCATAAAACCAAATGTTCATGATGAAAAGCAATTTGTTTAAAGCTATAACAGCGCCGTAAACAATTAAATGGCTACTTAGCTTATTGAT
Organism: Hofmannophila pseudospretella; assembly: GCA_947369225.1. Taxonomy (NCBI): domain Eukaryota; kingdom Metazoa; phylum Arthropoda; class Insecta; order Lepidoptera; family Oecophoridae; genus Hofmannophila; species Hofmannophila pseudospretella. The sequence continues at coordinate 7,883,253 of OX376321.1, read as the reverse complement.
ACGGAAAAATATGAGGATTACAAGTGGAAATTTATTATTAGCATATTTTTAATGATATATTATAAGTCTGTTGTATTTATGTATTTGTCTGTACATTTTCTTAAGAGAAAACAAATAAGAAATATGAGGATTTAAATTAATTACTTAATATTCTGTTTAAATAGGAATTCTTGTAAATATGCCATTAATTTCCGGGACAAATTAATTAATTTTATGTGACAATAAAATGTTTGAAGATTTTTCCTCAATTGAAAATAATGTCAGGAACTAAGGACAAATAAAAATGTAATTAAATACCGATAATGTTACAAGCACACATCGCACAAAATGTATGTACTTAAAGCAGTCCTTCCTTTTAATAAGCGACTTGCCATTAGTTAGCACTTAGCAGAAGCATTTGGTGTCAGCCAAGCATCTATAACTGCGAGAAAATCATCCTACAAGGAATGGTAATGTGACGCAAAACCTTTTGCAGTGCGCGATTATAATAATTACACCACAAAATGGTTGTGAGCTGTAATTATAATTCTTTCTGTTTTATTTCTTTGTCGTCTTGGCGTTAGCGCCACCTAAGATGTTAGCATCTTAGTTTTACTTTCGTGTGACATAGAAGAACACTGAAATATTTTTGAGATATTAATTGTCTTGTCAAGATATTATGGAAAGAAAAGTTATGTCAGTGATTTCGACAAAAAAAGGCCGACGTACAATCAATGTGTTGTGTTTCACATGAAAATGACATAAAACACGCACGCACGATCCGACATTGACAAACGCATCGTAGATACGAAAACTATACGTAACTGATAAGAGGTGCTAAAATCGTACGTAAATTTCAATTGTAGGTTTGTAGGACTCTCGTATCGGGCTCAAGGCTTTTTGAGCTCTTTTACACTGATGTAGAGTAGAGTAGACAAACATGTTTTTAAGAAACAGAATAAATATCAATAAAAAAATATCACCTATCTTCAATCTTGCATTAATTATTAAAAATATGACACCATTTAAGAAAGGCAGAATAACAAACGTCGCGTTAAACTGCATAAAACATTACTTATTAATTAGAGATTGCAATCCGGAAAACCGGATTCGGTAATCCAGCGGATACGGCATCATTAGACGTCTACCGGATCCGGCACCAGTTCGCCAGATCCGATCACCGGATCCAGTAAATTAAAAAATGCATGACACTGATTTTTTGGATAAATACTTACGTTGTTGCATGAATAGGTACTTAATGCGTGCGATGCGTGTGATCTCAGTTGATTAAGGCTGTTTTAATTTAATATAACGGTAGTGAAAAAGACATCCTTCAAATAAGACCATTTTTGTGACAAAATTGCAATGCATAGGGTAATAAAAATAAGGATATAGTAGTTTGCATGCTTGTATTGCCAAACCTGATTAACCTGACGTTCTATTTTGCTGTACAGTCGAATTTTCTTGAAATTCCTAAAGGGATATTTTTTGCTAAACGTACTAAAACATGGCAGAATTAAAACAAAGAAAAGTGACAGAAGGTGAGTAATGGACACATGGGACAGTTACTTTTAATGTGTTTTTTTTTTGTATCCGTTTCAGCGCTATCCGAGACGACGATAGTTATGACTTGTTTTGTGTTTGGATTGCGTTTCTATAATATTCGTCTATAACAAAATGGACATATCAAAGGATTCAAACGCTGTCACAAATAGGCTGATGGTCCCATACTAGATAGATAGAAACACTTTATTGTACACAAAATCATGAAATACTAGTGAAAGCTAGTGAAATTAGGTAAAGAAATAAAACCCAGATTATTAAAAATGAGTGAAGAAATAAAACCAGAAAAAACTGTAGACTCTAACACGCCGATACAACAAACACCGCGGCCGTCGTCACCGCGGAAATTCTTTGCTCGATTGTACGGGCACCTCGAGGAGTCAACGGCTCCGAAGGATGCGGTGGAGACCCCTGGCTGTGAGAGTGAGAGTTCCTCGGATGTCGAGGTGGAGGAGAATGAAAGTAGATTGGAGGGATTGGCAGTAAGTCCGCCGTTGTGGCCTCCACCGCCGCCGCTGCCGCTGTGCCCACGACCGTTGATGCTGCCCCATCAGCAGTTGGCATTCGGTGCTGGACTCGCTGCTTTTTGTAAGTTTTTCTACTTACCTTTATATGTTCGAGTAAAAGCTGAGAAAGGCAAATACAAAGTTGTGGTGAGTTGTCTTATCTACTAAATTAATCTAACTCACTTCTACAACGCACGTCCCGACGACGTAAATTCAATCAAGGCGCAGCCGAATCATTCATAGTAAGGGTCATGCATGAGTCTGCATGACCCACCCCAAAATCTTCGTGTTACTAATTTCATAAGGTTACTAACTTAAAGGTGCATAGCACTTTATAAACGAATATGTGAGTAGGTATTGGTATGTAGGTAATAATTGATTCAATGTAGATGAAGGATGTCTTTTTCAATGCTGTAATTTGTCCTTTACAGCATTTGAAATTTCCACTACTGATAAGTTACTTACATTACAAGATATCATTGAGTCATTTGCCTTGAAATCTAGTAAGACTGAATTTAACCGCCATTATTATTTTTAATTATTTTTTTATTGACTACTAAACCCGCATTTGACCTCGATGTCGCCTGATGGTAAGCGACGATGAGGTCGACGATGGAGCATGCGGGTCCAGTAAATGCCTATTCACTCTGGCCTTGAAGATCCCAAGGTTGTAGGTTTCGGGAAATACAGACGCCGGCAGGCAGTTCCATTCCTTAGCCGTTCGCATAATGAACGAAGAAGCAAATCGCTTCGTACGAGCAGATGGGATATCAACAACATAAGGATAGAAGAACCCCTCCCCGCGCCTAATAGTCCGAAGGCGGAATGGAATTATCGAAGTATTACTAATATAAAAATTACATTTCAACTAGCTACTAGATTTTTATTGTTGATTCGTGTTTGCACTGTAAAAAAATTGATTTTATGAGAAATAAATGTTTTTTTATACACTTTGTAATAAACTCACTTGATCATCTTTAATACAGCTGAGTTTGTAATGAAAAGGCACAATATTTTTGATGTGACAATTCCGGCCGGATTCGACCGGATTGAAATTGATGCCGGATATCAATCCCTACTGTAAATGCAACATTGTTTGGATTTAAATACACTATGTTCTAGAATTAGTATACCCATACAAAATGTAAAAACAATACTAATTATTTTCAATAACAATCCAAAAAGATGATTAAGCAGGTATTGACGAGAGCGTGGTACATACAACACAAGTGGTCGATATTGTGTAATGTTATGAAAAACAGTATTGTTTACTGATAATATACTCTACGCAACCAGCGAACCTCATATTTAGAGCCTTGAGGCCGCATTCCTAAGCAGATGTCAAAGTACTGTGTTAGTTCGGTACACAATCATCGCAAATGAATCACACGAGCCCGCTTATACGAAGTATGTCGTTCAATGAGTGAGCAATAATCGTATATTAAGTATTGTTTGGAGTTGGGTGTTCGATTCCGAAAACAACAAGTTAATACAGACGTTTTTCATGTGAATTACAGCAATATTAAACCGCAACAATCAGAAAATAGCAGCTGGCGTTCTAAATGTAGGTTTACTGTACAGTTAATAATAAAAAGACCATTCTGACTTGAACAAGACGGCTTAATTGTCGATTAAATAGTAACGGAACACATTAATTAGGCCGTAATGAAAAGCAACAGGTTTCGTGACGTATAAGTACGGCGAGATATACTGTTGTATGAGGGACAGTCAAAGAAAAAGTTCTGACTTTTTGGAGCGACTTCCATCAAGGTAAAATCAATAAATTCGCGTTTACATCTTCTCTGTTTATGTAAAGCCCAGTAGTAGGTACATAAGCTACTTTCCGCTTGAAAGATTTTAGTGGAAATGTGTTAATATTTGATGAGAGGCCTTACCTGACGTACAAGTACCTAGTTGCTAGAGATAACAAGAGCCTTGATAATACGTGTTTTGGGCACGCCCTATGTTTATCACATTGGCATTCCACTAAAGTACTTTACGAAAATATGTAGGTTAATTTTCACTACATCATACATGCATACCACAGCAAATTATAACATATCTACTTCAGTACATATATAGTAGATCCTGACATAAAATATCTTCAAAACAATACAGAAAAGATAGTTGTTGAATCAGAAGATTAGATAAGACACGAACATGAATTTATGAAGAAAAAATTTACACGCTCAAAGAAAGATATTCGTTATCACCACTGAACTCTGATTCACATTCAAATGAGAAGGCGTCGAAATTTATTCAATAAAACCATCGAGAAGGGCCTTTCAAAAGGGCCGAGAGCCGAGACTGGTTCGTCGCCTCAATGAACTTAATTTACGACCAGAATTTGTTTTGACATCTACAGTGAGTGTAAGTCATTAATTTATCAGACTTCCATTTCTACAACCTAATCGACAGTAATATCATTCAAGATAAGTATATTCACTTACTTTTTTCAGCATAAATTACTTATTTTTCCGCAAAGTTATTTCTAATATATTTTTTTATATTTATTTATTTACACTTTAATGCACAAAATAAAAAGGTGTACATTAGGCGAGCTTAATGCCTTGCGGTATTTTCTACCTGCTAACCATGGGGTTATGCAGAAATGTTTAAGTAGGCGCATTACAAATGGAAGTTCTTATTATATTATATATAAATAGCTATTCATAATACATATTAAAAATACATACACATAAATCTTTAAAAAATGTATACTAATATTAAGTATATTGTACATAATATATAAACATATAAATACTAATATATTATGATGTACAAATAAATATATAATTATAAATATATATACTCGATAGCTGAACCGATAAATATGTAAACTCTATATCTTTAAGTTTATATTTATCAGAAATAACTTTAGCAGATAAGTATGTATATTTATTCATACTCGAGAATCCTAAGAAAAATGATGAGTTTTCAATGTCACCTACAGGGCCTCTCGTTGTTCATAACTAGTACCTGATGATCATAGCAAAAGTAACGAGTCAAAGACGACGGAAAAAATAACTATTCGGTAGGAAAGAAGCTGCCAGCAGAAGTGCAATATTGTTCATCATCAGCCTATTAATGTCCCCACTGTTGCGGTACAGGCCTCCACTTGTACAAGGGGGTCCGGGCCATGATCCACCGAGCGGGCCCATTGCTGATTGGTGGATTTCACACGCCTTCGAAAACTTTTAACTTCCTCAGACATGCAGGTTTCCTCACGATGTTTTCCTTCACCGTTTGAGCAGTCGGTAAATGTACGTAAGTCTTCGAAAAAATCGAAAAATCTCAGTGGTACATGGCACTGCACGGTTTCGAACCCGGACCAATATTGTCAGTAAGGGAATAACAGATGAAGAAGGATTATATCAAAACATGACAAGAGGAAAGAATGTATCCAGCTCAGAACGTTTACTAAGCAAATCGACTAACTATGTAAAACGTCACTAACGCTAAATGTCTATAAGTAGCAAAATTACAGAATCGCAATATACACCGATAAATTATCCTTTGACCCTCCGTGGGCTCCCGGCTAGGCTAGGTACACAATTAAAGGAAAAAAAAAGTCGAAAATCATGAATTTCAACAGTTAATGACAAAATAATAACCGGCCAAGTGCGAGTCGGGCTCGTGCACGGGGGGGTTTTGTACCAGTTTAGAATAAGAAACAGTTCGAAAACATGCATTAATATCCTAGCTAGGGTATTGCAACTGAGCCAGCTCACACTTGACCGATTTCCTTAGTTTTCCTTGATATTTATTCCTTGTAAAACAAAACACTCCATACACGACGAATTTCATGGTTCTGGGTAGAGTTGAAGTTTTGATTACTTGTGGGAGTCGGACATTTTCGAGAATATAATAGTTATCTAGAAATATTATCTTATTTTTAATTTTTATACATACTACCTACTTATATAATCCCATTTGAGCGGTGTTTCGGCGCCAAAATTGGAATGCATTTTTTATTTTTATTATTGTTACCAGGTTTTCTAGTGAGATATTAAATAAAAATTCAAATTGGTCAATAATTTATTTAGGTATTTTTTTAAAAGTAGGAAAATACCATATTGTGAACCTCTTGTTTCTTTGTCGTCGGTTAAAAATGGTGTGACGGTTAGGAAAAGAAATTCACATTAGTGTTACTGTTAGGAAAAAATTCTAACTACATCACTGGTGTGACAGGCTGGTGCGACGGTTAGTCTGACACCGCCAGGAGATCGATTTAGAAGTTTGTCATTTTGCTAATTGGTCAACTTGCTTCTTGTACTATTTGCGTTTCTGACGTTATGCTACTTGGACGATTTGCTATTTGGGCGAACTGCTTTTTAGATCTTTGACAGTTTGCTACTTGGTCGTTTTGCTTAGTAGACGTCCTGAGTTGGATTAGAAAGTATGTATTAAAATGTTGTATTAGTCATTGACAGTCGCTGGACGTTGGCAGTGACAACAGAAAACCTGAACGTGATGGATCGCGTTACTTGCCGGTAAGTAATGTCGTAACGTAATGCATCACTTAATTAGCAGTACCAGAGAACAATATGCAAAATAAAGACATAAAAATGGGCTTTTCTTTTTAAGGCTTTGAAATTTCGTCTTAAATAATAAAGAAACTCTGACATAAGTAATGAATGACAATGAAAGAGAATAACAGAGTGAACATTCTTCTTATATAACAATGGAGTTCTGATACTATTACCGCTCGTGATCAATTGAATTTGCTGTCAAAGGCTCGCTTAGGCTGACCTGCAACTTTCCAATGGAGCTTTCGCTTTCGAACACTTTATAAAAGAACTGTGGTAAAAGCTTGGCCGCTTAACTTTGTCGCAAAGAGACATGTAACTCGAACCTCCAATTTATTTAACTTTCACAGCCACCACAGGACTGGTTAATTAAACTTCCACCCTTTTGACCTCTTGAGCATAATTAAAGACCCTCTTTGTTCTTCAACCACAGACAAGAACCCTATATAGATCTGTCGACATTCAACTGAAGAGGCAACACTACACAATTCCACCAACTATCGTAAATGATGATATTACTTAATCCGTAGCATCTACCTGTACCTACTTAAGTGCGGCATAACTAAACCTAATTACTTAGAAATTGTAGACGTGAAATGCTGAAAGAGGCTTTTACATTTTCTGAGAACTAAGACACAAGTTAGCATAGTTAATCATTCAAATGTCTAGGGAATATGTGAAGATATTTGTTAGTGAATATTAGAACAAAGCCCCATCTCATTGCGCGTAATACATAATCTAGGCCGGATTAAGTAAATGTTACTTATCTCAGCTGGCCGCAGTTGGATGTACGAATATTTAGTTAGTTACTAATGACCGTTAGTTGTTAACTAAGGCTAATAAAGCCCATCGATCACTCTGTAACACACTGCCTCTCACAAAATAATCTATTTACCTTCACATTATGAAAGTGGCTCCAACTTAATCTATTGTAAACATAATAGAAAGTCCAGTCCTGACAGTTCATTATTATCATGGAACCTAATTTTAAACCTGAACGCTATGAATGAACTCACTGTTGCATATAAGGTCTCTGGGCGGTACAGAGTAGTACCTTGGGATTAGGGCTACAGACAGGCCGTCGCCAAATCAGTCGCCCCAGATATTTCTGGCAAAACGTAGTGGTGGAAACCTACATGAAATCCAGTGCAGCCATTGACATAAACTGCTCAATATGAGAAAAAATTGTGTCTCTTGATGGCTGACATCAAGATCCACTTCTGGTCACTGAGACAGCGTAGTGAGTGAATGCCCTGCAAGACTACGAAGACATAATATTACAGAAGTAAGGAATATTACCTCAAATTTGTGACACTATATCAATATCTTTATTGTGTATACACCGTGTTTTTTGGTTATGCATTAACTTCGACACTCTACTCAGAACATCGAAGTAGTCATTTTCCATATTGTCACATTTTATAATTTTAATAAAATTATATTTTTTTATTTTCATACAAACTAAATACCTTGGTTTAAGTTACCTTCTATACGAAGAAATTCTCTTATCCGAGCTGGCAACGTCGCATTTTAAAACTTGACATGTGCAAACGAAAGGCAAATACTTTGTTAGAGTTTTGTTTCAGGCATAAATTAGGAACCTTACTCATTCTATAAAACAATTAAATTCAGTAAAATAAAATAGCTAGTACCTCGCAATCGAAGCGTTTTTGAGGATCACTTCCATTGACAAATATATTATGTAAAAGCTACAGAAGGGTTTGGCGAAGTTAAAGCATATCCTCAGAAACACGGTGTATAAATTTTGTATTTTTAAAAGGAAAGTTGACAAAATTTCCAAATGGGACTCTAGTCCGAATCGAATTTTTTATCTATGTTTTTAATTATCGACAGTTTCCTATAATACTATATAAGGGTCCGATTCCCTCGGCCCACTAAGATGTCGAGCTAGCACCGTGCCGCTCGTGTATGTTAAGCAACGTTAGACGCGGTCAGAAAGAGGATGGATGAATACTAGTGCACATAACATATTTTCATCTAAGTGCCTCGGAGAGCACGTTAAATTGTCGATTCCAGCTGTTGTCGTTCTGATTGTCGGAGTGGTTTAAGTCGCCTCTGATATGCTTGTCGAACGACAACAGCATCAGTGTAGTTAGTGTTAGTGCCCAAACTACTGTCAGGCAAGCGATGGTCAACCTAAAGATAAATAGAAGACAGTAAAGGCTCTCACCTGCCGAAGTCGCTGGGCAGGCTGGTGAGCGACATGTCGTTGAGACCGAGCACCGTGAGCGCCCGCAGCTGGCTGAAGCCGGCCGGCAGCCGCGGGATGGGGTTGCTGCTGAAGTCTGCGATCTGCAGCGCCCGCAGCTTCTTGATGTCCTCCGGGATATCGGGAATGTCTGCGAGGAGAAAGTTTATTATCATTGTCGCTGTTACCCGAACCTAATCTAAGTGAATTTTGTCTGAAGACTGTGATGTGAATTCCACAAATCAGCTCTGAGTCCGTACCTATTCTTGTCAAAGAAAAGGATCGTGCCCAAAAGTGGGGACGTTAATTGGTTAATGAGAGAGAGAAAGAGATAATTTTGTCCAAATTAAATACTTGAGTTTCCCGTGACAACCCGATATTTCCCCGGGATAAAAAGTGTATGTATGCGCTTTTCCAAGTCCTAAAGAAAATAACTTATAGGTAGCGTCGCTTGCAGAAGGATGTATATCAGGGGTAACATGTATAATTGACGTTTTCTCAAAAACTACTGGACCGGTTCTAAAAATTATTTTACTAACATGTGTGGTTTAGACTTTAAAATATAAACTACAGTAAAAGATTTTTTAGAATCGGTCCGGTACGGTAGGTTTTAAGAAAATCTCAATCATATATTTTGCGTCTCTGCAAGTGTGAGACCGTACCATGTATGTGCTAAATTTTATACAATTCTATTGTATTATCCAGATCAGATAACCCTTTAATATTATATATAGCCCTTTGGTACTTTGTCATACGAATGTCAAGAAATCACAACAAAATCTTATTGCGACAGGGTTCCACTCCACAGAGTATAATTAAAACATAATAATACTAATGAGCTAAGTACTGAAGTTTTAAGAGAAGAAAGAAAGATGCAACCATTAGGATTTGCTACTATCTAAGTAGTCACAAAGTGGTCACGAAATATCGCCATTAACGCTCAGTCAGTAAATAAGAACTCATAGCGCTAGAAAACCGAGATAGTGTAATAACTGGTATTATAAGAGGCGCTAAAGTCAGTATTCGTGAGATTTACTGCCGGAGCATTTTACACGAAGTAATCATTATCATTTTAAAGAGCATTAAAACAGTGTTACGTCAGGAACAATGTGATAGGAATAATGTAGCAGAAGGTAAATAAGCATCTACAAACACGTAGTGAAGTTCCATGTTGCTAAAAACGCATGTCTAATAGAATACAAACTGAATTTTTCCTGTCTCGATTTATGTACCTTTGAGGAAAACAAAAATCTTCATGCTTAAATTGAATAATATGTAATGTAAAATGAAGTTCGGTGTTACGAAACATGCCTAAAGGTTATTTTAACTTCCAATTATGGCATTGGCGGGCGGACCATGTTTTTGGCAAGATGTTATACGCACATATGGCATAACTGACCCAGCGAGTCAGTAAGGAGTATCGAAGGTCAGTCGATGCAAAAATAATTGGCACATGGACAAGTAAACATTTCGGTCCTCAAAATTATACAATTGTTAATGTTCCGAGTTGTTAATAGTAGACTCTGTGGAATGTTTGAAAGCTATAAAATTAGCAAACTAAAATAACTCATAATTTTCAACAAAATTAAAACAAATAACGACGTAAACAGACGCCTTTGTTAGTATAACATGTGAATTATGTTAGCTGCAGCTGCAGGAGGATCGAAAACAGAAACCAACATTTTTCTTAAGGTATTTTATTAGAAAGAAATTAGAGAAATTTAACTTATGCCTAATTAAACTAGTGTCCGAATCGAAGTATTATTATGGAATGATTCAATGTCAAAAATATAAACAATCAAGCAAAACAGACTGAATAGAATTACATTTTATTGGCTTCAATTGAAACTACCTCGCGAAAGATAAAAATAAAACTACCTATTAGACAAATTGCGTCATACCATTCACGATAATTATTAAGTACCTATTTAAATGTTTTATTAGTTATGGGTAAGTACATGATTATGTAAAAGTAGGTATTTATATTTAGTATATAAATAAACTTTGGTAAGCGCTTGAAGCGTAGTAGCTATATAGACGCCGGACTCCCATGCAGAAATCCGGGTTCTAATCTAAACCATGCAATGTTATGTACGAGAACCAACGTATTTTTAGGAGTTTTCAAAGACTTACGTAAATCCACCAATCAGTATTGGGTCAGCCCGTACCGCTACTTTTAAATATTATTCTTAAAATGTCAATATATTTTGAATTAACAATAAATTAATATATATTATTACCTACTACTCTCGATCCTGAATCGACCTCCGTCCAAAGGTACCCATTACACTGGCAGCATTACCACGTTGGATAGCCAGTGAGATCCTTTGGACGAGGTACGATCCAGATCCATTCTTCTTAAATGAAATATTTCAAACACAAATTTCACCTTTTTTGGCCTATTGACTACAGAATATTCATATCGGCACAAATGTATATTTAAATTAAAAGTTGTTCCACACCTACGTATGCGACAAAAGTAACAAAGCGCAATGCAAATGCAACTATGTTTCTATAGGTTATTCATACAATACTGTAGAAAAAGTTGTTGTTAAAACTCTGCAATTAAGAAATTGATCGTAATATTGTAGAGTATTTTTGTCCTTAATTTCCTCAAAGTGATAATAACCTGAGGGAAGTTTCATGGACACAAAATACAAGTTCTGTGCTACAAGCAGTTGTAAAGCCTCGAGTCGGACTTAATTGACTGTCAGACAAGCAACGTTCCACCGTGCTCCGTACCTACTTGATATACATCTACAAGCTAGCGCCGTAATAAAAATAAAATTGCAATAGTGCAGTCCGTTTACTACTACGAGTAAAACAGTACTAGGCCAAAACCTAAATAAACTAATTTTAAATACAATAATCATGGGTAAAAATCCGACAATTTAATTTATGTATACGTTGTTTTGTCACTTGGACTCTGTTATCTTACAAATTTTTTTTCAATGTTTGAACTAAATTATCAGATCCTTTGAAAATAGGCAAAATAATAAATTCACATATATCCAATGGTGAATCCAAATACGAAAAACAAATAAAGGGTACAGGGAAGAAAAGGGTGTAATTAGAAACCGAATACTTAGTTCTTTTTTAAATCAACAAAATTATAAAACACTTACATCGCAGGGTGTAAACTCTGAGATATTTCAGTTTAACAATTTGGTACTTATAGCTTATAGTACGAGTATATGTGGGTAGTATTAAACTTGCATGACAAACCATACGATAAGCAAGCAAGCATTAAACTTGCATCTACTTTAAATGCTGTTGACATTTTACTCAATAACCCTTTTCCCCCTCTACACTTATAATACTAAAATCCAGCAATTATAAAGGCAGTTCCATGCTAGTTTTCTAATTTCATGATGGTAACGGTAGTGCGCCCCGGTTTCCGGTTTACGGGCGGGCATTCCAATGGGCGTGTCGTCATCAATTATTTGTCAAGCTGTAAGGTACAGAACGGCGGGCCATACTTTATGGCTGGATAACCACAATATAGGTTAAATTACAACAGCGACCGGCTTAAAAGCCTGCGAAATAGGTCAAATTCGAGTTAAAACAGCGGATAGACGTTTCCTGATCCGATTCTAGCGAATATTATGTCAGGGGCAGAAATAAAGCTTTCAACACTAAACTTTTAAGCAAAAATATGGCTACAATATTTCAATCAGTGCTTTCAGTTTACTTTGATTTCGCTAGAATGTTATTTTTGTATAGCAGGTGAATGTTTAACAGTAACAAGTCATTGATGTTCATGTTTGTTATTTTTAATTTTTTTTCGAGCGAAGCCAGAGAAATGTAAGCGTTGTGTAGTGCGTGGCTATTTTAGGAAAGGTATGCGGCTACGGAGAATCTCTCTTTAAGTGCACAGCTTTGTTTATCAGTATGCGCGTTCAAAGGACCTATTAGGCGGGCGGCAATCATGCCTCCTTGTAGCGTTGAAACTAATCTTCCAAGTTTGTTTAAGACAGAACGCAGTAGCTCTGCTATTGGCCCATTTTAGGTTTCCGGCATCGCTATCTAAAATTTCATCAAACAGTTACATATTTACTCGAAACAATTAGAAAAATATCCTCACACTTGTAAAAGTATTGTCTACCAAACTCTATAACAGCTCGATCAAAAAGTAATGATGAATTAGAACTTCTTCAAGCAGAAACCATAATGAATGATTACGACGAGGCATTCAATCGGAACAAAGTAGGTCAGACGGAAGAGCAATGGTTTTGTGACCAGTTGGTAGAGTTTGTCCTACAATTATCAACATAACAGCTATTACTATTATTAATTATAACTAACTTAGATTTTTTTTCGATCTGGCTTAAATACCAACTGAATACAGGTTGTATTTGACCTTAAGTCGGCAGAAATTCTTCAAATTTTGCAGAGCATATCGCTCTGCAAAATTTGAAGAATTTCTGCCGAGTTTGAAAACAAAAGCATTAATGACATCGATCTTATAATGAACAAGTGGCTGGTACAAGTGGTGGACAAGTGGGCTGGTAGGTGAACGACGCATGGGCGAACAGACGAGCATTTTTTTAAAATATTTAATATCGGCTCTAGGTGGAAGTAGAAATGGTCCCGCCATCATAGCTTGCTATGACTTTCAACTCGTTCTATACTAAGGAGAGAAGAAATAGCTGATATTGTAAAAGCTTGAAATTCAGCTTGTCCGTCTACAGCTTTAATAAATTCATTACATTTTATAAAACTTCATTATGTATGATAAGAATCTATTTACTTCTATTATAATAATCTATTTAATATTTCTTAGTTAAAAAGAATACAAAGCTTTGCACCTTATAGCATCCAATTTTCGTGTTGTCTATTCGATAATGCTTTGACGTCTGAGTAATTTGTAACAAGATATCCTAGTCTGGCTCTTGGATAATTATTGAATACAGCTAAAACATTCCTTTCTTTTCATAAAACGACAGACCAATTAGCGAAATAGCCACCGAAAACAGGCTACAACGAAATTCGAGGCTTTTCCCGAATAAATCAGTAATTTAGATTAGGTTACTTTACAAAATGCTTTTCTAATTGGAATTTCCCTTGGAACATTTTCGACCTCAAGGTCGCTTAGCTAACCATCAGATGAGATTGGTGGCAAACGTGGTTTGGTCGTACTTTAAAAAAACAAATATGTAATAAGACATTTGATAAACGGACTAAACCTTTTGAGTTAGGGCAGTGACCAAGTTAGTGATACTTACCTTAGTAGTCGATGAACGTAGTACCAATTTTCTTAATTTGTGTTTAATTCCGAGAGAAATTCTTACTAAAAAATGTTATTATGTAAAAGCTACCTACAATATCCGCAACAGAAACAGGACTTACGCGGTGGTCTACCTACCTATATACCCAGACCCCAAACCCCAGACCCAGACCCAAGACTCTATATCTAGACCCAGGACCCGACCTGTGGTATAAAAAATAAACTAAAATGTATTATATTTTATAAAATACTTTATCCAAGTCTTACTAGATATTATGTATAATAGCTAGCTAATTTGATTAATTCCGCCTTAATAATCACTTTGGCTAAATTGGGTAGATATTATATATAATGGCCAGATAGTATACCCACATAATAACTAGATTAATAGGCTGTAACATATACAAGCTGACCGTAACTAAACCGTAGGGAAATTAATCTTCAACATAACGTACGTTGATATGAAACTTAATAGTCTGTTACGAACACATATACCTAGTCTGAATACCGTTTGAAGATTTGCCCTGCAGCGCTGTAGTAATATTACAAGTAGCTAAACATAAAATTTCCATTTAGGTATAAGGACCAAGAAGGACAATATTTATTACTAAATGTTTTCATTAGTAAAGTTTAATCGAGTAATCTACAATTAAGTTGTGAAACTTTCGTGTTTATTTGCTATAGAATTAGCATATAAAATGGAAAACATCGGGTACTCGAAATAAAAACAAATCGTGGAAAAATCCCGTTTTGAATGCTAATTCTATAATCCGAATCTATCAGAGATAGAGGTAGGTGTGCGTAGGTTGTCTTTGAATACGGTTTTGCGCAGATTCTGCCATAAATGTGATGGGAATGAAATGTTTGAGACTCTTGAGATGTCTACGCTCTCGCACGATGATGGTTTTCTTATAGATTACAAGGAAGAAGTACAATCTGAATCATCCTACCTAATTTAAAACCAAACCTCGTTATAAACACCTGATCTGAATGCAAGAAAACATGACACGACTATTAAATTAATTATTGTCATTCATTGCAACGTGGTTGTACCTTACTTATCTCGTTTTAAAACAGCGTCTGCGGGTACAGATAAAACAAAAAATGATGTTCCAAATGTTTGTTTTTTCTAGAGCGTGGGAAAAACTTGGTCGCATCTGCACGTTTAAATAGGTTACGGAAGTTTAACGAAGAAGTTGTATTAGGAACACTGTAGGACTGGATTTTCAAATCCAAAATGTCTACCCAAGTTTCTTTCAATCCAATTCTGATAACAGATGTGCTTTATGGTTCTGACAATGATAAACATGACAAGATCTAATATTTTATGTTTTAGATGATTTACAAATAAAGCATAGCTTTTGAATAGTATTGGAAGACATAGCAGAATAGGCATAAAGAGAGGACAGACGAGTAATCAACGAAAAACAGACGTAACAATATCAAAAGCGATGATGCAACAAGTGGTCTGCGAATGATCACTGATGTTCATGGAGTCGAGAGCCAATCTCCTCTATCCGCATGACAATCGACTGATGATATCTGGCATTTTCGACATCCCATAGCGCATGTAAAATAAACTGTACCTACTCATATCTGTGCTCCCAACTGGAAATGTAACTAGACTGATCCTTCTTCTGTGGAACAAATGATTGCAAGAGCAACCATACGTAAACGGCCTTATGTTTGTCTTCAAATAAAACCACAACATATACTGGTACCAATACCAATACATAATCGTAAGTAGCCTTCTCCGAGTTCTAATGAAAGCGTAAATACAATTACCAAGTTCAAATACGGAAAGCCTTGTGAACTATAAACTAAGTTTAGTAGGTCGCAGGCTGTAACAATAGAGGCTCGATAATGGTCGCTATATTTGCGAGATGCAAATGGTATAAAAAAAGTAAACTGCAGTAAAAGTTATCGTAGCCTTAGGTCTCGCGTGGTTAACCGTACTCCGGCTGGAATCCCATTAGAGCGTTATTGAGTTGTTCGCAGTACAAAGCGACGGGCGAGTGGACTGTGCCGATCCAACGCCCACTGTAATGGACGCCGCTGGTTATAGCCAGCGGGATACGATACAAAGGACACCCCACCGGCTAAATCCTATTTGCAATATATAGAGAGTTGCCCTTTTTCCGGGACACCAGGTTAGTTTAGTGAAAGGTTCTTACGGGACGTTATTTATTCAGGAAATTAATACTCATTCAGGATATGAATTGGGGTCTTTATGAATAGCTAGTTTCTGTTTTGGAAAATTGGAACCTTAATTTGTCCCGCCCGCCTCGTCCTCTTTTATCTCGATTTTTAAAACAAATCATACGTATTTTAATAATTTAATTATAATTACTGATTTAGTTGGTTATTTAATTATTCATTTATTTTTAATAGAATAGCTGAAAAAGCGATAAATAGTAAATGTATTTTCTCTGTAATAATACTGTTTCACGGTTTTTTTGTTGTATTTTATTAATTACGACCGGTTTCGTTTACACATCTACAGGCATTTAATTACTAAAATACAATAAAAA
Organism: Hofmannophila pseudospretella; assembly: GCA_947369225.1. NCBI lineage: Eukaryota > Metazoa > Arthropoda > Insecta > Lepidoptera > Oecophoridae > Hofmannophila > Hofmannophila pseudospretella. Next base: position 7,866,709 of record OX376321.1, on the reverse strand, counting down.
AAAACCTGAAACAGTATATTATTTAAGTTTAATCATGTACTACAAGTTACACCAAGTACCAACAACCGCAAGTATTAATCATCTTTTATATATGTTTAACAAGAAAAATATTATATTATTAAATACAAATGTCCCGGTCACAGAGTTTCATAGTTAGGATATAAACTCTACTAATACCTCTGCCGCCGCCATAATTCGTGTCGACCGCTGTGGTCTACGTGATTGCTGAACGATATTGACGGCCACTATTTAATTAAGGAGAATCCCATCAACATTGTTCATATTGAAGCATGTATCCACTGAAACAGTTTTTAACGAAACAGCTCTCTGACAAACTGCACGAAACGTTTACTTAATAAATGTTGGAAATCTGGAGTGTCTCAATGAAGCGGTTGCACGAACGAAACACATGATTCAGTGGAGTGCAAAATGAGATTTATGTCAGCGTTTGTGCAACAGATGCTATTGTTCCGTCTAAACATCGGTTACTTAAAAAACTTTAATCTTGTTTTACTTGTTACTTTAGGTAAGCGTATATATAGGTAGTTGTCTGTGTTCTTTTGAGCAATTAATCTAACGTCACGGTCACGCCTTATATAGTGGACGCTATTTGACTACTATGTCAACTTGGACAAAGGTATACGTAACAAGTCCGCTTACTTAGGTACTGTAAGATTATCCTAAATAATCCAAATACAGCCATCAATTATGTATTCTAAATGTAAACTTGGCTTAAGTGGATGTCTCGCCTAGCGGTCAGCAATTCATAACAAACACGACGACGATTGATCGTCTGCAATACGTTGATCTGATCGGATCACGCGTCAACTAGTGTGTACACCGTAATGTACGCAGTTACGTACTTACCTATCGCTAAACGTAAATTATAGACTGGCAACCGGTTCGCGGCTGGCTAAATTGCTTTATTTTTCCCATTTGGTCACACTATATTCGAGAGTTCACACGCGTGAGTATTAGTCACACCTGCGGTTGTAAACGTGCCGTTGCTCCCAAGGCGTTTTCTTACGTCTCTGCTTTTATTGCTCTTCAGTTGAATATTTAACGTAACAGCCGAGAGTAAAGTTAGACGTTTGAGCGACCATTTATTGCTCGTAAACTTCGTGTGCGATCGTGCGTTATGAAATGTTTTTATAGATAGGTGAATATGTCGCTAATATTAACTAATCCATATTATTAACTAATCTCAACCTTCCAAATTCATGAAACATACATTTGGGGAAAGTGCCCATTCCGAGAACTCTTTATTCTAACTATCTTCTTCGTACTTATAAAATATGTATTTGTAAACAACAACACCGTTTTATTTTTATATCCAGCCAGGCCATAACATAATACTTACATATGAACCAAACCGGTCCCAAAATGACCTCACTGTCTGGTGATTCGACGGCTAAATGGGAGTAACTCTTTTGACTTTCTGTTTTACGAAAAAGCAAACTGCTTCGCTTGACGCCATATTTTTGTCTAGACTCTAGACTAAAAGATAAGTTTTATGAAATCATAAAGTTAGGACACTGAACTCAGCTCATCGCAGACAATTTTACTTAATGAGTTGAAAGCAGTTTTAATAAAGAGATAGCTAGTCTTAAAACTGCTTTCAACTAATATCTATTGTAGAGTTTAAAGTTATACAATTATTATTTTTAATATAAAAACATATATCAGTAACAGGATAATTGGTAGTACAAATAACACAAGAAAAGTTCATAAAATCAGTATATAACAGACAAATTATTTGTATCTACGTACTTCTCTCAATTTATAACGCGTTCTAAAATAGATATTAATCCGTTTCTTAGAATTAAAGATAATCAATCTCTGTATAACTTTGAACTCTACAATAGAAACGCATTGAAATAAATACTTACAAAACTACTCGGCAATTAGCGGAGGTATGCATGGGAATGATGTGTTCTGTTCTGCCATGAATCGAGATCAAGGCACAATGTGGGATATTCTCAGTCAGTAACCATGCTCAAAAGTAAAATCAGTACATTAGTTGGAATTTAGAATAATTTTCATAAAATAATGTAAATTTTCAAATGAAATTCATGTATGTAAAGTACTAATAGTGGCGTATAGAACTCAAAATCATGAGATGAGAATATGAATTGAACATACATTGCATGTAATATAAAATCGCATGTGAATGTTCAATGCTAGGCCGTACGGAACGGCGCGTCGAACATAGAAGTGTGGGAGCATGAGGACAATAGGCGGCGGTTCAACAGCCGAATGATCAGCCATACGAGCACCAAGCATGACCCCGAGCGACCGCCAAATTACCACCACAGCCATTCAGATGCCAAGCCAATTGTAAACCGAGATAGCATTAATGCAACCTTTTGGAACTTTCGAACCATTTTTGTTACGAAAGTGTTCTTTATCTTTACCAATTGAGAGGAGTACAAACTAATTATTATGTAAGTACCTACTTATTTCAAAATAGGTACATTATTAATAGAGATGGGCCGACTACGGTTTTGGCCGACAAGCCGATTAGTCGGCCTCAGCGAGCCGACAGTCGGCCGACCCCGTGAACCACTATTTAAAACTTCCTCAAATTATCTGGGCTGTCCAGCTAGTACAGCTAGTAATGTAGGTAGTGCACCTTCTTCCTGAATGTGCTGAAAAACTAACATTCCTATAATCATAATTTACCTACGTACCTTTAATAAAGAAATAAACATAGTAAGCTTGATTTTTTTCTGTGACTTTGATTTTGGTATTACTTTATAGTTTAATAGCGCGCGTTACTGCTGATTATTGTTGATTATTAAGTACAGAATATGTATTACAATAATTAAATTATTATTTTTTATGCTTGTAAAGAGATTTTATTTTGTTTTTTATCCAACAATGACCCTAATTTTAAGGCCGACTATAATGGCCGACCATAAAATTGGCCGACTAGTCGGCTTTACCGATCAGTCTGAGACTAGTCGGCACATCTCTAATAATTAAGTAGCAATTCGGAAATAAGAATTCAAATATATTAATATATTTTCTCTCCCAGTATCCAAATTGAAGATGCTTGAAAAAACTCCATGTTAATTTAAAAACACCTATGCGTCTAACATTTTAGTAAACTATCTAGACTAAGGTATAAATAACTAAGGTATTTCTTAAAAGTAAACCGCTTTTAATCAACTTCAGAATTACGATACAATTCACCTAAAAGAGGACCCCATGATAGATAACACCTGCTAACTAGATTCTTATCAGCAGTATGCATTTTATCAGACGTATTTCGAAACAAGTGGGACCTGTTATCAATCCCTACTCTAATCTGTTTCGTAACAATCAGGAAGAAGGGGTCGCTCCGCGTCTACTTACTAGACACCGCAAGACATTCCAAGAACGATAAGCAAGCGCCGGTGGAAAGCAATATTTTATGCAAAACAGGAGTGGAACAGCTTAACAGTAATGTTCAGAGTACAACAGCTTCACAAGCTTTTAGCTTAATCGCACAATGCTCTTTAGTAATAACAGTTTGTTTAATTTACCTTAAAAAGTAATTAGATGTCGGTAAACTCATTTTATTACATGAAAGTGATGTTGCGGCCTTACTGCTATACATTAACACACATTATGAGATTTATGCGTAATCCAAAGAACTAGAACAGCACAATCCACATATACCAGTGTTATTTCAATGGGAGCTTTGTTAATTAATGCACATAATTTACGCAAACCAAGAGAACTATATCATAAAGTTGAAATAGCGACGGCATTGTTTTAAATTTAGAGCGAGCCGGTTAACTGTGCATGCGCAGAGGTTCGCATAGCACCCACGTTATACATTAACACCAGATGCAGATAGGAAACCTAGTTCATTTGCACGGGTCGCTGATGGGATCACTCAAATCATAAACCGTGAAATGAATCAACTTACTCGTAAGGAGAAAAGAGTTGCCATTTATTGAGAATTAAACTTTATGGCAATCTAAAAATAAGTAATCCAATCAGGTTTTACATGAAGGAACGGAAAAAAGAAGCATTTACGGACAACACAAAACACATGTGACAAGCCTGAATACGGTGAATCCTATAACATGCCTCGGGCTGGCGAACGATGGATGGGCGAGCTGTTTTTTTATTATTTTTAACGGCCGATAATTGAACATGCAATGGCTTTCAACACGTATTTAATAAAATTGAAAAAAGGATGAACTAAAGTCAAATAGGATATCGTATTACAACATGTAAAATCGCACCCTCGTCAAAAATTAATGAAGTGAGCGGCAAAGGGGCTTCCGTGGCAGGCATGTCCGGCTCCAGAAAAACGTATAATTTGTCCTTATTTGGGCTTTAACGCCATTTACATCCCTATTTTAACTTAAAATAGAAATTAAATAAGTACCTAATGGAAAAACATTGTGATATTAGATATATAGAGTCCTACTCTATCAACTGGAAGATAAATCGACTTCACGATTAACTTACCCGCATAAGGCGGCTGAATTCCAAAAAAGTCATGCTAGCACGATGGCACAACCATGCTAAATTGTCGAGTCATATCGCTAGGACGAAGTACAATAGAATGTTAACGTCACTGTTAGGTTAGGTAATACCCTAAACTACAGTTCAGTGAAAGTGTGTTGTGTATGTTTTGAACTCGGCCGTGTCACGGTGGAGGCGGCGTCCGTTTCAGTCCACTAATTTACAAATAGGTTGTTCGCGAACGACACAAATTCTCGTTAGCGACCGTCTAATGTGGGAACAATGTTATACACAATGAGGTCTCAATATATGCACGCTGACGTCAAGGTATAGCGGTACAATTTTTTATATGCTTGCGGCATAAAGCATCGAAAGTAGGTGGGTGTTCCATAATTAGATAGCATAGGTGTCTAGGCTTTAGTTGAGTAGGTATTCGTTCTTGTAACTAATAACCATGCCCATAAGCAAAGCAACTTATTTATCCATGACCTAAATAGCGCAAAGGATATCCCCAGTCCCCACTCAATTTTGATGTTGAATATCTTTAAATCAAGATGACACATCATATTTTCATAGTCTATCGATAGACGTCATAGCTTTGCGGTTTTGCGGCTCACATAGTAGAATTTATGACTTAAGCCAACCGTCGTTTAGGAGACCTCGCCGACGGCATTAAAACGGTACCCTGTACAGTACCGCTGCAAAACTAAACACTTTATAATGCCCCAGCTATGAATGCGATAACTTTGCTACACTATAGGCAATATTATGCAAACGGGAATGGACAGACTTCGATAACGGCTATAGAAGTAACGGTAATCGTACGACAGACGAAATGGAGAATGACGATGAACACGCAAGAGAATTAGAAAACAATATTTACTGGAAATACAGTGATAAATCTGATAATATTAATGTACTTATCTAAATAACGACTAATAGGTAAGTAGATACCTACCATTTTATCAACAGAGAGATGAATGTTTTAGAAACATTACGGGCTGAACAACTTACTCGTACGAATGACTCAAACTTTTAGAAGTCTTAAATATTCATTACCAAATGACACATCATTAATATAGAAGCCATTATCAGTAGTGTAATGGTAGTCTGGATATTAAAAAACTCGATAAGTAATATTTAGCTCTTGATAATATACTGTTACCAATTCTAACATCAAAGCAGCAGAATTAGAAACGGACGTGCTAGAATACGCATTCCGCCATATTGTGCACAATACCAGACAGGAACAGAGATTATTAGCGCACGTTCATTGTAACGACGTCGCGGTTGTGCATTGTATGACAATACACACGCACAATACACAGTGCAAGTAATAAATCAAAGTCACAGTGGAGCCTAAATCCACTAAAGCCAAACGAATGAGTTTGGAATTCTTAAATGAATCGTATGTACTTTTATAACTATCAAATTTTGAACTTCTTAAATTTCATGGTAAGTAGACGGATGCTATGAAATGAGATAGGAAGGAATAAAAGACCTACACTTGGTATATATAACCTGAATAGTAATAGAACCTGAATGCTGCACTTCATTACAATGAATATGTAATACGGAAGTAGCAAGCGGAGATTTGCAGCCGCGTGCGGCAGTCGGCGCGAGGTCGGCAGAAACCTAGCAAATTGTCGCCCCCATCCCTGACACACCCACACCGAAGGTTGCTTTACAAATGTCATGTGATTTTAAGTACCATGACCATTATAAAAGTAAATATATGTAGATACTTTGTGGATTCCTTGTATGATACTAGATCTGTTTCTTTTTATTACCAACAGCGTGAGAAACGAATGTTTGACAAATTATAGTAGTTTAGAGATTTCATTCGTGTCAGAACTCTACTGTCTCTACTTAGACATTATTTTCTGAAACTTTGACATTAGCGACTTGACTAGCTGTCCTAAAACCTCATTATACTTTATACAATTCTGTTGAGAATGGAACCTTCAGTGCACGAGTCCGGGCCGGGATTTTTACAAAATGGAATGGAAGTTAATTAATCGAAATAGTTAATCGATCTTTTAAAGATTCAAGCACCGAATAGACATCCCTGTATATGATACGCCAAACAAAATACTAAAGGATCATCCTAAAATGAATAAGGTATAGTTATATTGTAGTAGCACGCATTCCAAGAAATTTTATGTTTTGACGTTTGCGACGCACTCAATTATTTTTTATCTTTACGTAGCATGCCCCTGTCATACATTGATACGTAGATCTTGGTATGAGCGCACCTATATAATCGACTGCAATCAATTCTTAACAACGAAGTTTGTTTATAATATGTTGTAATGTAAGTATCATTATGATCTTGATTATACACCTTACCTCTAAGTAGTAAGTGTTTAAATAACGGTATAAGATGAGTCACAACTTTATAAACAGATTAAAATAAAACAAAAATTGTTTGTACCGTTTTATAACTGCCATCTCAAAACCTAGAAAATATTTCGGAAAAAAGCCTGATCTTTAGTATTATCTGATGCTTTATTGTTCTTTGATAATGATAAATCATGGTTTCATTTTTACAGAACTTGAACTTAAGTAATTGAACTTAAATAATACGTGCATTAAGTAATTCATTCAGAATTATTAATTAACTGGAAAGTAAAGTGTCTAGTTCCACATTTATTTTATTGTACAATACAATATTGTAGCCAACGTCCTCATTGGTGTCGACGGTGGGATCCGTTGGTTGAATAAAAGTGGACTGTATGCTGGCAAGTAGATATTTAATGATGATAAGAATTTCTTGAGAAATGCAAAACCTGGTACAAAAACGTGCAATTAGCAAATGGTTATTGTTTTGAGAGAAAACCGTCATAATATATATTTTTTTGTCATTTTGGTTCCCGCTACTGCCTCAGGCCCCTCGCGAGACGTTCGTTTCACGAACAATATTGCACCATACAACAATTTACGTCCTGTTTCACTGTTACAACGAAACGGGAGTTATTATATTAAGTTGTTTCATTCGGCGTGTTGCGCACCTGCTACGTACGCGAAGCTATGCAGCGACGACGATGGATCAACACGCAACTTGCATATAGATATAAAACTCGCGTCTTTTAAGGTTCGATACCTTTCTGGCAAAGGCATTCGAATGTTTTGGCTCCGGTTTCTGTATACTTTTACTTGAGCCAATTAAATTACTTAACGTGTAAGATTTTCCAGTTAATTTAGGATAGTTACCTAATTTAAATGTTGACTTAGTTACTGTAGATCATAACCTGAGTAAGATTGGTAAATCACCGTCTCAATTTCAAGCAATATCGGTAACGTAATCCGATACAAAAGCCACCAATTAGCCACCCTTTCTATGAATCTGCTTTAACTGAGAATGAAATGAAAGTGCAATGGTAGGAAATAAATCGCCGCAAGCCCCAACTTCGTTGTGTCGAAGAATTTATCGTGATGACGACGCATTTTAATCTCTATAATTAATTTATTCATGATAAAATTGAAGTTGTACCTATATATATTTTGTAATGAATAGTGATTGTCCTCGTCTGTTACAACAGGTAACGTAAACAATCAAAGATTATGTATGTGGTCGTCAAGGTAAAAGCAAATATATAAATAAATTGACATACAATTCATTATCATTCATTAGTTTAGGTTCTTAAAATGGTAGTGGCCAACCTATTGTCAGAGTTGTTCAGGCCGCCCGTAGGCCTCTGACATGGCTTAACGACTGCTGTCAAACGACAACAACCGGGACCGACTGCTTAAAGTGCTCTCCGTCTCCGAGGCACGGACGAGCTCAGATGAATTAATCACAGTCACCCATCCTGGTACCGACCGCGCCCAACGTTGCTAAACCTACACGTTCACTTTCGGACCATGCTCGTAACTAGGCTACAAGCTCCTCAATGGATGAATGAATAAAGTAGTAAACTGTTCAAAGTGACTTACCATTTCGTGATACATCTAGCTCAACTAAATTCTCAAAATTTTGAATATCTGGTGGAAGTTTGTGAATTTCATTATCACTAAGTCCTAATCTCCTTAGCCGATGTAGTCTGAAGAAGTTCTGGAACAAAAAATGATTAAGTTACTACATGTTTCTAGGTGTAGAAAAAAATATACACCTATTTAAATAACTAAACATGAGCTATGTGAACCATACCGTCTATCTTAAGTAAAGTGCAACATCACAACTCAATTTTCATACAAATGACTTTACACTTTGGGAGGACTACATGCCCAAGGGATGGAGAAGAGCGGCCCGGGATAGAGAAAAGTGGAGAGACCAAGAGGAGGCCTACGTCCAGGGACAACCTGCCGATGTCAAAGCTAGTTGATAAAATAATACTACTTGATAAGTTAATTCATAATTGGCAGTGAATAAAGGCTGTTTTTATTTATTTTATATGCTCTTTTAGATAGTTGCAAGAAGCTTCCATGAAATTCTGGCTACCAAAAGTCTAGTGACATCTCTTTCTAGTACTATGACATAGAAAGGGGCAGAGTTTAGATTCTTAGGACACTTCGTGGAACTGACAGTAAGTCAGGTAATTATTACCGGTCAGTGTCATTAGGGGGGGCGAAGAGAAGTCGAAGGAGCCCTTTGGGCTCTTTGTCATACTGCAACCTAACATAATCTAATAATGTCTGAGTCGTTTCTGCGTCCATTAGGTTTCTGTGAAACAATTCATTTTTTTACAAGTCTGACAGTGTTTTTTTAATCAGTTTAATATTTAACTTTTTCCATAAGTGCCTCCCTAGCGACACCCCACCAAATCTATCTACAAACCTACTTTCTTAATCAATGTTAGTGAGAAAATTGATTATGGAATGCTAATGATAATTTGATCCATGAATGTCTACTTCGTTTTGACTTTAAATATAATTTTAGGGCCACCGAAACAAAATGAAAACAAATAAGACGCATTGATGTTATTTACACCTTAGTGATAAGGTGAACGCCCACGATATGATATCACATCTGCTTACCTTCGGCAAATCCCGTATATGATTGGCATCCAAAAACAACTCCTCCAAACTCCTGGAGTATCGCAAGATCTCTTCAGGTACGGTTGGCAAGGAGCAGTGCCGCTTGTCTACACATTCCACTTGGCGATTACATTTGAACAAAGGTATACATCGAAACATGTTGAACACTACACTTCAAACAAACTATAATTGGATAAATCACTAGCACGACACATATTTGAGCACATCCCAGGTTCTAACACTATTTCAGCATTTTATATGATAACGATATCAAAATAAAATCCAAAAAATACACCTCACACCTCACCCTCGGAAATGAAGCCACAAACTGCCAGTGTTACCTATTTAAAATAATTTACTGAATTTAGTTTAATTATTCATCACAAATTGTATTGTAAGTTATATTTTGTGTCTTACATTTCTGTCCCCAATATTTAGATGTTTTACTAAAACAAACTAGGTATCACGAAACACATGAAACCGGAAAAATTGTTCGTTAGTAACACATCAAACTGGTGTATATTGATAAATCAATATGGTAACATTCGTAAATAGATTTTTTTATTATATAGTGGTACTACTCTGGATTCCAGCCCTTTTGAGCTATATAAATTGTATATAATCACACGTGCTGCCATCTAGAAAAGCTTCAAACAATCAAATTAGAAATTGATCGTTAATTGCGGAAATAATATCGGTGTGTTATCCGTTTTACAACTATTTTTTACTTTTTTTCTCAGAGTTGTCATTATTACAAATTTTCTACTAACATGGTAGATTTTTGGGCATCCTTCTCTTCTCTACGCTGGCCGTTGGTCTGTGTTTGTCGCAGTCAGTGTTGCCAGGTCTACTGATTTATCAGGAGATTTCTTTCAATATCTCCTAAATTTTAAGCATACTGTTCCTGTATTTTTTTTAAAATCCTGATTAACAGAAAAAATGTAACGCAGGCCAAATGAAACGGAACGAGACGACAACACGTAGTTTCAGATATTAAGATTAGTAGAAAATATATTTTATGATATGGCTATACAGATACTCATTTTTTAGGTTTGGCTCAAAAGGGCTGTAATCCAGAGCCGTAAACTAAATATTTAAAAATATTATTTTTTTAGGTTATAAAGTGATACAACTTTTTGTATTATTTATAATATATACTGATTAGAAATTCACGAAAATTCTTCATAATGTCTTTTAATTTGGGCTTTATTGGAGGTGGAAATATGGCAACAGCAATTGCTCAAGGAATTTCGAAAAATGGTATATACTTCTGCTGCCTGCCATATACAATTTTGTTAATGACTTCAGTCACATTTCAGTATAAGGTACTTAATTTAGGTAATTAATTTCTACAACTTACAGATGCTCATCCGGTGTCCAAAATATGGGTATCAGGGCCACATTTAAATAATCTGAAGCATTGGAATGGACTGGCCAATAACATAACCACAAAAAATGGTGAAGTATTCTGTAACTGTGACATTATATTTCTGGCTGTGAAGCCGGGCATGCTTACTGACGCTGTTAACGATATTCTAAATACTCTGATGCTGCCCATGTCATGTAAAAATGTGCTGTTTGTGTCAATGTTGGCTGGAATCTGTATTGATGATTTACATAAGGTTTGTCCAATTTCCCTACGTGTAGTTGTACTAGTCCATTTGTTTTTGTGTTTAAATAAACAAACGTACACCTGAGTACTTGCATACTACAGGCTCTATTCCCATATCAACACATTTAAATGCTGGGTTGTGTCAGTGAAATGCCTGTTTCCTATTTGGATTTGGTGTCTTGTGGTTTAGTTCTCCTTTGGTTTTGGTGTATTTACCTATCTATAAAAATAATGATTGAATCATCTAAAAAATAAAATTACATTCTCAACTGCTCAAATACATAGATAGCTTGGGATTTTAGTGTTATTATACATATTTAATACATTTTACTTTTACATTATACTAATTTAGTTTTAGTTAATTACATCTCATAATATTCTAGTACAGTCTACCACTAGCTAAAGTATAACATCTGCCTTTCATCGATTAAATCTGAATTTTATGTCCGCATAATATTGTTTATTTCTGTTACATTTTGGGTAGGTTAGACTTGTGGTCGACTGTACTCATTCACTTGCTTACTCTGTTATAAAAAATCTTTTTATTCATTGTGTTTGATTTTTTCAGTCATTAAGTGTATTATCCAAGGATATTCGAGTTATTAGAATAATGCCAAACACTCCAGCAACGGTGGGTGCTGGAGCATGCCTGTACACACCTGATCCAAAGGTCACACCAGAGCAGTGTGCTATATTAGAGAAACTCATGAACAGCTGCGGGATATGTGAAAAAGTGCCAGAGAACTTGATGGATTCACTTGGCTCATTAGTTGGCTGTGGCCCTGCTTATGTAAGTCCTATAACTAGACAAACACTTACTAAAATTTGTACTAAATATTAACGCTTTGACTAAACAGACAAACAGCATTTCATGTAAAGCATCTTCACTATTTGAAAAAATCCTAAAATCCCAGATTTTCGATACGAATAGGAGGTTGTCAAAGTCTTTAGATGAATGAGTACAATTCTTCAGACTTACTCAAAACCAAGACTTATGTAAATAATGCCTAGATTCAAAACTTAAGTCCAAGCACTTTCCAACCAGAAATTGAACCTATACAGAAGGCAGGTCCAAGATATACAGAAGGCAGATGGCACCTGTCTTTCTATGTCAGGCGGATGTTAAAACTTTCAAAGAACTCTGCCCCAGCCAGGCAGTAGTAACTTATGTAAGCTGTGTTCTCAATTCCAGATATACGTCGTGATTGAGGCCCTAGCAGATGGCGCAGTGAAGCAAGGAGTCCCACGCGCCATCGCTCAGCGCCTCGCCTCGCAGACGGTCTTGGGTAGTGGCAAGATGGTACTGCACTCAGGGAAACACCCCGGCTTGTTGAAGGACGAAGTTTGCTCTCCAGGAGGCAGCACTATTGCTGGGGTTGCTGTGCTTGAGGATGGGAAAATAAGGTAACATTTCATGAATGAGAAAGTTCTTTATTATAAAGATACTTTGAAATGTAAAGATAATTTATTGCCACACATACAATCAAATCTTAATGCTATTACATTAAACATAACATTAAGGAAATTATCTAACCTAAAATCTAGTACTAAGAGTAACAACCACAATGATTCAGAGGTGGGATCAATATGTGACATTAGTGCTGCAATTTCATGCTCTAAATACTAAATACTTTTTGAACTGCAATTCTGTACGTTTTGCCGAAAACGGCTCATATTTTCGGCTGGTATAATTATTGAAATAATGAATAAGTAAGTTCCACATATTAATAAAACAATATCTACTTAACATTTTTATTAGGTAATTTTAATTAGCCCAAACGAATTTTGACCATGAACATTGTGAAATTCTAGTTCTAACTACGTGTACTGATTGAAAAATTCTATAGATACTATTTACACTGATTTACTAGATATACATTGTCTAATACTTCTTTTTATTTCAATGTTCCAGATCAACACTAATCAAGGCACTTGAAGCGTCTACATTAAGAACTAAGGAGCTTGGGATGAAATAGATGCTGCATATAGGTAAAATTATTGTTCAATTTGCTTCTACCTAATTGCTTTCTACCTTGTATCACAGAATACTGTTTACTTAAACCTTAGGGCTGGTTTACACATTTTCAAGTGGCTAGGACAGTGGACAGTAGGACAGTGGCAAGGACAGTCGGACAGTCATTTTTGAAGAAATGCCACTTAACTGGCTGTAGTGTACACGGTCACTGTCCAGGCACTCGCCACTGTACTACTATCCACTGTCCTTGCCAATTGAAAAGGTGTAAACCCAACTCTCAATACCTTTCCAAGATCTGGCTTCGATGTACATTTGTTTAGTTGTCAAGTATTATAAAATTTAGTGACCCTACAATGTATGTCAAGACGTTGACAAGACGCATTGCATTATATTATACGCACATATTTGTTTCTACCATCGCTGAATACTGTAGATGCCAGCTTATTATATCATATTTATTTTGATGATGTTTGACATTTTTATTCGCGATCAGCGGTCTTTCCTTTCGCTAAAAAGGTGGCCGATTTGTAAATCTAAATCGAAATAGCATAGCACTCTCACGTCCATAATCTCCGAGGGGGTAGACGGAGGAACCACCTTCATCATACGTAGTCCGACCAAATCTTACGGCGAAAAGTGGGAACTACCTATGATGAAGGTGGTTCCTCCGTCTACCCCAGATGGAGGAACACGTAAGATTTGATGGACGCACGTGATAGGTGGCGAGCCTACCGCCGTCTACTAGTGTAGAAGTCCACAAAGACCCTTAGTTGCGTCGTACGACACCCACGGGAATAGTTGGGGTGGTGCAATCTTTAAGGCCGGGACGACACGACATATCTAAATAATAACTTTAATAATAAGTTTAAATTAAAATTAGATTGTTGTCATAACCTGACAAAAGTATTTCCACTTTCACAGTATTCCATACAGTTAACATACCCAGTACAATGATTCGTTTGTTTGGGTTATGTTAAGACTGTATTATGCATTTATATTATACCTAAATTGTATTATTTTAGTAAATTAATTTTGTTATTAATGTATTTTAGGAGTGGAATCTCAAGTGTTTTAATACCCGATATACTCATATGTACGTTTTTTTAAATATTTTATTGACATGTTTTGTAATGTTATGTGTGATTAGTCCTTGTTTTACTTTGTTACCTCGATAAAATGGTATTATTTACTTATAATTACTGTGAAATCTAGTATTATTAGAGGCTTATGATTTTGACTAAAATAATTAATCAGTATTTATTTCAATAAAATATACACAATGTCAGTAACTGTGTTATTATTATTATAAAAAATAATTATCAGACATCTATTTAGATCATCTAGCTAGACTATTTTTACTTTGATCAGGAAATTGTTTGGTGCATAATACCAGAAGATTGCTCAATAACGTCGTTCCATGAAAATAATAAGCAATAGTATTAGGTATGTACCTAGTCTTTGGGTCCCCCGTAGTTAAAAATCCCAATTGTTCTGTTAGCAGAACTGTTTTAACAGAACTACTACTACTATAGTCTGCCTGAGAACATCAGGAGGGCCCCCAACAAGTTCCATTTCAAAACCCTGGTCTGAGAACATCTACGACAAGGTCCAAATCAATAAGGTATTACTGTGCTAGTTCACTGTTAAATACAATACAATAGAATTTACATATTTATCGGTTCAGCTATCGAGTATATATATTTATATTTATATATTTATTTGTACATCATAATATATTAGTATTTATATGTTTATATATTATGTACAATATACTTAATATTAGATTTATTATATATGATTAAATAAATAAACTACTGGGAACAAAACGCGGGCTACACCCTACGCGGAACTCAGAAAAGGTTCTAAATATGCTTATCACTTTCACCGATGACTATCGTCAGCAGTAACCGAGATCTGACAGGTCCTTATTCTTACATTCGTTGACCCAGCCGACCCATGCCTCAAATCCTTGTTGCCTATAAATTTTCTTAGTGCACTCCGATGCCGCCGTAATGTTGTCTGTTAAGAGATCTGTGGAAAAATTAATTGATATAAATAATCGCTCGCCTGGCTACTAACATAGGAATGTTTCAGTCTTCTCGGAAACTAATCTCAGATTAACTGATCTATGTCATCGTATGTTACGAGTAAATAAGGATCAAGATCAAGGACACTATTGTAGACTTTGGGACTTGATATGGCATCACCAGAGTATAAGGTTGGGACTACACGGAGCGGTTGCAGCGCCGGTTCGGTTCGCTGCAGTCAATCACGAGGCGCTGACTTCAAGTGGGGGGAGGGCGGAAGTCCGCAGAACGCTTGTGATTGGCTGCACGAA
This sequence comes from Hofmannophila pseudospretella, assembly GCA_947369225.1. NCBI lineage: Eukaryota > Metazoa > Arthropoda > Insecta > Lepidoptera > Oecophoridae > Hofmannophila > Hofmannophila pseudospretella. The sequence continues at coordinate 7,851,343 of OX376321.1, read as the reverse complement.
CCGAACCTGGAACTGGAACCGGTGCATGTAGTCACAGCCTTCAGCCGTGTCTCCAGCGTTTTGGTCTATAACTATATACAATACACAGAAACATCTAAACAAACTTCGTAGCAAATGCTTCTGCTACTTTTCAAACGCGTACACTAGCGTCACCAATAAAAATCTTGTTGCACTCCGACAGCAAAAGTAGTATTTTCTTTTATGCTACCAGAAGTTACGGTACGCAATTCGCAATTTGGCGGAAATGCAAACAGTAACTTCAGGATTTAAAAAAAGTTATTAATTCTAGTCTAAAAAATCATACCTACAGACGAATTGAACCTCTTCCTTTTTTTGAAGTCGGTTAAATACTACTTAAGTATCCTGTCGGAGTCCATCAGGTTTGAAATAAAAGTTAATAATGGAACCATTTTTGTTTCGATTGGTGGCGCTGGCGTTATTTACTATGGCTAGGGGGCAAGAGCGTTGCCAATGGCACAGTGGCTAGGACTCCGGATTCCTGTGCTCCCGCAGGCTTTCAATCCGAGTACGAAACCATGCAGTGCCATGTACCAATTTTCGAAGACTTAGGTACATAGTGTACGTACATTTACCGACTGTTATAATGGTGAAGGAAAACATTGTGAGGAAACCTACACATTGAGATGACCAGTGTGTAAAACACAAAAGATCCCCTCCCCTCAAGGGTCGAAGTGCCGCTGGGATTATACCCGGCCCCCAATCACCAGATCAGATGGCTAGTTGGCGCGATAATAGTTATAGCTATTGTGTCACCGCTCTCAGGAGAAACCTGCAGTGCGTAACACAAATTTCAGTTCTTGAGGTAGCACTCAGTGCGAGGGTCTGTTTCGTCATCCGTCACTCCTGCCGCACCGGGCAGCTACTTATGCGACCGTAGCTTACGTCGTACCTTCGCACCGCACTTGGCAATCCTTCCCAGCTCTGACTCCGGTACTGCACCAGAAGCGATCGTTGATTTGAAACAGACCGTAGTCATACGAGCCGTCTTCGTCAGGGCCGCCGATGACGTCAGTGCGCCTCGAACTTTCGGCTTCCACCAGACACACCCCTCGGAATAAAAAGAGCTCCATATGGTTACCTCATACTCATAAGTTATTTGAAAGGCAGCTATAGTTAGGTCACGTTAAGTTAGTTTAAACGTGTTAGGTAAGCAGAGGTGGGCACCGTTAATCAAAAAATTAACGCCGATAATCGTTAATCCGTTACTATGATAGTTAACGCCGATACAGTTAATCCGCTAATCTGACAATAGCTCTGTAGGATAAATCTGCTTCCGAACACGTAAATACCGGGAGAAACATTTTTCATAACCCATTTAAACCTTTATCCAAAGCAGTCTTAATATAAAGTTTTCTCATCGGGAATTGAACCCGATCTCACATATATAAGCAGACCTACGAGTAACATGATTTCCTACTATAAAAGTATGAAATCTATTGAAACCTATACCAGTCTATTTCTAAGTATGTCCCTATTCAAATGTCTGAAAATCACTTACAATCTCGCAGTTGCTCTAGTTGAAAGCCTTGCTTTTGTAATTCCTTAGCCAGTTCACATCTTGTAAAATTCTTGCCAGAAACTTGACACATCATGTTTAAAAGTATGAAGAAAACTATCCACATCTTTTCACATTTAGGTACGTGCCCTACTGGCCGTAGGTAAGTACCTACTCAAAACTGAGTTGAGTAAGTGCGATGTGGATTGTATGTCAAGGATTACAATTCCGTGTGTTTTATGGCAAGAATGAGTTAACTACCTGTATGACTAATTGATCGACAAAACCTGTATTCGCCAATTATCGACGTCAAGTCAGATTTTAACCTCATCATCAGAAAACCTTTCAAATATTCTATACCTATACCTACTTATTATACATACTCGTATAAAGAGGTAAAGTTTGTGTGTTTTTTCTGTGGGGTAATCTCAAAAACTACCTACATACTACTTGCTGAACCGATTAAAAAATCTTTCATAATTTCACACAGTGACTGAATGCATATTGGCGTTATTTGTGACCACTCACCTAGCTCTCCGAGACAGGGTTCGATTCCCGCTCAGTTTTTTCTTATTTATCCGGGAAAATATCGGGAATTAAGTAGGTAGTATTTTTGGGTAGTCCTCATGAATCTGCAGGGATCCAACTCTCTGGCGCTAGTCAGAAATTACATTCGAGATAGTTTTGAGAAGGGGTTAAGTTTAAAATTAATATTCTGTGACAGAATCTTGAGGGTTTCAAAATAGGCTTCACTTACCACCAGATCTTATACTAGTATATAAGTGTTCATCATCTAATATAAACACATTAGCAATATCGCAGATGTTGAAACCCCTCAAGATTCTGTCACAGAATATTAATTTAAAACTTAACCCCTTCTCAAAACTATCTCGAATGTAATTTCTGACTATCCCCAGAGAGTTGGATCCCTGCAGATTCATGATGACTACCCAAAATTATTACTACTTTATTCCCGATATTTTCCCGGATAAATAAGATATGCGGAACATAGGTTCTAAATAGTTAGAAAAAACCTCGATATGAAGTTTTAATGTGTAGTGGTAGAATGAGGAATAAAAATAAATATAGATAGGAGTTACACAAAATTATTATTTAATAATTTTGACACTAATCTATTCTTAATCTTACTTAAAACATTGATCGTTAAGTAGATACTAAATTGTCGTATTGACTTCGTTCATTTCGGTCACCCTTATGTAAGTACTCGTAACTCAAAATTTTCCGATTTGACGGACTGACGGACGTTATAAACTTACAATACAATTTTACCGTGTCGTATCTTTATTGACAAAATCGCTAACTCGAATAACGCGTAGGTAGGTATACCCGTCATCTAATCGGCGACAGTGCCTTGCAAAACAATAGGTGTGTAATTAATCCTTATGTCAAAAACAATTAATTCCATTATCATTAAGAACACTATTAATCTTCTGGCCACATATGTATTTTCCTTGTGGTCTGCTTTGGCACATACGGGTGATATGGATGGACACACACTGATTTCTTCGTGAAGATGAACAGCGACATCCGCCGCGCCAGCCCCACGCCGATGTCGATGCTCCTATGGCGTGGAACCTCCACCATTGGCACTTCCTCCTCTTCTTCACCATTTAAACAACTAAATTTCTTTACACTGTGCCGGAATTTACCAAAATTCGGCCTCAACGTCGTCGACCTGAAGCTCGATAGCCTCCTCAGCAATGATCTTTTCTTTTCTTTTTCATCGTTCTTTTTCTTTTGTTTTCGCTCTTCGTTTCTCATGCAACTTGGATCGCCCACTTTCACTGTTCTCACACAATTCTGTGTTATGTCTGCTAACGATATCAAGCCAAAGTCTTCTCCGCTCATGACTCTATTATTAATATTTATATTTTCACATTTTTATGAGCGCCGTACCGTACCACTATACTCGAAGAGTGAACTGGTCGTTTATTTTTTGGCATTGATTGAGTATGACGTATGTACAGTGATAAGATATACAGATTATAACCGCGATTTAGGTATAATTTAACACGTTAGATTTATATTTTTGATTTTAAATCACATTAAATAAGTTTACTGTTACGTACTGATACAGACGATCGTTATCCCATTTGATCAATTTGTATTTAAAACATTTACGTATTTTCCTTAATAATTAACGTTTTGTCACTTCTTACCTAAGCATAGGTAATAAAAAAGAAGAGGGAATGATAAAAAGTGGCAACAGTTAATCTTAGTATACGTGGGGCACACTGAAAGTTTTGCGTAACTCATAGGTAAATAAAACAGTTTATAACTAAAGTAATATATTTATTGTTTTTCAAAGTGTTCTCCGTTACATTTTAAACACTTTTTCATTCGTTCAAACCATTTTTAAAAACACGAGGACCAATGATCTGAGGGCATCTTTCTACGTGCTTATTGAAAGCTATCATCCTGGCCCCGTAAATGTCAAACCAAAATAATTTTAATCAATAAACGAGTTTTTTTTCACATTGTTAGAAAATAACAACTTTATTTTTCTAAAAGAATATCAGACGCAAAAAGACAAAAATCTTATAAATCCACTCACATAACAAAAAGAAGCGTACGCGATCGCGTAGCAACAACGTTCTTACTCGTATTATTTTTTAGAAATGTTTGAAATGCCTTTGAATCAGTTAAAAACCTTTGTCTTAAACGAGTTTTTATGTTTAAAATAAAATAACCAAATAATATATTCAAACATTTCTGAGCAGCCAGGAGCGCAAAACTTTCAGTGTACCCTATGTATTAGTAAAGAATCTTATCATTTGTTTGTTTCGTAAACTTTATAATAATAGTATAATATACGTACCTACCTAATATTCCTTATCCATAATAGAAGGGAACATTGAAGGAAAACGACAGAGAGGTCGGTCCAGGATTGGATATATGGAGCTATGTACGCGTGCATTGACATGCGACATAACGCCATCCAGAACAATGAGGAACAGTACAGGCGACAGAAAACAACCCTGCGTCACTTAAACCTAGATTAATCAGAACAGGAAGAAGAAATCAAACCAATAAATTTTTACAATTTTTTTAATATGATTTGACTTAAATAGTATACTGTTTCACGGGTTTTACTGTATTTTATTAATTACGACCGGTTTCGTTTACACAGGTATATGTGTGTAAACATATGGGGGCTTAATCATATATTTTTTTTAAACCATACCAACCGTTTAATGTCGATAGCATAGGTAGCATTAGTGTACAGTCGACCTCAGGTCAGCCTACCCAAAAGTCAAATTTGAGAATCTGAAATGTATCATATTGCGCAGGCATAAGGTTGAGTTTAAATCGAAGGTTTTTGACAGATGGTATACTTATAATAGCTTGTGGTCGACTGTACATACTTATAGATGCTGAGAATAACCACTTTTACAAATACAGACCGATGGTCTAAGGCTCGAACTCCACGGGTTCGGTACCTGTTCCGGTTCGCTGCATCCAATCACACTGCATAATTTTAAGTGCGGGGAGGATGAGTGCATGTGCTTGGTTGAAACAAACCGAACCGGACCACAGCCTCAGAGCCCCTTTTTTACCGTTTAAGTACTGAACCCTAAAAATATTTTGTATTGGGTTCTGTTGTTTACTACTAAGCCAGTAAATTCTGAAAATTCCAGGGGTAGGTAGCTAATTAACCCCAGTTTGATAAACTAGAGAGAGTATACCATATAAGTATTTATTATAATAATTACAAACATACTTAGTGTTGGACTACATACACCGGTTCGGTTCGCTGCAGCCAATCACAAGCGTTCCGCTTTACCCTACTTGAAACCCGTGCCTTGCCTCGCGTCATGATTGGCTACAGCGAACCGAACCGGCGCTGGAACCGTCGTCATGTAGTCCGAGCCACATTCTCACCATCATCATCCATATTATTTTTAAGTTTTCATGATATTACGCTTGCATGTGCAAGGACTCTGTTTAGGTAGGTACCTACTTATCCAAGTTTTTCCTCCATCAGCGTGTCGGTAAACTGCATTCGTCACGACAAGGTTGGTACCGAGTTCGCTCTCGTTTTCCAATCTGACGTAGCCTTCAGTATTGTTCACTACTCTTGCTCCATCTCTCTCACCATAATAACATTTAGCTGTAGTGTGACGGAGATAGACTGTAGATCATTTTGTAAATGCTAGTACGCAGGCGTCAGCGTCACAGTTCTGTTTTCCCCGGCAGTGACGAATGGCAGGTGAGGTGACAAAGCACTGAGTCAAGACTCAAGTCTTAGTGGATAGGTATTTCGTATGGTGTTTATAACAACCTTCAGTCGTGCGTTTCAACAAAGACTGTACATACAGTCTGTTGATTAATATTTTAAAAGGTAAGCTACAGTTCATCTAATTCTTAATTAACCCAGCACGCTTATACTAATATTTAATTGGTCGTCCACTAACGTAAGAAAATAATAAAGAGTGTTTGTTGAAACTAAACGAATCATGTGATGTCTTGGCGCTTATCTTTTCACCTTTTATTATTTTGCGGTACTTTGCAACAGTGTATTTAGTTTATCTTATATTATAAAGTCAATACTGAAAAAGAAATTGCCTAGATACTTTTTCGTTTAGGTATTAAACTATTATTGAACTTTGCTATGTAGATTTTCGTTAGTTTTTAGCAAGTAAGTAAGTATAAACAAAAAGAGATATAGGTAAATACCTACTCTACTTACAGCAGGAAGGTCTAACTAACTTTTTAGATTTAGTTATATTGTGTTGATTAGAGTTGGTATAGAATACTAAACATGGATGTGTGAGCTAACTTTTAATTAGTTAATGCATTGTAGCGGGTTGGTGTAAGTACCCAATAAAGGTTCGGCTACTTTGCGTGCTGTCTAAACATAACCCCTTGTGGTAATTAACTAATTAAGTAGGTACGGTACCTATACAAACCCACAAAATCAGTTAGAATGTTTCATTTCAAGAATTAGGTGCCTTAATACTCAATCTTGGTGCACTTAAATAATTTGGAACATTGAAGTGTCTGCCTTTTTGTTTGAAAGTCAAGATAGGTACTTCTAGAAATTCTTTGTCTTTGCTCTTGTTGATATTATAGACGTGTTACTCGTGCTCCTGGTTTTTGTCTATAATTTACGAAACATGCATTCCGAGAATGAGTAACATAAGCTTATTATCATTTTATCAATAGATAAACCCTCGCCAACGATAACAGCGTGATGTGATACCGTTTCATTCCACCATTTTGAAACTGAAATAATTATGATTTTCGCAGCTATCCTCATTTGAGCAGAGCTCCAAATAGAGTGTATAATCGTTCATAATTCCGAATATTTCGATAAGATACAATCTATAAGAGGTGTTAGTCAACCGGGGTATTGGTTTATTTTAAGGAGCTACATTTGGAAAGAATGGGTATTTGCTTCTCGCTCGACTGCGGGGATTGTGACGTGTGTTGCAACCCGTGTTGCTTTGCCCTGGGCGCCTGTTGCCTGATACCCTGCCTGTGCCCGAACGCGTGTGGGCAACAACAGCAGCCTCCGCCGACGGTGATAGTGCAGCAGCCCGTGGTCGACGCATACCCGCCGCCTCCGCCGCCAGGCTACCCATACCCGCCACCGCCCGACGGAGGTTACGCATACCCGCCACCGCCCGACGGAGGCTACATCCCACCCGGAGGCTACCCCGGGTACCAACAACCCGGATACCCGTACCACCCACCTCCACATCAGCCTATGTATAGATGAAAAGTCGCTTCTATATTTAAGGTGAGTACATTAGTGGACGGCCTCTGCTCATTGCATAATACCCTTCACTGCTTTTTAAATGCTGCATGTAATTCAACACCTATTATAGAATTTGTAGACTAAGTATTTAACGTAGTTATGGTGGTTGATTCATAATTCAGAATATTATTAACCCGTTAGCTATTAATATATAATATAATAATTTTAGTAACAAAAGAAGGAAAGTGGAAAGATATTAATTTATGTGCTATAAATGTATAGTTTCATGAAGGTATGTTTTCATAGTAGTTATGGTGGTTGTTTCACACAAGAATACTAACACATTACGTTAGATATTATCACAAATATCATCTAATTTTATTACCATATCGATAAACTACGATAATTTACAGTAATAGGTACAATGGAATGCTATTAATGTATGTGTTATGTAGGTAATAGGTACTTATGAATAAGAATATTTTAATTACATATTTAAATCGCACTTTGTGTGATTGAATGATTGTCTTTTTGTCTTATCTATACCTACTAGCATAGGGCATGAAAATATCTACGAGCAGTCATTATACGATATTTATAGAAATCCTCACAAAGTCACCTCTAAATTACAAATTGATCGATCGATCAAATATCAATCAATGTGCAATTTTCCTATATAGCACTAAATACAGTCTTATTTTATTACGTTTTGTACAATTAAAAAATTAAACATAGTAGGTACTTATTGCATTCTACTCATTTTTAAACACGATTTTTTTTTTCGACGAATGATACAAACAATAGCCCAAGGAATACGTACCTACTCTATAAGTACTGTAGTAGGTAGTAGGTATTCTATAAGTAACTATAAGTACTCGTACCTACTTAGGGAAATCAACTGAGTCGCTAAAAGTATAGCCTTTGGACCCAGCAGCCACTACGTTCAAGGCGCAAATGTCATAGATCCATAATAATATTCTCATCTAAAAATATTTGAGATTTACGATAATCTACGTTCTAGAGTACCTACTCAGTTGCTAGAAAATGTATTTAATTAATTAGGAGTTTTAGTGGGAATAATCCCATATAACCCGGTCTCTCCCCCAGGTTAGCTATCTTATAAAAAGAATTCCACCCGTTAAAAAATAGTAGTTTATGTAACGGCCACGTAATGATTCATTTCAGAATAGATCGTTCGAGTTTTAAAATCGCCATTACGTGCGTTGCATACCTACAATACTTTTTCTACGGCCATGAAACATACAAACAGAAAATACAAACCATTACGGAAACTTCAGCAGACGCCATGACTGCTTAACATGTTATTGGTAACTATGGAAACCGTAGATATATTTGACTTATTGTCAACATCGCGCAGGCGCCGGTGTCGAGTTTTTTTTAATGGCCAAGTAGTTGGCCAGTGGGAATGTAATGCATTTAAATTAATACAAAAGAGTTCTTGTATGCAGTGCCATAAAACAAAGAAAAATTTACATATTACAATCGAAAACTATTATTTAATATTTCATTTAAACACTATTTTCATACGACCATGACGAATGAACCTCTTTATGTTAATAAATTACGAAATGGGAGTAGAAAAATTCTATAATTATTAAGTGTTAAATTGAAACATTAACATTCCAGAATGGGTTGCAACATTTCCTGCCGCCCGTGCTGCTGCTGCTGCATCCCCTGCTTGTGCTGCGACTGCTGCGCCGACCCCCCGCCGCGCACCGTGGTGCACCACCATCATATCACAGCACCACCCCCTACAGTTATCGTTAACCAACCGCCACCACCTTACGCCAGATAGGGGATTATAACTAACTACAACCAACTCCGAATTAGGGTTAACGCATACGGTAGATTGTTGTTCAACTCAATAATTTAGTCGATTTTCGCGAAAATGTATAGTCACGATCGACTTCAACTGAAGACTGAGTTGGTCTCGTGTGTGCACTCCTATTTAAGTCAACATACAACTAAACTCAACAACAAAACTATTCAGTTGAATAACAAGAGTTCGTGTGGGTTAACCCTTACTATGTGAAACCTACATCGTAATCAGGGTTTAAAGTTATACCAGTCTCGTAAAGGGTCAATTTATATGAACAGTATGAAGACTTTGTGAAAAATAATAATTTGGAATTCCAAAGTATGGAGAATCAAAAAAAATATTCAAACTAAATATTTTAGCAGTGTTTCTATTCATACGAGAAGGTCATTTGATAGTAATGAATGTGACAACAAAAGAATAAATTTCCTGTCATGCTTGGCTATATTTCCTTACACGCCGTGCAGATCACCTAACCATGACTTCTATTTGTCCTTTAAATGTAGGTAACAAACACCTACCAGGATAATAATCACACATATTCCTTCTTTACTGGCTCAAAATTAATTTAAGAACAGTGTTTTAGAACAAATTAGATTAAGTACAATACCGAATTTACGTATCAAAGTAACAGGGTTTTTTTATTAATCTTTGCGTCTCAAGATAAATATCGTAGCAAATTTTGTGTATTTGAAAAATAGTTCAACTTGGTATACCAACCAAACCTTATTTCTATTACTTATTCATAGTACATAGTCGCACTATCTACCAACATTTTAACAAATTTTTGTATATTTGTTTCCGTTAAAATAGGTAAGTGAAGTGCTTGTGATAATTTTACATTACTATGCATATTGTTTGTATATAAAATGTAAATGTAACAATCTAGTTAAGGTTTCTAATTAATAGAGTAAGAAATAATAGTCATTTGTGTATATTTTTAAAACTGCATAAATAAGATTAAACGTTTTGTAATCAATAATATGTATTAATTAATAAATACAGACCTACAAGGGAAAAATATTATGGCTACGAACCGCCAAATCAGATTATGATAGGACCTTGTCGTAACTAGACGGTGTAGTATGCTTTTATTGGAAGGTATGACAAAGTTTTAACAGATCCGATATAACCTTGTCATACCACGAAAACCATACTAAACTGTCTTGGAACGACAAGATTCCATCCTATTCTAATTTTTGTCGGATTTTTTAAAAAATAAATTGGCTTTTGCTGTATATTGTTGGTGGTGTTATGGTGGCCACATACATCAGGTGGTTCATTTGCCCGCTAAAATAAAATACTTGTTGGAATCTTCCGAGCTGGTGGTACTGTAGTACCTAAGTATATGTCGCTACGTTAGTACCTTACAGACATTATACAGAAAAGGTCACACGCAAAATAGGCGTTGAAGACGTCGAGTTGCGGAAACCAGCCCGTTATTACATATTACAAGGGTAGTTCTGAGGTTTGATTACTAATTTGACGCTAGGAGGTGAGCCGCGCATAGCTCAGTTGGTTAGAGCATTACCACGGATCGGCAAGATCGCAGGTTCAAATCCTGCTCGCGGAAATTTGTTGCATCCTTTTTCTAATTTATTTTAAAAAATCTAGCATTGTTAATAACAGTACGGATAACACGGAACGGAGCATATTTAGGAGGGAGGGGGGAGGTTCGATCCCCAAAAATCACCCTCCTGTCTCCCTGTCTACGACCACCACTGCTTGTTTTTCATTTTCAGACTCCGTGGCTTTTAACTCTTGTGTCAATATTTAGAAAATAACTACATAGGTACCTTTACCTTACCGTTCTCGTATCTATGTAGTTAGGTACCATATAAGTAGGTTCTTGAAATTGGTAGGTACGTATTGTGTAGGTACAATTATAGCCTAAAAGAATATATCTGTATGATTACATTGTGATTGATAGGAAAATTTTAATGCAAATGAATGTTATATAATAGCTGTTATAATATACTTATAATAATATGACTAACTAATGATTCAACATAAACATGACTCATTCAGTTTTATTGAAGGATTTGACAATTTCTTTTCTTTCAATTTTATCTATCAAATTGTGATGGCTGACGCGTGTGTCCGATCTGTTACAATGACTCTCTTGATAGCAGTATGTTACTGTAGGTAAAACGCTTTACTGTGGGGCCCCATACTCGCCTTCTGACGTCCAGGCCCGCGCCCCTCTTGCCACGCATGCGCGTTATTATTATTTATATTATTACCTATAGATAACCAGAAAGGTATTTTAAACTTACCACTTATGGCATGACACCAATATTATGTTTTTTGAAGACATCAATATATTTTTACTGGTGTGCGCTAATTGGGAAGGAAATCTTCGTGCGGAAACCTAAGTACCTTGTTTAATTTTGAAGGCATGTGAAATCCACCAATCAGCACTGAATCCGAACGGAGGATCATACGAGAGGCCCCTCATGCATGGAGAGTATTGGAGAGGCCTATATATAATAGTGCAGGTGACGAAAAAATAAGACTCAATATTTCCATAGCAACCTATAGAGGAGTAGAATAAAACCACTCTCGTAAGACCTTTCTAACTTCCTTGTAGGCCATGCTGCTATTCGTCATTTACATTGGTGGCACTATAAAGGGACTATAAAATGTTAAATTACCCCTTGGGTATTACCTACATGAATAAGAGTAGGTATACCTATTGTTGTAGCTATTTATTTTAATCACACATTCAATTGACGACCTAGCCTACATTAATATACCTACTATTCTGTGACATAACAAAAAAGTCACATATTCTTGGAAGACGTTTAAAATGTTATCACTTATCGCAAATTTTATGGGTACTTGTTTATCAGATGGGTTGTGTTAGGAATTTATCAGTTCTTATTTAAACTGGATACATTCTGAACGTGGCCGGAAAACAGCTGTCAATTTGACTAAGTTACTCATATTAAATATAGGTAGGTAAGTCTATATAAGGTAGTAACATGATGTTCTACTAATACGCCTAATAATGCCTAGTGTATTTGGTTCTGTAGTATTGGTATAAAACCTGTGGGTAATCTTTAAAATTCAGGTAATTTGGTGTAGGTTGAACTGTGAACACCACTGTGAAAATCCATGCTAGCAAATATTATGTCGTTTGCATAATGCCACCACTTGTAGCCTAGAAAGTCTTTTGCTTGTAGTGAGTTAAAGTTTATATGTATAGTAATGTTATGTAAGGATTATATGACGTGAGATATCAATAAACAAAATAAGTATCTACCTATCCAAAATATGATTTCACGTAGTTTTACCGTTTACAGCAAACTCCAAGTCGCAAAAGTCCGATCCCTTTATACCAAATCAGAGCATGCTAGGTAGAAATTGAGTACCTATCTATTGCTGATTCTAAAGGACATCTGTTTCGTGCCATAAAACGTTGTTAACATTCCAGGAATGGGTTGCAACTTCTCCTGCCGCCCTTGCTGTTGCTGCTGCATCCCCTGCTTGTGCTGCGACTGCTGCGGCTGCTGCGGCGACAACAAGCCTCAGCCCCGTACAGAGGTGCACCACCACCACGTTGCAGCACCGCTCACTACTGTTGTCGTTACCCAACCGCCGTTACAACCATATTCCGATAGAGGATGACGAAATTTAGATTACTACTTCGATCAACCTGGAATTAGTGTGATTCCATTTTTGTGACTGTAAAGGTTATCGCACACATATCACCCCGGCATCGCCCCGTCACCTGATCAGCGTCGCATCAACTCGAGTCGTTCATTATTTTTTGTATGAAACTCCATACTGCAACGCACACTAACAACATCGTAACGGCATCGCCTCCTCTCGGGACAAGCTAGTGACCCGCTTGCGGTTCGTGGTCAACTCGCAGTTAACGCGCTTACGTCGCGACGTCGCTCGCCGCGCTGACGTCTCGCCGGATGACGCGGCGCGGGGATGGCGCGCAGACCGCCTGTTGTTTTATCGGTTTTATAGTCGTCCCCCAGATGACGGCTAACCGTTGTCCAGCCGTAGCCGCGCCGACACCTCGGAGGTGCTGAGCGCCGGGTTGACGCCTGGTTGACCGCGAGGGGACATGGACGCGATCCGGTGCAGGGTTGATATCTGTGGGAAAGCCTTAAAAGTTTAAAGTTATAGGAACCTATCACGTAACGAGATCCATTTGAATGAAGACTTTGTCAAGATTTTTTTAACTTCTCATAAAACAAGGATCGATCATTTCCCCTACGGCCGTGATCATAACTGAGTTTTGTAACTGGCTACGATGGAGAATCCAAAAAATTCTTCAAACGCGTCTCTTCTCCGAGTATTTCTACTTCAAGATCTTGCTGCCGGTTGACAGAAATAAAGGTTACCTGTTTAAGTATGAGACTTAAAAAAATTGAAATCCAGTTATGAATACCTACTTACCTAGTCAATTATGTTTATTTTTAAACCTGAATTAATAAATACATAAGAATTAAGATTAAATAATTCTAAATTATATACAATGTGTTAATTTCATTAATAAATCCACCGATGCGGGGCGGGGTTATACCTAGTTGCTTGCTTAACGTATGGTTAGTGGTGGGAAAGGCAGCAACGTGCTATGGCCGCACGCTGCTATGACGGGAGGAACCGGGAGGTGGAATGTACACCTCCCAGGAGGAGCCCTAGCAAATGCTAGGAGGGCACCGGTGCGTTCCACTGGAGATCCTGGAGCCCTCCGATAAGCACGAGGCCGGCTATCGAGGGGGTTTTAGTGAGTAAAAATCTGACATAACCCAGTTTCTCCCCCAGGAGGCTGGATATCTTTCGATGATTTCCCCCCGTTACCAAAAAAAAAATGGTTAGTGGCCAACCTACTTGTCAGAATTGTTCAGGCCGCCCGTAGGTCTCTGAAATGGCTTAACGACTGCTGTCGAACGACAACAACCGGGACCGTCTGCTTAACGTGTTCTCCGAGGCACGGAGGAGCTCAGATGAAATTTGTCACTAGCGGTGACCCATGCTGGTACCGCCCGCGCCCAATGTTGCTTAACCTGCACTATCACTTTCGGACCGTGCTCGCAACTAGACTACGAGCTCCTCAATACCTAGTATACTAAATATTATCTCCGAGTGAAAATGTCGGGAGGAAGCCCAACAGGCTAATTTCTATAGTTAAGAGTTAAACTAAATAAGTTTATATGTTCTGGATGTCAATAAAATAAAAAGATGTTATTAATTGTTGTAAATGTTTCAGTTTCATAGTTAGTATCTCGTAGGTACTTACTCGTACCTTCACTTGTTCATGTGAGTATTAATTAGAGGCACAAAACAACAGAAAAACTATGGGATCTAGGTAGGTCTCATCTTGATCGAGCGGTTGAAGATAAAGCGGTAGGTCTCGTCATCAGTATCTTATATTTATTGATGATTCATTTCTTTTGGTATCAATAAATGATGACTAACACTAAAATAATCGGTTATAATAAAGGTTCAAACAAACCAAGTAGGTGGATAGCATAAACCTATAAATACAAAGGAATGTCTCTTGCAACTTTGTCCAGCGATCGATACTGATCATTTGCGGACGGATACGATTGTATTGAGGTGTTTTGTTACACCCTGTATAAGTATTATAATATTATTGTGTTGTGTCGCTTTATTTACTAGGGCTGAGGGAAAACTTATCAGTTGATAAGTGATTGTCGCAGCAAATTGTACTTTGAACGTGAATAGTGATCAGCAGGCAAATACTGTAAATAAACAGGAGAAATTTTAACACGTGAGTACAATTAGTACGATAATTTTTTTAAAGATTTGAAGTACTATTAGTTATTCTATGGTTATATTTATATGATATGTTACTTAAGTACCTACTTAAATATTCTTGAAACATTAAGCTTAACTTTATATTTATTTTTATTGTATAACGAGAGCAGACAAGCAAACTTGCCACCCGATGGTAAGTGATCACCGTAGCCCATAGACATCTCACTTCACTATGTATCACATTATTAGATGGTTTTCGATGCGCTGCTAACCTCAAAGTGCCTGTAATTACGCTGACTCTCTTACCAACACAGGAAGACAAACATTGCTACTTTGCGGTAGAAATAGGTAAGAGGGTGGTTCCACCCCAGGCGATACGGTATTAATCTATTTTATTATTGCATCAATCAACTTACATGAATAAAGAAGGATCTAAAATTAGTTTTTCGATACCTCAACTAATATCAGAGATATTAATGGTTTAAGTTAGTATTGAACCATGGACAGATGCTCTGTTCTTTTCTAGCAAGTCAGTCCTTTATATGCAGCCAGGACCTGCTTGTATGGCGCAAGAGAACAGTTACGTCATAAAACTTATTGCCGTTTCTTTCTACCGTTCTGATTTTTGATTGCCTGTAGCTATTTTATTTTTTAACGAATTTTAATTCTGTTTTCACTTTGACCATCAATTTACGACGACATTTAAGATTTGATACTTGGAAACTACTCTATTCTGCATTTCAGGATCTACCACTTTTGAATGTTACTGATTAATCGTGTTTCGGACACTTTCGGAGATAAAAAAAACCTGTGCGAATCAGAATTATCGGTACCATGAACTTAATTAGGGTTTAAAAATATAAAACTGATACTAATTACCATTCTAAATACTATGAATTTTATGATGGTAATCATTGTTTGACAACAAGAATTACCTAGCTATAACTTGGGCTGACGCGCTTTATCACTTTATTTTAATAAACATAATTAATATGTTCATTTCAGAATGGGTCTACTGTTTTCCTGTTGCTGGCGCCCACGTGACCACCATTACCATGGCCCGTCTCACCATGGTCCGCCACGTCATGGTCCGCCACACTTTGGCCCCCCACACCACGGGTCCCACCATGGGCCTCACCACGGGCCCCGCTACGGGTCCCACCATGGGCCCCACCACGGGCCCCACCATGGGCCCCACCATCATGGACCCCACGGACATGGCCCTGGCCGGAGATAAATTTAACTAGTTATGTCCTTTTGCGCTAACCTTTAAACCATGGAATAACACTTACTTTTCATACACCTTGGCTCAGAGATTAACGGTTGCATTGCACAAATGGGCCTTAAGGTTTCTGATAACTGTATTTTTTATATTTTTATACATAAGTACATTTTTTTAAATAAGATCATGAAAACCATTAAAGTTCCTGTCAATTTCGTAATATTACGATGACGCAGCTTCATGTTATTTTCAACTGTGACTTTTATGGAACTTTAAATAGATTATTAAATACACTATTATTAAGTATACTATTAAATTTGGGTTCTTGTAGGAAGTAAGTAGTTATTTATTGTTGTTGTTCTTAGGAAATTTTTTTCAGGTACCTATTAAATAGTAATGTGTGATGATAATATAAGAATCCCTTTAGACTCAATATGTTATGTTTTGTCTTTGACTAAAGAAATTGTTAATTCGCCTAGTTAGTATACCTTGACCAAGAAAAATAAATAAAAAAACTATTTTTTCATAGCGAACTCCTTATCATAGACTATATAAATACCTACTAATGGCTCCCTCTTGACAGGGTTTTTATTTTCCTGGTCAATGTATAATACGTATTAATAAGTACTTTCTAGGCAATATTTGCATATACTCGTATACCTACTCTGTACCTATAGGTATGTATAGATACTTTGTGTTTTCTTTATGGAAAATCTGGTGCACATCATAGATCTCGATTTTTGTATGATGTGCATCCATAAATTATTCATAGACGGGACCTAAATATAGATTTTCTGTGCCTGTCCCCATTCCCTATTTAGTTTAGTTTATTTCCACAAAACCGCACTGTTTGAAGAAGACTACATTTATTTATACCTTTAGTTATTCTGTGTCTGTACATACAGTTTTGTGAAACGGTTTAAGTGTAAATCCAATAGTTTTAAGTTTTCTGTTGTTAAGTCTTTAAATCATTAAATCTTTAAATCATTTGAAGGAAAGAATTTTGTCAGATTGTTTTGTATACCAAATAGTACATCTTAAATAACGTAAATCTTACCTATGATGATGAAATAAAATATTTGGAATATTTAAAAAAATAAGGAATCACTGCAAACGTTTATTAACATTTTTGTACGTTATTTAATATTTTTTGGTTCACCAGGGGGAAATCTTGCTTGGTAATAAGCTTATATCTATTATATTATATATCTCCTGGGAATGAGGCCGGGTTTTAGATAATTATCAACCTTTCCCACCTGGGGTCCACGAACTTTGACATTGAAATTAAATCGAAACGACTCTCTTTAAAAATTGGGATCACTGATGTGACTGTTACTGTTATTTGATCGATGTAAATAATTACTAAGCTTACCTATCTAATTTTAATTACTTACGCACGTAACTTTTCATTCGTCCATCCAGTGATATTTTTTGACCGTGACACTATCATATAATGATTGATGGACATCACAATAATGTGAAATAGGATTGTAATTATCGGATAATAATAGTCAAACCGATTATCCATGGGTCTACGTAAACGGTTTGCCTTATCTTTTGGGGCTACAGGGGAACCAACCACCAGTCCCTATCTGGCTTGCAATGAAGGTTGTGCTCAGCAAGTGGGCAGTGACAAATTCTTAATTGTATATAAACAAGGACGAGTTGTAGATGTGAGTAAATAAATGACATATACACCTATAGTGACATGGCGAAGTTTTTTATTGTATAAGGAAAGCAGACAAGTATACTGGTCACCTGGTGGTAAGTGACCACCGTCGCTTGTAGACATATCTCTGCACTATGAAGGAAGGTTATTTTGCTTTCAAAGGTTCCTATTTTTGTTGATCACAATCTGTTCTTTTGCTAAGATAAGATCATCATGTGTGAGATAACTGATGTTTAAAGTCGCACGCAGGTTTAGACGCAAGTTATACACAAGATAATTATGTGAGATAGACGGGGCACGGACACGACGTTAGAATTTTGAACTATATGAAACGCCTTTAAAGTTTCCTATTGAATGGCGCAAAACATTTAGAAGCGACGTGGAAAAGAACGTTATGATTTTACTAACAAGCAAAAGTAAACTTTATCGGCGTTTGCATACAGTTAAAATCTTTGATGTGGCTTAAGCTGCGGCTAACATGACTGGTGCTTGACCGGACATGACTGGACTTTGTCCAAACAAAGTGACAAAGTACGTCAAAGCGTCGCCGTGTGTGAATTGAAAATGTATATTTTATCTATGACAAATCATTTTACAGAATGGGAGCAATAGTTTCCTGTTGCGGATGCGGGCCCCCTCCCGCTGATAGCTATCCCCTGCCTCATGGCCCCCACCACGGGCCCGCCTACCATGTGCCTCCCGACTTCGATCCAGACCCCCCACATCCGCCCAGGACAAACACGGCCCTAGATCTGAACCAGGCCGCAGATAAAATTTAGAAATAATTCCTGTTTCTGATAGAATAATTTTATTTTTGTACAGTCGCATAAAAAAGGGATTGGTTATAATATACATCATAGCGCAGTCAAAGATTTTACGCTGGAATGGCTACGTTTAGCAAGTCGTAGACTCGTAGCGTAAGAAGCGTAGCTGTGCGCTGTAGACCGTATAGTGTTTACCACTGATTTAATAGCGGTTTCTAAACTTTTTAGGCTGCGGAATACTCAATAAATCCCTTTTATTTTATAGAAACATCAAATGATAACAGATGAAAGACACTGCAATTTAAAATAAGAGTAGAAAACCTTTATTAGAAATATTTCAAACAAAGTTAATGTGAAGAATGAAACTGCTTCACTGTTTTATTAATAATTGTTTTAAAGTTCGGGTTTATGTCCGACAGTTGTATGCGCATATCAGGGGCAGTATCCAATCTCGACCTAAATTTCCATTTATTTTTTGTATAGTTATAAACTGACAAGCCTGTTTCACAACGATACGTTCTGACAAAAGGGAGCAATGTTTAGCAACCAAAATAATTCAACGATTCAATGAAAAATGTAACTGATTCGTGGAACCCTGCTGTCTTTTCCACGGAAGGAACCCTTGGGTTTCGCGGAACCCACTTTAGGAATCTCTGCCTAATTAAGGGCAGGTACTTTTTAAGTGACTGTACAATTAAACAGAATTTAGTTTAATCGAAAATATATCAGCTACAGATAGAGGTATTCTAAGAATAATTTTGTGATAAAATTTTATAAGCTGCATTAATTATTGATTGACTACTTTTGTGTTATTTATTTATGATAATACTTTTTGCTGAAATAAACTGTCTGTTTATAAATCAACCTAATCTAAGAAAATACCTTATATTTGAACACAATTGCTCATCTGACAATTCCTGACAAGACATGCCTTTGTATCGAAATTAAATCACCCTGAAATTACGTAAATTTTTACCTTATCTTTCGTAAAATTGCATTGTGTTTGTTCGTTAAGAATTTCCTGTATGAAATATTTGTTAAATATATTTAATTTATATATTGCGAAAGTAATATTAAATGTCTTTGATTGTGTACCAAACAATTTTTACACAAATGTTGTTGTGTCGTAGAAAGTACCTACTTGCGATTTAGTTTTTTTATTTATTAACAACTTAAAATTATTAATTAATTAATCAGATTAAATGAAATGATTGACAATATTATAAGTAAGTATAATCACTTCCCTTAAATAAGTAGATAGGAACCCGTACAGATGAGTTCCTGCCTTACACACTGGCTATAAAGTCAGGATTGGATTGAGTTCAGGACTTCGATATAATTATTATTTGTACGTAGGTATCTATACCTACCTCATACCTAATCTAAAGTGGTACATCGGAAAACAAATAATATGATAATTATTTATGAGAATGTTATGTAAAGTTTAAAATCAGATAACCATTCTTGAAATATAGATAAAAATATTTTTATTGGGCGGCTTTTACAATAATTTTAGAATACTGCCGATATTATGTATGTGCCTGTACTTTTAGTACAAGTTTTCGATGGTTGTAAATTGTAATAGAAAAATGATCATTTGTTAACGACGCAGCTGTATTGCTACAGTACTTGCGTCGGGTTCACCACTTTCGCTCTCTGGTTTGAGGTACGAAGTGATGAGGTATGATGAGATCTCGGTGGAAAAGGGAAAATCTTCCTCCAGGATAGGTGGTAGGCCTAGGAACAGCTGTAGAAAAGTTTGTGGTCGGAGCTTGTAACATGCCTATCCCGGAGAAAATATCGTAAGCGTGTTTAAGCTTTGTATGGCGAAATCGAATTTGTTCGAGAGGCTGTTCAACGCCATCTGTTATTGAGTAGAGCGAGCAGTCGTGGCGTGTCGCTTGGGTGAGATGTCTTATTGCGTATTGCGTAACTGTGTCGCTACAACTGCAGCACACATGCAATTCCACATACGGTAAATATGTACTATACATAATACCATTACCCGTACCCCACCTGAGTACTCATCCTGGGTGGGGCAAAAAGAATTGATATTATACCATATATCATAATGTACAACTAACATATTATGTTGACCGCGTCCGTGCTGCAGCATTAAATAAGCCTCATCTCAGCATATTACCATGCCCTAGTAGAACACGGCGCTGTTACCCATGATTTCAGAAAAAAATATCGGAGAAAAGTATTTCCACTTTCCGTACAAAACCGATCCGATTTGAAATTTAAAAAAAAACAGTTTAATTCCGTTAAAATTGTTTTATATTCATGAACTACCTACTCGTATTTTGGTTTACACGGTGTATTTCCTACTGTTTCTAACTTTATTATAACTTTTAAGAATAGTGTATAAAATCTTAGGTTCCGTCAACTATGTGTCATGGCACCAATTCCCTATAATCGATGTATATACCGATATGATTATTGATAACGTTAGTAATTTATCTAATCTTATCCGTATTTGTGACTAACTTGGTTGGCTTTGTATGTACTGAGAAGTGAAAAATTTATAAGTACAAATATTTTCCAAATCAGTTCAGCTGAAGCGACAGTATTAGATAACCTAACACAGTGTTCTTACGTAAGTAACTTTTCTGTATTTATATTTTTTTATTTCTTCGGCTATTATTAATTAAGTGTAACAAAAAAAATATTAGGATGAAATATTTAAATACTAATTCAATACAATTTCGGAATGATTTCTCCCAAGATAATAATTTATTAAAAGTTTTATTTGTCTCCTAAAGGTATATAAATCTAGGTAATACCTAATAGGAATGCCTATTATCTTTGTGAGTTGCGTATGTATGTCAATGATTTTGGTTAAAGTGCAAATTAACAAATGGTAATTTCCTGTCTTATACTAAAAGAATTTCAGAAGTGAAGTCTTCATTAAAATAAATGCTGTCCCTTTCTATGCCATAGCTCTAGATAAAGATGACACTAGAGCCCATCATCATAGATGTTTCTTGTCTACGGTCCCTGACTATGTATTACTCAATTTCAAATAATTCGAGACGACAATGATAAAGAAGGGACTAAAGGGCTAGTTGTAGGTAGAGCTTAAATTATCATTGTTTAATTATTATTTTAATTCCGTTCCAGGACTGAATCATGGGTTTGTGCAGCAGTTGCTGTTGTGGTGATGACAATGGGGTGAACGTGATCGAACAGCCAAACAACCCGGCCTGGGGCGGCGGCGCCCACGGCGATATCGTGGTCATGGAAGAGCCTAGCGGACCAATGGGAAGATGATGAAAAATGCAAAAAATGTTCCACCTAATTCCTAGACGGAATTTCGAACACCTAATCTCTGTGTAATTGTACTTATAATTTCCTCAGATGTAGGGTGTTTTAAAATATTATTATTATATTTGTGTTACATAATGTATTCTTTTATTTATTAGTTTGTAATAAGTATACTAACTATTATATACTCGTATTACTCAAATATAAAATGTATTATCCATTTTTTCCTACGTTTATTATTTTTCAGTAAACGCTATGGATACTCGTACTTACACAGTTTTGTAGTTAACCACTACGTTAGGGGCGGTCAGAATAGTATAGGTGACCGATAGTGACACCTTTTGATCCCTTCCGTGCGTCGAATAGCACGTTAAACTTCCCGTCTGCTGTCATTCGACGACAGTCGTTAGTTTAATTATTATGTTAGTGATATAACTTTGATAGAAGGTTGGCCAATGGCCACTAACCACGTAGCAAGTAAAAGAAGGAGATAAGTAGTAATTTACTCTGTGTATAGTTACAGCAATAGTTCCTATTATTGTTTGTAGCATTTTCTTACTCAAATGTTATTTAAATGTATGTAGTTCAGTCAGATGGCAAAACACTTGTCTTTTTTAACAAACTGGACACATTTTGCTGTCATCATTTTTTTACAACTTCTCGTTGTTTACTGAATAACGAATACCTACCTACTATACCTATACCTATAGTATACCATTCCAATCCTGTGCCACAGCCTGTAGACCGAATAATTTAAGAATTATTATAATTAATATTCCGTGAATTGGGGTAAGCCCCAATTCACCGAATATTAATTGGTGTAAGAATTTATCAAAAGTCGAGTCAGCGGCTATTCAAACGTTGGTTTTTCATAAAATCTAATTCGGTGTTATTTTAGTACCCATTCTTTATTTAATAAACTATGTTTTCATCTAATGTTTACATATTTATAAAGTATTTATACAATCGACAAAAAGTGTTGAGTCACTTCTTTATTTGAATAGAATTCAAGAAGGCGGTTATTTTCTAATTGTAGTCTCGTTGATGTAGGAGCGTAGCGAAGTGGTCTCGTTGATGTCTTCTGTAATGGCATAGCAAAGTGGTCTCACTGATGTCGTTTGTTTGGTTATAGAAAAGGGTCTCGTTTCTGTATAGACTTAAGTGGTCTCATTGATGTCTTTTGTATGAAAGGCAGGAATAGAAAAGTTTGTACCTGCCTAGGCTGACTCTTTACTGAATCATATCATGAGCAAAATACTTTCCACCTTCATTTTATTTGCAATAAATTGCATCGGAATATGAAAATAGACAAACAAAAAACTGGAAAACTACCTACTACATTTTATTTTCCATCTTTTATTATTCATTCGGTATATTCCAAATACAGTCTTTAAATCACTTTTTTCGTGACTAGGTAAAAAATAATAACAGTAACTTTTTGTGATAAAATAATAGGTCGTCGTTTGCGGTTTAGATGTGTCTGCGTTTTCTTTAGTCGACTATACCCTGCAGAGTACTTCGTAATGCTTATGTGGGACCTCGTTTCCGCCGAAAGATATGTACAAACAGCCATGGCTCGGATGTATCTGAAAAAGGGAAAATTATAATTATAGTAGCTATGGCATAGCAAAACAAAGTAAGTACACAAGGAAATCGTAGGGTCGTACAGTCGGCGTCTAGCTAAACAAAGTTAATCTGTCAAAAAAATTCAGATTCTCAAATGAGTGAAGTACTCTGTGGTCGACTGTATGAGTACCCAATTTAGGTGACCTAAGTTCTAATGTGTCATGTGACATGTATAATGTACCTAAATCTGAAAAAGAGTCTTTGTTTAAATTTAACATGCCAAATAAAATTAATAATTTTGATCTTTATATATATTATTTCCCCTTATTTTTAATTTTTACCCGTACGAAATTCACGCTTGTAATCTACTTTACACTGTTTCGTTACGAACACGTCTGTCTCAGCTTTGTTATTTCTCAGTTTAGTCACAGTTTCGTTATGGAACATTTCTTCTGCATTTTACCCTTAGGTCTTTGTTACTGCGAGTTTGTACGATGTATTGAACAGTCCATGATAGTATATGGATGTAAATGTGAATATTAACTTCATTCTTTAGATACTTATCATATTTTCGCACAAAATTGATATGTATCATTGTCATGAGTCTCACCTTTCCAGGAGTGATAGATTTCATATGTTTCGCGCGACCGATGTACAGCGGTTCGCCATTGTGGGTATTGCCAGCCGTAATAGCACCTGGAGGAATGTTGCCATTACTCGAAGGTACCCAGCGGACGGCGTGTTTAGGCGCACATAACAACTGAAAATTGCAATTAATTTCATAATTGTATCCTGGTAATATAGGCTACAATCATTGTTACCCGAGGATGCTTCTAAAGATTTGTTTATTTCCTGATGTTGTCAGTAGTGCTAGCCCCAATTCAAGCAACAATGGCTCAAAGGATAGGGCACGAGACTGTGGGGCAAGCATCGTCGGATCGTATCCACCTTTGGACCATTGCTAGCACAGTCATTCCAGTCCAATTGGAATAGTTAATGTTAATGAAATATATGTTTTACAATTGTTTTTTTTTAAATGAATTCAGACAGGTATTAATGTTAATTGAAACCTGTAATTATAATTTATAATTTTGTGATGGACAGGACAGATACGAATACTAAGTAAATAATATAATAATACTTAGTATTACATCATCACAATATTTGAAAATGGATGATTAATTTCCTCAAAAATCTGTAAAACCCACTTCCTGCTTCATCATTATCATCATACTCAGTCCACTAAAGTTATCCACCGATGTTGGACTATACACTACTTACCTCAAAATTATGAACAGGCATTTCTTTCCCGTTATACGGTATGTAAGCTGATCTGTGCTTCACAGCCAGCTTGCCAGGCACTATGTCTCCGCTGTGGTGGGCCCTGATGACCCACAGCGGGCTGCTGTCCCAGGCTTCCTTGCCGGCGACCACGGCCCGGTGAGCGTAAGAAGGTGCTGTGGCCCCTGTGGCAGGCACCCAGTCTATTGGGTCCTGCATTGGGGGTGGCTCTGAAAAATTTATTTATATTAAATATCAGTATAGTACATAGTAGGTAATAATACGATCGATTCGTTACTGGCGCACAAGCCCTGTGGCTTATGTTTTACGATATAATTAGTTTTTATTTAAATAAAGGAAAAAAAAGTAGGCTTTCTGATTATGATAGTTTTTTTTCTTCATTGTATTATAAGGAGAGCAGATGAACAAACGGGCCATCTGATGGTAAATCATCATCGTCACTGATAGACATTTCACCTCACTATAAGTAATGTTATTAAATGGTTTTTGATGCGCTGCAAATCTTAAAGATTTGGATTTAGTGTTCCGGTAATTGCGCTGGCTCTCTTATACCATTCAAACCAAAATACAGCAATACCAGCATTGTTGCTTTGCGGCAGAAATAGGTAGAAGGGTGATACCATCCCTTGACGGCTGACTTTGCACAGAGTCACCACCTTCAGAATCATCAAAGCATTTTAAATCGTGTGGATAATATATAAGTTCTTTGGTGATCATATTTTATGTTTTGCGCGTTCATTTATCGAACGATTTTGTTTATCTACTGATAAGGACTGTGGTAACCCGATTAGTGCAAAGAAACATGATGCCAAGAGATGGCGCCCTGAATAACGTTCAGGAAAATATCGTTCGAGTCTCTTGTAGAGATTATAGCCTCCTAGGAAAAAGAATATTTCCATTATCGGCCATTCACAAATTACTTTTCTAGTTTTACAGAAATTCCTTGTTCTAGACAAAAGGGCCCAGTGAATAATATAAATAAGTTAGAATTTCGACTGGGCCGACTAAGAAGAATTAGCGTAGGAGTGATGAATAACCCGTGAGTCGTCACCGAAATGTTTTTCATTGATCTCCAATTTTTGTTTGGATTTGGTGGAATGGTTTGATCCTATTATAAAGATAAAAAAACTGCTTTTCTGCTTCTCTTTTTTTCCTTTTCTACTCACGTTCAACGACTTGTACTGTTTCAGGCTGCTGGTAATAGTAGTTGGTGACGTAGGTGGGCTGTGAGAAGGCAGGGTCGACGGGCTGCTGCGGCGGCGGCTGGTACACTGGCATAGGCATTGGCATCACTACAGGCGCCTGCACGTAGGCGTAGCCTGGGGCGGCAGATGGGGGCTGTGGTTTAGGGTAGCCGTAACCGTACGGCGGTGGGGGGCCTCCTGGGTCTGGAAATCAGATATATCTTTTTAAAGTGTTACTCAAGAAAGTGTTGTTATAATCAGAAAAAAGTTTGGGTTGTGGCTCGAAATTTTTGTATAGTCTTCCGGGTTTCCCCTGAATATAACGCTGTAGGAAAGCTTCTGTCGAATGGCGAATAGAATGGAAGATGCAGCAACTTAGATGCTAAAAAATTAAACATTTTGAAATTCACCAAATGGGGAGACTAATCCGCTTTATGTATATGGTTGTAACGAGTATTGAAGACCGTTGAGGATAACGCCATCTTCAATATTGTGTACTAACTAATATATTGTGAAAAAAGAAGTCACGTTGATATTCAGGTTTTAGAGGAAAGAACTTCACGTTAAGTACTTAAAGATAGATATATTGTATCATTTCTTTATTGTCTGATAAGAAAAATTAATTTTGAAAGCTTAGCATGTTTATGACTAACGGTTAATTTCTTAATTGCGTAACTATTTAATTTAATAATATCCATTTACATATTATTGTATAGATGATTTATAGAATGTAGAGAAAGATACTCACACTGAGACATGTTTACAAATTTTCTTCCAAACTTCTTTAAAACAAATTATCACTCAACAAAGACTAGTGCAAATGGAAGCAGATCGACTTCACTGGCCGATATCGTTGTATCAATAAATATATTGTAGTTATCGGCTTGATTCACGGCATATCGCTTGAAATTTCGACGCATCTCGTGATAAGATAACTCTACCTACGTACTGTGGAGCAAAAACAAAATGTAACAGGACTCCAGCTTAGGTGATTATAATATTATGATGAATTGATGACTCACTATAATTACAATTTCATCATCTGTAGAAAATTTTACGCCTTAACAAATAGTTTTTTGGAAACCTACTCCGAAGACGAAAACGGAATTCTATTGATGTCCTCTCGTCCTTCGTCCGTCCGTTCGTCTATCACGTGCTCCTATCTTGTCAACGAAATCAGATACTTGACTTCAATTTCATTATGTACACCTGTAATAGTTGCAGGCGACCCCAACGGCGAGCATGCGTGAAACGACGAATGACTAGAGGAAGCAAGAGAAGCGTGCCAAGAAAAAGGTTCGTGGCGCTCCGTTCTCTCTGCCTATCCCGAATGGGATATAGCGTGTAGGTATGTATGTATATATGTAATAGTTTGTATGTTAGATTAAAACAAACAAACATTATTTTTTTGCTCAACACCTTTGTAGTACGGGCTCGATTTTAAATAGAAAATTCAAAAGTTTGGACAACTAATTATGAATGTGCGGAAAAATGTATTATGGCGATCTGCCAACTGAATTGAGTCAGAATTGTAGACTATGACCTTAAATCCCTCTGGTTTTAAGGGGGGACCAACTTTACGATTCCGACAATGTTTGATATTGAAGCAGGCGTAATACCTATTAGCTTGATGATTATATTTTTATTTAGGTATTTATTTCTGAATAACACATTTGATTATTACCACCCTTCTAATTCACCCTATCACTGTCATTATCATTATTACTACAAGTATTTATGTGTCTTTATTACTTTTGAATTAGATTATAATAACTGCCTTACAGAATCGAATATCCATATTCCTCCGTCCGTCAATTGCTCGGTGATTTTCAGGTTGTGCAAACATGTTTTACTATTACTTTCGTGGTTTTAACTGGATTTCTACTATTTACGGACTGAAAAAACCATTTCCATCTTCTTCAGAAAGATATTCTAAAGTAACTCTAATTAATAAGCTTTGGTCTCTTATTATTATAGGTTTAATATCGGCGAGTTACGTTCTATCAGTTATGCAGAATGCGTTTAATTTAGAAAGCATATCTAAAACAAATGACTGCATAATTAGTATCATGATCATTTTAATTAATTTAACGATCGGGGAAAACGTGTGTGTAAAACTTTATGAGACCGTTAACAAGATACTTCGAGGTTTAAAAATTAGTAACAGAACCTTAAAACTAATTTCAATGAAGTTGCATATATGGTTATCCATGCCATCCCTAATGTTACTGATTTTTATAACATTAGAAATTTTAAGTTCTCATCCTCCGTTCTACGTTCTTATAATAAGAATTCCAGTATTTCTAACATTTCTCCACTTGATATTACACTTATGCTTGTTTCTTGCTATTCTGAAAGTTATAAACAGAAAAATGTTCAAGATGCTAAATGTTGATCGCAAATCGAATTTAATTCTAGAAAACCCTAAAGCGACTAAATATTTATTTGCTACTGATATTAAATTTATAGAAGATAATGAATATGAGTACTTCGATTTAAAATTCCTGTGTAGGGTCTATGATGACATGAGTACTTGTGTTCAGTTGTTGGAAAAGCTACATGGGTTTCAGGTACGCTTTTCTATTGACTTATTTACCAATATCTTTAAATATGAAGGTCTACATTAGTAGATTAATTACTAGTAGTCACACTGGTGTGACAAGCTGGTGTGACCACGAGTCGGTCGTGCTAAGATCAGACGTCAAAGATGTCCCACTGAAATTTCGATCTATCTACGGAATACTGCTGTAATAAATATAGTCCGCCGGTTAGCGGTGTTGACCTTGCAGATTGACGTACTGGGTTGCAATTTTGTACGATAGTTGTATACACCCATAGCTTACTTTTAAGAAGTGTTACCATGGTGGCACCAGTTGCACTCGGCCGCTATCGCCTACGCCATTGCATACGCCAATCTGCAAGGTCAGGTTGAAATAAGGCCACTAACCGCAGGACTAATAGGGTATGACCCTATTAGTCCTGCGGTTAGTGGCCTTATTTCAATAAATCATTTCATTTGATATAAAAATAAATTGATTTGTGGGGGTTGATTATGATGAGGTTTCTATTTGTACCTACACGAATATGATCGTCTATTTTTTTTTTCAGGTTCTACTAATAATTTGGCTAATGTTCTCGAGTGCAATATTCGGCGTAACACTGATTGCTTGTAATCAAGTAATAAGTTTGTATACAATTTTCTGTCTAAAATCCATCTCTATGTTTTACTTCATTATCTGAGCTTTTTCTTTCTTACCAAGACTTCATCAAACCCTGATCTAAACTCCAATACTCGGCCCTCGAAACTAAGTAAGATATTTCCATAAAATAGAATTCTCAAATATTTTTTTTCTCAACCGTAAGGACTCTAACAATGTGCTCAGTCTTTTATATACCTAAAAACCTAAAAAAGTAAAAAAAAAACTAATAAAGTCGAATTCTTCAGAAAGTCAGATGACTCTTAAATATTTTTTCGTATATTACCAACGTAAGGACATGACAATACCAAGATCCTGTTACACTTTTTGGTCGGCACAATCTGTCAAAAATAATTTTTTCGATTGAGTTCGAACTGGTAAAAAATGCATGGACTGTCAAATCCTGGTGTATAATTCGATGCCTTTTAAATATTAACTCCAGGCCGATCTGCCCTGGTTGGTGACGGTGACAATATCCTTGCTATTGATTTGGAGCCTTATTGGAAGCTATGTCGACGATCAGCTGCGACAGGAGGTGGAGCAGACCGAGATGCTTATCGTTAAATACTTGATCGACATACGATGCGGTGAGTCATTTTCTGTTACCTTTTTTACCTACGTATTCACAGGCTCTATGCCTAATATACGTATTCACAGGTTCTATGCCTATATAGGGTAACATAGCATGGTTAAGGCCCTAATTGGCTCAGCAAACGCGCTCAATGGGCTAGTTTATACGCAGTCTGTTACTGAAGTCAGTGATGTGATTAGTGGGTACCGCTCTATTTCGGCACTGACCTTATTGTCAGTGTTTGCCAAAGTCAGTGTCAGTAAAGATGCTTCTTAAGATCCTGATAATAACATTACAGATAACTTTGTTACAATACTCGTACATACTCGGTATGCTCTCATTTACAGATCAGGCGCGCAGGAACATTCTTCAGACCTTCAAGCAGCTGGTGAGCACCAACCGTCTTCAGTTCTGCGCCAGTGGCCTCTTCCACCTCAACTACTCCATGACCCTCGGCACTATTATGAACGTCATCACCTACAGCATCATTTTCATACAGTTGTTAGTGAAAGATTAAAACATCTTTTAATTCTAATTAGAGAATTTATACTATTTATAGAAGAATTTAAATCTAGTTGCTTGTTGCTATCTACGGTTGGTCCTTCAGTACTTAAAAATAAATAAGATAAAAATGTATTCATCCAAACAGTGTCTTTTACATTTTCTCAGATTTCCCTGGCTCCCACACTAGGACACCCTGTGTTGTGGGGGCCAGTTAGATAGAATAGGTAATTAGGTACCTATTGAAGATCGTGATCACTGTTTTTAATTTTAATTTTAGTCACGGAGAAAGTATATACCAACGACCAATATTTTAGGACAGAATAAAATCTCCACAATTTTGTAGACCTTTATTTATTTAATAAAATACAAATTCTATGAGATTCTACTTAACAATAACAACAAATAAAATGAGTATGATTGATTAGTAGAAACTTAAAACACTTTCTACAAAGTAGGAAATACATATTCAAGAAATTGTTGAAAAATAATTATGAATAGTTAATTATATAATTTTTTTACTACAAAATCGTCGTGCCGAATATTAAAATAAAAAGTATTTGAGTTTTAATCTCTATTTTTCCCACGGAGATGCTATTCTAGCTTTTAACAAGCAATTACATGACTGACAAATCTTTCAATGGCATGTATTAAAGTAGGCACGTTTACCCAAAGTCAGTTAAATACAAGGCAATGCATGCGATTAATACTACGTTATTTCAAGTCAGCATCAATTAACTTAACTCCGTATAAACTTGCCATTACTTTTTTCATAGCACTAGCGCAATTCTACAGGTTGTTCGCGGAATTGGGCAGGACTTCAATGGCTCCTAGCTCTCGAGGAGTCCCTGGTGTTATCTGGTGGGGCGTGTGGCCTCTCGTGAGAAGGAGGGATGTAGGGCTTCTGCTCCTTCTTCTCACCCGGTCCAGACATATCTGGAGAACAGTGCAATTATATGAATTGAAACAGCAAAGACAACCAGGTTGTTACACTACATAGTAAACTTTCCTCACTTGTATCTATTCAAACCTAAGCACAATATGCCTCTAGCTTGGAAGGTGTGCGAGCGGTTGAGCTTTTATTTTAATCGGTGGCTGTGAATGTGATTTAATATGGCCCATTTCAACTAGTAATATAATAAAATGTTAGAAAGCATCGAATGAACTAGTAGCACCCTCTTCTCAAAATCTTACAGTTTGGAAATCTATATTAAATATGAAATACAGTCAAAGCGCGAGTTAATATATGGCTAAATTTTGGCACAAGTTCACATTATTTTAAAGACATACCTACTGTTAGTTATCGACAAATATATATTACCTGGTCAAAGAAAAAAGAAATCCCTCACCGTTCGCTGTTACTTCTGTTTCACAACTTGGTATATTCACTTATTTGAGTACCAGTAACTTCCAACTATCCTTAAATCACTAAACTGAACATGCATTTCACAGTTTGTTCGTTAATATAGCTATGTATGGATTGTATATCAGTGGCATCATTTATCTTGAAGTCGTTATCTTCGGAAGCTCCATGTTTGGAAATTCCTAACATCAAGTGGCTCGTGTAAATCTCTCCTAATTTCACTGAGATGTATTAGGACACCAATATACCTACCCTACCCTTTACCCGTACCTTTACCTACATTTTTATTTTGTTATGATTTTGTGAGGGTCTGCGCTTTGTGTCTTTTTATGACTAAATACTAATCGTAAAGTAATAACGTTCTTTTAATCCCAAAATATTGAATGAGAAACATAATAACTTAGCGGTAACAATCCTAGCAGATACAATGAATTATGAGCAGTTTGCTCCGAGTACTTAGCACAATGGTGAATGTAGATTTGGCTTTATTTTCGCTTCATCTCTATCGTCTAGCGTATGAGAAAAAGAAGTTAGTATTTGATTTTCGAAAATTTAAGAAATTTCCGTTTCATTTAGGTGACATTGGCAAAAAACTGACTGCAGAGGCCATTTATTAACAGAAGAATAGGTAACTTATAATGATAAACCTAAATAAAACTGTCACGCTCAGTTACATACGAGATTGTATACGAGAGAGCGGGACTTTTCGTTTAGCGATTATCGACCATTCCGAAATCGATGACACTATATTTACCTACAGGTAATATTATATTTGGACTTTTGCCAATGTATTATTAGGAGTTTAAAACAAGGAACCATTACTCATATTTACTCATATTTTAAAGGAAACACTATGGCTGGTAAATAGATACGGATACGGGTAAACCACGCCATCTATCTATCTTGTATTTTCTACTTTCCAGATTTTCTGACGTTATCAGTGCAGGAGATTGTCACTTGTCAGCTTGGAAAAACCCTGAGTGGATTTTGGCCAACATCGAATCTTGTCAGGCTGTGACGTGATGATGACAACGACGTTATGACAATACGTTTTATATAATTGTCCAAGATGAGTACATGTATATAAAAAATTGGTAAAATTTTAATCGATTGCAGAAAAAATGCAACCGAGGAAAACTTGCCAGTTTTTTATTTATTTAAAGAAAACGGTTTTCTTATTAAAGAGATAGATATGTCTGTTACGAGTAATGCTAGAGGAGGGGATAAGTAAACCTATATATACCCGGGAAAACTCAAATTTGGACATTACCTAAACCTAGCCTATCTAGCGGTTTACCCAGCTCCTGCTGAGTAGATCATGTTGTGTAGGCTGCTTAGGTGTTGCTTCAAATAACAGCAGTGTTGTAACTTTTGTTTTACCCGGTTAATCCCAAGATTACCGTCGCTTCTTCCATTACCCGTACCTACATAAATGTTTGTTATTACCACACACACCCACATCCCCCCACACCCCCACACACACTCAGTCACACACACACACACGCATTCATTCACTCACCCACAAACATCCTCTCACAACAGGTATGAACAATAGTATAATGGATAAATAATTACGTTTTTTTAAATATATAAGTGTATCCCCCAGGCCACTAGACTGTTGCTATCTACTACGCTGCAAGACGGTCGATAAGGCCAGTGCAGGTGGTAGAGACCGATATTTACTTATATACATATACATTGTAACTACACTGTTGTGAAAAGATTATAATTTGAATATTGTTTTACTTAATAAATATTTTTGTATTTTATTAGTGGGAACATGAGCTACAGAAGTGAAACTACTAAGTGAAACTATGTGGGGGTAAAAATAATACCATTATATTTTCTTAACTTAACTAAACCTTTAACTTTATTAACTTAAAATTAACTCTGACACAATATCTTTTCGGTACTTCCGGGCACACATTATAATGGTTTAGACGCATATTGCTAGTTTCGCAAAATTAGCATAAAAATGGAGATTCCTTACAAATAACCTACGCCCAGTCATTGAAAGCAAGGATCGTGACGTTTGCCTGGTGCTCCATTATTAGGCATGTATCTTCGAATGGCTGATGCTGACATGAAGCAGCCAGAGTGGTACTGAGGTGGGGCCATAGGGGCCGGGCCGAAACACGGGATGGGTTGGTAGGGGGCTCTACCAGGCCCGAAACAAGTGTTGGGAGTCATCATGGGAGGCTGCTGGCCGTTGTAACCCATGGGGGATGGGAATGAGTTGTAGCCGTGATTGCGCTGCATTCTGAAAACAAAAATGATTTCTTAGAAAATGCTGATGTACTCGTAGAACTTATTTATTTTATTTTATTACCTAGTACATTCATAATGTATTTATTTTGAAATTTAAGTATTTACAATTATTTTGAAAAATATTACACAAAGTCTACGCCAGTGTAATGTAATGTAATAACGGGCTGATTTCCGCAACTCGACGTCTTAAGCGCCTATTTTGCGTGCTCTACGCCAGTGACGAAGTTATCTATCAGTTAAGAAACTGTATTGCAAGTACA
Organism: Hofmannophila pseudospretella; assembly: GCA_947369225.1. NCBI lineage: Eukaryota > Metazoa > Arthropoda > Insecta > Lepidoptera > Oecophoridae > Hofmannophila > Hofmannophila pseudospretella. The sequence continues at coordinate 7,817,392 of OX376321.1, read as the reverse complement.
CTCCGTTAAAAATAGTAGACATTTAATAATGACATCTTTCCATACTGTCAAATCACAATGATATTTCCATACAATTTCAGTAAAAGTTGCCATTATTTAATTTCTACTTTTTTTTGACGGAGTATGTCTGCTTTTTGCACATTTTGCCAGAAGGCCAAATGTGCTCTTGCTCAAGCAAGTTTACAGATATTTACGACGGGTTAAATATAACGACACTGGAATTTTTCATAATAATATAAAATAAAATACTCAACATAAAATTTACGACAGACATTCAATGGGCTCCGCCATGGCATGGAACAGCATGATACAGATATTCGGGACTCAAAGGCTGTAAAGGACATTAAAAAAAAAGTTTTCTTCGAACTGACTAATGCTGTTGGTCCTAATGACCTTTACAGTTTCACTGGGGTTTTAGGGGCGTGCGCTAAGTGCGCTCCAGCCTGGACTTAAAAAGTACTATAAAAAGCGATTGCCTTAGGACGTCGCTGGGGAGGGAGGGATCGGGGAGATGCGGCCTGGAATATGCTGACAGCGCGTGTGAGCGCCAGAAACGGGTAGCCGCCCGCGCCGGCGCGGGCGCTATATTTAGGTGCCGTGTGTGAACTACAATCGGGTGGGGGAGTGGTTTCCGAGATGGAGATCGTGATGGCGTCGTCGGGGTCGTCTAGGACGTGCCGAAGCCGACGTCGTCGACGGGATATCGGTAAACCGTTAGTGGAGTAAGCGGCGGCGCTTACTAATAGAGGGTTTGGGTGGCGGGGAGCTTGCTCGAAGAACCTAACTGCTAACTTCATGTATTGAGCGATTGTGGGGAGTTCCAAGTCGTAATGGAGGTCTACGTTACGTAGGTTCCATGGGGCACCGGTTGCTCTACGCATGCACCTATTTTGGATAGCCTGAAGGCGGCGAATGTGGCAAGAGTGCACGAATGTCACGCTTGCGTACGTGAGCATGGGACGGATGCAAGTTTTGTAAATTGTCAACTTATTCCTAAGTGACATTTTACTCCTCTTGCCTAGCATCGGATGTAACCGACCGAGAATGAATGCTGCGTGTGTTTTACGTGTGGCTCGAAGGTCATACCTCTATCAAGGGTGACTCCTATATATTTGACCTTGTTCTGCCGAAGACTGAGAGTTGCCCAATGTTATTCCGAACAAGGGTGCTCGCATCAGGGGCACGACCCCTAGCGAAGAGAATGGCGGCGCTTTTGTCAGTGTTCACTTCGATTCTCCACTTCCGAAACCATTCGCCTAGGGCGGTGGCGGCGGATTGGAGAATCCGGGTGATACGGGCCCTGTTCCTATCAGAGGTGTAGAGAGCGGTGTCGTCCACGAATAGCATGAGTTCTACCTTTGGATGGCGAGGGATGTCGCTGGTATACAGCGAGAAGAGGAGTGGCGAGAGGACGGAGCCCTGGGGGACTCCGGTTCTGATTGGGCGAAGGGAGGAGAGCGATCCCTCGACGCGATAGCGAAAGGTTAGATTCCTGAGTAAGTCCCGTGGTTTGAGTACTAGACGATCCGGCGCCCCGATTTGGTATAACTTGTATACCAAACCGTTGTGCCAGACTTTGTCGAAAGCCTTCGCCACGTCGAAGAATAGCGTCCCTGTGGGGATCGGGGTACGGGAAGAATTATTAAGTCCCTACAGTATGTGTTCCGTGATGCGGTGCACCTGCTGGACACACGAAAGTCTGGGTCTGAAGCCAAACTGGACGTCAGGGATTAAGCCTTTGGATCTGGTAACGTCATGGAGGCGATTATTGAGACTTGTTTTGTATTGACATTGTCTTGAGGAGACTGATGGATTTACCTGGTTTGGGAATACCTATGAAAACTGCTTCTTTCCAGGCATCTGGAAAGGAGCAGTTGGCCTTTGCGGTATAGAAAATAGATGCCAATAGGCAAATCAGGGGGGCAGGGAGCAATTTGAGAACATTGTTGGTAATTCCGTCTGAGTCGGGGGCTTATTTCTGTTTAAGACCTTTGATAGCGGTATGAACCTCCTGAGCCGTAATCGGATCGAGCGGGGGATGGGCCCGAGGAATCTATCGTTATTCTAAACACTATACATAGGCGACAAAAAGTGAGATAAGGAATACTTACATGATGTTTAATTAAATACGATAAAATATTTCGAGTAGAGATGGTTAGTCAACTTCAAGACAAGTATAGATCTAGAAATCTTGGTGCATTGACTATTGAAGTCTGATGTGGAAGTATTTATATGAAGTTATTTATCGATACCAAGATGCTATCTGAGCATAACTTCCGTTGAGCTATTTTAGGGACATCGAACGAAAAGTGACATTTTCATTAAGTACTGATAAAACAAAGCCTTAGTTAGTCATAAGACGTGTCGATATAATTATGTAGCAAGGATTCTGTAGGAATAAAAATACATTTGTTACACCTGTTCAAAAATGGGCCTAATAATGGACTTAAAACTGTGCGGGAAGTGCCATATCACACTGAGTACCGTACTGAGTGCGGAAATAATTACCCATGAACGAAGGTAGCTACACAACAATCAAGTGGCTATAGTCTAACTAAATAACACAGTAGCGACAATTTAGTCATTCCCGCAGTAGGACAATCTACTATTTTATTCAATTTGGACAAGCTGGATTGTCATTAAAAGATCTTCTTGGCATGACTAAATAATGATTATTATCTATTCTATACTTCCTAACTACACTCATGGATTTTTCTTACTCCCGATACAGAACTCTAGTAGATACTATCTGACTGTAGTCTAAAATTACTTCACCCAATATTGAGTTTATTTTTAAATTTAGATAACAATCGACATGTTAGATTTCAATCTCCTCCTTATTTTCAAGTAATCTCGCTGAAAGATCTTAATCCTTCCTTAGTATCGACTTGAACTGTACCACGACTAAGAGATTACCTTACCAACTCACACGAGCATGTCCAGTGATTATCTTCTCTCAGAGCACATGCTCAGAGGACAGAATGAGGACATCCTCATTCTCTTTGAAGTGAAATTTAAATAATCTTATTAAAGATTGTTTTATTAGCAGTTGGATATATATTATATGTTTCGCCTGATTCTGGCATGTAAATTTAGTTTTTTAACTCTTCTTCTATAGAGTTGAAAATTCGAACTATATTTTTCTCGACCAGAAGGCAGCTACATCGGTAGCCCTCTGGTTGGCCTCGAAAATGGTTGGTAATCCCGCATGCATGGTCGGGCACGCGGGACACTCTTACCTTATTTCAATTGAATGATTTACTCGAACAAAACAAGATTGGATTGAACATCAGTAAACACCACACCACAGAAATCAGACTACTATCGCCTTTTCCGAATTTCAAAATCTTTGGTAAACATTCTATAATTATAATAATCGAGGTCAAACGCGGGTTTAGTTACACATAAAAAATAAAAAAAATAAAAAAAAAATAATGTCCTGCCTACTGACGTTCTCAATGTTCGGTTACATTTCCAATGAAACATACATACTATCACGTCCATAATCCCCGAGGGGGTAGACAGAGGAACCACATTTTTCAAATCATCCTATCATATAATTGATAATGTGCATTGTTTACTGGGCATCAGGTGGGTGAATTGGCGAGCTATTTTTTTAAAATTTAGCGGCGCCTGTATAATGTTTAAGCATCCATTATAAACATAATAACATAATGGCGGAAATATCACCTTAAATAAACAAGTAGCTCAGGTTTTTGAAATTTTCTTTACTAACATCCGTACTAAAAACGTCCTTATGTACAAATAGCATCCAGGTATTCGATGCCACTTTGGTGATATCATCCGCTCATCTGGCTATTGGACGGCTAACTTTATAGGTTTAACAGGAACAATTATTTTTTGTAAAATAAAAATCAGTTTACTTTCATATAAAACATTTTGTATTTTATTCGATTTTCTTAAAACTAGTCCATTAATTAAAATAACCCATTCATTTTTCTGTTTTTTCTAAATGACTATTTGAATGTGCATCATGTTCAGCTTGTTTAGCTTTACTCGAATTTTCTTTTTCATTAACCTTATCAAAATCTGTTTTCAGTAACGGTTCTAATGGAACAGGTTTTTTCATTGGTTGATTCTCATCATTAGATTTACGGCTCAATTGTCTAGTGATGAAATATGCTAATGATTGTATTACAGCTAGAATGATGCCTGGAATCAGCCAGGCATCAACCGCTGTAGATACAGTCTTCTTATAAAGCAGAGAGTATAACGGTGAGGATACCGTTTGTGTTGCAGACTCTAGAGCTCCCATAACGCTGTATATTTTACCTGAAATACAAAGAAAACATCTGAATTATATATAAATTGTATAGTATGTTCTCATTACCAGATATGCTGTCAAGAATTCGGCACTCGGAATCCCTTGTTCAAAGCGAGTCTCACGAAACATTAATTTCGTTGTGCTACTTTTACATAATGCTATTTTTCCTGTAATTTGTATTATAATTTATATAGTTTCAATACGTATTTAAGTAGGTATATATGTAAACTCTGTGTAAATCCCAACACTTCCCGTGGGTCTCGTACGAGGCGGGTTTTAGTGGATACTATTCGAATTTAGCAGACGGCGATAGGCTCACCATCTATCACGTTTTTCCACCAACTCTTACGGCGAAGAGTGGGAACTACCTGTGATTGAAGGTGGTCTACCCCCTCTGGGATTATAGACGTGATAGTTATGTATATATGTGTAAATTGAGGATAGTGTAGACTAGCCGAATCGGTAAAATCAGTGTTCCATTCGTCTGACATTGATTACGTGAAATAGGCAATCTTGACCGCAATCTAAGGAAATTAAATAATTTCGTCTGGATTGACTTAGGTAATTAAGGTAGTACTTTAGGTAATTAAGGTAGTATCCATAATAAAAGTAATTCATTTATCATGTAGTGAGTATGAATATGGTACGACACAGTGAGGGCCAGCCTGGGGTGTTACCACCCTTTTATTACCTATTTCTGTCGCAAAGAAGATATTTCAGTTTGAAGGTGAGTGAGCTAGCGTAAGTACTAGCACTTGAGGTACTCCGCTTAAGTGCTCAATGTTAGCAGCACCGTCTGGTGACCTGCTAGTCTGCTCTCCTTAGCCAATGATTGATTTCTTACCTTGCTCGTTTGGCAAAATCTGCTTGTTGAGTATAGGTCTCTGCACCACCTGCGATCCTTGTGCAATGATTCCTATTATTGGAACTGTAACAATAAAATAGTAACTTAAGCAACTTTTACTTAATGATTCCATTTAAACTCGAGTGCTAATTTGTAAAACGAAGCGCAATCGAGTTTCACAATTGATAGCACGAGTAATAAAGTGTAGAAATGGGAAAAGATAGGTCTAGGCGACCTATCTTTTCCTATTTCTTGATCCGATACTTATGAACTCTTTCTTTTTGACAAAGATTCTCCATCCTCTGACATAACTTTCAGAACGTGAGGTGAAACCACATAAGACGAATACGCCATAACGCTAACTTTTAGGCCCCCTAACGTGATATTATAATAAACCAAGATACATTGTAATCTATAACACGTTTTCATTTTACTGAAGACTGAAAGTTTTCTGTGAAAGATTATGTAAATTCATTTAACTACTAGAGGGCACTACTGTCCATATTCATGAATTTAGATAGAGATGGCGCTAGAAACTATTACATGTAATTTCATGCCCGTGTAAGCGGCATAGGGATTTCTAAAAATACCTTTGTTATAATCTGGAATGAATGAATGAATGAATTAAAATTTATTTGCACACGATTACATTTCATTAGGTACCTATTCGTATCTAGCTAGGTAAAAATACCTAAGTAATAAATGAAAGAATTAAATTATTTTGTGTACGCTACCTACGGGGTTTACCAAAATTTACTAGTGAAAGAAGCAATTTTAAAAGTTAATTGTGTGATGTGACATCACATTGAATTGCTTCTTTCACTAGTAAATTTTGATAGACCCCGTACATTACGTAGACAATAAAATTTAATTCTTATATTTATTACTTAGGTATTTTTTTACCTAGATACGAGTAGGTCACTAACTCATTCCAGATTTTGACAAAGGTATTTTTAGAAATCCCTTTTCCTGATGTCATATTAAGTTTTTTCTGCTAGGTGTGCTAAGTTTTTCTGCCACCTCTCTTAATTTCTGCTACACACCTTGGATGACCCCAGTAACAACGTGCTAAGAATTAATGAGACATACTTTGCTACGCAGGTCAAGCTACTACGGCCACTACGGCGTAGAGGACGTCCATAGGGAACATGTTAATTTGGCGACAGAGTAACAAGTTACACCGCTTTTAAATTACTTTTAATGAAAATTGCTTTATAAACTTTTGAATAGCGATAACCAAAATCATGAACTTGATATTTTAGCGAATAAACCAAAAGAAACATAGATTAAACTAAAAAACCACTTCCGGAGTTAAAGTTAAACTTTTGAATAGCGAAAACCAAACTCGTGAACTCGATATTTTAGTGATTAAACCAAAAGAAACATAGATTTAACTAAAAAACACTTCCGGAGTTAACTTTAAAGTTAAACTTTTGAATAGCGAAAACGATATTTTAGTGATTAAACCAAAAGAAACAGATTAAACTAAAAAAATACTTCCGCCTTTAACGACTATCGCTAAATAAAACGTCTCGCTCACTCTTACAATCTAATATACGAGTAAGCATGACAGTTTCATTTAGGTTTCACTTTAGATTCACGGGAACACCGGAATTAACGCCATTATAACAATAAGTTGTGAACTTACGCATAAAAACTACTATGGTGGTCTTAGCAGCAATGAGGCCGGATGTGGCCATGATGTACGATATACAACTCATGCACCCGACTATTTCATCCGAGAGTTTCAATCTTCGCTTTAGGATACTCAAGATCAACAGTGTTCCTGAAAATTAAAGAAATAATATTTTTTTACTGGTACTTACTGACCGGGAGTATTCGCGTGTAATGTAATGCTCATCCGGTCAGTACCGCGCCATGTTCGCCATCGAGCGCCTATTTTTTTACACACACGAACATGCTCCCGGTCAGTACTCTCCTTAATACTGCAGCTTTACTGCAGCATACAAAGTTAGGGATTAATGTAGTAAGTCATTTAATAAGTCTACCTAGGTATAAAGAAATACCAACCAATAAAACTGATGATGTTCCTATAGGCAAGGAAGGTTCCAAATATGACGTCATCCCAGCCGAACTTGAATCGGGTGTACATGTAATAAAGCAGGACCTCAGCTGTGAACAAATGCAAAACATTGTTGATTACAACATTGTAACGTTTTATCCAGCTCAATGTTAGTCTAGTATCAACAAGTGGATATTTAATTAGAAACTTCTAATCTTCGTGTCTAATAAAAATATGTTGTTTATGTGGCTACGAGTATTTATAGGTGTTATACGAGTTGAAAGCCATAACAAGGCATGGCAAACATTTTAAGTCCACATCCATTTACCCAATGTAACTGAGCTTTATTATAATTTGCGTAAAGTTCGATTGTTTAAAGTGACGTTTTGCACCATATAATGAATGAATGAATGAATGAATACTCTTTATTGCACAAAATTAGTGTGATACAATGCGTACAAAACGATTAATGCAATCTAGGCGGTAATGTTCCCTCCAAACATCACTTTATTACTTACTAATAGTACCATTATTTCTACAAACTGTTTGAATTATACAACTATTATTTTAGCAGTGTATTAAGTATTTTATAAGTTAACATGTTATCTTCTAGTTTAAATGTTAGAAATCAGACTGGGAAAAATATTTACATTCAGTTTTCTTCAAAAATATTTGTCGTTTTTTAATCTTTCTTACCTCGCACTTACGTCCATGGCCCCGATTCTACAAATACAAGTCGTAATCTCTGTAGGAACTAAATTGCAGCTACTTGACGCTTTTCGTATACCTACTAGTCACGATCGAATCGTTCGATAAAGTTACGTTTCGTCAAGCCAACGATCGATCGATTCGTTCATGTTTGTATGATGCTAGCAGAATACGATTCGCTGTTAAAGTTGAATCGACAAATGTTGTAAAACGGTGGAGTTGGGCTCTTGTACATTATCAATTTCAGTGGCTTTATTTACCCGATAACATCATCCTATCTCCGAGAGCCACTATCAGCATGAGCAGTATGATGATCCTGCCCTGACCCTCGCGCCGCCGCATCAGACAATACACCGCACTCAGCGGCAATCTCCAATTGAACAACGACTCTTTGTTCTCATTGTTCACGTTCACGTCTCTCACAGCCCACACTACATATGCTAGTGATGATAACTGCAAAATATATTAGAATATATATTAAAACATAACAACATTAGTCGTAGTTTTTGTAACTAGTGTGCCTCACAGAGTGTTAGGCAATTCGAGCCGTCAGGCAAAGTTCATGAAACATAAGGTACAAAATCTGAATATAAATTCAGTTTCATGTTCCTCAAACTTAAGCTGCAGTTATCAAAGTAAAATACAATTTTTATCAAGTATGTGTTCACATATACTCGTAAATCTGAATTTTTATACGAGCGTAGTAAATACGCTATTCCGTACTTATAGCTTATAATGTTTACGTTATCAGTATCACAATTTTACCAATAGCATTATAATATAATATAATTAGAGATTAGCAATATAGTCACGTAAAAAACAAAACGTACGAGTATATGGTACCTACGTTATGGTAACTCAACATACCAATGTCACCTACAAAACATTATTCAATATATCATTGGATTGGACTTTTGACAGAAAAGATCTCTGCATTGAGTGATGCACTTATATTTGTGTGACCAAAATGTTATGCTATAGATACGAGATTGTTATAAGGAACGTGTATCTGTCGCAGGAAGATAACAAAAATCGGAATTTGGCCAAATTCCTTGGAATTTTCCCAAAATCCAGAATATAGAATAAGATCTCAATCTCAAGCTAAGAACTAAAAATACGAGTATAAGACTACGACGAGTGGGACGAGTGCAGTGGGATGCATGGAGTAGGTGTAAAAATTGCAGAACATTCTTCAAAAAGTATACTCCTGATTTTGGGAAATTCCTAGGATTTACCAAATGCCGATATTTCGCTAACTTCCTGCGCCATATCCGAGTAATCAAAGCGAGTACCTGCAGCATTAAAACAATGGGAAACACACCGTAGAATCCGAGGTAGCGGTAGAGCAAGGGACCGCCTATAGCTCCCACCACGTGGGCCACTTGGATGGCCGCTCGGTGCGTGCCCATCGTTCTCGTGACGTCACGACCCGTGGCATGACAAACCTGAAAAATTTAACCCCCAACCGACCGAGGACGGGTGTTATAAGTTTGATTCGTTTGACTGTTTGTCTGTGGCATCATAACCAAACAATCCATGATCCTATTTGGACCAGGTTTTGTCGAGAATGTTCTTAGCCATGTCTGATAAAATTTGGATCAGTTGTTTCCAAGATCTTGGAGAATCTCGGGGTTTCTTCACTTTTTAATTTAGAGTTATTTGAAAATAGATAATAACAATTTAAGACGTATTCTACGATCTCAACGCGATCTTAAATACTATCGTTCTGGGCAATAACTACTATTTAATATTCAGTGTTCATTTCCTTATTATTATCTACCAGTGATACTATTTCGATAAAATCTTTTATCAGCAGTCCGTTCATGTCAATAGTTTTTGGGTTGACAGATAATCCGTTCACTATCATCGATAAGGTTCAAATAAAGTGTCAATTTATCTGTGAAATAGATTTATAGGTGACAATGCTGTAGTGTTCGTACTTACATCGCCTACATGACTGAAGGCTGCTGCAAGGAGCAGACCGAAATTGCCTCCTAATGAAATCGGTATCTGAACAACGTAAAGGACTTGTAATGTTGTGGCACCAGGAAAAGTGATCATTAGGAGAACTCCGGTGGTCATCACGCTCATTCCTATTAATGGCAGGATGAGTAAAGGTTTTCTTCTGCCACTGTAGTCACTCCAAGGGCCCACGAAGAGTAGAACGAAGGTAGAGATGAGGGAGCCGATGAAACTTCGACTGATGTTGACCCCTGATACAACTGTTTGACTTTCAGCCTGAAATGGAATATAATCGTACATTTAGGTACGTAGTAATGTAAGTATTAATGAAGCAGAGTAAGATCAATCTGTAGTTGATAAGATACTGGTATTGCTGTACATTATATTACATAATGTTTTAATTGTAATTACATATAATTATCTTCGAGAATATTTATTATTGTTACCTTGATTACCTACCTTTAAAAAGTTTAAAAAAATTGATTATCAATGGTATAATTTGATTGACTATATCACTAAAATATTAATTCCTAGACAAAGTATTTACTTACCTCTAGTATAGCACTGAGCGTTCCATTGCACGATTCTATAGGATACTTCAAGTCTACCATACAAGCTGTTTGAAGATAGAATCTCTGTAAAGACGTCTGACCGAGGTTGATGGCTATCATAGCGCCGACTAGGGCCGGCTCAAGTAGAATTGTTTTCTTCTGCGGTTTTCCGACATTGCTCTTTTCGTTAGCTTCCAGGTTTGCATTACTTGTACTGCAATCGATATTATTGAATTTATAACATTTCCCATTAATTAGTGGTTCTGGGGCCCTATTCTACGAATACAACGTAACCTCAATATAAACCAAATTACAGCGATTTGCCGTTTTTTACTACTAGTTACGAACCGATTGATTGACCGATTTAGGCCTGGACTACATGCACCGATTCCAGCGCCGGTTCGATTTGCTGCAGCCAATCACGAGCGTTCCGTCCTCCCCCACTTGAAGTCAGCGCCTCGTAATTGGTTGCTGCGGACTGAACCGGCGCATGTAATCCAGGCTTTTTGCAGCGACTTGCCGTTTTTTGTACGCCAGTAGTTACGAACCGGTCGATTGACCAATTTATTTTGGTCAAGCCAACGATCGATCGGTCAGCTCATATGTGTAGCGTGGTGTTAGAAGAATACGATTTGTGGGTAGTTGAAGTTAGATCGATACGAAAATGTAATCGCCCTTAACTGGAAAAAAACGAGAAACGTTGTACAAGTAGAATTGGGCTCCGGGCATTTCTCCCGAGGGAAAAAAATCGTAGCAATGTCCAAATTACTAGAATTTGAATCGTTAAAATTTAATTAAAAAAATACCTACTTAAGTAATATTGTTGAGATATAATATAAAATACACATCTCATAGAAGTGCACGAATAAATATAATGATTTCATGATTAATATAGGTATCATAAAAGAGGTTAGATATTTTGAATTTTGAACTTTTGCTAATTTGTTCCACTTTAGCGATTTACTTTAAAAAAGTACTATCCTAAAACTTTTTGTAAGGAACCGGCACTAGTGTGTATGTTGTGTTCAACTATTTTTTTATATTTTTAAGCCCCGACCGATTATGTTTGATGATGGTTTGACAGGTTTGTCTATCTGTGTGTTTGTCTGTGGCATCGTGACTTGACAACGGATGATCCGATTTGGACCCGATTTAAAAAAAATAGAGAATTATGTCGAGAGTGTTCTCAGCCATGTCTGATAAAAATTGGATTAGTTGTTTCCAAGATCTTGGAGTATTTTTGACGTCAGATGAGATCTCTGGAACGGTAATAGCTAGATGGTTCTAGCTGATATGTTTTGGACTATGGAGCCACATCTGGAACCTCAAGGACCTGATGATGACCAGGAAAAAGTAAGAGAATCTCCACAATGGTACGTCGGTTTTTTTTTAAAATTTTTTAATTTTGAGTTATTTTAGGTAAGTACCTAGTTCGGGTTCCTTACAACAAGTTTAAGATAGTACTTTTAAGTAAATACGACCGATTCGTTACTGGCGCACAAGCCCTGTGGCTTATGCCAGTATTATGTTTTAAGATATAATTAGTTTTATTTAAATATAGGGAAAAAAACCAAAAAAAGTGAAACAAATTAACAGACATTTAGTTTTAGTGGAATGTTATACTTTATTATAGTACAACGAAACTTATTTTTTAGTTCTAGCTATAGATAACATAACATAACGTCCGTAATCCGTAATCCCGAGGGACTAGGGACAGAGGAACCACCTCCATCATAGATATTTCCCACTTTTCGGCCTAAGATTTGGTGGACAAACGTGATAGGTGGCGAGCCTATAATATAAAGCTACAGATAAGTATAAATAAAGTCCATCTTCTACTAATTTCTTTCTTCTTTCCTTCTTTTTCATCTGTTTCGAACACTCTAAATCATAAGAAACTTAATAAACACAACGCTTGATACAAACCTTAACTTTTGCAATTCCTGAAAATCCGTGGAGTCTTCCATAGGTAATCCTTATGAGAACAGGTGCAGCTTACAAATAATAAATATCACAGAATATTCAAATGAAATAAATAACATTGAATATTGGAGTTCACATGACAGCACTTTTCACAGACGTGTGTATAACGAAGTGTCACTCCGGCTAATGTGAAGTGATAAGATATAAGTAATGTCGGTCTGTTTGCAAATTGAAAACAACGTGGCTAGTTAAATAGAAAGATAACTAAATTATTTTGAGACATGTGTTACTTTGTCAGACAAAAACAAAGTATGTTTGAATAGAGTCGATGACTGACCGACCCGACCGGCCGGTGTGAAAACGAACGATAGACCAATTTGATTCGATTACAGCAATTGCTGCCGACATTACACTAATACATGGGAAACATGGAACAGCTATTGCCCACGCAAAAATAAACTGCCTATCAGCGTCTGTTGGAACTCTTTTCATAAAACTCGTGTAATAACTGTTTAACTTACTGAATCTGAGTGAGAAATAGCTGAAACTTGCAATGGGAAATGACTGCGATTTCTTATTGGCAACTGTACTTGACAGGTTTTGATTTGGTAAAATAATTAAATACCTGAACGGAATAATGTGTGATTCTTTGTGGTAGTTCCTTTAGAAACGGGCAATCACTATATGGTTTACCTCATAACGTGTACCTATATTAATCCTATATTGCAGAAACTAGTTACTTATATATTCACATATATTCCTAACCCACTTGATAGAATTTGGTAATGTTAAATTAGTATTTTATAATATAGGGTGTTTCAATAAGAGTGCATTATTTCATTTAAAAATAAAAACACGTATTTTTTGAGTGAGTTGTGATATTTTTATTGCATTGTAAAGTAGACATGTTCCGATTAAGTATGGAATAAAATATCCGGCAAATGCCCTCCGCGGCTCTGATGACAGGCCATTGCTATTTTCATGAAATTTTCGATGACTTTTTGACAAAGATGTGGCTGTATCTCACCGATGACGCGTTGGATCTCGTCCTTGAGCTCAGGAATTGTTTCTGGTTTATTCTCATAAACCCGAGATTTTACAAACCCCCAGCGAAAGAAATCGCACGGCGTTAAATCGCATGATCTTAGTGGTCAGTTGACATCAGAATTTCGTGAGATGATTTGGTCTGGAAATCGTTGCTGCAATAAACCGATTGTTTCATACGCGGTGTGGCAGGTGGCGCCGTCCTGCTGAAACCACATGTCGTCCAGATCCATGCCATCCAGTTGAGGCCACAAGAACTCCCTTATCATGTTTATCGCGAAGTTTGCGAGCGGTCTCAGCGTAACTTTCCCCATTTTTGTAATGAGTTTTCAAAATGATAACGCGTACTACTTTTGTGTAGCGCTTCATTTTTAATAATCGGAACAATCATAGGTGACAGTTGTCAAATTTCAGAGTTGCCACTTGCACGAAAAAAAACCACAAAATTTAAATAGTGCACTCTTATTGAGACACCCTTTATATTACTCTAATAAATACACATAACCTACTTACATCTATCTACTCGTATATAAATACAGTTGACTGGTGTTTATCAAGATCTCGTATTTGTGTAATATTTTCATCTAAAACTAGTTATCTGATCACTAAAACCTAAAAAATTAAAATCAACAATCAATTTGTGTCTCTACGTAAATATTATCTTTCATTAGTCATTGCTATACGTGATCTAGATCACATAGTACTTCATAATATGGTACAGTCTTTTCTGTATATTTTTTCGTAAGTACTCGTATTTTGCAGGATAATACCTATCAAGCAGTTTCTTATCATTATGCCCTACTATTTCTTTATGCACTTTTTGTTTTATCTGTCTATAATTACATTATAAGTTTAGATGTAGAATAATATAAGTAAATAATTTATCTAAAAGAAAGACAAATAAAGAAATACTTCAAACGTCTCAATTTTTTTTCTTCTCTTGAACTCTCTTTAGAAATCGAAGCGTGAAATTCTTTTTGTCCTGCTTTAATTGTTTCGGCCAAAAACGAATAGCTTTCAGTAATGCATGAGCCGTCATTCACAGTCAATGAACGACATTGCTCATCATTTTGAGTTGTATACACCTGCCTATATACGTACACCTTCGCAATGTTTCACGGTCGAAGCGGGTGAGCTCTAAAATAAAACAGTTGAAGATCTAGCTCGGTGGTCGAGCACACGCGCTGCCAATAACGTTACGCGTTCATTACGTGTGTGATTATCACTTTGTCTAACATTAGTTACCGCATCCTAAGTCTGGATTGGGGATGCGTAACTTTCTTATGTTTTTTCCAAAACTACCACAGTTATTCTTGGATTCAGTGTTACTTAAGTGTGAAGTTTTGTAAAATTTTATTCCGTAGGCTACAAGCTGTCCAAAGTTTCGAGATTCATTATGAGTTGGTTACCGCATCCAAGTTGTATTGGGATGAGTAACTTTTGTTCTAAACTAAATAAAAGTTTTTCAATGTTCCATCAACTGTTTTGTCTGTAAACTGGCGGTTCCAGACCAAATAATCGATTACGAATCATTCGTAAGTCTGCTAAGTAAAACGAATTAACAATTCCTCGCCGCGTTAATTAGTGCTATCTGTTTCTGTAAAACTGGTTTTAAACCACCTACGTTTCGGGCGGCATCTATTTTCATACAAAAGTAGACTCTATGTAGAATTCACTTAAGGTAATATTTTCTATGGAATTAGATTAGTTTCAAAGTCTTACAAAATGTCTTTAATCAGTTAGTTGGTTTAAATTGTACGTTGTTACGGACTGCATTCAGTAATAAAGAAAAACAAAAGTGATTTGAGAGCGTACATTACAAGTATTGTGGTAATAACAGAGTATAAAAATTCAATAATACTGAAAGCTAAGAATAATTATACCATACTAAATATTTCTTAAACCTCTGGCCTTGCTATTTGTGTAAATATCTAGGGAGCTCGTATAAAAAAAAACGAATATCATACTTTAGATGTTGACTAGGCATTTACTCGTATAGGCACAGAGTACTATATATACTGATGTAAGGCACATTATAGGCATTTTGGTATTTTGACATTCTATGCTTTTGACCCAACGATCACAGAGTGCTCAGTTTATTATAAAACCATGCGCCAATTCAGCCATACCGTTCAAAATGTTTGTTTTGTGGACTTTTCCTGCCAGAAATCACACCTAGCATTTCACTTACCTACAATAATTATCATCGCAGTGATGCACTTTACAGAATCTCTCTAATTAGTGTACTGGAAAATTACCCAATTTGTCCAATAGTCAAGTTCGAAGGTCTGCTCGTTAAACTCTTGCACAACAATAGAGCAATCATTTTTCATTAGAGTTTTGTCTCAAATCCTCAAGCGATGAAGTCTTGGTGTAATAAACATTATTTCCAATGCAAACATTTTTTATAATATAAAATAATTGGTTTATCACTCAAATGCACACAACTTCTTCCAGGATATACCATAGGTTTCCAAAATATAGGAATTATAGCGGCTACAGCAGTAGTTTCAATAAAATTAAAATTTTAGCTACCCTACATAATCGTCATAGAAAATTGTACATTGTAAATTGTAATTGTAAATTGTTCAAATGATCGACATCATTCTCTTTTCACATGACATGATCAATGACATGGTTAAAAGGTATACCTTCCCTTCCTAGACAGAGCGCTCTTAGACTTTGACATACTGAGCAGACAATCCCAGCGGCGAGTATACGCTAAACGACAAATGACTGTAGAGGAAGTATGAGAAATGTGCTAAGATAGAGATCCGTGGCACTCCGTTCTCTCTGCCTACTCCGCAAGGGACATAGCGTGAAGGTATGTAGGTATGTATATACCTTCCCTACCCACCTATAAAATGCATCCTTACCTCATCAGCAGCCAAGTGTTCCTCTTCGGGTGAATTCGAATCCTCCATCGTCGCCGGGACAGAAATGTCAGAGTCTCGTGAAGTTGATGGTAGTTTAGCAAGTTTCACTCCAGCGTCACGGAGCAGAGTCAGCAATGAGGCCAGAGAACTCGCCAACTGGAAAATACAATAGAAATATATTAGGTACTTAATCTAATAGGTATTTGGAAAATAAATTGAGGTAAAGACGCCATGTTTCGCGCTCTTTTTAGTGTAGCCAGGACTTTATTCGCTATCCGTTGTATGGGAAAATTTTGCTAATTACAAATTAATTCATAGGTCTCTGAGAATAATAGGAAACCAAATTACAGTGACATGTGAAAATTGTTTCTTTTTTCACTTCCATGTCAGCTCATTTTGGTTCTAGGAATTTTCAATTTTACTAAATACATAATATCAGCTCTTTACCATGTCCGGATCCAAAAAGATTTGGATCCGGAAGAGATCGCTCTTAATGATAAGATATCCTCGCTTTGTTTTGTACGCATACCAATAGCAAAATTTTAGATGAAAGCAAGATATATCCCCGGTCGCGTTCCTAATACTAATAATATAAAAATATAATAAAGACCAAAACCTAACCTCATTACCAAAGTTCTAAAATTTATCGGAATTTTAACGAATTAATTTATTTATTTTTGTTTCCGGTGTTCCGATCATTCTTTTTCTGAGGCAATTTGGGGCCAACGGTCCCATCTCTAGTTACGCCTGTGGACTGATGATTACCATTCAATGATATGGACTCCTTATGCGGCATGTTGGAGGCCTTGGGTATCCGACCACTTGAATTGCGCATCAGATTAATTGAAACTCAATTGTAATTGATTTATGACGTCATTATTTAGTACTGCATCGATCGAAAGTAAATGTTCTTCGGAAACTTGCGCAGGAAAGTTTGAGTTACCATCTTAGGCGTTATTTTCCACGGAATAATCAGGACGTTGCAAATCTTTTACAATCTTTTTAAAATCTCATACTTATCAAAATAGTGTATAATACGATAATCCGACCAGATTAGAGCTGATGGTGCCATTGGTACTTTTATAATTTGTGTGACGGAAACGGTATGAAAAAATATAGATAATATAAAATTTATTTGGAATAAATTAGTTCACCAGCCTATTCGCTTCGCCACGTGCTTCGTACAAGTGTGTACGAGTATATTTTGTGGTCGCGAACCATTTTGCCTCTGAACACCGGAATTACTATCGGCGCGACGGTCCCCTGGCAGAAATAATAGTACTTAGTAGAATTGCAGTAATTTGCCTTTAAAATAAGATTAGTCTTTTTACTTATCTTGTAATAACTCAAAATTAAAAATTTAAGAAACTCCCGTCGTACCATTGTGGAGATCCCCTTACTTTTTCCAGATCTTCATCAGGTCCTCAAAGTATCAGTTGAGTTAAGATCACAATGGTCATAAACAACCTAACTGTTACCGTTCCAGAGATCCCATCGTACTCCAACATCCCAAGATACTCCAAGATCTTATAAGCACTGATCCATTTTTCATCTGACATGGCTAAGAACATTCAGAAGGTTAGACCTGCGACGTCTGAAGGCGGTGGGACGCAACGGGCTACGCCCTACGCGGAGCTCGGCCTTCGGCTTCGCCATGGCTATCTTAAAATTCCTAGCTTCACATAATTTACATTTATTTTTTGGCCGAAATCTATTAAAAAAAATTCTCTTGAAATGTCTCAGGATTCCCTACAACTTTAATTCGAGAAGACACCATCTAACTATTATAGTTCCGGCGGGCGAAATTTGAAGTTCACTTACATTTTCCTAGTCATCATTAGATCCTCAAGGTTTTAGATGTCGGAGATGCACCATGAACCTAAACATTTGAGCACAAATTCGAACCATCTAACTATTACCGTCCCAGAGATCCCATCTGACATCAAAGATACTCCAAGATCTTGGAAACCACTGGTCCAATTTTTATCAGACCTAGCTAACAACACTCTCGACAAAATTCTCTATAAATATTGGGTCCAAATCGATAATCCGTTGTTAAGTTATGATGCCACAGACAAACATACAAACAGAGAGACAGACAAACAAACAGACAGACAGACAAACGTCGATTGTCCCTCGATTGGTCGGGGGTTAAAAACATTTCATAAAACTTACAACTCTAAAATGAAACTGAAACTCTATACAGGGTTGCTCTATATAGATAGAGCGTACGCCTATTTCCGTCTCAGGAACTGGAATGCAGCCTTATCCGGACTTGAATGACGTGACGTCATCATATTGATCCTTTTTCAGCTGTCAGTGAGTCGAGACGTCACAAAGATGCGCGCGCAGCAAATCTACCCTCTGATATTTCAATTATGTATGTAGAGTTACGAGTAAAAGTTGTACAACTTGACAATTTATTTTTTCAGTATGAAAAATTCATGTACAATAACTTTTTTGTATTTTTCTGCATGTAAATATACGATGCATGTAACATGTTAGTGATTGTTCACTGAGGAAAATTAAGGCGCATGCGTGAAAAATATGGCGTCACGACGACGACCTCACTGCAGGGTGGTGGTGATTTCACAGAGGCGCAGTAGATGGTCAAATATTAGGAATATTTGTACTGTTGCAATAATGAGAAACTTTTAGTCGCATGACATATTCGCGTAGCTTAAGTAAAGTGGGTAATAACAGAAATATTATTATTTTCTGAAAATAGTAGACGAGAATAGAGAAGTTAAAGTCTTGTTTACGAGGAACTTGGGCAGGGTTTTTAATTTAGAACATCAAAATATAAAAGACTAGAAACTATAAGTAGGTACATCTGAAAACTTGGATAAGTCTATCTATAAAATATATTAAAATTTCCAGCGCCAATACTTTATGTAACCAACATCTCATCTAACACAATAAAAAGCTATAACATAAAGGATTAAACGAAATATCCAAAACCTAAAAAGGCCATGTTGCAAAATTCCTGAAGCATGTAGTACAATGCCTAAAATGATAGATGGGTCAAAACAGCGCGTTCTGAGGTAGAGTTTTAACTTTAAATCTGGATCAGGACTAGACTTTTTTTAAAGAGGTCACCATCCCCTAAATCCGTCCCTGAATGGTATTTGCAATCGGCCCCTTTCGGCAGTTGTCGTGCATTTCCGTGCGGCTCGCCTTCCACCCTCGGCAAAATGCCTCCAACACCGAAAATCTTTATTTCGCATTTTCCGCGAAATAAGATCCGATTCTAAGTGAAAACCATGTGAATATTATACCAAAGTTATTGTTACACGAATATCTTGTTGAATAATAGTTACTGTTTCAGTTCAGTGTCTGTGATAGTTATATTGTTGTGCTTACCAGTTGTGGTGCTCGGGGGCAGATTGATACTAAGGTAAGATTGTAGCTTGTAGCACTGATACAATCATTTATTACCAATTTTGTTATGTACAACTGAGATTATGATATTTATGTAAATAAACAGGAAAGTTAAGAGTAGAAGGTACACTGAAAAAAAGTAACTTTATTTAGTTAGATAAGTTATTTGACAGACAGTAATATAATAATGATAGACGCTAATAAGATATTGGTTGATGTAAACCCAACCGTCTTAGTAGGCTCAAATGGAAACAAGACGATGGTTAAATCAAAATTTACAGTTACTTTTTTCAGTGTATCTTCTACTCTTCTCGGTAGTTCCTTTGGTTTGCCAAAGGAACTACTGAGAACAATTTCAGAGTGCAAGAGAAAGGATTTGAATGGGGTAACTAGCGCTGGTGATGACGATGTATATAAAAATAATAACAGGACCTGTGACACATAAATAAACTTTAAAGGAAAAGATCCATTTTAGATTCTTTAAATAATACATACGAGTATAAAGAGCAGAAATGAGTACCTAATCAAAAACTTTATTTTTAATTCCTAGGATTTAGATATTTTTCAACAATACAGCTGATTTGATATTCTAATTCCAGGATCGAAGCCATGACAGCTATCGATGAGGACGATGAATGAAAAGCAAGAAAAAAATAGAATGCTCGGTGAGTAAATAGACTTACTTACATAAGTTTTATAAATGTTATAAGTATGTGGCTTTGTCTAGCAGTGAGGCACATTATAGGCTGACAAAAAATAAAGTTGTTATATCCATCAAATATGTTTTATATATGACTTTTAAATTGTATATCTATATTCATAATGCAGTTAAGTGGATCAACAATTTAATCTTATTAATTTACGAGAAGAATATTGAAAATATACTTACGAATTCATAATTATATTTAAGTTATTATGTGTAAAAACTCATCAATAAACTATGTAAGTACTACACTTCTTAATAAAATAATCCAAGATTTTTATAAGTACCTGTCCTATAGACAGTTCAGAAAACTCGTAATTTAAGTAAATAAATGATATAATTAAAGTGTAATTGTTATGGAAATGCAGGCAGATGCATTATTTTACAATTTAAATTTCATGATTTACATCCTAAATTGCGGATGTCACGAGCTCGCCCGAGGTTTCCGTGACATCCTCGCCTCACCGTGTATAGAATACGGTACCTTACTCGCATTGTGTAGATATTGTTGCTTTAGTAAGAGATACATACATACATACATTCACGCTGTCCCTTGCGGAGTAGGCACAGAGAATGGAGCGCCACGAATCCCTGTCTTGACACGCTTCTCTTGCTTCCTCTAAAGTCATTCGTCGTTTTCCGCATGCTCGTCGTTGGGGTCGCCTGCTCTGTATATTAAAATCTAAGAGCACTCTGTCAATCTGATCTTTAAAGGTCAGTCTACGATGACGGCTTTATAATTTATACTCAAGGATTATCATCAGGCATTATCCTCAAGGGTATTCCCCCTATTCGTAATTTGAGTAAGGTAAGTGTGACTATATTAGGCTACAAAAAAATTAATAAGTAAATCCACTAGAAGATCAAAGAACAGTTAATAGTCAATGGTATAGCGAAGTATGCTTTCCGCAAGCCTTCCAGGAGCTGAGTGACAATCGACCGAGGAGCGGAACGCGTGGTATAATTTTTCACCAAGACAACGCTCACACGGCCGCCATAACCATGGACTTTTTAACCCATTCGGGCGTGCAATTGCTACCACATCTCCCTTACAGTCCTCCGTTTCCTCCGTAGTCCTCATTCGTGGGGCAGTCCCACGTATGGTTTATTAATTTTTAGTCAAATAGAAAATAAAATAAGTATTACATATGTTTATTTACAACTTTTTCAAAGTATTCCCCGGGGCACCAATGCACTTATGCATTCAACTGATCCAGCTTCCAAAACATGTGAAAAACTGTTCTTGCGGAAGGTCGAAAAAAGCCGCCTAAATTGGGATACTGCTTCGTCCGCAGTCATAAATTTCGTTCCCCGCAGAGATTTCTTCAACGTGGGGAACAAAAAGAAATCGCACGGAGCCAAGTCAGGACTGTAAGGGAGATGTGGTAGCAATTGCACGCCCGAATGGGTTAAAAAGTCCATGGTTATGGCGGCCGTGTGAGCGTTGTCTTGGTGAAAAATTATACCACGCGTTCCGCTCCTCGGTCGATTGTCACTCAGCTCCTGGAAGGCTTGCGGAAAGCATACTTCGCTATACCATTGACTATTAACTGTTCTTTGATCTTCTAGTGGATTTACTTATTATTTTTTTTGTAGCCTAATATAGTCACACAGTTGGCGTTTGGTTTTAATCGGAACAATACTCATTAAAATATGTTTCAGGCTTACTTAGGTTAGTACATTCAAACATACATAAAATATAGGAACATTTTTCTATTTAACTTACATACTTACACCACCAGTTATCGGTTCGGCAGAAGATGTGACCAGCCCATCGCCAGTTCAAATTGCTAATCGTATTTGAACTATGATGACAACTTTGACTATCTACATAATTATGTCCACTATCTCGAATCTTCTCATTTCTGATTCGATTTCTCAAAGATACTCCCAGCTCTTTCCAATGTTCCCTGAACTCAGCGTCATATAATTTTACCTCCATTGTTTTTATTTTTAAACTTATAAGGACTTACTATTAAAAGTGTAATAAATTATATGAATAATTCATGTGCATGACCAGTAAATCACAATAGAAAGCACTTATCGCCCTGTACATACTAATTACAGCTAGCCTCCAAAGACTCCTTTAGCCTCAGTAGAGGCACTTTCGAATAGCCCTTTGAAGGTTCCACACTAACAGTCGTTGTGAAGTAATATTCAAAATTATTCTAGATAATTGATTTTGTGCGTGCATCTATTGATTCTATAAAATTTAAATTATTTAAAAATGGAAATCTTGAATTTGTACTGACTAAAACTTTTTGAAGAAATTAGAATACTATTGACCGATTACCTACGTAAATTCTTTATACTGTATAAGAAAGAATATATGTATGAATTTCAAACGAAATTAATCGAGTGAAAATAACAGTTAAAGAAAACTGTTCACAAGTAGTAATTCCATTAAGATCAGCACAAATGCTTGCACAAACAGTTTAAAAATGCTTAACCACGTGTGGTGTATATTTTTAGCCGTATTAAGAAATCACGTGAAGGCTCCGGGAGTCTTAGATCCATCCACAGTAAACATCAGTGTCTCGTCAGGCTAGTACTTGTATGATGTGTCACTTAAGAGCGTAGTGTCAGCCGATAACCTATTGATAAATCTTTACTTCGCCACTAACAAGACAGTGTATTTTAAACCGTAAAGTGCAGTGTCAAAGAAAATAGAGACGACTAAGGGCATGTGGAAATTTAAAGTGTCAGCCAAAGTAAAGTTAAATACAGTTTTGAAGTATAAAAGACAGAGACTAAGGAAACAAGTGCATAGAATAAAGAAGAGAAAGAAAAGGCTTAGCATACTTTTAAAGTGATAAGATAAATCGATAAGGATATAAATGATCTGTTGTTGATAACTGAAAATGATTGCGTTGGTGTTGTGTGTTTTTTCAAAACTTTTGGAAGTTGCGAAAAATGCGTATTGGTCAGAAGAGCCAAAGATAACTGAAGTCAAGACTGACAGAAGTAGGCAGAAGAGAAGAACACGTTCTCATAAAAAGAGAAGAAGGAGAAAAGGTGAGCTAGAAAATAAAAAAACAAAATAATGAAATTATTATTATTAATAGTAAATTGTAATAAAATTATTGTCGGTAAACAGCGGGATACTTTTAAGCAGATTTAACTTTTAAAAGACATTACAAACATTCAAATAGATATAATTGTTTTATGAATAGATATACCTTCATAATATTAGTTTAACTTAAATCATCAGTGCCAACATAGAGTTCAAATGTTATGTTTACCAAGGTCACTTACAAATGGATGATGTAACGATCTAGCTGGCTAGACTAGGCATACGAATATATTAGTGTAAATAATGAACCTATGTGCTTAAAGAAACAAACTTGCAAAGCGACATCTAATGCGTAGATCATGAACTAGAGATCGATAGATCTTTGCATTGGTTCAAGTGTGTACGCATTTAGTAGTAAGGGTTCTCTTGTAATGGTTCTTAGAAAAAACTACTAGATGGCGTGCTGTCGAATATCTAGTTATAATGGTGCCCCTGGTAATCCATAATTCATCGCAGTGCAGAGTTTCAGGTTGAATTTCAGGTCGGGAACATCGATTTAAACCACAGGAATGCCAGTTCATACATTTCATATGAAGTAAGAACCGCGCCCTGAGACAAAAAAAATCTCCTAAAGTTCATTGCTATTTTCCGAACGTACGGGAAAATCCTAATGGGGCGTGGTTTATTTAATTTAAGCAATTTCTTTTCTTTAACACTTTCATTCAGTAAAAATTCATTATATCTGCAATTTACTGCAAATATCTACATTAAATTGTTGTACCTACCTACATGTACAGAGTTACGCAAAATACTTTTCATCCATAGGTACACAAAAAATAGGTTGATTTGACGCGATGACTGATGAGGATTATGTGAGCCAGTCTGGCTGGATTATTTGCTTCCACGTTCCGCACTCTCATGCCTCGTTTAGCGAGGTCATTCACTCAGTATTATATGAGTATGACTGATTTGGCAGACATACCGTTACATTTTTAGTTCAAACTCCATCATGCTTTTTTTGTTCATGAGGTTTGTGAATAAATCTAGGGCATTCCTAGTAAAATATCAGTAGATGGAATGTTGAAGACAGATTACTGTTTACCTACGTCTCAGGATGTAGGTAGGTATACATAATAAGAATTGTAATCTGAAACTTTTATAGAGAACCAACTATCCAAATCTTACGGCGAAAAGTGGGAATTACCTATGATGAAGGTGGTTCCTCTGTCTACCCCCACCAGGATTATGGACGTGAGATATATGCTATGCTAACAATTTATTTAAATGGGTTTCAAAAGTCTGTCATTTCAATAAATAATTAATTTTTTTAGCTTGATTCAATGTAAATTTTCCAGAAATTGATCCTGTTCTTCTACGCCCTACACTATACAACAAGTCACGTAATAGGCAAGGGCAAAATCTCTCTTGCAGTTGATTATTATATTAGTATTCATCCTGTCTTCTTTATTCGATGGTCACACTGACTGGGTCAAGGATTGATATTCCCTGATCACGCCAATACAATATGATATTCCAATTCAGCAAACTTTACACAGGTATGGAAAATTTACAGTTCACGATTTTCATCTTGAGATTATTATTGTGGTTCTTCATTTTATTATTTTGTGTTAATAATATTTCTTTGTGTTCCGTCTGAGGTTTATTTAATATTTTCTAGCAGATAAAATGCCTTTATTTAAACCAATATTTAAACAAATTCCGTTTTACGAGTACGTAGAAGAATTTAAATTACTTGCCTATTCTATTGGACTTCGCTAATGTTACGATCGAATCTTTTTATTTTCAAATTATTATGCACCCTCCCGCTGCTCCAAGTTGGAGGTTTTGCTTTGACTTGAATCGCAGTGACGTCAACAGATGTGAAGTTGGAGCCGCGCCTGCGTACGTCAGTAACGCGCGCTGCGCCTGCGCGCCTGACGGTTATACGGCGGTGCTGTAGTCGTGATCCGATTAACAACGTCAGTTATATTTTTAATCAAATTGTTACAAACTATCTCCTTATTGGCACTCTCTGTGCTTTTTATCGCTTAATTTGACAGTTGTAATGAGCAAATAGGAGTTAAGGGCATATCAAATAATTATTTTTTTACCTGTTGTAATCATTGCAATTCTTGTAATTCATTACAAGTGCGTCAAACCATTACATTTTCCAATACAGCATTTTCTTTGCACCTTGCCTCTTGTTTGTTTCGTATTTCATGCACAGGATCAAGATTTTGATTGCGCCGGTCGCGGTACACTCCAATTAATCCCATTCTATTTGTGTCCCGGTCCCGGGTCCCGACTCGTTCCCCCTTTGTGCGGCTAACTTCATTGCGTTTGGGTTCTGTCGTCCTTTTCTCTCAGCTTTGCTCATTCACGCGCGCGAACCCTCCAATATTTGGATCGGGAATTCGGGATAGCGCGCTCGCAGCTGTCAAATCAAGTGATACGCAGTTAACCCTGCTACTACCGATTTCTAATCTCGTTGTTATTCACTTTGCAGTGTCTTTACTTGTGTTTTGTCACGTGCAAAAACAATGTGAAAAGTGGTTGTTAATGTAATTTTCTAAAAAACTTGTATCCTTTCTGACTTGTATTTAATTAAAATCGATTGGGAACGTAAAATGTGAGGTGTTTACCCTTATGGGTCGAAGTGTAGGTATAGTGATGAAGGTGCATAATCGATAGTGCACTTTATTATCGAACACTCAAAAAGGATACATTGGGAAAAGAAAATGCGGATCAAGACTTACAAAGATTTTCGCCCGAATGGTAAATAAATATTTTTTTAGTTTTATTTTTAATGATATTTTCCGTGTTATTGACGAAATTAATGGTATATATTATGATCTGAATGAAAATATTTATAAATTTACAACTTAAAATTATTTATATTACCGAATTAGGTAGTAAACTATTTCACTTTTGCATGCATGGTTGAAATTCATGTCAATGATAAAAATTTACCTACTCGTAGAAAATGCGTTAACAATTATAGTTACATAAGGCAGTTTCACATGATTCCGTCTGAATATCTATAGCCAGACGTAGCCCTTATGTAAAGCACTTCAATCTCCATATGAGATTGAATTCAAACATGTAGATTTGCATAATGTTTATGCACTTCTAAGTGCAATCAATAATTTTGCCGCACACAGTACAGCAAAGCAGTGGCTAGAATAGGTACATACTATAAACAAAAGTGCATAAAAAACAATAATTATTATAATTGAATACAAAATAAACTTGTGCATTTTAGGTCCAAAATAAGTCATAACTAGATTTATTCCGAATTTGTATTCATCAACTGGATTAAATTAACCAACAATTACCCATTGGTACTAGGTGTAATTAAGATGATTAATTTGTAAAATATAGGTAAAAGATAAATACAGATGGTGTGTGTTACAATTGCAAAGATCCTCCATATTTTGCCTCGCGGGGCGTACAAATATTTTACAATATTTTAATAATACGTATGTTGTACAGTCAACCAAATAATTAGTATACCACCCTAATGTTGAATATCATTTGTACGTCAAAGAACAATAAGGACTATCTTCGGTTGCATCTTTTTAAAGGTTCCTACCAAGTATGAACCTTAATGATATTTTCATTCGTAAACCACTTTTTTGGCATACCGTACAGTCGATCAATAGCTAAAGTATACCATCTGACAAATTTATTCGACTAATATCAACCATATGTCCGCGCAATATGGTTTATTTCAGATTCACGAATGTTGAACGCCAAAATTCGTGAATCTGAAATAATAGGCAGTTTGACCTGTGGTCGACTGTACAAGTATCTGGCTACTGTAAATTCATACACCTACAGTTGATCACATTACGGACAATAAGTATTCATTTTACATGTTTATGTAAATTAATAAGGTCTACGTATTGTCTACGTATCGGCTACGTGATGGCTACGTGTCTACGTGTCGTATCGTCTATGTATTATCTACGTATCGGCTACGTGTCGGCTACGTGTCTATGTGTCGTATCGTCTACGTATTGTCTACGTATCGGGTACTTGAGGACACGTATACGTGTCGTATCGTCTACGTATCGGCTACGTGTCGGCTCAGATACATGTCATTATACGTTCAGTCTGCTGTACTTGCTAGAAAACATTTTACAAAATATTTTTGATTGTTGCCACATGACTGTGATGTGAACCTGGGCTATACAGGGCGTTCTAATGATTTAAATTGCGATGACTCGTCACGGAGTGCTCTCATTGGTGCAATTCGGGCCGCAAGGACGAGCCGGCCGCGGTTTCATCGCGATCATAAAACACAATCAACTCCATAATGTGTTTCAAATGGTACTGTCGGCCTCTAAATTATATATACCATCTGTCATTCTGCAGTCTGAATTGATCCATAGTTCAATATTACAGTTCAAAATTATACCTAGATGTAAAAATTTGAAAAATAATCGCATGACCCAAGAACAATAAATTATTATTTATTTATTGAAAATATACATAATTTCATTTAAAAAAATTACATTCACAGTGTAACAAAAACCAATATAGGTTTGT
This sequence comes from Hofmannophila pseudospretella, assembly GCA_947369225.1. NCBI lineage: Eukaryota > Metazoa > Arthropoda > Insecta > Lepidoptera > Oecophoridae > Hofmannophila > Hofmannophila pseudospretella. The sequence goes on along the minus strand of OX376321.1, from coordinate 7,789,528 downwards.
TAAGAACACTGACAGACCGTCGACAGTCGCATAATATTTGTGAACGTGTGAAGAACAGCACTGTGCTTGTGCATTTCCAGTGCTGGTGCACTGCTTCGACAAGGAAACAATACCATCAAATATCATCTCTGCTTCTGCCTCTTAAACATAAGAACAGTTTGGATTCAGGGTTTCATGGAAACTTTAGTCTTTTTCCACTTACAAAGTAAGGTAGGTTTGGATTGCTTTCTTTTAGGTACATTTTATACATATGTTAAATGTGTAATTTCATCATACAGATCATATATTTTGAGACAAGTTCTGATTCATGATTTTTTAAAATATTTTATTTGATATTGTTTCGCGCATTATTATTGTCTAATCACGCTAAAGGACTATCTAATTTTCTTAGGAGATTTTAAACAAAAAGTTGTTGATGATGATAATTTATTGATTCATTCGTTAGTTGTTTTGTTACTAATACCTACCGTTATTGAAGTCTATGGATTCATTATGAACAGCGATGGATGGACAGTCATTCATTAGTACTTATCACTGTGAAACAGAGTTTTGTTTATAAAGTTAGTTTTCTCACAATGAAGCGACGGAAGTTTGCCTCTAGTTGAGAGCCTACAGTGAGATATGATTATGAAGGCTTTTATAGTTTATTCAACAACCACCCATTGTTCTTGTAACGAGGTAGTTAGCTGCCTTTGTTAAAACACTTGGCGTACCGTACGTATTGTTATTTTATTTTAAACAAACTGTTTTATATTACTTGTGAAACTTAACTCGTGGTAAAACAATAAACACAAAGAGTTAAAAGTTAACAAACATTATAAACGGCCTGTGATCAGATCACGTATACTATCGTTATCGGTCTAAAAGTTACTGTTACTACCAAAACATTACGTATTTTTACTTAAAATTGTCGTAACTTTCTGTAAATCGCCGATAAAACCCGTATTATTACTCGTAATATTAAGTTACAAACATACAGCTATTAACTTGTGAAAATGAGTTGAAATCCACTGTTAAATTACTCAGATTTCGCAAATCCTTACTATGAAAGTGTAAAATGAGAATATTTTATTGTCTACTCTACGGTTATAAACTTACGTCAGTATACAAGTACTTAACTGTAGATTATAATAGTACTTAGAAGATTAGTGGTCTTTTGGTGATTGATTTAATCACTGACTTTTTTTCCTTTTCACGTAGAAAATGTTTTGGTTAGATTTCCTTGCACCTACGATTCTAGTAGGTATATATGTACCTAAATCAAATACCTATATCAAATACAAACTTATTTATACTTACTTAAAAAAAATAACAAAACTAAACTAAACTAACTCCGAAGAGCGTATGGAAAACATTAGCCTAAAATTCTTGTCTTTGTCTATATTTTTTCATCTTCTGAGCTGGATTTCCAGACGTAAAATACTTTGTTTTACCTCTATATTAAAACATCAAAAAAGTAGGCACCATTCCCCATCTTGCCTGCGTTGCCGCTACCCTTGCCTGAATGCAGCCCTTAGCCAAGGGAGGTTTCCTTATTCAATCGATTCCACCCCCGCCTTCGCTGGCGATACGCTACGCACACTAATATTGAGTTTGTCTGTCTCCCCATGGCGGAAAAAGAAAAAATCTTTGCCTCTTAATTTCTTGTAAAAAATAAAATATTTGAGACTGTAGAATTAACGTCGAAATCGTTATCGACATCTGGAACCCAAAAGAGGCCGAACCTCTTTTCTATGTAATCAAAAGCCTGAAGTACTTCATGATGACCCAGAAACTAAAATACCAGACATTAGAGTTTAAATCGGGATTAAATCCTAAAAATCACGTCCTAATTTAATCTTGATTCATCTGAAAAAGTATTCCGTATTGGTGCCAAAAACGAGATAAGAATTCTTTTTCACTTTTTTTTAATTTTATTTTATGGTAATTTTGAGGACAAGCTGTTTTATGTTCCGTATGGGAGTATTATTTCTTTGATTTTAATGAATAGACTCGGCTCAGGCGTTCGTGTAGCAATGTATCCATCATCAAAGGTTGCGTGCAAGATTGCCTGCGATCGCGAAAACGCAGCGAAACTCGAAAGTATTGTACGGCAGTATACTTACATTGTGTAACGTAATATGCGATTATGGACCTTCTGCTGCGAATTCTGTAGTGTTATGTAAGATTGTGTGCTTTTTGTTGGACTCTTTTTAATTTGTGTCAGACTGTTAGTTCTTTATTTATTTACTCTAACATTGCCATCTAAGGCTCAATTTACATTGCCGCGATATGGAATGGAAGCGAATTTTCGCAACGTAATTGTACATAGCATAATGAACTTTATGTCAATTGTGTAACATACAAACTAAATACGAGCCAAAAAAGAGGTCGCGCGTCTACCGGGGAATACTCGCGCATTCTCGAGAATTCCCCTAGCTACTTTTCTTTTTTTGGCTCGTATTTAATTTGTATGTTACACAATTGACATAAGGTTCATTATGCTATGTACAATTACGTTACGAAAATTCGCTTCCATTCCATTCCGCGGCAAGTAAATTGAGCCTAAGACCTACCGCAGAAGACTTTATGCAAGATTATGTACTTTATTTAATTCATTAATATCAGTGGGTCAATGACATGCATACCTAGTTTGTATCTATCAGTGCCAATATCAGTAGCCGTAGTAGATTATGTTTACCTACCCATTTAAGTCACAAAATTAATTAATGACATGCTGATAGGTAGTAGGTAAAATAGGGGTACGAGTATCTAAATAAGTTAAACATTAAGGAAGATGTCATCTTCATTTTTTAAAGATTATATATAGTATTATTTATTTACACTGGATTTATTTTATATCAACAAGATATTTTATTATTTTCTGTAAAATGCAAAGTACCGGTCAGCATATTTACATCATATAAAAATGTAAAAAATATACTTGTTATTTCAGAAAATGTATTTATTGTAATTGAACATACAACAACAACAATATACCTACCTGTAACTTACTAATTCAATTACTAATTCAATTAAACTTTGTTAAGCATTAAGAAAAACTCACTAACTCCGAAAATTCTACTTAGACATCCCCGTAAAACAGCATTGTATTAATCAGATTAAATTGTGTAGAAAACAAAATTGCAAGAAAAAAATAACGTCAATTTAATTCAAGAGATAACTAATTGACAGAACTCATCACATGTCCAATCTAAAATTTCCCAGTTTCACTTCACTGATTGCTAAGAAATAGAAAGTGAGACTCCCCGGTACGTCTTCACTTGACTCACAATAGTTCGCTAAACGTGTTCGTTTTAACATTTTTCACAAACAACTTGTAGTCTTGTACAAAACAGAAAGTTCCGTTTGCGCAAAAAATTGATTGACGGCACAGTCAAAAATACGCCTATACCTAAAACATGTATTTCTAAACGCAAATTAGGTAATATTAATATTGAAATATTTGACAATACATAACTGTCTGCTGTGTCCTACATACTAGCTAAAAGAGTAGAAAGCTAACTCATTCCTTTGCGAGAAGATGACTAACTTTTTTATCAATACTTAATCCATCCAATAAATTAGATTGTAACATTCTGCAGTCGATTTGTTTTCTAATATCCTACTTATAAGTAGCTGATCTCATTGATTTCCTTACAGTGTATCTATTCGTAAAGACACCTACCTATCAGTAAACAAAGTCATGATAGTTTATTAACCAAATAACAACCAAATTGACTTTATGCCGTAGGAAGATAGCGAAAATCAAACATTGGCTAAATTCATAAATTAGGATTACCTATAGCTTTTGAAGAATGTTAAATTCTCCACCAACACTTATTTCACAGCATAAACCCTACTCTATCCACTTTACTCATCCTAGTCTAGTATTTTTTCCAGAAATGCTTGAGAACATTTTTCAAAATCTATATTCCGGTTGCTAAATTCCTAGCAATTTGGCCAAATTCCGATTTTCGTTATGCTCCTGCGACATAATACAACATTACGTTATCCACATAACATTAAAAAGGTGTAACATTTTGTTGGGATCAAGGCCAAGCGTAAATGTCTCCGTAACCAAAAATGGCGTGTCCACTGACAAGGTGCTTTAAGCCAGGTAAAAAAACACTTAAGGCTCTTAGCGCATCTGCCTAAATGTAGGTATATTAATTTTTATAATCATTGTGTGGATAATTGATTGAATCTACTAGTTAATTTCAAAATTCAAAATTCAAGCTACCTAAGAAAAAAAACTGTTTTTGAAAATTTGATATAAATATTTAAAAATTCCCGTGTTACAGGTTACGCATTCATCGCCATAATTTTGTTTACTTTATATGGTGGTTTAAATTTAGAAAATACTTTATAATTTAGGACACGTTCGTATAAGCAGGAAATTATCAATAGTCCATGACTAAGCGAGCCTATTATGATCCGCTGTAGCTCGTTCATACATTACCAGTGGAAATGACTAACCTAATGGGAGCCAATGATTGAAAGGTAATTTTAATAGGTACTTAATAATATTTTTACAGACAGTTGTGTTAAATAAAAAATATTTATTTTACCTTGTGATATACAAGGCAATATATATCACATATATATATATATATATATATATATATATCACATATATATATATATATATATATATATATATATATATATATATATATATATATATATATATATATATATATATATATATATATATATATATATATATATATATATATATATATATATATATATATATCACAAGGTAAAATAAATATTTTTTATTTATATTAGTACCTACTTAAGCTAAAATTTTGTCGGTGAAGCAATACACTAAATATAATATTTAGTTATCGTTCTACTAACTTTGCATATTCAAGTGTTCTATTCAACATTTAATGCCTCTTAAAAACTCTAGTTTGAAGTAAGTATATACTGTGTGGTTGATTGATGCGGCTAGGGTTCAAGTGCTTCTGCGGGAAAATCTAGCCTTTTCTTTTACCGAACATATTATAGTCTTATAGTCTATATAACAAAAAATATTTCGTATATATCTATCTATTCATGACAGGATCTGGACTGCCATCCCTGGGCTCTTCCCGCCTCCCATACATTTAGCTGGTTAATTATTTATTTACCTACAGGAAATTCCTGATTTTTGACCTGGGGGGTCAAAAATCCTAATTTGTCCCCCCTTAGGTCAAAAGCTGGGTACGCTAATTTATCTATTAAAAAAAGTAACCAACCGTTTTAAGACTACTACCCAAAAGAGTAAAAACAAGTGTGTTTTTAATTAAGTAGGTATATCTCTACTTACGAGTACATCCTGTAATTTGTATGACCTAACAGGCTAAAACTATGACTTCAAATGTCAAGAATGAATAATCGGTGATTCTGTTTGTTCTTCTTTACGCATAACAGATAACGTTTAAGTACTTCAAATACCTACATCACATGTAGGTACATTTTATGGGAAAATAGTAATAGCCGTCACAGAAAAAGCCACAAATGAGAAATGAACAGAAAACATTAACTAAATTATAAAGTAACAGATTTTAGTAATATGTTAGGTATTTCAATGAGGGTATCTGCGTATACCCGTGGTAGGTGTGTCTTGGAATAAATCAGTGCGAAACAGACTACCGAAGCTTTGACTCGCTGTTCCCGGTTCTTCCCTAGTAATCCTGTACCAATCCATCATAATATCACACATTGAAGTAAATATTATGTTCAAGTATCTACAATACAGTCTATGAAGGTTACTTTCCGCTATCGTCTATTGACTCCTATCCGCCGTACCACCTCGATGAATCACCCGATGCGCGTGCTTTCCCGGAAAACTCCAAGCGAGAGATTTAACGCCCTTGGGGGCTACGGCCACCCCACATCCCCTTAACTACACCTATATTTAGGGACTCGCAAACTGGACAGTTTTGTGAGATTCTTTGCGAATACAGATCGAGTTTTCATCTTCCTTTTTTTTGTTAAATAAGGAGAGCATACGAGCAAAAGGGCCAGCTGATGGTCACCGTCGCCCATAGACATCCTACCCTCACTGTATTAGAGGGTTTACGAAGCGCTGCTTACCTTGAGGAAGTAGATGGAGTGCCTCGTGTGCTGGTAATTACGCTGGCTCTCTTACCCTTCAAACCGAAACACTGAAACGCATTTCTGCTTGCGACATAAATATCTAAGAGAGATTACATTCCAGCAACTCTGTGATTAACTGATTAGTTATCAACTTGTCACTGTAATGCAAGGAAATTATATATGGTAATTGTAGGGGATCATGGACGTTACGTCCAATTCTCCGAAGGCCCAGTTCCCTGACAGTTCAATTTCCAGAAGGTCCAGCGTCCATTTCCCGAAACGTCAAGTTTCCTGAACGTCCAGTTCTCCGAATGTCCAGTTCCCTGGTCACTTAGATTTTTAAGTCAATACGGCCAATGTTAAAGTGTTAAAGGTAGATAAATGGTGGGTCACGTAGACTATAGTTTTACGGCGCTTCATTTTGTCTCATCAAGTCATCACACTTAAGGAAAAAAGTTGTTTGTACTTAAGGATATAATTATGACTGTAATTATAGGACGTGTTTTGAAAGATTTTTTGCAGTAAATGTCATCGTCAGTGTAGAACTAAAATTAAAGTAAGACACTTTAAACAAACATTAATAATAGCTCACACATTAGCCTTGGTACGGTTTATTGTGTAACAACGTTATTTAGCAACTAGCAAAGCATTGGGTTCGAATAATTAGTATCAGAGTACGGATTTAAACTATTCATTACATGCTGAATGATAATGATAACATTTAAATTTAGACCTTCTTTTTGTTAGAAATCACAAAATGATAAATGAGTTCGTCTGTATTTGCACGAAAAGGTAACATTAGGTAACGCCTAAAAGTTGCGTGCTCTGTAATTTCTTGGCCTGTGATTGGTACTGCTACATAGTTCAAGAGCGCTGAAAAGGAAAGAAGAACCAGATATTACTATTAGACTCATTTGTTATTCCAACTCTAGGCTCAAGAGATTGTAAATATCATGATGATGCCAAGAAACTGTATATAAACTCTTATATACTTATAAAGAGTACTTAAACTTCGCTGCGTTTTTGTTTTGACGACGATTTTCCTGGAATCCCTCGAGTTAGGGTGACTTTGCGACCCCTCTTTCCCTCGTCAACGTAGGTATTCCATATAGACTGACTGTCTGTGCGTCTACATTAATGTGTACTTACCTTTATCGATCGAGCTTTGGGTCAGATTTATTTTTAGTAAATTAGCGTTGGCTTTGCACTGTACAGGGTCTAGATAATATCTAGGGTCGCTGATATTAAAAAGGACTTCTCAAACAAATACTGAAATAATAATTGTACAGTAAACCGTATTAAGCTACGATCGTAGCTAAGGTTTAGCCATTGGAAAGTTTTTACCGGCGAAAATAAATGGCAACATGGCCCAAACGCCCAATGGTAATCGATAATGAAACATTAGGTATAAATAGGTATAACGGTGTTACTTCGTTTATGATAATAATACATCAATAATACATAAAAAAAAATTAAATTTCTCTCTTAGTTTGACAACTATTAGAACTGCATTATTTTCTCAAAATATTTAAACAAATATTTATCTTTTAAACAATGAGAGTTAATTAACGTTGACTTTTTAAGCTGGGCTAAGCTTAGTTATTCGAAAACCTCAACTGCTGATGAGACAGATATTCGACACGTTACGAACTCATATGTGGGTAGAGGAGGGTCCTCGCGTGTCTGAGCCAGCGAAATTAATATCTTCCCCCACACCCATTAAAATAGCTAAGTAATGACGTTCTTTTTAGGGAAGGAAATGAAAGTAATGACTCAAATTACGCAATGTACCTACTGTACAGATAATAAGCAGTGTTATTAAAACATTATAAGGTGTCAATAACTAGCTGTAACATTTTGAAAGTGCTCATGTAAATATACCTTCCGTATCTTGTGTGCCTACTGCCGGCTGGAATAATAAAAAATATTACCCAGCTATATTTATTAATTACAACTAAACATTTTATCTTTCTGAAGATACCGGTGCCTATATCCGGTGCCTTAGAGGACTTTATCTTTGATATTTACCCTGCCACCACGTGCAACAAAGTACCCAGAGGTCGGGTACAAGGGTCGGTCACGTGCTCTAAAACGGACATAGATTCTACAAAAAACATGGCCGAAACTAGGTAACATACGGTCTATGCGAGAGCAATATCACTTTCGAGTACTTTCGACATAGAAGTGTTGTTCCACATGAATAAGGAATAGAGTTTCCTTTCTACAAACTGTAAATCGCACATTCGTGGGATAGTGCTGCTTGGAAATATCGATAGGCCGTTACTATTATATTTACGAGTAGGAACCATAGTCAATACATCGATACTTTTTACGCTTACATATATAACCGTTACAATTAATGTATATAGTGCCAATCTGACAATCAGTGGTTGGAATCAATTCTAGGCCAACACCAAACAAGATCATATTTCAAGGGGAAACCCTGCATGATGCATTTAATACGATGTGTTTGCCAGATGACGAGAACATCAGTTTTTTAACACCTGAATAATGTCACACACACGCAACTTAATATTTCGTATTATAGAAATGAAAAGAAGTATTCAAGTAAATATAGTGGCACGGTGGCTCTATTCTGTATCTTGTATCGATAAAAAACGTGATATGTAGCGAGTCATCTTTTTTTATCACTCGCGACAATGACAAAGGCACAGAGCCACAGATTTAGTTTCAGAGGTTGGCTGTGAATTTTTATGCTATAGATAGTATCGATAGGCTATCAATGTGTAACCAATACCCAGCACTATCATCGGTACTGGTATACGCGACGCCACTGCCTGGCCGGCTGCCAACTTTTCCTTGCAATTTTACTGCTGTCGGTTCGAATACACGGACGTTTCACAGTCAACATTCTAGACGCAGTGGCAATAACCTATCAGTTTTATTAGATTTAATCGTTGCCGCGATTTACTCCTCTTTAACAAGCTATTAGGTTTTACTTTCAGTTACTTCTTTGGAGTTTTCCTGAACCTCGAATCGATCTGATTTTTTCTTTTAATTTGATCATGAAGAAACGATTGCGTGAAGACTTTTTTCTTTCATCAAGGAATTTGATAGATCTAGGTAGGTATGTAGGTATGGTCGCTGAAATATTACCAAACTTATGTTTTCCACTATTTAACACAAACAGGAGTAACTTTCTGTGCTAGAAGATTGTTGTCATTCAAGTTATGATATGATATTTAAAATTATTATAACAAAGTAAGAAAATTAATTGCTTGTAGGTATATTCGCAAAAACATCAATTGCATTTTGTCACGTGTGACAATAATGACCTACTTTACCTCGCGAAAAACGTGGTCTAATGTAGAGCAAGGTTTAATTAAAACCTACGCCTTTAGTATTGTCTATAAAACCGTATTTCATCACATGCTAAAGGAAGAAAACGCTTGTTTACTCTAAGCCTTCGAAGTCATTCTCGTGATAGATAAGGCAATTATCTGGCAAAGACTACGGTATATTGTATCTCTCTTAAAGCTTGTTAAGCAGTGTAAACCCGCCAGAGCATGAAAACAATACCGCGTAAATAACCTTGTTATGTACAGAGCTGACAGTAATTACCTCGGTAATAAGGACGAATAATCACGTGGAATGACTGTATAAAAGTGTCTTTATGATGTTTTTGTTATAATAATGCATTTTAAAGATTTATCGCACTGAATCGTCTTTGAGTGCATCTAAAAATATCGCTTAAAGAATTCGGCGTCGGCGATCAATAACGATGGAAAACAGACACGGTGTTAAGTGTCGGACAGGTCTTATTAGGTGCGAAGTTCTACTCAACGGATCCTTTGAAAGTACCTCTCACCTATGTGCAAAAACGCCTTGAACAATCTTGACCACTAGTGTTTCTTTATCAAACAGCTACTGTGTTGAACTCTAGTCTACGAACCTTAATTACTATATTACTCATATTTCGTCCACTTCGGTGTGTTCTTTCCATTTAAACATATGCTCAATGATTAATAGTTTTGTCAGACGAGACTTCCTAACAAATAATAAATGACCAAATGTCAATTTGTTTTAGGCAAGTGTTTGTTTCTTGGTAAACAGCGGAGCGGAAAGACTTTCCTCTTTTACAATGACGAGTGAATTCGAAACGTGAGTCTCAAGTCAGGCGAGTTTTTTCTTCGTAATGCAATTATTAGGCTTCGGTTTATATTGTGTCAGGGCCACAGCACATTCCTGCCTATATATTAGTATTGTGGCTGCCCTGTTCCATGGGTGGTCGGTAATAAATAGTTTTTGATGCTAGACTAGCTATGATAAATTATTATGATACCTAAAGATGATATAGCACTTTCGTCCAGTAAATGGACTCAAAGTGTTCTCTTGTATAGAGTAGATAGATGGAGCCCATTTAAGTCTATAGCTATTATACGAGTGTATGTAACTCTTCTCACCCTTTTACATTTCAGTAGTTATATCTAATAGTAAATTAAGGGCTTTTGCAAATATGGCCTTAATTTGATTGAATCGTTGTTTTCTTGTCAATCAGAGTTAAGACTCTAAGTCCTATTATCATTTTCCCGACTGTATCTTTGCTCCATATTCTTTATTCCCACATACTGACTGAAGCTGCCAATTGGTAGGTCTGCCAAGTAAGTAGCGCCGACCGACCGTGGGGGCGCTGTATACGTGAGCCATCTATATTTTTAGAAAACACACTATGTGTTATTAGCATTTTTATACAATAATTAGAAAACCAATACTTATAATTAGTTTGACGTTACCTGTGAATATGAATAGTGGTGTAAAATGGTTTTATGCAATGAGCATATAAATATTTAGGTAATTTTCAGTTGGTTTAAATGCCCACACATCAGGTACTTACTTGTTATGGTAACAGTGTTTCTTTCGTTTGCGCGATTTTTTTCTCCACTCCACATTCGCTGTGGACTATCCTTCTATACACATTTTACATTTGTTACGTGTCAATATTGTGATAGAAACGTGGGAATCAATTGTACGATTCGTACGTAACTCAATTAGTATTAGGTATTAAGAGTTTAATCTTTTTCGCCCTTGATGTCACTCTACAAAATAATGTAATCATTTTACAATCAATAATTATTTTGTAAGTACATTATGTCAATACGCGTTTCGTGAACAATCACATTAAATGACAGAGTGACTAACATTTATTTATGAAATCCTAATGCCATATGGCTCTATGTTATATATAAAATATTGATAGACAGACAGGCCATTTGTGCCAAAGAAGCGACATTCTTGAAGAACTTACTATAAATGGTGAGCTGAATCATACTTGAGACAATGAGATCAGTGTCTAATAATAACAAGATAAAACATAATTTTAATAAAATTGTATCCAACATTTTTGTCTGTTTACAATTTGCATATCATAATTAATGGTGGGATCTGGTATTGGTGGAGGGGACGGAGGACTTCGCCCCACACGAGGCGCTTCGCTCCCCTCGTTGGGCCTTCAGAAAGGTTTACAATTATCTAATTATAAGTGACTTGCTGATACCCGCTGAGGACTTCCACTGTCCATCCCCGATGTGCATCATCAGATCTTGACCAAATTTTTATGGAACCACTCTGGAAGTATATCCTTGTCACTAAAAAAAGAACAATCAAAATCGGTTCAGAAATGCCGAAGATATGCGGTAACATACATAATTATTTTTTAAACTTACAAACTTACAAAAACTTACATATACACAGAATAACAGTACTATGACATGTCACATCCAGGTTTCTTAGCCAATCGGCGGCGTCTGGTGTTAATAGGATGAAATCGTCAGGAACATAGAAATAGGTACTTACATAATACTTTTCTTATTAATTTTACATAACATATCAATGTTTCTATGTGACAAATAGCTTGGGTACTTAACACTTATTAATATAATACTTATCCTATTCAGTTTATATAACATATCGATGCTCCTATGTGATTATCAGTCTATGTGATTAGCAGGCCTGAAGACCCTTTAATGTAAAAGACCTAAATTAATTTTAACAAGCGGTCGTTTCGACACCAATACGTGTTTGCTTAGCCATAGCGTTGCTGAAACTATGTCATGTAATTAAAGGTAATGATGTCGCGTGTTAACTCTCTGGCACGAAGCAACTGTTGCTATCAGGAAATCTATTTGCCGGTAAAAAAAATAGGCAAGAGGTTACGGTAGATAGTAGGTTTACTCTGATACCTATAGAGGATCTTTTATCTTATCTTATTACGGGGCCGGGAATAACCCAGCGGCACTTCGAGGATCTTTTGTGCCTACCCCATTTTACACACTGGTCATCTCAGTGTGCAGGTTTCCTCGCAATATTTTCCTTCACTGTCAGAGCAGTCGGTAAATGTACGAAAGTCTTCGAAAAATACGAAAACTCATTGATACATGGCACTGCACGGTTTCGAACCCGGACCTCCAGCATGGGAGTCCGGTGCCCTAGCCACTGTGCCACCGACGCTCTACCTATAGAGGATACATAATCTAAAATATGCGTGATTATGACAGCGTGCCTATTTGTTTTTATCTTTTATAGTACATACCTATAATATTCTAGTATAGTTCATCCATCATATATACGTTCTCAATGTTGTTATGTCACACACAGGTACCAGGGTACCATATTAGAACCTCTTCTTTAAAACTTATAGGTATTTATGTTTGTGTTTTTAATTGTTCAATTATTTATTGACATTATTTATAATAAACCACCTTTCATAGGTAGTTTCCAATTTTCGCCGTAAGATTTGGTGGACAAACGTGATAGGTGGCCCATTATTAGGTAGCCTATTATTTATAATTCTTCGTTTAATTCAATTTTAATGTTTTACTTAGGTACCTATTTAATTTGTATTAGAACACATTGATTAGAATGTCGGCACACTATAAATCAGTTTCACTAATAAGTAGATACTTGGAATGTAATATATTAATTTCAAATTCTAGTAGGCACCTATTAACTATAGATGCTTATAATCCTAGACGTGCAGATTTCTAATTAATTAATGATGCGATTACTTCTTGAATTAGCAATACGTAGGTTTCTACTCAGAATTCTAAAAATAATGTTAACTTACCGTCAGTTGTACCAAAGTTAAGTCTTCATTATCCTTTCTACGCCATAACTCTAAATAGAGATGACACGAGACTTAAGGAAGCCTCACGGTTAAGCAATTTAACTTAACTACAGGTACTCCATATAGGTAGGTAAATGGTTATTTTCCTCATGGCTTTGTTTCCTTTTTCCGGCGAATCGTACGAAGAGAAAGTTTCCGGAAGTTTGCTTATTGCCTTTGATACGAAACAAAGTCCTTTAAAATCTATTATTATTACTAGTTATAATAATAATTAAAGTGTCAGTAAGGTAAAACTACATGGAGCATCAGAAGCCCTTTTGTCAAAGGTTGTCGCCACCGGGCGCGATATCAGATTTTTTGTGAAAAATCATTAGTTTAACCACGTAACATCTATCTACGAATATAAAACTTAACCTAACCTTAATTTCGTAAAAATGAAGTAGTTTTACGTCATTTTTCTATCACTAAAAATATTTTTTCAGATAATTTAAGAAAATATATTTTAATTTTCTTTTATGAATTTCATTGTTTTATCATTTATGATACGTCTCATTTGATAACATCAAGTTACACTTCTATAAAGGTTCCTTCACAAGATTTGATCTAAGTATGCATTGGGTAAAACCCAGTGGCCATGACGGTATCGTTTCCGACTGTTTTTGTGCTCAGCCAAATTGCACGCGCCGAGCGAGCGAACGCCAAGAGTCTGCTGAATTCTGAATCGATTTGGATGCTTGCCTCGCCTCGCACTGTTCACTGTGCGACCAAGGTTTTTCAGCAAAAACCTAATCAGCATTAGGGTGGCTCTTTCAGCAATCAACAGTCAAACCTCTTTTTGCTAATTGAGGATAGTGGGAAATTTTGTTTCTTCACTAACAAATTAAGTGAGGCCTAAAATTAACTGAAACATCGAAACAGAATTAAAGTTCGATCTTTATTTTCTATAGGATTTAAAAACTTTGTCTTATTCTTGTATAATGTAGTTCTTTGCGTTAACTAAAAATCTACAGTCTTTTTGTACATTTTGTTGCCCACTGTACTTACCTATTTACTTGTAGGTATGATTTCACGTTGTTTTTCTAGTTTTGTTAATTAGTACAGTATAGGCTCAGGTATAATTTTAACCCTTGAATTGACGACTTGGCGTCGTGCCCCATGCCGTCATAGTAAACATTATATTAGAGCATCAAGCAACTGCCAAGGCTAGACTAATAATACCCTCAAACACTTGAAATATTTATCAGCCACCTACTCCGTCCTAGGTCACTTTTCCATAATTGAAGAACTATTATTGATCAGAATCAATCTAGCCAATAATATAGGTACTCTAATAATCTGGATAAACGTGTGTACATTCTAATAATTTCTAATACGCTAAGATAAGAATGATCAATGAATAAATGAAGAAGAGATCTGTCCTCCGAGATACAGGAACTTCCTAGTTCGGAGGTCAGCGCCTATAGTAGGATAACTGGTTGCTCACCAATTTTATTTAGTTTAATGTAACATATGCTTAAGTTCCTACTCCATTGTAATCTTACCGCACAAATAAACTATTCTTATTCTATATACTTGTGGTCATGTGTACAAATCGAGACAGTGTCTTAACATAACGAGTTTGACGTAATGTCTCCATAATATGGTTATACGGTTATATGGTTACTCTATATACTTACGATTTTCGTAATATTACGTCGATAATATTTTCTGACAAAGCTGTAATTTAGGTACATAAGTAGGACATACATATTCGTTTTTAACCGCAATAGGTACTGTTAATTCTTTGTAAGAAGTAACTCTAAATAAATTCGCTACTTAGACAAACTTGTTAATGTCAGTAGGTCGTTTTTTTTTCGCACATGTAACCATGATGCAGCTGCCAATCATCTCCGTATTCATTACATTAGTGAGTCATCAATATTTGCATAAGTGATTAGAAAATTATGGTCAGACTTTTAAATCAGCTTCTCCTTGATTTCGAAGATATGATCATACATACATACTCGTACATGAGGCAGTCCCCGTACAGGCTGAGGCAGTCCCCTTTTTCCGGTGCTGCACACCACCTTCATCAAACTAAAAAAATACTTTTGTTTATTTATTTTTATAATATATTTGTTTAATATTATTTTTATCTTCTGTACATAATTGTTTGTATGTGTGCGCTATTGGAAATAAACTCTTTCTTTCTTTTCTTTTTCTTTTCTTTACATACCTTCACGCTATTTCCCTTGCGGGGTAGGCAGAGAGAACGGAGCCACGAATATCTGTCATGACACGCTTCTCTTGAAGATAAGATCGTTTCTTACTTATCAAGTTATCATGTCAGATCTTTCAAGGTTGCGACATAAGTTGGCAAGTAATTGGATGGAGAGAGCTAAGCACCTCGTCGGTGTCAATATAAGGTAAAACAGGTGATAACTGGTTAGTTCTACCAGCTCTACATAATGTATTTTCTAATAAAAATATAGACATAGACATATTTTATTGATAATCTTCATTACACTTCAACAAACAGGTGCTATACACTCTGTACTCGGTACTATGTACTATATATTCTGTATTCTGGTGTTTACAGCGCTAAATAAACGTTTTCAATTTCAATTTCAATCAATATGCAGCATATACCAAGGCATACACTTAGACAAAAACAAATACACAAACTCCCGGAGGAACTACAGAAAAATTATTCATTATTTAAAAATGTCAATTATAATATTGTGTCAATTAAATTAAATTATTCATTACTACACTTAATCTCTATAAATTAATTATATGAATAATAGGATTGCTCGATAAGCCACTTCTTTAAATTCTTTTTAAAACTCCACTCGCTCGGAGCTTTTTTAATATCCCCGGGGATCCTATTATAAACTTGTGGCTTCATGGCGTGGACATTTACTACGAGGAAGTATCATTAACTACCTAAGATAAATCCTTCATTTATCAATGAACATAAAGGTGAGATATCAAATATCTGGCGACTGACAATAGTAAATAAGTGAGACTTACAGAATTACGTAAAATGATATCTAAAATCATCACCATGATGATTTTAAATAGGTATCCGTAATTTTACCATAATCTTATATGGACCGAGAAGGAGGACCTATGAATTAGTATGAAAGTACTTAAAGAGAGTCAACATTTAACTCCTATTAGGTTAATTAAAATTAAGGTCTGTTAGACATAATCCAAGCATTTCTAGCTCTATGTAGACTGTAGAGTCGAGAAGTCGTGTGGGTAAAAAGTTATCCACACTACTTTCTATCGCTCAGTTCTAGCAAACAAGTGTATCCAATGCGGTTTACATCACAGATTTATATGGATCGCGATCGTTAATGACTATCTAATGCTGCTAATGCAATTCGAGTACACATAAAGCGTGTAAATTGTTTAGGAAAATATTTTTTCCAACCAATAGTGGCTCCAGTGATAAAGGAGCCTTCTGTAGTCACTGTTATAACTGTCCTATTGTCTGTTGTATATTAAAATATTCTTCGTGTTTTGTTTTCCTTCAAATAACCGTAAATCTAGTTCAACTTTTGTTTTGGGTTATTTTGTGCTTCCGGCCTAATTAAACCGTTTAGATATTTTTTTAAAGTAATTTTTTTTTATTAAGTAGGTACATATATCAGACACTTACATTTCTATAGGTTAAATAAATTTTGTGTTATTGGGTCGAAAGTAGCTCAAAATGGTCAGACATTGCGTCGTCGCTCTTTTTTTTCGCGCTTGGCATATACACTGCCGTTTGTCTACATTTCGTTGTGATCAACTCATGTCACTTTATTGAAGAAATATTTCGTTATTTGAACACATCCTATAAATACCAATTAGTTCAAGAGTTGTGTGTGTATAGTTGATAAACTGCTACTTAAGTAGATATATAGGCTAAAACATAACTGTGAGCCATGAATTAATGAGATAACATTACAAGATGCTGCTCATTGATAAATGATAATTCTCCATTATATATTAGTGATTTGTAAAACTTAGAGCTTTCGAATAGTTTGTAGGTTGTGAAACAAGTTTGTGTTTGCGAAAAGTATGTATGTTAAATTCTACATCTGACGCATAACAGTACTTTGAACATTATCCTCAATAACTCTGTCATAAAGAACTGTTTTCTGAACAAAAGTTTCTAAAGAGCTGACCTTAGTGAACAAGTGCTATTTTCGTTTTTCAAAATGAGGCCTTAAAATAGCAAGTCACGTATTATCGACTTCGTTTTAAGATAATGCAGGATCATTTCGGATAAAAAAAAACTTACAACATACCAAATTGATGGGCTGACATGTCGTTACCGACAGGTCTACACCTCCGTCGTTAGTATGATTATCTGTACAGATTATCCGACTGGACGCACTCATCTGACGATGCCAAACTGTAAAGGTAGCGTACGTAATGCCTTTTGTTTTTATTCGGCTTTCGCAGAACACAATGGGCGTACACTGACACCAATGGAAAGTACATCGAAATGGTTACATTATGCTAGCTGTGACATTGGGGAAAGTTACTTTTTGTTTGCCAAATTTACCACCTTGGCTAATATTTACACAAGCCCCGAGGGTTGTTTATTCCCGAGCACGTAGCCGGTAATTTTTCTTAAAAATAATTTTCTGAGGCCATAAATATTTTAATGAGTTCTTTGTTTATTAAACAAAAAGTGTAAGTATCTATACTTACTTCCATTAGATTAACATCACGAAATTACGTTCTCACTATTAGGGTCTGGGTACATCCTCCCCTAAGCGTGTTTCCTCACTATGGTTTCCTTCGAAGTTAGTAAAACTATCGAAATCAGATCTCTCATATGATATTCTGCCTGCATCCTAGCTACTACGCTACCGACGATCATTACATTAATCGTTTCATCATAACTAGTTACTATATTTTACACAAAACGTTGCCCAATCATGTTTATGGTTGCAGAAATGGTTGCTCATTGTCAAAAGGTACTTCTGTGTGGGTTGAACAATAGTTATAGTGCTGTCGATCGTTGGGAATGGCAACTATTGTGCTGAAACCGCTGGATAAATACCGGTTCGCGCCGGGATATCGGACTTTACTACACAGACTTCTAGCACAATCTGCACAATGGGAGGAAAATTCATTGTCAAGCGCTTAGAGACTCATGAACACCTGGACGGTGGGCTATAAACTGTTTCAGTATTTACCTTGGTAAATAAATTGTGTGGGGAAATTCTACGCTGTATATACACTTTTAAAAAGATGCGATGCTTAAAACGCCGGGTGACTTGAACACCACTGAAACGAATTTGGACAACGAGCCGGCTACGGTTATGCTAGCGATATGGGTTGAACTCCCATCACTAATGATGTTTTCTTTTTATTGCTCACTTCTGATATTTGTAACCATTAAAAAGGTGAGTTCTGAGTTCTTCGATAACGAGATTAACTATACATCTGCAAGATGTCACGTTCTCATTGTCATCCACTGCTACATATTATGCCCTTCGAATGAATACACCCTTTTCTGAATGCCCGCATGCATTGCCCCTTTGAATTGTTAGAGGGAACTAAATTACGGTCACTAATTGAAACAAACCATGCCTTTGATTGGTATAAAATATGAGAATAACTACGAACTCATAAAGTATTAAATACAAAGTTAGTTGAAAGATATTTAAATGGATTGTAAAGGGAACTGAAACCACGGAATTTGAATTTGAATTTAAATATTGCAACTTTGTATCGTTTCATTATTACCGCAGCTTTATTGTTATAGAATATAATGTTACTAAAACCCACTAAAACTACGAAACTAAACATAAGTACCTACCTGCAAAAAGTCTGCAAACATCTCATCTTTGCATGTCGCACCTGCATCTTTCATGCTTCACGCTCTGCGAATCATTCAGCGGTTTTCTTGCTCCGCTCACTTCCTTCCACTCAAACTCCGTCCTTATTCCCTTCAGAATTCACCTCGAAGTGGTTTCATCCTTTTCCAGTTATTCTAAGCGAGGTGAGCAACTAGCTAACAAAGGAAAGAGTCCTTCAAAACGAGTATCTACTGAGAAGGACGTACTGCACGGTTTTCATTTCAGTTGCAATCCCGACAAGCATTGAGGTCGTATGTTAATTCACTCTGCCCAGTTTTTCCTGTTATAATTTAAATGATTTCGAAATGATTTCAAAATTGTTTATAATAGTTCATCGGTGAAGATTTGACGCCAAAAATAATAAAAGGATTTTTTTAGATTTTACTGGTTGATTTTTCTTGGTAAGTTTTCAATTTCTTTTAAAAATTGAATTGAAATTTCATTTCAGGCAGACAAAAGGTTTCTTTAGGTTTTAAAACTTTCAAGTTCAGCGTAATCTTACTTGTTTATGAACATTTCTATAATAGTTTATGCAACGGCAACGTAATGATAGCGATTTTAACCTGGGAACTGTTTAGATTTTTCGAGTGTTTTTTTAAAATTTTATTTTTGTATTAAATTCTTTATTAAGCAAACTTATGAAACAAATACATTACTAACTTAAAGTTATACAATACACATGCTTTTGTTGTTAACTTCAACAGGCTAAAAATACACCTTCTAAAGTTATTTACATAATTAATGAGCATTTAGCTCATTACATATTGAAATGTGACAAAATTAAGTAATATTTTTTCGTTATCGTATAAATATGTAAGCTATTGTATAGACTTTACTTTTTTAATGTCACATTAAAAAAGTTCGAGTGATAAAATCGCCATGACGTGCTTTGCATACAATACTTTTTCTACGACTCATGAAACATATAAACAGAAAATACAAACCATTACGGAGGCTTCAACAGACGCCATGACAGCTTAACATGTTATTGGTAACTATGGAAACCGTAAATATATTTAGTAATGATGTATTTATGAATATACATAGAAGTACGATATTTACGATAATTTAAGTTGTAATTATTTAGAACAAAATGTAGGTAAGTACTACATTCAGAAATTGCGGTATTGATACAACATAAAATTTTATTGAAACGTTTTCCTAATCCCACTCGTAATTTAATGTAATGACAATAGGCACTCATTACAGCTCGAGTGCTTTTAGTTATCGATTACCCATTATAGCTTATCCACCGGATGTTGTGCAATTCATGTGGAGGCAGTTACAATCGGTTATATAACCAATCGGAAGCAAAAACGAGATAAGTCACTTGCAGACATCAATTGGCCGCATTTTAAAATATCGTAATGACATTATCAATTCAATATATAGAAGGAGTATTTGACATTTGTATTAAATAGTTACATCACAATATTCATAAACTTTCTGGACAGGATTTTTACGCAATAGTTCTATGAATCATTGTAGTTAAGGATTTATTTGCATATTAGAATGTTTGATGTTCTAACGCCTATACTTTGCATATGTGTTAAGTACATCGCAGTAGATACTACTTTGATGGTTAATTATAAGCATGTTTTCTAAGAGTTATTATTATTAACTTCTTCATTATGCAAACTAATTGAGTGTTTTATTATTTTCAGGTAAGTAATGTAGGAGCGTAAGCTTCATTCTTCGCAAGTCAATACAGATAAAGAATCATGGTATGTAAATTAATTACAATTTAGTAGTTACAATCAAATTGTATTTTCTAATATTGTATCTTTGTCACTAAATTTGGTTTTAACAACTCAATTATTGCATCAAAAGCATCAAAAATTGAATTAATTCATTGATTTTTAATTGTTTGTATGTTTGTGCTATTGGAAATAAACTCCTTCTTTCTTTCTTTCAAAACTGCAAAAAACTGGAAACACTGACTGACCTAATTTTTGGCGCTGTCAGTATAATACTATATGCATGTACAGTTGAATAATAGCACATAATACTATATAGTACTACGTACTAATAGTGTCACTTATACTTTATTTAGTCAGTTGTATTAGATTTAAAAACTAGCCATCGATTTAGAAAAGCTGAAGATTCTGTA
The DNA here is from genome assembly GCA_947369225.1 of Hofmannophila pseudospretella. Lineage (NCBI taxonomy): Eukaryota > Metazoa > Arthropoda > Insecta > Lepidoptera > Oecophoridae > Hofmannophila > Hofmannophila pseudospretella. Next base: position 7,768,419 of record OX376321.1, on the reverse strand, counting down.
GAAAATGACTCTGTCCTACATGAAATTAAGCCCGTAACGCGCATTACGCATCGCATGATGACTTGATGAGATTCGCATGACTGCTAAACTAATAGTTCATTACGCCATAGCCACAAGGAGTCGTGACGATTCGGTGTTGATAGAAATCGTGGTCACCATGCGCAATGGCACCCGCGGTATGGTATCCGCATACCGCATAAGTACTCAACATTGTGGTATGGATAAAGCGTAATCGATTAAGAAAATCAGAACCTACGTAATAGAAGAGGGAATGTCTTTGGCTGTAACAAGCATGGTTTTTTCAATTCAATTCAATTCGTTTATTGCAATCATGTACATTTTTCTAGAAGATCGTAAAAGTATAAAATTATGTGAGTGCATGAGCCCTCTCAGGGCACAGCAATTGAATAATTAATATTAAACAAATTTTACAATTCTTTCTAACATTATATCATGCATTTCAATATTTATTAAATATATTTTTATCAAGTACTAGGACTTATCAAACTTTTTATTCCGTTATGGTCCGGTTTCAGCGACGACGGTTCGGTTCGCTGCAGCCAATCACAAGCGTTCTGTTCTCCCCACTTGAAGTCAGCGCCTCGTGATTGGTTGCAGCTAACCGAACCGGGACTGGAACCGTACGCGAGAAGTCCAGGTCTTACTTTTATACTCACTCATACTTCATTCTAGACTAGTAGAATCACCTTTTCAACAAATAGAGTGTGTTCGTATCTTTTTATAGGTTTTACCAATTGTGATACTTACTCGTATCTTCCATTCCTATCCAATTTTTCAAAACAGTTTTTCTGATTTAATTAAGTTTTACGCCTTGTTAATGGCCAATTTCTTATCTTCAGCATCTGAACGCCTTCGAATGCATACAATTTGTTAGGAAAATATTGTGGGCGGACGGAAGATCAATCCTAATGCACCCACGTGCAATCTATAGTAACAATCTAAATGCAAGATACTGTCGTTTCGTATTCTTGGATTTGATCTTGACTCAATACCCATAGATGATAATTTTAACTTTCAATCTTATCCTAAATATTTTTTCAATGGATTTGAACGAAAGAGAGCGCTTTATGAGGCGTTCAGGGTTAGATATCAATCATCAGTCATCATCATTCTATCATGATTTTGTTCTTACGGAAAACTGCGATTTTATTTTATTTTTGCAACGAAGGTACAAATTTACAGTGAAACTGCGGCATACAGCGCGGTAATGTTGCGACATAAATCGTTCCCAATTATGTATGATTGATACCTTTATTGTAGCCCGAACGCAAAAGAGAAACAATTTTTGACGTTTCGATAAACTTGCTATTTTTATTAAACCGTCATTTTTTATGCCAATCAATCAATACTCGTATATCTTTAATACCTCTACTATCTACCTTCAATTCGACAGAATTTCTTCAAATTTTGCAGAGCGAAACCTTGGGGCCAAATACAGGTCAAGGTTCTATTTCAGCCAGAAAGGTGAAAAAAAATATTCGAGATCCTTGACCGTTTTGATCACGTATCTAGAATTTTTTTTCACAGTTGTTACTATTAATAATTCATGATGGTGTGATTTAATGCGATAAATTACAATATGACAATTATAGTAGTGACAATTATATTAGGTATGAACCCCCGCAAGTGCGAAATGAAACTAGTTTGAGACATATCAAAAATCGTTTCTCTGAGCGGTCGAAGTACAGCACAATATCGTTGCGACATGAATCGTTTAGAATTATGATAACTTTATTAGTGTGACAGGTCAGGCGACTGCAACCGGCGTTTTTTGTTTGAACCCTCTGTGTCAATTTAGGTCGATAGCAGCAGTATCGGTAGTAGGTTGTCGTTTAGCGTTTAGTTTTATAAAAAGTACTTACCTAAATTGTAAGTTCTAAAGAAAAATCTACAAACTAAAGGAAGAGCATTTTCAACTTCGTTTTTGCCCACTCAAACACCATGCATATTAGGGTAAAAGTTTAATCTCATACAAATACAAGATGTTTAGTTTTGTCGTAAAGGAATATTGAGGGAAATCATTGCATAATACTTACCCAAAGAAAGAATATAGGTAATTCAGTAGTAATTGGGACATGATGAAAGGCTTGCACCTGTGCCATAAATTGTTATTGACTTTTAATTAGTGGTAAAATACACTTTACTCTAAATGTAGTGCTTATTCGAGAGATAATAATTAAAGCGATATTTACTACTGTCTATAAAAGGGAATGTAAATGTGGTAAGAGGATTTTTGTAAAGCAATCGAAATAATAAATGTATTCACTTTCTCCACTTAATGCCAATTAATGTTATTATAGTAATGTAGAGCTAGCAAAATAAATATTGGTTAAAGGAGAAATCATTCCGCCTACGTGCGGTGTATAGAAGTCCTACGGCCAGTACAGCCTAACAGGCTCGCATTCCAAAAAACCTACGACAAACCAGTCGCTTTCTCTTATACCCACTTTATAGGTATGTGATGTATTATTCGATTCTCGAAACCTTTTATGTTTTCGTATTAGCATGAACCAGTTTACGTACCTACTTGGAAGCGAATTCTTTATGATGTTGTATTTCAATCAGTAATGCCAAACGATATCTCAGATAAATGTTTCGTTATAGGGCTATGTAACCTGTAACGTAAAACAGTGACTACAAAACTATTGGTAACATGTAACCAGCACATTGAGAACTATTGGTAACCTTTTTTTTCTAATAGCCTATAGGCTGTCCCACTGCTGGGCAAAGGCCTCCCCCTCCTCCTTTCCATTTTTCCCTATCCTCGGCGTCCTTATACCATCCTTTTTGGAAGTGGTCGATATCGTCTTTCCACCTACGCCTGGGCCTGTCTCGGCGCCGCTGTCCGTCTTGTGGCGCCCAGTGCATGGCGATCTTTGCCCACCTTTCCGGATGCATGCGGCATACGTGGCCTGCCCAGTCCCACTTCAATAGAGATGGTTTAGTGATTGCATCAGCGATGCGTGTTTTGGAGCGCAGGGTCGTATTCCTGACGCGATCCGTCCTTTTCACGTTGAGTATTCTTCGCTCCATAGCACGCTGGCGAATTGATAACATATAACCATAAATTGTGTTCGAAATTCTACATAATTAATAATGAAGTAATAATAGTAAAATAATAATAAAGTAGCAACTAAATCAACAATAAGAGTACTGGAAATGGATTACATTCATATCAATAAATTTACATGTCGTAACCCACATTTGGTAATTTCAAATTAACTTCGGTAAATGACTTGGCAAAGTTTTATTATTTCTGAAATAACAGAAGCAGTTTGGTTATCCCTTGTTGCCAGGCATGCTCATTCCACAATATTGGTAGATCACACACAACACCTTAAGTTGCATGAAACATCCTTTATTTTAAAGTTTTCTTAAGTCTCCTGTTATCTCTATCTACAGCTAAAGGATAGCATGTATTTTATTGAAGACCATTTCGTGCATTGAGGGTGAGTAATTGTGGTGTAAGTATCGTTGAATCGGATCCACCTCTGGACGATTGTGGTGGACCAATCCTGGCATAAGCTATTTCCCCTTGAGAAGTGGTTTAAAATAACATAAATAAAGTGCAAAACATAAAGTACTAATATTTTTTATCTCTGCGATTGGTTTTGATTTGATAATGAATCTATCATGTGCGTATAGCCGCCCCTGTTTTTATACGATTCCTAAACAAACAAGAGATCCAACGATTTCGCTTTGTGTATCCGACGATCCGTGCCTAATCCCGGTGATTGAAAGCGTACACGGTGATTCACAACCGTGAACATACCCGAATACCTTGAACTCTACTTTACTATACCACTCTATTCTACATTCAAAATAAAATAACACAATACTTAAGTAACCCCCACTCAATCTAGCTTACCTATGTCTTTTTTTGCAAAATGAAATGAACCATATTCATGAGAAACATACGGTTCAAACTCAATTATGTAATTATTCAACCACATTTTCTTATTTATTTATTTCTATATATTACACAATTTCACAAGTTTAACCTATACAATACAAATATTCTTTATTGTACACAGGACAAAAATACAGGACAGAAGAAAAGATACAAAATACAAATACAATTGGCGGCCTTATAGCTTTAAGTTATTTCTTCCAGGCAACCTTTGGGTGATACCTATCTGCAGCGGTTTTTTTTAAATCAATAAAAAATCATATCGATTTCTAGAAATACTAGCGGACGAGGGTCGCTCTATAGAGGTGTCACATAGGGTTATGCTTATGCCTTTATGATTTTTGTAAAGTTGTTATTTTTGATAAACTCTTCGGGATATATAATATTTATAGGTCCATACATTATTATGTTCTATACTCCCCTTATCTATGGCATGCTGCATATGTTACTAGACGGATTAAAAAATATTTCAGTACCTATACAGCTTTATACAATTTTGTACACCTAAAAGTGATCGTAATGAACAGAGTTGGAGGGGGTGGAGACATAACTATTACAGAAAAAAAGAAAAGTACATGAACCATATCACATTCTTACCCTTGAGACTCGCTGACCACGATAAAATATCAAAATCTTTTGCACTTCTACTAAAAGCTCAAAGATTTACTACAAAAGATTCACCGCTAAAGAAGTTAGGTATTTGTGGTACCTGTGGTAAGTTTAAACATATTGGTAGAATCGTACAAGTTCTCAGAATACGTGTGGGTAGGTGTTGCCCTGGTCTCGTTGTTAGCTGATCAAGGTTGGACGATTAAAGTTTTGCCGACGCGCCTCCTCCACAAGCTCTGAGGTTTGACGGCTAATAAAATTACTTACTTATCGCGAAGTGCCTAGACTTATGTGTGCAGATAAATATCATTCCTACAAGGTTACTTATTAACAAGCTAGATATATTAGAGCACAGAGTAAATAGGTACATTAGAGTGAAGTTTTCATATACATAGATATAAGATTATATGAGAGGCTTACAAGATCTGCCGGCCTTAAAAAACCTATAGCATTATACATTCGTGTCACAAAATAGTGTTCTGTCGATTTTCTATAATTTTTGTGGCTATATCGTAAATCGTATGCTGATTTATTTTATTCCCCCCATGAGTGATTTATCGACTGGTGCGAGAAAACAAACCCGTTTTCCAACTCAGTAGGTACCCTTTTTTCTCAGTAACGGACCGTGAAATTTAGAAGCTTTGTAGCACGTATTGTTTTCCCGTAATCTGAATTATTTACAGGGTAAATTAAATGTTACGCAAACATATTACTATGGGCCTTTTAATTATATATTTTTTGTATGGAAAAACTAGAATAATAACTATTTGGTTACAATGAGGAGCATGATGTGTTCCAAAAGCTCGGGTTTGATAAATAGGTAGTCATAAGTAAAAAAATGGAAATCATCAGAAGCATACATTATTATAATTTGGAATTTAGAATTACTATAAAGTATAAAGAGATGTCTTACGTTAAAGTTATCAGAGCACAAATAATTACATAGTATGCCGTAGCGAATAGGTAACTTACACATATACGAGAACCTTACTTACGAGTAGATTACATATGAGTGCTTAAGGTTGAGTTGAGAGTCTGTGAGTGAGATATACTTTATGGTAACTATCGAAGCGAACATCCAAATTCATGGTTATGTGGAATCTCAAATTTAACTCCACTGGAATTTATGAGATTTTAACGTCTGCATGTATAGTATAAGCGGATAACAGATACTTAAATATTTCTACTCCGAGTACCTACCACATTCTATATTCAAACGTTCCTACTTTCATGGTCGCACACATTCAATAAATCACTGAAGTATGTACTTGTTTCATGACAATACAGTAGTTTCCAAGTAACAAATATTAAATGCATTTCTTAAAAATTTAGAAATAGACATAAATTGGTGGTCAAATGTGAAAACAGAATTAAAATTCGTTGAAAAGAAAAATAGCTACATGCAATCTAAAATCAGACCATAGAAAGAAAAGGCAATATTACATGATGACATCACTGTGTAATAGCGCCATATAAGCAGATCCTGACTACATATAAAAAAACTGTATTGCTAAAAAGGGACATCATCTTTCCAGTACTAACTTAAATCATTAATATCTCTGATGTTAGTTGAGATATCAACCCAGCCCAGCGCTGGCGGCGGCGGCGTACCCTAAGTTAACTCAGTAACGTGCTCCCAGATCCCAACATGGTAATGACGCCATCGCCATTGCAGGCGACGACGCTCCATGTGATAAGCCGCAAGTGCGAGATAGCTGTAGGTTTACCTCACGTACAAATTTGTCCGGATTGTTTAGCATACGAGATTTATAAAATAAGAAGTGATTCTTCTGTTACACGCAATACCACAATACTAAATGAGCACTGATCAATTCTTATGTAAAAAGGTCATTCACAAGAATAGTGTTCCATCATCCATGCCATTACCTCTAAAGTTTTCCTCGTCTTCTTTCGTCTTGTTTATCATTTCATGTTCTACCTAAACTTCTTGCACATTTGGCCATTTCAGATCTTCTGTTGATACGTTTTAATTTTGTTTTCGATGATTCAACTGTCTCTATTTCTATCTTTCATTGTGTTTTGTTCATCTTCGTTATTAATTCATTCCAACTACCTAACTTAAGGTTTGTAATTATATCTGGAGTGGTTCACCACAATGGTCCAGAGGTGTGTTTACTTTTGATTACTACAGACTGTCCTGGCTTAAGTTCCTAAACGGCGGTAGGTACTATAAGATATCCGCCACCAGCCGGCCATTAGCATATCTCCACCGGCTCGCTTCCACACTCCCAACATTATAGCTATCATTACAGCTATACATGCCGTAATATGCGTCAGCTTGTGAACAGGATCTTTAACTTCGATTTTACAAGAAGACGTCTCAGTGACATGTGACATGTGACAAGTGACACGTTCGAGTCTTCAATAGCTCTTCCCTACTAATAAGCCGTCAATTTGTACCTAAATAGTGATAGAGAGTAAGAAGTGAAAATAGATATTGTGGAATGTGAGAAGTGATACTCGCTCGACAGATGTTTCTCTCTACCATTTCTAACTCAAATTCTCTCAACACGTTTGCCGTATGATTGGATTAAATAATATGCGATATAAAAGAGATTAAAGAAAAAAATACAATCGAAAGATCCATAATTTGTCTCAAAAAACTTTATCATAATCCACATTAATTCGCTGTATATTTGCGGGAAGATACCTACGACTAAAGTACAATACATTATGATAGGAAGGAAACAGAACGTGCATGAAATCACTGTTACGAGTAATAGGTACAAGTGTAATAAAGGTTTTAGAATTATTATATGTAACAAGCGGCAATGAAGTCTTATTGATCCAGAACATAAGCTCAAGGCGAGGAACAAACAACAAACTTATTGATCGATCAAACGCATGAGACGATTCGAGACGCCAATGTCAATAAAATTGATTCATAAATCAATGAACTGCTTGTGATCGATATGCGAGATATGGCGACCACCAAACAAAGCAAGGCTATCTTGATGTCCACACATCATAGTATCTATCGTCTGACTGCTAACCTTGGACTTTATTCAATTTGATTTTCTATTTTACATTGGCCAGTGTTTTGTGTGTGTGTGTTTCGTTCACTCTAATTCCAATTTTTCTTACACGGCTCATCAATTGCACGATCCTAACACAGCAGCTTAACAGCACTTAACAGCAAGCTAAATAAAACAAAACAATACAACTAGCGCATCGCATTTCCTATACAACGGGTAAGGGTTCCGAATGCGATCATATATGCCCTTTAGCGGTTCATCCATATGGAACGCGTCTCGTCTACGGAATCCATTGTCCACGCCGGTCGGATGCCGATCGGCTATTTATACGCCCCAATCAACACCCACCACAGGAAAATTACCTCTATTACTGTTCGACTAAAGCGCAGATTACGTAACATCACACATTTATAATGCGGCTAATGTTTTGGTTTATGACATGAAACAGGAAAATCATAATACCACTATCACTATACTCTGCATAACTATCTTTTTCCACATACATTTCTGAAGAAGCTGCAATTCTGTGAAACCGTTAGCTAGCAACATTAAGTTCATTGTGGTCGCAATTTCGTACAAGTTTTTCTATGTCAGTTCGGTTACTTGTTACAGTTACGGCAGTAGTATAGTTACGGATGATATACAAAAACACAAATTGTATAAAACTACTATTCTTGAATTTTTCTAGATTTGTATTAGACTGAGATGAAGTAAAATTATGTTACTAAAACGATTCATAATTCTCATTTTCTGATTCAGCTGCCAAATAAATGTTAAAGTTTGTGATCGTTTTCGTTTTGACTTCTCACACTATTTATTACAAGTCGTCACGAAGCCGCCACGGTCGGTTGGTTTGCAAAGAAAACGTACGGCACTGCATATAAAATGCAAAGTAGTTGATAATATCTTTATATCAGTTGCATATACTCGTACGTAGCCGAATATGGATATCCTTGACACTCCGGAAATGGTATTTCAACGAAATTAACAATGTTTATTTAAAATGTCGCCACATTTTGGTAATGTAATTGTCATACAATATAAAAATTATTATCAAGGCTGGTATTACAATGAAAGCACAGATGAAGGTGTCCAAGTTTTCTTGTGGAATTTAAGGTGGTGTCCTTGTCAAAGTAAGTAAGTGTTTTAAATTCGGCCTAGCTGACTCTATCAACTGTAGTTACGGTATTTGTGGTTCATGTCATAGCGTCATGTGGTCATTGACTCTCTTTACCGTTCTACCGTCAATCGTCAAGCTGAACAATTGTTTAGTCTTTTGTCTGACAGCGCTTTATGGACTGACGTTTATTAATTGCACTGCAATTTAAAGTTACGCCATAATAATCGCTTTAGCGAAACTTCCGCAACAAAACTATAAATTCGCCAACACATAACAAACGCCAATTATAAATTTAATGTTTAGTTAGCTATGAGTGAGTTCGTGAGAAATAACTCAAGGGTTAGACACATGCTAACGGTGGAGCGTTTCAGTTCGGGTGTACGACAAGCCGAGGCAATCTGTCAGGCGATTGGGACCCTTTCGGAGTGATTTGCAAACTATAAATTACCGGTGGGTGTTGGGTGTTGGGGCAATGCTAAATATACTGGAGGGAGAGAGGCGAGACGCCAGCAGGCGGGCGGCGGCGGCGGGCGCTGGCGCCAGCGATCGCGACTCGCGACTTGCAAGTCAAGGACGACAGCCGACTCTGCGGTGTTGTGCTGTATTGTATTGATAGCGTGCTAGATACTGTAGAAACTTAAGTTAGGTGGGTACATAGCTGTATCTATGTTGTAGCTGTTGTACTTTCTAAACCTTCGTTAACTTTTTTCAGTCCATTTTTTCGACTTCAAGATTTCCGGCAAGGCAAGTCAAAGCCTAGGCAAGAAATATTTATTATAGAAGTTTAGACTTTTGGGTCAAGTACCTAACTAAAGTGCTATACACTGACAAACTTTGACCCACTTAATTATGAAGGAGACTGGTTATGGATTAGTTTAACTCAGTTTACGTCTACCCAACTCAAATGAACTCGACATGTAATTACCAAATATAATTTCTACCAAATTTACTTTCAAACATTAATTCAAATACCTACATTAGTTACCCTGGAATTTACTGCAATTACAATATAAATATACAGAATATTATTAATATCGAGTTTTAATAATCTGTTGTTGAGTGTCATTTTCAACTTAAGTTATTGTTTTGAGAAATAAGAAAACAGCATGGGTTGTGGACAAACTGCAATTAATTAAGATTTAAAAGAAAGATACTCGTATTCATGGTTTTTATAATCTCTTATATCGGGGTTAGTATTAAGTTCGTATAGCTTTTGATTTTTCTTCGTGCCATTGTTAAGTTAAAAGCTCTCGCGGATATACCTACTTTTATATCGCGATTATGATGATATCGTGATAACCTTCTGAGAAAATTTCGCAGTCGCATCTTCGTGATACGTTTTAATTAAAGTGTTTAATTGTTTTAGAAATTAGTAACAACAATGGAGGTAAAACTAAGAAAGTTGACAATAATACACGGGAAAGAAAAGATGTTGTTGAACCAGTGTTGAACTTAACGTAAATTTTGAAGTGCAACTTTAAATGGTAAATCACAGATCAATGGGCGTGTAAATTAAACAATAGAATGTGACTTGTCATTGCGCACGTGAATATCACGCTTAATGTTATTCGAGGTGCGCATACGCACAATGAAAGCAATCCGATAAACCCCTTTGTATTCTAACGAAGGTGGGGCATGCATTAGCGCATGTAATTGATGCACGCTGAGTTTGGACGACTAGATTTGTTTAATGAAAAATAAAAAAATACTTACCTACATCAAAGTGTTGGAAGAGGACGTTCAAAATCGTTACTATAGTGTTTATAAAAGAAACGATACAACAGATCTGCAATTAGTGACAAAGGTGATGTGAATTAATTTAGTTGATAAGTATAAAATACATAATCATATCCTTGCCTTTTGCACTTTTACGGACGTTTATGTAAGTACCTAAAGAATAAAGATAAACGCTTAAAAACATAAACTTTTCAGTTTTCTCCCTTGTAACATCAAAAACTAAACAATTTATTTTTACATTCATTCATTGCTTCTTTTAAAATTATTTCGTAAACGTAATCAATTTGTCATTCATCACAATACTTGGTTTGTTTGTTTTAAATAATAAAGTGGGCGGCACACACAGCTGCCTGCTTTTACTATCAAGCTCAAGCTCTTTTGTTACTTACATACGAGTAATATATAATAGCTTTACAAAAAGTATAAATTATTGCATTTTTATAAAGATTTCGTATACATAGGTATTATGATAATTACCATTACCTACGTCATTGTACAGCCTTCCGGCGTCTGTATTTCCCGAAACCTACAACCTTGGGATTTTCATGGCCAGACTGAATAGGCATTTACTGGACCCGCATGCTCCATCGTCGACCACATCGTCGCTTACCATCAGGCGAGATCGAGGTCAAATGCGGGTTTAGTAGTCAATAAAAATAATAATTTAAAAAAAAGATATACTTAGTCTTGACACATTAATAATACGTTATGATTATAGATAGGTTAACGATTTACGCAATCTAATCTTATAAAAGTCATTCTATTATTCTAAGCTAATACCATTATAAAATTTCATCTCAACATTTGTACAACAATGAGGATCTTTTGCAACACCAGGCTACAGAAACATTCAGACACCTTTCAACTTCAAAGGAACAAGGCTATTCAATTTGCTATTTCAAAAAGGATGTTTCCATTTGGCGAGCATCTAAATTGCTGTTTCAACCGTCTATCTCGTCACCACGTTGCATTGATGTGGCCCTGAGTACTACGAGTAGAGCACTTGATTAGTCAGATGTGTTGTGTTGCGTGCCGGCGTGTCATTGAATGTGTCGATGCCCGCCCACTTCAACATAAAATGTCTAATAGTATGTATTGTTTTTATCGATATGTATTTGATTTCTAAATCGTCCGGATTATGACTTTACTTCGTTATGTCAATTACTTCGATAGTGACAGGAATGTGACTCTAGCGTCCTTCCTCCAATTTATTTAGATCTATACTTATGTTTCTTGTTGTGTTACTTCTTTCAGATGAACACCTATATTTCTTTTTTATTCAGATGTTTTTTCTTCAAATGATTCATTTGCTTTTGTCATTGGTCCACCTGTGAGCAAACAAAAGCTGTTTTCAAGGCTATTAGACTCAGGCCGGTCGTTGTTCTTTTTTCACGTAGAGAATGAATATTTTACTTGTAAATTCAACAATCTTAATATTAAATTATATTGTCGGCAGCCATGATATCATTTGAGTGGGAGATAATAAAAGGAAAGGTTATAAAAAGGAAAACCTTTAATTGGAATATGTCTAGTCACTTAAGTTTGGATAATTTGTTTAATATTGTTTGTTTGTATTTTGTTTGTTAGTTTTCAAAATTTAAAAAATATATCCCAGTCTTGTATTAGATACTACAATGTTGTTTGTTATCATCCAATTTTATCATCGAAATAAACATTATTAGACTTATAACACTGCTCCTAAAACCTGTTAAGCGTGCGTGTCTTTACATAACCTCATTGACTGGGTAACTCGTACATACTTTATTTGCTTCTTGGATAATTATGTATCTACTGATCTATTTAAAATAAGCTCTCTTAGTGGACTGCAACAGGTTTCAAAATTAGAAAATTGGTCATGCTCTGAACCGAGGACTATTTATATTGAGTGAGAGGTTTTCTTCCATTTTGCACTGAAGTCGCTCGCGGTGAAATTATCCGGCGCCTTTACATGTTTTCTTTTATTGTCTTCGTTCGGTTTGGTTTCACGCATTGTTTTTTTCATGACTCACTGGCTAATGGTTGAAAATATCACCGATATATTCGTGGTAGTGATGTTTATTGCCTTCTGCGTTATTTGATGGTGATAAAGCTTTTATTTTTATACTGTCATAATTTTAATTTTTGGAATGTTAATCTTTAATCTTTATTACCTTCGAAATCCCTCCAGGGGTGGTCATACTATTCAAAGACTCTTTAATACCCGAAGGGCACGCAGGTGTCCTCGAATTTAATCCATAATGGTTTCGTTCGAGGAGGATTAAGTTTTGTGGGAATTCCATTTAATAAAGGTCAGAGGGCCATGTTGTTGGGGACATTTTCTATTTTGATCCTATGGTCGGAATATTTGGTTTTATTTGTGTCTAGTTTGATGGTGTTACTATAAAAGGTTTTAAGTTACAATATATAAGTATCAGAAAGAAGGATGAGTAGTGCATGGTAGCGCCAAAAATGTTAAAAGCATCATTATTTGACTATTTGAGCATATTTTATAAGTAATCTACACAGCTCTGACCAAGTCAACTGAATTGTTATCAATACAGTTTGCTGAAAAGTCTAAAGCCAAATAAAATACTGGTCTGCTACTGCAACACACGCAATTAGCACTGTTATTACTAACTTCGTGGTATGCAGCACATTGTATTACAAGTTCTCGGAACAAGCGATCCCAGTTTGTCGTCTTAGCATTTCTCCGGTGGTCTCCTGGCGTCGTCTCCATATAAGGACAAACCAGCCGCGGGGAGGTGAAAGGTTGCTTTACCATTTGTGATGTGTTTGCAGTACCATTCTCACGACTGTATGTTTATTATTCTTTATTTACTTCTGTACAAGGGTCATCTCTGCATTAGACAACACCAAAAATGACGAAGGTTGGACTGGTTGACCCCAGTTTTAATATGGTACGATATTTAAATGACAGTGACGAGGGTATAGTAACAAGTTGCGCATAATTTCTGTTTCTTGTGTTTGTCACTATTTATTATAACATTCTGAGGAAATAAAAAACTCCAAAGGCGTGTGAAATCCACCAATCAGCACTGGGCCCGCTCGGTGGATCATGGCCCATACCCCCTTGTTCAAGGGGAGGCCTGTGCCCCACCAGTGGGGACATTAATAGGCTGCTGATGATGATGATTACAACATTAGAGTAGGCTTCTTATCTTACAGTACAGTAAAGTATGTACTTCATGTGTATATTATACGTATATACGTAGAGCTAAATGACAAGAACGTCAGTTCCGGGTTTTGTCCGTGAAAACATAAACCAGTTTATGTCACGTTAATACCAAGGTATTATATAACCTGGAACAGATTATCATGTCTTTCAATAACATGACACTTTATATCTGCAAAATTTAATAAAACCTTTGATTATTATTATCCTAACGATTTTCACCTCGCAATAATTAGTGTGAACTTTACTTATATAGGTACATACAATATAGGTGACACGTATTTCTGTTTACAATAAGTACTCGTACTTAACATGTAATTTACGAATATTGTATTGTATTGTAAATTGTAATGTAAGGTGTAACAAACATTTTAGGCACCAATATTATCTCTCTTATTAAAATGCTTGCACACCTACTACATCTTACTCCAAATCATTTCCTATGCCCGAAGGTTACCTGGAAGAGATCGCTCTTAGCGATAAGGCCGCCTAAATTGTACTTCACTATTTCCTTTTCTATCTTTTTTTTGTTGTTTTCTATTTGTGCAATAAAGTGTATTTTATTTTACTTTACTTTTTCTTCTTGCAGGGTGACTCAGTATCGCAAAGTAAAACTGTACATTTAAAAGACGCAATAGGTAATTAACAACAAAGATTCTAATTCCTCTACTAACTACTAACTCCCAAAACTTATCACTCTTTTCCAATCACCTCATCTTATTGTAGATAATTTGGTACATTATTTAAAAGTAGAGATCACGGAGACAAAGTTTCGTGGTACGGGCCAGTCGACCTCCATCCGCCACTCACGGCCAATTTAGTCGGCGGTCTCACAGGCGATTTTCATTGTCCGATATTGCAAAAACTGTGGGCAACATTGGAATTTCATTGTCAATTTAAAAAAAAACTGCAATTAAAACCATTCGTAATACCAGTTTCGGTATCTTAATAGGAACAACGATAACAATTTATTGTGGTTCCTAGTTTTTTTCTTAAAGTTGACTTGCAATCTCAGTTTCCCGACTACATTTTCAGATTAATATTTATGAAGAGTCTTCTCTTTATCATCATAAGTTAAAGGATTACCTCGATTCTTGTTTTAGACTTAATTCCTTTTGAAAAATGACACTTCACACTGGAGCAAAACGAAATAGAGCATCTGACACAAATAACCACGACACGAATAGCATCCGCATATAAAAATCTTGTAATACGGTTAAACCATTTTAAAATGGTGCTGCGCTCGATTATCTAATGAAACGAGCACAAGTAATCAAACAAGCGACACGAAATTCCTAGATATTTGTTGGCTCGACGCAGACTATAGCTTCATGGCTCGACGCCACTGATTGTGTGGGTTTTTATCAAAACAAGAACCATTTTTTCGATGCTTTCTCCGACGCATTCCAATTAGGTGGAAACGTTTTAAAACATGGAGTTAACACGCCCATTATAGCTATAAATAATTAATGTTCAGAATGACTGTTTTTATGTGCTATAAATGTCATTATAACCACTTCACATTAGAGCTTTCTATAATTAATTGCAAAGGTGTAGGTATCAAATGGATCTAGTATGTTTCGGTATATTAGTTAAGGACGTACCGCTGTAACCAATCAACTACAGTAATACCCCGCTTTACCCGACCTCCGTACTCCGTATTGCGCGGTTTCGTTACAACGCGAATTTCAAATTTCGCGCTAAATGTCTCCGCTTTACGCGTTTTTCTGCTAACGACTAGCCGTCTTTATGTTGGCTCTCCAAGTATAACAGACTTAGGAGACGATGTTTTTGTATTTGTATTTTTGACGTGTATTTTCTGAAAATCAACGCTCAAAATGTATCACTTAGTATTTTGCAATAAATTAAATTGTTTTAGTATGTTTATGTATTGTTTTTGAGCAGACCCCGATATACGCGAAGTTCGCTTAACGCTATTCTCTGGAACGTATCCCTCGAGTAAAGCGGGGTATTACTGTATTTAGATAGTAACGTGTAAAATTAATAATGCTGTACCAATATCCTGCAACGAATTGGTACCTACGTTATCCTTGACATGCAATGCACCAAACGATCGAACAAGATTGTTTTCGATTGCATTTTATTTCGACTCCCCAATTCCTAATATAATGTACGTATTTGGAAAGAGTATTTTTAATCTTATTTAAAATTACAATGTAGCACATTCCGACGATGCCAAGTGTCTCGAAAATATATAGGTACGTAAGTAAGTAAATTAAAGCAATGAAGTAATGAAATGTGTCCGCCCACTGCAGGCTTCGCCAGCCACATGCAAGGTTCTAACCATTTGTACTCGAATTTAAGCCCTGGGCAAATGACCCGGGGTTCATTCCCATCGAGATATCTTTGCTTACATCAGTTTTACCTATTTAATTTGCAACTTGTCGATAAAAATGGTTAACATTTTCTCATTACCTATGAAAATTGTTAGTACACTGTCTCTATATTACAGGTCTACAACTACATAAATTCCATAGTGGGCGGCTTAGTTGTATTATTTTTATTGATTTCTGTCGTCCAGATTGTATTGCAACACCCACAAGACGACATTTCTTATCTTTCCTATCTTTCCTACGTTTCTTATCTTTCCTATTATTTGCAATGGATTCTTTCAAATATTTGTTTGTTCAGCAATGGACAGCTGTTCCATCATGTTACATAAATCGTGTCTTGACATTAATATCTATTACTTCTTAAATAATGTCAACATAATACCAGACACCTGATAATATTCATGGAATCCATGAATCATAATAGAGTCGATGAATCGTATTCATGACATATAACTCTAAGTTTCAATTAATACCTCCTTACCTTACCATGCTCCGTAGAAATAAAAACAATCGCCAGTCCAGTCATAGCAGGTTCTTGCGCATTGTATCTTGGATGGATGAGTCAACTCAGTAGCGCTTGAGTCATGTCATGCATCTAACCTAACTCGAGAGGTCAGTGTCTACCACCAACCACGTCACATTAGATGACATTATTGCTGCATAATGACTTTTGAATGCCGATTTATCGCCCACTGAACGTCATCAACTGATCTAGAGAATTGTCCTCCTTCATCCGCCTTTATTAATTACTTGGAAGAACTGCTATTTAGTAGAATAATTGCTTATTTCTGACCCCTTCAGAGTATTTTGTATTGCATTATCTTTGCATACTTTGCAAGCTAGGGACATAGTGTGAGGTATGCTCCGTTTGTCGTTTGAAGTAGTAGCAAAAGCAATTTCTTTTAGTCTTCAGGTAATTTGGTCAAAAAACAGACCCAGAAGTTCATTTACACTAGTTTGTTTAACACAATCTGCTAACGGTGTCAACATAACAAACATTGTCACGACCATATTAATTCCACAAGTGATCGTTACCCAAATATTAGCACTAGTCAATTTGCAGTGAAAATACGAGTACGTGGTCATGTAAACAGCTCTTAAGTTAGAATATTGTATGTATAGTTGTTTCCATGTAGGTGGTTTCTGGAAGCACCGACATTCCCTACAAGGCAAGTCGCCAGGCGAGTTGCCCGCCCACGGCCTCTGCAGGACAAATAACACCATACTGTATACTCAGCGTTTCAATACTTCGCTCTCGACAACCTAATGTGGCGCCACGGCTATATTTATAGCTAATGCACTGTAAACTTGTATTCTAGTCTTCATATCGGCTATCGAGTGGTTTATCCTTATCCATTTCTTATAATGATGACTGCAACGTGGTTTCATTACACATGATGTCATTTTTATCCATATCAGTTTAATTAAATTAGTTTATAATATGTGTGTAATCCACAGTCGTATCACAAACTAATGTTTTCTTTTCATTAATCTTCTTCATTGAATTATTTTGCGAGTTAATTAATTATTTATCCGCTTCTTATATTGAATTATTATAATAGTAAGCAAAACGCGTTATTTGTATTTTTTTCTGCGTGAATTGCATTATTAAGTTTATCTTCATCTAAATGAGAATGGCGAAGAATTTTCTCTGACATGGTTATCTAGCGTAAACATTGTTTTTCTCTGATAAAAAGTTTTGGAGTTTCTTCATTGTTTTCACTATGTTAACCCACATACTTACTCACTCGTTTTGTGCCTCTCCTTTTCTGACAAATGCTATAATTTTTGAAGATTTCGTGGTTTGAACACTTTAAATAGGATTCTTACCGTGATTTTCTGTTATGACTTCCCGATATTCGTTGAAAGTAAACTCTTTTGTGACACATGCTGATGTTAGTGGTTTCTGTCTTCCAGGGCCACCGCCGCGGCTGGGGCTGAAGGCGACGAGCCCCGGCGTGGCTGACGAGGACTGTAACAGCAACACCAGCCTCGCCGGCAGCCAGCACTCCGCGCACGATGACCTCGACGCGCACTGCGACAACTCCGGCTACCTCTGGTTTCTCGACTACAAGTGAGTCTATCTTTTTCTCATCTTTCTCTCACCCGACGAGGGCTATCTCTGGGCTCTCAACTGTGAGTCAAAAGTGAACAAGTGAGCCTATCTTTCTTCCTCACCCGACAAGGGCTACGACAATTCCGGTTACCTCTGGTTTCTTGACTACAAGTGAGTATAACTCAATTTCTCACCTTCAATGGAACCGAGTCCATAATTCTAACCATCAATTTATACATGTTAATATACTGGGAAAAATCAAACCAAAGAAAAAGCACCTGCTGTATAATTCATGGAGATAAAATGGTTTTGGTCTTTATGGTAAGCTGAGTAATAAGCTAGATAATTTATTACAGGGGTTTAACGAGAAAATCGGAACAAACACAGTAACATTCATAAGTCATAAAAAGTCACGTCTACTCTATTTTAAGCGAAAAACTAAACCTCATATCAACAGTCTTGAAATTAGTTTCAGACTCTATTACGCAGCACTTTTAAAAGATTCCTTATTTCCTTTTCCAGCCCGATATTTCGAGACGGCTCCTGCCACCACACCTCAGTCCTGTCATCCGTGTCCGCTTCGTACAAGGGCATAAGCGATCTGGCATCCCGTTTCGAATTCACATCCCGCTACAACGACCTGGCGAGGGATCTGGACGCCAACCTTGCCGAGGCGGACATGGAGAGCTTCAAGACTGAGGACATACACGCTCTGCTGATGACCGCCAACTTGCCGCACGACACCATCGCCGATGACAGAACCCATGATGTTAGTATGGAACCCAATTAAGCAAAGACATAATTAGAAATAACAATAGCCGAAAATCGCCGGATCATGCAAAAGTAATTAGCTACATCGTAACGGTAGAAAATTAAAACCAACAACGTTTTACTTAAACCTACGTTTAAAATTAATACTTCGATTTATAATAATAATAACAAAATAGATACGATCAGGAAAAGTCTGAAATCGGGAAAAGTATCTCTGAATAGATCATGAGAGGATACGACAATTTACAAATAATATGTCTAGGCTCTCGGCCAGCTGGACAACCTAAGTTCAACAGCATATTCGACGTGCGCAAGGTTACAAAAAGGTTTATGCAAAACGAAAAACAAAGTCCCTAGTTATTTGGAATCACTGAATTTAGGAATCAGTTTCTAGTTGTTATTAACTTCTCTTGTCTTTTCATTTAATTAAATATACGTAGACCTAAATAAGCATACCTACTAGAAAATTGCTATTTTTAGAAAAACCTGAATCACTTGACACAATTCCCCATTTGTCGTATAAACCCCAATTCCGACTTCCTTATTTAACATGAATCAAGTGTTGCTCATACTACGTACCACGGTACAGAGAACATTGCAGAATTCTTGCAATCCAAAGATTTGCGTAATAAGGACCGCAGATAATCTTGGCAAGACCACAATATAAAACGTTAAAACATCTTGCGACAAACTCACAGCGGTCATAAAACGTCTAAAGTAAATTAATTAATTATCGCCGTAAAAGAACAAGTATTTTTATGAAACAGAGCTAAAAGGAAGACCACAGTATGATAGTTTATTGCCTGTCATTGTCATGCAGTCACATGTTGAATATTAATTATTATTTTTTAATTTTACTTGCATAAGTTATGTTAACTGTAGAATTTCGTATGTAAGCACCTATAGAGGTAAATGTAAATGCATTTTAGTTTGGCTACTAGTCAAATGAAATACAGTACTTCCCTTTAATTAATTGACACAAACTAATACCCCTGTTACCTAGCAGTGGTCATGAAAACTGTATGTAGAAAACTTAAAAAGTTATATAGTTATAATATCGGTGCATTGGTGAACTTCTATGGCGGGTAATATTTCAAAAAGTTTGAATGAATCTATTAGATCGCGCGATCGCGTAGAAAATGATTGATTTTTGTGGTTTGTGGTGCTTATTGATGAAATTCGACCTTATACGACTGTTATACTTATCCATTCACCGCGACAATAGGAGGTAATCCTGCAATGTTTTACCACTAGAGGCACCACTAGCACAGTTACAAAAGAACATTCAAAAATACGACGTACGTGTAGGTACACGGCTTGAAGATGATTTTTTCTAAACACATTACCTATATTTATTGCTTTCAATAACAAGAATTTTATAAATATATTTTGATTAATATGATATATTATGATTTTACAAGATTTTTGTTTAATAAACTTTAAATTAGCACATAAAGCCAAATATCAACATGTAGGTATAACAACCTTTCCACCAAATTCCTTCAGACTCGCGCCACGCATTTTAACAGATTTTTTAGGTCTGCTGTTTTGAAATGGTTATATGATGCCTTATATCATCACAATTTTACTATAGCTTTGAGAAATTAAATTAAATTAACCTAACTAACGAGAAATTTGTGATATCTTCAAAGAGTGTGCTAGTGGCTCCATATTATCCGCAATACTTTGCGGTTTATGTCCTATTGGCAATATCTTATTACTCGTGGGAATTCGGCCGTGAGGTAACACATCAGTAACTGTTAAATAGGTAACTATTGGGCAAAAATATTTTATGGTGTTGGAAATTAACACTAAGTTATGTATTACCTACTTGAATCTTTTTATTTGTGTATTGTATTTTATTTTTCAGTTTTAACCTTTAAAGTTTGTTTTTAATTGTATGCATTGGTAAAATATTATAGTTATCATTGATTGCAACAAAATAGTGATCGATTTAGAGAAGTTATTCTATTTCTTTCCGGCTGCTTCTCTGGTTTGCTTCATTTATTTTTATGAAAATCTTTGGTTCTTCTGAATCAATTACTGTTTTGGCACTATTCGTAATATTTTCGCGTACAATTAAGAATAAACTTTAATTACATTGGTGTATGGTGTATTGCAGAGTAACCCCCGAGGCGAGATGTTCGCGAGCATCTCGAGCTCTCTCATGGAAAAGTTTCGGTTCGACAGCTCTCTATCTGGTGCCAGTAGTTTTCAGGTTCGCCATGCCTTTGCTGTTCAGTGTTCCATTTCATTTCAATTGAATCATTTAAGTCTTGTATTTTTAACCAGTTTCATGCAAATGCCACAAGTATCATCTCATTGCAACTTATTGTTATTGTTAGCACAGTTTGTGTTAGCTTCAATAATCTACTATAGTTTTTATCACGTCACATCATACACCTACTACTTTTTTGTTACTTATAATAAAAAATAAGATAAGTTACTGATCTATATGAGATCTACATACATGTAACGCCATCTAGCTGTTAGTGAAGGCTCTTGTTGAGACTTGCTTAGTAGGTACGATAGATGGCTCTCTTGACATTTTGTTTTGTATTCGATTATAGGTAATTGTAATTCCCACACATTCATGAAAAGAACAATGTAAATAAGTTCTGACAAGTTTTAGCATTAATTAAGTAAGCAATTATTACTCCCAATTATTATTGTGATCGTCAAGATTCTACATAGTAGTAAAAACTAAATTATTATGTAGGGTCCTATTAAATCGCCACAACGGAAATGAAAATCGTAAATATGTACTTACCTGTATACATGTAGCTTAGTTATCTACACCTACACAAATATGAAAATATAAAATTCGCCTCGAATTGGCTGATACAGCGCCAAATGTCAAAAATATAAAGACGTCGTAAAATGTAAAAACGTCCGACTCGGAGAATGTCAAGATCGCAAAATGTCCAATCACAATGTGTGCAATGTGTCCAATGTCACGGGCGAAACGGGGACAACACAGGGACGACACGGGGACGAAATTGTGTCAATGTGTGCTATGCAATATGTCCAAAGTGCAATGAGTCCCCATGTCGTCCCCGTTTCGTCCCCGTATCGTTCCCGTGCCGTTTCCGTGTCGTTTCCGTATCGTCCCCGTTTCGTCCTCGTGTCGCCCGTGACATTGGATATATAGCACTCATTGTGACTGGACGTAATTTGAAGTCTTGACATTTTACGACTTTGACATTTCCCGACGTATCGGAATTCGCGCCGCCTGCACGAGAAATTACAGAATTGCGGTGTGTTGGATCTAATGAAGCATTTGTTAAATTCTTTAACATAATAGTCACAAAAATAATTAAACCCGACCACACGTTAACTCAATAGAGCGCGTTATGCCCAGGAGGATCCACCACACATACGTCCGAAGTCCGATTAGAAAGTCCACAGCTCTTGGCTGGCATTCATAACGAGTCTTCCTGTACAGTGGCCCCGAGTACATCGTCCCACGGGTACGCCAGTTGGTACCTACCAATAGTAAAGATAAAATAAGACCAATGTCCATGTGTGGGTACTAGAGTCCGATCGGTGGTACCTAATTTTATGACTGAAGCCAAAGATAGGGTATAATACAAGGTGTTCCGCATTAACTTCGCCAAACACATCTGTAGCTTTTACAGAATACATTTGACAATGGAAGTGATCCTAAAAACACTTCGTTTTTGAGTTACTCGCTATTTTATTTTACTAAATTTAATTGAGTTAATACAATGAGTAAGGGTCTTTATTTATGCCCGTAAGAAAATCTGTAACAAAACAATAACAAACTATTTGCCTTTCGTTTGCACATGTCATTAATAAGTTATGTCATGATGGACAAGTTTAAATTATCAAATATCAAAATAATCAAAACACGACGTTGCCAGCTTGGATAAAGAGTATGGCATACTATGTAATTTTTAGTTTTTTTAGTTTGTATAAAAATATAATATTTTTTTTATTAAACTTAAAAATAGTGACTACTTCGATGTTCTGAGTACGGTGTCGAAGGTAATTCATAACCATAGGAACACCTTGTAGATTATGTATGGGAAGAAATTACGTAGGCGACTAATAATAATAGAAATAATAAGTTCTGATATACTATTTTCCCTAATATTTACATGATTTTGAATCCTAAATTGGTATTCGACGTAAAAACATGTATGCCACTGATCTACCCAATCTACCCGACTACCCGTACTGTAGTAATTTGAGTAATCGTTTGGTACTATTCTCATTGGTCAATGACTACTACCTCTCCCCGAAACCAAAAATCCTTCCAACCTCGTTTATAATTGACCTGAATTAGAACCAAAACAAAAAACCGAAACCGAAACTGTGGACACTAGTGCGCAGTGTGACTTCTCAATTACGTCAATCACGTAGCTCCCCTAGTCATACAGTAACATACAGTTCCCGCGCCGGCGTGTGAGTGTGTG
Organism: Hofmannophila pseudospretella; assembly: GCA_947369225.1. Lineage (NCBI taxonomy): Eukaryota > Metazoa > Arthropoda > Insecta > Lepidoptera > Oecophoridae > Hofmannophila > Hofmannophila pseudospretella. Next base: position 7,745,234 of record OX376321.1, on the reverse strand, counting down.
TGAGTGTGCTATATTTAATTGTCCATACACTACACATGTGCTCCTCAATGCTCATACTGCCAACATGTGTGAGTTACCAATGAAGTCTATCCTGTAAACCAGTCTTTCTCAAACTGTTAAAGAGCGCTTCAGTTGAGTGCAATAAATGAGAACACACCCCTATATCAACTGACTTAGAAAAAGTTAGTACACACCTATACCAACTGACTTAGAATAAAGTTAGGTTAACATACACATAAGACAGAATAGTAAATTAAAAATTATAATTTCCTGTGTCGCCAAAAGAGAGAAAAGGAACTATTCCTCCTGAAATCTTTCCGTAAAGATATAAGTACGACATGAGGCATTTAAAATAAACGTAAAGAGATATAATATCATATCCCTCCAAGGCCGACAGTACACAAGCAATACAATTTTGATTGTGCACGTGTCTGCACGACATTTACCATCAGATGCATCTGCCTGTTAAAAAGATTTCGTCAGATAAAGTGGTTATCTCATTACCTGCTTTCCAACGCCAATGCAGTATAACATTATGGACGTAGAAGTTTAGATCCCAGTCATAGAATAGACAAGTGTACAGTTTTTTATCTAAGTTTTTATTTGCTAACTTTCGAACATAGCGATAAGTTGATGGCATGGAAAGAAAACACTGCTTGTGAGAAGTTTCACAACTATCCAATTCACAAGGGCTCGTAAAGTAAATAACATTAATGTATTCCCAGTACGGCAACCTTGAAGTATTACCGCAATGTACGTGCTAATTACACCCTAAAACATACTAATTAAGGCCTACATTCATCGCCCTCTTATCTGATTTTCGCGCCTGCCTTGCATTTTAATAGCAGTCGCGTTGAAAACACTGCAGTGATAAGACGGACGAGAACGTTCGACGATTTTTTATAGCGTTCGTAAAGTTTAAGAACCATATGCAGTGGCTAATATTAAAATTAATATCCCCGCTGCCCCAGTCGCGCCCAGGGCTCGCTTGAGTGCTGCGTACTTCTTAGCGATGAATTCGATCACGTTTAACGTTTCCAATATTTATCTGGACTCTCTAAAGGGCCTTTTAGATAACAGTGTGTGCGTAAGATAGGACGTTTTTGGACCTTGTGAACTTTTAGTGATACGGATTACGGATCGACAATGTACAGTATAGTCGATGAATGATTTAGTGAACAGTGGCCAGTTATAGTGGTGTTAGAGACATCGGGATTGGGATAGACTGGACGTATTAAAATGGGTGTTACCGAGTTTGATTGGGATTCCTACAATGGATATTATTCAGTAAGTCAATAGTTATTACATAGTTTCATTATCCTTTATTCAGTAAGTCAATAGCAATTAGGTACATAATTTTATTTACCTTCATAGTTTTGCTACTAATTCATAGATTCATATGCATTGATCTACGTGGTGTTTCTTAAAAAAAAACTCAATATCTACCATGACTCATTCGTGAGGAACAAAAAAGAAAATCACGGTACCGATTTTTTTCCAGAAATACCCTATAGCTGTTATTTTAATTTCTAGTTTTACAAACAAGCTTTAATCAAGAGACATTCTATTTCCCGAGCAGGGTAAACTCTGCAATAACACTTTATGACTTTACTAGTTCCTAATACTTGTATCTGGTTTACATGTATTTGTTATAGCAACTAACTTTCACATCGTCTTTATACTAACAATTTTTTTACCTTTGGTTATTATGATATTTTTTGTTTATTTTGTTAAGTGTTTTAAATCTACCTTCATTATAATTAATTAAACGACATCATTAGCAATAAAGCGTAACCAAATTGATACATGTGTGACAACTTACAATGCATAGTTGTTATGAGTTGGTGTATAGTGAGTGACCTCATTTCAAGCAGGAAAAGGAATTAAATTGATGATAGCGACTCGCTTTGTACCGCCATATTGTTTGTCTGTGCGTGTCCTGTGAACAACATGAATCCATATTGAACATTCGATACTTGTCCAAATAAATCCTGAAAAACTCGAAGATAGGTACTTGTACTTACATGTTTATTGAATTTTAGTAGGGTTCAGAACTTCAAATGAACACTTGACATTGCAGGGTTGCAACCAGAATTTTTTTGGTGTAGGTATTCGTAGACTTCGGAGTTTTGAGCCGAAATTTTCGATAATAAATTTCCTAAAAGCGGTAAGTTTTGTTTGTATGAGGCGAAATTCCGGAGGACCTCAACCTTCCAAATCCACCTCTTGTCTGTCTTGGCCCTAGTACAAAATAAAAATAAATGAGAGAAAGTGCAGATAAACAGCTGTTAAAGTTTAATAACTAAAAAATTTGAATAGCGTATTCAACTATTAAGTATTAATGTCTGTGGTGATTGCTGGTGCAAGTGTTCAAATGGGGCAAGCGCAGTTCCTTATTTTAGACACGACTTGCATCCGCATCCCGAATTATACTTTCAACGTAAACATTTATGTTCTAGCTAACGTCGGTTTACGTTACGAAATCTATTGAAAACAATTTCTGGGGAACTACCTTATTTATACGTTCAGTTTCATTATTTGTCGGTATATTTTCATGGATTTTTCCTTGAACGGTTTGCGCGGACCGAGCGTTTTACTTTGGATTTACAAGTAATTCAAATTAATTAACGATGCAACTTAATTACGAAAAACTAAAAGAATTAAAAGTAAATCAGACAAGAACAGGCCAAAATGTTTCGGTAAAAACTGAATGCCCAGAGGCAGGCTTACCTAAATACCTACACTTCAATCAACTCATTTCAGACCATTTGCAAAACAACTACCTAGGTATACAACAAGTACTTACAACAAGAAAGAAACAGCGAAAATAGCACTTTCCTGCAAATTTATTGTCTATCACTGTACAATACAATACAAAAATGTGTACAATGTGTTTAATTTATGGTAAAAGAAAGATCAATAAAGTACAAAACCCGTAATTGTATCAACAGGGTGAAGAATCCGTCGGTTCCATCAACACAATGTCAATATGCAAGTCTGAGCTTCTGTTCTCCCCGGTGAAGGAGGGTGTCCACGGCGTCCACTTCAGCGTGGACAGCCTGGATTGCGAGCTGCCGACAGAGCAGGATCTCATCCTGACCTGCCAGGCCAATAAGGACAACTACACCATCGCCTTCGAGGGCAGCCTCACCACTTACTCCGAGGACAGCGAGTGTGCTGAACTGGCCGTCAATCAAAAACATGGTAAGAACAAGTATTATAGATATACATGGTAGGAGGTAACGGTGAACTGACAGTTTCCAATTCAACATGCAGGGCAAGGGGTGGCCCGAGATAGGGAAAAGTGGAAAGAGAAGAAGTGACAAAGCTTTGTCCAGCAATGAGATGAATTATATAGAATAAAAAAAAGAAATAATTAAAACATGTAAAATGTAAGGATAAGAACTCTAAAGACAAATTGTAAGATAGTGATACTATGTGTTAGACTTCCGATGATGTAAACTATGTGTAAACTTTATAGTGAATCACAATTCTAACTAATTGTGATAAGCCAGCTCATGTTTGTACAAAACCTCTTTCAGACAAATTGGGCAAGGAAGAAGAATATGTAACGTTAGATAATGATGAAAGAACGCGCAGGAATTTAGAATTACTAGAGAGATGTAAGAAACTAACTAATAAGTTAACTACGTCTATGGCTAGAAGTGATTTAGGATTAACTACTTGGAGTAAGCTTAAGAATCAAACCAGTCAATCGCCTTTAAGAAGGTAAGTAAACCACAATACAAATATTCATTTTCATGGAAACAATATAGTTTTCAATACTATAATCAAATACCTAAATTGTTTACTTACTTTACAGGCACCCATCTGGAAATAATAATGAAGACTCAAATGAACCGACTGATGCCACAAGTGAGATGAGTAATTCTGTTATCAAAAGCCAAAGTTTGCCAAATCTCTATAGGAGGAAACTCATGAGTAGTTCCATTAATTCTGCTGCACTAAGCAACTCTACGGTATGTTATCAATGAATGTGATAATAGGAACGAAATTATGTGTACACTTGACCTTATTTCTTAGTAAATTAACACTATATTTCCAGGTCGATTCTTTTACGGCCAACCAGAGACTAATTGGTACACCGATTTGTATGAAGGTGTACGATGTATCGCAACACCGTTCTACTCATGGAAGCCAACTTTCGGAACCCATGAGCACATCATCGACTGAAAATCACACTTCTTCAGATAAAAGCCAACCAAAACAACCATTCAATTTAGTGAAACTGTTTATGAAACAGAAGAGTATGAGTAATGATGGAATAGTCGGTATAGATCAATTAGATAGATCAGAGTGTTGGCCCTCCAGTTCGGGTGGTGAAAGTGGGGAGTCCATTGGAGAACCAAAAACAGACTCCAAATCTATATCAGAACGTCCTCAAGCAGAGTTACCAAGTAAAGTCACAGAAGAAATCACAACAGTCTACGAAGAAATTGCGACACTAAACCCTTACAATAATAGAGTATACGATGAAGTAATTGAAGAAGAAGAAACTATCGATGTTGGTAAATCGATTGACAGTGAAACTCAACTTTATGCTACAGTAAATAAACATATTAAGAAGGCAAACTTAAACGTTACTAATAATCCATCTAAATCTAGGAGCCACAGAAAATCATACTCTTCTCAATCATCAGGTACAAGTGTCAGTATTTCGAGCTGTTCTGAATCGGATGGTACGCAAATCACAAGGATGAATAAGCTATTACAGAGAGAACCCTATGACCACAAAACTACCTCCACACACCTTGTGGTTGACACAATTGACAAAAGTATGCAAACGTCAACTATGCAAATATCCAGCATTTCACAAGATCGTGAATTATTTAAAGTTGTAGAACCATCGTTCCTAGAAAAACTAAAAGAGGGCGATTGTGAGAAGCCGGTTTTTGTTTTATACCCTAACTACGCACTTCCAGATATTAGTTTCTTAAACGGCAGAGCAAATATTTATTTGAATCCACTAAAGGTTAATGTATCTCCAAGAACAAGTGAGAGCAAGAAAAATAGATTGCAAAACAAAGGCAAACGACCATTCTCTTGCAACGATGTCGAAATGCTGAAAAAGAAAGGATTGGGTCACATAAAAGACTGGGATTCTCTGAATTTCTTATTGCCTTTGGAATGTAAACAGTTGTTGTCAGAAGTACCCGAGTTGGTGCAACACATGAAGGAAAAAGAATCTAGGTGTGGGGAGAAATATTACCATACTCCGCCATCAAAATCTAAAATCAGACCAATGAGCTGTGATTGTAATAATTTAGGAAACCATACAGCAGTTTCTTCCAGCTCAAGCACAGCTACTCAACCATCCTCTGGTTATCGAGGCTCGTCTACTATGTTGACTGATTCTTCGGCACAAAATAGTCCTGCTCCTGCAGCAAACTTTAATCCACTGTTTGTTTATCGTTACGATAGTGCTACAAGCTCGGAGGCTAGCTGCGTCAACAATGATGGTCAGAGAATTAATCCTACTATCCCAAAGCGATCTCTGTCATTAGCTGATCAAAACCGAATGGCTAAACAAGGTGAGCTTGCACCACCTAGACCACCACTACCAAAGAGCATATTACGTAAATCTATGGACAAAACTCGTAAATCAAATGCAAAACGATACAGTATGTTTGAAATGGATGATTTGTTACAAGATCCTATAGTGTGTATGACAGCGGCAACAGAACATAAAACGAAAAGAAGATCACTCCAGGAGCCCTATTATTTACAGAATCAGACTGTAGATTATAGAAAGAATAATGATTTGGCTGCAAAGAGACTGTCGCAGCAATTCCTTGACGCAGCTGAGAAAGATGCCGATTACAATGAGTATTATCAAGACGAGGGTGTTGGCACTGAAAGTAGTTTAGAATCAGGAAAATCTAATGAACTAAAGTTCCATAGGCCCCACACGCCACCTTTGCCTAAACCTAGAACAAAGAAAACGGAATATGTCGAATTCCCGCCACCAGGTGCACTAATTAGCAGTGCTGATTTACAACAACTAGAGGAATTTTTGAAGCTAAGCGGATTCAACTGTCAGAACATGGATGATTGGGACCAAAATCAAGTACAAAAGGTAAGGAGTCAAGTCACCAAATTCCTCCAAATGAAACGGTCTCAGGAAGAGAACCAGAGGTCCACTGAATCTAGTGGCAGTAGTTGTAATAGTAAAAAGTCTGTGAGCTTTGCGCAGAAGTCTGAGGCTAAAGTCGAGGGTCAACAGACTCAGCTGAAGCCGGTAGAAGAGTTAAAGGTAGCAAGTCTGACCACACCACCTAACTCACCCAACATCTCTGCGGTTATCGCTCAAAGACATTATCAGGTAACGGTCATTTTAATATTTGTGCCATAATGTGCCTCACTGCCCGTTGATTTCTGTGAGTACCTTTGGTTCTTATATTTTTCTTTAGAACATTTCTTAATTTTGTCTTTATTTCAGGCTATGTCTTATCTGCTTATTATTACTTTTGTTTATTTTTGTTAATATGCTACATGACATTTGTTTGTTTTTCTACATTCACGTATCTTTAATAACATGCCTTGTTTGTGTTTATTATTTAGGAAATGCTCAAATTCATTTAATACTCAAAATTTTTAGGGTAAAAATTTAGCGGAGATACCGATATGTGAAGAAGCAGAAGGAAGCCCCGATGAATTTGGAAGTCCTATCCATCATGAGGGAAGAGGGAAGTATGATACGATCGATGTGTCACAGAAGAGAGGTAAGTAAACCAAAAAAGAATCCAAAGAAAGCCAAACGCATTATCATAAAGTACACTAGTGTATCTGAATGAAACTTGTTTCTTTCAGCGTTAGTCTCTAACGTGACCGATGCAGTTGAAATGTTGATCCAGCACTTCTCACCAGCAACTGATCAAGCTGAATTGGCATTCCTGGGAGACTCCAAGCAATCCCCAGCTTGTGCTAAAATAGCCCTTAATGCTTTATGTCCAGCTTTGTATGCCATATTCAGAGACGGGCTTAAGGAGAACATTGAAACGTCGTTTGGCGCTGTCAATAACTCTGTCTGGCAAATGGTTGAAGCTACAGCTAGACAAGGTACAACCTCAAGAAAATACGTTACGTTTTTAATAGGGAAAATAAAGTAAGAAGTAAATAGTAATTTGAATTGCTTCATTACAGGTCCAATAACAAAATCTCTAAATGAGTTAGTGTTGAGGATCAACAGTGAAGATGCAGTTACTGAGGGATTGGTCAAGTTTAACGCATTCATTTTGGGCTTACTTAAGTAAGTATTCATAATAATTAAACCTTCGTATAAGTTACCCAAAAAACTTGTATCGAACTAACCGACATTTGTTTTAACAGTGCACAATCAGTAGACGCGTGGGTGTCCTATGTTCGGACTAGGGAGTCAGTGTTATCCAAACACTATGGACCTGATTCACTAATCCTGGCGGGATGCGTCGGAGAGCCGCGCTGCAGAGCCCTCCTGGATACGTTGCTGGCCAGCCTAGAGCCTTTGAGGCTCCTACCTTTCTCCCTGGACTTGATGTTCGAGATGCGTGAACTCCACAGAAGTTTCAAGAAAATCGAGAGTGATATGCGTGCAGCCAGTCGGGTAAGTCTTTTACCTATGATGTTTATAATTCGGAAAACAATCTCGTGTAACATGCTAAAGCTATTTATCTTCAAACTAATTTTCCTTCTATGTTGTCGGTGAGTATAAATTGGTACAACGTATTGATTGTACCTATGGATATCCATACCAAGTTCATATAACTGTCGAACTGCCGCCTATCCAAACAGGCATCGCTTTATTTGCATTTTATTGTTTACTGCATGTGCTTCCGAATCGCAATTCACGGCATCGCGGTACGGTGTATACGAACGAATTTAGCGTTTACTTTCGTGCACAGCTTTCATAAAATGCAAATATAGGCATGGCAGAACTATCGATCTCAGTTCACGACCTTTATCAAGGACAGTATACCTGACTAACAATGGATGGCATGATGCATGATCTTAAAAGAGACTTTGGTGTATTTAACAGCCTACCTCCATTAACACTCCGCAACTAACACTGAACCAGCGGAATTTGCTGAAGCTAGTACGGTCGATGCAGTCCAGCGGCCTTTCGAGTGACGACTGCCAGACCAGCGTCATCATGAGACAAAAGGAACCCAAAAACAAAGAGCCATCCACACCAGACTTATTGAACGATTCGGCTAATGTGAAAACTACAATAGAAAAGAATAGGCCGCGTTCTTGCGTCAATCCGACGTCTATTGGCTATGACCTCTGTCCAAACAACAGCAGAATTGAATTAGAGGCAAACCGCAGATGGTCAGGTGTACAACTGGGCTCAAAATTGATGCAAGCATTCGACCGTCTCGTGTTCGACGAGAGCGACGATTATACTGATAGTCTGGAAAACAATAAACCCTCGAATAAACCCACCGGCAACGACGTAAAGGTAACTGGCGGGGCTTTGTGTGTCACGACAATATGCTTCGTAGCCTATGATTTTATGGTTTTAGTAGGTATTTTGTTTACAGGTTTATTTTCTTTTGGTGCAGCTGTTTGCTCACAGCTTTTTAACAGATTTTCTTTGCAGAGGGTTTTATTTTAATTCTTATTGTGCCCAGTTTCGTTGCTATAAGATTTGTGTGTGCACTTATTATTGAATGTGTGTTTTAAAATCCTAATTTAACTATAATTTTTGCATTAATAACATGGAACTCCCATTCATCATCAACCTATTAAACGTTTGTCTCTTTCATCATTGCATACCATTCCCGTAGTCCCGTATCTTTTAAAAGAAACAAACATATTTATACATACCTACAATACACTGTATAACTCTCTAGTTGATTCTATTCGACATAATATCTAACCTTTGTATTTCCTTCGTTCAACCATCTACAAAGTCCATCGTTTTGCAGCTGGATTGCAGTGGCGATGAGCAATGGAGACCGGGCTCCGCCGGCAGCTGTGCCAGCAACAACACTGGCAACGGCAGCAACAACTCCGGCGGCAAGTTCCGAAGGTTGCAACTTAAATGGGAACTACTCAGCAATGCTGAGAGCCCGTCCAGCTCACCATCAGGTAAAATATTGACATATCTTATTTGAAACAAGTAATAGCGTCTAGATTGTCGTACATAGATTTGGTTATAGGATGGATGAGGATCATCATTATTACCGGCTCTACCAGTGATTTAGTTTTCACCGATAATGACCCACCTATGTAATGAAACTAATTACGAAACAACTAAATATCGAATAGATTGTCGTAGATAGATTTGGTTATAAGAAGGATAAGGATCATCATTATTATTGGCTCTACCAGTAATTTAGTTTTCATCAATGATTACATAATACTATATTATATCACATTTACAGTCCCTGTTGATCACACTGTTCATTTGATGAAACTGCAAAATGATTAAACTATAAAAATCTACATCACAAATGTGAAGGAGTCAGTTATTGCCAAGACATAAATATTTACCATCATGCTACAATGATGCACACCATCTGTGTAAACCATCTGTGGAGCGATAAGCAGACATAACTAATACGAGTAAATATGCATGTACGCAGGTGAAACATCGCCTGCCACTGCTCGAGGGTCCAAGATCCCAAGACCGGTGTCATCGCCCGTGCGACCTCAGGCGCCCGCGTTGCAGTCGCCGGTCAAGAACACACATCGGTGAGCAAATTATTTAATGTTGTAGAAGTACAGTCGGCCTTTCTAATGTATACCGTCTGTCAAATTTCTGCAACTTGAAATTACCCTTAATGAGTTATATGATATTATTATTATATCATACCTAAAGGAGTTATATGATAAGCAGGTATATAATTTCCATAAAACATGGAGCGATTATTTTATTACTATTCTTCCGTTTAAAACTAACGGTGGCGTACTGTCGAATGACTGAATCCTACCTAGCTATAGTGGTCGACAGGCCTATATATATATATATATATATATATATATATATGTGTGTGTGATTATAATTATAAACAAGATCAGTGATCGCAATTAAAGTCACGCTACGTTGCCGCCGTTATGTCATAGATTATAATGTGAAGTGAAGCTGGAGCTGGATTACGGCTGGTCTAGGATACCTACCACTACTGCGCCGGGTAGCTTCTTCTTTCAAGAATTTATAAAAAAGTTAGTGAATTGTAATTATCATCTGTCTTTTCCTTCACAGCGGCATCCCAGTCCCGGTGCGCAAAGGCAGCTCACCCACCGCAGCCGCGGCACCAAGAAACACCGTGGCCGCGGCTGTACCAAGAAGTTCTGCCGCACGCGCAGCAGCGAGCAAGAGGCCACCGCAGCCGGTTAACAGGTATGATCGGTTTTATCTATTAATTCATCTAATAAAAGTCAAAAGGTTATTCAAGGTCAGTTCCCTCCATCTCACCTCTCCCACTATACTACTCCTAATAAGCCAGGATCGACGACTTTTACTAAAATTCATGCCACGCCAACCAATGAAAGATGGCGGAATACCAAGGATTGACTCATGAACCTAACGAATTATATTGTCTCCACTCCACAATGAACCATTTAGAATTTTCACATTTTTTTATTTGCGAAACAATAATATTGCATAACGTTTCTGGTGGTGGATCTTTATTGCCTTTTGTAGATCATGCTTTATGAAAGGGCTTGGTTCCTATTTTTGTATCTATCTGTGCACTCCGCTTTTATTTTATTCATATTCTATTTACTATGCACAATATCTTCAGACAAATACCCGAGACGACAACGAAGAAACCCATCGTGGCCAAACCTGTAGCGAAACCCAGAACATCAATCGATGTCACTAAAGACACCAACAATGCTAAGAAAGCTCCGTATGTACTCGTAAATGGGAAACAACATAACAATACTAATGCCGTTTATTCTAATTAATAACTTGATAATAAAATTCTAACAACACTATCTGCATGGTGATATCCTTACCAGGAAAATATTACCTAATGAGGTTGTGTGACCAATTAGTGGAATTATATTTAATTTAGTACATAAACAATAGAAACAACTGAGAATGCTGTGGAATGCTGTTTTCTATGTGATTGCCTAACAATAAAACTCTTGATGAAATGGTACAAGGCCAAAACCGAAGTTTATGAACATCTATAATGAAACCATCATTATCAAAGTTCATAAACCAATGCTAATCAAAAACCGGTAACAATAAAAACCTATTATGTAGCATCAGAATAAGCTTTGTGGTCACCAACTAACTCTGCATGATAGAAGCTCGCATTGTGAAGCATGTACACACATACACACTATTTATGTCCACTGTGACTACAACCACCTGTGTTTCAGGACATCTCGCGTGGACCAAGCGTGGCAGACAGGTCCGGCGCCTCGACCCTCGTCGCTGCCATACGGCAGATCGGTTCCCCCCGCCGCACCTCGCCGTGCGGCTTCATCCTCCGCAGCCAGAGCGAACCACCCCGCCAATCAGCAGAAACACAAGTGAGAGTTCATCTTGTGACTTATCTATTCAATATCTAATGTATCAAAACAAAAGAGATACCTGGTCGATATTTACCAGGCTTTTAAAAGAGTTATCAAGAGGATGTCACTGGTACTTTTAGGTAAGTATATAAACTAAAAAATATAGATCGCTATGAAAAAATTAATACAAAAAAAAATCCGCAACATGGCGTAGGTAGATACTGTAAACTTTTTTTTTCGGGGGAAAACGCTCTTGCTTACCTCTTCGCCGCATGGGGGAGACGAAGAGGTTATGCCGGACTTTTACCGGCCAAAACCCCCCCGGTGTTCCTGCGCACCGCACCGCCTGACGAATATATAATTATACATTTTTTTAAATGCACCAGATACAATCAAAATAAATAAATTAGAATTAGAATATAATTTGTAATTTGCTTGCACAGTAAGTGCGACGGAATTCCGACTTCCAAGATACTCGTACAGGTTTTCGACCTAGTTTACAAACTAGGTCGAAAACCTGTACGAGTATCTAGTCGGAGGTCCTTTTTTGTGTGCCCTGTATAAGTAAATAAACTTTTCATTTTTCATTATTTTCAATTTATTTATCTGGTGCCTTTTGGTATCTATCTAAACTATCTACTTAGTAGGACTCGAGACAACAGATGGTGATTCCTAAAATATATCTTATTTCTCATGAAACTCCAATAACATCAACAATTTTATTACTTGTTGTTTATTGTTACAGGTATGTGCGAACGCTATGGCACAGGCTACCTTCAGACTCCGGTCACTTAGCATTTAACGAAGGGGAACGCCTCCGATTGATCCTCGAGGTCGATGACCAACACCTGCTGTGCTGCAGAGGGGAACAGAAGGGCCTGGTCCCACGCGACGCTGTCTTGTTGGAGGACTTCTGATACTGGCAGCCATAACACGACTGGCTGCCCCACTGGCGGCCGCTGCGGTTGAACGGCAACTTCGGGAGGCATTAAATAACAGGAAAGTGCGCTGTCAATTGAGTCTTCGATTTTACTTTATGGTTCATTTCAGTGTCTAAATGAATTAACCGTAATTTAAAATCGACAGTCAAGTGTTAAATAGGTAGGTTTGAAAGTGTTGTAAAGAATGGAACTTTATTTGTTGCGTTTTTGAAATGTGTGGATCTCCATCCATGTGGTTCGATCCATTTGATTTGAAAAAATATATGTGGAAATGACATTAAAATCGTGATTGGGAACTCTGCTGTTCAAGAACTGTAAATATTCTCAAACTATTTTAGTGAGTCCAGTCGTCTTCAGGACCTTTCTACTTTATTATTGTGTATAAATATGTTTAATTTCAATGTTACCTTTTCAACGATATTATTTTATTCTTGCTCCCATAACGCATCTATAACATCACTAAAATCGAATTCTCACATTTCTAATTCTGTAGTAAAATCTAGTCTTACGTTAGGCACGACAATGGATTGTACATAAACTATTTTAAGAAACACAAATTGTTGGAATATTTACTGTGAATGGGAATTAAGTATATCGCATTTAGAATAGGTATGTATAAACGTTTACAGTAAACATTCTCATCAATAGGACGTGATATAGATATTTATTTACGTTTTATTATAAGAACAAAATCTCATATTCGTAAGGACAAACTCCTTTGTATGGTAAATTAATCGGAACTCAGTATATTGCTGAGAGAAAGACACTCAAAATAAACTCGATGTTTAGAAAATACTTCAATGTGAATTGATGTCTAAAATTACCCATATAATAATGATATTATGTCTATCATAATACTTGTGGTATTTAGTGTGTATAAGTACATATGTAGGACGTATTAAATTTTCATAGCGACATTTTATGTAGATCACAGAGCTATCCGAAGTCGGTTCTGTAAACACAATCACCTTCTTTTTAACAGGCAACTAAAACACAGTGATAAAGTTATCATTGTCATCTAAACAGATTGGTACAAGGTTTCCACGAGCTATCTAACGTCTTCCCAAAATACTAACTGCATGTGGCCTCTCCAGAATACCAATCCTGACGCAGTCTTTGGGAAAACCCTCTTTCAGGACGTGTAGAAAGCTTAACACTTTCAGGGAAACTAACAGAATGGCCTTGCCCTATACACCTCTCCTAGAGCTATCCTACACGATGTATCGTCAAATTTTTCAAAAATTAGGACTTTGTGTATAATCAATTATTATAGCGGTGTTGGAGCGTAACTCTATGGTGATACTAATCGCATGTGCCTATCCACCCCACACATCCTTACTCAGCACTGTTTAGTTCAAACTACTTCCTAGGACGATTGAAGAGTTGCTTTACCACTTCAGTATTACTTTTATCTTCAACTTTTACAATAACTGCCAATTAAAAAACATTGAAAGCTCGGATGAAGAAAAAAATTGTGTCTCTTCATGACTGAAAGCTACGAAATCCTAGATTGTCGCTTTATGCTAAGTACGATCACGAAATTTGTGAAATTTGTAGTCATATCGCTAAATACGGTCACGAAAATTGTGAAATTTGTAATCATATCGCTGCTTAAAGCCGGGTAAGGGAGAAATCATATTTTTGTTAGTCTTTGTATTGCTCAAGGAGGATGATGAGTATTAGATGTGAATGGTAATAAATATTCGTGATAAAATTTAATACTCTAATGTAACCTTTATACTCTTTTAAATTGCAGTATTGGTTTATTAAATGTAAAATTGTATATAAAATTCGATGAATAATCTTTGTAGAAAAATTAGAGGTCAAAATTTGTAACAAAACCTTTGAATGCACGATACAGTTCCTCTTGTAGTATGTCGTGCTATGAAGTCACAACATTGGTGAAAATTAGTGTATTTGTGTAGAACAAAGTTATTGGATAGTGTTTAATAGCGGTGTCTTTCTCGAAGCCCATGTGATACTGATAAGTAGGTTTAAATCTTGCCAACTTCGTTCACTGATCAAAGAATCAAGAGGCTCGTCGACACGATAAATCTCACTAAACTAGGATGGACGTAAGTTGACACAAATTAGTACTGTACAATAGACATAATTTACACAATAACTAGGGATTATTATAATGTTGATTGGGATAGTTAAATATTATTAGATGATCATAACTTATATTTGGGGAATCATAATCATATTATGTTTGTAAAATGACATTTATACCGTTTAGAATTAATCTCGCTTTGTGACTGAATGATGTGATGTGGCCTTTTGTATGTAATTAAAAATATAATAGTGTTACTGTGTCGTGTGTGCGCGCTTGTTGCATCAGTCGGAGTACTCACCTCTTTAGATTACGATATTGGCATATGCTTCCACAAGTTTATTTACGTAGGTAATCGGAACTCCTAATAACAGCCTGTAGTGTAGTCGGACAGAATGCCTTACCAAATACGGATTACTGACGGTTCGCTGCAGGTACAGGAAGCTTGTCGCTTGTTCGCGCGTGTACCCTTTGCAACCATTAGGAGTTTGTTAGTCGTAAGTTTTTATCAACAGTTTGTATTATCGAATGATGTTGAACAGTTTTTTATAAAATGACATTATTCCTGCGCGTTCGTTTAAGATATTGTTGGGTAGGTGTGGCGAGTCAGTTAAGTTGTCCTTATCGGTACAAACGATTAAGTTATTTTACTATTAGGGTGCGTAAGATTTTAATTTATATTTTACGATCGGGATCAATAAGTTGAATTTTGAGTTGAGAACTTTATTTTCATAAAAAATAAATATAATAAAAATAAAAAGAGGCTTTCGTTAACTTACGAAACGTCAACGAACGACTGAGAAATAATTCCGAATATAATCATTAAGTTTACCTCGAAATCATTATACTAATTATTATGTTTCGATAAGGTCATTCATTGTATCTATTTGTTTAAATATGTTTTTATTTAAGTGCCATAATTTAATGAATTAACATTGATAAATATTATTGTAATGCATAACCATGTACACCAATAAAACAAAATATAAAAAACATTGTTGTTTCAGTAGGTAACTACCTCATTCCCCTTGCTTTCCAACTAGCTCGCAGCTTTTGGCTGTCCAACCCTTAAATAATAGGTAGGTAGGGTACATTATTATTACCCAAGGTAGTTTGCAAATAAAAGAACAATAAAATTCGGTGAAACATTTATTTCACACTTTTCCTACTCTCTGTGCTTTTAGGTGACTTTTTTTTTGCTTTTATATTTTTAAGAAAATCTATGAAACTTTTACACTACTTTTTCAATCTAATAGTACTCTGTGGTAATACAGAATAATGATGATATTGCAACTATTAATCACTTGTTCCATGTAGTCATACACTAGGACAAGTGCTATTAATATAGAATTCTACATTTCTAGTACTTCGTGAATAGCGAAATATTATAATAATTAAGATAATATACCCTGACCAGGAACTAAAATACCGTGTAAAGAGGGCGCCATTGGTAGTTTTATCTGAGTTAAGAAGTTCGGTATATTTTTTTCTAGTAAATCTCTCTTTTTTACCTCTGTTTTACTACCCAAGAAAATTAAGATTTTGTTCAGGACGGACTCGAGTATTAGTTTGAATACAAGTTATTGGTGTGTAACTTGAATGTTTACTGGCTACATTGAAGTTATGTAGCTGAAACTACTAAGATTTATTGCACATTATCTAAACATCAATATATCATCTTTAAACCCGTGAGGAAACCTACTATATCAATATACGGTGAAAGCCGGGCGTTGGGTCATCCCGCTGCCTCGTCTAGATCTAGAGCACGCAGAGAGCGGAGGGTCGCGCGCGCTTGCAGGCCGCACGGATGCGCGGCGGTTCCGCTCGTTGTTGCGCAGGATTCGGTCCTCCTGCTCCTCGTCCAAGATGGCGGACCTCCGGCGCGGAGACATCGCCCGCGAGGTGCGCGGCGTGCGGGGGGCGCGGGCGGACCGACAACGGGTCAAAGGACGATCCTCTTCGGACCACTCGTGCACTGACATGTAGTATTCCTCCTGCATAGAAAAGTTTGGAGCTTTTGAGAAATTCCGGTAAAGCTTGACCAGAAATGTTGCAATGTAGAGAAAGAAGAGGAAAGCTACGTCTGATTTCTGTGGCAGAGAACAATGAAAAATGTAGCGAGCTTTATTAAGCTCCAATCGTCAAAATAGGTATTCTCGTTCATGATGCCAATTTCTAACAGATAGAAATAGAAATGATAGATAGATGATAGATGTCGAACCCAAGTGACCGAATCGACTATCAGTGACCATTAATAATAAAATATGAAAATTATACATAATACAATAAAGTAAAAGTAAAATGATAAGCGACTTACCGAACTCTCCAAATGTGTGTGCGAGTGCAATGTGTTTGGCAACGTTACTACGTTCAAGTTGTATAACTACGTTGTAGTCTTGTGATTCTGTGATTTTCTCTAAGGAGGCTAAACTTCGTCAATTTTGAATTACATATTTACACTATACTCTAAAATGAAACAAGAGTAGCTATTAGTGTTATGTTGTATTAAATGATTTAGGTACCAATTACATTAATACGTCCTCTCCGTTTCGCAAAATATTCTAAAGTAGGTAATCATCGAAACTTTGTATAAGGTACCTACTCGTAGTTTTCCTACAATAACCAGTACAAGTTTAGATAAAATTCATACATTTCATGAAGATTGTATATATATACATAATAAAATTATTCATCATAATGAGAACGATGAAATAAGGTAAATTTTAAGAGTAAGTAAACGAATTATTATGATTCGAAAACATATTGAAATGCAATACAAAGTTTAACTGTGGATCTTAACAATAATGTCAATGGAAATTGTGGCTATAGAGCTATAACACTGAATTATAATAATACCGCTATCTAATTCTAAATACTTTAATAACTGTAGTTAGTACATTTAACATTTAATATTCTAATAATAATCTGGTCAGTCGATCTCGAGCCCACAATTTGTTCTCGCCACAGCAGTATACAAAAATATCAAAAGTTTCGCTTGAAAAATTGAGATTATATGGGACATTAGCAGTAGAAAAGCTAAATTAATAATCAAGAAGGCCTAATTTGGTATTAATACTAAAAAATATCACAATATTATCTGGCTGGTGCTGTGTCAAGAACCCTGCTCAATACACTAAGCACTCCAAAGTAAATTTAAATCTGAAAGTGCATACAAACTACAAACAAATGGTACTGACTGAATGTAATAAAACCAGTGACAATAAAGCTTCAGTACATATATCTACGAGTAATACAAATAAATATTAATAGATATATACAAATGTCGCTATACAATACAATTGCAGCAATATCAAATGTAATGGTGCTATTGCTTAGTTATTAGACAACTAAATAAACGACAATTCCAATGTATCTACGATAAAAGGTGTGTATAGGGTGCATTTTGCTAAATCGTAATTTATATAAATAATTAATCACTATTTTGAAAGGATTTGGTAAATAAAGACGTAACAATGATAGTGATGCTCTTATAATGTTATTATCTATTGGCACTCTCGATTGTTTATCTATCGTAGATAAAAGAAAGCAATAAAATATTCGTTAAGGTACTCAACTACAAAAGATATAAAATACGTAACATTTCACCTACTCATAAATAAAGAAAATACATAAAAGCCGTTTCATTACTTGTCTAGAGAGATATGCTAACTCATTGACACTGATCCTGCTGATTTCACTAACATTCATATTTTTAAAACAAACTCGCCTATAATCATCACTCAAACAGGGTAGATACTTCAAATATAATTATCAACAAATATAAAAAATATACAAAATGTTTGGACTCTTGGTTAAAGTTAGTGTCGATTCCTTTCAGCAGTGTTCTAATACTGCTGCTGATTCAGATTTTCATCTGATTTGGGAGGCTGCGCTGCCGCCGGCGGTATTGGACTCTGAGACAGAAGAAACATTATTTTAATTTTCATATCATATCAAACTATAAAATCAATATGACAAAAAGAAACAAAATTGTAAATGAAAACAAAAAGGTTAAAACAGCAAATGATATTCAAAATAAACTCAAAACACCCGAATGAATTGTTAGTCAATCAACACGGAAGTCATGTCAAAAAAAATACCTTATGCCGTTAAAAGTTATTCAATAAAATGTGTACAAATACTCTGGCTGAAACAAAAATGACGATTTGTTACAACGATGAAAAGTAAGGATTGGCTTGATGACCATCACCCGGAGAAACAAAGGAAAAGCAGAAACAAAAACAAAAGAGTGATACAAGGCCTAAGTCAAGGCAACAACGGCTGAAGAAGCCTCACCTCCTGTCGTGATTCGGTGTGACTGCCCGGCGCTGGGGACTGTCCGGTCATCTGCTTGACGTAATCTTTATCGTCAAATATTTTAATATCACCACCTCCAGGTTTGTGCTTAACGTTGTCCAGAGATCCCACTTTGCTTTGTGCTTTGAATTCCAATTTTTGGTTTTCGATCTGTTCCAAAAAGTCAGTGTGGAAAAGGATGAATGTAGTGATAAAGCAGATATAATTATTATGTAGGTACATACATAGATATAAAAGTACTTCATCAGTGTTCCGTTGAATGATTTTTTTGCAAAAATATGGAAATAACTTCTTTGTGTTAGTGTCTAGGGCAAATATCAAAAAAAGAAAATATGTAAATCGATTGATCTTGATTTCCATGGAACACTGTAACAGATATACTTTCATATATAAATACATATTTTAATAAATAAATGTATATTTAGGCACTATAAGGTATAATTGTGCTGTGATAGATAATATTGTAAAAGGCTTCATTAAAAACATCGACAGCACACAGTGTATTTGTAAACGTATTACACTAGTATATATACCTATGTAAATACCTGGCATGTATTAATATACTATTGATTTACATAGCGTGCACAGCACATACACCATAATATTCATGTGAATCGTGTTTGTTAAAATACCAGTCCGTGTTGCGTATGTTTTTATGTGTTTCCGCACTGAATTTTTTATTCGGCATTCATTGTGTCAAGACATTCCGATAAATAAATAATAAATGAATAATGTTGCTAAAGTAAATTTTGTAAAGTGTATATTTAAAGACATTCCCTAATCATTTTTATTAATGCACTTAAGTACATTTGAGTGTGAAACGCAGAACATCCCAAAGCAGTAAGTAGCGTGTGAATAACAGCCGGCATCGTTCATCCTAAAGGTATCAACTAAGAACCTTATCACAACATCAATCAATAATTTATCGACTACATTATCACCGTCGATCACGAATCCACCAAACTGACCTTCCTCCACAAAGAATTGAAGGCAAATTGTTTATGAGATGCCCTCCATCTTGGCAACGCCCACCTTATAAACTAAAAAACAACAAATGGCACTTTATCCTTTCCATCTCGACCCTTTTCCTCTGTTCCTATGCCTGCCTCATTTAATGATTTCAATTAATTATTATCAGAGGTCTTATTTTCATCACCTATATACTTATAGTTAAAATAGGAATGGTGCAAGTGGTGTGATAGCACAATTAACATTGATACAGTACTTAAAATAAGCACACATTTGATACTATACAATGCTTTATGTACTCACTGCTCTTGTCCCGTTCTTCGCAACTGTTGACTAGAGAACAAGGATTATTTAAAATAATACCTAATTCTTACAAGTTCAATGAACACTGTATTCTACTCAGCATTATCTTGTGCATTCGTGTTGTTACTACATTTTATTCATGACGGTGCCTATAATACTATTACTACCTACTTCTCATACCTGTGAAACTGTGAATTTTCAACGAGTCCTATAATAAACTTTAATACTAATTTAACAACTGCCAACTGTGCTAACTATTTACCTAATCTAGAAGTTTCTGTCCATTTTTTACGTGGTATGACGTGTACTCACTTCTCTTCTTTGGGATGATAATTATTACTCGACGTATGTATTTACTTCAACTTATTGATTGAAGCCCTAATAAAAATGTTTATAGGTAGTTGTTGTGACTTGAGAATACGTATATAGTAATATGTACCTTAACAATGCCGCCCCCAGGCTTGTGAGTGATGTTCACCGTAGACGCAACTTTTGGCTTCGCCTTGTCCTTGAAGTCCAGTTTCACTGTTTCAATCTTCTTGTCTCCACCGCCAGGTTTGTACGAAGTATTCTGAAGAGATCCCACTTTTGATTTCGCATTCCATTCCAACTTTGTGGTTGTGATCTTTAATAAATAAAAGCATAAATTAATCGTAGTACGATATACGAGTATCTAATCTGTTTAGCTATTTAAGCTAAAGTAATGTAAAGCTTTTTAAGCTTTTGCTGGTTATTAACAATATTATTGTTAGATACCTACAGGATTCTTACTATACTTATTCAATACAACCCCAAACCGTGAAATCCCGTATCACAGAGTACTAGATAGTATAAAAGTTCTATTATCGTCATAGATTTATTGCCCTTACCTTCTTCGAACCACCACTAGGAGAGTAAGCGTCATTTTTAGCGGCAATACGGGGTGTAACGTTCCCAAATTCGATTTTTCTATTTTCAATTTTGACTTTTCCACCGCCAGGTTTGTACGTTGTGTTGTCTAAAGACCCGATTTTTGACTTAACGGCCTTTATGTTTGGAGATGGTGCGTTACCAACTTGTATCTTGTTCATTGGTACTTCTGTAAATAAAAAAAATATGTTATTAAATACGAAGAATACACTACGAGTATATGGAGAAATCGATTGCGCTATTTTTAAGAGGGTAGTACATTTTGATACTTGTAGTACCGATCGACGTAAGTCATAGCTCATAAATATTCCAATTCGGTTCGAGCTAATTCTATTCCATGGCGTTGTCGATCCGATTTTGTAATCAATATTAATGTTCGTGGTTCATTGGATCTTGCCAGGCCTGTTTGGTAAATCAATGGTTACTGGATTGAATTATTTTTTTATTTAGAACTAAATTTAAAAGTAGTACATACTCTTCTTTTCAACCGGTGGAGGATTCTCCGGAGTCTTGGCAGTAGCACTTTTGCTCGATGATCGTGAGAGATTTGGCTTGAGACTATTATTCGATTTTTCCTTTGTAGGCAATTTGCTTGGAACTTTCTTGTTAGGCGAACCAGGCGACCCGTTGATATCCTATGAATATTTCAATAAAATATATGCTTATAAATTTAAATTTATGTCAATAAAGTGTATTACCTATTACATAAAATATAGTAAATGCACTGAAAGTAATGAATTGCCTAATAAAATATTCAAATGGGTATTTACATTTCCTTGTGTAGATTCATCAACGCCGCTGTCGTTGTCACCATCTGAAACATACAAAATAATTGTGAAAATTGTAGAATACTAAATCTAAACTAAAAATCCCTCAATTTACCTAGTTATCTCATTAATTGGCTCATCTCAAATACTTGTATAACATAGGTACTTTGTTAGTATGCTAATGAAAATACCTTTAGGTCGCGTTTTTGGTGCAGATGTTGATTTCCGTGGAGTCGACTTCTTAGAATCGACGGGAGGTGCGTTTGTATTTAACTCGTTAGGTTTCTTGTATTCT
Source organism: Hofmannophila pseudospretella (assembly GCA_947369225.1). NCBI lineage: Eukaryota > Metazoa > Arthropoda > Insecta > Lepidoptera > Oecophoridae > Hofmannophila > Hofmannophila pseudospretella. The sequence goes on along the minus strand of OX376321.1, from coordinate 7,723,208 downwards.
GCCATCGGAGGCTTCGTGTCCTGGACCGGGGATTTCGGAGGCATTCTGTTTATGGTTACGGCTGGTTTAGCATCTTTTGTGTCATATTTAATATCTTGTTTCATGTCAGTTTTTGGTGTCTTTGGACGTGGTGGTTCAGGGGTCACACTTTGAGATTTATTTGACAAACCAGTACTTGATGAAACATTCTGCTTAAGTTCTGGAGACTCGTCGCTTCGTGTCAAAGATGGTGAACGATCCAACAAATCGGTTTTTTTCTGATTAATAACTGTATCGTTTGCATTTTTCGAAGACGGTAAATTATTTTGTAACACTACATCATCATTATCGTCGAATCTCTTTTTTGGCGTTGAACTGGGCAAAGTTCCTATAAACGACTCTGTCATTTTAGATCCAGACAATCGCGATTCTGGACGTTCGGACTCATTAGATGCTTCTGATCTGACACTCTCTTTAGAGCCACGTACATTATCCTTGCTCTCTATTTTCCCTTCTTGTATTAATCCAAGCCCTGGAGAACGGCTAGAAAGCTCATCGATTCTACCTCCCAAGGAAGTAACAGATTTTCGGCGGTCATCCTCCAATTTAAGCGGACTCGGTGCTCCAGGAGCTGCTGCAATGCTGTAACTTCTACCTTTAGCCACTCCGGGCGTTTCGTTACTATTTTCAGGCTTGTTGGCATGGTGGCCGCCATTGGAATAGCTTTCGTTATCCAGGTTGGCTGGTTTGCTTTGATAGTTTGAAGGATCAACGCCTCTAAACGGGCCTTGTGGTGGTTGTCTAGGTAACTGCCCAGGTGCTGGAACGGGACCAATGTTTCTGGGCACACTGCTGGTTTGTGGCACTAGCAGCGGTTTGGCGCCGTCAGGAGTTGTTGCGCTGAACTGCGGTTGTCTCGGTCCGAACTGGAGATTATTCGGTGGTGGGATTCTTTGAGGCGGTTGACCCGAAGTAGGCGACTGCAGCGGTCTAGGGCCTTGCTGAGGTGCAAAAGATTGGGGACCAGTAGGCCGTAGTTGAGGAGGCAGCGGTCGAGTTTGTTGCGATCCCGGTGGGCCGGAAGGCACGGGACCCCTGGGTATTGGTGTGCCTGGCCGAGGTGCAAATTGTGGCGGACTGGAGACGGGGCCTCCTGGTTGAAACTGTGGTCTTTGCTGGGGTTGTTGTGGAGCGCCCAGTCTCGGCGCTTGCGGCGGGAAGGCGGAGCGCGAGTCGGCCCTGGCGAGCGGGGGCCGCGGGGGCAACTGCACGGGGGCGGGGGGCTCCGGGCCGGGGGGACCAGCACTCGGCGGGCGAGCTTCCGCCGGGGCCTTTACGAGGTAAATAAGGTCAATATGTACACAGTTTCAGTACAAACATTTTCTTACATTTCTAACATATCCTTGCCAAAACCGCTTAATATTGTGAGCTAAAGTTTTAATGAGTAAGAGATTGTAATTTAGATACCTACCTAGGTAAATGCCTATTTAAAAGTGAAGAATAAGGTCGGTGCTTCTTTACTGACAGACTTAAAACACATTATGCACAAAAGTTATTGCTCGTGAGATTGAATTGGATTTGCACCTTTTTTTTTGGAAACCTTTAGTCACAGTCATAGAAAAAAGAGCTAGACTTACGAGTAGTGTGGTCACAGAGTACTACTATTTAATTCGATCTGTGATAGGTAAGGTATAATGTAAATGTACCTGATGTTGAATCGTGACGGGAAAATAAATACCTATAATTCCAATAAGACTTTATGAAAGTTTTGTATAATGAAATGCTAACGTCAACATCGGCGATTTTGGCAAATGTTACCCGGAGTAGGAATGATGGGAACGATAACAGCAGGGTGGGTCCACGGGCAGGGCGGAGACATCGGCGACATCGGCTACACTCCGCCGAAATCAAAGCAAATCAACACACTCTCCACAAAACAATATCGTAACGCTACGAGAAATTGCATGGATTTCATTTTGACTACTTGGTGCCATGCAACCTCAGCTTAATAAAAGTTTATAGTGCATTAACCTAAGTTAGTTCTTTTCATTTTACGATAAGATATAGTCTAGATATACTCTTTTATGATAAGAGTCAGTCGAATAACCTAGCTAGACCATACGACTAATCCTAAGACAGTTTTTCAACCTATTCTGTATCACGATCATCATATAATTTTTCCCTAGCACAAGCAAGTCCTTATTTTGGTGTCAATTGAAATTTTCCGCGAGATTCCGAAGAAAATCTACTTTCGATAGATGCAGTGCTATAAATAATACCGTGAAAGTCTAGAATATCAGTACCACCCGAAGCAAAGAGATCTTTTAAAACCGAAGTGATGCATTACAAAATGAAACTTCCGTGTTCCTCGTTCGGTAACTCGGTAGCGAACAGAACAAGTGGTAGAGTAGAGGGAAGCGAGCATCGGCCGATAGAATATACTGTCACGAACTCGGCTACTGGGTCAACGAGCTATAGATCAAGAAAGAGCTATTATTATTGTAAAAAAAACTATTTTAAGAAATCCCGAATGCTGGCACATATGTGGGTGTTTTCAATCGTATTTAAATTAATTTCTTCTTTAATTTTAGTCATTAAATTATGGATTTTTTCTCAGAAATATCCTACCTTCTTTAGAAAAATATTTGTCTTACTAACTTCTGTGCTCTATTTTCTGTGGTCTTACTCACCCAACCGTATTTACCATTCGTTTTATTAAATGCCATACGAATATCTTTAATTTGAAACACTGTATTTTATTTGTCAATCTCTCCTTTGCCGGTCGGATATTCAAGGTAACATTACCTTTAAAAGTTTACATTTATCTAAATGGACAACCCTTTTCAGGTCAAGTTACAATAATGACAATGTAATGTACCTATCGATTCGACCCTTTTAAAGCGAGTCGCCCGAGTCCAATAGTTTTTGTTTGAATTTAACTTGTAAAGGCGCTCAGAAAAAGTAGACGCGGAAAACTGGTGGTTCGACAGATTGAGTTCTGTTTTTACCGTGTCTTATTTATTGATGAAACCTAAGGCCATTACTTTATTAAAGAATAGTATGTAGAATTAGTCTACAGCGTCTGTTAATATACCTAACTACGAGTATACGAGTATATACGTCGTTTTCGCACTATAAGGTCTAACTTACAAATAAGGGGAACGTGGAGACATTGAATATCATGGACTTATGAAAATATTGTCATTGTCTGAGTGCTATAAAATGTCAAGCGTGTCGTAAAAACCAGTGGTTTTGTCTAAATATAAACAAAATGTAATTCTACCATTTTGAGGCATTTATATTCCACACGCACTTCAGGCTAGTGAACAGTTTATTTTTAGGCAAGCTTTCCTTTACCTACTTTAATTTTCTCCTCGCCTGCCTGCCTAGGTTTTGCCGAAACATAATGGTAGAGATTTACATGATAATCTGAAAGTATCGCTGTATCTTTTACATTTTACATAATGTATTGTTACTGAATTATTTACCATACCAAATACAGATAGCAGTAATAAAGTGTAATGATGCAAATAAGAAATTTTAAAAGAAAGAAATTTATTTTGTCAAAATTAATTGGAAAAGTTTAATGTAACTAACTAATTCTGGATTATAATTTATTACAACGCAATAAAAAATCCAGCCAATCATGTTTTTTGTGTTTGCACAACTTTCCTCAAGATCACCAAGGTGGTTTCGTTTAACTTATCGCGATGGAACCGTGTTTCAAATTGATTACTTAATAGCGTTAAGGGCACCTGAAAGGCGTGGCTTGTTCATTTTATTAGAGGGCGCAAAGACTTTCAATGCCAAGGAATTGTTAACAATTTTTCGCACCTTTTCAATGGCGTGTTAAACGAACAATAAGCTGACTAAATTACGGTGCTTTCAATAAAGTTGCCCATAAAGGAGTTATAATGGTGAAAATTGGGTCGAATCGAAGTTTTAGTACTATCCTGAAACTACATTAGTATAAAAGGTGCAGTTTTTGGCACTGTGTGCTCTCGTGTGCTCCACGAGGCTTACCCGGCTGGCGTTGTTAACTTCCATACTTCTGAACTAAGCAATAAATCTTTACAGTCTTGAAACAGTAAAAGTTTCTATGTCATAATTCTTCCTTCGACGAGTCGATCGCGGATTTGCGATATTTCCTTGAAACTATAAAGACAATAAAAATGATATTAGTTTGACGTGCCGCAAAACTCTACCTACATAGTGCCGATGCCAAAAAAATGTGCTATGCTGCCGTAACATGTTTCTAAAGTGTTCCGATGAGTGTACGAAAAAACAAAGACGTGGAAAAGTACCTACTTACATTCTAAAATACAATAACGACAAATTTTATATCGATCGATAAGCTAATCGCATGGATTTAGTTGGATTTAATTTGTGCTATGACGTCCATGGATCATGATAACTTAACCAAGCACTAAACTTTAAACCAGATAACAAACTAATTGACGTCCTTTCGAATAGGTGAGAGGAGTAATTTAATAAGTAAGTATACGAATTACGAACACGTGTGAATTATTTCAATTGAACTATTTTACACTTGCGAGTAGATAAGTGGTTATAATTACAACACTTACCATACCACTCATCATGGAAAGAAGTGATAGCATGAACTAAAAATAGATGCCTTTACCCAAAATACATACATAGTGCATTTACGACAAGTGTTTGAAAAGCTACTTTGCAATGATTATCAAACTTCATAAGATTAGTCATCTTATGATTATTAATACTACTTCATGATTTTCGGATTCAGTGCTTCCATAATTTTAATATTGGCACCATTACCTGAAGTAGAAATTGCTCAGGAGGGTTTCCAAGTCGCCAATCAAAAATTAAATCGGTTATCTACAAGGAATAACAATTCTTTTAGATAACCCGGTTATCTATCAGGAATATTTTTTCTTCGTAGGAAACCACGGTTTTCTATAAGGAAAAACAATTCTTCATAGAAAACCCGGTTATCTATGAAGAAATATTTTTCCTTGTTTTTGTGATATTTATTACATAATTTTTGTCATATGTACCTATATGGTGGTCTATTAATAAAGGATTTTCTATGTCTATTTTCAGTTATCAAACTTGGTTATCTACGTGGAAGTCACGGATTGGTGTAGGAGTGCTATAATTAACCACGTAAACATACTAAATCTATCTATGACCGTTATTGGTGTCACGAATGACGATTTTATTTGAGTATTTCAGCCTTTTTCAGACGTATACCGGCGTCAATGACCGGATTTCCCAAAAGGTACCTACTCATTTAAAAACTACTTATTCTTAGAATCAATAAAAAATACATTAGATTCCGTTTTTGTACTCACTTATACGCATGAGCATGTGACAAAAAGTTATTACCTACTCGTTAAGCTATATTCATATTATGCGTCAAAATTATTGTAAGAGTATTTCTAAATCTTTCGAACATTAGAGATGTGATCGATACAACAAACAGGATAAAAGCCGAAAATTGTCATAGAAACCTTGATAAAAGTTTCCTACTTCCAACGTAAACACAGTTGCAACTCAAGGTAAAACACGTGTTAGTCTAGTACATATTTTTAGGGAGGGGAAATGATTGGGCACTCTGGCACTCCTATGGGAGGAGCTCATTTTTGGGAGAGTCCTACCTAGGCAACCTTGAATTTCTCGACCAAACCTATAACTACGTTGAAGGTTGCTCCAAAACGTTCTATCTTGGCCATTCATTGCGACAATGTAGTCATAGAGAATTACACATAGAAAAAACAAGACATCTTTAGAAGGTACTTTGAAGCAAGAAGCTTACCATCTTCGATCTGTGTTGAAGATATGTTATCAATAGAACTGCAATTTACTACGAAAAGTAATTCCTGTTTGACAAAATTGAAAAAGATCTGCGGCCGTATTCGGCACTAGAGGTGGGGTGAAAATAACCGGTAGCTGCTACTGGCTCTGGATCAGACCCCTGACCTGGCTGCGTTTTCAATTATTTTCGACGAGTAAAGACACATTGACTAAATCTATCCCAAAAGGACTAACAAGTAATATCAAGAAAGGTTATTTTGTACTTCATGTAGGTAAAGCAAGTTCTTATCCAAAAATTAAGCCTGCAGTACTTGTGCCTATAGGAATTAAATATCTCAATATGTGTATTTTTTAGGGTAACCGAAGAAAATATGAGTTTTACTAATACAACTATAAATAACGAATGCAATTTTGAAATGAAATCATATATATGATGCCTCGTACTGATTGGATGAGACTGAGCACCCCATAACGAAATTGGCAGCTTTGAACATACCATTAACTTGGCAACCGATTAACCTTTCAGGTCGCTCGAGACATCGAATGACAACGTCACTCCCTTTACCAATTGTGATCACAGTTCTCGATATTAACATCAGTCGCCTCCAGGCGTTGCCTGCGTGGGGCCCGTTTTGTCGCATAAAAAACGCTCCTCATTCAAATTGTAATAACTTTGTCAAAAATAGTCAAACTCAAAATCTAGTAAGATGCCAATAAATCCACCTATCTTAAAAACTGTATGTAACCCAGTAGAGATAGCAATATTAATTTTTTTTCAAAAATAAATAATCACCATGCCGCAGACACACTGTCGAGACAAAGCAAGAAAAAGAAAACTGAGCGTGAAAACCGTCAAGTCAAATTCAGAGAGACAACGTAACTACCGTTTAAAAAAATATTAACAATATCGGACGAGTCTGCACAAAATGGCGACCGATCAAAAGATGGACCGAGTCGAAATTTGAAGCGTTCGCTATCCCCGGTTGTTGGGCCGTCTGGAATGACTTCTAAGCGATGTATCATGGTGTCCGATAATGAACCTGACGAATCCGATGACTCCGACGCTGGTGATGAGTGTCTCGTCAACCATGGCCCATCGATGCACATTGATTCCATGTCTTACAGCAGATACCTTCTGCCGGGTTTTTTTTTTCATCGCATTACCTGATTTGGTACTTACGAGTAAAAAAATTGGTTATCATGATTTCATCATCTTTATTAGACGTCAATGGAGTAGAGACGCAAGCGAATACTCATAAGAATCAGATAGACAGAAAAGTAGGTACGAGTACTACCAGACAAGGATAGAATAATACACCTGCATAAGGTAACATACGAGTAATGTTAATTCCAGGAAATTCGACGTTACATGACGAATAATTGTTAGAGCCAGAGGCATCAGACAAACATCGATTTATACTACTGATTAAACCAGCATGGTACATAAAAACATTTGTACAAATAACCAAACCTTATCTATAAATAAATCGCCCTTCCTTTAGTGATAAATTTTCCGGTTACACAATGCCTTTATAGGTAGGTGCTTATTACATTATACCAATATCGAATAAAAAACAAATATGTCATTAGAACTTAAAATGGAAATGTGGCAATTTTCATTTGCGTAGAGAACATTGTTGGCATCATTATTTCTAGTTTCATTAGTTATATAGTGCTTCTGGTAATTACTGACTTAGCTAAGTACTTATACCTATTGGGAGATAAACGTACTCAGTTATTGAAACATTTAATTATAACCATCTTTACAGAGATTTAATTTAAAAAGAATTAAAATAAAGACCTTTTTTATTATAATTTTCCGACTCTTTTATTACAATTGTAATAATTTACGGTCTTCAATTTCTCAATGCCAAGAAAAATGCCCGGAGGCTTACCAGTGTCATGTAATTACCTACTCGTACATAAACCTACGTATAACACTAAGATTCTTGTTACGTACGTACTTAAGTATACGTATATCGTAAAATCTTGAGAGCTAAGGAGACCGCGGAACTCGCACTGGCGTCACTCTATCTGGCGACTCTGGCGTCAGGCGGCGGCTGTGACGTGGTCTCCGATAGAAAATTTCTTTGCCAAATGTGACTCAGAGCCGATATAAAACCGCGCCGCTAAGAAAATAGCGGCCATTACGCACAAAACCACCGTCCGGTCAATATACGAGTATTTAGTGCGCTGGAAGCAAATGTTTGTAAACGGCGTGGAAATTATCAGTTCTAGATTGGGAAATATTAGCTTGGATCTACAAAGTAAGTTTTGTTATTATTTAATAATTGTTTATTTCAGTCAGTAAAATTGTTACGTTGAAACTACAGTAGATATTTTGATTAAATTAGTAATTATATTTAAGAAAAGTTTATTTTCATACTTGATCATTGCACATAAAGGCTTTACTTAAATATTATGATAATATGATAACTTTGATAAGTAGGTATCTACTTTGGAAAAATTCGAATTTGAAGAAACAGTATTTCAATTAAGTTACATAAAGTGTAAGTTTGCTTATTTATTTGTTCGAAGAACTTAACATAAAAACTTAGTATCCATTACTGAGAATTGGAACAAAACACTTTGCTACAATTTCACACATTCATCTATCAATCAGACCAACAACATAAACACTGCGGGTAAGTGTGTTACGCATCAAACACGCTGATATCCTAACATAACTAATCAAAAACCAATCTCGTTACAGATAAAATGCAACCTAAAGCCGACAGACCTCCAGTCTGCCCAAAAGGGCAACTGCCACTTCTACACCTGACGCCGTCCAACGCTGGACAGAAGAAGCCGGATGCAACACAGCACCAGAGCACGGACAACCCCTGGTTACTGAAGCCCAGACATGACATCCCTTCAACGCCACCCCCTCAAGCTGACCCCCAACCCTTCTTCCAACAAAAGTCAGGGTAGCTTTAACATTTCTAATAAAATGAAAGGATATTACAAATGGCAAGCTGCCATCGTGTCAATTCGTCTTTTAAATGAAGTCAAATATAAACATCTCGGTCGGGAAACTACGTAAATGTCGGAGAAAAGGCGAGGAGATTTCAGCAAGTAGCTTTAAAATATATCCGTTGGCGTCACGGCCGGACCGCGGGGCGTTTTGCTCAACCCATTACTTGTGGTCTTGAACGACATAAAATGTGGTATTATTGGGCTGTTCATGTGATAATCAAGACAATATTTATTCTATAAGGTTAGTCGTAATTATTTATTCTCAAGATAGACAAAATGTGCTAATAATTACGCATGGCGTACAATGTGATATAGCTATGAATAACTTAGCAAATATATTGCTATAATTATAGTGAAAAATGTTAGTTTTAAGAAGGCTCCATGGCCGTGGGGTCAATTTTGTCCGTGATAAACATTCAAATAAATTGTAATCCTTTTTCTGCTAGGTACTACTCTATATATAGAGTTATGCTTATGCTTATAACTTTTGCTAATCTTCGTCTCTATCACGTAAATATATAATATTACATACCTACTCATATATTTTTTATAAGTACGTGGTATAGATAACAATAGGTCATATATTGTTAATAATCAGATATTCAATAGTAATGCTAATAAAACAGAAAAAAAATCAATTGAAGCTACAATATAGCTTACGTCCTATTGTAAAATAATAAAGATTATTGTTTCAGAATAAATTATTGTTTCTCCTTAATTTTATGTTTATAAAGTGTCCTTATATTAGTAGATGAAAATCGGTGTCGTAATACTGACAAGGCTTAAACCCTTACAAGGAAACCATAGAAGCCCTTGTCACGGGTGACAACATTTTATTACATCGCCCACTCTATGATTATCTATCGATAAGATAGAATAAATAAATATTATAATACCTACACTGTACCTATAAACTACTGTAATATCTTAAATAAACATGTAATATTTTAAAGATCATTGTTTGTCATTGGTTGACGTTAAAATCTGTAAAAAAGTTACATGCCTCTACTTATTTACAGATTTTAATGTCAACCAAGAACACTAAATGAAAATCAGATTTTAAAGATCATTGTTTGTCATTGGTTGACGTTAAAATCTGTAAATAAGTTACATGCCTCTACTTATTTACAGATTTTAATGTCAACCAAGTCTTCTGCTAAGAATAAATAAAAATATACACTAGTTACAAATGGAAATTACCTTGGTTGTATTGGTAATGTGTAAAACATTTTAAAAAATAGAACAACATACATCAAGAGACAAAATGAAAAACAGGTGGCGATTCTCAGTCAATTAGTTATAATAAAATTATAGTTATAATAACCTGAGGTTAAGACAGTGTCTACGTAAGCACATCATTAGAGGTCAGTAACAGAAAAGTTTAAACTCCGAGAATATTTTTTTTAAAGTGGTAAGTAGTATTATATGTACATTTTATTATTACTCAATCAAACTGGAAAAGAGAAGTGACGAACAAAGTTCAATGAAATTATGTGTAACCAGAGAAATCTAATTTGTTTAGTTTAGAAAGCCAAAATGTATATTCCGACTCATAAAAAACTTTGTCGTGTTCTCAATTGAGGAGAGTTAGCCGTACCACCTCTGAGTCACAGTTGTGAGTCATCTAAACAAAACGAAGGAAGGATGGTGTATGTACATCTCATACACGATGGAATCGTAAGACAGGTAACATTGATCTAATTAGAAATCAAAATGAGTATATCACTCAATATGTACACGATTATAGTGACTCTCTTCTTACAGATTTAGAGGAAAAAGGGGTCTTGCATGTAAGTAATATTACCTATTTGACTGATTAGGGGTAATGACCAATTAGGGATTTAGTGCTTGAGTACAAAAAATCTAAAATATTAATTTTAATGATACTCCTTCAAGTACCTAGTAGTACAGTAAAAACTACTAAAATCTATAGTGGAAATGTAAGTAGAGCAGTTATTTATAGTGATTTTAGTAGTTATTCTATGGCAGTGTTGCAACTTGGAGAAACTATACTATAGACGCTCCTCAAATCCTTATCTACATTGCAGAGTATATGGAAACAGAAGTCATTTACTTAGATTCTTCTTCTAAGTCGTATTCCTCATTGCTGAGGGTCGTGATCATTCTAAGGAATTAATCACATGGAACGACTCTCGTGGCAGATTTAATGGAGTGGTTTGCCATTGCCTTCCCCATTTCACACATGGTTTCCTCACGATGTTTTCCTTCACCGTCAGAGTAGTCGGTAAATGTACGTAAGTCCTTCGAAATAAACGAAAAAGTCATTGCTACATGACATTGCATGGTTTTGAACTCGGACCTCCCGCATGGGAGTCCGACGTCCTTGCCACGACGCGACGCCACTGACGCTCTATTTATATTTACTTAGATACAGAGTGGAATTTACGAAACTGTAATTCGTTCCAAAAATGCAGTTCGCCGTGGGTGTCACAACCGGCGGCGGTGCGATCCGTCAAGTGATCAAATTGTACGACCTGACTCACGCCCAGATATATTTTTACCTACTGTTCTATACACGTAAACACACTATGACTATATCGCCGATTTATCCTAATGCATCACCTAAAATATTTACGCGAATACGAGTATATACGTGGACTGTTTGTTTACAGCTTCAATCTCAAAAATAAATAAAATTATCTTTCACGTCGTGTTGTAATAACATGTTCCTTGATTTCTCGAAGGCTGAAATGTTTATCTTAATGCACTTTGATTAATTATAATCCATTGCCAAAGTTATAATCTTATCAGCTGTATTTTCGATGGCTGGTTAAAATACCTGATAATGCAATGAACCTTTTTTATTAGCCAAAAAATATTTGTGGCATGTGAACATACTTACATATTTTATGGCCACGAAAAGTATTCTGACTGAACATAAGAGACGTTTAGAAGTAAATAATACATTACATATTATCAAAATGATCATCAGAATCTATAACATGACGAACTTACAACACGATACATTGCATCGTATAAGACAGAGCAATGCTTTTCACCCTCTTACGTACGCATATTAGCGTTATAGGCAACAAAAATAGTTTATTTTTAGACGACATTCCAGGTACCATCAAGGGCGTACTTAGGATTTCCCAGGCACTATCGTCAGGCACAATAACCCCTAATGCCTTTGTTCAAACAAGTGAGTGATGAGCGAGTGTGCGATCGATTTTTTGAGGAATAAATATCGAACAACTATGTACAGTACACTATTTACTTCAACAACGTAAAGTGATATCGAACATGAAGGACTAGAATGTTCCGAATGTACGGGAAGCCTGGGCAGTGCTTTGTGTTTCAGTAATCAATATTGTACTTACCTAGCGAAAGATGACGAAGAAACACTAGTTTTAGTACTGAATAGATGTGGAATAATTGGATTATATTTGTTGAAAGTTTGATAAAATAAGGGTGCGATCTGCAGTGGTCGCCGGCAAAGCCTGATGTGCCGTGATATGGGCGCCTCTGTCGACTTCTAAAATCTATGAAGACTACCTAACTTACTAGAGGAGGCATTGCCTCGTTTGCTTCAAGTAATACTTATAGAAGAATTTATAATATTTTACAATAATAATTTCACGTGTTTCAAATAAAGATCTGAGCTCTACCATTAGCTCTACGAGTATTCCATATTGAAATTTGGTAATTATTCATTTCAAAATTTACATAAAAACAACATGTAGTAACTGATGAATGATGCTATGTACTACAAACTCAGCCTAACAATATCCTTTTCAAAATTCGTACGAATTATGATTTTACGTATCTAAATATTCTTAGCTCTTAGAGAGGGTGCGTCCTGCGCCCTGAAAATGATGCGCGCGCAACACCATCGGTCACAATCCCTTTAGAACGGACATATTACCACTCTCTTTTGACTTCACACGCGTTAAAAGGTATATTTGACCCTCTCACACCGATACTGTGTGAACGAGACGTGAGAGTCGAGTGACACGTTCGAAAGTAGGTTGGCTGTAGAAAACCTCCCAAAATAAACAACACGATAACACGCAAAAACTGCTTCGACGCAATTGACTAACGGATATCTTTACAAATATTGTGTGAAGACGACTGTGGAAAAATAAGAATATTAAATATAAAGTATTGCTACGAAATTATACATTTGTAATTCATTTGAGATGAGCCAAATCACAAATACTTAATATAATAGCTAATAATACCATTGATTATTTAAATCCATATCCTCTGGAACTACCTGTAACAAAAATATATAATTTAATTGAAAATCGTGATAAAATATTTAATTGATATTTAAATAAGAAGGGAAAGACATCAAACATTTATTGCGACTTTAACACTATTAGGGTCATTTCACCCTTACGGAAAATTGCTCGCGCACTTAGCGCGTGTGGTGTGACTTGACCCTTACTTCTTCTAAAAATAATTAATTATAATATCAATCATTTATTGCTTCTTTTTTTTCTAAAGTAATGGACTTTCTGACTTTAACACAATTACTCTTCTAAATATAATTGCCTAATTATATACACAATCTCAGTTTAATTAAAAAATAAGTAGGTAAATACCTAAATAAGGTTCTGCCAACGTCCATATTAAGGAGCTATATTTAACGCGTTTTATCAACGAAAGTCGTAAAAGTTACATAGATTTTCAACAGAGATCAAGATCGGCAACTAATTAACTATTACCATATTCTAAAATCTAAGGCCTAAACTATTACCTTGACTACCTATACCTACCCCTATTATATTCACTTTCATACCGAGTGTAGGGCAAATCGCACAGTAATGGCTATCGAATATTATACCAACTGGACGCGAACTCGACACGAACTCAACTCAGAGCAAAGCATTGAAATGTGAGCTTTATATCGTATTATATACCGGAGGTTTTCAAAATTCTAAAGTAGAAGGTGAAGTAGTCGTCCATGAGTTGTCAACGCGTGGGCTACTCGTCGACTACTACTTCACTTGAAGTTTGCCGTTGAAAGTTGCCGTTGATGAGATAAACCTAGTAATAAAAGTAGTCTAAAATTGACAACTTTAACGGGCCTTATGTTGTATTTTCTCCACAAAAATTTTTGTAAAAAATATATTCGTATTCTACTTGAACTATAAACAACGATATCCGGAACAAAAAATATTTTATCGACTCCCTTTAATTGTAAGGGATCCTGCCTAAACACAATTTTACAACATTTTAAAGTCGATATTCGGATTTGGGACAAGGGAAATAAGGGAATACATATTACGTGAAATTTTGAAGTATATATCTTATTCCGTTTTGGCACTAGACCCGCGTGACAGACGGACGAACGACAGAGCGACAGCAAAATGGAGCCCTTTTGCTGTCGCTCTGTCGTTCGTCTCTTCAGGATACGGATCATTAAAAATTTACCCTATACATACACGTTCATACAGAGTAGCAAATCGCACAGTAATTCGGTAAGTATAGGCGGGTATTTGTTTTCTCTCTATATGAGTATAATAGCCCACCTTATTTATTGGGATTTCACTTTAGAAACCGCAATATTTATCTAATGCATGAACCTTTTGTAAAATGTGTACAATCTTCTGTACGCAAAGTGTATTAAAAAGGGAAAAGCCTCTTCACTCCGAGCCAGGATGATAACACCCTGTAAGTACCTATTGGGATGTACTTTGTTGCACATTGACTAAGTACCTACACTGTCTTCTTAAAAAAATAAACTTAGGTTAATTCTGCTCAATATCAGATATAAAGACATACAAAATTTGTTTTATGCGTTAGTAAAGCGATTATTATTATACTTCACTGAATTCATTCTGTCTGACTGAATTCAGTTTGTTTGAATCCAGTCAAGTGTAAATATATTCAATACGGCTAGTCTGCGATTTACAAGCCCGTAAACAAAAAGAAGTCTGTCTTATTAGTCGAACAAATCGTTGACTGAAATCAGTCAAGTGTAATAAGCGTTCAGTAGATAAAGGTACCGAATAGTTATGACTTAAATTTGTCGTGCCATCAGATTGTAAGGCCCATCGAAAGCATAAAACGGCAGTCCTTGAAGGTTACGGGCCTGAAACCCAACCAGGAAGCAGAGCGGTTGCGTGTCTCATTTCATTATTCAGGTGCGTGTCGCTTCGAAAGGCGTTTGCAGTTTGAAAAATGTATGTTGTTCTACGTATCATTCCTTTTTTGCCTGTCAATCAATATCCTGTACTTATTTCCATACACATACTTATTCTATGAGTACATTCGGATTCGAACGCTTTGAGCACTCCGATATTGGAAAATCTATATAGAAAATTCAGAATTCAAATTTGAATTTATCCCTATTAAAATATCGACCTTAACGCCTTTGTCACACAGCAGCGACTTTGAAATGGAATCGAATGGACTCATACAAATATATAAAATCAAAAAATGTATTTCTATGGATTTGGTCGGATTCAGTTTCAATATAACTGCGTGTGCTAAAGGCTTTACGGCTGTCTGTGGTACCGTACCACGTGGTACCTCAATTTAAATAAACAAAAAATCTATAAGAAAGCTTAACTTGTAGGACGCCTTGGTATACAGAATTCATTAAACTCAAAATGACTTAAATTTAGTAAGACTAAAAAGCAAAAAATCTGACATCAAATATTGTGTAAAATGCAAAATGTCTAAGATGCAGAACACCAAAACTGTAGGTGGTCTAGACAGTAGTTCAGCTCAGTTCACCTATTAGGCTTTCCGTTTAAGTTTGGACATAATTAGCATGCTAGAATTATTTTAGACTACTACCTATCTTTAATAGGTACTCTACTATCTTGACAGGGGAGAAAACCAAACTATAAGTTGAAAAATCATATCCTGATGTGTGGTTTCAAAAACCCGTAATTTCCTATCATCACAATCTCATGACAATCGGGGATTTCCTTACAGATACTCGTAGCCATTCCAGAAATAATTACCTACTCACACCTTTACATAGTTTCCTTATGATGTTGCGGATCTGTTAAAAAACTTACTACTAAAGTCCATCATCTGAAAGTCTTTGTTACAGAAATTCGCAATCTAGAATTTCTCTACCTACGTAAGCGGCTACCGAAGAAAATTTAAATGTTGAAAGTTAGTGTTGAACATTGTAGCTTAGTAGATTACCTTCTCTCTGATTGTAGCAACAAAAACTCAGAATTTCCGAGATTTTCCTAAATGTTCACAGCTAGTGCCATCTTTCGAAACTTTACGAAACTCTGCAGTGGACCATTTTCCAGCGCCATGACATACTTTTTCCAACGCGGACGAACTTTCTGCATCCGCTTTTCACGTCGTTTTGCTCGTTGCGTATAGGTGGCGCTGCTACCGATTGTGTATGAAAATTATTAAGCTTCGCAAAAACTCTTGCAAGAGCCTCTGAATAGATGGCGTCTACTCCAAAGATAGCCCCTACACTAATCGTATTACGCATTACAGTGAAGAGGTGATGATGATATTGAGTCTAGCTAGAGTAAAGATTATTATAGCAGTTTTATGGCAGTAGGATGTGCGCAATAGATTTGTCCAAACCATAGGCTGTAAAAATAGGTGACAAAACTTCGACAGTAGGATATAGATAGGTGTAGTTACAGAATGAAAATATAGAGACAGAAAGTAGAGCAAAGAGAACAAAAAACTTCGATATCCGAATAAATAGTTTTTTCATATTATATCTTCAAACTAACACCTCCCAAGGCCAAGGATAACAACATCCTAAAATATTTCGTTAGATGTTTATCAGGTTTTTATTTATCTAAGCCGCTACTATACGGGACATACAGTGCCTAAACAATTTATAAATATTTAATCACAAAACATTTAGAGAGACACTGTTCGCCATTATGAATTCCCCCTGCACTGTACCGTCACCGCTTAATGACCTCAATCCTCGAAGCCTCAGACAATGGACCCGAGTGTTTGCCTCCCAACCCTTCCCGAGTCAATAGCCGAGGGTAGAGGTAGAATCCCGACCCACCCTCCGTGCTAAATATCTCCGTTTTAGCGATTATTTTGACTCATTTAACTGCATTTTGCGAAGAGACTTTAATTGCTAGCAAAAAGAGTAACACATTGTCTTTAACGATACTTAAGCACCCTCGGTTCTAGTACTTATTCGTCATAAGTAGGTACCTACTTGAATTTCTCTGTTAACTTATAGATTCACTGTAACCTGCCGATATTATTGGTTTAACTTTACGTTTGGCTTAACATTAGATTATTATTATTGCTACGCTTGCGTGGAATTTTTTCTGGTTTTTACTTTTTTCAGAAACCATCCCGGGCGTGCGCACTACAACTTACCAAAGTTTCATCGCAATCGGATAAATAGTTAAGGAGCGCATAGAAACAAAGAAACATTCATTTTTATATAAATATTTTCTAATTAAGTCAATAAAACCTAGTAAATGTATTGAGTAGAGCGTTCGGTGGGCTAGTGGCTAGGGCGCCGGACTCCCGTACGGGAGGTCCGGGTTCGAAACCATACAGTGCCATGTACCAATGAGTTTTTCGTATTTTTCGAAGACTTACGTACATTTACCGGCTGCTCTAACGGTGAAGGAAAACATCGTGAGGAAAACCTGCACACTGAGATGACCAGTCTGTAAAATGGGGTAGGCACAACAGATCCTCAAGGGTCGAAATGCCGCTGGGATTATTTCCGGTCCCCTATCATAAGATAAGATAAAGGTAGTTACTACCTTTTGCAGATGATGATTCATCTTTTGCAGATTATGAGTACCACTCCCTCTTTGACTCATAAGTAACTTAATTTTAATGATGACTTTTAGTTTCTTTTCCAACTTTTAATTCAATGTAAGTAACCTCTTCATGACCTATAATGGATTTATTTAATTCACAATTAGTAAAACAGTTACAGATGGAATCATTTGGTATCTGTTACTCTGTGCCCATAAATTAATTGTACCTAAGCTTTATTTTCCACTCAGTGCGCCTGAGAAAGCTCTTTAAATTAACATCAATTAAACTGCCTTTTTACTGCTATTTTAACAATATTTACCCATGACATAGCATTGTTCTTCAGTAATTAATTTACATTAATATATCATGTTTGTAAGATATTATATTATACCCGCGCTTTCAAGGTATACGTATATAAGAGAGACTTATCTTGTTTGTTTGTATACTACATTCTCACGCCAAAAGGTAAGAAAAGCAATTATTTATTTAGAACACACATTATCGTAGGTACCTACTGTTATTACTATTTATTAATACATTGTAATATCAAATGAAACGTCCTAGCTACGAAAGAACTAGGTATTTTGAAAACCTAGATATTTTGAGTTGCAGACTTTTCTATAAAAATTAAAGGTATATTTTAAAGTATTTTTACAGATTTCATGTGTTTAGGCCGTTTAGAGCGAACCGTTAACTTTCGGGTTAACTCTAACCCGACGTAATTTTTTATGAAAAGCATAGAAATTTCGCTAATTAACCCAGGGTTAAATTTTCGCACAAGTGGGCCTAAAGACCTATTATTTAGTACAATTTTTGTGAATTTACCCTTGTTCAAGTTCACCTCTATGCTTATTGAGATGTCCTGACCTGTGTGAAATAGTCAGTCGGTTGTAGTATGGAATATCTTATCTGTACTCATACCTAAGTAGGTATAAAATAAATAAAAAAATGTATAAGAATTGGTTCTACTCACTGTTAACAGAGTAGTTCTACCTATACTATATTAAAAGTGTCGGAATAAGGGCTATGACTTTGTAGGCAAGACAACTCAAATGCGGTTTGGTCAAATGCGGGTTATAGTAGTAAATAAAAAAATAAAAAAACTTAAACATTTTAAAAGTTCCAGAACACAATATTTCTGTTATTCTAACCTTAATGAATTACCATTAAAAGTATGTTAAAACTAAAACTAACATCGTTTTGATTAGTCAATAGTCAATGTTATTTTTTATAAAATCAGGTTTTGTTATTACCTACTGTGAATCATGTAGATATACTCGTATGTATGCAGGACCAATGCCAGTGCCACTAATCGACTCTATTGCGAAAAGATAGATTTGGAGGCAAAAATGACCTTCGATGTCGTCATATAGCGGACTCCGACTAGTTCCATTACATCACCCTCAGAATTACTCTGTTTAGTAGGTATCTGTTTACCTAATGCTACACTGAAACAAAAGCTTGTTTACTTCAAACAAGAACTTGTTTCTATATGAGCATATAAAGTCAGCTTGTTAACTTCAACAAAAAATTGTTCAATTCTACTAAGATCTTAGTCGTATCTATCAAGTAATTTGTTCAAATGAATTAAAGTGTCATTGTAGCTTAAAAAGATATGGGTCATCTACGCTGTGTCACACATCAGGCCTCGATCCGATCTCAAAGCCGCTCTCTGATAAGTTGATAATATGAATTTTAATCTTAATTCATTTGAACAAATTACTTGATAGATACAACTAAGATCTTGGTTGAATTGAACAATTTTTGGTTGAATTTAACAAGCCGACTTAATTCATTAAATTATTATTATTCTTTTTTATTGAATTAGGAATAAAATTCATTATCAGCTTATCAGAGAGCAGCTTGGTGATCGGATCGAGGCGTGATGTATGACATAGCGTAGATGACCCATACTACTGTTTTTTAGAGCCAGAGCTCTAAAAAAAACTGAAAAAATAGCTTGTTTGATTTAGAAATCAAACAAGCTATTTTTTCAGTGTATGGGTCATCTACGCTGTGTCACACATCATGCCTCGATCAGATCACAAAGCCGCTCTCTGATAAGCTGATAATGAATTTTATTCTTAAGGTGATAAGATTAAGATTCAATAACTCCGCTGTTATGTTGTAAAATAGATACCTACTTAACTATTTACTTACCTATACCACCCTATACCTGACGTATTCGATAGGAATCTAAATGTTATAATCCGATAGAATATTATCTAAGTAAATGCCTATAGTTACTAATTTGTAAATGTTTACTTGTCGATATTTATTCTACAAGTCTATCTTTATATACCATCACATTAAAAAAAATTGTTTATATTTAAAAATAAATCTTAATGCTGTTGCAAGTCAATGTTGTTAAGAAATATTAGTAATCTTGACCACACTTACAAAACATGTGTAAATATTTCTGTAGGTATATCACGTAATAAAGTATTTATAAGTTGCTTGCTTATCGTATGGTTAGTGGCCAACCTATTTGTCAGAGTTGTTCAGGTCGCCGTAGGCCTCTGACAAGGCTTAACGACAGCTGTCGAACGACAACAACCGGGACCGACTGCTTAACGTCCTCTCCGAGACACGGAGGAGCTCAGATGAAATATGCCACAAGCGGTGACCCATCCTGGCACCGACCGCGCCAACGTTTCTTAACCTGCAGGATCACTTTCGGACCGTGCTCGCAACTAGGCTACGAGTTCCTCAATATTTAGCTCCTTTATAAGTAATTAATAACTTAAAATGTAGTTCTGTATGTTCGTCTCTAAGTTAGTTACCTATAACAGCAAATATTATTTTATTTATTCTATGACTACTAAAATTAGTTTCGTCTAGGATTAGACTTAAATAATATATTGTTTCACGGGTTTTTATTGTATTTTATTAATTACGACCGGTTTCGTTTACACATCTTCAGACAAAAACCTGAAGATGTGTAAAGAAACCGGTCGTAATTAATAAAATACAATAAACACCCGTGAAACAGTATATTAATTAAGTCTAATCATGTACTACAAGTTTCACCTAGTGCCAACAACCGCAAATATTAACCATTTAGTTTCGTATGTTTCGTCCTTGCTACTCATGTGGCAACTACTTCTAAACGTCATACCCTAACTGTGCTACTATATTAGTATGTTACAAACAATACATGCAATGTGTGAAATCGTCGCATACGCACCGCCACACTAATTTGTATGCGACCTCACGGCGACGCGCGCCCCGCTAGGGTAAATCATTGGACGGTTCATTTCATACATCTCACTGGTACAACGTTCACTATACAAACACATGTAACAACTCTATTTGGCAGCATAGAATACTTCAGTTTCAATAAAAGGAATAATTTCAGAGACTTCGATATGGAAATGCTATGCTAAACTAAACTTCATTCTTTAGTATTACGATGTACTCGTAGATACGATAGGAGATTAAGAATACTATTTTAAAATCACTATTAGGGAGCTAAGTAGTTAAAGTGTAATAAACCCGAAATAGCTTTTTATTACTATCTACTAAGCTACCAACACAGTAAGTAGGTACCTAGTAAGTAAAACAAAGTTTATGTCTGTATTTATTAGCAGAATATTTCCTTTTAATAAATGAACAAAACAAAGAGAACGCTCTGATTTGTTTTTTCTTGCTATATTTTTAACTTTATAGACTAGTTCTAATTGGCGGTCCCGCCTAATTGGAGATCCGCACGCCATGTCGCGACTGAATTGTAGTAATCGCCACGATAATATCGACGTAATCGGTGCAATTCGCTCGTGGGCGATCTTTATTGCCTTAATTTAATTCCGATTCAGATGGAAATGTACCTAATAAATCCTATAACCAAATAAAGAAACGCAAAATTGTCTGGTGATACCATCTATACCTACTACGGAAAGGCTCACGGTGACGCATATTTTAAGAACAAATTGCCTGAAAAATCGTCTGGCTAACTTTAATACACAAGCCTATATAGTAACTACGCCTTTAAACAAAACAAGACTTAGATTAAATAAGACAGATATTAATTGATTTTCTCTCAAATAGACATTTTATACATATACAAACGACGGCGGCGTCGATAAACAGCATCTTACGTTACGAAGTTAGTCCCTTATAGAATAAATTGAAAATTGAAATTGAAAACGTTTATTTAGCGCTGTAAACACCAGAATATAGAACACAATACAGAAGTATACAAAGTTTAATATATGCAGCACAGAACATCTGGTGTGGTACAGTGCCAAAAAGGGTACACCAGCTCAGCATAATGCTGAGGCAAGCCACAGCGCTGATTTTCAGCTGGCCCCTCAGTGACTGCACGAACGAAGAAAGCAACAGTGTGTGCGTGTTGTGATGTATGAATGAGGATATTAGTGTGTATGTGAGGTACTGAATGTGTGGGAGGGTGATGGCATGGTGCGGTTGTATTTACATGGTATATATTTGTATTTGAATAGAACTATGTAAAAATTATCTACTTTCGTGTGGCCAAAAAGCGTAGTTAATTTTCATGTTGCCGGCCTCTACTACCTACTTGCTACTCTCAAAGTCTGTGGAGGACTAGGTAATCCTAACTGATGCATGTCCATCAACGGCCACACACATCGTACAGGAAATCTTCCTCGATCTTTTTCATGAGCCTTGCCTACTCAATAGTTAGTACCGACTAGAACGTCGTAGGTGGGACGTGGTGCGCGCGCGCCGAACCCGTCCGGCAATTTACCAATCATGTCGCGGACGGGAATTAGCCCCTGTAAGAGATCAGCTAATTCGCTGTCACTCCTGCAATGCTATTCTATTAATGCAACAGTCATTGGAACTTTTTGGACAGGGATAGGATATTTTTACTATTACAACTCATGATTCTAATTTTTGTTTATAATAAACTTTGCCATTGCCATATGCTATGGCATGATAAAAAGAGGCCTGTGTCATGCAATTGTTGATGATAACGATGACAGGAAGATGATTTTTCTTGAACCTTTTTCAAATGTGTGAACTTTTCGACGTGCGAAACTTCCATGTCGATAATTTCATGGTAAAACATGAAACAGTATATACTCGTATTACGGACAAATTTAAAACTGCTTTTAGGTAAGTTGACAAGGTTTACAACTTGTCTTAACTTTATACGTCTACTTAAGCACAAACTATTATAGTGACTCTAAAAATTACACGTATTTATCGTTTCTTGTTTTCTGCCTTCAAAACTACAATAAATCAATACTTGTTCCCTCCTAATGACTGTTTACCGACCTTTTAAAATCATAATAAGCTTCATTATGTCGAAACACGTTTGTTAAAAAAGGTAGCGAAGTATCTCCCAAGACGCTATTGTTCAGTTCACAGTTCATTAATCAGTGGTATTGTGAGTTCGGGATCATTCCCGCCGCACCCACTGGTACCGACACCAGCCTCGCCTACTTTGTAAAAAGATTTTCTTTTTAATTAGATGTTTCTTGAATCTACTTTGCAATATCATTGCTGACCAAAGAACGTAGAACGGGAATACAATCTTCTAATAAGTATATTTTTTTCCTTGTCTAAATTTAGCCTTAAATGATCCGAGAAGATCCACATCCCTTAACAAGCTTTTAGCTTTGAAGTTCACGGATGAACCGCATTAGAACTAGGCCATAAATTCATACGAATATCTGTCACCTGATCACCTCTATAGAACCGACTAAATATATTGGTCTACCTATACCTACTCTATTTGTAAGTAACATATCGTTATTTTTACAGCAACCGTTTCCGTATAAAACTCTTATCTGATAAGCTTTATAATTCATACATAATATGAATTACACAATATTTGGTTACAATGATTTCATATAAATTTGTTTCGGTATAAGTACACAGTATTTCTTCTCTTATTAATGACATTAGTGCATCATACTTGTAGATTGATAGAACATACATCAGTATAGATGATGGCTGGCATGTAATAAGATGGAAACATGCTTCATCATTTTCTAATAGACTGTTAAGTGAGACAGTGGTTAGTTATCTCGATGTTATAACCTATAACGAATCACCTACTGATCTATCAGTTAATGACATAATCCACATTCCTGCCTGCCAATAAGCCTTACAACGACGGTAGCTTGCCTGACCCACTTGCTTACAGAATGTTAGTTTGCACTATTTAGTTTCGACATAATGCGTGACTCTTAAGTATATTAAATATACTAGGTACATATACTTACGGTTATTTTATCAGTTACAATATTGAAACACGTATGGTGAATTTGTATGCTGAATGACATTGCGTTTATGAATCCGTTTCAATCTATTAATCAATCAAATCTATTTCAATTTTTAAGTGTTGAACATGCGTAGTATCATCTTTTCAACGATAGGTACCACAAGTTATAATTAGTATGTAATTATTCACTCTGATATTCGATAACAATATACATTGTGTTCAAAATTCAATTAATTAATAATTAAGTGATCAATCATTGTAAAATAATAATTAACAATAAATTAGCAGCTAAATTTACTATACTTATACCTTCCGAAACAACTGTAATTTAAATGACAATAAAAAACATAATTTCTGATTTATTTTGTGTCCCATTTTGGTTGAGTCCTGTCCTACAGTGGACAAAAACTTTCGATCCTTTCATACCCTTTCTTAATTACCGTCAACTTCGTACTTCGCCATCAGCGATAAGAGATCTGATCTCAGCAGATTTGTAAAGACAATGCGTGATGATCTCAGCCCAGTGTATATAGAACAATGCTCGTGCCGTCCGGCGAGAGGGCAAAGACACAGCATTATCACAGTTAACGAGAGCAAGTGACTTTAATTGTGTTTATGGCATTAACATAACATAATAGACGCTGGCGAGTGTCGCTACGTGTCGAGCGAGTTTGGAGATTGGCGCCTAACGAGGAAGTTACCTACTCGTAACTTGAATTTTTAAGATAGTTTGGCCTCTACTGACGGATGTTAGGGTTAAAGGTGAGGTGTAGAGACTACAGAGACATTGGCGAAGTTAACATAAGGTAGACTTTGCGTCAGGATAGAATTTAGTAAGTAGGTATTTTAAATGATTGGACATAAAACAATTCTAGACAAATCAGTTAGTAAGAAAAGTAAGTAATAATAAAACGTTATTTTACCTAAGTAATTAATTGAATTTCAGTTCGTACCTACTTGAAGTAATAAACATTTTTTATCATTTAAAACTATGAACGCAGTTCTACGAGTTATAGGAATTGAAAGATTGAATTTTTTTCAACATAATTATTTATGACTTTTATTTATAAACAAACAAAACCACAGAAATCGGACTACTGGCGCCCTGAATTTCAAAATCTTTGCATGAAACACATTTACCTATAGATTAAATTGAATTGCAACTTCGGTGACATTCGTCGAACATAATTGTTTTAGTTTCAAATAAGAATCAAAAGTAATCGGCCATTATCATAATAATCATAGTCTTCATAGATACCTACTTGAGTAAATTCCTTCGCATTGTACTGCAAATATTACAAACGGTACAATGCATGTATACCTACGGCAAACAATAACATCAATTAGAGTTTTTTACTAGCAACATCGTCTAGTGGGAATTTTAAATAGTCTGCTTGAATTCAAAGCATTTTTATCATATTCTTTTAATGGGAAAGTGCGTGTGAAGTCAAGTTCATTACAATTTTTATGGCCCCCGTGAACTTGTTACCCTATTATATATTACTGAACATACATAATGTACCAACCTTTTATTGGAAGCTAAAGGTTTCATAAAACAACGTTACTAAACATGTTTTTCATCAGGAATTCGCTAGAACCCAGTGTAAAAAATAACGTTCTACGGAGCTTATTTAATCAAATTAGGGATGGTTGGAAGCATTTAACAATATAGGCAATCTAACAAATTGCCCTACACTAAAATCTATCACAAAATTGCAAATCATTCATCGATAGTTAAGAAATCATTAGTAATGTTGGTAGACTTGCCTTTTATACCACTACGTTTGATTGTAAACCATCATGTACCGACAAAATTATCTACTTATAGAATTGTATTCAAAAATATAGAAAATAAAAGGGTATTTTTAAGCTCATACATAACTATGGAATCGTGAACGACGTTGTTTCAGCTAATTACCATTCAGTAATTACCAGGGTTGCATGAGACCTGAGACCTAGACTGGCGCGGTCTGTATCAGGCACCGGGTAAATTCTTCTAGGAAGTGTCGTTTCGTTGCCCCCTCTGCCCTCACCTCCCCTCCATCCCTTGATGTCGCGACTGATACTCTTTGTTACCAATGTGCTAATTAGCCACTTATTTTTATTCAGTTTTATTTATTTTACAAGAAGTTTTTGCTTTTTCCGACGCCCGATTCTCTTTTGGTTTCTGTCCACGGTCTGCCCATTCCTAGCTTAAAAATAAGTTTCTCCGCCTCGCTTTACCCAAAAACTTGGTAAATTTTTGGGTTGTTTCTTTTTGTCTCATTACTTTGTTCCTAATTTTTTTGTGTTAGGCAGTATATAGTTCACTATATTATATCCTGGGTATGTCACAGTAACATAGTGTGTGCAAGTGCAAGGATGCTATATTGTTTTGATGAGTAAATTACCGGGCTAAACTAAAGTGGAATAGCAGGTCACACGGCTGGCTCGGTGTCACCTCGGGATAAAGATAACCTGTTGCAATTTCAATACTTTTGTTACTAACTGCTGGTAGGTATTCCAACAATATTTTAAATCGACACTATACTAAACCCTACATAAATAAAGTTATTTTTGTTTAATGCAAACAGACGAATTTCTAAAGAAAACAGGTCTAATCTTTAAAAGAATTCACTTATATCAACTAGATTTTAAGTTAGTTGGAAGTAATTAATTATGTATGGAGCACTTAAACTTGTGTGACATATAGGTAGGTATATGTAATTGGTAACTAAGTAGATAACTAAAAAGTTAGGTGACCTCGAATAAACAAAACTATATATAATTTCTCTGTTTACTCGAGCCACCAAAACAATTTTTCTAGGGTTCCTAAACCGTGAGGTGTTATTTATTGTGTATTCTTAGAAATGCCACCTACAACTGATCTATTTGCGGTAACACTTTGGCGTACGGTCAACGGTCCGTAATCTTCTACTGCTTTTAATATTTAAATCTACACCTACTAGGTATAAAAATAATATTTACTTTTGTGTTACCGAGATCAATGGATCAACTTTAGTAACCGTTTTGGTAATATCCCATCACAAAGGACAAAACAAGATGGAATAAATTTAAATAAGCCCTTAACAAATATGAATAAACCTGACCAATTGTATGGCGAATAAAAATGCCATACAAAAGCCATTGCAGAAGTCGGAATATGCTCTTCATATGTCACGCAAATACATATACATATAAGATAAGGTGAAATACTTTGTTAAATAATACACTCAATAAGATTATAATAATCACTAACAACTTAGATCTATTTAAAGACCTAGATAATATTATTGATAATGCAGTGATAAAGATATACAATATAGAGCAAGATTATACTGCATTTGAAGCAACAATGGAACACCTTCAATAAAACTTGATTAACATTAAAATACTAGCGAATCCTTTTATGATCTAGCCTAGTATATCTAGATTAATAAAGATGTCACACCAATTATAAAGAAATAAACGAACGAAGTCAAAGCAATATTTGCAAAGGCAGTGCTGACTAGTAATTATAATTTATGGTGTAACAATATATCTACAAATTAACGTTTTATTGTCGTTATGTGGGACATTTCTGTTAACATCGATGTCATTCTTAGTAAAGATGATAATGTAGTCATTTCTGAGAATAAGAAATAACTATTCAGAAATAAAAACCTAAATCCTCATTTCTAGCTAAATTAACATTTTTCTGTTTTCTCGTTTATAAATATAAGTATATATAAGAAAGATCCCCAGATTAAACCAGCTAGCTCCAAAAGAGAAGTTCACAGACATTTATGAATATGGAAACAAAATACAACTTTCAAATATTAAAAAAACACGATAAAACATGGTTATAAATATGAATAACGCTTCTAATGATGACAGCAAAGAACGACTTCCCGAATTCGAAACAGCAAACTAGGACAATTCAGTTAATTTCAGTTAACATATTCCTAGTAAAGATGTAGTGGCTAGTGACTTATTGTATTATGGCCAAGGAATGCGAGCATTTGTCTCCATCTGGGGATTGGTGCGAATGTGCGTGTCACGCCTACACGGCCTTTGAAATGTCTAAGCTCTAAGCACTATTTGATTGTTAACTCAATGAGTCTCTGGAAGTGGGCACTATGACTAAATTGACCAATATAATAGTTTCGCTTCTTGTTCTAGGAACTGTTTTAGTGACCAAAAATATCTAGATCATTCTAGTAAAATCACAATACTTACAACGATGTTTCACAAAATATATTTTTTTTGTATTGAACTGAAATTGAAAATAATAGCAAAAAAGATTTTCCCGTACAGGGAATCGAACCTGAGTCTCCTGGGAGAAAGCCAGTATACTAGTCACTAGACCAGCGGTCGGCAACAGGCGGACCGCAGAAGTTCGAAACCTGGACCGCCAAAAATTCAACTAATTTTCAATTTGAATAAATAATAATTTATTCATATTTAGATACGTTTGACCGATAGCCTTATCAATGTTCCTGACTGATGAGTTTTTGTAATCTTGAGGTTCTGTCCACTCCTTCGGGGATTATGGACGTGAGAGTTTATGTACGTATGTGTTTTTTTTTCTCTGGACCTCGATAAATAATTTCAAAAATATTCGGACTCCACTTAAAATTAGGTACTTGCCGACCCCTACGGGACTAGGAGATGTAGAGTATGTGGAATTGCAGTTATTCATTCCACTGATCTGATCTAAAGCTAACTTAACACTTGATCAAACATGGAAATACAATTAAATAATCTGTTTCTATCAACTGCTTCAGCCAATATCATTTGAGTACCAATTATCCACAAAGAAATAAGTATTATCAATTGTACTAATGCCTTTGGTCTTGCAGAATAGGTAGGTATAGAAGTTTTTAGTCTCATTGGCTCAACAAAAGAAGAAGATTTCTACCATCGAATAATATATAAATAAGTAGTATTCTAGAGGAGATAATATAGAAAGAAGTATACATATTCGAATCTGAAGTGACAGTAGGCTGGTCACATCTGTCGCAGAACCGACAACCGTTGGGGTAGACAAGAGGATACTACTATTACACGAGCGTAATTTAAAAGTAGTTAATTTTTATCTGTTGACATCGTGACCTCCAGTAAGAATCCACAAATGACTTCAACTTCGTTAGGCCTTCGATCTGTTTACTTTCTGAATCACCTCAAAAAGTTCTTAACGTAAGATTAACCGATTGCATCAACTATACGTACACATTTAAGTGTTTTGTCATATTTTGCGCCATTCATATCAATCAGCTGATTTGAAGACTATATGTATGTTAATTTTGAGGATGGATGAGCCTGTTATATTGCTATATTATAATAACCTAGAATCTAGAATACTAGTACTAGTACTTACCTATTATTGAAAACTGTCGCAAGATTCTGGAGGGGTTTTTAATTATCGCTATTGTGAATCGGACGTCACAAAAAGGGGCCCCTTCCCGTCCCCAGAATCTAATCCGAATCTAATTCAATCTGATTAGATTCTGGGGACGGGAAGGGGCCCCTTTTTGTGACGTCCGATTATATATATTAAAATTGTATTGCTAAAACTGTAACAATGAAATTAATTATTTTGTAAATAAAATGCGTTTATGTCTTTCACTTTACAAACTTAATGTCATACAAAATATATCAACGGGTTCACTTTACTTGACGCAAAATATTAGTATTTTGTGGTATTAGCATGTGTTCTTTTCTTATGTATATCTATCTAGGCGTATTAGTATAGTATTATCGTGTTACAAGGTACAGTCAACCACACCAAGCTAACACCTATATAACTAAAGTCAGGATTCTAATTAATGCCCTTGTAAATATCTTCCCAAATTCAGAGACTTGCCGTCAGTTGCATGTCCTTATATTTTAATAATTGGTCATGGATTATGTTCTTCGGGGATATTTTGTTTAGCTAATATTAATTATGAACGATTTCACAGACGAAGATTATTTATTAATAAGGGAATAATAAATTTTATACCTTCAATAAGATTATGATGATTTTTGTTAATATCTTCTAATATAGCAGCCCCCCCTTCACTTAATTTAATAGGGGAAATTAGTTTAATTAATAGATTGGTAAGATGATCTTGATTAACAATAATTATATTAATATTAATTTCTTTTTTTAGAGCAGGGTATAGCTTGTATTTATATTCTTATACCCAACATGGGGGGTATTATTCAGGTATATATAGATTTTATACTGGGGTATCTCGAGAATATTTATTATTATTATTACATTGATTGCCTTTAAATTTAATGATTTTAAAAATTGATTATGGAATAATTTGATTTTACTTAAATAATTTATAAAAAATATTGATTTGTGGTATCAAAAATATGAAAAGATTCATTTTAGGTTATTTATAAAAATTCTATTTGTTTTATTAGATATTTTTTTTTTTTTTTTTAGAATAATAAATTATTTTTTTATAATTTATTTTATTATAAATAATATAGTTTATTTTTTAGAGTGGGAAGTAATTTCTTTAAATTCTACTAGAATTGTAATATCAATTTTATTGGATTGAATGTCTTTGTTATTTATAATATTTGTTTTTTTGATTTCTTCTGTTGTTATTTATTATAGAAAAAGATATATAAGTTCGGAATTAAATTTAAGTCGTTTTATTATTTTAGTTTTATTATTTGTTTTTTCTATAATTTTATTAATTATTAGACCAAATATTATTAGAATTTTTTTAGGGTGAGATGGATTGGGGTTGGTATCTTATTGTTTAGTAATTTATTATCAAAATATAAAGTCTTATAATGCTGGCATATTAACTGCTCTATCAAATCGAATTGGGGATGTGTGTATTTTAATAGTAATTTCTTGAATATTAAAACATCCTTAAAACATCTTTCTACAACATTGCTAGAGCAATTAGAAATAGAGATAAGACGAGACTTAAAGAAGACTTAACAATATGAACATTTCTTTGAAACTCACAGTAACTCATTTAGGAATACTGAATCAATTTTTGTTTTGTTTTAAAAGATCTTTATTTATCTAATAAACAATACAGACTCACTACTTTGTGTATATAAATTTTCCTAAGGGTAATTAACATAATTTAAAACAGTTTCTAAGGCTAAAACCCTACTATAAACAATAGAGCATGATAATAAAAATACATACATATATAAATTACTCTGCACATTAACAGAAACATAGTTTACGTTTAGGTAGATATGTTAACTTTGTCGAACTCACATTTAATTCATTTTAAAGGAATCCAGTGTAATTGGACATAATTAGGTCTATGTGTGATAGGTTAAAAGAGCGTCGGTGGCGCCGTGGCTAGGACGTCAGACTCCCATGCGGGAGGTCCGAGTTCGAAACCATGCAATGACATGTACCAATGAGTTTTTCGGGTTTTTTCGAAGGACTTACGTACATTTACCGACTGCTCTGACGGTGAAGGAAAACATCGTGAGGAAACCTGCACACTGAGATAACCAGTGTGTGAAATGGGGAAGGAAATGGCAAACCACTCCATTAAATCCGCCACGAGAGTCGTTCTATGTGATTAATTCCTTATAATGATCACGACCCTTAGCAATGAGGAATACTACTTAAAAGAAGTGTGATAGGTAGGTACTATACTATAGATACAATGGGAAATGCACTATTTGAACCCAAACTATTTTTAGCATTATATTTTACCTGTGTTATGTTTGTCCACATGCTTGGCGACTGCAGGAGAGCCCTTTACCTCCGCCATGGTGTGTGGCAACTTAACGCTGTATTGGCACTCCACTCACACCTGCAACCAATTTAAAACTTATTCTATTTACTCGTAAGATACATTTACACTTCAGATAGGTTGAGGGGCTCGTAGTCTAGTTGCGAGCACGGTCCGAAAGTGATCGTGCAGGTTAAGCAACGTTGGGTGCGGTCAGGACCAGGATGGGTGACCGCTATAGTCTTTTTCACATAGGAAGGCACGTCGAAGGTTTACAAAAACCTGATGAAAGTCGGAAGTCCTCCTCAATGTAGGTATTTCTGATCGCTCTTAGCGATAAGGCCGCCTAAATTTAACTTCACTATTTCCTTTTCTATCTCTTGAATGTTGTTTTCTTTTTGTGGAATAAAGTGTATTTTACTTTACTTTACTTTCTTTGACTCAGCCGATACTAATCAGAAGACTTTCAATTTTCATCAGTGAGAATGAGTATTTTATTTAGGTTTTCATAAAAGTTCGACGTGCCTTCCTATGTAAAAAAAACTACAGTGTCACAATTCATCTGAGCCCTTCCGTGCCTCGGAGAGCGCGATAAGCTGTCGGTTCCGGCTGTTTCTAGGCCTTGTCAGAGACCTAAGGGCGTCCTAAACAACTCTGACCATAGCTTGGCATCTAACCACAGGACAAGAAGAAGAAAAACAACTACAGATATAGTTATGAGATCGAAAAGTAATCCGATATATTGGGCGATATTACCCATTTTGAAAGTCATCATAGTACATACATAGAAGAAGAAAAAACACTTTATCGCCACAAAAAATACATATTTAGTTCACTCGATAGTACTATTGGCAATAGGCACCTGGCTCAGCTAAAAGTTTATAGTTTACGGATCGCTTTAAAAATATGAATGACAACAAAACAACATGTTGTCAATAAATCAGTAAAGTAGATAATTTGTTCGTCGGTACTTTGTTGTGAGTACTTAGGCTACCTAAGTTATTATAGGTAAGTAAGTAGTTATTCTGTGCCAGCACGCTGAAATAATCAATGAAATTAAATAACATCTCTGACTACCGCCTAAATTCGATAACAATACACACTCACAAAACTAGCGCCGGCCAAACAAGACAAAATGAAAATCGCGGCATTCCGTTCTCTCTGCCTACCCCGCATGTACGGTGCGACGATTGCAGGTAAAGGACAAAGCCTGAAAGAAGATTTTTTAGCGTTTTCTGGAAGTCAAATACATTTAAGGAACGTGGGTACTTACGAAAGTACGTAGTTAGGTACAAATAACATTGCACATAAATATTAATAATGATTATTGTTTTCTTACTTGCGTATGGCCTTGGCGTCGCCGGCACGTTATCACTATCACACACGATGAAATAAAAACCTCACGGTGGACTATCGTATCAGCACGAGCGCGCCCGAGGATGAGATAAACACTGGCTGGATTGCTCACTGTGCCGCGAAAAACGAACGCCCGAGACGCGGTGTTGCCAGGTATGAGCGTTTGAAATACCCTACTGCTGTGTTTTCTTTGTCTCTTTGTAATAATAAGAAATAGTTTTGATTTAATTGCCTGTATTTTACGCAGAGCCCTTAGTTTATTCACATTGCTAAAAAGTTTAATCCAGCTGGAGTTTTTTTTAGCTACAAATATAATTGTTTGAATTTTACAGGCTGTTATTGTTATTGATGGATACCCCAAAATAGGTATTTATATATTACCCATCGTTAAAATTATTTCTAAAGTACCTAGTTTTATTTTCCTGCTATGCGAAATCTTCAATAAAATAAATACTAATCAACGATTATTTTAAACTTTCTACACAATAAATCATTAACTACGAAAAAAAATAAAAAAACCTGTGATACGAGTTCCTAATTTTCCAAAAAATCTGATAAAATACTTACATCAGGCAACACTATTTCGCAGCTTCACTTTTTACGCGCCACGAAGACACCCGAACGTGAGTCGATTGCGCCCGAGCGCGTGTATTGATGCCGGGAAAATGTTTTCCGCGCCATTTTCACTGGCGCGTGTGCGAGGGACAATTTGGCAAACAACACCCCTGGATGAACGGGCAATGGCCAGTAAAGTATACCTAAAACCTCGACGAAGGTATAGTTTACATCAAGCTATACTCGGCAAAAACCTGTCGCAATATGTTTTTGTTTCTTTTTCTTGACATTCGTATAAATGTGTCAAATTAGTTAATGCGACAAAGTACTAAAAGGTGTCTGATGTGTTGTCCACTGTACCATAAGTTAGAATTTATGACTCACTTTGTAAGATACCTAATAACTGTAGCGTTTTTTATGAGTACCATTTCTGTCTGCATGAATTTTATTTTTATTTTACTTTACTAAAAAGTAAAGCCTGTCTTAAAAACTGCGGAGCCAGTACGTAACAAAGTCCTTAAAAATTATCATGGAGGAAACGGATGATTTTATTTACTAGTCAGTTACTGGAAGGCATATCTAGAGACATATTATCTATGGTACTGAAGATATTTCATATTTGCGTTAGCGTCCATATCGAAGCTTATCCACGAACCAAGGATAATACACATCTTTTTCCATACAAATACTTACATCATTGTCTTAAAAAGTAGATAGATATCTCTTCTCTTTACCTACACTCAAAGTCTCAAACTAAACCTACAATCGGGCCATCGAGTAAATCCCGATTTGACGTTTCGAGAAGCGTAGGTTGAGATAACTTTGAAGTGGCGTACAAATTACGACTTTCAATATCACAAAAAACTCTCTTGCGATACAAATTTCATACGAAAGTGATAAGCATTTTACAGTAAACGCAAACATCTAGCAAAGTAAACTATTATGTATTTATGTCATTTTGACATCTGCCAAATCGGGATTTACTCGATGTACTGTAACAATAGGATCAACTCAAAAGACTGGTTTACACATTTTCAAGTGGCAAGGACAGTGGACAGTAGGACAGGACAGTGGACAATAGGACAGTGGAAGGACACTAAACAGTAGCAAGGACAGTGGACAGTCATTTTTGAAGAAATGCCACTTGACTGGCTGTAGTGTCACTGTCACTCGCCACTCGCCACTGTCCTTGCCACTGTCCTACTGTCGGCTGTCCTTGCCACTTGAAAAGGTGTAAACCAGCACTTAGGGACAGGACAGGGACGGGACAGTGGACAGTAGAATGGACAGTGGACAGTAGAATGGACAGTGGACAGTAGGATTTTGTTTCAACTGTCCTTGCCACTGTCCTACTGTCGTTGCTACTATCCTACTACTGTCCTACTGTCCACTGTCCTTGAAAAGGTGTAAACCAGCCCTTAGGGATCAACACTAAGCACCTTGCCAAAGAAAATTTGAGCTCTATACCTAAATACCTACCTACCTATCTTTTAGACTCTGCTCGGGCTATACCTACAATTTCGTAGCTACTTTAGACTTCTGCATAAAAATTTGTATGGATACAGATTGCTTTCAACTGATCACACCAAATGTGTTCCTGCTAAACCACGTGAACTACCAGAAAACTCGCCATATTGCGGAATTAAATGGGTTATTTTTATGGCGAACTCTAGGCGAACTTCATAACACAGATTATAAAACTACTAATGGCGCCCTCTTTACAGGGTTCCCCTTAATGCGAGAAACTTTTTGAAGGTAGTAGACCCTGATGTGCAGGATCGCCGCAAATGCTTGCATTGCTGCATACCGGTTTGAAGGGTAAGAGAGCCAGCGTAATTACCAGCACATGAAGTAATCCATCTAAGTCCTCAAGGTTAACAGCATATTGAAAACCATCTAAAAACATTACAGTAAGGTGTTCTGTGGGCGATGGTGACCACTTACCATCAGGTGTTGCCCGTTTGCTCGCATACTCTCCTTATACAATAAAAAAAACTATTCATTTACCTACTTTCCTCTCCTGTGTCACAGAAAAACTATAAAGGTCAGTCCAGGATTGACGATTCGATTGTTCCCAGTAAAATCCGTTTCGTTTCACCAGAGCCAATTTTCCTCTTTCGTCCCCTTGGTCGTGGCCATGATTTCCCAAGGCCAAGAAACTACTTAATTATTTTTTCAAAAGTCATTACCCTTTTGATCCTCTAGGCCCGTGTGAAAGCCTCATTTTTATATACACTGATGTTTTTTTTTATCCGTTATTATTCCGTTTATCCCCAGTAACACTACTGTGTAGCATTACCCTTACTCGCTATGGTAGTACTACGCAGTACTTTACATAGTGCTACCACCGGGGGATAATCGTTTTGAAAATCCTCTTTGCTGCTTACTAGTTACCTAGTAGAACATGTTTATACTAGTGATAGGTAGGTATGGGTAATTTTGCTTTTAATTTTATTGCTTTTACGAATAGGGATATTTGTGTTCAATCCACAAAATTATTTCATCATTAACTTTATGAAATTTATTTACCGGGATAAGAATTACGAACAAAACTAACTGAAGACAACACAAAACTGCAAATTTTTAACAGTTTATTATAAAATAATTTACTTACGGTTTTTTGTATTTTTGTCATTATAAACGTACTTAATAAATAAATAATAATAAATTTAAAAAGACACGTACAACGTGCGTTTTACAGTTTAATCTTACTTTAGTATGTACAAATAGATAGTCCGTTGTACAATTGGCGGTGTTGTAATAAAGTATAAAAAGGGGGTAGTCCGTGATCCGTATCTAGGTTGGTGTATACGTTAGGTGCGAGGGGCGCGCGCGGTGGGGCGGGGCGGGGCTGCGCACGCGCACGCGCCACGCCGCGGCGTCCCGCGCAAGCGCAGCGCCGGCTTAGCCCTCCGCGGGGGGCTGTTCCCCCTCAGGCTTGAAGCCCCATCCGTCGCACATTTTTCGGAGGAAAGCTGCGAAAATAACACTGATATTAACCCATGTAATTTAAAAACTAGGTTGACTTACGCTAACATTTAACCCTGGATTTTGGACTCGCGAATTGTCAATGCTTTTCATACAAAATTCACCTTGGGTTTGTCTTAATCTGAGGGTTCACTGTTAGCGCAAGACGGTCTTATCATATTAGCCTGCGAAAACGTTAATTTTGCACTTGAAAATTTAAAGTTAGTAGTAAAATTACCATTAACAGTAACAATGAAAATGATAATAGAGTGAAACTCTTTTATGAAGTTTTTTGTAAAGATAGTCTTTCTGTTAGTTAATTTAAAGGTGTAAGTAATGTGTAAGCTAGTATAAACGCGATTAATTGAACAAATTCTAAGCTACAATGCCTCAATGAACTCGAGATAGAAGGGTACAAGCGTCCGCGGATCGAATCCCTTTTGGACCATTGTAGAGTACCACTCCTGGCACAAGCAGTTTAGCTTAGTTGGAGTGGTAAAGAACATAGTAATGTGCAAAACATTACCGATATTATAAGAACAGATTATAGACATAAAAGCTTATAATAGCAGGAAGCGAGAACGAAGAGCAGCTATAGCGATAACCTGATTCACTTACGATCTTATAACTAAAGTTATGACGAGATGTGGAGTCTTCTACGACATGACCTTCTTCAGGAATGCTGTAAATGTACAAAAGGTCAACAGGGGAACACGCGCATACACTATACTACTTTACATGCTCACTTAAGGGATCTTTACCATATGAATTATACTTCAATTCAAACAAAAAAAACGTAGATACAAGGTTGGTGCTAATTTATAACGTCAGGTGTTGGGATAATCTAAAATACTTAGGAAATAAACAAACTCAGGAGTTCATTTACAACACTTAAAAAATATTTACATAAGGCTCTAGTAGAACATCTATTCTAAGTCAAAATTATATACAAACAATATATAAAATAACCCTGGCTGGATATTTCTTAGTTAGTTGAGTACTATAGAGTATATACTCGTACTTACTTATACTATGAATTTGATCGCTTGCGCAAAAGTGCGGGTTAAATATACTTATCCCGGGTTAGATAACCCTAGGTTAACTTGCGGATTGTATATGGTTTTCATACAAATATATTCAGGATTTGCGTTGGTGCAAGACGTTTTTGTAATTTAACCCGGGTTAGGCACTAACTCTCGGGTTATCTCTTGATTCCATCTTCTTAGGTATTTAATGAGTTTAATTTAATAATGGGAATATTTTAGTGAGTTCTACTAAGGAATTACTGTCGAGGGTTAAAGGATGTAAGATTATTTTACATATTGAATATCAGATGCTAATTAAATATAGAGACTGCTTCTACAATAGATACGACTAAATACATGAAAAACTCTGGTCTCAGTACATTGAATAAACACAAGTGGTTATACTCACGCGCATATGGGATCATGCCATCGTCATCTTCAGCATCCATGCAGTCCTTTACGACCTCATCGACCTCATTGTCCTCGAGTTTCTCACCTGCGATGCAGAAATATTAAATAGTTACACAGGTAGGTACTGCATAAGTACTCGACTTACTAGTTTTCTTGCATATCTGCTATTAACAATACTGTCAGAGTTAGAAAAATGGACCAACCAACCTACCAAAAAACCAACCAATAAAAAAATAGAATTGAAACCATAGCGAGACATTTTATATTATAAATAATTACAATCCGAAAATCATCATTCTCATCATCATTTAAAAAAATCTATTATAATAAATACTCGAAAGGAAACTTAGGTACTGAAAAGCAGGCGCTTTTCTATACTTACGCGATTATTAATTTATTTAATGAATCATCGAAAACAGAATAATACAAAATGGAAGACATTTGGAAGTTGTAGATCTGATAAATGCGACGAAAATTAGCCAATAAATCGAATCATCAGGGCCACACTTCAAATTATGGGAATTCTTTATAAGCTATAGGACTAAAATAGACCTAGGTATTTTTAAAACAGTTATTTACTTCTAGAAGGATATCAGGTAAAATACCCTATTAAACCATAAATGACCTAAGTAAAATCACGTCGGAATCCGCAAGACAAGTTCAAGTAGAAAATATAATCATCGTAACTGTATGTACAGCTGAAATTTAAACTAGAATAAACCTAACATAA
The DNA here is from genome assembly GCA_947369225.1 of Hofmannophila pseudospretella. Classification (NCBI taxonomy): domain Eukaryota; kingdom Metazoa; phylum Arthropoda; class Insecta; order Lepidoptera; family Oecophoridae; genus Hofmannophila; species Hofmannophila pseudospretella. The sequence continues at coordinate 7,684,823 of OX376321.1, read as the reverse complement.
AATACCACTTCATCGAATAGGTAATGGCTAACCGCCAAACGATAGTCGCCGACCGATTTGTGTCCAACTGGAGTATCGCTCAGTGCCAACGTCTATTTAATATTGATTGGCACATCAAAGCTTGGAAAATAATTTATCCCGGACAAAGTATCAATATCTCTGTACATTGTATATAAGTAGGTACAGTCGGCCAAATAATTGGTTTATCATCCTAAGGTTGAATGTGATTTTTACGTCAAAAATAATAAGGTCTATTTTTGCTTGCATCTCTTTGAAGGTTCCTACCAGGAATGAACTTTAATGACATTTTCATTCCATTGAAGATTTAGCCAAAACTGGTCAATCACTTGTTTGGCATACCGTTCGTATAATGTATGTTAGAATTTAAAAAGACCATATTTAAGAAGTCTGTCCGTCGGTTGCACGAAACTTTCTTAAAGTTAAGTCCTCATTAAAATTCAGCTATCCCTTTTTACGCCATAGCTGTCACGAGACTGAAGGAAGTCTTAACATTAAGGACGTTTCTTGCAAGTAGCGGTATGTTTACCAATGAAGTTAAAAGTCAATGTCTACAATTCTATTCTCAAACAAACTAAACAGTCAACATCTACATACTTCATCTACTTATTTCATTAACTCTTAAGGCAGTTCTTGAACAAACGGTGAAGTACAGACATGACCACACTTTCATGTCAATGCGATAGCCATGTGGGACGACGCTAAAATCGTACTAGGTTAACCGCCTAAAGTCGTGATGCAAAATACAGATTTCATTCAACTCTATCGAAACTAAAACTAAAACAAGTACTCACCTAACGCTAGAAGTGTGTGTGTAAGTTCAGCGCCAAGCATGAGGCCATTTTCGTTCTTGTCGTACAGCTTCAGACATTCCAGGAAGTCCTCGTAACATCCCTGGTCTTTGTCTTTCTTGCATTGGCTGTAGATGGGAAGGAACTCTTCAATCTGAAATGGCACAGAATGTCTTGTAAGTGTTGATCTCTAGCTCTCCACAAAAGCTTGACATAGGCGTTCGGGTGTTTATACACCAATAAATTTCCTTTACAGTCGATGTTTTCCTTCACTGCCAAACCAATAGTAAATAAACAGAAATATAAAGTACAGGTCGAATTCAGGATTTCACTTCTGGTGGGGTCTACCGTCTACCAACAAAATATCAAAGATATAGAACCCGTTTCTTTTAGAAAACAAATGTTTAAAAGCCTATGATTTATAATGCCTATAAAAGAAAACACTAGGAAAAAGGCAGGTACTCACTGTAAGCTGCTTCTCGCCCTTCTTTTTGGTACCACCGAGCTTTTCGATGGTGGCCAGTATGGGGTTGGAATTGAGCGCCCTCAGGACATCGCCTACATTGTAGGCATCGATCTTGCCGCTGCCGTCGAAGTCGTAGATTGAGAAGGCGAAGGATGCCCCTATTCATGAGAAAGACATTATTAATTAAGAGTTAGAGAAGGTAGTAGTATATTATAGTACTAAAATTAATAAATATTAACCACCTTTTGTAATTTGATTTAAAATTCAAAATTTAATTCGCAAAAGTGTTAAATTATTTGACCACATAATGCCTATTAACGGAAACTCTAAGCATTTGTGACTAATCAATTTCATAAATTAAACTCAACTGAAGGTTTTATTCAAAAATACTTTGTACCACATCCATGTTTAATGTACGCTGCTAGATTGATAAGGATTGACTCAAGAGCATCAATGCTTTAACTACTTAGATGCTGCAATGTTTACGTATCTATCTCTTTATTAGGAAAAGTTACTTTATCTAGTTTTCTGGAAATTCTACAGTCGCTGCATTTCAGGTAGGCGCAGAGGCGACGTCAACCGCGTGGGCGGACATTCTCAGCCCAGAATAATTCTTTCCTCCGCGCGTTTCGATATATCTTCTGCGAACTGACTCACATTCTAATTATAAACTGATTGTAACTGTGCCCTAATTTTATCCGCTAGCCACACTGCCGCTGAATGTACCTGACATATTGTTTTCCAAATTTAATAATGAACTAAATGTGTGAACGCATTGAATGTTTGCTCAAAGTTTTAATTCTCCGTATGATTTATCTAAAATCAAAGATGCCTATGCTACGTTTCGATTGTGATCAGCTCAAAATTACCAAAACTAACATATTTTATCCTTAGTACCTACTAATTAAAAAAACCCTAATGTATTATAGTCCTATTTCATTAAATTTAATTTCATTTTATTTTTATTTAACTCTATTTAAACTATCATTCAAGTAATATTTCACTCAAGTGACATTGCATCATATCAGCTGATCTCATATCGCACACCAAACTGACCTTGATAATGAATGTCACTAAATTTATTTGCAAGTGCAACAGATGTGCCTAGAATTTTCTACAGTGATCTATAACGTACGATAGATAGCAGATCTCGCGCCAAAAATGCTAAACTTGCTTGCAGTGAAATCCGAGTGGAGTTTCTCTGTTTGGGCGGGCGGGCGAGATCACGTGACGTGAGGTTTAATTTTGGAACGCAGCGCGCGCGCAGTGTGGTCGGGCCACTGGCGCCGCCGCTGTTGCCGGCATCTCATAGCAACGCGCGCCTTTTATGAGAAACGTGCTATACTTAGATGTTACGATGCTCACTCCCGTTACATTTATGTAATATTCCATTACATCTCCATTTTCCAAATGATGTTATCATCAAAGAAAATTAAACCTATACATATTAATTTAAAAAATATTTTGTTAAAAATCAACCAGTTAAACATTTTGGGGTTAGAGTTCACGATCATGTCACAATTATAAGATTAGTGTGAATTAGACAGTTATATTAAATCATCCATTAACATTTGTGGCATATTCTATTAGATGTAAGTACTCACTTTCAACGTCGTTCTTGCTGAGGTCGCTCTGAAAATTATCAAAAACATTTCGTTACTTTCATATGACAACCGTGTCGTGTGATACAAAGTGTTGGGATTAGTTGTATGGTCAGCACGGCACTGCATGTGTTCGTGAAGAGGCAGCACCTGCTCTGTACGATACCATGTCGTTTCACTATTTCTCACAACACTGATTATAATTGCTGACCGTGTACAAACATCGATTCGCTCGCGAGCTTCCGGTCTGCGGAATATTTCACGACAAATTCACGCGCTTTCAGTTTCACTTGCAGTCCGTTATACACTGAACTCCTTTTCACATTTCACTGCCGTCATAGATGACTCACCATTTTCTGTGGTGTTAGTTGGTTCCCTCCCGGTCTTCACTGGTAGACGTTCAGACAAGAAGTGGGGCTCGGCAACTTTTCGCGGGACTGTTTTAACTGGCTTAGATGGCGCACCCGTCTGGATATTTGAGATTTAGCCCAGGAATCCGTGACTGTTCTATTTTCGATGAAGCCGATCCCACTCCATGGACGCTTCAAACGCATGACGAATTTACAGGCGAGAGCGAGATGAGGAGTTTTCCCGCATTTCCTTCAGACGCCAAACAGCTAACACCTATTCGAATGGTAAATCTACATTTACGCTAAACTATTTCGATCGGATCTATGTCGTGCTACCAAGGTGTCCAACTGCTGATACAACCGCCGTATAGGTTGAACTCTGATATTACACTTAATTGACTACCGAAAGATACGGCATTACAGATCAAATCGTTTTAAATAACGCAGGTGTAGTTCCTTGGCGCAATTTCTATGGAATTCCGTGTATAAAGTATTAAACAAAACAAAATAATGACAACTATTTAATTAATATTAAGTTCACAAAACATGCAATGTAAGGGAGAAGAAACCAATGGAGTAATCATGTTATCGTTAACCGGTTAAGGGTACTCGCCGCATTCCTCTGGTTTCACCTCGAATGTGTAGTCCTTCCAGTGGGAGGATTTGACGAGGCTCTCATTGACCGTGTTAAACTTCCAAACTACGGCACGGGATGGTGTAGGGGAGTACAGATCACGGTGGTCCAAAAGGCTGGCGGCCCGACGCCTAGCATCTGGTGACAACGGGCATATACCCCGCATTGGACCACGTGTTTGAGCTTCCTGTAAACATACAATCATTTAAATACGATTAAATCAAGTTAGTCATTTGATAGATACAGATACCTACAGTTGTAAAGCTCCATCTAGGTAATCTAATAATTTCATGAATTTATTTATACCCTGCGTTTTCCAGGTGTTTTGCGCCGCCACCACCCTCGTAGGCAGGATAACAACCTAGCTCCTTGGGAGCGGCATCGACTAATGAGGCTGCTCTTACTTTTACGAGAGCTCACTCCTGATACTCCTGAAACCGCAGCCAGCTCCTTTCTTTCTTCCTGGAAATTATGATTTTCATTATACAATTGATAAATACTTATCTTATCTCAATGGTTCAGTTAGACAAACTTACCTGCAATGGATCGCAATGTGTTGATGCATCTTCTTCAGAACTTTTCGCTGTTAATAATTCCACTTCTTGTAACATCATTCCTTTTGGATCACGTATTACAGGCTCTCCTTCGTCATCGGAACACTGCTCATAATCACCTAAACAAATACCATATTTGTCTAGGTATTTTTCTAATTATATAGATTTTTTTAATCTAATCTGCGTCTTTGACTTACGATTTAATGTCAAGTACGTATTTTCGTAAAAGGCCACATCATTTTTTCCGACTCTGTCGTCGTCCTTTGAGTCATCTTTGTTATCAATTTCCTAAAAAATAATCAAAATAGGTACCTATGTGTCGAAATCTATAAATAACTTAAGTCATTTAAAAAATACTCCAAACATAAAATTATAAAATGGAAAATTACCTCAGCAACACCAATAAGCTCGGCAGCTTCAATAATCTCAGTAACATCATTTACTCTTATCGCATCTTCTACCACTTCCGAAAGTTCTGCATTGTTATGATTACCACCATTGTCAGAAGTCGCATCTTCATCAATGAAAAACGCTATATCATTAGCGTATTCACCACACAAAGCATCGGCCAAGAATGAATAGCACGACTGTTCGGAAGATTTTTCTTCGGCTTCATTAGTATCGAGTTCCTGACCGAAAGCGATGTTGAAGGCGTTGTTCACATATGATTCCATGATCTTTGTCATCGCTTGGGTTAACATATCTTTGGGAATAGAGTTACTTTGCAAGATTTCCGTATCATCGCAAATGACTCGTTCCACTTCGCTCATATCGAAAAGGTGATTGATAAATATCGATGTCGAGTTACTTAGTTCGTTCTGTCGGTGAAAATAAGTACTTACTTAAACTAAGTGCAAAGCTAAGTAAAAGCTAACTTGGCAATAGAAATTACTCTTAAATAGGTATACGACTCAAATACCTAGACCATAGATGAATATAGGTAACTAACCGTATCGAACTCTTCGTCTCCTTGGCCAATTAAACTGTTTTCAGTTTTAACTAGTGGAGAATCTGAAATAAGTAACTTGTGATGCAGTCACAAATTAGTTTTTAAAATTTTTGATTTAATTTTAATTTAAAATATTTACGATGTCATTACTTCATAAGTAGGTACCTATTACTTTATACACATCTCCTCTCTCTCGAGGAGTTCTTACAAGTACTGTTTACTAAAGGTGAAGGAAAAAATATCAGGAAACCTACATTATATCGTCAAAAAAACTACAATAAAAAATAAAACTTCGACAAGTGAAACTTCACTCCACACTCGGGAACTCTTCCATTAAGCAAGCGACCTCCCGCGCCCTCGAGTAAAGTATGGAAGGCTGGCATCCCAACAGTGGGCATGTAAATAGACTAATTTTTAAATAAATCCAAGTCACTCATTACCGGCCAGTTTTTGTGGCGTGGATGTAGCAACAACATTGGCACCGTGCTCCTCCTTATTTTCATTCACGACACTGTCGCCATTCGAGGCCACGAAAGATATCTCTTCGTCGGCATCGCCGAGCTTGCCGCTTCGTAAGTTCTTCAGCATAGACAGGTAGCGCCATGGTTGACCTACGTAAGTCCCTTCAAGTGTCATACTTCGTCTAGATAACATTTTATTCACACTAGCACAAGCTTCTCTTATGAGCTTTCATATCAGGTGGCCAAAATCATCATTGATACTAGATTATCAGATACAAAGTAGTCGAGTGCGTGCAGGATTTGAACTTGCGACCTTCCGAGTTTACTTATCATACATGAGTTAATCTCTAAATCCCACAGAAAGTTTAAATACAATGGTGTTACTATGAAAATAACAAATAGGTTTCTTATTATTTTGCGAATAACTTTAAAATCGAGCTCACTGTTCTGTCGAAAATAAGTTTTTGACAGAAAAGTGTGCTCGATTCTAAAGTACAGTGCCTCATGTGCCGGTAATTACGCTGACTCTCTTGTTATGTCTGGGATTCCTAAGCAATTAACTATTATAAGTTTGAAGCAAACAGCCCGAACATCGCTTCACCGTGATATAGGTAAATCAAATTAACATCCAGGATTATCTATATAGACTTCAGAAGATGTAGATCACCTTACCAGATTCATTTGCCGCATTCGCAATGACATAAGCTTCTTCCAGCACTTGACTCACGAGGTGCACGGCTAGAAGACCGGCCACGTGAGGGTTTTCAGCTGATTTCAGCGGCTCCAGGGAAGGCATCGGTTTACTGTTTACTTTACAACTAAAAGTAAAGGTCGAAAAAGAGAAATAGTAGGTAGATGTCTGACAATTCACCTTCCTTTTTTGACATCTTGCCGAATTTGTATAATGACATTTTGTTTTTCGCGGAAACCAATATTTTTAATATCCACCTAGCCAGTACATAATAATACTATTATTTCATTATTTATGCAAAACAATATTGGACAAATGGAAAGAAGGAGAGGAGGCCTTTGCCCAGCAGTGGGACAGTCTATAGCTTAAATATTTTTTTATCGTAAGTAGTAGTAGGTGCCTAACTGTAATTTGATAACTTATAAAAATAACATAATATTGCTATTAATAAGTTACTAGCTGATAAACCTCAAAATTCCTATTCTATTTAAAAACAATAAAGGGAGACGGTAAACAGTTTCATCCAAACCTTACGTGTTTGATCAAACGGTTTGACGTTGGTTTTAGAGACGCATAAAACCAGACATTATATTATCAGTCCTGTCGCCGAAGCGGTTGAACGTGATTTGATCGCAAAATGCCCTTAGACAAAGATAAGGCGTTCCTTGGACTTTTATACTATTTTCGTTATTAATTAAGAAGGAAATAAATTTCCATCAAACATCCTTCAAACCCGTCAAACCCCTGACGGTTTGACAAACCTATCAAACCATTCAGAATAACACTCAACTTTTTGCGTGTTTTGTACTGTTTTTGTATAATATTCTTTTATTTTAGTTCGGGAGACTCACGATCAAAATGGTTGGACTATCAGCCGATTCGCGGTCCGAGAGAGAACACATTTTTATACAATATTTTCCGTCATAAAATTTTGTTTACGTAAAAAGCATTATTCATTCAAAACTCCGCCGCTATTTCTGTAACGTAACGCCCAGCCAATAGCATAATTCTTTAACCTCGAGCTATTTTAGAAATTGTATTAGACGAAGTTTCGCTATTGTGTTCGTCAAGCTCAACTTTCGGTTAAGGTGCGCAAACATTTAATCCTGGACTAATTCGCGAATTGCTTATGCTTTCATACAAGATTGAGCTCAAGGGGGCCTAAAAAGTTTTGGTCCAATGTGGAATTCGACATTAGTCCTATATCGTTCAATCACATAATATAAGTGAGAGTGACAAAATTGTGACAAATCAAATCGATTTATTCCTGACTCGTGCCGAAAAATTTGCCCGAATTTTAGTTTCCTGACTCGTCCGAATGACATCGGTAAAGCTCAATTGCATGTCCAATGCTGTGAGAATTGATCTCAAGAAGCTTTAAAAGCTGACGATGAGACGATGGGAAAATTAGGAAATAATATTTAGCATGTAGGTACTTACGCCATGCGAAGTGGAAATTCAAATGTAGCCTAATTGATAACCAATTCATAAATTGATTCGTATACTGTGAATCGTGACCCATACTTACCTCCTTAACTCTTGCAAGTGCCGTAATGGCTGACGTGTTTTTCCTTTCGATAAGATAGATATCTGAGCCAAATTGAGCCAATAGATGGACCGTTCATTAGAAGCCAGTTTTCTAGCGTAGGACTTTCTTCGATAACAATTGAAAGTCTCTAAAATACGGTTCGAATGGCATTCCTGGGATACTGCGTTTACCTACAATACCTACTAAAACCGTCTTACGCAGCAGCTGTATCCTGAGATCACTTTTATATGAAATTGGCGAGCTAATCCTGGATTAAATGTTGACAACTGCCCACCGTACTTAGTTAAGAAAACAAATTCATCCACCATTTAGTTGTCACCTACATTGTGAGCTCACATTGTCATATAAGGGAAACTGTCTATAAAAAGTGTTTAGTGCCGCCGCTCCCTGACTGATTCTATTAATAAAGTAAATGACTCCGTGTGACGTTGAGCATTGATATCCACGCCAATCTCGTTGATTCAACAAGGGCGTTAAATAACAACTTAATTGCCATGTCGAATTTAGGCCGTAGACAAGGGTGGGGTTTCCCGTGTTCGGGGTAAAACTCCCCACCTCCTTTGTTATCTCATACAAAGAAAAAAATCCGACATCTTCTGACACTGCCGAAAGTTACTGGGTCAGGCTTTGTAATCCTACCTAAATTACAGTTGTTTCTTCCCTACATTATGACAAATAACTTTTGTTGAACTTAAACGTATGATGGGCGATGTTTACTTGCTAGATGAAGCGACGCGACGATTGGCACAATATGGCAGGTAGTATACCTAATTGAAGATAAGAGCTCGATGGTGCACCGTGAGACACATACAGTTCCTGCAGGCCTGTAGTAGCAGGATATAAGGCTGCTGATACTTTTGGAAATAGGTACGCAAAAAATTACGACTGTGAGCTGTATACTGACTATTTTGAGTCTCGCTATCTTAACATAAAACGACGTAGGTAAGTAGGTATAAAGTACCTAAGTATAAAGGAAAATTATCCAATCAAAATCAATAAATACATCTGAATTCTCTTCCCTAAAGGGAAATTTAAAAATTAAACCTTTAGAAATCAAGTACTTACCTACATACCTATGTACACGCGAGTAGTCACAATACTCTACATGAGTATGTAGGTGTGAGTCAAAGTCTGTTAATAATCTGGGTCCTGCTGAATGAGCGTGACCTGGTTTCCAGCTGCTGAAAGGGGCGGCCATGTTTCCGTTACCATAGCAGCGGGAGGCTGTGTTCCGATACAATTCGTCTGCGCGCACAGATCAATGAAATCTCCCTAGGGCTGTCGACTGCTGAATTTTGAATCAACGTTGTAGGTACTTACATCTACTCTTTCATCATCATGATCATCCCGACACCTGAAGCTTTAAAAATCCTGACTTGGACACCTTTTGTAAGGACAAATTAACTACAGACAATAATAGGCTACTAGGATTGTAGGTACCTACTTAGTGAACGATGTGAAGAAATGGAGTTCAATAACCGTAAGCCTTAAGTATTTTATTTTTAATTTTTCCATGTTACTTGCTTTCTGAAAAAAGTTGCTCACCGTTACTGATACTGGCAAGTTTAGTTACGTAGGTACCTCTTTGCTATTAATTACACCCTACATATCAATATATTATACTTACCTTATTGCGTAACATAACAGAACCTCGTCAGACAACCCTGAATCCCTCTACGAATGCGCAAAGGCTCACTCTCAGTCGAACCTCCCTGCGATAACGCGCCTCTGTCCTCAGTCCTCCCTGTCCATTACCTCATATCACCGGTTTGCTACCCCTGCTGAAATGTAAACAGTGATCCGCAACCTTTGGATAATGTGACTGTATTTTCGCTCAAACTATTTCCTACTTCTTTATTGTGTGATGTGATAACTAACGTGTTTCCTAGGTATGTTTATAACAGTTGTTTGGTTTGTTTTTTCCCTCCCATCGGAGGAAAATCTTCAGGAATCTCGAAAAACAGGTACCTACGAGGATTTAATGACATATTAAAATCTTGGACGTATCTAGATTGAGAGAACTTAAGTATATCGAGTTTTGTTTTTATTTTCATTTTATCGTAATCACATTACGTCCTGGAGAACGGCGTAATATTTTAAATACATATTTAGATACACGTCTCGGCGTAGCGTGGGATCGCTTAATCGAAAAAAAATTCGTGATTTATCGCGACCACCACGCGACAAATGGAGTGTGGGAGACTATCTCTACGCAATATTCCGAATTTTCGCCAAATCCCGAATATTACGTAGAGGTTTCTCTATCGACAGCGTGTCCACCTATGTACACCTCTTCCGAGCTGGAAGACTGTCCCCATTCATAGGGATATATGTTATTTATAGTATAATAGGGAATTTTCTGAATATTCGCGAAGTCCCGAAAATTTTCTCCATTTTACGCGATCCTACGCTGACGTATAATAAAGTTACTGTACTTCTTAAACATTTACCCATTTGTAACAACATAGACTTCAATAGTGGGTTGGCTGGACAGATACTTTTTGGTGATGATTCCTCTCGTTCTTCTTAGTAAGTAAATAGTATTAATTTGCTGTTACGTAATAATGATGCAAACCTGCGCTTCAGGGTCTCTCCCCAGCTACAATGAAGGTGAAAGACTTCTCAGAAGACGACCCTAACACCGACGAGGTGATCCCAATCCCTGTTCAGATCTTCCTCTGGCGGCAGACGACACCCTTCGTGCGGCCCAGACTTGGAAAGGTCCACGATGCTGCTTGCCTGGTGAGTCTTATCTTCGATGTTATTTAGGTATGTTTCGTGATGTCGATGTTTTCTTTGTATAATCGTGATGAAGTGTAATGAAGCACTTTATTTTATATTGTAATTATGAAGGTAATTAAAATCTTTAGGTGTTAATCGTTAGTTTGTAATCGTTAGTTCTGTGTCGTGCCGGCCATAATGAATAGCACCACCACAAGTCTTCCCGTGGGTATCGTACGAGGCGACAAAGGATCTTAATGGATTAGTGGATACTATTTTACATGTAGTAGACGGCGGTAAGCTAGCTTCTATCACGTTTGTCCACCAAATCTTACGGCGAAAAGTGGGAACTACCTATGATGGTTTTTCCTCTGTCTACTACCACGGATTATGGACGTGAGAGTTATGTATATGTATGTACGTATGTACTGATTTGTGGTCGATGAATTTGTGACACAATAGTGGCGATTCTGGTGGAGCTGCTAAACCTAAAACTACCTGTATAAAACTCACAACACTAGATTGGGTAAAAATGAGAGTAGCGAGTTATAGTACGCCGGAAACACACTAACCAGTGTGTTAGCGTACTTATACATAGGTCTTATAAGGTCCATATGACCTTATGGTTCATATCAAAGATTCAGAAGCACAGGAGTAGAATAGAATAGAATATACTTTATTGCACAAAACATAATAATAAGACATTGCGTATGTAATGAGTAGAAGGTACTTACTAAAGAAAGGAAGGTGTATGATTGTGTGGAGGACTATAGGTAAATCACAGTCAGGCTACGCCCGTGACGTAAGAGAGACGCAGGGCAAGACGACAAAGGGCGAGCGGGCGGCAAGCAGGAGGCAGGCCCCACCTCTCGCTCGTTGCACGCTCGCCCTACGTCGTCACACCCCGCGTCCCTCTTACGTCGCGGGCGTAGCCTGACTTAAATAGTTTACCTATAGATTGAGTTGTAAGGCAACTATATTGATTAAAGAGTACCTACCTATACTTACCTTCTCTATTAGAGTTTTATTAAATTCAATTATCAATCAAATATATTGTTTGTTCTGTGCATATGTATAGCTACCACTTATTTGTTGATCGCACGCAGTTCTGCCAAAGAATTCCGGGACATCATGTAAGTAGCGACACTTTCTGGAACCTTGTTCACCGCTTGACCGTCGTCACACCGGTGTGACAGGCTGGTGTGACGGTTAGTCTGCTCCCAGGTGAATTAAGTCTATCAAGTAGTGCATTTAAATCACCCAGGTGCATTAAGTACACTATTTCGTGCACTTATCACCCAGGTGATTTACCCCAGACGAGGCATTGCGCACACTAGCGCCGCCAATAGAAAAAAAAATCATATCAATTAATTAACTAATAATATTAATCAAAATTATATAGAATAACGTCAAAAATATAAATAACAAATAATAAAACAATTAGAATAACATAACAGATAATTATCATTAGTTAATCCTAAATTTAAGCTAAAACATTGGCAGAACACCGAACAGCTCAAGGGCTTAGTCAAAAAGATCCCCCCCCCCCCCCCCCCTAGCGCGCACCGCCCAAATATACCAATTATGCATGCAATTAAGTAAAGCGTTTTAAAAGAAGTGTCTGGCGTTAAGGTTCCACGATAAACAAATTTTAAAAAAGGTATTTTTAAAAAGTCTTTTCAAAAGACTGTCAAAAGTGGGCCACTTTTGACAGTTTCGCTTTTTGTTTCTTATCGTTTCAATCTTGATAATCTAAGGTTTCGTAGACACTTTTTTTAAATGCCTTAATTAGTTGATATGATTTTTTCGGTTGGCGGCGCTAGTGTGCGCAATGCCACGTCTTAAGTGCACCGAACCAACTCGCCGTAGTGCTTTACAACTTACTATTTTTGAAATTATCCCTGCGAAATGAATTTATGTATAAGTAGGTACCCTGACCAGGAAAATAAAAACCCTGTTACCTACGTGGGCGCCACTGGAATGTTAAGCTGATCGCAATGAATAAACCAGCCAAGTGCGAGTCGGACTCGCGCACTGAGGGTTCCGTTCTCAAAAGAAATGAGTAGGTAGGTACCTACATAGTTTTGAAAAAATAACGTTTTAATAAAAAAAATATCAATATTTAGACTTTATTTCATTTTTCTCGGAATACATATAATACCTTCTGATTTTTGGCTTTCAAACTTCGGAGATAAAGGGAACGGTCATTTTTTGCAAATTTTTGGCCATAAGTCAAAAACTATAATAACACGGAAAATAAAATAAAAAATTGTTTTGTAATGCACAAATAAAGCCCTTTCATGACATATTTCATTCACTTGTCCCAGTTGCACCACTTTCAGATTTCGACCCCATTTCGGACCCTATATAAAAAATTACCTGAGATCGATGTAGGCAAGCAAGTTTTATAACTGTGTCAAATTTCAAGGCTTTAATAGTTCCTGAGTAAAACATCTGTGACATACAGACAGACAGACTACGAACGGACAGACACCGAAGTCTCAACATAAGGTTTCCTTTTTTTCTTATGTAATTCTGCAATATAGCGAGGGTTTTTATATTTCTGGTCAAGCTTTACATACATCGATGAATAAAATGCAAATTAGGGATAATATGTAGGTACTTACAGTAGTTCAGCTTAATCTTGCTGGGCGACTAGATAGAGTAATAGGACATAAAACGCAAAGTGTTGCGTACCTTAGTACACAGAAATAAATCAAGGTTGCGTACATGGAGCCACTAGCACACTCCATACACAGAAAAGCAAAACGAAAGGTCATTTTTGAAAATATCGCAAATTTCTCGTTATTTGGGTTAATTTAATTTCTCAAAGCTATAGTAAGACAGCGTGACGAGAGTCTAAAGGGTAAAAAAAAAAGATTTGGTGGAAAAGTACGTATCTACATGTTGATATTTGGCTTTATGTGCTAATTTAAAGTTTAAACCAAAAATCTTGTAAAATCCACAGAGGTACCAATATAATGTGGCAGAGGGAACATGATTGACGTGCACTGTTTGGAATGTTGGTGATATGTTATCGTTCTCACTCGTGCTTGCTATTTATGCAATGTTTTCTCCTTCTTTCTCGCCGTGTAATTATATTCACCAACACACTGACAAATACTGGCAACAAATACTGAAAAAGATTGTTTTGAAAATCTGCTTCATATATATTTTTTTTCAATTTCTATTCGTCAATATTTAAATTTGGTCAGTAACTATAGTCAAGAATATGGTGAAATGTAGTGCATTACAAATTAGTGCGAATACTCAACATGCAACAACCCCTCCGGATTATCATGTCATCGGTAAGTTTAGTGTAGAGTTATCATGAATCGCTAACAATGGGCATTATTGAACTTCGTATAGACATTCTATTAAATGATTATTTCATATTGCTTCCTTGAAATAAATTTCAAATAGTATAATACAAGTGTACACAACATTTTGTAGAAATTTCGTAAACATAAGAAACTTGACAAGTCGCATACTATTTTCTCAGTAGGTGCCTTGAAAAATTACTTTATTTCAAGTATCGAAGTAACTAATAAAGTATTGTAGGTAGGTTATAATACAGTTTCAATTTGAGGTATACAAAGGCAGCCTCATCGCTCAAAGTGATCTCTTACAGGCGCCCTTGGGTGGTTAATACCCATAATTGAACAATTAAACGAACTCACCTAAAGTGAAGTTCGATTGTAATTGTATGAAGTATACTTGGCCCGAGATTTTCTTTTATTTACAGTATATTTTCAACCCACTCGTATTAGAACCGCAAAGATTAAGAGTAACAAATTAAAAACCTACCTAACAACACACAATCTATCATACGTCATTATTTTCAGAGCCTCAAAGAAGTTTAGAGTCTACATCTTTCTGTAAACAATAAGAGTTATGTAATCATATTTCAAGGGAGGGCTGGGAAATTTCCTCTCGGGTCAAGTATAATTAAGTACAATTACAATCGAACTTCACTCCAGGTAAGTTCGTTTAATTGTTCAATTGTATTTCGTATACTTGGTCCGAGATTTCCTTTTACTTATCTTATGATAGGGGGCCGGGAATAATCCCAGCGGCACTTTGACCCTTGAGGTTCTTCTGTGCCTGCCCCATTTTCCACACTGGTCATCTCAGTGTGCAGGTTTCCTCACGATGTTTTCCTTCACCGTTAGAGCAGTCGGTAAATTTACGTAAGTCTTCGAAAAATACGAAAAACTCATTGGTACAAGGCACTGCATGGTTTCAAACCCGGACCTCCCGCACGGAAGTCCGGTGTCCTAGCCACTGTGCCACCGACACTCTTTCCTTTTACTTACAGTAGATGTTAAGAGCTCTAAGGATGTAGATTCTCCATACATTGTTGAGTATGAAATAAAATATATAACATGTAACCCAGTTTTAGTAAGTATATTACTTATAAATTCTACGTGAGATCAGTTCTTTCAATTAAAGACAACAAAACTAGGCAAAACTAATGATTTTCAGGCAAAACTAAAATTTCACACCTTCTAAGCTCACTTGCAAAACACCTAAGTCCAAAGTAAGCTGCGAGCACCTCCAAACAGTTAATATGGAATAGCAGTTTTGCTATCACAATGTACACCCCAACCAGTACCTGATGCATCAGAAGATATCTCTAGTATAAAATTATATTGTTTTATAGGAGTAGAAGCATTCCTAAAATTTCCTTTCCACCAAAACAAGTCCTCTTTGATTGACTTTATAACTTTCATATGACCATCGTAATTTCCATTAGACCTCTTCTTTTCTCTTTCCATAACTTTAGTGTACAGAAAACCATATGATACTGCCATACAAACTGAAACTTAACTCCCTACCAAAATTGAAAATTCACAAATTGAGCAGTAATCAATTTTTTAAAACTTATCTATGCTTAACAGCAATGCCTCACATTTGCTTCTTGTGGGTTTTAACACCATCAGTTCCGAATCTACAGTAAATCTCAGAAAGTCCCTAGTTGTTGATGGTTCTAATTGACTTTTTTTTTTATAAATTACAAACCCGAGGCATTCTACCAGTTCTATGGTTTTCTGTACATTTTGAAGACATTGATTATATGATGAGCCTAAGCAGATCAAGTCATCCAAGTAAATGACATTTCTAAGACCATGGTTATGTAGGTAGTCTACTACAGGTTTCATCAATTTAGTAAAAGTATAAGGAACTGTTGACAGCCCAAAGACTATTAAAAAGATTTTATTGTTAAACAAAAACCTCAGATACTTTTTGTGGTCTGGATGTGTTGGTACCAAGAAGTAGGCATTTTTAAAATCTATGGTACACAAAAAATCATTTCTAAACAATAATTTGCTTAGGATTCCTATGTCCTCTAGTTTAAAATGTGGAGGATTAAAAACTTATTTAAATTCAGAATGAATCTTTGAGAATGAACCATCACTTTTGGGAATGAAAAAGATGCTTGATAAAAATTGCCCTTGTTTGGGAGTGCATTGCGATATTGCTCCTAATTTAAAAGTTTTTCAATTTCCAATATTACAATTTTCCTTCCACTATCTGAAAAGTTATAATTTATTGGAAAATTACTTTGAACTGGATTTGAATAAAAGGTGATTTTGTAGCCTTGAATCCAAGACAGAATCACTGGATAATTAGTTATTGTTTGCCAACAACACAAGAAATATTGCAGTCGGCCACCAAACATTGTTACCTCTATGAGTATCTGCTGGCACTGAATCGTGCCAGATGTTGATCGTAGTGGGGCCAATGAACTTGCATCTGCTGTGATCTCCTTTGGTGGTACTGCACTGGTGTGTGTTGGCGTTGAGGTGTAGGTTGTAACTGGACCCTTGCCAAAGGAGCATTTTGATACAGCGCACCCCTGAACACCTTCCTTTGGGTCCACCGTGTTGAGGTGCTCGATACTTTCCCTGGCTGTAACTAGGTGTTTTGTGTTTTTGCTTAGGAATCTGATTTAAAACAGCTACAGCCGATTTTTTAATCGCTGTTGTAGTTTTAATATTGTCAGTGAGATTATCACCGAATAGAAAACTATCTCGGTCACGCTTTTCAAAAGCAGCAGCTATATGCTTGTCTAACGATAGCAAGATTAATTTCCTTCTCAGATCCGTGTTTTAGATTGTGAAGCTCACATAAAACCTTCGTGTCACTTAATTTCCTTGTTATCAAAACTTTATCATACTCCTTCTTCATTGATATCTCATTTAAGCAGAACATAATCGAGCCCATGGCTCTGCCTAGTAAGTTTTGGCGATCTTCAATCCTTTTATCTCTCTCTCTCTCTCTCTTTCTCCTTGTCCTTAATTCAGCATTTAACATTGGTGCAACTAATACTTTTACATTCTCCGGGACTAAACAAGTCTCCTTTCTCGTTTCGTCTAGTTAGCTGTTCGTTCTTAACACCCTTAATCAATATTTCGTTTAGTCTTTTGGAAATTGCCTTATGTACTGGAGCTGCATATGAGGTTAGTGTTATTGAAGGGCCCCCTAATGCCTGTATTATATCTTGAACTAGGACTTCCTCTGCCTCCTCCTCCTCCTCAATCACTATTTCTTCAGGAAGTTGATGTAGTTCCACTTGCTGCTCTATAGGTACTTCGATTGGTTCGTCCGCCACAACTTCTTCCTCGGTATGCCCCTTTTCTATAAAATGACAAATAAATTGTCGAAATCAGATTTTAGTACAATATATCTGACGGTACATATCTTATGGATACTCTTGGCAGTGCAAAAGTTAAAAGTGTCACACACTATAATGGCTTAGCCTCGCCCACGGCAAGGATTTGAATCCCCACGGGATCAGATAGAAGCGACACGCGCTTG
The DNA here is from genome assembly GCA_947369225.1 of Hofmannophila pseudospretella. Taxonomy (NCBI): domain Eukaryota; kingdom Metazoa; phylum Arthropoda; class Insecta; order Lepidoptera; family Oecophoridae; genus Hofmannophila; species Hofmannophila pseudospretella. Next base: position 7,667,216 of record OX376321.1, on the reverse strand, counting down.
CCATATATGGGAAATGACCCAGAATCCCTTAAAACAGATATGAAAACAAATTAAATATATTGACAAATTGAGACACTAAAACTAACCTGTTTCTTCCTTATTTCTTTCTCTCTAATTTCTTTTCTAATCTTCTTATTTTCCTTTCAATTTTCTCACTTGAAGAACTTTTCCTTTTCATCATCTTACTTAAAAATCACTAAAAGTGGAAAAGTCACAACTTTGCGACTTCGTTCACGAGCGCGGCAAAGACAATGACGTATGATAGAGTGTGTGTTGCTAGGTAGGGTTTTTAATTTTTTACTCTAAATCTTAGCGGTTCTGATACGAGTAGGGTGGAATATACTGTAAGTGAAAGAAAGTCTCGAACCAAGTATGCGAAATACAATTAATGTGTTTGCTCCAGACTCCCTAAGGATAAAGAAAAATTGTTTATTGTTATTTTTCTTTAATGTATGGCCCCTGCTAGTGATTTATGCTGCAAATTGGCCAATGACCGTGACAGAATCTTGGAAATCACTCTTCGAACGTTTTGGCGTCTGTTTTGAAAAAAAAAAACAGTTTAACAACGTCGAGATTAAGGGAGAGTCTTGTGCACTAGGAATGCCTAGTGTCTTACATTCGAAGTGCAATTGGAGATTAGGTTGCTGGATCCACACCATCTGTAGGATTTCACTCCCATTTCACTATCTTATATAACGTTCACTTAACACGGTTGATTTTTAGGTAAAATACACTAGTTTTACGAAAAAATAACCACTGTAAACCGTTTTTAAACTATAAAATGTACGAACACGCCATGACAGCATGAACGCAACAATATAACCCCTCTTGTTTATTAACTATGTGAATCCTGCGTGATAAACATGCAGATTCAGAATTTTAAACCTAAGTCTTGGAGTATATTATGGTTAAATCATTTCGATGACCGTTTTATGACCAACGAGCGTTTAAAAACGTTTACATTGTTTGTTTTTTTCTTTAATGAATGGCGCCTGCTAGTGATTTACAGTCTGCAATTTGGCCAATGACCGTGTTAGAATCTTGAAAATAACACGATCGTTTTGGCGTCTGTTTTGGAAGAAACAGTTTACCAACGTCGAGATTAAGGGAGAGTCGTGTGCACTAGGAACACCTAGTGTCTTGCATTTCAAGTGCAATTGGAGGTTAGGTTGCCAGATCCACACCATCATCTGTAGTATTTCACGCCCATTTCACTGTCTTATATAACGTTGTTTACGTTGTTGTGCTGTTCCCACATTCTTATTTCTTTCTTTCCATTCTTACAAGGGATCTAAGCCCATACAGCCATGTCTGACGTAAATTATTTTTTTGAATCAGATTCTCCTTGCGTCACACTAACATTTTAATGAAGAATTGAACCTCTTCCCACAATATTTAAAGAGGTTTATCCATAAATAAATAGATTTTTTCTTATCAGTTGTTTTATTGTTTTTGATACCAGTGGGCCTACTACGAGCTCTTAAAGCAGGACGTAAATTGAACTGCCTTACTTTTTCGTACTATGACCACTTATTAGCAGGCCTGCGGCAGGGCAGTTTACGTTGACGTTCTTAAACCGTTCACCTTTTTTTTAGTATGGAATTTCGTACTATGACGTCTACTTTGACAGCAGCAAAGCGTTTTTTGCTCGTCTGTAATGTCAAATAAGACGATCTTGAAAAAGTTGCTAAAGGACTAACTTAAACAACATTGTTTTAGAAATTATAGTGGTTTCACAAGCTTTTTGTGGATCTTTCCTTCACACTTGAGTGTATTTTTGAGACATAATCCGTCGGTGATAAATTTGTGTTCGAGGTAAGTGCTTAATTGCGATCCATATGAGATTAAAACACTCGGTTAATCTTTAGAAGAGGTTGTGAAGTGGAGGACTTAACTCTTATCTTTATCGCTTTAGAAACTTTTCAAACGATTTATTGTTTCTATTTTCGTAGATGTGTGACGAGTATGAGTTGTTTGAGTACTTGGAAAGCGAATATCGTTCACAAAAAAGAAACCAACGGCGTCGTACAAGGGTGATGATAACTAATCCATTTGAAATGGAAGAGAGGGAATTTGTTGATGAATATAGATACCTAAATGATGTAATTATCTATTCATAGATTTAATGTTAAATTATATTTCATACCTAATTCTTTAAATTTTTTAAGGTTATCACCGGATTTGGTCCATAGTTTGTGTGAGGATTTGGAACCAATTATGAGAGTAAATCCTCAAAGATCAAGCGATTTAAGCATAGAAACAAAAGTGAGTGATTTTTTCAAGATGAACTTCACATCGAAATGAATTACAACCAGGGTTTTTATAAAGTACCTATACTAATTTACCTTCTTTTCTAGTAGTACCTATATATTGCATGTTTTAGGTTCTAACAGCAATCTATGTATATGCGCATGGGTCCTATCAGAAGCCCACTGGGAGAGCTTAACAAGTTGCCCAACAGACTGTATCAGCAGTTTTGGCAGAAGTTACTGCTGCCTTAAACAATATTGAAATGCGGAATAAATTTATAAAATATCCTCAAACTGCTGCTGAGAGGAATACAAATAAGCTAAGGTATAGTATACTCTGCAAAGCAATTCAATTGTTTTGTGCTTTTATTAATGGATGGTTTTAGTTAAGTCCATTTTAAGAGAACATGCACTAACATTACAAAAATTTGTTTTTGCAGATTTTATGAAAAGTTTGGTATCCCAGGGGTAATAGGCTGTATTGATGGGACTCATGTAGCCATAGTCAGACCTAATAAACATGAGGAGAGATATTACTGTAGAAAAAATTACCACTCTTTGAATGTTCAATTGGTAGGTTATTCTCATTTTCCTGTAACTAAATCAAAATGCATCTTTAAATTATTGTAAATATTTTTTTTATTAATTTAAAAATGTTTCTGTATAAATGAACTGAACAAAGTAAAAAAAGAGTTCTATTTACACAATTTAAAAACTTAGGTGTAATTACCTATACCTATTTATTTACAAAGAAACACCACAGAATACAATCAGAAAAACGAACTAAAGCTAGTTTTAAAAACTACAAATAACAATAAATAATATACTTTGTAAATAATATACTATGTGAAAAATCCTATAATTACATATTATAAAATTATTTTCAGATTTGCAATGCTGACATGCAGATCATCAGTGTAGATGCTAGCAATCCAGGTGCCAGTCATGATTCTTTCATTTGGTCTAATCATCCACTCAGACCACACCTGGAGGAACTAAGCGCCACAGAGGCTTTATGGCTTTTAGGTAAATTAAAAATGACCACTCAAAATAACAACAATGAACAAAACAATGTTTATTTATTTCCTTTCTATTTCAGGAGATTCTGGATATCCACTCTGAAAAATCATGATGACACCAATTTTGGATGCACAACCAGATTCTCCAGAAGCCTACTATACTGAAAAGCATGTCCACACCAGGAACATTATTGAAAGAACGATAGGTGTTTTAAAGGCTCGGTTTAGATGTTTATTAGTCCACCGGGTGTTACACTACGAACCACATGTTGCTGGCTATGTCACAAATGCATGTGTGATTTTACACAACATTTGTAATGCTGCCAACTTGCCTGTACCCGAACTCACAGATGATGAAATTCGACGAGAAGCCTTCATGCAACCATCTGTGATACCCCATGTAGGTTCAGCCAGTCGACAGAACAGGGAGTTGCAGATTGGTTTTTCTACACGGCAGGATCTTGTATCTCGTCTGTGGCAGCTTCGGCAGGGAGTCATGAGTAGAAATTAGTCAATTGATTTTTATGTAATGTGTCCTCATTGGTTGATTACTAACATATTGAAAGTAGCATTTACTCTGTGATGAAAATAATATTTAAAAAATAGTAACAATCTTTACTAATTTATATAATTTGAAAAAAATATGCTTGATAAATAACTTATTTTAAAATAAGTGTTGTGGAGAGTTTCTCTCTTAGCCATAACACCGTCCGAAGCGGTGGTAGCTTCAAAAAAAATTACGTGCTAAAATATACTTGATGTATTTACTGGCAATAAAATGATTTGAATTTGAAAAATAAACGATCTCAGAACCTATGTACAAACAAAAATATTTTATTTTATGAAAAGATTTGAGTCTTACCTTGCTTCTATTCTTCTAAGTATAGAAGTCATGTCGCTGAGAATATTAACAGCCCGTTCTATAGAACGGCTGTTAGCCAACTTGGCGTTAGCACGAGCCTGAGCAGCAGATACCAGCTGCTCTCTCGCCTCTGCAGCTTTTATCCGGCGCCGCCATTGGCGCCTCCTCGGGAGTCGCTGCCCTGATGTGATACAATGTGTGAAGTTGCGTGCTGAAGTTAATGGTCGGGGAAGGGGGTATTGATATGATGACGATGATGGTCGAAGGTCTGGATGTGCAGTTGAAGCTCGGGAAGGGGGGTCTGGCTGGTCAGATAGGACTGGTGTTGTCGTCGATAGAGGCGACTGTTGTGCAACAGACGCCACATCTCCGAGTGCCTCATCTTGTTCACCTTCCTGTAGATAGAAACATACATTAATTAGCCTATCTATCTAAGACTAGCTTCAACATATATAAACAGACTGATATTTACATTTTCGCTGAAATTTAGGTCCAGCTCTAGATATACTGGCTGCTCACTGGCTGTCGATTGGGAGGTACCCGCCTTACTTGGGCCAGGCTCACTTTCTCCATGTTCCTAGAAAAAATGGAAAATATTTAAAAAAGTATTTCACAGTAACTAGTAAAAATGTTTTTGAGGCACAGACTTAATAAGTTTAAAACTTACTTGTGCTACTACTAATGGATTGACTTGCACACCAGGCAGGCCAGATCCATAATCCTCACCTAATAGGGTGAGGAACCTGTCGATTTCTGATAATTCCATGTCAGAAGCGGGACCCCCACCCGTCCTCCTCCTGGCATCAATGGCCTGCCTGTTTTATCTTTTTGTTTTGGCCTTATAGTCCACCCAGTACTAAAAGTAAAACAACAATGATCATATTTATACATTAATGAATAAATAACATACATTAACACAACGATGACACTAATTGCCATATAATTTTTTTCCCCAGTGCAAGACAGAATCGAACTCACGACCTTTGCGTCTCAGTAGTCTATCATAATAGGGGTACCTATCTAAAATGATTGTAGTGGAAGGAGCGATATTAGCCACTATACCACTGCCACTGTCATTAATTATGTACTCACAATAAATTCAAATGACATACCTTTGACCATTCAGATCCGGACTTTACTGCTCCCTCGCCAACAGAATTCAAAATTTGTGCCACTCTTTTCCACATCCGCTTGGAGTGTTCCCGGGCTTGTGCAGATTTATTATACCCAGTTGCAATATCTCTGTGTTTGTTTAAGAACTCCCACAAATGAAGCTGGGTATAAGTCACGCGCCGTCTTGTTTGCTGGTTTCCACTGAAATTATAAAGGGACCATCTCTTAAGTTTCTAGGCGATAATTAATTCAATAAATTAATTGATAATGTGGAGTGAACATATACTTACAACATGATTGAAAGGGAGAGTATAAATTTCGGGAAGGGTGCGAAACACAACGATCGAGAAAGGAGGTTCGGGATCAAGTGCACCAAGTGGGGTTGAAGTGAAGCGAGGCGACATTTTAAACTATTCTTTAAATTCTTTGTAAAAGTCCACTCGCTCGGGGCATTTTTAATATCCCTGGGGATTGATTTGTATGAAGTCGGAATTTTTTCGTAAACTAATTTTTATATTAGGCGCTAAAACTTGGTGAAATGTGTTCAAAAATCACATCACGACAACTTGAGGTTTCAAGTCAAAGTAGTAGCTTACATAAAGTTTGTGTTTTTGATGGTTATAGACAATAATACAAGTATCGTCTTTAATTAATTTATATTAAAATGTACTTTTTTCCCATAAACTTTAATATAATAACATTTTAAAAAAACCGGTAATATAAAAAAATATTTTGTTAAAAGTTTTTGAACGTCGTTGATTGGAAAGAGCAAAGCATAGGGGCTATCCTTGTGAAACTGTATAGCGCCATCTCACTCTTCCATTCTGACATTACAGCAGGCCATAGACAGCATAACCGTTCACCTTGAGGAATATACGATGCAATTGTCGTTCACCTTTTCGATGCTCATAGTACGTTTCTAAACAATTCAGTTGCAGGCCTGCTTTTGAACTGCTCGGAAATTGGATGGTTTTTTAAATGCTCATAGTAAGCTCCCAGAAACGTAAACAGAAATGTAGGGAACTGTATGGTGGTTTTTAGTTGGTGGAAGGTGAATTTTACTTTCTCATCCCAAGTCCGACCCATGTATTGTCTTGTTCTGAAGTATGCGTTTTTGTAGACAGCATGAAATGTCACACCCTTGGTTGTATAGGCTCAGATCCCTATACCTTTTTCAATGAAATAACTAAACAAAACAAAAAAACTTGAACTTGTTTGTAAATAAAAAATATGTTTTATTTATTTACGGATAAAAATAACATCCTCGGTGATGACGGGCGTTTGTTTGCGAAAATCTAGAGAAAATATCATTTATTTACCTAATTAAATTATCAATTCACGTACAATTTTTCTGTGGAGACTAATACATCTTTGTTTTTTATGCAATCATTTTGATCAGGAACTGAAAGAAGCCTGTAAGGTAAGTTTTATTAATATAGGTAATTATTAGTTTTACAAGAACCTACGACTACAAGACTGTAGAATAAAATAGAATGGGTACACTTTTTTCCACAGAACTTAATAATAACTAACTTGATACAATGCAAACAACAATTTGTAGACAAACTGTAGTGTAAATAAACTACTTGAATACCTTGAGTGTAAACTAGGTTAACCTGCTTTCAATGTCCTTCCAGTCTTTCGAGAAGGTTCTCGTACAAAACCTTCGCTTCGGCCTCTCGATCAGCCTCTCGGAAGCCATCGAGGCGATCCCGCGATGGCGGCTCATACAAGCAGCACTGCCTCACGTAATGCATGCCTTGGCAGCTCTGTTAAACAACAGGTAAAGATTTGAAGAGCTTCGTAACACAGTAGAAGTGAAATACAGATAATTACTTATTATGCATAGGTTACATTTGTGCAGGGCGGAGCTAGAAATTGATAATTGATTTCGGTGTGGGTATTTCAGTTTCAATATGGGAATTTATTCCAGTTTCAATAACATAATTTCAGAGTGAAAGACAACATGCAGACCTTAGGCAGTGTGGAAACAAAACTTCTGTACACTCTGCACTGGATCATCCTTGACGCATCAGATGAATGTGCTGACAATGACTATGAGAGTGGAATCTACTACTCAAATCCATTTCATTATTTATTCTCTATACCTGCACTGACAGTGAGTAAATTATTATGACAAGTTAACAAAGAATGTTCTTCTAGTTATTTGTATTTTTAAAATTTATTATAAAGTATATTTAGTAGGCCTTTTTCTGAAGTATGGCAACTTAAATTTGATGAGTCTTTTTAGAGCTTTTGCTTGTACTATCTTTATGGCGCGGTACTGACAGGAGGAGCATTACATTACATGCTACGTATTCACTGATGTAATACTCGAATCCGAGCTCTTACATTACATGTGAATGCTCCCGATCAGTACTTTAGATTCTACTACCATTCACCAACATGATAACATGCAATATCCTCTGATATAACTTGTGTTATTTTTTATACAATCTGAACGGCGTTTTTAAGATCCATACTAGGATTCCTACACACATAGAACTTATGTCATGGTATCCACAATAAACAAAAAATAAGTATATCATCCTTTTACAGCTATTTGTGTTCCTCTTCACACCTTTATCCCACCATCTGAAAGAATCTGACTTCACCAACAACTACCGCTTGGAAAATGGCCTCAAAATGTGGCAAGCCCTGTGGGAATTTAGGCACCCTGAAGCCCCGTGCTTCACTACTCATGTCAAACCCAAACCTAAGCCGTTTGGTGGGAATTTCTCTAAGAGAAGTCAGCAGGCTGATATATTTTTGGGAAGTAAGTTTGGATTGTTTTACCCCGCTTTTTGTAGTTTATTATAGGTATGTGTCAAGAGTTTGATATATCACAAGCACTTTAAAAATCAGGAAATCAATACAATAGTGGATCTAATAAGAGAACGATTATTTGTTGTCTGAAAAATTTTGTTCATAATGTGTATCATAATTTTCTTTGCAACCTTTCTTCTGACCAAACTTTACAAGGCAAAGAAAAGAAGTATTAGATTACTCGATTGACAAGGAAAGAAGTATAATTTTTTTATTACAATTTTAAGGGAAATTCTCAAAAGAAGAAGGCACAGTGAATGGTGGCAGTCCGCCGAGCCAGAATGTTTCCCAATCCCAATCAGAAGTGCCGTCCAAACAGGCTAGCACTGAAGAGGAACCCTGGCTGTCCTCTCCGAAAGACACCATTTTCCCTGAAACCATTCCTGAAGAGAGTTCAAGCACTGAGGAGGAGCATGTGGTGAGAACATTGAGAAACTATAGCTTGACCACAAACGCTGTACGACGGCTTAGGTGGTAACAGACGTGCGGGGGGAGGGAAGCGGGTGAGCGCGGAGGCGAAGCGAGCGGGCGCGGGCGGGCCTCACAGAGTGTAGTGTCCCATCCTCTCGCCGTGCACCTATCTATAATAATAATCTATAACTCAAGGTATAATATATAATATAATATATAGGTAGTGGTAGATCCTAAAGTGAAGGATCGCCTGGGGTGGTACCACCCTCTTATCTATTTCTGCCGTGAAGCAGAAATGCTTGCATTTCTGTGTTTCGGTTCGAAGGGTAAGAGAGCCAGCGTAATTTCCGGCACACGAGGCATTCCATCTTAGTCCTCAAGGTTAGCAGCGCATCAAAAACCCTCTAATATTAATAAAGTGAGGTGAGATGTCTATGGGCGATGGTGACCACTTACCATCAGGTGGCCCGTTTGCTCGTCTGCTCTCCTTATTTAATAAAAAAACCAAACAAAAAAAACAATATATAACTCTTCTAGGCATTTAAGAGGAGACTATGATGAAAATATGAATAGTACATTAATAATAATTAATCTTTATTTTAGGCTGCATAGGCCAATAGATAAATACTTTATAGAGTCTATCTATAGACTAACATACTATGTAATATAAAAATACGAAATTAAATTAAATTTATTTAGGTGCGGCTTGATTTGTCGTTTTTCTATAGCGACGAAAAACCACCCCTTCAGGCCAGAAGTCTGCACTGAGGAATATGTGTTGGTACATGGCGGGAACGCGAATTTTGTATCATGAGAAGAATATAACTGTAATATAGTACATTCTTTTGGAGGACATAGTCCTCCCACCATTAGATGGATCTCGAGCCTTAAAATCAAGGCTTTTAACTAAAATATAAAAATCTTTCATAGAACTGATTGAACGTGGAACTAGTGGTCTAACTCGAATTTGTGAGTGTAAAATTAGGCGCATATTTATTATTCTTCGAAGTATACCAGATTTGATTTGATTATTATATTGCTATGTCAATATGCGGACCTGAATTCTGACACATCGCGTCAACTGTCAATTCGATTCAATGGGGAATATGTATGTGATTCAAACTTTTCGACGCATGTGGCCAGATTCGCACTTGACCAGTCACGATATAGGTCAAGTATTTTTTTGTAATTTTTATTACTACAGAATCGTACCTATACCATATACTTTTTTTTTATTAAATCGCTTTTTAATTAAGAATTTAAATGAATAAAAGTAGGAAAGATGTGTAAGAAATTCAAATAGCAAAACGCAATGCTATTGGTTAGACCGAAACGTGACGTCAGCGTCCATGTTGAATTCTCAACAAACAAGTAATTTGCTTTGGCTAAACACTCCACAGCACACAAAATGTCAATGCTGTTGTGGACGCTGACGTCATAGAAAGTGGGCCAAAATGGAGGCGTTTAAATTCAATTTGATTGCAGTTTTAAATATTTATTTTTATAATAAATATTCATATTTATATAAATGATATATTTTTGTACGGTAATGTACCAACGTAAAAAACCAACTAAAACCATAAACCATAATACATGTATATACCCTATTATATCAGAATTATATTTTGTTTCTAGTTTATTTACCGACTGCCGTCTGAGCAAAACTTCGGCGGCGCTATCAAAGAGACCTACACAGTGTACGCGGCGGACCCTAGCCTATTCCAACTACGCAGCGGTGCTCAAATTTCCCAGTCACCCGTGAAACCGTCGCTACCTAACATCAAAACACTGCCCCAAGTTACTAAAATGAGGTAAACATAGCTTCTTCTCTTTTTTCGGATAATGGCAATTTCGTTACGAATTCTGCCAATGACGAGTCAGTCATGGGAGTAACAATATGGTTGTATGGTTTTTTGAGGCAAACAGAATAGTTGAGCTATCTTTCCAAACCTACCTTGGATGAAAAAAAAATTAGTCTCCCCTAATCGTTCCTTCATGCCGACCTGTGACCAAACATAGCGTATTGGCACCTATATCAGAGCCACCACAAACTGGCAGATGACGTTTCAGAAAAAGTAGTATAACTAGTTTCACACATATTTTTAAAAAATATTATGATTTATTATTATAATTTATACTTATTTTACAAATAAAAAGACTAATTAAAGTCACGATATTTAACATCGTAAAGGTCACTGACGTATTCATGATAGTATGATGTATACATACCTAAGGCTGGTTGAGAACCGCAAAACTGTTCAAATTAGAACTCATCAGTACTACTTTCATATGTATAATAAAATGTTATAATAATATTTTGTAGTCTATTTATGTTCCCATAAGTAAATGTAAAATGTTTTCCTTGAAGAAAAACCACCACTTACCAAAACATTTAAATACCTGCCTGATGGTGAGGAAATAACTCACAATCTTTTTCAGTTCCTCAGACAAGGAATCTTTATCAGACAGCGGAGGTGGCGGTCAAGGCACAAAAGGCACTCCAACATCAGCCGAGAAAGCCGCCTCTGCCAAACAAGCCAACGTATGTGTTAAAGAAAATCTTAGCCTAACAGTTTGTGGTACCGTTGTTATTTTGGCGGCAATCTTTGTTTTCAGGTATCTGGTGCTACTTTCCTTGACGTGGCTACATTGAGATGTCTGTTCACTTTTCAATGGAAAGAGGAAGGAGTGTATTGGGCCTTACATTACTTGTATAATAGGTATAATACTTAATTTACACAATAATTTTGTCGTGATATATTAATCCCGAGGAAACTTTCCCGCCCTAGCTTGCTATGGCTTGCAACTCGTATCATAATAATGTATTAATTATCTTTTATAGGCTGCGAGATATTTGCGATGACATTTCTAAACAAACTCAACCGAGGAGACGGAGCAATTCTCTGCCTATACCTAAAATAGAAGTCTCCATCTACCAAAGTCCAGAAATGAAAGAACGTGATTCATTGAAGAACTTTATGGAAGTTCCCGAAGTGAAGGATATATCCCCCGTAACTGAAATTCCTTTCCCAGTCGCTCCGAAAATTGATGATGATCATGTCATGATAAGAAGAGCTAGCGAGAAAATAAAACGCAAAATGAAAATGGCCGATTTAAAAGCATTTGTCGAGACAAAACTGCTATCGAAATCCGAGAAAGCTTTAGAGAAAATCGACCACGACGATCATAAATTCAGTTTTCATACTGCCGTAAGAATGATATCTGTATATATTTTTTATTATCTCTTGTAGTGTGATATTTTTATTTGATGACATTCTAACAAAAGGGTGTTTCAGGAATACCACCGGAGCCTCGATAACTCTGAGGAAAGGCCCAATTCAGCATTAGGGAGTAATTTTGCACCACTGGCGCCAAGACTGACCGGCGATTTTCTTCAATGTAACCTCATTAAAGGAAAAAGTATGCCTAGCCTTAGGTGAGTAATTCTTAGTAATTATGAATAGAGTTCTGTGTAATATTAATTTTACTAATTATATACGATTTTTATTACTGTACTTTTTAGCTCCAATAATTAGGATTTTTTGTTTATTGTAAAAGATTATGATTGTTTTCAAAATTATTGGTATATAACATTTCTGTAGTGAACAATTACCTATTCTTAGACAAATTAGATTATCAATCAAAAAAGAGAAGAGATAAAGTAGTTAAATTGGTTTCATAAAATTATTCTCTTTTGATAATGTGGATTTTTTTCTCATTTTGTGTATAGTTTGTATACTTTCAAAATTTATCGTGTATCTACCTACATATTTTATTAGTTTATTCCGTTATATAGGTACTTGAGGTATACTGAAATCAGGTCCGGCTGATTAATCAATTTTAGGAATGCCTTAAAATTTCGATTAAGTATCACATGGTTCATGGTATCATTTAAACATGGTTGTTCTTTAAACTACAAGTATTTTTCAAAATTTATTCCTTTTTCGATCGAGCACAGCATGTTTTTCCTTGTCACTTTCTTAACAACATTTCCTGTTTAAAATTTGTATTTTTCTCTTTCTCCCGTATTGTTAACGCTTAAACCCGTACAATATTGTAATGGACGATACCGGATACGGTAGCTGTCTGATTGACGAGTTAGCCTCTAATGGGTAAGTTCTGATGATTCCGACGACTGGTAGCTGCTTCCTTTCTTATATGCAAATCTAGATCGGCTGCAGAGGCTCTATATAACCTTGTAAAGAGCTAAAACATTCAAAACGCAGTCGTTATGACTTTAACACACGACATAATTCAGTAAAAAGTGGGTATTCAATGTTTGCTAATACCGTGTGAATAGATTTTAACGACTGCGCATCACCTACGTTATTCGCCCCATTTTAGTGCCCACTTCACCTTTAGCTACTGGAGAGGTATTTAATTATATTTCTTTATGCCTAGAATACATTTTTGTTTGTAATTTAGCAGCTCTTGACCTATAAAGCGCTAATAAGTAGATTAAGCTCTGTTGACAATTACTTTGATTATAATACAACAAAGTAATTGTATACAACACGCTCTTTAGTAATTTTAGTAGAATCTGTATGGGTACAGTACAGTACAGTACAATGACTCGTTACGCTTATTTTCATGTATTTTAATTAGAACAAAATGATATAGATAGTATTAAATACTAAAATTAAACATTTATGTAATAATAACGTGACATGTAAAATTACAATATTTCTATCCAAATCTTGTTTGTATTTTAAATGTTCCAAATATTTGTTTAGTACAAAGTAAAATTATGAATTATAAGTTATAATTTATACTTAAATATAATTTTAAAGAAACGCCCACCAATTTTGCAGTATATTTGTCATTTTGAAAGCTTAGTAGATAGAAGATCATTAGATTTGAAGGGAACATCACATGGTCTAAATACACAACTAAAGATGTAACCTAAAAGTAGTAAGCACATAACTAATCCCATTGTTCAATGTTCACACTCACGATTAAACGACTTTGAACGTTGAATTATTTCCGAATATTTAAAACAGTTTTATGTCGTGTGAGTTTAAAATGTTACATGCGATTAGTTGTAATCTAATATTGTACAATATGCAAAAAGTATTTAGCATGCGCTAAGCACGAGCAACCTGAAGACAATATCAGTTAAAACTATCAGTAACACATAGCGTAGACTACAAAAAACATATTTAAATTCGTACATAATATATAAGTACGGGTACTTGCCCGTTGTACTCGTCTTATTTCGTATTACCGTTTGTGATACAACGGGGAACATAATTGCCAGTACTAACAGTACTAATTGTACACTTGGGTTTCAACAGCGCAAGTACCTTTACTTCAGTAACTTTGCAACGAATTACCTTGCTCCACGTTGAGCGCCAATTGTAACAAATTAGCGAAATGCACTCAAGTGGACCAAAAAGTGCACTTTGATCCATCAATGGATCCAACCACGGGATCCAAGTGGACACAGGGCAGGTCACATTGTTATTTATGAGATTTGTCCAGTGTTATTGTTAAAAACAGATAATGATTTGACACATTTCAGATACATCGGTGAAGTTAAGACTGAGCGAGCCCATGGTCCTACTTGTGCTATGCCATCGAATGTTCAAAAGAAAAAGAACCCCATAATAACTGTTACTGAACACACGCCTACACCATCCCCCGATTATCTGTCAAAAACTAGACAAGTAAGGATAACTATTAATATTTATAATTTATTAATAACCACACATCATCCACATTGATTGTAAAGAATACAGAATAAGTCACATATCACATCTCAAATAGCCTACCTATTCATACACCCCTAAATCGATATTTTAGGTCCCTCCCCCAAACCAACAACAGGAACACTTTTTTATTTAAACCCCTGCGTGTCTCGGAGAACACTTTAAATTGTCGATCCCACAGAAATAAATCAAGATAGAACGATGAAGTGGGCGGGGTGTGTGTGTGTCTCAATTTTGCAATATACTGCAAGATTTCATTTATTCAGCGCCTAGTTTTCGACGCGGATCGATCAGAGCGGCTGTGCTAAAATGCTTTATTGTGCGGTTTGTAACTGTAAGAACAACAGGTACGACATTGAATCGATCAATAGGAGGTATTTCGTTCGTACTCACGTCACTTTGGGAGCGTGGATTATGAAAATGTTGACACGCGCGATTCATATGGCAGCTCGCCCGCGTCATCGTTCTATCTTGATTTATTTCTGTGGTCGTTCCCGATACGTGTTGTAGAAATAGTATACCCTGCTACTAATCTTGAGTCGCCTTACGTCTTTGTAATATTTGTCACACCTGTACCCAACAACCTCTGTCTCCAGGGCTCGATGGAGTCCCAAATGGACTCTGTAAGCATGCAAGGATCGCAGCACATCCCGACCCCTGAGCGCAAGCCGAGTCTGACGCGGTCGCAGACTGACTCCAACATAACGTACGTGGTAGAAGAAGTTAAGGAGGCCCCCGGCTCCATGTATTACATCACTAAGGACGGTGATATCGACTTCCAGGTTGTCCTTAAGGTAAGGTGTGTTGAATTATTCGCATTTCTTCAAAGTCGCTATTTGTCATTTCATTACATAAACTTAGCCATCTCAACTTGCGAGAGATCACCACTCATACTTCTACTACATCACGTAGTAACTTATTTGTCTATCCGTCCATCAACTCCTATATGTGAATTACTTATTACACGCTATTTGACGAAAAGCTACTTTAAGAAATTCTACTTTGACGAAACACTTTTTACGAATCGCTACTTTGACAAAAGTCTACTCTGATGAAAAGCTTCTTTGACCAAATGCGAATAATTATGAGTGTTGTAATTAGATTTTCAAATTAGATATTGGCACCCTGCAATCTACAGAAGTGGATCAAATTGGAGGAGACAAATTGAACCAATGGCTGAGATGGGTGGATGGATTGGCATTGGCACCCCAATTTACTGCACCCTAAACCAACTAAAGTCTAAACTCTTATTAACGTTCCAGTATTAAATGGGAGTCAATTGCATCGATAAAATTTAGTCAAATTCAAGCTTAAAGACTAGCAATCTTTGAAAACAGCTTTCAGATATCGCTGATTCTTAATTTTGAAGGGCTTTTCTTATCGGAGCCAAAAATTATATACATATAATATAATGCATGCGATTAAACCAATCCAATAATACAAGAATAGGTATTTACATCTTTTATCACAGACTTCTTTATTTACTGACGAAAACTTTCAGGCAGTGTATTCAGTGTCAACCATGGACATTTTCTACATAACTCTCCGCGTAATGGAAGTGATGCTGAATCTTGTGGATACTCTCATGGAGATAGGAGTGCACAAGAGCTGGCAGACCGACCGCACTGATGATCTTCAGCCGGGGACCATCGACCCTCTGATAGATTTTGGCAAGGATCGAGAGAATAAGGTAAATCCCTTTCCTTTTATTTTATTTACAAAAATTTAATAGGTTTACGTATTTGACGAATTCATGTCAAAAAATGTACTGTTGGATTTTTCATTATAGTTGATTCAAGTCAGCTAAGTGGGTAAAAAATAATTTCTCATATGCACTTTTAACTGCCTTTTGGAAAATGAACTGTTTACCCCCTTGAAATTGTTCAAATTTTGAAAAATGTGGAAGGTGACGGAGGTTTCCAGCTGTAACACCTGCAAATTTAGAAGGTGAAAAAGCATGACCAATGGCCTGTGAGATGCTGGGGCGTACGTGATTGGTAGAGCGAGGAACGTGCTCTACCAATCAGCCAGTCCCAAAACCCACCGCGGGCCGTAGAGAGGGGTAAATAAAGCAAAGGAGTTGAGGAAAGCTTATATCCAATACTGGACGCATAAAGGATGACGATGATAATAATGATATAAAATGCAGAATTCATTTAGCAGATTGAAACATGTAATCACGTTGTTGCTTTATTGTTGCCATTTAGGAAAGGGATTCCGGGATACCATGCGCTCAAAGCCAAGACTCGACCAACATCGACGGCGGCGACAGCACTAAAGATAAAGCGAAAGACGAGGACCACGTCGACTGTCCATATTACATGATTATGCATATTATACTCAGGTACCTAATGGCTTATTTACACTAGACTTGATCGTTCGTATGATAGCTGTAAAACAGTATATAGTGACCATTTAACAGAGACTATTACACTTAATGTAATGTTACAAACAGACACAGGGTCGCGCATAAACAATACATTATGAGAGTATTATTTTGAGGAAATAAAAAAAAACTAGTAAAGAATGGCTATGATTTTAACATACTTTTCAAAAAAGTGTCAAATACCCTATTCGTCTACTTTTCTAGGCTTCTCCGTACCCTGGGCTGCTCGCACGGCTGCTCGACGGCCCTGCGCGGGCCGCAAGCGGAATGCCTGCGTGTCCAGGCGCGCAATTCCCTCCGCCAACTACGCACGGCGTCTGTTTCTAAGTTCACGGCGCGCCTGCGAGAGATGACCAAGTTCGCACCGTTACGGGATGTTTTGGACAATCTGCACGCTACGGTCGGATTCTGTGCTGATCCGGGTACGGTGGTCTCACATAGAGTATTATTTCACTAGCTATTTTTCTTCAAATATTTCAAACAAAGCCGGGGTCGTCTTAGACTGACCTTTAAAGATCAGATTGACAGTGCGCATAGATTTTAATATACAGAGCAGACGACACCAATGGCGAGCATGCGTGAAACGAATGACTGTAGAAGATTCCCAGTCTCATATTCATTTGTTTGAACTGAATGTGAAATACGTCGAATATATTTCGTTCCACTTTACCGCGCCTCCGCCCTTTTTTTCACCGACGCCACGCCGCTATCTTTTCGTCGACTTTTACCGCCGCGAATTCGTTGCCCGGTTTATTTACCACATTACAGGTCAAAACCATGAAGTCCATGAACGCACCTGGGTCCATAACCTGATGATTTGACCGGGTTTTGTGGTAAATAAAAGCCAAAAATATGCTAGACAATGGCGTCTGCCTTTATTTCTCTTATGGTATTGACACTAGCGCTGGTGGCGAAAATGCGAACTACGTATTTGTTGCGTTTCGTTTTACAGGAAGTTTGATTGTGAATTGTAAAAATCGTTGTTTCATAATATTATTACCACGCCTTCAGGGAGACGTAGGCGGGATAATGTAAGTAGGTACCTGTGTCGGAAATATGACTATGACACTGAAAGAGTTTAATTATAATTTTTTGGCATGTATATTTTTTGTATTCATACACAATTTATGATTGTTTATGAATAAATGATATGATGAATATATCATATGACGAAGCTACTATCGGACACAATCATCGGTCGTGTATTTGGATTGGTGAATTCATTCAATTTATTTTTTGTTCCAGACCAACAAAAACGCAGCTACGCCAGGTCTGCCGACATAAGCAACCTGCAAGCGGGCTACGCCAGCAACTTTGGTGCAGGGCAGAACACAAACAGAGCCATAGAGACCTCCATCATAGAGTCCACTTTCCGAGTACTGGTCACGAGATTCGCGATCATGCATAAGGAGCTCAAAATGCTAGATAACTCTGTAAGTTGTGTTTTATATTTGAAACTAAACCTACTAAGTTACTTTGATTACGTTACGGATAATTACAAGAAAGGGCACTGGTCCTAAACATTTTAGCTCGAACTCGAATCACCGTAACCGAAGACCCCATCTATTTATTATAGTTTCGGCGGGCTGATAATCTTCCAATTCTTCAAGTTTGACATTACTAAATTGAAGTGCACTTACTTTTTCTGGTCATCATCAGATCCATAAGGTTTCAAATGTCGGAGACGCACCATGTACCTAAACATTTGAGCTCAAATTCGAACCATCTAGCTATTACCATTCCAGACATCTGACATCAAAGATACTCCAAGATCTTGGAAACCACTTGTCCAATTTTTATCAGACCTAGCTAAGATCGCTCGACAAAATTCTCTATTCAATAAAAAAACCGGGTCCAAATCTGATCAGCCGTGGTCAAGTTATGATGCCACAGACAAACCCTCAAACAGACAGACAAACGTGTGAAACTTGTAACACCTTTGATCGGTCGGGGATAAAACTGCTGATGATTCCACTGTACCAGGCCCTGTACCTGGAAGTTCGCCTGCTCCTAAGCTACGTACGCGAGGCTCACGGCAGCGAATTCCGCGTGGTAGCTCTCAGCGCTCTGTTAGACACTGCTGAGAGACCCGACAGTCAGATGAAGGAATCTAACATGCAGACTACTAGAGTTATCAGGTTGGTTTTCATCTCCTTATTTTTTCCTGATTATTCTTTATTGCATGAGGATTAAAGAATAGCACCACCCCAACTCTTCCCGTGGATGTCGTACAAGGAGACTAAGGGTCTTAGTGGATACTGTTCTAACACCTAGTAGACGGCGATAGGCTCGTCACCTATCACGTTTGTTAGATTAAGTGTTTTCGTATCAATTTAAGTTAGAATTAAACTACTTATTAGTCTGTATTATAGGCTAGACTAGAGCGTCGGTGGCGTCGTGGCTAGGACGTCGGACTCCCATGCGGGAGATCCGAGTTCGAAACCAGGCAGTGCCATGTACCAATGAGTTTTTCGCAAGACTTACGTACATTTACCAACTGCTCTGACGTGAAGGAAAACATCGTGCGGAAACCGGCATACTGAGATAACCAGAGTGTGAAATAAACTAAACTAAATAAAATTAGTGAGCAACATGATAGTTTACAATAAACGCTTACCTCCGAACTAGGAAGTTCCTGTATCTCGGAGGACAGATCTCTTCTGTGACCAGTGCAAATGAACATGTAACAGAACAAATGGGGAAGGCAATGGCAAACCACCCCATTAAATCTGCCACGCAATCTGCCAAAAAATCTGCTGCAAAGAGTTGTTCTATATGATTAATTCCTTAGAATGATCACGACCCTCAGCAATGAGGAATACGACTTAGAAGAAGAGAGATAGGCTAGATTGTAGTTAAAATAAGCTACCATTTTAGAATGGGACTTTAATTGAAATTAAAAAAAACTATCATTATGTAGGCACCTAAACTTTTTGTGTAAACTGTAACTCTACCACATAAAAGATTCCTTCATTAAATTTTTTACGTATACCTACCCTTTCGTAAGTGTTAGCATAGATGGTTATTTTGGGTTATGTGTCAGGCACATTCCTCGCACGACGGACGACGAACGCGGGTCGGACACGGGCGCGGACTCCGGCTGCGCGACCGACGACCGCAGCCACAATAAGAAGTTCACTTTCAAGAAGAGGAGCACTTCTTCCACTGGCGCCCATGTAAGCTTATTACACTTGCGAATACGACATAAAACGCAAAGCGTTGCGTAGATGGAGCCACTAGCACACTTCGTAAACAGAAAAGCAAAACGAAACGTTATTTTTGAAGATATCACAAATTTCTCGTTATTTGGGTTAAATTAATTTAATTTTTCAAAGCTTTTAGTAAAATTGTGATGATATCAAGGTATCATATGGCCATTTCAAAATAGCAGACCAAAATCTGCAATCGGCGAAATCTGTTAAAACAGCGTGGCAGAATCTGAAGGGTAAAAAAAAAGATTTGGTGGAAAGGAACGTATGTACATGTTGATGACCATTGTGCTTGTAGCGCCTCTAGTAAAACGTATTCGCCGTGTGTGCGCAGCGAGCGAGGCGCGTGTGCGTAACGAATTCGCCGCGATAACGCGACGCTGACGCAGCAGTTATACAGTACAAAAACGCGAATCGAAGGAAGTCAGTTTAGAAGTTAAGGAAGTCTTTAAATGTGACGCATTGGATTATTGTCTGTTATGTTGCATTTTTGACTAATAAATAAATAAAATTAACATTAAGGATGTTTATTGCAACTCATAATGAGACTAACATACATCTATTATAATCTAGAAAAGTGTGAAAAAAATTCCACAAGCAAGATTCGAACCTGCGATCAGCCGATGTGATGACCGTAACCGGGATGGGTGACCGCTAGTAACATATTTTCATCTGAACCCCTACGTGGCACGGAGAGCACGTTAAACTGTCGCCCGATAGCAGTGGTGAACAACTCTGGCAAAAGCTTGACCACTAAACACACGACAAGAAACTGACAAACAAATTGATAATAAAGACCGATGTGGTTGTCCTCTACTAAATAAATTAACTTCTCGCAAGCTGAGTGATGAGTTATAATTATTATTCAACTTAAAAGCTTATATGGAATATTGACAAGTCTGAGAGGGCTTATTCCAGAAATCCCCTTCGGACAAATCCCCTGTGCGTCGCCGTTGAGTGCCGCAGGGGATTTTTGAACAAAAAGTCCAGAAATCCTCTTAACCATTATGATTAAAATAAAATAAAAGACATATATTGTTCAAAGATGCAATAATAAACAATAGACAATTATTGTAAAAAAAAAATATTTTCTTCTAGAGCCTCCTCGAAACAGAGGGCGGCGACGAATCAGCCAGCCAGTCTCCTCTATCGGTCCGCACGCGCCGCTACGTCCTCACACCGCGGCAATCGGAACGCACTATCCCATCCGCTGACATCACGCCGCACCACAAATATTCCCATACCAAGTCCACACATACCAAGTTCCACATCAGCGGTATCGGTGAGTCAGCAGATCAGACAGTTAGTCCTTGCCATAAGGGCTTATTACACTTGACTGAATTCAGGCGACTGATTCAGTCAAGTGTGTTAGTATTATGACGCATACGATATCTAACCTTAATTGCAGTAAACTGGTTCCGCCAAAAGCCTGCATCGCAGTCCCAATCGCTGCTCCGCAACGGAGGCGGGTCGGGCGAGTCCTTGCCGATATCCGGCAGCATGATATCGCTGGCGCGGCCGCCGCAGCTGTCGCAGCCGCACTCGAGCCGCCCCGTGCACGTGAAGCGACGCGTGGGGTACACTCTTAACAGGTACTTTATTCTGTGCAAGTACCTACTTCGGAGCACATAGCCTTTTTAAGGCCCGGACTACACGCGTCCGGTTCCTCTGCCCCCAACGGAGGCGGGTCGGCCGAGTCCCTGCCGATATATCACTGGCGCGGCCGCCGCAGCTATCGGGTACAAGTATCAGCATCGATTTAATGCCGATGCCGATATGCCATTAGGTCCATAAATATTCCTCATAAAATTCGTTCGAAACTAATTAAAATCGAATCGAAAAATTGAGTCGCGAATGAAGTATTGGACTTCATTTTTGCACGACAACATTTTTGAAGCATTTTTGAACGAATTCGTCAATGCTCTCATTAAAATATTCCCAGTATATATTTTTTAACCACGTCTTTCTAATTCTTAAACCTTTGCGCGCGTAAATTTACATAACAATAGATTTATGTTCAGACTGGTGTACATAACGCATTCATGGGGTTTAATCCACAGAGCAAAAAAGAGAGTTGAAGACAGACTGAACAGATTTGGCCTAAGAAAAATGGGGAAGAAGAGAGACGGCAGTATAGAAGAGACTTCCGGTGGATGTAAGTTTTCTGTCACATATTTTCTAAAGTTACTGTGGACGTTAATAGGCACTGGTAGTTTTATAATCTGTGTTATGGAGATCATAATGAAAAAAATTGTTTCATTTAAATTCCGCAATATGGCGACGGTTTTTATATGTCGGGTCAAGCTTTAGCACCAGACTGACTCTGCACGGAGTCATACATTGAAAATTTACGAGAACGAACGATTATTCAGATTGAACGAACGAGAACGAGGACGATAGAGAGAACGAGATTGAACGAGTTTTAAGAACTTTGGACATTCCATGTTCTTTCTACGATGTTATATTATAATTTTATTATACATCTATAAACTCATCTTCCCAGACATGTCAAGGCGGGGCTCCACAGAAGGCGGCTCGGGCGGCGGTGAATCAGAAGTAGTAGTGCTCAAACGTCGCCGGTTAGTCGCCGCGGCGCCGCTGTACGCGGGACTGGCTCGCTTCAACTTGATGTTAGACGCCACGCAGCCCGGCGCTACGCCCGACGCGCTTTTCATGGCCGCACTCTTAGATTTGGTAAGCAGTTCATTCATAAGTAAAACATTTAACACAGTCAAAAGTTGTACTTGAGACGTTGTCGGTTGGTCGCCGCTGTACGCGGGGTTGGTTTGCTTCTGTGTCTTGCGTAAGTGGTTCATAACTAAAACAATTAACACAGTTCTGACTGTTCGTACGATTTCTGAATCGTACGTGAAACGTCGGTTGGTCGCCGCAGCGCCGCTTGACACACTTGGCCGTTGACGCCGCCGGGTCATCTAACCTCATGTTAGATGACACGCCGCCCGGCGCTGCGCCCGACGCGTTTTTCATGGCCGCACTATTTGTTAAGTTTGGTCTAAGCGTCGTTCATGGAGACGCAAAGCTTAGTGCGGCGCGTGATGTGTGGCGTAAAGGGAACAATTCAAATATAAGACGATGTGTGAGAGCGTTCATACAGACGCGTTTTTCCGCGCGTGCATACATAATCGAGGACTTAGGTGGCACTCTTGTAACTATTTCTGCCCCAAATCATCAATGCTTGCATTGCTGTGTGTCGTTTTGAACTGCCACTGCCAGCTTAATTACCGGAACATGAGGTAATCCATCTAAATACTCAAGGTTTACAGTGCATCGAAAACCCTCTAATAACATTATAACATAGTCCGATCAAATGTCTATGGGCGACGATGACCACGTACAATCGGGTAGCCCATTTGCTCATATGCTCTCTTTATACAATATTAAAAAAGTAAAATTTTAACAAAATGTTCGTTCGATCGCAGCCACACACAGTGGTAGTCGGAAGAGCGGCTATGCTCCTAGAATGCGCGCATTTGGTCCACAACTGCAACAAGGGACAGTGGCCGTATTGGCTCAAGTCCACCATCATTAAAAGCACAGGTAAGAATAACCTGCTTAAGTTACAATGTCTATTTTATATACAGATCGGATATCGAAAGCTGACGCAAACAACGCAACATGAAAAGACTGTCTCTTATTACCAATATTTTTCATTTACCACTCCAACTAGGATAAAATACTTGTGCTAATTCAAAGGTGGATTCGATCCAGCGACGCTTGCGCCGAACCCTCATGCCCTAGCCTTTGAGCCATTGTCGCTTCATTGTGTCTTCACTATTGCGTATTAAGGCCATCGCACATTGTAACGACTCGACGCGAACCCGACATGAACTCAACTCAGAGCAAAGCATTGAAATGTGAGCTTTGTATCGTATTACATACAGTAGGTTTCCAAAATTCAATTGAACTCGTTTTCGACGAGTGGCCCACGCGTTGACAACTCATCGACGACTTCACCTTCTACTTTTGAATTTTGAAAACCTACTGTATGTAATACGATAAAATGCTCACATTTCAATGCTTTGCTCCGAGTTGAGTTCGTGTCGGGTTCGCGTTAAGTTGGTATAAAATGCAATGGCCATTATTCTGTGGACGCCATAGTAGATAATCGTACATCATATTTTAATTGTAGTCATTCCGTAAGGGATTACAATGTTTATTTATTTTGACCGCAAGTTCCTAAAAGTTAAATATCAGAATATCTTATTTCATAGTGTCAGCTAGCCCGCAACTAAGGAGGCAAAGATTGGCAGCAAAACTTTTTTATCAATGGGCTGAGGTGAGATTTTAGTTCCATATATTATTGAACCCTGACCAGGAACTTAAAAACCCTGTCAAGAGGGCGCCATTGGTAGTTTCATTATCTGTGTTATGGAGTTCGCTATGTTAAAAAAGTACCATTTAATTCCGCAATATGGCGAGGGTTTTTATATTCCTGGTCAGGGTATATTTGTTAGCCTTTGTGTAGTATGTTATTATTTAAAAATTAAAACCTGTTTTTAGGCTATTGGCAATAGGCTAGAAGAAATGTTGATAGAGGACAAAAAACATATTGAAACTGTTACCAATTTAGTGAATGATTCTGATGGTCAAAGGGAACTGTTGCAACAAGACGAAGAGGAGGACTTCTTAGACGAAGGTACCACAAAACAAGTTACTTAACTTTTGCCCTTTTTTTTCTTGTTTTTAATTTTTCGTGCCTATAAATAAATACTGTGTAACGTTTAAACGTTCGTTCCCCGTGAAATCCGATGTCTGTATGTCATTTTGATATTGTGATTTTATGCATTTCACAAAATGGGGGATATCCTATTTCTATTGCATTTCATTTCCTACATCTTTTTATTATTTTTATTTTCAATCTTTCAATATTTATGGTCAAGCTTTATAAATTGTTTGAAAGAACCATGTCAACTCTTGAATGCGGTCCTTGACAGTTCGACCTCTGATTATCAGTGAACTAAAACTTTTTTGTCTTGTATTCATTTTCAGCCAGTATCCGTATCCCCGGAAAACCGATAGGCGCCGACTGCCCTCGGGCTCTCAGAATTATAGCCTGTGTCTTATTATTCGAAATTACCGCCTTCCTTCGCGAATCCTACCAAAACCTACCAAAAACCAGCCGCGCCTCTCTAAAGGAAAGAGGACCCTGGGACAGAGTATACAGGTACGATTTTCCCTTTTACCTTATCAAGAATTCGTTGGTAAGTAGTTTGAATGTATTGGTGTAAAAATGATTTTATTTTTTGTTATTATTATGCGAAGATGGATGGAAAAACGAAGACGTTTGTTGTGTAAGAATAAGTGAGTTCATTATGTTACTTTCGTTTGAAATGTGTTAAGAGAGTGCATATTTTTGATTAAACTTTTATTTTAACAGGGCTCTTAGCAGTCAACACACATTAATGCCAGTCGAGTATGTGTTCTGAAGAAATAATGCATGTTATATTGCACTGGGCGTGCATGCGTATATAGATGTACATAACATCGAATAAGTACATACACTTGTAAGATACAAGAATTGCAAAGTCACTTCGAAGATTATGAGTCTTACGTAGCAATTATTGCTCACTTGTCGACAACTTGGCACGACTGACCACGGCAGACATAGCCACTGGTCATGATAATTGCAAACCCATCTTTCTGTCTTCAATATTTTAAATACTTAACTCATCATTTTAAAGTAACGTATATTCTGTAAATGTAGGTACAATTCAATAGAAGTGGCTATGTTTGCGCTGGTCTACAGTACTTCACTCTACTCTAACAAAGGAATTGAAAATACTGGTACTAATGTGCTGAAGCACAATTAAAATGCATGGTATTACGTAAGGATTATCCACTTAATTTTGTATTCTAAAATGTATGGAAATAACAACACAAATTAAAGTATTTTATCTACCTCACCCTTTACGAACATATTTTCAAAATTTCAATAGTTAACAAATATTGCAATAGATTAGTTGAGATTAGTATTATGAAGTAAATAAATCGCTTTGCTACATTGGCATGCAAAATATAAAAGGATTGAAAATTTCCGATTCGAATAAATAGTGTTGAGAGATAGTAAGCTACTTTTATAGCTGATATGCGGAAAAACTCGCCAATTTTGTTGTACATTGAAGGGTTTATAAGTGAATATCTGTGGTGCAGGGAAGCGAACCGTCGTTGGAGTATGGCTCTGTCGAGTATGGGACATTCCCAAGCGTCTGCGCAGAGTTTGCAATCAATTGCAGGCGCTGAGACAGAGAGAAAGATATCTTTTGTTCTTCACGAACCTGAAAACGTTTCTGGAGGGAGTAATGTTACGGTAAGTCACGCTATATATAGAGATCTAGAGATCCAAAAATTCTCCTTACATGTGACAATGATTTGTAGACGCGAATTTATGGGTCTCTTCTCAAAGTCGACATTTCTGGTGTTGCTGTTATTTATAGGCAATTGTATAGCTATAGGAAATTCGATGTCAGTATAATAATTGGTATGTGATAGGTAATAGAATCAGATGATGGTTGCACCCACTACGCCGCGAATTCATAGTGAATTCGAACTGCCATACGAATAAATAAATAAATCGTGAATATCTGAACCAACACCGGAACTATCGGCCTACCAACTTTGAGAAAAGGAACTGGCTCTTCTAAACCCTGTCATAAATAAGTGATGAAGTTTTCACTTATATTATAACTCTTTATTGTACACACAGATTATGTTACAAAATTAGACAAAAAATATGTGAAGCACAAAGGGCGTGACTTATCTCTAAAGGAGATTTCTTCCAGCAAACCCCATAAAGCGCCAATTTGATATGAAAGGCAGGCGAAGTGTACACCTAAATATCTATATAGGTAGTTAAAAATATACCTACCCTAGGGCCAGAAGAGTTCTGGTAGTCTAGAATTTCGAGTTTAGATTAGAGAGTTTGATAGGCCAAAATAGTTAAAAAAAATACAAAAAATGATACTAGCGAATGGCGATGCTTTCATGGCACGTCGTTCGCCAATGACGGCGAACATTTCTCGCGCACGATTATAGTATACATCCGGATGTACGGAAAACACTTGACAAGTTTGAATTAATGTCAAAATTTTCTATTCCATAGTTAGCTGACGCCATACCTCCGGTCCTGGACGACAAGAAAGGCCGACTGGGCTCCCGCGGGAAGGCGTGTATGCATCGCCGGAACACGCAGCAAACTCATTCCGCGTACGGCTCTTTCAAGCGACGCTCCATCAAACTACGGCAGAAGGACGTCAAGGATGTTGACGAATGTAAGTATACTGGAACCCTTACTAATAATTTAAGAAACTTAATCGCTTACCACCAGGCGAGATGGGGGTCAAATGCGGGTTTAGTGGTCAATAAAAAAAAACGATTGTGGGATTCTACTAATATAATATATAACGTAATCTCAATAGGAACTAAATTCTACTAATATAATATATAACGTAATCTCAATAGGAACTAAATTGCAGCGACTTGATGTTTTCGCATAACAGGAACCGCTAGATTAAAGTTACGGTTCGGTCAAGTCAACGATCGATCGGTCTACTCATATGTGTTAACAAAGTGTTAGCAGAATGCGATTTGTTGTTAAAGTAGAATCGATACGGAAACATAATCGGAATAGAACGAAAAAAAAAATATATATATAAAATAGTGGAATTCGGTAGTTTCCAAGTAATAAATATTAAATGCATTTCTTAAAAATTAAGAAATAGACATTAATTGATGGTCAAATGTGAAAATAGAATTAAAATTCTTTGAAAAATAAAATAGCTACAGGCAATATAAAATGAGACGGAAGAAAGAGATGGCGCTACTAAAGAGTGACGTCACACTATACTAGCGCCATACAAATAGGACCTTGGCTACATATTAAAGACTGTTTTGCTAGAAAGGGACTGAGCATTAACTTTAAACATTAATATCGCTGATGTTAGTTGAGATATCGATAAACGGATTTCAGATCCATCTTCAGTTGTCCATGTATGATGATAGATTGATTAATTTTTTTTGTCAAATATCAAATTGGGCTGTCCTGTTAGGTATACCCAGCCATATTAGAGCCGAACCCAGAATGAAAATATGATCGCCAGCCAGCCACTACCAACCGACCGCAATCAACCCGATATTCAACGTGTTGCTAAAATATGGGATAAATGGAAATATTTATTTTAACTAGTTTGTTCTTTTGTGGTTAGTACATTGTTGAAAGACATGCGCAACCCAAACTCATATTTGCTGAATGTTTCCTACATTATGTGAGGGTTCTTAAAATTATATTTTATTTCAGTTGTAACCCGGAGATCGGATTCTATTCAAAGTAGAAGGAAAGTGTCTTCTCTCTCAGATAGAAGCGACACATCTGAAGTTTACCCTGGAGCAGGTAAGGTTCTACAATACTATCTATAATAGAATTTTAATAGTTTACTGAATAACCGGCAAAGAGGTCTAAATTATCGTGAACCCAATACAGAGACGATTTGTTGTTGATGTCATCGGCTGGGTAGACTTGATGCATCGGTTTGCGAGGCATGCGGAGAGATTCGACAGTTGGATTATTTAGCCCTATAGGCGCAGTTACATATAGTCATTGACCGCTTCGGCGACCGACCTGCGGTGGACGACCTACGGTCACCGACCTCTGTTGTTCTGTGTTGACACTTGATTGTTGGCCGTCCAACGTCATTCGATGACAATCTAGTGACACTTTGACGTTCGCCGAATACGGTCGACCATGGGTAATTCACATATAGGCGTTGGCCGCATGCTGTGACCGCCCAGACGGTCGGTCGACGACCAGGTGTAACCGCACCTTTAATCTACGAGTATCGTCTGCTACCTATTGCGTACCTCGCATCTGTTGTAAGATAGTAAGCCCTGGATTACACGCGTTCGGTTCCAGACCCTGTTCGAATCGCTGCATCCGATCACGTAGCGCTGGCTTCAATAGGGGGGAGGGCGGAACGCATGTGATCAGTTGCAGCGAACCGAACCCAACCGGACGCGTGTGGTCCAGGTCTAATGCAAGGAACAAATTACGTCGCCCGTAAAATTGTCGCAACTGACATAGCGTGAAGGTATGTATGTAAAATTGTCGCCTGTTTCGTCTCAAAATGCCGTAAAATGTAGGAGGCGCCGTAATAATGCCAAACGAAGTGGACAGCGGCGGTGAGGAGAGCCCCGGAGTGTTGTCCGATGACCACGACCATCCGCCCGACAGTCCCGACAGTAACTCCACTGACCCGCCCGACCATAACAAGGGGTTCCCTTGGCTGAAGGTTTGTTTACTACATATATTTCTCATCATGGACATAATGGACAGACATTCACTCTGTAATCCTATCCCTTTTCTCTCCAGTTTTAATTGCTATCTATTTCTTCTTTAGGTATTTATTTATTTATTTGTACTTTTAATATATTTTTCGTTTCGTCCCTGACCTGCTGTCTCGCCCGCGATGCCATCGCCCCGGCACAGTTGAAAACCAGCGCTGTGGTTCTGCCGTACCAGTCGGACCGCAGCACATGTGTCTTTTTAACGTTGTGTTGTATTTTTTAAATTTCAAGTCTTTTTAAGTTTAATCATGTATGCATAATGCAATGTTGAATAAATGTGTTTTTCTTTCTTTCTTTCTCTTTCTTTCACCTTCGTGCCTGCTGTCGTGGGAGCAGTTTCCTTCACTTTGCATTGTTATTTCGACTCGCAATCTCTCAAATTTTCCTAATTTTTTCCATATATGCTATCTTCTGTCTCTTCGCCTACATTATTTTAGTCTGTTACGCCGCTAACTCGCCATATTTGTTCAAAAATGACGAATATTTTTTTGTCCAATCCTTTATATTTTTATTTTATTGGAAAACCATCAGCAACAACTCAAATTAACCAATAAAAGACCAATTACACGTCTTCACTGATAGACAATATAGGTACTTAAATAATGAAGCACTTCAAATATAATATATTTAATAATAATATCAATAAAGTCTTCCTTTGGGATTATAGGTGCTTTGGATTTTCTGTAATGCTGGCTGTAGTTCTGAATAAATGAAAATTGAAATTCTGACTGCTTGTATGTTCAACAGGTGATGGTGAAATTCCTAAATTCGTTCAACTACGTGTGCTGCCATCAAAACTTCTGCCATCCGTACTGTTTCCGTCGCAACATGAGGGCCAGTGTGAGGCTTATGAAGTCTGTGCAAAAGGTATATCTTCCTGTTGATACGTTTTAAACGAGAGTCCATTTATATCCAGGGTCGAGTCCCATGAACTTAGTCGTACTCCTCATTGATGAGCATTCTATGAATATAACCACATAGAACGACTTTATTGGCGGATATAGTGGAGTGGTTTGCCATTGCCTTCCCCATTTCGCACACTAGTTATCTCAGTAAGCAGGTTAAGATATTGCATCAGAGTCGTACTCACTTTTGTATGACTAATGAAAGCTGCCTTATAATCTCTAGCTATCCTGGCATAGAAAGGGACACAGTATATTTTGATGGAGATTGATTTCTCATGACGCTTCGTACAACACAAACCTCTATTCCTTCATAGATATACGGCGAGAAGTTCGGGCCCGAGGTAAACACGACAAACTCTGAGGAAGGTTCAGGCGGGGCGCGTAGAGGGCGACGAAGTCGAAAGCCCTCTGAACACGCTGCTGATAGGTACTTTTCATACGTATTATTTATATAGTATAGCATAACTCTCACGTCCATAATCCCCGAGGAGGTAGACAGAGGAACCACCTTCATTATAGGTAGTTTCCACTACGTATTATTTGTGTTCTTACGTAGATCAGTTCTGTGAACGTCTAATATACTCTTACGAACTTTAAAGTAAAACATTTTCAGCAATTTAAATTACTATTTTAGATTTTCATTGATGCATATAAATATTAAAATAACTAACACTAATATACATAAGCTGAAATCTTTAGATTATCACCCATGAAAATTACAAAATAGACATCCTGTGCTCACCATCGTACAAGTACAGTCGACCACAAGCTATAGTATACCATCTGTCAAAAACCTTCAATTAAATCGCAATATGATACATTTTAGATTCTCAAATTTTGACGTTTTGGGTAGATTGACCTGTAGTCGACTTTACCAGTAATAGAGAGAAATCGCGCTATCCAAGAAGTTTCTTCGTGTTCTGTAGACATTATAGGATAAGGTATAGCATTCCTCTCACATTTTCTTATAGAGTTATCTCTAGTCTCTCAGCTGGTAATCATGCGTGCAAAAAGGTTCGCAGCTGATAATGGCAATTTAGTGTACCTATTCCGAAGTCTGATTTCTCAATTATTAGTGTGTATATGAAGAAGAAAACTATTGTTTGCATTGTAGAATCGACAGGTCAGTTATAGAGACTGCTGGCTTAGCTTACCGCGCTGCCGGCGTGGAAAATAACCTATCTCACTCCGAAGCGCCGCCCGTGACGAAGCCGGGCTCTATACCTTACCCGCCGGTCGATCCACCCGCCATTTTGAAGTATTTGAAGGGACAGGTTTGTACTTTTGTAATATAGCCAACATATCAATACAATACAATACAAAACCATTTATTGCACGTACGAGAGGGGAATTATGGATTAGGAAGTATACGTGTATATGTGTAAAAATTTAGAAAAAGTGTAATTTCCCCCAAAGAAAATAAATTCCTATGAATTTATTATGTAGGATGCGTTGGTTTCGATCTATTATGACACTAATTCCCAGGTCCGAGATGCCTACCACACACCCCTATCCACTCTAATCAAAGGCGCGACCACAATGAGTGAGGAAATGTTCGCGGAATGCGCCCCCGTCGCTTGGCAGCTACTGTTGGAACCCGACCGCGAACTGAGCGCGTGCGCCGCCGCGCTCTTCATACTGTGCGCTGTCAAGGCGCCGCAAACCGCTTCCGAGATCATGCACGAGGATTTAAAGCATACGGAACCCGGAGTCAGGTTAGTGTAATATCTTAAAAAAATAAAAATCTTAGACATTACCAAGGAAATGTTGAATGGTCTAATGATACACTGCAGAAGAGATTACGATATTAACCTAATTTTTTTATCTCATCAATCAACTTACATGGACATACTAAAGACGTATCTAAAATTAATTTTTCGATATCTCAACTAACATCAGAGATATTAATGGTTAAAGTTAGTATTGTACATATGCTCTGTCCCTTTCTAGCAAAACAGTCCTTTATATAAAGAAAGAAAGAATTTATTTCCAAGAGCGTACACATACAAACAATTAGGTCCAGAATATAAGGATAATAAGAATTAGAATAGTAATATAAAAATGATCATAATTTTAAACAAATATAATATAAAAATAATATGATATATGCAGCCAGGACCTGCTTGTATGACGCTAGAGAATAGTTACGTCATAAAACTTATAGCCGTTTCTTCTACCGTTCTGATTTTTAATTGCCTGTAGCTATTTTATTTATCAACTAATTTAAATTTTATCACAATCATCAATCAATTTATGACAATTTCTTAATTTTTAAGAAATGCGTAAAATCTAATAATTAATATTTGATACTTAGAAACTACCCTGTTGACAAGACATTATTCAGAATAGGGAGTCACTAACCCTACAACCACGAATGAACGAAACGACACTTCGTTTCGTGGTTGTCTAGACCAAGATCCACTACGGGTTGCTGAGGTAGCGAAATTAGTTTTATTAGATAAAGTCGGGTTCAATGGAACTTGTTCATATGTAAACGAACCTAACCTTGATTTATGATCAACCATAGAATTCACATGGAATTCACTTTTTTCGTATCATAAACTACTTTATTTTACGATGAAATATTAATAATACATTGATAATTCATCAAACCGTCGACATCGCTATGGTGGTTTGTTTACAATAGGAACAAGTGGATCTCGATTAGTCATTCTTAACCAAAGGTAAGAGTAAATAAAGGTAAAGAACGCAATGGGAGGAAATGATCATGAATGTGTAGCAACTTACAATTAGTAAAATTATCTCTCATTCAATGATTTAGTTCCGTCCATTTACTTATTTTTCAGAATCAACGCAATACTTAGATTCCAAGTGATGTGGAAGCTACGTTACCAAGTATGGCCCCGCATGGAGGAAGGTGCTTCAATGACTTTCAAAGTTCCTCCACCGGGAATCGAATTCACGTTACCATCGCCGAAGATCGGCATCGAGTCGCTCGCGGTCGTTGACCCGCCGTGGAGCCCACAGGTCAAAGACAAAGACATGGAGATGACCTTGAATCAGGAGCGACATGTAAGGTTCTATGTCTTGCTTTTTTTATCCAGTTTTATGCGATTTTTTGTTTCACTTTCAGGGTCTTCGCTGTGTCAGGTGTGCGCACTGCACGTACAGTCGACCACAAGCTATAGTATACCATCTGTCAAAAACTTTTGATTATGTATATCTCAACCTTATGCCTTGCGCAATATGATACATTTCAGATTCTCAAATGTTGACGTTTTGGGTAGGTTGACCTGTGGTCGACTGTACGAGTCGATATCAACGTACGTCGCTGATTATTGTATTAACATAGACGTTTTAATTTGTAACCAGCAATGTATTCCACGCGCTAGCTTGCGCACACGTGGTAAAACGAAGGCCCTCCGTGGGTTTCGAAAGATTGAACAGAACATTGTTCGGTGAGGTAGCGAGGCTGGGTTCCATTCTATATAAATTGGCATATAACTGAACCGCTAACCGCTGGCATTCAAACTTTCGAATACTTCGGATATTGGAATCCTAAAAATTAGAGATGCACCGGATAGCGGTTTGGTCGGATAACCGGAAACCGAATATCCGGCCGACAGCTGGCTGGATATCCGGCCGAATGGAAGGCGCTACATACAAGTGATGTAATCGCGCTCACACGTGCATTTACTTATATTTGTCTGCTAATGTTGATTTTTAAATATTTTTCTTAAAAAAGTAATGAAAGACTGTTTAGGCATAGATAGATAGATAAAAAATGATTTGTTTAAAAAAAAATTATAATCCCAATATTACGAAAGTTAAAGTTACGTTAAATGAACAAACATGTTGTCTCATATCATTTTTTGTTTCAACTTATTTTCTGAATAAAATATCCGGCGCGCCCGGATAGTAGCACATACTATCCGGCCGGATAGCAAAAATCGGCCTATCCGTTGCCAGATACCGGATACAAACCGGATATACGGTGCATCTCTACTAAAAATGTACTTAGAATTCGCATTCAAATTTCTAATTAATTATTTAATTACTTAGATATTCGGTAGTGCCTATATTTTATGATTTACTCCACAAGCCCTACTTAGATATTCGGTAGTACCTTATTTTATGATTTACAAAGGCTGCACTCCTATTCACGCGGAAACTTTCATATCTGCAGAAAAATCAAGATGCATTTTTTGGAATCTGTATGTATGTATACCTACCTACCCTTTCCTATTTCTAATGCTAGTGTAGATGATGTCATCTACACGTATGAAATTTAAATCGCAGCGCTCGTTAGTAACAGCCACTAAGACGCGTAAGAAACAGCAGACGGAAGCTATAAAAAGGGCGTTGCAGCAACGCAATGACAAAAAGAAAGCGGAACGCGAAAGCTTTCTTATCACTACCATACCGATAACGAGGCAGGCGGCTAGGGAGCCGGCGTTGGACCATGCGGCTGATGACCATATTGAACGTAAGTCTTGTAAATATATAATAGTACATTAGGCCAGGGAATTAGCTTGAAAGTCCGAGCCGGATGGATAGGCTTTTCAAGATACGCGACCAACGGTGGCTATTTCCGCCGAGGCTTATATAGTGCTTTTCATTTTTCTATTATCGTATATTTCTTTAGAATAATGATTTATTTATTTATTCGTATGGCAGTTGGAATTATACACAATCAGTTGCTCACGTCCGCAGGAACTTTATCCTTTGTATCCCTGCACGTGTCTCCCCGGGTGGTGCTAAACGAGCAACCAACTTCTTGGCGGCTGCACTTGTCCAAATCAAAGAGACCTCGCAGCCTCTATACACAGTAACATGTCTCTACAATCCCAAAAAGGCTCTTATAAGAGCCCCACGACGAAAGACATCGGACCATCAGTCAGAATTTGTCAATTGAACATTGAAGGCATCAGTAGAGCCAAGAATAAGGATTAACTCGCTGTACTGCTTGATATTTAGAATATTCATACAAATTACATACAACACAACTGTTCTAATTTCTATGAAATACGATATTTATTTCGACCTTTCGGTCACAAAAAGTCAAGAAATATTACTTTCAAAACCGGTATGAGTTTTTTTGATTATGAGCGTAATTTTTTGTTACAAGCCTTAATCGAATACTAATTTTATGTATCAAAAGTTCTTCATAAATCTTGAAAGGTAACCTAAACACATCATTCTTTTTAACCCCCGACCGATCGAGAGAGAGCGTGTTTTAAGTTTGATACGTTTGTCTGTTTGTCTGACCAGGAAAAAGTCAGGATATCTCCACAATGGTAAGTCGGGGGTTTTTTAAATTTTAAATTTAGAGTTATATCAAGTGAGATTTCTCCAGCTCCGGCCGACGAGGAAATGGCAGAAGGCGTGCGAGGTTCGCATCATACGCAAGTGGCGTCAGCACTGTTCCCTTCAGCGCTTTGCTCAGCGGTGGCCGAAATAGTGTCGCTTTTGGACGACGCCGCGGTTTCGCGCGATGGCTGCTCGGTCTATGAAGTTGCATATCAGGTAAGAGAGTAACGATTACCCTTTAAGATTCTTGCGATGAAGTCTGCTAGAACGCAAAAGTAAATTATTAGGAGTGTTAGCTCAAAAGGAACAATTTTCATTTTATACAAATGTATACAGAAATATGCCGTTTATATTTTCGTCGTGTATTTTAATCTAATAAGTTGGTAAGATTTAAACAGATACCCGTCATATGATTATAACGTTTAAATGGTTATTGAAACCATCATAAACGAAAGCAATAGTTATAGGCTTACGTTTAACAAACTGCACCTCGAAATATGACGAACAACGTAAGTAAGTAAGTAATGTACGTATCCGCGTACGTACCTACGATATGAAATTACCTGCCTTAAACTCTTACCAACGCGAGTTTTCTTACAAGTTCCTATTGAATAGGGTATTTGACTTTTTTTGCGTCAATCAACTTACTTGGACATCCTGAAGATGGATCTGAAATCCGTTAACTAACATCACTCAACTAACATCGGCCATATTAATGGTTAAAGTTAGTACTGGGGATGCTCTGTCCCTTTCTTGCAAAACAGTATTTATTATGTAGCGAAGGACCTGCTTGTATGGCGCTACATAACAGTGATGTCACAATTTTCTGTTGCCGTCTCTTTCTACCCTCTGATTTTTGAATGCCTGTAGCTATTTTATTTTTCAACGGATTTTAATTCTGTTTTCACAGTTGACCATCAATTTATATCTATTTTCTTATTTTTATGAAATGTAATTAATACTTGATACTTGTCAAATACCCTATTGTAGTAACAATACTTCGCTGTCCCAGGTCATATGGGGCTGCCTGGTCGAAGACTCGGCCCTATTCCTCCGCCACGTTTTGGAGCGTTTGACCCGCGACCACCAAGACGAGATGTTTAAGCTACTCCGTCACCTGATCCGCTTCATACCGCGGCTGCCGCAACAAGCTGCGTTTGCGCTATACAACTATATCATCGGCTACGTCATGTTCTACGTGCGAACCCCGCACGAGGACGGATTGAGGCTCGTTGGGGCTGCCTTGTCGATATTGTGGATGGTAAGTTTATTGTAAAGCCTTTTTAACCCCCGACCGACGAAGGAAGGGGTGTTATAAGTTTAACGCATATGTCTGTTTGTCTATGGCATCGTAACTCAACATCCAATGATCTGATTTGAAAGTGGTTTTTTTTTAATTAATAGCTAATTTTGTCGAGAGACTTCTGAGCTACATCTGATAGAAATTGGATCTGGAGCTTCCAAGATTTT
Organism: Hofmannophila pseudospretella; assembly: GCA_947369225.1. NCBI lineage: Eukaryota > Metazoa > Arthropoda > Insecta > Lepidoptera > Oecophoridae > Hofmannophila > Hofmannophila pseudospretella. The sequence goes on along the minus strand of OX376321.1, from coordinate 7,630,430 downwards.
GGAGTATTTTTGATGTCACCTAGCTGGCATCTTTGAAACGGTAACAGGTGGTGAAAGTTTGAGCTCAAATGTTTGTGTGGCCCCAAAGCTCTTACCACATATGGAACATTGTGGACCTGATGATGATCAGGCATAAGTAAGGGTAAATCGGGGGTTCTTACATTTTTTATTTAAAGTTATGGTAATGTAACTGAACATAGGACAGGTTTTTATAATGTCAAACACTCAGCTCTGTCTTGTGTGTACCTAAATCACCATAATATAACTAATCACCATATTTTTAGGTGGTCCACAGCGTCCATGGGATTATGTTCAAAGACTTGAAGCAGATTCTGCGTAAGGAACAGTGCGATGCGTCAATATTGCTGACTGCCAATGTACCAGCGGCTAAGAAAATCATCGTACACGGTCCATGTAAGTGTTACAACCTTCCATCTTGTGATAGCTTGTCAACTCAATTTCTATCCGACGAATTTATACATATACATTGTTCATTTCGGCTTGTGTGAATCAACTACATTGTTTATTGTGAATCAACTACATTGTTTATTGTGAATCAACTACATTGTTTAGTGTGAATCAACTACATTGTTTATTGTGAATCAACTACATTGTTTAGTGTGAATCAACTACATTGTTTATTGTGAATCAACTACATTGTTTATTGTGAATCAACTACATTGTTTATTGTGAATCAACTACATTGTTTATTGTGAATCAAATACATTGTTTATTTCAGCGGTAACGCAGTTATTAAATAAAACATAGTAACAATCTTATTTCAAATGATATAAATGGAATAATATATAAATAAATAATAATTTAAATATAAAAATAGCATTTTTATGTATAAGAAATATTTATAGCTGTTTTCGGTAGCAAAATTTTAAGTTCTTATTTTGACATTATACATATACATTGTATGGCATCTATAAGTATAGTATATAAATAGAGGTGTACTTTTGTTACATAGCTTCATGTTTAGATAAATATGCTCATCACTCATTGTAGACCCTTTTCAGACGGCCTCGTATCCTGTGCAGCCTGTGCATTGAAATCAAACCATGCCGTAACATCATAAGTCACCATTTCATTATTAAAGTTGCATTTATGTAAATTGTTTACGTAACTTGGCCCTTACTGCCAAGTATCGCGACTAAACATAACTGAAATCTTACTATTTCAGTTTCGACACAGCCTTTCCTAGTTCCTATCCTAAAAAAGAATACTTTTGCAGCGGACAACGAGGGCAGTATTCCATCACAATTCCCCGTTCAGGAGGACACGGCTTTCTCCGCTATCTTGAAAGAATCGCTCGACTTCTTTGGCATACCTGAGGATTTGCATGCTGAATATTTTCTAGTCGATTTCAAAACACGTAAGTTTTCATTTTATTGTAGCTGTGCAAAATACATAATAATATGATTACGAACCTGATCACGTCCTTTACTACTGAAAGAGATAACCTTAGTTGAATACACACATTCTAGTTTTCTGGAGAAACTCGATTGGACTGAAGAATATATCTGAATCGCCAATTTTTATTCGCGGTGTTCTCGTTCATAGTAACTTTCACTTCATTTTCCAACAATTAAAAAATGAGTTACAGAAAACGGACTTGTAGGACACTTGAATTTCAAAATCTTTGAGAGTTATCAAATGAGTTATCACTCCTTTTTTGTAAAGGAAAACAAAAATCGACAGTAAGCAACATTAAAGTTTACTAGACATTGAATTTACAATTTTTGTTGTTGCCATACGTTGATTTTTAAACACTCAGGCGGCGAGATCGACTTGATAGAGTCTAATAATAATGTAATTATTTTATTAGGGCTAATCCACAACGCGCAGAACTACGTCCGCGACCACTACTTCTTCAAGCGCTCTCAGTACCCGCAACTAAGGCTGGTGCACATGGCTCCCGACGAGGCTTTCGAAAAACTGCAGCAGCAGGAGTTACTGCATAAGTTCGTCGAGATCGGCAAGGTGCTGCTCACCTGGGCCATCCTTAAGAATGTTGACATGGTATGTGAACGTTAATCGGAAGCCGTTAATTCTAAACTATTGTGTACCACATTCTAAGAGCTCGACAAGGGCTTTCTGAAAAACTATTTTGTAATATTTTGATGGTAGTTTCTCGGCATCCGTCCGGGTCCGCGTTGTATGACCAAGTTTTTCAGAGAGCCCTCGTCGAGCTCTTTCGTTTGATACTAAAACGAAACTGTGCTAGTGATAAAACATTGCAGGATTATCTCCTATTGATGTGACAGCTTTGGCTGATCGAAGGATACCTGTCGATAAATCTACTATCGATCGACATCGATCGGGTAGGTGTAACAACCTTATACAGTTTGAGTTTGTTTGTAGGTGGTCCAACGTGTGGTATTTCTCCACGACGAGCTGATGAAGCTGCCATCATTCCCTCGCAAAGCTCTAGAGGCGGACTTAGCTCTGTACAGCCGCGGCCCTCTCGGCTCCACGCTCCTCGGGTTGGATGTTCTACACAAATTCATGTTAGTGTTTGTCATTAACTGCATTAGTATTTTTGTGTTATGAGCGTTTTAATTTGTTACGCTGGTTAGGCAAGCAGGCTGGCCACTTAAGGGTAAGTGGTCACCGTCGCGTAGCCTATAAACACTGGTAATACTGGCAGTAGCATAAATGTTCCTCATGACCTGACATTCACTACTAAATTGGCGATAGTTAGAATCAAATTTGGGTGGTATTCCTACTGCAAAGCAGCAATGCTTGTATTGCTGTGTTTCGGTTTGAAGGGTAAAAGAGTTTGTTTATTTACCGGCACATGAGGCATTCTAATTGTCCTCAAGGCTAGTAGCGCATCGAAAACTTTCTAATAACATTATAGTGAGGTGAGATGTCTATAGGCGACCACTTAGATGGCCCGTATGCTCGTCTACTCTCCTTACTCAATAAAAAAATCCTCGGTTTTTTATGGGTCATGTAAATCTGCCTCAAAATTAATAATTCATACCTACTATACTATCGTAAAGAAAAAGTTCTTCAGATTTACATCATATTTTTTTATGGGTATGGGACTGCATTTTGAATATCTCTGGATAAGCGTGTCAAATGAGGGGATAGATCCAAGATTATTGTTGGTGGAAGGACCCCTTCAGGGTCCGCCTGGCTAGAGACTACCCGCCTATGTAAGTCTGTCGCCAATGTCCTCGCTTCTGCGTTGATGTGTTTCAGTAGTATTTATAGAAAAGTCAGTACTTACTAACTCCATCTTCGGCCTCATCAGTTCAAGGTGTAAATAAAAAAAACTAACTGCTGTCTGATTTCTAAGACCAATGCCTTTCTAGGTGGGTCCGCCTGATAGCCCGTATGTTCGAAGCCATGGCGGGCAACTTCACCTCATCTCGCGACATCCACCTCTTCCTAAATGTCCTCAACGGCGCCCTCATGCTGCATAGCGAGGACTCATTGATCCTCAGATACGTTATCGCCACCTATGTGAACGCTGCCTTCAATTTCAAAAACATATTTTCTACTAATGGGTAAGTAATTTTGGTTAATTTTAATGAAATGACGACTTTCTCGCCTAAGTAGTCGGAAGTGAACCTTTTCCATGTTCGATTTCTGGCAACATTATTTTGAAAATAGTACCTTCGGTGTAATTTTTGTAGTCTGAAATCCGTGACAAAGGGAATCTTTGGGGAATCCTAGTTCAAAATGATCCATTGAATATTTTGTTTTCTTCTTTACCTACATTTTAAAAGTACTGTCCATAAAAAAATTGTGAAAATTATGTATCGACTCCATTCGAATTACGTGGTTTAACCTACTGCTTAAATCACTTTCTAGTTACATAATTCTATCTTTTTGTTATACTCCTATTCGTTAGAATATTTTTGTGTGTTCTGTGCGAATAAAAATGTTACTCCATTTTCAGCTACTTATTAATAATGCCAACACTACTGCAAATATACTCTAACTTCCAAACAAACAAACTAGTCACAACGACCATAGAATACGCCGTGAAGCAGTTCTACCTACTGAATAGGAAGCCGTTCATATTGCAAATGTTTGGCTCCGTATCCGCCATACTGGATACTGACGAGGAAAGCGAATACGGGGATGCGAGCAAAGTAAGTAAAACAAATTTAGTATTATTTTATTGTCTGTATGTCAGTTGGCTTCAAGTATCATCAAAGGATGAAACTATTTTGTTTTGTTTTTATATTTGAAAGGAGGATTGTGTATCTTTTGTTTTTTAGATTCATTCGGTTCAGTGGTTTCCAAGACCTTAGTTTATGTTCAATGTTACTGATGGGAACGGTAATAATAATTAGGTAGACCGTATTTGAGCCCAAATGTTCTCCAAAGGCTCATGCTAGCCAGCCGTACCCTGAAGAGGTCTTACCACCAGTAATGTTACACGGGTTAATCGTCTCGTACGACACGCTTACCCGTAGCGGTTAGTACAGGGTGGACCAAAAGTCCGTTAACATTTGAATAGGTCGCTGCGTCGGCGCGGGCGGGGTATTGGCGCGGGGGGTGTTACTACAAGCGAGAGCTACTAATAGGGATTTAGTACCATGGCGTCATTCAGCGGAGCGCAACGCGCATTTTGCGTACGCGAGTACTATCGAAACAACGATTCTACGACCGAAGCTAAACGGAAATTTTGTAATCATTACAATATACGGAACAGAAATCAAGCACCAACAATTCAAACGATTAAAAAATGGGTACAGAAGTTCGAAACAACAGGTTCAACTTTAAGTCAACCACGATCCGGCCGACCTAGGACATCGCGCGATCCAGTAAACATAGAGCGTGTACGAGCGTCTGTTCGAGAACAACCTGGTCTCTCTACTCGAAAGCGGTCTAGTGCTTTAGATGTGCCCAGAACATCTCTAAATCGCATTCTACACAAAGATTTACATTTACATCCTTACAAAATTCAAATTGTACAGGCTTTAAAGCCAAATGACCCAGCTCAGAGACTGCAGTTTGCTAACGAAGTGCTTGAGAGGTTTACGAGCTTCAATAACATCTTTTTCTCAGACGAGGCACACTTCCACCTAAATGGACATGTCAATCGACAAAATTGCAGATACTGGAGTGACACTAACCCGGACTTGAAGCACCAAAAACCTTTACACTCGCCCAAGGTTACTGTATGGGCCGCATTGTCAGCCAGCGGAATCATTGGTCCATATTTTTATGAAGATCAGAGAAACCGCGCCGTCACCGTTAATACAGAGCGATACATTGTGATGCTACAGAATTTTTTTGCTCCAGCATTACAGGACTTCTCAGGCTTTAATCGAAGCTCTTGGTTCCAACAAGATGGGGCAACATGTCACACCTCCAATGACTCTATAGCAGCACTTCGTGAAATTTTTGGCCAAAAAGTCATATCCAAAAGAGGTGACATTCACTGGCCACCCCGCAGCCCGGATTTAACTCCAATGGACTTTTACCTTTGGGGATATCTCAAAAGTAAAGTTTACATCAGCAACCCAGTGTCTATTGAGGAATTAAAAGAAAATATACGCGAGGAAATGCAGAACATTTCACCAACCACTTGTCGGGCGGTCATGCAAAATTTCCGTTCCCGGTTACAGGTGTGCCAGGATGAACAAGGGTCACATTTGAATGATGTTATTTTTAAAAAGTGAAATCCTAATTTGTCTACTTTATTATTAAATAAACAGTTTTTCACTAAAGTAGCATTTGTATTTTTTATAACCATTTTAAATGTTAACGGACTTTTGGTCCACCCTGTACCTACACGGAATAGGGCAGAAAACGCAAAGCGTTGCGTAGATGGAGCCACGAGCACACTCCGTAAACAGAAAAGCAAAACCAAACGTTATTTTTGAAGATATCACATATTTCTCATTATTTGGGTTAATTTAATTTCTCAAAGCTATAGTAAAATTGTGAAGATGTAATGGCATCATATGGCCATTTCAAAATAGCAGACTGAGTCGAGCGTGTCTGACTGAGCGAGTCTGAGGGTTAAAAAAAAGATTTGGTGGAAAGGAACGTATTTACATGTTGATTGGCTACGTACCATTGTGTTAGTGGCGCCCTTTGTGGTAAAACATTGCAGGATTATCTCCTATTCTCGCGGTATAATGCAATTGCTCCTTATAACTCTTTAAAACTTTGACTAACCTGATTATCATTTCAGGTACAATCCAGCTGCCTATTCAACCTGCTCCTCAGTCTGGAGACACCTTCCCCGGACCCTCTCCACATAGCCGAGCTGATCAAGGAGGAGAAACCACTGAAGCCGATAGACTTCTGCTACCGCGATGAAGATGAGATGGTCAACGTACTGGATTGCATCAGCCTTTGTGTTATGGTGGTCTCGTACTCCGCTGAAAGCATGAGGGGATATCAGATGCTGGTAAGTGCTAACACCACACCAACGACTATGGGTTCAAAAATAACGCAAACGTGAAACATTCAAGGGAAGCGGTGTATTTACAACTGAAGTAAATTGTACCTACTATCCATCCATGCATTTATTAGTTGCTGCTACCAGTTGGATACTGGTTGGTATTGGCTTTGTTACAATTTCTGTTACATCAGATCCAATACAAATTCGGTAACTTCCAAGTAACAAATATTAAATGCATCTCTTAAAAATTAAGAAATAGACATAAGTTGATGGTCAAATGTGAAAACAGAATTAAGATTAGTTGAAAAATAAAATAGCTACATGCAATCAAAAATCAGATGACAGAAAGAAACGGCAATATTACATCATGACGTCACTGTGTAATAGCGCCATACAAGCAAATCCTAGCTACATATAAAGCACTGTTTTGCTAAAAAGGGACAGAGTCTCTCCAGTACTAACTTAAATCATTAATTGTCTGATGTTAGTTGAGATATCGAAAAATGAATTATAGATCTTTCTTCAGGATGTCCATGTAAGTTGATTGATTATACAAATTTAGTCAAATACTGAATTGGATGGCCGCTGTGCAAGAATTCTAAATACTCTTTTAATCTCTCAGCCAAAAGTACCGCTACTGTTAAACTAATCAGAAGACATGAAGTCTTCTGATTAGTTTAACAGTCATTAAAACTACATACATACCGCAAATACTACTAATATTAATGTTCCCAGATAATTCTGGAAGCAATACTACCCTGCTACGTGAAGCAAATTCAGCTGCCTACGTACAACAGAGAGGGAAAGACAGAGAAGGAGATCATTCAGCAGCTGGCTATAGCTATCAAGACACTTGTCAACAACTGCGAAGGGCTGTCCAAGTAAGTATCATACATACATACCTTCACGCTATTGCGTAGTAGGCACAGAGAATGGAGCGCCACGAATATCTGTCTTGGCACGCTTCTCTTGCTTCCTCTACAGTTATTCATCGTTTCACGCACGCTCGCCGTTGGGGTCGCCTGCTCTGTATATTAAAATCTAAGAGCACTCTGTCATTCTGATCTTAAAAAAGTAAGTCTAGGACGACCCCGGCTTCTCCTTCCACTCACTTGGAGTGAGTGGAAGTAAGTATACTAAGTCTAAAATTGAAAGTAGGTGAAACATAATCTTCCTACTATTAGAAATAGTTTTTATTTTTAACCCTCGACCTAAAAGAGGCATGTTATAGGTTTTTTTACGCGTATATCTGTAAATTTGTTTGTATAGTTTTTTATTGTATTTGGAGAGCCAGACGAGCAAACGAACCACCTGATGGTAAGTGAGCACCGTCGTCCATAGACATCTCACCTCAGTAAAATTTTATTAGAGGGATTTTGATGCGCTGCTAACCTTGAGGACTAAGATGGAGTGCCTCAGGTGCCGGTAATTACTTAAGCTAGCTCTCTTACCCTTCAAACCTAAAAACAGCAATGCAAGCATTGCTATTTTGCGGCAGAAATGGTAAGAGGGTGGTACCTGCTTGTTTCTCTGTGGCATCATATCTCTACAACCGATGATCTGATTTGAATGCGATTTCTTATAAACGAGTATTTTGTGTGTTGTTAGCCACTTTAGATCGAAATTGGTTTCCAAGGTGTTCTATGTCAGATGTGTGATCTTGGGAAAGAACGATAATAGACGGTTAGAGTGTGAGTTGGTTTCCATTTATTATACACAACAAAACCTGTAGGTAGGTAGTTGTATCAGCTAGGTCCATTCTGTCACTGCCGATCTGTTAAACACGTCACGAGTGTTTGTATGACAGGTCATACAACGGTCCGTACCGCACCTCGCCGGAGCACAAAGGCTCGTCTCAACGCAACTGTGCACGGGCCACCGCGAATACATCCAACTTCGTCGGCTGCGACTTAATGGAGGAGGAGTCACGCTTCGTGTCCCACAGCGCGGACCATTCGAGACTGCCGCCCGTGCAGGAGTACACTGGCGCTGAAGACTCCGAGGTAACAACTGACAGAAGTCTTATATCCCTTTGTACAATAACGCGAGTGAAAACACGTCCAATTTCGTCGGCTGCGACTTACTGGAGGACGAAACCGTGCCGTGCCATGTACAAAAGAGTTTTTCGAATTTTTCGAAGACTTACGTACATTTACCGACCGCTCTAACGGTGAAGGAAAACATTTATTTTTATTTTATTTATTTATTCTTTTACACTTTTGTGTACAGGTGTGCTTAATGCCCTAGCGGCACTTCGACCATTGAGGATCTTTTTCGCCTACCCCATTTTACACACTGGTCATCTCAGTGTGCAGGTTTTCCTCACGATGTTTTCCTTCACCATTAGAGCAGTCGGTAAATGTACGTACGTATTCGGAAAATACGAAAAACTCATTGGTACATGGCACTACACAGTTTCGAACCCAGAACCTCCCGCATGGGAGTCCGGTGTTCTAGCCACTGTGCCACCGACGCTCTCAAAACTTTCAGTAAATCTAGTCATTATTACATTTCCAGCTTTCTTGGTAAAATAATGCTCACATCTTTCTCACAGTTGGTCCGCGCGGAATACCGCCGCCCTCGCGACGTGCTTCTATCTCTAGTGGGTGAATTTATCGGACGCGCCACCACTCGACTCTTAGATCTCAACGGATCTAAAGGCAGCGGCGGCAGCGAGGGAAAACCAGTCGAGTTATTGGACTCCAAGTCTCATGCTGTAAGTTGTCGCATGTATTTTATAGATGGACAAGATCAGCGTATGTCTACTGCGCGTGTTTTGGTCTACGCCGCCCTCTTGTAAATGAAAAATACCTGGATCGCTTGGCTTCAACTACAGTAGATAGTAGGATGGTATTGAGTGCGTTTTGTATTTCTCTCTGTATCTCCAACAGTCTGTTAGACTTTCAGGTATCACCTCGTGATAATGGCTTTGTATTACGCGGGCCATAGCATGCCGCGGCCGATTGTTCTCATACCACAAAACCATAGTGCTTTATTATAATACTTTTTCACATTGACTTTTCTGTCTAAACCTCGCTGAATACCCTACCCGTTATTTTCTGACAGCGTTTAGCAGAGATTGCCCACTCGCTGCTAAAGGTGTCCCCATACGACCCCGAGTCTATGGGCTGTCGCGGACTACAAAGATACATGACGCAAGTCCTGCCGGCGGCCGACTGGGCGGACGATGCGCTGAGACCCTCGCTTATTATGATCTTACGACGACTCGATAAGGTTTTCTTGAAGATCGCGAAGAAACCTAGTATCAGGGTGAGTTATTTGATTGAATTTATAACTTAGCATCAAAATATGCCTCCAGACGACGACCCTGAGTTTATGAGCTGTCGTGGACTGCAACTGGGCGGACGATGCGCTGAGACCCTCGCTTATTATGATCCTACGACTACTGGAAAAGGTGTTCTTGAAGATCGCGAAGAAGCCTAGTGTTCGGGTATGTTTTAGGTTTAGTTTAGAGAGGCGATGAGATCAGCTCAGATCTAGACATGTATCGATATCGGTTTTCTATCACGACTTACTGCATTTAACGCTACAACGATTTACGTGTCTGAGGAAGTATTCGAAGGCATGAACATTGATAAGATCAATTTTAAAAAAATCAATATAGGCAGACATATTGCCACCGATTCTGGGGTGTCACTTGCTAAATTAAAATATCAACGAAACGCACTCTCACTCTTACCCGATCTAGTGCGCGACAGTTTTGTTAGTTTTATAGATTTAGCTGTCTTGCCGGAATCGATGCCAATGTATCCAATGTGGCCCGTAACCCTCTTTTGATAGCGAAGATATGTGCTCCAAAAGAGTCATCTCATCACGTAATAGATTAATGATAATGATTTCATTTACTTTCTTATCGATTTAATTGTTTTACGATCTGCATTTTGTTGTTTATTTTGAGATATAGACCCTTTCATACTATTTCTATTCACTGCTGGATGTATATCTTCTATATTCCTCGGCTTTGCCAAGTGTAAGCAGCTAACTCTTTATTATTTTATTTCTATTTGATAGAAAAACACAGACTGGGATTCAGCGGCAGTTTTACTGAAAGGCGTGTACGAGACTATGATTCGTTGCCCATACATAATGCATTGGCAGCAAGTGAAGACTCTGCTTAACACCATACAAGTAAGTTCTTAACGTGACATCAGGAGTACCCCAGCAAGAAGTCACTTTCAATTGAACTGATATGTTATCTTTCTATGTTTTGAGAGTGATGACAATCTAGTGGTACAGTGGAAGCACATCAAGTTATACTCTGTAGAACTCTGTCACAATAAGTTATTGTTATGATTATTTGACATTCGTATGAAATGTGTCAAATAAGTTATTACTACAAAGTACTAAAGGTAAGTACTAAGCCTGATATGATGTTCACTGTACTGTACAGTTGATATTGTACCTGAATTCTATGCAAGACTTAAGGTTGGATTCCTTGTCCTTCTTCGAAAAGCAATTTTGACCACTGTTGATCAAAATAATGTATTGATCTTTGAACCATGATCTTTGGCCCATCTGAGTCTGGTGCGTTTTTTATCAATCCGAAGGGAAAACGAAGCCTCACTCAGCTAATTCTAATTGAAACCTTTATTTCAGTCTCTGATAGTGTCCGAGAGCAACATCGGTGAGAATCTATCGTCTGCTACTGCGGCACTGCTCTCCCAACCGCCGCCTTCTCAATTCTGCAGTACTGTCGTTCTACTAATCGCGCTGCAAGTCGTCAATACTGGAGTAAGTTACCCACTCAGATAACCGCTCTTTTACGAGGGGGTCAAAGTGTCCTTCCTCCGCGCTCCAGTAAGAAACCTGTGCATTATCCGATCGGACTATTTATGATCAAATCGCTCCGACCAACCATTTTGCGAATCCTTCATGTCATTGTCTTCAGGTAATAATCGCAATATTTCAATGTATGCATTTGTTACAGGACAGTTACTCTTTAGAACAAATGTGTGGAGGCAGCGCCATATTCCCGACGGCGGAGAAAACGGAGAATATGCTAATGAACTTGTTCATGCCTCTGTGTTTGCGAGTCGGAAGCGGCAGAAAAGGTATTATTTCTCTAAATATTCCGTACCTTTTAACTTTGTTTCTTTCTTTAATTAGTTCGGGCCCCAAGGTAGCGTAGAATCATCGGTAGGCATTGTTTTCACGAAAGAGTACCATTGTCGATCCTGGCTTACTAGAGTGGGGGGTGGGGAGGTCCTGTAAAAATAGGAAGCGTTATCTAAATACAACTACACTACACTATTGCATTGCCACGGAAAGGCAAGGTCGCAGGTTCAAATTCTGCTTGCAGAAATGTTCTCATCCCTTTTTCTAATTTCTTTAAGAATGCCTTGCATGGCTATAACGAAACAGTGTGTTTTCGCGTATATTCTATATTGATATTATCTGTCATTTATCTAGACGTGCCACCACTCCGCCAATCAGACGTGAGCTACATGGTATCAGTAGTGCTGAACGCACTATGCCCGCCCGCGCCTCCGGGGCAGATCCTCGCCGTGAACGCGAAACTGAACGCGGCGGACGCACGCGCCAACTCTCTCACCTTCACTGGTAGCCGCGACATCCGCAACACTACGCGACTCTCCAACCAGCTCTACCGGATCGCTTTCTTGGGTCAGTGATTGTCTTACAACTGGGTACATAGCGCAGTATAAAGGTCGGATCTCAATGTTAACGCGAAACTGAATGCGGCGGACGCGCGCGTCATCTCGCTAACTTTCACTGGTAGCCGCGACATCCGCAACACTACGCGGCTTTTCAACCAGCTCTACAGGATCGAGTTCTTGGGTCAGTGACAGTATTACAACAGTTAGTTAAATGATGTTAGCAGTATAAACGTTTAAGTATCGGTCATGAACGCGAAACTGCGCCATCTAGTTGCACAAGCAATGCCTCTGGTGTTGCACGTGTCCCTAGGCGACGGTGACCACTTACCATCATTTGGCCCGTTTGTCTAAGCCTATTTATAAAAAAATTAAAAAAAACTAGTTACGTGACTCTAAGGGTAAACGGGCGCGATCGATGTTGCATCGACGTCGGATAAATGCACAAACGATGACAGGTGACAGATCGGACAAAGAAACAAACAATAACGACGTTGAACGGTCTACAATCAATCCACCGATCTAGCTCGATCGCGCCCATGTCAAACGCCCGTGTCATACCCTCCCACTACAATTCACACGGGAATCAAAACGGTTTAGGTTTTTGTTGACCATGGCGCATACAATGCAACTGAGCCGAAATATCTGGAGCTCAAAACAATCACAAACGTAAGGTAAGAATCTTGTGCTAACTATAGTATTGACAATAACCACGAAAGCTTAAAAAGTTATATTTACCCTTCCACTAACAAATTCAGTCTTTAACACCACAGCTCTAAAAGTGATGTGCGCGTGCTTCACAAGCGAGCTCTGCAGCGAGTGGGGCCGCATCGCGCGCGCCATGCGGGACCTGGGGCGCCGCAACGAGGCCGCGCACCACCTGTGGGACTTCCTCGAGCACGTGGTCACCTACCGCACGCCGCTCTACGTGCTGCTACAGCCCTTCATCGTGCACAAGGTGTGTTTACTAAGTGTGTCGCCGTGGTTGGACGATGTAAGGAGATGAGCGGTGATGTCCTGAATACAAAAGAAATGACCCTCATTTCGGATCTAAACACCGACAAAACTTTAGTTTTAACGAGGAAATCTATTATTTGCCTTACTTTTAGATTAATTCAAATTGTCATAAGCTGTTGAATTTCCTAATAAAAAAATATTGGTTACAAGGTAGGCAGCTAATGCTGGTTAGTCTATTTCGTAAAGTTTTGTAAGTGGCTGTTTTTTGTTACTTATGTAACTTTTTATTCTCCCGAAGCTCATCCATAACTCCGTTACATATGGTTATGCTTATTTGGACCATTTATGTGTACACAGTTGTCCCAACCACCGATCGGCGACAACGAACGCCACATGCAGTTCGTGGTGCGAGAGCGCGTGCGCGGGCTGAAGCTGCCGGCTGCGCGTGCGCGCGGCGCGCTTCTAGCAGAGCTGCTGCGCGAACTGCGCAAGATGCGCACTACGCTTGACGACAAGTTCGGTGAGTACAAAGTCTCAACACAGTAACCCAAACCAACCAGCTAGATTAGTGCGAGAGCGCGTACGCGGGGTGCGCTGGCCAAGCTACTGCGAGAGCTGCGGAAGATGCGCACACTGCTTGACGAAAAGTTCGGTGAGCTGTGTTAACCCAACCCAATCAGCAAGATCAGTATGAGAACGCGTGCGCGAGCTGAAACTACCGCCTGCGCATGCGCGGGGTTGCCGAACTACTGTGCAAGATGCGACGCTTGCCGAGAAGTCAGAAAACCTCTGAAACCTCTGTCAATTCAGCTATGTTAACCCAACCTAAGGTGAGTCGTGTTTCTTAAGGGTCCGCGAAACGATAAATTGCAATTGACAATTAATGAGAGACGGCGTAATTTAAAGAAACGAGAGGCGGTCACAACCTTCTCGCTTTTTTGTATTGCGCCATCCTCTCCAATTGTCAATCGCAAGTGATCGTCATATCATATCATTTATTCATAAACAATTATAAATTGTGTTTGAATACAAAAAAAAACATGCCAAAAAATTAATAATTACAAAAATAATCAAAAACAATAATTAAACTCTTTTAGTGTCAATATTAGCTACAGTATAAGCGTTAAAATAAAAATTAAAATAAATAAAAAAACAATAAAATTAAAATCCGTCACAAAAAAATGGTTAAGTAATAAAAAATCAATGTCAAAACAAATACAACCCAATAAATTATAATTTGCTAATTAGTCATATTTCCATCATAGGTGCCTACTTACATTATAATTCTTCAACTGAATACAGACTCCTTTCTAAAAGAAGCGCTTTTAATTTGACCCTAAATGTATGGAGGCTCATGTCTGTCCTATATTCGACGGGCAACTTGTTAAACAACCGCACAGACTGGTATCTCGCACAATGCTTCACCACATTTAGTTTAGGTAGTATTTCTTTTTTCACATCCTTCCGTCTGGTGTTTTCTCTTTCCATTCTCTCATTTGTGCTCTCATATTTGTATAAATTCTTTTTTAAGTCTACAAGAATGACAAAGACGTAGAGAGCGGGTACTGTTAATATGCCCAATTCTTTATAGTGATCCTTACATGATTCCCACTGTGGTATGCGCAATATTGTGCGAATGGCTCTCTTTTGCATAATAAAGGCTTTATTGACATTGTATTGGTAGCTGTTTCCCCATAGCTTAATGCTGTATCGCAGTTTGGATTCTACTAGTGCGTAATACACCATCTTTAATTGTGTTATCGTGAGCTCATCCCGCAAACTGCGAAGAGCATAGCACGCAGAGCTAATTGACTTCTCAATTGCATCCGTCTTCTGTAGCCTTTAAACCTTTGTTCCCAGATCAAATAACAGAAACCCTGGGCCAGCCGGGCGGCAAGCGTGCGTCGGAAGCGTTCCAACGCAACTCGGGCGCGTCGGACAACAAGTTACAGCAGCACCGGCACTCGCTCATCTCCATGTTCGTGGGGCGCGGCGGCCTGCCGCGCACCCCCGACCACCCCTCCGCGCCGCTCTCTGCGCAGAGAGGTACCTTGTCCGTCATCATGTCACAGCTTGTTACTACAACATCAGACAGCAAGCAAGCATCGCCACTCTTGGCCTCAAAACCATTAGTGACACATATTCATCTGAGCTCTTTCCTGCCGCGGAGAACACATAGACAGCAGTCGTTAGACTATGTCAGATGCTGCCCGATTCTGCTAATACAACGTAATCTCAGTCCAAATTGCAGCGATTTGACATTCTGAATACCAAGAAACCACTGTTTGTATTGTATACCACTTACATTACTTGTCTAACATCACTCTGACATGGCGGGTATCTTATCTTATCTTATGATAGGGGGCCGGGAATAACCCAGCGGCACTTCGACCCTTGAGGATCTTTTGTGCCAACCCCATTTGACACACTGGTCATGTGTCAGTGTGCAGGTTTCCTCACGATGTTTTCCTTCACCGTTAGAGCAGTCGGTAAATGTACGTAAGTCTCCGAAAAATACGAAAAACGACATGACGGGTTACCCGTGACTAAAGTAAATTTTTTCATTAGTTGCAGTTGCAACTAATGAAAAAATGTACTTTAGTCACGAACCGTTCGATTAACATTACGTTATTTTTAAGCCAAAGATCGATCGGTCCATGTGCTCATGTGTGCTATGTGCTAATGAATTTTATAGCGTGTTGTTAGCAAAATACCATTTGTAATTAAAGTTAAAGCGATACGAAAACGTATTTGCTACTTAATTGTAAAAGAACGGCAAACGTTGTAAAACAGTGGAATTGAATTGGACTCCTGAGTATGAACAACTCTGTCAATAGTGTAATTTCCAAGTAACAAATATGAAATGCATTTCGTAAAAATTATGAAATAGTAATAAATTGATGGTCAAATGTGAAAACAGAATTAATATTCGTTGAAAAATAAAATAGCTGCAGGCAATCAAAAATCAGAACGGTAGAAAGAAACGGCAATAAGTTTTATGACGTAACTGTTTTCTAGCGCCATACAAGCAGGTCCTGGTTGATATGAAGGACTGTTTTGCTAGAAAGGGACAGCAACTGTCCAATACTAACTTTAACCATTAATATCACTGATGTTAGTTGAGATATTGAAATTCTAATTTTAGATCCTTCTTTAGCATGTCTATGTAAGTTGATTGATGCAATAAAAAATAGTTTAATAACGTATTGTTGGCCACTAACCACACAGTACTTAATATTCTAAAAAGTTAAAGGTGAATGTAAATTAAATGTATTCTTACACTGTCATGTTTGGACAGAGTCGGTGTCGAGCAATTCGAGTCAACACATGCCGACGTTCGCCGAGGCGACTAACAACAACAGCGGACGACAAAGTGACAACAGTAACAACACTAGCAACAACAACTCACAGCTAGGTAATTGAATTATAAGTACAGATCGTTAGTGTTTAGAGAGGGCTTCGCGTCTTGAGAATTCGGTTTTTGGTAGAGATACGCGAATGTAGTAATACAGTGGTAAGACAGAGACAGACCGATTATACCCGATACCCGAACAATCTCCTAACAGCTCACGGATTGTAATGTATTTTTATTGCTATATTGGGGTTTATGTCTAGACGAGATGACTTGACTAAATGGTGGCCTAGATCAAGGAAAAGGGGAGTTGGTCGTCCAGTGACTAGGTGAGGCGACGATATCACTAATGCCGCAGGAGGGATATAAAACCTGGATCCTTCTTGTACAGGATCGAGAAGGGAGGCTATACCCTGCAGTGGGATGAGAACAGCTGATGATATTTTTTATTGTAAAAATTTTGTAGTGCCACCACAACAGTATTGCTTCAGCTATTTTATTCTATAGCCTTCTTTCCACTGATCTAAGCTACGTGTAAGTTTCCTATGTCTTTATACATTGCAGGATCAACAAACTTATATGGGAGTGAACAAAAGCCCGTAGTCAGCACTCCGTCCTACGTGGGCAATCAAAGATTGCGATTCGTGCCTTCTGTCGAGTTCAAGTTCACTTCAGGTATATACAGAACAATATACTTGATGAATGTCGTGTTTGATAGTTCGTTATTGACAAATACATGATTAGCTTCATCTCATCAGTGATTCCTGTTACTGTGAACAACTTTCTACAAAATGGATTACGATCTTGTCAAAAAAAACCTGTTCCA
This sequence comes from Hofmannophila pseudospretella, assembly GCA_947369225.1. Classification (NCBI taxonomy): domain Eukaryota; kingdom Metazoa; phylum Arthropoda; class Insecta; order Lepidoptera; family Oecophoridae; genus Hofmannophila; species Hofmannophila pseudospretella. Next base: position 7,613,280 of record OX376321.1, on the reverse strand, counting down.
GTTTGTATCCAATGCCGATGTATTACCGCAAGACCGCAATCGATATTTTTTTAAACATTTTTGGTGCAATGATTAACAATGCACTACCAATGATTATGACAACTCTTCACCGAGAAAAATCTCGTACAAATCGACCATTACAATGCAATATTTTCTATGCGACACCGAAAAAAAATAATCCGAAAGATGTTCATACTCACGTGTTGCATAATGTCTTTAAAATGGTGCGTTTTCCCTAAAACTCGGTAGGTATATAAAATAGCGTATTTGACAAAAAAATATTCTATTAATCAACTTACGTGGACATCCTGAAGTATCTAAAGTTTGTTTTTCGATATCTCAACTAACATCAGTGATGGTTAAAGTTAGTACTGGAGAGATGCTCTGTCCCTTTTTAGCAACACAGTGACGTCAAAATTCTCTTTTGCCGTTTCTTTAGTAGCTATTTTGTTTTTCAACGAATTTTAATTCTGTTTTCACATTTGACCATCAATTTACGTCTATTTCTTAATTTTTATTAAATGCATTTAATATTTGTTACTTGGAAAGTACCCTATTAATCATGTAGGTGACATGTCGATGTCACCCGGGGCGGCGTCAGTGAGACCCCCGCCGACTGTCCCGAAGGGGCCCCGACAGGCGACGAAAGGGATAAATACATCATTAGCATTATCAGTGATTCTTATTACAAGGCAACATTTTGTATGGGGAAAAAATATCGAAAAAAAAAACTATTTTCCCTAAAACTTAATATCATTCATCTAGGCGAGACGTCGATGTCACCGCTATCGCCGCTGTCTCCGGGGGCGGCGTCATTGGGGGCCCCCGCCGACTGTCCCGAGGGGGCCCCGACAGACGACGACCGGCCGCGGTTGCAGCGCTCGCACGGCCCGTCCAAGAAAACCTTCAAGTTCCGCCGCAGTCGATACTCAAAGCCTGACGTAAGATTTGCTCACGTAAACCCCGATCAGTACTGTACTGTACAGTCGACCACATGTCAACCTAGCCAAAACGTCAAAATTTTAATATCGGAAATGTACCATATACCGCAGCCATAAAATTGAGTTTTAATCGAAGGTTTTTGACAGGTGGTATACTTTAGCTAGTGGCCGACTGTACTTACATAATCTGCGTCGGAGATCACTATGAGAAAATTAGTTTACCTACATAAAATTCTGCAACTTGGCGCACTCTATATTACTGGTCGGCCTTTGGCCACATTGGTTTGGTTAAGTTACAGTTTTCAAATCTGAGAATGCCCTTACATACTTTACATAATTAGATTATTGTCGAAAATAAATAATCTGCCAAATACGAAATGCCTTTTTTCAGCACTCGACCTTTGTTTCACCGGGCGTGACCAAATCAGCACAGCGCTGCTCTTTTAACTCTCTTCTTCATTTGGAACTCTAGTAGCGTAAAGCCATCCTATTCGTAGATTTTTACATAGCAGGTAGTAGTTAACATACTCTCCTATCGAAATTTCAGTCATCGCACATGCGGCTAGAATCCGACGAGTGTTCGTCCCCCGGGCCGGACAGCACACCCTTACGCCGACCCTGGCCGCAATCCGCACCGCTGCTTCAACCAGCGAGCGTCAACACCGACACCTCGTACGACAGCGAGATCTCACAGACGTCCTCCACTTCGGGATACAGGCTAGCATTACTCAGCCAGTAAATAAACTGACACGTGTGCATGACGCTCGGTGTATCTGGGAACGTTCGTGTGTCTGGTGAAAAATATCGCAGGGATTTAGCCAAGACCCCTCCTAAAATTCGTCAGATCTGATTCCTGAAATTCGGCAGGTGTCCTTACCTTCCCGCGATTGTAATCCTAGACGTCTAAGGGCCAGAAGTGTTCTGGTAGTCTAGAATTTCGAGATTAGATCAGAGAGTTTGATATGCCAAAATAGTAAAAAAAATATACTAGCAAATGGCGATGCTATGAAAGAAACGTCAACAAATGTCAAAAAATAAACAAGACCGATGACGGCGGACATTAGTGTACCTCCGGGGGTATGACGAACATTTCGCGCACACAAGAATAGTGTACACCCGGGTGCATGGAAACCACTTGACGGGTTAAGAAAATTAGGAGTCATCTGATTAGGACTGTATGGCCTGAACTACATGCGCCGGGTCGGTTCGCTCCAGCCAATCACGAGGCGCTGACTTCAAGTGGTGGGAGGACGGAACGCTTGTAATTTGCTGCAACGAACCGAACCAGCTGCCATGTGGTCCCAGCTTATCTCTTAGATTGAAATAGGGCCTGGGTAGTCGAGCTATCGCTATCACCGTTCCTCAAAACGATCAAATGATATCGTGAGATGGCGTGCTAATAGACAACGCTATCGTATTGGTATAGCACTGTAATATCTGTATCTGCCATGGTATGGTATCATTTCACAGTTTGAGAACAGTAATAGCTACCCTAGTTACTTCACTACATTCTTCTTTAATGTAGGCAGTTTTTCAGTGTTATTTTGATGGGTAACAGGAGTGAACCTGCGCGATAGAGTGAAGATAAAAGAAAGCATATGAAGTAAAGTAAAATATACTTTAATCTTTTTTTTTTCACACAAATAGAAAACAACAAACAGACGCTGGCAGCAATGGTCACCAATTGCCATTAAAAAAAACAAGAGATAGAAAAGGATATATTTCAAAAATGCTTTCGTTTTACCATCTAACTATTCGGTTGGCAGTTTTTAATGTGGTTTCAATGTTGTGTCAGGAGTTTCTCCCGCGCTTTTGTCGCGTCCACACCAGTTTTTTTTCATTGTTTTGCAAATTGTTTTACAGTAGTGCTTTTCAAGTAAGAATGGTGTTTTTTATTCGAAGAACGTCTACTAAATGTGATTAATGTGTGGGACAGTGAAGTAAAGTCAAATAAGACGCTGCAGCCCGGATCCGTACTTGGCTGGATTTTGAAGAGCCATACTGCGTCCGGGACGCCTGATTCTTTGGTTCGGATGGTGCAGAAGCGTGGAAGATTCTCCCAGATAGCATTGAAATGTGTCACACCAGCATTTTAATGAAGACTTGCAAGAGTTGTTTACATCAGACATGGCTGTATGGGCTCAGTTCCCTTTGCCTTAAAAAAAAACAATGTTTTTTCATATGCTGTCGTGTTAGCGATAACACCATTCAAAAATGGTCGCGCAATAATATTATTTCGCTTCCTAATTTGTATTTCAACCAGTCTGACCTAAAACTAATTGGGCACCTAATTAGATGACTCTTACATTTTCTATCAACTTCGAAGATAGGTTGCAGCTACCCTGTCTTGAGAAATACCCTATCTGCCGCGATACGAAATCAGACCGGGATTGTCGAGAAAATGGTTTTAAAAAAACTCGCCAAATTGGTTTTCAAATGTATTTTGGAATACTTCTTTGAAAAGAAGGATGGCGACACAGGGCCCTGTTATATTCAATAAGTGTAATTTTAAATATAATTTTATGCCAAGTTATTTCATACAAGATGAAGAATTTGTAGAACATGTTTTTGGAATAAATGCACTGGGCCTCAGAATGTATAAAACGACGCCATTGTTCTTTCTAGAGTGCTGTGGAATTTTCATAGAATTCAAGAAACATTAAAAAGCCAATTTGACGCGTTTTTGCCATTTTCTCGTAAATCACGTTTTGCACTTAACTTTTCTTCCATACCAGGGCAGCAATAGCCAACACCCTTATTACAAGTCCGTGTTTACTGTGCCTATCCTACGCAGGGAGAGCTACAGCCTCCAAGCCTCAATGACGGAGTCCCCGGGCGGGTCGACTCGCGCCGCGCTGGCCTCGCCGGAGCCGCCGTCGCAGCGCACGGGCAGCGCCACCCCGCACGCCAGCCCCGACGGTAAACCCCCCTTCGTATGTACCACAATTTACGCGCATCGGTACGCTGTGTGACCCTGTCTTCTCTATCTCTGTCCTATCAACTGTAGCTATGTGAGTATGTCTGTACCGTTCTTTCTACATTACAGTATGTAAACTGATGTAATGTAATATATTTTATTTACATACTGTAATATTCCACCAGCACGATTATATCCTGTATGTGTTACCATGTTGTTTCACCTCTATTTCTTGTACACTAACCCTAGTTCTAATTATTTGTATAATAGATTATGTATGTCGTAGACACATAGCGTAATGGCGTGTTTCACGAAGTGGGTAGGCATTTCACGATGTGCTAAAAAGTTAGACAGATACTGTAATCGTCGAATTCTACACTATCTGTCTAAGATTTTTAGCCACTTTGTAAAATGCAGATCCCTAGTTAGCACATAGCGTAACTTCATGTTGCCAGGTTTTCTATACTAGCGCCATCTCTTTTATTGTCCCAAAACAATATCTTGATTTGCTTTAAGTGTCGTTATACAGGGTGGGCCAAGAATTCGTTAACATTTAAACCTAACACCCCGCGCTAATACAAGCCGCGCGGGGAGCGGGGAGGGGCGTTACCACTAGCTCGCTTCTCGGAAATTTAGTCGCAATGTATCGCTTCACGGGGCCGCAGCGCGCTTATTGTGTGAAACAATTTTATTTAAACAACAGTTCGCTCATTACAGTGAGACGCTTATTTCGCGTTGAATACGACTTACACGATTTAAATCAGTGTCCGAGTGCTCCATTAATAAAGAAATGGGTTAAGAAGTTCGAAGAGACGGGATCTACACTAAACGTGAAGCAAACCGGCGGCCCACGGACTTCTCGGAGCGAAGAGAACGTGCAGCGAGTTTCCGCATCAGTTCGACGTGATCCAAATTTATCGACGCGCAAACGTTCGGCTGAATTAGGACTATCCCGAACATCATTGCGCCGTATTTTGAAATTAGACATGAAATTACATCCATATAAGATCCAGTTAGTGCAGGAATTAAAACCTAATGATTTAAATTTGCGCAAGTCGTATGCCGAAACAATGTTAGATCGATTCAATAATTTTGATAACCTCTTATTTTCCGACGAAGCCCATTTCCACCTCAACGGACACGTAAACAAACAGAATTGCAGGTATTGGAGCAGCGAAAATCCCAAATCTAAACACGCGAGGCCACTTCATTCTCCCAAGGTAACGGTATGGGCTGCAATTTCAGCAAAAGGAATTATTGGGCCCTACTTTTTCGAAGATTCTCGCGGCCGTTCGGTTACTGTGAATTCTGCTGAGTATGTGAAAATGTTACGGGAGTTCCTGGCACCGAAGCTACTGGAATTTGCTGGCTACAACCGTAACACATGGTTTCAGCAAGATGGAGCCACTTGTCACACATCCAACGAGTCCCTGCCGGTAGTAAAAGAAATGTTTCCGGAAAAGCTGATTTCCAGACGAGGCGACATCCCATGGCCACCCAGGAGTCCAGATTTAACGCCAGCAGACTTCTTTTTATGGGGTTATTTGAAGAGTCGTGTTTACACCCATAAACCAAAAACACTACGTGAACTAAAGGAAAAAATTAGTGAAGAAATGTCAGCGATCTCGCGGTCTCTTTGTCGACGAGTATTCGAAAATTTCGGTGTTCGCTTAGAAGAGTGCAAAAATCGAAACGGTGGTCATTTAGATGATGTTATTTTTAAAAAATAAATTCCAAATAACTAACTTTCTTGTAAATAAACAATTTTAAAAATATGTCAAATGGTTTTCTTTATATGATTTTTTCAATTGTTAACTAATTCATGGCCCACCCTGTACAAAAGTTATATTAGAGAATATTCTTAAATATAGTTAATATATATAGTTAATATTTAGTAAATAACCGGGCGCGGTGAATTGATTTGAAAATAAAATAAAGGTTGTAGAACTAAGTGCTATAAATCTCATTTAATATTAAGTTTAATGAAGTTCTACCAAATAGCGACGCGATGCATCGATAATAGGAATGTATAGCATTTCTAACAGGGGCAAACTACCAGATGGCGCGACCCACATGAGATTCAATATAATTACGCTATGTGCGAATTAACTATCAACACTTCATGAAGTGGCTAAAATCTTGGACAGATAGTGTACTACTCGACCATTACAGTATCTATCTAAGATTATTAGGACTTCGTAAAATGCCTATGCACTTCGTGAAATGCGCCATTACGCTGTCTACGATATATACAATGGCGAACATAGTTATAATTCTCAATCAAGGCAATGGCACCCCATCTGCATTATACATATTATAATAGGTGGAGCCCCCAATCTTTCTTTCCAATTTCTTCCTTCCAGACTTGTGACTCATTTATTGTGAAAAGCTTTCGGAAAGCTTGCTTTTATATACCTAAAAAATTGTAGGATCAACATAATGCTGGTTAATTATTGTTTACTTTTTATACAGCATCTCTAAGTTGCGAGTCCGGCACGTCATCAGCTGAGCGCACGGCGTTACTCGGCGCAAACAGCCAACGCTCTCTACTACTGAGCAGCGACTTGCGAGATGAAGACACCCTACTATAAATTGCCTACTTACACATGAATTAGTAAATAATCTAAAAAGTAGAATCAAGTAATCAATGAAATTTGGTGTAAAATTAACAAAGCACTAATAGAATGTAATTAAAAACAGTTTGCCAAATGTTTAGCAATTATGTGAATTTATGAACCCTAGTCAAGATGTGATAATAAACATTATTGTATTCCTTATTTCTACTGTTATACATAGAGAATTTTAATAGATTTGTGTTTTCAAATTTTGTTTTATTTTCTAATTAAAATACCTAGATCACATACAAAATAATTTATTAACACTTTCATATCAAATATCATGCTTCTTTACATTGTAAGAATGGTTGTATGGCAACTTGAATGTCATGGTCCAATTGTATCTCATGTATGAACTTAGAGAATGTGATAACAATTTTATAAATACTTCTCTTCACTGATGAGATCAGGGCAGTCTTCATTTTTATAGCAACTTCATCATTTAAAATATGCTTACGAGGGACTAGACCAGGTTTTGTCAGCTTATCTAGATTATGTTTAAGATTTATCAAAGCTGTTATCACTATGGGCAGATCATTTTGCACAACTCCATACTTGTCCTCTTTCAGCGATGCTGCTGTTATAAAAGCCAGGCCCTCACAAGTCCACATCACTGGCTGAGCTTGCATCAATAGAAATTTCAGTTTTGTGTCAGTAAGTTCCCCAAAGAAATAATGGATGCCTGGCTTCTGACATAACTTTTGAAGAAAAGCATTGATTTCCTCTTTTAAAACACTGATAAATGTATTATCTACTTTATTCCTGTTGTGATCCTTCAGTTCAAGTAGAGCAGGTGATTGTGCCATATTTCTCAAGTTTCCAGGGTATAACATTCCTGCATGAGGAGTGACATCGATTGTTTTCTTGAATGAGTTATCTAGTCCAATTGGTCTCATGTCACAATTAATATTGTCCAACTCTTTAGTGAAGTCTTTGATAATACTCAAGCACTTTTCTAGAATATTTGTCCAGTTTCTTGGGTGCCCACCGGGTTGGGACAGTATGAAAACTTGCATTCTTCTTGTAGGGTCAGTCATTGCCATGATTCTTAAATCCTGGGCTCCCAAATACCCTATAAATTGAGTCTTCTGTGCTAAAGCATTGTGCAGGGTCAAATTATTGTCAGATTCAATTGGGAATTTTATTGGTCCAGTAAGTACTATATTGAAAATGGTTCTCATTGTGTAGACAGATATAAAGAATAGGCTGGTATAGAACCAAAGACCAATCCAAATTCCTGAAGTTATCATGTTAAAAATGTTGTCCAGTGGTGGATCTTCCATGTACAAACTGTAGACATCAGATACAACATTCCTAGGCTTACTACCCCATAAATAATAAAATATGCAGTAGTATGCCACTGGCAACACGGAGTTTCTGAATCCCATTGATATTATATTGGATACTGCTAGTTTGATCTGTTGGAATTTATCTTGGTAAACATGAGGAAACATTAGGATATTTGTGCCAAAAATATGCACATTCAGGAAATAGTACAGTCCCATCCACATTCCAGCAAATTGAAGAAACAAACTTTGCTCAATGAGACACTGCCCATCATAGTGATCACATGTTTTCTTCAGAATATTGAAATTGCTTTTTGCCAGTGATGAATATAAGCCCATTGTAAAGTAACCACTGAGGGCATATAGAATACTGAAAGTCATATTTTGAACAGAGAACAGATTCAAAAACATTGAGAATCTGGTAAAGTACTTTGGTAATGGCACCATGTAGTAACTGCCATATATATATGCTTGAAAAAAAGATACCAGTCCCAGGAGAACTATGTTCAGACTCATCTTCATGCCAAAAATATCGTGAACTGTAGATATGAGCCATGTTAAAGGATGGATCAAATCAACTTGAATTAGAAAAACCAGCACTACAGCAACAAATATTTGTAATCCGATATTCCATAATACAGCAACAATCAATCTTTGGGAGAAAATTTCATTTTTATTATCCATACCGATAGACATGAGGTTAGGAAGTTCTTGAAACAATACTTATAGTTCACAAACTTGATATCTCCACATGTATTACACTACAATCACGGAAAATTGATTTCATCACTTGTATTCTTCGCAGTAAAACCCGCACGAACGAAAATAATATTTTCAACAAAATAACGGTCGGAGACGGATTTTTTTTTCCTTCGCGCCCACCCCGGAGTTTTCATCTAGAGTGCGTTCCAAAACCAGTTGAAATTATTCACGTTAACAATTGTACACTTTCCATTGCTTGTTTTGAATAGAAGTTTGATAAAATTTCTGTTATGGAACGCTCTCTTAGTACTAAATCGAAGAAAGGCTGCCGAGAAGGCTGAATGAGACTTAGATCGATAGATGGTGTTGATAAAAGTTTGGAATTTGTCTGCTAAATTGTTGTATCACTTATTTTTGCGTTAACCCTTATAAAAAGGGTTGCCTTTTTATCAGCGTTCCATTCTATGCAGCTCTCATAATTATAAATTTGTATAAAATATTGCCTGTAAATCGAATTTAATAAATATTGTCCAATTTTACATAGATTCATACGAAGTTTATGAAATACATTAATAAAATAATTGAATGATTTATTGCCGTATATGATGTATAGTCGTAGAGTACTATTTTTTTAACAGAAACGCGACGACGGCGCCTGAACGTCGTCCAATGGTCTTCCGGATCCGCAAAGCGACTGGATGCAATATCAGTAGTTCAATCGGATATTACACAGCTTCATAATGTATTTCCAGCAAAGAATGTGAAAATTTGCACACATATTTAGGACACCCAACGGATTGTTTTGAAGATTAGAGCTCACGCAGATCACCGCTCTTCTACGTGGGAGAGGACGTCAGGGTGTCCCTCCTCTGCGCTCTATTAAAAAAATTGTAATGTCATCGTTATACCTAATTGTATCTAAAATGAAATAAATGCGTAGATATAAAGGGATAAAACATAATTTTCTATAGCGCGATCTCGCTCATACTTCTAAAAGCTCTCGTGGAACTTCGTAAAACATACTGCAACACTAAACGTTGGCTCTCAATATTTTCACTATTCCATTGAAGAAAATCGAGAAAATTATTAAAAAAATGAAATTGACAACAAAAATTTATCTGTTATCGTGATAACGTTAAAAGTAATGCAAATTTAGTTACATAAAAATACTCTTATAAACATAAACTTTAATAAAAATACTCTTATAAAAGAGCGTCGGTGGCCTAGTGGCTCCCATGCAGGAGGTCCGGGTTCGAAACCATGCAATGCTGAATGCCATGTACCAATGAGTTTTTCGGATTTTTTCGAAGACTTACGTACATTTACCGCACTGCCCTAATGGTGAAGGAAAACATCGTGAGGAAACCTGCATGTCTGAGGAAATTAAAAGTTTCCGAAGGTGTGTGAAATCCATCAATCAGCACTGGGCTCCCTCGGTGGATCATGGCCCATACCGGCCATACCCCTTGTGCAAGGGGAGGTCTGTGCCCCAACAGTGGGGACATGAATAGGCTGCTGATGATGACTCTTATAAAGCCACATTATTCAAGATTTTGAGAGAAGATAAACTTTTAATACCATTATCTCACAATAAGTACGTCAACTCTCTTTGACCCCCTCCTCATCGCAGAGGAGCGGTGATCTGTGTAGGCTCTAATATTCAAAATGATCCCAGCGACGTCCTAAGCCGAGGTCCGTACCCACCTGGGTGCCCTTAGGCAGTCGCTTCTTATAGTAGTTTATAAGTCCTCCTGCAGGCTGGAGCGCACTTAGCGCTCGCCCCAAAAACCCCGGTGAAGCTGTAAAGGTCATTAGGACCAACAGCAATTATCAGTACGAAAAAAAAAGAAAAAAAAAAGGATTCTTTGGGTGTCCAAAATACGTGTGCTAATTTTCACTTTCTTTGCTCGCAGTGCATGGTTTTTCAACAATCTGCTTTGCTACAGCTAATTCTCTACTAGAAAAACTTGTCAATGTAACCGTTTCAATCGAGATGTACTACCATGTACTATGTTCCCAACATTATGCATCCACGGCCTGTTGAAATAATGATACTAGTGGACATCCCGGAATCCTCTTCCTGCTCTGAGGACGAGGTCGTGGGCCTAGGCCTGCCACCTCGTAAACAGAAGAGGAAGAAGAGGACGGCCGCGACGGAACCGGAGCAAGCTCCACAAAAAGTAAAAAAGACTGAGGAGGCCGACCTCCCTTCGTCAAACACCGCGACCGCCGCCGGTGCGTCCACGCCGCTCCCCGAGGAGCATCAACACATCAAAGCCCCGCCTCCGATAATAATCCAGGACAAAGCAGCCTGGACGGACATCACTCGCGCGCTTTCCGGAAAGCAGATCGCTTTCACAAAAGCGACCAACATCGCGAACGGTATTCGCGTCCACGTCCCGACCGTTCAGGACCACCGCAACCTGTCCGCGTTACTCCGAGGTAGGAAAATCTCCTACCACACCTACGCCCTCGAGGAAGAACGCGTCCTCCGCGTAGTCATTAGGGGTCTCCCAAAACAACTCCCGGAAGAGTTGATCTCGGAAGACCTCAAAGCCCAGGGCTTTCCGGTGCAGGCTGTACACCGAATGTACAGCACGCGCAACAGGGCTCCCTTCGACCTAGTACTGGTTATTTTAGATCGCACTCCCGAAGGCAAGAAGATTTTCCAACTGGAAAATCTCTGCCACCTTTCTGGCCTTAGGGTCGAAGCTCCCCGTAAAAAGGGCACCCCAGGCCAATGTCACAATTGCCAAATCTATGGCCACTCGCAGAAAAACTGCTTCGCCAAGTCTCGCTGCGTCAAGTGCGTAGGCGACCACGGCACTCCCGACTGCTCTAGGAAGCTGTCGAAGGAGCAGTATGCTTCTGCCGCATCCCCCAGCTGCGTCCTGTGCGGGGAGGTGGGTCACACCGCGAACTATCGCGGTTGCCCCAAGGCCCCGCGCAGGAACGGTCGGGCGCTGCGCCAGAGCCATGCTCGCACCTCAGCTCCCGTGTCGCGTAACACACCCGGGCCAAAACTCACTATGAGTCCTCCGACCCCCGTTTCGCAGACCAGCCTCGCGCCGGCGCGTCCAAACGCCTGGTCCCGTCCGCTGACTCACTCTCAGCCCTCCCCCGCTCCGCTCCCGGTCTGGGGATCATCCGCGGCTCCTACACCAAAGCCGCCCGCGTCTAAACCGTTTCCGCCGAAAAAGGCCCCGGCTCCGGCCCCCACGGTACCGTCAAACAACGCCGCGTCGAATATTGCTATGATATTAGATATCATAGACGCGATCGACATTGACGAACTGAGCCTCCTGGCACAGAAAGTCAACAGCGCTAAAAATACCGCACAAAAACTGCTCGCGTTAACCGAGCATACATCATTAATCAAGGCCATTAAGGCCTTCAGCGCCCCCTCTCCGTAAAAACGTAAATGGATTATACAACAAATCGTATAAAACCCCGCGCGCTCTCCCTCACGTACTTTAACGCTGACGGACTTAAGAGACAACGAGACCAGGTTCACGACTACTTAAAGACCCACCAGACCGACATAATGTTAGTACAAGAGACCTTCTTGAAACCTAGTATGGGCAATCCTAAGATTGCAAATTATAAGATCATCCGTAATGATAGGGTCCACTCCGCGAAAGGCGGGACCCTGATTTACTACAGAAAGTCTCTTCACTGCATCGCACTTGACACCCCTCCCCTCGTTAACATTGAGGCTTCAGTCTGCCGACTTGCCATGACAGGCCATCAGCCTATTACCATCGCTTCAGTATACCTCCCCTGCGGTAAGGAATTACTCAGGAGGGATATACAAGCACTACTCGACTTAGGCGACTCAGTCATAGTGGCTGGTGACCTCAACTGCAAACACGAGCGATGGAACTCCATCATTTCAAACCCTAACGGCAACAGACTAGATGCATTAGCTGACACACTCAACTTTGACGTACTAGCTCCCATGTCCCCGACCCACTTTCCCTACACCGTCAACCATCGACCCGACATACTCGACGTGGCTCTCTTCAGGAACGTCTCCTTACGGTTTCGTTCTATAGAGACGCTACATGAGCTTGACTCCGACCACAGACCAGTACAACTCCTTTTAGGTCCGCTCGACTCCTCCGAGCCGGACACCAGGACAGCAATGAACTGGAAAAAGCTCGAGGAGTCTCTCCAAAATCCTAGTTCCCCCCTACTGGACCAGATTCCTGACATTCTCACCTCCAAAGACGACACAGTGCTGGCGGTCAATGCCCTCACCAGTCACCTCGGTAACGTCATTAGTGACGCCTCCAGGCGGGTTCCAGCGTCGAATGATCGACGCTGGGAGCTGCCTGAGGATATGAGGGAGCTGTTGACGGCAAAGAACGCCGCCACTCGAGCTTACGACAATTACCCGACTGATGACAACAGGAGACGGCTACGCGCTTTACAGAGGGACGTAAAGGATCGCATGGCCGAGCTCCGAAACCGTAGGTGGGACGATCTGCTTTCGGAGATCTCGCCATCCCACCAGGCTTACTGGCGCTTGGCGAGAGCTCTTAAATCAGAAACTGTCTCAGAGATGCCCCCACTAAACCGACCGAACCAAACTCCCGCGTTTGACGACATCGAAAAGGCCGAATGCCTTGCCGACAGCCTGGAAAGCCAGTGCTCCCCTTCCCGCGAACCCGTCGATCCAACCCACCTCGACATGGTGGACCGCGAAGTCGAATCCAGGGCACAGGTGCCCCCGTCCGATCCCCCGCTAGATCCGATTACGGCTCAGGAGGTTCATACCGCTATCAAAGGTCTTAAACAGAAAAAAGCCCCCGGCTCAGACGGAATTACCAACAAGGTTCTCAAATTGCTCCCTGCTCCCCTAATTTGCCTATTGGCATCTATTTTCAACACCGCAATGGCCAACTGCTCCTTTCCAGACGCCTGGAAGGAAGCAGTTGTCATAGGTATTCCCAAACCAGGTAAACCGCGCTCCGAACCCACCAGTTATCGCCCCATCAGTCTCCTCAAGACAATGGGGAAAGTCTACGAACGACTTCTCAATAATCGCCTCCATGACATTGCCAAGTCCAAAGGTTTAATCCCTGACGTCCAGTTTGGCTTCAGACCCGGACACTCGTGCGTCCAGCAGGTGCACCGCATCACGGAACACATACTGGAGGGACTCAATTATTCGCGTAAGCCGATCCCCACAGGGGCGCTATTCTTCGACGTGGCGAAGGCGTTCGATAAAGTCTGGCACAACGGTTTGATATATAAGTTATACCAAATCGGGGTGCCGGATCGTCTCGTACTCATACTACGGGACTTCCTCAGGAATCGAACCTTTCGCTACCGCGTCGAGGGATCGCTCTCCTCCCCTCGCCAAATCAGAGCCGGAGTCCCCCAGGGCTCCGTCCTCTCGCCACTCCTCTTCTCGCTGTATACCAGCGACATCCCTCGCCATCCAAAGGTAGAACTCGCGCTATTTGCGGACGACACCGCTCTCTACACCTCGGATAGGAACAGGGCTCGTATCACCCGGATTCTCCAATCCGCCGCCACCGCCCTAGGCGAATGGTTTCGGAAGTGGAGAATCGAGGTGAATCCTGACAAAAGCGCCGCCATTCTCTTCGCTAGGGGTCGTGCCCCTGATACGACCACCCATGTTCGGAATAACATAGGGCAACTCTCACTTTTCGGCAGACCTATCCCTTGGGAGAAAAAGGTCAAATATCTAGGAGTCACCCTTGATAGAGGTATGACCTTCGAGCCACACGTAAAACGCGTCCGCGACCGCGCAGCATTCATTCTCGGCCGGTTACACCCGATGCTAGGCAAGGGGAGTAAAATGTCACTTAGAAATAAGTTGACAATTTACAAAACTTGCATCCGTCCAATCCTCACGTACGCAAGCGTGACATTCGCGCACTCTTGCCACATTCGCCGCCTTCAGGTTATCCAAAATAGGTTCATGCGTAGAGCAACCGGTGCTCCATGGTACCTACGTAACGTAGACCTCCATCACGATTTGGAACTCCCCACGATCGCTCAATACATGAAGTTAGCGTCTCGACGCTTCTTCGAGCAAGCTCCCCACCACCCAAACCCTCTAGTAGTAAGCGCCGCCGCTTATTCGACTAACGGTTTACCGACATCCCGTCGACGACGTCGGCCTAGACAAGTCCTAGACGACCCCGACGACGCCATCACGATCTCCATCGCGGAAGCCACTCCCCCACCCGATAGTAGTTCACACACAGCACCTACATACCGCCCGCGCCGGCGCGGGCGGCGACCCGCTTCTGGCGCTTACATGCGCTATCGGCGTATTCCAGGCCGCTTCTCCCCGACCCCTCCCTCCCCAGCGACGTCCTAAGCCGAGGTCCGTACCCACCTGGGTGCCCTTAGGCAGTCGCTTCCTATAGTAGTTTTTAAGTCCTCCTCTAGGCTGGAGCGCATTTAGCGCTCGCCCCAAAAACCCGGTGAAGCTGTAAAGGTCATTAGGACCAACAGCAATTATCAGTACGAAAAAAAAAAAAAAAAAAAAAAAAAACTAGTGGACGGGGCCGTACCGTGCCGTCACTGCGCAGCCGTCCCGTCGCCGTTATAATACCTTTAGTTTGGCGACTACCTCGGAATCATTTTTTGCTAGTTGGCAACACTGAATAGCTGTCAACATCAACAATCGATTAGTAATTTTGTTATCTGTGGTTAATAATGTTTATCGGGTTTGTGGAGTTGAGGACGTGTATTTCGTATTTAAAATAAATTTTGTCGATATATTAATACAGTACAACTGTTTAGAGGACAATGTTTTCATAGAGATTCCTTTGATGCAATGGTAACTTGAAATTTCGCAGTGCCAAGGGTCGCGTAGGTACTCCAGTGCCCTACATTCCAGTGCTTTTTACTCAAATGGAAGAAAGTTGTACTCATAGCACAGATCATAGAGAGTGTGGTTTCAAAGGAGTGACCTGGCGTCACGGTTGTGATGGAATTCTTTCCGCTCCTTGGTAGTGATTGATTGCTTGAGGAACTGTTGATATGTATACGCTCATAGAGATAGCCTTGAGTGCGGCGGTGCTCGTGAGCCTTGTCACGGTGCTCTCGGCCTGTGTCTGTGGCTGCAAGAACTCCAACCAGAAGTAAGTATACTGTTCAATTATTGTACACTGAATTTTGTCCTTCAGAATCGGATTTGTAACAAATTGACCAAAGTCAAATTAGCAAATAATTTATTCTTGTCAAATAAATACTTAATATACTTATACAACAGTTATATTCATTATACAAATGAAATTATCATATAAATTGAATTATTTAATTGCACCTTATTGGCTTAGCAAGCACTGCACTTTCGAAGTCGATTTTTTGTGCACAAAAATATGTTTCTATTATTCAGTATCACATTATGTATATTCTTTTAGCAGTTAATTATTAATATGAATATAAAAGTCACTAAGGATATATCATAGTAAACACTGACCTATTGGTTTTTCTATTGAAAAACAATTTGGTACCGTTATGTTTCAGTGTTTTTAAAATAAAATGTTATTTAACAGAAGTGAGTTGGTTGGAACGGCCGGTGTGGTCAAAATTCGCTTTGTTGATGAGGAGGTACCGTCCCCAACACCCACAACTCCGGCGTCTGTCAAGCGGTTTGTTCTAGACTTAGCATCTCCTAGACATATATCTAACAAAGCTAACTATATGGGACCTAGAGTTGCTAGTGTATTTGTTTCTAACTAATAAAAGTATTGTAGATAATATTTATAGTAATTTTTATTTGTAACATTTATGCCTAGTCTGGCAGGATAATAATAACTTATAATATTTTAGATTTTGAAGTGATTTCTATAACTAATATATCAATTAAGAGACCGCTTTGTAATTGAGTCGAAAATTTAACATCTCGATGTAGCTTAACATTGTTTTAAGGTAAGTTATAATATGTATGGATAAAAACATAATAGTGCATGAAGATAAAAAAATCTCAGCTGCTGGTGACATACATTTTTATGTTTTGAAATTTGTCTCTTTTTCATCTTTTTTACATCTAAGTATATCTTCTTTCGTTATTCTAATCAATCTTTTAAATATATCATTGCACTCCATTGCATTATGCAATATTAAACGTAAATACTTACCTACTTTATGCAACATATTATAAATGCAAGTAAATAATTGCACCCTTATTACAAACTGCATTTTATGCTATACCTATAACAAAAATGGGATCTATAAGAAATATGCTAATTATATTTGAAATATAATCACTGTAATGTATATCTGAACTAATTATGTTTCAAATGTATGATAGCTAATTATGTATGTAAATTATTTCAGTCATAAACATGAGATAAACCTGACATTCCTTTAATCACATAGGCTTAGATATTTATTGATTATTATAATATTACGCAAGTAGGTATAGGTAATATTATGGTTTTCTGATATATTATAATTATAATACACTTTGTATGCAATATGAAATTAAGCATGCCTTTAGTGACTAAAGTAAACCAATCTAAAGTTAAGTCTATGTTTTGTCTAGTCATAGAAACTTAGGTTAACCACTTAATACAAACTTCTTTCAAGACCTGCTTTCCCCAATTCCAGAATGAACCTAATATGTACAGAGGCCTCATAAGACCATTCTTTAATGCATGTTGCTGTACAATTTTACTAGGCAACGGTTTACTAATAATAGTTTTATTTAACTACATTAATAGTGGTATGATGGCATTCCTTAATAGCCGTGTACTGACTGAGCGAGGCGACTCGCGAAGCAGACCTTTGTCTTTTTCACAAAAAAAGAAAAAGGCAATAGTCTACCACGTGAGGCAGCTCTCACAGTCAGTACGCGGCTAGTTAATATCATCCCTATTGCATTAACACTGTATCCATTTGGCAGAGCATCGACGCAAAACAGCCAGCGCAGTTTGCCGGAGATCCCGCAACCAGTCGGCAGACACGACAGCGGCGATACCGCTTCTGAGATATACGCCACTGTCAACTTGGATGAAGGTAACCATAAAAAAAATTTTTTCTATTTGACTTCGTGCCTCCTTCCCATCTCTAGGTTCGAGACCATATATGCTGCTTATATGTAATCATTTAGCTATAGATCTATGGCATTCTATCAGTGACACAGGACAAAAATTTCGGGGAAGACCCACTGCATTGATGATATCAGGAAATCAGTCCAATATCAAATTGATGATTAACACCGATAAAATATACACATAGTGTCAGTGCATAAAAAATATGCTATCAGTATCTGTATCAGTACTGGTCCAAGGCTGAACTCCAGTAATTTGTAATACACCTATTCTTTGAAATCACTAGGTATCATATAAGTTCATAGGTAGGTAAGGTATCATAACAGATTCTAACTTGAAGACTACCTATTCCAATAACAGGAAATATATAAATCGATTTTATTTTAATAGGTAGTCTTCAAGCAAATATTGTTAATAACTTATGTTAAGTAGAAATAGATAGAAATCACATACAATCATCAGAAGTCACTATAACCTATTGAAATCCTAATGAAAAACGGGATTATATCTATGGTTTATTTACATAATGAAAAACTGCTCATATTAATGATCATAAGGAAAAACCATCATAAGGAAATACAACTGCATGACAGAAGTCATTACGAACCCTCCATATTAAATATAATACTCTGTCTAGCTAGTGTTATAGCACGCTATTAATAATTTCTGCATTAGTTCCAGTACCTATTCAATTGTGACTGAATCAATTGTAGGTAGGGAGAGACATAGTATGCAAATTCAATACAAAACTCTATTGCGAATGCTTATCTTCTTACTTGTGTATCTAGGTAACTTCAGATTATTTCTGTGAGTACAAAAGTAGTAACTGTACTATGAATTTTTAGAGGGACGCCTGCCGGGTGATCGGTTCTATGTAGAGCTATTGTACCTAAATAGATAATTCAATCAGATAAATACTTAAAGCGTGTTCCGGTACCTGTGAAGAATACTATATAATAAAAGAATAGTAGGTAGATTGTATTATATTTTTAGTTAATCGTCGCTACCGTATAACACTTATCAACGTCAATCGGCAATTGTTATCATTCATTAAATATCTAAATTAAGAATTCGTTAATAACAGATCAATAGAGCGTCTGTCATTACCGACAACACTTGAGATAAGCATGCCTTAAGTATAATCTGTTCTCATATTAGTTTGTAATCCACATTTATTGTGATAATAAACATGGCCTATTTGTCTGCAGGCAGCAAGGTCGTTGCGACAGCGTCCACTAGTCGGGATCACCCCTATGAACACGCGTATGCTAAACTACAAAGTCAAAATGATGCACATAATGTGTAAGTGAATAAAGTGTTTTTTATTTTTTTATTAAGGCACATAATTTTCTTTAGAGTGCTTGAAGGAATTTATCGGTTTATGTTACAGAACCGTCGAAATAACTCCCGATCAAGCGTCAGAGAGCACAATTCAAATCGATGAGAGGGAAGTGACGCAATCTGGGCCAGGTTTGATGTTTTAAAAAAATATTACTTAAAATCTAGCATATTGGAACGTGAAAAGAGCGTCGGTGGCCTAGTGGCTAGGACACCGGGCTGCCGTGCGGGGAGGTCCGGGTTCGAAACCGTGCAGTGCATGTACCAATGAGTGTTTCGTATTTTTCGAAGACTTACGTACATTTACCGACTGCTCTAACGTTGAAGGAAAACATCGCTTGGAAACCTGCACACTGACATGACCAGTGTGTAAAATGGGGTAGGCACAAAAGATCCTCAAGGGTGGAAGTGCCGCTGGGATTATTCCCGGCCTCCTATCATAAGATAAGAGATAAGATTGGAACGTGTGGACAAAGTAAATTTACAAAAAAAAATATTATTATAGGCCATTAGTCTTACATTCTGGGACACATACTTAATATAATATAATAATATGTATGAGTTATTTTATTTAAATAACACGAAAACTTTCAGAATCTGTGGTGATATCGGCGTCGGTGGCGATCAGCGGGCAGCTGCCGTCGAGCCAGGAGCTGCCGTACATCACGCCGCCGTCGCCGCGCCCGCTCGCCGACAACGCCGTGCACTACAGCGGCGATTCCACTGACTCTGCCAGTATGTGCTGGGGCACGATTCTATTATAATCTTTTTCACATAGGAAGGCACGTCGAACTTTTATAAAAACCTAAATAAAATACGGATTCTCAATGATGAAAGTCGGAAGTCTGTGTACTCTCTTTGACTCAGCTATTGGCTGATATGACTGATAGTATTGCTAATCAGCAAACTTCCAACAGATAATCTGTATTTTATTTGGGTTTTTATAAAAGTTCGACGTGCCTTCCTATGTGAAAAGGACTATAACACAACTTACTTACATATAACTTCACGCAAGGGACATATCCCTTGCGGGGTAGGCAGAGAGAGTGGAGCGCCATGAATCTCTGCCTTGGCATGCCTCTTGCTTCCTCTACATCCTGATCGTTTCACGCATGCACGCCGTTTCATCATAATCAGCAGCCTACTCTAGTCCACTGCTGGACATAGACTTCTCCCAGGGCACGCCATTGAGCCCGATCTTCGGCTCTTCTCATCCAGTCGCTGCCAGCCACCTTGCGCAGATCGTCGCTCTATCTATCAGGGGGGCGTCCCACACTACGTTTGCCCAAACGCGGTCTCCACTCCAGAACTAGTCTACCCCAGCGGTTGTCGGTTCTGCGACAGATGTGACCGGCCCACTGCCACTTCAGCTTGCTTATCTTATGAGCTATGTCGATAACTTCTGTTCTATGCCGGATCTCCTCATTTCGGATTCGATCCATCAGAGATACTCCGAGCATAGCTCTTTCCATAGCACGCTGAGCGACTTTCAATTTGTGAACCAGTCGCACCGTCAGTGTCCACGTTTCGGCTCCGTAGGTCATTACTGGTAGGACGCACTGGTTAAAGACTCTTGTCTTTAGACATTGAGGTATGGGCGACGAGAAGATGTGACGTAACTTCCGAACGCCGTTTAATACAACTTAATTAAAAAACTTAATATAAACTATACCCTGACCAGAAATATAAAAGCCCTCGCCATATTGAACTATTTATAACTCTTGATACCTAGTAGTAGTAAGTAATCCTAAAAGTTGAAGATAGTAAAAAAACGATACAAATTCAAGTTACATTGAGATAAAATAAATGTTTGAAACAGGAAATGCAGCTTAAAAATTATTGTAGACTTAGACAATTTATCAAATACTTTAATCCTTAGATAAGTAATCATTTCCCACTTAAAGTAATAATCCCATGATTTGACGACTGATCATTTAATGATTGATGAAAGAAATACTTCAAGTACAGATCAGAATCACATGAAATTTCTTCAAAATGGCGCATTTAAAAAATACAAATCGATGAAAATATTGTATTCGTTCTTGTAGTTTTTAAGAAGATTATTTTAATAATGGCACAAGAATACGGCTTATTCTTCACCAGGCATGAAACGGTTACGGAATGCATGACGTTTCACGTAAGGTGGCGTCACTCAGGTTGCCATTTTTACCGAATTGCAATTTTGCAATAAATAAATATTTAATACAATTACTTCGATGTGCATATGCTTAAACATAAATTTATTTAAAAATCATGGATATTATTTTAATGTTTAACTTTGTGCAGTTATCTAGCATCCATTATAACACTCCGTTATGAGTTAGTTGATGAAACATCATGTAATCCGTACTTGTTTTGTCTGTCTTCTTGTGCCATGGTAGAAATATTCAGGACGGCGGCGTAAAGTACCTTCCTTTTTAAATTAAAAAATATTCGCCTATCCAGTTCCCTACCTGTTTACGTTTCAGGAAAACATTTGTGTTTTTTAAAAGCTAAGCAGGTTTCCTCACAATGTTTTCCTCCGCAGCTATCGATACTTTCGAAAAAATTAAAATTGCATGATATGACTGCCGGTATAGCATCCAGTTCTGGGCACTACGCCACCGATGCTGGATTAATAAAAATAACGAATTTGAATAAGAACCGTATTCACAGAGGGCTATACGAGCATCTCTGTGCGGGAACCTCTGAGCAACATTCGTGCGCAGAGCAACATCCGTGCGCAGAGCAACAAGCCGCCGCAGCAGCCGCACTATGCCACCGTGTCCGACGACTCCGGTAAGTATTCCCATCTGCGACCAGTACAGTGGAAGGCACATCAAGCTATACTTTGGAACCTTGTCGCAGTAGGTTTTTCCTTGACAGTCGTATGAATGTGTCAAGTAAATTAAAGTGACAAAGTACTAAACGGTATAATAGCCTGATGTGTTGTCCACTGTACAACACGCCACCATTCTATTATAATAAGCATTCTTTCTGAGATCGAGAGGACACCGATTTTGGTACTCTCGACATGCAAAACTAAAGCGCTACAGATGTCTTGTTACACTCACATGAATATTCGTGTCTATGCGTCCCGTACGAGACAGAATTACGGTTTAAGACATTTATTTCTCTAAAAAAGGATACAATCCACTTAGCTTAGGGAAATACAGGCTAAACTTATTGTAATTAATAATGTGTACTATAGACGTGATTTTAAGGTTATTCCGGTAAAAACGCCCTCCAAGTATTGTTGGGCTCTTAATTGTTTCCGCATTTAGACACGTAAGTGGTCCTTTATGCGTGCAATCGCCCTCCAGGATTGAAGGGAGACTTAATGAGATTTGTGCATGGAAGTAAACTTTTCATCGTCGTTGTACTCGTAGTATGAACTATGGTCCCGCCTATTAATACTGAGATCTCCAGCGCTAATACCAATGCAAAGTCAAGTCAATACCCAGTCCGAGGTTGAGGTCCGAGGTCCGAGGAATATAATATTCCAAACCAGATGAAATCAACGTCCGATCGACGATCATTCAAGACAAAACCAAGTTTTTATTTTTTTTATTTACTTCTAAACCCGCATTTGACATCGATCTCGCCTGATGGTAAGCGACGATGGTGCATGCGGGTCCAGTAAATGCCTATTCACTCTGGCCTTGAAGATCCCAAGGTTGTAGGTTTCGGGAAATACAGACGCCGGCAGGCTGTTCCATTCCGTTGACGTTTCAAGTTGACGTTAGGACGCAATCATTGCGTGACCAAGACGAAGCTTAGTAGATAAAACTCAGTTTTTGGTATTTATAATTCAGATGAAATGTACGCGGCGATCGAGGAAGCGAGCGTGGGCGAGGGATCAGACACGTATGCCCAGATCGCGCCCGAGCCGCGCCGCCGCGAGCCTGCCGCGACTGCCGTGTCCGCCGCTCCTGACATGCAGGCCGACGGGCACCCGACCAGGTCAGTCTATCAGGTCACTACGTGATTTCCGCCGCGTTCGATCTGGGCTCTATTTCACAAAACAACAATTACAAATCTATAATGGCAACATTGACACTTGTATGGGGATTTCTAATAATGTTTTTTTTTAAATAAATTAGTTACGACAAACAGGCAGACGGGCCACCTGATGGTAAGTAGTCACCGTCGCCTAGAGACACGTGCAGTACCAGGGGTATTACTTGTGTGTTGCCGGCCGTGGAGGGAGAGGACTTTTTTAACGTTCTTTTTGAAGCATCCCATGTCATAGCGCTGTGGAAAAACGTCGGGTGGAAGAGAGTTCCACATTTTACAGGTGCGTGGCAGAAACGTTCGTGTAAAACGGGTCGGTCAGTAATTCCCAAACTGCGACTATCAAGACTCACTCGTCAATTAAAACTTTTCAGAAAAAAAATACTTTAGGGGTTGTTGTACAACACGACCACGCGATTATCGCGCGAGTAACATTCGCGCGATGACTATTTCGCTATAGTCGCGCAAACACATCGCGCGAGTGTCAATTAGGACACTTAATTGACATCAGTATGTTTGATCGCGCGTTCGTACGAACAAAGTTCGCGCGAATCGCGTTCTATTGGGACAACCCCTTAGAGTAATTTACTTACATACTTAAACAACAACCATTCTTGAAACAAGTTTGCGTGAATTTTAATATTATCTATTCACAATTTACAGAAGAAGTGCTCCCCCGGAAATCGGTGCATCAACATCGAACGCAACCCATTCCAGACAAGGTAAGATCTTGTGCCAAATCAAAAACCTTGTAACTGTTTAAACTTTCGTGGTAATTTCTAATATTATTCCAATCAGAAACGGGATTCGTGGCAAAATTTGAGTTTGTTTCGGCATTTGAATATCGGGATCTCCAGATAAAATAAACTAGGATTCATAACACAGGTGCGATCTGCTGCGGTCCGGTCAAAAGGCATCACCTTGCAAATATTTGTATTGACTTTTTTTAAGGCACTGTATCTAGTCAAAAAAACACTAAATCTCAAAATAATTGTATTTATCAAATTGCGAAACATTTAAATTATTAATTATGAAAAATCTCCAGTATTCTTACATAACAAACAGTTAAACCTAATATAAAGTTCCCGATATAAACATTTAATGCATTTCTACGGCCTGGATACTTTGTATGAGAGAGAATAACTGTGACAAATCCCTAATCATGTTAAGAGTCACGTTCCTCTTGAACAATGTAAATAATTACACCCTGACCAGGAAATTAAAACCCTCGACCTATTGCGGAATTAAATGGTACTAATTTTTTTTCATAGAGAACTTCAAAACACAGAATTACCATTGGCGCCCTCTTGACGTACAGTCGACCACAGGAAACCCTACCCAAAACGTCAAAATTTGAGAATCTGATATTGCGCAGGCATAAAGTTGAGATTTAATCGAAGGTTTTTGACATATGGTTTACTATAGCTTGTGGTCGACTGTATTTTATATTACGATGATCCAGGACAGGAATTGAGAATCGGGAGCACCATTTGGAGTGAGGTGCTAACAGTTGGAGTCCAGTAGCCTACTGGTTTCAACTCACACAAAATTCGCGTTCCCGCCGAGTACCAACAAATATTCCTCAGTACCCCTGCCCTGAAGGGGTGGTTTTTCGACGTTATAAAAAGGCGACGATGAAAAAGCTGTCACATCTCAAGCCGCACCAAAATGATTTCTTTTTACTTATATAATGTTGTATGTTAGTCTATAAGGTATATCTATGGGCCTTTTGTATAGTTAGCTATGTAATTTGTTGCCTGAAAATAAAGAATTATTATATTCCTGATAGGGTATAACTAATTTATAGCAGCCCCGCGTTAACTAACGATTTATTTGCAGCATCGTCATCATCTTGCTCAAACTCGACGGGAGCGCTAGGATCGCCCAAACCGGAGAAACGGTCTGCGAATTCGCCGCTACCGCCACCGCCACCGCCGCATACATCGCACGCATCGCATTCGACGCACGCATCGCATTCAACACACGCATCGCATTCGACGCACGCATCGCATTCGACGCACGCGTCGCATTCGACACACGCATCACATTCGACTCACGCATCGCATTCGACGCACGCATCGCATCCCGCGCCGCAACGCGTATCCGCATCGGATCAGCGGCATCAGCGGATTTCTAGCACAGGTATGTTCAGAGAGTTCAGAGGTATGTTTTGGATGTTTCGTGAAATTAGTTGAGAACGGTACGTGGTAAGCACTTAGACTACTTAGAGCGTCGTCGTTTGCATTATGACTTAAGGCGCAGTTACATATAGTCGTGACCGCTTCGGCGACCGCCCTGCGGCGGACGACCTACGGTAACCGACCTCCGTTGTTTACACTTATTCATTGGCCGAAGTCGTCCAATGTCATTCGCTCTATGACAACCTAGTGACACTGACGTGCGGTGGCCGCATGCTGTGACCGCCCA
Organism: Hofmannophila pseudospretella; assembly: GCA_947369225.1. Lineage (NCBI taxonomy): Eukaryota > Metazoa > Arthropoda > Insecta > Lepidoptera > Oecophoridae > Hofmannophila > Hofmannophila pseudospretella. The sequence continues at coordinate 7,588,017 of OX376321.1, read as the reverse complement.
GGCGGTCGGTCGACGATCAGGTGTAACCTCACCTTTACGCAAGAACATTTTGTACCAATGAGTTTTCAAATTTTTATGAAACTTTAACTTCTTTCCAGGTGATCTCTTCAACAACGACAAACTACGCCGAAGTCTCAACGAAAAGCATCAACGAAACAACAGCTGTGTCAGCTCTTCAGATTTCTACGGGTGTAACTACCCGGTCGAAAAGCACCGGTTCAGTTCAGGAGACCCGCTTATGCGGCCTCTAGTCGCTAAGGAATTACATTTCAATATCGATCAGCCGGATAACCCCGCAGACAACTTGTACAACTCCATAGACGGACCTGGCTATAGCGACTACTCCTCCGCCGATCCAAACACTAGCTTGACCTCAGAACAACGAACCACCGAAAGCCCTTCGCGCAACCTCGAAGAAATGTACGCGAAAGTCATGAAACGTGCTAAGGGCAAGACTGATGAAGCGACGAGAAGATCCAAAGATTTCACAAACGAGGGCGACGCTCACACCTCCAAATACCGCGGCGACGACCCCGGATATGAGACCATTGACCGCAAGATATCCGTCAACCACGGATACGAAACCATTGCGCACAAAGAACGGAAAATATCCAACCAGGATCCCGGTTACGAAACCGTGAAAGAGATTAACAAATCAAATTCTAATTTCAACAACAACCTACTAAAACTCAACCATATGATGACCGACAGCGGTCCCAACAGTATAATAAGCAGTGATCCCGGCTACGAGCACATTTCTAAGACTGACAACAACGCTTCCGACTCGGATCCCAACTACGAAGTGTTGAGGAACCAGCCCCCCACCCCACCGTACGCTACTATAGCGCCCAGTTACAAAGTGCAGCCAACGTATTCCACTGTCAATAAACGTTCCGGGAAGTATAGCAATTGGCCTGTGAACAATAACGAGGAAGCCGCCGTGGAACCGAACTACGAATCGATGCCGAACGAGCCACTGTATACAACTGGAAGTGAATCCGATCCGAACTATGAATCGGTACGCCCCAAAGATCCCAACTACGAAAGTGTTAACGCTCAAGATCCTAACTACGAATCTTTACGGTGTAAGGACCCGAAATACGAATCCGTTCGGTCTAAAGATCCCAAATATGACTCGGTGAGGTCCAAAAAGGATCCAAACTACGAGAGTGTGAAATATTTCGACATCTCAAAGAAGGAACCGCCTTACGAAAGATTAAACAATGATACTTCCACGGGCTCCGGCATCGATAGATCGGACTCATCCGCAGGATACGAAAAGATTAACGTCCCAAACAATAGGGACCCTAAAAGCAGTGCTAATAACGGACCCGATGGCGTCGTCAGTGATTACTTTCAAGTGTAAATACATTTCCGGTGAAACAGATGCTGTTGTAGAAAACAAGCGGTGGCAGAATGAAGTATTACTATGAATATTTGTAACGATATTCACGAGATTTTGGCATCGTGTGCTTTTATTTATTTACAATGTTTTATACAAATGAAACTACAATGTATAAATACCTCAAAGTTAGATAATCCGTATCTTCCTTAGGTAACTGTGATATAATATTGAGTATGGATGGTTATTTTTCTCGTGTAAGAAATTTATATTTGTTTTGCATGACCACATTTTAGGCAATTTTACTCTATAAATAGCGTGTTAAGGATGCCGGCAACGATCAATCGCAATTGACAATTTGAAAAGATGGAGCAACACATAAAAGCGAGATGGTTGTAACCGCCTCTCGCTTCTTTGTATTGCGCCGTCTCTGTTTAATTGTCAATCGCAATATTCGCAATTTATCGTTTCCAGTATGCTTTTGTAATGTCCATTGATTATTTGTGTTCATAAGTATCAGACAATTTCGTTATGTCGACTGTGTGTACAAAAAGTAGATTGTATATAATAAGCTTTAGCTATATTGTAAGTAATTTATATTAACTTTTATCTACTAGTAATGGTATGTCTATATGCGTAAGTTGAATTGAGGAGATTATATGCTATATAGTATGTGTCGGGCCTATGCTATGTACTCTCTCGCGGCAAACTGAATATTCCATGGATTCGAATAATACCAAAAAAATCTGCACGATTATTTTGTAGTTTGCAATTAATTAAGCTACCATTCCACCGCCGACAATTACCTACGCGACGGTATAACTTTAACTGGCATTTTATACAAGACTGTTGTATGTATTTGTCTTTGACTGTACTGTAATTCACAAATAATATGCAAAATATTTGAAATTGTAGATCAAATTTTGATTCATTTTGTATAGAGCGGTTATTTGAAAAGTGTTTTTTTTATTATATTTTGACGTTTTATATTTTTGTTTGCAAGTTATTGTTCATTAGTTTTACTGTTGTTTTTGTGTTATGCTAGCTAGATTAATATGTTTTTTTAAACGAATAGGTGTCATAACGTTCGCCTTGGAAGATTGTAAGTAGTACCTGACCAGACTTAGAATATGAAATTCTTCGAAAATAAGCTGCATTTAGGCAAGGGGCGTATGCCTGAATAAGGTTTTAAAGAGTTAATGGTACTGTGTACCTAATTATAAATTAATGCAATAATATTTAACTTTGATATTATAAATATCGCAATATGTTAAGTATATTTGATATTTATTAATAACTATACAGTTTATTACGGCAGTGCGACGACATACATTTCATTTGGATCACAATGATGTAACAATATCCTTATTTACACACGGGTGGGGTGTACATGAAACGTTTAATCATAAGCAACTCCGCCTAAAAAATGTTTTGCCTGTTTATTCTTTTAACTAAAATAGTTAAATTCCTATAAATTTTTACAAACCAATTAAACCAAAAATAAACCAATTTAAGAACAGATTAGACAGCCACTTACGAAATTTGAAGAAACAGACTAACCAGCATTAGCTGCCTGCCTGCTAATCCAATAATAATAATAATAAACCGTGACTTGCAAGAAACGTTCTTAATGTTAAGTCTTCCCTAAATCTCGTGTCATCTCTATCTAAAGCTATGGCACAGAATGGGATAGCATGTATTTTAATGAGGACGTTTCGTGCAACTGATGGTAATAATGCTTAATTTTAGTTAGCGAATTGAACCAAATGCTGATCTGTTTTCGTCGCTGCGCTGTTTCTATTATCTGTCTACATAATAATAGTAAGTGATATTAAAGAACACCATGTAGAAATTATTTCGTCTATATCACGAGAGCTGTAAATATATTTGTACCTATTCACTATGTTATATATCTGTGTATTTGATGCGGCTGTTAATAAAGTGCTCGCATTGATTTCTTGCTATCGGCGACTGAACGGATTAAAAATCGTATAGTGTTTGTTTTAGTTTGTAAGGGTAGTCCACTATTTTCAAAAGTCGTTCGATTCAGAGTCTGCAAGTGATTCATGAAGGTATTTTGTTGTAGCTCATGGGTGCCAATTTTATGCAACTTAGTCGAGGCAGATCATAGTAAACATACAACCTGAATTTATTGTCCGCACTATAATCACAAGGCCCAAAGTACTGTCGACCTCAAGCAGTAGACCGCAAGTATACCTTCGATTAAATCTCTACCTTATGTCTGCGCAATATGATACATTTCAAATTTTGAAGTGTTGGGTAGGTTGATATGTGGTCGATTGAACACAAGACCTCGACTTTTACATAAAACTGGCCGCCTATATAGACTACTATATTGTAACAAACAAAATCCATTCCTTAGATACAATGATTAAAATAATATATAAATGAATATACATGGCATAAATAATTTTATTTCAGTAAAGTGGGACTGGGCACGACGATGTGTCGCATGCCGAACGATCTGTGCGATAAAACTCGCCGAGTAGACCCCAACAAGATAGTGATACATGGAGATGTTGGAGGGAGGGAGGTATTCGCCCAGCAGTGGGACTGTGGGCTGGCTGACATATTAAACAATAATATTTCAGAAAATAAAAGATATCTACTAAGAACCGTGCCCCGAGAGCGATAATTGGACTCAATAAAACCACCAATGTTACCCTCTTGAGTCTATTGCTAGGACCAAGGTATAGGGTCTACAGGGTTTTGTAGAACGATGCCCAGACTCGAAAATTCTTAGTTTTTTTTTTCGATCTGACAATTGCTGTTGGTCCTAATGACCTTTACAGCTTCACCGGGGTTTTTGGGGCGAGCGCTAAGTGCGCTCCAGTCTGGAGGAGGACTTAAAAGCTACTATAAGAAGCGACTGCCTAAGGGCACCCAGGTGGGTACGGACCTCGGCTTAGGACGTCGCTGGGGAGGGAGGGATCGGGGAGAAGCGGCCTGGAATATGCCGATAGCGCGTGTAAGCGTCAGAAGCGGGTCGCCGCTCGCGCCGGCGCGGTGCTGTGTGTGAACTACTATCGGGTGGGGGAGTGGCTTCCGCGATGGAGATCGTGATGGCGTCGTCGGGGTCGTCTAGGCCGCAGTCGTCGACGGGATGTCGGTAAACCGTTAGTGGAGTAAGCGGTGGCGCTTACTACTAGAGGGTTTGGGTGGTGGGGAGCTTGCTCGAAGAAGCGTCGAGACGCTAACTTCATGTATTGAGCGATCGTGGGGAGTTCCAAATCGTGATGGAGGTCTACGTTACGTAGGTACCATGGAGCACCGGTTGCTCTACTTCAGAGTCGTAAAACCATATTTAAGAGTGCGTTCCAAAACGAGTTGAAATTATTCACGTTGATAATTGTACACATTTCATTGCTTGTATCAAATAATAGTTTTACAATTTTCAGCTGTTAACGCAGTAATGACAGTTGTCAACGGAATTATTTCAACTGGTTATGGAACGCTCTCTAAAAATGGAAATGGTAACATGTCGAGTGTTGCCAATTTAGCAATAAGTTAGCATGTTTTTTCGTTGTTAACGTCCCCATTGTTGGAGCAGTGGCCTCATCCTAAAAAAGGTGGGGTACGGTACTGGTCATGCATGGTCTATTGAGCGGACCCAGTGTGGATTTCACACGTCTTCGGTTTTTTTTTCTTCAGAATGTAGATTTCCTCGCATAAATAAAATATATTTATATAAAGGACTATTATACTCAACCTCATTGGGTTTCCTTCACCGTCAGAGCGGTCGAAAAAAATCAGAAAAACTCATTGGTTCATGGCGTTGCATGGTTTCAATGAATTTCAAACCCGGACCTTCAGATTCAAGGAGCTGAAGCGGCGTCCGCCACTACGCCACCGACAACGCTCTTTTTTCTATCAATACCATTACCATCAAGGCTAGTGAACTGTCATACTAGGATTTGTTCCAAAAAAAATGTCATTGTGTACGTTGACCAACTGCAAATGTGGCAAACTTTCACGAACTGCTTCTATTTTATCAGTTTGAGTAAATGAATTTGATGACGGAATAATTTGAAATTAAAATAGAAATATATCTAGATATCAAAAGCAAAACGTATTATTAAACATACAAACGAAATTTCAATCCATAATTGAAAAATATATTTTAAAACTTACAACGATAATTAATTGTGCAAAAATGTGAAATGGTATATGGCAACCCTGCTTTGTTGCTGTCAAAACTTTTCTTTAACGAACTTTCTGTTTAATTTTCAACTTTGAGTTTTTGTTTGATATTTGTGAATTTTATGATATATGTGATAAATAAGTGCAGTTCTTTTTTGTGAACATGTCAACACAATTATACAGAAAGTGTTGTAAATGTGGAGCAACCGCCGCTCAAGATAACACTGTACCATTCTACCGTTTCCCTAAACCGGGAAAAGACAATGTCCTAAAGTAAGATTCCTGCAAGTTGCATGTGTGGATTTACACTGCAGTGGAGTGGAGACATGCTTTCATTGTTTACATGACTTATCTAACTTTCTGTTTGCAGGGCAAAAGCTTGGGCAATGTATTGTTGGCGTGACAAAAACTGGAATGATCTGGATACATTGTCTCTATTACATAGACAGAGCAAAGTTTTATGTGGAAGACACTTCGAAGAATCCTGCTTCATTGATAGCAACAAAAAACGAATTGGCAAGTTCGCTGTTCCAGGAACAAAACAATATGTACTAAATATAATGGCTACTCTTCGAAGTCAGGCTGCACTAGAACATCAGGTATATTTCTTGTGCAACTTGCAACTATTCTTATATAAAATTAAGGTCTTGGTTGTTCAGCCATACCTGTAGTCCACGGGTGGCATGTTGATCTTTTGTTAGTGGTCCGGTGATGTTGAAGAAAGGCAGTAAAAAATCAAAAAGCTGTGGGTGTCAAACTATTGAAACGATCATGGGTTACTGAGTGTACCCGGGGTCTGAACCTACTTCTATTAATTATATTATTTAATTAAGAAATAGGGTGAAACATTTTCTTCAAGCAGAATTTGAACCTGCAACTATGCCATACCATGGCAATGCTCTAACCAATTCAGCTATCTGACACCACTCATGCTCAAAATTTACTTCATTGGTTGCTTACATGTCATATTTTTGCATTTTCAGGACAACCCTCCACACGTACGACCTGCAGCTGAACGTCAAAAAATTCAGCAAGATGCCTCCGTCCCAGGATATCCAATAGACAAGGTATTCATTACACTGGTAAATAATGGTTTTGCCCATGAATAATGAAATACAAAAATAGGTAGTATTTGGTAAATACTAATCATTGGTAATAATATTACAAATGTCTTAGCTCGAGTTATCGAGCTATGAAAGTTCAAACTTGTATTGCGTTCGCCTAACTCTTTCAAGTGTCGACGTGTTCATAATTGCAGCACGGCTTTGTTTTACTAGATTTAGTATATTATAATGAACATATAGATTACGCCAGCAGTCGCACATCAGACATCGTGTAAAACTATTAGTATAACGTGTTTATAGCACTGTAACTGACACAAAAGTGTTAAGTGTATCAAATATACTTTGTTTTTAGTTTTGCATAAAAAGTTAGAACTAAAACTTGGAGAATTTATATTTTAGATTATTGTACCGCCTCTACATATACAATCAGGATTGATGAAAACTTTGTGAAAGTACTGAATCTCGAAGGTTAGCTTTTCAATATCTTAAAAAAAAAGTTTCCAATAATGACAGATCCAAAGTTAAAAGAAGGAATATTCATAGGACCTCAAATACAAAATTTTATAAACGATAATACTTTTGATAGTATTTGAAAGCATAGAAAAACTGGCATGGATATCCATATCCAGTATTTCAAAATTTCTTGTATGAGAAGAAATCTGAAGACTATAAAAACTTGGTAAAGAACATGATCCAAGCACTGTACGCTCTCGGTGGGAAAATGTCCCTCAAAATACATATTCTCGACTTATATTTGGATTTTTGTTCTGAAAATATGGGACCAGTTATTAATGATATTAGCTACCTGTACAAAATTAGAAAAAGGAGAAACATTATATATCCACTATTTTATTTAGTGACAAGTTGGAGCTGCTTTCATATTCAGCGGCCACTCTGCCCACCCTCTTCGGGAAGTTAGGGTGTGAGTTTATGTATATATGCCCGGAGTCCGGATCCATATAATATTGTCTTCGAATAATATTATTGTTTTGTGATATGTCTTCAAAGTTTGACGAATCCTAAGGGGTCCGGTCCATGGGGAGGCTTGCGTGGGGACATGGGTCCAACACGTAGAGGCCATTCTAAGAGTACCTATTTACTACATATATAAATTGTGTGATAGACTGCCCCAATAGTTGCACTCCATCACACTGTCTTGTCTGTCGCTGAATACATTCATGCTAGAGTTCACTCAAAGACAGACGAACTTATTATTATTTTTCAGGACCATTCATACATAGGACCTGTAGCAGGATCTAGTCAACCAGATATCACCATCCCTGGATACACAAAAGACAAGGTATGTTTTTAAACCTCATTATCAATAATATTAAGTTACCTAAAAAAATTACAATGGGAAAAACATTGAATGAGTAGGATTTCAATCTGCGAGTGTACCTACCATACCGTGGTAATGCTCTAACGAACTGAGCTATCGCAAACTGTGCGATCAATACGAGTCACCAGCAAATAACGTGATATATTTGCCTTCCCTATTTCATACACTGGTTATCTCAGTGCAGGTTTATATATGTATATATGAATGATATATATTATTAGATATATTATGTAGTATTATTATATATATTATTATTTATTATTGTTTAATTAAATCTTTATTTATTTTATATTATAATGCAATTTCAAAATGTTTTAACTACATCTGAAGTGTAATTGGTGGAAGAGCGTGGCCTCCTGACACAAGTATAACCTATACTTAAAAGGAGTGCCCTTATTATCTATGTACTTGCATGTAGAAAATGTAAATAAACATTTTTTATTTTAGATATTTTTTTTGAGGTTTCCTAACAGTAATACTCATTGGTACATGATACTACATGGCGCACTGATGTAAATTTTGCATTTTCAGGACAACCCTTCACACGTAGGACCTGTAGCTGGACCAAGTCAGCAAGATGTCCCCGTCCCAGCGGATCCAACAGACAAGGTATTCATTATGAATGATTGCTACCTGTACAAAATTAGAAAAAGGAGAAACATTTTCCACAATCTGCATTTGACTAGCAGTGCTGTACCGTAGTAATTCGCTAACCAACCGCCAACGTCAAATTAGTCAACTCTTTGTATGCATGCATAGCCTATAAAATTCAAACAGGCATTATTATTTCAAAACTACTGGTTTATATGCTTTTAAATGGTGTTAATGTTGTACTTTATATTTATTACAGATGAACTTTCGGTTGAAGCTCTAGCCACCGCCACACTTTTAAAGAAATTCGACGACTTGTTCGATGCTTTGAATGCTGATACACCAGACGCAAGACGCGGGAAAAAAAATTGCACCAACATGACTCAACGGAGCCCACATCTCAAATTATATGAGGATATGAAAATATTCATTAATTCTCTTAAATTTGTAGGTAGCTCAAGGGATCCGCCTTCGAAATCCGGTTGGATTCGAACTATCAACGCAGTAGAAAGACTCTGGCGGAATTTGAATAATTTAGGAATCCATAGTCTTTCTACGCGCAGATTAAACCAAGACCCCCTGGAAAATTTTTTTGGCTGTGTCAGGTACAATAGCGGTTCAAACTGCAATCCGACAGTTTCCCAATTTATTGCGGGCGTCAAAACAGCAATAATAAGCAATTTACGACACACAAGTTCAAAAAAAAATTGTGAAGAAGATAATGCGGCACTGGTTGACAATTTAAAAGCTTTTTTGATGACGCCCGAATTAAATGTCGAAACGAATATTGAACCTGACATTGACACAGCAGAAATAATTGAAACCGAAATAGATATGGCCTCACCAGAAGCTCAAGCTTGTGCGTATGTGTGTGGGTTCATTGTTAAAAAAATGCGCAACGAAAGCTGCAACATCTGCAAGAAAGTACTTTTAGCAACAGACAGCAATGAACCTGCACACATATTCACAAGCTTCAAAGAGTATGACGAAAGTCATAAAAGCTTAAAATATGTCACGAGTGACCTGGTACAGGCCGTAGAAGTTTCCGCAACCGTAATAAACGAGAAATTCCGTACAGATCTATGGAAACAGAATACTAGAGCGGCTGCCTTATCAACCTTGCAAAAAGTTGACCTACATTTTTTGAAGGTTTGCCCTCTACACTGTAATGAGAATGGTGTTTTTATAAGAACGTCTGTTTTTTATATTGTAATAAAAAGACATCTTATACTAAAGAACAGAGAATTCTCAGAAGAGGAACACAAAAAACAATTGGAGAGAAAAATGAAAATTTTGAAAAATAAATAAATATTGTGTATTGTACTATGTACGTTGTTTTATTTGTAAATGCTTTTTAATAAATACTTTGATTTTAGATGGAGCTGTGAGCATGGAGTTGAGATTCACAAGTACGCGTTTAATATCGCGTTGCGAGTCTCAACTTCGTGCTTGCAGCTTTTTGAAATATCGATCTGAAATCTCCCATTTAAAATTCCCGCTAAAATTTGTTCATATGACCAACCGCCGCAGCGCTAGTAGTATAAACAACGGGAACGTTTTTTTTGTATGAAGTTACGCTTCTTCTCGTTAGAGTATTATGTTCCTTGATTACCATTCAAATGCAGAAATTGATTGACCAGTTCAAAACCCTGGTCCGAAAACATCTACGACAAGGTCCAAATCAATAAGGTATTATGTTAGTCACTGTTAAATACAATACAATAGAGTTTACGTATTTATCTGTTTAGCTATCGATATTATTATTATTATATTATTACATCATAATATATTAGTTTTTATATGTGTATATATTATATGCTTAATATTAGTATGCATTTTTTTAAAGATTTATGTATATGTATTTTTAATATAAGGTCGGGGAAAAAGTTTTTTTTGCATTTTATATGAAAATTCAAGACATTTTTTTTTCAAAGTTTATTTACATTTAATTATAGTATATATGTGCCATTTTGTTCGATGACTTTTTGCCATCTTGTAGATAGTGACATGATCCCGTTGCTGTAAAAGTTTTGGGACTTATGATCAAACAAACGCAACAAGTAGTTTTGGCAGTCCTCTCCTGACACTGCCTAAAGAATTCTGAAGAGACCGAAACAGGTGGAAATCTGAAGGTGCAAGGTCAGGGCTATATGGCGGATATATTACCACCTCCCAGTCAAACACTCTTATTTTTTCTGAGTGGCTAAAGATGTGTGAGGTCTAGCGTTATCGTGATGAAAGACCACACCCTTTCTATTGATCAATCCCGGCCGCTTTCTCTCAACTTCTTGCTTTAATCTCATCAGTTGTTGGCAGTAGAGATCCGGATCGATGGTTCTGCCCGGCGGTAAAAGCTCATAATGAACAATGCCCTTCCAATCCCACCATATACACAGCATCACCTTATTGCGAGTTAACCCGGGCTTTGCCAGTCTGTAAAGCCTGACCGAACGTTGACCACGATCTTGTCGTAGTGATCCACTTTTCATTACCAGTTATCAATATCTTCAAAAACGGTTCGGTTACATTACGTCTCAATAAAGAATCGCAAATGAGTACACGGTTCATTAGGTTTCTTTCAGTGAGCTCGTGTGGCACCCAAATATCGCGTTTTTTTGTGTACCCAGCTTTTTTCAAATGGGTCAAAACTGTTTTGTGGTCAATTTCCGGTTTTTCAGTTACGTCGTAACTACTGATATGCCGATCTTGCTTTACTTTTTCAAAAATGGCGTCCATTTTATCCGTAACAGGGCGACCAAAGCGAGGTGCATCTTTGACATCAAAATTCCCGGATTGAAAACGCTTAAACTAACTTTGTGCTACTCTTACTGACACTGCACTAGGTCCATAAACGTCACAAAATTTTTTCGCGGCTTGCGTTGCATTTTTTCCTTTTTTGTAATAAAATTACAAAATGTATCATTAGATTCACTCATTTTGACAGAAAGAAAAACAAATGAAAAATAGCTGGAAACAACATTTTACTAATTAGTTTTTTTATTATTAATGTAACCTTTTTAATGTCATCAAAACCAGCCAGATACAAATAGTACAGCCAAAGAAATTTTATTACAAGTTTATACATACAATATGCGAAAAGACTTTTCCCCCGACCTTATATGTATTATGAATAGCTATTTATATATCTTTACTTATATAAGTTTATGTAACCTAATATAATAACAACTTCCATTTTATATACACTTACCTAAACATTTCTGCATAACCCCATGGTTAGCTGATAAAAACCCTTTTTTATTCATTAAAGTGTGAATAAATAAATAAATGTCCTACATCAGAAATAAATTCAAGTGGACTGGACGACGATTTTCTTATTGTTCTTTGCTTTGTACTTGTTTACGTAAACAAAGTAGAGTTACGATTCTGAACCATCCGCATGTGTTTCAGAAAATTTGGACTATTAATTTTTCCTTTCTATTTTCATTCGAGTTTAAAAAGTTTGGTATATTTTAGATAGTTCTTTTGCATTTTTTAGTCTAGCTTGTTGGCAACACTGGACTGTCATACGTCAAATTTCTGTCACTGTCAAATGATGTGTTATTTCCGGAAAGTGCGTTTTTATTTCAATTTCTAAATAAAGTTTTTGTTAGCTGTACGTAGGTAATATTTGAGCAGGAAAGCCCTCATAATGGCCAACTACAACAACCCGAACGATTACTCATGGCAAGCTCAAAACAGCCAGAACTATACCTTCAATAATTCAAACACATTCGGTGATTCTGCTCAGACGTTGGGTAAGTGGAAATCCTATTGGAAATTAAACAACTATAGGACAGAGAACTTATATATTGAGTAATCAATATCTGTTACAGATTTTCAGACGTTCCCCACAGAACCAAGTTACTCTTTTGACCAAGGACAAGAGAATGTTCCTGCAAACAACAACCAGTACTACAATCCCAATATATTCACCCCAGCGCCTATAGCCGGTGAAGCAGTCGCAGAGACCAATGAGTTTGATGAGCCGCCACTATTAGACGAGCTAGAAATTTATCCAGACAGAATTTTGGAGAAGACATTAGCTGTGTTAAATCCATTCCATGGTCAATCAAAGGCTGATGATGCTACATTTTTATTGAGAGATACAGACATTGCTGGCCCCATTGCATTCTGCTTGGCATTAGCTGTTTGCCTATTCCTGGCAGGAAATAAGGCACACTTTGGATATGTTTATGGTCTGTCTGTCATGTCTGTAATTTTAATGTACTTTCTACTGTCTTTGATGAGCCGCACTGAAGGTGTTTTTACCATGTTAAGTGTGGCAAGTGTATTAGGTTACTGTATGTTGCCAATGGTTGTTTTGGCTGTATTGGGAATATTTATCTCTCTGGAAGGAACAGTGGGGCTATCATTGTCAGGTGTAGCAGTAATTTGGTCAGCTCTATCTGCAAGCAGGCTGTTTGTTACAATGTCAGGGGATTCAGAACAAAGACCTCTCATAGCCTATCCTTGTGCCTTAGTAAATGGAGTGTTTGCTCTATTAGTACTGTTTTAATTTCATTCAATTTTATAGTGACAAATCTCTTTTGTAAATTCACAATGTTCTGTATCAACCTATCTATTAACGTTCTGTAAGACAATTCATCAATATACCTACTACTATAAGTTTGAAACCTGTAAATAAATAATATTAAATTAATATTTAGTTTATTTAAAAATAAAACAAAACCATTCGGTACCGAAAGATATATTAAATATACTGTAAAATTAACTATTATTACAATTTGTTGTATAAAGTAGGTCGGTCACTGAAGAAGTTTTTCAGAATCATAACTTGGGCGAATGCTACTACTGCAATGGCAAAGGTCTCTCCCATGGACCACCAGTACACTCTTTCGTTGAGATCTTCAGCTCGCTTACGGCCCTGGGCTTCCCTTAGTCTGTGATGAGTTTGGTGGTCAATGATACTGTTCAATGCAGAGTGAATTTCCTCTGCTGATGTCTCCAACTGGAAATAATAATGCTAATTAAACACTAGACACTTTTTTAAATAGAAACTAAGAAATTTTAATTTATTATTAAATTAATGTGCAAATACAAAATAAATTCAAACAGACTTATCTAAGTTTACGATACTACCTAATTGGCTACATTATGGTTATATAAATAAAATATTCGATTACAAAAAACTTTTTAAAGAGCAAAAAATTTGTTTAGTCACCTGTGTGAGCACGGTAGCGTGATCTCCAACTCCTGGCAATGGCTGTTCAGGGCCCACATTCAGCTCCATATACACAAGCTTGTGAGAGAATGTACTGAACTCATTGCTGAAGCAAACCTTGTACACACCTAAAATCATCAATTTATTATTTAACAATAATGTTGATATATGGGGATACACAAGTCAGGCCTAAATGGTTTTCATTGCTTCCATTTTTATGTATGTCAGCAATAAAGATATGTGTGAATATTGAGATCTTCAACATGATAAATCATATCAATTCCAAAATCTTACAAATAGTTTTTCATATACAAGGGTTGCCTGAAAAGTTTCCGACCTCAACATGAAGATGGCAACTCTCGTCAACAAAAGTCCTTTGAAAGGTACTCACCATATTTTCAGCCATTTTGGACGTGCAGGAGTTTTTGGCAATCATTTGAATGAGTTGATGTTAAATCCATCAGAATTTTAGTGTAGAAATGGAAAAAATCAAGTGTTGAGCGGTCATTAATTATTTTTTAATAGCATTTACTGTAACCTGAATGAAATTTTGGTGAGTACCTTTTGGATGCGCAACATATTCCCCAACTTTTGTTGACAAGAGTTATCATTTTCATGTTGAGGTTGGAAACTTTTCAGAGAACCCTCGTAGATCCAACTTTATTCTGCTAACACCACACTGATACATGAACAGACTGCTTGATCATTGACTTGACCAAAAAAATGTTACTCGAATGTTCTTAACGATCATGAGATTATGTTGTATTAGTAATCAGTCTGGCCCCAGTGAGACTTCTTAAGGTCTGTTACCATATTGGGCCGCAGTGTAAATAGGTACCTGTTTGCTGTGCAACAAACTGGTGTGAATCATACTGCATTTTTTGCTGCTGATATAAGATTTGTTTGTTTGGACCTTCCACTTTAACGTCAACGTCATATTGACCACCTGTAATAACCTGTAATGTAATTTAAATGTTAAATTAAGGAAGTAGGTATACAAACATGTCTAGTTGACTTTGCCTATATAATAATTTCGAGTGCTATTAGTTTATAATTAAACCAACAATTATATTTGTATACCTATTGTCGGAATCATAGATGATTGAAACAACATTGTGAGCATTATTTATGATTGCTTTTCCCACCACAATGTATTAGATAGGTATTGAAATTATAATTGAATTGAAATATACAGTAATAGCTTTAGATTACTATTCGGCAAACGGTTTATAAAGTGGTTATGTAGCACCAATACCATAACTAAATTGAATTTAATGTACTGACACATAGGTTAGAAACAGATGGAAATATTGTGATTTATGCATGATTTGATAATTTATTTAGATGACTGATTATGGCATAAGGAAATAAGAAGCAGTGAGTAGGTATTTATCATGTTACCTGGTATTCCAGGGCCGCTGAGGTATTTCTTTCTATTTCTTGGTAAAAACATTCAACGGCGTTGTCTGGTAGTTCGAATGTAAGTTCCACGCTTTTGGAAAGTATTCCATTAATTAATGTGACTAGTACAGTAACAAACAGGGGTCTCACAAACATGGTTTCTTTGAAAAATCAATGATTTTTCACAAGAACTTAAAAATAGGTATTATTCCCAAAATTTCACTTTGACAGACACGTAATTTGCTGCGTTCCAAAATCATACTTCAAGAGAGCGTTCCATAACCAGTTGAAATAATTCACGTTGACAACGGTAAATGTTCCATTACCGTGTTATCAGCTGAACATTTATCAAAACTCTGTTTGACACAAGCAATGGATTATGTACAATTGTCAACATGAATAATTTCAACTGGTTTGAACGTAGCCCAAATAATATTATTTGTTGATGACGTTTGGTAGCGTTCACAAATAGTTATTTAGAGTGTGTTCTAAAACCAGCTGAAATTATTCACTTAGACAAATGTACATGTTCCATTGCTTGTTTTGAATACAAATTTGATACATTTTCACCTGTTACCGCGGTAATGGAATAAACACAGTTGCCAACATGATTTTTTTTTACTAGTTATGGAACGCTCTCTTGCAAGAAATAAAATAAATAAGCGGCCGTCATAGAAATCGGACTACTAGCGGCCCTCTCCTCTAGAACAATGACGTGAGCAGTGACAGCGATCCACGGAGTTGACCCACAAGTCACTTACCTACTTTCATACATATGATATGACACATCCGGAAGGCAATTCTCGCACAATCGACTTAATCTCGAAAGAGACATCTATCGCAAAAAATGGCGGATGTCGATTGATACAGCTTTTTGTTATTCTCGATATGTCGAGTTCGACATATGTCTACTACTAGCAGTAGACATGTAAAGAGTGGTCGCTGGCATCGCTATGTCGAGCGCTAAGTCGATCGAAATGGATAGAACAGGAAGGCGATTCTCCTAGATGGAATGTCGAATTCGACATTAGTCCTATCTCATTCACTCACATTACATATGAGCGTGACAATACGTTCGTAGCGTTCGACTTTTGTATGTCGAACTCTGCGAGAATTGGCTTCTAGGAAGGCGATTCTCGTAGTGGAATGTCGAATTCGACATTGGTCCTATCTCATTCGCTCACATTACATGTGTGAGCGTGACAAAACGTTCGTAACGCTCGAGTTTTGTATGTCGAACGCTGCGAGAATCGCCTTCCAGTATGCATTATATTTTTTTACTGGTGGTCGTTTATTTGAACGTTGTTTACATTTTATTGCAATAATGTTGTGCTAACTTCGGTAATATTTTTAAATCCAATCGCATCCTTACATTATATAAATTTTTTTGAAATATTTTTAAATTTTTGGATTTACAGGATTATACAATCTAAATTACACGGTATTTACTTTTTTTTAAACTAAGAAATAGACATAAATTGGTGTTCAAATGTGAAAACAGAATTGAAATTCGTTGAGAAATAGAATAGTTACAGGCAATCAGAAATTAGACGGTAGAAAGAATGGCAATAGAGAGGAGTGACGTCACTGTTCAGTATACAAATATGTCCTTGGCTACTTGGCTTGGCTACATATTATGGACTGTTTTGCTAAAAAGGGACAGCATCTCCCCACTACTAACTTTAACCATTAATATCTTTGACGTTAGTTGTGAAATTAAAAAAAAGTCAATCAATAGATGACTGACTTTTTTTTAAATTTCATTTCATTCACTTTCATTTATATTTTCTCTATTTTCTATTTTTCTGGTGTTAACACTTTAACACTAAATACAAGAGAAAATAGAGTTAAAAAATTGTCATTCTCATTGTGGCAAAAACGTTATTATAAAATTTCTTTGAGCTGAGGCTTAGAATTTACAAAAACAAACATTTAACAGTAAAACAATATTTATTTTAAAATTCAAGACGATACATTGTCATTCATTTATAATTAAATTTTCACTTAAAAGTTTAACAATGCTTCACTTAATAATAAAGTATAAAAAAGCAATGATTTCAACTGTCAAAAAAATACTGTGAATATAATGTCTTAAGTGCACGGGGTCTAACGGAGAGTGTAGAAAATGCAGACAATACTTGTATTTTACGCGAGTTTAGAAAGCCAGGCCGGCGTCGGCGTAGGTGGTCACGATCTTCTCAATGGCGTTAGCATACGCGGCTGTCCTCAGATCTAAGCCTAGGTTGAATTTCATGCCAGTCTTCATGATGGCCTGTAACACAAAGTTGTTATTAAAATTAATTCTGTTTTGTAAAAAAACAAACGGGTGAATAGGTCATCAGCGTAGAGCAGATTTTAGTATTTATAAAAACAATCAGAAATATTTACTTTGTCAATATCGATAAGAGGGCATCGCGAAACTTCTATCTAGTTAGATAACTTAACTTAACGCAAACGCAACTTGCTATGGATACAGTTGTATCCATAGGAAGTTGCGTTTAACAGTCTTGCGATGTATAGCAAAACGCGATATAAATACATTGTCCATTGGAAGACACACCAAGCTATACTCTGTGGAACCCAGTCGCAATAAGTTTTATTGTGATTTCTTGAATGTGCCAAATAAGTTAAAGCGATAGAGTACCAAACGGTATAACCCTGATGTGTTGGCCACTGTACATAACTTCACTCTATGTTCCTTGCGGGATTGGCAGAGAGTATTACGAAGTATTATTAGAACCCGACATTTTATTTGGAAATTTGCAACAAAATAATCCGTACTAATTGCACTGATTCAACAAAATATTTTTATTTTCAAACTTCCAAATCACAATAAAACTTATTGCGACTGGGTTCCATAGAATATAGCTAGATTGTTATCGTGTCTCAATATTAGAATAGCTAAAAAAACGGGATGGGCAATAAGAAAAGTTGTGTACCTAAGCGAATAACTCCCAATTTCTCTATATAACCTTTTGGGATCTCCTATATATAGAGCATAGTGGGGTGCCCTGTATGTTTTTACAAGTAAACTCACCCTTGCGGATCTCTCCATGGTGTAGTCGAGACCGGAGTGGACGATGTCTTTCTCGGAGGCGCCTGAGATGCGTTTCTGGAACGACTCGGAGGGTGTCACGGGGATGCGCCCGCCCACGCGACCGAAGCGCCTCTCGAGCGATTCTTGTACCGATTCTAAATGATAAACGAAATAACAGCATTAGTATGTTGAGTAAACACCATATGTATTTAAACTTTTTATGTTTGTGGAAAATTCACGGTAGTAGGATAATGTATGACGAAATTTAGAGCTAGAATGGCATCTCCAGAGTTTTATTTAGCAAGAAAATCTGATTGACGGAATAAATGAAGACATTTTAAATACGTGTTCTTTTCGTAAAATTATTGGGTTATGAAAAATACAAAAATGAATTTTATTCGAATGTCTTTTCTGCTAATATAAATATTGGCAGTAAATTCTTTATTTTTATAATTTCGTTTTCGAAAGTTACTGTCAAGACAAGGTTCAATATAGTAATATGAAATTTTGATTTCTGTGACTATACTAAATACAGTTTTGAAGGTATGGTTGACACTGATGTGCAGCATCACCTATTACCTATTACTGCTGCTAAGCAGCAATGCTTGCATGGCTGTGTTCCGGTTTGAAGAATAAGAGTTACCGGCACATGAGACATTCCAGCCGCTTTTGTACATACGAGTATTATGCTACTATTCTTGTAGTTTTTACTTTTCCTGTATTTGTGTACAATAAAGTGTTTCTATCTATCCACCGAACAGCGTATCGAAAACCATCTTACAATATTATATGTCTGTGGGCGACGGTGATCAGATCACTTACTGCTGTATTTACTGCGCGAGAGCTTTTAGTAAAACATTCGGGCCTTGGAAACTTCGGTGTGCTTCGGTTATTGTTAACGATACGCGAATGTACTACGACGGTAGTAAGACAGAGACAGAGACCGATTTTACCCGATACCCGAATGTACCCGAGCTCCCGCACTATATTGGAGATTTGTAAATTTGTCAGGAAACATACACATTTGTATAAAAAAGCAGAGGACCTACACAGTACGCCATTTAACACTCGATACCAGAAAAGGCTTGCTCTGCCAAAATCAAAATTAAATATACACAGTTCTGGACCGTTCGTTATGTCAATAAAAATATATAACAAAATTTCTAAATGTATCGACATCGAATTAAAAGACTCGATATTCAATAAAAGATTAAAGATGTATCTTCTTAACAAATGTTTCTACTCACTGCAGGAGTTTTTTGATGATAAAACCAATACTTAACTATAAAATCAATTATGTATAACTTATAATGACATTTAATTCAATTTATCTCGTTAGTATTTATTACTATTTTAAAATATTATAATCTCTTATTTAATATTGCGGTGCCCTATTCAGGGTTTCATGTAAGACCAGATAATATACATTTTTAAGACCAATTGTAACACATGAAAAGCAATAAATGGTATGAGTATGAGTATGAGTATATGTATGTTTTCCTTCACCAAAAAAAAGTTGGTCTATAACTTACCCAGCAAGTGATAGTTAGACTCTCTCTCGTATTTGAAGGTAAGGCGACCGTACGACACGTGGTTAAGATTCTTGAGCCATTCGAAGAAGGAGACGGTGACACCACCAGCATTGATGTACAGGTCTGGTATCACCAGGATGTTGCGTTCGATGAGGATCGTGTCGGCGGCGGGGGTCGTGGGGCCGTTGGCCGCTTCCGCGATAATCTGGAGGAAACATTGTGATTGTGATTCAGATCAATATTTAAAATAATATGTTTGGCTCACGAGTTTAAAACGTCACGTCCGTAATCCCCGAGGGGGTAGACAGCACGATGGGGTAGTGCGATGCCAGGGGAAGCCATTAGCAAAAAAAATTGTTCTTATTGATTTTATTGTCACGCAATGACGTGCCGCGCAGCGCAAGTGCGTTCAGAACTGCCGCTGCTGTTTAGTTGCAGTTACGCGCCGTGTAGTGCAGCGTCAGTGCGTTTACACCTTAAGATGATGTTGTGGATTAAGGTGCATACATATTTGACCTCGTTCAGCGCCTTTTCATATAAAGGCAAGTGGCGGCGATTACAGCGTCGAAGCTGAACCTAAATGAAACTATCATTGCTTACTCGAATGAGCGGGACGTTTCGTTTAGCGATTATCGCTAAATTGCACCGATTCCAGAGTGGCTGCCAGTCACTCTGGAATCGGTGCCATTGAATGCGATTGTTATGTTCGCATATTTTTCAACCACTAGAAATTTTTCCAATTGGATATTAGCAACAACTACCTATATCTTTGCTATCCATTTCTTTGTCGTAACTAACCATTTCTTGAAACCGCTCTATCAACTATGTCCGAACACAAAATAACGAAGTAAAAGGATTTCGATAGACTTGAAGTCCTATCCCAATAACTTAATCCGCAGTAATCACGGACTATTGAAAGTAATGGACTTTTGTAAAGTTTACGGTAAGTATAATAATTATAATTAGTCTTGAATCGCAGAACTCAATTAACCTAGGGGGCCAAGAAAGGATACCGCCTATCAAGAAAAGGATACATGACAATCTATCATATCAGACATCTAATCTAACCCGTGATTTATTTATGAGGACGATAACGATACTATTTTACTACGACATACCTATCTCAGCTAGTATCAGGTGATGAAAATATTATCTTTATGCTAATATTGTTTTCGGACTTTAGATATCTTATCTCGAACAATATTCGCAGTTCTAATTCCCAACAAGTCACGTGCTATTTTGGGAATAGGAACCCACTTTTACCAGGTACATACTTTTATGAATATCGGCACTTAACTAAAATGCTATGAAGTTGCGTAGAGTCGATAAGCAGTGCCCAGTAGCAAAAAACAAAAAATAAAATAAGTAGGTACAGTACAGTCAATAAAGTGCATTTCCGACTGTAACATGCCCAAAAAAACGTGCGCTGCTATATTCACAGCGTTTTAGTTACAGCTTGATCATACATATAAAAACCTTCGCCATATTGCGAAATTAAATGAAACTATTGTTTTTATTTTATTAATATCTAAACCCGCGCTTGACCTCAATCTCACGTGGTGGTAAGTGACGGTGAGGTCAAATATGGAGCACATGGGCTTAGTAAGTACTGGCTCTTCTATATACACTGCCGAAACACATCGACGCCGAAGCGAAGACATTTGACGAAAGACTTCACATAGAAGGGTGGTCGCTATCCAGGTGGACCCTGAAGGGGTCCTTCCACCAGCAAGTTACTCGGATCAGTCGCCTCGTACGACACGCTTTATCCAGTGGCGGTAGGGATATTCTAAATCCGTCCCATATACGGAAAATAACACAGCGAACTGTGGGTACTTGATACCCTGACCAGGAATATGAAAAATCAAAAGAGTGCCATTGCTATTTGTTGTTATGGAGTTCGCTATAAAAAATAGTACCATTTAATTCCGCAATATGGCGAAAGTTTTTATATCCCTGGTCAGGGTATAATATTGTTGACTAATGGCACAGAGAACTATATATTATATATTCTGACGTAACTAATGGTAAGGTTTTAGTTACGCACCGATATACTTTATTATTATTTATTACAAATTAATATATCACGCTTGTTACTATGTAACTTATAATGTATTTTATATCTTATCTAAGTATTTATTTAATCTCAACGATTAAAAAGTAAAAGTAAACGCCGACATTATCACTCAAAACCATCGACGTAAAATAGTTTACACGAATCACGGAATGAATGAATGACGATTGGTATCTATACATATGGGAGAAATAGATCGATACGAGTATCGATTACATATCGTTTTGATAGTATCACACTAGAATATTAATAAAACCAGTTTTTGTTTCCTACCTAACAATTGATTCGCTTGTTATAAGTCAGTTACCTATTTTTAAGTTAGTTATTGGTAAAAATTTGTCAAAATAATGTATAGTTTTGCATTTTAATACCGAAATTTGATTACTTTTTGTGTATAAATATGTATTAGGTGAATTTTTTTTTAGTTTGTTACCTACATATGCGTAGGTATGTATATGGGTGTGAACAAGATAAGAGATGTAAACTGTTGAAAACTTTTATTAAAACCTCCTACTTTCGATCTGACGAAATAGAAGGCATGATACACCCCAGTAATAACATAACTACTCGTAGGTTAGGTTAGGTTCGATAATAATTTTTATAGTTCTTGGTAGGTAATTTTTTATCGGTTCAAATCGCTAAATACTCACGAAAATCGGTTGATATAGGCATAAAGATGTCATATTTCTCTAGAATGATGATGTGAGCACTGACAGCGAGCTAAAGGGTTTGTGCAAATGCGCGTATAGTTCCATACATGTGATATTTCAATGCCCGACATTAGTCATTACATTACTATGGGAAGATGCTCACATCGCATACGCCAACTGGTAGGCGCGGTTTTATAAAACTTATCTAGCGAGCAATCAATCTACATAGGGTGAATTTCAAAATTTTTAGGTTGACCCACAAATATTGGATATCCAAGGATAGCTCGCTAGAGAAGTTTTATATGGAAACCGCGTCTGCCAGTTCGCGTATGCGCTGTTAGCATTTCCCCATACATTAGTCGGGCATTGAAATGTCAAATGTATGAAAATATATGCCCTCTGGGGCAAACCCGTGGCTCGCTGTCAGTCCTCGCATCACTGTTCTAGAGAAGAGGCGCTAGTAGCCCGATTTCCTATATGTGTATCCCTAGATGTATCCCTTACCTTGGCCTGTATCTTGTGCGCGTTCTCCTTGTTGATGACCTGCTCGACGGCGGCCGGTACGAGAATGTCGCACTTCTCGTACAGCATATTCTCGCCCTCGTACGCCTTCGCGCCGGGGAAGCCCACAACTGTGCCGTTGTCGATCCTGTAGTCCTCCAAAGCCTACAACAGACACAATACGTTTTGTTAATTTAGGGGCTTACCCCTAGGGAAAGTGGCGCCACTCCAGAAAAAAAATATCTCCCGAATTAATGCATTACATAAAAAAAGTGGACAGTAGAATTGTTCCACGAATGAAGTTTTTTTTAAAATAATGGTTTTGTGTTCGCAAAGTTAAACAATAAAAAGTAGAAAGCGAATGTGAACACTTTCGCTGTCTACTTCTTTCTGTTTCAATACTAAGTACTAAAACATTATCAATACTTATACTTAAGTACAAAAACATTATCAAAAAATCTTCCTCATTAGGGGAATAATTCTACTGTCCACTTTTTTGATAAATGTCATAATTCAGAAGAAGTGATTTTTTATCGGGTGTGGCGATAGTTTCGCTAGGGGTTGAACCTTAAATATAATCCATGTAGGGCAGCAGCGGATACAAAAAACAATTTTACTAAGATAGGAAAATACTCTCTGACATTAGTAATCGAGTCTAGAGAGACTCATACAGACTTGTATTTTATGAAATCCGAAAATCAATTAATTACTGCAAAAGCTGTCTGACTATGTGTATCAAATTATACAATAAATTACCAAGCGAAATAAAAAGGTTTAATATTAAATCATTTAAAAATAAATTGTATGAGTGGCTAAATCAATATAATTTTTAAAGCATTAATGAGTTTATGACAAAAGTCTGAATGTGCGTGACCTATCATAGTTTATTTTTGCATTAATGGCAAAACATATTTGAAAATATTTACATGCTATTTTTATATATTATATTAGCAAAACATGAATGTTCTGTAACATATGTTATAACACCTTTTATACTATGTTGTAAAGATATAAAGTTTCTGTATTCTGTATGGTCCTTGCGTACTATCCCAGAAGTAGCAGTAAAGTGTTTTTCACTTTTCAGCTAACGGCTTCGTCAATATATTATTATCGGTTGTGCTCATAATACAGTATCTACGTGAGGTCTTAGAAAAACATTCGGGTGTCGGGTAAAATCGATCTCTGTCTCTGTCTTTCATTCACGTGTCTCCGTCAATAACCGAAGCCTCCTCTAAGACCCGAATGTTTTTCTAAGTGCTTACGGACTGTACATTATGGCGGCCTGAAAGTATTTATCAGTTTTCAATTTCATTCCTTATTCATATAAGGTAACCTTATGGTTTTATTTTAAACCTTAAGGTGGTTAATACTTTTGACTTTCTGACCGCGCTGTACCTAAGTAGGGACCGTAAAAAAAAGGGGCCAAGAACGAGGAGAATAACCATTTGCTTATAATATTCCAATAGTATCAAGTTTATTGATAATATTTATCCGTCAACAAACCAGTTAGACCTAATTTACACCGTGCAATGTAAATTTGGCAGTCACGTGAGTGATATCTTTAATAAGGGCTTAAAGCGAAGGACAACTGATTGTAAAACTACGATGATATTATAGCTATGACATGACACTATGAATTGTCATTTATGCAAATTAATTATGCATATACCCCCTCGGGGATTATGGACGTGAGAGTTATGCTATGCTAATTATGCATTTACGCGTTAATTTACTACTTGTAATAAATGTATGATTCATCAAGAGCGTGACGAAAATATGTAAGGTCCCTTTTATTAGACTATGAATTGGTGATCGAAGTACTGTCTTGACTAAAATGCTTGCTTGCTTATCATATGGTTAGTGGCCAACCTATTTGTCAGAGTTATTCAGGCCGCCCATAGGCCTCTGACATGGCTTAACGACTGCTGTCGAACGACAACAGCCGGGAACGACTGCTTAACGTGCTCTCCGAGGCACGGAGGAGCTCAGATGAAATATGCCACTAGAGGTCACCAATCCAGGTACCGACGGCGCCCAACGTTGCTTAACCTGCACGATCACTTTCCGACTGTGCTCACAACTAGGCTACGAGCTCCTCTTGACTAAAATGAAACACGTGTTACATCAATGTCAGGCAAAACTATGCAGTGGCCGCACTAATGGGACAAACTAAGTAAATACGAGTAGGATGACGAGAAACAACCCAATTATTTCATGAAAGGTAAAATATTCCCATGATGTATAAGACTTTATAGTCAATTTCTTTATTAACATAAGTAGTCAGTCAGTGGTCACAATTCCATTGCGGCCGCAAAACCTAACCGAAAATGCCACGCTTACTCTTATAGTAGATTTGTGTAAGGGTGAGCGGGATGTTTCATTTAGCGATGTGCCAATAAGGGCGTCAATTCTGATGTAGCCGCTAAAATCTAAAACTAGATGAATGGTTTGGCGACCACCCCGGAATCGATACCATTGTCATCATCTTAATGCGCTTATTGCACTTGACTGAATTCGAGTTAATCGCATTCAGTACGGTTAAGGTGCGGTTACATTATGATCGTTGACCGACCGTCATATGTGAATTAACAGTCGTCGATCGCTTTCGGGGAACGTCAATGTCACTAGGTTGTCAACGACCAAGTGTAAACAACGGACGTCGCTGAGCGTAGATCGTCCACAGCAGGTCGGTCGAATCGAATCGAATCGGTGAACGATCATATGTAACCGCGCCTTTAGTCTTCAATTTACATCACATAAACAAAAGCCTGTCTAAATCGTATACTGAATTTAGTCAAGTGTAATAAGCCCATTATCAATAGTCAATGGCCGTACCTTGGGGTCGATGCCCTCTGGGTTGTAGATGGCGCCGTCGTGCTCGATGATGCCGATGCAGGTGGCCCCAGCTCGCACCAAGTACCGGCACGTGTGCAGACCCACGTTACCGAAGCCCTGCACGATGAATGTCTTGCCGCCCCATCCGGGTGTGGTGCCTGCAAACAGTCGAAGGAATTGGTTACTTAGGAAGCTTTCCATTCCAAGGTATTATTTATTATATAAATAGTTACCCGACAAAGGGAAGGGTAATCATTGCCTGACAGATGAAATAGATCCGGTTCCAAAACCGGTTCGGGCAATAAGTGTCCTTGTCGGGTAATTAATAAATTACTGTTTCCAAACCACTGACTAACTTTAATCGGCAATTATTACCCGATAAAGCGAAAGTGGTTTTGGAACATAACCCCTATTGTTTGTTTTGATTACTTATTATAAAGATCAACTTAAATATTCTAAATATTAAATAAACGGCGGGTTTATTCTATTTCGGATCTCTTCAAGCCACCTTTCGGACTAACAATACTTAACTACTTAATTACACCTTTCAATACTTAACTATAAAATCAATTATGTATAACTTATAATGACATTTAATTTAATTTGTCTCGTTAGCATTTCTTACTATTATAATTTATTATAATCTCTTATTTTATATTGCGGTGCCCTACTCAGGGTTTCATGTATGATCAGATGAAAAGCAATAAATGGTATGAGTATGAACTTATTTGTACTGCAAACTGCAAGTATGTTCCCACGTAATTTTATTTAGATTTGTTATTTAGAGC
Organism: Hofmannophila pseudospretella; assembly: GCA_947369225.1. Classification (NCBI taxonomy): domain Eukaryota; kingdom Metazoa; phylum Arthropoda; class Insecta; order Lepidoptera; family Oecophoridae; genus Hofmannophila; species Hofmannophila pseudospretella. The sequence continues at coordinate 7,561,520 of OX376321.1, read as the reverse complement.
AGACATTTTATTTTTATACGGCCATTGGCATCGATTTCGGGGTGGCCGACAATTTTACGGCGATAATAGATCATACACAATCTATAGTGTATGAGTGAGCGTAACAGAAGTTTTAATTTAGTCAAGAAAAATCATGATATCAACCTGCCATATGGTATTGCATCTTTCATTATCAATTTTATCAGCAGACAGAGATATGATAATGGATGATGAATGATAGAAATAAAAGGATAATTTATGAGACTTACTATGAAAGCAGATGGACACATAAAAACTCAATCGATCTGTTGCACAATATCACTGACAATATTTTATTAACTCGAGCGAAGATAATAATGCTAAACAGACAAAAATGTTGTTAAATAACATCTTCATTATCCATGAGCAGTCATTCAACTTCCAGTAGGTACTAGCTTAATTAACAATATAGAAGACAGGTATTTAAACGAAATATTAAAATCTTGGCATCCGGTTATATAAAGTATTTAGGTAATAAAAAAATATTACATTAGTAACTATATAGCCAAAGAGTTGTTATATCAAAAGGAATGGGTATAGATGAGGAATCTAAAACGATTGATAAAGTCGTCCATTTGAAATTATTTATTAAAGCCCTGTTTATTTATTTTAGACAAATTATCACGTAACGGCTTACAACAAAAATGTCTCAGTAACCCGACATACAATACAACTTTACACGCATTAGTCACAGGAAGTGTTATGTAACTCTTTAGGGGTTTTCCAGCTATACCGGTTATACGCAGCCAACAGTTAGAGGAATTACTATTGTTGCACTTCAATATTAATATTTTATGCATAAATTGAACGGCCATATTTACCGCTTCAGAGGGAGACGAGGCGACCTACATTCGTCTAATGTCTGTTTATTTTAGAACCGGTTATTTTAGTCCCAAACAAGTGTGAATGCAACCAAACCGTATATTTATTGTCGAGGAAAGTGTTATTTACACGTGATAGTTGTCACGGACTCGGTAAAGTCTGTAGATTGTTTAGTTCACCTTTGTCTAATGAAAATATGTGTAATATTTGATAGAATTTCTTATCCGTTCATTGGCGTCGATTCTTGAGTGTCACTCGTTAACATATTTTGCATACTGCGGCGATTTCACAACGGAATCGGACGGAACCCATAGTAATTTAATAAACCGAAAAATATATATACGAGTAAGTATAATTGGATTAGTAGAGTACGAGTATAGCCTGATGTATTGTACTGTACATGCAAATTCCAATGAAAGAATATATGTGTCTCGAATCTCGATACAATGGTATTATGTGCAATGTAACGTCATCATTGTCGTAATTGAGGTAGTTTTGGTACTGACCGATCATGCTCATGTAGTTGGCCTCATTGATGAAGTTCTCCAGACCGTGGAATACGCCTCTACCGGTGGCCGACACTCTGCCGTGGATACCTCCCTGTGGGACAAATAGGCATAATTTTACATATCAGTGGATACCAATAATAGCTGTAGTGTATGATCGGGTATTATGGAACAAAAAAAAAATTTTTATTGTAAAAGGAGAGCAGACTGGCAAACGGGCCTCCTAATGGTTATTAAAATGGTTATATAAAAATGGTTACCTAAAAATGGTTATAAAAATGGTTACCTATAAACAAAATGATCATTTTATTTATAAAAAAACGCATCGAAAAACGTCTAATAACTTCATAGTGAGGTGAGATGTTTTTTCCACCACCCGTTTATTCACACGGTCCTTTTTGACAACCCATCATCCATTGATGATGGGTTGTCAAAAAGGACCGAGTGAATAAACGGGTGGTGGAAAAAAATCCCATTGGTCAAATTAATCTGACCAACTATGTATCCGATGGGAATAACCCGCGGCTTACAAAAGCCCTTATTTCGGCACTTAGACAAATACTAGATATTAAATCGATACCTAGAGTTTCCACGATGAAATACAACATTGTTTGGCATTGGAATATGTCGGATATTGTGCACACTCTATTTTTAAAGAAACGTAAAGCCATGGCACCTGTTTACAAACTGTGCGTTTGTGAACTGTACTGACGTAGATTGACGAATTTTTATCTGCGTATTTCGTTCGTAGGAAAATTTGATAAGGAAAACGTGACCACGAGATAAATTAAGTTTCCAGTTGAGGAAGAAGGGAGAACCATGACCTTCTTTAACTCTTATGTTTATAAATGATTATGGAGGGAATCGTGATTGTAAGAAAGCAGAATCAACTAATGACATGCGCGATCAGAGTTTAGGGAAGAATCTAGACTTACTTAAAAACTTTAAAAAAATACTTTTTTTAAAGCTTTTAAGTAAGTCTAGATTCTTAGGTGACGTGCATTCAAACAAACTGACAAAAATTTACCTTTCGATTTTATTATAACATATGTAAAACCGGTCTTGGTTTATACCTGACCCCCTCTTGCTTAAACCGTTGAAGTTTTCTTAAAAACGAAATGTTCAAACTAAAAAATCTTTACCGGTATCTAAACTAATCTATCTACCAGTGAGATAATTATTATAATCAAACTAGTATGTAGTTTGTGCCGTGTCGTGCTGGCCATAAAGAATAGCACCACCCCAACTTTTCCCGTGGGTGTCGTACGAGGCGACTAAGGATCTAGTGGAAACTATTCAATACCTAGCAGACGGCGATAGGCTCGCCACCTATCACGTTTGTCCACCAAATCTACGGCGAAAAGTGGGAACTACCTATGATAAAGGTGGTTCCTCTGTCTACCCCCTTGCGGATTATGGACGTGAGAGTTATGTATATGTATGTATAAACTAGTAGTTTTTGAGTAAACAATGGTTAAAGTAAAGGGGGAGTAGTCAGGTAGTAGAGTAACAGACTGTACCTATCAGTGGCGTAGGGTGAATATTTTAGCAAGGGAAGCCGACCAAAAAAAAACGTGTTATATGGATCCTTCGCCACTAATACCTATATAGATACGCACCTGGTTGATAGGCTTGCCGGTGACGCAGGCGTGTGCGTTGATGTCCTGGAAGCCGACGGTCTTGGCGTATGTGTCCGCGATCCACGACATCTCGCGCTCGCCCGTGCCCATGTCCGGAGCTGGCACGTCCACACCGGGCCCTGGAAACGAACTTCATTTAGCATTTTTAAGCCCCGACCGATCAAGGGAGGACGTGATACGTAAAAGTTTGACACATTTGTCTGTCTGTTAGTTTGTGGCCTCATAACTTGACAACTGATGATCCGATTTGTACCAGGGCTTTTTCATTTAATAAAAATTTTTTTCGAGAGTGTTCTTAGGTAGGTCTGATAGAAATTGGATCAGTGGTTTCCAAGAACTTGGAGTATCTTTGATGTTAGATGGGATCTCTGGAACGGTAATAGCTGGATGGTTCCAGTTTGAGCTGACATGTTTTGGACCATAGAGCTCTTCCCACATCTGGAATCTCGAGGACCTGATGATGACTAGGAAAAAGTAAGGGGATCTCCACAATGGTAATGGTTTTGTTTTAGTCCCGGGTGTGCAATAAAGTATATTTGTATTTGTAAGTCGGGTTTTAAAAAAAAAATTAATTTAGAGTTCTTATTTATTTAGCATTTAGCCATGCTGCACTTTCAAATAAATTAGAAAAAGCGTGAACAATTTACCGCCAGCAGGATTTGAACCTGCGAAAATATTCCGAGTCTGCTTCTCCTTATATAATAAAAAAAAACCGGCCGCGCTTATTGTTGTACCTTGATCACTTTCTGACCATGCCATGCTTTCACTTAGACTAAGAAACCCAGTCAGGTAGTAGGTTGCTTTTGGATTTTATTCGTTTTGTGCACAACACTTACAATAAAAAATGTAAGTACTTTTACTGAGAGAACAATACAAGAGAGAGATTGCGTTTGTATAACCTATCTTTGCTGGTTGCTAAGCTATCGAACGATATGTTATATAGATAAACGGTGGAATGACTTTTTTTATCAATACTTATCAGTACCACACATTGTTATAAATTAATTTCTGAAGTGTAGATATATAAACTGTTACGTAAAATCAAATCTACAGATTATAATTACCGTATTAAATATAGCATTGTTCAAGTAAATAACTACATATTATATCACAATAAGTACAAACTACAATGCACGACATATCCTATTATATAGTCGACAATGGGCAGGTGTGCGGGTGAATTAGCGAGCTTTTATTATTGTTATTTTTAATGGCGGCTGTAGGTGGGAGTTGAAATGGCCCCGTCATAGCTTGCTATGGCTCTCAACATGTTATAGTATAAATAAAGCCACAACGAGAGCATTTATTTGTCAATTGATTGACCGAATAGGTGTATATATATTTGAAGAGAAAAAAAGCACATTATCGAATAAGGTTTGTTAATTTTTAAAGAAAATAGCCCAACTCCGAAGAATTACATAAATTAAAACCACATTAATCGGACTATAGCGAAATCTCTAAAGTACCAAATCTTTAGTTGGAATAAAAAGAGTGACGGACGTTTGCACAGTCGATAGTTTTTCTCCATGGATACCTTTATATAATAACCTTGTTGATATCTACAGTAATTTATAGCACGCACGCAAGTGTAATTTTCTACTGGTTATCGACCTGCAACTGAGGTGCGACGACCGGGGGTCAAGTCGAGAATACACAACTGCGACAGATATCAGATAGTCAATTATGTCAATTTCTTAACGCTCTGTCAGGGCCAATAAAAGAACTCGATTGGGCATTTTTCAGAGCCAACGAGTGACATTGTAAGGTCGGGCTATGTGTCTATTTGTCGCAGGGAAGTAGCCGAATTCAGTGAAATAGCCGAATACTATAGGGATTTGAGGTTTATTGGTCGTCAGTGACGGATGGTGGATTAAAACTGTTTATCATGTAATAATGAGTTACCAGATTGGTTGAAGGGGGAGGGGGACTGTAAATATTGCGTATATTATGTAAGTACCAACTTAAACCCGGGGAACCTGCCCTCCCTTCATACCCTCCACCTTCCGCCAAAGGTGCTCCGGATCGTCAGAGCAACAGTTATCCCCGTTTTTGCCAAATTTCTAGGGTATTCGGCTATTTCACTGAATTCGGCTCTTTCTTTGCGACATACTTATATATTCCTAGGGTCTTCGGATGGGTATCAAAAAGATCATCACCGTATGATTTCTCCTGATCGTGCTTTAGATTTTCGTATTGGAAAAATAACGGACGGACTTTTTAATACTACGCATATTTATTTATTTATTATTTATTTATACTTTAATGCACAAAATAAAAAGGTGTACATTAGGCGAGCTTAATGCCTTGCGGCATTTTCTACCATATTTCGATTATTTTAACAAATAGACCATTTCAGCATAAATAAATCTCTGATTTTAGTAAACAGAACAAAGAAGAGCTTTATTATTCTTTATTATCTTTATGATCTTTATTTCTGTATTTCTGCAAATAAATAATTTCTATTTCTAATATTAGTCATGCACGCTATTAATCAAATATTTAATACACAAGAGTGGATGGAATGTTCATCAAAGCACGTCAATGGTAATTTACTAGGAAAATGTATTCACTTTACAATTTTTTTTTTTTATTACATTAGGAGAGCAGAATGTAGAAAATGCTCTGAAAGTTTATCAAGTATGTGTGTGTATTTAACATTAACCATTTAAAGACTAAGTAATGAATATTATAATAGATTTTCACAAACGCATCCCCAATTTTATCAAAACTACAAGGATTTAAAATCTAATTCAAACGAGAAATATACCTAGATTATCTTATAATTACCTGATAATCTGATAACGAACGCGAAGTAGAAGATAAGATAAGTATTCAACTCTGCAGTGTCTAATGGTACTCTACTTAACACACCTGCATCCAACTAAAGGTTACAAGAGCAATATATACTCGTATGTTTGTGGTTTTATAAAACTACTAAACTGACTCCTAAAATTATTTCTCTGATACATAGATTAAAATTAATACCTAAAACATTATCATTCGCTAGGCCGAAAGAATTTTTGGAATCGATCTTGCAGTTTTCGAGAATATCTGAAACATATATGTTTGACTTTATATACCATTTCCTATAGGACTGTACTTCCCAAAGACTTTTAGTGCCCTAGCTAAGGCCACAGAAAAATTAATGGAAATTAGTTACGATTACTGTGGTAAATTATCTACCTATATAGAAAAACTTCTTTCCTTGACAAGTAAAACATGCTCACCAATGAATCCTTTCTTGGCGAGCTCTAGCGTGAATCGGCGTGTGATCTTCTCCAACTCATGTTCCGAGTAAGCCTTAGGGTTGATCTTGATGCCAGCCTTAGCGCCGCCAAAGGGCACATCGACGCACGCGCACTTGAACGTCATCAACGCAGACAGAGCCTTCACTTCGTCTCGGGTCACGTCCATAGAGTATCGGATACCTGGGTACGAGAAAAAGAATATAAGAGAATGTTAGAAATGGACGTAGAATAAGAAAGAAATACAATAAAGAAGAAAAGGATTGAGTGAGACAGCCGCGTCTGCAAGTTTCTATAATATTTATTTATTTTAGCGAACTTAACAGCTTTCTACTTAAAACTACACATATATCTTAAACATAAACAGCCAATTATAAAGTTCGACAAATTAAAATTATTATTTTTTATACCGAGGATAGAAGTAAATAAAAGGTGGAAGAAAAAAGACAACACTATGCAAATCAAAATAATCCCAGTGCAAATTGTCTGTCGCGTTGCTATATAGCAAATTGCGTCTTCGGATCAGAGTACCGAACCTTTTTGGATTAGAAATGGGCCAGGAAAAGCTGTTTTAAATCGTGGTTGAATTTCATATCTACCTTACATAAGCAATGTTTTTTTAGAGAACTTATCTCTATCGTAGCTCTATTATACCTATAATATAGTATTCTGTGCCTATATACTCGTACAGGTACAATACATTTCTTTGCATTTGGAGGAATTTCATCCTATTTCCAATTTATTATTATCAATTTAATTTTACTAGTTTTTAGTTTAGTAATTTTAATTTGTTTGTATGTAGAGATTAAGGGTATTGTAATATATTAATGTAATGTTTTAATTAGACTCTAAGGTACAATTCAAAACATCTGAAAATATGGATAAGATCAGCCAAGAACATATTTTGAAAAAAAAAAGGTATAAATTTGTTGATTTAATTAAGTGTCTAAATCTCTATACGAGTATATCTACTTATTTTAACGTAAGTACATATTTTTAGTTTTCTTTCAAATCTCGCAAAGAATTTACGTGTCTTCAAACGACGATATGCTAATTGGTGTTAACTAGTCAATTAACTAAACTTAATGCCCCGGAGCGTTGTCTGACGAAATATAAGTAGGCATTTAAGTGACAACTAAATAGGTACCTACTTATTTAATGCAAGGTTATCACTGAACCCTTTATGAGACTGGGTCAAATTAGTGAAATGACAAGTGATAACAAACAAGTAGGTATTCAACGTCGATAACTCCAGATATGAATATGTTCGAAGCGTTAAAGATGACCCATCGCGTGATATTAATAATGATTTGCGGTGGTGATAACGACTTTTGGTGAAGCTAAATGGTCGCCTTGAACTTTACACGACGTGACGTGACGTGAGGTACTCGTTTCAAGAGATAACGAGCTTCTTGTGAGGATAGAGGACAGGCGTAGGCGCTTTATTGTCACCCAGAGGAAGTAGGTATGTATACCCTAACCAGGAAAATAAAAACCCTGTCAAGATGGCGCCATTGGGACTTTTATAGCATGCGTTATAAGTATAAGAATAATATTTATTTGAAAACAACGTACATAACATAATTATGAACATTTGCAATTTAAAAGTTTACTGTCACTGTTAGTACCGGCGCTCCCCACACTTGGCTAAGCCTGTGTCGTAGGGGGCAATGTTAAAAGTTTTTGCAAATCTGCAGTAATTACATAACTACGAGTAAAATAGAAAATGTACACTTAAGGAAATAAAACTATAGTAAGACAAACAACAGACTGGGACAAAATATAAATACTTAATACTATTGTCTAACTTTTACTTATGAAGTTTTCAGTATCCTTGTAAGACCATGAGATGCATTTGTTTTGTATTTTTAATTTAACTTCACGGACAGACAAATCTTTTAAGTTTAAAATCTTGGCAAATTTGTTGTAGATTATGGAGTAGGCTTTAATTCCTCATAAAACTGATATAGATTACAGTATAAAATGTATTTCGTCTTCGGTTGACGATTCGGTAGTCTATGATTTTATTTGCAATAACTATTCTAGTGTATGGACCCTAGTGTTGCGAAAATTTGAGAAGTAGGTACCTACCTATATTTTTTCTACACCACTTATCTAATGGGTACTTTTGGTAGGTAATAATAAGACAAGAATGGCAAGCGTTCTAAATATGTATTTACGAAATAATAAAAAAAAGAATCTTTAAGTACCTATTAATAGAAAGTTTGTGCTTCGTGATCTCAATAATCAATGGACCAATTTATTTATCAAAGCAAAACTTTCACTGTTATGTTCCACAATCTGAAGTGAGATTGTTGACTCTACAAAGAAAATCGTACTTTCAATAAACATTATTTTATTTTACCTACAGAAGTAGGACATCTGCTGACGAAGATTTTGTGCTTCTTAATTCATTGTATTGGTATAATCAATTACGACTTATAAAGCATTGTTAACTAAAAGTCAAACTATAGGATTTCTAATACGATTACGTACGTACGTATAAATACGTTTCGTATTGTCGTTGGCATATTTTCTAAATTGTAAAAATAGTCACAACTCGCAAACACGTTCGCTCAACTGAAAAAAGTAGAGAATGCTAGACGCTCCTCCATTGAATCTGTGTTGATTGATGATGGCCTAAAATATAAATAGCAAAGAATCCAAACGGCAGATTTAAGATGTATTAGACGAATTTGCACGAAATGTTCATAGACACACCCACAAATTTGAGTTAAAGAGGACAATTTGCACTAATTAATCTCAATGCTTCAATAGGCACCTCTCCAAATGTTAAGTAAGTACCTACTTAGATGTAAGGTAACTGAACTATTTACAAGGAAAATACAAATCCCAAGCATACAAAAAAAGGATTTCGGAGTAAATTTCTTTATTGACTACTAAACCCGCATTTGACCTCGATCTCGCCTCATGGTAAGCGACGATGGAGCATGCGGGTCCAGTAAATTCAAGTCTTTATTATATGTATATATATTACGAATAAAATTGCAATTGTATTTAAACCATAATAGTTTACGCATGTGAATTTTAATACCGATTCCTTACTGTCAAGCCCGGGAAACTTCTATCTGCGTCGAGAATTTTTTTATATTCGAACACCCGAAAGATAAGTAATCTAGAAGTTAGGTATTTATCATCAGCTTATCATTTGGTCGCCTCCTGCGAATAATAATTTGGTAACTAAGGTGATGTCACCAACGCACCCGCCCCCAGCGTGGGTGGACTACCTAGTTCATCTAACTAGTTGCTATCTTCAGAAACGTGACATCTTGTGTGTTCTAAGGACATATTTGTGTCATGCTTATGGGGACTTATCCAATTTTCACTATTAACGTGTTGCTGTATTCGCGACCGCCTAGAACTTATGTAAGAAGGTACTTATTATGTAATAGAAAACGCAAATATTTGAATGTAATCGTTGCTTGACTGATTGTACCTATTATCTATGTGACGCATGAATACGTCATGGACACGCCTCCTGTTGCCAGCTTCGATTACCTAAAATATCTATCTATGTAATCTATCTATAATAGCTTATCTTGGTTTTACTAAGTCGTGATAATCATACCTACTTAAGCCAAAAAAACGTTCAATGCGTCGACTCGTGACGGATTTCTGAGTACCTACGAGTAGGTATTATGTTTTCTGCCGTTGTTCTGTTGAAAGTCAGAGCAGACGGAATGATTTTATAATGGAAGGGCGGAAGTCCCTTATTTAGCTGTATTGTTGGACTAAATTAAAATGACATAAAGTGCGTGCAAAACTGGTGGCTGAACAATATGGAAATGAAACATCTGTCGAATGTGGAATCTGATGAAAATGAACTAAATATCTTGTGTATGATAATTTTGTTTGTTGTTTCCTTTTTGTCTAGGGTATCGATCTGTATTAGGTATGTATGTCGTCGTTGCGTTATATATTGCAAGTTGTGTTGAACTATATGATAGACAATGGTTGATAGATGTTTTGAATTAACTTATTAATACTCGTCGGTCCGGTTTTATGAAATGGACTAATGTAAGTAATTAATTTTTACCTATCTTTTACCACTTAAGAAATAATTTAGATAGGTACTTGATAGTATACTTAATAGCAAAAGTAAAGTAATTTTTTTAGGTACCTATTTCTGGTCAGGCTTTAAATACTATAGTAGGTAAGTAAGGACTACGTTTTCGGAAAAATTAGGAATTTTAAATTCGGGCGAATTTTTTAGGCGCCAATCCTGAACTAATCGAACCTAACTACTTACAAATAACAAAATATTTTTTACCAGTACGATATAAATAATAGTAAAGTAAAATACTATTTTACACCTAGTACCTACCTAGATGGCGAAAAGTGGGAACTACTTGTGATTTTTACCCCTCTGGATTATGGACGTGAGTTTATGTTATGTTTAAGTTATAGGGGGCACAGAGTAATATGCAAAAAATAAATTGTACCTATGTAAATCTCAACAGGTTTGAAACATCTGATGATAAGCGAGTCTTAAGAGAATAAATATTTTCGTGATTTCAACTTCTTAGTTAGGTACTCGTATTTAAAATATGGCTACAAGACATTATGTAGAACGTATTTTTAAAGTACAGTGTACGATTGTTTAGATACAATAATAAGGCGCGGACTACACGACGACGGTTCCAGCGACGTTTCGGCCGTGTAGTCGACTGCATTCAAACTCATGCGTTGCTCAGGCCCCGCCCACTCGGTTCAGGAACCGAGCAGGCCGGTTCCAAGTGGAACCGTTGTTCGCGTTGTCGACAGCGCATTTTTGTTTGAGTTTATATGAAGCACACCGGTTCCATGGAACCGACCGATACTGGAACCGGTCTAGGAACCGTCGTCATGTAGTCAGGGCCTTAAAACCATTGTGTACCTACCTACCTATTTGAATATGTATTAAAATTGTAGAGAGAACTTGTGCTCTGCTAGTGCACAAGGCCGACATAGGTCTGTAGGTATCATAAATATTTGCGAGTTGGATGCTATGCTGTGACGCAAAAACTGCTTATCAAACTGTACACACCCACCGTCCCACATGCACTCTGTCTACTCTATGATAAAGTAATTGGAATGGTATACTCAAATCAATTGGTTTAAAAGTACAACGAAACCGAAATTCTCAGTTTGCTTTCTAAGAAAAGAATTACGAGTACGTTAAGCCGGTTCTGAAAATGAAGTTTAATTAATTAATTAACTTAAATAGATCGAGTCCAGGTTTAAGAACTACTACCTATTTCATACAGGTTTTCATTAAATTGACTGTCCCTTCCTGGTTATTCTCTTTGTTACTCCTTTCATGCGCTACTGTGCTTTAAATGATTAATCGTTTGTAGATGGTTCAAGTTAATTGTCAAAAGTTAGGTTATGCTCGCGCTAACGTAAAGTACAACCTTTCGCGATTATTAGCAGTATTTTACAATTTGTCTACATTAATATAACAACTTGTCTTGTTAAACCAAGAGTGCGTTCCAAAACCAGTTGAAATTATTCACATTGACAGTTGTACACGTTCCATTGCTTGTGTCAAATACAAGTTTGATTAATTTTCAGCTGTTAACGCGGTAATGGAACATGGGCAGTTGTCAACGTGAATTATTTCAACTGGTTATGGAACGCACTCCAGATGAACATTTTGTCGAAATCCGCAATTCAATATGTCAACTGTTAAAGTGCTAATTTAATTAAGTTAAGGCTACTCGATACTGAATGGTTGGTACCTAGTTATTTTATGTTTACACACGCTAAATCGTAAAAAAGAATAAATCAATAAGGTAATGGACTTTACTGCAGCATAGGTAGTATCACAAAAATACAGATGTCCGCGTTTATATCAGCTACGTAACATTACGGTCCGTAACATCACGTGTCTCTGAAGCTATAAATAAAATCTCTACTAACTACAGGTTAACTCCGCAAATCTATACGGGTGATGTAAGCAATTAATAGGAAACATATTACAGGAATTAGGCACTTACCTCCTTTAGTGGGAGTTCTGTGTGAGGAATGTTGAGCACGGTAGCCGCGGATCATCTCATAATCGCCAGAATCGCGCCTTAATGGAAACTGAACCTCGAGTATGTGGTCGCAGGGCTGCATGAGCCTCAGGATACCGGAGACCTTCTTCTTTTTCTCCTCAACGGGGGCTCTGGACTTCATGTCTTCGACTAATTGGTCTTCCACCACTTGGCAGGCTCTGTGGAAGAAGTACTCCACCATGTCGAAGAATCTTGGATTTGGACTAGTCGGTACATCTTTGAGCCTCTCTGGAATCTCATGGCTGGCGTAGGTCCGGCAACAAACGTTCACGGCGGCAGGAGCAATTCTGAGCACATTATTGACTGCTTCATTTTGGATACTATTTTTTAGAGGCGTAACTGTCTTAGCGATATTCTTTAGGTGCAACATTTTGTGTTACTAATTAAGTACTTTGTCGGGTTAGGTATCGGGTCGCCCTACACTGTGGTTGTAATACACAAAATGCTCTTAGTGTAATTTAATAGATTGCAGTGACGACCCGTCCCGACGGACTCCTTGTCACTGAATGAAATGAAGCAAGGGGCAGGCGGGCGATGCGAAGAGGCCGCAGGCAGGTGATGTGGAATTTGTCGCTCTCGCTCAGAACTCAACGTGAAGACAGAAATAGCAATACAGCACGATAATACAACGTGAAGTGCGTGTTGTTCGTTTCGCAACTTTGTTCGGATATTTACAGAGGGGATAGTGGCTGTTGTTAGCTGATTGATAGTGATTATAACTTCCTTGGATCATAAAACATTACGATTGTTTTTCATTAATGCTTAATGATTACCTACCTATACATTATGGAAAATGTATCCAAGTGTATATTTACTCTGCATGTATCCAAACGTGAATTTATGATTCAGGGGAGGAGCTTACAAAGGAACAGAGAGAGGTCATCAGTGTAGCCAACATAGCAACTGAGAACTGACATTGCAGTTTAGCCACAGAATAACCCACATAAATTAAATCAATAAGGTAACACACTGCACCACTGCGTATTCAGGCTCACAAATATTTTGTAGCATAAACATGCAGCATAATTATCATACCAGTTTATGAAGCTGATAACTTGTTACTACGACACCAATAATAAAAGGCGTCTTAACTTAGTCGACTCTTCAGCAGTTGTATGTCAGTCTTTATAGTTGGTATCACTAATTTTACAGCACCTCTTGACCCCTCGTCCCTCGCTCTTGATTTCCCGATTATTGGAGGGAAGATTGTCCAACAAAGTAAACTTGTTTGTATCCAAAATTAGACATTGAAATGATTTGCATTTTGCGCTGGTAAACTACGTAGTTTGTAAATAGTTTACAAGTGATCTTTGTGTAGCTAGTTAGCTCTATATGGTAAGTAATATTTTAACAGTATATTTAACTGCATTTCCTATTAATTAGTTATTTTAATATTAATTTTTTCTTGTGTTCCGCAAAGAATTTGTAATTACGCTTCTTTGCTATAGCTTTAAAGTAGTAGATATAATTTGAAGTAGAAAAATACCTAGGTAATAAAATGTTTTTTCAGGTTTGTAGTGATGACCGCTTCTGAAGATGGGATTGCTGAGGAAATCAACATTCTTCCAGATGAGCTTATAATTTTAATTTTTAAACTGTTACCTCTTGAAGCGATCCTAGCATGCGAGAATGTGTGCCAGCGATGGAGGAGGCTGTCCCGAGACGCCACTCTATGGAGGCGTATTGTTATAGTCTACTCGGGGAAGCCGGGCCAAAGCGAAGTAAGCACCAAAAACCTAGACATCATTTCGTCGCACAGTGAATATATAAATTGTCTAAAAATACAATACGAATACAGTTATCCTCTCATAAAATCATTACTAGCAAAATGCGATAACCTCATTTCTCTCGAGCTGGTCATGTGCCGGATTGGAAAAGATTTCGAGGAAGAAGTTACAAGGTGGCCAAATCTGAAGAAACTCAATTTGAAAAACTCTCTTCTCCTGCAAGTTAGTGAAGATTTATTAATTCAATATGACCAGTTCAAGGACCTCAGTTATTTGACGTTATCAGAGTTTGGCCTCAATTCTTCAAACTGTTATAGTTTGTTGCGCTGTAAACATTTAACTCATATTTATATTGAGAAAATAAGAAATCTCACTATGGAGTTCGTAATGGAATTAATTTTGTCCAAAGGGAAATTTTTGGAGACGTTACATATTTATGGCGCTGATGCTGTCAATGACCAATGCTTGCGGTTGTTATCACAGTGTCCGGTTCTGAAGGATTTGGCAATAATCAGGTGCGAGGAGTTTACAGACGAGGGACTAATAAACCTGTCAAATCTGAAAAGTATACAACATTTACAGATCTGGAATAACTCGAACTTTACTGAAATGAATTTACTTAGGACACTGAGCAGTCCCAGTCTGACATCACTGCAGAGCCTGAGTCTCTCCAGGATAGGCAATATTTCGCCCGTTATAGTAGATGTCATCTCAGAATATTACAAGAATCTCAAGTTTCTAGCTGTCTACCAGTGCCCAAGAATTATAAATACAGACTACGAAAAACAGCTCAAATCTAAATTTAGAAATATTGATGTAGTTCTATACTAAGTAGAAATATTGTAGTGAATATAGAAAATTTAAGAATAAATTAAGGATAATAATAAGTTAACAAAAGTGGTGTGTTGTCAGTCCGAAAAGATGATTATTAGGGTCTAGCGTTAGTAGTTGCTGAGAAAAACAGCCGTGATATACAGACGGACGAACGGACACCATAAGGTTTCCTTTCTTTACTGGTTAGGTACGGAACGGTAGAAACACCCGATTTTCAGCTCTGTTGTAAATCATCATCACCAAAGTTCACCAATACCACTTTTATTAAAAACAGTCAATAGATAGGTATAATAAAATATTCTCTTTGGTATTTTTTAAATTATTAGTTACCTATTTACTTTAATAATGTTATCCAGAGTTGATAACCTATTCTGTTTTCGTAACTTTTCATTATCTGGGTCAATGTTTGTATAAGAAATAATTTATCACCTGTTTTACAATATGTTTCTGGAAATTCAGTTACAGATAATTTGTAACTCTTAGCTTAGGATATTTTTTAAAGAGGCTATTGAATTTTTTGTTTTAATATAGGAATAAGAAGATTTTTTTTAAAACCACATAAGTATATTTATAAATAATGGCATTTCAATGGAAACAATAAGTTCAATCATAAAAAATAAAATTGAAGTGGAACAACTACAAGCGGTCCATTTAGATAGCAACCTAAGAATAAGGTTAAAGTACACTATAACAGAACTTTTAACAAATTAGGATAGTTCTATATTTACGATGTGGAACGATACAAAATTTTCGCTCTCAAAATGGACGACTTGTAGTAGAACCTAGTCTTTGAATAAGAGAAATCTCGCTGTTAAATATCCATCAACAAATAGGTACCTACATACAATAATTTACATTGTAATGGCCATGCACGATCAACTAACAGTATGCACAAATATTTTATATTTGCGTCCAGTATCGTAACTAAACAGCAACCAAGGTATCTACTATGTATTATATCTATGGAAATGGGACTTCTCGATAATGATCGCTAATTTAGGATATTTGAAAGTTACACAAAGGTAGCTGTCGCTAATGCGGTGTTTTCGATATATCCATAGTAGAGGCCCCATAGTATTAAAATAAGGGCTTACTCTGAATGATGGTAACTTAAATTTGAAACATCTAACTAATCTGTCCTTTTTATTTCTCTAAAATAAGAAAAGGATAGCACGAGCTGTTACACCTGTCAAAAAGTTACCACCTCTCACAATAGGCTCTGACATGGTTTGCGTTTTACACACTGATACCTAATATGTACAATATTTAACGTCCAGGGTTTATCTGTAAAAGTATAATTACCATTAGGTAACAGCTTCTCCCGAGCTATATTTTAAATTAATCTTCTGGGTAGAAAAAAGTTATACGCGAATTTAACTTATTCCATGATTGAAAGATCGAGTATGAAGGTAAATCTTACGTGTTCAATATTGCTATTAAACTGCCTTGGTCTCGTTAGATCAAAGTCTTTAGTCCAGCAAGTAAAATGATTGAAGTTCGAATAAACAAATAGTATATATTTATTTAACTACATTAAGTATATAAATACCATCTAAGACGTATTCTATCGAAGCAATGTTACAGCATATTGTATTAAAAAAAATACAGACCTACATCACATTTATTTGTCTTATTCCAATCATACGCCTATCACAGCAACCCATAGCATTTGGTACTTTTCTGACAATCCGCTATATTATTACGGTAAAACTATATTTGTGCTGTGAATCCAGCAGGACCCCGGCTCGTATCGGTTTCTAGGTGACGATTTTCATTAATGCTTCGTTAGTGCTCCTTAGTGCCCAAAAATCAACGTTAGTGCCCTCGTACTTTCCGAGATATAGCGTCTGGTCCTGCTGGGGATGACCCCAGCAGGACCAGACGAGTCCACATTAGTGGACTACAGCAAGACCACCGCGGCGAGCAGTAACGGAGCATGCTACAGTCTTCTGCTTTAACATACCATCAGTGCTCCCATTGGTGCCTCTGGTGCTCAAAAACCAGATCCGATGCTCTTCTACGAGCCGAGAAATCCTACTTCAAAGTTTTGGTTACTTGCCGTAAAAGGGTCGACGAAACGGTTCTCAGCGAGAACGGAGTGCACGATTTTCATAGGACCTATCTCGCCAACAAAGCTCGTATCAAACAAACTAAGTCACTAGAGGCTATAGTTTCCCTGGAATGCGTGGTCCCAGAAACCGATACGTACCGGGTCCTGCTGTCACAGGCATGGTAAAACTTGTTACAGGGTAAAACGGGGTGAATCGGACCTTGAAACATTATCCATCGGAAAAAAATCACCTGAAATAAGTCGTATAAACTGTGTCAAATTACGAATTAAGATAATCATCTCCTCGTATCTGGCACGACTTACCTACTGTTATTTATTATATTACCCTGTATAGTTCAAACCAAACTTCTCCATTTACCGTCCGCTTCGTCGCATTTCATAATTTAACTATAGCGAAACCGCGTAATAGGCGTATCGCCTGCGGGGCAAGAGGGGCGAGGGGCGGGACGACAGAGGGCGAACGGCGGCCAGCGGGGTTGGGGCCTGTCGCCCGCTCGTTGTCAACTCACCCTCTGTCGTTCCGCCCCTCACCCCTCTTGCCCCGCAGACGATACGGCTGTTACGAGGTTTACCTATACAATGTTATTAAACTAACAAACATGCAAGCAATATTTCATTAATGAAACATTTTTTAAAAACAAAAGCGGTATCAAAGGTTAATTAGATTTTTCAAAATATGTAATGCTTTTTTTATCCACTTCACGGTAGAAATACGATTACTAATAGGATGAGCCTAACTTGAAGAAGCAGCGGAGCTGATTCCATGCTGTTAATTTAAGGTTTAACGTCACGAACTGGTTTTCATACAAATGTTAATGTTCTTTAACGCCGTAACAATATTTCTGTAATACGACATTAAGCTTTTGCATGAAAACAATCCGAGACGTTTAACAGTTAAGAGCGTTTGTATATAAAGCAAAATTCTAATCTTTAGCTATTTGAACTGTATACAAACCTAGAAAAAGTCGACTGTTAATCAACAGAATAAATTCGCCCCGCTGATTATTAGCGCTGACCCTAATGAATTTCCTATCGTGATATCTTTATCATGGGCTACAAGAGAAAACAATATTTATTTCAAAGATAAAATATTGCAGGTTTCAGATATAACCCAATATTTATGGCTAACAGGTTAAGGTCATGCATGATCGTTGATCACAAATACATATAACTGTAATTTGTGAATTAAGTATGCCTTTCGGTAATAGTTTCTAAATATTTCATTTAAAACTACTTTAATAATTATTACACAGACATTCAAAGTATAGAGCTAAATTCAAGTGGCCATATCTAAACCTCAACATAGCTGTTATCCTCACACACATGAATAATAGATATTCCATGAGCGTGCCAGCATACACGAAAATTTGGTTTAGAAATTACATCTGAATTAAGCATAATTTTGGGAAAAATTTTCCCTTCTGTTTCCTTACTACTCAAAACAAACACATGTAGGTATATAGTAAATGGCATGATATATCTAAGTTTACCCTAAAAGTTACACTAAACATATTTTATCTAAAGTTAAAAATAACAATATTTGTTCAATTCTTTTTTCAAAATTATTTTTCAGCCTGCCTATATTTGGTTTCGTACAGGAACAAAAATTAAAATCCGTTATTTGACAGTTATATATTAGTATTACAGATTATTACATAGTATACATAGGCATTCGCTCAGTTATAATATCATACATTCAGGGCCAGCTCTTTTAATGTATAATAGAATGTATCTCCTGTAATGTATTTTGATTCGCCTAGGTGACCCAAAACAAAAGCCTTGCCATTGCGACGAAAATATTCGAATATCTGTATATCTTCTACTCTTCCATCATGGAAGGAAGGAAGGTGGGACACACGTTGTACAGTATTTATCGTGACTTATAACATATGTACAGAACTAGTTACTTTTAAACACAGCTATAACACATTCTCTAGAAAAGGTAAAGTGCAATTTAGGAAAGTAAGGTATAAGGTAGAGGATCGTAACTGACCATTCATTGTAAAAGGTGAAGTAGCAATGATTTTATCGGAGAAAATTCGGAATTCGCAAAAAAAGAAACTTATATTAATACAAATCAGTCGTTCTGTCTGGTGTGTTTTTAAATAGGTTTCTTTAGTTTGACTTTCAACAATATTATTTGCATAAGTTGCTCATTAATATTAATGGCTGTTTTCACCCGTTTCTCCTCTTTCAACTGGTTTCAGAAATGCGTAATAAAATTATTTCAAAGGACACAATCCGAGATGTGTTATTATATAATTGTAATAAAACAATATTCATCATTTTAGAAATAACATTTAAAACATATTATATTTACCATACACGAGGAGTCAATACACATCTACTCCATCCGTTGCATGGTAGTTGACAAACTCGGAAACTGTTGCATAAGTATATTTCGTATAAATGATTCAATAAAGGTATAGTACCGGCAGGAGCTCATCATCGCTTGCGGCCTCGCATGAATTGCAAAGCTTTCGCCATAAGGGGGGCCTTTTTCGGCTTGGTGAAGCTGGAGGCAGATACGGGGGCGGCAGGTGGGGGTCGTATTGACCCTCCTTTGAGGACGTTGGAGGTTTTAGCGAGGGCTGCCACCCTCGCCGCCGGACTAGCTGATGCGGTGTGGGCCGTACCGTGTAGAGCCTGAGGTAAAAAAGATATGGTTATTCACATTTTTCAAAAGTATTTCTTCACAATTAGATCATTCAATGTCGCCTAATAAACTTCTTCAATATCTTAATTCATGGTCAATGAGATTTACCTAAAATATTTTGTAAGGTTTCATTGACGCATGACGAATTGATATGCCCTTCCCCAGTCCTCTAGTAGATTACGTATCAGTTTGCCAGAGTTTCCCTGTTTGTCAATAAAATACATTTCAGTTTTCTAAAAGCAACGGTTTTAGTAGAGAATTGTAAAAAATGAAATTTGTATACCTTAATATTTCAGAGGCGATGTTCGCAGTGTCTCGGGAAAAGAATCCACGTAAGCTTCTTGTTTCGTTTGCGTTTTGGGCGCTTTCGGATTTGTAATAAAGCAACTTATTTACTATTTGCCTTCAGTTAAATACATAGTTTTGTTTACAAGTTTGATTATACAAAATAATTATTGGTTGGCAATGTAAACGTGAACGTGAATGAACGTGATTGAACGTGGTAGGTCAGTTTGTCATCCACGGAATTGAAGATGTTAAGGAAATATGCTCGCGACACATGCGCCCAGAAATTTGAAATGAAGTCTGGGATCGCGAACCCGTAACCACCGGACGCACCTACGGATAGGGTGGGTCTATTTCGGCTGTGCTAAAGGTCGGTGGCGTCCGGTCCGTGTTCGAAACCATGCAATATCCATGTACTAATGAGATTTTCGAAATACATTGCCAGATTTTTTTTTACTAGGCTTCTGTCTTTTAAACTGGGAACTATAGCTGACCTAGCGCTACGGTCGACCCTCGAAGCAGACCTGTATTTTTATATTTTGTAGCAATGTTTAAATAACTCTAAATTAAAAATTTCATAAACCCCTGACTTATCATTGTGGAGATCCCATTACTTTCTCCTGGTCATCGGGTCCTTGAGGTTGCAGATGTGGGAAGGGCTCCATGGTCCTAAACATTTGAGCTCAAACTGGAAACATCTAGCTATCACCGGCACAGAGAACCCATCTGACATCAAATATACTCCAAGATCTTGGAAACCACTGATACAATTTTTAGCAGACATGGCTAAGAACACTCTCGTCAAAATTATCTTTAAATAAAATCCGGGTCCAAACCCATCCATAGTCAAGTTATGAGGCCATAGACAAACAGAGTAATAGTTATTTTACACTGATTAAGCACTGATTTTGTATTGAGATATGTTTTTACAGTTGTGCAATGCTGACAGCTGTCGTGAGACAATAATGGTGACATTACATACCGTGGCGTCGTGTCACCGGGCCCTGACTGAAAACCAGCGCTGCGGCGGTGGCTAGCATCTAGCCATATAGTCACAGCATAATGCTGAGTTAGGGACCCTTTTGCCACATATGCACGTGAACTTACTCTACGTAAGTCTTAATTACTTTTAAGTAGAGAAATGTAATTATCGTGTTATGTATGTGCAAATAAATTATAATTCATTCGTTCATTCATTTAGACAGACAAACGTGTCAAACTTATAACACTCCCTCGGTCGGTCGGGGGTTAAAAAATGATAATAATGTCTACTAACTTGTTTCCTAGCGATGTTACGGGGCGGCTTCACCACGGAGTCGACGTAGGCCATTTTGGTCTGCTTGATAGGTGCTTTCTTGGCCTCCTGCGTTAGCCGTATGTTTTCTGTGAGGGACTTCAGCCTATGTTCTTGCTCCTCTTGGCATCTCTGGAATAAAACAAATATTACTGTCACGTCCATAATCCCCGAGGGGGTAGACAGAGGAACCACCTTTATAGGTGTTCCCATTTTTCGTCGTAAGATTTGGTGAACAAACGCGAGCCCATCGCCGTCCACAAGTTGTAGAATAGTAATAGTAACATCCCTTAGTCGCCTCGTACGACACCCACGGGAAGGGTTGGGGTTTTAGAATAGGGTACATGACAATTTTTTTTTATTGCATCATTCAACTTACATGGACATCCTTACATGGAATCCGTTTATCGACATCTCAACTAATATCAGCGATATTAATGGTTAAAGTTAGTAGTGGGGGGATGCTCCGTAAGTTTCTAGCAAAATAGTCTTAATATGTAGTCAAGGTCCTGCTTGTATGGCGCTACTTAGGAGTGACGTCACACTATAGTGCGCCATCTCCTTCTTCCATTTGATTTTTAATTGCATGTAGCTATTTTATTTTTCAACGAATTTTAATTCTGTTTTCGCATTTGACCATCAATTTATGTTTATTTCTTAGTGGCCAATCTATTTGTCAGAGTTGTTCTGGCCGCCCGTAGGCCTCTGACACGTCTTAACGACTGCTGTCGAACGACAAGAACCGGGACCGAATGAATGAATGAAATGCCGCAAGGCATTAAGCTCGCCTAATGTACACCTTTTTATTTTGTGCATTAAAGTATAAATAAATAAATAAATGAATGAATGAATGAATACTCTTTATTGCACAAAATTAGTGTGATACAATGCGTACAAAACGATTAATACAATCTAGGCGGTCTTATCGCTAAAAGCGACTGCTTGACGTGCTCTCCGAGGTACTGAATTCTACTTAAAATTCCAAATCAACTGACTTTTTAGACAGACTTTAGCAGCGCCCCCTCCTCTAGAACGACGATCTGAGCACTGACAGCGAGCCCAGAACATAACCATAGAAGCAGAAAACAAGCATACCAAATACATATCCCTCCAGGTCTCCATTTCCTGCCGCCTCTTGTTACGGAAGTGTTTCTCGCAGTGCTTCTGCCACAAGTGGTCGGTGTCGTCCATGAGATATGGGTTGTGGTGTTCGAGCATGAACAGCTGGTTCGGTGTCGCTTTGTCCACCACTGGCTTCAGGATCTCGTATGGAACGCCGCCCGTGTACTCCAGAGCTGAAGATCAATGTAGGTCATTAAAATAACTGTAAATTACATATATACATAAATTCACGTCTACAAAACAAAATATATAGATACTTTGTGTCCATAATCCCCAAGGGGGTAGACAGAGGAACCACCAACAGGTAGTTCCCCCTTATCACCGTAAGATTTGGTGGACAAACGTGATAGGTGGCGGCCTATCGCCGTCTACTAGGTCCACAAAAATCCCTTAGTCGCATCGTACGACACCCACGGGAAGAGTTGGGGGTGGAGTTAAAAATTTTAAAAACCCCCAACATACCATTGTCGAGATCACCTTACTTTTTCCTGGTCATTATTTTATTTATTTATTATACTTTTAACATTTATTCTACACAAATACATAAAACAGACAGTCCACAGAAATGGTACCCCATTTGTAGTATGGACCGATCGACGCTTTAACACGTGACTTACTTCAAAACCTACTCATGCGTAACAATAAAGATTAGAGTATATCGTCAGATCCACAAGGTTTCAGATGTCGGAAACGCACCAACAACTTCAAATCGGTTCAAATCGGATCATCGATTGTCGAGTTTGATGCTACAGACAAACGCGTCAAACTTATTATAACACGCCCTTCCTCGATCGGTCGGGGGTTAAAATTGTGAAAAGTTTTGCCGGGATTTGAACCCACGACAACAACATTTCCAGGGCCTACTCCTTTCTAACGTAGCTATCGCGGATCCGATGGTTCGCAGACTACCTACCTACTTTTCACTACCTACAAGCGTCTTTTGGAATTGCTTCTTCGGCATGGGAGCTGTTATTCCTAGGAAATTGGAAATTATTTACGCCGAGTTACATTGCTACCTACATAATATTTATTATTCAGTGTGTTTTTAATGAATGGCAAGTTCTTTGCGTTATAGCAGTTGAGTGATAGCAGTTTGTATGTAATTGTGTGTAAACTTTCTCCATTTACCTAGATTACAGCTGGACATATAATAGTGTTTATATAACTGTATTTATTCTATGAAATACGTATTCTGAAAGGAATCTAGTTAAGAAAGTTTGGTAGGGAGCGATTTGCGAGTTTAAGTGATGTATATGAAAACACTACAACTTACCATCAATATGCTCTTGGAGTATCTGCACGCACATTTCGTATAGCGTCGGTATTTTACCCAACACCTTGTTACCGGAATATACTTTGGTTCTGAAAACAAATATATAAATAAGTTATAATAACGTGATAATTATATATTAACAACATATATTTGGAACCTGATTCGTTTGGTTCGTTTATCAACGTTATGTAAAGTAGGTTTGGTCACTTATAACAAGCTTGCTCCGGAAGTCACACGCCGTAGTATCTTACGTCATACAAGATTCTTGTAACAAGAATCTATAATAAATAAATGATTTCACAGTCTCCTTTATATGCTCTTTCATAACATTGATCTAAAAAATAAACATCTGTTGATGCAACAATGTCGACCCCTAGTTGCTAAGGCTACGAATCCGACTGATCGAGGACAAATTTTTGTTAGCTTTCGACCCCTCGCTCAGAACATAAATCATAAATAATGACAGAAAAATATACGATTTTTTTAATTGCCAACGATATTTTCAGAATCTTCTGTAAAACTCAATCGACACACAGATTCTGACACACCCAGATCAGTATTGCACCCAGAATTCAGAGCATTTTCCTGTCAAAATCCGGTGTGATATGTGCGGGTGTCACGCACAATACTGAAATGTTGTATGAAACAATGTGATGCGTGGAGCACACATGCAGAGCTAACCCATGCTACATTTTAATTAATTAATTCATTCATTCATTCCATGGGCGTGACAATATACACACAGTACTGAAAACCGACTCACCTTTGGTTTTTAGATGATATGACAGCGCTCATGGCGTCTTCGTCGGAGAAGTGAGGCAGGAACTTAGGCGGCGGTCGTGGTTTGTAGTTGGGCGATATCTCCGGCAGCGCTGAGATCTCGAGCGCCGGCAGCGGCGCCAACTTAGCGGTGGGGGCCAGTAAAGCTGCTGGACTCAGCTGCAAATATTACACAGAAGATTGAAATACTCATGTCATGACACAAGAAGACGGCTCATTCTTCACCTGGCATATCGGATACGCTAATTGCACGATGTTCACGTCAGTACAAGTTATCGGGGTCAGCACAAGGGTATGTCATCAAACCGTTGTGATGACGTGAACAGCGTGCAACTCGATATGCCTTTATTCTTGTGCCATAGAAATAAATACTTATAAACAGTCTGTAATCTGTGCCTATAAGAAATAATTTTATTTCGTGATATAAAATTTTATAAATTATACAAGTAAACTGCATTGACGTGCGGTTACGTGCGTGAATGTTATATTTTATGTATCTATGGGCTATGAATTAAGGTTATACAAAGTAGTCTAAGCCTGATAATTAAAATTTATTCATTACTATGTATGACAGCGCTTCATCTTTCAGTTTTGGATAAAGGCCTCTTCCCCACTATTTTATTGAAAATATATCAATATTATATGACATGTATAGGGCGGGCGACCAAAGAAAAACTATGTATGTCAGATGTCTAGCATTAAAAAAAAATTTCCTATAGAGCTATTTCTCCCACATTAGGATAATAAGTGTTATCTAGGCTCAACGTAGACTATTGAAATCTGTTTAGAAAATTAATTGAACATGGGGTAGTTTAAAATGAAACAGAATGCCAAAATTACTGTTACAATGATTCTGTGATGGACCGGCAAAAACTAAATCGAATTAAGTGAAGACAGTTTTTCTGGTTTCTTTTAGTCGTCGAGCATTCTTATTATTAGTCAGCATTTCACAATTTGTAACATAACAGGTGTGGAGTCAGCTATTAGGTTTTATATAATGTTATATGCAACAAACACAAACGTTGCTCATGAAATGCAAAACAAATAGGTAATCTATTGTGTAGTTCAAAGTTATTATATTTAAAATTACAGATAGATAATGCATTAATATTTTATTGTGAATAATGAATTGATGCTCTCAATATAATGTTAATGCAGACAGCAAAAATGCTACTATTGAAATACATACATAGATATCATTTGTATTAAATTGGTTTCGTCCTACTTGTACATACATACATATTTATTTCAGTATTATGTTTGGTTTTAACCTGATAGCTTATCATTGCTGTGGTTTCCCTAGTTTAGTTTCGATAAAAAACATATAGGAAACTCAATAATTTACAAGTTGGTACACACTACATAAAACGAGAGACTGCTACCTGAGATCAGATGAGACTAACATGATACATTGTGAAACATGCGCCAAAAAACGGCTATTTCAAACTTATAGCCCAGTATTTTCCTATTCCACAGGTCTCGGTCTGTATGTATACATGTCGTAAACACATAGCGTAATGGCGCGTTTCACGAAGTGCGTAGGCATTATACGAAGTGCTAAAAATAACTTTTTCTAACGACAGATAGTGTAATAGTCGAATTCTACACTATCTGTCTAAAATTTTTAGCCACTTCGTGAAATGCAGATCACCAGTTAGCACATAGCGTATAGACTTACACTATGTGGTTAGCTTTGAATCGTATTTTATGAAATGCCTTGCGCATTGCGACTGCAGCTTGCGACTTGCGAGTTTACGGCTATGCGACTTTGCGTCTTTGTGATTTTGGATTACGCGAATTTGCGACTATAACCGTAAAATCACAGTTGAAATCGCATGCATAATCGTAAAATCGAAGTCGCAAAGTCCCAGTCGCAGTCGCATAATCGCAAGTCGCAAGATATTTAAATAAAATGTACGATTCAGAGACCGCAGACCCATCAAGACTCATATCCAGGACCGAAACCCAGACCTACGACTCAAAATCCAGATCCAAAACAAGAATGGGATCGAATCCGGACCTCGCACGTATTGAGAGTCGAACGTCCTAACTACTATGCCATCTTTTTTTTTTTTACAGTTTCACCGGGGTTTTTGGGGCGAGCGCTAAGTGCGCTCCAACCTGGAGGAGGACTTAAAAACTACTATAAGAAGCGACTGCCTAAGGGCACCCAGGTGGGTACGGACCTCGGCTTAGGACGTCGCTGGGGAGGGAGGGGTCGGGGAGAAGCGGCCTGGAATACGCCGATAGCGCGTGTAAGCGCCAGAAGCGGGTCGCCGCCCGCCCGCGGGCGGTATGTAGATGCTGTATGTGAACTACTATCGGGTGGGACTATGCCACCAGGGATTCAATTACACTATCCGCGTAAGATGCGTGTTAGAAATTTCACAGAGTGCGCTAAACAGATAGTGTAATTCAGGGGATTCCCCGTGGTCCACCTGAATAACAATACCATTATGCTATGTACTAACTAGAAATCTGCATTTCACGAAGTGGCTAATTTTTTTAGACAGATAGTTTAAAACTCGATTATTACAGTATCTAACTTTATTAGCGCTTTGTGAAATAACTACGCACTTGCCGAAATGCGCCATTACGCTATGAGGCTACTCTGATAACATCCAACAAAAAGTTTTCGCAATAATGACTCGCACTTACATCAGTACTAGAAGTATTATTCGGAGAAAATGCATCCTTCACGGGCGTGGATTTCTTTTTAGATTTGGTTGGCACAATCATGCCAAGAACATCTGCAAAACTGGCACCTGAAAGCGTAAAAAAGTTAAAAAGGGTGTGGCCCATGAGGGGATCGAACCCGCGACCTTCGCGTTATTAGCACGACGCTCTAACCAACTGAGCTAATGGGCCGATAAAATACTTGGCGAAATATTGAATTATGTTCAAATGTTTTGAAGGTTTACATTATTGAATTCTAAGAAATTCATCTTTGATGAAGAATCTGTGTCACAGAGAAATTGCCGAAAGCAGGAATTTGGCTAAATCACTAGATTAGTCTAGTGTAATAGCGAATGGCCATTAGGACAGATAGATAATGGGAGCCTAGCATTATGATTATTACCTGATCCGCAGTCAATGCCGTCATCGTCGCTAACGTCGCCATTTATATTAGATTTTTTCTTTGGTATATCGTCTTTAGACTTACTACTGCTCGACTTGCTCTTGAGTGAGGAAGATGAGCTGGATCTATGGCTTGACTTCTTCATCTCAGTACTTTTATCTTCACTCTTGTCAACTTTAATCTTACTATCACTGTTCTTTGACTTATCATTCGACGATGAATGTTTTTTATCACTCTTATGACTACTTGACTTTTCCTTAGAAGAACTACTTCTGTCTTTCGATTTGTCCTTACTAGAGGAACTTTTATCTTTAGAACTACTACTATGACCTTCCTTTGATTTATGTTTATCATTGTATACATCCTTATCGGACGAACTTTTGTTCTTGTCTTTTTCTGATTTTTGAGAACTGCTGTGTTTATCTGACTTATTTTTGTCAGATTGACTTTTGTGTTTTTCTGAGCTGCTGTCAGATTTCTGTGAGCTGGACTTGTGTTTCTCTGAACTGTGTTTGCTTGAGGATTTAACTTCTTTACTACTTTTTTCTTTTTCTGTAGATTTATGATCTGACCTGTGTTTCTTTTCAAAACTTCCTTCTGTATCTTTTGAACTCTTATCTTTATGTGAACTGTGAGATTTGTCCTTTGAAGATAACTTGTCAGAATGCTTAGATTCTGAACTAAGATGTCTTGAATGGTTATCTGAAGAGCTGTAAGTTTTTTTTGAACTAGATGACTCTTTTTTTACTTCAACAAGCTCTTGTGATAATGTTGAATTTTTTACAGGTGATTTATGTTTTTCAGGCGGTTCAATTTTTATTTTACGGGTAGCTTTCTGCTCTTCTTCAGAAGACTCTGACAATTCAGAGTCACTCTCCTCTGTTTGTGATTCATCAGAACCTTGGCTATCACTCTCAGATGGTTCAGATTGAATTTTATCATGTTTCCTCCTATGATCTTCTGTCTCACTAGAACTAGAATATTTTGATTTTTTGACTTCAGGTTCTTCTTCCTGTAAGAATAGATTTAATAAAAAAATAAACTTTTATTATGTTTACATGTACTAAAATCAGGCATGGCATGAAGTTCACATTAATAGATAATGTTACCAGTTAATAATACAAACCTCACTGCTTTGATACTTTCGTTTGCTTCTGCTATAGTCACCATTCATTTGCTTGTCTTTTTGATCTGATTTAGGACCAGATTTGGAGCTCTGATGTTGATTGTGTCTACTCTGAGACTGGTTGTTGCTGTCATCTGATTCCCTTCCATGTCCAGTACCGTTGTGGGTTGTAGCTGATAAAAAGAGGTAATGTACTATTACTCCCTGCATAACTAGCTGTGTTATAGACTCTATATTCTGTTAAATGTACCTAATGTGAATGTGAGATTGGTACTATTGGTTTAATCTGTTCAAAACATGTCATTACAATTCTCATCAATACTTGTTTAAAACTAAAAAAATAGTTTAATTTTGGTGCATTTCATGTTGCATATTTTCCACTGTTCTTACATAAATATTATCTATCGTGCTAAGCTATTTAGAAACTCGTTTAGTGGCAAAGTAAAATGCTCATGCAGTTATAACTAGCATAAAATCAATTACAATGGATGCAGTGAGAAACCATGTCTGTTAGTCAAGGCAATATCATTAAGTCATAATGCCGATAACAAGTCAACCTAGTCAAGAGTTTCACCATTTCAACTGCATTAAGACAAATAATTTTATTTCTCAATCATTATTTATAACAAAGCCTAATTATTATTTTACTTTTTATCACTGCTTTCAAATGGATGTTTTCAAGGCAAAAAAAATGAAAGTCGTTATGGCAGTTTGGTTTTTATTTCCATTTAGATATGTAATAATTATGAATAATCAAATGTATAATTTATTAAGATCAGTTGTAAATAGAGCTAAGATATAATAAATAATTGTGATCTGTATAATTGGACCCTTAAGCAGTATGTATATGTACTGCATACAATAAATTAAAATTATAAAAATATAATCCACAATCCAAATATTTATACTTCGTGTTTTATTTACAGAGGATGGCGAAAATGTATCCTTATTATTAGTAGTAAGCCTAGGGGAATACACTATATTATGGTATTGAAAGCTCACAGTCATTGTGGTCCCCCTCTTGATCACTCTCCTCGGCCGCCACCATCAGTTTCCATTTGTAGACGAGAGCGCGCGCCGCCGGCCCCACGTCCCCGGGCTCCTTGCGTAGCGCGTTCACCGTGCGCCCCACTCCTGTCTCCTGCAGGTGCTGGACCGTCACATCGAGCCGAAAAAGCTTCTCGATGTATTTTAAAACCTACGAAAATGAATACAACGCTTTGCTTTTAGTGCCATCATGAGGCAGATGCGCAGATACTACACGAGCAATGTCAGCGACAGGAAATTAATCTACAAAGAAAATCGCAGGAAAACGCAGTACCGTGTCACACGGCATTCGCAACAATATGTTTGATTGTATAGACATTGAGCTCCGTTACTTTAGGCCAATTTCTGCACAGTTGCAGGATGATACCTTTTCTACGTCGCCCGTCGCCTATATTTTGTAAAAATGAAATTATCCCTAATTTATTATAGAAGGGAAAATTCCAACCAAAATGTACTTACTTTCTGTTCATCAAGTGGATATTTCTCAATGTTATGTTGATAATGTTTCACGAGATCTAAAACAGACGCCATGCTAAATGTTTCACCAACAATGGAGTTTTTTTTTTGTAAAATTACAAAATGAGTGCCAGCTGGTAAACGGGCACCATTTTTGTCACTTTTCACACACACATGTCAAATACGTACGTACAGACAGATACGTCACCCGTCGTCGCGTATCGAACCGTTTAGGTTGGCCACAGACATGGACAGTTCAAGTTCAAACATGGAGAGGTTAGGCTCAAAAAAGCTTGTACTCAGAGGCATAATAACTCCAAGTGCGTTTGTCGGCTGGCCTTAATAAACTTCTTTGGCATTAAACAAAGAGAATATAATATAATTACGTAAGACTTTGGTTTTAAACAACGATACCTATCCGCGACACATTTAGGATAGCTGAATATTATGCATGGAATACATGATGTCTATTATAGACGACCGCACGGACGGATTACTTAAGAACCTTATTCATAACATTTATTCATATAAATGTAAGAATATACATATAGACACTAGATATGTTCAAATGAATAAATATTAACCTGGCATCAATTCACAATCGCTGAATTAAAATATCGCTGAACGAATCATCGATCACCCTGACTGACATGCAATCTAATATACAAGTGAGCGAGTCAGTTTCATTTAGTACAGGGGTTCCTAAAGTGTGCGTCTCGGCGCCCCGGGGCGCCGTGGAGAGTTAACAGGGGCACCGCAAGGCACTTCTATTTTCTCTTTTCCGGAAACTAAAATTAAAAGACATTTGTTAAATATGCAAGTCGACACTTCAAGTGAGAGTAAGTACCAAGCATCTTTTTCTGTTACTGTATTTTAATATTTTTCTATCAATTTTAATATATATTCTTGTGTGTCAATATATGTGAGCCTCACTTTGTGAGGTTAAACTAAAAAGTTGTTTTCATATCATTATACACATATTTTGACTAGCACTCCGGGACAAAATACTAAACCTGTGAGTGCGCCGCGAACTCAAAAAGTTTGGGAACCATTGATTTAGTAAAAAGCATTAAATTTAGCGCTAAACCTCATAATTGGCGCCACTAACATGTCTAAAAAATGATTTCCCATATCTACAAGCTCGTCTGTGGCAATCCTGTTTTAATTGATGGATTGAAATCAATGTTGCTACTTAGCAACTTTGTAACTAGATCTAGCGGTGTTTTGACTATGTCAGCGACATTGTTAATCAGGCGTTTCATAAATTTTATCGACTTTTAGCTATGTTCCATACATTTTCCATAAACTAGGGATATTTAGGCACAATTTTCCGTAAACTAGTGACTTTCTCTATATTCCTAGATATTGTTACAAAAGTGGCAACACTGATTGATTGATTTTGATTGAAAAAATTTATACACACTCGATGACCGTCGATTGAGATTGACATTTCTCACTCATCTCACAGTACCTAACCTACCCTGAGGTTTCTCCCGCGCTTTTGTGGCGTCCACGTCAGCTTTGTTTCGATTTGTCTTGCAAATTGTTTTACAGTAGTGCTTTTCTAGTAAGAATGGTGTTTCTTGCTCGAAAAACTTCGACAAGATGTGAATAATGTGTGGGACAGTGAAGTAAAGTCAAATAAGACGCTGCAGCCCGATCCGTACTTGGCTGGATTTTGAAGAGACACACTGCGTCCGGGACGCCTTCTTATTTGGTTCGGATGGCGCAGAAGCGTGGAAGATTCTCCCAGATAGCATTGAAATGTGTCACATCAGCATTTTAATGAAGACTTGAAAGAGTTGTTTACATCAGAAATGGCTGTATGGGCTCAGTTCCCTTTGCCTTAAAAAAAACAACAACAAAACCTAACCTACCTACAAAAACATTGAAATCATGTGATTTTGTTGAATTGTTAATCTTATATTCATGAAAGGATAATCATTTGATTTTGCTTAAGTTTTAGCATTTATTCTGATGTGATTTATACTTTACCATGGCCAATAAGACTGAAGGTTGGTATTTTTCAGATATTTCCCCAGTACCCCTCGTCTTGAACCAATTTTTATTAAATACATTAAAAAATAAATTTAAATTGTCTTTATTTTTCAGAAATCACAACTACTCCAGACATGGTCACAGTCTGCGAGTTACTTGACAAGCTTATGGTAAGACAATTACACTTGATGGAGGACAAGATGCGCTGTGAAATCAACATAGAATCAAGTATTAACAACGGGAGTATCCACCTTGCTAAGTCGAGGTACATCATGGGCCAGAGCTACGTCAGTACTGCCCAACTGCCTATGGAAAGTAGTCCAGAATTTTCCGCTTCGACTGTTTGTGAAACTACAGAGGAGGATGGCGTAAAACAGCTGAAGGTTGTTGAG
Organism: Hofmannophila pseudospretella; assembly: GCA_947369225.1. Taxonomy (NCBI): domain Eukaryota; kingdom Metazoa; phylum Arthropoda; class Insecta; order Lepidoptera; family Oecophoridae; genus Hofmannophila; species Hofmannophila pseudospretella. The sequence goes on along the minus strand of OX376321.1, from coordinate 7,529,090 downwards.
AACAAAGCGGAGAACATCGTGAATCCTCTACGATGGTTTGGTGTGCTCGTGCCCCAGAATCTGCACAGAGCACAAAGTATTTTTCAGAATGCAGTAAACTATGTAGTAGAATGTGTCAATGTGCAGTTGCAGATACAAGATAATATTAAGAATATTGAAGTATTGAAGGAGTATAAAAATATGCTTCAGTCAACCAATAAGTTGTAATACAGGCTAAATAGAAGATTTAATTGCCTAAATACGGTAATATTTGTTTAGTTTCGACATTGTTGAAACATCTTGATGTAGAAACATTGATCTTTGATCTGTGATCATTTGACAATGATATAAGGTCCGTGTTCCTTGCATCGTTATCGCGTATGCTGCGAACGGATTAGTTGCTTTGTATTGATTCCTATGGAACTGCACTCATGGCATTGGGAAAATCCGGGCCTGACGTCAGCATTTTGAACATACAATTCGTAAATACCGACATTCCATTCGCAGTGTACGCTGAGATAACGACGCAATAGACAGCATTGGGCAGCATTGTTTGCTCTATGCTCTTGGCTGAATAAGCCAATGCAAGAGGTACCTATTATTTATTAAGTTATAATACATACCTAATTATTGTTAAAAACAAAATCTGGTTAACATTTAAGAATAAAGAATTTTAAACTACAGAAAAAGTATTATTCACTTGTTGTCTATGGTCTATCTTTAAATAGAGGTATGGATATCAGAATGTAATGTTTATTTTGTTTTTGTTGTATGAACACAAAATCAAAAAACAACATATTTTTGGGGTATGTTATTTCTAAAAAAATACTCTCTACCTAGTATCTACCTACCATTTTTAGTTGTGCTTTAAAACCTTTAAATATAATAGAAAACTTCCAAAAAAACTGGGGAGTCTGGCAAGATGCTAATGGTTGCAAGCTTTTATTTATATCTATTCTTTTAGGTACCTATATCTATCGTTTAGGTGTGTTAATTAACTATAGTATCCATTATAACAACTGCTAATTATGGACGATAAAACATCGCGTAATCGCCACGGGAAGACTGGGTCGAAGATGATCGTGAGAGTCGGGATCGTAAAGTACTTGCCTGGTACTTACTACTTAATGAAATGTATTCGCAGACACGCGCGGTTGTCATCTCCATGGATTTATGCGGTTCCCCTGTGGGTCAGCGGGCCGCGGAGCCAGTTTTGCAGCCCCGGGGCTCTGCCGCGTGACCTCTGTCAACCACTACCTTCCCCGCGTGCTTTGTTTGCCCACAACCGCCGCACCCACCCTCTATAATTTTCCCTAACGCCTAACGTTGCTCTTTGATCCTTGGCACCGCTTTTCGCAAATACCAACACGATGTGATTACATTGTGAAGATGACGTGATAAGTACCTATCCTAAAACAATACCTAGCCAACACCTATGTAACCATAGAAATAGTTTCTGTTCTATGTACGAGTAGGATCGTTAGTCTGGGTTGGGGTCTATAACGAAACATACTAACTGTACTGTACCGATATTTGCAACTTAATTTACTCTACTTAGGTACGTTCAGAAGTGCAAAGTAATGCCTATGGTTCTAAGAAGTGTCGATATCCAGCGTTATGAAACCTATTATCTGATAAGTCCACGCATGACATGGTCTAGCTGCGTAGTTAGATAGGAAACGATCCCCGCATGGTCGGTCGGCTTCGCTTCCCACGCGGGTCCATTTGACCCTGTGCGTGCCTGTGGCTCCTTGGTACCTGGTACTGGTACCTACAGCACGCGTGGTACACGGCGAACCCGATGTTCTTTGGGTTAGTACAAGCCGAGCGCTAATGTCGCCGTTATCTGCACGCTCCCACCAGTCGTGTGGGAGCCAATCCTTATAAGGACTCTAAAGGACGAGACTGTGAATTACAAACTTCTGACAATATTGTGGGTGAATAAGTATGGTATACATTATTCATCATTTGACAACAAAAAAATCGGAAATGGATGGAACATTTTTGGGGGTATGTGTAGGAAGAATCAATCTCTTTTTAAGGATTTAGAAGCGACTACTACTACTGCTACTCAGTACGGTCTCGAAGACTCTGACTCTACTACTACATACAGAGTCAAGCGAGTCGGTAAATAATCAACGCCTTATGAGTGCTCATGAGTCATGAGTTCTTAGCATTTGGCCATATCATTGCTTTACAACGACCTGTAGGGGACTAAATACTGAGTTGAGCGAAAACGCGGAAACTAGACAGAATTAAGTACGCGGGAAACTAAAATAATACCTTTAATAGTTATCTACTTTAAAGGCAACGATTTTATAAATTATGGTAATATATAAAATCCTTGCTTATAGGCTACAAACTAACTGACAACTTTACTCGTTTGCTTCATGTTCATACCTTACCGAAATCACTTAAATGTCTAATAGCAGTACCTTACCTAAGTACATATACTGAGTGTGACAAAACCCCCTATAGAGCCATAAGGGGGGTGTTCAAAGTACCTATACATTACTGAACAACTTTCACTATGAGACCAACTCCGAAATCGCGAAAAAAAATCAGCTGTTTCATACATTTCGATCGTGTACCCTAGGTATTGAGCTTTTGTATGGAACTGCTGAATATTTTTTTCGCGATCAGTGTTGGCCCCGTAGTGAATTTTGTTACACATAATAGGTATATATAGGTAAAGGTAGTAAGTACCTACTCTTAATGATGTGCAACAATACCTACTTCACTTCCTATATACCTATACGAAACATAATATTACAAAATCACCTGTAATTCCCCTGGGTATAGGTATATTTGTGGAAATAAAAATATTTTGTACTTTGTATTCAAAAACTAGGTTTCTAATACCTGTATCTTAATCATCGTACTATAATTCTGTGTGACTGTACAATGACTAGGTACCTATATAACAGGACTGTCTTCCTGCACAAAGCTATATCCAATACGCGGCGAGATTGTTATCGTTGGGGAATCACACTAACAAGTAAACGTGGACTGGCAATGGGAGTGGGCACCGTTGGGACCGAATTCAATACAGTGCGGAAGCGTTGGGCCGGTAATCTGCTCGCGCGGCACCCGCGATCGCGATATTTACTTGTATGCTAATGCCGGCCCTTACCGTACGACCGCTGAACAAGCTGATGTGATAATACCGAACGGACTCCATATAGAGTGATACCAACAAGAGATACACGTGTAGATAAGGGCGATTGTCGAGCCCGACCGTAATAGAGACAAAGGGACAAGTCGCCATTGCACTGTTGTACGTTGAGTAGCTCGTAACATTCTATTGGCCCGCAATAATGGGCGATTCTATTATCATTGGGAAGGGAACGACACGTTGGTATTGGATACGCCTCATACGCCACATTAGGTTCGTCGAAGTAAATACAATTCTAATTGTTTTTAATTTAATTATACCAATAAATGTGCCTCGCAGGCAATCGAGGGTTATTTTTATGTCCTCTGTTTCGGTAAAGCCTTCGAACATTAAGTCTAAATGCTCTAGCTCTAGCTCTAGCAGTCTCGTTGATATATGGGCAATGCAATAGATGTCATACAGATGCATCTGTATTGTCAATGAAGTATAATAATTTTATACTCCATTGACAATAGGTACACTATATGAATTTTAGTAATTCCACGGAGAAACTCTCGTTGGTGTCATCTGTGGGCATTTATGGTAGTATGAATAGCAAAGTAATATTTTCATCAGTATATTGTCAATGAATTAGCGCGGTCTCGTTGATGTCTTCTATATGGGCAAACCAAAGTGGTCTCGTTGACGTCATCAAAACGTTTCCCCCTCCAATCCTTCCCCTATTGATCCCCCACCCCCTTTATCTATGTACCTATAAGAGTTCTGGCCCTCAATATGTAAACAAGAAAAAGAAGAGAGTCACTTCCTACGCCGGCCGAGGAAGCTCGTGTCCCTATCGGCGAGAAGCGCGTGCGCACACGCTTGTTATCTGTAATTTCGATACTTACGAGATTAATATCGCGTTAAAGGGTCCATCAGAGGAGGATTGTTAGGGCGTCCGCTGGCGAGATTCAGGCAATTTGTCCAAAGGTCAACCAAGACAATTACAGTGCTCATCGGTCAGTGCGCCATGCATGTTATAAATAATACATGCCACTTCTAGCTATAATGAATTACAGTAATCTACTCGGTCATTATTTAAAAATACACTCGGTTTAAACTCAAGTTTCTCGAAAAACAAGCAAAGAAACCTCTGTTTAACATTATTTGCGTAAAACTACATTAAATCTTACAAATAAAAATATCCAGCAACCACTTTACGCACATCTACATTCTACTCGTAAGATTGATGATGTAGCTGCTATTTCGTTTTGTGATAATATGTAAAGTGAGGTAGATAGTTGTATGTTTAAATTGTGACTCAACAATTACGAAATAAAACCACTACTACCTGTCGGAAGTATCTGTGGACCTGGTGTAGCAATTATGGCGCGTTCGACATGCAAGATTAGACATCGACATGGTAGTCTATTTCGTTCACTCACGTAGCCACCAACATTAAGTGTGAGCGTAACAACACATTTCGATTCGATAGTCTCTCGACTTTACATGTCGAACGTACCTATCAGAACGTCCCACTCAGATTCATAGATAGATCAATACATATTACCTACGAGTATTTACATACCTGCCTAAGTATTTTTATTTAACAATACATATACACAAAGGCATTAGGTACCTATGTAATAATGAAAATATATTAAATTGAGTGCACTAGGTATTGCTTCAGATTTCTATGATGACTGCGTGACTTCGAACGAGCAAGCATTGAACTGCAACAACATAATTTCGATTGCCGACAGTTTTATTAAATAATAAGTATCGTAAACAGCTCCCCCGGCGAATTAATATAGCGACCGATCCCTCTGACCTTCTGTGATTTAGCAATATTGTCTCTATATGAAAGTAATTATAGCGTGAGCTATAAATTGCAGCCGCTGTTCCTCGTTCCATCGCGCATCCGCGCCGCTATTGTGATGAGATGCTGGGGCCCGATTTTACTAATACGACGTAGGTATTCTGAATATAAACTGAATTGTAATTACTACTTAATTGATAAAGACCGACAAATTTTTAGCTAGAGAACATTCTTCAAAAGCCGCTTGTATTCCGGATTTTGGTCAAATTTCGATTTTCGCTGCCATTTTGCGTCATTTTAATTTAATAGATTATTTTACCAAGTTATTGGGTTGCTCCTTAATACATTATCCATTATTTGATGTCCTCTCCACGATTGAGTACTTCTTATTTGTTTCATTCATTTCAATAATAGTTACTTACCTATATTAGGGATGTTACGGAGCTTCGACTCCGACTCCGAAAGGTCGGAACTTCCGATTGATTTTACACCTCCGACTCCGACTTCGGCTCTGATAATTTTGAATCGGAGGTTATACCGAAGATTTGTGAGCAAACATATTTAAATATCAATATTTTATTAAATAGTGTAGGAATACATTTATGTATTATTATTTATGTATTCCTACACTACTCTCTATAGGAACATGTTTTATTGCCGCAAACGTCATCATAAAAAAATATTGGCCAGTTCAGCTATTTTATAAATAATTTTTTGTTTTGTTTTTAATTAAAAAACGGTTTAATATTTGAACTTTTTCTGAACATCTCTCTTCTATCTCCGACTCCGGTTCCGACTCAGATAAATCAAATTTAAAACCTTCGGTTTCGACTCCAGTTCCGGTAAAACCACCTCCGTAACATCCCTAACCTATATACCTACCTATAACGTGAGCGTTGACAAGGAATGTTAGTATTTTTTGCATAGACTTTTTGTTAGAAAGCTACTCGCTCACTTTTCCGAAGACACGTCGTAAAGTGGATCATAATTGCAGTTTCGTGGCGGGTTGACGACAACTCGGTCGAGAGCCGCCGGTTAGTGCCCAGGAATTCCATGCCAAGTGCAATTTTCCAACACAACTGGGTTCAATTGTGATTTTCATTACCGGTCCCAGGGGTTCGCGACCTACTCTAATTAGCTTAGATGCTTATGATTAAACTACTCGGTCACGACTCGTCGATTTACCTCAAATCCGTCGCGCTTTTGTCTTGAGAAGCTGAGCATCCGTCAAGTCAGACGCCAACTGCCTGATGCATTCCATTTGCTTTCATTATGGGAATAGACTTACGAACGTACTACCTAAGTATAAGGATGGGAAGTATAGTCTTTTATTGCTATTTCGACATTTGTAGTAGATACCTACTCTTAGATACATAGTTGGTCTGATAGTCAATATAAAAATTCCTTATCCGAATGGATTCGAATGACATAAAAAGAGAAAAAGTATAATCTGTCATTTTTCCTGCTGACTACCATTATTCAAAAATATGTGAATGCAGTTTTGAATAAGTCTAAAAATCAGGGAAGTTTACATAAGAACTAAGAACACTATCACAGAAATCGGACTATTAGCACCCTGCATTGGGTGAATTCCAAAATCTTTGGGTTCTCGTAGTGGCCTTTAGTGCCCCCGGGGCATTTAAGCACTGCCAGTCTAAACTTTCGACCGTGTACATTCACCAATACTGCTATGGCGCAGCTTAGCCTAGCGACACACTACGTCGAACTTACGCGCCCTGTTACGCTCATAATGCTTTTTAGGTTACCCGCGACACACCTGACGGAAATTACGTCGCCGAAAACTCATAAAAACTTCGACCGCGTAATTTCGGCATAGTGTGTCCCTACACTTAGAAATGGCAATACAGGTGGATAATTTAACTTACTGAAGTTAACGTGTTGTCGCAGGATATTTTCGAGCTTGAGCACAATTCTGTCGGTCCAGTTGGCGTAATGGCCCGAGGTCTCGAGACACGGCGGGCCCTAATGTGGCGATAAAAGGTATAAACATGTCGCACTTAGATGCAACGGCCAGTTCTAAACACGCATTCGACGAGCAAAATTATTTATACCGTTCGGAACACGGGATAGGTGGGACATATTATGTATTTCACAAATCTCACTGTCACTCACCTTATTTGGGCCTTCATCCGTTAAGGATACTGTACTGGGCTGATTGTAATAGGTAGGTATCAGAAGGTAGGTATGCCTAAGTAAAAAAATAGGTACCTATAACGTATCTAATGATTCAGGATCGATAGATCTATTGTAATTTAGATTACACAACCGATTAGAAGAGGTGTTTGAACGAAAGAAAATCAAATCAATGGACTTGTATTTAGGTACATATTTTTTAACTGATGTATATATTTAAATAAATAAATATAAATAAATTCTTTATTCAGGCACGCGTCCCAATAGGTACAATCTTACAATTGTATTAATATATGACAGTAATTAATTTAAATTACTACGATCATTTACATAGAAAATTTAAGTCATACATGTACAATGTATTGAATATGGCCCTGATAAATTTGGTACGTGATAATTTGTCCAATAGGAACAAACACTTAATAGATGTCTACAATATAAAAAAATAACAGACCGTTAACCAGGGGCCCACGCGACGCGCGACTATTCAAACATTCTAATTAGAAAAGCCGCCTAAGTTAAAATAAAAAAATAACTGTCAAAAAAAACCACTCAATAATTGAAGCCTGTGTCATGCTGCGGGCTGTGTTTGCCGTCGGCCGTCGGTAATACTCAACTAACTAGTTAATAATGTTAGTGTTCAATAAGGGAAGTCCTTATCTCCTAATTTGTTTCTTACGATTTACAGGTTTCGCACATTTTTATTCTGCACGCTCACGACTTGATCTTGCGACCACATGTGCTAAATCAATGTCTAGATGACTAGGTGCAAAGCGGGTCAAACATTTCACCTCATCATTTATAGAGATATATAAATAAGATCTACTTACGTTTATGTTATCGTTTCTTTAGAAATTAAGTGCGGCGATTTTCAAGTGCGCTCTTCGCTGTGTTAAAAGTATGATAAATTATAATGTAAATAACTAATAGGTAAGTTTATTAGATATATGTAGAGTCTTATGATTGCTAAGGACCTAGATACGAGTAGATTCTAAAAAAATATCTAAGGAAGGTTTAGGCAGGCATTTCCTATCCGACTGAGCAATATACCTACTCGTTAGTTCATCTACCTGCATATAGACATAGGCACCCGTATAGACTGAACAGTGCAGATGAGCACTGACATGACTTTCTAATAAACTGGCTCACTAGTTCACACCGAGACGTAACGGCTACATTTGCAATCGATTTTGCACGTAGCATACCATTGTTTCCATTCGGTTACGAAGGCATTTTTCCATTTGCAGCGAGGTGTTCTATGCTTGTTGATGTAGGTTGCGGTCTGCGGTTCTCGACTCATACGCAGCTCTGTAGTGACCGTTTTTGAAATGTTTGGCGTAGTTGCTAGGACGCCGGACTCCCACACAGGTCCGTCCGGGTTCGAAAACATGCGGTGTAATTTTTTAACTACGGAAACAGGGCTTAATCGCGTTAATTCGTGTCAGTACTGTATGCAGTTTTATTATACATAAAAACTAATGAGATTTTAGGTTTTTTTTTCAAAATTTTACGTACCTACATTTACCGAAAACTGAGGAAATCTACAGAGATGTGGGAAAGGCAATGACTAACCGCTCCCTTAAATCTGCCCAGGTAATTATTCATACGTGGTTAATACCACAAAATGATCGTGAATCGCGACCATTATTGGCGAGAATGAGACTTTAAGATCGTATTGTCTCCTCGTTTTTCCGACATTAAGAAGTGTTTTCACTGGGTAGCCTCTGACTCCTGCATCTATCTACCTATCAATTATTCGCTCCCGACCTCTGTAATTACTACCTAAATATTGCACGCCGCAATTACAACGCCATGTCCAATTTGCTAGCCGTAATAGGTTCGCGCTGTGCAAAATTTTTTGCCCACCAAAAAACTAATACAAACGATGCGCGAATACTGTTATTTTTGTTTTGCATATCGGTTTCGTTAGGCAATCAATAGGCTGTTGTATGTACCTATACTAGTTCGGTAAGGAGAAATCTGATATTGCTCCGTCCATTAGAAGAAAACATCCCAGCCTATTGTAGTGATGGTCCGTATTTACGCGCGTCAAGATGCTATCTCTCTGTGAAATAATGAATAAACACCTGTAGGCAGTGTGTGCGGAATCGATAATGACGTTGAAGATATTCGGTTTCTGGCAATCAGATATTTGCACAAGCAAAACCGTTGATTTTGACCCCATACCTAACTATTGTTTGCACGACCCAGCAAAATGTTTGTTTTCCTAATAGGTAGTATTGCTCGAAAGTAGGTATTAGTTAGATTAGTAGCATCTCACATAAACGTTGAAGAATAGAATAGAAAGTTTTATTTGATCAACACTTTACGAAACCACACAGGTGTTACTAAAATAAAGATTTTGTTCCAAAACGCTTATGAGATTGGTATAAATCATTATACCAATCTATCAACTCATACTCATTTCATTATTATACCATTAAGTCGTAATATAAGTAAGTATTATTGGACGAAACAGAGCATTATTTTGGCTTGTTACAGTCGTCGTATAATTTTTAAATTCACCCTAGAGATGGCGCTACTAGTCTAATTTCTAATTCTGATTTAATCTAAAGAATGAGAAGGATTATGCTGTACAAATTTCCACGAGGACGAGGTAACACATATAAATTTATAACCAAAGATATTTAAACCCTAGATAGTCCGATTTCTGTGATTGTACCTACTTGTAAAGTTTATAAAGCTAATTTAATGTAAAGGATGAGAAGGATTAAGCTGCAAATATCCACGAGGACGAGGTAATTGTACGCGTAATGCGGTTAGTACGACCAATGCGGTTTGCTCGGCTGCGGTAAATCTCGGCTGCTTGGACTAATTGGCCGTATTGTGCCATTACGGCGTAATAAGAGGGGAGGCTATTAGGCGGGCACGCGCGGGCGCGATGACACTGCGCGCGACGCGCCGACGACGGCTGCACAAAATAGACATGTAAGTATGTACCAGAATATCTCAATACTAGCGTAGTTCTAGGTTTTAGCGCACTCTCACACGCACGCCCCGTGCTCTGTCGGTGACACTTCTTATTAGGCCCAGGTCCAGCGTCTAGCGGAGTGTGATTGTGCGAGTTCCTCACGCTATAACGCTAGTATATCTACTGGTAATTATTATGTTTTGTGGCGTCAACGACTCCGTCAGCCCCAACGAGCGTCGACCCGTGTTTCGTTGAGCGATTTGCGTATGATAGAAAAAAACATGTAAAAGTAATATTGAGTTCAGCTGCCTACATGTCAAAACAAGGGATAGGTAGGTATGTATAAAAATACAAGATTTTAAAAGTCCCTGTCAATTTGGATTGTGGTCCGACGTATGGACATTGATTAATTGTGGTTTGGCGATCGATGATAGTGTCCAGTCGACTGTTGTATTATGGCAGTCTTACTTTGATTTTATTTGTATTTTTGGTGTAACAGGTAGGTAAGTTATGTGTCAATGTTATCAATAGAATTTCCCCACAACGTCTTGAGCTCAACGCTAGTTAGGTATCACAACATAAGCACTAGAAATATAATACAGCAAGTGATACTCGAACCCTTAGATCAAATACCTATAGCGCTCGATCTATAACTTTAGGTGATTGATTTGAAGAGTATAATATTATGATTTCAATAGGGCTAGGACTAGACTAGACTTGACTTAGATTAGACTTGTCAAGATGGTACACTTTATAATCTGCAATAAGGAGATCGTTGTCAAAAAATAGTTCACATTAAATTCCGAAATATGGTGGACGTAAAAGTAGTCTATTAATATATTAGGTCTCTACCTATGAAGCTGCCGCTGAATTCAAAGCATAAATTTAATTAGGTATATTCCCGGTCAAGCTTGACTGACCCACATTTGCTAAACCTTATCTAGACAAAATATTTGAACAGCTTGCATCTTGTTCTTGTCTATTTGTGCAATAAAGTGTATTTTACTTTTACTTATTTTAATTTGAACACCTATCAAATACTGAATAGTAGTCTCAGGTCATCAAGGGTTAGTTATTATTCGACTCTACATAGAGATAGTCGAGACGCGAATTAGTACAGTCCAAGAGGTTAAGGACTCTCAAGTACCAATTTCTGAATGAATAGTTGTTAGTTAGCGTTTACCCTCGGGTGTTCGAGTAATTGGACAAACTGCTGGGTCAATGGGTGATGACCAGCGGTTCTCAATCGCACACAACACGTTAATAGCTTCACCTAAATAAATCACAACTAACGGTTAATTCTCGCCAAATGAATCTTAATTTGACAAGGCCTCAATGAATGCGCGGACTTAATCATACACTGCTGTTGAACAATGAACTCCTCTCTAGCAAAAACGTCGGCAAAGAAATGAAACTGGGACATAATAATACTTATTTATTTCCATATAGAATATACAAGTCGCGGAATAACAGTGGCGAAAGTAGGTACATTAATTATACAATGTGGCCGAATTGGCGAACATTTACAAATAAATTGTACTATACATTTATAATACATTTCATATAAAAATATTAAAGTATTTTGTAGTAGGTACCTATCTATTTATACACGTATCAAAACCGAAAGGGTACAGTGGTGACTAAGGGCGACTGCACACTTCCGAAGCGGGACTTCGGTATTACGGACGGAAAAGTTGAACCGGAAAATCAAGTGTCACGAGCACGAGATAAGCTCGCAGTGCAGCATGTTGATTTAAATTACATTTATTTCAGTAAACATGCGGCGCAGGTTCCTTGACTGCAAGTTCCACCGCCCCGGTTCAATTTAAACCGACCTACATTAGTATTTAAAAATAAAACTCCTGGTTTTTTAGCACCTTCAATTATCGGAAAAAAGAAAGTAGAAAGTAAAGTGTCGACGGATCGGACGGTTTTGATATTAAAGTGTTTAAATTATATAAATATTATGTGTAGTCGCCTTTTACTGCCCACGTCCTTCGCATCACTTGCTCTCCTGAGATAATAAGAAACGATAAATATTATCTATTATGCATCTAACACTAAAGTAATAAATGATACCACATATCAAAGATATGAATTGGTTATAAACTTGTAATATAAATGTCACTAATAAACAACCAATGCTAGAACGAATTCACTAAACTTAAACCAAGATTACCTGTTCCTGTGATGTAATTCTATAACATAATAATGACAACAGTCTTTGTAAAGCTACAGGGCTAAGCTAAAACCTAATCTAGCCAAAACGACTAACAAGAAATAAGAATATACATATGCATGAAACATGAATATTGGAATAAGTGGAACGGAGAACTTTGTGCTACCATTCACTGCAAATAAATCTATTGTGCCTAACTACTTATTGTAGTGAAGTGACTATTCAAAGGCACATTTTCATTTTTAAGCTGCACATTTTGTCTTATCATTAAGAAATGGGAAACAAATTTAGTTTGTGCAATAGCGCACCTGATAATAAGCATTTATCCAAATACTTTCTTGAGTAAACTGTATAGCATAAAATCTTATTTGAGTAAATTAAGAACTTGTTAAGAATCAACATCAGAATATTCGAATGAAAATAATACATTAATGCACAGGTAGTCCCGCTATTATTGTGGTCGCCCGCGCCATCTCGACATGAGTTGTAAATCGAACACAATATATTGATTTATTGAATAAACTCAATTCTCAATCAATATGCCAAAACGTTTTTGCATCATTCAAATGTATCTGAAGAAGATTCTTTTAATGTTCCGCTTAATGTCTAGATTAGTGCGATCGACAACTTCATTTATATTGATAAAACCGTTATATGCAAACATTTTATCAAGAGTTTTATCACATACGTACTACAAATAAGATCAACTCGCGAGTTGAAACAAAGTGACTAGTAGAGAAAAATAACACTGGCAAAAAAATCAATATCTTCGAAGAGTATGACACGTTTTTTTTTGGCAAGAAAATCAGACATAGAGAGACATGGCGCCGTTTCAGAAACCTAACCAAAGTAGATATGTACGTAATGTATGTTGCAATTAACGAAGCGTAATTTAAGAGCGGCGCCGAACTAGCTTTTTTTTGATCGGGTCTCCGGGTTTCGGCGTCGCAGCAGTTTCGGGTAATTAACCGGTCGGGTATACGTGTAATTACATGTGAAAATAGCGAGTTGTAAATGGCGCGGGGTCGTTGAACTGGGCGGGTAAAAAATGTTGTAAGAATTGGTTGTAAAAAATGGTGGAGGTTGGCTGTCAAAACACGCGTCACGGGATTATGGATGTGTCGCCCGCGGCGCGGCGCGGGCGCAGCTTATCAGCACAGAGGTTTATTGATCGCGAGCCGCAGAGGCCGCGGAAGCCGCCGACGCCCGTACATTGTTTGCTAATGAGAAGGTTCGCAGGCGCAGGTGGCCAGCCGCGGTCTCGCTCTCATATGATGTCACAATGACAATAACAAATCACATCATTATTATATTACACATTATTTGTGGGCTTTTAAAGTATGAGCAGATTTATTTAGTCACTGCCGTGCCACTGGATATCAGTGATAGCATCGAAAAACTTCATATTTAAAAACACCATTATAAATCATACGAAACACAATAGAGAAGACAGTCAAAATGAGAATTTTTTTAGCGAAGTTACTTGTTGGTTATAATCAATTTTTAGAACGGTAACCGTTAAACAAATTCGACGCAGCATCGGCAGTGTTGACTATTACTTCAAGACCTTACAGATTACATCCGTAACGTACTACGATGTTCTAACGTCTGTTATTGTTGTGGTTCAAAATTCCCATGTTTTTATTTCGAGAACACACACGAGACACTGCCACCGACATTTCTAATTAACACTATCGTAAAGCTCACATAATTAACTTGACACAATAATTACACCATGCACTCGTAATAAAACTGTACATAATGCTATTCACGTAAACTATACACTTTTTTTTCATAATATCAACCACATTCTGCTAGGCCATTGTGTAAAATTACGATGACTGTCCATCGTTTATTACTATTACAGAGGTTAAAAGGAGTCTCACTCGACTGGTTATTTATAGACAATAGGGTATTTGACAAGTATCAAATATTTAATACATTTCATAAAAATAAGAAAATAGATATAAATTCATGGTCAAATATGAAAACAAAATTAAACTCCGTTGAAAAATAAAATAAAATCAGACGATAGAAAGAGACGGCAATAGGTAATTGTGACGTCACTGTTATGTAGCGCCATACAAGCAAGTGCTTGGCTACATAATAAGGATTGTTTTGCTAAAAAGGGACAGAGCATCCCCCCACTATTACAACATTAATATAGCTGATGTTAGTTGAGATATCGATAAACGGATTTCAGATCCATCTTCAGGATGTCCATGTAAGTTGATTGATGCAAAAAAATACAGTCAAATACCCTATTATGAAATGGAATCAACTTTTGATAGTCGACGGATAGATATATTTAGGAGATAACTAGACGAGTCGATTATGAAAAAATAAGTTTACACAACAGCCTAAATGTGACTAGGAATGAAATTAAATTATGTACTATTGTGGAAGACGACTTAATTCTAGGTTGAACGAAGTTCAATTCTGAGTAAAAGAGTCACAAAAAATGTTCACGTAAAAACGTAGAGCGTGTTTTCAAAAACTGTGACTCGTAGTCTCTATTAGCCATAAAAATCGCCTGCAATATCAAATTTGTATGCAAAATTGATATATTAGACGAAATTTTAACGCTAATGAGACCGATAGAGATCATCAAAAACACTACATTAGCACCTCTCATGCAAAGTTTACAAAAAGTATTTACACATACTTACACACTGTATGGTACATATATATAGGTATATAAACAATTTTGAAAGCTGTGTTGTTTATGGGACACACACAGCTTTATTTAGGGTTGAATATGTCCTAGGATAATTATGCTATATTACATCTGGAATAGCTTACCGCGGGGCCGCCAAATCTTGCTACAAGTAGGTACTTATTGGTTCATGAGTTTGGTCAACGCGGCCCTTGAAATACTTGCACTCATATAGCATAATAATCAACATATCGATAAATCAGCCCTGCACAGGTTTCTTAGGGCCGGGTTAAACGGAGTCAGATACAGTTGCCTCCAGTAAACAAACAACAAACAGTTACTGTAGTCCTGGCGATTAATACAGCTCTATTTCGGATGAGCATTGATTTGTCAGCGTTTGCCAAAGTATTCGTCTGTTCCTGACTCCGTATAAACCTACTATTAAATCGAGAGCTTAGTATACACTTGCCAAGACATGTTGTTACTTTGTATACACTTGCCAAGACATGTTGTTACTTTGTATACACTTGTAAAGACATGTTGTTACTTTGTATACACTTGCCAAGACATGTTGTTACTTTGTATACACTTGCCAAGACATGTTGTTACTTTGTATACACTTGCCAAGACATGTTGTTACTTTGTATACACTTGCCAAGACATGTTGTTACTTTGTATACACTTGCTAAGACATGTTGTTACTTTGTATACACTTGCCAAGACATGTTGTTACTTTGTCGCTTTAACTTATTTGACACATTCATACTAATGTCAAGAATTCATAACAAAAACTGATTGTGACAAGGTTCCACATAGTATAGCTTGATATGTCACTGTACCACCCACCACTACGAGATGGGATCAACGTCGCGGCATAGATCAGCACACAGGGCGCTATGTGAACCGATGGAAAATGTCCGTGGTGATGCCGCGAAGGAAATCAAACACCTCTCCGCTGTCGCTATCTTCCATGATGTCCTCTGGTTTGCTAATCTAGGAAAAGAAACAGATCGATCAAAATAAATAAGTATATCATGAAAACATGATATAATATGAGTTCAATGAATTTTATTACTAGTAATAAGGCGACACTACAAAAAAAAGAGCTTCTAAAATTAAAATATGACTAGGTAATTAAATTCTGGTTTCAAAGAAACGAGTGCAACGCTCGCGAGGTTAAAGTTCCATTTATTATACCCATATTTCTAGGTATAAAATTAAATAGACGAAGTTGAAATTGTAATGGTGACTCAACTATAAGTCATTGAAAGTAAGCAAGCCATCAATAATTCCCAAGCACCTGTAACTAATGCTGCACAATGAAATCGTAATAAACATTCGAAACAAGTGCCTCTGATGGTAGCCCTGTATATCCCGCAGCATTTGATAACATCAATTAAGAATTTAGATATAAGTAGTAAAACGCACCAAGATTAATAGTTACAAGTGCACTACAACAGTTATTTTACAAGTGTACTCGTATATTTGTACATCGCAGGTTGTATTTCTATTTGAATCGGAATTCTGGATTTTAACTTGTTAGCAAGTAATTGATTCCACGAGGGGCATATAGTTGTCGCCATTGACTGCGTTTTACTAGCAGCATTCGTTACAAGGCAATTAGGTTTGATTGTGATTGGTAATCGCTAACATCAAGGACGACTATAAACCATTGCACCCATAAAACTATCACGTGTAGTTTTACATGAAGCATAAAATACTGCTACACTACATCGACAACTCGACTCGACCGGCAGCACTGCGTGTTATACACATGTCAAGCATGTAATTATTTTAAACTAAGATGTTACAAAGAGCTCATATTACTAATATGATATTACGTCGTTTTTTTAAGACATGGCAAAAAATAAACACTCTAATCGACACTAATGATATGAAAGTTGCTCGCAAATGATTATGACAGAAAAACGCACGAGATGCTTAATAGCCAATAATTTAATCATGATATTAGTCTAGCCGGGCCGGAAGGCAAATCGCTCCGTTTATTTAGCTATGGAAGAGAGAAAAAGAAGTGCGGCCTACATTTTGAACTATTAGAAAAAAGTTTAATGAATGGGACATAGGCAATGGTCAAATTTCGTGGCCATTGTTGCCGATTTCTCAGAGCGATTTGCTAATGGCTGCTATTAGACTGCCTCTACACGCCTTCACCGGCCGGTAGGCTGTCCTCGCGTCTTGCGACTTGCGTGTCATCCGCCGGCCTTCCTCATCGCCCCAACAAAAAACATAATTATTCCTAGAACGGTAACAGAATCGATCCTCGTTTCGAGCAGATCGTCGTACGGTAACCCTATTTTTTGCAAAGTGCCGATATTTGGCATGTCTATCATCCTGGTAGCGGAATGCCAATTAAAGTAATTATTATTTAAACTGTGATTTAAGCTGGCTCACAATGGAAAAAGGTAATTATTAACATTGTGAAGTTGTAAGTAGTCAATATTTATTTTAACACTGTCTATTTAATCGATATTTGTAAGGCTCTATTTAATAGTTTGTATAAGTAAAAGTAGTCGCATTTATTTTGCTTTATGATATAAGTAGTAGTAGGTAATAGTAGATAGTACGTTCGGTAGACATTGTTCAGTTCTTTTTAGAAACTATTTATTCGTGCATATTCTGTTTATGTGAGAATTCATTACTTTGTTAGTGTGTTAAATATTTCGAAAATATTCTATACTTGTGGCAATAGGAAGAAGTGGTGAAGTGAATGTTGTTTGTTATGATTATAAACAATCAATATCAAGTATATTGATATTGTATTGTATAGTATATTGATATCCCACTAACCTAAAACTTTTTTCCCAAATCTCACATTAGAAAGACTTGGCTTTAGTTCGAAAATATAACAGCATTTATTTGTTAAAAGTATTGACAAGTAATATACAATTTGATTCATTTTAATATGTTTTATTTAACATTTCATGTTGAAATTGCAGGAAACAACTCGTTATTTGAATGCAAGTGGGCATGTAGGCATCAAAACGATATAACATTCTAAATTACAGAATGAAAGATTTATGTCGTGCACGGTTAATTTGAAATTCTATGATGTCTCTTAAAAAGACAAAAAAATGTTTAGGAAGTCGATAAACGTTCTCCCGATGGGAAACGAAAGTGGACCACTAGAAGTCGATAATAAAAACACGATACAGATCACGTACCGAGAGCTGGACTATTAAATTTTCCGCTTCATTTTGGCGACAAACGGTTTGTGAACGGTTCGCCGCGCGTGTTGCGAGTAATCCAATCAAGCGAATAACTGAAGGGTCAGACTCGGAGTGGAGCGGATGCCGTGAATTCCTGCAAAGACTGCTTCGAAAGAACTCAAGACTTCATTGAGAAGTTACGTTCCTTAGTGCATTGGTAGATTGGTGGTTAGAGAGTTAAAGAAGGTCGAAATCCCAATTTCGTAAAGATTTGAACTAGATAGATGCAGACTTTCTGACGAGCGTTTCCTTGTCTAGTACAACGCAACAGTCCGTTAAACGGCTTTTATACTTTGGGGCTTTATTCTGTAGATACTCTTTACGATCTTTACGATTACAGATCTAGTATAAATACTGGAGAATCTGATGTGATAATTTTTTACAGCAGCATACAAGCCACGAAATAAGAGGCCTGCAATTATTTTCAAAGGAAAAAAAGAATTGCCCCAAATGCGTCAAGAATAACAAGTTACTGCATTAAAGCCCTGGTTGTAATGTATACTTTTACCAAACCAACTGGAGTATCCACCCACATTAGTTTATAAAAGTAGGGGCCACACACAAAAGATTGTGAATAAATGAAGTGGCAATATTGGAATGGGTTTTTGAGAGATCACATGTTTTATATGCATTCTATTTATGCTAAATTAATAAAAGTTACAGAAAGCCTCATCTAACTAACTATCTACTAACATTCTTCAACACACACGGATATCTCAGAAGGTAAATTAAATTAGAATAAAAGAAAAAGCACAAAAAAATTGTAACAAATATTTAAGGTAAGTGACTAGAGATCGCTTTCATCTCTTTCGCTTTTTAGGTTTTTATTGGACTTTCATTAGAGAGAAAAAAGCAGTGTAAATGTGTAGACAGCCACGTTCCGTATAGAATAGCCGCGATGGCGCGGATCCATGTCGCGAGACAATATGGTCTGCGCGAGACCGAGCCCATACATACACTTACAAAAACTTAATGAAAGTCGAAAGTCACGCTTTCACTTGTCGGCGGCATGCCATTGTGGATCTATTGTAAAACACTCACAATAACACTCTTGTATAGCTAATTGTTAAATTATCTGAAAATGGAGCAATTAGGTCAGGTATGATTACTTATTAGAATCAAAATTGTGCAGGCAGGGTACAATCGCGTCAGTCTAATAGATGCCTACGTATACCTATCTATTCTTCTGATTACATCTTCTACATATTAATTTACTAGATATTGACCGTGAGTAGCTAGAACCCTCCTTAATGTTAAGGCATCCTTGTGCATCGTGTCATCTCGGTCGGTCTCTTGAAGGGTAGGTACAGCAGTACCTAACGACACGCCCTACTTCGAAAGTCTATTTTAATTTCGCTTGAAAGGTTTTTTAAAGGCGATATGATACTGTATAGAGACCACCTCTTGTGGTACCATCCTTTTACCTATTTCGTTAGCAGCAACGTTTGCTTTACATTTGAAGTGTTAGAAAACTAGCGTAATTATCGGCACATCAGGCATTTCAGTCCTCATGCCTTCAAGGTAGTGAGGTGAGATGTCTGTGGGCGACATTGACTACTCACCATTAGGTGACTCGTATGCTCTCCATATGTAATAAAAATAATTATTATTATAAGGTCCCTTTTTATTAGTAGCAAATATTTGGAGGGGGTATGTGCTGGTCATTTGTACCATTTTACACGAAAACCTAACCCTGTTACTTGTATGAAAAAATTCCATACAAAAGAAAAATAAACCTCATTATTTTGCGCTTTGGTAGCATAAACTCATCCACGAGTTTCATATACTTCTTATTTTAGTATTAGAATAGCAATAATTCATTCATTTGTAGAATTATCAAACAAACAATTTAGTCAGTTATCTCGAAAAATTAATAAATAATAAAAAAAATTTTTTTCCTATATTTATGGTTATAAGTAGTTATAACCTATAGATGACATAATAGAAATATTCGCCTCTAATAAAATTGGACCCTATATATAAACGCACTGTTAAAATCCTCCATTATTATCAAAAGGACTATAACAATAATCATGCATGATTTATGTTTATTCTCTGACCTTTCCACGAAGCATTGTTTATAGTTTACAGTTGATTATTGATTAACAGTCCGATGGTTAAGTGATAATAAAGTTATATTTCGTTAGAGATCGGCTAGGGGATAATAAAATATATCTAGGCTATTAAAGTATCGAGTTCCTTTGCTCTGTTCACTATTTTACTAGATATATGTATGTATTACAAACCGGTGTACGTAGGGGTGCAGGGAAATGAGTGTACTGATAAGCTGGCTAAAAGGGGCTCAAAAACCGGTTTTACGGGGCCTGAGCCCTTTGTTGGACTCTCAATGCGTACCATCAAAACAGCCATTAAGGCTAAAGCCAGGGACCTGCATATGGTGGAGTGATAAAAAATGATAAATTTAAAACACTCTAAGAGGTTTATTGGAAATGGTGGCACGGCTGGATGCAGGAAAATTTACAACTATAGCAGGAGTCTCACCCGTCTCATTGTAGGGGCGTTCACAGGCCATTTTGGCACTAAAAGCTCCTACACAAGATGAGACTGGCAGACAATCCCACCTTTAGAGCCTATGGTGACACCGTTGAGTCAATGGAACACTTGCTGTGCGAATGTGACTCGCTGGCTGGAGGGCGTATGAGTCTTCTGGGGGTAGCCTACCCGAAACCAGAAGACTATGGTAAGGGGTGAGCACAAAAGATCCCTGAGGGATAAAGTGCCGCTGGGGTTAACCCTGGCCCCCTGTCATAAGATAAGATGTGTTACAAATAAAACTAGTTCATTATAGTTAGTGTTATGTTTTGTAGAGACGTCATAATCATTGATATACATTACTTACCCATGAAAATAAAATTAAAATAACTCAAAGGAATATAAAAAATCGCATTCCAATTTAAACGGATTCTTTGATTTGTCAAACAATATACAAAGCCAAATGTAGTTATTTAATATACATACCTGATATTTTGTATACCTACTATC
The DNA here is from genome assembly GCA_947369225.1 of Hofmannophila pseudospretella. NCBI lineage: Eukaryota > Metazoa > Arthropoda > Insecta > Lepidoptera > Oecophoridae > Hofmannophila > Hofmannophila pseudospretella. The sequence continues at coordinate 7,508,047 of OX376321.1, read as the reverse complement.
ATAACTACAAATAGATTTAGCCGGATAATAATATGGAAATAGAAAGTAGGCAAATCGATTTGCAGATTGCAACTGCTATTTATTGCATACTTGACACTAGGCATTAAATTCCGGTATGGCTAACAACGGAATTTGCATAAATCCCACAATTCACATAACAAACATTCTAGTTTAAACAAGTAATTATATTCCATAACGTCTAATGAGACAGATTCATGGCGCTCCATTCTCTCCTCTGCCTAACCCGTAAGGGATATAGCGTCTAGTAAATTACAGTTTATCTTATTTGTCACCGTCAAGTTGAAATTGAATAATAAAAATTATTCGTGACATAACTTTATGGGTTTTCAGAGAAAACTGAAAAGTTTTGAAACTTAATATAGTCGTATAACTATTATTTCGGACATTTGACCCGCAAAGTAACGTGAGACTTTCGTCTAGGTTTCCGCTAAAATTAAGGATTTCACAAGTAGCAATAAAATTACGTGAACCACGGGTTTAAATTATAAATATAAGTGCACTGCACGGGAGCAAAAAAGGTCATTACATTTTCACGTCTGACACGGGAATATTATGCTACAGCGTAACAATGTGATATTATAAAGACCTATTCAACAGAATTAGTTATGCTTTGCTGTCTCACGAAGACGCTGAAGTCATATCAACACCTATTGTCGTCCTCCGTAGTGCCGCTACCTAATTGCTGTCAGTCGTGACTTTGTCCACGTGTTTTATCTTGACAACGGTCGTTTTGGTTTTTGCTTGTCAAAACAGGGAAAAAATCTGAAGACTTTATTATCGGTCTCATCTTTATTGTTGCCTTATAACATTTAAAAAAAGTAGCTTCGACAAACAAGCATCTTCACCTGATACTTGTATTTAGATCAAAAGAGAGAAGTTTTTGTGCGTTACAAATGCAGAATAATGGATTTTCCCAGAAGAGCCATGAATTATTTGATTTTCCCAGTTTATTTATGAACATGTTTGCTTTGGATTTCTTCCTAATGAATAACCTACGATTAAAGAAAATCCTTAATAAAATAATGTCGATGTGAAGTGATGAATGCAAGGAAGTTGCATACCTACTAAAAGTAAGTAACTGGAATGGGAACAAAGATACAAAGTGGCCCCTGTTTAAAAAAAGGGACGTGAGATACTGGAGTAGGTATCCCGTCTCTTTTACATCGGTTACAAGGTCACTGTATTAAAAAGAGACGGGATACCTACTCCAGCCTATCTCGCTTCTCTTTTTTCTTAAACAGGGTTTTGAAGGGGGCCACTTTGTATCTATGAAGATCCCATTCCAGTTACTTACTTTAGTAAGTATGCAACTTTCTTGGATTAATGAAATAATGACCTGTTCGACGGGTGGCGGAAGGAGAGGCGCCTCGCATGCTCGTCACAAGTCGCCCCAGACGATGGCGCGCTTGCCGCGGTCCACTGACGCCAAGAGTCCGGACTGAGGGTGCCAAGAAACTGCCGTTACGGCTTGTCTGAAAACAAACACACAAACTTTTAATTTTTATTGCAGATATTAGACATATGTAATTCTGTGAGATTATACTCTACAATTTGAGAAATATAGGTGCTCAATTTAACGACGTATCATTTATTTGATGACTTAAGCAAAGAATAAATAATTTACGGTTGTAATAACTATAAGTGTGCTTAAGAATGACAAATTGTATGTGATAAACTCAGCCCGGATGTCAGATCATGTGAACTTAGCTATCAGAACCGAGCTTAATTGCAATTAACACAGCGTGTTCGTTGTATCTGGCGAAAGATAAGAGAGAAAAGAGAAAATATTTCGCGTTCGCGAGGCATTGTCGCAGTCTTTCAAATATTATCTCGCGCGGAGTCTACCTTTATCTGAGAAAGTGCTTTTTTCGCCATAAATGAACTGTTAAAAATTCCTACCTAGAAAATTTCTAAGTTCAAGAGGTCATAAAACAATTCCAGACACTTTTATGCGTTTATTATAAAACTGGAGCGTTATGAGTTGACCGTTAGTGTTCTCGGAACACACCAACAGGCGCGCGAGGCGCTTATGAACGGTATCCCACGTTATATGACCGTTTACGAATATTATGTCGGCGCTCAAAAGTATGTCACTAGCACTTAAAGATACCAATCGTGACTTTTATTAATGTGTAGCATTTAAAAAGACCCACAGAATGTAGTAGCCTAGCGTATAGTTTGTAGTCGAAGATATTAGAGAGACCCGCGAAGGCATCAGCAATATTATACATCTCGAAACTTGTTAGAATAATCCGTTTCAAAAACGGCATGGTCAGTCAATCTACGGCTTTAGATGTCAATTTATATGGGAGGATTGTGACTCGTGGGTTCGATATGGAGAAAGGATGTTGTACGTGGCTTTGATTGTCGGAGGCCGGTTTAAGGCACTCCATCGCATCTATGCGGGGCAAGGCTCCTCATAAAGTAGAATTAGCGTCGGGTTTGCTCGGCTCGTTTACACATACCGCTCCCGGTATAACGAGCCCGTAGGAATAACCAATATGGGGAGCAGGAAGCGCCTGCGCAGCAAACATGAATACATCTCGCGCCGGGAACCAGCAATTGTTTCCTTATAGAAAATATTGAATTATAACACGCTCCCAACTTTATGTGGGTGCTTTAGTCGTGTATAAAATATCTAGTTTAGTTCCTTTACGTCTGTGAGGTGCGAGTAGATTTGTGGCGCCCCTGTTTTTGTTAATAAATCTGCGGGTTTCGTTTGATTTTTTTGCTAATTGATTTACTGGTGGTTTTGTTGAAAAAATACGGTGTAGTTTTGTCTAAATGAAATTCTCTTCAATGGTTGGATTTCCAATTGTTTTTCCACATTGGAGAATTGGTCAGCTTCGGGACTTGGTCAAATGTATAGCTAAAAAAAATCTCAAAAGTATTAATCTGTTTCTGAACCATCATTTTAAAGAATTTGACTACGACTATTGACTGATTATACGTAAACTTGTCATTGGAATACTGTTTTACTAGCTTCAGATTAAATTGTGAAAGCAGATCTGCAGCAGAAGAAGCCAGAATTTAGAAAAGAAGCTTATTTCTCACAACACAAGGCAACTTAATGTGAGATTTAGAACTCAATATAAATAACTCCCCCTGAATGTTAAAATGTAACATGTTTAGTTTAACCAATAAATATTTTATTTCTCATTATATTTACTTATTCGTATGGCCGTTCGAATTATACACAGAATAACAGTACTATGACATGTCACAACCAAATTATTATATTGATTTAAGTATTTATTTATTTTCTATAGGGCCTAGTTGCGAGCACGGTCCGAAAGTGATCGTGAAGGTTAAGCAACGTTGGCGCGGTCGGTACCAGGATCGGTGACCGCTTGTGGCATATTTCATTTGAGCTCTTCCGTGCCCAGGAGAGCACGTTAAGCAGTCGGTCCCGGTTGTTGTCGTTCGACAGCTGTCGTTAAACCATGTCAGAGGCCTACGGGCGGCCTGAACAACTTTGACAAATAGGTTGGCCACTAACCATACGATAAGCAAGCAGGGTCGTAGTCAGAGTTTTATAGAAATTTCGAGTAAGTAAGTAAGTAAGTAATACGTTTATTTCACACACAGCAATGACCGAAACAGTTATAATTATAATAAAATAATTATGTATGATGGTCTGCTGTTGTTGTGAAAAGGGCCTCAACTCAGCTTATTGCTGCAGACAAGAATGCCTCCAGCGCTGGTATTCTGTTGGACCGTGACCGATGGCTGGCCAAAACCTGTCCAAGAGGACAAAGATACGACACAAATAAATTTAATTGAAGATAGGTAGTATTGATAAGTTAAAAATATATATACCTACATTTACCATGACACATAAATGATATATAAATATAAAGATATATAAATATCGTAAATAAATAAATATATATACCTACTCACAATATATATAACACACATATATATAAATATAATTATACTAAAGGGGTACAGTACGGAATGCTAAGAAGGAGATAAAGGGAACAGATTCAGACTAGGGCAACAGTAATTGCACCGACAGCAAGTGTGAGCGAAGTCTGTTTTTAAATGTATATTTTCCGGTGCAGCTACGTATTGGAGGGGGGATGTTATTCCAGCACTTAGTAGCCGCATATCTAAAACTACCCCTGAAAGATGCTGTTCTGTGGATAGGTGGCCTTAATTTTTTCCCTACCGTGGTCCTATATCGTAGCGGGTCACGAGACGCCCATGTTAGTTTCTCATATAGGTATTTCGGTTCCCGAGTCTTAATAACTCCAAACAGTAGGCATGCCAAATGGAGTTCCCTTCTCACTGATAATTTAAGTATTTTGGCGTGGTTAATAAAGGGAGTAACATGTGCACGTCTTGGAATGTTATAACAGAAACGGGCGCAAGCGTTTTGTACTCTCTGTAGAAGGTGTTGAGATCTCACCAACAAGCCAGGCCCATAAACTGTATCCCCATAGTTGATTTTGGAGAGCACTAAAGCCTCACATAATTTAACTCGAAGTTCAGTACTTAGTTGTGGTCGAATTTTATAGAGCAAACGTAATCGGTAAAAGCACTTCCTTACAACATCCAAAATATGACCCTCAAATTTCAGCCCGGCATCAAAGATTAGACCCAAATTCCGCGCTTCACAGACTCTAGGGACCGAGTCACACAAAATCTTAATGTCTGGGATTATGGCAGATAAATTTTTGATTTGCATCCTGGTTCCTGTAATCATGTACTTTGACTTGGAGGGATTCAGCACGAGGCAGTTACGCTTCGACCAGTTAGCAATGCGACCCAAATCCTGGTTTAAAAGGGCAATACGAGTCTCGACTTCCTCTGGTGGAGAAGAAATGTAAAGCTGGACATCATCTGCATACAGATGATATTGACAATGATTTATATGATTTATTATGTCCGCACTATAAAGAATGAAGAGAAGGGGCCCCAGGATAGATCCCTGAGGTACGCCCCTGATAACCCTAAGAATGGAAGACTGAACGCTGGTACCGTCGTTGCCACACAGTTCAACCAACTGGGACCTATTAGTAAGATAACTGTCAAACCATTTGACAGCAGTAGAATGAAACCCATAATAGGTCAATTTAGAGATAAGGAGCGGAACACTGATGCAGTCGAAGGCTCTGGAAAAGTCAAGAAGCGCCAGTACCGAGCCATTTCCAAGCTCCTGACCAGTAAGAAGACCGTCCAACACATCTAGCAGTGCAGTCGCTGTGCCACGCCCCCTTCGAAAACCAGACTGCAAGTCAGGAAGTAGATTATGTTTCTCCAAGTAATAGGATAGCTGTTGAAAAACAACCTTTTCAAGTATTTTGGAAAGACATGGCAATAGACTTATAGGGCGGAGTTCAGATACGACACTCGCGTTGGGTTTTTTAGGGATTGGCTTAACAACAGCAACTTTCCAAGTCTCCGGGAAAGTAGAGGAAGACAGGGAAGCATTTATGATGGCGGTTAAAATACCTAAAGTTTGAGGCAAAGTAAAAAGAAGCATGTCCATAGAGATTCGGTCATAACCCTTGGCATTGGATTTAATAGAAAGAAGAATCTTCCCTATCACCTCTTCGGAAACCGGGGATAGTTGAAATGAAGATGATACATTAAGTCCCATATTTAGGCACCCAACTTACACTCGACCGCCCCCTTCCCATCCGGATTTTTTTAAAGGCCACGAATTTGCTCCATTATAACCAGATTATCGCCTCTAACATTTGACTAATGACTGGAGTCTGCAAAAATATTGTATGGTTATTTCCCTTCCCATGCAAAGTTCGAGTCAGACACAATTGACATGGGAAAGTAACAGAACATAACTATTTCATTGTAGAGCAATGATTTTCAAAAACGTTCGCTGGTCATCATCCTGTAAGGCACCGTTAAATTATGCGCCATTAAAAATTCAAAGTAAGATGTTTTAATTAAGAGATGGGTTATAAACTATACATCCATTACATAACATAAGGCAGCAATTAAAAATGCTGTAAATAATAATCAACATCGACAAAATGCCACAAAAACCAGCGGACCGGATTCTTGATAAGATATGTAAGTACCTACCTACTATATAAAATTTAGTTAGAATGTACGGGATTGGTTTTCCATAAGTGAAACTATCTAGTATTATAAAATATATGTGAACTACTGCCATAAATTGGAAGTAGAATTATTTATTACATACTTTCTTATACAAAAATAATCAATTAGCAGAATATGTTTATTTGTTGATATATATTTGCTATCTATATGCAATGCGCGGAGGCATGATCCTAACACCAGAGAGTGAGAGAAATCCCATACCTCTCCGTAAACCTGATCTCGAGTCCATGCAGCAGAACTGTTGTCTGGTGAGACACCAGTACGGTACGCATATATATTTGTATCATGCACGGTCGCAGGGAGGTTCACAGAGGTTATGACTCCCCCCCATATTCTAATGTATAGATAAGAAGCTTAAATTCGTTGCGACCCCCTTTATGATAAAAATCGATAGTTTTGTATGTAGTAAGTGAGCGTTGAGCTAGGACTGGAAGATACTCGTGTCTAAAAATCTACATAAATAGAGTTTCGGTCACGTGTATTTATCTATTACCATCATGCTGTAGGTTAATATCAGAAACGGGTGTTTCTCCCTTCGCAATAATTCATAACCACAAACACGCCTACCGTGTTCGGGAACAGGTTACCCAATAAAGCAATTTCAAGAGCCAATCCGCGGCGGTCGTTAGCCTCTGTCTGCTGGAAAAATGTCTAAGCGATTAGTTCAGGTCGACCGCGAGATCTACACGTGCGGGGACAGCTCTATTATTTGGAATTACATCTATGAAACTCAATTATATCAACCAACTACAACACATAAGAACAAGATGGTAGATGCTGATATGCAGGTTCGTCTGGGGATATACCATAGTTTAACTTATTTCCGGCAATATATCTGTGTTCTGGGTAAGTTGAAGTTAAAGGTTGGAGCGGTAAGAGAGCCAGCGTAATTACCAGTCCAGCGCATCGAACACCCTTTTGCAATATTTTAGTGAGATCTATAGGTGGTCACTTACCATCAGGTGGTGTATCTGCTCGCCTGATTTCCCTCAACATATACATTGTTTAACTGATCATGATGGACAAGAGAGGGAAAGAGACTTGTCGGCAAGGAAAAGTAATGGCAAGAGAAACATGAGAGAGGGGCGCTAATAATCTGCGTCTAAGAGCGGTTTCGTCCGATCAATGATAAGGGAAGATAAGCAGAGTAGCTCTGCATGAAATCTAACAAATAATTAAACAATCCCGATACCAGACTAATTTCGTATACTTTCTTTAGTTTTTTTATTCAGTATCAAAATGTCGTTCAAGAAAACGTTAAAATGGACGTAAAGTAACCATTTGTAACGCCATTTACGAGTTTGAAATATCATTTAATATTGAAAAACTACACCGAACCAAATTAAAGATAGGTAATTCATTACAATGGCCTGAATTTCCAATAAGAGAATTAGCACACAGCATTACACACCTCTGATTTTTACGTCAACTCAAAAAAGTAACGAGGGCGCTGCCGAACCAAAAAACGTAAACCAATTTCACTACTGCAGTTTTTTGGCAGACGTGTCCTCAATCGTTTTCGGAATTCTCACTCTTCACACGCTATCTCCGATTTATTCGCTCTATAAAATTAACCCTTCAGAAATCAGAAAGCAACACTTCTAGAACTCGATCGACATGTGCGTGACTGCCTCACGTCTGACTGACATCCGCAGTTCATTTTGGCCAAAAATATCACGGAAGTACCAATTTATTTGCAATTTAAAATAATTTGCTCAGTTTTTCACATGTAAGTGCGGTCTTCTTAAACAAATTAGCAAGCTTGTAGACTGTAGTTGGTGTAAAAAATAAAGATAATATGAGGTCAAAAAATTATTGAAATACGAGACGCGTAATGAGAAATCTCTTACATGTATTTTAAACATTAATTATGCCCTGAAGCGTTAAAATTATTGGGTAGGCATGTCCATTATTATTTAACAGTTAGGTAATGTTTAGAGCGTCGGTGGCGTCGTGGCTAGGACGTCGGACTCCCATGCGGGAGGTCCGTGTTCGAAACCAGGCAAATACCATGTACCAATGAGTTTTACGGATTTTTCGAAAGACTTGCGTACATTTACCGACTGCTCTGACGGTGAAGGAAAATATCGTGAGGAAACCTGCACGCTGAGATAACCAGTGTGTGTAATGGGGAAGGCAATGGCAAACCATCCCATTAAATCTGCCACGAGAGTCGTTCTATGTGATTAATTCCTTAGAATGATCACGGCCCTCAGCAATGAGGATCACGACTTAGATGAAGAAGAAGTACTTACTCGCTTTATGTTTATTTCTTTATTTCCTTCCTATTCCTACTGAGTCCAAATTAGTTAATACTTATTGTTAATGCATTTAAGGATCGCCGCGACACAGGGTCGCCCTAGTGCGGGGTCCAACAGCAAACTTGAAAAGGTGTAAATTTTATTGTGGTAAATAAATTATTTTGTATTTTGTATTTCTTTTTTGTATTCCCAAAAATGCGATTAAAGCAAAACGTGTAATTTAATAAATGAGTGAATATGCAATATCGAGTACGGATATTATTAGGTTGAGTGCACAAGCACGCGAGATCGTAGTTAGCTCAGACGATAACAGAAACAAGAGACTATTCACCGTAGTTACACAGAGACGGGGAAATTATAACGATTAATATTAACGACTGTTAATTCGTGTCTAAGAGTTACTCCATGTTTAAGTGCATACTTTCCCATAATACTTAGAGTAGATTGGAGGCTTTTACAAATACCGTCTTAGTATTTTTATAATCTGACAAGTATTTTAAAAAAATTTAAGTGAGAGTACAGTCGACCACAGGTCAACCTATCCAAAACGTCAAAATTCAGAAAACGTCAGAATCTGAAATGTATCATATTGCGCATGCATAAGGTTGAGATTTAATCGAAGGTTTTTGATAGATGGTATACTATAGCTTGTGGTCGACTGTACTTAGCAATTAGATTGGATTCTATTCAATTAGATTATTTAACTTAAGGCTTATACAGTCCCCAATGACCTTGAGGGTTTGACCTTCAGCGTCTAGAAGTTTACTCTTGCCGAAAACAAACTTCGCAAAATCCTGCAGATATAATTTCCATACATATTTTATATTATACATACAAGCATCTTTTTCTTCTTGTTCTGTTTGTTTGTCATAAATGACAAAATCAAAATACGATGGAACCTTGTCATATCAACAGTGTTTAGTATCGTATGGTACCGTCGTGGGGTGCGACAAGGTTATATCGTACCTATATTGTAGTTGATTGAGGGGCCTTAATCTAGCAAAAGGGGATTTTTTTTTCTATATAGCATTTATTAATACAGTAATAATGGCATTGGTCAAAGGCGGGGTCCACATTGGGCGAGCAGCCTCATGAGAAAGGTTTTCGTCTTTAAAGACGAGAAAGTCGAAGACAAAAGACTGCCTCGTGAAGCTGCTTGCCTGATGTGGACACGTTTAAAATTACTAAGTATGAGTCTATATGAATACACATTTTTTTTCCAGAAATGAATATAATAGTTCAAGCCAAAACCGTCGAGGACTTACATTATAAGATTACCGAAACCCATTGCATAGCAGTCAGGTGCATTGCCTGCTGAGAAGAGCCAATAGGCCAAGAGTTCACGACACATAGACAAAGATTTGTATGTCACAGTACATAGAAGACAGATGCTCTGTTACAAGTGAGCAAGAAGAATGTCTTTCGTAGCGCTAGTATTTTTTTAAATTTCATTGTCACCTACCATGACGGTGACGATGGGTCAGAGTCGTAACCAAGGCAAAGAGAAGGTGGTGACACTGCGAATGAACCCCAACAGATAGAAATCACAGACTAAGCCCGATCGTATCGTGCCATAAATCATAACGTTTCCTAGGATAATGCGTGTCGCGCATGTTCTTGTTAATTTCTAGGGCCGCATGCTGAGCGGGCGGCGCGGGCGCAGATAACATTCAAACGTGCGCGCCGCTCACACCGCGACGTCGGCCGGTATTGTACACATCCGGAAACGTCCATGCAGACTCAGACTTGGCTAAACAATCATCGATACGATAATATCGATCACATTAGAATCGATGGTCTATGAGGAGGTGGTTTTATATAAGAATACACCAACACACATTTGGTAGATGTGACAGAAAATGAATGACCTAATATACCATTTTATGAAGAAACAAAGTAAACAATACCACATTTAAAAGCTCAAAGTATTGCCCAAAATCCCTGTACTAGGGTCTGATCGACAAAACAACACGAATACAGGAACAGACGACCAGAAATAAATACCTCAATTTTGCATACATATACTTGTCCGAGCCGAATCTCCAATCGGGAACCTGTACCAGAGGAGGCAAACAGCTCGTCACTCTGAAACATATGAAATCTCTGCTAGAAATAAATATGGGACTATGATTGATGTCGCATATTCTACGCGTTTAGTAAATTGAGCTTTAACCAATTTGCGGGTGAGTGGAATACCAATATTCTTAACCTAGGCACTGTTGTTGGCGATAAAATTAGTTAGTGTCGGTTAATTTGCGACCTACACTAATAACAGCGATTTTAATGAGCCCCAGTCAATTATCTACTATCGCGCTGAATACGACTTAAAACTATTGAACGTGCACACGGTCTCCGCTAAACGCGTTTATGAAATGCGAAACAATGGCTGTTCCAAAAGGAAACCAATCTTTATTGCTCATCTAACTTTATTCGATACTGTTGTTCTATTTAAATTGATTACAAGTTGAGAAGATAAATCTGGATTTTATGTCGCAACGGTATCCTGAAGCGCAAATGCGAGAAAACCGTAGTAATGTTTGTTTCAATATTGAATTAGACCCGACAGCGGTAAGGCAATGGAGTGAACGTGCATGTTCAAACATACAAACTGGCATTTGAGGACAGGAGTTACTAGCACAATATGTGTGAATAAGACATATTTCTGTGTTACTGTTGTCCTCTGAATCGGAGGAATTAGTAGCTCTATTGTAGACCGCGTGTTGGGGCGAATTAAGTTCGTTTGCATAATGCAGATCGTTTAGGTTATGGAGAATCATGGGAACAATGTGATTCATTTGCTCAGATTTACTGGAGAGTGGGCCCCACAAGTGGACGCAACAAAGCTTCTGTCAAACTAAGGTATTCCGTAGGCGTTGCAGTGCCAACTTCATAAAATCACATTTCCATCTCATATCTTAATTTAATGTTATCGTGAATTCGAAAAATAACATTTTAGCGACATTAAAGAGGTGTGGAGACAGCTTTAACGGCAGATAAATATGCAGAGTGCGGTATGGGAAAGAGAAATTTGCAATGGTGAGACAGCCCGAGCCAATGTTGACCTCACGATTTCAATTGTCCATGCAAAATGTTAAGGGGAAACTAAACGATGTCACGAGCAAGACAATTCTAGTTTTGAATTCAAGGTCAGAAAACTTTATTACGAGTCTCTGGGGTCACTTCGAGGGTGGCGCCTACGACTAATGAGGAAACCGCGTGATTGTAAGCAAATAGAGTGGTTAAATAAGCTTAGAATGCATATTATGTTTGTAAAGGGATCTAAACATAACCGTTGACTCAGAGTGTGACATGCGCACAATGCAGCACCGCGTTTGTAGACATGGGCTTAACCATGGAGTACCTAATTCCGTACTTCATGGGATTAACTCACCATAACTTGGTATTGGATTAATAGCCAGCGTATTTCGGAATAACTGCTGTGAATTTTTCTGAAAATATAATCGGAAAAACGCTTGGACAATATGAAACTCCGACTAAGGCATATCTTTGCGGTCTCCTTTTATCGATGTCCTCTAAAGGCAAAGCGATGTTAGGAAACCAAAAACGGTGAAAGATATTATTGTTAAGACTTTCCAATATATAAAAATTCCTTACTTCCTTGAATAGAAAGAAGGCCAAAGACAGAATAAATTATTAGTATATTTAATTCACACTTAATAATCACCTCTTTGTTAGTCAGTCAGTGGCATCGATTTTGGGGATTCACTCCCTTAATATTTTTTTGGAAAAGTAATCTCGAGTGGAAATCCTAACATGGCATAATTTTGTCGTAGGTATTTATTAATCTCGTAAGTATGAGTAGTCTACTGCACTATACCCCAATGATTGTTGAATTAAGGTACTGAGATTTTCACGAGTGTCCTTAAGTACTGCTTCCGATCGGTCCGAGAGCGTTTTCCACAAGGACGGCTCACTGCGATGAGCCTAGCTGCCCGAGCCGAACGGAACCCGCGACCATTCGCACCCGACCTTTATTGAAGTTACTGTGACTGCACTTACAAGTGGGCTTTGAGTACTATCTCCAAACGGCCCGAGAGCGTTTTCCAAAAGTACGGCTCATTGCGAGCAGCCTTGCCGCCCGAGCCGAACGCTGCCCGAGATTATTCGCACCTACCTTTAATGGAGTTATTGTGACTACATTTACTAGTGGTCTTTAAGTGCTGCCTCCGACCGGCCCGAGAGCGTTTTCCACAAGTACGGCCCAGGGTGAGCAGCCTTGCCGCCCGAGCCGAACGCAGCCCGTGACCAGTCGCACCCCATCTTTATTGAAGTTACTGTAACTACACTTAAGAGTAGTTTTTGAGAACTGCCTCTAACCGGCCCGAGTTTCCACACATACGCGGCCCCGTTCGCGCCGCCCACTGCTAGCAACCTGTTGCCTGGACCGAACGCTGCCCGTGACCAGTCGCACCCCACCTTTATTGAAGTTACTGTGACTACACTCACGAGTGGTCCTTGAGAACTGCCTCCAACCGGCCCGAATGCGTGTTCCACACATACGCGGCCCCGTCCGCGCCGCCCACTGCTAGAAGCCTGCCGCCCGGACCGAACGCTGCCCGCGACCAGTCGCACCCCACCTTGAACGACTCGTTACTGTGGACAAAGTTAACTTATTTCTTAATAAGTGAATACTGTATCTGGGTTATTGGTTTTGGATGCTTATGAAGTTTAATGGGTTAAACAAGAAACAGTTTTTGGAAATCTTTTGGAAAACCAACAAATCTGTGACTGGCAAGTTTCAAAATACAAAAATAAATTTCAAAATACATAAATACGGCGAAGAAAGTGACTTTTGAACTCACTGAACCACCAAGATCACAAATACGGAAATCCAAAGGTAAGTTATGGTTTATGAAGTATACCAATTCAAATTCTTAATGTGTCCCAGTTAATTAAAATATGATTATAGCAACGTCTTGTTGAAATTGAGAAAGCCTCGGTCCAAAACGATAAAGGTCCAAATGGATCACGACTACTTTAAATTAAATCGACCGCTAGGTGTAGTGTAAACGCCTATTTAAATGGATGGTATAATACCTGAATGAGCGCACTATTGTGTTCATCCGCAGGTCTATTAGCTGTATTGTGTCGTCCCGCACACACGCCAACAAATAGTTGCTGTCTGAAACAAGAATTACGGTAAGTATACCCACAAGAAATTACATTATTCTGTCCTAGTTTATGTATGTTCATTTATTCGTCCTCTTTTCTTCAAATTAGATGGACCAAACCTATTACGATTCAGGTTTAATTAATAATATACCTCCTCCTCATAAGTCATCCTCCATAAGTGATAATATAGATTCATAAAACTGACATAAAACATGATAAAGTTATCAAAACAGTCAATATCTTAAGAAACTCCAACAATTACTTCTTCTGGAGATATTCCACAATCTTTACATTCCATTTATATTCAATTTTACACCTTCATATTTTATGAGCAGGTCCAATGTCGGAAATAAAGACATAAGAACCGTTATTATGATCCAAGCTTATGAATCTTTTAGACTATAACATTATTCAAAGATTTAGCCCGTTGGAGAGTTTGTCAAATAGAGGTCAACAAGAGTATTCAATTGAGTTTCATAACGGAGATTAGATGGCAAAATTATGCGGACATTTAATAGTTTAATGTGCTCAATTGTAGTACTTCAGGATGCACCCCACGACATCGATAGGTACCTTGTTTATTGCTCAACATTGCGATGATTATGTAGAGATAGCACTTAACTTAAACTCTACCAGCAATAACAGTTAAATGATTAGTGAGCGGATACGAGGTATTTTCTTAAACTTAGGGGTCAGTAAATATGATAAGATCGTAAATATCGTAATTGATTTATTAGTCATCGATCAGGCATACATCTAGAGGCTAGTTTATTACAGGGTTTGTAACCATTACCGACTCTAAGAATCAAATCCAGTGCCAGTCTAGACAGCGTCGAGTGGCGTGGTGCGCTACAGCAACCCTGCGTAAAGATCGCCGATAGCTTTGATGTATCTGGACCGTCCGTGACGGTTAACTGTGAATCGATTCCCCATTCATTTGTCCGTCGATCGCCGGAGGTCGCTCGCGACGAAATCGACGTGATTTAATCAGTTTCCGAGGCAGTGACGTCCCGACACACCGAGTGATTGAAGGTATCAATCTGGTCGATTCGTGCGCCGGCTCGGACCGTTACCGACAAAAATGGGATTGATCGAGAGGCGCGTAACGGAAATGGGCACCTAGTACCCGCCAAGCTGTACTGACACGAATACCGATACCAATATGCGATGCATTCAATTACCCGTGAATATTAGCTAAGACCCCATAGAAATTAACATGCCATTTATAGACGATGCGTAACTGTTTGTTTATGTTGTTGATTTATTGTAGCTGTCAAGTATTGAGACAACAGCTAAGTGTAAAATAATTATTAGCTTCCTGTATTGCTCAACTAACGTAGTCAAAAGTCGTAATTAGGTAAGTAGAATTGAAATGATTGCAATTCGGTATACGATCGGTCATAAAACTGAATAACAAGTGAGAGAGGTTTCCATTGCAAACAGATATAACAATTTACTTGTTAACGATTACAAATTAGCCTAACACCGGTTATGGCCTAACAACTAAAGAGAGATTTACGATTTAGGTATTAACAAAACGAGAATTGCAGTGCTGACCTGAGACCACAGCATAGTTACAATAACAAATGATCTCTATAAGAAGTATACAACAAAATACCAGAATAATAATAACTACCTTTGACATTACTTACACCTTGGTGCATGTTTCAGGATTGTATTAGCATAAAAGCTTGTAGTCCGATATAATGAGGTATGAGTGTAGTATGACATGGCAATATACGTAGCACTATCTTTTCCTAATTTCTAGCAGAGTCACCGTTCCTACTTTATTTATATTATTTGATTACCTTATTTGTCCGCCAAAATGAGGTCTTATGAGACAAGAATGACGTAGCAGAGTGTATGTCCCAGAATAGTATTCGCTTGTCGAAGTGACCCGATATGATGGTGGAACTTGACATCCAAGAGGCAAATGATGTTATGAATACCTATCGTAGAACATACCTCTGCTAAGATTAAGCGATGTGACTTTTCCTTGAAACATGATGTGGTTCGCCGACATCTCGGTGTGTATATCCAGAATAGTATCCGCTTGTTGAAGTGACCCGATATGATGGTCGAACCTGCTCCTTCTGACGTCACAAGAGGCATATTACGTTATATTTTTTTAAACATACCTCTACTAAGGTC
This sequence comes from Hofmannophila pseudospretella, assembly GCA_947369225.1. NCBI lineage: Eukaryota > Metazoa > Arthropoda > Insecta > Lepidoptera > Oecophoridae > Hofmannophila > Hofmannophila pseudospretella. The sequence continues at coordinate 7,492,388 of OX376321.1, read as the reverse complement.
AAGCGATGTGACCTTCCCTTGCAATTGCAACATTATGTCTCGGTGCCTATGTCCCAGATTAGTATCCACATGTCGAAGTGACCTGATATGATGGTGGAACTTGCGCCGTCTGACGTCAGCAGCAGCAGCAGCAGCAGCCTACCCTAGTCCACTGCTGGACATAGGCCTCTCCCACGGCGCGCCATTGAGCCCGATCTTCGGCTCTTCTCATCCAGTCGCTGCCAGTCACCTTGCGCCCCGGGGCACTGGGGGTCGTTTTCTTTGTGCGCTATCCATGGGAGGTAATGCCATAATCGCCACGCTAGGCCTGCGGGTTGGCGATCGCAGTAGCCGGGTCGCTTGCCCCGATGTCTGACGTCACAAGAGGTAAATTACGAAAATATCGTAGATCATACCTCTGCTAAGATCAAGCGATGTGACTTTCCCTTGGAGCATGATGTGGTTCGCCGACATCTCGGTGCGTATGTCCCAGAATCGTATCCGCTTATCGAAGTGACCCGATATGATGGTGGAACCAGCACCGTCTGACGTGACAAGGTCGTTGCACGACGATCCGGCGAATTTTGTTTCTGTACCTGCGACAAGAAATAAAATATTCAAATTGGTTACAATTATTACAGGTATTAGTATTGAAAACGGGATTCTGATACTTTGCTATTTTCAAAAGATGTTTTATTAAAGAAAGGATCATAAATAACTTTTTAAAATTAAATATCCTTATAGATTGTAGAAAAGACTACATTCATTTCTTATGCACCTCAAACTCCTCACAGTTGAAAGAGGTTCAGGAATTTAGAAAAATATAACTTAACATAACTTTTATATAAAAAATGATACTACCAAGGACAAATTAATTGGTAAAACAGTACCTATAGCACAAGTAAATCGGACTAAATGTTGGAAGGATTAGTTTTTATATCAGACATAAATAATATCGCTTAAATTGGTGCGTAATAAAAATATTTCCAATGCAAATCACATAGGACATAAATCATCTGAGTAAGAGCCAAGCTTTAGAACCGAAATGTTTAAAATCGTCTTGTGGGGTCCTTTTGGCAAAGCACTGATTTTTTATTGCAATCAGACAGTACTTACACACAAAAGATAAACATAATTTATACACCGAAAGCTTTAGCAGGTCGTATCGAAACAATTTGCTCCAGATTCTTAAAAGCAAATCGATTACAATATATAAAAGATACATTAATTCAGTTGAAATTCAATTTAAGAGTATTCTCCGTTTCACTTGTGAATTAGGGCGTTTTCAGAGTCGTGCGTGCGTATTTTGCCACGCACGTGTTTGCCCCGCATGCGTGAAGATTCAAAATGTCAATTTCTATGTCATTTTCAATTTCTCCACGCACCCCGCTGAAATGTTGTATGAAACAATGTGATGCGTGGAGCACGCCTGCGGGAAGAACGCATGCGGAGCAAACCCGCGTGCGTGGCGAAATACACGCGACTCTGAAAAGTCCCTTAAGCAATAAGGCTTAAAAGCAATTCTGCTGGAATTTTTATAAAGCTCAGGTAGGTCGCTACTATAAGTGTTTATTATTGCTCAATAACAGTTTCTGAGAGGTCAGAAGAGGTTAACGTTTATGTCATAATTACGCAATTCTAATTGAAATTGAGGAGGATCACTCAAGCATCTCCGGCAATGGTCTATTATAAAACTAATGACAGGGAAGGTGGCGCATCATGCATTTATAATTTCAATACGTTTACGATCGCATTCCTTCCTCTCTACTTTTCCACGATTCTATCAGAGATATTTTATGGGTTCTTTAGCATGACTAATGGGATATTAGGCATAAATTACGGGGTTTTTCATAAGAACTACTCTATAATCAAACTTTAGTTCTCAATGTTTTTGTAGCGCACACAATCTGTAGAACTACTGTAATGAAAGAGCGCCCGTTGATGTCTTTTGTATGTCCGCACAGAAAATTTTCAAGTAGCTATCTACTACGATAAGAGTCGATATGACACTTTTATGATCTAACTATTTTAAGCTCATTAATCAATTTATATCCAACGTATCAGCTCAACATTAATCCACAGAAAAAAAAATTGCACTGATGATCTCCTTACTTTTGTAATGAGCTTCATTCTTGCGCACTCTTTCTTAACGTTGCTATTTTCATATGTGCCTAGGTATCGATGTCATCTCCTAAACTCACGGAGTTGTAAATCAATAGGACATAAAACGTAAAGCGTTGCGTAGATGGAGCCACGAGCACACTCCGTAAACAGAAAAGCAAAACGAAACGTAATTTTTGATGATATCACATATTTCTCGTTATTTGGATTAATTTAATTTATTTTCTCAAAGCTATAGCAAAATTGTGATGATACTCGTATCATGTCATCATATAGCCATTTCAAAATAGTAAACCTAAAAAATCTGTTAAAACAGCGTATCGCGAGTCTGAAGGAATTTGGTGGAAAGGTACGTATCTACATGTTGATATTTGGCTTTATGTGCTAATTTAAAGTTTATTACACAAAAATCTTGTAAAATCATTCAATATTAATCAAAATAATCATATTTATTTATCAAATTATTGTCATTGAAAGCAATAAATTTAGGTTATCTATGTTAAGAACAAAATCATCTTTAAGTCGTACACGTACGTCGTATTTTTGAATGTTTTTTGTAACTGTGTTAGCGGCGCCTTTAATGGTAAAACATTGCAGGATTATCTCCTAATCGAATACAGCTAAATCAGATTAGGGAGTCGTCGAAATTGGTACTGAGTAAGCAAGCATAGTGCAAATAGATGACAACTGCAATTGACATTCAACCTCAGATGATCTCTATTTGTATCATTTATATGCACATGCACAAAATAAGTTAATAAGTCGTCGGTATATGTGTGGGTAACCACACATATACCGACGACTTATTAACTTATTTTTAGCTATACCACGCTTAATGCGCTCTAACATGGGTGCTTCAAAAAGAACAGAAAGACAGTTCTATCTATCCTGCCAAGGCCGGCAGCGCACAAGCAATGCCCTGGTGTTTCACGTGTCTCGGGCGACGGTGACCACTAGTATTCAATCTCTGCGTATTTAAATAAATAAAAAATAATTTTGATAAAACAAGCAAATACTTACACATTCTGCTCCTGAGATCCCATATTTTGAGTGTTCGGTCGTGGCTCCCCGTGATCACCTTGGTGGGCTCGCCGAGGAATTTAGCTGCCATCACCTTCCCGCTGTGACCGGTCAACGTGTGCTGGGAACAAAGGTAAAGTCAGCAAAGCCTATATGTATTGCAAATACGACGTTTCTGTATGTTGGCCAATTTGTGATAATAACACATCGAGAATGCGCGAAACCATTGGCGACAACTAGAGAGATGTGGCTCGAGATAGGGAACAGTGGCGACTGGCGTCCTTGGTTGCGGAGGCTAAGATCCACTTTGGGTCGCTGAGCCAGCGGAGTAAGTATGCGCAAAACGAATGACTAGAGGCGCACCAAGATAGAGGTTCATGGTGCTCCATTCTTTCTGCCTGCTCTTCAAGGACATGTTCTGAAGATATGTATTATGTGCTAAGTTGAGTATTTTGTAGTAATTGCGGTTATAGTTGTATTTTCTTTGTTTCAGTGATAATTGCAACCATTTTGAGGAAACCGACAATCTGAGAGCCAGTTACGACGGTTAGCTATGAATTTGATTATAAAGATTACTCTGGCATTTCTCTCAATGTTTAGTTTTTCAGCATTTTCGAATGTGTAATAAATGACAGAGTTGAAATTTATAATTGCTAGAAGATAATTAATAATATTGTATTATAAGACAGAGGTGAAAGAAAATACTTTAATACCAACAGATGTGCTAAAGCTGGCGCCACATTTATCAAATAGATGCATCGCAGTAAACTTTGAAATTGCGAGGATTTTTTATGACCAGAATAAATTTTAAGTAATAAAAATAATTAAGTAAAGAAAATAAACATTTAACTTCCATTTTTAGTAGGTATTTCCCATTTATGGCACTTAATTTGAATGTCGTATGATAAAAAAATAATGTATATCATAATTATTCAGAAGTAGGTACTTACTGAATAAAAGAAAAATATTGTATACCTTCAATAACTAATCTAAACATAGAATATATTATTATAATCTAAACTTAACATTTCTTAGCATCGTATTTTTCATCCACATATTCGCATAAAACATAAAAATACGAAGAAAACATGTTGTAGCACTTATAATAAAAAATACATTAATATACTTCTCGTAAAAAAATACCCGGTATTGTAAGTTGTGACTAAATTAAACTCGAGCAGCGCTACCGTCCGTGCTACCGTTCCACTTCTGGGAGTCGTTTTCACGGGACCCGCAACATTTACAACGCGATAAACGATTATTGCCCTGTACCTTAATAGTCTTCCCATCCCCACATTGTCCGCTGAAGATTGCAAAAATGACTAATAAAACACAAAAGCAGCTACTGTAGCCGCAGGCTGACATGTTGAGAGCTATTTGCACGAGCCCGTCAACGACGCGCTCACGAGACGCGATAAACGATTATTGTCCTCTTTTTGGCGACTCCCACTGCTTGACAACAAGTTGATTTAAATGGAAAATTGGTAAAGTGAGTAACAAAACGCTGGAGGAGCTACCGTTTGAGGGCTGGCCGACATTTTTAGAGCTATTTGCACGCTCCCTGTCCCGTGCCATGCTCCACGGCGAATTATTATCGTATTCTCTTTACGGCCTCGTGATCTTTTCACACGGCTTCACTCAACGGACCCAATTGACGGCTCACGAAGGAAATGGTTATGTGGCGCTTATTTGCATTTAAAGTGTCTATTAATTAGTTCGTCGTCTCTCTGTGCAAACGAACTTCGTGTTTACGATTCTACCAACAGACAAACACCATAGATTCGAGGCAGACATTACATTTCGAAGAGTAGAATACCACTATCAATCCCGCAAACTTATGTTCAGAATCTACAAAAGTACTTTAGAAATAAGCGTTTGACCGATACAGGAAAAGGTTCTGTCTGAATAAATTAAAGGAAGTTATTTCTGTTATTTTAACCCACAAGGATTGTTGACGCCATACTTCTGTGTTATATCAATAAATATTACAACCGTGTTATTGCTTGTAATTAACGAGCATTCTCGCTGGAATCACGACATCTCAGCAGATTTACAACAACTGTTTGAATATAACATGACAGGCTTGTGGTTAAACAATTCGAACACGCTCAAAATGTCTCCATAACTCTGTCGGTAATGCCCGGGCGGACGGCTGACCCGCTACGGCCGGTCTTAATTACAGACAAAACACTCCGTTATCGGAGCCCGAGTCGACGAGTTGCATTCCGTTTATGTGCAGCAAATAGTAACATAAACAAAGGTAGGGGACGCATAGTGCTCCGTTACAGCGTTCTGCACTAGTCCTAAGTCCAGTCCACACGCCACGGGTCTGCCACTTGGTCCAGTCTGTCTCTACCATTAGTTCTACTTGTATAACAGAGTACCAATAAATCTGGACTTCCGTTCCGTAATTATGAAAACTGAAACTCAAAATTAAAATGTTTCGAAATCCATACAGAAATTACTCTGGGCGGGACTTTCTGTTTTATTCCCGTCTATGTCTGTCTATTACACGCCAATTAAACAAGTAATCTTTTTATGTATATAGGTATGAAGGTATTAAATCTTACTATAAATAGGTACTTGTTATTAATGGGAAATGGCTTTCACATCGATTTTTCTGGTGATAAGGTATAAATAGATCAAGTACCGTTTTAAACAGCCTCGTAATCAAATTCGCACGTGGAGATAAACCCATTCGGCGGGGAGGAATTAATTAAAGTTAATTCGCGAGGCGCCATTAGCCGTGAGCAGTCGTTGTGTTCCCAGTAAGCGCGCAACGGGACCTTATCATTCGTTTTAAAATTTATAGTATAACGGCTAATTAAGAGTACACTCATTTGGTTGGTCGGCCGCGTCACGAGTGCGCAGGCGCACTCGGGGCGGTTATAAGCTGTTTGGGGCTATTGGCGCGCGATAGGCAGGGCACACTAATTGAGGAGGTTACGCGATATCATCCGGACAAGGCCCACCGACTCTAACGAGCTAATATAACTTGACATCGCCTCTCTACCGGGTTTAGATTGCGACTGCATAAGACTATTCACTTTATCATTCTGTACTCCAAATCACAAAGTAATTCAACTCGCACGTATTAAAAGAAAGTATGTCGTCCACATAAAAATAAGTTAAAAACATGCACATGCATTTCAGTTCAACTACTTTTCATTCGATCACTCGTCAAGGTAGTTTGTGAGCCCCCATACTGTGAATTCAATTGAGACCAAGTGAGACGATTGAAATAAAATTACCATTTTACACATTCAGATTTTTTACAGTGGAAAAGTAAAATTTTCGTTCAGCTCTATTAAATTGTAGTCTGGGTGCATATCGTCCACTCGTTACACTTATCTCAATTCTATGAATTAGAATATCTGAGTGGCCGTTAGAATATATAAATAAATAAATATCGTACGTGCGGTGGCGGTGAAATAACTCACTCCTTATAAATCAGTTGATTTGAATTGCGCTCTCTCATTAGGATTCCGCCGTGGCGCGTTGTGCAGATATACACAACTTATTACTTTGGCCGCACAATCAATGCATTCAGAGACTATCCTCTTTTAGACACCGTGAACGCGCCTTATCTTTTGTAGATTACTAATTGATTTCACAAACACTTACTATAACGATAATACGAAACGGTTACTCTAGTTGGCTTCCTGTGAATGTTAATTGAATATTTGACATAACCTTTAAGGATTATTTACGAGGAAATTAGGATTAATTAACGGTGCAAATCCATGATTACTTATCTCATTATTTGTGAAAAAATATATATATATATATTGTAATGACTCTTCCCCTTAAAGAAGATAAAAATATAAGACCTTAAATTTATACCAACATAATATTGACTGCAGATTTAGCCAACTTATACGATTATGTGTATCTTTGTTTACATAAAGGATCTGATAAATCGGTGTAATTCTTGGATAATGGTCTCTTTACTTACAATCTTGCAGCTGTATTATTTCCGCGGTACATTTAATAATATATATTTAGTGCTTTACAAGATATCATTAAGAAATAAACGATAGATAAGTTTACATTTCAGTGTGTAAAAAAAGGAAATCAAAATTTCGTATTTACCACTAAATGAATTGTTGATAGGACCCTCATACTTTCATCAGGATCCCTGGTTAACGATCAGTTTTATGGGGTCTTAATGCCAAATATCTACGCTAACCTCTCAGCGGTAATGAGAGATAATTGACAAGAATCACTCTTCAGCTATATCTAGTCTTGCAGCTGTTTATAGGCAACCATAACTTACTATCAAATAGACTTGTCAGCCAAAATTATTCATAAAAAACTACTCTTACGTATACTAACATGAATGACCTGATTTACGACTGTTTCAACCTATAAACAAGAGACTTCCTAGTTTATCAAGGACCGTAAAGCACGACAAGTGGCGACTACTCCCAGCGTGCGATATGACGAGCGACAGCATGATATACCAGGAAACGCCGCGGGGCCTCCCTACTATTCTGGATGTGTAGTGTGTAATAAAGAAAAGCGCCATTACCTATTCAAATTTCTTAATTAATATCGGATCCAGAACTGGCTACAGTAGTCATCCCCTGCGCGCATAAAGCGTCAACAACTCCACTAAAAGCAAGCCAAATAGAATTGATGGGGTCATCCTGACCCCATTACAATGAATTTTAGTGGAGAAGCGGAAGGACCCAAGAAGGGCTGAATTGGCTATGACCCTTCATAGGGCTTTCTCATTCTGAACCCTTCAATTATTTTATAAGTACACTCTTACGTTAGTATCGCAAGATGCCCCCTTAAAGTTCAGATGGTTTGTTAAGTTTATGTTAAAACTATTTCTAAAATTAATAACATAGAATATCGAGTGATCCCTTTCGATATTCTATGTTATTAATTTTAGAAATAGATTAAATATAAACTTAACAAACCATCTGAACTTTAAGGACTTGCAGACTTGTTTTCCTTAGAAGGAACGTTTATCGAGTCTCGATACACTAACAACGGGTAATCTGCTGCTCAAATGTATACTTGACCTGAATTGATTTACCAAACATGATATAGACATAGACATGGTCTACGAAAAAATTAGCACATCCTAATAATATTAAACTTAGTAGAAAATTAAAAAAAAAGCACAATCTAACCAAAAAATTTAATAATATAATTTTAGCACATTTTGGCTGCAATGAATCTTTATATGTATTCCTACTAGTAACACTTATTTAGGTGTAGCGGTTATTTTCTAAATTGAATTAATTCGAAAGTTGTGCGTGATCGACAACAAAAAACATTAAAAGCATCGAATTCATATCATATGTACTAAAATTGAAATTGTATTCACTAGTCACCATTAAATGTAAGTATATTAATAAATGAACCTGTTTTCTGTGTGTCGGCTCTATTGCAAGTAGGTACATAATGGCTAATGCGATTTGTAAAAATAATATACGTTGCCAAATATATTATTAATTAATATGCTAATTCAATTTCGCTGTAGAGATGTTATGGGCTAGATAGGCCGGATCCTTATCATGATGGGTAATTAAATGGATATTAATTTGCATAGGGAATGAATGATTTAAAATAATTTAAAGGCAATATTCGAGTTCATTGTGCTGCGTGAGAAAATATTATTTTTGGTTACAAAAAGTAGTAAGTACTCGTATTTTATGTTTATACTCAAGATGCAGGAGGTTGTATATAGTAAATTATGTCCACCTATTTTTATAATCATAATATTATTAATCCGGTTTTATACTACATCTTTGAAGAACTTCGAAACTTTACATACCCGTTTTGAACAAACGTATATGTAACCGTATGTTAAATTTTTTGATACGACAGCACACTGTTATCGGTCAAAATAAACTCGTACGTGTTAATGATGTAATAAAGCCATCCCGAATGTGTATGAAGGGTGTAGCCAGGTTAGGGAACAAGAGTGGCCCCCATCAGCAATTTCAATGATATTCATACTGCAGTATCGGCAGGATTGGAAGACTCTGAGAGAATTGTCATACCTTGACTTTCAATTGTTTATGAATTATTCACGATAATGTCGTCAATGTGGGCCTTTTTTTAAACTCAGTTTTCTTCAAAACTATAAAAGTTACATCTTTCAAACAAAGTCTCAATTACTAAGGTTAAACGAGATTATCCAATGCATATTTTTTTGCAACACATGTCTTACTCGTATTATATAAATAATTAAAAATTTAACTTTTTCTATTTCTAAGTTCTTCTCGCGGGGACACACCAACCAATTACGAAATCAACATAGTTTCGCTAAATTAACATAATATAAAATATTCCAAAGCAATTAAGTAGTTAAACAACAAAGAGCAATCGATCTAAAACAAAGTTAAAAATTGCGGTACTCTACACTACTTTACCATTTCATTAGACGCATTCCCACATTTATTTCGTTGATTGCATTCGTGTTTGCGTCGCATTAGATATGAAGCGTTATCTTCTATCTATGGCATTAACGTGGCGAATGCTATCTTAAAAGGTAATTGGTGTGATAAATGTAATGCAGTTTTAACTATGATCCCACTCAATAAACTTCCTACTGCTTTCATGCGCAAACGCACCGCGCAGTGCTAACTAACGCGGGTATAACATCGGCGATTGCTGCAAACCATGGGCCCTTAGGCCCTTTTCGTCGTTATCGTCAAACATTTGCAGTAAAGACTGTTTATTTACTCGGTGTTAGGTCTGGAGCTTGTTACAGTTGGTAGGGAATTGTTAAACCACTGATTTTGGTGTAATATGATTATATGACTTAAGAGTCGGAGTTTAAACACACTATATAAAAAATATAGAGTGCCAAATTGGACAAACGAATTTTCTACGAATTTTCTACGAATTGCGCTCGAATGAATTCGAAAGACAGCTGCAAGATTCAGCGTGAGTTACATAATTATTTTGAAAGCAGAATTGTAAAGGACGGAGCCTACGAGTATTAAATAAATAAATAAACAAAGTCTTTATTCAGGCACGCGTCCCAATAGATACAATTATACAATTGTATTAATATAAGACTGTAATAATTTTAAATTACTTATACTTATATAGTTACGATCATTTACTTAGAAAATTTAAGTCATACATATACAATGTATTGAATATTTCCTGGGGGAATTTTAAGATTAATTATATAAGCTAAGATGAATTTATAAAACACAGAAATTAGGACGGTACGATGTTGATAATTTGGGACGTGTTTTTGTCTACTATTATAAAGCTCTTGTCAAAATTTATGTGAAATAAGCAGATAACAGCAATTATCTTGAATTAACAACAATTTGTTTCTATGAAGATGAATGACGATAGATTTTTGCCCTTCGGGCCTTTGAATTTATGGCAAGATACATAATTATTATTAAACAACAACAAACAAATAGGTTGCTACAGTCTGTCCTCTAGATTCCGGCTAGCAGGGTTCTAGGACAGTGTGCAGATGAAGTAATAGAAGAACTTGGTAATAAATATTATATTTTAAGGAAAAGAACACAGAAAACAGTGACGTAGTAGTAGGAAATAAAAGTGAACGGAGAAACGTCCGTTCGAGACAAAATACAGAGAAAAAGTGCCAATACAAATAAAACAATGATATTAATGGAATAATGAAATTTAGAAATGGAATAGGAATATGATTTGAATTTAAATGAAGGAATGAAGATGCCAACACGAAATGAGATGAGATAAACGCTAACGATGAGGTGAAAGTTGATGGCAAGGAGGTTGATATGGACGATGAAGTCGACATCGTTACAAGGTTAATTCCTATTCACACGATCACACATATTAGGTAATAGCCTAAATTAGAATTAGCTCTGTGATTAAAAATAGCCTACATTATACGCGTAAATATCCTCAATTATGGCAGCCAATTTTATTTGATAGCTCTTGTTCCACGGGACTTAGGATTAAATATGTAGTTCTAAGTGAGATATTTCAAATGCACTAATTTTCGTTGAAGGCGAAAAATGTGGGCCCAAGCTTGTATGGGATCCGCTTAATCTATTTTCATTTAAAACAGTTGAACCGTTAAGACATGATTAAGTAGGTATCTAATAACTTAAAATATCTTTTGCATTATTATATTCGTAAAGCCTTCAAAATAGCGAAAAGTATTTTAAAAGTTATGCGATTAATGTCAAGTTTAAAGCGGGTTGATAAATCAATTTAAGGATTAATGAATTATGCACATAACTTTATACGTACTAACGTTAGTCACAAAATAAGGTACAGTTAGCCCACTAACAAAATTTTGAGTTTCTGCAAAAAATATTTGTCATGACCAAAACCAGAAATATTTATGTAGATAATGGTTTTAATAAAAACGTTAAAATGTTTTAATAACTTTCTTAAAGTGGTGATAACATGTTTGGGTTTAAAGTAAAAACATTCTGCAAGTCGTTCTCGTTTGACCTCAAACGTCTCTCTCAAAAACCCACATTAAATTTTGGCTAAAAAATTGCATAAAAGGGTTTTTTACAGGTACTTCGAAGAATGTTTATACATAATCGTTCTGTCGAGTTTGTAGGACTCGCGTTCCTCAGAAACGGTCTCACAGGTTCCCATTATTAATTACTGCTGCTAACACGGGCTCGGTAGCTGCGGAGGCATGCGCCCGGCGCAGGCGGTTGTGCTCACGACGCGACATCCAGCGCCGATTTATGTGTGGGAGCGGGGGGTCGTGACCCCACCACACGAAAATTATTAAATCCACCCATATACAGGATGGCGACGAAACCGACGACAATATTTCTTACAGGACATTTTTAAAAATATTGAAACAACCGACAGTCAACAAACAGCGGCTAATTTTCGATTATCGATTTCCGAAACGAAATCTATTAAGCAAGCAGTAACGTTTATATGACGTTAAAGACTAGTTTTAGGAATCTTTGCTTAGGCCCATAAATAAAATAAAATAGTACAGTAAAGTGATCCATGAATATAGATTTAGTAACACTCTGTAGTAATATCGCCGGTTGCTGTAACTGTGCCGGGGGTGTTGTGTTGGTGGTCTTCTGTTGTTTCCTATACTTTGTAACGGAGACAGTGCTGTTACCTCATTGTTAGCTTTAACTTTCATAATAGACAACTACGACACACGTTACTTAGTTTGTAAGGAAATCTCACGTAGACATTATGGTTTAGTTTGTGTGGAACATTTGAACATAGTTTTTGAGGAAGCTATATTTATGTCACTTCTTGATAAGGAGTAGAGTACCGTTACATACTTGGGACTTTAAAGTGCCCTTTGTGTTGTCAAAGTTGTATATAGTATATATTTGTATATTTATATATTGTATTATTTTTATATACGTATTTTCTATTTTGTATTATTAAGTAGGTATATTTATTTAGCATATAGGTGCACACTTCGCCTGCTTTTCGTATCAAATTTTCACTTAGTGGAGTTTGCTGGAAGAGATCTCTCTTAGAGATAAGTCACGCCCTTTGTGCTTCACATATTTTTGTCTAAATTTGTAATATATTATGTGTGTGTACAATAAAGAGTTAATAATAACAAAGTTGAAACTCTAGTAGATACCTACAACAGGGAGGAAACATGGGCACGATCTCAACCTTGTAATATCCCAAAAAAGTACAATGCTGCATACTAATTTAGATAACAAATAAACAGTATTTAACTAACAAATGCGTTAATTTGCCGACCGCGATAACAATTAAGTCTCTAACAAGCTGTTATATTTAATTAAATAGGTACTTACTAAAATCTACACGAAAACGCCTATTCATCTCTCCTTCAATTGTAAGTATGATCTAATCAGAAACACTACGTAGGCATTTCTTTAGTTAGATTGAAAACGGTGAATCAAATTACCTAAACTTCTAGAAATACAACTCTATTAATCTGAAATGTACAAGCGAATAATTGTGAACAGATTTCGCATGATCATGTAAAATTGCTCGAGCAAGTGTAAAAGTATGCGGTAAAAATATAAATTGGGCGGTCAAGAAATGATGTGACCGTGTTACAGGTGGTTGTAATGCCTGTATGGCGTGCCGACACCATCTCTAATGGGCTTATAATAGCGGCATCAGGCCGGACTAAGTGATTGATAGAATGACCAAGTATTGTCTGTGTTAATAATTGTGCTAATACTTCTGAACTTAATTAGAATATGGTTAACCTATGGCCTGAGAGAAGGACACTGTTTTGGGTGCTGAAGATTACTGATGGTTTAGATATTTTTATTAGAATAACGGTTCAGTACCTACAATGTATCCTATTATACATAAAAGTGACAATATGCAATGGACAGCGGGTGGACTGATTAGCGAGATTTTATTTTTTAACAACGGCTGTGGATGGGAGTTGAAATGGCCCCTTCATCGCTTGCTATGGCTTTCAACTCCTCTTAAATAATAAACCTATCCTGCATATGGAATCTAACACGAGGTACCTACATAATATGAATGTAAGTAAGTACATAGTTATAAAGTGCGAAAAATAAGTAGCGGTTAAATGCTACGGAACCGCAAATAGAGGCTATTTGCGAAACTCATAGTGATGTCAAGAATATAATGACCCGAGTCCGAGACGGGAGATATTAATTTTGTTTTTATTGTCTATCAATGTTTAGAAACGTGTTCTTAAAAGTTCATCTGGCGGCACGGTAGTGCCCCCGCTAAGTCGAGGAGAAAAAAGGGACTACCGCCTATTTCTGAAAGCATTTGGGCTTGTTTTAATTTGTCTATAACTTTGTATCAGAGATAACTAGAATGCTGAAACTCAGGAGAGGTTCACAAGCTAAAGTAAACCCCTAAGTTTCATGTTACTACTGTTCTAGTTTCTTAGTAAATCAAATGCAAAGCTATTTTGACACTGACTGACTCACTCATACACTAAGCATCAAAAATATAAGGTACTTCCGTTAGTCCTAAAAAGCTGAAATTTGGCATAGACATAGGGCTGTGCACACAAATAAAGGAAAAACTAAAAAAACTAAAATTTTCGTCCTTTTTTAGGGTTCCGTACGCATAGAGTTATAAATTCATAATTTTTAAATTTTTTTCCTTTACTTGTGCCGAATCGTGCCAAATTTCAAGATTCTAGGTCAACGAGACACATCCTTTATAGGTATTCATATCTCAGTTAAAATACTATGTGACTTGGCCATTACGCAGGAGTGAAATACCTAATGAAATGGATACATCAACGGTAATGAGTTTTCTATGATTAAAATTAAAGTGCCAAATTCATAATACGAACGAATTCCGTAGACTTGGCTATACATGAGATCTCACTACTTTTTATGGCCAATCGGCCAACACGAGACTTGGCCTCTTTTTACAGAAATGTTTTGATGGGATAATATTTATTGCATCATATTAGCACTTGAAATACTTCCACTAATGTTTGTTTTTTCTAATAAAGCCATATATATTTAATTTTTTATAATTCAAAATGAAGACATTACAAGTTCATTTACAGCAGCCAAGATTAATCGTGTTTTATACGTACACGTTAATATACATTTATTAGATTAAACACTGGGTTTATTATAATATGACATGATAATAAGCAAGTTTTACAGAGACGATTAAGCGATGAGAACAACAATTATCCAACGGGCATGGTGTTTAATAGAGGCCGTTAATAAACATAGAACACTCTTCGAGATGAACATTTTTATCGTATTTTATAGATTACAGAACCTGTTTAACATATTGACGTGATGATTGATGCGAACGCTTCTTTTTTAAAGAACAAAAATGCCGCTGTGGCACTGTATAGCCGCAAATCGCAAAATTCTTGTTTCCAACAGCTCAATGTTTCGATAATATCGTGCGGAATAACTGAATTGGAGTTGCAGAACTATCTTGCTTATCTAAGTCTCGTCTGAGAAACATGAAAACATTATTAGCGTTCGTTCCAACCCGGAATGGCGTTTAAAACAATTTAATGTGCCCATCGAATCAAGCTAATACAACGCTAAAAGCAATAAGGCAAAGATGTTGCCTATTGAAAACAACGTAATGTACGGAGCAGTAAAAGCTCCGTACATTACGAAAATTATTGTAATGATGATCAGTAAAGATCAATGAAGCGAGAAAGTGGTCACAAAGCGATAATCGTCTATTGTTTTATCAAAGTTTGTGCATAACAATTTTTTAATGGGCCATTCACTAAATTATACGTTCGATCATGAGAAAGTAACGATCGGGATTCAAACCCGTGCAGTGAATAGATTCCTCTTCGAGTGAAAGTAGGTATAGATAGTTTTATTATAACTTTATTGAACATCCGCTGACAGGAAAACGTGTTCATTATATTTCAATACGACTACTTATTTCTGCATAGAATGTAGAACTTTTACAATGCATTAGATTTGCAACATTGCTGTACCATACCAATAGTTTGAAAGCTATCAATGTCGGCATAACACGACTTGTTTTTCCAGAGCAAACATAATTAACACCGAGGCGGTTCTTGTTGTGAGTTTAGATACAGGAATATTACGTTAGAAATTAGTACGAACATTAAAGGTGTAGGGCCACAATGTAGCAAAGTGTAACGAACAAAGGATCGTTCGCATTTCGTGCGGCGTGTGAGACAATGCGCAGTCCGGCCGCGCAGCCACCGTAACGCGGGGTGAATGAATCCTAAATCAGTTCACAGCATTGCCGACGCTTGCACCGCTAAGCACCCATCTAGCTTGAAGCAACGTTTTCGTGCATGAGTGGCCTTGATGTTTCATAAATTCATAATGGGTGAATGCATTATCGTCAGTAATGTTTGTGAAATTATTTCACTATCTAAGCGTACAGCGATGTATAAGGAAATCGACGTGCTCCGAGGAAATAGTGGACGCTAATTTCGGTACAACTGGAGGTATAATCAACGACATACCGTATCTAATGTGACTCACGTTGCTGGCGCCTCTCATGAAATACAGGTCCTTGACTTCTATATTAAGAGTAGCAGCAGTACATTCATTTATCATTTCCTGACATATCTGGAGGCATCATTATTATAATTTAGAAAACTCCATATATAAAACATTACTAAAATGGCTTTCCAGTTATGGGTTTTAATTACCCTACCATATTATAAGAGCTTTAGACATATGTAGATAATATCTAAGTAGTGGGTCAGTGTGACATCTGGTATTCCACCTTCAGTTAACAGCTCATTTAAAGTGAATGAAGTTCAAATAAGTGTGTTGATGAACGATAGCGTGGCAGATTTGGGATCGCTGATCTCTCGTGCATCGAGGTCTTATCGCGCTCCGTTACTGGAGCGACATGCAAATTAACAGTCCATCCTACACTTGAACCATGACAGGTTCAAGTCAAGATATTTTAGCATTTTAAGTCGTTATTTATGGCATGTTCCATGGTATGTCTATTTCTTTCTACACATACATATAAGGTCCTTTTTTATTAGTAGCAAATATTTGGAGGGGAGTATGTGCTGGTTATTTGTACCACTTCACACGAAAAAATTACCCTGTTACTTGCATGAAAATTTTCCATACCAAAGAAAAATAAACCCCATTATTTTGCGCCTTAGTGGCATCCATGTCGATAAGAGTGAATCGAGTTTCATCCATACTTCTTATTAGAATAGCAATAATTCATTCTTTTGTAGAATTTTCAAACAAACAATTTAGGCGTTTTTCTCGAAAATTTAATAAGTAAAAAAATTTTTTTTTGCCCTTTCTTTTTTGTAGTAACCTATAGATGACACCCTAGAAATATTTGCCGCTAATAAAATAGGACCCTATATATCAATAGATGTTTAGATGAAGGATAAATACCACCAAGTTGAACTAAGTTATTGGTAGGAAGTATATCATTCTTTACGATTAAAAATCATACACTAGTACATAACTAATTATATAACCTCCTTGTTGTGAAAAGGTAAAAAAGTTCTTGATAAAGATATCCTACAGAATACCTCGAAATATATATGACCAGTTATTGTTGGATGTTACACAAATAAACATTCTGCTAAGCGTGTTTTTCTGCCAGCAAGCAGCCTGTAGTTTGGGCGGAAAACGCTAAAGGTTCACGCGCACGCCCCGCATGCTCGCCGCTATCGGCGCGAGGGCATCTGCCTCTGTATGTCAAATTTAACGGCGCGGAACCGGGAACCACGCCAAGGCGATCAACGCGCGAAATTTCGCACCTCAACGCATATAATCTGTACTAGAGACCCACCGAAGAAGAATTTTGACCGAAGATAAAGCTCGATCATATTTGTAATCTTAGAAAAGGAAGCCGCAACCGAAACTAATAGAAATAAAGAAAAATATAACGATACGAGTAGTCAAAATGACCCATTGGATGTAATTCTCCAACGATAATACTTTTTTGAATGTTATTTATAACGAGATGTAAACTTGAGTAAATTATAGAGGTACTTACTTTAAAGAGTAGTCTATTTTTAGCCGAAGCCAAATAATTGGACGAAGATGCAATTTGTACTGGACTCTAATGTGGACATTAACTGTGCTCATGTAAGTATGTTTGTGAACATTAAACCAGCCGGAAAGGAATGTCTCTGTTCGCTGTTGAACTTCCATTACCTGGCAATAAATTAACATTGTTGTATACACCAGTGAGAAGTTTTGGTAAATACATGAACCGAAACTACTTACATTACCAGTACATTGAATGGATAAAAAATACGATACTACTTAAGGTAAACTGGAAGCAACATTGGTACGAGTATTTTATTATACCACCCGGGGTAGAGGTATGCTCGTAAATCTATGCAAATCTTAACTCACTTTGACGATACAATAGTGGGAACAGAGATGTTAGTGCCACATAATTATAGACACGAAGAGTCGATGAACGATCGACCTTACTTTGCTTTACGGACCATGAGAGCCGCATGGAAAAATCATAGTATCCATTGCCCAGTTGATAAATAAAGGAAATTGTTCATTTTGTGAATCCCGGTCCGGACACTTCCTCGCCCAACACATTGCAATCCAGCGGGGCAATGCGGCAAGCATTATGGGGACTTTTGGGAGGGACACGGTGAGAGGGGGCTTGTTCGACTGAACTGTCGATTAGATGGTTATACTTATTTACTGACACTGAAGTATTTTTAGATTTGTAGTTTTATTTATCTATCATTTGACATGTATGACGAGTATTATTGATGTACCTGTAGACATTTATGGAATAAAATATATATTTTGTGAATAAGTATATTCAAATACAAGGAGGATGAAAAAAAAACACAATTTGTCTGGAGACAAGAAGCGTGAACTGGATATAATCGAGGACTGTTTGAACACGAGCGCTTTATCCGTCATGCTTGCCCGTTTGTTCTGAGCTTAACAAACAAAAAACTCCAAATCATTCATAAATATAAAATAAGTAGTATTATCAAATATATAAATAAATACACTTTTGGTAATAAATTTTTACCTTTGTAAAATTTTAGTCAATTTTACAAAGGTAGTTCACAGTTCATAATAAACAAAAAAGAAGGTAATTAGAAACTATTTTAATCCTTGTATAATATTAATTCAACGAAAGACAACGTTCCACCGTCTTGCTTGATAGGTTTTGTAAAAAACGTACTTACAGTTTAAAGAAGAAACAATCACTCACAGTAACAGTACTGATCCCGATCAAATTTTTTGCCACAAGAACTAGACAAAAACGGCAAAACAATAAATGTTCTTACTTCAAATGATGATGGTTTTAAACAATAGATACCGATAGGATGCGAGGATAGGTATCGCCCACATCACTTTTGGATGTCATGGAACTGTCAGGATCACGTTGGTAATTTATCATCAGTTTTTGTCGCGCAAAATGAATGACCACGCCTGCGTATTTAACTCTCGTAACTGTATTCTAATGGGCTTTGTTTTTGAGCACGAGACGGCCGTTTAATCATCTCGGAATATTTGACCCTCATTACGTTGATGAGGTGAAGGAGTTCGTGGGCGGTGAATTTTGACATGGCAGTAATCTTGGGAATAGTAAACGTAAAGAGGATTCTAAGTTGGTGTGTAGTTAATTTAATTTATTTAGCTGGTTTCTCGGAATCATGGGCCAGTCTGCGACACGAGCGGGGTCGGTGGACATTGGTAGCGCCGGCTTGGGTGGCCACGTCTACTACACGCACGCATCTAATTATTGCAATGAGGATTTGTGGTAACACTTTCAGACTAACTTGACCTTTCTATGGCGCTATAGAGTGTAGTGAAATACATGTATTGGTTCTTGCAGAGACATTCAGGAGTGGAAACTTAACTACACAGTTTTATTTAAATGTAAGATTTTTTGGAAAACAGAACACAAAGTTATTTTATCACTGATACAGAAAAATAATGTATTTTGTTACATCTGCTCAAAAATGGGCGTATTTTTTGACAGAAAACTCTGCACCATGTGCCGCTGTATGGAAATACATTACCCACGATCGGAAGTAGGTACTTGTAATTAAGTTCCTATCTATAATAACGAATATAAACCAGACCTTCTAAAAGAAAGATTTTATACAGGTATGTGATGTTATTTCATGACTAATATTTAATAATTCAAAAGCTCAATTTCTTTAAAAAATACAGAATTAAAAGACGTTATTATTACAACAGTGCCTACCTCAACATGGAGATAGTTTTGATCGTCGTCGGTAGATGACGCTATCGTTAATTTAACAAAGTGTGATCAATTTGCTAGCCTAGCTGTTATCAATTATTTAAAAAAATAACTTATAATGTTTACATACCTATATAATTATTGTTGAAAATCATAACTATAATTTTTTATTAAACAAAAGGTGAATTTGTATGAAAGTATAGTTTCGAAAATGTTATTATCATTTTCAAGAACGCCATTTTGATATTAATAATTCATACACAGTGATTTACATTGACATGATGTATTGTTGTATAAATGTACGAGGGTGAAAAACACATTAGACAAGAAATTAATACTCCACTAGATATTGTCGAAGAAGCACTACGCGCTGTAAGCAATTTACTACCGTATGAATAAAGGTACCGTATGACGGTAGTAAATTGTATATAAAGCAGGTATCGTGATTCGGTTAAGTATATAGTATTTTTTTTTATATTTCTCGCAGATGTAACAAAAATCTAATATTAATTCACTACAGATGAGGACGGAGACAAGGTATTTAATCTTTCTGTAATAATTTTAAGAGAAAGTAGCTTCATTTACTTATATTTGGCACGATAAAATATCACGAAGGCAATAAATTAAGAGTAGCCCAGGCCAATAATGTGGTTTTGATACAGTACAGTTCATTTAGTGAGAGAATGAGATACCTGCGCGCGCCGCCTCTGCTGTAAGTACTTAACTGGTCAGAAAGTTAAATTGTTGTTATACTCTATAATTTTGACGTAAGTAGGTGGTAATTCCTGTAACTGTACACGAAAAATAACCTTTTGCGAGGTTGCCAACCTGATGTGACACTGAGGAAAAATTATATTATTTTATTATAACGTGGTTACACTTAAGTTGTACCACTGGTGGTACCACTAGTAATTTAAATGTTACAGGTTAAATACTAAAACTGTAATAATACGGGTTTACGAAAGACGCGATACAGAAAACCATACGCAAACGCTAAATTAATCAGCAACAGGAGATTGCACAGGACAGGAAGCAGTGGCTGATCCACTTCGGGTCGCTGGGCCAAAGACGTAAGTAGTGAGGTAGGTATCTTTCCCGTATGATTGCAAATTAGTACTTAGGGCTTAATTGATAGTTTCTCATGTTCATTCTGTTTGCATTAGCTTAGCACAAAGGGCGCGGTTCGCAGTAATTACGAGCTTTTGTCCTAGACTCGTTTCCGCCTGCACCAGGCGGGTGAGGCGGCTACTGATTAAGATCGTGGACAACCAAGGCGGAAGGACTCGCACGCGGGAGCACAATGCGTGCTCAGGGCCGGACTTCTAACCGATAGAGTTTTAGTTCAACTCGTGGTCTTCATTTCAAATGTCATTTTTTAAATTTTGTATTATTAAATAAGGACAGCAGACGAGCAAACGGACCACCTGATGTTAAGTGGTCACCGTCGCCCATAGACATCTCATCTCACTGTATTTAGAGGGTTACTTATGGGTATTGTAAAATTTCATTTTAATTTTAGTCAGTTTTAAGAATAAACTGAAAATATCACTTGTCGAGCAGTCGTTTTTGCATAAAGAATTTATAGATTTAAAATTTAGTGCATCCCTATTTCCCCTACATATTTATTTCCTGTTAATATTATTATTTTTTACCTTCTCCGACATTAAGAGTATGTAAATTTTTATATTGTAGTTTTTGTCATTGATATTTTTTAACTACCTAGAAAGTGACATTTATAAATGTCTCAATATTGGATTTCATGTGTATTTTATGACATATTTTATATATCAGGTCAAGTATTACATATACCTAACTTGTAATAGGTTGACGATATACCTGGGGTTGCAGGGAACACGTGGATGAGTGAGGCTAGCATAGGGCCGATAGAAATGGCACGAAAGGGAGGCTATTATGTGTCCTGCAGTGGGCGGATACAAGCTGTAAATAATGTTGATGTTAATGATGATAGTGGAATTTCAGTTCTGTTGTTTACAACGAAGTAAAAGCTCTCTATTTTTGAAATAGAAAAATTTAAATCGATTTTCAATCGATCTTTCTTTACAAAAAAAAACACTCAATTTTTTGAATCGCGTACAATAATTAACGATTTGCAACGAATCTTTTAATTGTGTAAATACATTGTTCATCATAATCTACGCAATAATTTAAATTATCGAAAAGTGTCCATGACAAAGTAAACGTTGTTGGAAACGTTTATTTAGCACTGTAAACACCAGAATATAGCAAGTACACAATACAGAAGTATTCAAAGATATAATACATGCAGCATAAAACATCCGGTGCATTTAACAGCTACTTTTGATTATGTTGATTACTTTTTATTTATATGTATATAATATAATTATTAAAATTAAAACGATTTCTGTACCATCGTATAAACAATAAGATAGGGGTGTATTGGCTTGTGGTTGGCCAGCAAGCAAGTCGAGGTTTAGTTTAATATGACTCGCATGGTTTAAAGTTTCTCAGATATTTTCATTGCGTCCCTGTTGGATAGTGGTGGATTGCGTGCATATCCGCCGTGTGTTTCATACGTTAGTTTCAGTGTTTGTAATTAGACGCGCGGCTAGGCGACGGTATCGCGGCATCCGGCGCCCGCGCAGCGATATCATGTGAGAGATCGTCCGTCTGGCTGCTTGAGGAGCGTTTGATTTGAGCGCGATCACCCGGCGGGATGACTACGCGATTATGCTAATATTTGCTTAATAGCCGTGACAGTACACAGAAAACGAATGAATAAGCAAATAGGGTAGTTTCCAAGTATGAAAGATTTAACGAATTTCTTAAAAAATAAGACAGTAATAAATTGATGGTCAAATGTGAAAACGGAATTAAAATTCGTTGAAAAATCAAAAAGCTACAGGCAATCAAAAATCAGAACAGTAGAAAGAAACTGCAATACGTATTATGAGTCAGTGTTCACTAGTGCTATACAAGCAGGTCCTGGCTGCATATAAAGGACTGTTTTGCTAAAAAGGGACAGACCATCTAACTTTAACCATTATTATCTCTGATATTAGTTGAGATATCGAAAAATTCATTTAGATCCTTCTTTAGGATGTCCATGTAAGTTGATTGATGCAATAAAAAATTTGGGTTAATACCGTATTATTACAATCACAAAAAAATTTGAGAACAATACTAAGTATAACACAAGAGAAGAAATAAAATCAACAATGGAAACCGCGTCCACAAAGTAAAACAGAGTATAAATGTACTCTGTCGGGTGTGCGTGCCAATAAATCGCTAGACTTTATCGTGACATAGCTTTGAATACAAGAGCGCGTAAAGAGCGATAATTTGTAGCTAATAACAAAATCGGTGCAGCAATGAAGTCGTTTGATTGGATGTAAGTATCTACTATTGCTCGGAATGCAGACGTCGACGAGTGGCGAACAGCCGCGGGGGTAGTTGGTCGGTTACGGTGAGGTGTTCCTTGGCCGGGTGGTACCGATGCGGTCTGCGGTAACTGTTGATAATTAAGAGTGGTCACTTAATGGTCGTTGACGGTAACGGCGCGTGTGCCGGTGCGAGCCGCTTCCGCGCAACGCCCACCGAGGCGGTGCATTCAAAATCATCCCGCTGCGCTGTCAACTGATATTAACTATCAATAAAACGTTTTAGTGCCCGTTTGAGTGTACAGTGGAAGGCACATCAACCTATACTCTATAGAACCCTGTCGCAATAAGTTTTTGTTACGATTCCTTGTGACAAATAAGCAAAAGTGACAAAGTACTAAAGGGCCTGATGTGTTGCCCACTATACATGTTACAGGGACAAGTTATTAAAGCAAAGTATCCGCGTATTTACGAAGTGCGTAAGGACGTTTGCATGATTAGAGCCATCCTTAGCAGCCGCAGGCTTACGTTTAAATCCTACAGGATGTAATTTATTTACTAGGGATTTAAACAAAGTCAACGTATACGTATGCTGAATTTCCGTCAAGTGTAGCTCGGTAATGAACTTCGCTTAATGCTGAGTTGATCTAAAAGTCTAAAATGAATCATAGATCGATAAGTAGCTTCAATATATTCAATCAATTCACAAAGGCATAGAGGGACAAATAAATCAAAAGTCAACACTGAGTTTCAGAAACAGAACTTGTAATCATTATGCCTACCTTACGAGACTTACTACCAATAAAACTATCACAACATTTATGCTGTAGTCCAAAAATTATCATTATCTACCATTTGATCATGTACATAAATCTCGTCATTTAAAGAATACTCGACTCGATACAAAGAATTGACTGACGTTGAAAAATAAGTGACCAGCTCCGTGCCCGATTGTATTGCAAATACTGACTAAATATTTCTGTCTTATCTCTTTATTCCTCTATCCGTTGGAGGTACATTTCGTTAAGCTATCCATCAGTCATGCACTTAATCAATCGTTGATACGATCTTATCATTGGAAATAAATTCGACTGTATTAAAATATATATAATTCCACGCAGATAATTTCGGTCTGTTATATAATATTTAGAATTCTTTGCATCCGTACGGAACCAGTACTTGTGTCAAAATTATTATCAGGCAAGTCATTAGTAGGGTTGTCATAGTATGTTCAGGATAGTGGCCTCACTTTTTGAAATCCCTCTGTGGTCTTTAAAATATAATAGTTGGAAACCAGCTGCGTATATGTTTGTAATGTTTGGTCTTTCTACTTTCATTATTCAAAAATTGTAAAATCGAGTAAATTCGTCAATTGAAAAAAAAACTAATAAAATCGAGTAAATAAAAAAAATGAAACTAAGATAAATTCGACCAAAACGAATATAAACTGAAATGACATTAAACATTTCATCTACTATCCAAAAAAGTGTGCAACGTTTTCATTAACGTAAAATAATTTTTACTAATTTTCGTCGGTCAAAAATATGTTACGCTCCGTCACTCAGGATACATGCGCTGACCGCTACAGTCCGCGTGGCACAAAGGGGTGGGGCGTGTGCGTTTTCGATTTACTGTATATCTAGCTACCGCGTATTGTTCTAAGTATGAGTTTTTGAATTTGGGGCATCTATCCTACTGGGGCAACTATCCTGGACTTACCCTACTAATACTAACATACGATATACGTAAGACACGAAGTGCTACTAAGCACACGAGGGAAATGGCGATGGCGCCGCGGCTGCGGCTAGCGGCCGGTATCCAAGCGATTGTATTTGAGGCATGCAGAGTTGAGTTATCGTGTCTCGTTCGCCGGGGCCTTTGCCTTCCGCGGCGCTTCCGCGACCGTCGCGTGTCCCCGCGATATGAGGTGACACCCGCGGCCCTTTTGATAATGCTAATGTCCCGCAGATAGACGATGAAACGCCGCCTGATACTAAAATCACATACAATGACCGCACCGTCTAAATGGGCATCAACGGCGGTCCGCGGATTCCATTCCAATACCATCGATAGGGAAGGGACACATTCATGTAAGTACAGATAACAGATAAGGTTATGTTCAAGCCATGATGTCTCTCGAAGTAATCGTTGTCAATAACATTTCTAAACAATGAATTTAATCATTCGTATATGGTTATTACGAGTCACAGAAAACTATTAATGCAATCAATGAAGCTATAAAGACAAATTGCTAGTTTACAATAAACAAAGAGGTTGAGTGGTTGGCCACGGCGTTGGTTGGTGAGGCGAAGGTATTGAATGGTGGGCTGTCATAATTATCGACGTGCTGGGCGGCACGCGGCATTGCGAGACAATCGCTCGTAAAGTGACAACACCACATTGGATCCGTGTAGTCCGTATTAATCTTCATTCCCGTATTATATATGTAGAGTTCGTGCTGCAATACATTCGCCCTGTTTTGGCGAATTCTAAACCCAAAATTCGACTAGGTATGTATATTAAGTCAATATTAATATACATGTAGATAAGTTGTCAGAAAAACAACATCAAAATTAATGTAGAGAATCTTGTTGTGATTACAAAGTCTAGTTTTCTGTACATATACCTAAAAAAGTAAAATACAAATCTGAATTCAATCATATTCATATTCATTTATTTCAGTAATGATCATACATTGTCAAAAAAATAAATAATAAAATGTTAGCATGTCATGATCAATAATAGTAAAATTTCTTACTTAAAGTAAGTATAAAGTCAACAAGTTTAAAAACTAAAATAAAATAAAATAAAAAAGTATTGCAGAATATAAATCTACAGTTTTAAACATCGTTCGTCAAGGAACTCGTTGACAGAGTAATAGGCCTTTTGTATCAACCATTTTTTTAATTCAGTAACGAAACTGTTGTACGTTTTAGTATCTCGGATAGGAG
Source organism: Hofmannophila pseudospretella (assembly GCA_947369225.1). NCBI lineage: Eukaryota > Metazoa > Arthropoda > Insecta > Lepidoptera > Oecophoridae > Hofmannophila > Hofmannophila pseudospretella. The sequence goes on along the minus strand of OX376321.1, from coordinate 7,466,341 downwards.
CTGGTATTTTATTGTAAATTCGCGGACCAGCGACGTGCGTGGACAGCTGGGTCTTCAGCAGTCTACTGTCAATCAGTTCGAGATCCTGCTGCCTCACTTTTGTCAGTCTCTTGCCAACCCATTTCTTAGTAGGATGAGGAGAATCTTCAGAGGACTCTACAATACAACGGGGCATTGTGTCGTCAGGAAGCGTTTACAAGGCAGTGTTAGTGAAATGGACCGAAAGTAGTAATTACAGTCTGCGGAGCGCGCCCGAGGCCAACTCTCGGTGCCAACTTTAATTAACATCAACACAAAACGTTCGCGTCTAAAAGGAGCAGACGTGATATACGCAGCAAATTTATCTTAAACACAGAGCTTAGAAAGCGATTTGTTAGATAAAGCGGAGAGGTCTTTCCTGTGACAGCCGCTTCTGTTAAAGGAGTATCTCACGGAAGGCGTGTGGTGAAATAAGCAGATATAAACTAAAGTCAATTTCACACGTAAAAAGGGCGGAATAAGTAACCATCGGATCGCCGAAATAGTCAATATAGATGGTAGCGCTGTCTCCCATCGCAGTACGTGAGCGACCGAAAAATTGCTCATTTCAAAACACATTAATTGATATAACCGTTACGACATAATGATGATGTATTGTGGAAATAATTTGATTATATTTAGAATAGAGCACGATGCATGCAAAAAAACTGGTACCGCAATGGATGAAAGAGTTGTTGCAAGTATGTGCTTGTGCTACTAGAGGTGCTTGACTCGAGCTGCAGCTCCGCGATTCGCGAACAATGCCGCCGAACATGAGTAGTATAATTTGCCTCCCCGGCCTGTAATCTAAGGCGCATTATACACAGGAATTAAGTTTTTTCGATCGCATTAGATACTCTGCTTTAAAAGCTTTCGAACTACATGCAATTTGTAAATCCTGCGTATGATTCAGAATCAGAACTACAATATGAAAGTAGATCGTCCAAGTGTAATTTATATTGGTTAATTTTGAATACCGTGACACATAAGAATACCTAAAAATAGCTGCAAATCTGACTTCCATGCTTCTAATAAGGTGGAAACAGTCGCGAACTATGCATAACAATTTGAGCCCAATTATTAAACACAATTGCTGAAAAAAGGAAGTGGAGAGACAAAAAATAAATTATGAAACAACTGGTCATAATGACAGGTTCGCAATAGAGCAGCGACGCCTAGTAGAGGTGGTAACGGTAAAAATCAACCAAATTCCTGCATGCATCGATCTAGCAGGTAGTTAGGCACAGCGGTCACGATTACGATCCAAAGTGAAAACATTAGACGTGTGAACCCATAATTTACTACAAAATTTTAGTACATTGAACTTGATGTAATTTTGTAAGTGGCCAGAAGATGAACTTAGGCACTTTGGAAGCTAATTTTTGTTACATTATCATGTGCGAAATAGTGCGGTATACCTTGTGGTTAACTGATGACATGTTTTCTTTGACCGCATCTGGCTTCATGGAACCGGCCGAAAATATTTGCAATCGCGACCGTCAGGCCTTTGAGATGGACGGTAGCACGCGAAACTTTGTCGTGATGCTTTTATTGGCACGTGACAGTACTTGAATGCTTCACGACAAAAAAGTTTAGTCCGTGGAATCGGTCTTATAAGAAATGATTCACGCATTCCTTCGTGAGGTCAAGGGTTACTGACGCCTCGGGTCGTTTCTGCGATGACGAACGTTACATAATTTTTATCTTAGTGGCGTAGTAACAGCACGGCTATTGTGGACTCGGCAAAAGCGATGAGAATATTGAAATTTAATGTAATCATAGCAGTGAAACGTGACGTCGGCCGACAGTTAGCCGCGGTGAGCTGTGGGCGCGGGCGCGGAGAGGGCCGGCGCCGACGTCCAGCGGGAACAGCGCCTCCACGAAAATTTATTTATCAGGTATCGCGCTGCACATCAGCGCCTAGGGACAAGCGGGCTGGAAATTGCGGGCGGGCGAGGCGCGGCCGATGCGCCCGTAGATACGGGACACTGTTCACTTCCTAACATAAATTCGGTGTACGGGAATCGGATATTATTATTCAATCGGACGATCGAAGTTCGCGCGGGGGCCATAAGTCACGGCGACGCGAGCGCCGGCGGCCGCCGTGAGCGGTGGCGCACGACCGCGATGCCATCGCGTCTGCTCGCGTGGACCGCTACACGCGGCCCTCGACGTTACACCGCGTCTGCGCCCGCGCTCGCTTCAGCCTGATGTCGATGCTATGCATTTACAAGTTACAGCAACCCCTGCAACCGTACTTACAAGAAATCTATCAATGGTAAAGCGTAGAAGAACTTCTATGATACAGTTCAGTTGTGATTACTTGTGATATACTCGTACGAAGGGAAATACAGCTTTAAAACTGTTATTGGCGACTTTCGCACGGTTCTTTTTTGCGTGTTTGGTTATCATTATACTTGTACTAATTTAAGGTAATCAACTAAATTACTACATCAATTTTAATTGTGAAATATTTGCTGAACTGTTTTTCACACTTGCTCTACGATACAGCGATACTGTATGTACAATTATTTTGGAAATGAATAAGTATAATGTGAGAGAAACAAAAGAGGAAGATAATCATTAATCATTCTGTCAAAGTTTAGTAAAGTTCAACGAAAGTTCTTGCGAAAAAAGAATCTACTTTTGATGCATGAACGATTGACATTTGTGTATGAACGATTACTCATCATAGGTCAATTTAGATGGTGATTCATACAATATATATTTTATTTACGACTATATGTTTATTTGACCTCATATCGGGCCACGAAGTAAAAGTAGATGTAGCAACATGGATCCTTTCATCTACGTTATCTGGGTTTTATTTTTTAGCTACGATAATTCCAACAGTATAGTAGTATAAATTAGTTCTTCTCAGACCATAAGCGATGTTTTGCGGGAGAAGTAATCACTTTGGCGAACATATTTAAGTATACAAAAAATATCACCTACTTAGTTCTAATTAATGTTTATAAAGTGAAATACACTTTATTGTCCAGAAATATTGAAGAATTACCTAATGTAACATAGAAACAAAGGTACAATTCTGTAGGCGGCCTTATCGTTTATAGTGAACGGAGATAGAGGAAAATGCGTAAATAGTGCGTGTAGCTATGGTAACAGGCGGGTGCAAATTATGAATTGGTTGTTGGGAGCCATGAACATTGGACTGGACGTGCGCAGCTAACTTGAGAGCCGAGTCGGCGCACACGCTGCGTAGACGAATTCATGGAACATGAATTAGCTACATGAGTATACGAGTACCTGTTGGGTGCTTGCTGGCTACTTCAATAGATTGTAAGTACCTATGTGAGGAAATAGACTCAAGTCGGTTCAGATTTCAGTCCCTATTTTCAGTAAAAATAAAATAATTTCCTTTCTTTTATCTAAGATAGATGCGGACAAGCAACTGCCAAATTTCAAGTTAATAGCATTAGTAATTGCTGAGAAAAATAGCCGTGACATACAGACGGACGGACACAAAAGTTTCATCATGAGGGTTTCCTATTTTACCGTTTAGGTACGGAATCCTAAAAACTATTTTTTCAGCCTCCATTTCGTAATTTGTTCATTAAGAAATCACACTCCATAATATAAAGAGGTTCATTCGTCATGGTCGTGTAGTGTTTTAATGAAATATTACATAGCAGTTTTCGATTGTAATATGTAAATTTTTCTTTGTTGTAAGGCACTGCATACAAGAACTCTTTCATATAAATGCACTACATTTCACTGGCTAACTGCTTGGTACTATAGCCATAAAAAAACTCGACACCCGCGCATGCACGATGTCGACAATACGTCAAACATATCTACAGTTTCCATAGTTACCAATAACATGTTAAGCTGGCATGGCGTCTGTTGAAGTCTCCGTAATAGTTTGTATTTTCTGTTTATATGTTTCATGGTCGTAGAAAAAGTATTGTACACAATGCACGTAATGGCGTTTTTAACACTCGAACGATCTATGACGAAACTTAGCTTCGTTTCGTTTCATAAACAGATCTCATGTTAAAATCGCTATCATTACGTGGCCGTTACATAAACTACTATAGTGAGATGGTATCAATTCAGCGCCTTTTAACAGGACATTGATTACCAAATTAAATAACGTTTTAGTATCGATAATATTTTCCTATACCATAGTTACTTAACTTTTTATGGTTATTTGAATTTTAGAAACCAGTTTATTTCTAAGAACGACTTTAGATATTACTGTAATGAATGAGCTTAAATCGGTAATAAATTAGCATATCGAGGAAGTTTAATATCTTCATAATGGTTTATAAATTTAATTAGTGTGACATTATTTACTGTTTTCTTTAGTAATACGTACTTATGATTTGACTTAGAGATATTTGGAGAAATCTATATCAACTATAGTACCCTTTTTGTCACTGTACCACACCAGATGTTCTGTGCTGCATGTATTAAACTTTGTATACTTCTGTATTCTGTATTCTGGTGTTTACAGCGCTAAATAAACGATTTCAATTTCAATATACGAGTATGTTGCCTGTTTAAATGAGAGACGTTATTTCTGTGAGTGACGCACTGTGAGTCAACACGAATATTAAATAGCAATCACAAAATAACAGTAACTTTACTAATTGACCAAAACATATTATTATTTTTGAATCTCTAACGTCTAGTAAGCAACAAACATTTCAGAAACCCGTTTTGTAATATCCCATAAATCAATGAGCGTACGCAATCAATAATCACAAACCGAAATAAACTAGCCTTGTAGTTACGTTCATAATTATACAAATCGGAATGTTGTTGCTATCATAAACGGCCTAGAGTGGGTGATCATTTTTCATTATTAAAAATACATGTTCGATGGAATGTATTCGGCGGGCACGGCAATAATTGCACGGTGCATGATAACGGGAGATTTAGTACTGTAACAGAACAGTGCAGGGCGGTGCGCGGACGCAGGTGTCGTAACTCTACGTGACCGCCTCAATGATTTTACTACGAACATAAGCTGTGGCCGACGCAACGCTCATAATCTCATAATTACATACGCAGTGGAAGAAAAGAAAAAAATATTCAAATTTTACATGAAAAGGCAAACTATTTTGATGTGAATAATTAAAGCTACCCAGAAAAACATAAACACAGTATTTTTAAATAAGTAAACACACACATAGTACACAATAAATTAGAAGTCCACAATTTTAGATTCTATGGGAAAGTTACTGAAGCCTTAATGAATGTCGAAGAAAAAAGGCCATAAGGTTCGTGAACAAGGGCCGCGCTGACACAGCCATTAGATGAAAGCGGGCGAGAGTGCAGCGAGGAGTAGCGTGAGAAAAACGCTGCGCTTCGATGCCGAAGCGTGCGCACCCAATTCACTATGCTAATGCTTACGTCGCGTCTGCCGGAGACTTAGCCACCAGCCCGCGTGCGCTACCGCTCTCTTAGCCAGATCCTAGTCTAGGGTGGCACTCCAGTAATAGAGAGACGAGGAAACGCACTCTAAATAACTATTAAACTAAAATTTTAAAAAACCCTTAGCAATGTGGATATCTCCTTACTTTTCCTGGTTATTATCAGCAGATTCTCAAGATTCAAGACGTGGAAAGGGCACCATGGACATAAAAAATTGAGCTCAAACTCGAACTACCTAACTGTCCCAGAGTCACCATCTGCCATCAAAAATTCTTCAAATTCTTGGAAACCCGTGATAATTTTTTTATCAAACGAAAACGCTTGACAAAATTCTGTAAAATAAAAAAAAATCGCTTCCAAATCGGATGATCTGTTGCTGAGTTATGATGCCACAGTCAAATAATTAAAATTTCCTCGTCGTCAAACAATTAAGAGACAATTTTTATATTTTGAGAGTCTTTATTATGACTTCCAAGTAAGAGATTGAATTATTATTAGTCAAAGAGTCTTTAGTTTTGTGTATTTTGTTATAGATAATAAATCCCTATCGCTTGAAAACCGTAACATATTCTCTCTGGGCGCCAATAACATTCCGCATCGTACATATAATACATTGTCATCTTGATGTTACTAGATTCTGTATTGATTCAATTCTCTGCTGCTTTGTTAGCTCCTCGGCTCCTCATGCAAGTGGCATACCAACTTTACAAAGTCGAGCCAATAAAGTTCATTGCCGACTGCACGCGTCTACCCCTCCGAGTCTCGACTGGCAAATCCAAATGGACTTTCTAGTGCTTTATTGGCAACATTAGAAAAGAGACCGGGCCCCTTAAGCTTTTTACTGCACATCACAACAATGGGGTTTAATAACAACAACCGACGGCTCGTTACCATCCCAACGATCTCATGTCGCGAGAAATCGCCTCCCTATTTTTGTCCAATGCGGCGTAAGTGCGCAATAAGAGCAAAAATTTGCGAACAGGCTCTTTTTATCTGATATACATATAATGGAACAGAACGGTGAGAAAAAGAGGTGTTTCACCAAGTAAGCGACTTTAAAATGTCGATAACACGTTAAGATCCACCTTCCATTACACAGCACCTACTTATATGCATAAGTAATTTCAGTGCCATGACTTCAATATTAAGCTAACAACGTACTGTGTATTATAGCATTCGATCATAGAGCCTGCGCGGGCCACGAGGTCTCCAGGTTAACTGAGTCGTTACATACATCTCTCTGCACGTTGTTAGCTCCATCGGCGCGGGCGCACAGATGACAGGAGATGAGGCAGACCGTTCCACTGCAGATTGAATCCGACAGCCGCGATGATATTGTTGGAATTACAAGCGTTTAATCACGGAGAATGCGCGCGCGTCGCGTAGCGCGAGCCGACATCGACATCGGGGCCGACAATGGCTGCGCTGTCACGGCGAACGTTGAATCCCGCGTCAGATCACGACCGCGACATCGGAAATCAATAATCGGATGATTTAGCCACTGCGCCGCGTGCGAACCTGATTAGACACGATAATGCCTAGCCTGCCGCATCTCCACTGAACGCCGCGAGGTTGTGGGGCGATAGGTTATCGTCGTCGTTTCGGTTCTCATACAACTGTATTATTTCTGCAGATATCGGCTAACGGCATGACACATATTTTTCAACGATATCAATCTCATGAAGTTGTGCACGACAGTCTGATTTACAGTAATATATTTTGTTATCAATGGCAATAAGTTCGCCTTCTAAGGCATAAAGTACTAAAGCCATTTAGGTGAGTATAGGGATATGTAATAATAACAGACTTCAGATGATCGAAGACAGACATTCTGGTGATAACATCTCGTCTGGTGGATGAAGTAGAATAAACAGAAGCAAGTAGTAATTATACAATGACCGTTTTCATTAACTGTACCTAGGCATAGTTTAATATTGGTTAGCTGATAGTATCCAATCCAGGAAGGAATGAATTACTGAATACTCGTAGTTGGTGAAACAAATGAAACTAACAAAAGATTTACGAGTGCTGAAAGCAAGTAAGTACAAGTCATGGAACCGATAAGCGTCCTCGAACGAGGTGAACTATTAGTTGGCGAGGTAAAGCATAAAGCTCCACACGACGGAAATAACCCTCCCATAACTCATAACGGCTCGTGGGCACCTCCGCATCTGTATTTGACAAGTTTTGAGCAGAAACACATAAACTTTGTAGGATGATTAGCCTACTTTACGTGGATACGGTGGTATGATTAATTTGTGTATCATCAGTTGACGCTGACGGTATATTTTAACCTGATGCAGACAATGATATGTTAGGTAACAAAAGTCGAAGTTGACGTTTCTTTACACAATTTAAGTGCTATTAAAATGGGTAACTATAACCTGTTCTAACTTAACCTTACACTTATTCGTAAATTGTGTTCGACCTTATCTAATGCACTTGCACATGAAAATCGAAAACCAGACGTTATCCAGGGAGTAAACCGTCCGCAACACATCATTTACCTAATTATGTAATGAAATTACAGAATCGGCGCGGCTCTCCGCGGCTCACTTGCCGGGAACAAAGCCTAATTACATTTCGTGAGGTATCAATGAGCGGCGCAATTACGTCAGGTTCTTTGAGGGCTCTAGCAATCGGCGGGATATTTCCCGGGTTCGCCGACGTATCAAGAATAATGTACCATTACCATGATTTATACCGGGGCGATCACAGACTGGGAGGCTTAATGACGGGCGGCGGCCCTCCCAGCCTCCCAGAGGTGCACATATGGGTCTGCGCGTCTGTAATGAGTGGGAGTGCGCCGTGCGCCTGCGCCACCCTGGAGCGATGTGAAATCGCACGGTGCACTCGTGTCGGGGTGCAAAGTGCACCCGCGGGCCACTCTGACGCGACACCGACTACACACGTCAGGCAAGCTAACTAACCATTAGACGGGTCCACCCCGGAGAGGCAGTCTTTTAACCGTGTCTTTTTCGACGTAAAAAGCGAAGACAAAAGTGTGAACTCTGCTATTCACTGATTATAAATATACGTGTCCGCGAGATCGTATCACAAACAGCTAGGCATGCGACATATTTTTGTGCATGTCATATCAATAGTAACGGTGCAGAGGCAATGACATTGACAAAATAACTGTAACAAACATGCCAATTGAAAAACCATAATTAATAATTTATTTGTATAGAAACCAATTAGCATATGCAAATGTAACTGACATATCTCTATAAGAAACGGAACTCTGTTCGGGTTGCGTCAATTTTTTTCAAGCTTCACAATAAAATGGTTGGGTATAATTAAAAAAACCGCTTCTTTAAAGTTACTATGTTGTAAATTCAGTTTATTTTTAACTTCACATGTTTCATGCGAATAACAGAATAATCAGGGGTATTCAGGCAAAGCACAGTAAAAATAAAATATAATTATTCAATTAATAGTAATTTTAAACAGTTACCCACCACAATTTCTTAGCAATTACCCCGCATTAAGATTGTGCATTTTGTGTGGACACTTTAAACGAGCTCAAAAAAGTTGAGTCTCAAATTGCAGCATGTCTAGTGGCATATCATTACACCCCCGGTAATTATCCAATTCGATGATCGTTAAAATGCCTGTAATTTTCGAACAAGCATCTCGAATGGCAGACATATAATAATCGGAAAGAATAAGAGTTGTTTAGTGCAACACTTTAACCGATTGCTGCGAATTTAATATAAGGAATATTAAGTAGAGCTGAGCTTCTGCTCCGTGTAGCGTAGAATGTGGGACAATAAAAAACGTATTGCAATTTATTGGATGCTTGACTGTTTGATTGTAAGTCGTAGGGTGTAAGTAAGGGTTGTGCAAGGAATGCCGTCTTGCACTCAATCACTGTAGTCATTACCCAATTAGTTCGATCGCTGTCACTTAGCCCAGGAATTATGCGATGGTAAGCTAAACTGTCGGCTATTAATTAGCTTGCCAATAATTCCGATCAATTCGACTGACGTCTGACAGGTATCCCAGGAAGGACATTCGCCCATGAAACCGCGGTGTGTAGTAATTTAAAACCAATTACGAGCATGGGATGTTTCCTGCAACGTTAAGTACTCGACCGTAAAAAGAAATGTGCGTGATGTATTATGATGAGTAGCTAAAAGAAAAACTATCTGAAGAATTGTTAGTAATTTTTGCTCGGGACGTAAGTACATTTAGACTTTCAAACACGTCTAGATACAATGTTCTATCTAATGTAGACATAGTTTGGTATTCGAGTATATTTGTATACCTCTATATGACGGGACTAGATAGCAAATACGAATGTGGAGTCAATCGATCATTCTCTTTTCTAGTTGTATTCCTCATTGGTGAGTGTCATGATCATTCTATAGAACTGCGACCACATAGTACAACTTCCTTGTGGCAGACTTCCCGTCAATCGATATTATTGACCCATGAACTGTTAATCAAATAAAAGCCGGCTATCGCATTGTATGGTAATCAATTATAGTCAAAAGAAGCTAGCTATTCGGCGTAGTCGTGAAGGGATGCAACAGTTTGGCACAGTTGTAAATCATGGGGCGCCTCAATGCCTGCTTATAAAGGTTCTGCAATAGTCCTTAAGCGCAGCGGTAATATTTTTACAGCTTTTCCTTTTTTTCAACTTATTTCTGATAACCTATATCAAGATATCTATCTATATTTTGATTCGAAACACTTGTCGATAGTTTCAATTTGATTCAGGCATGGCGTTTTGGGTGTTTTGTCCTCTAGCTTCATTGGTGTTTCGATGGTCACGCATCTCAAGTACCAACAACTGAAAAGGTGATTTACCCAATAAATTAATTTGTAATGAGAGAAGAGTGACTCTACCACAGAATAACTAATACGTATAGTACTACGTAATTCAACAAAAAAAATTTAAAATTAATTTAGGACCTTTTTACTCAATATAAATAAATAGATATTAAACCTTCAAATAATGTAGTAAACACTGTAGCTATGTGGTTTAATAACCTAATGCCACGAATCGAGTGAACTTTACTTTCAGTGTGCCTTGTCCATTGGTTTCAGTGTCGCCTCGCACCGCCCGCTCCCGCTATCACTCAGCTCGTGATTAATGGCTATATTTTAGCGCGACACGCGCAGTAGCCTTAAAAGGTCCGCTGGAAGACGCTCGCTCGTAAAAGGGGCTGCGGCATCGCATTAAAACGGCGACGCATTCTGATGAGCATCCCTGGCTTAACTCGCCGGACAATCGGATGCGAGGAATACCTTCCCCGCCGCGCCGGCGCTAAGCCGCAATTATTTACTGTTAAGCAAATCTGCTTAGTAATGACCTTTTTATAGGATACCAATCGAGTTCCAGTCTTCCAGTACCATAACACCTCGTTACACAGCTGTTATGATCAGGAAATCCCGCGTAGAACGTAAACGTTTGATTACCAGCATAATTGCTCAAGTTTATGCTTATTGTGTGAAATTATGAGAAAGCTCTGGGGCTATCAGTGCGGCGGTAATAACTTTAATCTAAGCCATGCTTAAGTTATTTTATATGCGAGCAGAAAATTACTTCAATTTGTTTCGTTTTAGTAAAGCATTCTACAAGGACTTTCTATCGACGCCTATGGTGTAGGTAAAAAAAGCTATACAAAAGTGACGCATTGATTAGCCTATATCGGCGTTTGATTATGCGGCGAGGCGCCAATACGCCGGCTCGCAAGCCGCATGCTGCCGTAAATAGCCGCATTAACTGGCCGGCTCCTGGCCACAGACTCACCAACTAACCTATATACAAAGCCCTAAGGATATCTACAAATACACCTATTATCATAAAAATTCATGTAAATTCTTCGACTCGTCTCTTTAATCGCTCCCACATAACAAATAACCCCATTTAATAGCTACCACATTACATATTTTACAATTAATAGCCACGTCAAGTCCATATAGATTATTGAATACTAATATTTTATAGATGATGATCGGTTTTATTCTTTGTTTTAAAATTAGAGCAAAATTAATGTATCATTAGTTCCCATCAAGCTATTGTAGAGATTAAAACTATCGTGGTCGATATATTTTGCATTTTATTATGCCCCACATTGTATATTGTTCAACATTCTTTAGCGTGCAACTTTACACGGCTTTAGGAGATAATGCTATGCTAATGCGCATGAATAGATGATCTTTCGCTCCGGCCATTAGTGCGAAATAAAAATACTTAAAAATACTCGTACGTTTCACACTATCAAAAAATTTACATAATTATATTTAAAAAATCTTGAAAAATGAGCAGTAATAAATACTCGTAATAGAAAGCGTATATCGAATATAATTCTCAATGCAACAATAAGGCCGACGCGAGTGGTCGTTTGCGATCTGCAGCCGGCAACTATGTAAGGGTGCGATGCTTGTATAATTGGAGTGAAGCTCGCGTTTCGAATATCAACGACATAGTTAGGTACAATTAGGGATTTTCTAACACGACGCGGTCTCTATAAGGGTGCTGCTCATTAGGCCTCTACACGGTCGCGCCGCGCGGGGCTGCGTCCAGACCGCCCTACTAAATATTCAACAGGTAGTAAAACAGTAAATAAGAATAGCTTTCATGGCACATTTAAATATTGAACACCGTTAAAATTTATTGTACCCGCCCTGTAACAATGTAATTAAATAGATCCGGTTGGCCTTGCCCATCTAACTGTGCGCGTGCAAAAATAAACGAAATCGAGAACGTTTCGCAAGGTGCATATAAATATCTGAGGAAAAAGAAAAAAAGGGCTTAGTTATTAATACACTTTATATGCTGTTGTATGGAAGGTGCCTTCCATTCAGTTGTAAATAAAAATGAAACGAGCGTGAGTAAACTCGTCCCGTGAAACAGCAATGCGAGGGCTGTCGTTGAGAGCGATTTATCACTCGGCAGATCGGCGGCGTGGGGCGGTTGTGGTGTTTGGTGAGGTGAGAGGAAGCGAGGTTCGTTCGTTAGTGTAAAAGAGAGGTGTATAGCGAGGGTTCTTCGGTCCGACGGCAAGGACGCACAAGGCCGCGCGCGCTCGTGTCGTTACCCCAAGTTGCGGTTGCTCCCTGACAACAATTACAAACCCCTGACTCGAATTTTGGTATGTGCATGGGCGGAGCTTTTTTGTTATCCTTACGAGAGAACATTTGAGTGGGGTTGCTTTTGGTATCAGCGTAACCATCCCTTAGTTGTATGCAAATGGCGGTGTATCGTGAAGGGGCTCGATTTTATACTTATCTTGTTCCATTATTTGCATAAAAACCCTAAAACCTTTTACAAAACATTTACCCCTAAAAGCCCACTACGGGTTGTATGCGTTTGGTCAAAACTGCTTTTCGTCAAAATACCCTTTTTGTCAAAGGTATTTTTGATCAATTTTCATTATTACACATGATTACTTACTATAACAGCACGCTGCAATGACTGCGCTCGCCTGCAGTTGTCTCAGAATCTATGTTTTCGCATAGTACGAGAACAATGGCCAGATTATCATGCTCACTGGTCGCCAGATTAATTGGACCTTCACTCGTAATGAGAAACTTGAATAGCTCTATAATTTTCAGAAAGATCTTAACTAAAAGTTTTATTTCGCTTCGTAGCAAGTTAGCGTAGTTCTTAGATTGGATTTAATTGACCAGTTTTAACATTACAAATATGTTTACGATTTGAGATAACGAGTCAAATTGGTTTGATCTGTCTAGAAACGATTAGAAAGAAAACTACTAATGTGATGTGATATATACGTTTTTTTTCAATAAAGGAATGGAACACGAAGATGTTTACGGATGTCGATGTAGCACAGTTGCATGACTCCAAACTGGAGTTGTAGACACCTGATATAGGATAGTTCGATTATAAAGCAACAAGTTTACTATCAGTTACTTGTTACAATTACACTGTGTTGGGGATCATAAGACGCACCATTTATAGGTCTATGTTTCCAATTTCTAATAACGGTAATTTTGTTATTTTGGTAGTCTCTTGAAATAGTTATCTCTAAATAATTACGTAACTCCTGATAATTTAAGACTAATATAATTCAATGTCTCAATGGTCTGCAATGGACAAACAGACCGTATGTAGATGATATAAGGATATAGACTAACGACCTGCTATTTTTATGCAAGCGACTGCATCGCAATGACAAAACGACTGCGACTATCCAATGACTCACACATAATCCAGCCGGACAAGTCTGCTTTTTATCGTTTAATCTTGATTTATAAATTCATATCGTTTAGCAATAATTGGACGCCAGTGCTCAAACTCACATATTAGCCCTAGACAAGCTATCATCAACATGCCCTTTGTTTTAATATACCCTCTACAAAACTTAGCATAAAAAGAAAAAAATTGGTCTTATTTATTACGAAGAAAAATATTGCAACAAAAAATAATAGTCCAACCAAGTCTACGATACATGTAGATGCGAAATTATTTACAAAACCTGTTTGATAAAAATTCAACGACCAACTATAGATGTGGCGATCGAGTTTACGAAAAGATATTGACCTCAGATCCGAGGTGGATGGCAGATGATCGATGATGGAATTAGACGTTAGCTTAATTGATATGTCATGTGGCGCTTGGACAAGTATCCGGTTGTTACGGGCTCCGTGACCAGAATCTAGATCGCAGATAATGATATGAGCAATGTTCACTTTTCACTACTTAATTCGCATTATAAGGCACTAAAGCGTTTCTATAATCAACCTGTATTAGAAAATATTTAGCATAATACCTATGTACATGTGCAAATTTGTACTGAATGAGTATATCCATTTATTTGTAACATTTTTATTATAAGGAACCTATAGTCTTTCTAAACTGCACATTATATAATACATTAAATGATTTCATTGAGACGAAATGAAACATGGCCGACTTACAACGTAACATGATGCGAGGATTTTATATGAATTTATGAAGAAGGCACGATTAAAGCAAGCAACCTATGATACACAAAACGACCTAAGAGATTAACAAAGATACGGGCGCCTGATATAAATCTAAATGAAGACAAGACAACGAGATCGACGCGAGTAAAAGTGTGGCGCCCGATCGACAGCCTTCTTGTACTTTAATCTTGAAAGATGACCGCTGAGTGGAAAAGGCGAAAGTTTTTATTTTCAGTGCGCCCCGGCGAGCCATGCAAATGGCGCTTACCGCGTATCAGCATGACGCCTCGGCCATGCAACCTAACGAGCTGCCACTAATAAAAATAAAGAGCGCCAATTTAACGGAATGTAGACCATTCTTATTATTGACAGCCTTCGGCTCCGCTAATCAAAATCAATGAGATGTTAGTTGCACACTGAAGCGGCTCCGGTGGGCGGCGCCGTCAGAACGATTTGTTTTCCGTGTCTTTGACCGTGATGATCTCGGCGGCAGAACAATGCGTGTAATAGAACTTTTTACATGATGAATGACAAGCTTGTTTGCATTAGTTTGCGATACTTTTTTAGAGGGCGCGGGGTGAGATGGCCGATAACGGATACCGGCGCCGGAGCTACAAGCGTCTCATTAAGCCGATCAATGCGGGAATCAATCGTTGTACGGATTTCTTTCCATTGGCGAATTAATTCGGCAGGCGCGAGATCGACTAACGGTGCCGGCATGCCATTGACACTCGTCAGCGGTGGCCGTTTTGCACCGGTCTCTTCTCTCTCGTCGGCAGAGTCCGCTGCTGTCCCGCCCGCCCGCGTCCCCAGATAAACCCAGACCATGGCCTATGCATTTTTTGTTTTGACAGTCACAAAATTCGTTACTTTCAAGATCTTGAGTCAGTCGCTGCGGCATTCTGACAGATTGTGGAGGCAGGAACGCTTGCTCCTTAGTGTAAACATCTTGTTTTTCTGTGAATAAATCACAACTTTTCCGTTCATCGCCTCGCTGATACTGTACTCCACTACTTACATACTGTACAGTTAATCCATGTCTATCCAATG
Source organism: Hofmannophila pseudospretella (assembly GCA_947369225.1). NCBI lineage: Eukaryota > Metazoa > Arthropoda > Insecta > Lepidoptera > Oecophoridae > Hofmannophila > Hofmannophila pseudospretella. The sequence continues at coordinate 7,450,969 of OX376321.1, read as the reverse complement.
TGTCTTTGCACTTTGTCTTCAACAGACAAAACAGACGATACACAGTTGTAGATGTGGTTTCAGTGTGTTAAAATAACGTTTCATTAAATAACTGAACCGCAAGCTTACTCAATAATGAGCGAGTCTCCGGTCCACCACAAAGTTCGGTTAGCGGTTATTTTTCCTACTGTTCTTCTTGTATCTAGATTGATTTCTATTATTACCTAGCATCGATCTGTGAACACTATCGAGATGGAAGTAATTGGCACCTGCATGGTCGGCACATTAATAACACAAGGCGCACCTACTTTCACGTGAATGGATAATTATAGCCAAAAAACAATCATTCGATGTAGGCAAGAGAGAAAATAGACATTCAAATGTCCACTGGCTAAGATCTTCACACCAGTCGGCCTCACAGATCATCATAACGGGTTCAGTGACTAATCGTTTTAGGTCAAAGGAGTCAAAACATGTATAAAATGACGGAGACTAAATAAACGAGATGTTCGAACTTAAACCGCTAGACTTAAAAAACTTAGACGATAAAATGGATACTCACCTCTGTTTTAGACATAAAAATAACAATGAAGAATTTCATTTAATTGGATACTTACGAGTAACTATTTAAATCAAACTTAAGTGTGTGCACCATGTAGTTAAAATGTTTACTTCGGAAATTATCCATAAAATTAAATTAAAAAGTACTAAGTAAGTAATAAATCGTAATAAACATCTAAACCGGTGTTCGTAGAGACTCGTATCGTCAAATCTCAGCGCAAGAGAAGCCTAGAAAACCGTTTTTATACTATCAAATTAATTATGTAAATCATTGATATCGTAAACCTTACATAATTTTCTTCTTTTTTTAGGTCGCGACAGTGGCACGGAGAAAGACGAGTTAATTTAATAGAGATTCCCGGGATTGACAGAAGGTACGAATACTACGATATATGAATGACGCAGTAAATGTAAAATTATTTCCGTTACCAATCGTAAGAGATTAGATTTTGTATTAACTATATAATTGAGGTAGGTAAAGAATACAATTATCGGAGCCAAATAAAGTATTGCTATTAGAAAATTAAACCATTTCTGTTCTCCAGTGATTGTTGATGAAATAAATAAAGCAACACTTACCTAAGTAATAATATTGTTTTATTGTATAATTTCTTATTAATATCTTCGGTCTGATGTTAAAATCTTTATGATAAGGTCCATAAAAATTACGACACAAGTCCTTAAAAGATGGATAAGAATTTAAACCTTATATTAATTTGTTATAACTAAACTCGAACCTTTCGATCCTTAAATTGCATTGTTTTTATTTATTTTCATTGTGGAAAAAAGTTAGTGATTCAAACATGAAATATAAGACGGGATTCGAGACATCTTTTTATTTTATATCCAGGTACAAATACGGGCATGCAGTCATTTTATGGTAAAATATCTGCTCAATATTCAATAAACATTTTTCAAAACATTCCTTGAAAATTATAGCAAATTGTTTTCAAGTAGCATACATTATTGACAACGCAAATTTATCTTCTAGACGCTTGTAAGTGTAATCATGATCTCATTTATATTCAATTGGTAGTAAGGTATTTAATCGAAAAATAAATATTTTACAAGTTTATAAGCAAGTACAATATCCTATCAATCTACCATCTGATATCAATGCATGGAAAATGCGCAGGCTCAGAGAGTATTCAAAAGTTTTCATTTGCTATACACTGAGTTCCTGGTGTCACTATGGTTTCATTAGATAGCATGAGTACACAGAGATACCACTACTATACTTATACTCAGATGTCAGTGCATGAGTATAATGTAATCAGTATTATTTTCATTCAAAGAAATCAAAACTTGCAAGTTATAATCGATTAAAACGTATCCCAACCGTAGGCGAGTAAGAACATAAATTGTGTGCTAAAACTTAATGCATATGCATGAAAACCATAACATATTTTTTGTATTTTCATTTTAAGTTCACATGATACGTGAGTACGCGATGGGAATGACTACAGCTTCTTGTCCGAGTTTAATTTAAAAGGTAAATAACGACCGCGATGTTTGTCCCTTATTGGTATAACGGATAGATTTCTTAGGCTAGCAGACTTTACGATGTGCACACACGTGTTAACATTATTGTTTTATTGACTCACTCGTATTGGCATTCGAATTTTCGTACAGTTTTAAAACTGCGCTGGTAAGTAAAAGGAGCTTTAGTACAGACTTGCTTGGCAGAAAGTGTTACAATATTTGCATGCTCATGATATGACTGTCCTGAGAGCTGGATGTATATTGTGCTCATAAAAGCGGTATAGACGGCCAGAAATGGAAAAATGATACTTGAAAGTTGTAACACAATTAAATATTTTCAGGTCGTCAGGTCAAGTATAGAACAAAGTAGGTAATCGTCAATAGATAGTATCAATCGATCTTCACCATGGTTTCGATCGATCTCGCATGAGTCACGCATGTGCATGCATTTTCTCGCAGTGTGACGACGTCGGCTCTCGTCCGGCGAGCGATATCTCACGCTTTCTTTTATTTCGGTGCCGTGTTCAAGTTCAAGCGGATTAGTGTCACCACCGCTCCTATTGTCACCACACGAATGACGCGCGATGCAACTCCAAGTATGGTATGGCGAGTACACGCAGACTGGCAAGAATGTGCGAACAAATGGACCAATAAAAAGTAAATTCACAAGACGATGAATCGCGCACTCGAGGAGGCGATAAAATGACTGATGTTGATAGCAATAATAAATAAAAACAACGACGGCCATTACTTTCTTAGTATTGGATTGCGCATTAATAAAATTGCGTAATTAAAGGAGCGAGCGCTGATTGGGTTCCTTAAGGAAGCCGGATAGTGGCTGATTAAAAGTTTAAACTGGCCATTTCTCCAGCTAGTATAGTCGAATTGAAGCACTATGTCTAAGTCTAGGCACAAGATAAAGCCGGTTTCGAGAAAACTGTCACAGCCCTAAGCACTTAGAGATGTTAGCGAAAGGAAGATGCAGCGTCGCATCGACACAATTTATAACGAGACAAAACTAGGCTATAGAGACGGCAGCCTTGACGCTCCACATTTCGTTCTGCGAATCACCTGCACTTACGACATCTGTGTCCAAGAAAATGGCCTGTGAAAAATGGAAAGTGGAGTGAATTTGTCTAGCGCAGTGTTAGTGTCCGAGTTATAACGGTACGTGTTACTCGAATAAAGGTCTATACAGACTCACAGGAAATGACATGGCGTACGTACAATATAACTAATATGTATTTTTTTTAATGAAAACCGTGAGAATCGCGGCTATCGCAATACGGATAATATCTCTGTCTCGTTATTATCGTGATAAAGTACTTGAGGTGCAATTGTTCGCGAATTATGTTGTGGTAGCACTTATATCAATAGATCAATTAGGTGTAGCTAGGCGAGCAAAAGCGAAAAGTACTAACATTTATAAATTAGTCGACAAAGTATTTAGCATCTCCAAATATACATTAGCTCATTACCCGAGTGCCTCAGTTGGAGCGACAATAGCGATTAAATAAGAGAAGACGGTTTCAATTTTAAAACTTCAGATGCTATAAAGTATCCCGTGTACCAAATTACTTCCAAAATATAAAATGACAGACTTACGAGAATAAAGGACTCTACACCGTTTTTAAATTATCCGTTTCACCCGCTGCACACTTACCTGAAATTAAAAAAAACCAATATTAATGATGTGGAGATACCGTAAAGGATACAGTTTAATACCAATAAAGAGTAAAATTTATGGTGGATGGTATGGTAAGTAAGGATTAAACTAAATTGTAAGCAACGGAAGTTTCTTATGAACGGCATAATCATAGCCTCATTTCGGTTTATGGTAAATGCTATAATCTATACTGACTATTAAACTAAATGAACTTTATGAGATTTTTTCACCCGGTAAGGAATTACCAATTGTAATTATTGACACCTAAAATCTACAGAGAGGAGGCCTTTGCCCAGCAGTGGGACAGTCTACAGGCTATAATAAAAATAAATAAAAAAGTCTACAAACCGCGATAATATTGTCCTCCTAATATTTGTTCGTAATCATCGACATATAAGGTCTTTGTTCATAGCGAATACCCACCTAGCCAATCCAGCTATATATTCCTTATAGAATGTAAAACTATCTCGAGGTAGACACAACATCAGCTTTAAAAAAAATCCTTAGTAATAGTAAGTTCGAAGTATCCGTCCATTTACTTTACTGATACTGTGGCTTAGATCTACACGATAAATGTAGAGTCGGTGCGCGCACTTGCAAAGCGCAGTGGAACTTGTGATATACGCTTTGCATATGGTAATTCAGCTTCATGCCTTCACCGACACGGCAGGGAAATACCGCGAGCGATTTCCCTGCGCTGCGTCCGCGCCCGTGTTGAAATTAATGAGAAATTATTCAACAACACAACTAATTAATTCTAAGTAACCGCGGTCTAACATCCGCCGTTTTAATTTTCAACTCTGAAGCAATATGCCGTTAAATACTTTAACTGCCAATTGAAGGCACATCTTAGGCTCGTAAAGCTCGCTTGGCTTTCCTGTTGTTTATTGCATAGTTCCTTACACTGAATTGGAGTGGAGGGTGATAATGTTAATTATTTTTACAACCTCATCTACCATCGATAATATTTTCAGAGCAATATCCCTTTGGGCTAAGACTAACAACGTGTTTACGAGTTTCCGTACAAGCATTCTTAGTTTTAATACTGCATGACGTTAATGTATTAAAGCTATGTAACTATAATTATGTAGAAATGGATTTATATTTAAATCGTCATTTTTGTAAAGTTTAGTATGGTATACGTATAGAAAAGAACATAGTACATAAGCATGTTTAAGTTGATGCGGCAGCCACATAATACACCAGAAAATCCGCTCCGGGCGTCTGCGATTTAGATTACGTCATTCGGCCGTAGCGCTAGGGAGTTATAATTTTAAGTTTTAAAGAAACAGCCTTGTGAAAAATGTATTTCGTTTATTAAAAGTACAAAAAGTTATACCTACAACTCGATCGAGCTACAGCGCGTGTATTTCGCGCCCGAGTTCCTTTGACTTCCTCTGAGATCGCCCGTACGCGGAGTCCGTGTGTGCGTGAGCCGTTTTCACGCGTTGGTATTGAGCGGACCTATTCTGTGTGGCAGCTGATTCGCAGCAGATACGACAACTTAGCCACACGTCGTCGAGCGGTTACTCGTAGCACGCGCGGCCCCGATCGTGATACGAATGTGCCTACAGATGAGGGAAAAGTGAAATTGATATGTGTTCTCTCACTGGCATCTAATTAGACAACTTTCGAAGGATTTCATCAACTTTTGCTCTGACTCAGTGCTAAATGAGTAGGTATATACTTAATACTCGTGGAACTATGAACTAGTTATTCTATTATAGCTATTTAAAACAAACTGTCGGATAATATTACCAAGTATAGGTGCTTATATGTGCAGTTAAAAGCTCTACACGAGTACTTTGTTACGAAAATAACTAACTACAAATTGGTTCAACATAACTGGAACTTGGAGAAAATAGCAGAACAGTTTTTCAACATTCAAAATATTCAAGCGTACAAATAATGTAGCAGCAATATGGGTGCCAAAGAAAGGCACCGTGGAAATTGGCTCTAAAACGCTTATTTTATGCATGACACTGCATTTACATATAAACGAGATAAATATTTCATAAACATAAAGACGACTAAATAACACTAACAAGCGTAAATATTTTCTATTAAAAGCGCAACTGCATTCTGAAAATAAATATTAAAGTAATCATGTAGACTAATATAATTGTAGATATTAAAGGACAAAATAAAAGTACTGGAGTCGTCCGCAACGTTCTATGCTAATTTTATAGCTCCAAGCTGTTTGAAAAATGTGCCTTAGCAGGAGCACAGGGAGGAGTGAAAAATAAAAGACATACACAGTAGGTACTAAGAAAGTATTTAATCACACCATTTATATCAATAGCTGCGAATAAGAATTGCTGCGTTCGAACCCCGAGGCAATAGTTGATGAAAAATACAAATATGATTTCATGCTGTGAAATAAAATATTAAATATCGCTTCAGGGCTCTTCAAAACTAGGTCTCAGCGGATGGTTAACTCACTTTAGCCTTAAAAAGTGTTAAATGTTCAGGTTTCAAAGAATGCGTTATACAGACTCATATATTATTTTGCATACATTATGATGGATGGGTGAACTAGTGCTAGGATCAAGACCTAGATCCTCGGGGCGGGACACATGTCATCATTCATTACATTACAATTGGTGAAAATATTTACCATTTGAAGTGATAAATTAAAATGCAAGTTTTGGTCCTACTGAAAATGCAAGACCGAATGGATCAACTTACTGCGGATCAAATACTAGTACGGAGCAAGTATTCGTAGAACTAAGTGAAGAAATGGAACAAACAAGCAATAAAGAAGCGCATTTCTAGTGGCGTTTATGCTGTAAACGGGTGGCGCGCCGCGTGCGCAGCAAGTTTTGTCCATTTGCGCGGCCTTCCTAATTACCCACTCGATCTAGCCAACAGCTTCTGGAACAGAAGCTTTAGGCCTTATAATGGTACCTGTGGATAGTGCACTTGATCACGACACTCACAATGTGTACAAAGGATTACGAAAGTTCTGTGGGTGTTCATAAAGGAGCTATATCCCTTCAGGTCCATTATATTGAATTCTCAAAACAACATAATGGTTTTTGCTTTTGTTACGTTATAAATACTCACTGAACCCAAGAAAAAGCAGAACAACTAATTTAATTTATGCATATTTTATGGGAAAAGGGGGTTTCACCATGTCTGTAAATGTCAGAAAGGTCCTGATTTATTTCTAATAATAGTTTCAATAATTAGCTTGAAAATATTATAATAAAGTGTTGATATTTCGATATTCTACTACTAATTCTTCTGAATAAATATTCATGTTTACGATGTTAGAACAGTCATAAAAATTAGTTGTGTTTCGTCGTAAACTATTTTGTTTGACATAAATACGAGCACGTAAACGCCAGCAGTAATAACAAGTATGTTCTAACAGAACTAACGGAATCCAATATAATAACCGGAAGAGTCAAAACACATATCTACAGGGTATTGTAAATCTCACTGACGTACCTACTTGTAGTCATTACAGTGTTTTATTGCTCCCGTTTTGTAATTTGTTCATTAAAAAACCATAAACAATGACATAAAGAGGTTCATTAGTCATGGTCGTGTGAAAATAGTGTTTTTAACCCCTGACCGATCGAGGGAGGGCGTGTTATAAGTTTGACACGTTTGTCTGTCATTCTGTTTGTTTGTGGCCTAACTTGAGAACGGATGATCAGATTTGGACCCGGTTTTTTATTTAATAGATAATTTTGTCAAGAGTATTCTTTGCTAGGTCTGATAAAATTTGGACCAGTGGACTCCAAGATCTGGAGTATCTTTGATGTCAGATGGGATCCCTGGAACGGTAATAGCAATATGGTTCGAATTTGAGCTCAAATATTCAGGTTCAAGGTGCGTTTCCGACATCTGAAACCTTGAGGATCTGATGATGACCAGGAAAAAGTAAGGGTATCTCCACAATGGTACGTCGGGGGTTTCTTTTCGTTTCAAGGTGTCGCAGGACTAACCTACTGAATGTTCTTAGTCATGTCAGATGAAAAATGGGTCAGCTGTTATGAGATTTAGGAGTATCTTGGGATGTGGGAGTATGATGGGATCTCTGGAACGGTAACAGTTGAGCGAGGTTCGAGTTTGAGCACCATGGACATCAAACCATATGGTGGCATGGTGGTAATTGTCATGATACATTAAATGAATTACGAAATTAAATAACTTATCTGTACACGCCAAAACATTGATTTTCCGTGGAACAGACCAATACGAAGACAACTATTAATTTTATTGGCTATCAAGTTTCTATAGCTTCGTATAAGGCCTTTGTCAAGGTATAAGGCCTTTGTCGTTTGAAACCAAATTTTAGGATTACACAAATCAAGTTTTATTCCTATCGTATTTTACTAAGAATTGATAGAAATAGGTCTTGTCTGGTTTCTTGGTTTCTGATATCTGACCGCACAGGTTCCCGCAAATGATCTAATAAATATCGCGTCAGATTTGTTTTGTTTCCGATACAGCGTAATTTTGTTTATGGTGATTGAAGTGCATCGATCTTGATTGAAATTTGTTACGCTCGCAGTTACGAAATAAAGCCGCAGCCAAAGGAAATGTGCAATTACCTATTGATGTTCTATAACAAGTCTATCTCGATCTGGATCTATTTCATTATGCTAAAAAAGGATCCCTAGGATACGCATACTGAAAAGAATGAAGACATATTGTGAGAAAATACGCGAAGGTTTCTATAGGTTATTGCTGTGGTCGTATTACGAGTATCGCCACTGGATATTATTGTCTTACAACCGTTATAGCAAATGTTACTTTTGATAGATATCTTGAGTAATGGAGTTCCTTCCTTATTCGTTTTGCTAATAAATAGTCATCAGAAATGTCGTAAACATTTTGAACCGTTCATCGGAGTTATACTCGTAATTATTATAAAAGGTTTACATAGATGGATATAATTTCGTAAAGGTTGCTCATAATGTAGTGTAAAACAAATGGTGTTGTGTAGTAGGATGCAGGCACGGGGCACACCGCATACCGTCGGATAGCCGATAATTACATCGCAATTAGGAGTAATGAACGCGGCCACTCTTTGCGTATCGCGCTCGCGCAACAACAACAGTACCCATGAGTAGTGACGAGGTTTCCCTCGAGACCAAAATAATCTCGATTTCGATGAAAATAAATCGAAGTTCTCTGGCTCTTTTTTATTTTATTGTACTTATAAGGAGAGCCAATCAGCAGCAGCACACGAGTAAATGGGCCATCTAATGATAAATGGTAACCTCACTAATGTATTAGAGGTTTTCTATGCGTTTTCTGAGCCGGTAATTACGCTGGCTGTCTTACCCTCTAAAACGTAACGTATTGCTGCTTTTCGGCAGAAATAGTTAATAAAGGTACTACCAGTCCAGGTTAACTCTGCACGGAGTCACACCACCTTCAAAACATTTGTTGAAATACATATTCCCAATCCACACCAAAATTCCACACTGAAAAGAAAATGTCGAAAATTCTTATAACTCTAACTAAACTTTCGATGAAACATAAAAATCATCAAAGACCATATTTAAACGCAAATGAGCATAATCAAGACCAGGACGAAGGCTGTGGTGTCAATGCAAAACCAACACGAAGCCTTCGCAATTCTTCGAATCCGTTCATCTTCACATCTCTACATATGAGAAAATTGTTTCAAACTTAAATGCAGCTAACCACACACCTGCACGAACATAAGCTTTTATGGCTTCGTCTTGTACAAATACACTATATCTGTGTCATACACTTATTTTTATTTAATAACTCAATAAATTTTATTTATTTAAAAAGAAAAATTACTAACTTGGTATTACATACTAAGCTATGGGGAATGGCAAACCACTCCATTAAATAGAATGCCGTTCTGCGTGGTTATTTCCATAGAATAGTTTATTCAGTCCACATATTGGCTTTGATGGATCTATCTTGTTCCCAAATATCAATTTAACAGGAACAAACAAGGCTAACGGCCAAGAAAGATTGATGAGTACAAGAATTCATGCTAACTAACTTCATATTAGACTATTGTCGTATATGAGTAAAAAACGGCATATAAAAACTAGTGTATGAGAAAGAATGAAACACTGCTTTCTGTAGCTTAGAACTGGTATAGGATATACGTACACAGGAAAGTAATAAACAAATATTATACAATATCCTATCGGTCAATATCTGATTATACATCATAGAAAATACAGTTATTCGGGATATAAAAAGTTGTTTAGTACGAACATTTCCATTACCCCGACAGGAATACGATTTCCTAGTTCGTGGTAGTGTTATAAAAAATGATTAGTCTAGAGCGTGTGAAAAGAGTCGTCATGTAAGAAAATGTATCTGCGAGATAAAGGCAAGTGGGATGATGTTTAGAGGGTTCTTCAGCTTAAACTGTAAGTTTCTTCAATTACCATTGTGTTCACAAGGGATGTGGAATGGCTTTTTCCATTTTAGTTTGTAGTGAAGTTTATAGCCGCTAGATTTTAATATATATCACTAAATTAAAAATTTAAGAAACCCCGACGTACCATTGGCGAGATCCCCATACTTTTTTCTGGTCATCATCAGCTGCTCAAGATTCCAGATGTGGTAAGGTCACCATGGTCATAAACACTTGAGCTCAAACTCGAACCACCTGTTACCGTTCCAGAGATCCCATAATACGCCAACATCTCAAGATACTCCAATATCTCAACACTGATCTATTTTTCATCTGACATGGCTAAGAACATTCAGCAGGTTGGACCTGCGGCGCCTGGAGGCGGGGGGATGCTCCGGGCTTTGCACTGCGCGGAGCTCGGCCTTCGGCCACGCCATAGCTATCTTAAAATTCCTAGCTCCACAATTTCAGTCATTTATTTTTTTGCCGCCATCTTTAATTTTTTTCCAATGTACATAACATTGGAAAAAAATTAAAGATCAGGATTCCCTACAACTTTAGTTCGAGAAGACCTCATCTAACTATTATAGTTTCGGTGGGCTGATAATCTTACAATTCTTCCACTTTCATATTGTGAAATTGAAGTTCACTAACTTTTTCCTGGTCATCATAAGATCCTCAAGGTTTCAGATGTCGGAGATGCACCATGAACCTAAACATTTGAGCACAAATTCGAACCATCTAGCTATTACCGTTCCAGAGATCCCATCTGACATCAAAGATACTCCAAAATCTTGGAAACCACTGGTAATTTTTTTATCAGATTTAGCTAAGAAAACTCTCGACAAAATTCTCTATTAAATTTAAAACAACGGGTCTAAATCTGAACATCCGTTGTCAAGTTATGATGCCACAGACAAACAGACAAACGTGTCAAACTTATAACACGCCCTCCCTCGATCGGTCAAGGGTTAAAAAAATAACAGACATAAAAATCGTTAGAGCGTTTTCTTAAGTATGCAGTGGAGGAAGAGTTCTGGAACCCTAAAACTGAAGCTATAAAATATACAATGCTGAAAGACGCAGTGTGGCGAGTGTGGGCGGACCCCTTAAGTAATGGCGGCTCCTGGGCAATGATTCCTAACAGTCGCCATGAGAAACGACTGCAACACTTGTATAAACCACGCACAGAATACTGCGCAAGGTGCAACATCGATACGGCAGGAATGTGTATCGGGATTCGACATAGATAAGTGCTAGCTTTCGCCCACGATTATGTCCATAGTGTGTCCATATAAAGCCGTATCTCGCAGGTTTTGAATCCCCATTCAAAAGGAAGGGGTGTTATAAGTTTGACGCGTATATCTGTCAGTCTGTATGTTTGTGTTTGGCGTCACATCTCAACAACGGAAGATTGTCCAGGTTTGATTTTGACCTCAAACTCTAACTATTATCACAGAAAACACCAGAAGGACCGTTCAATACAAACGCGCGAAAACGCATACACGCGCTCCGCGTACTGGCGATATCAGAGGAAATCAAAGGAACTCGGGCGCAAATTCACGCGCTGAGGCGCGGTCGAGTGGTAGGTATAACTTTTTGTACTTTTAATAATCGAAATGCATTGCCCGAAATATTTTTCTTTTAAACTGGATTTTACTGCCCTAGCGCTACGGTCGAGTGACGTAATCAAAATCGCGGACGCCCGGAGCGGACCTTCTGGTGTATTCTGTGCTATTAACGTTCCAGAGATCCTATCTGATATCAAACACACTCCAAGATCTTAAAAAACCCTGAACTAATGTTTATCAGACATGGCTAAGAACATTCTCGACAACATTTCTATTAAATTAAATAATCCGCGTCCAAATCGGATCAACGGTTGTTGTTGAGTTATGATGCCACAGATAAACTGACAAACAAGCCAAACTTACAACAACTCTTCCTTTTGAACGGGGGTACAACATTACCACCGAGTATACGTAATTATAAGCAAATAAAATTAATTTCTTTGTAAAAACGGGATACACTAAAATAACAATAAAATTTCTTTGAACATTTATAGTAATTACTTATCATCATTATCTTCTCGTCGCCCATACCTCAATGTCTAAAGAAGACTCTTGGTCTTTAACCAGTGCGTCCTACCAGTAATAACCTACGGAGCCGAAACGTGGACACTGACGGTGCGACTGGTTCACAAATTGAAAGTAGCTCAGCGTGCTATGGAAAGAGCTATGCTCGGAGTATCTCTGCTGGATCGAATCCGAAATGAGGAGATCCGGCTTAGAACAAAAGTTATCGACATAGCTCATAAGATTAGCAAGCTGAAGTGGCCGTGGGCCGGTCACATCTGTCGCAGAACCGACAACCGGTGGTAGACGAGATCTGGAGTGGAGACCGCGTGTGGGCAAACGTAGTGTGGGACGCCCCACTGCTAGATGGAGCGACGATCTGCGCAAGGTGGCTGGCAGCGACTGGATAAGAATAGCCGAAGATCGGGCTCAATGGCGCGCCCTGGGAGAGGCCTATGTCCAGCAGTGGACTAGAGTAGTCTGCTGATGATGATGATTATTATTATTATTGTACAATACTAATTATAGACATATTACTTCGATGTTACAGACCTACAAACGTTTAATAGGTAATGTAATATAAATTTAATGAAATGAACATTGTTGTATCTCAATAAAGTTTTACTTTAAGATGCGCTGTGGGAGCGTAATAAGGGTAGTCGTTTAACGCTAGTCTTGACAAATTCCAATTGCTCTTCTAGATTTTAATCTCGAAACCGTTGTACAAGTAATTATAATGGAATTGGAATGGCACGGGCAATATGAAGGGCTGAGGTAAATAACCACTCATTAGTGTACGGAGCATTTCGGTACACCCATGGATGAAAAGAGGCTATTCAATGTTTTGAATCTGTATCATATGAAATCAACTTCTTCTTTTTCTTGTACTCTCATCCCTGACGAGGGTGAGACTACAAGAAAAATCATTCTATGGAATTAGAACGTCTTTCTAGGTAGTGGTTTGCCATTGCCTTCTCCATTTCACACACTGTTTATCTTAGTGTGCAGGTTTCCTCATGTTTACCTTCACTATTGGATTAGAGCAGTCGGAAAAAGTACGAATTAAGCTAACTAAGTGTATAATGGAAATAATTAATGAAATTTTGGAATTCTTTCAATTACGGAAAAAGTTTGAATTAAGCTAACGAAGGGTACAATGGAAATCTTTAATGAAACATTGTAATTCTTTCAATTGGATCTACTCAGCCTTAAAGGAGTGTGCTAAAGTGTTCGTTAAAGCCACCGTAGAGAAATATTAAGACAAAGAGCGCGCCGAGCGTAAAACATTAACATTACTCCGAGCCAGCAGCCGTGGCTAACATGAGCTAAGACTCAATCAGACCGTTCGCTTTCCGCGTTACACGTCACTTGCCAATGTTGTGCAACATTGTTTTAATTATTTGTTTTTCAAAACGGCTAGCCAATTTGTATTATAGCTAAACGACGTTTAGCCGTTGTACATGTGCATATTATGACTGAACCTTAACACGCCCGACTGTATAAATGTTTTGCATTATTTAATCCGGCGGGTCAACATTTGACTTTTTTGTAAAACAGCGTGAAATTTTGAATTTTAGTTACAATAATCATATCAAACATGACGTCGAATGCAGAAAGTGTTTTATTGAATTTATCAAATGCATATCAGCGCGAATTACGATTTTACGAGATTCCGGAAATCACGATTTTACTAGGTAACACCAGGTTTCGTCGGGAAATACTGCGAATCACAGGGAATAATTGTCTAATTATACAGCCGTTTTACATTCCGCCTAAATGTGGGCAGCCAAATTGTCGAACGCAACGCAATGCCAAACCGGCTGAATGTCGTTCAGCTGTAATACATATCGGCGCTGTTTTGTAAAATACGATTAGTTGTTTTGTAAAACAGATTATACAAACGGACTGCGACACATACATCATCGGGGGATATTATCTCAGAAGCATTGTGGTGGTTACTTAAAATAAGATTCCCGCGCCATTATTTAGTACCACGACACGCGCGGTGTTATGGTAGGTCAAGTTATCTACAAGACGATGCCTGTACCCTAACAAGAGCATAAGCAAGTGTTTTAGGGTCCCGAGTCAACTATGAACCCTTATAGTTCGTCGTATCTGTATGTAGGTATGTTCCGCAGGGCATCCCCCCATTAAGTTTTGAAATACAATTTTAAAAAATCTGAATGATACCTACTTACCTGGTAGTTAACACTTTAAATGACAATTATAACGAACCAAGTACGAAAGTTACATTCTGAAACGTTACGTCGACAATGTTATAGTGTAGTTAATTTTGAAAAATGGCAAATAATATAAAAAATATTTATATGAAAATGCAAATTATTTTTTTGTTGTGAACGCCAATGGAATCTTATCACGTGTGTAACCGACACGCTCCTGGCCGGTATTATTTTTGTTTCATAACGTGTTTTCTTTTCTAGTAAGTACCGAGCTTTATTCGCACTAGCCCAGTAAACGAATTTTATCACTCTTTCAAATAAAGTACTATGATCTCTATTCGACTTATTACATCATAGCAAACCATGATTTTACAAGTGAAGGAAAATCTTTTTAATGTGCACTTGCAATTAACATTTCCCCAGCAATTAGACAAATATCACATGCTGCAAATGAACGAGAAGCATCATAATCCCGAGGCGTAATAAGCACTCGGGAACCATTATGGGAAGCATATACCTACTGTACCGCATTAGATAATCTTGGGAACATTCCTCGGCGATACAATCAATGGACGCAGAGGAAACCTGATGAATTGATGAGAAATGACGATGCATTGATTACACTAATGAAGAAATCCAGCTTTGTGCCTACAAATATTCCTCCTTATGATTTCTTATGTACTACTGAATCAGCACATTCTTCAGTTACAATCGCAGGAACGCTGGATGATAATCTGCATAAATTGCTACGTCTTCGACTTTGTTAAATTAGACACGTTACATTAGTTAAAAGTGCACTGAACTAAATGACTGTATTACGTATAGAATAAAACATATGTATTGTCTATATATTTGATAAATTATATTCGGTAGGATTATAGAGTACAAAAGGAAGCTCATGTCTCAATCATATTATTAACATATCATAAAAGTCAACAGGTATTTGAAGACAAAATAGTCTGATCATCATAGATAATCAATACTAATTGTAAAGATCTTAGTGAAAGCGAAACTTGGTATGTTGATGAAAATAATCAGCGTAAGCTAAAACAGTGAATAATCAAGCCTGTCCTTGTAACCCGAGAAAGCAGAGGTCATGAACATAATCGTCTCTTTGTTGTAAAGTTGCGTGCGATAGGCTTAAAATTAAGTGGCCTATACAAATGTCCCCTTTGAAAGAGAAATTCTTTACCATTTTAATTCACAAATGTGGAGATCGGAATGGGAGATTAGATAATTAGGCGCGGAACAATCGAATGCTGCGGCTCATCGGAGTCAATGTTTTCAATTTATGCTGCCCAACTGGTTTTGAAGCATTATGCATTTTGCTTATAGCAGCTAAGTACGTTCGAGTATTACCTCAGTGTTTTTCTAAAAACTTGATGGAACATAGCATGAAAGTGAAGCCTTGTAACAGGCTATTATAATCCTTCTGATTAGGTTATTTGGTAACAATGTTATTTGATTATTGACCTGCCGGCGTCTTTGTTTCCCAAAACGTACAACCTTGGGATCTTCAATACTAGAGTGAAGAGTCATGCTCAACCTTCGACCTCATCGTCGCTTACCATTAGATGAGATTAGACTCAAACGTAGGTTTGGTCGTATATAAAAAAACCTTAATAAATCAAATTCTTGTGATGTCTTGGAAGAGTGTAGATAGTTAGGTAAATATCTGTTCCATTATCTTCATATTAAAATTACCAGATGGCAGTTGGGAATTACGAATTGAAAAAAAGTCAACCCCTAACAATAAACTTGAAAGACCGAACTTCTTGGTTGGTTGCCTGATGATAAATGCACAGAATGCCAGTACTTAGACCGAGAAAGTCATGCACAAACGCCTAGCTTTAAAATTTAAAGAATACTCACAGAATAAGCGATGCATGCAGTCGAAGTTGCGGGTGAAGGCTAAGGCTATGGCTCTTATTACACTTGACTGGAATCAGTCGACTAATTAGGCTGGCTTCTGTTTATAGGCTGTTAATCGCAGACTAACCTACTGAATGTTTTTACACTTGACTGAATACAGTCAAGTGTAATAGGCGCTTATGTAAGTGGAGGTTTGCAAGCTACGGCGGCGGTGGCGATGGCGGCGCAGGCGCAAGCGACCGCGCGCAGTCCGAGCGGACGTAGTCCGCCAAGTCCGGCGACCGCGCCATCTCTCCCTTTCTCTCAGGCCTATCGCGCTCTCTCTCCGTCCTTCGGCGGCTCGTTCCTCTTCTTCTTGCAAGGTTAAGGTTACGTCAGACGTGTTATGTTATAACCGTTGGGGCGCACTTCGCCAAGTTCAGTGTCTTGTCGAGAGTGGCCGCGACATCAGGCTCGCGACCGAAGCTGCGCGCGCGACTCACGAGGACTGTGCGACCGCCTGTGATATACAACCAGTGAAAAGTTCGCCGACTGGTGTTGAATTTGTTTGAACTATCACACGTGAAGCTTACACAAAAAATATCCTGACATACGTGACGCTAGGTATGTACCGACAGTGATCTATTTACATTTTTTCTAGGACTGGATCTTTATCCTGTAAACAGGAACAGTTTTCCTGACAATCTGGAATTTATCGAGGATGTTCAAGTGCGTCCTGTTAATAAACTGGTCTAACTATAAATAATTTTATGATACATTCATCAAGGTTGCGGTTGTAGCCTCAGCCAAGGACCAGATACTTAGACTTGCAGTAAAATATTAATTAAAGGCTGTCCAGAAGTAATTTAAGAAAGAAATTTAATGGTAGTTTAGAAAATTTTAAAGTAAAAATATAAAATAAGATGATTGGAAACGGACCAATAAAGCTAGAGCTTTTATTGCCAAGGTTTTGATTAGACATTTGTTTTGTTATGTATTGATGACAGTGCAGGTCGGAATGGAAAGCTGATGAAGTGTGTTGAAGATAATCACAGTTTACAGGTTTATTGCCGTCCAACATTATTAACGATTGGCTTGTGAATTGTCTGCAGCTTTAATATAAAAATAACATAGATATGACTACGTGTACGTTAGGCTGTAAATACTCGTCATCATTACTGAAATAAAAGTTAACTAAATATTATAAAACAGAACATTATGATAAATTAATATGTATAGAAGATAATTTAGATATATATTGTTTAAATCACCAAGCCAATTAATCGCAAAAAAGGTTGCAATCAACCCGGCTACAATTTTTACAAGTACCAGATATAAAAATAATTTATTATTTTAACAAAATCTAAGTTTAGGAATTAATTATAATCTAATTAGGATTTCTATAAATATCATAAATACGCTCTTCCTCGCATACAGGTAGTAAAACTAGCCGGGTAATAGCTTCTTATTCCGATAAAAATAAAAATATTTCCCACAGCAAATGAACTACAATTGTTTTGTAAAAATAACATAAAACAGGCATGTTTAAATAATTCATACCTACATACATGTGGCGACAAAAAAATCGCAATCGCAACGGAATCTTCCCAGGCGTAGGAGCGAATCAAAATCAGCGATTATGTAGAAAAATGAAGAGCTCTTGCGTACCGTTAGGGCGGAGCTACAGTGGACGTTTTTGCGCGCTGGCGCGGGTCGCTCTCGTTTCTTTATGTCTGTCAGATACAATTATTATTGTTGAATTATTTACTTGTGAAATATTTGTCCTTTTTGTACATTTTCTCTTATTTATTTTGTTAACCCTTCCTTTTGTAATTGTATTATATAAATAATTTTAAGTGGTAAAGCAAAATTTTACATTTTTGTGAAATTAAATACTAGTAGGTACAATTTATGTTCCATGAAAAGCTATCAAAATTAAACTTGGCTGCCATAAAAAGTACTGGTGTAATGAGTCATGTGAATTGAGGTGCAGCTCCTAATTCGCGAATGTCTCAAAAAATCATAAATTACAATTTTTGGAGGAGATAATTCTTGGAGGATGTATTGTTTCACAATTTTATCAACAGCTACAATTACAACTTTTGGTTTAAATTTCACAAAAAAATATTTTTTTCTTGTGAATATTAAACCAAATGTTGTAGAACAAAATTACCTGACCAGGAAAATTAAAACCCTGACATGAAGGCGTCACTGGTACTTTTATAATCTATGTTTTGGATTTCACAATAATACACCTGAAAAGAGGGTATTTGTAAAACGCGAAAAAGGCAGATAGGAAGGACCCGCGTGCGCTTGCGCTCTTGTCTTCGATCGTGTATGCGCGCGATAAGCTCTACCGCGCATATAGATACCGTGCGCTATATTTAGAGTGGCTTTGCGCTTTGCGGCAATACTTATCAATGTATTTATTTGTTTGATTTTTATTACTCCCCGTATAGAAAATTACCATACAGAAAATCTCCCAGATTCCGTAAAGCTCAATGTAGAGATAAACTTTCTATGGTCTTCTTTTTTAGCCCGTGAAAATGAGTTCGAAAAAGAAGATTTACTTACTTTTTAACTTCAGTGTTATTAAAGGCATATAACTATGTACTTAATTCACGAATTAAATTGTTAAATTATACATGTAAATCACTAGTTTTTCTCTGATTATTACTAGCTTTTACGTAAATCGTGGAAATGTGTAAAAAGACTTCCAAAAACTTTTATGAATAATAATTTGTTGAATTTTAAATGGAAAACATGACAGAAATCTCATGCCGCTCCATTCGCTCTGCCCACCTCGCATGAGATACGTCGTCAAGATTACATACTTAAGAATTAAATTAATTTGACTTAAACTTTTGTACACTTTGGCTGCGTTCTTACAACGTTTCTTCCATACAAAAGACATCAACGAGCTTCATTCGGAATTTATATTTATTTTGTCGATATTTTTCAAATTATAAAAAATACATAGCGACTAATTTAAATTACAGAAAAGCTTATTTAGATTTATTATTAAATATTTATGAGAGAAAAAATGCTTAAATAAAAAAATATTAAGTATTTTTTCTTTTATTGATTTCTCAGCGACATAGAAGCGAATCTATAGCTAGAACAAAAATAGAAAATAATTAATCCGTAACAGAATGACTATAAAATTACGATATATGAGATTTTAAATTTACACGATTTGTATTCTTTTTAAAAATGAATATGAAATTACGATCCCCGCAATAGCATTGCTTATCCATAAAAATGTGTACAGTTATGGTTTTCCCACGATAATTCAGCACTATTAAGGCGCTGCCCCGGCCAGGTATCTGGGTTGCCGACTGCACTCCGGGCTGCAATTGCACGAAACCACTGGAGTGTGGGGCCACAAAAGTATAACAAACGACCCGCGAGCACGAACGGGGCTGGGGGTCAGCGCTAGTACAGTCGATCACAGGTTAACTTACCCAAAACGTCAAAATTTGTCAAACTGAAATAAATAAATAATAAATAAAATCTTTATTTCAGGTAAAATGTACAATTGTACACCCATAATAGCAGCATAGACAACAATAAATTATAATTACATAAGATTGGCAAACTAATAAAATTATTAAAAAAAAATTTTTTTTTAATAAATAAGAAACAAATAATAAACCATATTACGCGGATATAAGGTTGAGATTTAATCGATGAAATTTGACAGATGGTATACTTTAGGTAGTGGTCGACTGTACTTTGGGCGAATGCTAAACAAGGTGGCGTAAAAGGAGATATTGGCGGGGAATTAGGACTTTATGGGTCTTAAACTGCATATCTAATGCACCCTTAAAAGCCTTAAACGGTTTCTGTGCAGATACTTATGAGGTGAAAATTTTAAAGGTGCCTATGTTTGGAATACTTGACGATCGGTAGGGTAATAAATAGAGTTTAAATGTATCTAAAGTTTTCAATAAGAGTATATATGTGATGTGTGTGATTTGATTGATTTTTTTCCTTTAGTTTAACTTTTTTTTTGTACCGCCATATCATTTCCGTATGCCCAAAGGTCGCATGATAGAGAAGGCCGCAAGGCGTTAAGCTCACCACTACGCAAGACTGTAAAAGTGTAAATAAGTAAAAATAAAATACATAAATAAATATAATCCATCTACGCAACGCTTTGCGTTTTACGAGTATATCCTATTTGTTAGAGAAAGATAATCTGTGTTATTATCACGGTAATATTATGTGTTGATGGTTTAATTTTAAATAAATAAACTATATTCTAGAAAAAATATATATCATCATCATCATCATCAGCAGCCTACTCTAGTCCACTGCTGGACATAGGCCTCTCCCAGGGCGCCCGATCTTCGGCTCTTCTCATCCAGTCGCTGCCAGCCACCTTGCGCGCGCTATCCATGGGAGGTAATGCCATAATCGCCACGCTAGGCCTGCGGGTTGGCGATCGCAGTAGCCGGGTCACTTGCCCTGATGACGCTGCTGCCCGTCATCGTGCTTCTGGTATTTTAACCCAGCCAGAATTTGAGTGGTTATACCGCCACTAGTCGGTCGCCAGAAAAAATATATATAAATATATATATTTATATATCAATTTATACTTCTTTATAGATAGGTAAAGCATACAGTTAGGTTATTCTACCCATAATTTAGCGTGTTTGATTGAATTTACGAGTAGCACGCAAAATTTCTAGTTTATTTTATTTTATTTTTTATTGACTACTAAACCCGCATTGTTGTTGTTGTTAGTTGTTTTTGTCACAAATATTGTTACCAAATTAGTAAACATTGACCCAAATTAATGGGTCGTTCCCGTGGTACTACCGCAATGTCCAACGGCTGGACCACGGGGAATTATGTACATTGTAGGTGTAATTAAAATTAATAAACAGAAGGAAACACCACCGAAACAATAGACTATTAATTTGAATCTGAGCATCATTTACTATGGGGGGACATTTCGAACATCAAAAATAATTAAAATTCCTGTCGTTAGAAACAGTTACTTCTAATTTTCCGGTACTAGTATTTTTAGAATAATAGATGAACATAGAAAGTGTAGGTTAATTATTTTTATTGTCAAGCTTCAACACTCGTTCTACAATACACGTTCGTATTTTCAAATGCATTCGATGATTGAAAGACGCAATTTGTAAAGTAGGCTTCATAACCGCGTTCGGTTTTATAACACTCTTAAGCATGACTCTTCATTTTAAACTACAACTTATGGTACGGACATAGTCGAGTAAGTAGGTGGGTGATATATACAATAAAGTGAGCAATTTTAACATCAGTTGCATGAAACGTCCTTAAAGTTAAGTTCTCATTAAAATATATGGTATCCTTTTCTACGCTATAACTCTAGATAGAGATGTCACAAAATTTCGTATGCTTAGTGGCCAATCTATTACCTATCAGAGTTGTTCAGGCTGCCCGTAAGCCTTTGAAATGTCCTAACGACTGCTATCGAATGACAACAACCTGGATCGACTGCTTAACGTACTTTTCGAGGCATCACGGAGGGGCTAAGATGAATTGAGCCACTAGCATCTATCCTGGTTCTGACTTCGCTCAACGTGGCTTAACTTGCACGATGACTTTATGACAATTAAATCAAGATAAAAATTACATTAGGAAATCAAAAAATGGAAGGGAACGGATACTATTTTTAGAGAAAGATTTGTTTATTAAGCAAATTGCTTAATAACTCAATCAAATTAGAAAAAGGGTGAAAAAATATATCCGCGAGCGGGATTTGAACCTGCGACCTTTTCTGTGGCACTGCTCTATTACCAACTGAGCTATCGTGGCTTACGCCGCTGGCTTCAAATTAGTCAACCATTTTTCCGTGTACCGTCAGTACCTATATGCGACTAGACGACATCTATACCAGGTTAACTATGTAAGACTAGCCAACAAATCTAACGCCTCGGTTAGAATTGATGTTGTATTTAGATGACGCTTCCTTATTAAACTAATACCTTATTTAACAAGGCAAGGTCGCAGGTTGAAACCGATTTTTTTTCACACTTTTTCTAATTTATTTGAATAAAAATGAAGTTATTTAATTCATTTTTTTTATTAAAAACTATTTTTTACTCATTTTAGACTAAGAAACTAGTAGACTACTAGACTAGACTAATCAAACATTAAGAACGTTTCTTGCAACTCATGGTTAGAATTTAGAAGTTTATCGGGGGCGATCGGAACGGCGAAGTGTGAAATTTTCTATAAATGGGTACATTTGACCCGGTTGGGCGCAAACGCAGATTATAATTAAGAGGGTCACGTGAGAACAGCGGTAGTGTTCGTGACTGCGCCCGAGTCGGCGACACGCCATCGGCACTATCGGGCACAAGGCGAGACTGCGTTCCGATTTCCTGATTAGTTCGATGGAAAATTCGATTTGAGGATGCGATTTGAGTTTGTTAGAATACAGAAAGAATACTTGCATGGATTAGCAATTTAAGTAAAGTAATCACTCTTCTTAGAAATTACCGCGCATAAAGCTTAATGTTTCTTCCATACAAGAGACATCAATGAGCTTAATTTTGAAATATGTTTTCGTCGATGTATTTTTTATAAATATTAAAAAATACACATTGATTACCTTAGGAAGAGAATAACTAATATCTTATTCTAATTCTTATAACCACTGTGTATTTGTTAATATTTTTGCAGAAGTATATAGCAATCTTATTTTCGCACTCAACGTTTCTTTCGTACAAAAAGACATCAACAAGCTTCATTCTGAATTTATATATTTTTTTTGGTCGAAATATTTTTTATGATTATAAAAAACTACACATAGATTACCATAAGCAGAAATTACTATTACTAGAATTTTAATCAATCAAATCTTGGAAATAATCGCGCATAACGTTTCTTCCATACAAAATACACCAACGAGATTCATTGTGAGTTTATATTTTTTTTTCGTCGAAATATTTGTTCATGAAAAAAAAATACAGTGTTTAAATATTATGAGATAATGCAGCTGTCATAAATGTAAATTGTAATTCAAGACTTGAGTTCAAAATGAACAGTTCCAAAATACGAGTAACGAACATTTGTTTAATTATTTTGGTTTATCTATCAGTCGACTGGCAGTTCAAAATGAGTTCATATCAATATGACTATACAAATAATGAAAAACAAAACTGTATGTATTCTGTGGTAATTAACAAAGGCAATATTTGCTAGTTTTGCGCATATCTGCTTACGTTTGTCAAACAAAAACAGCTATTAAAACACAAGAACGCAAGGTAGGTAAGTAAGACTTAATTCTTTCGGAACATAACTGAGCCTGTCTGGCGCCAACCGTTAAATATCAGGATAAGACTAACCCGAGATCATTTTTGTATGAAAAGCATAGACAATTTGTGTGTTAACCCAGGGTTACATATAAGCCTAAGCCTACATGTAAATACATAAAATTCTGGATAGTTATCTTGAATCTAGTCACATTTCTTTCTAGGGCTATGACATAGAAAAGGACAGAGAATGCACGTTGCAATGGAGAGTGAAAACTCACGCAATTAGCTGAGCCAGGTGCCTATTGCCAATAGTATTATCGAGTGAACTAAATATGTATCTTTTTGTGTCATTAAAGTGTTTTTCTCCATCTTCAATTCACTAAGAATTAAAGTTTGGAATCGCTAAGAATTACGTTTTTAAAACGCCTATACTATTATCATTGATTATTGTGATGTTTTCAATAAAGATTATTTTGTTTTATTATCAAAACTGTGTGGATTTCAAAAAAAAACTTTTCGAAAAATAAAACAAGTTGTAATTTTTCGTTTCGATCCTGGAGATAGAGCCTGCTCGGGCGCTGGCTGGCTGCTCCTATTTATAAAGTAACGTTTAAAGGGCGGTGCGGCGCGGTCGTGCGCGGGGTCAGAATGGATTCCATCAGGCGTGCTTTCCATGAAGGATTTTAATTACGTCGCCGCGGGTTGAACGGCCGCGGCACGGTCGCCTTCGGGGACTTTTGACAACCTCTTCCTTACAGGTGTTCCGGGGTTCCTTTGTTAGATTTCGATCGGTGTGGTCTGTTCTTTGAATTGGTTGAAGTTGGCTGTTTATAGCTATTTTTAACCCCCGACCGATCGAGGGAGGGCGTGATATAAGTTTGACACGTTTGTCTGTGGCATCATAACTTAACAACGGATGATCCGATTACGACCGGGTTTTTTAAAATTTAATACAGAATTTTGTCGATAGAATTCTTAGCTAGGTCTGATAAAAATTGGACCAGTGGTTTTCAAGATCTTGGAGTATCTTTGATGTCAGACGGGATCTGTGGAACGGTAATAGCTAGATGGTTCGAATTTGTGCTCAAATGTTTAGGTTCATGGTGTGTCTCCGACATCTGAAACATAACGGTATGTGTTTATTTCACAGAAATCGAAAAGTAATTTTATATTTTTATATCACTGACGAATGAAAGTATACTTGCAATTTTTGGCCAAAGTATTAGGTAGTATTAAGGACTACCTCGTAAGTATTAATAGGTGCATTTATAGTCACTTAAAATCATTTAAAGTGTTTATTACGGTCCGATTCTTTTCCCGAGTACTATTTCTGATCAATAAAACCCAGCATGTCGATGAAACTATAAAAGATACTTTGTACGGGTTCAACATTATTAATTGGCTCATTTATCACAAATAAAATCAGGTTGAGCATCCGTTATTTTTTAATCGTTTCTACTCTCCGGGCTATAGGAGAATCCGAATAGTCTACAACCTGTAGTTCAACATTCATAGATAGGTGGGTAGCGTTATTTTTTGGCAATAAATTCCACTTGGTTATGCATAAGTAACTGTAAAACGAGAATTTGGTAGTCGATAAATGGCGAAGAGGTATCGACATATTTTTTATTTATGGTTGGATGAGTATGCAAAACGCGAGAACCTGTGGAGACAATGTCGTGGGCGGATTGGGTCGTCGCTGAGTCACCCGCCGCATTGATCGCACCCAAATATTGACACAACAATAAATAACGTCTGATTTGGAAACCAGTTCTTGACCATACCAAAACTAGGCGAAACTAAAACGAGCTTGGTTTTCGGAACTGTCTCGAAAAGCGGCGGGTCACCTACTTTGCAGATCGTTATGTTTATAATCGTTTTCTAAATATCTCGATAATACCTATAACAAATATAAAGGACATATTGTAACTGCGGGCGAATCTTTAAACCTATGAAAGGCATTGAATTCTGACATTCTTGGACAAACTCCGGAAACCTATATTGCGACGTTGCTACTCGTATTTATTATGACTATAAGCGTACAAAGTGCTGTTGTTAATTATTAAAACAAAGTTTGAAAAAAGTAATAAATTTCATCACAAAAAACAAGTATTATAATATATTACGTCTGTACGTTTAAAAATCCGCCTGGCATTTATAATACATACTGTAGGTATAATAACATGGGTGAATAACTGATAATAAATTGTGATTTAGACTACTCTTACCAACCTTATAAACGGTAAAGTTAATCAAATGATTTCAAAAACAATTTTATCGAGGTTTCACAGTTCTTAAGTTTTTAGATTAGACTGCCTGTTAACAGAAAAAAACTATAGATAGCACAGGAAAAGAAGAAGCTTTCAGCAGCTATTTACAGCTATTATTTGTTGAAATTGCGGCACAAACAAAAAAGTTTCAAAATAACATCATCCAAAAAGTTCCGTTAGAATCTGTTGACTACGTGACTCTCGGCTAGAAACTAAGAGGAAAATAAAATATCTAAAGGAAATATTCGCTGTATATAACAAAAATCAAAATTATCCACTTGCAGATCGATTCAGTATCGAATACTGAACAACTTTTGCCATGAAACTATTGGAAATTATTAAAAAACTCGCCTCTACATACAATGGCAAGTGTAACATTCGCCAATTTCTCCCGCTGCGGTGCTAGTATAGCCGGTGGTCAAATGGTGACAGCTAGTAGGTACTTATTTGTATGGAAATATTGAGTATGTGCCTTCGGTTTATATTTGAGTTTTTATATTCACCAACCTAAACCAAAATAAGCTTAGTGGCTGTCGGGAACCAGACCTACTAAAAACTGACAGCACAATTTTGAGGCATATACATTTAATAAAATAAATCTGTATTTTTAATTTTTATCTATAATTTTCTCAAACACTATTTTCCATAGACAGTCAAATAAAACAAAACTTGAAATAATTTGACAGCAGCGCCTTTAATCTTCTGAATCTCTGTTATTTCCACCGATCAGCTGATCATTTTAGATCGGGAGTCAAAACAATGAATTTAAAAAACTTCATTGACAAAAGAAATTTCATTACCAATATGGAGTCGGAGAACTGGTATTCTATAATAACATATTCTGTGTTTATTAACATCTAAATTATATCATGGATCAAGTTGTGTCACAGCTAGACGGACGTTAGAAACACCAGCATCAATAAAACTGGTACCGTTTACTTGCTGGACATTTTCTACGTACCTACACTTAACTATAAAATAATGAATGAATATTAAATAATTATGTAATAAATTAAACATTGTGGGAAGTGGGAAACTTAGGAAAAAACCGAGGTAGGTATTTTTTGGACTGAAAAAGAAATTTTCACTACATAGTAAAACATACAAGTATTATAAAAGTAGGTTAGGTTTAATCAATGAATAGATAAATAATTGTCACTTAACGATTCTCTCTTTAATTCCAACTTTTTCTCATGTGAAAAGCAAAGTACGTACCGTGGTAATAGATTACAAAGATTACCCATAAAATTTGTGATATACTACCGCGTCCTAGATACGAGTAGCGCCGACAAAACAAAATTATACGGCGGGCTTTGCATTAGCCGAGACGCGGAATGAAACACCGTGTGAGCTTAAATAGAGAACGTGGCTGTAAAGCGTTTTATGCTCTATAATGCGTTGCAAGTGGAGCGAGTTACAACGCCTGCAACGTGCTCGAATTGATTACGGATACACGCGAATCGTCTAATAAAATCACTAATGGAACGGTACCGGCGGTGGTGGCGTGCGTCGCATAACGGCGCGCCTCGGTGCTCCCACGGCTGACACATTATGCAACAACAACAAGCAACCTGCGCGGGCGACGATACAATGCGCGATTGATCGCGTTCCCGACGAAAAACTGGCGACACCGTAAGTGAAACCAGATGCAATCGTTAGCGACACCTCGATACGATACGCCTAGCCCGGAATCGATGTCGATCGATGGAGTGATCGCATTACGCGGAACGGAACGTGACAATTTAGTAATACTGACGAAATATACCTTCCTACATAGAGATTGTCTTTCGACAGTGATATTAGTACTTACCTACTATTAGTAACGTTTTGAAAACCAGGAATATAATTAATTTTATTTACAACATTAAAACTAACAATACAACTATTAAAGAAATAAAATCTAACTTAAACTGATATTTATAAAAACACAGCAATTAAAAATTAAAGATAAAAATTTTGGGTTAAGTCTCTTTGTATTCGAATTAAACTTAAAATTCTAAGTACAGAAAAGAAGCAGAAGTATTGTAGATGTTGTTTAGACACTGTATATACAATGCTGTTCATACGTACATAATTTCTCGATCAGTTAATCTATCATTATCTAATAGCAATCGGCATACACATGAAAAGAAATGGCAATAGTAAACGTTGATAGCATTTACATCGAATTATCCATATAATACCGACATAACCCTATTAAAGCGCATTCTCACATACACAAGTTGCTGGGAAGCATAACTTAGTGACGGTTTAACACGGTGCATGGGAACATGACAGCAATGTTAATGTTCATAATGATTAAAAATTGCTTCATAGAATCAGAAACATCAGTAAATAGTTGAAATAATCTCTCGATTAAAGCAAATTGGTGGATGAATAGAATATAAATTATTTATTGCCTATTTGTTACATTATAATCACTGTACAAAATTATGGTCACTAATTGTCTGTTTATTTTCAGTAACTAATAATGATTTAATTACTCGTATCAACAATGATAAGCGAGGTTAGGTTAAAATATATCGCATATAAAAATGACATAATTCGGTTAAGATTATGTGATCATTGACCTCCGATGGTTGCGACATTTATTTGTTGACGGTTATTTATCTGCGGCTGGTCTCGTCGCGTTCCAGTAGCGGAATTCGGTTGCGGCGAGCGCGCGCGTGACCGCAGCCCGAAATGCACGATCCGCAAATTAGCAGGCACTTCTTATGTGTCCACCAGATTGCTTGCGGTAAACCCCGTAGCTTACACTCCAACTTCGATTACCCAGAATCAGTGTGTGACCCAAATTCGCCGCGTTCCGCACCTATTTGGTGTGGTATGAATGAGGAATGTCATTTGCAGCGCGTGCCGCTACAATACACCGCAATGGATGTGTTCATGTGTCCGTATGTGGTCGTTTACGATTATCTTTCACATTTATTTGTGTTCTGAACTACTTCGCGCGAATGATCTGCGAATGCTTAGACAATGCTACGATGTTATCTGTTCACGGTATTTCCTAGTCCGGTAGGCGCAGGCCCGAGCATACCAGGAACATGTAAACCGCCACCGAGCAGTCACTCTTATCACTGCATTAAATTACGTGCCGTGCATTTGCATTCGCCTTTAACCGTGGTGGTCCTGACAAATGTTGTTAATTTTCGTACATTAAGCTTATATCAGTTTCATTTATATTAGATTAGAAACTATCGCACCCGCAACAAGTAGCACTAAGTGTTCCATTAAGCTTCTATTACTCTACTATCACCAATATTACTCGCTGTAAACTACTGATGGGCTTTACTTTAATCAACCTTTAACACAAACCGGTACTTATAGTTAAAGACTGGAAGATTGTCTTAACAAATAAGAGAATTGTTTTATGAAATAAGAGAGAAGTTTTATTAGTCACCCAAGCACCTGTTTACCTTTCAGTGAATAGACGAAGAATTTTCTGTGAGAAAAATATATTCATGTTAACACGTGATTTATTATTCCAGACTGATGATACCAATCACATTCTGAACACAGCATAGTAAGTGGTTTACAATACAGTGAAAATATTTCGCCAGGGCGAGTCTAGCTTATAGGTACTAATGTGCTCGCTGCTCATTGACAAAAAATAAAACCGACGTGACATTCCAGCGGTTGGTCGTGACGATTGCTCTGCGGCGGGTGTGTCGCCGCGATCGCAGTAACGAGAGCCGAGTGGGCGCTTTACATAGATCCAATGCAAATTGAGTAGCGATTTGCGCGCACATAAATCAGCCTCAGCCAACACACCACCACTTCGCGTTTCGTCAATTAACGTCAGCTATATTATTGTGCCTGTTATAGGCACGCGTCTCTGCGCCTGATTTATTCCCAATTGTGATAGCTGCAGTCGATACTACAGCCACCCTCCATATGAAAATAGAGCTAGAGAGAAATACAAGCACGAGTAAAAGTTTCAAGAATGATGAATACTGCAATAAAACCCGCAAGGCATTTGTTGCGCTAACTAGAAAGAAACTAGAAAGTGAATTATAAGGCTTGAATAATTTGTCCGGAGTGGTTTGAGTGCCGAGCAGGGTTCAATTACAGGATGATTCTAAGAAAGAACTAAGTGTGCGTGAGGAATGAATCCTAACCATAATCATCAGTCGTCCGTTTATGAATAGAATTACAAGATATATGTGCAGGATGCTGTGACAAACCTACTCTAATACTCGTTCACAAAGTTATAAATTATTATCTCTTAGTATAGTCATATATTACGGAGATAATAAGATCATAATTCGTATGGGTAATAACTGCGACTGTGTTTGTTTTGTATCCCGGCAAGGCGGGCGGAACCGCCGCCCTAAATCAACCTAACGGTCACCGCGATTATCTGTGTTTATCCTGGCGGCATAAACGTGCACGCCTATCATCGATGCTTCCGATTAATTTTCGCAGTATATTATTATTAACGATGGCCATATAGGAGAAGCTAGGGCCGGCCACGGACCGGGCGGAAATAGGTGCGTCGTGAGATCGTTTAGACGATCTCGAAGATGTGATCGCTGAGAGCTTCGACAATACACAATTAATGAGCCGTCTGCAGATGTCTCGTCTCGCGTAACGAGCCGGCGGCGATTGCCACTTCTTATCGCTAATGAGAGCTGCGTACGCGCAGTATTGTCGCGAAGGGCGTGTTCGATCTACGGGGCATCGGAGCCGGGGGCAGCGCCCGCGGCCTCGTGTTTCCCGATGCTATCTGATATTGACATTGTGCGTGAATTTGGGTTTTAAAATATATTGAAGTCAACGTTCGATGTGGTTACCTTATCGTTCTCTCGATCAAGATGCAAATCGATTAGTTTTTTTCTGAAGGAAATGAGCTTAGGGAACCGGTCGCGGGGTCCGACGCGAAATCATTATTCTTACATGTCCAGGCACAGCTGGTTATTATAAAATTATTGTCAAACTTCCAGGACGTCACACATGATGTATACTTGTAGCCCTAATCTTTGTGGCATCGGGTGTGGCTAACGAGTGTGGACAAGACAGTTTATGAGTTTAGTGGCTCCTGATGGTGCTAGTTAGCGTAATGTGCGTCGTGGGGAGGAGGTCCCGGGTCGGGTGTCGGGGGCCGAGCTATCTAATCGGGCGTCGCCTCGTCGCCGGTGGGCGGCGATCGGGATAACACCGCCACCGCCGCGCCCACACGCCAATTATGTGGGAAGAAGTTACGATTGCTCGCGCGATACTGCGACTAAGGCAAACGGACCCACCTAGAGCCGATCGCGAGCATTAATCGGAAAACTATTGCCAATACCAATCAATGCCTGAATGCTATCCGACCGTATTATCGGCGCACAAACGGGAAACGTGGCGCGTATCACTCTGTAGTTTTCCATTTAAGGGCAATGAAACGTTTGATGTGACGTTTTGGTGAGATAGAAGTAACGAAATGACTCGGTTTACATTTTGAACAGAACTATGTGGGAATCGGAGGACTTCGGTTTATAAACGATTTTTTTATCTGATGTAGTGAAGACGTGTTGAATTTTAAAAATTTTAATTTGGTTAAAATAGCCCTGTTATATGATAGATTAAACAAGTTCCAATTTACGTAAGATATACGTAATGATGATGAGTACGAAATAGATGCAGAGATAGACATCGGGTAATTAAGGTAGCTCAAAAAGTGTAAGTGGCTTGTAGGTAATTGAAGGCAGGAGCGATGTTATCGGGAAAGGCTCATCTGTGCGCGCTCCCGTCCATCGATAGGACGGAGTCGGCGGGCGAGCGACGTAATTACAATAAACAGGGCTCGCATGCGAACAGGAACCACTCGGCACGTCCACAACGAGGAGCACGCCACAGCATTCTTGCAATTACGTAACACCTCGCCTGATCGCATAGAATTATGCACGACGCCTCAAAAAACAGTAAAGATGAAGCCATTGCAAAGTTTATAACACCCGTAGCTGGATTCAATCACTCGATTTGTTTCTTACAAACAAAGAAACTGGATGCGGAGTCGGTAAGCAAATTTCAATTATGGCTCTATCTCGTGGATTCGCGTTGCAACCGCGCATTGACTATGATAAATGGCCAGTTAATTTGTCGTTACCGAGTTGCGGGCATATGCAGGCTACGATAATGAAAAGATGGGACCGTGTATGGTGTAATCATGGGGAAATAATCGCGGGGCTGGGCCAGGATCACGCCGCGCAATGACCACGATGCCGCCGCGCCGGCCGTGCTGCGCCATAGTGCATTACACTCGTTCGATCACGCATCGATACCTTCGCTCCGCACCGACTACACACATTCCAACGTCATTATTGCTTCTAAGAGCACGTCGTGATTCAACTAACGCAACGTCATGTAATGAGATGATAACGCTATCCATCTCATTGCAAATAAAATAAAATTTATTCGTACCACAATCAAGACTTCATTAACTACGAGGAAGAGTCAATTCCGACGCAGAATATATCTACCTACACGTAAACGTAAAATGCAATTGTAAGGACGCCCTCGGAAAATAAAAAGCATTTCATCTTTAGTTACCCGAGGAAAGTGTACAGAATAATGACAGAAGGGCGGTCCTGAGTTATTACAGTAATGTCGGGTTGCTTCGTCTTCGTCCGCTAGCGTTACATAGCATTTCTCTTCGACGTCAGCGAAACTAAAAAATAACACAAATAACCGGCTTGCCACAAACTCTATTAGATTTCCAACTTACTTTTTGCAGAGGTTGTCGTCGCCTAACTCGATCTCGATGCGGACGTGAGAAAATTGTTAATCTTATTTTGTAATGGCAGGCGGTAAGGAGAGATGATGAAGCGTCTTTTGAATTGAAATCTTTTTCAAAAAGCCATTGTTCGGTGGCAGTCAAAAAATTTGATTAAATATTAGTGGAAAAAAGTCGGCCTCACTGTCTTCAATTTCTCCAGTCTATTTATGTGATATGTAGGGAAGAAATGAATTATCATGCGGACCAAATTATTTTCTGAGCTTGAGAATAAAAAAATCATCAGTCTTGTGATTATTTGCGTTTGAGTGACCTAAATATACTTATAATTATTTTGCACAAAGATGCGAGATAAACTTAACACCTGTTGCACATTAACGATGGCATGGTGTTCCAGCGAGCGCGATGTAGAAAGGAAGAGTGCAGGTGTCAGAGCGCAAAGTCGCGATAGGGAAAGCGCCTCGCCATGTCGCGAAAGGGAACTTCTACACTCCACCAGACACATCAACTTCACTACGACTTAACTCATTCGATCTCAGATAGGATCGCGCACAGGAACTTGCAAGGGCACTTTCTTCGCGACTTAATTCAAGCTTTTTTATGTAAACCCGTGTTTGTATAATTGAGAGCGTGAGTAATGTGTGAGCTTTCAGTTTACATAGTTGCAGTTAGCAAGTAGAGCGTGGGGCCTAGTCAAATGCTCAGCGCAGAGTGCCCGAGGCGTGATCGGATTTCCCGTTTGCGATTATTACCTTTCTTTATTTCACGGGGCGGTTCGTTACCGTCGGTATCGGTGTGTAACGGTGTTCCGTGGGTACAAGCATTTGCATGGAGAGCCCATTACGGCGACCGGGCGGGTGGAAGTTATTAAAATACGTTTAAGATCGTACCGCATTCGGCGGAGGCGATAAAGAGTAGACATTGCGGAGTCGTGAGCTAGCTCGGAGCTTTATTGCGTTCAGGATGCGATCGGGCTCCGCGGGCGAGTCCGATGCTAACGTAAACAAAGAGCGGATTGAGGTGTTCCGCAGGCTGTGGCTCGCGCCTGCGCCGCGCCGCCGTCTGACGAACCGCGCTATATCTCGTTAGCGGCACATTGTTCCGCCACGGACGCCAACGCCAACACCGACCTCACTGTAATTGGCTACACGAAATGTTGCACTATTGTTTCTATCACCGATTCATTGTCTTCACATTGCTACAGATTGTTCGAAGAAAGTGAAATAAAGATAACTCAGTGCGAGTTGCAATCGATTAAGATGCGACGAACGCAGCGAGTGCTAAAGGAGGAATGTGGTCTCACAAACAGTTCAAGGACACAAGGTTAGAAGAAAGTGGGTCTATTGACGCGCATCCGGTAGCAAGTCGACAGCGGAATCGCGTGACAAGTTTCGCTGTGAACATTATCATTCTGTGCGCGATGTTAAACCACTTATTCGGCTTAATGGTGACCGTTATACGACTCACGCACGCCGGCGCGGCGCATGCATCAATGGCATATTTTTCCCCGGCGAAACTCCGCGCACATTTACCATTCAAGGTTAACCGGGTCAGTGTATCGCTTTGTTTACATGGCTGTCGCGATGTCCGACAAGAGTCTCGGCTCGCACTAGACTCTCTACTGAGTCATTTTGGAGATGAAGATGTTATCCCTTGCACTTTTCATAGATAACTAAAGCTATATAGATAATTCTAAACTAGAAAATAAGTTTACGATAAGATCTGGATTGCATAAAACTGACGATGTTAGTTCGAAGTCAACTAATCCTGTCCTTGGGCGTGGACCAATACACCATCCGCGCTGGTTCCGTCTCAACATCTAGATAGCAGCAGCATGCGTGTCCGCGCTCTATAATGCAGTCGCCACGGGCGAATCTAAACTATTGCATCAATAAACCAACAACGTCCGTTAATTGAATTCTGTAATTGAATTCTATGTAGGCAGTTGTCAAGTTTATATTCAATCTCCATGAAAATAGTGTAAACAATTACATATTTTGTTGTTATTGTTGTTGTTTATTTACATATATTGTTATAGTCTCGTGACACCTTAATTAAATTGCACATATTTCTTGCAGGTACCAGACAACAACCGAAGTACCGCCGAGGCGTCAAGAGGTAATTAAAATGTAACGGACTTATCGCGAGACTATTCGAGCGTATCAATTTTGATGTCAACGAGAACGTGGTGTAGCTCTATCAAATTAGTTTTTATGCACAGTTGAAAGCATGTTTTATAGTAGGTACTTATGACTTATACTATCATGAGTTCTATTAAGTTTTTAGTTTATTTTAGAAATTGACTTCCAGCAGGTATTGTACATTGTACATGTATGCATTTGTAAATGCTCGAAGTAGGGTTTAAATTTAGGGCAAAATGAACGGGATGTGCGCTCATTAATATCGAAAGTATACCGCGTCCGCGAGTATGAGCCATGTGTGGGGTTGGTAAACCTGTCCGTCCGTACCACACCAGTTTACTGCCAACTGGTTGTGCCACAAACTGGGTTTTAATAAGGCTTTCTGCTTTGCTAAACGCGTGTCCTTTTATAAGCCTTTTTCTAAGAGCAATTTCCTTTAAAAGCAGACCAGAAAAGGGCATTAGCTTGAAAAAGCCTTACATTAACTCAAACACGTTTTATGTCTGACTGTATCCATCTTGCATAGACGATACTTATTTTATTTATAGCACATTGTGTATCGTTATAAGCTTTAAGCTGAAACCCATTCTCCATACCTTCTGTCACTGCTATCTCCAACCATTGTGGCACGACATGGCACTCAAGATTTTATTGCAGGGCTTAAAAGACTTAAAATTTATGGATGTTCAGTGGTAGTCCACCTTCGTTTGCAAGACAAAATGTAAGCAAGGGCACGCAGCCGACATACATTAAGAGGAAGATGAATGTCGCGATTCATAAACTCGTCCATGGAAACCGCTAAGCTGCAAATACAATTTTCTAAGATTTGAGCTGAGAAGTGATAGGTGTTCGCGTGTCTGTCTAGTGCCAGCGCATGCCCAATACGAGCAGCCGTCATGCCATCCGTACATTTTAACGAGAGCGCGATCGCCCGCGCCGATAGAGACAGTCTAATGAAAACCCCTCTGAATAATGCATTAATACCAGCGTTAAATCGTGAGCACCTCCAATCGACGCGGCGACGTGAAAATACTAGATGCAAATTTAAGTCAACACCGACGCCCCGATAAGTTACCGGAGGTAATCCAAGAATGCAATATTGCAACCGTATGCCTCGCTCGGGAGTAAAATAAAATTAATGGAGTCTTCCTGTATTGCACCGCTTGGGTGTCAATGCAGAAAATGGCATCCATATTTCACGGCTTTATCGGAACGATGAGGTATTCGCTCAGTTCGTCCAGGTCACGCGGGATAGCTGGTGATTTATGTGGCAGCGGCGACGCGGGGCGGAGGCTGTTTATAAATAACAGGGGGATGAAAAATAAGGCCGCCGTTGACAGTAGGGCCGTGGTTCGGTAGGGCACTACGGCTGGGTGTGCGGCTGCCTCGCCTATGATCGTGCTGCACCTCACGCGGCGACCCCTGCTCACCTTCCCTATTGAAATGTCAGTGCGCGGACCGGTGATGAGACAATCGTAAAATACAATGTTAAGGTCACATCATGACTTCAATAAACAATTCTAAACATGGGAAACGTGACGACGTCGCCGCGGCGAGCGGGACCTCCTGAAAGTGTGCCAACCGTCTTCCTTGTTTTAGAACAAGTAACGAACACTTGTCTACGAAGAGACATGTTGCTTTGTGCGATTCTGTTCTGTGAAGGAAGAATAGAAACATTTTTCTCTCCTGTCAACATCGATTACGTTCTACAACATAATAGTGATTAGGTTTTTCATTTGGACGCGTGGGTTCGAATCCCTTCCTCGTCGCCAATAGGTTGTATTAGAATTAAATAATACACGGAGATGAGTTTAACGAACATTTGATTTCTAGACTGCCAAGTGACGGTAGAGAATATATATACTTACCTAAATAATATCCACTTATCACTCTAGTTTAAATTTAATTGAAATAGTTATCTTTAGGCTTTATATTAGGACATTACTCTAGAATTGAAATCAGTTTGAATGTTTGAGCTTCTAGCTTCTAATTTTGGCCTACAATTGCAAAGAATGTAGCGCAAACAAGAAACAATATGCTATATGAAGTGAAAACACGCAGAGTGCATCGGAGGTCAGGTCTCAGGGCAGGACAGGGCACACGGCATACAGTGGCCACTACCGTTCCCGCGTTCCACATACACGTTGTGGCGGACATACGAATGGGGTCGTGGGGCGGCGCAAGCGACGATACCACGGTGCACACAATGTTCTATGGACGCCTCTTAGAGGAACAAGGCACACGACAACTTGAACAGCTTGGATTTCACATCCGACAGGTAGCGATTGTATGAATGAATCTTACTCATGAAGTGAGAAGAAAAAAATAAAACAAGTGCGAAAAGTAATCAAGTATCCTAGAATAATTTATCATAGTAATTTGTGTGTCAACAGGACACGGGGCGAGCGCTAACATAGCGGGGTTTTACTTTCTTGTAGTGGCCTCAAGAAACAAGTTGAGAGAAAGTAGGATCAGTATCTTCCTTGCATTTATACTTATATAACATTAGCTAGAAGATAAATTTTACCGTACTAATAATATGAGCAGAAAAGTAGATTGTCTACCTAGGGTGAGAGGGACAAGTGGTCCTCTCGCACGAGTTAGACACGACATTTTTTGTTACATCTGCGAGAAATAGAATAAAATAAAATATCATATGCAGTACTCGTACCTGCCTTATACGATAACAAATTGCTTGCAGCGCGTAGTGCTTCTTCGAATATATCTGGTGGAGCAGGTAATTTCTTGACTAATGTATAAAATCAGCCCTTTTTATTTTCGTAAATATAAACAACAATATATTATTGTCAATGGGAATCACTGAGAATTAGTGAATATGAAACAAAATGGAAGTCTGAAGTTTCCATGGTCAATTAAAATGCTAATACAATTAGTGAAACTGTACTATCAAATAAATTCACCTTTTGTTTCATTAAAATTATAACTAAGATTTTTAACAATAATTACAAAGGTATGGAGCCATATTAAGTTTATAATTGATAACACGCGCCAATATATTTTTAACCATAGCGCCATCTACCGACGACGGTCAAAACTATCAACATGTAGAGGTAGTTTAGGTTTAGGACGCATTCTACTAATTACAACAATTATTTAAAACTGTATTTTTTCCAAATAAACTGAGATTTAATGTTATTAAAATATTAATAATGAAATATCTTCACTATTCATATTAAATCTTTCAATTACAAGGTAAAGTTTGTTTGTAATTGGTTTAAAAGTTAGATTATTGTCGAGTACTTCCGATCGTGGGTAATAGATTCCAGCCCTAGGGCAGATACCACATTCCCGCCATAGGACGGCCTAGGTGAATGTGGTATTTTACGCCGAGTTTTCTGTCGATAAATAGCTCCATTTTTGAGCAGATGTAACAGAAATTATTAAATGATGGACGAGTATAATATGGCGTAGGAGTAGCACTCACCAAGAATTTCATACCTAGCAATTATAAATCGGTGCCAAACACTAAAATACAAATAAGGAATTGCCGCCGAGTGAGACAAATTCGCGCCTACAGACGTCCAATTAGGCCGTCTGTATCGTGCGTATCCACCGGCCCACGTGTGGAAAATAGTCACTTACTCATAAATATTTATGGCGGGCACAAAGCCGTCTTTGTAAACTTCCACATTCACTCGGAATTATAATGGCTGTCACAGTAGGATCCCGAACAAGAGCCGAAACGGCTCGCATTAGGGAGAATAAAAGACTCTCGCGACGGTTTCACTTAGCAACAGACACGGCGAATAGCTCCAATAGAGATGAGAGATGACACCGAAAGGGTTTCGCCAACAGAATGTCTAATGGAAAGGCCAGCGCTAACGAAGGCCATATTGAAGATTTACTTTCATGCACCGTCAAGTACGTTTATCAATTGTTTTGTCTCGGTCAATATTTTTTGGTTTCGTTCTGGTTCCTGGAGGCAATCGAGCGCGTCGTTTGATGAGATGGCGATTGCTGATGGGTCGGCGACGTCCGGCATTTCCCGTTGTGGTGGTGAGTACTAGGCGGGGGCAGGCGGTGCGTGTCGTACGGCAGTGGTACAGTTAGCCTGGAAGAAGGCGGTTACGGCGACCGCCGCTGTCGCTGTGATCTGTCAATTAGAACCCCATAACCTTGTTCACATCGGTGCGGTGGCCGCGCTGCCCTACCGACAATTACTGTCTTTCCCCAACAATGAGAGAGCACGTACCGGCCGTATTCGTTTTATTTCCGTCAGCGAGGTGCGTTTATTGTTACATTACGGTTACAATATAAAAATCACAAGGTCGAGTCGAGTAAAAGAAAAAAGAAAGTGTTTTTTTTTCTTTACAAAAGTATTTCGGTCAGTCGTTGTTCCGGTGTTAATTCAATGGAAGTGTATCCTGAATTAGATTTCACGGTTGGCTGTGGAAATTGCTAGCAGTAGGTACCTACTCAGAGTTTTGTATCTATTTCATTTTTTATCGCTACGGTGGCGGTGGATTCCGTTAGCAATAAATTGAATGAATAAAACAGCGTAAGTATATACATTTGAACATTACTATAAAATTCCAAATCCAGTCCTGTTTTATTGCATTGCTCTAAAATGAGAGAAAAAACACAAATTGACATTTAAATATTTAAATAGATTCGCAATCGGTACCGCACCAAATAAATTGCAAAGTTATATAAAATTTCGTAGAAGACAAGTCAAATCCGTTCCAAGAACTTTGGAATCGATCAGAGTGGCTCGAGACAATATCACGTTTCCCATCACTGTGAAATCTATCAATGGCAATGCAGCCCAGTGGAACGGCGCGCCGGTAAAGGCGCGTGGCGTCACGTAGATTTAGTTCAAAAAGCTATAAGTAGGTAGTTCTGTTCACTACTGACTCCAGCGCAGGTCGACGGCCGATTTACGAAATTTAAACAAATTATAAAGAGAACTCATCTTAAATAAATATCGCAATGCAGTTCTCTATTTTACATTCCCAGTTAAAGAGCGAAGATTTCGTATCACTTTTAAAGCTTGGACCTCCACAGATTTAATATTATTGGATCCAATAAACAGAATGTGCGCGAGGCAGATAAGCAAATCGTCTTTCGAGAGAGGTGAAGAATATTTCAGATCGAGTTTAGCGGAGGTGGAAAATGGAACATGGTTTATTTCTCTATTGTTCAAAACGTGCTTTGCGCGGACAGTTTTCCAAGTGGGTGATGTATGGACAGGAGACAGTGGAGTTTAGTTTATCATCGAGTTATCGTGTTTTCAGACTGCGAGGGGGATATATCACAGACGCGTGACACAGTTGCTGAGCGTGGGTCGCATTGTGAGGTGTCGATATCAGAATTAGAATCTATCGATTGACAGATGTAAGTCCATTACAGAAATTGATGTTTCTAATAAGGTGGACTCGATTTACATGCGCCAGACATTAATCGCGACCAAGGAGGCATATCGCTACATCGTTGACGGCCATTAAATGTATTACCGTATTAGCTACATAAACTTGAAGTATATTAAATAATATATTCATTAATACAGACCAGTGTAAGTAAATACATCAAACAATGGTGTAACTAAGAGAAAAAGAACCGTGACACAGTACGTGATGTTTGTTTAGGCGCATAGCTCTTTGAGATGAGTCAATATTTGCAGGTTGATGACCTGACCTGAGCTCCTTCGAATGGTTCGAAAGGATATTGGTAAAAGCAGAAAGGCATCGTTACAAAATAAGAACAAAGGCTTTATAAAATAATTACGATGATAGTAAAAAGTAAACTCAGGTTTTACACAGTGTTCAGGGATATCGTTTCATGGAAGCAACACATAAAGACTCGTTTGTCGTAATATTATTGCATATGTTTGTTATTTCTTGATTGCTTTTCTCAACACATCTCAAACAAAACACAACAACTCGGTGTTTCTTCATTGCTCGTAAAATGCCTTATTCCCATTAGTACCATTAAATCCTGGGATTAAAACCGGACTCCTCCATAAAGTCCGCGTCTTTCTCACGTCAAATCACTTGCGTTCCATTTAAAAAAAATGACAATGTTCAACGTCATTGAAAATAATGCTTCGAGGGTCAACATATCGAATGAATCTGCACGCAACTCGATCTAAGAGCGCAAGTATTTCAAGTGCACCCATGTTGAGAGTTAAGCAGCTATTAACTCTCGCGAATTTACAGCTCAAAATTAGACTGCTGTTAACCTTGAACAGGTTCAAAGAAGACGACGAGAAGGGCCTTCAGTAATGGCTTCTTTACATAATGGCGATAAAACATTTCCTCGTGTTGCTCACCTCACGTGAGAATAATGCCCGGAGTGACAGTGACGGATTGCGTGGTGGCGTAACCGCACAGTATCCGATTGACGCTGACGCTTCGCTGACGGCGCCGACGTCACGCTGAAGGTGCGCGGGCGCATCACTTCTGAGCCTCGAATGCGCAAA
The DNA here is from genome assembly GCA_947369225.1 of Hofmannophila pseudospretella. Taxonomy (NCBI): domain Eukaryota; kingdom Metazoa; phylum Arthropoda; class Insecta; order Lepidoptera; family Oecophoridae; genus Hofmannophila; species Hofmannophila pseudospretella. Next base: position 7,409,987 of record OX376321.1, on the reverse strand, counting down.
CGCCCGCAATTTACGCGTCAAAACTAATCGAGACAAAACGGCTGTCGATGGAAATTCGCGAACCTACAGCCGAGTCGAAATAACGGCTCGTTGCGCTAGATAACGTTTTCATCAATAACAATATCGCTTCCCGATATTGCAGTAATTTTATTAAATAAAACAAAAAAAAATGTAAAGAATTTTCTGTAACGTACCATAGCGTAACAATTAAGACGATATTATCTGAGCCTGTGTAATATTTAAATCGCCAGAAAAAACTTAACTTGGAACTTTTTGATTTGTAGTAAGTGCCTGCTCGATGGCAAAAAATAATTTAAAAAGCTTTTTCCTGGTGCTCTTGTTCATTACTGACGTCAAGATAAGGTTAATGAAAATTGAAAGAAAAATATCGATAAATGTATCTGCTGCTAAACCAGTTATTATCTTCAGTGAACGACTTACAACTTCCTGTGCATTGCAATATAAGTAGAGAATGCAGATATTATGTAGCTGTTAATTGCTGATTACTCGCTGTTGCTGTACTAGTTGAGGATTGAGTCGGAAAAGTGAACAATGGGTCTCATCTTCACACTAAGAGCACACGATTTATGCAGCGGATTTAAAACTACAGGAGCTTATAACATACATCATCCAACTGAAGTGATATTGGGTTTTAATTATCAAAATTTCATTCTCACTTTGTATCTCAAAGATAGGATCTACAGGTTAAGACAATATCGCCAGTTTTATTACGAACGAATATCATAGTCTATATCTGCACGTTCGTTCGTGCAAGCTGTCAGTTTACATTATTTGAATTTGAAATAGAGATTGTGAGGCAGCCGAGCCTGTCGGTGTTTACTTAGCCATTGAATGTATGGGAGCTTCTAGCGTCTTTTCTGGTTCACTGATTATACTGAGATCCAACGTGGCTACTGACAGATGGGTAACTTTTTATACCGATGCTTTGAAGAACTCCTAGCGTGAGATAGTAACAAGAACGCGGCCAATGACGTAACTTAAAATACCTACAGTGATTTGATTAATGGAACAGATTGGAAAAATTGAGTTGGCATGAGATAAGTGGCATGTGTTTTATAGTGACGGCCGATTGATATGATGTGAAGTGATGTATACAAATAGGTTTTTTAGAGGTTACTGTACTGCTATAATTGGAGCTCCAGCGGAAATAGAATTTATTTAAATATTTGTCCATTCAAGTATAGTTTTTGTTCATGGTTAAGTTTTTGTTGTTATTGCTCTAAGACTTGTCGAACTGATTATTAAGTAAGTTAGAACTGATCCACAGGCGGCTGCCTAAGTCCGCAAAAAGGTTAAGTTGAATAATAAACAAGAATTATAAAGCGTTTGTAGTTCCTACTTAACCGGTCGTGACTTATAAGGAAGGGTCGTAGTTACAAACTGAGGAGTAGCTAGCAAGGGTCGAACATGTTAATGCTTAATATACCAGTTGTATAACTAAGTATTAGTACTCACAGAAGATAATTAAGTTGCAAATATTAACTTATGAGGACAGGTACCTAACCTTAGAGATCAGGTAACTTCACCCGTAGCTTACCTATATCGTATGTCATTCGTCTTTAATTTATTCAGCAGTGATAAATGCTAAAAAGGTTTATGATGTACCCACCAAAGATGCCTTTAGTATCTATACTGCAATGATTTTGAAACAGAATCGGATCGAACCCATGGAAGTATCTAAAATCGAAAAATATATTTCCATGGGTTCGTTCCGATTCCGTATCAAAATTGTTGAAGTGTGCTAAAGGCGAGAATACATAAGTGATATACGTAATATTATAACATAATGTACAAACCCTACTGGACGTGTTCCGGATGATACCTACCTGAAACAAAAATAAAAAATTACATGATTTCTCAATTTTGTAACATCTTAATTCAAATGTCGTACAGAGAGTGGGTCAAGTAACGTACAGTAAATATGTAAATTGAGCTCTTCTTGCCAGACCTCTGTGGAATACAAAAGATTGGAGAATTTAAATGACACAAAACGGGTTCAGAGAAAACTGTTGCTAAGCAGTAACGAGTGTTTCTTTTGGTATGAAAAGATAAAGATTCAATTATTGCATTTGAATAGGGTATGTACAGTGGGTATCAGGCTTTGGTACTATGTCGCTTTACCATATTTGACAATTTCATAGGAATGTCAAGGAATCATAACAAAAACTTATTGCGACAGGTTTCCATTCCACAGATTATAGCTTGATATGTCTTCCATTGTACATAATAATAAGGTCAAAACAAAAGTAAACTCTTATTCAGCTATTTCTAATAGCTTGAAATATGTAGGTATATATGTAATATATGACTAGCATGACAATTACAAGTCTTAAAGTTTTAACTCAAGATTTGTACTTAAAAATAAAATGAACTTAAAATCTCACTTAAACTTAGTAACAACTACACTGGAGATAATTGAAAATAATGAACAACATAATTGAAACTGATTGATGATTTCGTAATTAACAGTAAAGTTTATACGAGCCTTAATGAATAATAATTTTCATGTTTATTAGTTACTTAAACCTAAAGGCAATTTTTACTAAGATAGAATAGTAGTTCAGTAGTTAAATGATAGAATCATTTAATCGTTTACAACTTTGTTGCTGCCTAGGTAGCGGTAGTTATCACATGGGTATAAATTATACACTATTAAAGTATACCCGTTTGTTATAATAAGGTGCATAAAGGCAAACTTAAGGATGGTAAACCAATACCACTAAAGATGCGGATCTTCCTAAGTCTTGAAGAATCAATCATAACTATAAATTAAAATTTAAGGAACCCTCGACTTGTTCACATTAAGATCCATTTACTATATATCTGGTTATCATCAGATCCACAAGGTTCCAGATGTATGATGTTTGGATAATTTGTATTAGGTAGGTACTCACTCACCATGAATCCCATCAAAATTGTCGGCCTTTCGTAACAGATACAAACAGTTGAAATGACCGTCAGGAAATGCATCGTTGTAAATCGTTCCAGGTCACCTTACATCGAAAATGATTCAGATCTTGTATACTACGGAACCAATTTTGATCACACATGGCTAAGAACACTCAAACAAACAAGACAAAATTCTCTATTAAGAAAACTGTGTCCAAATCGGATCATCCATTGTTGAGATATACGCGTTAAACTTACAACACTTCTCTTTCGATTGAGGGCAAAAATTCAAATCAAACAGAAGTGAATCGAGCAAAATATACTCTCAAGAATTGAATAAACACATATACCTAAATTTCGCAGACGTTTTAAACAGTGTAATAAAAGTTTGTACGTACTCGTACATTACAATTCATTTCAACAATTCCTCGACACATGAAAAAGTAAATTCTATGAATAAAATCTACGAGTAAGTTTGAGTATAGTTCATATTTACATAATAACAAGTGTGCAGTTAGCCCATTAACAATTTGTAAACATAAATATAACTAAGCGAAATCAGCGTAAGTTACGTTTACCGGCGAATATCTGTTACACAACGCGTTACATAACATAACATAATACTTCGTGCTCGCGGTTATCTGCCATTACGATCATTGACGTGCAGTAAACACAGCACCGGCGAATAGAAGGTCTAGTTCAAAAGCAAATAGCTTTAGGCCTCGGTCAAACACAAGGCATCACAAGGCCAACGCGACTAAACTGCTGCATCTTATTAGTGCAGGTTTATACATAGACATTGCAAGACGTTCGATTGCAACAATCTGTAAAGCCACGAAAAGCATCATCATCAGCAGCCTACTCTAGTCCACTGCTGGACATAGGCCTCTCCCAGGGCGCGCCATTGAGCCCGATCTTCGGCTATTCTCATCCTTGCGCGGATCGTCGCTTCATCTAGCAGGGGGGCGTCCCACACTACGTTTGCCCAAACGCGGTCTCCACTCCAGAACTCGTCTACCTCAGCGGTTGTCGGTTCTGCGACAGACGTGACCGGCCCACTGCCACTTCAGCTTGCTAATCTTATGAGCTATGTCGATAACTTTTGTTCTATGCCGGATCTCCTCATTTCGGATTCGATTCAGCAGAGAAACTCCGAGCATAGCTCTTTCCATAGCACGCTGAGCGACTTTCAATTTGTGAACCAGTCGCACCGTCAGTGTCCACGTTTCGGCTCCGAACACGAAAAGCGCTTGCACCCAAAATTATTATAAAGCTTTTTAACAGTAACATGTGACCAACATTTAATAAGGAGATCTTACTGTGAAGCTTCTTATTTAATTTGAACTTCGCAAATTACAAGTAGAATACTAGTGCATATTCTGCGAAATTCCTAAGTGCGAAATGTTCGTAATTACGTGTCGAACGGGGAAGTAACTTCGTTTCTGAATGATGGAATCACGAGCGTGAGCATGCATAACCTAGCGTTCCTTCCCCGCTGCGACTGCGTGATTACCAGTCACTTGTCTATAATTCCGTTCAGCTATAACATACTTAATTGACATACGTTCACGTGTAAACTGCGTAATTAACAATGGTTTATTCTTTTGCTTACAGGACGGGCGGTTCGCGAGTAGCGGTTGTGGAGCTCAGGTCAGTAACCCCGTGCACCTTACTCTCCTGCGATCGGAATTCGCGAATCTTCAGAAATAACACGTCATTATGTCTTATTAGCCGTTGAGGAAGCACTTAGAGCAAATGTAAGGAAAATAACACGCTCTCGTCTCGCGGGAGATTGTTCAAGGATCCATTATTGCTCCCATTATAAAATTAGTGCAGGTATAATACATTATGTGTTCCTTCAAGTTCAGTTTCAAATGTGATGTGACTAACGTTGGATAACTTGCAAATCGTATTACTTAATACAAATATTAAATTCTGAAAAAATAATAAAAATAAATGCTTAAAAAACTCCAATAACGACAAATTACCTTAGAGTATGACTCAGAAAAATAACAATCTAAAAACCAACGAAGTGCAAACACGAAATAAGGGTACAGTTAGTTCTGTGGTAATGCGTACGTAGCGTCTCGCAAATAGTCGGGTAAGTGAGCGTGTATCATTATTAATGCAGTGGCCATTACCAAAATTGATGCACGGATATTACGAAACATGTCGTCAAGAAGCAGATATATACCGTTGTTTAAGGCATATCAAGCTAATAAAGATTACTCAAAATTGAAGCATAGTACTTATACAGTGAATTATTAATGAAAGTCAGTGCAATTAATATTGTATCATTATTTTCTCATAAATTTGTAGTCGATGTAGCGCTTTTGTATTATAAGATGAAGTGAGTCACAAATATATCAGTTACTGTTATTTCTTTTGAAAGTAATTAACACCCTTGATTTATTTACACTGCTAAAGAAATCAGCGATAAATTCTCAATCGCAGGGTGAATTGGCACCTGCCATTTCTCCAGAAATGCAATGATTGCAGGTTTAATAAAAAGGCATAAATTTGGAATCTCCGTCGCCGTACGTTCCTCGATTTACAAATTCCGTAAACCGGTTCGGTTTGTTAATATTATCCTGTTACTTTTTACCGTTTCCTCGCTACAAAATGGACCATGCGGCCTACCTCGTAATACGCATGCGCACGTATCAATCAATTTTTTGTTATTTTATTCGGACCACAATCAATATGAGAAGAAATCAGTCGATCGTATGAATGTTGTATTGTTTTTTAAAGGTTGCTTGATTTAAAGATTGCTGCTCTGTGTATGTTTTTATCATTATGGATAAATTATGGGCCCATAGTAGAACCCTGGAGTAATCCATGAGTTTTAGACGTTTAATAACTTTAATAATAAAATTGGGAAAATAATTTAAAAAATACTAGACTAGAAATAGAGTTAAACTTAGTGTGTCAAACAATCAAATGTTTTAAACGAAATATAATATTACTTAAACCTCGCTTGTTAAAGTACCAAGAATCCTATTTTTGCCATAATCTAAGTTACGACAACCTTTACGGCGTTGTGCTATGGTTACGATGATGGGTAATAATCTTTTATTTCCTAGAATACTGATTAACGCAAGTTTAATTATGTAATAAAATTAGGTAATTAAGTGAATATTGTAAGAACATACAAACTTCCTTCATATGGAATAATTAAGTAGCTATACATAATGTCCTAATTTGTTGTCATGCCTGAATTTTTTTTGGGGGTGAGTTATTTACCTTGCCATAAATGTTTGATTTATAGATATGATATAAATGTGCGTGAGGTCGCATGACAAAAACACTTGACTAGGATTAATTTATTGCAGGTGCTTTGAAAAGGACCGCTGTAAATGAGGAATTTAAGATAAAATTGTAAAATTAATCACTTGGTTAGCGTTAACTCTGATTTATAGAGCATCGTCGGATAATGAACTATTAAACAACTAATTTGATTATCGCTGAGAAGCCGCTTGTCCGGTCGTTGATTTATTATTATGCTTTGCATTCACGCAGATGCTAAACGAACATCTAACGCTTACGCGCTAATTAAATTATGATCTATACTCAAAGAACAAATCGGTTTATAGAACATTATTGGAAACTGAACTAACAACTGTTAATTTTATTTGAATTAACAACTGTATACACAGCCGTTGTAAACTGTTAATGTAGAGTTTTCAATCATTTTAACACCCACTAAACACGTGACGTCGCGTCGTTGATTCACACGTTCTGTGCCAGACGAACAAAATAAGCAGTTCAGAGAGTAAAGCTGTTTATTTCCTGGTTGGTTGTATAGTAATAATCAAGTAACGATTCAAATCTAAATAGATTCTATGTTAATTTAGAGAACACTCAGAATAAAGATCAGTTCAATGCGAGCATACAAGGAGTAATACAGGAAATGTCCAAGCAATATCCACCCTGAGGCGTAGGGTATGCATCGGGAAGCAATCGTTGTACGACTATAGAACAAGCAAAAGGCGGTCGCGATCTTCGCCAGGGGCCTTTAATTGACAATGGATAGCAGCCGACCCGCATAGATTAGTTCTCCGATAGCATTTTACCTTTAACCCTCTCATTATAGTGTGTGATAGCGAGGCAGGCCGAGGCTTATGGCTCCTACCTCGTCTGTTGACTAACATAACTCGGCTAATGCGTCAATTTGCCGTATCTCCGTAAATCTACACGTTTACTCGTAAGCTATGTCTCGATCGAGTTAAGCGTTGCTTTAAAAGGTATAATAAGATATTAAAGTCTGGTCATTATAAACTCTACAATGAAATGTTGCGGGAACTTGACATGGGTAATATGAGTTCACATTCTCTGCGTTATTCCGGGTGTTTGTAGACGTGATGTTGATAGAATAGCTAAGCTTGAAGTGAACGTCATTAGTCCATTAAGGCTCATGTAAAATATGAAGCTTCTGGCACCCGCCGCCGTCGAGGCGCCTCCCTTCATTAACTTAAACAATTATTAACCTTCAAAGGGCAATAGGTAATTGAAACTTTGTATTTTCTTGAGCAATGTTTTCTCTTGATGACGTCTAAGATTAAGTGCGTAGTCAAACAGTGGTTCGTATAATATGAGACTTTGCAGGCGGCGATCGTAGGGACATCGTTCAGGAATGCCAATGCAGTTACCGACGACCGGTCTTGTTCCTGTAATCCAGCTCCATTGCAACTATGCTCCAGTGGATTCAAAGTTTATGATATTATCAATTTTGATAAGGAATTATAATTTGTTATTCTATTGGAACCACGCGGATATGTAATTCAAAACCTGGGGAGATATTTATGACTTTAAGCCGAGTAGTTATCATTAATATAGTCATATTCTATGGGCGACTAAGATCTTTAAATAAATATTGTACGTTTGATGGAAGTTGCGTTGTGAGGGCTACAAAGATAGGAATCTAGTTCAGAGGCAGCAATCTCAATTATAAGGAACGATTAGTGGCGGCCACACGTGAGCATGTGGTTGGGTAAATTGCTACACGACGGTAGCGAGACAAGACAGGACATTTCAACGGCTGTCATCAAATAGTTAAAGTACATTTATATAGCATATTAGCACCCGACCTCGCTAACATACTATGAAATGTGGGGCACATTAGGTGAGGCCTGAAAACCAGCATGTCGCTAAGGCTTCGACTATTTCATCAGGCAGAATAGGGTAATACACGTTAAATCTCTTTTCTTTATAGATTAAGAATGAAAACTGTATAATAACTGTGTTGTACTTTATTCCAGACATACTTTTTGTAGCACGAACGAAAATTTAGTAGTGATTTTGACAGCCAAGTTATTAAAGATATTTGATGAGGTTGACAGATTAGATTAGTGATAGTTGTTAAGTCTTTTAGTTAATATTTAAGTACTTAATATTATGCCAGGGCGCTAAAAGGGTTAGCAAGTACCAATATATAAAATAGGTACCATTTGTAAATTGGTAGTTATAGTTAGGTACCTATAAGGTGTGTCGGCTCTTTTGTTTTCTATCTTATAACAATCCTTACTAAGGATTCCTTAGACAGGCTAGTTAACGGTATTTATTAACAAGCATAAAAATGTGCAAAGCGTAGCGTACAATTCTTCTTCTGTTTTATGAAACTAGTCGCTTATAGGTCTTCACGTTCTCGTCTAGTTTTACGAGCGCTGTTAACAGCCTGCGACCGCGGCATGCTTGCCACCTTGCATGCAAAGATGTGGGCTTATATTGCGCTATAAATATGATCGCAGTCGGGATCTGTGAGAACATAATTGGATATTCGCGGTAAGCTCCCGATTCGAAAGAATGATAAACACGTCGAGGACAGCGTGGAGGCGGTGTTGTCAAGTGTCCATCCAGTGATATCGCCGCGCGACATCTTTATGTCGGGGTCGGTTTTTGTGCGCGTGCGCGGTGCGGTGGGCGGTAATGGCGTCCGCCCCAACGGGATTCGCGCGCCGACATCGTTTCGCGTCTCATCGCGCGGCCGCAATACATCGCTCCACTTAAATTACGTGCGAGCTTGTTCCGGTAAACTATCGTGGTACATATATACGAGTGCGCACCATAAAAACGTTGCACTCGCACTTGCACTCGCACCTGCAACTCGCCGCAGAGACGGATTTCCTAGAAATAGCACAGCACACGCAATAAAAGTTTTATGATCTCTAAGTGTTTCAAAAGTTGTTAAATGAAGCAGTTTATACCGATTTGTAAAACACGATCCTCGTATAAAGTTGGACTGTGTCAAGAGTCGTAAGGCACTTTCATTCAAGTACTTTTCAGGTTTATTTTCAAATTATTTTCACAGACAGGGTTGGTTCCAAATCGGAAACACTAGCTGACAACAAGGAATTAAATCACGTCGCGAGAAAATCTGTTAGTAAGTTGACGATAACACCGCATCATGATGAAATAGAGCAATGATGTGCTCAAACGAGGCTCGTAAACGTTCGAGCAATCGCCGATAACGGTAGCCGCTCGACCACTGGTTGACGTGACGTTTAATACAGGTGCATTGATATTAAGCCATAAAACGATGTTGTGAACTCAGACAGGTTCGAAAACATATTTGTGACAAAAAATTATTAAGTATAAAGTGGAACATTTTTGCGTCACCCCACTAGCGGTCACCCGACCGCGCCAACGACGCTTAATCTGCATGATCACTTTCTGACCATGCTCGCAACTAGGCTACGAGCTCCTCACTTAACACTAGTGCCTATTGGTAATTAAGTATCGATGTTTTTTCGCTCAGATTCAATCTCATTAGTCTCACATTTATATTCTTAAACGCTACTTTCTTAAATGATATAATCAAGTACCGGATTATTTGTCCAATATCCAATGTAGAGTATTATAGAGTCAAACCACCGTTCAATGTCTCGAATAAGGGCGTTTCACAGACAGCGGTTATTTAGTACAAAGTTGGAATATGCCCAGACATGTCTTGCGACTTACATGAGGTTCAATAAGGTAACTCATATGTATTCAAGTAACCCAGTTGCTACTTGTAAGGTATGGTGTCAACCGGTGGTGCAAGTCCCCCAGCGTGTGTGTCCTACTAACTTTCCTAAGCGACTCAGTGTGATTTCCTGAAGCTGTACTAAAGTAGGTAAGGGACTACCAGTTATATAGAATTTTTAATTAAGAACACTTGCGGTACGGTTATTGAAAACGCTCATAAATATTTCCCTTTTATGGTACAGTACGCAGTTTGTATAGATAAGTAATTAAATGCCTGCCTAATTAACATTCTCAAAAGTACTACTTTCATCGTAAAGACTGCTTCTTCAAAATACTTTTAGAAATCCCAAACGTTTCTTTAAAAGATTACACGATTCCACGCCGACATATACAAACTCGTATTTTACATTGTAGGATTTGTAGGACACCTGTAAAAGCCTGGTAAGTAAAACAAACGAATTCTTTAACGCGAACAGGTTATTTGGATAATATAGCGTCAGATAAAGGTTCAAGATCTGAGACAACAATGGTTCTCAATGAAAGCCTCCCAACGCGCAACGGAACCTCTTCCGCCGTTTAAAGAACCAGAGCAACAAAAATAATGGGCGCAAACAAAACTAAGTAAAAGAACATTATCACACGCGTACCGTTAGCTCCCGTCTAATCAGATGAATGATGATGTGTCTGCCCCTAGTCGTCGTTGTATACTATTTATTAGCAACATTAATCACCCCCACTTAAAAAAAAATAACATTCCCCGATAATTTAAACGAGTAATTGTTTTTGGGCGGCGCAAACACTTCGAGAGGCGTGACCGCTATTACTTTGTAATTAAACATACGGGTATAAAATGATTGACAGACCGTAACGTATTATAAAGATACGAATATAATTGATAGCCTTTTAGTGTACTTTGTGTCTAATGTTTCACATCAGTGCACAACCGATGAGGTAACGGTTTCCTATGCACGGGCATTAAACATGACCTACTTCACATATTGATTTTTAACTTGACAGTGCTGACACTGAAAAGTTTTCACGCTAATGGAGGGCGATCAGAGGTCGATTAACATCATGCGTTATGAACACGAAATGTGTAGCCGAGTGTAGTGCAGCCGGCCGACGTATCTAGGTCGCAATGACCGCTGTTGCCCCTATTGAAAGTGACTGTTCAATTTGATCAAGAGTCAAAAGTAGAAGCGCCCACCGCACCGCTGCACTGCATGCCGGAAGAGCCGCTGTCCGTTATATTATACAGCATTAGTGTTTTTGCGTACGACATCAGTGGGACAGGAGAGTCGCCGCTCGCCGCTCCCGAGCACCGGGAAGCCAATCAATTACATATTAGCTTAATGTGACGTAGATGGCTCATACTTCTCTCCTACACATTTTGCATGGTGTGTGCAAACGGATGACCGTTGACGGCGCCCGACTATAACGGCACGCCGCCAGAGCCACCAGAGACAATCACATTCTGATTGTTGTTTATAGCTCTCGTGTCAACGCATACATCTACATTTATCACTCTCGTAATCAATGCTCCACCAGCCAGCATGCCGCCCATTACTGCTCTCCAAATCTGGCGAAACATGGAAAACAATGTATGATAGGATATCGTGATTCTCTCGACGAATAAGCAAAATAGAATCGAATGAAAATTACAATCCAAGTCGGAACAATGTACGCCGTAAGTAACAACATGGTGCACGATCTCGGGCCGTATTCGAATCGGATTTATGTGTGTATAAAATTCTTCCATTAGAAGAGAGTTAGAGCGGGATCGTAAAGCAAGTTTTAATTGGTGGTGCATGGGATATCGTGTGCGGGTGCGATAGGGCCGGAGGAGCTTAGGGAACGAGGAACAACAATGGCAGCGTGCGAGGGAGGCGGAGGCGGCGTCGTGTTCGCCGGCGGCCGGCCCGCCCGCCCGAACTGCATCGCGCCTGGAACAAACGCCGCGCGCCCGCGCCGCAGCCGCCGCTGACCCGCCTACGGAACATGCCCAAACTTCCCTCTAATACAAACGCTAAATTCTCCTGCAAATACAAATTGTTTTGCTGTTCTCTGCCGACAAAAGGTCAACAAACATTGAATTCGAAAGGCTTTAAAATGTATCGATAATTAGTTCTTTACCGGATCTGTTATGCGGGTTAGTTTGTAATAGGGATATGCATGTAGGTAATTTTGAAAAAAATGAAATTATTTTTTATTGTATTTATTGACCACAACAAAAATAATGACGTCATTATATTTTTATTTAGTTAAATAGAATTTGGAATGTTCATAGTTTTGTTGATCATTATTTTTGCAGAAACTAAACTTAATTGAAAAAGCTCAAACGCGCTTCTCTATGGTCGTGACGTCAAAGGTCATGTAAAGAAATGTTTTGCTAGTATGATGCTCACGTGATTTATTGGATTTATCGAGTTTATTTTTTATTAACTGCAGTGTTTAAGCGAAAAACCTTGTAAAACCGATATATTCAGTGAGAAAAGGTTACGTAAACAAAAATTTAGTTTTTAGTAATTTAGTTTTGTTTACGTAACCATTGACGTCACAAGCAGCGCGGGAAATAGCTGCCCGTTTGAATTGATGTAACCAGTATCGCAACTTAAATATTTTTTTCTAAGATAAAAACGTAACAAAATAATCTAATTTTTATTTATGGATTATTAACAGTTTAATTAATCGATTTATAAAATATGCATATTGGCTATTATTTCATTACAGCGTTTTTATTGGAACTTGGAAGCTATTTCTAACTGGAATTCACATGCAACCAGAAAAAATAGATGACAGGAAAATCTGTCATCTAATTTTATTACCTTGATGGCTAATGCAATAGAGGTTTTTAAAACTTATTTTAATATTTAAAATTTCTTACCTACTTTGACATAATAATAAAATTAATAGTTTACATACACCATGTCCCATACATAACACCTAAGTCCACGGCAGCAGGTGTAAGAACATTATCAATGGTCGATTATAAATTCGGTATGCAAAGCGAAAGCGACAGGAGATAAAGTTGAAATTTAATAAAAGGAAAGAATGGACTGAGACAGGGCCGACGTATAGCAGGGGGAAGGCATAAAGTGCGGGGCAGGCAATAAACATGCCACTGCGGACGCGAGCTCAATACTCATACGGCGCATATGTGCAAAAGGCCCGCATTTATTACTTTAGGGCTTCCTTAACAGATTTTAAGGATATGCATTACATATTTTCACATAAGTAGCGAAAGTATTTTAAAATAAGTATTATATTTGTTACTCAATCACCTATAGTTCCCACAAAAAACTCGAAAACCGCCGCCGTCGCGCGAAAGCATTCCAACTTCTGACCGGAAATCTAACGATGTGATACAATTAGTTGACAGGAAGAGGTTTACGTAAATTCCAGTTAGAAATAGCTTCCAAGTTCCAATAAAAACAACAGTTGCTGTGATGAAATAATTACAAACAAACCCGCCGGTAACAGGTCCGATATAGAACTAATTCTGATTACAGTAATGGAACGCAGCGTGAAGCTCATAGTCATGGGCAGTTTCGATGATTACGTGCCTTTAAGTATTATTACCGCAGCTATGAATTTGTTCAATAACGAGTTTATCAGCGGCCCGTTAGATTTATACCGGTCGCATGCGCATGCGTACAGGTGGCCACTTGTACCAATTAGTGACTACCGACATGTCTTACGTAATTTCGTCATTGCGATGCGGCGCGGCGCAGGGCACCAATTGATTGCATCTACATAAGTACTTTGTACGAACGGTTGATGGGTTCCTAATCCCAATCGCAGCTTTAACGGTTGTCTAAATAGAGATAAAATTGAATTTGACAGTGAAATATGAATGATAAATGCGCTGCAGTACGACTTGACACAACGAAGATTATTGGAATTCGATAAAGCGATAAGCAACTTCCGAATTTATCAACGGTACATCATTCCAATTAATGTTTACTAAATTGAAACAAACCACTTACAAGCCATACAAGTTAAACGCAAAAGGAAATAAAGTGGAATGAAAGATACATTTGGAGTTGACAAATCGTTTGTAGCGAGTCAACACAATGGCCTGCCGAGTACTCTCCTCTATTGTACATTAATGTTGAGCACGCGTCTAAACCGATTCAATCTTGTTACCGCACTACGAGGTGTTAACCAGTGTTGTATTGTACCACGATCTTGCCTTCTTTGAAAACGAGATTTGTTGCGACAATGGCGCTACTTCCCAGTGCGATACCCAATACCACGGATTCGATTCCTTGGGCACCCGTGAAGCCGCAACGCAATTTGCTACAGGTACAGTCGCGGCTGCGAAGATTGAAGCGAACCTGTAAATCGAATCTATCACGTACGAGTGGTTGTCATTATGGTGAGCTGTAGATTCCTTGCGGTCGACCATCCAGCATGCATGGAGACAACACTACAATTTGCCTTTCCCACATTTATGCGTCTTCCCATACAGGCATACCTTTGTTCGTGGGATGTTACTCTTAATCGCTGCTCGATAGTCCACGTCTCATCATTTCCATAAGTCGTAGTTGCATTATCTCACTTCATAACTCTGCGCGAGGCCGGGTTCATTTATTCATATTTCATACGATATCGAAAGATGTCGAGGCCCTATTTACGAGTTCGAGCCGTCGAGCTCCTGTACGTAGATAACCGAGATTCGATCATGTTGCCGTTAGTAGGTATACTTAGTACTTTCCTACAGACGCAATCCGGTATGGTCTCGAGTTCTCGAGTGTCGAGCAACCTACGACAAGTGGTTTTCCAGTACTGTTAGTTCTTGTGGCCAACAAAACAATAAACGCACGCAACAATGCTTTGTGACAACCGCTAATGCATTCGCAAATATTTACAGCGACATTTGAAACGACGAACCTTTAAACAATTTAGAAAATAAAATACTTTCTAAAAGAACTGGCACTTCCTACAGTAAAACGAAGAAATCTAGCCACCTTATCCTCAAACAAAGTTTTGAAGACACAGTTTATGCTTTACCAATTTTACGATTTTCTTGCACCTTACATTTAACAAATTCCACATCGCGCCTGTACTTAACGATCTATTCATCTCTCCTAGCTCTCTACCTTCTTTAACTTAACTCTGTGTGGTACATTGTCATCTACAACGACTTCTGCGAATTATCGTAAGATTTGGGTCGAGGCGGAAAGATAACCGTATTTTTTAAGCCGGCAGAAAAATTGTGGATTAAGTCGTACTACAAATCTATTGTGTCGACGCGAGCTTCGATAAAAAGAGGAGAATGGTGACAAATTCGAATTTACTGAGTATTGACGATTTCGGCAGGCGAAGTGAAGCAACTCGTGCGCAACACAGCGCGGCGCCTACCGTTACAATGCACCACTTTAGTCTTACAGTCGGACAGTTACAGTTGTACGAACAGAGTTGCTGATATGACAAAACCTCAAATCTGTCCGTCAAGTTTCACACACCTTTATTTCTCCACTGCCGTAGGAATCCAGCTCTTGTCTGATACATCAACATGTACACGTTTTACAGTTCCGACTGGCGAAGATGTCTGATCTGACGGGTGGGACGACTGGCTGACCCGGTTTTTATCTATGTGCCGTGGCAAACCTCCTGTCAATACGTACGGATACGCTCAGTCAGTAATGCATAAATCAAGTAAAATTCACGACTTCAAATACTTTCATCTTCGCGGCACATTCGTTTCGATTTTCTTTAGAGAAAGTTGCGATAAGAATTATGGTCAATAACAGGGCCATTGAGTACGTCGTTAAGCTTTGTCCTCCATGTGTTGCAACACGTGATCTCGTTGTTGAAAGCAGTGCACCCGTCGGCGTCTGTCACGCAGCGCATGATGGATGGGGAATAAACGAGTGCTATTACCTAGTTTGACGAGTAGGCATTAAGATCTTTATCTAAAAGGTCGCCACCGACTGCAGTGTCGGCGGCGTCACCCGGGGCGGCCGCGTCGTGACCGGAGCGCGTGCGTCGCTCATGACATGCGCCACTTGCGATTATCGTGTCTAGCTCCTCTCTGCCAAAGCTCCTATGCAAACGTTCGTCACGGTGCTCTACCTTACTTTATCAGAGACACGACCATCGCTTCTTGCCACTTGCAATTTAGGAAACTGGTGCAAACACGAACGAAACAACTGTAAGCAAAAAACGGTTCGGGTTAAAATAACTAAACAGTCTTTTTTTTTAACTATCAGCAGGTACCGGCTCTCCACCATGTTAAAAATAGTAAACCTAGGGATACGCTTAGATATCGAGGTAAATTATGTGACACCGGCCAGAGAGACGCGCGCTTTCCACGGCCAGACGATTCTATGAGACAGATAGGCCGGTAAACGCACAAAGACGTACGCCGACAACAACAATGCGAACGGTGGCACGCCATGACAAAGAAACCCTATAGGATGAAGTGATAGGTTTTCGATTTTTGTAACAATACGACATAATAAAATAAGGTTGTGAAATGGGTATTGTGTAGTCACTGGAATTAATCTGAATTGAATTTTACGTCCCTTTCAAGCACATGCCGTACCAATACGTATATATATACGTACGAATGTGGTGTAACGATCGTGCAATGCGGTACTGACTCAATAGGATTCGTGATGCTGACCACGTGACACAGCACCCAATATTCAACAAACGTCTATTCTGTATGACAACAATAATTTTCAAATTATTGTTGTACTTGAACAGCTTGTACACTATTTGGCCCGTTGAATGTGAACGCTTACTCGTACTATTGAATTTTCAACTGCGTACCGTTCCCAAGCGATAGTCTGTCAAATGAAGTTTGTTTATTATGTTTGATAAACTATCTGTGTAATTCAGCCGATGTTATAGCTGTCGGAATTGTGAATATGAGTACCTAGGGAAGTGGAGTGTGCGGCCGGGCTGCCTCGACCTCCGCGAACGCAATAATTGAGCATAGAAATCAAATTACAGATGATTGATGATTCCGTTACAGCACGACCGACGCCGCAATGACGTTGCCGCCGCCGACCGTGCGGACCGTGTCATTTGCGTAATAGGAATTCGACAAATATCTATGAAAAAGTATATGGGAGATGCGTATAGAACTAATCCTACATCATTGAAAGTAGGTAACCTATTTTTAGAATGGTTTATGTATGAAGTAGTACTCTACCAGGCTATCAGTAATAAAACTTCTAAGTAAAAAGGCTTTCTGATCATGATGGAACTAAACATAATAGACAATAAATACTTATCAAATATGGTTCAAGGAAACCGCCGACAATAACTTCTATCAAGAATAGAAACATATATTAACTTTGCGCTGCTAAATTACTTAATAAATCGTTCCTTTATCAATGTCTAAAATAGAACACGCCGGTGCAAATCAATCTTTTAAGCAAAGGATAGACAGCAAACGACATCTAGGTAATTTTACGAGGTAGGCCATATAAAACCATTAGCGGCAATAAATGCCCGATAGACTCACGCGTGTGATGCTTTACAGCGCCGCTTGAAATATAGCAGAACATTGCAAGTATACTGCGGATACGAGTTCTGCAAACGGGCCGCGATTGGCATGCCGCATGCGCCCTTCCGCTGCGCACAATTAAATTGGCGTGACATTCATTCGGAGAGTGACAAACGCTTTAATAAGTTCGCATAAACATTGCGAGTATTTCTCCGGTTACAAGCGTTTAAAGTTTATTTACACAGCTATTTGCTGATAGCGTCGGAAAATAAAAGCAAGTTAAGCTAGTGCTGCCCGGCGCGGCGCGGGCGCGGGCGCACTCACCCGATGCCTCGCGGCGTGCGAGTCTCTTCTATTACAAACATTTATTGCTTTATTTCATTTATAGTGAAAAGTGGCTTCAACCAGTTTATTGGCGCTCGCCATTGTAGAGCAAGTGCACCCTCAGGTGTTGTGACGGATGATGTCAATCATGTTGAATCAATGTTTTTATCTTAGAAATGCTTTCTTCGTCATATAATAGCAAATAATAAATCTGCTTACCAAACAATGTCTTAACTTTTAATGCACTTCATCTTATCATAACTCTCGACAAAGTAGGTTACCCCAATAACATGCAGACTGACAGTCTTTAACGTGATTTGTATCAGTTACATCTATCTACATAGAGCCTGATTTATGTAAAAGGCTTGGATGGCTCACGCACAATCAACTTTGCAAGATAAATAGAAAACTATCCATGATTCACACACCGATGAATTCCGCAGCAATAAAAGGTATTGCACGTGACATGTATGGAGGGACATGAGACATATCGGACGGGTCGAGTGGGAGGGAGCTCTGCGAACAGGTGCCAAAGGGGCCCGCGGGTCGACCCTACATGGCTGTGACAGGATACAAGGCAGTATTAGGCGGAATTTACGGGTCTCTTACCAACCGTGCCGACCATAAAATAACTTTTAATGGCAGAAATCGATGCTATCAAACAGATGAATCGACCAGTTCTGAGCCAAGATAAATAGATACAAGCGCGAGTGCTTTACGCAAATTTATTTGTAACGAATACCTCTTGTAGAATATTTGTACGCGTTAGAGAGATACAAATAACGCCTGTTCCGTTTATTTATGTATCTTTACGCCTCAGGTGTCAGATGTAATTAGTGCACTCATGTGTTTTTATGTAAACAAGACCTATACTTATATACTTAATTTGATTTAATGAAGAACCGAAAAAGAAAAATATATTAAAAGATAGGTACAAGACTTTACAGTTATTTTGCAAGGTATCGTATAGTTGTAATAGCAACGTTTGAATTGTTACATATAGTTTACAATGCAGGTAATGAATGAAGAACGCATTCAAAGTAACTATAATTTATTATAATAAATTAAAGCAACCGAACTCTCTTTTCTGCAATTAGGCTGTAATAAATCACATAAAATTTCTAAGTTACAGTTAAATTACCCAATTGTGTCATTGTAAAGAATAAGTGTCTACTCGAACCAGTGGTAAAGTTATACGAAACGCAAACGTCATTGTAAAATATTGGCTAGTAAGTAATTAATGTAACCTACGGGACTTGCTGACTACCTACGATGTAATTTACGGACAGGCCATAGTATTTACAATTGAATAAAAGTTGGATAATACAGCACTACACATAAACATGTGATGATGTATAATGATAGTAATTACATACTTTTAAGTAAGAATTTTATACGAAACGGCCACATTACTCGTACATGCGGTCATATTTAAGACCGTAGGGTAAATTGCGAATAATGTATCATTATGTTATAAAAATACATGATATTAAAGAGTAAAGACTACCACGAAAGTAATCAAAGGCGTGGGGAGAATGGGTGTAATTGTTTATGGCACCACAAAAGATGATGTGGACCCTGAGCAGAAATAGAAACAAATTGTGGTGTCGCAGTCGATAATATACTGCAACCGCAACTTTATTAAAAGAGAGCAGGAATACAAGAGTGCGTACCATTTAACAATGTGCAAGTAATGCATAAGATGTTTGACCACAGTGAATATAGGCAATGCAAAGAAAGCTGCGGATACAGCGCTTGCACCGAAAACCTACTTCCGTTCACTCCGAGCCCATGCTGCCGTGAACAATGCTACAAAATTATAGGACTTAAAACCCGAGTCCCTCATTGGGTAAGCATGATTAATCGCGGAGAAAACTAGCCGGGATTATACGTTAGTAATTTGAGATCGCACGTTTTGCATTGTGCCGATCATTAGTAGAGCCATTCCGACCACGATCGAATGATTTTTTAAAGAAAAAATCCAGTTACAACAGCCTGTACGAGTACAATGTGTTCAAATTACACATATTATCCCACTTCTGAGTGAGCTTGAGGGCCTTGGGGGCCTTCAAATTGTATGTTAGTGCTATTGTTTAGGCGGGATCCAAGCTCTACATCGTAGTTTTCACTATTTATTTCAATATCGATTTATTGATTTTATCAGTCATGTACTTTCATCTCATTGTTGTTCGTAGTATTTCTATTATTGTTTCAAAACAAAGAATACCTTTTAATGAAAACACAGGTATCACATGCAAATATAAACACGATACTGACGAAGATTCCCTGGTGCTGTGAATGAGCTGTCCTGAATGAAATATTACCGTCATTGTCTTACACTTTATTTAAATAGCCTTACAATAGTTTCAACCACAGGTAAAAACAAATGAAACAAATGAAGCGATGCAATTTCCACCTGCCCACTGGAATGTGTTGCCCTGAGGTATATCATGGAAAGTGGTTCAATTTTTCAAATCGTTCTAGCGAGTACTCGGTCTGACACTGTTGCCATTGGACTAGTGTTTAAAGTGCTTGCTTTTTAACTCCCCGGGCTAATTCAAGCTATTCATCAAGGCCCGGGCCGCTCGCTGAGCAAGTCCGCTGGGTAACCTTTTTCAATTTATTAATTACATACATGAAAAACTACTTTGCAAAGAAACAGTATACGAGTAAACACTTTATTTGCATATGTCTAGACTTGACTGACGACATGCTAACTAGCCGTCAAGACGACATGGAAACCACAAGAGGAACAAGCTTTCGATTTGTGACAGAAAGACAGATTAGAGAGCCTGTTTGTTGGTTTCTCGTATCTTAATTTGTACAATTTAGAATTAATCGTAAGACAGCGAGTCACGTAGGCGGTAGCAAGCTGTGATGTACCGATCGAGAACGGAGAAATCGCGATTCTCCACTTAATGTAAATCGCGCAGGCGCACCATCCAACCCACTAACCCCACAAGCGAGGACATTGAGAAAAGCCTGCAACGATTAGCTACACCCAACAAGTTGCTTAGGCAATTACGTGTGTACTGGGTTCTTAGCATAGTTGCTAGGAAACTGACTTAAAAGTTTTTGTTTTCAAATTTCTTAGAAGACTTAATTATGATAATAAGGATCAACTGCCTGGAACGCTGGCCTGTAAGTAAGAGGCCAATTATCTTCATAGAGGAGCAAGCCACGCGAAGTTGTGAGACTAGGAAATACTAACATTATTCAAATGACACCGAGATATTTTTAAATTGCCTTCTTCGATCAGTGTTTCCAATTTATCTCAGAAGTTCACACAGTTTACGCACTCATGAAACAAATTTGCAATTGATTTATGAATATATTAGTTAGAAGTATCAGTCATTAGTTGATAATATTTTTATCTACACCTAAAGGAGAGAATGATATAAATTGAGTCACTTAAGTTTTACCTCGCTCATTATGCATGATGTTGCGAGTAATATAGCCTGTTGAGATGCCCTTTCAGTATAATAGCTTTTGCTGCGAGACCGTATACAGAATTTACAGTATCGCCTGAGTTATTTAAGCCATTGCTGAATACTAAGGCGCCTTTCATTTCAAATATAGGCACTGGACAATGAGCGACATTGACGCCCGACTACCGATGGCTACCTTGTAAGGGCGGAGCGCCACTATCCCTTCATGTCAGCACATAAGGAAATCACCGCGGTCCATTAGAAGACTTGTGGACGACACAACAAATTACAATTTCATTCAATGTAAATCTGCGGAGCTTACTATACATCTTGCCGATGCTAATGGCTGAACTTAGACACGCCTTATAGTTTACAGGCGACTAGATTAAGCCGTTCAGCTTCCCCATTGTGTCGTGACGGGTAGCATCAATTTATACCGTGCACACAGCGGCGAAGATGTAGTTAAATAGCTTCTGTAATTGGCTTTAACGGGAGATTATGCTTTTATTACCGCTAGAATGCTAATAAACGAGAACCATATTTTACATATTTATGTTCGACAAAATAGATAAAATATAACCTTCGTACATGTATGTTACTATAGTATATTGAACTTAAATTATCAGTACTAAGGTATATTCAAATTATAATAGAGCTGTTATAGGTATTTGTACATAAAGACTGTTGACAAAGACTATTTACTGCATTTGATCTGAAATCTCAAAAGCACATTCACGATCTTCTGAAACATGAGAACACTAGAATATAACTTAGTCTCATTTACGGCCTGATATAGGACTATCATCGCAACAGTTCCAAGAATACGAAGAGGGTTTCCATAGTGTGCCAACCAGTATCGGTATGGTGAAACGTAAATAGCAGGTTGGAGGCATCCGGCTCATTGAATGCGCTGACCCCATCTGATCGGCGCTCGGGGCGAGCTGAGCGTGCCCGCACATTCAGTGCCATTGCCATCCTATATGGGAACTCAGAATACGTCTAACAAACCCTTTTATGTCCAATAGACACGTTTCTCATTCTGCGATACTAAATCAAACCTACACAAAACGTTTGCAATCCAAGGATTAATAGCTAAAATTAAATGTGTCTATCTTCATGGCACAATCCTAAATGAATGGCTGGTAACAAATAATAAAATAGTCGTAAAATTTCAAACGCTAGTTGTAAACGTCTAATACTTGAACGATATTCATCGCATCTGCACTATGGCATGTCTCATGGTAAAAGGTGGTGGCCAACTTAATGTGCGCTACGCTTCTGGCGCTTGACCTCTACGGGTCAACATGTTATTCTGATGATCTTACACGCTGCCTATAAGTCGGCTGATATGCTTTAATGCTCTGTTTGAAATTAGATTCTAGTCTAGTCCCCTGGATTTTTCCGTAAAATTGGTAAAGATATTTTCTGTGTCAGCCGAGAAGTGTGTTGCTATTGATTTGGCTGTTGATGCTATAACTCTAAATTAAAAATGTATAATACCCTCTACTTACCTTTGTGAAGATCCCCTTACTTTTTTCCGGGTCATCATCTGGTCCTTGAGGTTACAGATGTGGAAAGGGCTCCATAGTCCTAAACATTTGAGCTCCAACTCGAACCATCTAGCTATTACCGTTCCAGAGATCCCATCACACTCCAGTATCTCAAAACACTCAAAGATCTTAGATTCACTGATCCAATTTTCATCTGAAATGGCTAAGAACATTCAACAGGTTAGGCATGCGGCGCCTGAAGGCGAGGGAACGCTCCGGGTTTCGCCCTACGCGAAAATCGGCCTTCGGCCTCGCCACGGCTATCTTAAAATTCCTAACTCCACATCCTTTTAAATTTTTTTGACCGTCATCTTTAATTTTTTTTCTCTTGTAATGTCTCAGGATTCCCTACAACTTTAGTTCAAGAAGACCTCATCTAACTGTTATAGTTTCGGCGGGTTGATAATCTTCCAACTCTTCCAGTTTCATAAAATGGAAATGTACCATGAACCTGAATATTTGAGCTCAAATTCGAACCATCTAGCTAGCTATTTTCGTTCCAGACATCCCATCTGACATCAAAGATACTCTAAGATCTTGGAAACCACTGGTCCAATTTTTATCAGACTTAGCTAAAAACATTCTCGACAAAATTCACTATTAAATAAACAAAAACCGGGTCCAAATCGGACCATCCATTATGATGCCACAGACAACCAGACCGACAGACGAACATGTCGAACTTATAACACGCCCACCCTCGATCGGTCGGGGATTAACAAAGAAAGTAAAAGAGAAATGCCGCCATATGTCAAAGTCGTGTGTAGGTCAAAGCCTGGGGTGAGTAGGTAGAGACTCAGCTGTATTATGATCGGCTCTCCTGTTATTTCCCGCCATTGACGCCGACGCCTCGCCTTATTTATTAATACTTTGCTGCTTGAACTTTGCACTACAGACCATGACAAATAATACTTGTCTAGCTCACTTCTGACTTCGTGAAAATCTTGGTTCTCGCTTCGACGTAACGTATATTCTGGCCAACTGTTAAATATACGGACGTTAGAGCACGAGACCATTTGTAAGAGTTACAACGTGCGACACGTCCGACAAAAGAATTCTTCAATTTTCAACGATAAAAAATGTGTCGAATATATCTTGCTTTGTAAACAAATTCAGGAGAAATCAATTTAAACTTATTTTAAAGACGCAGGTGCATGTGACAGCCATGTAGAGTAATTTGGTTTTAATAGTGGACGTGCAGATCAAATTACAATCACGCCGTGAGCGATGAGAGCGCCATAAAATAAATTAGGTTTCCCTAGGCGGTATCATTCACTAGTATATTGTATACTCGTACCGGATGGTTGGGTTAATATGAGAAATAATTACTGCAACTCCACTGAAACCAATCAACAATAAATTTGAGAATAGATAGACGTTTATTAATGATTAACTTATTATTATACCTAACCTTAATTATCATTTTCTCAAGACCAAACACTAGTCGTAAATGCCTAGACTGCATGGCTAAAGACCGAGTAAGTACAGCCTAGCTGGAAACTATTAGTATGAAATATTATTATTTATTCTATGCTATTAGCATAGCACTGGTCTTAAATTCCAGTTGAGTTCATACAATTAACATCTTCACATTCGACCCATCCCCTTCATGAGAACAATAACAATAAAAGCAACGAAGTACCATTAACTTATTTAAATTAACAAACCGTACTAACACTTAACTGTTGTTAGTACGTGTTTAGATTTCATGATCACAGCAAAGCGTGTTGAACAAACAATTAACGCCTATGTGATCTTTACAGAGTAAGGCACTTGAGTTGAGACATCGAAAGAGCTATTAAGAAAGAAACTTTGCAAGTCAATTTCCAATTTATATTGGCTGCAGCTCATTTCTCCGTCTGCCAGGTATTTTAGACTTGAATCATAATAGTATCGTTACACTGACAATAGTTGTAAAAAAGTCATAACAAGAATCAGATAGATGTCGTTCAACGCTAACAATATACAATTTGTTATTTAGTGTCAAGCGTGGCCAAGATTTTTACAATAAAATCGGAATAAGTAGTACCGTTGAGCACGAAGTGGTCTTCGATGAAACTTGGACCGTTACGGACATTGTGCGTGGAACGTGAGCGTAACGTAATGCAGCCGCCACCAACTCGCATATTGTTACTAAGGGTGATAAAAAAGGCCAAAAAGCTGTTTAACTACGAATTGACATTAGTTCATCTTATAAACTTTTTCTCGCAAATTGGATACTGAAGACTGGATCGCAAGAAATGGTCCTGAATACACAAAAACTACTATAAGACCAACTCGTTAACTTCGTGGGGATTTCTTTCGTAAATCACAATAGACTATAAACGCGCATGTAATGTAAACGCATACTGCAAATTTTCTCATGTGTCAGTCATACCGTGACTACTTAAAAACTACATAAGTAGGTATTACTCGAGTTATGATTACGTAATGACGCGGCTAATTTGCGGTTCTCTTAGTGAAATTACGTGCCATATATTACGGTGCAGATGCACATTAATTACAGGCAATTATTAAGTTAAAGCCCTTAGATAGTGATCATAATTGTTCCACCTTATATTCTCACAGCTGAAACGTGATATTCATTCACATGACTCATGCTACTGTGCACGTACGCGGCTGAGGAAATAGTACGCTTTATTGTAAGCTTTAAATGAGATAATAAAAGCGTATTTTAACATTTTTAACAGATATTGCTATTTGAGTAAGAGATTACCCCGCTGGGTCATAACAGCGATTATTATAGTCTTATTGCTCCTAATACGGAAGAGGTCAGGTGTTCGCGGAAATGCCGCAAATGCTGTATGAGCTTCAACAGAACATATTTTATTGAGAGCTGCAACAATGTATTTATTTTCCACTGCAAATTCTACATTATTGGGATATGTCTGGGTCTGTACGATATAAGATGACACCTCCATCATCAAAATCATTACGGAAAACAGAGATGAGCTCGCGTGTACGAACTTAAGAAATTCTTATACCGCGATAATGGCATCTAAAAACTCTCATGCAATTAAGTACGTAGTAAATTGCCGCAAGTTTTTCAATCGCTGTTTTCTTTTGTTACAGATAACGAATGTTGCCACGGCCCCTCTCCGACAGTATAATGCGGCTTTTAATAAGTTTAGTGTTAGTGGTGTATGCAGTCGAAGCTGCGAAAAAATTTGAGGGTTCTTTAAGATCAGCGGCAGAAGCACCGCCACAGGACAATATTGCAGTAGAATCTGCTTCTCCAGAACCTGCAGTGATTGCAGCACCTCAAGAGTACAAAAATCCAGGAGCACCTCCTCCTGCCAAAATTATATCTTCAACTGAAGTATCGATAGCACCTTCTGCTGTGCCCGAGACGGCGTCAGGAGGTGTCCCACCTTCCGCACCCAGTGGGGTATCAGCCCCATCGGCACCAGCAAACTCTCTAGAAGAATGCGACTCAGAAATGATCGGATTTGAACTTGTTACTGGGTAAGTTTACTTAAATTGGATTTTATCAATTTCCATCCATAAAGTAGAAGCAGAGTACTGTCCGATAATTGTTCAGGTAATTAAGTTTGTTGCGCCGCCGCAATGGTTAAAAAGAGTGAAGTTATCAAGATCCGACTTCACTCAGGAGATGTATCATGAAAGTCATTTTAGACAGGGCAATGCGATTAAAAAACTTAAAGAGCGCGTGAATGCGTTGAATTTTGTGCTCCTGTGCAATGCCATGGTATTAGCTCATGTGGTTCGGATTATTGCCACTCTTGATATAGGTACAGTAGAGTCGTAATAATCCGAACTACGGATTTCGGATTCTATAGAAACCCAATTTTATTTTTTATAGAGTCGAAGTCCATTTAATTCTTTGATGTCGTTTTTGGTAATTCAAATGTACGATAGGAATGTAATTTTCCAATTCTAAAGCGCACTTCTTGTGGTATAAAAAAATATAAGCCAAACGTCTATAAAAATATTTTTGAGAAATGTAAAAAGATGGCAAAGTCGTCAGAACTAATTCCGTACATTAGTACGGAATCGTACGAGACATCAATATGTCTTTCATCTTATATATGTATCTATTCAAGGTTTTCACCAGATCAACATTTAAGAAAAACATTAAGGATTAGTAGCGCTATTATTCTACGTCGATGAGCCTGTGTGCTTGTGATGTTCTTTCGGATTATCACGGCTCCACTAAAGTCGGTGTATGTTCGCAGATACGTGTTCTCGGCGCCGTCTCACATTCTAGACGACATCCCCGGCACTCTGATGTTGACCGACTGCCTGGAGCAGTGTCAGGCCAACGACACCTGCCGCGCTGTCAACTACGAGACCGGACTCTGCGTGCTCTTCAGTTCTGATGCCGACCAGTTGCCCGGTGAGTCCCTAATCACTACACGAGGTCCAATTATAGTGAGGAGTCGACCATACGTTTTTTTTTACAAAAAACTTTAATTTGACATTACAATACGTAATAAAGAACGTAAAGAGTGTTATATCTTTCTAAGGGCAGCAACGCACAAGCAATGCCTCTGGTATTGCAATTGCACGTGTCTTTAGGCAAATGTGGCCCGTTTGCCTGTTTGACTTAGCCTATTTATAAAAAAAATTCTTTCGTGTAGGTATACAAATAATAAATAACGAATATTAACCTAAATAAACTCTCATTTTATTAATAAGTGTTCCCTATAGTCTAAAACTCTAAAGATATTCTATAAATGCAACCTATGCCATGCGATTACGAATAAATATGATAATCTCTCATTTACATTCAGCAGACATATCGTCGTAGGTCAATAATGAGAACTAGAGAACATTATGTATTCAGTTCATAGTTTATTAGAACCAATCATCGTCTACGTCATGGTTGTCAGTTCTTAGTAAACAGTTTACTATTAACGGGGTCTAGGTGACTAGAAACCTAATAAAGTTTATTTACTTTCAAAAGCAGTCAAGTGGTAAAATATAAATTGGCACGACATTGAAAGTAAGTTAAACAAATACTGAATATGTAAATATGTGTAGACGTTTTTGTGCTTATGCTTAGCACATAAAAAAGGAATCAGAATGGAGTGTACAAAAAACGGTACAGCTGATCAGTCAAATACGATCCAAAAGTATTTAATCATAATCGCCAACAAAAGACGTCAAAATAACACTACTGCGTATGAATAGTACTCGTAAGTATGTCAACGATGATGCTGCTCTGAATGTATTGGACTTTAATAAACTCAGTTTTTGCATGCATGCGTTTCAATAACATGAAAAACATTAATAGACATGCAGGTAAAAAGTAACAATAACGGAACAATGAAGCGTGTTGGTGTCGGCGGTGGTGTAACCGGGACACCGGCAGGTGGCACAGTTGGCGCCAATACTCTCGTTACTCACTTGCTGGTATGGTATGGAGGTGCGAGCTCACAAACAAGCGAAACGCTCCGATTTTTTGCGCTCCGACACATCATTTGAATGCCAATAACGGCATGACTGTGCTCACTCATCAGACCATATTGGGAAGAAATACTCTCACCGCGAAAATGAAATCTTGACCGAGTGTATAATTTAGTTTGTAAACGTGTGTCAGTAGGCTACGACCTCGTGGCTGTAGGGTCAAAATAAATTAGATAGCTTCTTTATAAATCTGTGATCAGTAGATATTTCACTTGTCAATCAATGAGTTGCAAAAAAAATACCGGTAGAGTTTTGCTTAGACATAATGAATCATCTCTTAACTTTTTATTTATAAAAGAGAAGCATTATGAGTAGGTACACTAACATTTCCATTCATTTTAAGATATAAGACGTAAATAGGCCAGACGGTGCTATAAAAAGCATTGACTAGCTTAATAAAACATTTAGCAATGCATTCTATTCTGACCGCAATTTTAGAAGCAAAAAATGAAACACGTTCTACCAAATATATTGAAGGTTAATGACAAGAACATTGTCGTGTTACTGACCTCTTACATAATGGACCGATACATTCCTTTGTGTCATAACATAATGATGTCTACTTATGTGAACATTTCCATGTAATCTACTGTTCTGTTCATCCTTTGTTAAATTCACGACATTTTAATCCAGATTGTCGCCGCAATTTGGTACGTTCACCCCGTTGTTACAATTTCCTAAGATAGGCAAATTTTGATATTCGCTAGGCTTGTGTTCGATGCGTTCTTCTTGCAAAATAATTAAATTAATACGTGTTTGCCCACGGCTGGTGTTATTAACAGCCATATTGAATCAAAGCGTATCGTAGACGGTGCTTCCATTTCCAAGAAGTGAAGCGGTGGTATCCAATTACCGAGACATTCACCGGGTCGGTCGGTGCGCAAATTTCCTTAAATTCGCCAAGGTTCAACGTTTTCTGGAGCACGAGCAACGCATGCATGAAAATGTAATGAGGGCTTAATGTGATAGCAAATATGTTCACATTATTGAAGTCATACGGCTTTTGATACGAGGTGATAACATCATAATGATAATTTCAATATGTATTCCATTTTCTTTATCGTCTTTAAGTCTATTTATCATCGTTATGAATATTGCATTCTCCAGGATATACCTATATAGTGCGGCTATGTTTAGACTAATCAATTGCACTAAAAATCTCAAGTTCAGTGGCGGATCCAGAACCAGAACCAGTTGATTTTCAGGATTTGCCCCTAGTTCTGTGATATTTAGACCCTTTACTTTATCTTGACAATTAACAATAGCATTGTTTTATTGCAGGTGCCCTCACCAAGTCCCAGTTCCCGGTGTTCACCATCTACGCGCAGAAGTCTTGCCTCGGCGTGCGGCCGTGTGAGAGAGCGTGGTGCTTCGACCGCGTGCGCGGCTACCATCTCAAAGGACGAGGCAAAAAGACCCACGTCGTCGGTTCCAGGCAGATGTGCCTCGACCTTTGCCTCGGAGAGAATGAATTCGTTTGCAGGTTAGACTATACGAACAATTACATTTAGGGCGCCTGCTGTAAGGGTCACGATCCTCGACATCGAGGTTTATGACTGAGGAGGAGACTAGACGAGATCCTTGTTAGGTACATTGCGCGATAACTGTGTTTTTTTGGCTTTTGGGTTTAAGTTACCCGGGATAAAATTGTATTATTTATGAGGTTTAGAAATGATAGTAATGATAGTGCTGAAATTTTATCACTAACAAACATCATAGACAGTGAAGTTTCGAAGTGGCAAGAAAGTCATTCATTTATAGAAAATTCCCACATTTTACACACCATAAAATGAATAAGGCAGGAATAGAATGCGTAAATAGAAGCTTTGGTTTTTTTTAAGGACATAAATATGACCTGTGTGCAACCACAATAGACGGATGTGGCAAGAATTTATTAGAATCACGCCCATTCCATTCTCAAATGCATTTTCTTTTTCGATTTACAACGTTACGTCATGTTTATTCAAATACATATTCGCGAATAAAATAGAATTGCAATAGGCAAATAAAAATGTCTGGATAGATGTTGCATAGGGAAGGTCCAGCGAGATTTATGACCTACACAGAGTTGTTTTCGATTCAATTCAAAACGCAGGGAACCGGTGAATCCACTTTACAATGTAGGTACCTCTGAACAGCGTCACGTTTGCTGCTACATTGTGTGTATGTCAGACATATGGAAAACATTTGGAAAAGGAAGACATTGTAATAGAATATGTACTAACTTTGAAAAATAGAAACAAACATGATAAATGATAAAACGCTGGATATAAGAAAATATCATAGCTTATTTGCAAATCGTGTCTACTTTGAACTGTAATTTATGTATAGCATAGCATAACTCTGTAATCCCCGAGGGGGTAGACAGAGGAACCACCTTCATTATAAGATTAAGATTTGCTGAATAAACGTGATAGGTGGCGAGTCTATCGCCGTTTACTACGTGTAGAATAGTATCCACCTAGTTCCTCAGTCGCCTCGTACGACACCAGGAAGGGTTGGGAGAGTGCTGGTGTATGACCGGCATGACACGGCACAACTGTGATTTAGTTTCGATAAAAGTAGGTAACATTTTAGTTAAAAGTTGTTATAGCAATTATGTATATCTGTAATGTTTTATTTTAAGTTAAAGAACAGTAAGAAGATAAATATCCCTAGTACGTAAAGACCATCCTATAATCTCATGGTTAATTAACGAGCCAGAGGTATCATTGTATAATTGTTACGCAATTACAATTACAAATGCTATTTTTGTTGAATCAGGTTCGACTTTCAATTTGCAATTAAAATAATTGATGTATTTCCACTGACTAATTAATGAAAGAGGCATAAAAGATGACGAATAGCGAAAAATACAATAAGAAACTAGGTAAATCGAGTTAGTTGAGGCAGCAGCTTAATTAGTTAGCAAAAAACACTTAATACAGTAGGAAGAGATTTTA
This sequence comes from Hofmannophila pseudospretella, assembly GCA_947369225.1. Taxonomy (NCBI): domain Eukaryota; kingdom Metazoa; phylum Arthropoda; class Insecta; order Lepidoptera; family Oecophoridae; genus Hofmannophila; species Hofmannophila pseudospretella. Next base: position 7,378,978 of record OX376321.1, on the reverse strand, counting down.
GTCAATACCGCATTCGTATTGATTTAACATTTTCTAATTCTATTTGGCGTGTTACCATAATCAGATATTGAGATCACGAGAACACTATTTAACTTTAGTTCTAAACTTATATAAGGTTCTATAGGTACTAACGACGTTGATTTGATGTAAGTAAACTATAACCTTTCTAAGCAGAGAGACTACAGCTAGAATTGACCATAACAATGGCACTAACAAGAGTAACAAGGAACAAGACAGGTAAATAGATGTTGTTCGGGGTCATGTTCGTATTCGGTACATCAGTTTCTCGTAGCGACTCTCACGTCAGTTTTGTGGATGTTCATTCACTGGCATGTGTCTATTAAGTAATCTGTTGTTGAGCTAGAACACATTGCAGTAAATATTCTTGCAAATATCACCATCATCATCATCATTATTATAAGCTTGTTAATCTTGTATGAATACGAAATAATATGGATTTAATAATTCTCACGGATATCTCTATATCCACGGGCGAGTAATTATTTATCTTCGCATCGGACTGTATTATTTAACGTCATTCAATCAATATCCTGTACAGATCAACTAGAAATGTGTGGAACTTTATCTAGAAACACTTCCCATTAAAGCCACATGCCTATAAACTAATTTAACGATAGTCCCGATAACGAAGTCAATCAGCCTTCACCGGTCGCCGTAGAAGGCAAGTCTCGCGGCACATCTTTGCTGTGGACCACTGGATAAGTCACAGCCTCTTCCTGGTAGCCGTTCCGTTTCACAATTCTACAAACGAGCATTATATACAAAGCAGGTAGGCCAATACCACGGAGCAAGACTCAGGCGTCTAATGCGGCAAGACACGACTGTCCTATTGTGTTTATTTCCTTGTACGGTTTTGGATATCATTAACATTTAATAGTGTGCAGCCTCTGACTCTCACATTCGGTACGCGTAATTCTGTTCGTGGTCCGATCTAGACTGAGCGTACGAAATGAGCGCGCGGATTTCCAATGCAGTTCGTTTCTTTCAGTACTTTACGAAGCTTTAAGTTCCGATACGTTAAACAAGTTAACAAACTTGTTTAAGTATACGTATCGGTATTTTATCTAACATCTAAAGACCAAAACTGAGCAGTCGTTTTTAATGATTTGGAAATAAGTGTTCCACATATTCACATTCATATCAAGATCTCATATACATACATGGACCGCACATACGAGAACAGAAATGCGGCATTCGGTACTTTTACGGTCGAGAGCATTACGTATGGTGAATGCGTCTACAACTACATCTTGTAATGAGACAACCGTTGCGTTGTTAGGTATTCTTCTGCGTTTTCAAACTAGGCATTTTAACATAACGGTAATAACTTTAACATCGATCGCTAAGCCATATAAGACAAGAAGCTGATTTAACAAATTCCACGACTTGGCCCCTTCAAGTGGGATTTTTGCTTGGGTTCGAGGCAGCGAGCGATTACGGAATGAAATGCGCGATTTTACGTGGTCGTTCGACACGTGTACCGTTGGGTACAAATCGTCGTATCTCCATTGAGGCAAGGTGGCTGCCTGCGCGCGCACCCCGGGCGGCTGCATCGCGATCGTCGCTGGTCACGACACTTGGCAAATATTCCCGGACGAGGCGGGCGGAGCCGTCGCCTGCGCCACGCGGTGTGGGAGCGGCCTGCCCTATCGCTTCCTATTTCCACGATATAATAACCGATAAACCACATATTGTTCGTTTGGAACCTTTCACAAAACTATTTCCTTGTTTTCCGCATGACTACAGGAGGGTCTATCTAAAAACCTTGCATCCGTACTTAGGTACCTCATAGAATAACATTTTGAACAATTCGTTCCGATCCGTATTTAGGTGCGCCTTCGGGCATATCTGGAGATCTAAGGGTTTAAATTACAAGTAATAGAAATGATGGTCTATAAATGGCCTATTCTTTGCCCACTAGGATAGGACCACCAAGGCTGACTGTTTCTGTTTATAGTGGTTACATTTATGTACCCATCCAATATTCTATAATATGTAGAGCTAGGCGTAATATAGTTTGTGGTCAACGTCAATAAATGTGAATTGCAAATTGATTTTGAAATTTAATACGTTTTCATGGCTTATCTATCAGAATTAATAGCGGTATGATCGTAGCAAAGATAAGCGTGATTGAACATTGTAGCGGTTGCAAGATGAGAATTCACTTTTTTGTCGTAAATACGTAAGGAACGTATTACAGCTAAATAAATTGCTAGTAGTTGGTGTAATTATTATGCGATGAAGACGACGTAGTAGTCCCAGCGACCTGCCTACATTCACCAGGCTTTAATGAGCACAGCGGCCACCGGTAGCAGCGGGACATTCGCAATCATAAACTTAAAGCTACTTTAAATTAATGCTTCTCGGAATAGCTCCGAACCGCTATTCGTAAGATAAAGATAACACTAAATAATAATTGCCACTATGGCTGTGCTAATACGTACTGTCATTTTTTACGCCGTTTCCGTCCAAAAAGAATTAAAAAACAGTAATGGACGACGGCAATAAAAACAAACAACTTTTAATACAGAACACAAAGTTGTAGTTCCCACAGGCAGCGAGGGGTCATCTGATCGGGATCGATTATCGGGATAGATCAAGAGAAAATATTGACCAAGATGAACGAAGATAATATTATTCTCCTTACGTAGATGGCCACTAAATAATATGAAAATATAAGGTTCAAGTAGAGGTTAAATGGATAAGGTTGAGACGTGCACATGTGCAAACCAGTTTAAGAATCAATGTAAGAAAGTTATCAAATGAAATGGAAACTTAAACACGATGTATAAGTACCTTTGTAAAGCATTACATTAAAATTCAAACTCCATAAACTCATGTTTCTTTCATATGATTTCATTTGATGTGAAATTAAATCAGTAAGTATCTTAATAACAATTGATATACAACAGAAGACGTTGAATATAAAGTTAATAAGCAATGGGAAATGCATCGCGTCGCGCAGATCCGAAAAGTAAAAGCGATGCCTGAGAACGATGTAATTAGTTCACTAACTAGTACATAAACACCATCATTATTCTGATCGCAATAGAAAATTTACTCATGAGTAGAACATAACCGGTATGACAGGTGTTATTAAACTATAACTTAGTAAATAGAAATCACTTTTAGGTCAAGGTGTTAACGAGCAATACATTACTGATTTATGAAGATAAGTGACATTACCTCCCCTACATAATTATGATGGATCGAATAAACTGTAAACAGTAAATCGGTAGTAAATAACTATGCAACAGCGTGTTCATTCCGCGGCTAACACCTTGAGAAAGTTCACACAGTAAAAAAAAACTAGAAGTAGCCAATGCTAAACCGCAATAATATTGTTACAGATCGGCGAACTATAACAACAAGACTGGCGAATGCGTGCTGTCTAACATGGACCGTATTACCTTGGCTGGAACCAACTCTTTTCAACCAAACGAAGGTAAAAAAAATATTTTAGATGCTAGATTTACTAAATATTGACAGAGATTTTAACAAAGATGTTCCTTGACGCAGATACGGACTATTTAGAAAATAACTGCGTGGAAGAGCCAACGAAACTGTGCGAGTTCAAAAAGATGGGCGGTCGAATTCTGAAGACTGTCGATTCCGTGTATCAAGACGTCCAAACGGTCGAGGAATGCAGAGAGTTGTGCTTGAATTCGCCTTTCCGCTGTCACTCGTATGACCACGGCGACACGGGCGACCACGTCTGCCGTCTCTCACATCATTCTCGGGCTACGCTCGCCGACATCCAGGTACATTATTATTTATGCTTTCAACTACAAATTCAGCAGAATATGTCTTTTGCTCACAGATTAATCTTGTAATGTAATCTGATCGATGGACATTATCACACTTTAGTCTAAATAATAAACAATGTGTCATTTTAGGATCCTTACTTGGAAGTACCCGAAGCGGCAACATACGAGCTGTCATCATGCTACAACGTGTCCATCGATTGTCGTTCCAGCGACATGGTTGCCAGAATTCAAACCTCCAAACTGTTTGACGGCAAAATCTACGCCAAAGGCAGCCCCAACTCATGCGTCGTCGACGTCAAGCAAAGTCTCGAATTCGAGCTGCACATGGGGTACAATAACCTTGAGTGTAATGTCAAGCAAAATGGACTTGGCAGGTGATTAAACTTAATTACTAATAAATGTAAAACCGGAGTTATGATTAACGTTCCCGATGTATAATCGAGATTAGCTCCGTAATGAGCTTATTATCAATGACATTTCCGTTACAGATACTTGAATGATGTCGTAATCCAGCACCACGATACTATCGTCACATCCTCCGATCTCGGTCTAGCCGTGACTTGCCAGTACGACCTGACGAACAAGACTGTAGCCAACGAGGTCGACCTAGGAATACATGGCGACATTCAGACCGGTATCTCAGAGGAGGTCATTGTCGACTCACCCAACGTAGCTATGAGGATTACCGACAGGAGTGGAGATGATACCATTGCTTCTGCCGAAGTCGGAGATCCTTTGGTAAGTTATATGATGTTAGGAATAGTATCTATCAAAAAAGATTTATTTTTGATTTGCATCTTCAAGATCCTCTTTTTGTATACAATTGATAACAATTATTTTTATTTTCAGGCCCTCAAATTCGAAATTATGGATCAGAACTCGCCTTTCGAAATCTTTGTACGAGAACTGGTTGCAATGGACGGTGTCGATTCCAGTGAAATTACTCTTATCGATAGCGACGGCTGTCCTACAGAGCACTTCATTATGGGACCTCTATTTAAATCGACCACGAGCGGAAAGGTAAGAAATCAAAATTAATGCCGTTAGTGGACAAAGAGCAATAATTAACATCACAAAGCCTTTGAAAGCTATTGACTAAAATTTATTGTAACATTATCCTTATTCAACAAATTACATTTGTACTGGTATTAAATCACGTCACAAATATAATAAGAGCCCTCTAAGCTTTAAGATAAATCTATCCAGGAAATTGGACATGCTCTGATTAAGACATAAATCAACAGAACTTTTATAGTGTTATTCACAATATTATGAACTTAATTATCCTCGTCTTTTACAGATGTTGCTGTCTCACTTCGACGCATTCAAGTTCCCTTCGTCCGAGGTGGTGCAGTTCCGCGCTCTGGTGACTCCTTGCATGCCAACTTGCGAGCCGGTGCAGTGCGACGGAGGCCCGGACGAGCTTCGCTCCGTCATGTCCTACGGCCGCAGGAAGAGACGTTCGACGCCTGCCGCGCCCACCGATGACATGCTTCTCGTTCAAACGATCCAGATCACCGATAAGTTCGGCTTCGACAAGCAGCGCGCCAAGAACGTCACGGAAGACGTGTACATCCGAGAGACAGAGGGAACCTGCGTGAACGCCGCGGGCGCTATGCTCGCGGCCGCCGCTTTCCTAGCCGCTCAACTAGTCGTACTCGCCGCGTGGACCTGCAGTTGGCAGCGCCGACGCTCGGCCGCGAAGGCCGCCGAGCTGTTACCCGGACCGAACGCTCCCTCCGCTCTCTGCAAAGTCTACGATGCCAGTTTCTCTCGCGCACACCAGAGGCATTTCTGAGGTGCAGCGGAGTGTCGACGTGATCAGTGTACGCAATAGTAGTTTATTTCGATAGTATAAAAACCCCCATCGAGTCCCGGCTCAGCAGGGTGACGTCGCTCTGTGAGGGCGAGGTCGGCCGTGACGGAGCGCAGGACGACGATAGCGGTTACGTAATGGTAGTGTCCGAGCGCTCGCGCCGCGCAACGTACGGGCGGGCGCGCGACACGGAGACGGGGACGACACCACGAGCGTGCGCGAATGTGGACGGATGCGAGGGCGGTGCGCTATGTTTCCGCCTGATGAGTGTATGCCATGTGTGATATGACAACGCTCGCTTGTCCCCTTCCCCGGCGTCGGCGGCGGGACGCGGCCGTGAGTCGTTATCGAGATCACGTCGCTCATTCGTTCACTTTACGCTCGGACTTCCACTTAGCACGGACGTCCGAAATCGTATTGTACCATATTTTTTTTAAAGTAGAGTAAGCCTGATTTTAATGATAGTGATAAGTAAAAAGTAACATTTCAGTACCTTTTAAGTAGATAACCGAACGTGCGACCTAAGTCAAGAGACGATGGATTGACGGCCGTCCCGACATCGTAATTTATTTAATTTAGAATAGTTTCTTTTTATATAATTTATGATTGAAAATCGAATTATACCTATTTAATAAATTCCTAATATAAATAAATACCTAAAACAATAATAGCTTACATCTTCAAATTGCTATTTTCTGTGAACTGAAAGTATTTTAATAATATGATACTGTGCCTTAAAATTGAGACGTTAATAGAATTAAATATTGTAGACAATTTATCCTTAATTCATTGGTCCAGATTGTCATTACCTAAAATAAAATTTTCAGAAATATTGTTTGGTTTCATTTCCTTATCCCACTTCTGCTCCAGACTAATACGAGGCCGAAGGCCGAGCTTTCCCTGTGAGGCCAAAGACCAAAGTTTGAGGAAGAATGCGTAAGTCGAAGGGGTTTTATAATACTATTACACTATGTTTATCTTTTAAATACTTTTGGAAAGATTCAAAAGGGAATAATCCTGTGTAATACACTGCTTATCAAAACAAAAAGTAGGTCATTAGGAAGATGTAGGGAAGAGAAAGCTGACCTCAGGCCGCTAATGAAACATAAACTGTCTACGAGTACGTATCACTATCCGTGGACTAGTCCTGCGAGACGGGTGGAGTGGGTATGATAATCAACTCCTAATCGAATCTTATACAACAAATCAACATTCTGTCAAGCTAGGAAATAAACAATTAAGGTATGAAATCTAGTTAAGAAAATATTCCATAAATAAACACGTTTCAAATACCTTAAAGATAGGAAACTTACATATAGTGTGTAGTCGTACAAGTAGAGTAGACTACAGCAAATACGATACAAACCTTATTAATATTGGAAAGAATAAAGATAAGAATTTACTAATTAAGTACCTTTATACGAGAAAGAAGAAGAATACCACTTAGAATGGCGTTAATATTAGTATTGTAACAGATTCGGCAGTTTCGTGATTTTCAAATCTAAACCATTAGATAAAGCCTTTTCTTTTAAAATACCATTTATTATCTTTCGTTATTTCACGTGAACTCAATAATAAACAAGACTACTACTATAACAGCTATGAAGAAAGCTTTCAAATGCGAGAATTCTTCATCTTAAACAGATCATCTGGAATGCACCTTTAAGACACTGCTTGCACTTGACCAGTGCGAAAAGGGTACACATCACTGAGATGCGATCTTTGAGTTAAGTGTGGACCGACGAGACGACAATCACGTGTGAAGGGGCAAACCGCACGTCGCCATTCGTGCCCGAGATTGCATCTGCGAACGCTGGCACGCGACACTAAAACACGTGCTCCGGTCGGGCTATTAGGAGTTCTGTCGAAAATCTACTTTTTTATAGCAGAAATATAAAGAAAGCGGTAATGTTTGAAGGCATAGCAAAAGGCTTAGTCGTAACGAGGAGAAAACAAGCAAAAACACATCACCTACAAAACTATCAATAGGAACTCGCGAAATAGAACTTATGAAACTTCAGTACTTACAGTTTTTTTACATATGAAAACAATTCAATTCAATATATTTATTTCAGACAGAGTCCACACACATAAAGTTAGTATATTAAATTACTTAAAGCTTTGTTAGTAAAAAGGTAATGGTCAAGGCCATGGTACCTACCCCAAAGCACAATATCATAACAAAAATAAATTAAACCTCTCTTAAACGATATGTACATAATGTACATATTATGTATGACTCAAATTATTTACCTAGGAGGTAGCGTACCAGCAAGCAATATGAAGTAGCTATTTTCATACTTCATAGAAGCCTATAAAATAGAACTGTTGAATGCAACATTGCTTTAAAGATAAAGTCGTTTACAATAATATGAAATATTCATACAATAGGAAGATGACGGCGACCACCGGGAATTGCTCGATGCGTACGCGCGCCCACGTAGCGACGAAAAAACAAACTGCAAGTTGAATAAATAAATCGAAGGTTGACAAGCATCCGTCATGCAACACAAAATAGAAACAACTAAAGTCCAGAAAGGGGCGTCCTTGAGAAGCTTTCCAAGCTCGATAGGTATGATCCAAGGGCACGAACGCTATCGGCTCCTTTTACAATATCTTGTTCCGATCCTACTTATTGAGCGGATAGCTGAAGATTTTATCTTGCGTTCGGCATCGCGACACAAATGAAATATTGCCCGGGCCGGCTCGGTTCTCATGAAATATGTAATCTGATTAAGTATTACAATAAATGAGTCACGTTGGAAACTCAAAGAGCGCAACGACCACTAAATGAACAACAAAGCAGAGAAAAAAGAAGCGGGCAGCGCAGAATTCCAAATTTGGGATCCCGTACATGGTATACAAGCGAAAAAATCTATCTTACCTATCTTGAAGTGCTAAATGAAGACTCAAGTGTGAAAGTTTTTGAAAATCTGACCTTATACGTCAATGAAATCGGCTTTAGAAGTTGTATGAAAGCTAGAGGTAGATGAAAGTAAAATCTAGGCATTTGAAGTAAATTGAAAGTATATGAAAGGAACAAATCTACTTATGAATTAGAAATAAATAGTTTTATCAATGAATTTAAAAATATATATTAAATAATGCATAAAAAAGAAGTAGAAAAGATTAAAACGTAAACTTCGAGGCTATCACATTTAATTGTCTATACAGGACTAGGTAATTAATTAAGTAATTAATGAAAACTCTACCGATAAGAACTACAGAACCTTACCGATAAGCCTTCCCCGTATATACCGAGCTTAACTTTTATTGATATGAGTAACTAGGCACTAATAGTAGGTCTGCCTTTAAGACTGCTCCATTGTTGTGGTAAATGGGCATTAGCTAAGCCTTTTTAAGAGGAACTAGCACACACTTTCGCTAGGAAAAGGAAAGTAAACGTAGACAATGTCTACTAACCTTCCTAAATATTTAGGAGAAAGAGTTGTCTTTGTATTCTCAAAATTATTTATAGCATGGCCATTACGGGACAGTTTAAATTAGCATTTCAGAACTGTTTAAGGCTTCAGACTTCAGTATAGAATTCTTTGCGAGACTATACATTCAATTTGTTAGTTTTTTATTTATATTTCAAGCAAATACAAGCACTAACATGTTCTAGAACAAGATTAGCGACAATCATATGTGAGAATGTCATGAGCGATGAGTTGATAACGATCTTTGACATGTACGCCTACAAATAACCAAACCGGTCCCAAGGACAGGGCAATGGCGCCTCTGGACAATGGATAATTAATATTATGAGCTCCCATCAGCCGCATTATGCCTGTGTTCATCAGATAAGCTTTTTTCTGATTTTCTTTGGGAGTTCCGTTATGAACCCGCAATTAAACAACACACAATTTCCATTTAGGCAAGTAAGTATGTAAGTTAAGGGGAATGCAGAGATTTCCCTACCTATACTGTACTTTACACAGGTTTTATACTAATCGTCAGATTCAGGTTTTACATAGTTATAACAACAAAAAGTTGTCTTCATTAGGTAAATTTAACAGAGTGGAATGTGCAGCGCCCAGACAAATCAGCTTTCTGGTTACAGGGCGCGAAGATTTGTAAATACTGTAACCTTGTATGTACATAACAATAATAAATTAAAATAAAATAAATTAATAATAAATACAAACTTTCTTCATAAGAAAGAAACATAACCACCAACGTGAAACTTACGTTATAGATATAGATACACATTCAACAAACACGATACGCTTTAAAAAATACTTTACAAGAAAGAGACACTAAGAAAGAAGTGGGTTTTGACATGCAAAGCAGCATAATGACAAGATGCAGACTGTTTACAGAGCAGAAAGCAAGGTTAGCAGATCGTAAATCAGGTGTAAGTCAAGATTGGAGAAGCGGCCGGTGGATCACGATGCGCAATCGATTTCGGCTCATTATACTGCGATTGCGCGGCGCCGGTTACGGATATTCCTAGTGCAATTTGTGTACTTATTTGCATCGGGCCCATCCCGCGCAACTGCGGTCACGCAGAGAATCTCCCGATGCGAAAATAAACAAAGAAATGCGCCATTGAAATGGCAGAAATAGAAAGGACATAGTCGCAAAGTTCATATTGACAGAAGGTATTAATAATCGTAAACAATCAGATTATAAAGTAGCAATAACCATCTATTTAAGATGATGATTTATAAGGTCCTTTTTTATCAGTAGCAAATATTTAGAGGGCGGTATGTGCTGGTCATTTGTACCACTTTACACGAAAAAATAACCCTGTTACATGTATGAAATCTTTCCATACTAAAGAAAAATAAACACCATCATTTTGCGCCTTGGTGGCATAAAATGATCCATAGTTTCATTCAAACTTCTTATTTCAGTATTAGAATAGCAATAATTCATTCATTTGTAGAATTTTCAAACAAACAATTATGTCGTTTTTCTCGTAAATATTATAAGTAAAAAGTTTTTTTGTTCTATCTTTATTGTTATAAATAAGTTATAACCTATAGATGACATCCTAGAAATATTTGCCGCTAATAAAATAGGACCCTATATAGAAAATCCCTAAATAACTACAAGTTTATAATATTACAAGACATTCAGCATAAGACATATCCAGAACAATTTTACGGGTGTTCCGTCGGCAAATAAGTGGGCGGACCCTCCAATTTGTTGACTTTGAGGTCCTGATTGTAAGTTTGCACAAGGATTCGTGATGACGAGAGCATTCAGATGTCCATTCGGTGGGTGGGCACGTGAATGTCATTTGCTTCGGTTATTGAACTGGAATCTTGATCAAAATAAACATAATAAATCAATTTGCGTTTGCATAATGATGTTCGCCGTTTGTATAGATTTATTATATATCAAATGGCATTGCGATTGTGTGTTTACGTTATGACATTATGTTATAATGATGCATACTTTTAAATACCTATGGAAAGAGATATCAAGGCCATCAGGGGAGATTAAGGTCAAACGAGTGTTTAGTATTATCTTTATTTATTCAGGGCATCCTAGAAATTAATTACACTCATACTTATAACAAGGCAAAAGCGCCATCGCACCATTCTAAAACTAGCCGCAACGTTTTCAGAGTCAGAACACGTCTGTTCCTTATGACTTGGGCTCTGTGAAGTTGTTTTACTTGAATTCACAGCTGCGAAAATAAAATTATATTCGTATATATCCGCCGAGGATGAGAGTTCGCGCTCACGTCGGAAGTGATCAGAGTTGGATCACGACGCGCCGACGCGCGCTAACAATGCGCTAATAGAGGATCGTGTTCGTGACCCCGCCTCCCGTGCTCGATAATATTGTCCGAACTGACGGATACTATTATTGCCTCGTTGTTTCCTACTATTATGTAAGGGCTAATAAAAGGCCTGTTTACAAGCCAGCCGCGTTTATCTTCTGAGATCGTAAGTTACTGGGAGTTAATTTGTTCAAATGAATATGATACATGTATAAACCGCCCAGACCTGTGGGCGTGCTAATTGAATGACATCATTTCAAACACATTTGAATGTTTAAAGTAGGCATTCAATAATGGTAGTTTCACAATATAATGGCCATTACGTGCATACAATACTTTTTTTTAAACCATGAAATAACTAAAATAATAACTAAAAACTAAAACTAATTTACACCAATTTTTCACATACTATTTTATGCAATGAGTTCATTTAAGAAGCATTTACTAGATGGCGCTAATGTCCAATGACCAATGTCTAATGTCCAATGTCCAAAATGACCAAATATAGTATTTATTTAAATATTAATGTGGCAACTCACGTCATTTGCGTTTTGTTTTGTTTTGACCAAATGGTATTTTTTCTGTTGTATGTCTGATGTCCAATTGAATTACAGTTTCATAAACGTATTTTAACACGACAATTAAGAACCACTTTGTGTTATTGATTGTGGTTTTTGGTGGATTCGTATTAAACGTATTAACAAATGGGAGTAAAAATATATTTACTACAAGGTTTAAGAACATACTTAATTACATCGACATTCGCAAAAGCATATAACTTGAACACATGACAATTTTGCATTAAATAACATTTAGACATTCGGGACACCCACACATTAGTAGTCAATTGGTTCAAGACTCATACAGAGAAATCAGTGATAGGTAAAACATATAATTAAATTATGAGGTGTAGTAGAAACGTATTTCATTGCGTACCCTGCCCGGTCAAACGCGAGCTTTTTTGCCGTAATCAATCACCACTTGACAACACTGAGGAAATGGCGTCTACAACACAAGATCTTACGACTTTAATGTATCTACATTTGATCGCTTTCTGTATTACATGTGTGTTCACCGTTTCCTATTACCTAGATAAGTTTTTGTTTATAAAATGAACTTATCAGCATCATAATTAATTATAACTTAACTGCGCAGCATATTTCTAATAATATAAATTTCACAGACATAAAAACTCCATTATCGAAATTGGGCTTGATTAGTATAGGATATGGTTTCTAAATCTACCTAGAGAAGGTCTACAGGGAATTGCATGTTTTTACGCCAACAACATAATATTATTATTATGAGTAATTTGCCGAAAAGAATTATTATGGAAAAATATTTAGAAAAACATTTCGACTATTTTCGACCCACTTCTACATACCAAAAAAGTTGAAACTTACGCGATTCGAATCAAAACTCATATCGGTATATGCATTGTATTATCAGTTTGTAGACTTTTGGGAAAATAAACGAGAAATTATTGAATAAATTCCATGACCTTCTAATTATAATAATTAAGTATATCAGAGTTAAGTAAAATCGTAAGTTACAGTGTAATGTTCAAAGGAACGCCATCTACCTTTCACTTCCAGGACTCGTTATCCAGCACGCAATGTGCAAAATTTCTACATTATACTTACTTGAAGCAGATGGCGTTTATTACATACAATATCTACTTCTTATGTATGACAACAGAACTATTCTGGGAAATACATCCCATTTGTTCTGTGGGCAAATGTTGTTCTGTCATCAGAACTTTTCAAGAGAACTACGAATATGTACCTTATTAGTCACGCTTAAAGAAACCAATTTCACACAGAGTTGCAGCAAACTCCGTAATAAATAACATAAATATTTTAAAACTTATCAATAGTTTACTGAACCCTCATGCTTCATCGTCGACCTCATCGTCGCTTACCATCAGGCGAGTTTGAGGTCAAATGTGGGTTTAGTAGTGAACAAATAACTCTAATTAAAAAAATATTAAAAACGCCGACTTACCTTTGTGGAGATCCCATTACTTTTTTCAGGTCATCATCAGGTCTTAGAGGTTCCAGATGTGGGAAGGGCTCCATGGTCCTAAACATTTGAGCTCAAACTCGAACCATCTACCTATTACCGTGCCAGAGATCCCATCTGCCATCAAAGATACTCCAAGATCTTGGAAACCACTGATCCAATTTTTATCAGACCTAGCTAAGACAACTCTCGACTCAAAAGTCTCTATTAAATAAAAAATCGGGTCCAAATCGGATAATACGTTGTCAAGTTATGAGGCCACAGACAAACACAAACAGACAGACAAACGTGTCAAACTGCGTGTTCGGTCGAGGGTTAAAAGGTACATTTGAAAAAATGAATGATGGTCTTGAGCCTCATTCATACGACTCACCCTTAGCCGCTGATCGCCGACCGTCCACACGCGGCTCGCAAAGTCGTTAGACGCTCCTACTATGTACGCACCGGTCGCGTCAAAATCCACGGACATTACGCCCGCGTTTGATCCGACTAGACTACCTTTGCTCTCCACCATACCTGTTGAAGTAACTGAAATTACTATACAGAATATATAAAGAAATAACTCTAAATTAAAAATTTAAGAAATATAGGTGTACCCTTCGCCTGCCTTGATATGAATCAAATTGTCATTTTATGGGGTTTGCTGGAAGAGATCTCTCTTACAGACAAGTCACGCCCTTTGTGTTTCAAATATTTTTGTATAAGTTTGTATTATATTGTTTGTGTATATATAGAGAGTGTATATATAGATGCAATAAAGAGTTAATAAGAAACCCCCGACGTACCATTTTAGAGATTCCCTTACTTTTTCCTGGTCTTCATCAGGTTTTAGATGTGGGAAGGTCATACTCATAAAAATTTGAACTCAAATTCGAACCATCTAGCTATTACCGTTCCAGAGATCCAATCTGACATCATAGATACCCCAAGTTCTTGGAAACCACTGATCAAATTTTTATCAGATCTAGCTAAGAACACTCTCGATAAAATGTGCACCTCTCATTATGGCCACTGACTAATTTAATAGAAATTTATTTGTTCTAATTCACATGTCTAAATCAGACCGTGACGACGTCACGACGCTACTTTGTTTATCTTTATTCCTTTCCTTTTGGTATCCACTAAAACATAAGAAAAACGTAAAAAGTCTTACATTTTGAAACATCCCATAGTTTGACTTTTCTATCAGCTCCCCCTGTAGCAACAAGCCGATCTGTTGGACTCCATTTTACTGCATTCACTTCGCCGTCGTGCGCGTCCTAACGATAAATTGAAAATACGATACAAATGTTTATTTGGTTAACTACATAGAAATCGGACTAGTAGCGCCCTCTGTTAACTAGTAGTTGGTTATGACTTCGTTTGCAGGTTCACATCAGCTGAACTGCCTCGCAAGGTAGACTTTTGACACGTATTTTTGGTAAAACAAAGATAAAAACCTCAGAAGACAGACTTTCACATTTGGCCATTAATTTATGACTATTTCTTAAATTTAAGAAATACCTTGAATCTACCTATTAGTGTAACACATACAATGTAATACTCACAAATCTTAACGCAACTTTCGTAGGCAACGTCGTCGCATAAAACGGCAGTTCAATATTCTTATCTTCTGACGAGCTTCCACCGGAGCCCCCACTACTCCTGCTTCCCCCTTCTTTGGCTGCTTCTTCTAATTCTTTGCGGAGTTTGTCAGTTTTTTTTCTGAAAAAGATAATTTCCATGGAATTAAAAGAACAATGGCGACGTTCCATACATTTTGAGGCCCAGTGCATTTATTCCAAAAAACCTGTTCTAAAAATTCCCGACTTCTACAAGTGTACGACTTGTCTTAGCAAAAAATTATATTTAAAATTACACATATATCATTTATGAACAGGTCTTCGTTTATATTATATAGTTGGAGACACAGGGCCCTGTTATAGCTGGGCTCTGTGTCGCCATCCTCTTTGTACACTTTATATCTGTGAAGCTATTTTGATCCCACTTCTATCAAAATAGTCCCAACTTCTCTTTCTGCCGTACCTGTGGTGCAACGTCCTTACTGCTTATTTATACATATTATGTAGATGCAAGAATTCAACATTCCTCAAACCTTAAAGCGTATTTTGCCGAAGCGAGAAAGGCAAAACTTCAATCAGCTTAGCAACCAATTAAAACAAACCAATATTATTGAATAACAAACCAAGGCCATGCGCATTCGAAGTATCTTCATGGTCATACCAACATACTATTTTTAATATAAAATTACGTCAACTCCATGCAAATTTGGAAGCATTGTGTGTATTAGGAAACCGCCAGGAGACTTCACAAAAAAAAGAATTAAATTAGTTGTTATACGTAATGTCAAGAACAGCAGTTTTGTAATGCTCTATAATTTTATTATTTTAAATGGAGGGTAAATAAAATACCATAAAAAGATTCTAATTTAGATTCCTATGACGAACAAATATTTGAATTTGAACGTTCCGGGTAGTACAAATACAAGATTGAAGACTAAAAAATGTAATACAAGGAAATAACGACAAATAATAAAAATCTATATAACTAATCTTATAAGTCAATAACTAGTATACGTACGCTATTAATTAACACAATGTCGTCCCTCCAATTTCATGGAACTATTTATACTGCATTTATGACGTGACCAGAGCACAAACGCCCCAGTTTTACTTACCTGAACAAAATTATGTCTCTGTAAACTGGGTAATAAATAATGATTTAAATCTAGAACTCTAAACTCAATTAGAAACTAAGGTACATGCACACACAATGCTAAGAGTTAGAAAATGGCAACGCTTATTTGTTCAGATTATTCCCCATGTGTCCAAACATTTCAAAACAAAAAGAGTATAGAATGAGTGCAAAACCATATGCATAAAATACGAAGTAAAGACAAAAGTCTGAAATAAATGTCGAAAGAATTTCAACCGGCGAATAGTGAGACAGTTCTTACATTACAGTCAAAAAAAAAGAAAAAGAAAATGAGTCAGTTTCAGAGTGCAGTTAAGACATATATGGGCCACTTTCATGAAGAGGTAAATGTTTAAAATAATGAAACGCCACAATGCCTTCAAACCACCACATCCTTCATTCACATTATGTCAAACTCACCCGAAACTAACTCTACCAAACGTGTTGATGAAAAACGCGGTAGGACTTGACCTGTTGAAGAAATTAAACAAAAAGAAGCAAAAACAAACATCACAACCTTCGATCAACAATACGCGTGCGCATTGTTGATCGAAGATCATAACTTAAGCAAGCTCTGTAAGCCGCGAGGCACACACATAACCCACTCTAATCGCAGTCAATGAATTTTTTTTATTAACACAGATGTACATTGTAATGTGCAAGTCTACCGATTTTATTTGTCATGTACTTTACTGCTATAAAGGAGCGTAATGTCCGGGAGCATGTTCGTGTAATGTAAACAAATAGGCGCTCGATGGCGAGCATGGCGCGGTAGTGATCGGAGGAGCATTATATTACACGCGACGTATTCACTGATGTAATGCTCGATTCCGTGCTGTTACATTACACGCGAATGCTCCCGGTCAGTACCCTCCTTTAAAGTTTAGATAATAAATAAAGCTTCAAGAAATAATAATTTATTATTACATTGCTATTTAAATATGCACAGGTACATGGCAAATATTCCATCTAATTGTGCAGTGCACATATAATCTATACCACCAGCGACATTCACTACACATTTATATCTACTTATAGCAAGCAACATTTCTATAAATTGGAATATTGATTACCGAATGCCCCAGATATAAAATAAATTACAATACATTGATTA
The DNA here is from genome assembly GCA_947369225.1 of Hofmannophila pseudospretella. NCBI lineage: Eukaryota > Metazoa > Arthropoda > Insecta > Lepidoptera > Oecophoridae > Hofmannophila > Hofmannophila pseudospretella. The sequence continues at coordinate 7,361,807 of OX376321.1, read as the reverse complement.
TACGGTTTACGGTTTTAGACATTTATTTCACTAAAAAAAGGATATAATCCACTTTGCTTAGGGAAATACAGGATAAACTTATTGTAATTAACAGATTATATCGCACTTATTGTAGAAACCATTTGAGCTGTCTGTGAGAAATGTGTCTATAATGCAGTACTATACCGAAATACGAAGTTTCTCATGGTCTATTATAATGGGAAAGGCAAAACATTGGATGTAACACACTTCTTATTAGTATCATGGTCACTTACCATATGTTGTAGACACTAAATCAAAGTCTCAAAACTTCAAAATGACATGCTCAATAAAAATACAGAAAAGTTGTCTATCTTACTTGATAAAGGTTTCGTTTTCTTCATTCATCTTGTCCGCATCTTTCGCCTTGTACTTTATGAGTCTTTCCACTAAGGATCTGTTTTCATCCTGAAAATACGAAATAAGTAATTCGATAAATCAGTTACAAATATGCTCTTATTGTTAGTTAAACCGAAGTACATAATTTATTTTACCCTTTTGAACATTTTATGCATTTTGCTAAACTATCTTTATCACAACTCATTAATTTGTAACAAAGGTGATTTTTTTTATTTATAACACTTATAGCACTAGACAGTTCTGCTCAAAATATTGAATCATACTGAATAAGTGATGTTACTTTAGTTAGATATAAACATTTTCTATACACAACGATAATCACATGAGAATCGTAAAATATATAGGGAGTTCCATTTTATGGCGGCGGTCTGGTAGGCAAGTTAATCAGCAAATGCGTAAAGTAATTGCATTTGGGAACACCTTTTAGGTGTATTTAGATGGGCCTTTGAACAGGTACAATTTTTTTTAAATTATATTTTTCAGTAAGGCAAATATATAAAGTAACTTAACTTGTATGGACAAGGCACGGAAAATACAATCAAAGCAACGTCATTTATTTGACCTGCAATAAATGTCGCTACAAATAATTTGTTTTCAATTAAAAATATGACACCAAAATATAAAACATCCTGAACATGATGGACAAAACCTCGAATCGGCTTGGCACATTGCCACATTTGAAATGATGCGATAAAAATTCCAATTTCCAGGGGATATAATGGTTCCAAACTATCAAAGACTATACTGTATTCCAAAAATATTTTGTTTGTATAAACAATAGCACGCCCGCATCCACGGTAGTGGAACATTTGGTTTTTATAGCGCGAATAATGTGGAATAACAAGCATTGAAGCGTGAATTTTTCGATGTGCAAATATATTTAGTGGTAATCGTGGATGCCTCTTAGTGGTGGAAGATGGGTTTATTATCATTAGATAGGTAATCGTGGATGCCTCTTATTTTCATTGCAATAGCATCGTTTCCAAAAATAATAAGCAGGTCATTTAATTCCGACGATCTTTTGGCATAGACTGTATTAATGTACTAGTCAGTGATGCACTTGACTTCTGTGCAAGGAGCTCTAGGTTCTAAAAGTATTTGTATCTAAAAGCAAAAGCTTTTTTCTGAGACTGGGGTGTCATTTCTGGATAAGCGTGTCGTACGAGGCGATTAATCCGAGTAACTTGCTGGTGGAAGGACCCCTTCAGGGTCCACCTGGCTAGGGAATACCCTTCTATGTAAAGTCTGTCGTCAAATGTCTTCGCTTCGGTGTTGACGGGTTCTGGCTGTTTATAAAAGAGCCAGTACTTACTAATCCCGCGTGCTCCGTCTTTGACCTCATCGTCACTTACCACTAAGTGAGATTAAGATTTAGGTGTAAATAAAAAAATCGCTAAGAAATTTATGGACGCCTAGCTGGAAACATGCTCGCAAATGGCCAATGTAATAAAGCCTTTAGTATTGTAAAAGGATGGGTCTGCTAGGCTCTGCCTATCCGGACCCAAGGGAATTCAAATCCCTCCCACTAAGACGCATAGTCTTGCTCATGCACGACATATTCAGTGATGTGGTCAAGGGATAGGTACAAGGGGTTGAACACAAAAGATCCCCATGTGTCGAAGTGTCGCTGGGATCCCCGGCCCCCATCCAAAGATAAGATAAGATAGTTCAGTATGTTTTAAGAAAAAATCCAAACCATTTTCTCACAAATCCATTTAGTGAACTTAAATGTTCTAAATGAATTCAAATTGATAATAGTATTTTTGTACCTGAGCTTTCCTTAATTTCTCTTCTATAGATGCAAAAGCTATTTGTAATGCTTGATGTTCATCCCTCAGCATTTGATTTAGACCTTGGAGCTCTGTCATGTTGTTTTCGTACAATTGTATTTCAGCCCTGAGAGATACTATTAGTGCTGTATTCTCTGAAATACTGAAAAGAGACAATATTACGGAGAGTAATAGGTAAACTGAATCTTACAATCACTACCAGTGACTAAAGGATTCTAGATTGTAGATTATTACATAATATTTGAATAACCCTGTAATAGATATGGGCAGAGTACTAATCGTGGGATGGGATTTGAATAAAACCAAATTCACATTCGCATATATTAAAGAGATTCCAGTTTTTAAATCCTGGAATAATACTCAAATTCCGATTTGTATTCTAGACACATTCTAGATTTGTTTATACAGTAGGAACTTTATTTTTCTACCTTAATAGGTAGAAAAATAAAGTGTCTACAAAATATACATAAATGAATGTGTGTATCAAATATACATAAAATGAATTGCATTCCAAATAATATGCTTACTATACAGGGTGTAACATTAAGAACGGTCAGTATGGGAAAGTCTGAAACTATAAGACATACGAACATCTGTTCTTAAGAACCATGTCATCAATTTTAGTAACAAGAAAAACTGTATTCATACATTTTAAAAAAACTGTACTCAGCCTGGGAATCGAACCCGGTTGTTTTGAAAAAAAAAACCAACACTATTTCTATTTAGATATCGATTGTGTAGGAATAAATGTTAGTATGAAACGTGATGTTTAAGATTAATAAAACGCATTGTTTCCATATCTTTTAATTTATTTTAGTAGGTGTTCGAAATGACTACCATTTTGTAAAATACAACATTCAACTCGATTAGGTAACGATCTTACTATTGAATGTTGTATCTTCAGGTGGTGAATTTGCGTTAAAATTGTCTCTATGGCAGATTAAAAAAATAAAAAAATAAAGACCTACACAATCGATATCTAAATTTTTTTCAAAACAACCGGGTTCGATTCCCAGGCTGAGTACAGGTTTTTTTAAAAATGTATGAATACAGTTTTTCTTGTTACTAAAATTGATGACATGGTTCCTAAGAACAGATCTTCGTATGTCTTATAGTTTCAGACTTCCCCATACTGACCGTTCTTAATGTTACACTCTGTATATAGCAAAGGCAATATGATTAATCATAGTAGCATTTTCCTTTACCCACGTGAACATGTTTACTGAAGACAATAAATTAGTCCACATCTACTTATGTAATTAATTTTACAGTATCGTGAATGAAAATATTGTGAGCAACCCAGTCACAAGTCAACAGATTGTCAGATATATTGTACGCACATAGGTCTATAATTGACTTCGGTATATTGATCTGTTTCTTAATGTAAACAAGACAGATTGCACAGTACTCTATGTCAAGGAAAAAGACTAGGCAACCCTTATCAAGTTATGATAGAAAATTGTATGCAAAGAAATGAAAAAAAAACTCACACAACATCTTTGTTCTGAAGTTGCTTCTCTAAATCATGAACTCTAGCATTTAAGTTTATAATTTGTTGTGAACTCTCTCCTCGCCGCCGGTGTAAAGATGTCAACTCTTCTTGTTGGACCAAAATCTTTTGATCTAAAGCCTGTATTCTTTCATTGTTGCCACCTGAAATAGATATTTTTATTTATTAAATATTTTTTGTTTATTTTGGTTAGCAAAAAATAGGTCAGTTATCTTTATATTATTATTTATTTACTACAATTTCACATATATAATTAAGTACAATTTCACATATATAATTAAGTCCTGATGCTTGTATTAATTGGAATGTAAAAACAGATGGGCGTTTGCTGGAAGAGATATCTCTTAGAGATAAGCCACACCCTTTGTGTTTCACATATTTTTGTATAAGTTTGTATTATAATGTTTGCGTACAATAAAGAGTTAATAACGGAACTATGTAGTATAGAACTGTTTTCTGTACTATATAGGCTGGGACCCTCTGATTAATAACATGAGTATCTAAGCTGAAATTTTTAATCACACAGAAATTATATTAACAAAGTAATGATCTTTGACAAATAGACATTTCATGGGGTCTTAAATCAGGAGCCAATAGTAAAATTCAAATAACTCTAGGTATGGATAACACCATTTATTAACAAATCTCAACAAAAACAATAACAATGTGATATAAACAACACAAAAGATCCCAATGGGTCGAAGTGTCTCTGGGTTTTCCAGCCCCCACCATAAGATAAGACAAATAAGTAGTCACAAGTTAGCACAATTTAAAAAGCAGATAATCAAGTTGAATGATACAAAAAAGTGTCAAATCAACCTGGGAATTTTAACATCTATGGTGATGTCAGTACTATAAATTATAGGTATCTAAAGGAGAGAAGTTACATATTTACTTATGTAATATTTTGGTGCCTGATTACTAAATAAGAGTAAATAAAAACAAAATACTAACCTGCTCCTGATATTGCGTTTTCTGCACCAGAAAATCTTATCCGTTCATTGACTAGTGTCAGCTGTAGGTTTTCATTTTTTAAGGTGTTCACATTGTCAAACAGTCTGCTCTCTGAAAGTCGTCAAATAAAATACCTCCATTTAGTATAAAAATAGACCTTCTTAACTGACAACGTGGTCATGAAAAAGATGAATTATTTCGTTATCAATATACATAACATAATAAGTAAACCCCTACAGCAGCCTTTCCCAAAGTGGGCGATAACGCCCCCTTGTGGGTGCTGCAGGCCTAAAGGGGGGCGGTAAGAGACCCAGAAAAAAAATGGGGGTGTTGTGTAGAGGCTTGGGGGGTGATTTGTAATTTCATTTAGCTAAGAGGCCTCTTAGACACCGACTGCATGAGCTCTCGACTCTCAACTACAACTTGTGAACATCAACTAATATTAGTTAAGAAATTGCTCAAACTCGGTTCGCTATTTCTCTCCGCGTAGTTCATATATCTGTCCTGTTTTATTGAATATATGAAATAAAAATCATGTCAATCGGTCGCTTCGTTTTGAAATGAAAGTAGACACAAACAAACAAATAAAAAGGTAACAGACATACTTTCGCATTTTAATAGTTATTAGTACTCCTAGATAGGTAATTTTCGTAGATAGTAGACCGCGGGCAATCATGTTTTATCAAGTTTTTGTTAAATTACCGACTGCGCTCAGGTTTCAAGTTAACTCTTGCGAATTATAGTAAAAGTCTCGTTTAGAATTAATGTTTAATCTCTGCTAATATAGCTCACAATAATTAATTAATTTAATTTGAAGTTATAGTCGTTTTTAAGTAGGGGAAAAAATGGGGGCGCTAAAAAATAATTTATTCTCAAAGTGGGCGGTAGACAAAATAAGTTTGGGAACCCCTGCCCTACAGGAATATAATAGAGCAGCCAAGAGGGTGCCATTGGTACTTCTATAATCTATGTTATAGAGATTTCTATGTAAAAATATTTTCATATAAAATTCCGCAACAAGGTATACTCTAACAAAGTCCTGCTCGAGCATAGTTTCCAATCTAAATTATAATTTGTAAATGTTAGACAATTTTATGTCAAATATGTGTTGGTAATTGCAGGTGTGAAGTAATCTCTAATGCAATCTTCTTCCTTATTGCTATATAGGCTGCTGTGTGTAAATAATGCTTGGATTCTAATATTAAGATAATGTTTCTGATAAGTAGGTACCAATCATAAATATCAATGATATTCTAACTGTTATCTGTAGGAAAGTTGAAATGATTCAACGGGCTAATGTAGGGCATTTTATCTTATAAATTATAAATATGCATGCTGCTAATAAATTCCTATATAATTGTTGTCAACAAGCCCAGAACAAAGGCAACATACATAGGTTATGTTACTTACGGAAAGTGATAATATCCTGGAACGCTGCAGTTTCGTATTTATTTCTAGCCTGCAGTTGGCTTATTATATTACTTCTCCATTCACCACCTTCCATTTTAAGCCGCTCGACTAATATAGTAATGCAAATTAATTAGTAAAAACTTTGATCACAAACAAACACATTAACATGATGGGATGGGCCCACAGAAAATATTTAAAGGATTCTCAAGGCAATGTACCAGCTTTGTTTTGTTTTTTCACATTAAAATAGCAGTTATTCTGGTCAATTTATTTATAAAATAGAAATTCTAGCTTTCTCAATCCGGTTAAACAACACAACCTACACAATGCAATTCGACATTGAAATTTGAACTGTCAGTAGTGTCAGTAGGTAGGTAGGTAGGTAGTGTCAGTGTCAGTCATTCTGTCATTCGTTTCCATTTTATTCCAGTTTCCATTAACAAGGCATTGGCACACAGGCCATCTGCCTAAACATTTTTTTTATTAACAAGGCATTGGCAACACAGGCCATCAGCCTAAACATTAAGCGATTTAAAACAGTTTGTAGTTTATCAGCATCAAAATGTTATGGTGTAGACACATTTTAACACTCCTAGGAGTGTTAAAAAGAGGACGAACATTTCAACCGGTCTAGTCTCTGGCGAATTCTCATGGCCCGCTGAAGAATCACAGAGTGAAACTACACAACGAACCACTAACGAGAAGTTTATTTTAAGAGTTCAACACATTGTCACTGTTACTGATGTTTGCTAGACAAAGCTACACGGATTTTAGCTATCAAAATCACCCGAAAACAATTTTTGAACAATAAAATAAACACCGTAGAACCTTCTCCTGCGACTTTCCCGCCAAACCCCTAAACGTTATTTACGCGTTTTAAACGTTATTACGTTATTAGAGTGCGTTCCAAAACCAGTTGAAATTATTCACGTTGACCATTGTACACATTCCATTGCTTGTATTAAATAAAAGTTTGATAATTTTCAACAGTTAACGCGGTAATGAAAGATGGACATGGCTCCCTTACTGGAAAAGGTAATAAGGGAAAGGATCTGAGCTCACCAAGTCAGACGTAAAATTTTCTTTAATGGGACAAAGCCCTAAATATATATTTTTAATAGGACTCGGTTGCTTTTCGAAATCCCACATAATCACATTTTATCTAATTTGTATCCTCTGTGATCACTCCAAGCCCTCCAAGCATAGGTAATTATTTTTTCAGGTGTTTACACTACAATTATTATTTACAGGTGTCCATTGATGAAATACATTAGGATATCACACTCATAACATTTGTATTTATTAATTTGTATGGGTTGCATTTTGCCTGAATTAAACTATTTATTATTATTATATCACTACAACGGCTATCTACAATAATCTACTAGGTACCTATGGACTGTTGCATGAAGCTGACAAGAATATGCTGGACCTAGAATTATGGAATACGTACTCGTATAGTCAGTATATACCTACGTGTAGTAATATGTCAGTATATAGTTATCTGTGGTATAGTGTAATAATGCCTCGCAGATTCAATGCATTAAAGAGAATAGATATCCCGTGAGGATGCAGTATATAAATTATAGTGTTAAATAACTATAGTAATGTCACAATTGTTTGTATCTAAATCTAGATAGGAAATTAGGTACCTATTTAAAACTATTAAAAATAAAAAAATAAACGAACACTCTTAGGCCTCACCTGTCTGCTTCTCGACTTACCTTTCCTTACCAATCCGTTACCAACCGCTTATATCTCTCAACGTTGAGTTAAGGAAACTTTCCTAAAAGTTTAAAAAATTAGAGTCTTTTAATTAAATTATGAAATGAATAATTCAAACATGAAAGCTTTACTTCACTCACTTCTGACTTCTTTATTTCTTCATTAAATTAGGAAACTCGAGTTTGTCTTTGAATAGGTACTTTTTATTAATTAATTAATGCGATGCTTGAAGGGAGTTTGTTTTTCATAAAAGAAGTAGGCAGGTAGCATTAACATAGGTATTTAAAAGCCTTTGTTCTAAGTATACGTAATGGTATCAAATGAAAGAGCACGACGAGAACTTTCTGAAAAGGTCATACAGCGTAAACCTGGGCAGATGCGGAGATATTAGGCCTCAAAGTTTCAAAAAAATCCGTATTTCAAAATCATCCTGCTTCGTTGCCACAATTTGTAATTGGTAATTTTTAGCATTGGTTGATACCTTTTATAAAAATATTTTGTGGCATTAGACGTTAGTGTGGTTCCGGCATTAGAATACTTCAGATTCATGTGGCCTGTAAAAGACGAAGCATAATAAAGAGGTTTGCATTGATTTCCTCATTGTGAACTATGAAGTTTAGGCAAAACGCGACTTAGTTATAAGGCGCATTAGGTACATTGCGAAATAGGCAGTTTGATAAATAGATAATTAACGACTTAGAAAAGTAACTACTTAATTCAAACGTTTAAAAAAAATGTTATGCATAACGCGATTTAGAGTTTACCTTTTCCTACCGATGAATACTCTACCAACGGGTCGTCTGAAAGACCGATCGCGCTTAGCGATAAGACCGTCTAGATTGTATTAATCGCTTTATTAGTTTGTATAAGTACCTATTCATACATTCATTCGAATAAGTAGGTACTTACCAATTCTGGGGTGTTCTTTTAGGTAAGGTAAATAGAGTTCTACACAGAAAATCTTTTTTCTTGAATAGCGTATGAAAAAAGCTCTCCGGGGGCTGAAGGGATTCAGGTCCAAAATGACTACTTTCCCAAAATGGCTTCTTTCCCAAAATGACAACTTTCCCAAAATGGCAACTTTCCCAAAATCATATCCATGTTCCAGTCTCACGTGTACATTGTGTCCAAATTCTGGGGCATATTCAGAAGGAAGGAATCAACTTTAATTACTTAGGCTGACTTGAGCGAATGTCGAATTGAGAGTTAAACCGAGAGTTAGTGCCTAACCCGGGTTAAATCACAAAAACGTCTTGCACCAACGCTAACCCTGATTTTTTTTGTATGAAATCATAAACCCAGGGTTATCTACTTCGGAGTCAAAAACATTTAACCTGCACTTTCGCGCAAATGGTCCTTAGACTGTCTTGCACGAACTGTTGACGAAAGTCAACAGTTCGTGCAAGACAGTCTAACCCGTTAACTCTAAACCGGTGTCATTTTTGAATGAAAAGCATAGACATTTCGCGAGTTAACCCAAGGTTAAATTTTCGCGCAAGCGGGCCTTAGTAATTAGGCGTACTTTCCTAAAGTTACTGAACAAGCAATGTGCTTATAAACGTAGGTATCGAAGAAACTTGTCACTGCGTTGAAAAGAGAAAGCTATCTTCAATGTCTTCAATAATGAAAACCCTATCAAGAGGGCGCCATTGGTACTTTTATATAGGTACACATACATACATACAAACATCCATCCATGCATACATACATACATAGGTACATGCATACATACATACATACATACACTGTGGTAAGGTGTGCCGTGAAAAAAATTGTTCCATTTAATTCCGCATTAAAGAGACGGTTTTTTATATTCCTGGTCAGGGTATAACTACCTATAATTTATCTCGATTAGTCATCACTGCCACAGATCACTGCAAACTTTACCTACTACTTATCATAAACCATTCTTAAATCTTTAAGGGATAATTCCCTATTCATCTGGACTTTGACTGTTACTATTCAATTAAGGATTCGAGATTCAATTATAAGTTTCGAGAGTCAGAGCAGAGTTTCGAGCTCAAGGTATGCGCCTCCGTGACTAAATTAATTCGCACTTTGAGTTGAGATATGATTATTTGTTTAACGACGGACGGAAACAGTTATGGTCCTCAAGAGGATCGAATGAGGACACAGGAGTTGATCACATTCACATCACAATGAAATTACATTAGTAAAATTTTTCAAGTTGAATTACAGAAACCCTTGTGTTTTTAGAAATAATAAATTAGTATCTATATAGAATAAAGTACTTAAAGTAAAAAAAATACAATATTTTTACGTAAGAGATACTTACATTAAAAAATTCACTTACGTTTACAGGGCACAGTGTTTTTATGGCCAAAGTAATTGCAAAGTAACTGTCGATAATTGTCATTTATCGATAACAAATCACTACCAAATTTTCGTTCGTGCTTCCAAAAAGTTCTACCTTTTCAGATTCAGATTAATTTATTTGTCCAGAATGTAGGTAAGTACATATAATTATGTAATCAAGATGAAATTTTCTAAATAAAAACCCGATACATTCTACTCAACAATGAGCTTACAAATATTATAAAATAAATAATATAATAGTCAGATAATTTATAAAATATAAATGTCATATTTTTTTATTTACCTTTGTGAGACAAACCTACTCTTAATCCTCAGAACAAAAAAACCGGTTTTCTCCAAATATCCGCGCAGTTATAATGTAGTATTTTCGTGGATTCAGATTAAGGAATCTTTCTGTCTTAGAAAGAGCTTCTACTTCAGCTAGGCTAAAGATATAAAATATAAAATCAGAAAAAATATATTTCTTCGTAATTTGCGTTCATTTTTGATAAAATAAAAACGGAATAAAATGCGCCTGAAATTGCTTCACATACCTGCGATTCAGTAAACAGACAAATCGAAATGTTTTTTTTTACTTTTTCCAAGGTCAATGTCGCGAATATTTTTTTAAAAGTAAACGGCGTTAACGCCTGGTAATTTTACTCATGCAATCGGGCTGAAAATCTATGTCGATTTATGCAATAAAATGAGAAAGTAAATTTTTGGCCCCAAAAAAACACTGTGCACGGGTGCTACCATGCGCCGGGTTTTTGACGTTTTATGAGCGTGCCAAATGTCAAATTATATGGAATTTTGATGTTTGGGACGCTCAGAAAGTGTCAAAAAACAGGTGCATGGTATGGGTGCAGAAATAAGTATTCCAAAAAATACATAAATCAAGGAGGTTCTAAGATCTTAACCTATCTTCATGGTACCCTACCTATTTCGTAATATATAAACAAAATAACTCTAAAAAAAATATAAAAATATTTTACTTACTTTTAAAATATCAAAAGGCATCTTATATTCTTAATTCAAACAATAAGTGACCAGTAACCTTCCAGTAGCTAGGTATATTTTGTAAGTGTATTCAATGTTTTGTAAAGCTGCAAAAAAGAAAACAACAATTGTAAGAAACCGGAACGGTTTTATTATTAGAGTTAACGGGTGCTACTCACTTCATAATTAACAGAACCGATTTGTTTAAAGGGCTTATTACACTATACTGCATGTAGCATGCGACATGCGATTTAGTCGGCGATTTAGACAACTTTATAATACCTACTTATTACACTTGGCACAGCATAGTGAAATAAGATAAGCCTTAAAAATTACTTAGCTACTTCTTCGTTTCCTTACCATGACCTCCACGTTGTCGTCGTCGTAATATTATCCATCTCTTGGATGAAAGAAAAAATTGTCTCACTTACCTAATAGATAGGTAATTAATGTTATTCTATATCGAGCATCGAGTAGTATAGTATTTATAATAATAAATACTATACTACAATATCCGTCACATGCGGGTGTGCGAGTGGTGGGAGACACTCGTTCCGCTGCCATCTTGCCTCGGCCACACGAAATCTACGTCGAACAATTAAAAATTAGGTTTATGTGGTTTTTCTCAATATTTCTGGACAATTTCCTTCGATTTGTGTACTATTATATGTGAACTATGTTTGTGTAATAAATTGGCTAGCCAAAACATTGTGATTAGTGAGAAAACTGATGTGCACTGTTGGACACCACGTGCCCTAGCTCCTTATGGGTCTATTGTAATGCTTGGAAACGCTTAACAGAAGAACCAGACCATCCACTATGAGCTACAGATAGCTCCATCCACTGTCTATCGAAGTCTATTAAACGTATATGTTATTCTGTATCGACCTAGGTCACCAAATGTCATTTTTCTGACATCTGGGGACCTGAGACGACAAATATTAGCTCAATTTAAGGGGGCCGGCGTTTGTTCCTTCATGATCCACCTCTAATTAAACGGTTGCCTTTGAGGCTAAGAGCCTAAGATAATATCTTATAGCGTGGTCCCACAACCAAACTTATTATGGGGCAGTTAAATTAACCAAACCTTTGTTTAAAGAAAGAACGCGATTACCCTCAATCCGAGGTTAGTCGCGAAAGGAATCTTTGAAATTGCGCCTTTTAATCCGGCCAGGGGCGAACAGACGCCGACTTTGTGGTGCGCGGCGGACCGGAAAACAGCATCCCTACGCTGTCTTTACTAGCAGGAAGGGAAACAAAGTGAAGTTATGCTAATTAACTCCCTAGGCATCATCGTGAAACAATGCCGTCTCTTTTACAAACGGAATATGCAATTTGTTTGCTTAATTCTTTGGAAGTAGAAATATACTCTATCTATAAGCTAGTTTGTTTCTAAATTAAATATAGGTACCGCATCCACTTACATTTCCCATCAGCAGTAGATATAGGCGCAAAGACCATCCTTTAGGTATGATATAGGGAACATAAATTGTTCACTTGTCGATTATATGGTCGTTGATAAGGGTCGATACTACCTACGTTAATCAACACCGTTATTTTATACATCCTGGAACGCTTAACTCCAATGTTTAGATTCTGACAATATAATTCTCATCACTGATAAGAAAAATGATTGAGTTATCTTTTCATCAATACGCGGCATATCATGATTAGATTTTTTATAGAGATGCGTCTCGCCTCTCATTCGATTTTTATCTCTCATTTATTGTGAAAACATGGCAATATCTCTTCTAGGCTAGGATATGGCACTGCCATATGTGTCCTGTTTGAGACATAGAAACACACACGGATACACTACCTACCTCAATCGAGCGTGTCAAAAACTCAAAGTTATAATATAAACCATTCAATATTAAAGGTTACCCACTGATTCATGATGTTAATTCCTTCCTAGTCTAATCCTCATGCCGAAGGAATGTTTCAGAATCAGTTAATTTAGTTTGCATAATGCTCTTACTTACTAAACTTGAGAATAATGTTGTATAGTAAGGAAAGTAAGGTAAATCATTGACTTGGGTAAAGATTGTGGATTAGGAGTGTTCTTCAATGTGGATTTGCATTTCTAAACTAGCACAAAATAAAATATAATAAATATAAAACAACAATATAACTAAGTAATGCACTTAACCTAAGTATTACATACCAAGTAATACTTTATAACAATTTTAATTTAATTTATTTTGTATAGGATTTTGATATTAATACTTATACTTAATCTATTGAATGAAACTTACTGCCTAAGTCCCTACTACGATTTTTTGCTACCGAATTATTTTTATTTGAAGGATCGAATCAATTCAGAAATAAGGCAATCTCGTTTAATGTAAGAAGGTAAGTATATCTAGGATACTTATAAGTAGGTATCTGTTAAAAAGGTTTACACGTGTTAAGGTGATTAAGTTGTCAAGTAAACATTTTAACACTTTTATGGATTTTTTTGGCGACAATCCCGACCGTCGCTCGCGATGGTAGGGATGAGTCGTTAGGTACGCGTTTTCCAAATAGCACAACGAAACCGTTATTTACGGTTTGCAAAAACTATCTGTTTTAACTTATCTATTTGCAAAACGGTCCGTTAGATAGTTAGGCAATAGGTTATAGTGTGAGAACGCTACTTGCAACTAAACCACTTAATCGTTAACTTACAACTTGTCACTAAACGCATTGTTTACATGCTTCAATTAACTTAAAATTTAATTAATTACTTGACTACTTAATACGTGTAACTGGGCTTAAAATAAGTTGGTAATCAAATACTTAGCTTACTAAATCCGCAATATAATAAATCGATTGCACAGAATCGCCATTTACCCGATGTATAGTGCGATATATTGGGTTTAATAGTGTGATTTTGCAAGCTCCTGGTAATATCTTGCGGTGAGCTCGACTGGCTCGACCCACCCACTGTCGGCCTCTGACAGGATCCAGATTACATGCAACATTCTGTCGTTAGCAGATGAACTTAACAGCTTTATAGTCTAACTTTATCTTTCAATACCACACCATAGCGTCTACGTAAGTTACTATAGGTAAAGTTGTGTAAGTTATCCAAAAGGGGGTTGATTCGGATCGGTAGCAACTTTAGTTCTACAAATTACCACTATAAAATCTTCAATCCACTGACAATCAAATGTTCAGTAAATATAGGTAGGTATACAATTTCATATATTATGCATTTCTCATGCTTGGTATTTAAGTAAATTAGAAAAAGGGTGATAGGTATACAGTCAAAGTGTAGGTACTAAAATACAGTGGGGCTTCACCCATAACGTCAAACTAATTTCACGTTACGATTCGGTTTCCATACAAGTCATTTTACACATTTATTTTATGTCGTATTCGATTCGTGCAATATTTTACAGAAATATTTTTACCTGCCATGGTCAGTCGCGTTGTTGTACTGTAGCAAATTAATAAATTTATTTAAAAAAATTAATTAAAAGGATTATTTATTTATGCACTTGAAGGTTTAGGTATATACAAATATTGAAAATGTTCTAAAGTGTTATGTTATGTTTTATGAAATATTATATTTTCAAATTACACCTATAGATTAAAACTAAGGAAATAACGAATAAAAGATTAAATTAAATTAAAATTAAAAACTACTACTAAAGATAATAGATAGATATCTAAATACTCGTAGGTGTCTACATGCAACATGTTACACCAGCAATAAAGTCTGTGAGCGTGAGTTTCGAAACAGTCTTACATTATTTATGCGGGACCTCTTTCATCGACACTGCTGCAAAAAATCAATATCGCCAAATCGCAGAAAAGAAACTTGAGCCTCATCAAATAAACCGAGTAAAAGTTAAAATTGAACGAAGTGCGAATATCAGGGCTGAATAATTCATTAATTTTAGATTAAAGTGGTCCGCGTCCACAGTAGGTAACCTAAGGATTGAGAGAAAACACCAATAATGCTAGAGTTGGTAAAAGAGGACGAGGAGGAGTTGTATGTATAATAGGAATATTTGAGAAAAAATTAATAATTAATTCTATCAAAGTCTTCAATTTTTTTCGATTGACACCAATTCGATTCAATGCAACAACTGATTTTGTTCAGCGGATAATGCAGGTTGTGGTATAGCGCCTTCTTTATATCATCTCTACAGTTTCGGCATATACTTAAATCAAACATTTAAAAGACATTCCCTAAAACAAAATTATTCATAATTTACTATCATCCACGTTTTTGTTACGTCCTATTTTATTTGTTAATTTTTATCGTACATATTTTTAAATTTTACGAGTTTAATACAAGTAATCTTATACAACTATAACAATTTATCTTCATTCACCTTCTGCTACTTATACCCCCCCGATACCTTCGACTGGAATGAGACCTGATATCCTCTGTGTCGCCGAAGCTTACAACCCACACCTCCTGGCTGAGCTCGCTGTGCGGCAAGGTTCTATTTCCACGGCGGTACTTTAAACGGTTGGGTAGACAAAAGAATGAAACTTAAAAACCTTTTATAAGTTTTATATTTTAAATTATTTGAAGAGATGTTTCAAATCTGCTGCTCTAAATATGCATATCAACGCCTAGTTTTCTTGCACTCTCGACCTTTTTGCCTGAAAAAGAAAACGCATGTTTTCAATTATGTATAAGATAGAGTACATAATTCTAAAAATAATAATAGCGATACGAGAACGTTATAGTATACCTAGTATGAACAAGAAATCTACAAATAACAGAACTTACTTTTTCTTTTCACTTCTTCGAAATTTTGAGCTTGCCTTTTATAGCGATGCCGCCGGAAAGCTGTTTATGTAAAGTTGGAATTTATGAATAGACGGTCTTTTTTAATTAGAGTGTTATGTACTCGTAAACTATTAACTAATTATAACTTACTTTCTTCTTCATCGTCATCAGCTGCTTTCAGCCTTCCATGTTTAGGCTCTGCTGTGTAAGGCAATGCAACATTATGAAACTAAGTGTTATAATAATGAATTGATATAAATTAAGAGGAAATTAATTATAGGTATTACCTTCTTCGTTATCCTTGTCTCCCATAATGAGTCCCCTTGTAATGCGTTTTTTAGCTTTATCCGAAGCTGAAAATATTTTCTGATTAGGTACCAGCGGAAACGGGTTAGTTTGTGTTAGCTAAAGCTAGCAGTTTATGTAACTTTTGAATGAGGTCTGAGAAATTTTGAACTTATGAAGTAGGTTCCGAGAATTTTAATATTTTATAAGAACATTCTCGGACAATTAAGAAAGGTCAAATTTTATAAAGTTTTCATTTACCAAGGGCAGCTTTAATTTATTTCGCTTGCCCATTATGCTAAAGATTACTACCACCAACTTTCTATAGATTACAATTAAAAAATTACAACGTATTTATAACTTATCACATTAACCGAAACTTTACCATTTTCGTTACTATTGTTTTCACTGTCATCATCGTTCTCATCGGATTGCTCGCTTTCCTTGGCTGGCTTTGCGTCGGATCGTTCCTCGTCCTCTTCCTTGGAATCGTCGCGGTTGTCGGCGACGCCCACTGCGCCGGAGTCGTCGCTGTCCAAGGAGTCGGCTCTTATAGAGGGGGCGGCAACTGCGTCGTCATCCTTGTCGTCCACAGCTCTAGGGTTGTATTCCCGGGAGTCTGAAATATAATACCATAATGTAGGTACTAGTACTAACAATGAGGTATGGACCCAGAAAAGTATAACGCCGCCTGGGATCGTGCTCGCCAGCTCAACGCCCGCTTGCACCCAGACCTACGGAAACGCACTTGTTGTGGGTGACTGCTAGGAAATATAATGTCTTTTTCGGATGATTACATCTTCTACTCTTCTGCTACTTATTAACATGTAGAAGCACTCTATAATACTTATTAAGAGAAAATAGGTACCCAGTTTTACGTAAGTACCTACATTAAAAGAATTTTGTTATGTGGGTATATATGTAGGTATGGTGTGGGCAAAATGTTATATATTTTTATTTATATTTATTTACTTATATCTTATAATCTGGTGGTTTATTAGGTAAATCTATAGGTAAACCTCTTCTTCTAATACTTACTTACTTTCTTTTGAAAATATTTTGTGTTATGCATTACCTTCAAAGTCTCGTATTCGTAATGCTGGAGCACCATTCTGTCCTTGTGTTAAATCAAATCCTAGTCTAAGATTTACTGAAAAACAACATTAGAATTAAAAATATGTATGCCTAATTATTTTGTGATTTTGTTCATTTGCATGTACTTACAAGTTTTTTCTCCATTATCCGCACACACTACGAAGATCCACGAGGCTAAAACCTACGGAAAGAGTAATAACGCATTGATTCACGCTATTTGTAATCTAAATTTGAATTCATAATTGTTATTCAAGAAGTCTAAAGGCGTATTTATACGCGTTTTGAAAACGCGCGTCGTCGTCTGCGCGTTTACGGCGCCGTAGAACTCAAAAAAGTAGATTGTTTGCGTTTGCGTATCGATAAAAACGCGATACAAACGCGTGCAAGAAGCGCGTTTAAGATGCGTTTGTTTCGATGGAAAAACGCAGAGACGCGATACAGACGCGCATTATCTGCGCGTTTGTATCGATACAAAGGCGGATCTACGTGTGCAAAGGTTTACTGGCTGCGTCTGAACACAGAATAGTCACACACAACGCACACAGAATAGTCACACACAACGCACACAGAAGGTCGGCTCAATACAAACGCGCGAAAACGCTCACCGCGCTCCGCGTACAGGCGATCTCAGAGAAAGTCAAAGGAACTCGGGCGCGAAATACACGCGCTGTGAAGCGCGGTATAAGTTTAGGTAGGTAGGTAGGTATAAGTTTGTAATTTTAATACACGTATGACACTGCCAGATATATTTTTTTACAAGGCTGTTTCTTATAAACTGGAAATTGTGACTGCTCTAGCGCTACGGTCGAGTGACGTAATCAAAATCGCGGACACCCGGAGCGGACCTTCTGTAAGTATTCTGTAGTCTGAATCTCGTTTGAAGCGCGTATAAAACACGGTGTGCATGGGCTCTAAACAATAGAATTGCCATCGTTTGAAAAAATAAACAAAGGTAGAGTACATACAGGAAATTGTACCGATGGAACTTTACTCATCCAACATCGAACTCACAAAAAATTATAAAAGAATAATCCAAACAAATAGGTAACTAAGTACTTAAGCGTGATAATAATAAACGTATATAAACTTACTGTGAAGAAAAGGCATAATATCTGAAAGTTTTGGCCTGGAACAAGCATGATGGACTTGTGGAAATAACACGCCTCAGTAAATACAATGGACATCGATCCGCCTTGATTTTAATTTTCTCTGCCAATATAAACAGTTACGTGTTATCGTTTCAGCACACAACATTAATTTTCAATGTTTATCGTCTGACCTCTGGATCCCTTGATTGAGTGAAGGGTAGGCTGTTGGGTGTAGGTATGTAGATGAATGTAATAGCATGTTATCATTTTTGTGATTTTTAGCTGTTCTGCATTTGCTGCCAACCTATTATTTTACGATCCATTTCCATTTTTGCAAGATAAATACCATGATTAATTTGCTGATCGATGAAATATATACGATCCATCACGAATGTTTGCAGTCTAGGTATTTTTGAAGCATAATTGCAGTAATTCACATTGGTCAGTAGGTACTTACTATTTATATTCTGTGCCCGGGTGCTATAGACAGTTACGATTTCTGCGGTCCAAACATTTACGAGTAGGAAGTACTTTAATTAAATGTAAAATAAGCATTTATGGTTTTACTTCAATTGATAAATTTATTGGTATTGTTCTTTTTATATGTAGGTTTCATATTAGCAGCAAATCCTATAGTACTATAGTATTCCAAATTTTACACCATCTAAGACGGTTATCACTAAAACAAATTGTTTAAACTTACCGTCTCTACGTCTAAAGCTTGGAAAATCCTCGCTTCTGAAACTGCAGTATAACGACTGCAGGAGAGATTCTACTCAGCGCAGAGGGATTTGCCGACTCTCCAAGAAAAATGAATAGAATAAATCCGCACCTAGTCGTTGAAAGTTAAAACTAAATTATGATGTGTGCTAGGATACTTGATCTAGTTTCCGATCCCAGACTGCTTTCTCGAATAACAAGAATAAGTAAGTATGTTTTTTACCCTTCTTAGCAGTCGTAGCCCCTCCTATCAAATCACATCCATTTATAAGGTAGGTAATATGAGCGGAGATAATGTGTGCCTCGGGCGAGACAAATTTGCCAACTTTTTCTGTTGAACAACCTCTTTATGTGAAATGGTTAGCGCCGAGAATTTCCGCGCAAAGTATTATTAGCAAAGTTAGAATATTAATGCTGGTGGTGATTCATTCTTTAATACAAGGATACTTTTTTCATTAGCTTATTATGGTTTATATGAAGTCCAGTGATATCCTATTGCTTTATAATAATTGTTGCAAATATCCTATATAAACTTTATTAGATCGGAGTATTGAATGATAACTCGCTCACTTTGTGTATAAGTATAATGTGTGAAATACGAGTATAATATTTACTTTGTGACATTATAATACCTATACGAGTTAACACATATCCAATTACTTTTATCCTATTTATTTTTATATTCATTCGGCGAGAAAAAAAGAAATAATTCTGGCTGACCGCAATTTCCTGAAAATTGTCTCAACGATTCAGATTGTCGAAATTCTTGCAAAAACCGACAGCTTAAATTTACATGAAAAGTACGTGGCTTAAAAACGCGGTAGCGCCGGCCGAGGACGTGTTTTTACCTTCAGCTTTAAATGCTCACTCTTTATTCGAAATTGGCTTCGAGGCTTATTGGATAAAGAGATTATAAAATGTTGCTTCGAGGTTCGAGGGTTTGGAATAAAAATTCTCTCTTTGTGAAGGTCCTACGTAGGTATGTATAAAAATTAGTTAATTGCACATAATATTGTGAAACGTAATCTAAATAAAATACCCTTACTTAAGAGGTTTAAAGTTTAAGTACCTATGTGCTATTCGGTGTAGGCTGATGTAACAGTAAAAGGTAGGTCATGGATATTTTCCGCCGATCTGATAATGTTTAGGGTATAGACAAGACAGTGATAGCAAGCAATGTATGGAACGCTTCCTTGCTAGAGCGGGTCGGGCTTGTGTTGGCGGTACTCTATGGTACTTAGGTACCTCTAGAATCTAGCAGTAGACTAAATAGGTCATTTCTAAAGATGCTGCTGTCCACAGTGGACCGCTAATTAATGATAACATGACAATCATGCATTAGCCGTAGGTAGGTATTTTTATTTGAATTTATAATTTTTACTTGAACTGAATGAAATATCTATATACAATTTTTTTCATGTTCTTGCGGCAAAATAAGTAGGTACCTAAGAAAGTAATTATACTTTTTGTCAAAGGTTGGTTTAGTCTAAAGGTGTGAAGCAAGTTTGTGTGTGTTTGGCAAAGGGCCAATGATGCGAGTCTTCAAATAGTTAGATATAGTTAAAGTGACTAAATGCACCTTTGGAAAAGAAGGTATTTTGCCGAAAATCACATTTTTGTAGACAATATCTAAAATATTCTCACTCTAAGTAGTTAACGATTAACGATTTGTTCCTTGGTTCGAAAATTCGTACCAAAAGTGTCAAAATTCTTAACTCGTGCCCTTTTAGTCAGGAATAAATCATATTAACATGCAGTAAGTTAACTATACACAGGTACCTACTGGTGACAAATGGGGGGTATTTTAGTACCGCAGGCGCTTGCGTGACTGCCTTTGCTAAAATGCGAACTAAACTATCGCATGACATCCATAGCTCATAAACTTCGGTTTCTGAATGTCTACCAAATACTTTTTGTCGGAAAAACTTTTCCGGGGACTAAGGAAATGAATGAACTCTTGGAAGACGGGTGTACCTAGCGGTAATCGAAAATATTATATTTGTTGTATAACGTAAAAATATATGTGTAAAATTATGCGGTTTCCTACGCAAATAACGATTGTGTAAAAGTGTGTTCCAATTCCAAACTGTTGGTCAAACTTTACAATTGTAGAAAATTAAGCTCTAGGGGCGCATCCTTGATGGATTTTAGTGACCCTATGATGCTACGACAAATAAAGGAGGTTGGTATACCTATCTATAAACTCTTGAATCCCACTGCCATGGATGATGATAGCTACTCAGTTATGTAGATTTATGTAGTGGGAATAGGGAACAGTCACAAAATTAAGTAGGTAATTATACCTTTAAATCTAGCCCTGAAACTGATAAGTTAACCTAAGTTAATGCTCCTAAAGGGATTGGGTTATGGTGGCACGAACTATGAGTACCTACCATCAGTTTATGGTACATATTATTGTCATTATATATTTCTCGTCGTGCAAAAAATAAACTTCCATTTTACTATAAGTACAAAAACGAAGCAATTCTATTGAGGGGACACCCGGACTTGAACCGGGGACCTATCGATCTGCAGTCGATTGCTCTACCACTGAGCTATATCCCCGATGACGATGGCCGCTGAAATGCAGATTATTTATGATTTGATGTTACGAATGTAGCAGTTGACAACCGCGTTAAAAGCTGTCACAAACCATCGTCAAACACACAGAATCGTCTGAGGTCAAACAGAAAATAAAAAAACAGCTACTTACCTGAAGAAAGGAACAACCATTTGATTACTGAATTCGTACTAATCATAGAATTATAAGTAGGTACTTGGTATACAATTTCCTGGATTCGTATAGACTATAGACCATCACCCTCGAGGGCACTAATTTCTGTCTGCCCAACTTATTACTTACTATAGGTATGTATATCAGAATTCCTAAAATGATTCCCTACACTCATATTCCTAAAAAATCTGGACAAATAATGCAGTTGTTATTGATGATAGATTTTTTTTTAAATGTAAATTATCTATTGCTGTATCAACAGTGTGGGTACTTTATTCCTTAATGGAAAGAACGTCTAAAATGTAAACAACAACACGACTGGGTAAATATTTATATTATTTTTCAAGGAAAACTAATTCAATATTAAATCCAAGTAGTTCTTAATTTACTTTTTATTGACTTCAGATATGAACTTCTTCATGCTGAAGTTTGAAAACTAAGTATGTTAACGCATTACGGTTCATAAAGTTTATTACTCAGCAATAATTGTATTGCTCGGCTCAGAATGTAGGGCGCATGTACGCTCGTATACTCATACATAAGTGGCGAAATAAAATCTGTGATGTCACTTCTCGCTGCGAGCTAACTTTGTTAACGGCGTGGAAATTAAAAAGCTGGTAAAATGGAAGGCGAATAAAACGTGATAAAACCGGTCCGAACCATCTCACCACTAGAGCCAAGCATTGTACATTACTAACCCCAGGTAGTATATCTTTCCTGCTCCCTTACTAGTGGTACCTAGGGCGATTCATTAACTTTTAGTCAAATAGAAAATAAAAGAAATATTACAAATGTTTATTTACAAGTTTTCAAAGTATTCCCCAGCGGCATCAATGCACTTATGCATTCGACTGAACCAGCTTTCAAAACATGTGAAAAACTGTTCTTGCGGAAGGTCGAAAAAAGCCGCCTAAATTTCCTTCCCCGCAGAGATTTCGTCGAGATGGGGAACAAAAAGATTTTTTTTAAGAAATTTGAATGAAAAAACTCTACTGTCACTTTGACATTCCTGTTAGATGCAGCGCCATCTATCTCGAATGGCAGAAACTTAAGCTGGAAAATCCCTCATTGCAATAATTAATGATTCTGGAACATGAAACATTTAGAGTAATAGTCGGGGGTAATTATTTATATATAATTACCCCCGACTTACTACTGTGGATTGTGGAGATGCTCCTACCTTTCCTAGGTTATCAACCGATACTCAAACCTCCAAATGTCGGAAAAGCACCATGGTCCCAAACATTTGAGCTTAGATTCGAATCACCCATCTATATATATACCTATATACCCTTTTGAGATCCAATCTGACATTGATGATGGTCCAGTAAGTACCTAGGTTATCTTGGAAATCACAGCACCAATTTTGATTGATCTGACTGCAAGGAAAGGTCCCCAAGTGTCCGGTCCGATTTGATTCGGTTTAAGATATAGTGCAGAGCAGTGAAAAATATTACCTGTGGTTTTTTTATCAGCCCAAATTCATATTTAGTGGGAGAATCATCCTTCAAAGTTTTCGAATGTATGAGACATAGTGAAATCGGTTTGATAGATACAGTTGCAGAATTGACTCATACGATTTGATTCGTTTTAAGTACCTAAGTATACAAATGTGTAAAATAAATCATTAAAGAGGTACTTATGAACTCTAGGTAATCTACTTTTAATAATCTACATAAACATCAATTTCACTGAAATTGACAGAATCCTTCACAATAATGGAATAATCGCCGTTGCCGTAGCTACCGTCCACAATGCCACCAGTAAATGAAAATTAAACACGTTTTGTAACAATTAACCGCACGCTGGTAAATTGTCGGGACTCAACCCACTTCGTCGTAGTAAATACACAACACTACATGGTGTAACAAAATCACATGTATTGATCTCTTGCTGATCAGTATCATTTTGAGCTTTCATGGCTATTTAGTTTCAGGCGTTCCACTTGATTCCCTAAATTATAATTTACGCAAAAAAAAATCGTCTCCCAATAACATTAGCTGATGGGTAGGTGCCTACAATATGTACAGGGAATCAAATTTTTTTTGCGATATTTAATGTACTAGAAATTAATTAGTAGAATGCATTTTTTTAATTGTTTTTTTTAATAAAATTATATATAATAATGAACTGTATATAGTTAGGTAGTGATTTATTAATTTACATACTTATTACTTATGGTAACATAATAGATGTGCGTGGCAATAAGTTAACTTGCCAAGTCCATTTTTTTGCTATAAGAACATTTTGATGCTGTTGGACAGAGAAAAAATAAAGAAATGTTATGAAAAAAATTCATAGATGTTGATGATACTCGTAGATACATACGACCTGCGATTTTAGTAGGTATGTATTCCTAAAGATAATTACTCTCAAACTAATTGAAATAAACTTAGCCCACAGTTTTAAACGTAAAAAATTTAATCAAGTACATCAAGGCTACTACAAACTGGTAGATGAAATTTCACTTATATTATTTCTAAAATACAACAATAAATATCGTAATATGTCATTTTACTTGTAAAATAAATATAAATTATTATTTTTAATATTTTCTTCTAAACAAAATATAGGTACAGTACTATTATGTGAAATATCAACTGTCGTGATATGCTAATTTGTAGTAGCCCTGATTTAATTATTTATCATATAGATAATAATAATATATTTATTGTAGGAAATATAGTGAAAATATTGGAAATATTATTTGTAATTGTACAACAATGAATTACATGTCAAAATAATAATAATCTTCAAATAATTAAAGTCAGTCAAATAGCCCCTTGTCGTCCCCGGTGCAAAGGTATATTTGTTGTTGTCTATGAAATAATATCTAAAAAATTAGACAGTGTTTAATCACTGTCGTCAAAACTGTCGTATTCATGACTGCAATAAGGTTCACTAATGTCGATTTTATAATAATCTAAAGATCGTTCAGTTGTCGTATCAATAGCGAATATTTCGTCCTCTTTATTTACGACAACATTTTGAAATTCCACCCACTTGTATAACGGCAATGACGCTATTGTCTCGTTTACTTTTTGCCTTAATGAAGGTAAATCATGAGTTTTGGGTGTCTTGTTTTGCATTATGCTTTTTACTTCCTTCCACAGAAGTGTTGTAGGTGATAATAAATCATGGTAATTCTTCGGTAAACGTAAAACATCATGTCCATAAGCTTTTAGAATCGTATCCAAAGTATAATTCTCTGTTTTGGAAAAACATTTGTCAATAAGCTCATATAATTCTGCTTTATGCATTTTACTGTTACATGGGATGTTATTGTGTTTGAGCCAAAGTAACATGTCATTCTTTGAATTATATCTGGATATGGGAGTATCTGCACGCATTGAGTGAAGAGGTGTATGTTTCATTACGACAACGCTTGATGGTTGCAAATTCGGAATTAATAAATCAACTACCCATTTTATGAATTCCTCTGCAGAAGGATTGTAGCAAAAGAGACCATTTACATATCCCAATTTTGATATCACATGAAACAATGTGAGATCAGTCTTTGAGGAATGATGCAAAATCTTCGATTTTTCAAAATTTAGCTTGAAATCCATAAGTATTTCATCAATGTAGTAAATGTTTCTCATTTTACTTCTATATTTTTTGATGGTGTTAATGTAGTGAAATCGTTCAAATGTTAGCTTTGGATCTTCCATTAATAAGTAACCGTTTACCATTTTTCGATAACCATATCCTAGTTGCGCCATCTGGTATCGAAAATCTGAGTACTCAGTGATTGTGTTAACTACTTTACGATGAACATCTTTATAAGTCGGTGTCTTTTCTTTTAAATAAAAATCATTCATACAATATAATATTAAAGCAGGATCAAGTGAACATTTAACATTTTTGTTGACAGGTTTATCATCATCATCAATTAATTTGCATATGTAAGTTTTAGGGAATCCTGTATAGTATGAAACTCTCTCCACATAATCATCTAGAGGTACCTGTAAGCTGTTACTGTCCCTTTCTTTTTTACATCTTTCTATCACAGTTTTTATTATGGATTTAGTTTGCGATTCAATTTTCTTGTTCTGTTTAACATAATCACTGTTTGGCATATTAATCTGTAAATAATTCCGTGACATTTTCTATTTACCTACAACTGAAACAAAAAAAAACATAATTACAAATAATCAATCATTCGGATGCTAGTTTTGAAACCTGCTCAGCACAATTTTGTATCAATATTTATACCTAAGATTTATACCCTGTATAGACATCTATTTAGTCTAGATACACATTCTTTCCTGTCCTTGGTCTTAGGAGTGTTTAAACTAAGGTACTTTATTTACCTATTCTATGGGAATTACTTTGTACTATACAACTAAACTGATATTTATGAAAATGAACTAACAAAATATTTTCACTACTTAGTTGCCAATGTTTCTTTGGACGTAGATAAGTAGAATAGTAATATCTTAGAGTGGTATACTTCACCAATAAAAAAATCAGGGGGCAACATGATAAGTCGAAGGAGCCCCTCAAACTAACTGCAACGTTTAATAACCTAATCTATTCGAGGCGATTTCAGTGAAACCATTCATTATCTCAGTGCCTCCATAACGACCCCAACTGTCCGGTACTTTGGGAGGCTAGCGTAGGAAAGGGATGGGTCCTACCTGCACGTAGATGTCTAAAAGTATTTACATTAAAAATAAAATAGTGGGGCGAATGAAGTGCACTTATCTATCGGTCTATTGGGCCCTGTCCCTGGACACATTGGAAACATACCTTTTATAACGTTTGGACGTGAAATTACACAAAATATTAATTAGGTAGGTATTGCACAAAATATAAACAAAACAAGCCGACAAAAAGTCAACGTAAAGACAGACATGACATTTAAACTTTTATATATATTATTTTACGGCACTGTGTTCAAGCCCTTTTGAGTCAAATCAATCAAACACTCAGTGTTACCAACTAAGTCGACCCAAAAAAATGCTAAAGAACTTTGTAAAATAAAGCAAAATATAAAAAATTATGCCGTACTGTTTATGTTCATAAATAAAATTGAAGTAATATTTGTATAAAAAACCGGCCAAGTGCGAGTCGGACTCGCGCACCAAGGATTCCGTTCTCAAAAGAAATTACTATAACTATTTCGTTTAGTAAAAATATTTTTTTTTCTTTTCCATAATCATGAATGTTTAGACTTCTTGAAACACTACTGCGTTGATATAAAAAGAAAGAACTTAATTAATAAAGAAAGCTGATTACGTGTTACGGAACGCAGCAACGCAATGTAAGAATGAGATGAAAAGATATTTATATCTTTGCTCTACACTCGCCCGCGAACCGCAGCCGCGACTTTTGGCCGCGACTCGCCCATGAACTCTGCGCGACAATATTTCCCTCCACACTCACAACATTTCGCAGTCTATTTCGCGCGCTCGACAAGAATGGACGCCAAGTCGCCAACATAGTTGCTGCCGCTGCCGTGACGCTTAGGTTCTGTAAATGGACATTATTAAGTTCTTTTTTTCCTTCAAATCAGCCACAGGAATGTTCATAATAGTACCGATTCTCATCCGTTATCTGATTACTGCACGAAACGTTAATTATAATTATAAGTAATAGGTATAGCACGCCCGATCGCTCGTCACCGCGTCTCGCACGCTACTACGACAACACCACGAGTGTGGTTAGGTTCGCGTTCGCGCCCCGCAAACTCTTTGTCGTCGGACAAAAAACCGATGCCGGACGGGGAACGCCGTGAAGCGCGAACGCGAAACTAAGACACCACCCACACTCTTGTTTCGCGCCTGTCGCGGCGTCATTCGCGCGCGAGTGAAGAGCCCTCTTTACGTGTAGCAACTCTATGTACTTGGAGCAAGTCCAACTCTAGATGTCGCTACCGTACACTTTGTTTAAGTTTGAAAATGAAAAACGTGAAAAACAGCTGCAATTTACCAGAATTTCCGTACAACCTGTGGTACCTACTAACCACAGATATTAAAATAATTAAAAAAAATCATTCTAAAGTAGGTTTTTTTTGTGTTTTGCAATGGGCGGCATGCGCGAAAGTTTGAGTTAAATAATTTTCTTAACCTGGGGTTAAATAAGTTAACCCTGGTTTAACTCACGGATTATCTATGGTTTTCATACAAAATGTTTCAGGATTCGGTTTGGTGCAAGACGTTTTAGTGATTTAACCCGGGATAGGCACTAAGTCTCGGGTTAAATTCGACTCGCGTAAGCCAGCCCAAGGAAATACCTGAAAAAATGAAAAAATATATATGAAAAAGTTGATTTACTTATTACAGGGCACACAAAAAAGGACCTCCGACTTACAAACTAGGTCGAAAACCTGTATCTGTACCTAAGGCCAGCTTGCGCGAAAAGTTTACCCTGGATTAACTCGCGAATTGTCTATGGTTTTCATGCAAAATTGACATCGGGTCGGGTTACAGTTAACCCAAGAGAAAACGGTTCCTGCAAGACGGCGCAAGTGTAATACTAAGTAGGTAGGCACACTACTTAGTTTATAATTTCCTTGATAGTAAATAAATAATTTCATACTCATCTGACTTAAATAATGTAGCATATTTTACTGTTTTCTGATTTACATCGTTATTTTAACCGTTTGTTGTTTTTTTATATTTTTACTTTACTTTACTCTTACTTATTTGCAATAAATTACAATCGAATATTTTTTTCGCCTACTGTAGGTACATACCATCGGGACGGTGGAGTGATACTGACGCGTGAGGAAGCGGGAAGCAGGGAGTGATTCCTAGAAGTTGCTGACTAGTAGGTACATATTTACGTACATACGACATAACATCGTAAGGTGAGACTTTAATTTTTATATATAATATATAGACAGGCAGCATATCGCTGATGCGTCTATGTCGCAGTGTTGGAAAATAATAATCAGTTTTCACTTCACATGTTCTAGGTATAGGTAGGTAGGTACTTAGTCAATAATCCATTACCTATTTAATTTGCCGTGTCGTGCCGGCCATAAAGAATAGCACCATCCCAACTCTTCCCGTGAGTGTCGTACGAGGCTACTAAGGGACTTGGTGGATACTATTTTACACCTAGTAGACGGCGATAGGCTCGCCCGCCACCTATGATGTTTGTCCACCAAATCTACGGCGAAAAGTGGGAACTACCTGACGGTGGTTCCTCTGTCTCGTCTCCTCCCCTCGGATATTATGGAGACAAAATATCAATATATTTTGTGTTGTAGACGTGAGTTTATTTATGTATGTATTTATAGGTAATAATTATTGGCCATTTTGATTTTTAAACCAATTATCTAGTATATTTTTAAATGAGTTGACCGAGGGGGCAGACATAACCTCATCAAACAGTTGATTCCATGTTTTTCATGGTTACTTCAGAAGTTTTTCCACGTTACTTAGTCCTTTTAAATTTTTTATAGTTTGCAGATTCAGTTTCAACCAACAGTCATCCCCTCCACCTGTACGCGAGGCTGGAGCTTTGATCAACTTTAATTAAAGCTCTTGCAGATTTCTCAGTTTTTAAATTGCTTGATACGCTAAGTCGTAATTAAGGGAATTACGCCACACTTACTCCGCAAAAAAGACGCAGGTTTTAATGTAAATGAATTGACTTACTGCACATCATGTTTGCTGTTAACCTGGCTGGGCGACGGTTTGGATCGTTAAATTAACTTCCAATTCCAGTAATAAGGTGGGGTATATAGGCGGAGCTCGAGTCGTCGAAAACTATACCTATTCTTATCGAGTACCAGCTATGAGACCTAGAGCTAGATATCCTAGCTCTAGGTCTCATAGCTGGTACTCTGGATTTGTAATTATTATTTGCTATGCCAAAACTATTATCTCAATAGAACTAAAGAACGAGACTTAGATATGGCAGCAGTTTCGCCTCATACATGCATATACACAGTTTCGGCAGTCCGTCCCCATCAAGGACCTTTAAAGAAACCTAATTCATGAAACCTAAGGCAGCATTTTTGCCTCATGTTATATAATGTAGGTATCTACATAACTCTTCTTTATTTACATTCATTTTTGTCAGTAGTCTTCCATTCTCATTCTCATCAGCCTATAAATGTCGGCACAGGCGGAGTGGATCCAGCACTGATTGGTGGATTTCACACACCTTCGGTTTTTTTTATTTCTTCTAACATGCCAGGTTTCCTCACGATGTTTTCCTTCACCGTTAGAGCAGTCGAAAAGTCTTCGAAAAAAACGAAAATCCGTGAACCTACAGTAGTAAGAAAATACAGTTTCTTTATGTCACTAACTCAGTATAACTCACCCCATAGTTCATTCATGGAGCAGCCAAGTTTCTAGCCTTGTTCATGGATGTAGGAAGCCACATTGTTCAAGCTGTTTTAAAAAGAAAGCAGTGTCCGGGAAGTCTGGTTTCAGCCCCTATACATCAACTAGCCGTCCGTAGAACGTAAACACACTACACGTAAACAAACCGGCGGGGGTGGCCTCACGCCCGGGGATGTTTATCGGGAAGCGTTGCGATGTATGTCGTCTCGTCGGGAACTCCACATTAAATTTTTAAGCGTTCCTTACATACGAGGCAGTGGCGACGTAGTGGGTCAAAGTTGCATTATTCGCCCGAGGATATCTTTACACGCGGACAATGGAAAAACGTATTTGTTTTCAAATGCGCAGTGAGTAAAATTGTATTCCGTATATTAACTCCCGTATCTACTCTGTTATTTATCGTAACCCGAATAGTTTTAGTCAATCTATACAATACAATGCAATATCTTTATTAATAACAAACAAGTTACACGTCAATTTTTCAGTATACTTTAATTCTAATTTCCAATTAAATAGCAGGTAGGTACCTATTGTAAAGATGGATATTGCAATGATTAATTTAATTTTAGAAATTCGTCATACGAGTAGGTATGTAATATGTAATGTATAAAAAGATTGCTTGACGAGCCAATCAATCACGTAATCCTCGGGGCGTCAGTGACATCACTGGGCAATCAATTTCAGTTTAATTTTCTTGATCAGAAAATAGGTAAGAAGTAATGTAGTAGGTACTCGTAGGTACTCAAAATACATGGTACCTACATAAATCAAGTGCATGTTTGAGAAAATACAAAAAGTTGACGAAAACATATGAATCAGCACTGGATCGTAAGCCATAACTTCTGCGCCCCAATCCACAATCACTGTTGTTATTATTTTATTTTGTTTTATATCCATTACACCTCTTTTTCTATATTCTTGATACGTGCCTTTTACCATTTTCTCTCTTTTTAATCATATATATTTTTCTGTTGCACATCTTAATTAGCCTTACTCTCTTTTAATGTAAGTATTTTGTTTAATGTGTTTGTGCTGTGATGTATTGTAATAAAAACATTTTTTTTAAATCCCCAACAGTCAAAAGTCTGATGATTTCAATATGAGTATAGATTAGCAGACACATGTAGAGAAGAATTAATAGCTCAAGTACTCGTAATAGATAAGGAAATAGTGAAGTAATATTGATTAATAAAATTAAAGTAAACTTTACTTTACTTTACTTTACTTTAATTTTATTGCCCGAGTTACCATGCAAAAATGCAAGATCTACGTCCAATTTCGGGCTCGCTTCGCTTGCTAAAGCCCTAGCCTTCTACCTTAATTCATCATCTGCTCGCTTCGCTCGCCCCCGCCCTAGCATTCTAATCTGATCCATCATCTGTGTCCGGATCGACGCCGAAATTTCGAGCTCGCGTTGCTCGCTCCCACCTTGGCTTTCTAACACATCTTTGTGGAATCTGCACCAAAATTTCGAGTTCGCTTCGCTCGCTCCCGCCCTATCTTTCTTAACTAAGCCATATGTTGGGCTGCGACCGCGATTGACAGCGTATATGAAAAAAATCGAGTTAAGCTAGAAAAACTATATTTTAGGAAGTTAGAAAAGGGTAGAAGGGCCCCGAGACATGCAGACTAGGGGCCCCACATGCTTAATCCGCCCCTGATCACGCAGGCCATCGCGAATTACGAAAACATTTGATGAGTTTGCAAATTTTTTGCAAATTATCCTCCCGCGGGCATTATAGTCAGTGCTCTTATTATTGCATAATATACCTACTCGTACCTACCAAGCTGATGCGAGCCGGAGGTGCATCGCCGTTCTAGTGTCGTCGTATTGTTCAAAGCCACGCTAGGGTAATTGTGGGTTGCACTGCACTCGACGAATAATTGCACTGTTCTATTGCAGGCGAAATTTTATGTTGAGTGTCTTGAATTTTGTATTAAAATGAAGAAGATACTTACTCTATTATGTAGCTTTTACCAACTAATCGTTCTCATACCCACGCGTAAATACGTAAATGAATTAGACGGCCAATTTAGATTATGACTACACTAAAATTGTTTACTTACCTTATCTATTTTGAATTTTGAGAATTTATGTAAATAAACTGGTCGACGAATTGTTTCAATGTTCTAGGCATTTTTATCGGTCAATTTCAACTTACTTTGTTCTTACCAAGGAGCGTAGTAAATCACATTGTAGTAAGCAAATTGTATTGAAATCCGATTAGCCATTTTTATAGCTGCAAGGTACTGAATCTTACATTGTAATTAAAAGTGAGATGTACAAATTGTCTTTTAAAAAAATATTGATTGACTGTTCCATACAAATACGGGAAAATTAGAAAATTATACAGGATGTAATGAAAACCCTCTATAAAGCCAAAAGTGG
This sequence comes from Hofmannophila pseudospretella, assembly GCA_947369225.1. Classification (NCBI taxonomy): domain Eukaryota; kingdom Metazoa; phylum Arthropoda; class Insecta; order Lepidoptera; family Oecophoridae; genus Hofmannophila; species Hofmannophila pseudospretella. The sequence continues at coordinate 7,329,379 of OX376321.1, read as the reverse complement.
ATGTTCGTATCCAAAACTGATTTTTGAATGAATGAATGAATACTCTTTATTACTCTTTATTCTTTGATCTAGGTACGACCTTCAGATGTCCCCAAAAAATATATATTGACTATTCATACAAATCGATCAGCTGAATCAGTATGAATCAGTAAAATGTATACTGAATCGAATTTTTTTAAAGAAAATAATATGTCGTAAAAATATATTTTTTAGTTATGGATACTGAACACCCCTTTTCTGCCCCTTGCTCGGGATTGGACAGATTCGGGATTGGACAGATTCTTGATTCAGCAAATTCCCAATTCGACAGATTAGTGGATTGGGCAGATTCTTGGATTCGACGGATTAGCTATACGGCAGAAGTACAGTTGTTAAGAAAAACAAATCGGTCCAATACCGAATCTGCCCTATTTGGAATTAGAAATTTTGTATTTCGAAAAATGAAACATAAATTAGCAAGATACTTTTTTCCTTATAAACTAACAAATTATTTCAGTTTCAATTCAACAAAAAAGGATGCTTTTTCCCTTATTAACTAACAAATTATATTGTTTTATGATAGGTATTCCGCTTTATGATTTAAATATGAAATTTACTTTACTCAACCGTTTTAAGCAATCGGTTACGCTAATTTCGTTCTTCAATGCCGCTGTAACTATTTATGCATTTGTTTGAAGTACTTATTTGTTTGAAATGACATAAAGTGGCCTGCTAGATAACTGAATGTTCAAGGAGTTTCATATACGTATAAAATACGCTAATGAGTTCCTGTTTAAGTAGGTCGGGTCTTTTTAATTCGGTATAGGGCAGATTCGGGATTGGACAGATTCTTCGAATTAATTGATCTCGTATTATATTTTGTGCACAACTGTGCATTTTCCGTCGAATCCAAGAATCTGCCCAATCCACTAATCTGTCGAATCAAGAATCTGTCGAATCAAGAATCTGCCCAATACCGAATCTGTCCAATCCCGAATCTGTCCAATCCCGAGCAAGGGTTTTCTGCTTTATAGGTTTTTTTTTGTTACACACTGTTTAGTACGGATTGCAGACTTGACATAGCGGTATGCACAGATTCGAAACGGAATCGGATTGAACCAAGGAAAAGGTCCTTGGATTGAACCCATAGAAATCTTCTGTTTTTCGGTTTCTAAATTTCTATGTTTGAGATTCGCAACTATTTAAACAGTATGCTACGTGTAAATATGACTTGGAGAGCCATAAATACTACCTACTTGTATAGTGTTATTCTGTCAATTACTGTCTGGGAATAATAAATAAATTAAATTGTTGCTGTTTACCATGATTCAAGAAATAATTTCAAAGACAACCTACAGCAGTACTATTGAATTGAATCAATAAATATCAAAACAACTTCGTGGCTTTCAAGTTCCTGAAATACTAGGTTGGCCGTCCCACGAGAGCCACCGCCACATACAGGAAATAAAACTGGCTGTCCAACGCGCGACGTCTGAGCTCGTTAAAGTGCACTGCTATTGATGGAATGTCCGTCCATTGCGCTAACGATCACTGCGCAGCCGCATCCGTCAATGACAAGAGTTGCAAGCATGTCACTGTTTTAGAATAGAATAGAATAGAATCACATTTATTGCCAAATACATTATAAAATATTATACAAAAAAGACATTAAAATTTAATGCAGATACTTTCCACGCAATCTATGCATATTTGGCAAACGGGGGGAAAATCAGCAAATGCTGATATAATCGGGTACCAATTATGCAGCGCTGTTTTTCATTTCACCCCTTATCCCAAGCTGTTAGTGGGAGCGATAGTATAGAGGTTAATTAAAAAATAATTAAAAGCTAAAGATCAAAACGATTAAATATGTGAAGAATTTACACACTACTCCGATTGAAAACGTTTTTTGTGTATATTCTTGCACAAAAAACGTCTAGCTGAAAAACTAAAATATAAAAGTCAGGTTGACTGAGGCATTAAGTAAGTAAATATAAAAATCCCGAGAGCAAGATTGAACCACTTTCAAACTTATAATTTGAGTTATCGTAGCATACTACCAGATACTACTCGATATTTGAGCTACGTAAATAAAACATTGCGTTTGCAATTAATCGTGGTTTTGATTTAGGTACTATTACGAATCTTACAATGCGCAAAAGACAAAAGTAAGCACGTAAGCACTTAGATGTGCATGTAACTAGTCTCATTAGGAACATGGAATACATACCTAGAATGTGAATAACAGTAGGTACTAATAGTACACAACCTGTAGCCAATGACCACTAGTGATCGATGTGGCTTGCACCACCATTGCATGTTGCACTTATTGCGTTGCGAGCGAACGCGCGGAACGGAAATGTAACTACGAAAAACCGGTGCAGTAATTTTGGATTGGAAGTTTATTGATTAGGTGTTCGTTCTTTGTCAAAGTAGACGACCTGAAAAAAAAACAGATACCTAAGTTAACTACTTAATTTTGTTAGAGCTTTTGTATGCTGCTATTACTTCCGAAATTGTACTTACCTACTCGTAACTATTCTACTTAATTAATGATACTTTATTATAAAAGTAGGTAACATTTTTTAGAAAGGTTGTATAATTTAGGTACAGTTAGTACCGATGGCAGAAAAAAATTATCAATTTGACTCATCAATCTCATTGTGAAATACTTATATTTGCTGACTAGTCTTTAGGTAAATTACAGTGAGCTTTTAGAGAAAAATAACCCTGAATAGTCTAATGTAACATTTAACCCAAGAACTCTTCATTACAGCATGGAATCTACGCGTGTCTGAGAAAGTCTGAAGTGCCAACGCTATTTCTGAAGTGCCAACGCTATTTTTGAACAAAAGGAAGGGCTTCAAAGAAACAAATATTTGCGGCTTTACGCCGACCGACCGGCTATATCCCAAAAGCGTTTGTAGGTACTGTCGGGTCTTTTATCTCCCAAACTTGATCTTTTTCTTTGTTTCCTTTGCGGTTTATGTTAGGAAACTAAGGATTTTCTTCGTGTACCTGCCTAGTGACATATATTAGTGGACAACATATTAGACATCAAATTGTCATACATAGTATTAATCATACATCATCAACATTTACAATTTCAATTTCATACATAGTTGTACATAATATCTTATGTTTACTAATTTTTACTGCACCGAAATCACACAAAATTTCGTAAGTCAAAAATATCACTCCGAGAAGAAAACTCACTTTTCGCTAAGGTTTTGAATTATGCAACTTACTTACTTTGGCTTCACTTCGTTTTGCAGGAAAAATATAAAGTTAAAATAAAAACAATAACACGAACTTTAGAAAATTTCAAATCTCTTTGCGAACGATTAAAACTTGGGAATAATAATTGTAGTATTAGGATAATTTATTTTATTTTGTATACTTTATTTTTAAGAAAATTGTGTATTTATTTAGTCAATCAATTCTTTACTAAACTAATGATATTAGGAATTGTTTGAATTACGTTTAGTTTCTGGAAAAATAATGATCAACAAAACTATGAATATTCCAATACCTACTTAACTAAACAAAAATATAATGTCGTCCTTATTTTTGTTCACGTCAATAAATTAAAAAAAAAATAGTTTCAAATTTTTCAAAATTACATGCATATTCCCTATTGTCTAAGAACCTGGAACAAAGTATGAACGGTTAGCTAATTAATTAAAGCACATGATATGGGAGTGGCCAACACGGGCGAAGGGAAAAGAAAGTTCATTATAGATTAGGTGTGACTTACTGCTCGGCTACGTTGTACTAACTTGACCTTACCGTAATAAATAGTTAGCTCAACATCCTCCTCCTGTGGACGTGAAGATCGATTTGACCAAAGGTTAAAATTAACTGTGACGCCTTTAGGGTTACTTCTGTCGGTTTTTACGTATTTTGCTATTTTTAATAAGGTAAAGCAACCTAAATTTTACAATGGTCGAATTATTTTTGATCCATATATAAGGTCCTTTTTTATTTGTAGCAAATATTTGGAGGGGGGTGCTGGTCATTTGTACCATTTTACACGAATAAATAACCCTGTTACTTGTATGAAAATTTTCCATACTAAAGAAAAATAAACTCCATTATTTTTCGCCTTGTCATGTCAATCATGCATGTCGTGAAACGAGTTTCATTCATAATTCTTATATCAGTATTAGTATAGGAATAATTCATTAATTTGTAGAATTTTGAAACAAACAATTTTGTTGTTTTTCTCGAAAATTTAATTAGTAAAAAAAAAATTTTTTTTACTCTTTCGTTATTGTTATAATATAACCTATAGATGACACCCTATAAATATTTGCCGCTATTAAAATAGGACCCTTTATATAAATAACTAGGTAAAGCACAAAGGTAAACTACAGAGTTTAGATACTCGTAAATGTTAAATTTCCCATTTTCAAGAAATAAATGTTGGTTAGGTTAACGTATAGAGTTTACTTAAGATAACGAGTTTCTGTTTACCGATTCCTTAAGAAATACTTAAGTTAGGTATTATTTACTTGATTGGAAAATTATTTGGATAATTTTGCTTAATGTTTAACTTACTTGTATCAGGCCTCCGAAGGAACGGAGAAATTTCTGAAAAAGCAATTTATAATCGACCAGGGCGCAGGGCGGTTCAAAGGGCGAAATCTTGTATAAGCAAGCAGGGACAGTCTATTAACATTTGAAACTTCATTTTACCGGATAAATTGCTTCTTGACTTTGGCTATCTTAAAGATAAATATACACCGTAATCTGGGACGTCTAAGTAAATAACTTTTAGGGAAAAATGAAGTGAAATGATTTTACAAGCTGAAACGTACCCGCTTTGAAATCTACTGCAATATTTACCTTGTTGTTTTGTTTGTTTAACTATATGTATTCCACAAAATACTAATAGCTGTCTATTGTCTATTTCGTTGTCAGACCAATCTCCTGGAGTGTCGCTCAATATGTCTTAATACCAATATCCGAACATGTTCTATTAAGTGGTAGCATTTATAGTACCTATGTCATCCCAAGCTTGGTCTAACTAAGCGTAGTCAATTGATCACGTTGCTCCTATAGCTTATTGATCCTTGTAGCAATGCATAATCTATCTAGACACACGACATTGTATCCGCCAAGTTCGTAAAAAAGGGCGACGCAGTGACGAACCATTCGACCGTCCAGAGGGCTTATGCGGTAAGAATCAGTTTGACAGTCACGAAACGAAAATTTTGACAATGGGTCTCATAAACCAAGTTCCATATGCAATAGCGCCATTAATAATCTGACTATAACGAAATTTTAGGTTAGTATGCTGGGGGCAGACAAACGCACACAATGGATGGAGGATTGAAAAAGCGAGTTTCAAAATAAATAAAAAATTGCACAGAACTATGGTAATTATACTTTTAATGGTGAAGAATATGAATAACTGAACAGAAATGAAAACAATAGACATAATAATAAACTACAAAGCAAAAATAAAAACATACAAAATCATAGATAAACATCGTATTTTCCATATTAGTATACCTATCTGGTGGGATGACTTCGTGCAGTCTTCAGTGAAGAATCTACCCGTATCTGTTTTTGCCGCAAAGCAGCAATTTTGGTATGCTATGTTCCGGATTGAAAGGTGAGGGGAGCCAGAGTTATTAGTGGCACATGAAGCACTTCACACGTTAGACAGCACTTCTAAAACTCTCTAGTAGGTATTAATGTTATACTATTTCCGCCTGTTTAGCTATGCGTAGCCTATGGTCGGCTGGTAGACTAGCAGGCTCAGGGTTAATTCATCAATTCATAAATTAGTTATTTATTTAATCATGTAGGTATAAGTTTGTATAATATATGTATGGTTTCCGTAAGAGATCGGAGACTGTTTCTTTTTCTTTTTGTTATAGGTATGCTAGACGACAGAGACGAAGCAATAAATGGTATGAGTATGAGTATGAAGCGACAAGAAAGTCAAGCCATGAATACGCAGTATGCCTCAGACCTTGTTTTTCGAGAGAGATTTTAGTTACGTAATTGTCAAAAAAATCTGCGGGATCCCTCTGTACTTGACTAAAAAAACTTATCCAAATTAGGGATTTAGTTTTAAGCAAGCAATATTTTTATATTTTTTATTTTTTAGTTACTACTAAACCCGCATTTGACCTCGATCTCGCCTGGTAAGCGACGAATAATTTAAATATTATTTTCTGTAGATAAGTTTGAAGATTAAATGAACTTACATCCCAATTCCAATTCATTTATCGGCGATGCTGACAGACATACCAACTTGTTCTTTGTATCGAACTCGGCCCCTTTATACACATTTATGTTCTTCGTGGTATTTGAGTGTCGATAGAGACTTCGTGAGGAGTACGTCGTTACCTACTCATTGCGGGTTGTCATGTAAACACCTGAAATCTTATACCAACATAATTATTATTTATAGATAAAGAGTTGGGTTTATCAGGTGGCGTAGGATCAAGTTAGTTTTGATGGCTGCCTACAAGATGGTCGAATTGGTTGAGTCGAAAAGTTTACAGAGGGATCGGGGGACCGGGCAAAGTGCTTTCGTGTATGAAGAACAAGTATCTAAGGAATTTAATGTTTTTGACTTTTGAGTGCTTTGGGATTTGATCTTTCAATTTCTATAACAATATTTTTCATTGAAAAAGCTTATACATTATTAAATTATTCCATAGTACTTTCATTCACTACGTAAATGGATTGCTCCATTAATATTTGTCCCAGCTAATAATGACTCAGTTCCTTCCATAGCAGCAGGCGGATCCCTAGTCTCTACGGATATGCGATGATTACAGTCTAAATTTAGAAGTATGGTTGTGAAAGTAGCTTTTTTCGTTTTACAAAGTTATAAACGATACCATTAATCGTGCACCCCCGCCCTCATTATTCAAACAACGTCTGGTTTGAATTTTACGAACAATTCTTGCATTACGATTTGGATTTGTAACGTGGTCGATAAATAAATTATAAATACATTTAGCGGTGCGCGTTCTGAACCATTTCTCTTCTTACTCGACTAGCCCATTTGCAGATCTCCAAACGGTGCCATTACTCAGCAATAAATTGGCATTTGCGCCGTCATACATAAATTACACGAGCGCAGGAAACCGCCCGCAGTCACTTTTTGTGTAATATGGACTTACGACCTAGGTATACTTTATACCTATCATGCCAATTCTGTGAAAAATTTAAGAATAATATGACCTAAAACAAACTTTCAGTAAATTAAAAAAGCGTATAAGATGGTATAGAAAAATAAGAAAGAATAAATAAAAATATAAAATTAGTAATTAGTAGGTACTCACAATTCCAATACAGGATTCTAAAACTTTACTCTTCCTGTATGCAAGTAATTGTACCTCCATATTCATAACTACTATTGTATTAGTGCAAATCTACGTCAGAATGGCATATAATGTTCCGATTCCTTGCCAAATATGTTATAGAAATTTCTAAAGGTTTTTTGATGATTATTAAGGGAGGCTATACTTTCTCGACTTCGATTCTGAACTGAAGTCACGTACACACCCCGATCCTTACGTTTCCTGAGGACAAGGGATGCAATCCTAATGGAACGCATATTATACAGCGATGCAGGTAGTATGACAATATTGGTACACATTTACGTTCATTTCCCGGTTACAAATACGGCACATAGTATCGATTCAAAGCTGAAAGATTCAAAGCAAAACTGCCAACGTACGAGTACCTAGTTGTTGTAAAGCCAGATAAATTATAAAGAGGATTTGCCCGGTCTATACAAATTAAAATTACTTTACAAATCCCATACAGTGTTCCCGTTCCACATCGGCCTCGAATTTGTGTATTTTGTATGCAAATTGTAACAAAATTTCAGTGGAAATAATGTAAATCATATGAAATAAATATAGGAAGCTGCTGATTTAGGTAGGTAAAGTTTTACTGCAGTTATGGAAACATTTTCGAATTTAGTAGGTTTTATGTTACTAACAGAGATCACGCGATATTTTTGAATTATGTATGTATCGAACTTTTTATGTAAGTATTTTATTTTTAATGTAATACTAGAGACACGGAAATGTTAAAGTAGCACATAGGTAATACTCTAAGGAATTTAAATAAAAAGGATCTTAAATAACAAAGGATTCGAGCATAGTTAACTATGTCAATCATTGGATGAAAAATCGCTTCGACTTCACCGAGTCGCCCACACCTTCCGTTTATAGTCATTTTCAAAACAATCACGTCGCTCCTAATAAAGGCACGTTCACATGAATCGCTCGCGGCTTTAGTACTAATGAAACTCATAAGCATGGTTCTAATACCGGGCCATTAAACACCTCCCAATTGCCGCTCGAAGGGAAAAACTCCCATTTGTAAGCCAACGTTCGCGCCATGTCTTAAGGTCCCATTAAACTTAACACACAAATTAACAGAAACATTACCTCCATATGTGTATGAAGTAATAGCTTGTTAATTGTTATTTATGAAGTAAGGTACTTACTAACTACGTACATAATTATATCGTCTACGAGTATTCGCGTTTCCTTTGTTATTGTCATCAATTAAAGTATTATAATTAAAGAGGAATTATTATTATTTCGCTTATAATTATTATTATATCTTATAAAAGCTTTATTAAGAGCCAGTACTTACTTAGCCCGAGTGCTCCATTTTTAGTTTAATTTTCTCCCATACCAAATTTAAAATGATATTAATTGACATAATAAATTATAACTTCAAGTTCTACTCTACTCTGTGAAATGAATATTTTTTGCCAGAAGCATTACATATACAATAAATTATTAGTAATGTCTTCTAATACAATTCAATACAAATTACAAATTAAATACATTAAATTAAATTAAAATTGTTAAGTTAAATATTAATATTCTATTTCTATACTCATATAGAATAACTATAACATCAACCCACATATATGGCTAAACTATTTAAAAAAAATACTGTTTCGTCTAGTATACATCTACTAAAAAAACAATGTTATGTACTCACATTCTGCGAATAGGCTTTCGACTGTGTTTGATGTAGCAAATCTGATTTTCATTCCCATTTGTTATTATTACGTTGGTGGAATCGCGTTTATCAAAATAGATTGTGATGGGATATTCCTCATGTCAATGCGTAAAGACAATAAGATCCTGTGCTATTTAGTTACGCTGTTTCGTCAGAAATTGTATTTTCGCTAATATTTTGGTGCGCAATTTTGTTTTTCTTACTTATAACTGTAGATCCATAGCACTGACTCGTTTTTTTATTATTTTGTTAGGCAGATCTACGGCAACTAAGATCTATCGCCTATAAATTCAAAAAGAACCAAATGAGACACTGTACGAGGGGCAATCCAAAAATTGTTAGTCAACGGTTTGTTATCAACCTCATTGTTTTACTTTTATTATCTCTTGGAGGCAAATTTTATAACAAACTCCTTGGCCAAATATCACGGGCTGGCAATATACAACTTTAGTTATTTTTTAATTAATTGTTAAAAAAACATGTCTGTCACTTTTCAATCGCTACGATGGAGGAAACGCGGGAAGCATTTCGTGCTATGATCTATTATGATTTTAAACGGGGGTTAACATATAAGGAATCATATCACATCACACAAAATTTAAACAGTGCTTTTTGGAAATTGGCTCCATCACTTGCCACCATCACCTATTGGTTTCGTGAGGTTAAGCGTTGTCGGAGCGACCTAAAAGGTGACCTTAGACCGGGGCGACCACCAACGGTTGTCACTCAAGAAAATGACATATTTATTACAATTTATACATATTTATTACTTTATATGAACTAGATGCGGTGAGTTTAAAGGTCAAACAAAAGAATGAAGATTTACTCTTTAAAAACTTGTTTCCTTTATAAGACGATGATATCTAAGCACTTAAAAATAAATACATCATTTAATCAGTGTTCTTTTTATAGCAACATACTTACGTATAATAGACCGACTAGACCCTTAAACTTTAAGGGTTTCACGAAGCCGGTTCAATTCCGGTTCGATCCGCTGCAACCAATCACATGCGTTCCGCCCTTCCTCCTCTTGAAATCAGCGCTTTGTGATTGGATTCAGCGAACCGAATCGGAAAAGAACCGGCTTCGTGAAGTCCTAGCCTCGGACATTTCGCGAGTAGGTACAAACGTAACGTATACCGCTTCGTTTTGTTGTTTCTCTTTCATGATTATTACAAATAACGTATTGTTTTAGATACGTATTAAAATAATTAGAAAATACAAATTTTAGGCCACTTTAACAAATCTTAAAGAGTCTTCTCCTGACACCGAAGTTTGCTTAATACTTTAAACTGGTAATGAAGGCATTAAGGCGCTCTGAATGCATAAGGAATGAGCTGCCGCCACAAGCCCCTATATAATTAGCGTCTTTATTAGCTTTAACGTATACCTACATAGACATTCTTTGCTACGTTTCAATGTCAATGGAAAAATAAGAAGCACCAGGTTTCGTGGGTTTAAACCTTAATTTTTATCAAAATTAGTTTAGCTTTCCAATGGGGCAACGTAGCTATTTGGTACACTACAGGCCGTGGAAGATTTAGATATTTTTTTTACTTTAATATATTCTCCTTTTTTCCTATTTAGGTTAAAACAGTGTATTAACTCCAAACCTTATTATTATATATTATTTTATATACCTACATTACCTAGTTATGAAAAGGTCCACAATATGAATATCATACACAATTAGCGAGTTCATCCAAGGTCAATACAATTCCACCTATCGATCAATGATTTTGCCAATGCTTGTAACTATTACGAGTACTTACCTGTGAAACAGTAAAGTGACAAAATATATGTAGTAGTAGTCCCCTCCCGCCAGGCCTTGAATTAGTACTCGTATATATATCTACCACAAGTTATAGGCCCTAAAGTGTCCATAATAACAAGATTGCAATGTTTATTACCGCCCATACAATAAGTGTAAGTGTAGGGTATATTTCTACAGCTCCACTGGGTAGAATCCACTTTGTAGTGGATTGCAGTTGCAGAGCAACATTGTTTGTGAATCGCACATAATGGGTGGTTTAGCATAATGATAGTCCATTGATGACCTGAAATTTGTGTATATGTATAACGGTTATTAAATGTGACCAAATAAATAAGTTAATTCGTTCATTTATGTAAGTATAAGTATATAGGTGTTTCAGGACCGATTTAGTATCCGGATACTTACATACATTTACCGACTGCTCTAACGGTGAAGGAAAACATCGTGAGGAAACCTACACACTGAGATGACCAGTGTGTAAAATGGTGTGTAAGTGCACAAAAGTTCCTTAAGGATCGAAGTGCCGCTGGGTTATTATAAGATAAGATTAGATAGTATCCGCATTTATTAAATTTTCTTGAATCAGGAATGTGGTGTGGACGATAATAAATGCAAAATGAAAAATGAAGGTAGACAAGTATAAGTAGGTAGTTTACTGATCGTGATCAATGACAAAATGGTATTTACGTGTTTCACAATTACACCTACTCTCATGAACAAAGCATTCGGACGGGTAATGAATCACATTCAATTAGTGATTTAATGTACTCCCGTTGTGTTTTTAGCAATATCCGATCCGGTTTGGGGTTGTTTTGAGCTCCCGATATTTCGACGCAGTTGCATGTGTCATATAGTCACGGAAAATATACTCTAGTGACGCAGGTAGATAAAATAAACCGTGGTAAGAAACCCCTTTCCAACTATAAAATATATGGTAATAGTATAATGTATATGCACTTAAATTTATATAAACTATAAATAATTTTATCTATTAATAATATTGTTTATAACCACGTAAATTTAAAAATATACATAAATAAATATATATATTGACGATGATGATGAAACTTAAAAGTTACTATTTGGGCATTCGAAAACGATCTATCGTTTGGCGAATATATTTTTGTTATTGTGGAACGGGTGGTTGAAAGTAAGTAGGTATCCAGTGTTTTCACACCTAGACAATGAGACGGTAATTTATTAAATAAATTAGAAAAAAATCCGTAAAGAATTTATTTTCAAAAATGGATACCGTACTTACACTCACCTCTATCAGAATATTGTCTTGAGCATTCCGATGGTTATAAAAGGAACACTAAATATTTACAATTTATTATAAAAGTATATAACATTTGAAATATCTATACTATGACAAATAACTCAACTTACATCTATAAATCCACAGCGAATATCTTATGCAACGGATTAAACATTGAATTCCAACCAAAGTGTTAATTTGGCTCGTTCGATGGGCGTAAATAAACTTTGGCTATTAACACGTCAAAATTGGTGTTTAACGAGAGGGGAAGCCCTGAATGGAGATTAAACAAGTCGATACGGAGCCGGCTAACCTACTCGATGACTTTATGGAATTAGTCCAGAAGGAAATAATATCGAAAATTTTGAATTTGTGCTGGTTGCTGCTCTCATCCCATTATTTGTAGTAGCGCTCACTTCGCAAAGAAGTTTGAAGTTTGAGAAAGTTCATGATAGGGTATTTAGGTCGAATATGCAAGTTTGTAAACTACTTATAGGCATAACTATAATGGACTTTCTGATATTGATAATATAATATTGTTATCGATAGGTGGCTCGTTTCCAAATGCAAATGTCTAAACCTGTCTTTGTCTTAATCCTGTTCCCGTAACCCCTCTTTTTAATTAGGTAACTATGCACCCTTGGATTTGAATTGCGTAATTGCAATTCCATTTTCCGCAATCCTTCTAGAAGAATTAAAATACCTAACTATATAGGTAACAGAGGCAGTTAAAACGGCTCCTGAAACTCTAGTGTTTGACTGAATATTAATGTCTTGAAATTAGCAAAAGTGGTTAGGTACTACATATTAATGTGGCTTTCGTTATTACATGCGTTTAGTAGACAATGTTTTCACGTTACGGGTAGACAAACTTTGGTTACATATTATTATTATAATGAAACATATTTTTCAGTCCAAACACAGAAATTTCTAATAAGACAGACCACCATGCAGGCTGAGTATTAAGAATGTCAAGTTACAAACCAGGAAAATCGTCTCGTCGCGTTGTTCAGCCTAAAGGTACTCGTAATAGGATCAACGTGATTGTGTCATGCTTTAATAGGATCACTTGCGGCTTTACATGAAGCTCTTCCACCTAACTTAAAGATGTGCTTAAAGCCAGTTACGCACGATCATCAGAGAGAAAGAGAGGGAGAGAGAGAGAGAGAGAGACAGAGAGATAAGTTATAGATAAAAGTAAAAACCCCATTAGTGTAAACATTTTATTAGGTGTAGTTATACAGCATGTAACAAAAAACCCGCATATAGGACCCAGAGTGTCTAAAACGGTCCAATAATATTCACTATGGGACCAGCTCTGAAATCGCGAAAAAAATATCAGCTGTTTCATACATTTCGGTAGTGTATGTAAGTATTGAGCTATTGTATGGAATAGCAATATTTTTTTGCGATTTCATTGTTGGCCCCATAGTAAAAGTTGGTCAGTTATGGATACTGAACACTTGTTGTATAATTTACCTATAAGTGGGTATACTACAATATCCGCGACATGCGAGCGTGCGAGTGGGTGGGAGACTCTCGGTCGGCTGCCATCTTGCTCGACCACACGAAATCTACGGCGGACAATTGAAAATTCAGTTTATGTAGTTTTTCTCAATATTTCTGGTCAATTTCCTTCGATCTGTGTGCTATCATATGTGAACTATGTTTGTGTAATAAATTGACTAGCCAAAACTTTGTGATTAGTGAAGAAACTGGTGTGCACTGTTGGACAGCACGTGACCTGGCTCCTTTGCATGAGACGCAGCTCAAATCCAGTCAAGGTATACTCCTTATGGGTATGCCTGGAAACTCCTAACAGAAGAACGAGACCAGCTCCATCCACTGTCTATCGAAGTCTATTAAACAACACTCATATTTCGGCTCTGTAAGGGGTTTTTGTTACAACCTGTATAACTTTCACACTTTCTCTTATTAGAAGAATCTCAGATTCTCAGGGCACATGTTTTGCTAAATACAAATACTTATATCCAATTTTACAACAAAGCACACTGTAATAATTTGGACAAAATATAGAACTTACCCAATTATAAATACTTATACTTACTCGTACTTATAAAACAAAACCTTTCGTAGGCTAAGCAAGGATCAAGGATCAACCGGACTTTGTCACAATGACAAGACCCACCCGTTAGCCGTTAATAGGATCAAACGCGGCTTTATACGGGACGTGTCCGCGCGATTTACCTAACTTATCGAATTTGCAGAGCAATATCGCTTCTACATGTCATGCCGCTTGAATAAATAAGTAATATTCTTGCCAAATAACGAGGGTAAATAACGAAATAGTACGAGATATACCAAGGCTAATTACTTGCTGTGGAATACAATTCTTTATATTACTTATTGAAAAATAGTGTTGTTTGTCAGAACAGAAAAAATAATTTGACAACGAAACAGAGACGTACATAAATATTTTGAAGCGATGTTATACATTTTTTAGTTAATACCTATTATGTAGGTAAGTACTTGATGGTCGATTATGTTTTCAACCAAGTGTTGATAATAAGTTAAACAATCAAAAAACAGAAGAAAAACATTAACGTCTTCTTAAACCCCGATTTAATGAAAGGAATTTAGTATTCTTTGTGAACGCAAGTTTGAGTCAGACTTCTCCATGGTCCTACATAATTCATAAGGATTGCAATGGTGATGGAAACAAAACAATTTTAGTTTAAGTAGAAAATAGACGGGAGCTCTTCCCGCTTGGTCCGTTAAATTATTAACCTCTGCGAGGGCGCCAACCACAGAAATTGGACTAGTGGCGCCCTCTCATCTAGAATGATGACGTGAGCAAGACAGCGAGTTGAGTAATAGGTCACTTTAATACATTTGATATTTCAGTGCCCGATAATGAATGGGAAACTGCTCAAATCGCATGTGCGAACTGGCAGACGCGGTTTTCTTATAAAATTTCTCTAACGAGCAATCTACATAGGGGTGAATTTCAAAATCTTTGGCGCCAACGAATCCGGCGCACAAAGTTGTTATGTAACAGAAATGAATATCTCTAGCCCTACTAACTAGTGTTCTGAAGGGCGGCACACACACACACACACAATTACACACATCGATATGTATGTAATTATGTGTGCGTACACTATGGTGCAACAATCCCTTGTTTTTTATTTCCGTGCGACGCGATAAGTGGCAGTGTACGCTTGTGTGAGAATCCCTCGCGCTAAGCTTATTTTCTGTTACAGATCTATTTTGTGCCCTGCGATACGTACGCAGAAAGATTCCGTCTTGTTTACTCGCTGAGGGAGACAGGGAAGGGAACTTAATACCCTATATCACTGTCCGGGTAATACAAACTAGCGGGGTCGCAAACCTTTTCCACTAAATTACGTATCGGCACATGGGATAATCCGACTTAAGTTGAATAATACTGGAGCGACTAACACGTTCCGTTGTAAGAGCACAGTTGAATTAATGAAATATATACAATAATGCCATAAGTATGGTCTAGATAAACTTTTGTTAGATAGACTACGTATATTATAAAGAAATAGGTACCTACATAGAAGTAATAAGTAAATATTAAAGATAAATAAATTAGTACTTATCCCTAAAATAAACATTTATCTAGGTTTAGTTTTATATTACCTAGAAGGCACGTGTAGCATCAGTAATATATTTACCTAAAATAGTAATTCTGAGAAAATCTGTAAAATAAGCACCTAGCTAAACCAATCCAGACTGTTTACTGATCGGCAAGGATCTTATAGGATTTCTTGCTCTCTAAAAATAATTTGAATCGAATCTACAGGTGAGTTTAATGTAGGTAAATATATTTTTGCTCTTGACACAAGAAGATGGCTGATACTTCATCAGGCAAAACAGTTAAGATTTGTATGACGTTTCAAGCACAGGGGTGCGTCACTCTGGTTTTTCCAAATTTTTCCCAACATTGTCGTCATCATCACATCATAAATGTACGTAAATATTCAACTAAACTGAAAAACTCATTGATACATGCCATTGTTTGGTTTGAAACCCGGATCTCGCGCATTGGAGTCCGGGTGGGGTACGAAACCACTACGAGAATACGAATTATGATAGTCGGTGCAATTGCTCAGTTTGTACAAATACTATTTGTTAAAATTTTGGTGATATGAATTAGCAATGTGTACAAAGCTTCACTTAAGATGTTAGCGACTCCGATATATTTGACCGCAGTAAGTATAAGCACAGTATAAAGACTAAGATCGTAAAATTGTGGTATAGCTAGATGACCCCGTGGTTCCCTTGATGCTGAAAAGCACTTAGTAGAATGACTGAAGCAAGCACTTTTATTGTTACCTTTAGGTGTTCGTATTAGTGCATAAAGTTGGTACTAGTATTACCTATATTCGAGAACATCCCAGGAGTTGCTCGAGGGAGTTCCCGGAGCATAACGTTTACGAGGGCCGAGACGCGTCGTCTGTACTGTGTCAATAATTTAATAGATTGATAGAAGCGTAGCTCTATGTAGTCGTAAGAAGTATTATTATTACAGAGTTGTTTTAGAAAAAATCTTCGATCATAAACACTTATCTATGTACCCTGCAGTGGGACGACATGGGCTGATGATAATGATCTATGTAAATTATAAAATACTTTCATTCTACGATTAAAATTCATATCATCTCTTATAAAACTCTTACTAAACTTACTCTAAAAAAATCAGCTATTCTATACAAAAGCTCAATACTTACACGACCGAAATGTATAAAACAGGTGATTTTGACATATAATCTATATCATGTCTTATACACTCGCTTTGTACGTGAGCGAACTTGTGTCAAGTCACCGTAACGAAAATATGTTCATACATCATACCACTAACTCTTAAACTATTTAACCTATCAAAATGCAATTCATACCATTGGATAGAGTCAAGCGGCGCCGTTCTAACAATATCTAATAATAACTGAAACGTTGTTTCCCCGCTTCGCTACAGCTTTTCGAAGTGCGTCCTCTTTTAGCCAAAAAATTTACCGACTTATATTAAATTCTCTATAACTTTGGAACCATAATAGATATCGAAACACTTGAACTGCATTGTGACGTGGTTGAACTACGCTATACTTAAAACCAGGCCTCACTTCGCATCTTGTTTCAACAGTTGTAAATAATTGACAAGTTTGACATGTCTAATGCGTAAGACATGGGTGTTTGTCGAATTCGTCAAAAATTGCAACAATCGGACAACTACCAGCAAACTGGCGGTTTCCAGGTAATCTTCAACCAGTAATGAAGGCAAGAGGTATAAACAAAACACATCTATGTAAGTACGTAAATGATAAGTAGAAAATATTTCTACTGCCTACTAGAAAATAGAAATATGAAATCCACAAAATGTTTACACACGCACGTCACTATGCATAAAAGAAGATTCCACTTTACACACTTTATAAAAAAATAAACGCTCCACCTTTACCCCTAGCCTAACCAGCGAAGTAACTCACGAATTAAAAATTAATTTCACCAAATAAAATAGCCGTGATTTCACCCTCCACGAGTGGTGCGAGCAGATTTCTCTCCGAACCTCAGGGGCGGCCGTAACGCGCGAGTGGCACTTACCTGTTACAACTTATTGAATTATTTATGACACTATCTTCCTTATTGGATTGAAATATCGTAGTCTTACCCTTTGTTCAATATACAACGCTATTAGACACAGACGTCAATTCTAAAACGACAAATAAATCCAATTAACCGGACAGGTGATTATTTATCAGCGTATATAGGACAGCACTAAAAGTTTTCCATACGGTTCATTTGAGAGGGTAAGTGTGGTAAAATAACAAGTTATAAATTGAAATCAACTTAAGATATGGAACTGGCGTTATTACCCATCAATTTTGAACGAGTAAGTTGGGTACGTAATGACTGGAACTTAATACGTGCGCCGTCGTCTGCGAGTAGTTAGGAAATAAAGTTTTATCGGCCAATGTGTAAGAATACTTTCTCGTTTATTGCTCTTCGTCCAGTCATCTCTTCAGCTATTAAATTCGTCGGAAACGTCACATAAAACGTTCGAATCGATTTCGCATAAACGATAGACGTGACCGGCCGGAAAAGTATGTGAGCCTAATTCGACCTCGATGTCAAATCAATTTCATGAAATCACAAACATCGACTCACCATTAAACATAGTAATTAATATGATAATAACAATTACTGAGATGGGAACTTGTGAAGATAATAAATAGGTAATATTTAGGCGGCTACATGACGATATGTAAACAACTTTAAAAATAAAAATATTTTTGTAAATGAAAGTAGGTTTTTTTTAAATTAAAAAGCTTCTCTTATTAATTACTTATCTAAAATTTTACTCTACATGTTATGTACTCGTACAAACTTTGCACTAAAGCACAAGGGGCAAGTTGCTGAATATTCCTAAACTGAAATTCAATTACAAGTTTTGGGCGTGAGTGACCATCAGATTAAAGGCAGACCCCTAGATCGAAATTAATTGGCTCATCCAGATATTGTTGTTGCCAAGAACCCTCATCTCTAAGGATTTATGCCTTGCGGGCGACAGAAATCGATGCTGAATATTTATAAACTACGAGTTTACAGGGGGACATTACCCCTGTCCCCTGTATAGGTAAAGTGTTGATAGTTTTAGGCACTACTCGTAACTTCACAAGATCCAATGCAAGCATTGAAATCAAACCAACTATGATTGCGAATTAATTCACTGTAATCTTAGGTACTTAATACTTAATGTAATCAGAGGGTTTATCCCATAGGATTTTTTTGACAATTACGATACGATAATCTCTCTCGGAATTCGTATTCCGTTGTCTCATACCTCGTGGTATGAGACATACTGGGTATTCTACTCGGAGGTCGCCAGTGGGAAGCACAAATTAACTGGACAGTTCCTGCGCCACAAGGACGTTCTAAAGCGACATCTGAATGCCTGCGACATATCAACCGAGCGGTGAGAAGAGCTCGCGTCACGGAGGCCGGAGTGGCGAACACGTGTCAAGAAAAGTGTAGCCCAGTTTGAAGAGGCCCGTCTAGCTGAACTTGATACCATACGCCATTTAAGGAAAACCTACTCAAAGCCTTCCTACCACTACACATACAACAGTGCCGGACAACTCTACTGCGATCGCTGTGACCGGGTCTTCAAGAGCATGTTCGGATTCTCCAGCCACATTCGAGCGCATGCTAGGAACTGAAAGGGGTCGCCGTCGTCTGTTCCGAAGAGGAGGACTGTATATATTCAAGGTTTGGCTTTCTTGTTGCTTCGTCTCTATCGTCTAGCTTATGACACAGTCGCTGATGTCTTACCGAACCCATCACAAAACCATTTACCACACTCCTCTCGGAAAACTTGCGTTTCTAACCCTCCATTCATTGTATGCGTGTGCTCTGCTCTACCCCCAGCCTACTGGTCTGTAATTCTGTTACAGTCAGACTACTGGTGGCGCTATTGTATATGAAATTTTGTTTACGAGACCCGTTGTCAATATTTTCGTTTCGTAACTGTCAAACTGAATTCTACAGGATAAGCCCTCTGATTACAAAATATAGGTATACTCAGACACTTCGCAAATTGTCTGAATTTCCAATGAGTTTGCGACATGGTCATTTCGATTTTATTTGACTCATGACTATAAAACGTATAGTATCGCGAGCTCAGTTGGGCGACTGCCAGACGTATACAGAGACTGTTAGTCGGAAAATCAAGACAAATAAAATCAAATTCTGAATCTAAAAGATCTCTAAAGCGATAGTAAACATCTATGATGTTCGTTTTAATATATTTGTTTTGGTATCTATTTAGAAAATTAAACTTCTTTATGCTCATTTGAAGGGATGGTATAGGTACAGTCTCAGATCAAATAATTGTTACTACTGTATAATATTGTACCTTGAGAAAAAAAAATGATAAAAAAATAAGACGGATTTCAATTTACAAATACACTATTTAAAACACAAAACACATGTACACCGACAGGGTCGCGACCTGTTTTTCGGTCCGCGCTACGCTTGTTTTTGGTTGCTACGAAATACGTAGCAATGTGCTACGCGTGCTTAAAGTTATGTTTATGTAAAATAAATTATGTGTTTATGTAAAATAAATTCGTTTACAAAACAGTTTTATAAATATATAAAAATGTAAATAGTGATATTTTTATATGTTATGTAATTAAATTAATAAACGCATAAGAATCAAAGACATAAATAAATCGCTGATCAGAATCAATTTCGTTAAGAGACGTGAAAAATAAATGAAATTAACTCACATCCCCATTATTTTCATAACAGTACCACATAAAAACTGTACCTATACATCAAACAGTACTGGTATAAGTACCTGCCTTGTCACCTAATATGGAAAGATAAAGCTAAATTGTTTTATTTATTACGTTATAAACATACGTACAACACTTACACTAAGAACTAAAATAAATAAAATCTACATACTCGTAAACTATAAAACGAACACTTCGTCTAGGTCCCCGGAGTGTGGCATTAGTCCCAAAGATAATGAACATAATAAGAAATTAGGGCAAGGCCTCCACTGTTATTTCGTTGACTATTCCATTACCTACTTTGGAACTTGTTTTTATGCATATATTATATGATGTTTTCGCACATTATTAATGTGAAAAACAATAGGATGTAAGAAATCAATAAGTCTGTTGGTATTTTTTTATTTTTTATTATTAATTAAGGAGGGCAGACGAGCAAACAGGCCACCTGATGGTAAGTGGTTACCGTCGCCCATAGACATCTCACCTCACTGTATTATTATTAGAGAGTTTTTGATGCGATAACCTGGACTAAGATGGATTGCCTCATGTGCCGGTAATTACGCTGGCTCTCTAACCCTTCAAACCGAAACACAGAAATGCAAGCATTTCTGCTTCACGGCAGAAATAGATAAGAGGGTGGTACCACCACTGCTTTTTATTATGGATGAGTTATAATTACTTTTTTATGTCTAGTTGGACTAATAGATTATTTAATCGAATACCCTACATAAGTTATTGTATAGATAAGATTAGGCAGTTACTATAGAAAGGTTCGTAGGTATATAACTTATATGCGTATTATAACTTAAACAAATCTTTTAATTTTTTAAACATGTATAATATAAAAAAAGTCTTAACGAACCAAAAAAACTACAGAAATCGGACCAGTGGCGCCCTCTCCTCTAGAATGATGATTTCAGCACTGAGAGCGAGTCATAGGGTTTGTGAAAATGCACATATACATACATACTTACATACATTTGGACATTTCAATGCCCGACTAATGTATAAGAAAATTCCTCACATCCCATGCGTCAAATGGCAGACGTTGTTTCCATATAAAACTTATCTAGCGAGCTACCTTTATAGGGTGAATTTCAAAATCTTTGCCAAAACTTTTATAATGATATGTGAAAAGTCAAATGTTTTGTCTGCTTTTTAATTTAGAATTATTACTCTAAATTAAAAATTTAAAAAGCCCCCGAAGTACCATTGTGGAGATCTCCTTACTTTTTCCTGGTTATCATCAGATCCTCGAGGTCTTAGATGTCGGAAACGTACTATATCTAAGCTCAAATTCGAACCATTTAGCAATTACCGTTCCAGATATCCAATCTGACATCAAAGATACTCCAAGGTCTTGGAAACCGCTGGTCCAATTTTTATCAGACCTAGCTAATAACACTTTCGACAACATTCTCTATTAAATAAGAAAACCGGAACCAAATCGGATCATCCGTGGTCAAGTTATGATGCCACAGACAAACACACAAACAGACATACAAACAGACAAACGTGTTATAATCCCTCCCTCAATCGGTCGGGGGTTAAAAAGAAGCAGACTAGACGCCTGAATAATTATAGGTAAGATTTCCCTGTTCATACATAATACGCGTATAATTAATTGCTGCTGATGAATAAACAATTCATTTAAAGGTTTACTCATTCTTTGTAGATGCCGACGTAGCTCTACTGGTACTCTCTTGGATGAAAAAAAATTACCGCTTACTTTACTTTTAAGAAAACAGAAATATAAGTAATAAGTTAATATTAAATAAATATAGATAGCGTAGAGATAAAACTATTAAGCATATTTAAATTATCAGAACGAATAATAGGATATTATGTAGGTATTGTGACTCAATTTGTATTTTTTCTAAAAAATGGTTTGTGTCCTAATGAAGACACCTATGTATTGCTTCTGAACTATTGGGCTTTTTCACATTAGACGATAACGACATCGACACTGATTGATATATAGGTATGGTGTCGTGGACGACTCAAGCGTCTATCTAAGTATTAAATATATGGGCTTCGACAACAACCTCTAATGTGAAAATAATGTGAATACGCCATTGTCACCAAGCCACTACTGCATTTATAAAGAGTGTCCTAAAATGTTTCCTTAATCAAAGTTCCATCACACTCTATCGAGTCACTCCCCGGACGCTAAGGTTCGAGACCTCCCAAATGAGTCCAATATTGAGCCCATTATTTCATTCAGTGAAATGGACTGGCAGTGAAATAGGGCAAAAGACGAATAAACCAGTGAAGGGAAGTGCGGATATCTAAACCAAAACCAGTAAATGTTAACCAGGGCAAAAAAATTCAAACCCTTTTATAATTTTCTTGGAACTCATATTTTTTCGTCGTAATCTTAATCGTAATCTTAATATTTAATATTTTATGTTATATTTTATTGTAATAGCATTTTATTAATATAAAAAAACATTTATTTTATTTTATTATACTTAAGTATAGCAATTTGATTGAGTCCCAAATACCTATAGGTTTTCTGTGGTACTGTGTCTCACAGTGATTTCCCCATAACGGGACAAGGTAAGAATAAAAAGGTTCGGCTCGAGTTTCAAAAACCTCAAACTACGATTTCTTTATTTGAAGGTCTCAAGACGTTAGTCTAGCTGGCGTGTACCTCGTCCCCAGAATAAACGGGCTGCTGGAAATGAAGACGCCGTTTGTTCATAACCAGCTCGTTAATTCCATTATAGCAAGCCAGAGGAGCGAAGGACCGGTAACAGATGTGCCACTTCACTCGAATCTTCTCAATTTTACGCAGATTTCAAAGACATTGTAATTTAAGCGTTTTATAACAATAATAAAGGTTGAAAATGTGTATTTAATCAACTTATTGTTTATTTGTAAATATACATGAATGAACACTTTTACCTATAAGAAAAAGTAAAATAACATATCCAATATATTTCGCGATATATCCATAACTGATCTTTAAATTTCTGATAATCGAATAGAATTAGATTTGAATAATTAATTCTACTTTTCTTCTAAAGGAAAAATTACGACTGAACAAAAGATAAACGAAACTATAACCTTTGTTCATTTTTTTAAAGATTACCTAGAATCTCGGACGGACTTCGTTATTTTTTTTTTCCCATATTGATTTAAAATTTTTAGATGGCCAGATTTAAAATTAAAATTAAATTTCCTAGTAAAAAGCCGCCGCGCCGGCAAAAAATAATATTATCATAGAGCGTATTCATCGAACCAAGGCTATTTTTTTTCATCTAATTATATAGTAATTATTTGTGTTTTTTAGATGATTATAATAACTGTTATTTGATAAGTGTTATGTATTATTCCGAATATGTCTACTGAAGAATAACGGATAACCGCTCTTGTATCTATTACCGTTTTGGCTGTACGGTTTAAAACTTTCGTCACATTTCATTTCTTTACATGTGTGCTAATATTTGACATTATTTTCTGTAGTACTAAATCCCGAAAAAAAATCTATTGCTGGGTTTATATAAAGTTGATTTTTATTATCCAAGCATGTGGGGTACTAAATGAGCATTCGCGTGAAGTATGTAATTGAAGCAGTAAAAACATCACGTTAGCCCTAAATACCTGTCCATTCGCTCTGGGTAGCGATTCTTTTATCAATAGACATTCGAATGTCTAGTCGACATTATTTCCTATCTCACTCAGACTACTGAGAAAATAAATTGGTGTGAATGTGATA
Organism: Hofmannophila pseudospretella; assembly: GCA_947369225.1. Classification (NCBI taxonomy): domain Eukaryota; kingdom Metazoa; phylum Arthropoda; class Insecta; order Lepidoptera; family Oecophoridae; genus Hofmannophila; species Hofmannophila pseudospretella. The sequence continues at coordinate 7,305,344 of OX376321.1, read as the reverse complement.
GAACTTTATGCTTGACTGTGTAGTGTCTGCGGTTTCATTGGTGAGGGGCGCGGGCGACTGAGGAAGCCGCAGGTGAATAATGGTGACCGTCCGATACCATCTACGCTAATTGTTTGACATAAGTGCCAACCCTGCGATAATTACACCGCTTTGTTTATGTTGCTTTTTATTCCCTAATTTCAGCTTTAGCTGTGGGCTATAAAGTAGGGCAAACGTGGGAAAAAGGTGAGGATAATTATGATACTTCAGGTAATATGATACATCCACAAGTTCTTTTGTAGGTATCTTTGTCTAGACAAACTGATTAATAATATACCTATTTTCAATGGAGTGGAACTGGATTTATTTTTTGTTTAGTGTTTGTAATTCGCAAATGTAAACGGTCATATCAAAATCCGGGATTTTGCTGAATTTCTAGGAATTTAGCTATGGCTGGCTATAGAATATAGCTATATAACAATTTTCTCACTTTTATTTTCAGATTTGTGGAGTAGACTTTCAGGTTTTCGGGGGTTATAATTTTTTAGACTGTATGTAGGTATTTGAGATTAATTAGTTGATTGCTTGTGTGATAGATACCTGTCAGAACTTTTATTTATAAATCAACCTGAAATTCCAGTATACGTACAATTTAATAAAGAAAATCAAATTTGCATAGAAATGCCATAGCGTAGCGTGTCTATATTAAATTCGACAGGCAATGCTGATAGAAACCACTTTCCGCTTTAATTATCTAGACACACGGGAGTGGGTCCGCCAAGTTCGGAAATAAATAGGGCGACGACGCGACGCACTGACGTGTGTTACAGGAATCATTTCAAGCCATTTTCGATCCCCCTATAACTCAAAATCTATTTGATTTACATACCTGAAATTGTATGTGTTAAGACCCACCCAATTACTCAGAATCCCAAATTTCATAAAAATAGTTCAAATTGTTCCTAAGAGATTGACCTCTGAAAATGGCCATTTTTAACACTGACTCGCTCATCAAAAACATATACCACTTCCAGTTGACTTATAAACTTGAAATTTGGCATGGAGTTAGATAGTTGGGTATACATAAAGGAAAAAAATAAGAAAACAGCCAAGTGAGAGTCGAAATAGAACACAAAGTTAATAGTGCTGTCACGAAAGTTATACAAATTAAGTACGAGTGCAAATATGACTTTGCAACGACCAGGCTAGTCGTGTCGCTTCGTTAGGACTCGGCCGTCATCGTCGTTTCGCTGCATGCAAGCGGGGCGCGTGGGCGATCAACCGAAAGCACAGAATACTAAATCTAGTACCTTTTCCGTACCGAAAGCAACTCCAGCTGAGAAGATTGAAAACATGTAATAAAAGTAAGTATCGAGTGAGCGCTCGATTCCACTCCTATCCGTTGTCGCTCGACAATGATCTCCGTCATCCCACTTTGACGTATCGAGTGACTGCCCATTTTGGTCTCAGACGTGTATATCAATTGAAAAATTAAATTACACAAAAGACACACAGACTTACGTTTTTTTAATCAGGTAAGTAATTTCTATGAAGAGTTATGAGAAAAATGTCAAGTACGTACGTGATAAGTGACAAGTGACAAGTGATAAGTGAAAAGTGACTAATGCCAAGTGACTATGTCTAGTGATAGGAGAATGGTGACATGTGATAGTTGAAGAGATATAAAGTCGATTGGTTTCATGACCTCCTTCCCAAAACAATGAATGAATGAATGAATACTCTTTATTGCACAAAATTCCCAAACAATTCCCTAACTTGGCAAGTTTTCTCTCAAAAATCATTCAAGGAAAGTGAAGAGTCCATGAGTTTTGTGTAAAAAAGATTTAGTTTTGAGCAAGCGATAATTTTTATGTTTAAACAATGTTACCTATATATTTTTGTAGGTAAGTTTAAAGAAACGTTAATAATTTAACTTGGCATCCTGTTAGATCTCCTTTCTTTTAAAGGCGAAGCCGACAGGCCCACTAGTTCCCTGCACCGAACTTGGCACCTTTTTTCACATTTATGTTTTTGGTGGGATGTTTATTAGCGGAAATACAAACCGATTTTACGCTGTCACGCGTACAAAATCCATTCGCTAAATGATCCCTATCTGGTATAATGAGAGAGGCTACGTAATCCAATTAATTAGTAGGAGATGAAACTTCATGCTGGATGCACGTATCACGTGTCCTGCCGCCTGCTTCCACGGTAATGGAGGTCTCTTGAGGCAGTTCTTGGGTAATAACCCTCCATACATTATTATCACGGAAACACGCAAGTATTGGACGTTAAATTATTTAACAAAATTGACTTGCAACTATTTTTTATTTCTTGCATGTACACTAAAATATATTTTAAATTTTAAATCATGGATAGAAGAAAAAGTAGTCTACGTGAGCAGAAGTTCATTTCCTTCTTGGTTTAAATAAAGTTTAGAGAAGCAGGGATAATTTTTCATTCAAAATATAAGCACTGCTATAAGTTACTATTGCCAGAAGTTCTAGACTAGTATAATTATTGAATATAATATATTAATATTATGTAAGTAAGTACTACGAGGAGCAAGCGAAAACCTAACTAGTCGAGAAAACAATTTCCCTTTTCCGCTATAATTGGAGTCTTATTTCGGGAATATTTATAATTAACGTTAATTTTCGTTGGTTTCATATAATATAATAACAATAATAGATCGTTTTTTTCAGGCAAAATGTAACCCATACATTAAATAAATAATTACCCATACAATTATTACCCAAATAATAACCCATACAATTAATAAATAACATAAATATATTATTAGTACCTAGTTAGGTTAGTTAGTATATGAGCTAGGATTTTAAAAGTTTTAATAACTTAAAAATGAAAAAGATTACGAAATTGCTATCTAAGCGATCAATATTTTAGGCTGTAGAAAGATACGGTTAGTGCCTCAAATGAAAAACTACATCGTACATCGCCCTTCCATGGCCGATGACGTCACTCTTGAAAAAATGACATGGCGCGCGGAAGTTCGTAGTTACTAAGACAACGTTTAATACAAATAATATTGTTTAATAGTGTATCGGAGTTTTTTTTGTATGTAAATAGCATTAGGAGCTAGAAGGAGGAGTAAAGTTCGACAGATGGAGCACTCGGGTGGTTTGTCGTCGATGTCCGCTATAAATCACGACCCTCATCCTCTAATACACAATGGACACTGAGTCAAAACGTCCGGCCGCCTCGGTAAGCCTGGTCATCCTACTACCAGCTAGGGACCAAAATTTACGACAAATCACAGAGCAAGATAATGTAAGATAAATTAAACAAAGTATCTCGAAAATATTAAGGAAAACAGTAAGTATTTTAATTACGAAATTCAATACGTTTGTTAATCATAAGGAAGGCAAAGGTTGGTATAAAATTTAATTATCTAAACTACCTGAAAATTGGTATAAAATATATGCAACAAGTTTTTATGAACCTGATCATGGATGTTACACACCACTTATTTAAATATTAAAGTATGGAACGCAACATTGTTCAAAGTAGGCTAACTCTGTTTAAAGTAGGCGTAGCTTTAGCTAAGATTTTACGGATGACAGTAAAGTAGACGAATTGAAAGAACTGTATCATGCTCATTGAATGATACGTACGATATAATGAATGAATTCACTTAATTGCACAAAACTTAGTGTGATACAGTGCAAAAAAAAGTACAGTACAAAACGATAATCATTCAATTCAATTTTATTCAATTCAATTTTATATGCATAAAACTTTCAGTGATGGATGACTGTCGATAGAAGCGAACGATTCATGTCGTCCCGTTGTCTCTACCTCCACAAAAAAATAAAGGTTTAGAACAGATAGTTTACGAATAAATACGAGTATTTGATCAAATTCAAGACGATATTTAATTGTGTACTATGGAAGTCCGTAAATGATTTTGTGAATGATTTCTACAATTTGGATTCTATACGTTACAGCATTATTATAATTATATTTATCATACCTTGTTTGAACTTAAACCTACTTAGTTGCTTCAATATTCCTGGTAGAGAAGCTGTACTGAGCACAAGGACCGAGTGTAAATAGACCACAAAAGAAAGTATACTAGAATTCGCGGCGTAATGTAAGAGCTTGTTATTTTAACAAGGATGGAACTATTTGATGGATGACCTCTCGGAGAATGTTGGAACCTTCTTCAAGTTTTACTTAACGCTTCTAACTATTATAGACGGTGGCGGACAAAGTTTCTGTGCACTTAAAGTTCGCGGGCTATAATCGATCATCTCTGGCCAATGAACTGCGGACGCCAACAAATAAGGGTATTAAAATGCGAATATCACATAATCGTATTTATTTAACTAAAAATACTGTTGGTATCACAGTCTGACTCTATAGTCGGCCTGGGTAAATATCAATATGCTTCTATTGCCTATCAATAAATATATGAACGTGAATCTGCGTTGTTTCGGTTTGAGAGTAAGAGAGACAGCATAATGACCGTCCCATGAGACACTTTTACCTAGGATCTTCTTACATTTCTTACCCAGGTTATGAGGTGAAATGTCTATGGGCGCCGATGGCATCCGGTGACCACTTACCATCAGATGGCCAGTATGCCTGTGTGCTAAGCCAAAATATTGACAAAGAATTTTAGTTTCACAACCATTAAGGTCTAAACGAACTTGCGCTACGCTGCGCGTATTACAACTGCACTGCAGCGGCTATCTCTGTAATGTACCTACTGACGCGGGGCGGCGCTGCGCGTAATTCTTGCATCCATTGCATCAGCATTATTACAAACGCTGCGAACGGAGTGTCAAATGCTTGGTCAAAATGCTGACGTCCGGCCTGGATTTTCCCGATGTAGTTCCATAGGAATAAATACAAAGCAACTAATCCGTTCGCAGCGTGCGATGCGATGACGAAGCAGTGGACGCGTAGCTCAACTGCACGGACAACTGCAAACGCGTTTGTTCCCTAGTCAAGGTTGTTTCCCCCGCACCCCGCAGCACAATGCCCACCCCCGAGAGTCTCCAACGCGGCCGCGTGTGCCGCACAGTGCCGCGCAGTTGTCTGCCGCGCCGCTTAAGTGCGTTTAGCTCACACAAACTCATATATAGAATATTCAGCAGTGTCTCGCAGTTGTCTGCAGTGCCGTGCAGTGCAGCGTAAGTGCGTTTAGACCTTAAAGATTGCAACAAATGAAATACTAACTTGTATTGATCACTTGCAGAATAACTCAGTATCCATGACTGATCAAAATGATGATTTCCAAGCGGCTGGTGATATTTTTTCATCCCATAATAATGTTGATCCTATGGCAAGATTGTCCTCGAAACAAACATTGTCTAATACGTAATTAAATTAATTCATCGCTTTTTAGAATTTAATGAGTGGCTGATATTATTACAGGCAATGTACCGATATGCTTATCGTACTTACCAGTTATATAAGTACCACTTAAACCTATGTTATAACCACATGCCTATGTAATATCGTTAATACCTATGCTATATCCATTTCATACTTATCTTCCACTCGCTCAAGTTAAAGCTAACCCAAGATTGTAGCAATAAAACATTAATATTAATGAGTAACCTAGAAGCTGCAGCTATTTTGTATAGCCTAACTTATCCGTTGTACGGTCAGGAAAACCATCTGTAATGCATTGCTTTAGATTTATCGGTGTGTTTTAAACTAAATCAACTTATGTTTTTGTTAAATAATCTTTTGCTGTGATTCACATGACCTGTCTACCCGTGTCTTATGTTACACTAGTTTGGCAGTAATTTGAGAAGAGAGATTTGCACCTGATTTACCTATATATGTATAATTTCCAGAAAAATATATTTACAGGGAAAAATATTTTGACCCACTTCTACGTATCCAATAGAGTTAAAAAACGCATTAAGATACGCGGTTCGGGTGCCATGCTTTTACTGTTTTTTGTAGACTTTTGAAAAAATGAAGTAGAATTTCATGAAAATTTTATTTTATTTTTTACGACAATAAATTCCATACCTGATCTACGGTTACGCAAATTTGATTACGTTTTTTCTATCTGTTTTTTTTTATAGCTTTTTTCTAACTTCGTTGTTCGTCTGTCCATCTTTCTTCTTGCATAATAACTTCAAAACATGTGAGAAATCTATGGGCGACGGTGACCATTTACCACCTGGTGGCCCGTTTGCTCGTGTGCTCTCCTTATACATTAAAAAAACATACATACAGACAACAAAGTCTTACAATATTGGTTTCGTTTTAGGAAACCCTAACGTTCTGTCTTTGGCCACAAAGAACCATAGGGGATTTTGTATGAACCCCGTCCCCACCCTCCAACAGTCATGAGATGTATGTCAATGTGTTTATTAGGAGCCACAAAAAGACGAACTACCTGTTTCAACTGCAAAATTGATAGGTAAAAAAAAACTTTTTGCATAAATGTGTTTACTTTTGTACAAAAAATCATTTTTTCTCTATATTTTTTATACAAATGCATATTCTAAGTGCGGGGTAAGTGGGGGTAAGTGCGGTGTAAGTGCGGGGTGGTGCGGGGAATTGCGTCACTACAACGTATTTAATTACTGAGCCATGTAACTAGACCTAGGTCTCAGTGATGAGGTATTCCAGAAAAATGTTTTTTTTTCATGTTCCCTGGTTATAACAAAGTTACCTTGTAAGAGAACAATGGTTAGTTTGCCATTTTATATTCCTTTTTATTGCTCAATAAGAAAAAAAAATATAATAATATGCAAAAAAATCGAAATTATTTAAAAATTAATAAAATGCGGGGTTTTGAAGAATGTCGCCATAGTAAAAAATATCAACCTACTATGACGCTTCGAATGGGATTTTTCGGATGGGATTTGTTTCAAATTTGTTGGAGGGTGCGGACGTTTCTTCCTATTGTCCTTTCACTGTTGTTGCTATCGGTACGCTGCATAGCTGTAGGGTCCGCGCTGCCGTCGATAGCTAATGAACCGTGAACGCTGCAGCCTCCATGTATATGAACATTTCTCCACAAAACTCCTTCACAATGCACGCCGCATCCGCATGTTATGACTTTATGAGCTTCCCGCAGTAGCTTTATGAATACTGCTAGTTATAGTTTTTTTTTTTGGAAAAATTGTCTCGTAACATGTTGAAAGGCTAAAAATTTTTAAAGAATAATAAATTAGGCGTGCTTTTTGGGAAATACATCAATATTTTGACGAATTCTAAAACTATCTAAATATTCACAACTTTGGTCGATAATCCAACATCTGAAATCTCCTTATAAGTAATGATTTCTAGAAAAGTTGAAGTAGACAATTTTGAACCGATTTGAACTGATTTTTCCTCGGAAACTGCTGGCATACAAAAGAGAGTGCAACAGACTCAGATGAGTCAAGATAAATTGCATCCTCAACAGTTTACCTAACGCGTACCTAAATTCCCATGAAGGAAAGAACATCCGCCCCTAAGTAAGTACCTAATTGAATTTGCGAAAAACTTACTTATTTCAATGTGCGCTTTAATAACTTTTTTTTCTCAATAAATTCACATATTTCAATTGTATATATAGTATTATGACTACAATTTTGAGTTGGGACATCCTGTCATAAAATTGTAATAGGTTTTTGTCAATAAATAAATAAACAAAAAATAAATCCTGAGAAAATAAAATAAATCCTTTAAAAATATAATCAAATACATCATAACACCTCGCCTATTGAGTTGAATGGAATATTCATGTATAATGTACGTTACCTAACGGTAAGATTACCAATATTTTTGATACCAATTATTTTTATATTTTCAGGTTCAAAGACGAATCACTGAAAAAAGCTTTCGTTTGTGAAGAATAGTATCACAATACATGTATGATATTTTTATGGCATACAAATTCCTTTCCATTAGGATAAACGTGCTCCAAGTACGTCCATCATGTACGATGGAATGATGAAATGTTTTAAAAAGTGTCAGGTACTTTATTTAATATGATTTAGATGGCTAAAAGATATACTTACTTAAAAGATATACATCTCTGGCTAACTCTTTTACTTTGTGGTGAAGTAGATATTATGTTCACAAATAATCAGTAGTAAAGAAAATTACAAATAGCTTTTCAGACAAATGTGAAATGACAAACATCTTATTTTCAGGTCAATATAGTGTTTTAAGTTATATCAAGAGTTTAATATGACGAGAAAGATAATGATGTACGTATATATAATACACGTATTATACCTACTTAATCTATCTTAGAGGAGCCACGATTTTTTTCTATCAATAGGTGTTTACGATACCTACTCGTAAGTATGTATCTAGACTACACAGAAGGGAGTGTGTCCGCCGTATTCGAAAAAAAAGGTGTTTTTTTCATAGATATTTTTAAGAATTTTTACAAAAAGCCATCGCCCCATTTCAATATTTTATTTACATTGATTAAACAAAATAAAAGTATCAAAATTATTAAAATATGTTCTACAAAACAGGGTTTTAGTGAGAGGTACCTCAGTATCAGTTCTGGGTGGGTCTTGTGCTTGTCATGCACTACTCGGACCGCGCATGAATGTCTTTTGTCTTTTGTTACCTAACCTAACGAAGTCCTCTGAGTAAACTCAACTTCTATACATAATGTGTCTCGATTCAGACTACACAGAGTTACCAGTCGTGCAGATAAAAATTACCATTTATTTCTCACATAAAAACCGCAGAGATTTTTTTTTAAAAGTGACTGTGTAACCAAAGGTGCAACTTGACTTTTGTAATTATTTTTTGTTACATGTTCGTAAGACACGTTTTGTAAACGATATAGAATATAGAAGCGCCAGAGCGAGAGTGGCGCCAGACTAAGAAATATAGTTGTGATTAATTTCCAAATCTCACCTGATCCTCATTGAAACAAAGCTCATTTTTGCAATTAAATTATTTTAACAAATAAACCCATTTTCAATAAATTATCATAACTATATAGGTACAATGGCTAACAAAATTAAAACAAATCGCTTTCGGGTACCGTACATCTTAACTCCACGTCGGGCGTTAGTAAGCTATGTGAAATCCCAGCATTACGACGGCTTAGTGGATTTATTTTATTACGTTTACTTATTCGCCGTTTAGATCGAGGGTATGATGACCGTCCGACCGCGTTTAGAAGCTACTCTGCTTAATTAAATGTAACACAAGTGCCGCCACTATACACGAGTGAGTAAGCCTGACTGGCTAGCTCTGAAACAATGCGCAAAATGTATACTAATTTAGCACAGACTGTAGCTTAAGCTCTGGTCACTCGACTGAATTCTGTTTCTACCATTGAAACTGGTATTGCTGGATCTCTTTATTAACTTTATCTCTTCTACGACCAGTATAATCCGATGACGGCACCGTTAGAGAACAGTCAGCATCTCTTGGTAATTGAGGACAAGATTTACTTCGGATCTCTGAAACATCGGAATTAGATAGTTTTTTGAGAAGCACTCTTTTGCCGCCTTGGCAACAAGCCTAACTGAATATACAAAGTGAATGTATATTCAGTATAGAGTTGATCGAATCTATACATTTTGGCCAAAGACCAAATAAAAGACAACTTAATTATAGAGTTTGGTAATCAAGTCAAAAGATAGACATTTATTTTTATATTTTTTCTCTATAATAAAGTGTGTACGGTTCACACACGTACATTTTTATATTGCTTAGTCGACAACCTACTTTAGCCGTGACTCGTGTACCTAAGTTTAAACATTTTACAAAGAGTGCAGTAAAAACTGACAGAGAGAAGTCGCCACCAAGAACAATTGTTATTATTTCATTATACGTTTTACATAATTTAAAAGTGATCTTTCCCTGCTGCGCTCTCAACAACTAACTTCAACTATAACTACAAACATCTGTTCTAATGTACCAAACCATACAATGTGTCTATATTATTATATATGAATAATTTCCCTTTATTTATGCGATGGGTGCAGCTGACCAACGCGCTGACCTAGGTACATAAACTCCAATACAATATGAAATTAGACAAAATATTTTTCGGTATGTATTAGGGTAGGTACACATTATACTTAGATTAATTTTTGTTATGGGAAATGTAGGTATGGCCACATGTTCAGTAATGGAGGAGTTCCTTAAAGCGCCCTGTCCAATCTGACACACTTTGTCTGCCTTTCAACCCCTGCAAGAAGGTAAACGAAATTTTCAATCTTCCATGGCCTATTCACCTGCCGACGCCTCGCCTTTGAACTGACCAAAGCGTTTTCAGTTTAAAGAATGCTGTGAATGTTAGCCCAAAGAATGTGAAAATAATAATTTTATAATGGAACTTCGAAGCAACTAAGTAAGCTCAAATTGTCCGAGTCGGTTATGATTAAAGTTTGACAGCGTTAAAACATTACTTTTAACATACCTATTAGAATGTATTTTCACGTGAAATATCTCCATATTTATGGGTAAAAATTATCAAAATAAAGATGATTATGTTTTCCCTGAAGCCTTATATGAACGACGAATTACTTATACACAGATACTACTAGAACATTAGAAAGTTATTTGAAGCCGAAAATAAAAGTTAAGGTAAACAATCTATTATTAGTGACTTAATTGATTAATTTGCTCGTATTCTACTACTAATTAAAGTGCTTCGAGTCAATTAAGAGTCTTTTCCCGACGCTTTCTTGCTTGCTTCCTGCAGCTTCGATTAAGCGATTCAATTTTCCAGCTTGAATTAGAAACCGCTTAGTTATTTTTCTGTTCTGTTAGTGGAGTCAAAAAGGAAATGAGATGTATGTCCGTACTTAATTTATTGATTATGCACAAATAGAAAATATAATATAATATAACACTAAAATAATACTAAAGCTAAAACTAATCTAAGGCTAAGAAAGCTAGAGATAAAAAATGGGTTAAGTCCCCCACATCCGGCAGTGCACCCAAGAGACTGGCTGCGTTGCCCCGTTGGATAGCTAAGCTAATCCGCTGGGCCAAATAGGAGCCAGATCGGAGGAAAGTGCTCGGCGTATGATGTCGTTGAGCTCGGCATGGCGGGGAATGCGACCGGCGCTTCTGCAGCAAGAGAGACCATAGTGCCCGAGCTGGTCGACGGCTGCGCCGCAGCGGCAGAGGTGGGGGACGTTGCATGCAGCGCCGAGACGCAGGCATACGGCGAGACGAAATGTGGTGCGGTCCAGTAAGGTACCGATGTTGGCCGACGGGAGAGCGTGCAGCCTGAGCCCTGATTCCCACTCCCCAGCGGCTAGTAGACGAGCATTTATTGATGTGTCATATTACTTAGGGACTTGCTTGTAGATATAGATATGTATAAATTTTAAATAAACACGAAATATTTTATTAAAATCCTCTAACACTGAATACTGCTACATTTATAGCAGCTCAGACAGCAGAATTGATTATACATCTCCATGTAATTGTATGTATTAAGGTGTTGTATCCATAAAGTCACGACAATTTAAAATACAAAAACTTGTTACATATTCTACAGATTGTAAATTGTGATCGTAATAAGAAATCATTTCTGCTCAGCACAGGATCGAGGCCTGACTCGCACCTCTTGGCCGGTTTTTTTACTTTTTTTATTTTATATTTACGACTAAACCCGCGTTTGACATCAATCTCATCTCATCTCTCTCTCTCTCTCTCTCTCTCTCTCTTGACTTCATACAATGTTGTAAGTACCTATATTTTTTGCGTTTAGAAGTCATGTCCTTATTATGTTTCCGGGTACTTATCTACATTTATAAAAGTGAAAGAGGATATATTCTGGTGACTCAAGTAAGAAAGTATTCTTTAATCTGCAGAAATAAAGCTTTTCCACAATTGAGTTAATCACGCCTGTTTAACTCGATTTCCTTTTAAGAAACCTATTACAAGCCGCAGGGACTATTCTTGGGAAAAAGGTTACGGGCTAAATTGCTCTGAGGTAGAACCAGTCAATTTAAATGTTAAAGGAGAGATTCGTTTAAAAAATTGCCAATGCAAATTATGGTGCTGGAAGATTTTTTAAGTAATAGGTGACCTGTGACCTAAATTGCTGCTTCGAAAGTGCTTTCGTACTGTACCTGTAGGTATTTTTATTTTTTATGGAACCCTACGAAAAGCTAGAAACGGAAGAGATATAAAGAGACCTAATAATTCGATTTAGTAAAGTGACTTTTGAATATATGGTTTGACGTAACGTTAGTGTGGTGAAAACTGTGATAAAGGTAACTTTAAAACCAAATTGTTAATCCTACAGCAAGGTATGACGGTGCCATTTTAACTGCCATCTACAGCCGTTATTAAAAAATAAGAAGAAAAGCTCGCCTAGTTGTCCACTTACCTTCAACCTACCTGACAGTGCTATAAGTATTATGTAGGATTATAAGAACATTTACCATCCAGGGTAAATGCTAGGAATAAAATAATACCTCCATAATCTTTATTACTTAAATTTATAATATTGTCTGTTCTTAATAAAATTAAAAAAAATACAATATTTTTACGCAGTTTCATTTAGCATTTCTCTCAGGCGTCGACGTAAAATTTTCCCCCTGGGGTTTCTGGGTATTTGCGAAATAAACCTTACACCTCCACGAAGCTGCATATAGGGGGAGACCTGAAAATTGAAACGTAACATTACCTAAGTGATTAAAAAACAACACCTGTTGTTTAACTACCATTATTGTTGAAATACACGCAGAATGTCCAATACACAAAATATTCAACATGTAAAATGACCAATACGCCACATTCGGAGCCAGAAAATGAAACAAATCAATGTAGGATACGAATATAGTATTCGTACTATAATTACACTTGACCAATATGACTACACCAGTCCCACTGTAAAGGAAGGTCTATAATCAGTATCACAGAAATATAAAGCGTAGGGAATTTTAAAACTTGTGTATAGTACGAGTACAATAAAGAACAATAGTGTATCCGCTATCTAACTAAAAAATTCCAAGAGAAAAAAAGATCAGATGATTTTAGGTTTAGGATTATGTTTTATAACTTTTTAAGTTTTCGGGGTTATTAAAAATATTATATTTAAATATGGGATTTTTACCATTACCGCATTGGCGCATGCAACTGTGCCTACAACCTACAATTGCCGAAATATGGGGATATTTCGGCACAGTTGCATGCGCCAATACATTACCTCTGTCGCGACATAATCCACTAGCTCCTGCTCCGTGACCTTAGACCCTGGATGCCGCACAACGAAGCCCGTGGGCTCCTCGCCGTACACCGGCACTGGTTTCCCGACTACCCCAGCCTCGCTTACGTCAGGATGTAGCAGCAATACCGTTTCTATCTCCAATGGAGCCACCTGTAGATGAATGAGTCAACCTTTTTATTTTCCAAGACAATTTCTGTGAAGAGGCTGCACGGGGTACCACTCTTTACCTATTTCTGTAGCAATGCTTGAATTACGTGTCTCGGTCGGAAGGGTAAGAGAACTAGCGTAATTACTGGCACATGAGGTACTCCATCTCAGTTCTCAAGGTTAAAAACGTATAAAACCCTCTAATAACATTATGATAAGATGAGATGTCTATGGGCAACTGAAATCACTACCATCATAATATAGCCCGTTTAGTCAGTCGTCTGCTCCCCATAAACAATAAAAAAAAAGATAAAGTTGCAAATATACGTACATCTCTAAGATAAATAGGTACATAATAAGCATACTGAGGGAACTTTATAAGACCTAAATAATCACCCTTCTATTTAAATAGCAAAAGTGTTCATATTTGCTTTGATGTGCCCCGACAATGTTCCGAAGAGCCTATACTTTCTAAATCAGTGTGCTCCATCTTTTGTTTCATCGTTACTTTACTCATCAGGTAAAATTAATGTCTAGAATTGTCTATATGCAGGTTTAGTTTCGAAAAAAAGTTGATGATACAATCTAAGTAATATATAAAACATTTAATAATGCATTGAAGTAACAAACGTGTAAATTTTTGATTTAGGTGATAACAAATTAATTTTTTGTTAACGTAACAACATCATAGCGAAAACAAAACCAATTCGTTTAAAATAGACCCTCGTAATTAGAAAACTTTTGATGGCTGTCACTTTGTAACGTTTATTGTAATTTTAATAATAGACCGAACAAAATATCCAAGAGTTACCATTTTCTTTGTTTCTAATTATTTATGTTCAAGGTATTGACTAATTTGTTATTTCATATTTGCTATTAAAAGAACGTTAAAATATAAGTAGGATAGTATGTACGAGAAACATAACATCACGGTACCTTATTTCCATCATACTCCAGTATTTCCTTCAATCTATCTACGATGTTGAAATATCCATCTTCGTCATAGTATCCTAAATCTCCAGTCTTGAAAAAGCCTTCTTCATCCAAATAAGTCGACGGTTCCACTCCTATGTAGCCCTTCATGAAAACTGGGCCCTTTAGACAGATTTCTCCACGTTGATTTGGGCCCAAGACTTCTCGGGTTTCAGGGTCTACAACCTACAGTTATTTTCTGATGTTAATTATATTTGTGAAGCACAAAAGCGTACTGTTAAATTAAACTATGTATCAATATAGGATAAAACTTATTAGTTACATACGGGTCCCACTAATCTTAAAGGTGGTATGATTTTGTGCAGAGAAAGCAAGAATGTGTGCATTGCTGTGTCTCGGTTTGAAGGGTACATAAGAAAGCCAGTGGAATTACCGGCACATGAGTCACTCCATCTAAGTCCTTAAGGTCCTAAAGCCCTAATAATCTATAGTGAGGTGAGATGTTTATGGGCGATGTCAACCACTTACCATCAGGGGCTCGTTTGCTCAAAAATGATTTGTCAAAACTTTCATAGCTTCAGAAACACACTGGGATGCAACAGACGTACCTATTATTGATAAATGTAAACTATGTTAAAAGGTATGTTACCAGCTAGAATGGGCTGCCTTTGGGAAGTTGAAGTGCTCCCGGCAATGACGTATGCTAGCGAAACATGGACGCGGACCTCCGGATTGGTACATAGACTTAAAGTAGCACAAAAACCATGGAGCGCATCATGCTCGGTATAACCATATGTGGTCTGGACGAGGAAGATAGAGGACCAGGCTGAATGGAGACAGATTGGAGAGGCACATGTCCAACAATGGGCGTATGTATGCTGATGAAGAAGAAGAAGATGTTACCTTCAAGGTAATGCCCGGGGAAGCCCCGCCGACACTTCCAGGCCTCGGACCTTTGCGGCCCCAATTCTCTGAAGTAAGTTCTCCTGCCTCGGTCATTCCGTAGCCTTGAATAACATATTTGATAGACGGAAACCTTAAATATACAGTTTAAAAATTTAATCAATCAACTTCTTTGGCAAAGCTCATATTTTAAACAAAGTAAAGCAGCAGGCAGCTTAGTTGTTACCTAAACTGATGAAATGGCTGAACTGTTCAGACAAGTAAATACTGAAACTACTGAAGTACTAAAACTACTAGAAACTCGCGGTTCTATGTATTACAGAATAATATCAGGATAATTATACTTAGGTACTTTATAACTTACTAAGTTAAATAGTAATAATGTACTAAACTCAATAATCTTACCCTACATTTGAAATAACATTTACTGAAATTGAACATGAATAAGGGATATAAGTATTCCTAACCGAGTTTTTATAGAAACCAAGACAGATACCTTTGTTTCGCTTTTTCCATAGTCTTCACATGTAGAGGAGACGACCGAGAGTAAACTATTTGAAGAGAGTCAATTTTGTTATTATCCTTCTCGTTGGTTTTAGAAAGCCAATTGACCATAGATGGAATTATTAGTGCAATGTTAACCTATAAGTAATAATGGTTATAAATACCACATTAAAAAAAAACTAAAAGGTTAATTTTAACATTAGGTACTTCCAAAATCTAACCTTTTAACTGATATGTTTTGCATTAAATCGACTTCAATGTACATCGACGATTTAACGAGAAAGATTAATTTCGGTACGTAAACAAAACGTAGAAAATTGTCAAAGTACACCTAAGGTGAAGAAATATTTATTGTTTTTTCTTGATTTAAGAATAAAATAGAATATACTTTATGGTACAAAACTTATTAAAAGACAACGCGTATGTATTGTAGAATACAATGTAGGTGGTCTTATAGCTGAGAGCGATCTCTTCCAGGCAACCTAAGTTTTTTTGCAGAGCCACTGATAGTAAAAAATGCGTATAGTCAAAACTGCTTTTTAATCTAGACCCGTGCGTGACCACACAAAATGGTCACGAGCTAAAAAGCAAGTCTTATTAATTATTAATAATCTCAGCCTATAATTTTATGGACATCACCAGTCATGTGGTGGGTCCGGCACGTAATTAATAATTTGTCACATCAATAAATTTATAAATAGAGTGAAGGACAGATTCACAAACATGTGACACATTCTTAAGATAATAATTAAGTAGAAGAGTATTGTAATTTTGTAATTTTAGCTTAAGTATGTATTTTAGTGTTACTTTATTTTGAATAAACTATTACACAGTAGAATAGTCTACAAACACTTTACCTTGCATTTTTCAAAGCATTTCAAAATTCCTTCGTGGGAAATATCATTGATATACACCAATTTTCTTCCGAGAGAAAGGAATTTGTACGTCATAAAGGTGTCGTAATTGTGATACCATTCTCCAGCAATGAAGGCTGTTTGTAGAGATTCGTCTTTGAAACTAAAAAAAATTATTATTTATTATGTATTCATTATGCTGGAATTCTTATGTAAATTAGAAAATGGTAGAAAAATTAAAAACTAAAAAAACATGAACATTAAAATTGTTCGCGATAAATGTTTCTAACCGTTTTCTAATTCACTAAAAATATATAAAATAAATTGGAAATTTTCTTTTTATAATTGTCAAACTGAATCCTACGGGATAAACCTAGTTAGGTTTATTCTAGTAATTTGTGAAATTACAGTTTTGCAACTGTACGTAAAGCTATTAAATAATACGAATTCACTTCCTACTTACTCATCGGGTAAACTATTAAGAATACAATTGAGGTGAGTCAATTGCACTCCCTTTGGCATGCCAGTCGTTCCTGAAGAGTATAAAATGAAAGCCGTGTCTCTCTGTCCTTCAACCTTTGCCGGCTCAAATCTTTTCACATCATAATGCTTCGAAGTCAACGACTTCACTGAAATCGCAGAATCTACAGCGTCGTCTAAAGTTACAAACGTTTTCACGGATTCAAAACTTTTCATAATATCGCTGTAGGTTTCCCAAAACAACTTTGAGCAAATAAAATACTTTGGTTGTGTAATGTTCATTTTGTGTTTTAGTACGGCTGCGAACAAATATGGAAAGTTATAGAATAAAATAAGAATAATAAAACAGTTTAAGTATTTGGACGTATCACAATCGGTAATGCTTAAACAAAATCTGAAGTAAATTAAAATTTAATTGAAATAAATGAGCGCGGGGTAGTCCTACTGGCGACAGTTATTATTATTAAACTGGTTATTAAACTGGTATTCGTTTGTATAATCAATTAAATAACTACAAAAAATTCGAGACTATAGAATTAACTTGATGGCTGCTAAGGCACCTCTAAATAAAAGTTAATTACAGGTAATTGTTAGTAACTACGTATTAAAATATATTAGTTTTGAACATAATAGGTAAGTATAAGAAAGGCAAATAATAGTAACATCAAAAATGTTAATTATCGTAGATAATATAAAAGTTCTTTGGGTAACATTTATTAATCATGGCAAGGACCAATAGAAACCAAAGTTTGGGAATTATTTTATTTTATTAGGCCTGAAATGGGGGGGGGGGGGGGGTGTCAAAATCTGAGAGTGGGAAAACTGGGGCAAGTTGAGTATCATATGAAAGGGCTTTGTTTGTACCCAGATAATTTACAATATTTTTATTTTTACTTTATGTTTTGACTTAAAAAAAAAGTAGTAAGTAAGTAATACGTTTATTTCACACACAGCAATGACCGAAACAGTTATAATTATAATAAAATAATTATGTAGTCAAAGGTAAACATATCTAAATCATGTATGATGGTCTTGACTTATGGCCAAAAACGTGCGAAAAAAAAAACGTTCTCCATCCCACCCCATTACTGAACGTGAATTACAATAAACGTCCTTAGTGTTAAGGCTGCCTTAAGTCACGTGTCATATAGAGATAGCCTGTATTTTTATAAAGACTTAACTTTAAGGTCGGTTAGTCTATTATCAAGAAGTGTTATTAGAAGAAAATTTCTTACCTCTACCACTCTTTAAATCGTAGGGTGTGTAAGTTGCCCCGGTGAATACCACAGCCAGAGCTGTGGGTACAAATTTATTGCATTTTTCCGAGCCCAAAGCGACGACGTCACCCCTGCGTACCCCTAATTTTCTAAGCGAAACCGACAAGTCCACGGCATATTGCGTCAACTCCTTGTAAGTTAATTTCTCGCCTGTTTCCGCATTTTCCTGGAGAAAATTTAACATTGTTATTACAATATACTTAGTGAATACAGGCTGCTATTTTATTAGAAGCAAATTTGAAATGTGCTTGTTATAAGTACCACTTCATACTATAAAGTAACCGTCAACTCTTATGTAAATTTTTATACTTACTAAAAATCGACATTAAGAGTTTTTCTTTAGGTAAAAAACAGAGAAAAATTGTTTTTCTCGTTTTTAGGTAATTGTTGATATTGTATGCTACCTATTTGCATTTCAAAAGTACTTTTAATGCCTTCTTTTTATAAAAAATACATAATTCACGTGATAATAGGTCATAGGATAGATATTATATGTTTTAGCGCTGCTACTCGTATAGCTTGAAGAAAACACGAGCGCGATCTTCTCGGCTGTTAGAATTTTGAATGGTTTTGAGATAGTGAAGACCCAGAGACCAATCCGTCCTGTCATAATTACGAATTAATTCTTACAATAACGTGATTATTGTTCTAAGAAACAAGTTGATATAGTTGTCTGCTATACAAATTGAAAAATCACAATGAAATTTGTCTAAAACGGTGTTAAATAACTCGTAAGTGTAGGTAATTTGTAAAGTACTCACCACAGCCACTTCATCTCCCATGTGTCGGAGCCGGTCCAACATAAATTTACCAAAATTCAAATGCGCCGGAACTGCCACGGTTTGATCGCCTTGCACGTAGCGCTCGTCGTTGAACATTTTAATAGGTATTTTAAACCCCTATTACACACCCTTTTACTAAAATAAAAGTAGAAATTCTATAAACTGACCTACCGCGTTAGTTTCGTTTACTAGGTGTAAACTGTCGAAATATAATATATCTTCTGAATGAACGCTATAATACGTATGCACTGATAGGAATATTCTTTCAATGTGAAGTCGTAAATAGCTTCCATATAAACAAAAGCGCAATAAAATAGTAATTGATTTCTTTGTTATTGATAAGCTGGTTAATGGAATGTTTACTGCAGTACATAATACAGTTATCTAATTTAATTAACATTTAATGATATTTTTATGACGCTTTGTTTACTATAAATTATGATAAAGACGTTACTTTTAATTCATTGACTGTTACTTTGACAAACATATTTTATTTTAATGTATACATAGGTCAGTAAAACTGCGTCATTCAGAGTTGTTTTGCTTTTAAATAGTATGTTATTCTGAAATATTTACTTAGGCGAACTAAATAACTCTTAAATTCATGACTATTAAAATAGAATATAGGTTTTTTAACCATTTAGGTTTTTAGGTGTTTTACATTAACAGGTGGGCTATGAAAAACCATTATCTGAACAGATCCGCCGTAGGAAATGGTTGTGGATAGGGCACATCTAACGTCACACAAAAAGCATCGCCTACGCCTCCTTGAACTGGTAACCTACAGGAGGATCTCGAAAACGTGAAAGACCCAGGGCTACATGGAAACGTAGTCTTCAAAAAGACCTGGATGCGGCTAAAGTACCCAGGATACTTTAAGTAGTACAGTAAGTATCCTGGGTACTTTAGCCGCATCCAGGTCTTATTGAAGACTACGTTTCCATGCAGCCCTGGGTCTTCCACGTTTTCGAGATCCTCCTGTAGGTTACCAGTTCAAGGAGGCGTAGGCGATGCCTTTGCAACCATAGAGTCTGCGGCATCGGACAGAGCGCGGTAGAAGAATATTGTCTCAGCCCTATGTACCTTAGGTGTTCTAGGACCTGAAGAAGAAAAAGAAGATGAAGAAGAAAGGTTATTTAAGCGTCTTTAAAAATCTTACACCCATTACTTACCCGTTAGTAGTGAAATAGAAAAATCGCTAGTGATTGCATCAACCTTTTGTGTCGAGTTGCAGCTACTCAATGTGATTGAGAATGCTAGTGTAAAACTCGAATGCAGTAAATTACTAACTGAAGTACCTAGGCACTGTATCGATTGATCGAAGTAAAGGGCACTGCACTGAGATTGTTCGACATAAGTTATTAATGGACACGATTCTGCTTCTAGTCCTGGTTAAACGAGTATAACATTACTAGTAGACATGTCTACAAAAAGATGTTAATAAGTAGTAGGAAATAAACAGCGTGAGGGCAATAAA
Organism: Hofmannophila pseudospretella; assembly: GCA_947369225.1. NCBI lineage: Eukaryota > Metazoa > Arthropoda > Insecta > Lepidoptera > Oecophoridae > Hofmannophila > Hofmannophila pseudospretella. The sequence goes on along the minus strand of OX376321.1, from coordinate 7,284,855 downwards.
CTGTGACTTTTGTTGACTTTAAGAAACACAGGATGAATTAAAATTTCTCTGTAATCCAGTTGTTATACTGTTTTAACTAAAATGGTAAACCTAAGCCAACAAAACCGACAATCGGAATCAGTCTGGATTGACGATGATGAAATCAAATATTTATCCGAGTTATTATAGTCCCTAAATGCAAGATTCAACGCTCACAGTGGTGTTTTGTATGGTACAGTAGAGTCCGCGCCAAGTCTCTTTGATGTCACCTGCGTATAAGTAAGCTGAAGTTTGTAAATGAAATCAAAAATCTTTTAGTATATTTTTTTCTCTAAGAAATCATTACGTAACAATACAATGTAGAGTCAATGGACTCGTTTTAATTATAGAGAGAGGCAGAGGTATTTATTTTATACCGTGTAATAAAATACTTACATAGAGCGCAGGCAGTGATTTTTACACCCACCTATGATCTCTTACTTATTTAGTGAGCCACAATACTTATTTATGACCAGGTACCCAATATAGGTACGTAGGCGAATTAGTAATCACACACATACACACACACACGCCTTTGCAATGTTCTGAGGAACAGTTTACAGCAAAGCGACTCCTTGTGGTTCCACTGTTATGCAGTCAATTCCACTGTTTAACAAAGTTTGTCGTTCATTCATTACCAACAACGTACAGTTTACGTTTTCGTATCTATGCAACTTTAACAACAAATTGTATTCTGCTAACACCATGTAAACACATATGAACGAACCGATTAATCGTTAGCTTAACTACATCAGTATATATAGTACTCTGTGGCTTAACCGGAACGTAATGTTAATTGGACTTATGGTCTATCCAATGCCATCAATATATTTTTTTTAAAAACGTAATGTTAATCGAACGATTCGTTACTAGTGGTATACGAAAAGCGTCAAGTCGCTGCAATTTAGTTCCAGGAGATCGATTCCACTAAGACAAATACAACGTAACTAAATAGAATTTAAACTGCATCGTTATGACGTGTTTCGTATGCTACTATCCACTAACGATCCAATTTCAGTTAAGTTCCGATCGAGTCAACGATCGATCGAACAGTAACGTATTTGTACATTCTACTAAAACGTTTAGTTTATACTGAATCGCAGTTGAACGGTAACAAAACGCTTCAACTGTCAAATATAACGATCAAACATAGGTTCCTCAAGGTACTTTTGCCCGATGGATAGTAAATCGAAAGGTGGCAGTGGTAGAGTTATGCGTCAGCAGAATGCGATTTGGTGTCCAAATAGAATTGGAACGAAAACTAAATTGAAATTGGATAGAAATAGAACTACAAACGCTGTAATTTATGTGAATTGGGCCCCTGTTGAGATTACGTTGTATTAGTAGAATTGGGCCCCAGTGACAGTCGAGCGTCTGATTAGCGAAGCCACGTTGATTTAATTCATAATGAACTAAATTAAACACCTTGTATCTTGAGTATCTATTTAGATTCACATGACTCTCTTTGTAAACGTGGTAGACGTAATCCTTAGTAAACATAGGATTCGTTGTAAGAAGATAACCTGTGTATAATAATAACATGTTTTTAATTAGATTTTTATAGACCTTGTGATGAGATGATGGCTATAATAGATATAGGTACGAAAGCAAAAATATGTTTTTACCATTACACAAAAGAAAGAAACGCTTTTCGATATTTCCAGATTAAGGGTGGCTTTCCACCAAAACTGTGTGAGGATGTGACGCGGTGAGCGAGGAAAAATCCGCCAATAGGATCGCTCCATTTTAATCGTGACGTGATAATGAGGCGATCCTATTGGTGGATTTATTTTTTCTTGGCCTACCGCCTTCGATTCCGCTTCCTCACACAGCTTTGGTGGAAAGTCATATAAGTATCCCATTAAAGCTTTCACAAGAAAAACCTCTGTTATATAATGATTCATAATTTTAATTTTTGACTCATTTGACTGACTGATTTATTATTTTTCAAAGAGTAAGAAAAAAAAAACAAATAATTTAAGCCTTGTTTTATTTCAATTTACACATTCATTTGGCAGTTCATTGTATAGCAGTAAAATTAATTACAAAAGTTTTCTATTTCGTCTACAAAATCGGTAACATCTATAATTAGTCTAACATTTACAGCGAAACATAATAATAATAAAATAACGTATCAACTGTCTTGTAAACTTGTAGGTAATAATGTGTCTGTCTCGTAAAACAGTACTTAGGTAGGTAAATTACCTAAGTGTAGGTAGGTTACTTAAGTGGAGTTAAATGTAGAAAATTATATAATTGAATAATGAACATCCAGTCAAAAACAGTACTGTAGGCAAGCACTGGTACCTATGTTATTTAAATGGTTTAAGTTTGATTTTGACAAATAATTGGTCTATTAGGTAGCAGAAAGTTCGATTGTAATTACACATTTTTTTAAACCAATTACTTTTATGGATTTTTCTATTTCATTTTTGAAAACAATCTACCGACGATCAGGGTTTGCCCTGAAAGTAGGTAAGTACAGTCGATCACAGATCAATCTAACCAAAATGTTAAAATTTGTGAAACTGAAATAAAGCATAAGGTTTAAAAGTATAATTTTTTGGTCGACTGTACCAAGGTAAATATTATTATTATTTAGAAATTAGTTGTTCTTGTGTAATATTTACAGAAAGATAGTTAACAAATTAGTGAGAATTTTTTTTTGGAAAAAAACGTTTGTTTATAATAAGTACTCAAAAAACCTGAGTGAAATAAACATGACATTGATGTGGTGACATTTACTTCGTAGGATATTCCAAATATCGGTGTCACTATACACATGTAATTTTTCGATATTATCTACCTATTTCAGATTCAGTGTCAAAATATGAATAATTGACCATTTCATAACTCACCGTCAGTGGCACGAAACGTTCTTAAATTTAAGTCTTCTTTAAAAATAAAATACATGATCTGCAGATTCGCCGTCGCAAGTGGAGTGGGATAGGTCACAAGGTTGGAAAGGTTGTCTGGAAGAGGCGATAAGGCCGCCTAGATTGTATTTATCGTTTCGTACGCACTGTATCACACTATTATTGTGCAAAAGATTCATTCATTCACTCTTGAGGCGGGACTCAGTCCACATTCCGAGGCAAGCACTCGACTGGGATTTGCAAGGCTCAAGGAGGCGTGGACGACCCAGCCCGACCTGGAGATCCGACGCACAGTCGAGAATGAAGCGAAGGCAGCCGGGTTTACTTGGAGAAAATTGAACGCGCGGCCACAGGCAGGCCTACATAACGTTATGTCTGCCCTCTGCCCCTATGTGGGGTCATAGGACATGAAGAAGAGAGAAGAAGAAAATACATGCTATATCTTTCTAGCCCATAGCAAAAGCTAAATTATCTACTCGACCGTAACATATGAAACAGCTGATTTTTTGAAATTTATGAAACCGACTAAAACAAGCCTTAACATTAAGGACGTTTCTTGCAACTCACGGTCAGTAAGCTAAATAAGTGTAAACGCAAGTAGCGTAGTTTCTATATTGAATAATAAAAATAATAAAATTATCAAGAAAGCAACACATTTCTCACTTTTAAACCCATATGCCAAAGAAGTGTACAAACTAATATTGAGTTTAATCTGGTATTTTGCGCGAAATTTTCTGCGTCGTCAAAATCTGAAAGGAAACAGTACAAAATTAATAAGGCTTAGTTACTTACTATTAAACAGGTTGAATTTTAGTCTCTGTGGAAAAAATGTGGCATGATCGGTTAGTGGAGTAGAATTTAGTGTTATTAAATTAATAATATAAACTATAAGTATTCTAAAGATTTCTCCAAAAAACTACTTATTTTAAATTGTATGACAAAAATCACGAAATAGGCCAACCCAACGTGACACACCTTAGTACATAATACTTTTTTTTACTATTATCTCTAGTCCCAGTGTGACGCTGCTCTGCCAGTATTTATTGGAGACGATATGAATTTTTTACGTTTTTTACAATTTTTTGGCGCTGCAGATAGGTTCTAATCATGAAATACCTAAAGAAATATCATCTACTGCACCAACCCTATATATGCCATATTCTTTTCCTGTCAGACTAAACAAAATCCGATTATTCTATAATAAGCTGTACTAAAATACTGGAATGCGGAGACGTCAAGGCTGTTCAAAAAATGCAATTTCATTTCTTGTCTAAGTTGTAGTCGCATTTTGACACTCAAAACGACTTTGAAAAAAGTACTATCCGTACGTATAAAGTAAGTAGTTAGGTCAACATAAACTCTATAGAAACAATTTCAATTACTGTTCTGAACAAACAATTGTGTTTGTACTTATGCATTAGCATAAGTAGGTAGCTACTTATTAGAGGATAAAAGTAAATAACATACAGCAAACAATAATTCCATAATAAATGTGAGTCTGTAATTAAAAGTTCCGATAATAGTAGAACTGAATAAAAAATAATCTAGAGTGTAAATTGAATGAATATAATTTATATCTTATTCCTCATTGAATTTATATATCGCACATAAAATGGATTACATACATGTAATTATTTGCTATAATTACTCTGGTCGATAATTAACATTATGATGACCTTGATAATTAATTATTAGGAAAATCGAAGAAAGGAACGTCGAAAATGAGGTAAACAACGAAATCAGTAACACTTTTGTTACTAGAGAAAAACAGACTTTATATAGTTTGTACCTTGAAGAGTACAATATATCAAATTTATTTACTTTGTTATCTTTTTAGCTTGTAGAGTATTTATTTATAATCTAGTGAAGAGACCTGTTAAACCATTTTCAGTATAATTCAATTTGATCCTAATTGGCCCGTTTTCAATAAATTTGCTGCATAATAAAGTATGTAGTATATCCAAATAAAATATTTATTTACCAAAACCTCGCATTTGTTCGCCGTAAGCTTCCCCCTGGAAGTTTGAGCTGATCGCGTCGTTCGCCTGAATAATTTGAGCTTGCCCTGTTTGGACGAAGTAAGCACAGTTTAATTTCACATTTCTGATTGCCAATCCATAAATGAACTTGTCATTTCGACTGGGATTCTCTTTTCATAAAGCGACGAGTCATTGAATGTAACTGAAGGTTTACTTTGAAAAGGATCCCCCAGGAGGCTTTTAATGACGGTCTCATCAAAAGAAAATACGTTAAAAACTTTTTGAAACACATAATAAGTTGTGTAAAGAAAACTTGTTTGTAAAGAAAATTGTATTTAAACATGTATCAACTCGACTTTAAATCCTTTCTATTATGTTTTAAATTCAATAATTATGTATGTATGTATTTTTTTACTGGATTTAAAGTCATTTATGACAAATGTAAGAAGTGTATTGAATTAGAGGGAAATTTAATAGTAAAAAAAATATTTATACATTTCTACCAGCAATTTTAATACCCTAGGCTCAAAACTTTTCAGCCACCCTTCGTATTTATTAAAAGTGGTGACTTATTACCCTTTTTCCTAATTGTTTGGTTGTCCAATACAGATCTTGGGGTAGTTGTGAAAGCCGACGGAGGGACAGGTATTTCTAAAACCAAAATAATCTCATATTAATTTACACCCTATTTTATTCAACAATAACGTAGAGTATATTTGATGAACGGATACGAACACAAAATATGGACTTACCGTCAAGTTTGATGATTCCATCGGTCTCACCAAGAGAGTTCTTGGCAACGCATTTGTAGTGGCCGAAGTCCTCTTTGGAAATGTTTCTGATCTTGAGCATCATAAACTTGTTGTATCCACTGTCCATAGGGTACGCTTCGTACTTTCCACCTACAATTTCCATTTCTACTTTAAATTATTAAATCTGTGTGTTTGATTCACTACTTATTACATAAAGCAATATTTTGGTGTATCACCAATATCACTATTATTAGACAAGTAGAGATAATGTAAATACTGCAGAATACACGGTGTTCACATGGCCGACCAGTGTTTTGGAACTTGCACTGCCGTGCACTTAGTTAGATACAATAGGTAAAAAAATTAGCAAAATTTCGAAAGATATTTATGGTGATTGTTACCACTATAAGCCTGACATTGTCCCTGAATATGATACTAACTACTAACTAAATTGATTGACATGTCCCAGAATAGATATATGAGGCGTCAAGTTAATAATACCTATATGATTTTCAAACAAATAACAGGGCAACAACAATACTTTCTGTTTTAAACCAGTTAATAAACTGAGTACAAGAAGTATTTTAATTTTAAAACTATTCATTTGAGAAAGTAAATATCGAGGGGCGTATTGTACATAGGGTACAACTGAAAGTTTTGCGCTCATGGCCGCTCATGAATGTTTGAATTTCGAATGTTATATTATTTTTAAACATAAAAACTCATTTATTGATTAAAATAATTTATGGTATCGGCCGTCGCCTGAGAGAGAGGGGCTGTGTCCCCGCTCCGGGTCGTTCTTGGTGCGGAGGTTGGTTGTGGAGATTCAGCGTGGCAATGCCGCGAGCGTCATGGGGACCTTTGCGCCAGCGTCGACACGGGGCGGAATTTTTGACTAAGGCTTTTCATAAGTCTTTTTTTAGCTTTAAATTAAATTATTATAATAAAAATTAATATAATTTATAGAGTGGAAAAACACACACAGAATTGCATTCTTATAAATTATGTTAAAAGCAAACTCTCTTAGATAAGAATAAGAATAGTAAGTAATGAGATGTTTAAGTATTTATGGTGGGATATCGCTTGTCAATTGTTTTTTTATCACAAGTCGAAGTTCGTCGTCCGTAGCAAAAATGGAATTAACGCGAAAATATTATAGGGCGATGAATTTTTATGATTTTAAAAGTTCCCTTTCTCCGCAAGATTGCACTGCTCGTCTTTTAAATGCTTTTGGAAGGAAAATACCTTATCTGAGCAACAACGTGGGAAAAAAATGATTGCTTTTTTTTCTACCAGACGGGCCCTGTCTGCACGATCCCACTCGAAGAAAGAGTGCACCACCATGTTTGCCCAGTGTGTTCAAAAAAGTTAGGGGAAAACGACCAAGAAGTCGCATCCTCTTGCACCATGATAATGCTTCTCCGCACACAGCGAACAAGACAAAGTCATTTTTGGGTTCTGAAAAGGTGGAGCTCGTGACCCATCCCGCACACAGTCCGGACCTTTCACCACAGATTTCTTTATTTTCCCAAAAATCAAAGATTTGATGAGAGGTTTGACATTTACGGGGCCAGAAGAGGCTGTGATAGCTTTCAATCAGCACCTAAAAAACATGCCCTCAGATCAATGTTCCTCATGTTTTCAAAAATGGTTTGAACGAATAAAATATTGTTTAAAATGTAACGCAGAATACTTTGAAATACTACTTATAAACAGTTTTATTTATAAGGTACGCAAAACTTTCAGTGTGCCCCACGTACGCGACTTCTATTCCAATAGAAGGGAAACTATTTTCATTATGAAGTCATAAATCAGTGATACAATCGAACTGTGCTATAGTTGACAGGAACACGCGTTATACCGAACATGATGAATGTGTTGTCCTCAATATTCTACTCTCGGATGTCATGGGTCGCGGTCGTTTCATTATAAACTTTTGACATGTTTTATTAGAATTTTACATTGATTGATACAATTTCGTAGGCGAAATTGTTCATGCGTTTTAGAGTCAATGACAGACAGTATTGTGGTAGTATTCCTAAGTTGAAAAATATTTCAGAGAAAATAGAAAATTAAATATACTTCATTTCCAAGTATGCCTTTTACACTTTATTTATTTACCTACATTAGGCTACTTACACTTATCTGGAAAAAGAGCGAAAACGTTCCATCTGTTTGAGCTTCTACTTCACTCTAGTCTCGTATCGTATGGTATTACGAGACTAGACTGAATACGAGTAGAAGCTTGAAACCCAGTCACCAACTTCAATTGTACTAAATCACATAAACTGTATTGTGTATTCCTGACACCAAGTTACATAGTGTCGACGCATAGTATGAAATCTCACCGGAAATGATCATGTCTCCCCGGTCCGTGGTCCAGTAGTTGATAGACGAGGGGTACGCCTCCGTGTGGCACTCCAGAGTAACATCCTGTCCGATGTAGGCGCCTTCTAGCTGGTTCGGGATCGACAGCATCGGTGGAACTGTTCATCATAGATAATTTAATTTCCGCTAACTGTACTTTTGTAAGTAGTAAGCGTCTTTCTCTTAACGTTCACTTAATAATTCAAAATGTACAACTATAGTCGAATAATGAATTAGATATAACTCTTACACGATTTCAAGCAGCGAAATATTATACTCTAGAAATGTAATAGACGCACGCGAGTGGCGCCACAAAATGTGTACACAAAACACAAAACGGAGTGCGAGCGGCAAGTCAATCGCGCGTTTGACTTCGAATTTTGAAATCGATCTGTGCATCATACGATCCTATGTAAGAGTTACGTAGACGGATATTCGCCTTTATGACATCGTCGTAAGATCTATTTTTGTTCAAACATTAATTTGAGTTTCATTGCGTGAGAAATGTGTTGCATTATTTTCAATTCGCACACAGTGGTGAGAGATTTGGTGCCATCTTTTACGGGAATTTTGTTGGAAGTTACTCGTCTAGGGTATAATATGTCGCTGATTTCAAGCCATACAGTTTCATCGGCTTTAATACAACTTATTTTTGCTGATTCGGTGTTGACTTTAATGAGAACGATCGACGACAGCACAGAATGCACCAATAAGCTTATCCATGTGTAATTGTGATATTTCGATGTTTTAATAAGACCCTTCCTTTTCGCTATGATAACATATACACTGACTCATATGTTTGATCGAAATTATATCGTATGGTAGACATAATAAGCTGAAGCGGAAAACCCAAAAGTTTTATGTTACAAGACTTACACTGAACCATAAGGCTGATGCGTTTACTGATCGAAGGTGGAACGCCATTCGACGCAATACACAGGTAAGCCCCCATGTGCAGTCGAGACACCTTGGTTATCGTCAGCGTGTCTCCGTCTACCACGCTAACTGTCAACAGAACAGATAGATATTTTAAGTAGTATTGTTGTTGTTGTTTTTTTTAAGACAAAGGTAACTAAGCCCATACAGCCATGTCTGATGTAAACAACTCTTTTAAGTCTTAATTAAAATGCTGGTGTGACACATTTCACAACACATTTTCAAAACAGACGCCAAAAGATTCCGAGTTATTTTCAAGATTCCAATACGGTCATTGGCAAATTACAGAGTGTAAATCACTAGCAGGGGCCATTAGTTAAAGAAAAAAAATTACTTCATGTAGTTTTGTTTAAATTTTGTTTCCCTACACTTTTACGATTTATATTAACGCTGTAGTCTGTACAAATAAATTGTATCGATGTGGGTGGATGTTTGTTTGTCCCTATCGGTGATTCATATGTTTCTAAAAGAGATCCATAGCTGTGCAGTGAAACAGCCTTAATAGTCATACGTAACATTATTTTAGTAGTGCCTTACCCGATTCACCATTAAACATATACTCCTGTCCGTCCTCCCGTCGCCACATGACGTAAGGTTCGGGGTACCCCGATGCACGACACACCAAGGTCATATCGGACCCCTCCCGTACCACCATGTCCGTCGACGTCATGTTGTCTATGATTGATGGCGGCACTACGTAAACAAACGTAAATAAATTACTCCTTATATGTACAATATGATCCACATAATCTAATGGCAGACCGTGACTCATATAAACCGTAACAAATATAACGAATATAAACCCTGCAATGATTTTAGTTGTATATACTTGTACGACTATATAAGTATGCTACCCACATTGTAATTGTATTTGTATTTATATAATCTCAAAGCAACAAAACCCGTTACAAGATAAGTCGTAAATAAGTAAATAATAAATGAAAATTAAATTATTTACATTTCTTATGTAACACATTGCACAGCTTAGATAATTAAGATTATATTTAACATAATTAAACAGAAACATACCTATAATAGTACAATAGTGTACAGTCAATAAAAAATAAAACACATTAGGCAGTGATGTTTGAACAGCAACACAACAGTGCCTATAATTTACAAGAGAAAATATTTTAGATAATTTACTTGACACACGTAGGAGGAGCTGAAGATCCATTCCAAGGCGAGGTTTGACACATCCATTACATCCACAGAATGATTTATATTAGATTTTCACTATCTGTCATATTACCGGCGACTCACAAAGTACATAGTGAAGTTTTTGTTTAAGTATACGAGTACGCCTATAATTTGTAACTTATCAACTACATTTCAGATACCTACTTATATAATTTTGTAGCCTATCATTATTCCACATATTTATGTGTAATTCGTTTATTCGTGATGTAATTCAAACACTTTTACCTTAGCAACATAAGAAACCATTACTTACTATAATTTTATCAAAAAAAGCCCTTTCCGATATGATACCCTACTTGCCCCAGTTTCAGATTTCGACTCCCCATTTCTCATACAGACGGACATACACCGAAGTCTCACCACAAGGGTTCCTTTTTTACCATTTTGGTATGGAACAACCCTAAAAACCCAATAAAATATTTAAAAAAATTATTCCCGTCTAAATTATTACAGGACTCACCCACAACTTGCAGGTAGCCCTTCCTGGAGCGCATGGGGTCAGTATTGACCTGACACATGTACCAGCCGCGGTCCACCTCCTGCACGCTCTTGATGTGCAGGTACCACGAGCGGTGGTCGTTGTACGACAGGCTGATGCGAGGGTTCTGCGTTATTATGTTGTGGTGGATGCTCAGGATCGTCTGCGTGTCCATGCGTACCCACGCTACCTGATAAGAAACGGTATTGGAGTTTTAGTTCTATTTCATTGTGACATATAATAGTATATTCGCGAGAGCCATAAATTTTGATAGGTATTCAAATCGTGACTTAGGCCGCCTTGTTTGTGCCTTAAGGCGGACTTACTTTCTTCTAGATCAGTATTACACCGAGTTCTTACTATCTATGATCCGAAATAAATAGAATAACTTTCTCTTTCGGTACAACCCTAAAAACTTTAAGCTCTCTTTTAGTTAAATGAGAAATTCTCTAAGCTTTGAGCTTGTTATTCCGGTATCGAAATAGCCACGATTTCTGCTTTCACTTCTAAATTCTGGGCACCACTAGCACTCCTCTAATATCTAGTTACAGCGTTGCTCTTTACCTTAAATCCCCTCAAATTGTCGACAACGCACGCTAACAATGCGTCTCTGCCAATAGTGACGGTCACATTCGGTATTGGCTCAGCGAATCTCGGGTACATTGATTCTGGAAGACAAAAGTTTCTTAAATACACTTGTAACTTGTAAACATGTTTACTAGTACTTAACCTACTAAAGGTCTGAGATCGATAGGTAGCTGGAACTGGCGTCGGCGGAAAGATTCACAAACATGACGCGCGGTTAGGTGCCGGCGAGTCTGGCGTCACCCTAGTTTATTTCTAGTTTGGCTGAAATCTTTAACTTTTTTTATTGGTCACGTTTCTAATTTCAAGTAGTGCCTATAAATGAAAAGTGTAGTTAATGGCTATGATTTGTTTGTTATTGTGTAATAGGTAATACTTAGTGTTCGCATATAAATTAGGCTAATTACTTCTTCACTCAGTGTCTTTAGTAATTGCTCCGATCCGAGCAGAAGAGTCTTCCTAATTGGTTGAAAACATTGTTAAAAATGGAGTCTTCTGAGATCCGAACTCGGATCGGGGCGGTGAACAAACACTCAGTGTGAATTCAAAGAATCTTTTCATTTTCTATAACGATAAAGGTGAAATAAAACTTGTAAGCAGAGTTTTTCACCTCACGAGTTAATTCGATGTTTTTGTTAGTTGCTAAACGAGAGTTCTCCTCGGCCGAGACACAAGGGGTACGTGATTTACGTCCGGCCCACCGACGACAAATAGCGGTTTGTCGCGGTATCACTCTTTCACCGGCGAAATAATGTATCAAGGAGCGATGCTCAAATACCCCACTAAATCCACAGCCGAGGACCTTAAACGTTACCCGTCAAAGATATACTTCCAGATTATTTAGGCTTGAGCTTTATGGTGTTATATCGTTTGGAGGTTAGAGTATATTTTTGCAGTTCTACCATACCTGCGCTCTGACTGAAATCCTGTTCCACAAACTTGGTGAAGGATAGGTTACCAAAAATACCTAAATTGGTGCTATCACAAAGATAGAAATTATTTTATCATACGATTTTCACAACAATAGGTATTATTATACTCTAGCATTGTTTCTTGAATTCGCGTTAAACACATCATACGACTATGTAATTTAATTCTTAATAATTGTGCGAACAATGGCAGATGGACAACGTAATGTGTACCTAATCGGAATGGGTAGTGGAAACCTATTACATATACGAGTACATAGCATAGACTAGACATTCTAGAAAATGTTATGGTATAGTTATCGTATACCCAGATAGAAGCAGTACTAGGGACATAAACTAGTACTCGTAATGTTTTTGATTGGATAAAATTTTTGGCGTTGGTATGCCATACCAAGTATGGGCCGATTCTACCCATACTCTTAATTCGATTGCTTTCAGTGAATGTCATGCCATGCATGCAGTAAATTTTGCAAAGACTTCTTTAGGGCCTATAGAAGGATGGATAGGTATAATTTATACTTCGGGAAAATAATATAGGGTAACCCTTCCCGGATGCTATTCGAACAAAACCTATTTGAACCCAACACATAGCAGTGAGCAGCTCACGCAGCTAATAGGGAATATTCATCTTCTAACAATTTATATTATAGGTACATATGTTACAGCCAAAGTAATTAATTAGTCATTATACATAATGACCAGACATTATGTATAATGTCTAAATTTTGTAGTTAATGTGATTAATTATTTACTTCATCCAGTCACTATACATAACAGATAGTTAGAATTGGTTAAAGTAATAATCACACGGTGACATGGTCCTACTCGCTTCTAACTAGTGTTGCAAAAGTATAGGTCGCGCAGCCAGAGTTTAGGCGAACACAATACGTCATGCGGAGCCATGAGGAGTCGTGCGGAGCTATACGGAGTCATGCGGAGCCATACGGAGTCATGCGGAGCCATGTGGAGTCATGCGTAACAATGCGGAGACTTTGGCTAAATCGGGACGATATTACATATAATGCCTGGATAGTATAAATAATAGCTCGTTTAATCACTTTGGCTGTAACATATTTATCATTCACTTACCATCTGGGACTTCTATAGGCGCTACAGAAACTACATTTTGCCCACTAGGTAATTCTCGACCTGAAATGAAAATAACATTGTTATTCTCAGAACAAATTAAATAATAAATTAATTTAGTTAATTCATTTAGTTAATATTTTTTACATGTTGTGTACAGTAAAATAAGCTTGACTAGTAATTTCCAGCATATATAAAAGGTACGGATGAAAATAAATTATTATTATAATAAATTAACATTCATTTCAGATTCAACGATTTTGTACTGATCTCTATATTATTACAAAACTAGGTTGCTACAGCGTTGTAAAAATAGAATTAACTATAAGACAACATTAAAAGCACACTATATAGAACATGATACTAGCTTTATATTTTAGGTTACTTAAGTTGTATTGTGAGATGTAATAGTTTAACTACTATACAATAGTTTAACGACTATAATGTCGAACTCCCTATCGGCATACAAACCTTTCAAGGTTTTGCCGCCTAATGGGATACAGTATGTACCTACCATGTACTTTGTATGTATTAAAATTAAAAATCTCTTTATTTTCATAATCACGATACATTAAACTATACTAAACGTTGGACTCTGCACTAGGCAACAGCCTGTATCGCGGAGGCCGGTTCAATTTTCCTTATCTAATAATTACATCAATTTATAATAAGATATTTATGAGATATTTAATTATTATTATTTATTTATATTTATATTATACATTTATTAAAATAAACAGAAATAGAGATGAGAAAGATTAAAAGATGATATTAAATAAAAAATAGCTCAGATTCTACCATTACTATCGGTTTTTATCCATGGACCGTCAACACAGCAAAATATGTCAGTCAATATCGACCAACCTACAGATCAAAGGACATCTATGAGGACATTGAAAAGTGCCTTTTCAATCAATTTAATTGAACTAAATTGATCAATTATCCTTATCAACCAATAGGTGTTTCAATTTATGGAAAATAATAATTGACAAAGTCATTTATAACTACTTATAAAATAAGTCTTATATGTATACCTACTACTAATTGTAAAGCCAATCGTGCTCCACTACTCTTTGTTTTTATGTAAGTAAGTAGGCGATGGAAGGATCCAGCTGGCGAGATTTCTTTGACCTCTAGGGGCGTCAAGAAAGCAGAACATATAAGAAACCTTATACTATTAAAAAGTACTAGTACCCCGAAGTTGACCTCTGGATTTCGTCAGAGTCAATAGTTTTGGAGTCGAAAATATTTCATTATTTATCTTTAGGTAAAATTGAGATTTTTTTGTAAGTTCCACTCTCGGGCTCTTCTGACCATCGATGTGTAGGAACGCGCTATTTGAGGACATGGATGACGTAACGTCAGTTGTATGAAAGGGAAAAGGCAAGATCTTCCACCAGGCGGGATGTTGTTGCCTGGTGACCAGATGTCTTGGTCCGACTATGGATGTTTGGAACTCGTATATATACGAAGTCTCAGGAAAATTTCGATAGCGCGTTCTACACCGATGCGAGTAGGTTCTAATCGTAGGTGGCACACCACAACACACACACACACACACACGCACAAGCGCGCGCGCGCGCGCACGCATACTCTAGCTAATTATAATAAATAAGGATTACGACTTACCGTGAGTTGCAAGTAACGGCTTTAATGTTAAGTCTTCCTTTATTTATTTTATTTGGAAACACACAGCTTACAATACAAATATAAAAATAGAGATATATAACTAATAGCCATTAACAGTTTTCGCCTATAAATACAAAAATGTGCTTATGAGGGTTTAGAAAATGAGATGTTGGTACCCCAGGGGGTTTTAGTGGGGCCGGGGGTCGAAGTAGCGGCTAGTCATGTGTCGTCTGATCGCTGCTGGACTGGTGTTGAAAATATCAATTCCGCAGTAGTTTGATTAGTTATTAATTTATCACAAATTAATTAAATTAATGATTTAGTAATCATTAATAGTGATCGGATTGCATTTGTACCTAAATTTGACTTTTTCGCACGAAAATTTATAGTGGACACGCTTTGTTGAATAAATTTAAATATTTTCATACCAAAAAATCCCGGTGTTTCGTATTCATCTTTGCACCAATTTAGAAAGTTTTTCAAAATTCAACTTTCGCGATTCAAAACAGATAGTTCTGGACATTTCTTTGCGCGCCAACTAGCAGCGCACCTAGCGGAAAAAATCCGCAAGTTAAAAAAGATTCCGAGAAGAGCATGGCGCCGTCGGTCCGCCGCTCCGATAAATTATTCATTAAAAACCCAAAATCTCGTGCCACATATAAATAAACTTCTCCAAAATCAACGAAAACACTCCAGCGCCTATCTAGACAAGATTTACAACGAAATCAGCTCTTGGAAGACCATCAGACGGCCCTGAAGGATTCTTGGCTGCGGCTGCGCTGGTGAGTCTAATAATCCACTGCTATCTGAACTATCTAACCCTTTTCAGAACACCCGGGATTCCACTTAAAATCCCGGGAACGCAAAAAAAAAGATCGCAAATACTTTCAGGGGAAGAGTGATCCCTAGTCATGAGGGATTGATGCCCAGGAACAGTTCACCGTAGAACACAGTAGAAACCGGATCTCAGGAACGAAATCATCTAGGATTATCGTATTTTGCATCAAATGACTTTATTCATGGAGCAGCGTCCACACACTTTATTTATTCAAGAGGGAATATCCACATTATGCTAGCAGAGCAACTTTAGTACAAATGCAACCGATTATTATCCGATCACTAATCATTAAACTGTGCACTGGCTCTGTAAAAGAAGGAGTTCCTTCTGTAATTTGTGTTTACAGGTGAAATATGTAACTGCAAAGAATTTCTCAGTTGCTTTGTCGGTACTCTAAATTGAATTTCGCGCAATATTGAAGGAGAATCGATATACCCATTTACAATCTTACTCAGATAAACTTCATCTAAAATATTCCTACGTGCTTCAAGTGGAAGAAAGTGGTGTCTCTTGCATCTAGCTTCGTAGCCTATATCGTATCGCTTGCATTTTAATTGAGATATCTAAGAAATCTTCTTTGGATAGATTCCATTCTCTTATGATATACTCGATATATGCATACTCGAGGATACGCACGTAAGAACAGTACAGGACCTTGACAGGCTTGAGTTTAGTGAACCTAGAACAAGATCTAATTACAAACCCTAAATTTAGACGCTTTATTTATTATATAGTCTACATGTTCATTAAACATTAATATGGAATGAAGTACTACAACACCAAGGTCTTTCATACGGCTTACTTTAGCATAGCGATTGGTATCTTAGAGTATAATTGAAATTAAATAACTATATGTTGACTTTTCGTGTCTTATGGCGTAGAAAGGGATAGTATGTCTTTTTAATGAAGACTTAATTTAAGAACGTTTCTTGCAACTGACGTATAGACTGCTGTTTTTAGTTTTTATTGTTCAAGTGATATTTTGAAATCGATTTCGGTCACTTAACCTTTTTTATTCAGAATATTTGTTCATAAATTACTTTTAGACATTTTACAACTAGTTTTAAAAAGATAAAAAATATTTATATGAAAATAATGTCCAAAGTTTGTTAAACTATTTATATATAGTAAATATGAGTATATCCTCCATAAACTAAATTAATTATCGAATCATAAACTAAATTAATTTTCATATTTTATTACGTTAACAACTAAAATAAATAAAATCTAAATATTAGCAAATATAAAAAAAAATCAGTAAATAGGAACTTTTCAATTTGTTTTCCCTTGGAAGTATCTTTTCGGGCAATATAGGTACTTTCGTCAACGAAAGAAACTAAAATACGAGTAATTATTCGGTTAAAAACTAATCTTCGTGTTACTATCATAGAATATTATTAATATTGTATACTTACCTACATAATTTAATTTTAGTGCCTTGCAGAACAGCGCCTAGAATGGGTTTTATGACGATGCAGTAATCAAAGCCGTAATTGTAGTGCCGTTACTGTGGAAACTTCATTACTACCCGTTATAATGATAATTTTAATTTTATTGACAAAGTGTCTTATAAGTAACAAACCTATAATTAAAACAGCCATTCATAAAGATCTATTTCTATCGATTATGTAGATACCTTTTTTTCTTTAATGAATGCTGCTAGTAATTTACACTGCAATTTGGCCAATGACCGTGTTGGAATCTTGAAAATAACTGAAACGTTTTGGCGTTTGTTTTGATAAAAACGTCGAGATTAAGGGAGAGTGCGCTAGGAATGCCTAGTGTCTTGCATTCCAAGTGCAATTGGAGGTTAGGTTGCCGGATCCACACCATCATCTACCTACAGTATTTAACTCCCATTTCCATTCATTTCCCATATAACTTTCAGTTAACACGGACTATTTTTAAAGAAAGTAATAATTATTTAAAGAAATAATTTATTTATTTCCAATAGCGCACACATACAAACAATAAGGTACAGAAAAAAAGTGTAAAATACACAAGTTTTAAGAAAAAAATAACCGCTGGAAACCGTTTTTCAAAACGGTTTACAGACATGAACGCAATAACATAACCCCCATGTAGATACCTACTAATGGATCGTAAATTATCGATGATAGATTTTACAATACGTTTATTGATCTAATAAATCAGTAATGAAAATTATAAAGGTCGAATTGAATTGAATGTTATATTCAGAGCGGAACTACCTTCATTCACGGAATTACAAAAAACAACATTTATGTAATAAAATAATCTGTCAATATAAAATAAACTATCGTTTAGCCACAGAAATAGAGCCATGAAGGAACGAACGCCCCCGTACCTCACCTCAACGGGTCGACTTGATGACCTAGCTCCCGATACAAAATAACATTCATTACTTATCCATTAGGGGAGGGAGAGTATTTTTTTTTTCATCTAAGAGTAGTGCCCTATGCGTTTAAACCCTTTGCCTAAATAATGTAGCACGAAGTGTGAATGTTTATAAGCGTAACCGAAAATAACTACTTAATAGGCGTTAAATATAATTGCGCCTGTCATCCCGACAGCACATTAGCTATGAGGGGTAGGTTTTTGCCCGGAGCATCAGCCATTACGTCTAGCGTTGATAGCCGCACTCCGCGACTGGCGACAGGATTATTCCATTATCGACGAACAGATGAATTATTGACATACCTACTGCAACTATGTTAAGTGGAGGCGGTAGGTAACTCGTTTATCTATTGTATGACCCCTTTTTGATATTGATACATCAGCTATGGTAAGGGGGGTCAGATAACTCAGGGTTCAGACTGTAAAGCGGACAACACACACATAAATAAATCAAGATAGAACGGTGAAGTGGGCAAGGCATCCGTGACTTAATCTTGCAATATACTGCAAGATTTCATTATTCAGCGCCATAGTTTTATATGTTGACCGATCAGAGCGGCTGTGCTAAAATGCCTTATTGTGCGGTTTGTAACTTAAGAACAGGTACGACATTGAATGGATCTAAAGGAGGTATTTCGATCGTAATCACGTCACTTTGGGGGCGTGGCTTATGAAAATGTGTGACGCGCGATTCATATAGCAGCTCGCCCGCGTCACCGTTCTTTCTCGATTTATTTCTGGGACAACACTTTGTCGCTTTCATACGAAACTCAGGAATCATAACAAAAACTTATTGAGACAGAGTTACACAGAGTATATCGTGATGTCTTTCACTGTACTGCTAAGTATATGACAAGAGTAACATTGTGATGCATTTTTACCACATTTTTATCACCGACACGATAGAGGAAAAGAGGAATGCTTATCACCTAGAGATGGGCCGAATATAGGTTGTGCCGTATCGTGCCGGCCATAAAGAATAGCACCACCCTAACTCTTCCCGTGGGTGTCGTACGAGGCGACTAAGGTTCTTAGTGGACACTATTCTAACTTAGTAGACGGTGATAGGCTCGCCACCTATCACGTAAGATTTGTCCACCAAAAATTGGGAACTACCTATGATGAAGGAGGTTTTTGTTTTATTTTAATTTTATTTATTTACTTAAATTTACAGCTTTTTACCAGTGGTTCCTCTGTCTACCCCCTCGGGGATTATGGACGTGATAGTTTGTATCATTTTAAGCTTGCTTTGCAGCTCTAAAGTGGTTTGTATAAAATGTATACGTCTGCGAGGCACACAGCGAGTAGCTATATAATTATAACAAAGGTTACCACAAGCTCCACATTATTTTCAATTTCTGAAATAATACAACTTCTGTTCGCCACATCCACCAGCGAGCCCGTAGTAAATAATTATTGAGAGAGATAATAAACAGAAGCAAAGTGTTGAAAAATCTTAAAACAACATAAGTAAGTACTTAATTATTCGGATATTTATCCGCATATTCGACCGAATACCGAATAATAACCGAATATTCGACCCATTCTAGAAATTCACGTAAGACGCACTGCTAGCGCTCTTAGAAATTTTACTAAAGCATATACTGTATTTAATAAAATGAAGGTGAGTGACTCAGAAAAAGGTGATCGACACCATCTATTACGTTGATTGTATATACAAGAATCCGTTAAATACCAGTATGTAGTCGGTATAATTCGAGGTTTGATTCATTTATTACAGTGGATAATTACCTACTAGTATTATGTTTTATCGGAAGTTACGCCACATCTTCTCGTCACCCATACCTCAATGTCAAAAGACAAGAGTCTTTAACCAGTGCGTCCTACCAGTAATGACCTACGGAGCCGAAACGTGGACACTGACGGTGCGACTGGTTCACAAATTGAAAGTCGCTCAGCGTGCTATGGAAAGAGCTATGCTCGGAGTATCTCTGCTGGATCGAATCCGAAATGAGGAGATCCGGCATAGAACAAAAGTCATCGACATAGCTCATAAGATTAGCAAGCTGAAGTGGCAGTGGGCCGGTCACATCTGTCGCAGAACCGACAACCGCTGGGGTAGACGAGTTCTGGAGTGGAGACCGCGTTTGGGCAAACGTAGTGTGGGACGCCCCCCTGCTAGATGGAGCGACGATCTGCGCAAGGTGGCTGGCAGCGACTGGATGAGAAGAGCCGACGATCGGGCTCAATGGCGCGCCCTGGGAGAGGCCTATGTCCAGCAGTGGACTAGAGTAGGCTGCTGATGATGATGATGATGATGATTATGTTTTATCAGGTTTTTACATTTCTATTATTCATTTTAAATGGGTTGTGAACGAATTGATACAAATTTGATAGTATGAAGGTCAATTTATTGTATATGCGATAGCGTTTCGTTCCCGGGACCCGGGAATCGGGAATTCCCGGGAAATACGTCGTTCTCGAATTCGGGAAATATTTGAGATTTCCCTGGAATTCCCGGGAATTTTTTATGCGATTTAATAGTACAGGAAACCCTGGAAACACGAAGTTGTGGAATAAATTAATAAAACGTAATATCTATCGGCCAGCCAGCCGGCACTTCGTAAAGCCGTATTCGTGGTAATTTCTTAGAAATTTGTGCTCGTCTTTGTCTTTATGCAGCTGCAGTGCAAATTTAGTGATTTTGTTATCACATAATTTTTAATTACTTTTGAGACAAATAAATAGCTTATTACATAAAATAACATGTTTTACTTGTCTTTTGGTAGGTAAAAATAGCAATACTAACAAGTAAAAAAATTCCCGGAAATCCCGGGAAACCAAAAAAAAATATTCCCGGTTCCCGGGAACGGAAAAAGGCCGGGAAAAACGAAACCCTAATATTCGATAAGTACAATGTTGTTAAGCACAGTAGAAGATACGTCTCTGTGGAACCCTGTCGCAATAATCTTTTTTTATGATTTCTTGACATTCGTATGAATGTGTCAAATAAGTTAAAGCGACAAAGTATTAAAGAACCCTGATGAGTTAGCCACATATACAGGCTGTAACAAAAAAACCCTTATAGAGTTAAAAGGGGTTCAGTTCAAGGTTCAATATTCAGGCCAACTTTAAAATCGCGAAAAAGTTCAGCTGTCTCATATTTCATATCATCATATCATTTATTCATAAACAATTATAAATTGTGTTTGAATTCCAAAAAAAACATGCCAAAACATTAATAATTACAAAAATAATCAAAAACAATAATTAAACTCTTTTAGTGTCAATATTTGCTACAGTATAAGAGGTAAAATAAAAATAAAAATTACAAAAATAAACAAAAAAATTAAAATCCATGTCACAAAAAAATTGTTAAGTAATAAAAAATCAATGTCAAAACAAATACAACCCAATAAATTATAATTTGCTAATTAGTCATATTTCCATCACAGGTGCGTACTGACATTATAATTCTTCAACTGAATACAGACTCCTTTCTAAAAGTAGCGCTTTTAATTTGACCCTAAATGTATGGAGGCTCATGTCTGTCCTATATTCAACGGGCAACTTGTTAAACAGCCGCACAGTCTGATATCTCGCACAATGCTTCACCACATTTAGTTTAGGTAGTATTACATTTTTCACATCCTTCCGTCTGGTAGGTATCATATATAGGTGTCATATATTTCGGTCGTGTAGATTTGAGCTTTTGTATATTGAATTTTGTTACGTACTGTACATAGTACATTAAAAATCTAAAGACGGTACTATATAATTAGTTAGTCTTCTTCTAGAATTTCAAAGAGACTGTACAAAGCTTTATTATCCTACATATGAGTAGGTGTTACAAAAGTACATACTTAGTGCCAGACTATTGTAAATCGTTTTGTTCCTTACCAAACATTCCAATCTCTCAGCGGTAAAGTCATTTGCAGAGGGCTGCATAGTGCTACAAAGCAAATAATTAAACCTAATATATAAACAGTCTGTTTCGTCACGATTCTAGTTCACAAGACGCCTTTGTACGTTTTGTGCCTGTCTAAATCTGCCGAAGTTGTAGTTTCTTAGCTCCTGGAGTACTGGGCAAAAGAAAGAGGTTTGTTTGAGCCCGTTCACGCGGAGTCACTAAGGGAGGGTAAAAAATGAATACAAATCGTGTAATTTTAAAATCTCATAACCTCTTGTTAATAAAAACCTCCGAAATGATGGGTCGTTCCCCATAGAAAATGACATATTGTTAATTTCCAACTCGATACAATATATTCATAATTAATATTTTATTTAAATCGCGTAAATCCCACGGGGAAGCTAAAAGGCGGAAATAATGAATTGTTACAGGTTGTGAAGTAGGTAACTTTCCTTTACGCCGAAAGGTAAGTAAACAAGATGTTCTAAATAAACATTTGAGGGGAAAATAGCTCAGTTTATGTATAATAGAGAAAACAATCCGCCCGGTGCACTTATCCAAACAATCTACCTATAAATCCTTTCACCTGCGACTTCTATAGTTCTATATAAAATTATGTAGTGTCATCTTTTAGGTTATACATTATTCAGGTACTTACCTATATTATCTAGAAGTATCAAAATGACGGTAGTTTACCTATTCATACTACACTAAACACCTGTTTTTGAAAACTTGCTTGACAGTTTTATTTGCTATCACTTTATTCAAGATAATTCGTCGAAACAAGGAACTTAGTAAATTTCCGGCGTCACGTAAAACAAAAAACTTTTCCTAAATTGGTTTTAAGGTTGTGAAACTTTTTTCATAAATCAGTTCCTCGTAATAACCGGGCGTATCTTTAAATTATTTAAATTAACTAAACTTAATTTAATTCTCTTGGGTATTTTAAAATTGGTTTTTGTATTCTCTTTGTTTTCTGCGTAATTATTTGACGTGGTTCTTCACTAGGAATTTAAAAAAAAATAAAGATGCCTAAGTATTTATAAACCTGTCTCGGGATCAGGAATATATTAGGTAAGAAAATATTTACTCGTATATTTAAGTAATTATTACCTAAAGTCGCATCATTCAATTCAAAGGCGGAATAGCACCTATGCTTGAATAAAATATGAAGTAGTAGGTACTTAGTTCTAAGACAATAAATTCATTGGTTCACGTCAGGTCACTAGATTTTCTAGAAGTTATTTATTTTCGAAATACATGATTTAGATTTTTTAGACGAAAGTTCACATCAATGAAGTACTTTATCCTCTAATGAAAAATGTGGGTTTTACATACCCTATAACGAACAGTGATGTAAAAGAATACGCATCTTTTTTGCTTAAATTATTTCCAGAAAGGCCTCTTTTCTTTATTATTTCTTTTGTTGTTCCCCTTGTATAAAGATAAGTACATTTGAGTTTTCCGAGAAACTCAGGGAGGGTTTGACAGAAACTAAAAGGGATCTTTAGGCTTATCAATTATGATAAATGTAATTTGGACTCTGCGTCTTGATTTATTGAATTCCGATAAATGCGAGTAGTGGAACGTTTCGTAGAAACAAAAGGAGTTTTTTCAAAGTTTTTGTTCTAAGTACTTGCGGAAATAGCTATAGGTGAAAGGAGGTATGACTATGCAGTTGCCTACAGTTTAGTTAGTTAGTTATACCTTTTTACCTATTTCTCTCCCAAAGATACATTGCTGTGTTTGCTCGTCTGCTCTTCATATACAATAAAATAAATAATAAATAAAATGTACTACGAAGTGTTGACTTTTAATTTCGTCAGTCGAGCAAAAATATTTCGCTGTTTCAAACAAAACACAAATTGAATTGTAAAGAGGAAACATTTTATACAAGTTAAACAGTTATAAATAAAGAACATCAAAAAATTGAATTGGAAATCAGTTTTTTTTTCAATTGATTGTTGTTGGTAACCGTTCGTGAACGCAGCCGTCTTTCCCAGTTAGATTCGGTGGGCTAGGCATCAGAACAACCACAAGCACAGCACTCCCAGCCTACTTGTACTCCACTCACAGCACTGCCACACTCGTCAGCGAGATTCTAAACATACACAACTCTGCTGATGCTGTGGGGCCGTGCCTTGCAGAGGACAAGCGGGCCTCGCCATGCACCCATCGACACTAATGCGGAATGTCAACGCCTGTGGGACTTGCCGGCGGTACCATCCATGCACAGCGACAATGTGTTCTCTGGTAAACATTCTATTTTTTATTAGTCGTAACTTTCTGTACATTACATAATTAAATATAATAGTTGATGATTGATTAATTAATTAGATGAATCAAACAAACGTATTAGGCGCTATGCTATTAGATGACTTTGTATAATGTACTTTAATGTACTTACTTGTTTACTTACAATAAAAAAATTGAATTAATTTAATTTTATAATTCGTGACTTACTTTTTTGAATTATTTAACTTTGTTTTTTGAATCTCTAAAAATGAAAATTCATAATTCAAAAGCTGAAGTCGTGAAATAACATAAAATATTAGATGTATTCATAGGAAAAGTGGATTATTACCTACCTATATCACCACAGATGATAAATATCATCTATTTGCCTTTTTATACGATACGAGAAAGTATCCGAGTAAGCTGCAGGCAGACCTACCCAACTCTATCTAAACTTGCCATTATGTTTATTGCGACGATGGAGTACAGCCATAACTGTCATGTAGGCGGGGAGATGCCCGCGGATATCCGTCGATGCGTCACGCTGTTGTCCCCAACTCGTCCCCAAGTTGGCCCATCTTGGCCCCGGCCGCTTGCCCCGTCCCCTTGTTAACTGAATTACGAGTATGTTATGGATCACGAGTGCTTTTCGTCGCGACCCTCTGAATAAATCCCGCACTTAGAGCCAAGAATTATACCAGGAGTACCCATCGATGCTGAGTTAGTGTTGTTTTGTTAAATCTTGGTGTGTTTTTACTACACTTCCGGCTTGTTTCGTGTTTTGGCTTTTTATCTTGTTTTTAATGCTATTTTACTGTATCCAGATTATATCCTGGGGTTCGTTCCCTATTCGCAATGGACTAGCCATCCAGTTTTTCTTTTGTCTACTATTACTCGTTTTCGCAGTTGCTTTGAATGTTCCGTATAAAACGGGTTGTACAAAAACATCCTCCTACTAATCAAATGAAATGCTATTCTGACCAAGTGGTAATCTGACCTGTGATCTGACGCATCGTACACGTAGCAGTAAAATTGTCTTAATCTGAAAAAGTATGTAGGTACTTATTGATTGCATTTGGTTTCATTCCAAATCACTGACTTTTTGATGTGTTCACATCAAATAACAATTTATCTACTTACTTAGGTATAGTGGAAGACATGTCAAGCTATATTACCTATGTGGAACACTTCGCAATAGGTTTTTGTTATTATTATGATTTCTTGGCATTCATATATGAATGTGTCACATAAACTGTACCTGTATTTGTATCTGTATTTCCCGAAACCTACAAACTTGGGATCTTCAAGGCCAGAGTGAATAGGCATTTACTGGACCCGCATGCTCCATCGTCGACTCATCGTCGCTTACCATCAGGCGAGATCGAGGTCAAATGCGAGTTTAGTAGTACATAAAAAAAACCTAAATAATTTCAGTACTTCATATCTTACACTTTTCACCCCTTTATATAATATATATTAAGTAAAAAGTTATATAGGTACCAATTTTTACGTTCTAAATGTGACATAGTAAATTGGTACAATTACATGACAAGTACTGAAAAAGAGCCACACATTTTACTCAGTCAGCTAAGAGAATCACAACAACGGGTTAGATTTTCCACTTCTGAAATTTTCCAGATGCTAAATCTTTTCTTTCTCGCACTAAAGAAAAAGATTCTTCAAAGGTACAAGTTTAATAAATTAATCAGAAATTATATAACTCGTTTATTTAGTTAGAATGCAAAGATTATTTTAAGAAAAAATAACACACACAAAATACAAAAACAACTTAATATACGAAAACATATAATATGTATAAAAGGTATAGCATAACTCGTTTTTTTTCCATTTTTAGTTTTTTTAAGGAATATAATGGAATAGTAGATGTATCATCATAGGTTAGGTGATGAATTAAGTTTATACGATGAATTACTTATTAGGAGATTAAAAGTAAACACTTATAATTTAAGATTTTAGTATGTGTACATAAGCATAATTTTAATTTGAAACGCCGTACTTGCGGAAAGATAAAAAGTTATTTTTAATACTTACCGGAAAAAAAGATTTTACTTCGATAAAATAAAAACGTATTACTCAGTTACTTAATTATGAAAAAACTTTTAATTTTAAAATATAGATTATGTATAACGTATCCAGAGACCAAAGCTAATGTTAATGCAGTTAACGATAAAAACAACAACTAAACAAGCCACGAGTAATGTAAAAAGTTTTATGCATAAAACTTCAATCACAGTTTCATGTCAACAAAACATAATTTACGTACGTAACCGAACAAAGCAAAACTTTTAACGAGTCATCCGTAAACTCTATAAAAATGCTAATTGCTGCACTCACCTGTCGTACTGCAGCAGGCTGTCAATAACGCTATCCATATCACACAATATAAATGTATAAAAAGAGTCATTTTGCGCAATCACATATATCGTGGAATGTTTTGTGCCGGTGTTCACCTGTGTTCGGAGTGGTCGCGAGGGGGCGCTAGGGCGGCGAGCGAGCGTCCCATCTCGGGGCGGGCGATGGAGGCACTGCCGCGGATGCCGCGACTGCCGCGGGGCGCCAACCTATCTACCGCCTAGCTACCCCCAGCCGGATAAACAAGGGCGAGAAAACCGGGAACAGGCAGACAAGCCGTCTCGCTAGCAATAACCGCGCCATAACGGCATAATAAAATAAGACAAAAGACGAATAAATTAAAGAACAGACAACAAATTCGTTACTTTATCAAATTGAAGAATGTTTGTATGGTTGTTGAAGATGACCTTCGGAGATGTTTTTGAATGAATTGGTGATTCCTGTGGTGGAATACAAAGAAAATGATGAAATTGGGTCACATAGGTTTGCCGATTGTATTTACGAGTATGAATTAATACAGACTTTTCCCGTAAGCTCTACTTCAACAGACATTATCCACAGTGATGTACTCGTTATTATTTGCAGTAACAATACATTTCAGTCAAGAAAATTAAGTGACAGCAAAAAAAATCTAGACAACATACTCGTAGTCTACGAATATTAATTTCCCGACGTATCGAAGAAATGTTGTCTAGATTTACGAGTTGTAGACAAGCTTTGTACTTGTATACTAGGTATAGGTAAGGAAAAAGGTGATAGAATTATATTATAGGTTTTAGTTTAGTACAGATAATATTATTTCCTCCAGAACATTTGCAGCTAGAAGTCATCCTCTTATACAAACGACACCACAGACGGCAGTTGAGCCACAGAAGTACACATGTTACTATGTTTCTGATAAACATAAGCTTCAATATCTGATCGAGCTAGTGCAGTGTCCACGATAACGGGCGTCTGAGGGCTGAATGTGCTTGTTCAACTATTTGCTCGACTAAAATGTGCAGTGCTACAGCGTGCGATATCATGCAGCCTGGCAATAAGGACCCGACGACCACTTAAGACTTGCTAGACACATTGTGGAGATCAACGAAATAATACACTTAAGTGTAAATCTCTCTTAAGCAGTCTGGGACAAGGGAGTATGACTTTTTAGTGTTTCGGTAGATAGAATGGACGGTTATGTCTCCATTCACAGGATTTAATAACAATTTAGCTGATAATGAAGCAAACTGTGGACTCGTAGAGTCTACGAACCAAGTTATCCATATATTGGTAGTTGAAACACTACCGACGACTATAATTCTTTTATTATGTACTCGTGTATACCGAAAAAACCGGTTTGAAATAGCATGCATTGTACTCGTGTAAATTGAATTCCACAAAAACATTTCATGTAAAAAGTGGCCAAGTCTCGTGTATCAGTACTCGGAAAAAGTAATGAGATGCAATATAGAGCCAAGTCCAATGCTCTCATTATGACCTCTATTACTTTCGTTATCGGGTCGCTCAGATTTTATATGATCGGTCAGTGAGTGAGTGAGTGACAAAATACCGAAACCTTCAATTTTTTTTATCTCGTGAACTATAAAAGATAGAAGCTTGAAAATTGGAGATTTAGCTATGTTCGCGGAGTTCGCGTGTGTACTACTCAAGTATAAATTTTAACATAGATAGAAACCAGAACAAATATAGAGGGTTGTTAACAGTGGTCTGAATTGCTTCGGGAAAAGGTGGTACGGCAGTGTGCCCGCTCTTTTGGCTCGACTTGGCGAGGGCACTACCGTGTCCCCAGATACCTGAAATTTGACAGATGATATACGTTACCGATCTACTTTTCATTTGTATTTGTAGGAATAGCTAACAAATATTCACTCCACTCCATAGCTTCATTTGAATATTTTCCAAACGTAGTCAAAAAATGTTTTGGCTTGTATCCATGTAGCACACATTTTATCGCTGTTTATTGACCTATTGTTGGCAAATATTTCAGGATCCGAGCTTGGAAGCATAATCCAGGCTAAGTTGGGAGATTACATGAAAATTTATGAGCATGGTAGCTTTTCTTGAGCAGTGTGTGCTTTGATCAAGTAATGGCTTGAGCTGGAGGTCAGCTGACGCCGTGATGTCGCGCCGTCGATTCGCGGTTTATTCACCCTAAAATGTAGGATAACGACTTTCGTTACGACTAGAGACTGAAGATGATTTGGCAAGAAAAAATGAATATTATATCGGGATTCAAAGGTTTCAGTCGTCAGTGAGCCCCAGTGAGCCCATTTTTATTTCTGCTTTATTATAAATTATAAGGTTCTAAATTTTATCCGAAATCAATGAAGACTTGTAATGGTTTATATTTCTAACTATTTCTAACGAACAAAATTAATTAATTAATGAACAAATATATCAAAATTTAAAAACAAAATAAATGTTGTCTAAATTGTGGTATGGGCGAAGACGATTTTTATTTCCATGAAAGATCGTTTTGAGCTTGGAGGTAATAATAAGTTCTAAGTCAACAAAATTAAACTATTTTTTTCTGGCTAGTGCACTGGATACGTTTAAAGTAATCGCTTGTTTTGTTTACAATGTTTAGATTCTATAACTAGGTAGTTTAATTAGAGCGTGAAGTGAAGAAGCTGATCTAGCTGAACATCGACAAGTAAGAAAGAAAGACTGTACGAGAATAAATGTAAATAAGTAGAAAATATTGATTCAACGAGGTGTAAACACGTGTGTGAGTAAAAAGGGAGGTCTATGAACTTGAAGAATTGTCAGAACTTTCAAACAAAAGACTTGCCATTATTTTTACTTTGAGCGTTTTCTCTCTTGCCATTCGAGCAGAAAATAACAACACCTGTTTTCTAATTTACTGAAACTTATCACGAAAAATTGTTTCTTTCTAAAAATTGATTCCCTCCTGTACTTAGCAGAACAACCGATTCGAGTTATTTATAGCTGTTGCGAACTTCGGACATTAGGATTAATTCGAAGACATTCATAATAGTCTGTACACCATTCATCTAATTCACTTGTTCTAGGCGATTCTCAACTTGATAGCTACAATTCCTTATCAATTTCAGCTCATCGATTATTTTTATTTTGAAAAATTAGTTCGTATGACATCCCAATTGAATGCTGCCTTTGTTTACAACATTATGGAGGTTAAAATTAGGATAATTATGATGATTGATGATGCGATAGCTGCTTCAAATGTAGGTTGATCATTTTATGTTTGACTCCAGTTTATGAATTGGAACGCCTTTGACCACTAACATTGTTATTCGCCAGTGGCCTTCATGTTTCTTGTGATAGGTACTTACTTGGATGAACAAAAATTAGCCGGCCCCGAAGGACGGACGTTCCTACCTTCATGGGTACTCATGTTTCTCTGCCCACGTAGAACCTGTTACTTTATATCCGTTACTTTTTCGTCGTAGACATTTCATTAAATGTTTATTGTCTCATAAATAGATGTTAATAACTAGTTAGATTTTTTTAATTTGTTTATCGTCTCACCCCACTCACAGTTTCAATATGAATATCTTCATCGCATATAATGAGTATGAGTGAAATTGTTATATTATGTACCTACTCAGTGTACGCTAAATTATATGACGTCTGCTACATATTTCATGTACGTGAACCCACTGCAGGATAGGAGCCTCTTCTCGACGTTTGTGCCGCTCTTACGTTCCTTTGCTACGAGTAGTTGCATCGACGTCTAATTTTCTAATTATTTTCAACTTGGTATATAAAAAAACTTATGCGCTTATTTATTTACGTAATTATTCCTCTGAACATGTCTTATAGTAAGGTAACTACAGTAAAGTTTACCAAAAATTAAATACAAACGCGATTAAACCCCGTTTTCAGTTTTAAAAAAAAATGTAACCGAATCTACTGAAGTCGCGCTCTTTTGTCGCCGACTTCAGTAGAGCCGGTGACTTTTTTCTCACGCCTTGGCATAATAGAGTGCCGATCCGTTAATTCAAGGAAATTTTAAGTACTGTACCCTAAGAGTTAATTATAATAACAGCTAGAAAATGTAGTTGGACCACGTGTTATTATGCGTATAGTAGCGTATGGTCCCGGCGATTATAAATATTGTTTGCCTATTTTTGTAAGATTATCCACATGATACTAATTTGCGGCAACATCTTGTCGATTCAGAATTAATATTTTTCTACGAGATTCGTCATGTGTTGCTTTAATGTTCATATCATTGAAAGCGATATGACACATTAACTGGATTGTTGCAAGAGGCAGGCCGAGGTGCCTGTCTAACATTATTTATAATAATTCAGAAACTGAACTTGAAATAGCTCCTCTATAACTAGAGGAGCTATTTTAATGAAATGTGTTACGTTACGTTTGGTATTGTTTGAATTAGGGAATAGTACGAGTGAAAATATGTGCAGTTCTCGGTAACCCGAGAAATTTCGAGACAACTGCACATACACACATACATACTGTATACGTGCCGAATAAAGAACCTCTTCTTTTTTTGTCGTCGGTTAAAAATGAATACAAATCGTGTAAGCTTAAAATCTCATGTCTTATATGCTTCTAATTATTTCAGTTATTAGTTGCGAGCACGGTCTGAAAGTGATCGTGCAGGTTAAGCGACGTTGGCGCGGTCGGTACCTGGATGGGTGACCGCTAGTGGCATATTTCATCTGAGCTCCTCCGTGCCTCGGAAAGCACGTTAAGCAGTCGGTCCCGGTTGTTGTCGTTCGACAGCAGTCGTTAAGCCATGTCAGAGGCCTACGGGCGGCTTGAATAACTCTGACAAATAGGTTGGCCACTAACCATACGATAAGCAAGCAAACAATTATTTCAGTGACAAGCATTGATGATAAACACACTTATGTTATTCGCTGCAAATACATAAAGGTAGAGCAATAATAACATTCGAAATTTCATCGCCGGTAGAAAAGTTTTCGGATTATAAAGGGTTGTTTCCAAAATATTCCAGTCACGTTGAGTTCGTTGGTAGTTAATTCAGGACTCAATCGTGTATTCTATAATGTAATCGAACTGGACCTTTATGAGTGACCACTCAACATGGTCACGCGCCCTTAGGTAAATACGCTTTAGATCTTTATATTATAGGGATTACTGTACTTGATTGTTTCGAGGAATGCTGTAATTCCCAGTAGGTACTGCCCCCTGGAAACGGCTCTGGTAATCTCGTACAGTTGTTGAGTGTTTTAGTTATAATACTTATAATCAGAGCGTTACTTTGCATAAATCATTATCTATTACATATTAAAATAATGGGTAGTGACGACCTTCTCTCCAATTTTTTTTTTAATTTTTTCGCACGTTCCTGTAATAAGATATAATAGTTATATCCGTCGTGTATATCATTATTATTCGTTATCTTCGAGTCTCTTTTCGACCACGGTTCGACATGGGGTTGTCCCAAGGCGCGCCGTAACACCCGGAACGTCGCTTTTCTTATCCAGCCCTTCATTGGTAACCTTTTTTTAGGATGTTGGTCCATCGGGCACCGTTATATATGTACCTATAGAAGTAGCCGGTCTTTATCAATTTTCCGGCAAGAAAAAAGTTTATCTATATCGATAGGTACCACATCAGTTGTAACAAAAAAGCTGAATAGTTAAAATCGACCTCAAACGTGAAAAGTTCTAACTTTTGTGCCTTACCATTTCGAAGCTAGAATGCAACTTTAATAATAATTTAATGTGGCGAATAGAATTTCATCTGTCCGTAGGACCGTGGAAAGTTTCCGCTCTGGTATATACGAAAGTTGGTAAATCAGCAAGAAAATGCAGATTGAAGGAAAGCCATTTCCAACAAAACGCTCGCATCGGCTCAGAAATTGGTTCCTCTACCCGCTCCGCTCAGCTACTCGGAGAACTTGCTGCGCTCTAAAACCTATTTTTATTATTTCGCTCATTCTTGTTGTTTTATGATAGATATTTGTTTGCTTTAATCTTCGAATGAATATTATTGAAGGAGAGAAATGAAATAATGCTGTTTGTTGTAAATGTTACGTAGATATTAGAACGCTTTAATCTATCTTTGCGTTTATAAGTAACCAATAGTTTGGCTTACTCCTGAAATGTACTCAATTTCGAAGCTAGAATATAGGACGTTCCAGGCTCAAAACACAACAAACAAACTGAACGTGGCAACTTGAAAACTTGAAAGTGATAACTTTACTTCTAGCGGTATACCTTCAGCTTCGAAGCCGTGAGTACTTAAATGTGGACATTTTTTTTCCTCGTCTTTTGTGTAAAGTACTACTTACGTCAGTCTATATAATACTCTGTGGTACCACAGAGTATTATATATAAACCTCGGCAGAAATAGCCATTGTTGGTCATGGATGGATCTTTGAAAAGCCTCGCCTGAGGCTCGGCCTTTCAAAATGATCCGCGGCCAGCAATGACTAATTTCTTGACCTTTGCAATAATGTACTATTATTACAAGAACGTTGTCAATATTCTAAAGATACTTCCGTATCAGTAGGTAGGTAATTCGACAAAACCTTTGTTACTGGATGAAACGAATAAATTAAAATAGCTTCCAGTATCAAAACAAACAAACTAGAGTTGACTTGACGTCACATAAGCCGTATAGTGATTTATTTGTGTTTGGCTTAAGGAAAATGAAAAATAAAAATGTCCCGACTCAATTCCAGTACTTTCCTTGGAACAGACGAAAACCTTATCTCTGTGCCTTTATTATTTTCCAAGTCCGTCCGCAATATTATGCGAGACGGCAGCTCAGATGAATCAGAAAACATAAATCTGACGTCTAAACATGTTTGCGCTGAAAACGCTTACTTCAAGCCGATTTCTTTTTTAGAGGAAAACCCGAGAAAAAATATCGTGTTTCTCGCAATTAAAATATAACGCTAAATGGATTTTACCATGAAGGAACACGCCGAGAGACTACTTATTCTTTCATTCAAGGATTATACATTTCCTTTATCTGATTTTGAATTGAACTTGACACGTGAGAAAGCTGTGCAATAAATAATCATATTTACATCAAACACGTAAGTTAAGGAAGATGCCTACTTATAAATGACGTTGATATAAATGGGGATTTTTTTGTTACGTCCCCCACACACGAATTTATTAGGCTTCACGCGTTATCACAGCAAACGTCTCACTCGGTGGGTTTTTGTGAAATTGTCCGCATTCCTCCCCCGTGCCGCGCATAGTTCGCCGCACTTCCGCCGGGGGCGGCGCGCGGGCGTGAGCAATCTCGTCACGGATGTCGGAAAACAACTCAATGTCTGAACGCTCACCAAAGATTCCATCTGAAACTTTGGTTTTAAAAAATAAAAAGTAAGTAATTAATTGTGAATTCATTCGTTTAAAATGTTCGGTAACAAATCGGTGTTCTTTTTTTGAGTCCGTATTTTTCTGTGTCCAATCGGCCGCCCCATCCACGACTCTGAGTAGTAACATTCTGAATTCATGAATGTTTTATTACGGAGGCGACGTGGAGTTAGCGAAAAAAAATGTGCCGCCATTCATTCACGCTCGTCACGGACACTAACTGCGTGTTTTGTGTTGTTTGGATTTAGTCGAAAAATGCGAGTTCCCCAGAGCGGCTTATTGCAATCTCTTAAGTCATTGATTTATTTCTGCCGGGTGTCTTAACTTTTTGTTATGTTAATAGAACCATATATTACACTGATCTTTATTAGTACTTAGCCATTTAATTTCATAATGGTACAAAGGTATAACTATACATTCGAAAAACAACTGTTAGTTAGATAAGTGAACTATAGCAATGAAATTTCCGGCTACGGCCCTAGCAAGGATGTAATGAAAACATGTTTAGTTAGTTTAACTATTATCTACAACAAAATATGAATGCACAATGTTGTTTTCTACTCATTCCTGTAGAAACAAGACCCGACAGATTTCAGTTACGCAACGACGTCAGACTTCGTGGCGGTCAACCGACTGAAAATCCAACGGAATGTATATCTGAGGACAAGACTCTTACGATGTAAATTACACCAAATTTTGGCACTCACAAATTTTTAACGAAAAACGTAGCCATTGATAAATATTGTCTAACTCAGGGTACCAAAGTATGCGCCGCGGCGCGGCGCGCCAGGGTGCAGCGGAGAGTAAACAGGGGCGTCGCGAAGCACTCTTGTTTTCTCTTCTCTGGAAGCTAAAATTACTTAGGTACCTATATGCAAAATGAAAAGATATTAATTAATTAAGAAATTCGACAGTTCATATGTGAATGGCACCTTATGTTACTGATTTCATATTTTTCTGACAATTTTAATATACTTATATGTGAGCCTCAGATTGTAAGGTTTAACTAAAAAGTTTATTTCATATCATTATACACTATGTATATTTTGACTAGGGCGCCGCGCCGCCGAGACAAAATACCAAACCTGTAAGTGCGCCGCGAACTGAAAAAGTTTGGGAAACCCTGTCTAGCTAGTACGGTAAGGGCCAAATTGTTGCTACGTGTGGATACATGAGTGTGACACGTGGTCTTGTGCACGTGATAGACTATACGACACTTTTGTAAAAGTTGCGGGAAAAATATATATAATAAAAAAATGCTTGCTTGCTTATCGTATGGTTAGTGGGCAACCTATTTGTCAGACTTGTTCAGGCCGCCCGTGGTCCTCTGACATGGCTTAACGACTGCTGTCGAACGACAGCAACTAGGACCGACTGCTTTACGTGCTCTCCGAGCCACGGAGGAGCTCAGATGAAATACGCTACTACCGGTGACCCATCCAGGTACTGACGTGCTCGCAACTAGAATACGAGCTCCTCAATAAAAAAAAAACTGCACTAAGATCATCCGATCCGTAATCTACTATACTAATACTATTCGGGCATTATAATTTACCTATAAGTGGGTATACTACAATATCCGCGACATGCGAGTGGTGGGAGACTCTCGGTCGGCTGCCATCTTGCCTTGACCACACGAAATCTACGAAGGACAACTAAAAATTCGATTTATGTGGTTTTTCTCAATATTTCTGGACAATTTCCTTCGATTTATATGTGAACTATGTTTGTGTAATAAATTGGCTAGCCAAAACTTTGTGGTTAGTGAGGAAACTGATGTACACTGTTGGACGCCACGGGCCTAGATTTCCTCGGGCCTAGGCCTCCTTTGCATGAGACGCAGCTCAAATCCAGTCAATGTATACTTCTTATGGGTCTATTGTAATGCCTGAAAACGCATAACAGAAGAACCAGACCAGCTCCATCCACTGTCTATCGAAGTCTATTAAACAAATACTATGAATATACAATGGAAGACACATCAAGCTATACTCTGTGGAACCCTGTCGCAATAAGTTTTTTTTATTTATATTTCCATGACATTCGTATGAATGTGTCAAATAAGTTAAAGCGACATAGTACTAAAGAGTACATATATCGTGACGTGTTGTCCACTGTACAGTGTAAACTGCTGTGCTTAATTTACAGGCATGATTTAATTTACAGGCGCATTAATACTTATAGCTTATTTACTTACCTCTTTTCTTCGGTATAATTTAACCTCTAAAGGTTAAAAAAAATCTAAATGCTTAGGTATTACAAAATATCCTTAAAAAAATATAACTTACGTACTTAAAATAAACGAAATAAATTGCCCGAAATATTCACAAGGCTCTCTCTTTATTAGATCCTATGCACAACGCGCAGACGACGCGCGTTTCGAGAACGCGCGTATACGGCGCCGTAGAATTAAAAAAAAAAAAGATTGTTTGCGTTTGTATCGTTGAAAACGCGCGCAAGAAGCGATACGTACGCGCGTTTGAAGTGCTTTTTTAAAAATTAAACAAATGAGATTGGTTGCGTCTCTGCGCGTTTGTATCGATACAAACGCTGATCTAAATTTGTGAACGTGTACAAAGGCCAGTAAAGGCTGCGTCTGAATCTCGTTTGAAGCGCGTAAAAAACGCGGTGTATATATAATATGTTCCTAAACTGGGAACTAAATTGTTAGGCCCTAGCGCTAACGCTAACGAGCAGACCATATGTTTGTGTACCTTTATATTCTACCAGCTATCCATAGTTCGGTGGCGGCGCGTGTCATTGTGTGAGTACACATTAGTAGGTACTGAGATTGCCTTCTGGTACATAACTATTTTCTGCTGTGAGGCTGTGCAACCATCTGAAGCTGCTGATATCTAGAAAGCATAGAATTGCGCAACAATGATGCGACCTGGTATGACTACAGCTACACTGATTGAATTTAGAGATGTTGGCATTCAACTTGCACAGTGGGCTTGTTTGTCCCAGAAAGCGAGTAAGTGCACTTGGGTGGACAGTAGAGTCCCGCCAATTGGGTTCGGTTTCAAAGGCCGATGTTCTTGCGATTGAAGTAAGCTGTGTGGTGGTGTGAGCGTCGGTGGCAGAGTGGCTAGGACACCGAACTCCCAGAAGGGAGGTCCGGGTTCGCAACCATGCAGTGCCATGTACCAATGAGTTTTTCGTATTTTTCAAAGACTTACGTACATTTACAGACCGCTCTAACGGTGAAGAAAAATATCGTGAGGGAACCTGCACACTGAGATGACCAGTGTGTAAAATGGGTTAGGCACTAAAGATCCTTAAGGGTCGAAGTGCCGCTGGGGTTATTTCCGGCCCCCTATCATAAGATAAGATAAGAAGTAAGCTCATTTGTAACAGCTATTGTAGATACTTACCTAGGTTGTTATAGGTAATTCTTGAGGTTAACAATATCACGCAGTTTTCGTGTGTTTTCTAATCAGCAGCATTCTTATTTTATTCTGCAAATTATTCGAGTTATATTTAATTAAATAGGTGGCTGATGGATCATAGAGATGGTGAAAAGATACTGCAAACTGCATATACTAGTACATACCTACATACAAAGGTCAATCCACACAAGAAAGAAGTACTTTTTAAACTGACTGCTGTTACAAATCATAGACTGGCTCTAATAAAAACTGTGAAACTGTGTTCGTTTATATAATAATGTCATTATAGTTAAAAGAATTTTCCGTTGGTCTTCATTCAGTTGGTCAGTCATACATTATGTCGGTTTCAGTCTCTAAATGTAATCCGTGTTTGAACACTAGTGGACAAGTGTAGAGACGGAACGAGAGACCGGAACACAGGCCACTTGGCCGCCCTCCAGTGCAGTGCCTTGATTTAAATGCACTATTATCGAGACTACATACACAATTTACCCCCCTTTAAGCTTTAAGTTCTTTTCCTGTTAATTAACGAGCTTTTTGCACTATAATTACGTACATAACTTCACGATATGTCCCTTGCGGGGTAGACAGAGAGAATGGAGCGCCACGAATCTCTATCTTGTTTAGCACGCTTGTCTTATTCCTCTACAGCCATTCGTCGTTTCACGCATGCTCGCCATTGGGGTCGTCTGCTCTGTATATTAAAATCTAAGAGCATTATGTCATCTGATCTTTAACGGTCAGCCTTGGACGACTCTGGTTTTTCCTTCCGCTTTCGGTTACTATAATAATTATCTTTGTTCGTAGACCTATTATTTTTTACATCAATTTAATAGTAAATTATTATGCTAAGCAACATTATTTTCTTATATTCATATTTTCAGGCAG
Source organism: Hofmannophila pseudospretella (assembly GCA_947369225.1). Taxonomy (NCBI): domain Eukaryota; kingdom Metazoa; phylum Arthropoda; class Insecta; order Lepidoptera; family Oecophoridae; genus Hofmannophila; species Hofmannophila pseudospretella. Next base: position 7,246,734 of record OX376321.1, on the reverse strand, counting down.
TTGCTTTCAAAGTTGCTTTTAAAGTTGCTTTCAATGTTGCTTTTAAAGATTAAAGTTGCTTTTAAAATTCTTTTCTCCGTAATTGACTGGTGCGATGAGTGAGTGGTACGACTAACAATAAGTTAGTTACGGGGGTTTAAAAAAGAAATACTCACCCTACCTATACAAAGTCGATGAGATTATTACGAGGGAAACCGATCGGCGCTTCGGGATTCCATTAGCTCCGTACCGTTAACGCGGCGGTTGTTAAACTTTATGAAACCCTAAATTATTTCAACACCGTTTATGTTAACAACACTAACAAATTTCTTTATAACGCAAATCGTTCGAGGGTCCGCGAACTTTGCTCATAAAATCAAATTGTCCAAATATTTTACAACTCCAAACTCTTTTTCTTCCCAAAAATGGACAAAACTTATTTTCTCAAGTATTGGTAAATCATTATCATAATTTTGTAAGACGCTATTTATGTAAACCGCTCTTATTTGACTTTGCGTACAGTCGCCCTCTAGCTAAAGTATACAATTCAAATTTGAAGTCTATGACGAATGCATTAGCGTTTATTTCATATTGTATTTGGGCCCTAGGTCGCCGTCTTTCTTTGAATGATGGTATACATTAGCTAGAGGCTGACTGTACATTAACGGATGCTTAGATAATAAATAACCGAACCGGGGATGATATGACTAATCCTGCGCTACTTTTCTCCTATCTCCTTAGCACTTGCACATTGAAATGGTATTATGTATATTGAAGTTATTCACTGAATTAATCCGATCGCTTTTCATGTTTTCTGTGTTTTTCAACGAGACAACAAAAGCTTGCCCGGCGGCGGTGGCGCGACTATTGGATGCCATTTCAATTAATGAAATAATGAATGTCTATATCCTTTATACTATTATTATATTATGCGTCACGGTCATTGTTCGTGAAACGAACGTCTCGCGAGGGGCCTGAGGCAGTAGCGGGGGGTCAAAATGTCAAAAAGTTCAAATATTAGGAAGGAGCTGTCATCTCAACGGACACGAGAAGTGTGTGCAACGTTTTCTCTAAAAACAATAACAAGTTGCCAAACATTTGTCTTGCATTTGTCAAGAATTTCTTATCATCATAAAATAGCTACTTACCAGCTCACAGTCCACTTTTATTAACGGATCCCACCGTCGACACCAATGTTGGCTACTGTCATTACTATTCAGGGCAGGGGAGAAGGGGAAATACTTGAAGTAGTAGATAAATAATACCATAGATTTGCCATAGACTTTATCATAGACTGGACGGAGACATTGCATGACATATCTCTGCTCATTACCACAATGAACTTTGTTAATCCAGAAACCTACATTTGCTTTTAACCAGCACATAAACAGTAAAGGTTTCAAATTTTAATTAAGGATACTTACATAGGAGGGGTTCTCACTAAAATGTTCTCAAATGACAACGAACCTCACCTTTCTACATTTCAATTTATTTTATAAACTGGATCGTTAACATCGAGCCGTACCGGGACGAGGATTAGTTCAAAATTGTCAGTTTAACATAGATATAGTTAATCCGATTTCGAGCTGTACCGCTTTTAATGCAGGGGACAGAGCTTGGAATAAGCTGTCAGAGAGTCGGACGCAAATAGCTGTACCGCAGTTAGGACGAAATTACGTAAATCGACATTGAAATAGCTTGTAAAACAAGCTGCCAATCGTAATTAAGGGAAGACGAAGGTATTTTAAGTAGAAATCGGGTAGGTAAGTATTTTTTGCGAATAAAATCGATCAAATAACTTTCTTTTATATAGATGCATAATACTTACCGTTATTTTATGACTTATATATCAAACTTATGCACTGTATTGTATGATACTGACGCCGTAAAAAAGTATACAATACATAGTCATACATTAAATGCAATGGTAAATGCATTTATAACCGCAAACAGAACTCGCAGGTTAAGCGCTATACAGCTTTTTAAAAGCTATAAGTACCTACATAGTGAACTAAAAGACAGATAGTGGAAATGCAGAGTCGAACACGACTGCATAGTGCGATAAGGCCGTTTGCAAACTTCAAATTCTGCGTCATAATGAGAACTAGTGAAAGGACCAGTGAGGCAAAGTCTCAGATAATTCTAACAGACTGCCACCGCTTCAATGCCGTGCCGGGCCAACACTAAAAGTCTCTGAATAACGAAGGGGTTCCTTTATACATGAAGGGGCATGAAAGGAGAACCATTTTTTTTAAATGACGGCCACGGGGGTATCTTGAATATGCAGAGGCTGTCGCGTCGTTCAACATCATTAGTCGGAGAAATAAGAGCGCGGGCATAAATGTGATCCTTTATTACAAACAGAGGGTACCAGTAATTTTATAGGTGTCATTTTTTATGTGTGAAATAAACAGGAAGTCAAGAAAGATATACCAAATACTCATGACTACATACCTACTAACACTTTTTCTAATTCGTATTCTTCATTGACGATGGTCGTGATCATTCTATGACATTAACGACAGAACGGTTCTCTTGGCAGATTTTCATTCCACACAAGGTTATCGCAATGTTTCCTCGCGATATTCTATACATCCATCATTAGAGCAATCGGCAAATGCAGGTACGTAAGTCTTCAAAAAAAACCGAAATCTCATTGGTACATGAGTGACATTGGATGGTTTCGAACTCACGAACATGGAGTATGGGTACAGTCCCGTATACTCTACACTAACCCTAGCCACTACGAACGCTCTAAAGAAGAAGAAAAAGAAAAACCCTTTATTTCCACAAAAAAATAAGATAATATATATTAAGTTCATTCCATAATACTATTGATAATGATCTAGCTTACGTTTTCTTATACCGATTTTGCTTCCACATTAGAAAAAATATAGTTATCAAGTAAACAAGATGTAATTTTACTACATACGTAAACCTTTAAGCTCAATCGTGTGTTATATATAAAATAAATGACATGACATGACATTCCGCTGGCGCAGCGACCCGAAGTGGATCTTGGCCTCCGATACCAAAGAGCGCCATCGCTCTCTCTCCTGCGCAGTCTCGAGCCAGTCAGGCGCCCGGAGCTCCCGCAGATCCTTCTCCACTTCATCGCGCCAGCGGTATCTGGGACGTCCGACCGGACGTCGTCCGTTAGGGCGTCCCACATACGCTCGTTTCACTGCCCGATCCTCCCCCATCCTAGTGATGTGTCCGAGCCATCGTAGTCGAGCCGCTTTCGTCTCTCCTATAATGTTCGGCTCGTTCACCATCTCTTCAATCTCCCTATTCTTTCTCATCCTCCACCCTCCATCTTCCTTCTTGGCTGGTCCCAGAATCTTCCTCAATATCCTCCTCATATTGAGGATATAAAATAAAACGATAGCAAAATTATGTCAGTAGACAGTTATTTAGAAATAGAAATTTTGATTTCTGTCTTTCGGAGTTTGTATGTTCCTTTTGTTGCCTCATCGTCAATATCACTTACCTTTAGGTTTAGTAAAAAATAGACAATATGAAGTTCGTTGTGTTTATATGAGTAGAGTTACAAAACGCTAGTAGTCACATAGATAAAGGCAGTGTATCAAACAAAGTAGCGCGCAATAAAATCAAGTGGGCCGCCAGCCGGATATCTGACACGGAACTAATTCCCGCTATATTTTAATCCGGCAAAATACAAAGGAGCCCAATTTGCATAAACCTCCACTGTTTGTTTCATGCGAGGACTGGATCCGCTTTACTGGCTACTTCGCATATGGCTGCATCGCATTAGGGAAAATATTTTAAAATTCGGTTTATGTTCAATTTGAATTCGTTGTAAAAAACATTTTTACAGATTTTATAACTTTTAACCTTTTAGAGTGCCTCTTTACTCCTGTTAAGTAAGCTTCAGCTAAATCACCTTTTTAACCAAGAGATTTGTTTGGATTTTCCTTACTTTACTTATAAGTAGCTGTCACAAGTTTGCGTTAACTTCGTAAAGTTTTAACTTTTTTTATTGTATAAGAAAAGCAGACGAGCAAACGGGGAACCTGATGCTAAGTGGTCTCCGTCACCCATAGACATCCAACATCACTATGAAATGATTAGAGGGTTTTCGATGCGCTGCTATCCTTGATGACTTGAGTGAAGTGCCACATGTGCTTAATTCCCTTCAATTCGAAACACAGCATTGTAAGCACTGCTGCTTTGCGGCAAATATAGATAAGAGGGTGGTATCACCCCAGGCTGACTCTGCAAAGTTATAGGTAATTAAATTATAGGTAATTAATTTAATTACTATATGTAAAATCAGAAAATGAGCAATTTCACCTCGGAAATAGATGGCGGTCTGTTTGTAAATATTTTTGATACTGCCTATATAATATTTTAATAAGATCAAATGTATATACAGTTATATTTCTGCAAATAAATATTTACTTACTTGTCATAACCACTATTAAAATATTCTACACGACTTATAAAATATTGTAATTTGGACCCGCGTGCTCCATCGTCGACCTCATCGTCGCTTACCATCAGGCGAGATCGAGGTCAAATGCGGGTTTAGTTATACATAAACAAATTAAAAAAAAATCATAATACCATGTCATCAATACCTCACATACACACTAATATCCTCATTCATAAAAACAAACACATTTATACAACACAACACGCATACACTGTTGCTTTCTTCGTCCGTGCAGTCACTGAGGGGCAAGCTGAAAATCAGCGCTGTGGCTTGTCTTAAAATTATGCTGAGCTGGTGTACTCTTTTTGGCACTGTAGCACACCGGATGTTTTGTGCTGCATGTATTAATCTTTGTATACTTCTGTATTGTGTATTCTGGTTTTTACTGTGCTAAAGCCAACGCCAACGCCAACGCCACTGGAAATGCTGTACCCTCTGGCAGGTATTGCACCTCCCAGCGTACGTAGAGAAATGGCATGCGCTGTCGAGAAAACTAAACAGGAAACCGACACCAGGCATCCACTTCACAGGTACACTGCCAAATCATCTCGTCTCAAAAGCCGTAACGAGTTTCTGCGAAGTGTTTCTCCAATCGACCCTGGAAAGAACCCGCCAGAAGTAAGATGCAAGCTGTGGCGGGAGAAATACCCGCCTGAAGATTTCACACCGCTAACAGAAGACCTACCACCGGGTTTCAAACTCCCGTGGCCAACTCGGAAAACGCTTAATCGCCTGCGAACCCAGGTTGGCTGTTGCGGAGATAATCTTCACAAATGGGATTTTTCCAGCGGTCAAGTAAAGTGTGAGTGTGGTATCTCCCCTCAAACCATGGAGCCCTTGCTCTGCTGTCCCGCGTGCCCGACCACCTGCACGCGGGAGGATCTTTTTGAGGCCAACCAGAGGGCTATTGATTTGGCTGCCTTCTGGTCGGAAAAAAATTCGTACGGATCATCAACTCGAAAGAAGAAGAAGTGCTAAATAAACGTTTTCAATTTCAATTTCAGGAACCCGAAACACCTTGTGACTAAACGAGAACTACCTACCCGCTACATAGTGTGGACTATTTTGTAGTTTATCTGAATGCCCGGCGTGGCGCGACGCGATTGTAAACATGCGCTCTGTTGAAATTTTAATCGTGATTTCTCTTAGCCAGGTTCAAATTACGCATCATTAACTTTTTAGACCTATTTAGCTGGTAGAAAAAGGTAAATGCATAAGTATCTAGATAACTATAATTTACCTGTAGTGGCCATGTAGAAGCAAATAATCTTATGATTATTCTGTATTAAAAATTTACGAAATACCCGACTTACCATTGTAGAGATCCCCTTACTTTTTCCTGATCATCATCAGGTCCTCATGGTTTCAAAGTGAGAATTGACAATGATTCCTAAATATTATTGAGTTTAAACTCAAACCATCTAACTATTGTTCCAGTGTTCCCCATCTGATATCAAACAAAATACTCTAAGATCTCAAAAACCATTGATAAAATTATCAGACATGGCTAACACCCCTTCCAACCAAAAGGTAGGGGGTCAAAAACAAAGTGAAATCGTCTTCAAACATTTAGCCCGTCTTGCGCAAACCATTAATTCTCGGGTTAAAATTAACTAGAGAAAAACATTTTACGAAATGCTTAAATAATTTGCAAGTTAATCTAAGGGTAAATGTTCACCCAAGTGGGCCTTAGTAAGGTGCCATCCATAAATTACGTCACACGAATTTCATGATTCTTGGGGACCCCCCCCCGGTCACAGATGGTCACATTTGTGTGACTCTACCTCCCCTGGTGTGACGTCACATATTTTGCAATTTCATATTTGGAAATTATTAAATTAAAACTGCACTTCCAAAATTATTTCCATTTAAAATCTTTTTTCATAAAATCAAATATACAAACATTTTTGAAAATTTACAAAACCTCAAATCAAATGAACGACACAAAATTTAATCACTTGTGTCCATGTACTTTGAACCCATTCCTTTATATTATTTATGACTTCTTCTTTAAGATTTACGCATGTGACGTCACGAAGCTTATGACTCGTCCCCCCTCCCCCCATGTCACACGATGTCACACTCTATTGACCCACTCCCTCCCCCTTAAGTTGTAACGTAATTTATGGATGGCCACCTAATTTGAAAAAATAAACATGTCATCTATGAATATTTTTCACACCCAAATATTTTCGATGAAGATGGTACATTATTCCCTAACTTGCCCGCACTTAGCATGCTATTTACGGTAGTTTCAGCACGTGGGAATCCCCTCCGTGGAGCCTGTGAATATTCATGCGTTGTTCAGCAAAACTTAGCGAAACTTGGCAAACTTTTTATATAGTCTGTAGTATCACTCACGGTCGACTAAACCATTTTAGGAATGCAAGAAAAGTTTTATTATCATGACTTCGAAAGTTTTGGTTTCTCTCCTCATTTTCTTTGGTAAATTTAAGTTAGTTACTTAGAGTAAGTTCAAGTTAAAGTGAGTGCCTTTATATACTAATAACACAGGTAGCCAGTTAATATCAATTAAATTGTGATATCATCCATCTTATATAAAAAAATATTAAAGTGTACTAATGTGTATGTCGAGGCACAGATTTCGTCAGTTTATACTTTACTTATACTTTATACTTTTATTTTTGCACGAGAAAAATAAAGAACATATTACAAGAAATAATTATACCCTATAATTATTTCTTTAACATGTTCTTTATTTTTCTCGTGCCAAGCTCATGCCTTGAGCTCAAGCTCCGCCCACTCGGTTCAGGAACCGCGCTGGCCGGTTCCAAGTGGAACCGTTGTACGTGTAGTCGACAGCGCATTTTTGTTTGAGTTTATATGAAGCACCGGTTCCACGGCACCGACCGATACTGGAACCGCCCTAGGAACCGTCGTCGTGTAGTCCGGGCCTAACTCCAATACGGCTTGACCAATTTCAATATGTTTTTAAGGACTTGTAAAACAAATTTTCCATAGATATTTTAAGCGCCATGGAGGAATAGCGTCCAGGGTTTTTTATTTATTTTTAGGGTTCCGTAGCCATAGAAACCCTTATTGTTTCATGAGGTATGTCGGTTCCCTCCTTCGAAATACAGGTACAAAAGTCTGCATGGTAGTAAAAAAAAAATATTTCCCCCCTGCTAGATGGAGCGAAGATTTGCGCAAGGTGGCTGGCAGCGAGTGGATGAGAAGAGTCGAAAATCGGGTTCAATAGCGCGATGATGATGATATTATAAAAATTTAGTAAGACTTTCAATGAAAATTATAACGGATTATACCAAAGTTACGCTATGAAATAGAACTCGACAAAGTTATAGTGTAGTTAATTTGGAAAAAAATATATGCAATCGACCACAAAATACTTTTTTGTGATAGGCACCGCTCTTGACCAGTATATAATATAAATTTAAGTCTATTATTAAGAGTTTTAAGTCTACTATAACACGCTGCCGTACAGATCAGCGTCAGCAATGACTAAACTTTTCTAAGTTTCGTGGCACTAATCTTAATGTAGATATATAGAGAGCACACGTGCAGTCTGCAACGGGAACATGTTGAAGCGGATACGTTGGGGGACGAAATATGTCGACATACGAGCTGCAATACTGCATGGGCAACAGATATATGTCGATACAGAACGGCCATAGGTATCAGCGAAAAATGACTGACCACGGTCAAAATCAAAAATATATGTTTGTTATTATAATTAAAACTGTTTCGGTATTTCCTGTTTATGAAATAAACGTATTACTTACTTTACACGTCATACCTAATCCATGTACTTGTTGTACGATGTTGTACTATCCGCTGATATTGCTGAAATAGCAAAACTAATAAAACGGAAACTGTTCCACCTTATCAATGTCACAAAATGAAAATTGAGAAAAATTTTACTTACAAAGTCATTAATTATAGTCCCAATATATTGGAAAAAATTACGAACAATGACCAAACCCAAATGCGCTTTTATAGTGCAATTATATTAAATTTAAGTTAAATTAATTAATTTTCTGACCCTTGCCGTGTCCCGGCTAAGACTGAGCAGCAACCGCAACTTTATCTTAGAAAATTGAACATGTCTGAACGTAAATAAACTGATGCGTAGTAGCTGTTCTAGCTTGATTTATTGTCTATGCGAGGAGCAGTGTGCCTGTGCATCGATAATTGGAAATCGCATACGCCTCGCGTTCGTCTCGGATACTATTTCTGTTCCATTTTCAAATTGTCTCCACTATCTTCCTCAAGATTTAGAAGATAATTTCTTGTGCACTTACAGCAGATGCATTTGCATAATAGGAAAGTAAAGTAAAATCTACTTTATTGCACAAATATAGAAATCAACAAACAAAAGATAGAAAAGTAAATAGTGAAACACAATTTAGGCGGCCTTATCGCTAAGAGCGATCTCTTCCAGGCAACCTTCGGGCAGAGAAAATGATTTCGAAAAGAAAAATAATAAGTACTTAATTTGGATTTCTTGAGGAATTGGTATGCAAGTACTTTAAATTAAAGTATAAGAAAACGGTAATTATATAAATTTATCGTCTGCCGATGAAATTAAGGATGAAAAAAATACTGCATTTTAAAGTTGAACACGATCACTTAAATGTGATATGTATGTCTTAGGTATTTTAGATATAACATATAACTACTTATATCATAATAAATTGTATATAGATGCGGTAAGTTCGTGCATTCTCGGCGGATACGTATTTTATTAGATTTACTGAACCGTTTCCCTACTCTAAACGATTATTTATGACCATTCGCGCTCTAGTGCTAAACACGGATATTTTCAAAAATACGGAACACAGAAAACATAAATTCATTTCACGTTGTCGCGTCGTAGATTCACGTAACTGGACTAAAACATTTCATCACGTTTTGTTTGCTGAAATCTCTGCAGAAGAAACAAGTTTAAACATAAATTCTCTCGTTTCTATATTTACGGTATCCGATATTTACGATTTGTGTAATTAGGTACCTAGTTATTTATATTATAAAACAATGTGATATAAGGCAATACGAACCGATCAAAGAGTATATAGTAGTAAGAGTATATACTCTTTATATACTCTAAGAGTATATACTCTTTGATCGGTTCGTATTGCCTTATATCAAATGTTTTTATAACATAAATAGGTAGGTACCTAATTACACATAGAAATCAAGTAGTAAATATCGGAATATACTCTTTGATCTAACTGAATTTAATTGAATTTTAATTCTGACTGAATTTGTGTTTAAATAAAATACACTCCACCATAAAAGTAAACAATGAAAAAACGTGCACATCATAATATTTTTTTTTACTTATTTATGGGTAAGTAGGTACAATGAGAGAGATGTTGGTATCAATATCTCTAAAAATATATCTCAATACTTGAGATTACTTCTAAAAGTGACCGAACTAAAAATAACAACAGACAGTCTGTTGGACAAGACTAACTAACAAACTCGATCAAGTGGCCAAAATTTGATTAAAACTAAATGTTTCCTTCCCGACGGCAAGGCCGTACGTTTGTCAGTCGCCATCAGGTGATTGCCGCAATTACTCAAGTCTAATGCCTTCCCTCCGCAACCTCTGTTTATTCAACGAATATCTACCGGATACTACCGATTTTACCTCCATTGGGCTATTCTATGAGGCAGTCTGGCCTAAATCATTATCTAATCTAACAGTATTTCTCGAAATCATTTCCTCTGCCCGAAGGTTGCCTGGAAGAGATCGCTCTAAGCGATAAGGCCGCCTAAATTGTACTTCACTATTTCCTTTTCTATCTCATGTTTGTTGTTTTATATTTGTGCAATAAAGTGTATTTTACTTTTACTTTACTTTACTTTTATTATTGAAGAAAAATATGTACTACATACGCTAATACCTAATCACTGACATTCAACCAAAAAATAGATTGACATAACTTATTAAATTTAGAAATACATACTACTTACGCAAAAATAGGTCAACAGACACTTAAGCGCAACATAAAAAGTAAGAAATAACTTCTATTCTTCCTAAAATAAACACATTTGCAGAGAAATTCTGACTGCTACGGATGTCAGCGCTAGAATAAAATTCAGATGCATTTTCATAACAACGGCGCAAAATTTATACCACTGTCGCTTTTGGGAATATAAAGCGCCAGATAGGGTTAATTTTCGTAGCAACTGCATTTATCAGAGTTGCAGCGAACGGTAACCGCTAACAAGATTTAGATGGAACTCGAACGGTGTAACGCGTCTGGAGTATACCTATAGGATAATTAGTATCGCTACCTCGCGGCGTCTCATTTATCGTGCTCCGCAGGGAGGTGGGTCAGCCGGCAGTAAATCTACCAACCTGAGCGCTTGTCTTTTGTAAACTTGAAAATCTAATTACATTTACAGCTACGCTTAAGTTCGCCTTTCCTGTTGAATTTGCATTTTCTCCTGATTTCCGTCCTCTTTTAGATAAGGTTTCTTTAAACTTTGGCTACATTATGCGTGTCTCTTTTTAATTCGAGTTTCTTTGAAACCATTCTTATTGGAGTCTTTCATAACATCAGCGCCTGTAGGTGAAACAGAGGCAGAGCGTGTTTGAGCTGTGGGATGTTTACGAAGCCGCCGGTTTAGCTGCTCGAACAGGGCCAATAAAGAGCGTCTTGATGTTGTAAAGGCGTTTCGAATGCTTATTTGCATTCAAGAAGGTTCCCAGTACGGGCCAGCAAATGTACGGGAACGTACTTCGGTTCAGAGGCTAGACGGAGCGCTCCCCTGGTAGTGATTAGACGATGCTAATACCATTTACTTTCCAACTTCCCTGACTCGCCGACCGTTACGTGAGCATTTGCTATTTATTTTAGAGTACTTTAAAATCATGCTAAGCGGTCGATTTAACTCCTTCTCTTCGTTTTACACTGTTTTGGCCTATAGTTATAATATGTACCTATAGGACGTGGAATTAGCTAGACTTGACTTACTCTTAAATTGGTCTGGCGAGTTCTAAAATTTACTCCGATTTCCTGGAAGCAGGCTTATAAGTTGTTAGGCACGACTCCTGTTAAAGTGCCATTATATTTTTATACTTTAAAAAAAAATAAGCAAATTAGCAGCCTCACCTTTTCGAATTGCTGGTACTCAAACAAAAACTACGATTACACATTAATTAAGCTTTAATTCGTTGTCCGCAACGCTGTGAAAGCTGGACCTCACCGGAGCTTAGTCCACATTAAAATTGCAAGCGTAAAACTTCAGACGGAGTTGCTCTGTGGCTGCGAGGCGAAACTTGCACTGCATTACGACAAGCAAACCTGCAGTTAAGTGTTTACTTCGCACATTCCAAGGCATTGTGCGCGCAAGTTGGCCCATAAAAACGGCCTGACTCCTGCATCAGTGTACCGTTAGTGCACTACAAGACAAATGTTCACTATCATTAGGGTATCGTCGAATTAAATTACAATGAAACGTCTTTTATAGACATGATTATAGCCGTTCTACAGGTTGGTCGGCTAGAATAAGATGTAATACCGAAACACAACAAAGAATAGACAGATTGAACCTTGTGTGCTGAAACCACAAGAATGTCTGCAAATTTTCAAATGTTTGATCAACCAATAATCAATTCATGTATCTGTCTGACCCACCTCAATGCCATACCAACGCTCTAATTTTTCACAACAAAGGTGCGATAGCAAAGTATAGAAAAATAAAATAACCCTTTTGTTCAATTTTCTGCAAAGTTCTGGAAAACCACTTGCAAAAACACCTGTTAATATCGGCGCGGGTGTTTGCTCCAGTGTCAGGATTAAGTGGCGCAGTTAGTATAGTGACACAGGCCGGCATCGCGGCTGCTAGGGAGGCGGCGGCGGCGCGGCGGGCGGAGTGAATAATAGCCGCAATCACTGGCGGGCCAACTAAGCAATGATCAGGGAGGGAATAAGCTTCGGACTCGGGAATGCTCCATATTTTTTCGTTTTTAATTTTAAATTTTATTAAAACGATCTGTCTATTTAGTTATAAGGTAATTTATTCTTTCGATAAAAAATCAAAATATATAGGAAAATACTGTATCTCAACATTCTAAAGACATCATAAGTATGTCGGAGAGTGAGGTGCTAGTGTTCCTCAAAAACGGTAATATATAGCGCTGTAATGCGTGGAACGAAAACGCAAGTCAGTCTAGTGGCAGCGAGCGAGCGGCGGCGGGGCGGCCTGTGGTTTTGAGGTTATAATATGAAGAAAACAGTCAGCTCCATTCCTGCTGGTGGTGATGGTAATCAGGGCGGTTTCCCGGTGCTGAGGATCATTTTCTGGTAAGCTTGTGAAGTTAAAATGATGTGAAACAAGGAATACGTAGGTCGGTATGTTTTCATTGTTTTTCTGACGACGCATTCAGAATACTATCGCGGGGTTCAGGTGGACCTCCACGATGTGGAGTCTTCCCCATGCTCAGGGTTGAGAGGTACGCGTTCAGTTTTCCTTATAAAGTTAGCTGTTATTCGTAACCTGGGTTAAACGTCCACGTATTTCAATGGCCTTCTTATAACTGCACGTTCTATTCACGCTATTTCTGGTGTTGACGCCCTGTCTCGTCTGCGGTTTCGACAAGTAAATATCGCCTATTTTACGTAGGTTCTATTTAATTAATCGAATTATATTGTTGTTCGTATTCTTTATTATTATGTTGTTCATAGACTTTGAGTTGTAAGTTTAAGAATTATTTTGTACTTTATGTAGTTTATTTTTAGCAGTGAAAACATCTGTCTCTTTTATAAGAATTTTCTTTTTGTCATATTCCTGGGAAAGTTGGAAACTAAAAAAGCTTGAAGACGCAGTACTCGCAGCGCTGCATTTCCTCCAGTACTTGAATTCCACTTGACAATCTGGACTGTCTTGCATCTGAAAGTTGGAAATTAATTCCTTAAAATTTCTGTAAATTAATATTTCAACTACTATACTGAGATTAATAATATTAAAGGCACATACAGGTATATACAGATTGTTAACTTCGTTAAAGAAAAATAAGATATAGGTATAATTTAGCGACCGCGTACAATATCATACAGCTTTTACAGTACAGACTTAGTATGTTTCAATGAACTGATTTCTATCAAAATCAAAATGTTTCTATTGTAAGTAAGTACCTTATAATACATTTTTTCAGCGTCATATTTTTTTTACTCTACCACCGCTATTCAATTCATATTCCTTCAAGTATTGATGAAATAAATCCAGTGGATGAGTCTATGATTCAAATAATAAAATAAACATTTAGCAATCTAAAGAATGTTCGGAACAAAGACCGGCCCAACAAAAAGTCAAGGAAAACACCGTTACTAAGTTTGTATCTCATCAACAAAATGCTTTTCGGGCGAATACAAAGGGAAAACGAATACCAATCCATATAGCGTAATAGCGATTTCCGACAAAGTGAACGAACAACATAACCGGGCTATGAAGTTGCCGATAAGTTGGGTCCTGGGCAGGGAACAAAGCAAGCCACCTCCATGGTAACGAACGTGTGTAGATATTAATAATAATAAGCACTATAATAATGATAACTTTTGGTGACGCATCTAGAATGAATCTTGCACGTATTTGCTCGTCATCGTAAGTTAGAGATGGTAAACTTTGCGAATTCTTATCAATTTTTTTATAGAAAAAAATATACGTATAAGTAAGTACAGGGTGGACCAAAAGTCCGTTAACATTTAAAATGGTTATAAAAAATACAAATGCTACTTTAGTGAAAAACTGTCTATTTAATAATAAAGTAGACAAATTAGGATTTCACTTTTTAAAAATAACATCATTCAAATGTGACCCTTGTTCATCCTGGCACACCTGTAACCGGGAACGGAAATTTTGCATGACCGCCCGACAAGTGGTTGGTGAAATGTTCTGCATTTCCTCGCGTATATTTTCTTTTAATTCCTCAATAGACACTGGGTTGCTGATGTAAACTTTACTTTTGAGATATCCCCAAAGGTAAAAGTCCATTGGAGTTAAATCCGGGCTGCGGGGTGGCCAGTGAATGTCACCTCTTTTGGATATGACTTTTTGGCCAAAAATTTCACGAAGTGCTGCTATAGAGTCATTGGAGGTGTGACATGTTGCCCCATCTTGTTGGAACCAAGAGCTTCGATTAAAGCCTGAGAAGTCCTGTAATGCTGGAGCAAAAAAATTCTGTAGCATCACAATGTATCGCTCTGTATTAACGGTGACGGCGCGGTTTCTCTGATCTTCATATCTTCTAAAAATATGGACCAATGATTCCGCTGGCTGACAATGCGGCCCATACAGTAACCTTGGGCGAGTGTAAAGGTTTTTGGTGCTTCAAGTCCGGGTTAGTGTCACTCCAGTATCTGCAATTTTGTCGATTGACATGTCCATTTAGGTGGAAGTGTGCCTCGTCTGAGAAAAAGATGTTATTAAAGCTCGTAAACCTCTCAAGCACTTCGTTAGCAAACTGCAGTCTCTGAGCAGGGTCATTTGGCTTTAAAGCCTGTACAATTTGAATTTTGTAAGGATGTAAATGTAAATCTTTGTGTAGAATGCGATTTAGAGATGTTCTGGGCACATCTAAAGCACTAGACCGCTTTCGAGTAGAGAGACCAGGTTGTTCTCGAACAGACGCTCGTACACGCTCTATGTTTACTGGATCGCGCGATGTCCTAGGTCGGCCGGATCGTGGTTGACTTAAAGTTGAACCTGTTGTTTCGAACTTCTGTACCCATTTTTTAATCGTTTGAATTGTTGGTGCTTGATTTCTGTTCCGTATATTGTAATGATTACAAAATTTCCGTTTAGCTTCGGTCGTAGAATCGTTGTTTCGATAGTACTCGCGTACGCAAAATGCGCGTTGCGCTCCGCTGAATGACGCCATGGTACTAAATCCCTATTAGTAGCTCTCGCTTGTAGTAACATCCCCCGCGCCAATACCCCGCCCGCGCCGACGCAGCGACCTATTCAAATGTTAACGGACTTTTGGTCCACCCTGTAGAAATATTATGAAATGGATGACACACAATAGATTACAGCCAATACTATAATTATAGGCTGTAAGCTAGCTGTAGGCTATTGTTGATGATTGTAGGTAATAGAAAAAGTCACAAGAAGTCCACAAGTAGGTGGCATGCGGAGACAAATGGCCCATCCGATGGTGACTGGTAGGCAACAAGTCACTTGTCGGTGAGAAGTCGTCGAGCCGGCGGCAACCAGCAGGTGACAAGTCACCGTCACAGAGTATGGTCGGTGAGAAGTCGTCCACGCGTCGGTGACTAGTAGGTGACTAGACACCGTGAGCTGCGACCGGTCGTAGAGCTGTGACTAGTGGACAACTAGTGAATCAAAAGCGAAAAACTTCCGTTTCGAAATGTTTTTAAGAAATACGGGGCGGTCCAAAAATTTATACCTAGTCAACGGCTTGTTATCATTGTTTTACTTTTATTATAAAAATATTATTATGTAATATTATTTTTTTATTATCCCTTGGAGGCAAATTTTATTACAAACTCCTTGGCAAAATATCACTGACTGGCGAACTTTAGTTATTTTTTGATTAATTGTAAAAAAATATGTCTGTCACTTTTCAATCGCTACGATGGAGGTAACGCGGGAAGCATTTCGTGCTATGACCTATTATGATTTTAAACGAGGGTTAACATATAAGGAAATTTAATCAATGCTTTTGGGGAATGGCTGCATCACTTGCCACCATCACCTATTGGTTTCGTGAGTTTAAGCGTGGTCACAGCGACCTAAAAGATGACCTTAGACATGGGCGACCACTAACGGCAGTCATTCAAGAAAACGTCATCAGGGTGTAGTGGCTAAAAAGGAATGTCGCAACATTACCAAGCGCGAGATAAAGGATGAACTGAAGATTGGATCACAGGCAGTTTCCACCATTTTACATGACCATGTTAAAGGTTGTATCATGTTGTCATCTGAAGGTTGCATCGCGATGGATACCCCACTCTCTCAAAGGAGAGCAGAAAGTCCGACGTGTAGATTTGTGCCCGAAACAGAACAGAACAGAACGTATAAAAAGAGAACTGTCTATTTTCATTTAAGCTTCAATTACTTTTAGTAGGTATCTAAAGTTACAAATCACTTTACCAATTGGTAACCAAACTCACAGAAACTTCCATTATTATACTATTATGTTTTTGTATTCACTACGATCAAACAAACGAACGAACGTCACCTCGCCGCTGCCGATCGTGCAATATCGCGTCAAATCGGGTAAACTCGGGTCAGTGATAGTCTATTCGGCGCGTGATTTTGAGCTACTCGGCGGCGCGCCGCCGAGTAGCTCAAATCCGCCATCCCATTAAATTTTTTTACTTACAAAGATTTAATGGGAGCCGCGGCGGCGCGGCGGCGGCGCGCTTATTTTTAAGTTTTTAACAGCGGCGCGCACTTCACACTACTCTGGAATAACAGTTAGGTGAACTTAGGTGGTTCGAGTTTGAGCTCAAATGTTTACGACCATAATAATAAATAAAAGAGTATTTATTCACTCACACATTAAAGTAAAAAAGGTACAACATTGTTATTTTATTCTAATTCTTAACCTATAAACAAAATATATCTATAACTCATATTTCCCTATGTGTCTAAAGAAATGGTCGAGATCTCAGCGAATGTGCTAGATGGAGCGCTGATCGCGGGACACAACACGATTATGTGGTCAAATCTCTATTATGTAATTGTATATTAAAATGAATGACAATAAGTAGTTATATGTAGCTGACTTTAGCTTTCTTCTGATGATAACATTATTGGGTTTATTTGTCTGAGAGAGTATCTATACCATTCACTGAGGTCAGCTAACAGAGACTTTGCTGTATGTATCTAATAAATTATCCTAAAAATAATTCCTATCGGTGAAATGATGCCCTTCCCACGTCTGGAACCTTAAATGGCAGATGATGACCAGGAAGAAAGTAAGGGGATCTCCACAATGGTACTTCGGGGATTAGTTAAATTTTTAATTTAGAGTTGTAATATATTTTATTGCTCAATACTTAATATACCTAAGACAATTCGTATGTAATTGTAGAACACTGTGGGCGGGTTTATTGCTAGCGATAAGATAAACACACAACATATTATATAATATTTCTGAATAAGGACAATGTACGTATTACACTCCCAGTAAACACAAAATGAAAGTATAGAACAAATAGCCTGAGACTTGAAAACAAAACTGTCCGTGCATTCCCAGATATTGATAGAGCCTCAGTTGGCCGCACTGGAGATTTGTTGGGAATAACGGTTGAGCAGATAGCTCGAGTGGCCATTACAGATATCATGAGCTGGCTGCCATCGAGTGCGCCCTTCTACGTATGTCTCACTGCAGTTGCTCGTGCACTCAGAGGGCGACTGTCACACAGTAACTCTGCATGACCTTGACAATAAGTATAAGATATAAAATAAGATAATAAACTGTTAAAAGAAATTTAAGTCCTTAATATATTTATATTTTAGTAACTAGGTATAGATAAGTATTTTAGCAATAATCTGTGCTTTTAACAGAAAAAATCAGCCAAGTTCGAGTTGGACTAGCGCACTGAGGGTTCCGTATTGAATCCCAAAACCTTAAGTGTTGCGCAATGACTCATATACTCATGAAATCCATCACAGAATTACTTAATTACTTCAATAGTACCTATCCACTTTTTGGTCACACAGGTTCTTATCGCAAAATTTTGAAACTTCGTTTTATTTTTCTTGTAAATTGAAGATTAGCTATGAGTCTAAATTATTTCAGATTTTTCGACTTGCAAACTTCGGAGATAAGGGGGTTCTTTCATAAGCTCAAAAACTATGACACAAAAAATTTAAAAAGAATTTTGTTATTTGTAATGTTTGATTTCGATCCCTCATTTCACACAATTTCCAATAAAAGTAAAATCATTTTCTAATTTATTTTACCTTGGACGATCAATGTGCCCTTCAAGTCGATAGCATTAGTCGTTGCTGAGAATAACTCTAAATTAAAAATTTAAGAAACCCCCGACGTAACATTACACCAATTCAATTTCGTAATATGAAACTAGAAGAATTGGAAGATTATCAGCCCGCCGAAATTATAATAGTTAGATGGGGTCTTCTCGAACTACTCGTAATGTT
This sequence comes from Hofmannophila pseudospretella, assembly GCA_947369225.1. Lineage (NCBI taxonomy): Eukaryota > Metazoa > Arthropoda > Insecta > Lepidoptera > Oecophoridae > Hofmannophila > Hofmannophila pseudospretella. The sequence continues at coordinate 7,228,175 of OX376321.1, read as the reverse complement.
GAACATAGGGAATGCTGAGACATTTCAAGAGCAAAACTATTTAAACATGGCGACGAGAAAATATAAAAATGAAGTAAATGATGTGGCGGCTTCGCGCCACAATGACGGCGCATGCGCGCTGTGCAGTCTGCGCGCGCTGCTGACGTCTCAAAACAATCGCCACCGTTTTTCTCTTACTCGCGCTGTCACTCCTCTTCCTTTCATCATCGTAATATTGTAAATATAATTCATCTTCATAAATTAAATTGAAACTGAAATCCCCCAAAAAACATTTCATGTAAGTAGCCAAGTCTCGTGTATATTTACTCGGAAAATGTAATGAGATCCAATGTAGAGCCAAGTCCAATACTCTTACTATTACCTCTATTACGTTCATTATCAAGTCACTCCAAGACGCTAAAAACATTCTGTGACTTAGCAATTACGCAACAAGGGGAAATTGTTAGATTATTACATCTAGGTATCATGTTATCGGTATTGTTAGGTCCTGGTTATTTAGTAACATGTGATTGTATCAATTTTCCGAACTTCAAATAACTGCTTGATAATAAACGCTTTGTATTTGTAGCCTGAAAGTTGGAATGAAAGAATAAGAACCACTTTCATAAATGGCAATCTCGGCTTAAGCTGGGTTAAGTGTCAATTTTCATGCGAAAAGTCATAGAGGGTGTAATAAAAACCTCCTATAAAGCCTATAAAGCAAAGAGTGAGTGAGTGAGTGACGAAATAACGAAAATTTCTGTTTTTTATCTCATGAACTATAAAATAGAGAAGCTTGAAATTTGGAGGTTTAACTATGTTCACTTTTCCGAAACAGTACTCCTGTTTCGGAAAAGTTTCTGGAAACGACCAGAACAAAGATAGAGAGTGTTCAAAGGTGCTCTGAATTGCTTCGGGAAAAGGTGGCACGGCAGTGTGGTCCTCTTTTTTTTGCCTCGACTTGTCGGAGGCACTGCCGTGCCCCAAAATAAATATTTGTTTAGCTTATCACTGCGGCAGACGCAACAGCTGACGCAGCGGCTATGTCAAAAATAAAAATTAATAAGTGTTTAATTCATGGAAACTAGATTTATAAATTGGTCTCTACGTTATCATTATCAGTAAAGCCAAATTACCATGACGAGTAATAACTAAACCAACTTATACCTAATTGTGGGAAGCGATAAACCTGACAAAAGATTGATGAAATTATGACTGAAATTTTATTAATTTTTTTATTGGGTAAGATTTTTATTCGATAACAATATAAATAACACTGAAATTAGTGTGTTCGTTGTAAGTAATGTAAGTTCATATTTATAATTTTATTATATAATATAATGTTATGTTTTATCTGTCCTGTTTTGATTTCTATGAAATAAAATCTATATTTTGATACCTATGTACTTAATTTTTTTTTACCTACGTTTGTTCTTACATATTTGTTTCGTTCCAGCTTATGGTGTTAACATTTTATCAGGTAATTACAATAATATTTTAAGGTTAAATCATTTACTTTTTCAACCCTGACCAGGAAAAACCCTAACCCTATTACGGAATTAAATGGTACTATTTTTTATAGCGAACTCCATAACACAGATTATAAAACTACTAATGGCGTCCTCTTGAAAGAGGTTTTATATTCCTGGTCAGGGTATAGGTACATACAATTTACGACTACACAACATTTACGACAACAATACTACAATTTACCACATCAATTTATACAATTGAAATGAATGTAAAGTGATAATTAACACTTTGCCACTTCTACCTCGTTCGTATAAATAAATAAACTGTAAGTACCACTTTCAATTAAATTCGTTCAATTGTATTTATAAAACCATTAACGGTGTAAAGGAGGCCGCCTTACAGACACATTGCTTTGCATTTGTACAACGGAATGGATGTAAAGGGATATGCACTGAGTGTATCTTAGACATAACTATCCTATAACAGTAGTAGATTTATTTATACGTATGGCAGTTGGAATTATACACAATAACAGTAGGTACTGCGGTATGTCACAACCAAAGTAGTAGATAAGAGTCGACCACACAATGCCAATGCCTAACCTAACCAAATGTTTATGTTGTGTGTTGTTAAAAAATTATCTAGTTGACATCTACCTACCTACTTATGTAAGTTTAAATAAAAAAAAATAAAAAAAAATGCAATGTCCAGTTTTTGTCACCATCATAAAGTCAGAAAATCTACCATATCATACCATACCATATCTACCATCCGTATTGGCCTTTGTTCCCCCTCTATACAGTAGAGGCTCTACTCAATTTCCGACGATCTTGGAACCAAGGTATATATCCTGTGTAAGCAAGTACAAAATAATAACAATATCATGCCCTAATTATGCATAAATTAATGAATCTAAGTTAATAATGAAAAATTACAAAAAAGGCAGGTGTCGTTTATATTACTAATCCATAAACAATCTCTGTCGATCGATCGCTATTTTCTTTCTATAATGCAACGTTTGAATTCTTCTGCTCAATAGCTTATGAGAATAGTTTATTATAGTCGATGGAATAAAATGACGCGTTATTGATAGTAACCCGACATGTTTGGGTGTGAAAGGCTAAAAGACATTACCGAAATAGAGTTACTGGATAAACCATACTATGTATATATAAAACTGTTATAAAGCAACTGTGGTTTCTCCTAGCAATATACGAGAACATAGAACCTTTTTTAAAAATTATTGAGCTGATAGGTACAGTCTGTTCTCTGAGTTAAACGACTATGCGGGGTCAGATAACTCTGGGAACAGACTGTACAGGCGTAAAGTAGGCTTACTTACCTCATTATCTGATATCTGATATGATTATCTGATAGTAACTGTACGAGTATTGGTGAATACATGAATTGAGAGCAGTTGGTGCAATTTCTCAATTGGTAAAGTTCTCAGTTCGTTAATGATTAGCAACTCTTATCTTTAATATCTTAATTTTCAACTGTATCTACTTATGTTTTGCAACAGTTTAGAGACCTAACTTCAGAGCGTCCGTGGCTTAGTGCTAGGATGCTGGACTCCCATGCGAGAGGTCCGAGTTGAAGCCATGCCATATCATATACCAGGAGAGGATCTCAGTAATCCACCTTAAGGGACCGATAATGTAGATCATGTTTTAGAAAACAATGGATTGTGTACAATTGTACATGAAGCTCGCGCGGTCAACAGTTACGATTCCCTTCTGTTCTAATTTATTTTGTGATCCAACTGTAGTGACTATTCTAGTGTGATGGATTGCGTGTGTGAACAGGTGAGCTCGCGGGAATCGCTATTTCGCTCACGTTCGACATCCGATAAAAGTTTCCGCCACAATCACCTAAGAGCTCAGCTGTCAGGGAATAACCGTATATCTGTTTTGTTTCCACTGCGTCCCCCAGAGCCCCTGCTGCCATCGCCGTGCATTACTGCGGAATTACGTAAAAGTGCCTATTTACACTGCGAAATATCAAAATTGTATTTCAAATTCAACGTGGAAGGTGGGAAATATATGATTGTCGCCTTCCTGAAAATATCTGAGAAACCCAAATTAAATCATTTCCTATACCTACATAGTGTAATTCTCACGTCCATAATCCTCGAGGGGGTAGACACAGGAACCACCTTCATCATAGGTAGTTCAGACATTTCGCCGTAAAATTTGGTGGACAAACGTGATAAGTGGCTAACCTATCGCCGTCTATTAGGTGTGCAGAATAGTACCCACAAAGACCCTTAGTCGCTTCTTGCGACACCCACGTAAAGAGTTGGGGTGGTGCTATTCTTTGTGGCCTACACGACACGGCATTTTTCCTATACCTGCTTTTGAATTTTTGATTTGTAGAATAGATTGTGTTCTTATTCTCATATATATATTTTTTGACATTCAATTCTTTAACTACCCTTAATGCCCCGTTTAATCTTACCACCCATCGCACACACGTTTTGGAAGTAGACGATTTTGGAAGTTGATGTTGTGAATCAAAACACAGGTACCTACAAAATTTAGTTATGAACAAACAAGATAGGAACGCGTTTTCCAAGTTATCAAAATCCATATTTCCTGCAAGTCTGCAGTGTTAGTTCCCTCTTTTGATTACTCTTTCAATAAAGCACGGTCATTTAGCTAATGAGCGCTCTCTAAAGTAAATAACTCGAACAAAGTCTGCGTCAGTGAGATTCAGGCTAGTTTCAACCTTTGATACTAAGCGAGAGCCGCGGCGACTCGGCAAAAAAGTTGAAAATATCACCTTCCCGACTAGGTAAAATTCTCTGCGCTACTTGAGAAATGTATTTTGTTTTCTTGACTTTTGACTTTGCAAAGCTAGCCTGTTGAAATAACAGATGTGTCTCTTACTCACTGCTGAGTTCTTTGAGTTTATGTTCTGAACGAACACTATTACTATAGTAGTGATAAAGTTGTGTAGAGCGCGAAATATCGAGGACGGCGTTTATAATTTGCACTAGAGCTACAAACCGTTTGGTATTCCGCTCACGTTCGCCCCCTGAGATAAGTTTCAGCCACAATTACCTGACCGTTCAACCGTCAGGAAATATATTGGCACCTCCTGCAACCCGCCGCCGCGCCGCGCCGCCCGCGTCTGGCGATCGAATCGCTCGCTGCGCTCCGCTCGCCGCGCGACCGACGCCAATCTACAATCAGCTATCTGATTTTGATCAACACTTGAAATACAAAATCAGGACACTGGAGAATTGGAGCTACTGATTATGAGAGGCAATCTATTGAGTTCCAATTTGGTAAGAAATGCAAGTCATGGAAGTAATCAATATGGGTAAAATGTTAACTTCATATTTGTCAAAGATATTTCAAAATTCACGGGCAATACTAGTCCTATTTTTGTACTCTTTATAGATTTCCTTACATTTTGTAAATAACTGAAGTACTCGCATATTAAATTGGTTCAACGGAAACTCACTCTAATTGTGACTGACTCGATTCTCGCACAAAACTTTACGATAAACAAATCTTGAAACAAAACATTTGTGTATGATTGATGGTTATTTATTTTCCGTCGAACACCAAAAGTTCTTTCTAAAAGTTTTTTTTTGTTATTGTTCAAGTAAGTACACAATGAAATCAAAGGACAACTTTTAAAAGGTCCTAATGGACAAGAGGCCATCGATCAAATGACAAAGAAAGTTTTTCTCAATACAAAACAATCGATGGGTTTGAAAATTTCGCCGGCCATATTTTTTCTTTCAGTTGAACGTGTCATTTTGCATTGTGACTCGAGAATGAATTGCTGTTCCGGCATCGCGAGTTGGTAATAAAGTTATTTAATGTTGTGTATTTATACAAAAAATACGGTTGCCTTGCATCCTAAAAACCTATAAGTATACAGCTTATAATAAAAATGATACGAGCCCGACTGTGCTTTCATTTTAGAACGTGTCATTCCATTCGAAGCTATAAATAAAATCAAAGGGCGGCTTGTGCCACGGCCGAATGTTAGTAGAGTTACAAGGGCTGTTCCGGGCGCCCGCAATATTAGGGGCCCTCGATTTCGGGATGGAATACTTCGGGCGGGTTTCATTCGATCGCAATCTCTATGCTAACAGCTTGCGATTCTGATCTTCGTTTAGCGGAATGACCGCAGTCACCCCAGTTCCTGTGACGCTTATTCCTTACACGTTCACTCCCCAGAAGTTTTTATGGACACAACGAACACCCGCTCTTCTATTAAGATTTTCCTTTCGGATGATATATAAAACTATACGCCGAGGAAAATAATAAAAGATATTTTTTTGCTGACTGGAAAACAAATAATAAATTTAAAAAATAAAGTAAATATTTAAAAAGGTAAAATAATGACTGACCATTGTTACACCTGTGTATTTTAGTACCGTGAAAATCTATGCAAATAAATGCAATGACTTTACGTTTCCTGTCATGCAATAAAACCGTTTTCAATGGGAATAATGTACAAAGCTAACGCACGGACGGACGGACGGGTAGCCCAGTGGTAGAATGGTCTGGCAGGATGAGGGCTGGACAAAGTAGATATGCAGATTTTGAGCGCGAGAGCCAGTCAACATGGCAGGATCTCAGTAAGTCTGAGCGAATGTACTATTCAAAATAAAATCGTTCAGCGAACCGCATAGAAATTCTACGGTATGTAGACGTAGAGTTGCAAGCAAACAGATTTCGCGGAGATAGAAAAGTTCAACAAACTTATGAAAGAATTGCCCGCGTTGCGTCCGACCTACGAGTACCACTTGGAAAGTTGTAAAGTAAAAAATCTTCGAAGAGTTACACGACGAGGGTTGCTTTATGTTACAAATTAATTACTTCCTTTATTGGGTGGTTGTGACCAATATCACTAACAATATTTAAAAAAATAACCAAAAAATTATAAACATAAGGACGACCGTTCGAAATTATTTCGGCAGAGTTAAAAATAATATCGGTAAAAAAGATTGGTAGTGTAAATAACTTATATAGTGTCATATAATAAAGCTAGAATATTTCATGTGTAACTGTAGTTTACTAGGTACCTTAGTACAAACATACCTAACTAGTTTGTTACAAATTACAATACCGCAAAGTTCGGTGCATAACAAAATGTGCAAGCTTTCACATTAGTTTACCAACTTTCATCCAATTATAAAGTTACAATATCGAGAAGGAAACATACAATTTCCAATGCTATAAAAATCGGCTTGAAACGTGTGCAGGAAAACGTATACTACCTATATCTGACTAATACTTTAGTTATATAGATATAAATTCGTGAAACAAAAAGAATGAGGGGTCTAAAGCAGATGGTTCGCTTTTATAAAAATGTTGGAGGGTTGTGAAATATGACACACTGTTATTTCTTCGCACACCCGGTCAAGAGTTATTGCATTCCATTATACGTTTTCTCTATCTAAAGGAAGCCATTTTCACTAAAGGAGAACTAAACTGCCTAATTTTTATTCCACTTATCATTTTAGTTTCTTCATATAAAGAAATATTTTCAGCTGAGATATCTTGAAAGAATTTAGAGACGGTTTAGCATTCCAATTCAATATGTCAACTAAAAATTTAAATTACAATAATAATATTATAATTTTGTAAAACTGTATACCCGTATAGAACTTTAGATAAATGTTCTCTCAACACAATACTACTATATAAATATCATCAATCTATAATAAAAACATAATTAATAGAGATTTAAGATCCCTCATCTCACATTATAATGAAATCAAAATTGTCTACGAGGGAACATTATAATCCATATAATAAAAACAGAGGCTTTAAAACGGCCTGGCTATGGTCCGCTCCTTTTCAGAAAGCAGGCCGCGTAAGATTGACAATAGAGCCAGTGGCTTGGAAGGGAACACCTTATCTTTACTACATTGTGTCCCACGTCACATGAAACGCGAGTGCCTCGGGCCATGAATGAGTTTCACATTCATAATGAAGATTAACCAGTGTACTTTGGTTGTGCTTGCAGAGACATATCTAAGGGGGGTCGAAGATTATACGGCCACATCTATAATCTGGGCCTGGTAAAAGATTACAAATAATCTGTAAAAACGACACAACTTCTGTTTTTGCGAAAGTGCGCTATGTTATTATTATTATTATTAACTCTTTATTGTACACAAACATTATAATACAACATTACATAAAATTACATTATGTTCATAGTATATGTAGGTATATGTTGAAGTGATGGAACAAAGTATAATACTTAGGCCTTTTTTATGTGTAGATTTGTGATTGTTTCTTTTTGTTCTTTTTCAGTTTCTTGTACCTAAGTTGGTGGAAGTTTTCATAAGTTGATGGAAAAGTTAGTGATAGGTTCGATGATGCTTTTAGCTATGAAACTTTCAGCAACATTGTAGAGGTAATTAAAGTTAAGTGTGTTTTTTATTATTCATGCCCGGAATATCGCATTCCCTTTTTTAACCCCCACTCAAGCGAAAGAGGGGTGTAATAGGTTTGACGCGTATATCGGTATGTTTAAGTAATAACTGGGAGCAACACAGAATTCGAGTAGATATATAGCAGCGCTCCGTTCTACCAATTACCGAACCACGAGGATCTGATGTTGTCCAGGAAAAAGTAAAGGGACCTCCAAAACGTCAGGGGATTCTAACATTTTAAAATTAGAGTTGTGACGACTGTACTGTTTCTTCCTGTGGTTCACAATAATCATTCATAGACAGGTTGTCAAAAAAGGTTAAAATTGGCTGCAAAAGACATAACAGATGATGTCAAAAAAGTTAGTTATTGTATGAAATAGGAAGGTTTGCTGTTTCCAGCTAAATAGGTAGAATATTCTCGTATCATTGTGCTGTGAGGATAATTATTGTAGCAGGAAGTTTATTGTTATGAACCTACTTATTATGTAACTTGATTCTGTCTATAACATAGCATGTAAGTTATTATATCATTCATATACATATAGCATAGAGAGAATACACTTCGATACTATTTTTATTTAAACATGGCATTTTCGCTTCATTTTCCAACACTGACTCTGTCAAATTAAACATCCCATTATTCGAACAGTAAAATGTGGAATTTCTCTTTTAATTTCTATCGGGTTATTTACGTTTCATGTCATTTTGATAACTTGACATATTGATTTCGGTATCCGTACCTACTAATGAAATAAAAGGCGAAAGCGAATTATTCGACATCTTTTACATTCTTATTTCATATTGACCTATAGTAATTTTTTCTGAGCTATAGGCAAATTATCCATTAATTTTATTTCGACTTACTAAATCAATAAAATGACGCACTCATATAGAACGTAATGTTGAGGACTCGTGTAGTATCATCTTTATGCACAATTTGCGAACGACAGAAAAAAACTTCAATTCGAACATGGCCGCGATCGATAACGCTTTACACGGCTCACTATAATTGTTTTTTTTTTATTTTAAATGTAAAACGCATTAAGTCTTCAAAAACTACCTCTGTTCTATTGCCTGCACCCCTCAAGAAACTCTACACGTAACACTGATGTAATACTATTAACTCAAAAAATTCTAAAATTAAAACAGTTCTTATAATGAAATAAACACCAATAGGTATTTACAAATTACCACCAACCACTTTCTGTTTCTATAATTATGTAAGTGGGTAAGAAAGAGATGTACCCGCTTTCATTATTTGCATTTTCTGCTGCTTAGAAAAATAATTAAATGCTGTAGCATTGTGCGAGGGTGCATTAAAGTCAACCTATACCGACGTATCGAACGAACTTAATACAACTTCCAATATGAGTAATACTCGCAAAGCCTAACAACCAGTGTCTCTATAATATTAGATTATAGCTACATCATAATTAGATATCAGTGAAATAATGTACCCTACTCTCGCATTATTAGACTTATAATCTAGGATATAACTACAATATTACATAAATACTACTTTAAGATATTTATGTTAAAAAAACTAGAACAATCTAATCAAATGTACATCCCAAGTGTTTATTTCCTGGTCAAAAAGTTCTAAATCACATGATGGGTTTTATCAAACTAAATATTGCGATCAATGACATAGCTATAAGGTTTCTAGCATGCCCCCATATCAATCAACTCAAGAAGAGTTGATATGGGGACATGCTAGAAACCTTCTAAATGTGTCGAAGTCTAGTGAAGTCACAGTAGAATTTTAACAAAAGCGAAACAAAGAGAAACTTCGCATATCAGTCTTAAAATACTGATATCGCTCTAGTTAACCTATTTTAACCCTAAAATAGCGCAGTGGCTTTATAACTGCTACCCGTGCGGAGTTCATAACGCGTATTTCATAGAATGATTTTAAAAATGGAACACCTATAATATTTCAGCGTTCAAATCTCAATAAATCGTCTAGGCGCGGTAACGAGCTCGCTGCGGCGTAGTCTCTGCGGATACGTATTTTATTGGATTCACTGAAACGTTTTTCAGGTCCAGAGGATTATTTACGAGCGTCTGCGATGCGCTCCCGCCGATGCAGAAATGCAGATGGACACAGAATATCTCCTATAAACTGCAAGCTTATATCTGCACTTACAGTATTAGTTACAATTTATGTGTAGCACGTAACAAGAAAGTTTTCAAAAATGAATGTTCAAAGTATTTTTCAGAAAACAATATTGGGATACCAACTCTTTTTAAACAATCCAGTAAATAAGTAAACCCATAATTCAGTAAATGTACTTACTTACATTACACTTTCACAAGGTTTAATTCTGCAATGTCAAAAGTCTGGTACAATCGGCAACGAATGTTCATGACTTGTTAGAAAAAAGGGACAACTATAAAACTTTAAACTCAAAGTTATTACCGTCCTTGTCTTTCAGCTACTAAGAAACCTATCTAGTTTAACTTAAAGGATTTAGATAATAAAAAAAATTGTTGGTTACTATCGCTTACCATCTTTATTCATTTAATAGAATTTTAATTTAATATACATAAATAAGCATTTATTTAATAAAGATTACACCAGTCATTTAAATTGTAATGTGGTGAAAGGTGAATCTCTATTTATAAATATAATAATGAATCGTCATTAGCTATGTACGAGTACTATCTAATTAGTATACCATCCACCAAGGTAACTTTGATATCAGAAATAGTTTTAAAGTCAGACTTCGATCCCAACCCAACTGACGGAGAAAATAGAAATTGAGTTAAAAACTTAAAATCTATAGAAAACCCACACTACAACCTGAAATAGATCCATTTGAAAGAGAATAATGAATAGGGTATATGCATGTTTTTTTAATGGTTTTAGTTGGTTATTTACGTCGGTACATTACCATAAAATATGTCATTTCTATAAATATGAATATTTATTACAAAAATAAATATTTAAAACTGCAATCAAATCGGGCGATTTTAACGCCTCCATTTTGACGCGCTTTCTGTGACGTCAGCGTCCACAACAGCATTGACATTTTGTGTGCTGTGGAGTGTTTAGCCAAAGCAAATTACTTGTTTGTTGACAATCCAACATGGACGCTGACGACACGTTTCGATCTAACCAATAGTGTTGCGTTTTGCTATTTTGAATTTCGCTCATTTTTTTCCCACTTTTATTCATTTAAATTCTTAATTAAAAAGCGATTAAATAAAAATATAGGTACAATTCTGTTCTAATAAAGGTTAAAAAAAACTTGACCTATATTTGAATCACGTGCATATTCCTTATTGCCATTTTAAAGTGAAATAAAACCCTCTCTTCTCTGCGATTATTTAAGAAAATGCACTAATATTTACCTATGTATTTGTTTCTAAGCAGTGAATTAATATCGGTATTTGTATTGTCCGTCTAATATTACAGTATGCGGTCACAGGTGGTCCACATGATTAATTGTCCCAGGGAGGCGCCCGCGACGCTCCCCAAACTATTTATTTGTGCTTCACGTTAAGCTGCAACTATCGGAAGCTTAGCTTGCTTCTAAATCTGTGGGGGATTCTCGATTTCGTGTTTCTATTTCGTAATTTATTTATTTTTGTTGATGAATGCTATTTGCTACGTGTAGTAGCTCTACTATAGATTGGGTCTACGACTCTACGAAGAGTATTATCTCGAGTAATTATCGTAAGCGAAACCAACCAATCCCTTATTAATTTCATCATGTCTGTTTGAAATACAGTTACAATAAATCTGAAAAATTTCTGAATGATACCTAGTAGTTAGTGCAAAACTCGACAATTTCGAATAAATGGTATGAAATCGACCGCTAAATATTTTTTGTGATAGATCGACTACCATGCCTATCATGTGCGTGTCTAACATACTCGTGGCCGGTTTCTGTACAGTTCGTATATTTTTATAAGCATAATAAAGATTACGGTTACTAATTATAGGTTGTTATTTCACGACTTCGTCCTTCGCAGGTACCAAAACAGGTACCTACTAGTCCTACACCGAAATAGCGTAGATGGCAAATGTATTACAGCCTACGCCAGATAGAAGGCAGACACTTGGAGAAGGCGCTATTAGATATTTACATTTAAGTTAAGTATGTACGCAAACTAAGTAATAATAACTTACATTACCTACCACCCACAATACAATATTAGTGTATACAGGATAAGGAAAATTGTTTCGTTCTTGCTGTGTTCCGACAAAAAGCCAATGTATCCTACGCACTATATCTTATAGCCAGGATATAATAATATATTATATCTATTCCGACATTATTCTCCAAGGCTGCAGATTTCATTAGTTAATTGGTCCTGGAGGCTATAATGATACGGCTCTTGTAATGGTTGTAATAGCCAATTACCCACATGGAATCAACAACGGGCTTGTTGTTTAATTATTGTATACGACTACCGCCTTTAAAACAACACATTCATTAGTATCGAACATGGCTTGATTTTGTAATATCCTCATAATTAATATCTTACTTACACTGTAAGATTTCCTTCAGTAAAAAATAAATCATAAGAACATTCATAATATCAGAATTTTACGCTATCATATAAAACACAAGTGTGTTTATGGTGGGTGGGCAGACGAGTGGATGGGCGAGCTTTTTTTTAAAACGTCACGCTATAGCTTGCTATGGCGTTCAACTTGTACTATAATAGTATTCTGTGCTACGATGGTGCTACGAGCTACGACGCTACGAGTCATCTACGTACGAGTATACATTTACAGATGTTGACAAATAATAAAATTTAAGCATTTTATTAAATGGTAAGATCAAAATGGTTTTAAAAGCAAGCCCCGAAAAGTCTAGTCGCTGGTTCGAATACCGTTCGCGACTTTCTCACCTTTTATAGCTTTCTCTACTGGTACCCTAAATATATATAAAAAAATTTAACACCTACTTATAAAAAATATATTTTAACGCAAATAATTCAGACAATTTTAAAATAAGTAAAGATGAGTGACCGAAGATCTGTAGGTTTAATTAATTTAATATAAATCAGCACTTATATTATACTGATGTTCAGTATCCCACATATTTCTGCTTGCACTGTTGTTTTCTGATTTGAAGTGTAAGATGCAATATCAATGGTATAAGAGACCCAGCGTAATTATCGGCACATGAGATACTCCACCTCTAACCTGTCTCGAAAACTAACATTAATTTGCAATATGTTAATGAGGCGAAATGTCCTTTGGAGACGGTGACCGCTTACCATAACTGCTAGTCGGCTTTCTTTCAACTTAAAAAAACACTTATTTGCTATTTCTTCGGGGTCGGTCGCAGGTGTTGTGATTAATAAGGCCAGCACAGACCTGACATGCTATAAATAGCAGTGGCCAACGAGGCCGGCGTCTGCTGAGCCCCAAGGGGTTACCGATCGGGAGTTCGCCATCAAATATTCATGCTCTAACCACAGATTTCACTTACCTCAGAGATAGTTAAGAGCGGTAACTGGTGCAGAGAAATAAAGATAAAATTTTAGTAAAACTGACATTTCTTCTTTCTGCAAATACAAGCGACACTTTCTGCAATTATAAAAATGTCGCTCAGAGAGATTACTAAATTCTGATTTTACTATTCCAGTCTTCGGTCCTTTAATTCTTCCTGCTATCAATGTTAAGCACCTACAAGCATTACATAATATTAAGATAATGAACTAAGCAATTAAATCAAAGGTCACCCCTATATGAATATAATGCGATTTTTACCGTAGGTAGTATCTAGTGTAGACAATAAATTCCACTACCAGTTTAAATCACTTAAAATCCAGCGCCATTTTATTTCGACTAGATTAAGGTTGTGGCAATTAGTCCCGTCCTGGTTATTTGGGCATGGAGCCTTATTTATAGTCCGTAGTAAAGCCGGGAATCACTAAATTCCTTTATGGCCGAAGGTGGCGGACTAACTGTCCAATACGTGTAACCTCGTTATGTCATTTACATGTCTAATTGTTTTCTGGATCCGTCCTCTTCACTTATTTTGGTATCTGAAATGAACTTAGGTACGCTATCGGAATTCTAGATCGTAACGGTCAACCTTCGGTAATGAAAATAGGCTCCAACAATTTGCAAATGGAAGGATTCAACTGGATTTGTAAATTATTAGAATTATTTCTTAATCTACACAAATAATAAATACCATCATATCAGAGAGAAATTTGAAACAGACACTAGCATAGCTAAAACATTTCACTCCTTAAAAATATTCATGATCTTCCTACAATGAATTTATCGATAACAGGCTATAATATAACAGACCTATAATATTACAGATTACCTAATAATTACTAACATATACATAATCCATTCGATTCCTCTGGTGAGGGATTTCTTAATCTGGATGTGGTGCGACATTGTACGGGACATCTCGTATACCTAATAAATAATCGGCTATGCGTGTGCTCCACAGCGTGAAAAGACCTTACAAGTATTTCCGCGTGCGTGAGCAAACCCGGTCGACTCTGAAAACGTTCTAAGCATAATAACCGTGTACCAAATAGATTACGTTGTTTTCCATTTATATTATAGGTACTTCTTACAGTTTGAATGCATTATTGATTATTCAGCTAATCTACATTAACTTTTCAATTTAGCAAAACTCCATTCCAATACCAGCCAAAACAAAAGCGAAAGGGGGATTTAAATCACTTCCAACTTTTCATTCGTAAACAAAGTTTGTATGCACAGATGCGAAAATCCAATAATAGTAGGGGAACGGAAGAGGACAAACCTTTGAGAAGGGGACGAATTTCCCCAAAGTCACGAAATACAAAATTCATTGATATTGCTGTTTCCGAAATGTATAGGGGAACGATGCAACAAAACTAGTATTATCCTTATAATAATAGACGCACTCAGTATGAATTTTTTTTCCTTAGGTAAAATTCAAAAAGAATTTAGATGCGTAGTTATAAATTACAATAATGATGAGTTATTTTATATGTCAATAGACAGCAAAAGTTCTTCAGTAGATACCAATTACCAAAAGTTGTAACTGATGGAACACCTTGCACAAACTTTCCATATTACCTGTGATACTAATTACTGACATTTGAGATCAGTTCCCAAGTTTCAAAACTAGGGTTCGTGCCATTTCAGCATATATTAAAGCGGTCGTTTCGTGTCACAATTATACTGGTTGAGGTCCTTGGCAACCGTATAGACATAAAGGGGCTCTTAGCATGTAATAAATGTTTCCTTTACTCCAATAAAGTGGGGCGTATGCAGCGCCGTCTCGCCGCTCGCGGTCTCATTGCCTTCATTTAAAACCATCTCTACTGCAAATTATATTGTACAATGTCTGTTATAAAATGAGCTAACTGTACCAGGTCGGTGTATGTGACTTTCATTAGATAAAATAAATTAACACTGGTTGGATGACGACCATGGATTTTTTCGTATAGATCTTCACATTTTTATTTTCGGGTAAATACCTCCATTCGATGACGGGTGGTCACTAAATCCTATTGTAGTATATCAAAGGCTTTCCATCCTATTATTCGCCTGAAAAACGAAATCGGTATCAAATATAGAATTTTATCTCTAACAGTTTATTCTACTCTCCCAGGCTTTTAGGATTTCGGGTTATGACCTAGGGGTGAGTGCGGTCAAATGGTAGCTACAGGGCATCTGTGGACATCGCTTTAATGTTATAAGCGATTATCTGGACCATTATATTTGCATACTCTAGGGATGCCAGTACCATCATAGGTTATTTCTAGTTCGACGGAAAAGTATGCAAAAAAAAATATTGAACATAGATGTAGAATTTTAACGCCCTCTCGAGTGGTTACAAACACCTCTTATGTTGGCTTTAAACACAATATCGTTGCTACTCGTAACACTGCTATTAACTGTTGTAAAATATTTAATTATCATTATCTATGTTGAAAACATTTTGTGTTAAACATTTCTAGAAATGTAAACAATTTTTTTTAGTTCAATGATGTTTAATTTTATTTTCTTTAGTTAAAGTACGTACGTTACCTACGTAATAGAGTTAATGACTATACGGTAATTAACAGGCGACTATATATTAATTTGCGTGATACAATTACGACGACATTGCAATTACACAAAGTTAATTAGTTCTACGACCAACAAAATTTGAATACACACTCGCATTATACTGACGACAGTATTAAAACTGCGTCGAGTACTGTCAACAAGAAAATTGTTATGAGGCAACTATAGGGTTGTAGAGACGTGCCTTATTGTGCAAGAGCCGGAAATTAATAATGGGGATGCCGTGCAGGATTTTAAATCTGACAGATAGTAGTAAGAGTATGTTTATATACTTACACACGAGGAAGGACTTAGGAGATTCTTCTTTAATTTTAGCAGTCGGCAAGTAATTTTAATATTATCGTAATTTAATTTAATTTTGAAGTAGAAAAGACCTTTCACTAAACATGGGGAAAATTTTACTCGAGACAATCAATTAAAAATGTAGTGACCATATTCGAAGTTAAGAAGTGAGGGTGACGATAACCGTGCCAACCCTAGAGCAGACGCATCTGAAAAGCTTGGGCGTGCTCACAGCTCCCGCGGTGTCGATTACGACAATGCTAATACCATTTGTTCGCCAACTTCTCAGACGCCTTAACGCACCCAAATTCCTACATTCATACTCTCAGCAAATACTAGAACCTCCCAATGACTTTCCTTATCTCTGATTCGCATTCACGCTTCGGCTTCAATAAAAGCAGTGACTTGCTAATTCAAATTTAATAGAAAAGTTACAAAAAAACTTTTATCTTTCATGGCATTGATTTTGACAAAGGGAATCCATGCCATTCCTACCAGGTACCTATAAATAAATATTATTTTTTATTTCGTTACATTAGGGAGGCGATGGGACCACCACAGCTGACGGCATGAAATGCCGCGAGTTAAGTCACTTCATTCAAACTTTTGCCAATTTTAAGGAAAACTTTTGTTTAGGTACGAAAGTTTGTGTTAAGATCTTTTTGTTTGTTAAGATGCGGTATAATTGCGGTTAATAATAATCCTGTTTAAGCTCAACTTAGAGAGAGCAGCAAACTGCAAGTCAGTTTGTTCACCCAGTTTTAATACCTAACGTAAGTACTGTTAGCGAAGTTTACCTTCAATGTAGGTTTGTAATAAGGTTAAAAAACCAGCCAAGTTCGTGTCTGACACGCACATTATGAAATATACAGCATAAATTAACTATGTCTTGTTTTATTTCACGACGTAACAGGGTCCGTTATAATTTTTATTGAAAGTGCTACTATACCAAGTAGGTATATCATTCAGAACTTTTTCAGTTTTTATGTTACTGTATTTCAAAAGTTACACTTGGGACGCCTTAAGTGACATACAGACAGACGAACAGACGGACGCATGGTTCTTCTTTGACTACGGAATCCTAATTAGGGCCTAAAGAAGGCCGACATTAGTCTGACACTTTTAGACATTAATATCAGAAAGAAGCAGCGCGCCCCGCCGCAGTCTCCGCCGGGTTAAATAAATGAAGTGACTAATAATTAATTGGACTTTCGCCCTATTTTCCGTTCGGTGACAATTAATTTCCGGCACCGGCGAGAAAAGAAAACCCTTATCAGGAGACTTTCGCACTCGTTCGGATTGGAGTGACAATTAGACCATTACGCTCTCAGCAAAAACATCTTTTTCAGGTCCCCTTCTCTAACTATGAGAGTTAAGTAACAACCCCAATTTCACCCACACGTTATGTAAATATGTATCGATAAAGGGAGCGTGCCCTTGTGTCAGACAAAGAGCCTCCGAACGATTTGTCATGGTGCGGCGGTGGCGACGCGTCGCCTCAGAATCCGGTAAAAACATAAGTCGGGACGAAATAACAACTTCATAGTGCGAGTCATTTGTGCTTAAACAAACCGTCAACTGCAGAGTTGCTGCTAGCAATAACCGAGATCATTTTTCATGTGGTTCATTCGGGTGGTCGAGGAAAGCGATATAATAAATCATCGTCGCCAGCATCGCGACGTTATTATTTAGTCCGGTCGCTTATATCCGTGCATGTTATAAAGTCTGCGTCTATCGCTGACCTAGTAGGTGAGATTTATATAGGAAGGTAAATAAATCACGCTCTCCTATTTTCCTGTAGACGTTAAATCTAGAGAGCCTTCAAGTTTTTTTACCAAACCTAACAAATTTTGCGATCTGCTTTCTTAAGAAAGAAGCACCTATCTATATTCCATGATCTATAGACAAATAATTTAGATAATGCGTTGGTCTGGAAATCTTCCTTTTACAATTAAATTTAAATTATATGTTTACTTCAGAATACATCCTTATTTATAAACCAAGGTAAAAAAGAAGAAAAAAACTAAGTTGATCTAAATAAGTTAATCATTACTTATTTCTTAATACATGCAACGAATGTGAACAAACTGAGAACTTTACCAATTGAGAAATTGCACCAACTGCTTACAATTCTTTATAGAATGATCGGTAATCTTTTCCTTAGAATTTTGACAGTGAACAAAAGCAAAACGAAAAATAATCCAAGTAAGGAATGTCATAAAATTCTCACACATTTTCGACAGCGTCACACAGTCATTTTCCTCTTGAAGATTTGCTAAATTGAAATAAATTTATCTCAAAATAAAAAATGCCTTCAATTATTTAGGCATTTTTTATTATTAATTTAAGTTTTACTTCATTATTGCTTGCTTGCTTGCTTATCGTATGGTTAGTGGCCAACCTATTTGTCAGAGTTGTTCAGGCCGCCCGTAGGCCTCTGAAATGGCTTAACGACTGCTGTCGAACGACAGCAACCGGGACCAACTACTTAACGTGCTTTCCGAGGCACGGAGGAGCTCAGATGAAATATGCCACTAGTGGTCACCCATCCAGATACCGACCGCGCCAACGTCGCTTAACCTGCATAATCACTTTCGGACCGTGCTCGCAACTAGGCTACGATTAGTCATATTTTATGTTTTACCTTTATTATTCACGAATAATACTCTTAGAATAGACTCTTCTTCATCAGTAAAAGACATGTGACGGATGACGACATAGGGTTTCGGCTTTCTCGGCCAACGTCGTCTTCCCGTATTATTTCATTTCACCGTTTCAGTCTCAGAGTCGGCCCCATTTGTCTTTGTTCCGCGTTTCCTATATTTTTGCACGCAAACTCCATTATCTAATTTAGCTTTGGCTGAATGCCAGGTCGGCATTGTTACTTTACTTCCAGAAAAAGAGTTTTTATTTCTTTACATTTAACACCTAACCACATTTATTTCAATTACTTCCGTTTTTGAGGAAGAAAAGGAACCTATAAGAATCTGGAGAGTTAACTACTTTTTACGAAGAAAAACATTTCAGGATTTTTCCAACTAAATAGAAAAATACTATACTAAAGTTTAGTTCTGATAACTAGATTATTCAAATACGATCGATCTCTGTATTTAATACCTACTTATAACTTTCTTTAAACTTAACAGTAAACCATGAAAGAACAATGGCGACGTTCCATACATTTTGAGGCCCAGTGCAGTTATTCCAAAAAACATGTTCTACAAATTCTTCATTCCCGACTTCGAAAATGTATGACTTGTATTTGCTAACTTAGCATACAATTATATTTAAAATAACACATATATCATTTATGAAGAAGTCTTCGTTTATTTTATATAGTTGGCGATCATCATCCTTCTTTTGTTGAGCTTATCCTTAGATCAAATTTCGATTTCGTATTTGAGCCATTCGATGATAAAAAATTCTTGACTAGCGATACTCGTACTTAATTGATTCGTCGCGAAATGTCGAATTCCTAAAAAAGAACAATCGCGAAAAAATGTGCAAGTCATGAAATGTCCAAATCGTAAAAAGTTAAGGTCGCCAAATGTCAAGATTGTACTTACTTACTCGGATGACTTAGCGAACCCAACTGTGGGTCTATTGTAATGCCTGGAAACACCTAACATAAGAACCAGACCAGCTCCCTCCATTGTGTATCGAAGTCTATTAAACATATGTACTTTATTTTGTCTAACATAAGTACAATACATGTTGAAGTTATTACATATTGACCATGTAAAGGATAAACGGTGTATGTGTGTATCTAATAAAAATAAATAAACGAGGTTGTACTCGTATCTAAATTAATTTAATTACAAAATCCAACGCACAAAAGGGACACTTGCAAAAGTACAAAGCGTTGTTATTCAGTACGCTCAGTACACGGCTGAGTTATTGTTACAATCGTGTATTTACGTACACGTATGGATACTGGTAATGACTGTAAATTTTCTATACAAACGAATTCATTTGTAAATAAATTCGTTTGTATAGAAAATTGAGTTTCAAATGAAGTTCCTACCTCATGAATCTACTTTTACTCCTCTGCAAATGTTGTTTCGTTCTCAGTAGTACCACTGAGTGGTAGCACTCACTCCACTGTCACACATTTCACCAATCTGTACCTTCTACTCAAGTATGGGTTATCTGTGTTATAAGGTCAATAATATAGGTACCTAAGAAAGGCAAAACCACAACTCTACTATCAATGGGGTGATCAGTAATAATAATGCCTAATCATTAAAATTAATGAAACTTTTTACTCCATTATAACTAATTTCTTATGATTTAAATCTTAAAAACTGCAAATAATACATCTTTCTCAATTTAACTACACCTAAAAGCTTTCTAAAAGCTGTTTTAGTAAAATAAAATAAATTCCCTTGGGTCAACCAAGGACTAATAACTCTTCTAATTAAACTTTACTTGAAGACTAATAACTCAAGCTGTGAGTCCTCAAAATGAGATTCTTCATATTCAACAGATAATAACCGCTTGAGGCGTTAAATTAGTTCAATTAATTCCCAAGATGGTTCATCGAGGGTCGTGCACATAGAATCAGAAAAGGCAGAAGTGGCACTACTATATAGTAGCTTACAGGTACAGAGAGACATAAGACTGATGTAAACGTATAGATACCAGATAACAATAAAAGACTCTTTCCTACTCCTTTCTGCATAGAAAGGGGTAGGAAAGAATCTTTTTTTGTTTGTTTGTTTCTGCATAGAAAGGGTAGGAAAGAGTTTTTTTATACGTTTACATCAGTCTTATGTCTCTCTGTACCTGTAAGCTACTATATAGTAGTGCCAATTCTGCCTATGATATGATATGCATCACGTTTTTCTCTACAATCAAATGCATTTTCATACATTTGGTGGCAAATCTGTCTTGGCGGCCAATTTCTATTACGCGTCATCATTGGCTCTGATTTGAAAAACCGGGCAAATAATAGAATAAGGAAGCCGTTGGAAGGCCCTCTGGCGTGCGTACGCTGAGTTCGAGTCTATTGTATAGTAATTCTACAGTCGTCGTGCTAATCCCAGCCCAGGGGTTGTCTTCACAAAGAGTTTTAATTCGAATCTGCATGCCAGCTCCGTTACAAAGTTTTACGTGGCTTAAATGCACATTCAAACCGCGATCGCAGCTTCCCTCGATAGAGATTAAAGTAATACAACCTTTTTAATTTTTAATATTCACTTGATCTCTACGTCTGGTGGTTCTTATTTAATTACAGTTTCAGTTTTAGCTGAATATTCGAAAATATTTTACAGTATAGTAAAATTTTCTTTTTTTAAGGCCGTTGCTGTATAGGATCCAAGTGTACATTCTCAGATAACAACTTGCGGAAAACTTGGTATATGCGTAGTACTTAAATAGTACCTAAAAACAAAGTTACTTACTAAGCCCGTGTGCTCCATCTTCGACTTCATCGTCACTTACCATCACCAAGTGAGATTGAGGTCAAATGCGGTTTTAATCGTATATAAAAAAAGGTTAGTAACTAAATGTTGTTGATGTGAGTATCGGTGGCACAGTGGCTAGGATACCGGACTCTCATGCGGGAGATCCGAGTTCAAAACCGTGTAGTGCCATGTACCAATGAGTTTTTCGTATTTTTCAAAGACTTACGTACATTTACCGACTGATCTAACCGTGAAGGAAAACATCATGAGGAAACCTGCACACTGAGATGACCAGTGTGTAAAATGGGGTAGGCATAAAAGATCTTCAAGGGTCGAAGTGCCGCTGGAGTTAATCCCAGCCTTCTATCATAAGATAAGATAAGATAAAAATGTTGTTGATAGTAATAATGACTGCTTTTATTATATAGATATTTCTAACAAATTACAAATTTGGTTATAAATATGCCTTCTGTAAAAGCTTTGAATAAACCAGTCATTTAATTTAATAAAATACGGTGTATCAAAGCCATGAAACACTTGTCATTACTTAAACAAAAGGTCCTAATTTAATTCACCTTAAAAGGGATACCTCCGTACGTAGTTCCGGGTCGCTCAAAGTAAGATGTTTTAATTAAGTCTAAGACCTCGCGATAAATAACTAGCCATCCAGGGCAGCCGGGACCGTACTAATTGCTAGTATATTTAATCCGGTAAAATACTACGAACCCTGATTTCCATAAGCTTCAATTGTTTGTGCCGTGTATAGGTACCTGAATCCGATTTAGTTGCGACCATTTCTGTTTGTTTATGTACGGACGAGCGACGTGGAATGAATAACGCTGACTTCGGATACTTTGTTGATTATTTACTTTGGGAGGGACTGATAGTTAATTGTAATAGAAAGGACGTAGAAAGGCTAATGGAATTTACATCTATAATTTATTACTGCTTTATTTATACATCGAAAATATACTCGGACATATTTCAATTAGTAGGTATTCATTAATTTATATTTGACTCGCTGTGTCTGCTCTGAAAAATGTACACTGTTATACTAGTTCTTAAATTACGAGTGTATGTTTCGATTGATAAATATCTCATGGAAAACAGCTTTCCGATAAAATGTCAGTTGATTTTTTTCATTTATAGACTGTTACAAAATATTGCTGTGTATTCTAGAAACGCTATCCAGTTTCGAATTTTCCGAAAATTTGTACTGTGCACTTTTTTAACAAGTGTCTGTGAGCTAAACGCAAAGCTTGGTAATTGAAAATAGTGATGGGCAACCGCATGTAAGGTTTGGTTTACTCTTATGGAATAAAAATCTAAAAATATAAATCGTTTTGGCCTTGATTGATTATAAAACCTAAGTAGGTAAGCAGAATATTGAAGAAATTGATGCCTTGAGGAAGACCTTCAATAGAAGGTCTTTACTTAGGATATTTTACAGAAATATATACCAAACAATAGTTTGGTAAATATTTCGATAAAATATTTAAATAATGGATTTACCTGAAGTCTACGAGACAAACCATCGATTCGCTTATGAATATGTCATTGTATTTTTATTTTCTATAATGAGGACTCATTAGAAAATAAAAATACAATTCATATTCATTAGTGAATCGATTATTTGTCTCGGCAAAAAACTAACGTCTTCGTTGTTTTTTGCCCCCGTAAAAAATTCTTATTAAAGGAGCCTTCTCTCTCAGTAACCAACGATTATGGTTTAAGTCTACTAAGGCAAATACATACTACATGAAGCCAAAACTCAGACAGATAGTTGCAGGCTCTCCATGGCGAGAGAGCCTTTTAACTCTTTTTCCTCTTATATTGTTACCTCCACAAACGAGCCTGCGTCGTGAGTGGCGTACACAATCCTTAGAAACGTAAACCTGTATTTTATAGATGCCTTCAATTTAGCGAATGTTCTGTAAATGATGATTGTGATAAGCTCTTATTATTTTCGACCTTACCGCTATAGTATTGTTAGGTAGCTAAAAAATCTTGTTAGATACAGAAATTAGTATATTACAAATAACATAATTAAACCCACACTGATAAAAAGAGATACTTAGTATCATTTGAAAAAAGTGACAAGTCATTACCAAAGTTCATTGATTACATACATAACGAAGAAAAATTGTCAGTGTACATACATACTAAGTACTTTTATTTATCATATAAATACCTATAGCTAAGGCTACAAATACATATTTTACAAAACGTTGCTAACTTTATATATTGCTATTTTTCTGAACTATATTCGAAAATAATATTTGAACACATTATGAAAAGGTACTTTTTACTTGTTATGTAGGTACTATCACAGAAAAATTGTAATTATAGATAGGTACTATATATAGTTTAGGAAACGATCAATTCATCAAGTTCTAAAATAAATGTCATATAAATGTTAGCTCCAAAGAAAACATAAAGACGCCTTCAAGCGTTTTATTTCGAATGAGAAAACTAAAATTGAACTCGGCAAATACGACGTCCCAACAATATGATGGATAGTAAACAAGAAATGCACTGAACGAAAATAAACTTAGCTAACTTGGGATTATAAGAGGAACGCCAAGAAATAAGATCCGAGACTAACCGGGATGAAGGCTCACAGCTCTTGAATGTTCGTCAAAAATAAACCAAACTTGACGCGCTTGTTCGGTCCAGCTTCTTGGGTTATGTGTTTAGGATCAAACTTTCAAACAATAAGGAAAAACGAAATCGAACATATAAATGTATATTTTTTTAATTTCATATATCGCCACCGTATGAGATATTAGAATACTGTTGGTATAGTAGAGTATCTGTTATGTTTTACTAGAGGTCGAGTTTTTTTGGAGATATTACTAATTTTGAGGATTACAAATGGAGAATAAAATGACGTATAATAATAATAAGTAGTATTCTAATAATAATATAAAATAAGGAGTAATAAGTAGGTACTAAACAGTAAAGTCGTCACCAATGGAAGGAGGTCGGGTCGATTCCAGTTTCACTGTGTTTTTTTTTCAATTCAAGATTGATTACGTACGCTTTATGACGGCAGGAAAGTTTATTTTGTGCAGCAATTCGTTCGAGTAGAGTAACCGCAAATGTATTTGAATTAAATCTCCATTTCGTTAATGCACGCGTCACTGTATAGTTATTATCAGCGAGTCAGACCACTGACCAATGAATTTGTAATCTGTTTTAATTCGTAAACATACGTAAAATCGACAAATGTGACAGTGAAAAATGTTTTATGGAATTGCACTGAAATATTATATAAATACTTGTTTTTATAATAAGGTTTTAGTTTCTATACATTCCAACTTTACCAATATTATTTCTGAAGCTATAATTTACTCAATAAATTGTAGTTTAGGCCATTGATGGTTTATATTGTGTGCATAATATAGAGTGTAATTTATTGTTGGCCTCCTGTACTGAGTCACAGTATGGATAACTAAAATAACTTTTCCAAACTTCCAACTTCTTAAAATTCGAATAAATCATTTCTTGATCGCTACACAAATCAATCAAGTTACATTAATATTAGAGATGCCACATACGAGTATGTTTATTGAGAATTTCCAAATTCTTGGTAGTTTTTTTTAGTTCTTATATTGAATAAGCCTACATGTAGTAATATTTGGTCTTAAATTAAAAGTAGAATTCATAATAAAGTGCTATTACAATACACCGCTACCGAATCACAACGATATTTCGATGGGATTACAATAAAATTGCTATTATTTAATTTCTGCAATTTCAAGAAGAATGTAGTACAGGTGTTAAAACCCTATAGGCACGGTAGGCACGAGTTTTATGGATCAGTAATGGTACGCTGTAAATCTTTCAGTGGACAACGCGGCGGTGCGACAAAACATTTTTTCCATTCTCCCGCTGGGAGTAGGATTCGATTTTGTGTATACTATAGAACACGGTACTGTGCTTGTATCACACAGTTGAACAGCGATTTTTACCTTGTCAGTCTATGCTTTTTGATTTCCAGTTGCATCTAACGAAAGGGATTTAGAGATTTGAGCGTAACGCCTTTAACACACTTGCACTGCACCGATTTTGAATCGAAAGCGGACTGAAATCCATAGAAATCCAAAAAACAGAAAAAAAATATTCTATAGATTATTGGTCCGATTCCGTTTCAAAATCGCTGCAGTGTGCTAAAGACTGTAGGGACACTGTGTACAGACACAGTGCACACTGTGTTCTACATTGTGAGTTATTATGTAATGTACGAGTTTTAAATGTCACGCGGTTGCGCCCGCGTTTAGCTAGTCGTTTCTTTACCACCGTCATGTATGGTATACTGATTGGAAATATAAGTATCGGTTAACAAGTCCAGTGTCTCATTGAAGATGACTCCTCGAAAACATACCCTGGCTAGGACGTAGGTATAGACACGTACCGAACTCCTAGGCCTGTAAATAGGCTCAACCTCAATACCTATAAAAAGATGTTAAGGAGTAAAGAGTGCTTTTACAGAACGAATACACAACCTGTACTCGAAAAAAAATTAAAATTTAATTTAATAAAAATATTCTTTTTTTCTTTACCAGTCAGATAAAATGGCATCCGATGATGATGATGTCGATACTTAGTCAGATAAACTTGCCAACAATTGCAATGAATTTTCAGTACGAAAAAGAGAGTAGGTAAGTACGAGTATACTGTACGTCATGAAGCTATACGAGTATGAGCATGCATGACCTATTAAAGCCATTGATTAAAATGTTAAACCCAAAAATAATGAGGAAAATAATTTTCAATATGAGTTATCATTAGCTTTTATGATCGGTCATTTCATTCCACATCTATGGAGGGCTTAATTCGTAAAACCAAAATGTGGGCCGTAGCGAAATTGAACAATGACAAACAGTTGGTCACGGGATGGCTTTATTATTCAAACATATTCCGTTCCCTCCCAGTACCCACTTTACAAGCCACAGCGGCCTTTTTAGGTTTTACTTTTTATTGATTGCAAGTATTATTATTTAAATATCTAATTAAGTATTAAAACTTTTTTAATCATACATGAACAGCTGCAGTTGTAATTTTTAGATGAGTACAGAAGAATAAGTTGAAATGGAAACAAAACCAGAATATATTACTAGATGAAAAGGTAAAACGATAAAGAAGAACTTTATTCATATAAAATGAACACAAAATTTCATTAGCCGTGAACATTTTGAAAGGTAGAGTGCCAGTGAAATGAGCAGCTTTTATCTATACGTAGGATATAGAGCCGTAGTTGCGTTTGTCGAGCGACAATGCGACTGTGAGCCAAATAACCTGACGCCTTTCGCCGAAATAAGGCGCTTTCTAATTTACATTCTGTATACAAATTGCCCAATGTGAGCATGAAAATAAAATTCTCGTCGTTTGTGTTTTCTTGCGGGTCGGTCTTTTCTCGCATTATGTAGATTTTTATTATGAATTCTGTCAAATTAGTTTATTCACACGCATTTTTATCAAGCTGTATATGGATTGTGTGTTTTTATTTATTTTCGTGAAGAATGAGGTGGGTTTATTTCATTTCATCAGTCCTTATTAAGACAATATATTCTTGCAATACTGTTGTTTCACAAGTTCGTTTACCTACTTTGTGGTCCGTTTAAGTAAAGTTATCAATGAATAAGTTCGGAAACACTTCATACCGCTAAGTAAAGTCGTCCAGTCCAAGTTGGCGAAACGATTGTGGTCTGGCGGTCGACTTCCAGAGCTCTCGCTCGCTCGCGATCGTATCGTCTGTGGTCTGCAGGTCAACTTTTCATGCCTTTTATTTCTTTGACATAAAGATGCTATTCACTCAGAAACATTACAGAACCTAGGTGTTCTGTACTATAGGTAAAAGAAATAGGTAGTAGAAACTATTATGCGATTAAATATAAAAATATCAAAAAAATATCCCAAGTTTTCCACTTGGGATGGTTTTTTTCCCGTAGTGTCATCTGCACCATTGACCAGCACCATTGATGGTGCAAATGGTACTACTATGTACCGTTAGCACCACTGCGGCACCATTAATGGTGCATATCGCACTACTATTTTTTGTTTCAAAAAGTCTTACTGTAGGTACTTACAACAATTTAAGATGAATTATTAGTCTATTCCTGTTATGCCTAAGTTAGTTGGTATCTGAATAAAAACTTTATTTAACCATCTTGTTTATATTTAAGCCTATATCAAGACGGTTTGGTTTACTTCAATACATTATCATTATCCTTTATTATTATCATATTAGTGTCTATTTTGTTTTTCATAGCCTATAGGCTGTCCCACTGCTGGGCAAAGGCCTCCCGTCCTCCTTTCCATTTTTCTCTATCCTCGGCGTCCTAGTGTCTATATCAAATAATGTTTATATTATATTAGTACAGTTGTTTATAAACAGCTGTACTAAAGTTACTTGGTAGGCTCAGAAATTGTCAACAGAAATGTTTATAATAATCTTTGATGATAAATACTTTATTTATTGCAGAGATTATTCTGTCTGACCAACAAAGTGCCGACTGAGTAGATAATATGAAAACTGCTATCTTACGCTACGGTATCTTATTACAATAATTGTTCCAATTAGTCAGTTGAAATAGAACCATTACTAGTACAAACGTTAATTCCTAGAATAAACCTATCGCTTTTGAGACACCAAATATCTCAGCTTAATTCTGAGGACTCTATTATACTCGACATTCAACTAATAAGTACTGAATAAATTCTTGATCACGAGCAGCCATTATCATTTAGCGGTTAATAAATGTTGGGGGCGAAAATGGAAGGTAGCTCTAACAAAGGGGATCAAAAATCGTAGTAATAATCGTAAAAAGTTTGAGAGTAACGTACGCGCCGTGAATTCGGGAGGTAGTCAAACGATCTTCTCATTACTAAAAGCGGGGGTCGCTGCCTTCCTATAACACGTACGTGCTCTATCTCTGATTGTCGAGTGAAGGTTCGTAGTTACGCATTTTAGTGCACCTGTGAATTTGGAGAGCGATAAATAGGTGATCAGGATCACAGCCTACACATACGGATTGAACATAAAATAAGATAAGATTAATTTTATTGCCATACAATGATGTTGTATGTAATGCTATAATATAAATAAATACTTAAATCTAGCCGTATGCGAGGAATACCAGCATCAAGACAAACTGTTAATATGAAATGTGTTTATAGATGTGAAATTGTAATAAATAAATAAAATAAACAATAACATACAACAATCGCTTACGAACATAATGTATAATATATTATATTCAGTGTATTCAATAGACTATACATAGGAATAAAACATAATATTGTTGAATCTCTCTGGTCTATAACAACAGTCACACCGTTATAAATGTGGCAATCGTAGAAGGACTCAGTTTTAACCAGTAGAAATTAATTTCACTACAGCATAAAAATGTCACTGCTAAATATTGTTTTTGGAGATGGTGAGTGGGAAACTAGAAAAATATTACAACGTTTCTAAAATATAAGTTAGAATTACCTACTTACCTAAAACATTTTTTGCTTAGAAGCCTGAACGTTGTCATGTAATGCAATGGATACGAAAAGTAATATTGGTACCTACATAATGTGGCTTAGGTCTTGAAACATCAAAATCGTGATACTTCCCTATCCAGTAAGTATGTAACGATGTCGACTTCATCATCCATATCAACCTCCTTGCCATCAACTTCATCCTCCTCGCGTTTATCTCATCTCATTTCGTGTTGGCATCTTCATTTCTTCATTTAAATTCAAAATCATGTTCCCATTCCATTTCTAAATTTCATTATTCCATTAATTTCATTGTTTTATTTGTATTTTCTCTTTTTCTCTGTATTTTGTGTCGAACGGACGTCTCCCCGTTCACTTTTATTTCCTACTACTACCTATTTTCTACGTTACTGTTTTGTGTTCTTTTCCTTAAAATATAATATCTATTACCAAGTTCTTCTATTACTTCATCTGCACACTGTCCTACAACCCTGCTAGCCGGCATCTAGAGGACAGACTGTAGCAAGTATATACTCTTTTAAAGGTTGTGTGTAAGTAAGTAAGTACCCATTATTATATAACACTACTTATTTTATTTCACCATTTAAAACATTAAAATTAATTTCATACCATCCGAAATAACACACACAATGCAATGGCCACTACTTTTATTTTCCCATCACTCAAGTCTTTGGAAGTTCACTCATAAATATGCAAGTCTAAAGTTGTTGAAGCAACTCGTATTTTACCACTTTTAGCTGGATACACCAGCACAATAGGCAGTCTATATACCTATGTACATACCTAATATAAACTAGGAACCCGGTTCATATGCCGAGAGTTCCTACTATAAGAGCGGGTAGGCATTTACATTCCATCGCAAAATCAATAACAAAAAATAGAAACAGTCAAAACACAATATTTTGTTAATACATAATCTGTAACCGGGGGTGAATCTATGAATATAATGTTTCACCAAATATAGGAATCAATTAAAAATATTCAATTCAGATTCCATGTCTGCTACGTGCGGCGTGGTGAAGCATATCTTTTCTACTTTAACACACTTGTAACTCGAAATAACGATGTGTTTTTCCAAATATTCTTACATAAAAAACAGGATAAAATAAGTAATATAACAGCTAAAACTCAAGTAAATAAATAAATAGTGAATAGGAGGATTTTCCTTATATGCAATCTTTAATCATTCTGGTTACCAACTTGTTAATAACTTAACTCATTTTGAGTGAGCACGACGACCGCTACTAATTCTCGTGGTAGGAACCGCAGCGTAGTTTCACCGAGTTACAATATCCCGAACGTTCATAAATATTCACAACGCTTTATAGTCTACTTCCAGTCTTCCTCTACTTTTATCAACCCCTGCGGACATTATAAGAGCTCCTATTACTGTTCATTTAATTTAAATGTGTTCTTTAACTAGACATTATCTTGGCTAATTGGTAACTTTATCTGTTTCCAGTTAGGAATTTGTTGGAAGTTATTGTTTGCTCTTTGTATCGCAGTGTTTCATTGTTGAGGTGATAAATTGACACTTGAAATTATTGGTTATACGGCTTCCAATTACAAATACAGACACGATAAGTATCTCTGTCTTATCTTGCAACTCTATGGATTTATGTGCAAGTACTCTCGAGTAGACATTTTGAAACAGAATCATGTAAATGTATAATAATAGTAAACCTAATGTAAAGTAGTTGACAAACTTAAATATCATCGCTTTTAATTTTAACTAAAATAACTAAACTAAACAAAATTGCAGCGAATATTAATAACGTGTAATAGGTAAGTTCGAGTTAGTAAGTCAAACAAGTAACTTTATTTTTCCGGATTGTCTTGCTTATGCAAGAAATATTGGATGAAGTATCAGAGAGATGGGGTTGTACAGAAAAGATCCCAATGGTTCGAAGTGGGGGACATCCAACCCTCACAACAAGATTTAAAATAATTTTAATTTGAGATGTTTATTTTTTAGCAAATAATTATAAATTATGGTGTTCATTCCCTTTAACTACAGCAAAAATAAATAGCAAGTAAAACAATACTTTAAATACTGATAGTAATGTTTATAGTAATAAAAAACATATCATTAATTAACAGAATATTTCACTAAATGATTAACCGCTTATCAGCCCCGGTATATTCTTCTGATAACAATTAATAAATATAATTCGAATAGTATGCTTCACCGCTACATAATGTTTTTTCTGACGCGGGATCGGAAATGCGTCGGATAGACGTGTTAATCTCACGGTGTCGAGAGCATGTGACGATATTATTCTTCCTGGCATCATATACAGTAGTGATTAATAACGTTAGTCCTTCTGCCGTAATCAAGGGCTTCGATATAATTTCTCCCTTTCACTTAAGTACGAGTATTTTGGGTCTCTATTAATAGGTTAATCGAATATTCGTTGACTAATACGAGTAAAATAAGCGCATTACCACTGGTTGTTCAGTAAGGTCATATAATGCCTTTTATATTATTTGATTAGTTATTTAATACGATTCTACAGACGCAATAACTAAATTAAAATTTTAAGAAACCCCCGTCTTACTATTTGGGAGATCCCCTTATTTTTTCCTGGTCATTATCATGTAAGTAAATACACTTTATTGCACAAATATAAATAACAAATAGAGAAGAAACAGATCACAAAGCACTACCATTTTCATTACAGCAAAAAAAAAACGATAAAGCATCTCCAAGGCAACAAAGAAAACTTCAGTATATTTCACATTTTTCTACAAATATTCAGCATATCGGTGGAAAAGACAATATCGTTGCAGATACTCTATGTATATCTATGTATATTTGGCAAAACGGGGGAAGTCAGCAAATGCTGACATACTCGGGTACCAAATGTCTTCATGGTTCCAGAACTGGTAGAGTGAAGAACATGGTCCAAAACATTTGAGCTCAAATTCGAACCGCCTAACTGATAGATTCGAACTTCTCGGGTCCGGTTCCAACCACTGTTCGGTTCACTGCAACAAATCACAGTGCAGTGTGCAATCAAAGTGCTGATCTCAAGTGGCGGAGTAAATTTTTCATATTATGGTTTATTGAAATAAATATATTACGTAGCAATAATTTACTTTCTTATCTACGAGTAAATGACTAAAATGTGTAAAATAAACCATATTATAAAAAGGAGAACCCGTCCAATAGCTCGCGACTTATCGAAATCATATTTCAGAGACGTGAGGACGAGGTGGCTTACCCTTTCCCAACGCATTGTCCCTGATGCCTCGTTTACAACAATCACCTTTGGCTAGTCGAGTAAGTAGCTGATTTCTATTATACATACTTTTATATCGCTAAACGAAACATCGAATAGTAGGTAACCATTACCTACTATTCGATGTTTCGTTTACTCTTACAAAATCTAGCATTATGGACAAGCGTGAAAGTTTCATTTAGATTTAGGTGGCTAACCGCGAAATCAAAACCAAAGTACGTATCAAAAGTAATTTAGGAAATCCACAAAACGCGGCGGACGTCCTCCGTGGCCAGGCATTAGAAATAAGCCGATACTAGCCGGGGGCCGTACGCGACTTCTTCAGTGAGTAATCAGTAATGACATTATGTGAAATATAAGATCAAACTATGTGTGATTTGTTAAAGAATATAATGTTACGTATCAGGTACTTCAATATAAGCGTACCCCTGCACGAATTATAATAATGTGGGATCGCTCTAAAATTAAAGGTGATATGTCTCTGCTTAAGATACTTTAAGTATACTCGTATCATTTATTGATTAAAAACTAATTTCAAGCTTTGCTACGAATACTTAAAAGTCCGCGGTTTTGAAACTTTGCGTATTGTTGCGTACTTAATTCATAATAAATATTCATACGAGTGATGATACATTATCCTGAATTAAAGACTTATAGAGTAGTTACGAGTAAGCAAGCAGAAGAAATGCTTGCATTTCTGTGTTTCGGTTTGAAGGGTAAGAGAGCCAGCGTAATTTCCGGCACATGACGCACTCCATCGAAGTCCTCAAGGTTAGCAGCGCATCGAAAACCCTCTAATAATAATACAGTGAGGTGATATGTCTATGGGCGGCGGTGACCATTAACCATCAGGTGGTCCGTTTGCTCGTCTGCTCTACTAATGTAATTTAAAAAAATTAAAACTTGGCCGGTGTCAACGAGGCATTACCCTTTTCTAAGGTATTGTCTATATCACATTGTCACAAGCATGCGGCGACAAAAGATATCCGTCGAGATATATCTTTATTCTTGTAATATTTCTATATTTATGTCTCATGTTTGAATGAACAGAAAATCTTTGAAGATTTTTTTTAAATGAAAACACGTGTAACTTTGAACAATCATCTAAAAATAATCACTAATAAATACTGAATCTTACAAATAGGACCAAAAATTTACTAGGTATTTGATGCCTGCAGGCAATGGGACAGTATGGGTAAAAAATTGTGTAAAACATTTCAATTTTTTTTACCTAATCTTACTATAGTATACTGGGTATATTAAAAACCCACTATAGTCTCAAAAAGGGGATGTTCTGTATCCATAACTGAACAACTTTCACTAAGGGTTGTATAGGTCTAGGTATCTCTCCCTCTTCAAATGTACTTATCTCCTTCTAAGTCGTATTCCTCATTGCTGAGGATCGAGATCATTCTAGCGAATTAATCACATAGAACGACTCCCGTGGCAGATTTAATGGAATGGTTTGCCATTGCTTTCCCCATTTCACACATTGGTTATCTCAGTGTGCAGGTTTCCTCACGATGTTTTTCTTCACCGTCAGAGCAGTCGGTAAATGTACGTAAGTCTTTCGAAAAAATCGAAAACTCATTGGGACATGGCATTGCCTGGTTTCGAACTCGGTCCTCCCGCATGGGAGTCCGACGTCCTAGCTACGACGCCACAGACGCTAAATGTAAATGTACTTATACTTACTCTCTTACTTCATACTTACTTGTTACCGTTCAATTCCTCGAATAAACAATTGAGCAACAAAGTTTGGGTTTGTGTGTCATGCACCAACTCTAGTACAGGACTTGGATAATTTGTAGTGAAGTTTATTGCAAGCATTAAGTGTAAAGACATGTTTATGGTTGGCTGACATTGCGGACTCGGAGTGAATTTCCCTCTCTCGTATAACTGGGGGTAGACGCAGCCGCAATGACGGTGCAAAAAATCAGTACCGTCCAACCTATTAAAAGTTTGGTCCTTTCATCCTGAATTTGTATTTCCGTTCATTCTAAATATATTATTTATTACATATATTCGAAGAACAGAGTTGAAATTCATCCGAAACGGTTTCTGGTTTCTTTTTATCATGAAAACAACTAAAACTTGTATACCTATTTAATTATTTTTTCTATATATAAATATGCTAAGACAAACAGGCAAACGGACCACCTGATGGTAAGGGGTCACCGTCGCTTAGGGCACGTGCAACACCAGAGGCATTGCTTGTGCGTTGCCGGCCTTGGAAGGAAAGAACTCTCTTTACGTTTATTTTAAAGCAGCCCATGTCGTATCGCAGCGGAAATACGTATATTTATTTTAATTTTATTCATAAGCTTATATAATACTGCAATATTTAATACAAGTAGGTATAATACAAGTAGGTAGGTATCTATTTACAAAAATCAACTCCTGGCACCTGCACTAGCCGACGGCTGTCTTGCAGCATGCCAGTCCTTACAAAGATAGCCAGCGGGATATGATACTGTGTACTGTGAACGTCGGGGGGAAGAGTGTTCCACATTTTGTTCAAGTCCAAGTTCCAGAGTTTCCCAATAAAGTTGTAGCCTTCGGGCTCCTTGGCTTCTTTCTACGCTCTTGGTAGACAGGTAAAAGTAGACTCGACACTAACGAAGCTCGATATGCTGAAGGTAGCCAACAGCGGCCGGCCCGAGACGGCGCCGAGCCGTCCACTACTGTCTAATGAGTGCGCCTCCATCGTTAAATAAATTGGATAAAGACGTTCGTGATCTCTCAAGAACAACTTCAACCTCTTCACTGTGACTAGCAATTAGCCAAATTAAAGGACTGTGCACTTATCGACTAAAATTCTCAAACATCTCCACCCGCCGTACTTTTCTCCTTAATTTACTTTCTAGTATCAAAACTCCATTCGGTTTTTTGTTTCATTTCAACACTTCTCTATAGACTTGAAAGGGACGTGCTCATTATTTTACAGCATTATAATAAGACGTCGCTCTTTTATGTCATTGTTAAATGAGTTGAAATGCCTGGCGGATATTTGATCGCGCTATCGCGAGATGCCAGATTTAACTCATTATGCGGATTCCTGAACTCCGACAGTATCAGTGCCAATAAATTACGAGTGTTTGTACAGGGCCGATAAAACAAACCGACACTGTCTACAGTCTACAGTATTATTTGCCTCTGCAAATAGGTATATTGACCGCGTATTAACGCCCAGATAAGTTCTTATTGCCACCTACAATTATAAAAATAAGCACCAACATTGTAGAATGTATAAATCATTTCAAACATCAGCAAATATCGTCAGAAAATCTGTTCACCCACATTAATATTCTTTGCAAGCAAACAATGTAGCAAATATTTTTGTCGATCAGGCTTAACAAATCGTAAGCAAATATTTACTTTTTTATGTAAGTAAATCAGTTTGCGGTTGAAAAGGAGAGCGCGTGTGACGCTGCAATTTAACGGTGGCGCGGACCGAGGCACAAAGGAGGCGGTGTTTCCCGATGTCAGTTGAGCCAGGACCTCCGACCCGGATCACCGGATTAACTGCCTGTAACAGTATGTCAACCAGTCGAGCAGCCAAGATTTACGCCTTTGTTTCATTCTATATTAAATGGATTTCTTTCATTTCGCCACCGCAAACCTTTTGATCTTTTTTGCGCGCTACCCTATTTACTGAGGCATTTCCATTCAAACAAACCATAATGGAAATTGGAATAGAGAAATACGTCGAAATAATACCTCAGATATTGACATACGTGTGTCGAGCGCATGTCAAACTGGGCTCATATTGGATCTAGCCGGTGCCATATCCACGGAACGACACTACGAGTATAAGCCTTTAATCTCTGCATTGCGTCGCGCCGAGCGGAATGAGGGTTATCGGTTTCCCTGCTGATAAACACAAACGAATGAGCTCGGATCCGCAACCCAGCTCAATATACCTCATCTCTGGATAAAAATTGATTGTAACGCGCAATCGAGTACTTTTTCCGGTCGTATTGATATTGTTGGGTGTGTCTCGGCAATCGCATATGAATAATCGCTCCAGGCACTCGTTATTTATTGTTGCGGCGACATGAATTTATTGACTTTTAGCGATCGATTAATTGTAGATTGCTGGTGTGTTAAAGCGCGGATCATAACTGGAAGCAAAAATTGGGCGCGTGTTGATGGTTACGTAAGGATTTACGCGGAGTTATGAATATCGAGATAATGAGAGCAGCTTTAGAAGGGTTAACCGTGCCGGCTTAATGACAAATAAGCGCGATACCTGCGGAGATAGGATTACTGAAAAAACAGCGCACTCACCTAACGCGGTCCTGACTAACGATGTATAAAATTTCCATTGTCATCAATCTCTGACACCACGCTGAGGATTCGCAAACTCTTCACTAATTGCAATTTGAACAAAAAACTAAAAAGCGAAGTCATCGCGAGCTGCAATTTTTTACGCTACGTTCTTTTAAAACTGTTGTAGCTTTTTGTGAATTCAAATTGTTCAGTTACATAACAATTGAGTCAGCAGAGGGGAATTTTATTAAATCTGTAAACTTTTGTAATATACGGCTTATTTTTGTTAGGAAAATAATAGAAACCAAAAAGTTGAAAATATCTGTGTTGTTTCGCGTCCTCGTTAAGGTGTAATAAAACTAAGCAAGGTGAAAAATAATATGAGGGACAATTACGTCCGAGACGAGGAAAAATTGCTGCTCAGCCAGCCACACTCCACCGATAAAACTGTTGATTCAGTGTCTTTGCAATGGGCGGTTTTTAGGAGGTACCCATCCTACTAATGTGCTCGATTATAGCTCCTACCTCTATACTTTCATCGGTCAGTTTTAACAGACGGGACTTTTTTCTAAAATTAAATTAATAAATATTTAATTTCTCTCTACGAAATCTTAAAATAATCTAATCTAAACGTCTATATTTGAAAAAGCTATATTTAAAAAATATCTGAAGATAAATATTAGTCCATCGTTTGAACATTCGTAATAAAGTTGTCTACGGCCTCATATACAAATACTTACCCAATGGATCACCTATAGAGAAAGTCTGTACAGATTTCAATAATTTTCAATAAACAGATTCTTAGTGTTTTAATAGTAAATTAACTTTGGCGAAATTCAATCATCTGCAGTACGTTTTGTCTAATTTTCCGGTTTTATTTTGGTTTGAAAAGTGAGAACTAATCGTACTTGTCGGTGGTTCCTCTGTCTACACGCTCGGGGATTATGGACACAAAATATCTATATAGACGTGAGTTTATGTACTTATGTATGTATTTTGGTAAATCTCTAAAACACAGTAAAACAAAACAGTAGGTAGTTGTAAAAACGCATTTGTCAGCGCGGCACGTAGGCGGCAATCGAAAGGGGAGGGCTCTCTCCAGTAGGTGTGTCGGGATTCACGACCTCTGCCATGCAACTGGCACCTAGTGACTTAACGTCCTGTACCCTGCCTGTACCGGGAAATTCTCGGCGAAATTTATATCGACTGTCCACACCTGACTGTTTGCGTATAAAAATATATATACGGGAGGTATTAAGGCGCAAGCTATACACAAAAACCATTGTGTAAATGGAGCACTATCTTGATCTCTATGCAAGCGCATATAAAGTTCTAGGCGCAAAACATTTAGAAGTAAATTTTAATAGTCTCCTAACGTAGTTACCTAACGCTACTATACTACTACTACTACTTTTCACAACAACAGCAGACCATCAGACATGATTTCGATATGTTTACATTTGACTACATAATTATTTTATTATAATTATGACTGTTTCGGTCATTGCTGTGTGTGAAATAAACATATTACTTAGTTACTTACTAAACTAATAAAATCTAGGTCAATTTGATCGTCAAATCCATGCCTTCCAAGTACTAACTAAAACGAAAACTTCGCACCTGATGCTGCAAACAAGATCTCATCATGTAACTGGAAGTCACGTAAATTAGGTACGATGTGTACTAATCCCGAGATAAAACGCTTAAGCCGCGCCGTAACGTCTCGTGTGTAAGCGGCTTTATTTCTGGAAAACATTTGCGTTCGCGTTTACTTTTGATAATAAGGGAATGCTTTATATTTCGACTGACATAATTTCAAGAAGGTAATTAAAGAGCTTTATTTTTATTAGATCGTTATATATTTGTATGCCAGTGATAAAGTCACTTTAAGGTACGAGTAGATATTATGAAACCAACGTTTTCAATATTTTATTGTTGTACAGTCAACAAGCTATAGTTTACCATCTGTAAAAAGCTTCGATTATATCTCAACCTTATGCCCGCACAATATGATACATTTCAGATTCTCATATTTTGACGTTTTGGGTAGGTTGCCTGTGGTCGACTGTATTAGGAAAGCAGACGAGCAAACGGGTCTTTTTTTATTTACTACTAAACCCGCATTTGACCTCGATCTCGCCTGATGGTAAGCGACGATGAGGTCGACGATGGAGCATCCAGGCATTTACTGAACACTCCTATGCCTATTCACTCTGGCCTTGAAGATCCCAAGGTTGTAGGTTTCGGGAAATACAGACGCCGGCAGGCTGTTCCATTCCTTAGCCGTTCGCATAATGAACGAACCTGATGGAATGTGGTCACCGTCGCCCATAGGCATATTAATATCTCATCTGAATCGATCAATGATATTTTAAACACTAATTGAACATACGAAATTCGAAATAAAAGAAGTTACTGCTTTTTCTTTCATCCAAGAAAATTAAGTATAATTATTATGTGTCGCGTAAGTATTAATAAGGTAATTAGGTATTATTCCTACTTATATCTATAAATTAAAGGTAGTAGTTTAGTAGCTTCGTTAGTTTTTTAAATATGTTTTGTAATATATTTTTTGTTAGTGGTCAGTAAATGACCTAATTGTAATGACCTCTTTGTAATTAGGTATTTCTTTCGACCGACAGTCCTACAAAAGTAGACTGAAAATATTTTTTTCAAAGTTTTCGGTCTTTTTTAGGGTTCCGTACCTCAAAAGGAAAAAAACGGAACCCATAGTGATCCTTTATAGGATCACTTTGTTGTCCATCTGTCTGTCTGTATGTCCGTCTCTCAAGATACTTTTTAAACAAGTATATAAACCAATAAATATTTCACTCTTCTGCACTATACTGCCGGTAACCTATTAATAATTCTTCTATCGCCTAGGTTGCCTGGAAGAGATAGCTCCGAATCGCTATAAGGCCACCTTTGTACACTTATTCTATGTTTCCTTTCCTATGTAAATTTCTTGTGTTCAATAAAGTGTTAATCTATCTATCTTTTTCTCACGGAACGGAACGGAGAGAGGTTAGGTTAGGTTTTAGAGGTTTCATGTTAAAATTAATAGTCTACATTTATTATTTAAATTAATAGTCTATGGTCCCTTCGTGTTGTAAAAAATTCAAGCGTATAACTAAATGCAATCAAAAGAACGTTTGTAATATATTTTATAACATATTTGCTCGTAAAGTGGCTGTAATTACACCAATTTCAATATCGTAATGTATCTCATTACGCACTTGTGCGTTATAGTAATGTGAAACGCACGAGTTTTTTTAAATAAAGTAACATGTACGGTTTTTTAAGATGCTCCGTCTAAAAATGAACGATACTTTTTAAAATCTTAGCAAAGAGTTTTTATGTTAAAAAAGTGGTCAATATTTTATGAATAAAATTAACTTTGGGAGATAAAATATAATAAATAAAGATTTAATTCTTTAATTTAATTAATTTTGACAATAAATTACAACCATTTATCTGTAACAAAAACACAAAAATATTAATTTACTTTATTAGTAATACTGGCTGTTTTTGTACCTTTACCTAAAAAAAGTTGATGCGCGCGCATCGCTAATTTGTGGACAAGTAAAATTATTCCGCGCGCTTTTTCTTTTCGCTGTATTGTTTTTATTTGAAAATGTCGTCAAGTAGTGATGAATTTATTAATTTGACACCGCCACAAGTCTTAAACGCAGCGAAAAAGGCTACTCTAAGCCTCTTGCCTGAAAAATCGACCGATAGATACTTACAAGCGTATCAAAATTTCATCATATGGAAAACAAGCAAAGATGCAAATTCATTTTCAGAAAATGTGTTTTTAGCATATTTCATGGAACTTTCTCAAAAATATAAGTCAAGCTCATTGTGGTGCTACTATTCAATGCTAAAAAGCAACTGGCAACGTAACAATCACTTTTAAAAATTGTTCAAATTTCTATAACTGCTTTAACAAGTAATTAAAGATTTATTCGTTTAAGAAAGTCAAAGTTTTATTTATTTCCTCGTAAATATGTTATAAAACGTCGTATGACATACGTGCGCTTTGAAAATTACAGCCTCTGCTTCCTTATAGCCCTCGCCTACGGCTCGGGCTAGCAATATCGCCTCGGCTGTAATTTTCAACTTACCGCACTTATATCATAATGTACTATTATAACATATTTGCTCGTAAAGTGGCTGTAATTACACCAATTTCAATATCGTAATGTATCTCATTACGCACTTGTGCGTTATAGTAATGTGAAACGCACGAGTTTTTTTAAATAAAGTAACATGTACGGTTTTTTAAGATGCTCCGTCTAAAAATGAACGATACTTTTTAAAATCTTAGCAAAGAGTTTTTATGTTAAAAAAGTGGTCAATATTTTATGAATAAAATTAACTTTGGGAGATAAAATATAATAAATAAAGATTTAATTCTTTAATTTAATTAATTTTGACAATAAATTACAACCATTTATCTGTAACAAAAACACAAAAATATTAATTTACTTTATTAGTAATACTGGCTGTTTTTGTACCTTTACCTAAAAAAAGTTGATGCGCGCGCATCGCTAATTTGTGGACAAGTAAAATTATTCCGCGCGCTTTTTCTTTTCGCTGTATTGTTTTTATTTGAAAATGTCGTCAAGTAGTGATGAATTTATTAATTTGACACCGCCACAAGTCTTAAACGCAGCGAAAAAGGCTACTCTAAGCCTCTTGCCTGAAAAA
This sequence comes from Hofmannophila pseudospretella, assembly GCA_947369225.1. Classification (NCBI taxonomy): domain Eukaryota; kingdom Metazoa; phylum Arthropoda; class Insecta; order Lepidoptera; family Oecophoridae; genus Hofmannophila; species Hofmannophila pseudospretella. Next base: position 7,186,844 of record OX376321.1, on the reverse strand, counting down.
TCGACCGATAGATACTTACAAGCGTATCAAAATTTCATCATATGGAAAACAAGCAAAGATGCAAATTCATTTTCAGAAAATGTGTTTTTAGCATATTTCATGGAACTTTCTCAAAAATATAAGTCAAGCTCATTGTGGTGCTACTATTCAATGCTAAAAAGCAACTGGCAACGTAACAATCACTTTTAAAAATTGTTCAAATTTCTATAACTGCTTTAACAAGTAATTAAAGATTTATTCGTTTAAGAAAGTCAAAGTTTTATTTATTTCCTCGTAAATATGTTATAAAACGTCGTATGACATACGTGCGCTTTGAAAATTACAGCCTCTGCTTCCTTATAGCCCTCGCCTACGGCTCGGGCTAGCAATATCGCCTCGGCTGTAATTTTCAACTTACCGCACTTATATCATAATGTACTATTGATACTCACAGGCTCACTCATCAAAACCTATAGGGTACTTCCCGTTGACTTAGAATCATGAAATTTGGCATTCAAGGTTTCCCAGCACAATAAAAAAAGATTTGCACATTGTTGGTTAGGATTTTTTTCAGTGTAAGGTCTTGTAGTAAAGTTATTGAATCGGATCGAGGCCGATACCCTAAACAGATACCGGTAATAAATAAACAGATAAAATATTGCCGTTTAAGGTCGGACGCAATTTGTAAACCCGCCTATCTTGAGTTCTGGTAAGATAAAAGGTGTCTCTCATTTGGACTACTGCGTTTGGTTACATAAGGTCTTAGGATGAGAGGCGACTAAAAGGAGGAATCAGGGTCGCGGGCGGTTAAAGTGGGAGCTTTGGCCGTCCCTTGGCTGGCGGCCATGGGGAAGGCAGCAACGTGCTATGGCCGCACGCTGCTGTGACGGGGGGAACCGGGAGATCCAAAATACACCTCCCATGAAGATCCCAAGGCAAATGCTAGGAGGGCACCGGTGTGTTCCTCTGGAAATCCCGGAGCCCTCCGATATGCACGAGGGGGTTTTAGTGAGTAAAAATCTCACATAAGCCAGGCTGGGTATCTTTCGAAGATTTCGAGGAGTCCGGTGTCCTAGCCACTAGGCCACCGACGTTCTAACGTGGGCTAACATCGTTAGGTATTACGGTGTAGAGCATTATTATATGGTACGAATCTATATTCAATACATAATATGTGAAACAAATATTTAAGAAAATGTGTACCAGGTTTTTAAAGTTCATTTATTTTTTAATTATAATATCTTGTTTTAGCTTGATGCAGGAGTTTAGGCCATATTAGAGGCCCACTAGTGACCTAAACAACACTGTCAATATGTTGGTCATTAACCACAAAACAAGTAAGAAAGAGTTCAAATGAAGTTTACCCAAATGTGAGTTACCCAAAACACGGAGCCTTTCTGAATTACCTACAACCTTCGTACAACAGGTTTTTGCGGCATGATTTGTGGCGCCCCCGGGCGATGTTTGATCCGACACGTGCCGCCCCTTGTCTGCCAAACAAGTTCCACTTTAAGCAAAATATTTCCTTCCGGTATAGCTCTACTAACACTCCATAAATTGGTACGTCCTGTTATAAACTAATGGCCAGTAGCAAGACGCCATCTTAATCGTGAAATCGCTTTCTATATAGCTATGATTTAGAATGGGACAGACTACAGAATATGAGTTTATACTTACTGTAAAATCTGTGAAAGTTATGCAATAAATGTTACGATTCGAATTAGTATAACAGTACTTTGTCTAACTAGTGCGGCAAGGGGCAAATTGTCGCTACGAGTGTTTTTTCGCAAAACGAGTTATAGGCGAAATGTGACACGTAGCCTTCCTAATTATTCCCAGTTTCCCACACTCAGGAATCCGACTTTACGCACTGTTATTATGAGTCAAATAAATAGGTACTTTTGAGCATGTGTAACAAAAGAGACACATGTAAAACAATGAGCTTTCAAATCAGAAGTGTAGGTTGTTTTCTATAACATCAAAATTCACGACTCTCTAAATATATACTTGGTATGAATCTAGCAAATACTTATTTGGCCAATTTAAATCAATATTTTTTCATAAACCAGTCGCTGCTAGAATTAATATAGTTCTTATAGATTTTTGTAAAAAAAAAAAGATTAGTAAACATGTAGAGAATCACCAAAAATCTACCACTTATTCTTCGCTTCTTTTTGAGATGTTAAAAATTAAAAACCTTACATTCGATATTTTTATCAAACAAATTAGCTTACTTAACTTAGAACTTGGGAAAATTTACTTTGTATAATAAATTACTTCATATTGTCGTCTTAACGAGTAATATGATTAAATTATTAGATTTATTAGAAACATCTTTCCAGAAAAGTAAGTTCACTATACTACTAAAATATTAGTTTTGTAAGTTACTTTACCTACTTTAAATCTGTAATCAAACTTATTTTATTTTCTAGCAGTATTTTGGTAAACTAAACTTTAAAGAAGATCCCTGCAAATTAATATTATAATATTTTGTAAGTAATTTACCGACTTTTACTTACGTACTTTTACTGACTGCTCTAACGAAGAAGGAATACGTGAGGAAACATGCATGTCTGAGGAAATTAATTTTTATTCGAAGGCATGTGAAATCCAGCAATCAGCACTTGGCCCGCTCGGTGGATCATGGCCCGTACCCCCTTGTGCAAGGGGTGGCCTGTGCCCCATTGTGGGGACATTAATAGGTTGATGATGATGATGTAATTAATTTAAATATCAACCTAATTATTTCTTCAAAAAAACTTGCGGACAAAGATCCTTGAATCTAGGATCTTTATCCGCCTGTCTTTATCCGGATCCGAATTCGTCCTCACAGTAAACGTCGTTCATTCGGCACCTATCGCCGTAATAAGATAAGAAAAGGGATGTCGTAAACTTGAAAACACACAGTTTTATTTCTTGGAAGCGGTTAAAGGCTCTCGTAACTTGCTTTTGGAGTTTTCTAGGATACCATTCTTGAAGAGCCGTCGAGTTGACGGAAGTCTGGTCGATTGTTTTCTACCTTCTCCGTTGTTTCGATATCCAAGAAAAAGAATAGTGTTCAATAAAATTATTAATTATCCTACTATTTTGTATACTGTGCTTTCCCAGTTTCCCTACTCGGTTTGCGTATACGTCGTTTATTTTTCAATGCTCTGCAATATCATCAAATGAATCAAATCGGAGCCGGACACTTAGGGTACTTTCCTTGTTAGTCAAAAACGGACCCAGAATATTTTATTCCGACAAATAGTGAATTTGGTGTACACCGTCCTTCTACGTAGGTATCTCAGGTACTGATTGATTATAGCTGGATCCGCTTCATTCTATCATTCTTAGATGTGGTCGCCACTTCATTCCTTTTTTGTCACGATCGCTAGCTCTTTGATCCTTTTGTGCGCTCATTATAACACACGAACTAAAATGTGCTTTGTGCTTTTAGTTTTGCTTCATTTGTTACACAGTAGTCGAAGAAAACGTTAAGCTGAAACATGGATGCACCAATCAAACAGTTAATTAGATATTTCATATATTTTTATTTTTTTTATTAAATAAGGAGAGCAGACAAGCTAACTGTCCACCTGATGGTAAGGGGTCACCGTCGCCCATAGACATCTCCAAAGCTGAGCAACTAATCCGTTAATCGATAATTAACTCTGTTAACGTTTTCTTTAAATTGTAACTTTTATGTTACATTAATAAAATAAACTAAGTCCGCTAATCGTTAACAATTTGTGCGGGTCTGCTTTGATCGATGCGAATGGTATCCGGCGCGGGTGCGGGGATGGAACGCGGGTTGCGCCTTGTCTTGGCATAAACTGCCGCCACGCAAACAAGCATATCTTGGGACTTTGATGCCGATTGTTCGGCGGCAGTTCTAAAGCTAAGGGGCCTAAAGGAATAATCCGTGGGCCTTGTATACTGCAATCCTTTAGTCGATGCACTTCTGGCAGAGCTTAATTAAAGGTTTGGGCCCCTTCTAGACGATGAACATTGTCAATTGGTTGCTGCTTTCCATCCTAGGTTTCGCCGAGAAGTATGACTGAACAAACGTCACTCAGCAAAGAGAACACAATTGAAGTAGCCGCGTCTCAAAATCTTGACAAAGCCAAAAACTTGGTCAAGATCTGGCTAGAGACTAATTCCAAGGATGTTCTAACAGATGTTGCCTTCTTGGGTGAGCAAGTGCTCGTGGACTTATTTCTCAAGTTTAACACGGTAATTCCGTCTAGCGCTGCAGTGGAGCGTTTATTTTGTGGGTTTGAGGGTTATGAGAATATCACTCTCTCTGATGAAAACTTTGACATGCTTGTTTTCATGAAAACAAACGTGCATTTTATGGACAAGGTGTATCCAGTTTAATTTTAATTTCCTCTTTATGAAAATGAGCATTTCTTCGTAAATACTAAATAGATAGTTTGTTCGCATTCAGTTTGATACTAATACTAAATAAATTTAAATAAAACCCGCAGGATTTGTTTGAAAAAAAGGATTCGGTCAAAAATTCTAGATCTTGCAACTTAGGATCTACCTGTAAAATTTAGATTAAATCCAGGAGTTGTAGAGAGTATAAGAAAGGATAAACGAAATGTGTTTTTAGCACTGAATTTTTAAACCGGATCGGGTACTAAGATAAGTACAACAAATTATACATTAGGCTCGCCGCATACGGGCCCCTCGCGATAGCCACAAGTGATCAGCGACAAGCAGCGGACAACACTTTCCATACATACAGACTCGCCGCACACGTGTGGCCGATGGCGGTCACTCGCTACAACAGCGGCCGCGACACGATACTTGTAGCTGCCATCAGACACATAAAACGCCGACACTTGCCACTCGGAGTCCATGTGAGACTGTATTGAAAAAGTCGCGAACACGGACCACTTGTGTCAACCACCATCCACTGGTGTCTGTCGCGCGCTACCGCCACTTAGAAGCCGCGTCTGGCTTCCGGTGACTGACCACTTGTGGCTGTCGCGAGTGACCCGTGTGCGGCGAATCTTAACGATGCCAAAACGATTTCAATTATGCTGAAAATACCTATTACATTACTTTTTGAATCGCTTGGGATTCGCTATCTATAATCGCTAAATTAAATGAGTACCTAGAAATAGTTCGATGAAGTAAATTATAAAAAGTATAAAAAATCTGAAGGCCGATTTTCATTTCCAACAATAACACGTGAAGAGGAATTATTTCCTCCCACTAGTCTCAGTTTCGTCTAATTTTGAAAAGGCTCTTATCTGTAAGGTACACGCATACTCTTCTACCTCCTACCTTCATACCCTCCTACTTATAATTGAGTAGGAACTGCCCACACAGCAAAAGGGTAATTCTGACGGCTGCGTACTAACATTCAAAGTTTGTGATACAGTTTCTGACCATAATTAGGACTCGTTGCGACAGGACACAGACCTGGACGACCGGCCCGGGCAAAACCCGCCAATATGGTCCCAGCCTTAAGAGCCTGGTGTCAGTAGTTCGGTTGTTAGACCGGTTAACCGAACTACTGAAAAGTATACTATGTACTAGATTTGACAGGTGACATTTCTTTTTTTCCCTATGTACATTGTTGTCAAACGTAGTTTTTACTTCCACAGGCGGTAAGATCGACTTGATCTACTAAAATAAAATTTAGAAAAATATCTACAACAATGCAGGAGCGTCCATTTTCCGAATCTCACCACTCACGTAGGCAGATAACCACTAAGAAACAAAACGGGCATAAATTTGCAGGAAGCGCAATTTTCGCACGTTATGCAAAACCTTAACCGTTGCCGTTGGAATAATTTGTGATAGGAAAATGGTATTGTAGCAGAATAATAAAATCCTTCGACCCTTGGAATCGACCCGATAATAAATTTTACCGTTGTGGTTTCTACGTACCTACACGTTGTTATGATCGAAATCGCCTGATACAGAAAAATTAAAACGGTGTATCTTTTCTGATTTACGCTTGGTTTCATTGCATATTTTATGCCACAAAATGGATTATCATTGTTCAATGAACATCGAATATTATTGTACATACTTTCAGTAGTCGATGTCATAATGTTCATAGGTAAGCAATTAACCATGCGACAAGAAGAAAAATACACATAATTATCTTCCAAAAAGCAATATGCATTAGTATGGTATTAAATGTATTCACCTAGGATATTTTATAAATTAATTTCTATTAAGAATAAAATAATTCCATACAATAATCGCGAAACAATTTTTCACAAAAACTACAAACATCCGACCTCGTATAATAATAGTAGGTCAAGTAAAGTCAGCAAATACGAATGTGGCACAGTCATCAATATTGCGCGCACGTTCGCAAACTTTCTGCCACAATTACCTGGGAGCTCAAGTGTCGGAAAATATATTGGTTTTGTTCGTCTCACGCGCAACTATCAGGAGAATTGATTTCCTACCGAATAGGTAATCGACCAAGATCTAAATTCTCTTTATTGTTGCCGGAGAACCGTCTTTCTAATCGATGACATTTATTAAATTATTAAAATGATGAAATAAGGAGCCGGAGAGGAGCGCTATTCCACGATTTTAAATCATTTGCCTTTTTTTATTTTATTTATTTTTTATTTTTCGCATTCTGCTAACACCGACCGACCGAGACTATTACATACGAGCCGACAGATCTATCGTTGACTTGACCGAAACGTAACGTTAATCGAACGGTTCCTTGTTTGTGGTATGCGAAAAACATCAAGTCGCTACTATTTATTTCCTATTGAGATTCCGTTGTATTAGTAGAATCTGGTTCCAGGAACCGCGTAGCTAGTCACTATATAACTTTCTATATAGATAATGTGATAAGTCTCTTGCCAAATAACTTCGCTTCGGCGTTGATGTGTTCCGGCAGAGTTCAAAATGGCCTTTGTAAATCCGTGTACATTCCGCGGCACATAAGTCGAACAAAAATAGCGGTCGTTCCGCGCAAGTATGTACAAATTCTATGGTTACGCGCGGCCCCTCGCGTCGCACCTCATACTGCACTTCGATTAAGACCCGAAATTTGTTACTGCGCATCCGCCATTTTTGTTCAATTTATGTGCCACGATCTGTATTTCCGTGTGCTCCATCATCAGGTAAATTTGTAGTCAATCACGGGCTTAGACTTTTATTTTAAAAAACCGCGAAGCACGATTCTGATCGTGCCTACACTTTTGGGCTGGGAACCCTCTATTTACTGTCAAAATTTTACTACTTATTATTGCAATTGCTTTTGGTGTCGCTCGGCATGTTGTTCGACCTGTTGGCGTACTGCCCTTTAGAAAAGGAAGACAGGGTTGACTGTCAAAAACTTATGATAAAAAGAATGACGTTGTAAAAACGTCCATAAGGTACTTACTTACAATAAAAAACATTTTGATTTGATTTGATTCATCTGAATCAAACTATAGGCTAATAAAGGTATCGCGGAGCGACACTTAAAAGTTAGAAACATGATACATTATCGCACACATCTTCTTCTTCTTAGTTACTCGTAGTTGGTTATACTCTTAACAAAATGATAGTGTGACTGTTCTGACGTCTCGAGCACGGCTGCTTTGGCAATGTGTCTTCATTTTGTCCGATTGGTGGCATTATGTGAGAACACTGAGTGAGGGAAAATATTGTCAGGGATTTCACGAGGTCTTACCATCATCTGGTCAGGGATCTAAGATGTGAAATTCCCTTCATCTGACCCTGAACTACCAGTCTCTCTCTGGAATCTTCTATGCATTGCCGGTTACTTATGTGCCCAAAGAACATTATCTAAGATTACACAATACACAATCATGTATAGTGAAAGATGCACATACTCTTTGCAACCCTTTCGAAAGTTATGTGTTGGCTACTGTGAAAACACTTCCCTTATATTTTTGACAATCGATTTATAATAGTATAAACATTGTAAGTAAAATGAAAATGATCCAAGTAGATATTAATGGGGATTGTTAGGTGGGGTAATATTTCATTGTTTATGACGCAAAGTCCGCATCCGGTGGAGTTAATTAATAATGAGCGAGAGCTTGTCGGAGGGTACATATAGGTACGAGGCGAACGAAAAATATCGTATCGTTGAGCGTTGGTTAGTTAGCAGAAAATCTTGTGCTGCCAACTGTCGGGGAATTTCCTAAATTTCAGGAAATATATTATCTATAGGTACTATCTCGAAAATCGTTTGTCGTAACTCCGTCGTCTAATGATTCTTTACGGGCAACAAACGGTCAAATTCGGAAGATGTTACAAATATCAGAAACAAACGATACAAAGAAATCATCACCAGTGCGACTTGAACCTAACCTATCACCTGCGTCTAATCCACGCGAATTTTTGAGCTCGCTTCGCTCGCTCCCACCCTAACCTCCTAACCTTACATATCACCTGCGTTGAATCCACGTGGATTTTCGAGCTCGCTTCGCTCGCTCCCATTCTAGTCTTGGAAGCTAACCTATCACCTGCGTCGTGTCAACGCAAATTTTCGAAATCGCTTCGCTGACTCCCACGACTTCTAACCTAATCTGTCAGCCGACATCGTGTCGAATTCGCACCAAATTTTGAACTCGTTTCGTTCGCTCATTGCCTTCTTAACTGACCTTGCTATAATTTTACTGGTAAAGAGAAATAGGTTTAGTCTGGTCACAGCCGGTTAAAAAGGGCCTCGCGGCTTCATTTAGCCTGCGCTTAATACTGGGCTAGCGCCGCCACTAATTTCATGGGTAATCCTAAATACTCAACTCATAAGTCAAACAAATTAAGTATTTTATAAACCTGTAAAACTATGTTCAATCAAACATTCGGGCTGTCATGTCTCTCAAATAAGTATGGCATTTCATAGTTAAAGTCGGCCCGAACGTCGGTCAGAATGTGTGTGTTGCATGCTTAACAACACTTCTCCTTTCTCACTAATCTAAAGACCAATGTCTATCAGTGCGATGAATAATATTTTGGATAATTATTTAGGATTAATGCGTGCATTCGGGGAATCTGATGCTGTTATATCGGCAATACTGGAAAAGAGTGGCGGTGTGTGGGCCGAAATAATAAGCCGCAACCCGCCGCACGAGTTGATTTATTGTTTTGGCTTTGCGAAACCTCACTCGGAAGGCTGATAAAAAATGATCGCACTTATTAACACCACCGGCTGAACCCGACTTTATTACGCTTTGCCGATTCCTGTCACAACCCAACAGTTTTATGTAGCTGTTTAGACTTTATTAGTAATCAACTGTTTATGCATTTTTATTTTAGTACTTATTTATTTACCACTTTCAGTAATTACCTATGCCGCATAAATCTGAATAATAATTGTAATTTTATTATAGTCGTGTTTTATATTTCTTGCGATACGATTGAATAAATAAAATGTTTTATGGTTCCTTAAAAGCTAATTTTATTCGTAAAATCGAAAATCTGGAGACGGTCGTATATAATATTTAATAAATAATTTTATTAGGGCTTTTCAAACAAAAGTTATAACATTGTGTTAAGGTAGCTACAGTTACAACTGCTACGGTTTTCAACTGTAAAATACCTAATTAAAACGTCTTTAGCAACTATCGTTAAAAAAACATAAAGCGAAATAATTGCTACTATAAGTGCGTTGTTATTGTTACAGTTACATAAACATCTAAAGGGGGTAAAAAAGAGTACCGAAACTGAATTAAAACACAATGTGTCAGCAGACATGTCATGTCTCAACGTACATATTTCAGCAACTATTTTACTTCTATAGCAAACTCTCAATCACTCTAATATGTCTAGTACGAAGTTTAAAGTTCCCACAATTGATATGAAAGGAAAATTCTTTGCGGCAATATAGTACAATGGCCGTACCTCGGGAAAGTTTTCAAATATTAGCACCATTATTTCACGAGATGACAGAGGGTGGGCACATATTAGCAAAGTTCGGGGTGGCCGATTCGACTCACTTGATGATATTCATCTTTTAAAATCCTACTCAAAGTGATAGTCATAGCAAATATTAATATGATGATGATATATTTTTAAGGTGTTAGATATCTTGTATACCGTGACTTGCTAGTCAATGGAAATGACCACCAGAGGGGTTGCTTAGTTGCCAGCATGGTCCGAATGATATTGTGCAGGATAAACATGATGTTTGGCGCGATCAGAACCAGGATGGTTGATTGCTAGTGGCACATTTTCACCTGAGCCCATCCGTGTCTCGGCGAGCACATTAAGCTGATGGTTCCTACGACAGCAGTCAGTTAGGTCATGTCAAAGGCCTACGGGTGGCCTGAATAACTCTGACAATAGGTTGGCCACTAACTTCACGACAAGAAGAACAAGGAGACACAAGAAATAGAAACTATCAATGAGTTTTGTCGTATTGCTGTGTATTACAAAACAGAACAAAAGTTATCGACATAGTTCATAAGATTATCAAGCTGAAGTGGCAATGGGCCGGTCACGTCTGTCGCAGAACCGACAACCGCTGGGGTAAACGAGACCTGGAGTGGAGACCGCGTTTGGGCAAACGTAGTGTGGGACGGGCGTCCTGCTAGATGGAGTGACGAACTGCGCAAGGGCATCGGGCTCAATGGCGCGCCCTGGGAGAGGCCTATGTCCAGCAGTGGACTAGAGTAGGCTGCTGATGATGATGTGTATGACCTTTCGTACGATCATAGATCATCATTTAATAAAATTACTATATTTACAAAATTTTACGTTCTATGTCGTTGCGTGTAGTAATTCCGCGAGAGCTCACCAAAAAGTCGCATTTCATAAACGAGGAAATTAATTTACATTTCCACGTTTACATAAATAAGAGCGTATTGCCGTACGTTTGCTGTAGGGCTGACAACTTGACATCTGGCTTTCACACCTACGCGGAAAATGTTACAATTTCGAATTCTCCTAAAAGAATTGCATATTATGACTACCTATATCGTTTCGATTTTAAATTAAACCTTCAATATTTTCCTCAGGAAATGTAAAAATTGTTTAAAGCTTTTAAATCAATATGAGGAGAATGCAGGTCCAGGATCAAGAATGTTAGGTACCTACTTACTTAGTTTATTTTGTAATATCTAATCTATGTAGTGCATCATTAGAGTTTTACGAGTTATTTATTTATTGTCCTAATCTACTTAATCTACATTTATAAGACCGCCTAGATTGTATTAATCGTTTCGTACGCACTGTATCACACTAATTTTGTGCAATAAAGTGTATTCATTCATTCATTCATAATCCAGTATTTTAATGATATACAGATCGTATCATAACAGAACCCAGAACTACAATAAAATATGGAGAATGGCTCGCTACTGTTTATTTCATTTATATATTTTTTCTATTTATTTTTCATTTATGATTCAGTCCAGAGATGTATCTTCGACTATTGAGAAATATTTTTAACCCCCGACTGATCGAGGGAGGGCGTGTTATTAGTTTGACAGGTTTGTCTGTTTGTCTCTCTGTTTGTGTGTTTATCTGTAGTTTAACTTAACAACGGATGATCCGATTTGGACAAGGAATTTTCTCGAAAGTGTTCATAGCTAGGTCTGATAAAAATTAGATCAGTGGTTTCTAAGATCTTACAGTATCTTTGATGACAGATGGAATCTCAGGAACGATAATAGCTAGATGGTTCGAATTTGTGCTCAAATGTTCAGGTTCATGGTGCGTTTCCGACATCTGAAACCTTTAGGATGTGATGATGACCAAGAAAAAGTAAGTGAACTTTAATTTCACAATATGAAACTGAAAGAATTGGAAGATTATCAGCCCGTTGAAACTATAATAGTTAGATGGGGTCTTCTCGAACTAAAGTTGTAGGGAATCCTAAGAAATATCAATTGAGAAAAAATTATTATAAAAATGGCGGCCAAAAAATAAACGAAACTGATGTAAAGCTAGAAATTTTATTATAGCCATAAAAAAATGGATCAGCGGTTCTTAGATCTTGGAGTATCTTGTATCTTGGGATGTTTGAGTATTATGGGATCTCTGGAACGGTTACAATTAGGTTGTTCGAGTTTGAGCTCAAATGTGTATGACCATGATTACCTCGAAAACCTGATGACCAGGAATAAGTAAAGGTATTTCCACAATGGTACGCCGGGGGTTTCTTAAATTTTTAATTTAGAGTTATTTATCTTTATCTGTTCAACCCTATGCCGGCTCCTTCTCACTCGTGACGTTCAAAATGCTAATGTGTGAATGCGAGACCGGCAAAAACTGCTCGACTGTTCACTTCCCTTTAGGTGCTAAATAATTTAACTCTAAACAGCGTCAGCAAATTACGCGTGAGCCCATTCTACCATGCCTTTAATAACACCACTGGATCTATTCAAGTCCTTCCTCCTCTGCCATATGGCAAGGAAATAAAGTAACCTTGGAGTGGATTCATTGTGTTGTAGGAGGCGATATTATTTATTATCTGGAATGTCGACTAACTTGAATGAATGCACATAAATAGTGGCATACAGTGCGTAGGAAACGATTAATACAATCTAGGCGGTCTTATCGCTAAGAGCGATCGAGCGATTTGAATTGAGTTTAAATAGGTACTTATGACTTATTGCATAAATTTTATGACATAAGTACCTAATTATTAATCTCGTTTCAGCTTCAAATCACCAATAAGACTATCACTTTTCTGTAGGTCTTTGATAAATAAAGTATACAATTAATAAATAACTATTTACTTCAGGATTCCAACCAATACTTTCAATTTTCGTGAAAGCTTTGGAAACTTACAACCTTATCCTGAAATCTGAAAGCAAATTGAGATGCTTCGCTCATTTTCTCGTTAGTTAATGACTATAATTTAAACTTGTTAATAAAGACGGACAACTGGCTTTGTTTGCTCCTGAAAGGTAAAATTTCGTGCAACCAAATTAATGATAATTAAGAAATGTGACCGTGGCATTATGAAAGGTCATAATTACGAAATTGTTGGTATTTAGTAGGAACCTTATATATTTTCATTGAAAGTAGTCGGGTAAAAAGTGTTTTGTTAATTATGAAATGACAAGGTATTTACTTTTTACACGCAAAATAACAAGTTTCGACTTTCTTAAATACCTAGATGAGATGGCGAACTTATTCCGCCTTAGACATAGTTAAATAAAGCCTTGGATGGGTACGACAAGATGAGCGAGTATTTATTGCCCGCGGCTTCGGTCATGTAGAGTTTAGTTTTTGAAAGACAATAGGAATACAGCACAAGGTGTAGGTATTTTAATAATTCATGAAATTATTAGCCTTGCTTGGTAGTTACAAATCACGATTAGACCTATAGTCTACAATATTATTTCGACCTATATAACGATGGACTGATGATGTTTGTTTTGAAATTAGTAAAGTAAATACTTATAATATAATATTTTTAAACACCAATTTTAAAACCAAAATAACACCTTAGTACCTACTTTCTAATTAAAACAATAATTTTAAATATTTTCCTACGACATGCCGACAGCCTACGAAGTTTTAAAACTAATATTAGCCCAACACCAAGTAATTTTAAATTTTGAAATTACTATCTATAATAAAAGTTATATTTAAGGTTTTTCTAATACATTTCCCCCAACGATTGTTTTATTATTATTTTTATTTATTATTCTCTAGCTTCGTCTTAGTTAGTTTTGAGTTCTTTCATAAATTTATAAATTAATAAAAAGCTTCTGTGTAAGTACACATATTTTATATAAATCATAGTTACTTAAGTACTACAAATACTTTTCTGTAATAATAAACCAACGTCACTGCTGTATTCAATTTCATATACATTCAAAAAGGAAAAATACAAGAGTTGACTCCAAAATCCACATTATCAAATCCGAGGGAGAGATCCATACGTCTTGTATAATCTAAGAACATTACGAGTCCCGTCTGCGATTCCTTCCGCGCCGTTGAGATATTGTAATGAAATCCTGCCATCTGTTTTCTTTCGCCTTACGAGGAAAGAGAAGCATGATGTGCGACCGGTGTCTGCTTTCTGTATGCTCTATTTATAATATAGCATTGAACTTTTTAATTTAGATAATTAAATTATTATATATAATGTACAGCTTCGCTCCCCTGTAAGAAGTTTATATTATGTTATGTATATGTCGCAGGCATTTCACGAAGTGCTAAAAAGTTAGACAGATACTGCAATAGTCGAGTTCTACACAGTTCAGTCTAAGATTTTTAGGCATTTCCTGAAGAGCGTGCGCATTAGTTCGCATAGAGAAGTTAGTATTTCTCACTTTTTTGCACTGTGTAAAATGAGTACGCACCTCGCGAAATACGCCTTAACGCTATGTGGCTATGACATTACATTATATAAGTTCATACGTATACGCATGTCCTAACCCACACTATATTCTAACTCAGTACCAAGTTTAAATAAAATATTTTCAACCATTAATTTGACGTGTTTGAAGAACAAATATCCAAACATCCATTGAATCATTGAAAATTCCGCATTGATAATATTAGTGGGATTTTACTAAACATATTTAGGTACTTATAGATTGTCATTACAATAATGTTATCGTACACTATGAAATACATCATTCATGTCCCTTATGTCACAAATCTCGTATTAACGACTGTTTGGTTTGGAGCCAAAACAGAATTAATATAGCTTGCTTTACATTAGATACGTAGTACTAGTAATATTAGTAAGCTCTATAACCAGCTGATTTCGATTCAAATATAGTTAGAGCACGTCGTTATGTCATGTGTCAGAAGCCTATATGGGCGTCCAGAACAACTTTGATAATAAGTTGACCACTAAGCATAGGACAAGAAGAAGTAAAAGTTTACTTTCAACTACTGTTTCTATATGCATCTCGTAGCTATACAATCGATAATAATTTACTATCGAATAAATAACTAATAGCCTCCACTATGCTCTTTACTAATTGAAACTTGCCCTATTTAATAAGCACTTGCCCCTATTTCATGTTATTACAATTCATAAGCCACTCCAAACTCCACCGCCTGGCAATCCTTATGTTGAGTGGGTGTTAACCGTGGTACGTAGAGAGAGTACTTATTATCTTCTGGTATGTAGAGAGAGTACTACTTATGTAGTAGTGTGATCTTGACTTAATTACAATATAACATTGTATCCTTGAATTTTTATTTCTCACTTTTTACTAGAACTATAAAGGTAGCTGCACAGTAGATCTTACATCCATTCACTAGACCGAGTAACCTACATCAACGCGAATAGTATCGCCACTGTCCTACTGTAAACATAGCTTAATCGCTCATGAGTACACCACAAACCGATAATGCGTCGCGTATCCGTACAGAGAACGCTCTAATATCCGATTTGTATTCACGGTCGCATTGTTTATGGGCCATTGAGATACGAGCGCCCATTGACGGGGTAATTTACATGGAATCGCCACTTTTGTGTACAAAGGCCGCTGCTGGTCGCTCGAGCGATGATGTTCTAATTATTAGCCGCACGTTTAGAATCGTTGTGACGAGTAGGGTTAACGACAATCTTAATTTAACCCTTTATTTTGCTCACACATAAATAAAATTCAAATATTTCGTACATATAAAGTAAAGTAAAGTAAAATACACTTTATTGCACAAATATAAAACAACAAACATGAGATAGAAAAGGAAATAGTAAAGTTCAATTTAGGCGGCCTTATCGCATATCTTTAAATTTACTTGCTTCAATTTTTTGCCCTTTGATTTTGCCAGCCAATTTTATTATAATTCCTCATCGAACATCATTGACTAAGCAATTAAGATGGCACTCCCGCTTTTGATGTTCTTCTAAATTAATTAACCTAATAAACTGAGCCTTTATTTTACTCGTAGTCACAAAACACTTTTAATTAAACACTTGTAAAAGTAACTTCGGTGAGTTAAGTAAAGTATGCATATCTGTACTTCTATTGTGTTGTATAATTAATACTATTTCAAAACTTTTTCATCATTTTCTTTCAGTAGATATGTAGGTACTAAGGCTTTTACATTTCTGACATAAGCCCTCTAACTTTTTATTTAACGTGACAAGACAATAACAAAAAAATATAGATACAACTAGTAGATAAGGTTGCTTGCTTATCGTATGGTTAGTGGCCAACCTATTTGTCAGAGCTGTTCAGGCCGCCCGTAGGCCTCTGATAAGGCTTAATGACTGCTGTCAAACGACAACAACCGGGACAGACTGCTTAACGTGCTCTCCGAGGCACGGAGGAGCTCAGATGAAATATGCCACAAGCGGTCACCCATCCTGGTACTGACCGCGCCAACGTTGCTTAACCTGCACGATCACTTTCGGACCGTGCGCGAGCATGAGCAAGAGCAAGAGCTCGTAGCCTAGTTGCGAAACTGGGCTACGAGCTCTTTTAGATAAGGTAATAAATGTAGATAAGAACCCAAAAAATAAAATCACAAGCTACAAAAGGATTGATCTGAATGCGAAGTAAGAGTATGATTTAGTTTTTGTACCCTATATACAGAAAATGTAATGAAATTTTTTCCAAATATTTTGTTTCTCCAATTTACTTTCCCTATTTTATCCGTTATCCGGATAAAAAGACAAAACCGGATAAGAAAACTCCTTTCACGTGTGCCTATAAGCCGCTTTGTATAATTGCTGAAACCTGCTGAAACTTATAGGCAGGGCAGGGAAGCTTCAAAACTCGTTAAATATCTTAGATTATTCTCTATTTTATTTGTAAGTCTAAGGATTTCATACCTAAAATCACTTCCAGATAGTACCAAGATTTTTCTTTAAATTGAAACGAAATTAAGTATAGTAGTGTTAGTAATAATTGTAGGTATAGTATATAAATGCCATAAATTCATAGGTACTTTTTAGAGTTTATATCATTACGATGTCTAAAAGTGGGTTAGATATAGGCTCTTTGTCATGTATCCAATTGGTATCGATTGAATCAAATATTTATATTTTACCTTTTACTTTTGCCGCACCTGCGTGAGAGAGAAACGTAATATTTGCACCAAATAGCAAACTAACTTATTATTATCATTCGTAGTGTGAAAGTTTTGTGACAAATTACTCGAGTTTTGTGAAACGACATTCTTACTATGCTTTAGAGTTCGCGATAACAAAACCTTTGTAATACTACATTATTATATTACTGTCCGAAATATTTATTAAAAATCGTAATATAATATACATACTATATTATAGGAATAGAATATACATACTTGGACAATGACCACTCTACCACCTAGTATGTTTTCTAGCAACTACTACTCTTCAATTATGTACTGAAAAACAACTAGTGATTTTAACCGATTTTAAGCCTGTATACCTATACAAAGTACCTTTATTTAGTTGGATATGTCGTAGCCACATTTCAGGAAGTGCGTAGTCATTTCACGAAGTGCTAATAAAGTTAGACAGATAGTGTAATAGTCGTTTTACACTAGCTGTCTAAGATTTTTAGCCACTTCGTGAAATGCAAATTTTTACTTAGCACATAGTGTAATGGTATTGTCATTTCAGTTGGATCACAGGGAATCCCCTGAATTACACTATGGGTCTAGATTGGAAGCGTGGAGAGTGTAATTGAACCCCGGTGGCGTAGTAGCTAGGACATTCTACTTTCAATGCGTGCGAGGTCCGGATTTGTCTATTTGTACTGAGTCTATGGATCTGGATATTGGGTCTGGGTCTTGGGTCTTGGGTCTTGGGTCTTGGTTCTTGGTTCTTGGGTCTGGGTCCGGGTCCGGGTCTTGGGTCTGGGTCTCGGGTATGGGTCTTGAGTCTTTGGTCTGGGTTTTGTGTCTTGGTCTTGGGTCAATGACGCGTTGTCGCAAAGTCGCAAGTTGCAGTCGCAAATCTCAAGGAATTTCATAAATTACGGTTCAGAGACGCTAGACACATAACGTTCAACACCATTACGCTATGTGCTAACTAGAGATCTGCATTTCACGAAATTACTAAAAATCTTAGACAGAAAGCGTAAAATTCAATTATTACAGTATCTGTCTAACGTTTTAGCGCTTCGTGAAATGCGCCATTACGTTATGTGTCTACGACAAATACATTTGATCGGCACGACAAGTCTATCACGACATATGTGATAGTAGATAACAATTTCTTAGTGGAAGTGAACAAAGCGACATGGTAGTCTCATATGGAAACAACAATCTTTTTTTTTTTCAATGTAGTATATAGTTTGCTGCCAAACTTACTTCTTTAGTTGCTTCGCAGATTTCAAGACAAAATTTCAAGTCAGCAACCAAAAGTTTCTAAATTACCTCGCGTGCTTCATTTGACCTCATAGATACTTACTGAAAAAAAATACTTTATAAGTACATAGGTGTTTTTAGGAAATGGCGTCTTAAAATAATATTCGAAGGCCCATTCTCCAAATTAATCGCATTTTTGGTTTCTTTGTGAATTGTCTTCATTTCTATTCAACATCTCAACAGTCATTTATATCCCTCTGTGAGTTCCTTAATGAATAATACGACTTAACGCTCCTCTAAGAGGCTTCGACCTTTTCTTCATTAAGGGGAATTCACACGTAGATGCCGAAACCTTCTTAATTACGTAGATATCTGTATAACCGCTTTATATTGAAACCCTAATGAAATAGGCCGAAATGTAGAGATGTAACATTTTTAGAAGCTAAACTATCGTAATGCCATTGACTCAATAGAAGAAGAAGATTAGACGTTAGTATACTAGATCGTTTAGAAATATTCTATAACCTACTAGTTATAAAGTTCGCTACGCTGCCCGCTGGTAGCCTTTCTTTGTTTACGGAAGGATTCAGCTGGTTTTTTCACCTTTGGGGCCTCCAGAAAGCAGATACACCTAAGAAACTTTATATCATCGTGAAGTACTTCCCGAGCGCTTTCATTTAACTAACTAACTAACGTTGGCTAACGTCACCTTGGCGCGGTCGGATGCTCACAAGTAAGCGGCCGTACCGACGCCACGAGTTTGAAAAAACTTCGCAATGGCTCAAGCCAAGAAATCCAGTACCATAGTGACCAGCGAGTTCCTAGCCTTCGTGCAGAACAAGTACCACGTGCTGTCTGAGCTCAGTGTGGAGCAATTCTGCAAAATAATATAAATTTACAGATTACTTACCTGCTTATCCCTAGATTGGAACAAAAAATCCATAGATTTTGTCACACCAGTGCTAATTTCTTGTCAATATTATATATACAATTATACTACATACATTAGAATGTGTCTTCAAACTTACTTACTATTCGTAGCTTCTCTACGTACCATCTTAAAAATCGTACCAATACTGCTACGCCTCGAATATGTAGCTAAATAGTGAAGGGCAGTACATAAACTAAAACCAAGATTTAGTTCAATAACTTAGTTATTCACCATGCTAGCGTCTTGTTAAATGGATTACCCGATAGTACAATTTTGATATAATGGAACTAATATACCTGTACAATATTGGTATTGTAGCAAGTAAAGCGTCAATGAATTTAATATCCTGAACCGGCACGGTTGGTCGACCCAGAATTATGAACGGGGTTAACACCAATTTACCATAGTGATTATGACTAAATCATACCTATAGCTTGTATTGTTAAATTTATTGATTAACCATGATTATGGTTATTTGATTTATGATTATAACAAATCATGGCAACTATATAAAACAAATAATGTGAGTATGTCTCCATTTTAATTTCAACAAAATAAAGCAGTTACCCGTGTCCAGTTTACTATATATTAAAATAATAGCATAACATAGCATAACTCTCACGTCCATGATCTTCGAGAGGGTAGACAGAGAAACCACCTTCATCATTAGGTAGTTCCCACTTTTCGTCGTAAGTTTTGTGGACAAACGTGATAGGTGGCGAGCCTATCAACGTCTACTAGGTGTAGAATAGTATCCACTAACACCCTTAGTCGCTTCGTACGACACCCACGGGAAGAGTTGGGATGGTTTTATTCTTAATGACCGGCACAATTAAAAGTATCCCGGGATGAAGTATACCAATATTTAAACTTTAATTTGCGACTGCATAAACGATAAATAAAAAATTTAAGAAACCCCCGACGTGTCATCCCTTACTTTTTCCGGTAATCATCATGTCCTCAAGTTACCAGATCCAGATGTGAGAAGGTCACCATGGTCATAAACATTTTAGCTTAAAATCGAACCACTTAACTGTTATCGTTCAGAGATCCCATCATACTCCAACATCCCAGATACTCCCAGACCTTAAAACCACTGATCCAATTTTCATCTGAATTGGCTAAGAACATTAAGCAGGTTAGAACTGACCTGCGGCGGGCGCCTGAAGGCCCACTGAAGGCCACTGAAGGGACACTCCGGGCTTCAGCCTACACGGGGTTCGGCCTTCGGCCTCGCCATGGCTATCTTAAAAGTCCTAACCCTACATCATTTTCATTTATGTTTTGGCCACCATCTTTAAATTTTATTTCTCTTGTTAGCGTCTCAGGATTCCCCACAACGTTAATTCGAGAAGACCCTAACTATTAAAGTTTCGGTAGGCTGATAATCTTACATTTCTTGCAGTTACATATTGTGAAATGAAGTTCACTTACTTTGTCCTGGTCATCATCTGATCCTCAAGGTTTCAGATGTCGGAAACGCACCATGAACCTGAATATTTGAGCTCAAATTCGAACCATCTAGCTTCTACCGTTCAAGAGATTCCATCTGACAACAAAGATACTACAAGATCTTGGAAACCACTGGACCAATTTTTAATAGACCCAGCTAAGAACACTTTCAACTAAATTCTCTATTTAATATAAAAAACCGGATCCAAATCGGATCATCCGTTATGATGCCACAGCCAAACAGACAAACGTATCAAACTTATAAAACTTATAAGCCCTGTTTGATTTAGAACATATAAAAATACTTTATTCAGTTGACAACACTACTTGAGAGATTCGACTAAGATCTTAATTGAAGTGAACATTCCTTGGTTAAAATTGAACAAGCCGACTTTATACGCTCACATTGAAACAAAGTACTTGTTTAAAAGTAAATATTGTTTTCATTCAGAGTGCTTTCACCACCATAACACTTATCTATTCACTCTGATATCAATACACGTACCATATCAACACGGGAAACACGACGCTCGGTCAGTTTACAGCATTTGAGACCGATCCACGTTCACGCCCGCGTACAGCCACAGTAACTATTAACAATCAGTAATTAATTTCACCCACGTCCTTTATTTTGGTTTTTTATGATGAATGACGTATGAGTTTAAATGTTTCTCCACCCTCTGTGTTAATACAAAGATTTTGACTTACGTGGCAATTATATGAACATAACAAATAAGTAGAAATGCACCTACATTTCTGGTTCCTTAGTACCTGATAGGTACGTATATTCCTTCAAGGAAATATTACAAATTAGACAAGGATATACGATGAAAAGAAGGAAGATGAACTGCTCCAGATAACAGCTACTGTATTGCAACCTTCCAACAGACAGCTCAAAAGTTTAGGTCTGCAGGTTTATAGTTTCACATGCCAAATAACGGGTTTAAAACTTCCGCTATTGCGAATGCAAATTTCTATTTCCATTAGTTAGCTTGATGCTAGTTAAGCCGAGCGTTTTGACAGAAAATACAGTTATAGTCTTAATCTTGTCAAGCGTATGTTATACTCATATGAGGTACTTGTATAATAATAATAACAAAACAGTAGGTAGGTACGGATTGTATTTCTAACAATGCCTTACTACAATATTTTTAAGAGTTCAAGGGATCTTTTGATCGCGTAAACTTACAACGGTGTATGATGATCTTTAAAACATGACAAATTTGGTTTTTAACTCCTTAAGATGTTCTAAATGGTGTTGAGGTGCCCTTTGTCACCGCCGAACAAAAAACCTCTTTTCATTAGGCTTAAGACACAAAATATTTACCGAGCAAGATTTATTAAATAAAGAGTTGCTTAGTTCAAACAATATTTATTTCACTGCATTATGAATAAACAACCCTGAAAAGATGGTATCAAGTTTCCAGCTTATAAGTGCTTCAAGAAGCGATGCCACCGGGGTATTGTGGCGTTTGCATCAATAAATGCATTGGCGTTATAAAAGCCTTCAGAGGAACTCTACGGGAATACAACGTATAGCTCCGCATGACGTGGCAAAGTTTTTATAGAAAATACTTATATGGATTCTATAAATTGCTTAGAAGAGATTTTTTGACGTGAATCAAATAATATGAAGTGATCAACGGCTTACGGCAAAATGTCGTACTGCAATCATTTTAGGGACAAGAGCGATACATATCAGATAATTATTTATTAATTTAAACAAACTTGTCTAACATACATCTTACATTGTAGATAAAGAATTTCAATAACATCTTTAAATACTTAGCGTAGTCTTAGGGAGAATTGAGGACACGAATTCATTTGCTTTATACTGTCCTTTAATTCCAACGGAATTTAAGAATACCCGTCTTTAAATTATATATCAATGCTCTTTTGTATAATTTTTGGTTCTAACGTTCCTCTACATGCCTATTTATTAATTATACATAATCATACTTTTGTTATTTCCCATACTTAACTTATTAAAAATGATAGATTCTGTTAACAATTACCTACAAAGAAACACCTGTTATATTTACATAATTTTGTAACCGCAACGAATGAAATATTCTGTAAACGAATATCAGTGATTCAGTCAGTGATTTCCTTTTAATTGGCTGTTAATTAATATCCTTTTATAAAGTGGGCAAAATGGAACATTCCTGAGTGAATTTAATCACATTGACTTAAACAGAGGGGGGAAATTAAATACGTCCTTTCGCCCACCCTCATTAATTGATATAACATCTAAAGAAAACAATTTTGACCTACTTAATTAACTTAAGCATACGTGGATCTTTCTGTAAAAACGACAACAATAAATTCTGTTCTTGTACAGGATATTTACCGTGAGTTGCAAGAAATAGGTGTTCAATCGTACACACTAGCATAGACGATGTATTAAAATTCGTGGTTCTTAACTGTTACCATTGTTGAGATCCAGTTACATTCTTCCTGGTCATCATCAGATCCTCAAGGGTCAGGGTGTGGCAGTTGCATGTGGCAGGGGCATAATGAATATTCATTTCTTGACCTTTACTGAGATCCAGTGACATTCTTCCCGGTCATCATCAGACCATCAAGGTTCAAGAGTACTAAAAATGTCAGAAAGACAGCTCTGCCAATGAAACTATTTTTTTTAGAATTTATTTGAATGCTCCAATATCCTAAATCCTTCTTTCCGTAGAGGAAATTCGCCCTCATCTTGGCCTTACTATATTGTAGTCACATGATCACGCGTTGGTTAACACAGGCCCAGTTTATAAGAAGGATGACGACACAGGGCCCAGTTATTATAAAATAAACTATGACCTCTTTATATATTATATAGGTGTAATTTTAAATATAATTTTATGCTAAGGAATTTAATACAAGTCGTACATTTTTAGAAGTCGGGAATGAAGTATTTGTAGAAAATGTTTTTTGGAATAAATGCATTAACAAAACGCAATTGATTCAGTCCGACCACAGACATACAGAAGAAATCCTGACTGCCAATGGTTTATTGACAACACTGGGCCTCAAAATGTATGGAACGTCGCCATCCTTCTTTACCAGGATCATAACGAATTTACTAAATCCTAACTAAATCCTAGAATTTCAAATCACGATCACGTTTGAAACTTCCCAGAGCAGTTGTGTATAAACATCATCCAATGTGTTAACTTCATCTAAAAGCTACCGTGTGTCTGTGCGCATATCTAGTACAAACTTTAGTCCAATTATACTAAGTTATAACTTGAAATTGAACCTGAGTCTTTGCTTACTAACAATAAAGTACGTACTAAAAACTATTTTTGATTGTCTGAATTCATATGCGAGACATTGATTGACCTAGATACGTGCTTTAGATAATATAATATGCAGAATTTAAGTGATAGCATAGTCATTCCAGTTGGATTTGCAGTCTCGAAGTTGTTCAATGGTTTTGTATCGTCATGCTGTTACAAGAAGATTTCTGAAGAGTAATCCAGTACGAAGTGTTCCCTCCCTTCTAGACCTATTCACGTCAAAAAACTCGATCAGTTAGATTTATCAAGATAATAATTAGGTAAGTAAGCTTTTTAGGTATTCTGATCATAACCCGGGTTTTGTACAACTCAAACATAAGTTATTAATTAAAGTTGATTAATTTATGCATGTACTTACTAGCTGTCATTTGCCGTTGCCTTGATTTAATTTTGCCGTAGATATTGGAATTTCTAGGTATATTCTGCAGCTGTAATTGCAATCTCACCAAAAACATGAATGGGAAAAAGGGGCCAAGTTCGGTACAAGGAACAAGTGGGTCTATCGGCTTCGCAGATAAAAAATTGATATCAAAGTAGGTACCATGTTTTTCTACAGGAGTACCTATATAACATTGTTTAAAAAGAAAAATATTTCTTGCTTTTTTAGTTTTCTAAATCCCTAACTTGGCAAGTTAATAGCTTACGGATTTTAAGTTATAGTCAGTCGAAAGTAGCTCAAAATACTTCATGTAAATAATAGTATAAACACAGTCAGTGCTTCGCCCTTTTATCGAACTTGGCGGCCACACTGTCGTGTGTCTAGATAAACGTCTTTGGCGGCTACACTTGTACTGGAATTTGTCTTCATAGCGGAAAGCGATCCATTTAAGGAATCAATCAATTATAATATAAATAAGTTACTTAGGTACTATATAACATACAGTCAATTATAGATAAGTTAGTTACATAAATCAGATAACTGCGAGTATGTATGAGAATGTCAATTTATCTACATGTCTACATCCAAACGCGAGTCCAATTATAGTTTGCACTCTACTCTACGCCGAATCCACAGCTTCCTTTAAGATTATTCATGGGTGTATAGCGGCTGTACAATCCGAGTAACGAAGTGACCTGAAGAGCTCCGTGAGATCCGTCGAGGGGCCATTAAGGCACCCTCCACGACGTCATCTCCTCAAGTGTCACATCCGAAACTCTTACAATAGATTCTGATAAAGTTGTATTTATTTAAAACATATATCTAAAGATCTGTTAAATATTGTCCAATATTTCAAGAACCCCGTCTTTTCTATCAAATCTTTTGTTTGCTGAAGCTGTAAACACCATGATCAATTTCATGGGCTTAATGGATTACACAAGCTTATTCCGTGCTTCTAAGGATTTGATATGAATGTAGGTTACCGCACGATAATTTCCTTCATCGATAGAGCAGCAGCAGTCGAAAATACCTAAATATTTACTAATCTTGTAGGAGTTGTAGACTGTAATCACCTACAGGTATTATATACCTTTAGTTTTATATTATTGCGAATAATAATTATTTCGTACTGACAATATATTTATAGTACCATTAATAAAAAAAAAACTAGCCATGGTTGTCCCACTGTTGGACAAAGGCCTCCCCAAGGCTCTTCCAAACATCCCGGTCTTGTGTTACCTCTGTCCAGGTACCAATAATAATCACAAATAAATTTTGTTTGACTCCACGTAACTTTCACAGACCGAAACACTTTAAACACAGAAACTTTTCTGATTTCGTTGCCCGACTTTCATTGGAGCGAACAATTTTAGTGTTAAGTTACCAGAGTTCTTGAAACTTTATTTCAGATACTGTCACATTATTTCTTAAGGCCAAAACAGATGGCAATAAATTTTCCCTCTTTCCGTAGATACTGAAATATTCGTTATGGCACCGGCCCTACATTGTTATATAATCAAATTTGTTAGTGGATTAGGTAGAGAATGTGCAGATGGCGCCAAGCTAGTAAGTAAAGAGCGAAGTGATAGGGTCCCGATATACGTGTCCCGCTTACTGACGACTGCTTTCACATTTTTGATATTCAGATCGAGCAACCACTGGGAACAAAACCGGAGTTAACTCCGCAATATTGAAAGCTTATGGATTTTCGATGTTGTCGGTATGAATGGCTCGATAATCAGCGATTGGAGTGGTTTACTAATAGCTTTTATTGTAGATAATCATTTGATTTTTGGTTTTCTTCCTTAGCGTGTTTTATAAGTCTAATATTAAGATTTTCGAAGCAATCGAATGCTACGCCAAAATACAAGTCCATCATCATGAACTCGAGGCAGTCACAGAGAGTAAAAATTCAAAATGCAAACCCTTTTTTATTTTAGCACCCATCGAAACCTGTCAAAATGTCTAACCGTTTTGGTTGCCAGCCAATTTTAATTGAATAAAAAATGATCGTCTATGCATTTTTTCCTTTTGGATGATGGGCTAATGGAAATTGGCAGTGGTCTCGGCCGCCGCGCCGCTCGTGCCAACTTTTGCGAAGCCAGCTATCGCTACGGTTCGGTACCGACTCGGAGATATATCGCCTCGATTGAATAATGGTCTCATGGCAATTGCCTTCCAGTATCCGGTTCAATCGAATTGATTATGGAAATTTGGTTGATATCGCTTTTTTCTATAACATTAGTACATTTTTTGTCGAGTCATGTCGAACAATTTTCTGATGACCACAGAACCGAAATGGTTTCTCAAATTATACAATTAATATACCTATCAAATGAAGATGAAAGAAAGAGTCATGTTAATAAATTCAATGTTAAGGGCCTCACATTTGTTTCCTTCAATCGCTTGTAGTTGAATTAGAATTATTTATTTGAAATATACAAATACATGTCAAAAATATATGTCTTATTTGTAGAATGTTCGTCATTACGGCAACTAATAGTACTAAGGAATAACAATTAAATTAAATTAGAAAGTCAATTTCTAAACAAAGGTGGCTCTTTCCGTGTAGTCTTCAAATAAGTAAGTAAAGTTTAAAGCTTTTGTAAGTTACCCTGTTAAATTCCAGTACCAATCTGGAAATATACGTAGGTAGAATCTATCTTTAATTGTTTCCACAGAAAACAGAGCAAAGTTTTCGCATTTCCCAAACTCGAAACAAATGTTTAAAAGTTCACTCCGAGTACGAGTATAAGTATAAATCTGTGGTATACGAATGAGCAAAGCAGTAGCGCATTTGAATGATTTCATTCATCTTTCAAACGGTAAGTCGATCGTGTGTGCCCCAAATGGACGTATTGGCATGCAAAGCCTTGTGCAGTTTCTATTGAATTGTAAATTCCTGTCTTGAGAATCGAGAAGTGCTCGAAAAAATAGACGTGTTTTAATTCAAATTGCTTTTGTTGTTTCTGTTTTGATTTGAACAGTTTTAGCATAAATTGAAACTGTTTTGTTTTGAGGTCAGAAGTTTATCGAACTCGGCTATTAAATTAAGACAATAACGGTAAATTACCGAGCGTTGTCTTAATTTAATAGCGGCTTTATTAATATTCAACAATTTCTATACTATAGAATAGTAGTGCCATAGTTAAAAAATCAAACAAATGGTCAGTCCTTGGTGGAAACAGCCTCCTTTTATACCTCCATGTTCCCTCCGTAAAATCGTCAATATCTAGCAGGCATAGCCGAAGCTCTAAGCTAATGAGGCCCTACCTCCATACCGCATAATCGACGTTACAAAAGAGGTACTTTAAAATACAATGAGAGGTCATCATAAATATACCTATGAGGCCGTGTATACGTAACATAATTTTACACGCGATATTAATTGAGTGGCGGACATCATATTTATTGAGTCGTGATCGAAGAGCCCTCTCCGCACTCAACTCCGCGGCACAGGATTTAATGAGTGGGAATATTTCATGTATCGTTAGGGCCAGCGTCGAAATCAATCACGATATTAACGACGTGTGAAATAAATTGAACGAGCACACAACTCGATCCATTTGCCATTTGTTTAATTGAAAAAGAAATATTGTTGCTTATCATACTCGTAGGGTTTTTTTTAAATTTTATAACAGGATGTTCATTTTTTAAGAGACGGATGTCGCAGATAAACAATATCCTTCACATTTAATTTAATTGGGAACGCTAGCTTAACTAATAACACTCTAACTTTATTACAACGTTGATGATAATTCTTGGCTGAAAGAATAGGCTGCCCTCATCTAACTAGCGATATTCTTGTATACGATTACGGGGATCTACATACATAGCATACGAAGAACTGAGCTCGAGCTCATTGGTACGCACTTGGATGTCGGTTTATATATTCGTTATAATGACGAAAATATTAAAGTTTTTCTACATTGATTTTCCGAGATTACTGATGCCGCTTGAAAGATTCGTGTTTCTTTTAAAACTCTTGTCGACTTCATTTTTGGTTGAAATCAATGGAATATATTTAACCTCTACAAATAAAAACGCCTTTCAGTTTGCCACTAAAGCGCGGTTTTCTAAAAAGGCACCAGTTTTCTTATTGTGGCTGTATTCTGTAGGGATTTCTAAAGGTGAGAGTGATTGATGTTTTTGTCTCGACGCATTCTAATTCTATTCCCTTGATTTTTTACGGCATTTGGTTTGATACTCACTGTTCATTTAAGATATAGAATAAACCATATTGTGACGCAGAGTCAGAAGTCACGAAGTACAGTTGCGATCCCCAAATCGCTTTAATTGAAAAGTCAGAAACGAGTCGATCCTAATTAACTATTAAAAACTAAAATAGTCACACCAAAAGTTTCGTCGCACTACATAATTATACAGGTGTCCCAGAAAGTATGGATCAAACGAAACAGGGTGATGCTTGACATCATTACCAATCTATATAACCCCACCTACGTTTCGTTAGTGATATTGATAGAAAACACAATTGTGCTGGTAGTCATGTCTCATCCATTCTTTTGCAGAATTACTGCGAGTTGTCAAACGCACTCGCAGGCCCTATTTTTAAAAGGCGTGCGTTCGCTGTACCATTATTTTATCACGTGCCAAACTCATATTTTTCGTTCTCGTTCTCTCTATGTGAAAAAAACTTCTCAGAAAAGTTTTGTCCGAAAGTTATCTGGAACTTTTTAAATTGTTTTTAATAATAATAATCTATTATTTTAGTAGGGCAACGTTCATGAAAAGTTTATATTTACTTCCGCGGGGTTCTTTCCAAGATCAACGGTAAACCTTCGCTACGCTTTTAATGTATAATAATTAATACATGGAAAAACAATTCCAGTTAAAATTTAGGAAATTCCAAAATCATATTTCTGGAGCGAATAATGTGTGGAGCAAATTTACATAACACTTATTGAAACACAACTTAATTATGTAAATGAATGAACACTGATGCCTACTCTACATTAGTCAGTGTACTCATGTAGAATAATTTGCGCTTATTTTTTTAATACAACCATGAATACATAAATTATGTAAAGTCTTTTATTTGGGTAAGGCAATACCGAAACTTAATTCTCGTCAAGTGATAGGCCTCTCAATACTTCCACATTGTATTTCGGGACAAAAATCCGAGAAAAATATTTAAGGGGAAATATTTCGTGCTATCTTCAAAGCCTTACAGTTTTTGTGTAGAAAACAAAGGGCTCCATTTATTCCATCGTGCGCCCGCCACAACAGATTCGTGTACCTGTCATACACGCATACGACGAACGGACGGACCGCAGACTGCCATGCTATATCCTTGTTCGATTGATTTAATTGAATTCATACGTGTTTGTACCTCTCTACCTTTTGACTCTATTTCTGCAAACGGCGGCGGGTTTGATACCTTTATGGTTTTATGGAGGAAGTCAGATTTTTAAAATTTGATTCATGATCTTGTGCTCTTGGTGGGGTTGTTTGTATTATGTTATGACCATTTAGACTGCCTTGAAATGCATCTACTATTGGTTGAATGGTATAAGAGATCAACTATACTAGTTTATTATTCCTGTGTCCATTTACTACATTATTAATGAGAATTTTTCGCCTAAAATAGACTATTTTGATGTAAGAGCGTCGTTATACAGTACCTTTTGTATTCTCTTTACCATTCAATTTATCCGCACTGCATTATTTACGCATGGCGTCATTTCCACAAAAACACGACACGTAAAAAAACATTTTAACATAACAACGTTTCCATTTCATTCGAAAAGAAAAAACGATCCAATAAAACGCATATTACCTCGTCGCATTGTAAAAGAAAATTTGAGAATTGAGGGTGTCTACAGAAACGGATGATATTACAATTCGGTGCCATTTGCTCTCGCGTTGCCGCTTGTGTTCGGATACGTGCTTGTGTGTGAAAACTTTTTAAGAGACTATAAAGAAAATTCTTCGCCTTGAATTACGATTTCCCTATCGCGCTTAAGCGGCGAATCATGGCGCATGGATGAAATATCGCAGTTCGCTGGTGCTTCGCTCTCACACGTGTATTTTCCATCCCCTGATGAAAAGTATTACCCCAGGATTTGCAAGAACGTTGTACATTAGGAACATTTGCCTGCGATCTGAACGCTTTTGGTACTTATAATTAATGGTGTCGTAAGTCTTTGCTTATGCGACAAGTTTTGTGACGTCCAAAAGTACAGTCACGAACCTTATTTTAGGACCCGCTTTGACAATTCACAATAATGTAACGACTTTCACAATTCACAATAAATGTAGACGGCAATCAAAACAGATCTAATACTAGCGTTAATCTTGTATTCAGTCCTAAATTCAGCTCCAGCTCTGCACATTGTGTATGATAATATTATTTATTTATAATTATTGTATGAGTAAGATACGAGTAGGTATACTCGTATTTATTTCAAAAGATGTGCTGCTAAAAGTTTCTTGCGCCGCTTCTTTTCTTTCACCTATATAGGTACTCGTAGCACCTTACGAAGCGGTGGTGGTAGAATAAAAAAATACTTTTAAGAAATGTTTATTAAGGTTACTTATAATAAAAATATTAGTTTTTTTTAATATATAAATTTTTATTGACTTTGATAATGTTATTCAATGTGTAAAAGTGGAACCTAAATTAAGATTCGCGACCGTAGCTATCGAGAACGTTGTATTATTTAACCGTATTCAACTTAAAATTATTTACATACCTAATATAGTTACTAAAGTAAGAGTAACAAAATAAATCCCCCAAAAACAATTCATGTAAAAAGTAGCCAAGTCTCCTGTATCTTTCTTTACTCGCCAAAGTAATGAGATCCAATGTAGAGCCAAGTCCAATGCTCTATTATCTCTATTACATTCATTAAGAAGTCACTCAAGTCGCTACATCTTAAGTTTAAAAATAATCTGTGACTTGGCAATTACGCAACAAGAGATTTTCTGAGTTGTAGCATCAATTGAGTTGTCGTAATAATCAAACAATTTTCCCTTGTTGCGTAAAAGCCAAGACACAGAATGTTCTTAAACTTAAGATGTAACAACTTGAGTGACTTTTTAATGAATGTAATAGAGGTAATAGTAAGAGCATTGGACTTGACACGACATAGGATCTCATTACTTTTCGAGTAAAGAAAGATACACGAGACTTGCCTACTTTTTACATGAAATGCTTTTGGGGGTCTCACTTCTTTTTGTAAGTACGAGGCGTAGTTTTCTTCCATTTTCTTGGCCTCGGGACACGAAATTATGCCGCGTATTATAATTTCGGCTTTATTATCATACCCTCTATGACTTTTCGTATAAAAATTTCCACTTAACCCAGCTTAAACCGAGATAAACATTTATGCAAGTGGCCTTATTCATTAATTCCTGCTTTCAGGCTACAAATACAAAGCGTTTATCAACAAGCAGATATTTGCAGTTCGGAAAATTGATTATATACGAATTTTGTACGGCAGCTGTAGTTTACCAACCGCAAATAACATTTCCTCTATTTATGTACTAAACACTATCCTAATACCGAATTTCAAGTTTCTAGGGCAGCTGGAAGTACTTTGGTTTTTGATGATCGGTCAGTAAGTGAGTGAGTAACGAAATAACGAAACATACTATTTTTTTATCTCAAGTACTATAAAAGATAGAAGCTTGAAATTTGAAAATTATTTCAGGTTTCTGGAAATGACCAGAACAAAGAATTTGCTCTGAATTGTTTCTGGAAAATGTGGTAGGCAGTGTGGTCCGCTTTTTTTGGCCGACTTGTCGAGGGAACTACCGTGCCCCCAGATAAGAGAAAATGTAAGTATAAAACGACAAATAAAAAAAACTTTTAACTTTTTTTTTGTTGATAAAACCAAACTTTTTTCTTCGTTTTTTAGGTATTTAGAATTACGAAAACTTATATGGATTAGTTGAATATTAATCCCCAGGAGCAGCGAGTTTGAGACTGTGAAAATTATTTCCACAATCAAAATTTAGTTGAGTTAGGGAATTATTTAACATCGAGTTAATTTAATTTAACATTTAAGTCAAGCAAAAAAAGGGGCACTACCACCCTTTTCTGGAAGCATTTCGGCCTATTTTAATCTGCCTATAACTTTGTATCAGAGATTACTTGAAGGCTGAAACTTCCGACGTAAGGAGAGGTTCATAAGCTAAAGTAAACTACTAAGTTTCATTTTCCTATCGCTTCTAGTTTCTTAGTAAATCAAATGCAAAGTTAGGCTATTTTGACACTGACTGACTCACTCACACACTAAGCATCAAAAATCTAAGATACTTCCGTTAGCCCTAAAAAGCTTGGCATAGACATAAATAGGGCTGTACACACAAATAAAGGAAATACTAAAAAAACTAACGAAAAGGGCACGGTAGTGCCCCCGCCAAGACGAGCAGAAAAAAAGGGTTACACATAGGGTTGTGCACACAAATAAAGGATAAAAACTAAAAAGCTAACGAAAAAGGCACGGCAGTGCCACTGCCAAGTCGAGTAGAAACTATTTACATGGAAAAAGGTAATAAACGGAGCCTAAGCATACATAATAAGCTAACATATGGCAGTAAATTTGGACCTCTAAGAGTACCATCACGAGACCATTATAGCGTGAAAGCCGATAAAAATAAAAGGTCAAGTGCGAGTACGACGCGCGCCCTGAAGGATTCCGTACTCATAAGAGGTTGATACACTTAAATATAAGCAGTTACGAAGACTTTGACACGTAATAAACCCACTTAGAATTATAAATTCATGTTTTTAGATATCTTTCCTTTACTTGTGTCACTTACTTTAAACTTCAAGAAAAGTGCGGTTAAAGTAATGTATCCTACAATATATTTTCTTTACCATAATAACTGAAATTTTCGTTTTTCCTTTATATTAACTAATAAAGTAGATATAAAAAGTATTTTAATTGAGATATGAATAAAATTGATAAATCAATGCTATTTATATTACTATGATTAAAATTAAAATTCCAAATTAATAATACGAACGAATACCGCAGACTTGGCTATACATGAGATTCTTACTACTTTTTATGGCCAAGCGGCCAACACGAGACTTAGCCTCTTTTTACAGAAATGTTTTAATGGGATTTCTTATTCCCTAACTATTTCTATAGTAGGTAGTAGAAATAAACATCATTTTTATGATCTTTCCTTATAAAACGAGAATTTAAATAACACTAAACTATATTAACGCAAACTGAATAGATTTCATAAAATAGATTTTACACTCAGTGAAGAGCCGTGTAGGTGACAGCTCATAATTGACGACACAAAATTGTCCGTACATTTGAACGTCAACATAAGTTTGGATATAATCGTACCTAGAAACATGCGAAGGTTCAATCTCCTTTATGTATTAGAAAACATAAGCAAAATATATATATTCGTATACAGTATTAAATTGACGATACAGTCATCACAACATGGAAAAGTAATAAAAATTGTGAATTAAATAAATAACCCACCCCTTGTACGAATGTAATAGAATCCTTGTATATAAATAGAGCAGAAGACTGTTAACAGCACAAGATGGGCGGGTGAGAATATATGAGCGAGCTTTTTTTGAAAGTTGACTCACCATCTTATTATTAATACCTAATAATTAATAACAATGAATGAAGACGTCAAAATAAACTTAAAAGTTTGCTACTTATTAAAAACGAATCAAGTGAACGGATCCTAAATATGTTTTAATAAGTTACAACATGATATCTTCCTCTAAATAATTACGAGAACATTACTTAGCCGTCAAATTATTCATCAATATCCAACGCCTCAATTTCAACAAAGACTAGCGAACACCAAAATTCATCAAAACTTTATTGAAGCTGAAACAATACATCAAGGCGCTAAAACATCGTAATAGCCCTCGGATCACAGAAATCAAAAGATGTGACATTATATTCATTCCGACTGGTGGTTGGTCTGAGAGAAACAAACAAATATATGTTGATATCAAACTTGACAAACGGCAAGCAAATGAAAGAATTCACTATTTTTGAAGGCTAATTGTTGGTGTTCTCAACGAATGCACGATGTAACAGCTGCAAATTGAAAGAAAACAAAGGGAAGGACTGTATAATAAATCATGTTCTTGGATCATTTATATTAATAATCAAAATACTAAACTCGGCATCATCCTATTTTATAAGGTACATATGGTGGCGTGTCCGATGAGTGACCGAGTGGGCGATGGGTGAACAAGCTTTTCTTCTTTTTTATTTTATTTTTAAATGCTGTTAATGGAAGTTGAATGAATGGCTCCGCCATTGCTTACTATGGTACTCATCTTTTAATAATAACATAACTCTACATTAAACATAAAATAACCCTCACCATTGTTGATACCATGATACCACTGTTGAGATCCCCTTCATCAATCCTTAAAATTCCCAGATGTTGGCCGACAACACGGTCCTAAACATTTTATTCGGAATTTAAAATCTGCTATAATTTCCATATTACTCGTATATACGAGTACATCACATATAATACATACACAATATAAATGCATAAAACTTTGAGTAAATTGCAGTTTAATTAAAACACCGAGCTTACTAATGTATCTTAGTATTTTAGAGATCCGTGTAATAGCCTAAAGATTGATCGTTCAGCGCTGTAAGCATTATCGGACGGGGGCATTGTTGCCGAGCCTCGGAGCCTCCTTTGCGCCTATATTTACCTCACCAGACAATAGCCGCCGTCATACCATGCTAATCTAATTGCCGGATCCCGCAAAGAAAACTCCCACTTCCCGATCTTGGTGAAACGCTTAATTTTAACGTCTTTACGCATTAATTTCAGTAATTTCTCCTCGTTATAAATAATTTTATAATTTCTTTATTTTATCCACTTATCGTAAAAGCTATCTTTGTCCCAGAAGAGGTTCACGGCTCTTTCAATTCATTTAACAATATTACACGAAGAATTATTAGAAAGAAAAGATGGGAAATGGAAAGTTAATATTTAAGAAAAGGGCAAAAGGAATCCCGGCTTTTTCTTAAAAGATTTATTTTGTTTGCAAACTTTACGCGCTTTTAAATATTGATACTCTAACTTCCACTGATTCATATTTTTTCGAACATAGGTAATGTAGAAGTTTGTGCTTATAAAAGTTTTACCGGAATGCGATGAATGTAACATTTTTGTGCTGATTCATTATCTTTTCAAACAATATTTCGTAGAGTCCATCATAGTGAATGATATGAAATGGATGTAGATTGTATTATCACGTATTGTTCCACAAAAACGAATGGGCAAAAAATCAGCAGATTGACTATTTCTATTCAGACTGGAATGTGATCGGGACCGCTCCCGACGACGTCAGGGCTTCAGTAGGCCCGGCACGTCCCGCGAACCCTATCGCGGGCTTCATACACTGCCCGACGACATCTGCACATTTTCGACGTTATCGACTCGAGGACACATTTTTATAGGAACAAATTTAATCTAAGCAGAAGGAGGGATCAGTCTCGGGAGTGCCCTGCGCGCACGTGTCGCCGCGACGTGAGCACGGGCTAACGATTTTTCACAGAACGATATTATGTGTCCGGTAAAAGACTTTATCTTGAAACTGTGCCGTTGGCGGGAGGTCCCTTTTTTGTTTACATAGGAACCTATCATACTCTATTTTTATAACACACTTCTGTTTCATACAGTATAAACATATCGTGTTTTTACAACACTCAATTATCATTGGTATCCAGGCTAAATACAAGTGATTTCGAGCGTTTAGAATCAAAGTACCGACTCATAAAAAATGATATGACGCTCGAAAATATTACATCATTTTAATTTTGGATTACGAACAAATAAGCAGCCGATTGACTGGCTTACTGAATTCAAGAATTTTCTGGTGGTTAATATCAAGTTTTATAATTGATTTTTTTTAAAGTAATTTGTATTTTAAAAAGTTGGTGTTGCGTCGGCTAATGGTCAAAGGTTCTTTTCATCGAAATGAATTGAAGCGTCTATTTTGAAAATTGTAATTTATATTAAGCTGTTTACTGTAAACAAGTTCTAGCGAGTCTGAAAAAGTGAAAGAATAGCGAAATGCTAAATAAATTTTCCTCCGCCTTATCTAATCATAAACTTGATGGTAAAACGGTGAGGTTAACAATCTAGCCTCTCGACATCATTAAGTTTTTGTAGGTTACTCTTGCCGGCGGCCCAACAGCGGTACAAGCTAACGGGTAGCTTGGTGCGAAGAAAATTTTCTTAGAAAAACAATAAATTTTCTGTGAGCAACGCTCGAGTGAGTTTCGGTGTCGGCAGAGCGAGAGCACGCTCGCCGTAATATATTGAATTTGAAACGAACAAACTTTTGCGTTCGCCGGGTCCCACGTGTAAAAAGATTTTCCCTAAATGTTTACAATGCAATAATTTACGTTTGACATCAAACAACGGCGTTTTGAACGGAATCCCCGGGTTAAATCATAGCTGATAAAATCGTACAATCCATTGCTATTTCAGAATGATATGTAAGGGAGGGGGCAATGGCTAAATATGAAAAAGTTGTCAAACTACTCGCCCTCCCATACAATTTTATTAAAGTTAACACATATTCTATGGTAGTTATATTATAAAGTAGCTTTCGCTTTTACGGAATGGTAATTTTTAAAAGGTATTCGCTCCATTCACTTCAGTTTTCCCTATTGCTTAGATACGTAGAACACTCCGAAAAAGTTTCCTATAATCCTGTTTTCATTTCAGCTTACTTTCACAATATCAATAAAACTTGGAAAGCAAACGTAACTCTCTGAACATCTATCAAAACACTTTGTATCATAGCTTCAGCCGCGGCTAAACCGCAAAAAAATATTGATGAAAAGGTGTGAGTGAGCTCTCCTGGCTTAATCCCCGACGATTTGCGAAGACGAAAAAAGGGTTCCCGAGGCTTAACCGGCGATCCCCCGTATAGCCGGCTCGCCTTCTGGTCGCGCTTATCATCTCTCAGCCCTATTTATACTCCAACATAAATAGTATTACGGGGAATAACGAAATAGAAAAAGTATTATATACTTAAAGCATTTTTCAGTCTATCGGAAAATAGGGAAGCGAAACTAGATACAATTTTGTACCTATGAAAACTATTTCTTTTTGCCAAAAAGTTAAAATTTTCTTGTCGAAAAATAGGTATCAAGGTGCAACTTATTTATGAAATGATTTTTTTGCTTTGAATGTAAGTAAAGAAACACTGTCCTAAGCTTTTTATTTATTCAAATATAACAAATAACATAAACACTATGGGTACATTTTCTGGCATGAAAATTAGTAGGAAAAATCCTAAAGATCTCCAAATATTTTTGTCAAGACGGATAACATACTGATTACAATACACAATTACATTTGAAATAAAGGTAAAGTATTCGACCAATATTTTTATGAACATCTTAGCACAATGATGAGCTAAATGTTACCGGCGACGATATTGAAATAACACAATTAATTGAAAGATTAACATAAACATAACATTTAACATAAACACTATATAGGTAAATTTTCTGAAAAATCTAGGACTCCCAAAATTATGTTTTAGATGGAAAATTATGTGAATTATTACAGTTGAATTAAAGATAAAACATTCGACCAACATTTTTATTAACAACTTTAGCATAACAATGAGCTAAATGTTTGTATCAGCGGCGACACTGACATAACACAATTATCGAGTTCGGTAGTCGCCCCAAAACATTGCCACACGGATAATATTCACGTAAATCTTATTAACCTCGTTAGTGCGTGTTGTATACAAGGTCTTACAAAATATCTGTATCGACTTCCGTATTCTGTAGAGACAGTTTAATAATTAAGAAAAAGTGTCAAAATCAACATTTTTTTTCTTGTAATTGTAATGTAATGTTTCACTTTCAGTTGCTAGAAATGTCCTAAGAATGCTATGTTGTTCCTTTCTATAACATATCACTTGTTGTTGTTGTCGTCCTATGGTACCCCGGAGGTACTGAGTGCCTCCACGAGATCTCTCCACGCCGCTCTGTCTTGTGCCACCTTCTCAGCTTCACTCAAGCTCAACCCTGCTGCCTTTAATTCACGGTCGACAGTTCGCCTCCACGTCTGTACAGGACGGCCAGGTTCTCTCTTCCCGCGTGGCTCGAACGCGATCCTTGCGGAATTTGTCTCCCCTCTTCGTAGCGTATCCAACTCCATTTGCGTCGGGCAATCTCCTGTCTTAAAGGTGTTTAACAATCACTACATATCACTATAAAGAGATATCACTATACTTAAGGTAGGCAGAATTTTAAGGTGATTTGTACAATTGCTTGGTAAGGTGCTTGAAATCAAAGAAGCATTATCGAACACTTAAGGTTATTTACCTATTAAGAGATCGTAGGCAATTTTGATAGGTACCTTACATATTACGTATTCAGTTAAATTGGACGAGATTTTGTAAGAAATAATACGACTGTTTCGTACTAACTACTAATAACATAAGTTTTTAGCTTTTAAGGCAACCTACCTCAGTCAAATTTTATAATGTGAATAAAATTATTTAATTAGCTACGTAAGTAGTGTTTCGATTGGCATCTAATTTTTATTGTTTAGAACATACATAATTTAAAACACAAGCATTTCATCCCACCCTGTAGATGTTAATTAACGACATTACCCGTTTGTCTACATTTCATCGGATGCCTATTAATTATGACGTTGATGAAAGATGGCCGTATCTCCAAGCTTTTCACTGATTCACTGAGGTATTTGTGTGTAATCCGGGTTACGAGAATGCGAGAATCACTCAACGAGCCTTCATTATTGTTTGAAGACCCATTTGGCTGAGCTGGTAGTGCGTAGGTGTTAAATTTCAGCCCGTATAGGTTAACCCTTTCATTGGTGGTATAAGTAAAATACCCCTTAGGGCTTAGGGTAATGCCCAAGTAGTAAAATGTTCACTTATTACACCCTATATTACAAAAATCGTAATCAGACACAATTTTAAATACTTCCTCATCAATCTCAAAACACAGAATAGACTCAAAAACCCATCATAATTAAGATTCATTTAAATTCGAGATTATTCATGACGAAATGCGAAGTTACTTCGGCGGTGTTTAACGCCGCACCTGCCCGAGGCGTCTTAGCGTGGTCGAAATTAATGCGACGCAAAGTCGGCAAAAGTCAATTACACTTTATTAAAACCGTCTCCATTTATATCAATTTGACGCAAACTGTTACAAATACTGGTAATGTTCCGTCCTTTCATCCGAGCGAGGCGGGGCTACGCAAGCGCTACGCCGAAGCGCTCGTAGCTTCGTAGACAAAGCGCTACGGCGAACGCGGCCAGTACGCAGCCGGCGCGTTCCGAGCTAGGCAGTGAGTACGCTCGCTCGCTCGCCGCGGGGTCTCGCCACCGCTCGACTACGATCCGATCCGAACCGCTCGATCCAACCAATGAATTATTAATAGATCTGATTCCTAAGCGACGATGAATGATTAAACTCCGCTCTTACCTCGACGACAGCCATGAAAACTATGACATATCAGTAACAGTCGGAAAAGTTGATTCGATTGCGATGTCGCTGGGCTAAAGTAATTTTGCAACATGATCGAGCGAAGATTGGCTTCGTGCTTGATAGCAGCAACTTCTATTTTGTTGATGCTCTTGATTACTGGTTCTGTGGCAACGTCTGATGGTAAGTTGTATAAATATAAAGATGTAGTATAGAACCATAATAAAAGTATTAAATTTTGCATGTTTGAAAACTTTTCTTGTTGTCATCATAACTTCATTTTCTCCTTTCTTGAGTGCATCATTAAATTATCCAGAGATGAAAAATTTCGATAAAAGCATTAATTATGTCCTGTTTTCGGGAAAAAAAATAAGCAAGTTATGTTGTTATGGTATTTTATAGTTGGTAAAAAATATAAATAATAATAAGAGAACTAACTGGATATTTTAAGATAAATCTTAGAGTTGTTTATCCTATAATTTTGTGCCATTAATGTTTCGTTACGTCACAGTTCTAATGTTACGAAACTTTGGAATGCGAGTTACATGTTTTACTAGTTTACAACCCTCACGTGATGACCACTCTCTCTTAAATCTTAACTGTTTTCCGTCGTCGTACAAAACGTAGTAAGTTACCGCGGGTGTAGGCAAAGGGGGAGGGGCATACACAATGGGGTTGCGAAATGACCGAAGTTGCAACGACGGAGTCCAGACAAATGCATTCACCTAATGACCCTAATGTGCAACAGCGACGCTTGCGCCATGATTTCTGCGCCCTTAGAAGCGTAAACAAATGCCTGGGTTCTTCAATTTCGCTCATTTCCAGGAAATACATTTCGTTTCCTATACCCTTTCTACGTCAAATGGGGCTACTGTAGTATTACAGGAACTTGGATGTTAGTTAAAGGATCAAGGCAACAATGTAGGTAAATACAATATATAATAATGTCGCTGCATATTCCTCTATCAGCTTTTCGATTTAATGGGTAAGAGAGCCAACGTAATAACCGGCACATGAGGCACTCCATGTTAACTCAAAGTTAGCAGCGCATCACATATCCTCTAACAACATTATTATGAAGTGAGATGTCTATGGGCGACGGTGACCATTTACCATCGAAGCTGTTTACTCGTCTGCCTCCTTGTACAATAAAAATCTTACTCTTACGAGTACAGTCGACAACAGGTCCAACCAAAACGACACTGAAATATGCTTACCGTAATAGCGCAGGCATAAGGTTGAGATTAAATTGAAGGTATATCCTAAAGCTTGTGGTCGATTGTTCTTACTTTATATTCCACTGCCTCAGCGGCAACGAAGTGGCTCGTGGCCTGAGATTTTGTTTTATCGTTAAGAGCGATCTCTTCCAGGCTACATTCAACATTATTGACATGCAGACAGTATGTTGCGATAAAAATTGTTGCTGACGTTAGCTGCTATATAAAAACAGACAGTAAAGGACGTAACATCTGCTACTGGGATACGTATTCTTCAGGCTGACATAATATTTTAATATTTCGAAGAAAAAAAATCGACTCCCTGTACAAATCGATCAGCTGATCGGTATAAAATGTATGGGGAGTCAATTTTTTTTGCGTAAATTAAAAAGTCATAGAAAATAAGAAGATACTGAACTCCGCCCCCTTTAGACTTACAATGGGGTTTTTGTGACAACCTGTAGTTTTAATTTCTTTCAGCAACTTGGATGTTTTCAGCCTGAGATAATACCACCCGTTTACCTATTTCTGCCGCAAAGCAGCGTTGCTTACATGTTGGTTTGTGCAAATGAACATATAGTTCCATATATTTGACATTTCAAAGCCCGATTAGGAATGGGAAAATTATTCGATTAATGAAGGATCACATCGTATGCGCCAACTGGCAGACTTGGTTTCCATATAAAACTTGTCTAGGGAGCAATCTACATAGGGTAATTACAAAATCTTTGGTGCAAGTTATGCGTGTACTCTCCAATCTGCGCCAATCAGGGTGCGAACACAAACCGCAGATCTATTGGTCACCTGCTATCGGCACAGGCCCTTACAATTGTAAGCTTGCAAATCTGCTGCTTTTAGACCTTATCTGAAAAGTGCCCTGGACGAGTTTGTTCTTAGCAATAAGGCCGCCTAAATTTTACCTCGTTGTTGCTATATGTATTATTTGTTTTGTCCTCTTTGTGCAATAAAGTGTATTTTACTTTTACTAGGTAAGTATCATAATATTATTTATTATTTGCGTAATAGCATAGAATAAACAATATTATGATACTTCACTGAAATATTTGTAGATACGAGTATCTACCAAAAGAAAAGAGGTACCACATGACCTTTTCATAAAATACTCCTGTAATATAAGTTGTAATTAAGCAGATATATTTTATATCTTATAATTAGTTCATATCTGTTTTCCTACATAAATTTAATATCAAAGTGGGCAATTTAATTTCTGTACCGGTAATTAGGTTTATTATCGTGATACATTTCGTTAATACAAAGTTTATGCCATTTTCAGTAAGCTCATTATAAATTCTACCTGATGTCGGTTACATTTTATTACAAAGTACATAATTAAATATTAATATTATTGTAAACTATGTATTTAGCACGTAACTATACAGATTTGTTAATCTTTGAGTTTTGAATTTAATAAATAAGAGTCATTTAAGAGATGAGAGGAGATCAAGAAACTTGTGTGAAATTATTTTATAAATATTTATATAAATTATATTTAAACAAATGTTATATAAATTTCTGTAGGTAAGTTTGAAGTAACTTTAATGTATTCGTAGAGAAAATAACTAACATTAAAATAAGCTAAAAGAATAATTTACAAAACAACAAAATATTTACACTAACAGTAACTGTAATTTAACTTGGTATCCAGTTGGATCTCAATCATTTTAACGGCGAAGCTTACTCTTTTCTTGCACCGAACTAGGCTTTTTCATATTTATACTTTTGGTGGGATCTCAGACACTGCAACATATCAGAATGATATAAATACGACCATTACTTTCCTACCCGAGCAACGAATACGCGTTAGTCGTATAATAGTCAATACAACGGCAGTAAATAGTCCAAAAGCAATTAAAACACCAACAAAGCCAAGATTTATTATTTAAATGCCGTTATTAATACCATAAGCTCACAGTGCCCCAAACAATTGACATATTTTTTCGCCACGCCTGCTCCGGCGTTGATATCTATAACCCCATTATTCAGCGGATTAGCTTTTTGCTGGATGAGTCGTAGAATATTCAATAGGGAATTATTGGATTTCGTCGAATCTATATGAATATTGCACTGAAATCGGCCAGCGTCTTTCGCTTCCATTGTTCCCAATTCATGGGTCTTCGAAGAATTATTTTCTTCGAAAATGATAATAATGTGAGGTGTTTTAAAGAGGTTTGTATGACAAAATGTGAAAGTAAATGATTATTTCTGTTACCTGATTATATTGATAGGTACTACGTACAAATTAAAAAAAAATATAATTATTCATTTACTAATGGAAATTGTAGTAGATAGACACCTCTGGTTTTAACGAATAAAACTAAATGACTAAATCTAGGACAGTTCTAAAAATAGACTAACACCGAAAACTGAATATCGCCAATATTTTACGAGATCACTTTTATCGTTAGTGATGAAATATCAAATAAGCTTCACTATACAGATAATAATTAGCCAATTTCTAACATTTTACTGAGTTGTCTAGATATTTAACAATAATTTTATATTTATACCTGCTAGGTAAGTACTTACCTACTTCATTATATTTGTCCTTATTTTGCGAACAGAACTTTCTGAGCCGAGTCCACACAGAAATCGAATGTATCGCCCTCTGAATTCCAAAACTTCATACGAAATATCTTCACAGTGTAAGAACAATAGCAAAGTAGATATACCGTAACAGATACTAAATCTTGACCGCGATACCAAAGTGAATTACTACCAAACTCCTCGTCGAGTGAACTTCTATTGCTCGAGTTGCGAACTTACCTTGTGTATGATTATTTGCGAGTTGCCGGCACTATGGTACAATTTGTTACTCAAGTCGGGGCGCCTTCGCCGCTAACTTGCCAGCACGCCAGCTCATTGTGACGCCAATTGCCACATAAACAAGCCTCCGTACTGCTACATTCTCTTACCACATATCACAAAATCTCTATAGACAG
Source organism: Hofmannophila pseudospretella (assembly GCA_947369225.1). Lineage (NCBI taxonomy): Eukaryota > Metazoa > Arthropoda > Insecta > Lepidoptera > Oecophoridae > Hofmannophila > Hofmannophila pseudospretella. The sequence goes on along the minus strand of OX376321.1, from coordinate 7,143,007 downwards.
AAATAGACAAAGACAAAGACAGAGACAAGATAGAGACAGAAATACAGACAGAGACGCAGATAAATACACCGACAGAGACAGAACAAGAACGGCCAAGAACACAGCAGACACAGCCAGAGATAGAGACAGTGCGTAAGTTTTTAGAAAGCGCTTAGAGTCTAGAGGTTTTGGTTATTGATAGTGATACGAGAATGTACTAAGACTGTAGTGAGACAGAGACAGATACCGATTTTACTCGATAGCCGAATCCCCTTCTAAGAGCTCAGAGACCGTAGCTTTGAATGATGATTATTTGTTACTCAACTGAGAGTGCTTTTGCCGTAAACTTGCACCCGTGATCAGGAGACACAGACCAAGATAGACAGAGACACAGTTTTGAATAAAGATATGTCTATGTATAGGTACATTATGATTATTTGTTACTCAACTCGGAACGTCTTTGCCGGGAATTTGCTGCCAGGACGCCAGCTCATTGCGACGCCAATTTCCACATAAACAAGCCTCCACAAACGCTATGCAATCGCGATACTGAGACTTCCTTGTTACTCTTCTCATCTCACTACATATCACAGTCATCTCACATCACACACTCACATAATCCGTGTTAAGGAGTGAAACTTTGTGCTAGTAAACAGAAAGAGGGTGTGTGTTTATGACCACACGATAGAAGTGAAACTTACAGCAACAAAAAACACGCAAAGCACGACTTAGATAATAATAAAAACGTAATTATTGAAACGATGCACTCCTTGTTAGACAGTAAATTTGGCTGATGACGCTGATGACGACTAGAATCGAGTATACGCGATTCCGCGTCACAGACCCGAGTACGCTTGATGTCGAATGGAGCCGAGTATACCCGATTCAGCGTCACCGACTCCAGCGTGACGGTTCAGTTTGGTTCACTGTTCAGAAAGAGCGCAAGGTACGCCTAAAGATGTTTTCACTTCAATAATTATTTTGTTCCCAATAAATATCTACAGTGTTCAAGATCAATCTTTTCTCCAGAAATTGTAACGGTTTCGGTATACATTAGTTAGGTGATAGACCGCGTGGTTCAGCAGCTGCCTCGCATATTGTTTATTGTGACTTTCGTCCGCCAAATCGAAAGTCGCAAACCACGCGGCATGTATGTATGCTTTTACTGAGCAAATAAAAATTATCGAAATTATTTGTGGACAGGCTTTTAGTACACAGACAATATACGAATGTATTGTATTGAAAGAACCAACTTTTGCCTCCCAAGTTATATTGTTCGAACAATAATATGAATACTCTGAGATTCGGAAGATCTCGCTTGTTATGGAAAAGTGGTTTGGTAGTTTTTGTTGGAACGTGGAAAACTTTATGTTTTCTACATTCCTATGTACAGTCGACAACGAAACTCGCTACACACAATAACATTACAAAATTACTAAGCACGTTAACTCTGCAAAGTTGATAAACAGAGTTATGTACAAAATTACATTTACATCATACAATTCCAAAAGTCGCTGTCCACTACCATTCCACAAATTGCTAAACATTAATTGGGCCATAAATTGTTGTTGTTGTTTTTTTTTAAGGCAATGGGAACTGAGCCCATACAGCCATATCTGATGTAAACAACTCTTTCAAGTCTTCATTAAAATGCTGGTGTGACACATTTCAATGCTATCTGGGAGAATCTTCCATGCTTCTGCACCATCCAAAGAAGGCGACCCGGACGCAGTATGGCTCTTCAAAATCCAGTCAAGTACGGATCGGACTGCAGCGTCTTATTTGACTTTACTTCAATGTCCTACACATTATTCACATCTTGTCGAAGTTCTTCGAGCAAGAAACACCATTCTTACTAGAAAAGCACTGCTGTAAAACAATTTGCAAGACAAAACGAAACAAAGCTTTTTTTATGAAGCTGACGTGAATCACAAAAGCGCGGGAGAAACTCCTAAAAATCCAAAAGTCACTGAACTAAACGTAAATATGAGTTTAGACGAGTAGGTAACGAAAGAAGTTTTTAAATGATGCTCGATTCTAAAGAGTTTTTATAACAGATTATAACTATTTCTATGAGCATAATTTAAAAAGATTGTCCCGTGAAATTTTTTGAATTCAGAAGATGCATTCATTTCAGCATTTGTTTTTTTATTCATGTTTGTGTTCAGCTACTTTTGAAATTTTAGAAGATCATATCAATCGCTTTGTCGGTGGCTTTCCATACGATATGTATATTTATTGTAATTTTTCACATTTCTTGTCATTTTTTATAATTTTCTCTTTTTAGTTATTTTAGACATTTCTTGTCATAATTATCATTTTTTATCATTATTCTCTATTTTAGTTATTTTTGATATTTCTTGTCATTTTTGACATTTCATGTTAGTTTTGACATTTTTTGTCATTATAAAGGTATTTTTTATAAAATAAACCACTCCTTTATTTAAAAAAGTCAGTGGCAGCCCATATACTGTTTGCCACCAAATCGTAACACTGATAACGGGGTCTAGTAATAATGTAGTTAGAAAGTGTTCAGCAACTTTTTAACAATGAATGTGCAGCGATCTTTGGACAATGAGTGCGCAGCGACTTCTGATCAAGGAATGTTTAGCGTTTTGAACAATAAATGTTTGGCGACTTTTGTTATTCTCAAATGTTCACAAATATTTGTACATCACACTCTTCAGTAACATATGGAACTTTTAGTGTGCAGGTGTTTTGTAAATTTGTATCTGTTCATGAACTTTCGTTGCCGACTATATAAAAGAAAATAACAAACACTGTCTGGTAAATATGAAATGTGTTATCCGAAAAGATCAATCGAGTTATTATCGAGCGCAAAATGTGTTCATAATATAAAGAGTAAATTCTGAAATCGTTAGAAAGATGAAATTCGAATAGCGTGCTGTAACGATGAAGGCACGCGGTCCATACTCGTGACATACTGGCGGGAAACTTTGAAGAACCTAATTAAAAACGTGAAGGTAACTCTTATTATAATATAATAACCCGAGACGGCGCGGCTGAATTATGTTCCTTCCTGATCAAAACTTTCTTTGTTATAAAAAATAAAACAAAATAATGAGTCCGAAGCGCACCGTGTTGGTACTAAACATCCTTTGTTCTCATAAGGCCAGATCTAAACATGACTAGTTAAGACAAATTGATTAATCAATACAAATTCAGTACATTTTTTTTAAATAGGTTAATCTCTTTTACTCCAACATTATTAATTTTTTTATAATTTTTTTCTTTATATAAAGTTTACCCAATATTTAATTCATCACACTTTTCGATCCAATTAACTTCCATTCATTCCCTAAGTCCACTAGAATCATTGAATACGTGTATAATTATAATAATACGCGTATTTAATTATCCTAGTGGAACGAATGAAAGTTAAATAATAATTGCACTTGTCCACCACCTCTAGGATGAAAGTTGATTATAAATTCAGTACCTGTTTCCAGGCACGGTGATCGCCCATGTCGTGTGTCCCAGCATTCTGCGCCCTCGGCCCCTCTATCTAATGAAGCCAATTTTCTGCGCCAGCCCCACCTTGCTTTCCTTTTGAATTTTCTCCTGTATTTTCCTTGTCATCCATCTCCTTCCGCGTTTCCGCACACGCAGATTACTTTTGATTTCAAATTCCTCTGCCATTGATTTCACAGACGTCAAACTGTTTGTTCATTTGCTGTTTTCCTTGTACTCCTGAATAATTTGAATTCATTGGCGTAACTTAAACTATTAAATACAGGTTTTGGGCGTTTTGAGTTACTTATGTAGGTACTGTTTCAATCAATGAATACATTTTCATCAAATTCAAGAAGACTATATTTATCTCTGAAAAGAAAAATTAAATCTTTTCTAAAAATATTGGATGATAACTTTTATAGTGATTAAGAATAAAAAGTAGTAGCAAAGTAGAAACTACGGCGATATACAATTTCTGTAGCTGCGCATGTCACGCTAATCTAAAATTTTCCGATACGATGTCGCTGCAAACACGTCTCTTCAGAGAATTTCGAACTAATTTTTATTAACTCCCGAACCGAGCTCGAGGTGTATGTGTTTTTTAAAAAAATCTCAGTGCACATAAAGCTTCTATTTGCAATTCACGGTATTTTCGTCTTGGAAAATATTCCCGAGTTTTCCTTTAACTTAAAGTTTACGCTAGTTGCCTCACGAGTCTGCTGCATTTACTGAAATCTTCGTGAAATGTTGAAATCCTCCTTCGAGAGCTATTAAAAATTACCAGCCATCTGCCCAAGTGCTACGATAAAACATTGTTTCTTAATAAATATTAGATAATCTTCAACCCCGGATCCGGACTAATGAACCCAAGTTAAGACAATATTGTTGGTTATTTTATTGCTTTAATGGTGATAAGCTTACCATTAAAGCACAAGAAAAGGGTTTTCATATGGAAATTATTATTGTAGTCAATACATGGAATTCGTTCTTTAAATGGCTACATTCTTTACTTGGTAAAGTAAAGTACAGAGATTCTGCCGAGCTTTTTTGAGAAAAATGCACCAATCATGGCACTACAACGTAAGCATGAACAAATCACCGTACGCCTATGCTACGTGTAAACAAGCCATTAATTTGGTAAATACTCTTTAAACAAAAAATATTAGAACACCGAATTACCCTACAGAGAAGTTAAAAGCATTGTTGTATAAAGTGAGGTATGTATCATATTTAAACGGATAACGATCCATCATAATAATTACCCTCGGGGACAATAATAGATAGTAAGGTAGGAATAGGAGCTGCGCCCGGCACGGCTCGACACGGGCGATAGAGCCCGCCATATATTTCGTATGTGCGCTCCGTTCGCCCATATTTTCCGTCGTCTACGCCGATGTCGTCGTCCGGTAGCGTTTCACGCGACGCTCTCCGGTTTTTCAATGTGCGGTTTCCGCGCCACAATACCGTTTTATTTACGGTTCAACTGCAGCGCTCTATAGAGTTCAGTCACGAAGCACAAATGTTCTGTAGGCAGCGAATCTTGTGCCGCGTAGGTCACAATAAAATATGACGTCAGACGTGGCCAGGCCGTTTCCGGACCAGCTATATGAGTTGGAAACCATCGCTGCAACTCGTGTTCATGTGTACACTAAGCTGTAAAGTTTTGCTGCCCGTTTTTGAGCACACCCAGGCTGTGTACGTTATCGAATTTTCTGCATTCGATAAAAAACTTTACGGGCAGTGTTTTTCACACTGTCCCTACAAAGTGAATTTCTATTTACAGGTTTATTCTCTATCATTTTCGATAACCGCTTTGTTCGAGTTGAAGAATGTTTTAATACTCATCTTGGAAGGATTCAGTTGAGCAATTTCTTGTTTATATTTAGCAAAGAATTTGATTATAATTAGAATTAATTACGCTAATTAACTGAAGCATACCGCGTCAACTGAGAGCACAGTTTTGTCACTAATAAATATGATAAATTAAAATTGCTCGAAGCTAAGTTTCTACGTGGAATTTTGATAATAATCAAGGAGGTATTCTATTATTACTAGGATATCAGTTTATTAATTTAGTAATTTTGAGTTATGCAAATTTTTGTTTACTATTTAACCTCAGGAACCCATTGATAAAAAACTTAATTATTATGTGGCAAATCTGAAATCGATGAATATTCAAGGATATAATCAAAAGTTGCGATTGCATTTGTACCCGCTACAAGGATGCGGGCAAGCACTAGGCGTGTCGAGGCAATATTTATGCATCTGATTGCCGTTCGCGAACGATACGAGGTGGCACCACACGCCACGCCACACCACGCCACGTGTCGTCGCCGTCGCCACACTCCACTGTCGCCCATCTGATTTATAACAGCAATATAACGCCAGACATCCACAATTCCACATATTTTTATAACCTTCATATGGACTCCGACGATACTGTCGTGACATTTCTTTCATATCGTTTTTATTCCAGCTTGTTTGAGGATAATGAACATACTGATACTATTGCTACGACTGCTACGACGTAGTGCATGTTCGTAGCAATCATAAGCTACATTACATATTGGCAGGCGTCGCCTCAGAAAATAGACGTTGCATAACTTCACGTAACATGACACTGCATATGTACTCGTACATTACACATGTATACTTACGTACGAAATACGCCTGTATTTACACTCAAGATACTGCACACATTCTAAACACCGCAATTACCATACTACGTGGTTATGTGTTCAATTCCACTGGAGTACTGGATGTAAGTAATGCGTAATGCGGAGTCAGGCTAAATTAATTCCTTTATGGCTATTACTACCTACTTACGAATATGAATATTTTATTTATGCTAGTAGCGCTAACATTAAGCTGTTCATTTTATAGTTAGGTACGTATTACATCAAAGTAAGTACCTACTTACACTTGCGCTCTGGGGATAATATGCGAATAATAATATAGGTAATGTACCTATATATGTATGTATTGAATTTTTCGTTCGCATGTCTAAACAAAAATTGATTTATTTAAAAGATAAAACAAATTTTAAATTGTTTCTCCCAAGACACAATTTCAAATTACTTATCTAACCGTAATTTGCATTACTTGTTTGTTCTACCTAAGCCTACAATAGGCTCGGCATCTTAAACTAGAATTAGACGGAACTGATAATAAACAGTGGAGAAATGGGATCCCAGCTAAATTGGCTTTATCAACATCTTATTATGGCGGGCCGGGCCTGCGTTCGCGCCCCATCCAAGACCTAACCACTAATTGTGTTTCATGTTTATACACGACTACCAATTCTCTCAATTTCACCGGATGGGGCCCTCGCATTCAGAGGCGTACCTAGTTCGGGGCGGGCAAAATGAGCAACGTCCCAGTGCCCCCCAGCTCAGGGGGCCCTCGGCCAGCCAACTCCGAACCAAAAAGAATTCCCATTTAGAAGACAAAACCCCCAAATAAATATCACAGATTGCAAAAACTCCTTTGAAAGTCTAAGTCTGTAAAGTAAAAAAGTCTGTGTTTGTGTTGAATGAGGTACCTACCTACTGCAACCAATTTATGAATACTTACTCTATTGCAATATTGGTATAACTACTCCGCTTTTTATTGAAATTACATAATAATATAAATAGAGTCTATTAAATCCATGAAGGAACGAACGCCCGCCCCAGACTATATTTTTTTATCCATGATCAAATTATATAAATAAGCTAAATTACTAAGGTTAATTATTGTAATTGAAATTAAAAATTGACAGTAAGCATCACAAAAGTAATACTTTTACTATAGACATTGACGAGTAATATATCTTTTTTTCTATGTTTTTGTTGCCATGCGTAGATTTACCACTCACTGCCGACGAACATGATGGAGCCCAAATTTCATTGGCCCACTTACTAACTAACTACGCCACTGCTCGCATTTCGATGTTCACAGTCGTTTACAGCCGATAGCGATACCGATGTAATTGGTGAATAGATAGGACGGCACAATACGTATAGACGCACGCCCGTCCAAGTGAATCTTGTTGCATTTTGCATAAAATCGATAGTCATGAATGGCCACAGAGGCTGGCCACCGTGAGACCGCACGAGACTCGAACGTTCGGAATTTGCCAGAATAGGTTTTATTTTTAGAATACCAATTCTCGTTTTGAGAATGGATGGATAATTCAATTGTCATATTTTGATCCGATAAAGATAACAGTTGCATTATAATAAGCGTTTATGTGGGACTATCATACATAACACATAACATACATACTTTGATAGTGATAGATCCTAATGTGAAGGATCGCCTGGGGTGGTATCACTCTCTTATCTATTTCTGCCGTGAAGTAGAAATGCTTGCATTTCTGTGTTTCGATTTGAAGGGTAAGAGAGCCAGCGTAATTTCCGGCACATGAGTCAATCCATCTTAGTCCTCAAGGTTAGCAGCGCATCAAAAACCCTCTTATATTAATACAGTGAGGTGAGATGTCTATGGGCGACGGTGACCACTTAACATCAGGTGGTCCGTTTGCTCGTCTGCTATCCTTATTCAATAAAAAAAAACATAACCTCGCACGAGTATTTCAATAGTGAGATTATCTCACTAAAGGGTTATCATCATTTTGTACCATTCTTCATCTAGTCGTGTTGGCATCCAATCTTTTTTCAGAGTTGTTCAGGCCTCAAGCCCCTCAATTCATATCATTAATGCTTGCCATCGCAACTAAAACGATTTCCTGGTGAAATACGTTCAGAGTGTGCGTACATAATATAGACAAATAAATGTATTCGAGAAGGAAAAATTGATAGAATTTCGATTGGAATAACTTTACTTAGGTTTCCTCGAAGCCTCTGCCAATCTCCTAATCAAAGAGGTCGTGACATCTCATCATATTTTGATTATTTCGTGGGGTTATGTAGGCTTTCTTCTTTTCGTATAGATCTCTATCAATAAAATGAAACAACACGGTATTTTCTAGAGTCACGTAATAACAATGCAATGTTTTAGTAACCGATAGATTAAATAATTTTTACTGTTTCATTGAAATACCAAATAATATTAGAAAAAATAATATTACTAGTAGTTAGTAACATTTGAAAGCACATACATAACTTGCGGTCATAACTATGGCCCTTGCGGGGTTGGCAAAGAGAATGGACGCCACGAATCTCTGTCTTGTCACGCTTCTCTTACTTCTTCTACAGTCATTCGTCGTTTCACGCATACTCGCCGTTGGGGTCATCTGCTCTGTATGTTTGATGTTTAAAGGTCGGTCTAGGACGACCCCGGCTTTTCCTTCCGCTCACTTTTATACCTGTTTCGTATATAACATTTGAAAGTTCCCCATTTAAACTTTCCAGCCTGTATAAATAAAGTAACTACCTACCGAGTTTCGTTTTTCAATTACGATAAATTAAATTTAGGGTGGATGTATACAGAGAGAGTAGATGCGAGAGCGGATGTCCAAGGTATACCTCCTATAGGAGTATCGTGCGAGGCGGGGTAGGAAAATCTAATTTGTCCCGGCCCACACAGACTTTTGTCACAACGGACTGTGCCAATTAGGTAAATACGCGGCCTGGGTGCCAGGCAAGCCACTACGTGGACCAATGACAGAACACAAAAGGACTTAGCATCGACGTGGGAAGGACTGGTAATGGGTAGGGGGGCATGATCGCTCACACTAGCGCCGCTAACCGAAAAAAAAAATATTTTTGTTTAATTTTAACACATTTTTTTTACCTTTATTTTACATAAAAACTAAAACAAATATTATAATAATAGGCCTTCGAAACAGGCCAAAACTAGTCGGAGGAGTTCCGACTTTCATCAGTGAGATTTCCGTAATTAATCATACATGTAGTTATTTAAAATGTTTCACTATAGTTTCAATTCTAAAATAATAAAATGTTTTTTTTTCCCCGATTTTAATGTTGTCCCCATAGTGAAAGTTGTTCAGCTATAGTAAACATACTTTATACCTACTTTATTTGCACTCACATAAATTATAAAAGAAACAACAACAAGATATAAGACGTACACAGGTAGAGCCTATCTATAAAATAGACATTAGCCAGCTAGACCTTTAACATAGAGAAATTTAGAATGATAAGTAGACATACATACATGTACAAATTATGTAAAACAAGAGTGAAAAAAGCAGATACTAATAAATTATGAATACTTAAATGGTTACTGAACACTCCCCTTTCGACACAGACAGTAGATTGACCGTCCCATACCCAAAGCCTCACCTCCACGACCCGGACGGTCACAAACGGCACGGGCCGTCACGTGCATCCGTAAACACTTACGTCCTGATGAGCACGACCCGTAATCATATTTCGAGTGCCTCGTAGGTAATGTCATTGTCTCGTCAACACCGACTGAACCTACGTTATTAACATATTAGACCATTCTCACCAGCCGTGGTCATCTACGAATAAACGGGGGTACAGTGGACAACACATCAGACCTTTAGTACTTTATATCTACGAATAAACGTGGGTACAGTGGACAACACATCAGACCTTTAGTACTTTATATTTACGAATAAACGGGGATACAGTGGACAACACATCAGGCCTTTAGTACTTTATATCTACGAATAAACGGGGGTACAGTGGACAACACATCAGGCCTTTAGTACTTTATATCTACGAATAAACGGGGGTACAGTGGACAACACATCAGGCCTTTAGTACTTTATATCTACGAATAAACGGGGGTACAGTGGACAACACATCAGGCCTTTAGTACTTTATATCTACGAATAAACGGGGGTACAGTGGACAACACATCAGGCCTTTAGTACTTTATATCACTTTAACTTATTTGACACATCCATACAAATGTCAAGGAATCATAACAAACACTTGCGCCGCGACTGCCGATCGGTAGGTGAGACAGCCAGGGTGCAGGAGTGGGTGAAGGAGAGATAGGGTTTCGGCGCAGAGAAAGGCCGCATGGCATTAAGCTCGCCTCATGTACTATTTTTGTGCATTAAAGTGTTAAATAAATAATAATAATAAAGGCGGAGGATGTTGAATGCGGTGCGATGCGTTCGTCCTGGCACAGCTGAAAACCAGCGCTACGGTTCTGCCGTACCGGTCGGACCGCAGCACATGCTGAGCATGTGCCCTTTTAATATTGCATTGTTTTTATTTTATTATTTCTAATATTTTTTTAAGTTTAATAATGTGTGCAATGTTAAATAAATGGTTTTCTTTCTGTCATCAAAACGGGAGGTAAAGAACTGTAACAAAAAACACGCATACATATTATATTTAACATGTATATAATTTTTGAAATCTGAGATAAACAGGCTTGGCTAATATACGTACCCCAGGTTTCCACTGGGTCGTTTCTATACTATTTTATTAAACCGCGGCGGCTCACGGTGAATAATTGTAATAGATAGTTATTTTTATGGTAAATAAAATACTGTGGTCAAATTTTTTGATGATAAATGTTTTTTTGATTTTCTTTCAATATCGAACCTTTTTGTTGAGGAGGTCGGGGAGTAAGAAGTATGCAATGCTACACACTTATTACGACAGAATTCCACATAGTATAAACTGATTTGTATTCCACTGTACACTTCACAGGCTTTCTTTTCATACAAAATCTACCATTGTTGGAATACTCGGTTATCTGCCCATCCATGCGAGATCAGAATTCATTTATTGTAGAAATCCGATTCCTACTTTCATCCTAACTCCTTTCAAGCTAACTTGGTTGGTACTAATTCTAGTTACGAGTAGAAGCCCGATATTATCAGGATACCAACTAATATTACCGCAAATAATAGTACCAGTTATTTAAGGTGGTATGACTTTGTGTAGTCAGTCACGAGAGGTACCTTTTACCTATATCTGTCGCAAAGCAGCAATGATTGAATTGCTGTGTTTCGGTTTGAAGGGTAAAAGAGCCAGCATGTTCATCGACACATGAAGCTCTCTATCTAAGCCCTCAAGGTTAGCAGCACTTCGAAAATCCTCCGATAATTAATTAACTCTGATAATCCTCTGAGATGTATAGACATCTGACCTCGCTTTAATGTTATCATCAGGTGGCCCGTTTGCTCTCCTTAAACAATAAAAAAGCATCAAAATTGTAACGTATTATTATGGTTTAAAATACTTAGATATGAGAGACTGATACAGTAAACACGATAACCTTATCAAGAAAGTATATTTTAATACCAGATTATTTATAAAGCCCGCGATGCGCAGTCCATCTGTATTGCACGGGGGCCGACTAGAAAAGATCCCAAGTCTACCAAATACATTTTTATTTTAAAGTTGAAAATTTTTGAAGACGCGTAAATTGAATAATCACCACGGCAACTCCCCAGTTAGTGGGTAGTCGTTAACATTTCGTCTTCTGTGAGCAAATCAACACTGTGTAGGTATTATTGTAGCAGACGTACAAAAACTGTTACAAATAGCGTTCCGGCCCGGAGCATTAAGCGCCGACATTAAGCGTTCCCACGAGAGCTCTACATCTTGGATTAAATATCTGACATACATACATGCTCTTCTGCAATCTAAGATATGCACACAAAATTGTTTTTTATTAACGTAATTGAACACATAAACTGTGATTTGAATAAGGCAGTATTTACTAGAAAAACACCTAATTATTTAAAAATATTTGAACATTTAAAGTTGTTATAACAATGTTTGTTAAAATTATGAGCAAGCGGATGTTTCGAACTTTTTATGGGCTGTCTACAAATTACCTATTTCACAGAATAGGTATCACTTTAGATCGATTATATTTTTATTGCTTACAGAATTTGACACAGAATACACACAGAAGGTTCGTTCAATACAAACGCGCGAAATCGGCTCACGCACACACGGACTCTGCGTACACGCAATCTGAGGGCAAGTCAAAGAAACTCAGGCGCGAAATACACGAGCTGTATTTACACGCGCGTGTATTCTGTGATATCATACTATAATACAAGTAGGAAAGAGGTAGACTTCGGCGAGACATTTATCTTTCCCGGGATTTTCGAAACAACATTTCCCAACCGGTCATTATGCTCAGTAAGCTTAATGTAATCCGACCGTTTAAAAAAATAAATAGGTAGGCAAATAAAATGTATTTATGGTATATTATAGAGAATACCGATTTCAATTAATCTATGAATAAACATTTTTGGATTATTTAAAATATGTAATACCTATGTATGTGTGAGCTGTATCTTAACAATTTATATTGTATAAGAAGAGTAGACGAGTCAAAGAGCCAACTGATGGTGAGTGGTCACCGTCGCGAATAGACATCTCACCTCAATATTAAGTTTTTAGAAGGTTGTTGATGTAATGCTTGCTTAACCTTGATAGTAGAGTAGATGGATTACTTCATGTACTGGTAATTACGCTGGCTTTCTTACCCTTGAAACCGAAACAAAGCAATGCTGCTTTGCGGCAGAAGTAGGTAAAAGGATGGTATCACCCCAGACTGACTCTACACAGAGTCCAGAGTCATGCCACCTTCAATAACTTTAGTTTAAAAGAAACGTTTCGCGAGACATCTATCTTGCTCGGGATATTCGAAACAACATTCCCCGATTGTTTATATGTGCTCGGTAAGCTCTTCTTTCATTAGAGTCGGCGACATCGCCTGCAGGGCGGGACGTAGCGTACAAGATTGATGGGCGCGGGATGGATTTGTACTATTCGCGTTCTCACTCATCAATCATTCACGGATATTTTTCCGTGTCTCAGGTTGTTTAGGCTAAATAGATTGTTGCTGGCATTGGAGCATCGCTCATATCGACATGTGAATCGCATTAGCATTGACGGTTACTCGACTGTGTCGGCAGACACTTGGGATGGTGTTGTTACATTCACGACATGATTGGGTACTCTAGCTTGTTTCTATGATATAATTCTGTTGTCAAACTAGGTCATTATTACTTGTAGAAAATGTTTGAAAAAACTATATTAAGGGCTAGATTTAAGTCTGTCGAATATCTTCGCTTCAGCGTTGATATGGCTCGGCAGTGTTTATAGAAGAGCCAGTAATTTTAATAGAAATAGAAATTGTTTATTTCCTTAGAATACTATATAACAAAAGATTTTATAATTTTATATATAGTAGTAGTATTCAGCCACATTATGGCATGCAAATGTTTTGAACAAAATAAATCGTTGCAAGCAATCTTAAAATCTAAATCAACATTTAAACTTTATACTCACACTATGAATTCAATTATGATTATGGTTAATAAACTCGTTTACAGAATAAAAACAATGTGTCATACGCCATTTAGTTAATTTTGTCTTAAATTTTTACTAAGTTCATATGCTCCATCTTCGACCTCGTCGTCACTTATCACCAGGTGAGGTCAAACGCGGGTTTAGTCGCAATTAAAAAATTAAATGAGTTGGTAATTAAGTACCTAAAATGATTATTATAATTTGGTACAAACTAGGTAACCTTCCCCCTAGGCGGGCGTTCATTTCTTCATACCGATGGCCTACCTACAATTTTTTTTGATCCACCCAAAATGTATGTTTTTTTTGTTGCAGAACTGTTTCCGCGTTTCGTGGAGCCGGTGCCGAACGTAACCGTGACTGTGGGGCGGGACGCTCTGCTCGCCTGCGTTGTCGAGGACCTGCGCGGGTACAAGGTAAGTCCCGAGAACCGTGGGATAGGAATGCAAATGTAGGTCCTCATATCGTAAAGTAATCTAGAGGGTCCTTTAAGATGATAATAATATCTTTACATCAATGCTTATTTATTGCACGTAACTATATTTAGTTACGTGCATATCATTGCAGATTTATTATCGTAATTGTTTTATGTAGATAGATACGACTAAGATCTTGGTTGAAGTGAACAATTTCTTGGTTGAAGTACCTACTTTATATGCTAATATAGAAACTAGTGCTTGTTTGAATCAAACAATATATTCATTCAGTGTACCAATATCTGTAGTTTCAAAGTAATTCCCACGATAGGAATAAAATTCACACCCCGTGACTAAATCGGGGTCAGCTACCTCACTTGAAGATTGAAACTCGTTTTGTGAGAATGTTCTTTGAAACGGCTTCATTTCATAGTCAAGTCTTAATAGAAAAAACAGCGCCGCGGGCTCTTATTAATTTTTAATTAATTATTTCCAGTCGAAATCGTAAAAGGATTCCTTCAAATTTTTATTCAAAAAGTGTTTAATTTTTTTGTTAATAATATAAACAGCGTACATTCTTCTGGATTGTGTATAAAGGGAAGGCAGGGTAGGGTCTGGTAGGCAGTTTGTAGTCCTTAACCGCAGCGTACGTGTCAAGGATATTAAGCGGCTGGATACAACGGTCGATTTATTCGTACGAAAATAGGTATATCTCGAAAACCCATCGATTTAAACAATAGAATATGACAGTCCATATATTTTTTTTAAACCCTGTCAACCCTGGCGCCATTGGTACTTTTATAGTCTGTTATGAGGTTCGCTGTGAAAAAATAGTTCCATTTAATTCCGAAATATGTCGAGAGCAAGGATACTTGCATACTATAATTTTTGTAGTCTATAGACTACAAAAATATATAAATTCCTTGAGCGAGTCTTTATATTCTTGGTCAGAGTTACATAGAAATAAACGGAAAAAAATCCAGACAGAAGAAAGAAAGAAGGAAAAACATTTATTTAGAAGGAATCTGCCAAAACATGGAATCTATTCTGCAACTACAACATTTTTGGACCAACACGCGAAGCCGCCAGTTTGTTCGTAGTTGTCCGATTGTTGCGATTTTTGTCGCAAACGATTGATACTCTGTCGCTCTGTGTTATACATGGGTGTTTGTCGAATTATGTTATGCGATACATCAAGTCACAACTGATGAAACTTGTCAATTATTTTCAACTTTTGCGTAGTTCAACCACATCACAACACAGTTTCAAGTGTTTCGATATCTATAATAGTTCCAAAGATATAAAGAATTTAATAAAAGTCGGTAAATTTTTTGGCCAAAAAAGGGACCCACTTCGGCAAGCTGTAGCGAAGCGGTAAAACAATGTTTCAGTTATTGTTAGGTATCGTTAGAACGGCGCCGCTTGACTCCATCCAATTGTACAACTTCCATTATGATAGGCTAAATAGTTCAAGTGTTAGTTGTACGCTGTAAGTACACCTTTTCGTTACGGTAACTTGACACAAGTTCGCTCACGTACAAAGCGAGTGTGTAAGACATGAAATAGATTCCATGTGAAAAGAAAATATGAGCTTTATGAGAAAGTACCGTTAATCATTGTAGATAGAGCTCAAATTTTCTTTTTAAACTATACTATTGACTGTAATACATAAAATGTGTATTAAGAAAAAGCCATTATACACTGGTAAATAGTTTATTTAACATAAAGTAATGCTAAAATAACACTAAAATACATACTTAAGCTAAAATTACAAAATACCTAACTATTTTACAAGTAAAAGAGGTCTTTTACTTATATACCCAGGTTTATATTATATACTTATATCCAACTGTAATAGAGAATAAGATTTTATTTCGGCGAGTAAAAAATCGCTGTTAGCGGCGTACTGCCATTGAATTGTAGCGCCATGCATGCAATTTTTAGCGTGGTCGAAATCCAATCTCGGTACAATGACCGTATCTGATCTGGGAACGTAGAGGTAGTGCCTTATCTATGTAGGTTGATATATATATTTTAGAAACGAAAAAACCCGATGTGTCTACAAATTGAATAAGATGTGACATAAAAACACTGGTACCTTCAATAGATGTATATACGAGTAAATATAAAGATGTAGATGAGGCCACTGTATGTTGATCATACCAAGAAATTCTGGAACACCAACTTCTTGTTAGTCAACAATTCAATCTCAGAAACTAATATTTCTCGACTTCAATTTCATTGACTTTTATCTGTCATTGTTATGAGTTAAGAGTATAATAACAACAATCAGATTGTATCTAATCTGAGACCTCGAGCTGTATACAAATTATTTATTGTAATGGAATCACCATATTAGATTTTTTATTTATTATTTATAAGGGAAATCTACAGCTATTAACAATTATGAAATTACATATGTATTAAACTTAAAGAAGGCCAATTACAGATTTTCTCGTTTATAATTCACTTGTATACCTATAGAACGCGGTTGTATAACTTTAGAATAATAATATAGAATTAACATGAATATTTCATACATATTTACCACGAGTATTAGCTGTTACATGTAAGTAGGTATTTGCTAGTCAAGTGCATAGTTGATAGACGAGAAATTGTAAAATACAATTATGTACCTACTTACTTATTTCTATAAGCGTCATCCACGTTTAGTAAAACTAATCACTATATCAATTAATAACAACATTTCAACTATTCAACAATAATACTTCACTCATCTACAGCATGCACACACACATACTTTCACACTCACCCTCTCACACATAAACATACACACCCTTACACACACTCCCACCCCCAAACACACCCTCAAACACACCCTTTCTCTTTCCCCCTTACATACATTCATACGTATTCTGGTATAAAATCATAATAAAAAATAAATATATCAAATATTACAAAGTCTAATCAATCACAATAATAATAATAATAAATTGTAATTAGTGAATGTTATTGCTTGGTATTGTTGGTACCTTTATTGAATACCTTCTTTTTGGGAAAGCACTGGCTCCCAAGATACAGGTTCGCCTAGTTTGGGAGTCAAGGTATTGTTCGATTTACAAGTTTTGTGATGTTTTCAATAAGGATATTTTATTTATTATTATTATTGATTTATTAGAAAGGCTGTCTATATCGGATTGTAAACGAGCGCATATACTTACCTTCTGTAAACGGATACGACGAAAGCAACTTCATACAACTTTATTGGTACGGTGCATGAAGTAAAGTTTTAACAAGCCAACTTAATATCACTTTGGCCAGAATGCACGATTCGCCTGTTATTAATCATACAGGACGGCTAGTTAGCGAAATTGGAGTGCCGGGTAATGTGGCCAGATTTGCCCGAAACGGAGCCGAAGCGACACCGGCGTCGCGGCGGGAGCAAGTTTAGAAAGCTATTTATTACTTTTTGACAAGTAGGTAAACAGCCGGTAACTGCTTTCGCATTACGCATACTTCCGAACTGCGTGATTTATTCATACGCGCTAGATAATGACGCTAAAATCTGCTCAAATGTTGCGTTGTTATTCTTTTGTAAATATGAAAGGCATTTTGTCTAAAGCTCTCCGTGCTTAGGCACTTTGTAAGGCACTTTTTGAATTTCATACAAAAGTGCCATTCAAAAACTAAAAATAACTCAAATTAAAGTCACCTTTAATTTTCACCTTAACCTTTCCTCACGGACGCTTTACAAAGTAAATTTGAACGGTCTCCATTGAAAAGATGGCTTTCATATAAGTACTTACGTTTCATAATAATTAAAGAGTTTTTATTACATTTACATATTTACGTTGTTGTTACATCAAAGCGTTGTAATCGTAACAAGTACTCGATATCTAATAGCGATAACTGAAATCGCTTATTTGATTTTATTTATTCAGAAAAGCAAAAGAAAAGATCAAAGTTCTTACTTACAATAAGAAGTAAGAACTTACTGAACATTGCTACGTTATTTTAGTATTGTTCCTTGGCCTACCGTTTTCTAATTAATAATCTTATAAATAACTTACTTTTGTTTTTCTTCTTACTTTAAGTTTAGTTTTAATTTTAATGATATGTTCATACTAGTCAATTCTAATATATTTCACGAGAAACTAGATAAAGTAAATACTTAATTTATTTCAAAAGAAATTCTAACGTCAGACTATCTGTGGCTTTCTCTATTCCATTATAATGAGATACTTCAATGAAAATAGGCTGTTGATGGCTACACATAAGTATCGTTCTACATAAGAGTATATAACATAAGAGTATATACATATACAGAAGAGTACATAAGAGTATTATTGTAGATTTATGTACGAAATGTTGTTAGGCAAGTATGTGTAAAATTGTAATTTATTAAATTAATTTAATGTATATTTGCCAAAGATTGTTAATAAAATATTTTAAACTAGAGCTGTGTAAAGAAAAGGTGTATATCTCTATTGACTACTACGTAGATGTAGATATTCGTACGTATATTTCTATGACGAGTCTTTGACTAAAAAGTATTCGATGTAACGCATCTTTGGCGAACCAAACCTTGGACCAATCGCACTGTCAGACAACATGATATTTTAACGAAAAACACCTTTGATCATTCGCGACCCACCGATTCTGTTCACATTTTAACGCTCCCAAATCGCCAGGAGTAAAGCGAGACTTAAGCAAAGTTGAAATAGGTATTATTTTATTTTTGCTAATCGTGATGCACCTATCACGTTTGTCCGCCAAATCTTACGGCGAAAAGTAGGAACACTTGTGATTGAAGGTGGTTCCTCTGTCTACCCCAAAGATGTTGAAATTCATCCTATGTAGATTGCTCGCATTTGCACAAACCCTCGCTTCCAGTACTCACATCATCATTCTAGAGGAGAGGGCGCTGCTATAGTCCGATTTCTATGGTCTACCGTGATGTGATGATGGACGTGAGAGTTTATGTATTATGTATGTTATGACGCATGTTGCCAGGTGGCGTGGGTACGCGTGGACACGCAGACGATCCTGAGCATCCACCACAACATCATAACGCAGAACCCTCGCATCAGCCTGTCGTACAACGACCACCGGTCGTGGTACCTGCATATCAAGAGCGTGCAGGAGGTGGACCGCGGCTGGTACATGTGCCAGGTCAACACTGACCCCATGCGCTCCAGGAAGGGCTACCTGCAAGTTGTAGGTAAGTACCTACGATTAGTAACCCTCAACGTATAAATTGGCTAACTATATTATATATGATGTAAAGCCAGTCAAAATCGTTGCACTCGTATCCGGATTATAAGGCCATCCGCTGCGTGACGAGGACGTTTCTGGTTATGAAAGTTAAAACTTGGTCCACACGTTAGATAGAGAGGGAGAAGGGCACGTTACCTTATACAAGAGGAGGTCTGTGCTCCAACAATGGGGACATCAGCCAATGATGATGTTACAGTATATATTGTAACTGTGGGCGAACGTTTAAACTTTTTAATGTAAAAATGTATGTAGGTCAAATAGATTTTGAGTTATTCGGGTCGAAAATGGCTCGAAATGGTTCCTGTAATAATTATAACACACGTCAGTGCGTCGTCGCCCTTTTTATTTCCAAACGTGGCGAACATACTCCCGTGTATCTAGATACGTTACAATTCGTGCGATTTTTGATTATTTACTATATTTCAAACGTTGTTTTAAAATTTGTTGTTTTATAAAGTGCAATGTTTAACAACAGCACCCTACCCGTAAATTCACTACAAATGGCACAATTTCAATACTAGGTTGTCTGAGATTGGGGTTTGTAAGATAGATTGATAACACATGACACAACTAATGTTTTGGTAATCAGATAATGTGTGGATAGTTAGAAATCAACACTGCCCCAATCTGATATTCAGTTAGGCCTTGCTTTTTTTATAGCCTATATGCTGTCCCACTGCTGGGCAAAGGCCTCCCCTTCTCCTTTCCATTTTTCCCTATCCTCGGCGTCCTTATACCATTCTTTTTTGGAAGTGGTCGATATTGTCCTTCCACCTACGCCTGGGCCTGTCTCGGCGCCGCTGTCCGTACATTATTTTATACTACATAGATAATATATATTCATTTTTCCTTTCGTTCTTATTTATTATATACGACGATCGATTGAGCAATTACTGACACAAAGGACAAGAAGTAATAAAATCGATTACAAATCAGTTTTAGAATCGAGGGCGTGAGTGTCAGGCCATGGATATAAGCGAACTATACTCAGCCAAGTAGTGTTAATATTAACTCATCATAACATTCTAAATATGGAGCTGATGTCCAACTTCTTAAGGCGGGCAGCGCATCAGTTGTTGATGGCGGTTGCCATGTCACTTAATATGCTTTAAAATAGGCCGTCTATTTATCTACGTCTTATTTATAACAAAATAATACTTATTTATACCTTTATAAAACTGTCTGCCGCTAGCAGAATTTAAGATATTACGTCTCAGATGTGTTATAATGGTTTCATTCCGAGAAAACGATTTAAAAGGAAAAATTCTAAATTAAATTTTAAGAAACCCCCGACGTACCATTGTGGATATCCCCTTTTTTTCTGGTAATCATCAGATCCTCAAGGTTTCAAATAGGGGCAGGTCACCATGGTCATAAACATTTGAACTCAAACTCGAAGCACCTAACTGTTACCGTTCCAGAGATCCCATCATACTCCAACATCCCAAGATAGTCCAATATCTTAGAACCACTGATCCAATTTTCATCTGACATGGCTAAGAACATTCAGCAGATTAGACCTGCGGCGCCTGAAGGCCCCGGGCCGGTACTTTCTCATGATCCCCCGTCTAGTCCCCTTGGGGGTTCCACAGGCAAATATTTTGGCCTCTGGAACCCTTGAATAATAATCTTGTTGACTATCTTAAAATTCCTAGCTCCACATCATTTCCATAAATTTTTTGCCGTCATCTTTAAAAAAATATCTCCTGACATGCCTCAGGATTCCCTACGCCTTTAATTCGAGAGGACCCTATCTAACTGATTTTTTCGGGCGGGTAGGCAAACAAGTGACACAGTAATTTCGATTGCTCTGAATTTTATTTAATATAAAATCACTTACCAATAATTTATTCACAAATGCAATAAATTAATCAGCACTCAACTTAGTTAGTGCTCGCCGGATAATTAATTTCTCCCTATCCCTCACTTTCACTTCACTGCATCATCAACATGGACATAACCTCCAAACTCGCCACCAACTTAGAAGATCTAAAGGAGATGTTTGACACCCGCATGAGTGAGTACGAGCAGAAGCTGCAGACAGCTAACTCCAGTGGTTCGGATGCAACTCCGGACATCTCATCATTGTCACGGGAGTTCAACATGTTCAGGACGCTTGTGTGGAAATCCCTGTCTTTATTGAAGTCTCAGATTGAACTTCTATCGCACGGCCTTGATCGACATGAAACATTTCTGAGGCGGAAGGTGTTACTGATTCATGGGCTTCCCGAAAAGAAGGATGAGAAGCTGCATGAGGTGGTTATCAAGGTATTAACCGACCAAATGAAGATGGATGACTTCTCCGTGGACCATTTTCAGACGTGCCATCGACTAGGCACTGTCAAGGGTAAGTCCAGGCCTGTTCTTGTCAGGTTTCAGGAACTACAGTGGCGTCAACTGGTTTGGGACAACAAATCCACTTTGAAGGGCACTGGTGTCACAATTTCAGAGTTTTTAACGAAGTCGCGGCATCAAGTCTTTGTGGCTGCCCGTAAACATTTCGGCGTGAAAAGCTGCTGGTCGTCTGAGGGTAAAATCCACATCTTGCTCCCCGATAAGAGTCGCCGCAAGATTGAAGTGATGTCCGAACTCAAATTTCTCATCTCCGAGCACCCGGATAAAGTCAACGAGTGCGACGACTCTGCAGATACTCAGGCTCCACGACCGCCCAGCAAAGTGAATGCTCCGAGGCGTAAACGAAACAACCGTGTGTAGTTTCCTGGCGGATATCTCAAATACATTGTCCACGGAACTGTTTTGTTACACGTCTTCGTAATTTGTGTGTATAATAGTCGTTAGTTTTTATATTTTTCGGGTAGAATAGGTACATTATTATTTTTTATTTTTTATTTGAGGTTAGTTGTTTACTGATCACTATTGACTGTCAGAAATCACAAATCTGTCAGAATTACATATACTTTTTATTTATTTTTTGGCTCTAAGCGAAAGCCTTTTTGCTTCGACGTTCGTATAATATCTGTTTTAAGTGTTACTATGATGGTCCGTTCTCACCTGTTTCTCACTTTAATCTTTGTGTATTTTTTTGTTCTCTATTATTGTTGTTTTGAATTTTTAATTAAATTCTTGATGTAGTGGGTAATCGTTATGTTATGTGTAGGTTAGAATTTCATTCTATTTTGTTTAACTTTTTACTGATTTTAGTCTTTTATGTAAATGAGTGTTTTCTTCCTGCACACCGGCGAGTGCTGATTTGGTAGTTGCGCTGTGGTGACTTAGTAAGTAGTCTCAGCAGCTTTTAGTTTGTAATTGGTATTTTATTATTATATATTATATTGTAGGTATATATTATATTATTATTATGTCTAGTATTGATGACCCTATTGATATTAACGATAGTTTCTTTTCATGTTCCTCTTCACTTGATGATTTTCACAGTGCCGAGAGCGATGACTCCGCTTCCCTGTCTCTGCATGATCAAATCTCCTCGACTTTCTCTAAATTCCCGCTTAATTTTAATGTTGTTCACATCAATGCTCAGAGTGTGCCTGGGCATTACTCTGATATGCTGGCCTCCTTCAGTAATGCGCATATTGATGCTATTTTGATATCTGAGACTTTTCTCAAACCTTCCCTGCCCTCAACTCATGTCTCGCTCCCTGGGTTCAAACTACTTCGCAATGACCGCACCGACAAGGGCGGTGGCGGTGTCGCTATTTACCTACGAGCTGATATTCCCCACAGGATTATCAGTGTTTCGCCAAATGCATACTCTAAGTCCTCTGAGCACCTTTTTATTGAAGTCACTCTGTGTCACACGAAAGTCTTGCTAGTTGCTTACTATTGTCCCTCTCGTAACATTGATTATTTTTCTTCGTTTGACAACCTTGTCAGTAATTTCTGTCCCCTTTTCGACCATGTTCTTATTCTAGGTGACTTCAATACTTGCCTTCTACTGAATGATTCGCGTTCTCAAAAACTTATTTCTATCACTTCCTCAGTAAATTTGCACATCTTACCTCTGCATGCTACTCACCACTTCCCTAATACCACTCCTTCTCTTCTTGATATTATGATTGTTTCCTCTCCTGATAAAGTCGCTGTACATGGTCAGCTCACTGCGTGTTTCTCCTACCACGACCTCATCTATCTATCCTACAAAATACGTCCTCCGAAGCGTACTGCTAAATTTATTCTCCTACGTAGCTTCAACAGTATCAACCTGGATGCGCTGAGGACTGATGCTGAGTGTTTGAACTGGTCGCCTCTCTTTGATAGTGACAATATAGATGAGAAGGTAGACTACTTTAAAACTACCATTATTGGCCTCTATGATCGTCATGCCCCCATCAAACGTGTTAAAGTCAAGCACGCACCTGCTCCTTGGCTTACACAGGAGATAAGGGACCTCATGACCAGGAGGGATCGAGCTAAAAGGGCATGTAAAAGGTATCCGACAGGCCATAACCTTACCCGTTACAAATGTCTTCGCAATCGTTGCAGTCGTCAGTGTAGAGATGCTAAAAAGCGCCATATTCATGAATCTATAGAGCACTTCAGCCCACCACAAATCTGGAAATTCCTCAAATCTCTTGGTATTGGCAAAACTTCCGATAAAATTGTAAATACTGTTGATTTAAATGCCCTCAATGATCATTTCTCATCTCCTCCTGTCATATTAGATGAAAACACTAAAATCAACACTCTTCAAGAGCTGTTGAATAGGCCATTTCCACAATGCTCACCTTTAATTTTCGATCCGGTTACAGAGTGTGACGTTAAGAAAATTATATTGTCCATTTCATCGACAGCGACTGGTGATGACGGTCTGTGTTCTCGTATGATTACCTTAATCCTGCCCGAACTACTGCCTATTCTAACTCATATTTTCAACTTCTCACTGGCAGCAAGTTCTTTCCCCTCCGTCTGGAAAAAGGCACATGTTATTCCTCTTCCTAAAACATCGAATCCTACTTCTTTCTCTCAATTTCGTCCAATTTCCATTCTTCCATTTCTTTCCAAAATCCTCGAGCACATCGTTCATAAGCAATTGTCGTCCTTTCTTTCCAGTAATAACCTTCTAAATCCTCTCCAATCTGGTTTTCGTCCGGGGCACAGTACTGTGACGGCTCTGCTGAAAGTAACAGATGATATCCGACACGCAATGGAGAACAAATTACTTACCATTCTCACTCTTCTCGACTTCAGCAGCGCTTTTAATTCTGTCGATTTCGACATACTCCTGGGCATTATTCGTTCACTAAATGTATCTCCACCGGTTACCGCTTGGTTTGACTCTTATCTTCGGGGTCGCTCGCAGAGTGTTCGCTCAGATGAGGTCACCTCGGATTGGTGTGAACTCGCTGCGGGGGTGCCTCAGGGTGGTGTTCTTTCTCCGTTACT
Source organism: Hofmannophila pseudospretella (assembly GCA_947369225.1). Lineage (NCBI taxonomy): Eukaryota > Metazoa > Arthropoda > Insecta > Lepidoptera > Oecophoridae > Hofmannophila > Hofmannophila pseudospretella. The sequence continues at coordinate 7,118,313 of OX376321.1, read as the reverse complement.
CTTCTCAATCTTCATCAATACCATCACCAATATCATCGACTGTAACTACCATCTATACGCTGACGATCTCCAGCTTTATCGACATTTCAGTGTAGAGAACATTGACACTACTATTGATGCCATAAATTCCGATTTGCAGCGTATCTGTACTTGGGCGGGGTCCTATGGTCTGTTGGTTAATCCTTCCAAATCCCAATCCATCTTCATAGGCAGTAGGTATATGTGCAATTTGCTTGAATCCTCCCATATTCCCACCATTTTATATAATGGTGTACCTATACTAGTCACCAACACTGCAAAGAATCTGGGAGTTATTTTAGATAGTAATCTTTCCTGGGATTCCCATATCAATGAAATTAGTAAAAAAGTCCATTTCTCCTTTCACTCTCTTAAACGTCTTCAAAATTTCTTACCTCTTCAAACTAAGATCAACCTTGCCCAAAGTCTTCTTCTTCCCATAATTGACTATGCCGACGTCTGTTTTCTTGATGCCAAAGAGGAGCTTTTAAATAAACTTGAAAGACTTCAAAATCTCTGTATACGTTTTATCTTTGGCTTGCGTAAGTTTGATCACATTTCCCAATTTAGGTCTCAACTCCAATGGCTCCCCATTCGTCATCGTAGAAATTCTCATATTCTTTGTACTCTTTTCAAAATTTTAAGGAATCCCACCTCTCCCCCCTATTTGCGTGAACGCTTTAATTTCTTGCGGTCGGGTGATAAGCTCTCTAGGTCCCACATTAGTTCCCTTCTACAGTTTCCTCGCACCCCCCACAAAACCGACTTCTTTAACTACTCCTTCTCTGTGCATGCGGTCAGGTTGTGGAATGCTCTCCCTCCCGGCATTCGTGAAAGTCAATCCTTTCCTATCTTTAAGAAACTTGTCAAGGAACATTATTCTTCTCTCCTTTAGTTTTATTTTGTCATCACTGTATTATCTTTATTATATTATTATTATATTTTTATGTTAGTATATAGTATTTATTTATTTATTTGTATATTTATGTATTATATTATATTTATGTACGTATTTTCTATTTTGTATTATTAAGTAGGTATATTTATTTAGCATATAGGTGTACACTTCGCCTGCCTTGTTATGTATCAAATTGTTTTTTTTTATGGGGTTTGCTGGAAGAGATCTCTCTTAGAGATAAGTCACGCCCTTTGTGTTTCACATTTTTTTTTTGGTATAAGTTTGTATTATATTGTGTACAATAAAGAGTTAATAATAACTAACTATTATAGTTTCGGCGGGCTGATAATCTGCCAATTCTTCCAGTTTCATATTTCGAAATTGAAGTCCACTTACTTTTTCCTGATCATCATCAGATCCTCAAGGTTTCAGATGTCGGAAACGCACCGTGAACCTGAATATTTGTGCTCTAATTCGAACCATCCAGCTATTACCGTTCCAGAGATCCCATCTGACATCAAAGATACTACAAGATCTTGGAAACCACTGATTCAATTTTTATCAGACCTAACTAAGAACACTCTCGACCAAATTCTCCATAAAATGTAAAAAACCTGGTCGAAATCGGGTCATCCGTTGTCAAGTTATGATGCCACAGACAAACAGACAGACAAACGTGTCAAACTTATAACACGCCCTCCCTGAATCGGTCGGGGTTTAAAAAAATATTTTATAAGGAAAACAGTAATAAAAGCTACCGATTTAATAAATAGGTATTAATAAAGTATTCAAGGCTAGGTCTTACTTTCATGTAGCGTAACTATTACAAAGTGTAATAATAATCGTGTCATGCGTGCTGCTTCCTTTGTTTGTCCTGTAACGAGACTTACACAAAGGGTTCGCCCACACGCAGCCTTCACTGCACGGATTAACAAGTGTATCTGATTACTGATGTTTATCGACAGTGCCGCCGGTAATCATCGACAACATGACGTCAACGGACATGGTGGTCCGGGAAGGCACCAATGTGACTATGGTGTGTCGCGCTACGGGCTATCCCGAGCCCTATGTCATGTGGAAGAGGGAAGACGGACAGGAGTTCAACTGTAATGGGGAATCTGGTAAGTGACTTCCATTTTTACGCTGGATGTGTACCCAATTTGGTTACCTACTTTTAGGCATCTAATACTGTAGGTACGAGTACATACGTGGGGCGGTCCATAAACTATTAGTAAACGGCTTGTTATCAACCTCATTGTTTTACTTTTATTATCCCTTGGAGGCAAATTTTATTACAAACTCCTTGGCCAAATATCACTAACTAGCGAACTTTAGTTATTTTTTAATTAATTGTTTTAAAAAAAATGTTTAAATGTTTAATTGTTTAAATCAAATCGCTTTTCAATCGCTATGATGAAGGTAACGCGGGAAGCATTTCATGCTATGATCTTACGAGGGTTAACATATAAGGAATCACATGAAAATTTGATCAGTGCTTTTGGGGAATTGTCTCCATCACTTGCCACCATCACCTATTGGTTTCGTAAGTTTAAGCGTGGTCGGAGCGACCTAAAAGATTACCTTATGCAGGGGCGACCACCAACGGCAGTCACTCAAGAAAACGTCAGTATATGCGTCAACGGAGTGGCTACTAATGGAATGTCGCAACATTACCAAGCGCGAGATTCAGGATGAACTAAAGATTGGATCACAGGCAGTTTCCAACATTTTATATGACCATCTTAAAGTTAAGAAGGTTGCATCGCAATGGATTCTCCACTCTCACAGAAGAGCAAAAAGTCCGGTAGACTGGTATCAGTTTATGCTAGATAAATTCGACGGAGGTAACTCACAACAGATGACCTACATCTTGACTTCCGATGAATCTTGGATATAGAGGTACGACTCGCTTACGAAACAGCAATCGACAGTATGGGTCTTTGAAAAAGACGATTTACCTACAAAGGTTGTTCGCAGTCGAAGCGACAACAAACAAAAAATGCCATTTTTTTCCGTCGCAGTGGGACTGTAGCCGTAATTCCACTAGAAGATTGAAAAAAAGTTAATAGCCAATGGTCTAGCGAGGTTTTCCTGCCGCAAGCCTTCCAAGAGCTAAGTGACGATCGTCCGAGGAGCGGAACGCATGATATAATTTTTCACCAAGATAACGCTCCCGATCACACGGCCACCAGAACCATGGTCTTTTTAACCCATTCGGGCATGCAAATGCTACCACCTCCCCCCTACAGTCCTGAATTGGCTCCGTGTGATTTCTTTTTGTTCCCCACGTTAAAGAAATCTCTGCGGGGAAGAAAATTTACGACTGCGGACAAAGCAGTATAGACCAATTTAGGCGGTTTTTTTCGACCTTCCGCAAGAACAGTTTTTTACATGTTTTCAAACTGGTTCAGTCAAATGCAAGTGCATTGATACCGCAGGGGAATACTTTGAAAAGTTGTAAATAAACATTTGTAATATTTCTTTTGTTTTCTATTTGACTAAAAATTAATGGATCGCACTAGGTGAGAATATATTTAAATTTCAGTGATCAGAATTTCCCTACCGCAAGCATGTCGTACGTTGACTAATCATATACCTTGCGTGGACTCCCTCAGGGTCCACCTAGCTATAGCGAAAATCACCCTTCGATAATAAGAAGTCTGTCGCCAAATATCTTCGTTTTGGTTGATTAGTTCCGAGTGTTTAGAAGAGTCAGTCTTTTCTAAACCCGCTGGCTCCATCTTCTGCCTCATCGCCATTTGTACCATAATGAGACTGAGATGAAACGCGAGTTTATTCTTGATTAAAAATACATGTCCATCAAATTGAAATCATAATTAATTTTACTAAACAAGTATATTGTAGCATAAAATCCGGTTCATTTCCTTGTAAATAAGACTACAAAAACACACATTCAGTACAAACAGTGTAGTTATTTCCTGTTCAAATATCAAGTACAATCGAGACGCTCTCGTAATACGGATATTTATCCGGTCAAAACATTCGCCTCCGGTCGGTCATTATGTTGCCGCTCGCAAAGAAACAAAACAGTTGGAATAAAAGGAAAATCTCTGAAGCGCGAAAGTGCAGGCTCGGAGATCACGTAAGTAAATGGATCTACGGATGGCTCTCGACCGGCTCGAGCAGCTCTCTAAGCACGGTTTATCGATTGCATAATCGAAATCCCCAGAAATAGTCACTCCCTCTCGATTGTTATTCTGAAAAAGAAAATCGAGTTTTTCAGTTGAACTCGGAGAGAAAGTTGAAATCGATAGTTTTGCAAGTAGCTTCTCGTAGAGTGGAGGCGACTTTAGTGTGATTGCTTTGCACAATACAAAATCAAACTGAACGATTATCACGAAACATCTCGTGGACACGACTTCGTGATGATTCAGTTTTCCTTTATTTGATTTTCTCATCAAGGATTTTCTAGTACTGACATCAAAATGTTCCGAGAATTCTTTTCTTCTTTTTTTGTTACATTATAATTGATTTGAATAATAATTCAATTTATAATGTAATACTGGGCATACATCGACAGGTTTTTTTCCATCGCCATAAAAAATACTTTTTAATTCTTATATTATGGTTTTTAATAGTAGATTGTCTAACTAGAGCGGGAGGGACTAGATTATCGCCACGAGTCTACTTCACAACACGAGCCGTAGGCGATTGAAAATATATAACTAAAGCACTACACACACTTTTTGTTTTGAGTTATCCGGTAGCAAATTATCTTCATTACTCTTATAAAATCTTTCGATTACAAGGTACAGTTCGTTTGTAATTAGTATAAAATTGCTGCTTATTGTCGAGACTTCCGATCGTGAGTAATAGAATCCAGCCCCAGCGCGGGAATAAATTTCCGCCCTAGGACAGGAATAGATTTCTGCCCTAGGGCGTAAATGTGGCACTGTACGCCAAGTTTTCTGTGGATAAATAGGCTAATTTTTGAGCAGATGTAACAAAAAATATTTCTTTTCCAAATGTTGACCAGTTTTAAATAAAGAAAATAAAATGCAGAATCTTTTTGTTTATTTTATACACACTGGCCATATTTCATACCTCAGCGGGAAAAATGTTTGATTTATTTTTAATAATAAATATGGCCATTAAACGAATGTTTTTAACGAATGTTGACCAGTTATAAAGAAATTTTTGAACTATAAACTTTTTAGTAATTATTTTACATTCAAACTATTAGGGGAACGGTAATTTCGTATAACACAACAAATTACATTTGTTGATATTTTCAACAAATTATATGTTTATGGAGGAGATATAGGCTAATAGTGTAAAAGTGCATCGCTTGAAGTGCATAAATAATATTTTCAAACCGAAGCAAATTGCGACACGTAAAATAGTAGTTGCTTCATACTTTCTTGAAAATGTTCTAAACCAACACATTAATTGATTCCCAATGTCCATAGTGAATGTGGTGGATGGTGAAAACCTGACCATCGCGAAGGTGTCTAGACTGCATATGGGCGCCTACCTGTGCATAGCGTCCAATGGAGTGCCGCCCTCCATCAGCAAGAGAGTCGTCTTGATGGTACAGTGTAAGTGCAACTCTATCTACCTAGGTTTAAGTGACAAATTAGTAAGGCCCATTCCCATCATAACCAAGTTTCCCTAGAGAACCGAATACCTAGATATAATTGTAGAACGTCGATGAATGCTTACCTGTTTTTGAAGTGAGAACTTCTTTAAAATCCGGGTACCGCTGTTGACGCTGACGTCACGCAGTGCCCGTCACGCTGTGCACTGGTTCGAGTCACTCGGAGACACAACTTTAGATAACAATAGCTCGGAGACCAAGTGAGTGAGGTTCGTGGGATAAAGTAAGGTTGTCTGGTACTTACAAAATAATTTGGTCCCCTTCCCCTCTCCCCCTCTTTATGAAAGATGATTTTAGGATATAACTAAAATATAGACATTACAACAACATTATACGACATTCAATCCGCTAATAAGCAGCCATAGCTCGAATACGAAGTGGGTAACGAGTGGCATATCAAAGGATAGACCAAGTTTGTCCACTAGTGGAAAAAAAATCTGATCTGGTGATTTCACTTGAAACCTATAAGTTGTAGTTCTGAATACAAATTGCCAATTTTCTGTTGATTCACCCAGTTGTTTTCTAGTCCGTTAAAATATATCACAAAAGACTTGAAAAGAAATCGAATTTATTCACATAACATTACCAAAGGCGCTATAAGTATTCCTAAAATTTATCTGACAATGGAATATTCCATTCAAAAACACTTCAGGTTCGTTCTAGAGCTCTAGACATAATACCTGCCGCTCTTTGAACAAAGTAGACGCTTAAGCCGTGATTTGACCTTTTCAGAATACAAATCCATAATATTATCGTACTTTCCATTTTATTCAATGTTTTATACCTATCCCGACAGGCATAGAATGTTAATATGAGCATTCCGAACCGTTCTATGCTAGCCATCAATTCTATGAAACATTTCTGAATGATTTCCTTTGCATGATGTAGCATGAAAATCGCATTGGGCGAAACATAGAAAATTGGCTTTCATACGTTTGAAAGTACGAACCTTTTGGAATAACTCGTCTATTTTAACACCGCACGCGAAGCCTCAGCCTACACACTTCGTATGCTCATTTACTGAGGTTTTTGTATGAAAATAGAACTTAGTTACATTTTTGACAAAATAAGGTACCTACCTATTAAAAATAAAATATAAATAAAACATGAATTAATCATGGTCATTTTTTTAAAATATATTTCGAGTTTTTAATTCAATCACGGACATGTTACAGAGTTTTACTAATAAACCGTTTGAACCACAAATTAAATATTCATAATATTAAATTTCTCACTCCCCCAAAGTTCGCCGTTTCACCAAATTATAGTAATATCACTTCCACATCTTTAGAAAGAAAAAAACGCCAGCACATTTCGCTCGCCCCGTTAACTTGGCCCCAAATTCTTCCTTCGTAAGTACGTGAGCATTTCCACGTCGTTTTCTTTCGGCGGGAGTCAGCATTCTGAAATATTATTTTTCTCGCTGTGGGCGTCGTTAACGAGTATTTACGAGGACACGGGAGTCTACCTGACGGTGCCTTCCGCCGGATCTGCCGTAATTGCGCCCAATTAGAGCATTATGCTGACGTGAATACGGCACGGACGCGATAATGGCGATACTATCTGTTCCCGGCCGGGTGCGCCCGCACCTCGCCCGCCAAACCCAATGAGACGCTTTCGTCCCCTTAATTCACATTCCGTATCTCACCGCCGCTTTCACAGCTCTCTCCATTTCTTATAAGATACGTGAAAATGTCCACGTAACTTTCGCTCGATTAACCAACGAGACTTCGTCGTGAATTCATTGTCAGTTTTCATTATGCTGAAGACAAATCATTATGGAAATGTGCTGAAAATGTTACCTATAAAGCAGGATTTCTCTTGTGTGGAGAACACTTTGAGTGCTTTGTATACTCAAGACGACTGGTTTGGTTTCTAAAGGGAAAAATAAGATTTAGGTATTTTGTTTAGACAGGTTTATACTTTCTGTTCTTTCTTTCTGACCTACGTCTCCGGTCAATCCATTAAGCATCACACCCACACAAATTGGATTACTTGGGTCAACAAAGGCAAACACGTCAGATCACATTTTCTCGTATTGTCTAGACTGGCTTGTAAAACTCGATGAAATTGCGCAGTTCCACCGATGCTGTCGATCCCGAACCAGCTGGAAGGCGCCTACATCGGACAGGATGTTACTCTGGAATGCCACACGGAGGCTTACCCCTCGTCTATCAACTACTGGACCACGGACCGGGGAGACATGATCATTTCCGGTACGTTTCTGATCACCATTTTCCTGTACTTACAAGTAAAGGTAAACTAAAGATATTAATGCTTGACCATTTCATTTCCTGTGCAAAAATATGGCATAACACGACTTTATAAGCATAACTTTTGACAAAATCGATGACTGCGTAAAATAAAATGTATATATCGAAATTATAACCTTTATCACCTTTAGGAAATAAATCTAGATATTCAGCCTACCCAACAGGATTTATTATAACAAACAGATAATGTCGCTTTTGTTTACGTATGTGTTTAATGTGTGTAATAAAGTGTTTATACAAGTATAAGATCGTTACCTATAATCTGTGACGAACTCGCTGAAGGACAGTTTAGATAGAGAACTGAATAACTAATAATTTATCGTCACTGGGTCATAGCATTCAATTAAAGGGGAACGACCCACTATTTTATTCTTCACTCAAGAAAGCAATCAAATAATGACTTTTTATTGAACGAGAATCAATTTCACTGCCCCACCAACACTTGATAATGATAATTGTCAAGAGTTTTTAGGTTTTAACAGGGAACCCTGTCTTCCTATTCAGTACGAACGGAACGGCAAAGGAGCGAGCGACACCAAAATGTAACACTTTTAACGCGTCTCTAGGTCAGTCACTATTAAGCCGAACTCAGTGTCGTAAGTGTTTATCGCGAGAGCAAGATCGCTCGCTCATTATGACAATAATTAATTCCGTCACAGCAGTAAGTCAATGGAAAGGTCATTCATTGGTTCCTTGCGGTTTTTATTGCGTCAACGGACTTTCATATGTAAATAACTTTGGTGTCAATTAAAAGGCATTAATTTGTGAAGTGAATAAAACAAAAGACATTGAACAACAACAAGAACTTATAAAGTTATAGAAAGTTAATATTCAAACTAGTGTCTTTGCGCATAAGAATTTAAAGAGGGAAGCTGCGAAATATGCAAAAAAAAAATAGGGCAGAAATTGCAGAGCGGGTCAGGAGGCATCGAATGACACTAAAATCATTGCAATCGACCAACTGTAGCGCTGGCAATGAGCCCCCGGAGACCGACGCGCGCGCGCAATTTTCCAATTTGTAATACTTGTCTTGATACTTGTCTTTCATTTATTTGCTTATAATACAGGTACAGGGTTCCCTGTCCAAAAGTATAGTCACGATCAAAATCTTACTTCGGGATTTTTGACATGGAATCTATTTCATATCTTACACACTCGCTTTGTATGTGAGTGAACTTGTATCGTGTCACCGTGACGAAAATGTGTAATTTTAGCATACCACTAGCTCTTGAACTATTTAACCTATTAAAATGGAAGCTATACCATTGGATAGAGTCATTCGGCGCCGTTCTAACGATATCTAACAATAACTGAAACATTGTTTCCCCGCTTCGCTACAGCTTGCCGAAGGAGGTCCTAGGCCAAAAAAAATACCGACTTATATTAAATTCTCTATTACTTTGGAACTATTATAGATATCGAAACACTTGAAACTGCGTTGTGATAAGCTTGAACTACGCTACTTAAAACCAAGTCTCACTTCCATCAGTTGAAAATAATTGACTAGTTTCATCAGTTGTGACCTCATGCCTCGCATAACGTGGCGTGATATATAAAAAGGAAGTGCAGCCGAATTCGACAAACACCCATGTCTAACGCAGAGCGACAGCGCATCTATCGTTTGCGATAAAAATCGCAACAATCGGACAACTATGAGCCAACTGGCGGTTCCATGTTTCGGCAGATCCTTTCTGCCTGGCAGGTTTTTTCAAAAAACCTAAAAACTCTTGACACTTCTAACCATCCTTCATTCTTCAGAGGTTTTACACTGCTTTACTACACTTAAAATGCATGTTTGCTAAACTTAAGTATGTTTCATGTCTTGGTCCAGACTCATTCCAGAAGATCATGATCCAGATAAAATAAATGTTCAGGGTAGACCTGAAGCATTTATTTTATGTTTATGAGCAAAGTTAGCCTGATTTTATGTTCGCAGCCGCTTTGCGTAAAATGTAAAGCCTGACAAACTACAGTCGGAGGCCATCCAGCCCCGATCTTGCAGAGTTCGGTGAACGAAGCATACGCCATAATAGACTTTAGAAAAATTCTAGATAAAATATCTTGCACGATACAAGACCATAATCAGTCTCTATCTCTCTATATCTTTCTTTTTTCTTTTTCCTGTCTGTTTTTCTTGTTTTTATAGTGTGATCTGTGAATATGGATGATATTCGATGGATACATCGAATTAAATTCATTGTGAGAAATTGCATATTACAGTTTCATAATCAACTATTTATATGTTCACAAATAACTAGTCTTACATTTCATCCAACAGGCAATAAATACATAACTTCGTTCAGCGACGAGAGCTACAGCCGCAAAATGAAGCTGACAATACGCAAAGTGTCACCGAGAGACTTCTCCTCGTACCGCTGCGTTGCCAAGAACTCCCTCGGCGAGACCGATGGCCTAATTCGACTCGACGGTATGAAAGAAAAAATATTTCAATGTTTTTAATAGATGTCAATTCTAAAAGTTAGTATATCAATGATTTTTGTAAAATTGTATCGTTCTTAGAGATATTCGGAGTACCAGCTGTTTGAATAGTCTCTCCTGACTGTTATTGAAAGTGGTCACTTATTAATCTGGTAACCAATCTGCCCTGTTTGTCTTAGCCTATTTATAAAAAAGGCTACAAAAATGCTACTGTGCTGCTAATATTGCAACTATCATATACCCTCAAGTACTACATACGAGTACATCCAAGTCATTCTTATTTGCAGAAATTCCTGCCCCGTCTACGATAAGTACCACAGCAAACTACGTCCCTACGTTTCCTCAAAGAAAGAAAGGTGAGAATCAAGTGAGACTCCAAAATTATCCTAGCGCAATAACCAAATTATTCAATACAATTATATTTAAAAGGGGTCATTGGGCGCACTTCGATTGGCTCTCGAAAATGATTTAGGTATCTAAATAATTAATGCCGAAACAGCTTCAAAGTTTCTAATGAAACCCTTCCGGGGCCGATCAACTCTCGATTCCTGGATTAATTTTTCATGATCAATTCTCCCGTTGGAATCGAGAGGCCGGAGGAAAATTTGGAAATTCAATATAGCCACGAAAACCTCGATTAGAAAGGCAATAGCAGTCAAAAGTTGAGTCCCACGTGCCTTTTATACATTCATCGTGCTCCCGTAGCCGCTCGAGTTCGCCCGGAAAGGTCGATGGTGGATTTTGTATTTATTGGTTTCGCCGCCGCGGCCCAATGCTTCCGTACAATTGGGTCGTTAGTAATATTATTGTGGGAAAAGCGATTTTGTTTGCGCTTTGACTTCCAATGTAACCTGTTATTGTTATAGATTTCGGCATTCTTTTATATTCTTTATAGCGTCATATATTATGTTCAGACTTGAAAGCGTACTTTCATGGCCGCCTAAACAAAATGCGAGAAGTTTTATGATGCAATCATTTTCCGGATCGTTTTTCCGCTCTAGAGATATTTCTGCTCACACCTTCAAATATTTCTGGCAGGTAAACACAAAAATCGCTGGCGGGACAGTTCTGCCGAAAATAGGGTCATAGGAGACTACGAGGTCGAGGAGTGGAAGGACCCTGGTGGTGAGTATACAATACAAATAATCAAACAAGCCACATCTATACACGCCACATACCGGCCATTTCTAAACCACTTTCCCTCTTCAAAAACCTGTGACATGAAAGCATTTTGTGGTCAGAAAGGCTTAAAAGAAAGTAATTCAAAATGGTCCGTGTTTTTGTAACCTCCATATTCCAACACTCTTTATTGTAAATAGCTACATAAAATGCTTCACGTACCCGTTTTCGTGATTAACAATGCGGATCTCATTAAAGTATATTTTGAAACATAATGTTACGGTCAGAGCAATAAATTAGTGATATCGTAATATCTAAATTGGGTACCCGGATAAAGTAAAGTGTTCCTGGGTAGTAAATAAATTGATAATGATAATGAACCCTTTAAATCTTGGCGCAAACAGGTACTTAAAAATTATTTGAGAGTCCTTGATAGGGATCGTCTTGCCGCTATTCCATAGTGAAAATGTCACTTTCCAATCGACATGTACAGCTTTGCTCGTACATTTAATATTGATTTTGATCAGGAGAGGCTATTACGAGCAAGAAACTTGTGCTTGAAGAAGATCCCTAACAATTTAAAACCCTCTACAATGCCGAGGGAGTTCAGTATCCATAACTTAACATGTTTTCTTTAATGACTTTTTCATTTTGTCATAGCTTCATTTTTACGAAAAGTCAATATTTGTTAATGCGAAAAACAATAAATCGTAGAACAAAAAGTTGTTCTGTTTTGAATACTGAACAACCCATTTCGGCCTTTTACGGGGATTTTACACGCGTATACTAGAAAAACCTTAAAAGATGATATGTTGGCACAGATTACGAGTCAACCCAGGCTTCAGGTTCCATCATTACCCGAAGCAGTTTCCTCATCACCGTATCTGCAGCAATAATCACCAGCTGACACACAGTCATCACCGCCATCGGTGCGACGTCATAGTGCCAACTTTAGATGATTGTGCTAAACAAGATACGATATAATCTAGCAGTGATGAAACTAGTTTAAACATAAGCTTACTATGTTAATATTAGACTAAAGCAAAGCGGGGTTGTTGATCATTTCAATTATACAGGAAGGCCCAAAAACCAACGTCAACCCGACAAGACCAGTCGAAATAGGAAGGAGTCGTCCCGCAAGCGATCAAATAAAACATTTGAGTGTAATTTTTTCAAAAGTACTCATAATATACTTTAGTTTCTAAAAACTATTAATATTAATAAAGAACGATTTTAGTAAGCCAAAAGTTTGTATCCACCTAAATGGGTTTTTATTCAATAGAAATGGGAATTTACACAGAAATTTAACCAAGGGCGGATATTTACCTAGGTTGATGCCAATTTCTTCACGTTGAAAAAAAAACACCGCGTTTTCGTCGTAATTCTATCTTTTAGAATTCTTGCACACTTCTTCCTTTTGCAGAAAAATAGCAATAACTATTTTTCTAAGAATTACAAAATTCCTACATTTGTAGCTGTAACATCCGAAAAAATTACAGGAGGTAGAAATTTTCCCGAATTTTGAAAAATCCAATAGCTCTAAAACCAAGAGATTTCAAATCAAAAAATCAAGTTTAGTTATTCTGGTTAGGCTAACCATCACGTCTTGCTGGGTTGACGTTGGTTTTTAGGACAACCTGTATTTTGATATCAGTATAAAGTTAGGATTTTGGGTTGATAACTTTTTAACGCCGTAGAACAATATTTTAATTTAATGTTAACGTTTATACCTATATCAAAACAATACGTATGAATATATATAATTATAGTGTTAATATATGAAAGTTAGAAATACTTTTGAAACATCGAACACATCCATCAATTTGTTTCAATTAAGTTTTAGATTTTACTCAAATATATTTTTATGAAATAATCTTCTAGCTGATTGTAAATATAATTCAGATGTATTTCTACATTAAAAGACTGATATTTTTGTATGATAATGTGCCATATCTGAATATACTTAGTGCGATATTTATAGTCGTCATAGAAGGTGTTATCATAGAGCTGAAGTATACAGTGTAGACCATAACGATTAACACGCTATGTGCATGACCGCGGTCCGTTTTGCATTCTTTCATTCTTTCTCACTCTTACAAGCAACGAAATTGCTACATCAGAATGTGATAGAATACCAATGAGCGATGGGTATCTCCAACCATTAGACAATTACTCGCAAACTAGAAATTGCTCATCAACTGATAGAACCTCGTCAAATAAATGGGAAAAGCCATATCACTTACTATAGTTATCTTTCGAATAGCATTGACGGCAGTATCTTTTGTATTGTTAGATTTGTTAGCAACTTTATGTAAGATTTACAAATACTCTGCCGAATGTTATAAACATCTGGGTTCTTAAAACTCTAAAAAATCTTCATAACATATTTTTGTATGGAATCATTGTAGATTAATATAAAGCTACAACATTTATTTATGAGATCGCAGTATAATAAATAACGTTCTGTAAATAAATTCACATCACATCTGCAATAAAGACAATATTCTGTGCTTTGTAATATAAATAAATAGCTATAGCGGTAATACGACGAGTACTAATGTTTCCAATCCAACCAAGCTTATTATTTATAAGTACCTATCTGTATCATAGACAATAGAGACTCATTTCCAAGTTTATATTCATTGTAAGTCCAACATATCTATTGATTCCCCTTCTCTGACCTAAAAACACACATATCTTGGACGGTATATTTCCGTGTTGATATGTATGTACCTATCTATAGGCATCGTTGCAGTTAGCTGTTCATGTAAAGTATTAAATATATATAAACCAATTTATAGTAAAATGTTTTATTTTCTCATTTTCACGCTCCTTTTGTACCCTATGTATAATGGAAGACATGTTTAGCAATTCACTATTGACACGATAGAAGAAGAACTAGACCATTGGTTGGTTGAAAATGACGATACTGGTATGGGCTTATTGAGTCAAAAGACGGCCTTATATTAAATTTCAGTCGCCAGAAGCTAGCCGACACTTCTGAAACCCTCACAAAGGTTTATTTTACTAACAAGATAGTGATATATTCTACTTACCTACTTTATCCAAAATATCATGAATACAAACACAGAGATAGTAGAGTGTAGTCTGAGCTTTTTCTAGTCGATGAAAGCTCTTTTTCCGTTTCCTATTCATGAATTTCGATAGAAAGAATTGTAAGCAATTGGTGCAATACCTCAGTTTGTTCAAATTTTGATGATATGAATTAACCATTTTAATACGATCTGTTGCATCCAACTATAAGCTACCAGGCTTCTAATATAAATTATCATCATCAGCACTCTATCCTAATCCCCAGCTGGACAAGGGACTCTCCCAAAGAGCGCCTTTGTACCCAAACCTCGGCTCTCCGCGTCGAGTTGCTGCTATACTCGTATAATACAAACCACGCTACACAAAACAATGCTTTTGCTACAATAACATAAATATATTCATCGTCTTCGTCTTATTAGGATAATAGTCTATTTAGTGCCACATTGTCGCCTGAATGTTAAGTCTACCCGAGCCTAGGCGATCGCTGGTGATACACGAGGTGCAATACGTCGTTCTTGACACACGAAATTCTCAGGACACTTTATGTAACACCTGTGAAAGAATATCTTTTAAAGTGACTGTCGTAGACTCAGCGTAATGGCGCATTTCACGAAGTGCGTAGACATTTCACGAAGTGCTAATAATCTTAGACAGATACTGCAATGGTTGAGATTTACACTATCTGTCTAAGAATTTTAACCACTTAATGAATTGCGTATTGTTAATTCGCACATAGCGTAATGGCATTGAATCTCATGTGTATCATAATCATTATTCTATAAAACTAGCGTCATCTGGTAGATTGTTGTATTAGAAATACTATACTATTTGTATATTATCGATACTTCGTATCGCTACTTGGTAGAACTTCATTAAACTTAATATTAAATGAGATTTATGGCACTTAGTTCTACAACATTTATTTAATTTTATTTTTAAATAAATTGCCCGCGACCGGTTATTTACTAAATATTAACTATATTTAACAATATTCTCATTAGAGAATAAAACTGACACTGTTTGTGTAACGACACTTAAAGCAAATAAGATTATTTTTTTGGGCAATAAAAGAGATGGCGCTAGTATAGATTCATAATTTAAAATCTGGCATCATGAAGTGCGGTTCAACGCCATTACGTCATGTGTCTACGACAAATAGACTTTGATCCGAGAACACTTAACACAAGGCCTATGACAGATGTGCGAAAAGCAAGTTATTTGTGACCACTTCTCGAGCAGGTTGTTACATAAAAATAATTAAACTGTACGAGTATAAGTAATACTTACTCTAGGTATTTCTACAAAATTACGTTTCGCGGGAACAGAGTCTAGAAATTTGCGTAGACGGCGAGCGACAAAGCTCTATTGTTCCCAAAATTATAACTTGACTCCTACCTGCTCTAGGATATTTAGCATAAAATAATGAGCTCGGAAGCGAGTACTGGGCTCCTCGAGCCAACGGACAGTTTAATGCACTTTATAGCCATGTAAGTGACTTGCTGATATAACTCTGTCAGTTTTAAATTGGTCATCGCATCGCCAAGTCTGCTAGAAGCGGCTCTTGAGCTGCTATTCATGTCTCGTCCGCCACAGCAATGGACGCCCATTTATGCCTCGTTTGCATCAAAACATACCAAGTTTTTTCAGACTTTTTCGTATGCAGCTGTCATGTTAGTCGTAACATCTTTGTGGGAACTCATTTCAAAGTTTTAAAATGTTAAACTGAAAATTATGCGCAAATTTAAAAATCTGTGCTTTTTCTACTCTGTTAACATAAGCCAGCATTTTTACTCGTTTGCATTCAGCTACTCTCTCATTTCCAAAGTAGATTGTACATAAACTACATACAATTTATCTAAATAATTCAACTGGAAAATTGATAGACATTACGTCCGCGGGAAAGGCATATCATATTGTTGCGAGCGCCCTACGCGAGGCTATATCGATTTTATGCAAAATGCAACTAAGTTCCGCACCGTCAGCGAGCGTCTGTACTATAATATTAGCCATAAACCGCGCTTATTTTACCCTGGCTACACTGCTTTATTAAAGCCATCAATAATAACAGCACCTACGTAATCGAACCATAACTCTAAAGTTTGTTGCATTAATTTTATAACAGGTCACATTGTATCAGATTAAAGCCTATTGAGGACGTTAATGATATTGTATCAAATGATAGTAGCAGAACTAGGGCACGATACTTAATAAAATAATATAATAGGAATACAATAAATAATCACGTTTTGCCCCAATGTTAAGAAAAACCTCAATTCAGCACCAAAAGTAGGAAACTGCGCACCCATTAAGAGTTATAAAGTGAAGAATGTGTCACAAAATATCCAACGAAATAAAAAACACCGTCACCCGAAGGTTCAATCAGGCAAGAAACATTTCGTTTTTATGGCCGATATCGTCATATAAAGAAACGTATAAAAATAATAAGGAGCCGTAGGAGAGTGGGGGAAAATAAAATATAATAATAGCGCGCCGTCAACGTCATTGTCCGACAGGACCCAAAGCTGAAAGGATTTGCGGAGTTTCAGAATGATTATATGATTGAAATTATATTAGATTGACCTGTCGAATAGTGACCATGTTCACGTCGTATTGTGCAATATTATACTGAAATATTATCAGCATCGTCGATCATGTTATTGTACATACTATCGCTAATAGAAAAGTAATATAACATATTTCGACTTTAAATTTTTGTTCAAGTGCATAAATAAAACTTTCAGGGATATAATTATATTGTGATACATTTTTGAAGTCGCGAATGTAATGCAACCGAATCGTGAGAAAATAGTAACTAATAGGGTACATAGGCATAGTAGATCAGTAGGTACAGCGCGTGAGCTTTTAGTTAAACATTCGGGTATCGGGCAAAATCAGCCTGTCTCTGTCTTACTACAGTCGTAGTACATTCGCGTATCGTTAATAATAACCGAAGCACACCGAAGTTTCCAAGGCCCGAATGTTTAACTAACAGCTCACGTTATAATGTATTTAGGTATTTACTCCCTAACATATCTACATATTCGACACACAAAAAGGGTCTGTGGTCAATTTCGTATTTGAATATCGTACCTTCAGCACTCTATCATAAAGTACGATATCGGGGACAGTTACAATTTTGTTTACAAGGATTTATCTGTTCTGTGTCGCACAGAAACAACACCACTTTTATTGTATCCTCGAGGGACCCTGTTCCTTGTATTGGATTATTGTGGCTTCACGTGACTGGTCGATTAGCGATTTAAAAATACATAGGTATAGTACCAACGTATTCAGTATGTGTTTCTCTTTCAAAGGAGTTATGTAAACCATTTTAGATTTTACCTGATGTCTTTAAAATCCATTAGAAAAAAAATTATGTATTTTACAATATTAACGTATACCCTGACCAGGGTTATAAAAACCCTCGCTATACGAGAATATACTGCGGAATTAAATGAAACTATTTTTTTTAAAGCGAACTCCATCACGACTATAAAAAAAATTTTAAAAAATGTAACCGACTCTACTGAAGTGGCGCTCTTTTGTGTTATTTTGTTGATCGCCTACTTCAGTAGATTCAGTTACATTGTTTATTTATTTTTAAATTTCACGCCTTGCCGTGATAGAGTGCCGCTCAGTTAATCATTTTAACGGCGACCAAAAAAAAAACATAATTAATAAAATTAAAATATACTGAGATTTTTTCTCTGAGTAATTTTAAACTACTTACAATTTATTTGGTTATCTGAGGTAAAATGTGTCAAAAAATAGAGGGAAAAGATAGTTGGACCCCGATAAAAAGTTCCAAAAGAAGTAGACGTAGTCAAATATTGTATTAATCATTTTGTACGCATTGTATCATACTAATTTTGTGCAATAAAGAGTATTCATTCATTCAAAGAGGATTAATCACTACGTTTACACTAAGGAAGTTCTAAGTAACCACCAATGAGTTTTTCAACAATTTCAAGGCTATGATCTGTCAAAATCTTTTAGGTAACTCTAGGTTACCAAAGTCGTAAGTCCGTGCGATAAATATTAATTGCCTGATTTTGTAAAATTATCCAAATGATACTAATTTGCGGCAACATGTTGTCGATTCAGAATTAATATTTTTCTGCCAGCTTCATCATGTGTTGCATTAATATTCATATTATTAAAAGTGTTTTGACACAATTACAGAATTGTTGCCAGAGGCAGGCCGAGGTACCCCGTCTTACATTTTTTTTAATTATTCAGAAACTGAACAGATTTAGATATTTTAACTCGTCCTATTCCCTAATTCCAACAATACCAAGCCTAACGCAATACATTTCATCAAAATCGGCCCTCTAGTTACCGAGAAACTTCGAGACAAATCCACATACATACATACGCGTCGAATTGAGAAACTCTTCTTTTTTGTCGTCGGTTAAAAATACCATGGCGCCCTCTTGCTTGACAGGGTAGGTAAATATATAGTGGTAATATTAATATAGCGAAAAAATTTGAAATTAGTAGGTACTTCTAGAGGTAACTATAATATATTATTATGGGTGGACGAATGTCACATTGGGATTTTGTGGAGTCAGAGCTTGTCTCCTGTCTGCTTACATATAGGTAGGTATTATTACAATGTGAACTTTGTTGGGTTCTGCATATTTCATAATTTTATCGAACATATTAATAATTTACAAGTAAATTCATTAATTTATAATTCGTAATTTGATGACGTTGAAAAAATGTAGGTACTTTATTAGGCTTAGTTACAATAAAATATATTGACTTTATTTTAAAATCTTCAGATATCTTATTCACTGTTACGTTGTAACAGTGTCAGTAATAAAAAATCAATTTTTATAAGTAGTAAATATATGAAATTATGGTAATAGATGACACTACTTGATATATATTATTACCACTATATATTTACCTACATAGGTACTACCGTGTGTAACAAAATCCCCCTATAGAGCCGAAAGGTGGGTGTTCACTGTTCAGTATTCATAACTGAACAACTTTCACTGGGGACCAACTCTAAAATTGCAAAATAGCTGTTAAATACTGAAGTTAAATACATACACGACCGAAATGTATAATGCTATTATTCCTGTAATTGTGTACAATAAAGTGTTTCTATCTATCAACCTGTGTATGAAACAGTTTACTTTTTTTGCGATTTTAGATTTGGCCCTATAGTGAAAGACGTTCAATTATAGATTCTGAATTCGGCTTTCGAATTCGAATTTCGGCTCCATATGGGGGTTTTGTTACATCCTGTGTACTGTCACGAAGCAATAACAGAACTGTTATTGTATTCGCTTGGGACTGTGTTTCTTGAGTCAGGATTATTACGGCTTCTCATAGCTTTTGGGATTCAATGTAAACATGCAATCATGAATTGAAATGAAATACGTTTACCGTATACAGCAATTGCTAAGGAAGCTGACTGCAATACCTAGATTTTGACTATGTAGTTCTAGCGGTCAATAATTATGTTAATTGATGATAAAAGCAACAGTAGCAGCAGCAGCAGCACTGTTGTGTTAATGGTCCCCCATCAACCCCAATTTGGAAGATAAAATGACCAATTTATGAGATTCTTTCAAACTTCAGATCTTTATTTATAATATTCAATTATACGTCATTTATCATTTATCATTACAAACCATTATTATTTAAATTGAATTTCTAATTAACCATAATAAAATAAATTTCAATTTTAATTAACTAAGTGTTATTTTTAATTAATTTTTTTAATCATGCAATATGGGTTGGTGAGTACCTACCAGATCTTACTGACGTTGAAGAACCACTGATAGAGAAAATACTTATAATATGATGGTATGGCCAAAACATCAGGGTATACTTACACTTTGGTACTTTGTCACGTAACTTATTTGACTTTTACGTACATACGAATATAAAATATCAAGAAATAATAACAAAAATTATTGCGACAGGTATCTACAATGTGTATTTCCACTGTACCGTACCTATACGACTTTATCCACTCACATCACTGTATACATACTATAAAATAAAGTCCCTCGACTCGTCCGTCTGCCTATGTCAGTAAAGAATAATATAGAAAACGACGGACTTTGTTTCAGTTTTACTTCTTCTTTTTTCCCGACCAAAACGCAGCCACATCGATAGCCGTCTGGTTGGCCTCGGAAAGCTCCTCCCGCGTGCAGGTGGTCGGGCACGCGAGACAGCAGAGCAGGTGCGCCATAGGGGAGATACCACAATCACACTTAACTTGATCGCTGGAAAATATCTTGTGGATATTATCTACGCTGTTGTTTCAACCTGAGTTAAGCGGTTAAGCGTTTTCACTGACGTATAGATTGTTTCCCGTTGATGATCATAAACACGTGCGATGTCGAGGCGGATCGCTAGTCTTAACATAAATAAACTTAGTATAACCTATACCTACTATTACTCAATTAAGCGTGAACGGTTCAAAGGATTTAGGTTTGTGAAATTCTACACACAAATACAAGCTGTAATATACTTAGCATAATATTATTATCTCACATAGAGCGAATTTACACATCATAAAGGCTGCCCCTTTTGTACTTATATTACCTAATTAATATTTTCAAATGTTTGCAGTAAAAATAACTTGTAGACTTTACATTTTTATGAGATAACTTTTGCAACCTTCATTATGTAGGTACACTTTTTTTCTGCTTGTACACTTTATGTAATTAGGTTCAGTAATTATAAAGAGTCTATTACCAGAATTCCATAATTACCTTAAAAACAAAAATGTATCAAAAATGAACTAAAACAAGTAAGTATTACAGGATGGAAAGAGAATATGAGGCACTTATGGCAGGTACCAGAACCGAAACGTTTTCAAAAATCTGGTAAAGAAGGTAGTTTTAAATAAATCTAATAATCAGGGAAGGTCCCTTAAGAACATTTTCACGTCTATTGTTGAGTTAACGTAGTACTTGAGAATATGATTTTCTGCGCATAAATCTTTTTGTAGACATGAAGATGGCACATTGATTGGCAGGCGGCATTTGGCAGGATCTTTGATTCATCTAATTAACGTTACTAGGTAATATTCAATTAACGAGGCTAATACTTGCTTTATATATAGGTAGATAGTGTCTATAATTACATCAAGTGCCTACAGCTATCTAAATACTTAGCTATAATTAGGGGTTAGGGCTAAATGTGTATAGCGTTTTGTTTTCTTTGGTTAATAAATTCTCTCTATTATTGGGCAATTTGGGTGGTTCTGGGAACTTTTATATTTAGAGCTTTTATTACTAATTCCAGCCAAATCCAATCACAATAACAACATAAACAAGATCGTAGCAAGAAATTGTTTTTCGGGAGAGGGTAAACAACTGGAAGAGAGAATATAAGCGCGATTTTTAATTGAGAAAGTCGAAGGGGTTGACATACTCCAAACCTTCGTATCAGTCTATGACCTTATAGAAGTAAATTTTTAGCGTTCCGTAACCGATTAAGAAACCCTTATAGTTTAATCATGTCCATCTGTCTGTCTAACTGTATGTATATCACAGAGGGTCCGCCTCTGTAGCTCAAGACATACAGTTACAAAAAATCCGAAAAAAATGTGACATAACTAAGTATACGTACTATGATATACCAGGTAACAGATCAGTAAGTACTTACTTTCAATGAAGTTTATAACGGACCTTGTACCAAAATAACGTGAAATCTACAAAGAAAGTAGTATAGTAACAGTTAAGTTAATTTGGAACAAATGGTATAAAATTTACCGCAAAACATTTTTTGTAATGGAACTACGGAACTATATAATATCATCAACCCATTTTTATTTAAATTTAATTTATGTTATATTTTCTATAACATAGAGGAGCTCGTAGCCTAGTTGCGAGCACGGTCTGAAAGTGATCGTGCAGGTTAAGCGACGTTGGCGCGGTCGGTACCTGGATGGGTGACCTCTAGTGGCATATTTCATCTGAGCTCCTTCGTGCCTCGGAAAGCACGTTAAGCAGTCGGTCCCGGTTGTTGTCGTTCGACAGCAGTCGTTCAGCCATGTCAGATGCCTACGGGCGGCCTGAACGACTCTGACAAATAGGTTGGCCACTAACCATACGAAAAGCAAGCAAAGCAAGTATAACATTTCAGTTACAATTCTACCATCGGTGTTAATATACTGGCAGATTTTTTTCTTAAAACATCTAGGAATTCAGTCCTTTTACAGCCTTTACCGGCACATTTTTTCCGACTTCAAGCAGAAATCTAGATCTGTACTGTAGCCATCATATTAATGACACAAACATTTTTAAAGCTTCACAATCAGTTCACAGTGCACCATTAAAATAATAACTTCCTCTGTTATGCTTTTAAAAATGATTGGGATATGAAGATATCAGATTGTATTTGAAATTTAATACCAATTATCCTGCAATAACTAAATATAAAATTCTACATCAAAAACCTCAATTAAAAAAGTACTCGTAGGCACCTTTTTTACCTAAGTGAAGATAGTGCAATTAAGGGATACCCAACTCTTAGATGTGAGATGTTTTGCCAAGGTTGAAGTATTATCGTAATGAATATAATCGTGTTGCCAATAGTATAATACGTGGTATACGTGGTATCGTGGTATACGTGGTATTACACTATTGGCAACACAATAACTTCAAAATAATCACTTAGCTATACGTACATCTCAAATCGAAGAGTAGTCACATAAATCGGACATGAGCGCCTTCTCCTCTAGAATGATGATGTGAGCACTGACAGCGAGCCCAAGGGATTGTGCAAATGCACTTTTATAGAACATTTGACATTTCAGTGCCCGACTAATGTATGGAAAAATGCTCACATTGCAGGCGCCAACTATCAGACGCGGTTTCCATATGAAACTTCTCTAGCGAGCACAACGGGTGAATTTCAAAATCTTTCTAACGATTTTCGCATGCTAGGCTACTCAAATAAATTAAAAGAAGAAAATTATTCGCGAGCAGGATTTTAGCGATATTAACCGCAATAGCTCAGTTGGTTAGAGCACTGCCACGGAACGGCAAGGTCGCAGGTTCAAATCGCACCCTTTTTCTATTTAATCTTTCTAATGACAATAATTATGTGCCAATAAAATGCAAAGTGAACGTGAATAACATTCGGACGCCCGGACCACTGGGATGAAACTTAAAAACATACTCGTACTCATATAACACATGAAAGAAGTTTTGCTGCAGCAATAAAGGTTAAACACCATCCTCCGCAATGCAGCTACTATTCAATGACTGTAGTAAACTTGAAGAGATATTATCACTTGTTCGATTTTGAAACGAATCTCGAAGGTGCTCGCTTCGCTTTAACTACGGAACTTGGATCTATACCTACACTAAGCTGGCCGGAGGCAGAGGTGGCAAATGAAAATAAAACCTCCAGCCATCAGTAGTGTAGAAAAGTTACGCTTCTGTTTAGCCCGATTCCTTCACATTTTATATAAGAATAAGAATATGTTTGTTTGTGCGGTAAGATGACAAAGTATCCATAGTCCATACACCAGTAGGAACTTAAGCATAGGTTATATTAAACTAAATAAAATTAGTGAGCAAAAAGTTACAATAAACGCAGGAAGTTTCTGTATAAAATGCGACATCATCAGTTCGACTCACGACTCGACTCACAGCCACTCTAAAGCTGTATTTAATTGATGTGCCAATAGCAGCAGCCTATTAATGTCCCCATTGTTGGGGTACAGACCTTCCCTTGCCCAAGGTGGTACGGGCCATGGCCCAATGCTGATTGGTGGATTTCACATACCTTCGGAAACTTTTCATTTCCTCAGACATGCAGGTTTCCTCACGATGTTTTCCTTCGCCGTTAGAGCAGTCGATATTGATGTGCCGTAATAAAAGTTAATTGTAGCTATTTCTTAGCATAAGTCATAATATCAATCTATAAGAGTGCATTAGTACGAATGTTGCTTCGTCAATACTTAATTAGATTAATTATGTAACACCATCATCATTCCTCATCATTCATTGCTTCAAGTAATTTAAATGCAGCATGCAGAACCAGTCCTACCACTCGTTACGTGACGTTAGCAACTATTTACGGTCGTCGTTCTACGATACCGTGCAAATTAAACGGACAAAATATCTTGTGGCAATGTGCCAATATGAGACCCAAAATTATACAGAAAGCTTACATGTCTGCCCATATTTAGGTGAAGTTAAATAAAGACCATAAAAATAAAGTAAACCCGTAATGAGAAAGATATTAATCATATCTACACAATTTATGAAACGAGGGTGTACTAATTGGTCGCAAATGACAGAATCTCTGGAACGGTGGCTCGGCCCACGCCATTAATACTTGTTAGGTAGCAACATAAAGGGAATCATGCCGGTCTTTCTTGAAAAAATATGCATTCTCTCTAACTAACATTTAGTGCTCTACTTCGCAGTTATTACTCCTATCATTTTGGCCGAATGGAACGGACTTAATGGTCATGTTTTACATTTAGCGTAAAACCCCTTTATAACTCTATCACGTTTTGGCATCTGTAACTGTAGGTGTTATTTTGGAGATACGAGTAATTTAATACATACGGTGTTGTGTAACTACGTGGTATTCTTATTTTATACGTTCTGTATTTTTCTTTATTATACAATTTTAACTTCTATCAATTTAGTATCAAATTAATAATACACATAATTTCTTGTAAATAAGTTTCATTAATATGTTTATATAGTTTCGTTTCATTAATAGTTTCATAGTTTCGAGGCGCCTTATTGTCTGTCTCTATTTACATCGGAAAGGATGGGGTATAAAAATATACCGTAAAAATAATTAAGTTTGCTGTCATGATAAAATTCAAATTGCTGCCTTATATAAAAGATTTAAATAGGTTAACCAAAGCTATGAAATCTATGCATCAACATTTTTTCTATACATTCATACTCTGCACTTTGCAATTTTTTTTCGCATAAAACGGTGTTTTAATAAAAGCGGATCACGACTCACCGCCTGAATATTGTCGCGGATATTTCAATATTGGCGAGATTAGCAGCCTATTTAAACACCGCTCTCAATGCCACTCCTGCAGCATATTGAAATACAATCTCACACAGAACGACCCCAGAAAATATTTACCGAACGTTTTTAATTTTGTGTTACCCTTTATCCACCGACTTAGATATCTTTATATGCTATGCCTGCCACCCTTTGCTTTGCAAACAGCCTACGTAAATAAATACGATCCCAAACGAGATTGTTAATTTTAAAATTTATATCATTTTAGATTAGATAATTCTTACATTCACTCGTATTTATTTAGATAAGGGTCATGAAAGCATGATACTCGTACATGATTTACAAAAAAAAAATGGGTCGAGCTCAGTCATGCCCGAGTAGTAGTGGAGAGTTTAGTGAAAGCTTCAAGGGTCACTAAGAGAAAACAAGTCAAAGGAGCCCAAATACAAAGAGTGTGCTAAGTTCCGGTGACCCCTTCCGACTTTATCTTCAGACTGTAGCTATCATCTCACATCAAAGTTCTCACCAACATGAGTTAAATGAACCCAGGTTGGCTGTTGCGGAGATAATCTTCACAACTGGGGGTTTTCCAGCGATCAAGTAAAGTGTGAGTGTGGTGTCTCCCCTCAAACTATGGAGCACTTGCTCTGTTGTCCCGTGTGTCCGACCACCTGCACGCGGGAGGACCTTTTCGAGGCCAACCAGAGGCCTATCGATGTGGCTGCCTTCTGGTCGGGAAAAATTTAATTCGGATCATCAACACGAAAGAAGAAGAAGAATGAAACCAAATAAGATAGATCTACTATTAGCCATTGAAGAGTTGTGACCGATGCTGATGTAGTTTTTTTTTTTTTTTTTTTTTTTTTTTTTCGTACTGATAATTGCTGTTGGTCCTAATGACCTTTACAGCTTCACCGGGTTTTTTGGGGCGAGCGCTAAATGCGCTCCAGCCTAGAGGAGGACTTAAAAACTACTATAAGAAGCGACTGCCTAAGGGCACCCAGGTGGGTACGGACCTCGGCTTAGGACGTCGCTGGGGACGTAGGGGTCGGGGAGAAGCGGCCTGGAATACGCCGATAGCGCGTGAAAGCGCCAGAAGCGGGTCGACGCCCGCGCCGGCGCGGGCGGTATGAAGGTGCTGTGTGTGAACTACTATCGGGTGGCGGAGTGGCTTCCGCGATGGAGATCGTGATGGCGTCGTCGGGGTCGTCTAGGACGTGTCTAGGCCGACGTCGTCGACGGGATGTCGGTAAACCGTTAGTCGAATAAGCGGCGGCGCTTACTACTAGAGGGTTTGGGTGGTGGGGAGCTTGCTCGAAGAAGCGTCGAGACGCTAACTTCATGTATTGAGCGATCGTGGGGAGTTCCAAATCGTGATGGAGGTCTACGTTACGTTATGTGTGGCTCGAAGGTCATACCTCTATCAAGGGTGACTCCTAGATATTTGACCTTTTTCTCCCAAGGGATAGGTCTGCCGAAAAGTGAGAGTTGCCCTATGTTATTCCGAACATGGGTGGTCGTATCAGGGGCACGACCCCTAGCGAAGAGAATGGCGGCGCTTTTGTCAGGGTTCACCTCGATTCTCCACTTCCGAAACCATTCGCCTAGGGCGGTGGCGGCGGATTGGAGAATCCGGGTGATACGAGCCCTGTTCCTATCAGAGGTGTAGAGAGCGGTGTCGTCCGCAAATAGCGCGAGTTCTACCTTTGGATGGCGAGGGATGTCGCTGGTATACAGCGAGAAGAGGAATGGCGAGAGGACGGAGCCCTGGGGGACTCCGGCTCTGATTTGGCGAGGGGAGGAGAGCGATCCCTCGACGCGGTAGCGAAAGGTTCGATTCCTGAGGAAGTCCCGTAGTATGAGTACGAGACGATCCGGCACCCCGATTTGGTATAACTTATATATCAAACCGTTGTGCCAGACTTTATCGAACGCTTTCGCCACGTCGAAGAATAGCGCCCCTGTGGGGATCGGCTTACGCGAGTAATTGAGTCCCTCCAGTATGTGTTCCGTGATGCGGTGCACCTGCTGGACGCACGAGTGTCCGGGTCTGAAGCCAAACTGGACGTCAGGGATTAAACCTTTGGACTTGGCAATGTCATGGAGGCGATTATTGAGAAGTCGTTCGTAGACTTTCCCCATTGTCTTGAGGAGACTGATGGGGCGATAACTGGTGGGTTCGGAGCGCGGTTTACCTGGTTTGGGAATACCTATGACAACTGCTTCCTTCCAGGCGTCTGGAAAGGAGCAGTTGGCCATTGCGGTGTTGAAAATAGATGCCAATAGGCAAATCAGGGGAGCAGGGAGCAATTTTAGAACCTTGTTGGTAATTCCGTCTGAGCCGGGGGCTTTTTTCTGTTTAAGACCTTTGATAGCGGTATGAACCTCTTGAGCCGTAATCGGATCAAGCGGGGGATCGGACGGGGGCACCTGTGCCCTGGATTCGACTTCGCGGTCCACCATATCGAGGTGGGTTGGATCGACGGGTTCGCGGGAAGGCGAGCACTGGCTTTCCAGACTGTCGGCAAGGCATTCGGCCTTTTCAATGTCGTCAAACGCGGGAGTTTGGTTCGGTCGGTTTAGTGGGGGCATCTCTGAGACAGTTTCTGATTTAAGAGCTCTCGCCAAGCGCCAGTAAGCCTGGTGGGATGGCGAAATCTCCGAAAGCAGATCGTCCCACCTACGGTTTCGGAGCTCGGCCATGCGATCCTTTACGTCCCTCTGTAAAGCGCGTAGCCGTCTCCTGTTGTCATCAGTCGGGTAATTGTCGTAAGCTCGAGTGGCGGCGTTCTTTGCCGTCAACAGCTCCCTCATATCCTCAGGCAGCTCCCAGCGTCGATCATTCGACGCTGGAACCCGCCTGGAGGCGTCACTAATGACGTTACCGAGGTGACTGGTGAGGGCATTGACCGCCAGCACTGTGTCGTCTTTGGAGGTGAGAATGTCAGGAATCTGGTCCAGTAGAAGGGAACTAGGATTTTGGAGGGACTCCTCGAGCTTTTTCCAGTTCATTGCTGTCCTGGTGACCGGCTCGGAGGAGTCAGGCGGACCTAAAAGGAGTTGTACTGGTCTGTGGTCGGAATCGAGCTCATGTAGCGTCTCTATAGAACGAAACCGTAAGGAGACGTTCCTGAAGAGAGCCACGTCGAGTATGTCGGGTCGATGGTTGACGGTGTAGGGAAAGTGGGTCGGGGACATGGGAGCTAGTACGTCAAAGTTGAGTGTGTCAGCTAATGCGTCTAGTCTGTTGCCGTTGGGGTTTGAAATGATGGAGTTCCATCGCTCATGTTTGCAGTTGAGGTCACCAGCCACTATGACTGAGTCGCCTAAGTCGAGTAGTGCTTGTATATCCCTCCTGAGTAATTCCTTACCGCAGGGGAGGTATGCTGAAGCGATGGTAATAGGCTGATGGCCTGTCATGGCAAGGCGGCAGACTGAAGCCTCAATGTTAACTAGGGGAGGGGTGTCAAGTGCGATGCAGTGAAGAGACTTTCTGTAGTAAATCAGGGTCCCGCCTTTCGCGGAGTGGACCCTATCATTACGGATGATCTTATAATTTGCAATCTTAGGATTGCCCATACTAGGTTTCAAGAAGGTCTCTTGCACTAACATTATGTCGGTCTGGTGGGTCTTTAAGTAGTCATGAACCTGGTCTCGTTGTCTCTTTAGTCCGTCAGCGTTAAAGTACGTGAGGGAGAGCGCGCGGGGTTTTATACGATTTGTTGTATAATCCATTTACGTTTTTACGGGGAGGGGGCGCTGAAGGCCTTAATGGCCTTGATTAATGATGTATGCTCGGTTAACGCGAGCAGTTTATGTGCGGTATTTTTAGCGCTGTTGACTTTCTGTGCCAGGAGGCTCAGTTCGTCAATGTCGATCGCGTCTATGATATCTAATATCATAGCAATATTTGACGCGGCGTTGTTTGACGGTACCGTGGGGGCCGGAGCCGGGGCCTTTTTCGGCGGAAATGGTTTCGACGCGGGCGGCTTTGGTGTAGGAGCCGCGGATGATCCCCAGGCCGGGAGCGGAGCGGGGGAGGGCTGAGAGTGAGTCAGCGGACGGGACCAGGCGTTTGGACGCGCCGGCGCGAGCCTGGTCTGCGAAACGGGGGTCGGAGGACTCATAGTGAGTTTTGGCCCGGGTGTGTTACGCGACATGGGAGCTGAGGTGCGAGCATGGCTCTGGCGCAGCGCCCGACCGTTCCTGCGCGGGGCCTTGGGGCAACCGCGATAGTTCGCGGTGTGACCCACCTCCCCGCACAGGACGCAGCTGGGGGGTGCGGCAGAAGCATACTGCTCCTTCGACAGCTTCCTAGAGCAGTCGGGAGTGCCGTGGTCGCCTACGCACTTGACGCAGCGAGACTTGGCGAAGCAGTTTTTCTGCGAGTGGCCATATATTTGGCAATTGTGACATTGGCCTGGGGTGCCCTTTTTACGGGGAGCTTCGACCCTAAGGCCAGAAAGGTGGCAGAGATTTTCCAGTTGGAAAATCTTCTTACCTTCGGTAGTGCGATCTAAGATGACCAATACTAGGTCGAAGGGAGCCCTGTTGCGCGTGCTGTACATTCGGTGTACAGCCTGCACCGGAAAGCCCTGGGCTTTGAGGTCTTCCGAGATCAACTCTTCCGGGAGTTGTTTAGGGAGACCCCTAATGACTACGCGGAGGACGCGTTCTTCCTCGAGGGCGTAGGTGTGGTAGGAGATTTTCCTACCTCGGAGTAACGCGGACAGGTTGCGGTGGTCCTGAACGGTCGGGACGTGTACGCGAATACCGTTCGCGATGTTGGTCGCTTTTGTGAAAGCGATGCTGATGTAGTGTTAATACAGCTCAACAAAGAGATATAAAACTGAAACCAATTTTCAAATAACTTAGAGTCTATTTTTTATTTTGTTACATACAGTCTAAGTCTTAGACTGTATGTAACAAAATAAAAAATATCGTCGACTCGTGGTCGACTCTGCAAATGAAATAAAAACAAAACCAGCAACTGAAACAATAAACCAATGTATCTGGTGAGACAGTGTCGTGCACAAACTTTTGCCTTGTTTTGTTTTTAAACAAAGCCTACCAAGCATGTCATCCTGTACCTATTAAATGACGATGACGCTGTCGATTACGGCTATGCTTAATTTTCTACAGACACGGCCTGACTTAGAACCTGAATTACGAGCTGATACTAAGTAAAGAGTAGGTATGTAATATCCGACCTTTTAAAACAGGCACGAAACTACTACTATAGCGCAAGTCATCTGCCTGCGATTAGATTTGGCCAGGTATCTTTGAGCAATCACCGATACGCTAAGGGCGCATCTAGAAAATTATCGTTATTCCGTTAATCGTTAACTTAGTAACTTTTAAGTTACAATAAAGTAAGTCCGTTAATCGTTAACAATTAGTGCAGGTCTGCTCAAATCGATGCGAATGGTATCCGGCGCGCAAACAAGCATATCTTGGGACTTTGCTGCCGATTGTTGCGGCGGCAGTTCTAAAGCTAAAGAGCCTATCCGTGGGTCTTGTATACTGCAATCCTTTAGTTGATGCACTTCTGGCAGGGATTAATAAAAGGTTGGGCCCCTTCTAGACGATGAACATTGCCAATTGGCTGCTGCTTTTCATCTAGGTTTCGCCTAATATGGTTGGAAAAGTATGACTGTACAAAAGTCGCCATATAGGTTCTTCGTAAATACATAATTCATAGGTTGTTCTCTTTCAGTTTGATACAAGTATTACTAAATAAATAAAATTGATTGAATAATTTATTTTCTTCCTAAGCTTGTGTTCATTTTAGTTAATATAAAAAACAGAATGAGATATAAGAATCGCAAATTACGTTAACGATTAACGGTTTAACTTCCGTTAATTATTTTTAGATTATTAACTGTTTAACTAGTAACAAGTTAACTTTTGGAGTAACTGTGCCCACCTTTGCTTGTTTACTTATGTTTAATTGTATGAGTGAAATAAAAAAATCTATGTGAACCCCGTCCACGGCCCATAGCATAAAACCCGTTCTCCTCAAAACTCCTCCCCCCACCCCAATCTAAATAGTAGTACTTACTCAATGTTGACTGTGTAAACTATGTAATATTACAGAATACTATAAATATATACTATATATATGTAGAGCGGCCCAAATCTAGCCCAAGCAGCGACCGGGTGGAGCCATTTATCACCGAAGCTGTTTCATAAACTGTCTATCGCATTGTTATCATGTCGCTCGACATTTATTGCCAGTGTCCCATCCCCGACCTCGCTGGGTGATTAAATAATCAATGACTGAAATGAAGGATAATTTAATTAAAATCAATATCGTCTCGTAGTGAATGGCGCTACAAGTCGATATTGATTTCTATTAAATTTATTTATTTTTCATCCATCTATGCTTATAAATAGCATCTTTTAGTACATGCATTTAACCGATCGATAGTTGATATTTCGCACTAATGCGTTTTACTTTTCTGGCACTAGGACCGGCACTGGAACATAATAGAATACGACTTCCAACTAAAAAAAATTTGATTTCGGTTCAAAGAATAGGATTCGGTTCCGATACCGACTCTTATATACAAATTTTATTTATTTTACTATATTTATTGTATTTTATTGCATTTACTCGCCAGGTGTAATTGAAAACATTGTGTGATATACTCGTACGTGCGGAAAGGGTCGCAAGGATTCAAACTCGTCACCTCGTTTACAATTTCTAGCTTTCCGCACTTTTACAACAAGATACTGTTTGTATATTTTTTTGGAAATTTTCATTTTATTTATAAAAACTTTACTCTGACTTTTTGGACCTCAGTTAAACAAAAAATTGATTCCGGATTGATCTGCAAAATTCGTGCCAAAAATGATTTTATGTCAAGGCTGGAAAGTAAATAAACCGGACGAAAAATCGTTGTGCGAAACACGAATCACTGATGTAGATAATTGGGTAGAATACATCGTGATCCAATTATTATAATGATGACACATCAATCTTCTACCTATAAAAAGAGTTACAAGTAAGTAGTTACTTTAAAACTAATATATATATTATAAAAATACACTATGTATTTCAACAGACCAACGGATAAAAGCAGTGCTTTACTTAATAAGAAATCCTCAAAGACCCTAATTAAGTTGAGAAAGCTGAGAATCTAAAAAGTACTCAAAGTAAAGTAAGAGACTGTAAAGTAAAAAGGATTCACAAACGATCGCAGTAGAAAACAGAAAACAACATAGCGAGACAAAGACGTTTTTCTATTTTGTTTTAGATACAAAAAAACTATTTACGTACAGTTACAATGAAACCACAATTAACCGATTCACTATACGGTGCAGGCAAATGCAACCAAACCCTTTGCAAAGTAAAATGACAACAAAGAAGTCTAAAATACCTTTGTTAAGAAATCATCATCATCAGCAGCCTATCCTAGTCCACTGCTGGACATAGGCCTCTCCTAGGGCGCGCCATTGAGCCCGATCTTCGGCTCTTCTCATCCAGTCGCTGCCAGCCACCTTGCGCAGATCGTCGCTCCATCTAGCAGGGGGGCGTCCCACTCTACGTTTACCCAAACGCGGTCTCCACTCCAGAACTCGTCTACCCCAGCGGTTGTCGGTTCTGCGACAGACGTGACCGGCCCACTGCCACTTCAGCTTGCTAATCTTATGAGCTATGTCGATAACTTTTGTTCTATGCCGGATCTCCTCATTTCGGATTCGATCCAGCAGAGATACTCCGAAATACAAGACTTTAATAATAAAGTCAAGTTAAGTCTTTTCTAATAATAATATTAGGCCGTCTTGCACGAACCGTGTTCGTTCGTTCGTTTGTATGAAAACCATAGACAATTCTAAAAGCCCGGTTGCACTTTAATGAAGACTTGAAAGAGTTGTTTACATCAGACATGACTGTATGGGCTCAGTTCCCTTTGCCTTTTTAAAAAAACAAACATTCAAATTGTCATGCATGACATTAGTTAAATGCAAACTCAATGTTAAAGTCTCGGTTTCACTGCACAGTATTTTGACGTACTTAGGTCTGAATGGAATAGTTGATGTTAATATTTACGATATCGCAGCGCTGACACGGGCAACAGAATGAATAAACAAGTAAGAAGGTCCGAACAAGGCTCCACTCTAGCTCCATTAATCAACTGCGGGCCCATTTCATAAAGTGACATTTTCATTGTTACGCACCCCAAAGTTAGTATTTACTCGTTTTATGTTCATAACGTCAGCAGCGCTAAACCGCCGCGGTCTAATAATGAAACCGCTAATCACTGCCAGCAAAAAGTAGGTCTTGTTGCTATGTGAATCGTTTCCTTATGAAGCATGTGTGAGTCACGTATGAATTTCTATTTACAGATATCGAAAACTACAAAGGCAACATAGCATCGTACATTATAATTGTATAGATATCTATCAAATGATAATAAAGGAATATAAAAATCGATACTAGGTACCTAAGGAACTCTAAAGTAATACTTACTCTTTACTAGACATACAGGAACGTTAGTTACTAGACATTAAGAGGCGACATTTCTTTTAAAGTGAAAACTTCTTTAGGCGCACCTTGCGCTCTTTCTGAACAGTGAACAAAACTGAACAGTCACGCTCGAGTCGGTGACGCTGAATCGGGTATACTCGGCTCAAGTCATCATCAGCTGTCATCAGCCACGTTTACTGTCTAACAAGGAATGTTTAATTGTTTATTTCTCTATTGAGATCTAAGTCCTGCTTTGCGTGGTTTTTTTGTAAGTTTTCACTTCTATCATGTGGTCATAAGCACACACCCTCTTTTTATTTTCAGCAACACTAAAGTAATAGTCCTTCAGGAGTCAATACAAAAAAAAAAACAATACGGTTCTATAATCGCTACTGAATAGATAATACCTAAATAATATAACGAAGTAAGTCAAAAGATAATGAATTTGGTGAAAGACGTCAAAAATTACTGTAAAATAAATCTCTTTTGTTAAAAAATATTAAATTTTTCACAATTATAAATTCAAACAACCAAAAGCTGTTTGTTACACGCAAATAACATTGGTATATATCGAAGTGAGTAATGTCATACACAAGTTATCTAATTGGAATA
The DNA here is from genome assembly GCA_947369225.1 of Hofmannophila pseudospretella. Lineage (NCBI taxonomy): Eukaryota > Metazoa > Arthropoda > Insecta > Lepidoptera > Oecophoridae > Hofmannophila > Hofmannophila pseudospretella. Next base: position 7,083,826 of record OX376321.1, on the reverse strand, counting down.
TTTGGCATTAACGCCGTACACATAAAACGAGCTGACAGCCGGTAACACGAACCGGATGATTCTGCCAAATTAGATACGTAATAAACAGATCATGTATAATACGGAGCTACGGTTACGCGTAGCTATTTGCTACGAAATGCAAATGCTACAAAATTCGTAGCAGTTTAGATAAGTAAAGAAAGAAAGTTTGATGAAGGTGGTGAATTAGCTACGAAATAGGTTTTACCTTACAGCGTAAATAGAACTAGAAAACTGCTACCTAACCTAAACCTACGTAACATAGGTTAACAATGTTTGTGTGTTAAAAAAGGTGGATTAGCAAAAAAAACATCCACCGTACTAAAGTTTAAATTGCTTTAAATAAAACAACTGTGTGTTTACATCCGCAGAAACTAAAGCTTTCAGGTGAAATTGGAATACGCGTTTATGAAACTGAGAACTTGTACGCGTTCTTCTACAACCAGCGGTGGTAGCAGGCAAACAAAAGCATCTATATATTTTATACCATAAACTTAATCACTAATGTTAGTAGAGAAAATATTTTATTAAGCATGTGATTAGAGGATCAGTCAAACCCCCGATAAGCTACTTTACTACGGGTAGACATATTCAGTGCGGCAGTATCGGAAATCCCACCTGTCCGCTATTGTGCTCAGGATTCTATTGGTGCTCGTACAACATACGCGTCGCAGCAGTGAGGCGCATCTTTTGCGCAAGCATGAAAGCCGGTCCTCGCCTCGGCGAACACGCCGGACGCGCTACAGAAGCATGGCAGCTCCATCACCATCCTGAAAGCATTATTATATTGAACGTGGACGTGGTGACTTCTGCATAAAGTTGACCCACAGGCTTCACGTGGAAAAGGATTAGCAGTAAAAGCGTAAAGCGTCTCCTTGTTTAGTAAGTATATACTCGTTCAGCGTGTAAACCTTCGAGCCAACATATAAGGTACTTTCTAATTACATACACACATATATACATACCTTCATGCTATATCCCTTGCGGGGTAGGCGGGAGGGAACGGAGCGCCACTAACCTTTTTAATTAAATGCAAATATTTCTAGGTATAGAAGCATCATGTACATCATGTATCATCATCATGGTTACAACGACGACGATTACCAAAAAACAACTTTTTTCTTATTTTTTCGAGAAAAATAACAAAATAGACTACTTGCCATCATAAACAATAAATTATGAGAGTATGTAAATATGATAGTTCAAGCAATGGGAATCAGAATTATATTGATTTCCTATCTTGAAATCACGATTTTAATTTAATAATTTAAGTTTAAAATCGCCCTTTTTATCTGTATATCACGTGACCCGAAACGCAGTGAAATGCTATCCGCCATGACGCTGTCAAGTGTTACGTCACTATCGAGTAAACAACATAACGAATGTAGGGCGATCAGTTCTGTTTAATTTGTTTATTTTGTCGATAGTGACGTCACAGCAAAACTATCATAGCGACCAGCGTTTTCGCTGGACTTTTAAATGCTTAAAATTTAAATGCTGTTTAAGACTATTTAGCGACTTTATTTTGAGAAAATTAAAAAACTAGTAAAGAATGGCTATGATTTAAAAAATTAACGTAGTTTTCAAAAAAGTGTCAAATACTCTATTGTTTTCTCACTTCATTGACAATTTTCTATGTTTTATTTGCCTACTGGATATAATCTTCCTCATTAAAGCTTCAATGTAAAGCTTACATCTTTTGTTTGACATGTTTATTTTTTTCTAACTTATGTCATTAACACAACATCAAACCTCAAAATATTTGCATCTAATAAAATAGGACCCCATATTGTATCGAACAGCCAAAGCCCTGCGCTCGCTCTGCAATACTCGTAAGCCCGCAGATCGCTAGTAATAAATAAATACAGACAGTGATGACTACAATATTTCTTTTCTCATTTGTATGGGACTCCGATAATAATAGGGATCCGTTTGCATTGTGAATACATCAATACGAGTGACGTCGGGACCCTCGACCTCAACGCTTATTTATGCTTCTGGAGTGACGAAGAGAATGTTTCGTGATTGATGTATCTGATTCACGCTTCCATTTCTTGGGTCAAAATTGCTTTACATGTTTTAGTTGATTTTTCAATTGTTTAATTAAAAATAAAAAAAGAGTGGAAGAAAAAGCAGGAGTCGTCCTAGACTGACCTTTAAAGATCAAATTGACAGAATGCTCTTAGGTTTTAATATAAAGCGCAAACGACCCCAAAACGGCGAGCGTGTGTGAAGCAAGCTTCTCTTGCTTCCTCTACAGTCAACAACCCAACCCAAGTGCCAACACAGAGATTCGTAGGGCTCCGTTCTCTCTGCCTGGTTAGGCAAGTTCTGCGGGTTCACAAGGGACATAGCGTAAAGGTGTATGTCTGTATGTTTAATGATTGTTTAATGAACAATCGTCGGAATATTCTTATAAAATAACTTTACCTAAAACAGTTTCATAGCTATTAAGTATTACTGTTTAATATTTTCGTAATAAAACAACACATTAAAATTATCCACATCTTTGATACATCTGTACAAAACTTTTAGCTCATTTTTAGGGTTTTTTTTTAAATTTACATAGATCACCTCCCTACTTAGTTTGAAACAAATAGAAATGTAATAGTAATACCACTTAAAACAATGCGAAACATAAAAATCCTCTCGTAACCATTTCATTTGCAGCCCAAGGCACAGGAAGCGAAATGCACCATTCCATTTTCTCGACGTAACTACGTTCCGAGACTCAAACAATGAAATGCTTTTAAAACACGAAACAACCTGATTCGAACACATAAAAGTAATTTGTGGCTCAAAAATTAAAAACTGCGCGACAAAGTCAACAAATGAATGAGAACATGGATTAAAAAGTATACGAAGGGAAATGACTTCTACTTCTACGTTTTTATAGACTTAGACGTTAGTTTCCGATAGACTAAGAAAAGTCTGTTTAAGAAAAGATACGTACTTGGTACTACAGAAACTCTAAAAATTCAAAAACTCCCAACTTATCTGTAGAGATCCCCTCACTTTCATGATCATTAACAGGATCCAGATGTGGAAAGGGCATGCATGGTCCTAAGTATTTGAGCTCAATCTTTAACCACCTAACTGTTACCGTTCAAAAGCACCCATCTGACATCAAAGATACTCCAAGATCTTGATAACCCCTGATCCAATATTTATCAGACATACGAGTAGCAAAACTCTTGACAAAATTCTGTGTTAAATAAAAAAAAAACACGTCCAAATCGGATCATCGGTTGTAGTCACAGACAAACAGATCACACGCGTCAATCTCATAACATTCCTTACATTTGGCCGGGTGTTAAAAATAATATTACTACAGAAAACTAGTTTTGATAAATTATCAGAACTAAAGGTGCTAAACGATTTCATGCCATCTCTTCCGACAGTGAATACTTGTATCTACAAAGTTAACAAAACAACGTCAGTTTAAAACTTAAAGTTGACACAGAAATATAATATTCTTGACATCCACTTAATGAACAGAAATACCCGAAGGAAACGTGAACGTTAATTTAAATGGTAGATGTACGTTAGTTGGAAGAGAACACTCACCTCGCAGCTATCTCGCTCAGTTTGGAGAAACAGAAAAGACTATTTGATAAATATCTAGAAACTTTGCTGCGCTGCATACACTGGGGTTGCTAGATATCTTCTATTCGCCATTTTGTGGTATTTCAATGTCCGATTTCTGGATCGACTTGGACATCTATCTATTCTTACTAAGTGACCGACCTACGACGGCTTTGAAAGTTGATTCGGTGTCAGAAAAATATTGTACTTACCATAAAAGCAAGTTAATCGTTTATCACACAGCTTAATTCGTTGTAGGTACTCGTACAGTAGTAGCACAGTCTCCTAGAAGGAAAGAAGTTTGTCGGCGGCGTTAGCGCGAGCGCCAACCTCTTCCTATAAAAGACTAGGTACTATTACAGTTCATTTATTATGTAAAGAATGGTAAGCAAGCTATGGCAGAACAATTTCAACTCTCATTCACATCCGTTAAAAATTTAAAAAATAGCCGACCCGCGAATCCGCTTTTCAGAAACACACTGTGCTTTCTAGTATAATAAGAAAATTTATTCTAGTAGGTATAACGATACCTGTTAAAACGGTGAAACGAGTTGGATCATGAAATTGGGATTACATAAATAGCTTCAAAAGAAAATGTATACCTATCATGTGCTACATCATATTGATATCCTGCAAAGCTTATTATTATCTGATGTTTTTACAACCCTGACTGGCAACCCCGACGCGACAAAGCTTTTAGAAATGTAGAAACACAATTTGTGCGCCTCGCTTTTCTCGCCCGCAGCTCTACCGGATGCATGTATTTTCCTATCTCGATATAAACTCACATATACTCGTACAATTTTATATAAATACCATTCTCTATTAAAACTTTCGAGTTTCATATCACGAAGTTATAGGCGAGCAGTAAATATAGTTTCAAGTAGCAGTATATGTACAAATAATGAGAAAATGTTCTCAAATTAAGTACCTAGGTATTAATAATAAAATACAATCTGATTAAGTATCAATTTTTAATCTTGTATAAAATGAACATTACTTATTTACTTTTTTAATATTTGACTTATCTGAATAAAGCAAAATATTTATTTATTTACAATCTCATTTCAGGTTTAATTTAATCGCTTGAACAGTAACCGTCTAAAACAACAATAAAATCTTATTGCGATTCAAAGATGCGAATATAATTAAGTCAAAAGGGGCACAAACCTCTCACAGGGGTCCTGGATCCCGACAGTAAATTAAATCTGCCCCTAGAGACCACTTTACCCTCGTTGGGAAACCATTGTGCACTCCCACTTATTTGCTGCACTGCACTGAAATCGTTTGGGTTTTTTTTATAACCAAATTAATATTATATCGATTTTTCTTGTTACATCAGTTAGACTTGTGTCTGCAATAATGTCAAGAGTAGCAACTAGAATCTCGTTAATAATTATAATTTTTGTGTTGATGAATGATATAAACACCTGATTATAAATTACATACTTACTTATTTATTAACTTGTCTTAGAATCCAGTAATTTAAGAGTAATCCTGTAATTTTAATAAATAAAATTATATTCTATTTGAAAACAAAACAAGTTTTCGTAAGTCAACAGAAAACCTACAAATAATTTACTTCATTTTTCATAATCCAAAAACATTATTTGTGTCGTGTCGGCCATAAAGAATAGCACCCACCCAACTCTTCCCGTGGGTGTCGTACGAGGCGACTAAGGGTCTTTGTGGAAACTATTTTACACCTAGTAAAATAGACGGCGATAGGCTCACCACCTATCACGTTTGTCCACCAAATCTTACGGCGAAAAGTGGGAACTACCTATGATGAAGATGGTTCCTCTATCTGCACCCTCGGGGATTGTGGGCGTGAGATTTATACTATACTACTTATAAAAACATTATTTCGATAAACAAAGAGTCGAGTAATAAATATGTTTATCGAACTACTTACTGCAGCGTTTCGATATCAAATTCTTCTCCTTCGATTTCAACGATATTATTTGGAAAGTTGATTGAAAATTTAAACCATTCGAGATCCAGTAAACAGATTTTTGTTTCAATGAATACAGTGATCGGAATACGTAGGGTTAATTTATCTAAACTTGACAAGAATTATAGAGCTGATAATACAATTTCAGTCCCCAAAAATAGGTCGACTATCTAATTTTATTTGGAATAAAATCTATGAGTCTGATTGATTGTAGTTAATTTAGCATCGCAGACATCATGAAGGTAGGAACACCCGCCCCTAAACTAAAAATTTTCTTTCATCAATGGCAGACACATAATTTTAACATGTCTAATATGATTACTAAAAAATCAAAATTGCCAAAAACAAAAATTAAAGCTGGTGGTATAGTACGTCCCATCGATAACTTTACGTAGGTAAATGAACTCTGTCGCCGTATGGTCGTCAGCCAGGTGGAGACTGTCACGACCACGGTGGCTAGGTAGGAAGTAGAAGGATAGCACAAGAATAAGTATGCTCGGCGTAGACTCAGCGGTAGAGCTGATGATGGATTCTGAAGGTCTGGGCAATAAACAACATTAACAAGAGGAACAAGGACAAAATTAAAAGATATATAAAAGAGTCACTAGGTGGAAATTGATGGGGATGGTGATGAGGGCATGAAAGGCAGACACTTACCACGTGGTAAGTGTCTTTTTAAGGGTAAATTTACACGGGTAACCGGTCTTGTAAACACAGATATTCACGTATTTTAAGTAAAAAATAACAAATGGGAAGAGTGGTGATTTGATGAGGGCGAGGACGTAACTGATGGTAAAAACAAAGGGTGGATTTAAAACTGAAAACGTAATTGGATTTTGGAACTAAGAGCGGCCAGGAAGTGTTAGGTGGACGAGGTGAAATGCAGGTGAGTGGACGAAGGAGGTGGAATTTAAGCGGGTGGACAAGGAGGACATCGTTACAACTCTACCTGTTTCGATCACTGCTGATTAACCATGAGTATTGATTACATGGCGAAGCACGTCATACCTATTAGCGATCATTTATGCAGTTTGTATGCATTAATCGACGGGCGTATTACCTCTGTGTGTTTGTGCGGCTGGACATTAATCAAACCAATGGTTAAAGCCGTACAGTCACTGCACATGTTATACTTGGTATTGTTTGCTATTAGTCACGATTTACCAATGCTTTATGTTAGTCAAGGACTGCAACCGTTGTAGGGCATGAAAATCTTATGAAAAAGTGTTTCATTTTAAAAACTGACATCGAAAAAACTGTCATAAACTTAAGCCGCACCAAAATGAATTATTTTTACTTATATATGTATGTTAGTTTATAAGGTATATATGGGCTTTTTGTATAGTTAGCTATATAATTTGTGGACTTTATTATTATTATTATTTAAAGAGAATTGATAATTCAAACTAATATTATTGCTGATTTATATGCAGTTATTTATATTATTATCCAAAACTTTTTTGGGTTAGATACCGGCAAATATACTATATTTATAGTACCTATATTTACCGCAATTTTTTGTAACTACTAATATTCAATTCTTAATATGTAAATAGTTAAAGATAATAAAGATAAGCATATTCAATTCAAACATAAAAATGCATAAAGTGAAAGCAAACTACCTAAGTATGTATCCAACTAATTAGTTAAATATAAGGCTGTAAGCTACCCAAATAAAAAAAAATAAAAAAATAAAAAAAATATATCATATATCTAAATGTTATTTGTTGTTGTTGTTATTACTTATATTTATTATCATATTTCCAAATATGTTATTTTCGTTTCCAATTGTTAGTCTCACACAGATTTTAATGTTATAAATGTAGACAGACACAGCAGGTCGTTATCAAATTAAAATCTTTGAAAGATACATAGCTCTCAAATATCTGGAGCTCAGAGCAAACATCAAAGGCGTGTTTGCTCGGCAAACAAGGGCAAATTACGCGGCAAAGTGATAGATGAAAAATTATTTCGGCAAGAATTTTTCAAAAGATCCAATTAACCCCGGGCACTCGAAAGGGTTTTCGGGAACGGGAATAAAAGCAGCAGTGACTAGCGAATTTCGTTGACGTTAAAAAGCGAGACGAATTTCCAGTCGAAGGCATAAGTAACTAAAGGAATAAATTATGGTGTGTCCGAAGAGGTTAACCAATCTAAGTGTCCGCACCGTTGTGGCAAAGCCTCTGCGAGAGTCCCTCTATATTCTTAGGTACAGCCGAGAGCGAAATACATGTTTCGTTATATTTTGCTAATGGGCTTTATTCAAATTCTACATCACGCTATTGATGTATTTTTTTTGTAATTTTCGTCTTTATAATAGACTTCAGTTTAATAAGCTTCAGGTATAATTTAATTTCGTAATAATTTAACGAAATGGTTTTTGGTTATAACTCAAATCTCTTACTTTATCAAGAAAATTTGCCACTTTATTACAATAATTTGTCGGTTGGGGTGGCCGATTGAGTCACATTTCAAAATTTGATAACGGTCGCCATCCATGAGTGGGTTTCTAACAGTGTCATAAAAACCTTCCTACTTCAGTTTTAGGGTTTTAACGGAAATGGGAACCCTATTAGCCATGCCTGAGATTATACTCATTGTAGGATTTTTTCTACTCCCATTTCGTAATTTGTTCAATAAAACAAACAAAAAAACAATCAATAACATAATAGTAGTTTATGCAACGGCCAGGTAATGATAGCGATTTTAACATTAGAATTGTTTTGAAACGAAGCGAAGCTGAGTGTTAAATAGCCATTACGTGCGTTGCATACAATACTATTTTATATTGATGTGTACCATTGTCTCTCATTGAGTTATTTACTGCATAATATTATTTCTGAAACACATAGAGGGTATAAGACATAAATAAAAGGTTGTGTGAGAGCAGGCGAGTAAGTTTTTGAACGTTGTTCGTTCCAAAAAATTCTTTTCACAGGCTCTTTATATTTCCACAACACAAGCCACCGAAAAGAGAACACCTGTGAAGATCCCGCCAACAAAGTTAACCCTGTCGCCGCCGCATCACTTCCCCAAATAATGTTTACACGTGACGCGCAGCAAATCTGAGACTCACCCAGGGCATGTACCAAGGAATGCCGCAGGGGGCCATGACCTAAGTAAATGTAGCCTAGAATGACATGAACGCTAATCTACTGTCTATCACCGTCGTCGGAACATACTATTAATATGGGAAAATCTTGCCAAACTAACGATGTAATTTCATACCAAGCGTAGTAACTTGTACTAGCGTAGGTAATACTCATTAGTAAATAATTCTATTTATAAGTAGGTACCTATACTTCCCTTAATACTAATTCCCATTTTTTTATATTTTTTCATTGATAACTATAATAAACAAACAGTAGTATATTACATGCCAAAACATTCTAAAATCCACTGAGGTTTGTCCGGAATGAACATTCTGCGGTGGGTATTTTATTTAATAAACAATGTGATGTTGCTTTAAGTAAACAAATCTACCCTTCATCAAAAAGCAGGTACCTAGCTGTGTTATTGTTGCGCTGTAAAGTGTGTGTTTTAATTCAGATTTAATATTTCTCTCGTTTTATCGTTTTAATATTACGCTCTAGATCCAGACTGTTTGACTAAATCGGGGAATTAAATACGCACAAGTTCGTTGGCCATACAAGTTATTAGCTTTTTTTATATATAAATTAGCTACGACAAACAGGCACCTGATGGTAAGTAGTCACCGTCGCCTAGAGACACCTGCAGTACCAGGGGTATTGCTTGTGTGTTGCCGGCCGTGGAGGGAGAGGACTTTTTAAACGTTCTTTTTGAAGCATCCCATGTCATAGCGCTGTGGAAAAACGTCGGGTGGAAGAGAGTTCCACATTTTGCAGGTGCGTGGCAGAAACGAAAAGCTTTGGTGGTTACTGGTTTCCTTTGAGAAACTTGCCGCGTTTATTAGTCATGTGCTATACTTGTTTTAGCGTCGGCACTCAGGAACAGATCAAGACGTATACTGATTTATTCCTGAGTCATACCAAAAAAGTTAGAACCCCTGATGCGGCCGAATAAAGAATTCCTGTAGATAAAACGTCGCGACCCCCCCAAAAAGCCAGTCTTCAAACAGTCCTGTCAGTCACCTCTAAGGGCGGGCCTCGACTTCCTATAATCCATTTGGGCGAACAACTGGAGTCATGTCAGAGTGATTGATGTAGGTGTAGGTACATACGGGGTTATCCACAGGACTTTATCTGCGCCTCTTTGACGCTTGTCCCGCTCTCTTCGAGCTAATATAATATTTGTATTAGGAACTTGTATAGTGTAAAAGGTTTCCTCTGTTTAAGTTCCCATGTCAGTTGACATTAGTAATACTATAATGGAATAACTTACTAACTATGGGTAATAGGTAGTACTAAATATATCAATTATTAGCGATAGAAACGCGGGAAATGAGTTCTACATTGCGGTAAAATCAAATGGACCATACTTTACTATAGGTATTTTGATCTAATGAAATAATGATTAATTATATTAAACCATTCTTTTTCTAATCAACCAAAGACAAAATTATTCGTAGGTATATATTTTCAGAACAACATAAGTTGTTCTGTTCTGATGGCATGATAGAACTTATGTTCTATGTTGTTGAATATCATCAGAACAGAATATCTAAATTAACACATTCACAGTCCAGTGCCTTCACGTTGGGATACCCAAGTGCCTATCCAAGGATTAGGATACCCAAATGCCTACTTTGTTGGGTCACATAACATTAGATTTAAATTAGTTGGACTTGTGAAGTTGTCAAACAATTTTGTACGGGGACTGTGAACGCGTTAAATGGTAAAGGTGTGTGGGCAGCATTGATATAAAATACAAATACAAAATAATTTATTACAAACACAAATATACTTTTTTGCACACACGGGACAAAACAAAACATACAACATAAAGAGAGGTACAATACAATGTGCAGAAGGCGGCCTTATCGCTATTTTTATTTTTTTATTTATGACAATAAAATTACAATTGTTTTCAAGTTTACTATTGGACCCCGCACTGGGGCGACACTGTGTCGCGGCGTAACCTAGTTGTTAAGATGTAACCTGAAAATAATTTTCCTTTTAAACATATAGAGGTAATATATCTAAGTAAATCTTTTAGTGACCAATAAACGTAAGATCTAAGTACGAACTCGGACGGAAATTTATGCATCGTTTGAGCTCCAGAAAGCGATTTTAACGGTAACTGTCTACTTTACGACTTTGTAAATTAGCATCGAAACAATAAAACGAACCGTTTGTCCCATCAATAGGGATGTTTTGCGACGTTCGAATTAACGAACCATTACTGAAGCCGGGAACGACATCGACAGCCAATCGTCGATATTTTCAGTCAGTTGCCGCAAGCCATTTTACGTTTACTACCGAAAACGAATATATTATTACGTATTATATTAGAACAAGATCACTTTGTCTCTATTCAAACTAATATAGATAGCTGTGCACTGTGAAATTATTCGAAATAATGAGTTACCTACTAATTGTGGGAAATAATAACAATAGCGTATGTATACTGTAATCTCAATCAGTCACGATGATTGGCAGCAGCTCGCGGATGACAGAGATGCATGGAGGAAACGTCTTCGGGATCCCTCCCGAAGACGTTTCCTCCATGCATCTCTGTCGGGAACACGATGCAAAGTGGTTCGAAATACTGGCGGCCAGGAGAGCAAACATACACCAAGAGATCACTCATCTACCCGATGCACCACTCGCTTGCCACGCGCGTGTATGTCGTTCCCGAATAGGTTTATTTAGCTACAAAAAGCGATGCCTTCGCGACGCTACTTAAATCGTCTGCAATAGACGTAACAGGCCTAGGTAAATGAAAAAATGAAAAAAATGAAATTGAAAAAGTTTATTCACTTATTACAGGGCCCAAAAATAGGACCTCCGACTTACAAACTAGGTCGGAACCTGTATCTTGGAAGTCGGGACTCCGCAATTTCCGTGCAAGCATATTACAGTTAAAACATAACAACAACAAAATGTATAGTTCTCGTGTCTATAAAACTGTAATTATACCATCTATCTCTTAATATTAAGTAAGTACTAGTATATGACTAACTTGAGGAGCTCGTAGCCTATTTGCGAGCACGATCCGAAAGTGATCGTGCAGTTAAGCAACGTAGAGTGCGGTCAGTACCAGGATGGTTTACCGCTAGTGGCATATTTCATCTGAACTCTTCCGTGCCTCGGAGATCATGTTAAGCAGTCGGCCCCGGTTGTTGTCGTTCATAGCAGTAGTTAAGCCAGTCAGAGGTCTACGAGCGGCCTGAACAACTCGTGAGAATAGGTTGATAGGATATGCAAGCGATAAGCAAACAAGCAGCTAACTCGAAGCGACAAAGTCTCAAAGATTAGGGTTGAGACTGGGGTGAAAAAAAGAAAGAAAGAAAACACATTTACTTAACATTGCATTTACAGGAGATTGTATAAAAAGACTTAACATTAAAAAACAACACAATGTCAAAAAGACACATGCAAGCGTCTCCGGACCAAATACACTTTTGGACCATTGTGGTGAGCGTTTTGACCTAGTTTGGGTGGATTAGTAACATGTCAAACATAACCAATGTTTTCATACAAGTAATTTAAAAGTAGCAAACTTGCAACGAAGTTGTATCTGTATCATTGGGAATATTTTGGAAAGAAGCCAACAAACGTTTATCTTGTACATTTTCTGTTTGTATAAACAGCACTACTAGGCGTATTTCCTCATTATTATGCTATTTTATCAAAATTAACATTGCAGGTTTCATGCATGAAAGGTAATCTTGAAGACATTCAACATAATCCCAAAGGAATTATTAAAATAACAAATTGAATCAAATCAAACCTCATTTTTGAGGATTTATTAGGAGATATTTTGTATAAATTGAATTTTGTTTCTTAAACATTAATAAAACATGACATGTGGCCAAAGAAATCTTATTAGACCTATAGGTAGTGGACTTTCAAAAAACCTTTTCATGTGGGGCTTGCTCGAGTCATATAGCTGCGAGTGTCGGGCCAAAGCCGCGCGCCTGATGCCTAAGACGCTGCCTAAACCTTCAATATAAGTGTTATTTACTTTTATATTTGTCCCCGTAGGCTTACTGATTTTATGCCCCTCTTTATGGCGCATCCGGTACAGGTCATAAAAATAGTCTCCGAACTGATTGCCATCGCTCGATTCAAACAGGCTGGGATGGGAGTAACCATTAAAACGTGGGATTTACAGTAAACATGGTTCGATGTCACAGTTCTTCAAGACGTAGAACTTGTTTAACTTCTACTGATGTCGGGCCTTATCTTATCTTATGATAGGAGGCCGGGAAAAACCCAGCGGCACTTCGACCCTTGAGGATCTTTTGTGCCTATCCCATTTACACACTGGTCATCCCAGTGTGCAGGTTTTTTCACGATGTTTTCCTTCACCGTTGAGCAGTCGGGTTTAACTTCTACTGATGTCGGGCCTTTCTACATTGACCAATAATAAACGCTGATAATTAAAAAGGTGAGTAACATACTTTTTGAATTCCTTAGAGATTAAAATTTATCCAGCTTTATACGGAATGTAAGGCAAAAGCACATAAATTGGACTAGCGACTCTCCAATTAAAAGAAAAACACATCATTCCTTTTAATTAGTACTTATAGGTACTTTCAGCAGCGATAAAGTTAATACGAGTACCGTAAAATGAGACTCCTCTTTTCCCAAGACATTACCAAAAAAATTAACGCAGTCCATTACTTCGATGCTTAAGCTACCGCGTCGTAAATCAGCTTTTATTTTGCGAAGCATGCACATTTGTATGAAATATTTATCGGAATGGCACCATTAGAGGCGATAAAAGAAAGTGCAAGTGCACCAAGTTACTGGATCACTGTGCATTTAACTTATTCATTGCTATAAAGTGCAACGCCGCGCCGCGACGTCGCCGTTTCATCGGGTCTTTACATCCATCACGCTAATCTCCTGGAAATATCACCACCTTGGATTAACAAGGGTATATAGTCGTATAAACGTGGTATAACTAAACATGAAGAGAAATAGTAGCGTGATCGATAGTGATATTTTTTATTTTATAAGGAGAGCAGACGAGCACACGGCCACCTAGTTAGTAGAGTTAATAACACGTTCGCGCGCGGTACTTTTTCTCATATTGGCAGTACCAATCTTCACTGCCGTACTGCATAAAATTAATGTAAGTAAGTTATTGCATACCATCACTAACTGCTGGTGCCGTAATACGATACATAGAATAGCTGTCATGTCCGTACTGTCAATGTGTAAGTACCTGTGTATGTGTGTGTCATGTCCAAAAAGGAACACCTATAAATCCCGCAGTTTTGCCAGTAGGAACAAAATGCACTCTTTGCAGAATGGCAGTGGGAGGGGCCTACGTACCAAGCTCATAGACAATCGTCACCTATAACCGTAGTGCTTTTAAGAAAGGTGTAAAGATTTGCCGGCGATGACCGTACTGTAATTTGTTAAACTCAATTTAACGGCGTTAGCCGTTACCGTGCGAACGTGTTAAAGTGTTTTCGATGCGCTGCTAGCCTTGAGTACATAGGTGGAGTGTTGCCGGTAATTACACTGACTCTCTTAAGGCTATCGCACATTGTAGCGACTCGACGCGAACCCGACACGAACTCAACTCGACACGAGCTAAAGCTCACATTTCAATGCTTTACTCAAAGATATAAATATCGTATTACTTACAGTAGGTTTTTAAAATTCAAATGAAGTAGTTATCGCCGAGTGGCCCGTGCGTTAACAACTCATTGACGACTATTCACCTTCTACTTTTGAATTTTGAAATCCTACTGTATATAATACGATATAAAGTTCACATTTCGTGCCGGGTTCGCGTCGAGTAGGTATAATATGCGATGGCCCTTAGCCTTCAAACCGAAACAGAAATAGGTAAAAGGGTGGCTCCACCCCAGACTCACTCTACCCAGAGTACCACCTTTAGTAAAAGTAGCACTAATTTTAAATGACTAAAAATAGAGTTAAAAACGAAAAGGTTTGGCCAGTTAGAACATATTTACGTACCTACACGAATATACATTACATGTAAAAGATTTTCATAGTGATATGATAAATGTAAAATAACATTTACCTGTTTATTTGCACATTGCTAAAATAATGTAAGGAATTTAAACATAACTACTATTAATATCATTTTTTATTCAGTGCGCCTTTTTATAGACAATTGGACTGTAATTCAACCAAATATGACAGAATTATTCCTCCAGAAAATCCATGGCGAGGATCAATAAACATGGAACCACAAAGTATTTCACGCAATGACCAGAGGGCCAGAGGGCCGACCCGGAGGGACGGACAACGCGAAGAAGAAGAATCAATTTAATAGGATGATGTATAAAGTGAATTAATGTAAAAAGTGAATTTTCCTCTGAGTGGTCATAAATATTTATTAAACAGTGAGCGATCGCATAAATAAGGAAGACGAATAATGCGATGCTTTGCGACTTTAATATTGTTTGTATATATTCCTACATAGCATTATGGAACAAGTATAAAATAATCGTTTTGAAATGTCTATAATAAGATTAAAAGTTTATTAGGGAACAGATAACGATACAACTGTCTAACAAAGGTAATTGAGTTCGAATAAATGAGTACCATTAATAATAAGTAACCTTTTCGCTTGTTCCGTTAGGATAAACACAAAAAACTTTAAATCTTTGAATTGGGCAGAATTTTACCATTTGGTACCTTTGTACCTACCAAATTCTAAAATTCAGCCCAATTTAAAGATTTACGTATTTATACTAATAATGTATCTTTCTAGGAGCATTATACAAATTTAATTGCATCACGTATCAAAGGATATAACTCAACATAAAGTGGCTCTAAATTTACCAAGGCTCTACACAGCTCAAAATTAACTTAATTAAATTTAGCGCGTGTGAAAATAATGCAATATGTTCTGGTACTACTCTCACGTCTGGCCAAATGGTTCAAAGCTTTAAAGATTTAAAGGCCGTTTGTTCACCAGACAAAGAGAGAATACGAAGATTTAGTGCCGACTGGAAAAATGGTACCTACCTGAAAACGTGTATAACCCACGCTAAAACGGGATAACTACCGTCTTGTATTGTAGCGCAGAGGCGTTGTAGTCGGGAAAATATTCCAAGAACAGATCTTTTCGGTTATTAAAAAAAAAAGATGAGTACTTACTAATCAAATAAATCAATTATTATTGTAAAATAGTTAGGTATTTTGTAATTAAATTAAAATATTTATTAAATCAGACAAATGAGTCCATAATTATTTATAACTTTTAAAATTACATCAAATATAATAAGATGAAAAAAATTGCAAATGACATACACAATTTAAAAAATTAAATTAGTAGTAATTTTAGCTTAAGTATGTATTTTAGTGTTATTTTAGTATTACTTTATTTTGAATAAACTAATGAAAATTATTATTTAAGATTTAAAAAAGGTGTCGATTATGTAATAAGTATTGACTGGAGATCCGATAGTCAATGTAATAGTTAATAGTATTTAACTTGGTTTACATAATTATACCTATTTTGTGTGTTATTCGTCTTCTAGTTACCCGCAGCTAAGAAAAACCACAGCTCTTCAATTAGATTATATTATACACTAGTAATTTAATTTATAAGCCTTATGTCTACCGTACACTGTTAATTACAATAAGTTTATCCTGTATTTCCCTAAGCAAAGTGGATTATATCCTTTTTTAGTGAAATAAATGTCTAAAACCGTAAAACCGTTATATTCAAATTCTTAGGTAGGTACGAGTACTTAGTCGTCGAACTAAAAGCAGTCATACACAGAGTATAACAAAATCGTAAAAAATAAAACAAATAGAAATAATATTTATAAAATACTTGTGCGTACAAGGAGAGCTTTGAACGGTCTCTTTTTGTTATTACGCAATCTCATTGTACTTATAATAGTACTTTTAATATCAAAAGATTGATAAATGGTTTTCTGAGATGAAATATTTCGCGTAACTGTAACCTTTGATGCCGTCAGTTCAAATATTAAATTATTAATTGCCTTCTACGAAAACATTTTTAAGCTTTAACCTGGACCTTAATTATATTGCGTTATATTACTAAAGTGCCCATTCTTCTTTAAGTTATTGCAAAATATCTGCAATATCTTTGAAGTACCATAAATAAAACATATTTCTATCTATCCATCAGACATAATGAAACATACCATATTGAACTAGCATAATACTTTGTTATGGTTGTTTACAAAATCACGACTCCACGGCTAAGACTTAATAATACTAAATACCTTTTAACCACCATCTCTCTATCATACAAGTCTACTTACGTTCGTCCGTCACAATTATAAGTACTTATGTAGCAACGTGATGTTTACGTAGCAGATGCTACGACTGCTATGCAATATTGCTATTTGTTCTTCTCACGAATAAAATATGTTACGATATATTTTTATTGCAACACTGGTAATAAAGATGATATTTACCAATATTCCTATATTAAGATTCTACGGGTATATACGTCATCAATTTGAATGTCATCAAATTTTTGGCAAATAAATTAATTTCTATTTTTGTATTTTATATCAAGTAGAAAACGTTGGATGAGTGATTTCGTTTCTTAGCACAAATTGGAAATATTTAGATGTACGTCAAGAGTTTACCATTATAAATTATAGAGTTTGGGAATCAATCTGCTGATATATTTTTTGTCGCCAGAGAGATTTCTAGACACTGATAAACCAATCAGTAAACCATTTGTAACCACGAGTATGTAAAAAAAAGCAAAGGAAACTAGTCGATATAATCATATGTATAAGGAAGAATCACTGGTAGGTACGGCTCCAGATATTTTAGCATAAAATATGATTCAACAAACATATGTGACTTGACTTACTAATAAAAGTTTTTCTTCTTAGTCGTATTCCTCATTAATAAGATGATATGATCATGATAATCTATGGAAATAACGATTTATTCCTGACTGATATAGAAACACTTTCTTGACAGATTTCATGGGGTAGAAAAAAAAAGTAAGTAAGTAATACGTTTTTTTCAGTGTGCCATTGCCTTCCCCATTTCACACAGTGGTTATCTCAGTGTGCAGGTTTCCTCACGATGTTTTCCTTCACCATTAGAGCAATCAATAAATTTGCCGTAATTCTTTAAAAACAAAAAACGAAAACTCATTGGTAATGAGTAATGACATTGGCATGATTTCGAACTCAGACCGACATGGGAGTCCGGTATCCAGCCATCAATGTAGTGACCACCAACGCTCTAAACTAAGTACAGGAATTATCTCTAAATTACTATGTGTGACCCAGTTCACCAACCGAATACAAATTCCCAAACTAAAATCCAATCAACCGGTACCCTGCAATTAAATACATAGTAAGTAATATATTGTCCCAAACTTAGATAATTTTGTAGTGTCCATCGAATGCAGTTGTGTCCGATTTGTAACTTAACTAGTATGAATTGGAGCGAGTCGGCATCGCCAATGGTACGGCGAGCAATCAGTGGAGCATGATTGCGGACACTAGAAACCCTCGCCGTCCAACAGAATCCAGACTGGAACTTGTAACTGACTGATGTGGGTAGGCTATTCTGGAGCTGTCGAAATGGCGATTTCGATATTTTGGTTACGATTTAGTGACAATGTATGCACCAGTAGGAGTGAGCATAATCAATTCTACACACTTTATCGAGGATTTCAGATTCTTTATGAAACGACTACGTAGAAATGAAAACAAAATTTTTCCTATAAAATGTACTAACAAGAAAAAAATTATTATTATAAGTAATATATGACACACACACACACACACGCATACACTCACCCTCAAACACCCTCTCACAATAGGTTATTTAAAAAAAAAAATTATATAAGTGTATCCCCCAGGCCATTAGACTGTTGCTATCTACTACGCTGCAAGACGGCCGATGAGGCCAGTGCAGGTAGTAGAGACCGATATTTACTTATACATTGTAACTACACTGTTGTTAAGTGATTATAATTTGAATATTTTACTTATAAAAATTTATTATTAAACCTATAAATCAAAATCCTATGTTATAAGTAAAATACCTACAAATATACAGCTAAGACAAACGCACAACCTGAATTCTCGACCGCTATCACCGACCGCAGGCAAAGCTACTTGTACACACACACTCTCCTTTCAACCTAGATAAATTTAACCTCAATAAGTCTTAGTAACAGTTTGATTTAGAGTAGAATTTTATGGTAGATAACTTTTCTCTGATAATACAGTGAGGTGAGATATTTATGGGCGACGGTGACTACTTACCATCAGGTAGCTCATGTACTCGTCTGCTCTCCTTATACAATAAAAAAAGCCTATAGGTACGACATTGTGTAAATTCAACCACCGCCCGTATCTGAAAACGGGCGAGCGCCATGCCACGTTCACTTCGGCTTCTTTTTGTTCCAAAAGGAAATGGAGTAAAGCTGGTACGTTGAACACGATAACATTAAGACAAAAAGGGATTTTACACGACTAATATTTGTCACGATATGTGGAACTGGGTAGAAGTCACACTTGGTTCTGATTTGTGCTAGATGTTTCAATTACTTTCGAACTGTGAACGGAATAATGTATAATTTGTTATGGTTGTTCCAACGGGCAATCACTGTATTACGGTTTACCCTACATACGAGTACCTATATACTTATTTACACATGAAAGTAAGCTGGATCAAAGTCGAATTAAAATAAGACTTAAGTTTAGGAACAAGCTATAGTTATATACCATCTATCAAAAACCTTCGATTAAATCTCAACCTAATGCCTGCGCAATGACATTTCAGATTCTCAAATGTTGACATTTTGGATAGATTGACTTGTGGTCGAGTGTACTTCACATAGTCACATGGGGCCAAAATCCTAGTTCAAGCTTACTTAAATATACAGAGTGTTAACACAAACATTCGCCCAACTTTTACCAGGAGTTCTAGTCATAAATGAGATAAATTTTGTCTAAAAAGTTATGAAAATGGAATACAATATTTTTCATACAAATCTGTTAATCAAGGTCACTTATTTTGTACGCAGTGTCTGAAAAATATATTCGCCTTTTTTAAACTTTTTTTACAAAATAGTTAACATTTATTATGAGTGGATTGGATATCCAGTTAAAAGTCAGGCGAATGTTTCTTAACAGCCTGTAAAGATTTCTTATGTTGCATATTCCTCCAGATAATTTTTATGAATCGGTGCCTATAATGTGAAGTAAATCGAGATTCACTGCAAAAGTTTATATGCTACAGCGGAGTACTATTCTAACTAAATATGTAGCCCTGCCTATATAGCCCTTTTATAATTAATTAAACCCCGATCAATTGTATCGATGCACCCAGCATGCAAAATGACCAGTACCAAGCAACGACACATTAACCGGTCTTGACGTATCGGGTTAACGTACCTTTCAGAAAAAGCTTTTAACCAGAGTTATAAAACTAAAGCGACCGTAACGTAAAAAGTGTCTCATAAATGTACGGGAATTAATAACGCGGCAGCGCTGCGTACACATACATCAACGGTTTAAATGAGGCGGTTTTCCGTGTTGTAGTTTTAACAATGCACTGAATCGCAAGGTAAGTGCGCTCTGCACGCTCGGCACAAACTTGCTGACGCGCGATTAATAATAGCTGGCTGTGTGTGCACAAAACTGAGCAAGTTGGCTTGTTAAACCTTTGTGCTGAGCATTGTGAGCATCAACTTCCTCATGCTTCTAGTGTCCTGGTACATTCTAGCCCGCTGACCATAGCAGCGTGTTTTTTAAGTTAGTTTGTAAGTCGCTATGATCTCTACAACATAAAATACTCATAGGTTATTATAATGATATTATAACACTAGGATAAACTGAAATTTATGCACAAAATCGCGGCGAGCACTATTAAGTACAAGCATAATACATAGCACTTAACCGAGTCTTCATACTATTAGTTCCAAAGACGGGAAGCTCATTCCATTTGCATAAGTTAGACGTTTCATTACCCTAATTACCATTTCGATCATTACCAACGAACGAATTCCTAACGAAATCCCAAAGAGACGTCAATCGTTTGACTCTAATCACGGGATTGGCCCGTACGCCGTTCGACGAAACTCTTAGCGGATCCTTTTGAGAAAAAGTTGTTAAAAAAGTGGGACAAATACAAAAGGAAAATAGTAGGGGCGGTCCCGAGGGAGTCGTTGTTAGCCCTGGGACGGTACTTAAATCAAATGTTCACCATTCAAGGAAATTATAAGAACAGGGCACGGATTCGCTCGTACCCTCCGAGAGAATCCCTCGGATAAAAAGGCTTACGTAGGAACAGCGTTGTGAATAGTTTCATTGTTCTCTTCCAATATTTCTGGAGTACGGTCACTCATAAGCATTTGGACTATTCAGTCATAGTTAGTCTAATTGTTTGTAAGAAACAATTTTTATTTTCTTTATAAAATGAATTCGAATTTATGTCTACTTTCAGTTTTATCCAACTCTTGGAAAATTATAATATCTGGCTGGTGTACGAGTAAATTTTTATTAGTAAACAATATTTGTACACAATACTCAAAAAGTTAGATACATACCGTAACATAAAAGAAAACTTAATTATAGGTATCGGCAAGTGTTTTAATATTCAGGAGCGGGTGCACGGCGGATTTTCTTTTTGTTGTCTTCGAGAATATTGCTTTACCTCGCAACAAACTTAAGGGGCCTAATCCGCTTTTCAACTCGAGCTTTTACTTGCCTTATGACAGCCAGCTTAAGGCTTCGGGAGACGTTGTGGAGAAAGTTTTTAATCTTTTCGCTTATTCTTACATCACATACGGTAAAAACTGGAAAGCTTTCAAGACAAATAATAGTTCAAAGAAGTTATAAACAAAACGGCATAGGTGTGAGATAGGTATATATAATTTCAGGAGAGAAAAACACATGAAAAGGAAAGAAAAAATAATAAGTAAAGCTTATACGCCTTCAACATGTGTCCATATGTCGAGATCCTCCGGAGCCGTCCCCTCACGCCGGATATGAATAAAATTTTCTTAGATAAATTGAGAGTTCGCGAAAACGTGTCGATTTCTTTATTTATTCAATACTTTTCTCCTTTGAAGCGCTTCGCTCCGGATTCGTCCGCGCTTATCTTATATTTATGAATTCTTTTGGGTTATTGATGTAAAACCACTTCGTTCTTTTAGCGACAACGGTAGAAAGTTTGTCTGCCGTTTTTGTTTCTGCAATATATGCAATATAGGTAGTGCATCATTGTCATCATTAGAAGTCTATACATATACATTTAAGTAATCATAGCAGTAGGTAATGTGACAGTTCTTATATACATACATTAAATACATATATGTTTTATAGCCAGTTATAACACAGTATATACGCAAAGTTGTCTAGCACAAAAACACATAAGTACTTTGTTTAGAAAACAAAGGTCAAGCGCCTCGGCATTGAAATTACCTACTTAATTGATAAATACTCGTATGTAGGTAATACCCCATTTCCATAACATTTACATTCTATAGCAGTACTTGTTGAAGAATTTTCATTAGTGAGTAAGCAAGCCGTGAATTTCAACATGTTATATCTTTGCTTTCTAGTGTTTTTAATCATTTTGTATGTGATTTACGATGTCAATTATTTTGTGCGAACCTTTTTCACAGTATTTAGTAGCAGACTCGATCAGAAACATACTCTACATGATACCACGAATATTTACGGTAAGTGGTCATTAATATTTTAATTGCTCCAAGAAAGTTATAAGTACTTGCGTAGTACTTACTAATTTGATTAACTGCTCTTAGAAGTTTATTATCGTAGTTTCTGGTCTTGATGTTTAAATTTAGTACATTTAATCATGGATGAAATAAAACAATTTAGTCTCCCTCCCCAAGGGGCGGGGCGGGCGTTCCTACCTTCATGACTAGAGTTATTTACGAGGTACTCATCAACCTACTCTTTAGTTAGTTTATCTATTTATAACCAACAGACAGCCTCCAAAAAATTAATTATCCTAATACGTCGCCACGGACACTGAGACAATCTAGTTTAGTTTTAGAATAAAGGTTTTTTTACAATGCGGGTTTTCTATTTTGTTTATAAATACATTCGACAGACAAGCAGATGGTAAATCTGATGGAAACTGGACAGCGTCGCGTCTCTTAGAAGCACCAGCAATTGCGTTTATTAACTGCCGACTTCAGGCGCAGTCGCAAAGCGTCTGGTTGACGCATCAAAAGACCAAATGGCTGGCTAGTATTTAGCTCCGCGGATTAGATTAGCTATCCAACGCGGCAACGCAGCCAGTGTCTTGGGTACAACGCCGGACTTGGGTGATTTAGCACAAATAATTTAATTTAGTTTTACGTTTTTCTTAATGTTTAGGTTTAGTTAAGTTTTAGTGTTTATTGTTATTTAATCTACTCTTATTTTATTCCTCTTTCCAGGTCTAGGTACATTTCAGGACAGCGATGTATGTTTCAACAGTGTCCGCCTGGCGAAACTAGTCCGGGAGCTCGACTTCGCAAGATACCACTTTTATGATCGGACAGGGATCTACCAACGCAGTCGTCTGCTATCGATCAAGTCCTTGCAAGGGTGTACACTTACCTTAAGTGTTGAACCGGTACCCTTGTTCTGGTTTTATAAGATAAATACAAAGGTAAATCTTCTCCTTGTCATATTTTTAGTGACTAACATATTATATCATATTATAGTTTAGATGGTTGGTGGCAAGTAAGGACAGATTTGTAAGAAGTGATTAATAAGGTAGAAATTTAAAAAACTAAAATCTTAAACTTATCATCACCAGCCTATTGGTATGTAATCATTATTGACCGCTTCGCTTTCGATGAGGACGCGAGGATGATTATCTATCTATCTTATGATAGGGGGCGGGAATAACCCCAGCGGCACTTCGACCCTTGAGGATCTTTTATGCCTACCCCATTTTACACACTGGTCATCTCAGTGTGCAGGTTTCCTCACGATGTTTTCCTTCACCGCAGAGCAGACGGTAAATGTACGTAAGTCTTCGAAAGATACGAAAAACTCATTGGTCAAATCACATGGCACTGCATGGTTTCGAACCCGGACCTCCCGCATGGGGTCCGGTGTCCTAGCCACTGAGCCACCGACACTATCACGCGAGGATGATGCTCTCTTACTTAATGACAAAGTTTCTTTTCAGTTGGTGTTCTGGGATGAAAAATCCTTGTTTTTCAAACATGAAGTGGTGACTCTACGTGATGGTAGAGTGCGATGTTTCCTCGTATCTCGACAGCATGCCATCGGCGTAAATGGTGATTCTACAGACGCTCTCTTGGCAGGTATACCAGGCTGGGAAAATAGACCAAAATGTCCTGATTATATTAATTACTGGTTGGAGAGTATGAAGGTATCTAGTGATAAATTAAGAGGAAGCAACTAATGGATTTTTTGTAATATATTCAAGTACCGACCAAAACTTTAAAAAATGAGATTTTAAAAAAACAAGTATTCTTTTCTATTTTATGCAAGTACATAATTTTCCATTATTCTGCGTCAGATAGAAAGTTTATTTTACTCATTCTCCATTTCGAACAATATAACAGCGTGTCCAAACCTTAAATAGAACACTCACTCCATCTCTCTCACGTTGTTGTGAAGCTCCCTACAAGACTGAGACAAACTCGACACTGATTTGACAGGCCAAGGCCCGACTGGAAATTTATAGGTCTCTTACCTTTCTTTGTGGAACGGATTTCAACCTGCCATAGTTGTTGAATAGTTACCAGAATTGCTCAAATTGTAGTCCGCTTTTTGGTAATTCCGGTTTGTTATACTCGTATTACAAAATACAACTAGAATTGACCTACCAACTGAATAATTCTGCTATAGATAATATTACTTAATCCACAGTGAAATGGTATCTACCTACCCGTTAGAGTCTGTTTCATTTATGGCTTTTGACAATAAGTTCAAACATCAGTGCTACTGATGTAATATATAGGTTTTTGGTGCTACTTTGTTGCTATTTCTTGATTATGATGATTTTAAAAATGGGGCAATCATTACCTCTACTTTATTCAAACCGACCTTCAGTTTCATTTGGAAAATCATAACAGAAATACTTGAGCTTCCCGTTCATTCCCTTAGTGACCCTAACGAGGTTAACATTTTTTTATCCATACTCAAAGCTAACATGGTTACCTTGTCATATACGAAATCTTCTAAAAGACCGATAAAAAAAGAAATGTCGGTCACTTGGATGAAAGAAAAAATGGTCTCCCTCCCCAATTTTTATGATATGAAAGTATTGTAAGTATAATACCAACAAAATAAAATAAATAAATTAAAAATAGCCTTTATTTTGCGATTTTACATTATTAAATTATAAATTCTATATACGTAATACCTTTATTTATTTTTAATAATAATTTATTACTTATATTATTTAACTTTCACTTAATTATGTACTTTATTATCACATGTCCATTTTGGGAAAAGGTCTCCCCCAATTTTTCCCACTCCTTCCTAATAAGTATGTAGGTACCCATAATATTCCATATTCTTTCCTACATACAGCATCCATCTCTACATCTAAATACAAACAATTGAACACAACATAGTCCAAACGACATTTCTGTCCACTAATGTGGGATTATCGGTCTCCATTTCAGAAAGAGCGTCCCCGTAACGACCTAGTACCCAGCCCGCCTCAAGCCGATGTAAGAAACAAAGTTCATAAGAGGATTAGACTAGTTCGCAACTTTGTTCGCCAGTACCTAGTAGCGGTAAAACGAAAAATACGGGTAAATAAATAATATAATATAAATAACTCTAGTGAGGATAACTAGTAAAAGTCGAACTTATAAAACTCTAATTTTTTAAGTACAAAGTTGTACAGGTATTTCCGATACGTTGTGAAATGTCAAAGTCGTAAAAATCAAGGCTCCTAATGACGTCTCGGATATTTCGAGTCAATTTAGAACCCTAATACTTCAAAATTATTTGGTGCACAATGAAATCAGATACTTACATAAATACTTAATTTATACTTATTTTTTATCATCATCAGATAGTTTATACTGAACCTCATAACATACACTAGTAGCTAATTATATTAGTTTCTAGCACATGCGTGCACGCAACTACCAGTATAATGAGTTTGCGATGCATTATTAAGTTTAGATATTATCCTGATAGAAACTATTATCTACATCTACATTAAAGAAATGGGGAGCCCACTGAAAGATACATCTTGCGAGGTACAAAAAAGTCCTTTACTTTTTCGGAACGTTCTCCTCTCAAATTGGCTCCAGATCCATTTCTGTTGACAACTTTATCGAGCGGTTTTCGATAAATTGCGGCGAGGGAAAACTAAATAAATCCGAGAGGGACTTTAGATAAGGTAATGGCTTCAGTAATGTCTAGCGACTGCCGCGGCCGTAATGCAATCGGAAAGCCAGCGAACCGCGCTCTCCTCTACACAGCTCAATAAAACGCGTCAGACCACACTTAGTTTTCCCGGACACAAAAATGAAGACGCATTTGGCATGTGATACTTGCATTTCTATAGGAATATTTTGCTGGTCATCTTTATCAGAACTTCTCAGTGGGTTTAAGTCAAATCAGTCATAAAAAACACATAGATACTTACTTAAATAAGTATTTTCTCACGTAATACAATTATTGAAAAAAAAATATGAAAAAGTTTATTTACTTATTACAGGGCACACAAAAAAAAGGACCTCCGACTTACAAACTAGGTCGAAAACCTGTATCTTGTAAGTCGGGATTCCGTCGCGCTTTCTGTGCAAGCAAATTACAAATTATATATAATTTTATATTATATTATACAATTTGGAAAATTTAATCATAAAGGAATTTAGTAAAGATAATGGTAAGAGTGACTATGGGTGGGGGTGTGTTAGGTTGTGTGGGAGTGTGTAATGATGTAAGTGTGCATATATATAGTGTAGGGTGAGTGGGTGTGTGAGTGTGGGAAGTTAAGTGTTAATAATCTAATATTAATTAATTGTTAATAATAATTAATTGTTATTGTGTTAATATTAATTTTTTGTTATTAGTACGAGGAGCTTTCGTGAGTTTGTGTTTGAAAATTTTGTGCCCTAGGCGAATATAATTCGCCGCTCTTGTCACAAAAACTATGAACTGACAAATAAAATTATGGGTGGGATGGGAGCCAACCGCCTAAAAGAAAACTAACTAACTATATACTAGTAAACTATCGAATATCATGACCACGCAGAAACTAACGGGGCACGGCGCCTTCCGCTAAAAAACAAAATAAAGGAAAGTTTACACTTCTAATATCATGACCGCACAGTGTCTTAAGGGGACTCTCCCTCCGGCCGCCCCTCTGAGACCGGCCGCTCCGGGCATTTGCCTTCTTCGCCATTAGGCGCAATACATATACAAGAGGTGTCCCGACCGGCGTGCTGTCAGCGCACCGCCTCTGTCTGTTTTGCGGCTTATACCTCACTGGGTAGTAACGTATCTACTATTAATCGGACGTTACTACTAAGTACTACGTTACTATGGTAGACTTTAATACGTAGGTACGGTTTTTTTTTTGCGATGACATGAGATGATGCAAATGATCATCATTTTCAATGATCACATCTAATGTAGATGTGATGATGTGATGATGTGATCATTGAAAATGATGATCTCTGATAGTTATAATATATATAGTTTTACAAACCGCTATTAAATAAGGAGAGCAATA
Source organism: Hofmannophila pseudospretella (assembly GCA_947369225.1). Classification (NCBI taxonomy): domain Eukaryota; kingdom Metazoa; phylum Arthropoda; class Insecta; order Lepidoptera; family Oecophoridae; genus Hofmannophila; species Hofmannophila pseudospretella. Next base: position 7,056,478 of record OX376321.1, on the reverse strand, counting down.
ATACTTCTTTTCTCCTTCCAACTTGGTTTCTGAACTTTCTTTTGTAAATACGAGTACCTTGGAACTTTTAGATTTTTTACTCTTGTTCTATTCCATTCGTTACAATAAAACGTCAATCACAAGTTATCTACTCGTTCTTACTTACTTAGATCCAGCACAAGATACCTACCATTGGATAATTAACTTACGTCACGCCAAATTCGATATATCAAGTAAAGTACGTAGCTTCTTATAACAAACCTCTAAAGCTTCTAACGTTTTGCATTTAAAATGTCTTTGTCGAGAAGTTTTTTCATTAAAAATCCAGTCGCTTATGAAGGCGTCGTGATGCATAAAAGATGCCTTACCCAGGTGAATTCCTCCTTAAAATATCTTGCTTAATGTTGGGTGATATTATTGATTTTTAATTTGTTTTGGACACATTACGGTTTGTTAATAAATTGGAAACCCAAACATACTCTTAAGTACCACGTCAAAATAAGGTGTAATAATGTAGAAACGAAGTTGGTCTGGGTCACATACTTAGACCATTACTTATTCATACTACCTACCTACTTGTTTTAGCTAAACCTATTGAATTTAATACTATCTAACCACTTTTCGGCCTTATTACATTGGAGTGGAGTTTAAAATATTAAAACTAACGTGAAAGAAAACATATTGAAGTAAACCTGCATGTAGGTTACTTGAGGAGAAGTTTTATTGAATCTAGGACCCCGTAACCACTCGGAAATATCTGTTGGAGTAGTGATTATGGCACATATCGACATGCAAAAATCGAAACATTTTATCTCTTTCACTCACATATACACGGACATAATGTGTGAGCGTAACAACACATTCGTCGTCGTCGACTGACGGTCTGGGCGGTCACAGCATGCGGCCACCGCCTATATGTGAAGTACCAGTCGTCAAACGCATTCGGCCAACGTCAAAGTGTCACTAAATTCGGAACCAATGGAACTTGTTCATAATGTAAACAAACCTATCCTTGATTTATCACATTAGACGATCAACCATAGTTTAATTCAAGTAAAATTCACTTTTTTTGTATCCTAAACTACAACGATGAAAATATTAATAAAACATGGATAATTCATCAAACCATCGCCATCGCCAATTATTATTATGAACAAGTTCCACTGTACCCGTCTTTAAGTTGTTATCGAACGAATGACGTGGGAAGACTTCGGCCAAGGACCCAGTGTAAACAACGGAGGTCGGTGACCGTAGGTCGTCTACCGCAGGTCGGTCGCGGAAGCGGTCAACGACTATATGTAACTGCGCCTTAAAGTGCCGGGACGCCCCGCTCAGATCCCTCCACAATTATATGTATCTCAGCCCGCACCCCCGCTTGCAAGGAGAATCTGAACCCAAACAGTAAGAAAATAAGACTAATGATAATTATGTGTTTCTACGATAATGGTCTATTTGCCTCTGAGGATATTAAATTAATGAAGGCAATATATTTCAGCACCTTTTACAAAAAATAACCGACGCGAAAGATTCATCGTCATTTCCTATCCGATTTACATTTTATGAGAGCAATAGTTGGAACATTTAGGATTCCGGCATAATATAGAAGTCAAAAGACAAACTCATTGTCTTCCAGCAGACAGAAATGCAACTTTTCAATGGAGCTCGACAACAGATGAAAGACAACATAAGATATGGTATGAGAATACATGATACCTTAACATCATAGAATATATATAAAAAACGACATATCTATAATTTTTTGTCAAAATCTGAAAGTCAAAGCGTTGGGGAACTGACAGAAAATAAATAATTGTACAAGTCTTACAAATTGGCACAAAAACTCGTTTTAGCCGGGTGGTAGAAAAGATTACTTTTTTTTCACTTTAGACGCGCCAAACGTGGCCGTTGTTTCGCCACCCAAAGCCGCACAATTATTATATATAAAAAAGATCAATTACCGCTAACTTCACCCCGCTTGCCGCGACAACTTCAGTCAACTACTTCTTCACCTCAAGCTCGCAATGAGTCACGTCTTTATCTTTTCTCCGCTGAAAATATTAACTGAATTGCGTTAATTACGACTATCTTCACCCCACATCCATACATAAACACTAATTACATAATTACACTACAATCTAACAGTGAGAAAATGGCTGTTGGCAGAATTTTCGGCAAGACAATTTTTTTACCTCTGGTTCGTCATTTACCCGCTTGGATGGGTGTTTAAACGGCCTTAAAGTGATATTTCAGCCCGGCCTATCTACACTTATCCCTACTGGTGGGGATACCCTGGTATGGATAAGTGGACCACCCGGTTTTAGCCATGTAATCTTCACCATCATATTATGTATTGGGATGGTGAAGGTTGATTTTAATAAATATAATAGATAAGCAAGTTAGTTTTTGCAAAAAATCTTAACACAAGTACAAAGTTTCTAGGCCAATCTCCGCGTAGTACGAAGCCCGAAGCGTCACCATCACGCTGTCCCAATCACGACGACCAACCCAAGTGTTTTTCTTTCTTTCTTCTTTCTTTCCATTCCCAGAGAAAAAAATGCGTGGTCAAATTTAATAATAAAACTCACATTTCATCCATCCACACCTAATCAAACTCTCGTTTATTGTCACATCTCTCAAATTTCTGTCATCTTATAAACAAAGATAAACTTTGAGATTCTGAACTTGCGAAGTTGCACGAACACTTCAACTGAGAATCACCTGTAACGCCGGTAGTCGGCGCTGCCCTCAGAAACAATAGTACTCGTACCTACCCGAAAACTTTCCACAAACACTTGCAAAACTTCCCTGGCAATATGAAAATAGGCTCCGAGTAAGCCCAGGAAATGTTGGGAACTTGTGATAAGTAAGTCATGGCGCGATCTCTCCGTTTCAATGTAAGTAGTGTGCTGTGTAAGAACCTTGAAAGTCCACTTCCATAAATATTTACAGACATTTCACTTTATAATATTAATGGGTAAGGTAAAAAATATAAATAAATAAGTAGGTGTACTTATCAACTTTACCTATCCCATTGACCTTATTTGGTTTCACTTGAAATTGCGTAAATGCAAGCGAACTTTGCTTTTCTATAAACTATTCCTGTTAATTTATTTTTATAACATAAACTAAAACTGTCGTTCATTATAACAAAGAATATATAATTTACTACATAAAATGTGCATGTATGTGCAGGTACATATTTTATGTTATAATTTTTGTTATTTCTTGTTGTTAGATTAAAAATAAAGGTACCTATTGCCTAATCTTGCTCTAGGCTAAAGCGAGTTGCAACGAATTTAAATCAGCCCTCCCGGAAGCTACAGATGTAGTCCTGATACCGATTGTGAAGTAAACCAATATGAAGCCAATGTCGAAGGGTCAGTAACTGTTGAAATATCTTTCTACATCCGCATACAGCATCTTCGATTTGATGAGCAGACTTCAAACGCAGGTTTGACTTCAGGCGCAAACAAAAATCATGTTTAGTTACTATACCTGAAGTTTATGAAAAGTGCCTATAAATAGCCCTGGAAAGGCTAAGTGGCTAGCTGAACCTACACCATTATTTCAGAGTCCCTTAAGCCATAAAACGGGATACAAGACGAACATAATTGTTCTACTGTTCCCTTTGTTTTATTGATGCTAACATTTCTCACGCTCTACATATTGTAAGAAAATGGAAGAATATTGATGAATTTGTGGGCGTAATAATTAAGAAACCGGCCAATTGCGGGTCGGGCCTCGCCATATCTACTTACTTACTTACCATGTTGGTACCAGTCCATTTTAATTTGTGGCGGCTTCGCGCCACAATGACGGCGCATGCGCGCTGTGCAGTCTGCGCGCGCAGCTGTCGTCTCAAAACAATCGCCACCGCTTTTCTCATACTCGCGCTGTCACTCTTCTTCCTTTCATCGTCGCAATATTGAAAGTAAGTTTGTACTTACTATACCAGATATCATTCCGAAATTTTTCAGATATTTTTTTAACTGTATTTCAAAAGTTAGAGGGGGATGACCTGTAGGAGACAGACGGGGGGACGGAAAAATAGACAAGGCGAAATTATAAGGGTTCCTAGTTAACAACGGGACCCTAAAACTTAGTATTGCTTAGTGCTTGAAACAATAACGGTAGTGGGATAAATAATCTGGCAGCGTGTACCGTTTAAGAAGACTAATTCACCGGCATTGCAGGCAGTTTGCAGGATGAAGGTATATGGGCCGCGGTGAGCCGGATTAAACTTGTTTTTAACTTTATCGCAGCTTTAATATTGTTCGCGAGGACTTAAACGCAACTTATACACCTCACTTAGCGGAAGTAGACGGGGCGTATACATAGCAATAGTTTATTAAATGTTGATAAATGGTTCATAATAGTGAAGGAGCAGTATATAGACGATGAAATTGTATTTTAGAATATAAATGAATGAGAATATAATTAAATAAAAATTTATAACTCTTAGGGCTCACGTGCTCTAACGAGAAGGGGTTGCATTGCTATATAACAAATATGGAGTCATTTATTATATAGCTAATATACTCGTAAAAGAGTCTCTACGTATTGTACTCTAAACATGTCTATTAGAAAATCAACTTAAATATTATTAAAATTATTATTTCAGTAAGTTATAATAACTTAAATTAGTAAATTGAAATTACCTTAAAATCTATATATAGTCATAACAAAATCACCCTACCTACTCGTATAACTTTACAAAAACTAACACAAAACCTAATCTTGCCGATGTCGCAACAAACAGACAAGAACAAAACAAACAATAATCTAATCTAAACCTATTTTGGATTGATTGGTCATTTAAATTCCGTAACCTTATTCAATTTTTGTCAAAGCCCGTAGTCCCCGTCGTCGACAGGATTTCCTAAATTCCGTCTGAATCTACTTCCCCACTCGTTTACATTTCCGCGCATCAAGTCTGGGGAATGTACAAAAACATGAACCGTAATTTGCTAAGACGAATAACGTTTGATTTAATCCGGCACGTAGCCGGGCCGGGGCCGTCGATTTACTTTTATTGCTATTTCGTTTTATTTCGCCGGGCCCGGTGCTGTCTGATGTGGGCCTGTTTTCGGGGTCGTTAACGGCAAATGTGCTAATCTTTTTTACACTGCCGTGGCGTAAGCGTAACAATAAGCGACTTTGATGGTCTCTCACGTGTACGTACCCTGTTGGAGATAGAGCAGAGCAGCTGCCTCCTTGACAGCAACTAATAAATAATAGAAATAAATAGTCAAATGTCTCTTTATTTTTATTTTTGTGAAACAGCCTGATCCCAAGGTGTTATAGTCTAAACAAGACTGCATAAAGTCAAGGAAAATGGAAATGTTGGACAATAAACTTTCACCAAAATCAAAAAAAAATATTATACTTAGTAGCACAATGTGTTTCACAAGCACAATGTTTGAGTGAACGGGCGAGTTATTATTTTATTTGTTGTGGATGGGAGCTGAAATGACCCCGCCATAGCATGCTATTACTTTCAACTACACAAACACACACGCACACATACATCCACACACAATAAGTATCACAGGTCAGGTCACAATAAGTAGCAAATTCTTACCTAAATTCTTCACGTAAGTATTTATTTTTTTGATTTTTAGTTTTTAATTTTATTTTTTTTACCCGCTACTCTATCGCTCCCACTAACATCTTGGGATAAGGGGTGAACTGAAAAACAGCGCTGCATAATTGGTACCCGATTATGTCAGCATTTCCCCCTTTGCCAAATATACAATATATAAAAAACTGGTACATAATAAAATGGATATTTTCCATTTTTTATTCAATAACTGAGTTATGTCCTATGACAGAACTATTTCTGCTCCCCGTCCCTAAACTAAGACCTGGATTATCTCGTGGTCATTGCCCCCGACCGAAAAGCTGGGTAGATTAGATACGTCCAGGTCGGTATACGAACGTTGTTTTGTTATTCTATTTAATGCGTCACGATTAACGTTTTGCATTTTTCCGACGTTAGCGGTGAGATTCTCTCCAAAAATCCACGTTCCCGTGCATAAAGTACACTTGTGTCGAAATGAATCGAGTTAATAAAACATATTTGCGTAATTCAAGTCATTATCTCAGATCTGAATTCTCTCGGGGAAAATTTTGTTTTACTGCTCTGAAATATGATTATAAGTACCTTCACAAACAACAATGTATTATTTATTCAACCTGATATCTAAAAATAAGCAATAAGTTGTTTTATGCTCATTGACTTTGTTACACAACAGCGTTTATTGTAAACTAACTTGTTGCTCACTAATTTTATTTAGTTTAATATAAGCTATGCTTAAGTTCCTACTGGTGTATGGACTATGAATACTTTGTCATCTTACCGCACAAACAAACTTATTCTTATTTGAAAATTAACTTACCTACCTACTTAGGCATTAATAGCATTTACAAAAGTACTCGTATAAACTTTAAACTTCCAGTGTTTTAAATATCTATATGTACGTGCATATATGTAGACCAGTAATATATTATCAACTAAGGTAATAATAAAGTTTTTATTAACAAATGACATACATTGCTAGATATGTAAGTACTTACCTAATAATGTGAGAGATGCAACTTGGAACGTCAAAAACAAAGTTCAGTCTAATTTTAAAAAGTAATTGTTGTTTGTGTTTTTTAAGGCAAAGGGAACTGAGCCCATACAGCAATGTATGATGTAAACAACTCTTTCAAGTCTTCATTAAAATGCTGATGTGACACATTTCAATGCTATCTGGGAGAATCTTCCACGTTTCTGCACCATATGAACTAAAGAAGAAGGCGTCCCGGACGGACGGCTCTTCAAAATCCAACCAAGTACGGATCGGGCTGCAGCGTCTTATTTGACTTTACTTCACTGTCCCACACATTATTCACATCTTGTCGAAGTTCTTCGAGCAAGAAACACCATTCTTACTAGAAAAGCACTACTGTAAAACAATTTGCAAGACAAAACGAAACAAAACTGACGTGGATGCCACAAAAGCGCGGGAGAAACTCCTATTAAAAAGTATTGGCAACTTTCCACATTTAAACTTGACCAGAAATATAAAAATCCTCGCCATATTGCGGAATTAAATTAAACAATTTTTTTCATTGCAATCTCCATAACACAGATTATAAAAGTACCAGTCATGCGACAGGGTTTTTGATTTTCTGGTCAGTGTATAAATTCCAATGTCATTTCGATACGATTTCCGCTTGGATGAAAGAAAAAATAGTAATTTCAGTAAAGATTGCTATTATTAAAATTCTACTATGTAAGCCTTTACCAAAAAGTAACGCAAAATTGTTATTTTTATTACATAATTAAATTCCATTTTAATTTTAAACAATCCACCTATATACAGACAGAAGGCTTTTTAAATTAAGGTAATTCGGGTCGACCTGACCTTTGGCAAGCAAGATATGAACTCCTAAACGACCATTAGAAATAAAGGAAAGAAAATTGCCCCATCCATAGCCGTGAGGGCGGAGACTTGGGAAAAGGAAGGCGTGTTTGTGTTACGAGAATTTAAACCTTATATATGCTTTGAAAAATCTATGTCTTTACAATTTTAAATCTATACTCTTCATGCTATTATTTGGTACTATTATACGGACACGAGGTGTTATGATATCTTATAGTCCTTTTCACATAGGACGGCATATCGAACTTTTATAAAAACCTAAATAAAATATGGGTTCTCACTTATTGAAGTTGAAAATCTTCCGATTAGTATCGGCTGAGTCACAGAGAGTACACTGAGGAGGACTTCCGATTCCGACTTCATCCGTTAAAATCCGTATTTTATTTAGGTTTTTATTAAACTTCAACGTACCTTCCTATGTGAAAAAGACTAAGATATCATGTCACCTCGTGTCCGTATAATATGTAGTAATAATGTCTATATATAATATCAAAGAAAATTTCAAACACGACATGAATAACCTTTTCGTAACTTCGAAGTTAATTTAAAACCTAATATGATACCGAGCATAGATACTAGAACTTTTCATAAATAGCACGTGAATGAGAAGATGAGATGAAGGCTTACGCATGCACGCAGCGTTTCTCATAAAAGAATAGAGAATCAGACAGTACGTTTTCAATAAATGTGTCGTTACACGGAACCCCACAAAATCGACAAAGCGACTGTTTCATTTTGAAGATGGAAGCAATTTCGCTCTTTTGTGAGATAGTATTGGATGTAAGTAGGCGGGATGTTGGTGAAGGTGCCTTTAGAGGAAATGTCTGGTTTACACACTCACACACCCTCACAATTGACGTGACAATAATACCACAACTCATACTGTTTTACCTCTTTTAAAACACCATCTTTTGTTTTTTTTGCCTTTAGAGGAAATGTCTGGTTTACACGCACACACACACATACATACCCTCACAATTAACGTGACGATAATACCTATACTGTTTTTACCTCTTTTAAAACACCATCTTTTTTTTAAATCGTAGCACGGCTGATGGTCTGATCGGCGCTGTAATAAAACAACATTATACGAGCACTGTAGGTGTTAAAATAAATTGGAAGTGTAAATATCAATTAATGTACAAATGTTGATGACAATGAGGCTGCCGTAAGTTGTAAATATGGCATCTATAAATAGTGTACCTGTATACGGGTACTATAGTGTATAAAATCTTGGTGTACCCTGTCTCACAAATAACAGGAACGTAAACATTAAAATCACTGAACCACCAGTAGTAATCAAAGATCTCTAGGTAATGTTACATACATACGCTACATACCTGCAAATTGAAATCACATCCAACTGATTACATACAACACAAACATTCCGCAATCAGTTTGACACAGAATACAGATTGAAACTACCGTGAATAAACTAGGGTACCGGTCGATTGAATGGCACAATAGGCCTCATCACTGGCCCAGTGACGGCTAACTGAAACTGGGTGCTGTTTCGAGTTTATGCGATAGGAATTTATATTAATTTCCTGTGTCAGACTGCCGGGAACCAGTTGGCTGCAGTCGATGCGGCGAGCACAAACTGCGGTCAGCCGGCTGTCCGGACCTGTTCCAAACACTGCAATGGACATGCCTCAACTCACACGCTAATTTTGCCACGGAATTTCTATTCACACTCCGAACTCACATCAAGATAGTTACAAACAACTTAAGAGAATGTGTATTCTCTTACCGCGGATCTTATCTCGTGGTCGGTAATTATGTAAGTACTATGATTATGTATTAATGACCATTCGAAGAAAATAGATAGTAACATGAATTAGATTACTTTATTAGCCGATATACCACACAGAAATGTATGTATTTAAAAAAAGCAACAGAAACTAATTAGAACAAAACTGCTGGTGGGTGCGTGCAGGGATAGTGGACCTACGGAAATAAAGTCATCCTTCAGCAAGCAAATACCCGCGCCCGTCTGCGATACAACTTTGTATCTCTAGTACCATCAATGGTACTAGTGATACTGGTAGGAGATCAGTAGTACTATTGAGAATATAATATTGTATTGCTAGTTCCATTATTATCGGTTACAGTTACCTATGGGAGAGGTCTTGACTTTTCTATAATGGTACTAGAGATACAAAGTTGTATCGCTAGTACCATCAATGGTACTACTTACTTATCTTAAGCGACAGCTACACAGCAGCCATCAAATGCGTCTCTCATTCTTTTTAAGGACAAAAAAGAAAGTTTTTAACATCCCATCGTTCAAGTCTGATTCTTTTATGATCTGATAAGCCAAGCGCAGCCCCGTTTAATACCTACTCGGCGGGAACTAACAAGACAAACAAGTTTTATCTCCATGAAAGTGCCGTGAAAGCGGCGTCTCACCTTCATCCTTCACGCGTTGATCCCCGCAACAATAAAGTAGAGCTAACTCCGACTCGAGGATTACTCTTACCGTATTGGCGATAGCTAAATTTATGAAACTCTTGCTAAAAGCAAGGGAATACACAATGACTTTGTGCTAAACTTGTATGAAGTTTAACTCTTAACACACCGCTAAAGTGTATGTCGGCTAAATCAACTAAATCCCACCAAAAACACAAATTTGATAAAAGGGGCAAAGTTCGGTATATACAAGAACCAAGATCTATCGGCTTTGTCGGTAAAAGAATTGAGATCTATTGGTGCTATTAAATTAACCTTCAAACTTACCTACAGAAGCAAGTTTTTACAGAAGAGTCTTTCAACAGAAGAGTTCAAGAGTGAAAACTTGCCAAGTTAGGGATTTAGTTCGAAGCAAGCAATAATTCTGCTTTTTAAACAATTTTAAATATTTCTGAAGGTAATTTTGAAGGTTAGATGCCTGATTTGATCGCTTGTCAAGGTGAATAAAGTCAATATCGATTTTTTTTTAAAGTTATCGATGCAGTGAGTTAACCTGAAACTGATTGATCAGTATTTTGTTACGACTTGTACAAGATAATAATAGATATTGAAATGCAAGTAATTCTAAGTAGATTGAGCATCTACTTAGAATTACTTGCATTTCAATATCTATTAATATCTGTCTTTTTACATAAGCAGTAATGCAGCCGAAAACAAAACTTGTAGGTAACTACTTATTAAGCGGTAACAAAGTATTATAAGCCCTAAATCTAGCACGGCGAGTATAGTAATCCCTATTAGCCGACACTTTATAGTGCCATAGGAGGGCCAGTGTATCCAGCGCCATCGAGCTTTACGAGCAATGAAACCGGAGCGGCTCTCAACTGAGGTAATTATAGGATTACTTATATGTGCCGCTCTTGGCCCCTCTTTACAAATAAAACATTTTACGGGACAATGAAGCTCTAGGTTTTTTTCAGAAAGCCTATAACCTGCTTATTTACTTAAGTTCTGCCAGTAAGAAAGTCGAGAGAAGTCTGACCGCGGTTCTCGTAAACCACAAGCACCTTTTAATTTTACTAGGTTCTGAGATCCAGTTGGTAAATAATTAAATTAGTATTCTCATATTATTAAATTATTAAACACTTTTTCTTTCTTTCTTCGTCTACCACTTCTTTATTTTTCTACGACCATGAAAACTTTTCTGATTTTCAAAATATATTTGTTACGAACATGTTCTAAAATTCTTGTTTGCCTTGATTGATAAATTGACTCTAAATCGATTTTGTTCGAATCCACATCACAGTAGATATATAATATACACTTGCTATATTTTATAATCTCTCAATGCCATAGAACAAATAATAATACCACAGTAAATAACAAGTACCTACTTAATTAGAAGTTAATTGTATACTAGCATTTACAGTAAATTAATAAGTTAAATAAAGCAGCATGCCCAATGGTAAACCGCAAAACTAGACAGCACCGCATTTCAATAAAACAAAATTAAATTAATACAATGTTGAACTGTAATTAATCAAAATTAGTAGCTTACGCATAACGTAGGTATTGTCCCTCGGCAATATATTAATTAGGTCAAAACAGAGCGAGTAGCAGCCCAACCGTCTTCGATGTTCGACACATTGGCACTGGTAACAGAAACTTGAAGATACATAATATGATACCTACTACGGGACAACGAAAAATAATGTTACAAACGGTGCTACAAAATTTAAGAGCCAAGTTCCAAATTCCAAACAACGTCGTCGATCATTCGGTTGTTTGTGAAATCTTCGCTTTTGAGAAAGTAAGTATATGGTTAAACTTCCCGCAGATGCTTACATTGTCCAAAAAATATCTCACTGGGTACCTATGGCTAAGTACAAGTCGGATACCTCAATATGGATCCAATCAAACAACAGTACATGTATGTGCATTAAATACGGATTACTCACTGATTTAATCCGTAATTAAACACATATTTAATGTGTCTAAATTACAGTACATAATATGTAAAAGAAACAGGCAAGTAAACTGGAAATTTAAAACCTAGGTAGGTACGAGTATTTACAGTTTTAGTAGCCGTAGTAGTAGCCCGAGATATTTTAACAGAAAGGCGTCGTCGATTCCCGGAAGCCCGATAAAAGCTAAATGAACCCAGAATCGGTGCCATTATCGTTGTCAATTAAACTGCGGAACAACCACTGCACGTGAAGAGTCAAAACAGGCTTCTAAACTTATTTTGCATATCATAATTGGCAAGTGTAAAATACACAAGTCGCAGCCGTCACGCAAAGTGTTTAACAACTTTTAATGGCACATCTCCGTGTTTGCTTACCACGGGGGCAGAACATTGTAACGCAATATCGTTGTTAATGAAACTTCCTGCGGGAACACGATAATACCTCCGCCTTGAGCAGTCAAATCAGGCTTCTATCCATAGGCACGGAGCCAGCAATTTGGACGGTTATTTTCCTTAAATGTTTATAGGTTTCTCAAATTTTATAGCTCGCGCGTATAAATAAGAAATAGGTGTTTGCGAGGAAGTTTGGAATATTTTAGAAATAAGAAATTGAAATGCGACATCATAGCATCGATATTGCACCTGTTTTCAATGTACTATTCTTATTCTTCTTAATGCGATTCCTGATTAGAAAGGTAAGGTCGATTCGCAAGCTTTTTGGTTCTGGGTAATGTTTTGCGAAACACTCAGGCACAGGCAATCCAGAAACAAGCAAAAAGTCCCTGGATTTTCGTACAAGCAAACCCAGAAATCGAAAGCTGGCCCATTTGCACAGAAGAGTGTTTTGCAGACCATACCAGAACATTGGCTATTATTATGACCATACATTATCTGTATCGTCAGAACCTTGTAGCAATTAATAAAGCACACTCTCAGATGAACAAACCGTCAACGGCGTCGTAAATCAGTTTCAGTTAGCATGTGCCGCCCCGGCCGGTGTGGACTGTCCGATAAGCCGCACTGGGGCTGCACTGACGAGATGAATTGCCGCCCCACTGACTGCCAGTTCTGCTAGACCTCTCAAACTTAAAAGCGGTGCCTATAATGAAAGTGCATCGCTTTACATTGATGCTTTGATAAGGAAGATTAATTTCTGTAGTAAATAAAATGTAGAAAATTGTAACAATGTACAGCGGACGATACGTTACCTCATCACCAAATTGAATAACTAATTAATTAATTAATTTTTTATCAATGTAACCTCCAGATTTAAAAAATCAATCAATGTTTTTCAGGAGAGAGAGCGATGGCGCTCTTTGGTATCGGAGGCCAAGATCCACTTCGGGTCGCTGCGCCAGCGGAGTAAGTAAGTAAGTAATGTTTTTCAGACACGGAAGGCCAAAGAAATCTAATGCAGTTTGAGATCAATATAGACTGGACACTGACTTACATAAACAAGTAATGGACATACCTACATCTCCGTACGTGCCTGTAAACAGTCGCCCAGCACTTTGACTGATTGCCACGGACACTGAGTGCGATCTCACATGAATGGTACATTTTTGGTAGGTTGGTAGGTACCAACCTAAACATAAATTAACATAAATCATAAAAAAATATGTGATGTAACGTAAATTCGAAACTAAATCTCGTTTTTAATTTTAACTTAAAAAACTACTATTACATACTGCTAGGTTCACTAACTAATTTTATTCACTAACTAAGAAGTGTATTATAACCATTAAAAGTAGGTATTTATACTGTGTCATTTCAAAGAGTCAGGCGTTTGTTGCCTTAATAGCCGAAACCCATTGCTACGATGACACTCGTAGCAAATTCCGCTGAAATTCGCTAATTGATATCCCAGATTACAATAGCGCATGTCATCACTCCTACGCAGATGATATGGTAATCATCGTGGTAATCATTACGGGATAATAAAGCGGCGGCAGCGCTGCACTCCAGCGCCGGGCGGAGAGCTGACGTTGACGAAGATTGCCTATAAATAACGAGCTGCAGCACTGCAAACGATGCGCATCGAATCAAAATTACTCTTTATTAGCTAAGTAGTTACAGCGTGATTTTAGTTCTGATTTTAATGTTCTCTATTACCTATTTATTGTATTGCACGTGGGACGTCAGCGTTTGTAGCTGTATGGGGCGCATATAGGTAGGCATGGAGGTACGAACGCGCGCCCGCCCCTGGGGGTGGGAGACTATTTATTCTTTCATCCAAGTAGGAAGGCGTTAAGATTGTACATATCGTGCTACTATTCCTGTAGTTTTTACTTTTCCTGTAATGCTGTACAATAAAGTGTTTCTATCTATCTAAGATTGTGTAACAAATGTAAGAATACGTTTAATGTAGGTATAGGTATTATATAGATAAACAGGTATATTTCTCAAAATTTGAGTAAATTAAAACCAAGATCTTTTCAAGGTCAAAGTGTATAGCAATAGACCTGCGTGCTTAGGGCTGCCATCCGTCCCGATATATCGGGCCCCCTGTCCCGACAAACACTAAGATGTCCCGATATCTGCGCAAATCGCACAATCTTCGTCGGATCTGTGCAGCAATATTTGTGTCGGATTCGTGCCGAAATTTCTAACTCGCTTCATTCGCTACCGTACTAACCTTCTAACCTAATCCGCCACCTTTCTGATGTGCCTCGAAAATTAATAATAATAATTAATTTAGTAAGAAAATGTAAAGTACGTGAACGTGACCATGACCTCAAATGTTGGGCGGCGACCGGGCCTGGGCCCGATGAGACCCTAGCAAAATATGGCAGCCCTACGCGTGCTCCATCTTCGCCCTCACTGCCGTCACTGAATAAGAACACGGGCAAATACATTTATAATAATGAATTATTTGTTAGCAAATATCACGAAAAGTTAACTATTTTAACGAGACTCATGTTGCGATAACTTCTAATTTAATGTAATAAATAAGAATGATAGATTAAACTACTTACTAGATTATCGAATTGAATGTTTTGTGAAATTCTAATTTTGAGATGACTTGATATTATTAAAAAACCAACATTCCAGAGAAAGTTACAAATAAAATAAACATGACAAAGCCTGATAGGTACTTAACTAGAATGAATGCGCCTGAAATATTAACTTTACTAACTAAATTATTGTTTCCAACACTTTCAAAACTGACGTCTTCCGAATTACTATTAATATTCCAGTAGAAAAATATCATGTAGCTGCTGCATTCAATACCCGTCAGTTAAACCGTGGTACGGAAGTTTTATGATATATAAAGTGCATTTTGAGAATATACGAGTATGTATGCTATTAATGTTGCATTCACTCTGTTTTATCCGTCATGTTAAGGAGCGGACAGAACAATAATTACAAAATCAGACTACCCGCAAACCACCATAGTAATAAAAACATGTTTGATAATTTTTAGACACTACATACCGTGAAAGATACATTTTTCATTACGTTGATGGATTTTCTCTAATAAACTTATGTAACGTTGTACGTTTCACGCGTTACACTCCTTCTAACTATTCACAGAAATACCTATTGAATATTATTATTGAACATACTTACTCAAGCCAACAAAACGCTTTGCAATAGTTTTGAAATAAGTAAGTACCTAGGTAAGTACTTATCTCTTGGGAAAATCTCAGAAACTTTCCTACCTTCAGGCTATTTCAACCTGGAAGTTCAAATTTTGGAAACACTGACGAACCCTTTACCTACTTATAGGTCAAATATTGCGGCTCTTGATTTCTAGATACCGTGAAAGATACATTGTTTTAAATCAATAGGGCCGTAGCCTCAACACCCCAAAAGTCCATAAAAGTATGATTCGGTACATAAACTTATATATCAATTTTTTCTTATGTCCGGTCTTGAATATTTCAGATCTGAATGTTTATTTAAGTACCTATTTTTTAACAAAAACTATAATAATAAATATTAGCAGTTTTTATTTAATTTTTTATTTCAGTATTCAAAAATTACACATTACCAACCATTAACCACTCCCTTCTCTTCCATGTCGTATTCCTCATTGCTTCAGCAATGACCCTCAGGTCTTGATCATTCTAAGAAATTAACCACATACAACGACTCTCGTGGCAGATGTAATGGGGTGGTTTGTCAATGCCTTCCCCATTTCACACACTGGTTATCTCAGTGTGCAGGTTTCCTCACAATGTTTACCGTCACAGTCAGAGCAGTCGATAAATGTACGTAAGTCTTTTGAAAAAACCGAAAAACTAATTGGTACATGACATTGCATGGTTTAGAACTCGGACCTTCCATGGGAGTCCGATGTCCTAGCCACGACGCCACAGACACTCTCGTCGACTCCCAACTAGGCTAAAATGCATATCGTAAGCACTGTCATTTTAGGCTATATTTCGCAAGGGGAGGCCTATGCCCCAATATTGGGGACGTTAATAGGCTGACGATGACCACCACAATGATCTGAAAGTGGATTCGACAGTCTCGTGCTCTAGTCTTTGAGCAATTGTCGCTTTCAAATATTCACTTAGCAGAGTTGGTCCAAAAAAGTGTTCTTACGGTAAAACTTTGGGTCAAAAAGGAATATTTCAACGTGGTGAAAGCACAGACCCAAACGTGGTACGTTCTTGGCACGCGTCACAAATGCCGCTGATTTATCTGTCGTGCATGTCCGACACTGTTGTTTTATAGCTCTATACAGTGACTTTATCATGTACTCCATCGTCCGTCCGATGCAGTGATTCAGCTATGATACCAAACGCAACTGCATTCTATTGCGTTTGGTATCATCAATTCCATTGAATTGCGGAAATATTGAATTCTAAAATTCTTTGCAACATACGAGGTGTTGACGAAGTTATTCGACAAAATTATAGGTAGGTATTTAGGGCGTTTTTAGAGTCGTGCTTATTTTGCCACACACGCGGGTTAGTTCCGCATGCGTGCTCCACGCATCACATTATTTCATTTCAGTATTATTGCGTGATAACCACATGCGGGGTGCGTGGAGGCCTTGCGAATTGACATTGACAATTCTCAAGACTCTGAAAACGCCCTTACAGTAGAGTGGACAGATACCTATGACACTATGTACGACAATTTAGAAATTTAAAAAAATATATAGGTATTTAGAGTAGAGTTCCTGTCATGGATACCTAAGACACGGTGTACAACTATTTCCATTATAAATTAACAAAATTATAAGTACATATTCGTATACAGCAACGAAAAATATCAATGGTAAACATACATTAACTCATTGTGAGAGAACTGCTAAATGTGTAATTTCTCGTCTTTATACAATTTAACAGATTCAGTTCAGTTTACCAAATCAACACCATAAGCCGACCTTCTGTCATTCAACACTCAACTCATCAATCATCATACTGCAGGGTATGAGGCTGGGCATTGTCAATCGCACACCTCAATACCTCAAAATCACCGTTTAATGAACCAATTTAGCCGTACCTTACTCAACAACCCGTAGGCACACCAACAATCGAACTAGTACGGTGAAAATTAGTTTCACACTGAATTCGTTCGGCAGTTTCCAATTGGCAAGCTATTTTAACCCGCAACTTGAGTCGAAACAAAGTTTGACACCGCGCATATGTTCCCGACAGATATCTATGGCACATGGGTTGCATTTACGGCGTCCCGAAGACATTACAAAAGCCATTCCCTTATCTAATGTTCTCCTTAGATTTATTTAACTTTTCCACGCCTCCGCATCTCGGAAATCGTTCGATAAAGATGTCAACAAGAAAAGGTGGCCAATACAAGTATACTCGTACGAGTAAAAGCACTTCATAGCATTTCACAGTCCAGTCTTAGAATCGATAAACTTGAGTTTTGAAATATAAAAAAATTTCGAAGGTATAAGCTACCTATATAGGTAATAAGGAAAAAGGTTAAGGTCTATATACGAGTATATGTGCCGCCTAAGTAACTCTGACAATAAGTCACTAATTAAATTAAACAAAAAAAACTCGTAAGTACTTAAAAAAATTAAAAACACATATAGGTACTTAAAGAACAAACCATACCGAGGTACAGAACCTAACGCCTAATCTCATACAAATTAGACTGTTAAAATTCAGGATAGAGGCTGCGGCTTGGTTGCAGCCGATAATGACGTCATCAATAAAGCTTCAAGCGAGGACCACAGTGGACTCCATCGCCGGCGATATGCCTTCGTAATCAGATTATGTTAAATCTGATCACATGGGAATCTACGATGACTGCTAAAGGATCGATCAATACCGAAACTAATAGTAGGTCATCCCGTGCTCATGGATATTCCAAACTGTTCTTTTCCACCTTTGTTCTACTATCAAACGAAATAGCTCGTCGGGGGCTTTCCAAAACACTCTGTCATACAGCGCGGACCCGGGCGAATTCTGAAAAAACTACCCTCATAATATTCTTTATTCTTTTCAGTATCTAAACCAATTACCGATCAGATTTATTTTAACACGGTCCTAGTTACTTTTATGAATTAGTTATTTTAAAATCATGAATCGGTAATGGTTATGATTTTATGACCGATAAAAATTTAAAAATAATAGTTTTCACAAAATTGAAACCGCGCAACAAAATCTGTTACAATTTGCGATTTAGGCATCAGCCAGATACCCTCTTTCATGCTGTGGTACTTTTAGTCCGGTAGTCAATATTCCGAAAAAAATCGCGAAAATGTACCAACTTCCAACATTCGTACACATGAAATCAAATCGACCTTCAGTTATGGTAATACAAAATATTTGTAGAGAGCCTTTTTAGTGGTATCTCAACTCGAAAAACTTCCTGGAATTCATTGTGGTAACGAAGCAGGATGATTTTGGAAATCGGTTTTTATTTTGAGGTTTAATAACTCCGCATGCGCCCAGGTCCATGACGTATGACCAAGTTTTTCGGAAAGCCCTCATTGAGCTCTATCGTTATAAACTTGAGCAGATGATGGCAACCTGTGCAAGGAAACTACGGTCATATATTATTTCATTATAATTAACATCCTATAAATTAATAATAATTACATCAACAATTGTGTGAAAATACACAATTTCCTTATCTAATTCGAGAAGTTCAGTTCATTAACTCGAAGAAAAAAAATGGACGATTGAGCAGTTCAAGAAAGAATAAAAATTTGTTGGGCTATAAATTAACCAGCCCCCGAGGGTGGGGCTCGCAATCTGCATTAGCCGAGACGCACTTCTCTCCAGCGATTAAATGAAATTTCACGGCCGGTTGCCTTCGGAGCTCGCTGGACAAAGCTCTGGGATATTTAAATTGAACGCTTTTAATCCCGGCAACCTCTAGCACTTTTATATCAACTCGCAAACAGTTCATTACAACTGTGCGGACGGACACAAAACTCCGTCTTGACATGCATCTTTCTTTCTTAAACATTCTTGACCAGTGGCTAGGACGCCGAACTCCCATGAGGGTCAGATTCGAAACCATGTAATGACATGTATGAGATTTTAGATTTTTTCAAAAGACTTACGTACATTTACCGAATGCTCTAACGGTGAAGAAACATCATGACGAAACCTGCACACTGAGATAACCAGCCAGTGTGTGAAATGGGCAAGAAAATGGGAAACCAACCCATTAAATCTGCCAAGAAAGTCGTTCTACATATATCGTCAAATATGTAGAAAGATCATGACCCTCATCAATGAGGAATACTACATGCCTGTTGGTTCTTTCATTAAATAATAGTCATCAATTCCTTCATGGTTGTAAACGGTTTCATACACAAATACATAATAATTATAATACCTATAAGCTAACTTAGATGAAAAAAAAACTCCCATAAACGTTTAGTCTTATGAGACGCACGCTTTCCTTATTACTTCATGTATGCTACGAAATAAAATACTGCAATATATGTATATTAGTAAACTAAGAACAAAGTATCCAATCTAAAACTGAAAAAGAACGGTGTCACTCTGATGGATTTAAATTTTTAAAGAGAACCCGAAAGCTCTTGGAGCACTCAAAGTGCGAGGTTCTTACTGCTTTTTTCAGAATTTTTAATCAATTTGCTTTCATTGGAAACAAATTGAGTAGGAATGTGGATTGAAAGATTTCAGTGATGGGAAATCAAAAGGCATTATAAATATTTAATTCAGTGTAAAATTGAAAACGACTTATAAATATTCGAGGATAGTTTCGGACGGTCTGGTCCGCGTATCGCAATCGAAGGCTCCAGAGGTAACCCCTCCTCACTAATCGAGCAATTCTTCCCATGATATTACGGCAAAATGGGGATGTTCGCAGGCCGTTGCGTTCTCAGAACGAGTTTCTTATAGACGGTATTGAATTTTTAAACAAATTTTTCGACCCGTCGGCCCGGGAACCCACTTTATGTTATGGGATTAGAACCTTATTACACCATTAAACCTTCCATGAATAATTCTTACTTCCTCTTCAGGTCAGATTTCTGCTTGACCCATTTAATTCTTTCTGTTTTGATAATTTCTAAAGTGTTTAAAAAGTAGTTAGCAAATTTGAATCTAATTGGTTTTCGATCTAACGTAGCTTTTAGATTGAATTTTAAAATAGATACAAAACACAAAAGATATTTCCCTCGGGTGGCATCAATGTTCCGGTGCTAGCGTAGTGGGCCATTCGACCGAATCTCTGGAAATTAAGGCAGGAAAAAAGTCAATAAATCCAAGAAGCATAGGCTGGAGCAGATAACGAATGTCTCTGAGCGCGACAGGGCGGGCGCCGGGAAACTCACCCGTGTTAATGTGGCACTAAGTCCTCCCAGCGAAGGGTAAACAAAACACAAGCGAGAAACTCCGCGATATTTATTTTCTCAACTTTTAGTCCTGATTTTAAAGATACGAGCAGGTAGTAATGCCAGCACAAACTTCTTTTAGATTAGAGAACGACCCGCTATGTTTCACAAGAGTTCGGGCTGTTAATCTTTTGGCTGATAGCAGAAGTTTTTTTTATCGTATAAGAAGAGCAGAGCAGAGGAGCACATGAACCATCGATGATAAGCTTCGAACATTAAGAATGATGAGTGGTCACCGTCGCCCATAGACATCTCAGCTCACCTCAGCAGAGGTTTCTCTATGCGCTGTTAACCGTGATTAGATGGAGTACCTCATCTGTTAGTAATTACGCTATTGCTGCTTTGCGGCAGAAATAGGTAAAAAGTGGTACTTACCATCCCAGGCTGTCTCTGCATCGAGTCATACTCGTGGTGGCACATTCTGTCTGAAATAGGATATAATTTTATCATGCCGCCACTGCGGCTATATTAAATATAGAACCCCGAGCTAAACTGAAGATTAATTTGAACCTACCTACATATATTGTTACCTATTTATTTCAACGGTCTTAAATATTACATAACGATCAGATTCTTTATGTCCAATTCCCGGAATATCCTGACGGTCTGTTATATACCATTTCCCAGTCACTGTTTCCCTATGACCAACAAAGAGTGTTTTAGTTTGGTTACATCATGGAGTATCCAGTATAGAACTTACATAGAAAGTCCTTGGGTTTATACACAATGTCCGAAATACTACCTACTGTTTCTATGTTTACGGCAGACGGCGATGGCGGGCAGGGCAGTCAATGCCTGCGGAAACGATATATCTTGCCAAGGTGTAAGGTGGTGCAACCCTCCGCTAGATAAATGCTGCACTTTAATACCCTTTCCAAGGATTTAACCGACGTTATTTCTTCTATTTTTTCCTACTCTGTAGCACCTACGTTTCTAGAATATATTTTTTAGATAAATCTTTTTGTTACCTTTAACGTCACTTGATACGAATAGATATTTTGATCAATATTTCTACAACTAATCGATCTATGTCGATAAATATTACAACCCCCTAATCCAAATTCCGGCAGCGAAACATTCTAACTTAGCTGCGATCCTGTTTATAATGTAAATTCAAGGTGGGAAGTCGCAACATATCCCAAGTTGTCACCAAGCCGAACGTTCACCGGCCACTAGAAGTTGTGGAGTTGGTCAACTAATCCAAGTTTTCCTTTACGGACTAATCAGACGAGTTTGATTCGAATTCCCCACGCGCCGGGAAAATAGCCACCCGCTTTGAATGCCTGCTCCTCCTTACTTCGGCTTCTACATCGAGCTGCGGTCTTTGGTAACAGGTATGGACCCCGGTACAAAATAATACCTAGGTAATAGGTATGGAATAATCTGTCGTTAATTACATAGAATGATTACGACACTTATCAAAGTGGAATACGACTACGAAGATATAGGAAGAACCTTGTAATTATTTGCCATTGACCTTTTTTCACTTCTATTTATATTATATAAATGTGTAAAATATTAATTTGACCTTTATTAGGTATAAAGGTTTAGTGAACTGAATAATTGACAGAGAAACTCGCTACGGCTCTACGGCTATCCTCTACACCCGTAGCTTCATCAGTGTAGCGGCGTTTTCCACTAAAGCGGGCTATTCACTCGCCCGCGAACCGCGGCCGCGACATTTGGCCGCAAAAAGCCCGCGAACTCTGCGCGACAATATGTCCACCCACACTCGCAAAGTTTCACAACTTTTCACGATCTAGTTCGCGCGCTCGACAAGAATGGACGCCGACATAGCCGCTTCCGCTGCCGTGACGCTATTGTAGTTTCTGTAAATGAACATTGATGAGTCCTTTTTCCTTCAAATCAACCACAGGAATATCCATAATGGTACTGATTCTCATCCGTCATCAGATTACTCCACGAAACGCTAATTTTAATTAAAAGCAATATAGCACGTACGACCGCTCGTCACCGCGTCTCGCACGCTATTGTGACAATATCACGAGTGTGGATGGGTTCACGTTCGCGGCCCGCGAACCCTTTGTCGCGGGACAAAGAACCGACACCGGACGGGGAACGCTACGAAGCGCGAACGCGAAGCCGCGACACCATCCACACTCCTGTTTCACGCCTGTCGCGGCTGTTGCGGCGCGATTCACGCGCGAGTGAAGAGGCCCCTTAATATCTCCTACCCGTAGCACGTTGAAACGTATTTGTTTCTATTAACAAGTTATTTTCGAATCGTGCCAATCACCCTCTACTTCATTAAACTATTGCGATTTGTGACAGACTAGAAAGTTTTTCTACTTTCTAATATTGTTTCCAATAATTTTGATAAAATCGTTTTATCCAAACAAAATGCAAACAAAGCAATAACGTCGATTTCAACAAACAACCAAATTCAGGACACTTTCTTGTCTAACTTGTTAGTAAAACAGAGAATCTCGCCGGGCTTATTGGACTGCCGCGTAGACAAACAAAAGCGTCTGGCCTCCGTAATGGAAATTACATACCCCCGAGGTCGGAAATCAAATTGACAGAAGAGGTTGAACAAACGATGCGGTCAGAGCCGAGACCGAGGTCCGACGAATATTAATCGGTCGGTAAATGCGCTTTTATTTGTTTTTCCCTTCCCGACGGCATGATCGGCGACGCCGCTGTTTGCCTGCGGAACGACCTGACCTAAAAAGCTTTTAATGGCCTTGGAAGATTTTAGATTTTATTTATGGAAATCCAAAGAATAAGAGTTTCGATATACCAGCATGCAGAAAACTTTCCAAAACCACTTTATAATATAAACTGTGTATTCAAAATCAAACCATCTGAAATAGCGTGGGGATTGTGAACATTATTTTTGAATGTAGTATTTTTACATTACTGCAAAAAACTTTGCATTACTGAATCGTACCTATCCTGTCACAGACGTTTAATGGATACATGTATCCTATACTGTATTATATACTCCAAGAAACATTAACCACATCAGATTTTAATGTCCTAAACAATAAACAAATTAAAACAGAGCTCAGTCTACCTAGAGCTGTAAAACGCAAATATAAAAAAAAACTTAAATGTTTTGGCTGCTGCTGCCTTCAGTGGTAGTAAACCCGAAAGAAGTTTCGTGAGTACTTTCATCTCCGAGACGTGACGCGTCGTCAGGTATAAACGATTTGTTAGTCACATTCTCGATTAGAAACTTCTTGCAGTGAATCATCATCTGTTAAATAAATAGTTAAGGTGTCAATAGGAGATAATCCTGCAATGTTTTACAACTAGAGGCGCCACTAGCACAACAGTACGTAGATACGTTCCTTTTCACCAAATTTTTTTTATCTTTCAGACCCGCGGCACGCTGTCTTATCACATTTTTTGTTTTGCTATTTTGAAATGGTCATATGATGCCATGATATCATCACAATTTTACTATAGCTTTTTAACCCAAATAACGATAAATTTGTGATATCTTTAAAAATAACGTTTCGTTTTGCTTTTCTGTTTAAGGTGTGTGCTAGTGGCTCCATCTACGCAACGCTTTGCGTTTTATGTCCTATTCCGGCGTGGCCGCTAAATTTAAAACTAAGTCTAACAGAGTCTAACTGAAACTGTCACGCTCACTCATATAGTAGATTGTGTAAGAGTGAACGAACGATGATTGAACACCCGGAATTATTACTATATTGGCTCTTCACTCTAGTTAGTAAGTACTTCACTCACACACTAAACCAGAGCGGAACTGCTGACTTCGATAAACGAGCCACCTGATGGTGAGTATCATCGACATCTCACGTCATTTTAATATAATTAGAGAGTTTTCGATGCGATGCTAACCTCGAGGACTTAGGTCGAGCATCTCATGTACCAGTAATTACGCTGGCTCTCTTACCCTTCAAACCAAAACACAGCAATGCTTGCAACAGAAATGATTAAAAGAGTGGTACTTCCCCATACTGATTTCGGCTAACACAAGAGTCAAAGCACAGAATACTAAATAGTACTATCGTACAGAAGCGACACTCTCCGCCCCCCACCTGATTCAGTTCCCCCACAGTTAGTGAGCGCGATCAGTAGCGCGCTGTTCCGGCTAGCGTATTTATCTCACTCACACACCCGCAATCTATCGAATGCGTACGCCACGCTGTAGTTGTGCTAGTAATAGGTGATTATAATCGCTGCATTGTATGGAATGTCGCGAGTGTGGTCATAGGTACCACACAAATACCAGGTCACTTAGGTATTCGCTTCTTGTAGTATGAAAGGAAACTACATTTGCGCAATTCAAACCCAAATGTCGGATTGGCGGCAGGATGGTGTGACCAATCCAAATGTCACTTCAACTTGTTGCGTTTGTTCTCAAAACGATGGTCCCAATAATAATTTCTTATTACTAGATATAATATTAGGTACCTTCCTGTGTTTTTCTTTTACGGTATTATTAATCCTTTTAATCTCGTACTGTAAAAACGTAGAGCGTAAGAAACTGTCGTCGACTGTCCAAGTGTCGCCACTGAAGAACAAGGGCAAAACGCAAGGTAATCCTAAAATATAAATATCTGATTAGGCCCCTTACTTCGAAAAAAAAACGTGTGCTGTTCTAGCAGGGTACATTGGAAAGTATTGGTTTATTTATTTATTTTCTCTTAGGGAAATTATTTACAGACAAATACATAACTACAACAGACTTATATATAATATAATATAAAATAAAAATATGCTAATAGTAAATTTCCACTTGTAAAAAACAGTATAAATATAGTACTTAAAAAAGAGTTATTACTCACTTATAAAAAAAGAACACAGAAACAGGCCGGTTGTAAAATAAATAAAGATAACAATATTTAGAATAGGTATAAAAGATAAATGGTTTAAACATTATGTGACAGAGAGTATTTTTTTTTATTTCGACCATATTGGTGGTAGGATTCGAAGCCGCGACTAGCCTTTCCGAGGTCTGCTTTATTCCAACTGAGCTAGCGCAGTTCGATGACTCACGACGAAGTTTCTCTGCGAGCGTCTTAGGGACCAGAGTAGCGACTTCTATCGACTCTGAGTACAGTACGAGTACGTACAAATGCCACAATGTACAATGTGCTTTTTTTTATTATTAAATAAGGAGAGCAGACGAGCAAACGGGCCACTTGATGTTAAGTGGTCACCGTCGCCCGTAGACATCTCACCTCACTGTATTAATATTAGAGGGATTTTGATGCGCTGCTAACCTTGAGGACTAAGATGGATTGCCTCATGTGCTGAAAATTACGCTGGCTCTCTTACCCTTCAAACCGAAACACAGAAATGCAAGCATTTCTGCTTCACGGCAGAAATAGATAAGAGGGTGGTACCACCCCAGGCGATCCTTGATCCAGTACTTGATTGTCCCATTTCCAAAATGTACAACATGCAGTAGGTCCTAATGTCAGAAAAGTTTCCATGATAGAATAAATAACCTATGGTCAAAATGTGTATCTGATTGAATCTACAAGTCTCGCTCTAACTGCCGGAATGTGTCCGTGTCATAATATGAAGTTTATGAGTTTTATGAAGTTTATATGAGTTGTATGGAATCTGTGTTAGTTGTATGGAGTTTGTATGAGTTGTATGGAGTTTGTATGAGTTGTATGGAATCTGTATGAGTTGTTTGGAGTATGTATGAGCTGTATGGAGTCTGTATGAGTTATATGAACTTCGTATGACATTTGTCATTTTGACACCCGTGGTTTTGAAATGTTATGGTTTTGTCATATTTGTTAATTTTTAACATTAACACATTTATTTTTTGACTATTGTACTTTTTGCCAATAAGACATTGAATCACATTGTACATTTTGTCACTAATACGGTTTGACACTCGTGGTTTTAGACATGTTCACATTTTGTCATTTGTTCTTTTTAACATTTACACATTAATAATGTTCTTTTTGACTATTGTACATTTTGACAATGGTACAAATAAGCACATTGAACATTTTGGCATTTGCACGTACTGTACCCGTCGTCCTTCTATCATATATACCTACCTAATTAATTATAATTATGTAACTACGATGATTAAGCATCATGAACTTACTACATGCTAAATATTATTTCTTTAAATATTTTTACTAATAAGTACCTTTTATAGTTCCCAAGGAACCATCGCTGATAACGCCAAAGTTGTAACGAAAAGTTTTGTCGCCGGTACGAGCCCTCCATATAGCTCGTAAGTTTTGCAGAAATTCTGCAGTTTTATATAAAAATCCATATGGGTTGACTGATGACAGCGACACCACCTTGAAATAACATAGGTGATGGTGATTGGAGATTGCTGTACTATAGCAGCTTAAGGTGAAGTATTACGTGAATACATCGATGTATATGAACAATCCAACAAACACGTTTCGTGTATGTAACGGATTCGAACATCCCTACAGCCATGGGCCACAGTGTCGTATGAGGCAACTAACCCAGTAACTTGCTGGTGGTAGGCTACCTTTAGGGTCCGCCTGGCTAACGATCACCATTCTATGGCTTAGTACTTATTAAACTCGTATGCTCCATCTTCGGCCTCATCGTCACCACCAGCTGAGATTGAGCGGGTTTCGTTTAGCGAGTTACTCACTGAGTGGTGGCCAAGATCTGGGAAAAAAGGAGTAAGTCGTCCAGAAGCCAAATGCCTGGATGACTTCGCCAAAGTCGCATCGAAGACCTGAATGCGACTGCATAGGAGTGTAAAGAGTGGGACTTAAGAGGGGAGGCTTATACCTTGCACTGGGACGACATGATGATGATGATAATGAAGCTGCCTTTAAACCAATGGGATAAGTAAGTACTTAATTAAGTAAAGTCAAATAGTACCTTTTCCATAAAATCTTTTTTAAGCCATGATGCATTGAATTGTATATGATCGATGCCCAATTTCTCACGCATCGGATTTCCTATATAAGTATCATAAAAGCAACGTTCTCTCAAATCTACTGGGTCATTTTTGATGATAGGTCTGTCCACTTCAACATGAAGTATCTCATCATTTGCAGCCCAGACATAAACATGGTTTATTTCGCTAGTGGTTACCTGAAAGTCGATATATCAGTGAATAAGGGGTCATTCTAATACAACGCGACCACGCGATTATCGCGCGAATAAGCGATGCGACGTCAAGCATTTTCAAACAGTCTGACAGATTGTTTGAAGAAGCATCGCTTATTCGCGCGATAATGTGTCGTGCCGGCCATAAATTCTTCTTTAGCACCACCCCAAATCTTCCCGTGGGTGTTGTACGAAGCGACTAAGGGACTTGGTGAATACTATTCTACACCAAGTAGACGGCGATAGGCTCGCCACCTATCACGTTTGTCCACCAAATCTTACGGCGAAAAGTGGGAGCTACCTGTCGGTGGTTCCTCTGTCTACCCCCTTGTGGATTATGGACACAAAATATCTATATATTTTGTACTGTAGGCATGAGTTTATGTATACAGGTGTAACGAAAGGGTGTAGTCATATTAAAGGGTTCAAAACTGTAACTGATATAGACTTTCTATGCAAAATTTAAAGTCAAAATTTAATACTATTTATTTTCATACAATTTAACAAAATATTTTATCTACATCAAAACAAAAACGCGCAGCACTAGCGGGGTCATTGCACGCATAGGTCAGTCAATTCACTTACGTTCGACATCTCTTGAGTTCCTGTGCACCTAGTACCCTGGCTGGACCCAGTCCCGCAACGCCGCCACGCTGCGCCGTCGCCGTCGGAGCGGCGCGCGGCGGCGGGCGTTATCAAAGGAAGGCAAAGGATGCCGCAATTTGCCGCCGACAACCGGATTAAACACTTATGCACTTGTAATAAGAATCACAATAAAAAAATTGATAATTAGGTACTTGATTTTGAATGGTTAATGATTAAAATCATGCTTTTAGCACTATTACACTGAAACATTTTTTTGCTATTACACTGAAACTTTTACAAAAAGGCGAAGCTTCAATCTGGTTACGGTACCATTGACAGAACAGCAGACGTGGCTCGAACTCTACTGGTGTAAGCTCTTGTGTGGAGGACGTGCCACACTTGCATATGATTGTCGGCACCGACGACTGCTCAGGTACACGGATGCTGGTCCTCGGATTGCTCTCGAAATGCTCCAATACTGCATCCTCGAAGTCAGGGTCTCGGTTGCTCGGACGGCCCTCCGAGTTAGAGCCGCGGAATGAACCGGTACTCTGAAGACGGTGCACCATCTTCCGGAAGCACTCCAGTGAAGGTAGCTGCCGTCTCTCAGCTTCTGGTCTGTCGTCGATAAATCTCTTACAATACAACTCGCCAGCGCAGGCTACCGTCCTCTGCACCGACACGACACAGAGCATCATCTCATAATACTGACTATTACATACAAAAGACATTTTCAAAAAACACGACACGAACTCACGCACTAGTATGAAAATAACTTTCACACACCAAGACGGATAACTAGTAAGCGACTGACTGGTATCTTTCTACTAGTGCACGTGAGAAATAAAAAAATTAGAGCGAGAGAAAATATCACAATAAGGTTGTTGGTGGCGCCATCTCTTGGCGACAAAGCGCGTCAGTCAAATATTTCAGTAATTATAAATGCTCTGCGGTTCTTTTCATTACTGCGTATACTTACGAGCATAAACAAGTAGTGTATGTGTAAAGCGATCATAAATTGTTTATAAATTTCGTGACGGAATTAAAAGTAAATCTAAACTACATAATTTAGTAGGTCTATTATGTAATTTTTTTTAATTTATTGCACAGCTGCTACGGTATGATAATGAAAAGACTGGTAATTTTTTCAAAATGTATTAATAACATTTCTAATGAAAACCGTCATTCTAGCCTACAGGCTGCTATCATCAACCTAATCTTCAATTATCAGCATTCATCACATAGAGTCGAAAGCGGGTCTTGATCTTGAGCCATTTTAAAATTTGCAAAAAAAGAACATCGGAACCCTCTAATTTTATTAATTAATGAAAGAAAAGAAAGGTATGCTAGAACGAGAGATCTGTACTAGGGACACAGTTGTAGGTAACCGAATGGGGCAGGTGTCTTGGACAGAGTTCGATGACACGATCAGCTGTTGGACTAGTGTTGTGCAGCGTCAAAATTTTGTCGACGAATTTTGATGTAGTGTTATTTCATCTACATTCAGATTTTGAAGAAACTACGAATGCAGATTTGTTCAAAATCATCATCAGCATCAGATCCTCAAATATGACTACACCTTTTTGTTACATGTATATGTAATCGCATGGTCGCGTTGGTTGTCTTAACTTATTTGACACATACATACGAATGTCAAAAAATCATAAGACGCAAAACATATACAAGAGGCGTACCGGCAGCGCGCTGCCAGCGCAACGTCAGCGCGTCACCTCCGTCTGTTTTGCACCCGTCGCTTTCATACATTTTGTATGCAAGTAGATGAAGAGGCGGGGCGCCGGCCGTTGTGCCCGATTTCGCCCCCTTCAAACTATTTTCAAACAAAATATATGAAAGTGAAGAGGCTCAAAACATACAAAAGAGGTGTGCCGACCGCCTGTGTTTTTTGCGCTTACCAAAAACTTATTGCGACAGTGTTCTACAGAGAGTGATAGATGATAGTAAATCGACATCAGTACGTGAAACGTACCTTGAAAAATTCACCTATAACGGACCGTGCTACAGATGGTACGCACGTTGGACAGAATAAGACGTCACTAGGAATAATTTTCGAGAAAGACATGAGAATATCCAACACTACCAAGCCGTCAGCCAAAAAAAATGTTTTTTTAAGTCTGCGTTCCTCTTTCTTCTTCTTTCTCTTTTTGATAAACGTTTCTTCCTCTGGATTTTCAGGTGCAGGAGGATTAATTGAGAAGTTGTTGGCTATTTTGAGGAGCAAGTACAGCGTATCGAACTGCTCATCAGTTTCAGGCCCCGTGAAGTCCAAGTAATTAGGGTTGGGTAAATTAGTTATAAAGCAGAAAACATCAGCATCTGAAATGCTGTTGTTAAACATTGTTTTAATTACTAAATAATAATCATAGGCCTTTACATCTATATACTGGTATAAAATGATTTAATTTAATAATAAAATGTTACAAAAAGCAACAGTCAAAGAAGTAGACCAATATTGTGTTGTGATTGTGATGAATGTGGGAGGATCGTTGGTCAAAATGATCGAACTTTCAACACGAGACTTAGGTTCCATCCTTTATCGCACCATTAACGCCATCAGAAGAAGCATCACAGAAAACCTAAGTTTAAGGTACCTAAATACATTTTATTATGTATTGTGTAACTAGTAGGTATGGTACCTCAGAGCCAAATTGTCTCACCGAGTAATACGAGTATGTCGCAACCCGAGGATTGCGAATCGAGAGTGTTAACTTAAAATAGTGTTGAAGGAATGCAATCCACAGACGTGAGTCGTGTTGAGCCCATTAATTGCTCCAGCAAAACAAAGCAAATAAGTAGTTAAGTATTCTAGGGATGTGAATGTGGCAAACGAAACTCTTAATAAAACTCACCTCGGTAATGTAGACGTAACTACGATGGAATGCGTGCGGTAAAATGCGCATGCTTCTAATTCAATTTTAAATCCTTCGGCTATAGGTATCTCATTCTCGTAAACTAAAAGAATCAGATCAATTGGCTGAATGACCCCAAAAACTTCGCCATTCATTATTCTAAACGTAACCAACCTTGATGCCTGAAGAAGAGGATTAACCATAAGAACTCTTAGAGGAGCTAGTGGTGGATGTAACTGAAAATTCATGGTGATTGTGTATTAAAATTAATAAATCCCCTGAGATAAAACCTGAGGCGAAATTCAAGTTGCCACACGTCAAAATGACATTTTCGTAGGAATAAAAATATATGAAATAAAACAAAAGTACCAGTAGGTATGTACTATAAGGTGAGTTGCGTTTATCCACAGACCAGATATATATTTATAGGTCAGTGCGTATACTTAAGACAACGAGTTTTAATAGTCATACTAAGAGTAAGGATTTTCTAAGGATTAAAAATTATTAACTATCGACTCTGAGAATTGTGATGGGCTTGGGATTTGGATATATTTATATTTGTTTTGTTTTCAGAAATTGATAATTTCATGGAGAAAAGAACTTCTCCCTCATGTCATCAGTAGAACTGCTTTCCTTCAAGGGAGAAATTCGAGTTAAGCCCGTCAATCTTTATTGCGTATCTGAATTTAGGCACTAGTCGCAATCCAGCACATATTTTTAAGTTAGGTTAGGTTAGAGAGCGAGGGTGTGAGGCATGTCCTCCTCCATACTGCGCGGCGCGGTCCGTACTCATCCCTCGCTCTTCTACACCCCGCTAACACCTAAAAATATGTACTGAAATGCAACTCGTGCCTATATTCAGATACGCCATAGAGATTGACGGGCACAATAAATACCTATCTACCTAAGAAAACAAATCACAAAATTTAACGTCTTATCTGTGGAGCTGATCACAGAAATCCGATATAATGAAGGAGGATATTTTTTGGAACTGATGATGTAAAGTAAAAGTAAAATACACTTTGAAGAAGATATCATATTATTAATTTGGACTTTTAAAATCACCACCCTGATTTTAGCCATAATTCTATTCTATTATAATTCTTCTGGGCTGAAAAAGTTGGGGCTCAATTTCTATCATGCGTTATAAACGCATCTCGTAATGTTAACTTGATTGACATTGACAGTTTTTATTTGTTTGACTGACATTGACAATGACATAATGATGACGCGTTTCATTTTTGTTGTATTTTTATGTGAAAATGTTTTCTGAATTAAATAATAGATAATTATGGCTTCTTCTAAAGATAAAGGCGGAGATGTATCTCCAGCGACCTCGTCTGCGTCCGTCAAGTCGCACTTCTTCGAAAGATCTCCGTCCGTTTCATCTACGAAGGAGGATAGGTGGCCGGAACTTTTGCTATCAAAACCTGAAAAATCATACTATTACAGTGCCAAAGGTAAGATAACAATACATTCCCCTGCTCTTCCATTGTATCCAAGCTCATTGAAATGATTTCTCAGACAAATTGGAGACGATTCATAGTATAGCATAACTCTCACGTCCATAATCCCCAAGGGGATAGACAGAGGAACCACCTTCATCATAGGTAGTACCCACTTTTCGCCGTAAGATTTGGTAGACAAATGTGAGACAATGGAACTTATTATAAAATGCAACATGTTCCTATTAGGGTCAGTTCAGACCATGCGGGAAAATGCTGGCGCACTTTTTTAATGTCACTGAATAATAGACGGTAATAGCACTGCCTTTAAGTGCAAAATCCGATGCAGACATCAAGCATCAACTCGAACGTTTGACGCTTGGCGTTTGTGTCGGACTTTGTACTTAAAGGCAATGCTTTTACAGTTTATTATTCAGTTACATTAAAAAATGCGCAAGCATTTTTCCGTTTGGTCTGAACTGACCCTTATGGTGAATTAAATTACAGCATCGAAGGACATCTACTCGTTGCCAGCCTAATTTAATATCTCCCCTGTTGACGCACCTTGCATGTGTGTTAGCAGACCATAATCCAGCTATGTACCTAGTGCCTATACATAACTACTACTGAATTGTAATCAGATCAGAACACAAGTGTGTGATAGTAGAGTAATTAATCATCTTGATAATTCACTTTTAATACCTTTGATGAAAAAGTTTGCAGAAACAAAATTACTGAAGTCTTGATTATACTATGGCACTGGAGCATTAAAGAACAGCTGATAATTTATATTATTGCTTACCAAAACATGGAGAATGGTTGTGTATTCTTATTGTATCTTTACATTTAGTTTATGTGCTATATACAGTTTATTTACAAGACCAAAGGCTTCTAATTTCCAGAGTGCCTTAGGTTTGTCAAATATTATTATTATGAAGATAAGACAGGCAGCATAATGCTTGTGTGTCTATATCACAGTGTTGGAAAAGTATTTTGTTATAGGTCCATAGTTCACTTTTACTAATAGTTGACACATAATTTATTTAGACAGAAGAGTGTTTGTTTTAAGAAATTTGACAAGACGATTTTTTAAATTTGCACTGTATTGCACTACTTTGGGAGCTTTCCAAAACAGGTAATAACAAAAGGCAGATACCAATTCTTAAATCCGTTCCAAAACACAAAATGAGTTTGTCACATTTCATTTCAGAATTGGCACAATTAACATTTTAAAGTAATATGATTATTTCACAAACAGCTTAGACTGAAACTGAAAACAGAGTTAATTTTAACTTCTTAGTTAGATATGTGTTGGTTTGATTGATAAATCCACTCTACGAATTAATAAATCATATACAGTATGTAAAAGTAAAATACACTTTATTGCACAAAAGAATAAAACAAACAATAGGTAGGTAATACATTTTTTTGTAATTTTAGCTTAGGCATTTTAATGTTATTTTAGTATCCCTTCTTTATTCAATAAACTGTGCCATTTTTAATAATATATTTCCTTAATAAAACATGATGGAAACTTGCTCTAGGAAAGTTCTGAATTTGTATTTAAAAAAAATCTAGTATATTATCTCCATTCTAGAAGAATCAGTGTAAGTTTTTCATATTCACAAAAGTTCAATTAATGCATTTTCACTATATCACTTCTGACTAGCACTTATGTTTCGGTATATTTGAATCTTTGTGGCTCTACCTTCCTACATTGTATAGAATATTTTATTATATTTTAGCATTACGGCATTGATTCTGGGGTGGCTGCTAACCCTAAAGCTAAAACTAAATGGAACTGTCTCGCTCATTCATATTGTAGATTGTGGAAGAGTGAGGTGATGTTTTTAGCGATATTTTAAATTAGCAAGTGACACGCCAGAATTGGAGTCTCTGTTGCACTTTCCTGTGCTAAATAATTTAAGTTTGCATGTTGAGTTAGGTCCTACTAATTAATTAATGATCCCATTTACATTTTCATCCGCTTATTTAACAAAAGTAAATGCTGATCATCTCATTATGTACCCAATACTAAATACTTCATGATCCCAATATTCTTCAAGTATAAAAACTACACCTGTCAGCAAATTGAGGCACTATTTTATTTCTCTACAAACTGAAAGAAAAACGCTCCTATCGCAAAAAGTTAGTTTGCCCTCCCAAAAGATGGCAGCACTTGTACGGAGTATTGATTTCATGAAGGTACTCTGTGTCTGGGAAATCAATATTTTGTTCTGAACTTACTGGAAAAGCCATTTTCCATTCGTGAACTTTAGTAGTGATCGAAATACTTAGAATATTCGAAAAAGTTCGATATTCTACACCTCAGTATGGAGGACTAAGTTTACTATAGTGACAAGGACCAGAAAAGCCGGGCCGGTGTTTCCACCTTCGTATTGCGCAGTGAAGGACATGTGTAAAGGAGAGTGATCAAGATTCACGGAATCGTGTTTGTTGTTTCGCTTAATAGTTTATTTGCTGAATTATGCGTTCTCTCACCGCGCTTCACGGGGTAGATCCCTTGCCTGAGCTAGGACTTCTGTCGGGCATACAACACCAGGCCGACGGTACTTCGGACGCCGACATGGCCGGTGCACAGGACACTATCTACCTGTGCAACTTCCGCGTTTCTGTCGACGGGGAGTGGCTCTGTCTGAAGGAGCTACATGATATGGAAATGCAGGACTCCTACATACGCCCTTCTGACAACGGAGCTGTAACATCACCTGATGACCCTATGCATTCTTTGATGGGTAATTTCATCTTGCCCTTTTAACTTTTGTTTTTAATAGGAAATATTTTTTCGTCCTGATACTCGCTTTATTCTTGATGACTCATTTTATGCGTTGCTGTTCGTTTGTACTCTACCCAAACAAGCTCAACTAAAAAGGTCACAAGGTTTTTCAAGCAATATTCTCAAGCAAGCCCTGGTGCGTCTGTGTGTTTCAACACTGGAGAAGCACATGCCTTGGTCCTTTTGATACTTTGAGACCTGAAGGCATATCCACATAGGACTGTCTGTTAATTTTGTGCCTTGATTTCAGCTCGAGACCCGGTTGTAATAGAGCGCAGCAATCTCGTGAATATTTCGAAACTGATTGTGAAGGAGCTAATTGAACAATCGCTCCGCTATGGAAGGATGCTCGACAGTGACCACTTACCGTTACATCACTTCTTTATTGTCCTGGAGCATGTTATGCGTCATGGGCTGAAACCGAAAAAGGTAACGTCATAAAAACATAATATATTTATTGACAGTAAAATTGTTACTTTATTAGAAATGTATTAACTAATGTTTGCTATGGTTTTTAGGGGCTTCTTGGACCCAAAAAGGAGTTGTGGGACATACTGCAAATGGTCGAAAAATATTCGCCTGAAGCAGCAGACATCACTGCCAGCATTAGAGACTTACCAACTGTCAAGTAAGTGAAAATTCTTTGACTACCTAAACACCACCTAGAGTTTAATTTTGAAGAACAATGGCGACGTACCATATATTTTGTGGCCCAGTGCATATATTCCTAAAAAACATGTTCTACAAATTCTTCATATCCGACTTCTACAAATATACGACGATGTATGTACTTACGTAGCAAAAAAAATATTTTTAATGACACGTTTCATTTATGAACAGGTCTTCGTTTATATTATATAGTTGGCGACACAGGGCCCTCTTATAGCGTGACCCTGTGTTGCCATCCTTCTTTGTTTATATCCTAAATTACGTGCATAACAAAACTGAGGTCAAATCCAAAATAGAATACACTCGACCTATCAACCAGTCCGAACCGAAAGCGTTCCATCAGACATTGACAGGCACGTGCTGACGTTGTCAAGCTGTATCACTTTTGTTCAGCCTCTCTTCGAAAAAACAACAAAAATCATAATAATGAATCAAATCTTACCTTATTTATTTATGCCGCAAAGCAGCACTGCTTGCACTTCTGTGTTTCAGTTTGAAGTTTAGGTTAACAGCGCATCGAAAACCCTCTAATAATAATACAATGACACGAGATGTCTAAGAGCGACGGTGACCACTTACCATAAAGTGGCCCGTTTGCTTGTCTGCCCTCTTTATACAATAAAAAAAATCAAATCTATGAGTCTAGAATAAACAGACGTTGAATTGTTCAGGACGGCCATGGGCCGCGCTCGGGCCTGGCTAAGACTAGCCCTGATGCAGAAGCGCCTCGCAGACTACCTGAGGATTCTCCTGGAGCATCGGGAGGAAACCTTAGAGGAATATTTTGAACCTCACGCGCTGATGCTGAATGAGGAGGCTGTCATTATCACGGGTCTGCTGGTCGGACTTAATGTCGTTGACTGCAATTTGTGTGTGAAGGTAAATATTTCTTAGATCCAGTGATTTTCTCTGATAGCAATTTAAAGTCATTTCATTTCATTTATTCGTTGTCTTAAAGTGCAGGCAATATTGTTTCAATGCAATTTTAGCCGGGGGTTACAGCACAGCAAAGTAAACCTTAAAGTAACTAAAATACGGTTTGAATGGATACGCCGGGGATTCCGTGCTTCACGCTGCTTGCGACCGCCCGAATCTTTTGACAGCACGTCATTTGATCCGTATTTTTTTATAGATGTTAAGGTTTAGTTTTAATGAAAACTTCGGTATCAATGTTATCGAAGTAAGTCGCAGCGCCTCCACTCCGAGAGTGTGCGTTAGACTTTAGGCGACAAACTAACTGACTGCTGTGTGATAAGGCCCTAACGGTATTATTGCAGAAAATACAGCTCTCTCTGGAAAGAGCAACAGCCGATAGGGCAATAATATAATATTATTACGCTTTTCGGTGACAAACTCTGAATTTGAACCCCTTTTGCTAATTTGCAAAAACATTAGATTTTTCATACAAAATGATGGAGTGATGTATTTTCTAAAAGATGGTCGACAGTATTGTCTTTGTATTACCATATTAAGTCGTTCAATTAGCGATTCTATGTCGTCCATCAAAATACCACCCAAATATTACATTTGGAGCACTTCTAGTCCGATTTTTTTGATACATACATTGGATTGGATTGGATTTCAAATCATTTAATTTTTTCATGTGATATTTTTACTCATAAGTGCTGTATACTAATCAAAATAAACATAAACAGGAAGAAGACCTGGACAGTCAACAGGGCGTGATAGATTTCTCCCTATACCTGCGAGGTAGCAATTCCTCTAATGACTTGGCGGGCAATGGAAACAACACTAACAACGAACCAAAGCAACGCCACATCAACACTATGTTGGACCAGAAGAACTATATTGAAGAACTGAACAGACATCTCAAGTAAGTAATATTAAAAAAATAATTAAAATCAGATCAATCAATCGTTAACTTTCTCCAGACTTAAGAATCCCGGAGACGATCAATAGGAGATAATCCTGCAATGTTTTACCACTATAGGCGCCACACTATAAAACACAGTTAATAAAATATACTACGTACGTGTATGTACGACTTGAAGATGATTTTGTAACCTAAATTTATTGCTTTCAATGACAATAATTTGATAAATAAATAATGATTATTTTGATTAATATTGTAAGATTTTACAAGATTTATGTTTAATAAACTTTAAATTAGCACAGAAAGCCAAATATCAACATTTCCACCAAATTCCTTCAGACTCGCGCCACACTGTTTTAACAGATTTTTTAGGTTTGATATTTTGAAATGGTTATATGATGCCATGATATCATAACAATTTTACTATAGCTTTGAGAAATTAAATTAATCCAAATAACGAGAAATTTCTGATATCTTCAAAAATGACATTTCGTTTTGCTTTTCTGTTTGCGGAGTGTGCTCGTGGCTCCATCTACGCAACGCTTTGCGTTTTATGTCCTATTGAGATTGACAATTGGAGAACACGGTGCAATACAAAAAGCGAGAAGGTTGTAAGCGCCTCTCGCTTCTTTGTATTTCACCATCTCTTTCTAATTGTCAATTACAATAGACCGTTTCACGGACCCATTAAAGGTACATAATTAATTTTCGGACCTCAGTCTCCCACAAACTGTGTAACTGTTTTTGAGAAACTGATGTCCGAACTGGGTTAAATTCCAGTATTTCAGGTCATCAAGCCCTAAAGGTTACCTCACTGGAGCTATTTTGAAAAAGAAGCGGACCAAAACCATAGAAATCTAGAAAACCGAATAAGTTTTTTTTTTATTTACACGACTAAACCCCCGTTAGACTTAATTTCTCTGTGTTCGGTCCGAATCCGTTTTAAAATCGCTGGAGTGTGCTTAAAGACGTAAGATATACTATAGACTTTACTCCAAAGTGGTGTATGACTGAAAGTGGTATAACTCTGTGCAGAGCCGCCTGGTGTAGTACCACCCTTTTGCATAAAGCAGCAAAGCTTGCATTACTGTGTTTCGGTTTTAAGTGTAAGTTAGTCAGCGTAATTAGAGCACATGAGGCACTCCACCTAAAACCCTGAGATGTCAATGGGCGATGGTGACCACTTACCATCACATGACCCGTTTCCTTGTCTGCTCTCCTTATACAATAAAAAACTCTTCTTAAAATGCTTGTGCTTTGTGTAAGGACTTTGAGAGTACTTAGATGGCGGGTTCATTTCCCACAAGAAACAAATTCGCTTAAATTGTGCTTAGACCAAAATAATTTTACCAAATCATTTGATTGATGGTGATAATGATAAGTCAATATTATCATATCACTAAAATAAATAATAAAAATCTTATCTTGTCTAAATCCCACTACCGACGGCACTCGAGATTTCAATATTATTCTCGATTATAGCCATAATAATATTGAACAAGCTAAGCAAGTTTAATTTTTCACAAAAACTACTTTGTATGAATAGAATTTCACATACGAACAATAGAAACATTCGTAGAGGAGAAAGGTGGCATACGACTTATTTTGTACTTTAAGAGGTGAGATGAAAGTTACGAAGCACGCACTTGGATTTCCAATTCTGCTGTGCTTGTAGAGATACTTTTTTTTAAATTGTCCTAATAATTAAAATTAATCACGAAGTCTCTCTGTCTGTCATACACTCAGGCATTCCACCAAGTCCTTTTGGTTAACAGCGCATCGAAAACCCTCTTGCAATGTTTTAGTGAGGTCTGATGTTTATGGACGACGGCGATCACTTAACATCAGGTGTCCCGTCTTCTTTCCTTCATTCAACATAAAAAATACCTCTCTTCTGTCTATAAAATGGGTTCTGATCACAGACGTCAAAATAGGTATACATACAAAGGGAGGTATTGATAAAAAATTAATAAAAACCTTGGTAATCTGTGATTAAATTTCTCCAAAAATTATCCTGAAGTTCCGCACACTCACAATTATTGAGATAATGCATAATAACTGTCACTTCCATAATCCCGGAGGGGGTAGACAGAATAACCACCTTCATCATAGGTAGTTCCCACTTATCGCCGTAAGATTGAGATATATTCAAATAAAGTTTCTTTTTTTTGTAACTGACTGTGGAACCTCTAATCCCTCGCGAAACGCATTTAACTGGTTTTTTTTATAATTAATAGAACTCACTGAAAGATTTAAAATGCATTAGAATGCACGCGAGTTCGCCAACTATTGCAACAAAATAACAGCTAAAACACTTACAGTGCAACGGTAGCGAACCTGCAAGCCAAAGTGGAAAGTCTGACTACAACTAATGCCCTGATGAAAGAGGACCTGGCAATCTCCAAAAACGGTATGATTCAGTTGGTCGAGGAAAACAATCAGTTGAAACATGCTCTAGGTAAGTTAATATGTCTTTTGTTTATTGTTTTATGAATAATTTGCTGACAAACATTTCAGTTACATTGAAGTGTCATTCGTGGTATTTTGCTATCTCTTATTTCCAAGTAGGTAATTAACGAATAATTTGTTTGTTATACGATGTTTTTCTTCTATTGGTTAATTTGCTAAAAATGAAAAGTTTAGTCACTGGTTACACCTTTAGCTTAAAGGTTGCCTGGAAGAAATAGCTTAAAGCTATAAGGCCGCCAATTGTATTTTGTATCTTTCCTTCTGTCCTGTGTGCAATAAAGAATATTTGTATTGTATTAGCTTAACATACTGCAGCGATTTTGAAACGGAAGCGTCCCGTAAATTAAGAAATTTTGAAAACCGTTATATATATTCCTATTCTGTTTAAAATCGGTAAAGGCGTTAATGATGACTATTACTTAATAGTAAAGATTAACTGCAACTAATTAAAGAGCTCGTCAAGAAATGCATAACGTGACTTGTCTTTTGTTTTTACTATCAAAATCGCGTCAGTCACGATTAATAGTGAAGAGCACATTAGATAAGACACCTTGCATTCTGATGAGTCACACTCTTTTAAACGGTTAGTTAGTAGGCATTTGTATGCCAGCGACGTCGCTCGCCTTTGCACCGTCCGTTATTTATTATAAACCACGGTGAAGGACTGTTATGGTCCATCAACCCGCATTAATGGGCAATACGACAGCAAAAAACGAAACAAAACGACCGTTTTGGTTGAAATCTTGTGAGTTACTCTGACAGTGCAAATAACTAAATATATCACGAGTTTCGATGCGACCGGCGATTTATTTAGCGTTGTGTTTATTTACGTCTATAGTTACACGTGTGTTTTTT
Source organism: Hofmannophila pseudospretella (assembly GCA_947369225.1). Taxonomy (NCBI): domain Eukaryota; kingdom Metazoa; phylum Arthropoda; class Insecta; order Lepidoptera; family Oecophoridae; genus Hofmannophila; species Hofmannophila pseudospretella. The sequence goes on along the minus strand of OX376321.1, from coordinate 7,015,305 downwards.
GTTTAGGTCAGGACATAACCAAAGACAGTAGGATGAAAGTGACGGAGCTTCAGTCAGATGAAGAGGTAAGAATCGCGCTTACTACACTTTAATTCAGTATAGTGTAAATGCATTCAGTACTATTTGTCTACAATTTACAGCCTATAAACAGAAGCCAGTTAGTCGACTAAATCGTTGACTGAATTCAGTCAAATGTAATAAGCCCATTAGCTATTTTAGATATTTTTGCCGGAAGTTTCAATTGTTAGTTGATTGTGTAGGTACTGTTATCAATGTTATAGGCAGTTCAGCTAAAGTAATGTTCGTTTTATTCACGAAATACATTTCAGCATTTCATTAGTGGTTGTTACCCTCATGTTTACGCTTTCTCTTTTGTTTTAAAATAATAGGTGATAAACACATACTCTTATTTGCTACTCGTATATGTATCTAGTCTTACTTAGTTTGAACCAGGAAGATAAAGTAGATTTAAGTTATCTTCTAGATACTTGTTAAACTTGTAACAAGGCTTGTAGGATTCTACATTATGCCATCATTATTAAGTATGTTGATGATTTCATCGATCAAACATATTTATCATACCTACTCAAACATTCCAAATATGTGCAAATTATTTCAAAATAACTTGCAATAATTTAAAATTACTCATTTAATTTACACAATGTACAAATTTATCAATAATATACATTTTGATGACAAATTCTTGTGGTATTTTTACAGGAAAAACGCAGTGTAAAGAGTACAGCGTCTGATAGATCTAAAAATGAAAAGGATAGTGAAATTGGGAAGATTTTGGAGGAGGAGAGAAAGAAAAATTTGGAGTTACAAAAAGAGGTAGACATACAGGTAAAGTTGGGATTTTACATTTCGAAACAAAGTTCTAATTTTAATTGTTCAGTACATATTTTGATTATTTACTTGAACTGGAATATGAATGATTTATTTATTTATTACTAAACCCGCGTTCGACCTAAATGTTACCTGATGGTAAGGGATGATGGGGCCGAAGATGGAGCACACAGGTTTAATAAGTATTGGCGATGAATCTAAAAAGTTAATTTCCATTAAAAGTACACATTTTACGATATATCATTTAATATATCTTTCGATAATTTACTAAAAGATAGGTACAATTACGTTGTTGCTGAAGAGTTGCTATTTTTATTGGCATACTAAAATAAATTATCATTTATCATTTATTTATTTTGTATTAATCATACATCATCCATATTTACAATTTCAATGTCACACATGTGAAAATTAAATAAATAAGTAAAATTAAATTAAATCTTAAGATATTTATTTACAACTTAAAATTATTTATACACAAACAATTACAGAAACAAGAGCAATAGAAAAGAAATGTAGTAATAATTAATTTGATAATGTACACAAAAAAATAAATTAAATTAAAATCAATCACAATTCATTCAATGAAATTTAAATAATCATTATTACATACAAGGTCAATTTAGTGTAAAATAAAATCCTTACTTAAAGTAAGCAGTGGCAAATAATAAATTAAACAATTAGTTGTCTATTCGTTCCTCGAGGAACTCCTTTACAGAGTAAAAGGCCTTCTGGATTAACCATTTCTTTAATTTATAAATTTACAGAGTAAAAGGCCTTCTGGATTAACCATTTCTTTAATTTATAAATTTATAAATTTTATTAGAAAAAGGTGTAAAAAATTGACTAATTTGAAGTCAGCGGGATGAGCCGCGATAGCTAAATTGGTTAGAGCAGTGCCACGGAAAAACAAGGTCGCAGGCTCAAATCCTGCTTGCGGAAAACTTATCTCCCCTTTTTCTAATTTATTGGAGTTGCTATGTACAATATTTCAGATTTCACTGAAAGCTGAAATGGAAGTTGCCATGAAATTGTTAGAGAAAGATATACACGACAAACAGGACACAATAATATCGTTGAGGAGGCAACTGGACGACATAAAGATAATTAACTTGGAAATGTACAAGAAGCTACAGGTAAGACATTGAAATTACTAAGTGAGCAATAGCATGCTTCATAATCGCCGTTTTGTTTACTATAGACTTAATGACAAGATAAAGTCTAGATATTAGTGGTTCTTCCCATGTCTCATTGTCTAAATGTTTGAGTTTCCTTTATTTCGCCAAAGCACCATATTCGAATTTGAGTCAAGGACATGATATGTAACATTTTGAAGTCTGTATCTTGTTCAATTAACTAGTTAAAAGCTCTTGACAGACTGACGGACGACAACAAGCTTCCATTTTGCCCCATCTGGATACGGTTCCCTAAAAATAATCAAGGAAAGGACACTATTTTGTCACCAAATCCATAGTAATTTACATAATTTCAATTAACCTTAATTTTCTGTATAAACTAATTACTTATCTAAATTGAATAATAAATTTTAATTATTTAGACTTTGTAATTTGCTTATTGCCTCAACCATTGCCAATGACTTTTGTTTCGTAACCATGCGTCGACGCTTCATAGTCTACTGCGCATCGAAACCACTGCCATTAAATCACTTGTCTCGTCTTTAACGCCTTCACTTAAATGTGACCTCTAACCCAAGAGTCGGATTTAGGTAGAAAACATCACTCCATCCGGTCTATATGTCGCGAGTCACCACCAATAATTTCATATTGTTTATATTCGTGACTGGTAGAAATCAGATTGAATAACTTGGGCGAATCGGTGCCCAATTAAGTTAACCATATCGCCAATGCAATTTTCTAATTTTTTAACCATTAACCGAATCCGCCGATGCTTAAGTGGAATGATACGCCTTTCTTCATTTTATTCAATTAAAATCTTCTAATTTTCTCTTATAGTGGAAAATGTCCCATACTCTTTATTTTGCGAGATAACAAATCAATCTCAAACAACAGATAATCTATCAGTCAATTCGACATTGAATTCAAGACAAGTATTTTCACTTACTTAAGCTGTTACAATGTGAGTCATCGCTTTCCGGAAAAACCCCTTAACTTTGACCTTTTCTTATACATTATTTCAGTGTTTTTCCTTGTGATTCGTAATTTCAAGTACGCACAATGTTCAGTAGAAGCTTTTTTCTAAACAATGGGATGTACAAGGCCGTTGATTGAGCGTGGGTGATCTCTAACGCTGCTTTGTTTCCCGCCCATGCATTCTCATTACCTCATTGAATTATTTGTTGGCGCTCATTACATAGTTGTATGTTTATTGTGTTCACTTGTATTTATTTATATTATAATGATGTATTGCGATAATGACGGATATTTTCTAAGGAAATTTAGATAAGTTCATCGTGTGTCTGAAAATTAGTCTTTAGGGGTCTTATTCATGTCTATACTTTTCGAGAATATCCGTCACTGTTTATCATAATATATTTCTATGCTATTTTTTTCTATCTGTATGTTTATTATAATTTATCTATTGAAATGATTATTTAACGTAATAACAAAGGCCAACATTATTTATAATATCCCATATACTAATGCAATGCTGTATTCATCAATGCCGCGCTTGCACGGAAGGAATGCGAGATGGAACTGACGCAGAAGGGCGAAATGGTCTCCAGGCTTCAGGTGAAAGCCGAGCAAATCGGCAAAATACTGCAGAACCTAGAGAAATACAACCACTTCCTAGGACCAGACCACGATCTAGTCAAAGCTCTCAGATCGCCCACTACTAACGAACATAATCTCAGCGAGAAGTTAGACAGGCTCAGGGCGGAGAGTAGTTCCCAGAAAGGATTCAAGTCCAAGGATGATGGGCCACCGAATAAACGATTGAATCTCCAGGAAATACCACCCTTCCGGAAAAGTAGTAGTAATGAAAAACCTGTCGCACAAACTGGAGAATGAACCTCTATCTAAAATCTAAACTCATTATATTAGTCGTTGTATATATAATTGTTCCAACTTTATCAATGAATTGTTCCAGGTGGTATTTCCTCTTAGCGAAAATGATCTTTAATGTATCTCATTTCTAACGTTTATTATATTACAATAATGTATTATGCTTAATAACTTAACTGAGGCTAATATGATGGTATACTATAAAACTTTAAGTAGTTTTCGCAATATTATACCACTATAATAACCTCATGAACTATGATAACTACATACTAACCAAAAGCTTTACAATCATAATATATCATGGGTTTTTGTGCACATAAATCTGCTTGCAAAAGAAAACTTTTCCACAGAAAATGTGATGTCATTATTAATTCAGCAACATTTTATTGGCCTTGTTTTAGGAATGTGAAAGTTCCTTGAAACATAAAACAGAGCTAATAGCCAAATTGGAAGCAAAGACTGAGTCAATGGGACGCACAATACACCAGCTCGATGAGAAGTAGGTTTAACATGATATTACTTTGTCGTCGCATCGGGCAGGGTCCACCTGCTCTCCCGTAAGGATAGAAAGAGTGCCTGGACATTTAACGCTGTTTATAATAACGTGTTCGCTTGACATATCAATGATCGAATCGCACATAGGTGTGAGCTATGCACAGCTTGCGTCATATTATAGAGGTAACTCTTTCAATTCGCTCGATATTGGCAAACCCTCACAATGAACTTATAATGGAAATCAGTATTTTGATATTAGAATATTTTCATATGAATATAAATTTGATCTAGTTGTAGGGATACAATCGTTACGATGGTAATGCTACTGTTGCTTTGGCTTATCATTGCTGTGGTTTAAAGTCAGGTTACCTGCATTGTTTTTATTGAACCGTGTTAAGTTTTTTCTTAGGTTTATTTGTTTTTTAAGATTAGTATCTGTCGACCACAAATCGAATATTTAATTTTCTTTAGTTATGTAAGAATGTATAACGAATAGCTAATTGTTTCAACATCAAATAGCTATCGTTTATTTTATGCAAAAGAATTTATTTCCATTTAATACAGAGACAAATAATTAAAACTACCTCTTACTGCTTCTGGGCAGCTAAATGATTGGTGACAAAAATTATGTATTAAAATCGAAAGTACTGTAGTCTAAGTACTTTTGTAGTGATATTTCATAGCATTAAAATTGCAAAATGTTTTGCTTTATTAAAATTATTATTAAAATTTGATCTCATTTGATGTTATTACCCGAATTAAAAAATTATATAAGCGATTGATTGATGAATAATTTTATTATTGTATAAAATAAACTATGTTTATTAACATCTAGCATGTAATGTGTTAAAATCAAAAAGATATTCGTTTATATTTTACTTAGTTTTGTAATTCCGAGGCGCTAGTGATGTAAAGCCTTGTTTGTAATAAAGCATATTCAGTCGCATACCGTATTTTATTGAACTCTATATTACTGACACAAAATTCTGCTTATTATGATTTTATGTTGATTGTGTAGGTTTGCCATTATCAAACTCTCTTATGTTTGCATGCTCTTGTGTGATTACTTACCATCTAATTTCTTACTGCTGCGTAGGTATAATAGTTCATTGATTTTGTTTGCCATTTTTTCAAGATGGCGGAGCGAGTCTACATTCATGCCAAGTTTCAATACTTCTTGACCTTTCGCACGACAAAAATACCTAATCAATGAATATATCGAATTATCGACCTTCGATATATCGAAAACATTACTTTATAATCCCATTATAATTTCATTTTTTCATACTTTCGCTTGTATTTTGCATAGTTACCATAATATTTTACATCTTATCAATACGCGACATACCTAAACCGGTATGTATTTGCATCTGAAAACGATGCCATAGCAATTTAGCGCAATGACTCGATATAGAGGTCGAATTTGCATTATGCTAACAGTTATTAACATCCATTTGTCGAGTAGTCTCATCTGTTTCATATAGGTGTAACAAAATAATCGTAGGTACCATAGAAAATCTATAGGTCCTACGTCCTGTACTAGAAAAAAATATATGTATGTCTCTGTTCCGCGTAAACTCTTAAATAAAACAATTTGGAAAAGAAGAAAACAATATGGCTTTATTGGAAGTATTTATCTAATGCAAAAAAAATACTAACTCGATAGGTTCCTATCACAGAAATTAACTAGAGCTCCAGGTGAATTTCAAAATTAGTTAGTTCCTATCGAGTTACATTTTCACGCCATAGGTGCATAGATAAATAAATACTTCTAAGCCAAATTAATTGCGCCAAGTCGAATCAAGTCGCAAGTCGAGTTATCAACTTATTCACACGCAACACGGATGTTATTTTTCTACTTTTTTTCCATAACGTTCAGGATTAATTTATGGAATAACAGACATATATTCTTGAAATGAACTCCGTGTTCTGGTCTGCAAGTCTACGAGAAAAACATTAAGTACTCTCATATATTCAGAATAGGTACTTTCGTACATAAAAGAAAATTAAAGTTAGAATTGCTTAAAACAAAAACATACGCCCACATCTCAGGTTACAAGAAGATAAGACAGCTAGGAAAGACCTGGAAGAGACTGCGCGGTCGCTCGGACAAAAGACGGCCGCGGCGGAAACCAGGGCAGTGGCCGCCGAGGGAGACCTCAGGATAGAACGGGAGTGGAGGATATCTTTACAGGTAGGTAATGGTTACTGGTCCTTTAAAAAAATACATACACCAGCTTGTAACACCTATGTTTTTTTCTTCGTTGTCACACCGCTATAAAAACTACACCTTTTACACACTGGTGTTACAAGCCGGTGTGACGACGAGTCGGTCGTGAAATTCTCACGTCCATAATCCCCGACGGGGGTTAGACAGAGGAACCACTTTCAATCACAGGTAGTTCACTTTTCTTCTTAAGATTTGGTGGACAAACGTGATAGGTGGCGAGCCTACCGCCGTTTACTTGGTGTAAAATAGTATCCACTAAGATCCTTAGTCGTCTCGTATGACACCAACGGGAAGAGTTGGAGTGGCTATTTTTTAGGGCCGGCACCACACAGCACAATGTTTTTAAAATGCCTGCGCTAGGAGTGGTCCACCACAATGGGCCAAATGTGGATTCGATCCGACGACGCTTGGCTGCAGTCTCATACCTTTGAGCCATAGTCGCTTCATAATATCGAAGGGGAAACCTTTACCCACGTTTAGAAGAGACAAAGGGATTTCGATATTGGCAACAAAACAACACGATAATGATCGCCATAGGTATATACCATACCATATATACATACATTGGACTAATTCGGGAATTGGGTCTATGCCATACATAAAGATTTATTTATTGCCATGGGTATAGGTAATTACGTGATACTAAATATTTCTAACTGAGGCAAAAAGCTTGTGAGCCGATTTCGTAACTCTACACCAACTATATTTATAATGTTTAAATTATGGCACCAATTCTGGGTGTCACGATCTAAATTAAAATATCGCTAAACAAAACTTTTAAGATTTAGCGGGTACCCAGGAATCGATGCCAATGAGTAACTAAATACTTAATGGCTCCAAATTTTAAAATATAATGTGTTATAGGAATCAATGGTGCGGGACCGTGACAAAATATCGATGCTGACACAGGAAGTAGAATCATTAAAAGTTCTAGGACAGGTAAGCATTAACCAGATATTTAATCTAGTAGACATAATAACAAGAAGCTATATAACAGAACTTTATTCAGAAGCCACCAATAGTCCACTACAACCAGGAAAAAATAATTAAATTACGCATAACTTTTTAATATAATAAAGTTAAAAAAAACTGTCAAGACGGAGCCACTGGTAGTTTTATAATCTGTGTTATGGAGTTCGCTATGAAAAAAAAAGTACCATTTAATTCCGCAATATAGCGAGGGTTTCTTAATTTCTGGTCAGGGTATACCTTCTTTGCACGGAGCATTCTGAGAGTTCCATTGTCAATAAAATTTACTTTGTCTCTTTCCACGTCATATTTCTAGATATAAATGACACTAGACATAGTAGACTCCGACAACTGTAATACAAAACCCTTTAAATTCTCCAGAAATACCTGGCAATACAAGAAGAGCAGCACCTCCTGAAGACCCAATACAGCGAAGCGCAGAAGACTCTAGAAGAAGTCGGGGCGACTCTCAGCGAGAATAAGTTGCAGCTAGCCGAGTTGTTAGAGAAAGAGGCGGCGTCTGCGCAAGATGACACTCCCAACTGGACCAGTGACACCGAAGCCACGGCTTGCACGGCGTGTGCGAAGGAATTCACTATTACGAGGCGGAAGGTAGTTTTTTTATTTATTTACTTTGGCCATTAAACCATCAGCCAAAACGTATAAAGATAACAGAAATTTATATGTAAAAAAACTGAAACTTAAAAACTAGAAAATTCAAATGAACGGAAGGTACTTCATTTTTTGTCACTGAACCGGAAACCTCTACTACATTTCTTAGATTAAAGTAGAAGGCAAAGGGCACGAGGGCACTTTTCATACAACAACAAAATACGAGCTGAATAATTTTTAAAGTAGACCCACTTGACTCGACGGTTACCTTAAAATTCGACTCGTCAGTCAAGTGGGCTGCCATATTGGCGTCAGCCTAGGGTGATACTTATTTCTGCCGCAAAGCAGCACTGCTTGATAGTGGATACATTAGTTAGAATTATCAGTTCTCATCTCATTTTACCCGCAGTTGTATACCTATTTTTATGCAACAAACTTGATTTCTCTTTTGTTTTAAACTATTCCAGCACCACTGCAGACGGTGTGGCCACATATTCTGCAGCGCTTGCAGCGAAAAGACAGTGGCTCTACCTGGCAACACCAAACCCGTACGAGTATGTGACGCGTGTTTTGCTGAAGTGCGACTCACGTAGTAATTCGGTTTTACCTCTAGGAAGTATATTTATTGTTTTAAGACTAAAGCCCAAATTGTCATCTCCTTCTCATAATGTGTTGAAGTGAGCCGAAAGAAAATGTTAGTTGAAAGAGTCGTACAAAGAGCAATCTGTTTTTCGCGACGTTTATCAATCGGTCAAATATCTGGCATCAAACCAGCGAATATGTAACCCTGGGTTAACTCGCGAATTATCTATGCTTTTCAGACAAAAATGACATCGGGTTAGAGTTAATCCGGGAGTTAACGGTTCATGCAAGACGGCCTAAGACTGATTCGACGTTGGTCGTGTGGGTCTGTGTGGTATACTTTCAGGGATACCCTATCCCCAATTTTTAATGGACAGATGAATTTATATTGAGCGACGCACCATCGTGCATGTACGACAACCAGAGAGAAAGCTATACAGTGAACTGAGAACATCATCAGGGAAATATTGCACACAGTTGTAATCTTTGTTATATAGTTTCAATTGAAAATTATAATATTTAAACAATCTAGAGCCTTTAAAAATTATAAAAATTTTGACTATACAGGCTGTTAACAAAAACATTTGTGGGTCTTTTTTTAATTATGGAATGTTTTTGTCAACACCTGTATAGATTGCAGAATGTTAAATACATTTATGATAGGTAATGTTACTTCATTAGACTGCCTGCCCACATGATGGCAAATTTACCGATAAGGTACAATAATAAATACTAGTCGGTATCATTATTTTACCGAATTTACGATCATATTAATATATTGTATAAAAATTATTTACTCTGTGTGGTGCTTTAATTGAACAAATTTCTATGAATTATATACAACATACATAATTAAAATAATGTTAAAGCATTGTTAAAAGAACATATAGGTAATTGTAAATATGTAGTTATATATAATATACATAATAAATTGTAATGAATTTAATAATTAAATTATGGAGATAAATTATACCTACCTACACATACCGTTTTATTTACATAACTACACGCGTGGTCGGAAACTTCTATTATTTTAAATATTAGTATAAACAGACTGGATATTACGATCAAGAATGTGCATGATTATCTAAGAATTTGATATCATAAAATGGTACGTCGAGCCATTTGAACGTTTTTATACTTTTCCACGACACGGCATGGTTTGCCGCCACTGCATCGACGGATACAAAATTACAAGATTGTATGGAGACTATTGGAGACACTGATAATTCCCGGATGGTTAATATCGGACCCTGTCAATGCCGTAGTGGAAAACCGTGTCATATCGCGCCGTACCGTGGAAAAGTATAAAAGCGTACGTAGCATAGCGTAGACCTGTATTTACAGGTCAGTGCTGAGCTTGCTTGATCCATTCTTTTAGAGAGCGTTCCATAACCAGTTGAATTAATTCACATTGATATTCCATCCATATTGACTGTCCATCTTCCATTACCGTGTTAATAGCTGAAAATTATTCAAACATAACTGACACAAGCAATGGAAAGTGTACAGCTTTCAACGTGAATAATGTTATAGGCTGAATCTAATCCATCAACTCAAAGCTCCCATTGCCATGCCATAATAAAAATAAACTTCTCCTCATCGAACCGTTTTATTTCATACATTATAGTTAAACGTATTAATAAAGAAAGTGAGAAAACATAAATCCTGAATAGCGCTATCTCGTTTTCGAAAACAAATGGCGATAATTTTCACAATAAAAAACGAAAAACAAATATTACCAAAAAAATTGGCGCATTTCATCAGTGTTGCTAATTTAGCATTTTTTATGCTAAATATGGCATATTTTCATGACGTTTAGCATATTTTTTGAAGTTTTGCATTAGCATATGACAATAAATTCAATAAAAATATAACAATAAACGAACGACCCCGAGGACGTTTGAAGTGGTAAAAGTTCCGTCGCTGCCATTCGGATCGGCTGTAAGCGCACTAATCAATCCATTTACTGTGTTTCGGAACGTGGAAGTGGACTCACTCAGTGCAGTGCTATTTTAATTTAGCGAAATTAATATTTTTTGTTTGACGAGATAATTATCACAATATGGCTCCTAAATACAGTCAACAGAACAAAACCTACTTGATTAAACATACACCCAATGTTATTGTCGGTAAATAAACAATTTTATTAATATTAAATGTTTTATTTACACTGAAAATTGTTAGCATAATTTTTGGCATTTTTAAACAGCTTTTAGCATAATTTTTTTCGCACTTTGGCATTATTTATATTTTTTTGTCTTGTTGGCAACACTGAATTTCATCGATCGATCGTGTGCACATATTTTGAAACAGATTTTCATGTATTAAAATGGCAAAAATACCAGGAAAGGTGTATTTGGGATATGAAGAGGAAGTCATCACTGAGAAGAACCAAACGTTGACAAACTACACTGTCAATAAAATCGGTGGACTGCCCGTAAGTTAGAAAATAATTTTGCCTTCATCAAATAAAACACGTTTCGAGCGCATGTAATTACCAATTACAATTACTGAATTTTCTAGGACTGGCCGCCTTTAGAAAACTTACAGTTTCAATCAAAATGTCCTTTGTGCGGATTGCACAGGCTCTTAGTAGTGCAATGTTATGCACCACTTGAAAACTCTGTCTATCATCGCACTCTTTACGTGTTCGCCTGCATCAGTCCAAACTGCTGGATCCAATCGGAAAGGTAAAAATAAATGTCTTTATAATTTTCTAAACAGAACCTGATAACGAGTACCACCTGGTTCTATTATATTCAAAACAACTTTTATATTTATCACAAGTACAAACCTGGCTTATTGATGATAAAGCTGATAACTAGTCATTCCCACACATTCCCTAAATTTGATATTATCAGTTTGGTGTTGTTCAGTTTGTTGTACCCATTTGCCCCGACAAAAGAAGCAATGCATTTTAATCTCTTCGTAGTGAATTTTGTAAAAATATTCAATCTAACAATAATTTATCACCATCATCATAAAGAAATATATGTAGTAATTGAATAGATTTATAAATAAAGTTCACAAATAATTAATTTACCATAGATTTAACCCTGACCAGGAATATAAAAACACTGTCAAGAGGGTGTAATTGGTACATTTATAGTCTGTGTTATGTAGGTTGCAGTGAAAAAAATAGTACCATTTAATTTTGCAATATGGCGAAGGTTTTTTACTTCTGATCAGGGTATTAAAAAAATTAAATGTATTCAGCTGGATATGTGTGAGGAGCCAGATCCAAGACAATTCTGGAGCCACCAGCACCAGTGTAGTGATGCCGAGTGCCGACTCTAACCTGACTTGGTGCAACCAGGCAGACGAGTGGGACGAGAACGACAATGGAGATTCAGCCAATGGGAACATTATGAGTGTTGACAATGCACCAAGTCCCAAAAATGGTATGCAAAGGTGAGATGCATACTTTAATTTTTAATTTGTCATATTGTAATCAGAAAAAAAACCACGGTAAGTGATGCATAGGATAAAGCCAAGATGGGGTAAGACGTCATCTCATTGGAAAATGGAAGATCTTCCTCCAGTCAGGTTGTAGGCCTAGGGACAGTGCCTCATTTTATAGTTCAAAATCCTATCTACTTCCCCACAGTTGGGGCACAGCACTGGCCTCCTTGCATAATTGGGCACACACAGGTTGCGGGCCTAGGCTGATTGGTGGATTTCACATGCTTTCTTCCTTAGATATGCAAGTTTCCTCACGAAGTTCTACGAAAAATCCGAAAAACTCATTGTTACATGATGTTGTTATGGTTTTAAACTTGGACTTATATCTCTCTGGCATCTTATTATCTACTATGCCATTAATACTCTTACACATTAATTATGAAAACTTATTGCACATTACAGAAATTCAGATGAAGATGAAGAGAGCAATTCATTTGAATTGGAAACCGTAGAACAAGCTCTTGGGAACCTGCAAATGTTTGATGCACATAATGCTAACATGTCTCCTGTCCAAGGTAAGCATTAAAATATTCTATTTTTGCCTTATCCCACTCTCCCATCTCACTAAATCCAGTTATCCTACTTTAAACAGCATTAAATTAGTTTTATTTTAAATTCTAGCTCCCAAGTTAAATTCGTGAGAACATTCTTGAAAATAATTGATGGAATCAGGCGTTACTTATTAATTAATGAGCAGCCATAGAATAGCCTAGTAAAATATTCTTATAATTGTCTAGTGCAGGTGCCAATTGTATTAAATATTGTATTGTATTACATAATCTTATGAATAAAAATATTTGAAAAAAAAGAGCAGTTATTAAAAATATTAATACCTATAAATTATTTAAAAAAAATACTTATCTCTTAAGTTATTGCAGTTTAAATATTCCTTATTGTGCAAGTCTTCAAAATAATTGAATTGAAATATTCCTTTCTAAAATTGCAAGTAGAGTCCTGCAAGAAATGTCATTGTTAACATCATTTCTAGGTGCAGTAGGAGCTATCGGCGCGCCTGTGGCGGCCGCGGAGCTGGAGGGAGGCGATGAGCCCGGCCTCGTCACGGTAGACACGCCCACAGCACCAACTAACGACCTCGATGCCTTGTTACATCAAGTATGTCATTATACCAAGTAGTTTGTGGATTTTTTCAGAAATAAGTACAGCAGAATTTAGCAAAATAAGAAAAGGCAACATTATTGGAGAAACAAAAGCAGCTCAACTCCGATGGCTCGGACACGTCACTAGGATGGGGTAGGATCGGGCAGTAAAACGAGTGTATGTGGGACGTCCGCTCGGACGTCTCATACCGCTGGCGCGATGAAGTGGAGAAGGATCTGCGAGAGCTCCAGGAACCTGACTAACTAGAGACTGCGCAGGAGAGAGAGAGAGCGATAGCGTTGTTTAGTATCCACTTTGGCTGCCCAGCGGAGTGTGTGTGAAATAAAAAAAGCAGACGAGCAAACAGGCCACTTGATGGTAAGTGGTCTCTGTCGCCCATAGAGTAATATTATTAGAGGGTTTTCGATTCGCCGCTAACTTGGACTTGGATGGAGTGCCTCATGTGCCGGTAATCAAGTAGTTGGTGCAATTTTTTAGAAGTAGTTTCTGCAGAGCTCAGGAAACAAGTGTTCATTCGATGATTTCAATTTATTTATTCGTAAACTTGCATTACACAGTTGGAATACTCGAATACATAGTTCAGAATCAATAATATAATAAGATAAATGGCTATGGCTATCATCAGTCGCCGCTTATAAATACTAGTAAAGCTAAGAAAAGTTGCTAATGCGCTACAGACCTTGAGAAGACAGGCTCTTCTAAACTGGTGGAACTCATCTTTGTACTTCTCTCTTTTATATCTCTATGCGGGGCTGCTAGAGTAAAGGCTTAAAAGGTAATGATGATGGTGTAACCAATACATTAACCATTTCGCTCTTAGCGATAAGGCCGCCTAAATTGTATTTCACTATTTCCTTTTCTATCTTTTGTTTGTTATTTTATATTTGTGCAATAAAGGTTATTTTACTTTACTTTACATTAAAACCTCATTTTCTTCAATATTGTAAGGTTCCATTATATAACACAATTTATGTGGCCACTTTTGTAAAATAATAATCACTACGTACATAGGTAATGCGATAAAATCAAGTCTTATACAAAGGTTATTAAAAATATAATTTATTTTATCAAAAAGGTTATTAAAAAATATATTTAAAAAAAAAGGTAATTAAAAATAAAATATAATTCGTTGTTTTCAGACAGCTGAGCTCCCACCAGACTTGCGAAGTCGTCTTATGTTAGGACCACTACAATTTGTGCCGAAGTTCATTTATGTAGAGGAGGAATGGAATAAGTCGTCCTCCAACGAAGACAGAGTTACCGAGCTACTCAACAAGTATAGGAGAGAGAATGGTTAGTCCCTTACCTAATTCTCATCCCACTTTCTATATCTAACTGCAAAAATGTCGAGGTCAAAATGTTATGTACCGCAAAACAGACTTAAGTACCTACATTGTGAGCTTTCCATAGGGGACTTTCTTTCCCGACACAGAAAAAATCAAGATAAAGCGGTGAAGTGGGCGGCCCTGACTCAATCTTGCAATATATTTCAAGGTTTCATTCATTCAGCGCCTAGTTTTCGACGCGGATTTATTTCTGTGTATTCCGATTAGTACAGAAGTCTACATGTTTAACCCCGGACCGACAGAGGAAGTTTGTCTGTTTGTCTTTGGCCATAACTCAACAACCGATAATCCGATTTGGACCCAGTTATTTTTATTTAATAGATAATTTTGTTCTGTTCTGTTTTGTTTTGTTCTTAGCCATGTCTGACCAAAAATTTAACAAGTGGTTTCCAAGATCTTGGAGTATCTTTGATGTCTGATGCGATCGCTGGAACAGTAATAGTTAGATGGTTCGAATTTGAGCTCAAATATTTAGGATCATGGTGCCTTCCTCACTTCAGGAACTTTGGACCTGTTGGTGACCAGGAACAAGTAAGGGGATCTCCACAAGTCGAGGGTTTCTTAAATTTTTAATTTAGAGTTACCAAATATTGGCAATATGAATACATGCAAGGATTTTGAAATTCAAAATATGTAGATAGCTCGTTAGAGCAGTTTTCATTATGGAAACCGCGTGTTCCAGTTGGCGCATTTGCTGTTAGAATTCCCATATATTAGTCGGGCATTGAAATGTTTGTTTGAAAATATGTCTATGGGGCAAATCCGTGGCTCGCTGTCAGTGCTCACATCATTGTTTTAGAGGAGAGGTAGTAGTCCTATTTCTGTGGAATATATGTTACATAAAAGTTTACCTTATTTTTATGATTAGGAATTTGTTAAGCTAACTTTTTATGGCATGCAAACGTTTCTCAGTTTAAAACTGTCTTGATACTACAATACTTTTGAAATAAAAATAAACTGTGTTAGGATTTATAGAGTATAATACACACAATTTCATAGATGTAACTTAGATTAAGGCATTTTGCAAACAATAAATGTATATATCTTATCTATCTTTTTTAAATAACTAACTTTTAATTATTTTTTAAATATTACAGCAGAAATAGAAGCGTGCGGTGGCGGCGACCGTGTAGGCGGCAACGGCTCTGAGGATGAACCTTACGAAGAGACCGCGCCTTTACACGGAGACAAACTGTTCCATGCCTTCCTCACACGCTTACGAGAGAACCCAGGGCAAATCCTTAGGTAAGTATACTTACTTCGTTTTATCTTGCCTTCAAGGACATTACAATCCGCGGCACATAAGTTGAACAACAATGGCGGTCGTTCCGGGCCAGGTACATCGTACAAATACTATGGTTACGCGCGGCCCCTCGCGTCGCACCTCATACCGCACTTCGATTGGGACCTGAAATTTGCCACTGCGCATCCTCCATTTTGGTTTAACTTATCAATAGATCCCGTTATATTGTCGCACTGACGTCACAATTGAGGATTTTTAATTTGACCATCTAATAATGTCTATTTTTTAATTTTTCAGAAAGCATTATTATTTGTTACTTGGAAACTACCGACTTCCTACTTACGAATGCCATTTGTTCCAGGTACTCTCGCGACGACGCTCCTCTCCTCGGCGCCCCCCTCCCAAGTACAGCGACCACGCCAGAATCCCCCTACAGGCCCACAACTTGCGTCCGATGCGGCTCCAAGTTAATATGCGAACTTCAGTTAGTCCCTGCCTTCGCGGATACACTGCGACTGTTGCCTAGCAACGTAGGGCTACATCACTTACACTGGCTATCTGTGCTTGGCTTCGTATGTGCACAGAGTTGCTGG
This sequence comes from Hofmannophila pseudospretella, assembly GCA_947369225.1. NCBI lineage: Eukaryota > Metazoa > Arthropoda > Insecta > Lepidoptera > Oecophoridae > Hofmannophila > Hofmannophila pseudospretella. The sequence goes on along the minus strand of OX376321.1, from coordinate 6,998,818 downwards.
CAATCCGGCGATACGCTCGTCTGCGAGACCGTTGTCTTCCAGCCAGAGGTTTGAACAGTTTTCTAGACCGTTCCATTAACAATACATTATTCATTTTAAAAAAATAGCTACATTGGCTAGTGTCTTAAAAATGTTCGTTGGACCGTGCATCAAAATCTGTCAATTTTCGTTAAAAAAAATTGTCGTTCTAAATATGTTACACCATGGTGTTCAAGCCATATGTCGTTTGAACGGGATTGTAGACGGTTCCACGGAATATTCTCAACAAACGCAATCGTTTTTCGTCTAATAAAATCGTCGGAGCAACCTCCGCGATAATTATAAAGTGAGTAACACCCGTTAAATCTAATAAAAATAATAAAATGTTAGAAAGTGCTGTTTCAGCTAGAAATAGTTTCAACGGGTTTCTAGATGCTTCCATGAAAGATTCTCATTTGATGAGAAGCTCTCATTGTTTTTAAATTCTTCGTCGTCAATCTTGGGAACGGCTGACGTATCTTTATGCTGAAGCTGTGACACTCAGAAACACTTCGAGCCAAAACGAGAACGACTCACCGATATTTCAAACTTTTACAAAATGCATCTCAGGACAACCTCAGGCTCGGACTATACGGAGTCGGTTTCTCTCCGGCTCGGTTTGCTACATCTAATAACAAGCGTTAATTTCAAGTGAGATGTGGGCGGATCATGAAATCAACAAATCCGAGCCGGAGCCGAACCAACTCTGTATAGTCCGAGTCACAGGTACACTTTTCTTTCAAAGATTCTTGATAGACGTCTCAACGCGGACGTCTAGACGTCTTTTTATGAATATCGGACGTCTTATTATGACCCAGGGACTCCTGGGTCCGTAAAGGGGCTTGAAAAAGCAAAACACAAGTTTGACTTTGTGTCTCTTTTAAACTTTCTCCTGTTTACCCTCACTGTTAAATATTATTGTGATATATTTATTGATAATTCACGTTTTATTCTAGCTTCTTTCATTTGTTAGACACACCGCACTTTATATTTATTATTAACATTTGTGTGCACGCTTATTTAATTTATCTAAATGTGTCAAACACTCTAATAGGTGTTCAGTTGAAGGCAATAATGTATTTGTATGTTAAAAGAAATTCATATTAAAGTGTGTATGTAACTCGTCTGTGATCTAATGGTTTTTCATTACATTAAAACAACTTATGGCTCAACCCGAGCGAACTACCGTCACTCCCGAAAAAAAATCTTAAATCACAGAGTAGGGTACTATATACTAGCGTAACTTAAATTAAGGCATTTTTTAATATTTTTTTAGTGTCCTCAGAAATAATAAGAAGTAGAAAGCGAATGTAATGAAAGGGGCTACTTTTAGGACTTTCGCTTTCTACTTATTGTTCCACTGTGAGTACTAAAACATTATTAAAAATTCCTCATCATCCGTGGAACATTTCAACTGTCCACTTTTTTAATAAATGCCTTATTTTTTTTCTGGAGTGGCGCTAGTTTTGCCACGTGTACTGCCTTATAAATATGTCATAAAAATATGTTACATTGTTTATTAGTGGTATTTTGTGTTATTGATAAGTATAGTTGGCTTTCTGATAGTCGTCTTAGAGATCTCTCTGACATCCATCCGTTCATCGTATGAATTGAAAATGAACCTTTAAATACTGCCACATAGAAATAGGTAATTGTATACGGACTTACAGATTGCAAGTTTTTCGTCTAAAATTCTAGACGCATTAAATCCTTTGCTGAAAATGTGCCTAGAATGATCTACATTTCGATTTCTGTAAAGCCGGACAAGGGAAATAAAAACCCTGTCAAGAGGACGCGACGGGTACTTTCTTCTTCTTTTTATCGTGTGGTTAGTTACCTCTGACATGACCTGATGACAGCAGCCGGGACCGACAGTTCACCGTGCTCTCCGAGACACGGAGGGACTCAGATGAATATGCGCCACTAGCGGCTCTTACCGTGCCCAACGTTGCTTTACTTGCACTATCACTTTTGGACATGCTCGCAACTACACTATGGGCATCACAGTGAAAAAAATTATTTCATTTATTTCCGGAATATGGCGAGCGAGGGTTTTTATTTTTCTTGTTAACCTTTTTTTGTTTATGCATTCTGTAGTTACATTTGAAATAAAACTATTGCCAAATTATTAGAAATTGTGATAGGACGACTAGCCTTGTAAAAGAAAGTAAATTGTCTTCAAATAGATATTTTCTATGAAGCTGGCATGGTCCTATAATGGGAGGAAGCCTCCTAAAAAAGATATTTTTTTTAAATATTTAGCTACCGCTCTTCCATATTATTTTAATGTATTTGGTTCACAAATTAAATTAGTTTCTTTATTAATTTCTTTGTTCACTAACCGAACCGGAGCCGAACCGACTCCGTATAGTCCGAGTCTACATGCGTTAATTTCAAGTGGGGAGTGGGCGGGTCTTGAAATCAATGCATGTGGTTGGATGTAGTGAACCGAGTCGAAGCAGAACCGACCGAAAACAAGCATGTACAGTCGACCATTAGCTAAAGTATACCTACCACCTGTCAAAAAACTTTTAAAACTCAACCTTATCTCTGTGCTGTACATTTCAGATTCTCAAATTTTGAGGTTCTCGGTAGGTTAACCTGTGGTCGACTGTACCTACCAATTTTACACCAAATGTCAACCGAGTTTTCAGTTTTTTTTTCAGCAGTAATTTTTTGTGTTTGTTTGGATTTTTATCCGTTGGCGTTGGGCATCCAGCAGTCATTTACACTATATAACTTATTTATTATACTGAACGGAATTTTCACTCGTGAATAAAAAATTAAAAAAAAACATTTTGAAACTCCAAATTGGAACTGAGATATAATAATAATGTTCTTGTTCTTAGTAACTGTGATTTTACTATTATGTAATATATTGTACCTATTACCGATCCATAGTTGTATCTCTGTCTTATTAGATGTTTGTTGTTTCAATTATAAGTACAGTGTAAACTCCGTATAGCAAATCTCAAGGCACCGAGGATTTTTTCCCGAGAACTTTCGTTATGTGTAGAACAGAAAAAAATAACCATATATTTCACAAACTATAATAAAAAAATTTTTAAACCCACAACTAAAAAAACTAAAAACCCAAAAATAAACCTGGTCCGAGAACATTTACGACAAGGTCCAAATCAATAATTATAGTGCTAGTTCACTGTTAAATACAATACAATAGAGTTTACGTATTTATGTATTTAGCTATCGAGTAGGTATATATATTTATAATTATATATTTATTTGTACATCATAATGAGGTAGAAGGGGTACGATCCCCATACTTCCTCGCCCAACACATCTCCATCGCAATCCAGCGGGGCAATGCGGCAAGCATTATGGGCATTTTTGGGAGGGACACGGTGAGAGGGGGCTTGTTTGACTGAACTGTCGATTAGATGGTTATACTTATTTAATGACTTGTATTGTATACCAAACATTTGAATTTAATTTATTTTAAATAATCTAATTTAATTGATTAAAATATAATAATATCGTAAATAAATAAATAGGTCTGTTAAAACATCTTAATATATTAGTATTTATATGTTTATATATTATGTATAATATACTTAATATTAGTATGCATTTTTTTAAGATTTATGTATATATTTTTTTAATATGTATTATGAATAACTATTTATATATCTTTACTTATGTAAGTTTATGTAACCTAATATAATTACAACTCTCCATTTTATATGCACCTACCTAAATATTTCTGCATAACCCCATGGTAGCTGGTAGAAAATGCCGCAAGGCATTAAGCTCGCCTCATTTACACCTTTTTTTGTGCATTAAAGTGTAGATAAATAAAAATATAAAAAAATATTGTTTATTCTTAGAAGAAACTTTTCTAATGACAACGCATGCCTGATCCACAAGCAATAATCTAGGCAAAGTAGGCAATTACATTGAATGAAAGCATTGCAGCTGTTTACGAACTCGGGTGGCTTCAATTTTGGCGCCTTAAAGTTTTTGTCGGAGCTTAAAGTTTGTTGTTTTGTAAACCGATAACAGAGACCGTAATACCGATGATACATTTTTATTGACGTCTAAATAATAACGTTTTATTTCATTATAGGGACAGGCTGTTGTATTATAAAGAGTGTATCAATATATGGATTTTAAGATAAACCAACCAAACTTAAGTAATATTTACGTTAAAGAAAGATTTTCTAATAAGGGTTTCTTTTTTTTACACTGTACTTATTATGTAAGAACTAAATCAATAAACATTTTAAATTTTACTGGTGTTTTTGTAGACTAAAAAGTCTAAAATCAATACCGACCGACACCGATAAATGAGGATCTAGCCTTTTGGCATAAATGATATGGGTAGATAACTCTATCTAGAGATATATGTATGTATATCTATACGATATGGCAACTGAAGGCGACATTATCTTATATCTTATCTTTGGATGGGGGCCGGGGATCCCAGCGACACTTCGACCCATGGGGATCTTTTGTGTGCAACCCCTTGTACCTATCCCTTGACGGCGACATTGCGCACACTTGCGCCACCAATAGAAAAAAAATTCATATCAATTACCTAAATAAGGCATTTAAAAAAAAGTGTGATATTAAGGTTCCACGAATTAAGATTTTTTTTAAATAGTTTTGTATTCTTTTATTGTTTCGCTTTTTGTTTTAGTCCGAGCCTAAAAAGCATTATGAGCGTAACAGGGTAGAAGTTCCGCCGCGTAATTTCGACATAGTGTATTTCTAGGTAAGGTAGTTAAATACTGATCATACAAATAAGTCTTGTAAACCTCTCCACGAGGCAGGCATAATTCATTCATCCATAAAAGGCTCAATTTACATTGCCGCGGAATGGAATAGAAGCGAATTTTCGCAACGTAATTGTACATAGCATAATGAACCTTATGTCAATTGCGTAACATACAAACTAAATACGAGCCAAAAATATATACTTATATATGTGTAGCTAGGGGAATTCTCGAGAATGCGCGATCATTCCCCGGAAGACGCGCTACCTCCTTTTTGGCTCGTATTTAGTTTGTATGTTACACAATTGACATAAAGTTCATTATGCTATGTACGTTGCGAAAATTCGCTTCCATTTCCCGGCAATGTAAATTGAGCCAAACGGATAAACGCATGAATCTTGCGTAGAACTTGATTAAGTGCTGGACTACATGCACCGGTTCCAGCGCTTCTTGTTGTATTAAAATAAATACCATAATCTCATAAATATAGAAAACCACTAGCTAAAGTATATCATCATTTCGGATTCTCAAATTAAGAAGTACACATCTTTGAAAGAATAATTGAAATCGGTACAAGAACACATTTTTTGTAGTCGGTTAATAAAATGTTATTGTAATGCTGCTTGTTTCCGAAGAAATTGGCTTGAATAGTCTCAAAACTGCATGAAATAAAAAAATAAATGAATAAAATAATTATCCACTACCACTCCTAAAGAGGACCGATCGCGGCGACAGCCGAAGTAAGACTTTGGAACTGATAAACCGGTTCCCGGGCTCCGAATCAGCGCTTTTTGAGTCCGGGCGCGGGCGCGGGCGCCCGGGCCGGGCAAAACCTGCCTGTGTGGCCCCGGCCTTAATGTTCTAAACCCCGGTTATTAAACCAACTCACGGATTGTCTATGGTTTAAGGCATGCCCATTGCCCATGGAAATGTAGGTAGGTAGCTACTACCTACCTATGGAATGGAAAACACGAGAATTTTTTTGACATTTAAAGTGTCATGTTTCCAACTTACAAAATATATTACGTAGTAGAAAAAAATTTTTTAATTATATTTTTGTCATAATAAATTTACAACGAAATTAAACAGAAAAAATAGATTTATAATACTAGTCAGTAAGAAAACAAATTTAATGAGTAATTCCTATTTCTACACTCTTGGCATTCAAAAACTAAATTTAAACTGTCACGCTCACTCATAAGCTAGAATTGTGCAAGTAAGGGTGAGAGCAACGTTTCGTTCGGCAATGTTAACGAGTACCTACCTAACTCATAAAATCAGTGCCACTAGATTAGTAGGTTAGGTAAGTAAGTTTTCAATTCTTATTGTGGCAACACTATTTCCACAAATGAATCGGCGTTCGGCAAGTCGATGAAGCATCGTGGTGAATTTTGTGAATACTAACGCTGAAAATTAAAGTTTGATCAATTAATTCGCAGTGCGGATCGAAAATTCTGTGCATATTTATTATAAATCATCATGTCGGGTGAAGCTCCAGTCCCTCCTCCCGTTTTATGGGCTCAACGCAAAGAAGACATTTTTCTCACGTTTAGCGTGGAGTCTAAAGATCCTAACATCAAAATAGAAAAGGACTCTGTTTATTTTAAGGGCGTCAATGTGCCAGACAATAAAGTGCACGAAGTCACCATACCATTGTACGATGCTGTGATTCCCGAAAATAGCGCCTTTGTAAATAAAGGCAGGTGCATAGAAATGGTGCTTCGCAAAGAGAAGAAGGACGCTCCATACTGGCCGTCACTCACGAAAGACAAGAAGAAACCGCACTATCTTAAGATAGACTTCAACAAATGGAGAGACGAGGATGATGAGGAAGAGGAAGGTGGTGGTGGTAGCAACTACGATATAGAAGAAATGCTACGGTCAATGGGCGGCGGCGGCGGCGGCGGCGGGGTCGGCGCCGGCGACAAACCTGATAAACCATCCTTTGATGATCTGGAAAGTGATTCAGATGATGAAAACTTACCCGATCTTGAATAAACCTCCCCTTTGTAGTGATAATACCTATGTTTAAACATTGACTACATTATGAACTTGTATATTTTAAGGTTTTTACAGTTATAATAAAATCTTTACAAACAATATTGTGTTTAATATATTCTTTCCTTTATATTACTAGAAGCAACAAATATCAGATGCCTGGGCATTAATGACTGCAAACTTCTACTATAAAATCCCTCGTACACAATTTTACAAAAGAAGCTGTTAACTTCCGGCCTGAGTGTCATAGGTGGGAAGAAAATCCAAAACTTGGTGTGGTTGTCATAATGTAACCTAAGTTGGTTTCTGTGAAACAGTTATATTTTAACCAGTCCAAATTTTACCCTCAGTGCCCTCCTAGTCACACTGCAGCAATTTTTAGATGGGATTGAACTGAACCCCTATTAATAAATTTTTAGTTTTCTAGATTCCCGTGGATTCTGCCTGATTCAGTTTCAAATCGCTATAGTGCACTAAAGGTGTTAAAGGTATTTTAGCAATTAGCATCCATGAAACACTACAAATCTAGAGTTAGATTCCCCGCTCCACTATATGTACAAATTAGAACTGTATTAGCGTGACCATCCTATTATACAGGGTCTCCCATAAATAGTAAATCATACTAAAGAATGGTCACCCATCATCACCAGAATATAGAAATTTTTGACTTGAGTAAAAACCTCACTGACCACCACCATGTTAGTCTTTTTGATCCTGTTTGTATAAATTACTCTTGTATAAAGCACAAGTGTGTTTCTGGTAGGTGGGCGGGCGGTAGGTTTTTCTTAATATTTAATGGTACTTAAAATGGCTCCGTTTGCTATGGCTTTGAGTCAGTGACAGAAAAAAATTAAACAAAATTTTGAATTTCCATATTCCGAAAATTATGGTCTTACAACATTTAGTTACAGCGAGTCACTCTGCAAATTGTCAATACAGAAGTGGCTCGATGTATATGAAACAGCGCCGCGCGCAGCGCTTCGTCAAAATACATGGTTTCTTTACGCATCGATTTAGATTCGGGCGCGCGGTTTCAAATAAATCGAGTCGTAAGAACCCATGTATTTTGGCGAACGGCGCGGCGGCGGCACGGCGCGCGGCCCCGCCGCGGCTTTTCCATGTAAATCGTCACTTAATGTTTGTTGTTACCGTAGTGAATCCGGAATAGATATTTTTTCGGATAAACTCCGAAAGTTGAATTCTGCTAATTTTTTGGACCAATCCGAAATAAATCAAAATATCGGATAATATAATAACTGAAACTTATTTTAACTTCCGACCGATCGAGGGAGAGCGTGTTATAAGTTTGACACGTTTGTCTGTGGCCTCATAACTTCACAACGGATGATCCGATTTTTTCATTTAATAGAAAACTTTGTCGAGTGTTATAATATAAGCCATGTCTGATAAAAATTGGATCAGTGGTTTCCAAGATCTTGGAGTATTTTTGATGGAAAATGGGATCTCTGAAACGATAATAGCTAGATGGTTCGAGTTTGAGCTCAAATGTTTAGGACCATGGAGCCCTTCCCACATCTGGAACCTCAAGGACCTGATGATGATCAGTAAGGGTATCTCCACAATGGTATGTCGAGGGTATTTTAAATTTGGTTGTGTATGTGGTTGACCCTTTTGCAGGGTCGCATGGGCAAACCACCCTTTTACCTATTTCTGCCGCAAAGCCTGCTTACATAGCTGTTCCATTTTTGATGTAGAGAGACAGCTAAATACGGTATAAACCTAATTTTTTTATTGCATCATTCTACTTACATGGACATACTTAAAGAAGGATCTAAAATTAGTTGTTCGAGTTTTAAACTAACGTCAGAGATATTAATGGTTAACGTTAGTATTGCATAAATGCTCTGTCCCTTTCTTGCAAAACAATATGCAGCCAGGACCTGCTTGTATGGCGCTAGAGAACAGTTACGTCAAAATATTTTATTGCAGTTTCTTTCTACCGTTCAGATTTTTGATTGCCTGTAGTTATATTATTTATGAACTGATTTTTATTCTGTTTTCACATGTGACCATCAATTTGACTATTTCTTAATTTTTAAGAAATCCATTTAATATATGATACTTAGAAACTACCATATTACCGTCACATAACGCAACCCCTGATATTTAATATAAGGGGCAAATTTCTCTTGCAATATTTTAGAAGCTCTTGCCGTTTCACTAGATATTTATAAGGCATTTGATAGGGTCTGGCACGGTAGCCTATTAAGCAAGCTTCCTTCATATGGAATCCCAGCCAGTTTGCGCATATGGATCGCGGATTTCTTGAGTGAACGGTCAATACGAGTGGTCCTGGATGGCTGCTCGTCTGACCAACTGGCTATCAACGCCGGAGTTCCACAAGGATCTGTCCTCTCTGCAACCCTATTCCTGCTGCACATAAATGATCTGCTCATATCGGGTATTTTTGGGTACGCAGACGACAGCACTGTTACGGAGAGATATCTTCCTGCTGCGCGCGCTGGTGCTGGTGAGATCCAGACTCAAAGAGAGGCCATGGTTGAGCGTATCGACTTGACCTTAAAGGCCGTGGCCGATTGGAGCGATGTCAATTTGGTCAAGTTTAACGCCACTAAAACACAGGCGTGTCTATTCACCGCTAAACGGAGTCCCTTCCACCTGACTCCGACTTTCCGGGGTGTATCCGTACCGATTACCGACCACCTTAGCCTTTTGGGGTTGGATCTGACTTCCAATCTTAACTTTGGGCGCTCCATTAAGTCAAAAGCTAAGACCGCAGCCAAAAAATTGGGCATCCTGAGTAAGGTTAGGCGGTACTTCACGCCGGGACAGCTCTTAAACCTTTACCAAGCCCAAGTCCGGTCGTGCATGGGGTACTGCTGCCACCTGTGGGACAGCTCAGCTAAGTACCAACTGGCTGCCCTTGACTGAGTGGAGAAACGCGCTAAGCGCCTTATAGGTGACGAATCGCTGGTGGAGGCTAGACTGCAAAGTCTGGAACATCGGCGCAAGGTTGCCTGTCTATCGGTATTTTATAGGATACATTTCGGAGAGTGCGCATCGGAATTGCACGACCTAATTCCAGCATCTCCATTCCGCCTTCGGACTACCAGGCGCGGGGAGGGGTTCCATCCTTATGTTGTTGATCGTACGAAGCGATTTGCTTCTTCATTCATTATGCGAACGGCTAAGGAATGGAACAGCCTACCGGCGTCTGTATTTCCCGAAACCTACAACCTTGGGATCTTCAAGGCCAGAGTGAATAGGCATTTACTGGACCCGCGTGCTCCATCGTCGACCTCATCGTCGCTTACCATCAGGCGAGATCGTGGTCAAATGCGGGTTTAGTTATACATAAAAAAAAGGTCATTCTGTGTAGGAAATTATGCGACACCAAACTACTTGAAACGGGTCATTATGCATATTCGAAGTCCACAACCACAAGTGTTTGGTATTATTTTAAGACGAAATTTCAGAAAAATAGGTCTGTTGTGTGTTCCTAATTTTGTCCCAGAGGAAACGCTAGTCAAATAAACACACAAAAAACCAAAAACACGCATTTATTTTGTCTTTTCTGTAAGAGTAATTGTTGTACTATACAAATGGAATTGTTCTCCATGCCTTCTTAAGTTCAGCGTAACTGCCATACAATAAATGAGCCTGTTGATGCTTTCGCATTTCAGTATGTATGATGCACCCTGCCCGGGACTGAATATGGGCGAACCGTAGCTTTGACAATCATACATAAAGTAAGACGCCCCAGCCCTTCCAAATGCCAGATTCTTTTTGGGACAAACTAGTAAGCCAAGGGAGTTCTTTTCAAAAAAGTAGGACAATGCCTTACTCAGGTTAAAGCGATCTGGGTAGATGTTGTATACAAATCCAAAAATTATGTTCTCAAACTTCACTGTAAAAGCATACGGATACATATCATCGAAGCTCGGATCTAAGTCGTCGATAGTCATTTCGTGGTTTTTCTTATTGCCAATTCGGTTGAGGCATTTCTTATAATATTTGTCCCCGTTGATGACTATTCCGTCGAGGAAGCTGCCCGTCCAAGCACTAAGCCGACAAGCCTCCGTCATCACGATAGCCATAACGCACGTGCACAGATACTGTTTCCCGCGATTACTCTCCGCGAACCGTTCATCCATAGGATGTATGCTGCCCCACAACGAATAAAGATCTCCGGGGAACTCTATATCCCAATTCCTCCATAAAGACTTGGGCGTGTTACGTTCGAATCCTAAATCGTTGACAGGGCTCATACGTGACCAAGGTATGACTTCAATATCCAGCCAGTACATTTTTTCGTCGACAATAGGACGGATCTTTCTGCGTTTCAGATACGGTAAGTTGGGGTTGTCGTCGGGTTTGAACAGCGGACTGAGCCGGTAGTTGAGCGCCGAGCGTCGCGGCGCAGTCTTGACCGAGGTCAGCTCGAACGTGTAAAACTCCGGATTGTCAGCTGCTTTTGCTTTAATTACTTTCCTAATTCTGGCTATAAGAGCGTCTAGAGTACGATACAAAGTCCACGAGGCCACCGCATTTCCTTTCTTCCCGCTACCCTTTTTTCCTTTCTTCTTCTTCGAAGCTGGATCTTCGGCTGGAGGAGGATACGGATCGAAAAGATGGAAAAACCCTTCCGTGCGACATATGACCATACTACACTCAGGAAACCTTATAATGACATAGCGAAGCCTTCTCAATACAGCTTTCAGGTACTGTTCAAGTCTCTTCTCAGGGTTTTCGTTGACCACAATAATTTTCTTAATGTTTATATTGATGAACTTCCCGTCCAAAATGATGTTTTTAATGACTCGCTTTTCACAAACCACCAGATTTCTTGCTTTTTCGAATATTTCTAATCCTTTTTCGATGCACGTATCTACCATGACGTGGTCCCAGGTTCTTATGGGGTGCATGGCGGCCATCAACATGGCAATGAGGCTAACGAAGTGGCACGACTTTATTTCTGAGGTTGCTTGTCGGTTGCTAAGCGAGGTAGTGCCTTCAATTTTATAGGTACCATCTACGAACTGGTATCCAACAAGCGTTTGGCTTTTCGGCTCGGACACTCCAGCGATAATAGATTTCTTGTCGGTTTTCACTGCGGCCACGAATGCTGGTTTCGACTTTTTGCTTTTCGGCGCTCCCTTGGTGTAGTCGTAGTCGTCGGGTAGTTTGTAGCGGGACTCCGGCAACAGTCTTCTCACTAAAATTCTGCTCAAAATAAACTGTTCGTCTTCTGTCTTCCCATCTTTGTTGAACATAATTCTGTAAACAAATTAGCAAAATTAATGATAGTCCCGAATTGTACGATAAAGGTAGCTTAGTCGTAAGTCCAAAGCGGATTGGAAAAGTACAAGCGTGCTTCTGGAAACCGAACGAATGGGTGGGCTTATTTTTTAAATTAAAACGGCTTATTGGGTGCCTCAAGGATACAGACGCCGAGGTAGACCCAGGAAAAGATGGCGGGACGACCTGGATTCACATTGGAAAACCTGGACAAAGGAAGCGCAAGACCAAGATGTGTGGAAGACATCATGACATGTGTGGGGGACAATTGGACAACCACTGCTAAGAACAAAAAATATTATGGAAATGACCCCGCCATAGCTTCCTATACATTTTAATTCGTCTTTAAGATAATACAAAAGTCTATTGAAATGTCAATTCATCTCACGATTCATCATGACTCGTGAATATCCATTCTACACATACGAAATCTATAAAAGAATCTTAGAAATATAGATCCATTTACCTGCCAACCAGATCGTGTATAGTCCGGAACCGCATCAGGCACGCTTTCCCCATAGCCTTCCTGTCTTCCCGTAGTCCCATAGCATTACACATGCTTGCATCGTACAAGTAGTACAGGCCATTTCGTTTGAAGAACGCACAGCTGTAGTTGCTTGTTGTGATCATTCCGCGGTCGTGTTTTGGGAAGAATTTGTTGGTGAGGATGTCTTCTAGTTGCCACGTAGCCCCTTCGCCTACGACGTCGATGCTGGCATGGTAGGCCTGGAACCGAAATAAACGTCGAGTTATCAACATATTCACACGCAACACGGAAACGGTATAATATTGCATAGGCCTGGAGTTAGCTAAAAGCCTTTTTTAATGTATTCTTCTTCAAAGTCGTATTCCTCACTGCTGAGGGTCGTGATCATTCTAAGGAATTAATCACATAGAACGACTCTCTTGGCAGATTTAATAGGGTGGTTTGCGATTGCCTTCCCCATTTCACACAGTGGTTATCACCATTTTTTCCTTCACCGTCAGAGCTGTCGGTAAATGTACGTAACGTAAGTCTACGAAAAAAACCGAAAAATTCATTGGTACATGGCATTGCATGGTTTCGAACTCGGAACTCCCGCATGGGAGTCCGACGTCCTAGCCACGACAGCACCGACGCTTTTAATGTATTATACGTGTATAATTTAATTATTATTTTATAAAAATAAAGTTTTATTGAAGGCCTTCCGAGGTCTGGAGCCCAATTCCATTGTCGATCTTTTAGCAAGTAGCTAACTATTACGTTTGATTATCGAACCAACTACAAATCATATTCTACTAACGCCACGTATTTACTGGACTGCCGAAGGAGGAGGGTAATGTTTTTGAGCGAGCTTATCGATCGTTGGCTTGACTGAAACGTAATGTTAATCGAACGGTTCAAGACTAGTTTGAGCTCATTTAAGTTCCGACTGAAGAACTGGCTTGTCGAACAGACCTTCTATGTTATTAATGAATACATGAACAAATGAAATTTCATGTATATACCATTGTACTTGTACATTGTACTTGTTTTTATGGAGACGAGTATTTTTCTGTTGAATTTCTATTAACCTATAACTATTATTATTTCTTATTTTTATTATTGTAATAATTTGTTTCTGACATGATTATTTATGGATTGATTGACATGTTTATTTTGACATGATTACTTTAATTGCAATTAGCATTATTTAATATTTTCTGATTAATTAATTTAATTTATGAATCAATTTATGTAATATAGAACAAGATGTGACATGTAATGAAAATTACGAAATAAATGAGTTTTGAGTATAGTATTTAGTTTATATTGAGTTGAGATTACGTTGCATCAGTAGAATTGGTGCCCTGACTATGAGCCCCATGCAGCGGGTCATACGGTTGGCCACGTGACACTTTAGGACATTATATCATAGTTTAACTCTCACGTCCACAAACCCCGAGGGGGTAGACAGAGGAACCACCTTCATCATAGGTAGTTCCCACTTTGCACCGTAAGATTTGGTGGACAAACGTGGTAGGCGAACCTATCGCCATCTACTAGTTGTAGAATAGTATCCACGAAATCTCTTAGGGCTTGTTTACACGTGGAAAGTGACAGTGAACAGTAGGATTTTGTATGATATTGCAAATGCATATGTGTAAACAAGCCCTTAGTCGCCTCGTACGACACCCACGTGAAGAGTTGGGGTGGTGCTATCTTTATGGCCGGCACGTTCACGTGTGTATTCAAGGTGTCTATTTAAGGTCACATCGACCGCCACCGATTTAAAATTTGACGACCAGCGACTATGCGAAATACAAAGGTTCAAACCATTTTCAATTACTTACCTGATGTCCAATTCGAATCTTCGGTATAATATGCATAGCAGCGAGCTGAAATTTCTCCTTCTTATTTTGGTACAGCTTTTTCGCAGCTTCGATGATGAAGTTAACTACACCCGGGGTCCACGTATTGATAGTGTATTTATACGAGAGGACGATGGCCATTATCGATGTAAATGGCAGGTATTCTGAAGCGTAATGCTCGGGTATAGCCACGGTCCCGCTTATGATCTGAGTGTTGTCGGGTAGGTCTTTAAAGTTGTGTTGTTTTAATAGTTCTTTGGACGCTGAACCGCCGAGCTGGCCCTCTGTAAGGGGCGCGGTCATTTTCTTGCGGATCTGACGCAGTTTGAAGCGGTAGCGAGCGTCCTCGGCGAGCAGAACTTGTCTTTCCACTTCTACTGGCTCTAATATTTCTATTTCTTCTAGCGGAAGCGATGGGAGTGCCAGCTAAAATAATTAAAATTCATTAATATAATTTAATGTTTTTATCTCAATGTAAGAAATTAAAAGAATGAATAAGGATAAACCACAGGTATCTTGAACTGGAAAAAGACAATAAGGCATTCCACGACCACCAAAACTGAGATACTGGGTTAGGTTAGGTTATAAATAAGGCAGAACCCACACTGATCACCAGTGATCGGAGTAGGTAGAGCTCTTTCGGGTCAATGTCCTCAAAGGTTATATTAATATGGATATGATTTCGGGATCCCGTTTTAAGTTATCGAGCAAATGTTGTAAATTACTTTTATAAACCTCGCCCTTACACGGCGGATTACGATTTAAAAAAAATTGTGAACTTACGAAGAAGTTAAAACACTACCATAGGTACACTAGCGCCCATGAATCTTAAAAAAAAATATTTCGCCACCAATCTTAAATGTGTATCAAAACAAATATAACGTTAAAAATCTAAATAATATATTTATTCAATCCCGGAATTATTGGGCATACTTATCCATATTATGACCGTATGTGGCAAGTACCAAAAACAGCCCTACCTACTCCGATCATAGCTGATCACTGTGTAGAAAGTAAACTAGGATTTTTAATTCAATGAACCAAAATGACGTTTGAATTGTATGATTTGATAAGACACACACAGTGACTTATTATGGTGAAAAACGTCACTGGACCATCGAATTAAAACCATCGACCACCTGAAAACCCACAATTTTAGTACCATCAGCCAAAATCTCTTGAGGTAGGGCTGGCTAAGTTGATGGATCTAAGAAATCACACAAAAATGCAGTCAGTGCAAAGTTTGCAAACCCTGTCTAGTCGGTATCTCGGGCTCCGGTTGCTGCGGCGGCAACCTCACCTCTTCTAATGAAGAGGAGGGGAGGTGGGGATTACCCAGTGGATACGCTAATTAGGTACTGTATAGTGTAAGTGTGTAGTTACCGGTATCTCGGGCTCCGGCTGCGGCGAGGGCGGCGGCGGCGGCATGGCGGGCGGCAGCTCTTCCGCCTTGCGTCTAGCCTCTTCTTCCTCCGCCTTTTTGCGAGCCTCCTCTTCTTTCTTCCGCTTCGCTGTTTCTTCGTCTTCCTCCTCTTCGCCTAGGGCTTCCTCCTGTTACGTAATTTAACATTAGTAGCATTTTAGTAGTAAAAATGCAGGTGGGCGGCATTTAAGTCTTCTTTTGTTTGCTTATTTGATGTGACAATGCTAGTTATACAACGTTGGGCGCGATCAGAACCATGATGAGTGACCGATAGTAGCACATTTTCACATGAGCTCTGAGAACACGTTAATATAATATATCGTTTCCCTTTCTTTCCGTAATATCTGCATCATCCTGAACTGCACTACATATCGTCCCTGATTCAGAATCAAACACGAGCCTGTAGCTCACTCTTAATGTTAAATAATAGAATAGGAACTGGAGTACACGAATCTTGAATTAACAAAAAACCAGATTGCAAAATCTTTGACCCCAATTATAAATAAATCTTTATAGTGATCTTTACACTTACTTCCTCTGCTCCTTCCGGTGGCTGAAACAAAACGAATTATTACTTTAATTACGGTTGCTTTTGCTTATTGTGGTATTACTTAAGTTGCATCTACTTTCGTATTCGAAGTAAATTCCAAGTATAAAATATTCGGCATCCGGATATCCGGCAAAACCGGATAGGGGATCCGGTGCATCTCTAATTGAAAGCAATAAATTATGTTATTGTCGTACATTTGTCGTACACGATATTAAAATATTTTTTAATACCTATTTAAAATCTTTAGGATTAAAGTGATTTTTTGCTCGAAATTATTTATGTAATTGTGCTAGTAGCGTAAAAATTGCAGTATCCACTATTAACGAAAATCTATTGGTAAGTAATATGTTACGGGTAGAGGCGGCGGCGTGGGCGGCGGCGTCGGCTCGGGCTCGGGGTCGGGCTCGGGCGGCTCGTTGGTCTTGTCGCGGGGCTTGGGCCACGGGGGCACCACCTGCGTGACCGACACCGTCGGCGAGTCCAGGTTCACTGCCCGGACACAGTAAGTCAGTGTCGATGACACAACAAATGTCAGGAATTATTGTATTCCATGACCAGAAATTAAAAAAACTCTCGCCATATTGCGGAAATAGTTCCATAGTTTCCAAGTATCAAATATAAAATTTATTTCTTAAAAATTAAGAAATGGTCGTAAATTGATGGATAAATGTGAAAACAGAAATAAAATTCGTTGAAAAATAAAATAACCACAGGCAATCAAAAATCCGAACGGTAGAAAGAAACGGCAATAAGTTTTATGACGTAACTGTTCTCTAGCCTCATACAAGCAGGCCCTGGCTGCATATAATATAAAGGACAGTTTTGCTAGAAAGGGACAGAGCTTCTGTCCAATACTAACTTTAACCATTAATATCTCTGATTTTACTTGAGATATCGAAAAACTAATTTTAGATCCCATAGTATGTCCATGTAAATAGATTGATGCAATAATATTTTTTTAGGTTAATACCGTATTAAATGGTACTATTTTTAGGATTCCATACCATAGCATAACTCTCACGTCCAGTACAGAGGAACTACCTTCATCATACGTAGTTCCCAAGTTAGGTTCCGTGCCAAAATGGTAAAAAAAAGAACCCTTATGGTGAGACTTCGGTGTCCGTCCGTCTGTATGTCACAGCTATTTTTTTCATAGTAAATTCCATAACACATTATAACTACCAATGGCGCCCTCTTGACTGTTTTTTAGTTCCTGGTCAGGGTATAATTATGAATTATATTATGTTAAAAATATTTGTATGTTACACAAAGTGGCAGAAAGCATCAGATCCTTTATTATAATCTAAGAGCTTTATAACCTACTTGCTTTCAGCCAATATAAACGGTTATTATGAAAACAAAACAAGTTATCTGAGATGGCCCTTACCGACTTTGATTTCCAGCTCTTCCGGTGGCATGTTTTTGTACCTCAAGGGTACTTGGGGCACGAAGTCCTCTTGCACGCTGTCCACCAATGAAATTATGTCTCCCATTTGCTCCTCGTCTGCCGGTGCAAACTGTGGGAAAGTAATTAATTATCAATAGAAATAATGTAGGAGTTGATGGTTGGAATATGGTTAATCTTCGATAAAATATTGGCTCTTAGTAACTTTGCTTATGTTCCTTTCCGCCTGGTAGCTTCGCATCCTAACCAATTTGATACTTACTCCAGTAGCGCAGGTCTTACTGGCGGCGAAACGTGGCCCCGAACACTTTAGGGACAGCACTTTCCTTCTGTTCTTCCCCGTTTCGTTGTTATTTTCGCCTGGTAGTCTCGTATCCTAACTAAATAGTTGGATACGCTCAAGACTAGACCATTTGACACTTACTCCAGTAGCGCCGGTCTTGCTGGCAGCAAAGCTCGTGGCTCCGGACGCCTTAGGGCCCAGTCGGTCCACGGGTAGCACATCAATAATGTCCCGTCCCGTACCGTCCCCTTGAGCCTGGTCGGCGGGTAACACTTTCCTTCTATTCTTTGCGCCTGGTAACTGGTTGTCACTTAAAATGCATACTATTTGCGTCTGAAATGTTAATATTTAGGTATGTTATAACCATTTTTGGGGAAAGATATTAATATATCGGTATGTTATAATTATAACAATTATTGGAGGAAGAAGGTCGTTGATTATATGCAAAATGGCGGACTGAAGTATTTTAAAGTATTTTGTTTTATCAAAAAGCTATACCATCAGTCAGCACATCGTGTTCTGACTGAGAGTTCAGACTATTAAAACTTACAGTAATTTCTACGTAATAACTCTTGCAAGAAATGTCACTAGATTTAAGGTAACCGGAATTATAAGGTAGAATAATGATAATGGCCTGACCATACAACTTAAATTTCGCTGCCTCGCTTAGTCGTCTATATTTCTATACTTCGTATATCCTTATCTATTCGTATTCGTAATCCTGGTCCAAACATAAAATAAGAGACTCACCTTAAGATTCCTCTTCTTCAACTTCAAAACTTTGAAAGCGTGGATATAAAACTGATTCGTTGCTGGCAGGTAATTCCAATTCTGCCTAATGGCTTCTGCCATCGCCTCAGTATTTAGCAGCATCAAACAACACGCTTTGCCAGTTTTGATCGCTCTAAGACCATCGTTAGTGCGAGGATAAGGGTCGAATAAATAGAACATGTCTTTTTGCCTCCAAATGCCGAGAGTGTAGTTATTAAATTCCAGAATCCCGCTATTATATTCATCTCGAAAGAACTCTTCCAAGCCCGTGTTTATATTGAATATGCATTCCTTTGTAGTGAAAAGTTGTCCTTTAACCCTTTCTCTATAAATAATAATCTCGCACGCGTACGGACCGATAACGATTTCGTTAGGAATGTTGTCAATGGTCAGATCGATCATCAGTTTCGGTTGAACGCAGTCCAAGTACAATCTGTTGCCTAAACGCAAAATCTTGTCCAGTGTTTTTGTGAACCAAGTGTTCGGTGGCGATATCTTCGCGTACGTCATCGCCATGATAGCTATGGGCAGCGCTTGACGAAATTTGGCGTCTTCGAAACATCGGTCGCCGAGATGCATGTTAGCATTTACAATGGCACAGTTCTCGTTCAGAATTCTGTAGCCCATCATAGCTTTTTCTGCAAGAGTGAATTCCCTATCTGACTCGAGGTCTTCATCTACGTTTTCATTTATCATTTTGAGTACTTTCACCGGCGCCAGAACGAATTTCTGATCCTCCACAATACTGCGGTGTAGTAGTACTTCGGCGACTGCGTCTAAATCTTTCACATTCATAAGAGCAGCTCTGCCGACGGCGAAATTTGAGTACGCTCTCGAGTTCCTGCCAGCTGGGTCGAATATGTAGTAGCATACTTTGTCTTTCCAGATTACTACTTTTAGGACCCTAAAAACATTATAATTAATTCAGAACTGTTTTATCGGTCGACTGCCATAAGCATAACCCTTCCGATGGCGTGACGCGGAGTTCCTCTCCCGCGCGGGTAACGCGGTCGACCAATCAGTGAATAGACCCATGAAAGCTGGAGGACCGTGTATATATCGCAGGGAAATAGCCAAAAGCAAGGATTTGGACAAATCACTAGTCTAGTAAAATAGTGAATGGTCGATTCATAGATCCCTGAGTAGTGATTTTCTTTTCCGATGGTACGTAGAAGGAGCAAACAAGGCACCACCCGGTTATTTCCAAGGGCCTGCTTTTGGCTGCGACATATACATATAGAAGTCGAGCTATAATAACTAAAAATAGATCTTACACTCCGCTTTAAGCCCCGCCCACCTGAGTACACATTTTGTGGCGCCACTCGCGTGCGTCTATTACATTTCTAGGGTATAATATTTCGCTGTTCTTACCTTGTCAAAAGGACCCCTGCGCGATTTTCACCGAAGAAAGCCTTCAGTCCCCTGCACAAATTATACACGGTGGGGTCCAAGGACATGGTGTATCCGACGATATCTGGCTCACACAGCAACACTTGCATCTTCTTCCCGTTTAATAAAAGCACCTGTTTCTTGCCGAACGGCAGCACTTCGCACATGCCCTGGTACGCGGCGTGGTCGTGTACCTTGTCGGCGCATTGTAAGTACCTACAGAGATAATCGTGGATCAAGTAAACAAAATGCAATGGCTGATATCAATTTGACAAAAGATGTAAAGGAAAATTGCACTATAAGTTATTGTATTAATAATGAATGAACTAAGGACGTTTAGATGCATATGCATTGCCTGCGATCAAAGGAAGTGGGGGAAATTAGACCAAACCCTGATGAGATTCCTGTTACATCGTGCATTGTGACAGTATTGTAATGATCCAAGGGGTTTCGAAAAGCTTTAATAGGTCCAAAACTTTTAGTCAGTTTCAACACATTGGCATTCAAAGTTTTTCGAAAAAAGTTAACCAAATTTTGAGTAAAAAGATAGTATTTTCAGCTTCAGAACGTCTCTCGTCCACAATGCACGTTTAAGCATCGTGTCCATTGTGACGAAATTCGTGAATTCTATCAAAATCGAAAAAAACTAGCAAACAGAAAAGTAGTTATTCGGTCCAATTCCGTTTCAAAATAGCTGTAAAGACTTAATAGAATGTTTACCATTGATCTCCAGCGTCCACCAAGTTGTCGACAAGTTTCATGGTCCACTGTTTCGGGTGGTAGTGGAACGCGAGGCAGTATGCCATCACGCTCATCGTCAGCGCTTGTCTGCCTCGCGACCTTCCACCTAAAACGAAAGACTCCTTAGGAAATGTGTAAGGATGGGAATAGCATGAGTACAGTGATCAGATTATGTATAGTTTGACGCCAGGAGATTCTTTTTTTAGAAAAATAAATTGTCATTTAAAATTTTTGAAATGTCAACACTCAAATAGTTCCGAAATAAGTGGACAGGTGAACAAATTCCAGGTTACTTAACCGGAGAGAGCATACATAAACTCACGTCTACAATACAAAATATATAGGTAGATATTTTGTGTCCATAATTCCCAAGGGGGTAGACAGAGGAACCACCGACAGGTAGTTCCCACTTTTCGCGGTAAGATTTGGTGGACAAACGTGATAGCCTATGGGTGGCGAGCCTATCGCCGTCTACTAGGTGTAAAATAGTATCCACCAAGTCCCTTAGTCGCCTACGACACCCACGGGAAGAGTTGGGGTGATGCTATTCTTTATGGCCGGCACGACACGGCTAAAAGAGACACTGGAGAGAAACATATTAAAATATGGGACAATAGACTAAATGTAGTTAGTATACATACTGTATTTGTTGTCGTACATGTTAAACGTCCCCATCAGTATGCCGTAGTGAATTTCAGTCTTTTTGTCCTTCGTACAAGGCAGGATTGTGAGAGAATGCGTTTTGAACATTCCCCTTCTGAGGTTACCCGGTATGCTCACCTGAAATGACAATTACACCATGTAATTCACAGGACAAAGTAAATCAGCAGGGTTACTACGGTTCTCAAAACCTTCAAATGATATTATCATAAAATGAAATAGAGACAGCCCGCCCTATCGCGTTGGTATAGCGCTGTCCTGTCTCTATTTAGCACATGCCATACCATGCCAAGAAAAAACCGTAATAAGCACCCAAGTATCAAAGGCCTGGACTACATGCGCCGGTTCCAGCGCTGTTTCGGTTCGCTGCAGCCAATCACGAGTCGCTGACTTAAAGTGGGGGGAGGGCGGAACGCTTGTGATTAGCTGCAGCGAACCGAACCGGCGCATGTAGTTCCAGTCATAATCTCATTCAGTCGCAGCCAGCCACTATGCGTAAATCGTTGTTCCATCTAGCAGTGGTGCGTCCCACATTACGCTTGCGTTTGGTCTCCACTCCAGAACTCGTCTATACCAACGGTAGTTGACTGACCAGCCCAAATGTGTCTGACCAGCCCACTGCAACTTCAACTGACTAATTCCTGTGAATTCTTTCCATACTCAGTTCTTTCTAAAGTCCGTTTTTTATTTCAAATTAAATCCCATAAATAGGTACTGTTCGAGCACCAAAAATATAAACTCAAATTATGCAACTACTACCCTGTAATTAGCTACGAAATCGTTACATGGTGTGACCTGCGCTCCGAGTCGAACCCGCACCTCCTGCATGTTCGGCGTCCTAGCGACTATGCCACAGGAGCTTCAACCTCAAAATTGTTGTGTATTTTTATTTAAATAATATTTCTGAATATTTGACTTTTCATTTATTTCTTTGTGTGTTTTTCGTGTTATTTGTTTACATTTAGATTTATAGAAAAATATATGTTCTGCTTACATAATCCGGTCTGGATATATCGTCCAAGCCGCAAGTTTCGTCGTCGCCAAAGTTTCTCTGAGCGCTTCTAGAGCGAGGCTTTCCGTCGCGGGCGCCGCGTCCTCCCCCTGAATACAGTGCCGAGCCGGATTTAGACCTGCAGAATTAAGGCTCTAGTCAGATTTACACATGCGGAAAAGTTTCTATCTCTGAAAAAACAACTTGTTTGATTTAGAGCATACAAAGAAACTTTATTCAGTTGAAAACATTACTTGATAGATTCGACTAAGATCTTGATTCAAACAAGTTCTTGTTCAAAGTAAACAATCACCATTTTTATTTTTTTATCTGCGGAATGGTTTTTAATAAGGGACGAGTCAGATTGGCTGTGAGTTGCAGAAAACGTCCTTAAAGTTGTCTTCATTAAAATACATGCTCTCCCTTTTTACGCCATAGCTCTAGACAGAGATGACACGAGAGATAAGGAAGCCTTAATTAAGGACGTTTCTTGCTTATTAGTATCTGTGGATTGGGTTTTAAAGCCGGATTTAGAACTGACAAAAGATTTTTATTAGGGCTGAGAAGGGTTTTTTAGACATTTTTAGAGCCGCTGACTATGTTTATTAAGGGTGGAGACAGATTTAGATCTGACCAGGTCAAATTATTTTTATTTATTTTGACCTGCAAAATAGTTCTTAAAGATCGACGCAGATTTAGACCTGCGGAATTGTTTTTGTGTTCGTAGTATTAAGTAGAAAAGCTTATTTTTATGGATCCAGGTAAAAAAGAAATACACACCTCGAGGTTTTTCGTCGTCTCTTCAACAGAGCAGCATACTTTCTGCAAAGACAATCGATATACTGTTGTAATTCTGTTATGTAACATAAAATAAATTGTTAAAAAAATACTCACCGACATTTCTTATTTTTGCAATTTTTTTTGAAGCACAGTCTGAAATTAAATTGTTTATTTCAATATTTATTCAAAAACAGTAAAAGATTTGAAATTGTGGATTTAGAATATATTAAATAATCTGTTTATCGGTTTAATTCGATTAAACAAGTCAAATTAAGGTATATAGCAGTACTCATGGCACAAGACGCGCATACATCACAGGCATATCCACTACGGATTGCATGACGTTTCATTCACAAGGGTAGGGTTCCTACGTCACTTGGGTTGCTATATTTACCAAATTGCACATTCTTACATTCTTGTTAAAAAATATGTTTTATTACTCTCGCAATAAAAAAATGAATGAACATAATTAATTTAATCATTTAAAAAACATGAAAAATCTTTTTATGCTAATCTTTGTGCTTTGTTTGGTATCCAATAATGGTAACACTCAGTTAGTTGATGACGTATCCTTGTGAAATGATACGTCATACAATCCGTATTCGTTTTGCATTTCTTCTTGTGCCATGTTTGTAGTCTTGATGTTTAAATTACTAAAGTATCAAAATATTAAATATTAATGATCTACCTAACCTACTGATCACAATACTTACGGCCCTCCTGATTTGTAGCACGTCTTGAGTTTCTTCTTTTTCTTTGGTCTACAAAAAATTACAACATTAAGTCCCATATTTCGAAAGTAGGCATACATTCTTAATGTTAATAAAACAGGTAGTAGATCCTGATGTGCAGGATCGCCTGGGGAGGTACCACCCTCTTACCTATTTCTGCCGCAAAGCAGCAATACTTTTCCGGTTTGAACGGTAGGAGAGCCAGCGTAATTACCGGTACATATTTATGCCAAAAGTTCTAGACACATTCAATTTTTAATCAAAATAGCATGAAGTTATTATAAATAAAACTCAAAGAATAATTACTCTTTTTTCGCCGGCAGTTCTAGATCGGGGCCTGTTAAGACATCTGTCTCAGGAACGTATGCATTATCCTGGTTGATCACGATCCCGCTGTGAGGTCTGACCAGACTGAAAAAAAATAATTAAATGAAATCATGTAACTATTGTAAATCTATATATATAAAAATGAATGTTTCTTTGTTTGTGCTCTATGTGTTCCTATACCATACATCCGATTGCGATGAAACATTACTAAGTTTTTGTGCGCACGCCCGGGAAGGTTTCTTAGTATTAATAAAAAAGCCCACGCGAGCGATAAAATAATAATATTGTAGTAGTCAGTCAGTACCTATCATATTTTGCTTAAAACTCACAAGTTAGACGGGACTACACGACGACGGTTCGGTTCAGGAACCGCTATTGACTGTGTAGTCGAGTGCATTCAAACTCATGCGTTGCGCTCAAGCCCCGCCAACTCGGTTCAGGAACCGCGCTGGCCGGTTCCACACGGAACCGCGGTACGTGTAGTCGACAGCGCGTTTTGTTTGAGTTTATATGAAGCACCGGTTCCATGGAACCGACCGATACTGGAACCGTCGTACGAGCCGTTGTCGTGTAGGCCGAGCCTTAGAGTCAAGGGCTACCATCGCTGGCTTAGAATTATTAGAATATGAGTTTCTAGAAGTCAATATTTTAATGGTAGCATCGTGTCCACAGACGAGATCACTAGGTTACAACAAAACTATTACTTAAAAGTCAAGTTTATTTAAATTTCGAGAAAAAATTTTTACTCACAGCGCTGTACATTGTCTATTTTCTACGTTTTATTTATATCATGTAATTGTAGAGTTAAAAGGTCTTTTGGATGGTGTCTAAAAATGGCCACACAAGTACACGCTCACAAAATGGAATGATTCGGCAAATTTTCTGATGAAAAACTAAAAATTGGGACGTACCACATTCTGCACTAGGTGATCTAGTAGCAACATTAGTTAAAAGATTTTGAATGTCTTTATCAGTGACGAAATAATCGCATGTAAACACTAATTAAAAATTAGCTGTTCCACCCTGTATACTACGGTATGAGATTTCGAAACCAAAACCAAATTGGCAGTTACCTATATCCAGACTGCGGTGGCAATGGTGGCTTCTGATCCGCCGGTTTAACTGTCGCTCGTTGAGCTGCAATATTTTCACCACTGAGATTAGGGCTGCCAACCTGTCAAATTTTAAAGCCACTAATTGTAAACTATACCTTATGGGTGAGCCGGCCGGCAGAGCCGCTAAATCTAAAGCTAAAATGAAAGTGTAGCGTGAGTGGGACTCTTTATTATTGTTAAAAGAACGTAAAAACGACGTCGCTGTAAAAGCTCTGATTTTAAGTTGTGCATGATATGGCCCAAGTACTCCAGGTTTCACTCTCAGAATGTTAAACTTCCAAATTAAATCAATAAGGTAAATGTAGTTAATGATACTAACACTGAGAATAGACTTATCCGACTCCGTGTGTTTAATAACGTGCTCGGGTAGGGGCAGTTCTATGGAGCAGAGGCAGAGGTCACTATAGCGGACTTTCTTTTTATCGTACTTCTCCTTTTTCTTCTTTTTTTTAGGTGCTCTCAGAATGCCAGGGCCAGTATCCTCTTCACTGGACGACTCATCGAAAGCGAACCCTTGGTACGCTTTTCTAAAGACATTAATGAGAAAATATTAGTTTGTCAGAATAGTATATTGTGATACAAGTGCGAAAGTTAGCAATTGTGGACAAGGTGACGTGTTTGAATCCCGAGAAAAGTTTAAAAACATCCTAAGCGTCCTAAACTTTTAAAAAATCATAAAATTTAATGCTATTTTCATTGTGTTTGTTAAGGCTCAACCCCTAGCTAGCGTCACTAGCGTCACTTCCGAAAAAACCGAATTATGGTATGTATCAAAAAAGTGGACAGGATATAATATAATTTTTTAATAATGTTTTAGTATCCTCATAGTGAAACAATAAGAAGTATTGTTGTATAAACTGCTATTGACGTTTAACTGATAAATAAAGAATGAAAGTAGAAAGTGAATGTGTCAAAAGTGACCATCACTGTCTTAAGTATGCTAGGATAAAATATGATTACCTGATAAGGGAGATTATATGATAAGGGAGAGCGACAAGTATATTAAATAAATATGTACGAACCCTGCTCTCCGTTCACCCCTAATTGGATCGGCAGGACAATGTCCAATGTATCGTAATCTGAAATACAATTGGACATTTTGTAAATTAACAAGTATGTGTTAAGTTCCTATTGTATGATCATATGCATCTATATGTGAATGCATTATCTTTAAAAGTGGAAATTTTTAGACCATGTCGTAATTTTTTTGTGAAAGGTCCTTGAAATAAATAAAATAGATTTTTTTAAGCGACGATGAGTCTGAAGATGGAGCACACGTGTTTACGATAGAAAGTTTACCAACAACCAAGAATCTCTCTAAAAATACCGTACCTTGTAAATATCTTTAGCCGATTATGTTATTCGACCTCATCACACACGGGCTCAAAGCCCGAAATAAGGAAAAGATTTCAAATTCGACTTACCTAGTATGCATGGAGGGAGCCATAGGGACGCACGTATCTTTAAAGTGCGGCTGTTTGAATTTCTTAGTCTTAAACTTAGGCAGCTGTGATCTTATCCCTTTACGCTGCACTAAAACAATTTAATTTACACGGTTCATCCTCCCTCCTTATAAAATTATTTCTCCTAAATTAAGTCTGTTAAGTGTGCAATTGCACACTTGTTCCATGGAGGTAATATTGTTAATTTTATAATAAATAAATATTATTGTTTATATTAGAAGTAGAAAGAGAAAGTGCTAAGTGGCCACTATTGGTATATCTGTTTTATTCTTAGATCTTTTTTACTGTTTTAATATGAGGTTACTAAAACAGTATTTAAAAAAATATTACCTCCATCTAAGGAACAATTCTAGTAGGTAAATACCATAATTTAGGAGAAACTATTTCGTGAATAGCGCTAGTTTCGCCCATCCATCTACAATGTCACGAGCTATCATCATTTTAAATGAATTATCACTTTAACATTTCGTGTTAGTTTGGAACATGTATTTTAATACTATAGTTAGACACGGGATTCTTACCACGGTTTGGAGTTGTTTTGAGCTCCAAACAACCCTAAAGTGCTTTGGTAAGAATCCCGTGTCTAACTATAGTATTGACAATAACCACGAAAGCTTAAAAAGTTACATGTATTTTAGTGGACTTACTTTGTGCTTGAAATTCGAGAGCTTCAATGATGTCTTGCACGTCTTTACCGCTGTGTATAGCCTTTTTCCGGCATAGTTTTTGTAGTTCTGCCGGGCATTTGCAATATCTGAAAATACGAGGAAGGTTAGCTAACCTTCCATTTCATTTCATTTCATTGTAAGCTTACAATGTTATATTAAAAGCCTTATTAGTCGCCACAGCATCAGCACCGCTTATAGGAAGCTTTCCGCCAGCGACTTTGCCCGCGTTTGCGCATCAAAGAACTTTAAATAGTGCAGAATTACATGCAAATCGATTCAGCCGTTTGTCCGTGAAAAGTTAACAGAGATAGACGGCGTTTTACTTTTATAGAGTTATAGAATAGATAAGTACTCACTTTATATCTTGTTCCAATTTCTTCCGACTCATGTTGATTTTTTTTATTTTATCCCTTTTTATTTACAAAAATATATCATTTTACACAAATAATTTTGAGTGATTCTGATTTGACAGTAATTTAGGTATTGTACTTTTTGTTAAAATGTCATTTAACTTTCCAAATTCGAGTGTTACGTATGCAAAGAACGAGGAGGTTGCGCCAAAAAATTATGAATCTATTTGCAATTTTTCAATTCCAACAAATATATGAACATCACTTCACACACACACACAAGCATCGAAATCACTTGTGATTAATTTGATTACACTTTATTATGGAAAGTTTTTAAGAGTGGCTTCTTAACCCAGGTTAGCCAACACTGATTTAACTCGCGAATTGTCTATGGTTTTCATACAAAATGTTTCAGGGTCTGTGTTGGTGCAAGACGTTTTTGTGATTTAATCCGGCTTAGGCACTAACTCTGGGGTTATCTCTCAATTCGACTTTCGCGAGAGCAGGTCAAGTATTTTAGTCTTTTCTAAGATTTCAGCATCGATAGGATCTAACCACCTCTAAACTTTCAAGATATTATTTAGCATTTGCGTATAAGAAATGTATTAGTTACTTGGTATACTTTGGATTTCAATAATTTTAATCAAATAATGATTTTACTTTGCTTTTTTGCAGCTTTCGATTTCTATTTAGGTATAGGCATCTTCTTACTTAGCAAAACGCGACAA
Source organism: Hofmannophila pseudospretella (assembly GCA_947369225.1). Taxonomy (NCBI): domain Eukaryota; kingdom Metazoa; phylum Arthropoda; class Insecta; order Lepidoptera; family Oecophoridae; genus Hofmannophila; species Hofmannophila pseudospretella. The sequence goes on along the minus strand of OX376321.1, from coordinate 6,970,083 downwards.
AGGTATTTCAATATCATATGATTAGAAATGTTAGTTTTCGAGACACGAGTGTGATTAATAGACACAAGTGTGATTAATAGACACAAGTGTGATTAATAGAGTGAAATATATTTAGCAATATTGAAAATAAACATTTGGAATGATAAATAAATAATATAGAATATAATAACCCAGATCAGGAATATAAAAACCCTTGCAATATTGCTGAAATTAATAGAACTTTTTTAAACTCCCTAATACAGATAATAAAAGTACCAATAGCACCCTCTTGACAGATTTTTTATATTCCTGGTCAGAGCATAATTAACAAAAGTACCAGACCTGTCCAACACCATTATCTACTTAATACAATAATATTCCTCTAGAGAAGTATAAAATCAACTAAACATTGAGTTATGGAGTGTGTCTATATCTTCTTTCCTCTGCTCAGCCCGTTTCTTTTCCTTCTTGAAAGCTTCATAGGCCTCATCATCAGTGGGTAGCTCATGTCGACAGAAAGGACATGAGTTTGTCTGTAAACAGATTTTTATTTTTAGATGTTGTATGTGATACATTATAGTGACTTTCTACCAAATGCTGGATCTCAACATTACAAAGCCTTGGTCCTGTTGAAATTGAAGTGGATAATTATTTATATTTATTGTCTTAAAAACAGTTACAGTACTTATCTAGGGTTCACTATTATAAATATGTAATAAGTAAAATAATTTGGATTACCCACCCTTTCGAGCCAAGTCAAAATGCAAGTTGCATGGAACAAATGATGACAAGGCATTTCCTTAGCCTTGTCTCCTACTCCAAAATTTTTCAGACATATTGGGCAGTTCTTACTGTCACTATCCATTGTTTTTTCTGGCAACTTTGCAACTGCTTCTTTTGCCGCTGGAGGTGGTAATCTGCAAATAACATATGAAATCAAACTTAATGTTGGTCTGGTAATGTAGATTTGTGTATGATTCTGCCATTGTGCAGTAAGAGACAAAAATAAGTATACAGGGGCAATGTATTTGTGATTTTTTCGAAAAGTATCGGACTTATTCAATAACTTATTTCCATAGTGTACAGTTTCATCTACCTACTTAATCTGTATTTTAGTAAAATTATTTATTTATTGCATCAGTAGCTTTTTAAAGGTGGTAGACTCTGATATGGTCACCTGGGGAGGTCTGGAATTTATTTAATGAACCTAAGAAGTTACTTCTTAAAGACTTAGACAATAAAGAAAAATTCAAACATATGTTAGGTTACTGGGCTCCACATCTAAACACATAAGCTTAAAACCCATTATTCGTTCCCTATAACGAATAGGGAACAAATAATGGGATAGATAGGTAGAAAATGCCTCCATCTATGGAGGCATTATCTACCTATAAAACAATTTTAAAAAAGAAGATTTAAAAGACTGTCAAAATTTCTAAGTTTTTTTTGTGCCCCTCGACGACACTCCAACCAGACAGTTTTACCTTGGCCATTCTCCAGTGAAGTTATCGTCATAAAGCCCGAAATCAATCAAGAACCTAGCCATATGAAGAAGGTGGTTTGGCTGTTCACCGTCCTGCAGTTCATTCCATCCCATCTCCTCGAAGTAGCCGGCCATTGTAGTAATTTCTAATTCAATCCAAGAGATACCATTCACTTTAAAGCAAATGAAAATTAATTTTATTGATATTTTTGTCTCAGGTACGTAGGTACTTTATAATTGGAAATTAGGCTACACTGTAGATAAACTTGCAATGGTTTTCCCGAAAGCAAACCTCAAGAATTATATACAAATAGGCTGAATTTTGGTTGCAAGTTTTGAATAAAATGAAAAATCATTCTAAACAAAACGGGCTGGGCTGTCATAGTTTGGGTTACAAACGCAGAATTTAAATTTCGTCTAATTTTAATCAATCAATATATTCAAGCATTTAATTTTTTCATCCAGTCTTAAAAATAGCACATTCCCTTTTTTTACAAAAATCGATTTCGATTTATGTACAATACTTCGCTAGCTAAATATTTTTCATACCCTTCAGAAGTTTCTAAAATTCGCATAATTAAACAGGAAGTCTGTTAACATTCCAACATTTGATCAAAACAAAATGTCAAATATATACGGCTGCGTTCTATTTCAATGGTTCTATTCATCTGCGTTCAAAACTCAGATTCGTTAATGGTGCAAAAATGCAATAAATTTATGCGCTCGTTCTACACTGTAGCGAAATCTTGTTTCATGAAACCTAGGTTCATGAGATGAACGAACACGTTAATTGAAGGACTGATCTACACACAGCCTTAACTGCCCACAGAATTGCTATGAACCCCTATTTAGAGAGAAATCCATAACCAGTTGAAACAATTCACATTGACAACAGTAAATGTTCCATTACCGCGTTATCAGCTGAATGTGTATCAAATTTCTATTTGACACAAGCAATGGATCATGTACAGCTGTCAACGTGAATAATTTCAACTGGTATTGGAACGTAGTCTTATTTTATTACTAGGTACAGTCGACCACAAGCTATAATATACCATCTGTCAAAAACCTTCGATTTAATCTCAACCTAATGCCTGAGGAAAATCATACATTTCAGATTCTCAAATTTTAACGTTTTGGGTAGGTTGACCTGTGGTCGACTGTACGTAGGTATGTACCTATGTAATGGAATAGGTAGGTACCTATACAGAGCCAGCTCTCTGCAGATGCAGAGTGATGTCCATATGAATTTTAACTATTTTCATAAAACAAACTTATATTGATATAAGAGGTTTTCTATGATTTTCCTTTTGAGGCAATGTCTTAAAAACAGGAGGTATGAGCGACACCAGCGCCGCCAATCGAAAAAAATGCATATCAATTAATTAAGGCATTTTTAAAATAATGGTTTATAGGATTATTCTATGAATGAAGAGGAATTTTTTAGTTATATTTTAGTATCCTCGTAGAATAAGAAACAAAAAGCGAACTTTTGACAGATTCGCTTTTCGTTTCTTATTGTTTCAATATGAGAATACAAAACTATTTTTAAAATTTCTGTTCTTTCGTGGAATAATCCTGTAAACCATTTTTTTAAATGCCTTAATTAAGTGATATATTTTTTTATTGGCCGCGCTAGTGTCTCTCATGCAGCACCATAACCATCAACACTTCAACCAGGTACCTACCTAATGTAATTTACATATAGGAAAACCTCACGCACGGCCAGTCACCACTTACCATTACGATTAAGGACCAAGGGCTCACGGAGGTTACCACATGAATCATGATACAAGCTTGTGTTGTGTTGCATTCAATACAATGAATGACGCCACCGTCGCGTCTTCGCCCACCCGTCACAAAACTTAACCGGTTTTGTGACAGGTGGGTGTAGGCCTCGGTATGTTTGGCTTGGATTCCTATGGTCAAAGGTGCGTTTGGACAAAAGAGCCTTTTACTACATCTGCTAAAAGATTACAAAATATTATAGGTTTACGGTGAAATCCGGGGAATGTTTTGGACCAAAATAACAAAAGACCTTGAAGTGTCCACCCAAGCCAAATAAAGATACGGCACCTTTATACTCGACTAATATATTTTATATTCTACATGGTAGGGGCGCGGGGCGGGACGACAGAGGGCGAGCGGGCGGCGGGCGGGAGGGCCTGTCGCACGCTCGCCACACACTAGCCCTCTGTCGTCCCGCCCCGCGCCCCTCTTGCCGCGCAGGCGATATCCCCAGTTAAGCGGTTTACCTATAGGTACCTATCTATAATCGAGACGCCACGCTAGACGTCAACACTGTAGGTATTTAGTTAGTAGATAAGTACTAACTACAGTTAGGTAGTTAGTAGGTTACAGTAAACAGCTAAAATACACGATACGAAACGTTAGTATCGAAGGGCCTATTCAAATTCGAAAAATTGCAAATTGACAGGGATCTAGATGGTTTATTGTGTCCTCGTGAACGTGTACACGTACCAACACTAGCGGGCCGTTCCCAGTAGTCTAAAACCATCTGAGCAGTAGCCATAATTTTCAACAGAGTCGTCTAATTATCTCGTATAACAACTAGAGAAGCACTAGACGATTCAAACAAATGAATGAATCAAACCCCTGATGACATAATCTGTGTATCACGTAGCCGTAAAACAAGTAGGTAATCACCAATCAAAGCCCGTAAAGTCAACATTCCGTCACTCACCCAGATAAGGGTATGCTTGTGGCAAGTAGTTTCACTACTATAATATACTTTACGATGCACCGAACGAGCCGCTCGGCGCCCACGATGACGCCTGCCGTAGTTCCGTACCGTTCGTTTCGTAGTTTCATAGTAGAGTTCGAAGCGATTGGCCGCATTTCATAGTGTATTCTGCTCCCGGTGTTGTGCGTGTACGCAAGGACCAATAGAAACCGGTAACTTGCTATGTTTACTCATTCTATTTTTAAAATTAATAGAGAAGCAACGCTGTGTCTCTAATAGCGCTTGTTAGAGCATCCGACAAGGATTTTATAAGCGGAGTGTATCGCTGATATCATACTGGAATTTAAAAGTACACATTTGTGTAGATTACTCCAGTAGTCGGAAAACCGGAACAATAAGAGTAGTTAAATACCTACTGAGAACTGTGAAATTTGTAAGTTTTTTCTTACTATTTAAATTAAAACATACAATAATAATAAGACTACTGGCATAGGTATGCCTCTGGGCTTATGCGCTAGTAAAAGATTGGTCGTAGTACCTATACATATTACTATACTAAAAAGTTATGTAGTAAGCATTTTCTTTTTAAATGATACCTACTTATAAGCCTTATAAGTCTTATAACTTAATAAGCAGATTGTCAGTCAACTCACTAGATAACCATCTAAAGAGTAAACCTATCTACCTAGTATCTTGTAAACCTTCTTGCAAACCGATCTCTATCCAAAGCCTACCTTTGGTTAAACATACACGTTAAATCTAGGTAAGGTAAATGTACCATATTACGCGGTATTAAGGCAATTTTCCCTTTGACGGTGATTTTCAGATAAACTAAAATGTTCCCATAGACAGAAACTGTTTTATTCTATATATTGGTTTTGTAAGATTAATTAGGTTATTTTTCATGGCTTCAATTTAAAGCAATAATTGTTATTTTCCTGAACATCGTATTTGTCCATAATTCCGTGATAGAATTTGACTCATAATCTAATTCCGGGAACGGGTGCACATAATTCCGTGATATGATATATCTTAAAAATACATTTTAAATTGAACAAAATATAGAAATAGCAATTATCTACTTACATATATGAATATGCACTAGGTACCTATGTGTGTAAGTATTTAGGTGTGTTTTCTTCATTTTTTATATAAGTGAAAGTAATATATTAAATAACTAAATGTACATTCTTAGGTAAACCAACAACCTGATTTGTGAAACCTGGGCCACTTTTCTGCTTGTAATTTTTCTAGTTCAGGTTTAGGTGGATGTAAAAAAATATATTAAGAGATGATCTTTACATACCTACAAGAACAGATATTTATTTCTTCTAATACTTTTGAAGGGTTTTGGGACAGGATGTGTATGTGTTTACAGAAAAAAATACTACAAAAAGGTTTTGAAGCAATATTTTAGTAAAATTAAAATTAATAATAGCAAAATTAAAACCCACCTAAATTATTATAGGAATTACTTCTTTAACAGCAAAAATGACTGATATACTTATAGCTTTTTATGTATTTAAGTACTTTAAATTAAAAAGAAATCCCAGTAGAAAATAAAACACGGAAACTAATTTTCCTCTAACTCCCCTTATTACATGATACTCCCGGAATTAGGAACACCTCCGTCTCGCCTTATACTTATTACGATAGTACTACCCGATGCAGCAGAAAACCGTTACTGTATACACAATGACTATATTTAGCCAATCACGTGTGACATGGTGATAAATATTTATCGAAGTTCACTTTTTTACGATAGACCAAAAAAACAGTGAATAAACTCCTTATGCTAACGAAAGGTGGTCTCTCGAGTCAGTAAAATAACTCTACAATACGGCTTGTTACGGTATCTCCCTTATTTACATTCCATACGGTGACTTCACCTACATGTCGAGTAAGGAAACCCATCGGTCACTATCGGTTTCTAATAATCTATTCAAAATAAATATACAGCAGGATGTAATAAAACCATTGTAAATATTAAATCCTTGAATTTCATGATTAATTATGATGATACTTACTTAAGTAATATTCCGTGGGGGGCAGGGTACTGATCTTATTAAGCAAGACAGTTATCATAGGTACCTATTTACGTGTTTTAATTTTAGTAATATGCATTTTTTTAATCTCAACATTTCAAGCATTTTGAAGCTATATAGGTTGGCAATCCCAATTCGTTCGATTTTCAAATTTTTTGGCGATGTAGTGGCCAGCATTTTTCGGAATTCACTGTTCCACAGTAACCTTTAAATCATATCATAACTCATACTAAATGTATGGGAATAGTTTTTTGCTATTTCTGAGATTTCTATTACTCGAACCTCGGTTGACCCCATAGAGTCTTTTGTTCCTGATACGAAATAGAATCCATTGGCATCAATTTTTTTGGCGATGTAGTGGCCAGCATTTTTCGGAATACTGTTCCACAGTAACCTTTAAATCATATCATAACTCATACTAAATGTATGGGAATAGTTTTTTTGCCATTTCTAAGATTTCTATTACTCGATCTTCGGTTGACCATGGGGTCAAAGACTCTATGGAGAGTCTTTTGTTCCTGATACGAAATAGAATCGATTGGTATCATATATTTTTTGTGAAAAATGGCATATTTCTCGCTGACTGTACCTTTTTTTCAAAAATCTGTGAATGCAGTTTTAAATAGTTCCAAAAGGTGGGGAAGGTCTCCTAAGACCATTTTCTCGTAGTTCCAACGGATCTGGTAGGGGTGCCCCGCCGAAACTTTCCATGCACCCTGTATGGTGGACCTGGGATGGAGAAATCCAATTTTTGATTTTGTTGAAACCTAAACTTATAACAATATATATTAGGAATTGAGAAGGGCAGTTGAGAAAGCGCTCGCTGACTGTATAGGATCGATGAAATATACATCCAACTCATCAAGCACCTACAGAGAAATTGGATCTCATCCGTCAATCTCCATAAATTAACGGACCCATTCAAACTTGGCAGAGGAGTACGCCAAGGAAACACGATCACACCGAAGCTTTTCACCGCAGCCTTAGAAAATGTATTTAAAAAGCTCGAGTGGAACGAGAAAGGCCCTAAAATCGACGGGGAGAGACTTAACAACCTGAAGTTTGCGGACGGCAACGCTCTAAAATCTGATGACGTCGACGAAATGGTCTTAATGATCAACGAGCTGCAGAAATAATCGGAAAAAATCGGCTTAAAGATTAACAAGTTCAAAACCAAAAGAATGACTAACATTGTCACTGCCGATAAATGCCAGCTTCCGGTTGAGATCGTTGATCATTCATTTCATATAGGCCACAAAATAACCCTGGGTCTTGACAACCAAACAGCTGAAGTCCACCGCAGATTATCACAGTCCTGGTCCGCCTTTGGAGCCAATGCCATGCCAACATTATGCGCTCAAAAACAATCCCCCAACATCTGAAGAGCAAAGTATTCGAGCAGTGAGTCTCGCTTTTTCATGTATCGCGAGTTTTCATGTACGGAATGGAAACTACCACGTTGACAAAAAAGTCCGCTGAGAAGCTTAGAGTGACACAAAGAGTGATGGAAAGGGTGATGCTCGGTGTAACACTTCTAGACCACAAACGGAACGAGTGGCTCAGACAAAGGACGAAGAAGAGAGACGTGGTAGACATCATCGAGAGCCGGAAATGGAGATGGACGAGACACATTGCACTGATGGACAGGGACCGGTAGACCAGAAGAACGCTGAGTGGAGACCACGGCAAAACACGCGGGGACAAGGTCGCCCACCTGAGATGGGTGGACGACATTCGGGTACAAGCGGGTCACAACTGGATGCGCACCGCCTGCGACCGTCGGAAGTGGAAAAAGTTGGTGGCCTAAATGTCCGAGGCGGACCATTAATGGCTGATATAGATAGATATTAGGAATATCGTTTAAGTAGGACATGTGGCAGGAGTTTTCCTGAGTCATCGTAATACTAAAGTTGTGGATAAAATAAGTAGTTGACTATAATTCGGTCTAGATAATAATATAAAATATAAACACTTTTTTACTCCTATCACTTTCACCTAACCTTCTTCTAGACAAGTTTGAACATTGTCCTAAGCACCTAACTGCTTCATTGAAATCTGTCCCATAAATTACTACTATTTTTCGAGATAATGATAAGAGCTGCAATCGTGCGCCGGTAAGGAACATATATAGGTAACCTACCTACGTGTAAAGTCACGTAAACCTACTTCAATGTATGACGAATCCATTAATATCCTTGTAGGCTAGTTATACCCATTCAAAGCAACCTTGTAAATTATTACGTTACCATTGGTCTCACCTATACGTAAAGTTCTGTTACCTTAGAAATTTTACATTGTAACAAATCAGGGAATTTACCTTGAAGTATTTTAGAACGTATTCTCATCGTAGATAGGTACATCTATCACTACGTACGTATTTTTACGATATTAAATGCTCAACTCTTGGGGAAATAAAGTAGGTGACTGAATTTTACCGAATGTTAGTATAAAAATAACCGTTCAGCGAATGACCGCAGCGCTATTAGCATTGTTACTGGGTAATACGATTAAATTCCGGTTAATCGGTCGAGGTTTGTGGTACATATCACACCGTAACTGAAAAACGATAAGATAAATTTTTAGATAAAATTATTTACATATTTACCTACCACTACCAAAACTGTTGCTCATATTCGGACGTTTTAATGTTATGACTTATGACTTTATTAGGGAGTTCTAAATACTACCTACTATTCCGCACTTTGCCGCGGATCAAATGTTCTTAAACCGGGTTAGATAACCCTGGTTTAACTCGCGAATTGTCTATGGTTTTATACAAAAATGTTCAGGGTGTTCAAGACGCTTTTGTGATTTAACCCGGGTTAGGCACACTCGGGTTATCTCTGATTTCGACCTTCGCGCAAGCGCAAAAGACGTAGGCAGGTACATCAAAAAACCTAAACTAACGCTTATCATGTTCATCCGGTGTGTTAACTGACGTATTTTCTCGAATTGAAAGACTTATCGACTATAATTTCTAGGGAGAGCCCAACAATTTTTTTGTACCTACAATCTGCCCGCAAGATCTTGCATAATAGAACACCTTTATAAAAGGTATTTATGAGATATCTAATTCTAATTAAATAAAAATAATAATTAAATATCTCATAAATACCTTTTATAAATTGAGGCAAATTATTTATTAGATATGAAAATTAACCGGCCTCCGCGATACAGGCTGTTTGCCTAGTGCGGAGTCCAATGTTTAGCATAGTTTATTTAATGTGGTCATGAAAATAAAGTGATTTTTATTTATTTATTTTTACTTTACTAAAAGATACAACATATCTGTAGATTATTTATTCTTCCTCTGAGATCACATCATCACAAGTAGAAAGTAGGTTAGACTTCATCATCGACTAAAAAAGGAACTGTCCACCTTATCACACTATAACATGCCTACTATGTGATTGATAAGAAAATGCAATAGCACCATACGAAGCGATGGTAGAGTATAAGTGACGTAAAAATGTACCTACATGCAATAAAAAAAAGTTTTTTTTTTTGTAAGCGAAACACTCCGTGATATTACTTTTACTTTTATCATAGCCGTAGGCAACTAGGCAAAGTGAGGAGGAACGAGTCAAAACCCTTCTTCCGAAATCACTCCTCCTTCCCTGAAATCTACATCCAATCCCCTAAATTTTAAGCTACTATGCCCTGAGTGATCCTGGCTGTTTCTGTATGCGACTGATTCTGATAATACCAGAATTCTCCACAATGTATACTTATCTCTGAAAATGCAGAATCACACATTATATTTTGGCACACAATTGATTTCCACAGTGAGGATCCTGGGCTGAAGTAGAAACCTAACTCCTTGACCGTGGTGTTTTCAAACTCAATAGAATTTCATACAAATTTTCAGAACGTACCTACAACAAAGTCACGGGGTAACCTAACAGCTACTTTAAAATAAATGAGCAGTTACTACATCTTGTCTGTTTTTGTTTTCAGATAATGGGAAACATAGTATTTGCTGTAATATGGCTGATCGTCCTGATTCTCATATCCTTCTGGGCAGCGCTGTTTGCAGCTGGTTTTTACATCATCCTACTACCCTTGACTGTTTGTATAGAAGCGTTAACGGTTAGTATAAATACTTGTTTTTAAACCCCCTTGTACAGTGAAGACACATCAAGCTATTCTCTGTGGAACCTTGTCGCAATAAGTTTTTTTACGATTCCTTGACAACAGTGTATGAATGTGTCAAATGAGTTAAAGCGACAAAGTACTTAAGGGTACCTATAGGTTGATGTGTTGTCCACTGTACCTACTACTAAACAACTTTTGAAAATTCGCAAATGTTCCGTATTCCCATGATAAAAATGCCCGATTACCTAGTTATCTTTTTATGATGAGTCGAAATGTTACATCCTGTATGTATATCTCTTGAAGGCCTTACCAATAAGTTGCGCGAAATTGCTGGTTAAATGTTCTTTACTAGGGTTAAATAACCCTGGGTTAACTCGTGAATTGTCTATGGTTTAAAAAAAAATTGGGGTTTGCATTAGTGCAAGACGTTTTTCTGATTTAACCCGGGTTAGGCACTAACTCTCGGGTTATCTCTTAACTCGGTTTTCGCGCAAACGGGCCTAATTATATAAAATGAAATTCCAAGCGGAACATAGGTAGGTATACCTACATTTAATTTTTTGTATTAGTAGGAGCAACAGTGACAAAACATGACTTAGACATCTAAGTCGTGGCTTAGCATGGTTTCATTGATAAGGCCCTTAGAGATACGTGATACTGATATGATAATGTATCATTTGTCTATGTTCCTAACAATGGCACCGATCCTGGCGCTAAATGAAACGTCTCCCTCACTCTTATATAATCTAATATATGAGTGAGCATAACAGTGTCATTAAATCTTTAGAGTTGTCTGTGCAATAGTGCTAAATATTCTATTTCTTCCATTTCAGGGGCTCACAGATTTTCTTCTATTAGTCGTACAGTTCCCGAGGTACTGCGCAAAAGCAATGGTGGAGGGGAAAGGATTTAATTAACATACTCTAATTCTAGTCAAGCAAATTGATGCAAATCCATGTTAAGTTGGATCGAGAGATACAACCGTGGAAATAAGCCTTATGGGACCATCCTAAGATTTCTGTATTATTTATAAGGTGTAGGAGTCACATTATGTCATTTCTATGAACGAGGTGACAGACTGTGCGAATCTTGTATGAACCATAACACACCACTATCCACACACATAATACCATGTAAATACACCCGCATCATGCCATCACCCTCCTACACACTCAGTACCTCACATACACACTAATATCCTCATTCTTAAAAACAAACATATTCATACAACACAACACGCAGTGTTGCTTTCTTCGTCCGTGCAGTCACTCAGGTGCCAGCTGAAAATCAGCGTTGTGGCTTGCCTCAGCATTATGCTGAGCTGGTGTACCCTTTATGGCACTGTACCACACCAGATGTTCTGTGCTGCATGTATTAAACTTTGTATACTTCTGTATTGTGTTCTATATTTTGGTCTATTCAGTGCTAAATAAACGTTTTCAGTTTCAATTTCCATACAAGAATAATGAATTCTTGTATGGTTCATTCAACAAACAAGAAAATAACACCGATAATTTTATCACAGTTACTTTTTTACAACAATATTATTAACATTTTACGAACGACAGTACAGTCGACCACAGGTCGAAACACCCAAAACGTAAAAAATTGAGTCTGAAATATACTGTATCGAATAAGGTTGAGATCTAATCGAAGCTTTTTGACAGATGGTATACCTTAGCTAGTATACTGTACTATAATTCATTCAATTTTATGTTATGTGTCCTAGAAAATATCAGTCCCGATTCATGGATGGTCCCTGTTTAATGAAGATCAATAGAAGTATTTTTAAGCAATACCTTTACATTTATAAGAATATAATAAACTATTTTAATAAGTACAAACCCCGAAGATTTTTCTTTGTTACTTTTAAGAATCAATTAAAATCATACATAATAAACTCCCGCCTGTTTCCCGCAGGGGTAGGCAAAGACTAACTAAATATTACCACCTGCAACGATCCTGACAAACAGTACCTACTTCATACGAGTACAAATTAATATAATAATAATACTTCATGAAATAACGGTTTTATTAGAAATTTTATGAATTATTTAAAAAGAAAATACTATTTACATGTTTTAAACTATATATACACTAATAAAGCAATAATCTTAATATAATCTTAATAAAATATACCTAGTATGTACACTGCTTAGGAATTGTATAGAAAACTATCAGATCGATTTTGTTAATCGATCTGATAGGTTATGACATACGTTAGAGTCGCAGTTCAAAGCAGGTGGCGCTGGTGTAGTTGAGGGTCTCTCAAATTATGTTAATTATGTGAGCGTCGGTGGCCTAGTGGCTAGGACTCCCATGCGGGAGGTCCGGATTCGAAACCGTGCAATGTACCAATGAGTTTTTCGGATTTTTTCGAAGTCTTATGTACATTTACCGACTGCTCAAACGGTAAAGGAATACATTGTGAGGAAATATAAAAAAACCAAAGGATTGTGAAATACACCAATCAACACTGGACCCGCTCGGTGGATCATGGCCCATAACCCCCTTATGCAAGGGGAGGCCTGGCCCCAACATTAACAGGCTGTTGAAATATGATTCAAAACTGTACCATGGTAAAGTGTACAGTGGAAGACACATCAAGCTATACACTTTAGTACTTTGTCGCGTTAACTTATTTGACACATTTCATACGAATGTCAATGCAAATGTGTCTTCCACTGTACGTATATCTAGAACATCCGGTGATACGTTCCCGATACACAAAAAGCTTATGTTACCATGTCTGGTGGCTATGAAAAACCCAAATAAAACCCAATACAGCACGCTCGATATTTCCGTACAAAAACTAGCTGTCACCATTTGACCTCCAACTACACTAGTGTCGCAGCGGGAGAAATTGGCGAATGTTGTCTCTAAGTACAAGTACACCAACCTAAACGCCACTGCATATTATACCAACTCGACGCGAACCCGGCACCAACTCAACTCAGAGCAAAGCTTTGAAATGTGAGCTTTATATAGTATTACATACAGTAGGTATACCTACTGTATGTAATACAATATATTTCATCGTTTTGATTTCGTTTCGATTTCATCGTTTTGAGATTGGTAATAGCTACCCAGAGTCGAATTGCGACTTAATAAATCGACCCCTGCGACTCCGACTCTCTACTGGCCATCGAACGAAATTTGACGTAAGTACATAAATATATAGAATATAAGAAGTTCCTGTTCAGTTAATAACTTTACAGAAAAAAGGAATATTATGCTTAAATCAGTCATTCCATTAACGGAATAATTAAATCAAACAATATCACAGTACCTAAAAATTACATGCACAAACATAAATATAAATTGGGAACAGCTATGTTACAAAAATATTACTATTATCTACGAATATTTACAAATAGGTAGATACAATAAATCAATAAACGTTTTACTGTCATAGGCTATGTAAAATACCAAATTTTACATAATACCTTGTTACACAATTTACACAATTAATAGCTGTCGTCGTCAGATGGTGTAAATTCATAATTCACGAAATGCTTGTAGTCTAAGAAGACCAAATACATATTATAATCATAAGGCCATGACTTCTTTCTTCTATGTAATAATAACATCCGGCTAATTTTGGTCGTAATAATGTGTCCACTCCACTTGCTTGTTAATTTGCACCATCTGCCTACGACTTATTTACAGCGTATCAGGGAAACTCATCCTTTGAAAGGGTGAAAAACTTCTCATAAAAATGATTCATCAATCTTTGAACAATGGAACGAAATTTGAAAAATATTGTTTGACTTCCAATATAAATTACTGGAAGTCAAAAATATTATTGCGATTTCCGACTTTAGTATCATATTCATGGGTATTTTCATTCGCTGTTCAAAGGGAAAGGTGAGATTTCTCTTCATTCTGTAATAGTCTGTATATAAAAACACAGGTTGGTACAAATCTGAAAGTCTTAGGACTTAGGACTCTAACTTCATAGAAGACTGGAAACCTTGAAAAACTCATCATAAATTCCCACAGTACACAATGGTCACAATTGGGCGTGTCACTTGATCTATACTCATTTTTTTTAAAATAACGTTTGAAACCAAATAAAATAATCCACGATCAACTGATCTGATCTTTTAAGGTTTAGGGACAATATTAATGGATCTGATGATATTTACAACAGTTGATAGGTACTAGCAATATCAGTTGAAAGATTTTAATTATCAGTGACGAAATAATCGCCTGTAAACACACTACACTTGTTTGGGCGATACTGAAGAAATCATATTGCTCTCTTTTACGGTCAAAGTTAACGGAATTCTTACCCACAGACGGAGCAGACTTCAAATAGCGTAAGTAATACGTGTGAAAACGCACACATATGTGAGGGAAACCGTTACGGAGAAGGTAGGTAGGTATATTTAATTTTGTAACTTACAATAATTAGTAAATAAGTATTACAATTATTAGTAGTAAATAAATTAGTAAGCTACATTTGTCCGACGGGCTGACAATTTCTTTTGTCACGCTTCGATATCCAGTCAATGTAGTATGAAGCGAGAAAAATGAGAATATATAATGAGCATGAGATGGTTATATGTATTCAGTGTATGTAAATTATGTGATGTTTGTATAAAATATATGAAATATTTTGTTTATGTTCTTACCACGTTTTGGGTTTATTTAGATATAGCAACAGAATTGCACGAGTAGTTCAATCGGACAGCTTCATAATGAACCATGCATTTCGACCAAAGAATGTGAAAACTGACCCTCTTCTACGAGGGGAGGGGGTCAGTTTTCACATTCCTTGCTCCCAGTGCATGGTTTTTTAACAATCTGCCCAGCTATAGCAAGTAGTATTGTGACCATTGGCAATTTTTTTTTAAATATTAATTTAAAAACAATTTATACGTAACAAATAACTTACAAGTTAACTTTTGACTACAGTGATAATAATATGTACAGACTCCAAGAGAATTTTCGCTTGGTCCATGCATTTCGCGATTATATCCCTGAAAATAATAAATTAGGAATAAAACGACGGTTGAACTGTAAATACGAAGAAATACGAAAAAGATATAGTCGCCAAAATTTTATCATTTCTTGGAAAAAAATCACGAGATCGAGAAATAAAATTAAAAAGCAACTTTAAGTGACATCGCTTTGGCGAATTTTCACATTGATAAATACAATTTAATGAAAATGATCTTACCTATACTCTTCAATAAGTTTATCACTGACAGTCATCTGATGAAATCCTGCCTGGCTAAGCAGCGATTGGATGTTGTCATCATTGTCGGATGTCTCCCGGTAAAATATACTGAACAAAACAGAAACATTACATACTTACTTATACATCTATGTTTAATTTATTAAGTAATATGCAATAACCACATCGCTCACTACCACACCATCTTACTTACATTCATTCTATTCCAAATTTCCAATACCAATTAATTTATATTACGTAACCTCATTAATTAATTACTTATATATTAAATTTCATTGTCCACTTTATTTTTCATTCGATATTGACAATTGTTAAAAATAGTACTCATATTTCTTATTTTTTCATAATTTGTTATTAATCTAACATGTTCCCTGTCCCATGAATCACATATGATTCATGATCAGTTTTTCCCTAGTCTGATACGTCCTTGAATCATATTGGACGACTTGGACGTACAGCATGGAAATTACACTCTTGTATGGGGACAGGGAACCTGTTAAGTTGGTTCGGAGAGGGGGCGCTGGTATCTGACAGATAGAAATACTAGTTCAGATGCCGACGTACGTAAGTAATCAATCCAGTAATATATGTTTTTACCTGTTCAAAAATTTATATATGTTATCAATATTCGAGTACGCTTTCTCGGCCTTTTCATGCATTGCGTTTGTACTGTTATTCGAAAGTCCAGAACGGCTCAGTTCCTTTTGAGTATTTACACTGAAACAAATTAAAATTATGTTTACGATTCTTGTAATGACAGCACCGAATATGTGGCCTAAGCACCAAAATACATAAAAATAGTTTGTTTTATTTACCAGAAGGCATTAACTTGAACAAATGCTTGTTTAATTTCATTTATGAACCTAATAAAATATCCATTAATTTCATTATTGCCATTTACATCGGGTCTCGCATTTTCATCGTCACAGCATCCATTTTTATTTACATGTTCATCATTATCAATTACGTGATCACCAGCATCATCCTCAGAATAAACTTCTTTGTCTTCTATACAATATTCATTATCTATATAATCATCTTCGTGATCTACAGGATACTTATCTGCGTCCAGACCTAATGCTTCTCCATTAATAGTGCTCAAATTGTTTTTGAACTCTGGCCATAGCTCGAAGCTTCTTATAATTTTTGGTTGAACGCTAACTTCATTTTCTGTTTTATTTTTGCTCTCATTCTTCTTTATTTTTGAAATCTGGTTATTGTCAAATCCGAGATTTTTCACACATCTTGGAAAGTCAGACGATATTTGTTCACCATTTGATACACCCTGAGGTATATTTATATTATTTACAATTTCTGTCGCTTTATCATGTCCGTCTGAGTTTTTCTTTTGAAGATTCAAACTAGTAAAGAATGTGGATTCGTTATCAATATCTCTAACAAACTTTGGTTTCGGCAGTTTCTTAACGACATCCTGAAACGTTAAAATCACTTGATATTAGTTCATGAAACATTGAAACTACCAACTTTAAAACACATGTACATTTCCATAGCTACCTGATCTGCTTTCCGACGTTTTGATCGGAAGTTATATGAAGAACTTACAGCATTGTTACCGTTTGCTTTCTGTTGGAAATCTTCTGCTTTCCGAATTTCGTTCTCTGTTTCGTTTATTACAGCCTTTTGAAGACCAGTGTCTGTGAATTTTGTGTATTGAAGAAAAATAATCACGATATTGTCCTGATATTATGTAATAAAAATCCGAAAACAAGCAGAGTAAACAAGAATAAATAGGTTAAATATGTTGGCCTGTTGATAACTCATAAAAAATGTAAGTAGGTAAGTAATGTATGTACCTATATACTCACTTGCAGTTTGTGCGTCAGGAACTGAAGACTTGCACACATTGTCAGCAAATGAATCGTTATGGCTCGTGTCCAAATTAGGATTACGAATGTCATTCAACAATTTGGACAACGAGTCCGTCGCAACAAGAAGATCTTCACAATTGTATAATGTAGACTAAAAGAAAAGACACGAACAACAATTTGATAAATTCATTCGTAAACAAAAACCTTGGTAAATAAGACATACCTGCAAAGTTTCAACCAGGTATACTCCGTAACTATACATTTCCATGTAATCAGATGGGCTTATTTCCATGCTTATTCTGTCTGAAAAAGGGTTATTGACATATATCGAAAATTAAACGCTTTAATAAATATTAAAAAATAACCATAAAGTAATGGTTAAAAGGAGCTCGTATCCTAGTTGCGAGCACGGTCCGAAAGTGATCGTGCAAGTTAAGCAACGTTGGGCGCGGTCAGTACCAGGATGGATCACCGCTAGTGGCGGATTTCATCTGAGCTCCTCCGTGCTTCGGAGAGCATGTTAAGCAGAGGTCCCGGTTGTTGTCGTTCGACAGGTCATAAGACATGGTCAGAGGCTTGCGCGGCCTCAACAACTCTGACAATAGGTTGGCCACTAACCATACGATAAGCAAGCAAGCAACCAATTAATGGTCAAATGTTAAAATAGAATCGAAATTCGTTGAAAATTAAAATAGTAATTCGGAAATCAGAATTTAGAAACGCAATGCTTACCTCTGTCATGGCTAATTCTCTTAAGCACATTTAAAAACTTGCTCGCTGCGTCGGTAACATCATCGCAATCTTTGAACTTCATACAAATACACTGCGTCGCCTCCTGAATACTCCACGGTGCAGGCACCATATTAGGCGGAGATTTTGAATCTAGCTGCAGCACTTGCGTCAAAACTTCCTCCATTATTTGAACAAATCGCGAAATCCACTCATCACATCTCATTATCAAATATTCTTCCATACCTTGACTAATTACTTTGAACATAACATTATTTTTTACGGTTTTGTTATCTGTCGAGTTGAGACTGAATTTTAATTTACTTTGATGTATACCGTCACTCTCTGAACCGATATTACTTGTAGTATTCGATATTACGCCAGACGTGGACGTTTCCTCGATGATTATATTTTCAGTTACGCTTCTTTGTAAAATTATACTATTAGATGTTTCACTTCCTTCTGCAACACCGTACGACATGTTGTTTCTAGTGTTTATTAATTCACTAGGGCTTCGAATGCTGTTCATCAAAACATTCGTTTTGTAGTCATTGTTAGTTGCTGCTGTAACAGCATCTGTTTGTGTACGTGAATTACTTGTATCGTTGCCACGTACATGGCTATTGATAGAAGATTTCGTTTCATTTGTACTAGAAATGTTTCTTCTTCTGCGCCACTTGAATTGTTTCCTCTCGACACCGATATCGTTAGATACCGCTGGTTGACTTGATGTACTGCGTTTTAACCGTATTTTTGAGCTCGTATTGGATTGTGTATTGTTTTGAAGTTTGTTAATGGTTCTTTTTTCTGAACAACCAGATGCTTGACTTGATGAATTTTCATATTTCACGGCACTAGTTGCGCTTGCTACTCGATGTACCTTTTTGCTAGCTAATGGTTCCGATAACCTTGTGGAAGCTAACTCTGTCTGAACTCCTGTCTCCACAGTGCATTTTGATGGAACAGGAATAGATCTACATGCAATATTGCTCCCTTTATTTTCAGTGGCATTATATTTAGAATGATTTTCTTTTACAGGGATATTAGCTTCAGATCTTGTTTTTTTATTAAGTTTATTTCGAGTTACTAAGTCATTTCGTAATTCATGTAAATCATTAGAAAAAGAGGTCACTGAGCCAGCAGAGTTAGAAAATGTTATTTCTATATTTGGACTGTCATGACAAAACGTATCTGTAACATGGGTCTCTGTTTCTGGTTCTATTGTTTCATTAGTTAATAAATCTTTTAATTCTTTGATAGAGAATATGGCGATGTCTGTTGTAGTTCTGTAGCTTTGCAACTCAACATCATTCGTCAGGAGAACCTTAAACAATGGATTTATTTATAAATTCTTGTTCTTATTGTTACTAGAAAATTCAATTCAACAACTAAAAAAATACTTACCACATGATAATTTTGTGCCACTAAAGACAAACAGCAACCAAGTAGATAAGGATTATCGGTGGAGGTAGTATCCAAGTGATCCTCGTCTGTAAAGAAAATTAATATTTTGCTTACTTAAAAGTTTTCACAAGTCATCACATCACTCATTAGCACTGATCGGAGTAGGTAGGGCTCTTTCGGGTCAATGTTCTCAAAGGTTATATTAATATGGATATAATTTCGGGATCCCGTTTTAAGTTATCGAGCAAATGTTGTAAATTACTTTTATAAACCTCGCCATTACACGGCGGATTACGATTTTTTAAAAATTGTGAACTTACGAAGAAGTTAAACACTACCATAGGTACACTAGCGCCATGAATCTTTAAAAAAAAATTTCGCCACCAATCTTAAATGTGTATCAAAACAAATATAACGTTAAAAATCTAAATAATATATTTATTCAATCCCGAAAATCCCGGGATTATTGGGCATACTTATCCATATTATGACCGTGTAGCTGCCTACCTACAGAATGGTATCGCACCTAGTAACAGTCCAAGGGCGGAATTGTGCTCCGAGCGCCGGTGAAAACTAAACAGCGTTTTGCCGACTCGCGCATGCGCAAAGCCTTTCTTTTGTAAATACTTATTCAATGTTTTCCATTTAATTTACTTCTGTATATAGTCACTAGTTTAGAGCATTTCTTGTACCATATATGTAAGCACTTTTTGTAAATAAATTAGTCCTTCTTCTCTACACTCAACAAGAGTTTTATTATAATTAGCGCCTATCCGCTAAAGTGGTGACACCGCCGTTTGATTGAAATCTGAGCACACTCGCCGCAAGACTCAACCATGGCCTCACCCGAAAACAACGGAGCAAATGGAGCGCCCGCTACGCCGCAGCAGACATCCGAAGTCGCCGGTATCGCCGTGTCCATGCGCATCCCACCATTCTGGCGCGACAAACCAAGTCTCTGGTTTATCAGCTTCGAAGCCGCCACGTACGAACTGAAAAAGTCTCAACAGCAACTCGCACAAATGGTGATCGCTCGCCTAGAAAAACAAGACGTAGAACAAATTTGCGACCTACTTTACAGTAAACCAGACGCAAACCAGTACACGCTACTGAAGAAACGACTTATCAGCGTTTACGAAGAGTCGGAAGAGCGGCAGATTCAAAAACTTTTCTCTGAAATGGAACTAGGCGACCAGCGACCTAGCCAACTGCTACGCAACATGCGTAACCTGGCACGCGACAGAGTCCCTGACACTACGCTACGCCACATGTGGATGACCTTGCTACCGGCACACGTGCGCCCCGTGCTCGTCGTCAGCGACACCCTCAGCAAGCACACATCACTCGACGAACTCGCTCAACTGGCCGATAAAATGATTGAACAATCACCTCAAGTTCACGTCGTATCTACATCTTCGACTCCAACTACACAAGAGCGAGGACCACATGATAACACGCATCAGTCTCTTATCGAGGAGATCCGCAAGTTATCACTCGAAGTCGCGGAGCTACGCAACAGCCGCGCGCACGCGCGGAGCTCTCCCTCGCACTCTCGATCGTCTCGCTCGCGCACTAATTCGCCGGCATCCCACTGCTACTACCACCGTCGTTTCAAGCGGAATGCAAAGCGTTGTCAGTCTCCATGTACCTACAATGAAGATAAAAATCAGCGGGGAAACTAGATAAAACACTGGACGCGGCGGAGTCCAGTGTTTCGGAGAAGTCACACCGCCTTTTCATCACCGACAAGAACTCGAAGTTAACCTTCTTGGTAGACACGGGCGCCAATATATCCGTTATACCGAGAAAGAAAGGGACGCCTGCGGAGCCGCTACCATTCAACTTGTACGCCGCAAACAACACAGTAATACCTACCTACGGCGAAAAAACGCTCGAGTTAAACCTCAACTTAAGAAGACCCTATCGTTGGAAGTTTATAGTCGCTGCCGTGAACAAGCCAATCCTCGGTGCTGATTTCCTCAATCATCATCACATTGTAGTTGATTTGAAGAACCGCCGACTGATCGACAGTAAGACAAGCCTCGCCGTCAACGCCCCAGCTTGTATTAGTAGCACGCCTACAGTAAGAAGTATCGATCTCCAGCAGTCATTCCACGACATTTTGGCCGAGTTTCCCGGCACAACTCGATTGACTTCGATGAAACTTAACCCCAAGCATACCGTCGAGCACTACATTGAAACCACTGGTCCACCTATTCACTGCAAATCGCGACCAATACCACCGCATCGATACGAACAAGTGAAGAAAGAATTCGAATCTATGATGAACCAAGGCCTATGCAGACCAAGCAAAAGCCCATGGTCCAGTCCACTTCATGTCGTACCCAAGAAGAATGGTGATCTCCGGGTCTGCGGTGACTACAGAAGACTCAATTCCATCACCAAACCCGACCGATACCCGATTCCACGCATCAAAGACTTCACCTACCAACTCGCCGACAAACAGCTGTTCTCTACGCTCGATCTCAACCGAGCCTACCAACAACTGCCAACAAGGGAGCAGGACATAGAGAAGACCGCAATCATCACGCCATTCGGACTTTACGAGTTTCCGAGAATGTGTCCAGGACTGAAGAATGCTGGTCAAACCTTTCAGCGATTCATCCACGAAGTCCTACGCGGCCTAAACTTCACCTTCCCGTTTGTCGATGACCTACTTGTGGCCTCGTCGAGTGAGGAAGAACACAGAGAACACCTACGTGAAGTACTGAAACGCCTAGAAGAGTACGGCATTACCATCAACCCCTCTAAGTGCGTACTCGGGCAGGAAGAGGTCATTTTCCTCGGGTACACAGTGAACAAAGAAGGGGTCAAACCTCCACCTAACAAAGTCGAAGCCATCGTCAACTACCCAAAACCGAAGACAGTTGAAGATCTGAGAAGGTTCCTCGGCATGCTCAACTTCTACCGAGCCAACATTCCTAACGCCGCTGCTATTCAAGCTCCACTGAATAATTACCTACATAACTCGAAAAAGCGTGACAAAACTGAAATAGAATGGAATGAAACTGCATCACAAGCCTTTGAAAACTGCAAGAAAGGTATTCAGAACGCAGCTCTACTCGCTCACCCGCATCACTCCGTCCCGCTCGCACTGATGTGCGACGCTTCTAATACGTGCGCTGGCGGAGTGCTTCAACAGCGAGTTAACAATACCTGGCAACCACTTGGCTATTTTTCGAAGAAGTTTTCCGATGCACAGCAGAAATACAGCACGTACGATAGAGAGCTACTTTCCATCTACATGGCAATGAAACATTTCCGAAAAACTTTCGAGGGACGCGAACTCATCATTTTCACTGACCACAAGCCACTGACATTCGCTTTTACCAAGATCGGTTCCGATAGCGAAACACCACGCCGAACTCGCCAACTACTTTTTATCAGCGAGTTTTCCACCGACATTCGGCATATCAGTGGGCAAGAAAACGTCGTAGCGGACGCACTATCACGCGTCGACGCTATCGGTTGTCCCACGCTAATCGACTACGAAAAACTAGCCGACGCGCAAGAGCAGGACAGCGCTATACCGACGCTACTTCGCCATACTAACATCAAATTGAAGAAAATATCTGTTCCTACATCGAAAAAACAAATCTACTGTGAAACATCCACACCGCACGTGCGCCCATACTTACCTGAAGACTTCCGTATCACCGCATTCAACGCCGTACACGGACTCAGTCATCCCGGTATACGCACTACTCGCAAGCTCATGCAAGCAAGATTTTTCTGGCCTTCCATGAACGTCGACGTCGGAAAATGGGCGAAAACCTGTACATCGTGTCAACGATCGAAGATACAACGACACACATCGAGTACCATGTCTTCGTTCTCGCCATCGCATCGCTTCGGTCACATACATATCGACATAGTCGGGCCGCTACCTACTTCGTCCGAAGGGCACCGATACCTCGTGACTCTAGTCGACAGAGCGACCCGCTGGCCCGAAGCCATTCCAGTACGAGACATCACAGCTGAAACCATAGCCAAATCGTTCTACGAGGGTTGGATTTCACGTTTCGGATGTCCAGACAAGATAACGACCGACCAAGGACGTCAATTTGAGAGCAAACTATTTACCTCTCTCTCACACCTACTCGGCATAGAAAAGATACACACGACGCCGTATCACCCGCAAGCTAACGGTGTAGTTGAGCGCTGGCATCGATCTATGAAGACAGCACTCACAGCCCGCCTACATACTTCTACCAGCTGGATCGACGAGCTACCTACCATACTGCTCGGTCTCCGTGCCGCCGCCCGAAGTGACACCGGAGTTAGCACCGCAGAGCTCACTTACGGCTGCAACCTGCGACTCCCAGGCGATTTCTTCATACCGTCGCCGACCTACGTCACTATGGACTACGCCTACGTCGAGAGGCTACGGAACACAATCCACGAGCTGAAGCCAGTACCGATACAGCCGCACAGCAGCAACCGATCGATTTTCGTGCATCCCGATCTGCAAACCTGCGAGCACGTATTCGTCCGCGTCGACGCCGTGAGGAAGCCGTTACAGCCACCTTACGACGGACCCTACCGCGTGCTGAAGAGGAGCGACAAAGTATTCGTTTTGCAATTACCAGAACGAACATCCACGATATCGGTCGATCGACTTAAGCCTGCCTACATCTTGGCTTACGAGGAGAAAGACGCGCCAGCTGTTACCACGGGAAAAACCGACAACAGCTCCAAAACCACTAGATCTGGCCGCCTCGTGAAGAAACCAGTACGCTTCGCTTGAGGGCGAGTACTGTAGCTGCCTACCTACAGAATGGTATCGCACCTAGTAACAGTCCAAGGGCGGAATTGTGCTCCGAGCGCCGGTGAAAACTAAACAGCGTTTTGCCGACTCGCGCATGCGCAAAGCCTTTCTTTTGTAAATACTTATTCAATGTTTTCCATTTAATTTACTTCTGTATATAGTCACTAGTTTAGAGCATTTCTTGTACCATATATGTAAGCACTTTTTGTAAATAAATTAGTCCTTCTTCTCTACACTCAACAAGAGTTTTATTATAATTAGCGCCTATCCGCTAAAACCGTATGTGGCAAGTAAAAAAAAACAGCCCTACCTACTCCGATCATAGCTCATTAGTAAATAAGTCATTCACGTCATCGAATAATAAACATGAAAAAAATAGGAATAGATACAGTGATGTTTGAACAAAATTACTTCAGTGGTTTCCATCTTGAACTATTATTAAAATTATTGGGGGAAGGACGCGCCACTCGCCAATAATTTTAATAACACAAATAATTTTTAAAAATTAATAAAGGAATTCCGCACAGTAATAGTGAGGTGCATCGAATTCTAGCCGAAATGTTCAAGACTCTGGTGATTTTCCCACCTCTGGAACATGGAACTATAAAGATCTCATGATAACTAGAATCTAAGTGGATCATAATAAAGTTACATTGGCGATTTGTTAATGCATGAGTAGACATCGTCAACGTTAAAATCGTCGCGTAGCTCTGAGCCATGAGCCATCTTCTTGTGCCATGGCGTAGCTATCTTACCGAAGTTAAATGGTCCTACTACTGCTAGGACGAACTTAAGGTCGCTTCGCTTAGCTCTACTATCATCTCCGCAGACACCATTAGTAATCAGGAGCTCGTAGGTTGCAAGCACAGTTCGAAAGTGATCATGCAGGTTAAGCAATGTTGGGCGCGGTCAGTACCAGGATGGGTCACTGCTAGTGGCAAATTTCATCTGAGCTCCTCCGTGCCCCGGAGAGCATGTTAAGCAGTCGTTCCCGGTTGTTGTCATTCGATAGCAGTCGTTAAGCCATGTCATGGCCTACAGACGGCCTGAACGACTCTGACGACAGTTGGCCACTAACCATACGATAAGCAAGCAAGCATTAGTAAGCAGTAGTAATATGAACATTGCACAGTTCCCTTCGACACCCTTCGACAATGGGGCATCATTTTTGTAGACTCTGATTTATGTATATACTTAGGTATCTAATATTGTTTTGCAATAATTTTAAAAAATCGTGGTAACGTACCCATGATAGCGCAGCAATCGTCCTGCTGCCGCTGCTGCGACACAAACTTGAGAGCGCGGCGGGCGCGGCGCGTGAACCGCGGCGCGCCGCACTTGCTCGCGTCGCGTAATTCTGATATCATCTCTGATGACGTCATCAGGTGGCACTGTGTGTCTGCAAACAAATCATAATAAAATTATCTATCACATTGAATATTTATACATCATCATCCCCCACCTGGTGAAACTATAAGAGGCCATCTGACAGTCCTTATAAAAAAATGTGATGATAATTATAAAAGCCACATGTAAGCGCTATATTTATACAGCGTCAGGTTTCTGCATTGAATGCTTTCGAGTAAATTATAGTAACTTGTCACCTCAAGGACGTTTAGATAATTTGTGGTCCAAGAAGGTTATGAATCAGATATATATAGTACATATAATTATTGATAATAGGTAATTCTAAAGCTCACAAACATCTGAAATATCTTATAAATACTTAGATCAAATTAATCCAATCACATAGAAAAATTAAAAAAACTATTTTTTCTTTCACCCAAGGAGAAATCCTTACCTGAATAAATGAGAACATTCAAGAGATTTATGTGGTGAAGCAATATATTTTTGTCTACTGCAATATACCAACACTTGGGGTTTGAATTGTCCTTAGCCAACTTTTTCAGATTTGTAAGATCCAAATTCAGTTTTGATCCACGTACATCAACATTTTCCTGAAATGTATGTAAGTAATAATAACAGTAACCTAAGCCATGTATGCTAAAAATTGTCACTTATTAAATATTTCACAATCACACAGTTTTGCTTTGTCTCTGGGTAGCCATCCCATGGAACACTGCCCTGATGCAGAAGAAGGCTGCTAAGTGCAAAACGTGATTGTCGAGAAAATGGCAAAATAACCCGCTAAATTGGTTTTCTAGTGTTTTCTGGAATTCTTTGAAAATTTCAGGGCGAAGTCTACATGTTGAAGCTCTGAACAGAAATACCTAGGTTTAACGGCCATATATGAGCCATCAAAGAACAAGCTTACCAACATTAACTGTCTATTTTTATCACTTAGGAACTGCTACTTTCAATTTATTTGATAGGGTAAAAACAAATTTGTGACATATATATTGTTTCCTATTCACCTCTAACCAATCACCATCTGCATCACTGTTGTAGGACTCATCTGTAGTTTCTATTCTGTTAAAATTTTGCTGCTGCTCTTCAAAATCATTTGATAACTCATTATTTCTCATTTCTGCAGGATCTGCAAATGTTGCAGTATAATATTACTTTTATTTTGATAAATATTTAATACTTAATCTAACATATTATGAAAGTTACCTTGAACATGAAAATTCTTTTTTGCAGATATAAATTGTCTTAAATCTTGACTGTCCAGCTTATTGTGGAAATTGAGTCGAGATTGCCCTTTTTGTTGAAGTCTGTTATCATTGACTCTTGGAATATATTGGTTTTCTGTTTCATATTCTTGTGGTGGTGGGGTTATACATGGTCTTTGATTTAAATTTTGAAAACTACTTAAATGAGGTGCAGTATTTTGAACTATTCCATTATTGACTTGGTTGCCATATGGCATATTATACGAATATTCAGCCTGCTTAAAAAAAGTGTTATTAGCACGAATCATGCCTGGAACTATTCCATTGTGGTGCTGGTGACTGGCTGCAATATTTAGTGAACTTTCTGCATGATTAGATTCTGCGGTATTAGTTGGAGCCATATTTAGAACTGGCCTATGGACTTGGTTATTGTGTAGATTTTTTACTGAATTTTGACTTGCATTTACAAATGAGGTAGGAATCATATTTGGAGCTGAAGGACAAGGCATGACAGTAGGCGCCATATGTTGGTTGGCAAGTGGAACATTCCATGCATTTGGGTTATAGGCTGTAGCAGCCAAGTTAGAGCTTCCAGGGTGAGGAATACCATGTTGACATAAGCAGGATTCTTTACTGAAACTATTGTTTATAATCTGCTTGTTGTATATCCTGGAAGGTACAGGATTCTGAACCGTCCGTTGTTTGTTTTTGCATGAGCTATTGCTTGAAGGATCCAACGGTGGTTCCTTGGGTTCTGGACAATCATTTAAAGGCAATGACTGTTGGCCTCCAAGAGATTGTGTAGTGCTTCTGGCTTTCTCTATCTGTTGGAAAAATGTAACAACATAATTAGGACATGGCACCAACAAAGATTCTATTAAGCATATTATTTTCAGAATAAATAAGTTTTACAGTATTATATAATCTGTAATCTACTTTGCTTACCTCAGTTTCACTCAAATTCCATGCAGCTTCACCAGTTAGTGTGTTGAAATAGTAAATCCGTCCACAGTGAGACTTAGATCTACAAATAATCCATGAATTGCCAATATTGGTGACTGTGTGGACTATTTGTTTAGAGTAAGTTTGCTCCTCTTCCATGGTGCCTGAAAGAGAAACATAAAGTTGGTACCTATGTATATAAAAATAAAATTGTAAAATATCTAGAGTAATACACAGGTACTAAGGTAAGAAATACCTCGGAAGTAACTATTGTTATGAGGGGTTCCTTTTCTCCTTGGTCAATTTTAATGACGAATGTCGGCATTAACAACAACATTACACTTACAGCATACAGATGCGTTTTTGGCAGCAATATATATTTTTTCCGAGGACAGAAACGATGGAAAGGACGTTTGTAGACGAGAAAACAAAATATACACAAATGACCTCTATAAAAAAAAACGTATACAAATTACCAATACCTACTTCTACATACGTTGATAGTAGTGTAGTAGTATTCGTAAGTCGTAACAAAACAATATTATTCGTGTATTTGCAACGAAAATAATATTATTCCCACCAAACACATTTTCTTGACTTCAATCTTAGATACTTCAATCAATCAATCCACAGATTAGAGTATATGTCTCACAATCAGTTCAATCGACAGATTAGAGTATATTGTTTTGTTATTTTTAAGGCAAGGGGAACTGAGCCCATACAGCCATGTCTGATGCAAACAACTCTTTCAAGTCTTCATTAAAATACTGATATGACAGATTTCAATGCTATCTGGAAGAATCTTCCATGCTTCTGCACCATCCGAACCAAAGAAGAAGGCGTCCCGGACGCAGTATGGCTCTTCAAAATCTAGCCAAGTACGGATGGGGCTGCCGCGTTTATGTGACTTTACGTTACTGTCCCACACATTATTCACATCTTGTCGAAGTTCTTCGAGCAAGAACCTATTTTGGATAACCTGAAGGCAGCGAATGTGGCAAGAGTGCGCGAATGTCACGCTTGCGTACGTGAGGATTGGACGGATGCAAGTTTTGTAAATTGTCAACTTATTTCTAAGTGACATTTTACTCCCCTTGCCGGGTGTAACCGGCCGAGAATGAATGCTGCGCGGTCGCGGACGCGTTTTACGTGTGGCTCGAAGGTCATACCTCTATCAAGGGTGACTCCTAGATATTTGACCTTTTTCTCCCAAGGGATAGGTCTGCCGAAAAGTGAGAGTTGCCCTATGTTATTCCGAACATGGGTGGTCGTATCAGGGGCACGACCCCTGGCGAAGAGAATGGCGGCGCTTTTGTCAGGGTTCACCTCGATTCTCCACTTCCGAAACCATTCGCCTAGGGCGGTGGCGGCGGATTGGAGAATCCGGGTGATACGAGCCCTGTTCCTATCAGAGGTGTAGAGAGCGGTGTCGTCCGCAAATAGCGCGAGTTCTACCTTTGGATGGCGAGGGATGTCGCTGGTATACAGCGAGAAGAGGAGTGTCGAGAGGACGGAGCCCTGGGGGACTCCGGCTCTGATTGGGCGAGGGGAGGAGAGCGATCCCTCGACGCGGTAGCGAAAGGTTCGATTCCTGAGGAAGTCCCGTAGTATGAGTACGAGACGATCCGGTACCCCGATTTGGTATAACTTGTATATCAAACCGTTGTGCCAGACTTTATCGAACGCCTTCGCCACGTCGATGAATAGCGCCCCTGTGGGGATCGGCTTACGCGAATAATTGAGTCCCTCCAGTATGTGTTCCGTGATGCGGTGCACCTGCTGGACGCACGAGTGTCCGGGTCTGAAGCCAAACTGGACATCAGGGATTAAGCCTTGTCATGGAGGCGATTATTGAGAAGTCTTTCGTAGACTTTTCCCATTGTCTTGAGGAGACTGATGGGGCGATAACTGGTGGGTTCGGAGCGCGGTTTACCTGGTTTGGGAATACCTATGACAACTGCTTCCTTCCAGGCGTATGGAAAGGAGCAGTTGGCCATTGCGGTATTGAAGATAGATGCCAATAGGCAAATCAAGGGGGCAGGGAGCAACTTGAGAACCTTGTTGGTAATTCCGTCTGAGCCGGGGGATTTTTTCTGTTTAAGACCTTTGATAGCGGTATGAACCTCCTGAGCCGTAATCGGTTCTAGCGGGGGATCGGACGGGGGCACATGTTCTCTGGATTCGACTTCGCGGTCCACTATGTCGAGGTTTGTTGGATCGACGGGTTCGCGGGAAAGGGAGCACTGGCTTTCCAGTCTGTCGGCAAGGCATTCGGCCTTTTCAATTTGGTTCGGTCGGTTTAGTGGGGGCATCTCTGAGACAGTTTCTGATTTAAGAGCTCTCACCAAGCGCCAGTAAGCCTGGTGGGTTGGCGAGATCTCCGAAAGCAGATCGTCCCACCTACGGTTGCGGAGCTCGGCCATGCGATCCTTTACGTCCCTCAGTAAAGCGCGTAGCCGTCTCCTGTTGTCATCAGTCAGGTAATTGTCGTAAGCTCGAGTGGCGGCGTTTTTTGCCGTCAACAGCTCCCTCATATCCTCAGGCAGCTCCCAGCGTCGATCATTCGACGCTGGAACCCGCCTGGAGGCGTCACTAATGACGTTACCGAGGTGACTGGTGAGGGCATTGACCGCCAGCACTGTGTCGTCTTTGGAGGTGAGAATGTCAGGAATCTGGTCCAGTAGGGGGGAACTAGGATTTTGGAGAGACTCCTCGAGCTTTTTCCAGTTCATTGCTGTCCTGGTGTCCGGCTCGGAGGAGTCGGGCGGACCTAAAAGGAGTTGTACTGGTCTGTGGTCGTAGTCAAGCTCATGTAGCGTCTCTATAAAACGAAACCGTAAGGAGACGTTCCTGAAGAGAGCCACGTCGAGTATGTCGGGTCGATGGTTGACGGTTCATATTACAATCATCGTTGTATCAAGTCATTTATTCGTAATTTTAAATTTTTTATGGCTGTGGATTCAAGCTCTTTGAGCGATTTCTTGTCAACAATGTTGCCAAGTAAGCTAACCCAAAAAATGCAATTTTTTGATATATAATTAAATATTACTTGAAACAGGTAAATTTAGATGTGCACTTAAAGGTAGGGGAGGTCAGCTTAAAGCGAAAACCTCATCTTTTAGTTTTAAAAACTGGCAAAACATTATATTTTATCAAATTAATTTTTAAAAATTCCACTATTTTGGCCAAATTCGACTGAAAATTAATAATTTGACCAAAATGACGAACTAGTTTTGCCAACCGCTACAGCCTAGGCCCGTAGCGCGTCCTAATATGAATACGAACTCTCCAGGATAATGATGTAGTCTAAACTAAGTTTTTTCTGGGTTGTTATTAAAAAATAACTCTAACGAAGGCTAGGGCGCAACAAGGCGCAATTGCTACGCCTATTTGTCGCCCTAGCCTTCAACCTAACCCATCCGTGTTAAACGTGCTACAGTCTGTCCTCTAGATGCCGGCTAGCAGGGTTCTAGGACAGTGTGCAGATGAAGTAATAGAAGAACTTGGTAATAAATATTATATTTTAAGGAAAAGAACACAGAAAACATTAAAGTAGAAAATAGGTAGTAGTATGATATAAAAGTGAACGGAGAAACGTCCGTTCGGGACAAAATACTGAGAAAGTGAAAATACAAATAAAACAATGAAATTAATGGAATAATGAAATTTAGAAATGGAATGGGAACATGATTTTGAATTTAAATGAAGATGCCAACACAAAATGAGATGAGATAAACGGTAACGATGAGGTTGAAGTTGATGGCTAGGAGGTTGATATGGACGATGTAGTCGCCATCGTTACAAACGTAGTACTTATATCCACTTTGACTATTTATTTTGCAAACACATACATGATCAAGCTGACTAAAGCTGTATAAATTTACTGATAATACTTTGTTTGCTTACCAAGTATTGCGTCTGATTTTTTTTACTGCCGACAAAAACATAGTATGCTGTCCAAATGATTTAATAGTTGATTTTTCTTGCTAACCAAATATTTAAATAGCGAATAATTTAACTACTTACTTCTTATATTATAATTACAATATCACACCTTTAAATGTAAAGTGTGGAACATTTGCCATATTTGATATCTTACACTATACAAGTGTATAAAAAAAGTGTGAAAGATCATTTCATTAATAGGTAGGTACATAGTAATTCATCTTTACACATATAAAACAGGGATTTCATATCAAACAAAATATTCAAGGAAAATATATCTTCAACATTCTTAGGCATGTAATGTACCACTTTTCATTTAAGGGTGTGGTAATATGATCTATGACCATACTTTTAAATAGTTTTTAAACATTGAAAACAAAATATAAAGACCATAATCTAAGTAAAGACCATTTAAAATGGAAACACTTAGAGTGCATTAAAAAACCAGTTGAAATTATTCACCTTGACAGTTGTACACGTTTCATTGCTCGTTTTGAATAAAAGTTTTATAAATTTTCAGCTATTAACGCGGTAATGGAACATGCACAGTTGTCAACGTGAATTATTTAAACTGGTTATGGAACACTCATAATTAACAAAACAATTATTGTCATTTGCAATGATAGTAGATGTTCTAAACTTGCCTTTTTACAATACTATTTGGGACTGGGACCAGTTATTGATGTGAAGTCACCTTGTCATGGAATAAGATATTAGCAAATTACATACTAGAATAGCGGTGGTTTTTGTGACCTTAACAATTAATATAATTCTTGACTATAAATACTATATCATTTTTTATGTATCCTTAACAAAATTATATCTGGACTCCTATAGTTCACATGCTGTTGTTCTTCTGGTATTTTTTCAATATAAAAGTATTCTGTAAGCTTCTCATAAAAACTATCCCATAACCTTTTCTGGATTTCCGAATCTCTCAGTTCTTGAGTCAAATATATTGTTGGTTTCTTTGTTAATGTGTTATTTAAACTCCGTAAAGTTTCAATAAGAGGGTCAATGGCCTGAAAGAAATAATAAATGTATACATAAATCAAGTTGAACAAGTGCAGTTTCTGACACTAGACACTGCAGCAATCTAAAATATACAAATTAAAGCATTTTAGATTATTTACCTCCTCATAATACACACAATCAGCCATAACAATTATGTTGAAGTCCTCTCTTAGAATTTCTGAAGTGCTATCACCCCACACCATAGCTTCTGCAATAGCATACCCACCCATACTGCTGATTTTGGATTTATTCTCATTTATATTCACTCGAAGTAAAGGGAGAGTCTCTGGCAAGTCTGTCAGTGTTACCTGAGCTCTGAAAAACAATAAACATTACATCACATCTACATCTGATTCTGTGATCTGATTTGGAATTGATTGGAAGTTATAGGTAGTTATTCCTAATACTTCACAGTAAAATAGTATGTATAAATCTGATACTGACCCTAAAGTAGCTGCTGTGAGGCCTACAACGCCCAGTCCTGAACCCAACTCTAAAACTTTAATGCCACTCAAAAATTCAGGCTTATGTTGGCTCATTGTTTCCAGGTACTTCGCCAGCACTAAAGAAGCATCCCATACAATACAGTTCACGTCTCCTTCCAACTTCTGATATATTTTCAGCGTTTTCAAACATACTTCTATATCAATTTCCCTTGGAAACAGATCGTTGGATTGGAAACTTGATCTTCGATGAGACATGATGATTTGGTGGGTGTCTCGAGATAAAATAGGTAGTAATTGTAAGATAACTGGGTGTGGTGTTATTTAGGATATTAAAGATCACAAAATAAACTACATTTTCCTCCAAAATTAATGTAAAACTTTGAAAAATAAATCCACATTCCTACTACAACGTAAATGTAAACTAATGAATTATCTTGCCGAGTTTAAAGACCATTATTAGGAATAAGGTTTGTTTCAATTTCTCGTTTCTTCCTCAGTGTACATCGTAAGAACAAAAGAGAGAGATGTAATTTCGGATAGTTTCTTTAATTATTTGTATTGTAATATTTATTCGCTAATCAATCATATTCGTTCAAAAATTTAAAAATGTAATTGTCAAAATATTGATCGAGATGGGTTACATAGACCTAGACTACACGCGTCCGATTCTAGCCCCGGTTCGGTTCACTGCATCCACAGACATCTAAGTATAAGTCACGAAGCGCTGACTTCAATTGGGATGAGGGCGGAAAGCATGTGATTGGTGGTTGCAACGAACTGAACGGGACGCGTGTAGTCCACTAGTCAGAGCCTTGCGAGAGGATAAAGAAATATTAATATTCACGTTCAGAAATAGTTGATAATTAATACCAATTTTTATTTTTGTATGGCAACATCTAGATCATATGACAGTCAGCAGAGTATTTTCAACCAAAATGGCTGTGAAAATGGTCATGTTCTGCTTTTCTTTAGTTTTATTAATAATCGGTGAGTATTTTCTTTCTTTATCCCGTTATTATTATGATACCCTCATCAGCACTTAATTTAAAAATTATTTTCAGGGTCCCAGGCCTCTGGGGATATAACCATTCTTCACAGCCCGTACTCCCTGCAGTTTTCGGGCACTAGTAAGATTTTAGAGAGCTCACTGAAGGAAATATACTCTGCTAGCTTGGGATTATCCGTCGACGACGTATGTTTTATCAAAGTTACCTGTCTAAAACACCTAATAAGTTCTGGTCCATATAATGCACATTTCTTATTTTAATATTTCAGAGCTCGGATTGGGACGGTTTGTCCATTGTCGACCCTTTCAACACTCCTGAGGCTGCAGTGGAGGTGTACATTGATGGTATTTCTAGTATTGGCAATGTGGTAAGTACATTAGACCCATATAAAATGTTTGAAATTAATTAAGTCTAAGGACTTTACTAATAACTTACTTTACTTTACTTTTTGTATCTTTTCTTCTGTCCTGTATGCAATAAAGAATATTTGTATTTGTAATAAGTGTGACTGACCGACATAGCATAGGTACCACAATGTTGTAATTTTTACTCATACCTAAATATTGAAATG
This sequence comes from Hofmannophila pseudospretella, assembly GCA_947369225.1. Classification (NCBI taxonomy): domain Eukaryota; kingdom Metazoa; phylum Arthropoda; class Insecta; order Lepidoptera; family Oecophoridae; genus Hofmannophila; species Hofmannophila pseudospretella. Next base: position 6,935,325 of record OX376321.1, on the reverse strand, counting down.
CCAGAAAGAGACAATTCATTACCAGTGCCCTATTTCACGAAGCAACAATCCTTTCGAGTCTAAAATGGCAATATTGACCCTATTTTGTATGGGCATTTCTATAAATGTTGTTAATTACAAGGATTGGTGTTTGGTAAAATGGGGATCCCGGTCTGGCTTGTTTTTTTATTGGTAAAAAGGATAACGTTGCTGATTTGCAACTGATTGATTGCTTTGATTCTGTAACTAGAAATATATTTCCAGGGGTGTTCTTTGAATGTATTCTGTTGTTTCCAGTTTGATGTTAAAGCACCAAAGTACTCTCTAACAGTGGACGAGTACGAACCGGACACTTTTGAAGTTCTGAAACACAGGATACAGCAGCGATTCGACAACAAAGCCAGCAAATTTGTTAAAATCAATTTGTCTAATCCCAGTGAGGTAAGAATTAGTAACATAATCAAATCACATATTGAAGTTGGTTTTTTTTTAAATATTAGTCTTTTGTCCCAACTTGCCCATTGGGAGAATTTTTTGGAAAAAATCCGTGACCAACAACAAGTCAATATAAATTAAATAAGGATTTATTTTTAAAAATTAAAGCCTATTTAGAAGTGTATAGCTGCGCAATAAATTAAAAAATTACAAATAACCGAAAACAACTTTTATGCTGTTGTATATTTTATTTCCATTCCGTTACCAAAAAAATTGGTCATATGAAAAATCGTTACTTGTAAAGAAATGAACTAAATCCTTCAGTAATATCTATGATTTATATTAAAAAAATTAGTCCTCTTCCCAAAAAAAAAATTAGTTTGAAATCCAAATTACACCAAATTATTTTTAAAACGTCATCAAAGTTATGGAATATGATAAAAGCATTATGTGCAAGTTGGGAAATTAAGACTTGTATAACACAATGAGTATACGTTTTCTATTGCTTATTTCTTTTATATCTAATTAACTGACACAAAATCTGAAATTTTCAGCTAACTGGCTACCGTGATGTATTTGGTGATATTGCTGTTCCGAAAATAACAAAGCTGTCTCTACAGCATTTGAAATATGGTATTGAAGAAGATTATCAGTTCCTTAACGAACTTGAAGCATTGAAGGCTGTCACTGCCAAGGTAAAAATCACAACATACATTGCATTGTATTCATGTTTCAGTAATAGGTGTAAAAATGTGTATGATTTGATTATATTTTAAAATACTATTATATGCATACAACACTTCTTAAGAAATATGTACATTTTCAAAACGAATAACTAATGTTTAGGTAATTATTAAAGCATTGTATATCCATTTTCTATTTTCAGATTAAAACTGGGGTGATCAGCGCAAACAATGCTTTAGATGTCTACTTCTTCAGGATCCGCACACTTCACTCTCTGTCAGATTTCCACGGGCCCTATTCCCTGCCAACCAAAGAGGCTAAGCAGTTACTGAGTAAGTGTTACTGGGTAATTTCCAAGTATCAAATACTAAATGCAATTCTTAAACATTAAGAAATAGTAATAAATTGATGGTGACCCTGAAAACAATTAAAATTCGTTGTAAAATAAAATAGCTGGCTTTCAAAAATCAGAACGGTAGAAAGAAATGGCAATAAGTTTTATGACGTAACTGTTCTCTAGCGCCATATAAGCTGATTGTTGCAAGTTGATTGAGGCAATAAAAAAAGTTAGGTTAATACCGCATTATGTAATGTTACACAGACTTTTATTTTAATTTATTTTTGACAATGAATTTGTTTTTTTTTTGACATTGGTAATATTTTACGCATTACCATTATTCTTTAATAATGGGAATATGTTACACCTCCAGATCAGTACATTTGATTTATAATCTTAAGCCTAATTTGTGGCTCTAACCAGAAATTGGTTTTGGGTTTATAGGATGAGATGGAGTTTGTTGTGAAGATGTTTTTGAGGGGTTTGTGAATTCTATAATTCTCACTGCACAAGTTAATACTTGTAAACAAAATCCTATACATTTTATTGAATAATAGAAATGTGGTATCAAATTTACAGGCGAGGCTCTCAAAGACTTGAACAAAGCATTCATTAAGGCTTATGAAGGTGCAGTGCTCGTTACCGTGGTAACTACCGACGTGGCTCACACTCGCCGTACCATCCGTGACACTTCAAAGGCCGAACAGAAGGCGGAATCGGTAGGTGTTTTAATGTCTGTAATTAAAAGTATAAAATATTCAAGCGTTAATACTAGGATCCTCTGTATGTTTAGAGTTTTAGACTAGGACAAACCGGTCAAGAGCGTATCCGGCACGCAGATAATGGGGTTCTGTAGCAGCTCTATCACAGAACATATTTTGCCGTCTATTCCAAATATCTATCCGTCTATTTCATACAATCTATTCTGCTAATGTTATTTCACAACTTTGGTACTTGGTCTGTTATAACTTTCATTGAAAGTACTTACTACCTTGTATCATTCATTTTTTTAATTGTGTTTCTAAAATTAAAGGAGGACACCTGTGACATAAAGACAGACATGACGAAACTATAAGGATTTCTTGTATGCTATGGAAGTATGGAACACTTTTTTACTGTACTTTCTGAACAAGCTTCTCGCTGACCTGAAACCTTAACTGGACTCACTTGCAAAGAAGGAACACGTGATAATTAATTATATTAACTTTCTCTACATCTTCATATACATAATTATTTTTAATTGTTATTAGTTTGCAATATATGGAGACCAGAAAATACCGAATTACACTTGCCACATAATTTGCTCTACGAATTCGTGTATAATTCTGTCGAAGATAAATGTATGTGCTACGCTTGTGTCCTTTCAGTCTATGTGAAAGTTTGACAGTGTAAGTAATGTCTGTTGGACTAAATCCAAGAAAGTCAATGTATACTTTTTCTACACTTATAAAATATATCTTAATATAAGTAAAGAGCCACTGTCCTTTTTATAACGATTAGCCTAAATAATGTTTATCGCTGTCAAATTTTTACTGAAACTGTAAAGATCATAATCATAGGCAACCAAATATTGGTCATGGGTAATTATTTTTAAATTTATTGGTGAATATAACATTACTTAAACTAACGTAATGTTTCGAAACACATGGCCGAACTTTTAAATTGAATACGAAACTGGTCGTTTTAGGACACTATAGATGTTTCGTGCCGGAATTAACTTCTCTCTACTATCTGTAGTTGAATATTGAACCAAATTCATCAAATATATATATAAACTATTTTCTCATAGCTAATTACGTCAAAATATCAGTATGAATGTATGATGATGAAATGTAACTTTTGGTCTAGTTTTTGTATACTAGGAACTACTACTTTTTGTGTAGGAAGGCTGGACATTTCTTTAGAATTAAACCACTCCAAAACCAACCTGTAATTTAAATGGATAAAACATGACGTAGTAGTGGTAACATATTGTAAAAGAGAAATTATGTATTATATGTAATTGGAACTTCATACACGACGAGTTGAAAGCTATAGCGGGGCCATTGCAACCCCCACAAGAACCACACTCGTCCTTCGCCTCACTTGTTCTAATAGGATTTTCTAATTACAGGCTGAACACAAAAACGATGCATACAGCGCTGACTACGCGGCCATCTTCAACATCATCATGTGGTTAAGCGTGGTTTTCGTGTTTGCACTGACCTCCATCGTGTACGCTCTCATGGATATGGATCCTGGAAGGGACTCCATCATCTACCGTATGACCAGCACGAGAATGAAGAAGGAATAAACCTTCTCGATGTGCGCTGGGAAGGCTCTAGGCTTGGATTATATTCAGATTATGCACAATGTACATATAAATTAATTTTAGGTATGCATATTGCTTTTCGTTTATTTGTAATTACAATGAAGGCGATGTCATTTTGATTTGCAATTTGCACAGTTTGAAATCGTGTGATAAACATCAATCATAATTCACAAATAAAACTACAGAAAGCTTAAATTTTAAATATTGACGTCTTTGAAAAGACATTCATCTTTTTAAGGGTATTAATTTTTGGCATACCTTATCGATTTTTAGTATATTTGCATAATGTGTGTGTTATATAATTCCAAATATAGTTTTTAGATATTCCACACTCGACACCAAATATTAATTACTCTTCAAGTTTGTATTGTTCCTCGAACGCCCGTCGATATTCTTTTGAATCCTATTACCAGTGGGGAAATGATTACGAACGACAAAAACGCGTCTAAACCTTGTATTTGCATCAAAGAAATCGTAAATAGAATTAGGACGAGTTGTTGTACAAATAGTGCATTGAAATTACTTATGTAATGGTAAGTTTAATTTAGTTTAAAATAAATCAATTGTTGAAAACTATTTATTTATTTGCGGTCGTTTATGTATAAAGTTACTAATATTGCTGTTATAAATTATATTTCACTGATTGCACAGCGCTTGTTTGAATGCTGAGGGATCAAAGACAGCAATTTCTTAGCAGCACTGTAAAAGTTTCAACATCTTGTATTATAGATCACTATCTCTATTTGTATAAATTATTAATATAGCTGCAACTGTTAAAATTGCTATTCTCAATCAGTATGTCAGTATTACATGAGTGTAAACTTCATTGTTTATAAAAAAAAAATACATTCCCTCTATAAAAATTGTATGTATTATTTTTACCTCGTACCCATTGTGGAAATGCCTTCACCCTGCATGAAACTTATTGGTTGGTTATCCTTGGTTATAAAATAATTTTCTTCAAATGATTAAGTAGAGCAGTTAGTGTAGGTGACAAAGGAAACAATAAATAGTACTAAATAGTTATATTTTAATCATGTACGCACCATAAATTACAATAATTAATCGTTAAATATATTCATTCTCGATTTCTTTTAAAAAATACACATTTTCATATACCTATTTGATTTTAGTAAAAGATATAAAGGCACTTATGAACTAAATTACATGTTTAATAATATTAATTATATTACTTATTATTAGCACTTTGTTAGTGTTGTATATAGGTAGATTAACAAAATAAACTGTGTACGAGCACAGCACAACTCAGATATAATATAAAACAAACAGTGTTGGAAAATAATCCATCACATTGAAGTCATAAAAAATATTGAAACTGGATGTTATCAATTACTCAATACAGACACCCTTCGCTTAAACAATATCACGTTTATCAGTTGATCACCTTGAGTACTTTTTGCATTTCTATTTTAGAGAGCGTTCCATAACCAGTTGAAATAATTCACGTTGACAACTGTCAATATTCCATTACCGCGTTAAAATCTATCAAAGTTCTATTGGACACAAGCAATGGATCATATATAGCTGTCAACGTGAATAATTTCAATTGGTTTTGGAACTAGCCTTTGTTGTCATTTGTTTTTGTTCAATAACAAACAAACTGAACACAATTGCAGATCTATAATGTTAAAGAAGTTGTAAGCGCTTTCCGCACAGCGGCGTAACTCGACGTATCCGTAGAATACGCGGGCCGCATGTATAGTAGAGGTCAGAAATTGTTTAACACCTGCAACTGCAATCGGAAATTGCTCTAAAGGTACTGAATTGTGTAAGCTGGTGAAAGCATATTTAGTAGTTTCAGAGAAATTTGCGATTGTGTAAGTTGCAGGTGACAGGAGGTAACCACTTTCTGACCGCGACTGTAGTTAGATGGCATTAAGACAGTCACAAGTCTAGTTGCGGCGTACGGTGTAGTGGTGCGCGCGACGTAGCCGGCGGCGTAGCTCAGTGGGGAACTTCTCGTAACAGCGGCGGCAGGCGGGGCGCTCGTCGTACTCGTAGAACTTGCTACGGGTGCTCAGCGGCGCGTCGCACACGGCGCACGCGAAGTGGTGCACGCACCACGCCTTGTTCAGCGCCGTGAACACTGCAACAAGACATAGATAGTGACGTGACATACAGATCGAAAGTAGGTATTGCTTTATAAAGGAAATATACGGCCGTTCCCAGTAATCTTACTAGTAGAACTCCTGCTAAGTAGACTCACTGACAGTAAGACTTCATGGGGTCTATATTTTTTCCCAATAGTCTTACGAATTAGGGCTACTGAGGGTAAACGAAATATGGTATGACTGTGCAGTCAACATGAGGTGGTACCACATCTTTATCTATTTCTGCTACAAAGCAGCTATACATACAGGGTTCCCTGCCCAAAAGTGTAGAATCGTGCTTAGGGGTTGTTTTTAGTTGGCGTCAGAACGACAGTACTGACCTTAACGACTTATTTGTTCCATGGAACTGCGAATGATTTAAAAACGACCAAATTACGTACTCTACGTACGTAATTTAGTACGGTCGTTCTGACGCAAACTAAAAAGAAACCCTAAGCACGAGTATGATCGTGTCTACATTTTTGGGTATGGAACAGGGAATGTATTAGGAAATCGTATCGTTACAATTGGCCGATTACAATGATTTTAGTGTCAACCTGCTCTCGCGATAGACACTTACGGCACTGAGCTCGGCTTAATAGTGACTGAGCTAGAGGCGCGCTATAAGTGTTACATTTTGGTGTCGCTCGCGGTATCGGTCGGCGGTCTTAGCGTTCCGCCGGTCCTGAATAGGAAGACAGGGTTCCCTGTCAAAAATATAAAATTTCCTCACCGTCGCCGGCGATGACCTGGTTGCAAACGTAGCACAGGTTTCCGAACAGCTGGTGGTAGTGCTGCTCGCAGTACGCCAGCCCCTTCTTCTCATAGTGCCTGTGCCCATGGAACGGCTTCTCGCACTTGGCGCATACGAAGTGCTGCGGAAAATACTCGTATACAGCCGTAGAAAAGTGATCAAAGTTATGAAAGGTGGTGGCAAATGGGAAATGAAAGCTATAAAGGTGGGACGTGTTTAATCCCTGAGTAAGTATAATTTCCTGGCGATCGTTGTGTCAGGGCGACGATTTGTGGGTAGACAGTCGACCTGATAGTTAAGGTTAATTAATACTTTGGATGAACTAAAAGTGAAGAAAAGATTGTAAATACTTAATGTAGTAGGTAGTCAAGATACAGTGGCAGAAAAATATATGGATACACACAACCTTGTCATATTCACGTGATGCGTCATGCACAAGTGACAGTTTTGCAACAAATGCCAAGTTGGCGTTTAATTTGACAAAGCCCAAAGTACGCATTATTTCTTCCCCAACAATATATATTGGTCTAAAATAAAAATTGACGAAATGCTTAAAGATAAAATCTACTATTTTGCACGGAGTAGAGGCCTCGAATTTCACGAGGCCTGTTCCCTGTTCGGTTCACTGCGTCCAATCATAAAGCGCTGATTCCAAGTGGAGGGAGGGCGAAGCGCATGTGATGATTACAGCGAACCGTACCGTGTCTGGAACCGGACTCGTAAAGTCCGAGGCATACGGAGGTTAGAGATTGTGTCACACTCATATTACCTGTTTATCTGTATGTATACGAAGCGTAAGTGAGTGGAAGGAAAAGCCGGAGTCGTCCCAAACTGTCCTTTATAGATCAGATTGAGTGTTCATAGATTTTAATATACAGAGCAGACGACCCCCAACGGCGAGCATGCGTGAAATGACGAATGACTGGTAGAGCAGAGGTCCTCAAACTTTTTGTCTCGTTTTTTTTTTAATTTTTCCGGTTTTGGGTAGACAGGTGATCTCAGTTTACCTAATAAATTAAAACATGACATGGACCCCTTGCGGGTTGTAGTCAACCCCTGAGGGTCGATATAGACCACTACTTTGGGTTCACCGCTTTAGAGGAACCAAGGGAGGCATGCCAAGACAGAGATTCGTGGCGCTCCATTCTCTTATGTATGTAAATGACTTACCTCCACGTGCCAGTGTTTGCCGAGCGCAGTGACGATCCTCTCCTCGATGGGGCGGCGGCAAGCACCGCAGATGGGAATACCCATCTTGTCATGGCAGCGCAGGCAGAACAGATTGTTCTAGAAAACATATTATCAACGTCATTCATTATTAGAGTAACTATAATAAAATGACCACTAACAACTATACGAAAACGACTTACGATTAAATCTATACTGTTACATCTAAAAAAATCACTTATCATAAGAAGAACGTAAAAAAAAGTCCCTTGTCTTTGGAAGAAATAGATTTTTTAATAAAGTGGCGCTATTTGTCTCATGTTAAAATTCGCAACGACGCTTATAGCTTTTTCGCCTGGCAATGTATTTCTTTATTTGATCGCGCCACAGCGCGTGTATTATCTAAAACCCCGGAATCGAGGTTACGGTCGCGTGGTCCGATCGGTTAGTCCGACCGATCAGACTATGTGGACTTTTTGTCTTCTTGATCCGTTTAATCTAACTACGAGGAATTTAAATCCTCTTGATCCGATCAATTGAACCAACAGTCCGATCGGACTATGAGGACTTTTTTGGCTTGTTGGCCGATCGGACGACGCGACCGTAACATCGAAGCCATTAACTGACCACATCGTTAGCCGCGTATCCGGGGCGGTTCTTGACCTCGCGCGCGGTGTGGTCCAGCTCCACGCCGCAGGTGGCGCACGTGAAGTGGTACCCGTGGTACACCTCGCCGCGATAACGTAGGGGCTCGCCGTCGATTATGCCGCTGCAAGGATTGAGACGTTAAGAATCTACTACAAGGAAAAGTGGTGGAAGGATAGTCTGTACCAAAAATATGATTATATATTATATGATAATAAACACAATAAATGTGACAATCGGCGACGAACTCAGTCTTAGCTTAGCTAAAAGTAAGTCCACTGTTGATACTAGAAAAAATGGTAAATTCTACCCTTAAAATGGTAAATTCTACCCTTAAAATTATATACTAGGTTCTTGCAGGTAGACAATGAAAATGGAGGGCAAATATTTAGCCCGCCCGACACATAAATTTATTTTTATCAACGACATACTATCTATACCCTAGACGAGTAACTTCCGACAAAATTCCCGTATAAGACGGCACCAAACCTCACGCCACTGTATGCGAATTGAAAATAACGCGAGTTTAAGCCCCGCCCACCCGAGTACACATTTTGTGGTGCCTCTCGTGTGCGTCTATTACATGTCTAGGGTATAATATTACGCTGATTTTCATCTATTATCAATAAATTATTACTTACAGGTAAAGCTTGCAGAATTTTATGTGAACTATTTTTTTCATACAGATTATAAAAATATCAGTGGCACTCAATTGACAACTCTGTTAAAAAACTAGTTGGGGTTTACTGCCATTTGTCATCTTGTAATGGCGTTTGTGGCTGCTGCCTTTATCTATAGCTACTTACTGGCACTTATGGCACATGTAGTTCTGCAGCCCGTCGGCCTTGATGCGCGCATTGCACGCGTGGCACAGCGCGCGCCCGCCGTGCTTGATGAAGCCGGCGTCTGCCAGCTCCACATTGCACTCCTCACAGCGGAAGCAAGCCGGGTGCCAATTAGCATTCATCGCCTTTATCACTCGCCCAATTATGAACTCGCCTAAGGATTATCGAATTATTTTAGCACCAATATCTTATAATAATCTTAAGGCAGAGGCAGGAGGTAAGTATGGTGTGGGTATGGGCATTGAAGATTCTGGGCTCAAGTGGCAAGGGCTCAGTGCTGATTAGTAGAATTTGTTTTTTCCTCAGACATGCAGGTTTCCCCACATTGTTTCCCTTCACTGTTAGAGTATTCAGTAAATTTAAGTAATCGAAAAATACAGTCTTCGAAAACTTCATAAATTTATATTATGCTGAAGATTAATTGATAAAAGAGAAGTACTTGAGACTGTATTTCTCAGTATACAAGATAAGACTGAAAATGACAAAAAAACGATTCATATGTTCACATACCACATTTTCCGCAGCATGGTGCATACAGAACTTGGAAGTCACGCTCGCAATACTTGCGGCCTTCGAACTCGTAGAATATCCCTTCCGGGAACACGCGGAAACATTGTGCGCATCTGTACAAATATTATATAAATTGGTTAGTAGATAAAAAGAAACTAAAACCCAGCTAATTATATTACAAATTTATGCTACAACTAATACTCTACTATTACTTGTTACAATTTAATCTCACAAAAAATTCAAGTACTGCTCCCAGATCAGAACTCACTAATAGACCTGTACTACAAATGACTCATCCACAGTCTGACTGGTTTTATTAATAGGATAAGACACTCCTATCTAAGTCCTCGAGTTTAGCAGCACATTAATTACCGTCTAACAACATTATGTAGTGAGAGATTTCTATGAGAGACAGTGGTCCCCATGAAGGTGACCAATTGTCATCTAGTAATAACAACAACAATATACTGACAATCCTCTTCATATTGACTTTTTATACTTACACAAAGCAGTTGGTATGCCACAGCCCCCCATTGGAGTTAACAATCTTCTCATTGGGCTCAAAGCCTTCACTGCAGCGAATGCAGGACATGTTATCGAGCGACATGGTTGCAATGCTGCAAAATTTAGCTTATAAGTATTGTCATAATGACTGTTGGAAATGTATTAGGATTAATTATGATTATTTTATTGTCAGCATGCAAATGAGTAAAGTGGTTATTATGATAACTTTTATCTTGAATGTAGAATACAAATTTTACAATACAGATGCTTTTAATAAGTTTTTATAACATCAGAGCACACTAAGGATAAATATTTAACTTTAGAATGATGTGGTAACAGGAAAATCAGAATTTGCCTGCTGTGACTCAAATTAGTGTGTAAATAATTTTATTAGCAGGTATTAACACTTGATATCTCTTTAAAATTAATTGTAGATGTAGGTATGGAAAAACATATTTTAGTTCTAACATAAAATAATTGTATTGCTCTACATTCTTTGAAAAAAAAACAAGCTTTCATTCAACTTATTTAAATACTGTACTATTCTATAGATATTAGTGTAGCAGTGATATTTAGCACAATTTTATGTACATGTGCTAGTCATTATTTTAATTAGTTAGAGCCAAAGTTGAGGCGTAAAACATGAATGTGTAGGTGCTCGAACAAGCCAAATTGGGTTAGCCACTCCCAGTCTGGCAGATGTTGCTTACCCTGGCATTTTTTCCCCTCAAACGGAAACTACTACAAATATAATGTCTCGTGCACTAACTTCTCTGTCGAAAAGAAGAATATTACTCATCAATAGCACCCGTCTTTACGAAATTCTCAGATTATAAATTGAACTTTGAAAGAATCATCAGACGAAGTACCACAATGATGTAACGTTTACCGAAATAGATTTGTTCAAAGTAGTAGTGAATATACTTACTTACAACTTTAAATCATCAGTATATTTCTGTAAAAAATGTCGCTTTTCTACTATTTCTTATACCTAACTTTTAGCAAAAAGAAACGAAAATCAAAATTAAAACATCAAACAAATGAATGAAACAAATCAAATCTATCTTTTTTTTAATTTTTTTACGGCTCCTTTTGAGCTAATTAGGAGTGCGGTCTAAAACCAGTTGAAAATTATTCACGTTAAGAATTGAACACATTCCATTGCTTGTTTTGAATAAAAGTTTGATTAATGTTCAGCTGTTAACGCGGTAATTTAATTAAAATTTAATTGTTTATGGTTATTATTGTCTATGGTTCAGACAATTATACACCGATTATTCGAAATCTTTCGATCGTATCAACCATGATATCTTAATAGCAAAATTAATGAGTATCGGTGTGCACGGTGACCTGCTCCGGTGGCTAGAGTCATATCTGCGTAATAGAACCCAAGCAGTGAGACTCCGAAGTTACGTCTCTGGATATAATATAATTTTTTCCGGAGTTCCCCAGGGTTCACACCTCGGCCCTATGCTTTTCAATGTTTACATTCATGACGTATCATCGTGTTTTGTTAATTCCGGTATTCTGATGTACGCGGATGACAAGAAGGTTTTCAGGGCAGTTAAAGATTTGTCTGATTGTGTTCGTCTGCAGGAAGATATTGATAGACTCGCCGTATACCGTGGCTGTAATGCGCTGGATCTGAATGTTAAGAAGTGCCAGGTCATAACTTTCACTCGCAATCACAATAAAATCAAGTTCAATTACCAGGTTAATAGCACACCCATAAATAGAGTTGCTCAAGTTAGAGACCTAGGCTAGATGAAAAACTTCTATTCACGGCGCATTACAGCTACTTTACACAAAAAGCATGGAAAATGATGGGATTTATTCACAGAGCTACGAAACCATTCACAAAATAGAGATCCCTAAAACTGCTGTACTCCGCGTACATCAGAAGTATTTTAGAATATGCTTTTCCCATTTGGTCCCCGGGATTCTCCACATACAGGCAGCAACTCGAGTCGGTCCAGGCCTCTTTTATTCGTCGTCTAAATTGGCGACAAAAAATTGGTCGTTGCGAATACGCAGTGGGTCTGGAAAAACACGGAATGTTATCTTTGGAGGACAGGAGAACGGTAGCCAAGGAGTCAGGAGTCTTAGATTGGCTACCGTCGACCCCTCCATTCATTATATCGTATAGGAATACGATATAATGAATGGAGGGGTCGACTGTCCTCAACTTGTCGAGCGCGTGGGTTTACGTGCTCAGTGCATCCGCACCACAGATTAGAGTATATGTATCCGCACCCGTTACGCCCGCCTGCTGTACATCAATCTCGTCCACACCAACTATGCGCAGAACTCGGTACTCCATCGCGCAGTTCTCACATATGAGAAGGAATTCGCCAGCCTAGACATGTTCTTCCTAAAGCGCCGCTGAACAAAGTAGTCAAGACCCTCGCTCCGCCACACGCAACACACACTAATCACACACACCATACACACCTTCACCCACCCTGACTCACCTTCCCACGCGGATTGGTAACTGGAAATAACTGTTATTATTATTATTTTATTTTTCTGTATTCTTGATACGTGCCCTTTACCGTTTTCTCTCTTTTTAATCATATATATTTTTTATATATTCATATATATTTTGGCCTTACTCTCTTTTAATGTAAGTATATTGTTTAATGTGTTTGTGCTGTGATGTATTGTAATAAAATCATTTTTTTATTTTTTTATTGTTGCGCTTGATTCTTAATACTCTAAGCGCTTGGGAGATGTATTTCAGACCGAACTGTAACACACAAACATAAAGGCAAGGATGTATGGCTCAGTTCTATGCCTGTCCGTAATGGACCCTTAGAAAGTCACTTGAGATTTTTTTTAAATTTCTTCCCATGTTATTCAATCACATGAGGTTTGCCAAACTAAAAGAAAAATTCGATTCGTATACGTAATTTTCTTATCATAATATAATTTATGGCAGTAATTAAAAAAAACCTTTTACCATATTTAGTATTTTCAAAATCTAAAACATAAGTATATTAGCTGCAAATTCATATTTAAACAAGCAAAACGAAAATAGCTGTAATTAGGAATTATTAACACATAACACAACAAGACAATATCTGAGGATTTCTTTCGCACCAATTTTGTGCTTTTGTTTGTCTCATTTTTCGGAATTTACTTAATTTAATGTAAGAAACCAGTGTTACTTCATAAATTCATTGTGATTTTTTTGGCCCCAACGTTGAGTTGAGCCTATGCTCCTCCGTTTTCCTAACAAGATCTTAATTCGTGGTTGTGTAATTTTTCGTGTAATTTTATGACAATTGACTCTTTATTTATTTAATCTCGTGGTGTGTATATCGTGCTTGTATGTAATGAATTAAAAGAAAACTCAATATTTCACAGCAAAATGAGTACCGACACCTAGCCATAGAACTTGTGTTTGTTTTGATGCCAAATTAAGAACGAAAATAATAAAAGAACTCATTCAATATCTTTGTTTTTTTTATATCATATTTATTGCCTCGAAGAAATCTGGCGACCCGTAACCCCGATCAGGGTTGCGCTGAATTTATCTATATCGATAACTCGACACCACTAAACTTTGATATATAGTCTTCACTATTTCACAGCTGTCATTATGACAATAATAAATTGTCAGGCTGTCGAAATATGGGAAGAAATTACATAGAAAATCATTAAAAAAAAGATACTAGAAAGTTCCGCTTCTTAAAACGTCGATTGTTTGTAGGTAATGGTCAAAGTTGTCAAAAAAACGCGCTAAGATAAACGTAGAGGTGCAGAAATTGATTGTGCAGTTCTTTCTATTGGAAAAATGGATGAAGATACTCTCCAAACAAATTTAAATACAATTATGGAAATGATACTTGATGAAGAAAAGTTGGTAACGTATGTGTCGCTTAGTAAAGAACTGTGCATACACGTCAATGATAGCAAATTGTTATTGAGTAAAATAACCCAAGAAATCAAGGAGAAGCACCCCGATGTTATGCTAAATATAACTTACATGGTATCAGGCTTATCCGAGGATAGCAAATCTCGCACCACTGTCTTGTTGGAGAAGGAAAAGGAGACTCTTTTAAAGACGTTCAAAGTAGTATTTTTCGAGCACATTTACAGCATTAACAAAGGCCTACCTTCGGTAGATCATGTAGCTTTCTTAGCAATTAACAAGTTCCAAGATCTCCCGTTATGCACAGGTTTAATAAAAAGTAATTCCTGCATCAAAAGAACCTCAGATGAAATAGGAAGCTTGAAGCATAACAGCCAAGAAGCATTAGCAATTAAACAGAAACCAGTGATAATGCCTCAAAAGAAAATTATAGAGGAATCTAAAAAAGTGTCAAAAAATGGCCATGAAAAACCTAAAACTATTACTAAAATTCATGAAACTAAATCGGAGCCAACTATTAAAAAGGAAGTACCGTCACCAAACAAAGATTCATGTAATAATACAAAACAAAAATCTGATAATAAAAGGAATGGTAATAAAACACAGAAGGGTATTGCAGGATTTTTTAGTAAATCTAACAGTGCTCCTAATCAAAAAGTAATGCAAGATACAACAGAAAAGAAAGAAGAAATTATTACAAAAGTAGACAAAGAAGTGGTAAATAAACAGCATGAAGTAAAAGTTGAAAAAATGAATGTAGATGAAGACGTTGAAGTAGAAAAGGAAGATGTAAAGGTTGAAATAAAAAAAGCTATCAAAGGTAAATCGAAAAGTAAAACAGTCTACCAGATTAAAAAGAATGCTAAGATTGACAAGAAAAGAAAGAGAGTGTTACATGTCTCGGATAGTGAAAGTGAGGATGAAAAGGATCCATTTGCAGATGAGCCAGATCTTAATAATTTATCTGAGGATGAGATCCCTCCAACACCTACTATCAATACTGTAAAGATCACATCAGGGTTAGTCAATCCTAAGAAAAAGAGGAAGGTTGTAGATAAAACTTACACTGATGATGATGGTTACATTTTAACCAAGAAGGAGGTGGTGTATGAAAGCTGTTCAGATAATGAAGAGGAACTGCATGCTAAAGAGAATGTTAAGGTTCAGCAAAATAATCACGTAAAACAAGAACCCTCACCAAAAAAGAAAAATGGATCAAAGAATGCTAAGAAAAAGATTTCTCCTCCTCAGAAAGGGAAACAAGCAACTCTAATGAATTTTTTCAAGAAGGTCTAGAAGACATTGTAAATTATGGTTAATTTACAATGATACATTTTCTATAATCATGAACTTATTTTTAAACTTTTGTTGGACATATTTAGTAGATCTGTACGTCTAAATAAAATTACTATGGCTTGTATGTCTAAATAAAATGATGTTTCAAGTCATGTATTTTACTAATCTTCCTGGTTCAACACAGACGACGGACTGTCCGCGGCATACTTTTAGTCCATGAAAATTAACAGTACAGAACTCTGACATAACGCACATGGTGCACATTATTTTCGCGGACAAAATGTCCCGTGTACGTGGGATGCTCGCGAACTGGAGCGTACAATGAAGTACGCCAAGAACTTTGTTCCACACAACTTTGTTTGTTGTGTAGTTGTGCCGTTGAAATGAGTACATCGTGTGCGTTGAATCCGCGAAAGTCCGTCGCGCACAGTACGCGGCGAATAGTACGCCACGGACAGTCAGTTGTCTACGTTGAACCTAAATACCCTTCCCTTTTGAGCGTCGGTTGCACAGTGGGTAGGACACCGGACTGCCGTGCGGGAGGTCCGAGTTCGAAACCGTGCAGTGCCATGTACCAATGAGTTTTTCGTATTTGTCGAAGACTTACGTACATTTACCGACTACTCTAACGGTGAAGAAAAACATCGTGAGGAAACCTGCACTGAGATGACCAGTGTGTAAAATGAGGTTGGCACAAGGGTCGATCGGTGCCGCTGGGTTATTCCCGGCCCCAATCATATAAGATAAGATAAATACCCTTCCCACTTTGTAGCTACAATTAAATAAAACTTCCAATATGGTAAATAATACTTTACTGAACTTAAATTAAGATTGAAAACACATTTATCTTTTTGTTCCAATAGCTACTACCCAATCAGGATGTACTTGCACATCAACCAAATATGAGCACTTTGTGTTATACGTAGATGTCTGGACATCCTGGCTGGACATTTGTCTGTAAAAGAATGATATGTTAAGTGATGATTGGTTTTATTAAATCTAATATTAGATACGTACATTTTCTTGATCGGTAATGTTACGTAATAGGAAATACTTGCTTACATACTACTCCTTTAGGTACAGTGACCTAAGTGGTCTTGACCCCTGTTAATACTAAAAGAGCACCATCTGTGTTTAAGAAAACAAGCTTGATAAAATGACGTTACAGTGTCGTCTGACTTACTTATTCTTTGCATGATTATCCCACACCACCTTGACTATTCCATCCATAGCAGCGGAGCACAGTAGCGAATTTTCTAGCGACGTCTCATTAGGTTCCAAGACCACTCTATTGGTCAGAGTGGGCTTGCCAACTGCCGACCAGTCGAGCGCAGTGACTTTGCCATGATGTCCCCGGTATTCATGTATGCATGTGCACGCTGCCAAATCCCATACTTTTATTTTTTTATCGTCACCTGTAGACAAAATAAAAAATCTAATTATTTTGGACTTTACTTTGACTAGCTCTAGTTCAATAGAATCAATTTCAGAGATTGTATAAACCTTGATTCTATTTGGAAAGTTTAGTTTCCTTTCAATAACAAAAGTTTGACACTTGTGAAGAGTTTGTCCACATTCTCCAGTTTTGTTTTCCTTCTTTCGTCATGAATGGCGAGTAAATTGAATAGAAGAGAGAGGTTTTCTTTTACTATTTAGGGTAATTCTACCACTAACCGGCGCTGGCCAGGTATTCGCCGGAGGGCGCGAATGCGAGCGCACGCACGACGCCGCGGTGCCCCCACAGAACACGTAACACGCGAGCGTCGCACACGCTCCACAGCCGCACGCTGCGGTCGGCGCCACCCGTCGCGATGTACATCTCGTTTGGGTGGAACTTTACGCACTGGAACAATGGAACAACAATTTTTGTTAGGCAAGTTCTCCAGCTGATAGAGGAATCTGTACTAACTACCATATATATGCTCCAGCCAGGAGGTCCTTCGATAATTCTGACGGGTTATACTATGTTTTGTTAATAAAAAAAGTCATAAATTCTATTTTGGAAAAATTGAAGAATCACAAGAGCTACTACATACTTCTTCCAGCTAGTTCCACCATCCTATTATTCAAGTCAAGAATAAGGAAATGTACCCCGTAAAGAAAGAAAGACTCAGGGTTACACTTACTGTAACATCAGACATGTGTCCAGTGAATACTCTAATAGGAAATGTCCTATCAAGTGACCAGAGTTTCGCAGTTCTGTCATGGGAACCAGTCACTATGAAGGGACCACTCCTTGATATGTCCATGCACCAAATCGGATAGTTGTGTCCCCTGAAATGTAGTAGACAAGTATCATATTAATGAAAGGATACAGTTTATTGCACAAAAACTTAAGTGTGAAACAATGTGTACAAAACGATTTATACAATCTAAGCGGTCTTATCGTTAAGAGCGATCTCTTCCAGACAACCTTTTGGTAGAAAAAGGTAGGTTGTGCAATGATTACAATAGCAAAAATTAGGCACTTATGTGTATAAATATTTAAAAATTAAAAATATTTTATGCTAATTTAAGCACAGGAATAGAAATAGAGGTTGTGTAACCTGTATATAGAGGCACATGAGTAGTCAGAGAGTCTCCAAGCTCTCATGGTGTTATCATGAGACGCAGAGAGAACTATCTGCTCGCGTGAGAGAACGCTGATAGCTTGCACTGGCCCTGAGTGACCTCGCAAAGGCAGCCCTGCATCTATTTGTCTGAAAACAAAGAAAAGAAACATCACAAACTTACAATGACAACTTATTAATTAGAAAAGTTAGAGCTATTTATAGTTCAATAAATTATACCGGTAAAAAAAATGTCAAATCTACAATAATAAATCAATATGTTATAAATTATTTTCTTACAGGATATTATCTGCTGATGTTTCTGGTTCTGGTGGCATGTAGCACGCTATCTCTATGTCTGAAATGTTACGATTCGCTTTCCGTTTCACATTGTTCTGCCCAAGGTCCCACAGTCTGATTTCAGAGTTAGCAAAGCCTCCGCAGAGAACATTGCAACATGAGTCTGTCTTTGCACACACCAAGCTGTAAGAAACATAAAATTAACGTTTTTTTTCAAGAAATTAGTAGGAATTCTAGACAAAAAATATCATAGTTTATGAAATATGTATGAGGCTACCTAGCAAACTAGTACTATTTATTTATACTTACTGAGTATCAGGAGCAGCAATTTTGTACAATTTGAGTGGTGCCATTGATTCTCTGACTCCTTTAATGGCATCTTGCAGATCTCTTAGTTCTTTATCAACACTCTGATACTCAGCGTGTCCATTACATTTGGAGAAAATATCTGAAAAACAATATCATATCACAAAACAAGTCAACATTAGTTACAATATTATTAAAAATTTGCAAACGTAAATAAAAAACATAGTAAATGACTAAAAAGTCAAAAGTAGACTGGCTGATAAGATGCAGTATTATTTAATATGAATTGAGTATGTTTACCATTTATATCTGTAACTTTTTGTTCAGAATTAGTTGCAGTGACATTTATTTCTTCATCCATTTGTTCTTCATCATCTTCCTAAAATAAATAACATCTGATTAATTAACATTGAATGATATGCGAAAATTATTTGCATACCCTTAATTTACGACAAGTAACAAAAGCTGTACTTAACTGATTTTATTTCAAAAACTGATATTTTTTTAAAAAGTCACAATTTTACACTACAAAAGTTATATTCCAATTCAAGCTACCTAGATAAGTAAAAACAAATCCAATAACGTACAGGATCCTTTTTATTGGTGTCATTGTTGATATCAATGTGGAACCAGGTCTGGAGTACTTGTATCAGAAGCACATGACCATGTTTTGCCAAGTATGCTTTCAACATGTTCAAGGCATCTTGTGACAGATATATATCGAATTTGCATGACCTGAAAACAGTCACAACAATTTTAATACCAACATTGTATTAGGCAGTAAGATATGATAGCCATGTTTATCTGCTGGGCACTGCGTGCTACTGCTGGACAAAGGTCTACCTAAGGCTCTTCCATATATTCCAGTTTTGCACTATCTGTCAAATTTTACAATATAAATCCAAGTCCTCCGTCCATATGATATAACATAATATTGGTAAATAATAATAATTAATAATTAAAATAATAATTACTCAGGTAATTAAAATTAAAGAAAATAACAAATATTTACCGAAATGCAGCAATAGATGGTCTTCCCTCCACCTCCTGTAGTGTGTATATGGAGCCAATATCATCAAGTATTTGGTTCATATAGTCTTTCTCTGGAGTCTCATTATCTATAGTCCCGTTTTGTAATGAATTGAAGAGTTGCTCGAGGCTGTTTGGTCGATACAATGCCGATGGCAAGTTGCCGTCTATAGGCTGGTGGTAGGAAAAGTCCTTCTGTGGTAGAGTTGCTGAGTGTCTCTTGAGGAACATCTGTGCAGCCCCTCCATGGCCACCTCGAAGCATTTCAAGGTATAAGTGACAAAGCAGTGGACTTAGCAATCCAAATAACTCATTCTTGACGTTTTCGATGTTTATTTCCTTTATGAAGTTCACTAATCTGAAAATGTTGAAAATTGTTTAAGTTAACAAAGGAATCCAGGAATGTATATGGGATATATACTCAAGAATCGAAGTCACTTTACCTGGTGTATTGAACATCATACTGGCCCGGATCATTGTTGATACAGGAAAATAGTATAGAATTTGCACGACTTGCTTCACATTGGACTATCGTTGCTACGGCCATTTGTTCGGCGCTCTGGCTCAGACAATTATTGTTGCTGAAAATGTCTATATCCTGAAACACATGCAATTTCCGTAAGGAAAATTAAAGTACTTACAGGAGGATTGGGTAAAATAAATGATGGTCCAAAAGAACTTGCTGATCTTGACTTTACTTACAGGATAATTGCGGCGCTCTAAGTAGGAAGTTACAGCAGCTTTAACAGCATCATTTCTAGTCTTTTTCATTAAAGACATCGTTAATTCAGGCCCTGGTTTATAACTTCTTTCAACCAAAACAAAACATCATAACTTTAATCTGTGACAAAACGCAGGAACACAACTCAAACCATCATTTTAGTGACTGACTATTCGTTTCATCATAATATCTCAGATATTATGATGAAACGAATAGTACGAATAGTAGTAGTAGTAGTAGTAGATACCTGTCATTGATTTACAAATTAACACTTCATTTCGAAAGGGAAAAGATAAAGAGAAAAGTTAAAACTGATAGAAGAGCTTTTCACTTTCTTGTACAGTTATAACTACCTCTTTTTTTTTCTCTATTGTAGTGCTTAGACTATAAAAAATTATTTTTTTGACTGCGGAAATATTTCCGCCATGGAACGAACACCCATCCAAGAATTTAAAAAAATAGCATTCGGTTCGGATACACGTGCGTAGATATCGCAAAGCTTTACTGAAAAAACACTGGTTGCGTTTCATAAGTCATAACGTTTATTTACCCGACAATAATTACTCTACCCGGTTCCGGTATGGAACCGGGCAATTTCATCCGTCATGTGAAAGTTTTTACCCTAGAGAAATCAGAGTTAATTTTTCTCCTGTCAATGTGACAGATAGCTATGCGTTGATATTTGATTTATTCGCGTTGACAAGTTTGTGGCCGGACTTATGTTGTTGCGTTCATGCTGTTATGGCGTGTTCGTCCTATTTTATTGTTTAAAAACGGTTTACAGTGGTTATTTTTCCGTAAAACTAGTGTATTTTACCTAAAAATCGTCCGTGTTAAGTGAACGTATAACGTTCACGTTCGTTAACGTTCGTTCGTTCGTTCTTATTAATTAAGTGATTGATTTGTACCTTATGGTGGGCAATAAAGTTTTCTTATTCTTATTCTTCTTATATAATAAGACAGTGAAATGGAAGTGAAATACTACAGATAGTGTGGATCGGGCAACCTAAACTCCAATTGCACTTGGAATGCAAGACACTAGGCATTCCTAGTGCACATGACTCTTCCTTAAATTTCGACGTTGGTAAACTGTTTTTTTCAAAACAGACGTCAAAACGTTCGAGTTATTTTCAAAATTCCAATACGGCCATTGGCCAAATTGCAGTGTAATCAATAGCAGGGGCCAATCATTAAAGAAAAAAAAGTTTGTGGTTGTTTCATGACTCTTTTATCAATGTATGGGAAAAATGCAATTTTTTAATTTCTACTCTATTTTGGTAGGAGAGATGTTTGGTCGGAGCGGTATTTATTATATCTAAATAAGGTGTATTAGAAAATTTACTTTAATTTAAGATTTTAGTTTGCTAAAAGCAATTTGTATTCTATGGAGACAGCCGTTCGTAAACCCATCCGTCTTCGCCTTGATGCAATAGTTTCCCATCTATCTTGTCTTCGACTGTGGGCTTTCTGAAGTTGAGGCGATCGGCCAAATGATTTAGCATGCCTTGATAAAATTCTATGGATATTGGACGAATTATGTAACCGCCCCTGAAAATGAAAAACTTGTTACAAATAGTGATTTTCATCATCATCATCATCAGCAGCCTACTATAATGATTTTACCAAAACTTATTTTCGAAAAAGAGATTTTCATAATTATATATATAAGAATAAGGTAGTTATATAACTATACATCCAGTGGATTAGAATAAACTACCAGTTGGAAAGGTCCTACCATGTCCCGAGCCTTACGACTTTCATAGTTCGTGAAAAACTTGAATCCGTCTTTGTCGTATGTTCTCAATATAACAAATCTTGCAGAAGGACATCTCTCTCTAAAATTATGTAGGTAAGTTAAATTAATAATTACGATAAATATAGAATAATTATAAGTACCTACAACTTACCTGGATGCTGTTGCAAGGCACATAGCATTAGGATGCATGATTTCTTTTCTGGAGCAAGCTTCTTCATACCATGCCTTGAACTGCCCAAATGGTTCGAAGTACTTATCTTCCATACTTTTCTCATTCTTACATTTATTTGTTCTCATTCCTTGCGTATAAAGACAAAACGAATTAGGTAATGAAAGTGGTATGACTGGTGCAGAACAGTCAACCTGGGGAGGTATAGCCCTATTACTCGTACATGTTTTTAGCGGAAAGCAGCAATTGCTTGGATTTGCATTACAGTGTCCCGGTTTTAATTTGAAGGTAAGAGAGTCAGCATAATAGGTTATTAACAATTTTTTTTGTATTGCATCAATCAACTTACATGGACACCTGAAGAAGGATCTAAAATTAGTTTTCGATATCCCAACTAACATCAGAGATATTAATGGTTTAAGTTAGTACTGGAGAGATGCTCTGTCCCTTTTTACCAAACAGTCCTCTATTATGTAGCCAGGGCCTGCTTGTATGGTGCTATGGAACAGTGACGTCATAATTCTCTATTGCTGTTTCATTTTACCGTCTGATATTTGATGGCCTGTAGCTATTTTATATATCAACGAATTTTTTTTTTCACATTTTGTCCATCAATTTATGTCTCTATTTCTTAATTTTTTAGAAAACAAAAAATACCTACAAAAGTTGGAAACTAGATTGGAACACCTAGAACAGAAACAATTAGAAACTACCATACAAATCAAGAACGTACCAATGTTGCCAGAGGAAAAAGTTAGAGAACTACTGAAAAAAATTTCGGAAATTATTAACTTTAAGGGAGATGAATTTCACATCAAGAAATGCTACCGTCTCAAAGGGAAAAAATCGGGAATCAACCCTATAATAATGGAGATGCGAACTGAACAGCACAAAGAAAATTTCCTAAAATGCGCTAAGAATTTTAACAAAGAGAGCCAGGACAAGCTGAATACCGAACATTTACTATTACAGGGTGAAAAGAAATATATTCATGTCTCTGCGCATCTTACAAGAGCTGCTAGCAAACTATTTTATCAAACCAGAGAGCACGCAAAAATACAAGGTTACAAATATTGTTGGACAAAACATGGGAAAATTTATATTAGAAAAGATGACAACACTGAGGTGGTCCAAATTCGAAGCAGTGATCAACTAAAGTCCCTCTGACTATATGAACACATGAAATTGATTTTGCCGAAGTGTATTATTTTATTGTCTTTGATTTTACTGGAAACCGTCTTAATTTACTTTTTACTTTTTATTTCCTTTAATCACAAATCTCACACTTACAAACTTACACAATCCACACAACTACCACTCAATATTATGCCTATTTGTAATCACTTATCTAACATATTTGTATTTGTAAAAAAATCCAGCAGTAATTTGCCTCATCGTCTGCCAACTTCTATGGAAACTAGAAATAGGCATGATACCAACTTTTTTACATTTGTTACAACTCTGCGAAGAAACCAGGCTAAATCAACGTACTATATTGGACTGATCATGGCGGAACTCGGGACCTGTGAAGCACGCGATTCTCATAAATTAATACAAAAATTAAAATATTTAATTTCCCAAAATGAGCATACTGCAGCAAACAATAGAAGATATTGATCTTACAAATCCCTCTGAGATTTCCGTGGCTGAAGGACCTGAGCAATGCCGAGAACTGTTCAATGACGACGTGGATTCGAAATTGAAAATCCTACATCAAAACATAAGAAGTGTAACAAAGAATATTGATTACTTTCTGGTCTTCCTGGATAGACTGAATTTTGAACCAGATATAATTGTACTGTCGGAGTGTTGGCTACAAGATAATAGACCACCCCCACAAATACCAGGCTATCTGGCGCACTGGACCCGTAAAAATATTAATCAAAATGATGGGCTGATAATGTATGCCAAAAATAACTTACCAGTAACTGTTTTCGAGCCTAACTTCCAGGATGGTAACTGCTTAATTACACAAATAAATGAAGAGCTCCTTCTCATATCAATCTATAGACCGCCTAGTTTTAGAAATCTAGAATCTTTTTATAATTCTCTAGATAGCATACTAAAAAATTATAAATCAGCAAAAACAAAGGTAATAACGGGCGATATTAATATTGATATCAAAACACTTAACAATAAAGATAAAAATTCAAATTCATATTTAGATTTGGTAACTAGTCACGGTTATTACCCCGCTCATACTGTTCCCACTAGAGAGGGCAATTGCTTAGATCACTTTATAGTAAACACCAAAGTTAAAAACAAAGTAGTACTTATCGAAAGTGATATCACCGATCACTACACCTCGATAATAGGTATAAATCAGAAACCGGAAATGATTAATAAGTATACTACGGGTTCATGGTTGGATATGGGAGGTATACTTAAAACAATTGAAAGGGAAAATTGGCAAGAAGTATACAACAGTGCTGATGTAAACATGGCTACCGATACATTTATTAACATAATAAAAACTTGTATTGAGGAAAATAAAATTGAAAAGAGATTACCCCATAATAAAAAGACTAAAAAACCATGGATAACACCAGGGCTATTAAAATGCATCAGGAAACGGAATAAATTATATGTTAATTTCAAAAAACACAAAACCGATAAAGAATACGAAAATAAATATAAAATATATAAAACCATATGTAATAGACTTCTTAAGCTACTAAAAAAAACAATACTATATAAAAGAGTTACAGAAGGTAAAAAATGATAGTAAAAAAACATGGCAAAAAATAAAGGAAATCTGTGACATGCAGAAGCAAAAAACAACATCCGAAGAACTCTTGAAACTAGATTCAAACCCCATACACTCTGCAAACAAAGTCAATGAATTCTTTACGTCGATAGGCTGTAAATACGCTAAAAACATCTTACATAAAATTGATAAAACTGAAGAACAATTGGCAAAAGAATTATCTACAAACTCTAAACCTCTTCATTCTTTTTTCCTTCAACCAACAGAACCTTATGAAATAAATAAAATAATATGTAATTTAAAAAACGATAGTGCACCTGGTTGGGACAATGTAACGACAAATTTAATTAAACACCTCAAAGACTTTCTTGTTTTGCCTTTGACTTACATTTTCAATTTGAGTTTGAGTACAGGAATATTTCCTGATCATTTTAAAATATCCATCATACGTCCTATTCACAAATCAGGTGCCAAAACAGAGGTAACCAATTATAGGCCTATTGCGCTGTTAAGTGTTTTTTCTAAAATACTGGAAAAGGTAGTTAACAGCAGACTGACTAGATATCTTGACAAAAATGGGCTTCTCTCGGAGAATCAATTTGGATTTAGGTCACAAAAATCCACAGAGGACGCAGTTCTTCATCTAACGGAAGAAATCGTTTGCCAATTAGATAATGGAAAAAAATGTTTGGGTGTTTTCTTGGACCTCGCTAAAGCGTTCGACTCGGTATCCGTTCCGCTCCTCCTAATTAAACTTGAGAATCTTGGTATAAGAGATTTGGCGTGGCGATGGTTTTGCAGTTATTTAACCGACCGTAAACAAAGTGTAAGAATAGAAAATGTTATCGGAGATAGCTATAAGATCAAATTTGGTGTTCCGCAGGGTAGCGTTCTAGGACCTACCCTTTTCCTACTTTATATAAATGATCTGTGTAGCACGCACCTACGTAATGCCAAAATCACAACATATGCAGACGATACTGCAATTATTTTCCATGGAAAGTCTTGGGAAGGGGTGAGAGACGATGCAGAGTCGGGCATGCGAATTGTGGCACGATGGCTAGAAAACAATCTTCTAACGCTAAATGTATCCAAAACACAATACGTATGCTTCAGTATCACGAATACAAAAAGAATAAATTCGCCACATATGCTTAAATTACATACGTGTAACCCAACATCCGAGCCATGCTCCTGTGATACTATAACAGAAGCAACAGAAATTAAATACCTGGGTGTTTATCTAGACAAAAACCTGAAATGGAAGACCCACATAGACCTCTTGAGTGCAAGAACCAGGAAGTTGATGTTTGTGTTCAGGAGACTGAGAGATATAATGAATTTTGATCAACTTAAACAAATATATCAGGCACTGGGGCAAAGTGTTCTAATTTATTGTGCGGCGGCGTGGGGAGGCGCAGCCAAAACTCACCTGTTGCCTCTAGAAAGGGCTCAACGTGGGGTTCTAAAAGTTCTCACTAAAAAACCCTTCCGTTATCCTACAGACGAGTTATATAAAAATACAAAAATACTGACAGTTAGACAACTCTTTATAAACAATTTACTGTTAAAATTTCATTCGTTGATTCCTTTCATATGCATAGACTCTGATAGACAACAAAGATATAAGAAATGGCTAGTTCCAAACAAACACACTACTTTTGGACAAAGATTTTTCGATTTTCTGTCACCCCGATTGTATAATGCCCTGGAAAAGAGATTCAGCACTTGTAATCTCTCCAAATACAAATGTAAAAGTATAATAAAAACCTGGCTCCTTGGTTTGAACTATGAGGAAACAGAAAAATTGCTGGCCATAACCAAATAAAATAAATAGGCATATCTAACCTACATAATAAACACACACGCACACTCACTTACACACAACACACACACACATTTTAATAAAACCACACTCTCATACACCCCATGCTGGGTGTATCCTCCCATACTATCATAATGTTATAGATATTAAGCACTAAATAACTTTACCGACAGCAGCACACACAAAAATACAATTTAATAAACCAATATGGTGGACCGGAAGCAAATGATACCTACAGCACAGGGCAACCTATTGTAGGTATCAAATACAAATATTTCACCCAGCCTAAAAAAAAAAAAAAAACACTACACATGACCTTTTGAAATGGAATAAACTCTGTTCTGATTTAGATTAAGATATTTTACATAAATTTCATTAGTATTTTTTTTTATTTGTAACTTAGTTTAAGGCTTTTTGTCATATTTGAAAATAAACTTGTAAAACTTGATATCCCAACTAACATCAGAGATATTAATGGTTTAAGTTAGTACTGGAGAGATGCTCTGTCCCTTTTTACCAAACAGTCCTCTATTATGTAGCCAGGGCCTGCTTGTATGGTGCTATGGAACAGTGACGTCATAATTCTCTATTGCTGTTTCATTTTACCGTCTGATATTTGATGGCCTGTAGCTATTTTATATATCAACGAATTTTTTTTTTTCACATTTTGTCCATCAATTTATGTCTCTATTTCTTAATTTTTATGCAAATGCATTTAATATTTAATACTTGGAAAATACCCTATTATCGGCACATAAGGCGCTAGGTATGCTAATCCTACGGCCGAAGGGAATTAAGCAAGTTCTCAACGTTAGCAGTGCATCGAAAACCTTAAGATAAGTAGATAAACCAGTTATACAAGTTGCGCAAGTAAGTATTAACTTAGTTGCTACATTTCACTTAGATAATTACTTAGTCCAATCCAAGGCGACCAATTTACTTAAAAGGTGCCAGCCAGTCGCTAGGTAGTAGTTCATTGGTTTTCAGTGCGTGCAATGCTGTACCCGAGTTGAGCAAAATTCAATACATGTACCTACTGCAACGTGATTCGGGAATGGTCCCAAAACATAAAAATTCATGAAAAAGCTACTGCAAACAAAGAATTCACAGATAAACATAGAAATAAATATATAGGTGTACACTTCGCCTGCCTTGATATGAATCAAATTATCATTTTATGGGGTTTGCTTGAAGAGATCTCACTTAGAGATAAGTCACGCCCTTTGTGTTTCACATATTTTTGTATAAGTTTGTATTATAATGTTTGTGTACAATAAAGAGTTAATTAATTAAAGAAATACGCAATGGTTTACCTTTTAAAGTGTTAACCAGTAAATACTTGGCAGTTGAAAAGTTTCTGGTGACTCGTGATCGAGTTTTCTGCATCGTTTGATACAGCAGTGTCATAAAAGTAGGCTAGGCAAATATCTGGACACTTGGTATTTTACAAAAATGTATTTAGTAGTGTAACTATTATGTTGACATCCAGTTGTCATCCATCTGTCTAGATTTTGACATGTAGGTATCTAAGACATATGTTTAAATAAAACAAAGAAGACTATATTATTCTTACACCTACTTGTGTTGTGGGGAGGGATACCCTACCTGGTGTGGTGGGGAGTGGACCTACCGAAAGTACGTAATTAAAAAGAACTCTGTAAAAAAGCAGGGTATAAGATCTTAGCCTAGGCACATCCTTGATACCTATAATACCTATCAGTATTTTATATATCTAACATACATACATAAACTCACGTCTACAACATGTCTCGTTATGGACACAAAATGTCTATCAGTATTTATCACATATTTTAAAAAATGTCTATGATTCGGTATCTATTTTATTAGGCTTGCTTGGTTGGACATAGACATATTTTATTGATAATGTTCATTACACGTCAAAAAGCAGGTACTATACACTCATTCAATATGCATCATATACCAAGGCATACACTTAGACAAAAACAAATACACAACCTCCCGGAGGAACTACAGGAAAAATAATACATTATTTATATAGTTCTCCTCGTCGAAACCGACGACGGCGACCTCCTTCAGTTCCTAGCATGCGCTCGAATGTGGCTGGCGAATCCGAACTTGCTCTTGAAGACCCGGTCACAGCGATCGCAGTAGAGTTGTCCGGCACTGTTGTATGTGTAGTGGTAGGAAGGCTTTGGGCGGGTTTTCCTTGCATGGCGTTTGGTATCAAGAATAGCTAGACGGGCCTCTTCGAACTGGGCTACACTTTTCCTGACACGCGTACGCCACTCCGGCCTCCGTGACGCGAGCTCTTCCCACCGCTCAGTTGGTATATGTACATTATTTAACAATGAGTTAAAAGGGCATTGTGATACAACTACCTAACTGATATCAATAAGTATACCTACATAATCTAATATGTAGTACTTACCTATTCGTAATTTATACTAACAAACAGTTTTGCGGTTAACTGCACTGCACAATGTACAATATTTTAGGTATTAAACTTAAAGCGATAACCTTTTGTTATGATTAAAATATGAAACATACATACCTATTGGTAGTTATTACAGTTTTGTCGGACTGTAAGCAATTTAGAATTAAATAATAGCTTTTGTATATCCTTTACTTATATTTCCTTAAATATTCAGTTTACTTACCTACTTAGTTATAAACTTATAAATTACTTGCTTGCCTACAGTATGAGCAAACTAAAATACTTTTCGTTATTTCTACTCCTGGTGTGGTGTTCAACTACTGTAGGAGATTACAGAGTTGGAGAAGACGTTAACGGATTTCTATTTAATATTGACAAGGATCAAAGTTTCGAATTTGTTGATCTAAGCTATATAGTCGACGATGGAAAGAATTTTGGGTGAGTTTTTATTAAATGTGGGATGGATGAGGATGCGAGGGAATATGTACAAAGTTTCCAATTAATCTGACAAGCAGGTATAGGAGCTGAAAACCCCCTCACAATCAAGAACCAGTGGGTACAGTCGACCACAAGTTAACCTACTCAAAACGTCAAAATTTGAGAATCTGAAATGTATCATATTATTAGGTATATAAGGTTGAGATTTAATCGAACAGAAGGTCGACTGTACCTTTGCTAATCTCGACAGCTGTTGTCGATGTACCTATACGTAGCGAGTAGTCTGTGTTAGTAAACGTCTACGGTGTGGACTTATACGTAACGTAGTAACCATGAAGATACGAACGCCCACCCATTGGGAAGGGAAACTATTTTTTCTTTCATCCATGGTAGTGATTTTAGCCTAAAATGGCAGCGCCCGCCATTATACATCTATAATTTTTTTTGTTAATTATACTAAGTATTATGATTACTTCGCATTGCAGATATAGGTCTTCAGATTTCTGCGTAGACGTAGATAGAGAAGAGGACAATTGGAACTATTACAATCACCATTTCACAACGAAAAACAAGGCCGTTAAAGATGTCTCACTGAATAATCTTATCATTCCATGTAAGTTTACTAAGTAAAAGAGGTATTAAAAAAAATTCGTCCACTTGCCAGAAATATTACCTACCGAGCAAACATTGCACGAGATCCAGTCATGAATTTGTAAATAAATTTGTCCAAAAAGTTTTTAAAATTTATAAGTTATAGTAAATAATGATATCATGCCATCATATGGCCATTTCAAAATAGCAGACCTAAAAATATGTTAAAACAGCGTGGCGCGACGTATCTACATGTTGATATTTGGCTTTATGTGCTAATTTAAAGTTTATTAATCAAAAATCTTGTAAAATCATCCAATATTAATTAAAATAATCATTATTTATTTATCAAATTATTGTCATTGAAAGCAATAAATTGAGGTTATGTTATGTTTAGAACAAAATCATCTTTAAGCCGTAGTCGTACATCGTATTTTTTAATGTTTTTTTAACTGTGCTAGCCACTAATGGTAAAACTTGCAGGATTATCTTCTAACCTGTGAGAGCGTTCCATAACCAGTTGAAATAATTCACGTTGACAACTTCCGTCTTCCATTACCGTGTTAACAGCTGAAAATTATCAAACATAGAATTGATACAAGCAATGGAACGTGTACAATTGTCAACGTGAATAATTTCAACTGGTTTTGGAACGCACTCTATAACGGAACAAATTTTAAAATAAAAAAAATATGTTTAAATTAATATCTCGCACTCTTACTCTGCACTTTATGATTTTCCAGTGATAATAGCAGACATTAGTGGTAAAGTGAATGGAGACGCGAATTTTGTGCTCTACAAGCATCACTTGGACTATTTCCTGAACAATTACTTTGGGCGGACGTACCAACCGTGCCTCATCGTGTTCAAATTCGGATGGACTAAACATTACAACTATCAGCTGAAGTATGATTTTAAGGGGAACGGCACATTGCATTACCCTGGTAGGTTAAATTCGATAGTTTCCAAGTAACAAATATGAAATGCATTTCTTAAAAATTAAGAATATACTGTCTATTCTTAATTCACACTTGGCCATCAATTTATGTCTATTATAGACATAAATTGATGGCCAAATGTGAAAACAGAATTAAAATTCGTTGAAAAATAAAATAGCTACATGCAATCAAAAATCAAACGATGGAAAGAAACTGCAATATTACATCGTGACGTCACTGTGTTGTAGTGCCATACAAGCAGGTCCTGGCTACATATAAAGAACCTGTTTTGCTAAAAAGGGACAGCTAGCATCTCTCCTGTATGTACTAACTTAAATCATTAATATGTCTGATGTTGGTCTGAGATATCGAAAAACGAATTTTAGATCCTTCAGGATATCCATGTAAGTTGATTGATGGAATAAAAAAATAATTAAGTCAAATACCGAATTTTAGGACTTAAATGGTTGGAGGTAGAAGAACACTAATTTTGCCAAACTCAGTGAACAGCAAGATATACAAACTGTTTTCATTCATCAACCCAAAAACGTTTTTATGTCAATAAACTAATACTGGCCAATATTGCGTAAAAAATATTTTTGAACGCCAGAAAAAAAGAAATCGATTTACTTTTAATTCTTATTAATGGCATTTTAAAATATTTTTTCCAGAAAAGTTGGCCAGTCTTTCTTGTAGTTTATACAAACTTTTTTTACAAATTTGAATAATAATTAAATGTTTTCTAAATACTTATAGGTATGAGCGAGGAAGTAGCTAAATGGATAACGACAGCATATAAGAACGTAGTTGGAGTAGGAGTCGACTTGCCTTCTGTAGATCCTGAATCTTCAAATGGTTCTCCAGCTTTTGATGCGTTAACTAAAGCTGGTGTATACGTCTTGCAGAATGTAAAATTGGATCAATATTTACCTGGTGCGTTTCATTTCAATTATCTTAATTCTATCTTTCGTATAAAAATATTGTATTTGTCTGTGAATTTTGTTTTTTTTCACTATCTATAGGTATGTACTTACCTTCTTTTTCGTTGTAGTACACAACGTAGGTGAGACCGGGGACAAATGGGGCAAATTTTACTTTCAGGCAATTTGCGCCAAAACTATTAAAGCTATGGAAAAGTACATAATTAAGTAATTTAACATCTAAAATTCTGTTTATAAGGGGTTACGTGAAATTTGAAACAACAAATCGACGTATTTATTTCATTTGTGTTTCAATCAATCTTAAATCTGTAATATTTGGCCATATGATGACTAATTAATCGACTTTTATAAATTACACAATTTGTATGAAAATGAGCCTGTCTCAATTGCCCCATTGTCTCAACTGACCCTCTTCGTTTATTATTTGGTAAATACCTACCTATAAAATAAATTAGAGCACTAGTTTGTTAATTCACATTTAATTGACACTTTTAAAATAATTAACAAACAACAACTCATTTTCTTCTAATATCATGTACACAAAATATTCTGCATTTGTACATAATAAGTATATTTTTTATAAATAAATAAATATACAATTTGTACTGTCTTCATCGTCTTCTATTTCGAGGCATCTAAAGAAGAATTAATATTCAAATTAAACAAACCATGGCTCATCTACAGAAACAAAAAGCTGTTGTCAAATGCGAGTCGAAATCATATTATTCTGTTCTGTTAGTGATCCGTATCGTATTATAATTTTAACTGACTAAATTGTTCACGATTTCACAAACCGCAAAACAAAGTTTGTTACTAAAAGTTTTTTTATTGTAAGGATAAGGAACTATTACGAAAAAATCACCTGTGGCAATTGAGCAATAGGGGCAGTTGAGACGTCTTATTTTCCCCACGAAAAGTGTATTAATTGACCCCAGTGCCAGTTTTTTAAGAAATCATCATATTACCCGAAAACGGGGAGCTTAAACAAGACAACAGTTATACATTTAAATACTTAATAGACCAAGAATCATGAAATTAAAGTCAAATTTCTACGAGATTGCTTAAATAACAAGATATTAATTCATTTATTAAACGGCAGAAATTTACTTTTGGGATCCAAAATTTAGGCGCCCTCTGGAACACGTGCGCGCAGAATTACACCGGGCCCTTTAGATGTACCTGTAGATCGCACTCACACATTGCTAACATGCATAGTTTACGAGAAAATGGCCTTGTCTCGACTTACCCGTGTAACTTTTGTCCCCGGTCTCCCCTACCTAAGTATTTCTTATTGATGAGGACCTGGTGTAACTACTTTCTTGGCAGATTTAGGTTATGGGGTGTATTGATGGTTTGCCCTTGTCTTTCAAATTTCACTCACTCATTCGCTCAGTGTCTGTAGGTTTCCTCATCATGATGTTTTCCTACTCCGTTAGAGCATGAGGAATGTAAGTTCGTAACTCTTCGAAAAAACTTAAAAACTCATTGGCTTTCCTGGAGTCGAATCCGAACCTCCCGCATGGGAGTACCGCATCCTAGTGACTACACCTCCGACGCTCTCATATGTACGTACTCTACCATCGAGCATCAAAAAGGATATAAACACTGTCGAGCATCTATAATTCTCGTTCCTTATTTAACCAGATACTAATATATGAAATATTTCTATTGCAGAAGCGTCATGTACAGCACTGGTGTTGCCTGTGAAAGCAAAGGGAAATTGTTCGCCTTACCGTCTGGCGGCCATCTGTCCAAAATCGCGTATGAAGCGGCCTGAGATCCGGCTACATCGCCTCTAATATATACCTATCTATATTTCTCTCTGATTATATTCAAATAAATTATACAATCATTTATCACATATATATTATGCTAGTTACTTATTCCTGTACTGTGTTGTGAATCACAATTTATGATTCGTGAGTTTCGTAACGTAACAGCGTTCTAGTTTACCTACGCGTCAAACTTCTAGATAGAGCACGTGTCTTCGTTCACGTCGCCGCATTCGCTCTGCGACACTTCTATTTAACTACTATACCTACTTCGTACCAATTGGCCCAATTTGACGAAAGACTTCGTTAAGTCAGTACCTACACACCGCATCAAACTTCTAAATCACTCCTCGTTGCAAGTCTTGAGAAATGACTGGAACAACCTAAAAATCGATGTAGGTAGAGGCTCTCGATGCCTACGTCAAATCCACGCTAATTCCTCAAACAAATAAATTTTACTTAATTCCTAGTAATAGTACGTAGGTACTACATATACATATATCCTACTGTATTATACTAATGGTAGATACCATTCCAAATTTCCAATTCATTTCATTACCCATCCTGCAAATGAAATAAATGTGTTTGTTCATTGTCCATGTATGACTCCTAAGTGGATAATGAACACATTCATTCCCAAGTTAGAAGAGGAACGACTGGCGTGGTTTGGCCCATGGCATAAGTAAGAGTAGGTCGACCAGCTTTAATTCCTACAGATTTCGTATACCATAAGTAACTTGCTACTGTCGTAACCTATATTTTTAACCCAAACCATCATGTGTCGGATCATAATACGTCCTACACGAATTTCATGTTCGTGTAGGACGTATTTTTCTAATATTATTCGGGTAGGTACCTATAGATACAGTCGCAGTCATCAAGTGGTTACCACCTGCAACTCACACAATCGTAAACTAATCGATTAATCTATGGTTTCACCAGCTTACACAATCTATTTTATGTGGTTCTAATACCCGCGAAAGCACATTTAAATCAATTCTGTAATTTTAGAGTGCCAATGTGTAAAGCAGGTGTAACCACTTTCTGACCTCCACTGTAGGTACTGTACATTAAGTGCAATGATTTTGAAATAGAAGGGCGCTACCTACTAGTTCGATTTATGTGAAGTGTTAATATGGGTGATTTCTTAATATAATTACCAAGATCCTGATTGTAGAGTCGTCCTTTTTTAAAGGAGGGACAGACTATAATAGAGTGCGCCATGTTGCGGAATTTTATGCGAACTAATTTTTCATAGCGATCTCCAAGGATCCTACGCTAATTGCCAAAAACACAAATGACCAATACACGTCAATACGTGTTTTGGTCATTTGTGTTATTGGCAATTTAAATCGCGTATTTAGTGTTCTGCGTGTTTGGCATGTATATTGTAAGACTGATATTGATATAGAATAGACTGATGTAATCTGAAGATAGTATAATAAGTAGGTGCTTAAAAATTCCCTTGGATGTAATAAGCATAAATAAGATCTCTCTACCGCTTGTGAATTGATGACAAAGCAACGAGTTGTTTTTGACCTGATCGACCTGAGTAACTAATTTCTACGACTTACAGGCACTTAGATTATGTTGGTTCTATTTTAGTCGATGTCAAGATGGCTCTTGTATCAGTTGTGGTTGTGTTTACTTGTCTAACCAGTTTTCTAACAATAATATCCGCGAATACTAATAATTTGAATAATATTCTTTTCAGTGGTGATTACGAGTTCATAGATTTGACTTATCCTTTCGATAACCAAACTATTTACTGGCCGAATACACGGAATTTTGAGTTTACTAAGAAATTGGAGAATGTTCTTGAAGACGGAACATTGTAAGTGACCCCACAATTTAATTTACATTGAATTCAAGGATAATACAAGGTGTTAATGAAATAACGCACATTACAAATGGATTCAGTTCAAATAGGTATAGTAGTAGTAGGTAGGATAGGTATTTGTTACTAACTACCTATCGACTCATCAAAACAGAAGTTCGAGTCGTGCGAATTGGCGCAACAACCTATCTTAGTAGGTAGGTTAATCAAAGTAAAGAGGTGTCCTTGATCTTAGGATTAAGAATAAGTTCTTGAGACCTTTCGTATAAATGAGAGCATGTCAAAAATGAAAGGTAAAATGTTTCGGGCATCAGAAGCTCTTTGGCCACACTACTCCAAAAAGGCAGGTATGCAGTTCGTCAGAGAAAGTTCGTATTAAATTGCGCTGTGACATTTCACCTTAACCTACCTATGTAAACAAACAAATGTTTGTCCAGGTATTCAGCATATGAGTTCGCGGCAGGAGAGCACGGCGGCACGCATATAGATGCGCCTTACCACTTCCTGCTGTCCGGCTTGCAAGTTGGAGCAATTCCTTTGGAAAAACTCATATTGCCGCGTAAGAAAATACTCGTAACTCTACTTAACCATTACCAATGTCTATTAAACAACTGCTCATTGCCCAACAGTCGCGTAGATTCCATGGTCCAAGAGGACGCTCGTATTGACCATGATACCATTAAGTTGTACCACTTTTACCACGGGCAATTTTATTTATGCGTATTCCTTCTGACCAAATCCAATTGCTTGTGGAAATGAAATGAAAAAAATATTGATAACGTTACGTTGTGGACTGCTGAACCCAGAATTTCATATTGATTTATGGGAGCGAGCGCACCGCTTTAGCTAATGTTTCTCACTCGAGATATCATTGTGCAAGAACTAGCATGTAGGTATAACGTCGCAAAAAACGACCAATCGTAAGCAACCTGCAGCTTGCAAGCAAGTTTACCTTGCAGTTCTGTATCTCGCGAGGTGTATGATTTATACATTGTGGTTGTGGTACATTGTAAACCAAGTGCTTATATAATAGAACAAAAAACGCAAAGAGTTGCGTAGATGGAGCCTCTAGCATACTCCGTAAAGAGAAAAGCAAAATGAAACATCAATTTTGAAGATATCAGAAATTCTCGTTATTTGGGTTAGTTTAATTTAATTTTTCAAAGCAAAATTGAGATGCAAAAGCAAAATTGTGATGATATCATGGCGTCATAAGGCCATTTCAAAATAGCAACCTAATTTTTTTTAGACAGTGTGGCGTGTCTCTACATACAAAAAAAGAAGAAAAATAAAAGATTTGGTGGAAAGTAACGTATCTACATGTTGATTGGCTACGTACCATTGTGCCAGTGGCGCCTCTAGTTGTAAAACATTGCAAGATTATCTCTTATTGAAGGTTAACCCGTATTTTACTTAAATGTTTCAGTGATAATAGCTGACGTGAGCTCACAAGTGAACGGAGACCCAAACTTCGTTCTTTACAAGCAGCATTTGGATCACCTCCTGAACGACAACTCGGGTAAACCCTGCGTGATCGTGTTCAAGTTCGGTTGGAGTCAGTACTTCCATGACAAGAAAACATATTTAGGATTGGATGAGCATAAAAATACTTTAAATTTTCCAGGTACCGCTATACAAATATTGTATGGATTATATAGATAATGTATAATTCATATCTTAGATATTGACGTACGTTTCTAATCTAAACGTGCATTCACTGGGGTATTTCCAAAATAACCGGCATTGTACCGTTGTACAGTGGACAACACATCAGGCTATAGGCTCTATAGCCTTTAGTCCTAGACCTATGTCCTTTAGTACTTTGTCCCTTAACTTATTTGACAGTCATACGATTGTCAAGACATCATAACAAGAAATTATCGCGACAGGGTTCCACAGAGAGCTCAATGTGTTTTCTTCACTGCAATGAAGGTCTTTCCTGTCGCAGGTCTCAGCAGCGAGATAGCTGAATGGATAACGTCTTCATACAAAAACGTAGTGGGCATAGGCGTCGACGTGGCATCCGTCGACCCTGGCTCTAGCACAGACTTCTCAGTGCATAAAACATTTGCCAAGGCCGGACTATACAATATCGAGAATGTGAATCTCAGTCGCCCTGTACCAGGTACTTAACTTATGTATGCAAATGTAAAAAACACACGCACTCATAAAAACTATCTCTCTCTCTCACACACACACACACACACACACAAACACACACTTATAAAAAGGTAACCAATGTGTAAAATTCGAACTGCCGTACGAATAAAAAATATATGGCAATATCTGGTCAAACAGTATTCGCTGGATGTGTAGTACTTGGTGGACGTAATGCAATCGATCGCAGCCCTCGCAGTGGCCAAAAACAGAAATTATGTGGGCTCTGTACCTATTTCTGTCAAACAAATCTGTGCAGAAACTGATTTTCGCATTATACACACAAAAATGGGTCACAATAGTTGTGTTGTAAATTACAAGAATACTGGAGGAAATAGTAATTTTCATATCCACGTTGTATTTAATTTTTCTACATCCCAGATAAGTTCAGCAGATACCAACAATTAGCCTTTGGATACAGTTTGTGGTTGGAATATATTATATTGTGAGTGACGGTCACAAAGCCGGTCTTTATGATTATACTAATTACGACCTGAAAACGATATTTAATTTATTACTAGCGATACAGGAACAATTATGTTTATCATTTTTTAATGAAACCTAATGGTTACATTAAAAAATGTTAATACATAGCCTTATTTTTCTCGTTTTACTACAAAAAAACATGAAGTAAAGAAATCCTGATGTACCTATCCAAAACAAAACACTTTCTATATAAATTTTACTGAACCGAAACGGTTTCACAAGTCTGTCTACACAAATTAGAGCAATATAGTGAAATTCACAATATTTTGACAGAAACGTCAGAGCCCACAAAGTTGCGAACGCTAGGCGGCGCTGGCGACATCATTTTACTAGTTGTAATCTTTCTTGCAACTTACGGTTTATCCTGTACCTATTCTCCTTTACAGAGTACGGGTGTACGGCGTTGGTGCTGCCCATGAAAATATCACAGGGCACAGGAGCGCCGCTACGCTTCGTGGCGATATGTCCAAAACAAAAACCTACAGCTTTCTAATAATGGAGCGCCGCTACGCTTCGTGGCGATATGTCCAAAACAAAAACCTACAGCTTTCTAATAATGGAGCGCCGCTACGCTTCGTGGCGATATATCCAAAACAAAAACCTACAGCTTTCTAATTATCAAGTTATCATTATCTATATTGTACCATTACTACCATTATCTACTATTTAGTTAAATAAAAAAAGATGTTTTATAAGACATTGGTACCTTATTATTACACTCGAAGGATTGCATTATAAAG
This sequence comes from Hofmannophila pseudospretella, assembly GCA_947369225.1. Lineage (NCBI taxonomy): Eukaryota > Metazoa > Arthropoda > Insecta > Lepidoptera > Oecophoridae > Hofmannophila > Hofmannophila pseudospretella. The sequence continues at coordinate 6,896,195 of OX376321.1, read as the reverse complement.
TATATAAAAAGAAACAGTTGTGAAAAATCAACTTTTAATGAAATGAACGTACTGCTAAAATAAGAATTTCAGTATAAACTTTTAACGGAGTTAATTTAACAAAGTACTTAAAATTATAGGAGTTAACACATATACTTAATTAGGTTATACAAAACGAATCAGTCGTAAAACAAAAAAAAGTTGTTTTGTTTGTTTTAGGAATTAGTATGTACTTAAGTAACTAATCAAAGTATTTACCAATCAGTTTTACACACCCTAAATTCCTAAAACAATTTGTTGCACTAAACCTACTTAACAAATGAAATAAAGAAATTGCCTTATAGGCTCACATACAAAGAGTTCAAGAAATTCTTAATCACCGTAAAAAAATATTAATATTAACATTAACATGTAGTTCGCTCGCTATTCTGTATTCGAAACTCAATAATTTGTCTCGAATACAGAATAATTTTGTAAAAATGCAGGTTTATATGTTCTACAGCTTCAGAACTATATTTAATGTCAGGATTGTTTTTCTAATTCGTAAGACAAAGCTATATCAATAGCTCTAAAAATCACTTTGCATTAGTAGAATAATGGATAACGAACTGTATTTTTCAAAATCCTTGTATTTGTAAGATATAATTTATAGTAATAGTGCCGCGAGTTGCACCCTATTACAATCAGTACCGACCTTTAATCACAAGAATCGGTATCAGTCTCTAAAAATATCTTGTCACGTATCAGTTGTTCATAAACTAATTGGCCGTCATCGTTCCGCAATTCTACGCTCGGTAGCGATTCTACGTAAGTAATTACTTTGGCGTGGAACGGTCCCTTGTCTAGGAAGGTGTCGGCGTATGCTTGCGAGATGTGGTTCATGTCTAGTTCGGTGTTGACCTGTATACCGTGGAGCACCGCTGTTGCAGTAGCGGGCTGCAGGCGCGCCAATTCCTCGTCTATCTCTCTGATATCGGTCAGGGACACGACTTCAATATTCCCGTAGTCCACATACCTGATTTTGACTCGGCTTTCCTCCTCGCTGTATTGCAGGATACATGCCCGGTACCAAAGGCCATCCTCTTGGAACAAGGCGACACACGCCTTATTCTCGAATACTCCGTTCAACGGCGGCATATTTCCCCCCTCACGTTGTACAGTTTCGAACAATTGTTTGTATACCAAATCAGTTTCATCATCGTGAATAATACTCAACGCCATTTTTGTCAAATCGTTAATAATAGTTATGTTGCATTGGAATTCTTCAGTGTCGTTCTTCGGGTACGATAAGTACCTTCCGTCGTTGGATTCGATTCCTGCATCATCCACTAAATTGTCTTTGTTATCTATTGGTGTCATATTAATCGACTCGTCGGTGGAGATCGTTTCATTGTCGTCATCGACAATGTAATCAGGTCCCGAATCTGATTGCACAATAACGGGTTCTTCGACACGTTTGTTCCTGGTCTTTGTCGGGGCGAATTTCCTCTGTATGGGCTTCGAACCGTCGGTGTACACGGCCATATCGAAATCGACCAGATGGTCGTTGATCCACAGTTTGTCATATTTCAAATCTATCGGAATGAGGTCTCCGATCTTTTCGCCGGTTACTTTTATGAAGCACTGTTTTTCCACAACGAATTTGTGGATGTAGTCTAACGTTTGTCTGTTCCAGTGGCCGTCGGCGGGGCGAATGCGGTTGAGTATGCACTTGTGTGCTTGTACGGGGATTTGGTACAGCGCGATACTTTTCCTGAGGTTTTCGAAGGAGCATATTTCCTCGTTCCCGTAGTCGATGTAGTGGACGAGGCAGGCTGCGTTGTCCTCGTGTACGTCGATGATTCTGCCGCGGTAGAAGCGGTTGTCGAGGAAAAAACGAGCGACGCAAGGCTCGCCCACGGTCCACTTGGTATACTTCGCCTTGAGGTCGGGTGTATTGAAGCGCACGTTCAAAGCTTTTCCAATCAGTTCCAGAGTGTCTTGCTGTGTGACGTCATGTAGGTACATTACGCCTTGGTTATCTATGTACCTGTAAGAATTATTTCATTTTGTTGTTAGGGGGCGCCAATGTTGCGTAAACGTTTCGAGTTCCCCGACCAAACAAAGAGTGATATAAATAATAAGTTATATTGACGCGCATATACGTTTGGCTGGGTTTTAATATCTCAACAACCGATGATACGATTTTGACTTGCCGTTGTGGAGATCTCCTTACTTTTTCTTGGTCATCATCAGGTCCTTGAGGTTCCAGATGTGGGAAGGGCTACATGGTCCAAAACATTTGAGCTCAAACTCGAACCATCTAGTTATTACCGTCCCAGAGATCCCATCTGACATCAAAATCTTGGAAACCACTGATCCAATTTTTATCAGACATGGCTAAGAACACCCTTGACGAAATTCTCTATTAATTGAATAAAACCAGTAGATCTCTAAGATCTTGGAGTATGACCTATGTCATCTTCGATGTCAGATGGAATTCCAAGAATAAATGTTTAGGAGGTTTGTGCTGTTCCGACATTTGAAACCTTGAGGATCTGATTGATGACCAGGACAAAGATAATGGTAAATAGGGATTTTTAGAGTTATGTAAACAACACTTACAATTGTTTGTGTAGAAAAACTTTGTAATTTTATCTCTACTTACGTCGGCATGCCAGTAAATTCGTTGCACGACAACGGTTCGGCCGGCAGCCAATCGGAGATCAAGACGGTGTGAGAAGGCCCGGGCTGAGCGTCATTTTCCAACGGCGCCGGCGAAGACAATTCCGATTCCGGACTGGTGGGCTCCGATTTGGGCAACGGTTTCGTAGGCACCGGCTCCAACTGCAGGTAATCGCACACTGATCCTGTTACGTTCTTCAGAAACATAAGCATTTCGTCGTTAACGTTCTCTGAACCCTCTTCGCCGGGTATCTGTAAAAAATATATATTAATCATTATTTGCCGTCACATCTTCTCGTCGCCCATACCTCAGTGTCTAAAGACAAGAGTCTTTAACCAGTGCGTCCTACCAGTAATGACCTACGGAGCCGAAACGTGGACACTGACGGTGCGACTGGTTCACAAATTGAAAGTCGCTCAGCGTGCTATGGAAAGAGCTATGCTCGGAGTATCTCTGCTGGATCGAATCCGAAATGAGGAGATCCGGCATAGAACAAAAGTTATCGACATAGCTCATAAGATTAGCAAGCTGAAGTGGCAGTGGGCCGGTCACGTCTGTCGCAGAACCGACAACCGCTGGGGTAGACGAGTTCTGGAGTGGAGACCGCGTTTGGGCAAACGTAGTGTGGGACGCCCCCCTGCTAGATGGACCGACGATCTGCGCAAGGTGGCTGGCAGCGACTGGATGAGAAGAGCCGAAGATCGGGCTCAATGGCGCGCCCTGGGAGAGGCCTATGTCCAGCAGTGGACTAGAATAGGCTGCTGATGATGATGATGATTATTTGCCGATGAAAACGTGAGTGGGATTCAAACCCACAGAAATAAATCAATATGGCGGTGAACGGGCGAGCTGCTATATGAATAGCACGTGTCAACATTTTCATAAGCCACGCCCCCAAAGTGACGTGTTATGAACGAAATACCTCCTTTTGATCGATTCACTATCGTACCTGTTGTTCTTACAGTTACAAACTGCACAATAAGGCATTTTAGCACAGCCGTACTGATCGCTCCGCGTCGAAAACTAGGCGCTGAATGAATGAAATCTTGCAGTATATCGTCGGTGATACGTTCTGTCACAAAAATCAAACTTTAAAGGAAACTAAAAAACACAATAAAATAGTAAAGGTGAAATTTTTGTTTGTCTGCCTGTTTGTTTGAACGCGCATCACGTAAAAACTAAGTAAGTAAAAGTAACTGAACTGATTTGGATGGAGTTTTCGCTGATATATTTAAATAAGTCTGGGTTAACATAAAACGTATTGCAGTATCACCGACGATATTGCAAGCCCACTTCACCGTTCTATCATGATTTATTTCTGTGTTCGAACCCAAGATAATTGTAAATAGATACCTACCTACTCGCATTAAATATTGTGTTGTATTGTAGTATTATATAAGCTTGTGAATAAATTTTGAAAGATCGATCTGGTTCATTCCAACAAAACAGAAAGAGGGGGTGTTTACCCCCTCTCCCCGTTCATAAATATAATGATCTCCCTCCGTCCGAAACCTCAAACTTCTTCCCCCTTGAAAACCCGACCGTGTCAAAATCTATTCTGGCATGGTCCTGGGATTGAATAGGTAATGAGTTCTTTAATTAAATATTGCATTAATAACTTGCCTGAAGTGTTTTATCTGGCAGGCCCAATCCTTGTTCAATAATCTTCTTGTTTAGACAACGCCATTCAGACCGATTAGGCTCCAGCGCGCCGCCTTGGATGGTGTGGTAGACCCACAGTTCAACGGGCATGCTTTTATCCTTGAAGTTGCCTAGTTTGGTTATGAAAATTCTTGGGTAAGCGTCTAGAAGCTCTTTCAGGTATTCTTTGGTGATAGTAGGCCAGTCCTCGCCGTGGGCCGACATGATACCGCAAAGGTGGCATTTTATAGCTGCGTCTCCGGTCGATGTGAAGTCTGGAATTAGCTCCCGCAAGCTTGAGAGTGGTACTATTTCGACGCACGCGAAATCGGAGTAGAACACTTTAGCGGCCTCGCCTTCTATTTCCACAATAACTGCTCGTCTCCATGTCTTGGACTGGTTGCATAAAGTGCAGCATCTGTCTCCGGCGGCCCAGTCAGTTTTGCTTTGAGATTTCGTTTTGGAGTAGTGCATCTGCATGTTTTCGTACAATTCATTGAAGACTTTTTGTTGATGCACCAGAGCCACGTACAGAAGAGACGGCGACTGGTAGTGGAGAACTTTAGCCTCCAGTCTTAATGGTCCTTTATCTTTCGCCTGGAGCTCTTTCTCATTAATATGGGCCGGCACTTTTTCTTGTTTCTTCTTGATTTTGATTTCGTCAGCCTTCGGCTTGGCGCGTGATTTTGGCATGTCCAGTGGTGATTTATTTGTGACCACTTGTTTTTCGACAGTTGGGTTTTTGTTGGGCATGTATGTTCTGAAAAGGATGTGTAATTAAAATTATGAAAATAATACTTAAAAGCAACGCGACAGACAACTTCACTAGGAGTGCGTTCCAAAACCAGTTGAAATTATTCACGTTGACAGCTGTACACGTTCCTTTGCTTGTGTCAAATATAAGTTTGATAAATGTTCAGCTGTAAACGCGGTAATGGAACATGGACAGTTAGTTGTCAACGTGAATTAATTCAACTGGTTATGGAACGCTCTCTTAGATTTGGTTCACGTTAATTAATTATATGTAAAGTCGGGCCAACGAGACGAGATAAAAATCATAAACAAGCAGACCCTGTACTGAGTTCCATTATGATTGTGAGCGATTAGTATCTCTGTCCTTTTCTCTCGCATGCAATAACGACAAAAGTGGCTGTCGTTGAGTGATTCATAGTACGGGAACGTGGTCCGTGCACGAATAGGGTATTTTCCTGCAGTAACCATGTGAACCCACCCTGACTAACACTCTCTCACCTCACCGCACCTCTCCCTCACACCAGCACACAACTCGCTACTCGTACACCGCACACACACACACGTAAACATTATGCGACGCATTTCTCTCACAGTCATAATAGTTACCTACATCTGTTTTTTGTTGTTTTTTACCTAAGATATATATACTGTTAAGTAACATAATGAAAATTTATAATTGGCAAATGTTATAGTAATATATTATTCTTTTTATAAGATCAAAAAAAAGCAGTAAAGTAAATAAAAAAATAATAAAAAAATAACAGAAAAAAAAGATATATTGCAAACAGATAGTTTAAATAACAAGAATATGTTATTAATAGTTTAATATAAATATTTTTTTACAGTTTGAAACTGGTAAATAATTAATATTATGAACTTTAAAAAAATATAGGTAAATACCCTAATGTCAACATTTGGGCTGCACATTTTGTGAATTCATATGTTAACCCTTTGTAACACAAGTGCTTAAAAATTTAAATCAAGTATTTATCTTGGTAGATTTAAGGAAATTAAAAAACACGTATTTTTAAGAAAATCTAAATTTAACATAAAAATTAATTCCTATTGGTCGCGCCAAGCGCTTTATTTGCGGCCAATGCGTGGTCATTCTCCCTATCATCTTACCTATACCTTCAAACGCACGTTATCGCCTAATATGACGTCACTGCGCCCGGCTTTAACTATTGGTCGTTAACTGACCAGTTGGACTTCGACATCTGATTTGATCGCATGATCTGTAACCGCAGTCTGAACCCGCTCTCGCTAATTATTAAATTTTCCGCTAATTATCACCTGAAACCCGCTGAAATCTGTATGCTAAAACTCTATGTGATGACGGGCTACGGGCCTGAACAATGCCCGTGAAAGTTCCTGGAGGAAGAGCTGTAACCGAAGCCTAGACGACTGCCACGCCGGGTGTTCACAGGTCAGTGCGTATCCTAAGAATAAACCATCTTTCCTTGTGTTCCAGGGCTTATTCTAATTTCAAAATCCTAGCCTGACTACGCAAAAATTACTTAGGTATTGCATTTTTTAATCCGCAATTTTTTATACAACTGCTATCCCGCGCGAGCCCCTGGCTCATTCACCTATGTGATGTACCACTTAACACAGTAAACGACAGATTGTCACAGAAATGTTACAAACGAACTTTGCGTCATAAAATATTAACCAATTCCATTTCCTGATAATAAATGTTAGAAATTATTACTTACCTAGTGGTTTGTCATAAAAACCGGTTGTCTTGATCACAAATTGTAATTATTTTCGATTTTTGAAATCTTAGCAGTTCTAAACATGACTCGTTCAATGAACCGCGGTGATTGAATGGGCACTTTCAACTAGTTACGCCATCTATGTTTCTGCGCTCGTACTAAATCAATACAACGGTGTGTTTCACCTATAGTACATTGATTTTAAACAGAATATTACGTGCCGAAGAATGTTAGTAAGGATTTGTTTGGATTGTCACATTATTGTGACAAGATGCTACAATGTTATTATTATTATGTAATCATAATATAGATAAATCGGAAGAGACTGGCCCCCACAAAATAGGATATCCTAGTGTGGGAGCCGGGGAAATCTGAGAAAATGTATAAGATACTGTCTGCATGAATAAATTTTTATTTAATTTTTATTTTAAAGTGTGAAAACGTTATCATAATGTGAAACTGGTGTCTCCTCAGAGGTCAAACGTTTATAATGTCTTTGGTTGCAACTATTCACAGATAAATGTTATAATCTCTTTGACTGCAATTTGAACTACATTTTGACATGAGTAAATTTAATTTCACTTTATGATCTTTTAATCTCTCCCTGATTTGCTGTTGAGGCCAACTACCAACAATAAAAAAGTGCTCCAAGCCGTCAATGAAGACGAAAAACTACCAAATTAAAAAAGAACTACATTTCAAAAAATAATTAATCATTAGAAATTTAAATACCAAGATCCGGATCTACAAAACTGTCATCAGACCGATCTTGATGTATGGATGCGAGATTTGGGCACTAACCTTAAAGGAAGAAAACAGTCTCTTGGTGACCGAGAGGAGGATATTGAGGAAGATTCTGGGACCAGCCAAGAAGGAAGATGGAGGGTGGAGGATGAGAAAGAATAGGGAGATAGAAGAGATGGTGAACGAGCCGAACATTATAGGAGAGACGAAAGCGGCTCGACTCCGATGGCTCGGACACATCACTAGGATGGGGGAGGATCGGGCAGTTAAACGAGCGTATGTGGGACGCCCTAACGGACGACGTCCGGTCGGACGTCCCAGATACCGCTGGCGCGATGAAGTGGAGAAGGATCTGCGGGAGCTCCGGGCGCCTGACTGGCTCGAGACTGCGCAGGAGAGAGAGCGATGGCGCTCTTTGGTATCGGAGGCCAAGATCCACTTCGAGTCGCTGCGCCAGCGGAGTAAGTAAGTATTAGAAATTTAAGTGTATAAAACGACAAAGAAACAAACATGCTTTGATTGACAGAGGTGACGTTATACTATGGCGTAGAAATTATTTTTCCAAGTGGTTCCGAATGTAAACAAACTTTCAGGGGTTCATACCCCTGAATGTTTGTTTACATTCTTTATCTCGTCTCGCTGGCCTTATTTTAATACTGTTCTTTCTATTTTCTCAATACACATTTATTCATAATAAGTCGAACTTCTTAATTGGCTAAACTTCTTAATATAAATGTTTGTGATATATGTGCAGTTAAAAGTATAAGGTTGTGAAGTTTGTGATAATAAATAAAATAAGAACATACCCGAAGGTAATGGCCAGCTTGTGCTTGACCAACTCAGTGTTGAGGCAGACGCCGTCCTCCCCGCCTTTGTCGTACAGAGTGACCCCGAGCGAGCCGCGTCGCTGCTCCTCCACGTGGAGCTCCAGTAGCCGCTCCTGGTACCTCTGCAGCAGCGCCACGGAGCTGTGGCTCCACTTCTTGTTCAGCGGCGTCACGCCGGCCAGGTGGCACTCGGTGGCCTGGAATGTGGTAGTTTCCAAGTATCAAATATTAAATGCATTTCTTAAAAATTAAGATATGATCATAAAATGAAAAATAAAATAACTACAGGTAATCAAAAACCTGAACGGTAGAAAGAAACGGCAATAAGTATTATGACAAGCAGGTTCTGGCTGGATATAAAGGACTGTTTTGCTAGAAAGGGACAGAGCATATGTCCAATACTAACTTTAAGCATTAATATCTGTGATGTTAGTTGAGATATCGAAACACGAATTTTAGATCCTTCAATATGTTCATGTAAATTGATCGAAGCAATAAAAAAAATATTAGGTTAATACCGTATTAGTTTCATACTAACGATTAACTGCAATGGTCATAAGTTTTTTTATTCTAGACTAACGAGCCGGCCTTTGACCATAATCTCAGCTGATGGTAAGTGATGACGAGGTCTAAGGTCTCTTTTCTAAGAAAAGGTAAAAGTATCAGTAAACTGAAGATGCAAAAGGCACTCGTAGATCGTTGAGTATTAGTGGAAAAATCATATTTAAGTACGCAAAAGTTGTGCAAGGCAAGATTACCATGCCCATGCACGCTCAAGCTATTACTAACTAATGTAGGTATATTCATAAATAGTCGCAGGCTTATACAGTAAATCCCGGCAACATCAGGAAACAGGCATGTGTGAGGTGAGAGTGTGTGCGTAATGTTATAAGAATAAGTGATAGGGAAAAGTATGCTTTGTATGGTGTGATCGTAAAGTCCATTATACTTTGCATTATGGCAAAAAATAGCTAATGCCAACAACATGCAAAAGGACAGAGTTAACGTAAACAGGGCCGATAACAAATGCGGTTCTCAAACTTTCACGAACTGAGACTAGTGCGAATCTGGACGAGATCGGAGTTTTAAGGATGCCAGCTGCGGAATACTGTCGATGCGGATCGGTGGATAGTTGTCTGCCTGGCGCACGAAGATTTTGGCGTTTCTGGTCCAGCAGTGACGAAACCCCAGCTCCTTACATCTGGCTTTGGCTGATTTTAGAATATTTTTATTGTCCGCTGTAAGGTGTTCGTTAACGTAGATTTGTCGCCTATCGCCCGGTATCCCCACTTCATGTGTACTGACGCCCCTCTGCTTACGGACTGAGCTCAGCAGTTTGTCCTTCAAGTCCGTGGAATGAAGTTGAACAATAATGGGACGCGGGAGGCCGTCGAATCTACGCGAGGGGATTCTGATTGCGGTCACGATGTCCTCCTTCTTCAACGGGCAATCGACTGCTCCAGCCACGGACATAACCAGGTCCAAAACGTTCTCCACCTTACGCTCCGGCACACCAAAAATCTCGAGATTATGTAAACGTGCTCTTTGTTCCATGTTATTAATTGTCCCTTTTAAGGCGTCAATGGTGCTTACGAGTGTGGGGAGTTCCTTAGCAACCCTCTCGGACTCCTTCGTCGCTTTTTCGATCCTATTAACCCTGTCTTCGATTTTGTCAATACGATCATTTGCTAATTTAATGTTCGTGATCAGGTCATCTACCTTTCCAGACAAGTCGGTGCAAATTCTAACGGCAGTGTCAAATTTCTGCGTCAAAGAAACACGATTCACCTCCAGTTCCCTCATTATATCAGCCCTTACATCCTTCAGTGCCTTTGCCTGTTCCGCCCGAAACAAATCCAGTTTCTCACCGATGGTCTGGCTCACTCGTTCAAGCAGCATGCCGTAGGGTTCGGGCTGAATTATAGGTGTTGTAGGTAGCGACGGTTTCATTATCATATCGTCGCGCGGCTCAATAGTTTGAATGTCGCTGGCCTTAGTCTTACCCCATCTGCGAGTCTGATGTAACGGGGTTTATTTTATTAATGCTCGGTGAGCCGTCGCGCCGGACACGAGCCTCACGGCAACACGACCCGTACCATGTATTTCGGTGTTGTGGGGTCATCCGCCTGAAGACCGTTTCTCTGATAGCTGCACAGCTAAAGTGATAGTGATTTTCGCAAATCGAGCATACTATGTCGTCATCGGTGAAGATCTCGGTGAAACATATAGTGCACTTCGAGACCATTGTGGATTAGGAATGTGCTCTGGATGTACCTGGTGTTGAGTGGTCGGTGTGTGTGCGGAGTGACGATGCGACCCCCTGATGTTGCCGGGCGTCCCAGATGTTCCCTGATGGTCGAAACACGATGGCCGGCAGGACAGGAACACACTCCGGTGTGTGGATTGGGTCACAGGTAAAAAACTTTACGTATTTCCTTAAATAATTTACGGAGCTCTTTCCAAGAGGTGTATATTATTATCGAGTGTATATTATTATCGAGTTAATTAGTCTTCTTGAATTTTTATTGCTCAGTCCCCTGTTAGCGCCGCGGTGCAGTGGTTCTGTGTTCGAGGGATCCCGGAAGCGCTTCGTGTGAATTCAATTTGGTCACGCGAAGTACGCACGACGGGAGGACCGCTTCGGGTTGAAACAACGAGTGAGAATCATACATGTTTTGTGTACAAACATGGTGGTATCCGTGTCAAAATATGTTCAGAAGTTTTAACAGTCACACGTGTTATAATTATAGACTAGGTAGTACTCACGAGCGCGACCAGTGTGGTGAACTTGAGCTCGATGTGGCGCAGCGCGCTACAGTGCACGAGGAACGGCACGCCAGAGTCGGGAAACAACACGCTCAGCCCGGCAGCTCGCTACAGTGGCTGGTACTCACGAGTGCGGCCAGTGTGGTGAACTTGAGATCGATGTGGCGCAGCGCGCTACAGTGCACGAGGAACGGCACGCCCGAGTCGGGAAACAACACGCTCAGCCCGGCAGCTCGCTACAGTGGCTGGTACTCACGAGCGCGGCCAGCGTGGTGAACTTGAGATCGATGTGGTGCAGCGCGCTCCAGTGCACGAGCAGCGGCACTCCCGAGTCGGGTAACATCACGCTTTGCCTGGCAGCTCACTAACAGCTCGCTACAGTTGCTGGTACTCACGAGCGCGGCCAGGGTGGTGAACTTGAGCTCGATGTGACGCAGCGCGCTACAGTGCACGAGGAACGGCACGCCCGAGTCGGGAAACAACACGCTCAGCCCGGCAGCTCGCTACAGTGGCTGGTACTCACGAGCGCGGCCAGGGTGGTGAACTTGAGATCGATGTGGTGCAGCGCGCTCCAGTGCACGAGCAGCGGCACGCCCGAGTCGGGTAACATCACGCTTTGCCTGGCAGCTCACTAACAGCTCGCTACAGTTGCTGGTACTCACGAGCGCGGCCAGGGTGGTGAACTTGAGCTCGATGTGACGCAGCGCGCTCCAGTGCACGAGCAGCGGCACGCCCGAATCGGGTAACAACAGGCGCACGCGCGATCGCCCCGGCAGCTCGCTGACAATCGCGCGCGCCCAGGCGCCTTCGTCCGTCGTCGCGACGTACTTCTCCACGTTTACCACGCATACCATTCCTGTGCGACCATTTACTATCAGTTGGTATCTGTCACGTCTTGTGGAGGAAGTCGAGAGATACATAGTACTACATGAAATCGTTTCTTCATATACAGCATCGTTAATCATTCGGAAGTTTAGAAAGCTTCCAGTACAATTCTAAAGACTATTTATTTCAATAAAACAGAACCGTAATTAAAGCCAGTTGTAGATATTGTTAGTGAGTGAATTTCCTTGTAGTTCTACATCTCACAAAACCTTCGACAAGGATTTACATTAGGATTTAGTTTTACTAACAATATATTTATCGTATCTATACACCACAAATTGCAAGACGAAATAACTTACCAACTTCCGGCAGATATACACTGTCAGTGTTGTTGTGAAGATTGTATTCTAGCTCCAAATCTTCGCATAGTTTGTCGTATACACTTTGCAAATGACGCTGAAAAGACATACACCGTTAGAAACATCATCATAATTAAACAAAACATTACCAGTCAGAAATATCTGTGGACCTAAGCGTGGCTTGGATATTCGACATGCAAAGTCGAGCGGCTACGGATTGTGTTGTTGCTCTCACGCATATATCCGTGTCAATGAGAATGAACGAGATAGATTAAAACATCGTTTCGATTTTTGCATGTCGATACGTGCCAAATTTGCTACCCCAGGTCCACAGATATTTCCGACGGGTTATAACACTTAATAATTTGACGAAACTAACCTTCCTGACGTACAATTTGTCGGGGCTGATGACGTGGGTGATGTATACCTCCTCAACGGACTTTGGTTTGAAATCATGGTTGTTTATGTACAACTTTGGTCTCTGAACGACACCCATGGTTTTTGGGTACTAAAACAAAAAGGAAATATTGTAATTTATATAATTTTAGTTTAAACAAATTCAATCGTCAAAGAGTAGACCTGCCATGACATGGGATTTATCAAGTATTTTATTTATTCTTCTTCTATTATATGGCCCCTGCAGTTTGCAACTTGCCAATGTCACGTAGAAAAAAACAATCGAAACATCCGAGGATTCATGGGAGAGTCCGGGGATCTGGATGCTAGTGCTTTACACTCAGATCCTAATGGAAGTTCTTGTAGAATTCACACTTTTCACTCCCTTTTCACTGTCTTACAAATCGTTCAGTTAGCGCGGACGATTTTTAAGCAAAATACACCAGTTTCACAGAAAATTATCGCTGTAAATAATAAAAAAGGGCTAATACGCCATGACAGTATGAATGCCAACAAGAAAACCCTTCTTTTTGTTATACTTATACTACTCTTTCAGAAAACCCAAGTTGTTGATTTTTTAAGGCAATGGGAACTGAGACCATATAGCCATGTCTGATGTAAACAACTCTTTCAAGTCTTCATTAAAATGCTGATGTGATACATTTCAATCCTGAAGAGAGCCACGTCGAGTATGTCGGGTCGATGGTTGACGGTCGGGCTGCAGCTTTTATTTGACTTAATTTCACTGTCCCACGCATTATTCACATCTTGTCGAAGTTCTTCAAGCAAGAAACACCATTCTTACTAGAAAAGCACGACTGTAAAACAATTTGCAAGACAAAACGAAACAAAGGTGACGTGGATGCCACAAAAGCGCGCGAGAAACTCCAGAAAACCCAAGAATTTTAGTCATCGTTACGTATGTCCATAGAATATAAATATCCGTCAACTGACTTGCATTCAGAAAGAGTTTACAAACACAGATTTGTTTATTTGCATGCACAGAGATCGTGCCAAAAAGTTAATGGTTCTACTTTCACTATTGTATTCGATAGAATAGGACCAACAGCTAGTAATATCGAACCATCATACTCTCGGTTTATTACCAAGCCCAATTTTGTATTAAAGGAATAGACAATTCGCGAGTTAACCCTGGGTTAAATAATATCCCAAGCCCCACTTAATTGGACACTATCGTCTAATCTAAGCAGAACATGCTCGAGAACACTTGGCAGGGCTCACTATTGGTGTCAAATAGTAAAAAATGTTGGGGCATAAAAATTAGCTGCTCGAGTATGCTCCGCCGCCCATGTTGTTCGTATTTCTTGTATGGGGTCGATCTCTGTCTTTAATACTTCTACGTGTACCTGAACTCTCTCGAGATAGCTCGCACGTAACACACGTGGGTAACGTGCCACTTGCGCTACGTGCGACCACAGATTAGGCATGATGGCTCGCTCATGGAAAAACAGTGCGTGCGCGAGGCAGACGCTGTCGTCGAAAGTGGTCACGTCGCATTTCAGCTTCACTGTCAGACGTAACACGCACGTGGCGCACGTGTGTTACGTGTCACTTACCGGCAACTTCGGGTTAGGCATGGTGGCTCGCTCGTGGAACACAAGCGCGTGTGCGAGGCTCACGCCGTCGGCGAAAGTGGTCACGTCGCATTCCAGCTTCACGTTGCACACCGAAGTCGCCCGGACGTGGCGCACGTGGATTATGGCTTGTTTACTTCGAGTAAAATGAAAGAAACGATAATTAATAACTCTAAATGAAAAAATTAAGAAACCTCCGATTGTAGACACCCCCTTATTTTTTCCTGGTCATCATCAGATCCTCAAGGACTCCAGAGATCCCATTTGACATCAATGATACTCCAAGATCTTGGAAACCACTGCTCCTAATTTTATCAGCCTTAGCTAAGAACACTCGATAAAATTATCTATTAAATAATGAAAACCGGGTCCAAATCGGACCATCCCTTTTCAAGTTGCCACAGACAAACAGACCGACAACCGTGTCAAAGTCTCTCCCTCGGTTTGTCGGGGGTTAAAAGGATAGTCACAAAGAAAATCTCCATTGTTATTGGCATGAGACTAAAATAAATATGGAAGTCTCATAATATGTAAAGTTAGACAAAGGCTTGTAAATATAATATTTTGCTGTCAAAAATTTCTCTACTCTTACAATTTGTAGATGAATTCAATTCAAGTTGTTATCCAGGAACGCCTACATATTTCTTGCATCTTTAGAATAAAACTAATAACATGTACTAACTTGTCAATGATACTCTGAATGAGATAGGCATCTTCGCTGGACCATGATCCAGCCTTGGGCCTGCAGTTGGCCAAACCGCAGTTTATAGCAAGCGGGTATGGCGACTGAGCTTTCGCCGGTGGCAGAAGTCTTAATCTGAGTTAATAAAATAAACATCTGATTAATTTATATAAGAAACATGTGCAGTATTTTTGTAGAGAACTATCTACTTAATAATGTGAATCTACTTGAAATTAGCACTATAAAATAAATTATAATTAACAAATTGGATGGAGATGGAAAATATCGTGATTCAGTTATATCGAAACTTAGGCGTAATAAGTAAACTAGTGCTAATCTGTGGAACCGAGATTTGAAGAAGTATAGAATTCCCTACTGCCTGGAGCGACATGGTCCCTCCCGGCATGACCATCAAACTTGAGCTTTCCATTGGACAACCCAGTTCTTCGATATGCACTAGATCGGTAATTAAGAACGGTTTTATGGGTGAATATCAAGCATACCTAATCCTACCCCTCTCAGGAAAAAGATTCTTCAACAAAAGGCTGTCATACCCTGTATACAATATTGTTTTTCTTGTACTACTTTATGGCGTCGAATACGTTAAGACATAAATAAGTACATAAATCATTATACAATTTATTTAGCTTACTCACTAAAACGGTAGTTAATTTGTACTGGAAGACATGTAGTGCGTATGAATAAAAAAATGTAATGTGTAAATTAGTTATACTTACTTGTCAACATGAACGACCTCAATGCTGCCGAAATCGATGCAAAACACATGAAAAGTGGGATCGTCGACATTCCTCTTATCGATGCTGACCACGCGGCATCGCTGCCACATGTTGTCCGCTTCATTGAATACCAAGTACATTTTGCCTGCATTGCAAAATTGACTAAATTTACTGGACCCGCATGCTCCATCGTCGACCTCATCGTCGCTTACCATCAGGCGAGATCGAGGTCAAATGCGGGTTTAGTTATACATTTAAAAAAAAAAAAAACTTTATGTGCATTAACAATTAAGAGTCCTATTTTACTGCGGGCTAGGTAAAGTTGTTTCATTTCATTTAAATAACAGGTTTCACAATCCCGATTCCTGTTATCATGGCTGGCGATTGCTAATTTAATTTCGCTCCGGTACCCTTCCTCACCCCTCTAGAAGTACGATTAGAGATGATATGGGACTTAAGGAAGCCTTGACATTTCTTGCAACTCACGGAGTAAATTAATCAAACCATCGACATTGCCAATACGGTGGGATTTACATTGTATATAATTTTGTAATGTCAAAATTGTGCAGATTCAGAGTTCGGTCTATTTGTGCTAAAGTATTATTGTGCTTTTTGTGTGTGTATTGTATATTTGTGCTAGAGTAATTTGCAATATGAACTAGATTAGTAGATAGATAGAAACACTCTATTGTACACAACATTATATGTACAAAGGGGGACTTATCGCTCAGAGCGATCACTTCCAGTCAACCTCTGAACTTAAGAGGACGTTACAGAAATTAGCGACAGGGTAGTGTGATGTGAAAAGATGAAATACATAGTATTTAGTAATAACAGTAAACATACATACCATAACTTCACGCTATGTCCCTTGCGGGGTAGGCAGATATAATGGAGGACCACGAATCTGTCTTGGTACGCTTCTCTTGCTTCCTCTAGTCATTCGTCGTTTCACGCTTGCTCGCCATTGAGGTCGTCTGCACTGTATATTAAAATCTAAGAGCACTCTGTCAATTTGATCTTTAAAGATCAGTCTACGACGACCCCGGCTTTTCCTTCCGCTAACTTTCGCTAATACCTGTTTTGTCATTCGTTCATCACTCATTCTTTCCACATGCATGAACAGAAAACAACATGAATATAATACATTACCTTCAGCGACATGGTTTATCGAAGGCTTCGGCAGCGAGAGTGCGTTCCGAAATCCCCTTATCATTTCCTTCACCAGGCTCTGGTGGCAGGCGCGTTGAACGTAGAACTTGTGTGGATCCACGATGTGAGAGATGTAGATCAGTTCTTGTGCGCCTGTGCACATAGATGTGATTAGGGTATATGCATCTATTGTTTTTATAGTTTTAGTTGGTTGTTTACGTTGGTACATTACCCAGCGACATATTATACCCAAGACGAGTTACTTCCAACAACAAAATTCGTAAAAGATGGCACCAAACCTCACGCCACTGTGTGCGAATTGAAAATAATGAAACACATTTCTCACACAATGAAAGTCAAATTAATATTTGAACAATAATAGATCTTACCGCGATGTCACAAAGGTGAATATCTGTCTACGTAACTCTTACATAGGATCGCATGATGCACAGATTGATTTCAAAATTCGAAGTCAAACGCAAGGCGCGATTTGTTTCGGTTTGAAGGATAAGAGAGCCAGGGTATTTACTGGCTAGTACTGTACGGCTCGTATTACAGTACGCGCCGAACTTCTAGATCGCTCTGCGTGAGACTGCACTACCCACTTTATGTTTCTACTAGAAAAAAACTCATCCTTCCGCCTCTCTGCCCGTCTTCCATAAAGACACTTGTGTTTTTTTATAATAAATAGGATAACATTAAAAAGGAATATTACCCTCTTGTAGTTGTATAGGTTGTTGGCTATTCGCAAACGGTTGATCGTTCTGACCGGCTGTTTGAAATCCATCGCCTTGGCCTACAAATTAGAATATTTGTAAATATAACTTATGAGCACAGAAATTGGAATACAATCTTGGGGCACTTTTTTCTTTCGTCTAGCCAAACATAATATAATGCGTTTTACAGATCTCATCTAGAACTACATTTTTTAGAGCGTATTGTAACACTAGTGCTACAAACTAACTAACACTTATGTTATTACGCTGTAATTACGTGACAGATGCATAAACTGCTATGGTATCTAACAACATTTCTTTATGGCTTACTATCGGAGGACATCGGGTGAAGTTTATATGAGTCACTCTCAGCGGAATTGACCGAAGACACGGAGCCACTCTTGGTGCGATATTTCGGTACTTCTTTAAAGAACATCGGCGCTGGAGTCTTGGTATAATTCTTTTCCACTTTCGATGGGTTCAGCTGCCGGACATCTACATGAAATAATAGATAAGATTTTATTATCTTCAGCCTTATAACTTGCTTGCTTATCGTATGGTTAGTGGCCAACCTATTTGTCAGAGTTGTTCAGGCCGCCCGTAGGCATCTGACATGGCTTAACGACTGCAGTCGAACGACAACAACCGGGACCGACTGCTTAACGTGCTTTCCGAGGCACGGAGGAGCTCAGATGAAATATGCCACTAGCGGTCACCCATCCAGGTACCGACCGCGCCAACGTCGCTTAACCTGCACGATCACTTTCAGACCGTGCTCGCAACTAGGCTAATACAAACAGTATTTAAACAAAAACAATTTTATTTTAACTCATTATTAAACAACCTAACTAAGGTGTTTTATAAGGTTTGGCTGAATACTAATTGGAATTCCAGTTCCTGCAATAGGTTGCCCTGTGCGCAGGATCTAGGAGCCTCCAGTTCTAAGTAAGTTTTCCTTACAAAAAATCGACATCGCTTTACGTTAACGCTTTGTTATGGAAGACTATTTTCATGATGTAAATAAAACTGACAGAACTATAAATGTATACCATGTTTCTAATTTATAACTGACCTTTCTGCAATTCCGGAGGGAAGACGGCCGATTTCGGAGGAGGCGGCACTTCTACCCCTTCAGGCAACTCCGCGGTGGAGCGCAGTTTGTACACGCAGTTAGCGTTTCCCTCCAAATGTATGTAGTCGCTGATCAAGGTGCACAGGTCTTCGTTCACTGCCACCCTATACATAAATCATTTCAGAATGTAGGTAATACAAACAGTAGAAATTAAAAATAGCTATACCAATTTATACAACCTAGTATATGACTGAGCGTTATAATTTCATTTCGGTTTAGTGTTAGCGACACCATTATTTATTGAATGTGATGGATGACGAGTCTCCACATATTTACGATTGCCTATCTCCGGAACAGTTCCGGATCTCATCATCATCTCCCCTAGATTCCAATCACTGGTGATGAGCTATCAGTTAAACTTACTTGAGTGGATCATTCGATTCATCCTTGGATAAATACCATGGGCTTTCAGCAATCTGTTTAGCATCATTTAGAATCACTGACAGGTTGACCTGCAAAAATGACGTTTTAAATATTTAATTGCTATCAAGGTCATATAACCTACCCTTGAAGTCACTAAAAGAATTTGGAGTCATGAGATTGGTAGGTACCGGAATAGGCCCCCATCGTCTTTTATAATAAAGTTTACCTGTGTCATTTTATTCGGGTCCAAAGACGAATTAATTGTATTCATAGAGGCTTTTGCTTTCTTAATGGAATTAATAACTTCGTCCTTAGTTTTCCGTAGAGATTCTTGTTCAGAGCATTTAAGTTTGACAACAATATCCGTGACCTCTTTCTTGTGCTGTTGTATTATGAACGACAATTTGGAAAAATGTTGCTCTATGGTAGCTAGAATCGGAGTAAGTTCTGAGGTCGAGCCAGATTCGTTTTCAATGTTATGCAGTAAATGTCCTATGTCCTGCAAAAATAAAATTTAGATTTAAATTAAAATTTACTGTAAATTTCAGAAAAGAAAATTTTATTCGGATTATTTTGTTACTTACGACAGCAGTTTTCGTGAGCCTCCTGAATGCTTCATCGACTTTAGGAAATACTTCACTGAGCTCTTCTTTGAAACCATCATTCTGAAATAAAACATAGATGACAAATACAGCAGGTTTTTTAGGCATTTTTAAATACATACATCTTAAAAAAAGTGGTTCCGTCATGCTCCAAGCAAACTACGGCAGGATAAAGTGAGGCGGTTGTGTTACGAAATTATACATATAGGCCGCAATTCCGGTTGGGTCGCCCAAATCTAAAGGTAAACCTAAATTCGCGAAATTTGGCCACACAGGAATCGATGCCACTGTATTTTTAGTCATCCTTTTATTAAAATGAAAATAAGTAGTATAAAACTAAAATTACATTTTTATATTATATTATCAATATTATCAATCCCTGCCTCTCGCTTCTTTAAGCGCCAACCATCCCTTCTCGGGCCCGACGGTACATACATAAAGTCACGTCTACAACACAAAATTTATAAATATTGTAATATTGTGTGTCCATAATCCCCTAGGGGGTAGACAGAGGAACTACCAACAGGTATAATATTCACCTACTTAATTTCCAAACAATCGGTGTAAAAATCATTATCTAAATCAGAAACTATTATGTCACGACACAAATTAAACCTTTTGTGTTCTTATATTATCTAATTAGACTGATTGAAAATTTTACGAAATTCTCTCATCATATGTGGTGCACCAAACTGTACTGCAGGTGGGAGGTGCGGGGCGCGGTGATTTTAACAGTTCGGTGACAGGTTAGAGTTGCTCGATAATAGATAAATTCTAACAGAGAAAAATATGCTCACCAATTCCGTCATAGAAACCACGTTGTGAATTTTGCACGACTTTTCTCCGCCAACCATCAAGCAGTCGATACAAATGGACTTAGAACACTCCTTGCAGTAGTAATCCAGTGGTTTCGTGTGTATTTTACAGTGGCTGGATTCTGTTACACATTCTATAATAATAGAATTATAATTATTCATCATCAGCCCAGCTTATTTCACTTAGTTCTAGGTCTATCCCCAGGACAAGCCATTGAGCCTACACAGGCTATTACAACACGGTTATTACTGTTCTCAAAACCATAAAAATAATATATGTTGTCTCACATACTTGCATGTAATATCATGATTTTGAGAATGGTAATAAGAGGGCTAATTTCTGGCTCTCCACATCCAGTAGGTTGGTTTTATGTTCAATTGGCATTCATCATTGTTTGAAGTTCTAAAAGTGGTTCTTTATTATTTTCATTTTATTTGGAGACAAAAAGATCAAATATATTTTTTTTACCATCTATCTAACACCACTTACATAATATGTATGTATGTTATGCAGTAGAAGTACATAATACTTAATTAAGTTATAAACCTATAAGTAGTCTCACAAATTACAAATTATTGTCTCCTTACCTATATTTTGTAGAACATGATTTTTGAAAATAACAAAATTCTTGTGTGACTTATTGAAGCATGTATCACAGAGAACAGTGGCACACTGAAGACACCATTTTGATGTTTGATTGTGACATTCTAAGCACCGCCCTGGAATCAAGAATTTGCAATTTTCTAATTGTATTTTCATAGGTACATTATTTAATTTATTTATTAGTCAAAAATGCAACATAACAAAATAATCCAATGCGTTACATTTGTCAGATTGAAATACAAATAGAATTTAAAAAAAGGCCAACTCAAATTACAATCATATATACAAATCAATTCATAAGAATACATTAATAATGAAATTATATTACTTTATTAATGTATTATTTAATAATCACAGATAATTAATCTCAGTCTCAGTGAAATTAATGATTTACAAATATTTTTTAAACTGTTAATTATCTAATATTGTATGCCCGAACAGGGTAAATTGTGAGAACCTTGCTTTCGCGTTACGTATCACGAAACCTAAACATCGATAACATTCCTCCACTATTTTCCTAATGTGGTAATTGAAAGTCAATCGCGTATCAAACAAGACACCTAGGTTCTTAACCGAGTCGACACACACTACAGGATCAAGTTCAGTGCGGGTGAAGGACATGGTGCAACATTTGGACACAAGTTTATTCTCAATGCTTCTTTGGTATAACTACGTTCAAGACTTCCTGTAACCGTCTGCAGTCCGCCGAGGATTATGTACAGTGGAACACATATGAAGCTATTACTCTGTGGAACCTTATCCCAATAAGTTTATGTTATAATTTCTAGATATTCATATGAATTTGTCATAAATAATTTAAAACGACAAAGTACCAAAGAGTATAAGCATGTGTTGGCCACTGTGTGTAGGTACTGAACCTTTTTGAATGACTTCTTACCTGTAGTGCTATCTACACTTTTTAGTACTTCTTGTAAGTTAACAAAACAGGTGTCATCTTTCTTCTTTTGTGCTTCTGAACTTAGCTGTAAATAAAACATTGCACTTTATTTAAAATTCTGAATAAGTTTTAAGGATCTCATGTTGTAGTAATATCACATATTGTGCATGGTAATTCATTGTTCATAGCCCCACAGTATTGTTAAGGATATTTTCCAAAACCAGTTTCGCTTGTTTAGATAGTAATTGCAGAGTAAAACTAGTGTTTTGGAATGACAAAGGGCACTCATTACCCAAACCAGTCAAGGAACAGGCACTACTGAGTAATATTTCAACTGTAGTACCCCTTGTAGGGTAGCTATTACATGTTTTGACTTTTATTCTGAGAAAATTAAGTCACATAGTTATGCTGTAAAACAGCAGTAAAAGTTTGAATAAACTTATGTATGTCTCATGCATAACAAGTTATATATGGTATACCAAGAAACCAGTTTACCAGTTTTGACTAAATCTTCAATGGAATGAAAATATCATTAAGGTTAATACTTGGTAGGAACTTTCAAAGATTTGCAAGCGTAAATAGTCCTTATTGTTCTTTGACGTGCAAATGACATTCAACCTTAGGGTGGTAAACCAATCATTTACCCGACCGTACCTATAATAGAAATGGTTACCTGCATAAGTTGAAAGGTGAGCTCTCCAAGCATGTGCATATTGACAGGGAACAGCTCATAAAGTCTGTCCTTGTTTCGTGCCAATAAGGCCACATCGCTGGGACTGACTACCATGTCGCGGTGGCATATCTTGCACTCTATGGGCTCCTCGAACTTTACAATGTTCTTGATACATGTATCACACATCGAGTGTCCACATAATAGAAATAAAGGAATGTTTCCTTTTGGCTGCGTAGACACTGTAAAATTCAACAATTTTGTCATGAATAAATTGAGAAATATTGGCAGTGATTCACTATTTGTAAATTTGCTGGTGTAAGAGTGATGTTTTAAATAGTGATGCTTAGATTTAGTAGGAATAAAGCATATTCAACAGGTAACTTTTAGCCTATTTCAAATCCATTTCCATTGAAATAGCTACTAGCTATGATGAAATAGTTGTAGTTTGTGATTTTTTTCAAGTTTATGGCTGCACCATGGTTTTGGTGACAGTCATAATCAGGTGCAACCTGATTTCTGCAGGGGTGAGTTACCAATTTCATTATTCATTTTCATGATTTCATACCTACCCAGTTAGAGTGCCCGTCAATCTTTATGGTGTATCTTAATTTAAACACGAGTCGCATTCCAGAGAGGAGGGAGGTAGCGGGGCATGTCCTCCTCCATATCGTGTGGTCAATCACAGAGACTGACAGGCACAATACCCTGGTACCTATAAGGTTTTCATTAGGAGCCATGTAAATCGAAACTAGGTTCGAATGTAGGTTTTGCGGGGCTCTTAGCAAGGTTGTCATAATGCAACCTAACATAACCTATTCTATGGGGTTCTATATCTATGCAGTAGGTAGGTGAAAAAAAGGTGAAGTAGTTATTTCTCGCTCTTTTTCCCTCGGTTCCCACTTCAACCCTTGCTTCTTCTTTACTGGTACGTACATACATACTTCCTCAATAAAAAACACTTGAAAAATAGTGAAGTTCGAAAAGCTTATTAACTTATCTTGACCAAAAACAGAGTTTACGCTATTATGGCATTATTTTACCGGAAATAGAGATACCTACACTAAAGATGAGTTACTTACACTTCAATTGATATATTTGACTGCAGTTTGGACAATTTTTTTTTATTTTTTCGTTCATTGTAAATAGTTAAATAACCCTTCACTTGATTACAATCTGAAAACTACAAACAATAATTCACTTTGACTATATTAGGTAAACTTTATAAATTGTAGTAAAAATTGCAATATACTTTTACTTACTTACCTACCGGCGAATACGCATTTGCATTGCATTGCAAATGCAATTTGCAAACAAAACGGAAAAGGATTAAAAAAAAATTAACAAGGCATTGGCAACACAGGCCATCAGCCTAAACATTAAGCGATTTAAAAGTTTGTAGCTTTTCAGCATCAAAATGTTGTGGTGTAGACACATTTTAACACTCTTAGGAGTTATGACGGAAATTTCAACCGGTCTAGTCTCTGGCGAACTCTCATGGCCCGCCGCA
Organism: Hofmannophila pseudospretella; assembly: GCA_947369225.1. Taxonomy (NCBI): domain Eukaryota; kingdom Metazoa; phylum Arthropoda; class Insecta; order Lepidoptera; family Oecophoridae; genus Hofmannophila; species Hofmannophila pseudospretella. The sequence goes on along the minus strand of OX376321.1, from coordinate 6,872,049 downwards.
GAATCACAGAGTGAAACTACACAACGAGTGGTTCGTTGTGTAATTTCACTCTAACGAGAAGTTTATTTTAAGAGTTCAACACATTTTTACTGTTACTGAAGTTTGCTAGACAAAACTACACCGATTTTAACTACCAAAATCTCCAGAATACATTTTTTGAGCAGTAAAATATACACTGTAGAACCGTCTCCAGCGACTTTCCCGCCAAAATCGAAAAGAAAATTAAATCAACAGTGTTGCCGATTGCTGTTAGACAATTTGGCAATCCCGAAAATACCAACAATAGAGAAAATAGAGATGCAAAACGGGAAATGCCGGGAATGCTTTCTAAAATAAATACTGGGAATGCTATGCGTTAAATTCACAGAGGTAAAAGGTATAATGTATATAATACCCTCTATATAATGTTTGATTTCTGTGGTTAAATTCAATAGTATTCCCATGGAATTTAAAGGTATATAATTCTATGGTGATTGATAATTTCAGCCAGGATATTTTAGTAGGTAGGTATATTTCGTTTCAATAAATTATAATAGGTACCGTAAGTACAGTGTGTCCAGTAAACCAAGTAAACCCCTTAAAAATCAATTTCTCAAAGACAACCCTCAAGATAGGTACCTACTAAGATTTCCTGAATGTAGGAAAAATCATGCAAAACGGCAGCCACTGTCCCGCAATACTTCGAACAAAAAAAAATGAAGGAAAGATCAATGTTGCCAACTTAGTTCCGAAAAGCTACCAGATCTAGCCCTTTTTCGGCTCGTCCGGCCCCTTTTATAACGATTTAGCCCGAAATCTAGCCCAAAAACATTACCTGTCGAAACATTGGGATTTAGGAATGTAAATAAAATCATTTTCCCAAGGCAATGTTATGTCTTAAAAGGTGTCATTATAAATGGCACAAAACAAAAGGGTTAGCTTCCAAAACCGTTAAAAACAATTCAATTTCAAGAATTCCTCACTCATATAAGTTATATACTACGTGATATACGATACCTTTGCGAATTACAATAGAGAAAAGAAAACATTATGTCTGTCTATCCTTTAATATATCTAATTAGTCTGTGAGAAAGTCCCATGTGTAATCATCACGCAGTGTTTCTTTTTAAATAAGTAAACTAACAAATTCCTCTTCCACAGATCCTGCGTTTCCACGTGATGGTACACGTGGGCGTCGCGCGTCGGCTGGGACACCCTGGCGCACTACCTTGCCGCTGTCGTGCACGACACCGCTCCTCGCTGTCGGCTCCGCTCCTCTTTTCTTCTTTCTTTGTGATTAAAAATATTTCCGAATTCAGTACCGGTAAAACTTTGCTCCAAGTTTTAGAATTGGCTAAAATTGTAAATGTGTTTTATTTTAATCATTACACTTATATTGTAACTTTAACATCACAGTTACCTTATTTCAGTGATGAAAAGCATAATATTATATAAAAGAACAATAAATAAGGAACAATGTTACCCTTATGTAATTTGTAGGGTACCTACCCTACTCTTTGCTCCTAGGTATTTTTTCCATTACAACTCGAGCATTTTAAATATCTAAAGTAATACGCTATAACTCAATTCAGTTCAATTTATTTATTCGTTTACAATATAAATTGTGTTCGAAATTAAATTATATCGAAATCGAATTAATTATATATAAAATCTGAGGATTTTCTTCCAGTCATATTGGAGTTCAATTTTCATCCTTTGGTTTATCCCACTTCCAATATTTAAGTCACCTTTTCATTAAGGATATGAGGTCCTATTTTAACAATTTTGTTCACGTTAGCAAGTGTTAGTTAGTGGAGCAAAGTTAACCCACCACGTGGTGCAAAGAAGGAACGCATATCAAAAAGAGGATTGGTAAAACAGTAGATATTAAGCAAGGCAATTAAATTTTGTTCATTTTAGTTAGCTGATTAAATTAAACCATTCTTATCTCAAATCATTTTCTGGATTTTGTAATTGACTCAACTTTAGCACAATAATATATTTTTTGTTTCGAAACATTATCACAAGATATCAGACAAAAAAGGTGGATTAAATAAAAAGAGATTCGATAACAAATAGATAAACAAACAAAAAATTCCAGTATGGGTTGTATGGAGCGGCAATAGGACGTAACGCCCCTGAGGCAATAATTGCGGAACTTGCTTGCCCGCATCTATCATAAGTAAAATAAATTTGGAAACAATTATTTTTATTGAAATGGATCTGAAATGGGGAGGGGAGGATCGAAATCTGGAAGTGAAGTAACTGGGTCAAGGGGGGTATCATATGAAAGGGCTGTTTTTGTACATTACGAACCAATTTATTTTATAAGGTATAGTTTCTGACTTATGGCCAAAACACCCGTTATCTCTGAAGTTTGCAACCCGAAAAGTCTGAAATTATTTAGTTACATATAGACTGATAGATAAGATAAAGTTTTAAAAGTTATACGAATTACTGTTTTGATGAGATGAAGTACCCTTTTTAGCCCACGGCCCTCTTACGGAGCCCTCTTGCCGGCGCTCCGTTGTCAGTCCCTCCGTCTATGATGCGGGTTTAGAGCATAAACGGAAAATGATTAGTCTTAAAAATTCCCATGACCCATTAATCTGAAAATCAACATTAATATTTTGTAAAATAGTTAAATAGGGTCGAGGGATCTCATACAAGTAAAAGTCCGTAAAAATACTTTTGCACTCTATCGTGTGGGGTATTGCTTTTTAAATCTCATAGAGTACCTAGAGTACGATTTTTTTTTCGTTTGAAAAATGACAATATTATGCTATCTATGCGCTTGTCAAAGTTATCAATTTAGATCACTTTTGTTACCAAATCTGGTAACAAAAGTGATGAAAGTAATGGGGCCGAGTGCCCCACGGAATGAAAGTCAGCATGTGGATGCGAAGGTGAAATATGTTTACAATATTGCGATGATGAAAGGAAGAGGAGTGACAGCGCGAGTATGAGAAAAGCGGTGGCGATTGTTTTGAGACGTCAGCAGCGCGCGCATGCGCCGTCATTGTGGCGCGAAGCCGCCACAAATCTATCTCAATAGATCTATCTTACGAACGGTATTATTAGTTTATTATACATGAAAGTTAGGTACAAAATTGGCCATATTCTTTTTTTAAACAACCACTAAACTTGATGCTTACTCACATCTTACAAACTATTACAGATTACTTTGAAAGATATTATGTGATTACTCACATAATATCTTACAAAGTAATCTGTTTTCTTACGAAAAGGCCAAAATTTTTCGCTTATAAGTCGCGGGCAACAGCTAAGTAGTTCCTAATAAATCTAGAAAGAATAACGTGAATTAATTGTACCACAGAATACTAAATAGTACCTACTCCGACTGTACACGACACATATCCTCACATAGGTACGCGGCAAAAGGGAGCCGCAGCATTGATTTTTGAACCTTTGAGCCGGATCTTTATAGGGGGCTGATGATGGAAGTTATTATGAACTCTAGGTTACTACACTGCTTTCCCACCTACCCCAATTGTCCCATTAACAGTCCCATGGGAAATGTGGGAACTATCCTCGCACTCTACCGAGAAAACATTAGGTATCTATTCCATGGCACCCCGTCATGAAGTTATAGAAGTTTAGAGGTCAAATCATATAGAGCTGTAGAGGCTTCTTGGCATCGCATAATGCGCGTTGAATGAACATTACGCGCTGCGCTGTCTCCGAAAGCGCACGTCGTACCGCGCGGTTACGCAATACAAGCCGAGCCGACTCGCCGTGACTTATCTCAACCACAAACCCGTAAAGTCGCATTACGAAATTCGTCAATCCTGAGACCTTCAGCCGACGCCAATGCCGACTGAAGCCTTTTTAATCGTGACCAGACTGAGTTGAAAATGTGCTCATACGTTGTGGTGTTTTGAATGATACTCTGATTGTTCAAGATGGACAGGACGGTTTGCTTGTTGACGGTGGTGCTGCTGTCGTCGCTGACTATAATCGGTAAGAGGTTCCTTATTAAGGTAATGTTTGTATTTAAAAGTGCATGCAACATTCATTCATTACCTACCATTTGACTCGTTAAGAGATGAGGCACCGTAGCAAACGGTTTTAGATTCGATTCCTGAGTTGTTTTTGATTTGTACGTGTCGTGGAACAGAAATGGGACTTGGTTCATCCTGCTTTCTATGTAAAGGGCAGAAAGACTGGACTTGATTCCAATCCGGGAAGTATCCTTGGTATATTTATCTCCTTGTAACCAACAAAAATGCACTTGGTTCCGATTCTGGTTGTACCCATAACATCCCCATTAAGTAGCCGTTTGACTGCCCGGTGCAGTCACTTTTTTCAATTCGCCCTCCACACTAACATTATTATTCAAAGGACATTTAGTAGGTACTACAATGTCCAATAATAAGTAGTAGGTAAGTCGAAATTGTAATTAGAATAGTCAGAGTACCTAAGTCAGAATTCGATTCCGTTGATTTCGTCTAGTCGAAACCATTTGCACCTCGGGAAAATTTTCCCGACTATAATCCTAATCCAGAACTAGGATAGAATAGGGCGGGGGTTACCAAACTTTTTCAGTTCGCGGCGCATTTACTGGTTTGGTATTTTGTCCTGGTGCCCTAGTCAAAATATATGTGTATAATGATATGGAGACAACTTTTTAGTTAAACCTTACATGTGAGCTCACATTTATAATAAAATTGAGAGAAAAATATGAAATACAGTAACAGAAAAAAGTGTTTGATCATTCACATATATATAAACTGTCGACTTGCTTATTTAATTAATATTTTTAGATTTTGCATATAAGTAATTTTAGCTTCCAGAGAAGAGAAAACGGGAGTGCCTCGCGGCGCCCCTGTTTACTCTCCACGGCGGGCGTACAGGAAGCCCTGGAGTAGGGTCTGTCTGGAGTAGGTCTGGCAGCGGCTTAGATTATCTATACCTACGGCTGCGCCCAATATTGCCGCCCTAATCCCTGGCAGATTCTCACTCGAGGAGATATCAAAATGTGATATACGTAATATCGGCGTTGATTCCTGAATAGCCGCCAAATTAGCGATGATCGCTAAATGAAATGAACCGCACACTTTTCCACAATCTATACATGAGTGAGCGTGACAATTTCTTTAGGTATGCGGTCCCATCAGAAAAAAATCAATGTAAAAGAAAGAGATCCAATCCAAACCAGTAAAAAAAGTTCATAGTTTGGCTGCGGCGGGCGTATTTTCGAAAAACATTTTTTTCGCTCAAGTAGCTTCTCGCTAATCGCCGGCTGTCTGACAGCTGCCCAAGGCATATCAATTCAATTCCTAGGAAAATCGGCCCCTGGTAGTTCATATATGATGTAAAGCTTTTCCAGAAATATAGTTAAAAACATTTGCCATATTGCGGAATTATACGAAACTATTTTTTCATTGTTACCTGTTTAACAAAAATTATAAAAGTACTAGTAACGGGCGTTTACTATCCTGGTCAGAGTAAACCTATCTGAAATGTTGATAAGCTTGTAAACTCTTATTGCTTTGAAGATGTCCGCGGACATTTCAGGCGGCTCCGAAGACGGTGTCCGCGTGAAGCGAGTACGCGCCGACAGCGCGGCGGTGCGGGAACCTGCGCAAGCGCTGGACGCGCCCGAGCCCGAGGCGGACGTCGCGCCGGCACCCACCTCCTTCCTCAGCCCTTCCGTCAAGGAGTACCTTGAGCTCGGCATGGCGATACCTGGTGAGTCCTAAAGTCGCATAACTCTCACATCCATAATCCCCGAGGGGGTAGACAGAGGAACCGCCTTCATCGTATGTATAGTTCCCACTTTTCTCCGTAAGATTTGGTGGACAAATGTGATAGGTGGCGAGCCTATCGCCGTCTACTAGATGTCAAATAGTATCCACAAAGACCCTCGCCTCGTACGACACCCATGGGTAGAGTTGGGATGGTGCTATTCTTTATGGCCGGCACGACACGGTCCTAAATTCGGTGCAGAAGATATTGTAGACGGATGGATTAATCTTCTTGTCGATAGTCTCTCGCCGTTTATTTTGTTACACCTTGTATGCTATAGAGAAGCAATCCCGTTTTTCAAGACAGAGAAAACGGGATGGTTATTAGGTACCTACTTATTATATGACTTATGATGATGAGTTATGTCATCACAATAAGCCGTATTTCATATGGTCAAAAGATAACTATGAATATGCTATGACCTATCCTATGACTTGTTCGTATTGTTAGCGGTGACGCATTAGTCGTACAGGTCGCTTAAGATTTTGATAAATTAACTTATAAATAAATTAGATGTTGTATTTTTTTGCATTATCTAGTTAGTTTAAGTACTTGTATATAATTTTCAATACCGATGTCTACATACTCGAAGAATAAACTTAATAAATAATAGGTATACATTGAATCTCCATAGGTACTATTCAAATCTAACAATAAAGATAAAATTTTGGCCTCGACATTTTTCTAAACACCTTATTGACATGTTTACGGATCTTGGTTCGACTGAAATTAAAAATATCGACAATGTTGGTTTAACATTTAGTATTAACCGAAGGTCAAATAAAGTTTAATGAATGAAAAGGGATTGTATTGAAAGCCATTCATGATCAAGGCATCTTCTAGTAGATAAACCGAGGCTATTTAGGTCTCTAGACATGACTCACGCTGTTTGAATAATATTTTTCAACACGAATTTCGTGCTTATGATCCGAACGTAAGTTCCTATTATTTTAATTGTCTCAATTTAAAGTGTCTCAATGTCGTCAGTGCCTTTTTATGTAGGAAAACTGGCACCGATTCCGATGTTCACTCGGTAAATTAAGTAAATCATTGCTAAACGAAATGTTCCCCTTATTCTTACCACAGAATATACTCTCTTACAAGAAGTGTAATATTTATGAGTGAGCGTTGGTTTAATTTCGGTTTAGCTTTAGATTTTGCGCGGTCACGCCGCGCCGCCGCGCCGCCCCGTATCTATACCATTACTTATCTGATCGAAATCAAGTTTAAATTGCTAAACCCATTTTCACGTTGATTTGGTTTATTATTGGTCCCTTTGAGCTTTTGACTGGGTTGGAAGAAATATAAAAATATTTCATGGGTACCTACCTAGATTTTAAAACGTAATAGGAGTATACCATAACTGTAACCTACTTTTACCATGGATCTTGCATATTGCATTTATGTAGATTATGACAGTAATTTATGTTAAAGGTGTGTTATTATATTAGGTAGTAGTTATTAACTAGTACCTATATACCTACGTTATTATAGTAATATGGTGTTCAATGGTGGTGGAGTCGGTAACACAATAAATACTCGTATGTCAGCAATATGAATGTTTGTTACCGAAGTATTTAATTTATAGGAACACAATATTACACAATTTCATTCTACTTAGAGACAAAATTAATACTTTTTGATTTATTTATTTGTAGCTGTCGATAATACTCCTAAGAGTCCTAAGTTTCAGGTTTGAAAAATATTGTTTTTAATGCATATATCATTCTAATTGCTACAAAAAATGTTATTAAAGGAACAATGGGTAATTTGGTGCGTGACATGTACTAAAATGCAGGCAGTCCATGATGAAAGTTGATACAATTTCCATGGCACAGCCACACCTAGCTCATGGCACCGTGAGCGCTCGACCTTGGCTTCTGTAGGCTTTGTTTTACTTCTTAATTGTGCTAACAATCGGTTACCTACGAGCGAGGCCGTATGTACCTACCTACTCGGTTGGCCGTTTTGGTACCGCCTCGCCACGCACCCGGTACTATCTCGACCGCGTCTCGATAGTGTGCAATTGGCCTTAAAGAATAAAGATGGGCGCTACTAGTACGATTTCTGTTCAGTCGAACTTAAAACTTAAACTTCGAATTTCAAGAAAGTACGTCCTTAATGGTCTTCCTGAGGAGCTCGTAGCCTAGTTGCGAGCACGGTCCGAAAGTGATCGTGCAGGTTAAGTGACGTTGGCGTGGTCGGTACCTGGATGGGTAACCGCTAATGGCATATTTCATCTGAGCTCCTCCGTGCCTCGGAGAGCACGTTAAGCAGCCGGTCCCGGTTGTTGTCATTCGACAGCAGTCGTTAAGCCATGTCAGATGCCTACGGGTGGCCTGAACAACTCTGACAAATAGGTTGGCCACTAACCATACGATAAGCAAGCAAGCATGGGCTTCCTTAAGTCCCATGTCGTATAAACTCTATCTAGAGGTATGGCGTAGAAAGAAATAGCATGTATTTTAATGAAAACTTAACTTTAAGGACGTTTAGATTCTACTAATCTAACCGTCAGTTGAACGAAACGTCCTTGAAGTTAAGTCTTCATTAAAATACATGCTATTTCTGTCGTTGCCTGCGGCTTAGCCCGCGTTGACATCACGCTTTTTAAGTTTCCCAAATCCAAAGGTAAATAAGTATTATAGAGTATTTATTAGTAAAAAGTAGCTTAAATGTAGGTACTTTACCATACTTTAGCCTATCATGTATCTAAGGTAAAGCGTATACCAGGAATTTTTAAGAAAAAAACCACTCCCGACAAAATAATTTCCTATTATTTCAATATATATTCAATATATATTATTGAAAAAGTGGACAGCAGATTTCTTATTCGTAAGTTATCTCAAAAATCCACTGTATCTACTGTCCACTTTTATAATAAATGCCTTAATTCAGGAGACAGAAACGTACCTAATTCAGGAGAAATGAATTATTTACTGCGCTAGTGTCGCCAGGGGTCAACCCTTATTGAACCTAGTGCGTTTGCAGATTCTTTCGGTTGCGCATATTAAGTGTTTTGCAACAATAATTGGATATGCATTGTGGATCATTTAACTGGTTCGCGTGCATGTGGATGATTAGGAAACCAGTAGTTTATTGGCAGCACACAATATGTCTCGGGCTGGCAGGATTGCCAACGTCTAAACAGGTCGCCCGTGTTCGGGCAATATTACAATATTTACTACTTACAGTTGGATAGATGGTTAAATGAGTGACGCGTTAATTCTTCATTCTTACCCAATAGATGCACACGCTATGTACCTAGCTATAGGTACTATGGGGGTCTTCTTCAAAGTCTTCATTGATAAGGACCGTGGTCATTCTAAGGAAATAGGTAATTCTAATCACAAAGAACGACTTTCTTAGTAGATTTAATATGGGGTGGTTTGTCATTGCCTTCTCCACTTCACACGCTGCTTATCTCAGTGTACAGGCTTTTCTTCACCGTTAGAACAGTCGGTAAACGTACTTACATAAGTCTTTCATGTGTATGTATGTAAGTCTTTCGAAAACACAGTAAAAGTAATTTGTACATGACATTGAATGGTTTCGAACCCTGATCTCAGCATGGGAGTCCGGCGTCCTAGCCGCTGCACCACTGACGCTCTTACTATGGGGGTAGGTACCTACTTTAATTTGCTCATCAGCATGTATGGTTGGTTTAATTGGGTTAATCTTTCTGATTAGTATTTGCTTCATGTATTATTCCTGCAGCATAGTTTATTAACTATGTAACAGTGAACAATCTCAAAAGATTTAGGGCGATAAACTGAACAACTTCTGACCTTTGGAAATAAATAAAACATGTATATAGGTATATAACAAGCTCTTTACTCCTGAATATCCTGTGTATTATTTATACTTACTTAATAATTATTATGCCCAAAAAACATGAGGCCAAACATAGTCTAACATATAGAGCCTGGCTAGACAATCCATCATAATACGTTAACTACATAGGTGTTTCGCCAATTATTCAAGTTCGACTGACAGACTAGACATCTCTGGAATTGCAAAACGCGTTGTAATAATTACAATTTGTTAATTGCCGAGAAGAGCCGGAGTTAGCTTAGAATCTTAGATTGTGCTCGTTTGATCAAGTTGCCCTGACATTCTGTACGCGGCTTGAGGTCGCAAGAAGGCAGTCATGTGTGCATTATCAGTGATTCAGCCAACGTTAAGTGATCCTTTATTCAGAGCTAATCGACAGGGTCTTTTTACTCGCACGAGCTGAGCTCGCAGGTTTTTCGAAGGCGCGATTACTCGTCTCTATTTAAAAAAAAATGTAATGGCGTTTGGTATTGTGTTTTAAGGCACAATAATTCCGCCAATTCACGTAGTAAGGGAGACATATCTCTCATCTTATGGGTTTCGAGTAGAGTTGCCACGAATAGTGATTTGGCCGAATACCGAATATTCGTCAACGCTGTCGGCCCAACCGCCGAATATTCGGCACAAAATTCATGCTTGCCGAGGGCGTAAACTCGTAATAGACAGGCCGCAACCTGTCTCATTACGGTGCATACGGGAGCGACGGGTGGGTATATGTTTCAATTGCGAGTAAATCACGTCACGGCACTCTTTGTCAGATCATAATAATACATAAAACATTAATATTGTGCAGAGAATAGTTCTTATTCAATTGTTTGTTCGTTAAAAGGTTTACAAAATGACACCAATTAATAAAAAATCGCCTATATGAGAATATTATGAGATATTATCCATCACAACCTACCATTGATCAATTTTACTTACTAAAGTATTGTAATTTGGTAATAGAATACATATAAAGATTATATGTATTCTAATACCAAATCATGAAAAAGAAAAACACATATTACTCAAGAGAGTAATATGTGTTTTTTTTCATGATTTGGTATTCGGTATTCGGCCGAATAGTACGCACTATTCGGCCGAATACCGAATACCAAAAAAGTGGCCGAATAGCGAATAGTAGCCGAATACTCGTGGCATCTTTAGTTTCGAGGTCATTTACTTAGCCCAATATCATTTTATAGAAGGATTAAAACTGCTATGTCCCTTGGATCCCGTAGTGTGTGTGTGGACATTTTTGTCCACCTTAGTCCACGGAGAGGAGACTGTGGGCGAGACTAGCATATGACAGATTTATAAAGCGCACGAAAGAAGAGGCCTATACCAGTGGGCGAAAAATTGCTAAAAATATATGAAGTAAATTATAATGTACCTAAAATATATATATTTGAATAACTATAGTCGTTCTGGCGGAGTCTCTGTGTCTAGTTACGGTCGATAGCTGGCATGGCATCGAGCACCGGTAGCGTATTACATCCTTCTAGCATGTACTGTAGGTACTGCAGGAAGTATTGCACTTTAACCTCACCGGTAAAGCGATTACAAGCGACAACTTGACGCATAACTTGCAGTTTTTGGGTCATGGCGATTTTCATTATCGTATGTGTAAGCATACGCACGTCAGTGTTTGTTTGTCTGTTCCGGCAGGTCAAACATGGTACAAAACATATTATTAATGTTACGTGTGTTTTTGGTTGCATTAACATGTCGGTTTCACTGTTGTTTGGTACATATATCTATGTACATATTTAGTAATACGTAAATAAGAATTGTTTGGAGTATTGTTACTCTGGCTTCCTTTGTATTACTCTAAAAAGGAAGGATAGAGTTTAAGATTAGTAAAACTGGCTAACTTAAATGCATGTGCCTATGACTTGGTATTTGGGTGACTACTACTTAAAATCCTATGCTTAAAACGACTACTTACTGCTTTTAAAAGTAACCCTTTGGAACTCATCAATTAGGTATGCTCGTATATAATGAGATCGATCTTTAATAAAAAAAAAATTGCTTTGAGATTGGATCTCTTTTATTTTTTCTTCATCCATACATTTGGAAAAAGAATTTTAATTTAGAACCACATTTTCTCGAAAACTTATAGAGAAATGTTTCCTTTTTTTCTGGTTTTAGTCTACGTTAAGAAATACCTGAAATATATTTTTTCCAGATTTTTTCTGCGGGGTTATTTTTCAGAGCGAATCTTTTGGGTCAAGTACAGGTCTAGTATTTCAGTTAGATCGGAATAAAATTCTAGTCCATCCAAAACGGTCACGGGCTAACAGCTATATCTAATAATAAATCGACATGTTTTTAAAATTACAGTATACAGGGTGTAACATTAAGAACGGTCAGTATGGGAAAGTCTGAAACTATAAGACATACGAAGATCTGTTCTTAGGAACCATGTCATCAATTTTAGTAACAAGAAAAACTGTATTCACACATTTAAAAAAAAACCTGTACTCCGCCTGGGAATCGAACCCGGTTGTTTTGAAAAAAAATCCAACACTATTTCTATTTAGATATCGATTGTGTAGGTCTTAAGGAATAAATGTTAGTATGAAACGTGATGTTTAAAATTAATAAAACGCATTGTTTCCATATCTTTTAATTTATTTTAGTAGGTGTTCGAAATGACTACCATTTTGTAAAATACAACATTCAACTCGATTAGGTCAAAATTGTCTCTATGGTGTAGTGTTATGGCTCTTTGCTGGTGTCGCAACTTGTTACATCCACTGCTTTTACATATGACATTGGCTTGCCATTAAGCCATTCCGGAAGCATTGTTATCTGCAATTGGATTTGTTGGATTTTTTTTCAAAACAACCGGGTTCGATTCCCAGGCTGAGTACAGTTTTAAAAAAAATGTATGAATACAGTTTTTCTTGTTACTAAAATTGATGACATGGTTCCTAAGAACAGATCTTCGTATGTCTTATAGTTTCAGACTTTCCCATACTGACCGTTCTTAATGTTACACTCTGTATATTTACAAATAAATGGCAGGGAGTTTTTTTCTTATTGCAAACTCCTGTTGAGCTTTTAGTCGTAACTTAAGGCCACGTTTTTCCAGGTTCTTTGAAATTAATCTATTTTTGATTCAACGGTAAACAATCAAATATTCTTTGTTGTGATCGAGTAAAAATATATGTTGTAGTTTCATAAGCGTTCTTAATTATTTTATGACTCAAAACACGATATATTCAACTTCACTCGATAAAAAAAAATTACGAGACTGATAAATTGTTTATTGATAATTGTTTTTTTGGTCGTACTTGAGGTTCATCATACCCTTCCTCACATATCTATACAGGGTGTAACATTAAGAACGGTCAGTATGGGAAAGTCTGAAACTATAAGACATACGAACATCTGTTCTTAGGAACCATGTCATCAATTTTAGTAACAAGAAAAACTGTATTCATACATTTTTTTAAAAACCTGTACTCAGCCTGGGAATCGAACCCGGTTGTTTTGAAAAAAAATCCAACACTATTTCTGTTTAGATATCGATTGTGTAGGTGTTAAGGAATAAATGTTAGTATGAAACGTGATGTTTAAAATTAATAAAACGCATTGTTTCCATATCTTTTAATTTATTTTAGTAGGTGTTCGAAATGACTACCATTTTGTAAAATACAACATTCAACTCGTTTAGGTAACGTTCTTACTATTGAATTTTGTATCTTCAGGTGGTGAATTTGCGTTAAAATTGTCTCTAGGGCTGCTTTTAAGTCTTCAATTGTGTCGTAGCTTGTTTTGTACACTTCATCCTTAACGTAACCCCACAAGAAATAGTCTAGTCTAAAATAAATTAAAAGATAGTAATTAATAGTCTAGTCTAAAGTAAATTAAAAGATATGGAAACAATGCGTTTTATTAATTTTAAACATCACGTTTCATACTAACATTTATTCCTTAACACCTACACAGTCGATATCCAAATAGAAATAGTGTTGGATTTTTTTTTCAAAACAACCGGGTTCGATTCCCAGGCTGAGTACAGGTTTTTTTTTAAAATGTATGAATACAGTTTTTCTTGTTACTAAAATTGATGACATGGTTCCTAAGAACAGATGTTCGTATGTCTTATAGTTTCAGACTTTCCCATACTGACCGTTCTTAATGTTACACCCTGTATAATGACGTTTAGAAGAATATTTAATGGTTAATTTTTCACAAGAAAGCTTATATTTTTTTAAATAAAATATTATATACGAGTAGCAAAGCGGCGCGCGCGATCCTCTTCAGTAGCCGGGCATAATCCATATCTTAGATTATATACCTAGGCTCTGTTTATTACCGTTTTCCATGTATATAGTTTCTCCTCGATTAGTCAAACGTGATTCATCGCTACCACGAGAATTGGATTGACGTCTGGTAAGAAAGAGTTCTAATTAAAAGATAATTAATTGAAAATAGTATCTTCTTATGTTGCAATCTCTTTTTTGGTAAAACTTTATTGACAATTGGAAACTGTTACGTAAACTTAAAGAGGGGGAGAGAGAAGAAAATTTGACACATGCCTTGGAAGAACGTGGCCTTAAAATAAGCAAATCGTGTTTTATTTGGGTCCGTCTGGCGATTTAATAAAAATACTCCAAAGCAGCCGGCGAACAGGTTTGCCAACGACTAGACCATCTCAAACCCGACCAAGGAATTGTATGTGGCTGGCTGTAGGATGATTCCACACTTTATATGGGTAGAGTTATACTTGGCTCGCGTATTTACAAATACTCGTAGTTAAGCAAATTATTACGCAGTTATGCGTAAATTAATTTTGATTAATGCAGTTAAATCCTATTTTGATACAGTTTGTAGTTTGTTATATTTTTTGTACTTAAGAGCCTGAAATACGTTTCTATTAGGAAACCACGAATGGTACTCTACTTTTAGTACCCTTGGTACCTTATGTAAGGAGGATATCTTTCTCTCAAAGATTTCTATTTTGAAAATTTACAAACTTAATACACTTCTGACGATTTGCTAATTCTAATTGATTAACCATTGCACGAAGCGTCAACGAAATTGCGTCTTTATTAAAATACATGCTATCCCTTTCTACGCCACAGGTCTAGCGAGATAGAGATGACACGAGACTTAAGGAAGTTTTAACTAACGTTAAGGCTCACACGATCTTAACCAATCTCTATCTAGAGTCATAGCGTAGAAAGGGATAGCATGTATTTTATTTAACACTTAATTTTAAGGACAATTCTTGCAACTGACGATTTGTCAATAATTTATTAAGCGTCGATTACCAATAACACCAATAACCATACATTGCTGCGCGACGGCATTGCAAAATTTTTATAGAGTCGTTAACACTCTCGAACAAGGTCTATTGACATTTGCCATGACAGTAATAATTGTTTCCTGCGATCACGTAATTATTGTCAGAAAAACAATGCTTCAACGTGGCTTCAACTATTGACGAGTGCCATCGCCGCGGCTCCGAGAGGCGTGGGCGCACAATGCACGTAGATAACACTGAACTGAGATTGCATACGCTTTGTTGTGTTAATGTTTGCCTACTTTCGATTCGATCTATTGAATATGTTCGTGCTAAATAGATTCTTACTACATAATAGGTCGTCGAATATTTATTTCAAATAATGATGATTATGGTTACTTAAATTATTATACATTATTATATACGACTAAACTCGCGTTTGATCTCAATCTCACTTGATGGTAAGTGTCGATGAGGCCGAAGATGGAGCACGCGGGCTTAGTAAAAAAAAACTTATACCATTTATAACTCTTCAATTAGACAATGAGGTAAGTAAACTTGTAAACAATTAAACTCCTATAATCTTATTAAAATTTAAAGTCGAAAATATCCTCTACTACGAAACTTGATTTTGATATAATAATATGTTGACGTGGTAATTAGCACAAAGTGTTGACAGCGCGATGACATGGGAAATGTTAATTAAAACCGAGTCAAAAGCTAACTTATGCTAACTGCCGAGCCGAGCATCTAAGTGAGTACTTGAAATAATTTGACAAGCAATTAAGTTGTCGTTAATATTGTGGGTTTAATCTTAAGTGCCGGAACGTCGGCGTTGTTGATTAATGCGGCGCTTCTTTTTGCCGTCAATCGTCTTTTATTATTCAAGTTTCAATTATTTAATCCTTTCTATTTCAAATAAGATTATTTAGTGTGTTGTATAGATTAGGTACATTTTATAAGGAACATCTGTAGTTTACAAAATGCGTCATCTAAAGCCTTCGCCTATAGGTAAAGATCCCATGTAGTTTTTCTTTCAAAATTTTACATGAATCTATGGTAAAAAGGTTAAGAATAAACAGCTTTTATAATTGGTGGATGGATATGCTATGCACATGCGCACGCGTCTACGCGGCGGCTTTTGCACCGGGTGCGGTGTCGCGGCCGCTTGCTTGCGCCACGCCACACCTAACGTAGGTACTGTACAAGTTGCGCCACCGTGAACAACAGCCATTATTAACCACATAGCCATTATTAATGATATAGATAACACGACCGACCGTACCTGCCAACATGCTGCCCCTCGGGCTTAATTGATAAGGATTTATTAATTTTAGTACCTACACGCAATACGAGAAAGAAATTGATTCTAAAGTATGGTTTATAATTCGATTGATCAAAGTGATGTTGCTTACCATACTAATGTTATGTCTAACCATTATACCGTCGATTTAAAAACACCACTTTAATAATACGAGTAGGTAGGTAGTTAATTGATTAAATTAAAAAAGCGTTCACAAAATTAAATAACCTTCCGCTAAAGTACAGAAAATATTCTATACATGTAATTAACCCACCACTACAATTATCATTAATTAACTAATATCAAGATATATTCTACCTATTGCCCTTTCGACACGAGTATATACTATGAAATCATTTCTATAATTAGGCTATTTATATTATACAACAACTGTTTGTGGAACCAGTCTGTCCGGTTTTGTGTTGAAGATGTGCAATAAATATTATTGAAGATCTTCGCTTATTAGGCGACTGCCAGGGACAAACAAACGGACCTAGAGCGTAGGTACCTATAATAGGAAATAAAAGAAATATTACAAATGTTTATTTACAACTTTTCAAAGTATTCCCCTGCGGCATCAATGCATTGGACTGAACCAGCTTTCAAAACATGTGAACTGTTCTTGCGGAAGGTCGAAAAAAAGCCGCCTAAATCGGTCTACTGCTTCGTCCGCAGTTGTAAATTTCCTTCTCCGCAGAGATTTCTTCAACGTGGGGATCAAAAAGTAATCACACGGAGGCAAGTCAGGACTTTAGGGGAGATGTAGTGGCAATTTCACGCCCGAATGGGTTAAACAGTCCATGGTTCAGGCGGCCGTGTGAGCAGGATCGTTGTCTTGGCAAATTTATTATCTAAGGTCATCTTTTAGGTCGCTCTGACCACGCTTAAACTCACGAAACCAATAGGTGGTGGTGGCAAGTGATGGAGCCAATTCCCTATAAAGCACTGTTTTTTTTAAATGTGATTCCTTATATGTTAACCCTCGTTTAAAATCATAATTGATCATCAATAAAATAGCACGAAATGTGTGACAGTGGTGACAGACATGTTTATTTAACAATTAATTAAAAAATAACTAAAGTTCGCGCGCAAGTGATATTTGGCTAATGAATTTGTAATAAAATTTGCCTCCAAGGGTTAATAGAAGTAAAACAATAAGATTGATAACAAGCCGTCGAATAACAATTTTTGGACCGCCCCACGTATTTTGTTTCTAGCAGTCAACAGATTATCTATCTACGAGTATGCCTGTGTTTGAAATGCCAAATGTTTGAGCTATAATACTAGGAATATGAGATATTATTGCCTTTGTAGTATGGGGACTGGGCAAAAACTAGAGGTGGTCTGTATGTGCCTGTATCTGAACCCTACCATTAGTGTCTCAACGGCTAATGCCATATCCAAATCATTAATCTGATAGCTACAGGACCTACAGGCAATTATTCTTCTTCTTCTAAGTCGTATTCCTCATTGCTGAGGGTCGTGGTTATTCTAAGGAATTAATCACATAGAACGACTCTCGTGGCAGATTTTAATGGGGTGGTTTGACATTGCCTTCCCCATTTCACACACTGGTTGTCTCACTGTGCAGGTTTCCTCACAAAGTTTCCCTCTACCGTCGGAGCAGTCGGTAAGCCTTTCAAAAAAACCGAAAAACTCATTAGTACATGACATTGCATTGGCTCGAACTCGGACCTCCCACGACGTCTAAGCCACCGACCGACGGAATCATCTGATAAATTGGAATATTATCGTGAATTATTGTTCTGCACATACGAATTATATATCTTGCTACCTACTCTGTAATAAGAATGTAGGTGCTTATATTCACATTTATTTCATTGCCAATGCTAAAAATATGATAAATGGAGTGTCATCTATTCGCATCTACTAAATGATTGTTATGTAAACTACGTGATGTAACCGACCTTGTTTTGATTCCGTATGTCCCCGGTGACCTTATAGTTTTTTACTATAGGTCTTTTATCGTTTTCTATAATGGATGGTAAGTATTATGATCACAGAAACCAGTCGGTATAATTACTAATAAAATACGTAAAAACATTTTAAACCAAACTCAATAACAGAATTATTATCTATAGGTAGAACGTATTAAATAATACAAAACTAATTGTTACAGGCACCATACTTTATTATATTTGCTTTGCTTTGATAACTTCTATCCTTCATGATTAGAAAACCTAACATTAGGATTATTTCTGCTCTGCTCCTGTGGTGTAGGAGCTCAGTATTTTGTAAAAAATATTAGTCGTAGAATTATCTCTAACCAAAAGATGGTTCTCTACTCGAGATACCGTCTAAATATCTAAACTAAATGATCAGACTGTTCATCATAATGACCATGATGTCAGTTTCAGTACATAAATCATTTTTAAAAGATACAATAATACATATAACACACAATCTTTACGATTAACTTTACAAGCTAATTACATTAAGTTGTGTTCATTTCGTCAGCTAGGTGTTAGCCATCCATCACATAAGACTAAAACATGAGATATATTGCAATTCAAAGTATTACAAAATTGCTACACTGTAAAGTAAGATTTCAAGCACTTACTCTACATACGAGTAGATCGCAACGCGTATCATTAGCTCTGGCCGGTTCGTTTTTCTAGACACATTTACACCATAATTTACCTTTCGTCAACACTGGTATTTTTAATGCTTTAAGAATTTTATTAAACATACCTACCTAACCATGTGAAAGGGATTCGGTGTAATGGTTATATAATCTGACTTATATAAAAGTTTAGTAATTATAATTAGTATTGTATTATTTCATACGTTGTTTATTGAAATGATTTTGCTGTTGGGTTTAGTTTCAATTATTTTTGTGTATTTAATTAGTCATTATATCAACTGGTTTCTGTGATCATAATTATTACCATGCATATAAAAACGATAGAATTAGGTCTACAACATAAAACTATGAGTATTTTCTCAGAGCCAGCGTAAACCTAAGAATATCTACATTACATAGGCAAAAGTAAACAAAGTACTCTTGAAATGAAAGGTCTGATTGCAACCACCTACGCTTCTAGCATCACATTAGTATCTCTCTATTGACGTACTCAAATAAAATTGCTACAAATGTTAAATAGTGTGTACTAATGTACTTAACCTAATTGGAAGCTTATGTAAGGTAATTACCGAGATGGTCGGTTATGTAAAGGTTTGATCACACTTTGTGATCATCATTCGATGTTACCTATAGCTACTAAATTTTCATAGTCATATCAGTTTTAACAGTAATGTTTATTACAGATTTCTTAATAATAATAAATTTCTTCATAGATATGCACGCTTGATACCATATAATAGCATACATACATATATGTTCAAAATTTGAACACACTGAGTATTTGAACTCGAAACTATACTACTGTATTTGAACTTGATGTTCAAATTTTGAACATATATGTATGTATGCTATTATATGGTATCAAGCGTGCTTAATGAAAACAAAAAATAATTCAGTATTTCAGCCAAAAAATGGTCAACATGTCTTTCATAGGTATTTGTTCTACGAAAGATCTTGACCTTAATAATGACGATGCTTAAATTGCAGGTTTGTAACCTGCAGTAACTATTGTAGGTAATCTTGGATTCAAAATTGAAGTACATTAAGATTAATACGCAGTATATTTATACCAGGAAACATGATTAAAAATTGAGAAATCCTTCGACACCTAGGATACGTATAATTTGTCCATTGTTCGTGCAGAGTTGCAGTTAATAGGGGTAGAGGTGACTGCAATGCTTCAATGAACATTGCGCATTCGATTCAACGAACTGTCCCACCCACTAAAATAATTGTCTAAAGCGTTTTTATTACTTTTCTGTATGCATATCTACGTTTCTGTATTTATAAACTCCGCTTTGATAAGGCTGGTTTTGTATCCTGTACATAATATAAAACTTCTTTGATCTTGTAAGATATATTCTATTAAAATTTATCTATGCTGTTTAAAAAAAGTGACAACCAAACCTTTATTTAAAGGACGGTACTCACCGCGAGCATTCGTTATGCGAAGTTTGGTTAGCGAGCTTTTGGTGCGCGAGCGTTCTAACTTTCTTTCGCGAGCAAAACGTGTAGCATTTGTTCCGGTTATTCGGTTCAACGTAGGTACTCGCCAAATGTTTGGTTCGCGAAAGAATGTCCTCGAGTTTGCTACGAGAGCAAACGCTTGCGCAACAAACTCTCGTTCGCGAAATGAATGCTCCCGGTGAGTACGTTCCTTTAGAATAATAAAACTTTGTCAACTCATTATAAAGTGATTTGCTACATTTGAATGAAGTTTCGGTTACATGTTACTAAATAGTTTTGTGATAACTTTTTTCGCGTTCTAGGTGAAACTTAGACAAATTTCTCTCAGTGTAGGGTTAATAAGTTAGAAGAGTATGATGTCAATTAATTTAAATTGCCATCAACCACATTAGACATTAGTAGAAGTTAACTTCAATCATGAAACCTTCACAGTAACAATTTATGCGATCTTCCTTCTCAAAGCGCACTTATCTTCGACCTTTATCCAGCAGGAGTTCATAGTTAAAGCCTAGACGCGGTGAAAGTGGTCATTGCAAGCGAACTTTAGTTATCTTCGCAACTACCGGGTGTCTATTATGCGCAAGCGGTCGTGCTTGCTGGTCCGCGTGGGCGGCCGTTTTAATGCCAACACGATCGAGGAATTAAGTAAGGAACAATGAAGACTGTACTGGGTCAGTCGTTGAGATCGATGGATGACAAAAGAGATGGGGTATAGTGAATAGTGGCAAGCGGTAGGAGGTCACGATAAAGGTACTTGAGCTTAGTCCAAACCACCGGGCGCCTGATGTGGACCCGTCTATAACATGGGACAGGTGACTTTTAAGAAGGAATAAAATTATCTGTTAAATAAAAAATCCGCGTCCAAATCGGATCACCGGTTGTTGAGTTATAATGCCACAGACAAACGGTCATACAGACGAACGTACATAAGCGTCAAACTTATAAAAGTTACACTAGGGACTTATGTATTTTAATTCCTACATTTTGCATTGCATTTTGTAGGTACGGTCTTAGAAGAGAAGCTCTCACGGCACTACAAAAACTTATATCCTCGAATCCAATTTCGTCAGCTTTTATGATTTTGATATGAACCAATATGTGCTGAATGCGGTGCCAATATTGTCATCATTACATCGACAATCCATTAGGGTCTATGTTTCAATACGTTTACTTCGACACTCGTTTACATCGACAATCTAGGGTCGATGTTTCAATACGTTTACGTACATCGACACTTGGAAGTCTGCTGGCGTGACGGATATATCACACCCGTTAAATCGAGTAGGACTAGCCATTCACCAGGCCTGGCGCGGTAATTCACGTCGATTACGTGGGAACCAACGATCCTGATACTGTTATACGTATACTCGTATTTATCGCCTCATTACCTACTCACTGAATCTATTCAATCGTGTTTAAAGTAATATAAACTAGAAATTATACGACCATATAAAAAATTGTTAAATACCTACTACATTTGCGAATCTTTATTTTTCTTGAGAATAACCCTGACCAGGAATATAAAAACCCCTGCCATATTTCGAAATCAAATCGCCATATTTTTTCATAGCGAGCTTCATAACACATATTTAAAAATTGGCAAGATTTTCATATATTTTATATTCCTGTTCAGGTTATATCTAGTAAAAACATGTTAATATATATTCTATGGTAAAAATGATCCTTAGTAATAACAAAATAACAATAGAATTTCACTATGTGTAAGTCAGCCAATACAAAAGATATCAACGAGTTCAATTGACAACAACAACAATTCATTTTTTTTATTTTTCTTAGCTCTTTCATATTTAAACAAAGTTAAATCATTGTCTAAGCCTGTAATTATTCATATTCTGTGTATATATAAAATTAGCAATAACTGGAATAAAAAAGTATTGAAGTTATTATAATATTTGGTCTATTGACATTTTTTTTACAATTTCACCAAAATATCTACCGTTTAAATTGTAATAATTTATTTTCAAATTTTCCAGGCAAGCCAGGCACGGACTACCCGGTGCTGGGTGCGGTTCCGTACACCAACTTCTACTGCGATGAGCAACAGTATCCAGGCTTCTTCGCCGACATGGAGACGAGATGTCAAGGTATATATTGAATAATATAGAGTATTTACATTACTGGTTGTTTACAGCGAAAGTCAAACATTTTTATTTTAATGACCATAAACTACAATTTTATAAGGTCATTTTTATTCTACCACCTCTTCCTAAGGCAAGAGATTCAGAACAGATAACAGAACAACGTTTGTCAAATTCCGACTTTACGAGTAGGTAACTTGCCCTGATATATCTCATATTTTTAGGTAGTAATAACTGAATAAGTAACTTTGTAAAAAATAATTAATCTAACTGAAACGCTCTTCAAGAGTTGCAGCGCAATTGGGGGTAGCAAAATGTATAATTGACTATCCATGTTAAAAAAATCATACATGTAGGTGAACTTACTTTAATATAATTTTAGGGTCAAACTTCTTTACATCATTTTTATTAGAGTTACGAGTAACTAATATAAAATCACTATTACTAGAGTCTCCGATGAGGCGATGACTAACATCAAAATTAAAATGGATTTTTCTAAGTGATTGCGTTTTAGACAAACCGCTCGTAACTACTTATATCATATACAACCATATCATATCATATACAAGGATACCTGATGAATATTATAGTTATTTTGGTATGAGAGTGTCTTTTTGACACGTACACATCACCAAGACTTCATACAGTTCACTTGAAATTAATTATACCTCACATTAAAACGCACCGTTTCCGATTGCTGTGGTTATAGAACAACGCCCAAAGCGCACTTTTAATTAAATCGTGGGAGTCATTATCATCAAACAATGTGCCCAATAAATGGGCCTGTTGCGGTTACAGACATCATTATTAGCATTGTATGATTATTGTGGTCTCTGTTATGTCGCGATAAAAACGAAATTCTGTTATCTTATGTAGGGCGCGTATATGGATTTTATGGAAATCAAGCTGTCTATCAATCATATAGTATCAGTATAGGTAGCTGAAAACCATAGTTCTGTAAGTAGAGGAAGAGAAGTTAATAACTGTTTTATGAAGATACAAAGGAAAATGTATATTGGTTTGGTATATTTTTTATACCTACCTACATAATACACATAAACCACTAGTATAAAGAACGCTTTATCCTTCATCCAAGGGTATTTCAGAAAAGTCTACCTATCAAGACTAGAGGTCCTAGATTTTAATGATTCCACAATTCAATTATCATCACAATGACACTAATTATTTAAACTTATTAACGACTGCTCACTTGGTGGGCGTCCGTCACGACTGTGCATTGTTTTGTTTGCCAACTCAACATGTACAAATAATGATCCACCTACTATTACAATTTTGGAACCTGAGACCTTGCCCAAACTATAAAGTTTAACCAGGTGACCTTTTGGATGTCTAAGGTCAGTTAATTATAACAAAAACTGACCCGGAAGATGCCATATTTAGTCGTAAAACGTGAGATCCTATTTTATTGTTTAGTAATAAATCAGACATAAACTTTTATTAATACTTAGGCTAACATAATTCATAGAGCTTATCTTATGTGTATCTATGACAAAGATTTTATATTATCTTGATTTATTTATCTATAATCATAATAATAAATGTATGTCTAGAATGAAAACTTTGTAACATTACTATCAATTATGTAGGTACGTATAAAAAGTAAGGTACAAATATATAAAATATTATAAAAGATGTTGGAGAACCTCTCTTCTAGTTACTATAGAATATTGCTAATAATATTTTCTTATCTTGGATCAATTTAAATTGATTTAAATTGACAATTGATTAAAATCCTCATTGATATTGATTTGATCTGAATTATTTTCCTGATATGATATTTTTCAATCTTGATATTTTCCGGTCTGGACTTCTAGACATTTTACGGCTCTGATTTTAATAAATCGCAATAGACGATGTATTCCGTAATAAGTAGATAGAGTAGAAATATAACATTTAAATATTTTGATGCAATATTATGATAATAATATCTAACTAAACATATACAAATGATTGCGGTATTAATTAATTTAATACCTATTAGTATTTTGCAAAAGTGAGCAATATATTCAAATTATATTGCAATATATTTGAAAACGGATGTTTCATATGAGTCTTATAGCATTTTCATATCTCACCATCAAATCTTTACGCAGAAGTATAATTTAAACGAGCTGCATTTCACAAAGTGTCAAAAAATTCTACACTAAGTTCCAGGATTATTACAATGTGCTTTATCATTCAAAGAGTTGAAAGCTATAGCATAGCTATTCTTTGCCATAGCAAGCTAAGATGAGGCCATTTATACTCCCATCCATCCTTACAAATAAAAAATCTCGCTCTATTAATCGCCCGAGCGACCGTGCCTGCCCATTGCACATTGTACTTTATTATTATTATATAAGATTTATTTTGTTATTCCAGCCTGGCACTACTGTGACATCGACGGCCGGCAGGCGTCCTTCCTGTGTCCCAATGGCACAGTCTTCTCACAGGGCGTCGCGTCCTGTGATTGGTGGTTCAACGTGCGCTGTGCCCTCTCCCCCGCGCTCTACCCCTTGAACGCCCGGCTGTACCGGCGGAGAAGGAAGCCCTCAAGACCCAAGCCTCATCGGCTGATCGACAAGCAGCTCATTGATGAGATATTCCTGTAGATTAGTTTGTCAAAGTGTTAGAATAAGTATAGTTCCACTGGTGGTCCAATTCAATGTATGTTGTGCCCTCTCCCTGGCGCTCTACCCCTTGAACGCCCGGCTTTACCGGCGGAGAAGCAAGCCCTCAAGACAAGGAGCTCATTGAAGAGATATTCCTTTAGATAAGTTGCCAATGTATTAGAATACGTTGTGTAGTTCCACTGGTAGGTTAATTCAACGTCTGTTTTACCTTCTACCTCTTGAACGCCCGACTGTACCGGCAGAGAAGGAAAACCTCTAGATCCAAGTCCCATCCATCCATCCAGCTGATCGACAAGGACTGAAGAGATATTCCTGTAGATAAGTTTGTCAATGTATTAGAAGAGCGTAGTTCCACTGGTGGTCCAAATCAATGTGTGTTGTGCCCTCTCTGTCGACCTTTACGCGCGGCTGTACCGGCGGAGAAGGAAGCCCTCCAGACCGCCTCACCGGCTGATTGACAAGGAATTCATTGATGAGATATTCCTTTTAAAACGTAACTAATTAATGGATAAGAACATGCAAGGTACAACAACATTAACAAGTAACTTGTATTAATCATTTGCAGTCTGACTCAGGGTCAATAAATTAAAAATATTTGAAAATTCGCGAAAAGGGTCGTTTCCATATAGATTATTTCTTATTTTCGAGACAACTTTTTTTACCACCAGTGATTAAATTCTCTACAATCTGCAAGTGTTTTTTTCTCTTTGAACTTGATCGTGAAGATTGTACGTCTGGGTTGATAGTGGACTTTTTAGTAAAGTGAACTAAGTGAAACTGAAACTTTGTGATTTTTTTGGGCTAGTTAGATGTTTGGGTAGGTTGGTTACATGTTGGTCTCTAACCGTCAGTTACAAGAAATTTTCTTAAAGTTAAGTCTCCATTAAAATACATGTTATCCCTTTCTTGTAAATAGAGATGACAGGACTAAAGGAAGCCTTAATGTTAAGGATGTTTCTTACAACTCCCGGTTAGTCCCCTTGTCGTACTGTATAAGAACGCTATTTACAAGTAAATTAAGTAGTTTTACATAAGTCATTGTGAAATATGCAGTATTTTTCGTCCAATACAACTAAGTTACTATAGCAATATAAGTACATATATAGAAACAATATAATTTACAATGTTTTAGAACGAATAATTGGTAAACAAGTTAACATAATTATGCTAGGTCATTGGTACATATCTTGTACATTTACGTACTTTTTAGATTTTATTCCTCGACAATACCTCATGGACAAAATTTTTTTCAAAAAGTAGTCATTATAAATTCGGCGTAGAATATTGCTAGAAAATTATATAATAATTATTAATTTTGGTAATTTTCGGGAAACGCAACGTAGAGCAACAAAATGTGAGTTTCTTCAGAAAGCTTTCATAAACAGAGTGTAACAAAGGTCTCCTTTATAAGCCAAAACAGGGGTTTTCGAAACAAGGTGTTCAGTATCGCTTACTGAACAACTTATGTTTTACGAAATTTAGAAAAAATATCGACTGCCATTCCTTCCCGTGGTTGGATTAAAAAGTCAACTGAAAATTCCTAAAGTAGTAGAACAAAAGTTGTTCTGTTTAGATTGCAAGGGTGTTATTGTTATACCCGGTATAAAATGTGATTTGGATTATATCTATAAAATAAGAAAGAATATTATTTTTAAATATTATGGATAATGAAATTGAATTTCATAAGAGCAACAAAATGTAAATAACAAGTACCTACTCATTCTATACAAAATTGTGACTCTGAAAATAATATAAGTTTATGCCACTGTCACGTATTGATAGCCATTTTAGCATCTGTTCCCAGTAGTTCAATTTAGCAAGAGTACCTAAAAATTATAAAACGCGGTGCAGTCGAGTTTCATACATACATAGACAGCACGTGCAGTGGCATACAATACTTTATCTACAAAAGCAAAATAATAAACTACTATACTATCTTCTCGTCGCCCATACCTCAATTTCTAAAGACAAGAGTCTTTAACTAGTGCGTCCTACCAGTAATGACCTACGGAGCCGAAACGTGGACACTGACGGTGCGACTGGTTCACAAATTGAAAGTCGCTCAGCGTGCTATGGAAAGAGCTATGCTCGGAGTATCTCTGCTGGATCGAATCCGAAATGAGGAGATCCGGCATAGAACAAAAGTCATCGACATAGCTCATAAGATTAGCGAGCTGAAGTGACAGTGGGCCGGTCACATCTGTCGCAGAACCGACAACCGCTGGGGTAGACGAGTTCTGGAGTGGAGACCGCGTTTGGGCAAACGTAGTGTG
Source organism: Hofmannophila pseudospretella (assembly GCA_947369225.1). NCBI lineage: Eukaryota > Metazoa > Arthropoda > Insecta > Lepidoptera > Oecophoridae > Hofmannophila > Hofmannophila pseudospretella. The sequence goes on along the minus strand of OX376321.1, from coordinate 6,844,848 downwards.
GGCCTTCGCCCGTCTACGAAGCCGGTGCTTCGTAACCAATTACGATGAAGGATTACGATTTTATAGGTACAGCGCAATTTTTGTTTTTATAGATACTTTATTAAGTTAAATGGTGTTTTTTAATACTTTTAATTACAGTTTTCTGAATGTTATTAGTGAGTGTGATGAAAATATAGAAGAAATAGTGCTAAGAATATTAATTTACTTGTTTGTTTTTAGCTGTAGCTAGAAACTAGGTAGAACTGTTACTACTTGATGTAAATATTTTCTGCTAATATTTTCGAAATTATTTGGTAAAGAAAAAAAATATTTACTTGTAGATACAGTGCCTAAAACAGCCCTCTTGTACATATTCGTGTCTGTAGGTACTTGTTTGCCATGTTTTTACAATAGCTTAAACATAATTGTAAAGAAATATTAAAATACCTACTATAACTAGATATTTTAAGACATAGATAGTACATATTTTGAAAAACTTTTGTATCTGTAAATAATAATTTTTTTAAAGAATAATGTTAGTTTTTTATTTTTTATTCATTTCATTACAGATAAGTAGTAACCTATAATTGTGTTGTTGAGTTCACATGACTGAATAGGACCTCCAAACTGAATTTAAATGTGATTTTAATTATAATAAAAATAGTTCATTATCATACTTTACTATTGCAGAACTATGCAATTAAATTTAAATAAATACACTAAAACTAAACTTAAGCTCAACGTGACTACTTGGTTTCCATACAAATTATTATTTTACACATTAATGTCATGTGTTTCGTGCACTAATTAGTTTACCTTTGTGTTGTAAAGTTGTAACGATGTCGACTTCATCGTCCATATCAACCTCCTTGCCATCAAATTCAACCTCATCGTTAGCGTTTATCTCATCTCATTTCGTATTGGCATCTTCATTTCTTCATTTAAATTCAAAATCATGTTCCCATTCCATTTCTAAATTTCATTATTCCATTAATATCATTGTTTTATATGTACTTTGACTTTTTATCTGTATTTCGTCTCGAACGGACGTCTCCCGTTCACTCTTATTTCCTACTACCTATTTTCTGTGTTACCTACTATGTGTTCTTTTCCTTAAAATATATTATTTAACAACCAATTCTTCTATTACTTCATCTGCGCACTGTCCTAGAACCCTGCTAGCCGGCAATAGAGGACAGACTGTAGCAAAGTGTTGAATAAATAAAGTTTTTCTACTGTATTCTATTCTAAAATAGTTTGTATGGAAACCGTTCTTAGCAGGTGTGTACTATTGCATCTTAAATTAACACATATTATTTTATGGAAAATACGTGGGATGCATTCCGAATTTCCTATACCAAGCCCTGTGCCCTTGGGCCTTAAAAAAATTTCACATAAGGTAAGTACACACATTTTCACACACATCTCAGAATTTTATCAGACCTAAGCATGCTAACAATGTCGATTCTCTCAAGTCAAGGGTCGCCGATATGAATTGCCCGTTGTTTGCTAAGTGTGCCGAACTGTGGGAAAAATGGCCAAGGAGAAGGTGGCCATAGCTACGAGTTTTTCCTCGTACATTGTGTACGTAATAGGGCTACCGTTGTCGATGTTAGAATATGGTATCTGTTTAAGCAATTGGCAGCTCTAGAAATTGGAAAAAATAAGTTCTCTTTTAAATATAGTGTCTAATTCGTTTGTATAAATCGAGAAAGGAAATTATTTAAAGGTAAGGTATGCTTAACATTTCTAAATCTGAGTTAAATTAAAAATTAAAACTTAATTCGGTATATAAAGTTTTTTGGAGTATTTTTTATATATTTTATTTTCAATCTTTGAGCTATAAATAACTACTTTTATCTTATCTTATCTTATGATAGGGGGCAGGGAATAATCCAGCGGCACTTCGACCCTTGAGGATCTTTTGTGCCTACCCCATTTACACACTGGTCATCTCAGTGTGCAGGTTTCCTCACGATGTTTTCCTTCACCGTTAGAGCAGTCGGTACATGTACGTAAGCCTTCGAAAAATATGAACAACTACTTTGGTCTGTAGACATTGACATTGACAGTTAGGCCTTTTTCATTGTAAAGGCAATGAAATACACTATACAGCCTACTTTTAGAGGTCAAATGAAGGTCAAGGGATTTTTAACTTTTTCGCTAAAATAAACGTCATCCCAGCTTGAAGAGCTATAAATAGAAAAATAATGATTGCAAATGTAAACTTTTGAAAAGGTTTTGGAAATAGCTTAGCTTAATTTTTCTTTACATACCGAATTAAATACCTGCACAAACTCAACTTAAATGTCTTAGAAAAGCTCAGGAGTCAGGACGTACGAGGCCTATTCTTTTCTAATTATATCATTTCTAATCATATAATTTTACAACTCGGTCGATATTTCCAGACTGACTGTAAAATTGGTTGCTTGAAATTCTATTTGGTTATATAAATCTAACCTATAGATAAATCCAACGTTCCATGGACAACATTGAATATTTTATGTATTCCGAATTCCGCAGCACCCCTATATTCAAATCGCATACGTTCAGAAACAACCGTATGGAGACTTTCTGACCAAAAACTACTATAGCTGCATAGCGCGTACGTATTCAAGTCATGCCTCAAGTTATTTGTTTCGCGAAGCGCGCCAAACGCACGCGCGTCATTGGCTCGGCTCGGAACGTGCGCGCGCACATTTACGCGGGAAAATCTAGCGAAAGTGTTTACGTGAAAATCCAGGATTATTTTCAATGTTCAGTAAACTGAAGTTTGGATACCATTAATGTAATTTATTTACGAAAAAAATGGAGCTCTTGATGCTTTTTTTATGCGGTGAGTAGGTACTATGTAAAATACTTAAGTTCTTATAAATATTTTAAAGTGTATTAAGAGTAATTACTAGATAAATATTTATGTATCGTTATATAAACTATTTAGTAATAGAAATAAAACTAAAAAAAATAGAATATAAATAATTATGTAGGTAACAAAAATAGCGTCTTAAATTCTTTATAGTTTAATAAACTAATTACGTAGTGTGATTAATTAAGGCATTCCAAGTCCAATAATTATTTACCTTATTTACATATCTAACCTTCATTTACGTATATTATCTACGCTTCATGGAAAAAGATGGAAAGATTATAAGATTATTGTTTACTTTCGTAAAATTACGTTAAAAATCGCCTGGTAGTACACTCAAAATATTGTCACGGAGTGCAAAATGCATGACATTCATACAGGAATGTAGTTGTGCCATCCTAGGCGCCGGAATCACGGCTGAGGCAATTATAATACCGTTCGTTGCTGCCTTTAATTATGCTATAAATACCACGAAAGGCATCGCTTCAGTCCGTCCATTTCTCAATGAAATAACAGAAACAGTGCCACCGAAATTGTACCGAAAAGGCTGGAAATGAGATTGCGTTCAATGCCAATGTCTGAAGAAAAACGAGACGGCTGCCGCGGCGTAATTGTAGCGTAGATTACCTACGTTCTTGGCCGCTGTGTTGTGTCGCGTAACGTAAATTGTAGTCGTAAGGTAAGGACTCGGAACTGCCTTGTAATATTGTGGATACACATGTTCTTTGTCCACGGTTTCTGAATAATGAACCTTCGCTTAGTAGTTCTCGAAGTAATTGTCGGCTCGTTTTGTGTAGAGAAATCTGAATCACTTTTAGGCGGAATTAATAGCTCTATGCACTTTCCCCGGACGCCAACATTTTCTGCACTTTAGTTTTTTAGAAAAATCTGGACTTTCGGCCGGAAATGGCAGCTGAGGAAAGCTTGCATGACAGCTGATTGCAGCATTTATTATTTCTTATGCATGAGATTACGTAGTTTCAAAATTATATACTCGTATATATCGTGGATTACCTAAATCGAAAAAGAGGATGATTTTAGAATGAAGTTTAATTTCGGGACACCTAAGTATTCCCAAAAGTAAAAATGATGAACATACTGATGTAATCCGTGCATCGGAATTCCGATCCGACGTAGCTGCATACATAATTCGGAATCGAGTGACGAAATCTCGCATGTGGTTTTCAACATTGAGAATGATGTAGAACAATATGTTGTAAATAATAAACTATCGTATTATTATAACGAAACTGCATAAACCGCGACCTTAACTGGCTGATTGTATTTTTTTGGTTCACATGTAGGTAAAATTTACGAGGGTAGGGTATAATAGTAGTTTAAGCAACGGACACGTAATGATGACGATTTTAACACGAGAGCTGTTTGTGAAACGAAGCGCAGCTGAGTGAAAATAGATAGCTCGAACCTCGAATCGTCATTACGTGTAGTTGCATACACTACTTTTTTAAATAATAATATCCTACTAATTTTCACTGTCTAAACACTGTTTTATATAAGTTCATTCAAGAGAAACTTACTGAAAGCCGCTAATGTCTAAAAGTCCAAAAGTCAAATGTACATATGTCCAATATCCAAATGTCCAAATTTCCATTGACCAAATGTCCAATGTCCAATCTCCAAATGTCTAATGTTAAAATGTCCAGTGTCTAATGTTCAATGTCCACTGCATAATTAGAGTCCAATTACATAAACAGCTCCATATACAGCAGCTGTACTTGAACGAAAAACTGTTATAAAATAACAGGGGATTTCATAGTAAAACTGCCATGAAGAATTAACCCCTTTGTGGTTTCTAATTGAACAAATTACGCAATGGGAGTAGAAAAACTCTAATATTTACACAAACTTAAACTTATAAAAAGTAGGTATTCTATTGTGTAACCATTTAACACAAATATTTGGTGTGTATTGGTAAAGAATTAATTTACCTTTTTTGATATTCGACATTTGTTAAGATGTTATACTTTGTAGAATTGGAACATTGTTATACAGGATGCTATTTAAAACATTCACAGTCTCATTCATAAATATGATGTAGGTAATTTGTAATATAATAAGAGTTGGAAAGTATAAATATACTTTTTACTCACTTACAAAATTCCTCCTGATAAACAATACCTAAGTTTTCGTTAACACGTAATGGATATATGTTTGGGTTACTTACTTGAGTCCGAATAACACTTTCTCGAAGATACCTACCTATCGCAAACAAAGGAAGTCTCAATCAATGACATATAAGGATTCAAACGAGCTGCAGAATCGCTGTTGAAAGTATAACTTGTAGAGACAATTTGATGGACATTTCTTAAAGAAGGAAATCCTTTTTGTTTTTATGTTGTCCGTCACTTGTTACAATGTGCAGCTTTCTCTGTCTGAAGTCAATGTGACATGCATTTCCGTAATTCTACGATTACTCGAGATCGGGTCGAATGAATAAGAAGAATGTCTGTGATCTGGTGTAAAACTAAGAAACTATTCAACTATTGTTCTTTTAGACTACCTGCCTATTGAGAGACATCTGTCACAGTTTGATTACTATACCTATTCGTCATAGTGTATTCCTCATTAATGAGGGTTGTAACCATTCTACTTAATTAACTACATAAAAGGACTTTCTTTCTTTTCTTGCTGGTTTGTCATTGCCTACCCCAGAAAGTAAACTTGCATAATTAACTTAGTCGCTTTTTATTTTTATTTTATTAAATAAGGAGAGTAGACGAGCAAACGGGCCACCTGATGGTAAGTGGTAACCATCACCCATAGACATCTCACCTCACTGTATTAATATTAGTGGGTTTTTGCGATGCTAACCTTGAGGACTAAGATGGAATGCCTCATGTGCTGGAAATTACGCTGGCTCTCTTACCCTTCAAACCGAAACACAGTAATGCAAGCATTTCTGTTTCACGACAGAAATAGATAAGAGGGTGGTACCACCCCAGGCGATCCTTCACTTTAGGATCTATCACTACCAAGTCGCTGCCGTTTACATCGCTAATATCAAATTTCGTCTATCTATAATTATGAGACCTAGAGTTTAGAGTTCAGATAAGAATAGCCAATATAAAGAATAACAATTATTGTCACATAAGTCTGAGCTGAGTGTCATTTCACACCTTACTCGTAGATTATCTAAGTTTCATACATATTTGAAACTCATTTCATACACTCATCATTCATCATGGATATATCATGTTGTAATGTTACTTTGTACCTAATAATTACGATGTCCATTAATTCGTTATTTCGTTTATGCACCTGTATACTGACTACGTCTACTATTATATCACGAGTTTAGAATCAGAGCAGTCCGTTATGAGTTATTTATTATATCATAGTATCAAAGCGAATTATCGTTATTGTCGGGTCGTTCAAATTGCGCTCGCTCGTTCAATGATCGCGTGATCACCGGCTCGCGGTTCTGATGATTCATCATCAGCAATCCATTCTTTTTTGTCACGGTCTTGTCAAGAAATAGGTAGGTGCAGTAATTAGCCGGTAGATTTGCCAGCAATAATTAACTGGATTAATGAGATAACAAACCGTTTCCGCGTTTATTGCCGATTGGTTGACTATTACGTCCGCGGTGTAAACACTCTGCAAACAACACGAATTACTGCGGACGGATGTCATTAGCCGTGGAATCGCGGATGGCGCGCTTTCACTGCGCGTCGTCGCGTGCGACCTTCGCGACCTCCACAGTGACCACTTGTACCACCAACCGATGACACACTATTGCAGCATGCATACTTCTTACTCCGCGACCTCCTCAACAAAAAGGTTCCATACTATAGACTTTAAAAGAAAATCAAAAAGATACATCAACAAATAATATTCCGTCAAAAATATTACAATTATATTCACGATAATAATTACTGATATTTTTATAAGTAAATAATGCGTGCCAGTGTCAGTGCCCTAAAAATAATATACAAAGAACCCAGCCAAACCTGGGGCACGTATTAATTACCAGTCTCTCTCGAAAACTATTGTAAAATGTATAGGCTGTGAAATATATTTTTATACACGGTGTTTTCCAATTTTGTATAATTGTTACAGTTCTTTTATCAGCCTTCTTGAATACTTTCCATCTCCCACTATACGCCTTTTTCCTGCTTTTCAAACCCGGTCTCTCCTCCACCCATTTTACCTGCACCCTTACTGTTTCTACTACCTACCGTTCGGCAGTCACGGCGCACTATTCTTATATGATTTTAATTTTAAATTGAAAATATTGGCCTTTTCGTTATGTACCCGTTATATTCATGTCATAGTAAAAAAATCGGAGAGGTTTGGCACGAGAATTTACAAAAAAACATGCAATGTCATGTCATGTACCAATGAGATTTTTGGTTATATAAAAGAAGAAATCAGAAAAGTTTGATAGTACCTACGAGTGTAATCACATGACTTGTTTTTTTAAATTGTTTTGGGCGGTTTTCAGGGGCACGGGCCCCTCGTAGCCTCCACTATGACACTGTTTACATCACTAGCTTATTAATAATATCAATATCTAAAGATAACGGTTCAGATGATATAATAAATAATTGCAGTGCAGTCTTGAATTATTTGTCTCAATATCGAAATCAAAGTCGTGATATGCATTCACTAAGTTGACTCACGAACTCGGATAAGCATCTGTATTATTTTGCATTATATCTGCATAACCATCTGACTTACAATTGCTCTATCAACGACCAACACTTTTTGCGACGTGAACGTGACTAATTTTGATTTCATCTAAACCAATATCGAAACATTCAAATGGCTATACGAGGGTGAATTGAAGAATGACAAAGTGCATGTTAGTAGGTCATCAGGTCACGAACTTTTTAATTCACCCTCGTATAATATTCGACTGTATGACTGGGTGATTTCGACCAGATGCCGAATTAATAGAAAAGGCTATAAACTTATGGCCCTACGATGCCAAGTATCGCGGTCAGATGATTACTACACTTTGTAAGAATGTAGGGTAGAGTCAGAAGGTTACTTGCTCTGGGCGCAAAATTAGAGCGCGAATGGAATAGGAAGGCGAATTTTTCTGTCTTATTCCAATCTTTTCATGAAAAAAATATTATTAATATGTTTTAAAACTACTGTTTATATCCCATTTCTGTGGTATTCTACCATAATCGCGGGCTTTATGCCAAACGAGAGTGGGGACGAAAAAATAAAGAGATAAATATGATCATGGTATGTACGAGTAAGTATTTTATAGTAAATTAAGTTTATTCTTCTTATGACAAGAATTTGCGTACTATTCTGCATGTATTTATTATAACTGTTTTTTGTAGGAGTCTGTATGTGAGGGCGTGCATGCCTAGTGTTTTGAGGCTGGTGTGAAGTGTGTTTGGGATTACTCCTGCAGATGACAAAGTCATTGGTACAGTTTTGACTGTATTATTATTATGTTAACCCACACTGTCCCACTGCTTGGTAAATCTTCCCTCAAAGACAAAAATAACTAATGCCATGCAAAAAATTGTCTCGGGCGGTCAAACGGCTCAATCCGCCACTGTTTGAACCAATATTCGATTATAGATACTCAAATTGGCTACGATTTGCATGTGCATTGATTGCTTCCGCGTCTCGCCTCGATAAGTTTAGTTGTGACGTAAGTAGATGTATTTTGCGGCGTATTGGGAGCTAGTTGATATTATCTTTGTTTTATAGTCGTCCCATTATTCATTCTATCACAACAGAGTTATTTAAAGTGTTTTCCGTACTTTTCGCAAAGTAGGCGTGAATTTACTGGGTATGAAATCTTAAATAGATATAAGTACGATATATAAACAAAGACATGGTAGTAATACAGAAATTAATTAAAAAATGTCATCATCAGTCCTCTGCAGTGTTGATTTTTCGCAACGACAGAATTGATGTCCAATATGCTATTTTAGTGTTTATAATAAAAGGAACATATATACATAGCGTAAACATAACAAGCGTCGGTGGCGTCGTGGCTAGGACGTCGGACTCCCATGCGGGAGGTCCGAGTTCGAAACCAGACAATGCCATGTACCAATGAGTTTTTCGGTTTTTTCGAAAGTCTTACGTACATTTACCGACTGCTCTAACGGTAAAGGAAAACATCACACACACACACTGAGATAACCAGTGTGTGAAATGGGGAAGGCATTGACAAACAACCCCATTAAATCTGCCACGAGAGCCGTTCTATGTGATTAATTCCTTAGAATGATCACGACCCTCAGCTATGAGGAAACGAGTCTTAAAAATGAAAATGAAAAAGTTTATTCACTTATTACAATGCGCAAAAATAGGACCTTCGACTTACAAACTAGGTCGAAACCTGTATCTTGGAAATCGGGACTCCGTCGCACTTTCCGTGCAAGCATATTACAATTTAAAACATTACATTAGTGTAACTATATTCTAAACCTAAAAGAAATTTGGAACAAGTTGATCAAAAGGAATTTAGGAAAGATAATGTTTAAGAGTGTGTGAGGGTAGAAAAAGTTCTTAGAAGAAGATAAAAGGAATTTAGTACTTACCTACGTAATTATCATAAAACCGCTGCTATGAGGCCTTGTACGTATGTAAAGCCACTATGTTTACTACTTGGTGATAGATAATTGACTACTTTTAAGATTGTAGTTAAAGGGTTCTAATTAGGTTATACCTACAGTCTATACTATCAAGGCTTGCCGTATTTACAAATTAGCGTCTTGGTTTGGTTTGCAAATAAATAATTGCATAAAGTTACGACACCCCGCGGATATTATGAACTAAGTTTAGAAGTCAGTCGAGTTGATCGCTGTGAGCAGCGCTTTTACATCAGAGGGTGGTCTGGAGTTCTGCCTAGGTCGATTGGAAAGGAAAATCGAAAGTTGAAGACAATGCCTACTTTGGGTCTTACATTGACAAACATTACCGGTATTCTTAAGTGTTACAATTACAGGTTTTCGTGATGGTTGGTGAGGTGAACAGGATTTGCCTTTAAATATTATAAATGGAAAACCCAACATAGTTAATTATGTATATGAGTACCTAGGTAGATATGATAGAAAGGAAACAATTGACACCAGGATGTCCTGGTGTCAATTGTTGTGGTGTCTTCCTGAACACCAGGATTTTCTTCGGATTTTTTTGTTAGCTGAATAAAATAAAAGAAAAATTAAATTAAATTAAAAATTCCAAAAAATATATTATGACGATAAAAATATGCCGTGAAAAGTACATTCTCGTATAGTTGGCTAGTTGCAAGCACGGTCCGAAAGTGATCGTGCAGGTTAAGCGACGTTGGCGCGGTCGGTACCTGGATGGGTGACCGCTAGTGGCATATTTCATCTGAGCTCCTCCGTGCCTCGGAAAGCACATTAAGCAGTCGGTCCCCCCGGTTGTTGTCTTTCGACAGCAGTCGTTAAGCCATGTCAGATGCCTACGGGCGGCCTGAACAACTCTGACAAATAGGTTGGCCACTAACCATACGATAAGCAAGCAAGCAAGTTGGCTAGTAAGCCTAATGGTTTTATTATTTAATGTAGAGCATACATTATGTAATTATTTAAAGTAATGAAGATCTAAAAATAAAATATAAAGTCGATAATACGATTAAATAGACCGAGATAAATTAATTGAAGATCGAAATCGAGAGTCGAGCGGTGTATCTGTCAAAACATTAATGTAGAGCAGTTTAATACACAGAGCTGGCAAATGTGTCGAAATAAAGAAGAAACCGATACTTGCACTAGATATGGTAGAAATATTTGACTGATTTGATTAATTACATGAGCTTATACCTATCTAATTTATGAGTAGGAGTATAAGCCGCTAAACTAGATTTAATAATCTACCTATGTAATCATAGGTACGTACGACGGACGTACATCTATAAATTAACTATATGTTTTGTAGGTAATTATAATAAGGTATTTGCACTGGTTACGTAGTAAAATATTACTCAATGTATGTATGTCACAAACCATCCTCAGTTGTAACCAGTTTTATCTGTTCCGAGTAATGGCGAACTTAAAACGAAACTAGGCTAGTGGTCAATATAATTATGCTCTTCTTAGAGAGAAATCGTGTGGTTTTCAATATTTGCAACTTATGTGTTCAGTAATCAAGTAGAGGGCGCGTCAATCTTTATGGCGTATCTGAATTTAGGCACGAGTGGCATTCCAGCGCATGTTTTAGGTGTTATCGGGGTGTAGAAGAGCGAGGGAGCGGGGCATGTCCTTCTCCATACCGCGCGTCGGCCCGTACTCATCTCTCGCTCTTCAACACCCCGCTACAGTACCGAAATGCGACTCGTGTCTATATTCAGATACGCCATAAACATTGGCGCGCTCTCTAAGTAGGTAAATGCATATTTGTTACGACGCACTGGACGTAATAGTTGTTTTTTAAGAGCTTTAATTGAATAAATTATTCTGTGCTTCTTCAAATCTCCATAACAGTTTTTCGATTGGATTGTTTTATAATATAATACTCATACATTTCGAGATATTAGAAACATATCCACTTATGAAACTAGAATAACAAGGAAGAAATTAGCATTTTAATTCAAACTTTTGAATAGGAACAAGGGCGTAGCCAGAATTTGTGAGCGACCTCAAAATTTCGTAGCATATCCGACAAAGATGATGGATTAGGTTAAAAGAATTATATGATTCGAAGATTTTGGAGGAGTCATGACTCCCGGCTCCCCCTTGAACCGCACTTGCAGGCAGGCAAAGTCCTTCGCCTGCTTGGGCAGCTGTCCCCTGCCTGTACCTGGCTACGCCCATGAATAGTAAGCCGATGAACAAAGAATCGAATAGGGCGCCATACATAACGTTCTTGTACTTTTAAATACAAACTAGTGATATTAAAAAAACATACTCGTATATATACAACCTTGACCTAGCCTAGTAGATGTCATAGTATCAACACAGAACCAAGCTGTTACATCAAAATTATCTCTAACAAAAGTGCGATGTGTTATGTGTGAATTAGTTAGGAATGTGTACTATTTTACAATGTTACATACAATAGTGTAGATACTACACACATTGAGACATCGTTCACACGCAGGCTATGGTCAAATGTCAACCTTAATTGTACTACAGTACTCCATTTGTCTCGTGTAATATGGAGTAGCGTAAAGTACCCTATCATTGGTGGTAGGTACAAATTATAGCTGTCAACATTTCACACGCTGCTTTATGATTATGAATGATCTACAATTTTACAACCTCAGTATAGTAATGTGCCACTATTGGTTTTGTTTTCATAAACTTCGTGCGTGAGGTTGTTGTAAAAGTAACAAATTGTAGCAAAGCTTGCTCACTAGTTTGGACTAAAACTTTTATATGTTACTGTTACTGTGGTGTACTTTTTTTTAAGGAAAAACTTGCCGTCAGTTTGGCCAGAAGAGCGCTCCTCCCGAATTGCCAAAAGTCAATAAAATAAATACTCAAATAAATTAGAATAAGGGTGAAAAACATTTCGCGAGCAGTCAATACTTATTTAGATTTTTTTTCTATTATTAAAAAATAATCATTTTGGGTGAGTCGGATGTGCAGCCTCTAGGAAGTACAATCTTTTTACCTTACCGCAAAGCGCAATGCTTACATTGCTGTGTTCCGGTTTGAAGGGTAGAGAACCAGCGTAATTACCCGTACTGGAGACTAGCGCAATGGCGCGGCGCATCAAAACCCCTCTTGCAGTATTTCAGTGAGGTGAGATAACTACGGTCGACGGTGATAGGATCCCTTAATTTACCACTAATAGGCTCAACTTGTCATCAAAAAAAAATGTAGAAGCCTCATAAATATAACACTCTTCATTACTTCTTATTCTATCTATATTGTCATGTATCCAATACGAGTATAGTGGTTAACTTCCGTTGAAACCTGTGCTTAAACGAGACTCACTAAACCAGACCACTTTTAAGTTTCTATACAAGGCAGTACTTATGCCAGCGTGAAATTATTACGACATGTTTGCAAAAGTCGTCTTGTATCCATCTTAGGGCAGAAGAATCTTGATGTCCGTCCATTTATCTATATTAAGATTAAATGATGAATGAAATTGTGAAGAGTGTAATCAAGTCTCTAATGAATTTCATTTTCTAGATATGCCTTATGCGTAGATTCTTCGAACTATTACATTGAGTAACTGCTCTTATGGGTGTAAATAATTTAATGATCGTAATGTGTCATTGGTACATAGTACTTTATCTTCTAATAAATTTAATATTTTCTAAAACATTCAATATTGCCATACTCGTATTAGTCTTTTTTATGATACCTATAACAACATATCATGAATAAAAACTTTCTCATCGAGAAAGTGTGCTGATTACGTAAATAAGAGTAAAAGTATTAACTTAATGTTTAATTTGAGTATCACGGATTAATCAGTCGTGACAATTAAATGCAGGAGTTAATGGATACCCAATATTACCACGCGGGCTTGACCCGATGGTCATCAATGTAAATTATCATTCGTTACTGGGAGGAAAAGTAAAGTTGGATTCGACCTCTCGTGAGTTGCGCTTGCGTCGTCTCGTCGATCCTATCAATGAAAACATCGCTGCTTTGAAAAATTTGAGACTTCCTGTTAAAAATTGGTATTTTCCGTTATTTTATAAAGCTCTTAAATAAATTGGATGTCGACACCCGCCGTTGTTTCGAGTTACAATATGATGGGAAGGACATTCTTTCGTTTCGTTATTAAAATACTTAAATTAAACAAAGCCGGCCAAGATCAGGTAAATAACTAGGTAAGTACCTAAATATAATTTGGTAAGTGTAAGGTATGTATTTGGTCAGTGTAAGGTTTTAGGCCTGCAGTGGAATCTCTCTATAAAGATTCTTTTTCAATTACAATTTCGTCACTTCACGTTCACGAGCAATGCACAAAACGTAATGTCGGAACTCGCTCGCATCTTCGACCCGCTCTGTTTATTGACCCCACTCACTCTCGCTTTTAAATGTATCGTTTAGAAACTTGAGTCTCGAACTTGGGAATCGCAATCCAGTCCCAATTTGGGACGTCTTCGTCGCTCCTGATCAAATCCTCTCGACACCGCTCGGAACTGTTTGCTTCGGTTAGACATTTAGACGAACATGCGTGAACATTTCACAAGGTGTGAAAAAAGTTGGACAGATGCTGTAATAGTCGAGTTCTACACTATCCGTCCAAGATTTTTTCGCCTATCGCGATAAATCTCTATATACGCCAGTCTTAAGAAAGCTACAAATAGCAAGTCCACACACTGGGTCGGAAGTGCAGTCAGTGGGATCAGATTAACAGACAAGGTAATTCTGCTGTGGTGACAGCGCCGTGCGGCCCACTTAGCGGTGTTGCAACGGCGCCCTGGTCGTGACGTCACACCTCTCGCCTGCCCTGTCCATCCAGTGAGAACAGTGATTGTGTAAATTAAAGGGTGTTAAGGAAATAAATAGTTAAAAGCGTTCCTTCTCTCATGAAAAATAAGTTAAAAGTTTTAATTTATACAAACTAGGGATTTTAGATTTCGAATTCGACTCTATACTTTTTGACTGCGTATAAAATTTATACTATACAAAATTTTAAATCGATTTTACAGGTGGGAATTGGAATGTTTATTGACGTTAATTTTTTTTGTAAATTTTATCTAATGTTGTTAACAGCCCGTATAGTGGGCTTAGAGATAAATGTGAAACGAATAGTTTGTAGTAGAGGACTGTATTACATTTAGAAAGGCTAAGGGGGTCTAATTGATTAGATTTACAACTGTAACTAACACCTAATAGACATAAAAGCGAGATAGGATAGTATTACCACGGAATAAATAAATTACTGTGCTTAGTTCAGTTTAGATTTCTGTGGTGAACGTCTAGTGTTCCCCTTCTGGTATTGCCTATTCAATAGATCGGTGTCAGTCTGTCCTATATTTTTTAAACGCATTTTTAAACGTATTACACGCAGTATCAAATCACTAATCAGAAAATACAAAATATAATACATAGTACATTACTGCACAGGTCACGAAATTAGCCATTATTGACCGCGGATCACATTGAACTTGATTTAACGATCCAAGGCAAAAAAAGCTTGTACATATAGTGCTTTTTTCAAATAATGCGAGGAAATCGAAAAAAAATCACATTCCAAATACTGCTTCCAAGTCGAAAGTACTAGGCGTCCATAAAAGGAAAGAAGTGGCGTTGTCAGTAGGAGTTGGGGCTGCTTGCGCTGGTGGTACAGGTGCACGTGTCGGGGCAGCGCGGGGAGGGGGTGGAGACGCGCAACCGGTGGACGGAATCGAATTAAATCTCTTTAGTCCGCACTGCGTTTTGATGTTACAAATTCGAATTTAAAAAAAGTAAAAAACAAAAGACAAGAGGATTCCTGACCTTAGCCCGGTAATGTTGTATGAAAATCCATTATTGTCGTCAATTTTAAAAAATAAATAAGTATTTGGCTTTTAGACAGAAACTATGTACTTTCCTGGCTCAAAATTCGAATGTATTGAGCACACTTCCAAGCATCTTTAAGTAAAAATATAATCATAGAACGATGGACTAACTGTTACCAGATGCTACAAGAAAGAAGACTGCGGTATAATCGCGGAACATTCATGATAATGATCCGAGTAGTTCTATAGGTACGAGTATGTACGAAAAGTCAAGATTTTTCTTTTGACGTCACTATTTGGGTCACCCGGTAGAATAAAAGACCGCTTCTATGCAAGGAGTTTCGGTTTAGTTTCGTGGTCAGTAAAGAGTTTCTTTTGTAACCCTATATAGGGTCCCAAGGTGCAAGAACTTCTTAAGAGTATGGGTTCTCATTTTCACTTGCTTGCTCGCTTATCGTATGGTTAGTGGCCAACCTATTTGTCAGAGTTATTCAGGCCGCCCGTAGGCATCTGACAAGGCTTAACGACTGCTGTCGAAAGATAACAACCGGGACCGACTGCTTAACGTGCTCTCCGAGGCACGGAGGAGCTCAGATGAAATATGTCACTAGTGGTCACCCATCCAGGTACCGCGCCAACGTCGCTTAACCTGTACGATCACTTTCGGACCGTGTTCGTATGTTGTATGTTATCTCTGAACTCTTAGTAATGATTGAATGTGTGTTGCGTCTTTTAATTAGGAATTCTTGTTACATTAGTCAGATATATTTCAGTAGCTTTATATAAAACCCAATGTAATATCAGCAGAAAAACTGGTCGATGTACATGGTCTCCTCACGGTTGGTTAGTCGTGTATTTACGTAGATGAGGCTGCAGTTGTTGTAATTGATTGTCGCGACACGCTTGGCCGCATAGAATACGAATTATTCTCTTATTGTGGAGTCAGAAAAAAGTGGTTTGGGTTCCTGCGTTCCGAGTTGCGTGGACTACGACGTTTTTATGACGGACTGCAGAGTTATGCTTAATTAGAAATACAAAATAATTACAAACATATTTATTACAATCATTTGACAACAAAGAAGTAACAATGAATATTGGTCTCTACTACCTGCACTGGCCTTATCGGCCGTCTTGCAGCATAGTAGATAGCAACAATGTAATGGCTTGGGGATACACTTCTATAAAAAAAACGTAAGTATTTATCCATTCTGTTGTCTATGTTGTTCATACCTGTTGTGAGAGGGTGTGTGTGCGAGAGTTTGAGGATGAGTGTATGCGTGTGTGAGAGAGTGTGTCTAATGAAGTCTATTTTTATTATATTCGGTGGCATTTCCCTGTTTTTTAAATTACTGGCATATGGTCCAATAGGGATAGCTATGATTTGGTTTATCACGATCATTTGAATTGTGGACTATTTTATTATTTTATAATTAATTTTACAATATTGTCTTGACGGTTTGTGAGCGTGAATTGTATCACCGTCATAATCATCACCTCACATTTAAACCACCAGCGGCCAGCCTCTTTCGGGGCACGTCATTTCTTCAGATTTCTGTATCCAGTCTTTTTTTAATCAAAAATTGTATCAGACGAATCAAATCTATGTACGAGATTAAAAACTGTTGGCAACGTTTTATGTAAATACGCTTCTCAATTTTGGTACTAGTTAATTGTCTGTTATTATTAAGGAAGCTGCAAGTGATCTAGTAAGTAAAGAATAGGAGAGTTGCAACACGCAACAATGGGTCGAAGGATGGAGAAACAGCGTCCATGTATTGTTGGACCACCTACCAATTAAGTAATATTAGTACATGTAGAGGCCGTTCGAAAATTTAATGTACATCTCACGATAAAACTTGCTTTTGGCGGCGGGGACATTGAATTATGTACCTACTCTACGAATTATGTTTTACTTAACGTTCATCAGCTTGGTATAAACGTAAAATTCACTTAGTTGTTGTGAAAGAGATTAATTTTATTATTTACGTTACACACTCTTACCTCACTTTAAAAATTGATCTCCTATTTAAAAGGTTTTAATTTATAAAAAAACATTAATCCAATGTACCAAAAAACTAAAATTCTTTTATAATAAGATCGTTTTTGTCACTACAAACACTGTAGTTATAATAGGTAGGTACTTATCCTGAGGGTCAAATACAGGTCAAGTTAGTATTTCATATGGAACGGTATTTTTTTTTCTTGGAACGTGAATATACAAATTATAATGGTAGATAATAACATAATTCCAATGATATTAGGATTAGACTTCGATATAAAATAAATAGACTATATTTAGACTAACTTCTTAATTTAACTTATTTTAATTGTAATTGGGTCATTTACGAGATTATATTTGAAGAGGATAATTAACCTTGACCCACACTTAATAAGCACTTAACATACAGTAGCTGAGAACGAGGAAGGTTGCAACTAGTTGCAAGTTTGCAATACTGATATCCTACGCTGGTGTTTTGTTTCCACATTCATTGTCCGATTGGTGCTGGAGCACCAATTAAAACACGATAATATTTATGTATGACCAAATAGAAAGGGAAAGATTCGGCTACACATGTTCAATCTACACAGACCTACTAGATCGGGAGCTTGGGCCGGTATGCTCACGTGATAATCAGGGCCGTCGAAGCCGGACATAATGTTTTTGTGTAAGGGTCGGGTAGTTATCTATTATATAACAAAACCATAACTACCCTCGTAAACGGTGTAGTAGGTACACATTTTTTTGAAGACTCGATATTAATCGGACCTCTCTATCTTATGTCATGCACCGTGATCATCGTGCGGGAATACGATCATTGAAATTCATAAGAGTATATAGAAGATTTCCTCTACGACTATAATAATCTGCTACCCGACCCTCATTATCACGTGAGCATACCAACTTAAGCTCCCGGTCTATACCTAACTTGCGAAATGGGTCCAAGCTACTAACATTTTTAAAGTTAATAACATACGTTCAAGTATTGATTTGAGACTGACAGGTGCAAAAACGCCAAGATATTATTTATAGTCACCTAAATATGTAGGTGGCATTTGTATTCGATTATAGTGGGACTTAATCAGAATTGAAAGTTGCAACAAATAAGGAAATGCTTATTCTCTGTTTAAAACAGCTATAGGTTAGCTATACAAGCAAAGATGTAGAGATAGTCTAAACTAGAATTCTATACATTTTGATCTGCTTTGTATGCTAAGTACCTAGCATGTACAATGGGAAACGGAGAAAGGATTTGTCTTATCAAGATTTTCTTTCAATAAACATGTGTGAAATATTGGACAATCCGGACTGGATAAAATACATTGTTTATAGTAGATAGTTGCGTACACTGTAGTTTGTATTTTATCTTGAACTTAGTAGGTAGGTTATCTATTACAAAGGAGTAATAAGATATTTAAGCATTGTACGAGTATGTCTAAAAGTTAATCTTAATCAAGTATGTAGTATAGGTTATTTTATTACTATTAGATTAACCCCATACAAAAGACATTAACGCGCTCGTTGTAGCAGGCGACAAAAAAATAACTGAACTCAACCTTTGTTTAATTAAAGAATGTCTACCTATAGTAATGTTTACCTATACCTACACTACCCTTTGTAGTTTGGTTTGGTTCAGACAAATAGTTAGGTATTATTTAGAATAATAAAATTGTAATAGAGAGATTATCTCCCTCAACATACTAATTTATTGTAATAGAGAGACTCTCCACCTAGCCGGTTTCAGTTATTGAAGCCTAATAGGTAACTAACTTTCTGTCTATATCGATGTATCGGAAGCATGACGATATCTAAGCGATACCGTCAATTCTTCCGGTGCATGCGGAAGACGCGTAATCCGAATCATGCTAATTAGGTAAATATATACAGCCATTCATCTCACCTCGCGTCGAAGTCGCGTGAACCCGAGACGACCGCCACCATCTAGGGTTGCCAGATTTATTCCAACAAAAATACGAAATTTTGGCTTTTTACCCAGGACCACCGACATAAAGTCCTATACCAATGATAGTAAGAGTATCCCTTAGACTGAGACTTTCCCTTACTTTTTTATGTTTCTTTCAGAAATGAATAATGATGATGAATTGTGAATTGAATTGATTTTTGTGTACAATAAAGTGTTTCTATCTATCTATCTATGAATTTTCTCATTACAATAAAATATGGAACAAGGCAGTATCGTACCAAAAACCCGGCCTAAGAAAGGTTTCATATAAATTACGTGGTCAGATAATCTATGGACTTTCGGAATTAACGGCGGACAAGGGCTGTCGCAACATTCATTTAACCAGTGTTCATGGATTGATATTTCATAAATTAATTCATATAAACTAAAAATACGGAACACCCGGTGAATACGAGACGTCTACCCTACAATGATCTCACCTAATCGGTAAACATGACTTGGTTTATGTAATACCAACGTTTTGGCGTCACTCCAGCCACAGTGGACACGTTTCGCTTTCTCCGTACGCTTTCTCGAAGTTTGGATGAGTCGAAGGTTCTTGGTGCGACACCCATTGCAGTGCGACCTGCCCTGTGCCACAACCTGTCAACCTGTGATCAGTCTTCGGATAAGTATATAAGATTATTATATTTTCCATAGTAACATTCAACAACCACCTCTACATAGGTATATTTATCCGGTAACAGACTCGTGGTCCCACTAATTTGATGGTCCCTCTTATGACGCAAGCCACGCATGATCATTATTTATTTACCTATTATAAATAGGGAATTGACAGAATTCTCGTATGTTTCTGACTTACGAGTACCTACCTGTTCTTTGTAGTGTCTTATTCAGATCACAAAACGTTCCATTATATTTAACGTACCGGAACACTATTGTAAACGATTCGCTCTTTAGGATCACTGTCATTGTAAGTACTCTATTCTGGTTCTGACGCTGGATTACATCATGGGTTTTAAACTTTACATTTATGGTGGAATTATGGTATGGTAACGGATGGTGGGGATTCGATGCTTTAATGATGGAGGAAAACACTGCGACGAAACCTTAATACTGCTGAAATAACCAGTGGTGGAAGCAATGACAAACCTTTTCATTAGAGTTACCCTATCGTTATATGTGGTTAATTCCATAAAATGACCATGACTCATTGTTGAGGATTTGACTAAAAGAAAACGAAGGGGATTTGACTCAACGCGTAGTATTTTGTACCGATATTTTCCTTTGCAAGCTATAAGTTTGAACTAAGTTTGAAGAGTGATCTAGATATAAGAGTAATCCATGTTGTTATAATAGTGTTGAGCCTGGTTATTGTAGATTTAAATAAAACTGTGACCCAACTTGAGTAGGTAACGTAATTGAAATTATAACGACTCTATCAGTTGTCAGCTATATCCTCTCTTAAGTCAAGAAAAGAGGAAGTAAGTTACGTTCATTGTGACAAAAAGAAAAAAAATACTTTTCCACTTCCGGAGCAGCATTTACCAAAGATTATTATACAGTGTTGGTATCAAATCAATTTTAAACAGCGGTTTCGCATCCGGTATTTCTTTGAAACGTGAAACGGATCTCTCTTGGAGTCTTGGCAATAAATCCAATTGAATTACCTATTAGTAAATGCCTGTGGCAAGTTGTTACAATGTTTTCTGTCATTATATACTCTCTTTCGTAAATATATTTCCATAAAATATATTAATATTAAGTATCTATATTAGGACAGATTTACGTAGGCAGTAATTTGAATCTTGACATTTTAGAACATGGTCATTTTGCGACGAATCGTAACAAAGTTATATTATGTAGGTAGGTATATAAGTAGTTGCTAGTCAATGCTTATGGTAGGTTATGTGCAACCAATATTCCATTATAAGTATACAATAATGAGTTACGATAGTATAATTATAAAATTCGATTTTAGATGTAGATAAGTTTGCCCTAATTACAATGGGTACTTACCTATACGTATAATATATAGTACTCTGTTCCTATACTAATGGTATCTACCTAACCACGATAGTAGATATTTAATTTTTTTAAGTATTAAATATGTGAAAAAGAAGGGTTACTAAGTATACGAATACTTATCTATACACATAAAAGTACCTATATAAAGTAACTCGTTATTTACTCTTTACATAAACTAGGATTTACAAATGAGATATTTGTATCTCGCTCGAAAAAATAAGTTACTAGAAAATATTACAAAATAAAGTCGGAAGTTTACAATTTTGTAAACAGCAGTAGTGAAATCCTGTCGCCAATTCAACTTTTTATACGTTTTACTCAGATATCAATTTTATAGGAACCGGTACCTACTTATAAACACGAACGGGATATTTGTAGCCATATGTAATAGATCGTGGGCGTAACCTGACCTCCTCCAAAATACAGTGCTTCCGCCACTGCTCTTATTCCAGCTGTTACATTATAATAATCTCCCTAGTAGGTCGATTAAGGCAGTGTTATGTCGGATGTCTCCACTAGACCCATAATTTGAGAGACGTGCGCATTGTGCACGGCTCGTCATGCGTGCGCGCAGCACCTCGCAGCGTGACGGACGCTTCGGGCTCTGGGCATAGAATAACTAATAGTACTACTTTGGGTGACGCGATCGCTTTACCCAATCTGCTTTATATTAATTTATTAATCATTTCTGCACTTTATAAGCGTTATAAAATAACTTACATACACATTCCTACTGAATGTCGGGTATAACGTAAGTATTTAGAGATCCGTGATTTATCTAATTGCAAATAGAAAGTAGCAACCGGAAGGTGCTTTTCTCAAAAGGAAATAACTTATACTTACCTACCAAAATGTTTCCGGAGTCTATTGAGTCAGTTTACGTGTTTCGTGAGTCACTAAAATGTGTTGCGCAGTGTAGAGATGTAAATCTTTCGGTTCCCATAACGCACGCGCCGGCGCCCGCGAGGCAACATTAATTAGCAAGGTACACAAAAACCATGCCATTCGTATACTTACGATACGAATGCAGTTGCAGCCATGTTTCGTGACTGGTTGACAGACAATCGACAGAATATTACCGTGTGTACCATTGTATAAATTAAATCTTGGATCACGATAATCCCATAATCGAACTTTAAGCTGGAAAATGCAGCCATTATTTTATGTTGCAGTTTTATTATTATGCAGCTGCTGTGTCCTTGTACGGAGATATGATTGGAAAAATGAACAGAACACGCGTTGACATGACACCAGTCTTGCATGAAGTGTTTTTATAAAATAATATTCATTAAGGCCTTGGCCGACCCCCAGTTCCTACCTACGGCAAAATGCTCTCAATTCCGCCATTCACGAGACGAATTACACTCACTTTTGTGCGTTAACCGCTGAGTTGTCTGATACGGCCGTGCTTGAATTTTATTGATCTAGAGTTGATCTCACGGTACGAGGTCAGCGTTATTGGCAATGTCAATTCTGATTGATTTTATTTAACGCCCATGAGCTGAATATCCTGATTAAACAATACCTACCGTAGATAGATAGATAGTTTTATCTAACTAATGTAAATAGAAATGTAATTAATTAAGAGTCATCGATATCACGATTTAATTAGGTGCCTAATACAAATTGATAGTGTAATTTATCACGCTAATTTTATTGTAGCTTAGATCATTCGGTGAATTTTGAATGGAAATTATCTCTGTTCTTAACTACTTTTAAACCAATAGTAGGTACTTTTTGATGAAGAGTTGAAGATTACTACAGGTTAATATTCATGTTCATACCTTCAAATTATTTTTTATGAAAATTAGGGTTACTTGTATTCTCTGAATCAAAATATTTCTGGCACATGAAACCATCTAGTAGGTATAAGGTCAATAAATTGATCCAAAGGCACCTGCTCCCAGGCACGCCCTTCATTTAAGTTCACATACCTTGGGTTAAATGACTGTTTAGGACCAAGCAGTAAGACCATGAGTTGTCTACTTCTCTGTTATTACTACGACAATTACAACATTACTCGTACAACTGAACTTTAAAGTCGTGTTTGAGGGCAGTTTACCGACCATATCTTGGTTTATTGACACGACTAGTAACTACTTAAATAGGAGTAAGAATAAGTACTTCATATTGTAAAGGCCGTGTAGGTAATATGACAAGGCATAAAGATATTTATACGAGTAGATTGGGGAGACCGAGGTGTTTTGAAACAGCACCGATTTCGCGGAACTTAAAACCGTTAGCAAGCTGGCAAAGTCGCAATTCAACCGCTTCCCGCCGCCCGCGAGCCCCTCTGTTCGCGTCCGGGACCCAAGGCGTTGTTCTGGCTCCCACGTCGCAAATATCGTGAAAAGTAAGATTTAACGTTTTTTAAAGATACCTATATTTTAATAACGCGTTTGTATATTGATTTGGGTATATTTATATTATATGTTTCGAAAGCTCATTAACTAACTATTCAATTCATAGCGCTGGTGCTGTACCAGCGCTATGTATCATTTCTTTATATTTTACCTCTTGGTTTTTAATTGAATATAAATTGGGAGGATTTTTCTTACTGATTTGAAACAGACTATTTCAACTCACCTCGTTTAAGTTTTGTATGGCTGGTTTGCTTATACGTTGAGGTTTGCTTATACGTTGAGGGTTATTTTATTATTTTATTTAGTATGACTTTTATTTATATTTTATTTACTGATTATAAAAGAAAGACTGATAGAGGTATGGCGTGTCGCGATATATACGAGCTCGCTGTAGACGAAGTAACTGCGTCAGAAAGTCTCCGTGATGCGGCTTCGAGTTACAACCTCAACCATATTTCCTTCTACATTTATATTAAATATTGTTTTTGTTCTATTTTAATAAATACCTTAAAATTATATCGTCATTTCTACTTTACTACCCTTAATTCTACCCAAAAATCAAATGTTTCAACTCACTTCGACCCTTGTTTCAACTTACCTCGGATGAGGGGAGTTGAAACAAAATGACTTGTTACGAAGTGACTTCGACACATAATTCACACTTTCTTTTTGTCAGTCATCTGCAAGTGTAAGAAATTAACTATCGATTGGCACTAATCTCATACGATTTGTGTTTATAGAATTTTGTGTATGAAGCAAAATGTCAAAATTGTTTCAACTCCCCTCGGTCTCCCCTACATATACGTTCTCCCGGTTTAAAAGGATACAGAGTTGCGATTTCGGTCCAACGAAGGTCGGTAATCCACATGTCATAAGTAGGTTATAAGGAGTAAGTAATTAATAGTTCAGGCAGTTATTAGAACACAACACAGTACTACATAGTTAACAATCACTACGAGTTTCTCGAGTTAGCAAAGAGCGAGGTAATTTAAAGACTTCAACAAGTCTACTAATGCTTGACATGTTATGTCTAACATGCTTGAGATTTATGACTGATTGTTCTTAGTTCTATGCACCTACAAACTTTGTAATATCGCCAAAGAATATTGCTGTTAACTTCGTGATCAAAATGGCATTTTACACATAGTTTTATCATTGTGCCATCAAACGCTGTAGCTGCTTCGTTGCGCTGTCCGTCGTCTGTTCTCGAAGTGCGCGTTCATTTAACCTGCACGTTTGCGACTATCGCCCTAGCTGGTCAACAAGTTATTTTATCGACAGTACCTCAAGATACCTATACCTCGCAGCCAGGATACGGATCTCAGAGCCAGTCACTTCTTCAAGGCTTTGCCCGTATTCGACACACGAGCGATCCTGCCTTTCTAAAATGTTATTTATTCTGTTGTCACTTCGGATACGGTAGTGGTCACGACTCTACATAACAATTCAAATTAGTGGTCCAGATGACACAGGAGTTACAAAACTGAAAGCAAACCTGTTACTAAGTGAGTTATGAACAGGAACTAAGAACGGAAAATAGTACTAAATGGTCCAGGGTTTAACGAGGGTAGGTGACATCGTGGCTAGGACGTCGAACCGCATGGGAATGGGAGCTCCAAGTTCGAAACCAGGCAATGCCATGTACCAATGAGTTTTTCGGTTTTTTCGAAAGAGTACATTTACCCACAGCTCTGACGGTGAAGGAAAACATCGTGAGGAAATCTGCACACTAAGATAACCTAAAAGGGGAAGGCAATGGAAATCACGACTTTGCAGAAGAAAATAAAATAATAAATTAAGATAAACACGCTGACATCTTTATTATTTCCCATAACCTAAAATCATTATGTAATTAATAAAATCCCATCGACAATTATTTCTTTTTCACCAATAAAATGTGTTTTATCTTCAAATTTGACAGTTATTTGTGACGGGTATCTGCAGCTAATGTTACCTATTTCTGCCGAAAACTAGTAATGCTGTGTTCCTGTTTGAAAAGTAACAGCACCACCATAGGAGTCTCTCTACGGAGACCTAAGTCCCAGCGCAACGTTTCTCTAATAATATTAGATATCTATGGGCGACGGTGACCGCTTATCATCAAGTGGTCATTCTTAATGAAAAAAGGCACCAGGTAACTATATAAAAGCTATCAGTGACATATCTTCTCTTGAGCGGTGGAATACTACTATCCTTCGGGTAGCTGAATCACCAACACCTAGCCACCCCCAAACGTCAACCTCACCTGCCCGTGGTGCATCCTGCCAACCAGCGAACGAGGCTCTGACGACCGACCAGTGGCGGTATATCTATTCGAAATACGACTGAGATAAAATACCATAGGCTTGATGATGGGCAGCAGCGTCGTCAATGCAAATGTCTCAGTCACTGCGATCACCAACCCGTTTGCCCAGTGCGGTGATTAGGGTAAAACCTCCCATGGATAATCCACAAGTAGATATAGGTAAGTAATAACTTTTAGAGGCCATGTAATTTATTCTTGTAATCGACTAAATTCCCTTGGAAATGAGCGTAAATCCGTCATTTGCATTAACATATTGGGCATGACGGTATGTTAATTTATTCGCTTCGGCGGCGCGTAGAATATTGGATGCATTTAGTCATGGATAAGTGCATCGACGTTGATGAAATACTTATGCATCTATTACGAAACAAAGTTTTACAAATTAATGACAATGACGACATTCTGACTTAAAAAAATATCGGTAAGGTATGCATCTGTCTTTGATAAAAGCATGAAGGAAGGAACGCCCGAGACTACTTTTTCTTTCACCCAAGGATGAAAGAGATTTAGGGTTAGTTTTCTAGACTGAGAAAGAGCACATTCTTAGTGTTGGTAGGTATTTACCTAATTATTGTGATCGTTCTTATAAATTGGCTCTGGAATCATAACATGCCATTGAGAATAAAATACGGTATTAACCTAATTTTTTATTGCATCAAGCAACTTACATGGACATCCTAATGAAGGATCTAAAATTAGTTTTTCGATATCTCAACTAACTTCAGAGATATTAATGGTTAAAGTTAGTATTGGAAAGGTGCTCTGTCTCTTTTTAGCAAAACAGTCCTTTACATGCAGGCAGGACCTGCTTGTATGGCGCTAGGGAACGCTGACGTCTTAACATTTATTACCGTTTCTACCGTTCCGATTTTTAATTGCCTGTAGCTATTTTATTTTGCAACAAATTTTCATTCTGTTTTCATATTTGACCATCAATTTACGACTAGGGTAAGTCCAGGAAGGTTGCCCCATTTTTTGAAATCTCTGTGTGGTCTTTAACTATAATAGTTGGAAACCTGCTGAGTATATGTTTGGTCTTTCTACTTTCAATAATAATTAAAATATTTTGTTAAATAACACGAATAATCAGTTGCATAATCATTTAAAAAAAAACATTTTTATGTCAGGATTGATGCCTCAGTGCGGGATACATGCCCAGTTGACTAAACTGCCGATCGGATAGATGCCTATTTGAAGAAAAATAATAATACATTGTACTTAAATAAATCAAAATATTAAAGACAAATAAATGAAAAAATCATCAAATATTTTAAAAATTTGGCAAATATAGAAATTCGATAAAATCGAATCAGTTCGACAAAAATTGGATAAAGTCGAGTATTCGACAAAAATTGGATAAAATCGAGTATTCAACAAATATTGAAAAATCGAGTAAATGTCGATTTAAAAATTCAGATAAATTCGACAAAAACGAATAGCGTTTTCGATTTACTGTATATCTGGCTACCGCATATTGTTCTAACTATATAGGAGTTTTTGAATTTGGGGCATCTATCCTACTGGGGCAACTATCCTGGATTACCCTATTTCTTAATTTTTAAGAAATGCATTTAATATTTCATACATGGAAATTACCCTATGATTAATACGTTTAAAATAAACCTCAACCTACTTGCCTAATATAAGTTACAGCCTCTGATATACTTATATACCTACTTACGTTTTATAGCCGCATAAATCCCTCGCAGCAGTCAACTACTTGACAGCAAAATGTACGTGTAGAAATATGGATTCTAAATAACTAAGACCACAAAAAGCTTGTGAACGATGATGGATAGAAAGGATAGCAAGCACCATGGTTTCAGAGTTGATATCTACATACTAGGGATGTTACGGAGCTTCGACTCCGACTCCGAAAGGTCGGAACTTCCGATTGATTTTACACCTGCGACTCCGATATTTTTTGAATCGGAGGTTATACCGAAGATTTGTGAGCAAATATCAAATATCAATATTTTATTAAATAGTGTAGGAATACATAAAGGAATGTTTTATTGCCGCAAACGTCATCATAAAAGCTATTGGCCAGTTCAGCTATAAAAATTAAAAAACTGTTAAAATTTGAACTTCTTCTGAACATCTCTCTTCTACTTCCGCCTCCGGTTCCGATTCCGATAAATCAAATTTAAAACCTTCGGTTTCGACTCCGGTTCCGGTAAAACCACCTCCGTAACATCCCTACTACATACATCTAGTTTAAAGCGGAACATATTTCGTAATTCCCTATTTAAGTAGGTCCGAGTACCAAGGTATCTGAGATTTATAGCACAACAAGCAGCAGGAATTCAGATCGTGAAAGTAAAAGGTACTGCGATGTTATTGAGGCTCGTTACTAAAGAGACCTCGATTAAATAGATCCAAAGTGATTAATATATGAATGTTTAAAGTAAGATTTCTCAACTGATTATTATGAAAGTGATGATACTTGTACTGGCCGAGAATACATAAGCTGACTGCGCTGACAGGTGCCTCTAGGTATGATGTTACATCGGGCGTAACAAAAACTACTTATATGTTATATAAGAACCGTTAAATCTACACCGCAATAGGGTGTAACAAAATCCCTTAGCCGTCAGGGGTTGTTCAGCATCCATAACTGAACACCTATTGTTCTATGAATTTTAAATTTTCCCAGAAAAAAATCGATAGGGACCTAACGATCTCGATTTGTATGAAAGATCAATTTGTTTACTTATGGATACTAAACACACTATCTTTACAGTCTTTATAAGGGATTTTTGTTACATTACATCCTTTTCCGGTGTAGATAAAACAGTTCTCAAACTCTAGGTAGGTATACATAATATTGGGGATCGAAACAAATATTCAGATTTTAATCTAACGTCCGGGTTAGGTAGTTCTAAAGATGATTGATGACTAACTAAAGCTAATCAAGTGTAGGTATATCCTGTATCGAATAATACATAGGTAGGTACTTACCTACTTAAAAATAAGAAATAGGATAAGGTATTTTAAAACGTGGAAATACATACATACCAAGGCTGCATGTAGAAATGGTCTTGCTTGTATGTCTTGGTCTATGTAAGCGTTGCACCTTTAGGTAAAAATTGAGTGTAATTAGGTATCTAGATTACACTTAAAAGTACTCGTATATTAAGTACTTACACGTAAATATCTTCAATCTAGAACTTCCGGAATTTATAGTGCATTCACCTTCCAACCCATTGAAATACCTACATTAAATATTTAAGATGTTTTGATAGCAGCTAACAGGCGTTAAAGATTTCTCACAATATAGTTTAGATTCGTGTAATTGTATTGTAACGGAGCGGTCTCGAGCGTCGTGATGATATCTCTGCATTGTCGAGTCCAAGGTGAAGACAATTCATTATAGGGCCATTAACAGCGAAGGCTGCGCTGAACAATACGGTTCGAGATTTATTGAAATTATAGCCTTTGGAGGCGTGGTTGCGTGCTGTTAATAAATTAGAAATGATTAAGGAATAGGTAGGTAAGTATCTAACCTATATAAGATGACAATGCAGATATTCTTAGGACACCTTTCATAAAAAAATTAACTTCGGTAAAATATGTAGTATGGACCTAATAAAAAAACTTTAGACTTAGGTACTCTAGACTTTTTATCCTATCTATTACGTGTCTACATTTTATACTTTGTTCTCGATCGACTTTATTTAAATATGATGAATTGAATGTTTAGGTGTATTCAAATTCTCATAAAATAATTTTTATTTATGCAACTTTTCTGTTTCAGTTATATCAACTATAGTGACGTCAATCTCAGTTTCGTCCAATGGAAACAGTCCAGAAGTAAAAATGTTGGGCGGAATGATGGTGGACGTCCAAAAAGGATTCGTCCCCATGATACCGAAACCTGTCGAATCAACCACGAAGAGTAACTACGACAAAAGCAGAAAATTGAACGCCGACGCTAAGCTATCTTTAAATGAGAGGTATAGGAGACTAATACCTTACATGACATTTTATTATGCTAACGATCTAGCATCCACTACAGAAGCCTACGGCACATCTGATGTTGAAGTTGAAAAAGCAGAAATTGTAGAAGCGAGAACTTTACAGCAGCGACAGCCAAAGAAAATCATTTATTCCCCAAACCGCAACATACCAAGGTATCAAGGAAATCGACTGACTCAATTCAACATTGCGTCGGCTAATCCTGTGAAAGTTTACTACAGGGATGGAGTTCCAGTGTACCAGAATTCCGTTAAAGTTACACCTAATCACAATCCTTTAGTACCAGAACACATTACATTCAACAATCATGATTTTGATCACGGAAGATTTATTCAGAAACAAATTGTTAAATCTCCTAGTGCTCCTTTTACACCAGTCACTAGGAAACCACAATTTTCAAATTACTATCCTAATGAAGACTCGGCTGATGTTCAGTACTATTTGTCTGAAAAGGAGGAGGTCCCTAAATTCAAACTAATACCGTACCAGCAAGCTCCTCCAGTTAAGATCGTACCACAGAGTGAAAGTATTTATGAAACTAAAAGACCTGTAGCCGTTCCTGTATTGATACCTAAGGAGCCAGTTTATATAAAACCGAGACCAGCTCGACCACAGTACATTTACGATAATATTCAGCCAGTCAATGCTAGAAAAATACCAATAGTTGTGTCCGAAAACTATTACGAAAAACGACGCCCTGCTCCAGCTTTACCTCAACCAATAGTTCAACCCGTTATTGAGAACGGATTTAGACCTATTATCCGACCTGTGGTTAACACCGAAGCCCCAGTCTACACAACAGTGTTACCTACTACATCCCTTCCCCAGTACGAAAGTGCAGAAAAACCTGAAGAGCAAATTGTTGAGAATGCTCCCATTACCCCTGAAGTTACTAATTACAGACCGAATTACTACCAATATGTTGTTGAGCAACCGGCATATAAGCCCGAAGAATATGTGCCAGATAAAACTGTGACTCTGTCGGATCTCCTGAATTCGCTGCAATTGAATAAATCGATTCCAAAACCAATTACGAGAGAGAACGTTGGATCGTCCATAAGGACGCTGCTACAAGTCCTAAATGCTTTGAAAACTATGTCACAGCAGAATGACGTGGAAGTTCCTCCACTCTTAAGTACTCCACAGCCGTTCATAGCCACGAAGGTGGTCCAAATGACGCCTAAATCAGTGGCAGGGGTCACATCTCCTGTTGATGACGTCGATTTACACGAGGAACAATATCTTGCACCAGTCAACCCTCCATCTCAACACCTGGATGGTTAGTAATAATTATAAATGTCCAAAAATACAGATATCTAATTACGAACATTTTTAGAATTTCATTAGTCAGTTGTTTAGCGGTCTTTTATCCTGATGACTGATACCTACCTATTGAATGCCGACAAAATATAGTGTACTAACGACACGAATTCTAATCCATTTTGATTAGGTATCTATACACACTCAAAATGGGAATGAAACTAATGTGCTTAGATTTAGGTATTCATCAACCAGGATAATGCTGTTTAGTACTAGGTGTTTAACAGTTATTACTTTTGGTTACACAAGAGATAGAAAATTATTAGTCAATATAACAAACCTATTTATTGACGACTTTTCCCACATTTTCCAGACTTCCCAACGAGCGGAGGCACTAGCCAGCAGTTCCCGCCGCCAGTGCACTCGGACACGGAAGGTGGGACCCCTGGTCGTCCCGGGGTGGACTACCCTGTGCTCACCACCATCCCTCCCACCAGCTTCGACTGCAAGACGCAACGTTACAAGGGCTTCTTTGCGGATCCCGACACCAGGTGTCAGGTGGGTGGAGTGTACCAAATTGTTCTTGATAGTAAGGGGGTTCACAGCTCCTGTACCTGGTCCAATCAGTTGGGACCCCCTCGTTAGATCAGCCTGCACATATTGCTGGTAGGAAGCTTGGATATTCGATAAACTCCGCCAACTTCGGCGGATTTCTATGTACACGAATCGAACATGTCATTCTATTGTTTTAGATATCTCCGTAGAAACTGTTTTTGTGTTCTATAATTACACAAAAATGGATTAAGATTTTTTTAGAATGGAGTCATTTTTAGTTTGAATATACAGTCATACATAACGAATGCAGCAGCGAATGCGGTTGTTATACTAGATAGAATATTACTTACAGAAAGTCTCAGCGATAAACCAATTCTGTTTAATGATGTTTTCCTTCATCCAACTGAGTTTAACAGATGCTGTTTAGGGCTGATCAGTTCAAGGACATAGCTCAAGTAGAGAATATAACTTACCAAATACTTTTATATCCCACATTCTCAGGTATGGCACTATTGCGACCTCAACGGCGGCCAAGCATCGTTCCTGTGCCCGAATGGCACAATCTTCTCGCAAGCAGCGCTGACCTGCGACTGGTGGTTTAACGTGCGCTGTGCCACCACTACGCAGCTTTACGTGCTTAATGAGAGCCTTTACAAGTACATTCTGCCGCACTCGCCCAAGTTTCCTGAAGACTATAGCGGCCCGCTGGTTGACAAGTGAGTTCTATGGCTATACCCAAAAGGGCGTAAGAATCGCTTTCAAAAATATTTGCTAGGAAGGAATATTTCAGACTTTCAAGGGTACCTACTTTTTTTGGTTGTTTTTAGTACCATTTTATAGACTGGTTTTGTTTGGATACTTAGATAATATTTCTTTATCATTCTAGATATCTGACACTGAAGTTCAAGGAGATGGAAGAGCAGTTTAAAAAGAACAAAAACAAGCAGAGCGCCGCAGAGAAGATAGACTCCGACGAGACGGAAGAAACCAGTGAAGACGGCGGGAAAAACGAGGAAAGCACGAGTGAGCAAAGTGAAGAAAGTGAAGTGAGCACCGTAAGTGAAGCCAGTGTGCTAGTTGAATCGCCTGGCGCTAGCGGCAACGTTGAAAGGCTACAAGATTAATGCGATTTTTTGAAACAACTTGGTCGTACTCTCAAGGATAGAAGGGTCTAAATCGCGTTCCGGATAATCTCTACCAATGATGAAGTGCCACTAAAAGTGCCTTTTCATCACCATTGGTAAAGTAGTTCGGAACGTCAAATCCGGCTACGGATATTTTTATTTCTGTAAGTCTAAAAAAACAGGCTTTTTGTGCCCAAATATAATCCTCGAGCCGATTATTATCTTAGAGCCAAAGTACTTTCCTGAGATAATCGAGCCAAACTGTTCAATTTAGTCTTTCCTCGAATGACCCAAAGCAACACAGGTTGATTTTATTAGAAATGAATTATATAAACAAGCGTTTTAAGTCCACGCAATTAAACATTCGACCTTGAGCTGTATTTTTAGACATCTGGATAAGAGCGTAATGAACTGTGATAATCTGAATTCCACGTTGGATGCGTTTTTATCTTTATACAAATATAATTAAATTAAATTTAAAGATAGAGTGG
Organism: Hofmannophila pseudospretella; assembly: GCA_947369225.1. Taxonomy (NCBI): domain Eukaryota; kingdom Metazoa; phylum Arthropoda; class Insecta; order Lepidoptera; family Oecophoridae; genus Hofmannophila; species Hofmannophila pseudospretella. The sequence continues at coordinate 6,811,600 of OX376321.1, read as the reverse complement.
ATGCGTTCAGAGTTTAGTTATAGGTAAGCTAGAGTGAAGGTAAATTTTAAAACTATAATTTTGCCATTTTGCTTCGTAATTAAAGTGTCGTTCACATAGTTTAAAATCAAGGATATTAAATTAAAAGTTAGGGAATTAAACTTGCCATATGTTGCCATGTTTAATTCGATTTTTTAAAAGTTTATTACATAAGTACCTAAGTATGAAAGAGTGTGACGTTAAAATTATTTGGCCTAAAGTCAAATTAATTTATATTAGCCTAATTTTATAGTAATACTTGTTTGTAGTGATATAGTTGTGCAATTTGTAAATAATGACTGCCTGCCATCAGATGATCGTATAAATGTGCAATACATTATTTATTTCCAATGTTTGTATTTTATTTGTGTCATTGTATACCACCTGATGACTGATTTTGATTTGTAATAAAAACACTAATATCCAGTTATTATAATTAACGAATTTATTTACAGTATCAAGGTAGGTAGTGGATTTATGTTCTATTTTAAATATTGAGTAAGTATAATATTTAAATTGCATTGATAATATAAAACCTTAAAATATTTATGTCCAATAACTAAATATTATTTTTAAACAAGTCATACATTAATAAAGTACTTACATAATATATAACTGAACATATTAAAATCAATAAAAACCTACGAAAATGTTGTGTTTATGACTAGCCGTCCATTCTTAGATTGGGACTTGAGATACGAACAATTTACATAAATACGTAGAGTTAAGCCTAATTTATTTAAACATGTATTGACATTAATTACTGAAAATGTTGACTGATGAGATTCTTTGAAACACTAAGCTATTTGATAATGGAATAATATATTTACAGTTACTTAATATTCAATAACGCGAACGACATTTGGACCATTAAAAACCAAGGTTCCTAAACACTTAATGCTTTTTTCGCATACAATATACTTATACAAAAATATAATTTTGGGATGAGAAACTCTTAAGTTGTAGATGAAATGATAATTAATACTTATTAGTAGGTACTTTTATTTTTGAACACGCATTCCGAATACCTTAAATTTTGACGTACATTACATTACATACTCGTACGTTTTATTTACATCAGACCATGTCTCCTTAATTTATCTACCAGCGATCACAAGTTGTTGCCATGTCAGTCTTCATCGTTACATTCCCCTAGCCTAACGTCGTTTACGTGCAATTCATTTATTAAGTATATTTTCGAAGATAGAGAGACAAAAAATGTCTACACGACACACTACCTAATATAACGAACATCATCAATACGGTTTTAACATCGAATAGTAACATATTATATTATAATGATGATACGCTACAAACATGAAAATTAACACCTGAGCAAAACATATTTTCATTTAGTCTGTGACTATTAGTTAAGCAATAATTCTAAAGATAATCATTTTGACTAGTAGTTAGATTTTAACGCAATCATAGAGCGATTCCCGCATTCAGATACTGTAACTTATTCCTCTATACATACTAAAACGCCTACTAAATTCATCTTATATTACCCTGTCCGTGAAAACAAATACTTACCCTAGGTACATATAACAAGTAAACGTTGCACAAAAACGTGCCATAAATTGCCTACACAAATGTCAACATAACGTCGTCGAAGTTACGTTACATACTTCCATCAATAAACAAGATTCAAGCGACAATGGCTCAAAGCCTAGGACACGTTTCGGCGCAAGCTTCGCCAGATCGAATCCGCCTTTGGACCATTGTAGTAGACCACTCCTATCAGGCATTTTAACCTAGTTGGAGTGGTTAATAAAGAACATTGGTAATGTGTAAAACATGTGTAAGAACATTATCAATGTTATTAAAAGATATAACGGGTGTTAGTCACTTCATAATAGGGTATTACACTTTTTTTAAATTCTATCAATCAACTTACATGGACATCCTGAAGGATCTAAAATTCGTTTTTTGATATCTCAACTAACACCAGAGATATTGGTGGTTAAAGTTAGTACAGGAGAGATGCTCTGTCCCTTTTTAGCAAAAGTTCTTTTCAATTGCCGTTTCTTTATATCGTCTGATTTTTGATGGCATGTAGCTTTTCATTTTTAACGAATTTTTATTGTTTTCACATTAGACCATCAAGTTATGTCTATTTCTTAGTTTTTAAGGAATGCATTTAATATTTGTTACTTGGAAAGTACCCTATTATCGCGGAGACTACTCCGTTTCGACCTTTTTCAAGGAGCAAGAAGTGTACCACTCGCGGTAGTGTTAGACTTCAAATTGCGTGACACTAACCTCCGTTATATTATAATTTTATGAAAAAAAATTAGGTATTCCGACCAGAGTTGTCCAGTGCAAAGTAGAGGTCGGGTGGCGTTTGTTTTGTAAATGCAGTTTAGTGTTTGAGCAGGGCAGCGTGTTTGAGGCGCAGATGCGAGCGCAGCGTGTCGATGCGGCTGTAGGTGGCCGGGCAGTAGGGGCACAGCGAGCGCTGCGCCGTGTGGGAATGGAAGTGGTGCCAGCGGTTGGACACCTCCTTGCCGCACGACTTGCAGCGCCACAGCGCGGCGCTCTCGGCCGCCGCCACGAACATGCTGTGGTACGAGTACTGCGGCGTCGGAGCCGGCAGCGCGAGGCGCGCGCGCTCTGCAATGCAATAACCGTCCACACATCTGTCCACACCCATTGTGGCTCCTTTGAAGGAGATCCAGGACCAGGAGTAGTTGCCCCCTAGAGATTCTGCACGAGCACATGACTCATAGGGCACATGACCCACGTAGTAACAACCGCCATCGTCAACGCTCGCGGCCATGACCGTAGACAGAGGCAGTTTAAACTCCCCTCTCCCGAAACTCTAAACCACCCAACCAGCAAAATAGAATAATAAGTCGCTAATTTAGCTAACAATCATAAGTTAAGACAATTTTATGAAAGCATCTGGTACAATCGTGAGTCATGTAAAGATACATTTACACAGTCGTTATATATAGAAACAGCCATGTTTGTACAATTCTTGGTCATATGTTTCCCCTATACTTGCTTGTTTACACGATTTCAAGCTGAAAGAGGTGTACCCAGAAACGACTTCATCAAAACGCTGTCTCGACTGTTATAATTATTTTTGATGGTTGGGCATTCCTCCACGAAACCTCAACTTTCTCCTCTGAAATCAATTTCTGGCTACGGCCCAGCTCGCGTCATCTCATCTGCTGCCTCCGCCCTCGCATCGCCCCATATTACATTCGCCACGCATAGTCACAACAAAACAGCAATGTAGAGGGAATCGAACCCAGTATTTTTGATCATTTACATTGACAAACAAATGGACACTAAGGAACAGCGAGTCACAGACAGACAGCCGATCGTGCACTGAGCGCCGCGGACGGCGGCGCGCGAGCGGGTGGGACGAGTGATACGCTCAACTGAAACTACACGGATTGTAACATACCACAATTTAATGTAAAAATTAGTAATAAATACAACAGATAAATGCAGGAGTTTGCAACATGTTAAAATTGCATTACATAACATCAAACAATGTGAAAAAAATAATTTGCATTAACTGCTTGCATAAAACAAAATTATTAAATTAAACGTTTAACGGAGGCATCAAACCAAGACATTAAACAAAATATTCATAAACAACAAATAGTTCATAAAATTTCATGTAAAAATATAACAAGATAGATTACCAGCTGTTAGGTACACGATTTGACACCCCCTCCCTATTAGCATTACACTATTGTGATATACGACGACACTATAACAAATTGGCTAATGTTATAAAGTAGAAACAAATAAAATAACTATTAGACCATTGCTATCCTGAAAATAACCATAGAGCTAGTCCTGCACTCCATTGATTTAAAATGATAAGATCACAATTCACTTCCTTGTGATATAAGTGTAAACTTTTATTATACAATAAATTGGAATATTCAATTAGATTGGCCAAATAAGTGACTAGGTCCACAAGACCTCATTTTCATAAGACTAAATTTAGTAATTCGTTAACCTTATGTATAAATTCCATATGGCATAAAGTTAGCTTTCATTAAGTCCAATTACGTGGTCACCATATAATTTATTAAGTTGCTCACTTTCTGAAAGCTGTAAAGAGATCAAAGGGAGATATTCTCTGAGCCAAACGATGTGATACTCCAAAATTTTCTGGCCAGACACTATCATAGTATCCTAACCTAAAATATCTAAAATAATATTCTATGTTACTAATCAATTTGCTATAAGCAAATTCAATGTTAAAAATTGGTCTCGAGTGATAGTAATTATACGAAAAATGCATTGACGATTAGACGAAGCGTTTCACCGCGGTATTGACTGCAGACGGGCGGCGCACCGCGGGAGATACATATAGATAGTGTGAGATCAGCACAATCCTGGACTGTCATGAGCACTGCGGCCCGCACCGGATAGCTATGATCTATTTCAACAATAGACTTTAACTTGCGCGACAATAAATTAATAAACATAATAACTATTACGATTGGCAGAGGTAAACAAGCTAATATTAATATTACCAGCTATAAAACCTGTACATCACCGTAACCCAAACTGCGTTTTACTAGGTAGATATAGAAATTAAGAGTAGTTCTTCACTTATGTAAATACAAATAGGTAGTTACTCTCTTTCAAAGACATTAATTATATAGGTACTTTTAAAATATCCTTTAGTTTGGTTACGTAATTAAATAACTAGTAATATTGCACTGAGTATGAAATGCTATCAAATAATAAGCGCCCACATTATAATGAACGTATAAAATCTTTAAAATCTTAAAGTAAATATAATCTTTGAGGAAGAAATACGTTTGGTGACTTTATTACAATGTAGGAATCATTCAGGGACGCCGGAGCTTAGTGCCTATGCTTTGAGTGGGCCCCTATATTCAATAGACAATTGTATAATCTAGCTATGAGTTATGACTATTTTCAAAAATTGCACAAGTGAAATTGCATGTTTACAGCTACTAAACAGCACTAATGCCACAACTTAGTTAGGTATGGGATCGATCACGGATTTACTATTTGGATGCGGTGATATCTACACCATTAAAACGGCTTATTATATTTGGTAGACAAGGATCTGATTTATAAATGGTGTCTTATCATTCTACGTACATTAGTAAATTTGAAGATCTCTGAAAAAATAATGTAAAATCTCGCGAGTGATACTGTAATCTCTAAGTTTTTGCGTAACGTGCTCCGCGACGCGGCATTCGGATGCGGATTGCAGTTGCGGATGCACGGATACCCGTTGACCAGACTGATGCGACCTCAACTGGATGCTAGATGCCTTACGTTAATGCAAAGTAACTAATCATAAAAACGTTAATAACATTATAATAGGAGTCGAATCGTAGCGTGTTAACACTCTTGGTTCTAGCACCATTCCATTTTATCACATTTCAGTTACCGTACCACTCTAAAGTGTTTAGCTAAAATTGTAACAATCTTAAATCTTAATTGAAAAATACATACATAAACGCTAGGTTAGTCCCAATCGTAGAATGCCAATATTAGTTACTAAATGCGCAACCTCGAAACGTTCCTTCCTATCTTAAAGTAATTGAAGGAGGTCTTTGACCCCAAGCACCGATCACACGAGGGCCGCGCGGACGCTGCGCCCGCGCCGCCGGCCCGTTATGATAACTAAACACCTACCAACGATAAAATAATAAACATGTTAACATCTCAAACACATAGCACTTCTGAACATCAACTGCATGTAAACTAAATCAATGTTACTACTTGATGATCAATAAAAACAAACAACACTAATATAAATCATATTACATAGAGATATAAATATAAAAGTATATTAAATCAGACAATAGAATATATCTAAGTATAAAAAACAATCTCCGTAAATAGATCAACTAGTCTAGTATAAAAATCTTTTCGTATGTTTCCTTAGGCGCTATCCGTGAATAATACATCACAAATCCTTAATAAAGTATCCATCTCGCAAAGGCCTCATGGAGTTACAAATGCATCTACACTGAGATTCAGTCAATATTTATATGTCGTTGACCAACGACAGATCACAATCTCTTGCCAGTCCTCTAAATTCCGTTCTGATGTAGTTCCGCCCCGATATATACATACAATGTAATAAAATAAAATACAATTAGCTACTGGAAACTCATAATTTCCTATCTAACGAATAAATATAACAAGAAGTGTGGGCCCGCATCGGGCCACCGTTAATAGCCAGCATCACTTCGCGGTCGCACCGCTACTCAATATAAGTATATTACTCTTAAATAGCTTAAGATTCCTATCGATATAATATAAAAAATAATATGGTAATAAAATTAACATCATATTATTGCTTTTGCCCGTTCCCGTATAGCGATTGGTATAGAAAAAAACTGCTTACCTACTTTATATACGCTTCGAGTCATTATTTTAGTAACATCGACATTATAGGTACATTCCTTACGCGGAATCTATACAAGGTCACACTGGGGCAAGTCAAATGCACAACCGATACAATACTAACGAGTCACTCATCACGACGCGAGCGATAACTCGACTCTAAGGCCCGCTTAAGTAATAGCACTTCAGCTTAATCCTAAGTAGGAAGTGGTTTAGACGCGAGACGGTCCGTTAAAATTTTGACACATCAACAACGAGAGTCTGATCTGGCCGGGGTCAGGCGGCTCACAGAGCGTCGAGGCCCAGCCAGTACATGGACAATCAGTCGAAGCCGGCGTCGAGGTGGTTGGTGAACAGCGGCTGGTGCGGCGCGTGCGCCGGCGGCGCGGGCGGCGCGGCCGGCGGCTCGAACTTGCGCGTGTCGGGGTTGTACGCGGGGTGCTTGAACTTGCAGTGCGTGCGCAGGTTGTCGGAGCGTGTGTACGTGGCGCGGCACAGCGGGCACTCGAACCGGCCCGGGAAGTGCACGTGATAGTGGTTGCGGATGTGCGTAACCACCTTGCCGCACAGCTTGCAGCGGTGCAGGTTCAGCGCGCCCGCCACGCGCTCGAACGTCAGCCGCATGTGCCAGCCCTTCGAGCCTGCAACCAGCGAGCTGTCACTGCACCACTCCCTCTGCCACATCACCCTCCCCTCCCCGCCCCTCTCTACTCACTCGACATCACACGACAATGCCGCAGCGCCAACGACAACAAACCAACCACGACACTTCCAACTAGTTTATTTTCTTACAGCGTGAATAGGACATAAAACTTGCTTGTTGCGTAGATGCGAGCCACTAGCACACTCCGTAAACAAAAAAGCAAACGAAACGTCAACGTCAGTTTTGAAGATATCACAAACTTTTCGTTATTTGGGTTAATTTAATTTTTCAAAGCTATTAGTAAAATTGTGATGATATGGCATCATATGGCCATTTCAAAATAGCAGACCTAAAAATATGTTAAGACAGCGTGGCGCGAGTCTGAAGGGTAAAAAAAAAGATTTGGGGGAAAGGAACGTACATACACGTTGATTGCTACGTACTATTGTGCTAGTGGCGCCTCTAGTGGTAAAACAATGCAGGATTATCTCCTATTCTAGGATAGTTTCGAGTCTACGTAATATAGCATCATTGTAATCACGGTTGGGTCTGCAGCAATTGCTATGTAGTGCGATTGAATTCGGAAGGACTGTACTCATCGGTGGTATCGGAAGATATAACTCAACTTTTGCAAACAAGGGTCGATTGGCTCAAACAATAACATAGTTAGCACACTATTTAAAGCTTCGATACCGTCTGTTAACGCCGTACTAATATGCTCTCCTAGATCTATTATTTAAAAAGCATTAATAAACGAATATAAAGAGAAATGGAAAGTCATCGAAATTAAATTCATATATTAAAGAAAATAATATTAAGTATTCAATGAAGATCCATGCAGAAATGATTCAATGATACTGAAGAAATGGTGTTTGTTATTTGTCTGTGTCATATTTGCATGAAATTTTGTTAATTACAGACACCAAGCCTGTAAACAAATGGCGATTCATAGAGAAATAGGTCTAGCATACAAATAAAGAAAGCAAGGAGAAAGGATGAAAAAAAATGAAAAGAAGAGTGTTAAAAATAAAGGAATATATTTGCAACAAACACACAGTAACGATACTTACATATAAACTAAATTATAATGATTCGAGAGAGTAAAAGAGAAATAAATTAAAAGTGTTCCTAAATTACATAAGGATAATATCAGTCTTGGTCACCATTAGGTAATGGTGTCGCGTGATTACATCTACGAGGAACAATAAGAGATCATAAAGTTTGTACACGTTTTAAGGGCCGGGTTTCTTATACAAATACGGCAACTCTTAAAGATCGCGTTATTTATAGCGGACACGCGGACGGTGCAAGATAAAATACTGTTAGTTGCGAATGATCTTATAAGGTGTTTCGAATTACGGGATATGCGCCGCGACCAATTTGTTGAGTATTACCGTAGTATCATTTGTACAAGATGGGCACTTGAAACTGCCAGTTGTGAAAAGTTTAATCATGATATAAATGTTTTCACCGTCGTATTGGACTTTTAAATTACATTTTTAAATATAACATATATGCAATTTAGTAATAAATAATGCCCACGTAATCAGGTAACGACTTACTGCACTACCATTTGGTAGTAAAAAACGGAGTATTTACGCCGTTTTTTCCCAAGACGTAAATACGTCTAAATAAAAGTCTTTTAAATAAAAAATCCAGTAGATTATTATCGCGCTTATTAATTGTTTTTATTATAATATTCATCACATTTTTTAACAGATTTTACAATCGGATGAACTACAGACTTATTTAATTTATGTCTTTAGCACTTAATAAAATGTACTCAGAATCAATTTCAATTGCCCATTATGCACACGTGTAGCACCTCAGTTATTCATAATAAAAAAGAAATATATCCATCTATAAAAATACTCGACAAAAGGAATAAATAAAGAAGCGACAGTCCAGTAATTGTAAGAAGAAATACCCGACCCTAGAACTCGGTAAACAGCAAAAGCTGGTTAGATATTTAGTACACTATACAAAAAGAAAAATAGTTACAATGTTAATAGAATCAGGGTTCGTAATTTATTATGATACCTAATAAATATGAGAATTTGATAGGCTTATTTACATTGTATGCGTTTTAACCTTCGCTTCAACTAGCGTTAGACGCATGCCGCTGTGCGCTGTCAAAAGCGACGCGTGCGCTTAGTGCATGCGCCTAACGTAAGTTGAAAGCGCAGGTCGAAGCGCGCCAGTGTAGTTAAGCCAATTAATTATTAAGAGAAAACCGAATAAGTGTAAATGTATATTAGTAACAGAAAGCGAAAATCTGGCCATGACAAAATTCACAGATAGGAGATTCCTTTTTGATAAAGTCACTCCTCATCTAATATTGTAAAACGACTTACAAATACAAATTAAAAAGATTTATTTTGTCCATGTTATCTTGACACCTATCAAAGGCTATGCTATTCAAAGTCTAGGAAATAAATTAACATCGTTAATCTTACGTGTTTGTCAAATCTAGACTTTCGCTTTTAGGTATCGAGTATTTTAAATAAAATGTAAAATCATACAAAATTAAACACACCACACCTTATTTCTAGTTACAAAAATGGTAATTGTTAGAACCAATGAATTAAGCGCACTTCGTGTTAGATTTGAGAATGTTAGTGCATAAGAAAATTATTACCAAGCTTATTTATAGATGTCACCGTCAGATAAAGTAAATGTATAACTTAGGTACACAGTTTTCGTAAGCTGATTCGAAATAAGAGTAATAACAAGATCCTTATTGGCTAATTACAACATAGTCAACGAATACTGATAACGAAATCCCTATCCCTCAGCGCAAAACCTCAGCAAACATTAAGATAGTTCGCATTCGGTTTGTATATTGGATAAGTTATTGGATCGTAAAACGGAGCAGTGTTTCATGCGTAGATGTCTCTTAAGGTTGTCTGCCCGTGTCAGTACGATGGGGCACAAGGGACATTTATGTTGTTCCGGATTATGCGACTTCATGTGTTTCTTAATATTGGTAACGAGTTTACCGCACACTCCGCACGGCACGGGCGCGCCGCACGGTCTTTGGCTAATTGATAATTTGTACGATCTAACTATATTTTCTAAATTCCCTAGTTTGTGGCTGAATGGCTCCTGGGGCACACTATTCTCGTCAACACCATTGTTTTCACCTGCAATATATGTAACATCTTCACTGCCGGTTAATGCTATTGACATGCTGTTCCTTTTCGTTCAAAACCACCAATCACTATTTAACTACACCTTCCCAAGATACCATAACCTTGCACATACATGCAACTATATTCTGACAAATGTATCTTTCATAGATCAATTATGGTCAAAAATAAATTAAGTATCTATACACCGGCAATAGTACATACTATAGAAACGATTAAGATTGTATAATATCTTAAGTTTTGAAATCAAAACAACATAAAATTACAGTATTGAGGACATATGACGACCTATGTCCCTCAGGGGGCGCCAAATCATCACCAAATCGACACACCGATTTCTTCATATAAGTCAATAGAAAATCTTATAACAGCATACTAAAGAAAAAGATTTGAAAAGCGATTATAAAGTTAGTGCAAATTAGGATGAAATGACAAGCGATGTATATCATGCATTAGGATGCAGACGCCATGCATCTGTATAGGTGAATTTAAGGTTAACTAAAAATATCTAGGAATTCATTGTCAATAATCACATAGGTACTGATATTTTCTACTAAATGAGGTCAATAAGAATGAACTGCTAGATATTTTTAAATAAAGCAATGCAATCGAATCAATTAAGTTTAAAAGTTGAGGCCGCTTGTTGCTTCGCAACGAAAACCTTTGCCAAACTCAAAGTTTACAGATGTATTCTAAGTAGCTGTATAATGCATGAAATGCCTTGGATATTGTAATTTATGTTTCGGAAATAACTATGCAGATGTATTTAATTTTTACATAAAATAAGAGAGTTACTTGGCAAAGATTTACTGCGGATTAGGACGACCACGAACTCAAATTAGGTTAACTAACGAAAATTCATGATTAATTTGAAATTTAAAATATTTCTACGAGAGTATGATAGGGTTAAGGAGCCCGTCCAAACCCCGCTTTAAATAAATATTGATTGATAATTAACATTACATCTATTCTCAGTAACCAGTTCAATTATTAGTTCAATTGATTGAACTAGCGATTCAATTCAATTGCGTAATTTAATTAGTGAGACCTTAATATTCGCAGTTTTGAAATAATAATATTAAAATAAACTATTGGGAACATGAAGGAATAGTTCAATACTTCTACTCAATTGAATGAAAGACAATAAATCCCACTAGTCAATCAATTGAACTGATAATTGAACTACTGGGAATACATTGTCTGACGAGAGTGGTGGCTCAGTCAGTATGCGGCCGCGGCTAATGGAGTCAAATATTTGAAATTTCAGTTGGTGGTCGGTCGCTAGGCAGAGATCTGTGGGACACTCACCATCTATCGTGTCAGTTTGGTCGGGGTGCGGGGGCAGCATCGGTTCGCCGTCGTTGCAGTCGTTCCCGAGCTGATGCTGCGAGAGCATCGACGCCATTTCTGTCACTCCCATTGGCTGGAAAGTTTAAAACCATCTCGTTAATAAACAACAATGTTCAAACATAATGATCTATAGTTATTAGGTATATCGTTTTTTATACAGTGTAGGTGTAGGTTAGGTAGATAATTTGACGGTCCATCCATATGAAAAGTGGGCACCGCCGTCGTCTACCGACAACTCCATAGATGTACGTTATTGGTAACGTGTTCTTTCGTTGACGTTGTGACGTGATAGGGTTGGACCCCACCTACCCGCACGGATCCGCATTTTCCCGTAGCTATATCCCTGTCTGTCGCTAGAGTGAGAAAGATTGATCCGCGTGCCCGCACTCTTCAGCACCGGCGGCCGATTCCGTGGAAGCTATGTTTCTCGCTCTACCGAACGATATTTCTGAGCGACAGACTGGGATAGAGCTACGTGAAAATGCGGATCCATGCGGACAGGCGGAGTTCAGCTCATAACCAGCAATGGCTATAATAATAACCCGCCTCGTTGCCACGCCTCGTACAGCGTTAGCACTAAGAGGAACTGGTTTGTCTAATTCTAAACTTTACCAATACAAAACAAATTAGTCTATAGTCCCTCTATAGTCTTGTCGCAAAATATCGCTAAAAATAACCAATTAACTTCAGACTTGAACTCCACTTGGGATTACTAACGTTAAATGTAACCTTTGTGGTGGCTAAACCACTCGGCCCAGACGAAAGTTACAACTGTAATAAATTTCAACATTTCGAAAGTTGAAATTCCACTAGTGTCATAATAATAATATAAACCTGACCAAGAGACCTAAGCATTGACACAGTGCAAGCGATAGGGTTGCTAATATCATGCAGGTAATCGTATGAAGTTATTTCGGTCAGACTAGGTCACGCAAGATTAATCATCTTCGTATCTGACGTGTAGAGGAACATTTTCCAAGATTCGGAAGAAAATCGAGTGCAATGACCTATGTATTTATCTTTATACCTACACAAAAACTTGAACTAATGTTTCTTTTATATTACTTAGCAATTACGATACTAACATCATTGGTTTGAATGACATAACAAGTTTTAATAGAAATTGTGTTTATTCGAAATAAATGCAATAACAATAGTAAGATCGGAGGTGCTATTCTCCTCGAGACCATTAAACAAACTCGACACTAGTCTAGAACAGTTAGTAACAGTAATATTATGGCACCTACTTTATTTATTGCACATTTATGTAAATTGTTTAGTGACTCCGAGAAAATAGCACTGCTGTGTTCATAAAGTCCATCAGAAAATAGTTACTTTTATGATTTGAATATTACATAATTAGGAAATTCTAATTTCCAACGTGTCATCATTTCCTTATATGAAGTAAAATACGATTATCGTGTAATCTATAACAATAAATTGCTAAAAAAATATTATTACACGATTATTCAAAATGTAGCAAACGCGACGGAATATATTATCACAGTTGGCTTTATAATCTAAAAATAAAAAATTGCTTTTAAAGGAACTCTGAAATCAGAATGCATTCATTATAACAAAACTAAATGTTTTATTATGGTGATGAGGTGACTTCGGCGATTCGCTAGAAGGACACGATTGGGCAATAAATTGGACAAAGTTAGAAATACAATAAAAGTAACATACATAATTTGAGTATTGGACGCAGTTCTTGCATTTATCCTTGCAATAAATATGCGCTTACCCCTTCGTATTCACAGCCGTTAGTTAAATTGATACGAATTAATTATAGATAGATTATCATCACAATTGTAAATCTTATTATCTAAATTAATCATAAAGCTTCATAAAAACATTTCATGAAGGCTTAAATTCACTGTCACTAAACGTCTCCTCAGCCACTAGCAAGTCCTCGCGGGAGGACTGCGAATGTTCCAGATCCCGACAAAACTTGTGCGCTTTGCACTTGTCATGATGATTCACTATTTCCAGTCTGAAATTAGCATTGCCTTCTATGAAAGAGGTTCTTTGTACTGTCAGCTCGTGCGACCATCTCCTACAGTATGTGCAAAACATGATGTTTTGTGAGCTGTCATATTGCAGCCAAGGGTACAGAGCGAGCCAGTTGGGTCGGAACCGGCCTCCCTTTTTGCTGTTAGGAGACTGTTTGGGCGGCGTGGATGAAGGATTATTTTTTTGGGGCGGTTGTGCTAAGATCGAAGCGAGTATAGTACTCGAGGGCCGACTGCGAAGGTCCAATGGCAGCCCTTCTACACTCCCGTCCACCTCGTCGGACCACCAGCCCCATCCCTGCCAACAAAGTAGGAAAGGATCTGCTGTACAACCAATTGTGCGCCAAACGCGTGCCAATTATGAATTTTTAAAAGGCAGATCCCTTCCTTCCTGTCGACGTTTGTTCGTATTTTTCGAACTGTTACAACAATTTCAAAGTTTCTATTGTATGATTAATAAAGCGGGTGAAAAATTAAATATAGAGGCAGAAGAAAAAGATCATCCTTATGGAACTAAAAACAAACTTAGTTTAATATAATCCAGTAGAGCTAGATGGAATTTAATACTGTATAGGTAAAGTTTTATCTACTGAGGATGCTACTATAGTCTCCTAAATAAGATTATATCAGCGTCAATGGAGAAGTATAAGTATATTAGTTAGATACTGTACGTGGTGTTGATAAAAGTACTAACCTTCGGTTGAAATATGCCGATATAATACTGACTGGTAGACGAGTTTAGTCGAAGTGTGCTGATACACTACTAACGGGTGCTAGCAGAGTTCTGGTCAGTAAATGCGTTTGGTTGAAGTGTTATATTATAATAGAGTAGAGTACTGGCGAGTAGATGCGTTTGTTCGGATAGTGCTGATAGAGTACTGACCGATCGATGCGTCTGATCGAAGTGAGCTGATGGAGTACTGACCGGTAAATACATTTGATCAAAGTGTGCTGATAGAGTAATGACCTGTAGATGCGTTTGGTCGAAGCCTGCTGATGGAGTACTGATCGCTAAATGCATTTGATCAAGTGTGCTGATAGAGTACTGATCGATTGATGCGTCTGATCAAAGTGTGCTGAATGCTGATAGAGTACATCGTTTAACAATAAACTGATAGGGTACTGACCGTTAGATGCGTTTGGTCGAAATGTGGCTGTTGATGCATGGGCGCGGGGTGTGTCGGGTACGGCGAGTCGGGCTCTTGCTTGACGTGCGGCGCGGGCGTGAGCGCCGGCGAGCGCGGTGTCAGGCGCTGCGGCGTGTGCGCCGGCGGCGGCGTCGACGGCTCCGACCCCGACCCCGTCGACCCACCTTTTACTGACTTCAGGTGGCTCTGCGATCGGGGGTATTCTTTAACACTCGGAACATAGTATATACTGATCTTATCTTATGATAGGGGGCCAAGAATTACCCCCAGCGGCACTCCGACCGTTGAGGATCTTTTGTGCCTTCCTCATTTTACATTTTTCATATATGCTATCTCTTTAGATATGAGTGATATGACACGAAACTTAAGGAAACCTTAACATTAAGGACGTTTCTTGCAACTCACGTAATTATTTTAAATTACACTAAGGAGACTGGTGTAATGGACACGTCACTGTCGTCTAGATACGAGTAGGTGCAATATCAGGGGTATTACTAGCGTGGCGAGCAAATAAAAACGTATAAAGAAACCATGATGCCTGCTGACGGATTCTTTTTATATTTCTTTTGAGGAATCCATTAGTAGCGCTGAGGAAAAATATCCGAGGGAAAATAATTTTAAAAAGGTATGAAGGAATATTTCGGCTAAATAAAGAGAAGTAAGACAGTGAGAGCTGAAATGGACTTCCTTCTTAGACCCTGTTGGTTAAGAGTGAGTGCCATTGTTGTGTGTTTTAACTAGTGACATTATGTATGATAGATAGCAAGATTTGTGTATGTAGATGTGTAGCAATAACATATTTTTTATCTTTATATAAGTCCATATAGCATCTGCCGTATATTTTAAATGATCAGCTATGTGGACTACATGCTTTCTTATATCTATTTATGTATACAATTTTAAATAATTATTTAGGTAAGTACAAAGGTAATCAGTGTCCTACCGTACCTAAATTATTATTTAAAATTGTATACATAAATAGATATAAGAAAGCATGTAAAAAAAGGAAAACAGCAATAAAGGCTTATATTATAAATACAACACTCAAAGTAAGGATAATTAATCTAAATGTAAGAAAACCAAAAAAGCTAAATTAAACGTACCTCATAATGCCTGTACGACAAGTCGATATCATCTCTGGTGATAGCCGAGTTCTTCCTGCGTCTCTTCTCTGGGGGTACGGCGAGGGGGTGTGTGGGAGGGGCGGGGTGTGCGGGGTGCGAGGGGTGCGCTGGCGGAGCGGGAGGGTGCGGCGTCAGCGGCGCGGGCGGCCCGTGCGCCGCCGGCGGCGTCGCGAACGACTCGCCGCGGGATGACAGGTTCTCCGCACCCACCGACGGTGTCGACCGGCCTTCCGACTGTCGATGTTCGTGTAATGGTTAGATCTCATCATGCATTATTGTACAGTAATAGTGAAGTATCAATTTAAGTACGTACTCACTAAAAATCTTAGCTACCTTTACTTACTGTATTTTTTTTTGCACTTCGAACCTACTATCTTCGCTTAATCCTACATTTATCTGTATATTTAAAAGACCATTATACATTTATTTATAAACGTTCTATAGACGAAAGCTTGTTATATAATATTTACTTAAATTATATTAGCTGTAAGTTTTCCGTAAAGAAAATTTAAAAAATAAAAGAAATAAAAGAGAGAAATAGGTCATCTTCATACAAACATACCCGTTTTGGATTAAAAAATAAAATACTACATAAAATCTCATCTAGTCTCACCTCAATTGCTTAGATGAGATTTTATGTAGTAGTGCGTAGCGATGGTGCACGCACACACTCTCCTATGAGGGACCTATTTTTCTCTTTTACTAAGGTACTTATGGTACTTACACAATCGCAATTTTCTATGAAACTACTGAATTGATTTTAATGTGCTTACACTAGCTATCAGAACTACATAGATTGTGTGAACTGGTAAAAGCATATTTAAATCAATTCAGTGGTTTCAGAGAAAATTGCGATTGGGTAAGTTGTAGGTGGTAACCACTTTCTGACGAGTGGTGAGATCAGTTATAATTTATTCAACTAAAATAACAGTACATTTATTTCCCTTAGATAAAGAAAATATTTGGGACAAGCGCCTTTCATACTAAATGGTATATCCGTTCGAAACAGAAAAGTTAGCGAACAGTAATATATTGGGGACTTCCTATTCATGATATGACATAGACAGACTACAATGTCTACACTACATCTAATTTCTTGATATACGTCATCCATGTAGAGCGACATTGACCGCTTACATTACAATCAGTTGACCTTTAATTAAAAGTTCATAAACTTTTGGCGGTAAAGTCTCGTTCCTATTCCTTTCGAATTATCCCTTTGATTCGTAATTTGATTTAAATATTAGCCCTTCCTCAGTTCGAATCCGACAAACTTGATTAGGTATAATCTATTGTGTAGTGTAGGCTTTTGCGTATTCGACATAAACCTAAAAGGCAAAGATCAAAAGCTAAGGCTCAAAATAATTCGAAATCTTTCGAAGGTCATGCGAAGAGCTACAATTACTATGTCCGCGAATGACAACGAAAATATTTAATGTTGATTATAATACTCTTTTTAACAATTTGATAGACCTAATTTCAGTCTGTGTAGAAACCTAATTGAAGTGTATATAAATGCTAACAATAATATGCCTCGCTCATGTAACCATGTGAGTTAGGGTCATTGAATAAACGTCGACGCGTCGCAAAAATTCAAGGTTAGCGAATGTCATACATACTTCATAGGGTTCGTTATAATATCGAGATGAGTAGGGCACTATTTTCTAAGCTGAGTAGATAAGATAAGTTAAGTTAAGTTTAGTGTTAAGTTTACCTTAGGATTCAACGTATTATTCTCTGTCAAACCTCTAACTTGTAAACTTTCAGCAGTTTTTAGGAACATCGGTAGCATATTTTGGCCAACGTTCACCTCACCCTGAAATATGAAAATAATTACATTAAAACGTGCGGTTGTAAATAAACGTCAAACCAAACTGCGATGTAAGAAGTTAATGACATTACCTTATACATAAAGTCCAATAATGACTTCATCTCCGAATACCTTACATCCTTGAGGAATATTATTGGATGTGGATGAGAATTCTGCAGGAATATACTTTCAAAATATGGGGAGCATGCGGAGAGTATGGTCTGGTGTGCCTAGAACAATATAACAGTAATTTTAATATGGCACGTGTATTTCTAACAAAAGAAACGATGCAGAGCTACACATACTTGAAGGTCTTTTCAGTTAGGTATAGTTAGTAACAGTGCATAACTAGCATTTTGGCAGACCTATTCTTATTTTAATTAGGCGTACTTGTCTTTCTTGTACTAGGTTTCAGTCATAGTCATGTCTACATTTTGCAGTGTCATTAAGAGATTTATGATTTTCTGCTTACTTAAAATGTAATTTAATGTTATGGCCAGTTTTTATTAATACATTGCTATTCTCATTTGCTTTGAAGATTAGTTCAATTATTTGTCAGCTTAAAGAGAGTCAGACTGTGACGGGTTCATGGACTAATATTGTATAATAAATACACGATTACATACATATTAATGCATTAAATATAGAAAGATCTTGCTGGCCGTTATACAATATTTTGGCTGTCGCGTCTAGAAGCGCCTAGTCTAGTCTAGACCCTAAAAGTCACGATTGTAATAAAAATTAGAAAGTTACGAAACATGTAGCTCTTCTCTCCTTATCTAAGCTATTCACTTTCGACCTACAAAACAAACTGCATTTTTAGTAGCATAGAAATAACTTTCATAATAGGGTACTTTCCAAGTATCAAATATTAAATAAGATATACTTAAACATTAAGAAATAGTCATAAATTGATGGTCAAATGTGAAAACAGAATTAAAATTAGTTGAAAAATAAAATAACTACAGGCAATCAAAAATCAGAACGGTAGAAAGAAGCGGCATTAAGTATTATGACGTCAGTGTTTCCTAGCGCCATACAAGCAGGTCCTGGCTGCATATAAAGGACTGTTTTGCTAAAAAGGGACAGAGCATCTCTCCAATGCTCACTTTAACCATTAATATCTCTGATGTTAGTTGAGATATCGAAAAACTAATTTTAGATCCTTCTTCAGGATGTCCATGTAAGTTGCTTGTAGCAATAAAAAAATTAGGTTAATACCGTATTGCTGAATTCAAAATGACCTTAAATAAAAGGCGTAGTAACAAAGTACAATAAGGTGTTATATTTTAAGGTTATTATTACTTATAAATTTGACAATTTGTATTATTGAATTTGACAAATTATATCATTAACTATTATATTCAATCAAATGGCAATAATTCACTCATTTGTAGAATTTTTAAACAAACAATTTTGTCGTTTCTCTCAAAAATTTAATATAAGGTAATGAATAAATAATCGACTTAATTTGTAATTAGATTATACAGTGGGATTTCATGTAAGTAATCACGAACAATCTCTAGACAGATGAATTCGGTAACAAGCTCACAGCTTTGCTATGATTAAAAAATACAGGTACTTTAACGGGATAAAATCTGTAGCAGTTACACAGCTATTTTATCAATGATTTAATGACATGAGTCTTAAAGGCGAATGAAAGTAATAAATTGTAGTGTTATCTGTATAACATAGGAATTAATAAGGGACCTTAATACACTTGCACAGAAGGCGGTTTGCCGCGTTGAGCTGCGGCAGATTACCGCATCGGCCAGTGGCGGATTGAGGCGGCGGACTAGTGTGCTATAGACCCCCCCCCCCCCCCCCCCCCCCCCCCCCAATTTGGTTAGTAGACGTTCTGAGCTGGATTGGATCCCAATAGACATATACATAAATTAGGGCGCAAGGTTCGGCTCGCCCTAGACCATTTTATAGTACTATTTTCTGATTTCAGAAACTGATGCCCCTCCAACAATTTTTTTCTTGGATCCGTCAGTGGCAGTGGCAACGAGATAGGTAGTCTAACAGTAATGTATGCTGCACGTCTTCTGTAGCCTGACTGATGCAATACAAACAAACTAATAAACAAACAATTATAGTAGGGCGATCTTGACGCAGCAGCAAGTAACTACAGACGGCTGCAAGTTACTATATGTGCCTAGAACTTAAGACGGTAAACCTTTTAAGTTATTTATTTATTTATTAAATAAGGAGAGCAGACGAGCCAACGGGCCACCTGATGGTAAGTGGTCACCGTCGCCCATAGACATCTCACCTCACTGTATTAATATTAGAGGGTTTTTGATGCGCTGCTAACCTTGAGGACTAAGATGGAGTGCCTCATGTGCCGGAAATTACGCTGGCTCTCTTACCCTTCAAACCGAAACACAGAAATGCAAGCATTTCTGCTTCACGGCAGAAATAGATAAGAGGGTGGTACCACCCCAGGCGATGCTTCACATTAGGATCTACCACTACGATCTACCAGTTCTAAGTATCTAACTGACATTTAACATTTTCTTTGATAATATGAAAATATTTATAGGTGTCGGCACGATTTATGCGCTGATCGAGTGGATCCACGGCTGTAGTTGTGACAGTGCGGGGTTTTCGCTCCACTATAGATATATATATATATATATATATATATATTTATTGAAATTTTATAGGATAGGTCACTCATTCGTTTATTTATTATTTGAAAAAAAATACCGTTTATTCGCAGCAACATGAACCTATTCAATTAGTTTTCTCCTATACTTAGACTGTGTAATTTATTTTAAATTATATTTTACGCAATTAAAGTGTACTCCAAGACTCCAAGCCTATTCTAATTACAAATTTAAAACAGAATTACCTATCTATTATTTAAAGGAAAGTTACATCCCTAATTTAATTAAGGTCATTTTGTAAACCATACAAATAACAACAATTATGTATAACATAACTTAAATTGTTTGGGCACCTAAATTATTTTGTGAATGCAGTTCAATTTTCATAGGTGTATTACTTAATGAGGTTAGAATATGTTATGGTATTACTTCTAAAACATCATCATGATGTATGGCTATTATGGCTGCATACATTCCGGTAACAACCAAAAACAATAAGTATCTATCTATCTAATTCTTAGAATCTTTAATTTTTGAAGATAGCTCCATTTAAGTGTATCCTAAGTGCATAATAGTGACAGAATTTCAAATAGCTATTGCCCTAGAAGTCTAGATTACTAAGTTACTGACTAAATTGGGCATTGGGCCATTAATTAATGTGTTTGAATATTCGTCCTCTCATAGATATTAACTCTACTGCCGTTTATGCCGTGTGTGAACTAATTCCTATGAGTCTGACTAATTCTTCCTTCCTTTCTACTTCCAGTGCTATTATAATCTTTTCAGTTTACTGTATCAGAATATCAGATAAGCTAATATAATTTAGGGTTGACATCACATACAACATTCTAATCCCACATACTAATCCTATTTCCCTTACACAAGGTTGGTGATTAACGGAAAATCCTTGTAAAATTAGCAAATAGTTAAATCTTCATAAAACAGAGCATCTTGGCCTAAAACGGTAGACTCCATAGACAATACATTTAGATACCTACAAGTTTTTATAAATGTTTTATGACCATTTGTAATAATAATAAAACAATATGAAGATTTTTTTATAACGTGGATGGGCTATTCTCAATACTTTTAAAATATTTCATCATGCGTAGTTATTTAAAACAAAACTTGTTTTAATTAATGCTACCTTCAGATTCTGCCCAGCTAGTATGGCTACCAACCTAGTGCAAATTTAGGACATTTAAATATTTGCGAATTTTCCAAGGTTAGTGTCTTCTTTCACGTGTTATGTGTCGTTGGTTGCTGCCGTAATCAGCCCATTCTATATCGTGTTTATAATAAACCATGTGTATGTAACTATGTAGTCCTAGTCCATTTATGATAATTTTAAACTATAGTACAAATTTTACTATCATCTGTATTGTCAAAATCTATATTGATGCTGCATACTTCCAAATATAAATGTGATTAATTATAAAAATAGTCAGATTGTAGTTTAGTGGTTCTCCGTCTGTAGTTTTATGTAGTAATAGTTTTATAAAGTAGAAGTTATAATAGTAATACACTTGTGACTAAAATGAATGAATGAGAGGAAAACAAATAGTATGAGTAGTAACACAACATCATGTTAGTTACTCAATATTGTTTACTAATTCTGTGACACAACAAACAAACAGTGCAGCAACAATCAATATTTATAGTTCCTGTAACATGACATAACAGGACACCCATAAATAAATGACACACGCACTATGTCAAATAAAAACAATAAATAAGGTATTTTATAGTAGGTAACTAGTTTACCGCAAATTGATTAATTATATAGTTTGTCTTATGTAGCAGATATTATGATGAAAATGTTATAAGACAACCAAGTGTAAACATTGGTGAATTTGAAATGATATCAAATTTGCACAACTGTTGCGTACAGATGCGGAGACAGATATAGTTTTAAAGGGATCTTTGCAATATACATAGGTGACTTTGCATGTAAAAAATAGTTGCCAGATTATTCAAATCATGTCAAACAAGGCAGGAACCAATCGCAGAGGAAAGACATTATAGTGATATGCGTCTTTCCTCTGTGGAACCAATTAATGATGTGTATGCACCAGTATTTATTAGGTTTTAGAAGCACTTTTATGTTGTATTTAATTTTTTTTAAGAATCTTGTAGCATATTCTAGGTAGAAGCTAAACCTACTTTATTTTAATAAATATGAATAGATAAATTACCTTGACTGTTTCCCCGTCGCAGGCAAGTGTGACATCGCACAGGGCCTCTCGCTGGAGCAGGCTCGCAAGTACATCAGTCAGGTTGGTTGGGTGGTTGTTCCAGCGCAAGCAGAACTGCTGGTCCATTATGGGTGCTAGTGTCAGTGACCGTGCTGCAAATAACGGACAACCTTAACTACACCATACTCCAGCAAAAAATAGCAATAAAAAATTTGCAACAGTCATAGGCATTGCACTAAATTTATGGGCCACTGTGGAAACAAACCTAAACTACTCCACCCAGTATAAACAAACGGTAATTAGAGACGTGCGCTTATCAAATTTACATTGAGATAGGTACCTACTACATATGTGCAAAAAATTGGCGGCCATAGGGCCTAGATAGGAGAGAGATAAGTGACATCAGCGGCTCGAATTAATGGGGGCCGCGGCCGCGGGCAGCGGGCTTACTGTACTCCACATTGACAGTTAGCCGCCGACACATATCTACTTGTTGCACGCTCCAAGCGAGACCCAACATTATGTAATTTAGCTCCAGAAGACGGACCTCGAGGCCACCGACCCTACGGGACGCGGAAGCCTCTAGCCGCCTCTATAAACGAGTTTAAAAAAGTAGTACCGCTCGCCAAAAAAATCGCAACATGCTGACACCGTTATAATCGCCAAGCTGGATGGCCCAGTTGCTAAGTCCACACGCGTGATTTCAGGAATTTGAAGATGCACCACTATTTGTTGTTATCACAGACGACGCCGCGTGCCTAGAATTTGGCAACCGAAGGTGTACGAGGTTTCTAAGCGCGTAGTTGTGTCAACTTTGGCTATTCGTAGCGCCATTTGCCGATCCCGTATTTCAGAATCCGACAATTTTACTATCAATAAACACTAAAATTATCTATTTCACACTGCTATTACACTTTCACAAATAGAAATCAACACAGGATCGCACAAAACCTTATTATTTCCTAACTCACCATTTGCAAAATTTTTGCCATCACAAACGCCACCCGACCCCTACCTTGCACTGTCTTTTTGACCACACACACATCTCGATTTCCGTGTTCACTCACGGCCTTCGGAATATCTTTCACATCATAATCGGCCAGTATTCGCAACGCGAACTTCACACGTTTCTCACTACGACGCGCCAAATTCAAATTTCGCAACAGTATTTGCGAAACATTTGAGAAATGTTTGATTATTTTGTTGACATTTAATTGGACTTTTATAATTAAAACTTAGTTAAAATTGTCTATGAATTTATTAGTGTTTAATCATGTCTGATATTTGCTATGATTTTCCACAATTTTGTTTTCTAGTCAAAATGAGGTTAGGATTCATGCGACAAAAGTCACAAGAACGTGTGCGTGCAAGTATACAGAAAATTACACACTTTTAATAAAGCAGAGATAATAAAATAAAATATTACAATTTGTTTTATTTCAAGGGATTACAGTATTCTAACATTGGCCTTGACATTATCTCGAATTTGCACATCCTGCGCTTAGCGCCATCTGTACACGGTATCTGCAACTTATCTTGCGCCGATTCTTGGAGAGATGGCGCAACTTTAGCGAATGTAGTTTTGATCTCAGGACAATGACCCTGTTGTTGCTATTAAGTTTTTTACCAGTGAATCTGAGCCATGCTATGTCTGTGCTATTTTTATGCATTCCTAAACTACGAGTAGATTATCTAATAGTAAGTAGGTAGCTAGTTACCACTTTGCAGGTAGGACTTCGAGATCTTTGCATTTTCGTACGTAAATCGTGAGTTGCAAGAAAGATCCTTAATGTTAAGGCTTCCTTAAAGTCTGCCATCATCTCTATTCTATTTAGAACACAGAAATCGGACTACTAGCGTCCTCTCCTCTAGGACAATGACGTGAGCAATGACAGCGAGCCACGTCATATATTTTCATACATTTAACATTTCAGTGCCCGACTAATGTAAGAGAAAACGGTCAAATCGCATGGCATGGCAGACGCGGTTTCCTTATAAAACTTCTCTTGCGAGCAATCTACATAGGGGTAAATTTAAAAATCTTTATTCTAGAGCTATGGCATGGCATATTATATTAAGTTATTGCGTAGAACAGAAAGGGACAGTATCTATTTTAATAAAGACTTGACTTTTCGTGCAACTGACGGGAAGTGTAAACCTCGGACTGCACGGTTCCAGCCCCGGTTCGGTTCGCTGCAACCAATCACATGCGTTCGTCCGGGTCTTCGTATTACGCCCTGCCCTCGCCATATTGTGGATTTAATGGTAGGAACTATTTTTTCATAGCGAAATTCTTAACATAGATTATATAAAACTACCAACGGCGGTGGCGCCCTCTTGACAAAGTTTTTTTAAATCCTGAATTAAGAATACTAATAGTTTCCTAATTAGAGTGCACCTGTAAAATTCGTCGTGGAATTCAGTCGACTAATTTTAGCAACGATTTAGTCTACTAACTGAACAGGTTTCAGATCGCAGACAAAATTCAGTTTGACTGAATTCAGTCAAGTTATGTACTAAGCGCTATACAAAGTAAATAAATTCAAAGACTAACTGATTTAGGAAGCCTGAATTCGGGATAGTGTTTATAAGCGCTTAGTAAACTATACCTAACCAAGGAGTTAATTTAAATTGATGCCATTCATATCGTTAAAGTCTCTACCTAGGTAAGAGGATATTATGAGACTGTTGTAACTCAGGCGAAGGAAGTTCTCTGGTGAGGCTTGTTTGACCTTGGGGCCTCCAAAAAGCAAGAAACTTTGTAGGTATACCATCGTGAAGTAGGTAATACAGAAAATCAAAACTTGTTATGACTCTCCTGACAAAGGAGATTGGGCGCTTTTGTACGGAAACATAAATAAACAAAATCAGAGCAAGTTAATATGGAGACTGTTTTTCGTCTCTGACTCCTGGCCCACACGACTTTGGAAGTTCGTCCCGTAATGAAAGATGTAGTACTAGGTAATATCTATCAAATTTACTATGTTTGATTGGAGGCGAAAAAAAAAGTGGATACAAGCTTGTATGGAAATCGCTCAATCTCCTTTGATAATGCACAATACGCCATTGTACTTCGTAGGTACGGTCCCTACAATGGGATGGTCGATTTATCTATAGATTTTTCTACAAAATTCAATTCAAAATAGCAAAGTACCTACTACCTAAACTAAACAAGTGGAATCGAGTGCGGTGTTGCGATTGCGGCGACGATTGTTCATTACCGCGGTGATGAGAGTGGCTGCCCGTGTCACTCGGTATCAGTAATGTAATGCAGTGCAAATGAGACAATCTCCACGGGCCGGCCACACACTGCCATTAGGAAATCGATTCGTTCTCTACACCCCTTCGGTTCCATCCACATTCACGCACGCTTCACCATTACTTAGTATTCTGTGCCATTACGATTGGCACGGTGATTGAGAACTTTACTTAAATTGCAGTTTGAAGTTTTTTAAATAAATAATGAGTCAGATACGATTATGCATATGCCACGGTAGCAGGTTAAAGAGTAGGTAAGGTATTTATCTAAATCGAAAAAAGGAGAAGTCTTTGCCCAAGAAAGTTAGAGTTAAGTCGAGGCATTACGCATACTAGTGTCACCAATCGAAAAAAAATTAAGAAACAAAAAGCGAAACTGTTAAAAGCGGTTGACAGTTTCGCTTTTTTGTTTCTTTTTGTTTCAATATGAGAATACAAAACTATTTAAAAAAAAATCTTCTTCATTCTTGGAACCATAATACCAGATACTTTTTTTAAATGCCTTAATTAATTGATATGATTTTTTTCGATTGGCGGCTCTAGTGTGGTGTGCGCAATACCTCGTCTTAAGAAGTTGTGTCTGTGATTGTGAGATGTTTTTCGTTCTGAATGATTGAACACACAGGTGGTTCTTGTATTTTTAAACTTGGTTTCAAAAATTTCAGCTGAATACGGTTCCCTATCGGCATAAAGTCGTAGCATTACGATATAAGAATAATTATCTCAGTTCAACTCTATCACGACACTATCTCAAGCGGGTAGGTACCAGCATGAAATCCTTAGCATTCAAAGACGGAGGCGTTTGTCACGTCACACCTGCAATCCAATAATGACGTGAGAGGAAAGGGAAGTCGGCCAGCGCACTTACTTTTCCAATCTAAACAATAGAAATTCAACGGGTGCGCATCCCACGGGACGTTGATCTATCTCTATGTAAATTATGCGGCAAATAACGCCGCCTTGTTCTGGGCACGTGGTTGGTGCGAGGCGACGACTTGGCGCGACACACTTTTTTATTATTATAGCCAATCAAAGGTCGTGAATAGACATCTCCAGCTATTAGGTTAGTCTGCAGACGAGCGGTAATTGTTTACAACGAGTTAGGGCCATATTTAGAATTGGGAACAGAGATCTAAGTAGATAGTGGTAAGTATTTATTTCTGTAATTTTATGGTCATGGGTCATCAACTTAAAATTATGCCAGTCTAGGCTTGTTTTGTTTTGGAATATTTATCATAGTGTCAATTTTAACGTGATCCCTAACCGCTAAAACGAAACGAAATTGTCAACTCAATTATTTCAGGTGTGTACGATCTGAACAAGGCAACAAATTAGCTTGATAGTGACGATTCATTTCATTTAGCGATGGTTTAATTTTCCGAGTTGTACTCCCGAATCGGTACCTGTACATCTTTTGTAACTGTGTTACATCCGTTGATTCCAAAACCTGCTTATCTTTTTTTTAATGGCAATTGATGAACATACTGCCAGCGTCCTGCTTATCTAACTGTGCTAAATATCCTACAAACATAAATGATTCCAAAACTTACCGGAACATGGTGGAAGTGAATTGGCATTCGCAGTGGCAGAGTGTAAAATCGCACAGCAAACAAGGTGGCATCCGTACACTCATGTATACAAAGATAGCTCCGTCGTCGTTCCCAACTCCTTTCATGATGATCTTCGTTGGATAATGGTTATGGAATATAAATTCGCTTAGCATTTGATGTAATTTGGGTCTGGAGTTCTGTAGCGGTGTCGATTTTGGTGTGCCTACTAAATCTTAAGCTAAATGAAACTGTCACACTCACTCATATAAATATTTGACCGGGTAAGAGTGAGTGAGTGACGTTTCATTTAGCAATGTAAATAATTCAGCAAGAGACACTCCAGAATCCATGTCAGTGAATTGTGAAAGTATTTGTTTGTATAGTGTGTCCTATCCTATAGTGATGTGTCATTGGGCGAAATCTAACTGTGTATCGGTAGGTATTATTAATATTGAATTTTTTAATTTAGGATCATAAAAAGTTCAGATATTCTACTGATTCTCTTTATAAATTATTGCGATAAATATTGTAACGACCATTTGATAAATCTTTCTATTTAGCTTAATTAGTTAGTTAGTTAGTTTAATTGTTCCGTTTTTGTTGTGAAATATTATCGGATAGGGTTAAATTAAACGGATCTATAGATTATTCTAGTATGCATACGAGTATGCGTATCTTTTTAAGGAATGTATTTTTTTGTCTAATTTTATAATATCTGATTTGGGATTTTTTAAAACAAACACTAGATTTATATTAAACTTGGATTTAAACCAATTACTCGTAAACCATAAAACTATAATGCTTTACAACAATAAAAGTTTTGTTTTTACTATGCCCATATAAAAGTTGACATAATTTAATTTGTAATTAATTTGTGGGATAGCTGGTGTAGGACTTAGTGGTATTTTTATTTATGTTTTATTTTATTTTAATACACCGGAAAACTAAAAGCTTAATAATTAACAAAATAGTAATTTATATAAATAACACGAAGCAAATTAAAGATTTTCACATACTATAGGGTGGGCCATGAATTAGTTAACAATTGAAAAAATCATATAAAGAAAACCATTTGACATATTTTTAAAATTGTTTATTTACAAGAAAGTTAGTTATTTGGAATTTATTTTTTAAAAATAACATCATCTAAATGACCACCGTTTCGATTTTTGCACTCTTCTAAGCGAACACCGAAATTTTCGAATACTCGTCGACAAAGAGACCGCGAGATCGCTGACATTTCTTCACTAATGTCAGCGATCCAGATTTAAGATTTAACGCCAGCAGACTTCTTTTTATGGGGTTATTTGAAGAGTCGTGTTTACACCCATAAACCAAAAACACTACGTGAACTAAAGGAAAAAATTAGTGAAGAAATGTCAGCGATCTCGCGGTCTCTTTGTCGACGAGTATTCGAAAATTTCGGTGTTCGCTTAGAAGAGTGCAAAAATCGAAACGGTGGTCATTTAGATGATGTTATTTTTAAAAAATAAATTCCAAATAACTAACTTTCTTGTAAATAAACAATTTTAAAAATATGTCAAATGGTTTTCTTTATATGATTTTTTCAATTGTTAACTAATTCATGGCCCACCCTATATAACAATAATAGAATTAGGCCATATCTGTAAGCCAGCGACCGTTTGTATTGTCACTTGTAGATTTTTTTTATCCGACTGAAATATGAACTTGACCCATTCCTAAGGATTAGTTTAGGAAAATTTGAAAAAAAATCTGTACAATTTGGAGGGAGTTAGAAGTATTAAAAGAAGATTTTAAATCATTGAACCAATAGACCAGTTTTTTCTAGTTTATTTTTTGAAGGATTTGCTGAAGTGTAGTTCAGTGAGAGAAGTGTAATGTGGAATAATGTAGTTGCAAAAACACTGTGTTGGGACAATTCGCGTCGCACAATCTTGATCGTTCGCCAGCGTTCCCTGTAAAAATAAAGAGAATTTTAACAGCACGGTAAATAAGGGATATTACACAATACATTACGAAAGTAATGTTCGGGTTAAATTCACTCTGGTTTATGTTATGAAGCCGCACTGGTTTGTCTGGGCCAAAATGGGGTTACGATACTTATATGAGATTACAGATGAGCGATGATAAAGTCGGCGGTTGAAACCGGTAGTTTTGTGTGATATTAAAATATATGTCTAACAAGATTTCGACAGAAAAGTTAACGTAATGACGGAACAAATTATTAACTGAAACAACTCAAAAACTCTTTAGGGTTCCCGATGTTATTTAGACATAGGATAAAATGAAGTGTAATATAGGTTGTAGTAGTAAACTTATGGATGACATCTCTGATGGATGGATGACATAAAAAATGTTTTAAAATGGAAGAATCATAGTGTCATTCCCGTGACAGAGTCTATAGTCTAGTAGGGATATTTGATTTAGATTACCATAAAACTGAAGAAAAAAAAAGACTCGAACCGAAGCTCCTAATTCTGTCTTCGACTAACACTGGTTAGAGAATATGCCTTTATATTATAAAGGTTGCCATTGCTTCTCTTTTTCTTTCATAACTTACGTATATGTATATTTGCACCTAACATGTACAAAATTCCAACAAGTAACGTTGACGGAAGTGGAAAACGTTTATAATAAAAATAAATTTTCATTGAAATCGCGTCGGTGGCAAGTTGTATAAATACCGGAGACGTTCAGTAAATTCCAGAGCATCTGTTCACACCCCGTTCTCCACGTTACTTGTATGTAACAGACATGAAAATTTAATTTTCAATGTGACAATTTTACTCAATACTCGTATAACGGATGGCTAATTTTGCAAAACATTTGTGAAGAAACGTTCTGTTTATTTCATATAAATTCGAGGTCTATTATGAACTATTAGATTTTTTTAAAAGAATTAAATGCAGGTAGACATTCAAATAAAAAGTAATTTAATTTAGTTTGAAAATAAAAATGAAAAATGAAAAAGTGTATTCACTTATTTACAATGCACAAAAATAGGACCTCTGACTAACAAACTAGGTCGAAACCTGTATCTTGGAAGTCGGGACTCCGTCGCACTTTCCGTGCAAGCATATTACAATTTAAAACATCACATTAGTGTAACTATATTCTCAACCTAAAAGGAATTTTGAACAAGTTAACTAAGTTAGTCAGAGTTTCTGAACTTTTAATTAGTGTTTCAAATTTAAAACTGCGTAATAATTAGGTTTCATGAAATAAATAATTTCTTTTTGCATACAAAAGAGTTCAACGAGACATAATATAGAGAATCACTAAATTGTTCAAATTGTTGTAAAGGCAATAGTGTGTATTACTGTGTGCAATTTCATACAAATGGTGCACCGACTAACAATAGCAATTTGCCAATACCATAGAAGGAACCATCAGCGGAGATTCACAACGATCTATATTACTGTAGTGCCGGGAAATATTATGCAAGTGGACCTTTTAGTCGAATGGACAATGTCCAAATATCCTGCGGCATCGGATCGCAGCGATTATTCGGAACTGGCGATAACACGAATTAGTGATTGCAGATCTGGGTGCTTAGCAGTGCATGCGCAAGTTGCCAGCGAACAATTTACAGAATTAGAGAGATCTTTAATTCGATTTTTCATTACGACGGTTTTTTCATCGGTTTTTTTAGGATGTTTCATCTGCTGATCTGCTGTCATAAAATTGAGTATGTGCTCGATGATATATTTTTTTTGAGCTCTACAATATGTCTATATAGGTTGCTATTTTATTAAATTTTGAAAGGATCAAAGGCTGCTGACTTAGGCAAATTTATCTTACAAAGAAATCGACATCGCTTTACATTGTCGCTTTGATAAGGGAGATTATTTCTGTAGGTAAATAGGTAAACGTAGAAAATTGTCAATGCACAACGACGTGAAAAAACCAATTTGCAGTTTTTCTCGAATATTTAATAATTATTGATTTTTAGGTAATTATGGTAACAAACGAATATATATAGACGCTACCCTCGAAATATTTTAATCTAATTTAAAAGAACCTTATAAGTAGGTATGTATAGTATAAGGCTTTATGCATATTTATAAAGAGCTACATTGAAACCATACCTCTCATCACAACCTAATAAATAAATACTTATAGTTCTATAGTAAAACCGCGTACAGGCGTATCGCCTGCGGGGCAAGAGGGGCGAGGGCGGGACGACAAAGGGCGAGCGATACGGCTGTTACGCGGTTTACCTATAGTATCTATAGTCTAGTAGACATTTGACAATTACTTATGATGACTCCACTGTGCCTCTAAATCAATATTTACTCAACTATGGCTGCGAATTATTAAACATCTTAAAGGTGAAAAACAAGCAACAAAAAGTTATTTGAAGTTTTTGCTACTACTATAACAAAGTAGTCATTTACCAATGAGTGCATCTCGATACGAGTGACTATTAAATACAATTAGATCTACCGACGTAGTCATGATCAACAGACTGATGCAAAGTGCGCTCAGTTGGCGGCAGTCAGTAGGTCCTTGGAGGAAGCAAGCCCGCGCCGCCGAATGGAGATAGAATCATTTGTTTTTATAAGGAAACCGGCTTTCAGGAGACTCTAGAAAATATGGGCTAAAACGTTTACGATTTATTTAATAGATTTCTGGCATATATGAGTATCAAAAGTAGGTACGACTCTGCCGACATTATTGCAGATTATTGAGGGGCAAACTCATGTTAGATTGAAAAGTGGGCTCCTAAAATGTAAGATGGGGTCTGGGTTTATAAGCTTCATTATCACCCGAAAGTTATAATACTATCGCAATTTTATCTAAAACATAGATGTAATTTTTTTTCTATGCAAAAAAACGAACAGAGTGTGGGAGCGAGACTTTGTATACAAAAGACACATGAGTAAAAGGGACTACAAATAAATTTATGCGGAACCGTTTTTGGTCTCGCTGTCAGCGACTATGACTCACTATCAGTACAAAACTACTAGACTGATTTGAATATTTATTATATCACTGAGATCTAAAAATATGAAAATTGTACAAACTAGTAAAGCCATTAATCTAATTATGTACAGTTTTAGACAAAACTGCGATCATAATTATGCTAATAAATTGATAATGCAGTTTATGAACTCGATTGTATTTAAATGGTTAATACTTGCGGTTGTTGTTACTTGGTGAAACTTGTAGTACATGATTAGACTTAAATAATATACTGTTTCATGGTATTTTTATCGTATTTTATTATTTACGTAGGTTTTGTTTACACATCTTCAGGTATTCGATTGTATTTTATATACTATCTCCATCCCAGCGACGACGGCGGGTTTTATCGTCACGGTATGGTCAGACCAGACGTCGATCGCCGGTCTCCGCAAATACTGTAAAGTCCTCTTACACCCCAGTTGTCAGGGTGCGTCAGGCGTAATAGATGCAAGTGCCATAGACGTCCATACTGAGCCATTATTTATTGAAGTCAGTTTCACACTTAATTTGACGTCAGATACGTCACCGGTCAGTCAAGATAAATTATTTAAAGTTTGTACGGTACAATTATGCATGCATTTGAGTATTTCGTTTTATTTAATGTTATTTGTCAATTTTATTAGTTTCAGTCAAATGACAGAAAAAAATGACAAATCCGACAGAGTACAGGATCTATAAGCAATAGACTGAGAGTCTTTGGTGTGGTACTTACCCTACTGTAACACAACACAATTAATTGATAAACATTACTTTTTCTGAGAAAAGAGGGCCCTTTCTAAAGAAAAGATTGTCGATGTAATCATTTCTAGAGATAAACAAAATCGAAACATAATCCCATAGATTGGTAACGTAGATAGGTGAAGACCGCTTAACTCATGTTATTTTCCTTTCATGTCATCATGAAAGGAAAATAACATAAATATTTATAAACAAGTTAACATTTGTCAAAGGTGTTTTATGATTGCTACAAAATTAATAAGTAGCTATAGCTTTAATTTTCAAGAGTATTTTTCTACTTGGGATAATTCTCTATGTCGCCGACATAAATTAATTCGCAAAGTAGAATTTAGAAGGTTATATAACTGTATCAACTCACCCTTAGTAGTCAAATTCATCCGTCCCACTTGACCGTTTGCTATCAATCAGTCCCGATTTACGCTGGTTACGGCTTATTAACTCCGGTATGCTGCTAATTATCCTGCGAATTTGTGAAGTGCTCATTGTAGTGCCATAAATTAGAGGTAAGCGATGTGGATGTATGTGTGTGTGTGATACAGCATCGCTACTAGGGCCTAGCAACAAGGGGCACGCACCAGGGGCGCAGTTCCCGAGGGCGAAATCAAAAGCAATTTCATTTAACGAAATAGGTACAACATAACAATACAATGATTTTTTTTTAATTGTAAAAATTTTTACTTTTAATTTGCCACTTATATTAGAGAACATGCCAGTAGAAAAAATTGAAATGGAAATATTCCTCAGAGTCAGTTGGCTGTAATATTACGTCCAGAACGCGATGGGTAGATATCATGAGGATAACATTAAGTTCCAATGGATATCCATCGGGATTCACTCAAGGAAATTATACCTAAACCAAGTTATAATTTCCTTGTATTTCCTGTATGGTACAATTAGTCAATAGACGGAATTTGGATTTGAAATAGAGAGGAAATCGAAGACCAAAAGACGTTGAGGAGGTAATGTAGAAAACAGACCCTGGCCAACGGCTAAGTAGAAGATCACAGGGCGCGTTAGTGATTAATTATGAACAAATTGACACTTTGTCGTTCGTGCCAGACCACCAGCGCTCTCTCGGAACTTTTTCTGGAGTCGGGAGTGTCGGAGTGGTCGGGGTGTACATAGTGTCGGAGTGTCAGGAGAGTCGGGAGCGTCGGGAGTGTCAGTAGTGTCAGAGTGTCTGGAGAGACCGAGAGTATGTAGTGTGTCCGGAGTGTCGGAGTACGCGAGTGTCGCGAGTGTCGGAGTGACCTGAGTGTCGAGTATCGGGGTGTTGGGAGTGCGGAGTGTCGTGCTTTTAGCACTTTTAAAAACCCAAACACTTAAGACAAATTTAAAAACTTTTATTATAAATTTTAAAACTGTAAAATAAACCTTTTTGTGCATTCAAGGGTAAATAAATAAATAAAAATCTCATAAAAAATATAATTCCACGCGAGCGAAGCCGCGGTTAAAAGCTAGTATTTCATATGGATGTTTCGGGCGCCAGTTACACTAGCTACGACACTGCTAGCACATACGTAAAGGGGTTGGTAGGGTATTCGGACGAAATGCTACACTACATCTCTTCGTTACAGCAAGTACTAGGCGGACATACCCTCGAGAGAGACTCGATGACACTCACACGTTTAGGAAATTAGTGTAGGTATGTGGCTTGTGCCTATTATTCCAGTGTACTCGTGTTCAATATCATCATCTTCTTAATTTCGTTGTTTCTATTATATTATCGTATATGTACGAGTACTTATATCGCTTTTAGGTGTTAAATCGTTTTTTTTTTAATTTTACGATATTTTATTTAGGGTCGTTCCTCGTAAAGCATTTTTGTTACATCTGCTCAGAAATGGGTATATGTGTCTAAACGTGCAGAAAGACCAACTTGTCGTACTCGTGTTATTTAGCTACACGAGTCGAAAATTTAGTTACTCACTAGTTAGACAATCTAATCTACTATAATTGTATCCGAGATTTTATACGAATAAAGCAATGAAAAGAAAGCTGCGAGGATTGACTATCTAATACTGTGAAGTTCTAGTACACAGTCAACAAACTTTTACTTTATGTTGGTTTGGTTCCGTATCTACAGTAGTGTTACACAATCCTAGACTCCGTCACTTAACTTGCAGTTTGAGTTTGTTTGCTGTGTCCGCATAGTTGTGAATGAAAAGTAGTTTTGGACGCTTTGGTACCTTACTATAGGGTTTTGTTAGACTAACTGTAAGTATATACTTGTGCTATAGTTATTTAATACCAAAGTAATTGTTTGAATTGTAGTAATGTTTGAATGTGAGAGAGTAAGGTTCGTTACGTACGTATTTTTCCTTGAAGTTATCTCGGGTGGATATCTGTAATGAAAAAAAGTTTTTGTTTATTCATGACATTTGTCTTAAACTAGTATATTTAAGATAACTGTAGATACCTACTATTAATGGTGAAAATAAAATAATAAAATGTTAGTAATGGTGAGATTGATGGCCAGTAAGCCAGTAAGCCTACGAAAATAATAGAGCTTCCTATTAGAATAAACTGTCAAGATGCCAACCACAGAACATGGACTACTAGCGCCCTTTCCAATTTCAAAATACTTGATGCCAACAGACTAATATTAAGCTAGCGTTAGGTATCTAGACTTAAAGAAGTAAATTAACACTTCCTTGATAAATAATTAGCCTTTTAATTGTCGGTTATAACTTTATTTTGAACATATTAAATTTATTTTCTAAATATTTTCTTTTTTTTCACACGTGTTTTAATGTATCGCGTGTATCACGTGCGTTAAGGGCCAAATTGTTTCAATTGGTCAAAATATCCCGTATGTTTCAAAACCCTACTCGGTCGACGGCTCGAGTTGTGGCCTTACACTTGGTGAGACAATTTGGCCCTTAGAATAGAATATCATTTAGGTATCGTACCTTACTTATACCCTGACCAGTAAATAAAAAACTCTCGCCAAATTGCGGGATAAAATGGCACTAACAGATTATTTATTTTAGTAAGTAACTATATTTTACTTCATATAATATCTCTGTAAATTAGTGCTATATTGTAATTTACTCATATTGATTTATTGTACTCGAAACCCATACTTACCATAAATTTGTCTATTTACTCTCCTAATTCAAAGTTTGGCTGGAAGAGATCGCAACGGGATTGTACAAGCCCGCCTTTGTACAAGTTTTAACATGTTTCTATTTTGTGTGTGTTGTATATTAGTACAATAAAGAGCCTACAAACAAACAAATAGATTATAAATAAATCTGCCATTGCCCTTTTGACAGGGTTTTTTTAAGTTTCTGGTCAGGGTATACACAATTTTGTTATATCTATTGATATAAGCATGTATTTACGTAGGTATAAGTTACATATTTAGATTTTTGACAGACAGAGTCCTAATAAAGTTAACCGACATAAGAGCAAGCAATTAGCCTACATAAAGAACATCAATAGTTAGTTATCTAAAGAAAAGGGGTCTTGATTTCAAGGTAGCCAAACTGTTGGTAGGTGAATTATCTTTATGAAATAATCATAAAACATAATAATCAAAATCAAGTTATTTCATAGTTTTGTTACATTTTCAATTCTTTTTCATTAAATACGCCGTGAACGACTTGTGAACAACACGTAAGTGTCTGACATCGACATCACGTAATAATAGTATGTTACTCCCTCCGTAATGGTGGTAGCGCATTCGAATTGACACTGGAACAAAAGGAGTACGTAATGAATAGCCAACAAAAATTACATGCTTTTCAGTTGTAAAGATAGACAGGCAATGTTGAATCCGAAAGGTACAAAAATGTTTTAAAATGCCAACTGCTAAGTAAAATTAATTAATAAAAAATATGAACTCTTTCAAAGAATGTGGGTATGCCCGCACGGAGGCCGCGCGGAAAAAATCCCGGCATTGATATCCCGTCGGGAAAACGCGCCAGTGTGGGAGAGACTTAAATTGCACATTCAGTTTACAATCGTAAGATAATAGTATAAAAGGTTCAGGTACCACAATGAGTCCAAATCTTTGTGTAATGGAATGAAGTAACCGCGTTTATATAACTTATTGGTCCAATGATGAAATAAGAATAAACTAAAATAAAAAAATTTAAAAAAAAGTATAAGAATAGATTTGACGCGATATTTTTTAGTATACAGGCTGAATTAGGTGTTCCAAAAGGTTATTTCGACTTTTTTTTAAATCTATTTCTTTTCGAGGCTTTGGCCCTTTATAAGACCATGCCAGCCTCATAGGGTAATGCAAATTCTAAATTACTAAACTGCTGCTTTATAGGACTTATTTATGCTGGTTGGGAAATTACCTACCTATACGTACTCTCATACTCATATCTATATATTGTTACACTTATGTATAATATATGTATTATATGCATGTAAGTATTCTATTTAGTTATGGTATAATGAACAGGTTCGTTAGAGCAATCGGCGTTGTATAGGCACTTCAATGCACCCCATAATCAAATTAGAGAAGCGGGCTGTCCATACATTCTACAGGATGTGATAGTGTTCAATAGAATGATGAGAATAACAACTAAATCTAAATGAACAACTAAATCTAAATGAAATACTTGTACGAGTATCAATCAATATACTTAGGTATCTGCGTAGAAACAAAAGTGGTTGCAATAGATGGGACTTCTCAAAATTCGGACTAATAAAAATACATAATAATAATTTAATAATGACGTTGAAATTTGGAACATTTATTTACTTTACAGCCCTTACAAAAATGAAAGTTGTTCGAATACTTTCTCGGCTCTCCATCTCCATTTTCATATTTTCAATTTGCATACAAAAGCGATTAACCGTTTTTACCCAATTGCAGCACGCCGAGGAGGGTAATAACATTTTCACTCCTCTCAGATAGATAATTAGGGGATAGATTTTTTAGGTTACCTTTATTTGACACAGCCCGTCTATATGTATATAGTTAAGTATACATTATATTATAAAAGCGGTATAAAATTTAGTTCACTATTTTCAAAGTTCATGACGCTGGATTGTAGGAGTTATTTTATTATTATTGTTAAATATATTTCACTTGGCGATGACGTTGTCGTCATCAAAATTATCGAGAGTACCTACGGTGGTGCTTTTCTGAAACGACAACCTGTATATTGAAGCGCAGGTTTACGTACGCTGGCCACGTAGCCGCTAGTTACATCAATTTGCTAACATCGACTCACTCCCTCTATGATTTAATACTATCACCAATATTTGCATGTCACAGGACGCATGGTCCGAGCCAAATGCTGTTGTTGGGCACCTAGTTACGTCACAAGGTGATAGATTCTCCAGCCATATACCTGGCCATGGCTAATTCATTTACCTCGCATTAACATAACGTTTAGCTTGGATGATTGCTATTAACGAGGGTGATTTGGGTTTGATACAGATGATATGATATAGGCGTTTAAGGGGGGAGAGATCGCGCAAACTAGCGCCGCCAATCGAACAAAATACATATTTGTTACTTTATTCATAACCATATTTAAAAAAACTCGACAGGATAAATGCAAAGTACTACCATGTATGTACCTACTACGGCCTCAGTGACAGTATCTGCTAATAGTATATCGTTATATTTTAGCACATAAAATCAATGGTATTTGCGGATATTTTAATCTTACAGGGACGCAAAAGTGCGTAAGATTTTGGCCCCATTCCAGATCCAGGATAACACCCTAAGATACGTTACGAAAATTCTGAAAGTTTTCACCATCAACACTAAGTTTTACAATTCCACATACATTTGTCTTTAAATATCGTGGTCCAAGTTCTGGTCAAGTTTTGAATATAAAACTTTATTAGCAAGTAGGTAATGGGAGTCGAGTTTGCCAGGGTTGGGGTAGTAACGTCATTTATTAAATTTCCTATTTCAATTTACTCGAAAATACTTTTTAACTTTGTTTCGTCAAATGTGACTACTTAAAGGTACCTACTATAGAAGTAAACAGAAAGAAGGCTCATTTCTAATATATTTTTTCAATTCCCAATTTTTCGGTGCTTATTCTTCTTATAAACATTGTTTATCGAACAAATCACATGAGTAGTTGTTTAAAAGGTTAATTCTTTAAAATAAATTATAAATGTAGTGAGATGTAGTGATATGAGCATGCATATCCTTAGAAGTTATTACAAAAAGAACGCTCTTAAAAATGATATTTATTAACAACGAAATCCAGATGATATCACCAAATCCCTCCCCATCCCAACCGGACTTGCGTTACTGGACAGCTCTAGGCACATCGCCAAAGATTGTAAGTGAACCAAAATGGACGTTCATCAGATCCGTCGGTTGTACTGGAACAATGGGATCGAATCCGATCTGAATTAATAGACCTTTGTACACGCATGACAGACTCGCTCGCATTAATTGAGCATTTGGCTTGGAGCAGCGATGACTGAACGTCATCGCGGTCTTGGTCTTGGCAAATCTTAATGACTACAGATTATAATTAAATTCAATTTTTTATTGGAAGTAAGTACGTACTGAAAGTTTTACTAAATCATCTATTTAACCAACCGCTTCGTAAGATGCTGATATCAAAGAACTGCTTCTTTGATTTCAGCACGTTAGACTTATTTCTAATATTTTTTCATTTCCCAATTTTTAGGTGCTTAACCTTCTTATAAACATTGTTTATCCAACAAAGCTTCGTAAGGTGCTGAAATCAAAGAAGCAGTGCAAGAACCAAAATTATAGGTTATTAATTTATGTCTTCTCTACATTTACCTATACTTATTTTGGAAATTGTCGGAAGTAAAATAATAGAAGAAGGTGCCGAAACAATCTCGTGTGCTAAAACAGAGTTGTAAACGAGATTTTATTTAAAAAAAAACAAGTAATCTATATACTTATATATAGTAGATAGTATCTTTAATCTAAATATCACTAAATACAATTAAGTCCTCTCTTCACCGCTTACTACTTTAAACTTTAATGCATTTCCTTTTTTTTTCTTTTAGGAGAAACTCTGAACTTCAAACTTTCATTCTTTATTGTCATAAGGGTCGGCCTTAACAGGTGTAGTTTTGAATGAACTTTTTAGTTTTAACACAGAGTACTATGTATACTGACATAACATATGGTTCTGTATGAGACCAGAACCAGCTATTTCTTCACTATGCAGGTACGTTATGTTACAGACCACAGAAGCCTTCAGGGTGACACGCAGCTCAACCATCAAGTCCACACACGTACGTATTTGCATAACAAAGAAACATCTGTCCTATAAACAACCAGATAGAATGTAAAACATACAATTCGCATATGAACAAACAATTGACGCTGACCTATTTAGTAATTTTGGTCTATTAAGTAGTAGGACAAACTAAATTGTATCACTCATGAAAGGTACGAGTAAGTAATAAAATAATAGAGCGGTTGATTTCGACGGTATTATACGTATGACCTCCTAAGATGAAGTGCCTCATGTGCTAGTAATAACGCTGGCTCTCCATCTTACCTTTCAAATCAAAATAGCAATTTGCTGCAGAAATAGGGTGGGACCACCTCAGGCTGACTCTGCACTACCTTCAAAATTTGATGAAAGGCGAACATAAACTGTTCGATTTACAAGGAAAGTACCCCAAGTGTCCGGCTCCGATTTGATTCATTTTTCAATGCAATAACCGACCCGTATTTTTTTTAGTAAATTGTTTAACTTTTGTTGTTAGTAAATTGACGTTCTCACCATACTAATGTTACCTACACCAAATCATACACAATGTTAACTTTAC
This sequence comes from Hofmannophila pseudospretella, assembly GCA_947369225.1. Taxonomy (NCBI): domain Eukaryota; kingdom Metazoa; phylum Arthropoda; class Insecta; order Lepidoptera; family Oecophoridae; genus Hofmannophila; species Hofmannophila pseudospretella. Next base: position 6,770,922 of record OX376321.1, on the reverse strand, counting down.
TAAATTGAATTATTAACCCTACCTAATGCGAAAATAATGTACTACTTACGCCTAAATCGGTACTAATTTTTATTTATCATTATATTTTGCTGACGTAGCCGTTTATACAGCAGAATGTAAATAATTCAACTGCCTGTAGGTATATATTATTTTAAATAAGTACAGTACTAAACAGAAAATATTAATGCAAATGTAATATGACTAGTTGAAATTATAGTAATGCTTCATGCTATAGGTACAACTTTTATTTTTCAAGAATGCACGCGTGTAACACATTCATTAAACAAATAAAGATTCTTTATATATATTTTTATTTATCTTTGTTTACTGTATTCTTTCAAAATTAACAGGTATTTTTAAATATTCGTTCGTTCGTTTGCATTTTCAACGATGGACAGGACACAGATATCCTTTATTGTTAATTAAAAACCGCACAACGACTTCATAATGTAAAATTGGTATTTTCATCACGTAGGGACGTGTAGTGGAGGTATCATTACGAACCGGCTCTCACCGCACAACAAATGTTACAATTCACACTACAGTTTCAATTTTCAATTAACTTAGCAATTTAACGGTAGATTTTATCAACTGTCTATTTGTCGGGTGAACAAGTTAGGTACAGTGGCCAACAAATATTACGACATATTCACACGAATTTAAGGAATTACCTAGGGGGCGTCCATTAATTACGTGAGGCATTTTTTAGGATTTTGTAACCCCCCCTCCCCCCCTGGTGAGATTTTGTGAGATTTTCCTCAACTCCCTCCCCCCCTCTCCTAATCTCACGTGAGATTTGTGTTTTGATTATGAACGCGTTGGATTATAAAAAAAATAAAAAAACAAGAACACAATTTATTCTATTATCTTTATTTGAGACTAGCAAAGACTAGTAGTTGAGATTATTACCGTTACTTAAATTCACTGTGATAAAATTAAATAATACTTTAACAAAAATGAATAAAAGATTTATTCTAATTCAGTCCATGGAAAAATTACGTGATATTTTCGAAACCTCCCCCCCTCCCCCAGGTGAGATTGAGTAGATTAGCTTGACCCCCTCCCTCCCTTGAACACCTCACGTAATTAATGGACGCCCCCCTATAACAAAAACTTATTGTGACAAGGTTCCGCATAGTATAGTTCGATGTGTCTTCCACTGTACCTACTATGTCGTCCATAAAGGTAATTGGCGCTCTTTGAACTCTATTTGAAGGCAAAAGAGACCAAAAGTTTTCACATATTTTTTGGACGATAGCATCTACTGATGATACTAAACAATGCAGTTAAAAGTTGGCAAAAAAACTGGCAATCGCTCAAGTTTCCGTCGGAGCTTATCACAAGCTTACATTGCGTTGTTCTTCTCCTACTTGTAAGTGTTGAGTTTCTTATTGCGTGGACAACTGTAATGGTTATATAAATACGTAAGAAAAGTAAATACAAGTTACTGTTACAATCATGGTACCTAAAAAAATCTGGTTTCCTTTAGGAACTTAATTTATTTTCTAATAATTTTTCATTTTCAGTATCGATGTGAAATCACTATGCCGTATTAATTATTATTAATAGAAAAAACAAAAAGTTTTTTTTGTCGCATGTATATTTGGTTGTGAAATTACAATGGTGTTTCGTCAACAATGGAGCAAATTGACCGGCCGGATGCATCGGTCGCCAAAACAATGACACAATCATGGCGCATCCGACATAAAAACAAAGCTCAAACTGTATTATAGTAACACGAAATCGAGTTAGCGTTTTAGATGAAAATAATTCTAGAAAAATTCCAAAATCACAAACACTAGATAGACGAAATGGACTGTTCTTATCATGGTTAGATAGATACGTAGGTACTATTTATTACTAAATTTTCGTAATTTTAAACTAGACAAGAACATCATTCGAAGTTTTAAGTGTTACACAGTTGTTAACACACTATACGTATGTATAGCAGGATATCAATAAGTAAATCATATAGAGTAAGTAATTATTAATTCATCTTCATACCTTTTGGCGTCTTTATTTATTACAATTTTACATTTATAAATATGCATGAAAACTGACCAACAGCATTATTAAGCCCTTAACAAACTGTCTTACTGGTACTTATTTCTCGCAGACGGCTTTGAAAGTATCAGTGCTGAAACGCGAATGTGAAGAATTAGATAATCATTTCTTTATCAAATAGATGAGACGAGGTCTAAATCGTCATAAAGTAGAATATTTACTCTTTAAAATCTGCTGTAAATTTATAGTAAAAAGTTACCGGTAAAAGAGGTACAATGACCACAACCACAATGACCTAGTTTACAACGAAAATTTCGTTATAGAAATGTTTCTTTCTGACTCCGGCAAACATAAGGAGTTACATGTAAAATTGGTCCATGTATTATTCACCAAACGTATTGTAGCCAGGGAACCGGCACTTTGGCGGCGGTTCAAGAAATCAGCTGGCTTTGGAGGTTTCACACTTTGTTATTCAACTAGAAATAAAATTTAATTTAATAGGTATTCCATTTATTTGCCACGGACCCTATGTAACTGTCATATTCCTAGATAAATAAATATCGGTACCTACTTATCTGATTATATTTTACCTTAAGTTTGTTTATTAATTTTAAAGGTGGTAGAGTTATATCACATTATATTTTATAAGAACCGAACAAAATATAAATGTGGTAAGACTTTGTGCAGTCAGCCTGTGGTGGTACCACCACCCTTTCACCTATTTCTGCTGCAAATCAGCTATGCTTGAATTACTGTTTTTTGGTTTAAAAGTTTCCGTCTGAATAGCACGAATATCTTTCCACCAAGGTTTGGAACACCAACTGCGGTGCACTTAGTCATCTAGCTCTACCACAGATTCGCACCTAAATTAGTAAACAACTCTACCAGCATCGCTCGCATTTGTAACATTTATTATTAAACACGCTATAAGTGACTCTATCTCTATTCTATATCATGAATATTACATGAATTTGGAAAGTTAAGCCGAACGTTTTGGTTTTATAATGGCACAAGGGACATTTGTATTTAATATTCTATGTATATGGCTGATTTAGACACGTCAATCAGGTTTGTCAGTATTTCTCTCTGGAGGTGAAATATCGGAGATTAGGATTTGGGCTGGGATAGAGTTGTATGCACGGTGGGGGACGAGGCCGACGAACGCCGAACGCGATGTAATACGGTTGGTGACTGAGGTTAGCTGGCATACCTATATGTATAGATATAACGAAATATGCTACACTATTAGATCTTAATCTTCACAGATCATAAATAAAAGATTACTCATTAATAGGTACTTTCTTCCCTCTGCGTAGGGGAGGCTATTTTTTCATTCAAGGTTTAATCACAATCCTATTTAGAAACAAGTAACGATTACTGAGTGGCACACCAAGTACGTACATAAATTATCTGAGTGGGACTTGAACCAAAAAGGTTAAATTAATATAAAATTTATTTGACTTGAACCTACACTTCCGACATAACTGCACTATACAGATCGTATCATAAAGGGACCGCGTCACTTAACCCAGCAATACAATAGATGACTAAGAATAGCCGTATTTTTTTAATGTTGTGTAGAATCACAACTATTTAATTAGGTCCTATCCCTGCACGGCCGGCAACACACAAGCAATGCCCCTGGTATTGCACGTGTCTCTAGACGACGGTGACTACTTACCATCAGGTCTGCCTGTTTGTCGTAGCCAATTTATATTTTTTTTATCGCCATATTAAGTTTTGTATGAATCTTTTAAAAGCATCCTGTGTATTTACTTTTTACCTCCGTTCATCAATTTCATCATTCATAATAACATAAGTTTTATGAATTGTTACGTGATTTTGTGAGATTAATCATTTTCATTGTATTTTTAAATAAAAATATCGTGGTTCAGACATGCTCATAGCAGGCTATGGCGGGGTTAAGTGACGCAGTCCTGTAATGATACATACTGTATATAAGTACATATGAATTTTCCTTACGAAAGGTCTATCAAAGTCTACTTGTAAGCAATAAACCTGTTTGTATCGGTTAATAATGAGCAGTAGATATTACAGTTAGTCATATACAGTTATGTAAATATTTACTACGTAACAACTAATAACCCGGCGGATAGCCAAGCCTCTATAGCTACGAAGAATCGTAGCGGTAGCGCGGCGTAGCGGTCTCACTAGTTTGACCCGCTTTGGCGCGTGGCCCGCTGTAGCCGTACACTGTAACCGCCAGTTCACGGTCGCACTGAAGGGGCTTGATTGCTCACTGCTTGCCTAACTTACACTATAATCCGTGCTTCCATATCAGTCGGCCTAATTTGTAAATTATATGCAGGTTTCACATAAAACGTCACACGTAGATTTACGTAATAAAATCAGTATTGTGATCGTACACGTTCGTGATAATAATACAGTTACAATATCGTATTCTCGTGATTGTGTCGTTGCGTCCTACTTTTCCGTTGGCATTTAAAAACGACCTTTGTTGAACGCACATGACACGTAGTCTCTCTAACAATTGTTTTTTTATCAATTTGGTGCAGTAATTACTTCTTCTTCTCTTCTTCAATTTAAGAGCTATGCTCTTGTCGGTGTAGTAAACGCCACTGTGTCCTGTCTAGGGCCCTTTCCTTGACCTCCTTATACGACGCAACGCCAGCCTTCTCTTTGATTTGATCGAAGTAGTTTATCCTCGGTCTTCCTCTTCCCCGCTTGCCTTCAACTTTTCCTTCTATAAGGTTTCTTATGTATTCGTCGTGTCGTATAAGGTGGCCCACCATATTTCCCCTTCTATTTTCAATAGCCTTTAAGATGTTTCTCTTTTCTTTTACTCTCGTCAGTACCTCTTCATTTGTCACTCTCTCTGTCCAGCTTATCCTTTCCATCCTCCTCCAACACCACATCTCAGTAAGTACTTAGGTATATATATTTCCAATGCAAATCGAAACAATCTAAAGTAACTAATAAGAAATGTAGAAAATTTCATCCCATCGGTATTAAAGTCATTAGAACAACATTAATGACTTTATATCTTATTTATTCGCACCAAGTGAACTAGCTAACTACGGTAATAACAACTCCCTTGATGCTACATTTCACAGAATTTACGCTACACATAACTTACTGTGACAGATAAAATTTTCCGCTTCAAAGTTCTCGGTAACTAGATCGCTTACAGCGAGCGTGCGGGGTACCAGGCGAACAGGGGTCGCTAGAGGGCTGTGTTACACGTGCCGCACTCACACTAGCGGGCCAAATGCATCCATGCACTTGTGTTACAGACGTGGTAGACTGGAAAACTCATTTAGCCGGAAAAGATGGGACAGATCAATACGTTTAATAATATCGGAATAAATGGTAATATTTATGGGGTTTATTATTTTTCTGAAGAGTTTACACTTTGTCATAGAGCTGTTGGTACATATTATATTAAATTATTAGTTACATTACATTTAATACGTAATGACTAGTAAGTACCTAAACCTGCTGTTTGGGTGCAGAGCCTATTATGTAAAATCAATAAGATTCTTTCATGTTCCTGTATATCACTACTGGAGCGTCTTGAAAGAAATCCAAGTTAGAAAAGTAGTCCATTTTATTTTTCTGTACCTATATAAACAACAGTTAATATTCCCTTTTCAGTTAAATTGCTATACATTTTGCTTTATATTCGCAAATAGCCTATTTTTACTGTGCAAAAACATGAATGAGAGCGGGCAGCACCCATAGCGGAAAACTAGCGTATAAAAGCTTGTTTACGTCAAAGAAACGTCATTACTATCGATGTGTATTTCCTTGGAGACTTCTCTAGGGCAGCCTTTACAACTCAGAAAATGCAAGGCTTATAAGCTAGACTTGATTTAAAGAAAATATCTGAAGGGTCTCGCTCGCTTTTGAATTTGAAAAGTGTTCTATCGTCTCCGTAGCTACTTTCAGCTTTTATGCAATGACTTACATTGCCGTTCACTTATTAATTGGCGGTACTTAATTTCATTTGAAACTAGTAGGTAGTATTGCTTACTAAAATTGTTTGTGAGTTTTATAGGCAAGGTTTAGTTAATAGGTACAAGGTAAGTATACTTAGAGAAATTGCTGTGCTACTAGTATTAACCATAATGAATAATTTAGGTATTTCATTTAATATTGATTTTATATATTCTTAGCCTACTAATTTATCGACATTAACGATTAAGTATGTACTTCTATAATTTTTATGAACCATAATGGTGCACAAGAAATAATAGATAAGTATGTATTATTATAATCTAACAAAATCAATTCCAAGAATCGATTGTAAACCAATAACGTCGCTTCCCAGTATTTATCTTTTGTTTTAATATCAGCTTACGTCTAGATACTTATTATCTTATGAAAGGTGGCCGGGAATAACCCAGCGGCACTTCGACTCTTGAGGATCTTTTGTGCCTATCCCATTTTACACACTGGTCATCTCAGTGTGCAGGTTTCCTCACGATGTTTTCCTTCACCGTTAGAGCAGTCGGTAAATATATGTAAGTCTTCGAAAAATACGAAAAACTCATTGGTACATTGCACTGCACGGTTTCGAACCCGGACCTACCGCATGCGAGACAGGTGCCCGAGCCACTGTGCCACCGAAGCTCTTTACGTCTAGATAACTGTGAGAATATTGTGTTTTGCGAGTTGGCTTGACTAATTGCGGGTCACGGTGCTCTCGGAGGCGCAGTCCATTTAATTACGTCGCTGCCTAGAACTTTCAGTTTTATACCGCCACCCACCACCTCCCAGAAGTAACTAGGCCAATTTACAAACGGTATCTCATTTCATTTTCTTATTACATTCACTAATTTAAATTTTACTTCCCACACAAATAACGCAACGTGATTGTCAGACTTTCCGTCAGTTGCACGAAACGTCCTTAAAGATAATTTTGCATTAAAATGCGCCCACATTTTTATGTCATGGCTTTAGCCAGAAGATTCAAGGATATTTCTTGCAACTTATAATTATTAATCATCAAAAGTTTTTCTACCCCAGGAATTGAACCAGGAACCAGTTGCAAAGACAGAATTTTACCACACCCTACTATGCCAGACAGTCTGTTGTTATAATCAAAAAGTACGGCCACTTTCGAGATTTTTTTGGATATCTATCTTTTTCATTAGAGCGTAATCATAATAAATAAATCATAATTCCCGCACAAGAAATATTTACAAAGAACTCATTAGTCAGTGATTTTAGTAGTGAAATCAACAAGCGTGCGATCTTTTCATCTTAAACAGCTGAATTGAGCCACTGTTTGTACTAATCTACTGCAGCGTCGCGGTCGCCCCCTGTAATGGTAAAATCTACAAGCGCCCCACATAGCCTGCGTTTGATAACTTTTGACTTTGACTGCTCTTCGACAGTTGCGATTAAACTGGTAATGCAATATAAAAGTTTGCTATAAAAACTTTACCAAAAAGCCATTGAATTTTGTTACTACGTTTTGTGGTAGTACGAGGTATGAACTACATGAGTCTCTCTTCAACCGGTGTCCACCCACTGCTGGATGTAAATCTCTTCCAATGCACGCCATTTTCTACGGTCTTCAGCTTTACCAATCCAGTTTCCTCCAGTAGACCTTCTTATGTCATCTGCCCATCTTGCTGGTGGTCGACCTACGCTTCTGGTCCCAGTCCTTGGTCTCCATGTCATGACTTTCTTGCCACACAGACCGTCGTCTCTACGGCAAACTTCCATTTCTTTTGGGATATACGGGCTATGTCGGTCAGTGTGGTTCTTTTCCGAATCTCCACATTTGGCACGCACTACATGAGTATTCTAATAAAATTATTGAGATACCTTGCCACTCTATAATAATAACTGTACAACTTACCTAGGTAGGTACCTAATTAAATGTCCTATGTGTATGAAGGTTAGTGCATAAAACCATTGACAAAAACCAATATAGGTAAGTACTTATCTTAAAATTGAAACCTCCTAAAACCAGTGAATAAAACTCTTTCAGAGCGTTTGCGACTGTACCTATACTAAATGTCTGACTTCCTAAAAATCTGACGAAATGATCGAGCTACTGCGCCTGAATGAAAAAGGTGACATAACAAATGCACTTTTACAGACTTAGGACTGAGTTAATTTTATGGACTTAAAATGTTTACCCATCTGTAGTATCACATAGATTTTACAATAAGTTTTTACATATTTCACAGTTCAATTACAAATCAAATACTCAAACTCATAAAGAATCATTTCAATAAATGAGAGCAATCCAATAAATTATCAAAAACCTATGTCAATCCTCACAGGAGATTTAAGTTACAACATTTTTCTTTTTAGGTTAATTTTAATTTTAGGGTGGTTTTTTTGTTGTTGTATAATATAGTTTAAATTTGTATTGAAACACATTACTTTCTATTATGCAACTAGTTATTACAGCTTTTTCTCTACTTTAACCCATGTAGGCCTGTTCCATAATAGTTTACCACATAAATTCCGCGTATTTACATCGTTATCTCTGACAACGGCGTCTTTGTAACTGGATTTTTGCCAACCGCCTGCGTTTTCTGTATCAAACTTCCACGAGATTATGCTAAAAACAAAAGATACGAGGCGAAGGCTACTACAAGAGCTACTATACTCGTATCTATTGAGTACGTACGTTGGTACTTAATAGATATAGTATGTAATACATCCTCCTCTCTAAACACACATTTTACCTAATAATTTTTACCTTAATACGGGAGTACTTAGAAAATCCTTTATAATTTTGAGTCGGAGATGGGTTAATGTAATTAATAATACCTAGGTTAAATACCTAGGTAAATGTATGTGGCTCACTCATTTCCAGTTCTAACATTTTATCTATATACCCAAATCCGTCACTTTATAAGCTTAGCTTATTTAAATGGTAAAGTGATGAATTGTATTATAGTAAAGCTAACCGATATCATTCTTTAGAAATACGCAGCTTCCAATTAAGGAGATAAACATCCCCTTATCACCTTAATTGCAAGATTATCTCCTATATCGGTTCAAACCATCTCATGGTTCATTAACCAGTAAATAAGTACCCATACATTCTATGAATAAAGGTATAGTAATGGTGTTTCATCATACATGTGGCCATACCCTACATTCTACAATGTAGAATAGAGAGAGTGTAGAGTCTACATGCAAAACTGAAAATTCTATGTATTTTTCTGATATTCCCATTTCCTATGGCACGATTCTTAAAACTTCCAGTAAGGCAATTTGTATCAGGCGCAGTTTGCATCTTTATGTATCGGATGACGTATCACATACATAGTTCGTATTGCCGGCAGTCCAGGGAGCAAGTATGAGGAGAAATGGAACGCGAAGTTTATCGACTGACTCAAACGGAGCCCTTCCGCTCTGCTGGTATCGGCAGAGCTATTTTTGACGTAAACATCTTGTAATGGAACAAGAATGCCCGTTCTGATCGTTACTTTATTATGCTTAGGTATTATGACAAGAAAGTCGAAGCTAAAGACTTTTATATCAAAGGTAATTAGTTAGGTAGATATTTTGTAAAATTAAAATGTATTACTGGACGACGTATCACTGAGAAAAATGTTTCGTTATACTTATACGTAACCGCCCGTAACGTGAAAACAGTGACTATAAAACTATCGATAGTACATAAAACCACGTTTACGTGTAGTACATCATCATGTGTGCTAATTTCAAATGACTTAATTACTTGATTGTTATTCGTGAACTTACCGAAATAGTTCGGTTACTTTTTGACAGTGACTTAATTAGAAGTACCTTAATGCGTACTTATGCCTTGTTCTCAGAACACCAGATTCTATTACCTATATTCGACACAAATATTTGAATAATTTATGTTGAGTGTTAAGGGAGTTCGAGTCTATCAAGTAAATGTACTTGCCTTTGTGTGGTAAAATCTGCGTATGGCAGCAAAACATATAAGAAAAAAGAAATATAATTTGTCAATGTCTAGTAAAGAGTAATTTTTTTAGTATTGCTTACTGTCGATTTTTAATTTCCTTTACAAAAATAACACGCTTGATAGACTCTAGAAGTATTAAACACAGAGATCGATGATTTATTTACTAAAACAAGTTTACATGTCAGTTACATGAAGGCAAAAGTTATTATTTATATATTAGCACTAACTAGAGTAGTTATTTCAGCTAAAACTCAGCTCGCATCCGAAATACGGTCCCTGAAAGACAATTGTTTGCAGTCCACCTAACGAAGAGTTTCAATTGAGACCGCCGCACCGCACGCGGTGTATCAAAATGAACAAGTTAACTTACAGTTAACAAGCCCCACTGTTTGTGTAAACTCCACTAACTAGCACGTTTTTACGTCTATCTGAACTAAAACACCAGAAAAACAATAAAAAAAAGGAAAAGACATGAAGTTATAAATAATAGGAGATAATCCTGCAATGTTTTACCACTAGAGGCGCCACTAGCACAATTACGTAAATAATATGATTTTGTTCCACAGGTACAATCTATCACTAGCTAAACTACACCATCCGTTATTCATCGATTAAATCACAACCTTATATCCGCATTTAATATGGTTTATATCAGTTTAACAAATTATGACGTTTACGGTAGGTTGACCTGTGGTCGACTGTACTACATACGATTCGTACAACTTCCAGAGCTTTATTTCATTATACAATTCTTGGTTAGTTTTGTTTGGTCAAAAAGTTTAAAAAAAGTCAATATTTTTATTGTAAGTAAGTACCTTAAAGTACATCTTTACAATGTCATTTTTTATTCTACCGCCGCTTCGTAAGGTGCTATAGCTAAAGGAAAAGAAGCGGCGCAGGAAACATTAAAGCGGTAATTATTATTCTAATTTAGTGTTATCTATTAATACAAATACGTACCTAAATATTTGTATGTTTTTGTTGTCCTCTACAAGACTTACGGAACCTAAGTTTAAACTAAGTTGTAGTTTAGTCGCATGTAATATATTATATAATAAAATACTCAATGTTATATGATTACCTACCTAAGCTCCTCTCCTATATACAGCACTAGATTTCTTGTCTGTATTATTTTTTATAGACGCTTGGCCTTTCTATCTTGTTCTATTTCTGTGTATTGATGCAGTCAGACACACGCACACTGGTGTCTCTTCTATACAAATTTATTCAATTTCCGACTAACTTAACTATATCGTATATGCCCTAGCTGTCAAATTATTGAATGGAAACCGTTGTAATTCACATAAAATTAAACGAACAAAGTGGAGACTTTATTATTTAACTATATTTTATTTGATATTGGTATTTTTACGATACTACGTTTCTCTTATCCTCTATTGTATATGTATAAGTCCTCTGTCATTAAAGTCAATATCTTCGGTCTTGGGCTTTTCTCAACCAATATCCTCAACAGACCTGTTTATGTCATCTGCTTATCTCGCTGATGGCGCCCTACGCTGCTGGTCCTTGTTTCCAAACCCCACTATGATTTTACCTCAGGTCTTTATAATAATTTGTTTAATGGTTGTCCAAGACACAACATATGAGTATAAAAAGGTCTTTCTTGTTTGAGATTTCCTTTCGGAACAGCGCGACGTCAGGTACTTTCGTAAATACTTTCTGTAACTGTTTAAATAACTGTTCCACAAGAACGTACTAGCAAAGTCATTTACGCAATTTATTTGCCTACTAAGAAACGTTGACTAGCCAAAAGATTAAGAAGACTTACTGACTAGAGTGTAAATATTGGGTTTCAAACTAAATTTTTTTAAGGATAAAGTTTACAATCCGACCAAATGTACTGAAAATTTAAGAAACTAATAATTTTACACTGTGCCTAGATACATCTGAAAATACCTACGAATCCTACGAACCTACGATTTGAACTTAATAAACTTAAGCACCTAACATTTTAAGATCTATGATTTACTCCGCCTATCTTTCTGAAAAGGTCATTTTTCAATTAATGTTCTTAGCTAAAACAAAATATGCATAATCAGCCATGTACCTATTTTAATAATGTTAAAAATTACCTAATCTGTATATTCCAAACGGTTCAATAAATGAGTAGGTAGGTATGCGAGTATTTATCCCCAATCCCCTAAAATATCTGTTGATTCAGCTTCAATTAAGAGAAGCTCGTAGTCTAGTTGCAAACACGGTCCGAAAGTGATCGTGCAGGATAAGCAACGTTGGTGCGGTCGGTACTTGGATGGGTGACCGCTTGTGGCATATTTCATCTGAGCTTCTCCGTGCCCCGGAGAGCACGTTAAGCAGTCGGTCCCGGTTGTTGTGTCATTCGACAGCAGTCGTTAAGCCATGTCAGAGGCCTACGGGCGGCCTGAACAACTCTGACAAATAGGTTGGCCACTAACCATACTATAAGCAAGCAAGCTTCAATGAAAAGTTAATTTTGATCGTACTCTACCGACTATAGGTACTTATATCGCAGCTTTGGCTGGGCACCTTTACTAGTGCTGTAAATTGAGCTTTAAATTACAGTCGATCCAAATCCCGTTCAAGGACTGGCTTAAATTTATTTTCCGATAACTCCTTAATCTCCTATCGGAAGGTTGAAAGCTAGCTTAAAGAGGTGAAAAAAATGTTGTTCATTTCTACTTTAATAAACCTAAAATAAATAAAACTGGTTTTCATTTCTGCTTTACCTTTTCTTATTACGAGTATGGAGAATTTTACAAATTATCACATGCTAGTCATTATAGGACACTGGATATTTTGAGAGTTTGGGTAGGTTTGATTGGTCTGTACCAATTGTCTACTGTGACAATTTGACATTCTAGTCAATGTAGCACTGAGCCATATAAATAACAAATAAAACAAAAGACGATCGCTCAGGCACTATAATGTTTAGCACTTGTAGAGATTTGAGACTATTGATTATCGGAAAAGAACTTTTACGTACTTTATCTAAAGTGGCAGGAGGAGCTCTAATAAAGAAACCCATCGTCTAGCTAGAACAACAAAAATATAAAAAGACGTAACGAAATTGAAAAATCCTTATTCAGCAAACCATATTTGCTGCGTTGTGCGGACGTGATCATGTCGTCGACTCGCGCGCAGACAATTAGCTGTCCAGCCCCTAATGAAGTAACCAGCACGTGCCATTTCAACACGCGCACAAATAATTGTACATGATTGTATTTCTCGGCCATATTAACACTGAGGGTTTTTAATAGGGAAAAACTTGTTCTTGTTTTAGAGAATTAATATTTACAAGTCTATCTTCTGCAAAGGGATAACAAAATGCCTGCTATGATTAAATTTCGGTCACTATATGCGGATCAAATAGATAATCTTTGCTTAGTTTCAGAGTACCATATTGATGGGCCCTATTGGGGGTCTATTGCTCGAGAGCACGAGCCTTTTTCAGCGACAACGAGATGTGTTAAAGCGCAGCGCAATCAATAATATATTTTGGGTACAGGCCAACACTGACAAGGCTAGGCTACGTTCAACACTTGACAGGTTCATAGTGATGTAAAAAGCATGTAACGCAGTGGAAAATATAAAATTCCATTATACAAAAGTGAAACTGTATGTCACGGTGAATATTAATAAATTTTGCACCTTATGACCCTGAAATCAAAGATATACAAGCAACGTTTTACCATGGTATAATAGCCTATTCCTTTGGGGCAAAGGTATCTCGTGAAGACACGGAAAAGGGCAAGTGTTAAATATGTGAAATATGATTGATAATCCAATACTTTTTCGGACGAGTCCGGAAACTAAAATATGGGATATTTTGGCACGAGTCAGGAATAAATAGAAATTAGAGTTCTGCGAGATGAAAACCCTTTCCGATTAGTAAAACTATCTCAAAAACTACTGAACCAATGGCGAGGAATACACACCGGACCGGATGATATTTTAATTTGTAAGTACGTACGGGAATGATTAACGATATTTGCTATATATATTTTGTTACATCCGTGTTATTCAGTGAGTCTGGATTTTGCTCTATTCTCAAAATAATAATAAAAAAATAAAAATAAAAAATTATAATTTATGCATGATTTGAAAGCAGTTTTTTTAAGGAAATACACTTTTCTTTTGTTTATATTCCGGATATAGGGGCAAATTCACATCACACCTTATTTTTTACTTTTAGGTACCTATGTACTTAGCTAAATTAATTATAGATACGTATGTGGTTTCCAACCACATGGCTAAACCAACATTCGTCAAAACACAAGTCCATAGAGTAAACTAGATTCTCTGTAAACGTTGGGTCAACTTTAAACCGAAGTCGTAAAAGTCCGTATACTCACCAGCAATTCCTTTAAGCTTGTTACGCTGTGGGAACAACGATCATCGAAAACAACTTCGATAAATTGCCTGCGGATACTTATTTGTGCAATAACAGATAAGATGCACTTTCTTTTGACGACATGATTATTATGTCTCAGTACCTACTGTGTTTTAAAATATCTTTAACCGCAACATATCGGGAATTAGAGGGGGTTGGTTTTAGACGCGATATTCAAATTTCATTTTTGTGCGTATTCTTAACATTTCAATAAACTATCGTTTCGATGGCGGCCGAAGCGAAATATTTTGCACCTACAAGATACCAAATAATTATTTAAAATAATTGCAACTTCTGGCCTATAGACCGGACGTGTTGTTAACGTGTGATTTTTTAATTTTAATAGTTATGGTATGGTATTAGTATATTATACCACAACTATTAAAATTTAAAAAAAAATGCCTTTCTATGGGAGAGTATAGAACTATACAAAATAACTTTACGTCTAGAACTACATCCTTGCAGGTCAGGGAAACTTTGTTTAGTTTTGTGTAGTTTACCTCCGAAAAATAGACACATCCAATTGAACAGCAGCACATGCTGAGCATGTGTCCTTTTAATGTTGCATTGTTTTTATAATTTCAAATATTTTTTAAGTTTAATAATTATGCAATGTTAAATGAATGTTTTTCTTTCTTTCTTTTCTAACATATCACAGGAAATAAATTAAAAAAAAATGCTCAATGGCTCAATGGCGCGCCCTGGGAGAAGCCTATGACCAGCAGTGGACTAGAGTGGGCTGCTGATGATGATGACGATGTAAAAAAAAATTACGGAAAATATAAAGCTATCGTATAAGCTTTTGAAAATGGCGACATCAAGATTGTCCTATTGCATACCTACGCAGCAAGTTTAAGTAACTTGGACGGAAGTATGTACAACGTGAGACAAGGTGGACCGATCCGCAAATTCCGAACTGTGTTAACCAGCCCCTGCCAAGACGGACGTGATTAGACTATTCGCGAGTTTCAACAAGAATTCTGCACAGTTATGTTCCGCTGCTGGATTGAAATGTCCGGGGATGGGTAAATAATTTGTAACAGTTTTGACTTCAGCGGTTTAATAATTGTTTTGAAGTTCAAAATAAGCTATCCAGCTTCAAAAAATCTTATTTTTTTTGGCTTCTTCGAATAGAACACTATTCTAATGAGCAATGCTTGACTGACTGTAATCGTCACGATGCCGACCGACCCGACTCTACAATGGATTTTGAATTTGGAACAGGAATTTTGCGTCCACCGATATCGAAAAATAGCAAATCGCACTATCTATGCTCGTCATACGAATAATTTAGACTTAATAAAAGCTTAGTTAAAATAACACAACACAACACAAAATTCTCTGACTTTAAAAATCCTAAACGTGTTTTGATATTTTGTAGATACTATTCGCTGGTATTTTCGAAATCTATACATATGATCTGGGGGCACTGTAGTGCCAATGCCTGAGCATTGGTCTCATACTTATTTATGGAAAATAGAACCCCACAGTTAAAGTATAATTTCGTTTGTCTGTAAATAAAGAGTGGAGCATTCAATTTTCAGTAATCATTCGCTAATTGTGTTATGATAGCTTTAAATAAACGCGATTTAATGTGAGAAGCGATGTTCTGCCTCGCATAGTCTCCGTTTAATATTTAATAGCTGTCGCTTGATACATGGCTAGCGGGGCAATTATATTGTGATTCGAATAAAATCATCCATTTTCCACCAATCATTATGCATTGCTTCCCTTGCTATTGAGACTGTTATTATTTTTTATTGACTGATTGATATGGCACACTGAAAGCGATTACTGTTTTCGTATTGGCCTATACCGCATAGGTATTATAGATAGGATAATTTATTCAGATACTTACCAGGAAAATTATAGGAAAATGCAAATGTTTTAGTAACCTAAGCTTGGCAAAGGCATCAATTACAGAATACATTGGGTTGGGTAGTTATTTTGCACAATATTATTTATTACCTAAGTGACGTTATAAGAAAAGGGCTATTGATTACACGATCGTATGTTTCATAAAAGCATTAATTGGTCGGCAGACAGTTGTCATCCCGGTCTCCCCACAGCCTATAAAACAAACTTCAGTTAGTTACTGTAACTTCATAAACTGCGAGTAAGTTCGCTCTCTTGCTCGAAGAACGTTTATATCAATTTGCTTCAGAAATATTGGATAAATGTTCCACAATAATTAAGTTACAGATACAAACTCTTAAAGTTTACGAGATTGCAGTTTATTCTTTAGTAATAAGTTCCCGCAGCCCGCATATGTAGAATATTCCGATAGGTAAATCTAAATGATTTGATAGCATCTAAATGATTACATACCAATGAATGACGCCATACCAAAGATTTTTAAATTTACCCCTCTATGTAGATTGCTCGATAGAAAAGTTTTATAAGGAAACCGTGTCTGCCAGTTCGCGCATGCGATTTGAGCATTTTCCCATACATTAATCGGGCACTGAAATGTCAAATGCATTAAAATATGTGGCTCGCTGTCAATGCTCACGTCATCATTCTAGAGGAGAGGGCGCCACTGGTCCGATTTTTCTGGGCCATACGCATACACATGTATGAAAAGTACTTTTAATAGACCAAGAGCCGGAACTGTCTTATTTCATAGGAGCCTGAATAAAATTGAAATGGCAACTGCGAATCGAAATGGAAACTCTAAATTAAAAATTTAACAAGCCCTCGACGTACCATTGTGGAGATTCCCTTACTTTTTCTTAGTCATCATCAGGTCCTCAAGGTTCCAGACGTGGGAAGGGCACCATAGTCATAAACACTTGAGTTCAAACTCGAACCACCTAACTGTTCCCGTTCCAGAGATCTCATCATACTCCATTATCCCAAGATACTCCAAGATCTTAAAACTACTGATCCAGTTTTATCTAACATGGCTAAGAATACTAAAGGGCTTCGCCCTACGCGGAGCTCGGCCTTCGGCCTCGCCATGTCTATCTTAAAATCCCTCTCTCTACAAATATGTTTATATTGACGCAATGTATGAGATTTGACAACTACTTGCATAGTTGTCAAGTTCGCACTCCATATAAAATATTATAAAATTATATTATTATTTTATTATATTATTCTGTATTAAATCGTAGTAAAGTTTTGTTGATTTTTCAGCTATAGAAAGCTTCTTATAAAGATTTCTGAAGGACTGCATTTGGAAAGATAGGGGATTCCAATCAAGTATGTTTTATACCTATAATGAGATCAACCCTTCAAACTCTACAAAACTTCTTCAAATTACATTTTGCAAATACCGGTCAAGGTTCGTATTTCAGCCAGATAAATACAAAATATCTAGACATATTATACAAAACAGTCACGAGCCGGCTAGTTTCAAATAGGTACCTATTATAAATCAGGATCATTTGTAAATTAAGAATTTTCCACCCGGATCCTGGTCTATAAAATTGCGTCGTATAAATACGTGGCGCCAATTTCTAATGAACACAACTTTAAAACTGCGCAAATCCTCACCAATTGTGGAATTCATTTTATAAACCGCAAACTGTGGTTAAAACGCGAGAGCTTCAATCCAATTCACCCACAAATTACGTAAAGCTTCAAAGCTTCTGACTTCCGACCGCTATACTGGATACAGGCGTAGGTACATTTACACACACATTGTAAGCGAGTGCATCCAGCTCCCGCAGCCTTCACCGGTGCAATGTAAGTACGCAGTCGTGTGCATGTGTAAGTGTAAGATCAGGGCCGCCAACCTCCTACTGTCTATGCCGCCCTGGTATATTTTGTCTAGGGACGTGCGAGCTCTACTTGACCGAATTGACAAATGATTAGTAAATAAATATACCGTTCCCATCGACGCAGCGATGTATGTAGTCACAAATAGATTAGGTATAATTTAGTAAAGCTTGTGAATTTCTGCTTATTCGAAAAACTAACCTTGCAAAAGGATATATTGAATCATTCACTGTTTTCATTTCGTTTGGGTATCGGTGGGGACAGTACCTGCATACGAATAATAGCATCACAATATTGTACAACAACCAATTTTCTACTTCCTAACCATGCTGTGTTTACACGTTAAGGGTTACGACCTAGCTCATAACTTTATATTGATTTTTCTGTAATTTCTATGGTTGTAATCTGTTGTGTTTACCTAATAAATAAATTAAATTAATAGTCGACTTTTAACGTAATAACTCTAAATTGAAACCCCCGACGTACCATTGTGGAGATCCCCTTACTTTTCCTGGTCATCATCAGGTCCTCAAGATTCCAGATGTGGGATGGTCACCATAGTAATAAATATTTGAGCTCAAACTCAAACTACCCAACTGTTCCATTCCAGAGATCCCATCATTCTTCAACATCCCAAGATACTCCAAGATCTTAGAACCACTGATCAATTTTTCATCATGACATGGCTAAGAACATCCAGCAGGTTAGACTTTTATATCTTTAATTTTTTTTCTCTTGTAATGTCTCAGGATTCCCTACAACTTTAGTTCGAGAAGACCCCATCTAACTGTTATAGTTTCGGCGGGCTGATAATCTTACAATTCTTCCAGTTTCATATTGTAAAATTTAAGTTCACCAACTTTTTCCTGGTCATCATCAGATCCTCAAGGTTTCAGATGTTTGAAACGCACCACGAACCTGAACATTTGAGCTCAAATTCGAACAATCTAGCTATTACCGTGCCAAGATCCCATTTGACATCAAAGATAATCCAAGATCTTCGAAACCACTGGTCCCATTTTTATCAGACCTAGCTAAGAACACTCTCAACAAAATTCACTATTAAATAAAAAAAAACCGGGTCCAAATCGGATCATCCGTTGTCAAGTTATGATGCCACAGACAAACATACAAACAGACAGACAGACAAACAGACAGACAGACAAACAGACAAACGTGTCAAATTTATTAATACACGCCCTCCCTCGATTGGTCAGGGGTTTAAAAAATGGGAATAGTCGCACACAAATTAAATAATGTACTAAGTAATTCCACGTAGGTTTACAGATAAAAAAACCGCTTATCCCGCATTAAAAAATAACAAAAAGTTATTTAAATTATAAGTATTCCACTTATTTTATCAGGAAAATAGAATCTCTAATAAGAAATCTTTGAATATTAGAAGGAATATTTAAAGGACTATTCGGCCCACAAACTATGGTAATCCTTAACATGCCAAAATGGGGAAAACTTGTCTACCAAAGTCGCAATACTACAACAAAGTCTGAAGCCACCGTTTGAAAGGTATTTAAAGAACAATGCCCAGTATTCTGCTGTTTCTGATTTCGAGACCATGAAATGAAAAGCAGCTCTCAGTAAACAGCGCACCCCGTCACCTCGGAGGCGAGTAAAGCCGATTACGTGTACACACGGACTACATTCCTCCCACACAGTATTTCCTTGGCATTGTCGGGCCACGTACGGCGAAATATTTCGCCGGAACTAGGTATATAGACAGATATCTACTTTAAAATTTACTGGTCTATTTTATCTATGAATATTATTTTTGAGTAATACACGGTGAAACCGATGTTAGGACATCTTAGTTTGTATATTAAAGCATAGTACATTTATTATCAGTGTTTTTAATTCAAGTGACAACAGACACCGTAGAAACAGTGATAGCGTTCTTGGGGTCACACATCAATAATAGTACGTCATCCCATGCCATTAATTCCAATCTATTGTTTAACACCTTCGTTTTAGTCTTTAATGATAGACTCGTCGATGGCTTTCTGAAAAACTCGGTCATACATACAGCACGAATCTGGGCAAATCTAAAGATATTCATGTCAAAAATTTGCTACGTTTGATGATTCCTAGCAGGTTTTTTTTAATTCAGGAAAGAAGACGAACAAACGTACCTTACCTGATGGTAAGTGGTCACCGTCGCCCATAGACATCTCAACTCACTATAAGAGGGTTTTCAATGCCCTGCTAACTATGAGGACTAAGATGGAGTGCCTCATGTGCCGGTAATTATGCTGGCTCTCTTATCTTTCAAACCGAAACACAGAAATGCAAGCATGTCTGCCTTGCGGCAGAAGTAGAAAAGAGGGTACTGGTACTACCCCAGGGGATCCTGTACATCAGGATCTACCACTTTCACCTTCTCGGCATAGTTTGAAGCTTACTAATAGCGTTTTGTATAACAAACCGAGTCTGATTATATGACTATTGAAATTAGGTATATTTACGATTATTTTTTACTATCAGACCAAAACTACTATGAAAGTGCATATCTGGGTGATGCTTAAATCGCAAATTGTAACAGATTTTGTTGAACGTTTTCAATTTTATGATCATTATATTTTAACATGGAATCTATTTCATGTCTTACACACTCGCTTTGTACGAGTATGTGAGTGAACTTGTGGCGAGTCGATGTCAAGAAAATGTGTACTTTCAGAATACCATCAGCTCTTGAACTATTTAACCAATCAAAATAAAATTTATACTATTAGATAGAGTAGTTCGGCCCCGTTCTAACGATACTTAACAATAACTGAAACATTGTTTCCCCGCTTCGCTACAGCTTGTCAAAGTGGGTCCCTTTTTTGGCCAAAATAAATTTACCGTTTTATATTAAATTCTCTATAACTTTGGAACTATTTTAGATATCGAAACACTTGAAACTGCGTTGTGATATACTTGAAACTACGCTACTGAAAACCACTCACTTCGCATCTGGATTCAACAGTTGAAAATAATTGACAAGTTTCATCAGTTGTGACCTCATGCTACGTATAACATGCCGTGATATTTCGACAAACACCCATGTCTAACGCAGAGCGACAGATCATTGATAGTTTTTGACAAAAATCGCAACAATCGGACAACTACGAGCAAACTGGCGGCTCTTCGGGTGTTGGTCCAATGTTGGAGTTGCAGAATAGATTCCATGCCTCGGCAGGTCCCTTCTGTCTTGATGTTATAAAACAAATATATTTTAATAACCGTTTACAATTGGTGATTAACATGAAACTAGGACATTTCTTAACATAAAATTAATCGGTGAATGTTTTAGATATTTAAATGAAAAAAAAAAACATTATTTTGAGGGTAGTTTTCTAGGCATTCGTCCCGGTTTGCGCTGTATTGCCGACGGAGTTTTATGAAAAGCCTTCGACGAGCTCTATTTTGAGATTAGAACGAAGGTGGTAAAAAAGTTTGAAATTATTGGCATGGGATAGGGATGAGGGACTATAATAAACGGTTACAATTACAGCTAGAATGTAAATGAACCTCCCGCAATGGCAGCTAATAGCCCGTGTTTGAGGAAAGGAATCGATTTAATGGAGGCGAAGTTTGGTTAGCATTCGGATCCGCTCCAAAACTTTGACTGTACGATGCGACGGATTGTGTAGAAACTTACAAATTTATGAAACAATCTATCTGTTATAGACTTGGACGATTACTCTTAAATATACAAGTAATCTGCCTATTCTATGTCTTAGTAACAATACCAAAGAAAAATCTAACAAATTAGAAACTTTTATACCTATTCATTCAATTCAATTGAAATTGTCTGTCTACCCCCTCAGGTGTAACAAACCCCCTATAGGACCGAAAGGGGGTGGGTGTTCAGTATCCATAACTGAACAACTTTCATTATTGGGCCAACACTAAAATCGCAAAACAATCCCAGTTTTATACATTTCGGTCGTGTAGAACAGCTGATTTTTTCCTGATTTCAATAGATTTTTCTGTGTGAAAGTTGGTCAGCCATGGATAATGAGTACCCCCCTTCCGGTTCTATAGGGGATTTTTGTAACATCCTATATTAAATCATTACACATACTATCTCAGATAATTTCCATTAATGATGGAATCATGTAAAGTAAGTAACTACTATAAGGGCTATAATAGTATAATAGTCACGCGGTTAGCCGAGTCGACCTTGCACTTTGATGTACTTGGTTGCAATTTGGGCTGTAATATGATATGACTGATAACAGCCGTACTAGGGCCCTCATAGATCTGCCGCTACCGCGTAGCGACGTAGCTGAGCTGTATGACAACCGCCTATCTAATTATCACCAAACCTGGGCTCCGTTTTTATTTACAAATGTGTAAATTAAAAATAAAATATTTGAAAATACTATATTTCATGTATTCAGTTCGGTAGAGTTTACTGGATAATTTTCTCTAAAGTTCTGTAACGGTTTTGCTCGTAGAATGGGCTTGAGATCGGGCCAAATGTTCAGTGCATTTAGGGAGACGGCAGTTCTGGGCTTTGTTAGACACTCGGATTCCATTTTTTTTTCTTTATACGGGATCTGTTAGTTGAAACGTGTTTAAATGTTTCACGCATTTGTTTTATAGGAATTGATTAAATATAATTAATAATTTTAAATAATTCGTTCCATGAAGTTGATGCAAAATGTATTGTTTGTATTATATAACTATTGTTAAATTATTATCAAATAGCTTAGATAATTATATGATAGAAATACAAAATCAATCATCGCGAAGAATCTCTCACTGGGATTGTCTGAAACAATCAGATATCAATTTCATTAAGAGCTTTATTATCACCTGACCAATCGCGACAATTGCATCGTCATAATAAATTAAATTGCGAAGTAATAACATTATGCATTGTACAAATTAAGTGTTAACCGCAGCCGGAATGACGTTTAATTTTAAACTATCGATGGGCGCGAGAAAAACTGATTTTGATTGGGTCTGGGCGTCCGGCGGTTAAGGGTGTGGGAGCGAAGGCGGGCGGGGTTTATTCTTGTCTGGTCTAACAGAGCATAAATACGAATAAATCACCGTCCTTTATAGTATTCTTTTTTTTCTGATATGTGGTTTCAGTAAAATTGGCCAAAATTTTGATCCTCTTGATTAAAAGTTTGCAAGGTTTCAATCACTAAAAGTGACTAGTGAGTTGTGCCAAAAATACAGAGACATTGGCAAGTTTGAATGTCATTTATCTGATTATTGTGAGATAAAAACGTAGTCGGGTAATAAACCTAGAACTCTCATTCTAATACAGTTTTCTAATTTATTTTTGAATTGTTACAATTACGACGTAATTTCAACGTCAGAGTGATACAATTTAGTACTCGCTAAAATAATTATGTCTGCTAAAGTTGACATGTAAAAGATGGTTGGTAACGAGAATATTCCGTCGGGAGCGGGTGCGTAGGGCCGAGTGGGGTGCGGGGAGAATCGGGACCCAGGGGGTGTAACAGGAACATTCTCGCAACTTCTGATCGCCTAGTACTATTTGGCATTGACTTGGACAGGCATCCGACGATTTGTTGGAATCGTTGGAATCCAATTGGAAAAGTAAAATAAAAAGGTATGATAAGGCTGGTTTATTTTTGGCTCGTGTTATTTTCTAAGGGACTTATAAGATTATTTTACTTCCGTTTTTCAATATTGCTCATTAAAAAACTTCGTTGGATCATGGCTTTTAGATAATTTGAATGTAAAAAAAATAACTAGGCAAAATTCGTCAATATTTGCACAACTTACTATCACATACTGATTTGGCATAACAATGCTCAACAATAACAATGTATTAGCGCGTCTGTAGAGAAATGAAAAGTGAAGAAAGTTTTACACCCTGCTGAGTCAAGAGATACAAAAGTAAGAGAAACAAGCGATTTTTATATCATTCGATTCGTTGGTTCTCCTTCGGCCCTGCGGACTCATGTAACGTAAATAGTAAAAGCCTTTTTTTAAAAAACACGCAAATGCTGCTCTCTCTTTTTAAAATCAATTTAGAACGATTAAAGAAATAAGTTATGATAAGTTTTTATAATGCTGAATGCCTAACAGACTTCTAACACACTTCTGGCCCTTAGAAGTCTAGGATTCCAATCGCGGGAAGGGTTAAGTAATTATAATTTAATTCAATATATAAAAAAATATAAGAATAATAATTATTATTGCGATAAGGCGATTTGTTCCTGATTGGTCCGCCTAGATTGTATGAATCGGTTTGTTCATGCTAAATTTTTATGCTATTAAATGTATTAATTAATTAATTATTGCTTACTTAAAACTAAATTCATACTTGGCATGTTTTCATATACGAGTCATTATTTGTATAAAATATCAATACTGACATTATAACGATCAAAAGAAATAAATTAATTTGTAGTAATAACTAATAAGAATACCTATAAGTACGTACAGATTATTTTTAAGAAAATCTTTAAAAGTTCTATACATTTTTACAAGAAATATTTGGAAATTTTCAAAATAATTTATTGCAAAACTAATAATTTATTTTATTATTATTAGCTGTATTTACCTATTCATTGTTTACTATCTATTATAAGTGTAACTGTAATTTATTGTAATTATAAACAAGTAACAGTAATTTAACTTAATCTGCCTCGTTGAACAGGATTTATTGGCAACGGCAACTTGATACCCGAGCCTGACATTATGTAAGTCCGGATGCATCGCAGCTTACAATTTACAAGTGCATAGTTAATGCGCGGCTATTTCAAACGGTCTGCAATCGATTCTCGATGGACTCCGGGTAAAAAATATGAAATAGAAGAGTATGTAAGTAAAGTAAGACAATGTGACAGAAAGTATATATCTTCATTCTTTCTTCTTAAAATAAAATAAAATAAATAAATTCCTCACAATTATTTGATCTTAGTTTAAATAAATTATATTTTAAATAAATTAATAGAATTTACAAGTAAGAACTTTCAGAAAGTGTTACACAATATTTTGTAAATTCCTCAATTTACGGCGTTACAAAATTGAGTGATAATGAAATAAACAAAGTAACTTGTAATTTAACACGTCGGTATCCGAGCGCATTCATTTTAATTGTGTTCCGGTCCTATGTCAGAGCTTCACGCAACACCTTTTAATAAACGTGAAGCGTTTACAGATCGAAAGAGAGAGTTGGGACACGAAAACCCGCTTTCCCACATTCCGGCGATAAAAGGGAAAACCACTGTGAATTCACACGCGGGATAAGGACGGGACGAGGGAACGATGAAGGGGCGAGCGGGAGGCGAATAAAGTGTAAGGGCTTACCTCCTCGGTGGTCCTGGTAGCCTGGTAACTCGTTACAGGTCGCGTAACGTCGCGGAGGCTCGCGGCCCAGGGTACGGGCAGCTGCGAAGGCTCGGCGGCGAGAACTGCATCGCGACGCGGCCCGCTGGGGGTGGTGCATCTATGTGCAAGCGAGACTGCAACGCCCGCCCATTCGCCTCGTGCCTCACTTTCCCGCCCTAAATCTTGTCAACTTTATTCCGGTAAAACTTACATTTAAATACCACTACGTAAACTATCCAAAGTTGCAGCCACTTATGACGACGATTTTTAACATTTCACATGTCTATATTGTCAACGAGGTAAACCTCTCGCTACTGGTACTATCAACTAACAGATATTAAATTACAAGTTTCTCAGAAGCACCTGAGTATTAATGCTTATTAGACTGAGACTGTCTAGACGCCGAGATCTTGAAGTAAAGTGTGGTCAAAAGTGCGGGGTAGTTACAAGAGAAGACAACGTGGGCCCGGCGGCGCGGGCCCGCCCACGCTCGCGCCCGGTGCCTCCGCCGCCGTCGCCCAGGTGACCGCCCGCTCTACCGCCGCCGCCGCCGCCGCCGCCGCTCTCTCACCGTCGGCTTAGTTGTAATTTTTCCTCAAATTAGCGCGTTACTAACATAGTCTATTTTGGTACTTATCGATCATTTTTCGTTTCCACGTACACAATCTATTTACAGCAAAAATAATTTGATCGAATTACGTAGAATTTCCAACACGTAAAATGATCTATTTAAACATTCTGCGCGTATCTAATTAATTCATTTGATCTGGTTGAAAACCATAAAGCTCATAATCATAAGTGTTTTAGTCGGATGTAAGTCAAGTCAGTTGGTGTTTGGTATTGTCCTCTATAGACCCCACATGTTGACCTACACTAACGCCAATCTCATTGTCAGATAATTGGACACAGGTCATCACACAAAGGTCATCATCGAACGAATAATAAGTAATATGGTCTTTAAGTGTCTACCTAGAGACCATATTATTCGTTCAGACATCTATATCTTCATGTACGAGTATTGTTTGTAGTTATAAGTACCTACTTACTTATCTACACACTTTGTTATACATTGAAGAACTCGTAACTAAAATGCTAACCGTGTAAAGTTAACCGCGATTTAGCAAAAATTAGAATGGTACAGTCAGCTGTGGAAGTAGATGGACAAGGTAAATGTTCAGAAATATTTTGCACGTCAATCCTGCATATATAAGGACGGGGAAAAAGTCTTTTCGCATATTGTATGTATAAACTTGTAATAAAATTTCTTTGGCTGTACTATTTGTATCTCGCTGGTTTTGATGACATTAAAAAGGTTACATTAATAAAAAAACCTAATTAGTAAAATGTTGTTTCCAGCTATTATTCATTTGTTTTTCTTTCTGTCAAAATGAGTGAATCTAATGAAGAAATTCGATACATTTAAAATTTTATAAAAAAATTGTGACGTTTATGGACCCTAATGCAGTGTCAGTAAGAGTAGCACAAAGTTGGTTTAAGCGTTTTCAATCCGGGAATTTTAATGTCAAAGATGCACCTCGCTCTGGTCGCCCTGTTACGGATAAAATGGACGCCATTTTTGAAAAAGTGAAGCAAGATCGGCATATCAGTGGTTACGACGTAGCTGAAGAACTAGAAATTGACCACAAAACAGTTTTGACCCATTTGAAAAAAGCTGGGTACACAAAAAACTCAATATTTGGGTGCCACACGAGCTCATTGAAAGAAACCTAATGAACCGTGTACTCATTTGCGATTCTTTATTGGAAGAAACTTTTTCCCCGGCCTTATATAATATTATTTCTGAACATACTTTTTCTACTCGTATACAACAGTTAGCACATAATTCTAGGTCCATCAGTACTTATACTGCACTTGTACTTTTACTTGCTCTTAGCGATAAGGCCGCCTAAATTGTATTTCACTATTTCCTTTTCTATCTCATGTTTGTTGTTTTATTTTTGTGCAATAAAGTGTATTTTACTTTAATTTACTTATATTTTTTCACACAATGCCCAACGGAAATGAAATGGAAAACCCCTGCAAAAACTCCAATAAGATCATACCTAAATAACAGTAAATTTTTACTATTTCGTTCTATAAGTAGCTGAACTCGAGGGAATTTTAAATAAATATTATTTTTCGATGTGAGTGCGGAAACCAATAACGTGTAAGTTTACTCCCGAACTTATACAGTTCTGCAAATATACCTGAGTATTTTCTACTTAGATATTATACCAGTACCTATCTGTACAGTGCAGTGTAGTCTAGTGCAGTGTGTACTTAGCATAAACAAACATGTCGTCGTGATATGGGATACTGAGACGATTTTAGGAAATTTACTCAGAAAAATGTCTGCAAACGTGCGTCAGTTAGACGGAGTTACAACTTGTACTAGGCTGTCAGTGACGGACGGTTAAGGTCGAAGACTATAATACCGAATTAAGCCGAAAATCGGGCTTGGTGAGACTCTATGGAGAGGCCAGTGGACTAACAGGAGGCTGATGGTGACACAATAGAACAATGTGAAAATTATAAAAACAACTCTCAGTATAAGCACAGCATTTAGAATTTAGATAGTTACATGTTACTTTTTTAAGTCTGCATTTCGTGAACTGTTCAGTTTATGTATAATTTTGCTTTGTTAAATAAATTTAAAAAAACTGATATAAAAAAGTTTAAAGTCAGTGAGTGAATTACTCGTAGGTACATGAATTCAGTCTGTTCTCTTTTAGCAGGTATATTGAAAAGGCTGGTACAAGTATAAAGTTCTTATAGGTATATTTTTAAGTGTTTCAAATTAAATGTCGTTGGTAAAATAGATGAACACTAAATTCTTCGTACACATGTACTGTCATCATGAAGATTGTCTGAAGTTAATTCTTTAGGATTTAGTTATATTTATTACCTACATAGGTACATTACAACCGTTAATGTTACTACGTAGTCCTACTATGAAAAGCACTTAAAGCAAATTACAGTACCTATTCGGCTCTTGAATATGCTATTTACTTGCCATAACCTGATTATCTTATAAAAGAGCAAAAAAATTACCTCTTTCGATGGAACTTTCTTCATAATATCATTAGGAATAAGTATTTTGGTAATATAATATATACCTATACCCTACAAGGTTGTCTAGGTAATCTAGGGTAAGTTACACATATATTTTTGTTATAAAGCAAATCGAAAAGTCAATATTAATAATTGTCATAATTACCAACATTATTATTATTTAATGCAACTTACTTTATCCAAAATTTTAAACAGTCCTCTCAGCAACAGAGCCTGGAGTCAGGCCTCGCTTTCGGTTCGTCATGGAGGTCTGGGGGTCAGGAAGGTTATCTGTTCATGGTTCGTGAGATTTATTCGGAAAAATTATCGGCCCTTCATTGGGTCCCGTTGAGATTGCACACATGTCGGAAGCCGGAGATACTTGGTTATTGACTTTCCCGGGCCATCTACCCACAATTCTCAGCTCCCAAAGACAATGGGATGAACCGGGCTGCAAGTGGACACAGCAGGAATTACTCAATTCGAGCCTAGACGCAGTGGACCGCGTCCGGCTTTTAGCCGTAACCAAGTGGGAGTCTGGATTGTGGCTACAGGCGTTCCCTTTCTCCAATGTCGAAAGTGTCAGCTGGACAACTGCACATTATCTTTGGCGATGGGTTTGTGGCTCGGTGTTAAAATAAATGAAGCACACCGCTCCGGATGTGGGGCTCACGTCGGTGAGCTGGGACACCACGGCCTATCCTGCCAAATAGACGTGGGCCGCCTGGCACGCCACTTTTTGAATGATGTCATTCAAAAAGTGTCAACGTACCAGCTCTCTTGGAACCAAATGGCATTTTCCGTGCCGATGGCAAGAGGCCCGACGGAATTACACTCATTCCCTGGAGACCAGGTAAATGCCTAGTATGGGACGTCACCTGCGTAAACACTGTTGCTCCATCCCACATTAGTGCAACTTCTAGGGGAGCGAGTGCGGCATCCTGCGCTGGTTCGTCCAAAAAACGGAAATATTAGACGCTAGACGAGGTTTACATATTCGTGCTGTTCGGTGAAACATTAGACCGGTGGGGTCCGGAAGCCCTTAGCATTTTCAAGGACCTTTCAGCTCGTCTCATCGAGGCTTCTGGTGACCCCTGGTTACCAGGCCAGCGCATTAGCCTGGCCATTCAGAGAGGAAATGCTGCTAGTGTTCTGAGGACAATACCTCGATGCGACACGCTGGAAGGAATCTTTTATCTTTAATTCTAATTTCTCATTTATTGTTACAATTAAAGTTAGCGACATTCTGTTAAAATTATTTAAAATTGGCTGACATCTTAGAGCCGACTATTGAACTTAATAGCGCACCTTCATGAGGCCTATCTAACGGTAAAATGTATCAAAACTATAGGTAGTATGTCAATTTTCGTATCAATCGAGCGTTCTTGCATACTTACTCGTATAATCGACTAATAATTTTATGAATTTCTAAAAGTAGAACAACATCACGTTACCATTTAGTGACGTCAAGCATTTGTATAACCTAGACCCAAGTCTCTTATCGACAGACGACTTTGTAGCTAGAAGACAGTGTTTGTCACCACAGCGACTAATATCTCACGACATACCTCCTTACACATTATCATAATGTGAACTGCCAGCGAGATAACATGGTGTTAACACCATGGTTAACAAGGGAATATGTAAATGTTTGTCTCGCATTGGTGCAATAATGTAAATGGGATGATGAAGCAAATAATGCAGTACTGTAATATCTGCATTACTGCATGCTTCTTCATTAGACACGTTATGTTGCACAGATACTAAGAATACTAATGGTATTATTAATGATAGTACAATATTACAGATAAAACTACACTTAATAAATAATAACCTAGCAAGTATACAATAATTATTATTTTTTGTTAATTAATTATTAACTGCAAATTGTAACATAAAAATACCATTGATAATAAATTATTTAAATAAAATTTTACCCACATAAATTAAAATTAGACACGTAGGTAGCTAGATAGCTTGCTAAAGAATATAGGCAGTTAACATGCGTCACTACCCGAAAAGCGTGAAAATGTATGAAGGAATAAATAGTGGCATGTTACTTGCTAAACGAAACGTCACTCTCACTCATACACGATCTTGTTTAAGAGTAAGCGTGACAGTTTCATTTGGGTTTTGTAGCAGCTTTAGATTGTGGCCACACTGGATTCGAAGTCACTGGCAATGAATGACATTCATATACTCGTTGACCTCATCTCCTAGCTCGCCAAGACAATGGAATACCCAAAACCGTGCTACGTACGCCCCAGGCACATTTTACCTTCACAAAGTATTGACAGGCTGATGTCGGACATTTGCCGCCCTAATAGGAAATCGTCACAACAGCGATAACTGGTTGGTTACTCATCAACGTTGATTTGATGTCGTTGATTTGAATTTCGCACTACAACAAACAGCCTTTTGAATAGAAATTGGTAGGGTTGGTACAACATTCGGCAGAAATTATGGAAATTAGAAAATGAACACCTAGCCTAGAATATACCCTTTAGTTTCGTAGATTCTGCGTCAATAAAAAGCGTGTAAAAATATATACTTCAAATACGAGTATAGGTATATTATTTGTATTTAAAAAAATCATATATTTCAGTAATACTATGAACCAAAGAGAACATCTCTTAACACATGGCAAGGCGTGTCACAAACTATCACTCTTGTTACCCACAATCTCGCAGTCTGAGGGGTACACTACTAGAGACACATTTAATAGACATGACTTGTCTATTAAATGTGTCTCTAGTTCGATTATAATAATATGTGTCATCTATATAATAATATGTATATTAGAAATATAGCGGTCTCCTCGGACGCCTCGGACTCAGTTTCTCTTGTTTTTCTTTTGTTTTATACATATTAGGTTCCATATTAACTAACTCATACGTAACCTTGGTTGTTGTTATTCACGTATGAGTTAGCTTCATTTGCAAGTGTTTCATCATGTACAAGTGAATAATTTATTAATTAAATATTTATGTGAATTGAATGTGTCTAAAATCTATTAAATGTGTCTATAAACGTGTATTTATGTCTATTAAAGGTGTGTCTATATTAAAAAGTTCCTCGGTACAACCCTCATGGTCGGCCCGTGAGTTGATGAACAGCACGCGCCGGCCGCGTTCCCACAAAGATCGTGGCAGCGCCACGAATCGGTTATTACCGACTGAAATTAGGCGGCCGATCGACGCCCACGGCGCCTCCACGCACTGGGATACGTTCACATCGAATGTATTTTACAGGAAAAAGTCAGTTGTGATCCCATTACCTCCTAATATATCTACGAACGCTTTTCTATAAGTTTCCCGTGAAGGGGCCCCGAGCCAACCCGGTTTACCTTGTTCATTTTTCTGTCAAAAATGTATTATTATTTCAAAATGACATCCAAGTCAAAATCACCACTGGACGGTCCACTTTGGAATCCGAAGTTTTAAAGGAAAATCGATGCACTATTCGGAATGTCGAATATCGACAATGTCTTTATAAATTACTTTTCAGTTTACATCTGAATCAAAAGAAGTATTATTAATTATTATGTCAATTGTGTATTATTTATCGATATCATATCCCAATAATTTTACCTAATTTAATAAAAATAATGAATCACTTGTATGTGAACGACCGTTTATTCCGGCGCAGGTCGACGTTATGAGTAAATTTCGATCACATTGGTTCATTATTCTCCAACAAAGCAGCTTAAAAGATAACACGTCATAGTCTGCTCGTTCCCAGTCCAATGTTATTATGGATTACGGGAATGGAAATCATACAATTACGGCTAATAAGAAGGATATTCACAATGGGACAAGGGAATACATCAACAATCACTCTACCTTGGATGAAAGAAAAAATAGTCTCCCCGCACGTTCGTTCCTTAATGGTGCTTACACCTAATTATCACAAGTAACAATTTGTAGCAGACATAAGTATGTAAAAATCTGCATAATTAAGTGGACTTCAATTTCGCAATAGAAACTTGAAGAATTGGATGATTATCAGCCCGCCGAAACTATAACTATAGTTAGATGGGTTCTACTCGAACAAAAATCGTGGGAAATCCTGAGGCATTTCGAGAGAAAAAATATTTAAAGATGGCGGTCAAAAAATAAATGAAAATGATGTGGAGCTATAGCATAGGCCGGAGCCCGGAGCGTCCCCCCGTCTTCAGGCGCCACAAGTGTAACCCGTCAGATGAAAATTGGATCAGTGGTTCTAAGATCTTGGGATGTTGGAGTATGATGGGATCTCTGGTACGGTAGCAGTTAGGTGGTTCGAGGTTGTGCTCAAATGTTTTATGACCAGGAAAGAGTAAGAGGATATCCACAACGGTACGTCGGCGGTGTCTTAAATTTTTAATTTAAAATTAGTTCAAACTTTCGAAAAGTTATTTCTTGTCAATCAGTTTAACGTAAAGTACGTTCAGCTTTTAGTTAAAAGTCAAACACTCGTTGAGTTTGATTTTTAAACGCTATGCCCGTTACAGCGGGTAGCTGTTGCTACGAGGCGAGCTACGGCGTAGAGCAGTTACGCAGTGAGAGTGAAATTGATTACTTTAATAAGTGTTAATCTATTGCAAAATCATTTAGTAGACAATTTTCATAAATTCATAAGCTCATAACTTTCATAAATTCATTAGAATATGTCACACAATTAGAATATTTTTAGAACTTCTTTGGAATGGAAATTATTAAACTTTCTTACTATTTGTAGGACTGTCAAGAAACCCGTCGTTGTAAATCACTCCAGAGATCCCCTTACTAACATGGAGAATGGTTTAGATCTTCGAAATTACGGAAATAATTTTGATCAGACAGGGCTCATGCATGACATCGCAAAACACTCGACGAAATAACCGCGCTCAACAAAACCAAACCCAAACGGATCATCCGTTGTTGAGATATACTTAATTTTGTTGCTGCAACACATTAGCAATATAATATTACAGTTTGAACCTACTGCTGTGAAATGTATAAGTACCTAGTATATGCTAGTGTGTAAGTGTTTATTGTATTGTCTTGTGTTGTAACAGCAAATAAATGTATTATTCTATCTAATGGCACAGACAAAAACATACAGAAACTATAAGGGGTCCTTTTGGTCGAAGGTTAAAAAGTGTGGAAATCACTGGAAGTGTAACCGGTTGCGGGCACTGAAGGGAGTCATATCACGCGGTGCTCCGGGCGACACCGCGCTAATTGGAGGACGACAATCCTATTCCGATGATTACTCCTACGAGTCCGGTTCTCATACGAGTAGGTACCTATCGCATTGACTGTCACAGTTACCAGGCCGTTGTGTTACGGTAATTTATGTAATGTAATCTATAAATGGAGACTGCTGCAGCGACAGGAGCCTGCCCCTTAATAAAAGAAGAAGAATCAATAAATGGATTTATAAATATGTCCTCAAGTAAACTATCCACGCACCTACTTTATAATTTTTACTTTATTATTTTTATTTTTCAGTAGGTATTATTGTTATTCTTTGTCATTACATTCACTAGTATTTTTTGCTTCAACTCAATTTTGTACAACAACCAATTTTCCACTTCCTAACCATGCTGTGTTTCCACGTTAAGATTTACGACCTAGCTCATAACTTTATAATGATTTTTTTGTAATTTCTCCGGTTGTAATCTGTTGTGTTTACCTAATAAATAAATTATAAAGTATTATAATTGTAAAAACAAACTTAATACGTATATTTTCTTTCATAATAAGCTTATAAAATCGTGTTATTATAATTAAAAATCGTGTGAGCTAAAACCATGCTTACTGCAATATGTAGATCAACAGGCGCGGTCTCAGGGTGGGGCTCTAAGATCTTCGACTCTCACAGGAAAAAAAGAGGGTGTGTGCTTATGACCACACGATAGAAGTGAAAACTTACAAAAATTAAAAACGCGTCACCGACCGAGCGCGCTTGATGTCGATTTGAGCCGAGTATACCCGATTCAGCGTCACCGAATCGAGCGTGACGGTTCAGTTTGGTTCACTGTTCAGACAGAGCGCAAAGAACTTTTTACTTCAAAAAATTTCAAAATTATTTGCGACCCTCTAATTTACCCCCATAATGTTGCTCTAGGACCGCGCCACACAATACGAGTATTAAATGCCACTACGAAATGAATAGTATCACAATATCAGTGTTACACGTATAGTTAGACAAAGAACAGTAATCACTTTACTGTCATAATAACTTCCTGGATCAGCGTTTATAGCATAATAATGAGGTGGAAAGTTCCATTCCGACGGTATACATGTTCGGTGCTAATTCGGCCGAAGCGGAGCGTCTGGCCGAACAAAGGCAGGCGGTACATCGGATTCTAATTAGACATTATTAGATTTGACCGACATTTAAAACACTGGCTCGAGTTAGACAGAGGAAATTGGATTGCTTACCTACCAGAGAAGGCGAAATAATAACGTTTCCAACCAATCTCTGGCAAATTATAGTGAAAATTGATTCAATCAATGTACATTACCTTTAATTTAGAGCCAATAAGACTGCTGTTCATAGGCTGAATACCTATAAATTACAGATATCGAGAATAAATTGCTATAAATGTGTGCACAATAATGTGATGTGGTATGTTTAATTGAGTGAACCTCAGGTCATATATAGAAGAAGACATTTGAAACTAGTCATGTAGCTGAACGCATAATATTAAATTTAGAGTGATTGATTACTTTTGATGATATGAGTGTTTTTGAGTAGCTACCTAAGAGTATAAAGGTCTAAGGAAACTGTGTATGAATATTTAATTAAGTATTCTCTAATTTATTTAAAACAATTAAGGTATTAATTATTATAAGGTATAACAATTAAGTTTTCTAAAAGATATCTTAAGGGTTAGGTGAGATAAGCTATAGTTTAGGTATTTGTAATTGTGTTAATAATCAAAATAATCAAAAACTGAAAGTATAAACTGTACATTCATCATATTGACATCTAATTGGTCGGGTAAGATAAGTGATTCTGGAGTTCAAGAAGTATGAAGAACACGGGGACCCAAACAAAAGTTTATGTATTGGTTAAAAGTTATGTGTGGTATGAATTTTTGTATTTGAAACCGATTTTTTATTAAATCATTTACTTAAACGCTGTCTATCAATGAGTTCCTTAAGACTACGTGGCTTATCTCACTGAATTTCTATAGCCCAATGGAAACCCATCTAAAACTGGTGAGCAAATTGATAATCTATAATTTCCTGTCAATAATGACGAATGGGTAAGTGGTTCAATCGTTATAAATTACAGAAAAAACCATTCCTTCATACCTACATGCAACATTCTTCAATAAATAATATACGAGAACACTTAACTAAAACCGCCTGTTTCAGACAAACCTTTAAGTATAAAACTATTAATTTAATTAATCACTGGCACTTATTTTATTTATTTATTTAAACTTTAATGATCAAAAAATGTGTACATGAGGCGAGCTTAATGCCTTGCGGTATTTACTACCAGCTAACCATGGGGGTTATGCAGACATTTTTAGGTAGGTGCATATAAAATGGAAGTTGTTATTACTGGTACTTGGTTAGGCTTTTGCGCTAATACCTTTGATGTGATCAGTGGTTACGAATCACGATATTAATGAAACTAGTGCATTAGAAGATAGTTTTAAAATATAACTTCATGTTACTGCATGTGCATGGTTTCTCATACATTTATTTTACTGATTAATGAAGACATTTTCCAACAAAACATTTGTTTATTCGTAATTTGGTTTTCATGTCACGACTAATGTTAAGTGGTCAACACATCAGGTACCTATAACCCTATGGTACTATGTCGCTTTAACTTATTTGGCACGGCTTTATACAAGTGTCAAAGAAATTATAACAAAACTTTATTGCGAGAGGGCTCCACAGATATAGAGTATAGATTGATGTGTCTATCACGGTACCTGTTGTGTTTGAAAAAGTGAGTTAGTTTATCAAAAGATTAGCTTTTATAATAATGGTAAAAAATCACAGGCTCCATAGATCTGTAAGGTATATAATTATCTATGGACCTATGTAGCCTGACATTTTTTTATCATTATTATACTGATCCCTCAATACATCTAAGATAAATAAAAATGTAATAAGTGAATGTTTAATAAATATTTATCTATGAACCATGTAGCGAATAAAGGCATTCATTGGTAGGCACTCTAGTACGGACACATTTAATTAACTTTATTAACGTTACATCAAAGCGTGTAGCCTCGTAGACGCGAGTGCATATTCGTAGCGCTACGAGTTCTACGTGCAATTAAAAGTTTATAACCGAAGCAGCGTACCAGTCAGGACCTGTAAATGACCTGTAAACAAAGCGGATATTCGAGATGCTGCAGGCAATGTCATTGTCACTACAAATAAAATGTTGAATTATGTTATTTTATTTTTCTATCCAAATATAATAAACACAGTCTTATACATATCTTCACGCTACATCCAAGAAGTATTTATAGTAACATCTCATCTCCATATCTCTGCCTACCCCGCAAATTAATTTTCTTCGGGGGACTTCAAACCTCTCTATCCGTAATTAATTGCTTAAGAAATCCACATTCCAAATACTAATTCCAAGTCGAAAGTATTAGGCGTCCATAAAAGGAAGGAAGTAGCGTTGTCAGTAGGAGCTGGAGCTGCTTGCGCTGGTGGTGACGCGCGACCGGAGCACGTAATCGAATGAAATCTCTTTAGTTCGCACCGCACTGCATTTTGATGTTACAATTCGAATTACAATTTAAAAATCCATTACTGTCGCCAATTATTTTTTTAAATAAGTATTTCGCTTCGAGACAGGAAGTATGTACTTTCCTGGCTCAAAATTCGAATGTATTGAGTACATTTCCGAGCATTTTTGAGAAAAGTTCAGTTGCATAATGCCCTTTCACAGCAGCTATAATTTATTATAATTATTATTTGTACGACAATGCCCCTTTACAGCAGATATATTAATTTTATTATTTATTAATTTAGATAAATGACAAATCGGATATGTAAATCGGATGGTCTGTTCGCTCCTGTCCAGTTATGTTTGTGGTTAGCATGAATTGTGTTTTAAATTTTAAGTAATTGTAAAAGCATGACGTAACCAAGAGTTCCTGGTGTCCCGATGGTGTTTAATAAATGTGTATGAGTAAGATTAGCTGAGTACACAAGATATCTATCAACATTAACAATACTTGACCATACAAACAACACGAGTCTATGTGTTTCGGTTTGAAAGGTGAGTTAGCATAATTACCGGCTCATGAACTTCATCTAAGTCCTCAAGGTTGGCGTTAAATCCCTCTAGTAACATTAAAGTGAGGTGCGATAATGTCTACGTGATCAGTGATCACTTACCACTAGGTGGCCCCATTTCTCGTCTGCCCTCCTTATACAATAAAAAAATAAATCTTTGCTTGTACCTGACTACTTTGTAAAATGTCTGTTGCGTAGAAGGGAATCAGAAGTATTAAAGAGGGACAGACCGACAAAAGATACCCTATTCATAACAGAGTGACATGCGCGAACCAGTAATATGTAGGAATAATAATAATAATTCATATTTAATGTAAAACATACTTAATTACAACATGGAGCAGAAAATGAACGTACAGAACGATTTCATATTCACACTTATTTATGACAAGCGAACAGTTTATTATATTCTTTAGAATACTTTTCAAATGCCTCTTGCTGGAGAATATAGTAATATTGTATGGAAAATACCTAAACAAAACAACCGAAATAAATACAGGGCCATGAGAATATAATATAATATCTAAATCATGAGATTTAGATTTATATTCGTGTGCCGTTATAAGTTCTTCAGGAGTTCAAAATGTAGTGAATTTATCACCTGAAATATGAAAAACGATTATATTATTAACGTTTTAGTGATGTGAGATGTCTATAGGCGACGGTGACCACTTACTCGTACTTTAGCAGGTGGCAATATAAAAAAATTAGGTCGAACGTGGTTAGATATTTTGGTTTACGAAAAATGAATATCCTACAGCCATACCCCTACTGCCACTGGTCAAGAATACGAGGCGACTAAACCGAGTAACTTGCTGGTAGTATCGACCTCATCGTCACTTACCACCAGGTGAAATTGAGGTCAAACGCGGGTTTAGTCGTAAAAAAAGGAATTATAAACGATACTGCTCACTAATCTTCCATTTTACACCAACTAAGAACAAAGGGTATAAAACAGGAACAGTCTCCTTAGAGAGTTAGTGCAAAGAATGCATAAGGTTTATAGGTGTGCACTGTGCACTTCTGCAGGTCAAATTTTGCCTCGTCAGAAATAATTAAAAGTCTTTACGATGGACGAAAACGACGCTGTAAAGCGCCAAGGAAAATTATACGGAACACCGGCACGTCACTTACTGCCGTAAAGTGTGTGATGTGATGTGACCGGAGATGTAGTTGAGAAAAGCTTCGTTGATCACCACTAACGCGGCTGGCTGTGCAGTAATAATTTAAAGCGACAATGTCTCAAAGACTAGGACTCGAGAGTGCGGTGCAAGGGTCGCCGGATCGAATACACCTCTGGACCATTGTGGTGGACTTAGTGGATTAAGTTTCTAAAAATAAGACTTGGTGGTTTTTAGTGTATTAAATACATATTTAAAATAGCTATAGTACCTACATAATTATCAAGGTATGGTATGTAGGTACCTAGGTATGTTTTGTTTATAATAAGAGATAATCGATATTAGATAGGTAAGAACTGTACAAAATTATAATAATTTATGAATTATCTAATTTGTACTGCTATACACCCTGACCAGGAATATAAAAACCATCGAAATATTGCGGAATAAAATGGTACTAGTTTTTTCATATCGGACTACATAATGCGTATTATAAAACTACCATGGCACCTTGACAGGGTTTTTATACTCCTGGTCAGGTTATACATAGCAAGACGACCAAATTGTGAAATATTTTTATTAATATGCTTGACTTATTTAGTTACTTGCAGTCCATGATCTCTCAGGTGTGCGTTTTTCTTAGCATCCTTTATAATAATTAAAGGCATTTATAGGTGCTAACTGATGTTACCTCAATGGTATGATAACTCACAAACTTCTTATCAATGAATATAAGCAGATGTTTGAAGGACCGACACCTCGATTGACAAATGATCAAAAAATTATATATAAGTATAATATGTAAGTTATGTAGATAATTAACGATACCTTTTCAATTTAGGTTGGCGTTTACAATTTTTTGACATGGAATCTATTTCATGTCATATACACTTGCTATGTATGTGAGTGAACTTGTGTCGAGTCACCGTGACGAAAATGTGTACTTTCAGCATACCACTAGCTCTTGAACTGTATAACCTATTAAAATAGAAGTTGTACCGTTCAATAGAGTAATTCGGCCCCGTTCTAACGATACCTTACAATAACTGAAACATGTCTCCCCGCTTCGCTACAGCTTGCCGAAGTGGGTCCCTTTTTTGGTCAAAATTTTTTACCGACTTATATTAAATTCTCTATAACTTTGAAACTATTATAGATATCGAAACACTTGAAACTAAGTTGTGATGTACTTGAACTACGCTACTTAAAACGAGGTCTCACTTCGCATCTGGTTTCAACAGTTGAAAATAATTGTCAAGTTTAATCAGTTGTTACGTCATGGCTCGCAGCAAATGTCGAACCTGAAAAGAAACCGCAACTGAATTGGAAAACGGCAATGTTTCATTCAGAGCGGCAACGCATCTATCGTTTAAGACAAAAATAACAACAATCGGACAACTAAGAGCAAAGTAACGGATCATCATGTCACAGTAAATGGAGTGAAAATGCAAAGCGTCCAACTTCGCCAGTCGCTGGGCCGCGTCTGGAATGCCTCGTAAGCGTCTAGCGATGAGTGTTGACGCCGGACAAGTGGTTACTTCATATCAAAATTCTAACAATGGCTCTTCAATGTTGAACAATCATCCTCAAGGGCCAAGTGCTTGCTATCTTAGTGCAGATCGATAGATTCCATGTTTCGGTAGATCCGAAGAAGTTTTTCGGTAAAAAAAACTGTCAGGTACTTCCTGGCAGTTTTTTTTCTTTATTCCTCGCTTCGTTCTTTGTTTGCTCGAAAAATAACCTTCGTCAACAAACAGCCTAAACTACTAGATAAGAATTAGTAGCAGCGATCGTAGCAGTTGTCATCGTAGCAGTAAGCAATAACCATCGTAGGAGCAGCTGACGTAGCAGTTGCTATCGTAGTTATTCTAAAGTCGGTTTCAATGGAGCTTGTTCATAATATAAACACACATTAGAAGATCAACCATAGTATAACTCACATGGAATTCACTTTTTTCCTATCCTAAACCACATTATACGATGAAATATTAATAAAACATGTATGATTCATCAAACCATCGACATCACCCATTTGGTAGATTGTTTACATTAGGAACAAGATTCATTATGCTCGACTATAGCAGTAACTGTTGTAGCAGAAGTCGCAGTGGAATATCCTATTATCTTAGCAGTAGCCATCGTAGCAGTAATCATCTTTAATTTTAAGAGGATCAGTGTTTTTCAAAGGACTTGCATTGACTCGATTCCGTGATCAAAAAATTGTTAATACTCATGTACCTATAGGTAATCTCTGTGCGACGTTAGGTTAAATAAAAAAATGCATACGCCGTCATACATTAAATTTCGATTAAATATTCATCGATACAGCGTATATTTTACGAAACTGAATCTGCGATCATGCGCCACATAGGCTGTGAAATCGCTATTAACGTTGTTTGAATGTTTAAAGCGACGGGTCTTTGGCAAAAACCAACGGTGAAATTGATATCAACTCATGTCGCCGTACGTAAAAATGAATGGCGATGGCGAGTCTATGAATATTTACGCGAACTATTAAACCAGGGATACAACGATTACGTGTGGTCATAGATATAACTCTACGTGGTTGTGGCGCATTCGTATAAACATTCACTAAAACGGGTAAGGTTTTTGTACAAAGCGGGAAAGGACTAAATAAATGAGATCAAATGACATAAAATGGTAATCATTTAAAAAATTGTACTTATACAAATAGTTTTAATTTTCCATGGCAATCATAACCATAAATTTCAGTCTAAAAGCATATATTTTCTAAGCAGTTTCTAATTGAAAATTATCGGTATTCTAGTGTGGTCAAGCCTATGTAGCTCTTTCACGGCAAAGACACATAGTATTTTAATTGAGATATGAATATCTAATGACATTTAGGTAAACACAACGGTATTAAGTGTCCTATGATTAAAATTAAAGTGCCAAATTCGTAATACGAACGAATACCGCAGATTTGGCTATACATGAGATCTCACTACTTTTTATGACCAAACGGCCAAAACGAGACTTGGCCTCTTTATACAGAAATGTTTTCGATGGGATTTCAATTATTTTTGTATAGAAAATAGATCCTCGGTCTTCTCGTGTGTGGTTAAGCCTATACAGGGCGTCCCACGGCCATGGTACACGGAGGGAAAGTACTTTAAATATTGAAGATAGAAGATTTTGGTTAAAGAAGACTTCATTTTATTTTTAAAAGTAAGGAATTCTGCATTCAAAGTTTTTTTAAAAAGACACTGCTTGAGCCGGGAAAAAAAAAACATCCTGTATTTTACGATGCCGATCGAAAGGGTTGATTATAAGGATCAATTCCTTCTTAGTAACAAAGTATCTCAAATTAAAGGAAGACCATGAAATTTAACATTTTATTTTAAATAATTAAAATTTAATTTATTAAATGCTCAAAATGTGATCCATTCTGTAGTATACAAATACTTACTCTTTTAATAATTTCTCTCCCTGTCGATTTACTTATCTTTGTATGGTGAATGTTTGAAATAATACGTCTTAGTTCATTTTGCAACTCCTGCACATTGTCGTATCGGTTCTTGTAAACTAAATCTTTCACATAACCCCAAAAAAAATAATCAAGCGGCGTTAGATCTGGGGATCTCGGTGGCCATCTAATTTGTCCATAAGTACCGATCCAAGAAGAAAAGTATGCATTAAGAAACTCTGCTGTTCTCAGACTGTTATGAGCCGGAGCCCCATCTTGCTGGAAAATGATATTTTGTCGGTCTGCGTCAGGAAGATTATTAATGTCACCTCTTAAAATCTCAAGTATTTCTA
The DNA here is from genome assembly GCA_947369225.1 of Hofmannophila pseudospretella. NCBI lineage: Eukaryota > Metazoa > Arthropoda > Insecta > Lepidoptera > Oecophoridae > Hofmannophila > Hofmannophila pseudospretella. The sequence goes on along the minus strand of OX376321.1, from coordinate 6,728,370 downwards.
GATACCTTTCCGTGTTCAGAGTTCCTGAGTAAAAATGTATTAAGAGAACCCGGTTTTTTACAATCCCGCACCAACAGTTGAACGAAAAACGCACTTGATCATTAGTCTCGCGAGTTATCTACAGTATCTACAGTGTTGGCAGTAATCGACAAAATTTTCAATCGAATGATTTCTCGACTAACGAATTCAATCATGATTAATACAATCAATCATTTCCCCATATTACCCCACTTTTCCCCACTTCCCCTTGCTTCGCCCCACTCCGCCCTTGCTTCCTCTCACTTCCCCCACTTTTCCGCACTTATAGGGTGTTTCCCGTTGACCTGGAATCTTGAAATTTGGCACGATTTGGCACAAAGTAAGGTTTCATAGCACAAGTAAAGGAAAAATATCTGAATATCATGAATTTTCTAATTCGATGCGTACGGAACCCTAAAAAGGACGAAAATTTTAGTTTTTTTTAGTTTTTCCTTAATATGTGTGCACAATCCTATGTATATGCCAAATTTCAGTTATTAGGGCTAACGGAAGTACCTACCTTAGATTTTTGATGATCAGTGAGTCAGTGTCAAAATACCCTAACTTTGCATCTGATTTACTAAGAAATTAGAAGAGATAGGAACATGACACTTAGGGATTTACTTTAACTTGTGAACCTCTCCTGACTTCGAAAGTTTTAGCCTTCTAGTAATCTCTAATACAAAGTTATAGATTAAAACAGACCGAAATGCTTCCAGAAATGCTTCCAGGGTAGTGCCCCTTTTTTTCTGCTCGACTTGGCGAGGACACTACCGGGTCCCCAGATTTTCATGTTGCACATTTTGGTGTAATTTGAATTCAAACGCTCTCTATTACCCAAGTTTAGTGCTAATGGTAAGTACTCAAGTTACCATGGACGGTGTATCTTTACACGGTGCTTGAAGAGAGATCGTAAAAACTTTTAATTATTTCGTTACCAACAGAAATAGTCGAAGAGACCGCTCCACATAAACCTGCATGCATTCTTTCTTGGCCTCTCACGATATATCCACAAGTAAGTGCCTAGTTTTAAAGTGTTGTAAAACAAGCGTAACCAGCGTTCACCCAAGCAATATACCGTGCCCTCTTTAAAAAATAACAGTCTGTTTTAGACCGACGTCTTCCCTGGTTTATTTTCATAAGGAGCTGTAAAAAGCTGATCTTTCCTAGTTTTGAGGAATATTTTTCAAGAGTTTGCCACAGAAATATACCACACTGGTCTTGTTTTACCTTGTTTTATTAATAATAAAACACAAAACGTTAAAATATGTTAATCTGAAATTAACAATGTCACATTGACAGGTGGCATATTGTGATCGACTTAACCTAGAATTTAAAAAAAAAATCGTTCCACAAAAGAATTCCTACGACATTATGTCATGACGTGGTCGAAGTTATGTGATAGAACAGGTGATATAAAATTGTAAGCTTCAAAATGAGCAGCTGTGGAATTAACTTGTCTTAAGTGATAACTATCACCAAAGTCGCATCGAAGACCTGGATGCGACTAGCACAGGATCGTATAGGGTGGCACAAAAGAGAGGAAGCTTATACCCTGCAGTGGGACGACATGGGCTGATGATGAAGAAGTGATAACTGATAAAGTAACATTCTTGTCAATATAAACATGAAAACTTCAATCGTGCTGACATTTGACAAATAAATGATATCGTTGACATGTCGACAACAACGACAAACTACAATCACACTCAATGCTAGTAAAATGATGCAACAACTGACCATAAAGAGCAATTTTATGAAAGTCTGTCTGATTGTCCCCCTGGTAGTTCAGTACAGTGAGCTGACTCATGTAGCTTCTTTCTTTCATTGCTTTTTTAAGCATAATATTGTATGGTAATACTTAGATAATTTTTAACTTTATTCTTATTAATCACTTCTACTAAGTAAAAAGCATGTACTCGAATGCTCACCACAATTATGGTCCGGAGGTCGAACGACCATTGTGGCTGTCAGGCTGACTAAAAGAGTTCCTGGATCCAAGCATGATGTAGTACCTGACGGATTGAAACCTTACCTATTATCGTACCGACTTACCGAGTAATTTAATTTCGAAGTACGAGTACTACAAACAGACAAGGAATTCCATTAATGTTTAATTTTAAGAGTCTATATAAAGAAGAATACTATACTATACTTATCTGCAGAAAGTGACTTTCAGGTAGATTCTTTAAATTCTAAACTTATAATGTACCACAGTCACATAATTCCAATGAGGACAGAAGAGGGGGGAGGGGGGGGGGACCAAATTAAAGACAAACTAGTCGCAGTGGTAATTAAAAAATAACACCCGTCGAAACGCCAATCTGTCCCACTAAGGCCTTAAATTATGCAATAGAGGATAGCTAGGCTAAACCACAGCATTAGTAAAAATCCTAGACTAACCGGTTAATAATGAAATACATCATGCTTAAATTTAGCTTTAATTAGTTTGCAGGAAATTCTAGATGAATCCTAAAACCTTTATTGGGTACAGAAATGATACTACAAACCACAAACATTACACATTAGATCCCTAGTCATCATCAGTAAAAAAAGTAAAAACCAAATGGTTTCCATAAAACATTGTGAGCATAAAGGGTCTGGAGACGCAGAGGCCACGGAGAAAAACTAAAACTTAGACTCTACACCATTTCAAGAAGTATTCAAGTCAACTCAAGAAATTATGCAGTAGCCGAGATATTGCCGGCATACGAAACTGTAGCTACAAAACTTCGCAATAGCCTTTCAGATAAGTAACTAGCTCGTGTTAATGTTTTGCTCTTTGTGATTCCGCTCACTCCGGCCTGTGTATGACAGGTATGTCGAACTCCTTTCCAAGTTAATTCATGTCTCATGCACAATCCATAAACTTTTCGAGTGCTATCTCGAAAGCGACGCCTGCTTTGAATTAAAAATGCATTTACCTACATACATGTATTTGTATATCTCTCGGCTTTCGGGAATTTTGAAATGCTGTGAATATAACTTTAAATTAAAAATTTAAGAAGCCCCCGACGAGAGATTTTCTTACTTTTTTTTCTGGTCATTATCAGGTGTTCAAGGTGCCAGATGTAGGAATAGCATGATCCTAAGCATTTGAGCTTGAACTCGAACCGCTTAACCATTACCGTTCTATAATATCTTGGAAACCATTGGTTCTATTTTTTATCAGAGATGGCTCGTCAAAATTATTTATTAAACAAAGAAAAATCATGCTTAATTGAAGTAATTGAAGTAGCTTCTTATTCAGTTGAACAGAGGTTCAGAGAATTATATAAGTAATTACTTTTCACTCGGTTCACTAACTTCCACCGATTTACTCCTATATCGATGCTAGCTTCCTTTTTAAGCTTTTCGGAAAAATACAAATTCATTGACAAGGAAACTTCTGGAAACTGCAGCATGCATAATACCAACCTATCAGACGCTTTTTGTCTTACAAGACGCGATAGGTAATGAAATGATGCCCTCCCGATTCCGTTCGCTTATCCGGATTAGCTCGAGCGCCTCTGTAACCTGCTCTACCGTTTGAATTCTTATTAACTCGATACGAAACCTCGCTCCCGGATTTCTTATAGGATAGATAAGCACGGACAATTTGTATTATCCATGTAGGTATATAATCTTCCTGATAAGACTCTGTATGGAAATCTGTTTTCTGTAGCTACTACAAATTACCTAGTCTATTGAGATATACAGAGTGTAACATTAAGAACGGTCAGTATGGGAAAGTCTGAAACTATAAGACATACGAAGATCTGTTCTTAGGAACCATGTCATCAATTTTAGTAACAAGAAACACTGTATTCATACATTTTTTTTAAAACTGTACTCAGCCTGGGAGTCGAACCCGGTTGTTTTGAAAAAAAATCCAACAAATCCAATTGCAGATAACAATGCTTCCGGAATGGCTTAATGGCAAGCCAATGCCATATGTAAAAGCAGTGGATGTAACAAGTTGCGACACCAGCAAAGAGCCATAACACTACACCATAGAGACAATTTTGACCTAATCGAGTTGAATGTTGTATTTTACAAAATGGTAGTCATTTCGAACACCTACTAAAATAAATTAAAAGATATGGAAACAATGCGTTTTATTAATTTTAAACATCACGTTTCATACTAACATTTATTCCTTAAGACCTACACAATCGATATCTAAATAGAAATAGTGTTGGATTTTTTTTCAAAACAACCGGGTTCGATTCCCAGGCGGAGTACAGGTTTTTTTTTAAATGTGTGAATACAGTTTTTCTTGTTACTAAAATTGATGACATGGTTCCTAAGAACAGATCTTCGTATGTCTTATAGTTTCAGACTTTCCCATACTGACCGTTCTTAATGTTACACCCTGTATATCTGAGACAGGTAAAGAATAATAAAATGTAGTTTTAAATTTATTTTTAATACAATTGAGTTCGTCTGACACTAGATTATTTTATCAGAAAGAAAAATATCCAGGGTTTCAAAATTTGATAGCGTTTTGCATAAAGAGATAGGCACGATCAAAAGGATGGCTTTCAAAGTGGTTTACCTCACGAGCATATTTAAGTTTTCATGAAGTGAGGAAATGGAAAATAAATTGGATCCATATAACTTTCTTAAAGCTACACAAGGAAATATTTACTTTGTTTGCTGTGAGATTAGGAGTTCATTATTATTCTAACTCTGGGAAGGTAGTTATGCTCTACATAGGTATTATTATTTTTGAAAAGTCATATATCTCTCGTATTAGGTTGGACATGTACCTTTATTGTTGAAAATAGATTTCATGGTACTTGACCCACAAATATTATTGTGAGGAGAATTTGAATTTGCGTCCTCATCTGGAATGGCTCGGTTTAAATCTATGAGCTAACGTTGTTTAGCAACAAGATATCAAATCGAGCTCGAGGGAACATTTTTTATTATTAAGTATTCTCCCCTAATTAGAAAATGACACACAATTTTATTCTACGTAATAACTCCATACAAATATGACGACAAACAAAATAAACCTCTTAGAGCACTTGAGTTTGTATTTAACAAGCGTCGAGTTGAAATACAAAGAGGAAATACATTAACACGCCAACTTCTCTCTCGACGCGCCGGTGTGTGAGGAGTTTCAAACATTTGCACCCAAACTTTTCTATATGCGAACCTGTATTGAAAGCTCGTAGAGATTAACGCGTGAAAATACGCGCTCAAGGATTACCCTCCGAGGCGAGTGTGAAGTTGTCTTGTTATAGCGCCAGCGTTAGCCAACATTGAAAAATTAATTCACTTCCCCTTCTCGCGGGGTGGGAGTGGGATGCCGACATTTAGGGGAAACATTCGGTCGAACATTAGTAACATCATAAATAAGTACAGGCTCCAGTAAGTACGAGTATGTATCTCCTCTCGTAGATTTTTTGTGTGATTATATTTCACGAGTGAGTAATGAGTAGGACTTAAAAGAACAGTCCACATTTTTGCCATTCTGCAATAATTAAATTTGATTAAAAAGTACACCGCAGAGCAAGTATGGAAAAAAAATGCCGGTGAAAAATAAAAATAAGTTAAGTGTCTTGTCTTGATGCATATAAAAAAATACTACAAAAGTAAAAACTGTGTTTAGTTTTCGAGAAAAAAAAAGTTAAGTGAAAACTGACCTATTTACTTAGTAATACCCAACATGTTATAAAATATTTGATACTTCCAAATTTTGATGTTGTGTAAAGTTAATTCTAGCTTAGATATTACTTAATTATAAGTTAAGGAGCGTAATGAATGCAATACATGCATGTAGGTATATACTTACATGAAATACTTTACTGTCACCTTCTCAAGTGTCTCTTTCAAGTAAGTACTTATTGATTTTAGACGCGGCATCCGATGTCTTAATTTTGACCAACTGTATTTATGTGTAACTTTAACAAAAACTTTTCACTTTTAACACAAAAAAATTTCTTATCTTCTAACTAAGCTAAGATGCTTCTGCTAGGAATTATCTAGCCACAATGGTCCAAAGGTGGATTCGAATGAATGAATGAATGAATACTCTTTATTGCACAAAATTAGTGTGATACAATGCGTACAAAACGATTAATACAATCGATCCGGCGACACTTAAAAAGTACTTAAGTATCTTCTTTTATTAACCACTCCAACTAAGCTAAAATGCTACAGAGGTTTCACACGACTCATTGTGGGAGCATTCACAGGCACAGTTAATTATGGCACTAAGAGCCTCCTACATAAGATGAAACTGACAGCCAACCCCACCTGCTGTGGTGACACCGTTGAGTAAATGGAACACCTATTGTTCACACAATAACGAGTCACATTCACATGTGACTCGTTGGATAGAAAGCGCATGAGTCTTCTGGGGGTAGCCTACCCGAAACCAGATGACTATAGGCTCCTTCCTATATAAGCTGTATATAAGCTGTGTATAGCATCCTTGATGCAAAGCATCTTTAAGGAACAGGAAGGAGATTAAGGAAAGGTGTGAGCACAAAAGATCCCCGAGGGTCGAAGTGCCGCTGGGGTAATCCCCGGCCCCCTGTAACAAGTTAAGATAAGATAAGATGTTAAAATGCTTCTGCTAGGAATGGTCTAACCACAATGGTCCAAAGGTGGACTCGATCCGGCGACACTTGCGGCGCAATCTCGTGTCCTAACCATTGATCCATTATCGCTTCAAAAAATTGTTTAGGTGTAGAATTGATCACAATTCGAACGAATGAATTAACATTTAGTTATCGAATCTGGCGTGAACGAAGCCACTCAATCTTGCAGGTGCTAAGCTTAAATCAGAACAAAAGGAAATTTAAAACAATACTTCAGTATATTATTTATTTCGTTTTCTTTTAAGAAGGAAAGGAGAAACACTTGCTGTGTAGTGTAAGTCAAGACTGCAATATCGTCGACTAGTGACGTTTGCCCGCTCCATAACTCAACACCAGCTGTACTGAAAACGTGGGAATCTCGGGATTATGTATCCGAATATTCGCGAATACTCCCACATTTCTAGGAATTAATTTAAACTCCCCAAATTAAAACAGTTACAATCTCAACAATTTGTTAGCCGAACTCATTGACAGCGGACGTTCTTAACCACTTCGGTAAACATCAAACATGGCAATGAACAGCAGAGAGTCATCCCGCAGCTAACTAGATCTTTGAGCGCAGTTTGGACGTCGGTTTGATCGTGTTTGCTCGCTGTTCGCTAGTTAGACTGCGTATTGTGAATGGCTTCTTTGTGTTTTAGATTCACAACTTCCGTTAACTAGCTGTAGTTGACATGAATCAATGCACGTACAAATGAGTAAAGATAAATTTGTAAATAAAACATTAACCGAAATGTCTTACAGTGTATTGCATTATTACTTACAATAGGTATTAATAACGTATAAACCTATGCTGATACGGAAATTTTGTCATCATTTTATTTACTAATCCAGTCGGAAACCTGATATGATGAAGTTTATCTTGTCTTGTTTTTAGATTGAAATCGTTGTATAATGCATTAATACCCCATCTGGTATATGGTAGACCATAATGTGACATTATCCTATTATTCATTAAGATTTTTCTACTATTATAGGGATTTAATAATTGACTTATTTCATTCATTCTCTGAAGATTAATTAAAAGTTTAGTAGTGTAGTGATGGTTCAATGGATTTTGGGCAATATTGTAAATATTGGATTTTGTTAATAGGATATTTTCAATTAAATTTTGATTTTCCGCTTGTAATCTAACATTACTTTGAAGTCCTTCGATGTCTCCTACTAGCGGATTATTCGATGCGTAAACATTACGGGACGTTTTTAAATACGGATCTTCTTGCAAATCACTTACTGGAAAAGTTATTGGCGACAACGCTCCTCCATTTTCTTCATTACTGGTCGTGTGAATATTTACAGCACTATTAATTACATCATGATTACTATCAGAACTTAAATGATTAATCACAGCTTCCGGGTTACTATGCACAACATCCATCGAATCAGAATGCAAAATTATTTCGTCTAAGTTCTGATTTTTGGGGTTATTAGATCTTAATTTACTTTTATTTCCTCTAATAGTATTGATGGTATCCATTACGTCATCACTAATATCTTCTTCGACTTCAATAACAATTTCTTCTTTTGAAAGTACTCGAGGCTCTTCTGATCTTCTTGCTTCTCGTAGATTTGAATTTTCAGTATCTTTCGTAGCAGGTTTCGAAGTCTTCGACAATTCTTGGTTGTCCTTTCTGAAGGTGTTACCGTTTTTGGTGTCATCGTTCAAGTCCTGTTTATTCTTGGAATTGTCGGGTCTCTGAAGAGAATGAACGTAGATGATATTTGAGTCATTGTTCGTTTTTTCACCGCTTTTGACCGCTTCCGTGTTCTTGTTAACACCTCGATCAGTTTGTTCAATTAGTTTGTCTAAAGTTTCGTTTATTCCTTCTTGGTTTTCTGCTACTTGGGATGATAAGTGGATATTATCCAGAACGAACAAGAGTAAAACTAATATATTAGGCATGTACACTGTGCAGTGCAAGTTACAATATTTCATTTTGTGCTACTTACTATAAATATTTTTCTTACACATGCCACGTGCGTAACCGACGTGTATTTTATACGAGCCGCGAATATTGAATGGTGCTAACATTATCTAAGTTAACTCGATTATATTCGGTTCATATTTAATTAAGTGTTATCGCAGTAATACCTCTTCAACTACTTAATTAAGAACACTTGATTTGCCGGAGAAGGTTAACGACTGTGAACATCTAGCCACGCACGGTCAGAACAATGAAGTTTATTATGTATATGATGCTATCCTGCCCTGATACAGAAGAAGGTCGCTAAGTGCAAAACGTGATTTTCGAGAAAATGGCAAAAAACACGCCAATTCTAGTGTTTTCTGGAATTTTCATAGAATTACCGAACATTAGGACACCAATTTGATGCGTTTTTTGGGATTTTTTTGAAGCTCGCATTTTGCAATTAGCGGCCTTCTATCGTATCAGAAGCGTATCAGTGTGTATTGATTTCTATTTCCTGGTAGAAAACTGACTGAAGACAACTTATAGGTAGGAGTCGAATAGGACCTACGACCTTCCCACTGAATACAAATACAAATACAAATACAAATATACTTTATTGCACACCCAGGACAAAAACAAAACATACAACATAAAGAGAGGTACAATACAATGTGCAGAAGGCGGCCTTATCGCTTTAAGCGATATCTTCCAGGCAACCTTCAGGTGATGGAAAAATCATAAATAATATAATATACGGGTGCAAAAGACGTATGAAATAGATACTACCCTCAAATAAATAAATAAAAAATAAGCAGTAGTAATAATATTACATAAATACTATAATATATACAGAAATATAATACTTAATATATAATCAAAAATATAATAAATAAATAAATAAATAACACACATCATATGCTAAAGTGAAACTGCATTTTAACAATTAGGCAGTGTATCCACACTGCAGTTCGTAATGTTGACGAAGGAGATTTTTAAATATTGGCAGTGATTTGGCCTGCCTGATAGACGACGGGAGGGAGTTCCACAGCCTAACTGCTTGGACTGTGAAAGAGCGACTATAGAATTCGGTGGTATGTGATGGATATTGCAGCATTAGTCGTGTGCTCGGCCGAGGATGCCGACCACTGACGGAAGCGCGCACGACAAACCTTTCCTTCAGGTACTCAGGAGCCACGGGACTGTGGAGCACGTTATACAGTGTTGACAGAATGTGCGCATTACGCCGGAGACGTATTGGTAGCCACTTTAATTTGGAACGGAACTCAGATATGTGGTCATACTTACGTAGACCAAAAATAAATCGGATGCACACATTCTGTAACCGCTCCAGTTTATTCAGCAGCTCCTCCGTTGCATCAAGGTAGCAGACGTCTCCGTAATCCAAGATAGGCAGTAGAAGAGATTGCGCGAGCGCAATCTTTGTGGATATAGGTAAGAAATTACGGAGACGCCTCAGCGAGCCCATGGACGCGAAAATTTTCCTACTGACCTCACCCACCTGGCGAGACCAAGAGAGTGTGGTGTCGAAAATAACACCCAAGTTTTTTACAGAATCGCAGAAGGGAATAGGCGTGCCATTGAAAGATATTTGAGGTAGAGTAGATTTATTAATTTTAGAAAGTTGACGCGCACCTCCTATGATGATAGCCTGGGATTTTTTAGGATTCACGTCAAGACCATACGATGCAGACCAGGATGCGATTTTGTTCAGATCAGTATTCATTATACTGATAGTTGAAGGAAGGTCATTGATGGAACACCTGGTATATAGTTGGAGGTCATCAGCATAGAGGTGGAAAGAAGAACATAGCGATTGTGAAATAGAGTTGATAAAAATAGAGAACAGGAGTGGAGACAGCACACCGCCCTGAGGAACACCAGCCACAATGTCACACCAGTTGGAAACACCATCCCCGAGTTTAATACGCTGACATCGACCAAATAAATAGCTACGGAACCATTTAGTCGCCGCATTGCCTACGCTAAGGGATTCCAGCAAAGCGAGCAGTATGTCGAAATCGACCGTATTAAATGCACTGCTGAAATCTAACAACGTTAGAACGGTAACTTCCTGATGCTCCATGCCATAGCGGATGTCGTCAGAAACTTTGAGGAGCGCGGTAGCCGTGCTGTGACCCTGGCGAAAACCTGACTGAAAAGGATTGAGAATTTTATTTATAGAGAGAAAAGAAGACAGTTGATGATGAACGAGGCGTTCGAGAACTTTAGAAAGGAAAGGGAGGATTGATATAGGTCGAAAGTCAGAGAAGGAAGTAGGGTCATTTTTTTTAGGTAAAGGGATTACAATGGCGTGTTTCCAGGGATTGGGAAAAGAACTAGAAAACAAAGAGAAGTTTAAAATGTGAGTAATGACTGGAAGAATAATGTCTAAAACTGGCATCAACATTTTGCGACTGATGTCATCACAGCCCACAGCACTCGACGAAATTGATGTGAGATGTTTCCTGACATCACTGTCAGTTACCAGGCGGAAAGAAAAAGTGTCATACTGTGGTCTCGGTAAAGATTTAAGAAGATCCAAGGTGCTCGATTTAGCTCCGCTATCAAAGTTGGGAATGCTTGAAGTGAAGTGTTGATTTAAAGTGTCAATATCAAGGTTGACGGGAGCGTTTTCACGGGCCTTCCCAACACCAATTGACCTCAGAAACTTCCACACCTTAGCCGAATCCCCATTCTCAACCGAAGCATGTATGTGTCGTCGCTGAGCATCCCTGCAGATGGTATTGCAACGATTTCTCAAATGCTTGTATCTGTCACGATTGGAATCAGTGGAACGTTGCTTATATTTAGCCTTTGCGGAATCTCTTTTTGCCATAAGATCACGAACTTCTTGCGTCAGCCAAGGAGCCGGACTTTGTTTTTAAACTGAACTTCATTTTAAAAACAAAGTTACAAGACAAAATCTGAGAAGTAATAAATTGGTCGTATTCAAGTTTCACAACAAACCTAGAAAAGCAATAACGACTTTTAATTTACGCAATAACAGTTTACAAGTGATTGGAATGGAAACTGAAAAAAGCAATCTTGGTTATAGTTGCCTTGGCCGGCATCGCGACGGTGCGGCGTCAAGTAAACAGCCCGGTTGGTCCTGCATTTCAATCGGGTGTATTTGTATTTTATTGGAGACGACTCGAGTCGCTTCCACCGAGGCCAAGCGGCAGCGACCAAAGCTTTATGTTTTATTGAGTTCTTTTTACGAGGCTCACTCAATAATAGCCCGTGATATTAATAGGAAAACTGCAGTGCTTAATTAGCTTTTTCGTGTCAAACTGTCATCATTAAAAAGTAAGAGATTTTTGAGCAACATTAATTTCAGGACAGCCTTTGTCTGATTGAACTATAGTTTATTTAGCTTTAATTATAACATTTTATGATAGTTAAATCCTGTTTCATGAAATATACTTCACATAGGGATAGGACATAACTTCTAAAAAAAATCTTAATTTCGAATACAGGTAAATACTATACTAATGAAAGTTGGAGCAAGGTCAAAACAAAAAGAATATTCCTAGCGTGCCAGTACCGAAGATATTTCTGGAATTCATTAAGTTTTTTAATTATTCTCTTGCTTCGTGTCGTGTCTGCTAACTTACACAAGTTTAATTGAAAACTACTATCGCTCGATGTAACTTACAAGTGCTCACCTCATACGTTCTGTTTGCCTTATCTGTTGATGAACTAACTGGTAGAGTAGTAATAACTCGTACTTGCTTAATAACTCAATAAAGAAATTATTGAGATCATTAAGGACGTTTCTTGCAACTCACGGTTACGCCATGATTATTTTGAAGTTATTTAATTGATTTTTTTAAGACCAGACTTTAAAAATATAGTATAGAATAGTAGAGTAGTTTGTAGTTCCTGAATTTTTCAGCTTCCCAGGCTTTTAAGTAATGCTTTTGAAGATATTTTAGGCTGAACATCAGACACCGGAGCCGACTGGTAATTATATATTAAAGCAGATAACTTTAGATCTATTTAAACTAATTAGCAGTCGGGGGAGCGAGGGACCAGGGAACTTAGAATTATAGCTGGGTATATACTATAGTGTCTAAAATGTCTATGTATAAACTAATGCTTTTCGACTTCTGTTTAAATAATGTTAGACTCACCTATCGATTTCACCCATAGTACCTATTGTGTTTCATTGCTAATTAAAGTATTTCCACTCTTTAACACTCTTCGGTATAGAATATATTATAATTATTTGGTTATGTTTTGGAAATATCGCATCCGTGCACCGTCCGCACCCTATGTCTCTGGTGTGGGCCGTAGCTTAATATTCCGTGTTCTATTGACCACAACAATATGGTTTGGTTTCTTTTATCTTCTAAACCTCCAAGATTTTCGTTAGTGTTAGTTTGGTTCTGCATTCAAATCTGGTAGTCTAAAAAGAGTTGCAAAAAAACTATACTTGGGATACTGTCTCGGTAATATCCTTGGGGTTACTGCCTCGGTAATTGGGAAAGCATTAATTTAGCAGAAATTTGGCGGTCCCCTTTACAAGTCGCATTGAGTGGACTTTGGGCAATCTACTCGTAGCTGCGCCACGTTACCTCCGGCCACGTTGCGTTGACACACGGTTATTTGTCCATAACAGTTGGAATAATTGAGGTGTACATTTTCACTTTGTTCCGTTTCCATTCGATTAAAATCGTTGTACCTCACTTGTACAACCTGTTCGGTGTTTACTAAACGATTTGAACGGTTCGACGGTTTGGGCAGCCGAGCGAACGGGTTTTTGCGTAGTTTTATGAATTTACTCGTATTACGAATAACAGTCTTCCTCACGTTCAATAACTGGTGGGATATATGTATAGGGGAAAAAATCAAAATCAAAATGTTTTTATTGTAAGTAAGTACCTTATAGTACATTTTTACGTATTTTTTTTACTCTACCACCGCATCGTTAGGTGCTATAGCTGAAAGAAAAGAAGCGGCGCAAGAAACTTTCAGCAGCACATCTTTTGAAATAAATATATATTACAATAATTATGAATACAATCATATATGTACACAATGTGCAGAGCTGGAGCTTAATTTAGGACCAAGCCTCTTTATCATTTAAATAGTAATTTATTTTATAATAACCCTTTTTACATAAGGTCCGGTCCGTCTTATATGGGTCTTAAATTTTTTCCCTGTCATATTTATTACAGTATCAGATATCTTATTATAAAATCGTACACAGTGACCCATAAATGATATGTTTACTTTACTAAGTCCATTTTTTGCGTGGGACTGGAAGTTTGTTTTTGTTTATGGTATTGAAATTATCGCAATTTTTCGGAAACAACTGTAAGGTTTCGCGTACATACATAATAATTTCATAAATATATTGACCTGCGACAGTCAGTATATTTATTTCCCTGAACAATAGACCCTTAGAAAGTCCCTGCAACGTAGATTATATATTGCACGAATTGCCTTCTTCTGTATTCGTTAATGTCATGGACAGCTCGTTAACCTTTTGGTTTATCCGCATTAACTTATTCAATAAACTGGGGGTAGGTTACTGGCTTTAGATACTTAACTGAAATACTGAGGTATTTTAAGGTAAGTTAAATATAACTTACGCAACTTCATAAGGTGAGATACATTTAAAAAAATCTATTTTTCATAGTGAACTCCATAACAGACTAAAAGCGCCAATTGCGTCCTCTTAACTGGGTTTTTATTTTTTATATATCCCTGGTCAGGGTATACTTGCTACTATCTAATATTAAAACCAAAGAGGGGTGACTATGGTCAATTTGGTATTCTTTACTTGACCATTAATAATTTACTTACGAAATACGATAAAATATTTCCCATGACATATGTAAAGCGAGCAATTTAACTAAAGCTTTAAGTTAGTTACAGGGCAGTACGAAATATATTGGCTACCGAGACCGCTACTCGTCTCGGTACATTTTACGGGCGTCTAATAAAATTTTTATCGTGTAACAGTAAAGAAGCAATCAGTCCGTCGGATATTGGCCGCGGCTCCGTAAACACGTGCGTCTTTATGCTCGCTCCATGCAGTTAACGCGACTCTACATTACTATGAGGAAGTGGGGACCACTCTTCTCGATTACCAAATTAGATTTTTTTCTTTCTCTTGACTTTTAAATGGTCTATGTTGGATGAAATTCGATGTTTTTCTGTCAAGGTTTAACTGATTTATCTTCACAATAAAGTCGTCTTCCTTTTCTTTATGCTCGCTGCATGTAGTTAACACGACTCTACATTACTGTGCGAAAGTGGTGACCAAACTTCTTGGTTGATATCACATTAGATGTTATTTTAATTGGAATTGATTTTTCTACAAGTTGATTTATTTTCAGGATATAGTCAATCTGCTTTTGTTGTTAACATGTGCGTCTTATGTCGCTGTAAGTCTTTACATTTATCAGCAAAAATGTTTAAATGCAACGCATTAACTGACTGAAGTTGATCAGTCTTTAAACCCTAATGGCTGCACCATGAGTATGCGACATATCTCGCGCACTATACAACAGTCAATAAAACCAATGTCCAGAGGCGACAGCGTCCTTGAGCCGGTCACGATCGGTAACCATATCTACGCAATATCACAAAATACAAAGATACAGAAGGTCCGCTCAATAAAACGCGCGATATTGGCCCACGCACACGCGGGCACTGCGAACAAGCGATCTCAAACTGAACCCTATTCAAGGCATGAATAACTCAGTCATGAATAGGGTATTTTCCAATTATCAAATATTAAATGCATTTCATAAAAATAAAGAAATAGACATAAATTGAAGGTCATGAAAACAGAATAAAAATTAGTTGAAAAACAAAATAGCTACAGGCAATCAAAAATCAGACGGTAGAACAAAACGGCAATAGAGAATTGTGATGTGACCTAGCTAGTCCTGACTACTTATAAATAATTGCTTTACTAAAAAGGATAGAACTTTTTATTTTAGATCCTTCTTCAGGGTGTCCCTGTAAATTGTATGATGCAATGAAAATTTTTAGGTTAATACACTATTGCACGCGCTATGGCGCGAGTGGTACCCGGGAATTATTTTTTGTATGCCAAAAATATTTCTCACAAGGCTTTCTTTTAAACTGGGAACTATAGCAGCCCCAGCGCGACGGTCGAATATACGAGATTAAAATCGCGGACGCCCGGAGAGGATCTTCTGTATCTTTATATTTTGTGGTAACAGTCAGCTCGCCGGTACAGTCGCGCTCGCAGATCCCGGCAGCGCCCGCGCGATCACGCACGACCCCGAGCCCGTTTGACCAGGCTTTACCGCCGTATACTAATATGTTTGTCGGCGGCGACTGTCAATACACGAAGGTCGGTGTTGATATGGGACATACTGTATCGAGGTCCGGTGGTAGAGCAGGGCTAAGAGGCTGTGAATATGTTGATGATGAAGGTGGTTTTATTAATTATAATTTAATTTTATAACTAAAGCACCCTCTGAGGGTCTTATATCTATGTATGTACGAGGGGTGGTCTAAACAATTGTTAGTCAACTGCTTGTTATTGATAACAAAAAACAATGAGGTTGACCTCATTGTTTTACTTTTATTATCCCATGGAGGCAAATTTTATTACAAACTCATTGGTCAATTATCACTGGCTGACGCACTTTAGTTATGTTTTTTATTAATTGTTTAAAAAACATGTCTGTCACTTTTCAATCGCTACGATGGCGGTAACGCGGGAAGCATTTCATGCTTTGATCTATTATGATTTTAAACGAGTGCTAACATATAAGAAATCACATGAAAATTTAATTTGTGCCTTTGGGGAATTGGCACCATCACATCATCCATCCATTTATCGCATCTATTTTAATTAGGAGAAAAGAACTTTTGCAAAAGTGTAGTCGGCGATATCAAGTTACCTAAAAACATAAAAGGAAATCTGTGGAAAAATATTTTTTGCGTGATCTCTGAAATCTTAATAATTTTTAGTTCAGTATTTTGCTTCCTACAAAAAGCATAAACAGTACGAAGTACTGAAACACACTCAGACCTACCCACATTAATACACTTTTACGATCTATAATGCGAAATGCATAGACAGGTGTGTCGGATTAGCGCTGGTTCTGCGTAATACCACGTCTGCGAAAAGTCGGAACAGCTAATGCAACTCCGTACGTTTTCTAAAAACAATGAAACAATGCCCAACTTATAATAGTGTGTTCGATGCAATTGGCAGCTAATTCCTTGTTGCATAGCCGACTGTGCATTGTGGCGAATTTTTAATCGGTTCTCTTTGTTTTAAAACATCTTAACCTATTGCAAAGTTCACTCAACTATAAATTGGAAGTTGGAATTTGTTTCAGTAGGTAAGTAATTAGATCGAATATTGTATGCACAAAATATTCAGAGCTCTTGCTACATTCTGTCCTCTTGATGCCGGCTAGCAGGGTTCTAGGACAGTGCGCAGATGAAGTAATAGAAGAATTTGGTGATAAATAATATATTTTAAGGAAAAGAACACAGAAACAGTAACACAGAAAATAGGTAGTAGTAGGAAATAAAAGTGAACGGGAGATGTCCGTTCGAGACAAAATACAGAGAAAAAGTGAAAATACAAATAAAACAATGAAATTAATGGAATAATTCCATTGACTACGCGGGTAAGTGAGGTATATACTCGTACGTATCTAAGAACATCAAATCGAAGTAACTGTAGAACTCTTCAAGGTCGTCAATCCCGGTTCCGCGTACATCAATGGGCATCGATCATGACCATTTATAGCATCAAGATGAATGTGAGGTACGTACGGAAATAAACGTAAGAAATTATCCCGAGATAAACGATTTTCTACACGTCAAATTAATTTAAGGTATATTCCCATTCACACATCACTTTCAAAGCGGTAAATGCGAAATTACCACCACCTCGGTTGGTACACGAATGTCATAAAGGTGGTATATTACTTTTAATATGCCCATACTTGGTGGGTAATAATACTTCCGCCGTCGGCGTGATGTGCGGGCTCCCCAATCCTTGGCCACGTCTGTCTGCCGTGCAATAAAACCCGTCCAGTTATGTCATAATATGCATATGTGATGAACCTGCGAGGATACGACTACTCTAAAGTTAGGAATCGTTTCCGACACTTGAACGAAACTATATTTAATGGCGTCACACTCCTACCGCACGTAAAATATGAAGAAAGTTCATAAAGGGAGGTGCGGTTTCTTGTAAATATTGACATTAAAAATCGACTCTATGAGTACTCGTTTATCATTACAGTGGATACATAATCAAATTTCATTATGATTTTTATTAAGATTTATATTGAAAACTGTCTTAATTTTTTTTGCCCGAAGGCAACATTTGCGTCAAATTTTATTACAATTGGATTTTTGTTTTTAAATTGAACCCAAATATCCGATTTCAGTTCTATAATAAAGCCACGAACAAAACCTAGTGCAACAGTAAATATGTTTAGTAAACGTGGTGGTCAGTCGGTAAACGTTTGAAAGCCGAAAACTATTATGAAAATAAATTATGCACCTAACTGATCCCGTAATCCAATGAAGGTTGCGATGAAAGCTCTCTACATCGATACATTGGACATAATGTTTTTGCCATTGGAATTAATTTCATAAATAATTGCCAAGCATATTTGGATCGTTGAGTGGACGCAGATGGAAATGCACTCGGCAAATTGACTGAAAACCGCACACGGGGAAAGGCTAAATACCTGTTAATGATAGTGTCACTGATGCTTTCAATCGATCCAACTCTGAAAGTTGTTATATTTTTAATATTTTGGACACTATTATAGATTTTATAAATTCTGTAAAACTTCGCACGTTCGCAACTATTGAAAGTCACTGTTTGTATCAATAAGTATGAACATTATGCAGGCATATTTTAGAATGGGAATTTAATGTAATTTGTAGAATGGTAATTAAACGACACACTCGGCATAAAGGACGTATTTAATTTTCCGGTGTTAAGAGAAATAATTGTTCGAATATTATTCAGATTTCATATTGTAATGAAATAGCTAGTCGATCCACTCTAATTAGACTCGGCGACGACGCGTCCTCTACGTAATTTACACACAGCCGACGCTAATCAGCTCTCATTACGCGTATTGACGTTTCAGCTGCGCTGTTACAATTATTCCTGTTTGCTATCTGACCATCCTATTTTCACAACATCCATATCAAACACACAATCATATAGCAAGCAATAAACTGTGGTATGGCCACCAACAAAATCGCGATGGCGTGGTGACTAATCGAATCGAATTTTGTAGTTCTAACTTGAATATTTGTCCAGGAAAGAAAGAATTGTAAACAAAAAATACATATTTAGAACTGTTCTCAGTGGTAACAACCTATGATAAGGTGGGTATCTAATGAATTGAAAAGTTTCTATGGACATCTGAGATTTCGGTGGGAACGCGGGCACCCAACCTACTCCGTCGCCTCGCCCCGCCCGGCTATGATTTCAATAGGGGTGGATGGTACTGAGGAATTTCACCAACCCTAATACAATGATGCTTAATCGGCATACCAACCCAACATCTACTACACAGTGCAAAATAGACAAAGTATTAGTGGTATTAAGCTTTTAATCGAATTGTTGGATAAACTAAATCAGTTGCTATCCCGTCAACGTTACAAGTGTATTCTGCATTACCACATGCAAGCTAGATGGAACAGAGGTAAAATTTAATCGAATTGTTCGCGCCGCACCGAAATTTGTGCAAACAATTTAGTGGAGGTGCGATTGGTAAATCTAACCAAACACTAAATAAAACAAAACTGGTTTCCAAACGTTTCATTTATTGTATTGTCACTTGTATTTTGAAGTAGACAAATCGTATTGCGCGATATTGCAATTTGACAGCTTATCGACATTTCATTGTTTTAGGTTTTTTTTTATTCAGTGATAGGAAGGTACCTATATATATAAAAATGAATGTTTGTTTGTTCGTGCTCTATGCGTTCCTAAATCATTCATCCGATTGCGATGAAACTTTGGTAAGTTCCTGTGAGCACGCCCGGGAAGGTTTGTGAGTAAAAAAAAAAGAAGCAAGCGAAGCCGCCGCCGCCCTAAGCAGCTAGTTTATATATTAATTAACTTTTTTACCTATTTCATATCAGACTACAAGGTTACAAAGAATATAAATTCGCTATTATCGGTTCTTTAATTCCCAAAGTTACTTTGGACCGTATGACAATAGATCGTATACAAGTATATGTGTATCAAGTTTAAATTAACTTTCAATTTCCCTGATTTTTATACACCATTTCTTTTCCGCGTCTGAAGTCCTTTCATGCAGAAGGAAACACAGTACCAAACTAAGTATTCACATCTATCGTACATACTATAAACGCTGTTCATAATAGTCCCTTAATACAGGCTGTGTCTTTGTAATCGATCGCTGGGGAATAGCAACGGTCTGTTGTCGGGCGTGTATGGAATACAAGCCCCCGGGAGACTCGGAGTCGAATGCCCTGTGGGGAGTAGATCTGATTGATACTATTCATTACAAGCCACTCCATACAGCCGACTTATTATTGGCTTAGGTTAAACCAAAACAGTTGACGTTGCATATAATATTGAGATGAATGTAGTTAACTGACTTAGATTGTTAAGTGAGTTAAAATACCATTAAATTACCTATTGATAATCAGACTTGAATACTAAATACCCCAAAATAAGAGAACAACGTCTAATTTAATTTTGTTGAAGAGTGTTTTCCAGTCTTTTAAAGCATTAGTTGACATGGTAATAGTAATTAATACGCTATTCGAAAATAAGAATACATTTGTAGTAGACAAAACAATTCCGAGTATCCCTGATGGCCAAAGGAATCCTGAGTAACGAAATACACAAAAACAAAATATCGCTGACAAAGAAAAACCTGAACCAACTTTGACATTTTCGCGACGAAAAGTTGGTGAACAAAACTATAATGTACCGAGTCTCACGGGCCGCTGAGTTGTCGGTGCGTTTCGTTTGATAATTTCCGTGTACGGGCACAGGCTTTAATCGAATGAATCCGAGCGCCTCCCCTCCGGTCCCCTTAGTGCCCCTCGCACCCGGAGGCGCTATAAAATTGTTCCCCTCGATTATCGCAACGGGAACACTGGGAAATGCGTTCCGGAAACGACAGGAGCTTGTAAACAAATTCGCAACATTTGTTAGGTATTTTTCCATTTATAATTTACTAGCCTTTCTCTCCGCAGCTTTGCTCGCGGAGTCTTGAAATTCCCGTGGCTGAAGTTGAAACCCCGAATATTCATTTTAGCCTAAACTCCGGAAGACCAAGCTAGTTTTTGAAACTACAAAAAACTCTTATATTAATATTGAAATCTTGAACTACGTGTTTCTTTATTTGTATTATAAAGCATAAGTATATGCTAAGTTTCAAGTAAGTAAATAAATGTTACCCCATAAAAACTTTCAACCCCTTTTTTACACCCTTATGGGATGAATTAAAAAAACTGAAACACGTATTACTTTATTTGTGTTATACAGCACATATACTTAGCTTCAAGTAGGTAAGTAAATTGACTGAAAAGAAAATGTTTCCTCATACAATCTTTCAACCCCTTTTTAACACCCTTATGAGTTGAATTTTGGGAAAACCTGAAATACGTTTTTCTTTATTTGTGTTATAGAGCACATAAACTTAGTTTCAAGTTAATCGAGTGAAAAAAAGTGTTCTATATACAAAATTTCACCCCCAAATTTTCACCCTTAGGAGCTGAATTTCCAAAAATACTTTTCATATTACTTGCCTAAGTCATAAAAGGAATCTACTGTCCCAATTTCGTGATTCTGGCTTCAGTAGTTTCGGCTCTGCGTTGATGAGTCAGTCCATGAATCAGGTTCTCTATTTATTATATTAGTATAGATTATTGTAATACTATTCTAAGTGTAGTACCTAGTATAAGATTTATCATTTCTGTAGTCTGTTTGACGAGAGTTGATACAAGAAAGCATGACTTCTAAACTTACCTATTATTTATTTACAACGGCATGGAGCTTATATTATATTACATACTAACTAGCTGTCGCCCGCGACTTTATTCACGTGTAGTACAATATAGCACGACCGACTCGTCGTCACACCAGCTTGTAACACCAGTGTGACTACCAATAATACTTTACCCCCACTGTTGACATATTTTTAAGTAGAAATTTCAAATGGCCTAGCTGTCAATCTGGACTTATTTGAATATATCCATGAAAACTCAATTTTAATCCTTTCAGTAGTTTTTACGTGCGTTCAAACAAACACAAAATTATCTTAACGATTTTATTATTATGTATAGATTCAGGTTATAATATCTAGCGAAATATTAAACAGTACCTACCTAAGTACTTACCTATTAGAGCGTAATACGCATCTATTGTTACTCTCGATACTGAATTTATAAACCGAATCTGCACCGAATTCTATCGTATTTGATAAATGTTTACATTGCTCCGTATAGATGATTTTAGTAGCATATTCACAAAACAAACTTTCATGTCTCTAAACAAAATAGTGTTTCTGTATTTGTTCAAATAACATGGAATAAAACAATTAAAGAGAGTCATATGGCTGCGAAATTAAGCCCTCCGGGCGCTGGGGCGGTCCGTTCCGCATCCGTCGTAATAAAACGCATGCAAAGTAGCGACTGAACGGACCGATGGTCACTTTTTGACCGAAAGCGAAATGTTACATAAATTACCTTTGATAAAAAGATATTAGTTACGACATAAAGTATACAGAATTGAAACTAAACAATCAAAACAGTTTATTTCAGATAAAATAATTTTGCCCTTTCAAACGGCGGATTAAAATTTTAAATAAAAAAAATTCATGTTGGATCTTCTCTAAGATTATCGTTGGTGTGTTTATTGTTATTTAATCTAATCTTATCAAACGTTTTTTTGTGTAAATTATTAATTAAATATTTTTCGAAAGTTCTTAAAAGGATTAAACGACTCGTGACTTATGGTCGAAAACAAACCAAACCGAAGTTCTTCAGGGCCGAGACCAAAACCAGAGCTTCGCCCGGACACTAATGCAAAGTTTTTCTTTGCTAAGCGAGCGGCCGCAGCAAACGGAAGCGGAGCAACAGGCTTGATTAAAACACCGTGTTTACAGAACGCACGTCCTCCGTACAAACGCAATAATCTAGTGGGCAGTCTACAGCACTCTTGGAAACTGTTTTCAAATTAGGTACTATCTAGTAGTATCTAGAGAGTGGATATCATGAGGGCGAACAGAGGCGTATTTGCAGTCTTCTTGACCGCCCTAGGCCGTGTTACTACCAGCCGCCTCTTCTCAGCTCCATCATAATTATGATGACATGAGTTCCTAATTTATTGTACCTATAGGTAATACGATATTAACCAATTTTTTTTATTGCATCAAGCAACTAACATGGACATACTAAAGAAGTATCTAAAATTAGTTTTTCGATATCTCAACTAATATCAGACATATTAATTGTTAAAGTTAGTATTGGACAAATGCTCTGTCCCTTTCTAGCAAAACAGTCCTTTATATGCAGCCAGAACTTGTTTGTATGGCGCTAGAGAACAGTGACGTCATAAAACTTATTTTATTTTTCAACGAATTTTAATTCTGTTTTCACATCTGACCATCAATTTATGACTATTTCTTAATTTTTGAGCAATACATTTAATATTTGATACTTGGAAATTACCCTATTAAATAAACTTATTAGTTAAAATCAACTTAGTTCAAATGCGGGTTTAGTAGTTAATAAAAAAAAACCTTTTATTGACATGGGTACGCCGTGTCAATAAAAGGATTTTGACTATTCCAGGCCTGTATAGTAGCTACTCACAGAAATCGGACTACAGCGCCCTCTCCTAGCTATATACCTACTAGATTGAAACAATAAAGATCAATACAATAATATTGGATAAATTCTTTTACTGATTTTTTGCTTATTGGAATGAGTTTTGTATAAGGGCCGAACTAACGAAACTAAGATTATTATCCATGTGGGTATCTACTATTAATTACTGATTAGGTCTACGATAAAAATACCGGGAAAGTAACAGACTGAATAACTCGTCCGAAATTATACTCTCTCGAAACGGTTCTTAATAGAGTTAGCCTCTCGAATACTAAACTCTTCGGTTTTACTACTAATCAAATAGTGCACGTTTTTACCGCGAGGAGACTTGATGGCAGTAGATATTCGACGTGTAATTTCGAGCAATAAGGATCCCTAGAGAGCGTCGTCGAGTTAATTAACTGTCAATCCTGTAATACTCAGAAATAACTGTGCACTCTTCAGGTTGTCAATAAAATTCTATTTCGAAATAGTCACCCAGAGTCTAATTTTGCTGCCTCTACCTATTTGAAAAATACCTAGCTAAAATTAACGCACAAGATTTAAGAATTGAAAATGCAAAAGTAAGCAAGTAAGTAATTCGGCAAAAATTGTGAAATACGAGTACGTTGCTGGTAATATGAAGGATGACCCTATGAAAATTAATAGTTTCTCTATTTAAGCCTATGATATAAATTTCGGCGAGCATTAAAAAATTCAAGAGAGTATCCTACTAAGAAATGGGTTGGCAAAAGTGAGGCAGCAGGATCTCGAACTGATTGACAGTAGACTACTGAAGAGCCAGCTGTCCACGCACGTCGCTGGTCCGCGAATTTACAATAAAATACCAGCTCCTATCCGAGATACTAAAACGTACAACAGTTTCGTTATTGAATTTAAAAAATGGTTGATCCAAAAGGCCTATTACTCTGTCAACGAGTTCCTTGACGAACGATGTTTGAAACTGTAGATTTATATTCTGCAATACTTTTTTATTTTATTTTATTATTTTAGTTTTTAAACTTAATGACATTATACTTACTTTAAGTAAGAAATTTTACTATTATTGATCATGACATGCTAACATTTTATTATTTATTTTTTGACAATGTATGATCATTACTGAAATAAATGAATATGAATATGAACATGCAACATCCTGAAAGGTCACAGAACGATTGAGACTGTTCTTTTTGAAAGTGGCAATGCGCTTTTCATTTTGTCTGACGATGTCTACTGTCGAACCTATATTTAGAATTACCTAATTGGAAATAATGGTAGGTCACCAACAAACATTTAAGAACTTTGCTAAACGATTATTAGCCTTTAGCTGCAATATCTTTAAGTCCACATCTCAGACCCCGCGTAACATAACTCAGCGTATTTTTACGTCTGTAAATTATACTTTTACGATCGAAAATCATTTTTATGTTTTCGGAGGAATTTAATATCACGCCAGCTATGCTCTGCACATTCGCTCTTTTATTGCGCTGTAATTTTATTGTTTTCTCAATTTTTATTAACTATCAACTACCAACTTAGCACAAGCCATATTGGATCGATAAGCTGTGACTTTAGATAATAAAACGATAATTTCACTGTTAATAATGAAAACTATATTATAAAATGCATTTCTTAGGTTGCCATCTTCGTATCCATAAAAGCGGGTTGTATTTCCGTATTTTACTCTCTCAAAGCGTAGCGTTGTTTTTGTCAGAATTATTTTTACCCATAAGAAACTTACAAAGAAAGCAGATAATTGCTTAAAGGATTTCTTGCCACGATACATATTCGCTGTAGGGGCCGTAATGTTAAGAGCACGCTACTATTTTTTAGTTCAAAAAATTTCAAAGAGTTTATTTACAGTTAAAGCTGGGAACCGGGCGGGGAGGGTTAATTCGCTCTTTGTGAAAACAATTCACTTTTCTTCTTCAATGCGCAGGTAGGTATATTTTATTTACTATTTATTTTTATAAAATTATATTATTTCTTATTTGCTGCAATTTATGGTACAGTTGGTTAAAGTTACTTACGTTAATTAAGTACTTATCTTAGATCATTCTCGGTTTCAAGGTTTCTCATTGTTATTTTATTATTAGGTACACAGTGCCACTCTTGGAGCTATTATAACAAGTCGACTGGAGGAAGGAATTTTCCGGCTGCCGCCTTTGTACCTATGACATCAATGCATTGACTGTAATGCAACTACTTGTACTATTTTTTATAAATATCTGAAGAGTAAAACACAAAGCAAGAAAAGCGTGCCGAGAGTTCGAGTCTGAATTTCGAGGCTTTAAGCCACAGAATAGAGGTGTTAATAGAGCTTCAAGGGCTTCGAACATAGAGGAAACTATAGAAATAAAACCTCTGGTTCTAAAACATGACTAAACCAATATTACTGATACAAGGATCTTATATTAGCAATACAAGCACTGGGCCCGCTCGGTGGATATAGGTCCATTACCCCCTTGTGCAAGGGGAGGCTACTTAGGTATTCAAAAATTCCTTGGCGATATAGCTTCGAGCATCGAAAATAGCGCCCTCTCGTATTAGTACAAATTATCCATATCTAATTCTTTGACTGATGTCTTGCCGACACCCAACATTTTTACCTAGCAACCGTCTCTTAGCGATGTAAACAATCATTAACTGACATGTTGACAGAATTTTATTATCATTTCTAATTTTATTGTTTTAATTACTTATTATTTAGTAGCTTTGTTGACGAGCGTTAAATAATTTACCGTTCAGATATTTACAATCATGGAAAAGAGTAACGCGAATGTGAAACCGATAGGCATAGCCCCAAACCCTGACTGTGTGAAAGGAGTGGTTGCGTGTCAGTGCGAATTGGGTCGGGAGAAGCTGTTGACCGCGCCGCCGTACAAGCATGTGTCCGCCCCAGAGGGCGACGAGGCTCGCTCGCGATTTCCTACAGCGCCCTGCGCACGCGACTCAGAGATGTACAAGTGCCCCACAAGCCACACCCTCATCACCTTCAAATCACCCCTTCACCCTAACGAAGTGTTCACCAAAGTCTTCCCCCGCAACACGCCCGTCAAATTCGTCAAACGCAAACTCGCCAAATTACTCACCGTGTCAAACCACAATCTCTTACTGACCAAAAATCGGACGGTGCTCAAGGAAACTAGCCTCCTATCGGAACTGAAAACAGACGCCGTCGGAAATCTTGTCATCGATGTGTTCACTAAAAATTCCGAAGAGTTCGCTCTGTCGTCTATACCCAAAGAATCTTATGTCCAGGAACTTTTGCATGCGGTGCTTCCTAAAAAGAAGACGATACCGTTTATCGCAATTAAATTTAGAGTTCGCAATCAAAACGCGACCTTTACTCGATCTTACCACTCTATAATGAAAATACACGAGATAAAGAAGAATTTGGCCGGCCTTTTCCAAGTCGATCCAGACAATTTGGTCATGTTGAGAGGAGAGCGTACATTGAAAGATCGTATGGCCCTCATGGACCTCGATTACGATCAGTACGGAATAGTGGAGGTGGAGCTTTTGACCAAAACTAATGTTAAATTAAATTTGGATAAATTGTATAAAGAAAATCCAGTGAATGACGTCCTATCAGTCATGGTGCCCTTTGGCGGCACGATTAAACAAATTAACGTCGAAATATTCTCAGACCCAATAAAGAAACCGTATTTAGGAGGATATAGAAATGTTCATACGGGTAAATATTCGTTACTAATGGATTAGTAAAATATTTTGTATCTTGAGAGTAGGGTTTTCTCGAAGTCTTTGCTTGTAGAGAATAATGTATTTGGTGTAAAAAAATCAGCTGTTTCATACATTACGGCCGTGTAGGTATTGACCTTTGGTATGGAACAGCTGATTTTTTCAGTATTTGCCCCACAGTGAAAGTGAAAGTTCAGTTATGGATACTGAACATACCGCTTTCGGGACTATAGGGGTTTATTGTTACACTCTGTATAACCTGGTAAAATAAATTACATTTTCTATTTCAGGTACTGTCTACCACCACGCCTACACCCAAACACCGCAAAAACAAGAAAAGTTGCTTCCTGAACAGAAAACACATAGAGATACACAAACGGCTGAGGAGCGTGAAACGATATACGTAAGTCAGTTTAGTTCCATTACCATTATATCTGTGACACTTCTAATGTGTGTAATATTTCATTCTTTCACGGGCTGTAAGGTCTTGCCTACTAATCTTTGCAAAGATCTCCTATCTGACATAAAATTCTACGGCAATGTTACGAGCCAATGTGTCGATAGACTATCTATCGACATAGTCAAACCAATTTCTGAAGCCAATTTTGCCATTTGGTTATTTTCAAATCGTACAAACGTTGTTTTGCTGTATCAAATAATAGCTTAATTATTCTTGAATTTAATCCTAGGACACAAACTACAGTCGCGCTACGCAGATGAACAGCGTCCACGCTTACATCCCGAACGTAACAGATAGGATTGTCAAGGCAAGACTCTACGAGACCTACGCCGATATGGTGATTCGTCTCAACCACGACCACTACGCCAGCGTCATTCAGCGGTCCTTCAGGCATCACCAGTTCAGACAGAAGGTTGCAAGATGGCTTGCTGAATGCATGTATGTAACAGATTTTTTTAGAAATATAAGATGCATCAAACTCAGTGGCTCAAGCATGTGTGAGGCAACAAATACAGATTCTAGAGACTACACGCATACAAATTACAGCCAACTCGGAAAAGTGACACTTTCCGTACAACCACTTCCCCAACCAGGAGTAAATCAGGTGCAGTAATGACTAGGGACGTCTAGGACATCGTCGAATATAACATCTCTTGCACACATGTCAACTCTTAATTAAAATTTTAAGAAATCCCCGGCGTACCATTGTGGAGATCTCCTTCATTTATCCTGAGATCCTTAATGTTATAGATGTAGGAAGAACATCATGGTCATACACATTTAAGCTCAAACTCGAACCACCTAACCGTTACCATTCCAGAGATCCCATCATACTCCAACATCTCAAGATACTACAAGATCTTAGAACCACTGATCCATTTTTATTTGACATGGATAACATTCAGCAAGTTAGACCTGCGGCGCCTGAAGGCGGAGGGACGCTCCGAACTTCGCTCTACGCGGAGCTCGGCTTTCGGCCTCGCCATGGCTAACATAACATTCTTAGCCCCTCCTCCTCCAAGCTATATTTTAAAAAAATATCTCTTAAAATGTCTCAGGATTCCCGCCGACTTTAGTTCGAGAATACCCCATCTAACTATTATAATTTCGGCAGTCTGATAATATCCAATTTCTCAAGTTTCATTTTACGAAATTGAAGTCCACTTAGTTTTTCCTGGTCATCATCAGATCTTCAAGGTTTCAGATGTCGGAAACGCACCATGAACCTGAATATTTGAGCTCAAATTCGAACCATCTAGCTATTACCGTTCCAGAGATCCCATCTGACATCAAAGATACTCCAGGATCTTGGAAACCACTCATCCAATTTTTATCAGACCATAGCTAAGAACACTCTCGACAAAATTATCTATACTTAAATAAAAACAGAGTCCAAATCTGATCATCCGTTGTTAAGTTATGATTCCACAGACAAACACAAACAAAGCTCCCTCAATCGGTCGGGGGTTAAAAAAGTCGCGCGGCAGCATCGAGACTGCTCTTTTATATGGACGGCAGCGAAGTTGCGCGGCGACTCGGCTGCCAATATGAATGGGCTCTAAAACAATCACAAACAATAGGGTGGCGACATGCATGCAGAGCAGATACAAATAATTATAAACAAAACAAACAAACAAACATCCTCTTAGGTCAAACGCATATACCTTCTCTGTTCCGTCGTGGGTAAAAAAAGACAATTCCGGAACTTTGCATTGGGATATGTGATTGGGCGTTTTTGAACTCATGTCTTAGCTGAACAACTCAGTTTCTCATATTTCATTTCAGTTCCTTTTATGACAATTTTTTTTCAATACATAGTCACCACAAGTTAATGCATGTCGTTTTTCCAGGGAAAGAATCGCAAGAATGAAAGAAGAGGACAGACTAGCACGAGAAGCGATGGAGAGACGTCTGCGCAAGGACCTTATCACTAAAACATTTCCGAAAACCCGCGAAGATTTCGATCAACTTTATGCAATGGTAAAGAAGTATTATTTACTGGCGTTAATTCTGTATTCGTCTTGAATTGTATAAGAAATAGTAAAAAGGCTAGTTGCGTGTTCATTTGTAAACCTGATTTGAATGTTGGTAATTGGTTGTCACGATTTCAAGGTAAAAAAACAATTGCGTAATTTATATTTTTTATAATTTTACTTCTTGAATAATTTCCAGGTTGACCGTTGGAAACACGCTGAAATAGCAAGGATCTCACAGTTACACGCAAAAGGCCCTAAAATAGCAGAGTTCACATTGCTTCTCGACAAAGAAGTAGAGTTGCTCCGATGCATCGAAGATTACAGAGTCAAAGTAAAGGAAGACAGCCGCAAGATCAAAGAGCAAAGGTTTTTAGAAGAAATATCGAAGCCGTTCGCTTGGTTCGGACGCGACGGCAAACTAATTACAATGGAAACCATTGAAACACAAAAGGCGAAGAAACTGAAAGATCTATACAATTGCTTCATACGAGACGATATGGACGTCAAGGAGCGCATGGAACTTCTTGTCGATATGAAGTTCGCCTTACAAGAGTTCAGGCATCATTTAGCTGAGGAAATAATTTCTCTCCTGGATAGAGAATGTGATCTCCTGGTTAGAAGGTGCAACGATTATCAGCTCGAATTCCTCAGACGAAGAGTGGCCGCCGCCGTTCTTCAATTGATAAAAAATTCTGAATTGAATTCCCATGTAACTAAATGCAAGAACATCAGAGATTACAGAAACATGGAGGACGGCCGTCTGTACTTCTGCGAGATGTGCCATCAGGTGAAGTTGTACAAAGACTTCCCGCTGGACACGAGAATGAGCGGATTCTTCGTGTGCACGTCTTGTTCCTGGAAGGATGTGAACGAACGTCTTTGGATTGACATGACGCCGTACAAGTTTATCCTGCGGGCGGTTCAACGCGACGAACGTCGTCGCAAGTGCTGGGGCTCGCTGGCGTTCGTCTTGCAGGAGAAAGACATATTCTACATAGTGGAGAAGCTGTGGCATTCCCACTCCGCTATCAGTGAATGCGACGATATAACCGAGCTGAGACTGTGCCGGTGGCACGTAAACCAGGACTGGTCTCCTTGGAACTGTTTTCTAGTCACTGTGCAGGAAATGAAGGCGCACTTGAGACTCGAGGTTCCCGAAGATGTTTATGACGAGGAGCTGCTCCAGAAGATTGACAACAAGCACAAGCTAGCTAAAGCCACGTTCGAACAACTGTTGACTGTGAACAAACGTTACACGGAGCGAGGCGGCTGGCAAGACGTTCGCGCGCCCGCCGTAGCGCATGTAGAAGCTGTAGAACGAATCTGAAATATTTGGAATTCTTAGCGGATTAATATTCAATCATGGTTAGATTATTATTATATAGTACTTGCCTAACTTTATAATTTGTTGTAGTACGATCACTAATTAGACTTGATACTATGTTGCTGTAACTTATATTATTGTTGGGGTTGCGTCAAGCTTTCTAGTCTTGTAACGTTGTAATTAAACTTGTTAGTATTTGTAAACTGAAATATGCAAGTTTTGGGGACCAGATGATTTTGCAGCTTCGATAAGAGTGAAGAAAACTGGTTGTCAACTTGACAGACGTGACAATACCTAATTTGTTTTTATTGCATCAATAAACTTACATGGACATACTAAACAAAGATTTAAAATTAGTTTTTCGACATCTCAACTAACATCAGAAATATTAATGGTTAGAGTTAGTATTAGACACATGTTCTGTCCCTTTTTAGCAAAACAGTCCTATATATGCAGCCAGGACCTACTTGTATGGCGCTAGAGAACCGTTACGTCATAAAACTTATTGCCGTCTCTTTCTACCGTTCTGATTTTTGATTGCCTGTAGCTATTTTATTTTACAACGAATTATAATTCTATTTTCACATTTGACGATCAATTTATGACTATTTCTTAATTTTTAAGAAATGCCTTTAATATTTGTTACTTAGAAACTACCCTATTATACCTATAGTGTTTTGTTCTAACAAGTATGTTTGTGATGCTATTAGATCGTTATGTTTTAGACATAACATAGGATGAATAAAAACTCAGTTTTAATTAAATTGTCGTTCTTTTAATAATTACACGTAATACTTTATAACATAATTACACATTACATATACAATAATAATTTCTCAAGATATCAAACTCTCTCGTGATAGTCTAAAACAACGTATTATAATAGTAAAAACACAAGTGTGATATATAGGTATAATTTCATAACGAAATGCACTTTAAGGGCTACACTTACAGTACATACATAGATCAATAAATTACGTAAAATATAATTTAGGCAATAAGAATCTTATTAGCTGTACAACAAACACGAAGGAATTCCTTAGTCTTTCAAATAAAATATAAGATCCCAATAGTCGAAATCCTACAAATTGATTCTGAAATTCATGACTGTAAGTTAGTTTCTACATAAAACCTTAAAAAATAAGTAAAGCTGGCTGAAGGTATCTTTATGTCTGTACTATGGCCTTCAGTGTCTAAATATTTCAAATAAATATTATCAAAAGTAAAAAATATACACGAAAATCCATTTCAATTGTTGTGGTTATAATTTCAAATCAATAATAGATTTAAGTAATTCATGTGCCTTAGCAATGGATTTTAATGTTTAACCTAAACCAAAATTATTTCATCTTCGAATCAGTCAGGTTATGAAGTTTTATGAAAAATAAACGTGATAGATATCCAGTAAATATAATATCATCATTCGCTGTCTTAGTCCTATCAACTATTGGTTAATGTTCCAACATCATAAAATTGTCTATTTATTTTTATCTACGCTTATATCATTCTCTCGATGACGAACAACTACTGACGTCAGTGTTTGTACGTTTTACAAGAACGAGCCTGGGAACGAGCATGTTCTCTACGTCTTGAACATGTTATTTGGTTATAACTCAAAGCGCGGCTATACCTGAAATTAATAAATGGACTAAATCTAGGCGTAACCTCTCTGGCTTACAACTCTTAGAACTAGCCGGTTTATCCTAGATGTAGCTAACTTCGTGGTTTATCCGCGACACATACTTTGATCCACGTCACAGCGCAACGAGGCTAGCTCGGTACACGCATTGCGAACATCGTACATCCATACACACGTAACATAACCATTCCTACACCTAATTTACCCAACAGAGAACGAACTATTGATGCTAGCTAAACTTTATTTACAATAAAGAATTGTGCCTCATCAAAACAATACATAACTCTAAATTTGTAAAACCCTCCGAGCGGTACCGTACAAAAAGTGCAGACACAATATTCACATAAAAGAATACAATATCTATTATACACTTACCCGACTATTTTTGCACTTTTATATTGCCAGTTCATTGGCTTAAACTCGGAATATCTCAATTTAATTAAGACTTCATATCATAACCCATATCCATGTTCTATGCAACTATTTAGTCCTAAGTCTGCGATCTATATTTACAAGATTTAATTTTTGAGAAGGAAGAAATATATTGATACAAAGATCGAGGTACAAGAGCCGAGTGCAATCGTATATTCACCTACCGCGACGGTAATTTACTATTACAAATGGCAGGTGTTCTATTACTATAAAGGCTTACCATTTACAGGGATTGGATTAGAGATTTTGATATTTACAGCGTATCGAAGTATTGTATGGTGTGACAACATCGCTTGGTAACATAAAAGGTCTTGGTTAGCCCTGTTTTATGTTGTCAAAATCTGACTGAATCGCTATTGAATTACTTAATTATCAGGCACGGAATTCATTCCACAATACATTTCAAACCCACATCCAGAAGCTGCAATTATTAAAAGTGGCCAAAACATTGAAGTAAGAGGTGTAAGTCATGTCTCCATCAACAAAACACAAAACATATTTTCTTCTACAGATGAAAGTGAAAACTGAAAAACAAACATGTTACGAGTGAAAAACAAATATATGTTTTGTGTCCTTTTTTTGTGTTTTGTGTTGTGGTGTGTTGGCGAAAACATGCGCTGGAGACACGGCTTTAAAACAATTTACTTGATCCAGTCAATAAACAGTAAAACTTCCCTTTATCTTTAGCTCTGCAAGTGGCTAATAATAATGAGGTAATGGATACCTTATTGCGGTCGGATTTCAGTGATATCCGTCGACTTCCATCGAAGAGGACATTCTGTCGGAGCTCGAGTTGCTGTGGCTGTAATTCATGCTGTAGTTGAGGTTGCTGAGAGACATGTCCTGAGGGACGTCCGATGGCGAGGTCTGGTAGTAGTGTCCCGGGTAGGTGTTGTAGGGGGCGGCGGCGGCAGGTTGGGGCGGGGGCGGCCCCTGTGTCGCGTCTTTGTCACTGCCCTCCATAAACTCGATTATCCGCTGCGTTGCTTTCACGTGAGCTACTATTGCTGCCTCGGCCTAAAAATAAATTTAAACATACAATCCTGGGATCTTCAAGGAATAGGAAGGATCGCGAGCTCCGAATTAGGCCTCGTCGTCACTTATGATCAGGTGAGATTGTGGTCAAACACGGGTTCCTAAGCATACAAATTACTAGCTGCTCTAAAGTCAGGTTCTTAATATCACTTGTCCGTTACTGATGTTTTTAGAGTAATCTGTGTATAAAATGGTAACAATGGGATAGTTGATTTCGCTCGCTTCGTTCCGTGTAAGTTACTTATAGACCTGCTAATCAAAAATCCAGGTCAAAAATGTTAAGTCATATGACGTGCTTACGCCGTGGAACCACGACGTAGTCTTTAGTCAAGTGACAGTATTTGTATACTATACACTAAGGGCCTCCGCTGTATCATGAGTACGTACGGCGCCTGCCGGTCGATAGACACAAGTTGCTGGTTATTGTGCTCCTTCGCTGACGGTTTAACTTAATCTTCTTCTAAGTCGTATTCCTTATTGCTGAGGGTCATGATCATTCGAAGGAATTAATCACATCAAACGATTCTCGTGGCAGATTTAATGGGGTGGTTTGCCATTTCCTTCCCTATTTCACACACTGGTTATCTGTGTGCAGGTTTTCTCACGATGTTTTCCTTCACCGTCAGAGCAGTCGGTAAATGTACGTAAATCTGTCGAAAAAGTCATTGGTACATGGCATTGCCTGGTTTTGAACTCGGACCTCCCGCATGGGACGTCACTGATGCTCAAACTTCATAAGCAGCCATTTATATCCCGTACGCAATGTGGGTGGTGAGTGAATGAGATAGCGGTAAGTTGGTGTACTCACACTGGCGGTGAGCGACAGGAAGGCGAAGTACTTCTTCAGTGTGGGCAGCATGGGCGCGTAGGTCGGCACGTGCGCGCGGATGGTGGCCGCGTGCTCGGACGACACGATAGCCATGTTGCCAAGAAGTAACGCAATGTACGCGCCCACCATCGTGTGCTCCATATGGGTGCCCGCTCGGGCTAGTACTGTAAGGAATTTTGTAATGTTGAATATAAAGGCTATGATAGAAAAGATTTTGAACTTTATTCCGTCGAATGACGAATGACTAACAATGGGCGACTGCGTGATTTAAGAAAGGAGTGGCATCGATTCTACGGATCAATAGCTAAATTACAATATCGCTAAACGAATAGTCTCTTACACTGTCTAGCATACCTATGAGTAGACAGTCTCATTTACTTTAGCGGTCGTTCCAGAATCGAAGCCACTGTCTATTACATCCATACACACGTAACAGAGATTTCAAGTGCATCGGCACTTGAAATTTACTGGACAGTGGCGTTCTTTGAAGTATGGGTGCGATTCTCGGTATAAATTGCAATCAGTTTATACCAAGAATCGCACCCATACTTCAAAGAGCGCATGCTCTTACGCACCTAATTGCAGGTGTAAATGAAAAATGCATTGACAGTGTACGATTTTTCCCATAAATTGTACAAACTATGTTAGAAAGCAAGTTTAATTTACCACTGACATTCGCACTTACGACACCATACCAAATATGTACCTGATTTGGGTAATTCATCAAATGACGCCGTGAAACCAAGCTCGATAAGCCTTGAATAAAATAATAATAGCAACAAGAGGAAAGACAAACATTACTCACGTTTTGCAACAGTTTCGTCAATATCGTCCTGGGACTGTTTCTTCTTATCCTTGTCTTTCTCGCCATCTAGCAGAGCATCAGTGTTTTCCTCAGCCCGTCTGAAATAAAACGAAACATCCAGTGAATACCGTCGCCCATAGACATCTCACCTTACTATAATGTTATTAGAAGGTTTTCGATGCGCTGCTAACCTTGAGGAGTTGGATGAGAGTGCCTTAAGTACCGGTAATTAAGTTGGCTCTTACCTTTCCAACACAAGCAATGCAAGCATTGCTGCTTTGCGGTCGAAATAAATAAAAGAGTTGTATCAACCACCCCAGGCTGATTCCATACAAAACAATTAAAAAAAATATATTTTGTAAGGCAAATAACATATAGTGATTGAGGATCAATCTCTACATTAGTTTTATTTTTTAAGTAGGTATAATATAAATAATAATATAATGTTTCAGAAAATACCTAAAATATTACAATGAAATGAAGTTAAGAAATCTGCAAATAAACCTCGACAGTTGTTCTGTTCATTCCTTATATTACGCTATTACCATCTTATATTTCATACGACTTAAAATTGCATAAACACACTGACTTATGAAAACCATTGAAGCTCATTTTAGGGGAGACGAAGGTACAGCGGGAGGTCCCAACCAAAAAAAATTCAACTTGAAGGTGTTTTTTTTTACTATGGGAACCTTAGGTATTTTATTATTTTATAAAGAAAACACTATATTGCGTATTACAGAGCAGACGTATTTTTTAGTTTTTTTTTAATATTACAAAGGCATTGGCTTCGAGGGCATTGGGTGTAAAATTATTCAGCCAACAAAAAACGTTTCTGTCTTCACGTCACGTTTTTACCGCACAATACGAAATATTTTCATTTAAAATAATATTATTAACGTAACTGCAAACGCTAACTGACAAAAAAGGAATGACAAGAGATTTGACGTGCGCTACTCGACTTCACTGTGATCCGCTATCGTGTCATCTAGAGAATATCATATCGATGCATAAACACGATTTTGTGATATAAACACGTAATAATATCTAAACAACAATGTGTTTTATCACCGCGCATATTCATTCAATAGCCGACCCCATAGAAATGCACCATCGCCAGATGCACCGAACCATGACGAAACCCGTTTATCCATACTCCATGGGAGCTTCCCAACGGCGTCCGCTAGATGGCGCTGAGTGATTTAATGACGCGCTATGGTTTTGTGACATGGAATATGGGATATAGGCTCGACGCTTGTGGTCAAACATACCTACCTACTTATCATTTTTTGGAAGGGCCCCTGTAGTGTACCACTGCAGACCTTCATCTAAAACCGATGTCTATAGATGGACGTTTCATTTTGTTTCTTGAAATGAAATTTGTATTATTCGCATGGAACACGGTACATATAAGATAGTAGTATTGTTGGAATAGATCAACCATGTTTCGCCATTAATTTGGCATGCAAAAAATTTTTACGTCATTAAAAATAATAGGTTATGAATCGCAATAATACAATCAAATTAAATCTACCAACTAGCCATAAGGTTAATGTCAAATTTATTAATTATTCTCAAAAAAATATTTTATTGAATTTTTTTTTTCAATAATCCATGCTTTATGTTTTGTATTTAGACCTTTTGAGGGCAACTGTCTGATATCTGCTGTTATATGGTTGTAAAATCCTTATAGACATAATGATTGATTTCATTGTTCTCTTTGTACCTCGTTGATTTTGATTAAGTTTTTTTTTGTTTCAGTCAGTTTCAGTACTCACTGAAACTATCGGTCGGTTACGTTACGTTTATACAAAAAACAGAACAATCAATTTATTGTTCTGACGCAGAACTCTTTCTTGTTCTAGATCTATGCCGAGGTCGAGTGCAAAGTGCAATAGTAGTTTTTTTTGCGAATTTCCAGAGTTGAGAAAATACTGATTTTAGAGCGGCGTGTTGAGTAACTCGTGCGGAGAATGCTAGTACTGAGTTTACCTTCTGTGTACTTAATAATTTTGTGTGAAAAAAAACAACGAAAGTAAATCTGCATGTCTGATGAAATATGTCTTCCGAAGGCATGTGAAATCATCGCTGGGGAAGGGAATCCCCTTGTGCAAGGTGATGTCAATAACAATGTATAATTATACTTAATACAATTTGAGATGGTCCTTTAGATAGATGCCATACAACGTCTCCAAATGTCTCGCATTTTGCGAATAATGTCAAAATAATAACTTAAAACTTTTGCTACCGAAAACGGCTATAAATATTACTTAAACATAAAAATGCTATTTTTATATTCAAATTATTATTTATTTATATATTACTTCAATTATATTGTTTGAAATAAGACTGTTACTATGTTTTTTCAATAACTGCGCTGTTATAATATACTACCGTCGAATCGTCTAGAGATTGACTCCAATAAAATAAATACAAATAAAAATATACTTTACTGCACGCCCGGGACAAAAACAAAACATACAACATAAAGAGAGGTACAATACAATGTGCAGAAGGCGGCCTTGTCGCTTTAAGCGATATCTTCCAGGCAACCTTCAGGTGATGGAAAAATAATAAAATATATAATATACGGGTGCAAAAGGCGTATGAAATAGATACTACCCTCAAATAAATAAATAAAAATATTTTTTTTAAAAATATATGCAAACCTTTGCAAGCTGCCAAGCAGTAGCAATAATATTACATAAATACTATAATATATACAGAAATATAATACTTAATATATAATCAAAAATATAATAAATAAATAAATAACACACATCATAATATGCTAAAGTGAAACTGCATTACAACAATTAGGCAGTGTATCCACACTGCAGTTCGTAATGTTGACGAAGGAGATTTTTAAACAATTATTGTGGAAAAAAGTCTCCAATCGATTATTTTTCCTTGAAATTGTGATGATGAAAAGTTTTCACGACAAAAAAGAATCTGAAATAATTAGTATAGAAGGTGTATTCCAGGAAAAATAAAACGACGTCTAAACATTTATGATTTTCGAGAATAAATTATTAAAGTGGTATTTTTTCAAAACTAAAAATAATTCTGTTAAGAATAGAACCCTCGGACCTCGGTGCGCGAGTCCGATTCGCACTTGGCCGTTTTTTTTACAAAACGGATTGGAAATTAATTAATCAATCTTATAAAGAATCAGATTGGTAACGATTAGAGCACCGAATCCCTGTATGATACGTCAAGCAAACTTCTAAAGGATCATCCGAAAATGAATAAGGTAGTGGTTACCTGGCAAGGTCCTCTCTCTTGTAAAACAGATCCACAATGAGCTCAAGCGCAGCGACGCTGCGCGATATGATATCGTCCTCGTTGTCCACGCGCATGCGCACGTTGAACAACCGCTGCGTGTTCACGTCGTTGTTTTGTACCAGGTTTATTAGCAGCATTAGTACCTGTAATATTCCACAAATTAAACAATATTACACGATATAATTGTATAAGCTTTCGTGGTTTTTCTCAATACTAAATATCGGGAGATCAAAACAACCACAAACCGTGGTAAAGATCCAGTGTCTAACTATAGTATTGACAATATTACACGATCTAATTTCGGCATCTCTATTCCGCCTTCATAGAGCGTCGGTGGCGTCGTGGCTCCCATGCGGGAGGTCCGAGTTCGAAACCAGGCATTGCCATGTACCAATGTATTTTTCGGTTTTTTCCGAAAACCTGACGTACATTTTTTTTTTTTTTTTTTTTTTTATTCAACTTTTACACAGTTACAGTAAATACAGTAATATATAAATGTATACCGCCAAACTGCTTAGCAGTTTATCGGCGGTTGCTTAGCAGTTTATTTACCGACTGCTCTGACGGTGAAGTAAAACATCGCGAGGAAACATGCATACTGAGATAACCTGTGTGTGAAATGGGGAAGGCAATGGCAAACCACCCCATTAAATCTTCCACGAGAGTCGTTCTATGTGATTAATTCCTTAGAATGATAACGACTCGAATGATATGAATGAATGATAACGGCTCGAATTGAATAATTATAGTGATTGCTCTATCGTCGATCTCATGCGACGTGTGTATCTATCTTGTATTCTTTTATAGCAATCGATTTCAGAGTTGATATACTTACACAAACGCTAAATTCAAAGTTCCTGTTGTCAGGTACGAAGTTTCCTTGGTTGTTCAGTATGATGAGGCAGATCTCCATCACGGATGGCTGCTCGCCCACCACTTGAGCTCCGAGGGAACCTGGATAAGCAATAAAGACTTTACATCACCCTCGCCCATAGACATCTAACCTTTTTGTATTATTATTTATTACACGGTTTTCGATGTGCTGCTAACCTTGAGGATTTCGGTAGAGTGACTAATTTGCTTGTAATTACGCTGGCTATTTTATCCTTCAAGCCGGAACACAACAATGCAAGCTAGCTTTGCGGTAATAGGATGGTACCTCCCCAGGAGATTTTGCACTTCAGGATCTACCATATTCAATCGAATGGTGAAATCAGTTTTTTTCTTATGCTTTTTATTTTCCACTCCAACTAATCTAAATGCTTGAAATATGAGTGGTCTACCATAATGTTTCAGCGGTGGATTCGATCCGGCGAATGACTTGCGCCAGTCTTGTGCCGTAACCATTAAGTTCAGACATTGACGCTCAAGTCGGTTTGTTTTTGTAATTTGTGCAGCACCATGGCAATGTTTATTGTTTGTTTATCGTGCGGTTAATGGCTAAACTATTGTCAAAGTTGGTCAGACCGCTAGGCCTCTAACATCGCTTAACAACTGCTGTCGATCGACAACAACGGGGAACGACTGTTTAACGTGTTCATGAAAGGCATTAAAGGGCTCATATGAAATGTGTCACTACCGGTCACTCATCCAGGTTCAGACCACGCCCAATATTGCTTAACTTGCGCGATTATTCTATGACGATGTTAGCAGCTAAGCTGTGGTACTGACCGGTATTGCCGAAGGAGTGCGAGTGAGACAGGTTGACGAGCACTTTGAGCGCGGGCAGCGCGGCGTCCAGCAGCGGCGCGCGCAGGCGGCCGTGCGCGTGCGCGTGCGCCTCGCCCGCACAGCGTCGCAGGAGTGCGCCCAGCGTGCGCGCCGCACCCAGCCCTTCGTTCAGAAGGTATAGCTGGTTGTCCTCGTTTTGCTGCGTCACCTGTAAATGCACATTCGGTTTGTATAAACAAGATGTAACCTGTGACACGTTCTTGACCAGTTTCTAATAGCCTACGGAATATGGTAAAAAATGTATGTGTAGGAACAACTGCCAATGGCCAAGTTACTTTATTGCTAAAAGTGAAAAACAAAATTTCTATACATTTTATTGAGAATATTTGTCATAAGAACTTACATTCTCCAAGACGCGCATACAACGGTCAGCCTTGCGCAGCACGTCGACCTGCGCGTCGCTCCACGCCGAGGCCGGAGACTCCAGCCGGCTCGCACAGTCCTGGATCGTCCGCACGATATGGTCGACACCACCCAGAACCCTCAGTTCCTCCTTGAACCACTCGCCGGCCCGTTTTGAGGTTAGAGACAGAAGGGTCTCCATTGCTAGGTGGCCAACCTATTCAGAAAGCATAAGGTATTAATGTCAACTTGTCAACTTGCACAGTAAAAAGTTAAAGTTGAATTTGTGGTCATGAAATTTCCCCATTCGGGTCTGGTGATGTTTATGTATTTGTAAGAGTAAGGTAGAGACCTATTGGTAGTATTAAAGATAAAGATAAATTGATGAAATGATATTCCCATAAAATTAACTTAATGTAATTAATACATTTAATGAATTAAAACTATATTAAAAATATAGTTTGGCAGTGGCAATATATGGTGTTTAATATTTTGTATGCAATTAACCCTACAAGATCCTGAAACAGAATTAACTATTCTGTATTTTAAAACTTTATCGTGGTGACTTACATTCTCCATTATATAATGTCATGTTTAAATGGGCTACAAACGGCACTTTGAAAAACAATTTACCTAGATATTTTATGCCTACAAAAATACACTAGTATCTCTAGTCTACAATGTTTATACCCTTTTTGGCCTTGCTGTCATAGAAATAATCACGATCTGATAAGTACTCACGGTAATATTATCCAAGTCTAAGTGCGTCGCCTTCCCCTGACTTTTAATTTCGGCGCAGAGCTCTCGCACGCGCTCTTGCGTCTTGGCCAGCTGAGCTGATGTTAGGCCACAGTCGTCTAAGGCATTTCTGTGAAGAAAAACATCATATATTATTATGTATGTAGAGTTAATATTAGTCGATGATTGATTGATTGGCCATAATCTAATTAACCAGACAAAACAATAAACGGTTTAATGTTTAATACTTTGTTTTCAGACCCCTAAAATATTCCTAATTTAGTCTTAGATAATAGTTATATACCATCAATTGTAAATCCCCTAAATGTGTGTGTTTGCGACTCAATAATGTTGAAACAGCTTAATCGATTGCTATCGA
Source organism: Hofmannophila pseudospretella (assembly GCA_947369225.1). NCBI lineage: Eukaryota > Metazoa > Arthropoda > Insecta > Lepidoptera > Oecophoridae > Hofmannophila > Hofmannophila pseudospretella. The sequence goes on along the minus strand of OX376321.1, from coordinate 6,686,316 downwards.
TTTTTTATTAGAATTGTAGGACATGAAGAAGGATACAGGCTATTTTTATCCCAGGAATTAAATATCAGGTTCGCATTGAAGCTTAAACTGACGTAACTACAGACAATATTCGAAGACATGACGAATGCCTGGTAATGTGACTTACTTGTGTGACACATCTGATTCCAGCAGATTCAACATCAGCTCAAGCGACTCGCGGTCGAGATCCATGTTCAAACGATCTTGCGACAGGACGAACATCACGGTTGCCGTGCACAATCCTAAGCTCTGAAACAAAAAGTTGCGATAAGACTGCTGCAGAAAAGAGAGCGTCGGTGTTGTAGGCGCTAGGATACGGGTACGGTACAAGGTTTTTAGAGCGACGGTGGCACAGTAACTATGCAGTGCCATGTACCAATGAGTTTTTCGTATTTTTCGAAGACTTGCGTACATTTATCGACTGCGCTAACGGCGAAGGAAAACATCGTGAGGAAACCTGCACACTGAGATGACCAGTGTGTAAAAACAAAACAAAAGATCCTCAAGGGTCGAAGTGCCGCTAGGTTATTTCTTATATCATAAGATAAGTAAGGGTACAAGGTTACACCATGACCAATAAGTTATTTCCAGTTTTTTCAAATACCTATTTGCTCTAACGGTAAAGGATAACATCGTGAAAAAATCTGCATGACTGATAAGTTTTCGAACACGTGACATTCATCAGGACTGGGCCTGCAGAGTGTATTATAGCTGATTAATTATGTTATATCGCCCCAACAGTAGCGAAGCAAAATAGGCTAATGTAGTGCTTGTAAACAGGAGTCAGAAACACTCAAGAGGTCAACTGACTTCGCGTCATTCACTACATTCTGTACATAACAGGAACAAAAATAGAATGAATGAATACTCTTTATTGCACAAAATAGATAAAATATACAGATTGTAATTAAGTGAACGCCTGCTACCCAGGTAGGTCCGCCTGAATTCTAAATCACTAAAAAATCTAAAATTTTCAGTAAATAAATGAGAATCAATTTATGTGAAGCATATAAAAATGTAACAAATACATATTATGTAACAATGTTTCAGTTTACTGCAATGCTATACTTCATTCGATTTTCCAGATTTCCTATTCCTATTGCCGTGACTAAAGTTTAAATAATTGAAGTTACAAAGTGAACTACCTACTACTACGTATCCTGTATAGACGGCAATTTAAACTATGATATTGGCATGACACCGATTTTGGGATGTCACTTGCTGAATTAAAACATTGCTAAACGAAGCGTCACCCTCACTCTGTGTGAGCGAGACAAAACTGTCAATTAATTGTTGTTTTTTGTTTTGTTTAAGGCAACGGAAACTGAGCCCAAACAGCCATGTCTGATGTAAACAACTCTTTCAAGTACTCATTAAAATGCTGGTGTGACAAATTTCAATGCTATCTGGGAGAATCTTCCACGCTTCTGCACCATCCGAACCAAAGAAGGCGTTCCGGGCGCAGTATGGCTCTTCAAAATCCAGCCAAGTATGGATCGGGCTGCAGCGTCTTATTTGACTTTACTTCACTGTCCCACACATTATTCACTACTGTATAACAATTTGCAAGACAAAACGAAACAAAGCTGACGTGGATGCCACAAAAGCGCGGGAGAAACTAACTGTCAATTAAATGAAATCAAACCATGTTAGGGATAGATTTCTGAATAAGTGACACTAAAAGGAAATTATTAATGATGAAGATACAACTTTCAAAACATATCAGTTCAGAAACTGCTAAGTCAATAGGAGATCATCCTGCAATGTTTTACCACTAGAGACGCCACTAGCACAGTTACAAAAAAACAACTTAAAGATGATTTTGTTCTAAACATAAGAACCTAAATTTATTGCTTTCAATAACAATTATTTGATAAATAAGTAATGATTATTTTGATTAATATTGGATGATTTAACAATATGTTTGTTTAATAAACTTTAAATTAGCACATAAAGCCAAATATCTGTATAATATTATAAGTACCTTTCCACCAATTTCCTTCAGACTCGCGCCACGCTGTTTGAACAGATTATTTAGGTTTGCTATTTTTAAATGGCCATATGATGCCATGATTTCATCACAATTTTACTATAGCTTTGAGAAATTAAATTAAATCAATCCAAAAAACGAGAAATTTGTGATATCTGCAAAGATGACATTTCGTTTTGCGGAGTGTGCTCGTGGCTTCATCTACGCAACGCTTTGCGTTTTATGTCCTATTACAAACATTCGTTTATCTTTGAAATCTTTATGACCAGGCAAATTTGTTTTTACTTTAGAAAAACATTAATATGAATGACAACCCGCACGCAAACCCGCGTGCGTGACGAAATCCGCACGACTCTGAAAACGCCCTAAACCCGGGACTATAATAATAATCTACTATACCTGATCGTTGGTAGCATCATGGAGGGCACTGAAGAACTTCTGCACGGTGCCGTGCGCACGCAGATGCATGCGGAACGCGGGCGCCGTGCACTTGCTGGCCAGTGTGATGGCCGAAAGGCAACGTGTCGAAATCGGGTTGTTGTCCTACGACATATGTTAGTGTTTACAAAGGTTGTGCTATGTAATGGGTATTTCAAAATATCTGTATTTGTACAAGCGGATACAAGTTGAGGGGGGAAAACAATAGCTTTATTTTTATTGCCATTTCGAAGACTATAAATAAATTGGATTGGATAGCTCTCAGGCTCGGTGGAGATTTTAAACTTTTGTATTATAACTATAAGTTAATAATTTGTATTAGTTAAGTAATGGATAATTAAATATTAAAGACAGTGGTTTGTATATAGAGAAATCTAATCGGATTCAGATAAGTTTGCATCAAAAACTCCATCAGTAACTGATAGTACATTACATATAAATAAAGATAATATTGATGATGAATGATAAGAGTTATTAGTATGTTCCTTAATATAGGGTAATGTTACCTGTAATGCATCCAGGAGATACTCCACATCATCATTGAACTCTTGGAACTCTCCTATTTCCTGTATTTGATGTGCTTTCTTGACATTTCGGACCACAGTGTAGTACTGAAAGAAATACCACTGAAATTACCTCGAGAAGTAGTAGGTTTCAAATTGAGACTGTTCTGCATTTACAAAGGTAGCATTTTGTTTATTTTAATTGGCAGGGGCTGCCCTACCAGGGGGTTTAAGGGGTGCACAGCACCCGGGCGTCCCGCGGCGCCCGGCCGCACCCTGAGCCCTGATCGGTCACTGCAGTCAGAAGGACTGCACGACATGACACGAGGGCGCCCGGTCTGCGTCCTGACGGGCCACAGTTGGAGTTTGTTGACTCTCAACCAGCATGCTTTCAAATTCTATTCTGTATTGCTATAACTTAAGGATTATTTTACATTGAAGTTATGAGACCCTTTCATCCACACAATCCACCATTGGTGCCTGATCTGCCCCAAAAATTCGAGCTCGCCTCGCTCGCTCCCGCCCTAGTTTTCTTGTTTAGCTAATTGTTCCTTTAGACTCGCGCCACGCTGTTTTATCAGATTTCTTAGGTTTGCTATGGCCTATGATGTCACAGTTTTATTGTAGCTTTGAGAAATTAAATTAAATTAATCCAAATAACGATAAATTTGTGACAACTTCAAAAATGACGTTTCATTTCGCTTTTCTGTTCACGGAGTGTGCTTGTGGCTCCATCTATGCAACGCTTTGCGTTTGATGTTTTTTTTTTTGGTATAGAGAAATAATCAAATATAGACCAATAAAAATTAAAAGCAGGTTGTTACACTGATCTACAAACATGACAATATTGATTGCACTTTTTTATGGGACTCCAAGGATTTTATTACATTGTTTAATATGTAGATAGCCTGATGTTAGACCCATTGTACTATACTCATACAAATAATAATGATACATACCTCTTTAGCTTCCTTTGCACACCTCACACTGGTATAAGGCTTCACTGCCTCAGTGGCCTCGGGACCTTCCACCACAAGCTCCGGTGCCCGATATTTTGTCACTCTTGTCAGTTCTTCAGGTACCTGATTCGTAGGATTCCTCACCTCTGTGTTCTCAGGCTGTTCTGGTCTAGGAGTCTCATTCCCTTTCTGGAATATAATGATAAATCACAAAATCATTAAACAAAACCAAAGAAACTAACAATACAAGTGTAATTTTATCACTTTTATTTATGAAAGTCAAATGGGTGCAATGAAATGAACAAACATTATTATTGCACAATGATATGCAATTTTCTTGTTGGAGCCTGTCATGGCATAATTTTAAAGAATGTCATGAGCACTGATCGGAGTAGGTAGGGCTCTTTCGGGTCAATGTCCTCAAAGTTTATATTAATATGGATATGATTTCGGGATCCCGTTTTAAGTTATCGAGCAAATGTTGTAAATTACTTTTATAAACTTCGCCCTTACTCGGCGGATTACGATTTTATAAAAATTGTGAACTTACGAAGAAGTTAAAACACTACCATAGGTACACTAGCGCCATGAATCTTAAAAAAAAATATTTCGCCACCAATCTTAAATGTGTATCAAAACAAATATAACGTTAAAAATCTAAATAATATATTTATTCAATCCCGGAAATCCCGGGATTATTGGGCATACTTATCCATATTATGACCGTATGTGGCAAGTACCAAAAACAGCCGTACCTACTCCGATCATAGGTCATGAGATACATGATATTATTATCTTAATGCACTGAGATTCTCCTTAGATACTAATAAAAAGAATTTAGTTTTAGTTGGTTGAGTGACTCACTTTCCAATAAGAAAAAATTTAATTTAAAAGTCATGCATGACAGCACAGTAAATATAAAAGTAATGAATACTCACATCCCACTCATGTCTGTAAAGGTGCCGTCTTTTTCTAGCTGGCAGTGGAGATGGGTTATCATTTACAAGAGATTTACTCTTGAATATGGAACCTTTCTTCTTTGTAATCACTAGTTTCACACTAGGCTTGTCCTCCATATGGTCTTCATGCTCACCAATGCCATGAGGAGACTTGAACACGTCATCAGACTGTTTCTGAGACTCCTCTTCAGAATATTCATTGGGGCAACTGTTGTATGCTGAATCTGATGACTGTGTGTTTAGTGGTGTGTGACTCTGGATGTCATCAGCATTCGCATCTTGTGAACTGCACTCTGCTTGATTATCTTCCTGTGACATCTCTTCCTCAGTTGCATCTGCCTCTTCTTGACTATTACTCTCTATAGGAGTATCTTGAGAAACCTGTGAACTATATTCAGGACTTGAATGTTTACTGGCATGTTTATTTTTCAGTTTTTTTTGTGGTTTTTTATGGGAATCATTAGCAGGCTTGGCACTGTCGGCTCCTGACAGTATGTCAATCAAGTCACTCTTCTCCACTTGAGATTCAGGGTCTTTGTCAGCATCCTGTTCAATCTCTGGTGTTGCCAGTGTGGCTGCAGCTGCTTCTGCTATTGCTGCTTCATGTTTCTTTTTACCTTTCTTACTTTCTTTTTTAATGTCACTTACAGTTTTTGTACTTGTCTTAACAGTTTTGTTTGTAAGGACATCCAAATAATCATCATTTTCAGAGTAATTGATATTTGGCCGGTTTCTTCTTGACCTTCCAGTGGTATTCTCAGGTGGCTTTGGTTCTGGTGGAGGTTCCTTTGGTTGCACTTCCAGCCTTGGGGATTTGTGGACTGGACCAGCAGCATCCAGTTTTGCCAACTGTGACTCAATGGCATCTGCAGCATGCTGTTTGGTTTTAGATTCCTTGTCATTTTCAGGTACTGGTGATGCAAGAGTCTTGTATAGATCATATACATCAGAACCTGGTGAAGGAGAACTAGGTTTCTTAAGAGGTTCATCATCTGAATTTTTATGATGATGACGCTTATGAGATTTGTGCTCTTTTTTATCTTTTTTCTTTTCTTTTTTCGTTTCTTGAGTGAGACCAGCACATTTTATTGTGATTTTAAGACCTTCATGTTTGGGTGAACATATTGTCTCCACTGAAGGACTCTTTTTGTGATCTGAGCCAACATCTGAATGTGTGTCCATTGATGAATGTCTATCTGAACTAGGTGAAGTGAAACCTTCATTAGAATCGGTGCTGACAATTCTTGATGTTCCTTTAGATATTCTAAGCACTATGGGAGGTGGTTTGCGTTCATCATTTGTCTCTTTGCTAGTGGAAGGACTTGCCACTTCAACCTTTGCAGGAGTGGGAATGGGGCTTGCCACCAAAGGACTTGTCTTAGGAGATGGTACTTTAGGTGGTGGTGGTTCATAGCGAGTAAAGTCTGGTATAGGGCTGTTACTGCCATCTTCTGCATAATTTATTACTTTATCACGATTGCGAACCAAATAACGTTTGTTTGGTGGTTGACTACTTTCAGATGGGGTTTCCTCCTTTCTGGAGGCTTTGGTAGCCACTGAACCCTTCTTTGTTTTACTTTTTTCAGAGTTACGCCGAGGTAATTCAGGAGAGGATGAATCTCTGTTGTACACTCTGCTTCTCTTAGACTTCTTGTCCTTGCTGTTTGAAGGGTGTTCAGGTGAAAGTGGCGCTGCAGGTACGGGTGGCGCATAGGTAATCTGTGGCACTGGTGGAAAGGCCTCTGCATTGCGTGACTTGAAGAATTTTTTAGGTTTTGGTGGTGGTTGCTCAGTTTCCACCGCAGGCACTGTCAGCGGACTGTTTTGGTCTTGCACAGGCTTTTTGACAACATTATTTGCGAATGCTGAAATTAGAAAATTATTATTCAACTACAAGAAAACACCACCCACATACAACTGTGATACATAGCTTCTAATATGCTAATACAAAACTATTTCCATTCTACTTCCATACTGCACATTCATTGTACTTCAATACCTACAAGACTTCATTCACAAATCCCCTAAATAACTTTCACTAGTTGTTTGTGTTATCTGATGAGGTGAGAATGTTGTTTTAACTTAGTGACTTACTTTCAAGCTAAAGTACTAGTTAGTTCAAGGTTGAAAACCAGTGTAATGGTGAATGTTCTTACCGTGGGGGGTGCTTCTGATCGAAGTGAAGCTGGTGATGCCCCACTTGCCCACGGTGCCAGCGGAGCGCGCCGCAGTAGGGCAATTGCTGTTCTCTCTAAATAGGGCACTGTCCAGCGGCACGGCCACGACGCCGCTTCGGCCTCTGCCCCAGCGCGACATACTGATAATTGCATCAAAACGATGACACCTGCACCGTCTCGCCAAGACAATTCACCTCTCAAATGTCAAAACATAAAACGCATGCTGTTTTTAAACATGTAACCATGTGATATTTACGACTTTATTTCTTATCACGATCACTTTAGAATAATTGTTCAACTTTCTCCAAATGAAACGAAAACACAACCGAAGATAACACACCCGCCATTTTTAGAGGAGCGAAGTACTTTTCCCACAATCTTATTTGTTCATGTATTCGACCGTCACTGAGTGTATCACGTTAAGACTATTTCCATTATAATTACCGTTTTTCTTTGAACTTCTGAGGTAGATAATTATTGTTGATCGTAGCATTGAAATATTGATAAATAGGACACAAACTGCGATGTTGTCATCTCATAACACAATCGCCGCCATATTGGATTGGCATCTTGGCAAAACAAGCAGTGTTGCCAGATTGCTGTCTATTTGTTCCTCCAAATCTTACCGAAAAATCCCCAAAAGCATCTATTTAAAAAATAGCGTGAGCAATGCTTGTCTTAGATACTTCCGTCAAGCGTGGAACGTAAAAAAAACCACATAAGCTGTGTCAGAACAGTCGATCTTCAATAAATCAAAATCTTCAATTTTCTAGAAACCTGTACTCTGCAATCTAAGATTTCTATAAAAAAAATTTTTAGTTTTACGGGGCAAAATTTAAAACCTCCAACTTCCTCTCCATGATATTAGAAATCGCCCAAGTTAGCAGGAAATCTCCAACCTGGCTACACTAGAAAGAACATCATGTCAATGTTGTCAATTATGTCTATTAAAAAAGACTAATTATGATTATGCATACATAATTTTATGGAACCGGGCGTAAATTTACACGTTGACACTAATGCTCACACTAATGCTCACACTAATGCCACATTCAAAAATGATTTTTTTACTCGTAAATAATTACCCGACAAAGCGAAAGTGGTTTAAGAACGTACCATAGATACGTATTCTACTACCAACAGAATGGGTAAAAAAATCAAATGGTCACACTACAAATCATATGTTGCCAGTTATAAAATAATTATGTGCAAAATATGAGAAATGACATTTTTTAAATGAACAATAAGTCAATACTTCGAATAAATTGTATAAAATCTAAATTCCACTTTATTTCAACGACTACTAGAATAGTAGATATTATTTACTATCCATTTTAATGCATTTTTATTTTTAATAATTAATCGTTTACTGAAACATATTTGCACCATAAAAGAAACGATTGATATGTGTAAGAAGGATGGTGCTCTACCAATATCATCTTGCGTCTCTTATACTCTAGTAATCTTGACAACTGTGTGTCAACACAATCAAATGTTGCCATAATACAATAATAAATTCAGACTAAGGTAGAAAAGTGCGTTTCACGAAAGGTTTTACAATAGGGAACTTGCATGAATTTTAAAATTTAAAACTATGTGTTGCAGTCGATAGAATAGTACATAAAAAGATTAAATTGTGAGTAGTAATATTTATATATTTGTATTTATTGAGATATTTAGCTTTTTAGTAGCGCGAAATGGAACGTAATTTCAAACACCTATCAGCATTGAGTGACGTCATAGGATTTCTCTACCCTAAATTTAGGGAATATTTTTACAAGTGAGGCGGAATTATCTGAATAAATATATATTATTATTATAAACTATTATTATTTTTATAAATTATATACCTATTATAATAATTATACATAACTGTATATAGAAATAACTGGCAGTAACGCTTACACGTATCCAAATCTGCATAAACTTTGATAAACTTCTAAGGAAAATATTTTTTGCAATTGGCAACTTTTGTAATTAAAACAACGAATCATTACGATTACACCCTAGTTATTGTTCTTAGGATTACACAAATACTGTAAATAGTTTTATTACTCTTGTTTGTTTTGTGCTTTTATTGTTTTAAATTATAATCACAATGGAAGCGAAAAATCTTTTGACAAGTTCAAGACTGTTCACAGCTCACGTTTGTTTACATAAAATCCAATTACGTCACTTGAGAAAATGAATGCGTTTTGGCGCGAAAATTGTATTATGGGTTTTTACAAAGCTATATCTCTTTAAATAAGCATATTAAAAATCTTTTGTGTTCAGTAAAGTTTCTCTTTTTCAAGTATCTTTCGATTAAAAACAAAAAAAAAACATGCAAGTTCCCTATTGTAACGCCGTCCAAAATGTCGATTTTGCAGATTTAACTTTTCTTATTCAATCCATTATTCCAGTTAACTTATACCATCATTCAACGAAACGTCAAAAAAAGATGCAAGATGAAAATTGTATGACGTTGTATTTTTCGATCATTTCAATTAATACATAATTATATTAATTTATAGTATTAAATTTTCAATTATTAAATCGTTATAATGTAAATATCGAGTTCTGCTGGGTATCGGGACATTCGGGCATTCTTGGCAATGAATAAATAGATGGATGCTCTTGCCAAATCCGCAAACGATGCCGGTCCCTTTGTTGAATACAAAGTTCCTAACTCAGATTTAATTGTTTTGCTAAACGATATTCAAATTAAACGCTGGTCTAGGAAGCCAATTCTCGCTGAGTTCGACATACAAAAGTCGAGCGCTACAAACGTCTTGTCACGCTCACATGTAATGTTAGCGAATGAGATAGGACTAATGTCGAATTCGACATTCCACTACGAGAATCGCCTTTTAGGTCACTGAGTAATACTCGTCTTAACAAGGGCAAACGGTTCGCCGAAATATCTCCGTTATCTAGTACCAAAGTATGGTTCGAAAAATCCTATAGTTATTTATGGAGGACATTACAAGTTTATGCAGATTAAGAATTGGCCACTGCAGATTTCCTGCACACCTGTTTAGATTAAAATTGGATAATAACGCCTCATGCACGCACTGTACTAAAGAATTCTGCGATCTGGACCACCTATTTCTAAATTGCCCAGCATTGCAAAGATATCCTACAAACCAATAAATTTCCAATGTCTGTTAAGGAGTTGCTTAAAATTATTTACATTTATATAAGCAATACCTTCGGTCCTTTCTAAATATTAAATATGTATTTAATGTAGGAACGTATTTAAGTTTTCATGTTTTTAAAGTTTTTCATTATATAATTAGCTTTTTTGTTCTCAATTTTTAAGTTTAATTGTAGGTATTTTAAAAATTAATTTAATTTTGTTTGTGTTGTTGAAGGTTCTTAATTGATTATTTTGTGTACATTTTTGTGTATTGCTCTTAAACCCTTTGCTTTTAATACTTTCATTTAAATTTTCTAGTTTTTAAATTTCTTTGTTTTTAATTATTATAATTTTCTAGTTTCTGTATATACTTTTTGACTGATGACTTAATGGCCAAAGTCATAATAAATAAATAAATAAAAAAATAGTATTAAATTCTTTTGAAATGTAATGGTAACGTTACGGTCAAAAGTCTATTTCTGAGTACTAATGACCGTTATAAATGAACATAATATAATAATAAGCGATTTTAAATTGAATTGATCGTGTTTACTTGACAATAATAAATGCGACATCTCGGATCGAATGTAGTACTTTTATGGCTTTATTAAAATGATTTCTATTTATTTGTCAAAAGTTACCTAACTCGCGACTTAGGTAGATTATTTTTACAAACTAATAATTATAAAATTGTGAAATACTTTTGTGAGCCCAAGGTTCGATTTAGAAAAAAGGTGTCTCACTTATTTTGCTTGCGTCGAAACATTGGAACTAATAATAAATTATGGAATTTGACAGTCGATATTCACCAACAGCGCCACTCCTATTGGCATAGGAAGAATAATCTAGAGATGTGTCATGGATCGCAAAAAAGCTTAGTCAAGTGGTCGATTAATACATTTTTGTTAACAATTGTATCGTGAAATACATTATTGGCTACAATGATGCAAAACGGTATAATATTTTTTAGAATTGTAATTACAAGAAGCTTCGTGAAATAAGACCCTGTTATCGGCACCGAAGTGTCATCATAACGGTTCCCTTTTTACCGTTTGGGTACGGAACCCTAATAGGTAAATAATAGATACGTCTTATAAAAATAAATTCTTTTAAATGCATTGCTTAAATGATTGGATTACATACAACCATTATACCTGGCGTTAACTTAATTTGCTGTGTAATTTTTATACTAAGAAACTAAATTAATTTTAAACTTATTTGTTTCTTTACTTTTATTGTTCATGATAAAAAAACGGCCAAGTGCGAGTCTGAGTTCCGTTGTAAAAAGAAATATTTTTCGTCTTTAAATCAGTGCCTTAATTTTATTCTCAAAAAATATAAATGTTTCGAAGTTCGTTTTATTTTTGCCGTATACAATACCATCTATCGAGTCAATATAAATTATTTCAGATTATTCGTCGTTTAAAATTGATAATATTTTTTTTATTTCTCAAAAACTGTAGTTTTGAAACATCGTTTTATTTTTCCTGAACTTGATTATAATAAATTTTAAAGGATTTTATAGATTCAAATTACTAAAATACATGCAACAGATTGTGATCTGCGTTTTGCGGTCCAATCAAAACGCAATGCATTGCATTCATTTGTATTAACTTTCTATGAGAGAGAATTACTTTTACCGGACTGCAGAAAGAAGATCACTCCCTGTGTGACAAATACCTATGTAAAGTCGCGGTCAGAAAGTGTTTACCACCCTAAGGTCCACAATTGCATGAACACGTCAGTTTTATAAGGTCGTTGTCTAAAATTGTCACTAGGCATTATTGTTGTTTTTTTAAGGCAAAGGGAACTGAGCCCATACAGCCATGTCTGATGTAAACAACTCTTTAAAGTCTTCATTAAAATGCTGGTGTGACACATTTAAATGCTATCTGGTAGAATCTTCCACGCTTCTGCACCATCCGAACCAAAGAAGAAGGCGTCCCGGACGCAGTATGGCTCTTCAAAATCCAGTCAAGTACGGATCGGGCTGCAGCGTTTATTTGACTTTACTTCACTGTCCCACGCACTATTCACATCTTGTCGAAGTTCTTCGAACAAGAAACACCATTCTTACTAGAAAAGTATTACTTAAAACAATTTGCAAGACAAAACGAAGCCAAGCTGAGGTGGATGCCACAAAAGCGCGGGAGAAACTCTCCACTAGGCATAGATAGAACTCTACTTTGAAACATCAAACGTTCAAAGAGATGACGTAGTACTAGGTCACATCTAAGTTCGAGTACCTACACACATCATTGTGTGAAAAATATTCTTATTGATTTCTGTTCCAGTTTTGATCGTGTAGGGAATTAGGGATGCTACTTGCTATCTATTTGCTATCGTTACTGGGTAAGCGCGTCTAGCGGAGCTGCGGAGACTCCCGAGCATAGAATTATATAATAATATTGGCATCTCCCGAAGAATCCCTAGAATCCGCTAGAGTAGCAACCACCTTTCTATGATAAAATAAAGTAGGTATGACGTCAAATATCTTCCTGTTGTTTTAGCGTTGATATGTTTCGCCGGTGTTTATTAGTGTGCCACCTGAACCTCATCGCTACTTACTATCAGGTGAGATTGAGATCAAATTCGTAGTAAAATTGACCTAACCACTTAAAGTCGACTCACGAAAGCTCGAATCACGGAAGTGCGACACAACCGATTTTTTTAGCAACGATGGTATTGTAGACATGGCACATGAAATATACCTACCTATAATAGTACATTATGATATAAGTGCGGTAAGTTGAAAATTACAGCCGAGGCGATATTGCTAGCCCGAGCCGTAGGCGAGGGCTATAAGGAAGCAGAGGCTGTAATTTTCAAAGCGCACGTATGTCATACGACGTTTTATAACATATTTACGAGGAAATAAATAAAACTTTGACTTTCTTAAACGAATAAATCTTTAATTACTTGTTAAAGCAGTTATAGAAATTTGAACAATTTTTAAAAGTGATTGTTACGTTGCCAGTTGCTTTTTAGCATTGAATAGTAGCACCACAATGAGCTTGACTTATATTTTTGAGAAAGTTCCATGAAATATGCTAAAAACACATTTTCTGAAAATGAATTTGCATCTTTGCTTGTTTTCCATATGATGAAATTTTGATACGCTTGTAAGTATCTATCGGTCGATTTTTCAGGCAAGAGGTTTAGAGTAGCCTTTTTCGCTGCGTTTAAGACTTGTGGCGGTGTCAAATTAATAAATTCATCACTACTTGACGACATTTTCAAATAAAAACAATACAGCGAAAAGAAAAAGCGCGCGGAATAATTTTACTTGTCCACAAATTAGCGATGCGCGCGCATCAACTTTTTTTAGGTAAAGGTACAAAAACAGCCAGTATTACTAATAAAGTAAATTAATATTTTTGTGTTTTTGTTACAGATAAATGGTTGTAATTTATTGTCAAAATTAATTAAATTAAAGAATTAAATCTTTATTTATTATATTTTATCTCCCAAAGTTAATTTTATTCATAAAATATTGACCACTTTTTTAACATAAAAACTCTTTGCTAAGATTTTAAAAAGTATCGTTCATTTTTAGACGGAGCATCTTAAAAAACCGTACATGTTACTTTATTTAAAAAAACTCGTGCGTTTCACATTACTATAACGCACAAGTGCGTAATGAGATACATTACGATATTGAAATTGGTGTAATTACAGCCACTTTACGAGCAAATATGTTATAAAAAGAATATAATATACACCTTATAGTACAGAACTGTCCAGGTAGTGGTGAATTAAGATGTTCAACTTTACCTAGTGTCCGACCGAAGCTTCGGCTTCGGCTTTGCCCACCTTCGGCCAAAAAAAACACCTTCGGGAAAACCTTCGGCTTCGGTCAAAATAGGCCGAAGTTTTGGCCGAAGCCGAAGGTTCCAAACAAACGAAGAATTCGAACGAAATTTTACAAATGAGCGGAGAACATTATTTCTAAAAGTTATTATTTTTCACAAATCGCAAGGTAATTTTGATTACCACTAGATCAACTTCTAGAGAAGATTAAAATTACCTTTCTATATTATATTATACAGTCGATATAAAACCTTCAATTTTAAAGTTATAAAATCAAATCATTTAAATTAGCTTGTATCCAATATTGAACAAAATTCTTAGAGCTTTTAAACCTTCGGCTTCGGCTTCGACCGAAGGTTGTGCCGATAACCGAATAATCGGCTTTCTTTCGGACACTAACTTTACCACTAAGTACCTCTTCGAAAGCTTTTGAATTGAGTTTTTTGAGCATTTAGAGATAATTTGGAGATAATTTTATTTAGAGATAATTTAGAGACAGTTTTATCGTCTACGTCATAATAATTTAGAGGTAATTTTATCGTTTAAATTCATTAAATTTGGAGATAATTTTAGATAGAAGATAATTAAATTTATTAATTTTATAGATAATTTGATCGTCTACGTCCGTACTACATCCACAATAAATAGCTTCAACGAACTACACCTACTATCATATAATGTTTATTCCGACGCAACGCGTTGCCATCTTATAGCGGGGCTCATGAAATTGGCAGGGTCGTAAAAATAGCGGCCCGCCATTCGTCCGCCCATAATAAAACTGGAAGGTCCCGGCAACCCTCGTTTCATCCCCACACGGACTCTTTAATAGTTTTTCATTACTCAAGTAGACGCCCATAAAAAAGGGAATAAAGGCGATGAAGAAAATTGCATGGCCTGCATAATGCTTGCGTTCCTAGCGCCCATAAATTTTACATAAAGCAAAATTGGATCAGGAAATTGTTCACAGGGAATTATTTATGGTTCCAACAATGGGCGATGGCTATAAAATAGGAGTGACTATAATTTTGTATAGGCTAAGGTTGTAAATAACTCGCAAAGTTTGCACATTGCAGCTCTAGACTTATTCTGAGGTAGAGTACGTATAAACTCAATGATTATAGGCAACAATTTGGTACTTCGAGTACGTACCCTACACCTACGAGTAGGTAGTGGTAGATCCTAAAGTGAAGGATCGCCTGGGGTGGTACCACCCTCTTATCTATTTCTGCCGTGAATCAGAGATGCTTGCATTTCTGTGTTTCGGTTTGAAGGGTAAGAGAGCCAGCGTAATTTCCGGCACATGAGGCACTCTATCTTAGTCCTCAAGGTTAGCAGCGCATCAAAAACCCTCTAATATTAATACAGTGAGGTGAGATGTCTATGGGCGACGGTGACCACTTACCATCAGGTGGCCCGTTTGCTCGTCTGCTCTCCTTATTTAATAAAAAAAAGGTATAACTAAGTAATCGTGAGGTATCTTATCTTATCTTATGATAAGGGGCCGGGAATAACCCCAGCGGCATTTAGACCCTTGAGGATATTTTCTGCCTACCCCATTTCACACACTGGTCATCTCAGTGTGCAGGTTTCCTCACGATGTTTTCCTTCACCGTTAGAGCAGTCGGTAAATGTACGTAAGTCTTCGGAAAATACGAAAAACTCATTGGTACATGGCACTGCATGGTTTCGAACCAGGACCTCCCGCACGGGAGTCCGGTTTCCTAGCCACTGTGCCACTTAGGTATAAGTAGGTAAGTATTATATATGGATTGTAGGAAATCATTGTAAGACAACATTTAATCGTAGTACAAGAAATTTGGGTAGGGCAGGTTAGGGTAGAGCTAAAGTATGATGGGAGATTAACTAGAATAAATCTTTGATAGTCGGGAGCTGAATCAAACTCACCAGGTGCAAGACTGTGCTAGACAGAGGCGTAATTCCGGTGCGCCTGGCTAAATCTAAGCTAAACGTAAATGAAACTGTCTCAAACCTAGCCATATTGCGGTCTTAAATTGTTTTATACTACTACTTATTTATTTCATAGTGAACTCCATAACACAGAATAGTAACTTGACAGGGTTTTTATATACCTGATCAGAGTATACACCCGTACAGGATTACGTTTGACGATGACATTTTAATAGCGATTTGCTTTAGCGAGTGACACGCCAAAATCAGTTTGGTGTCAGGGTCACTCAGGGTGTAACTAAAATACTTAGATAATAATAGTACATTACTGCAGAAATTAGCCATTATTGGCTATTTTTTTTGGAAATTAGCCATTTTGAAACGATTTTAATGATCCAAGGCTAAAAATGGCTATTCCGGCCGATGCTTGTGTAGTGCCTTTCTCAAATAAAGCGAAGAAATAAAATAAATAACATTCCAAATTACTAATTCCAAGTCGAAAGTATTAGGCGTCCAAGGCGTTAGGAAAGAAGTGACGTTGTCAGTCAGAAAAATAATATATTTCAAAAATATATTTTTTTGGTAATGGCGCTACATTATATCTCAGTCTGAGTCACTTGAATTATTGTATGTACTTATAAAACGAGTAAAGACGCTAGCTAGTGTTCTATACATAGCATCAATTTTAGATTGGCCATGCAAGCACGAAAAGATGCCCTTTATATGAGCAGGTGTGACTGTGATGAAAAAATAGGCAAACTTTACGTGTGAAAACTTCTTGGCTAACTTTGACCTCCTTCCTTAGCGCTCCTAATTATTTTAGCCAAAAAGAACATTTGACAAAATGAGCTTTGTTTATCGATGTTTTCAACGATACCTTTTTTACATTATCTTTAAAATTGATGAAGTTATTAGCTTTTGAACGAAGACATAAAAGTGATACTCGATGCCCGAACCACGGCTCGTACATGAGTTATAAGGTTTTTTTACATCAAAAATATTGATTGGAGAGTGCCTCAAAGTATACCTATCCCAGCACAATTCAGATTTACAAAACATAAAAATAATTCCTTTGTGTCAATAATAAATAAATTATAACCAATATAGATCTGATTTACCATCGTAGATGTCACATTGTATATATTAGCGTATTGTCACAACACGACCAAACAGTCTTGATTTACGCGTCATTTATGATGCCGTAAATCTCAAATTAGCGGTTAACGCGCCTTTTACGGCGGACAGCAAAGCCGAAACTAATCAGACCAAGGGATCAATATTTTCCCATCTCGATTTCAGGACCCCCTCCTTGTTACATTTTATGAAGATAGGTACAGCTATGTAGCATCGGTTTATGTAATTTCTGTGGTAAAACGAAGGGTGAGATAATGGGATATCAGTCGTAAAGTTAAAGGTATCGGAGTGCTCCATGGGCATTTCATGCAATTCCATGGCATGGGAATAAAATGTCTTAAAATCTGTGAATCAAAATCTGCGAAAAGGCAGAATTTTGAACCTTGTATCACCCTAAAGCATCGCCAGCACGTTGTATTTTTAAAAAATATTTAAAAGTGAATGGTGACTTTATAATATAATGGCCACTTTTAATAAAAAAATAATTGACATCGCCATAAAAGTTAAAAAGAAAAAATAATTTTGTTCATAATTTTATTATATGGCTACTCTGTCTATTTTTTTGGCAACCGCTAGCCAGTTTCGACAATAAAAACTTTTTGTAAATAAATATAATAATGGCCGCATTCTTTAAAAAAATAATTGACATCGCCATAAAAGTAAAAGAAAATAGTTTTATTCATAATTTTATTATATGGCTATCTGTCTAATTTTTTTTTGGCAACCGGTAGCCAATAATAACTTTTTGGAAATAACTTTAACTTAAAAGAAACTTTTTTGGATAATTAAATATAATATTATTATCATTGCCATTAGTGCAAAAGAGCAAATATTTTCAATTATTTTTAGCTCAGATATTTTTGGCTACTTATAGAAAGAAAATTGCATTGGCACTGCATGCCCAGTAAATAGGTATTAATCGATACTTAACCTAGGTATACGAACTTTTTAGAGTTAGAGCAAAAGAAACATGTAGAATTTCGTAAATATATTCAAAAAGATTAGTGAGTTTTCTCCCGCGCTTTTGTCGCGTCCACACCAGCTTTTTTTCGTTGTCTTGCAAATTGTTTTACAGTAGTGCTTTTCAAGTAAGAATGGTGTTTTTTATTCGAAGAACGTCTACAAAATGTGATTAATGAGTGGGACAGTGAAGTAAAGTCAAATAAGACGCTGCAGCCCGATCCGTACTTGGCTGGATTTTGAAGAGCCATACTGCGTCCGGGACGCCTTCATCTTTGGTTCGGATGGTGCAGAAGCGTGGAAGATTCTCCCAGATAGCATTGAAATGTGTCACACCAGCATTTTAATGAAGACTTGCAAGAGTTGTTTACATCAGACATGGCTGTATGGGCTCAGTTCCCTTTGCCTTAAAAAAAAACAACAATCAAAAAGATTAAATACTTACCTACTTATAATCCACAGACTCGTTATTTTTCGCCATTAACTGAAGAGAAAGAAGAACAGTTTCACCACTTTTGATCGCATTGAATTTCGTACAAAAAATCGACAAGTATCTATAGAGAATTACAGACTGCCGAGAAATGAACTGAAATACAGCATACGAAAGACATTACTATTTTATTGGTAAGTACTAACTGCTAAAATTGCATTAATTTTTTGCTTAAATGATTATAAATACACGCCTAAATTCTGTAGTTTCCAAGTAACAAATAATGAATACGTTTCTTAAAAATTAAGAAATAGATAAATTAATTGGTCAAATTTTAATGTGAAAGCAGAACTAAAATTCGTTAAAAATAAAATAGCTACATGCAATCAAAAATCAGACGATAGAAAGAAACGGCAATAGAGCATTATGACGTCACTGTGCTGTAGCGCCATGCAAGAAGGTCCTGGCTACATACCTATAAAGAACTGTTTTGCTAAAAAGGAACAAAGCATCTCTCCCGTACTAACTTTAACCATCAATATCTCTGATGTTAGTTGAGATATCGAAAAACGAATTTTAAATCTTTCTTCAGGATATCCATGTAAGTCGATTGATGGAATTTTTTTATAAGTCAAATACCCAATTGTAAACATTATCTAAAGATGAATAATATCATTCAATAGCATCACGTATACTTAATTAGAACATAAGTTTACTTACTAAGTTGTAGGTATTATACCAAACATAAAGTTTTTATTATTAAATGGAACTTTTGGAGGTACCTAATAGGTATTCGTAAGTACCTATATAAGGATTAGGTTACGAATACAAGGAAATTTACAAAGAAAAAGTTAAGTACTTATATAAAAGAAATATAAAACTATATCATAAAAGAAATCGCAATCCGAAAATGTAATCGAAGTACTTACATTACCTACTTATTGTAATCGAATTATATGTAAGTATAACATCGATTATTAATTATCGGAATTGATTATTAATCCTATTACTAAAAGTAATGATTATTATTTTTGGTAGACAAACCATTGTATAATAATAGTTTGATTAATTACTGACTTGTGCCAAACAAAATTCTGTCGTACCTACCTACTGATATCGTCGCGTAGGTGGTCAAAGGTAAACCTATATACCTACATAAATTAATAAATAAAATAAGCCTTTATTTATCCTATTTAACAATATTAAACGAACAAAGCTTATGAAAAAAAAACTTACTTCTAATCAACATGCAATAAGTTCTAAAAAGATTATTTGTTTGTTTTATGGAGACATCTATTGTATAGGCCTCCTCCATCATTTGCCAGTTTTCCCTGTCTTGAGCTAGGCGAGTCCAGGTCGAAACTGCTGTAGCCACGATGAACCTACCTACTTAGGTACTTTAATTGTTATCAAGTAGATAGATGTTGTTGTTATAAAACTAATACCTCTAAGAAGAAATACTAAAAGTAACAGAGGCTTTATATGCTCTGCGTACGCTTTTTATAGTAGCTCTTCGGAGCTTTTTTATTTTTACGGCGGACGTGCTCCGTCGCTACCGCCTGCTTCAATTATTTATTATGCTCTATAAAACAGCGTAGAGATACGACGACGCCTCTACATGAACTGAACATATCTATGAAGTGTAGGTGTAGAATATATGTGTACATAATATGTGATTACCACTATTACCTAATGTAATAAGTATGAACAAAAGCGTCGGTGGCACAGTGGCAAGGACGCCGGACTCCCATGCGGGAGGTCCGAGTTCGAAACCATGCTATGCCATGTACCAATGAGTTTTTCGTATTTTTACGAAGACTTACGTACATTTACTGACTGCTCTAACGGTGAAGGAAAACATCGTGAGGAAACCTGCACGTCTAAGGAAATTAAAAGTTTTCGAAGGCGTGTGAAATCCACCGCACAGCACTGGGCCCGCTCGGTGGATCATGGCCCGTACCCCCTTGTGCAAAGGGAGGCCTGTGCCCCAACAGTGGGGACATTAATAGGCTGATGATGATGATGAAGTATGAAAAAACTTGCTAAGTGCGAGGCGGGTCTCGCTGTATAGTGATCCGTAATACTTCAAGATGTAAAAAACTTAGGTCATTCTCCGTCAGTTGCACGAAACGTTCTTAAAGGTAAGTCTTCGTTGCTTGCTTATCGTATGGTTAATGGCCAACCTATTCGTTAAAAATGTATTTTCTTTTATTTACGAGCTAGAAGCACGTGACAGGGCGACATAAATATGGTTCAGTTTTCCTCTTCGGAATCCTTAAAAATAGTAACATGTTTTTTTATGTATCATATGATTTTTCCATCACATGAAGGTTGCCTGGAAGATATCGCTTAAAGCGATAAGGCCGCCTTCTGTACATTGTTTTGTACCTACCTCTCTTTATGTTGTATGTTTTGTTTTTGTCTCGGGTGTGCAATAAAGTATATTTGTATTTTTTATAGAATTTATTTAAGTACAGTGAGTACCTACATAAACATACATTTCAGGTTTGATATGTGACATTGTGTTACATTTTGGAGCGGATCCAGTCTACATAGGAGGTGACCCGAGCGAAGCCAGCGGGGTAGCCGCGCTGGCAGCCCGCCGCGGCTACGAACGACGCCACTCCGATCTGAAAACCGTTCATTTTCGTATTTTTCTTCAAGTAGTACAAATTGATGAAAAAACAGGACACACATTTGATATCATACAGTGACTCAATTTAGGGATACATTTTGGTTAAGGGTACACAAATCTCATCAATAATCAAATTTTCATCATGGGTAAGCAACCCATAGTAGTACGATAGGTATAAATTCAGAAAAAACCTTGTGTTTTGGGAACCTTTCCGACTAGGAATTGACCTTGAAATCACTTGTAAGTACCTATCACTACTATAACTTTATTAGGAATTAAGCTTATCAGCAGTTACTCTCTGCAGCCAGCAATATCCAGAGGGCCATCAGAGTACCCCAGTGTACTCTCCTGGGCTTCGACAGCGCTCGTAGACGGCATTAATCATACAAGAAGTAGTATGAAGCTGATGCAGAATTTTACACTGCGTTTATTATACAGAAGTCAGATGGGCACACGCGTCAGTCTTACCGTCGCTAGTGATGTTTAGAGGACCACTAGAGTCTCCTTGACACGTAGTTCGATCCCAGATACGTAATACAGTGTTGACTCCTGTACTGCGACTTCGTAACGCTAGTTCGAAGCGCGCCAGTTCGATACCACGCTAGTTTATGCACTTCTGCACTGCGTTCGTGTTATTCAGTAAGATCGATACGTATTTGCCGCTAGTGATTTCTAGAGGGTTACCCTAGAGTCCCCTTGACATACCTTCGCCCCCTCGAAACCATTCGCACAACTAGTGGATTGGCACACAAATTATTTCTAAATACAAAATCAGAAGCTATGAAACCCCCGAATGCCAATTTTCACACTGATAGGAACAAATATTAAGCATTGCCATATCTACAGCGGCGCCAACTGGTGGATTAGCACAACAAAATCCAGCTAACAATCTGCTCTGTTAAATTCCAAAGCTATAGCAATAAACCGCATCGAAATTGGTTCAGCCGTTTCGGAGCTAGATGGGAATACACATACACACACAAACAAACATCCTCTTTGGTCAAACGCATGTACCTTCTCCGTTCCGTCGTGGGTACGATTTGATGTATCGGTAGGTACCTACATTCTATAGCGTATCTTGGTAGGTATTGAGTTCTAATACTTACCAGTACACGATCACCACCGCTAGTGACGTCTAGAGGTCCACCAGAATCCCCTTGACACGTACTCCGCCCATTGGCACCGCTGGTACATAGCGTCGAGTCTCGTACGACGTTAGTGCCAAACGTCTGAGCGCAGACTGCATTCGTGATCACTTGGAGGCTTACATGGTATAAGAACTGGTTTGTGCCGAGGCCTGTATCCGCTGAAAAATTAATAAAAAATTAATACCATAGTCAACAGTGTTTATTATTTTCTATAATTTATAGGTAAGTACTTATTTGTACCTATTTGTAGGGTACTTTGATGGAATACAAATTATACTGAAAGAATATACTGATACAAAAGAAATTATTACATAAGATGATTACAATCAACAAAAATTAGGTTCATAATACAATTCTGAAATAGACCTATTTGAATTGAAGAGAAATAGGTAGAATAAACCAGTTGTAACACATGAAAAGCAATAAATGGTATGAGTATGAGTATGAGTATGATCACTTACCGTCGCTAATTCTGCCAAAACCACAAATACTGGCCCAAACACCAGCAAAGTTGATGTTTAACAGAGAACCCGATGGAAGAGCGACAGGTCTGATGTTATCTGCAATTACAAAAATATACTTTCCCTCCTGTGGACTACCACAGCTAAATAATAATCTATTTCAAGACTTGCAACAGAAAAGGATTTTGTCGCAGCGGTAGGTTTCAATCATATCATGAGCGATATTATTAGTCATTTGGTCTTAGACAAATTCAATTATTCTTTTACATCTTCTGGAAACTTGGAAAAATATTTCTATGTAAGTAGGTATTTACTTCCAAATTGTTTGCAATACTTGTAACAGAGGGATTCGTATGATTAGGGTCGCCTTTTATTTTTGTTTGTTTAATTGGGCAGTATACCTAACATACTATATTATTTGATTCATTCTGTTCTACAGAAAGAACTAATAGTAACAAAGCCTATTTGAAAGTAGCAATTTAACAGGACTTTGAAAAGAAAATAATGTCAACCCAATAAGTTGTAAGTAGATAAGTAGGTAAGTACTTACTATTATAATTCACCCAGGGAAACGTAATAATAGCGATATCGTTAACAGCATTATTGGGGCTGAAGTTTGGGTGCATCTCAACATCCCTGGTGATGACTCTGGTGCCTCCAGCCATGAAGAGGAAGGACTCGAAGATCAGAGTGAAGGAGAAGGCCTGAGTGCGACCGTCCCACCAGCAGTGGGCGGCGGTGACCGCTCGCGTGTTCGTCAGAAGACCAGACCCGCACATAGACATGAGGCCGTTGGTCAGTATTATGGCTAGACCTCCCTGTGTACAAAAAATTTGTTGTGTTGTTAAAATATGTTGTGTTGTGTTAAAAAATATTTGAAGAAGGTTTACAAGACGTGACACCGCAGAGGTGGAATGAATGTGTTAAACATATAATAAAGAAAGGAGAAAAAATGTGTACACTGGACCACCTAATTGATACAGTAACAGATCAATTTATAATAAATGTTACTGATTCTGACTCATCAGCAAGTTCGTCTGATTCATCTAAAAGTGAATAAATTACAAATACCTACAAAATCAATATTTCGTTTCTTTTTGTACTTCCCATATTTTTCCTGTCGAAATAAAGTCAATGCTTAAAACAAGAGACATTGATTAGGTATTAATATTTATTAAGCCTTTCTATAATAATGCAAACACTCGCAACCTTTGAAACCTCAATTCACTAATAAAATTATATCGAATAATTTTAAGACTATGTTTAATTAATTATGTATAGGTATTTAAGAAAATGTTTTACACCTCTGAAATGTCAGTTTGACTATTACATTTGTTTGTTTATATTTTTGAACTCGGATTTTATTTCTTTGTTTAGCTGGGTATTTTTTTAAGTTTTCTATATCTTCGAAAAGCCTTCCCTCCAGAGTTTCCTCTTATTTTCTTCCAAATAAATTCCCAGTCACGTGCAGTATATGATGCATATTGCTTTGTCACAATTAAAGCGAGATTTAAAAAAATATAAAAACATGTCGCCTTCTTGAAAACACGAGAAAGGCATCTTTCAGATGTATATGTTTTAGAGAATTTATGCTCAAACAACAACTCTAAAAACATAACATCTGAAAGATACCTGTCCCTTATTTTCAAGAAGGCGACATGGTTTTTGAATTAAACAATCTCGCCTAATTGTGACAAAGCAATATGCATTATCTACTGTACGTGACTTGGTATTTATTTGGAAGAAAAGAAGAGGAAACTCTGAAAGGGACTATTCGAAGATATAGAACACTAAAACTATTGCATACGAGTAATTACGCATAGGTACGCAACTAAAACTATCGCATTTGTTTGATCGAAGTTATTTGAATCTATAAAAAATATATAATAATCCATATCAAATTAGCGTGTTATGGTGGTAACAAAGTGTAGGTATAATCCAAAAGCACTTTCCGAAGTTTTTTATTTTAAAATGGGAACTGTTTTTCACCCTGTCATGCATGTATGGAGCTGAGAGTGAGGATTGTTATTGTTTTGGTCACAAAACAATAATAATATTATATATGTGTTTAATACATAATGCTGCATTGGTACTTAAGCAGTCGGTATTTACACACCCTTTCACACACACATACACATACTCACATACACAACACACCCTCAAACTCTCACGCCACCACATATTAATCTTAGTCACTTAGCCAGCACTTGATTAACAAGTACTTACAAATAACATTTAACACTCGTGGTAAATATGTATGATATATTCATGTTAATTCTACATTATTAGTCTTAAAGTTAACCGCGTTCTGTAGGTATACAAGTCATATATAAACGAGGAAATCTGTAATTGGCCTTCTTTAAGTTTAATACATACGTAATTATATAATTGTTAATGCTGTAGATTTCCCTTATAAATAAAATAAAAAAAATAAAAATAAAATTGACCCCACACTTCATCGATTTTGAAACCATAGAAATCTAGTAAACCGAAAAATAGATTTACTTAAGTAGTACCTTCGTAAACCTTAAGTTTAAGTAGGTTCGGTCCGGTTCATTTGCTTCTTTCAAAATCAAACTTGAAACTTACATAGTGAGGGAACATTCCAACAGACGCCACTGCTCCTCCTACTATCCTCGAGCCATCGAAATCTGTGTTCTGGTCTGCCGCGGCGAGGCGAGATGCAGCCTTGATGCCGATTCTCTGATGGTAGTCGAAGCTAAGCAACTCCTCACTCAGCACCACACCGAATAGAAACACGAACAGAAGCACCCTCATGGTCAATAGTAATGAAGTCTTGGTATGATTAATTAAAAAAATGATAACGTGGGTATTTATATGAGAATGAAAGTAATCTTATCAGAAGGATTATGAGATATTGCAGAGTTATGCTTAATCATCACGCTTATTGGATTTGGTGGATGGATTCACATAAAGGTCTTGAATTTCAATTTTTTATTTTTAAGGACAAAATATAGAATATTATAAGTGAAATTAAATGTATAAGTTATAAGTGAAATATATATATTTCATTTATAACTTATACATTTAATTTCACTTATAAATATATTATAAGTGAAACTTATAATATATTATAAGTGAAACTTATAATATATTATAAGTGAAACTTATAATATATTATAAGTGAAACTTATAATATATTATAAGTGAAACTTATAATATATTTATAAGGGAAAATTCGCAATTTCTACTGGTACTTTGAAAGTAAATTAGCAATTTTCATGTATACCTACATCTAGTACCTACCTATCCCTATTTTACCGTCAGTTCACGAAACGTTCTTAAAGTTAAGTCTTCATTAAAATATGTAGGTATATTATGTTTTTCCTTTCTATGACATGTCCTTAGATAGAGATGACACGAGACTTTATAGGAAACCTTAACATTTAAGGAAGTTTCTTGCAACTCACGGTTAGTCTAAGAAAGTTACCGCCGCCCCGCTTTGCGTCATAAGCATAAGCAACCATATTTATTTCTACCAGAAAGGGACATAAAAAAACTCTGGGCTCGAGGATTGCTTTCGAACTGATCCATAAACTTTATCGATTATCGCATCTTTGACACATGTGCCCGCCTTTACGGCAATGGCGGCTGCAATACTCTTTTCTGATTCGTCGAGGACACCGAGCTTTCTCCTCGGGTAAGCACGCATGCGCTTGTAAAAACAAAGTGCAATATGGCCGATGCATCGAAAATGACAGTTTGATAAGGAAAGCTTGATTGGTGAATATTGTCCTGTTGCATCGAAGTGATTGGCTAAAATTTTGTTGTTACTGAATCTGGTTGGACGAATATTCGTAATTTCCCATTCAATATTTTTATATAAATCCGTAACATACGGAGTAGAGCCACGGTATTTTTATAGAAAACTAAAATACTTACCTGTTTTAGGATCTAGTTTTGAGTTCTATTCTAGTAAAAGTGAAAGAAAGTAAATATTATTTTGTTTCAGTAATTCTTAAAAGGATAAATCAGGTAAGAGAACAAAACTAAACAAAAGGTAGAAATTAGCTCAAAGTACACCGCAGAGCATAGTATGGGAAAAATAATGCTGGTGAAGAAATTTAAAAAACTATAGGTATGTTATGTGTATTGATGCATATATAACAAAAGAACTACAAATTAGTAGAAACTTTCTATGTATAGTTTTCGAGAAAATAAATTATAAGTGACTACTTACTTTAACTATGCTACTAGTTTTAAAATTACTTAAATATTTTTAGTCACAAATTACGTACATGTCGATAAAACAGTTAAGTACTTACCAGCAATTAGAGTCGAAAATGACTCGAACTTAGGATCGAATCACCACTCCGTTTAAATTTTTTTTTAATACTTAAATATACAGTAGATATCTTTTACATTTTTAAACCACATCTCTACATTTTTCTATCCATCACTAACTTCGAACTTAAAGTCAACTGCGTTAACCGAACCATGTCTAAATAGCAACTGATCTGTGTTATTTATTTTATTTGTGTAGACTTTTTGGGACTTCTTTGTGTGAATTAGTAGAATCAATAAAATCACGAGGCATGTATATTCGGCCAAACGACCGCCAACATCTTACGTGATACCTACTTATACGTGTACATCTGCGGGCAGGGTTGGATCTAGAGTTAGCATTTACCGAATTTTGTATGGGTGGAGTTGGGACTGCATAATATACACTGATCGGAGTAGGTAGGGCTCTTTCGGGTCAATGTCCTCAAAGGTTATATTAATATGGATATGATTTCGGGATCCCGTTTTAAGTTATCGCGCAAATGTTGTAAATTACTTTTATAAACCTCGCCCTTACTCGGCGGATTACGATTTTTTAAAAATTGTGAACTTACGAAGAAGTTAAAACACTACCATAGGTACACTAGCGCCATGAATCTTAAAAAAAAATATTTCGCCACCAATCTTAAATGTGTATCAAAATAAATATAACGTTAAAAATCTAAATAATATATTTATTCAATCCCGGAAATCCCGGGATTATTGGGCATACTTATCCATATTATGACCGTATGTGGCAAGTACCAAAAACAGCCCTACCTACTCCGATCATAGATAATAAAGAAACTGTATAGATTGGATCAGTTTCCATATTAGGTAAGAACTTACTTGCTTACTTGCTAGAAACTAGCGGTAGGTACCTACTCCCGAAAATTCATTTCTCCTTAATTGTGACATTTATAAAAAATAGGCAGTAGAATTGTTCCACGGATGAAGAATATTTTTTTAAATAATAGTTTTGTATTGTCATAGTGAAATAATAAACAGTAGAAGCTTTCTACTATCAAGAGAAATGTTTTTTTTAGGAGTGGCGCTAATATTGCTACTCCTATAGGAGTTGAGCCTTAACCTTATACCTTTTGAGTCAAAACTCAAAACAAAAACTGAACTCAAAACAAAAACTCAACTCTAAACAAAAACTCAACTCAAAACTTTTGACGAAGTGACGAAATAGGTAGGTAAGCTATAAAAAGAGATGCCTAGGTACCTAAGTTTGCCCCTGGCCTGACTTGTATTTTTTGTTTACCCCTTTGGGTGACTCTTTGGACCGTACCATCAATGGAGGTATTAGGCTAACAATGCCTGTGATAATCACTACCCTTTTGAACAATTTATGGCCAAAATAAAGTTTTTGGATAATGGGTTACTGTTTCACAAAAGAGTAGGAGACTTTATTGTTGGAAGTTTAGGTTACATTTTTTAAACTTTAATAAGTATGAAAATTATTGTAATTTTCATTACTTACTAACTTACATTATAAAGAAATAATTAAAAAGAAAGAAAGAAAGAAATTATTAAGAAATAATATACCTACTTACTATCGTCAGTCCTATTAGCAAATAATAGATGCAAGAAATGGGTTAGGTTACGTAATAGGTAAGTTGACTCTATCCGTCTCTATGGGCTCCACAACAGTAGGTATAAAGTCTTCATCAACTCTACCAAATGTAAGCTCCACTACATAATTTTTCTAGATTTATATCTAGAAAAATAGAGAGCGTCGTCGTATCGGTTTACTACTAAACTAAACTATTTTTTTTTACGACTTCATCTCTACTTAAATCTAGTAGTAAGTACTCCACCAACGGAATTAGAAAATGAGAAACGTGACGTCATTCGTCGAACTTCTAGATCACACACATTAGTACAGTATGCAAAAAGTTTGAAGCAAATAAAATATCACCTTAGAGGCAACGGACAAAAGTGAACCAAATGTATGAAAAGTTGACGATGAATGGCTGTGCGAACGGTAGATACTAAGAATTTTGCTACCTAGGAATGGGGATGCCCGGGGACAGAGGCGGGACGCGGGAAGGGGACTGCATTCCAACCATTTTGTAATTAACTACGTTGGTGGAGTAATATGTTATTAATATGTGGTATCATCATCATATCTTATCTTCATATATTAATAATCAATATGGTCCTAAGTCCACATGCTCCCGATTATGACTTTATCTTACCATTATCACCACCACCACCTACAATATTTACTGTCATTTTCTCTATCTATATAGTTCACAATCTTACTAACCTGCTTTACAAAAGTTTTCACTAGCTTAGTAGCTATTCAAAAAGTTCAGAAATGTATCGCTAGATGTCGCCAACAATGACTTCTTTGTAAGGTAGTCATATAAGAAGTTCAAACTGTTTCCAATAGATGGCGCTGTTGACCAAATTGTAACAGCTCTATGTAAGCTTTCAGCATCTAATAGTAGTTTATGCAAAATAATAGATCGTTCGAGTGTTAAATTCGCCATTACCTCCATTGCATACAATTCTTTTTCTGCGACTATGAAACTTATAAACAGAAAATACAACCGCCTGTGCCCCAACAGTGGGGACATCAATAGGCTGGTGATGATATCATGACAAACCTCATGGTTTGTCATTACGGAGACTTCAACAGACGCCATGACAACTTAACATGTTATTAGTAACTATGGAAACCGAATACCTAGGTAGCAATAGGTTTGACATCGCGCAGGCGCAGGTGTCGAGGTTTTTTTTACTGTTTAATGTATCTAGTGCATTTAATACGAAAGAGTTCTTGTTGCAGTGCCATACAACAAATAAAAATTAACATAATACAATCGAAATCTTTCTTTAATATTTGATTAAAACACTATTTTCACACGATCATGACGAATGAACCTCTTTATGTAATTGATTGTGGTTTTGAGAAACCAAAGTTTTAAGATTTTTATGAACAAATTACGAAACGGGAGTAGTAAAACTCTGTTGTGGCATAACCAGTTTTTTCTAAGGCAAATTCTTAGTTGTGACGAATTTCTATATGATTGACTTGTTTTTTATCAATATTTCGACCAAACCTATCCAATATACAAAATTAGTGAAGAAAACTTTGTGTTTAGGTAGTATTTATTACCTACTTTTCACTATTACATATTATTTTAGAACCAGTTTTGGCAATATAAGTCTTACCTATTACTTTTGCTAAGTCTAGGTTTAGCGCTGCTAGCACATACCTAGGTCTACCTATTGATGTGTTCTGGTTAGGTACCATAATATTGGAATTTGAATAGTGCTGAATTCATTAGATATGTTACCATATAGAGCATATAAAGCTTGATGGACTGCTACTAGGTACCTACCTTCGTACCTACGATGCCTTGGTACCTACTTTGTATCTTTTGAAGCTGATTAACTTCTGATGACTTTCTGGCGAAGACCTCACAGCACAGCATATTCTGATGTAACCTTCAGCTTGTATTTATTCCTGGTCAGTGCATTATCTTTTGACCCAAAGTTATCAAACAGTTTCTGTGTCTCATTTTGTATCATCCCTAGGCATAAGCTTTTATATAATGTCATGTACATACTTACGTTACATGCATGATGACATTTAGGTAGCACGGCTCCAGGGCTCTAGTGGTGGCTTCACGAGCCTCATAAAATTAACTTTGCTAAGCCAGGAGATAGAGTTGAAGCCATGTGAGAGCTCGTAAACTCTTTACGAAGGGACGAACGCCGACGGACCGACTTTATTCTGTAGGTATACTTACTTACTTTGTAGAGTTGCAGGCGGAAAACAGTATGAGGAATAGAGATTGGTATAAGCAAGTGCGTAACTGATGAAAACGTCGTGGTAGAAATTAGTTTTGATATTTAGACTTTTCATTACAGTTTGTAAATACACACACAAGAAAAAAATCACAGAAAAAAAAACATTACAATATGTACAAAGGCGGGCTTATCCCATAGGGATCTCTTCCAGCCAACCTTTGATTAAGGAGAGTTTAGACTACTTGTATGGTGGGTAAGGTTTGGAGTACAATAATAGGTATTGGAGGATATGGTAATTAGTGAATTTTATTGCTAAGCCAGTCTTATAAATATATGGGTTGGTATTTTTTTACCTATTACTACGGATAAGTAGGTATCTACTTACGTATGTCATTAGGTTAGAAGGAATTCAAAGAAAAATGTCCTTTTTTAAATTTCGGAATTCGTTACGAATAATCTTGCAATGTGCAAAAGTAGAGTAGTATGTATTTCTTAATAATGTAGGTAGGTAGGTGAGTTACTCTAAAAGAGTGTTATCGTCTTGTCAGATTAAACTTTTACTTATCCTGTGTTTATTATACCAAATACATATTATAGTATGTACATTTTAGTACTCTATTTACCTAAGGCAGAAACACATGCGATACCCTTCTAATAAATCACATAGACCGACCCCAGGAACGTGATTTCCTGTGAATATCCGGTATTAGGATATTCAGTATAACTTGACACTACTTAAAGAGTCCATGTCAAAGAACTAAAGATCAGTTTAAATTGGACGTTACTATGAAGGGTGAGGGTGTCTATATGAGAATTTGGACCCCATTAATAAAGTTAAACTTATTTAAATATTGAATTAGTCGATTGTTTGCACTTCTAGGTATACGAGTAGGGGAATAGTAGAATTGTTTAGATCGTTTAAATAAGTAAATCGTTAAAATTTTAACTAGGTATGTACCTACCTATACTTAATTATTTTTATCCACTTTTTAAAATGATTTTTAAGATAGGTAATACAATAACAAAATTAAATGAATGAATGAATACACTTTATTAATAAATAAATTTAAAAAATATTTATAATATTTTTTTAAATAATTATTTAAAAAAATTAATAACAATAAATTACTGTAATAGTTAAGCGACGTTGGCGCGGTCGGTACCTGGATGGGTGACCGCTAGTGGCATATTTCATCTGAGCTCCTCCGTGCCTCGGAAAGCACGTTAAGCAGTCGGTCCCGGTTGTTGTATTTCGACAGCAGTCGTTAAGCCATGTCAGAAGCCTACGGGCGGCCTGAACAACTCTGACAAATAGGTTGGCCACTAACCATACGCTAAGCAAGCAACTGTAATAGTTTATGCAGCTAGCGGGAACTGTCTTTGAGTGCATTCTTTTATGGATGTATTCAGAGACAGGCCCTGACAAGTACAGTCCAGTAATTAGGTAGGTACTCTAACAAGGCATCTACGTGTTGGTCCCGTGTTCCCACGCAAGCCTTTCAAAGGACCGGGTCCCTTAGGGCCCGTGAAGCCTGGATAGAGAACAAAAATAATAATAATAGTTATTATATTAATAATAATTTAATTATTAAATTAATACTCTCTTCATACGAAATATTTGAAAGGCCCGATCATTAAAAGTCTATGATTTTATAGACTTTAGAAAATATTACATTTCCCATTAAAGTTCTGTTAAAGGTAACTTAGAAGGTAAGGGCATTAGAATCCTACTATTTTCGAATTTCCAATAAATGTAAAAATTTAAATGCCTTTCGTCCAAATAAGGATTAAGAGTAATTAGTTGAGAGATTAGCCTTTTCATAAAATTAAAGCTACTGTACTGTCTTTGGATTAATTATATGATTATTAAACTACTCAATAATGTACTTACTCGGTTTAATAGGCACCTTTCATGTATCTCCCTGACGATATGTCATAACAACTCGGTCAAGATCCATTACGCTACTATTACCCATAACTCGGCGTAGGATGGAGTTGTATAATTATAGTTGGAGTAATCATTAAACCCGTAGTGAGTGCTCACTAATCAATGGTTAATGGCGCAGTGAAACCGGGCCTCATGGTGGGACTTGCCATAAAACTAGAGCCGTATTCAAACTTGGGTAAAGTCAAGATATCCAAAACAAATTCTGTCGTAATTGCTTCGTTTAATTTAATTTGCACAAGGAATAAGTATTTACTTACCTATAGAAATAGGAATAAGAAATATAGGGCTATTAAAAT
This sequence comes from Hofmannophila pseudospretella, assembly GCA_947369225.1. Lineage (NCBI taxonomy): Eukaryota > Metazoa > Arthropoda > Insecta > Lepidoptera > Oecophoridae > Hofmannophila > Hofmannophila pseudospretella. Next base: position 6,653,372 of record OX376321.1, on the reverse strand, counting down.
CAGATACTATACATTTCGATTCAAATGATCTATCTCGGTACTTGCAATGTGGGTGTTTTTATGTAGGTAACCTACTAAGATTTAAAGGAGACTTTAAAAATAATATTACCTACTTGTATAGCTTTCATTACGAAATTCCTAGTTCGCATTTGTCACACTAAATCGTAGGTATTCGTAACCTATCTTATCAACCATACGAAGAAAACAATAAGTGAATTAACAACATTGTTCAAGAAACAAAACAAAGAAAATATCAGGTTCCTTTATTAGAACAAGCTTGAGAACGGTTTGTAATATTGATTGCTTCCCTCCACCGAATCTCCCCAAAATTCGTTTCATTTCACTCAAAGTCCCCGACACCCCTGTTTACCCGCCGGAAACTGGGGTGATTCTCCCTCCCCCTGCGTTCTTGCATTCGGCACGTCACGCAGCATCCGCCATATTTACAAACTCGAGTGAAAAGGACGGTTGTAGTAAGTTGTAAGGGAGTGAGTGGGACGGATGATTGGGGGTGCGAAAGAAAGGAATTGAGTTTGAATGTTAAACAAGGACAAAGGACGAGGGTGCGTAGTTTTTGGCGAAGTGAAATCTTGGAGTGTGCCCTTCCCGGAATCTTCGTAGAGTAGGTGGAATGATGTGTCGACGAAACTGAAAAAGAAAAAGTTAAATGCAACTATTAATAAAACGCAGGAGTAGTATTTTGTTTTATGCCTTTTTTTATAAAACTTTATCAGTATTATTTTAAGCCTGACCGAATTCACAATATAGCGAAAATTAAATAAAAACAACATCCTAAATCTTTGCTTAACTCGTAGGTATTAACTAAGAAGTGAAGCAAAAAAGCTTTAGGAAAAAGCTTTATGAATATGAGACATGATTAACACTTTTCAATTTTGACCCTATAGGGTCATTATTATAATACCACTAACCATACGATAAGCGAGCAACGAACCCTTTAATATCAATAGGACCGTTACTTTGACTACCTATATCCTTATTATATTCTTATAATTATTATGCGTTTCATATGCGTGCAATTTAATTTAACTTAACAATTTTAATTTAATTCAATGTATTTAATTTGTTATTTGTATTGTATTAGAAGACATTACTTTATAATTTATTGTTCTGTAATGCTTCTAGAAATAAAAATATTTCATTTCATTTCATATTCTTATATAGGTACCTACATCGTTTTGAATTTCAACCACTATCGCCCTCTTACCAAACAAGACGGCAACTTACACAGCCTGGTCAATTTGATAAGTGCTTTTAGTGCTAGATCCGGCTATATCCGGTTATCGAAGCACCCGCTCCCTTATAGTAGAGAAAGCACTCGAGTGAATTTCCTGCAGTCGGCTTGACACGCGGTTTACTGCCTCGTTATCGTTATCGAGAACATTACTTTTCGTCATTTGATCGCATTAGAGGGGTGCATGCTTTGTGTATGACCCTCTCTACTTCGATAGACCTGTAGATAAGTAGCTACGTATAGTCTAACTAGCGTTTAAAATTCCGAATAAATCGTTATATTTTTATCATTTATTTTCCATTTTTTCGATTTTTGGCTTCTTCAACCGTTTGTTGTGAAAATTCCTACCTGATACCGAAAAATCGTTGTGTATGTCTCTCTCTATTTCATATAGGTAGGACCTATACATAGGTAAGTACGTATAGCCTACCGTTTAAAAGACCGAAAAAATCACATATACTTACCTATGTGTATGTCTCTCTCTATTTCATATAGGTAGGACCTATACATAGGTAAGTACGTATAGTCTAGCGTTCAAAATTCCGAAAAAATCCTAATTTGATTTTTTTAATTTATTTTTCATTATTTCGTTTTTTTATTTCTTCTGGCTTCTGCAACAGTCTGCTTGTAAAAAATTCTGAAACCGAAAAATCAGGAAAGATATTGCTTAGCTACTCATTATTTTGAAACATGTTTGATAATAGTATGATAAATTTTCCACCCTTTTAAGTAATTAATTGTAATAAGAAACAGTTTGGTGTAAATTTTACAACAAACTGTAAAATAAAAGAAGTTAGCAAAAAAAATTCGAAAGGTCAGATTAAAAACTGCTGAAAAAACTGTAAAATAAACTTCATTTATTTTACAGTTTGCTGTAAAATGAACACCAAACTGTTTCTTATTACAATTAATTATTTAAAAGGGTGCAAAATTTTACTTAACCCTTTCTCTGGAGTAACTAGGTGGAGTCTAAAACAACGAATAAATTAAAACACGCAATTACTGCTGAGTTGTCAACGGCAGTAGGTACCCTAACTCCAAATAGGGGGTCAGTTACCCTCTAAGACATTTGCATTCATCTAAATGCATCGGCACGCTTTTAATCAGATTCCTTAACCCTGGGCGAGGTCGATGCCCGTTTTCCCGTCCTCGTTCCGCTCATAAAACTGTACCTTCCATAAGATATCTACTTGCCGAAACACTTTAATGCATTTAATAAGTTAAACAAGTTTTGTTATTTGCAAAAAAGGGGCAGGGATACGATTGTAGGGAATAAATTCATTTATTACTTAGCTATATGTAAGGAAGGTCGATCACTTACGAACAGGATGTCACAACCTGTACTGAACGTTTTCAGTAGGTATGGTTCAGCATCTGGTGGATAGATATCCATTTGTGCTTTAGGATGATTTATTTCAACAGTTTTGCATAAAGGGAGAACGTAAAAATTTTCATCGATGTTTTTGTGTTTAAAATTAATTTAATAATTTAATAAATACTATTAAACAATAGTTCAATGCCACAGGTTTTTGTGTCACTTTGCGAAAAAACCAAGTACCTAGGTGATGTTGGTACTTATTAAAAGAAAATTTTAATGCAGATAAACATAATTCACAAGGGTGGTGATTGAACTATTCCTATGAAGGTTTATAAGGGTTTCCGCCCTCCACACCCAGGCTGTATATTTCTGTAATTATTGATAACTAATACTGATAAAAAGATTTTTTTTCCTCTGGCTAGATTTTTATTTTTCGCAATGTTCCTATATACTTAATTTTTCTCGCTGCGCTCATGCTAAATTCACTTCTATAAAAGTTACTACGCGTTTCTTACCTGATTTAGAACTCATTATGTAAGTAATACTATTTTACATAACTTTATTTTAGTTTAGTTACCTAAGCACATTAACTAACAACTAGTTACATTTTATATACAAGCGTAAGTAATAATTGCAGTTAAATATGAGTAGGAAGTAATTATAGCAACACGTGCGTTTAATCATCTTAAAAGATTACTTCGCAGGGGGCTAACTATACAATACTAACTAGGAGTCTGTCTCACAATTAATGTGTCTATTAAACTAATGCGGGCTAGTTGAGGTTATGGGCCCACATAATTAAAACAATAACGTGGATTTATCACTGTTCATTTTTTCTCTAATCAACATTCTTAGTACCTACAGAAATCGTCATTAGAATGTGAATATTTTAATCAAATACGAGTATGTAATCAATTCTAAAATATTCTCATCATTGGCTATTTCTTTATACCTACGGCATTTTACGGTTTAGTATAGGTATGTCTCAGGGAAATAGCCAAATTCAGGGAAATAGCCGAATCCCCTAGGGATTTGGCTGTTAGGGTCTGGAGCACCTTTGGTGGCGGTGGAAGGTATGAAAGGAGGCCGGGTTTCCGGGGTTCTTTCCTCCGTGGTACCACCTACTTAAAAAAAAGGTAAAGGACGGTACTTACGTACCTGCAATATTTACTGTTCCCCGTTCCTCTTCCAACCAATCTCATAACTCATTAATACATGTTATACAGTTTGAATCCCACCATCCGTCACTACTGACGACTAATAAACCCCAAATCCCTAGGGGATTCGGCTATTTCCCTGAATTCGACTATTTTCCTGCGACATATACCTACATTGCTTGCCATACAAAATTAGGTATGTGTTTCCAATTGTTTGCCAATTTTGGCGTGTAACGCTAAAAAGCGCGCCTGTAGAGAAATGAAAAGTGATGAACGAAAGTTTTACTTCGTGCCGAGTTAAAACGGAAACAGAGATACAAGAGTGGTTTTTATATGATTCGATAGACCCACAGTTTTAGATTTCCATACGAAATTGTCGCCTAAGAGCGCAAAAAACATTTCAGTATAATATGATGTTATTGATGTTGAGTTAGGTACGGGAAATTAAACATGTATTTTCTTCGAATCTTGAAAAGTTGTAAAATATAGAACAAACTTCATATACCGATCTCGACAAACTCCCTATCGGTTTAGTAGTTTTGTTACTTTTTTGAATAGCTAGCAAAGTTTTTGTAAAGCATACCCTACATTATTTAATGTGGAAGTTGCCATTCTACTACAATGTCCAATAACGCCCACTGCAACAAAATGAACGCTTTGCTGCCCGCCCGCCAAGAAAAAACGCTTCATTTTTCACTTTCGCATAGGCGTAAATGTATTCCGCCTTTACGATCACGTCGGCTTCTAAGTGTAAGATCGTATAGACTAGTTAGTATTAGAGCCTTCGATATGGCTGCAACCGAAACTGAAACCAACCACTGGCTTTATCACGTAACTGGTTTTATCAAACCGGAATAAGGTCTACGACAAGGTCCAAATCAATAAGGTATTATTGTGCTAGTTCACTGTTAAATACAATTCAATAGAGTTTACGTATTTATCTGTTTAGCTATCGAGTATATATATTTATTATTATATATTTATTTGTACATCATAATATCCATCCAAAAGACCCATCCAATTGCGCAGAGGAGTAAGACAGGGAGATGTTATATCTCCGAAACTGTTCACGAACGCATTGGAGGATGTCTTTAAGACCCTGGACTGGAAAGGACACGGCATCAATATAAACGGCGAGTACATCTCACACCTACGTTTTGCCGATGATATAGTCGTAATGGCGGAGTCGCTGCAGGAACTTCAAGAAATGCTGGACAATCTGAATGCTGCTTGACGACGTGTCGGTATTTATATGTTTACCTATATAAAGATTTATGTTTATGTATTTTAATATGTATAATATTATGAATAGCTATTTATATATAATATATAATAACAACTTCCATTTTATATGCACCTACCTAAACATTTCTGCATAACCCCATGGTTAGCTGGTAGAAAATGCCGCAAGGCATTAAGCTCGCCTCATGTACACCTTTTTATTTTGTGCATTAAAGTGTAAATAAATAAATAATATGGTCAGCGTTATAATAGCTGAACAATTTTTGATCTTATTCTTTAATATGAGTTGTAATTATTCCTAGAATTTCGATATTTTGCAATTGGTATAGGTAAGTACTTTCCGTAATAGCAAATTTACATATTCATAGGTATTATATTTAAATTAAAATGTTAATATCACTTCGGAAGATGAGAGTAGCAGAAACTGCAAAAATACCGCTACAGGCATAATATATAGACCATTCTTTATATATAGACCAATCTTTATCAAAATTGTGACCGATACTGAAGCCTAAACCATGGTGGTACACCATCAGTATGTGAGTAGGTAGGTACCTACGTATAAGTGTAAGGTAATGTAATGGCTGTCGGGCCGGCAGCCGCCCTTTAACGGCCTCGTAATTGCGAACTGAAATTAAGTGTTATTTTTATGGTGATTTCTCTACTACTACTTAGTTGCTTTAAGTAGGCGTAAAGCGTTTTATTAATTGAAATACTCGTAAGCATTGCTATAAGCGATCAAATCTTAGGAGACATTGCTCTAAAATATTTGCATGCCAAACCTGGCGAAATATATGTTAGACCTAATATTTAAGATTTGTCATTCAATGTAGGTACCATATTTCTGGCGAATAAATAATTCATTCAATCATTTAAAATAAGAGAGTCGTTATTCTAAGTATTTTGAGTTTTTAAACACATACTCGTACCTTCATGCTATATCCCTTGCGGGGTAGTCTACATACACAATTTACCCCCCTTTAAGCTTTAAGTTATTTTCCTGTTAATTAACGAGCTTTTTGCACTATAATTACGTACATAACTTCACGCTATGTCTCTTGCGGGGTAGGCAGAGAGTACGGAGCGCAATGAATATCTGTCTTGGCACGCTTCTCTTGCTTCCTCTACAGTCAACTGTGACTTAACAATACAATAAAGAATATTACAGTACATGTTAAAAGTTAAAAGTTTCCGAAGGCGTGTGAAATCCACCAATCAGCACTGGGCCCGCTCGGTGGATCATGGCCCGTACCCCCTTGTTCAAGGGGAGGCCTGTGCCCCAACAGTGGGGACATTAATAGGCTGATGATGATGATGACAGTACATGTTATGTACATTATTTGTATGGACTTAGTTGTCTGAACTATTTATCAATTTAATTTAATAATTTACAAGTTTTTTAAGTAAGTATACCCAGTGTTAAGATTTTTTCTGAAAACTGTAACATAGACTTGTTCTTAAACACAGACGTACCTACTCGTATACTACAAATTCTGATCTATAAATAAGTGTGCCGTATTAGGGTAAATACAAAGTAACATTCACATTCAAAACTTTGTAGATTTTCACCACAAAAGTGACGATGAACGAACTCACCTTAGTTGTTGTTGAAGTGTTGGACCTACATTCGTCAAATTTAACTGTTCGTCCGATCGGTTTGTCTTGTCAATTTATGGAGGTACTTATTTGGATGAAAATAAATAATCCTTACGTCATGAGTAAGTACCTACTTAGATGTCCATGATGTCAGTTTTCAAGTCTTTTTTATGAATTCTCTAATTCGTCATAATTCTTAATAACCCAGAGAATAAGTACGAAAAAACTTGAAAATTTATGTCGACAGACATACCTGGGCCTTGGCTGGGGTTAGCGGATATTTATGGGCGCGATACACGGCGCGCCAGCACAGCGCAGCGCATGTGCGAACTTAGCCCGCCATAAACCGCGCCGTCATAAATTACGCGCAACTTTGTATGTGTGTATGCAGTCTTAGCTGCCCATGCCCTGTGGAATGAGTTAGGTTTTATTAGTAGACGGTCAAGGGATTAGCTTAGACCTTCAGAGATACAAGTTGTTGCTAAGAGATTTTAGTACCTACACTTACACTTTTCGAGGACTAAAAGCTTTCAACAGGATGGACAACGAAGGCAAAACTAAAAATGTATTTTCCATGATAGTGTAAAAGGAATCTGGATGATTTTGTGTGATGCAAGTATAATTATTTTAAACGAAATAAATTATGAATTTTACTTTTGGTTAATGACGAAACTGTTGACCCTTTTCTGATGAAGAAACCTGAAATACAAAACTTTTAATTTAGCCAATTTATCGTGAGTTGCAAGAAACGTCCTTAATGTTAAGGCTTCCTTACTTCTGGTGTCAACTCTATCTAGAGCTATGGCGGAGAAAGGGATAGCATCTATTTTAATTTAAGGACATTTCGTGCAACTGAAAGTTAGATGACGCTACGAGTACATATCTACTATAGAAATACTCGTAAAAGGAACACATTTTACATAAAGAAAACAAGGAAAATTATCGTACACCAAACGACTCTACATGAAATAAAACGCATTTATCTATCTTTACAGCGAAACCGGAGCGCGTCCAACAATTCCCTACATCAAAGAAGAACATTATCCTTTCTCCAGCCCTCGTAAACCCTTATCTGAGAGAAAGCAAGGAGAGCGAGCAGCGCAATCTACATAGCGCTGATAATAGCAAGACCAGTGGTTGTGGAGCTGCCAACTTGCGATGGGTCTTCGCAAATAGTGGAGAGTGTAATGAAAACCAGGGACCGAGCTGCGCTGGACGCGATACAAGTAATCTTGGAAGAGCGCAGTGGGCGGTTTACGAGCGCGGGCGGAGGCTTTTATATTTATTAAGTAAGTTGGGCTTTCGGCGGTATTAATCCACCTTTATGGAGGGGCGTCTAGGCGCCTGCTGACGATGGAAACCAGGCCCTTCTGCCATAAGAGTGGCTGAAATGTATGAAAGCTCTTAAGTATATTCCCATCAATTTTATTCAAATTAAATTAGAGCATAAAGTTATTGTTTTATTATTTACTTGCTATACATAGTTACTATAGGTAAATGATGGGCATGAACGTAGGCTTCCTTCCTCAAACTGATCAGAAATTCTATTAATTGTAAGAGGGGTGACTGACCCCCGCATTTAATGATGTCCCGCCGCTCTGCCATGCCGACGAAATAATTTATCTACCTTATAACCTCAATATGTCAAAGTACACATTCGGATACATATGAGTATACGTATGGTACACTTTATATATTTCGCGACTTACCCGTGGTACCTACTATAACATCTACTTAAGTAAAAATAGAAGGTGTCTGTGACAGATAAGAAAAATATTTAATTACTTATTCTGAAAACTGTTCTTCGCTTATCTGAAATTCATTTTAACGATGTAAAACACTTCAATTTAAAAAATTAATGAGTGAAACGCCGGTATACTTATCTCTTTTGAGACTAACGAATCCCAAAAACTTTATAATTTTATTTTAGCTTTGTTTTTCGTCACACAAGGTGGGAACGTCAACGTATCCAATGTACGTGAACGTTATCATATTTTTACGGGGTACGTGAAAACGTGCGGTTTTATTAGGGGGAGTTTTATTAGGTCTTCTAGATTAGAAGCGGGCTCAGCGCCACAGTAGAAAAAGAAAAGAAGAATATCTTCACAGGTAGAACTCTATATACCTAGAATCTCAAACCATTTAAGGATCTAGATTATAATGACACAGAAAATTTAATGGAAACTAAAAAGTAGCCAGACATACTAACAATAACAGGTGCATACACACACACACACACACACACACACACACACACACACACACACACACACACACACACACACACACACACACACACACACACACACACACACACACACACAACAGTTTATTTTTTTATTTTTTTTATTTTATTTTTAAAATAATAATATTTTTTATCTAATTTTTATATAAGTGTATCCCCCAGGCCATTAATTAGACTTGCTATCTACTACGCTGCAAGACGGCCGATGAGGCCAGTGCAGGTAGTAGAGACCGATATTTACTTATTATTGTAACTACACTATTGTTAAGTGATTATATTTTGAATATTTTTGGGTTAATAAATATTTTTGTATTTTTGTATTTTGTATTTTTGTATTTTGGGATGCAACAGTCAGTCCAGGAGTCAACCCGTGGTTCACTTACTCTGGGCTGTAGTGTGGATACATTGACTATTGATTATATCTCCTTTCGTTGCGAACCACCTATACTTTCTCAAAAAGCGACGCAAAACAGAGACTGGACCCTTTGAAAATGGGAGCCGTCCCAAGTGGTGTAAGTTTCGAGCTTTTCTAGAGCTTTTATTTGATATACTTATTGCAGAAGGTGTTACATTCTAGGGACAAAACGCCAAATCTCCTTTGGATGTAGGTAATGAATTGTAGTTACTGTTGTATGTAATTTTCTGTTAAGAAACTATGTAAAATGGGTACCTATACATTACGAAAACAAAATTGTGACAGCTCTACCTCTACTACGCGTGTACTTACCTAGCTACACTCATCACAAGGACGGGAGACGACTTACTGTTCTCTTTTCACTGTGTCAGCGGGTCGGCGGCGGGTGGTAATTGCGAATTCCTGAGAGTGAGATTGGCAGGTCGCGTGGTGCCGCAATCGACGCAGTATGTGGCATTCCCCTTAATTGACACGAAAATGGCTGCCTGATAAGTGAAAAAATAAAACTTAGGCTGTGTTAAAATATTTAGTAGTAAAATATATTGTTCGGTTTACACTGAAAAATGCTTTACCCTATTTTCCTTTACATCAGGTATTTATTAACAACTTAAATTAGCAACTGAAGTTAGTGTCCAACAGTTACTTTAAAGTATAGTAATTTTAATTACTAATTCTAATTGGTTTGAAGCATCTTGTAGCATCTTTCACTGCGTCTACATCTACTTGATATCGAACCACCGATCGTCTATAGTTGTCTGCGTTGAAGCCTTATTCCTGTACGTTCCTCGTAAGTTAGCAGTAAAACATAGGGAAGTAAAAGTAATTTATTTATACGTTTTCTATTTATTTTATTTGTTTAATCGAATCGAATTTCGGTCCGGATAAGGAAAACCATTCTGCGCTATGACGCGTGAAGGAATCGGCCCGTATTTATGGGGGGAGTTATTGTTTGAAACGTCTAAGTCGTAATTCCGCGACATAAACCTCGCAGGCTTCAGTTTGGACCCCCAACCTCCCTGTACCCCTCACCCCCTCACCCCGCCGGGATGCTGTTTTTCCCGTGCGAAATGGCCCGTTTGAAATTGTTGTTTTATGGAAGTTTTTAGTAGTTGACTTCGCCTGGGAGAAAATATATAGAACGGCAATCTTTATGTATACCTATGTACTTGTTTATACATTGTTACTATACTTACTTACGGTTAAAAATGTACCTAACTAATTGCGTTGGAACGAAAACCAATAAAAATATTTTGAAATCACAAGAATGCTTTAAAAACTTGACCCGAAGATATCTCAAAAAATATTGAAAGCACGGACCGATAAAAACTCAAAATAACGACCTGTCACAAAATAATATACAATGAAATTATCTCCACCATTTTTAAAGTTGGAACGCGCGCTCGATGCCGGAACGCGATTGGTCGGTGCCTGACAGCTGGATGAAATATGCCGCTCTGCCTGCCCCGGCGCAGCGGGTGACAACATGGTGTGGTGCCACTAAAATCCCCTAATGAAATTAAATTCCGTACGTTTTAGATTTGCTCGTAAATATTCCGAGTATCTAATCCACTGATTAATGAACATTAAGGAGCCTTTGTAATTTTAATCTTGTGGAGTGGCCTAAAGTGGGTAGGTAGTAATTAGCCACTTCAAACAACTACATACCTAAATCAATTTTGTCTTCTTCTTCTGGTTCTAGAACACCTAGTGGTGCATAGAGTTGAGACAATATTCTTCCACCGTGCTCTGTCCGATGCCGCAGACTCTATGGTTTCCCAGGATACTTTAGCCGCATCCAGGTCTTTCAAATCAACTTTGTACTGGACAAAATTCCAATCACTCGTAGAGATGTGAATCTATTAACTTTTAGTCATCGGCGGATATCAATAGTCGGTAGAGCGTAAAGTCAATAAATTAGACAGACAATTGTCAGACATTTTTATGACAGCCTATAGCTTACAAATCACAGCAATATAAATATATCTATTTTGAAAAGCAGTCTCACACAATATAGTGAGATTCTACGCCAGTAGACCTAATGTGGAACTTTTTAGAGTTGACACCTTCTTTTAGTAAGTATGTGAAACCGAAACCAATCAAAATTGCTCCAATCAGGATTCGAAATGATAGTCCACAAATGTATGTATTCAGTTATGTCTTGTGTCCTAGAAATAAGATACAATTTTTCTAAGTCTCAGAGACTCTTGTAGGTAATTGTACCCGAGATTTAAAAAAAATATTGTTCCTAGGACACGTGACAATACTAACATTTGTGAAGTAACATTCGAATTAATAAACGAAATAACTTCATCCGACTGAAAACAAGCGAAATTAAATGCACAGTCGACCACAGGTACCAAAAATGACAAAATTTAAGAATCTGAAATGTGTCATATAATGCGCAGGATTTTAATTGAAGGTTTTGACAGATGGTATACTACTCGTATATCGTGTGGTCGACTGTAGTTATTTCGTATAATAGACTGAAGGCAAATATGAGTACCTATAATCAAAATAAAAAAGAAACCGATTAACAAACTCCGAATCTCCAGACTCTATTTAGCACTCAGAAAGAGCATTTTAGATAACACTGCGTGTATAGGCCTGTGGGTTTTAGATACAACAAAATTACACGTTTACGAGGGACAATATCGTCGTATAGAGGCTTACGGCTCGCGTGGAGCACTAAAGAACTGGTTTACTGCCGTGCTGATGATTTACTGGGTGCATTCCTCAAGTGCCATCGTCGTGGATGGCCGGTGTAAATGTTTCGGATTAACGGTGAAGGACGTACGGCGCGATACTTAGTCGCATCTCTATTTTAGCCGCAAAACAGACAGAGGCGGTGCGCTGACGGCACGCCGCGCCGGTCGGCACAACTCTTGTATATATTTTGCGCCGATTACTTTCTTATATTTTGTATGAAAATAGTCTGAAGGGGGCGGAACGCAGCACAACGGCCGGCACGCCGGCAGCGCGCTGCCGTCACGTCTCTTGTACTTTAGCGCCTTAGGCATAAAACAAATACAAGAGGTGCGCGTCGGCCTGCGTGCCGTCATCGCAACGCTTCTGTCTGTTTTACACCACTTCACTTTCATATATTTTGTATGAAAATAGTTTGAAGGGGGCGTTCCAGGGGCGCAACACAACGGCAAAATAAAAAATAAATAAATAACTGAGAACATTTAGAACAGTTTTCTGTTGGAAATTTCGGAGAACCCAAATTCGAAGACAATGAAAAAACTGAGACTCGTTATCTAAATAAGTTAAGAAAGTACATGAAACTATGCACAGCCCACAGAAAGTTATTTACCTATATACTTACATCTAAGATATTTCATAACACTGATTATTATTTATGAGCGGGAAACTAATCCCAACAATATTGTCAATGTTGGGCCCACCCATGTTCCATAATAATAAAACGCGAGCTACACGCGTGTAAGGCATAAATTAGTAAAGAAAACCGATATATCTCGTCTCTGGAGCTATCATAAAATACGAGTAAATAATTTTAATAACAAAGGCTAAAACAAAAATATTAACGACCGACGGTACCGCTCGCTTATAATTCCCGATGCTACAGATTAACCTGATGGTAATGTGAGTGGGTAATTTATGAAGCCCGGTATACATTTACAGAAGGTTCGTGAGTAACCTGCCTTAAAAGCTTCCACGAGTATTTAGTTTCCAAGCAAGTTTTTGGTTACTTGTGTATAATTAACTGGATAACTTTACATTGAGAGTGCATCGCAACTGCTAATTTTTATTAGTTTATGTAAGTACCTACTGTAGTCTTGTGAACTAAAAAGATAGGTATACCTACTTAAGTATATGCAGACTTAAGAATAAGTGACTACTTATTAAGTTAGTTAATTCTTTTTACTACCCATTTTATTTGAAAAGAGTAGAATGGCAGGTGCAAACAAATCAGATATTAATAGCTAATATTAAATTCCATCGAGCATTCATATCGCAATCCGCGCGTCGTAGCTGTCTTCATAAAACCTTACTTCAGCATGATTTCAATATTTTTCTTGCGACACATGCGGCCCGATTCCGTGGAATGGAATAGGATTTACGATCCAATATTTTTATGCAAAGTGCGTCACCAAATGTGCCGCGTCGGTCCCGAAAAAATACACAGCCACGTCCTTTCGCACGTAAAAAAGGATGCGACAAAATAAATATACACGAAGCCACCCTTTTTGTCCATTAAACGAGCGGAGCTTTTTCTGCTGCCTCCATAAAATGTGCCCCAATAAATATGTAAATCTACAGAGGAAAAAACGCTTCGGACTGCCGCTCCGATTTTGTGAGTTTCACTTTCAACTGTTCGAGTTAATTGGTACAATTGTGATTGTTGAAAGGATTCCAGCGACCCCGGCATGCCATCGACTTTGTTTTCGGGTATTTCTTCTTTTGACAGTTGAAGTTTATAGAATAATTAGATTTGTAGAAGTATCTAACTAAGTTGAAGAAATCTTTAAAAATAAATTTTAGATTTGGATAGTTCTTTGTATATTATATAAATAGGTAGGTAAACAAATACTTATCTATCTAAATGTTAAATTTAACTTAAAAAAACTGTTAGTAAAAGGATATACATTACCCTTCATCAATACAAAAACATCCCTATGTTGCGTTTTACTGTAATTTTTCAAGTCGATATTTGTACAATTTTATACTTTATAAGTACAAACGAACACACAGCCATCCTATACACCTTATTAATAACACCTTTACTTAGTTACATATACGACGGAGGCCCTTATATATTTCCGTAATACCCTTTATCTCCCCTTTGCTTTCCCTCTTACGAACCGTACTTACCCACTCCCCTCTCTACAAACTTACGTAGAGTTTCTGAGACATTTAGGTGTCATTAACATTCTCGTAAGGATAAAGATTCCTTACTTAGACCTATTTCATTTGGCAGTATGTAATTTACCTTCATCTCTACATTTTATTTCATTACTCTATATAGAGTAAGTATGTACGCGTACTTGTGTTCAATTAAATAATAGTACGTAAGTAAATAGATTATATATTTTATTCAGTGTTGTTGGGCACTGTTTAATGCATTCGATTTGGTTTAAAATTATTGGAAACAAAAATTATAAGCTTATGGAATCTTAGTGTGAATACCAAAGCTGAATTTTCGTTATACAAAATTAATAATATACATAAATAATAAGACAGCTAAGCTAGTCCTATTTCTGTGAAGCTATCGAACCAAAAGTCGATAATGTCAGCCTATATACGCTCTACGACAAATGCAAAGCATTTCATAAGCTGATCTACCTAGAAATTTAAAACTAATTATTTTAAGCTAATGACCCTTAAATAATATAATAAACCCTAAGGGAAAAAAACGATTCCCAGCTGGATGAAACACCTAAATACCTAAACAATAAAGCCAAGCATCGAGAGCTCAGACCGAGAGCTGAATCGATCCGCCCGGGCTGCGGCCGCTACCCTCCGAGAAGGGTCGCTACTCCCGATCGCCCCACATCTGCCTTCGTATATTTAGCTATTCTTACCTTTCTTAGCTATAGGTATGAACTATATCAGTATTGGACAAAATTTGGTAAAGGTAAATATCTAAGTTTTTTTAATTGACTACTAAACCCGCATTTGACCTCGATCACGCTAGTCGTCTTTTTATCGGGATAAAAATATTGCTAGCAGATAAAAGGAGGAGAATATTTCTGATTTAACAAAAATGGCGAAATATGCGGAATTCAACATGGCACACCTTAATAGTATTTATTGTGTGCTTGAATTTACTTAGAGCAGAGTGCCTCTTTACTAATAAAAATTGAAGAGGCGGAGATCTTAGAAGTGAACTTCTTTGAATTTTTTTAAGGTTAATCGATAATATTTGTTTCAGATATACCTACACCTACGACTGAATGAGCCATAAATCATTCTCATTCTTATTTTTTTCCAAAACCTTGCCAGTTTTGTGACTTTGCGAACAGGACACAACCTTTAATTTATCTGATCCCTTTACCCCGCATCCTAAAAGCATATTTAAAACCGCGAACAACCGATACGAATAAACGTCCAAAGGATACATTTTTCCTTAATGAATTGTATTGATCGCTCCGGGCTGTAAGCGGGTAATTTATGACTACGCTCGCCTCACGGCCTCGCGTGCAAGACCGAAGGTGTGTTATTTATACCCCCTTTTTTATTTATGCCCCCTTTTTTCGCAGCTCGTAACGGATGGCTATAACGGGGACGTAATTTTAATTTCATGATTGGAAAGCTCGATTGGCCGGTTATGTGACTTAATGAGTTTATGACTGCAATGAGTGGCTTATAACGGTCGTGGGAGCACCGGTTTTGTGGTGTGAGGGCTTTAGGACATAATCTTTCGGTGGTTTGAGATGTCAGTATGTTAAAACTGATCTGCTAGGATTTTATATTTAAAGGTTGTCTGGAGGAGATCGCTCTTAGCGAGAAGAACGCCAATATTATGTTTATTTTCTTGTACTTATTATCATGCCTTATTTTGTACTTTGTTTTGTTAAGTAAAGAATATTGTACTTTATACTTTTACTTATATTTAAAGGTTCATCGTAGTATTCACGTCAGAAAGAGCAATGAATTTTTAGAAGATATTTACCATTTTTATTGAATTTTAATTTTAAAGCAGCCGAAATTATTAAAATACTTTGTTACTAAAGTAACATTCAGAATTAAGAGTAGAGTAGAAAGAGTCATACCCGTATATTACAGTGTCTGTGGGCCTTTTTGTGTTTTTTTTTCTATATTACAAACCATTTTCGACAATTAAAAATATAAATAATTAGTTCCAAATGGAAAAATCGGACCCTATTTTGGAAAAGAATTGAACATAGTTTTTTCTGTAAAGTAGGTACCTATGTGTCTAATTTATTTAGGAAATGTCTAATAAGTCAAGATCTTAAAGATATCCAATCCGCAAGAAAACTGAAACAGGTACAATTTTCTGTTTAACCCAATTCCACTGCACTTGAAAGCAAAGTAACACATGTTAAAGCGTATCTTCATAAATAAAAACCCACTTGAAAGCTTTCTGTTGTAAATGAACCGCGTGATTCCCACACCATATTGCAAAAGATAAATCTTCTACTTGCCCGCCCTTTCTTGCGATCCATTAAACCCGCCATTTTTTTTGTGACTATCTAAATTTACCTAAGGAGTTACAAAGTTATTTATGTTATGGAGGTACAATGGGTCTGTATATAACCTAAAAGTTAGGCTGACGAAAGCATTATTTTTTATGGAGACTGTTTGAACTACAAAGTAAAATTCATAACATATTTTTAAGAGATGCTCTTATTTATAATCTGATAATAAAATAAGCAAAGTCCTTTTGAAAGAAGAGGCAAAAAATTGTTGATTTATACCTACTGCCTTAATAGTGAGTTATTACTTTGCACTTTATATTTTTACGCCCTTTATGTGCAACTTTGTATGTGAAGTCTCGGTTGCTTGCGCAGTAGTGATGTTAATGTTATTATCAAATTCGTTCTTTAAAATAAATATAAGTCCTAAAAGAGTTGTTTATTACAATATGAAGCTTTAATAAAATTGTAAATCCTACACAATTAAGGCTAAGTAACAGAAAAGATAAAATATTTTGAGCAGTTACTGATAAAAAATGATTTTTGGTCTGACTTTTCAAAAGAGTTATTCGATTTTCCATTGGGGACATACCTATAATCTTCGAAATTCAGGAATTAAGTACCAAACGATTGGCAGCACTACTGCGCAGTCACTTAAGGACAATATGGCGTATTACTCGTAAATCGCATAAAGAAAACAGTATTTTCAGCGAAATAGTTTGGAATAAAAAGAAAGCTGTAAGTCTTTGTAAGTGTGTCGTAACTTTGGACGTAAAGTTTGTTGAATGGTGTGAAAAGATCTATGGCGAGTGTATTGTTAATAAAGATATAGCAAGCAATGCATTACGGGACATTAGTGACGTTTTACTACTGTAACGATAGCCGATCGGATGAATGCACGCGGGAGCATCGGCGTTGATTTGCCTGCAATTTATCAAACTAAAATGACTTGGGGTATTATATTTTATTGGTGTTACAATGTTACAGATAGACAGGGTGAAGGATGTCCCGGATAACTTAATATTTTTATTGTATTACGTAGGTACACAGCTAAGATGGATTTAAGAAGTTTGGAATATTTAGTAATACAATACTGAGGTGTATGCAATAGTATGGTAGGTATCTTTATAATCTTTATTGTACACACATGAAACAAAAATAAACTTAATTTATTACAGAAAACTCGTTTCGACTTTTCCCCATGCTACTATCGGAATTAAGAAGAATAAAGATTCGAGCACTAGAGTATAGGATAGGTATTTATGTAAACTTATTAAAAGTTACTAAAATGAAAATATTTTTATTAGGTAAGGGTAGATAAAAAATTCTTGTAGCAAAAAAATTGTATTTTATCATATATAACTGTACTCGTACCTACGAACAGTCAGATAGGTAATTGGATTTTGTCTTCACACAGAGCTTCAATTACTTGGTTTTACGATTCATTACAACACGCTAATAAACTTTCAAAAGTTTTACTCAACAATATTTTTTACTTTCCTATTTTAATAGAGACTTTATTTTATAAAAGGTTAATAAAGTAAAATGATGACTTTATATTTTCTTTAAAAAAAATGTTAAACTTCTCAAAACAAAAACATTTAAGTACACCTCAACGAATTTTCTATCAAAATTGCCCGTCTTCTCTAAAATTTCATATAGTAAGGTAACTATAATTCTTACTCACATGCATTAGCCTGCTATCTCAGTAAATAGAATGTTGAAATGAATTACATACCGATTTATGTACTTACCAATGATATAAGTACATAATATATATTCCAGAAATGATTCCACGCACCTATCTCAACTTGGTCATAAATGTCTCGCCCAGGATAATATTTTACGACGGCTTATGCGATACGAGAGGCGGGCCGATCCTGTTCTTATCTCCACACCTACACCATAGATATTTAAAAGCAGTAACTTAACTTAATACAAAGTAAAATATTTGCCACCCACACGGAAGACGCTATTCGCCGGCCAGAGCATGGGTAACCCAATAATATTTTTCATTTTTTTTTATTTATGACTATACCCAAGTCGTAAATTTAAAAAAAATATTAGCTCGCATTTGAACGTTGAGCGATCCGGGGTCTGGAGTAATAATGACTGTACATTTTTATTATGTACCTAAATATATTTTAATTTGACATTTATTTAACTTTTGATAATGTACAGTCGGCCTCTAGCTAAAGTATACCATCTGTCAAAATTCTACAATTTAAATTTGAAGTCTATGGCGAATGTATTCATTTCATTCATTCAAGGTTCATTTTAGATTAAAGAAATTTGACAGATGGTATGGATATACTATCGTAGTAATAATAAAATATATTTACTAAAATAAATTACGACTTAATACTGCATTTACCTTAAACTTTCCCGATGGTAAGTGATAATGAGGCCGAAGATGGAACACACGGGTTAGTCTAGATGCTTTCACGCAAAGACACAAAAATTTCGCATTCTCGTACGCGCTATACTTACTTTCAGTGCGAAGGTAAACGCGTTACTGACTTTTATATCTACTGTGGCAACACAACCACATGTGCCCTGACAGCCAAATTTATCGACTTCAAAATACCCTCCCAAGATTAAAAATAAGATACCTCACCCGAGTATCCGACCCGACTGCTTAGAGTTGATAAAATATTATTTTTGGATACAAAATAAAATGTAAGCACATTTAGTTAATCGTATTTCTTTATAGTTACTAGATGGGTACGTTAGATAGACATAGAATTAATTAATTTCAGATAGGTTTGAGGCATCAAGTTACTACAGCATAAGGATTACATTCCATGGGTTTAAGTTTATTGTTCATTTAGTTTAGTACGGTCAGCACAACCTCATTATATTGCAAGACAAAAATAAATGTAATACATACTACTTTAAATCCCCAATTATGAACAAAGAAAATCCCATTATAAGGCGCAATGTGCCCCTGGCGTGTGGACGAGCTGTTTTAAGTTTTTTTTAACGGTCGTGAATGGGAGTTGAAATGCCCCGCTATAGTTTACTCTGGCTTAAAAAAAGTGTCAAAGAAATCAATTAAAAAATAAAAGGAAAAAGTAAAGAATAGCAGAAAAAAGAAAAAAAACCTTATAAGTTAAAACTATGTTGTATTTATGTAAGTAACCCGAGCTAAACCCGAGCCGAACCTGAGCCTAATCCGAGCCTTAATCGAGCCAAACCCGAGTCTAACCCGAGTCTAACCCGAGCCTAACCCGAGCCTAAAGCGAGCTTAACCCAAGCCTAAACCTTTTTTTTTGATAACGGGGGGGGGAAATCTTCGTAAGATACCCAGCCTCCTGGGGCAGAGACTGGGTTATATGAGATTTTTACTCACTAAAACCCCCTCGATGGCCGGCCTCGTGCTTATCGGAGGGCTCCGGGATCTCCAGTGGAACGCACCGGTGCCCAATCCTAGCATTTGCCTTGGGCTCCTCCTGGGATGTGTACATTCCACCTCCCGGTTCCTCCCGTCACAGCAGCGTGCGGCCATAGCACGTTGCTGCCTTCCCCAGGGTCGCCCGCCTATGAACGGCCAAAGCCCCCACTTTGACCGCCCGCGACCCTGATTCCTCCTTTAGTCGCCTTTTACGACAGGCAGAGACTACAGGGCTGAACCCAAGCCTAAACCTAACCTAACCTAATCATGTTTTTACAAGTTCTAGAACATACGATTAAGAATATTTTTTTAGATTAAATTGGTACCTACAGTATTATTTTTTCTTCATACTTTTTATAACGAAAGTCAAATTTTCACTTAAACCCGTTTTTTTCAGAAACTTTTTTTTCTAAAGATTTCGGTCAATATACCTCACATCATAACACAACATATCTATTTTTCCGAAAATGTGAACGGAAGCTTTTTTCATCCTTTTCATAAAATACTTTGTTCATAAAAACTAAGTATACAGGGTGTAACATTAAGAACGGTCAGTATGGGAAAGTCTGAAACTATAAGACATACGAAGATCTGTTCTTAGGAACCATGTCATCAATTTTAGTAACAAGAAAAACTGTATTCATACATTTTTTTAAAAACCTGTATTCAGCCTGGGAATCGAACCCGGTTGTTTTGAAAAAAAATCCAACACTATTTCTATTTAGATATCGATTGTGTAGGTCTTAAGGAATAAATGTTGGTATGAAACGTGATGTGAAGCAGCCATAGAGACAATTTTAACGCAAATTCACCACCTGAAGATACAAAATTCAATAGTAAGATCGTTACCTAAACGAGTTGAATGTTGTATTTTACAAAATGGTAGTCATTTCGAACACCTACTAAAATGAATTAAAAGATATGGAAACAATGCGTTTTATTAATTTTAAACATCACGTTTCATACTAACATTTATTCCTTAAGACCTACACAATCGATATCTAAATAGAAATAGTGTTGGATATTTATTTTTTTCAAAACAACCGGGTTCGATTCCCAGGCTGAGTACAGGTTTTTTTTTAAATGTATGTATACAGTTTTTCTTGTTACTAAAATTGATGACATGGTTCCTAAGAACAGATGTTCGTATGTCTTATAGTTTCAGACTTTCCCATACTGACCGTTCTTAATGTTACACCCTGTATATAATATTATATATGTTTTTCAGAATAAACAGTAAGTAAAGACTTGAATTACTCATAAGTTTACTCCTAAATAATAATAATATTAGGCATGTAATTATAACCTGCATAGTGCGCCTTCCGTTAAAACTGCTCTAGCTCAGGTATTTCCTCGAAAACTGTGAAAACTGACACTAACCGCAAAACACGGATTCACGTGTAATCGACGAGCGACTGCGAAAACATGAGAACTGCGTCACTGTGGGTGTACTACCTACACTTGTGTACACTCTTGCGAAACAAAATGCCTCCATGTTTTTTTTTGTAACTTTATGTTGTACCTAGTATCGATACTAGTAGCAGAAAATAAAAACGAAAACGCTCAGGGCGATCTATCAAGGTTTGTACCATTGATTATCTATAGATTCCGCCTTCCTGAAACTGGCCATTGAAAACCATGTCGTCCATAATCTAGCTGGCAATTCTTTTTTTGGAGTCAGTTTAATAAACAAAATGGCGGCAATAATGTCTGAACAAAATGAATAAATTTCTAATTGTTCTGAAAATATTTACTTGTTAATGTCTTTTTTTAAATTTGTTATAATTTTTTAAAATTTATTATAAACTTTTTGCATTGTTTCACTGCACTGAGTTATCGGTTCCCGACTGGCTGGAAAATTGTAGGTTTCTTCGAAATTGAAAGTTTTTTTGACGTCACTATATTATGAATCTGCCTATGGATGTCTGTGTTTGTGACAACTGTTCTGATTTACGGTAGATTCTCTAGTCTTAGGTGAGGATTTGTCTAGCTAGTCCGATCGTAACTAGAATGTAGCCGAAGTAACAAACTTGAGCTCTTCAAGGCTTAGAGCCAATAGGCATATACCTACGAGTATAATATATCTCTACCTTCGACCTTACCGTCGCTTTGCATCAAGGTTAATTGAGATCAAACGTGGTTTTACTTGTAAATTAAAAAAAATACTATTATAGCATACGAGTATTTAAGTATTTCAAACTCAACTGAGATTTACATCATCAATATTGATCAATTGTTGAATTTAATTTTAATGGGAGATAGGCCAACATCATTGGTACATCATCATCATCAGCCTATTAATGGCCCCACTGTTGGGGCACAGGTCCGTTTGTACAAAGGGGTACGGGCCATGATCCACCGAGCGCGCCCAGTGCTGATTGGTGGATTTCACACGCCTTCGAAAACTTTGACATGCAGGTTTCCTCACGATGTTTTCCTTCACCGTTAGTGAGTAAGTCTTCGAAAAAATCGGAAAACTCATTGGTACATGGTATTGTATGGTTTCGAAACCGGACTTTCCGCATGGGAGTCCGGCGTTCTAGCGGCTAGGCCATCGCTTTAACTCATTTGACAATATAACGCACACGTATGGAATGAACCTCAAGAAATCATAACAAAAACTTATTGCGAACAGGTTCCACTGAGTATAGCTTGATGTGTCTTCCAGTGTCTTACACTGTAGGTATTTATTATGCCTACGCTCAGCCGTTGCTTCAATTGATAGCTTTCTGATGAAGCAAAGTTGATGATTTGTGACCAATTAAGGCAACTAAGTAAAATAGAAATCGTCTCGTACAAGTGTCGACACCAGACGTATCTGGTGTACATGACTTGTCACTTACAGCGAGTGGCAAGATGTGTCGTCGCCATCACAGATAAGTTTCTAATTAAAAGCCTCTGACGCCACTCCAAATGGAATAGTTTTAACTGTTTAAGTGGTAAGTACAAAACTAGAATAAAAAACATTTTTTTTTTTTCGAAAACTTATGTAAGTACATACGAGTATATGTACATATACTAACTGTTATAACAGTGTAGGAAAACATTGTGATCTGTAAAGCCTATATTATTAGTTGTTAATTCCATTAGTTAATTGTAATCTTTAGCATAAATAAATAAAAATGTGATTAGTTTTGATGATTTATGATGATTGCGATAATGATTTTGGTATATTTAACAAAAAAAAAAAGTTCATCATATACCTTAGCTTCGATCAACCACAACATTATTTCTGAATTGGGGGTAACAAAACCAACGTTTTATTTAATTTAAATTATGTATATATGATCTTAATATAACTTTTTATAAGGTTATAATGGATGATATATATTACGAGGAGTTCGTAGCCTAGTTGCGAGCACGGTTAGAAAGTGATCATGCAGGTTAAGCGACGTTGGCGCGGTCGGTACCTGGATGCTAGTGGCATATTTCATCTGAGCTCCGCCGTGCCTTGGAAAGCACGTTAAGCAGTTGCTCCCGGTTGTTGTCGTTCGACAGCAGTCGTTAAGCCATATCAGAGGCCTACAGGCAGCCTGAACAACTCTGACAAATATGTTGGCCACTAACCATATGATAAGCAAGCAAGCATAAGGTTATAGACAATTTTTCCCGCAAGAATATCATCAATGCAGAAGTTTCATATTAATGACCGCCTTTATTAGGCGGGCGGACTACCAGGTTCCCATTCAATCTGCGAAGAGAGTCTCTCCCATCAGTAAATACTACTTAGAAGAAAATATATCAAATAACTGTGTTTACCTAGCAATGTAAACAGATAGTAATTCAACGTAAAAGGATAAAAGGATTACTCAATGATTTCTATAAAATAATGTTACGAAGGCTTTAATTGACATAAAGCAGGAATCGATCAATGGTTGCCAATTTTTCAACGAGATATCTTCACTTTATTAAGCATTTCTGGATTGATATTGTATATGTTGTCTATGTAAAATTAAAATTAAGTTGTCTGTTAATATCTATATATTATATATTGTTAGCAATACTCACAAATAATTATGAATTAGATATACAAATAAATACATCCATTTCCCTTTAAATTATGAAAATTGTTCGTGTTATTGGCCGCTACAAGTACTGGCCATCTACATCGGTCACTTCAACGTCAATCATCCAATTGGATGATTCAGTCACTTCAATAAAAGAAACCCAACGAAAAGCCATACTATTATTTGTTGTAGGTACATACAAAATATCAAGAATCCATCTGAGAACCAATAACAAAAATTATTTACAAGATTGACATATCTAGTATTCTGGTGTTAGATAGTTTAATATTCCTATTAATTATTCCCAATAAATCTTCTTTACCACTATTAATTTATTTATTATCATCATCATCAGCCTTTCATGTCCCCACTATTGGGGCACAGGCCTCCCCTTGCACAAGGGGGTACGGGCCATGATCCACCGAGCGGGCACAGTGCTGATTGGTGGACACGCCTTCGGAAACTTTTAATTTCCTCAGACATGCAGGATTCCTCACGATGTTTTCCTTCACTGTTAGAGCAGTCGATAAATGTACGTAATTAATTCATTATATTACTATTTAATTTTAAATAAACTAAGTATTGACATACTTAAATCAAGCGCATTTACAGCATGACTAAAATAATGTAAGTATGTAGATAGGTTGAAATATATCAGTTTCAGTTTAACGCATTAACAGCAACCCTAGTTTACTATAAATAAAACGTTGAAGCAGGTAAATTATGTTTTATAAGATTTTATAATTTGATTTCTCGGAATGAAGTAGGTACCATGTTCACCTTGCTAATAATAAATGTGAGAATTTAACAACAGATGTACTAAAATTAGTAAATAAGTATATAGTTACCGAAATCTATTTTAGCGCTATTTTTCCCAATTACAAAACACTCAAAAAGATGACTATGTTTTTCTTAGAAATTGCTACTCTTAAACTAAGATTTACGTAGAAAAAGTATTTATATGTACTAATTTCCGGTAGATGAGGCAATCCATCTTAGTCCACAAGGTTAACAACGCATCAAAACCCTCTAATAATAATACAGTGAGGTGAGATATCTATATGGGCGACGGTGACCACATATCATTAGGTGGCCTTATAATAAATAATAAACTTTTGAATTGAATTTTGTTTTTTTGACTAGTGAAGTAAAAAGATCCTGATGGTAATTTGACCAAGTCAGCAGTCCAGTCCGACTCACGTTTCTTCATCTAAATACCTATATTATCAACAATTCATAAGTCATGTAATAATAATGTATAAATATATAAATGACTAATATAATGTTAATAATTAATAATTTTGAACAAAATATATAGAATTTTAGAAAACCATTCATGAATAAAGAAAGAGAATCTAATAAGCTGTTTCAGTTTGATTATTTATTATTTGTCTTTTTCTGAAACGGTTTTTTCTATGGATAGTGTATGGTAGTAACAGCGCTATTTTTGTCTAATCGTAAACTAAACTTTTATATCTCGGAAAATACTATTGATATTACAATTATTTGTCGTATATCGTTGTTCGACTTATATTTAAAAGTTTATTTTATATTAAAAAATAGTGAACCCCCCAATTAACATTATTTTAATAACTACAGGAAATGGTATTTACGGAGAAAATGAAGACTTACAGACAAAAAGTATATAAAACCTTACCATTAGAAGCGAAGGTAGTAGAAACCTTACATCAACTACCTTTACCTACAAAATGCACTTCACTTGCAAGAAACTTATTCTTCTATCTTAGATACAGGGTCTATTACCTTAGACAGTCCAGATTTCCGCTTAAATAAGTAGATTTTTCCAAAGATTATGAATTTATAAACGTATAGTGACTTCACTCGGTTGTGTTTCAAATTGGACTAACAGTGGAGCCGTGGACTGGGTTGACGACCAGTTATATGAGCCGCCAATAAACCAAACCGCATCTATTATTCCGCTCTGGATATACTCTGGGCTCGACTCTCGACAGCTGACGGTGAATTTTGAACACCCTTTATGGCCTGGCGACCCAAATTCTAATATTGCCTTTACATGAACGTTAATTTTTAATTGGGATGGTAATTAGTTAACCGAACAACGAATCGAGGAACTTTTTGTTTCGAGGCATAATAAACATGAGACAAAAGATTTTATACATTAAATCTGTCAGAACCTACCTTCTATGATATAAACGGGCAGAATTATGAGGAAGTAAGTTTGAATTCGCCGGCAGAGAATACTATGCTGTGAATGTCATGTTGCGAAAATTATAATTCGAAGGCTACAGTAAAACTAGTTTGTAGATGCAAGTTCAACGGAGAAGATTCTTTCCTTCGCTTATTTTTAATATTTACAATATTCGTCGTATAACAGCATGCCTACCACAATGATGAATATCTATGATGTATTCAAATTTAACTTTGATGTTGCCAAAGATATTCAAAGTTTAATAACTGATCTCAAACCGGGTGCATGTTCATTGAGTCAACAATCACTGTCTTATGATAAACATTTCACACCTTCACATGCCTGCGAAGTGTCTCAGAGACACCGCCGTGTCACACGAAAATTTGAACAATAAACTAATATTTAATAGCAAATATCGGTCCTAAAGTCCCATACACACTAAATATTGGAACATGAGTTCGTTAAGCCGGCTCAAAATGATGTAACGAAATGTGCAAACATACTGTGTGTATCTGACTTATTAACAGATCCTCACCACCAGCCGGCGTTGACACAACAACGTCCAATATCCCGGAATATTAAAACTGAAAGTGTAACTTTATGGTGATAACGATAAAGTTGAATGTAAAATGAATGAAAGTGAATTTTTAAATTGCATTCAGATGATGGTCAGCGTTTATTGCACCCAAGAGCAATTCATCCAGAGTTAACGTTTGACTAATTTGTGAAGTATGTATTATAGACGGCTCATAAAAAGAGATCGGACCGGTGCTATAACGGTCTATCAGCTGATAAACGGAATCCAATTGAAAGTGATCTAGTAAAGTATTAAATAGGTCGATTAGTACCTATTTACATGATCCCTGGCTCTCTTATTAATAAATTGAACTTGTAGTTAAATAAATTGGAATACAATAAGTAACTGTTGATCAAAGACATTATATATTTCTTTTGGTGAATTACCAGACGAAAATTAGACACTAAATACTCAATAATTGAAGGATGAGGACTTCCTGTTCTGTGCCATTATCAGTCTGATCAGAGAGATATCACACATGAATGAACTGAGATACTAAAAGCTAAAGTTTACCTTGATAAGTTTTGCTGCCTGATACCTCTATTAACTATTAAAGGACACTTGATAAACACTGGCGATATTAGAACTAGACAACTATCTCACCAGTTTTAGGATATAGAAACGATGAGAACTATACGTGCAATTCAACAGAAACCGAAACTTGGACTGGCCGCTAACACCGTGCTCGCCTTGAACCCTGTTTTCACTTTTCGCGTTCAAATAAACGCTTGTTTTATTGTTTCGCTCAGTGTTATGCAAATGAATATCGCCAACAGTAGTCCGTTTATGGAAGGGTTTCCTAAAAACTGGGAAAAAATCGAAAGTGAAAGCCAACTGGGGGCATATTGTGGATATCTTCACGCTTCCTCCGGACTATTGTGGAGATAAATATTTACGTTACGGCATGCAAAAGAGGTTTTTACAAGAACGGCTACCGAATTGGCTTTGTTATTTAAAATAACAACCCTTTTGGCAGCTTTCGGCGATATTTTTTTGTTGAACTATTGATAGGGAAGTCATGTTTGTGTGTCGAGTCATGGGTGTTAAGATAAATATTATTTTTAAATATGCCTAGTTTAATATAGTATTATATTATTATGATTTTGTAGACTTTATGATAATTGAAACTCTTACCTTCTCAAATAAAAGATAAGATAAGATAAGATTTATTGTGTAAAAGTTTAGGTAAGAATTACAAATATTGCAGATATGGTTGCATAAACATGTCACACTAAACTTTACCTTTACAGGTATATACACCAAATTCACAAATTAATAATGATTATACAGATTTTGAGAGGAAACAAAATTGAAAAAGAGAATGTCATTAAAATTTATACTATGTTAATTTTACAAAATGTTAATAATAATCCAATTAAAATATAAATATACAATCAGCCATCAATTATCGTATATCGTCCAAAAATGTCTGTGTTCTCAAATAAACGGTCTGATTGAGATTTTAATTATTTTGGGACAATAATATGCTTAACCTCGTAGTCGTAGGTCTTTAGGCAGTAATTGAAGAACACATCCTTGAACGAATCCTTGCCTACGTTTTTGGTTATCATTGAACAAATAATATTAGTAGTTCCTTTATAATATAATTTTGTCGTCTTAAGACCAGATTCTAAAGGAATTCTAAATATTCAAAGTATGTAACCCAGTCTAAATGGATGTGCCACACTACACGTATCTTAGAGAGCGGTAGCCAACTGGTATTAAAGTTTACGAGGGGGACGCGAGACGCCGTAAAACTTGAGATAAATCCAATCGGGGATCCAAGGAAAACAATCCACTTCGGAATTACTGAGACTGGGCCAGTTCCAAATGGATTTAACATTTCATTTGCTGGGAACTTATAGAGTTAGGTACAAGAAGTAAATATAATAAGTACTTATTTTAAGTCAGTTATAATACCTACTAATAATACCAACTGGAAGATATTTGATATGATTATGTAAAATATTTTGAACTCGGTCCAATGAAGACTAGCTAAAAAGTGATCAACTGAGGCGAAATAAAAAAAATATCTGATTATTTTGCCATGTATTGCAAGAAACATCTTTAACGTTAAGTCTTCCTTAAGCCTCGTCATTTCTATCTAGAGCTATGGTGTTGAATGGGATAGCATGTATATTAATAAAGAGGACGTTTTGTCCAACTGACGGTTAAAGCTCTCTGTAGATCTGTAGAATCACCACTGACTGATCTTGTTTTGTACTTACGTATCTTAATTATTCATGAAATACCTATACGAGAAGTAAGTAAGTAAGTAATATGTTTATTTCACACACGACAATGACCGAAACAGTTCTAATTATAATAAAATAATTATGTAGTCAAACATATTGAAATCATGTCTGATTGTCTGCTGTTGTTGTGAAAAGGACCTCAACTCAGCTTATTGCTGCAGACAAAAATACCCACAGCGCTAGAATTCTGTTAGACCATGACCGACGGCTGGGCAAAACCTGTCCAAGAGGACAAAGTCTGCTTTTGTCACTTGCATGTATGTAGGTATAATTGAAACTAGCTTTTGAAGGTGCTTGCCGACTGCGGGACCAAGTCCGGTGACCAAGACCAACTGAAAGACGACGGCTCGTCGGCAATTAGCAGCGCACTTCGCAAACAGGCGCGCCATTCCTGCTTCGAACTCAACGCTTAAGGTAGCGTCCGCAAAAAAGAATGGGGAAAATCCAAATATACGATTGAAGTGAAGGTATTTTCCATTTTACAAGATTATCACAAAGAAATATTTTGTTTTATTCCTTCCACCAATAAATAAACTGTCTTAAAAATGTCTAACTATTTACCTTAAATTCACATTATGATACTTAAAAATATTGGCAAATTGGTGAACATTTTCAAATATGACTATCAACGTTGGTAAGAAAGTAAGTACCTACTTAGATGTTTTACAAATGAAGAACTTTCTTTATAAAATATTTTGTTCCTTTCTTCAAACGTTCTAGGTCACTTAAAAACCTTTTGCTGGTTAATTTCGTAATTTTAATTAACATTATGTCGTATAAAGTACCTACAAGCCTATATTTAACGTTTCTTTGTGAATTTGGTTTGTTTTGGAGCGAAGATCTGCGCAAGTTGGCTGGCAGCGACTGGATGAGAAGAGCCGAAGATCGGGCTCAATGGCGCGCCCTGGGAGAGGCCTATGTCCAGCAGTGGACTAGAGTGGGCTGCTGATGATGGTGAATTTGGTTTACAATAAAAAAAATTGAACGATCTTTTTTATTATAACAATTTTAACTATCTGGCTCCTATTTGGCCCAGCGGATTAGCTTAGCTATCCAACGGGGTAACGCAGCCAGTCTCTTGGGGACACTGCCGGATGTGGGGGACTTAACCCAATTTTTTTATCTTTAGCTTTCTTAGCCTTAGTTTAGTTTTAGCTTTAGTATTATTTTAGTGTTATATTATATTATATTTTCTATTATTTCAACAAATACCTAAAGTTGTGTTCCACTATAGGTACATGTCATCAATATACAAATAAATCGAAAAGACTACTTTTATTTTGCTACCAGTACCGCGTAGATGCAGTTCAGTTACTTTGTGGCGACGTGCGTCGTGGAGTCAACACGGGCTGGAATGTGGCTCACGTCACCCGCCCGCGCGACCGATGCTGACGGTACTGCACTGTGGACACGGGTAGAAACAACAAATACGCGAGTACGCACAATGGAGCAATGTGAAGTGCTGTAAAAATGTACACGAATGCATTTAGGCAAATATGTGGCTGGTACAATACTTTTAACTTTTTACTCAATGTTTTACGCTTGTGTGCAAAATCGTACCTTGCTGATGTATTTGGATGAAATATTTAATAAACATGACCACAAATTCTAACTGAAGCTTTCATAAGAATAAGAAAATCTAAATTTAAAGTACTAGTGGAACAACCCACCTATTCTACTGGTCACCCTATGTTTCATACTTATAAGCTTCCTTTAATTTTATTTGGTGATAGATTTAAACTGAATGAATGATTTAAAATTTATTTGCACACATACTCGTATACATAACACGATAAAATTACAAAACAATATAATTACTGAAACATTATACTTCGATTCGATTTCGATTTTATACTTGTGCTTAAACTTGTAAAGGAATATCATATGCTGCGTCTTTCAACGGACCACGAATTTTTTTTAAATCGTCAAACCTTATTAGCCTATGTAACTTATTAATTTAATTACTACGAGTATATGGAATGGACAACAGTTTACATGCCTACTACAAGTACGTAGAGTCATAGTCAATCTATAAAACAAATAAGTAACTTACATATCTTTAATAGGCGTCAAGGAACGAACGCGCGCCCGCCAAGGGTGACTATAATATATTTTCTTTCATCCAAGTTATCAGGGCTCATACTTAAAAATCCATCCCGCCATACAACTATAAAACAATTAACCCAACAGTGGCTCCATCATTAAGTCATTATGACAAAAGCTTACCATTAAAATTGTTCAAACAACACCTCTAAATTCTCGGCCACAGATAACAATGGACTCAATTTGGGTTTAATTCAAACTGCTATAAAAGGTTAACTCAGCGAAGCGTTCTTAATTTTTAAGGTATATAGAGCTTTAATTGTTAATATTGGTATGGGAACCGCCCGATGGTGGTATCGTAGTTTGGAAAATGAATGTAATACGAATAAATACTTACTAATTATTCTTGTATTATAAATCTTCTTCTTGTCGCTTAGTAATTGGACAATCTATTGTCCGAGTTGTTCAGGTCGCCCGTAGGCCTCTGACATGCTCGTCCGGGATGGGACCGACATTTTACGTGCTCCCGAAGGCACGAAGGAGGTCAGATGAAAATAATGCCAGTGGCGGTCACCCATCCTTGCACTGACCGCACCCAACGTTGCTCAACCTACACTATCACTTTCGGACCATGTTCGCAACTAGATTATTAGCCCCTCGATTATAATAAAAAAATAAGGTTAAAATAAGGTTCCATCAATATTTGATGGCTGGAAATTAAACTAAACTACCCAAAAATAAACCTAAAACCTAGCCTGAGAAATGCATAATAAATAAAATAAGCTAAACAATACTAACGTGTTATATTCATAGCAATGATAATAACAGAATTATCTCTAGAAATATGTTGTACACAACGCTATCCTATATTTCGAACCTTGAGGTAGATATACTACCTATGTAAAGTAGAACGTAAAAATGGTACCTACCTACTCGTATATTAAGAGTAAAATAAGACCCAAATTAGTCATTTGTGCATTTTGTCAATAAAATAACTACAGGGGAACTGATTTTACGTCATTAATTGGCCAAATTCACTAACTACTTCTTTTGCAACATCGTATATTTTTGCCAATTAACCAAGTAGGTACTCGGTCATAAATTGTGGACCATTATCATAAAATACGAAGGTACACAGGGTTCGCCTTAACGATTTTACAGTTACTATCAAGCCACTAATGTACAGATTCATTTTATGAACGTGTAGGGTTTTTAAACAAAAGCCTCCAAGTTTATTGTGAATGCCGGTTGGGAACCGAAAAGGGAATACTTAACCTACTTTGGCTGTAAAATAGTATACGAGTAGATACCTAACTGTAGACACTATATCTTCTATTGTCAACGTACCGTAACGTAACATAAACATGATTGTGAAAGGATAATCGAAACCTTTTAACTATCGTCATTAAAACTACTTACGTGTCTTTAAAGTACCAAGAATCATAAAGAATGGTTCGAACAACAATCAACATTAAAGTGCCAAATAGAGAGCTATGAAGTGCTGACGCGCTGTAAAAAATTGAGGAAAGATTTGACGAGGGTCGATTTTTTCGGGACCCCTGTTATGTATCCAATGGAAGGTAGAGTGTATACGTGTAGAGTATAGATATAGGGCAGACGGGGATGCTTGGAGCGGCGCGCGCTTCCACAGCAGTAGAGCCGAGAGAGTCGACTGGAGCCGGTAGTCGCGCCCGCCCAGCGAGGTAGAGACTCGCACAACGTGGCTCGCCTCCGCCGCGACTGGCCGCGTGCTGCCAGAGCTCGTAACCCAACCCATAGTGCTCATAATTAATTTACAACACCAGTAAAAGTGATGATACCAGTTTATCGACTATAAATCTGTGCAGTGTTGTGATCGCGTGTCGCAGAGTCGCAGGTAAGTGATAATTGGTCAGTCGCATGCCGCGGTGTTTGTGATGCAAACACTTGCCAGTTGGAACTTGGAACTTCGAGAGCAAGGCGTGGAGCCGTCGGGATCGTGTTGGCTCGTGACAATTCGACACTTGGCGATGAATGTTGTTCCTGTTTTGGACCGTTAGGCATTTCTGGTGCAGTTTCCCAATAGGTAGAGAGGAATTCTACTTGACGTTGGATGCTGTCCGCTGATGAACTTTTGGAAAACTGATAGTTAATTTAAATTTACACAATTCTTGACTGAAATTCAGCACAATTCAAGCAATTTTATGAATAGACAACAATTTGATCAATGGCGTTACTGTTTTGGACGGTTATGTATTCTGATGCGGTTCACTATAGGCATAGAAACGAACTCAACCAGATGCGGGCTGATTATCGTTGATGAATTTTGTGAAAACTAAATTTAATAGAGGACCAATATTTTAGCCTTTTGTATGGGACAAAACATTATCCTTTATACTATCCGGGGCTGACATTCAGAACAATTCACAAACATGACTAAGTAATTTTAGGAATCCATGACAATTCTTTGTGATGAACGTTGTTTCCGGTGAAATTTCCCCATAGAAATGAGCTCTATCTAATAATTTTCTCAGATTTTGGGTGGAAAAAGGGAAATAAAACTTGGAAAAGCTTGGTGCAGCAGTCCTTTTGAAAAGAAAATCCAATTGGAAACTAGGTATCGACATATACGTACCTATTACGTATAACTTAAAAGATATTGTAATACCAAAGAGCTTCTACAACTCAAACCTACTGGGAGTACACGGTTTGTTTATACCTGAAGTTTGTAAAACACCTCTACTAAATACAGAGCCGACGGCGGGCGCCGGGTGTTAATTGTGCAATTAGACATGATTGTGTGCACTCAAATCTTTATTATCAAACTTATATAGTTTTACATGGTTTACAAAAGTAGAAAATGAATAATTTTCAAAGCATACACCAAAGTACATCATTATAATGTCAGCCCGTCTGCTTCTATCACCGCAGTGATCTCCAAAAGTGTGTCAGTCAATTTCGGAATATTATTTACTTTTAGGTACGAGTATATGATTTCATAACAGTGCTCTATTTACCTCTTTTGAAATTATGTTAAGAATTTCTTTAGGTTTCAATGAAATTTCTGTATACAATTTCGTAAAATATTTATATGAAGAGTTCAAGATACCTACCTACTTGAAAAATTTTTGCCCCATGTTTCTGACCATGAAAGATATAGCTTGACTTATTTTTATAGATATTAAAAGTTGCAACATTTATACCTACACCTAATTTTACTAAACACTATTAGTGTTAGATACTACAATTAAATTAACAGATAAATGTAAATTAAGAATTTTGACGAGCAAAGTGTGTCATGGTCCCCAGGACCGCAAGATCTAAATGTTTTTTCCACCGTTCTAACTGAAATACGAATTTGACCTGTTTTTTACCGTAATAATTCGCTCTGTAAAATTTTAAGAATTTCTGTTGAGGACAGTTAGAAGTATGAAAGACCTCTAACGCACATATCGCTCTCGCCTTGCCTTCTATTCTAGTATGGACTATCGAATGAGCGATCGAAGCTATCTCATTTCAGCGCAGATCCGACAAAAATGATTAATAGCTAGGGCGGGATGATGGTTTTGGAGGTTATTTATAAAGTCCATGGGATTATGTTAGAAGGCTAGAACCTCTTGCGGCGTCCCTGATGCCCTGGCGCCTGGTGTGTGTGCACACATCGCACATAGGGAGTACACTGAGATCACGCTCTCATTTAGCCTATATTATAGTAAACCAGACCCAATGGCTAGCTTTCGTCGACAACCTAATTATTTCGAAACTTGAGGCAATAGTGTTTACCTAAGAATTCTATGCCTGATTAGGTAGCACAGCCGTCCCGTGACTTTATGGCGGCCATAAAGGATGGTAGCCATATTAATGCACGCGTGTTTGTTATACTCGTATTGCATAGTTGCGCTTTGAACGCAGGTCACTGAACTACATTAAATGTTTAGTTATGCATTATTCTGGCCTTTGTAAAAGTGGTAGCATTGTAATTGTAATAAAAAAAAACTAATTTTAACTGACTAAAATTAATTTGGTTTTGTTTTCTTTTAAGAAATTACAAAGCCGTTATAACTCATTTATCTAATTTTTAAGCCAACTGTATAGATAGGCAGTTGGGTAGTTTATTTTGATATGGACCCCAATGAACTAATTACCCAACTGCCTATCTATACAGTTGGCTAATTAGTTCATTGGGGTCCATATCAAAATAAAAATAGTTCTGCATTTAAATAGTACTTACCTACTGGCTTATATTTTGATTTATAATTACGAAAAAATAAAAATATTCCATCTAAGTACCTACATATTTCAAAAATCAAATGATAATTGGGATAGCTACACAAGTACTACCTACCTACTCAATAATTTATAGTATTCCTCTACTTTTCCACTAATTTTTCTTGTTCGGAGAAAACTTTGAAGACGTTGGTGAACTATTGATGATAATGTTGATAGATTTATTGCACGCTATAAAAAGGAAGGTAACATCATTTTTGAAAGCAATTAAACCACAAAAACAAAACAAAAAAGCTGCTCTATATTACCGTCTAATTTAGAAACATGTCCTATGATTAGAAGATTTATTAGTTAGTATTAGCCAGGTAGGTGTTTTGTTAAATACCTACATCAACTAATCTACCTGAAATTAAAAGATATAAATAGTTTTTACTAAATCTATACCGTTCATGACGAGTAGATTAGAGTAGTCGATAAATGGTAAGGTAAGGTATAGGTAGGTAAGTCTTAATAAAAACCGAATAATCTCACTGCAACATGGCTTTTTCTCGGTTTCGAACCCGGGTCTCCCGTTTGGGAGTCCGGTATCCTAGCCACTACGCCACTAACACAATGCACTAGTATGTCTATTAAGGAAAAAGAAATCTGGAGTTCCAAACTCAATTGAAACGCTTACAAATGTCTACCAACAATAACAACAAATCGTAAACTCTATTCGAGTGGGGGCTAAGATCTGACCTCCCGACTCCGAAATTAGTTTATAACTTCAATGTTGTGCAACTGTACTGGGATTCTAATTCACTACTTGGGTGTCTAGTTTTATGTCGAGAGGCATAAAGAGTATAATAAACTACGTGTCTCTGACTGTACCTTACGTTTTACCGTCTAGCAAACTATGAGGTAGCGATTTTAACCCTTATGCCTATTAAGAAAGAGTTATGGTATCCGCAGCCATGGTGTTTGTTCTTTGTAGTCAAGCGCACGTGGGTGAATCGACGTAGGCCATTACGACTTTACGGCCAATGTCATTCATTTAGCAAATCGTGATGGATGGATTCGAATAATTTACATTAGTTCCGTTCTTGCCTATCGATCGTGTTTACAGTCAAGTTTATTTTTAATCTCTGACCAAAATCGGGTTATTATAAGTTTGCACTTACTGTGTTTATCTGTGGCACCATAAGTCAACAACCGATGATTCGATTTGGCTGCAGCTATTTTTATTTAGGTATCACATAATTTTGTAGAGAGTGTTCTAAGCCATAACATAATATTATAAAAATTTGGATCAGTGGTTCCAATATCTTGGAGTAGAAGTAGGTAGTACCTATTTGATGTCAGATGGATTCTCGAGAACGGTAAAAGTTAGGTGGTTCGAGATTGAATTGAACTCAAATGTTTAGGACCATGATGCACCAATCTCACCTGTGGAACCTTGCATAAAGACCTGATGATGACATAAAGGAGTATAACTATGACTTTTTAGAGGGACGCTTGCTGGGTCACCAAGCAGGTGATCAGTTCTATGTAGAGCTATTTCACCCAGTTTCCTCTGTGGAGCATTGGTTACTGATGTTACAAATGAACTCCTTCATTCCATCTTAAAGAAGTAAGGGGATCTCTACAACTCTAAGTCCATTTCTTAAATTCTTAATAAGTAAATAGAGTTATAATTTATAATTACCTACCTATGTCAGTTTTTTTAAATCTAGTATTTGTTTTTTTGAGGTTTTGGTCCATTGTAGGACCATACGAGGTGAAGTCCAAAAGTTTCTGTCTAAAAAAACAAATTATACGTCATTGTAATTGTCATTTATCCTACAAAACTTCTGACTATTTTTATATTGGGATAGAAATGCTTATTAAACGATACGAAAAGTGTGTTGAAATAGATGGAGACTATATTGAAAAATAAAAATGGTTTCATGACCTTGAGAATCCTTTTTCTTCGTCAGGCCGGAAACTTTCGGACCTCATCTCGTACCAGCCTCACATGGAGACACAAGTTCTGTTTGTTTTTAATGGAAGTATATTTTAACTTGGGCACTACCGTTGTGTTACGTATCATAAACTACTGACATTTTTCAAAACTCGCCGCACCGTAATCATAGTAATCAAAGTTTATATTTAATCGCAACATTTTTACTTAGTTTGACAAAACAATATCTTACAACAAAACATTGTTATTAGCCAAACCGGCATTAAATATTTCAATGTAGGTGGCTATTGACTCATATTAATAGTAACTTATTTTCTGATCTTACAATGGTAGGTACATTAAAGTCGGTAACGGTGCATTATATATCGTTCTAATATTAATGAACATTAGTTATTATCGATATTAGTTACGCTTTTCAAAACTTTATTGCGCAATGTATGATTGTCAAGTTACTTTCCATTTTCTGTAAATGGGTGGATACTTGACGAGTTGCAAGCCATAGCAAGCTATGGCGAGATCCTTTCAACTACCAACCACAGCCGTATAAAAATCTAAAACCGGCTAAGTGCGAATCGGGATTTGTAAGTATTGAGCGAAAAAACCTTACAAAATCATGAATAAAATTTAGTACCTACATGTTAAGAGATTTTTTCTTCTTCTTCTTCAGGATTTATTCATCCGCTACTGGATATTATAGCCCTCCTATACCTATACTTCCATGTAGTCCGATTTGTAGTGCTTCAGAGCTCTAGCCCTGATGTCCTCTGACCACCGCGCTGCCGGACGTCCCACATTTCTGGTGCTTGTGCACAATCTCCACGTAAATATACTCTGTGGGTCCATATGATGTCGTTTTTTTTAAATGCTTACAATGGAGGAGCATAATACAAGAAAATTCTGTCAAATCTCTGTTAATTTTTTTTAAATAAATTTTTAGTGAGTTCACTAGGCTATTTTAGATAAAATTCCAAAATAATAAATATCTTTTAAACCATCAAGAATCGGATTACCGCACGTGGACTGACCACCACCACACCTCAGGCATCACACTGTTTCATTTGATCCATATTTTCTGGGACAACCTGTATAACAATGCATTTGGGGGTTACATAATAAACTAATGTGCATTTGATTTTTCGTTTGCACTGACATACCTACAGCATACCTATCTCGTGTCGTGTATGTC
The DNA here is from genome assembly GCA_947369225.1 of Hofmannophila pseudospretella. Classification (NCBI taxonomy): domain Eukaryota; kingdom Metazoa; phylum Arthropoda; class Insecta; order Lepidoptera; family Oecophoridae; genus Hofmannophila; species Hofmannophila pseudospretella. The sequence continues at coordinate 6,615,252 of OX376321.1, read as the reverse complement.
GCTGATGTCATATCTACGGTACGCGTTTCATCATACATAATTTTATGGTATGTTTTATTTAATCAAAACTGGCAATAAACCTCACATAGGTAATTATAATCACGTAGTGAGTGTAAATTTGATGTGGCACGATGTTTTCAGAAAAGAATCGCCATTTAAAGTGGTGAAACGGTGGATTCTAATCAATATCCAATCAGCTCCGGGCAGTAAAGTTAACTAAGCGAGAAATTAACTGAGTCGGCGCGGGAACTGTCTACCTATATACTTATACCTGTACTTACACAATACACGTACGTACAGTCGTCCACGGGTAATATGAACACGCATGTTCAAAAGAGCTATACCTACGATGGAGGATCAGGGTTTCGGTGGCCCACACAGAATATACCTCCACCACCTCTATATTATATCCTTATAGATTTACTTTTTACATAAGTACGAGTACTTATATAGATCATTTTGCAAATCAAATCATTTTGTAGATCATTTTGTATCAGTTCATTTATGGGATGAAGGTAGAAATATCTATATGTCCAAGCCGCAGACCAGACATGGCGTGAACACCAGAAATAACGTGAATAGATCGTGCATTTGTAAGGAAGGCCATTAAAATACGTGGACGTTTAACCCAGGTTACGAATAACAGTTAACTTTATCAGGAAAGCCTGGACGTGTACCTCTCAACCCTGAGCACGGGGAAGACACCACACACAATCGTACACCCACCCACCTATACCCCGCGATAGTATTCTGAATGCGTCGTCAGAAAAACAATGAAAACATACCGAACTTCGCATTCCTTGTTTCACACCATTTTAACATCACAACCTTACCATAAAATGATCATCAGCACAGGGAAACCACCCTGATTACCATCAGCACCAGCAGGCTAGGAGCTGACTGTTTTCTTCATATTATAACCTCAAAACCACAGGCCGCCGTTCGCTCGCTGCCACTAGGCTGACTTGCGTTTTCGTTTCACGCATAACAGCGCTGCATTTTACCGTTTTTGAGGAACTCTAACGCCTCACTCACCGACATATATAAAGGATTTACTTCTTCAGTATAGGAGTAATTGATTTTTAGGGTTCCGTAGAAAAGTTACTTCTTTACTTACAATAAAAAAATTCTGATTCCGATCTAATACGCTTTAAAATGTCGGTTAATACACCTATCAGAAATCGCTAAATACTTACTTATAGATCAATACAAGGATTTAGAATGGGAACTTACGTTTTCTCATTCCCGGTACCAACAACCAACAATGTTTTACAGTTGAAAAATCACATAAGGCTATAGACACACGGGGACGCATGTTGGAGCGACTTAAGCCTTGCTTTATGATTCGTATGAAGTCGCACTGACGTATCTACCATTTTTTTGTACAAAGTGGCAAATTCCAGCATCCCCATTCAGCCTTCGGACTACCAGACTCGGGGAAAGTTCCTTCCTTCCTTACATTACATTATGTACCTAGTTGATATCCCATCTGTTCTTACGGAGCAATCAATTTGCTCCTTCGTTCATAATGCGAACGGCTAAGTTATGGAACCCTACAACCTTGGGATCGTTAAGGATAAGCATTTACTGTCCTGCAATGACCAGCATGCTCTATACTGATGGAATGTGTCCGGAACGAGTCTCTCAGGCGAGATACATTTAAAAAAATATCTTTTAATGTATGGGATATGGGGGGCTGTAACAGCGCCTTGGCCTTTCCCTTATCGGATTAGTTAAAGCTACGAGAAGGTAGGTTATATAAATAATGTATATAAATTGTGTATACATTATTTATATAACCTATAATTTTATGTATATAAATTGTACCGAGCGACATAGTCGCACAGGCGACTAAGCTCAAAAAATAAAGATTTTTAAAAAAAATGACCAGCATGCTCCATCGTCGATCTCATCGTCGCTTACCATCAGGTGAGATTGAGGTCAAATATGGGTTTAGAACTAAATAATTAAAAATGTCGTACCTATATCAATACCTCATCGTGTGTAAATCGCCTAAGTAAGTTATTCATACAACGAAAGCAATCTCTTCCACGTCGTATTCCTCATTGCTGAGGGTCGTGATCATTCTAAGGAATTAATCACATAGAACGGCTCTCGTGTCAGATTCAATGGGGTGGTTCGCCATTGCCTTCCACTGGTTATGTCAGTGTGCAGGTTTGCTCACGATGTTTTCCTTCACCGTGAGAGCAGTCGGTAAATGTACGTAAGTCGTACGATATTTCGCTATTACCGAAAAACTCATTGGTACATGGCATTGCATGGTTTGAAAACTCGGACCTCCCGCACGGGAGTCCGACGTCCTAGCCACGACGCCACAGATGCTCAATACACGAACACAAATCACCGCTCGTAGCGCCGTAGCGCACCACTCAGGCGCAGAATAACCGCCAATAATTTCAAACGTTATGAACTTTTGAGACTATAAATCGTGTGAACGACTCTAAAGACCGCTATTTCTCGTAAACGCTTACAAATGGACAATAAAACGGTAGTACGCTGTAACGTGTGGCGCTATCACAAATTACTAGCTAGTTGCCGTGTCTAGTAAAATACTAAGGCCGTAATAGTATGGGTAAAATATGGTAATGCCGTAGATTGCTCATAATTATAAGTAGGATTTACTCCATTTATGGTTAACTCAATTTGTCAGTAGATAGGTAAGTATAGAATTGATACTTAAAGTATGCAAGATAGTTATTTTTATATTTTTTTACCCATGATGGAGGAACGCGCCCGAGACTATGTTTTCATTCAAGTTCTTAGTAACTACTAATTAAGTAATAAATGAGTAAGTAGTAATAAGTAAGTAAGTAGTAATTACTTAGCAAGTTACTACTTATACTAACTATTTCAATGTTACTATTTTACAACCACTTCAGTTACCATAGGTACCTATACCTATGGAAAAAATAGAACCAAAAAATTAGTACTGACGGCGGAGTAACAATACCTAGATAAATTTTTTTTTGACCTACAATTATTTCAACAGTCCGCTTGGGAAAGAAATTCTATCGCAAAAATACCTAAAGTACCTACCTGGTATTTTTTATTAGACGGACTAAACTGACGTTTCCTGTGTTGCCAGTTTTTGACGAAATAAAAATAGTGTTATTGTAGGGTTTCTTGAGGGGTGCAGGCAATAGAACATAGGTATATCTGAATACTTTTAATGCGTATTACATTTAAATAAAATAAATATAGCGAGCCGTGTAATGCGTTATCGATCGTTATGACCAATAGTACACCAATCAAAGTATATTTTATTTTCTTCTGTAATGTCGTGATTTTTTTTGTAAATTAAAAAGTTAAATCGCTGAGCCTCGCTTTGTATGGGAGCGAAATCCATCGTCTTTCAATATATAATTTAACGTTATCTTTTTGGCTCATTCTTTGGGTGAACTAAGGAAACTGATTCACAAGTGAACTGCACGCATCACTATTACATTAAACATGGCAACATTATTTTACAAAGTGACATTAGCACCTGTCAGGTTAGTCCGTCTAATAAAAAAATCTACTTTAAGTAAGTATTTTCATTATTATTTTGCCCTTCGTCGCCATTGCATTTCCAAACTGGTGTTAGTCTCGTAAATATCGACTCCATCTTTTTCGTTTAGTTGGGGCGCGATCTTCGTTCACCTTTCGGAAGCTTCCTTCAACATCTCTCATTCTCATTATTATACTGAAAAATTAAAGTAGCACTAATCTCATATAAAACTTTCTGGAAAGCCTGACTACTTAATTTAGTCGCATTATTTATAAACTCCTCCCTCGATTCGAGATGTGACAGAGTAGCAAAGATGGCAGAGAGCACAAAGGCGGGCGGAATTCGGCCGGTTTATGGGCGTGGCCTAAGTAAGCCCGGCCCTTTACAAATGGCGTCCAATTCGACCAATAAAAACGCTGACAGGCCGTTCCATTTTTGAAAGGCGTCCGTTACTTAGCGCAATATTTTATAACGGAAAAATACCTAACTTTTAACTTTAGGTATTTTTCCATGACGAATGAACAATCTTGAACCTACCTAGGTAGGAAATCTAGGCACATTTTGGTATTTTTTTATTTAAAAGTTAATTATTCAGAATAAATGTTTAAATAGGTACGTAAATAGGTAAATGTTAAAAAAATGAAATTACATTAAAATAATCATACTTATGTTTTTTTTTACATAAATTAAATTAAAGTATTTTTTCAGGTACGAGTTTTCTATACCTATGAAAAAAAATTAAAATTATCTAATAATGCGACATTGCAATCAAAAGTGACATCTGTTTGTCGCATCTTTGTATTAGAACATCACGAGCTAACTTATTAGGCCCTCTGATATGCCTTAAGGTAGAACCCTTATTAAAAAGTTGCAACATTGCGTGGGTAGATGTCGCTACGCTACATTAAAAATTCGGTAGAGATCCTACAGATGGCGTTTTGGAGAAAAACATTACAGACTACAATTTGTTACCATTAAAAAGTGGAATAACCGAAAATAATGGTCATGTATATGCAGTTTACTACATAACCTATTTATTTTTGTAACAGTTATTTTAAAATTTATTTCTTATTTAATAACTTTTAGATAAAGACATAAATTGTAGAGATATGCCTCAATTACTGCAATCCAATGTGATACGTGTCCTACTCTACTTCAACTCTATATTATTATTGTTTGTGAGGTGAGACCTTTCAGTAGGTAACTCTCAGTTGCTCTTCATCTCACTGAAACGTGAACTTACATTTGTGATAGTCTTATAAGGTGATTGTTAGTATCGTGAAAAGTTATTAGATGGCACCACTGTCTAATTTTTTATGTCGCACCACGTAGCACTTGGTATACTTTTAATTTTATTTTATTTAGGCAAACTTAAACCTAACGCAGAGTTTATAATTTAAAAATTATAGACATATGTTATCTGCTAGGGGTCAAATTTAATTTGACGTTGGCTTCCTTCATCTTTTTCCCTTTTCTACATATTTATTTATATATCCCCCGAAATTGTTGATCCTGGCTACGGGATGGCATCATCGTAATAGATAGTATCTAAACTATCTATAATTTATTAGTTCCACAATGTAACATGAACATGAATGACCTTTTGTATCTAAATATAGGTAGAGAAAACTGTAGTTAAATAAGTACTTAATTATGATGTACCTACCTACTTACCTATACCAACTTATGGGCATGACATCAGGGCTGTAGCACATAGGTAATCTGTGACCATAGACGCGGGACAACGGGAAACAAACCGCCACAAATTGAATTGAGGGCCCCTTTCCCGTAAACGCATACCGTACCATCAGAAATTCAAACTGTATTGTATTGAAGAATTTTAATTATTGACATTGAAGGTAATTATGTATTTTACAAATACAAATATACTTTATTGCACACCCGGGACAAAAACAAAACATAAAACACAAAGAGAGGTACAATACAATGTGCAGGAAAAATCATATGGATACATAATGTACGGGTGCAAATGCCGTATGAAATAGATACTACCTTCAAATAAATAAATAACATTTACAAATAAAATAAATATAAATTTTAAATTGTTAAATTCGAATCATAACAATTGTAATTATATCATTGTCATTAATTACTTTTGATTGATAAATTAAGATTTATTAAAATTCAATTACCTACGTAAAATTAGTTTTAAATATTTGACTTTATTATGTAATTTATTGATATGAAGAATGTAATCCATTTCCAGTGTTCTTATTGCTGATTTACCTGCTACTTTATTGTTAATTTTTATTATACTATTATTAATTACGTAATTATTAATTATGTTGAATTTCGAACACAATTTATATTGTTATCAAATAAATAAATCGAAATTATCGCATAAGATATAAGTACCTACATATTACCATAAGTAACCTAACAAGCTACATTTCAAAGCATCATCGGTTGTGGTGGACTCAGAATGCAAGAGAGTGTGTCTCTCGAGAGGTTGGGTGCCCTTTCCATATTAATAAAATGATGAGTTTTTAAATAACAATAGACATTACTAATGTCTTTCAAAAGCCAGAACATTACCTTCGCTTCGCCCGTCGTGACTGCCATGTTCGCGTTTTCCATAGATTACGAGATAAATGCAGCAAAATGCTGCTACGCCGGTCGCGCTACGGCGTAGAAGGTAGCAGCAGTTTGTAATGAAAATCTGTATTTGTGAGAAATAAGATTAATTTTATTGTTGTTGTTTATCGTATTGTTAGTGACCAATCTATTGTCAGAGTTGTTCAGGCCGCCCGTATGACTCTGATATGAAAAGAAATAAAAAGAAAAACACTTTATAGTCACAAAAAATACATATCTATAGTTGACTCGATAATGACTGGTGTCGTACGACAGCAACCAGGACTGAACTGCTTAACATGCTCCCCTAGGCACGGAGGAGCTCATTTACTTATTTAATAAGCATTAATAAGTATTTTGCCCACTTAAATGAGAAAAGAAACCAACTTTTTTTTGTTTTTAATAATTCAGAAATGTTTTTCTCGACTTATTCGATTCGATTTCGTTTTAGATATTAGACAGGACTATAAAACGTCGCTCTATAAAGGCAACTGATACTTAACGATGCACCTGCAGGTACCTGTAGGTACCTGTAAAGCAGACATTTAATGGCCAATAGGTACGTCTACAACTAAAAGAAGTAGGTATAGGTACCTACTTATCGTATCAACAGGATTGCGTAAGTGTGTCTCTGGCAGGCGGATGCGCGAGAGTGGGTTAGTTTATTTTTAACAGCAGTGAATAGAGCGTCGGTGGCCTAGTGGCTAGGATGCCGGAATCCCATGCGGGAGGTCCGGATTTGAAACCTTGCAATGCCATGTACCAATGAGTTTTTCCAATTTTTTACCTACATTTACCGACTACTCTTACGGTGAAGGAAAACATCGTGAGGAAACCTGCATGTCTGAGGAAATGAAAAGTTTCCGTAGGTGTGTGAAATCCACCAATCAGCACTGGGCCCGCTCCGGTGGATAATGGCCCGTACCCCTTGGTCAAGGGCAGGCCTGCGCCCCAACAGTGGGGATATCAATATGTTGATGATGATGATGAATAGGAGCTGAAATAGTCCATCATAGCTTGTTCTGCTTTTTAATTGAATAAATAAAAGTAGATACTGTGGGTATACTAACAAACGAAGCGAAATAACTTGGCACTAGATTACGGAAAAACATGTTATTTCACTACGTACCAAATTATAGCTATGTATACATAGCACATAGCAAATCTAGCTATGAATAACAAACAAAAGATACAGACAAGATCTATCTGTTCAATTACGCCCTATGACTCTTAATGTAACGCGATACGGCATATTTTCCTCTGCCCTATGATTTGCCTAAAGGCACGTAATGATAGGGGGAGGGGAAGGGTGGCTTCCTTCCTCGTATTGATCGGCGGCCATTTTTGATTCGCACATGCGCAAACCTCAAAGAGCTATTTTAACTCTAAAGTTGTATAGATGGCGCTGTTATATATAGTACATTGTTAATTGGAATTTCTTGCTGTCTAGGCTCTACGTATCAGTTGGTATACCAACTTATTTTGTACAACCAGCCCATTCGTGACCCAAGAAAGTCCTTCCCACATTTAAACAAAACTCTTTAAGTTAGAGGGGCGCGGGGCGGGACGACAGAGGGTGAGCGGGCGGGAAGCGCACGCCGCTTGCTCGCCCTCTGTCATCTCGCTACGCGGCCCTCTAACCTCACGGGCGATCCGCCTGTTACGCGGTTTCACTATAGTTACCTACCTACAGGTTAGCTATGAACCCCACACGCCACGGTATGGTTATTATACAAAAGCTTTTTCACGTCAAAAACGTATTTGTGCAATATTTTACTAAAATATTTCCACCCCTAGATCAATCACGCCATTGTACCTATTGTTGAAAAATTAAAAATAAATTACGTTCAAACTAATTTAATGGTTAATTATGGTCAAGAAAGATTTCTTGCAAGAATTGAAAGTTGAAAATTTACCATAAAAGGTTCTCGAAAGTACAACAGCATGATTGACTTTAATAGTAACATATTTCAGCAAAATTTTGCGCATTTAATTCGACATCAATGTGCACACACTTATAAGTAAACCAGGTCCGTAATATTATTATTAACATAAAGATTTTTTATATGTCACCTCTAGCTCTTAAAATTACCTATAAGAAAACAGAAATCGTTTATTCAATGTCACCTGAATAGATAGTACAACCTCAATTTCTGGTAATTCGTTCTGTATACAAACAAAAATACCTACATACGCAGAAAAAAATCCTAAGCATTTTTACCTATATCTAACAAAAAAATTAGGTTATTAGTCTGATTTTAAATAGTTTTAAATAATGGATCTGACCTTTAAAGAAATCGTATAAAAAGGTCATCGTATGAAATTTGACATCGTTTTATGGACAGATTCCTTTATTTAAATTCTACTACTTAAATCAGACAGTTAAGTACTTACCCAGGTTAAATTGAAAATTGTGGTAGGTGTACAAAAGAAATTCATGACATGAAACATCAAGGCAGAATGGTAGATTGCCGCCGTCGGCATATTGCCGTCGGATAAGTGTTCCTTGTAACAAAATAAAATAAATTAAGTTTTTATTTTTATTTTACTAAATTCTAAGAAGTAATTTATATTTAACGTAAACTTCTGAAGTAAATAACTGAAGTATTTGTCAACTGATATTAATTTATTATCGTAGAACTATTGTCAGTATTGTCATATTATTTCTCACTATACCTACACTGCCCTAACTCAAAATGTTTAGTCCTTTTCAAGTAAATTCAATAAGAATAAATTATATAATTATTTTTTATTTATTTGTCAGTTTCACAGCATATTTCATATTAAAAATATAAATCAAACAATTAAAAATCTATAAATGCCAGTTACGAAACCAAACTATTACAAAGCTATTTAAAAAGGTAATTTAGCAAATAGTTACAAAATGAAAGAGAAAAAATTAAAAATAAAATAAAACAGAAAATAAAAAAAAAGGCCTTACGATATGTTGAGTGCTACGGTGTGTGTGTGTGTGTGTGTGTGTGTGTGTGTGTGTGTGTGTGTGTGTGTGTGTGTGTGTGTGTGTGTGTGTGTGTGAGCGATGAGGATAATGGTAGTGAGATTTGGAGAGAGAGTGGAACAGGAGATGGAAGGATTAAGACCGGGCCAATTGACGTATGACTTCATTGACGAACTGAGAGCGACTAAGGAAGAAAATGTCAGCGGTGGAGAAAAATCGTTCGTATAGATCAATGCTCCGGTTAAGAGGTGAGTGTAGCGCATAGTTAGTGCGTACGTGCACATGCTGTAACAGGCGCGGCAGGTGGCGCCGCGCGCGCACCTCCGGCGCGCCCAGCATCAGGCGCTCCACCAGCTCCAATAATTTAATTATAGTTAAAAGTACCGCACCGATTTTAACAACCTCCTTTGTAAGTAATTATACCTAGTTTTTAAAGTTACTTATTCAAACTCAAATTTTTCTCTTAAACTACTGTTTAATAAAAAGATTATGTTACTAGAACTTCTTCTAAGCATGTAGACAAGCAGCAAGTTTAGGTATTTATGTCTAGATAATGAAAAAGATTAATTAAATAAATCATTTATTAACTAATAAATAATTAATATTAAAATAATTACGTGTGGACTGTTCTGTTTCATCTTAATTTACTATAAGGGAAGCGCACCAAATACTGACTAGTATTGCTACTACTACTACTATACTGTACCTAGGTAGCAGGTAACACTACAAATAAAAGTAAAATAAACTAGTGATGTTTCACTACAGTATTTTTACAGCGGTTTGAAGTTACTAATTCAAAATAACTCTAAATTAAAAATTTAAGAAACTCCCGACGTACGATTATTATTATTATAATTTTTATTACACACATAGACAAAATACAAAAAATACGATAAAAACGATAAATACGATTGTGGAGATCCCCTTACTTTTTCCTGATCATCATCAGGTCCTCAAGATTCCAGATGTGGAAAGGTCACCATGGTCATAAACATTCGAGCTCAGACTCAAACAACCTAACGGTTACCATTCCAGAGATCTCATCATACTCCAACTTCCCAAGATACTCAAGATCTTAGAATCACTGGTCCAATTTGCATCTGACATGGCTAAGAAAATTCAGCAGGTTAGACCTGCGGCGCCTGAAGGCGGGGGAACGCTCCGGGCTTCGTCCTACGCGGAGCCTCGCCATGGCTATCTTAAAATTCCTAGCATCAACATTTCCTTTTATTTTTTATTCTTCAACTTTCATATAGCAACATAACCCTTTCCATTGGTCTCTGGCTGACTTGGAGCTGGTGATTGTGTTGTTTGGTGAGCGTCCACGTCTCAGATCCTTTAGTAATGAGTTAATGACATACTGCTCGTACACACGACGTTTAACTAGGCGAGGTACGCGAGATACTCGAACATATTCTAAACTAGCTCTTAAACTAAAATGTTTTCTAAGATTAGGGTCCCTTTTATGTTTGCTATGAATAACACTCGAGGGCGTAGAGATGGGACTAGCATAGACATAGTAGCAACTAGAGACCCCGTTCAGAGTTTATGTTTGCTATGAATAACACCCGAGGGCGTAGAGATGGGACTAGCATAGACATAGTAGCAACTAGAGACCCCGTTCAGAGTTTATGTTTGCTATGAATAACACCCGAGGGCGTAGAGATGGGACTAGCATAGACATAGTAGCAACTAGAGACCCCGTTCAGAGTTTATGTTTGCTATGAATAACACCCGAGGGCGTAGAGATGGGACTAGCATAGACATAGTAGCAACTAGAGACCCCGTTCAGAGTTTATGTTTGCTATGAATAACACCCGAGGGCGTAGAGATGGGACTAGCATAGACATAGTAGCAACTAGAGACCCCGTTCAGAGTTTATGTTTGCTATGAATAACACCCGAGGGCGTAGAGATGGGACTAGCATAGACATAGTAGCAACTAGAGACCCCGTTCAGAGTTTTATGTTTGCTATGAATAACACCCGAGGGCGTAGAGATGGGACTAGCATAGACATAGTAGCAACTAGAGACCCCGTTCAGAGTTTATGTTTGCTATGAATAACACCCGAGGGCGTAGAGATGGGACTAGCATAGACATAGTAGCTACTAGAGACCCCGTTCAGAGTTTTATGATTGCTATGAATAACACCCGAGGGCGTAGAGATGTGACTAGCATAGACATAGTAGCAACTAGAGACCCCGTTCAGAGTTTTATGTTTGCTATGAATAACACCCGAGGGCGTAGAGATGGGACTAGCATAGACATAGTAGCAACTAGATACCCCGTTCAGAATTCGGACACCGCAATGAATAACACCCGAGGGCGTAGAGATGGGACTAGCATAGACATAGTAGCAACTAGATACCCCGTTCAGAGTTCGGACACCGCAATGAATAACACCCGAGGGCGTAGAGATGGGACTAGCATAGACATAGTAGCAACTAGAGACCCCGTTCAGAGTTCGGACACCGCAATAGAACCTGTTTGTTATACCCTGACCAGAAATATAAAAACCCTGTCAAGAGGGCGCCATTGGTGGTTTTATAATGTGTTATGAAAAATTATTAATTATATAAATAGTAAGTAGGTAGGTACCATTTAAATCCGCAATATGGCGAAGGTTTCTATATTCCTGGTTAGGGTATAATTTACTAACTTAAATAACACTTTAAAAAACCATCAAATCACTAAAAAGTAGAAATAATTATAAATGAAAACCTACGTTTACTGACCTACAATTATTTAGAGTCGTTATTGGAATAATGTCACTTTGGCACGAATTTGCGACCAGTCCGGAATAAATAATATTATTTCTTGAGCCTGCCCTTTCATCTTCGTTTTTCTATATTATGCATAAAATTGTTATCAACCTTAGTTTTTCTAGAAGCAGAATTATGCATAAGTTTTTATATTTTTAAAACATAAAAATTATTATAACAAGATCACGTATAGAATGAAGCAAGGAATACCTATATCTTTGATGTTTGGAATAATAACTATTGTAATTTGTAATAAACATGTAATTTTATTTAAAATTGAAATGTTAAGAATGGAAATTGAGTAGAAGTAGGGGGGAATATAGCAGCAGGTAATCAGGACTACAACGTATACTTTTGCTCGCCCTTCTTTTCTGTATCGGCAAAACTTTATATAAAGGTATTCCTGGAAACGAACCGGTGGAATTAGCAAGCTTTTTTTTTCAATTTTTAACGGCTTTGGATAGGAATTGAGTGACTTTGCCATAGCTAACGATTATGGCTTTTAACTCAACGACTACTTATAATATAATAAGTACCTAGCTGCAGGTGTGTTAAGATATACCTTATCATACTCTGTCGCAACAAATATAGGTAGGTATATCGTCATTTATTGTTATGTGTCGTTTATTACTTTCTTAATTGTATCATCATCAACATCATTATTAGCAGCCTATAGAAACATCTCCATTGTGGGAGCACATACCCCCCCCCCCCCCCCCCCCCCCCCTGTACAAGGGGTCCACTGTGTCGGTCCAGTGCTTATTGGTTTATTTCATATGCCTGTAGAAAACTTTTTCCCTCAGACATGCTGGTTTCCTCCCGATGTTTTCCTTCACCGTTAGAGCGATCGGTAAATGTACATAAGTCCTAATTGTAATAAAATCTACCGACAAGTCTTCATATTCGACCATAAGAAACCCTTGTAACTATAAGAAACTGAGAGGATGTTCGCATTCGCTCGCGTTCGTCGCCCCCGCTGTAAAAATATCCTCGGCGGGCGGGCGTGCGCGGGCTTGCCTTGCGATAACTTGTCCCCATGCTTGCCCAGTTGCCTATAGTTATTTTTGTTTTACTTAATATGAAGTTTCATTCCACCCTTTAATATTCTGCACTGAATCCATCTGATGTGTAGCGGGACCACGATGAATGACCCGACATTAACTATAAATTTTAAGAGTGAAAAAACTAATAATAGAGGCGAGTCTTGGTTCTATTATTTACTTTCTCTGTGTTTTTTATTGATGCTGATCAAACATTTATTTTCTGTGAATATGCAATAAGTATATTTAAGTATGTATGTAGGTACCTGTTTTACCGTGACGTAAAAACAGTGACTACTAATATATTAATACATGTATAAACTAAGTACTCTTGTTAAATTCAAACTTTGGAAATTATTAGGTATATGTTATTTCTGAAATAACCGTACTTCGTTTAGTTTGATTACCCACCTATCCCATTTTGTCAGTGATGTTTTCATATTTTGTTCATTTATCATTCATTACAAAATCTAGAACAGAAGTTAGGTTAGGACATTACCTACATGATTTTAAGAAAAATCTACTTAAGCTCTATGAAAGGACGTTACCCGACAGTTTATGAATAAAATACAGTTACAACAGACAACACAGAGTATAAAACGTATTCAGGTATGTAAGTACATACAACAAAGGACAAGGCCTCGCACTCCCGTAGCTATATACCTAACCAAACTTGTACAAGTGAAATACAGCTACAGTATCTTATACCTAAGAGAATACAAAGACGGGATCGCTGTTCGAGTCACGTGCTAAGTAATAAAAGCCAGCGGTGCCGGTGCCGGCGAAACGCTATCTGAGGGAAGTGACTTTCTTTATGCTTTTATACTTTCTTTTTACTTTTATATACTTTGCCTTTTACGCCCCCGCCGGGGACGCGACGTGACGGACGATATTTTCTGGGAAAATTTCGGATTCTTTTGCTCATAGGTATTGTAATAGAAAACTATTGTTGCTCTAGAAACCCTGCGTAATAAGTTCTTTGAATTTCAGGAAATGTTTCAAGCTATTAAATGTTTCATGACTATTTATCTTGACTTCAAATGAAGATCAAGAAGAAGTAGCACAACTGGGGTTAAAGTATTTTTCTGCAATAACTTCATGAACAATATTCCATTTCAAAATCCTTCGACTTTTAATAATCCACAGAATATTAATTATTCCTATGTTTAGGCACTAGAATAGAACGTATTATAATGCATTGAGTGGATAATATGGTCGGTTATAAGGATATTCTTTTCTCATGCCAATGCATGAAATACGTTACAATTAACGTATACTATTTACATTGTGTTTATTATCTGCTGATTCTAACCTTTACTATTATTAGTTTCTCCTGTAGATAGGTACCTACTTATCTAAAACTTTAATAAAAGCTATAAGTACTTAGGCACAAGTCTTATGCGTTTCTTGCTAATATCCTTTCGAATTTTAGTTTTAACTGGTACCTACATATCAGACAGAGATTAGGAGGGTCTCGAAAATTGTGTTTTATTCAAATGATGTAACCCTTTTACGAGGAGACCACGGCGGTGGGCCGCGCAGGCAGATAATTAAAACCTCCGAGCTCGTGACATTTATGCTGATGCGTTGATCCAGGCTTAATGAACGAGGGCGGCGCTTTGACCGAATCCGTGGACCCCTTAATTAACATTTCCAAGATACCTCCTATCTTCAGAGTGTATCTACGTAAAATATTGTTTGATATCTGTGGGATTACCTAAGTGTTGTTGTGATATGATGAAAAACAGACTTAAAGGAAACGATTCTGGAGATTAGCTTTAAAATAAAGTTGCCAATAACTTTTAATTCCTGGTAATAAACGTATAGGTAATATCACCACAGCACACAATAAATACAAACTTATTCACATTTTTTGTATAAACGAGTTAACGACGACGATGAAGTAACTCCACACTGAAATATAATTTAGTTCAAATTAGATTTGCCATAGGTAGAACAATTAAAACTACTTTCAATTATCCATATAAGAATACCATCTTTGTTCTAACTTTATGTAGATATCTATTTCTATGCCAGTTGAATGAATGAATAGATGATGATTGAAATCAGTTGGTTTCTTTTCGAATTTTTTAATTAGAAGACACATTGCCCCGAAAGCAGTCTCTATTACAGTAACGGTTTTATAATACTCTCAAAAAAATAACTTAGAATATAAAATAGAAACAATTCGTGCCACAGAAATACTTTATATCTACTTACATATGTTATGTTACATATGTTTCAAAAATTAGTAAGAAATTAAAGAGAAATAAGGGTGAAAATGATGGTATTTTATACAGATATTTGAAGATATAGCCACAAAGTGGTGTTATTTCAGCTTGTGTTCAACGTGAAATACCTAACATAAGTCTTACTTACATCCAAAATATAATAAAAGTGCTAATGGATCACTTGGATTACTTTGGCATTCGGCGGAGAACATCCGGATCACATACATTATTGCGTAAGCTAGTGACAGAATTGCCGATAAAACAGCAAATATTATGAAAATGTCTCCAGTTATTGGCTTCTGCTGAAAATTTGAAACAGTTTATTCAACTGTAAAACTGTCTATATACTCGTAAATAGACTGAAGGTGGTATACCCGTGTGCAGGTCGCCTGGGGAAGTACCACCTTTAATCCAATTTCTGCTGCAAAGCAGTAGGTAATGCTTGCATTGCTAATTTAAAAACTAGAGCCAGTGTAATTACCGGCCCATGTTACTCCACCTAAATCCTCAAGGTTAGCAGCACATCGAAAACCCTCTAATATTACATTAGTGACGTGAGATGTGTACGAGCGACGGTGACTACTATAGTAAGGTCTTTTACGATTACCTATTTATTATAATTTTACCCAAATAAGACAATACGAAAGGACTGTAACATTAGGGATCTATTTCGTAATCTCAAGTTATTCAAATACCTTAATATAAGAAGTTATAAGTACAGATAGAAAATTTAGTAAAAATTAAGATTCTCACCAAAAATATTCCAAGAAGAAAAATAAAACTGCTTGCAAGGAGAATGAGGTTGAAACCAAATATTAACCATTTCAATAAACGCAATGGAAAACTGACGTCGCCGTCGTATAAATCCCTACAGTTTGGAATTATGACTATTCCTATTCCATGGCATGTAACCAACTGCAAATAATATTTTTGTGATTTTTTATAAGTAGTTAATAATTATAATGAATTTGTATAATATTATTATGAAGTAAAAATTACATAAGAATATTAACCATACCTGAAGTACATAGGTAATATTATTATGATTCTCATGTAATTCAGAAATAAGTTAAGTACTTATAAAATTATATGGTATTTATTTATTTATACTTTAGAGGGCAAGGACAGTGGCTGTCCGATTTCTCAAAAATATGTTTAATAAATACCAAATCTATATCAGAAGATTCGAGACTAGCTAGGCTTCGTAAAAAATGTTTACAGTTTCATATAGGTAGATATAAACCAAGTTTCATATAATTATAACACCTTCAATTTTGAAAATAAACTTACCATACCCCATATTATGATTAATATAGTGGAAACTTTTAAGTTTTTGGTACAATAACAACATCGGTCAACTCGTGGCAGAAAAGAAAACCATCCCATAATTATACCACTGAACACATTACTCTATTTTAATTGTGCAAATAAAAATTCAAGATTAAAACACAAACATTTCAAGTTTGGACAGACAGTGACACCTGAGAAAAGGTGCGAAGTGTCACAAATAAACATCTTTGATTTTTTTAAGGCAAAGGGAACTGAGCCCATACAGCCATGTCTGTTGTAAACAACTCTTGCAAGTCTTCATTAAAATGCTGGTGTGACACATTTCAATGCTATCTGGGAGAATCTTCCACGCTTCTGCACCATCCGAACCAAAGAAGAAGGCGTCCCGGACGCAGTATGGCTCTTCAAAATCCAGCCAAGTACGGATCGGGCTGCAGCGTCTTATTTGACTTTACTCCACTGTCCCACACATTAATCACATTTAGTAGACGTTCTTCGAATAAAAAACACCATTCTTACTTGAAAAGCACTACTGTAAAACAATTTGCAAAACAATGAAAAAAGCTGGTGTGGACGCGACAAAAGCGCGGGAGAAACTTCTAAACATCTTTGAACAAGATTGTTGTTGTTTGTTTTTTTAGGCAAAGGGAACTGAGCCCATACAACCATGTCTGATATAAACAACTCATTTAAATCTTCATTAAAATACTGGTGTGATACATTTAATGCTTTCTGGGAGAATCTTCCACGCTTCTGCAACATCCAAACCAAAGAATAAGGCGTCCCGGACGCAGTATAGGTAGCTCTTCAAAATCCAGCCAAGTACGGATAGGGCTGCAGCGTCTTATTTGTCTTTACTTCACTGTCCTACACATTATTCACATCTTGTCGGAGTTCTTCGAGCAAGAAACACCATTCTTACAAGAAAAGCATTACCGTAAAACAATTTGCAAGACAAAACGAAACAAAGCTGACGTGGATGCCACAAAAGCGCGGGAAAATCTCCCTTTGAACAAGAGTGTAACATACATAAAGCTCAAAAGTATGCATGGCCTCCCCCAGGCCTACGTACGAAGAAGTTTTTGCCACCACGAAAAGTTATAAACTTTTTGGTTAATTCCAATGCAGAAGAGAAAAAGAAATACGTGGAAAAAAATTGTAATTTATTGTAGTATTTCATGCACTATATTTCATTATTTCCAGACACCTAAACTTTTGACAAAATCCTTAATTCAATAATTCTCGATCAAGGTCAACTGAAAGTCACATCTGACATTTTTTTAATTACAAAATGATTTTAGATTATTGGGAAATAATAAAGATATCAGCGTGTTTATCTTAATTTGGGCTATCGTATTATAAATATTTTATTTTATTCTGCAATGTCGTGATTGTTTTTTTTGTAAATTAAAAACTTAAATCGCTGAGCCTCATTTTGTATGGGAGTGAATCCATCCATCTTTTTAATTTGTAACATTAATTCAAGGAAGTTCTAAGTATCCATCGTTCGCGTTCCTAAACCATTCATCCGATTGCGATGAAACTTTGATAAGTTTTTGGTAGGTTTCTGAGTTAAAAGAGTCCACGCGAGCGAAGCCAGCTATTTAAAAATAAAATTTGACTAAGTTTTATAGGCCCGCACCGAGACTACTTTTTCTTTCATCCAAGGTGTAAAAGAACTGAGATAGGTGCGAAATGTTGGCAACTGGCTGGTGCCGCGGCCCATGACAGGGACGCAGGTGCAATTGTTTTTATACAAAAGTAGTATTGTCAGTGTCAGAGTCATCGCATGGTGTAAAATTGTATTTATTGTAAATATTAAACGTGTTTACCAGTTCCTCTTCGTTTCTGTCGCTCGCGAGTCCACCCGCAACATTACCCGTATACGTTGAAAAGTGAATAGGACTTTTACAAATAAAATACTTGTGTATTTACCAAAATAAAACGTTTATTTATAGATATCTACGAGTACGTAAAATTAGTCACAAATAAGTTAATGATGTAACTTGAAAGTATAAAATAATACATAATCTAGGTGGTGGAAGAATTATTTCCACAAAATATTGTCTTCCGAATCTCAGTGCTCATAGAAGAAATTATATCCAGAGCAGGGCAGCGATGAATAGCAATAAGTAGTAAAATAGTATTTTCTTTGTATATGCATTCCTGATAGTTCTGTATTTCTTCGCAACATTTAGGTTTCGTATTATTCTCATTGAAATTAACCTCATCCTTACCAAATATTTAAATAAAACATTACAGCTAAGTATATTAGCTTGAAATGTCTCTGCTCCGGGCGATTTTACAGGGCCTCGTGTTGCGTTCAAAGTTACTATTACTAGTTTCACCGATATCTTTCACTTTCATGTATGTCATCTGCTTTACTTAACATTAGGTTTGTTTTGAAATCAATAGTTACTACTTGTGGGCGACGCAGCACGTCCTGACTGCGTACCACCTGCTCCGACTACGGTGCCAGCTTCTGAAGTATACCGTCGTCTGTAGGAATTAACTACCATTAGAAAGTACAGCCACACTGAAAAACAAACAAAAAAATTAAAAAGTAAAACGGTATTATACCCAAAAAGCCAATCGAGAAAGGCCTGCCAATAATTGTATTTACGGTAGAAGTAATCGAGCCATGAATTGTAATATGCCTTAATTATCTCCAAGTTTGTCTTATTAACGGGTTTTTCTAACTGATTAATGTAAGAACGAACCACAAATATAAAATATACCCAAATTATGCAAACTGAAAATTAAAAGACCTTCGATTAAAATCTGATCGATTTGTTACACAAAACTATTCGCATATTAAATTAATAACAATTAGAAGGGATTACATGTTGACAGAGAAACACTGTGGTAGAGAGCGAAAGTAGGTACCTGCCTATTTGAGATTCGATTTCTGTATAATTTTACTAGAATGTTCAGATGTAAAATAACAATATCCATGAGTAATTAAAGATTTACTGATAAATAAATATAAACATAACTTACACAACAAGTCAAATATCGCAAAAAACAATTCAAACAGGGGGAGTGCTCCACCAACAGCTATGCATATTATTATGAACAGTATTCCGTATACGAATGACATCAGAGAAGTTACTACCAGAGCCCACATATACATTTTCACAGGTTTTGGGGTTGGGGGACCCTGTAAAATAAAACATGCCTTAATTTCCTGGAATGATAATCCTACGATCGATGTGCACAGGTATAATGCTTCAGAGAACAGTGTAATATTGACTAGAATTACTCTTCTTCTTATCGTGTTGTGGCACTCTTTCACACACTATTACTCTTATAAATAAAAAGAGATTTATGAGTACATCAAATACACGATGCAGAATAATGCTGTAAACTTAGCTCGGCATACCAAAATCGCTGCAATCAGCATGAGAAATATATGGGGAATTACCCGTGGTCCAACTGCAATGTCCAACCACTGGTCGAATTTTTATCAGACCTAGCTAAGAACACTCGAAAAGATTCTCTAATAAATAAAATAAAAACCGGGTCCAAATCGGACCATTCGTTGTTAAGTTATGATGCCACAGACAAACAGACCGACATACAAACGTGTCAAACTTATAACATGCCCTCCCTCAATCGGTCGGGAGTTAAAAAGGGGCGACGAAACATCTATCGATTCAGCGGGAATGGAGTGTGTGATTTTCATGGAACTTTATTGCGAGTTCCATGAAAATCACGGCTCTGTAATACCGAAATATCGGTTTTTAAAATTAAATTGCCGGTTTTAGGAAACCTGCAAAAAAGGTCCGGTATTGCGGTTTTTCGGTAATACCCAAAAACAGTGTCCAAACCCTACTAAGGACACACCAGTTTCTCAGTATGATAACGTTTTAATATATTATACCTTCATGGATAAAAAATAGTTATACATTGAAAAGTTGGACCACGGGGAATAAAAAATAGTTGCACATTGATTAGTTGGTCCATTGGGGAAAAAATCCCCTTGGTAGAACCGAGTTGGACATTGCAGTTGGACCACGGGTGATACCCCAAATATATGGCATGCCTTTCTACTTGAAAGAAATCCTTAACCCCAGTGCAAATGTCCATAAAATTAACTTTAATACTCTTTTGCTTAACGTTATACAGGGTGACTCATGAGTTCTTTAAAACTTTAATATTTAATAAGTCCGCACTTAGTTAGAATTAGGGAGGAGATGATGGCAATATTCGAAGGCTTAGTATATACGTTTTTTTGTCACTATAGTCCAGAGGTCTGGAGCGCACTGCGCGTACGCGGTAGAGGCCTACTTTAGAGTCGGCTCTTCGTACTCTCAAGCTGGGAGTTTCGTAATCGGTTGAAATCCACTTTCGGTCCCTGAAAATAACACAGTTTAGATTACAGTACACTCACTTTAAACAGTTTGACAAGTAAGATGAGACTGAACAGTATGAACACCAAGTCTCCTAATAACACAACCCAGCCGATGCCCTTTACTACAGTGACAAACTTTGGACTTGCTGGGTCTGTATCAGACCTTAAAATTGTCTTAGGAGGTGGTTCTGGTTCTGTGCTGTTACTACTTTTAGTCCGTGGTCTTAAGCAGGAGGGTCCGAGTCCAGCATTTGCGCCGAATCCAAAGCTTAACTGTCAACAAAAATATAAATATAAATGAGACAGTATGATAACACGTAAGTTACTTATTTGGTGATTTTTTTTGAGTCAATCTAGTTTTAGCAAAAACAAGGACGCACTTAAGATCAAATATTTTCAAATTCACCAACTGTAGATTGCTCGCTAGAGAAGTTTTGAAAAAATATAAAAAATGAAATAAACATATTATTTATTTTTGCTACAATAAAATACATAGAAAATTTCAGATTATTAACCCGCAGCAAATAAGGCAATCAATCATATTAGTACTCTGATTTCCTACACTGGTCATACCTACAGACCGTTACGTAGGAAACAGTGAAGCCAGCATATCAGACTGGCTGCTGAAGTTACTCAAGTAGGTATTTTGTATTCAAAGCAAAAAAAAAAAGAATTAAGTAAATGAAAAACAATTTCCATGTTAAGTTTTATATGGGAACCGTGTCTGCCAGTTGATCTAATCAAATTTCTTTGGTAGTGAATTATCTAGAAGATTTGGAATCAGGTAATAAGTATGTGGTAACATGTAGTAGAAACTCACAACATTATTGAGGTTTATGTCAACTATGTCTGGCCGTTTCGCACTGGAGGTCACAAAGCACGATACTCTGATCACGTACGAGTGTCGTACGATCGCCCATGACACAACCGGACTGGTCACCTGTAACGAAAAAAGGCTTATAAGGGCGTTGTTGAAGAACGTTATAGGATTTGATGATGACGATTGAGGTGGTATGACTCTGTGCCAGCCTGGAGTAAGAGATCCATAGCGACGGTACATGAGGTCCTCAGGGATAGCACTGCAGCGCACCGAATAACCTCTAGAGGTGAGATGTCTATGAGCGATGGTGATCACACTATTTGTTTGTCTGCTCTTTGTATGAAAAGAGGAAAATAATCTTCCATTGTGCGAAGGAAAATGTTCTAAAGAAACTATACGAGAAGTGTGTCTTGATGAGAAGATGAGAAGATTAAGGTTAGCTGGATTCTTTTACTGACGTAGAGTGGTGGTAAAATTACGACTTTATGAAATCATGGTTTTTACTAAGAGTGCTACTACTAAATTTAATTCGTTTTTTTATGACTAAATCCGAGACCGAAGATCGGGCTTAGAAATGGCTCTTCTGTAAACACTGCTGGAACACATCAACGCCGATGCGAAAATATTTGGCGACAGACTTTATTTTGTAGGTGGTAGCTAGTCAGGTTAGTCGCCTCGTACGATACAATCACCAAAGGCTGTAAGAAAATTCTAGAACATCCGTATATGGCTAATTGATCTCTGGTGTCGATAAACATAATATACTAACAATACCGAGTACAGCAATAATAGCCACAGCCGTTCTTAGGTCCCTCACACAAATACAGCACCTGTCTACGTTTGGCAGTTTAGTAAACGGCATTACTAAACCGCAGAAATACCTTTTTTAATATAATTAAAATGATTTTATCTAAATTTATGTAAATGGCAAAATGTCTCCACTTCATCAGTTAAACGTCAAAAAGTCAGTCTAATCAAAGTTAAAACCAGAGACCTTTTTGTATCTTATTCATACTCAAAGGTCTGAACAGAGAATGTAGAGTAGTATTGAATCTTCTTCATGAAGTTAGTACACAGTTTAGTGAACATGTAGATAATTTTCATGTATAGTTCTGTTAACTTCTAAATAATTAAGGATATACGATTTCGCAGCGGATTCTGAACAATTTTATTTCGATCGTCTTTTCGATGTATTGACAATGCATTTCAAAAATGTCATATAGAAAAATATACAATATTAGACCTCTTTGCGTATAAATGTAAAATATTCCGGTGATGGTGTCGCTGTTGGTTGTGGAATGTGGAAACATTTATCACTAAAGGACGCTTGTTCCAGTTTTGGCCACCGCGTCGCCGGGCGGATATAGGTTTTGGCCACCGCGTCGTCGGGCGGATATAGGTTTTGGCCACCGCGTCGTCGGGCGGATATAGGTTTTGGCCACCGCGTCGTCGGGCGGATATAGGTTTTGGCCACCGCGTCGTCGGGCGGATATAGGTTTTGGCCACCGCGTCGTCGGGCGGATATAGGTTTATTGCACGGTTGCATTCGACGCGCATGGTCTAAGAAGGCTAAGGGATTCTTTCTACAACTACCTGATTTAACGTACTAATTTAAAATGACTCGTATTAACATTTAATAATTAGTAATTAAACTTAAGTTTAATTAGCTTTGTATACCTCCGCTCACTTACTTTTTGTTACGCTTGTTTTCTCATGTAGGTAAGTGAATTGTAATTCTGAATCTTTCAACCTAAATTGTAATAAATATTTTTTTTAAATAATAATTTCATTTTCCTTTAAAGATATTTTGTCAAAGTGGAGAAATTAGTGTGATCATGCTGCGCGAGGTTTCGCACATGTGCTACCGATAATGAGAAGATGGAATGATCAGAGGGATCAAAGGTTCTATTATATTATTTTGTCAGAGTGATGAAAAAGGTGACTCGTTCGATTTCACGTTTCTTTTCTTTCCATTTTCAAAAATTGTTGAGAAGAAAGCGTGATATTGAACGAATCACAATTTACCCCGTTTATCAGAGTAGGATTTATAAAACTGTTTTCTGGGCACGATTCTAGTCGAGATAAGATAAGGCATTCCCTGAATTGTCATATCAATTTCTCAGGTGTTAAGCATCTTCGGCCATAAAAGCTGTATATCCACATAGCAGCAGCTATAGTAAGAAAATAATTTTGCTAAGGATTCCATCGCAGAGCGTGGCTTAGCCCTAAGCGCCGAAAACCGGGGATTTCAGCTTATTGCTTCCCTCGGTCGGGCGCGGGTGCCTCTTAACAAGATTACATTGGAGATAAAACGGGCCGGATAATAGCGCCCGAGTAAGCCGGGCTCGAGCCAGGCTCTAAAACGAAATTAAAATTGGGCGGAAGCACGAACTTTCGTGAGTAATCGGCCTAAGTTTGGAATTTAGATAATTAGGCCAGTCTTTCATTGAATTACAAAGTACTAGATTTCTCATTCTGGGATCTCCCGAGATAAATTATTAAAAAGTTGGTTAATGGAATCAAAAATTATCCGAGGGATTTCATACGGAGGGAATAGGAATTATGGGAAGCTAAAATATGTTCGACTTTCGACTCTACAGTTCACGATGCTCTTCAGACCGCCGCCGGCTGGGACAGAAATAAATGGAGGAAGATCATCCGTCAGAAGGTGATACCCAAAGGAGGTCACGACCCTCAGCATTGAGGATTACGACGTAGAGAGGAGAGGGGGAAAAAATATTCGTTTCTTTTAATGTTTCGAATGACAAATGTTATGTTATCTATAATAATAATCAATATTTTTTTAATTCTTCCTCTTAGGTTATAAGTAGGTACGAGTACCTCAGTTAATTGCTATTTGACAATTGATTTATAAAAAATCAGAATTTAAATATGGAGAGACATATTTCGAAGAACGCAAATGTTAACCAAGCCTTTTAAATATAGTCTTCCACGAGGAACTATATATACCTATTTGATATAAAAAAGTCTAGTTCCTCGTATCTGCAGGTAGGAGTAAAGCGAAGTATTGCAGCAGTGTCTAGTATTGATCGAACAGAGCACAGAGCTGGCTTGTTTCAAATTCAATTCGCAGAGTGGGAATAACAATAAAACCGGGTCGTGTATCTCCTCTCGATATCACCTGCGCCCCAATACGTGGACTGAAACCTAACGCTATCTATCTGATTCTATAGTATAAATCTACCTCTATATCTCTTTGTTATTTTAGCAATCTTTTAAACTTTTTTATTTGAAGTCGTATCGATAGAAAAGATAAACCAGTGGTATAGCTGACAGTTTCTACGAAAGCACACCCACGTCAAGCCTCACATACTCATTCGATCCCAATACGTGTCTACCAAGAAATGTCAAATATTTCACACACCTACTTTGGAAATATGAGAGGCGGTCCGCTCTTATGATATATCTCTATTTTTTACTACTCTTATCCTTGTCGTGTACAGCGAACAGAGGAACACGCCGCGGACTCGACAGTCACGAATCGCAAAGGGCCTCGTGATAAATCTTCACGAATTCCAGTTTTATTTATTAAGTTGTATGGTGTTTTTACGAGGCCCCTCCGCGGGGGCGCTCATTACTGCAGTGTTCTGCCGACGTGATGAAAAAAGTTTTCCCGGCGAATGTCTTCTTGTAACATTAATTATGAGGAAAGCTCCCCCGCTCGCGCCTTTATATTTCTTTCCCAACTTTTTGCCACAATACACTTTTACGATTTTGTTTCTGAAATGAAATGGGACGGGCCTAGATCCTTTGTGGTTCTCCCTGATAAGAATATATCGAGTGATATAAGCAGTAAAGAGAACTGAAGACGTCACGTAGCAAAACAGGTCTGAGTTTTATGTCGGCAATTCGGGGCATGCACAAAAGAAACGCTAACGTCGGGCGGACGTGCCGTAGCCCCGAGAGCCCAACCAATGTCCATGACATTTTCCAAATCCATAGCTAAGCATTTATTTACACAAGAACACTTGTATACTATATCTTATTTTAAATTATCTGTAAAATTAAGTATTTTCCCATATGAAACAGGCTTATTCAGTACCGTCAGGTAATAAAATCTTAAATCGAATGAGATTAAGGTTAATCCTTTCAATAAAATGGAAGACAAAATGACTAGCCACGGAGCAATCATCGTCCCAAACCGGTAATGAAACGACACCGAAATACCATAATCGAAATTCGAATGTTTTGGGGTAATAATTTGAGAGAGATAATGGAAGTTTTGAGCGAGCAACCCCGCAGGGTTCTGTAGGCCAATAACTGCGGAGGGCGTATCTTGCGCGGTTAATTTATGTTACTATAACTCAGAGGGACAGCTGCTCAATAGGTAATTTAGATGTTCCAGCAACATTGTCGTAATGAGAACGAACCATTTCAGGGCATGTTTATTGGTGTGCTGAGCGACGCAATCCTCGGTGGGTGGCGACCTGATGAGTTCGCACGATTTAGCTTGCTTGTTTCTCAACTCCATACATAAATATATTGTGTACTAATAAACAAACCTAATTTATAAATGAAGGTAGAGTTTCGAGTCATTTGTAAATTATCCTGATAATCGATTACCGTAAAGAAAACGCCTATTACACTTGACTGAATTCAGTTTGATTCAATGAGTAAACCTAACTGAATTCAGTATAAAGTCAAGTGTAAATGGATTCAGTACGGTTAGTCTGCAATTTAGAGCCTGTCTAATTAGTACAATAAATCGTAAACTAATTAGACGATTGAATAAACAAGCAAGTAAAATTAAACACTTGCCTACCTACCTACTTTTTCTATAGGCATAAAATGTTCAGATTTTAAAAGTTATCACGGAATTTCTTAAAATAATACTTAGTCCGAGATTGTATATCTAAACCTTGGTATTATTAACAGTTAAGTAAAACATCTAAAGGGCTGATCTCACTCGTATTTTTCGAAGAACAAGTCTCAGTGCAGTGACTGCAAAATCAACTTTATTTTCTTTAGTTATTATGCCGTAATTTGGTTGCATTTTGATATTACTTAATACTGTTTTGTAGTTACAGTTAGATGGTTGGACTTAAACGAAAAAGCTCATAACATACACAAGATACGGCTGCATGTGGCAGTTTGTTATGAAGTTTATAGTGAAGCCAACACGGTTCTAGTTACAACATTATTGAGAGAAAAAAGATACGAGGCGGCGATCTTATGTCTAATATTTTAGAAGGCTGAATCGCCTTGCATCTTGAAAAAAGTAAAACACAAATTATGAACGAAAACAGATATGAAAGTAATTGGATATAATACATAATTCACTTTTATTATAGTACAGGGTACCGTTATGATAAACGCTCTGAGATATGTGGAACAAGATGTCGGAATGTTATTAAAGATTTTTATTAGAGCTTCAGTCGTAAACTAGATCGTATGAGGTATGCTTTAGCGCTTAATACGAGATTAATTTGAGTCCAAGAGTCGGCTCTATTAATGACACCTTCTGGTATATCATTATTTATATTTATCAGGAAGTCTGTATACATATTTATACAACTTGTATGACGAAGGTTATTAATAAGTCTTGATCAATTCAATTTACGCGTTATTTGGAATACATAGATTTATAATTATAATTATTAAGGCGTCGGTGGCGTCGTGGCTAGGACGTCGGACTCCCATGCAGGAGGTCCGAGTTCGAAACCAGGCAATGCCATGTACCAATGAGTGTTTAGGTTTTTTCGAAAGACTTACGTACATTTACCGACTGCTCCGACGATGAAGAAAAACATAGTGAGGAAACCTGCACACTGAGATAACCAATGTGTGAAATGGGGAAGGCAATGGCAAACCACCCTATTTAAATCTGCCAAGAGAGTCGTTCTATGTGATTAATTCCTTAGAATGATCACGACCCTCAACAATGACGAACACGACTTAGAAAAAGAAGAAGAAGATTTA
Organism: Hofmannophila pseudospretella; assembly: GCA_947369225.1. Classification (NCBI taxonomy): domain Eukaryota; kingdom Metazoa; phylum Arthropoda; class Insecta; order Lepidoptera; family Oecophoridae; genus Hofmannophila; species Hofmannophila pseudospretella. The sequence goes on along the minus strand of OX376321.1, from coordinate 6,587,753 downwards.
TAATGGATCTACTTAAGTAGGTATAACAATTTAATTCTATTAAAAATAGTAGTTTCTTTACAATTCGGATTCATGGGAGAGAGAGGGGTGTAATAGGGCGAGGGAGGGGGTCAGGTGTAGTCGTAAAGTGTACGTTTTATGGAAATATAAGATCCTTGTCGCATGTCTCGTACACAGCGTGGCTCTTGCCCTCGCGTCCCGAGAATGTAAACTCTCATGTACTACTTTATATGCCTTGACATGTAAGGGCTACATGCATGAATATTAAATAGGTTTATCTGCTTGCCTAGGAAAAGTGGAGACTATTTCAATTCTATAAGATAGATAAGATCTATAAGATATCTCAAGTTCTTGTTACGCATATATTTGGATGCTTTATTTGATGGAAATAGGTAGTCGATTACTTACAATTATTGTCAATGATCCAATAACCAAAATATCACATTTTTTTAATAAATAAGGAGAGCAGACGAGCAAACGGGCCACCTGATGTTAAGTGGTCACCGTCGCCCATAAATATCTCACCTCAATGTAGAGGGTTTTTGATGTGCTGCTAACCTTGAGGAGTAAGATGGATTGCCTCATGTGCCGGAAATTACGCTGGCTCTCTTACCCTTCAAACCGAAACACAGAAATGCAAGCATTTCTGCTTCACGACAGAAAGAGATAAGAGGGTGGTACCACCCCAGGCGATTCATCCTTCACATAACAACAAAACATGACGTATAGTTTACGAAGTGTTAATTATTGTATTTTTTTAAATCAATTGTAAATGTATTTCTGTAAATTGTTTTCAATTATTATTTAAAGACAATTTAAAAAAAAAAATTGACTTGTAAATATTTTATGATATCATATGATATTGTGAACTTTTACTCATTATCATTAGGTATTTGGAAGGTTAATCACTTCATAATTATGGCGGAGGTTGCTGCGAACTTTCGGTCTGATCAAGACATCTCGTCCCGCTACATTTAAACTAGTACTTACCTATTAAACTTTTTAATTTTTTTGACGTAGAGTTCCTATCAATAGCGGTCATACATTAATTCGACAAGAATTCCCTCTCAAGTTGAGAAAAGTGTATCAAAATAAATATACACAAATGAAACCTATATCCAAGGCAATCAAATTTGATAGCGATCGAATAGGCACGACTCTAGTAGAAATAGCCGGGTTTACTTCCGAATTCTCGACTGCGAACGATTCGAATCGATACTCGATGCCAATAAAACTGCGTCGATTCGCGAATACATAAAACGGTGGATTCGAACAGTGTTGCCATCGTTGGATTGTCCCGTGCAGGAATCACGGATTGAGACAGAGAGGTTTTAAAGACATAGGTAAGGAAAAGAAAACAAAAATTTGAAGGATAGTTCGTGAAATAATTTTTCATTTTTATAAAATAGACTCATTAAAAAGAAAAGATGATTTAAATGTTTCTTTTCTATTTATAGAAGTTGCAACAGCGTAGTGCAATTTAATTTAATTTTTGACAAAACTGAAGAAAGTATGGGACCGTTGGTTGGGCCGTCCGGCTGAAATTAACTTTTATTTGGAAATCTAAAATTCATATCGGCAACACTGTTCAAGTCTTCTGCTCTTTACATAAAGCTAGAGAAGGGTTCCAACTTTTATTGCAAGGAATTTGCATATAAAGTAACCATTGAAGAAAAGCGATCTCCGTTGGCTCCGTGTTTTTTCGTATTCATTGTTGCGATGCGAAGGCCGCGGGCGCACATTCCGTTTTATGGATCATGATGCTCCTTTAGCGTTTGTATAAATAATAGCGTCAACAGTTTTTTTAAGCCTGATTTATTTGAGAAAATATTATTGCCTTTGTGTTTTGATATTATAAGCCCTTAATTATATTTATGAGGGTCGTCAACTCGTAAAATAGTGAGAATTAACACTCCTATCTTCCTATTGTCCCGACGATTAATTTGATTTCTTTTTTTTTTCAGATTTATGGATCACTGTCAGTTGACGTGAACATGGATTGGAAGAAAATTGGTAAATATACCTGCTCAATTAAACTTTTTATACACGATACAATAAATATTTTGACATTGTCCGTTGGTTTAAAATTCATGGCGCCTTTTAAAAAGGTAAGTTGTGTACGATATCCGAGGGCGTCCCCGCTGATTCTCAATAAAAATGATATTTAATTGAAGCCGATAACGTGTCCTGCGGAGAGGCTCAATAAACTGTCTTTATTATCACCGCACGATAAAATATCTATATGGCCCTCGAACCGAGTAAGTAAATGTTTGCTGGGATTTGGTTACATACATAATAAACTTTTTTTTTTACTCTAAGAACGTTTACAGTGATTTTTCTTATAACAGAGATACATACCTACAACCAATGCGAAAAATGGCCAACACGCAAAATGACCAATGTAACCTCACATGATGAAGCGGATTCTTATTTTAAAATTTACTCTTATAATACGAGTTCATAATGCTAAATTAAGCCTATCTAATGTAAATTATATTTTTAATGACGTAATATATTACTTATGAATTATTTATGTAAAATTGCGAGGTCTTGCTTCGCACCTGACCGGTGTCAACCGGTCCATAAATTTTGTTTTAAAAGCTTTAATGGCTTTAATAGTGTCTAGAATACCGTCTATTTTGCATGGCTATTTTGTAGTTAAGGAGATACAAAGTTGTTGCATTTTGTCGGTAGTGAGAGGCTAAAAGACGCTGCGCGGCACAATGGCGTTTAAGTGATAGTTATGGCAGCTTTTATAGGCAGTTAGATTTATTTTTACTGCACTGTTTGTTTTAATGCGTTTTTCGCGCGCGGAGTCAAGAGGTCGCGACAATTTCTTTCGCATTCGCTTTAATAGCGCTAATCGTTCACACCAACCAATGACTTCGTACTTACCTACTCCATAACTACTTAGTTCATATCGACGTAATAAAGACCTAAATCACAGGATTTATAATTGACTACATAATCCCGTAGAAACTAATTCAATATTTTTACTTAGCACGACTAAAAATCCTAGATTGGTAGCTCTAAGACCTCTACAGAGGATTCATCATGTGGGCGTCATCTGTATATGTTTTTCCCTTTATTTAAATGTAAAGTCCGTGAGCTCTTAGAAAATGGTTCGGGTATCGCGTATCGCTATCAATAACCGAAGCACCGTAGTTTTTAAAACCCGAATGTTTTTCTAAAAACTCACGCACTTGTATTTCTTAGATGAACTCAACAATTTCTTCTGGTTACACCACTTTTTTATACTTAATACCTATTTGTGTAGCCTAAATCAAACCGATTGGCGTTTATTAGGGAGAACCACGACAGAAGGTAGGTCGGCGGAGCCTAATCAGGAAATATAGGGCAATAAAACTCGCCGGTGGCGAGCCGACTTAATCAAATTGTCGAAAAGACCTATGGAAGTTACATTATTTGGTGCTCATAGTGCTATACCTACTTAACAAAGACCTTTTATATTACCTACTGGAGCAGATCTGAAATTCACAGTAAGGGTCTCCGTGTACTCTAACGCAAAATTAGGGATATTTTCAGATATTAATTAAGACAGTGTGATAAAAATAAAGGTGTCTAAGAAGAAGAAGAAGATAAAAATAAAGGTGTCTAAAACTAGCAACGTATTTATTTGTGTCCCTTATTCAAAAACAAAGATCTCATCAAAAATTCAGCATGTGACTCTGGGGATGTATACAATAAATCAGTTTTACAGCATTCCCGTGTCATTTCAGTCGTCGAACGGCATAAAATGATAATTTTACTGCGCTCCCCTTCCGTCTCCAGGAGTTTACGACAATTGTGAAATGTATCGACAGTTCTGGTGTCACCTCGGAGGTGAGCCAACTCATTATAACTATTATTCAATTTTTTAAAAGACCTTAAATCCAAACCTTTAAGAATTAAAATCGCTTGAAATTTTCCTTTTCAACAGCAGATGTCATTGAGATCCATCGAGAACATATGGTACTCTCTCCTTGCCCCCCGGCCCTCGCATTCCCCTCGAACTGATATTTTGGGAAAGGTGCTCCTGAAACTCATCAATCTTTCAGGTGACTTTACTGTTAAATATAATAATGGGTTATGGTGATGTGGCTCGAAGAATATTCTGGGATGTCACATTCTTTCTTACTTATGTACACATTTTTGTAGATAAAATTTAGATTATTTATGTAAATAATGGCATCGATTCCGGGGTCGCCAAATCTGAAGGTAAAACTAAATGAAACTGTCACGCTCACTCATGCAAAATCGTGTTCCACCTGGGTCGAACACGAGGAATTTTATTTCCTCGTGCTCCACCTGACGATATTATTGTACAATCACGGAAAAAAATTGGCTACCACCCCGCGTGCACGTGGCCATAGAATATATAATATATCAATATATTAGAAGTACTATCAGTACTGCATATAGAGTGGCCACTGCCTGCCAGGTAAGTGTACTTTGCTTGAACTTTTTGTGGGTTTACAAAGAACCTGAATTGTTTATATCTGTGAAAAATCAAATATCAAATTGTATGGTTTGTAGTCTTCCTTAATAAGTTAACATATTTGATTAAAATTATAAGTTGTAAGTATAGTATTTCGGTTATTACCACAATAAAATATTCAAATATATTTTTTACTTGCATTCTCCACACTTTTACTCAAACACGGTTTCACCGGTAAACCTCTTTTAGAATAAACAATCTTTACAAGTTACAAATATTTAACGAAATTAAAGGAACAATACGTTAATTACCATTTATTTGTTGGTCCAATAAAATTAGCATTTTACTGCAGACGGAGAGTAATCACCGAACAATAATAATGGACGAATAAATTATGTTAATTTTCTTAACAAAGCATCTTCAAAATTAACAATAATTTAACAAGGTTTGTTTGTGTTTATGGCACTGAGGCACTTACCTACACTAAACTTTGTAGGCACAAATAAATGCATGATGTTTGACGAGTAGAATAATTTTCCTTATAGGTAATACTTCCAAATATTACTAGATTACCACCTATATTGCTACACTACCGCCAAATTTTAATGAGCGACAAGAAGATGAAGTGTTCATGTAATTTAATATTGTTGTATCTCAGCAACCAATAGAGATATTCAAACAAATGAACATTCATTTTGTAGACATAAAGTATCATACAAACAAACTGGCGGCTATGAATAAACACACATATACTAGTCATGCAGTCACACACCCGGCACACTCTCACACACCCTAACACGCACCCTCACTCTCACCCTCAACAAACACACACCCTCACCTTTCCACACCCCCACACCAATACGCACACGTACACACATACTTTCACTCCATGCTTACGTCTTAGTATCTAATGTTAATTTAAAATTGTATACGTTTATTTTTATTTTATTTTTTTCCTTCATATATGAAAATTGTTCCTAAATAGAAGAGCCTAAATCCCGCGACACAGGGTATCCTAGTGCGGGATTTAGAGCATCAACCATGTATTAATTGTAAGTTGCAAAATAAATTTATTTGTATTTATTTGTATTTGTATATGAAATGCTCATTGTATTTAGCTATAATTAGTGAAATAATTAATCGATCTTTGCGAAAGAAGTGTTAAATGGAAGAGTGGAATATATTCTTTTATATCAGTTTATTCTAAGGCCGAAATCAACGGAGATTATGCAGATCGATTGAAGATCGACTGTTCTGAGTTGCATACAATACTTTTCTACGACCATGAAATACCTAAATAACAGAAAATATAAACAAGGCACTTGGCAAGTTTCCACACAACAGTATAAGAGACAAGAGTTCAAGAATCTGGTGTAAAACTTGCTAAATTAGGAATTTAGTTTTAAGAAGCAGTAATTTTCTTTTTAAACAATATTTTGAAGGTTAACTGAACTTGGCACTTACTTAGAGATCTCAATTATTTTATCGTACCCATTGTTCCTTGTACAGAACTTGGCCCTTTTTTCACATTTATGTTTTTGGCGGGATATCAATACTTTTTGTAAAATTATAGTTATAGGTACCTTACTTAATGTTTATTTGGCGTTTACACGGTATTCTTTTTTTTATCACGATTGAAAACTAATAATTTTCCAAAAATTAAATTATACCTTCGAAATTAATGGTCAGATCCTAACAACCGATGCCACTGTAGAAATTGCCTGTGAAATTCTACACATTATTTCTGTAATGAAGCCTGGGCTGTTAATAATTGAGGAGTTCTGTCCGCTACCATCAAAATCCTTAGTCAGATCCTGGCAATCAATATCACTCTAGAAGTTGACTATGATTCTATACGCTAACTCTATCACGAGGCCTTGGCTGTGTACCGTTGAGGAGTTCTGTCCTTTAGCTTCGAAATCCGTAGTCAGATCAATATAACAATAAGTTTTTTTTTGTTTCTTTATACATTCACAATTACCTAACTCCGTACCAAATTTCAAGTTTTGGAGTTAACTGGAAGTGGGTTAGGTTTTTTATTGAAAGAGTGTTAAAATGGCGATATTCAGAGGTCAATATCTCGAGAATTATTACCTTAATAGACATACATAATATAAAATAAAATAAATAAACACAAAATTACAACTATAGGTCAAATGAATTTTGAGTTCGAAAATCGCTTGAAATGGTTTCTGTAATATAACACGTCGTGCGTCGTTGCCATCTTCTTCCGAACATGGCGGACACACGGGAGTGTGTCCGCCATGTTCAGATCAGCGAAATATTATAGCCTAGAAATGTACCGGCGGCGGCGCCACAAAATGTGTACTCAGGTGGGTTGGGCTTAAAACGGTATGCGAGTGGCGAGTCAATCGTGCCTTGCGTTTGACTTCGAATTTTGAAATCGATCTGTGCATCATACGATCCTATGTACGAGTAAGAGTTATATAGACGGATATTTGCCTTTGTAACATCGCCGTAAGATCTATTATTGTTCAAATATTAATTTGAGTTTCATTGTGTGAGAAATATGTTGCATTATTTTCAATTCGCACACAGTGGCGTAAAGTTTGGTGCCATCTTTTACGGGAATTTTGTTGGAAGTTACTCGTCTTGGGTATAATATGTCGCGGGTATAAGTTACGTAACGACCCTTAAGAATGTAGTAGTGTTACTGATTGTGGTTTAATATTAAACAATTACCAAATAAGAGTAGAAAATAGTCCTTTATATGTTTCTAGAAAGCACCCAGCAATTTGTTCAGAAATCATTTTAACCAGTGCTGACCCACGGCTCCGAGGGCAGAAATGAACCTCGCTCGGTAGACACGCTAGGGTTCAGTCTGGCGACAATTGCTCGGTTTACAGCGCCGTTTCGCTTTTACTGCTATAAAAGCTCACTATAAAACATAAAACTCTGACCGTTCATTCTTACCACTGCATCATCAGTAACGTTTAAGAAGTCGTTATTTGGAACTGAGATAACACTAGGTTTTTTTATGGGCGTTATATGTTAATAAAATAATGCACCTACATTTAGTTGGGGGGTAAGTATTTCTACTTAGTGTTTATGTAGGTATAGTTACTTATGGAAATGAATCACATATGTTCTTTGGATTTTTTGCACCCTAAACAACTATTATGTATGATGAATGTAACTTACCTATTTGGAATGTTAAGAATCTTAACATAATTTTTCCAAAAAAAACGGTTTTTTTTCTTCATTGACAAAAATATTCGTTGTCGTTTGAAAGTCTAGACGTGTAAAAAATTACTTTAACCGACTTCAAAAGAGAAAGAAATAGAAATATTTATTTGCAAAAATACAGTAGGTAATACAAATATCTTAAACTTAAATAAATTGTTCTTGTATTATCCCTGCAAGCAGGTGTGAAAATTAAAAATTAAATTAGGTAACCTACCTACTCGTGTAGGTTTTGTACCTATCTCATCCTTAATACCTATTCCAAAAAATTCTTTAACGTTATAAAAACATTTTTCTTGAAGCCACTTTGTAAGGAAAGCTTTATATTTTTTACCTTCCAGTAATTTTATTGAGTCGGGTACTTTATTATATAATATTAAGCACATATTATATTGTATACATTTTGTTGGTAGATGTGGCGACGCACGACGCGCCACTACGTTTAGTACCTCCTCACATCGGTGTAGAACGCGCTATTGAAATTTACCTGGGACTTCGTATATATACGAGTTCCAAACATCCATAGTTGGACCAGGACATCTGGTTACCAGGCACAACACCCCGCCTGGTGGAAGATCTTTTCTTTTCCCTTTCATACAACTGACGTTACGTCATCCATGTCCTCACATAGCGCGTTCCTACAGTAGATATATTTATGACAATTAGGCTGATATAGTAAATATTGAGATTTGGTTCTAGCTTGTCTAGTATAAATATCAGTGTGCTTTTTAAAATAATAGGGGTGCTGCTTTACAACATAAAAAATGTACCTACATGCAAGGTATGGAAGGATACCGTACTTTTGGAAAAGTGGTTTGCAACTATATGAAACCAAGCATTGTCAATGGCTCTGATAATATTTTTTTTGCAATTAGACTATATAATATCAAATAAAGCGTACTTTCGTTCAAGAAATTGACAAGTTAGGAAGTGGCCCTGAAGGATTTTACTCAACAAATACCTACACGTAACTTTAGCCAACACTCTCATACCATTTTAAATAAATAGACTCTACTGAAAGAACACATTCAACAGCAAACCAGACCCTACAATTTACTAACCAAGACTCTAAAATTAATATGTCAGGACGAAATCCCATAAAATTTAATTAATACATAAATCATGCTGATTCAGGGAATTCCTCCGAGGCCTTCGAAATTTCAATTCCACTCGGTGTGCAATATTCAGAGTTCTGGTTAACGAGACACCCCCCTTTGGGATGCCTAATGACGGGGATTAAGACGTAAAGATAGGCCGAAATACGCCCCCATTATGGAGCGCGCTCATGCATCTATGGAGGAGCGGACGTTCATTAGGGGGATATAGACGTGGTGCGTAACGTTAATGGTATCTACGCTGTAATAGATGGGAACTAATGATTACGGGTGCTTGGTATGTCCGCTAAAGCCTAATGATATTATTTTTAATAATACAGGTATAGTTTTTAATGTCTTGGTGTTATATCTGCATGTAGCTAAATTAATTAGCATTCATTTTTATTAAAACATAAAGTTTTTAAACTTTTGTGGTAACTTTTGTTTTTTTAACTTTTCCCGTTTCGTATTTTGATCATGATCGCTTATTAAATATAGTACCTAGCAGACGACTCGAACGGCGAGCATGCTTGAAACGAAGAGTTACCGTAGAGGAAGCAAGAGAAGCGTGCCAAGACAGAGATTCGTGGCGCTCCGTTCTCTCTGCCTAACCCGCAAGGGATATAGGGTGAAGGTGTGTATGTAGGTATGTAAATGTACCTATTTTATTCCAACTTTAGCTTCGTAATTTATTTCTTTTATGTTCCTAACTAAAGGAAGCTGGAGAAACCGTTGCTTTATTAACTCTACCTTATTTGTAGAGTTCTAATAAATTTGACATTTAAATCTGGAGCTGTAAATTTTAATTAAATACATATTTAAACACTTTAAAGAATTGCATCTTTCTATCGAAATATATTTACTTACATATTTGAAATAGAGTTTATGACGGTGCAATATAACACCTACTTTAGAATGCAGTTGCTTAGTCAGTATGGGTAAGTACCTACAAGTACCTTATCTATAGGCCCATCCAAGAGGATCAGGACTTTGGTATCAATTTGAATATTGGTATTGAAACAAAAAATAGTGAGGTGACCTCATGAAATGGTAATAATCAAAACAAACTTTATTTCTGTACTTAAGCTAGGAATTCCTCTCATCTAGGAATACAAACTGAAATGTTACTACAAGGTCATTGGCATTGGCACAAGGAGCCTATTATTGTACGATTCAATTCAGAGAATCATTCTCACTCACTAGGGCTGCCAACGTTACGCCGTGCGTGATACGCCACTAGTGCGGGGCCGCGTTCGTGAACCGGTCGGTTGACGGGTCACACACACATGCGACCGGTATTGGTACCGGTATGGATTAGCGCGGGCTGGCGCGCGAGCGAACGTCACAAAATGGCGGCCGTAAAAACAAGTGAAGAGTGAGTTACGGTCGGGATCGCGGGGTGGTGGGGTGCCAGCGGGTGGCCAATGGCGTCGCGCTGAGCGAGCAAGGCGCATTTTGCTCGCCAACTCTGCTCTTTCTTTTATGGTCGTAGTTGTTTTTCTCTGGCGAGCTTTTTCCTGATTTTTTTTGCGGGAAACTGTTTTGTTTGCTTTGTAAGGAGTATGGTCCGGACTACATTGTATTTTAAGTGCTTTCCTTATCTTGGTTCTACCTAATATTAGAGCTAAATATAGTTAGTCTGTTTCCCTCTAGATGTCATGAATAAAAAATCTCCTTAAATTTCTATTCTTACATAAAATTAATTAATTTCTAAATTAGGTATGGTGCTTCTACTAACATAGTACAACTCTACAGCTACTAAAATACATGGGCGGATCGTTGGCTTATTATATTACCATTTCGTTTCGTGATTGAAACCCATAAGATTTCAGTATAGGAACCCATGCAGTTGTTCGCAAATAAAACAAAAATATACCTACCTAGGTAGTTACTTACCTTGCTATTGCATGAAGCATGCGTGTTTTATCTAAATTGAAATTCTAGTTTCTAACTGAACACTGGCACGCATATCGATAACAGTGAAACTAACCTTTAGTAGAAAGACGAATAAGTATAGGTACTATACTTACTTTTGTTCCTATAAAATTATTGTTTTAGTTTCTAAAAGTGACTCGTATAAAGTTGAATGTCAAACAACATGCTATAAGCAAAGTAAAACAAATATCCTTAATCTTAAGCAACAATAAAAAGTAAAAAGTTATTAGACAAGCAGAGAGAACTCATCAGCAAAAGTTGCAGAGTAATAATTTACTTAGGACTGAGTCTGTCTTAACGTCTTGTAATATCTTCCACTGACATATTTATTGTTTTCGAGGGGCGGGGGATGAGCTTCCTTGAAGGGGAACTTTTTCTTACTCGTATACAGTCGACAACGCAGTCAGATGCAGCAATTCTAGAAAACCTCTTACAATTGTAGACGCTAATGCCGTTTCACAAAGATGAGAATAGAATACAGTCTTCATATCCATTGTTGAATATTAACGACTATATCAGTTTACTCATCATAGGGGAAATTACAACAAAACACGAGATAAAATCACTTGTCGAAAAAAATAATCCCAAAAAACTGTAACACGAATCTGAAAAAATTGTAATCAAAAATAAGGACCATAGATATTATAAAAACTTGGATAAATTTATAAACGCCAAGTCGAGTAACTTTATCAATATTCAATCTGTTTAATTTAAAAAGATTGAGATGTTTCGAAATTGGGAGGTTTATTCAAGACAGTGATAATTTCGTGGGTGCAATCAAAAACTATGAAGTTTACGAGCGAGATACGGATCTGAGGGGACACAAGTGCCCAGGTTATGGGATTTTATATGTGGGCAATGATGATATCTGCCTAATCAGTGAGGATCGTGGCATGGTTCTTTTATTATTATTTGTCCAAAAATATTTACGTAAGCTACGTATAAGTGAAATCGGGAACGGCAATATTTTTTCAATGAATTTTTTTAAGTTAATAATATTAAATGTACACTGTGCACACTTCGCCTGCCTTCATATCAAATTGTCACTTTATGGGGTTTGCTGGAAGAGATCTCTCTTAGAGAAAAGTCACGCCCTTTGTGCTTCACATATTTTTGTCTAGGTTTGTAATATATTATGTGTGTGTACAATAAAGAGTTAATAATTATAAATTATCTAGTTTCATATCCTTTACAAAAGCCATTGCACTATTTTTTACGAGAAGAATTTGATTTTTTTAAATATATTATTATGTCATCCAACACTGTTCATTTAGAGAGAAGAAAATATTCAGAGCATATATGTAAATTATGCTCGAATTTTTTGCATCATATATGGTTAGTACCTATATGTATAAACTCGTACCATGCGTTGTCAGCTGTGAAGTAAAATTAAAAAGCGGACGTAAAACAATTTTGTTAGGGCTGTCAAAAATTGTTACAGTATTTGAAAGGTTTTAATCTAGGGATGTTTATAAGATTTCATCTTATATTTTATTTATGTTTACATAAAGGGATCCTGTACCTAATTACCTAAGTTAAGATTTTAGCTTGAGTTATGTTTTTTATAAATTACTATTTAGTAGGGAAATGTTAAATACTTAGGTACTTAAAAGTGTGAAACAGTTATTGATAAATTATTAAAAAAATTACTTATAAGAGTCATAAGTACCTAAGCTTGTTTTCTAAGACTCCTCGAAAATGTTCTAATGTTCTATGTTGAAGCTAAAGCATCCTGTGTTTAAATGAACATTTAATTTAATATGTAAGTACTTAAACAGACAGTAAGACATAGGTACTGTGCATATTTTATTTTTTTATTTTCAATGCGTAGAAAGTAAGTGCCTTTAGTAAGTTAATAATTAAGTATGTTTTTAAACTACCCGAACAGAACTTAATCGCGTCGGTATTTATTTTTGGCACACTAGACTGCAGTTACCTTTGTAGTACTTTTAACGTAGGTAGTTTAAAAAAAATATACAAATCGTTTAAATTTTTTATTTTTTATTTAAATAAAACTAATTATATGTCTTAGTACAGGCAATAAACATAATACAGGCATAAGCCTCAGTGCTTGTGCGCCAGTAAAAAATCGGTTGTACGGTCGTACGTACCTACCTATTTACTATTTCCAAAAGTAGACAATAAGTACATTCATTACGGAATTAGCGTTATTCGATAGTCGTAAATGAGAGGCGCAGTAGGCATAGTAATGCGTCGATCTTACCGCATCTTAATATAATTTAAATAATAGTTAAATATCTCCTAAGTTGCCAACCCTATTGGAAAGCGGAGCTGTGACATGGGGCGGCCGGGTTCGTCGACCGGCCGCCCGCGCTCTGAAATACCGCCTTGCAATATCTTGGGCTTAATCCCGTGTGGCATGCCGTGCGTCTACACGAAGCCTTACCTTCATGAACACTAGCCGTGTGTTGCTCGAAATATTGTTAAAGTTAATCTTAATTGGCTTATTAGACTTGACTAAATTCAGTTTGACTGAATTCAGTCATAGCATTTATACTTGACGTTCACAGTCTAGCATTTACACTTGATTGAATTCAGTTTGACTGAAAGATTCAAGATTCACTGATTGAAGTCTAAATGCATTCAGTACGGTTAGTCTGCGATTTACAGCATATAAACAGAAGACTAATTAGTCGACTAAATCGTTGACTGAATTCAGTGAAATGTAATACTTACTCGTAAGCCCATATAATATTAAAACTTGAGCAGCCATTGTTTGAACATTTTGGCTATAGGTTCTAACTACCTTAAGTCTAGTATTATTGATATGTACGATATGACATAGAAAGGGAGAGAGTATTTGAAAATGGATATTGAAATCTTAGAATGCTACGTGCAACTTAAAGAAATATGTATTGTAAAGTAGAGGAAAAGACTATTAAAAACGACAATTAAGTAAGTATATTTATGTCCATTTATGTAAATCAACACGTTTTAACACCTCCATAATCCTTAAAACAAAATATTATACCTATTAAAATAGTAGTTAACTAAAACCAGCAAAGGAAAGATTTTTATCTTCATAATAATTTTAATTTTCAATCAAGTACTTAGGATAAAGATGGAAATAGGAACTAAATAATAAAATTATTGCGGGAAGAAGGACCCACCACTCACTCTCGGATTCGCCCTCCCCAAAGATTACCAAATCCAGAAGGATTTACTATCTCAAAGGATGACAAATTCGACCTGTTATATAAGGATGTGATAAGGATTGGGTGTGTGAAATGAATGGGACCTAAATGATTAGCAGTATTCTGCTAGAAAATGCGAACTTGAATTCAAATCAACATCAGGACATGAGGACAAGTTGACCGCTGTGTGTTGTCAAGAGCTTTCTACTTGTTGATGACGAAATACGTGTCAAATTTGAATTCAAGTTCGCATTTTCTAGAGGAATATTACTATTCATTTAGGTCCAATACATTTCACACTCTCTAAATTATTATAATATATTATTATTATTGTTATTATATTATTATCACATCTTTAGGAGATCGGATTTGTCATCCATTGCGATTGTAAATCCTCCTGGATTTGGTTAGGTGGAGGGCGAATCCGAGGTTCAGCGGAGGTTCCTTCTTCACCCAATAATTTTATTAATTTTTTAAAGTACTTATAGCTACTTTGTAGGTACATCATAATTTTTATACTTTGATTAAGAAGTGATGATTGTGATGAATTTATGAAGTTGTTGCAAAAAGTGACCAAGAAACTTTTACCAAACATTTGTGTATTGATAATGCTATTTTGCGTTAACTCTGCTATTTTCTGGTGAACTTCAGAATTTTATGGAGAGCAGACGAGCAAACAGACGAGTCACCTAATTGTAAGTGGTCTCCATTGCCCATATAATTGGTATTGTTAGAGAGTTTTCAATGCATTGCTAACCTTGAGGACTGAGAATGAATACTTCATGTGCTAGCTCTCTTACCCTTCAAACCGAAACACATAGTCATACAAACATTGCAGCTTTGGCAGAAATAGGTAGAGGGATTCAAGCATGGATGAAAAAAAATTGTCTCCCATGTTTCAAAAGCTCAAGAGTTTTCCGATTCACTGCCTGTATCAGAAGGATATTTACAGGTTTTTTAAATTAGATGCAAGAAATAATAGGACGGCTGTATGGCTGTATACATATGAAAAAGGTGGCATCAAGAAAATTTATGGAGTCATTCGAATTAAGACGTTTTACCAACCACAGGCAGAGCTCTACCGGACTTCGTTCGTTATATTTACATAGCTACCAGCCTATAAATAAATACCCGCTCTCGCACACATGTGCACAAAATGACGTTGTTTTAACTTTATTTTATTTTTACACTCGCGAGCGGGCAAGCGTGCGCGGTCTGTAATTTCGCGGTGCTCGCGGCGCGAAGGCGCGTACGCACGCCAGACCAACATGGCGGCAGTTTTCCAACTTTAAATTTAATTTTCGAATAACTGAAAGTGGTTCAGTACTTTGCGATAAGCGTAGACGCAACTATGTTCTATCGGAAATCACTGTAGAGGTGCGCCGGCGACGTTTGCCCTCTTATCGATTGTGTTCACCGGACATTGATTTTTGCAGTGCTATATGAATGTTTATAACTTCACATTACAGTTATGACTCAGCCGTAGTTTAGTGCCACCACATTTATATGAGATTATGGATTATTTGTAAGTAATACTCTAATTATTATTTGTTACTACAATATATACTATGACTATAATCTATTGCGGTATCGGAACAACAATTTTATCTCAAAAATATTCAATGACAGAATATGTTCTGAATACTTTTATAAACGTTATTTAAATAACAGCGCTGATGTATCTTCAAAATAACGGACCATTTTAATTAATGCTAAAAGATGTACGTATATCTTACGTGCACGTATAGAGCTGTAGGCAGACTAATAACACTATATTAATAGGGGCTACTGAATTTTTAATGTCTTTAAGTAGGTAAACGTAGAGAAACTTACTTGCAAAGAAAATAAAAAGTCAGACGACGGACGACGTTGAGCATGTTAATAATATAGGTATCTACATCATTTTGAGATCTTATAATTTGGAAATTTTGGCAAAAAAATCCGGATTCGACTAGAGTTAAATACATTCCCATAATTAAATAAATAATAAAAGGAGAATACGGGAAACTGCAACTATTTTAATTCTATAACGAAAGTTTTTCTTACAAAAACAGAAATTGTACTCTGAAATTTTTACAAAATATTGTAACCGTTGCAATTTTTTTCCCTCCTGCTGCACTGTTATTTCGCTCGTTAATAAATACAATATTGTGATACTCACTGTCATACTGTAATGCATTGTGCATAATATAATAGGTAGTGTTGTACCTATTTGTACCAGCATTGTACCCATACTAACAGCAAGAGGGAACAAGCTAGCGTTACCTTGAGTTGAGCAAATCTTGAGTCACTCCCTGATCTGTTAAAGCGTGACTCACAAGGCAGGTGTACAATATTGTAAATTAAATAAATACCTGGGTTTTATAGTAACCTAGGGATAATTTATAGTTATAAATATACCTCGTAATGATATGACACAAAATGGTTATCAATTAAACTAATTTATATTACATGTATTCAAGGTTCAGTAGGTAAGTAGTTATGTTGTGTGCCCTAACCTTTTATAGAAGTTTTCATACTTTCCGAATTAGATCACCCTGATTGGTGCCACCCTAATAACAATAATTGAAAATCATAAATTTTAGGTATTTTAAGAAAACTTTAAAGGATAATTTTTAAAAAACGTATCTATACTGTAATAAAACGTATCTATACTGTAATAAAACAGTAATATAATAAGTTAGTTTCGTATTGGACTACTAGGTACCTATCTACCTATACGAGTATTTATTAGAAAGTAAAGACATTAAGGGAAGGTTATTAATTAAAAACATACATACCTCCTATGTACCTTATAGGTGAATTTCTCTGGATCTCAAAGATATATTGTAACAGCTTATACATAACTTATGCCACATAAGTTAAGTTGTAAGAAAGAGATGTATAGAGAGTGTAATAATTACACAAAGAAACAAAAATCACTAAAAATACCAAAAAATAATTAAATAAAGAACAATTTTAATTATTTATTTGTTTTAGTTCAGACTACAAGGTCTATAGTGTTAGTAAAACCAAAACTTATGCTTTGTTCGTACTGAACAATAAATGTTTAACATAGGTAGGTAATATTCTTCATCTTGGGCGCTATACATATACTTCTGACAATAACTTATTGATGAAGCATCGTGTGCCCACGCAGCACGCACGCATGCATAGAACAATAGCAAAAAGTTAAATCAATTATAAAGTCGCATTATAGCAAATATAACAATGAAGCTAGATTATATAATATAACTTAACTTTGTCTTAACCTATTTTTTAAAAAAAGAACTTTTTCTGTAAATGATATAGAGGTATTTCTGTACACTAGAGGTTTTTCTTTACGTGTATAGTTAAAATAAGTATAGTTTAAATTATTTTCTTTAGTTGAAATTTTATTTTCCACAAAAAAACCGACAGGGCTTCTGAAGGGCGATGGGTATAATAGGTAAGGTACCTAAATTCGTGACCACGCTTGCGATTCAACAGTTAAACCTACAGAACTTAACTGCCCGATATCACGACTAAAACGCGTGAGTTTCAGACCGACACAGACTTCGTGTCACACGTTTTAACGTAGCAAGAACCTTTACCGTCGTAGGTAAAGTAAGGTACCTTCAATATCAGTAATGTACAACGGAACGTACCAGCGTACTCCTTGGAATGGCAAATTTTTTATCGCAAACCCGTTATCGTGGCCGATCATAAATCTGCTTTCAAATCGTGAGTCGCCAGCGTCGAGGACGTGACATAGAGAACGCATGTCGAACACCATGTCCAAATCAAATTAAACCCTTCTTCGGCGACAATAAAGCATAATTTAGTACTGCGACAAGTTTTTATTTGTCACGTATGGTATCTGGAAGGTTGGCAGTCGCTTTGTACCTAAGTATTTGCCAATGCACGTAAAATACTAGGCGAGGTCTCACAGCGCCAGACTTATTTACGGGCGGCTAGGTCGCCGTTTCAGCTGACCTGCAGCTCTGAAGGATAATGGCTGACCCTAAATTATATTCTACCTATAAGCACTGCACTGGTCTATGCAGCATGTAACAAATTAGACCTTGATAAGCGAGACATTATTTTAGACTGTGTCAAGTTGGGTTCTATAAACATTTTTACGCGAGCAGGTTTGGAATATTATACTTTAAAACGTTAGCTGCAAAGGTTTTCTACCGTTTATGCCAATTTTTTACAAATCACGAAGGGTATACTGTCGATGGCCTAGTGGCTAGGACGCCGGACTCCCAAGCGGGAGGTCCGGGTTCGAAACCATGCCATGTAACAAAGAGTTTTCCGGATTTTTTCGAAGACTTATGTACATTTACCGACTGCTCTAACGGTGAAGGAAAACATCGTGAGGAAACCTGCATGTCTGAGGAAATAAACAATTTCCAAAGGCTTGTGAAGTCCACCAATCAGCACTGGGTCCGCTCGGTGGATCATGGCCCATACCCCCTTGTGCAAGGGGAGGCCTGTGTCCCAACAATGGGCACATTAATAGGCTGCTAATGATGATACTGTCGGTAAACGGTATATGTTCCACCTAAGCCATTATTTTAATTGACGCATACAGATGGACTAAAAAGTCAACATTGTAGATAGGCAGGATACCTATAGATTATTGATTATACCTATAGATTAGAGATGCCACGAATATTCGGCTACTATTCGGTATTCGGCCTATTCGGCCACTTTTTTTGGTATTCGGTATTCGGCCGAATAGTGCGTACTATTCGGCCGAATACCGAATACCAAATCATGAAAAAAAACCACATATTACTCAAGATTATATGTATTTTAATTTGGTAATAGAATTACCAAATTAAAATACTTTAGTAAGTAAAATTGATCAATGGTAGGTTGTGATGGATAATATCTCATAATATTCCCATATAGGCGATTTTTTATTAATTGGTGTCATTTTGTAAACCTTTTAACGAACAAACAATTGAATAAGAACTATTCTGTGCACAATAATAATGTTTTATGTATTATTATGATCTGACAAAGCGTGCTGTGACGTGATTTACTCGCAATTGAAACAAATACCCGCCCGTCGCTCCCGTATGCACTGTAATGAGACAGGTTGTGGCCTGTCTATTACGAGTTTAGTTTCTATCATGTATTTTGTGACGAATAGTCGGCGCTTCGGCCGACAGCGTTGCCGAATATTCGGTATTCGGCCAAATCACTATTCGTGGCAATTCTACTATAGATACTTAGCATTTATGAAGGAACGAACGCCCGTCCCTGTGGAGGCAAACTATTTTTCATTCATCCAAGCCTAGCATGAAGTAAAAGCGTAAGAAACCTTATTTTTTATAGTTTTATTATTTGTGTAGATACTTAGAGACTTATATGGTAGAAGTGAGGTATTAATTGTGAGAGTTTATTGGCACAGTCAATAACCATTTATGGCTTTCCCAGCGAGAGTCAATTACGTTGGATTAACTCTCCCGATGGGTCTGTAGGTGTGAAATAACAAATATATTTTTATAGCGTACACATTTATACTAGAGGTTCTTACTTTACATCGTATACCTACATAGAGAAATGTAAATAAAAATGCAACAGAAGTGACATAAAAAGTAGAAGCGATTAGCGATTGTGTCAAAAGTCGTAAGTGACAAAATGATTGAAATGGTACCTATTAATGCAATAACTGAGGAATTTTTTATAACCTAATTACGCCAAAAATGGGGTTACATTATTTTAAAGAACTATATTTTCTTGTGGCAAGAGATAGGTACTCATACCGTTCTTTAGAGATGTAGGACCTAGAAGAAATGTCTATTGCTTATTTAAGTAGGTACCTATTTACATTTCTGTGATCGTATCGTATAACCATAGAAAATCAGTACCATAGAACATATAATAGTAAAAAACCGGCCAAGTGCGAGTCGGACTCGCGCACCGAGGGTACCGTTCTAAAAAACAAATAAGTACTTAAGTAGGAGAACATGGCGGGAAATCGGATAGGGGGTAAAAACAGATAGCATTACATTTCATACTTCCAGCTATCGCTGTATCATTCTAGTAGGTTAGAAAGCATTAGTAGATGGTGCTTATTTAGTGTACAAATAGAGATCGGTCTGGTGTTGTTCTTTGCGTCGGCGTTTGAGAAAAATAAAAAAAAACACATAAGTGAAGTAATATTCTTACACGTATTTCAGCAAATATCAAATTAGCTGTTGCCTATCAATGTCAGTGTGAATAATTAATTTCGCAGCATCGTCTATTTGACAAGTTATTTACGCTTTTGTTTAACAAATTGATCGATGCATCTAACCTAATATAATGTTTATTTGTGAAAAGTACACGTGGGGTGCAACTGGGTGAAGTGAAATCGGATATCCGGTTTCAAGCCTTACCAATATCATTAAAGAAAACCATAATTAATAAAACCTCATTTTAAAGGAAACGAAAAATGAAACAGACCAAAGATAATCCCAAATAAAAAGCAAAGAGAAAAAATATTAACGAGAAAGATGCAGAAAACTTTAATTGTGATGAGAAATATAGCTACAGAACGTCTGCAGATGACTGTTTGGATGCACAGTTTGTTTAAAATAGGCCTACAAAGCTTGTACTGCTGTACTACTCAAGAGCTGATGTTTCGCATGTGTCGCTCTGCAAATAAATTGCTATCCATATCTACCCCACCTTTGGAAATGTGGTATCTGGTTTGACCCATATACTCGTATACAAGGGATGAAAACGGATTTTCAAATTTTAGTAATTGTTGATTAGTATCTAAACTTAATGTTTTAATGTTTTATTTTATATTTGCCATTGCTCACCCTTAGTGGTTGATTGTTTTCTAAGGTTATGGTTCAGAAGGAGGCCGGGAGAGGGCCGACCCCGCTCGAAGACGGAGACTTCGGGGCGTCAGAAACGTGCGTTTTGACCCGTCAACCCTGTAGTCTCGGGCGAAGAATAGAGTAGAGAATAAGTAACCCCGGCCTGTCGTAAAAGGCGACTAAAAGGGGTTATCAGGGTCTTGGGCGGGCAAAGTGGGGGCTTTGGCTATGGCCGCATGCTGCTGTGACGGGAGCAACCTAGAGGCGAAGTGCACCGGTGCGTTCCACTGGAGATCCCGGAACTCTTCGACATGTATGGGGTTCCATCGAGGGGGTTTTAGAGGGTAAAAATCCCACATAACCCGGTCTGTCCCCCAGAAGACCAGGTATTTTATGAAGATTTCCCCCCGTCAACAAAAAACAAGTAGGTATATCAGAAAACTACGGCGACGAAATTACACATAAGAAAATAGTAACAGATAGAGGATACGTGTTCGTGGCAAATACTCGTTTAAAAGTACGTGTAAAGCGAACGGTTACAGCAATTAAACAACGCAATGGGATTGATAGTGAACGAATAGGTGGTATTACAGCGAAATAAGTTCCTTAATGAAATGTAATCAAGCGGCAAATTAAAGCTTTTGATTGTGTTTTTGAGCTGTTAGGTTTGCTTGATAAGATTTCTAGTTTGAGACGACGACGTGGTTTACTCTTAGTGTTTACTACCTATAAGATTTTTTGATAGAAATACAGACACGAAACGTTTTAAAACTTAAACCAATAAAAACTATCTTTCTTTGTCACATTTTAGAAGATGGTCACTGGATTTAAGTTGCAAGAATTTTAGGGATGCTTCATGCCGAGTGTCCTTTCTGAATAGAATGTATGAGGGTAGAGTATACATTATATACGAGTATACTAATATTAGGTATATTAATAATAATGTTGGCATCGTTGCAAGAATAAGCACCAGAAACGCAACGGACCAAAATTCCTTCTCTTTCAAATTTAACCGCGTCATTAATCCTGTAAGTTTCAGTCGCGATTTATGGCTTCCAAAGGCGATCTATAAAAAAGTTTTGTGCCCGCACGCACCCGAAATGTTTGATTTATAACAGGAGAGTGTGATCTAGTGCAATTAGAGTGAGGCTGCGGGCCACTGCGGGAGTGATTTATGGTGATTCATAGTAATCATGGCCGAGACAGCCTGGTGATCCGACCGAGTAATTCTATTTTACGACAGCGCCTCTGATGAATGACTTTGTGCGGTTGTGACGCCATCTTGGATTGAGTTCGCTAGGCTTTGCGGTTCTTGTGACAGCTCTAGCTTTGCAACCTAGCGTTGAAAATAATAGCTCTCTTGTATAAAATATAGAGGTAAAAGCTGGTAGAGCATAGAGCGGATAACTTGCCGTGAAATGGGAAAGTATCATTCGTAATTTTGTTTTTTTAAATAACACTGGTAGGTAAGTACTCATGTAAAAGGTAGGTACGGTCTTACGATTACAATATAAAATTAATCAAGGTTATAGAAAAAAACCAACAATTCTCTTATTAAAGTTACTTTTTTGCAAATTACCTATTTAGTGAAAACAACGCCCACTTCGAAATGAAAAGATGCTATGATAGTATTACAAGTATTTGCCTCCAAGGGATAATAAAAGTAAAACAATAAGTTGATAACATGCCAACAACTAACAATTTTTGGACCGCCCTACGTAAGTAGTTGTCAAAAATAGAATAACGTATCTAAGTATAATAGGTTTAATTACTGACCAAAATTATTAAAATTATTATATAATTCAAACGCGCGTGCATGGCCAGTTTGTAGAATCGTAACTCTACAAAAATCCCCCATATTTGAAATGTCGCTCCATTCAAAATAAACGATTCCCCAGCACTTATGTGTCGAGTCACACGGGATAGTACCTTAACACAACCAAAAGCAATAAATAGAGCACTAAACGTAACACTTACACGTGAAGAGATCGTCGACATACGAGGAGTAGATATGGTGTCGCTCGCTGTCGTCGCCTCGCCGTATCGATAAACAAATCGTCGACTACTCATCCCCTCTATCGTGACCGTAAAACCTTAACTATCCGGTGACACGGCACACCTGAATATAAATCACGACAAACTGGTAAACGCACTTATCAAAATATGTACGACACGATCGGTCTTTATGAAACTTTTTCACGCTCGGCCTCACCGCACTGAAATAACTTCGCTTCGAACACCATGATAGCACGCACAGCTCGCTCTGTGTGTCACTCACAAACGACTGTTTCAAATGTAAACGAGTGATTTAGAAAAGGAAAGTAACGTTTACCACAAACGCACAAAATATTTGACCGAAATTTTGAACATTTCAATATTATGCAAATCGATTACCTACCTACCCTTTGAAATACGAGAAGACAATCGAGCAATGTATTAGAACTTTTTGTTGCATTTAAACTGGTTTTGTCCGGTTTTAGGTTCACGTCGAACCTTTTGGTCACAAAGCATGCTCATAATTTAGCTAATGCGTATCGATAATTTATGTAAAGGTTACGCAATACCGCCCATTGTTGCCGCAGCTACACTTTCGGTTTCAGCGTAGTGATTTGCATAACAGGGCGCGAGCACAATGCTCGGACACCCTTTCTTGAATCCTTTTCGTTTCACTTTTAAAATGGTCTCATTGTTGACATTTCGTGCGAGCAATAAATAAATCAAGTGCAAATTTATACGGTCCGGCTCATGTGTGGTATATTGGCAACAATGTCGCCTTATGTCGCACAGGTTCATGTGAATATGTACTCGGCACATAACGTAAATTGATTTGGTAACCGTGAGAAAGCAAATTTGAATGTCAATCTTCAACACCATTCTTACATGAGAGGCTACATAAACGAATATATCGCGGAACGCAATCAATGTTTGTTTACTTACTGTTACTAATTTGTTTTTAATTAAACAATAATCATAAACGGTGAATAAGTGGTCATTGATGGTAAAATGGTTGAAATAAATGCCAATAACACACGTCATTATGGCGTGTAATATCGTTTTACAACTTTAAGGCAATAAATAAATTGACTGCCGCTTGTACATTTTATTACGATTTAAAAGTCGATGACTGTTTGAAACGAATAATTGATTTACGTCGGTTATTAATGCTCATTTGATACTGTGGTCAGTAACATTATAGTGACTATTTTTTGTTACCCTCAGATAAAGAGAAGGACTCACGATGTGAGGTGGCAATCGTATCATTAGGTATGAGGTAAAGTAAATGATAGATGAATAATTTCACATTAAACACGGCTTTTGGAAATAACTTTCTAATAAAAAAAATTATATGATTAGTTAGCTGGCACTAAGTCTTCTTCTTCTTTCTTCTTTTCAGCCTAACGTAACCCATCGTTGGATATAGGCCTCTCCATGTGCACGCCATTCTCCCCGATCTCTAGCCGTTCGCATCCACATCCTCCCCGCCGTCTTCACAATGTCGTCGGTCCACCTCGCGGGGTGCCTACCAACACTTCTGCGCCCCACTCGGGGTCGCCACTCGAGCAGTCTTCGGGGCCACCTATCGTCCTGCATTCTACACACGTGCCCTGCCCATCTCCACTTAGACCTGGACACTATACTGGCTATATCCGGCACCCTCGTCTTTTTCCGGATCTCGATATTCGGCACTCTGTCCACGAGGGAAATGCCTATCATGGCACGCTCCATCGCTCTTTGTGTCACTTGGAGCCTTTCAATCGCCTGTTCAGTTAGTGTCCAGGTTTCCGCTCCGTATGTCATAACTGGGAGGATACACTGCTCGTACATTCGCCTTTTTAGGTAGATAGGGCACTAAATAGTTCAGGGCTAATTTTTATGCCAATAACTACTTACCAATATAATCATTTTGTAACATTATCGAGATAAAGTAAAGTCTTATTTGATTGGGTACTCAATGGTAGCAATGATAATCTAGGTCTAGGTAAAGTAGTTAGTTATTAACTTAGCCTACGTATGTAGTACTTATGCGTAGTTTTTTGCTAATGCCTAGAAACTTCAGTACAAATTACCAGCAGTTAATGTAACTGTGCATGCGCATGAGTTTTCCGTTGTATTTTAAATTAAATTAAGCAGTAACATTAGCGTGGTGGATTTAATTTTAAATAGCTCCACAACATTATTTTAAAAGCTTTTACTTAACATACCTATTTATCAAATATTAGTTACCTAAGTAATTACATAAAAGTGCCGTACCATTTCCGTTATGTTGTAGTCCAAGGGTACAGTCATCATGATAACACGGAGAAATATTTTCGGAATTAGTATCTAAATAACAGAAAATATATATTTTCTTGAAAAAAAAATTGGTTTAAGAAGAAGTTCAAGTACTTACATTACTTTTGATCAATAAAGTAAGTACATTGTTTAAGTAGTTAAATCAAATACTACGAGAAAATATTTTTTCACATATTACGACACTTGAACAAGTTGATACAAATTGAACTTTTTTACTTGAACAAGTTATTTTGTCTATCCAAAGTGGTGTACTTGAACTGAAACCTATTTTCTTATTTCGAAACGAGCGTTAAATATTTTTTTCCGTGTAAGTAGGTACCTATGTGATAATTATAAGCAGTAAAAATAAATTATGAAATCAAAGTAATACTTATATTTAAGAAATATAGATTCGTGCTGCTCCTTCCTCTCTGACGATCCCAAGTGACAATATTTTAATAACCTGAAGACACCCACTTATATTTAATATACTTATATACTTTAGAATTTATGGTTCAATGGGTATTTCATTAAATAAACTAGTCAGGGAGCCATCATTAAACGCACAGCTAGTTGGTAAGTCATAACTTGAACCGTCGGTAGGGCTTTACGTTTGTAGTCTATCACACTCATATGTTAATGATCAGACTTTTCTACTAATGTTTTAGTCTTTTAGTCGTTTAACACGTGTTAATAACCAATAAAACGTTTTAATGGTACATAAAAAGTTGAGATTTATAACGAATAGGTAGCTTAATATGCATTATGATCGCTTGACGCGTGCGGGTTTACTCTGCGATTAAAATTACACTCTAGTTTCATTGACTTTCGCTGTTCTTTGCATTATGATAATCAAATTCAACGACCCGTTGTTACTGGCGCTAGTAAAATAGTGCCCGTTTAATTTTATTATTCGTTGTTTCAATGCATACCTATGTAGTTAAATGACTGTGAATGATTGTTCTGACTTTACATTCATTAATATTGTTTTGTATTTTTTCGCCTTAAGATTTCTAGCCTCCTAATAACAAGAATATTAGATAAGTATTTAAATATGAAATCCACTTTAGCAAGTTTTAATAAAATCGGTATGGCAGTTCGAATTATACACAATAAATATCCGAACTGCCATACGAATAAATAAATAAAAATAAAATCGGTATTCCTGTCTTGTCACAGCCCACACATTCTGACTAAGTGTAGAGATAAACCTCTATATTTACTTTGTTACACTTACAAAAGTACATTCCTTAAACATAATTGGACACGAAACGACTAAAAGAAAACTAAAAGCCTTATCTTCTCCCGTAGGTACATGTCTATCCACTTAATAACCACCGCATACCAATTCTGTAATTCAATCGGAGAGCCTCCAAAGAGTTCGTTAGGCAGCAATATCGATAAATTATTCAATTCTGGTCGACAATAATCCAAAATATCGTATCGTGTAGGCAGGATAAGGCCCTTTTCACACGAGAACGAACATAGTGACTATAAAAAGTTTGTGTTAGAAAAAAACAGAGATTAACGTTTTGTTTTGGTTCAAATAAAAAAATATACTTACAGGAAAAGAAAATTAGAAACCTTTGTAGAGCTGTTATTTCACTAGATATTTTATAGACCTACGTAGATAGATACCTACATAGTAAGTACTTAAATAGAAATTAAGTCTTTTCATAAAGCGCTGTATCATTCGAAATAGTCTCATAAAAATTATTATTCAAGAGATTATAAAACACGGAAATACTCGTATGGCATTTTTATTGCAACCAAATTTTTACATCAACGAATAAAATGCAGATAAATATTTTCAATAAACTTCACTTATCTCTAATAAAATACATAACGTATTCACGACAAGTCAATAAACAAAAATTTTTTGAGTTAAAATTACTGGAAAAGTTTGGAATTTGATTGAAACTGGAAACGTCGGCGCAGCCGTGTGAAGGGACGTAATGTGCGGCGTGGGAGTGGTATCTGGAACGGGCTGATCTGGCGGACAGAGAGTCGTAAACATACGGAATTAGTGCTCGCTGCGTCGGCCGGCTGACGGGGGAAAGGTGCTTTAAATATACTCCCGCCAAGCAAGCTGACTGGAGCTTGCTATAGATACATGTACGGACAATGTAGTACGAGTATATGATATTGCATTAGGTATTTTACATTTTTAACTCGGAGCCTCGAAGCATCGTGCCTCGGAGAGCACGTTTAAGAATCGGTCTAGATTATTGTAGTTCGACAGCAGTCGTTAGGCCATTTCAGAGGACTACGGTCGACCTGAACAACTCTGACAATTGGTTGGCCACTGACCATAATTATGA
Source organism: Hofmannophila pseudospretella (assembly GCA_947369225.1). Lineage (NCBI taxonomy): Eukaryota > Metazoa > Arthropoda > Insecta > Lepidoptera > Oecophoridae > Hofmannophila > Hofmannophila pseudospretella. The sequence continues at coordinate 6,560,552 of OX376321.1, read as the reverse complement.
TAAACAAACAACAATCAATCATTTTAACCCATCTGTATCGAGAACATAATAATTGTGAGACAGATATCGTACAGAACATGGATTCTTTACATAACATGGATTACCTACTCATAACGGCACAAAAAACATCTAAAAAGAGATGTTACAAAATAGACTTTGTCTTCAAAGAATAGAGCTGGAAGACTTATTGTTTATGTAAATTATAACGGTTCACATTCCATTCCCCTCGTACAGCTCAGGCGTCTCTCGTGACCAATTAGCTTATGATTAACACAACTACAACCCGACTGAGTCATTCCAACTTTTCCCATCAAACCATCAGAGACAGAAATTAAAACACAGAACACCCCTATCGCTAGAGATCTGGTTATGACTGTTTTGTACTATTCATTTTGGGGTAGGTTGAAAAAAGCAAAGGGTGGGAGTATGTGAAGTAGGTACGCGGGTTATTATAATACATACATAATCTATTACAAAGTAATATATTTTTTAGAAAATTCTTTGTCGAAAATAATGATGTAAGACTTTTTTCTTAAAATATATAGAGGTGAGAACCTATGGAAAATTTACGACGCTTTTAACGCAACAGAAAAACCGAGATGAAAATTCCTTGTTAATTTAAGATGAGAGCTTCAGATATGTTACGGGATAATTTATGTGTTTTGAAGACTCAAGACGTTTTCTCAGACTTTTCCATGCTTATTTTTTCTCATAAAATAGAATAAATATCGCTTATTTTTTACATTCAGTAGATGAATAATGTATGATATGCATTTAAATCTCAAAGGAAGCTTTACAGGCCATTTCCCCGGAACTATGGGATAGCCAAAATTATATCAGAGAGATAGAGCAGGGGACATCCTGGGGGACGGCGGACTTTTTATTATTTATGTAATATTTTGCATTTTTTTTAATCAGAAGGGTGGATCCCCTCGATAAAGGGTGCGCCCGGACTGAATGAATTTATAGTCCTTTGTAGATAAACATATCAATTTGTTAGTGTTTTGTTAGCGTAAATAGTGGTACAATTGGTGGCAGTCTCAGCTCAGTTCTTGATGAGTTCTCGCTGGTGACACTCCACGGAATTAAGAGTGATTTTATATCGGAACTGTTCCCGTTAAATTGACATTCAGTGCTTACTGTGAAATGTGGTCGGTTTATATTAAAAGCGATTAAATTTTCTTTATGATACATACTGTTACGAAGATGAAATAGGTAAGCATGTTACTATTTGTTTCTTTGGGTAAGCAATTAAAGTTAATTTTGTTAAGTTACTTTAACGCTTTACTATTTATAGTGTTAGGTATATAATTATAACAGCTCAATTTCTCAATATACGAGTAGGTACTACTTAAAATTTTCTGTTTAATATTTTTAAACATTATCACAAAATATTTTATAATTATTTACAAACTTATAGTTTGATTTTTAAATAATGGCAATCATGAAGGAACGAACTAGACGGAGGGATACTATTTTTTCTTTCATCCAAGATGATTTTCTAACATCGTATGGAAGTTTTTCTGTGCCTTAAAAAAACCTGAAAAGTTTCTATTATTTAAATTTTATACTTCAAATTAAGAATGTAGATTCAAAATTTAAAAAAATGCTCCATTGATCCATTTGGCCTCGCAGATTTAAACCCACAGTACCGAATCTCCAACGCGGATCCAGTGCGGTTTCCCATCCTCGCAGCTGCCGCAAGGATCGGTAAACAAACCCACATTTACGATAACCCGTTGTTTACTCCCGTCTCTTCCTCCGGCCTGCAAACCACTTCCTGAAGAAAGAAATTCAGAACAGCGCGCACACAGCCGTTATCGCCGAGCGACTTTACTCACGAATCGATTAGAAAGCAAGCGAATAAAATCGATTTTCCCCCAAATTGAATAGTCGTAAAACGGAGGTAGCAAGTTTTAATGTCCGGATTGTTTACACGGCGGCGTCGCGAGTGTAAACGCTTGTCGATAATTGATGATTTGATTTACAACATCACTAAACAACCGGTGTTTAGGCGATCGCGCGCGTGCCTTTGAATGGAACGGGATTACGTAGGTATCTAATCTAACTAGCGATTGGATTACAAAACGTACATTTAATTTGGGAAAATAATAGCAATAAAATAGTAGATTATCTAACATAGGGCGAGAAGGGCCTAATTGTCGCTACGAGTGTTGTTTCGCAACACGAGCCGTAAGCAAATATTGCAAATATACGAGTGCGACACGTGGTATTCCCGCAGGTTTAAGACACGATATTTTTTATTACACTTGCGAGAAAAGAATAAAATAGATAAGAAATAATTAAAACAGTTAGCGGTACAGTTTGTTATACTCTTATAGATACTTTTCAACTTATATACAATACAACATAGTTGTTTAATATAAAAAAGGAACCCGTTGTCCAGATTTCCTTCATAGTTTGGCGTAGGTATAGCTTCACTTGAGGCACGAGCCTTTATACTCACTCGCCCTAAAGCCAATATGCTAAAATAAGTTGAATAGAAGGCCAACGAATGTCAGTTATAATATCGGATGACCCGTTTTATTCTATAAAATTACTGGAAGTTTCTCGAAAGATTTCAGATCGAGTGAAACAATTATACCGAGTAAAAGTCATGCCTTGCAGTTTATTTAATTAATAAAATAGCGCGAAATTTTCCGCCTTTTATACAGTTAAATTACATTTCGTTTGCCGATCACGGAACTTTACCTTACGATTAAGGTAGTCAATTAAGGTTTCATGAGACTGAAAGAGTTGCATTACAAAGGCAGTAAATTTCGCGTCCCAACAATACACCACCCACAGTCGCTTAACGGCGCGCGGCGGCCCACAATGCAATATTAACTAAATATCCACACTTGACCATTAAAAAACCGTAATCAGCCGATTCAGAGTTCAACGCCCATACTACGTCGCTCTCATAAACCGACGGCAGTTACCTACGAGTATAAATTTTATTGGATAAACAAAGAAACAATCGATATATGTAATGTCAAAGATTTGCGGTAGGTTATGGAGCTTTGTGTTACTCCTTCCGTGAGCTTGTTAAGTTTTTACGTAGATATACTTAAACAAAGTTGCAATTTATACAGGTTATGCAACAAAAATAGTGTCTAATTCGAGGGACTCTCAATCTCTATACTATTTTCAATAAATCAAATAATTATTTTATTCATTCAAAAACATATATTAAACAAAATTCCATGTTTGCCACTATTTAGATTCTATTTTTTTAAAACAAACTATACTTACTTAGGTACTTATCTAGAAAAAAAAACTTATTCGGACGTCGCACATTCTGGCCCAAGTTACTTACTTACATTACTTATCTTGCATATACCTACCTACATACTGCATAATATACAAATTGAAATTTAACCCTGTTCTAAGCCAAAATTCTGGCATAGGCTTCTACTCCATATTTTTGTATTACAGCACCGAATTGGGGTAAATGGCTCCTACCGAATCGAAGAGTCGCAGACGCAGGCGCTCCGCTTCGAGTGCACAATAAACTTTTATCGCTTGTTCTTTCAAGTATTATTTGACAGTGTTGATGCGTTAAATTGCGATTAATAGACGATTAGCCATTTGGGCTTGCGTTTATGGCGGTCTCGTAATAAATTCGGTTTATTACGTATCAATCACGCGGTCTCGCGGGACGCGGCACGCGGTCATGCCGCGGCCCTCGCTCTGTCTGCGCTGACCTTAACATTAAATTGTTTTTATGGAGTGCAATTTTTTTTAGACGCTTCTTAGTTTCTCACAGAATGAATAATGAAATGATAATAAAGTATTACAATGAAAATGTGCTAATGATTTCATATTTACAAAGGGGTTTTATATCACTGAGAAAATGATATAAGTACAATTAGTATAAAGTAGCACTAATTTATTATGATGGTATTTAATTAGTATCCAAGTATACTTAGCCTATATAATGAAGTTTATTTTTAAATATTCTAGGTACTTGTGTAGTAGGGCCACCAAACTTGGTTTATTTTTTACAAAGTACGTCTACAGATTAAACTAAGTATTTATTTACTTTTAACTAAGTACCTACATTTAAGTAGCATTTGGGAAAGCGTAGTGTCGGCCTGCTGCCTGTCGCTGCTATCGGAGCGACGATCTGCGCAAGGTGGTTGGCAGCGACTGGATGAGAAGACCCGAATATCGGGCTCAATGGCGCGCCCTGGGAGAGGCTTACCTACTCGTATGTCCAACAGTGGACTAGAGTAGGCGGCTAATGATGATAATTTAAGTAGGATGGTATTTAAAAATAAATAAAACTAAGTACCTAGAGATAAATTTCCCAGAGATCAATCGACTATCGCCGTTTTAAAAGCACAGCCCATAAATTTACCGCCATTAATATTTGCTTAACTTACCATAAAGTGAAGTGAAGAGGTTTCGAGCTCGAACAGTAAAATGTGCACTTAGTAAAGATTATCTCTGAGGTATGTGGTTGTAAATATTCGATGTTAGTGCAGTGTAGGTACGCCTTAATTTACGAGTGGACGGTGTAGTGCCGAGCCTTAAGTAACCAGCTGCTCACGCAAGCAAGTGCTTGTAGGTTTTATACTTGCGGCTGTTGGTTCTTGGTGAAATTTAAACATATCTTATCTTATGATAGGGGGAATAACCCCAGCCGCACTTCGACCCTTGATGATCTTTTGTGCCTACCCCATTTAACACACTGGTCATCTCAGTGTGCAGGTTTCCTTCACCGTTAGAGCAGTCGGTAAATGTACGTAAGTCTTTGAAAAATACGAAAAACTCATTGGTACATAGCACTGCACGGTTTCGAACCCGGACGTCCCACATAGGAGTTCTGTGTCTTAGCCACTGTGTCACAGATGCTCATAAATTTAAACATAACTAGCTGTTGTCCGGCTTCGCTCGCCTGGACTTTTTTTACTCAGAAACCTTCGCGGCCGTGCGATCTATAACTTACCAAAGTTTCATCGCAATCAGATGAATGGTATAGGAACGCATAGAGGACAAACAAATTGCAGCAACACACACAATCAACAGAGCCAAAAATGGTCTATTAATAAAGGATTTTCTATTATATTCTAAACAAAGAAACATTCATTTTTATATAAATAGATTTTATTCACTACGACCGGTTTCGTTTACATCTGAAGATGTGTTCACGACTTACTACGACCGTAGTAGGTAACATATAAAAATATTTAATAAAAGAGTAGTAGTATTTAGTACTACAGTATATTATTCAATGCTCACAGTAAGTGTGTATTGGTGTGTATTTAAAGGGATTTATCGTTAGAGGGTGATCTTACTTACCAAAATTAACAACTTTATTCTATGACATAGGTAATCGAGAAATTGACGTAATACGCGCATTTTAAGTAACCGTATGTAATTTCGAAGTTATTTAATAGTTTTTATTATCATGTAGTGGTGATAGAGTTGTAAAAATGTACTTTAAGGCATTTACTTACAATAAATAAAATTTGATTTGATTATAAATATAAGATTACTGAACCATATCGCCCATGACAACAGTAAATTTCTAGACGTATTCACGTCAAAAGAATTTGACTTTATGTTGACTGCCCGCTCGACTATTTCCTAATCACTTAGGTATCGTCAAAGAATGTAAATTTGACCACAAGAAGGCGCGAAACTTGAACGGCCCGTGGTCTACAGCGCTACGCTACGGCTACGAGCTACGACGCGTAGGCGTAGATATACACATTCCAAAATGTTGAATTCCAGAGTCAACGAACAAGAAGGTCATTGACTTCAATTATTTCCTATTTATTAGAACTGCAACGTTTACTTCGATATCCTGTATAAAAATAATAATAAACCTTATTCTACTGCGTAAAGAACCTTACCCAACTAATATTCTCCTATTCTGAAGTCGGTCGGTGCCATCGCCCAAAAAGGAAGTGACCACTTTTGAACTCTATTCAATGGTATTAAAGTCAAAAATTGATTAAATACTTTTTCAGTGATAGTACTATAAGGATCTATTGACAGAACCAAAAATTAGATCAACTTTTACACTTTCGCTCCAAAGAGTAGCTATCTGCCCATTTTGAACTTTATAAAAAAAATATAAGGTCGAAAACTGGCCAGATATATTATATAATTTAATAAGTATATAAACCAATAAATATTTCATATTTCACTCTTCTGCACTATACTGCCGGTAATTTATTAATAATTATTCCATCGCCTAGGTTGTCTGGAAGAGATCGCTCTGAGCGATAAGGTCACCTTTGTACACTTATTCTATGTTTCCTTTCCTATGTTAATTTATTGTGTGCAATAAAGTATTAATCTATCTATCTATCATAATTATCTCTATGTTTTTTTATTTTTGTAAGTAACATTTATATTTTCTTTTCAGATCTCATCAAGATGGCATGAATCCAGGAGATCACTGTTAAATACCTGCAAGACGTAGCCTTAAAGGTAAGTCCATTCCTAAAAAAACAAAAAACAATGAGAGCATCTCGGAACCAATCCATCCGGTTTTAGAAACTCTACCCACCAATGTACTGGATTAAGTAAGCCACCATGTTTCTTTCTTTAAAATTTTATTCCCCTTCTCAAATCCAAAGATCGTCGGATTTCCTCTCAACTCACGAAATCCACTTTATCCATTTGTATAAAAGAGACAGCGCTAAATATTTTTTCTCATGTTCCGGATCGTATTTTACTTGAGAGCGAGAGAGATAGAGCATAAACTAACATGGCGTCGCAAGGTCGGTATCACAGCAACTGAAATTCTTTGGCACACATGGAAAGTATATTGTTGTGTGCGTGTGTTTAAACATATTGGCGATTGGGTGGGTCTGGAATACAGTTGTCCTAAACCTTTGGTAATAAAGATAATTAAGATAAATTATTATTTGTTGAGCAATTACAAATAATTAAATTAATCATTTGATACTGACAGTTTACACAGGTTTCGTAATCTATTAAATATATCAATTAATATTTCATTACTCCAGCATGATTACTAAATGTACGTGGCCGATAATTTAATGAAAAAGTCTTTCAAAAAATAATCAAATATATTTGTTTTTGCAACTTGAATTAATACAAAAAATGGTTGATGCTCTAAAAACCGCACTAGGATACCCTGTGCCGAGGGATTTAGGCTCTTCTATGGTAGGTACAATTTTGATTTATAAAGGGAATAATAAATAATAATACAAATTCGTATACAAGAACATGTTACGTTTTCTGTAGATTTAAGTAGGCAGAAAGGATCTCGGTGAATTTCGATAGTTAATTGTAACTATCGAAATTCACAATACCAATATTCTATATTGCACACAGGACAAAAAAACAGGACAGAAGAAAAGATACAGAATACAAATACAATTGGCGGCCTTATAGCTTGAAGCTATTTCCTGCAGGCTACCTAGTTACATAATTAACATAGTTCTGCGGATACATAATATAAGAATATGTGACATTGATACATTACTTTGAAATATTATAAATGACTATAACTATAATGAAAGAGTGGAAAATGATATACAGACCAAATGTTTACGATCAACGACTCTCTTCCAGACCACTGTGATTCCTACTGTATAACAGAGGTGGCGCTTTTCAGAATCCACCGTCATTTTCTCTACCTATGAGTGACTCCACTAATATAATTTAAACCTTAACTTGGACTCTAAAAATGTCTAAAATATAAACCAAAAAAAGTTATAACGATCCCAAATATACGACTAAAAAGTATAGGTACATATGTTTTTTAAACATTGTAAGATAAGTGAGATTATACGTCTTAATACGAAAGTTCCAGTAATAAGTTTTTATAAGATATTATTTTTTGTCGGAAATAAGAAAATTCAATTTGATTTAATAAATTAGGTAGGTATGATAACAAAATAGTGTGACTATATATTGTAGAGTCACACTATTTTGTTGGTACTTACAGTCAAACGCAAAGGAAGCTTTACAAGGCTCGAATAAGTTCAACCCGACGCCAACAGATGGCATAGAATTGCATAAAAGTTTAAGTTGATAAAATAGGTTAAATAGGGGCCATTTATTAAAAGAAAGAAGGAACATAAAGATAAAAAATGTAATTAAAAATATCTAATTATCAATTGGGAATAATAATAACGCAGATAATTACAATTCCAACATTTGAATTTAGGTACCTATATAGTTTACTGCTACACATAGGTATATTATGTAGCATTCTGCTAGTATTTTTAGATTGTAGGTAGGTATTTGTAAATAGTTTTAATATAATTGTACATATCCTACAATGGGTATATAATTGAAAAGTACTGTCTTAACTTAATTTATTAAAATACATTATATTTTTGGGATGACTCTTAGGTATAGATAGGTAGGTACAACATCTGCCTATTTCATTAAAATTCAGAAAAAAATAAAGAAATCTTTGTAAGCATACGGCAAGTAGACAAAGAGACAAAACGGCAATAAAGCTGCGCAAACGCTTCCTAGAAAGGCGAGTTGACCCAATTTTCTATAAAAATTCAAATTAGCTTTTTTTGCGGGCCAAGAGAAAGCCGTATGGTCCACGACCAGTGTACTGCCAGATTTTAGACGCGAAAGTAGTGTTGCGTAGATAATGTTGACTAATTTAGTTTTAAAAATTAATTTAAATGTAAACATTGAGCGAATTCGCAATGGTGGGCGCCATGCCAAATTATTTTCAACGCGTAACAAAAGCAGATGGCGATGGCGGTGAAAGACGGTAATGTTTTTAATGGTTGAACTAGTCTTGTGTGTGCAATAATACCTACTTGGTCATGAAAAATATTGTTTCCTGTGATTCTGATAGAAATGTTAATATATTATTTCAACCTCCTTTATATGCTTTTGTAGTGATCCTAAAGTGAAGGATCGCCTGGGGTGGTACCACCCTCTTATCTTTTTCTGCCGTGAAGCAGAAATGCTTGCATTTCTGTGTTTCGGTTTGAAGGGTAAGAGAGCCAGCGTAATTTCCGGCACATGAGGCAGTCTATCTTAGTCCTCAAGGTTACCAGCGCATATAAAAGCCTCTAATATCAATACAGTGAGGTGAGATGTCTATGGGCGACGGTGACCACTTACCATCAGGTGGCCCGTTTGCTCGTCTGCTCTCCTTATTTAATAATAATAATTATTAATAATAATGCTGGTAAGATTCAATAAAAATGTAGATGACTTAATTTTATAATATCTTACTTTGTATGGTAGAATTTGGTATAAATACGATATTAATAATGTTCTGACAACTTGATGATAAAAGCTCTACATAATCATACATATTTATGTTAATTAACTTGAATGCTGAACAAGTTTAACGTTAATATATCAAGGTAAATGCCCATCGTTGACATCTATTTTTATATTTTTAATTAATATTTAACTCAAAATGGTAGGGGTACATACAATTTAAAAGATTTCTATGTTCCTTGGTTTATGACTAATGAAGTAATGACTTACACCTAATTTGAACCTATGCCATTTCACGACTTGAAAATTATCCGACGTAATCGACAGGTGTTGTTAAGAATTATTACCTACCTAATTTAATACCTGATAAGGCGCTTATCTATATAGATATTTTTTTCTATTATTTTCCTGACCTTTTCTATATTTATGTGACAATTTAATTATGTCATACCAATAGGTAGAGTAGATAATTAAGTAAAGCAGCTTAATTAAACAATAAAGTTTAAGAACCGGTTCGATCGCCTCGCAGTGTGTGGTCTGGTCTATGGCATAACCGTTTTATTTATACCTAAGTATACGTAACTATACCTGTATGCGCATGCGCCAATAAGATGGTTGTCTGAGATATACCTACCTATAGGGAGTTAATTTACAGCAGATAAATACAATATAATAGGCATTACTTTGTATTCATTTTAGCTTTCGTGAAGATTCTGATTATGAAGTATAATAAAATAGGTATATATTATATTTCGAATCAATTTAAAAGAAACGAAATTATATGAAAAGGAAAAGTCTCCATATAAGTAGGTACCTACAGGGCGGGCGGGCGTTTCTTACTTCCAGACTTTTAAATTCGAATATATATTAAATTATTTTTTAATTTAAGTTTACCTATTGCTATAATTTATTTTCCCACACAAGGTTTTTTATATTTATGAACTGCTAAGTAGTTCCCCATGCATCTAAACTTATCACATCTTTAGGAAGTCGGATTTGTAATCCTTTGCGATTGTAATCCTTCTATAGGCTCGGGGAGGGCGAATTCGAAAGTGAGTGGCGGGTTCTTCTTCCGTAAATTACTTATATTAAACCAAAAAATCTGGAGAAGCACAGCACAGTAAGAAACATCTTACGATATTTCTGGTAGTCAACTTAATTACTTACTTTACTTGTTTGATAAGGATAAGAGGATAGTTTGTAAACAAAACTTATATTATAACTTCCTAAACTTTGAGGAGCTCGTAGCCTAGTTGCGAGCATGGTGTGAAAGTGATCGTCCAGGTTAAACGACGTTGGCGCGGTCGGTACCTGGATGGGTGACCGCTAGTGGCATATTTCATCTGAGCTCCTCCGTGCACATTAAGCGGTCGGTTTAGGTTGTTGTCGTTCGACAGCAGTCGTTAAGCCATATCAGAGGCCTACGGGCGGCCTGAACAACTAGGTTGACACCTGACAAATAGGTTGGCCACTAACCATACGAAAAGCAAGCAAGCACTTCCTAAAATAGTCACCATTTTCAGCAATCCCCAGAGGATTGTGCGTGTAAATACAGAGAAATGCATTCGGTAGCTACGCGATGCGGGTGTTCCTACCGTCGCGGGTAAGTTATGTGTCCGTCGGCCCCGATACTAACGAGCCGCTTTACAGCCTCGTTACCGCTAATAAGGCCGGCTAGCCTCCTTGACGGGTCCGCGTCGCTTGCTTGCTCTTTGTTAACTTTGTTTTAGGTACCTAGGTACACATTTACACGTTGACATCACAGATTACGAAAGTAGCAACAATAGCAGTCATCGACGAGACTGTCATTTCAAAAAACGGTCGAAGGTTTCTTAAATTTTTAATTTAGAGTTAGTAAGTTTGTAGTCTTTTCATTATTAATTAGTGTGCATCTTCTTCGCCCCGCGTCCTCTCTTACTATTACTATCAAGTGCGTTGAGGGCAAATATTAAAAATATATAATTAAAACTATATAATTAAATATAATTAACTCTTTGTTATGGACGTCGTATTAAAGCGATTTAAAGCGGAGAAGCTATATGCTATGCTTGTCGGTGAGGTTATGGCGTATGCCGTACGCCATAACCTCACCGACAAGCATAGCATATAGCTTCTCCGCTTTAAATCGTACGAAAAACAGCGCTGCATATTTGGTACCCGAGTATTTCAGCATTTGCTGACTTTCCCCCCTTTTGCCAAATATATGATACATCACATATAATGCTTTGTACTATAATTTTAATTTATTAAATTTATATGATTTGGCAATAAATATATTTCTATTCTTTTCTATTCTATTCTACGATTAGCAAGTTTAAAATTAGAGCAAACAGCGCAATTTTTTTTCCGGTCGTCAAAATATTCGAATTAGATTGCACGCAGAATGTCCAATTCGCAATCTAGGTATATCGTAATTCAAACCATAGCCAGAGAAAGGTGCATAAAATAAAATGCAAAAATAATTTACAACATTCCAAATAATTCAAGTTAGATAAGTAAAGAAATATGCTTGTAATTTTTAATGACGTACAAAATAGGATTACGATTACCTATACGCGTAAACTACCTGACTACCGACGATATAGTGGTAACCAAACCAAAACTCTATATATACAGGTTGGTATTATATATCTAAAAACACTCTCGACAAAATTCTCTATTAATTTTTTAAAAACCGGATCCAAATCGGACCATCCGTTCTCAAGTTATGATGCCACAGACAAACACACAAACAGACAGACGTGTCAAGCTTATAACATACACATTATCCCTCGATCGGTCAGGGGTTAAAAACAAATAAGCGAGATTTATCGGAAATCACCTTTGAGGTTATCTTGACACACGTGTGCGAGTATTAAAACTCTACCACTCTACATTTCAACATAAATGTTCAAAAACACAATCAATTTAATAAGGTTATTCCGGCCAGATTTTTACGACGTTTCCTCACAAGAGGGGTGTAAGTGAAAACATGTTCGGAAGCGGGGAAATCCGCGCAATAACAATAACTCATACAGTTTCGCGCACCCCCCGCTAGATGGCGCCGGTGGACACAAGTAATCCATTTATTCTCGGGGCGCGCTTTATGAAGCGAACTCAGTAGTAAGAGAGGAGCTGCATTAGTGCGAACCACGGAGTCTAATGATTTCGATAATCCGATAATTCCATGATCCATCCTATCGACCTAATGCGATAGACCAAATTAGAGAGGTTAAAAAGACATCTATAATGTTTGAATTGATGTATATATTTTTTACCCTTTTGTTACGTCAGCTTTTCATCATTTAAATGTAACATTATTATTCATTTCTGTAATTTCGTTCATCCATATTCTCTACTGCGGCAAATTGGAGAGACCTATATTGAAAAAAAACATAATTTACAAAATTGGAAATCAATTAGTAAACCGGGGACCACTAGGGGCGGGTTATTCGACTGAAATTATTATTATAATTTTACTATAAATATGTTTGTATTTAATTATGTGCGACTATCTATTGTGATTTGAAAAAAAAAACATTAGCTTTTGAGTCGAATGCTCGGAAGATGCTTGTAATAAATTTTTCCTTCGATTTAATTTTTTTTTAATATTATAAAAAAATATCTTATCAATTTGTAGTTCCAAATGCTCGTAGGAAAAATATATTACAAGCAGCAAGCATTCGACTTATAAGCTATTTTTATGTTCGGAGTATCGCGACTCTGTGGTATATTGTTTTATGTTATTATTTATTTATAAATATTGGGACGTGCTGTGAGACGTGGCTTGGGGATTACATGGGAGAAAGTTCCCTAGTGTATTTATTTTCGAGGGTAGATGTTTTACTTATAGTAATTAAGTATTACTTAGAAACGTAGAGACTTATAGGTACTTATAATTTTTGCCACGCTTAGATATTTGTCAGTGTTGTAGTGAAGTGTATGTATACAAGGCGAAAAACGATATTCATTGCATAAATAATGAGTCTGAGTGAGATGATTATAATATTAAAAGTTCCATGGACGTGTAACATTATTAGATGCGGTATTTTCAGGGTCGTACATTTTAATCATAATATGTTACATCCTATATAGATAAGATCCATCTTTAATCATATCAGTCAGCATTCCTTCCTAAGTGTGAATAAGAAACATTCGCCAGTCAGAGACATCCGAAGAATGTGAGTCGAGCACTCCCCTCCCAGAGGGGGTGGAATCTGGAAACTTTGCGACCCCGTGGAATTTTGCGGATGAATGTTTTAATTGGAACGCTCTGGAATATTTTGTAATTGCAATCTCAAGTCTTAGAGATGAGAAATTCTCGTCATATCTGTGTATGTTTTAGTATAATAGCTATATTTACATGGAGGTTCTCGTAAATAATAGTTACCCAAGTGTCATCTTTTTAGAAACAAAACATTAACAAAATTGCTTTGAGCTTTTTCAGTTTTTTGGAAATTATAAACAATTTTATTGCATGGTGAGAATGATCTTTTCTTTAATATGATGGATTATAATATTTTAAGAAGTAGATTTTACCGTAAGATTTTTTTTGGTTCAGAACCAATTCGAATTTTAACTATTTTTTAAAAAATAAAAACAATACCTCAACCATGTGTATGTATTACGTGCTCTTATTATTTTATGTTATAGTGAATTTAATTTCTATATTTAAATTTTATAACAGCTTATCTGTAAAATAATCAAATTATATAATTGGGTAGGTTATACGATTTCCTACTTTTGGGTGGCGACTTGGCAAGCATTTAAATTCTTATCCGAAACTTAATTAAAAAAGTTTTAATAACTTTCACAAAATTGTCAAGATAAAACTTTCGTGCCAGTTCCTTTCTTACCTGCTGTTTTCTTATACAGCGTGTTAGGTAGAATAATTACTGAATACTTGTTTTGATTTTGAGGTCTTAGAGAAAATTAAAATAGAAACAACTTTCCCAGTTCAGAGACGAAACGACTATACTCTGTTTCACGAATTTTCCGTAAATAATGAAAGGGTAATTGCTTTTTTAACAGCCTTTGTACGTTACCTGAGGCTAAATAACATTTAACCCCAGGACTTTGCAGTAATTTCCTCTTGAAACGAGGACGTTAGAGTTGAATGAAAGAGTTCTTTAGCCGATAGTATCGGATAACAAAGAAAGTGTTTATTGAGCAAGCTCCCGTTTGGCTGATTCGATCCGTGTCTGCTTTTCCAATTTCAAAAAGGTAGTAGTAAAATCTGAATAGAAAGTAGATTTACCTAGAGCTGATTCCTAATGATATTTCCTAAAGATTTTTCATAGTCATAAAACATCTAGAATATTCTAGAACTGCTGGGAACTAGCCGTTTGTCCGGATATTCCACTGCTGGGAAAAGGCCTCATCTTTAATTGGCCTATAATTTTGAGAAAAACCCTGTTCATTTAGAAAATCTTAAGATCTGATAAGTAACTCCTATGTTCTAATGTCGTTGTACGATAATTGAGCGATTTTTTAAGAGGAAGTAGTTCTTATCTATTGTTATTAAAGACAACTTTAAACCATTATTTACTTTATTCCGACTTCCGATTCTTGAAATAAATAACTTTTCTCGAAATCATTAACCTAAATCAAGTCAATAATATTCACTAGCATCTCCTTGTTTAATACCTATATATTTATGAAGAAACGTTGTATCAAACAATCCCCTCTTACTTAATTTCCTCAACAAAGTAACGTGTTCGCTGTAGACCTGTCGTAATAAACTCGTCGGAATATAATTTCATTCGTATCGAATCGTCTCTGTAACAATATAGTCCAGAGCGGTCTCAATACGGCAGCCAGACTTTATGTTTGAATTTAAATTGGTACATTTTATAATAATGTCTTTGAAGCGACGCCGCTCGCAGCCGCCCTAGCCCTTGGGTTATTTTTTTACTCTTTTTATAATGTAATTTTCTTAAATCACCTACCTTCTCAGCCCTCCTGGTACCTACATAATTACCTATTATCCTCACGGAATGATATCTTGTGAGTAACAAAAAGAATAGCTTTTATCTTCATTTTTACAATTAAGTAGATAGGTACTTCTTACCTCTCCTCTGTTGCACTGAAAAAATATTTTTGAATACGTAAGTACTTCCCTCGTATCATTTAAAGGAAAGCATATACGAGTATAAGTATTGGTAATATTTTATAACGTAATAAATTAAATTTACAATAAGATTTTACCATTTAACACAATTCTTGTCTATCTACATTTACTTGATACGTAGTAAACTATTAACTCACCTATACTGCTCATAGTTTAATCGCGTTTAGTTTCCTTTCAACTTTAATTTTATCTAAGTTTATACAATAACTAAGTACCTAGTATAATTATACATATCAATAAACCATTACAATGAGTTTAACGACAGTGCATACTCGTTAATTTCATTACTTACAACTGTTTAATTGAAATAACAACGTAAATGGATGTTAATTAACTTGTTTCGCTTAAATTTCATGATTTATACTATTTTAATTGAGCTTATTAAGTTATTGTTTAGTTTTATCTATTTATTCTTTACTTAACTAAATTCTTCAGTAAAGTCTCTACATTTACTTATAATGTCCATAAAATCTGTTTGTTCACTCATAACATTGTTGCAGCCGAATAACTGAATCCAATCAGATTATTTTCGATGTGCAAGCTTAAATTTTTCGAATTGCAAGCTACGAGTATATTCTGAATAGAGCCATTAAACTTTGATAGAGTTATGTTAGCAAGTGGTTTGTGTAAAATGTAGAGTCGTAAATTGCGTAATTCGTTGTCAATTTTTTTATATAATTAGTAATATTCAAATTGACTACTGGTAGTGGAAGTGCGTAGGCGTATACATAAATAAATAAATCAACGCCGCGGTTCGACGCGGGCGCATCCACCAAGGGTCGTTCACCCTGAACATCTGTTCTCATATTTCAGTCACACACTTTATCAGCGCACTTGAATGTGAATACACGGCTTGTTGTCTTGTAATTAGATTGCGTAAGTTGGTAATTACTAATTAATTTAAGATTTTCTAAATTAACTTTTATTGAAGGCAGCCAGCATTATGTGTGCTAGATAAGCCCCTAGCAGACTTTATGTTCAACGAATTTGCTCTCAAAAGTTGATATTAATGAGAATGCACAAGTTTTTAAATAATTTTAAGTACTTACTTAAAAAAGTGTGCTTACAATTAACTATTTATTGTGGCTAAAGTAAACTAATGACGTTATAAAACATTTTATCTCAAGTAATGTAACCTAAGCGTAACTTTAATAAGTTACATACCTTGCTTAACACTACTTAAACTGCTGATATTTTGCAGCTGACTATATTTTACTGCTGATATTTTGCAAACAGACAAGGTGTCCAATTTTATCCAATACCCACTGGGCGACCATCCTCCTCGGCGTAATAATAGGGAATGATAATGTCAACAAGATATCCGCCATATTTACTCTCTCGCGGGAACGCGCCACGATTGGCGCGCGCAACAACATGGTTGCCACGTTCACGAGCATTTATAAAAAGATTCTTAATTTGAACGAACTCGTTCGGCGATTCAAATTTGGAATTGGTTACACGCCAATGGAAAGTATTCTTTATTTATAACTGTTATTAAGTTAATTATCGAAAATCAGAGGTTTAGTTTTTAAAATCATTCTGTTTCGGACAAAAAGTGCAGCATTCCGATTATTTTAAATAGATTCGTTGGAGAGCATTGGCATTGAGTTCTTTACGGAACACGGTCGTGTTAAGACGCGTATTTTCATCCAACGGGCAACTTAAAAGATTTACGAGCACTTAAGTCTCTCAGCGATTCAGCACATTCAGTCTCCACAATCATACCTGACAATCTTCTGTCCCATAATTTTAACGGAACGCCTTTTTTTGTGTTTACTACTGATTTATAATCCGGATTAACTGAACAAATCTAGTTGAAGGCTTATATCGTATACGTTATTTGCATAGTTTCAGTTTTGCGGTAACGGTTAACTCGTTATATACGAACTCCGGGACGAAGCTTTTCTGTTTACTTTGCTCACGTCCTTATTGTAAATAATTTTGTTTTGCTATTTTCAGCTTTGTTCTTTGAGAAAGAAGGTCTATATTAGGATACTGGATAGGGTTTGGTAAGGGAGATTTCGTGTTGGTGTATTCGGAGTGAGTTGTTTAGTTCTAAGATACGTTTCCGGATGAGTCGGGAGCTGCGGCTGCGGTGAGCGTACCGATGCGACTTTAAAATCACTAATGTGATCTTTTGTTTACCTTCTATTTCTCTCTTGTCTATGTTAAGAAACGAGCAAGAATTGCGTAAAACCTTTGATGTCTAGTAAAATATGATTCCTATAATGATGATAATGGATTTAATAATGAAGTAAATAAGTTTAACGATTACGAAAATATGAATAAGGTGCATTTACAAATATTGTTGAGAAATTTTATAAGAACATCCAAGAAACTTTTAAAAGTCGAAACGAATTTAGCAACGTACTATATAACTGCTAAATCTTTGGAAATTATAAGACACACGGCAAGTTGTTGAAAAATAACTGTGGTAACGAATGTGATGCTAGAAACAAGAAAAGCACAGTACAGAAATCAGTAAGACTAATAACGAATTCATTGAAAAAAAAAATTTCTGAAAGTAATCATTAGAAATCGCACATGCTCTGTCCTTATATGTCATCCATCATAATTATTAAGAAACAAGAAACCAAAATAGGTTATCTCCGGCAAATAGCATGATGTATCAAAATAAAAAAAGGTAAAGGTATCTGAAGGTAAGTAAATAAGTAATAAGAAATTACTCTCAATGGGGTGATAAAAGCAGAATCACAGATCGATAATATACTTACTGAAAGTAAGGAAGAAATATTTCATGCAAGCATCGAATCCTAATGAAATCAACAAACAAGCACATTCGCCTAATTGAACGCACAGCCCATATTAAGCTAGACCTTTATTAAGAGGAGTACGTATACGGGCTTAGACCGCGGTCTGGTCCAAAGCTGCGCTCTTGCTCCGGTAATTTAATAAATACCCGCCCGAAAACAATTGAGGAAACTCGTCGGGAAAATCGAGGTTACCTATTCTCCTGAGGGATCTTTTGCAAGGCGCAGCGGAAAATTTTCCTGGGAGAACGAAAGATCGATTGTTAAACTCGTAAAGGCTGTATGTACTTATAATGTTCAGAAATACATACTTTCATATTTGTTAAAGATGTATTGTTTTACATACGTTTTTAAAATAAATAGTTTTAGGTAATTTAAAATTTATGGGAGATAATAGGAAAGGTTAAAAACGGTAGTGCTTTTACTGTGTCACTAGATTCTAGTGACTAGAACAATTATTAGTTAATTATATCAATAATCTAATGAAAATTATAGTCCATTTATTAAAATGGCAATCGATGAAGGAAAGAGGTGTAACTGGGATAGCGATTCAGTTCATTCTGCTCTGTCAATGTTGCCTACGATGTAATAGATAGAGAATGAAGATAAGAATTAGGCATTTACTGGACCCGCGTGCTCCATCGTCGACCTCATCGTCGCTTACCATCAGGGGAGATCGAGGTCAAATGCGGGTTTAGTTATACATAAAAAAAAAGAATATGAATAAGTATATTTATGCGGTTAGATTACAAAGGATTCATAGTCCATACACCAGTGGGAACTTAAGCATATGTTATATTAAACTAAATAAAAATAGTGAGCATAAACTTAGTTACAATAAACGCTGACCTCCGAACTAGGAAGTTCCTGTATCTCGGAGGACAGATCTCTTCTGTGACCAAATAAATATAAGATAATTGTATCTTAGGTGTAATATAAGTACTTAATATCAATTACTGTTACATACATCATAGATGCTAGACAGAATAGCACCAGAATAGCGCCCAATATCTTTACATGAGCTACGCAAAAAATTAAAGAGAAAATGGTATAAGTATCCATTTCTGTTTAGCAGCGCTCGCTCGGCCCAATTTCACCAAAGCGAGTCATTCATATTCATACTGCCTTTCACCCTTTGTTCGATGTTACGCAACCGCCGTTTTGTTACCCCTTTTTTTCTTTTGTTAATTTATACCCTGCTATCACTCTTTGTTATTCGGAGCCTTTTGCGAGTAATAAATTTTTGTAAGCAAACATTCTTGCTACTTCATTCAACATACTTATATAAATGCAAGTCAGTTTCTTACTTATAGATTTACAGGACGTAGCCAACGGAAAACACATACTTAATTGTATAAGTATTATTAGAATCACACATTTACAGAATTCTATTTATCAATTATGGGGGAAGTTGGCTCGCCACTCACCCTCGGATTTAGGTCTCAGTCATTTTACTCTCCCTCAATCTTTATTTTATCCTTAGTATCGGATTTGTTATCCTTTGCGATTATCGATCCTTCTAGGTTTGGTTATTCTTGAGGAGGGTGAATCCGAACGTGTGTGTAAATTATTATGTAGGTAAGTATTACTTCTAAAACTTGAAAAACATTTCAAAGTTAGCAAAAAAATACAAAAGGACAAATCCATCGGTTCAATTACCTATATAGATTCAAAGTAAAAAAGTCAAACAAAATGACGTGACAGATTTTTTTTTTCGTGACACTCTAACGGTGAATATTTCTCGACAAGACAGAGGCTTAATGAAAAAAAAAAAACACAAGAAAAAACTTCTCGTCTTATCTCGTCTTTAACGAGATGATAAAGGCCGGCCCGAGTTGGGTTTCTGTAGAAAATGGCTGATTTACATACAAATGTTAATAACTTGGTTGCAACGGGCCTCTTATTCTGAAACTGGTTTTGCCTTAAGGTCTATTTAGATTGTGACTTTAAGGGCCCATGAGGAAAACATCGTAGAACAAATATGTTTATCGCAATTAATGATTCATATGTACTCCTGAAAAATTAAGTGCAACTACAAGCTAAAATTCACCTAAGTCAAATAAGCATAATCTAATTTGCCCTTGACAGGGAATTCTGACTTAAACTCCGAAATTATATTTTTCTCACGGGGATTCAACATCGAATCATTTTAAGGTTCGTTATATGTCTAGATTTAGACAACACGTTTACATAAAGATAACAAGTTATGGTATGTGACAATTCTACACAGTTATATCCTGACAAGTGTGACTGTTGATGTCTGATATTATATGTGACGCCCACATTAAATCTGTTTAGATAATCGTGTCAAGTGAGAAAATGACAAGAACTGTACCTATTCATTTTATTAAGGCTTAGTTAAAGCTTATATTAAGTACTTACATAAAGGTTCTAAACTGGAAACCTATGTATATAATTTTAACTTTTGCCTTTTTAACATTCTGTCTTAAAATTAAGTGTCTGCTAAAATCTACATCGAAATAAACGCCTACTAAATAACTTTAGGAATGTAAAATATTCTGTCGGAATATTTAATGCCAAAATTTACATTTCCTTACGTTATAATTACAAAGGATGAACTCACTGGCGCTTTTAAAAACACCCCCGCAGCGGGGAGGTTCGGCTATAGACATGCATATTAGCACCCACCTCTCGAATTTTAAGAGAAATTTCGAACAATTTTATGAAAATAAATGCGTGAACCGGATCATTCAAATATTAATGGCATTTTATTTTTAATATCGGTATAAAATGAGACTATCAAAAGATTCGATGCATATGGGAGCTCTGTTTAAAAGATGGTAAAATTTTCATCGATTTTAGTGCCCTTATGTAAATATCGACCAATAATCGCAAAAATAAAGACAATTACTAAAAATTCGAGGTTATTAACCTGTCATTCCAGGCAAATCTTATAAGAACTCGACAGTAGGTAATAAAATCTGTTGTCAATTCATATAAATAAAAAACCGACATACATTCGCACTTATAATTATTTAATTTTGCGACTGCGACAAAACCATGCGACTTTTAAGATAATAGTAGATTGTCTAACTTGTGAGGGATAGACAAGTGGTCCTCCCTCACGAGTTAGACACGACACTTTTTGTGACATCTGCGAGAAATATAATAAAAAATATACAACTGAAGCACGATACCTGCATTTTTTTTTCATACGGTAGTAAATTGCTTACAGAGCGCCTAGTGCTTCTTCAACAATATCTAGTGGAGTATTAATTTCTTGTCCAATGTGATTTTCACGCTAGTATATTTATACAATAATACATAGTCACTGTGAATCACTGCGAATGAATATTAAAAACAAAATGGCGTTCTTTAGAAGTTTCCACGGTCAATAAAAATTTTAATAAAATTTTCGAAACTGTTCTTTCAAACAAGTTCACCTTTCGTTTAATTAAAATTATAGTTATGATTTTTAACAATACTTACATAGGTATGTAACCATTTCAGTTTTAAAAAAATTTACCAGGCGCCAAATTGATAACACTTTGTAAAATTAACCATAGCGCCATCTACCGACGACGATTAAAACCATCTCAATGTTGAGGGCACTGTTGTAAGTAATAATAACGTCTATAAATATATAAAACTGTTTTTCTAAATAAATGAAGATTTTGTTTTATTTAAATATTAGTCATGAAATAACATAAAATCCATATAAAGTCTTTCGATTAGAAGGTCTGATTTGTTTATATTCGTTATAATAATTAGCGACTTGAGTGCCAGTAGGTACTTCCGATCGTGGGTAATGGATTTCCATACAATATTGGCATACTAGTGTGGCAAAGCGGCATTTGGTGCAAAGTTTTCTGTCAAAAAATACGCCTATTTTTGAGCAGATGTAACAAATAATAATATACTCATATGACAACGTAACATATAGGTATGTAAAAGGAGATATGTATGTAAAAATATTGTTTGCAGATAGGAAATTCTGTGAAATCATGTCGTCAGGGCTCACAAACTCCATGAATCCCAATGTCCCGGAAAATATAACAAGGCGATTTATATTCGGGGGCCGTGTGGGCTTCACTCGTTTTTCTATCACAGAAATCTGACGAGATGCGCGCCCACCGTAAAATATTGGAAGGTAACCCTCTCGCTTATTGGAGTTATTTGTAGAATCCCCAATTGGAATTGGAGTTAAGAGCCATAGCAAACTATAGCAGACCATTTTAACTCCAATCCATGGCCGTTAAAATTTTTAAAAACCTCAGCTACTCAAACGGGTCGCTGGTTGCACATTTTGAATTATTTTATAAGGATTGTTACATAAATACTCATAGGAAAGTTTACTTATTCAATTTTATCAATATGCTGAAAGCCATAGAAATGAGACAGCTTTTATAATAAAAATTTCTAGACCTTCTATCTATGTAGGTAATAGTGACTATTATTTTGGTTTGTCGTTCTACCTACCTACACTAGAGTCGTTTTTAATTTTTTAACATCCTTAAATAACTGTCTCTTGTGAAGCATATGTAATATGTTTTGTGTATAGCTTCATTTTTTATTTGAAATTTAAAATTCAATCACGGAGAACGGTTGCATCCTGGCCTCATACAAGCCGCGAATGCCAAGCAAGGGGGTGGCGGTAGAGACGAAATAATTCCCATTATGGCACCGGAGCCGCCCCAAGACAAAAGGTTTGCGTTAAGGGACGCGTTATTTTTATACGAAACGGCCCCTGAATAACAACACGACGCCTTTTCTTCGTAAATATCTTAATAAAAGCCGGAATTACGCGATTACATTCTGATCATGCGTCTTCTGGCTTCCTCTTTTACTAACAGTGTTTGGTTAGTTTTGATTTACGTTTATTTTCGTGAAAGTGATTTATATTTATTTAAAAGGATGCTCATTGTTTCATCACACCCATATGTCACTGTGGACATATGAAGGTGGTACTTATAGCTATACTAATTATCTAACCATACATGTGCTGCGCATACCTACACATAAGTAGGTGTATCAAGAAAAGTTAGGTGGTAAAATGTATAAAACGAAGCAGCCGCGAAATAAATTTTCCTTTCTTACGGTCCTTTTTATATTTCCTTACATTTGTGCATTCACTTCAAACTTAATTAGACTTTATAGAGCGTTCCTTCCCAATTTCGTTTTACTCTCGCGTCTGACGCACGCTGAGACTTATTCATTGGAGTAAGGGCGAGGGACGGGAGCAGGGGGTTCGGGAGGGAGCTGACTTGGCCCGAAATAGCAAATAAATGAGACGAAAATGTAAATGTTCCGTTTCAAAGATGAAAAGCGCGCCGCTCGCCCGTTCTTGTTAAGCTCATCGCAAATGTACCAGAATTAGGCGCAGCTAAAATAATTTTCAGCCCAGATGTAACGAACAACGAGATTTCATAAACATCCGTACATACTTGTACACCTAGGTAGGCATGTACAGTACAATTTACATACATATTTATAAAGCTGACATTAATAGGTACGTAAAATACTACTTCAGTTGGAAAATGTAAGAGAAAATATGCATCTCAGAGGAAAAAGTTTTTCTGAAGTCACGTGAAATCCAAGGCACCCCTTTGTTCAATGAAAGGCATATAAGCCGCAATAGTGGGGGCGTTGATACTTAGGTTGATGATAATGAATTATTTGCTATTATGCACATGCATACTCTAAAATATATTTTCCTTTAAATCCCGGAGACTAGACACACTTTAAATCCCGGAAACTAGACACACTTTAAATCCCGGGGACTAGACACACTTTATGTAATTACCACGTATTTGTCGGTGAAATCATTATTCTTATTCTTTCGTATTATCGCTGTAAATATCTATAAATTTTATCTGAAAAGCTTTGAAACTAGGAAATGATTTCGTGTGGGTAAGTTTGTAGTATATATCTAAAGCTGTAATGTTACTTTAAGTAGAGCATATAAAACTAGATTTGTCAAAACCGGTTTCTATTATAACCTTAAAATATACACGGTTTCGTATAACAAGAGTCTTATTACACTTAATTCCCGCAAATAGGTGGGTATAATACAAAATGAAGCCATTCAAACAGAATGTCCGTCTCGGGAGTCCGTCCGATACCTTTCGTGGAATCCAGCTTGTCATGCGAAACACGTCTTCGTCTGAAACAATGGCCGAATGTATAACCATCAGTGTTCAAGCCACTAGGCCCTTGGCTACGAATCGCTTTTGCCTTGGAATTTTGATATTAATCTTGGTAACTTACTAAGTTACACTTAGATTAGTTAAATACTAGTATAGTTAGACTTAGATTAGTTACTACTTAAGTACATTTTGTTGACTATTCTCCACAAAACTACCGACAACTTACAATCCACGGACGCTCTTTCTGATTATGATAAGTTTATTTTAGAATTTGCTTTTATGTTTAGGTTAGTAGAAGTAGCTATAACACTTTAGGTATACGAAAGACCTAGTTTCCCATAGTACAGGATAACTATCCTAGTTTGGGGGCCAGAATCATTCTACCTGTGTTTTCTAGTAATCAATAAACAATTTTTTTTAATACCTACTTATTTCTCGAAATTCGTGTGCAATTACTTCTTAAAAAATACATTAGACAACATTTATTTGTTTGCTTTAAATTACAAATAATTTACTTGTAAAGGATTGTTATAAACTTCATCATCTGAGAATGAATAATTAAAGGAACGGAAATTTGTAACAGTATTAGCTATGACTGCAACGCCAAACAATATACTAAAGAAATCCATAATAGGTAAGTACACACTAAACGTATACTTACTTATAACAAAAGGCTCTATTTGGGACGCAAGATTTCTTGCTATATTGTTTTTCCAAATAAGTCCGTTTAATAAAAGTCCACATAAGTCGGCGGACGACATATGTCGGCTCGGATTATATTGAATCATTGTGCGGTCGGTTGGCCCCTCGCATGTTGTTGCTTTATCTCTGATATTGCGATGTTTGCAATAAGCCGGGACTAGGAAATTGTTTTAGACTATATATTCTCTGTATTCTTGCAATGGAAACCAACGGATGAAGATTTTTACTACTATGAATGTTTCTAGCAAGAACGTCTTACCTAAATTAGAAACTAAAGTAAATATGTATCTTACATATGCGTAGGTACTTCCTTTACAGTCGATTTTTGTTGAGTAGAAAGAACTCTGAGAATATGATTGTGTATATTTGTAAATATTGAATAAGTGATAATGAAAATATGCACCACGGTCATGACTCACTTCAATCAAAGTGACTATAATAGTTACAGTGATAGCAAATAAACAAAACAGTTGCTCTCTAAGTTCGCCAAATATAAATAGACATTGTATAGGTATATGCATACATGCATATACATGGTACATTATGTCTATGTAACATTAGTTATAGCGACCTCGTCATAAAGCCAGACATAAAAGCAGAGAAACAAAGAGATGCATTCATCTCCGCCCCCTAAATATGACATTCAACTCCATAAACCTCCATAAACGAGGTTTGATGCACTTGCATGCACGGTGCACGTAGGCGACCTGAGTAAAAATACAGTCCTTACGTTTTTGCATTTTTTTAAACATAAAAAGGCTCTTGGCTCAACCCATGACCTGAAAAAAAAGTTACATTATGTATGAACTCTACCAACTTGTCAATTTAGGTCCAATAACATTTTTATTTGTTTGCTAAAATTTAGTACATGGCTAATTTATTGAAATAAGTAAGTAAATTGTACTTACTTGTCTACTTAAATGCAAATTTTTACATTCAGGAGCTAATATATTGCATAGGTATTTGAGAGACCTTAAAGATGTAAACAGCCGGCTGTTTGCGAACATCTTTAAGGTCGGGGCCTATAGACCCCTAAGCTCATAAGCCTGAGGAAACACCAACTTTAATTGGTAGCGTCGAACATAATCATATTTTCTCACCTTTATCGTGTCATAATATCATACATTTTCCTCGAAGGCTCAGGCAGGTAGGTATCAGTTTCCATAGTTTAAATGTCGTTGGAAGGTTTATACACTGAGTTTTGCATATTATACTGTATACGTACCAATGTGACATGCATTTCAATGTTGTCATAGTAAGAATATTGTTTACAATGTAGGCTCTAGTTCAGCCGGTTCTATGTACTTGTGTATTTCCAAAGAGGATCAATAAAGGTGTGTTACAATTAACTAAAATTAATGTTAATTGCAATTATTCTAAAGTAATTGAATCCTTTTACCTATTTCTCCTGTAAAGCAGCAATGCTTGCATTGCTGAGTTTCGGTGCAAAGGGTACGAGTAAGAGAGTCAGCGTAATATTGGCACATGAGGCACTGCATCTGTCCTCAAGGTTAACAGTGCATCGAAAACTCTCTGATAACAGTATAGCAAGTGAGATATCTAGAGGTGACCACTTACCATCAGGTAACCCGTTTACTCGTCTGCTTTCTAAAATAATAATAAAAATATAAAAAAACTTAGACCAGTAGAATTCGCAACAGGCTTTTTTTACCTTGCGTTTTTTATGTAACTACCCTGCAAAATATGAGGGCCTCATTAAAAGGCTTCAACGCAAGCGGCACTTCAAGTCGTGTATCAACCGAGTGCATCGTGCATCCGCCAAGTAAAGTCGGCAGATCTCTGATATTGCACTTCTAAGAAACATTTGAGTGCAATGCACTGGCTGGTTTTTTTGCATTATGTAGTACCTATGTGCAAAGTTAGATTTGCATGTACCGAATTGATTCGGCTAAAATTGAAGATAATCCTATTAGGTACCTAAATAGTGTAATCTACATAATAAGTATACTTATATGTACCTACTATTTTATCCAAAATATATAGGTATGATATTTATATGACGGTCTATTTACCTACGTAGGTAGGAATATTAATAATGTTTGTTCATGAAAATGAATTAATTTGTCTGAGTGGAGGAACGAGGATAAACAAATCCGCTCCTGAATTCATACCGTAAATATTTTATGGCCCCGGAGAAAAAAAATACCCGGACAAATTACCGGGGAATATCGGGACCATTTTTCAATCTTATTCCTTAAGTGGAACAAACGATAAAAATAAATTTAGCGCTTGTGGGCATTTATTGCTGAGATTTCTAGAGCTTTCACAGGCGGAGGCACGGAGGGTATGCGCCCATTTTCTTTCCCCGCTAATGGACGCTTCAGACGGAGTGACAGCAAAAACGGTTCCATCAGCACTACACAGAAACACAACCTAGTATACGAATAAATATTAATAGCTCTAAATTACAAATTTAAGAAACAAAATTAATGCGTAAAGTTATTGTAAAATTAAGTTTTTATCAATATCTTGCTTCCGTTATATTTTGCCTTCATGAAGATGAATGAATGAATGAATGAATGAATGAATGAATGAATAAAAATGAATGAATTAAAAAATATATGAATATATATGATAATATATATGAATATATATATATATATATATATATATATATATATATATATATATATATATATATATATATATATATATATATATATATATATATATATATATATATATGAATTATATATCTTATATTAAAACATCTAATATTATTTAGGTAAACTTTTCCACACACTTATATCTCCTTATTAAGTTACGTTGCAATAAAATACATACCAGGGGTCTGATCCAGAGGCAATAGTAGCTACCGGTTTCATCCCACCTCTAGTGCCGCATACGGCCGCTAGGTCTCGTTGAGCCTTTCATAAACTGAAATGATTACTATTTCACGATCGGTACAAGTAGCGGTGGGCAACGAATAACCGATGATCGCGGTAGGAAGCAATACATGCATTCACCTAATCTCAAATCATAATACCTATGAAGAATACTAAATATCTAAGAAAATTATTCAAGTTTTTATATTCTGTATACTTTTTCTGTGGACTCTACTTTGGGATAAATGCGAGTCGTGCGTATTCAAAGCACTCTCGGTTTTCTTGTGCACCTACTTAGCAAATAGATTTAATTGATATTTCACTTAGAAATATTATGACGTTTTAAGTAAGAAAATATGCACGAATAGTAAGTATTACAAGTAAAAATTTGTTATTATTTTATTATTGGAAAATTATATTATAATTTGAAATGTAATTTATAATTTGTAAAATTTATATACATATAATACTAAATTTAATTATTTTTAATATATAATGTTTTGTTATAAATATTTTTTGATAAAAAATTATATATTTATTAGTTCAAAATAATAATAATCTTCTAATAATAAAATAATTATGTGTCATTCAAATTTATTATAATAATTTAATTAATTGTTAAATGATAATGTATTATATGGGACTAGTGCCTGAAAATAAAGACTTTTTAATTTAATTTATGTTTTAATTACACAATTATGTAGGTAATCTGTATCAGAGTGTAGTAAAAATATAATAATAATAAAATAATAATAATAATAATAGCCATTCTAAACACTTGCAGGATTGTTCAAAAATTCCTGTCCATGGACACATAAACGTCTCACATTCACTCATTATCAACACTCTCACACACCGATCAACTCACTTTATTTCTTCTAATTAACTCTACTTCTAATACTTCTTTCACTCATACTGTCGTTTGGCCAAAAGCTCGCGACAGTATGGTATACTCACCCCAATAATGGGAGAAAAACAGTAATATAAATAAATAATAATAATAGTAATAGTAATAATATTATAATATGTGTGTGTGTGTGTGTGTATAAATACTCAGAATACATACCAAAATAAATTAAATGAAATCAAAACAGAATGTGAAACTATATAGACGGTGGTAGTTAGATATCAAAACAATACAAACAGATTTTGTAGATAGCAGAATACGTTAGGCATCATTTAAAACGTTAAGAGAATTTGATATTCCATGCGTAGGACGTTAGGTATTTTATATCAAGAATCTCAAGTTTTTATAGACATTGCAAAGCCAATCTGATTTAAATTAAGTTGTTTTATTGTCCAGAATAAGAGGTGTCGATGTCATTATCAGCAGAACTGTCATCAGGGGGCTGTTTAAAAAATTTATAACACCAATTATATAAACGGCGCGCTTCTGAGCTATTACGGAATATATATACCACCATAACCTGCTAATACTGTTAGATACTAATGTCACATAACGCTCATATAGCCGTCAACATTGTACACATTATGTTTTTAATTTAAGATTTTATTTTATTTTATTTTATTTAGATTAATATAACATATGCTTAAGTTCCTACTGGTGTATGGACTATGAATCCTTTGTAATCTTACCGCACAAATAAACTATTCTTATTTAAATAGGAAGATTAGAAATCAGTGATGAGCAGTGATCGGAGTAGGTAGAGCTCTTTCAGGTCAATGTCCTCAAAGGTTATATTAATATGGATATTATTTCGGGATCCCGTTTTAAGTTATCGAGCAAATGTTGTAAATTACTTTTATAAACCTCGCCCTTACTCGGCGGATTACGATTTTTTTAAAATTGTGAACTTACGAAGAAGTTAAAACACTACCATAGGTACAATAGCGCCATGAATCTTAAAAAAAATATTTCGCCACCAATCTTAAATGTGTATCAAAACAAATATAACGTTAAAAATCTAAATAATATATTTATTCAATCCCGAAAATCCCGGGATTATTATCCATATTATGACCGTATGTGGCAAGTACCAAAAACAGCCCTACCTACTCCGATCATAGGTGATGAGTGTTTAAAATATTTTCTTGTAACTCTCCAATATATAAAAACCTATATCAACTTTACTTTTTATTTACTTTTTGAACACCCGAAAAAGTATAATAAAACGAATAAGTAACTCTCTGTGCTACTACAATGTTAAACAAGGACAATATTGTCGTGTTGGTATGTAACGTGAACTTCGTTCCAGCAAATACATTCTTTTAACAAATAGGTTTTAACAAGCACAAGGAATCTTTTTACGTTTTACTACCTAGTAAACTCCTATAAATGTGTTTACCCAATTTATTGTGGCACTTTATGAAACAAAATTGCAATGTAAGTAGGAGTAAGCTTGTAGGCGTGAATGGGTGTGCATTGTCCTTTATTCATTTTATTTAAAACACTTCTGTGCATTTACGTATTTCCGTTCATAAGTAGATATTTGTAAGGTATAATAAAATACATAAAATTATTCGTGAAGGAACAAAAATTAAATATACCTACTTACATACAATCTTTTTCTTCGTATTTGGTATGACTGGCCACAATTCTTGAAAACTTGTTACAATAGCCATTATCTTTGTTTTTTTTCGTGCAGTAAATGGCGACAAAAATATTTTCTTACTACACAAATAGCCAGTACGTATTGTTTTTTCAAAGAAGTTATTTAAATTCTTTATTGTTATTTTTTTATTACATTTCCGATCTCTTTTGTTGATAATTTTAATCGCGTTTCGATAATGATTGTTTATTTATATATAAATATTTTGTAAATTTACTAAATATTTTTCGTTAATTGTTTCAGGCGTTTGCGGGTAAGGTTCGGACGCGGCTTTACGCGGTCGACCTTACTAACAGGTGAGGCGGTGACGCCACACAGAACATGATACTAAGGTTTGTCATTTTGAATTTTATTTATATTTTTTTGAATTCATTTTAGTATTTCCATGCGAATTAAGCTTTCGTAGATTGGCTTAGACAAATAAATTGCTATTTACATGCAATGGGTACTATATTTTGATGCAAAGACCTAGGAAAGGCAATTAACATTTAACTAATTAGAGAGCGTTCCAGGACCAGTTGAAATAATTCACGTTGACAACTGTCCGTCTTGCATTACCGCATTAGGTTTTATTTGATACAAGCAACGGAATGTTTAACGACGAAATTTTAAACTGGTTTTGGAACGCACTCTAAGCTGCAGACGCCACGATGATTAATCTAGGGCCAAAGTTAACAGAGATGACGCTAGGTATATACCTATAACGAAATGAGAAACACTGACAACTTCTCTCTTTAATAAATTAAAGTAAATTATTATATTCTAAAATTTTTACTAATATAAAATCCATAATTAAAATGGTTCATGAAATTATAAAAACAAAGAAAAAGTAAAATATCCAAATGTAGGTACTAAAAAAATAAAACAAATTGGCTCATTTCTTTCACACAGTCCTAAAATCGTGGCAACTGTAGGTCGCAATTTTTTTAAGATACGAATCCTAGTTAATCGGTTACTGGACATAATGTAGGAATATAAAATGGCTGATTTAATATTATGCAGGAATATAGTTTCTCACGTAATGTCGCATGCTACCTGCAATATGGGCGAATAATAAGGGCAGGTAGAGTGGACCGGTTGACCAATTTACATAAACAGTGCATCCACAAAACGTGTCTCTGTTGCCGCTAATGCATTTACATTTTATTTCATGTTGGTTCTTTTATAATCGAAATTACAAAGACAAGATAACATTACAGTACAAAAAATTTTGGGAGTGTCCACCATATTTTCAATTATGCAGATATTTATATATACCTATTACTTATACATATCATCATCATCATCAGCCTATTAATGTCCCCACTGTCGGGGGCGCAGGCCTCCCCTTGACCAAGGGGGTACGGACCATGATCCACCGAGCGGGCCCAGTGCTGATTGGTAGATTTCACACACCTTCGGAAACTTTTCATTTCCTCAGACATGCAAGTTTCCTCAAGTTTTCCTTCACCATAAGAGCAGTCGGTAAATTTACGTAAGTCTTCGAAAAAATCCGAAAAACTCATTGGCACATGGCATGGTTTCGAACCCGGACCTCCCGCATGGGAGTCCGGCGTCCTAGCCACCGACGCTCTTATACATATACTCAGTGATATTTTGAAAATAATATTCCATACAATTCAAAAATAAAAATAAAAATTACATTAAACTTTTGCAAACTTTAAACAGCTGTCACAGAGTTGTTCGGCTTGCCGTCCTGTCACATTAATTTAATATTAATACATTTCCATGCGCATTAAGGAACAAAAAACCAGCTAAAACCCCTGGGTTGCAACAAAGTTGTGATTGTGATATTCACTATGATGTTTTAATCACAATTTATAATCTGATCGCAAAAAATATGGCGGAATATTCCGACGCATTCCGATGGCGCGCTCTACTTACAGAATGGTTTGAGGATTAGGAACGATATAGGTGACCACTTTTAATTTGAAGGCAGGTGAATAACTTTTTTGGCATTACGTATATAAAAAACTCGACCATG
Source organism: Hofmannophila pseudospretella (assembly GCA_947369225.1). NCBI lineage: Eukaryota > Metazoa > Arthropoda > Insecta > Lepidoptera > Oecophoridae > Hofmannophila > Hofmannophila pseudospretella. Next base: position 6,528,271 of record OX376321.1, on the reverse strand, counting down.
GAAAATTATTGGAAAACTATTAGATCTAAGGTCTTTTAATTATGGATAAAGTTTTATGTTTAAATTAGGTAGGTATATCAGTATTGTATTCAGAGAGAAATCAAGACAAAAACTTGAGATTCATGTACATTTACATAGAATAACTCTCACTCACGTACACAATCCCCGAGAGGGGGCAGACAGACAGATCACCTTCCTCATAGGTAGTTCCCACTTTTCGCCGTAAGATTTGGTGAGTGAACGTGATAAGTAGCAAGCCTATCGCCGTCTACTAGGTGTAGAATAGTCTATACCTATTGGATATAAAAGCTCGATTATAAAAGTCGATTTTACTCTTGTACTCCCTGTATAAATAGGGATTTTCTGAATAGAGGTAGGTATTCGTGATTTGTGCACGTATCGTTCGCTTAAATTGTGTCGTGAAAAGAATAAATAAACTCGGCACATTTGCGCGCCCGCTCCCACCTCCATCGATCACGGTGCTGCTGGCTAGCTCTGGAAAGAAAAAAAGAAAAAAAAAACCACTTTATTTCCAAAAAGAAAAATAATACTTTTTCTACAAATATTCAGAAAAGTCAATATCGTTGCAAATACTCTATGTATTTCTATGTATATTTGGCAAAATACTTTTTAATTGTCAGATATTTTATTTGTCAGTTCTAAGGTTTCTTTGTTATTGCCGTGGTTATTCTAGACCTAACCTTTTGATCTATTTAAATAAATTGTAACTTACTTTTAAGCTACTTAAAATGTAGACATCTGGACTCATCAAATGGAAGAAACTAGTTACCCACAACATAGGGTATCCTAGTGTTGGGACTAGAGAAATATAATACTTATGTAACTCTTTCAGTGAACTAAATAATTCCTATTCTAATAACAGTTTGTGCAGTGCCATGTACCAATGAGTTTTTCGTATTTTTCGAAGACTTACGTACATTTACCGACTGCTCTAACGGAGAAGGAAAACATCGTGAGGAAACCTGCACACTGAGTTGACCAGTGTGTAAAATGGGGTAGGCATAAAATACCCTCAAGGATCGAAGTGCCGCTGGGGTTATACCCGGCCCCCTATCATAAGATAAGATAATAACATAACTGCTATCATAAAATTGAAATTAATAAAGCGTCAGTCGAATAATCGTCCAAATATGTAATGTTAAAAAACCTTTGTCTAACAACCTAGGTTAGGATATAGTACTATTCGATCGACTATAGGACTAGTCGATCGACGTCTCTTGGTAGCGGATGCCAAGTTTAATTTTGGGTCGCTGAACCAGCGGCAGCTGAGAGAGAATTAGTAAAATTATATTTAGTTTGTTACCAATTACTTACTTTTTTATGGTGTGGAGAGTCAGTGCTTTTAATTTTTCAGAAACGTTTACAAAATGATTTACTTACCGTAGTGTTAACTCAAAAAATTCCATGCTTGTTCATCATACCAATTTCTTAGAGGCGTAATAGCAAACTCATAGACATTCTAATTCACCGATCGAGCTTTGTATCGAGGCGATCTATTCCGGGTCGGGCAGCGAATCACAATGCGGCGTCCTTGGAGATAACATCGGGCCGGTGAGGACGTATCGAATACTAAGTGCCGGGACCACCGGCCGATCGATGCCTAAATATGTCATTCGTGTACGTTTGCCCTAAGCCAGGGACCAAAAATGTAAAGATACGAAGGTCCGCTCCGGGGGTTCCCGATCGTAGGCTGGGGCAGCTACCGTTCCCAGTTTAAAAGAAAGAGCCGTAAGTATATATTTTGGCCAGGGACGACTAACCTTTTTAGCGGCGATTCTTAAATCAAATACGAAAACCTTTTCTTCGAAAGTGGTAAAAGCAGTATATTTCGACAGCCTACAGGCGCATATCAAAGATAAAATAAATACTTGTGTAGATACGTAAAGAAGCAGCGAAAGACCAGCATAAGCTGAGCTCCGTATCTTGTATGACACACACAACATTATATCTTACCTTGGTATTGCACACTGACATTTTATTTTTAGGCTTATGGTAATTCTGCTTACTCTGTAAGTATTGTAGTTTTCTTTTGGTTGGTTTTATATTTAGTTTTTTTTTAAATATTTTTTTTTAAACCTTTTTAATTATATTAGATTTACTTTAAGTTCGGCTATACCTCAGTATAGTTAAATAGGAAATCAAAATTTTGACACTTAACTGTAAAGTATAAGTTCTGTGACCCACGAGAAGGTTATCCCTGCCCTTAACGCCTGCTATGGGAATCCGCTGTCAAATATGTATCCGTGAAGGTATGGTAGCGAGATCGATTCAAGTCATAGTAAGCCAATGAACTTGTACGAATGAAGGTATTACACGTGCCTGACGTAAATTACTAAGGTCGTTTGCACGAACCTTCGGGTTAATTCTAACCCTAGCCCATTTTGGATAAAAATTATAGACAATTTGTGAGTTAACCCAGGATTAATTAATAAAATTACAAAAACTATTCTGATGTTTTTTGCAAAAATGTATCGAACTGCATGTATTATTCTATCGTAGAAGAATATAAAGAATACCTATACAAGGTAAAGTTATTATCGGTAGGTAAGTCTGGGTTTAGTCTTTTAAATGTAATTGACTTTCCTGAAATAACAGTCTAACTAAAACATAGTCTAACATCAAGTTGAAGGTTTATCAGTTGATTATACGAAGCCAAACCAGTTTCCTTCCATTTGTATGTAGATACCGGTGGGCGATACGCAAATGTATTCGATTAAGTTCTTGAATATTTAAGGGTCTAATAATAAAACTATAAGGCTTGATTAAGTTTTTGTCTCTTTCTGTTATCCCAATTTATTTAGGAGACTGAAAGAGATAAAATACTACTTCAGCGAACCATTTAATTAGTAGACATAGGGATAAGAACCTTAATTGCGAGCTTTACGTAAGTTGAGTTTATAGCTTTTGCATGGGAAATCTGTATCGGTTTACCAATAAAATCAATATCTACCTATATTTATTAGAAAAGTACTTAATTGGTAAATTATATACTGGAAAATTAATTAATAGAAATTATAGATCGGTATATTTTATTTTCTTAATTTTTGGTTAGGTACGCGTTTTAACAGGGGTATTATTTAGAAATCCATAATGCTTATAAAATATAATATCCTAATTTTTTGATTTCGACTTTGGACCACATCTGAATAGCATATTTTCTACCTAAATTACTCCATCAAAAGGTTGTCTGGAAGAGATCGCTTTTAGCGATAAGACCTTGATTGAAGATTGTATTAATCGTTTTGTACGCATTGTATCACACTAATTTTGTGCAATAAAGAGTATTCATTCATTCATTCATATTCCGTCATCGGTCACAGGGGGTACATGTGGTTTTTTTTAAGGCAAAGGGAACTGAGCCCATACAGCCATGTCTGATGTAAACAACTCTTTCAAGTCTTCATTAAAATGCCGGTGTGACACATTTCAATGCTATCTGGGAGAATCTTCCACGCTTCTGCACCATCCTAACCAAAGAATAAGGCGTTCCGGACGCAGTATGGCTCTTCAAAATCCAAAAAAGTACGGATCGGGTTGCAGCGTCTTATTTGACTTTACTTCACTGTCCCACACATTATTCACACCGTGTCGAAGTTATTCGAGCAAGAACACCATTCTTACTAGAAAAGCACTACTGTAAAACAATTTGCAAGACAAAACGAAACAAAGCTGACGTGGATGCCATAAAAGCGCGGGAGAAACTCCAGAAAATACATGTGGATGGAATGGTCATCAAAAATGTAGTCGTTTTATTCATATCGTTGATGTCTTCATCTGTTGGTAGTTTAACTAATTTTGACGCTGTCTACTGGCTAACTATTGTTTTATCACAAAGAGAATACTGCTCATAATTTAGGTAGTTATAACCTATTTAAGATGACCGATCACCAGTTGTTTTGATGTCGTCGGGCAGTCGCAGGCGAACCGTTGCTAAGTCGCAGTTAGAATTGCAAATGAATCGCCCGTTTACTCTCGTGTCGTAAACCCCGGGATATGATCCAGTCAGTTTTCGCGCCATTAACCTCTCGGACCACCTCCCACTCCCTCGCCATGTTATTGTAAATATGTCGTTATGATACGGAAACTATCGGTACATATTTACGTACCTATATGCGTCAATCTATATACGGGTACATACAGATAGTGTAGGCATGAATCGCAATTAGGTGAATATGGCCTAGACCTCAAAATTGGCAGGTAGGACGTAAGTTCAAAGATTAGACTCCAAAGGTTGGGGTTTTCGCAACCTTGCTCATCTGACCGCGACGGCAGGATGCTGGTGGGACGTGGGAGCGCTCCTATGAGACCGTGGTCTTCAGTTGAAGCACTTTATGGCACAAATCACAGGGCTTTCGATATTTTTCATCTCACATCCAAAAGTCAACGACCGGTAGCGGGAAAACCACAGAGAAGAGAAAGGTTTCTTTTTTTTCTTTTTGAGTTTATTAGGAGGCAAATGTGGTATGTCCAAACAGCCTAGGTCTAATGCAAGGTGCTGCAGGTGGAATCCTACTGCGGTATGAGGCTGTGGACCGTGGCCGTTAAATCTAATAAATTGTAACCATAGGTATGTATACTTATTATAGAATTCAAAGCTGGTAATAATTTAATCAAAACTTTTAAAAAAATAGCTTCGAACTCTAAAAACTGTTACTTTTCTATAAAAAACGTTCGCACCATTTTGTTATGTTGCTATTCTTACTAGATAAACTAAACATTGCTTGCTCTGACAACTGCTATGTGCATTATTTTTTTTGTTTTTGTGCTTCAAAATTTTATGAAAACAGTACAGTACCTATGCTACGATCATATAGGTACTTACATACCTACTTATGCTTGACTAACCAACACCGTGGGAGATATACATTCATATAACACATACTTGTGGCAAAGATAACATAACTTGACAGCTTGTAATGTGGGTCCAAACTCGTCCTGTCACTATGGCTATTGAAATCTACAATTGTCCAGCTTAAAGTGACCTATAAGCCCTCGTTTTTGACCCCTTATGAATTCTAGATGATCCATTAGTACGAAGGGAGGGGTAGATCCAGTAAAAATGGTAATAGGAGCACACTAGTCCAGCCGGTCGGCGGCCTGCTTTGGGATTGAGTCGTAAATGTCATTTCGAGTGCTCTCCGCTATCATTATGCTGTTCTATTTACTCATACTTGACGAAAAATAAAAAAGTTAACAAAATACCCGACCGGATTACTTGTGATAGGAGTTTTCTTGTCAGACTCGAAATGGGTAGAAACTTAGATGAGTGTCGACGAAGTTTCGAAGGAGATACGACTAAACTTTTGCGACCCACGAACTTATGTACTTAAGCACGTACCTATCCCTTTCGATGTTTGTACGCCACATAGAGTTACCTGAGTAGGGTAAGGTGGTGTAAGATTGCGCGGGAGATAAGAGTGCGCATACGTCATTACTTAAAACTGGAATGATATTTGTTGCTAAATTCAGATATGTTATGATCGCTTATGGTGCCGGTACGCGCTCCCCAAATTTAATTGTGATTGAGTGAAAACTGTGGTCACCAGGTGAGTTCAAACATTTTTACTACTTATGATCTTGAGAAAAAAACTGGATATGTGGAGGATGATGCCACGAAGTCTACAGAGAACCAATATAAGAAAACATTGGATTGAATGCTCTCTGTGCAAGAACTGGTGGCATGAGGAATGTACATGCTGTACATTCCTCATGCCACCAGTTCTTTCTCTTTCAGCTTCAGCATTCAGCTCTCGAAGCATTTATATTATGATTTATGCGTCGATACCTAATCTGCGCAATCTTATCGATTTCAGCGCGCACTCTTGCACACCCATGCGTGTAAGATTGCACATTTCTCATTTTACTTAGTTAAGTCCAAAGATAATTGACTAGGCTTAAATAATATACTGTTTCACGGGTATTAATTGTATTTTATTAATTACGACCGGTTTAACATCTTCAGGTATTTGTGTTGTGTTTTGTGTAAACGAAACCGGTCGTAATTAATAAAATACAATTAATACCCGTGAAACAGTATATTATTTTAGTCTAATCTTGTACTACAAGTTTCACCAAGTACCTGTTGATACCGGAAGTATTAACTATCCAAAAATAATTGTAAAAATTAAAAAAGTATGCAGTAGCTTATTAACTAATAGTTAACGTTTAGTAATTAAATTAATAAAGTTGATTTTGATATCAAAGCTTTAGTTTTTAAATTAAAAATGCACACACTTACACCACCTTACCTTAATAAGTATAGATACTTGTAAATTGGTATCTTGTATAACCGAGTAACTACATCTTAGCAACTAAAGTATAGGTAGATGGTAGATGTAGGTATGTAATCCCTGCTAACAAAATGTAAATGTGTAGATGATTACACTGCCACAGTATGCACTGTTTCCATGTTACTGTTTGGTAAATGACTGTTTAAAATCAATCATTACCGAAGCCCGAGTAAATTGTAAGGTAACACAAAACAGAATTTACGATCCCCAAACACGTATCCGCGCCAGCCAGTAATCGTCTACGAGAAAAAAAGCCTGTAAACATGTTTTTTTGCTTTCGAAAATAAGTGGGTAGGTGCGCACCCCCGAAGGAACTCGGGGAAAAAAACCGTGGCATTCGGCGCAAATCACCTATTTTATGTAAACTTCGTGACTTTGCGCCGTATCGAATGACTTAGAAAGGATTTATTTATATTCGTATCGAGCCGAGTGGAGCTAGGAAATAAAATGGTAACCGTAGAACTTTGTCAATGGGATGCTTGTGGATGGAGCGGGCTTGCCTTAAAAATAAACTGAGTGATGGCCCTGAGTTGACGTTTAATACGCGGAATGATTTAAACGGAGTTCCAGTGGCTTATTAGTCACGTCATTATTCTGAAATGTTGCGTTGTGCTGTAACAATTTATTGATATCAGGAAAAATGTACCCTAATATCAAATAAACAGGGGGATCCTAGTGAAAATGAAATGTTCAATATGCTCCCGATTGAGGTCATCAAACTCCCTGAGTTTAAGGCCATTACAAAAAAGTTCTTTGAGAAAAATGCCTACTACAGTCTAAACGAATTTTTGTCCTTAAAATTAAAACTTTCTCATTTCCTATGACTCGGGAAATTGACATATTATATAGGTATAGGTATATTGACATATTATACGACTATTAGCGTCTGTGACATTTAAAAAAAATGTAAAATTATTTTGACATTGTATCCACACTTTTGATTTTATTTATTTTTGACTGTACACTATTGTACTATTATACGCATTTCTGTTCAATTATGTTAAATATAATCTTAATGCGTTACATAAGCAATGTAAATAATTTAATTTTGATTTATTATTGAATTTAATTTATTATATAATTATTTTGTACGACTTATCTTGCAACGGGTTTTGCTTTGCTTTGAAATTAAATAAATACATTTAAACAATTAATCCAAAATCCAATCGTATTAATTCTCGTATTCGTATCGTCTAAGTTTTACATGTAGGTAGAGGCTGCTCAAATATCTTTCTGTCTATATTATTTAAACTATAACATTTATACACTTACAACCAAATTCAAGTAATAATATCCAAGTAAACATTATAGCTAAATGTAGGTCTGTATTAATTAAGGAATTAATTACCATAGGCTCGCTGCACGCTTTTATATCTCCTGATTGGACACACCTGACCCGCCGAGTAATTATGTTCCCCATTATGTAACATAATCGTATATCACCTCAAATGTTATTCTTATTTAAATAGTAAATTATATAGTGTTATATTTTTTTGCAGGTTACCGTGCCCTTTTACGCAGACATCGCTAGCGAGCTTACGACAAGGTGATTATAATTATACATTTTATTTGAAAACATTTAGATTTGCATAGAAAATTTACAGTTTATATCACTCTTTCACTCTTGGTGCTTTATATTGTGAATACTTATGTAGATATCTTGGTTGCAATTGCGGAGTTATACATACCTATATATAAACTTGACAAGATAAATAGGTAAGATTATGTAATTAAAACTGAGATAAAATTCAACAATGTAAATGATTTATAACTATAATTATTTCCATTAGCAATAACATAATAATATATAGCTTTATCGTTGTTTGTTTAATTTTTAATTCAGGATATTAAAGTCAATTTGAACAGTCACTGATATAAGGCTACTGTTTTCTTTAACGTGAAAGTTGCAACCATAATTTGTGTAAATCCGATTAAAATCTTTTTTAAGGATCGACGATAATTCTTGTTAAAACCGTTAACTTACGGATGCTGATAGTACGTATAAACCACGGCTAAAAGTAAAGAGAAAGTCTTTTGCGGAAATCAATGGTGAATTAGTATGGGGGATTGAGCCATGATACTCATAAAACTTTTAAACTTAATCAGTGGTATCAATCCAAGTTCCATTTCACGTTATAGGACTTACGGACTTAATTAAAGTTTACGTCAACCAGATATATTTGATGAGTATATTTACAGCTGTATTTTATTGGAAATATGTAATAATAACATACCTTCATGCTATGTCCATTAATTATGGTAAAAATATTGACTTAAATAATGTTTAATGAAAACTATTTCAAATTAGTACATTAACTAACTGTAAAATTATTATATACCAGAGTTTGTCACAAAACACGCGTTCCGTATAGCGGAAGTCTTTCCAAAGGCATATATTCTATGGAAAAGATGTACGATGCTTCCCCATGCGTACGCAACCGTAGGCGTTTGCCGATTTATGTACCTACCTAGTTGCTGCTACTTACTAAGTACAAATAGTATGAGAAATATTTACGATTCATTTATTTACACTTATCTAACTGTAACTTACACTTTATATATGGCAGTAAATATCTACTCCGTAGTATTACAGATCCTTAAAATAGGCTTGAGAGAAAATATAAACTTTATAAAATTATGGTTGTATATTTTGATTCGCCTATTTTACTTAGTTGCAAGTAAAACAACAAAAAATACTTTTTTTTTTCATTTAGCTCTTTAATACGGGAATTCATATTTTATTTGCAATAGATAGAGTCACTAGCGTGTGAAATATTTTCAATATTTAGGTAGAGTCTTTCCGGAGTTATATTTTTTTTTGGTCTCCTGTCATGGTTTACCATTGAAATTATTTCTTCTTAGTCATTATAATCTACAGCTTTTATATAGAACTTTAAAATAAAACAGATTACTTCTCAACTCACATATAAATACAAATTAGAAACTGTTTGATTCAGATACGTAGATTCATGATTCACTCATAATGAAACCATCTCAAAATTTTACGTAGGTACAAGGAGTATGTCTCAAAATTTCAGTATTTTTCCATGCAATGGCGGTTGCGATCTCATTTATATTTAAACTACAGGATGTCTCACGAGTTTTTTAAACTTTAATATTAAAAAACTCCGCGCGTGGTAGGATTTGGGAGACGATGTTAGCAACATTCAACGGCTTAGTTTTTCGGATTTTTTGTCGCTATTGCCCAGAGGTCAGGGGCGTACTGCGTGGACACCTACTTTATAGTCAGCTTTTCGTACACTCAAGCTAGACGAGAGTTTCGTAATCGGTTGATATTGGTCATTTAAACGTTGCACCGATCATTATCTTGATTCGGTTCACAACCCAAGGTTCCGATTAAAAGGTTCAATGAGTAAAAGAACAAATCACTGATGAAACCAACCCGTTAGATCGGTCGAGAACATAGACGGCATCATTAAACATTGTAGCGTCATTGAACTCGTTCCAGTATTTATAAAATTTTGAATTTGAGCCTCAAGTTCCATCCTTAAAAGATTAAATTTATTTAAAAAATTAAACGGAAAAATAACTGTGAACAAAATAAATTTTGGACCGGATAATGCTATGGAAGAGCACATTTTCATCTCGAAGAGTAAGTTAATCGACAGAATTATTGTTATTGGGTCCTCCAGTAATCCATAGCATGAACACGATTAGATGAATTACGATTACGATGTGAACATGATTTCACTAGAATTGTGCAGCTTGTGATGGACAATAGCGCCTTCACTTGCAGAAGCATTCAAGCTGACAAGGAGTACATTTCTACTATGTAATTTTTCATAATTAAAATCCGTATTTGCTTTTTATATTAAAGTATTCATAATTTATTTGTAAAACTAACTACTTCAAATCTGAAATGAGTCATTCTGTACATAACATGAATTTATTTTACATGGCTACATACGTAAATATCAGCAGGTATGTAGCCCCAATTCAAATCGGCGTTTGCGCAACTCCCGCACACATGTTTGAGATAAGAAAGCGTACTCTTATTTACGCGCTCGCTGTATGGCCGACCATTGGCCTGGAGAGTTTCCTAACGTAAATATTTATAGACGGTCCCGGCTCAGGCGCACACTTGTTCCTATGTTTGTTTCTGTCATTCAACGCGCCTGAATCTCGTCTGCTTGTTTGTGCTCTATGTAGAGACAGGAATAGTGTTGCTTCGTTTTTAAAACTACCTATTTTGCTTTCTTTTCTGGAAATATCAGCGGATCAAGTCTAAACTGCTCGGGAAGTTGATCTACTCCGGCTCTACAATTTTGTATTTATATCGTAGATTTCTTGGAATATCTGTTTGATATGTTTATGTTGCTACGTATGAATATTTAATGTCATCTAGTATCAGATTAGCTAAAGTGATCACAGACTCTACATATTCAGAAAACATTATTTTTTGTACAATTGTGTTGAGAATTCAGTTTTCATTGAAAAAAATATTCATTAGCTCTACATTTCCATTACATTTCTACTTCTTTATTTGCATATTGTCATAAAATTTTGCTTTACTATTGATTGACACTAATAAGTTCTACAAACTGTACTCACTTCGCGCTACACAAATAGGTATACCAACTTGTATGCCAGGTCAGACACACGAAGGTGACTCTACATTGTATCGAAAGTCAAGAATTAGCAAGGTCCTACAGTAAATCCTTTTCACAAAGTAACCTTCTGTAATCCTGTTGTTAACATTGTTGATACAAATCCACAACAGACTTATATACCTACTTGTATTGCTAATTTATCGTTTTTACTCTGTGACATTACCCATTGTCAGACTATAATTACCCGAAATGCTAAAGTGTGGGAAATTAGTCAAGTTTTTGTTGTGCGCGAATTTTATTCTTACAATTCGGTTTCGATTACCATAAGGATCCGCGCAGACACAGTGGAGAGCAGCGTGGCGGATTTGTTGCTTCTAAATTGAAAGTCAGCTTTATCAACGTTCGCATGCTGTTCATAATATGAAAATTATTTATTCTATTAAAATTGAAAATTGAAATTGAAATCGTTTATTTCGCGCTGTAAACACCAGAATACAGAAGTATACAAAGTTAGAACACTTCGCTGCGCGTGGCGCCACAAGCACGTACCTACCTACGATTAACTTTCGCATTCAAATTTTAAAAATCCTAATTAAAATTCCGATATATTTAAGAATTACGTTCCGAACCATCTCGCCGATCTCACCATATGCAGTTCAATATTAATAATTGGTACGGCCGGCCTAGAGTTGAGTGTTCCGAGCATTTTCCCACTTGAACTGCGCTGAGCCTAACTTCAATAAGTTTCGTTGACAAGTTTGATAACGTTACTTAGCGCGTTACGTATGTTTTTCTTTTGTTCGGCTGATATATTTTATGACCGTTGCTTGTGTAAACAGAACAAGTCGGCTGTATTGTATAGGTGTGAAATGTAAGCAAATTTATTGGTTGTACGATGTATTGTTCGATTTGACACGGTGCGTGAAGGGAAGGGGATCGTATCGTGCTCTTCCAGGGGATGTCTCCTTGAGGTTTTAAAGGTAACAAACAAAAGGAAGGGATTAAGGGTTAGTAGTACGTACTTAGGTTTCGAACCTTAGTAACCGAATGGAAGGCGATACATACCTACAAGTGATGTAATCGCATGCGCTCACGTGCTTAATGTTGATTTATAAATATTTTTCTTACAAAAGTAGTTAACGTTTAGGCATAGGTAGATAGATAAAAATTGTTTTGTTTTAATTTTTTTTTATCATCCCAAAATTACGAAAGTTATTGTAACTGAGACGTTAAATAAACAAACATATTATCTCATATTCATAATTCTGTCTTGATTTTTTGTTCAACTTATTGTCTCAACGAAATATCCGGTGCATCTCTACCATCTATAATTTTTTTAATTTCAAAATATCTACATTACTAACTACTTCACAAGAAATAAAACCATAATCGATAGCTAAGTATCAAATACTTACTTAGACATAAAAATAATAGATTTTCAAACGTTACGAGAATGTAAGGCATTAGAACACAACCTTGGCATTGACAATGGTAATAAAACAAAATTATACCTATAATTTAATCTAGTACCTATCGTATTATTTGTGGTGAAATTAACAGACGATAAAATTAAGTTTATACTCACAATAAAATGTGAGTGAGTTGCCGTCATAAAGTCTCGCGTTTTTTATTGGTGGCAACTCGGCGATGGTCGAGTGACGCTTGCAGTTTGGTTAAACGGCAGTTTATGGCTATTTTGCCTCCATTAATCGGTTTACTACGTACCCGCGCCTCCGCTTCCGACAACCCTTTTGCTCTGTCTATTAGCAGTTCGTAGGTGAATGGAATTAGGAACTGAATGAATGTTAATTCGTATAATTTAATCTGATTTTATCACAAAGGTACATGGTTCAAGTATGATTCCAAAAAGATCGGTTAAAAATTACTTACGTAAGTACTTACATAATTATCGATGAAAATTTATTCTTAAAAATAATTTAATTAGGTTTTTATTTTCATTAAAATTAGTTGCATATTTAACATCCAAAAATAAATCGAAAGAAAAACAAAGTTATTAGAATGATCCAAGCCTTATAAGCGAAGGAAATGGTAAAGTGGCTGGCCGGCCGCCCGCCTAGCGAGCGCGTGTGCCGGGCGGCCGCGGCCGGGCCGGTGCGCCGCGGGTTCCGCCGCCCGCCGCCAGATGTCCGCCGGCTGCGCGTGTGTGCGCGCTCGGCCCGCCGCGCGCCGCGCGCCACTCCGCGCCCGACCGCGCCGCAGATCGCGCGTCTCGCGTCTCCCGTCACGACACGCGCCTCACCACGCGACTACCATACGAACTCGCGACACCGAACTAAACAAAAACTGTTGCGTCACCACCGTATAAACCTAACATTTTCCTGAAACACCCGATGGACTGCAAACTTTAAAAACTGTTAAACTAAACCCAGTTTTGCTGCTAAATGGACTCAAAAAAATAATCGAGGTTACGAGCTTATCATATCAGTGACTGTTCGACTTCAACGACCGAGCTGAAAAACGTTTTCACCTAAAATTTCCCTTCGAAACCGAGCGAGCAGTTCCTCCGCCCGTGCGCGCTGCGGTCGAGTCTCGTCCGGTCAGCTGGCTAAATCGGGGATCGCGTTTTAATTTTCATGTGCCGCCTCCGTGCTCGACACGCGTGTGTGTGCGGTGCGATGTGCCCGCGGCGCGCGTGAACCGGCCGGTCCCGTCCCGCTCCCCCGTGGCTTGCCCGGCCGCCACCCTGTACCCTGACAACCATGTCGGGGGCCTCGGCGCGCCCTGCGACGCGGCGGCCGCGTCGCCAGCGCCCGCATCCGGCCACTCCGCCGGGCCGGCCTGGTGGACCATGATGAACGGGGTCGGCGGCGCGCTGTACGAGGAGGCGCACGCGTCGCCCCCGGGCGGCTCGCCGCCGGCCGCGCCCGCTGCCGCGCCGCCCTCCGCCTCCAGCGCCTCGCCCGCCTCCGTGGGGTCCAACCCGCCGCAGCCGCCGCTGCACATCCCCGCCAAGCGCTACGAGCCTGAGCCGGGAGTCATCCGGCACGCGCAGCAGGGCCCCTGGGGCTACCCGCCCGACGCGCCCGCCTCCTTCGACCACCAGTACCCCGCGGGGCCCACCTACTACAACTTGCCCGTGGAGCGCGAGCGCAAGTCGGCGCTGCCCTTCTGGCCGGCGAGCGGCGGCGAGTACAAGCCGTACGCGGACGGCGGCTGCCACCAGGGCTTCTCGCAGCCCTGCTGGAACTACCCGTATGGCGCGCCGCGCGGCGACCAGCCGCTGCCCTACGTGGGCGATGAGCGCCGCGCGGCCGTCTCCGAGGCGACCGGCTTCTCGCACGACGCCTACGGGCTCCGGAACTACGCGCCAGAGTCCGTGTCCAGCGCACCCTACCCGCCCCCAGGCTCCCTGCCCGGTCAGTATTACTCACTACTATAAATATTTAGAGCGTTCCTCGAATCTGGCACTCACGTTTTTCGACGTCCGGTCACGGCAGGCAGCTGTTTGTAATCTTTAACTGAACTTATCGGTAGCACGAGACCCAAACATTCGTGCAAGAAAACAGTTTTCCTACCTTTTGTAAACAAATACAATGTTAGTGAAACTGTGAGATTCGAGGACGTGCCAGCTTTGTGGCCGAGAGCATGTTGTGGTTTTGTAACTAATTAATTGGGGGAGCGAGATAAGTTGGATAATACAATTTGTAAATAATTGTGGGTTTGTCAACCTTGACCGTGCCACGCCGCTGGCCGCTAGATGGCGCTGCGCGGCGCGCACACAGGCGCGGTCGGGCGCCAGTGTGCGGCCCGCACACACGCACGGAGCGCGCCTCGTGCCGCGGGCGTACCGTGCTGGTGTGAGGGTTCAAGTCGCACTCGGTGCACACTCTATTGCACCGTCTGCAGTATTTTCTTGAATCAAAGATCAGAATCGTAAATCCCTGATTGCCACGATTTCACTGATTTTTTTTGTTGTCACTGTACCAAATTGTGCTATCCAGCATTTGTTCCAATAGCACTTATGTTCCTAGAGAGGGGTAAAACACGGCAAAAATCAAAACTACTTGAGAACAGGTAAGTATGTTTCATGTTCTAGGTGCAGACTCGCCCATGGAAACAGCTCGCTCATACTTGGAGCGACAATTGCATAGTCACGCACGTGAAATGCACATACAAAGTAGGTGGGCTAAAGATTAAATATTGAATTTCCATATCCCTAAACATGTCGATAAAATGAACTGTTAAGCTAAACAAACTTTGGCACAACGTTCGCACGAAATCCCCTAAACCTCCTCCTGAAAGCGACCGAACGCTCGAATCAAAACATTTTCCCACAGACCACCATAAATTTGATGAATGAACGAAACACGTGCTACAAATGTTTAAAAACGAACCGTAAGCACCGTTTTATAGGCAATGTTAAACGGCGCTACACAACCGACAATAAATTAAAGTTTACGTAAAATAAAGCGCCAATAAAAATGTATAACTAATAAATAAACACGATACCTGAGCGTTAAGACAATAAACTGATCTTTGAGTAGCAGCAATAAACCAAATATTGCTACAATAAACACATTATAGACTGATGATGAGACGATAAAAACTAGACGGGTCTGAGAGAGGCAGCCGGCCGATGTATGCACGCGAAGCGATCATTCCGTGTCGAGATATGTATATCACTTTTATGATAATCATAAACCCGCGCCGACGTCACGGACATGCAATATACCGGTTTCTTCCCCAAATCGCGCTAGTAAGTAGTAATTACGAAACTACAACCGTCATGTCAATATGAGAGCAATAAAAAGACTCCATTCATAAACGCTCGTCGCTAGTTCACTTTCGATCGCCGCCTAACCATAAAGATGGGTTTATCGCGCCTCTGTTACGGCAGAGGTGTAACTTGACATAATTTTGCGTAAAACGCGCATATAATGGGCCATTAAAAGGAAACAATTGTTGAAAAAGTTATACGAGTGTTCACGTCACTTTATGATTGTGTGTTTACGGCCCACCTGAGGTTGACATTGACTTTGATTTGTGCATTTACGGCTCGAGAAATGGCTCCGTTAGTGTGGCTGGTACCGGCTCGAGTGCCGCTGACACTACGGTATCCGCTTCGAGTAGGTTTAATGGGCAGACTGCGGAACCTCGAGTCATTCATACTTACGCACTTACTACCTATTAGTTTCAGTTTTGATTTTCTTGTACATTACTGACACACATACGGCGGAGTTTAATAATAGAGTAAGCATAACAATTTTCCGATTCTCAATCAACTCTGGCAGGTAAAGCGTTACAAAGAAAATTAAAAAGCAACTTCAATATTGCATTTAATCATGGCTTCGACTCTACCAATCACTGGAGGAAGGAAATATTTTTAAATTTTGAAAGGCATCTTTTATTGGAAACCGAACCTTATGTCGTGGGAATACGCAGAAATTCTCTGTTGTCAATTGGCAAAGTGATCTTGTACATGGAATAGACAAAGCCTGCGGTCGGGTAAGTAAACTTTTATGGGCGAGAGAACCCGCATGCCGCACTTTTATTGCCACTGATCGCTACCTATCCCCTCATAATTGACAACTCGACTTGTCATTATGTTCTCTTAACAATTGACGGTGGTTCCGAGGAGAAACAAAATTTATCTGGAAGAGTCATTTTATCGCGAAGTCCAAGGTTTCACTGTTGTTTTGAATGGAGAATTCCATTTAAAAGCAAGAATTCATTATATCAATTTCATGACCTTAGTACCCCACAATGTTTGTAAAAGAAAAAAAATATTTACAAACTCTGGTATGATCAACTTAAATAAGAATACATGATGTGTGAGGATATCTTCGACCTTTCGCCATATTACGGTACGAGTAAAAGGAAAAGAAATACACCATTTGTTCCACAACAATGTAACACGTTGCTGAGACTCTTCCATTGAATTCTATGTCAATGTTTTATTGATACAAGTTTTAATACCCAATCCATTAGCTTACCAAAGTTTTTGTGTCATGTAAATCAGTTTTATTATCCATCGCCATGGAAGACAATACTGATTTGGTTCGCATTTTTTGCTGAGCCACCTGTTAAGTTTTACGAGCGGATAAACACTTGTCCGTTTTATGACTTGGCGAAACAAGATTTTGAGTACGGTTAAGTAGTACCTAGTTACCTACCTACCTATAATATTATTAGACATTTTGGATTCATTTTCTCTCTTTTTGACAGATGTAATATTTCTCATATTTATACGTACGTAATACACACTACAGTTGATACTGAAATTGATTACAGCAGACGAAACCTTGTAGTTTCAAAAATATGTTCTTCCCACTTCTAAAAAGGAAACAGAGCCTTATTGCTTATCTCTGCTCGCGTCTGTCCGTCTATCATAGACTTTACTGCTCTCAATAATAAAGGCTACAAACATTTAAATTGGAATCCACGAAAAGTAATCTTGTCTTAACAACAAAAATGGCTTCATTTAATTTTAAACACTTGACGCTCTGATTGCTTGTAGTAAAAATGTATTACCTAACGTCGACGTAGGCGACACACTTATTGTGGTAGGGCAGTTTTATGAAGCACTCGCTTAGGTATCGCTCGTAATGGAAGCGAAACTTAAGTGGGCGTGCTACGAAATATATTGTACAAGTAAACAACATTGACTTAATTTAGACATTAATTTGTGACCCTATTATGGGACTAAAGGAGCGGTCTTGGACATAGGGCCTTGTCAACAACCAAAAACGTCATTTGTGAATCAAGAATAAAACATATTGCGCGGACAGAAGGTTGAGGTTTAATCGAAGAAAATTGACAGGTGGTAAACCATAGCTTGTGGTTGACTGTAAGTGTCCTAATATTTTGCCTAATTGACTTACTAAAATACTTTTTAGATGATCTTTCTTTATAAGGTGTTTGTCATGCGTAAACATAATAAAAGTCTACCATAAAGCATAGTATATATATTATACTACATGGCTAAGTAAACCGTGGAAATTCTCTTTTCAATTACCTTCTCTTGAAATAATAACCATAACAGCATACAAGCGTGCTGTTCAAAATCTAGCAACTACAATAGAAATTCTATCCAAATATTTTGAGTACGTACTGACTTAACAAAACTTGATTTATTTTCTAATGAGTCAACTCAAAACTTATTTCTAACAAAATAATAACGGAGTCACTTCTAGAAGTTGTTATTTCTTAACAGTAATAGGCTAACAAAACAAATATGAAATCGATTCCTCATGCCTTACCCAACAAAACAAACGAATGACACTACTAATTGATTTTGCATTTGTTTCCTTTCTAAAATAAATGGTTTAAGAACCAGTTGTGTAGGCATTAAAAATGATTGAAATCGTTGTTAGATGTCAGTCGTATATCACTTATGTATATGGATGCATTCAATAGCTCAGTTGGTGCACTCGAGATGCAAGTGTTGCTTACGACACTGTTTCGCGCGTTCATCCGCTAGACAATGAGGCATCTATTTCGCAAGTTGCAACGTGCATAGGAGTACCGGTTTGAATAATAGGAAATGGTGCAGTGTGCTGCACGCATCGAATAATCGAGAAGGTCGCCATTCGCATACAAAGTTTATAGACGGTGATCTCATCAAAAGGACCGCTCACATAAATCGTGCTATATGAAACTTCTAACGCGCCGTACGCCAGCCCGCAATTGTTTCTATGAACGCTGCATGGAAATAGCTAGTTAAAATAGAAACGCACTGCGGTTGTGCAGCGAAATGCATTGTAACCGGGCAAATTAAAACTGGTCACACGATAATGTAAAATAATAACTTCCAGATTAACATGAAATATTGACGTACTACTATATTTTTAATTAAAAATCTGTGTATTTAAATATAAATCAACTTTTACCTACCACGAAATTATTGGCAGCTTTTGAACTATTAACTAGAACTGTGTAGATCGTGCCAACAGATATATTTACGCCTTCATCACTGAATTCATTAGTTGCAACTGTTTGTACAAACCCGTGTACTACTGCGGTCTAATTTTAATCATTGACTCATAAAAATATCGTGTTCTGTGTGCAGGTTCCCTCTCGATGTCAGTGGGAGTCGGAGTCGGTTGCGGCTCGTCGAACCCCCTCGACTGGACTGGCCAAGTTACGGTGCGCAAAAAACGCAAACCGTACTCAAAGTTCCAAACCCTCGAACTAGAGAAAGAGTTCCTTTTCAACGCGTACGTGTCGAAACAGAAGAGATGGGAACTGGCGCGGAATCTGAACCTAACAGAGCGGCAAGTGAAAATATGGTTTCAGAACAGACGAATGAAGAACAAGAAAAACTCGCAGCGGCAGGCGGCGCAGGCGGCGCAGAACAACAACAATAACTCGAACGCGAACAACCACAACCACCACGGCGGTCATCACCACGCGCCGCACCACGTGGCACTGCACCACGCCCCGCCTGCCAAGCACCATCAGTGACCCGCGCCTTTCTCTGGGACTTACCCCCTTCACCACGGTATAGCCAGCTAAATCCGAAGAATTGGGAAGGAAAAGTTCCATAGGACTCAGTGTGGAATACGATCGTACTTAAAGGTTCCGAGAGGATTTGTTCACGTCCAATGTTTGTTACCCGATAGACTTTAGGAACGTTGTATGCGCTATACCGTTTCGTACGTAAAGTGGACGCTTCGCTTAGGCCCGTGCCGGACGCGCCTCGAGTCCCAGAGAATCTCATAGTAAGATAATTGTGTTGTCGATTTGTGTATAGTATTAATTACGAAATTATGTTCTGTAATTTTAACGAGACTAAGTACATGAGTAGATAACGATTCCTGATATTAATAATGCCTAGAATAGCGCTGATAATGTATTTGAAATTTATTTAAGTACGAATTACGAAGATTAAAGACGTCACCGATGAATTATAGTTTCTAGATAGTTTATTGAAAATAAATTTTGTAAAATATTTTGTGAGACTGCTTATTGTTGTATTCGTATCGCTGTTCAGAGGGTGGTTTAGTCTTAATCAGTTAACTTTTATTTTCGTTACCAAATTGTTGAATTACTCGGGTTGCTTTGGTGGCAGTTATAGGATGTCCTATCGCTTACTACAAATGTTATTGTAATAACTAGATACCTATCATTACCATCGACGCATCACATTTGTCTAAACATAAATGCATAGAAAATATAGCAAACACAATAATGATCAAATATTTATTACTGTTTTAATTTCTTATCTCATAATTCGTAAATTTTGTTATTTAAATTATGGATTTCTGACAAAGCTTTAACTCGGTTCCAGTAGAATTATACACTAAGTTACTGTTATGACTTTTTTAATATTGAAGTTGATGTTATAATCAATTACTTAGGTAATATGGGCAAGTGCATTAATATTGTCCTCTATTGAATCATTGTGCTTTAGCCGGTCTATTACTTTTATTATTGTTTTATTTAGATGTTTTATTATTTATTTATACATGAGTATGACTGCAATATTAATAATTATGTTCACTAGTATCTTGCTCTACGTCGAATGAATAGTTCACTACTTATAGATAACTACCTACCAATGTTCTGTACAGAATGTTAATTGAAACTTTTCAATTATGAAATGTTTACTTAATGGTCACGAAAATACAACCCAGTCGTAGCATTAACATCTTTGTACTATTTTAGCTACATCTTCCCTATTTTATCATATTATAATTACCTATCTATGTAATAAATGTTTTATTGTAAACTTAGTAGTTTACTCAGGTCTAATTCATAAAATTTGTATTGTCCCGTAATAATATATAGTGAAATAAATTAGGTGTTTTTGTACAAAATGTCGACCTCGTCTAGGTGACCGAATTTCTGTATAATTTGAAGGCATCTTATAGATACCTGCTTAAATACAACTTAGACGAATCGAAGGATAAGTTAAGCGATTCCTAATAATTACCTATTTATCAATATATGGAAGATATGTCTTATCTTTAATAACTATATCTGAAAAGCAATACATCTTTACAATACTTGAATCAAAATTCAATTTTAAATAGAGTACTTCTGATAAGTTGATCACCAGTAATTGGCAAGGTACTTACAGAGAATCTTAATGAGCTTGCTGGCTTATCTCGTATTTGCAACATACCTATGCTCTTCAGGTATAAGTTGTCAACTATCCTTGTACGAATCGCTTCTCTATATGGACTGTATATTCAACGATTTCAGTAGAATGTACAACTAGAACCTTCTCTAAACTATATAATTGTAATAAAAGGTCTCGTAATTATTATTGTACAGATAAATTAATGTAGTTAATCACGCCAGAAAATGTGAGGTTTTGTTAAGTATAATGTATAATTAAAAAAATGAATGTGCTCTCGACAGTTTTATGACGAATTTAGAAAAGAATGTATGAAAGGGAAAAAATTAAATACTTCGTCGTGTCTTGGTTATTTTTCCTTTGCTACCCTTAAACGCTTATTCTTTATGTTTTAAGTTAAAAAAATGTAGTTTATCTTTGGACAAGAACTAAGTAGCTCTATTGCTTATTCAAGATACCCAATAATCATGTAATTTTAAAAAAAAATAGCCTATAGATTGTCCCACTGCTGGGCAAAGTAATTATTTCGTTAAAAATAAAAATTCTTAGTAAAAGAGGTAAGAAATTATACAAACTATCATTATAATTATCTATACTATACTTGAAATTCACGTGTTGTCTCTGAATGTCAATTTTCTTTAATCTAGGTCCTAAACGGCAGTATAAGTAGGTATTCCATTCATGCCTTAGGAAACAGATACATCAAAAAAAACTGCTTTGATTGACGAAAGAAGAATTTAAGGAATGTCTTTGAGTTCCAAAAAGTTAAATGAAGTAGAAAGTTCTCTATTCGTAAATAATGAGCATAATTAAAAAGACAGTAAAATGGTATATGCTCTTTTAAACTAAGTTTTGTTCAAAAAAGAGTATTTCACTTACTTTACATTGATGAAGGCCTAAAAGTATTGTGTTTATGTACCAAATTTCGCATAGGTGGTTTCGCATACTCGTACCTATATTAACATTCTTCAAAAACAGTTATGCTGCATACAATTGGTGGAGCAGGTATGTTCAGGCTTTGAGAGAGCATGTAAGTATATAAAAAACATCAAAATTAATTACCTGGTTTGAGTATCATTACGAAAGGAAATAAGCGCCAACGAATCCTACAAGTAAATTGTTTTACTCGTAATTATTAGATTTTGAAAAAAATATGTTCATTTAATCTTTCCGCGGAATAAACTTAGGCACCTGTACTACAAAAATTTTGAAGATTTTCTGAGCCTCTTAATTTCCGTTTCCTTGGGAAAGCTTTAAAAGCTCTTAACTTGTAAGCGCCATCTATCGGTGTCAGGATGCCATACGAGAATTACGCCTACTCTTTAAGTCTGAAATAATTAGGTACTTATCCAAAAGAATTACAGAAGATTTTCAAGACATATTACCTAGTACGTAAACTTTTTCTTATAACCTACTCAGAAAAGATTATAATATTACATTCGATATAGTCTTAAGAAGCAAGACATTGTAGTACCTACGAGTATGACGCTGTGTAGTCAGCCTCGGGAGTAACCTTTTTTTACCTATTTCTGCCGCAAAGCAGCAGTGTTTACATTGCTGTGTTTCGGTTTAAAGGGTAAGTGAACCAGCGTAATTACTGACCATGAGACGCTCCCTAAGTCCTCAAGGTTAGCGGTGAAAACTATACAGCATTAGGTAGGTATAGGGAGATGAGATATCTAAATAGGCGACGGTGAACACTTACCATCAGGTAGAACGTTCGCTCATCTACTCTCCTTATTTTTTAAATACAATTTTTTATTTTACTTTTTGTAGTCCTGTAGGTATTATTAGAAAACCAAAAAATTTCTTTTCCCAAAAAAAGTTGTTTATTTTAATTAGTCGTCATATCAGCCCCCCCCCCCCCCCCTTTTTTTTTAGAAAGGATACTCGGCATTCGGCATCGACTTCTGGTCTGAAGGGGTGGTTTTTCGTCGTTATAGAGAAACGACGACGAAAAAACTGTCTTCAACTCATGCCGCACCAAAATATTTTTTTATAAAAATGTGTTTAAAAAAAATTTACGGTATATGTATATCTATGAGCCTTTTGTATATAATTTGTTGCCTAAAAATAAAGAAATCTCATTTATTTATATATTGCGCTGACATACCTTTTTCTAGTGGTAGGTATGACTCCGTGCTGAGTTCGGGTATGTAGGTATCACACTTTTGCCTAGGTATATGCGTTTGCTATGTTCCGGTTTCAAGGGTAGGTAAGTAAGAGAGCCTGCTAATAATCTGCACATGAGGTAGGTAGGTAGGTACACCACTTAAATCTTCAAGATTAAGAAGGCAACGAAAACAGTCCAGTTATAGTAATGTTACAGTTAGGTGAGGTATCGGGGGGTGTCGTTAGAAGGGCGCAAAAAAAAACATTGAATTTTTGCCAAAAAAGGAGTTAGCATTGGGGTGTCGTTAAAGGGGGTACAAAAAAGACTTAGAATAAAATAAAAATATTTTTCAGTTTACAAATTTTTAGGACAAAGATTTCGACTGATTTTGGTGTCATATTAACCCCCATTTTTATTGTCACAATGGATAGAGGACATAATAAGGAACAACTTTTGTCTAAAACATTTTCCTAAAAATATATGAACTAAAAAAATGAATTTTTTGAACCCTTAGCCGTAGATACCTCGACCGGGGGTGCCGATTAGCGATTTAAAAATATATTTATCAGTGCCCCCTTTACGACACCCTAACCGTTGACGGGCAATGGTGACCACTTACCTACTAACACATGAGAAGTTAAAGATCCTTATATAAGTAAGGTGCAATGGGTGAGCCATGAAAGGCCATGCTCTTTGTAAGGCCGATTATTCAAAAATCGCAGTTATTATCGTGTGTTCGCGAATTCACTCTATTCACACAAAGATTCATCCAACTCAAGAACATAGACGCGGCGCCGAGTCGCTCGCTCCGCCATTTGGCAGTGCGGTCCCCCACGCACAGCAAAACGTAACTTTTCAGGTAATAATATTGGCATTTTCTCTTAGATTTTTCTAACCTTACATGGAGTCCTGTTCCTTACAAGGCCGTTTGGAAGAGTTTAGTAAAACTTAAATTTAATGATGATTTATTAGCTCCATAATGAATCTTTTTGTTTCTTATGTTAAATAATGAAACAAAGTGTTACTTAATAGGTACTTAGTTTGTTTTATTTATCCAGTAAATAAAGGAATAATACTATTTAGTTGTTATAGTGGCCTTCCATGGTGCACCCACCTTACTAGAAATCAATTTCGGAAAGGTAAAACATGGTAGGTAAATCCATTGCTATGAATATACCTACCTATCTAAAATAATATTTAAATTAATAATGCAACTTGAGCTGCATAGTCTCTACAAGCGACGTAGCTAAGTAGTTTACACACTTAAATTCCTCTATTAGGTTAGGCACTTAACCTTTTAAATATTACAGAAAAAGGGAAAAGAGCTTAAATAATCCTTATTCAAGATTACCTACCATACAAAGTTTGAATGTGTGGTATGCACGTACGGCACTTGGCGGGTCTACCGGTTATTCTGGAGCAAGCCGCCTCCTCGCCGATTACCATATAAATGAACCGAACCAAGACAACTTCATATAAACGCACCAACATAAAGAGACCTCCCTCCCTTCTTCATTAACGCAAGCACTCAACCTCGGAGTGGATACAAGTGAAAATATCACAGGTCACACGCCACTGGAAGCATTTACAGTTTAAATGTGGAACTCGCTTGGATTGGTCGGACTCAGCCCTATGGTTACACTGTACATTTTAAATCCGCGCACACGCACTCAATAATTATGATAAAATATCGACAATATTTTACACTTACAAAAGCATTTTTATCCCATTCTGATATCTTAAGCAATGATATTTTTAAGGCAACATTGTACGAGTCGGCTCTTATATTGAGTACGTAAGTAGATATGGAACCGTAATGAAATCAGTGGTTTAGTGTTATTGAGGTCAGTATATGGGTATGTTAGCCTCAGTATTAAAGCCAGTGGTGTCGACTGGTAAATATTCAATACACAATATCAATATGGTGAGATTTTACCTATACATCTGTGTGTTTATAGGCATCTTACTTTTGCAAGCAAACCTTAAATGCATGAAACGTTGCATGTCGTAATTTATTTTGTGTTTAAGTTTGCATAACATATTAAAAGTCATTGCAGAATGAAAATAAAGTTGGAAAAGCTTCTTCTACTCATGGTAATGAAGGTGGAGGCATTAATGTTGCAATTCATTATTTTACAGCACCGACAATCCCTTATTACGTACCTATATGACACTGCCGGTAAAGAGTTTATTTCAAAGTCTATTTAATTATACAAGGCTGTCGTTGATAGGTTTGCATATTTATGCTAAACAGATATTCTATAAAGTCGACTTAGCACCGTCGTTTTGGCTGGACTTCAAACCAAGGTAGCGGACGATACAAGATGAAAAATTGTCGTGCGTTCTGGAAAAAATTAGTGCATAAAATCGTTGTGCATTCCCAAGCGTGCATGGTGGCTTAAATGGGATTCTTTTGAGCCAAAGTTTACAATCTACTTACTTATTGGTTTCATCTATAAATAGGTTGGTAACTCGTTGACTATGTAGCTTAGGCGCAAAACATATACAAGAGGCGTGCAGGCATCGCGCTGCCAGCGCAACGTCAGCGCGAAGCCTCTGTCTGTTTTTAACCCGTCGCTTTCATACATTTTGTATGCAAGTAGATTAAGAGGCGGCGCGCCGGCTGTTGGGCTTGCGTTCCGCCCCCTTCAAACTATTTTCATACAAAATTTAAAAAAAACGGACTGAAGCGGCGCGCCTCTTGTATTTCTTTTACGCCTTAGCTACTCTGTGTAAGTACTCGTATCTCCAATCGTCCACAGGAAATAGTGACGAATAGCATCTGTTAACACAATCCAATTTGAACTGCATGGAATTGACAGCTGGTTTTCTTTATCATTTATTAGTAGCCAACTGGGTCGGTATCAAGTCTACATCTTAAAATAACTGCAGCTATTCGTATGCGAACTAGATTTCAAAATGGATAAATCGCAAAAAGTCTGTAGTGCGACAATTTTTTTAATAAAGACAATTTACTTAACAAAGAAATTGAAAATGTTACAAAGTATCAATAATGGTTATCTTATCTTATGATAGGGCCGGGAATAACCCAGCGGCACTTGGACCCTTAAGGATCTTTTGTGTCTACCCCATTTCACACACTGGTCATCTCAGTGTGCAGGTTTTTTTACGTTTTT
Organism: Hofmannophila pseudospretella; assembly: GCA_947369225.1. Classification (NCBI taxonomy): domain Eukaryota; kingdom Metazoa; phylum Arthropoda; class Insecta; order Lepidoptera; family Oecophoridae; genus Hofmannophila; species Hofmannophila pseudospretella. The sequence continues at coordinate 6,502,097 of OX376321.1, read as the reverse complement.
ATACAGTTGAAGAGTTCTTCTACATCAGGTAGATCTGGTAGGTACTCGCCAAGTCACATAACTGATTAAAAAAATAACACTTCGTTTTAATTAAAATTGAAATTTATTTTATTATGGTTAATTTAAATTTAATGTAAATAATAATGGTTTGTAATAATAAATGTACCCGTATTTGATGTATAATGGAATATTATAAATAAAGAACTAAGAAACTGTAACTATTTCCTTACGATGTTTTCCTTCACCGTTAGAGCAGTCGGTAAGTTTACGTAAGCCTTCGAAAATACGAAATTGATACATGGCACTGCACGGTTTCTAACCCGGACCTCCGCATGGGAGTCCGGTGCCCTAGCCACTGTGCCACCGATGCTCTTTTAATGTTTGCTTCGGTCATGGCGATCGTATTGGCATCAGTAAAAATTTTGAGAAGCAATTTTATACTTTTTGCAAAAAAAAATGTTTAATTAAGTAGGTATACAAAATTCTCCTTGCCTCTCGCCTTGGCTCTTTATCACCAATAAAATACAATTTTATCGATACACCATCCAGCCAAATGAGACCACCTGCCAAGAAAATGCTGAAGAAAAATTACCGTAATTTTCCCATGAAAATAGAATGGAAAATTCAGCGGGTTCCAACCGTTTATCAGATAATGTAATTATGTAGTGAGTGTTACGGGACACCTCGACTCACTCTACGTAATTGAGTGCGCCCTCCCTCACTCCTGCTATTAGGTAAATCGAATCTGTCCCTCCCCCTCCCCTGGCTCTGCCCTCCCAACCTCCATGTCGGGATGAATATGTGAACGAGCTTCCTCTTGGCGCTGAACCAAGGATTCAATTTGTGCGAATGTAAATAAAACGCCTCGTCTGAGCTGCTCGCTCCACTTGGATATTTGTATAATTCAATTTTGTTATGAAAGGTATTCATATTACGAGTATCTGTGTACGAGTAGATTGCTTTCATCTATTTTTGTAAATATTTTTTGCCGTCTAAAAATATCTTAGGGTAGGTTGTAGAAAGGTACAGTAATAACCTATGATCGGAGTAGGTAGGGCTGTTTTTGGTACTTGCCACATACGGTCATATTATGGATAAGTATGCCCAATAATCCCGGGATTTCCGGGATTGAATAAATATATTATTTAGATTTTTAACGTTATATTTGTTTTGATACACATGTAAGATTGGTGGCGAATAATTTTTTTTAAGATTCATGGCGCTAGTGTACCTATGGTAGTGTTTTAACTTCTTCGTAAGTTCACAATTTTAAAAAAATCGTAATCCGCCGAGTAAGGGCGAGGTTTATAAAAGTAATTTACAACATTTGCTCGATAACTTAAAACGGGATACCGAAATCATATCCATATTAATATAACCTTTGAGGACATTGACCCGAAAGAGCCTTACCTACTCCGATCAGTGGAATAACATAAACTTTTTTGTTTTATTTATTAACTTAGTTAGATAGATAGATACACTTTATTGTACACAAATAAAAGAAAAGTAAAACTACAGTAGCACGATACGTACAAAGACGGCCTTATCACTTAAAGCGATCTCTTCTATACAACATCTTAAGTAACTTAAATGTATATATAACTATCACGTCCACAATCCCCGAGAAGCCTCTGTCTACCTAGAGGAACTACCTTCATCATAGGTAGTTCCCACATTTTACGGTAAGATTTGGTGGACAAACGTGGTAGGTGGCGAGCTTATCGCCGTCTACTAGGTGTAGAATAGTATCACTTAAATGTATAGTTATAACCGTCAGTTGCACGAAACGGCCTTAATATTACGATACTTAAGGAAGCCTTAATATTAAGCTCGTTTCTTGCAACTCACAGTAAGGTAAATATTAAATATAGATATTTTATTTGATACTTCATAATTAGTTTCACATTTAAGTTGTTAAAAGTGGAGCTGTTGTAGAATTTTAAGTCAAGTACCAGATTTGTTATAGCGCCTGATGGCGAATTCCCATTTGGTTATTTATTTATTTTATTGTATTTATTGGGAAATCTACAGAAAGGATATCTATAGATATACGAGTATATTTGTGTGTTTTACTTAATAGTCTACCATTTAACCCACCCCCTTAACGACTTACACTAGGGACATGCAATTGGTTTACTTATTATTATGGCGCTTATGAAGAGCGTTGGTGGCACAGTGGCTAGGACACCTCACTCCCATGCGGGTGGTCCCAGTTCGAAACCAGGCAGTGCCATTTACTAATGAGATTTTCGTATTTTTCGAAGACTTACGTACATTTACCGACTGCTCTAACGGTGAAGGAAAACATCGTGAGGAAAAAGAGTAGGTACGCACAAAAGATCCTCAAGTGTCGAAGTGCCGCTGGGTTATTCCCGGCCCCCCATCATAAGATAAGATAACCATTATTGATACTTTATAACATTTTTAATTTATTTTTTAAGTAAATTGTCTTTATTAAAGAATTTGTCGCACTACAGACTTTATGCGACTTATCCTTTTAAAAATCTAGTTCGCATACGAATAGCTAGAGGTATTTTAAGATGTAGACTTGATATCGACCCAGTTGGCTACTAATAAAGAAAACCAGCTGTCTGAAAACCCCTATCATAAGATAAGATAAGATAAGATGGCGCTTCTACAGCACTGAAGAAACGTGGGACATATAAAGTCATATCTATTTACCAAAACTAACTTAATAAATATAAGAGTACAGTCAGTCTACATTCAAAGTACATATCCAGACAGACACAGCTCATAGAATAGGTAGAGTTAGGTAGATACAACTGTCTGGGTTATTCTCGTTTGCCTGACTCTTATATAACTCAAAGAAATAACACTATAGCCAACTAATAGAGTGATTACACAACCGCGTATTTTATGTTCAATATGCTTAATAGACGGTTGGCAGATATAACATTATTAAAGCCAAAATAAACGATACCGTCAAATAATCTAATCCAATGAACAATTGTTATACTTTTTAAAACTGTATGCGTTTCTCATATGAGTGCCTAATTGTCCCCAAAAATGTGTTTGCATTGCACAGCAAATTGCAAACAAAAAAAAAGTCTTGCAAAAAGAAACCGACCTCCTTTTTTCGTATACCCATCCTTTTCTGTCTGGCGGCACGTCCGACGGCCATAACACCGTTTGATGGTCTGCTCTCCAATGCTGGCGGAGGCGATATAAAGCAAGATGTACGGCTGCGCTCTGGGCGACGCCTATATTGCCTAAACATCTTTCGGCGTTATACTTCCGTACGCTGTAATCTTGTTATGTGGTTTGATTATTTAGGTTTTTTGACAAAAAGTATAGAGAATTTTGATTTCTGTATATAGGAATTCTTTCAAAAACTATTGGTTTGGCTAGTTTTGTGTACACATTTTATAACGACAACATCACTACAATGATATTTTACTTTGACTGATAATTTTTGTAATAAATTGCACAGATAATAGAATAAAATGAATTATTATTAATAATTTAATAAAATAAAATAGTTAATTATTTATTAAAATAATTAATTAGTATTTATTATAATCGTCTTGTTCAATTGATCTCGTTGATATTTTTCTTTATTTTATAATAATGAATTTAGATCTTCTAAGCTATATTTCCATATAAAAAATACAAATTACACGCAGAAAACTCAAATCTAAGGCCTGGACTACATGCGTCCGGTTCCAGCCCCGGTTCAGTTCGCTGCGACCAATCACATGCGTTCCGTTCTCCCCCCACTTGAAGTCAGCTTTTCGTGATTGAATGCAGCGATCCGAAAAGGGGTCTTGAACCGGACACGTGTAGTCTATACTCATTTTTTTACTCCGAGGAATATATCAGATTCCCGCAGGTCATTCCATTTTAGAAGGACCAGTAATATTGACCGCGTTGATGTATTTTCTATGAGTGTGTTTAAATCCAATATAATAGAAGATTCTGCCCTATATTTGCAATTAAAAATAAATATGGCACAATAAATTGTCAATAATCTGTTTAAATCTAAAGGGATGAATAATGTTGATCTTAAACATATAAGAGATATGTTAAATCTAAAATGGAAATATATAGTAATATAAAGTCCCTTTTACCAAGGGGATATGTATTGGGAATTTTCAATCCCGTTGATGTCTTCTTTATGCTAGAGTAAAACCTATTAGAAAAGAAATTTAAACTAACGATTTTCTTAGAAGTAAAAGTAGGAAAGTGAAATCTGACATTGATAACTTTTTAACATTAGAAAATGAAAATTGGCGGAAAAAATCTCGTTATGTCTTTTGTATGTTACGTACCAAACATGACTCATAGTGATGAATTTATTACCACTGTACTGTGTCTACTAACTTACTAAATAAAAAATGTGAATATGGGTAATAAAAATCTCACACTGAGTAACAATGTACAGTGGACAACACATCAGCCATTAGTAGCTTTGTCGGTTTAATTAATTAATTTGACACATTAACACGAATGTCATGTAATCCTAATAAAAACTTGTTGCGACAGGGTTCCACAGACCATAGTTTGGTGTGTACACTGTACACTTCACGCTGACAACATAAATTAGTTTTAGAATTAAAACAATTAAAATTAATTTCAATGCTATCAATTAACTAAAATATCAATATGTGAAAATTATACAACATGTAATATAATTATACGCAATCTGAGAAATTAGTTTGTTCTAAATGAGGAACCCAATCGATTTTTGTGGTATTTAAACCCATGTTGTATTTTCAGGACTTTTCATAAAAATAAGTTTTAAATTTGGTTACAATGTTTATTACATTTTATATAAGAATTCTAACAAAGTTTGTAGTGTGCGTGAGCTCACCGAGTAGCAACTGCGTATCCTTGTCACTATTCAAACTTTGCGTATTTTATGGGGTATCAGAGTAGTCGCCTCCCAGTGTGTGTGGTTGGTCTGTGGTCCTGGTGTATATAACAATCCTAAAGGAAGATAAACCCAATGTCCGGTGCATACCCCGGTAACTCGGTTAGTAACTGATACATGAGCTACTGTCTTCGTCTGTGGATTTCTTGCTAGCCGTGGCTAAGAACTACTCCGACACTGGCAAGAATGGCATTGGAAATGGTTGCAGCGGGCCCAAAGTCCCTCATACCCCTGACCCTTCTGTTGGATAAAGACGGCATTGCGTCACTGACAAGAAGGGCAATGGAATATATTGTAGAGAACCTAGAGCCCCTCATACCCCTATTACCATTCTGCTGGATAAAGACGTAGGTACGCTACTGGCGAAAAGGGCATCGGAAATGGTTGCAGCGGGCCCAGAGATCCTCATACCCCTACCCATCTGCTGAATAAAGACATCGCTGCACCAGCGCACGAGAGATCTAGCAAGTTCCTGCGGCTCAGTAGAGCCCAACTGCGGAAGAGCATGCCTGGAGGCAGAGGAGACGGTCGCTCACGTGCTATTAGAATGCAGTGAGGTCGCCTTCCTGCCGGGCGGAAAGCCTCGGCATCCCTTATGTTACTTCCCGAAGTCCTACTCCTGTAGGACATTAATGTCCTCATTAAAGGACTCCTCGACTTTTTGGCGAGGTTGGGGTGGCCTGTTTTTCCATCAAACGCAAAATAGGCGCTATAGACGTCGAGTTGTGGCAACAAGCCCGTTACTACAGTACAACAAGACAATTTATTTCAGGATTTATTAAATAAATATTAGCAAAAAAAAATTATTATTTGTTAAGTAAGTAATATATATAGCCTGGTTTTTTAAGTAAGAGAAGTGTCAGGCTCAATATGCCCGCGGCTGCTCAGTATGTGGGTGAGCTCGATGATGAGCTCGACTGTGAAAGGTATAATAAAATTAAGAAATCACCGCTTCCATGGTCCTCACTGAATTAAATAAAAAGTATGGTTTGACTTCTATTAAATTTGTTTTAATTTACGACCTTACAGTTAACTACTTACAGTTGTACGAAAATATGATTACACGAGATAAACAGAACGACAAGGTCCATCATATTATGTTGTCCGGAAACACCACAAGAACATAACACAGGATTATGGTTTACATAGACAGGACTGCAGGTATACTTCCTTGTTGGCTAGGGACATCTTTCCTTCAGCCTTAAAGCTTCAGTCCATCACATTGAAAAACATTGAAATCCCAGAAAAAAAGAAAATAACTATGCAATTTTATTTCGTACGCTCACACAAAGTCACCTCATATAAAAATATGCAACACGGCGGCGGTACGTTACGGAGCGGATACCAATTCTATCAACAACCTATAAACCGCAACCTTTCTTTGTCTCGCTTCTTAATATCATCGGGGCGTGAGTGAGATAGAAATCTACAAGTTTAATGGGCCGTTACGCGGGAAAAAAAATCAGTCCGCATTCGCGAGCGTAGATACGCGAGTGATAGTGTTAAGACGGAAGGATATTCGGAACTCTGTGCCGGTGCAGTGACTTTGACGTTTGCATGATGTCCGCTTCGGCGTGCTACTTGTTGCTAAGCGACTGCGTCTCGTCGGACACGTGAGTACATATACCACCTCTATACAACCTGTTATTTATGTACTTAACCTATGGCGTGACGGTCTGGACGTGCCGAGAGTAATCAGCGTTGAGATCTTCACCATGGGTTTTACCAATAAACGAGACTAACCACGTTTATCTTAGTCAAGTTTCGTCACTAATATTTTGACTCAAACTTTCGTTTAAGAGTACCAGAAAGAGACACAAAAATCAACTGTGATTGGTTTCTTTAATTACTAAAGTTCTATGTTTCTCTATGAATCTTTATGTCGGAGAAAACGTCATCACTCGATGCCTGGATAAGTAACACTGAGCCATTGAGCTTTCTCTGATAGGCATCTGGAAATCGAGCCGCTGCAGCCAGACCGGTTCTTGAAACATAACCTCAAAGCGTTTGTTTATACTATGATGTGTGTGGGTGGTTATATAGTAAACGTATAATAAGCTCAACACATAGTGCGCCATTGACTCATATTATGACATAGGCGTGGGATTCACTAAATCACGTCGATGCTATCTTTGACAAGCGTTCATTCACTTTGCAGTGTGTCTTAAGTTAGATACCTATTATGTTTGAAATATTTGAAACTGACTACTTAAATGTAATTTAATGAAATTTTATATTCCATTGGATTTGACTGGTTATTTATGTAGACATGTTCTCTTTGGTTGAGGAAATTGATTTTTAGTTTTCATTTTGGAAATGAATTTAGTTTTACATATAAAAAGTGCAAGTTACATGCAACATGAATACCTAGTACGAAGGTAAATGCATTCTACCTGCAAGCTGTAAAATGCATCCGGGTGGTATTTGACTTGTAAGTACAACATTGTACAACTACATTCTTTCGTACATATCTTCAGTGGAAAGGAAAAATGCTAAAGCGTCAAAATGTAGGTTTTGGGAAATATTTTTATTACCTATCTAAATATTTTAAATATCATTTCCCATAACCTCCATTATGGCGCTTTAGCATTTTTTCCTTTCTACTGACGATATAGAATAAAACTCTTGCTGACATGTTTCCTATGGATGTAACTTGAACGCAAGTGTAACATTATACCATACATGGAAGTGTTTACAGTCGCATAGATGCCGAACCATTAAAAATAAAACCGAATAATCGATAAATATTTTTATATTATTTTCAACGACTCCACATTTCATTTTGAATTTAATGGTAAAATCTTACATTGCCTACTATTTGATACTATCTACCTACAAGAATAATATGAATAACGGGAATTCAAATGACACATATTGTCCATTTAGAGAGCCAAAGGCTAAAGCTTTGTTCGCAGAGCTTTCACCAAATTACCATAACAACGAGTGTAGACGCAAAGGCTGTTTCGAAACAGTTCCTTTGACCGATTCTGAAGGGTTATTGAATAATATTGTGTGTTTAGGTCCAAATGTGATTTATACTTCAGATAATAAATCAATGACTTCAAACAATAATTGAATGAATATGAAACCAGAAAAACAATAAATACATCATTTAGTGTATGAAAAGTTAATTTTCTCAAAGATGCTCGGAAATGTGCTCAATACATTCGAATTTTGAGCCAGGGAAGTACATACTTCCTGTCTCGAAGCGAAATACCTATTTAAAGAAAATAATTGACGACAGTAATGGATGACGGATAATTGGAGACGTGAGGATTAGCCCGGTAAGGTTGATACCTTAACGGGCTAATCCTCACGTCTTTTGTTTTTTACTTTTAAAATTCGAATTTGACAGTCACGCGTCACCGCCAGAGAGTAGAGTTCATTTACTTAATAATTTTAAAAAAACATCTAAAAAAATATATCCCTACTTAATTAGATTTATGCAGGTGAGATTTCATACTATTAGGAGTTGTCCTAATACAACGCGATCACGCGATTATCGCGCGAGTAAGGTTCGCGCGATGACTATTTCGCTATAGTCACGCTAACATATTAGACATCAGTATTTTTGATCGCGCGTTCGTACGAAAAAAGTTCGCGCGAATCGCGTAATCGCGTTCTATCCGGACGACCCCTTAGACTATACTATACACTGAAAGAAAGCTTGTTTGATTTAGAGATTATAAAGTAAAATATATTCTATTGAACAAATTACTTGATAGATACGACTAAGATCTTGGTTGAAGTGAACAATTTCTTGGTTGAAGTGAACAAGCCGACTTTATATGCTCGTATTGAAACAAGTTTTTGTTTGAAATAACCAAGATATTCTTTCAGTGTACTATCGGAGACTATTTGAAAGCACAATTTTTGTTTTGAAGTATAGCTACGTCTATTTATTTCTAGGTCTGTTTGATTATACAAAGGACTAAACTATTTGCATAAAATATGTTCTTGCTAAGAACATATGCTCCATCTTTGGCCTCATTGTCACTTACCATCAGGTAATAACAGCGGGTTTAGTCGTAAATAAAAAACGATAAGCTTTGACTTTTGGAAGAAAAATCAAAACATGAAAGCAAAACATGCAATTAAAATAACGAGTGAATCATACGGGCGCAACTGTCTACAAATTATCAGAATACTGATGTTCAATAATAAGGGTAGTAGGTTTCAGTAGTTTCTCCATAACATTAGCATAATGCACTCCAATGAGGGCACTGACTTCCCAAAAGAATCCTGATTTGTCCCACTATTCGTTTTGAGTTGGTGATCTACTGATATTTCTGTGATATTGATTCATTTATTCGTATTTATTAGAATGCCTTATGTGGTGAAAAATTCTCCTTCAAGCAAATAAAAGCAGCCTCCGCCTTTGGAGAGGGCCTTTTCTTAACGTTTTTTTTGTCTTAATGTATTAAAAAGAAATAACAGTTTTAGCTTTGGAACAATTACTGTAATATATGGGGTTTAACCCTAGTTGTTTTGCCATCACATCACATTATACGAGTAAACTTGTTATAATCTTGTATTAATCTAAAACTTGTATTAATCCTTAGACTAATAGTTAAAAGTTATATGTTTTAAGGTGACACAATATTGTTTGTGGCGAAACTAGAGCTCATATTGAAATGGTCATTCTTTTTTGGATTGTTTCAATTATATTTCTAATGGCTAATATCTTATCTTTGGATTGGGGCCGGGGATCCCAGCGACACTTCGACCCATGGGGATCTTTTGTGTTCCCTCCTATCCCTTGACCACATCACCGAATATGTCATGCATGAGCAAGACTATGCGTCTTAGTGGGAGGGATTTGAATTCCCTTGGGTCCAGATAGGCAGAGCCTAGCAGATCCATCCTTTTTGTCGCGAAAGCGTCACATTCACATAGGAGATGTGAAATGGCTAATATAGTAAATCAAGGTAGTTTTGCATATTCTAGACATCTCTAACACTAAAAGTGTAAGTGGATCGGTAGCTTTTAAGTATTTAGATGATAAAATCACAGTCAGATCCTCAGACACATTTCTAAGATCCTTAATCTCTGTTTCTCGCTGCATAACTAATTTAGAAAGTAGGTCGGTTCTCGTTTTTGCTACGGCGCGAGGGGGCGGCCATTTTCATGCAAATGATTTGACGAACTCTGAGTACGATCGACTCTACAGAGAGAATGCAGACAAAGTGTTATTGTCCACCGTCCGTAACACTAGTGGAAATAGTGATCAGTGAAGTAAGTATAGTTTCAAGTTCGTAAAATTTAAAAAAAAGTTTTCTGTATCAAAATTGTGAAAAAGTTTTAAGTGTAGAGTGTTATAAAAATATATATTTATTTACCTTAATCGAGATTCAGGAAGTCACAAAACCAATACATTATTTAGTATTCTCTGTCTATACACTGAACTTCTTCTTCTAAGTCGTATTCCTCATTGCTAAAGGTCGTGATCATTCTAAGGAATTAATCACATAGAACGACTCTCGTGGCAGATTTAATGGGGTAGTTTGCCATCGCCTTCCCCATTTCGCACACTGGTCATCTCAGTGTGCAGGTTTCCTCACGATGTTTTCCTTCAGCGTCAGAGCAGTCGGTAATTGTACGTAAATCTTTCGAAAAAAACGAAATACTCATTGGTACATGGCATTGCCTGGTTTCGAACTCGGACCTCCCGCATGGGAGTCCGACGTCCTAGCCACGACGCCACCGACGCTCCACTTTATTAAATTTAGCTTGGTACCTACATTGTAATACTAAATTATGTAAAATGCCAAGCTATATAAAGTGTAACTTATTTATAGTGTTTAATTATGAAGATTGTTGTTTTGACGCCTATTCATAATAATTATTAAGTAAAGAATTAGGATATAATCTATTTGCGAAGGTAAATTATTATGATTAAGCGAATAGCAGGTACAAATATTTCAGTAAAATGTTAGAAGTATAAATACTTCAGTTTTGGTGTAATAATATGCACAAAACGAAACTGCATCGTCTCACTGCACCTTAATATCCTTGAAATGCAGCTTGCGTGCCTACTTGTATTCAGCCTATATTTAAACTTATGTAGGCAAATAAATAAAACAGTAGGTGGTACTGAATATAATATTTACAGCCTTATTCACTACATAGTTGCTAGGTCTGATTAGACACCTAGATATACGAGCAGAACACTGTTTTCATATTTTATAGAACTTAATAGGTCAATTAATATACGTTATGGCACTTAATTACGCAGGTGGTTTCCTTCGATAATATTTTTATAAGTAAAACCGACCTTATACATAGGTATTATAAATGAAAAAATAATTTCTTTTTTTACTAATATCTATATCATCGTTGACTTTCGCATGCTTTCGCGGATTTTTTAATCTATAAAAAGCTGAACTGCTTTTTAGTATGTAAATGAATATTATAGAAAGAAAGAAAAAACCTTGCCACAAAGAATACATATTTAGTTGACACGATAATACTTTAATTAAACAATTAGCAATAGCACCTGGCTTAGCTAATGCTTGAGTGAATACACTTGTGTGTAACACACAGCGCTGATTTTCGACCAGTTTTAGAAATGTTTTTATGTTCTCGAACAGCATAACGATAGGTAAGGATATAACCTTCCAGATTAGAAATAGCATTATAAGCATTAAATTTCACGCTAAGGATTACTCTGCAAAATTTGGATTGAAAATTCTGTTAATATTGTAGGGAGTTAGAAATCCCATCTTCTTGACTTCTACTCTAAAATTAACTGTTCTATAACGTCGACATACAAATGGCAGGCAATCGTAATGTCAATAATTTTATTTAAAGGTGTGCCTTTAAACAAAATCGATGCTCAATGCCTATCACAATATTATTAATAAATGTGCAAAGGTAGGTAACTTAATGGCAAACTTAAAAGCCTTAAACTTACGATTCCCAAGTATGCAAATGCTTTAAAATATCAACAGAGAAGCATAAAATCTATATCCGAGTCTGTGCAACATTGTCGCTCGATCCCGATCGCCGACAATGTCCGACTTGTCTCTTAAATTGTCGGATAAAACCCGTCGCCGGATACCATTTACATTGAAACCCTGGCTTAAGGCTTTAGTTATTTGTGTACGATAGTCTGTAGAAGTCTTTTTTTGAAAGCACTGTGATTCTCAGAAAATGTCAACGGGCTAGAAAACCTTGCAGGAGTGACCTTTCGTGGCCAACAACCTGGGTAATTTGGAACAGGTGAAGAGTTTTTTTATTTAGTGTGTTAATTATTTCGGTGAATTCCGTATTATCATCAGTTTTTTTTTAACCATGTCTACCAAAGCTTCTTACCATTATTGTTGCGTTCAACAAAGTGTTGGTTGCTGGGTATTAGTCAAAATAGTCGTTTTATGTACCTAGGCCAAACCAAAGAGACGTTGGGCACAGTTGTGGCACGGGTGGGCCATGCTATCATTGAATATTGAACTGTAGTAACTGTGCAAACACCGAAAAAGTTTACTTTTGATTATCATCCAAAAGCGTAACAGCATCCCTTTCTCGTCGCTCCTAAATGTGCTAATTAATCGTAAATAGTGAACTTTATAGACGGTTTAATTTAATTTAATTTATTTATTAGGTAAACACAACAGATTACAACCATAGAAATTACAAAAAAATCAATATAAAGTTATGAGCTAGGTCGTAACCCTTAACGTGTAAACACAGCATGGTTAGGAAGTAGAAAATTGATAGATATAGATTGTTGTACAAAATTGAGTTGGGAAAAAATACTATGCTTACAGTTCAAGACAGTTCAGAATTCGAAAGTCGCGTCCGTGCCCCGTCTGCGTTATATCTCTTTACACAGTATAATAGTAGAGACAAAATTGACTCCACTTAGGTAAGTACTTAATAGATTCTAGATAACTAGTTGTACTTTGTAAAGTCAGTTGTTTCCTACCTCTATAGAAATTATTTTCGATTTTTCCCTTTTATTGATCTCATCTTATAAATAATCTGAAGATAGGCAAATAAGTAGTGCTATACTTTGAACTTTATTAAAGTACATTTCACATGTTTTCTGGGTATTATTGAAGTAGCTTGCGACTAACCGATAAATAAAACATCTTTCTTTCTTCTATTATGGACTATAAAACTATACTGAAACTATCTATTTTATTAGGTAATCTGAATTTGTGAAGTAATGTGTAACAGTTGAAATATAATATATACCTATCCAATAAAAACTTAATTATTCTAAAGATTACAGATGTATACAATCCAACCCTTTTTAGCGTTACAAAGTTTCATTCATGCAAATGAACACACCATACTGTTCTTAATTGATGTTTGTCACGGAAAGACAATTGAAACGCGGAGTCAGTTAGTGGCAATTGATTTTATTATGAATTATAGACAGATCTAATCAAAATATAAATAAGAAGACGTCATATAAAACGAAATAGTACCCAGTTCATTGACTCCACTAAGTGGTAGAGTACTCTATCTTTAGTAGATAACTCTTAAGAAGAGTAAAGTATTGGAGGCATAAAGATTAGTTTAAAAAACATTGTCACATCAACTTGAGACCCAATTTGTAGTTCATATTTCAATTAAGAATTGTATCTCAGTGTATAAGAATAAGTCTATTTGTGCGGTAAGATGACAAAGTATTCATAGTCCATACACCAGTAGGAACTTAGGTAAGTATAGGTTATATTAAACTAAATAAGATTAGTGAGCAACAAGTTAGTTTACAATAAACGCTGACCTCCTAACTAAGAAGTTCCTATATCTCGGAGGACAGATCTCTTCTGTGACCAGTGCAAATGAACATGTAACAGAACAGACGTTGGCCAAGCCAAGAAAATATAAATATAACAAAATTTGAAAGAAAGACAAAAAACAACAATAATAAAGGTTAATGTAAGGGGTGGTGGGAATGGTATCATTATGTATGATATAGTACCGTATATATTTCCACATGTAAATAGCTCATTCAATATACTACATACTGTTTCTACGACTTCCCACAGATCCTCAAATTACTAGATAGGTTACTCAATTAACTTAATTAAGACATACAATTTACGGGTAACTGGACACGACTCATCGATAATTTGATGCAAATCTAGACATTGGCCAGCGCTGCACCGCGCATGAGCACTTCGTATATCCGATCGTAAAACTGTTACAGCCGTGGAGCCACGACCGCGCCCCCCACTACCCCACCGGCCCTACCCCACCTCCCCGGGCCCGTCTGCAAAGCTCTTTGTTTTTGGTAATACCTCCGCAGAGGGAACTAAAGCGGACTAAGACTTAAGACCCCTTAATGATCCCATTTCTGTGGCAGGAAATTTGAGAAGGGTTGGGAATTTAAAATTTTCTTTGTTAGGTGGAAAAATCCTTGGGTAAAGAGGACTTGAGATTGGACGGTGTTAGCTCACAATTATCTTTAATTAAGCGCTAAAGAGATCGTGGCCTCGTGTGGTCGTGCATTCGCCTTTTGGCGCGATTGCCAAAGAATATAAAATACAGAAATAATCTTGAGTTAATAGATCAAATAGCATACTATATTTTGTTTCATTACTATATGAAATGATATAATATGGTATCATTTTATAGTAAGAATAGTACTTTACACAGGTATACAATGCTACTTTTCACAATGATAGGTATAGGTATTTTAAATAGGTACAGACCAACAATAATTACTATTGAAAGTAAATATTAAAGTACTTATAGACCAACTGCGCTAACATCCTTCTAAGTCGTATTCCTCATTGCTGAGGGTCGTGATCATTTTAAGGAATTAATCACATAGAACGACTCTCTTGGCTTACCATTGCCTTCCCCATTTCACACACTGGTTATCTCAGTGTGCAGGTTTCCTCACGATGTTTTCCTTCACCGTCAGAGCAGTCGGCAAATGTACGTAAGTCTTTCGAAAAAACCGAAAAATTCATTGGTACATGGCATTGCCTGGTTTCGAACTCGGACCTCCCACACGACGCCACCGACGCTCTCAAACTCCGCTAACAATATTTAGCAATGTATTTACTTACAAGCAAAACTTTTATAATTTTGAACAAAATAAATATGAGTATAAATACCTACCTACTCTCAACTTAAAAAAAATTTTTGTTATTCCGAATCCGTTTACTAAGATCACTCACGCAGGTAGAGACCCAAACGTTTAATAAAACGTGTAGCATACAAATATACATTTAGACTTTATATAGGTAGGTAAATACGATGGAATTCAACCGATTGTCTGCAAAAAGGCACGTCGTAGGGCTGTTTACAATGGAGGCCATGAAAAGTATCAACAGCGTGCATAAATTTTCTTCTCTACATCTAAATTAAAACCGAAAATGTATAAATTGATGTGATATTGTCGACAGTGAAACTATAGCTTATTGCTTTAAATAAATGATAAATAAAATTATAATTAATTAATTATTATTAGAATTTTTCGCATATTTTTTTCCTTGTACAAAATTATCAGCATGTTTAATAGTAAAGAATATTTTTTATGAATAGGTATGTACCTAGTTTATAATATAATTTGTTAGTGAATTTGATTAATTCCCTTTTTTTCACATTCCTTGTCTGTCGAGTCAATTGTAGTTGACTTTCTGTGGTCTAGTAGAACACAGGCCACTTATACTTTGTTTGAATTTCCTTTAGGAGACCACTATAAAGTTACAAACTATATAACAAACAAACAAACGTGTGTATAAGTGAAAAATTAACGAAGGGAACTCTTGCATGTAGTAGTAATACAATTTACAGAAAAAGTTTTGTTTAATTTGTCTTATCAAGACAATATATGTTGCTAAAATTTCGATATTTGTAATTTATTAACTAAGCTAGGTATGGTTTAAATCCTAGTAAGTGGTGTACGTACTTACAATAAAAGCATTTTGATTTGATTTGCCAGGCTTTAAACCATACCTACGTTAGTTAATAAATTTCCAATATCGAATGTCTTTTTTCAAGAGTAATCTTCGTTATTGTTTTCACATATATCTTTCATTGTCCGCCAGTGTAAGATACGCGACCGATGTGACCGGCATACAAACAGCTCGAGTTGCTCTGTTCTGTTCGCGAGGCTGCGTCCGCCATCGATTTGATACCTGCGACGTGTGAACTCTTAGTTTTTGTAATGTAAATGTAACTTATAGATAGGTAGGTAGTACTTACCTATTCACGCTTGTTGCTTATTTTTAGAAATTAAATGTAACAATGATTATTTTCACGTTGTTAAATAATGAGTTAGTGTATTTGTTTTTATCTGAGTGTATACCTTAGTATATGCTGCATATTGAATTAGTATGAAAAAAATGAAAAAGTTTATTTACTTATACAGGGCACACAAAAAAGGACCTCCGACTTACAAACTAGGTCGAAAACCTGTATCTTGTAAGTCGGGATTCCGTCGCACTTTCTGTGCAAGCAAATTACAAATAGAATATAATACCTGAGTGTATTTTGACGTGTAATGAATATTATCAATAAATGTCTATGTCCACGTTATTCTTCAGATGAAAAGTGATTTTTAGAACCATAGACCTATAGGTAGTAGGTACTTATATAGCTTTATTCTATGTAATTTTCCTATATTTGTCTAGACGGAAAAAAGTGAAAAAACTTGCAATATAGTTATAAGCACCAATATGTCTAAAAATCACTATATTATTATGTCACTTACATAAAATCACTATATTATTATGTCACTTACATAAAATCACTATATTATTATGTCACTTACATAAAATCACTATATTATTATGTCACTTATATAAAATCTTACTTTAACAGTAAATATAGTTATTTGTAGTCTTTTTCACGTTACTGAAAGACAGTTATATGTAGGTATTATCTACTTTTTAAAGTTAATTTGGAAACCTTAATGTTAACAAAGCGTACATACTCGTAAATAAGATAAGCGTATTTTGTGTTCGGTAGGTACTTACCCATATTTATAACTTTATAAAAATATATATTTATTATGTACCAACATTTATAATTAATACTGTAACTAAACTTATTATTGACGGTAGATATGTTCGGTTTTAACTTCGACTAAGATCCGGTGAACTAACAATGATGGGGATTTTTTCTATTGATAAGTTCGATTATAATGAAGATTATCGGATATTACTTTTCGGGGTAAATATCTTGTTCACGCAAGAAATCCAACTATCATTACATTAGTTGTACGAGTTTAATGTTGTACATACATAAATAATATAGATAGATAGATAGAAACACTTTATTGTACACAGATACAGGAAAAGTAAAAACTACAGGAATAGTAGCACGTTATGTAGAAAGGCGGCCTTGTCCCTTAAAGCGATCTCTCCAGACAACCTCTGAAGTTACAGAGATATTACAGAGATTAGCGACAGTATAGTGTGAAGATATGAAAATATAATACAATAAATAAAGAACACACGTTCCAAAAACAAAACTAGAACTCTACACTATATTATTTAATCTATGTCAAAATCAGTTGTCGTGATTACATCAGGAACAACTTAGTAGGACATTGACGGTCGGGTATTCCAAGAATATCACATTGTGTTCCACAGACAGACACAGATTCGAGGGCTGTACAATATTGGATAATATCAAAACTACCTCATAAGTAAAATTAAATTATCTTGAAAGATATTACAACGATACGAATAAGGTGGTTGGGTAGAGTCATAGAGTAACATTGTTTGGGCTGGTACAGTAGAGGTCACTGTGCTTTGGCTATAGCTGACTGATACATAGTCTACGAACACGAATAACAATTTAAGGAATAATGAGTTAAAGACTGTTTACCTCTACCTCGTATGAAACGAGGTAGAGGTAAACATTCGTAATTACGAAATAAACTTTTTACATGTGTACAATAATTTTAGAAAGAACTCTATTATAGAGTTGACGCTACACATCTAAAACTGAAACTTTGAACGATGTATACAATCTTGGTGCATTATAAACTCTATCTCGATATAACTTCTATAATATAAGCTTACAATTCAATGACCGTAGGCACTCTATGTTTTGTGTACATAAGAGAGAAAAAAAATTCCATCTTATTATGTTTTGGCAGATCTTTATTGAGTTACAAAGAAAATATACTTACAGATATGGTAAATACTTCTTGTAGGGAAAAATAATGTCAGTACAACCCCGAAGGCGGCGGCTGCAAGTCAACACTGCATCAATTACTGAACAGTCCTTTAACTTTTGACTGAGAAACTGGCTTGTTGAGTAGACCTTTTATGATATTAAGGAATACACGAGTATGTAAGTATAATGTATATTAAAAAAAGGGAATTATTTTATTTAATTTTCCATTTAAACTTGAATAGAGTAATGTTATTATTAATCATTTACATTATTAGTAGATATTACATTATTATTACTTTTATTTTTTGTGTTGACATTTTTGATGATTATTATTATTGATTATTAATATATTACAATTAGCAATATTACTATTTTTAAGATAAATAATAGGATGATGATGACTAAATAGTGTTTTCAGTTTACTTACGCGATGACATAGTTAAAGTAAAGTGTAGAGGTGAAAACTCCTAATGTAAATTTTATGAGTATGAGTATGACTTATATCTTAAATTGACGGATTTTAAGATAAATTAATGAATTATGTGATGTGACGTATATGAAAATAAATGAGTATAGAGTATCGAACGAACGCCCCCGACACCCAATTGCTGATCATTAGTGACTAATCCGACTCATATTCAATCAATACCCAAAACTTTGCCCACACACCTCCCCCCGCCTCGCCCCTCGTCGCGCGACATTTAATGACACCCATGCAACCGTACCACCACACCATTATGCTCCTTACGCCCTCCGCCTAACGACGAGTGTTCCCTGTGCCCGCCCACCGCGTTATATAGCACGGAGGATCTATAAAAGTTACGTCTGTAATCTAACATAAAACTCGGTCCGTTTAGATGCGAACGCGGCCACGGGCGACACATCTCGGCTCGCTCCGTGCTTTTACCGAAATATGACGGTGTTTTTTGTGTGAAACTTGGTGTATTTTCGTGGGAAAACGCGTGTCGTAGCCGTGGCCGCGTCCCCGCCGCACGCCGCCGGCCGCGCTCACGCGATGTGCTCTCCGCCGACTTCTGACGTTTCCGTGCCGCTCAAAACAAACGTGAGTACACTATTTGAATATTTATACTTAATATGTCACTTGGGAAAATTAATACATCCCTGTTGGCACTTTTCTGTACTTTTCGAGGCTCCGTTTTGCGCAAACGTGATTTCACCCAGCCGTGACAATCTTCCAATGTAAATTAGGTTAGGGAAGATGCTAGGTGTAGTTATTTTATCGCATATAATTTTATTTGCCAAAGAAACCAATTTTAATAGGCATTTTCTTTGATGTACCATGTGAACTCTACCTTATGTAAAAGTAGTAATTCTTCCAAATAAAGGAACAATATATGTGTGGCGGTTGATGTACCTACTCCACCGCCTCTTCAAATTATTTTATGTTAATTTAGGTATATATTATAACCAATCTAAGAGCCATGGGCGTGACTAGGTAGAAACTGTTATTAAAGACTTCAGTAGATGGTTATAAAGATAGACAATATTGGTTTGTAATCTACAAAAAATTGCAACAGAATACTGCAAATTTATTATTATAATCAAAACACATAACCAACTAATGTATATAATATTAAATACTGAAAACAATTGTATTAAATCATGTAATACGTAAGTATACTTAATTAAGTTATTGTATTATTTATTAGAAAGAACAAAAATACAAAAGTAAATAATTTCTCACATTAATTTCAGCCAATATCTACAAGAATATCCGTGTGGCGCCATCTATTACTTACGCAGCAAACTTTCCACTGCGAATTTCAAAGAAACTTTATTGCAACTTGGCCAGTCGGTTCCGTGAATTGTCCGTCCTTTTCTGGCACACACTTCAAGCGAACACCCTACCTTTTCTACCAGAGCTACGTTGAATGACATGGTCGATGCAATTGTCCAATCTAAATACACCCCTCTTGTTCATATGATAAGGTTGCAGTTGCAATGCAAATGAATTCTATTTAGTTTGTACTAAAGATGTTACCTTGGCGTTGCGGAGTGCACCTTGAAATATAGTTGTCTCGCTCGCGCATTAGTCGATATCTCTTTTTGGTACATGTAGGATTATGTGTAGATATCTCGTTCGACGGGAGATAAACAGATGTCTGTTAGTAGTGACAGCCGTATGAGATGCTAAAGAGGTAGACATACCACCATGTTGGAATAGGCGGAGCGAGCGGTTAGTTCTTCTTTTAGTACGTTTATGGCGGTATCAATAGAGAATGTGCATTCTGTAGATTTTCATTCACGATTGAAACCAATTTGATAAACAAATAAAGAAAAATGGTAACAAAATGATAGATAATTATTAGAGTTACGATATTTTGTGACGATAATTTCTTTCACGTTATTTACTTAGTATTTTTATTTATTGAAAAACTATTACAATTTTATAACGGGATATCCCGAATCAAAATTGAAGTCAAAACTTCATATAATACATCATTAAAATATTTGAAATTAGTATTTTTTTTTAAATGTCATGTAACTTGAAAAGGTAAAATAGGAACCCTTGTGGAGAGACTCCGTGTCTATTGGTAGAACCATTTCTCAAAAACTGTAAAGTTTCGAAACTTGTTTTTTGTTCTGGAAGACATAGATAAACGTACCTATGAATATGAATTATTTCAGATTTTTTGGCTTGTAAATTTCAGAGATAAGGATAGGTAGATCTTTTTTCTTATATTTTGGTGATATGTCAAAAATATTAGTTAAAAATATCTACAATGTAAAATAAAACAATAGTTTTATAATGTGCAAGCAAAGCCCTTTCGTAGTAGTAATAAATAAGTATTATTACCCACTCGCCACAGTTGCCTCATTTTCAGATTTCGACCCCTCATTTCAGAGCCCCTTTTTAACCACACCCAAATTTATTTCTAAATGCTTTTTACCTAAAATAGATGTAGGCAAGCATGTGCTTATAACTGTGCCTTTCAAGTTGATAGCATTATAGTAGTTTCTGAGAGAAATGGCTGTGACATACAGACGGACGGACACAGAAGTCTCACTATATTGTTTCCTTGTTTACAGTTTAATACCTTTACAACATAGTAAAGGTATTAAATAACCTATACATTATAGTTTAATACAATTAAATACCTAGTTTTCGGAGCCCCAATTTCAAAATTTTCACAATTATTCGAATTTTATTGTTGACCAGCTGTTGCCCGCGACTTCGTTCGCGTGAAAAACAATTAACGCAAACTTTGGCCTTTTCTTACTTACATAATGTCTTACAAAGTAATCTGTAATAGTTTGTAAGATGTCAGTAAGAAAGTATCAAGTTTTAGTGGTTGTTTAAAAAAAGAATATGGACGATGTACCTAACTATTTATTTATTTAAGTATACATATATATCTGCCTAGAAAAAAGAAATGGGTTGGCAAGAGACTGACAAAAGTGAGGCAGCAGGATCTCGAACTGATTGACAGTAGACTGCTGAAGACCCAGCTGTCCACGCACGTCGCTGGTCCGCGAATTTACAATAAAATACCAGCTCCTATCCGAGATACTAAAACGTACAACAGTTTCGTTATTGAATTTAAAAAATGGTTGATCCAAAAGGCCTATTACTCTGTCAACGAGTTCCTTGACGAACGATGTTTGAAACTGTAGATTTATATGCTGCACTACTTTTTTTTTAATTTTAGTTTTTAAACTTGTTGACTTTATACTTACTTTAAGTAAGAAATTTTACTATTATTGATCATGACATGCTAACATTTTATTATTTATTTTTTGACAATGTATGATCATTACTGAAATAAATGAATATGAATATGAATATTTTTATGTACTTAGTAAGTATAGTAATTAATTACCTTGATATTTATAAGTACCTATGTTATTGTTGTGTAAATAAAATTCTCTTATTTATTACATTTTCCATAATGATTGCACACCTTCCTCTGCCCGAAGGTTGCCTGGAAGAGATCTCTCTTAGCGATAAGGTTAAATTGTACTTCACCATTTCCTTTTCTATCTTTTATTTGTTGTTTTCTACTTGTGTAATAAAGTGTATTTTACTTACTTTAATTTACTAACTTTCATGTTCCTATATAATAAACTAATAATCCGTTCGTGAGACAGATGTATAATAAGATAGATCTGGTAACAAAAGTGATCCATGGCACAGGAAGACGCCCATAGTTCATTGGCATATCGAATAAAATTGCATGACGTTTCATTCACAAAGGGTACGTCACTCGGGTTGCCATTTTTACCGAATTGCGCATTCTTACATTCTTCTTAAAAATTGTTTTATTATGCTGGCAATATTCTTTTTAAAAATAAAATGTTTCGATGTGCAAATGCGTGAACATAATAAATTTAAACATTTAACAAATTAAAAATCATGGAATATATTTTTATGGTAATCTTTGTGATTTGTCGGTATCCAATTATGGTAACACTCAGTTAATTGCTGACGTATCCTTGTGAAGTGAAACGTCATGCAATCCGTATTCGTGTTGCCTCTTCTTATGCCATGAAGTGATCTAAAATTATTTCTCTACGAAAATAATAAAAAAAATATATGTATACTCTACTCTAAGAGCTTTATAAAAACTATACCCCACACGATAGATTGTAAAAGTATTTTTAATGGACCTTTACTTGTATGAGACCCCTTCAACATATTAAATTATTTTACAATATATTAATGTTGATTTTCAGATTAATGGGTCATGGGAATTTTGAAGACTAATCATTTTTCGTTTATGCTCTAAACCCGCATCACAGACGGAGGGACTGACAACGGAGCGCCGGCAAGAGGGCTCCGTAAGAGGTCCGTGGGCTAAAAAGGGTACTTCATCTCATCAAAACAGTAATTCGTATAACTCTTTATTTTTTTAATATTATTTTGCAGTCTATGTAGGGTAGGATGGTCTAATATTGCACACTTAACGTTTGATCGTCTATAAATGATTAAAAAATAAAAAAAAATAATAAAATCAACTATATTGTATTTTTATCATAGGTTCTTTGACCTGCAGTCAGAAACTTGATCTCCGAAGTAAGCAAAAAATCTAAAATAATTTACACTCATAGACATTTTTATTATTTACAGGAAAATTAAAAACGAAGTTTCAGAACATTACAGTTCACAGGAAATAAAAAAAAATACTATAATTTTTTAAACGACATAAAATTTGAAATAATAAATACTGGTAGAAGGTATTATTGTGTATTCCAGGAAAAATAAAACAAAGTTCTAAACGTTTATGGTTTTCAAGAAAAAAAATTAAACTTCAAGACTTTTGCAAGACTAAAAAATATATTTTTTGAACGGATTCCTCGGTGCGCGAGTCCGACTCAACTTGGTCGGGTTTTTATCATAATTATAATAGGCGTTAGTCGATCAAGTCATTTTGAAAAGTAAGTTCATGTATTATATGGTATATGCATGGAACACCTGGAAACACGAGCATGTAAAGACGTAAATTATATACAGTTAAATAAAAATATGTGTCTCTATTTTTCGGTTAGAAAGAAGATCTTTCATATTGAGAGTTTTGAATAATTAAGGAAGCTGTGGGTTTCTTTTTCCGCAGTCTTTTCTTTTTTTATAAACTTTTTTTCTTGGCTCTCCACTCTAGGCAAGACAAAGGCCTTCCCAAGGGAAGTCTTCTTACTACAAGAATAATGATAAAACAATTATAGGATTCGCCTCTCCCATTGGAAGCTTGCTGTCTTATAGGACTATCTGTTTTGTTAATGTAACGCCAATTAGACCAACCCCACAGGTATAAGTAAACCCCTTCCTTCTTTTAAGTTTATAAGTACAGTCGACCGCAGGTCAACCTACCCATAACGTCAAAATTTGAGAATCCGAAATTTATGATATTGCGCGGGCATATGCTTGAGATGTAATCAAAGGTTTTTGACAAATGGTATACCATAGCTGGTTGTTGACTGTACTAAGTTAAATTTTGAAGTGAAGGTACATCTGGTCCCGTTTACGTACATATGTCACGCGTTTCTAGCCCAAACGGAGCAAGATGCACATTTCAAAATTTAACTAAGCTCTAGTATTACTAGTAGGTATTAGAAAAGTTCTTATTCGAATATCGATTTTAATTTTTTTTAGAATTATATTATTAGAGGCGGTCTCATACAGTACCTATACAGGGGGATCTATGAATAATAGTTTTGTACCCTTTGGTGTGGGGTATCGTTGTTTAGAGCATATCAAGTAGAGTAGGTACGAATATATTTTTAGGGTTGGTAAGTAAATGATAAAAAGAACCCTTATGCTTGTTAGACTTTGGTGTCAGTCTGTATGTCACAGCAATTTTTTCAGGATCTACTAGAGCTATCTACTAGAAAGGCACAATAGAACTTGCTTGCTCACATCTTGCCTAATTTGGAAATAATTTTAATTTTATCGAAAATGGGGTTCGAAATCTGAAAGTTTTATTTAATTTGCCAAAGTTTTAACTTATGGCCTAAATGTGTTATGACGTATATAAGCGCCCCTCAAAGTTATCAATATTACCACCACTTTTGTTACCAGCTCTATCTCATTAACGGATCTAGGAAATTTCTAATTGTCTAGAATATTGTAATTGTTTGAACAACAAATACTCAATTTGTACTAATTAACAACTTACCTACCTTTGAATTATTGATAAAGGATGTTAACATTGTTATTGAACATTGTTATATGTGAACATTGTTATTTTAATATAATGTTATTATATAAATTTCACATATTATTAAGTAAGTTTCTTTGTCATTTTATTGCCACTGCACCGCCATAACATATCTACATGCCCAAAGGTCAGCTGGCAGAGAATGCCGCAAGGCATTAAGCTCACCTGTACACAAAAGTATTAAAGAATAAAAAATAAAAAAAAATGTTTCTGCAAGTTTTCAGAAGAGTTTACTAAACTGTAGGATACTCGTACATAAATTTTGTTACAGCCTGTATAAGAGGTCAATAACCAGGTGAACCACCTGCTTAGAAATCCTAAATGGATACCAATTGTGACGTATTGTATCTCCAACTAGAATTGGCGCGAAAACGATTTATAATGTCGTAAAAGCAATGAATGCAATCTAAACACATTAAATAACTCTACCAAATCAAAACGCAGTAAGCGACGGTGAGTCGCTAGCAAAAACAGTCTCTAACGTATTTTTATTACGTTTTATTACTTTGTGAAAGATACGGTCGTTTAGGGCGGCGTAAATCGGAGTTAAACAATATTAGTTCCGACAAAATCCGCAGCTATTGTGGCAGCACTGTGCCGAAAAACATGTGATTTTTATTAAAATATATTGATAATGAAATTAATATACTTTAATGTATATTTTTTCCTGTGTTTAAAGTTTAATTTGGAGGTTAAAAGTGGTAATTAAAAGTTTAGTAACAATGAACAGCGCCATCTAGCGTCGAGTGGCAGAACTTGTACGCTTATTGAGCTTACACACACTTGGATAATTTTCCTCTTCCCTCATTATGGACATAGATTTAAACATGTGTTGGTATGTAGATGGGACACTGTGAAAAATGAGAAAAAAAATACCTTAGCTACCTGAAAAAAATAATTCTAAACTAGTAGGTAGGTAAACAAAAATAAATGCAGAACGTAGGAAGAGTTAGTAAGTAATATTATGTATAAGAGTCATAATCTTTTACAGATAAATTCTATGGTGCCATCAAGAAACTTGCAATTGTGAAGAAACCTATAATTTTCCAACCAGTCGGGTACCGATTCTGTGCAGATTGTCGCAACGTCATGCCTCGTAAGGCTTAGGATTCATAGGCTCTTTCTATCGCGCGACAAATTTCTTAGGGTGGTATATCGAGAAGCTCACTATTCTTTCTATGAGCCGTTCCTGGTGACATTAGTCGATCCGAGAGCCACATGGGTGGTTGGATCCTCTCGTCAACGGATCGGCTAATCACCAGTGCGTTTCCTACACACAATCGGGACCCAGGGTCCCTGGACAGGGTCCTCCAGCCTTCCCCATAGACCTTCCCGTTCCTCCAAATCTTTAATCTTAGTTTTCGTACATAACTTCTCGATATATTATCCTCGTTTCTAAAGTAATAATTGGGCAACTCACCAGGGGTAGTTTTCTTCTCTTAGTTACTTCCTTTTCGTAAAATTCGTTAATCTGCGCCCCCGTCTCGTCTTGGCGGCGTCTACCTCCTCTCCCCTCCTTTTCTTACCCTCCGAAGTGACCACTAACTCAATCTCAACCCTCGTTATTAATTTCTTATAAAAACGTGACTAGCTAAGTGTTACCAGCGTGTTTACTCAATTTTACCTACCTCCATTCGGAAATCGCAACACAGATAATTTACGCTCAAATTCAAAGCAATTAAAAAACATATAAGTATTACAACATTATACCACAAATAAATATTCATAAAGGATAGGTATTTCTGCACATTAAAAAAAACATTTTGTTAGGACTGATGATAGAATAATCTGACTGTAATGTAGGGAATATTAACTTCCTATAATGTATAGAGCCAAAGATCTAAGTAATTCAAAATATACAAGTGATATTACCTATGTTGAAAATTAATATGAAATGAAGACATCAAACGAACTTGTAACTTTAAGCTATATTTAAACTGAATAATATTGTGAGTTTTCTTTATAGGTAAGTAGCTACTATAGCATTAATAGGTGATCTTAATAAACTTCAAAGCAATTTTGGTAAAGAAATGTCATTGTCATGTCACTATACAGTCCGTTTCTTTTATAAGGAACAAACATGACCGTTAAATTTTTTGCTAATTCTTCTTTATGTAAAGCTAATAATGATGGTCACTTTGTTTTCTAAATGTGGTAACCAGTAAAAAAGTACAGCAAAAACGTTTGGTAAAAACTCACCTTTATACGAAGGGTTACGCTTTCCGTACAATACCGCTATCCGAGTCATTTATGGGGTAATATAATTATACAATGGTACTGTGACATTGGGTATTACTGATGCTCTATAAAATTAAAATAAAAACTAGCCGTATTCGCTTTGCAGCAGAATTTGTTGTTAGTTCCGATTTTTGGCTTACAGAGTGTAGTCATTGGTGTGTTTGCTGTACGTTTTTAATTAATTAAGTTGTGCAAAAGGGTTAATTAAGTGATAAAATAGTTTACTGTGTTCGAGTTACTGTGATTAGTTAAGTGATAAAGCGTGACTAGACGTGTTGGTAGGTAGTTACAGTTAATGGATTTTTTTAAATCTGCTCGTGAATTGTATATTAAAATAAATATAGGATCTGAAAATATACTATCAATTCGAATAGTTTAGCTGCACATCAGTATCAGACTAGAATAAGCACAACTTAAAAACAATGTCCCACACACTGAAGAAGTCGAAAGGATCGTTGTAGCTTTGTAGGTGTGTGCTGGGGTCTTTGACTTATAACAAATTGCCAAAGGATGTAACGCATAAAAACAAATCGCAAATATCGATGAAATATTTTAAATAATAATTGTTATGCACAAAACATTGATCACAATCCACCTGGAAATCTCAAAATGGAGCCCAGCTACAACTGAGATTGTCATATAAGTCGCGTATGTAATTAAAGTAACGACCCCCCATGTGTCATGCATCAAACAATGGAAGGCCCTAACAACATGATACTCATAAGGAAAGTTGGATAGGCTATTCTTAAAATAAATAATAGTGACCAATTGGTGGCTATGTAACATGCCAGTCACATTCTTTGCTAATCTACTGAATACATTATTAGTTTATCGTTTTAACTTCGGTGTAGTTGGTACAGTCGATCACAGGTCAACCTACTCAAAACATCAAAATATGTGAAACTGAAAGAAACATGTTACGCGGACATAAGGGTAAGATTTAATCGAAGAAATTTAACAGATGGTATACTTTAGCAAATGGTTGACTGTACTTACCTACTTAGTTATTGAGTTTATACTAGGTATATTATTCTTACAATTAGTTTGTGTAGGTACCTAGCTAGAGTGTCACTATTTAGTAATCTGTGATAAGGAAGTTTGAAACTTATTAGTTGGAAGTTATTAAATATTTTTCTCAATCTAACCTAACATACCTAGTTGTTTTCATGTTTTAAATTAATTTACTTCATTGTGATCATATTCGGCACTACATTTTATTAACTCGCCTTTTATTAGTTACCTAAGTACCCTATTTAAATAATATTTATCTTACTGACGCTATAAGTATGCAAAATAAATATTAAATATTTAATTTAATATTTATTTTGCATACTTATAGCGTCAGTAAGATAAATTTTATTTAAATAGGGTACTTAGGTAACTAATGACATTTGCCATTAAAAAAACTATTAGTAGAATCAAAAATCCAGTATTTACAGGCTACATATATACATATGCTAATATGGTGTAGTTCGGCGTGATTGATATTAGTGATATCTTTGAATCTTAATCGAATGGCATACGAGTATATGTGGCAGCGAATATAAACGCTAGTCTAACTACTTGAATACTAACAACTAAAACTAACTAAAAATAACTTAGAAAGTTTGGCTTCTCTATAAGCTTGATAATCTTAAAATATCACTGACGTAGCACCGGTATTATTTTCGTTTAAGACTTGGGTAAGTTTTTATTTTAGTAAATGTTTAAGCTGATTTCAATTAGGTATTAAACCTACGATTACATTAATGTATGTTAATACTGCCTATACTTAAATATAATTTACAAAAGCAGTAAATAAGTACTTATTTTATATTATACATGGTGCATAACTGAACTAGATCTTTATAGCAGCCTTTACATTCATAAATGAAGTTAAGTAATTATCAATTAATGATAGCCTAGGTTCAATGGTTTTACTTTGAACACAGCTGTGTTGGATTTTTCTTACTCTCATTGAATTTTGTTGATAATTACTTACTTATTCATCTTCTTATTCATACAATCTTATTTGTAAGATGATCGTCAAAGTATTTATAATAAGTGATAGGTAAGTACCTACATAATGTTCATTTGCACTGGTCACAGAAGAGAGCTGTCCTCCGAGATACAGGAACTTCCTAGTTCGGAGGTCAGCGTTGATTGTAAACTAACTTGTTGCTCACTAATTTTATTTAGTTTAATATAACACATGCTAAAGTTCCTACTGGTGTATGGACTATGAATCCATTGTAATCTTACCGCACAAATAAACTATTCTTATTCATGGTAAAAAATAACAAACTTGAATTAAAACAAGTAAGCACGTACTTACAAATTAAAGAAATTTACAATTCATAACAGATAAACAAATAGTATCTAAAAGATGTGTAATTACCGCCAGTTTTTGAGTCAATTACATTGTAACATCGCCTATCTAGTTCTACCTATCAGTAAATCTTACCTTTCAAGATAGAGGAGGTGGAATATAGGCAAACGTCTCGGGTTGGCCGCCGGCACGCAACCTTTCGTGCCGGCGGCTACTCAAACCAACGTGAAACTGCTACACCACAATAACTTTTCACCTCAAAAACTATATTTTCACCTTTCTTCCAATGAAACATCACACACATTGTATTACCGGTTCATTTTGTCAAACGAAACTTCAATTTGGTCTTGTAGTTTTTCTAGGCTTACAGAAAATGTAAATGAAAAATGTATTGGACCCGACAATTGGTAATGTAAGCGTTTATTATGTAGTGAATTTTTTATTTAGGTACATATTGCACGAACGACTTGTTGCAACTTTATTTCTTGGGAGTTCTAGGTTATGGTGATCAAACATTCAGATAAATACTTAGTTTGCAAATGTAATAATTATCTGAGTGAGAGAAAATATTTGTGCAACATTTGTTATGAAAACGTTGTCAATTTTTTTGTTGTAATACCTATACCTAACAAGAATGTAAAAATGTGCAATTCGGTAAAAATGGTAACCCAAGTTAAGCAACTTTGTGCTTGGATTATCATACAAACCCTAACTGTTTTGTCCCGAGAAGTATGAGCCATCTTCTTGTAGGTACCATGGTAAAACAACAATAGTAACTTTGGACACTGTAAACAACATCCGAGATGTAGCAATACAAGCGGATAAATTATATGAATTTTGTTACTTTGTCAAATACTCTATAAACGTGAAAACACTAAAATACTACTGAAACTCATGTGTAGCTTATTTACCTATAAATATACGACTATCCAGAAGACAATTACCAACATAAACTTTTGCCATTCTGACCGTTTTGTTGTGTTCCTCAAAGTTTTATCGTTGTAAAGTGAACATTAGTTCTTATATTACAACATGAATGATAGGCGTGTCGTTGGCACAAGTCAGGAAACTATTTGGAAACCAGTTTTATAAAACAAGCGACGACCTTTGCGTGAGTCACGTCGTTTACGTTTTTTTGTGTCACATTTAGCGAGTTCATTTCCTGAAAAACTGAAGTTTAGGGCTGATCTACACATCTTTATTTCCGTTGTTTGCTTGTCATAAGGTATCGCCTGTTTTAATGGGTTTATCGTAAAAGCGGGGGGACAGATATAATTATGACAATAACCTTACTACCTATTTTAAAATACCTTTATGAATATTGCCAAGTTACAATGATGAATTCTGTTTTTTTTCTGTCTGATATGGATGTAGTTAGCATTACTCCGTCAAAATGTAAAAAATCTAAGAAATAAAATTTTGAAACTAAATACTAACTAATTTAATTTTCTTGCGTCTGAAAGACTGTAAAAAAATTAAACTTCTTCAAAATAATAATACGTTGTCATTGAAGAAAGATCACAGGATTAAGTCACATATTTCGTCATGGTCTCCTTTCCATGGGAGACACTTATTACAGCCTAAAATCTTAACAAAAAGCGCACTTAAGTCAAGAATTTAAATCGCTCAGGTTTACAAGTTTGAGTAACGTGACCTCTACATATTTTATCTGGAGTGAGCTCGATTGTAGACTCATGTCGTCCTTTCTCCTGTACCTTCAATCACCACTTTATCCTGATCCGCATGCCCCTTCTTAACTTTATGGAAATGTATCCATAGGAAGAAGAATGTAATGACCTGTATAGTTCTTTATAACTGGTCGGTATCCTTATAAGTGTTCGCTTATTGCAGCAGATACCAAGGACTTATGTTTAACAGAAACTTGACGAAGAAAAATTAAAAACGCTTAAAATATAATTTATTATATGAGAAAAAACTAGTCTGCTAATTATAACACCAATTTGGTTTTCAAAGTGGTATCATATTTCTTTGCTCAAAGCAGCTGTCAGTGAGAACACAAACATTTTATTACAAAGATATTTATCTATAGGAAGCGTTAAAGTTATGATTTGGCAATTAATTTTATGAAATCTGAGTCTTAAGTCTTTATAAAACACTAAATATAAGTCGTCTATTGATTTTTAGTCGTTTCGCACATTTATGTATGTAGGTAGGTGTAGTCAAAAATTATAAAATAACTCTGAAAGATTTGGGAACATAATCATTTTCATGTGTGATATTTAGTGTGATTATTATAGAGATCTAGGAAATATAAATATATATTTTAGTAAGTACCTATCTAGTTATTTAGGCGAGTACATGGAGTTTGTGACATCTTATTGAATACAAAATATTTCTACCAAACTGTTTAACCAAATTTGCCCGGAAAGCCTTCGCAGTTTATTAACCAAAAAAATACACATCGGGCAAAGTAGTGTTTGTAAATTTTCCCGCTGACCTACTTGTATATCTGCGAGACCAGCTACTATTGATCCACCGCGTCTCTTTTAATTCTGTAATAAGTGGATCAAATCGGGGGGAGGGAAAGATGATTTCGGGGGTCTGGATCGAGTGGTGAGGTATGTACAGGCGGATCGATACTACCCTGGCAGGTCGCCCAGCTTCGTTCCCGCATTATTGTTATTGCAGCCTGTCAGTATCTATCTGCTTCCGCTATCGGCATTGGTTCTGAGCCTAGTAATACCTTAAGATATGGGGCATATTGGGGTCTTGGAGATTGGATACGGTACCTAACCTAGCGCATGATATAACTTAAAATTAAATTATCCATTCTAACTTTTCCCTATTAGGTTGGTACCGTACGTTTTCACGTTTGTACGTTGAATGCTGCCTTATTTCAAGGGAAAAATCATTCAATAAAAAACCTACATTACTATAGCAGCTTGAAACTTACTCAATTATTGGAATAACGAGTTTATAATTTCTTTATTCGACAATAAAAACTTTAAATTGCTTTCCTGTAAAATTATCAAAATGGCACCTTTTACCCGTCAATTTAATTCTGACATAATACAAAATTAA
The DNA here is from genome assembly GCA_947369225.1 of Hofmannophila pseudospretella. Taxonomy (NCBI): domain Eukaryota; kingdom Metazoa; phylum Arthropoda; class Insecta; order Lepidoptera; family Oecophoridae; genus Hofmannophila; species Hofmannophila pseudospretella. The sequence goes on along the minus strand of OX376321.1, from coordinate 6,469,852 downwards.
AAATAAAAGTTTAATATTTATTTAATATAAATGTGCTTGCGATCGCACATTTATATGCCTTTCGTCAAGGCTAATTTACAATGCCTTTATGAATATTTCCAATTTTTAGAAAATTATTCTGACATTAATTATAATTGTTTGTTTTACTACTTACTTATATGCTACTAAAACAAGTAAGTAGTAAAACATATAAAATGCTACTGAATCCATTACAATTTAAGAAAAATATGAACCTATTGTGGTTTTCTTTATAAGGCCATTAAATATAAATTGTCGAAAAAAGTTGAGTAAATTATAATTATGGAAATAAATAAGTCGTAATAGCGAAGGTGGAGTGAAAAATTATTTAAATTACTTACCTACATGGTACTTATGTTAGGCTGTATAAATTTTCTTGCCACTTTATCATAATAAAGTAATTTATGTTGATATTGTTAAGATTTAAAATATTTTTAACTGTAGGTATAGGTAATAATAGACTGATGGCTAAGGAATCATTTCCTTTTTTTTCTGAGTAATATTAGGCAGTATTTTAATAGGCTCCTATCATATAATTTATTTTGTCCAAATGAAAAAAATAATTTTAAATTATGTTGAATCGAGTTCTACCATGACATAATATATGTCCATACTAATATTGCATTGGTATTTAGTTATACGTATAGGTAGTAATTCTTAACATTCACATAAATTATTCTTTGTAAAATGTATAAGTGTATACTTATGTATAAATGTAGGTAGGTACTCATATCATACACATTTTATTACAAAGAACCGAAGCTCAACTGAAGCGAATTATAAAAAGACTCCTCGTCAAATGAATGCCGTCAATTTACATAATTTGAACTTGTTTAAAATTATGTTTCCAAAATGATGCTACTTATGCTCATTCATTCACATAACATACATTGTTGCTTCAAGCCCACGCTCGATGCGACTACAATTTTTTTTATCGAACAGTTTCTGGTTTCCATAAACAGTATCCTTACGTATACTTAAGAGCAGTTAGCTTCGATAATTTTGCGAGCGATCTTAATTGGGTTCTTACTGATGATATTTAGAAGTTTCCTGTAGATAGGTATTATTGTGTGTTTGTGTATGTCGGTGGCGTCGTGGCTAGGACGTCAGACTCCCATGCGGGAGGTCCGAGTTCGAAACCATGCAATGTCATGTACCAATGAGTTTTTCGGGTTTTTTCGAAAGACTTACGTACCTACATTTATCGACTGCTCTGACGGTGAAGGAAAACATCGTGAGGAAACCTGCACACTGAGATAGCCAGTGTGAGAAATGGGGAAGGCAATGGCAAACCACCCCATTAAATCTGCCACGAGAGTCGTTCTATGTGATTTATTCCTTAGAATGATCACGACCTTCAGAAATGAGGAATATGACTTAGGAGAGAGAGATGTCCTCTTGGGGAAATCCTTGGATCCATCCAAGGAATTTCTATATACTAGTAGGTACCTAATATCATCATGTGGGTAACATCTGAAACAGATTAAAATATAAAATTACTTTAGGGTTTTTGTCCGCTCATAATTGAGGTGTTGATCACTCATCTCATCAACGTTAATTTGCGAGTTAGGTATGGTTAGAAAATACCTAAAATTCAGATTAGTTTTTTTTTTACCAAAACGTAAGCAAGTACATATTTATATTATATGAGTATATTTAGGTTTTTTTATTATTTTTTATTTACTACTAAACCCGCATTAGGTATAGGTATTTTAGGTAGGTTTTTTTCATTAGGTATTTTTTATGCAATCGGCTAATTTCTAACGATAGTAATATATTCGTAAATGTTAAGCAAATATGTAAAACAGTTGCTACTGACTTATTTTATTGGGATACGGTTTGACCTCTTAATCTTGTGAAACCTTAAATTGTACTTATATTATAAAACGCTATTATTATGTTTTATGACCGTATTAATAGAATTTCATGAATGTAGACAACATATTCAATTCACAGGGGGTACAAACAAGAAAATGAGATATTGTTTACAAGCGTTTTTCCTATAAATTTTTAATAGGAAAACAATAACAGAAGCGGTCGGGTAGCTTCAATTTACGCCTTCGCAATAAACGTTCGTACATCTGGCGCCTGTTTGAATTGTAATTTTATCGCCTCGATGACATTCCCGTGCAGTTCAATTATACTTTATCGCTTTCTATGGGCGACAGCCTTGCGGCGCTGCCTTACGTGGATCGATACAGGCTTCAATTTCAGCTTGGTATATGAACTTTAATAATTAATATAGTAACCTATGTCAATAGTTACCTATTGCTTGCTTGCTTGCTTGCTTATCGTATGGTTAGTGGCCAACCTATTTGTCAGAGTTGTTAAGGCCGCCCGTAGGCATCTGACATGGCTTAACGACTGCTGTCGAACGACAACAACCGGGACCGACTGCTTAACGTGCTTTCCGAGGCACGGAGGCATCTCAGATGAAATATGCCACTAGCGGTCACCCATCCAGGTACCGACCGCGCCCACGTCGCTTAACCTGCACGATCACTTTCGGACCGTGCTCGCAACTAGGCTACGAGCTCCTCGACCTTACCTATTGATTAGGCGACTTACAAATTAAATTAAATGGTAGTGTGCCTACTTAAATAGTTTTGCCTTGAGGCAATAGGTACCCTGTTTTCTTTCATTAGTGAATTTATGCAACAAAGGGTAGGTATGTATGTTATGAAGATATAAAAGACCTTAAATAATGTTGTTTTCTAAAAACAACTTGTTGTTTGTAATAACGCTTAGCATATTGGTAGACAGTAGGTAGCATAATAGGTATACTTAAGTAAGTTCCAGAGGTCGTTGCCTTGAATGCACTGGGCATCCGTTTCTTGATTGAATGAAACTTGATCGCCTTCTATCTTCCCAGACACATTTATTCCACGCGCACGCTTATTCCAAACTATTGTTTACCACTACCACTCTAGAACAATAGAGCATTATAGTTCACCTCGAAAAAGAACCAATTTTGATTACAAGATTTCTCGGTATCTATACCCTGGTCCGCGCTGCACTGTATGACCGAATTTTTAGATAAACTCTAAAGAGATAAGATTATCTCTAGAGAGGTGGTGGTAAACAATTGTTTGGAATACGTGTGCGCTGGATCTCGGACTAATTTTAAGACAATTATTTTGAATTGTTTTTGTAAAACACGAGGTCTACAACCAGTGATCAGATAGCGCATTTGTCAAAAACAATTCAATTTGGTTTGGAGATATACAATGAATTTCTGCGTTCATTAAATGTGTTGAATTTATATTTTAATTTTTGACCATATGTTTACGTAATTAGTGCACTTTTTGGCCAATTTGTTCATAATAATTATTAACATATGCTTAATTAAAACTTTAATCATGTTCTTTGCATTTTTGCAGGTAGTCCCTTTACTACAAAACTTTTCGCGCAGGTTGGTCTCGCAGCACTATACCTTCACCTAACTCTTGAAGACAGCGACCAAATAATTATATACTTACTAACTTACTAACTAGACTTAGTGTCTCAATTAACCAGAGGCCAAATTTAACAGAATTCCGATAAAGGCTCGGGTTTCGTTAACATGATCCCTCTGGCTCATTACGTAGTCGGCGCTGAGAAAAAAGGACTAAAGGAGACTTTATATACGAAATTAATTCGGCATCACACCTGTCGAGCTCGTAACTTTTCCCTCAGTATAGCTTTACAATGAAGGCTGACCCCGGCACTATTATTTCGCCCTTCTACCTCGTTCGTCTTGGCGGCGTCGTCAAAGAAGACATAAAAATTATATAAAGTCTTCATTATATCGACATTTGACAGTTCGATTTTCGAAATAGTATCTCTGATTGGTTGGATTATCGACGCCTTTCGAGATACTACAAATCCAATTTAAACTTGTTAATAATTTCAGATACAAATTATTCACGAACATTTGGGCAGAGAATGGGTTAATTTGGTAATTAATATTATAACACCTTTAGGTTCCTGTCAGTTCGCAGCTGTAGAGTCGTATTTCAAGTCGTGAAAAAATTATGAGTGTTATGCCGACGAACACGGCCATAAATTATGCTCTTGATTTTCCTTGTGGTTCCAACAATGATATCAAAACTATTACAGACTAATTAATTAATACATTACACAGACTCATTTTGTTTGCGATTTATTAATAGTTTTTTTTCCTTGATTCCATTATGATAAGTTCTATGTACCTAAGTACATACTCTTACGTATTTAATAAAGAATTTTTAATAAATCATCATACTCCATAAAAATCCTTTAACGAAACTGTTGGTACTAAAATACCTACGCTGTGAAAAAATAAAACGTCTTTCCCAAAGCTAAATTCTGTAAACGTGTAAAGTATGATGGCTGCCCTCTAAGTAAAGTGAAGCGAGATGCAGGCGAATACTCGCTGAAAGTTTCAGCCGGGAATGTTCCAATTCCATTTCGGTAAGAGACTAATAATACACTTTTTTTCCTCTTTTTACTTCTTACTTCCACCCTTTACTGTTATACACGAAAACGGACAGCAGTAGAGTCGAATGTTTTAATTTATTTTTGAGGATTATTTTGGTAGATCCGTAAAATGACTAGATAGACCGGGCTTAAATTTTACTTTAAGGCCGTTTAAGTACTCATCCAAGCGGGGAAATGACGATCCAGAGGTAAAAAAATTGACTCAACCGCTTCTTCATCTCAATCGCAAGCTCGCAACGAGCCACGTCTTCGTATTTTCTCCGCTGAATATATTAACTGAATTTCATTAATTACGACTATCTACACTCCACATGCATACATAAACACTAATTACATCATTGCCCTACAATTTAACTGTGAGAAAGTGGCTGTTGGCAGAATTTTCTATAAGTCAATTTTTTTACCTCTGGATCGTCATTTCCCCGCTTGGATGGGCACTTAAACGGCCTTAAAGTAAAATTTAAGCCCGGCCTATCTAATGACCAATAATTATAACAAAAAGAAACTAAGGATAATAGGACATATCACTTTGGACATTATCATTATACAAAATATCAATATACCTTAGCATATTTTCATTTATTAACCACAAACTGAGTAATACTAGGCTTTCTTAGATAAATTAGAAAAGGCTGCATTTTTTTCTGCAAGCAGGATTTGAAACCGTTCCGATTCGTGGCAAATTTTTTCAATATTTTACAAATTTTTTACTTAGCTTACTAAGTAAATAGGACTATTTCATTTTCTAAATATAATTTTAAAGAAACTCGTTGAGTAATTTGTGGGATCCAGTTTAGTGTAAGGAAATTATTTATTTGACTCTTTAATTTATTTAAGTATGCCTAGCATTATTTAATACTTAATTAATAAAAAAAACGGACAAGTGCGAGTAGACTCGTGCTCTGAGTGTTCCGTACAGACTTAATTATCTAGATAGTTACTCTTTAATTTACATAATCACTCGTATATACTCGTAGTACATGAGGCGAGCTTAAGCCACGCGGCATTAACCATTAGCTCATTTCAATATTTTAATATACTTTCCTTTATTAAAATTCGTTCAAAATTGTTTACTAATGGTTCGTCTCTATGAGCGTCCTGTCCCATAAGAACTTGCGGAGTCGGGCGGACATTGGACGGGTCAATTATTTAGATTGGCGGCGGCGACGCGGTGCCCGCCGCCTACCTACCACGCTGCCAACTAAAACTTAGCTACCCAGCAACATGACACATTCCACAGTCTCACCCTTGTAATTCTGCTACATTTTAGCCAGGTTTACCATCTTAAATTGTAACTTGTTGCTACATAGGAAATGTAATTATTTCTTTACTGTAACTGTTGGCATGGGCTGCTCGTCTGTGATAATAATAGATGAGCAGATGCAATATTCTCTGATTGCCATTCAGAATAATAGGACTATTGACCATTGAGTCGCATACCTCCTGAGCAGCATTTGCTCGCCCGTGAAGTCGCAGCAAACCGTCGGAATCCAAACAGACTTCAAATTTTCGAAGTTTACTCGAAAATTTGAAGGCAGGGGCACTCCGGTGCGTACGCATCTTAATTCTTCTTTAAAGGAATTCGCTTGAGACTCCCCGAATACGTGTAGCTGTGCCAGCTCTAAATCTTCTGCAGTTGTATCTAACGAGAAGCTGGTGGGACTGCCATTGTCTCTAATACAGAAAGAAACTATGCAACCGGTTAACCAAGCAATATTGCTAATATCTACGCCTTTCCGTATAGTAACGTTATATACACTTTCAATCAATGTGACTTGTATTCATGGTCTTCGGATATTGTTGAGATAAAATCCACACTTTACAAAGGTATAGCATTTCATAGAACGATCATCCCACACATCCAATATATCAAAGGCTTATAAATGTAGCTCCAAATATCACTGACCAATAACCAATAAACTTTATCGATATAAACTCTTTAGCCACCGATACGAGTATATTACCATTTCAAAATTCTTAAGTTTAGCCATTCATCGACAAAAATCTTCAAATTCAAATCTCTTTATTATTTTTATCTGATAAACGAATCAAGCGATTTCTGTGGTTTCGAAATATATTTTCTTCGAGCGTAGTGTGGTAGAGCTTACGTAAAAATTCCACGTATGAGTCAGTATAATACCTAGCTTGGTGCAATACAAAAGCGATAGAGATTTTCACATAACACCATAGGTAAAGTAATTAAAATTTTCCGTATTCCATAATACAGATTTAAGGTTGGCTGGAAGAGATCCCTACGGGATAAGCCCGCCTTTGTACATATTTTAATGTTTTTAATTTCTGTCTATTTTTTTCCTATGTGTGCAATAAAGAGACTACAAACAAACAAAACAGATTCTTGTGAAATCTGCATAAATCGTAACAATAAAATTCGGGATAGATTGGTTTTTATCTACAGTATTAGGTATATTTACTTACTATATGTCTTTTTATAGCGAGGTGAGATGTCTATGGGAAACGGTGATCATTGATATTTCTAGTGGCCCGTTTGATCATCATCGATGGCTTTCCTTTTTAACCCCCGACTATAAGAGGGGTGTTATAAGTTTGAGTCTCATTGTCTATATCGAATATATGTCTGTCAGACTGAGGAACATCAGACATTGTCGTTTCGTGTATACATTGTCTGATGTTCCTCTGCTCCTCTGCGGCATCATATTCCAACAACAGATGATCCGATTTGGTCACGGTTTATTTAACATAGAATTTTATCTAAAGATACTTAGAAGCCATGTCTGATAAAAATGGGATCTGTGGTTTCCAAGATCTTGGGGTATCTTTGACTGTTGGGATCTCTGGAACGGTAATAGTTATGAGGTTCGAGTTTGAGCTCAAATATTTAGGACCATGGTGCTTTCCCACATATGGAACATTAAGGACCTGATGATGTTAAGGAAAAAGTAAGGGAAGCTCTAAAATAGTGAATAGGGAGTTTCTTAAATTTTTAATTTGTGGTTACAGTTCGTGAGCACTTAGAAAAACATTCGAGTCTTAAATGACGCTTCAGTAATCGGTTATTGACGGAGACACGCGAATGTAAGACAGAGATAGAGATCGATTTTACCCGATACCCGCATGTTAGACATAGACAGACATATTTTATTGATAATGTTCTTTACACGTCAAAAAAAAGGTACTATACACTCATTCAATATGCAGCATATACCAAGGCAGGTTATTCTAAGACCTCACGAACTGTATATTATTCATATTATTTTCTATGGTGCTGCTGCTAATAAAAGCACTCGCTTCTATCTCCTCACTCGGACTACACACTATGAGCGATAGTTGTGAGTCGGCACGCGTTTGCTCACCGTATATCAATGGCTGTCTACACTTGAATATGCCTCGCTATGCCTGGACTCACGGAATAGTTTCCATCATAAAAAGGAACTATGTATCGAGTAGACCTCTTTCACTCGATTTCGTCATATGGATTCTATGAGGGAATTCATGGCTATTCGTGTGAAAATGGCCTTAATCGATAACCTATTACGCGTAGAGGCTGTTGTACGAATACACAGAACCTACGTTTAGTACACAGAACCTTTCTTTAGAATTTCTCCTTACGCTTAGAACGAGTTATAAGGAGTAGGTATAACTGATTATCCTCTAATGTCTTAACACGTTCGCACGCGGTACTTTTTCTCATTTTGGCTGTACCAATCTTCACTGCCGTACTGCATAAAATTAATGTAAGTTATTACATACCATCACTAACTGCTGGTGCCGTAATACGATACATAGAATAGCTGTCATGTCCATACTGTGTATGTCCAAAAAGGAACACATATAAATCCCACAGTGTTGCCACTCACACACAAAATGCACTCTTTTCAGAATGGCAGTGGAAGGGGCCTACGAACCAAGTTCATAGAAAATCGTCACCTATAACCGTAGTGCTTTTAAGAAAGATGTAAAGATTTGTCGGTGATTACGGTACTGTAATTATTTAAACTCAATTTAACGGCATTAGCCGTTACCGCGCGCGAACGTGTTAAATGATATTAATCCATTAGGATTAAAAATTTTCACTTGCATTACGCTACATAGTTAGAACTTAACCTATATTTTTAGGCTAAATAATAGTTTTACTAATAAAATTTCCTATATACAGGTATGTCAGGTACTTATCTACCTGATACAGTACATATAAGTATATGGACAGGTATATAGGTAAGTTTATCTTTCAAAAACTATAACACGAGCAAAGTTCTTAATACGATCTTAATACAACCTACATGCAACCTACTTAAACCTATCGTTGGATCCGATAACCGTCGGATGTCATCATCCTATCACGCACGTTACGCGTAAACGGACAGCTATTCCGTTTTATGGAGCACCGGTTCTTATAAAGTTGTTACTTTTACTTGCTCCTTCGATACTAGTGTTATTTTATTTACTTATCTACCTACATATAAATGGTAACATTTTAAAAACAAGATATCTGTGGAATGTCATACACTTACCGACTGTTTCCGATGTCGGTGTTTTTTATTTTATGAAATAACTACGGATCGAATGAAGTACGCAATTATTGTTACTTAGCATTTATATTTTTTAAATAAAAACAGAAAGTAATCAAGTGTCCAATGGATATTAAAATTAATAATTTTAATCGTTTGGATACTATAGAAAAATCGTTGAATATTATAGAAAATGAAGTGTCGATAATATTGGATGTATATTCATTAACAATTATTTTTGTTACCACCTCGAAGTATTGAATAAATTGTTTCTTTGTACACTTATTATTTTATTTATTTAGAGATAGTAACATAACAGGAGTCTCAAGTAATTGGTAATTGTCACCTATAATTTACAGCCTTGATTCTTCATTAAGTATAATTACTGAAATAATTAGTGGGTAGATAGGTAATGTAGGTAAGTCCGCAAATAACATTTTATTCGCAAGTCGGGAAGACTTGAAAAATACGTACATTTGTATAAAAATAATAATTGAATGTACGAATGCTGGTAGGTAATCATATTTACATTTTTCCTGATTTATTATGTATTAACGGTTTTCTTTAACGAAAAATAGTTGAACATTTTGTCTTTTGAAGCTCTGGACGAAGAATTTTAATGAAATTTTTGTTTCAAACGATAACCAAAACAAAGAAAACACACTGCACAGCATCTCTAGAGGGTTTGTATTTTTTTAAAATTCATTTGTGGATAAACATTTGCATCCAAACTGCGGACGAAACTGATTATGCAAACATTACGTTGGAGACAAGTGAGTGCTTCCAATTTGCAGTTCACTTTGCATTTATACTCCCCCATTATGTGTAATGAGATGTACTGGTATCGGTAGTGGTATTCGTATGCGGTTAGATGTCATTAACTGAGTTATGTAAACTTTGTGGAGTTTATTTATTTCTATTTATTTTTATTCATTCAAACACAAGTCAAGTTAATAGAAGTACGTAATACTAAACTAAGTAAAATAATAAGCATTAAAATTAGATAGTGAAGTGTTTGAAGTATAAGCGTTGCAAGCTGTTAGAGAGTGGGAGGACCTCACTAATTTAGATTCAAATAATGAAGCGACGAGAAACGAAAAAAACCAATGGCATATTATAGTACTGAAGTTGTTAATTTACAAAGCAAACATTATTTTTCCGAAGTTAAAGACAGTCAAAACTATCGTAGATTTTCACAAAGTAATAAAAACTAACTCAGTTCCTGGTTTCAATAATAAAGTCGTGTAAGGTTTTCACCTCGTACGACCATAATAGGTTTGAACGAATTCTTTCGTAGCTTCTACTTATTCAATTTATTTATATCGACAGAATTGTACATAGTTAACTACAACTACAGAATATACAGGACTTTTTAACCAAATTCAATGAGAAAATTATTCAAATGGAGAAGGTAGGTACTAATCCCTCGGTTGGTCCCAGAATAGAGCGGTATTAAATTAAGGTTACGGTACATTGACGTTTTTTCCGAGCCTTCCCTTCCTCTTTTCGTTGTATTTAATCTACCTACCGCCGCCTAATTCAATTACTAATTAGAATTAATTAGGTAGATTACTACTGCGTTCTTAAGATAAGATATTTTATTTTAGATGGAAAGATACGTATTCGTAGAGTGCTAATTTAATTCTAAAAGTGGTCGAACTTTAGCTCAATTCAAAAACTTAAATCTAACTTTGGAAAATTTCATGACTTTGGATTTCGAAACTTTATTTTTCTTTCGAAACTTGAACACTTATAGATAAATTTCAAGTTAGCTTTACCGGTTCTTTTGAGAGCTTTTCCGATTGAATATATATATAAACTTTGAATATAAAATACTACTAACACTATAACACCTGTGTTTATCTCTAACACAGGTGTTAGAGATAAACACAGGTGTTTTGAAGAATACCTACCTTATTAAATTCCTGTATTATTTATATAAAGTTTGATAGATAAGAAATAACAATAAGCGATGTCAGCTGGTCTAGGTACATAATACACTGGGATGCTGAAATAACGGATCACTTAGAAACACCGTGATATCCCAAAGTTGTAGAAGTAGATCGTTCATATGAATAGTATGTTATATTATTTATGTTATATTATATTATTTTTTGTTGCCATAAGTTAAAAGTGTTATTACGTTTTATTAATTTTTTAAATCAAAATTAAATCGTGTTTTATGTATTAATAAGTCATCTTCAACATACTACAATTTCAGGAATCTATTTCATATATTTAAGGATATATCATAGTTTTTTTAAGTGACCCGTTATTTGCCCGTTAGTTATTTACACCACAAAGTTTTGAAATATCGGTTTCAATGTTCAATTTCATACACCCAATACTCATATAATATGACTGAACGTACAACTTTTCATGAATAATTGAGGCAGTTGATGCAATACTAACTATAATCACACGAGCTGAATGACTTAAAACAGAATGTAAACTAATACCAATCCGTTCTAAACTGTTATTTTAGTATCTTTCACCGGTAGTAGTCTCCCAACCGAGGTGTTAAACTGTTTTCCCCGACATTACTAACGGCGTTTTCAGGAACCACCTTCTTTACGAGACTATCATCCAGGTCTTGAGAATATCTGTCTGACCAACCTGCACGGTCGTAGTAAAACCCGAGTGCAGTGCATTTTTAAAAGGGAACGCCCCAGGACCGTTGTCCGGGCTTTTCATTATTTTAAATATTCAGTGGTGTGCAGTGTGCCTGAGGTTGAACTCCCCTGTGGCAAAGGCCGCACTTCTGGACCGGTGAGTACGCTTTTACCTTATGCTTCACTTACTAGATAGCCTTTATGTTGGTCCCTTCCACCGCTTTTAGGCGAACGGGCTTCATAGCAGGTTTGCCTGCGTTAGCTAAAATGATGCTGGTCATTATGGACCAGGTTATCTTTGAACATAAGTGAGGACACGTTAAAATGTATAAACTTATACATCGATGCAGCTTTACTTTCCCTATCTTTATCCTAGAGAATGATTAAAACTTCTTCGTGTATAGATTGAAACTGAATGAAATTTTCATATGGTTTCTAACAATGTAATTTTGGAGACCAAAGAACAGATATAGTTGCCATTTAATTGCGAATAGTACTCGTATCGTGGAATATTATTTAATTAGTTCTCTCTATACTCCTCTCTTTACCCCGTTACAGCTACAATTAATTTCAAAATAGAGTTGGACCAACAATGCCACAGAGCACTCATCTAACACAGCCATCAAAATTAATCGTCCACTCGTAAACAAAATTAATGTTATGCCCTCTAAAAATATTCACACAAGTTGGGGGACCCACAGTCTCATTAGTTCCCGTTGTTGCTTTTACGAAACTCGTTCCCGAGATAATTTTCCAGTCCAGTATTAAGCATAACGCTGAGGCCCAGTAAAATGCCGGGAGGCTACATAACCTTACATTAAATTCTCCCAGAGGCTCTGCTATATTCGCACAATTATTCCCTAAAGTGAACCCTTCTCCGCGTAGCCTACAATTACCTTCCATTCAGCTAGAGGCGCTCCCGCTCTGGGGGGAATAAAACGTAATTGATACGGGAAATAAAATATTGAGAATTTCATTTCAATTTGCTGTCTGTCTGTACTTCTTTAGTTAAGTATATGTCTGTGGGTATGCTGTCATGTCGAAAGTAAAGACCAATTTCATGTAGCAATTAAAAATTGGTGTCGTGATTATGAAATCCGACTAAAAATATTGCACGAAATGTCTGTCAGTCGTTTATAACCAGCGGTTTAATCCGTGGCTCAGAATTCTACACAAATTACATTACAATGTAAGCAGCCGAGTACAGTCATACGCAGTAATTCTGTAGAATATTTTAAAATGTTTACTTTAGTTTAAACACGTCTATATAAAGTCTCAATTATCCGCATGAAATACTGGATGATATCTTAAGAATTGTCGAGAGATCTTACGGCCGCGTCTTTATTCTGAACGTATAACAAGTTTTTCTTCATAAGCTCCTCAAACGTTAAATTTATTTCGGCCCGGGAGCGTTGAATTAAGAGCTGCCTTAATCCTGTCGAGCGAACTTAACCTAATATCATAAAGATGGAACAAGGCAACTTGTACAGAGTAAAGTCAAATATTATCCTTGGAGAAGATTAAAGAGTTATTAAAGTAACGTTGACTTGTATCTAGGAACCGCCGAACCGCTGAATTTTCAGCTCTATCTCAACAAAAACATGAACAGAGTAGCAAAAATATTTTTAGCATAGATCATAAAAACCTTGAAAAAGAAAACTATAAGTGAGAAGGTCATCGAACTTTTACATTGCTGATTACTTTACGTAAGCAGACTAACTTTTACTGAATTTGTGCGATGGATAATCCAACCAACTTGCAAAATATCGTGTAATTTGTACCTAAGTGCAAATTGGCACCAACCCAAAATGTCTGACTAAAATATTACCTTCGAAATTGACTTAAATTACTTTAACCTAATTACTTAACGATACACGACCAGAAATTCCAACGGACTGTGATATTTAAAAAAAAATAAGACAAGATGGTTGAATTGCAAAAACTGTAAGCTAAGTCAGCAGTCAGCTGTGAGGCGAGGCGGCCATTTTGGGATTGCAGGAAGGAGGAGGGACGCGCGGGGCGGCGCGTCCTGTGTTCCGTTTGATTTATTTGTTCCATGCGTGTTGCGAATGAGAACATTCCATAGCCTTTTGTGCATGATTGTACTGTTGATTTAATTACAAATTCGTAAATTTCTAAAAATAAATTAACTACTAGTATTATGTTGTTATGATTTAAGTACTTAACTATAAATATCAAATTTGAAACTTGGCTAGAGAAAACAATTTTATAAGGAATCGGTAAAAGGAATCAGTTGATATTAAAAATAATGAATTCTCACAATACAGTATTATTTGTTTAATACTTACTTACGTTTCACTTGGAATGAAAGTAGGTATGCAGGGTATTTGCTTAAAATACTTTTTCACTTCAAACTTGGGCAATATCCATATTACATTATTAATCTTATGGCCCTGCGGTAGGTGAAATGGATAAAGACACCAATAATCTTAAATTAAAACTTTATCAACTGTTACTGTTATAATTATAAACGTTGGTACAAATATACCCCGAACCGCATTTCAAGTTGTCGCAGACGCTACAATGTTAGATGAAAATAATCAAGAAAATTGCTTTCAAAACGTAATATGAACGTAAAGGTTCACAAGAAAATTAACCCTTTGTCGATTCCACTAAGGACTGAACTCCCCACAAACGAAGTAACCCGCTTGAAACGTTTCGTAGGAAACTGTTTTGGATTGAGACGCAACATTGTTCCATCGAGATTAGTCGAGCTATGAGTGCACCGTCCTTCTCCAACATAAATAAAGATATTGAATTTCGATAAGCCCGTCTCTGTCTGGTGGATGTTTTTGATACACTCCGATAAAATAAGCTCCGTAAATGTTAAGGAGGATCGATTCTAATTTAGGAGTTCGAATTATGATAATACGTTCCGATGAATACAGTTATTCGAAGTGTGCATTATAGAATACAATGAACTCTGTATTTTGTACTATCTACACTATACACTAGAGTACAGTATGAGGCAGAATATTACTAAGACTTTATACGAGAATCTGGTCGAAAGGTAGAAAGTACTTACTTATTACCAGTGATCGGAGTAGGTAGAGCTCTTTCGGGTCAATGTCCTCAAAGGTTATATTAATATGGATATGATTTCGGGATCCCGTTTTAAGTTATCGAGCAAATGTTGTAAATTACTTTTATAAACCTCGCCCTAACTCGGCGGATTACGATTTTTTTTAAATTGTGAAGTTACGAAGAAGTTAAAACACTACCATAGGTACACTAGCGCCATGAATCTTAAAAAAAAATATTTCGCCACCAATCTTAAATGTGTATCAAAACAAATATAACGTTAAAAATCAAAATAATATATTTATTCAATCCCGGAAATCCCGGGATTATTGGGCATACTTATCCATAATATGACCGTATGTGGCAAGTACCAAAAACAGCCCTACCTACTCCGATCATAGCTTATTACATAATGTGATTGATTATATTTTTTTAATCTATTTTTTGAGGCTTCGGTCCATTATAGGACCATGCCAGCCTCATAGGAAAACACAATTTCTTAATCGGAACAGTGCTCTTCTGAGACAGCACCAAATATGATATAACTATAGTTAAGTAATCAATAAATAGAATAGAATAGAATTATATTTATTGCCAAATATTTACGAGTATATACAATTGTTACAGAAACATTAAAATTAACGTAAATGTAAATACTTATCCACATGTAACTATTACATCACTAGTATTAAATAGGTACGAATATTTTGTTCTTTCGTACCCGTAAGCCTTATTAGAACGGTATAAGACAAGACAAAGTTACAAAGCTAACTTTCACTTGAAAATAATTAGAATTTTATATCTGGTGACATTTTGCAGTTTAAGACATTTTCCCTTTATCTGAGTTGAAATTTCTCAGAACATTGACGGAGGTCTCGACGACCGGCGGAGAGGCATTATCTCTGCGTTTCAGCGCAGAACGGTTCAACTGCGTATTAACAAAACACATTCAGATTGCTTTCAGTACAATGGTCTATGATATGGTAGACTTTGGAGTTGTTTTTATTCGCTTATTGTACTTTACAAGAATATAATGCGGTTCGTCGTAAAAACTGCTTTCGTCATAACTGAAAGCAAGGAGTCAATAGTATGAAATACATATATGTATTCCTACTCGAAATTTGTCAATCACTGTATCTACAATTTATATACCTACTTACCTATAATAGGACATTAATTTATACCTTCGTAAAATTGAAAAATAATAAAATTGAATGAATGAATGAATGAATGAATGACTCTTTATTGCACAAAATTAGTGTGATACAATGCGTACAAAACGATTAATACAATCTAGGCGGTCTTATCGCTAAAATTGAAATTACCTATATAACCCTAATTTCAGAGGAGCTCGTAGCCTAGTTGCGAGCACGGTCCGAAAGTGATCGTGCAGGTTAAGCGACGGTGGCGCGGTCGGTATCTGGATGGGTGACCGCTAGTGGCATATTTCATCTGAGCTCCACCGTGCCTCGAAAAGCACGTTAAGCAGTCGGTCGCGGTTGCTGTCGTTTGACAGCAGTCGTTAAGCAATGTCAGATGCCGATGTACGGCCTGAACAACTCTGACAAATAGGTTGGCCACTAACCATACGATAAGCAAGCAAGTGAGAAATAAGAGGATAGCTGCCATACCTATACGAATGTAGAAAAAACACTCTACAAATAAGATCACCTCACGTAAAAATTCCCATTTAACCTAGAATCGTTTACATTTACCCAGGTAGATGGAGTTCGTCTTTACCCATCCCGGTAATTTCACAATTTCACGCTGAGGCGGAGATCTCGTTACTCGTCCGGGATTTGGTCCCGGCTCCCCGGGCATTGCTAATGTTGTGGAACGAATCACTCTCCCACATATGGAAAATAATTATAAACCCATCCGCTCAGACCGGGTAGGTTTTCGACTTTCGTGAGAACTACGTAGTTAGGTACGTTAATTTGACGGAAATTGCTTATTTATCGCAGCACCAAAATTAAAGATGGCATTTGGTATTAGTAGAGGTAGTAAAAGGCGTAGGTCAGGGGGTGTAGTTAAGTAGTTTTGTTTCCTGTTCGGTTCTATTGTTTATTTTAATCTATCTTTTATGAGCAGGGGTCTGCAAGTAATTATAAGTGGGGACCAAAAAAATAGATTTTTTTATCGAGGTTCTGTGAAGAAAACATAGGTAGTACTTAATACTTTTAATTTTTTATTTTTACATACACATACTCACGTCCATAATCCCTGAAGGGGTGGAGAGAACCTCAGGATCACAAAAACCCATCAGTCAAAGTTAGCTTAATTGTTGGGTTAAAGAATTTTATTTTTACTCATAGTTATATATAATATAGAGAAGGCGTAGGTATTCGTTCTGAAAAATTAATGCGAGAAATTACAATTGCGGTCTTGAGTCAGTTTTTTATAATTTTGTTCACGCGGTGAACAGCTAATGCGAGGCGCAGGCCAGCTAGGCTGTCACCCAAACGTATCTATTAACATTAAGTATATATAAATATTAATAAATTATTTATTCAAATTGAAAATAAGTTAAAATTTGGCGGTCCCGGTTTAAGACCTCGGTCCGCCTGTTGCCGACCGCTGTTTGAGACCTCGGTCCGCCTGTTGTCGACCGCTGTTTGAGACCTCGGTCCGCCTGTTGCCGACCGCTGTTTGAGACCTCGGTCCGCCTGTTGCCGACCGCTGTTTGAGACCTCGGTCCGCCTGTTGCCGACCGCTGTTTTAGAGGCTTTTATACGTTGGATTTTATAATAAACAAAGCACAGAGAAGCAACTTTACTTATTCTCTACGAACAGAATAACAAGTTTAGTTAGCAATTTCCTTAATTAACTGTCATTTTATGTGCGTTTAAGAAAAACTCAACGAGTCTTAGCGATCGTATCGTTACTAGAGTTGGTGGTGACAATAACCGGAAACTGCTACTAGCTCTAGATCAGACCCTTAGGTCCCCAAGGTCTATACTTAATTACCTATTCACTGCCTATTGGCGACGGTGACCACTTACCATCAGATGGCCCACTTGTTCGTCTGTTCAAACAATTAAAAAAAGTACTCCTTACCTACTACTTCATATTTATTTTCCCTCTACAAGTAGAAAAACAAATTTACTTATACATATTCTCCAATCACCCGATACCTCGCGCTCTAATAATATATATATATGCAATATGCATTCATGAATATTTTCATATTTTCTCATATCTGATATAATTTATTTGTTTTCCTTATCTCCTGCTTGATATATATGTAGATAGATTCCTCAAGAGATAATAAAACACTTGTCCTACCAACTCTGGCCGAGTCCCACAAAACTCTTGTCAGCAATCAACGATAATCCACCGCTTAGTCGTCCTTTTTCCGTAAAAAAACTTTTCCCTTTGAATAACTCCCTTATTTTTCCGGCCAGCCCTCTTTATTCATAAGCCGCTGACGTAACTTGAAGAACCCTAAATGAATGGTTGTTCGTTGTTTTACGCGTCTATTCACAATGCTTTAGCTTGGGAAGTTCAGTGATTTACCCTTGGAGGAGATACTTTACTTATATCTAACTTACAAACATAATGTTTTTTCCAAAGTAATAAGTACGAAGGAGCGCTTGCACACAATTTTTCTTCATTCAAGCAAATACGAAAACAAAGATTCTAATATAAATTTAAAATTCAATTATATTTAATGAAAACCATCATAATACAATCCTTACCCAGACAGAAAAAAATCATGACTAGTACCTAATGGACTTAACTTAATTTAGGTCATAACTAAGTCATTATTATTATTGATAACTTTAATGGTAAAATAAGTGTTATCCCTTACTATCCCTATATAAAAACCGTAACATTTATTTTACACTGAAAAAAGCTAACTTCAAACTTATCCAGCCAATGCTATTAGGGTAAGTGCTTCAATAAGCAAGTATTGCCAATTCAATCGTTAATTAATACGTGGTAGCCTATATAAAGTAGCGTCGCGTGGTTCGGCGGCTTTAGCTACAATGTAGGAATTAATTAGTCGGCTACTATAAAGTGGCAGTGGGATACTAGACGTAGGTATAACTCTATTTACGTATAAAAGACTTCATTACTTGCTGTCAATTCAATATACAGACAACTTGTTTATGATTACGTGCGTACTTATATGCTAAATATAATAACAACTAGATGGATCGGGTTTTAAAAAACCACGATTTTTTTTTGTAGATTTTGGATGGCATTAGTTCGGACTTTAAAGAAAAACATTGGTAAAATTTACAGATTAACAATATTCTTAATAAACCACTACAACTAGATTTAAATGCCTGTGCTAGGAGTGGTCGAGTCTACCAAAATGTTCCAGAGGTGGATTCGACGCTTGAGCCTAGAACCCTATAAAGAATTTTAAGGTTTATAATTGGATACTTTAGATTGAATAAGCAGATTCGTCATTAAGCAAGGCCAAGCCAAGGTAAAAGTAAAGTTAAGTAAAGTAAAAGTAAAATACACTTTATTACGCAAATAGATAACAACAAACAAAAGATAGATAAGGAAATAGTGAAGTACAATATAGGCTAAATACAATTTATTTTTTAAAGTTTTTGGTAGGAGGCCGAAAATAACATCCTCTTCACCATTTTGTGCACAAATCAAATGCACCTGCACATTTTCAAACTAAAATCGATTTACAGGCAACGGTACAGGAATAGTGCGAAAACGTACGTTATAAAATGAAATTCATCTCGTTTTATGCAGATAGGGGGTCGTAAGGTTCGGTGGGATGCGAGAGACGAGAGGAAAAATTTGAATTTAGATGTCGCCGAGTCTCGTGGTAACGGGTTTCTAGATCCTTCGCTTTACGACGCACGGCTGAAATGCTGTTCTCAACTCTGGCTGAAAACTCCGTACAGTTTATACGAAACGGAGGCGAAGGAGCATTCGAGAGAACTCGAGCCAAATGGCCACCTCTCGGGGCGAATGCTACGGGCGGCCGTTTCTACAGAATGGATGTCTTGGACCCTTATTTGGTATCCTTATAGCAACTGCAGATTGCTATCGCAGTTCTTTATATAAACACTTATTTAGTACTAACTTATAAGATTTTTTTTAAATTGGAAGACGATATGCCTGGTAAATCATAGAAATAGATACTTACACCAGCGAATACATTTTTTAAATGATATGGCTTAAAGTAGTAGTAGTAGTAGATAGCATTGCCATCGTCGCTTATAAATTAATTATTAAATTTTATCAACAGAGGGACATTTCGCTTTTCTTTTTTGATACTAATAAACAAGCAATTTTAAATAACTGTTCCACATTAGGAAGATGAATGAATGAGTAGTTTTTACATTCAAAATTCAAATTTCACATTAAAATTAAAGTAAATGACATTTAATTTAATTTTATTGCAAAACCAACAGCACTTAAGACAATACATAAACCAAAGTAACAATAAAAGGCCAATTACAGGTCTACACTAATAGAAATAACTTAATTAAATAATTAAGCAAATAGGTGCCACTTTAAACACGCACACGCACACACGCACACGCACACACACACACACACACACACACACACACACGCACGCACACACATAGAATATGAATTAATAAAAACGTTTGACCGAGTAGACGTCTCACCGCCACATTACCGGTATTGAACAGGTCCAGATTTAGGACCTTACTTAATTTATTAAATTTATCACTCAAATGGTCGAGACTGGTTGCGTGATTACTACACAACACGATAATGTGGTCAAATCTCTATTTTTTTATTTATTTTATTTAAAACTTTAATACACAAATGAGGCGAGCTTAATGCCATGCGGCATTTAATGTACACATGTATAAAATGTACAAAGTACACAGCTATATCAACATCAGAGAAGCATTTTTTGATAGTATTTTAAAGGCAATCACTTGAGTCTGTCCACTTGCTATAAACACACGTGGTAGTCGCTATTATCGGGCCCCGGAGGAAGCTTGCTCAAGTCCGTTACATACAAATGCCTCTCATTAACTTGTCGATGTTTCGTCCGAAATACACTACAGCGGCTCTATTGTGTTTTAAGTCATTTAGCGCAATGCAGCCTTAAATAAGTATACGTACGGTTCTCTCTGATTAGCAGCGAATTCATGAGGTGAATTTATATGTACTTCTTACCTTACCAAGTGTGGTTCCTGTCGTAATCGTGTAGGTACGAATTTTAGTCTATATAATCCTCTTCAAACTATATTTATCGATTTTTTTTTCAATGATCGACATGACGCTGAACGAAACTTGTGAAAAAATATACATAAGTGAAGTTGTAAGTACATACTTACAAAGTAACTTTAGCAGGCATAATAATAGTTAAGGCTACTATAATACTATCAATATACTCAAGTATGTATTATTTACTTTTTCTCTACAAGTAGAAAAACAATTTTTGTTTTCATTCCGATTTTTTTCTTATAACCGTTCTGTTGCGCCTTTTTACTAGATCCATATTTTTAGTTGCTATAGGACTGTAGTATATTGGTTAGCAACATTAACATTTAATTTAAGTATTAGCTCTGGTATCCCCGCTTTCTTTTGTATGGACTGTGGCACGTTCAATACACGTAATTATCTGAAACTATTTGATTATTTTATTTCTGCATTTATCCTGGCTCTGGACCTAAATACAACTGAAACAAGGACATGCCCCTTTTCGAGCAACATTATGTAAGACGTTACTTACACTCAGTTACTTAACATCCTTATTCAAAGAGTGTTTCATCATCAATATTCTGCCCGCTTGTTATTTATTCCGTCATTTTCTCCGAAGCTCGAACAAAACAAGAGAACAAAAGCGCTGCGTGCGTTATTTAACTCGTTTCCGATACGGCCTACTCTGTCGTATCGGAGAAACAAATTTCCTCTTCTATGGGAATAAGTTTCAGAGATCTCGTTTGTCTCTGCGGAGATGGCACTTCGACTTGAGAATAACAATAGGTAAATTTATGTAAATGAACGCTGTCTACGTCACAAAAAGGAAATGAACCAACGTTTCCAGCATTCAATTTGATTGCCGAACGGTTTTGTGAGCAGTCGTTTTGAAGTATGGTTTAGTACCTTTTGGAGTTTAACGCTGGTGCCTCCGACGATGTTATTGCTATATTGCTTTTATCTAACAGCAATATTTTTCGTCTGTATCTACGTATATAAGTAGATGTTGTACAACGTTGTTTCTATATGTACCTACCTATTGTTTGTTTTGTCCTGTTTGTGCAATAAAGTGTATTTTACTTTTACTTATATTTTTATTTCTTTTATACAATTCAATTTCTTTCTTGTGTGTACTTTGTCTGATTGCGATCGCATGTTTTACGATAATTATGTGTATTTTGATTTTATGAAAGACAATATTTAGTATTGCTTGCCTATTGTATAAAGTATGTAGGTACCACTTGACATAATAACAATATATCGATACGTCGGGAAATGTCAAAGTCGTATAATTTCAATACTCCAAATTACGTCGAAGTCGTGAAATTTCCATGTCGCAAATTGTCCAGATCAAGAAATGTCAAAATCGCAAAACGTCCAGTCACAATGTGTGCAATATAATGTCAGTGTACTGAACAAACCTAGATTGGTTTTTGCTACACTGATCATGTAAAATTCTAATATAAATACATTTTATTGTATGAAATTTCAATAAAATAAAATAATATTTAAATAAATATCCAAAGACACGGGCGACACGGGGACTTATTTCATATTGGACACACTGCATAGCATACTGACACATTTCCAAACAATCATTAAGCGAACACACATAGCTTTTCACGCTTTTCTCAAACATTTTCCAAGCATGTAACAAAACAAATATTTTGCCCGACACCGACAAACACGACTATAATATTTCGCTAACAATTCGTGGAAAATAGCAACACTGTTGCAGAGAATTCCGCCTGAAATACGGGAATAATAATACAGATAGAACTCTAGCTATTTCAGGTTCGAAATAAATGTGACTGTGCAGTACTTTGAGAAAATTAGTTCGCCTCTCCCTTTCGCACTAGTCTACTATACCTATAGATAGGTACCTATGATTGGAGGAACTAATTTTGTCTACGCTTTCAAAGTTTGAGTTTCAAATTAAGTTACGGGTCTTAATACGGGTCTACATATTATAAGTTTTTATAAGCGACTATTTTCAGCGAGATAAGGCACTTAAATAAAAATCCAGCAGCAGCTTTATTCTGCAAAATATGAGTAAAAATAATGCAGTATCGGTGCGGCCTATAACCGAAAAGCTACCCGAGTGTGCTTTCCGAACGATTCGAACTTTGACTGCTATCTGCGATATAGGTTCCAATTCCCTTTTATTTTCCCAGGGCCGTGGGAGAACCTCGCAAAACTTTCATTGCAAGGCAAGCTTACCTACACGTGTGTGACACATCACCGAAATATCTGCCAATTTCATTTCTCCGCTCACCTCCCTGGAGCGTAGTAAACACCACCCCCTCTCCTCACTTTAACCCCCTCCCGTGTGTTTGTCCAACTGATATTCTTGAAGATACACAACTAGCGTAAAAAGACCTTCCTATGGTCAGAGAAGTGAGCTAACTTTATTTAGTTTCGGAGGTCCCGGTTAGGTGGTAGAGAATTTTAAGTTGCTCGAGCACTCTTTGAACCAACATGGTCGTCTCGAAACTTGTGAAGAAAGGACATGGGGTACTATTTACTTACAAATGTACTGATTATTTGGTGAAAGGACCGAGTGCGATGCTCGAATTATGCGAGATTGTTTGAAGCATAATGTTTTATTGTTTTTCTTTGAAGGTTGAGTTATTGTTGTCAACTTTTACAATGTATTGTCTTCTGCACTTAATTTTCCGTCTAACATTTTCCAGACAATATTGGCAAAAGTTTTACAAACACCTAAATAAGAACAGAAAATAAACTTAAGTATGTAAGGTACTTAATAACGGTCCAATAGTTCATCACTGCCATTAAAAAAATATTCTCACTATTATAATGACTCAATATTCAATACAAGCGACCTGTATATATATTTGTGATGCAGAACATATTTTACATGTTACCTATAATGAACTAGACAGACACCCATTGAATTTCATACTTTGGTCAGTATATGATAACTAGGTAAGATGTATTCTAGTCACAATTATAAGTCTAGGTTTAAATCTGTATGAAAATGTCTAGCTTGGTGACATACATAACGCAGGTCGGTATGATCTAACTGTAGGAGTAAGTATACGTATGTATACTGGTGTAGTAACATTGTTACAGCCGAATAGGAAAGGAAAATACTCAATGACGTAGATTGAAACTCTTAACAAGCTCAACCTTTTGTACAGGGCTGCCACTGCATCCATTTTTAAAGTTCTGTACTTGAACGGTAAAAAAGGAAACCATGAGATGAGACTTCGGAATCCGTTCGTCTGTATGGCATTGTTTTTTTATAAATTATAAATGCTATTGACTTGAACATTCACCCACAGTTGTAGGACACCACCGTTCATCTCACTTCACTATAATATTATTCTCGTGGGGACTTGGATGAAATGCCTCATGTGCCGGTAATTACGCTGGTTCTCAATACAATACAATACAAACATTATTTATTGCACACAGGACAAAAATACGGAACAGTTCGCGGTTTTCTTACCCTTCAAAGAGAACTTTACCTTCAAATAACAAAGATATTAAATTTTAATCTTTATATGTATTAATAGAACCACTGATTTCACTATGTCCATAAATAGGAAAACTTTGAAGGGCCATTTCCCCCACTAAATATGAATTTGGGCTGATAAGAAAAAATATGGGTCTGTTATTTTTCAATTTGGATCTTTTTATCGGGGTATTACCCGTGTCCCAATTATCTTTTTCCTCTATTTTTTGACACATTTTTACTTCAGGTTACCAAGGAAATTGCACATAGTTTAAAATTTCCTTGCAGGATATTCAAAGAAAGAATTATATGTAGTACAGTGCGTGAGTGAAACATTCGGGTATCGGGTGAAATCGGTCATATCATTTTGCATTGATTTTTAAGTTCAACTTAACTTTTTTACGGTAGTTTTATATTAGATTTAAAATTAGTTTATTCGAGGTTTACTCAGAGCAGTATAGTAAAATTGAAATTGAAATCGTTTATTTAGCGCTGTAAACACCAGAATACAGAATACAGAAGTATACAAAGTTTAATACATGCAGCACAGAATATCTGGTGTGGTACAGTGCCAAAAAGGGTACACCAGCTCAGCATAATGCTGAGGCAAGCCACAGCGCTGATTTTCAGCTGTCCCCTCAGTGACTGCACGGACGAAGAAAGCAACAGTGTGTGCGTGTTGTGTTGTATGAATGTGTTTGTTTGTACGAATGAGGATATAGTAATATTACATTCGCGTGTTTCCGTCAATAACCGAAGCCTCATCTAAGACCCGAATGTTTAACTAACTGCTCACGAACTGTAGGTATGTATGTTTTCCACATGTTGTCTTTTAGTCGCTGTTAAAATAATTAACTGAGCGGTACATTATTTCGGCAAGGCGGGAAAAAATTTAAAAAAAATTACCCGACTACTGAAGTCGGCGACCAACAAAATAACACAAAAACGCGCGACATCAGTAGAATAGGTTACATTTTTTTCAATTTAAATATGTTTTTCCTATGTTTATTACGTAGATAGTTTCACTACACATACGCGGTGAGTTCGACTAGATGAATTCTAATTCCACTTTGCCATCCCTGAATCGTTTAAGCCAAAATAAATACACCAAATAACGCCCTATCGACAAACAATCGCATACAAGCATTCGAACGCTGCCCTTATTGGTTACACAAGCCACAAGGGCTCTTCACACAGACGAGTGTGTTTGCACACTCTCATTAGACTTGTTTGTGTGGAGCCTAATTTACGACGTGTTTGCTGTGTGTAAGGCCGTATACTAATTGACCGATGACTGATCTAGGTGAGCGATGTACTGAAGGATTTAAAATAACCGTCTGAGTGAGTGAGTGAACTGAATGAATGTATATCGTAATTGTCGGTATGTGTGAAACATGCTGAAAATAAACGCGTCTGTAACATTCAAACTTCTTCTATGCTATGGAAGGCCTGGACTACATGTGTCTGGTTCCAGCCCCGGTTCGGTTTGCTACAGCTAATCATGAGGCGCTTACTTCAAGTGGGGGGGGGGGGGGGGGGGGGACGTTTGTAATTGGCTGCCACGAACTGAACCGTCGCTGGAACTGGACCATGTAGACCAAGCCTAATCGTGTAAGTTAAGCAATGGGTGCGGTCAGAACTAGGATAGGTGACCGCTAGTGGCATATATTCATCTAAACCCCTCCGTACCTCGGAGAGCACGTTAAGCTGTCGGTCTCGGCTGTTGTAGTCTGACAGCAATCGTTAGGCCATGTCAGAGGCCTACGGGTGGCCTGAACAACTTTGACATTAGGTTGGCTACACCACATGACAAGAAGAAGGATTATTCATGGGGGTAGTAAATAAAATTTTCCAGAAATCACTGAAGTTAAAATAAATACTTATTTTTATTCAAACTCAAAGCACATTAGGTATTAAAGTAAATTCTCACCAAATTCAGCAGCCTCACCAAAAACATTTCCACATCCGCAATATTTTTAAATATTTTTGGCACAAACACTACTGCGGATACCAAGTTACCATAAACCGTTCGGTTTATTTGACGCAGAACTGAAAATACTTGGCATCGGAGCCAGATTACGTTCTCCCAAATAATTTAGTAAAAGGTTCCAAATTTTAATTTTCATTGCGCAGTATCTTTCCCCTTTTGTAACACCATTGGAATTTAAAACTGCAATGCAAGAAATTGTTTGTATGTTTTGCCAGGAACATGTGGGCGTAATGGTCGTCTGAGGTCACTAACCTTCAGTATAAAGGATAAAAATTAAATAATTGTCAATTTTCACTTGTTACATAAATATCATGTATTTTTGCTTCGACATGAATATTTGCCTCTCAAAGTTTCATTCATTAAATACTTTAATTTTTTTTATCTCTACTTGTATATGATATATGTACATTTATGTAACTATATGTACGGTTGTATATTCTGTAATGTGACGCATACATGTAGAGGCACCGTTTTCTTCCATCTCATTTCGCTTCCAACCCACGTTTCCTTACCCATTTCATTTTGTTTCAGAATAGACCGATTTCCTATATGTCGATTTTTACCTTCCTCGAATGTTTATTTATTCCAGTTTACTTATTAAGAAGCATTGACAGGCCCACTATAGAGTTTGTGATTAATGAAATTGTTGTTACTTGATGCAGAGCGTCGGTGGCCTAGTTCGGGATCAAAACCTTGCAAGGCTGAATGCCATGTACCAATGAGTTTTTCGGATTTATCAGAAGACTTACGTATATTTACCGACTGCTCTAACGGTGAAGGAAAACATCGTGAGGAAACCTGCATGTCTGAGTAAACGAAAAGTTTCCGAAGGTATGTGAAATCCACCAATCAGCATTGGGCCCGCTCGGTAGATCATGGCCCGGACCCCTTTGTGCAAGGGGAGGCCTGTGCCCTAACAGTGGGGACATTAATCGGCTGCTGATAATGATGATGCAGCAAGATAACTCTATTATAGAGGTGCTATGATCTTGTATCTCTATAACCGTCATCTTGAGCCTCAAATTCTTGCCTCACCCGGTCCGAGTTAATGAGAATCCTCACAAATTCTTAGTCCGTCATTAGTCGATCGTGTCCGTCGGATTACATCCTACATACGAGGAATACAAGGAGTAAAAGCTTTCCCCATACTGATGCGCCTGGAGCGTTGTAGATGAACGAATGCCCCAACTTTTTTTTTGCAATCTGTGGATCATATTAGTGGTTAGGTATACATTTATTCAATATTATTAATAGTAACTCTGTAAACTTTTATGTATAGGTAACTGTTTGTAATCCCCAATAAAATAAAATACAATAAAAGCATAACAAAATGTTTCGGGTGTAAACGTGTAGGTTTTTATTGGTGTCGGTAGAAACTGAGCTTTTTATATCTTATGCCAGAAAGCATAGCGTCAATAACAAACATTCCGCAAATCAACCTATTCATCTATATACTGTATTCACTCACAGCTGAAATTATGATTTAGAAATAAAGTAAGAAATTATTTCCAATAGCGCACACATACAAACAATTAGGTACAGAAGATAAAAATAATATTAAACAAACATATTATAAAAATAAATAAACAAAAGTAATTAAGTTTTATGAAGGTGGTGTTCAGCACCGGAAAAAGGGGACTGCTTATGACTGACTGGGGTCTCATTTATCAATTCAAGAACTGTACTGTGACGTATCCAGTTCTAATTTCCAAAATTCCATAGATTTTTTTCTAATCTTGTGATTAAGTACCCCACATGATTATGTGAGACCGCAACAAACCAACTAATATTTTTCTAGTTGCGACACTGGCTCTTGTTAAAGTTCAGGTAATATTCGTCGCCTAACTAACAGCATCGACGTGGAGGAAGCTTAATGGACGGGATAGAGCCCCGGCCGGTAATGGCGGACCGGTCCGGCCAATATGTGAAAGCATCTCGCTTGTACACGTACACTGTCACTGACTGCGTGACGTAATCAGATGGCGCAATGCGACAGATCTGACGGCTGACCGAGCAAAATAAGAACATTGTCGCATTGATTATATTATATATCTTACCTTTCCCAGCTCTCTTTTTAAACGTGCCAATACCTAGTATTTTCGATTTATATCATTTAATCAAAGATTAAACTTTTGATACAGGTTGAAGTTTAGTTTTGCACTACTATATTTTTTGCTCTCACATTTAGAGTGATATTTTCATTGTAGTTTATTATAGTTAGTGTATCAGACATAGTTGTTTTTTAAATTGTAGGTACCGACCTCACAATTCGTATTATTTATTATACTGTAGACAATATTGTAGAGTCATATTTACCCTATATTGTGAACGCAAAAAATATGCAAAACTAAATTTCAACATGCACTAAAAGTTTAATCTTTGATTTGTAGCCTCTATAAACTTTACCAGAACGTAAAGGAAGGTGAATTTGATCTGGGTCAGCTCTAGAAATATAACGACAATAAAAATTGGTTGAACTTTTTCATAATATTTCCAGTAATTTATATACAACAATACGAAACAATTTATTGCACACAAATCTTGCCCTTACAATGTTGTACAAAAATTAATTTGTGGCAACAGGGAGCGTGTTCAGCTTATGCTATGGACACAGCGCAGAGCGCTGATTTTCAACAAGTCCGTTTGTCACTTGGAAGACACAATAATAATATTACAAATATATAGCAATGCCCAATTAAGTAATTCATGTCAGTATGGGTAGCAGTGTACGCAACAGTGACAAATACACGGTGCCAATATTCCCGACACTTTGGCTACACGCCTCTACGCGTATATCCCGCGTTACACCTCACACGACCAAATGACCCCATTATACCACCCTTAACCCTCGCCCCAGACCGCAAAAACCAACCTTACTTAACTCAATTTAGAGATGAAATTGGGATTATTGAGCGAGCTAATGCAGAACGCAAGCGAGTTCGCTCAGAATGGCTCAGACTCGAATCAGATAGTAACTTATGTATTTTGTATGAAGTTGATTTTGGGCAAATTGCTGCAGATTATCAAGTTTCATCCTGCTCGGTGAAGGATAAAATTTGGTTCCACGGAGGATTTTATGAAACTGCTATATTATTTTAAAGTTTGCGCAAATTTTTAATACGTTTAGCTCGCCGCGAATAAAAACTTTTTATATGTATTTTTAGGAAGGTCATTTCATGGTAAAAAGTACCTGTTATATATTTTATATTTTCTGTTAGAAGCCATGACGTTTTTAAGTCAAAAACTAACAACAAAATTCTTGTTCCTTTACGTTTTATTCTATATTTTACTTGATCGTCGAGTCAGTACATTGACCCAAGCGAGTTACTCTCTCCATACAATATCTGATTGAACTAACAGTCATTACAGCTGTCTTACGTCTGTATGCTGTTAAGTATATGCATCAATCGCTGTTATCCTCCAACCGACACTCACGACGGGTCATGGCCGCTTAAAGCCCTTGAAAGTGATTAGGTTGAGGTTTTATTGCGACAGAGGAGCGGGAAAACTTGACTCGTACGCGACTACACTTCAACAACTGTTCGTAGTAATCGTAATGATCGAGTGTCGTGGCGATCATGTATGTACAGTATATGGAGGGAAATAACAAATAACAATGGATTGGTTATTTCTAGTGTTAAATTAGTTGTGTCACCAGAGTTTAATAAATATCAAATTAGGTAAAAAATGAAATTCAAAAGTGAAGAGTATGTTTAGTTTTTTAATTTTGACTCTACTGCACTGAAAGAAAAGCTTGCTTGTTTCAATACGAGCATATAATGTCGGCTTGAAGAAATTGTTCACTTCAACCAAGATTTTAGTCGTAACTATCAAGTAATTTGTTCAAATGAATAAAAATTACTTTATATGCTCTAAAACAAACAAGTTTTCAAGGTTTATGTTCTTTTTTGTCGTTTAATCAAACTGAATAAAGTTTAGTACAATTAATGCTGTATAAACTAGATATTTAAATAGTTTTATTCGTTTTACTATTTAAGGCATTTATTTAAGTAAAAGTGCAGTAATTCATAATGATAAAATTATTATATTATGTACTAGTATTGCTTATACAATTACTTACGTATTTTAAGATCAATTATTTAGTCTCTTTATATTATTCATCTTTTACAGTTTAATTAGGGATAATTTCTATTTACCAATAGGTACGGGCGAGTCTTTCTCTAGCCATTCTATAGTATTGACTTCCTACCAAAAAAAATATTCCAAAATATTTTTTCTAGATTACACGCCAATCACATCTTTACACCCACACATGACGAATCCGGCTTAATTCTTAAACCCAAAGTGTGCTGAACTGAACTTCGCTGACACTTACCACTAAGTCCAAACCTAAACTTAAAGCTCCAATCGCGGTGCTACGCCCGAGCGAGCTCATAAATCGTAACGAGTTCATGATTTATGTGTTCTGACTACTCCGCGCATATATTTAGAGTATTACAAAAAGTATGTTTAGCGGTCTGAGTCCGCTGTGATGGAAAACAATGGAGGCTCGCCGTTGATTAGAGCCATTCAATGGAAACTACATATATCGAGATGTAATTAAATATGCCAGAAGGTCGATTAGTTCGTTTTCAATGGCCATCGAGAGATGCTAACCTAATGATGTGATGCTATGCTATATGATTTATTAAAAATTAGTAAAGTAATGTAAATTAACTAGTAAGTAGGTACGTCATGTACAGCTGAACTTGGCCCTTTTAATAGATCATATTATATTATTATATCACATGTCAGAATGTATAATATGGTAAATTTATAATCCGACTCATTTTGTAATATTTTGTACATATTTTTTATATTTTTTGAATATGGTCTATTAATAAAGGTTTTTCTATTCTATTCTATTCATGTTGATTGAGAATACCACAGCATGGCATTAATTAAAATTAGAACACGAAAAAGGAATTATTTAATATTTAACATTTCGTCAGGTACGTGCAATAACCTCATTTATTGTAGAGAACCTATATTTTCTTTAAGATTTATCAAACGAATTTCTTTTTATATTTTATGTAATAAATCAGTTTAAGTGAAATATTTTTACCAACCCTATAAAGCTTAGACATTGGCTTTGGCGCCAACCCAATAACAGCTTCAAAATCCTAAGCATCAAAAACGTGCACAGCTAGCAAAATGAAAACATTTCTTCTCCTTAGATCTATCTCGAAGCATAAACTATTTTTGTTCGAAATAATATTTCTTTACTCGTCAAAATCACAGACCAAAACATTCTGTTACTTTATTGTTCTAACAAGACAAATGATTTCCTCTTCTCTACAAATCTGGACGCAACACAAGACAATTATCATGTTTTTATTTTCTTTTTGCAATAAATTTCAGTCAATTACGGTATTTTATAGCCAATTATGTGAAAATAGTTCCCTCCAGGGATGCGTTTTCTTTTCCGTTTCTATTAATATATTCTTTGCCTATTTCAATGGGACTACTTGGATATTTTTTATTTTTACTGCTTTTCCTGTTTCCTAATGATTTTGGCTCCAAATAAGCTCTAGATTTTTTAATTATTTAAAATTCAATTTCAAGACAAATTAAAAAGGGATTGCCCAATACTATGAATGTCTGTTTCACCTTTATTTATTCGTACAATTTTTAAATAGGTAAGTATTTATAAATTATGAAGTGTTATATATCCTATTCTCATTTAAATTAAAACCAACCGATCGTTTTGATTCTTAACTTCACAGCGTCTCTGGCGTTTCTATATTTAGTCGATATGCACGTTGCTCATTCCAAACAATAGTTTCCAACGAAAATCACCCAGAAATGTGTCTTTTCGAACAAAGCTTTTACGATCCATCGAAAAAATCCGAACCCTTTTTTGCATATTGCACAATATTTAACGACTTCCTCGACTCAAAGTTTTGAATAACAATAAAGTTAACTGGAGCAAAAACTAAGAAAAAAATTTCAATAACGGTTACCTAGAAATTGTTTAAACATTGCGGTTAACTGTAGAACAATTGGTACAGTTATTGTTGGGGGTTTATGGGCGGGCTGTAAATCATTTGGAGAAAAAAAGACGGCTTGGTGACGTCATGCCGTAAAGGTTTAACGGCGACCGATCAGCTGAGGTGTGGAGGTCGTCGGCTTCGATGGCCCTTGGAAACTGCGACTTGAATACACTACAGTGACTACAGTGACAGCCATACTCATGTTATATACCTATGTAAGGTATATAACATGAGTATGGCTTGGCGAGTAGGTACAATTATAGCATTGAATCGAATACTGATGTATTAAATAGCAATTTTAAAAAATTAGTAAAAGAAAAGTCGATGTGCTGAAAATAGAAAAAATATTATCTTCTTGTCAAGTAAATTAAATGAATATCTAGATACACGCGACGGCACACTGAATTGTGTTATATGACATGAATCATTTCGAGCTATCTATTTGACCTATAGACACTTGTAATTTTTCACTTAAATTAAAGAGATTATAGATTTTATTATATTAATAATTTGGTTATTATGTAACTGGAGTTTATCACTCATGCCCGCAATAATGAAAACGATATTAGATTACATAAATATCTACTAATTCTAGATATAGTAGCCAGCCAGAATAAACACACACATACTCGAACCTACCACCTGTAACTATACATAAGTTAATTATATACTACTTAATACACATAAGAAGTAATATTTCGTGTTATAAATTAATGTTATTAATGGATAC
The DNA here is from genome assembly GCA_947369225.1 of Hofmannophila pseudospretella. Classification (NCBI taxonomy): domain Eukaryota; kingdom Metazoa; phylum Arthropoda; class Insecta; order Lepidoptera; family Oecophoridae; genus Hofmannophila; species Hofmannophila pseudospretella. The sequence goes on along the minus strand of OX376321.1, from coordinate 6,436,882 downwards.
CTATACTATCCTACACCTTGTAGACGGCGATAGGCTCGCCACCTATCACTTTTGTCCACCAAATCTTACGGCGTAAAGTGGGAAACCTGTCGGTGGTTCCTCTGTCTACCCCCGCGGGGATTATGGGCACAAAATATCTATATATTTCTTGTTGTATATGTGAGTTCTTGTATGAATGTATGTACTTCGTGTTATAATTTAATGTTTATTTAACCTTTTGACGGACGAAACTGTTTCACATATCTACAGTTCATATTTCTCTAAACGTGGCTCTATGCCTGACCCTAAGAATGAACCTGTTTATGTAATTAATTAGTAAAATCACTCACATATATTGTTAATTGGGCAAAACGTGTGTTTGTTATACCTAAAGCTAAGCGGGAGACTTGGCTAAAAAAGTTGGTAGGCACCGCATGTGGTTACATAATCAGTGTTGTAGTATTTCAAGAATTCGTGTTGATTGTTCGCCTGGTTTAAAATTTAAAGATTTTGCACAGATTCATTTAAAAGTGAAGGAAAGCGTAGGTTATGTTATGTAATTTCTTTAGGTAATAATACTAGTACTCTACAAAGGTAGGTACGATTTAATATTTATTTATTTTAAAGCGTAGATACTCGTAGCTGTTGAAAGAAGCTATACGATAACATGTCTTGTTATGTATGATAAAAGACTTGTTGTGACCTTGGGTCCCAATGCCAATTCTGTTTTATAAAAATGATTGGCTCCATTGATGATTTTTATCTAAATACGCACTGTCTATGTATGTACGTATTTATACATATGGACATAATTAATTCGTGACTTAAAACCTGTATTAGTCTTCGGATTGAAATAGCAATCTGCCGAGCTCATAATTATTGGCCATTATCGTTTAAAAACACCATATCAGAGTGGCCGCTTTAACTCTAGTCGATAATTTATGAAACAGAAACTACAATTGTAGTATAAAAGTACCTATATTGGCGCAATATTTTATATGTATGCAAAGTATAATATGTACCCTATTGACATATCTATCTATCTATCTATCAGCCCGTGTCTGTCCACTGCTGGACATAGGCCTCTCCCCTCGCCTTCCTCATCCTACCATCGCCAGCAACCTTCTTCAGGTCGTCGGTCCACCGGGCAGGGCGTCCCACACTGCGCTTTCTTGTACGCGGTCTCCACTCTAACACTCGTCTACCCCAACGGTTGTCGGTTCTGCGACATACATGGCCAGCCCATTCCCACTTCAACTTGCTAATCATATGAGCTATATCGGTAACTCGCGTTTTGTGACGGATGACTTCATTTCTTACTCTATCCATCAAAGAGATACCGAGCATAGCCCTCTTCATAGCTCGTTGAACTTTCGGACCAGCCCTACCGTGAGTGTCCACGTTTGAACGCCATATACCATAACAGATAGGACGCACTTATTGTATACCTTCGTCTTAAGACTTTGTGGTATCGACGACGAAATGACATGACTCAATTTCCCAAAAGCTGTCCAGCCCAAACGAATCCTTCTATCGTCTTCTTTGTCAAAACAATTTTTCCTAGTTGAGTAGTCTATTGACATATATTTTATAAAGTACCTCTGTTTATAGTAATTAGATTAGTAAGCAACAGCCTCCGGACACAATTTGTAATATATTTTTATATAACTCACTCTCCACAGACCATATACCGAACACAATAACAATTTCTGTGCTAGAACCTTGCGATAACAAAATGGAACACCTCTCTCTAACTGCTGATAACGAATGCGACTTTTTACGCACATTAAACGTGATAAACAGTACGATAAGAGGGGGCTATTGTGTAGTCGCTAATCAAAGATATCGATTGAAAATCATACGAGAATATTATCAAGATTGAGAAGATGTGATTGATTTTTGAAAAACGTATTGACGGCCGTCACATTTGATTGTATTTTCCAATGTTAGGTCGATGTAGCTATTAGGGCGATGATTACTTATAAATGCTGCAATATTCGTTTTATGTTGGTGTGTCTATGAAACCTGAGCTTGAAAAGTGGACTGAGATTTCTTGGGAGATGTAGGGGATGTAAGGATATTTAATTTGGTAAGTTTGGTTTTTCTCCATTATTTGAAAGCAATTTTGTTATATCAGCTTTTTGCTCTGCGCACCTTTTGTCTTAAATACTATCATCCATAATTTCTTATATTCAGTGAAGAGTTTTTCTATCTAAAATGCTGATATCATTACTGCTAAAGAGCTGTTATTATGCATTTTTTGCGCTCTATACAACGTTATCGGTTGTGCCTATCTCTGGCTAACCCAGTAAACGAAGTGCAAATCCAAGCGCACTACATATATCGCCATTAAAATCTGCCTATAAAACCCATAATGGCACTTTTTATCGGTAATGCTTCAATAAAAGGCGCAAGTGTAACCGACCCGTATAAATTGGCAAACTAAACAATGGCTAGTGCAGTTTCGCTTCACATTTCTACGCGACAAGTTTTTTTTTTGCAATGTGAAACAAAATTTACGCTATTTATCACAGTTATGAGAAAACCACGAGCTGGCCAGCACGTCTTCACCGTTTTCATTAAACTCCAAGTGTGCGTTGTGCCTAAATTTGTTGGTAGCATCACGTGCGCGAACCTGTATAATATCCAGACGTGCTCACTAAAACTCTGTGTGAAAAACGCTTTACCCGTCTGCAAATATACTAGGTACCTACCCACGGTGAGTCGCCTTTGTTATCTCACATTATCTCACTTAATGATGTAAATATGCAACCTATTGCATACAAATCATCACAAGATAATTATTACCTACGCTTTCTAGATGTAAATACAACCATGATACATGCTTGATATATACGACATACGACACTCCCAGTGCCATCTATCTCCCTAGTAGATAACAAAAATGACTCTACCGACTCTACCAACAAATAACTTTGTATACGCGACACAAACACGTAAATGGCATCACCACACGCACAAAATGGAACGTGTTTATTGAGACAGTGTGCCAGTAAACTGCTACGCACACAAATAGGCAGTAAAGTCGTAAAAACAGCCATTGAAAAGCTTCAGCCGTTCGCCGCGCGGTGGCGTTGCACTGATGGTTCAAAACTTGGTACAGTGCGAGGATTGTTATGTTCCCAATTTATTATTTTCTTATAAGATCTTATAATAGATTTATACTCTAGTATGAGATCGTTTCTTGTCTGTTTGTTTTTATTTCTTTTAGTTCCCTTCAATTTTGCACAGCAATTCCTTATGGTATGGATTGATACACGTAAAAAAAATTTCTTGATCCGTGACCATACAACGGTCGCGGTCGAAAAGAGTTTCTTATAAGATCTTGCAGCAAGCAGTAAGACTCTACTAATTACAGAACCCGTGACGGTTCTGTAATCAGTCATTTTTGTTTAGTCATTTTTTGAAAGTCTCAGTTCTAACTCTATCTAGAGTTTTAACGGCATAACTAGAGGTATTTACTAGGATTACTCATATATTTATCTTAGGGTCAATAAATCAACATAAGCATGTGTACCATTAGCACTTGCTTTTTATGTTTCTGCCTGGCAGAATGGTAAGAATTTTAAGTAGAGTCCTAATTATTGAGATCGTAAATCAGTTGGGTTCAGATAATATTTTATGACCTTTTAAACTGTGTTCAAAGACAGTTTGAAATTCTTAAGTTTGTGATACATATAGGTAATCAAATATTATGCTTATTAGTAGTGGTGGTAGCTCTTAGGTTCCAAAAATACTTGTACAAATACTTGGTCAGTCTATCTATCAAAGCTTAGTTTTTTCTTTAGTGTCCTTTTGTAGTACCTATAGTAAGTTGAGCGTCGATGGCGTCGTGGCTAGGACGCCGGACTCCCATGCTGGAGGCACGAGTTCGAAACCATGCAATGCCATTTACCAATGAGTTTTTCGTTTTTTTTTCGAAGACTTACATACATTTACCGACTGCTCTGAAGGTGAAGGAAAACATCGTGAGGAAACCTGCACACCGTTATAACCAGTGTGTGAAATCGGGAAGGCAATGGCAAACCACCCTATTAAATCTGCCAAGAGAGTCGTTCCATGTGATTAATTTCTTTGAATTATCGCGACCCTCAGCATGAGGAATACGACTTAGAAGAAGATAGTAAGTTCTACACAATTCAGACTGTCATTTGGGACGTAGATAGAGATAATGGAGCGCCACGAATTTCTATCTTGGCACGCCACTTTTGTCACGGATTGGCATTCAGTATTGTTATATTGTAAATTGAAAAATCCAGGTTGCCTGGAAGACGTTGCTTTAAGCGATAAGGCTACCTGAATTTTATCAGTTTGTTTTGTTTACCACAATTAGTATGTAGGTACCTACTATTATGAAAAAACTTTATGTTTTTACTTTGAAAAACTGATTAAACCTTCAAGTCTCACCCGCCAGATTGACAAAACCCATCTTTTTTACGTCCCAACTGTGACCCTAGACGGGATATTTAGTCAAACTTCAAGTTTTACCAACTTCCAGGGAAGTAGCATTAGAGAGGCGAGTTGAGGCGACACCCCCCGCCCCGGCGCCCCTCTCATCTAACTTGTGCCATTACCGGGGTCTTCCATTCGTTCCAATTTCAAATTTGAAGCTGATGGCACATCTATGGCACCGCAGCTTTGGCGGGAGCTGCCGCTGAGATTGGGCCGCGCGCGGGGCGATAAAACGAATTGTGCTATATGCTCGTATAACGCCAAAACGCCAAAATTAAGGTTTTGAGAAATATTTTTTTTTCTATATACTTTAAATCTCGTTTCCCAAAACCTCAATTTTAGCGCTTTAGCATTATTTCCTTTTCACGTACGATATGTAGTTACGATTAGGTTATTATTTAAACTGTGTAATTTTTTTTGGGTCTACCTACCACAATATACTCGTAAAGTCTTTATAGGGCATATAAATCGGACTACAAGCACCCTCTCCTCTAGAACAATAACGTGAGCACTGACAGCGAGCCACGGGTTTGATCCATGGGGCTTATATTTTAATACATATGACATTTCAGTGCCCGACTAATGTATGGGAAAATGCTCACATCGCATGCGTCAACTAGCAGACGCGGTTTTCTTATACAACTTCTCTAGCGAGCAATCTACATAAGGGTGAATTTCAAAAGCCTGGATTTGTACCTATAGGTAATAAATACCTTGTAGAAAAAGAATGACGTCGTAGTATGAAAATTGTCTGAGGTGGAAAGTTTTTAAAAGGATTAGTTTTCAAAGCTACAAAGGTAAAGTTTTCAAAGGTACAGGTACTCAAACAAATTACCTACGGTTTATTTTACAATAAGTAAATGGACCATAACAGTGTAACTACTCGTAACATTTACCTAATTAGTGAGCTAAATAATACACCACCTTATACTGTTTTTGTTTCATACACACTTAAATAAGTAGGTATATAATACAAAACATACCTAGTGTTATGTTCTTTTATATTAAATTTTATCTTCAAACAAACCTGCTATATTTGTGTAATTAAAACTCGATCCTACTCTTAAAAGAAATTTAGATTATTTATTAATTTTAACTTGTAAATGCGTTTATTTTGGTATTTTGCTTACCTTATCACAGCATAAGTTTTTTAATTTATTTGTAAGGCAAATTAAGGTTTTTATTTAAAACTGAAGTTAGTTTACAAAGTGTAAAATTAAATACCGCAAAACATCCAAATGTCGTCATTTTAATAGAAATTCTAGGAAGACCAAAGAGTCTAATTTGTGTATATTCACTGAATACATAAAGGAAAAAAATTGTTCTGCTTTTTGGTCTTGGTCTCGTGTTTGCTCATCACTAAATCTCTACGGTGAGGCGAAGGAACTTAAAAATAATTCCATACAGTTGCAAGGCACGTCCGTCCGTTATAGAGGGGCCAATTCCACCGTCTCGACTCGATGCTGAAATCTAAAATCATTACCTTCAGGACAAAGAGAAATAAAACTTCATACTGTACAAAAGTTACGTTACGTTCTTCAGATTATTAACACTTAACTTCCCACACTCACACACCCACTCACCCTACACTACCTATGCACACTTACATCATTACACACTCCCACACAACCTAACACACCCCCACCCATACTCACTCTTACCATTATCTTTAAATTAAATTAAATTCCTTTATGATTAAATTTTCCAAATTCCTTTTAGGTTAAGAATATAATTTGTAATTTGCTTGCACAGAAAGTGCGACGGAATCCCAACTTCCAAGATACAGGTTTTCGACCTAGTTTGTAAGTCGGTGGTCCTTTTTTTGTGTGCCCTGTATAAGTAAATAAACTTTTTCATTTTCATTTGTCAAGTAAATTTAATACTATCACACCATCCAGGTACCATGTAGTTGGCAGGTGCTTACTCGAATTACTTTTCTCTGTTACAATATTAGCAATACTTATTCTCAATCACAAAAATCGTAACTTTCGCCTCATCCAATATAAAAGTTTCACTATACAGCATGTGTTTTGTTCTACGCTATGATGAAGTTTGTTCTGTCACAAACGTATATAATATACAACTGTGTGTACATCTGTGTGTGGATATGTTGAAAGTATGGATGGGCACACATTGAGAGCGCAATATTGCCAATATGTGAATAGGAGAGGCGCCCAATTTGTGCGGAAACACGCCGACCTATTCTCTTGACACTGTTTGTTTTATTTTGTGTTCCGATCTGCTTACTTATACACTTTTGTGTTGAAATGAAAAGGGAACTAAATAAAAGACGGCCCCAAGTACATTGTGTCCAGATTTTCCTTTTCTAAAGAAAATGTTAGCTCTTTATACAAATAGCATTTTTCTTATCATAACATTTGTAAGTAATATCTATGTAAAGTCCCGTAATCCATGTCTGGGTGGCGACGTCTGACAACAAATTTTAAGTATTACGACATACAATTTTGCAAAGGCGTTCGCACAAAGAGAACTGTTGCCAAATCTCCTTAAGTGTTACATTGCTGAGTGGCTGCAACAATAAATTTCTTAATTTAATCTCGTAAGATGATGCTAAAAGTTGTCGGACATCCTACAACAGTGTTGCGTTAAAATTTCCTGACTGGATGGAAGTCTGGAACAAATATCATACTTACAGTTTACCCAGGCTTCGTTTACATAAAGATGTAATAAGCTTTTTAACCATTTTTTATGTAATAATTCGATAACAAACATTCATAAATATTATGTAAGTAATATAACTGTAGATGTGGTTAGCTAATAATTAACTGCGCTCTTGACTTGACTGGTTGGTTGGAATGTTAAAGAGTTCAAGTTGTACTGGAAATTGTAGCAGTAAGTTCTTTTACCCATTATAATTTGAACTGTACGAGATCGGAACCGGAATTTCTTGTAGGTTGGCATTTTAAACAATTTCAAGGTTAGCAACGCATCGATAATCTTCTAGTAGCATTATAGTTAGGTTAGATGTCTATTTACGACGGTGACCATTAACCATTAGATGTCCCTTTTACTCGAAAAATAATAATAATAAGTACTCCTAACTTCTATCTAAGAAATATAAAGTATAATACACTTTATCGCATAAATAGAAAACAACAAACAAAAGATAGAAAAGGAAATAGTGAAGTATAATTTAGGCGATCTTACTTACCTATTAAAATATAGAACAATAAAAAAATACACTTTATTCAGTATCAATATTAGAGACCAAAAATTATGTTATATCTCTTCCAGCAAACTATTCGTACACGTCTCTCTAAAATACCTACTTACTAAATAGTAAATGCTGAATGTCCATCGTTCATATTTTCAGAAATAAAAATCATAGTCAACTTCATTGTTACAAATGTTGCAATCTTTTATTTTGATCAGACGGGGAAGTAAAGTGAATTCATTTTATATTGTAGCGATATTATGTGAAGCTTTACCACAATGTAGGTATACCTACGTGTTCTGATAATTAAAACAGATTTTTAGGTAATTACCTATATTAGAACAGATTTTTAGATAAAATTCATAATGGTGCTTTAGCACAAGAAACTCATAATGGTGCTTTAGCACAAGAAACTTCCTTAAAATTGTGGCTACCTTATTATAGGGCAGTGACTTATCGTTCTAGAGTTAAAAATAGACAGGGATAAAATTAATAGGCTGTAATTAATTACAGCCTGATAATTTAAATAAAAAATAACGGTATCTTACAGTCTTTACAAAAACCGTCAATTAAATTATGCTCTAGCCCTGTCTATGTTTAACTCTAGAACGATAAGTAACTGACCTATAATAAGGTAGCCACAATTTTAAGGAAGTTTCTTGTGATGTGCAAAACAGAAAAGATTAGTCAGAAATACCTACCTACATTTTTGATCAAAAATATCTACATATATTATCTGCGTTTACAAAATACTTAATTCTGTTTACTTTCTCAAGGTTCCACCAAGGGCGAAATATAATATGAAAATAGTTGTAAATTTTTGCCCAAGGCGGGTTTGGTAAAGTTTTCCGAGGATCCTTCTCGAGTGTTCATGCAAAATGTATTTGCTCGTCGCTTTCTTCGTGAAATTTGTATCAGAGGGGGAATAGTTTTAGCGTATCCTTTCGCTGTGTGCGTACTTGATATTTTTTTCTTTCAACCAAAAAAATAAATGAAAGAATGAATGAATACTCTTAAATACTTCCATTTCTTTCTTTAGAGGTGTGTTATAATGGACAACACATCAGGTCCTTGAAGTTATCTGACACATTCATACGAAAGTCAAGGTGTCGTAACAAAAACTTATTGCGACAGAGTTCCACAGAGCTTAGCTGTGTCTTCCACTGTACAAAATATGTTGTTTCTAAAATGATCTACTACATATAGGTGTACCTAAGTATTTTCTTTCCAGACAAAACATAACACTAAATTCTAAATTCTAGACCATGACATGAGATGAACAATGCTTTAGTCTTATTTCTAAACTTTATCCTAACCCTGCAGCTTTGGTCGGAATAGTTGTGCACTAACTAAAAACTATTTCCTTTATAGGCAGATTCCCAGTCCAAAAACTATGCGGTTTGCTTTACTCAGCACTAGAGGTGTGGGTGAAGTTTATAAAATTAGCGATTTTATGAGAAATTGTTTATTGAATAAAGAAGGTATACTAAGTTAACTTTTAAATAAGCATACAAACTAGTAGATGTTACGAGTAAGTATACTCGTACATGTAAGCACAGATAAAAATGTTGGCGTTGCCATAATTATAACCAGATCTACTACAACTGTTTGAATAACCTATTAAACATCGACCTAATGTTGCATCGGATATTCGGCGAATCGCATTCCGACTTAAACTATCGAATTTCGTACACTTGATTTTCGGTGAAATTTTGGTAACCTCACTTTGCCATTGGTTCTAACATTTTTAACATATCAATGCTATGCTCAAATATGTTTAAATGAAGTTATGAATAGAAGATAAATACAGTATATAGTTGCTGTTTTAACGGCACAGCCCATATAAATAGTAGCTACCTTAAAATAAGAAATACAAAAGACATTCGAAATAAAGCAAGGTGTCATTGTTGTCAATTTGTCCTCAATAAAAATTGTAACCCAATTTTAAACATCACATTCCGTACCTGTTGGTCTCGGTAGCACTTTTTGAATAAAAGTGAAATCTGTGTTATTAGGGTAGTTATTGTTTGTTAAAAACGAAAGTTGTTTAGAGGGGTTGTTATTTTTTAAACATTTTTTCTGTCAACTCTTTTCATTCTTTGGTGTAAGGGTTTAATTTAAGACTACTTGTATTCCTTCTGTATTCTATTCTGTTCCAAAATTTTGTATATTAACCTCTCTACTCTAGGTCATTCTTGTGCTTTTCACAGCATGACACTCTCATGCGTTATCGTCTCGTTATCTATCTCACCCTAGATTTAACTTTATTCATTAGTTAAGTATTTTATCCAAAAGATTTGATCAATAAATGATGTGTCACATTGCATATCAACAATAATAATATGTATGTAATAAGAAGGTACACTTGTAATGATGTCGACTTCATCGTCCATATCAACCTCCTTGCTATCAATTTCAACCTCATTGTTAGCGTTTATCTCACCTCATATCGTGTTGGCATCTTCATTTCTTCATCTATATTTTCAAAATTCTAATTATATTCCCATTCCATTTCTAAATTCCATTAATTTCATTGTTTTTTCTTTCTCTCTTTTTTTTGTCCTGAACGGACGTTTCTCCGTTTTATGAAATTGTCTCCTTCTACTACCTATTTTCTACTATTGTGTTGTTCAGTTCCTGATAAATATATTTATAATTTTCCTCTATTACTTCATCTGCACACTGGCCTAGAACCCTGCTAGCCGGCACCTAGAGGACAGATTGAGCATACTAAGTACACTGGAAGACACATCAAACTATACTCTTCGGAATCCAGTAGCAATAAGTTTTAGTTACGCTTGATTGCCATGCGTATATGTCAAATTAAGTTAACGCGACAAAGTACCATAGTACCTATCTTGATGTGTTGACCACTCTATTCTCTTAATCCTATATCAAATCCGCGACCTCTCACACTCATACCACTCATTTCCCCACGCGCTACGAGCAAAGTTGTTATTGTTACTAGACAGCCTCTTGTATAATGTACAGTAGGTAGACTCGACCGCAATCATAGCCTGCTCCGCTCATTACGGAGAGAATCGGGCATTCATTCCTGCACCATGCAAATGAAACTTGCTTTTTAGATAAAACCTCCTTTGTTTGGCTTCAACCCCTTTACGAAGACCTTGTTTTGTTTACAAAGCATAAGCATTAAACGCCTCATTGCAGTTACGTGAAGTGAATCTCTTCTTCATTTGTTCTTAAACTTGTGAACTAGATATTTGTAAATTAGATTATATAGAGACCTTTGATTGAAATAAAAATGTTCCCATTTTCTACATTTTCAATTGTAATTTGACGTGTAATAAATTGACAAGTAAAAAATATAACACAAACGAAAAAATTAAAAATAAAACTAGAGCTATACGACCTGTGTCTTCAATACAATTGGGGGGCGGAAGAAATGTTAAACTAAAATACCTACATTACATAAATATGTATTAAATTAAGCTTATTCTCAAAGGGCCCATAATAACTCAACCCCACTTTTTCAAATACTCTAGTAGGATTAACAAGGTCTTTAGGTAAAGAACCCATGAGCTGTTGGGCAGTGTCGGCCTTACATCAACAGCAGCATGACTTGCCTCTTCATTGTATGACAAAGGAAGTTCTATTTGAGAAAGATAAAATTTATAATTACCACTCTTCATCATTTATTCTGATTTAGGTTCTTAATTTTTTCTTTTTAAACTCTGATCAAGACATTTGTTAAAACCATGGGTAAAAGCTTTACCCTATGATTGCTACAAAAATGTTCCCTTTTTCGTTCGGACTTCGAAAAACCTCGTCTATTCTATTATGGCTCAGAAAATACGAGTATATTCCCTAAAAATAAAGTTATTCGGGGCGTCGCGTTGTCTGTCACATTATGTAAATGTTTGTTTTAATCTTCAGCAAGAGAATCCACTGGTATATAGCTAATAGGCCAGAAGATTCGATGCAAGTCACGAATGAACCCAATATCGGGACTGGGATTAGAAAAACATGTAAATCGAATGTGGGAACGAATGATTCAGTATTTTTCGAACGTCGCATCGGTCACTGACGCCTGCCTTCGAATCTGAAACAAACAAATTGAATCTATTAGATCACGTAAGGAGGGTCATTTTCTTTGTGATTTTGATAAAATTATATCTGTGTTCCAAGTAACTACTTACCTATAGAACAAACAAAAATACCAGCCACAGCAATATCCACCACAGTTCTTAATTAACTGATTTTATGGGTCGTAAATACATGATAACAAACATTATATCGTCTAATGTTATTTTTTTGTACATTAAATTTTCTAACTGCACATAAGTTGCCTTTTTTCGCTCCACGACTTTTAGGAATGCACGGAGAAAATATCTTATTACAATTCTTATATTATTATACTTACTCTTATAATACAATTGTTGTCTGATCTTGTATTTTTCACATAAGATAATTATCAAGATAAATCTTAAGTGATAATTACAAGATTTTATTATACGAGTAGGTAGTAAAGTATAATAATAATATAAGAATTGTACTAAGATATTTTCTCCGCGCATTCCTAAAAGTCGTGGAGCCTCTTGGCTCACCATCAGTTGCACGAAACGTCCTTAAAGTTAAGTCTTCATTAAAATACATGCTATCCCTGTCTAACTACCCACAGCTCTAGATAGATAGAGATGAGACGAAACGAAGGAAGTCTTAACATTAAAGACGTTTCTTGCAACTCACGGTTAGCTTATCTCCTAATGGTTACTAAAGTATAGCTGATGCTTTCACTCGCCTTAAACGAAACTTGGAGATACTTAAGGGCTTTCCATAGTAACTTAAGTTATGTCACTCGATTCGTATGCAAATTTAACAACTCTTGCCTCTGATAAATTATCATTGGAGCCAGACTGAAGGAATGGGAGTGATTACGAGATTTTTCACCCCTTGCCTTAATCATCTTGTTTATGTTGAGATTATGTTTCTTCGCAATGTTTTTTGACGTAAAACATGGCGGTTACAGAAAATTAAGAAAGTGCGAAAACTTTTTTAAATTAAAATGTCTAAGAGTTGTGTAATATGAAAATTGTAGTTTTAAAAATCGTAATATAACTTAATGTAATTACAAAACTTTTTCTAAATTTTATTGTATTAAAGAACTGAAGTACGGATTTACTCACTGAAATACCTACCTCCAAATATTAACTAGGTACTATACCTATATGCCTCTAGTTGTTCATAGTATTCGTAGCCTACTTGGAAGTAGATATAGGTAGCATAACTACTACTACTACCTTAATGTAGTACAGTCATCTTAAGCGTATACATAAAACCTGAAAAGAAACCTAAAACCGGCTCTATTCTCACTCGGTGCAATTTGGACAGCCAGCATGAATTTGTCGACTACACACGAGCATTTTCTTTAGTTACCTACGTTTGACAAAGGGACTAAAGAATAGACCTGTTACAATATTAACGACAAGTGTTTCTGGTGTTGGCGAACGATCTTTTTTTAATTTTTAACGGCTTTTTTAACGGGAATTGTAACCCACCACCACGCCTAATGACCTTCAACTCGTGTTGAAAAAATTCTCAAATAGTTTTACTGATATATTTTATTAATTACCTAATTACATTGTCACCCTACCTTTAGGTATTAAATAAGTACATTTCTAATTTGCCAAAAAAGAAACATTGATGTTATGCTCTTGATATAAGAGCTGTAGATACGGATACGGATTGGGTACGGATTTTCCTTCTCATAACCGTCAATCGCAATTTTCAATCGCCCGTCTGTACACTCTAAGGGCGAACCCAACGTGAAATTAGAAGGGAAAATAGGACGAGATAATTGTGCCCCCTCCCCTCCTCAACCCCTCTTCGGCCCTCGTTACTGAGTTTAATCTGTTTAAACTTTTATTTACTTTACTTACGCCAAATTGAAGCGATTAGCAGCCGGGCGTTTTGCTGGGAATGCTTTTGTTTTAGCGCTGTTTCAAATTAAAGCTCCTATTGATGTTTATTAGGCACTAGGAACAGGCCTCTCCTCGTTATAGGTAACACAATTTCTTGGAATTATTACGTAAGGAGAAATGGAATACCAGAAATATTTCGTCAGGATGAAACAGGAATTCGACAAATTAAAATTCTGTCAGTTTCTCTTAACAGTTCAAAGATTTATTTAAGGTGATGATTGATGAATGATATTTAAATAATACGTTTTAATTTATATAAGAATTTATTTCCTTCAGTTACCTATGACCTTTGCAGAAGCAATGAGTAAAAATTAACTTGTTTTACCCCTATTTCAAGGGACTTTGAATTTAAAAATAGCATGTACCCCAATTAAATTTTATTTTACCAGAAATATTCCAAAAATAATACTTACCTATAGGTACTTAAATAAATTATTAATAATAAGTGCTTAATACTAAGACATTTTCTAAAATGATTAAGTGCTTGCTTACGTCATAATAATACCTGAATCTTCAAAAACATTCTGCGCCCAAATAAATGCATCCAGTTGCAACCTCCCATCGGCCATGTTACCGACCTGTTCACGACACACGTCTGTGTGCAATTATGTGTCTCTTTCTAACCAACACGTGATTCTGTATTTTTGTCCCTTTCTTCCGTAACGAATTAGGACAGAACGCATGCGCGCGGCCTCAATGTCAAATCAATCTTGTAGGCTGATGCAACGCGCTACATACAATTATGTTACCTACCTATACTTCATAATTAGTTCAGGAACTCTTAAGAGTTAGTAGCGAGAGTTACTCGTAGTTCGGTTAACCCGAGAATTGCATATTTTGAGTTCCTATTACAGTTTTGTAGGATTCATAATAAAGTTGACCTGACAAAGGTTGGACCTCTCCCACAGCCACGAGAGGCCCCCCCTCTCGTGGCTGCAAAAATCATTGCATTATCAAGACTACGAAATGAAGCATGTACCCTTAAACGAAGGTTGTTTAAGTTTCTGGGCTAATTCCATTTAGTTATGTGTATGAGGCTTTCCATAGAAAGTTTTAAGTTAGTAAGTATGTAGAGTATATTTAGGCCGTTACCTTTTTCAATGAATTAATTATGTATATTTATCTTTGTTGCAGGATGTTCTGGATTGTGACAGCAATCTTTGTAGGCGTAACGGTAGGTATTTTTAATATGCTATCTTATCTAATATTATCATCATCAGCAGCAGCCTATTAATGCCCCCATTGTTGGGACACGGCCTCCCCTTGCATAAGGGGGTTATGTGGGCCATGATCCACCGAGCGGGCCAATTGCTGATTGATGGATTTCATACACCTTTGGATTTTTTTTATTTCCTCAGACATTGCAGGTTTCCTTACGATGTTTTCCTTCACCGTTAGAGCAGTCTGTAAATGTACGAACCCGGACCTCCGGCATCCTATTATTATACATTAACAAAATAGTCTATGAGCATACCACCCGGTTGTTCATCACCTCAGGACCTCAGGGTTGGCGCATACTTACCTCTCGTATAGGCAGCCTTTGCGGTCCAACGAGGCAACGCTGCCAGTCTCCTGGGGACCGTGCCGCTCTCAGGAAACTTAGACGACATGTTAGAATAGAATAGAAAATCCTTTATTAATTGACCATATATAAAAATATCTGTAAAAAATATGTACAAAATATCACAAAATGTTCTTCCTTTAGTATTTAAGTTTCATTTTATTCTCAGAATCAGTTTTTTTTAATTGTAAGAAAGTACCTTAAAGTTCTTTATTTATGTATAGGTATACGAATAAAAGGACGTCGGACTCCCATGCGGGAGGTTCGAGTTCTAAACCAGGCATTGCCATGTACCACTGAGTTTTTCGGTTTTTTTCTGAAGACTTACGTATATTTACCGACTGCTCTAACGGTGAAGGAAAACATCGTGAGGAAACTTGCATACTGAGATAACCACTGTGTGAAACGGGAAAGGCAAAGGCAAACCACCCTATTAAATCTGCCACGAGAGTCGTTCTATGTGATTAATTTCTTAGAATGATCACGACCCTCAGCAATAAGAAAAATGACTTAGAAGAGATAGGTATACCAAGTTGTAGTGTGTTCCTGTATATATAATGGAAGCAAATCTGTATATTTCTGCTGTATTTTCATTCAATACAAATATTATTTTTATCCTTTTATGAATGAGCCCTGCTAGTGTACACTTTTTATTTTTTATTTTATTAAATAAGGACAGCAGACGAGCAAACGGACCACCTGATGGTAAGTGATCACCGTCGCCCATAGACATCTCACCTCACTGTATTAATATTAGAGGGTTTTTGATGCGCTGCTAACCATGAGGACTAAGATGGATTGCCTCATGTGCCGGAAATTACGCTGGCTCTCTTACCCTTCAAACCGAAACACAGAAATGCAAGCATCTCTGCTTCACGGCAGAAATAGATAAGAGGGTGGTACCACCCCAGGCGATCCTTCACATTAGGATCTACCACTACAAAACACAGTACACACTGTAATTTGGCCAATGACCGTGTTAGAATCTTGATAATAACTAACGTTTTGGTGTCTGTTTTGAAAAAACAGATTAATTTTATGTTTGTTTGTAAAAAAAGGTCTAATCAGTATTTGATAAATTAAATATTTGGTACTTAACTCTATATATTGTTATGAAATGATCCCGAAAAGAGCTAAAAGTGAATTACTAAGTTACCCACACACATACCCTACTAATGCGTTAAATATTTAGCCTTCATAGACTGGGAGCCAAACATATTTTTACGAGGATAGCAAGATCGGCTCATTACTATCTTATTACGTACCGTGTCGAGCTCCAGCCACGTCGAGCCGAAACACATCCAATTTCCCAACTTCCCATTTATTGATATTGACTCTGGGAGGACGCCTCGTGAATGCTCCCGGTCTAGGATGTAGGTGAGGTACCTACACTAGATATGTCATCCTCAACGAAACCACAGTAGGTATACTCATACTCATACCATTTATTGCTTTTCATGTGTAACAATTGGTCTTAAAAATATATATTATGTGATCATACATGAAACCCTGAGTAGGGTACCGCAATATAAAATAAGAAATTATAATATAATAAATTATAATAGTAACATAGATACATAATTACCAGTGATCGGATTAGGTAGTGTTATTATTCTTCTAGGTCTTATAAATCAAAATTAAGAATATTCTTTGAAAAGCTTCAAAGAAAAAAAAACATCTTTAACTTTATTTTGCGGAATTCCATGACGAAATATGAACATGGACATGCCCAACATGTAACGATATCCCGGGATTACGAATTCGTTAAGAGCTGGTAACATTGGACAGTAATATTGTTCAAAAATATTATTAAACATTGTTATGAAATTTTTACTGTAATATTACACTTGACAACAATTCTAAGAAAATGTATTGTTTCGGCATAACAGAGGCGACGACTGATAAGAGCGTTCTGAAAAAGTGTGAATGTGAGAAAGAGACAAGAAATCCCGAATATAGTCGAATCCTAATAGCGGTATCTCTTTATCTCTCTCTCTCTCTCGCAAAAAGGATGATATGATTTCCTTTTGGATTTCCCATTATGAGAAAAAGTATTTTATACACACAGAACATTTCCGAAATCCCGCAATCCTGCGGGTGTATCCATACTAATATAACGTTTGAGGTCATTAAACCATGCACTATGCTGCATGTGAAATTGTGAACTTACTCTAAGTCAAAAAAAGTAATTCTATTAAGTAGTGAAATGTAATTATCGTGTTATGTACCTATATGCGGGCAAATAAATTTTAATTCATTCATTCATTCTTCATTCATTCATTCTTCATTCATTCATTCTTCTTTCATTCATTCATTCTTCATTCATTCATTCTTCATTCATTAATTCTTCATTCATTCATTCTTCATTCATTCATTCTTCATTCATTCATTCTTCATTCATTCATTCACTACCTAATCCGATCACTGGTGATTACTGTAACTTATGTCTATAGCGTTCGCAACTTACAGACTTGCTCCCATGTAGACACGCCCCGATATCTTCCGATTCGATTAAATTATTATTCCATGCAAGTAGAATTCAACGTAGACATACTTGGACAAGCATTGCGTATAAAGTATGAATCTTAATGTTTATTAAATAGGTGATCAACTGATCAGTAATAATGAATGACATTAGATTATAGTCTCACATTATCCCATCGTAGGTTAGGTACGTGATAAGTACCTACTAAATAAGGTATGTAGGTATAGGTACGAGTAAGTAAGTAAACTATTTATTTCACACACAACATAGGTACAAAAATACATGGTGTCTTATATGAGTTATATGTTAGCTAATTGAAATGTAAAATAAATGTATCAATTTATAATTATAAGAATCAAAATATTTTTTGAACAAAGTGACAATTTTGGTCCAAAATTATTAGAGATAGCTTATATATTTTATATCAAATTATTAAGAGCGTCGGTGGCGACGTGGCTAGGACGTCGGGCTCCTATGCGGGAGGTCCGAGTTCGAAACCAAGCAATGCCATGTACCAATGAGTTTTTTGTTTTTTTCGAAAGATTTACATACATTTACCGACTGTTCTGACGGTGAAGGAAAACATCGTGAGGAAACCAGCACACTGAGATAAACAGTTTATGAAATGGGGAAGGCAATGGCAAACCACCCCATTAAATCTGCCACAAGAGTCGTTCTATGTGATTAGTTCCTTAAAATGATCACGACCCTCAAAAATGAGGATAATTTACTACTTAGGTACTATATACACATTTAATCTAATTCTAATATTCTTGCATGATAAATCGAATTAAACGGCATAATTAGATAACAATCTCGACAACCGCTGGGGTAGACGAGTTCTGGAGTGGAGACCGCGTTTGGACAAACGTAGTGAGGGACGCCCCCTGCTAGATTGAGCGACGATCAGCGCAAGGTGGCAGAGCCGATGATCGGGCTCAATGGCGCGCCCTGGGAGAGGCCTATGTCCAGCAGTGGACTAGACTGGGCTGCTGGTGATGATGACATGAAAAATTGAAATTGTTAATTAACATTTCACATTAAACTATAACATCCACACTAGGCGTTGCCTGTGTGGTCGAGATTACATAGGTACACTCTCCCAATCTCCCTAGTATTTTCCCTGATAGTAGCTATGGTATTGATAGCACATCTAGATAGATCTCTCTATGTCGTTGTCACCGATATTTCGCGGTATCACTTATTATCATCATCCTAATGCCAGATAAGCTCGAAAGCTCGACGTGACTTGTGAAAAATAGTCATTCCAAACCCGGTTCGGATTCGTGCCCAGCCCATGTAAACAGATTGGATCTACCTATTACACATCTACGAAAGATAGATAGATCTATTATTCGTCTAAAAGATAGGTCACAAAATGTCTAGACATATAAGGAGTTCCTAAATAAGTACCTAAAATAGTGTAGCTATTGTTATTGGAAGTTTTATAGAACTAATTAATTTACCTATAAGTACCTATACATACGAACTTGGTCATTTGTAATTATTACTAGGTTAAATTATTTTATTTAAAGTTACATAAAGAAATCTGACGAGAAACCGGAATAAAACATATTTTTTTCTACTCCCATTTCGTAATTTGTTCATTATGAAACCACAATCAATAACATAAAGAGGTTCATTCGTCATGGTCGTGTGAAAATAGTGTTTTAATGAAATATTTGATAACAGTTTTCGATTGGTTTATGTATATTTTCATTTTTTGTGGCACTGCATAAAGAAACGCCTTCGTATTAAAAGCACTACATTTCACTGGCCAACTACTTGGTACTATAGCCATAAAAAAACTCTACACCCGCGCCTGTGCGATATCGACAATACATCAAACACACATGTCTACGGTTTCCATAGTTACCAATAACGTGTCAGGGAGTAATACGGCGCCGTTTTAATTTGTTTCTCTGAATGAGTTGATAATAATTAATAATCGACGAAAATTGAAAAATAATATTATCGAAAGTTTAATACGATCTGAAATAACTGAGGCTATGGAGACGAGAAATCGGACGGACCTCGCACTGTTTTGTCGAATCAACAGCAGTCATTGCGTCTGTTGAATGCTCCGTAATCGTTTGAATTTTCTGTTATTTGGTACATGGTCATATAAAAAGTATTGTATGCAATACACGTAATGGCGATTTTAACACTCGAACGACCTTTTATTAAACTCAGCTACGCTTTGTTTCAAAACAGTTCTCGTGTTACAATCGCTATCATTACGTGGCCGTTGCATAAACTACTATTGTCTCCTCTTACTTCTATAATAGGTGACAAGGTATATTATATTGTATGCCTTCTTGTATGCCACAAAAATTGAAAAACTTGAACATGAAATATCCACCGATTTGATGAAGCAACGGATATAGGTACAGTCGACCACATGCCGTAGCACCATCTGTCAAAAGCCTTAAATTAAATCTCAATCTTATGCTTGCGCATTATGATACAATTCAGGTTCTCAAATTTTGACGTTTTGGGTAGGTTGACCTGTGGTCGACCGTATCTACAAGGTACATTGATAGGTAGGTAAGTTGGAATAGGTCCTCACTCTACAGATTTTGGAAAGGGATCCGGTAAAGCGCTGT
Organism: Hofmannophila pseudospretella; assembly: GCA_947369225.1. Lineage (NCBI taxonomy): Eukaryota > Metazoa > Arthropoda > Insecta > Lepidoptera > Oecophoridae > Hofmannophila > Hofmannophila pseudospretella. The sequence continues at coordinate 6,416,661 of OX376321.1, read as the reverse complement.
CCTTATCGATTACAAGTTGGTTAACTGTCCAACTTTTGTTAACTTCGTTCACTTATTTAGGTTACTGCCCTTTACTGTTATCTGTGCTCACAAACTTGATAGGTAAAATATGTAGAGAAGGTATTTTGGAACGTACTATGACCCTCTTTCGACAAGCCAAGCGCAAGCTTATCCGAATTTTAGCTTTTTATTAAACCCTTAAAAGTAACTGGCAGTCAAAAAATGGCAGTTGCACATTTGTTTCTCTTTATAAAAAGAACACCGAATTTAAATTTCAGAAATCGAATTCGAGTCTGCATTGAATGTGCATACGTATTACCATATCCTAATTATGTAAACACAAGCGAATTCCGTTCGAAATTGGAACCTGTCTGTCAAAGTGGAATAAACGAACTCAATCAGAGATAAATAACCGTCGGTCCGCGAACGCGGCCCGTTTCATTTGCATGTCAATGACGCAGGGGAGCGCGGGCGTGAGGGGAATGCGGGTATAACAATGGCGGCTCACCTGACAACCGAGTAAGGCCATACAAAACACGATTATACCTGTGTTGCGTGAGCGTGACTCTTTTTGTTTACGTCCTATAGTTCTAATGAGATCCGCATTAGGTATGTAGGTACTTATGTATGATAGGTAGTAAGTACTAGATACTACTGATACTACTGGTACTAAATATACTAACTGGTCGAGTAAATAGTTATACAATACAATACAATATCTTTATATCTTTTTTTTTTCAATCTCTTTATCTTTATAGCTTAAGTAGTTCCAAGAAAAAAGGCAGTAAGTAGGAACACAATTTTATTTTGTATCCCACTAAGTTTACCAAGTATTTTCAGACTTGACGAGTGTTCCTAATATCCGCTCTGAAAGCTTGAGCCAAGACTCAAGATCACTCAGATGCACTATCCGCTTCGCTGGCAGACGAAGTTTCGCTCAGTCGAAATTCTTGAGACTTCAGACCAAAATGTTATCCACCGCTGAGCTCCGAGTGAACTGAAAAGTTAATTTAAAGTTAGTTTTGGGAATGAGAAGGCGTTCTTGTTTTTGGGAAGGAGGGGAATGTTCCGAGTTTTTGTAAGGATAACTTTATCTTATCTACTAGAGGGTGCAAGATAAATTACGAAGAAATACCACCTTAAGGTTGCCTGGAAGATATCGCTTAAAGCGATAAAGCCGCCTTCTGCACATTGTATTGTACCTCTCTTTATGTTGTATGTTTTGTTTTTGTCCCGGGTGTGCAATAAAGTATATTTGTATTTGTACGAAGTATAATACTATACGTCAGTTGCACGAAACGTCCTAAAAGTTAAGTCTTCATTAAAATATACGTTTTCCCTTTCTACACCATAGCTCTAGACAGAGATTTTTTTATTTTATTTTTTATTTACTACTAAACCGGCATTTGACCTCGATCTCGCCTGATGGTAAGCGACACAAGACACAAGACTTAACATTAAGGATGTTTTTTTCAACTCACGATATATCTGATCTACATTTGTTGTAAAATGCTCTTATTTTATCATATTCCATACTCTTATTTCATTATTATCGACAGTAAGTATTTTGTGATATTAATAATTTTGTCGTAAATTGTGCGCTACTACAAAGTTATCTCAACCCATATAGGTATCCTTCCCGAACTGACAAATCGGGCTTCTCTTGGCAGCCCTACTGTATTAACTGAGTAAATTTCAGTTAATACAGTAGGGCTACCAAATTCTGAAGTTAGCAAAAGTTGTTTAAGTATAGATGCGGAATCGTCATCCAAGTAACCTCTACAAGTATGTTACGGCTGTATATTTCATGTCTTAGATTCCGAAACGAAGGTCAAATTATATCATTCCGAAAAAAGAGAACATTATCATAGTAAACTCATAAATTATGGCAATCCAATAATCTGGGACCAATCAAAGCGACGAGCCTGCCCAGTACAGTATGGAATGAGGTTATTTCGCTCCCGTATAATATTCTGATCGGCTGCCGTTCGTCCACGAACGTGTTGCTGGCACGTCAAAGAATAATCCTCTTCTATGTAGATGGTGTTAAAACAAACCTTATTCATTAATACATTTTTTTATTTTATCTTTTGTGTAATTAGTTACCTACACTTAGATACGTCAAGGAACAATCCGTCACGTTACCACGTAGCATCAACAACAACAGAGACTCTGCTGTCAATATGATAATTAAAAAAAGGTCAAACATTGCAATTTAATTTTATACAAACTTTCTGACACATTCGTGTCTAAACAATAAAGACTTTTTACTGTGAAATGTTACGAAAAAAAAAACGCTTTTATTTTTTAATTATCTATCGCGAATCACAATAAATATCATTTAGTAGAAAGTATTTTTTAGATTCAAGAAAAATATTATTGTGTTCCTTCCATAAATATGAACAAGAAAACCTCCTATTATTAAAAAAAATTGTAATTATACACTTGAAAATTATTCTTTTTTTACCTATCTGAGAATAATCTGAGACTAGGAGATAATCCTGCAATGTTTTACCACTAGAGGCGCCACTAGAACAATGGTACGTAGCCAATCAACATGTAGATACGTTCCTTTCCACCAAATCTTTTTTTTACCCTTCAGACTTGCGACACGCTGTTTTTTTAGGTCTGCTATTTTGAAATGGCCACATATGCCATGATATCATCACAATTTTACTAATAGCTTTGATAAATAAAACTAAATTAACCCAAACAAACTAGAAATTTGTGATACCTATCTTCAAAAATGACATTTCGTTTTGGTTTTCTGTTTACGGAGTGTGCTCCGTCTGTGCAACACTTTCCGTTTTATGTTCTATTGGCGTAATTATGATATTTTAAACTTACACGATTTAAATTACATATTACAAATAAAAAAAAATTACGTGATTTTAGAACATCCTGTTGCCGCCTTGTTACCGCTATTTTCAGTAACAAGCTGTATCGATTTTGTATCCACTTCTTTGTGACAATATTTCTTATCTAACTATTGTAAGTACACGATCAAAGAGTACTGTGAGTATGGTGTTTCTATGTGTTAGTACTTTTCATTAAACTTACGGGACATGATTTAAATTTTGTCTTATTAAGATCTTATTTTCACCATAATATTACTCTGTTGGTGGCATTGTGAGAACCCTCGACCAGGGAACATTCCTCACTGACTATTTCAAAATAAGTAGGAATCTGAAACCTGTAAGTACTTACAGAAGTCCCCCCCCCCCACCCCCCACAGCGGCACTTCGACCCTCATTGATCTTTTGTGCTCACCCTTAGCTTAGTCTCCTTCCTGTTCTTTAAAGAAGCTTTGCATCAAGGACGCTATACAGCTTACAGGAAGAAGCCTATATGTCCTCTGGTTTTGGATAGGCTACCCCCAGAAGACTCATACGCCCTCCAGTCGTCACATTCGCTTAATTACTTTTTATACAAATAAAATTATCTTTGATGTCCTTGTCAAATTAATTACTATCTTAGTATTTTTAAATTATTCATCCCTTTCTGCAATGTTTAAGTTTAGAATAACATCTGTGTGGCGACGCACGACACGCCATTACGATTAGTACCTACTTACAACGGTGTAGAACGCGCTATCGAAATTTTCCTTGAAACTTCGTATATATACGAGTTCCAAACATCCATAGTCGGACCAGGACATCTGGTCACCAGGCACAACACCCCGCCTGGTGGAAGATCTTCTCTTTTCCCTTTTCATACAACTGACATTACGTCATCGCGTTCCTACATCTGTTCAATAATGTTTAATCTTTGCCACAGATCGGTTATTCGAGTTAACGGGGAGCCTCATTTTGGCTACGGAGACCATTGGTCGGATACGTGACCTCAGCTCTTGTAGCTGTTCCATTGCTCAACGAACTTTTCTCATCGACCGTATTTCATATTCAACCCGTAGCTATAGTTGCACTTTTATGGTATGAAAGTATTATGGTAAGTGAATAACCTTTCTTTTAGGTACTTATTTTGATCAAATAGGGTAAATAATTGAAAATAAATAAATAAATATAATAATTTCTGTATATATTATAGTATTTACGTAATATTATTACTACTGCATTGCAGCTTGCAAATGTTTGCATTCTTTATTATTGTTATTTATTTAAGGGTAGTATCTATTTCATACGCCTTTTGCACTCGTATATTATGCATATGATTTTTTCCATCCTGAAGGTTGTCTGGAAGATATCGCTTAAAGCGATAAGGCCGCCTTCTGCACATTATATTGTACCTCTCTTTATGTTGTGTGTTTTGTTTTTGTCCCGGGTGTGCAATAAAGTATATTTGTATTGTAAATGTTTAATGTCACAATTATTGCCTATCTTTAAAAAAAAATTAAGGAAATACCTAATGAATTAACCTGCAGTGCAACTATTGTAGTTTTCTGACTACAAGTAAATTAGTGAAATTCTTTTCACTAATTTACTTTTACTTTTCTATACCTATAGACAATATTTAAGGAAAAATGTTACAAATGACATCGTCTAAAAACATACGTAACTATTTAGATTTCAAAGTTCAAATCATACTAGTCGGTGAGATAACGAAATTACCAAATACATTATAGAACAGCAGAGCTAAAAGCTCGGAACAGTAAGGAAAATAACAGGATATTTGAGGAGATAAAGACTTGTACTGATGCAGCTAGCATTGTTGGAAAGGTGGACGTTCAATTATCAGAACGACTTAGGATAGATATGTTTTAAAATCTACTTCTTCTTCTGTCAAATCAATGGCATCACGACCGTCCGTCGATATCCATATTCAGCCAGACCAGAATGATATAACTTTCATAAAAAACAGATCTTTTTAAATAAGTAAATGTAAGTTATCTTTTCAAAAGTTGGAAGTCATAGATAAGTTAAGTTAGTCTCTCTTAAAGTCCCGCTTACATTGTATTTTACAAAAATTCCATCACCCAAAGGTTGCCTGGAAGAAATAGCTGGCCGCTAATCGTATTTGTATTTTGTATCTTTTCTTCTGTTCTGTATTTTTGTCCTGTGTGCAATAAAGAATATTTGTATTTGTAATGTCAAATTAATGCAGATGTGAGCTGAATATCAAATATTGTTCCATGTTTACAAGCAATATACCGTAAACAAAACAGTGTCTCGAAGCACCTTGCACACGGCCGTAGTACCAGACGTGCCTGTAGTATAGACAAGGTACGGCGGGTAGACGAAGGGTGGATGTTACAAATATAGGTGGAGGAGATATGGCGCATGTTTTATATTATTGAGGCCCCAATGGCCGCCCGCGCCGCGGTGGGTACGTTTACCTTGTTTACACACATGAGCCGGGAAAAATTGCTGCCAGGGATACGCTTCTATAAATTTAAAAGTATTTTTAAAGAAAAACATAGAATCTGTCTCAATTCTGAGCCAGCCGTTAGACGATTGTTTATTAGACATGCTGAAGTTAGAATGCTGTTATATTATATTTAAATAATTGATAGTGTTTTGGAATGTAGGCAGGAAAAAAGACAAATCTAAAGATTGGTATAGGTAAAAAAACAAGAGCTTACAAACGAAGATAAAATTATTCTTTCGCCAGTTAAATGAGTTTTTACAACATTTTTGACTCTACAATTAATACAGCAAGATTAATGCATTAAGGTAAGCGGATATTTTTTTGTCTAAAAGTGTTAGACGCAAGCTACTCACAAGACTGTATGCAAATTGATTATCAGCAAAACGTGACTCAACTCGTCGCCTTTAGCCAGAACCAAAAGCATTTTTTACATTGAATGACCTACCTACTTTATCATGTAAAACATCACTGAAAACCCCCAGAAGTTTACTTATTTATAAACTATGACCCCGATCCAAACCAAACATACGCGGGCGTATCCAAATCCCTCTCCAACATTGAAAAAACAAAGCACTGTTTGGACGCGCATCCCTGATTATATTTGAACAAATATTCTTGGATCTCGTGTAGACACAGGATAATAAGTCTCTTGGGCCGACAAATGGAGCCGAAAGGAAAACCATCGTGTGTCTTAGACTTACGTGATCCGGGTATGTATGGACAGGGGGAAATCTCTCAGGCTGTATTAAGGCGTAAAGGTACCGATTCCCAAATGGTTTGGTTATTTTCTCGTATTGTGACGGAATATCCAAGGCAAGCGACTCAGAAATTGAAAGTCAATGGCTGGATTGAAGCATAAAAGGAATATGTTGACGGAATGAAATGAACGTGGACATTGTTAGCAAAAAAATGTATTAGACGTCTATAGGTAGAGGAGTACATATATCTTGATAAATATGGATGAAATTGAATGTTATAATAAATGGAATAGCTGACTTGCAAAAATGTGTTCCAATCATTAATAGCAAATTAGTAAATTTTTGCTACTATATAATACATTGTAACTTTAATATCTAAACGTCACGGAATCTTATATACAGTAGGTAAGGGCCATTACACTACGTTGATTACGTCATTATACACTATTACGTATCATAATTCCCTTTAACATCTATATTATATAGATGGGTCACATAATATAACCTGTAAAAAGAGAGCCATATTTTTTGCAAGTTTAGTAAAATGAAAACCGAACCATTTAGCAATTTTGTTCAATTAAGTACACCTCAATTTACTTCTACCTTAATTAAATTTAATAGTTAAAAATATTGGAAAAACCGACTATTACATGCTATTACCAACGAATTTGCATCGTAATTTTAAACAAAACAGTCGAAAAGCGAATTTATTTAATCCAAGGTTATCCCAAAAACAGTAGTTGACGACAGTACAGTGTCGCAAAGAAATTACGCTTTAAATATATCTCTGGACCTTTTTTGCTATCGTAATATGAACTCTGTACACGAAAACCGAAAGTTTATTATGTTTTATTGGGATTTAAAGATGTGTTCAATCGAATGTTGTTCTAAAAGCGACTGTTTGTTTTCCATGATATGGTTCAAAGTCGGTCGTGGGCTAGTGTTTGTGAATTCGAGAGCAAGAAACCGTCTGGAGATGGGACCACCAAATATTGCGGCCTTTATTTATGTCCACTTGATGTTCGCCGTACTACAGCGACATGGTTTTTTTGTAAAACACCAAGTCAACATACATCGCTAGAACCCAAACGACAATCTGCTTAAATTGGATTTTTACAAGTACTTCGACGTTGGTTAGGCATTTTAGGGAACATATTAAAGTAAGTTTAAAACAAGTTGAAATATCGAAATTATTTGTACTATGTACTAATTACTCGTATTCGTTATTCCTATGTTCTTCGTCGGAGTAGTAGAAAATATTATTGTACAATATTTATTTTACAACTTAGTGTTTATTAATAAATCATCTATTCGCTTATAGACATATATAAACTAATCTTAAAACATGTGGGTAACATGTATTGCCATAGTACGTACTTACATAATTATGAAAAGCTCTACGAGTATCTCGTGAAAGCGTATCATGTAGAAGGGTGCAACTGTATTTTGAGAATCCACTTCTTAATCTAGGTAGCTTCGTAATATTCAGAGACTATGCTAGTATTTTTCCTCGCATATAATTCGGTTGATTATCCCAATAATAATTTTACAAGCGAATAGCCATTAGACACCATTACCGCTGCTATTAAGTTTCCCCTAAAAGTATAGGGTGTTTGTGATCATAGCCTAATACGTCTTAGTTATAGGGTTATTAGTTAATTACAAGTTATATGGGTATAATAACTACTAAGAAGGACATTGATTTTGATGAAATTGAATTCTGATGTTTCTTTCACATGGTAGCGACAAAGAGTTTGTCATTGATTTTATGAATTGAATTCTCATTTGTATTTTTAGGGTTCTGTACCAAAATGGTAAAAAAGGAGACTTCGGTGTCCGTCCGTCCGTCCGTATGTCACAGCTGTTTTTCTCAGGAACTACTGAAGCTATCGATTTGAAATTTGGCACAGTTGTAGAAATTGTTTGCCCGTATTAATTCCAAGTTAAAGAAACATAGAATTATTTTTATTTAATATGATATGCTATAGTTTTTGATTTATGGCCAAAAATGTGCAAGAAATTACCCTTCCGCCCCTTATGTTCGAAGTTTGCGAGCCGAAAAATCTGAAATAATTAGAACTCATAGATAACCAACTATATTTTACAGGAAAAATAAAATGAAGTTTCAAACATTTATAATTTTTGAGAAATTAAAAAATGATATGTTTATAATTTGTATGGTTTGATGGTGCCGGGAAAAATAAAACGAAGTCTAAACATTTATTATTTTCGAGGAAAAAAAAATTGAAATGATATTTTTTCAAAACGAATAATATTTCATTTGAGAATGGAACCCTCGGTGCGCGAGTCCGACTCGCACTTGGCCGGTTTTTTCACAAAGCGACAAAATAATGAAGAAAGTGCATGAGTATCTAGTGAATGAATACCTACATACCAACATATTCATGATTTAATTGGTAAAAAAGAAATTATTTGTAAAAAACTCATCAACTAGTCCCTGAGAGACACAGACGACGGAACTGAAAACGGGATGCTCACAAATGTATCACGTCAGGACTTGAAAGAAGGTACATGGGTGTATCGTTTGTAAACTAACCGCGCAAATAAACTTATTCTTATTCTTTTATAGGTAGGTACCTACCTGTATCAATAAGGAATACTACTAAGAAGAGGGCTTTTGCGTTTGCTGCATTCTACTTGGGAAGAGATTCAGATTATTATCTCGAAAAAATAATTGGATCACACCTTGTTAAACTTGTTGCAGTAATATTGTGCTAAGACATTAACGTAATAGTTACATTATTCGTGTTTAATTTTAAAAACACATTTCACTAAGAAGCAAACAAGAGCCAAGACATAATCCGGTCACACAGAAAACTACCTATTTTGATCTACAGCAAAAAGTCAGTTACGATATTCTACTCCCACATAAGCCTGAGGCAAACAAGCCTAAAGGCTTTTTACCTTAAGACCGGTCGGGATTGCGGCGAACCCGGGCTGCCTCCGTTTGATTACCGTTCACCCCTTAAAAGCCCGCGCTTTAGCCATGAATCCACGAAAGGAGAAAGCAGCTGATTGTGTAAATGTAAGGGTTTGCTATATGGATGGATGGAACGGAAATGTTAAGGAACTTTTAGAGTAATTGAATAGATGGGTTGGCTTTTGGGTAAAGGTCAGTCATATACCTGAGTACAAGGATCATACCTACGTGCCTATGTATAGGGCATCAAAACAGTAGTTGATTTCTATACGGCTTTCATCGGCCGATATTTTAATAGTAAATGTTCTAAAGCATTGGAAATAATTAATGTGGTATTAGTAAATCGAAATTTTATCGTATCGACTTGATTTTATTAACATAGCTTACCTACATACTTAGGTACTTAGAGGAAGTTACTAACTATTCAGTAAGTATATCTACTTTTAATCTTATTAACGGAGAAATTACCAATGACCCTAATAATTAAGCAGGATAATTATATTACTTCGTATATCCTTACAAGGCACCTTTGTACCTCAGCTCTTCTCAAACTGTGAAGGATTAAAATCGCAATATTAGCGACACCGTGTGTCGGGGTGACAGCCCCCAACCCTTTCTTCTTGCTGCTGGAGTGTTGGCACTTTAATAAAGTCGAGTAAACGCTGCTTAGTGACTTGTAACAGCTTGTTAAATCTCGGTAGGAAATATTAACGCTCCGTTAATTTCACATTGTTCTTAGGATTTCGAACTGATTAAATAAGTAGCTATTTTAACAGCCTCTACTAGAAGAAGTAGAATACAGAAAAACTATAAAGATCTTATGGTGAAGTTAAATTGTTTTCAAATTATAGTTAAAACACTGCGTCAAATAGGATATAGTCTAAAATATAGTAGACTTTTTGGAATCGATAGTGCACCTTTCTTGGATGGATTCCAAGTTCATTTTCTAGTTGAGGCGATTTTATTGTACCTAAAGTGCATGTTCCTGTCATATACTTAAAGGTAATTCGTATAAAAAATAAAGATTTCAAATGAAAAATCGACAGATATTTCGAGTCGGTAAACATTAAATACGCGTGCCACTTAGTGTAAATGAATAAATAAATAACTAGTCTCATAATGTAGATGTACGTATAGTTAACGGGAGTTATTTATTTATAGTATTTTGTTTACGAGAGAATGGCATCCGATGACGGTGAATAAGAGACCAGAGCCTAAATAATGCACCAGCCACATGACATGACATATTGTTATAGTAAAGACATTATGTAAGTGCATTTGGTCGTATGATCACACCCCATACCCGATAAACGTAGTCACGGTAATGCATCTCTCCCACTAAACTAGTTCGGATATGAGTGCACCTACTACTTTAATAATATCATACTGTAGGGTATAGGGTATCGGTATTCGGGTTTAATCTTGATTTAGACTTGATTAAGATCATCAAATATAACAACTATTAATAACTTACTTATATTTATTTATTTTTTATTGTGTACAAGTGAGCTTATAGCTATGCAGCGTTCTCTACAAGCTGACCTATGGACATATTGGGCATACAGATATGTTATGGCGATGATATTTATACATATTCTAAAACAAAAAAATAATTTTGCGTGTACAAATCTGTGTTCGTAATTTTATTATATAAACGGTGAGGTCTAAAGAAATTCCGTTACCCTATGCGATGCTACAGTATATAAAAATTTCATGATTATTTTTATAGAAATCTTCAAATTAATCATCATTATAGTAGCTATGATAAAAAATCTGTCGATAAAATTTATCCATTACCAAATATTAACCGATATTTGAAAGGAGCAATCTTGTCTCAACTCTCGTAGAGCCGCAGTAGAGCAAGGAGTACGTCATTTTAGCGGAGAAGCGGTGAATGTCTTGAATGGGGCAACGGGCGAAGCTCTTGGAAACTTTGGGTATAATGGAAACGCGACTCTATTGCCTCTAATATTATGATAACCATGGTAGAGCTCAACTTTTGTGAAATATGTAGGTAAACATATTTTTGTTGTTTTATAACGAACACTTGCTGTGCGAATGTGACTCGTTGGCTGGAAAGCGCATGAGTATTCTGGGGGTAGCCTACCCGAAACCAGAGGACTATAGGCTCCTTCCTGTAAGCTGTAGGTATAGCGTCCTTGATACAAAGCATCTTTAAGGAACAGGAAGGAGACTAAGGCAAGGGGTGAGCACAAAAGATCCCTGAGGGTCGAAGTGCCGCTGGGGTTGTCCCTGGCCAGGGCCTGCCATAATATAACATGTTTAATAAAATTAATTAAAAAAATTAGTCGGCATCATTATTTGTTGAAACCTATGGAATGAATAGAAAATAGTTTTTATTTTGAATTATTCCTCCACTTCTGTTTATTTTCAATTTACGAGTACCTAGTTGTCAATTTATAACAATCATAGAGTTAAATACCTAATATGCAGTTAATTAATGTGAAGTGTTAGTTCACATGCCATCTCATCTAGAGCATTTGCCTGGCTATTAGATAGACTCAGATCGTCTAGACCTAATCGTTTTCAATTGCAGCTACATTTATTATTGCAAACAGACGATGCATAATTGCATATATTGTAGAACTGGACAAGCCATTATATACGAGCAATTGTCTGTGTAACTGTCATTATTTAACGAGAGCTCGTTTATTATCTATGCAACTTTGTATATGGAGAGCAGGCTAACAAACGGGCCACCGTCGCTGATGACGGTAAGTGGTCACCGTCGCCCATACCTAGACCTCCTCAATTACAGCGTTTTGGATGCGCTGCGGGCTGTAAGGACTTAGATGGAGTTCTTCGTGGCCGATAATAACGCTGGCGCACTTACCCTTCAAACCGAAACACAGCAATGCAAGTATGCAAGCTTTGCGGCAGAAATAGGTAGCACTCCAGGCTGACTCTGCACAGTCATACCAGTTTGTGTTGTCTGTTGAAAAGTTGTGTAAAATTTATGATATCCATTTATTGCAACGAATAGGTCACAAACATCGCCAGTAGTAATACGGGTATATAGGTACTGATTTTTCTATCCAATTTATTTATCAACGGTAAATAAAAAGTAGCTTCTAAAAATGTTGTTTTTAGCTTATTTTCTATCGGAATGCACAAATGATACTCAGATTAAATTGAATCTATTAGCATAGAAATATATACAAACTAATATTGTTTTTCTCATCGATGCACAAATGTTTCTAAATAGGTAATTCGTATTCAAGGAAAAAATATATTCTATTTTAGGCTTTGATTGCTTTGTATCAGACTAATATTAGGTACCTACTAATCTAACCTATCTAATTTTTCCTAGTTTCTTAGTAATTAACTAATACCGGCACCTATACATAGTGTACGAACCATTATTACTTGGATATTCCATGCTTGTCTAATAAAATCTTTCCTCATGAAAATAGATAACATAAAGTCTAAATTAAATATAAACCTTACCTTATCCTCTCAAATTTTCAAATCCATTTACAAATTAATCTTGAACAATTTCACGGAAATTAGTTTAATTAAAAATTTGAAATTGACGCCTTTCGACGTTGGTAGAATCAAATTAGATTCTACAACGTCGAAATGCGTCTATACTCTGAATGTGGAGTTGTGGACCGATTTAACACAAAGAATTTTTATTTAAAAGGGTCTCGCCAGCAAAAAATAGGGAAAGCGACCCCATTGTGCTACCCTCATGTAAAAACTGGGCCAATAGGGAAACGGTTTTGCCCTCGACAATAGATTTTTTCCTACCAATCGATACGGTTGCCCAAAATGGCCGCTTTTGTGTTAAGTATTTTTTTAGTTTTGGAATTTGAAAGTTGGAAGAGGGTAGGGTCAAACAGTAGAGTCACGAAATCCGAATGAGACACAGTGTGGGTTTGTAAGTAAGTAAACATTCAAGTTTTAGAGTAATTTAGGTTCCTACGAGTAAATTCTCTTATACTTATAGACATCTCACCTTACTATAATATTATTAGAGAGTTTTCGAAGCACTAACTGGAGGGTTTAGATAAAGTGCTTCATGTGGCAGTGATTACACTGCCTGTCTTACTCTTTGTGCCATTTTATTTCGCTTTCTGTCGATTCAAATAGAGAGTATACTCATTTATAAGACCTATCTACATATAATGCTTTTATTAATAAGTTATATGTGAAAAAAATATTCCATTACCAAACAGCTACTTACAGATAAGTACATCATTTAGGAGTCTAAACTTTAGAAACAGCGAACGGATGTTATGCAGTGAGTGCCATGCAAGGTGAATTCGAATTACCTACTATATTTTTATAAACCGCTTATTACAGAAAGGTAGGTATATTTATATAATTCATATTGAATCACCGAACGCCACGGGTATAGTATTGTATCATATTATTACCCAGACAGTTATAGAGATTGCGGATGTTAAAATGATTCATTCTATAGCTAATGAAAGACAATAGAACCTAGCTTCCTTAAAATTCTGGTTACCTTAAATACAGTACCATTTCTTTATACCGGTTGTCCTAGAACGTGTGGAATAAACCAAATAGGATGATCACTGAGGTCATTACCCATGAAGGAACGAACGTCCGCACTGTAACTCTTGTATATAAGTAAGTAGTTCCTAAGGACCGCTCTCTCAATTTCACTTGGTGATGTTTCAAAATAAATTGTATAGAAACCAAATTGTCATGTTGCACATTAAGCTAATACTCGTATAACTTAAATAACATAATATTTGAGTACTAACTTTAAAAATAATTAGTTTTTTTTATGTGTATTGAGATTGGATTGATTATTATTGTAATACGTACGTAGTTACAGTAAGAAGTAAGCACTATACATGAAAAATGTAAAACAATTGCAACTTTGTAGACAAAACACGTCGATTACACATGTATTATGTAGTAACTTAGTCACTCACCATTAAGTAATCCGTTACGTGAAAGGTAGATATCGCGAAAAAGGCAAAGACCCCACTAATCTATACAAGAAAAACAACAGTCATTTTACGACTGAACTTACGTATAGTGGGCCATAGATTTTTATTGAGTACCTACCTACATTATAAAAAAATAAAATTAAAAAAAATAACATATGTATTCAGCTTCTAGTCTTAAGATATAATACAATGCCGATGCCTCCTTTCATTCATACAAACATTCACTTTCAAAAACATCTCTTTGATATCTTATTGAGATTATCACTGCATATTATAGGTATGTCAAATCACGCATACAATACGGATTTAAATAAGCCAGTAGAAATAGCGTACTTAACGCTTTAAACGATTTATCTAAGGCAACCTTTCTGTTTAGGCAAGCTTTCGGGCAGAATATGGTGATACTGAAACACAATGTAACATCTGCATTACCCATATTTACAAATAAATGGTATTTCTGTTTTCTGTGATGGAAATACAGACTCATTAGTTCAAAATTAATTTAAAAAAATAGAATTCAATTAACTACTGCAATGAAAGTATGACTAATTAAATTATAACAATTAAGATTTAAAAATTATTCTTTAAAACTCTACCAATTTAGCTTTTAACTACATTTGAGTCTGCGGGAGGTCTGTGGTAATGTTTCTAACTATAGGCTCGTCAAAATGCATTACGAGAGCGTTATTTTTTTTCCACTAAACTTTAAAATTACCTGTTTTAATATTACTTTAAAAATTATGTCAAACCCAATTTATTCTTCTTCTACCTAAATATAAACACTACCTATCCCTCCATTTAAGGGCCTGGTTTACACTTGGTCAAGTGCGTTAGGACAGTGGCGTAAATCGGTGGACATAGTGGCGAGTCAAGTTGGGAAGCTGCCTTGCGAATTGATCCAAAGTACACCGTAGAGCAAGTATGGAAAAAAAATGCCGATGAAAAAATAAAAAAATGTTACACGTGTCTTGATGCATATAAAAATACTACAAAGGTAAAAACTTTCTATGTTTGTGAAAGTGAAAATTCACATGAAATCCGTTTTCATACAAAATTGTATGGAGACAAAATAAAAGTGTCCTGTTTCAAACGAAAAAGAAATATGCTTTAGAAACCAAAATTATAAACTATATCTCCATAGAAACTATAATGACAATGTCTATAGTTTCTAAATTATGAAGCTCTAAAAATGCAAAATGCATCTAAAATATATTTTTTTTATTTATTTTGCAATGTTTATTTTAATTGTTTACTGAAATGACTATAGGAATATATTGTCCATTTATTCTTCATACAGAGGTATTCTGTCCAGTCCACCGTTATTTTTATATACTGCCCTAAAGTCAATATTAGAGGTAAAATCCTGATTAATCACATATTTTTTTAAAAGTCATCCGTCAAGTTTCTATTTTTTTCTGTATTTTTTTCCATACTTGCTATGTGGTGTACTTTGTCACTGGCCAGGCACTCGCCACTGGCATTTGCCACTTGACCAAGTATAAACCAGCCCTAAGTCAAGGGATTCAAGTGACTACTCTTCCTTTTCAAAAGATAAGCTAACCTCAAACAGTATCAGAATCGAGCAAACTCACGCCATCTACCGTTCTATGCAGCTCTACCAACGTTGATACATGAAAAGCTTTCACTGTGTGCAGAATGACTCTACAGTCTACGTCCTACGTTCTACGTGAATACTCTACACACACTAAGCTATAACTTACTTGATAACGACACAAGTGTGAGTGTGTCTCGTGTATTTACACTGACTGAGAATACATGAATACGGCAATAGTGTATGTGTGTGAACAGAAACACACACAAGCTCCTTGTCAAAAGTTTCTTCTCAAAGTAGTGCCGCCTAGCGGCATCTAGTTGGAGGTCGAAGAACTACAGTGCGACAGAGCTTTTGTATAAGGTAGCACACGAGCTTTCTAATTGGAGTTTTTTTTTGTGAAAACAGATTTCGAACTTGAATGTATTGGAATACGAGTATCATTATGTAAAGTGGTTTAGAATTTTTTAAGCACTTTTTTTTACAAAAAAAGTTATATATTTTATTGTCTGTTTCGTACGGGTAGGTATCTGGTTTTTTTAAATCAAAATTTCGTTAAACGTTTACTTGCGGCTGCAAGTTTAAAGATAATTAATAGTGAAAAAGAGCAAAGTGCACTGAAAACGTACCTACATTAATTTAGCATACAACGGTATTGTTATGTTTGTTATTTTTTTTTAAATATTATGCTAATAAATATGCTTTCAAAACTCAAAATAAACATTGCTATTCAAAATTAAGTAAATTCTTTACAATTTTGTGTGATTGTTACGTTTTTGATTTCATGTGTCTGAGAAAATTCTTGTCTTAATACCTAAATCGATACTAAATAGCTTATGATGTTAGTGATACAGATGTTTATTACATAATTTATTAATATATCTTTGATTTTAAGTTTTGAATTGGGAACTTATTTAAAATGTTTGTGTCCTATATAATTTAAATTAGACCATAAAAACTGATTCAAATACTAACACAATTCATTATAATCAATTGAAATTTTACTACTTATTTATTTACGCAATGTCTAATAAGGGTACAAATATCTTTAACAATATATCAAGAACACACGGAGTATTCTGGAAATCCCCCCCCCCCCCCCCCCCCCGCCTCTTGGTTGGTGGTTATGATTTCGAGAATCGCCAAAACAGTTGTCCTATTATCTCCACCAAGTCCCCACATACATTATTTTATGTTTTATAAGTCCTTACCTTACGTATATTGTTCTGATTTTATTTTCAGAAATTTTTCACTTGCGTTCTTCTCCACCGCGACCGTCGCTTAAAATAGACTACTTTATCAAAGACTTCCTTTCCGTGGAGAGCTGGGTTCAATACGATTTGTATATCTCAATGTGGATACTTTTAATTCAAGGGTAAGCTGATATTTGCATAATCAGCCACCAGAATTATACCTATGTATTCAAATTAAATACGTTTTTTTTAATTAATCGGAGTCACAAGCTATTGTTAGACTAATTAGCGACTTGAGGTTTGAATATTGTTAGTACAATAATACTAATTGTATGAGTTTTAATTATCATTAATCTGTGTTGGATTGATACCTTATGAATAGAAAAAAGGAACCATTATTTGATACAAGAATATGCTATACATTTTTGTTTTAAAACCATTAAAACAAAAATGTATAGCATATTCTTGTATCAAATAATGGTTCCTTTTTTCTATTCATAAGGTAGCAAAGGAACCATTATTTGATACAAGAATATGCTATACATTTTTGTTTTAATACCCATTAAAACAAAAATGTATAGCATATTCTTGTATCAAATAATGGTTCCTTTTTTCTATTCATAAGGTAGCAAAGGAACCATTATTTGATACAAGAATATGCTATACATTTTTGTTTTAATACCCATTAAAACAAAAATGTATAGCATATTCTTGTATCAAATAATGGTTCCTTTTTTCTATTCATAAGGTAGCAATCCAACACAATCGTTACAATCACCCGATTGTAACGATTTTTTGGATTTTTTTTAAGAACTGATGTGTTTTTTTAAGACACGATAATATGTTTTTTCAGGCAATTAAAAAAAAACATCCATCACAATTCGAATTTGTCCATAAAGTTTGTTTGTAGTGTCTTTATTGTACACACACTAAGGAAAAAAAAATACACAGAAAATTAAAACATTACAATATGTACAAAGGCGGGCTTATCCCATAGGGACCTTTAAAGTATTATTTCCGACACAATATTTCCATAACGCATCTCCTTATTATGAAACGCACTTCAGTTATCTGTTCTGTGTCGTTAGGGATCATTGACCCCGCTCACATCTGCCGACATCCATTGTCAAGTGAAATGTTACATAAGTTACGTGTTTTACGAGAGGATTGAGCAGGTCAGTCGTTGGTGGGAATATTGACCATCAGCTGATTACGTTGCGAAATTTTTCGACTTTCTAAAATTTAAAAAAAGTGTCAACACACGGTTATAAATCGGCTTAACTGTGCTTGACTTGACTTGACAATCTTAATGTGTTACGTAAGTATTGTAAATAGTGTAATTTTGATTAATTATTTAATTTAATTTGTTACTTAAGTATTTTGTAAGAATTATCTTGTAACGGGTTTTGTTGCTTTGAGATGAAATAAATACCATTAAGCCACGCTAGACTGAATTCAGTCAACGATTTAGTCCACTTGCTTGCTTGCTTATCGTATGGTTAGTGGCCAACCTATATGTCAGAGTTGTTCAGGCCGCCCGTAGCCTCTGACGTGGCTTAACGACTGCTGTCGAACGACAACAACCGGGACCGACTGCTTAACGTGCTCTCCGCGAGGCACGGAGGAGCTCAGATGAAATATGCCACCAGCGGTGACCCATCCAGGTACCGACCGCGCCAACGTCGCTTAACCTGCACGATCACTTTCGGACCGTGCTCGCAACTAGGCTACGAGCTCCTCAATTTAGTCCACTAAAAAGTCGACTAATTAGACAGGCTGTAATTCGCAGACTAAGCGTATGTATTGAATGCATTTACATTCTATTATTATTTTATTTTACTTTACATTATTTTTTAAATCTCAGTTTAGAGGCTTTGGTACACGACAAGGTGACCATGTCAGCCTCGTTAGGGTCTCTAAGGGAACTAAAGGGAAGGGAAGCTCAAGTGTTATTAGAGTTTGCCCTCACTTTGAGAGCCAACTTAGCAAATTTATATATTTCTATTATTATTTTTCTCATCTATGTCGCGTTAAGCTCTAAATTACCCTCTACTTTGTTACAAAGTAGGACTATTGACTTTTTTATTAGGTATTTTTGTAGGGTAATTTTAGAATTGCGTGTAGCAAGCAAGGTTCCACGTGCATGGAATGTAAAGTTGGCCGTTTTTGTATTTCGCCTATACTATGTCGCCGATACATTATACATCAGTGTAGACGCCAGATTAGTTCATTGACATTTTGGTGTAGACGTCACGAGGGGCTGGAACTTTCTACTCCGTCCTTTTCTTCTCATTGGAGACGGATAAGGAGGGATGATTGCTAGCAAATTCTCGCGAGCGTTTCATGGTAGCAGGTGGTAGTTATTGGCGTTTAGTCGGCGGCCCGTTTGAACTTTAGAAGGTCGAAAAATAAACATTTAACCGCGACAGATTTTTATTGACTTTCATAATTGATGATAGTTTTTGAAGTAAGTAATTTTCAAACGTGTGTTTCAATAAACGACCTATTTTGAGTTATGTTTGTTTTTTCTTTTATTTTCAGATGGCTTGCTCTTGCTCGTTTCAAGAGTAAATTTTTGAAAGACTGCTGAATGCTTTCGGTTTTTTTATGAATATTTTTAGAGACGCTATTCTTTTCTTCATGTTTAAAACGTGGCTTAGGGCAAGTTATCGTATTTTCTGATTAACTTGTGTAAACATTATCTTAACTGTAGGTACACTCGCCTAAAGAGGGGACTTGCCACCACTAGGGCGGAAATCGTGGAATCGGCTGGTGGGTCGCTCTTACTTACCCATAGAGCTTAGAGTGCTCTGTAAGTAGTGGTCATCCATAGTGCAAACTGCTCTACCTACATCTTATTTAGAAGTTTATCTGCTTCTTCTTTGGGCAATCATATCGCAGTTACCTTAACCTAGAAACTGACTTAAAGCTCTGTTTTATTTTAATAAAGCTAATAAAATAAAATAACCTTTTAATTTCCAAACAAAATAATTTACAGGCATGGACAATATATAATTAATTAAATTATTCCATATTAAATTACATATTTATTGTATTAAATTATTTATATTATTATTATTTGTCATTCATATCATACCTTTATACATTGTCGTTTAATATCTTATTTTATGTCATATTTATGTACTTCATTTACTTATTATTTTATTTATATTATTTTAAATTATGCATTCATTATTCAGGTTTAAACCATAATAAAGCTACATAAAATATAATAATTTTTATATAATAATTAAAGGACTTCACAAAACCAATTACGGCACTTATGCAATTATTGCTGTCTCACTCTACTATCGTGTTATTTCTTATGTTAAAAAGAGACGGATAGAAGCATGGCGCCACATCCTTTGTGGAGGCTTTACCCGGGAAACTGGTTTGGTTGAAGGCTTCGGGACGCTGCTGATAAGTTTCAAATTATTAAGATTTCTCAAAATAAAATATTTAAGTATGTGTACATTTGTTGATTTTGAAAAAGAATTGTTATTATTAGTAGAAAAAACAAAAGTGAAGGACTTTATTCTAATAAAAAATAATATAGTATATATGATTGGATAAAGGTTTATAAAAACTTGCTCGTCTTGAAGAAAATAAAATTAATCTAATTAAAAGGTGAAAAATATTTTTAAGAATAAATTACTCCTTAAAGATTCAGTGAATAGGTTATCGTCTTAGTTTACTTTTTCTGTCTATTCGCTCGTTAAAAACAAGATTTATGTATTTACAGTCTGTCAGCGAATTTTTTTTTAAATATCATAAAGTGAAGATACTGAGCATAAAACATTTTTCCTAAAAAATTATATAAAAATACAACACCACATATTGTTAAAAATCTATCGAGTGATAAAAAAATTAATAAACTTTTCTTTAAAAAAAATTCATCTACGTCCCGCAGCATCCGGTGAAGTTAGAAAAAGCCTCCAAGGGTTTTCGATAGATGGCGTTAGGCTTCACGTAATTGCGCCCTCCCTTTCTCCCCACTTATTATCGCCAAATCCCACTTCTGCTAAAGATTTTCTGCCGCAAAAGACCCCTCTGATAACAATCCCAGCATTTTTCTTTTACAAAATGCAAATTTCACACATCCCACTGTTTCACCAACAAGGAATTTGCTTTGAATACATTTGAATACGAGACATTCGTACGAGATTTGGAACAGAACCTGTCTCAGATTAAAATTGATGATGAGATTCTATACAAATCTGGATCATTTGAATGCAGTCTAGACTTCGAGACAATGCTAAAAAGTGTAGTTTATTATATAGTCTCTACATGTTTTTTAAGAAGTCTACCTTCGATAAAGATAGCTGATATTATAATACTTATCTAGGTTTTTTCCAATATAATGGATCTCCATAATATACTAGGTTTTACTTAAATTATCTGCAAATAGACTCAATAATGTAATGAAGGATGAAAGGTGAAACCAGTAACTTTACAATCTGAGTTTTGAGATACCTACAACCAATTTTAACATTGTTTATGAATTAAGTTAAAAATATTAAGATTTAATTACTCTAATTTTTATTAAAACGCAGCTCTCTCATTTAAGACTATTGTACATGTTTCATGGGAACCTTAATAATTTTATTTTGTTTAATTATACATAAAATTATAAAAGTAGTACAATCTGAAAGTTTTTTGGAAACAATCTTTTCCCATAGCAATTTAACCTAAAAAGAAAGAGTAATATTAAGCCTAAAAATAAGAAAGAAAAAAAAATTATTTCCAATAGCGCACACATACAAACAATTAGAAACCAATAAAATTAAACAATAAATAATTGTAAAACTTGTAATAATTGTAATTTTTTATATATTTGTAATAGTATAATTGTTTAATTAAATTAAACTATACTACAAACCATTTTTCTTATGGTGTTCCTAGATCAAACAGTGTTGCATAACCTAGGGGGGACAGGCGTCCCGACGGCACTTATATACCCACCCACACAGAGATCTTGACGCATGCGCCGTGCGCATGTAGCATTTGTTGGTAAACATGGGGTTGCATTGTTTGGTCGATAATATTTGTGCACTTCCTATGAAGGTATCTTATTAGAGCTCCATTTATTTTAGAGGTGTGCGCCTACCGATAGCGACGGTTATCGATAGTATCTATGAGAAGCGGTAGTTTCTTCGAATAAACTAGAGCTATCGGATTCGAAACTGTATGTTTGTTTTTCCGCTTACCCTTATTTTCCAAATTCAAATTTAAAACACATGTTCCGGAATAGGACATAAAACGCCAAGCGTTGCGTAGATGGAACCACGAGCACACTCCGTAAACAG
The DNA here is from genome assembly GCA_947369225.1 of Hofmannophila pseudospretella. Lineage (NCBI taxonomy): Eukaryota > Metazoa > Arthropoda > Insecta > Lepidoptera > Oecophoridae > Hofmannophila > Hofmannophila pseudospretella. Next base: position 6,394,700 of record OX376321.1, on the reverse strand, counting down.
AAAAGCAAAACGAAACGTCATTTTTGAAGAAATTTCTCGTTATTTGGATTAGTTTAATTTAATTTCTCAAAGCTATAGTAAAATTGTGATGATATCATGGCATCATATGGCTATTTCAAAATAGCAGACATAAAAAATCTGTTAAAACAGCGAGCGCGGCGCGAGTCTGAAGGAATTTGGTGGAAAGGTACGTATCTACATGTTGGTATTTGGCTTTATGTGCTAATTTAAAGTTTATTAAACAAAAATCTTGTAAAATGACCCAATATTAATCAAAATAATCATTATTTATTTACCAATTTATTGACATTGAAAGCAATAAATTTAGGTTATGTTGTATTTAGAACAAAATCATGTTTAAGTCGTACACATTCGTCATATTTTTGAATGTTTTTGTTACTGTGTTAGTGGCACCTCTAGTGGTAAAACGTTGCAGGATTATCTCCTATTAGAATCTTGGAATACACTTAATTTGAGCCCTACATAGCTTATAATAATACTTATCTTTGACAAGCATAATTATGATAATTATATTATTTTAATTTTTGTGGAATACGGAACCACCAAACTCAATTGTTAGCTACAATTGACATAGTATGTATACTTATTATACCTACAATCTAATTGGCCACTAGATCACCGACGCTTTACTGTAACTCTACACCGACTCAACTCACACAACAAACAAGTATCGCGTGCGAAGGCGCTTTTAACTCAAGATCTTGAGCTCAGTTCAAATCACAACTACACACGCCTTTTTACATACCGTAACCGATCTTTATAGGTAGTTCAGCCAAAACCGTCGGTATTCGGAAGCTGCACACATAAAATGCCTAAACTACGTTTATCGTCGGATTTTGTATCGAAATGATTTCCAGTCACGCTATATTCGAATTTCTACCTAAATTACGATCATTTATCCCACTTCGAATAGGTATATTGACAGTCATGAACTTCGGTTACACAATAAACGGATAGTTATATTTGGAAAGACAAGACGAGCCACAAAATGAGACTCCATTTATGTCCTGGCCTCGTACATAACGATAGCTGTTTGAAATATTTCAGTGAGATACTAATACCGTGTGTCGGCGCTTCGGCGCCCGCGTCGTTCCGCCCTATCTCAGTGATTTACATGTCGCCGACACTTCTATAAAACAGATGTTTCCCGCAAGAGCTACACAACCATAATAATGTAAGCAAAAAAGCACCGTAGGTGTCGGACAATGACTAGTCGTGGGTGGAAACTGATGTAAATATGGAAAACCTTTTTATATATAGTAGGTAGATACCTACAAAGAACTGCAATAATCAAATTGCTTCTGAAAATAAATATTTACTCGTAACGTTGCGTGACTTCACACACATACCATGTGGCTGCATTTCTTATAAATTCCGCTATTACCGACTACTTTCATCCAGATTCCAAATCCAATCAACATTAATATTTTTATCTTGTAAAAGCCGACTCTGCGGTCGCTGCTGCAGAAACCCTCAAAAGGCGCAAATATATACTAACCTGGGTGAAACATACATATTTGAGCCATTTGGGGTTGCAACATCGGGACCCAGGGGCCCGGAAGCGCACCGCGTATTCAAGGACCTCGCAAAGCGCCTGGTCGACGCGTCAAAAGACCCAAGAGCGGACTCCTATTTGGCCAGCGGATTAGCTTAGCTATCCAACGGTGCAACGCAGCCAGTCTCTGGGTACACTGCCGGATGTGGGGGACTTAACCCATTTTTTTTATCTTTAGTTTTTTCTTCTTAGTCTAAGTTTAGTATTATTATAGATTTATCAATGGCCATATAATTGTTCAATATTAAATATAATTTCATTTAATAAAGTATATTTCTTGTTAATGTTTAAAAAAAAACCAACTATACTGAGCTATGTCTTAACTCTTTCCATTAATCCTATGATGTTAACATTAACTGCAACACACAAACTATGCGATAAATCAACGTACCTTTCATTGATACGAACTAATGGACGGCAACACGCATTTACCGCACTATATCATACAGATAAAAGTATGAAATACACTCAGACAAAACTATAACACTATTATAACGTGGTAACATAGACCCATAGTTGTTTCAGACCTATTTATTATCATGTCTTGTTTGTAATAGTAAGTACAAACGACAGCTGATGGATTGAACTGGGTGTATATATAACTAGAGATATCTTAGGATATGAGTCATGTCTCAAAACTTTTATACAAGAAGTGGAACGTTAGTTTTGTAATCAGAAAAGAATTTCGAAAACTCTGCCTTCAAAAATATTGAGTATGTAGGTAATCACTGATCTGATTGTTTTCTATGGACATTTTGATTCAGCAGTGTTTATTGCCAGTACTTACTAAGCCCGTGTGCTCAATCTTCGACATCATCGCTGCTTGGGAGGACCATCTGGTGAGATAGAAGTCAAACGCGTTTTTAGCGGCATTTAAAAAAAAATCTAGTATAGGTACAATCTTATCTTATCTTGTGATAGGGGGCCGGAAAATAACCCCAGCGGCACTTCGACCCTTGAGGATCTTTTGCGCCATTTTACACACTAGTCAACTCAGTGTGTAGGTTTCCTCACGATGTTTTCCTTCACCGTTAGAGCAGTCGGTGAATGTACGTAAGTTTTCGAAAAATACGAAAAACTCATTGGTGCATGGCACTGCACGGTTTCGAACCCGGACCTCCCGGATAGGAATCCGGTGTCTTAGCCACTAGGCCTCCGACGCTCTAAGGAAAAAATAAAATAGGTACAATAATACGAGCTTTAAAATTCTTCAATAGGTAATTTCCTGGATTTTGACAGCTCTTTTTCTTTTGATTTAGTAGAGCAATTAGTAACACGAAAAGCCAATTTTGCCACTAGTCAAACAATACCTACCTACCCAATTTTCACACAACACGTTTCCCAGCCAACGCCACCTCCCCTACCTTTACTTAGAAAGGGTGGAGAAAGGTGTCTTGTAGTGCAAAATCCCACGTTGCACTACAAGACTCCGCATGCAAATTCCCGAATTTGCGAAATCACGATGCGATATTCGAAAATGGAGAAGCTACTTTGCCGAATTGTCTTTCTCTAGACTTACGTTAGGTGTCCTAGATGAGATTTTGACTAGTCTGTCTGTGATTTTCGATTTCAGTTTGCTATTATTGAAGGACGTGATCTTGGTGTAGAGTTTCGTTAATGTCATTCAGCTGTGACGACTTAGAGTGAGAATTCGTTGTGCAATCACTTAGAATCTGTTTTGTAGAAGACTAGGTTTTTGTCTATCCGTTCTAAAGAAGTGTGTTTGGAACTTAATCTGCTTATGAAACTTAATGATACTTACTACTCATTTATTTTTAAGTTATTTATCTAATCAAATCTTACGGCGGGCAGTGGGAACTACCTATAACGAAGGTGGTTCCTTTGTCTATCCCTCGGGGATTATAGACGTGGGAATTATGATATGCATTTAGATATTTAAAGGTATAGTTACAATATCTTCTACCTACACTCTACAATGCACTTTTTCCTAAATAACAAATACATAAATAAGTACCTTCTTTATTTTTAAAGTAACTACACAAATTCTATAACTGCAATACAATATATAAACAAGTAACTTTTTATTTTGTTAATAGGTCTGCATAATTTCCAAATTGGACAGACGACCATTCATTCCTGAGCTCTTTATTACATAGCAACATACTCAAAATCATTTAAAAACGGACCCTGACCAGACATCACGGTCATTACTTCAGCAAGTACGGAACCCTTTAGGAATTAACCCTCAAAGACGTTGAGCTCCTAAACAAGTCTGAGAGACTCCTATTTATACAGTTCAAGTTATAGAAATAGGCGAATGTAGACTTTGAAAATACTACCACATTAGTTATATACTCTGTTCTGTGAAGTATGTACTCCTATGTGTACATTAAAATTTCCACTGAATATAAAATAACAACATTAGTAGGTACCTATGTAAGGAACAAATTGTCACATAAGAAAACGTATTCTCTCTTTTCTTTGTACGGGTCTACTTCTTCTTCTTCTGAGTCGTGTTCCTCATTGCTGAGGGTCGTGATCATTCTAAGGAAATAATCACACAAAACGACTCTCGTGGCAGATTTAATGGGGTGGTTTGCCATTGCCTTCCCCATTTCACACACTGGTTAACTACTGAGTTACTGCAACACTGGTGCAGGTTTCCTCACGATGTTTTCCTTCACCGTCAGAGGAGACGGTAAATGTACCTACGTAAATCTTTCGAAAAAACCGAAAAACTCATTGGTACTTTCCTGCCTGCTTTCGAACCCGGACCCCCCACATGGGAGTCCGACGTCCTAGCCACGACGCCACCGACGCACAAGTAAAGTAAGCTTTGTAAGGGTGCAATGTATTTATTTATGTCATTCTGTGCAAAAAAAGTTTCTGGGCCAAAGTTTTTTGTTTTTGCGCCACAGTGCAGCTGATGAGCTATTCTTCTTATTGTGTCTTTTTACGTTATTCTATGCGCTGTAAGATACATATTATCTAACAAAGTAAAGCAAGTAAGTATTGTATATCTGAAAGCAAATCAGTACCTTCGTGTGCCTCACAGTGTCCGGATCGCACATTGTAATTAGATAATCAGAACTGTGGAAAAATATCTCAGCTTCTTATAACTTAGCACCGCATGTAGTCTTTAGTTTAGAACTAAATTACTCGACTATTGCCAAGTTCGCGTCTCGTGGTTAGGTTAAAAGACGGAAAACGTCGGGAGCGTTTGAACTTTCCAGAAAATGTTCTCAAGTATAAGCTTAACGTTTGGAAAACGGACCTTGTAAACTAACTTTACTCAGAAAGACTAATACGTTCTAGTCTAGGTAAAAACACTCGTGAAGTTTTTTCATTTTATTTACAAGTGTACTATGTTCTTCTTTAATTTATCTACTTATAAACGAAACTATCTATTTTATTCTGTAAGGTTTATTTATCTATGGCATATACAGCGCGAAATAAAATTCTTATTTTAATTTAAATTAACTGTACGCTTAACAGGTATTATTATTTTAACGTTTTTTAAATTATAAGCTATCCCTTTCTACTAAATAGTTCTACATAGAGATGACACGAGATTTAAGGAAACCTTTCTTGCAACACACGGTTACTGTTTAATTTAAACACCTATATTTTATTGTTGAATATGTGTAAATGGAATGATATTACACATCGGTGAGCTATTTATTTCATTAATATAAATGCAATGTAAATTCAAACCGTAGTCAAATGATTCAATTTTCCCGTCCCTATTTTGGCGTCCCGTAGACCAATTACCTCGTAACTTAGAATTCCTTACAAATTGGTTAATCCTAGAGACATAAATAAATTTTCAGCTTGCAGTACAACAAAATTAGTTAATTTAACAAACAACAGCAGCCTTTGCAACACGAGGAGAAAATTAACAAAACAATTATCCAAAATAATAATTTCTGGTTCATAACGTTTGGTTAAAGCATAACTCGTTGAGGGCATCTGTTCCTTGTCCACGGCTGGATAGTCGTTCTTAACACCTTAACAAATTTAACATATATATCTAGAATTATCCCCACAATCTCTATGTCTACGAATTAGAGTCTGTTCTAACTTAACCTTCAAGTTTTCGGCAGTAAAGAAGGGAGTGTTTCTTAGTTCAATGTTGTTCTGTTCTTTATATTAATTTGGGCCTCTCGAGACTCAATTCGGTCGCCGGTCGAGATTAAACCGATCTCGAGTTAATGAAACTGGTATCTAAATAAGCTTGAGAACAAAAGAGGCATTCTGGTTAAAGGTTTTTTAGAATAAAAACAAATCGATTGAGAGTATTACCAACAAAATAAATTTAGTCAGTTTAGATTTTAGATTAAGGTTAAGGTATATACTTACATACGCTTTTATTTTTCAGTAAATCCTTTGCATATTTAATTTTCTACGTTTATATATAACTAGTGTGTACTTGTTTTGTCTAGACGAACTGAAATATGTACCTATATTTAAGTTTATAATAATCTGTGAACACTTTTTGTTTCCGTGTTAAAATTTTTGCTTATATTTTTTTGTATCTATTTGTAAACTGTTTGTGTTCCTTAATAAATAAAATAATAATAAAAAAAACTAGAAAGGTTTTTTTTGTTTTTTTATAACAGGTTGATAATTAATTATATAATTTTTTTTTTTTATATTTTTGATTATTATTTTTAATTCGTCAATAAAAACATTAAAAAAAACTTATGGAAAGGCTTAGTTATAAATTCCGCCCCGTGTCGACCCTGGCGCAAAGGTCCCCATGACGCTCGCGGCATTGCCACGCTGAATCGCCACGGCCAACCTCTGCACCAAGAACGACCCGGAGCGGGGGTCACAGCCTCTCTCTCTCTCAGGCGACGGCCGACCTCCCTTTAATTTATTTACATTTTTGTCTTAAAATTAACAATTACGTCTTTCAGCCCAATGCATGCTTCAATGCATAATATATAGAAACACAGAAACCAGTACACATTTTTAATATGCATATCTGGGTTATTAGTTTATTACATTGTAGTAGATCCCATAAAGCTTGTTTAGAATAATTAACAATCTAAAAAGTATATATAAACCTTACTTACTAAATTGAGATAAAAGACCCAAGGTTTAAAGCGTCAATTTAAACGCGTCCTTATCCAAAAGTTAGACAATTATCTCAAACTCTGACGTCATTATTAAAGGTTCCTTAGGATTCTAATTATATAATTTACATCTTAGTAGGGAATATATGGGACTAAGAGTTCAAGAACTGGGATTAGTGGATCTTTTATGAAAAGTCATATCAAGTTTCCATCTTTGACGTAACCTAAGCATGGTAAAACCAACTATTAGTTATTCTGTTGTAAAACCTAGCTAAGATTAATTATGTTTTATTAGGGTGTTGAAAATCTTGGGTATTATGTCTTGTAATATGATATCATAGTGAGACTTTTTCATTAAAAAATTTTTCAATAAAGTTATTTGTACTGATAAATGTGCATTTCTTTTAAATCCAGACACCTATTTAATGTTATTATGCAGTTATTATAATATTTATACAGTTACTAATTAGCGAAGTGGGTTCGTAACCGAATCGTGCATAAAATAAAAAGCATAATTTTCACGAAACTGCGATATAAATTTCAGAATTCGACACGTAAGTGCGTTCACACGGTTGTAAATTTAATTAAAATCGGTACAAAATATTTTTTATTTACCCAACAGAATAAGACAGAGTCGTAGCTTTCACGTCTTTACGATATCCATAAGCCAATGCATTTAATTCGATATGTAATATAAAAACTGCGAATTTATTCACGATGAGACGTCTTATCTGTACATAAACTGTACGTTCATATGTCCATGTGTCAAACAGGTGGTCTGAAACAGCCTCATGAGATGAGTATCGGCGTTTTTTGGTGTCCGACTTAAAATTGCTTTTATGAGAATTTTTGCAATGCATTTAAATGGACGATTACCGAATTCGTTTATCGACACGTAGACAAATATTTAATTAAATCCGAGCCAAAATATTAAACTATACGGATATAGAGTCATTATAAAATATGAAATGTAAACCCCAAACGGTCCTTATTCATATTATTTCCATAATTAAAAACAAAATTAACGACGTATTTCAAAGGAATCACAAGATTTGGAAAAGAAGTCAAAAAACAATCGGCCATTTTCAAATCGTGCTACACTATTATTTGATTTTTTAAAATGGTGCCGAGTGCAGCGAACCCGATACCTCGTGTTACAATCGTCCAATTAACTGTGAGCTTTGGAGTTTTCTGTGGTGTTCCGTCTTGTTCGTTATATTTATGACTCGTGGGAGGTATGAGGGGTTTTGTTACAATGGTCGGTGGTGTTGCCCAGCCCTTGGGAGTGGGGACGCAACGGTACCGGCATCACGCAAGGGCTTGTCGACATCCATCATACATTTTATGGCGGTGAGGCTAAACCGAACCGAGTCTCACTCATTCAATACCTGGTACCTTTTGCGTTATTTTCGCATGTATGTATGCCATAATTCCGTAGTCTAAAACAAATGAGAGATAATTTACAACCTTAGATTTAACTTTATAGTTAATAGAAGCTTCAGCGAAATGTTCTTGATGGCTATGAATGATTCATAGCACAAGTATTTATTATATAGTACCTACCTACCGAAAAATTTGGAAAAAATATTTCTTATTTTACCAACCTTGATTACAATAACTTAAAAAAATATGTAGTACTTAGGTACTCTATTCGGCATATTTTAAAATTCAAGGTCTGCATACTCTTATCCTGAATACAATTACTCAATTAATATATTAGGTATTCCGTTCAAACTATGATTACTTACATAGGTTCTTACAGCTAATGTTCATGTAAGTACTAGTATTTATGCTTATCGTAAAGCAGTAGGTTCATTTTATCATTAAATACCTATCCGGAGGGTATCTTTAATATTCTCATCAAAACTTTGTTCACATTACAGCATCGCGGAAAAGTAACTTATCTCGTCTTGGCAACCAATCTGCATATTATCAGGAATCCTACGAGATTGGACGTTGGATCTTCGCGAACACCTCCAAAGCTGATGTGCATACCAAGCTCGAGAACACTATCATATTTTGTGACTACATCTTCGAAACAAACGTTATGTAACACTACATAATCCAAGTCAAAATCTACACAAACTTCTGGTAGCAAGGATCTATATTGAATGGAATGAGAAAGGTAGTTCTTGTCTTTAGAAACAGACACTTTCTGATCAGAGACTTAGGTAGGTAAAGTTTCAACCCTCGTCCAATTTTGAGCGGGTCAATTTGCATCTTTTTCTGCATTAACGAAAGCCTTTTAAGAAAAGTTTTTGAGCTTTTTCCGAACCTGTTTTTTTGGTTCGACAGTTACCTTAACTTGAAACTAAGAAGAGAGCTACCCAAAAAATGTTTGTTAGAGTGAGTAAAGTCAAAGTAAAATACTCTTTATTGCACAAAATAGAGAGAGTCAAAATAGAGCTGTGCTTTGCAGTTTCTGACTTATAAAAGATTCCAAAAAGCGATTAAACCATTATCAGACCTTTAATTAACCAACTGTCATTATAATAAGAAAATTATGGCCTATTTTTCAGAAAAAAAAAGTCAGGATAATCCTGAGTATGTAAAACATCAAAAACCTTTTTCTAGTCTTGTGTTGTATTTACAGACTCCTGACTCATTTTGAACACAGTCTTATTTTTCAAATTTAGGGGTAGTTATACTGTGGTGGAAAATAATACTAAAATAATTGGTAAACACATGACGTTGGATGATTCTTGTTATCGGCACCCCACAGTCTCTATTTCGGCTGGCAGCACAAAATTGCCGTCTTACACCGAACGCTCGGTAATCAACGCTTTATTGCAACAAAAAGAAAAGGCAACGAGATAATAACAGCGGAACACATGTAATAACTGAAATTGTCGTTGGTGGCGACGTGTCACGCCTAGATATGTGACGTTTGACACGAAGGTTGACACGTTCAACAAATATTGTGCTGCAGACTCGGTAAATACAAGCCAAATGGGTATACTTTGGTGGTATGGAACAAACAGTGGGGCATAATAACGGGGTGGAATTGTACACGTCGATATAAGATCACATGTCGTTTTCAGCGATTGTCTGTTTTGCCAACACTGAGGCACGTACAAGACTTATTGCTCGGTTAGTTTCTCGCACTGTTTTTAAACTAGGGATACTATTGGCTCTTTTTCGTATTTTTAATATCCTTAGTCGAGCTGCATTCAGAGAACTCTTACTGAGAAGAAACGTGATGTGATTATTGTTAGTTTTAAACGACACAGATAGGCAATTAATTTATGGACGAAACCTCACCTCGCTTTGTTCCGCCACTCTCGGAGACCGCAGTAAATCAATGATGATATAAAAGAAAGCATTTAACACTAACGTGAGACAAAGAAACATATTATCACAATGTGAAACCAGCTTCACTATTTCACCTGTAATGTTGAACTGATGCATTACCTTGCATTGCCACAATTGCAGCAACGCGGAAGGGTTGTCATGGTTTTTTGTTTGTGCTCCAAATTTTTATGGCTCCATAAAAATGCCGACACAAGTTTAAAAGAGCAGTATTTAACAATACACTTTCAATTTCTTTATAAAAATGGGACAAAGGAGAGGAAATATAGGACGGGGGTGAGGTGTTTTTTGATACGATGAAAACAATAGAAATGTTGCACAACTTTTGTTCGTATGAACACAAAATATTTTTTAGCTATAGGCATAAAACTTGCATGGGTATCTGTGCCACTCATTCTAAGAATAATTTTACTGGAGCAAAAAAAGATAACTTTTTGATAACACAAAAAGACAGTGCACAAAATTATGACTAAATGTTTCCAGAAGTTATCGTATAGATAATAACACTACAGAATCGTAAATAATTTGAACAAAATGATATGAGTAATCCTCATTTAGTTGGGTTATACTGAAACCAAAAAAGAATTCTGCATATATGATAATACGAGTAGGTAGGTATGTACGGATTCCTCAATATATATAAAATATTATATTATTATTATTTATTTATTGTTTAATACATACAAAGGACATGGTAGGTACATACTGTATCTCATTAGGCTATTGTACAGTAGTTAAACTATTACATATCACAATACAACTAAAGTAACCTATAACATAAAGCTAGTATCATGTTCTATATAATGTGCTTTTAATGTTTACTTATAGTTAATTCTATTTAGGTAAATGTTTCTCACATCATCTGGCAAACTATTTATTATTTTGGGTAATATATATCTATAGTTTCTCGCACCATATATATGGTTATATTCAGGTAATTTAAAGTGACCTTGAGTACATAGTTTTCTCAATCTTTCACATTTATTTTGCTCTTCTTTTAATGTATGTAAGTATGTAAAATGATCAAGCTATAATAATGTATTATACCAATATGATGTCAATAATAATAAATAACGTAATGAAACAATTCGTTTGCCGGAGGAAAAAGAAAAGATCGTAGAAAATCTTGGAATTATTGTTTTGATCTCCCTACTTGTTTGTTATTTGTCTCAAGGCTCTTTCAATTAAGGAAATCCCTATCGGATATTCATATCGATAGATATTTCGGCTATTCGTATAAATATCACATCTTGGGTTGACATATGAGTTCTGGTCAGGTTTAAATAGAATTGACTTGGCAAGAATCCTTACTAAGTGACTTTAGTATTGTAAGTAAGTACTTTTTTTTGAAATGAACAAGTATTTGCTTGTCTAATAGGTAGGTATGTAATTTATTATCTTGAAATTCAACATGTATAATACCTAAAATATACATTTTGGATGGATCTTTTAACTTCTCAGTACCTAATTCTAATGTAAGCCTATAGTCCATTTTCATCTTTTATATCAATGATTTTATTTTATTATACAGAGCACAGACAGTCCCAACGGCGAGCATGTGTGAAGCGACGAATTACTGTAGAGGAAGCAAAAGAGGCGTGCCAAGACAGAGATTCATGACGCTCCTTTCTCTCTGCCTATACCCCGCAAGGGACATTGCGTCAAATTATGGATGTATGTTTGTAAATCAATGATTTTCTATTGTATATTTAAGATTTCCCATTTGTAACACGTGGATGACTACCCACCGGTAAATATCCGCCGGTATGGGCATCCGCTCAAATTTTATTCACGATAGGAATTAGAATTGCCATCATGTCTGGAACCATGAGAACTATGCTGCCTCTACATTTCGGTGAGAATGTTTCGTGATTCAATTAGTTACTTGCTTACCTGATCGTGATATAAATGCTCCGTTTACCGACTTTAGTTGAATTTTTGAATGAAAGACTTCGTATTAAAACGGCATTGAAGAAACTTAATTAAATGCGACGCTTTTTTTTCTTTGATAAAATACAGAATATTGTGAGATGGATACACGATGTATAATTATGGTTATAAACCCATTGGTATCTGGGTTTATAACCATAATTATACATGCACTTGTATAATTATGGTTATAAATGTGTAATTATAATCTGCACTTCGTGTGACCACTGAAATACATAGTGTCCCTAATTGGGCTGAGTGGAAAAAAAATCCACTCTTTTTGCCCAGGGGGACAGCTGGTAGAGACTAGTGGAATATCCCAAAAAAACATTGCGTGTATACTAAAACTGTTAGTATTAGGTTTGTACCAATACGAGTATACCGATAGGTAGCAACGTAGGTACTTACTTATAACAATCAAAACATTGTGTATTTCAATAGGTACTCATAAAGATCCAAGGATATCTCTATAGTTACTTGCTATAACCACACAATTTAAAGAACTGGCTCATAGCCAACCAGCGTCAGTTCTACTATGTCTAATATAAAACCATGAGTAGAGTATTAACAGGGCGCAGTTACTCTATTTTCACTCTGAAAGATTCTTTGTTTTCAGCCGGCCCCAAACAAGCTTGCTTTGATATTTTAAAAGTGTTGTGGATCGTTAACAGCTTGTTTTTGGGTTAACGTTATTTATGAACTTAAGTGAGATTATGTAAACTTCGAATGTGGACCTTAATGGAAATATTTCGTTAAATAGGTTAAAAGATAAGTTAATATTACAACATACCCAATTGTTGAAATAAAATTATAAATAGCGTTTTAAATTAAATTATAATTATGAAATATTTTGAAATTAAGGGTCTGGTAATATGTACTTGTTGTTTTCCAGTATATATAGAAACAAAATGACACCATAGTCCCTTTTTTATTGAGTTTCATAGTCAAGATATTTTGTTATCAACACTTACCCTACGTTGTCAATAGTATTCGGCGTCGAAAAAATCTTAAGAATTTGAATGTAAACTTACATGTTTCATATAATTACTCACCTAGCAGCTCTTAGTTACGTGTATTCCATTACCTATGGCTTATTGTGGTGAAGCTCCCACCGACTCATTATATGAGAAAGCTTTCGGTCCCACGGGTGTTAGGTTTGATCACATCCCTGTTTTCTCAAGGATCGCTGAATCTGTAGCATACGAATGGAGTATTCATTTCCCGATGTAGAGTGGAGCTGAAGACCGGAGGCGAGGTGCAGTTCCTGCAGCGTTGCTTTTTGAGTAGCGACTGCAAAAACAGATATTGAAAAATCTTTATTGTATTTTTTTTAAATATGTAAGAGAAATTTTCCGTGTATTTTAAAAGTGTGATCAGTTAAAGTTTGTAGGTATGTGCTTTTTTGTTAAAATTACAGCACATTTTTTTGGATTAATAATTATCATTGAATTATTATTAATACTTATCTTTTCAAAAATTTATACCGATGAGGTCTATGTATAAGTCAACTATATACATAGCTATTATTATGTACAATCATCGAAATATTTACATATGTACTTAATAAGTGGTAGCTACCTATGTGGATAAAAAAAACTGGTCATTTTTTGATATTCATAACTAAAGTTAAAATCAGTCACTTTAATGACCTACAAAACGTATAATTATTATCTTTTTATCATGTATTTTTAAACGTATTATTATACTTATCAATATTTTGTTGATATAGGTATTGAGTATAAATACTTACCTACTTATCTTCTTCTCGGCAACTGTATTCGTTGGCATTTGACTTAAGAAATATTAAAACACTTAAACATTTAATATTTCACACCAAAAGCAAGTAATCTAGGCACTTCTGTCATTGTAAACAACGTGCTTATCAATTGTATAATTATTGATAATAAAGCCGGGGTCTCCACCTTGATAACTTAGTTTTTATCAACTCTCATGTGTTTGATAAATATCTCACAGAAATAATGTTTAGTAAGTAGGTACTTTATCGATAATGTAACGGAATAAGTTCAATAACAAATAATACTTATTTAATTTGTATTCTGAGAGAACAAAATGGTTTCATGCAAGTTTCAAACTTGTTTTTGCTACCGTTACATACGCCGTACGAACCCGACGTCTTACAAATTTATATTTATAAACTGCGCATGCACTCTATACTTGCAATCTCGGCGCCCCATCTTATAAGGTAAAATTCTACAAAAAATACGAAACAAACAAGAAAAGTAATGTAAGTACAATTTTATACACACCATTACCATTCGAGTTGTTAAGAATCTCAAAAATATTTTCGATGGTTCTGTCACATAATTTCGATGGTTTTATTCTTTCATTAAAAGAGGTTTTTGGTAGGTACGAAATGCAGAAACGGTGTTAAATTCGCATTTTATTAAGAGGGCGTTCATGCAGTTTAATTAAGAATTTCTTATATAGATTTTTATCGATATTTTTGGGACACTGACGGCTCTACTGACTGGTGCCTGATTTGATCTTCGTGGCTTATGTAATTAGGTACAGGCAAGTACACAACTAAGGTGACTTGTAATACCTATAGTACTTCTAAATATGTACTCGTATATATTTAATGTATACCTAGTGTATACCTACCTGTTCTTAATATTGTTTTTATCATATGTAGGTACTAACTTACTCGCAAAACAAAAAAATATGCGTGATAATCTTGGCAATGTAGAGAAATCTTGGCTCAATCTATGTTTAGGTATCAACAATATGTCTTTGAAAGTCATTCATGACACAGCGGCCGCGGTCGGAATTTTTTCCAAGAAACGTCATACCTACATTCTTTAAAAGTTTTCTTTTGAAACTTTATGTCCACTTGTCTGAAAATATTAGACGTTAGTTATTTAAATATTCTATTACTTTATAGCACCCGAAAAAACATCTTTTTATCCAATATTTATATTTAATTTGGTAGTAGGGAAACTTGTAAAAAATAAAAAAACCACAAGACAAGTTCTTAGCTATCTATCTTATGAATAGGTAAGGACGAAGAAAAGTCACGAAACTGGTTCTATCAATAATAGATGGGTTATTTACCCAATTTTCTATCGGAAAGTCTCTACCCCTTCGAAAAACAGGCGACCCTTGCTCCGAGGGAGACATAAGATAATAACAAAAATATTTACCAAAGCTCGAAGCGAATAAAAAGATGTCCCTTAATGCGGGCCCAGATGCATTCGACCTATTATTTGTTTCCCCGGAAAAGGTTACCTCAAAAAGTATAAAAGTAATATAATGCAAATTCTTTCCGGAGGAAAGGAAAGGAACGTTTTGCTGCCTCGATCCGTTTTCCCTCTATCTTATACGAAGACACCTAAGGGAACAATGTTATTAAAGAAAGATAAGTATAGCGGAAAGGATCGAATTTTCTGGACCTTTCATTTCTCGGACGCATAAAAAGAAAACTCGAATATCGGAAAAGAAATGTTGCTACACTAAAGCGGCTATAAATACTGTGGATACTTTAGCTCTTTGGAGGTTTTATTTAAAAGATAAAATATTAAAAGGAAACAGTGACGTTCTAATACTTATGTTACATATTTAGCATTACCTACGCTATGCGAAGCGGAAATTCATAGCAATCAGACCTCGGTCGCGGATTCGAATCCCGCTTGCGGAATTTCTTTTCACACTTTTCCAAGTGACCTTTTTACGGAAAAACCCTTAGAAAGTGGCTTTAAAAATAATATCCACATTAAAAGTTTCTAAGGTAAAATTTTACTTGAGTAAAACCCACTTTTAAAGTACTTAGTGCACTAAGTAGGTATATTGGAGAAGAATGCGCGCATCAGAGTGCCGATCGACGTCGAAAATAGACATTGCGTGTTGGTATTCTAAAAGGCGTAGAAACGGAAAGTTGGCGTGCATTTAAATAAGCCATGAGTCACCTCGTAGTACGCGTCCGACTTATATTAACCGCCACGTCACAGATTACGACACGCTCGTAAAATTCGTCCGGCCATTGAGCAAAACAATAAAACACGATTTGTATCAAACGGTGTCACTAGCCCACCAAGTTCAAGTGCGCTATTAAGTTGCACAACAGGCAATAAACGTTTGAAATAAAAATGTAAATATTCACTCGTCGTAAAGGCGGTATCATTTGTAATAATAGCGAATGCACGCAGTTTTATACGAGACGGTTATTTTTATCAAGCATCGGTCGGGTCGTAAAGACCCGTAGACTAGAGGCAGACGGGTTTTACGGTGCAAGGCGGTGGTGACGGATCGGGATCAGGTGATGAGGTGTCTCGGGTTACGGCCCTATGATGACATCTTCAAATTGAATCTTTGAGTAGGAACCGAATACCGTAGTATATGGTCATCGTAATGAGATAGCAATAATAATTGCAGTAATTTTTATTATGATTACCTAATGAGTAAAAGCCATAGCAAGCTATGGCGAGGCCATTTCAACTTCCATCCACAGTCATTTTAAATAATTTTTTTAAAAAAACCCGGCAAACACTTTGCAGAAACACACTAGCTACGAGTATTTCAACTCCGATCCTCAAGAAAAAGCTCGCGCACTCAAACGATGGACCTGTGAGTTTTATGTAATAAGATTTTACAGGCAGTTCGCTTGTTATCTCATTGATGAATAGTTATTATAATGACACCGAAGGAGTATAATTTCAATTTTATTATTATTGACCTTTTAATCTAGGCACACAGGACTGTGTCCGCGAAGTTCAGAAAGAAAAAGGGCGACGACGCACTAACGTGTGTTATAAATATAATATATATTTTTACCGTCGGTTACTGCTTATTACTTCGGCTCTACAAATACAATCATTGCAATTTTGTACAGATTGTCGCTCCATCTATAGGGGGTTCCACGCACTACATTTACAGAATCGTGGATCCACCCACACAAGAAGTGGTCTGCCTTGGTAATGCATTCTGCGACAAATGTCACTATTTTTCACTGCAACCATGCGACTAAAGTTAAGCGTTTAACCATTAATAAAATGTAGAGATTTAAATTACTACATAATAAGTATTATTTTGAAGTTATTTTATAAAACTGGAAGATTTAAAAAAAATTAAAGTGTCGTGAGATGTCTATGGGTGGGTGACGATGACCACTTACCATTTTCTCATCTGCTCTCGTTATACAATAAAAATAAAGTGAGTCCCACCCATTTCGTTGCAAAATCAAAAGCAGTAAAAATGATATTTTTTGTTTCAGATGCATAATGAATTCGGGTGATACAATCTCCGTAACTAAAGGTAAGCGAGGAAGTCTTCATCAATTCATGCAATCATAGTTGCATACATACCTATTATACTTACCTATAAACTTCTTTTATAATCCTACCATGTTTTATAATTGTAAAACATATCCAATTTGTATCCTTCATAACTTATTTCTGCTTCACAGCAGGACTTAAGTTAAATGGACGCCTAATCAATGCCAAATCCGCCCAAGAAGAAAAATATTTTTTTAGGAACTTTATAATAATTTAGGTACAACTACTCAAGTAGTAAAGTAACTAAAATTCACTTTATTTCGCAGATACTAAAACATGATAAATACTAAAACAGACAATCTTTTGCTATACAAATAGATAGAGGACTTACTCAGTATGGGTACTTTTACTCTAGACAGAGGATCCATAATAAGACTTCAATTTGATACATTTTTAACTAGCTTATCCTAAACTTTCCAAGGGTATGTACAAATTCATCCGAGTAAACCCACAAAATCATCTACGTACAACAATATCCGACTCATTCATAATTCGGGTCGAATAGCCCCGACCTCGGCCCGATATCAGCAGAAAGATAATAAGATAAGGGTCTAGTCAGTTAGCCCCAGGCGCCAACATCTCTTGGGGATTATAATGCATTCGACGCTTCGTGGCATTTTCCATCCCCTAGTTTTACCGGTTTACATAGTAGACCAAAGAATTTGTAATGTATGGAAATATAACTAAAGCAAAACATGACACCCGCCAAATTTTTATTTTTATTTTGTTGTTTTATTTGTTTCTAAAATAGTAAAGTAAAATTTTTAAGTCCTCCTCCAGGCTGGAGCGCACTTAGCGCTCGCCCCAAAAACCCCGGTGAAGCTGTAAAGGTCAATAGGACCAACAGCAATTGTCAGTACGAAAAAAAAAGTAAAAGTAAAATACACTTGCACAAATAGAAAACCACAAACAAAAGATAGAAAAGGAAATAGTGAAGTACTATTTAGGCGGCCTTATCGCTAAGAGCGATCTCTTCCAGACAACTTTCGGCCAGATGAAATGATTTCGAGAAAGTGGAGGAGGAAATAGACATGGAATGTTACTTAATACACTATGGATAATATTCCGAAATAAATTATTTTTATTTATATTATTAGGTTTCCGTATCAAAATGGTAAAAAGGAACCCTTATTGTATTATTAGTAGGTATCACTGTGGGCGGCGTTAAAATTATCCTTGAGATTGGTGCAGTTTTTGTGAGTTTACAAACCATCATGCGGTGCGTGTTGCTCGTGACCAATCAGCGGTGATCGTGTAGTTTATCAGAATCGTACTCATATGACGTTACTCTTCCATACGTTATAAGTTCGTTGGTAGATACAAAAACATTTCTCATTTGACCTCTGTAAATTATAGTAGGTACCTATTTTATCCCAATGGCTAGTTTAATGTTTGTGGAAATTGAATGTTACTAAATTATGTGTTGTAATTCTATGAAAATGCGTTCAATTCGTTTACGGCAATCATATATTTAACCCCAGTTTGGCAATGTCAGCATGACATCTGATTCTGAGCATCATTAAGTTCGCGCAAATAAAATGTGTAAAATATAATTATTACTACAAGACCAATACGTACACCTGCTGAGACAAAATTGTGGTCTTAAATTTTTTTATTTTATGTTATTAGGGATCACAAACAGTTATACATTAAAGTTTACATAAGTATAGTAACTAATACAAGTACAAAGTAAATTGTAACCAACTACATAATACACAGTTTATTTGGCAGAGAATTTACTTTTTACTACCCGAATTTACTAATCATATACGGATTTTTTTGAGTAATAGTAACTCAACAGACATACAATTTTGCTCATAATAGAAGCCTGGTCGGGCTTAGACCTGTTGCAATAAAAAGGCTTAGTTTCTGGTAAGATGTAGGTACGTAATCTTTTATTTGTAGATTTAAATTAATAACTAACAAACGTTTTCAAAAAAATCCGTAATTGTTTAGTGAATTAGCCTTATACCGAGAACATATTGAACGCCCTACGGCTGATATTTTGCCTGATGGTATAAAAGTGAATACCGTTGTCTGGAAATACGCGCATACCTTTATTAAGGTACTTTACCTTTTTAAGTTAGTAGAAAGTTGTTACTTAGTGAACCATCCACATTTATAAAACATACTTAGGTTTCGTGAAACAACCCTCGCTTTATAATGATTGAAGATGACGTCGGCTCTATATTTCTCCACGAAAGATATAGAGGTAAGTAACTATCAATAGATAGGAATATCAATAGCGTTTCTTAGGAAAATGCTGGGTAATTCGTGGTGGTGCTGCTGAAAGTTTCTTGCGCCGCTTCTTTCCTTTCAGCTATAGCACCTTACGAAGTGGTGTTAGAGTAAGTAACAATAAAAACACAAAAAGCTACTATTCCTGTAGTTTTTACTTTTCCTGTATTTGTGTACAATAAAGTGCTTAGAAATCTATCTATCTTGCCGTACCCTCGACTTAGGTGGCTAGCGAACACTGAAAGAAAGCTTCTTTGATTTAGAGCATAAAAAGTATTTTTTATTCATATGAACAAATGACTTGATAGATACGATTAAGATCTTGGATGAAGTTAACAAGCCGACTTTATTTAAAATTAAAATTGAAAACGTTTATTTAGCACTGTAACACCAGAATATGGAACACAATACATAAAGATTAATACATGCAGCACAAAACATCTGGTGTGGTACAGCGCCAAAAAGGGCGCACCAGCTCAGCATAATGCTGAGGCAAGCCACAGCGCTGATTTTCAACTGGCCCCTCAGTGAATGCACATTGTTTTAAGTAAACAAGCTTTTCCTTCAGTGAAGCCAAAGTTCGTCCTGAAAGACTCGAATATAAATGAGTTTAAAATCATACACCTTGCTATGATAATAACTAGACATCATACAATACAATACAAAACCATTTATTGTACACTAATACATATTACACGTACATACCTTGCCCTTACAATGTTGTACATAAACTAATTTGTGGCAACAGGGAGCGTGTTCAGCTTATGCTATGGACGGAGTACACAGCGCTGATTTTCAACACGTCCCTTTGTCACTTGGAAGACACAGTAATAATATACGCACTGTGGTTTTATCATCATGCAAATAAGAATAAGTTTATTTGTGCGGTAAGATGACAAAGTATTCATAGTCCATACACCGTAGGAACTTAAGCATAGGTTATATTAAACTAAATAAATTTAGTAATTTAAAAAAAATAGTTAAATCATTAACATATTTTGCATATGCAAATGCTGTACGGGAAGGTGAGGCTGGCGGCGAATATGTGACGCAAATTCAAAATTCCACAAATAACCGCTCGTAAAAAACATCACAATTTTGTTTCACGACCTTCATTTATATAAGAGTCGTTTGTTTATAAAATAAATATAAAACTAAGCACGTCATTGTCAAAATAATGTTCTATTAGCACCAATTTAAAGCTCCTTACAATTTTACGATTTCGACGCCAGGTTTACGGCGCGCCACGCGCCGGCGCTTGCTCGTAAAAACCTACGGTCACCTGTTGTATGTTATCCTGCCTACGATGTGTCAATAACATTTCGTCAATGACCCACGTTTTAATGTGCCAATTATGGGGCGATGTTTCATTCAGGAGTTTAGTTTTACGACGAGAGCTACCTGATTTCTGTTTGTCGACCACACGGCCAGTTTTTGTCTTAGTTGTGGACTTGTGGTTTATCTTTATGGTCTATATAATTTATGTCTGTCTGTAAAGGTTAATATTACTCAACCCCAGTTCGCGAACTAAAAGGTCGTTGACACGTAACAACCTGTATGTTTTTATGTTGGTATATAGGCTCTTCATAAATTGTTGCCTCATATTACCTAATTTTTTATTCATAACAGACTTCGTCGTATATTTTCTTTCTTAAGTCCCTTTGCTCATCTGATCACATACACTTTTCGCCATCAGATATCTGCTTCTATATAGGTACCTATTACATACCTACTTAGATACTTATAATAAAAGTGCCCTAAAGAATTTAATGCAATATAATATTTGGATGTTTCTTTCGACTCTTATTTCGAATATGACAAAACTAGAAACAACTTTAACCTTTGTGTTTAAGTTTAGTTTTGAATCTAAATGGTGTCATTATTTCCTGATGTCTACTAAAAGTTGTTTACTATCAGCACTTGAAAGTTTACTTAGATAAAGACCTATAATGGAAAGTTTAAAAAACTTCTATCCCTTATCTCTAAACCCTACCCACGATGTCTAAGTGCTTTGTTAAATATTTATACTTTTAAAAAATTCAGATCTATCACAATCAACCAAACGGTACCAACCTAACATAGCCCTGCAAAAAATATTAGGGAAAAGCGAAACTCAGCAGTTTTCTTAAAAATACACGTAGTGCTACGCCATGATCCATAACTGAAATGACTGCATACGTCAGGAATATAAAGGAGGATCTTATCCCAGGCTCCGCCTAAAATAGCATGGCCGCTCATTTCGCACACGCCTTCTCCCCTCTCATTGGTGCATTCAGCAAAAACTAGTTTTCCCGCTTTTAAATTGACCAATCAGCAACATGATCATCTTCAAATTCTAATTTGGAGGACATCTTGCGAGATGCGCACGTCTCTATCGTTACGTTCGGGAGTGAGGAGTTTAGAGATAATTGTGTGTATGTAGTGGTGAGAGATTGTGATGTTGTATGAGGTTGCAGATAGATGGCGCTGTACAATATGTAGTTCCTCTCCTTTCTGCTAGATGGCGGTAAAATCGAACTAAGATTTCTATACAACTGAAATCAGCTGTTTAAATTGAACACGTTTTTTTTATTATTAAGTTAGGTTAGAAACAATAATTCCAATTAGAATATTAGATAATAGCTGTTCTGTGTTTTGGTTAATGTAATTGTTGATATGAGTGATCCAATAATGCTTGATACCTAAGTAGGTAATAATCTTTTAAGATTTCGATTTTTAATTGTCTCTTGGTAAAGTTTGACAAATAGGTAATATAAATTGGTACTTGTAGGCAAGTAGGTACTTACTTAGGCTTGGTTTCATGATTTTCTTTATTGTAGGTAGGTATAGGTATGTAAGAAACTAAGTAGGTAATACTAATGACTTAATAGCAGCACCTTACCTACATAAGAATTTATATCTTAAAAAATCTTATTAGTTTATCCTTCTCGTAGGTATATGCAAATTCATATAGTAATCAGTTTTACTTCAGTAACTTTGTTCAACTATATAGATACAAATTGGGTGCTTACCATTTAAGATAAACTTACCGTCGGTTGCACGAAACGTCCTTAATTAAAGTTAATTCTTTGTTAAAATACTTGCTATACCTTTCTGCGTCATACCTAACTCCAGATAAAAATTACACGAGATTTAAGGAAACCTAAACATTAAAGACGTATGTTGCAACTCTCGGTACCTACGTGCCTTATCTTATCTTATGATAGGGGGCCGGGAATAACCCCAGCGGCATTTCGACCCTTGAGGATCTTTTGTGCCTACCCCATTTTACACACTGGTCATCTCAGTGTGCAGGTTTCCTCACGATGTTTTCCTTCACCGTCAGAGCAGTCGGTAAATGTACGTAAGTCTTTGAAAAATACGAAAAACTCATTGGTACATGGCACTGCACGGTTTCGAACCCGGACCTCCCGAATGGGAGTCCGGTGTTCTATCCACTGTGCCACCGACGCTCTTAATAAAATAAGTTACCTACTTTGATTTATCGACTTACCTACTCCAAGCAAGTCAGATCTTTAGATAAGAACTACTGACATAATTTAAAACCACGTGGTTCTATAAAATACCATTCCGAACTACAGATATAAGTACTTACTATAGTTAGGTAGGTCGTAGATATATTTGAATGAGCGTGGTTGCGTGATAACTGCATATTAGGTTCAATTCCAGAAGTCGTCGCTAACAACCTGTCAGACATAAAAATGGTCATTCTATGGCATTGACACTAACTGAAAATGCGTAGGGTTCTGCTTATTGCGATTAATCGCAGCTTTGTTTGTAATTTTTAAATGAATGAATACACTTTATTGCACAAAAATAGTGTGATACAATGCGTACGAAACGATTAATACAATCTAGGCGGTCTTATCGCTAAAAGCATTTAAATCTTAACATTAATATGAACATCCATCAGAACACTGTTTAAAATTAACTATACAATATGTTTGTAAAAAAGTATGACATAAATAAATTCGCAAAAAAAAACAGTATCTTAGAGAACAAAATACAATTTCCCGCATGCTCTAGACTACTCTAAAGTATTGCATCATGCTGAGCTGATTATTGAAATTGAAAATATTTATTTCCAGAAGCATTAGTCCTCTAATACACACATTACAAATTAGATACATTAAATTAAAAAAATGTTATTGATTATGATTGTATAATATATCATATATACCTACTATAAGTGGAATTGCATGTGTGCTGCAGTTAACAAATAATCGTTTCTCTATTTCTATTTCTAATTTATTACATTGTACGCCTATCAGTTTTCATCTATAATTTCATTATAAAAATACCTTTATCAAGTTTTCTTTCAATAATAGTGGTATTCGTCGATGTTAATCGTAGTTGACCATAAATCTAATACACCGTCGATGGTTTTGAACTCTACCTTTTTAAATTTAAACCATCTCAAACGAAATATGTAGATCCCCAGATCATTGAAATAAAAGTCACCCTTTCAACACCATTCCTTAAGAAATTAATGGCACTTACAACCGATCCTTGGTCATTGCTTTTATTACTATTAACTAAGGAACCCTAAAAATAAAAAAATCTATAGGCACATTCACAATAGTAGTCAATCGGCCATAAAATCGATTCTACATCTACTGACAGTCACTTCTAGTCGGGTAAATCGATTTTTTTACCTTTGAAATGATGAAACCGATTGCTTATGGCAACATTGTATGGACCACAAGTCATTGTGGTCGGTATTAATAATTGGTACCGGGCTATAAACGTGGTTTATAATTACAGACTTTGATACACGTGAGTGATTTGATGGTCTATTATTGAAACGGCTGGACACTGAAAGAAATCATTAAGCTTTTTGATTGCAGTGCCTTATAATAACCGACTTCTAAAAAGGAGCAGCTTCTAGGTATTCTCCTCTATGTTTTATTTATTGCTAATGTTAACTGATAGGTATCTTTCATATTCGTGAACCGATTTTGATGATTCTTTTTTAGTGAGGAGGGTAGGTAAACTTACGTCAACATCTGATAATGAACTTCGGAAATGGACAACGGAAGTCCCTAACGGATGACAGTTCGTCATCTGTAATTAGGTAAGTAATTTGTGAACCTTTCCGAAGGTCCACCGAGGGGGATGAAGCCCCTCCACTAACTCCAAAGTCTCCTAAATTAACCCAAAAAATATGGAAATAGAAAAAATAATAGACAGTTGGTTAGAGCATTGCCACGGAAAGGTAATGTTGCAAGTATAAATGCTGCTTGCGGAAAAATTTTCAACCACGTTCTAATATAAAAAATATATTTTAAAAATTTAATTAGGTAATTTTAGTAAAACATATTAAAAACCAGATTAATGCTCTTTGTCGATTGTGTTGTCACATCATTGTATACCGGTTGAAATTTTTGTCTGTCTGAAAAAAAAGTGCCATGACAAGTAAATGGTGTTAGAACCTTATATCCTGAAGATTTTGTCAAAATAACGATATTTGACAAAATCCATCGTGATATAGGTACCAATTAACGAGATATAACTTAACTAGGTAAATAAGTTTTGACTCCAATTAACCTCAGTTCATCGCCACTATTTATAGGATATTTTTTTCTCGCTACGGTAGGTTAAAATCGTGAAATATCTAACTAAACTAATTTCATCTACTGCTCCAACACTGCCATATTTTTTCAGACAGTCTAAAATATCTCCCGGTATATCGGCAAACCACGTGTATGCTCCGGCGGTAAAGTGTGGTCCTTAAACAAAAGCGTAGACAGACCTTATGAAAGGATTTCACTTTTCTAAATACCAAAACGTCCTTGAACCGCAATAAGGATTTAATGGTCTAATTGTTTCTGTAAAACAACACTACTTTTACTACTACCTTGTTCCCATTGTAACTGATTGATTTACCGTGAGTTGCAAGAAACGTCCGTAATGTCTAATGTCATCTCTCTATTTAGAGCTACGGTGTCTAAAGGGATAGCATTTTAATGAAGACTTATTTTTAAGGACGTTTATTTCGTGCACTGGCGTTATTGACTGTCAAATTATCAAATACTGGAACCTTGTAAACTATAATTGTATAAAATAACAATGAGTACAGTCGCCAATACATCAGGGTATATCACCTTCTCCTTTCGTACTTTGTCAGTTTATATTATTTGTCACCTTCATACGAACGTCAGATATCAAACAAAAACTTATTTCGACAGCGTTCCATAGAGTATGCATGATGTTTTTATTTTTATTTTATTTATTTTACACATCAACAGATTATAGGTACATTTAGAATTATTCGAGCTTATTTATATGGTAACGTTCATTCATCAGCAGCCTATTCTAGTCCACTGCTGGACATAGGCCTCTCCCAGGGCGCGCCATTAAGCCCGATCTTCGGTACTTCTCATCCAGTCGCTGCCAGCCACCTTACGCAGATCGTCACTCCATCTAGCAGGGGGGCGTCCCACACTACATTTGCCCAAACGCGGTCTCCACTCCAGAACTCGTCTACCCCATCGGTTGTCGGTTCTGCGACAGATGTGACCGGCCCACACCCACTTCAGCTTGCTAATCTTATGAGCTATGTCGATAACTTTTGTTCTATGCCGGATCTCCTCATTTCGGATTCGATCCAGCAGAGATACTCCGAGCAGAGCTCTTTCCATAGCACGCTGAGCGACTTTCAATTTATGAACCAGTCGCAACGTCAGTGTCCACGTTTCGGCTCCGTAGGTCATTACTGGTAAGACGCACTGGTTAAAGACTCTTGTCTTTAGACATTGAGGTATGGGCGACGAGAAGATGTGACGTAACTTCCGAAATGCTGCCCAACCCAGCTGAATTCTTCTGTCGGCTTCTTTCTCGAAGTTGTTTCTACCTAATTGCACAGTCTGCCCGAGGTAGACGTATTGTTGCACAACTTCGAGGGCCGTACCATCGACGATAATCGGTCCCGGAACGACATGGTAACGTTATATAATCCAATTACAGACGTGCACAGCACTCACATAAACATATAGGCTATAATACCAGCAATTTCACAAACAAATCTTCTATGTTATAATTTCAATACTAATTCATATGGATTCAAACATTTTGATATAATAATAAATAAAAATATATATTCTATACTAAGGAGAATACTTTCATATTTAAAGAAAATACTTATGTACAGATAAAACCCTATATAAGTAAATCTTACACTATATAAGTACTTACGTACTTACCGAGGAGCTCGTAGCCTAGTTGCGAGCACGGTCCGAAAGTGATCGTGCAGGTTAAGCGACGTTGGCGCGGTCGGTACCTGGATGGGTGACCGCTAATGGCATATTTCATCTGAGCTCCTCCGTGCCTCGGAAAGCACGTTAAGCAGTCGGTCCCGGTTGTTGTCGTTCGACAGCAGTCGTTAAGCCATGTCAGAGGCCTACGGGCGGCCTGAACAACTCTGACAAATAGGTTGGCCACTAACCATACGATAAGCAAACAAGCAAGTACTTACCTATATTCAGTTCAACAACAGCACAATAAATTTTAAATTTTATTGCAGCATATTCAGAGCATATTTTTGTGTGTTAGGCTCACTATAAACTCAGCTTGCTCGAGAAATACGAAGTCAAAAATTGCTATTTAAAAGATACCTACAATCGAAATACACAATAATCGTAAAATGTACAATTTAAGCTCGGATTTCATCGGCTTTTCAATAATGCTGGTGAATAAACATCAACTAGAGTACCTATAGAGATTATGGTAACCGTCCTCATAAATAGGTAGGTCCTTAAGTAAAGTACTGAGGTAATTGGTACGGATATAAGAATGTGTCTCTACTACCTACAGGTGATGTTTAGGTAGGAACTCGTATAGTGCTATTAGAAAAAAAATCTGAACATTTAGAAGAGAAATGTTATGAAGCTTCTAGAATACAATAGAAAAATTGCTTTCTAAATTTTAGATATTTAACTATTCAATTATTTTAAAAAATAATTAAAGAAATCGTCCCTCGTCCCATCGTAAAGCACTTACATAGTCGGACCTTTTAGTGAGTCCCTGGCGACCGACTAGTGGCGGTATAACCACTCAAATTCTGGCTGGGTCAAAATACCAGAAGCACGATGACGGGCAGCAGCGTCATCGGGGCAAGCGACCCGGCTACTGCGATCGCCAACCCGCAGGCCTAGCGTGGCGATTATGGAATCACCTCCTATGGACAGCGGACCTTTTACTTTTCATTATAATGTGCATCTATATAGTTCTGAACATCATTTTTTTTTATTTAATACTTGCTTCATCTTACTTTAATCCAATCTAAATCTTTTTATCAGTACTTATACTTAACTTAATTAAATTCTATCTCCTGTACATGTGCAACGACTCTCTAGTTCTTTTCGTATAAAATATTTGGCCGGCGGTATAGATACATAATATTAACCAGCTAAGAGCGTGTCGGGCAACACATGGGGTTCTTAGCCATTCTATTACAAAATAAAATACATTATATTTTGCGGTCGATTTCATACAATTTGTTCTAAATTAAATACACTATAACTTTGTCGAGTGCTATTTCACAAGGTAAGGTTTTCTAGGTTTCAATGGATTCGGTACGTTTCTGTTTCAAGATCGCTGCAGTGTGCTTTAGGACGTTAGGGTTCCTTAGTAGACTACGGAACACTAATAAAATACATTTTAAAAAACTACTTACTTACCTAAATATTACATTTAACCTCTATTCGAACTTTCCTCATTTAAAATTCGAATGGTTATGTTATCGAAACCGCCTTCTGGTTAAGTGTTACAGAAATAATAAAACCGAAAATAAAAACAAATTTTATTCACTAATTTAGCACTACAAATTGAACAGTAATGCATTTAAGTAATGCATTTACATAAGGTAAGTAACTGGTTAAGATATTGTTAACTTAACTAAAATACACTTTGAGCGTGTTCGGTATATTTTTATGGGTATAGTTTTAAATAAAATACATGTAAGTATACTTCTCTGAATCAAACTGATTTTCTAAGTTTATAACCAAATGTGAAAACATCGTGAGGAAACCTGCATGTCTGAGGAAATTAAAAGTTTTCGAAGGCGTGTGAAATCCGCCAATCAGCATTGGGCCCGCTCGGTGTATCATGGCCCGTACCCCTTTGTACAAAAGGAGGCCTGTGCCCCAAATCTCTTTGCTCTAATGTGGCTATACATTTAGTGTTTAATTCTATTTTTTCCATCGTTGTTTCTTCTAGCACTTTATATTTTATATTAAAATTATAAGACGTATTAATATTCCTACAGTAACAATTAAGTCAGTGCACAACTATATACTTGTAGATACCAGTAAATGTCATTATCTCTTGACTGATTTTTTTCTTTGATGTTAGCGCCTTCATCTCTGAAAAAGAAAGAAAGTTTCCAAGATTAATTTCAGTAAATATATCATTGAGTACTACCAGTTTGATAGCATGAACTTAGTCCACCACACAGTATTTTCTATCACCTTCCAATTGCGCCTTCAAGGCTGAGAACAGTGACCATTGGAAGCCGTCTTGTTTCCATCGTTTTAGTTCGCTTTTTTACGCAGTCGGGTTTTTTATTTTTATCTTTTTAGAGTTATATTATACATATTTGAAAACGTCTCATTGAAACCTCTCTTTTGATACTCATGTCGATGTATTTTAAAGATAAAAATTTACAACAAAAATAAAATATAAATAAATAAATTATTTAAATTTTCAAAAATCATGACGGCTGGCAGCCGCCATATTGGATTTCTTGACACTTCATACTCGTATATCCTATGTCACTCTCGGGATTTAGAGGAAAATAATGATACATCATTTATTAAAATCCAACAAGCCGTTTGGACGCTACGAGGGAATTAAGAATACTCCACAAACAAACAAACATAGATACGCGCGAAAAACATAACCCTGTCCTTGCAGTCGCGCAGTTCGGGTAAAAACATAGGTAAATTTATCACAAAATGAAGTGATGAATAATCCACAAATTACATCTAAAACCGACCGATATTTTCTCATTCACACCTACACCTACAACCTTACCTATAAATGCTAAACACCAAGGAACCCACACAAATATAGGTCGAGAATTTCGCGTAAAACATACGTTACGTGTTTCGAATACGAGCAGTGCTGCGTAACATATAGTAAGTATGTGGTTCTATAGACATATATACATACTCGTATATGTATATTGTACCGGTCTGGAGCTCTGAAGTGCAGTTTGGGAATAGCGCACCGACTGATACGCCGTAAAGTACTGGAACATGGAGCATAAGAGGTGGGAACATTGGAGATGTTCGAAGATGTCATTTTTATAGATTACTTTTTCGACTTGGGTTTCGAAAACCTTGGCGTTACTGATCTGACAAGGTGAAAACTGTACAATACAGTAAACATATATATATATATATATATATGTTGAATAATATTATTTTTGGTACATAGACATTTAGATATAGAAGCAATAGTAGTAAATCTGTTTTTCTTGACATAAATAAAGTTTCAAAGTTTAAAGTTTTTACGTGGATTTAAAATCTGTCTAGATACGTAAAAGGTCTATTTTCAAAATATTTTTACATTTTGACATGCGCAAATGTAACAAAAAGAAAGGATATTTAAAGAGAAAAAAAATTAAAAATATGAAAATGTCCCATTATTTAAATTTTACTCAATGTCCTTTTGTGTTACGTTACAATGTAGAAAATTTTCGAAAATGAATCGAATAAAAAAATATACAAATACATTTGCAATTATTGTAATAGTAATATTTAAACTTTCCCATAGTTGTAAAACAGCTGAAAAGTAATTTTCTTCCGACGAAACCTTTTCAAATCTTCAGACCCATCTCGCACCTTCATCTCGTGTGTGGCAGGCGGGGTCAATAAAATATGTAGGCAGACGCGACGAGCGAACCCGAGCCTTCTCCGCCTTTCCTATAACAAGAAAGGAAATTTTTCTATGCATTTATTTTCTTACAATATCACTGAAAATGCTAAAGGCTTTTTACAGTTCTGTTTCTCGCAAAACGTCTTGAATATTTGCAAAATCATTTTGGAATCAGCATATTATAAAACTTATAGTCCATAGAGAATCAAATACCTAGGTAAATACAAATTATATTACACTTCTTTCTTCTTGAATTAATCACATAGAACGACTCTCGTGGCAGATTTAATAGGTTGGTTTGCCATTGCCTTCCTAATTTCACACAGTGGTTATCTCAGTGTGCAGGATTCCTCACGATGTTTTCCTTCACCGTCAGAACGGTAAATGTACGTAAGTCTTTCGAAAAAACCGAAATACTCATTGGTACATGACATTGCATGGTTTCGAACTCGGACCTCCCGCATACATACATACATACTTGTTAGTTCACATAACGTCAGTTGCGTGAAACATCCTTAAACTTTCATTAAAATATATTTTATTCCTTTCTGAGCTGTAGCTCTAGATAAAAAAGACACGAGACATAATTGAGGATGTTTCTTGCAACTCATGGTAATGATCTCGTTGTAAATACAAGTGATATTTATAGTAGTATTTCAAAATAATAGCTTATAGACCGAGTCACTAGCTAATTAGATTTAAAGCTCACTTTTACGATGATACAATTTCCACTTAGGTACTGAGTAGGTAATTTATTAAGCCATACACGCAATTGTTGGCCGAACACAACTGTTTTATGGCGTCAACAGGCTATTTGAAATGTGTCCAAATTAATTCCGTATTACTGTGAATATCTTTTTGATTACACTAGAATAGCCTACTACGTTTCAATTGATTTAGGATCGTGTAGGAGTAAATATAGAAGCAAGAACGTAATGTTTGTGAAAATGTAGGTAGGTATGTGCTACTCGGTTCTAATTTGCAAATTCAGTGCATATATATATAGTTAAAATTATTGAAGTTGTTCAGACCGCCCGTGGGTTTTTGACAAGGTTTTTGATCGGCTAATAAGTTAATCTACAGGTCCCGGATGCTAGTCATAGCATCCGGGATCAATAGATTAACGTGTCTCCTAGGCACGGAGGGGCTCAGATGTAAATGTGCCACTTATATCGGTCACCAATCTTGGTTCTGACCGCGTCCAATTCTAATTTTGCTTTTGAGGCTATTTAGAGGATTCTTCAACGAAATGCGTTCGCCCCGTTCCAATAATTTATTAATGGTAAAAGAGGGTATAAGATGATTTTCAACTTATACTGGCTGCCAAGCGTCATCAGGGTAGCAAAAGTAAAGTTTTTGCGTACATAGGTGTGAGATAAACCAGTGCGAGGTTTCCCATATTACAGCAGTAGGTAAGCCTAAAAAGAATAATTTTGGACAGTAGAGACTCTCATTGTATTACGATTTTATATGAAGGTTCTACGAATTCGTAATTCCCGGTATTATTGTATGCTATGTTCATTCCATTAAATTCTTGACCTTGCACTACCTATTCCGATCACTGCTCATAGCCCTTTAGCGAATTTTAAAACAATCTCCATTTTCTAACGTAACTCCGTTCCTTTTATTATAATAATGTAGAACTAGAGAAACCATTTTCTTGTACCATGTAAAGTTTGACAGTAAAACGATGCTGTCTCATTAACCAAGAGCCGGAGCTCGTTGTGGTAAGTTACTGGCGACGTGTAGCAGTAAAGTACGCCACTTGATTGGCGGGCAAACATGGGCCGCGGTGGGCATAAGTTACGCACTGGGTTCGGCCGCTCGTCCAGGGTTGCACGGGAGTATCGATTCAGCAGATAGTACGGTCATCTTAGTCTTGGGAATTTTAGGTCACCGTCGAGAACTGATCAATTTAGTTCACCACTCTTTTGCGATCTGCTTTGTCACTCTCAAAGATTTTGAAATTCACCCTATGTAGATTACTTGATAGAAAAGTTTTATATGGAAACCGCGTCTGCCAGTTGGCACATTTTCCATACTAATGTCATAAAAACTATAAGTGCATTGATAGCGGGAGGTTGAGTGACAGAAACCTAAACAGATTTCAGATTTGAAGATAACTAAATTGATTTATGTTATGTAGGTATTAGGAATATTTTTTTATATAATATAGGTACTTATTTTACTAGCTAACTACGAACTTCAACCTAGGTCGTTCGCGAACTAACACAAAACTAGATTATTTAGTTGTTATATTTATTTAAAGATATAAATAACTATACTTATATAAAGTAATAACTCTAAATTAAAAACTTAAGAAACCCCTGACATACAATTGTGGAGATCCTCTTACTTTTACCTGGTCGTCATCAGGTCCTCAAGATTCCAGAAGTGAGGTCACCATGGTCCATAAACATTTGAACTCAAAGTCGAACCACCTAACTGTTACCGTTCCGGAGATCCCATCATACTCCAACATCCCAAGATAATCCAAGATCTTAGAACCACTGAACAATTTTTCATTAGACATGGCTAAGAACATTCAGCAGGTTAGAATTTTTTTCTTCACAAAAAAATTATTCCTACTTAGAGGAAGTTGTTACATACCTAACACTGAAGTATACTGTTATCTTCTTTTTCGACTAAATTACTTACTTACTGACTTAGTTATTTTCTGAAAATCCCAAATATACATATGCCTTGTACCTACACTTTTCTCTATAGGAAACTCTATTATGTGTACCTATACCTCACAAAAAATAAATACATTATATCCACCAAGGAATACTTGTTAACTTACATTATGGTAACCATCATTTACATAATTAAAAGATCGAAAATTGTCGGTAATGATCTTGAAAGGAAATAATATTATTTATTTTATTCACTTGTTAAAATCAACATGCCTTTACTTCTCAATTATGCAGATTATTTAAATTTGGGATTCTTGCTTATTTTTAACGTGCAATATTTACTTTTTGAACTTTTATGAATCCTAAAAGTAGGCAAACAAGTATTTTATATCAATAAATCTCTTTAACTCAGGATGTTTCAGTTATTCGACATACATACTCGTACCACTAATTTGTATTTCCGTATTTCTGTTTGTTTTAAAAATAGGTACCTATCTAAAGACTTCAAGTGGTATCATGGTTTGCTAATAATCTGGTTTGATAATATGCAGCTACCAGTTAGATACTCATTTTACGAGACACCTAAGAGGAAACGCCTTCGGTCTACAGCACACGGCATGTTCTAAAAGTCGACTAAATATAAACCATTATAAACCCAGGTATCCGCTTCAATATATTTTTATTACTAGGCATATCTTGTAGATATTGGAAAACGATTTCTCACGAATTTATTTCTTTATTCCTCTGCCTATTTCGTATTCATTATGTAAACAACAAAAAAATGTCGTAAAACTCCAATTGTATGACAACAATGTGACCTCGTATCAGGTAGCTTTCTCCTGTAAAGCTATAACGTTTTTTAAGAGGTGTTGTATTGAAGATACACTCGTACCTACGTATAACCTGTCTTGAGATTAAAAAAGTTGTTTCTTTAAAACAAGGTCATCAAAAATTGCGGAATGAGCTGCGAAAACAGTTTCCACAAAGAAATATGACGGAATTACCTTTATGCACGAACAGAGGATTAAGCTACTGGGGAAGCCAAACTTTCGCGTTCTTTAACGAGACGTGTCTGTTATTTATCAATTTCTGATCGCACGTTAATTACTTTAACGACCAAGACGAGAGTTTTAACGAACAAAATATTTTTTATTTGTCACCATGGAACATGATATGAGAAGATTCTTTCTCTTGAAGTTATTAACACATAATAATGTAATTTTATGGTTTCTTTTAATGGAACGTTGGGCTATCGGAATGAGTTGGGGCCCGAGATACGGCCCAATAACACTTGATGTTAATGGACTTGCCCGATTGAGGTGCGTATATTAGGTGCCTACACATAGTTACAGATACGTAGCGTAGGTACTTTATATTTAAGTGCATGCATTGAGCTTAGTTAGGTACAATAACTAGTGCATTTACTTCCATATTTTATAGAAAAACCCATACGAACTTGACTTTGGATCCATAAACGTACTCAAAAAAAGCTTATTTCATGCCTACTCGTCGATGACGCTCAGGCCCTGAACTGTTTCGGAACCGGAGCTACCTATATTAGACTTATATTTAAATTACATTCCTATTTTGCTTGCCTTTCTGCTTATAATTTAATTTTAATTTAATTTATTTATTAGGTAAACACAACAGATTACAATCATAGAAATTAAAGAAAAATCAATATAAAGTTATGAGCTAGGTCGTAACCCTTAACGTGTAAACACAGCATGGTTAGGAAGTGGAAAATTGATTGTTGTACAAAATTGAGTTGGGAAAAAATACTATTGAATGTAATGACTAAAAAACTTATACCTATTTGAAAAATAAAAATAATAAAGTAAGTAAGACTATAAAGTAGATGCGTGGATAGCTCACTCGAGGACATCCTCAACCCGTCTTTTAAAAACTAATGGCCTAGGATCAAATAAGTCTATATCTGCTTGTACAAGAAAATGCCTATGATTTTCCTTTTAATTCCCCTCTTTTACATCACATCTACCTACATTATTTTTACACTGATTTTATACAACTTGATACGATTCGGTAACTCTTTTTTTATACGCCTATCAATTTTTTAACTAAAGCGACGAAAATATCCCGAACTCCAACGATTTGTTGTTCTTTTAACATGCTATAATTCAGTGCTAGATAGCGCACCATACAAATGGATCTTGAAAAATAACCAGTTATTTTGACAAGCAACGCTTTCAAACTGGTCATAAATACAGTTACGCCCAAGCGAAAACTTTCCCTCCTACGTTTGTGTCTAAGTTTATTTTTGTGTGCATTCGTATGAGAAAATATAAGATTCTTCTCGTTAGATATGCTAGACCTTAATTTTAATTTGGAATGGGCTTTTTATAGAGGACTATCTGAAGAGAAACGATTTTTCATAAGTGATGAGGCGGCACTGATTGGTGTATATTGGATAAATATTTTAAAGAAAAACTTGGGATCGGAAAAATGTGGACTGTAATAAATATTCAAGCAAAATCCATGTCGACACGTGTAACCAATTGCTCGATTATACATGTCGGTTATGACTTAGGCGCGTCACGATTTTAATAAGTTCGAAGTCAGGGATTCCTTTGATATATTGACAATTTCGTGCCGCTACGGTTGGTCGAAATTAATTTCATTTTGAATAAAAAACAAAGCCTATGTTGCCTTTACATAGAACTCATTTGGGTGGGAAGTGACGCAGGTGTACATAATATTTTAATACTTACCAACGAAATTTAATACTTGTACGAGTATGCCACAGGTAAAGTAATGTCTTATCTACATGTTCAATCCTATAAGTACTTATTGCATTATAATGTTTAAGAAAATGTAGGTACGTTGTTCAATAAATTAATGGATTTAGAAAGGATTGATTTATATTTAAAACCGGATAAATAACTCTTCTCACTAAGGGCAAACCCACATATAGGCGCTATAATGATAGTAAATTAACTTTCAATTTGCATTTTAATAGCTTCGGAATCTTCACACACATATTTTGCTAGAATTTACACGTATCGGATTGTCAACGGAGGGCCATCGAGAACCCATAAAAAAGCTATAAAATCGAATCGTAAAAGAATTGTAATTCGCCTGCATATTTATTCTCGATTTTACTTACCAGGTTTTTACGTCTGAACTCATTATGCAATTATTATTATTGATTTTTTTTAAATATTTGGTAAGAGAACGGTAACTGGCTAAGTGGGCAGTGGTATCTAACTGAATTTATCGATGTATATAAAAATTCAGCAGTAGGTAAATTACGAGAGAGAGAGAGAATATACGTTTAGCAAACAGTATCTATATTGAACTTCGAAATTTTCGGGGAAGTAATATTATTTAAAAAAATATTACTTAAGTATGTACTTATGTAAGTATAATATTAATAGACGTACGTACATATAGATAATATATTTTTTAAATATTTGTATACGTACCTATAGGTATAGTACTTACCAATATCTACGTAGGTACCTAAGTTTCCCATTGAGTAAAAGATAAGTGGACTGGTGGACGACGACCCTAGGCGTGTATTTAAAAAAATAATTAATAATGGCTGTGGAAGGGTGATTAAATAGCCCCACCATAGCAAGCTATGGATTAAAACTTATTTTTAATATAGTTGTAGGTATATATCTGTACAATTGCAGTTGCAACTAACGTGTACAAACATACATACTACAAACTGGAAAAAAGTATCTACGAGTACCTACCTATTACAAAAATTCTACCCGGAATGTAGTTATCAAAGTATAGAGATGATAAAAGTTTTCAGATTTTATTTAAAAAGGTCCCGAAACTTCGTCCATTATGGACCCGCATTGCTGTCGAGAAATACTCGCTTGCTACAGAAAAAAAAAACTTGAGTAACTTGAAGAGAATCTTGAACGGAAGTGAGATTAAAATTTCATTATTATTTATTGAAGAAATTCGTATCTACGCGGAAGTCTGACACTATATTATCACTAATACATCCTGTTTGGAATAAAATCATTACGTCATAACCTAATCATGAACCCTAATTTTGAAGAAAAGTTCAATAGATTTCTTCATGAATTTTATACATTTTTCTATCGATTTTAGTATTACGTATCTACCTACTTACACAATTTCTTAGTCATGCATGACTTAGTTCTCTGAAATCATATTTGCATTCTAGAAATCCCACTAATTTTCCAAATAATTCCAAGTGTTTACTACTGCCTAATTCATGTCGTTCTCTTTACTTGAAATATTTCGTCGTACCGAATTCCCTATCCATTACATTAATCCCCTACTAAAGCAGCATAACTAAAGAAATTACGCACGGACCCTAAACTTCGCTATTTCCATTAGTTTGATTAGAAAAAGATCCGACAACATGTTGGTATTTAACTTTTAACTATCGCATTTACTACCACATATACACACCTACGTTTGTGCTTACGTATGTAAGACACGAGAATCTAAGGCGAATAATCTCGAATTTAAAGCGAGGAAACTTGGACTTTAATCCGTAGTGATGGGGATAAATTTCGATGAGATGGTTGTATGGATATACGTCGGTTTGTGTTGAGGATGTTTCGTATCGATTGGTAGTCTCAAAGCCGATACAACCGCTTCTATTTACGCTCTTTACCTATTTATAAATCGAACTATCTGGCTCCCTACCTGCGTCCGTTCGATGTCGGCCCTCTATATCGATAGATATCCGTATGGTTATACTATAGATGACTTTTAGAACAGGAAAGGCGTATTTCATTTAAATTCACAATTCTGTGAAGGAATTCTTGAAACATCACGATAATTAAACCTTTTATTAGATACTTACTTTTATCTCGCAAAAGACGTTAAAGCAGTTGGCAAAAAACAACACATTAGATATTTATTTTAGGAAAAGTAAAAAGTATTTTAAGTCTACAGTAAAAAGTAATTATCAGTACCTACTAATTATAATTCTTTGATCACGGAGACAAAAAATAAGATTCAGGATTTGCTAAAAAATAGTGTTTGTACCTAACCTACCAACTTCTATAATACAGCAGAATTTTAAAATAATTCTTAACATAATTTCAACAATAATTTCCCAGAGAACTATTAACTACAGCAGACACCGCCACAGATTAAATAATAGTCATTACCTCTGTTTTAGACATAGCTAAACTGCAACTAATCTGAAATTACCAGGTAGCTGTAGTGTCGCGATGGGCCACGCGTGCCAACAATTTTATAGTCCATAAACTGAAGCTGTTAGAGCTCATCTTTCTTGTTAACGAGCACTCGGAATTGTTTATAGTGTAAAAAATAAGCGCCAAGTCGTCCGCAGGATTGTGGAATTAACGATCAGAAATATTTATGGTTACTGCCAACCCTTCGCTAATGAAGGAAGTTTACGTGTGGTTAATTAGTAGGCCCTTCTATTTGATTTTTGCCTTGCGTGCACCTTTGTAGATACTCATACATTCTAGGGGATTGTCCAAACTTGGGCACATTTACGTGTTTCTTAAATTACTGAACCGACATTGTTGATATAGTCACCTTTAAAAGTTCATCAAAAATTTGCAGAACCAATATTTTGCTTAAGGCGAAACTAAAGAAATATTACGCAACGCCCCATATATTATTAAAGTTGCTCATAAAATGCTTGAGTTACCGATTCCATTGACGTTTAGAGCCGAACAATCGGCTGTA
Organism: Hofmannophila pseudospretella; assembly: GCA_947369225.1. Classification (NCBI taxonomy): domain Eukaryota; kingdom Metazoa; phylum Arthropoda; class Insecta; order Lepidoptera; family Oecophoridae; genus Hofmannophila; species Hofmannophila pseudospretella. Next base: position 6,356,131 of record OX376321.1, on the reverse strand, counting down.
GTCGGTGAGTCAGTTGGCGCCCGAGGACGGGCGTCGAACTACGCCTACAAATCGGAAAATAACCCTTACCATACCATGTGTTATACTCAACCACAACACAAACACATTCCGTAACCATACGGCATGTTGCTACGTGTGTGGGTAGCCTATCGATTATCATTTGAAGTCACGTTCAATTGTATAATAATTTACAAGTTGTCTAGAGAAATACGCGCGGAAGAAAACAGTATTAGAATTTTGATTAGAAGAGTTTTATTCCAACCGAGAGTCGTTCAAGGAAATGCAACATTGTCGAACCCTGCGCGAACAGATGGGACTCGCGAAGCCTGTTTCGCATGAACCCTAATTAAATATTTTAATATATTCTCTCCATCCGTTCTGTCTTCTGCGTATATTATCTACATATCTAATCTACCTAGGTACTCGTACTTATTTAATCAGGCGATTAATTTAATTCCAGATTAGAATTCCATCTAGGTAGGCACTTAAACGGAATTCTAATCTGGAATATAACGTCCACGGTATTACTGGAAGTGGCGCATTAAAAGTTACAATATCCAGCAGATTTGATTTATTTAAATCTTCGCAATGACTATAGTTTTTAAACACTTAATATTGAACTACCGTAAAAAAGTGTGAGAGCCTCCCAAAACCGAGCTAAAACAATTAAATTGTCATAAAAGTGGTGGATTCCCACCGCAATCGTCGTGTAAGTCTAACTGTTTACTACAGATGATAAACACGCCTCTCGTGCCGAACATAAAAACAACTTTTGTTACCATTTTATGACAACAATTACGACCTATAAAACGTGTACCGATTATTCGTCGTACCGATTCTCGTGGTCTCCCTGTCATCAGCCGGTCTGCGGTACGGCTACTTACAGACGCTTCTACCCTACAAAAAACGTAACTCCATCAACATGTCATCTTAAATACAACTTTATTACGATGTTGTGAAGTTTAAACTTTATTAGTTTCGTTGAGAGAGGATAAAATGTTTCGGTGAGGAGGAACAGCGGTTCCACGGGTCTTGTCCTCTAGGTATTTATAATTCGTCAAGTGCTTTGGTTTATTTTTATTTGGCTTATGTATATATAGATACGATTCTAGTCGACTGACTGTACATGTCGTTGAACATTTTAGGGTGTTGAACTTGACTTGTCAATTTAATTTTTACCTCCGTAAGTAAAAACATTAATAAAACATATTGTGTAAGTACTTACTTAGTTATATTTCATAGCATAACGAGAAAATATGTATGTATTAGGTTAACGCTTTTAGCACACTGCATCGATTTTGAAACCATTGAAATCTATAAAAGCAAAAAATATATTTCTATGAGTAGGTTGGTATAACGTTTCAAAATCGCTGCAGTGTGCCAAAGGCATAACATATGGAATCACAACATACTTTGTTTCGCTGACATCGTCTATTCTAGCTTTATGTAAAGGGTGTAATAATGGAAACTGGTGTTTACAAATCCGGCGTGTTAAAATTTCGTATGGAAATGCACCCAATTTGGCGAATGGAACAAGGGTTACAATTTGTGTTGATAGTTGTTATCTACACGACCCATCTCAGGGTGTGGGTACTGGACACAAAAAAAAACCTAATGAACTTACCTATACATATTTTTGTTTTCCATCTGATGCGCCAAACTTAAGAAGAACCTTAAGGAACTATCTCATCTGATCATCTTCTTGAACTCGTGTATACTTTCTTGAGAATTTTACATTTTTACGAATATCTTCACGATTTTTCAGAAGATAATTAATCCAGATCTTGGATATATTGAATCAAATAATGGATAAAAAAACTGAAGAAGGTTGATGGCTGAATGAGAAAAGTAGAAGACCGGTGATGTGAAAGAGAAATCTATAGATTTAATGGAATATACTACTAAATATACCTACCAAATGTGCAGTAAAGTAGTACGTAGGTATGTATATAGGTACAGAAGACGTTTGCCCTTTAAAAACGCGCCTGCGAGTTGGCCTTTAATATTCATTGCATATTTTATTGGCATTGCACTGTTGGAGCGCGGTTTCAAAAGGGCGAGACGTCAGTACGGTTTGATAAAAATTTTCGGCAAATATACTACTGTAATAAAATTAGTTACTTAATTTGCAAATAAATATCTGCTTAATTATGTTTTCTTTCTTTTCTTCATATAAATCTCTTGGCTTTTGGTTTATTTTAGACAAATACCTTTAATGAGCAGGTACTGTACGGTCCACCTCTAGCTAAAGTATACCATCCAAAAACCAATGTCAAAAACCTCCGATTAGAGGTGACCACCTACCGGGCGGGAAGCCTTAGCACCCCAGGATCACTTCCCGAAGTCCTTCAGGACATCAGAGGACTGCTGGACTTTCTGGCGAAGTTGGGGTGGCTCGTTTAATAGTAGTTTCCACCACACGCAAAATAGGCGCTTAAGACGTCGAGTTGCGGAAATCAGCCCGTTATTACATTACATTACATTACAAACCTCCGATTACCTTACGACCACGTAATATGACTCATTTCAGATTCACAAATTTTGACGTTGTGGGTAGGTTGACCTGTGGTCGACTGTACGTATCGAACAGTCTTCCAAGTCACTTTATTCATTTGGATATGTTACCTAACCTAAGTATATATTCATAGATACTTAGTGCTAATATGTAATTATAGGATGATAACCAGATGTTGGTTGAAGTAAACGAAACCATCTTGTTAGGTTCAAATGGAAACAAGCGGTTGGTTAAATTAAACAATTTTTTTTCAGTGTGTCTCCTTCATACATAAGTATAGGCAGTGGCAATATGTTATTTGCAGTTTATTTAAAAAAACTACTTGACCAATAAAAAAAAATACTTTTTTCCCTGGTGTATACCAGGAAAAGAAATTTTTGATGCAGTAAGTAGGTTTTGAGAAAATGTTATATAAGTACTTAACTACAATCTATATGTTACATAATAATATAATGATTTTTAAATGAAATGAATAAACAAATAAAAATAAACATTAAACAAGGCCTCCGAAAAATTAATATCGGAGGTAAACCAGGGACATAAATCGTAAAAAAAATATACCTACATCTTGCCTTTGTAAAACATTTTCATTAATTGTACTTAAGTTAAAAAAATCAGTTCGTAGAACCTAAAATCATGCAATAAGTACTACTTAGTAATCTACTTAAACTTAAACCTTTACTATACTACTCGTATTTAATTATGTAAGTACGAGTAACATGTTTATTTTCCAACGCTACTCGTTTCATTCGCCTAGCATTCCCCAGCAATATTTTGAATGAGACAGTCCGCAGACCTACATTTATCTACGTTTTACGTAGGTATAACAGTATAGGATAATGGCTAGTTATAAACAGATAATACAGGCTCTACACTGTAGAGAGCTGTGTGATTTTCACCCCTACATAAATATGTACTTAGTATTTCATACAGATTTATGCATTTTTTTAAATTAGCCTCTCTCCCCTAGGGGCGGGCGTATATACCTTCATGATTTTCATGCTTTACATTTATAAAGGTATTTCTGTAGTTCAGGGTTAGTATAAAATAAAATACGAAGAGGAAAATTTAGTTTCGATACGCCCTATTTTTTAATGCAGGCTTTTAAGGGTTCCGTATCAAAACGGTAAAAGAGGAATCCTTTTAGTGAGACTTCGGTGTCCATCTGTACGTCACAGCTGTTTTTCTCAGGACCTACTGTAGCTTTCGACTTGAAATTTGGCACAATTGTAGAACTTGCTTGTCCACATCTATTTCAGTTTAAAGAAACTTGGAAATAGTTTTATTTTGATTGAAAATGGCGTCTAAAATGGGGGGTCGAAATCTTAAAGTGGGACAACTGAGGCAAGTGCAAGCAAACACATTTTTTATTTTATTTTATATTCTATAGTTATTTATTTATGGCAAAAAATGAACGTTCCCCCCTTATCTCCGAAGTTTGCAAGTATAGTGTATTTAGAACACTGTAGGTAGGTACCTATTTTATTTAGAAACTAAAAAATTAACTAAATTCTTTAAAATTTGATTGTTATTCCAGATAAACAATTACTGTACCTATAAACATCTGCAAACAAACGACTCGTTTGTACAGAGCATACCACCAAAGAGGGTGAGTGCGCAAAACGCCGTTTCATAAGTAGGGTACAGGGACGCCCATCGCCGACCCTTACAAGTGTGGTGGCATAACTTTATTTGCAGATTAACATAATTAGAGAAGCTATTTCTCTGTAAGCTTAGGACTTGGGTAAACAGACCCGCCATTCATATCGAGTTAAGTGAGGAAAAGTCAACGACGCCGACTTGTAATTACGTAATGAGTAAAAACAGATGTTTATTAGCTGGAGTGGGACAACATTAAATATCCAATTCAATGTCGCTTTTATGCAGTCAATGTAAACTTGAATAAAGCCTAAAGAAAATTAAAAAATCTGTACAGATTATGACAACATACCTGTATAGTACTTATTAATGATTTTCAAAAGGAATTATCAATTTGAAATGTTAATTTCAAAGTAAATTATATTTGAAAAAATATATGAAACGATTTATTTAATGACTATAGTTGACAAGGCGGAGATTCGTGACGCTCCATGCTCTCTGCCTATCCCGCAAGGGATATAGCGTGAAGTTATGTAAGTACCTATATATGTAAGATTTATTTAATGACAGGCTTACCAGTTGAATTTCTTTTTAATCCATAGATATTTTTAAAATAATTAGATATTGAAAAACTGGCTGAGGAATATAACTTATTCTGTGCCAGTGTGGAAGACGTATTCCGCCGGCAAAAGCCAAGGAGTGAGAGAGTTTATCAAATTAGTTAGTACATCCCATTTTTGTAAAGGGAAATATGAATCCGCTGTAAGCAACACTAAAGTAATGCTTTTTACTAGCATTAAGAGATGATATTCTTTTTTTTCCTAGGTTTTTTGCCACACATAATAGGCGAGATAGTCTTGATACACTTTGTTAGGTATAGACAGGTGACGGCCAACCTTTATGAAGAGACACTGCAATAAAAAGAAGAAAGTATAAACAGTATTTTAAAAATATTTTGTTATTCACTACGAGTAACAAACAAATATAGTGTCTAATCCAACAATCTCACATCACCAATTTTGCTAAGTCAGAAGATCCACTTAACTCTTAACTTGGATTGTCTCTGAGGTTGTCTGTAACTATCTAAGTTGAGATAGTGACTTTCAACTGAACCTATTTTCTTTCTCTAATTCATCTGATTGTGAGTGAAGCGTCTGTCATTGAGAGAAAGGTCAAGGGCAGAGTGACATCGGCATGGTCTGGGTACCTATTAGATCCAGGCTAATAAGGGTATACGTGGAAAAAAAACTGGGAATAAAGACTTAGTTTTTTTCCACATTATTTGAAACAATCGATTTATTTACCTTTTATTTTGGTTAATAAAATAATTACGATTAAAATTAGGTTTTTAAAGCTTTTAAGTAATTAAAAAATATAAATTAACTACTTTAAAATTAACCAGTCTATTTAAATTAATATTATCTTAACAGGTTAATAAAGTTAATGCATACGGCATTAATATGCTCTTAAAATTAATGAATGATTTTATGTGTATGTAAATTAAGAAAATTGGAGGATTACAGTTTATAAAACGAGTATTATTGTAAATTGCTCCCAGAATGTACAATGCGACACATTATCTACAAATATTATGAAGTTTTGTACTTAGATCATACGAGTGTAAAATTTAAAAAACCTATTGCTTAAAAAAGCGAACTAAAACGATGGAAACAAGACGGCTTCAAATGGTCACTGTTCTCAGCCTTGAAAGCGCAATTGGAAGGTGATAGAAAATATCGTGGACCAAGATTCATGATATCAAACTATATCACGCAGTCGTAGGCCTGCGTGGTAATGCCTTCCATACTAAGCTTCCATAAAGGTAATGCCTCGGCTGGCATATTGCATTTCTTGACACTTCATATATCTCTTCATATACTCTTGGGATTTAGAGGAAAATACCTAATTCATTAAAATCCATCCAGCCGTTTAGGCGCTATGAGGGAATAAATAATACTCCACAAACAAACAAACATAGATACGCACGAAAAACATAACCCTGCTCTTGCTGTCCCGCAGTTCGGGTAATAACGACTCTACTGAACCATGGCTTAATATGACTAAGACGTAATCCCTCAAATTTAAAAAAGAACCAAACAAAATGGAAGATTTCTTGGCATCAGGTGCTTTCAAGTGATCCGTAAGAATGGCCCTATTATCTGAAACATATTTTCCACGAGGGGCTCGTGTCGTGCGGGAGGGTCACTGGTTCCCCATTTGGAATAAATTTGCTTACATTTCGGTTTTCATGACTTTGTATCAAGTTGGCTTAAATTTTGGAAAGGATCTAACAGATCTTAAAATCTCATAGGAGTAAAATTAAGCCCCAAAAGCTGCGTACATACTTATTGTGCTAAATATGACAGCTATAAACAAAGGGAAAATAATTGCACCCTTGGACCTATATTTCCAAAAATATGGATTAAATAAATTGCGTTGTACCTATTTATTTTAATAATCGAAATAAATTATACTTTACGAGTAATCATATTATTGTAATATAGGAAAGTCACTAACACTTTTTATAATATGTACTTAAATATAAGAAGTTATGATCTACATACATAAAAGTTTTTTAAAATATACATAAAAACTTCACATAATTTTACTCGGTTTGGTGTGATAATATCATCGTCACTTGCCATAAATAAAGAAATGTAATTTGCAATTCAATTTTCTTCAACGCGCATAAATGTAGGCATTTTTCTTTCGAAGCTCGTTTCTCCTAAAAATGTCACTATCACATCGAGACGTTCTGTATTTTGGTTTCAATTCCACGATGACCTTTTGTCCGGGCCTTTGACCGAGCGTCGAATGCAGAAACCCTTGTCTAGACAGCTAAGTGCACTCACACACTAGCCGGTAAAAAACGCCCTTAAATCTGATGCTGATACGTCACATATACGAATAGGTAAGAAGTGTGAACGTATACAAACGGAGATACGCTTGGGACTAGTTCAAGAACTATAGTACAAAACGCGGCGACTCAACCGTACGTTTGTATGTGCCCTAATCTAACCCTCTACTGCACACGGACCCTGCATTTCCCGAGCAAGTGCTTTTATTTTACGACCTGCTATCTATACGAGATACGCCTAAATGTGTCATATAATATGTTTAAATTGGACAGAACAAATATAACAGGGCGTTGATAGAAGTTATAGAAGGGTTGACTAGTTGTAGGTACCCAACTAGACATATTAAGAAAACAGTTTTTATTAAGGCTAATATTCATTACTTTCACATTCAGAACAAGGCGAAATATTTTAACGGTAATTAAATTTTCAAAATTAATTTGCCCACTTCAATTTTCAAAGATCCTAAAATTTTAAGTAATTGATATTTTTATCTCGAATACTGTTTACTTATGCTCAGTGTAAGTGATTCAGCAGATTATTTTTAATTCTGAGCCCATTTAATTCAATTTGGTAAAACCAAGTGAAAATACATTTTAATTTTAAAAGCATTATTTTTGTTACAGATAAGAACATTATGGATTTGTGTGTAAAACGAAGAGATGGAAATAGATTTCAATGTTTATAAAGGTAAGTAAATTTTTATTTTCATGATACCTTGACAAAAATAACAAATGTTTTTAATTACTTACCAAACGTTACTTTATAACATTAACCCTTTCCCTGCTGTCGGGTTATTTGTACCAAAGGGTACTAAACAAAAATTCTCAGCAAATATTTTTCGACTGAAACATCTGAAGGGCAGGTATATCGCTTAATAGAGGCGGGAGGCTGGCAGAGGATCGACATTAATCGGAGGCTTTACGACCGGAATGTAAGCCGCAGACGAGTCAGGCACTCTTGTGAAAGTATATTGAGATAATGCAGATAAAATATATAAGTACGAGCATATACATATATCAGAATACTTACCTGGTTTATCTTCATCGATAGCTTTGTCATTTCATTAGTCAAGTTAAAACGGGGATGTTAGATGGTCAAGCATGGTTTCAGCTGACATAATTATTTATAAGAATAATATTCAAACGATGTCATACATTTTGTGAGGAATTCTTGGCCTTTGACTGTTCTTATCGTAAAGTTTGATACTATTTAGCATTTTGAGGTCGAATAGAATCATTAGGTAATTAAGTAAAGATTTAGTGTGGGTATTAATATATTGAGGTCACATCGGTGTGAAACGTAGACTAAATTGAATTTATTAATACCTAATACTTCTATACAATACATATAGAATATTGCATACTTCTATTCGCTAGGTTTAATTTCAAGTTATAAATTCAAAAATAATAATTTGTTAACAACGAAATACAGAATGTTCTGAATTTTCCATGCTCTACACGTCTCAATGTAGAAGGAAAAAGCAGAGCTGGAATCGAAGGAGTTCGTCCAAACTGGAAATATAATTTTAAAGATGGCTGCCACTCTCGACCTACCCCGACCCCCTTCGCCGCATCCCGCACCCCGACGCAGCCTAAAATATTATGCACCCAAAAACCATTGTCTGTTACCATGACAACAGCTCGCTCGATACGACCGTTTCGCAGCCGCACAATCAAAGTTACATTTATCTCGCTTACTCTTAAACTAGTCAGATGCTGGAACCGGATTTTGGTGATGGGTCGCTGTGTTCGCACCACGATGGCTGAGTGCCAGCGTTGTAGGGTTAGCAGAAATACCGCGGAGGTACTGTCGGATACGTGAGCTAATATCTTGTTAGAAAGCTTTGGTCGAATAAGAATGTTAACTGCTACAAGTATCCATGTATACAATAATTAGACATACATTTGATCTAATTTCTAAAAATATCGATATCACATTTAATACTTGAGTTATGTACGTACGTACTGTTAATAAAATAGCATTTGTTATTCAGGCCCTAGGTTGTATTTCCTTTATGATAATAATTACTTATAGTACGTTATATTTTAAAAACCTATAGTTAATATTGAGGCTATTTAGCAATTTAATTTGTTGTTTAATACAAATAATTTAACCACTAAAAAGATTATTTTACCTTTTTTTTTTGATTCCACTTCACAATGAAGCTTCTGAAATTATTTTGCAGGTAATGAGTTTCTAGGAAGCCTGAATTGAGACCAAAACATTGGTAGGTATCACTGTACACTGTGCACTTACAAATACTTCAAACATAGGTAATTTTATCAAATAATTTTTTCTAATAAACCACACAACTTTAACCACATTTCTAACTCAAAAGCTACCTTGCAAATGACTAAAAGGCGAATGAGACAATTTCAAAACCAAATTAGAAAGTTTCTTTTGCGCTCTCTTATTGGCTGTATCACAAAAAAATGTTTTTTGACTACCGTTTCCCTAACTTTCTCTTTTTTGTTACAATTTCTATTCTTAATGGTTATACCTCAACGCGGAAGGGTTTCAAAACTTTCACCTCTGAAACAATGGTTTATGACTGGCCTTTTGTACTATCATAGCGAAAAGTCAGACACAGATGTCTTTTGGAACGTTACTTACTCAATAAAAGTTAAAATTTACATACTTAAAAGTAAACAAATATAAAGATTCATAATCGTTGCCTGGAAGAGATCGCTTTAAGCGATAAGGCCGCCTTTGTACATATCGTGTTATTATTCCTGTAGTTTTTACTTTTCCTGTTTTTGTGTACAATAAAGTGTTTCTATCTATCTATCGTGATAATAAATTTTCCATTTATTTAATGTTGTTTATTCAGGTAAAACATAAAGCTTAATTTGTTAAACATCAATGATTACTTCAGGAAGTAAGATTCTAATAATCAATTAAAGTTAAAACCTCCATGATTATAACTCATAAACTTTTTGATATTCATTCTATGATCATACTTATTCATTACATATATATAATTATGATGATAATCTTTTTCCTACCTTTAGGTACCTATCTCAATATGTTTTCAGTTTATATAAAATTCCGCTTGGTTAACTAAGTCATTCTTCATTAATTTAATCGTAACATAATCATGTTTTTCACGTTGTTAGAATATGCTTTTCAGAGCTTTGAGCTAGCAAAAGCTTGCGGAGAGACTGCATCTTGTCGAGGTTCAGACCTGTTCACAGAGATGGCGTTACCATCACATGTATTAATGAAAATAGACATTTTCCCAATTTTTTATCTGTGAAAATGTCGATTTTCATTTGAAGGGATTACTGAAATGTATCTATAATTTTAATAACCGCCTATGGAATTTTTCAATATTATATGCAGAGTTTCTGTAATAAGTTACATTACAAGAAGTAGTGTCAACATTAATCAGCGGTAGAGCTGCGAATTTTTATCACATAAGTTAATCTTTTAACTGAGGTTTGTCATTTATTATTATGTTATGTATAAGTGACAATTATGTATCAGGCAAAAATTACTGTGTTTATGTATAATTTCTGCGTTTCTCACACTTATTCAAGCTTAGGCTAAAAGTATGTCTTGAACTTTAAATAAATAAAGTTAAGTCTCAAACTTAAAACTCTACAAAGTTTAAAAAGGGCAAAACAAGAAATAATATTTATCTGTAAGTTTTCCTCTAGTTCATTTATTACTTACCAACAACTGTAGAGTCCTTATTACTGTTTTTACCGAATTTCCACGTTGCAGTTTCTACCACAAAACTGCTAACTCTGCTTCAAATCTAAGTATAATCGGCCAAAAAAATAGCTGACCACATTTTAACTCTATTGAATGGTACATCTAAAAGCGATCAGATACTTTTTTGTGCGATAGTACCAAAAGTAAACCACGATTCAAGGTTCAGCGGTTTGAAATCAAATCTCAAGTCTTTAAGTGTTTTCCGAACAGCTTTGTTAAAGAAAGAGTAACCACTGTCTATTATATACTAGGATTTCTTATATTATGGGTCATATCAAAGGTAAATGAAACCCATAAATAATTTTACATAGGCTAAGAAAGAGCATGTTCCTGACCAGGTTCGAACTCCCTTAAGAAGGCACACACTACCAACTTCTCCAGGACGTGATCACTATATTAATGCCTGGTATTTTACTTCACAATTCAGATAACGATAAAAACATGTTTCAGTAGAGATATTTAGAGAGAGACGAGGCACCTGATGGGTAATTTGTCACCATCGCCTATAGATATCTAGCCTCACTATAATGATTTTAGAAGGTTTTAGATTCGCTGCGGACCTTGAGGACTAGAGATTACAGCTTTGCGGCATTACCACTTTCAAAAGAACCTTATAAAATATTATATACCCAGGAATCGAACCTTACGATATATGTACATTAAATAAATGTAAAACTGACCGTTTATGCTATATCATATGATATTATTGTTCATAGCTTAAATTGAGGATTCGTAGCATAGCGTAGCAGTAATTTATAATTTGATGCATGCATTTTGTTGTATGCTCTCATTCAGATTCATATTTCTATTTAATAAGCTTTAAAACATTGCCCATTTGTTGTGATGTTCTTATAATTTTGTAGAGTTTCATTCCATGCAAGGTTTCGGTGCAAATACACAATAAAACAATTAGGTAGAGAGAAAACAGGTTATATATTATTGGTTTATTACAACAAGTATATCAACTCATACAATTTATAAACAGAATTAGGTACTATACATATTTATACATCTTTTCTAATGCACTATACAAATTCATAAACACTAACATATTTAATAAATAAATTAGTATGTATTTCATACAATTCATAGACTTTGAGAAAATGTAGGAGGTTTGTATTTAGCCTTAATTAATGACAATAAAAAGTGTAATAAAAATATCGTAAATAATATAGTATACCTATTGTTATAAATGTGGTAAAATAGCAATTTATTACAATAGTGGATGTTTGAATAAGTACCACTCATTATAGTTATTATCGTAAATGTATTTGAACAGCTAAGTTTTAAAGTCAATTTAAAGATGAAAATACAAAACAATTAACTATAATGATTGTTGCATATAGTAAGTTATATAAAATCGTAAAACTAAGTCATAAAATAAGTAATAAATTAGATGTAAGCTCAAGAAATTTTGAAGACGTCTTCGCATCGGTGGGGCAGTGTCATCTTCTGTTACGTATACTGAAGGTATACCGGAAAGAATGATGCACTCAGGATACATTCAGTATACGTACAGAAGGCGACGCGTAATCTTCTCTTCTGTTCTTCGTCTGCATCTGAAACAGAAGAATTACGAAAACCTATCTACAAAAGATCAAGAAAGAATGTTTAGTTTGCTAACGCCGCAGTTCGAAAGTTCCATTCAATTGTGGCATTTTCGCACCACATCGGAACGGTCTGGCAATATCTTAAAAGCTCACCGACCGAAGTAGCGCTCGCTTCCAAGTCCCGCCGTCCTCTGGGAACACCATCTATAAAATAAAACAACCGATTTACAACACGCTGGGGTTTTCAAAGCGAAAAGGGTAACACTGATAGCACATAAGTTCGTCTATCGGATAACCGCCTCTGGCGAACCAAACTTATGTGCAATCGTAAATAAGTAACGATAGGGAAATTGTTTTAGAAAATTTTAAAGTCCTTTGTTGAATTGTTGCGAAATAATCTATTGTCCGCAATAACCAATGACAGTACCGGAGTTATGAGAGAAGATACGATTGGTTTGCGAAAATTATTTTTGCAAAATTGCGAACCGGTAGCGGAGCGAGCTTTGTCTTTTACGGTCTTTTTAAAAAGGTGGGACGACAGTCGCCCGCTGAGCCAGTGCTTTTGTCCACCACCTTTTGTTGCACAAAAAGAATGAATTACAAAAGAGTCGCCGTTTCGACCACTCGTAAAGATAAAGAAGTCGCCTGTGTGCGTCAGTATATGAATAGAGAAGCATGAAAGGCAAGGGTGCATTATATTCGTAATTTACGACACGGACAGGCATTACACCGGGCTCGTTGCAGTTTTTATCGATTGTAATGCACAAACGAAATGAAATATTCACGTAAATAGCGCAACTGAGGCCGAGACGGCGAGCGGAGTCGTGGGAGAGATTGGAGATGTCATGTCGTCCGAGGTGTGATAAGCACGTGACTTACCGGTCGGTCAGCTGTTCCGGCGTCCGACAGTAAACATTGACGGATGGTGACGGATGGGGTGGCGCGTGTGGGAGACGTGTGACCAGGCGCGGCGTCTGCGGGCGTCTGCCGGTCTGGCGAGCGTCGGGACGCGCTTCCCCGCGCCATCGATTACCGCCCTCGGCCGGCGTTCGGCGCGCGCCGCACCACCCGACTACTAATCCCGATGCAAGATTTTCATTACATACGCCATGATCGTTGTTATTTGCACCCCGTAATGTTTTTTGATAGTTTGCTTAGGCTTCGCGCCGATCACTGACAGTATTTACCTAAGCATCCGCCTAGAACCTATGAAACGGCAGCCTTATTTGCTAGAATGTGGGGTTACAGATAAAAAGTCGATATTTACTCGTAGATAAGGTACGGGCCACGCCACCTGCTCTCGGAGAGTGCTCAATTAACTTTTATCGTGCCTATAGCATAGATACCTATTAGAATATACCCTGGAGCGCAGTTGCTTGCGGTTTCTTTGCGTGTTTAATACTTGGGTCCCCGGCGCGGAGTTATAGTCGTTATAAGCGAAATGAGAAGCTAAATGTTGTTCATTACGTTGTAATTACTAATTATACAAAATTATGTTAACTTGCTCGTTATTTACATTGAATCCATCCACATGGAAGAGATAAGCCTAATTAACTGTTTTCGCTGTAGTACACCCTTTGTATGTTTTGTTCACTCTGTAATGTTTGTGCGGATTTGATTTCCAAGAGTTAGTTAACCGGCGACGTGTTTAAATAAAACTGTTGGGTATAATAAATAGGTGCGGTGCAATCATTAATATCTGATTTTTATAGAGAAGTTTCAGCTTCAGCAAGCAGCTTTATATGTTAAAAGATTTATTGAGAATAATAAATTAAATATAACAAATTTAAATTTGTGATTTGTATTGCCTACAGTTTTGTGGCAAAGGTACGATTTGAGCCATTAACTGTCTAACGCCTTTGACGACGAATGTTCATAAACTTTTTTAGTAAGTAATTCGTTAACTAGCGCAGGCCAAAGCCCAAAGTTGTATTGAGTAACGAGAACAATTGTCAAACCTGTGCAAAATAGGGATCCAGGTACCTAATATTCTTGGGTCAAAATTCGATTATAGTATCCAAAATTGTACTCCATTCTCTTCTACAATAACTTCACGCAATAATAACCAAGACAGGTAACAACGACGTGCAAACTGCACTGAGGTACTGAACACACGTCCCCGTAGGTATCATTTGCAGTGCCTTCCTGTTGATAACATTTTATGGCTTCGATTCTAGACCGAGACAGGCTCGTTAGACAGCCTTAACCGTTTTATTGGCCAATGAATGCTTGGTTTTCAATTGTCTGTAGGCAGTAGGTATTTTTTGTGGTCTCTATCATTGTATTGTTTGAAATCCGTAATAAATCCGCATAGTGTACGGATATTAAATGTTTTTTATAGAATTGTTGCAATATACTTACATACCTATTACTTTGAAAAACAATGTCTTAATAATACTGAACTTAGCTTATCTTCAAATGCACAATAAAATTATACAAAGAAGAAAATATGTACTTGTTTACTTCAAGTATAAAGTCTTTAATTTCATGCTGAAAACCACAATTAATTTAAAAAATCTATCATTTAAACTCACTTTGGTCACAAGTGCATTCTTCAGTGTCCAGCCGTAGAATAATCGGTCTTATAACAAAAAATCATCCGCGGTAGGGTGGAGCCGAAAATAGAAAAAAATTGGGGTGGCACCACACAGCAACCCCTGCAAGCAAAAAATTGAGATTTATTTGCCAAGCCGTGTCTTATAATAGCCATAATGTGTGTAAGATTGTGTGTGTTGTGGGTGACCGTAGTGGAGACAGCCAAGTTCGTAAGCAAGTAGAGTTGCATTACTCTGTTGTCATGATTTTGTTCTATCCATCCTTCAGCGACCTGTTGTCATAACTATTCATAACTTTGTTCTGAAAGAGTACGTTTAAATACATAATAAAATGCCCATTATTTTCTTAACAAATACTCTAGTCCCACCGAAGGTCATAGAAAATACTATTCGACCCCATCGTCACTTACCACCAGGTGAGATTGGGGTCAAACGCGAGTTTAAACGTAAATAAAAAAAATAAAAAATGATTAATTGCGCTGGAGGGTAGTTCACAAACTGTACTCTATGTATATTTGTATATTTATTTTATTTTTACAACATACTCTGTGTAATTATCCTGTAAATTGTAATATAATCTAAGTCCTCAGAAACATTTAATTAATTATAATTGAATGATATTATAATTTGATTTATAATTTATATGCCTGTGAATTTACACATTGCGTTTGTGTCAATTACAGCCGTCAACATGTTAGAATTAGACTTCCTTTTCTTGATATAATATAATGATATTGTGTTATTTACGAGTAATGTTTTACAGTTGTGCACTCTTACACTGGGTACGTCATTATATCACATTATTACAACCTTATATCACATTATTACAACCTTATATCACATTATTACAATCTTATATGTACGAGGTATAGGACTGCTACGACTTATTATTATTAACTCTTTATTGTACACACACATAATATATTACAAACTCAGCCAAAAATATGTGAAGCACAAAGGGCGTGACTTATCTCTAAGAGAGATCTCTTCCAGCAAACCCCATTAAGCCCATCTAATTATTATTAAATTTTTCTAATAACATTCGATAATTCATAACACTAAACTAAGTTTCTATTTGTAATTCTTCATGATTTATACGTCATTATGTTTGTTAATAATCCTACTTGCATATACTTATCCAACATTTACCGAAAATCATTGTAGGTCTAAGTAAGGTGGGGTTGGTTAGGGTTCTCGTAGAACACGCTACGATTTATAGATAGACAGATAGATTAATACTCTATTGCACACAAGAAATTTACATAGGAAAGGAAACATAGAGTAAGTGTACAAAGGCGGCCTTATCGCTTAGAGCGATCTTTTACAGGCAACCTAATTATGTTTTATTTCCAGATCCTATTTATCACTTTTTCAATTTTCAAGGTGAATAATATTCATTATGTATGTACGAGTAGGTAGTTACCCTAGGCCATACAGTGTCCAAATTTCAAATCGATGGCATTAGTAGTTACGGGAACAGGCATGACATACCGACTTCTATGTCAGTACATAGAAGTCTCGCCATAGTTAGTTACGGGAACAGGCATGACATACCGACTTCTATGTCAGTACATAGAAGTCTCGCCATAGTTAGTTACGGGAACAGGCATGACATACCGACTTCTATGTCAGTACATAGAAGTCTCGCCATAGTTAGTTACGGGAACAGGCATGACATACCGACTTCTGTGTCAGTACATAGAAGTCTCGCCATAGTTAGTTACGGGAACAGGCATGACATACCGACTTCTATGTCAGTACATAGAAGTCTCGCCATAGTTAGTTACGGGAACAGGCATGATATACCGACTTCTATGTCAGTACATAGAAGTCTCGCCATAGTTAGTTACGGGAACAGGCATGACATACCGACTTCTATGTCAGTACAAAGAAGTCTCGCCATAGTTTCTTAATATTGTTATCTTTATTACTTTCTTAATATTGTTATCTTTCTTTATTTAATTACAACCGGCCTGTTTCTGTAAAGTGATCTTTTTCATCATCATCATCAGCCCATGTCGTCCCACTGCAGGGTATAATCCTAGTCTCATTTGTGCCACCCTATACGATCCTGTGCAAGCCGCATCTAGGTCTTCGATGCGACTTTAGTGATGTCATCCGCCCATCTAGCTGCTGGACGACCTACTCCTCTTTTCCCTGACCTTGGCCACCACTCAGTGAGGGCTCTGGTCCACCGGCCGTCACCACGTCTAACCAAGTGTCCCGCCCAGCGCCACTTTAGCGTCGCAACCCGCTTTCTCTTTTTCATAAGTGAGTATAATAATTATCTTTAGTACTATATTTATACTGTTTTTTTCAAGTGGAAATTTATTATTAGCATATTTTTATTTATATATTACAAATCTGTTGTAGTTATGTATTTGTCTGTAAACTTCCTTAAGAGAATACATTAATAAATTGGGTTCCTTTTTACCGTCCAAACGACCTCAATGTTAAGATGTCCGAACCTCAATGTCTCTAACTAGCCATATGGCGTATGAAAAGGTAAGCATATGATAATTTAACTTTAATGAGACTTTGTGCAACTGACGGTTACAGTCCGAAAACAGTTGTTACATCTATAAATAACTCTACATATCCTGTAATTCTGAGTTAATGCCTACATTTATACAACATTTTTGTTGCAGAAAAGGTCCTTTGATCTCCACTGTGCGCGGGCGCCGAGCAATAAATTCACGCAATATAACTGCACTGGGATGAATAACTCTGCCAAGTTTGAGTTATACATCGATATTGGCAATTTTATACACGATGTGTAATAAATATAATAATCTTACTTATATTTTAATAAATAAGTAATATCGGAGCGACTTATGACTCAATACTTTGACCTAAGTATAGGTAGGTTATTAATTATGATATTTAAATTGCGATAATGGTTTGAATTATCTCTTCCATTGGCAGTGTTTCGTATAAATATCATTAATTTATACTAACACAATCTTGTGCGGTATGCCTATTATATTATTAGTAGGATTCATACAATCCTTAGAATATGGATCAAATATCACCTAAACAGGAGATAAATACAAAGCCCAAAACTCGTATATTTGTTTTAGAAAGATCTTGTCTTACCGTCAGTTGTATTGTCATTTCTATAATGAAACACTTAAGAATTAAAGCATTCTTATAAGAATGCTTTAATGACTCTCGATTTAAAGTACATTATTTAGAAAATAGGCAAACTCACGTCCAAACTTCTCCATGATCCAGCGACGAATGAATCAACGCTAACAGTTGCAAGAAACGTGCTTAAAGTTAAGTCTTCATTAATACATGCTATCCCTTTCTACACCATAGGTCTAGATAGAGATGACACGAGACTTAAGGAAGCCTTGATATAAAGAATGTTTCTTGCGACTCACGGTTAATTTGTTATACATTAAACACATTGCATTGAATTAAATGCAGACGCACTAACGAAAAGTCATAGATTTTATTGTAAAATAATTAATTTGACACTCAATTACTTTTTTATAACCTTTTCAATGTGTGGTTTATACCACTAACTGTAAATTAAGACATCTACATAAGTTATGTATGTGTGAAAATGCAAATGCACGTATCGTAGACGTAGATACTCTTATCTACTTTAATTTATGAAGAAACTATAGTTAAAACTTATATACCTATACTTTAATATAAAATTAAACAAATGTAACAAGTCTGGGGTTTGCTCTATGGATAATATTTCATGTAAAGGTACTTAAACATACCTACATAACATGCATTATTATCACAACTTTGAGAATTAACTTGCTCTTTATTCAATAAAAAATGTAGGTAGGGAATTATCCCTCTAATAAATTTAATATTGATTTTAATATTGTGATACAAATCATTTATTAATTTTATACCCTAAATTCTACATTCAATAAATAAACAAAACTTCTACATAAATTCTTATTGGAATATGTAATAATATTTACAACTTTATATAACAAAAGTAATTGTACTATTCGGAAATTATTACTAAACGTTAAATAGTACATATTTCATTTTTAAATCATTTTTTAAACAGTAATAACAGCATCACACTCACCTTGGAAAATCTTCAATACCTACTTAATCTGTTTACACTGTATTTTTCTGACGAAACACTTTTAAAAGATCACTGAAAATATTATATCTATTAAATCTGATCAAATAGTGCTATATTATTGGAATTTTAATAATAAACTTGAATTAAATTTGACGTTTAGGCCTAAACACAACAAAAGCGGCGGCGACTCGCCGACGGCAGCCATCTTGTGGCGCTACCATCGCATCGCCTTGCACGCTGATTGGTTGAATGACGTCACACTCGCTATGACAGCCCGCCATTGCTGCTTACACACCAGCTACATTCGCTGTTTTGCATACGGAAATAGACTGTATATCTTTAAAATAGAGTTGGTAGAGACCGTAGCTGTATTCTTGTAGCATGGTATACGCGTCGATGCTGTTGGCCCGCATTCTTGTTCTCGACTTATCTCTTTAGACGCACTTTGTAGGGTGCACCCTAATCGGGCAAGGGGGAGCATTTTAAACCAAAGTGATGGCTTGAGAGATTTTAATTGACTGCTGATTTTTGTTGTCAATATAACCAACTAGATTTAACGTTTAATGGGCCGTTTGAAGTGTTATTTTTATTTCAAAACAAATCGTTTTCTTATAAATTTGGATTTACGAGGTATTTTACATCGTTATCCCATTACTAAAAGATGAATCGCATATCTTGCTAAATATATACGAACACTCTTCAGCGTCGGTGACTTAGTGACTAGGACGCCGGACTCCCATGCGGGAGGTCCGGGTTCGAAACAATGCCATGTACCAATGAGTTTTTCGGATTTTTTCGAAGACTTACGTACATTTACCGACTGCTCTAACGGTGAAGGAAACCATCGTGAGGAAACCTGCATGTCTGAAGAAATGTTTTTTTTTTCTGAAAGTTTCCGAAGGTGTGTGAAATCCACCAATCAGCATTGGGCCCGCTCTCGGTGGATCATGGCCCGTACCCCCTTGCTCAAGGGGAGGCCTGCTCCCCCAACAGTGGGGACATTAATAGGCTGATGGTGATGATGAGACGAACACTCATTGGGTTCGATTGAGGTAGGTAGTAGGGACTTGTAGAATTTAGAGTTAATTTCCAGTATTTTTGTATTCCACCTAGTCGATCTATGTATGGTATCTATAAGATCAATAAATTCCGCATAAAACGTGTTCCATATTCAATTTACTTAGAAATTAACATAAATACCTAGGTGGTAGCTATGGCTGTACTGTCCATAAATTATTTTATCTATCTAGGTTGGTTTAAACTGTAACAGCAGATCTAGTTATAACTAGTATCAACCTACCAAGTTTCTCTTATTTATAACCTAGTCAACTTGTTACAAGGTATAGGTTCAAACAAGCAGACTTTTTTTATTTTTTTTATTAAATAAGGAGAGCAGACGAGCAAACGGGCCACCTGATGGTAAGTGGTCACCATCGCCCATAGACATCTCACCTCACTGTATTAATATTAGAGGGTTTTTAATGCGCTGCTAACCTTGAGGACTAAGATGGATTGCCTCATGTGCCGGAAATTACGCTGGCTCTCTTACCCTTCAAACCGAAACACAGAAATGCAAGCAATTCTGCTTCACGGCAGAAATAGATAAGAGGGTGGTACCACCCCAGGCGATCCTTCACACTAGGATCTACCACTACCAAAATCTAACCACTAACTAACCGTTAGTTGCTCAAAAGGTCCTTAAAGTTGAACCTTCATTAAAATACATGCTATCCATTTCTTCGCCAATATTCTAGATAGAGATGGACGCGAGACTTAACATTAAGGAAGTTTCTTGCAACTCACGGTAAGAGGCTTTAGTGTTAGTGAAAGGATAAGTCGACTAGTCTTGCTGTGTGTGAAATAAACGTATTACTTACTTACTTTACTTACTAATTTACATTACATACATTGTTATATGTAGATGCGTATTTACAAGCGTTTACATGGTCGTAACAATTTTGTTTTACAGACCGGCTCAGCTGGAGTTATTCTCGTAGGTATAAGTTGTTATTCGTTCTTGAACGTTACCTACAATAATAATAACAAAGAAAACAGTTGTTTTCAAATACTTCTGTATATAACATAACACATATAACACAAGAGCGTCGGTGGCCTAGTGACTAGAACGCAGGACTCCCGTGCGGGAGGTCCGGGTTCGAAACCATGCCATGTACCAATGAGTTTTTCGAAGACTTATGTACTTTTACTGACTGCTCTAACGGTGAAGGAAAACCTGCATATCTGTGGAGATATAAAAATTCCAAAGACGTGTGAAATCCACCAATCAGCACTGGGCCCGCTCGGTGGATCATGGTCCATACCTCCTTGTGCAAGGGGAGGCCTATGCCCCAATAGTGGAGATATTACTAGGCTGATGATGATGATAACATAAGACTTCACTTATAGGACTAAAAGTGTACGACGTTTTGGGTTTGTTTTGAGTTTCCGATATTTCGGCACTGGTGGTAATAACTAACTATTTTGAAATAACAACAAAATCTTAAAAACTTTATTATACTTAGGATTTTTTTTAAAATTCTCAAACCCAAACCTAGATTAATACAATTGTGCTACTTTAGTAGCAAGCAGCATTTTATCAAGAATTATTATTCACTCAACATAATTTATAAAAGCGTGGTTGCCTTGCTGCACCACTTTTCGTAAATATTTCATAAGAAATTCAAATGAATCACATAAAAATGTAAGTACTTACTATATTAAGTAATATTTTTAACTTACTTACTTCGGAGGTCGTCTTAGCATTTGTAATATCACAAAAAAGTTACTTATTCATTGAAGGACTTTTTTTATTTACGACTAAACCCGCGTTTGACCTAAATCTCACCCGGTGGTAAGTGACGATGAGGTCGAAGTAGGTACTGGCCACTGGCTGTTCTATAAACATAGATCAAGATTATAGTTTCTTTGTCTACTTCACGTATGTAGCTATTTCTTGCCAGTGACATTACGACAAGAAACTTTTTGGTCAGTAAATATGAAAATTATTACGCATTTTGTATTGAGTGATGCTGGCCACAAAAAATAGGAAAGCCATAAGATCTTTTTCAATAAGAATCAGCTGATGTAGTAAGCTGTCTTCTCCCAGCTGTCTGACTACAGACTATACATGTGTCTTGCTAGAAAAGAAAATCAATATCACAAAAAAAGTTACTTATTCATTGTAGGACTTTTTTAATTTACGACTAAACCTGGGTTTGGCCTAAATCTCACCCTGTGGTAAGTGACGATCAGGTCGAAGTCTGGTCACTGGCTCTTCTATAAACATAGATCAAGATTATAATTTCTATGTCTACTTCACGTAGGTAGTTATTTCTTGTTTTTCCAGATTGTGTTGTCATAATTTGTTCTCTCACACTCGCTCGCACGAAGCGTTACGAAAAATTATTTATTACAAAAAAAATTACTTGAACGCGCTTAATGAAGTACTATCATATTTTAACTCAAATAATTAAGGACCACCTTTCGACTTAACAACTGTATCTTTCTTTGTAACGCCGACAGAGTTTTTTAAACTTTTTTCTCTACAATTTATTGTTGTAAAATATGAAATTGGAATAGAAATTGTGGACACAGGCCGAGCCATCTGTTGTATGCCTTTTATTTATGTGATTAATCCACAGATTGGTTCAATATAAGTGTATATTTTTATATTAAATCGCCAATTTGTTATGGACTCAGAACGATTTAGGTAAATAACGATTTATATGTTAATTATTTTGTAAGTTTTTTCTAGCTACAAAGATAATAGAAACATCACATATAATTTCAAGTTTTATTTCTTTAAGTTCATGCCTTACAGTGGTTTAGAATTAGAGTAAACCTACTTTTACATCTAGAGTTGACAAGACATTCAATTTTGTACCTACTTATATTGAATTAGTTGGTACCTACTTAAAAAGCTTTTAAAAATTTGTCAGTCTCTAAATAAAACATAAAATATCTTAACATGTCGTAAACTAAACACCAACGAAAGTAACATCTCGAAACATTAAGGCAAAAGTAAACATTCTTCCTGTGGATCGAGGTCGTTGCACCGACTATTTTTAGTCTCAAAACCTGATCCCACCTTAACGTGCGGTGAATAAAAGTTAAAGTTGAATAGACAGGTTGCAGCGGAGTGATATCAATGTAGACGATCACAGATGCAGATATGTGACGTCATATATTTGACATGACGCGGCATGACCTTGAACTGACGCGCGCATGACGGATTCCGTCCTTGCGGGGTCGACAAACTCTGCACCACATTATATGTGAGGATTGCTCGACTATTTACTAGAGGTACCTACATGATCCACTGTGTAGGCTACATTGCTAGTGGGTACAGATTTTTGTAACAGAATCGTTTCAAAAAGTACTAGGTAGAGTCATCTATATATTATATATTCGGAGTTTATAGTTATTTTATTTTGTGCTACTTAAATGCTTATTTACCTAAGTTAAGTCAATATATATATGACGCTTTTAACGATCTTAACCTTTACTTAGTGACCCATTCTAGCCTAGGAAAAGCTACAAGAATATAAAATTATTCGTTTTGTAATTACACCTGTGAATCAGAGTAATAAGGACAAAATCATACTCAATCAGAATAGAAGTCTTAAATCATATCAACAAAGCAAGAAAATACTTCTAGACTGCGATTTTCAGGATTTTTTCCAAACGTTCAGTGTGCAAATCAGTAAATAATACTAAAAATGGCTTTGTAAAATGTTAATGTTATGAATAAAGCCCCGTAAGTTCACATTTCGCACATTTATATTCTTTGATGGACACAAGAATTGTGATATCGTTGTCTCATTGCCAAGTTCAGCCCGCTCATGTTGATTAAGAGCTCTTTTAATAGAGTCATTTCTTTAAAATTAACTCACGATTGAACCGTAAATAGGTAGGTTTATGTTTCTGATTGCAAACAAAATATATTTTAAGGTGAAGATAAAAAGTGGTTCGTATGAGCAATGCAGATATCACGAATGAGATACAAACGAAACGTGGGAGGCGGCCGAAGCGACGTAGGTACGCTGTTTCACGAAAATTATGTTAAAACATACTCCTTGTTCGTAATTGAATGCCTCTGCATTGAATTTTAAATGTAATTCACTCTTTGTTTTCTTAAACTCAAAAGCGACTGCATAAAAACTGCAAGGATACAACTCACTGAATTATTTATTTCATTGATATTGTTGTAAGTAGGTATGATTTAATAGCACATCACTACAAACACTTATTTAATTCTTAATTATTTAGCAAAATTCTTTGCATCAATGTCGTCAATTCTTTATACGGTATGTTGAACACAATTTTAATATTATTAGCATTAAGTACTGCTTGAATTAGTTGAAATGTATCTTCAAGTAGCTACATACACCTACTTAAGGCTTCAGAAATTCAGCAGAGCGTGAATTCATGAACAGGACCGCACGCTAAATTATTTATTAGCTCCAACAAAGGAGCTATTTTCGGGGAACACATCGCCACCAAGTGCGCAGCATTTGATTTAAAATACAGGTATTTGACCGATTTGCCCCTTTGCGTCGAATATAATGAACTTATTTATGGTCATAGAGGCGGCGGACACGACTCCTTACTCTTATTGGTATTATTAGTTGGTGTTCTTATCAATTGAATGAACAAATTTCGCATAAGTGCTTAATAAGAATGTTGTTTATACGAATGATAAACACTGTTACTGTAATATTTTTATTGTATTTTATTGCGAATCGTAGCTTTAAAAAGTGGATGAGCTGCAATGGCGGTTTATACTTAGTTCAATATTTGAATATCTGAGTATGACACGTCGAAGAAGAAGCAATTTAAAGAAACGAATTTCAATTTTTGTTCCAAATTTATTCCAAAATTTTCAATAGTTCCCGAGAAATATGCTTTGAAAGTCGTCAATAAATAAAACGCTGGCAAGTGCAAAACCACGTATTCGCTAAGACAGGGGCTTTAGTGACGTCACATCAGACTCGCACGTTTAGTAGTAACAGCCAGTGACATTACGACAAAAACTTTTTGGTCTGTCATTGCTAAAAATTATTACGCATTTTGTACTGAGTGATGCTGGCCACAAAGAATAGGAAGGCCATAAGATCTTTGTCAATAAGAATCAGCTGATGTAGTAAGCTGTCATCTCCCAGCTGTCTGACTACAGAATATACATGTGTCTTGCTGGATCAGATTGTCGTGACGTCACTCGTCACGTGAGTTCACGTTGTAAGGAACTTCTAAAAACTTCAAGCAACTGAGCACCTTGCACACTCAAAGCGTCATAGCATCGTCATTTTTTAAGATAGCGTAACGATTCTTTCACTGAAAATTTTCGTTTTATACCTACATAGATTATTGAAATCCAAAAAAAATTTCGTGTGCACTTGCCCGTTGCAGCTAACTTTAATCTGCCTGCAGCTTTGAACGTTCATAAATTGGAAGCTCTGCTCTAAACCAGAAATAAACTGAGTATATCTTTGTTTCAGCGACTGCGTCCTGACTTTGATAACCGATTTCTTGCGTAATGGCCATCGTCAATTACGCCGTAAATTCGTGATGGTGTCGACAATCGGCGATTCTGCAGTGGCATTGCAGCTTTGTCAGGATATCGTGGTAGGAACGCGTCTGCAGCATTTGTCCGCTTGCCAAATATCCCAGCTGTGGACAAACACGTCGCACTCTGAATACTGATTAAATCCACGTTATTGTTCGTTTTTTTCACTTTCATTCGTGCTACTTTGGCCGTCGACCTATTGAATTTTTTATGGCGCCCTTTATTGGAATTTGTTATGAGCTTCTCCGATAAATGACGCGCTTAACGTCTATCTGTATGATCGAATGATGCCGTAAGAGGAAGTTTCGTCCAATTACACCTACTTGGTAGAAGCATTAGCATACATTTCGCATCCAGTCTTACGAACCTTCATTGATCTATTTATATATTTGTTTTATTCGATGAATGAACCGAAAAAGTAAATGATTATATCTATTGAAATGATCATTCCTGTATTTAGCCTCCAAGAAATATAGGTACCTAGGTATCATGAAATTCAAATTCTAACATACTTTTTCGTGCAATACATACCATAGTATTAGAACCTACTTGTAAGTCTATCTAATATTTGCGATATTTTCATGTAAAGTCAAATTTTGTCGAATAAACTGAACTGACAGAACAAACACGATATTACAATGAACCTATTGAATTGAATGGCATCAAATATGTAAGAACAAGTAATAAAAACGGCAATCAATTGATAATCTCAAGTGCTATGACTTTTACCATATTACCTTTGAAATATCGATATTATGGAAATGAAAAGATAGCTAAATAGATGCATGTCTAACAAAATTGAAATCCTTATAAAAGGACAGAATCGACCTCACTCGTATATAGCCTAAAGTGTCTTTATCTATAAAAACACATTCGAAACTAGCATTAAAGTGGTTTATTTTATTATAGCTTTACGTTGCATTCAGTACAAAGGGTGGAAAAGTCTGGTTTGTACTTACTTAACTTGTAAATAAACATGTAAGGTAAGAGGATGT
The DNA here is from genome assembly GCA_947369225.1 of Hofmannophila pseudospretella. Classification (NCBI taxonomy): domain Eukaryota; kingdom Metazoa; phylum Arthropoda; class Insecta; order Lepidoptera; family Oecophoridae; genus Hofmannophila; species Hofmannophila pseudospretella. Next base: position 6,329,714 of record OX376321.1, on the reverse strand, counting down.
ATAAGTTTTTTAAATAGGCCTGTTTATTCAATTAAAACCATAATCAAAGAAGACTGCATTAGGCAAAGTAAGCTTAAAATCGATAAAAATAAATACCCTTTACACAGAACTTTAAAGACAAACCAAAGAAGCGAGATGGAAATAGCTTGTAATCGTATTAAGTGTTAATCCATTTAACGTTTAATTATCGTAACAAGTGCCACCTGTCCTGTAGTTTTAACTTAAACACAAAAGAAAAAACATAAAACTTAGCCCTTACTACCGACGCTCAGTTACATTGGCAGTCTTTTTAAATCACGTTTTTAGGGAAAAAAATTACTCGAGATAGGGATCCGAGTTTACTGATACAGGGGAATGTAAGTTCAGCTGTTCGGTACTTCGGCCAACGTCGCTTTTCAGTTGCGTGTTTCATTCAAAAACAGATCGTATACCTTTCAGGATGAAACTCGTTTTCGTATTTCATTCATCAGGTTTGTAAGGCGGTTTTCCACGGTGAATTTACTGATGTAGGACGTGCAAATAAACATGGTATTTTTATCGCCGCAAACCTTTATATAGTTGCGGTCGATTTCTCCTCTTTATCTCCTCAGAGCGGTGTTTGCTTTATCTTGAATAAAACGAAAGGTACGTGTTGAGTGTCAAAGGACTTTACAGCAATTGCCAAGGATACGGCAATGGTTGTATCTACGAGATATGATGACCTTTTGCCACATATGCATGTGAACTTACTCTAAGTCATGGTTACTTTTAAGTAGTGAAATGTAATTATCGTGTTATATATGTGTGTGCAAATAAATTTTAATTCATTCATTCTATATAGTGAAATATAGTAGTCGGTTTGTTTTTATCCCTACACATCTACTAATACATATACGAGTATGATATATCATGACGGTATCTTGAAGCTATATTAAGTTCCATTAGTGGATGATCAGACTGTACACTCGTAGAAAAATATTTCAAATTATTTAGCAGTATTCCACCAAAATTTACAAGAAACTGGACTACAGTAATAAAAACACGTAGACAGGCAGACAGATTGATGTTATAAGGACTGGTAACCTTGGCGATTAAAAATTCGTATATTAGTGTGATTTTGTCTAATTCTTTAAATTTTTATTACGATTTATCTTTACGAGCCCTCGTAAAGTAGCAATATCAGTAGAGTTGGCACATATTTAAGTGTGTAAAAGTAAAAAGTAATCAAAAGATCTTATCAACAGATCGTTAATATGTGCCTATATTAATTCAATTGCCTTTATACAAGTTCGTTTGTTCTAAAGACATTTTTCGATTCGATAAGACATCGTAAAACACTGCCCCTTTCGTCATAAAATCGAGACAACCCTGTCATGGAAATGTAACCTTAAAATACTTCAGTTGAGTAACTAAAGGTACACATTTTTGCATGGCAAAGGATCTGCAGTTTTACGATTTTGTTACCAGGTTACGTAATGTTACTATAAACGTTTTGAGGGTCATAAATTTTAATAGAGTCAAAATTTATGGTCAATTTGTGGGGACATTTACAGCTGATGAAACAAAAACTCCTTGTCCCAGTTTGTAGACTCGTAAATCATACATCGATTGATTTTACTTGCTATGGCCAAGCAATATTTTAAAACAATGTCGCCAAATTACAAGAAAATCAAGTTTCTTTGGATCTTCTATGAATAGAGGTAAAATATTCCATTCTGAAGTGTAAGCTTTAGAACTGAGCTTCCTTACGTTGAACTTTTTTAATAAGCATATAATACGATATTTGAGTATTTTAATATTAATATTATCGTGATATCTTTAAAAAAATATATATTTATTATTTTGAAAATAGAGTTTAAACCTATAATAACAAAGAACATCGAGACAGATATTATTGCCAATATCGAAATTGCACAGCCAGCGCAACTTGTTTCATTAGGGATCAAATAAAAACAATACAAGTGAAAAGGGTATCGGGCGCGCATATCCACCGGAGAAAATTTCCTATTATGATCCCTTCCTTAAGTCTACTACCTATATACATGTAGGTACCCTTGTATACCAATTGTCTGCCGGTAATGTCAGAGACAGGGATTAGGTCGATATATTTGATCAATTTGGGGTTTGTGGAATGAATAAAATGTATGTACTATATCTATCTACCTAATTGATTTGCTTTATAAATAATGAATTAAGATAAATAACTTTATAGGTAGAAATTTCGAAATAGAAATATAGAAATAGAAATTGTTTATTTGCTTAGAATACTATATAACAAAAGATCATATAATTTTATATACCTATAGTAGTCATATTCAGCCACATTATGGCATGTACGGCATTCGAAACCATGCAGTGCCATGTACCAATGAGTTTTTCGGATTTGTTCGTAGACTTGCGTACATTTACCGACTGCTCTAACGGTGAAGGAAAACATCGTGAGGAAACCTGCATGTCGGAGGAAATCAAAAAGTTTCCGAAGGCGTGTGAAATCCACCGCACAGCACTGGGCCCGCTCGGTGGATCATGGCCCGTACCCCCCTTGTGCAAGGGGAGGCCTGAGCCCCAACAGTGGGGACATTAATAGGCTGATGATGATGATGGCATGCAAATGTTTTGAACAAAATAAATCGTTGCAAGCAATCTTAAAATCTAAATGTTTGACATTCATAATAGGTATGATATATTTTATTCCCATCAACATTAAAACTTTATACTCACACTATGAATTCAATTATTTTTATGGTTTATAAACTCGTTTACAGAATAAAAACAATGTGCCATAAGCCATTTAGTTAATTTGATGATAATTGATGATTATATTATCATCATCAAAGGAACAAATGATATATTAATGAAACCTATACTCAATATTCAAGCTAGGTAACTATAGATGAAAATGACGTATCGAGAAAACTAATTTATGAACAAAAATGTAGTAATTAAGACATAGATATCGACATATCAAATATGTAGTCGAATGGTTTAGGGCTACAAAAGAATTTTAATTAATTTGTTAATAGACATTCCGACAGTTATCAGATCAACCCTAATGCCACCCATACTCTCTTTCTATGTAATAAAGGTTTTAATACCATTTTATTGAAAGCTTACAGAATATTGATAGGTATATTTAGTTACAGACATAGTTTTATCCGAGCTCAAAAATGGAAATTTCAATAAAGATGCAAATTTTTCCCGAGCAATTTCTTTATCACAACCGTACCGCTACTGGTTCCTCTTGCATTATAGAAGTAATTTCTAGGGCTATCCTGGTAGATTATCTCCTGTTTTTAGTTTCGTATACCCCAATCTTTTTGTTAATTGTGTGATTTTATTGGGTTATCGGAAATCTCTAACAACTTGGTAAAAGCTTCCCTTGCGAATTGGATGCTTTTAATGTTAGGTGTCATTTTAAGTTATAGGTAACGATTACTAACGAATAGAATTCAACTAATGTTGGGCATTAAAAATTGATTATATACTGTGTAATTTTAAGTAGTTGACTGATATCTAATGTAGGATTTTTTATACTGACTGTGGTGCATTGTGCTAACGAGCCAGATATTAGTTTGTATACCTACACTATAAATTTTAAGTACTGTATACTGACATGTTTACGTGTGCTGTAAGTACCAAAAAACGAAATAAATGAAATAAAAATGAAAAAAGGATTTCTACAGAGCATAGGAGTTGTAAGAATAACTAAAAATAAATCAATGTAAGCACCTATTACTTTCTACTAATCACGATAGACCTAATAGAAAGTATTGTATTCGAACTAGTTGTAAGCAATAGTAAGTAATTCGTTTAAAAGACTAAAGTTCATAAGTAGTACTCGATTTTCACCACCGTAAACACACTTGTAATGTTCCAATAAAATAGAAGTACCTACCTTATAAATCTGCATATTATGACAGTGTATTTAAAACTTTCCGCCTAGTTGGGGTAGCCAGAGGGTAAAAAGGGTGGGGGGTAAAAAGGGCGGATTAAGGACGCTGGAAGCGAGGAAAGAATACACAATTAGCTTTCCTGCTACCTGCTGCAGATAACGTATCCAGTTAAATGTGACCTCTGTTTTTATTTACCCCTGCCCGTGATTTGGGAAAACATTATATTAGTGAGAGGGACGAGAAGGCTTCAGTTATAGTGGATGGTTCTAAGTCGGGGATTTTAAAAACGGGTCGGGAATTTTAGCTTCGACCGGAACTGAGGGGCCCGGGATCGATGAGCGGAACTCGGATACTCGTTGGCTTTGTTGAAAAATCTAAATTAGCCACTTAGTATTCGCGGGAGTCAAGAATGGATCTTATCCTACTCCTGTTTGGGATGCTTAATATAATGATGATTTTTGGGGTGTAAAAATACAAAAGATAATTTAACAAGAGACTATAATCAGTAACGATCTTATCTTATCTTATAATAGGGGGCCGGGAATAACCCAGCGGCACTTCGACCCTTGAGGATCTTTTGTGGCAACCCCATTTTACATACTGGTCATCTCAGTGTGCAGGTTTCCTCACGATGTTTTCCTTCACCGATAGAGCAGTCGGTAAATATACGAAAGTCTTCGAAAAATACGAAAAACTCATTGGTACATGGCACTGCGTGGTTTCGAACCCAGACCTTTCGCATGGGAGTTCAGTGCCCTAGCGACTGTGCCACCGACGCTCACATCAGTAACGATACATACAGGATGTTCAATAAACCAACGTCAAGAATTCAAGAGCAGATGGACTAGCTCATGACTAAATAGAATAACAAACTTGATTTCAGTGAGAACCTCATAGTTTTCGAACTGTTGGAATTTTTCAACGTTGAGGACAATTACTGAAAAAAAATGGGATGCTACTGTTGCAAATGTAGTTACTAAGCCTGCCCTAGATAAATACATTTAAAATGGAAATACATAATGGAAGATATATTAAGGTTGTGTAAAACATGACAGGCTGTGTCAGACAGTAGCAACGTAGATTTATCATATAATTCAGCAAAAATATGCGAAATGGGAACTTTTGCATACAAAACGCTATATCCAGTGTTTCCTCGTAAAACAGCGGGTTCATACACAACATTGCGCACTGTATGCGACCCCATGTTTGCCTGTAATATTCAACAATATGCGTTTTCAGTCCAATATAACTGTACACTCAGTTGATTTCGTCTAATTCATTATTGCACTTGCACTAAGGTTGAAAATTAAAAGAAAATTTGTTTCGTGACGGTAAAAAGAAGGTGCGTATATTGTGTTTATTTCCAGCGTTGAAGCAACGAGATAAAATTCGCAGCCGTAAAATAACATCGCAAGAAAGAAAGGGTTTATTGTTAAAACTATCATGGCGTATTTTGTAAGTGCAGTGCACATGATAGTTCAGTGTGGGTAAATGCCTTTTGTTGTTAAACAACAGAGTTATGGACGATTAAAATTGATGAGATATGAGTACTTGTGTATGCGCCGATGAACGTTCATATTCTTGCTTGAGAATAATGCGCAGTTGTAATAGAAATTTTTATGATGTTTAGGAGATGTTAGGCTTACTTTGTTGTAGTTACAACTAACCTATACGAGTGACTATACAAACTTCATCGTTTATGTGTACTATTAAAATTCTAACAAAGTAGTTAATAGCCTTATAGAGGAATCTATTACCTAAGCCTATGATGTAGAAACGGAGACCACCTGAGCAAGATATACAGTGGGAGCTAAAACTTCTTAATACCTCGAAACCGTTTCAAGCTCACCCTTCGTAATAAGCCAGGGCAGGTCTGCAGGGAGGATCTACAAGTGATTTAAAGAGATTGTCAGTTAATGACACCGTGTCGGCCACAAATCCAGCCCTTTCCTCGTACCTACTGGCTAATGGCTCATAGAATTTAGAGATGAGCACAAACCAGTTTACATTTAGACCCAAGAACATGCATGGTTGTATTAGTATTAGATCCTTCTTTCTATCTTGCTCTTGTGATATCCCTGTAAACTATTACTTATATTATAAGTGTGGGACAATGTTAAAGTACTTAAACTGTCTATGTACTTATTCACTAAGTACCTACTTATGGTCTATGTACATCTATCATCAGCAGCCTATTAATGTCCTCACTGTTGGGGCACAGGCCTCCTCTTGCACAAAGGGGTACGGGCCATGATCTACCGAGTGGGCCCAATGCTGATTGGTGGATTTCCCATATCTTCGGAAACTTTTCTTTTCCTCAGACAAGCAAGTTTCCTCACGATGCTTTCCTTCACCGTTAGAGCAGTCGGTAAATGTACGTAAGTCTTCGAAAAAATCTGAAAAACTCATTGGTACATGGCATTTAGCATTGCATGGTTTGCATGAACCCGGATCTCCCGCATGGGAGCCCGGCGTCCTAGCCACCAGGCCACCGACGCTCTACATGTACATCTATATTAATCCAAAAGTTGAGACCAATATTATTACCAATGGATAATTATTCTGTCATTAGTCTATCATTCTTCATTCTATATTCTAGTGGAATTGAAGTAAAGTAGTAAGTTGTCCCATAGTAATTGGTCTTGGTCTTTAATTTGGTCTACACTAGTAATGGCGGACGATGACTTACCCCACCAAAGTACCATGAGAATATTGAATGTGGACATGGAATTATGAATGATAGAATTAACATACCTACTGTCATTTGGTTAGAAGCGTTAAAAGCTATGAAAACACAGGTCAGTTACTTACATTTACTCGTACGTTTAGTTAATTTCTACTAAACGACATTATGTATTATGTTTTTATAACCACTGCAAAGTCTGTAAAAGGTGTAGTTTATATCTGAACCTGTTTTAATAACTGCCATAGCGAAAATTTTCTAATAGACCTACGTGATAATGGTCACGTTGGCTTTTTGTGAAGGTATACGTCCTACGACAAAGTTGGTATTCATAAAGAGTACTATTAATGGTTACCTTGCCCATTTTGCCATGGCGACACGCACATACAATTGGATTTTTATTGCTTTTATAGGGGAAATAAAACCTTTTATCTGATTATCTGTCATTACTCTGTGAAACTTACTACTAGAAGACGCGACTCGTTTTAAATTAAATCACAAAAATATTTACCCATCATTTATGGAATATTCAGCACTTTAAATGTTGAGCTTAAAGCCACATCTACATAAACTGGTTTGGTTTGTAATCTATAGGTACTAAATTCAGTAAGTAAGTATGCTAGTGAAAGAGAATCGCCGTCGATCCGTGTGTTCCGTCTGTTGCGACTTCCATATAGTTTATCTGTGCTCGATCGACCGTGAGGATCATCTTATTCGGCGATCTTCCCACACCTTTACCTGTTTCCGATGCCTACGAGTATAACAAAATAAAAAAGTTATCGACCGAAAAAGGCTTTCCTTCACGCGGCATCGAATTAAGTTATTCGGTTCTAACGTCCTATATGTGAACATTGAATCGCTTTTATCATCTAAATTAATGTCATAACTGCGGCAGTTTCGGATAAAATAAATCGATATAGCGTGATTACATAATACCGCCCGCAGTTTGTCTGTTGAACTCACGGCGATAACCATTTCGAGTTGAGCTCTAGAAAATCGTTAGGCCGTGTTCATTCCTTCATCATTTTCCTCAGAAGTGGGCGTCACGGTAGGTCTTGAAAGCAGCAGAATAAATGAGTTATACGAGGCCATTTCGAATGGGGCTTTTGTATCTCTACTCACTAATATATGAGCATCCATTACAATCTATAACATATCTGCATATTAATCCCCATCTGCTGGTACCTAAATCTATTTAGGTGTTAGGTTCAATATATCCAGGGCCGGATCATCCATTAGGCAGTGTATGCGTCACTTAGGTGCCCCGCGCCCGGAGAAACAATTTTTTATGCACAATGTTTCTCAATTTCATTTGAAGATATTTCTATAAGAAAACCGCAATGAAAATCAGGACCGGCGACAGAAATATTGAGGCCCGTTGCTCTGAATTTCGCATGATGTAGTTTGAAACAACGAATTAAAAAACTGGCATATTTTTTTTTATTTCTTCCAACTTTTTGTATGAAATAGGGAGACTAATAAACCTTTTAACCTAATCCATCATCTGTGTCGGATTCGCTCCAAATTTTGGAGCTCGCTTCGCTCGTTCCGCCATAACCAAAAGCGTCGACCTAATCCATCATCTATATCGGATCTGCACCAAAATTTTGAGCATACTTCGCTGACTCTCATGTTAGCCTTCTAACATAGCTTCGCTCGTTCTCGTCTTAGATTTCTAAACTACGTAATCCTTCATCTGTGTCGGATCTGCGTCAAAATTTCGAGCTCGCTATGCTTTCTAACCTAATACATAATCTGTGAAATTTCAAACTCATTCGCTTGCTCTCTCCCTAGCCTTCTAACCTACCTAATCCTACATCTGTGTCGGATCTGTGCCAAAATTTCGGGCTCTCTACGCTCGCCGGATCTACGCCGAAATTTCTAAAATTATTTTAGGAAGAAAAGGGTAGGGTCGCGAAACATGCCTTGCCTAGGGGCCCCGATTGGCTTAATCCGGTCCTGAATATATCGTTGTGTAGTTTTCTTTTGTAGGATAGCTAAGTTGTTTATATAGTTATGTTTTGATTCTGTTAGTAGGTAGTAACTATAAGGAAATGTCGTAATTTGGACGGTAGCCAGTTAAGGGTTGGAGACCGGATAAATATACCTACACCGTTACGTCAGTACCTACCACAACAACTAAAAATAAATGCTGAAGTTTTTCTAAATTTAGTTCTGTTATTAATGAAAAACATTAGTGGTAACTGAAACCGTCTCCAGAGTACACGTATTCTAATTTAGATTCTAGTATGTCTAGTTATTTCCGTCTACTATAACATTTCCAGTGAAAATAGAGCTTTCGACGTCCTTCCAATTTCCCTTTTCCTGTTGAATATTCAGTGTTTAAAGCGAGAGGTGGCAGCTCAAGTTACTTTGGTCTTACATGTGTGCATACTGCTATTGGGTAGACAATAGTAGGTGTATCACATTTTGTGAAATTGCGAGGAAGCTGGAACCATTCCGACGTGCCCAGGGGAGACCGTCTGGACTAAACACCTCGTTCTTCCGCTTTTGTTTTCTCTCAGACTTTTACACTTAAGTACCATATATGGAATTCCTTGTAAAATTACTAGGTACAAAATAAAGATTTTCAATGTATAAAACCTAACTACCTTCTCTTTATAAAGGTCAATTTTTCCAATACATTGCTAGCCTAAAATCCAGTAGGTTCCAATAAACAACATAAACATAAACTTACATAATTATGCACAGTTATCCGAAAAATAGTTAATTATTTATTTATTCATTTGAGGGTGTATTACATACGAATTCATGTGCACAAAATTAAAGCACACTCATTTTCTCTGACTCATTATTCCTTACTAACTATAGAAATTCTATACTTATACCTATTGTAATTGATTATGATTATTATTTTATATTTCCATTCTCTGACGGTGTACCTAACTATTAGGTTTTATTTTAAGTATTTGACCGACACTATAACTAAAATTTGTGATTTTATATAGTTTGAATTAGTATTATTGTTTGAGTATATTTAATACTGCTGTTAATAACGTATCTTGAATCTGGTTTAGTTACTTTAAGATAAATAAATACAATACAATTATAGGTACCCCATTTGTACCCGTGCCTATTTTTTATCTTTATTGATCCATCACCTGAAGGTTGCTTGGGAAATATCGCTCAAAGCGGATAAGGCTGTCTTCTACACATTGTTTTGTATTTTTCTTAATACTGTATGTGACCTAAGCACTTAAAGTCCACTCGTTTTGTTTTGTCCGGGTGTGCAATAAATAATATTTGTATATTTTATATAGTTTATGTGGCATTTATATTGCGTGAATTATTTCAAATAAAAATAATTTAAAAAAAGTAGATAACTGTGACGAACATAAGTTCTATATAACCATAATTTAACTAAATCTAATCCTATAAGCCACAAAACGAGATTACCGGATGACAAACAAGTTTAACAGAATATAAATTTTTGGTGTCCACAAAATATGTCCAAAGGGGACCAGCAGCGTACTTAGGGAGATACTGGTCCAGCCCGGACATAAAACAGACAATTTACCGGTACTGACATCTCATAGATATTAATGACACCCCATACGAAATCTCCCATTTATATGACCAGCTCAAATACGTATCATGCATATGTTATAATATGCCTTCGTCATGAAGGCAGCAGTTGTAAAACTTGATGAAAGCGCTTCTTTCACTTGAATGGATTCAGTTTACTAATTAGTCAACAATTTAGTCGAGTAACTAAACAGGCTTCCGTATTAAGGCTATAAATCGCAGACTAACCGCATTGAATTCATTTACACTTGACTGAATTAATCGACTAACTGATTCAGTCAGATTGAATTCAGTCAAGTGTAATAAAGCGATAGTGTTAGAGCGCTTCAGTTTAGTAATAGAGTTGTTATATGCACGTTATGCAGTTCTTTATTCAAGAGTTCAAAATGAAACTCCAAAACGCTTTTAAGTAAGTGTAACCTAATTGTTTCGGCTTTGTTTACTATTTTTTACATTTTAGATCGGAGGGTATTAGATAGACTGTCATTTTTAGTAGGCCACTAGCTCCGGTGCCCATGCACTTTGCACCGTGTGCTTTATAATTAAACGGGGATTACATTTCATGAATTATTAACTGAATTGACCTTATGAGACTGTAATACGACAAAGTGACTGGTGTAGTGTTTATTGTATCGCGGAAACAAGATAAACGGGGTATCCCTCACCGCTGGATCTACTCACCGCCATAACACCAGGTACGACTTGACATTTACTTATTGGACGACTTTATTTTTGGGATTTAACTCCGCGAAACGCGGATACACTAATTATCTACTAATATAAAGTTTTTATTAACTTAAATTAATAACTAATAGAAATCGATAAGAATACATAGAACTAGTAAGGTTAAATTATTTCAATGAAAATACGTAACTAAGAACCTCTAGGCAGCAGCTATTACCGTGGACATCCATTTACAAAATCGCACGATATTATCCCAGGGTCGTTATGATCCGCCTTAATGCGCCACAGCACCCCTGAATTTATTGTCCACACAATAATTGCTACGCCATTCCTACACTCTATTCTACTTAACCACATTAGCAACTCTCATGACACTATCTGTATGAAATATGCTTTACTGCTTTAAAAGATTCCCTTCAAGCCTTCAAAACATTCTCTTTTGTCACGTAGATTTAGAGGTGAGATTCGCGGACAAAGTTTATCGTTACGAAAGCACTTTTGGGGTCCGATTCTGTTTTAACATAGAGGGTTCTAATGTCTGGTCGCCGGTCCGGTCTCGCTTGACCGAACGGGGTAATTTGGAGGCAGACAACGAACGCATTTGCATCACAATGAGAGTCGGATCTCGTCGGGAAAGGGGCTTCCGTTCAATGGATAAGCCGCATTTTGTATGTAAAAGTGTGTTAGGTAGTCTGGAGAGCTTGCAGTGCTGAATTGTTGAATATTAATTGGTGAATTGTAATGTTTGTTTACCTCTGATTGTATGAGGGATGAAATGCATTTGCAGTTGAAAATGTATATTATATATTTATCTTAAACGGACTTATTAGGATCAGCGCACATCTGGCTTATCTTAGCTTATTATCTAGCTTATCTTTTTATCTTATCTAGAGTCTATTTACATATATATAAAATATCTTATAATAACTCATTAATGACATTATGAAATTAACGTTTTGGTAATAAAAGAAAATATATTTCGCCATACCGATGTAAATATTTTATGTAAATACGAATTTTTAGTTACAGTTAAGTCTTCATTAATATAGTCTATTCTTTTTTACGCGACAACTCTAGATAGAAATGAGACGATACTTAAGGAAACCTTAACATTAAGAACCTTTTTACAACTCACAGTTAGTGAGATGAGTCATAATTTTGTAGACAAACGCGAATGAATTTATTTTACAATTTCTTCAACTTGTACCTTGTACGAACTTTAACAACAGCAAAAACAAGCAAACAAAACACGTCAACATGCAGTAATAAAGACGACAGTGTACGATCATCAGATGACCTTCCTTAATCAATGCAGCCAACGTCCACAATCAGTCGTAATCGACTGATATATGACCATACAGAAGTGCATTATGCGCCTATACAATGTGGTATGAGTATGCAGCTTCATGTGCAGCCAATGTATTACATAGTATGCATTTATACCTCTATATGTTGACTAAGGGCTGGAGAAAATTAGACGCTGCACATTCCTAGCGTGATTAAAATGATCCAGCAAATTAGTCTAGTCAATTCTACTACAGATGAACCTTTAACTCATCGTTTTATTTTAAATATTTGACAGACACTTATAACTAAAACTTTTGATTTTATATAGTTTGAATTTATATTATTGTTAGAGTATATTTAATACTGTTGTTAATGACGTATCTTGTAACGGTTTCAGTTACTATAAGATAAATAAATACAATACAATACATCTAATGTAATTACTCAGTGACTACAACTTATTCCCAAAAGTATTCTAGTACTGTTTCTCTTATTCAGTCAATTTCCGATATGTACCACAGACCACAGTGTATCTGTTAGTTTTATATTCCAAGAATTTTGGGTTCGATTTATGAAAGGTGCTGGGTACCGTCTGGATATATTCCTAGTCTGTTTATTATACTTGTGTTCTTTATATCTGTCCAGAGGCTCTGTGCAAAATCGACACTGCCCGGGCAGTGCTAACACCGCACACCCATGTACCCTGAGTACTTCGCCCGTAACATATGCATCGTCATTTATCATTGACTGAACATAAAATAGACAGAATAGGATAGACTTTTGCATGTGAGATTCGTGACGATCCGTTCTCTCTGCATACCCATGTATGGATGTGGTAATGTAAGTATATATATATTTTTAAAATACTCCCCTGTATGTATAATCGCAATGAAGTGAATGCATCAGACGCACACGCGCCCCCGCTATGCGGATGCAATTGCGATGCCCCTCGCAAATGAACGTGGGCTTGGATGCACCAAATGCATCTGATGGTCACGTCGCCCATTGTCATATTTAATTCATAACATCACTACTGTAGTGCTTCTGTTATAGTAATAGCATATTACATAACTTCATTTGCAATCAAAGTTATTTTAATGTGTTTATTGTGTGTCCGATTTATCACGACTTATGATTCCAGAAAATGTGTAATGAATAAAACGATACTGCTTATAATACATATTTTTTAGTGGTGATTTTATGAGTATTTGTAAGAAGAGCAAAAGAAATAAAAATTTGGACAATATTTTTTACTCTCCGTGCAAAATACGAGTATACTCGTAACTAGTTAAATAGGTGCATAGCTACTAGCATCTATGTCAAAAAGTGACAAGAGATTGTATTTAAACAAAAAAATACAACTCCGTTTAAAATCTTGGATCAAAATACTGCCTATTTTTAGCCCCCAACTATAAGATAGGGTGTACAAGTTTGACGTACGTGTTTATCTATCTACATCTGTTGTTACGTGTTTGTCTATCTACATATTTGTCTGTGGCATCACAATTCATGGACCGATGATCCGATTTTGACGCGGTTTTTTTTATTTTACAGATATTTTTTGCCGTGAGTGTTTTTAGCCATTGTGACAGAAATTGGGACCGGAATTTTCAAGAAGATTGGATCTTGGTAACAATTGGATGGTTCGAGTCTGAGGTCAAATGTTTAGACCTATGATGTCCTTTCCATTCTTTGTAAGTATATTCTTGTATAAAGTATAAAGCAGAAGAAAGGAAAATTAACGAAGACTACGATTATATTTAAAATCCCGAGGCCTATGTTTTAGATGAGTATTAGAAAATAGAAAAGAAATAAAGCTAGGCAAATCGTGCCTAATGATAGATTTTAACACCGTTCAGAGTTACCAGACTATCTTCATAAAACTGAAAGCTCTTTTCAAAATGCCTTTCGTATTCCTAGCCACGTCTGACACTCGCAAACAAAAAGCACTTCAAAAATATAAAATAAAGCATAAAAATAGAAACAATAGCATTGTACAACAATGACACATAGACATTAGGTAGAATGACAAAATCCCTAAAAAAGCAACAAAGATCCTTTACAATAAACCATTCAACCCTTTCGTCAAAATATGCGTCGGATCGACACTTCCTTATTGGGTCATAAATTTAACAAGCGCCATACAAATCTTTTGAGACAATACCATTATTTCTTTTATTGGAAATATCGTCGAGATTCTTAAAAGAGTCTCTCTATGCTTCGTGTTTAAAAAATCATAAAAAATATTGGAGATGTGCCACACAATGTACTCATATTCTGTTAGAGGCGAATGACCAAGCTAAGTTCAGTAGAAAATTAAACTTTGGCATCGCTTTACCTATAAGAAAGACATATTTACAAAAAAGTATTTGGAGAAAATTTAACTAACTTGTGCATGTGAAATTTGTAAGACAGCAAACTAAATTTTTTTCATAAACCTGTTCATATTCATGGGTACTTTTACCCCTAAAATAAATGGTGCATTTTCCCTTAAACTGAGTACACAAATAAAGTTATCTATTTATGACTAACATGGTATATTTCATGTATTTAAAGCAGCCTGTGTAATAACAAAAGCTCGATCATATCGTGAGCATATTTTAAAAGCTGTCAGAACAATATGACGCCGACGCAATCACCCGCTTTAGAATTCCAAACTTAGTCGAGAACCTAAATTAGGGGGAAACTTGCCCTACCCTATGCGATCGTTCAGTGAAATTACTTTAAAACTATGACTTGGCTCCTTCCTTCATTGATTGATTAAAAAAGTAATTACGAATATTATGAAAGAATTCAATAAATTAATAATTATGAACATGAGATTTTATTTTATTTAGTAAATTGGATAAAACATAAGCTATTTTATAATTTGAGTTTATTAATCTTAAATCTTTTCATGACAGTTGATTGCCATCGTAATAAAATGAAAATAGATGCGTAATTTAATGGTAGATTGTCAAAGTAATTAGAAAGCGATTACCAAGGCGACAGAAGGACATTGCATTTGTCAAACCGTTATTACCATTTTTCATAATGATCAATACTGGTGAGGCATCTTCTAATTAAAAGAGTGCCTCATTGCCCTTAAATGTATTTGGGGCTTGTAGGTGCGTGCCGGTTTTAACGTGGTTTACACACGTAATTAAGCAGTAACTTGAAGGAAAGATATTGCTTAATTCGTACCTTCATTGACCTACTAATTTCCTACAGGTGACGATGGTCAATATTGTATACAATAATTGTTTTTATAACTTTATATATCTTTCTTGTCGAGAGAAATACACACTTAAAGATATTTAACGAGCTGTGTAATTGTATTACAATGAAGGTTTTATTCAAGTAAGTACTAAATTTGAACGTTTTTTTAAGACAAGTAACAAGATGAGTATAGATGGATGTTGAACTATCTATACTTATATGTTGTCTTGGTAACAACTTTCTAACTTTAAGAAGTGGTTCCGCTAATTAATTTGTGTATATGTATAGGTACCTACTCGTGTTTAATTGCATTCAAAAGTTTATACAATTTTCATTTAACTAAAGTCACTAAATTAAAAATTCATTTTTCCATTTAATCACACTGTCGTCCAAGAAAAACCATTTCATCCTACATTTAAATTCCAGTCTAAATTTAAACCCACATTCCATAAACTCCAATTCGCATCCTCTTGTGGCTGCGTGGGCGTCTTCACTTCAAAAATTAAGTCGATCTCATAAGCGATAAAAGTAAGGCAATTTAATAGAAGAGAAGTTCGCCGGCGTCTACGCCGACACTTAATTACAATTCGGCGTAATTGAAAGTTTCGCCGACAGCTTATCGTGTCTGACTCCCTTTGCAGAGTCAGTATAAACTGTAAGTTGTGAAAATTAGGGTTTGTGCATGCGCACCAGTCCCATAGTGAACACAATTTTTTTCCTTATCCAAGGCTGTACTTATGAGCCATTCTACTTAAATAAGGTGTTCTTTTAATTAGATAGGTAGGTACTTACATAAAAACAAAACAAAAATCTTATTAATTTTTCTAGACAAACATAAAAAAATGATTTTTTTTGACTTCACCAATGACAATTTTCTCTATTTTATTTACCCACAGAAAAAATCTCCCATCAAATCAAATGCAAAGCGATGTCGATTTCATGTATGAAACATTTAAATGTGAGTTGGGCGAATTATTTTTTGCCTATACATATCCGTAGGTATTAAGTTCATTTACTTGTCATAGTACGCTATTACTATTCCTTACATGTGCCCTATACTTTTCTCATACTTTCCCTCAATCCCATAAGACCGCTATAACTTAAAGAAAGTTCTGTAATTACGAATCTAAGGTTGAAACTGATTAACAGTTAATTGTTGCCATTAGCCTGGAAAGCTGATTAAAGCAGGTCGTGGTAGTCACGATCTACAAACTTTTGCAATTTTCTACAGTTACCCTCGTATTTCAATTGTCATGAGTCGTTGTGTTGAATATTTATCAGTATAGGTATAGTCGAGTATAGTAGTGAAAATATAAATATACAGTAGCGACCAGTCGTTGACTGATAAACCATCTAGCAAAGGAGTTTATCTCATTCAACTTAGTGCCAAATTTTCTAAAACTATTATTGAGTTTGGTTTAGCAATAGGACTTCAATATAAAGGAAAGTTTAAGTTTGTACAAGTCATAAGTTATTTGATTTTTTCTTCGATATCACTACTTACCACGACTTTTTACTTGCTTGCTTGCTTATCGTATGGTTAGTGGCCAACCTATATGTCAGAGTTGTTCAGGCCGCCCGTAGGCCTCTGACATGGCTTAACGACTGCTGTCGAACGACAACAACCAAGACCGACTGCTTAACGTGCTTTCCGAGGCACGGAGGAGCTCAGAAGATATTGTCACTAGCGGTCACCCATCCATGTACCGACCGCGCCAACGTCGCTTAACCTGCACGATCACTTTCGGACCGTACTCGCAACTAGGCTACTTAGCTTCTACACGTATAAGTTAAATCTTTCTAAGTAATAATAATATATATTTTATATTATTCATTTATTTTTATTATTTATAATTTGTAACTCATAAGGTTTTACAGGATTTTTGTATGGAAACCAATTAGAGTGACCCAATGTCTCAAAAACACTTGGATTTCTTCGTCGTATACCTATACAACTATATATATAAGAACTCGTCGAATATCATCGATCCTTATATTCCTATCATTCAATAAATAGATAATTAACCTTGCACTCACTAATAACTCACCAAGAACAACATCGACATTAGACGCAGTTACAAGCATTCATCGAAAAAAAAAACCAAATATGATTACGCAGACCCGGCCCTTCGCATCATGGCCGACGGTCGTAAAGGGACGGGGTTGTAAAAAAAGTAAAAATAAAGGCCTCGCCGCCGGCACGAAGGAGTTCAAAAAGAACTTTTGCTTTTTAACCAGTCGGTCGCCAACTTTAAATTGGTTTCCACCGTCTACAACCCTCGGCCCGGAGAATGGGAAAACTAGTACAGAACTTTAGTCTATAGCTACCTTATACCTATAGTCACCTATTTATTCGCGTAGATCTATATGGTACCTTGTGTATTGTGTTTTGTACTCTTGGAAGTATTTGAATTCTATCCAACTTTGTTACTTCAAGTCAGAGGATAGAGCTACGTATCTCTATGGTATATTTTACTTGAAAATATCTACCAAGAATGATAATCTTGCTTTGTTTGTCTTATTATTTTTACCAATGGCAATAAATTTCTATAGAAATACTTAGTTACTTATGAGTACATAACTGTGACTGACTGACTAAATGACTTTCTCATTCCATTTTAAGAGTTCCGTAGTCATTTAGAAACCCTTATAGTTTCGTCACGTCTGTCCATCCGTCTGTATGTCAAAGGTTTTTATTTCTCGTTTTTGCTGGGTAGGAAGCTGTACATCATATTTACGGATATATAGTTAGGTAAGAGCAAATAATAGTTGGACATTGCAGTTGGACCACGGGTAATACCCCAAATATTAACATTAATTACACAGGGTCTTTAGGAAGATGGGTAAAATGGTAACGGTTTCTGGCTGGAGAGGTCTTTCCTTTGAGAGTGTATGAGCTGGATCACGTACGCAAAGGCAAAATCAAATAAATCACTCACTGGCTTCCGAATAATTTATTGTAGAATAACAATGTAGATACGTAAAATAGAAGAGATACCAAATTCCTATTGGTTCGACATATGATTTAGTGCACCGATAAAATTCGCAAGAGACAATTCAAGGCTGTAAACGTCATAAAATTATTTACTCAACCGAACCCTTGCCTTTACGTTTGTTTATACGTATATTAATTTTGATTTATTGTTGTACGTATCTGCTTAATGTGTGTACGTATGGACCATAAAATGTTTATGAGACACTTTACGGCGGTGGAACCTCAGAAAACGTTTTTATTGATATCTAAGCGCCATACCAAATTGATATATTCCTAAGGTAGAGGAGGTGTTATCAAATTGATAACGAAATGTTCTGACTACATTGATTACGTTTATTAGGTTTAGTGTTTGATCGGAATAGGTAGAGTCAATTTACTTGATTATAACGAGAGAACATTAAAAGCTGACAATACCAACTCAGTTTCCCAAAAATGGGTCAAGCAAGAGAAATCTGCGTGGTTAATGGCAGTGCTAAAAGCTATAAAATATGTAATGGGTTTTATAACAACTATTATTTAACTGCACTTCAAAGGAGGATTCATGCTTATAAGTAGATACTTACCTATACATTATCTACTCTTTGAAATTTAGTTTCAGAGGAAGTACCTAATTATTTAAAACAAACTCGGTAAACTTCCAATAGGTAAGGTGATTTGGAATTATAATGTAAGTAAAAATTTAATGCATAAACAAAATAATTGTACATAAAAATCGACTTACTTCAGTTCTTTGAAATGAATATGTAGATTTTCTTTGATCTTCAAAATAATAGTAAATAAATCCGGACCAATGAAAGACTGAAAGTTATCTTAATAAGTCTTATTTTATGCCGCGTTGTTTCTTTATTCGATATCTATTGTGGTCTTCAAAGGATCGCTAATCCATCGCTGGTCATCGTCATAATGAGACATTGAAGTATAATGTACTACGTAATGAGATCAAAATCTGTAGCCAATTTGCAGCATATTTTTCAAGTCACTTTTCCATTCTCTATTTTTTTTCTGATTTTTAAAATCACTAAAACTATTACTTTTTGTAATATATCTTCTAATAATCTCTACGATCACACTGAACTATAAAAAATAGAACGCACAGATTTGCATCCAAAGGTAAACTGAGCAAACTGACTTTTTTAACCCGTTAATACCTGTGATCATTACCTTCACTAGAATCCTTGTGTTGAGTAATTACTTTCACAGTTATATTCTTGCAACAATCGACTTAACCCTTTAACACTAATATGAACTATGGGACTTGCAGTTAGGGTTGAAATTGTTGTTAAGGCCGCGTGTGGTACAGACAGAAATATTTATTGCACCTCAAAGGGTTGGGTAATGGCGTGATGGTTTTATGGTTTTTCGTTGTGCAATTTTCTTGCATTGTGCACCATCAAGGTGGTTAAAGCTGCACGATGTTACAATATTGATACTTTGCGTTTAGTTGTTACTTTGTATAAAATATGATTGCGTTCCACTTAAACATGTAAATCGACAGTAATTTTGCTTACTATTGCAATTTCAAAGATGACGATGTTACACAACACATAAAAGCTAGATTATTAGTAGGTATTATTAATTATTATTACCAATTTATTTTACCGAATATGCAGTTAGGTGATAATTATTCTTCTAAGTCGTGGTCCTCATTGCGGAGGGTTGTGATCATTCTAAGGAATTGATCACATAGAACGACTCTCGTGGCAGATTTAATGGGGTGGTTTGCCATTGCCTTCCCCATTTCACACACTGGTTATCTCAGTGCGCAGGTTTCCCCACGATGTTATTCCTTCACCGTCAGAGCAGTCAGTAAATGTACGTAAGTTTTCGAAAAATAAAAACTCATTGGTACATGACGGCATTGCCTGGTTTCGAACTCGGACCTCCTACATGGGAGTCCGACGGCCTAGCCACGACGCCACCGACGCTCTATATCTAGGTGATAATATGCGAGTGTCAAAAATCTTATGTTGACATTTGCTAAATTCATCTAAAACTATGTTGCAACGATGGCCATAAAAGTTATAATTTGACCTGTTACTTATTACGTGCATAAATTTTCATTTACCTTTTAACCTGTAATGATATTTAACCCTTCATAAGATGGGAACTAGCGAGTATTAAACGTCTCTTGGGATTTCCATAAAATGAACACCAGCTACCACCGAGCCTCTTAAATAGCTAGTCTCAGCAAAACTGCCTACTTTATGGGAGGTGCCTTTAGGTATATTTCGTAATGAACTCGGAAAATTTGACAGCTTACAATTTCAATTTTCTTTTTTGTAGAAAATAACTCAGCTACAAGCAATGGGTTGTCAAATTTAAACTCTACTCTAGCCCGAAACGTCCACCATTGAAATCTATACATACTTACATACATACATACACAAACATCACGCTACATCCTTTGCGGGGTAGGCAGAGAGAATGGAGCGCCACGAAACTCTGTCTTGGCATGCTTCTTTTGCTTCCTCTACAGTCATTCGACGTTTCACGAAATCTATTCAAAGGTAATATAGAAAACTATTGGGTATTTGTTTGAGCGATGGTACATATACTCTCCTACCTAAGAACTGATAAAATTAGTTTCATTAATTGGCTTCCAATCATCCTTTCTTTCTTTCTTTTTACATTCTGTTTTCTACAGCTTTTGTCTTAAATATGATTAAATTACATAATTATCTGAGTACATAATTTTACTTTCTTGTTATTGAATTATTAATACTTATTATTATAGTATTCAAAGACTTCTAATCTGTGTAAGTTTAGTTTGATTTGATTAGGGGATTGTTTTGTTGGTACTAGAAAACAAATTCACCCCCCAAAAAACATATTTAAAAATATGGCCTTTCGCGTTTTCGAGAATGGGACCACTTTATAAGTCTGAGGTTAATAAATACAGAGAAAAACTTAACACCGCGATGTAGAAAACGCCCCAATACATACAACGACATGTAGGTATACTCAGTTCGTGTTAATAATCCTTCAAGGCCCACTCGTTTCCAGATGGTTTAAAAACACCTGTACTAATGCTCGGACGATTGCATTCAGAGACGATCTGTGTAAGTGAAAAAATCCTGTACAAAATATCAAAATCGTTTCGACGACTAACTTCAGTTCTGTTTTGGCCAGCAATTAACCGCTGGGCCATCAATAAAACGCGCTAAAGTTGGATAGTGCATCGACAATACAGCTATTGTTCTGTCATGTAACCTGGGTTGCTCCCAGTTTGGGAACTCCTACACTGTTTCGTCTTGTTTTTTAGCGTCCACTCCGCGGAATGAACCTGAATCAAAATAATTCGGGTTTATATTATATATTTCCCCATTTAAATATATCGATCGACCAGTGATTAGTTGATTTATAGTAGTTTATGCAACGGCCACGTAATGATAGCGATTTTAAAACGAGAACTGTTGAGTGCTGCTGTGTTTCATAAAAGATAAAATCGACATTACGTGCATTGCATACAATACTTTTTCTACGACCATGAACTAAATAACAGAAAAACAAATCATTATGGAGCATTCAACATACGCCATGACTGCTGTTGTATCGACAAAACAGTGCGATGTCCGTCCGATTTCTCGTCTCCATAACCACCTCAGTTATTTCAGATCGTATTAATCTTTGCCAATATTATTTTTTCAATTTTCGTCTTTTATTACTTATTATCAGTATCACTCATTCAGAGAAACAAATTAAAACAGCGCCGTATTACTGCTTCATATGTTATTGGTAACTATGGAAACCGTAGACATGTGTGTTTGTGGTATTGTCGATACCACGGAAGCGCGGGTGTCGAGTATTTTTATGGCTATAATACCAAGTAGTTGGCCAGTGAAATACTATGCTTTTAATACTTTGTATGCAGTGCCACAAAAAATTAAAAAATTACATAAGCCAATCGAAAACTGTTATTTAATATTTCATTAAAACACTATTTTCACACGACCATGACGAATGAACCTCTTTATGTTATTGATTGTGGTTTCTTAATGGACAAATGACTTAATGGGAGAATAAACAAATTATTTGTATACCAATGAAGAATGTATAGTATGCATATAATATGTACTTATTTAAATCAAAGAAAATTATTTCCGGTTCCCAAAACAAAACCTTCCGAAACAAGAACCGTCCACAACCCTTTCTCTAACCGGGAAACTGTTAAAACTCCTCTAGAATGCAATAAAACGAAAACAAACGGAACGCAATGCTTTATGCATTGTTTGTGCAATGGCTGTTAAATTGTTAAACAGGAACGGTACCTGAGTTAACTAGGCGCGTTAAATCACGGGGTTTAAGCGACCTTCAAAGTAAATAGCTGAGTTTTGTATCATGGTATGGGGAAAGCATATTCTTGCCTCTCTTCGAAAAGGTGCTGGTAGTGACTGGATGCAGAAATCTTAAGGTCAAGTTCAGTAGTAATGATAGATAGATAGATATGCAGATAGATTAATACATTATTGCACACAAGAAAGGAAACATAGAGTAAGTGTACAAAGGCGGCCTTATCGCTCAGAGCGACCTCTTCCAGGCAACCTAAGCGATAGAAGAATTATTAATGTTTACCGGCAGTATAGTGCAGAGGAGTGAAATATGAAATATTTATTGGTTTATATACATTTAATACATAACATAAGTAAAGCTCGGTACGAATACAAAATACTATGGCCCTAGCCATAAAACAATACATATAATATAAATACAAAATTATATGACATAATAAAAAAAACAAAAAAAAAACAAATAAACTATTCTTATTCTTATAATGATAGAGATTCAAATTTTTATTCAAATTCCATTTATTTATTTCTCATTAAAAAGTGTAAAAGTTTGTTTCACACATACGATATTATCTCTGTAATGTGCATACAAATATTGAGTAAATACATTAATTTTAAATAATAACTTACTTACATTAATTTAAAATGAGATCTGGTGAAGAAAGAGAGATGATAAAGAAATAATGAATATGCAGTGGTTCAATACCTATTTCACCAAACTGTTCGGTATGTTTTCACCAGCTTACAGAATCTATGTAGTTCTAAAAGCTAGTGAAAGCACTTATAAAAAAAAATTATAGTACCCAAATACGTATTACACATACGAGTACATATCTTGCCATTACAATGTTGTACATAAACTAATTTGTGGCAACAGGGAGCGTGTTCAGCTTATGCTATGGACACAGCGCACAGAGCTGATTTTCAACACGTCCCTTTGAAGACACAATATTAATATTACGAATACATGCTAAATGGCATTTTAAACAGTGACAATTAACCAAAAAAAATATTTAATTAATTCAGTTAAAATTACGATTGTGTAAGTTGCCAGTGATAACCATTTTCTGACCTCCACTGAACATACTACTAGTACAAGTTGTTTAACCGTTCACTATAAAAAGTGTAAAGATTTATTATTTTAGTTCCGTCAACCTACCACTAGATGGCGCCACACGGTGTTTTTAGTACGCGGTGTTAAGTTTTACCGGCTTATTGTGATTTCTGTAATAGTTTACTGTTTTATGAAGATTTCAAAATTCGATATACGAGAACACATGTGTGTGTATTTACTTGTAATAATTCTTCTACCTTGTACAGAAGTTTGGTTCTATTAGCAGAATCACTACGTTTAGCTCACAGCTCCATCTGTTCATCAAAAGTGGAACTAGCTAGTACACTGCAAAATACAGTGGCACCATCTTCGGGGACTACTCGTATTTGCTATACAATGCGCCACCCCTGTCGATAAACCCCATCTGCAATGAGAGGGGTGACAAATATTGTTGTACTACGTAACGCAATCCCTATTGCTATGCTAAGAGTTGATTGTCATCGTTATTTTGTGTAGTTTGCTTATTACACATAGTGCCCGGGTAATGTTTAACCAGTTTTACTGAGTAATATGCATAATAATTGAATTTATAAAATGACCGAAATTTTTTTAATTAAACAATTCTTTTTTATTTCGGCGAAATCGAGATTTCGGTACGTCTATATATTAAATGTTTTTAATTTCATCGCAAAAGTAAATCTTTTTGAAAATCTGATATTTTGAAAAGTGCTGCAACTTTGTAATTTTTTCATATTAGTCGTAATAATTGTTATAGTAGCTATTAACGAAGACAGACGTATAAATAAAAACCTATCTATTCAGTATTGTACATTTGGCTTTGTTGTTTTTTTTTCCTTAGCCATGGTTGTCCCACTGCTGGGGCTCCACAAGCCTCTTCCACACATCCTGGTCTTGCAATTCATAATCCATATTTTTAACACTTTGTAGCAACATTCAAATTGTTAATAGAAAGAGTCTAAACATTATTTACCCTTCGTTTACTTTGAAAATTTTATAGTCATCACAATTTAAATAAATAAATAGAGAAATATGGTTAATGTCCTGTCAGCATACGAGTACTTTCCATTTCTTAAATAAATTAGAGTTTCAATTTCTTTATCACACCTGGTTTCCTGTTTGCGATCTCGATTGCATTTTAATGCAGTATTTAAGCCGTTGCATTCTGAGAAATTTAATATTTATAAGTACTATAAATTACTTTGCAAAGAAAGATTTTCTTATCAGGAGATATGGTCGTACCTAAGTATAAATTCTCAAAGTTACGACTTTTAAGTTGTAGCTTGAGATAATACTTGTATTTTAATCACAAATGGACTTAATTATTGCCTACTAAGGAAATATGAAAGTCTTATCTAAGATATCTTCTTTGATTTGTGTGCTACTGATTAAATCAGTGAAATAAATTAAAAATTAGGTTTCTTTGTAGGTGCTCAATATTACTTTAATATTTACAAATACAAATATTCTTTATTGCACACAGGACAGAAGAAAAGATACAAAATACAAATACAATTGGTGGCCTTATAGCTTTAAGCTATATCTTCCAGGCAACCTTTGGGTGATGGAGTTTTTGTAAAATACAATGTAAGCGGGTGCAAGACCGATTTAAATAATACCAAGTAATAAAAATACAACAATTATAGGTAGGTACTAAATAAATACTAATAGTATTAATAAATATTAATGTTTAAAATACATAAATAGGTAGGTATATATTTATGGCAGTGTAATATAAAAAACATTTTGATAATTGTTTCTGAAGAAATTAATAAAATATTTACTGATAGAATATGCTTGTATTTGCAAATATGTAATAGAGCGTCTCTAACTAGATAGAGCAGCGACCTTCATAGATTTTTTGCATAGTGGAGCTGCAAAGCCTTTGTTCCCTGTATACCTAAAACGCAACTGGTCTATGTCCGTACAAAGTCTATACGCATAGATTCTAAATCGCAAACTTAATCCATAATTTTTGTAACTGCTAAATTTGCTCTTAATCCCTTTGTTTTTAAATCTTTCATATATATTTTTACACTTTAATGCACAAAAAAGGTGTACATGAGGCGAGCTTAATTTCTTGCGGCATTTTCTACCAGCTAACCATGGGGGCTAATTTTCTACTTTTTAAGTTTCTTTGTTTTGACTTTTTTTTAATTTTCTGTTTTCTTTATACACTTTTGGCTGATGATAATGGCCAAAGTCATAATACATTTTTAAAAAAACCAAACGCTATTAAAAAAATGATTAGGTATAACGCAACTTAGATTTATGCGTTTTAGGTATACAGAGAACAAAGGGTGCAAAGATTAATAATTTTATAGTCAAATCTACACAAGTTAGTAGTAAATTGTTTAGTACCTAATATGTATTTGTTACTAGATAAATGTATATGTATTTCGTAATATTTTAAACTAGTGAGAAAAACTATGTATTATACATTTTTACGATATTTAAGATTAGTACCTACCTATAATGTTTATATTATGTAAATATTGATCTACTATAAATGAAACACCGATGTGTGAATGTCTTATTCTTTCGTGCTGTTCCGTAATAAATTTCCAATAATTGAACCACTGCCAAACACGTCGCACCACCAAAACCGGCTAACTACGAAAATTCAAAATCCCCGAACCGAAATTGCGTGACTGAAATAAATTATCTCGTTATATACTTAACTATAATATATAAATGTATCTAACACGTGTTCGTGAGGAAACGGCCGATACGTACCGAATGACAATAGGGATTTCCCTTTCAAGCGGAAAATTTACGTGATAAAAATTCTAAAGCGTTGCGTGTGAAAAAAATGTGTATAAGATCCAAAAATAAAGTGACTGCGGTAGGTGTCATTACGGAGTCTTATAGCGGTTTTGTGTGGAGCTGTAAATCAGTGGAGAACGTGAGAATGGATTCATTATCTAGACAATATACAGCGAGTATTGTACGCGGTACGCGGTTGCGCCTCGCGGGCGGGCGGTAAAAGCTGAATTATTGACTTAATACATTTTTTATAGTACTTTCAAATTTATTGTTGATTTTTACATTAGATTACAATTTACAATTAATCACTTAATTTTATTAAAACAAAATTTCGTCAATAAATAACTTCGTGTAAGACGGCCTTAGTCAAAAATTCCTATGCATTTTATTTAGATTCTCTCTATTTTTTTAATTAATTTTGTACATTTTCTGGGATAAGATAGTTACGGGGCTAACAACGTAATCTAAGCATTTAACTCTATTTATTTAAGTGATATTTATGCATTATTTACAATACTTATACAATTATTAAATATTAATATTGACAGTAAATCGACTTTATTAAACCTGCTTAATTGAATAAAACCGTATAATTATTTAATTTAATTTAATTATTCAATTATAATATATAGAATAATTATTATAGATAGCCATTCTATAAATGTCTATCTATTTTTTTTTTAAATGAACTGTGAAATGAAAAGTACATATATATCTATACAAATTAATAACAAAAATACCTACTTATATGAAATTAATCAAATAAAATAATCTAAAATTTAATATTATTAAAATTAAGTTAATATTTTGCAAATTTTATTACTGAAGTCTTCTTCAGTAATAAAATTTGCAAAATTCGTGTTTCGAACAAGATAGAAATAGTTAGTCTGACTGGTTACAGTTTATTTCAATGATAGAAAACTCTCGGGAAAAGTTAATTCAGTTCGCTCTATCTACACATGTGTCACGTAATTGTCACGATCCTTGACCTGATCGTGGATGAAAACCAGTAGTAACGCTACAGTTTGCGATCTCGCACATTGTTATTCGAATGTTGTTCGACTGTTTCACACTCAAATATTGCAGACGTTTCACTGCGCTCCAGCTCCATGTAGGCTAAGTAATCCTGCTTCCTTTTGAACCCTTTATTTGGATATCTTCCTGTCTTTGTAGGTGCATATTTTCTATAACGGTATTTCATTTTGTACAGCTACTATGAAATAAATACAGGTAGGTAGGTACTTACTTTGCCGTTATAAAAGGGTTATTTTAGAATAAAAAGTTAGAAAATTTCCGACTTTCTTCACTTAATAATCCGTAATTAATTAGGTACATATACTTAAGTAACTAATTTTATTTATAAAGCATTTCGCATTAAATAAATATAGTTATTAAATGTTTCACTCTTCTTCTGATTTATTTATACATAAGTCCGGTCTGAAGATATTTTAATATTTTTACCCATAACATACTATTTACACGGTTTATTTATTAAATAAATTAATATAAATAAAGTTTGCCTGGAAGAGATCGCTCTTAGCGATAACGCCGCCTAAATTGTACTTCACTATTTCCTTTTCTATCTAGCAATAAAGTGTATTTTACTTTTACTTTAAATTCTATTCTAGGCCAAGAAATTCATGTTATTCATTAAAAACACAAATATTAGAATACCTGTTAATTATACCATAAAAGATTTCATGTTTTAAAACAGTCAAGAACCAGAGTATGCTGACCCTAAAACAACATACCTACCTAGGTGAATGGAATGATAGAACTTAAACAAAAATTCAGTAGCAACCCTTAAATTTCAAACCAACCCTTTGAGAACAATGTCTCGATGCAACGTAGCATCTCTATGCAGTTTACAAAGTGCACTGTCTACGCTTATAGTCAGTTCATTCACCCCCCGTAAGATGGCGCCTTATACCAAAGGAAAACCTGTCTTACCTTTACTTTATTATTCTTAAGAATTATTAAGAATAATTTTACACCTTCCTGTCCATTTATCTACATTATTTAGCCAATAATTTAATGTTTTCTTTAGAGAACAAGATACAATTACAAAATCAGAAAGCTCTGGAACTTCATTCTACAATGCTCAGTGGATGAGTTTGCAAGATAGTTCGATTGCAAATACAAAGATGTCTCTGCTGTTGTCATCTGTTCTATCTCTACCAAATATAGAGTTGCTTGAATTCAAAATAGAATCTCGAGACTTAAGTTAAGTAGAGTAGAAGTTTTTGTATACTATTCTGGACCTAAATGTAGGACTCAACAAAATAAATAACAAGTTGATAGAAAAAATGTTAGGTAGTACCTACAGTTTCAAGAGCAAAAATCAGAATTACTTTTTTTGATAAAGTAGGTGTTTTGATGCATATAACAAAAGTAAAAACTTTCCATGTTTAGTTTTCGAGAAAAAAAAATGATTAGTGAAAATTCACCTGAAATCAGTTTTCATACAAAATTGTATGTATAAATTTAAGTTTGTTAATTTTCATTGTTTTAAATGGGGTTTTTATATTGTATTATTGTATGTAGAAAAAAATAAAAGTCTCCTGTTTCAAACGAAAAAGAAATATGCTTTAGAAACCAAAATTATAAACTATATCTCCATAGTAACTATAATGACAATGTCAATAGTTTCTAAATTATGAAGCTTCAAAAGATGCAAAATGCATCTAAAACATATTTTATTTTTCAATGTTTATTTTAATTGTTTACTTAAATAACTATAGAAATATATTGTCCATCTATTCTTCATACAGAGGTATTTTGTTCAGTCCACCATTATTTTTATATTCTGCCCTAAAGTAAATTTTTGGGGTAAAATCCTGATTAATCGCAATTTAAAAAAAAAACATCCGTCTAAGTTTCTATTTTTTAATTTTTTACTGTGGTTACTGTTATACTTTAAGCAATATCATATGTACCTACTTACTATATTTTACAGCGTTGTACCAAATACTTATATTAGTTCTATAATTAGCATTTTTGTTCTTTTTAACCCCCTCCAAAAAGGAAGGTTTGTTATAAGTCTGACGCGTACGTAGGTATGTCCGTTTGCCTGTATGTATGTATGTTAGTGTGCTAGTCTGTGGCTCAACAACCGATCGATGATACGTTCTGGATGCGGTTTTTTAATTTTACAGATAATTTTGCCAAAAATGTTCTTAGCTATGGCTGATAAAAATTGGATCAGGCAGGGGTTTCCATGATCATAGAGTATCTTTGATGTTAGGTGGGATCTCTGAAAAAGTATAAGGTGGTTAAAGTTTGAGCTCAAATGTTTAGGCCCTTACCACATCTGGAATCTTGAGGATTCGATGATGACCAGGAAAATGTTAAGTGATTTCTAGAAAGCTAAAGCGAGGTTTACTTGAATTTTTAATTTACATTTATCTAACTCAAACCTGTTCTCAAACGGTTTCCATAAACCCTTCGTCCAGCGTTCAAAAAAGTTATAATACAGATCGGACATATTTCGCTAAATAAGAAATACCTCCACCATTCTACACCCCATAATATTACTCCATACCGACACGCCACAGGTTCGGTATGCGCGTCCATCAAAAACTATAATTTTTCCCTCACAAACTCTCGGGGAAAAATAAGGAACATACTTTCCTAGCGCATATATAGCGTCTAAATGTCGCGTAAAAGCATTGAGAGCGAAAAGTCGCTAAATTTGAGGCGTTCTTGGAGGCTTTTGAGGAAAGCCCGTAGCTGGTGTTATAGGCAATGAGAGGGCCGGGAGGGAAGGCTCTATCGGCACTTTACACGCTCTAGCGAAGCTAACCTCCGCCCAAATGTAATAACACGCCGCCTGCTCTCTGTTTCAATTTGGGAACAAATTGAAATTGTTTTTATTTGAATAATATTACTGTAGGGATGTTATGGATATTCGCATACACCTCCGCATCCGCGTCTTTGTCCTCAACGAAGATTTTTGGTGGACATTTCGTGGTTATGTTAAGCAGATGGTAAGCTATCTTTGTATTTCAGTTAGGATTAACGATACATCTTAACAGTACTTACTACCATCTAGCTACCATATCTTTAAAAGGTAAAATATATCGCACTGTTAGTTTCAAAGTTTTCCTTTTGTCTACGAATCTACAATTCTATTACTCCAATTCATATTGTTCTTAATTATCTATAATGTATAATCTTTTGATGTGACAAATAAATGAAATGTAATAAAAATAAAATAATTGAGGGTATTCATTAAAATTCATTTCCATCTGTTCATTAGTGTTAAATGACTTCATTCCCGGTACCTACATCTATTCACGGTTTCATTGTAAAACTGGTAGGACTTTTTATGTTTCATAGCACAATTACTTAGGATTCTTGCAAAATTATAATTATATTTATATAATATAATAATAATATTTTTTCTCAAAAATTCAATTTCTGTGAAAAGGACGCTGGTTTCTTTAAGTTGGGAAATTAGGTACGTCCCTATTTCCCTAATAAGTATATCTAAGAATCGACCCCGACTGATCATAATAGGTATTACTATCTAGTACCTACGTTAGTGTGTAGAAAATTGTATCATTAAGTAGGTACATAATTATTACCCTGAATTGGTGGAATTATTGTGCCTGAAAAAACACAATACCAAAGGCCATTAATAAAAAAAATATTACCCACTGCAACACAAAAATAACTCGATTATTCAATTTAAAAAAACGCCCAAAGAGTGTGTCTGGCATCGACCAAGCCGAACAAGAGTTTGATAGGGTTCCGTAGCAGTTATTTATTCCAAATTATCTACACTACAAAGTCATGTTATAAGCATTTCACAACGTAACTGTAGTGGGTCCTTTGTAATTTTCATTGAAAGTGTGAGTACATACATATTCAGACTTTTGTAATTTCAAATTCTCAGATTTTTGTAACTGTATTTCGAAACTTAAATGGAGGGATGCCTTGTGTGTTATATAGACATACGAACGGACGGACAGACAAACGAAACTATAGTTAGTGTAGTAACGCGCTATGTGAAAGGACATGGAATGACGTAATGTCAGTTGTATGAAAGGGAAAAGGGAAGATCTTCCACCAGACGGGGTGTTGTGCCTGGTGACCAGATGTCTTGGTCCGAATATGGATGTTTGGAACTCGTATATATGTGAAGTCCCAGGAAAATTTCGATAGCGCGTTCTACACCGATGTAAGTATGTACTAATCGTAATGGAGCGTCGTGCGTCGCCACAGTTAGCTAAACAGTGATTGGGCATTTTGTCATTGTATGTAATTTTTTTTTTCATTTAATTACACAGCATTACAGTAAAGTATACCTACTAAGACACTGTGAAAATCATGATCCCATAACAACACATATTATATTATACTTATTTATTAAGAGAACTCATTGTTACACAATTCTGTCGAGCTTGAGCGAGGGAAGACCTCGCTGCATCCTTTATCGAGGCGTAGCGGGGGTGAGGCGGCGGCGGGGCGAGAGCTGGAAAAATTGCACATAAATATTGAAGCTGCCACTTACACGTGCGCCCACCGACGGAGGACACCCTATTGTGGACAAGGCTGGAGTTTTTTTTTGTATTGCTACTCTCTCTTCTAAGTCGTGTCCCTCATTGCTGAGGGTCGTGATCATTCAAAGGATTTAAACCACGTAGAACGACACTCGTGACTGATTTAATGGGGTGGTTTGCCATTGCCTTCCTCATTTCACACACTGCTTTTCTGAGTGTGCAGTAAATGTACGTAAGTCTTTCGAAAAAACTGAAATACTCATTGTTACATGGCATTGCCTGGTTTCGAACTTGGACCATCCGCATGGGAGTCTGACGTCCTAGCCACGACGCTCTATATTGCTACTAGGTATTAATTATTGCTAAGTTGATGGATGAAGATGATATAATTTATGGCATCGGTGGCGTTGTGGCTAGGACACCGGACTCCCATGTAACGAGGACTGGGTTCAAAACTATGCAATGGTATGTGCCAATGTGTTTTCGGTATATTTCAAAGACTTAGTACAAATGACTGATTGGTCTAACGGTAAAGAAAAATAACGTGAATCCTGCATGCCTGAAGAATCATTTTTGCTGAAGGCGTGTGGAATCGACCACTCAGTACTGGGTGCGCATGGTGGATCATAGCCCCTAAGTACCTCCTTGCGGCACGGAGAGGCCTGTGCCCCAATAATGAAAACGTTAATAGGCTAGAAATGACGATGATTTATCACAATTTTAATGTTAACAAATTGAATATGAAAAAGCAGTGGCTTGTACTAAACCTAACTTTATAGATAAACAACATCTCAACTCAGGAGGCGAATAATGATGATGATGATGGTTTGCATGCAAAAGATCATATAATATGACGTGATCCCCGAATTCAAACCTCAAAAATCCGAAATCCCTGCCTTTTTTTTATTTACTACTAAACCCGCGTTTGACCTCGATCTCGCCTGTTGGTAAGCGACGATGAGGTCGACGATGGAGCATGCGGGTCCAGTAAATGCCTATTCACTCTGGCCTTGAAGATCCCAAGGTTGTAGGTTGGTTACAGTTGGTTGTTGGCAGAGTAATATCCACACTAATCCTATCGCTTGTACGGAGCGGGCCCTCTTTCTTTTTCTTGTAGCAAATTTCGCAACAATCTCACTTATTATGCCACACAAATTTCCGCGCCCCGTCCGCCTTCTAGACGTGAAATTAAAATTTCCTACTTACCCCCCTTTTTGTATACGCGTGGAATAGCTAAATAAATGTTACTACTTACTCAGGTGCCTGTAGGCTGTCTTTACTGAGTCTAAGTTAGGGACTACGACTGGGTCTGGATTACAAATCAATCATGTTTTAATTTGACTTTTTTCCTTTCCTTACAGGAACCGGCTACGTTGATCTTCTTTTCTTCATCTTTTGTTATCATCATCATCATCAGCCCATGTCGTCCCACTGCAGGGTATAAGTCTCCTCTCTTTTGTGCCACCCTAAACGATCCTGTGCTAGTCGCATCCAGACCTTCGATGCGACTTTGGTGATGTCATCCGCCCATCAAGCTGCTGGACGACCTACTCCTCTTTTCCCTAACCTTGGCCACCACTCAGTGAGGGCTCTGGTCCACCGGCCATCACCACGTCTAACCAATGGTCCCGCCCATCGCCACTTCAGCGTCGCAACCCGCTTCCCACGTCTAGGACTTTAGTTCGTTGTCGGATCGCTGTGTTGCGGATCTTGTCCATTAGGGTGATACCTAACATGGCACGCTCCTTGTCCATGTCTTTGGTATGGAAGCTAATTTGAAGGAACATAACAACGCATATAATTATCTAACCAAATCAGATAATCTGTGCTATGAGTCTTATTTCGCAATATTTTCTGGAGATATCATTATAATACTGAAAAAAATTCCTGCCTGAGCAAAACGGGAATTCGAAATGTGCACATCACATTTCGAATTCGATTATCGCAATCATAAGTAGGTTCTTAACATGGAAATTGGTTTTAATTTGCTTATTTCTTTTTTTTGAGTTTCATAACTATACCTACTTGAGTAACTTTAGCAGCCCGCCTGATATGCTGGCTTCACTGTTTCTTACGAAACTACTGGTCATAGGAAATCAGAGTACCTACTTACTAATATGATTAATTACAGTGTTTCATCATCATCAGCAGCCTACTCTAGTCCACTGCTAGACATAGACCTCTCCCAGGGCGCGTCATTGAGCCCGATCTTCGGCTCTTCTCATCTAGTCGCTGCCAGCCTCCTTGCGCAGATCGTCGCTCCATCTAGCAGGGAGGCGTCCCCCACTACGTTTGCCCAAACGGGGTCTCCATTCCAGAACTCGTCTACCCCAGCGGGTGTCAGTTCTGCGACAGATGTGACCGGCCCACTGCCACTTCAGCTTTTGCCTTGCCTTGTTTGCTGCAGCTTAAACGTTAAGAAAGTCTTTTTTTATATACATTTGTAATTTTCTATGTATTTTATTGTAGCAAAAATAAATAATGTTTCGTTTTGCGAATTCATTTCATTAAATGAAAATAAAATATTAGGTAATACCTAGGTATGTAAAATTCACTGTTTACAAAACCGCTAGTAATCAATTAGAATCACTGTCCATAACAATACCACACTTCAGCATTTTACATTACGTATGCAGCCATATTGTCGAACGTAACACATTGCCAATCCGACTAAACGTAATGCATATGATACGTAATGTCGCCGTTTTGTAAAACGACTAGCGGCTTTTGTAAAACAGCGGATTATACTTACAATATTATTATTTCGTACATGTATGGGAAACTATATGGTTGGTAACCTATTTTAGTAATAATTGGTAAATACTCTTCTCTCTTTTAAGTCGTTTTCCTCATTGCTGAGGGTCGTGATCATTTGAAGGAATTAATCACACAGAACGACTCTCGTGACAGATTTAATACGATGGTTTGCCATTGCCTTCCCCATTTCACACACTGGTTATTATCTTAGGATGCAGGTTTCCTCACGATGTTTTCCTTCACCGTCAGAGCTGTCGGTAAATGTACGTAAATCTTTCGAAAAAACCGAAAACTCATTGGTACATGGCACTGCCTGGTTTCGAACTCGGACCTCCCGCATGGGAGTCCGACGTCCTAGCCACGACGCCACCGAAGCTCTTAAGTGGTAAATACAGTACTTACCTAAAATGTATTTTTGTTTGGTTTCAGGTGATTCAGCAGACTTGGTAAGTCTACATCAAGATTCGGTCGAGTAACTAAGAGGCACTTCACCTAACAATAACCGTTTTATTCTTGTAACCCTACATAATTCTCTTTATGTAACAGTTCCCTTATAGGGATGTAAACACTGACGATCGACAA
The DNA here is from genome assembly GCA_947369225.1 of Hofmannophila pseudospretella. NCBI lineage: Eukaryota > Metazoa > Arthropoda > Insecta > Lepidoptera > Oecophoridae > Hofmannophila > Hofmannophila pseudospretella. The sequence continues at coordinate 6,294,482 of OX376321.1, read as the reverse complement.
ATAATGTCGCATTTACCACTTTCATGGGTGCAAGAATGAGACACAGTGAGTTTATACCGAACTTAAAAGCGTCCGATCTATAAACTGCTCGTTAAATCTCACAGGCGATAGTTATAAATTTTCTCAGGACTCGAGCACCTTTTTACGATGGACATACGCTCCGCCCACCAGCGACTTGTGGCTTGAATGATAGTCGCTTTAAACATCGATCCTCTATAAAGTGGCGTGATAGTCTATCGCCATGTCTTTGCTAAGTCTTTTTTCTTTTACGTAAGTTCTTTCAGCCATACTTAGGCATTTTAAAGGTACCACAATGACGCAGTCTTAACTCTTGCCATCTTGCATTAGTACAATTATTCAGCGCCGTGTCTAATAATCATATGTATACTACATTAAGCCATATCGTTTTAAAAATGTATTCGCATGGTTGTATTTTAAGCCAAAAATGGTCTATTAATAAAGGATTTTCTATTTTTATGTCTAATGTATTACTGATGTAATCCCACGTGCTAACTATTGAAGTGACTCAGTGAGACGTTTACCATGAGTTGCAACAATTGTCCTTAAAGTTTAGGCTCCTTACGTGTCATGCCATCTCCATCTTATCTTATGGGAATAAGTGCCGCTGGGGGCACTTCGAGCCTTGAGGATCTTTTGTGCCTACCTCATTTTACTCACTGGTCATCTCAGTGTGTAGGTTTCCTCACGATGTTTTCCTTCATCTTAAGAGCAGTCGGTAAAAATACGAAAAACTCATTCGAACCCGGACCTCCCGCATGGGGGTCCGGTGTCCTAGCCATTAGGCCACCGACGCTCTATTCATGCCATCTCTAACTAGAGCTATGTTGTGGAGAGGAATAGCATGTATTGTAATCGTGACTTAACTTTAAAGACGTTACGTGCAAATGACTGTTAGAATGGCCGACGTTAGAGCCGATAGGAATCTCAAGATAAACGTTGTAGGAACAGCACCTAAATTCTACAGAATAGTTTGATTTACTATCTTATTGGAATCAATGGATTCATACTGGAATGGATTTTTGGAAGAGTTTTATGTGATCCGTTTCCTAAGAATTTTCAACATAAATAAATAGGTGTTAGACAATCAATATCTATGCTTAAGACGGTAATTGTCTAATTGGTATTAAAATATACTTACCTGTAAGTATTTTCTCGAAAGATGAAATCTTATGAGTCTTAATCACGATTTCTTATGAGTAATCCAGATGATGACTTACGGTAAAGTATCAATAGTGTTTTCTCAACGTATAGGTAAGTTAGTTTTCTTAATTAGTTACTAATTATTTAGCAAGTTTTTATTTACTGACGACGTCTTACCTAACGCAGGACGTTTCAAGCAATTGTTAACCAACGATGATTTATTTAATTATTTATTTATTGATTGGCTCAATAGTTTTGGGGGGGTTTGTTAGTATCCATAACTGTCCAACTTTCACAATAGGACCAACTCTGTAGGTAATCGTGAAAAAAGTAAGTACCTACACGACTCAAATGTATGAAACTGCTGTTTTTTTTGGGATTTCAAGGTTGACCCCAAAGTAAAAGTTGTTCTGTTATGGATACTGACTCCTCCTTTGAAGGGGGTTTCTGTTATACCCTATGGTTTATACAGTTAGTGCACTATATACCTGAAGAAATGTCTTTGATTTCCTACTTTTAATATGTAGTCTCAAGTAAAAGTTGTTCTGTTATGGATACTGACTGAACACCTCCTTTTCGGCTTTCAAGGGGGTTTCTGTTATACCCTACGGTATATACAGTTAGTGCACTATATACCTGAAGAAATGTCTTTGATTTCCTACTTTTAATATGTAGTCTCAAGTAAAAGTTGTTCTGTTATGGATACTGACTGAACACCTCCTTTTCGGCTTTCAAGGGGGTTTCTGTTATACCCTATGGTATATACAGTTAGTGCACTATATACCTGAAGAAATGTCTTTGATTTCCTACTTTTAATATGTAGTCTCAAGTAAAAGTTGTTCTGTTATGGATACTGACTGAACACCTCCTTTTCGGCTTTCAATGGGGGTTTCTGTTATACCCTACGGTATATACAGTTAGTGCAGTATACCTGAAGAAATGCCTTTATTTGCCTACTTTTAATATATCGTCTATAATAATTTTTTATTCTGAGCATGATAAAACGTCTATAGCTGAGGTCTATAGTATCAATAATTGTACAACTTTTATTAATAGCTTTTCCTTTCGTGAAATAAAAATAAAAATTCACACTGAAAGAAAAACTTTAACTAAGAATTGTTCATTTCAACCAAGATCTTAGTCGTATCTATCAAGTAATTTGTTCAATCTAAATCTAACAAGTTTTCTTTCAGTGCAGTCTTCGAAGGAATTTTCTGATGAGCTTTTCGATTTATACTGAATAACTGATGATGAATATTTTGTATTGAATTGAATGTTGTTTGTATATATACAATAGTATGAGTTAATTTTTTTAAATAAAAGATATACTTAGTCAAGTTATTTTGTCAGTCACTTCGAAAAATATTAGGTAATATACAGCTATTCTGTTTTTTCATATAGTATATGGATCTAGATTTTTTTTAAAGTAGAGTCGACGACTAGATAATGTACGAGTATAAGTAAAAAGGTAGGTATTATACCATCTCTCAAACTTGATTAAAGTTTTTTTTAATGGCGGATGAGTTCTTGTGGCAATACCTTCATAGACTTCAAATTAGCTCTAAGTGTTGGCTGTAAAAATATAACAATATTTAATAAAACTAATTTAAAATTGTAACAAAGTCATTTTTAAAAGTTCCATTAGAACGTGTTCATACATAATTCAATGGTGCTATTAACATTATCATTAAAATTTCCATTGACCATTGAAAAACAATTATGGAACGATAAAAAAGTGCCTATATCGTGAAACGAATGTCCATAACTGTCCGTATCATGCATTCCATACGTTTACGGCAAAAACATCACAATAACAACATAAAATCCATACTTAACCAATGTTCTACTGCCACACCACCGCCGTACTGCCGACCTGATAAAGCTGAAAAGGCAACTTAAGCCTATAAAAACCGTGCACTAAACACACGTTACAATCAAAACTGTAGTAAATAAATAAACTTCTCACGCAATAAACAGTTTTATTTTTATAGTCGTAAAGATTGTTATTGTACACGTGGTCGCTGTGGTTACGACTTGTAAGTATGAATGAAACGTGGGATAGAGACAGAGATGTCTGCGGGAAAGAGATGATTGAACACGTTCGACCACGTGGCCGGCGTAACGCAATGTGGAGCAATTCTTTATTTTATTGGAAGCAAGTAGTCATTTTTGATAGGTAATATTATTTAATGTCCAGAAAGATTACCTAGTGGACTTATAACTAATAAAATAAGTAAGAAGCTGACTAAAATCTCGTTTTGACAGAAAAAGACATTTCATATTAAAAAACGTGGGCATTTATTATAGTTCTCGAAATGGGCAGGATTAGTACACCTATAATTATCTAGTGCTAAAGTACCCTATGACCACTTTGAGTAAAATTAAGATAGGTGTTTAGGCACCGCACGTACAAAAGTCACACAACTGTGAAATCATCCAATCTTGCCTCTGTGACTCCGCCAACAAGAACTTGAAACGTGATATATTGCAGTGCGAGTGAAGAAAATTTTATGGAGAAAAAAATAAAAGTGTCCTGTTTCGAACGTAAATAAAATGTTTTAGAAATGAAAATAATAAATTCTTTCGCCATAGAAACAAAAACGAAAATGTTTATAGCTTTAAAATTATAGAGCTTTAACAAAAAAATCTAAACCTCTATAAACTAAAATAACTATTTTTAATTTTATTACCTATTTAGTTTTCATTTTAATTGTGACTACAGGAATCTTTTGTCCATCTATTCTTCATACACAAGTTTTTCGTCAAGACGACATTTTTTTTAATATTCTACTCTTAAGTAAATTTTTGGGGTGAATATCTAGTTAAAAGCAATTAAAACGACAAATAATCCGTGAAAGTTTCTATTTTTTAAATATTTTATACTTTTAGCTCATTCCTAATACAAAACTATTTAAAAAAATCTATGTACAGATTTTTTTCAATTTGTCATATTGATATCCGTTCCCTATTATATGCCTTGGAACAACCGACATTCGAAAATATTTTAAGATGAAAAACATTCTGAAAATAACTTGATAATAATATACTTAAAATAAAATAATTGTATGATGTAAATTCTAATGTATAGTTCATAACTTGGAAAACTTCGAAGTTACATCTAGAAAGAATATGGACATCATAAAAATAGTATTTGTAATTATAAAAGTTAATAGAATAACAATATAATATATTAATTATTAAACAAAACACTAAGCGAACTATGTTTATTGTTAATTCTGCAATACCGTTTAAAGCCATTCATTTTGACAGCTAGAAGTGCCGGAATGGTTTGTGATTGGCGGTGAATGTTCTGCACCGGATCACTATTGGCGTAGACGAAACGTGAGCGGGGGAGCGCGGGGCCCGGCGCCATTACGAACAATGGCCGGCGGAATGGTCGTTAGCGAACAGCTTTTATCTCTTTCTAATATAAGCCACGCAGGTACGAATTAATGAGACGGAGAGGGTTCAGGAGGGTCGCCCCTCTCGGTTGCTGCGTCTCGCTCGCCCGCACGTGCCTCGTCTCGCCGTCTCGAGCGCGGCGCGCGGCAGCGGTAACGCTCGCCACGACGGGGAATTCGGAGTCGTAGAGCCTCATACGCGGGTCATAAACGATCCGCGGCCATAGTAGAGGTGCACGCGCGAGAATCGATCCGAATCGCCGGCGATAAACGCATCTCCCGCGAGGCGATCGTCGCGCGCCGCGTCGCCGCCGAGCGATGAGTTCCAAGTTCATCATCGATAGCATGCTCCCAAAGTACCACCAGCAGTTCCATCACCAGAATTTGTTCGCGGGTGCCGGGGCGTCGCCTATAGAGGCGTCGCTTTCGTCGTCTCTGCAGTCGTCGCTGTCGACGTCGCTGTCGTCGTCGCTGTCCGGCGGGCTGGGAGCGGCGGCGCTGGGGGCAGGCTCCCCGGGCGCGGGCAGCCCGCAGAGATCCTCGTCCTCGTCGTCGGCGTCGCCGGGAGCGCCGGCGAGGATGTACCCTTACGTGTCGCACCACCAGCAGTTCGGGGGGTCGGTGCCGTTCTCGGCCGGAGGAGGGTTGTCCGCGGACGACAAGAGCTGTCGTTACCCGCCCGCGGTCGGAGGCGACCCCATGGTGAACTACGCTCTGGGACAACACAATGGTGGTGCGGCGGTGTCTGCCGCCTCGGCTAGCATGGCGGCTGCGGCTCAGTTCTACCACCAAGCCGCGGCGTCGGCGGCATCAGCAGCGTCAGCGGCGACAGTGGACGCCATGGGAGCAGCGTGCTCGCAGAACTCGGCTCAGCCCCTGCCAGACATACCGCGATATCCCTGGATGTCCATCACTGGTAAATCTTTAACTCCTTGACTGCATGTTTTGATGTTGTTCGTATTGATTTCTGAAAAAAAAAGTATATTTTGAGTTCTTATTTGAAAAGCATTTCATTAGTAGATTGATGCTTGAAAGTTCAAGCTCCGTATGTAGTATTTGTATTTATTTGGCTTTTTCTTTCTTATAATTCTCTGGGTGGATCGTAGAACATTTATTTCATTATCAGCATCTCGTGGATACATACACGAATAATTAATTAGTAATAGTAGTTTTATCATCAATTTTACGAACTGCAGTTATCCCATTTTTGCTGTTATTATATACTATGTACTATATACTACTATCTGTGTCACTGATTCCAATTAGAAACTACCTTCATAAGATCCCATTACCCTATTCATTGATAATTAAAAGAATTTTATCACCGTGCGGCATTTATATAACAATAAAATATATCGGTTATTGTAATAGGTATAAACGCAATAAAATGGGTCATTATTATTTTTATTGACATTATATTATTAACTACCAATTACTGTGTTCCTATCAAGCAATAACGCCATATATTAGGCTAATAACACTATAATACTAATGTAATTACGAAGATTACTCATTATCAAAATAAGTAATAAATAATAAATCAACTAATACAACATTTACAAGCAATAATGCCTTATATTAGGCTAACATCACTTTAATACAAGTATGTAATTACCTAATTATTAACAAAATCAAAAATAAATCAACTAAATTAATACAAAATAGCCTAAACTTTTATGTAAAAGTTACGTAAGTAATAGTATTGGTATATAAAAGTAAATGAAAACTTATAATGTTTTGAGATACAAAGGCGACCTTTGATAGTGATGAAATTCACACACAAAAAGGCTGTAAAACAATGAGGAGAGGTCGTAAAATAAAATTTTAGTTCGCGGGCCGCCCTATACCCGCCGCCGCCGCTAAAGTAGCCACACTTGGGCGGACTTGAGAAGCGCTGACTTTCATGTAACCAACACTTATATTTGCGTTTATAGCTTTATAGCTACGCATAAATATTATATATTTTCTTAAAAATTAGACAATTTGTGTTATTTGGTTAGCTATATGCTACTGAAACACGAGGAGGCTGTGTTCATTTTAGTAGCACTAAAAAAATATAAAATATTTATTTGGACCATAATATGAGTGGTATATGGACTAGACGGGGAAAAGATGAGAAAGAATAGAAGTCTTTATAGGAGGCCTATGTCGGTAGACAAGCTGTTGTAGAGGAGGGGGACGCAAGATAATCCGGACACCGATTACATAAATAATTATTTAATTTTTTTTTATTGTTATAAGAAAGTATATAAAAACAGCAATAAAGGCTTATATTATATGAGTGGTATGTAATTAATATGTAGGTACACAAGAGTGACAAGACTCAGTAATAAAAATAATAAATATTGTCCGACCCACCTACTCATTTAAACTTAAAATTCATAAACTAACCTAAGACACTAACTTTAATTCTGGACTAGACAGGTCAAGCACTAGACTTGTTTTATTACCTAGGCGTAATAAACTTCTGTGGGGTCCACTTAGTACCCAAAAACGGCTGTCGATTACAGTACTAAAGTGCCTGTATGTTTTGCATACAATGACACAATTATTTTTATACAGACTTTTATAGCCTTCTTCATACTGTATAATTAGTTATTTATTATTTTCATGAGCTATTTTTTTTAAATGAGTAAATTATATCTGGCTACTTTTATCAGTTTTATTTTAATAATGTATAAATATATATTCCTTTCCTCGTTGATTCGCCATTTTTACAAAGTTGAAATACTTACTAAAAAAATATCACACAGGAATTATTATTTTTCGTCTACATTCTACAACTGTTCATAAGCCAGCCATGGATGCCACATTCACTCATGGGGTCTGTTTTGATTCTCTAAATATTTTAATTCCTAATAACAATAGAGCAATTTGCTAATAAAGGTCACATTGACATTGAAAAACAGTTCTGTACATGTAGACTCAATAAAATATCCTAAATTAGAAACCTTCCACCATCATAAATTGATTTGTAATTAATTTTGGAATCGATGCATTTATTCAAATTTATTCTTTTTATCTAACAAATCTGTTCACTAATTCCTTTGAATAAAACAGTTTCGCTTTGTGGAAATAAACTTAAAAAAATAAGTATAAACATATCTAATTAAGAAATTACTTGTGTAAAGTTGTATGACGTATCTGAGGAATACAAAATCATAGGATGTTCGAGGAAATTAAAAAAGAACTCAATCTATTGATCTATGGGTATGGATGATTTTTGGAATACTAGCAATATACTGAGGAATGTAAACTTGATAGGATGTTGACATTACCCAGAAAAAGTATATGCCCCAACTTTTGAACTACGTACATTGAAAATTTGCAGATGAGTTTTTAGATAATTTAAAATAAATAGAGAGCGTATTGTACTATAGTTATACAATTTTCGAACACTACTACGGAACTCACTGTAGACGAATGGTTTGTTTATAAAAATAACTTTAGCCGCATTAAAGAAATGAGTGAATCAAAAGGATTATTTCGTCTGGAAGCGGAGCGACCTTCCTGGCACATGTCGACCATCAATAAACTCGACATGTTAAAGAACCTCATAATCAAAACCGATGGAGCATCGTAAGAGCGTCGTATCTCAGTAAAATTATATGAAATAGCCTATAATCGGCTTGTTTTATTTAGTATACGACTATTTCTGTGATTTGTTGGTAATGTTGGATTATAAAAACGTCCAGGGAGATGGAGGCAAAAATCTGTCTCAGCTGGGACGAAAATAACGTAGCAGGTGGCGGCTGGCGGCGCTGGCGTCGCACGCGCACGCGCTCTCAAAATTAAAATGGCGGACTTGGCATGCGCATGCTCAGACAGTTATTCGACGTAACGTGCAACGTTCTACTTTAATTTGACAATAATAACAGCATATTACTTATTAAGTCTACTTCAAAAGTTAGGTTGAATGAAAAGTATGAATCAGATTTTATTTTTAAGTTTATCGTAAAGAAACTATGGAGTAAACGTTGTGTTAGGTTAGATATGGGTATTGCTTGTTATTTTTAGTCTATAAATAACTCTTTCGGAATGGTTAGGTACGCCTGAACTTGAGCGTCTAAAGAATGCAGTATATCTATTCCATATGCATTTTTACGTAGTAACTATTTATATTATCATGAAGAAAATAAAGCGTATATCGACGTACGTCATAAGCGACTCTATTTTTTCTTCATCCAAGTATATTACACATAGTTTTAGGTTTACTTTCATAACAAAAAGGCATTGGGTTACATCATATTCTATGCAATTTCTGGGTAAAATAAAAAAATCAGAAAGTATTGATGACAAAATGGGACTATATTTGTTACTTCTTGTTAAAAGTCGACCTGGATCTGATACGAGCAACTAGCCATAGCAGTAGGTCAGAATCACAACTATGAGAGAACTCTAGATGTAATACAGGGAATCCTAGTGTCGGGGCCAGAGTTCTTCAACAACAATAGTTACGAAAACGGAACAAGAGCAGGACATCAACGAGAGCCCATGCATATAAGACATCAACCATACCTCTTTGGTTTGCCCATTCAGAAGACATCAACGATACCTCTTTGGTTTGCCCATTCGGAAAGACATCAACGAGAACTATTTGGTTTTCCCATACAAAAGACATCAACTAGACCTCTTTGTTTGCCCATACAGAAGACAATCACCGAGACATATTTGGTTTGCCCATAGAAAAGACATCAAGCAGACAGACCACTTTGTTTGCCCATACAGAAGACAATCACCGAGCCATCTTTAGTTTGCCAATGTAAAAGACATCAATGAAACCTCTTTTGTTTGCCCATACAAAAGACATCAACGATACCCTTGTTTGCCCATACTGAAGACATCAACGAGACATTTTTGGTTTGCCAATACTGAAGACACCAACGAACACCCATACCCATACGGGCAAACCAAAGAGGTCTCTTTGGTTTGCCCGTATGGGTTTTGGTGTGGGTATGGTCTATGGTCTTCTGTACAGAAGACATCAACGAGAATGTAACCTTTTTTAAATTGAACTGTTGAATAACCTTAATAAGAATTTAATTAATACAAAAAAAACAGGGCAGACCTAAGCGGTTATAAAATAAATACAATTTAAAAACTGTTACCTAGGGCGATGCATTAATTTTTAATCAAATAGAAAATTAAAGAAATATTACAAATGGTTATTTACAACTTTTCAAAGTATTCCCCTGCGGCATTAATGCACTTATGCATTCGACTGAATCGAAAAAAGCCGCCTAAATTGGTCTAATGAATTCAAAATCCAAAATCAAAATCGAGAGGAAATAAGCCAGAAGATTGAAGAAGTTCCCAGAAAGTTAAGAACTTCAATGACTTCCAGGTCTTCCAGGTCAACGGACTTTAACAGCAGAGACATGAATTAACTACCACTAAAAGGCCAATACTGCATTGACCATATCGGTTAATAAATTAATGGATCAGAAATAAAATACTTCCCTTCACTAAATATCTATTATAATATGTATGGAACACCATCCCAATTCTCAGCCTGTATCTGCAGCAGACAGGTGTGCATTTTTAAGTCCCATACAAAAGATGAGTCGCGCCCTATTCATGTGTGTACGCACGTAGAGAGAGCGCATGCGCTAAACAAATATGGCCGCGGTAGTAGCCAATCACAAGGCTCAGTTCACAGATAGACTCTACAGAGTGTTACCAATTAACGAACGTCTATTTTATTTCTTTATTATTATAATCTAAAATAGGACAACACATATACACCGTCCCGTGTCGTGCCGGCCATAGAGAATAGCACCACCCTAACTCTTCCCGTAGGTATCGTACGAGGCGACTAAGGATCTAGTGGATACTATTCTACACGTAGTAGACTGCTATAGGCTCGCCACCTATCACGTTTGTCCACCAAATCTTACGGCGAAGGTGGGAACTACCTGAGATTAGAGTTATGTACGAGTATGTATATACACCGTGAATTTTTGATGGCCGTACAAACATTAACAGTGAACATAGCAGCATAGTAGGGCACTACTATGCTGCTGTTAACTTTCACCAAGTAACTTTTCATTTGAACGAAAAATTAGCTTTCCGTGTTTTTAACTTCTATCTAAAAACCATTTTCGTCAGGTCAGTTCTGACATATATGACTTTCCCCAAAAAGTGTATCTAAAGTAAAAAAATCCGTATCCCCATATACAATTTTGATCTTGTAGATCGACTTTTGCGCAATATAGGTGCCATCATGTAAAAAAATCCGGCTAATTGCGAGTCGGACTCGCGCACCGAGGGTTCCGTTCTGAAAAGAATTTTTTTCGTTCTGAAAAAAATATGATTTCAATTTTTTTTTCTCAAATAATCGTAAATATTTCGACTTCGTTTTATTTTTCCCAGTGTACATATAACACTACTACTATAACACAGTAGGTACTAATTATTTCAAATTTATAGAAACATCAAGAAAATAAAAAATAAACCCTGAAATACATAAGAGACATCATCATCATCTATGAGACCGAATTATTTCAGATTTTTCGGCTTACAAACTTCAGTGATAGATAAGGGATTTTTCTGTCATTAACATAACTGCTAACATTTTTGGCTATACCTAAGTCAAAATCTGTAGCACATAAAATAAAATAAAAATAAATAAAGCCCTTTCATATGATACTCCACTTACCGCAGTTGCCCCACTGTCAAACCCCCTCTTTTCGGACCTCATTTTTCATAAAAATAAAATTATTTCCAAATTTATTTTACTTGGGATATATATCTGCACCTGCATCTGCGGGCAAGCAAGTCCTACAACTGTATAAAATTTAAAGTCGATAGCTTCGTTAGTTCCTGAGAAAAACAGCTGTGACATACAGACAGACGGACGTACGCACACCGATGTCTCACCATAAGGTTTTTTTTTACCATTACCATACCTAATTAACTGTCCACATTATTTAATTTTCATCAGACATGGCTAAGAACACAGAAAAACTGCTTGCATATGCTTGCCTGTGGGTGAAAAATTTTCTAATTTGCCTTCGGCATTTTACAAACCAGCGAGCGTTTGTAAACTGACAACGCCGTTAGTGAAAGGATGAATTATACAATTTGCCGACGACATTATATCCTACGAATCTTAACACCAAAAACAAGACTTCTCACTCCATCTAATTAAATTGAAATTGAAAAGGTTTTATTTACTTTTAAGTACAAGCACAATGTTAGGATCTCTGACTATAAATAATATAGATTTATATATAATTATAAAGAGAGAATATAGTATCATTTAAAACCTTCACTTTATATAAAAATCACTACACAATGCCGTTATTAAATATTACTAGTATCTAAGCAGTAACAGCTGCAGTAACGAATGAGTCACAGTAACAGATATTACAAGGTTCCAGGAGAGTATGGAGACAGTAACTGGCCAGTAATTTATGAAATTGTTGCTCAACTAAGCACAATCACGTCGCAAATTGACAGAATTACGTTGTGAACACACTCTATAATGAAACGATTGATTTTATTTGTATTTATTGTGAGAGTGTGGTTGCCCTGATGTTAAGAATAACTGTTTAAGTCCTAGCAGAAATAGCTCTATGTTAATATACATTTAAATATTATACAGGTAGTCCGAAAATGATTTTTGCCCGTTTGAAATACGAGAGAAAATACCAAGATAGGCGCGCGGACGCGACGTTCGATTTTTGAACTATCTTGAACTGTATTCAAACAACCAAAATCATGACATAGCCCGTTGTGCGTCGCTTCTAAATGGTTTGCATCAATCAATTGTGAACTTTATAGGTATATATTCAAGATTGTTCAATATTCTAATGTTGCGTCCGCGCCGCGTCTCTTGTGTTGTGTGTGGCTTGCACCTAACACATTTAAGAATTTTATTTGGATGTATTAATATTTACACTACTAATATAAAAATAATTTATCCGGTATACAGTTAGTATCTATAATTCGACACTTTTAGTACATTCACACAAAGTACAAAGTACATTCACACAATGTTTTGATTGCCAACCAAAGCCATTCTGACGGCCATTAAAATATGCAAATGTTAAAAAATAAAAGCACATTTTATAAAGCTTGGCGTCCATATTTTAAAATGAAACAAATGATTTAAAAGACATAAAACACTCAATAAAGATAATTACTTAGCTATTTCGGCCAATTAAATTCGCAGGAGTTATCTAAAACTGGTTTTAAAATATCACGTCAATCCAAGTGACAGTACCTACACACCTAGTTTAGTTGTTCGGTGGGTAGTTTGGGTAGGTTATTGGAAGTTAATTGTTGTTAAGCGATACGAGTTACAAAGTATGTAGGTTGAATTCTGGGTGTTCCATTATGAGCACTTGTTAAATAAAGAGCTGAACTCTAAGGCAGAGACTATCACCAGGCTGGTTTCCTCCTGTCACTAAGCAATATGTAACTCTAGCTCACCTGAATAGTCAGTTATGCGCAGTCATCACCAAAGTTGAAGCGGATCTTGCGGAGATTAGTCCATACACGGCAGATGTATTATTGGTTAGTTCCATAACTAAATGTTAGTAAGCGGGTGTACACACACAAATAGCACAAACAATATCTTAAATTCACATAAAATAATGAAGTTTTCTTCAAAGCGAAAAAGCGAAGGGAACTGCGCCTCAACCAAGCACTTGCTTGACTTAAATTTAGTAACCGAAGAAAATGTTAGAATACAAATAAATTTAAGCTAATTTTGTGATTTTTTAAATATCGAAAAATAAACCAAAAACACAAACAATAAACTCTATAATATTTAGTCGAATTGGTAAAAACGCAATCTGATTATCCCACTTCATGTGGAAAAAACGTCATGTTGACATTTTTTCGACAGGGAAATATTGTTGCCATGTGAAATTTAATGTTTCAAAGAATCATCAGTTTTTGGTGGGACTATAGTATTAATTTGTATAAATTTCAACAATTGAAATGGTTATTCCTGAAATACGGTTGTTTTTTCCTACATATGGCCACTCAAAAGATCAGATAATGAACTAATGGCGATTACAACAGTAGTTTGATCAGAGTCCTTCTAATGAAATCATTCTAAATCTGAATTTCTTCAGGCATATTTTATTGACTCCAGTTTTAATGTGAATTCTAGAAAATCATAAAATAAAAATATAGAGACGGAATGTTGGAATTTTCATTTTTTTATGACTTTGTTATGAGGCTATAATTTTCTATTCTTAGCTACTTTCGTATTCGTTCTAAAACACTTAAAAATACAAAATCTTAATCTTAATTTTTGTAAAACCACATATACAAATACAAAAATACAAAAATATTTATTAACCCAAAAATATTCAAATTATAATCACTTAACAATAGTGTAGTTACAATGTATAAGTATATATCGGTCTCTACTACCGGCACTGGCCTCATCGGCCGTCTTGCAGCGTAGTAGATAGCAAGTCTAATTAATGGCCTGGGGGATACACTTATATAAAAAATAGATAAAAAATATTATTATTTTAAAAATAAAATAAAAAAATAAACTGTTGTGAGAGGGTGTTTGAGGGTGAGTGTGTGTATCAAATATTACTTATGTATTAACGTCTAGGTGATGTTAAAACATAATTGTTACAATTTTACAAGTAATTGCAACACATTTAGAAACTACACTGAGATAAAATGCCTCCGTATCTGTTTTCCCAATGAAATATGAGGCTGATACTGATATATACTATATACGACACTCTTAACCTTTTTAGGGATTCGTTCTCCGAGAGATTTGTTTTTTATTTTCATTAATGTTTTACCCTGCTTGTTATCTCGGATGAATTGTATATGGAAGAGCGTCGATTTATCGACATGCTGTTGGATTAATCGAATTCTTAACATAATATGTATTTTTCGAGTAATTAACGATTTCACTTCGTCCAGACAATTAAACGTTTCCGATTGGTAAACTCATTAAAGGTTTTAAAGAAACCGGTGGTAGGTAAGTACCTGAATTGTTCTTAATTGGATATAAAATTAACATGTGGAACGCTAAATACGATTGGGGTTTGGTGTGACAATTATATACTTAATTCATTTTTATTTTTATTATTTATACCTAAATGTTTATGATTACTAATTATTTAATACGTCCTATGATTTTTTTATTTAGGTACTTACTCGTACATCACTACGTAGATAATCGTCATTTTATGTAGTTTGACATCACATACCTACTTGATTCTTTTTTAAACTTACTAATAATGGCTTAAAAATAAATTTTGCCGTATCGTGCCGGCCATAAAGAATAGCACCACCCTAACTCTTCCCGTGGGTGTCGTACGAAGCGATTAAGGGCCTTGGTGAATACTATTCTACACCTAGTAGACGGCGGCGATAGGCTCGCCACCTATCACGTTTGTCCACCAAATCTTACGGTGAAAAGGGGGAACTACCTATAATGAAGGTGATTCCTCTGTCTACCCCATCGGGGATAACGGACGTGAGAGTTAGGCTATAAATTATGGCTTCATGTAATATTAGCAATTTTTTATGCAGATTATCACGGATTGTATGACAGATTATTAGTTTGTTAGAACTTATAATTTTAAACAGATCTAGTTATTCTTTGGTTTAGATAAGCTAGTACCGTTACTTATAAGCAAAAAATAATCACTTGATCACATATAAAAGTGCGATCAGCTATTAACGATTCTCCCATAGTGATTTTCTAAGAAATTCTTGGCAAATTAAACTGTTTACAGTGTTTCTCAGATAGACCGTATAATTACACCACTGGATGAGTTTTTAATTGATAAATAGTAGTAATTCCGTACAAAAACTGATTACTTATTTACTCATTGTACAATCATTATTGTTACCTTCTTCACATGCCATTTCCGTGGATTTGTTTGTTTAGTTGCATGTATTTACAGTTTTATAGCCTTAATTGTGTATGCTGACAATAGAAAAGCTTACAAATAAGTAATAAAATTTTAATTAACTTACATTTTTTTCTCATTAGCCTTGTTTTAAATATTAATCTCGAAGATACCCTATAAGATTCCAAATTATATGTCTTCACAATTTTCTTGTCATTCTTTTACTTGACGTGGGTAGGGTAGGGTAGGGTATGGGTATTCTATTCTACCTATATAGATAGATTAGTTGCCTGATGCCCTATCACCTTTGAATCATGGTTTACCTATCCTAATATACATTATAATTTGCGTTTCATTGATTCTTATGCACAGGTATAGTCGGATAATTTTTTAAAGTGTAAACCTCTTAGGTCTCTCCCCTTCCACACGCGATACTTTGCACAACAGAAGACAATCTCTGTGGAACTTTGGCGCAAAATATATATATTTTTAATTCGCATGAATGTCAATATTCCAAAGGATACCTAATATACTGCTCACTGTACATAAGTAAATACTTGTATCGTGGTTTTGTTTTGTGTGAAAATATCTGTAACATACACTCGCTCACTTAGCTTGCAGTACAAATAAAACTAAACTTAGTGATTCATTGTTGCCACAATATTTATGTAGTGATTGTTATTGAAACAAAAAGTATTGCGCGTAGAGTGGAAGGAGCTTTATGTGATTGAATGTACACAGAAAGTAGTGTTCCCGTTTTAGTTATTTTTCATGTAATTTAGTCTTTATGTATCCATGTTTTGTTGTGCATGCATCTTTGCCGAAACAGAGACCTTTCAATACGATTGATAATAGATTTTCCATTTCCAGATTGGATGAGCCCCTTCGACCGCGTGGTCTGCGGTGAGTTCAATGGTATTTATCGTTTCAAATTTATTTTCTTTTAGTTTTAAGTCTTTAGATTAAGATATTGTATTCGTGCGAGAAAAATGCCATCTTGTAACTCTAAAAAACATAATGCATAAGAAAGTAAGTACCTATAAAAATTAGAATTTATTTTAAAGCAGTGCTTAATAAATTAATAAACTCTTGGGATGCTCCTGTAATATTTTCATGAATGCATCAGAGTAAGATTCATAGTAGGAAAGTATATTCCTAGACCGAAATTAATAATAACAATTAACGACAAACCTGTTAAAACCAGATCAATGGTATTTTTGTCAAATGGACGTCATAAATAATCGTGGACAACTGTACCACCTACGGAGTCGGACCAAAATGTCGCAGATGCAGCTTCCGCGTGGTTATGACGTCACTTCCCATTGAGAACATTCATTTGAATTTAAAACGTTTTGCGGTATTTGGGTCTGTTTAGAAACCAATTTAAAGAGCCTGCCTTGAAAATTCACCGTATTTGGACAAAATTAAAGAAGTAACAATTTTACTTAGGTACCGATTGATTTAGTAAAAACAATATACAAGGTTTATTTTCGGAAAAATGAAATGTAGTTAAATTGTGACTCAATTTACTCGTAATACATAACTGAAATTCGTTATTTAATCATCAGAAACGTTTATCGATTATGGATTCAAGCATATTTTTCTCGCACGTGTGCAAAAGTTCACAAAACAAACGATTACCTA
Source organism: Hofmannophila pseudospretella (assembly GCA_947369225.1). Taxonomy (NCBI): domain Eukaryota; kingdom Metazoa; phylum Arthropoda; class Insecta; order Lepidoptera; family Oecophoridae; genus Hofmannophila; species Hofmannophila pseudospretella. Next base: position 6,277,432 of record OX376321.1, on the reverse strand, counting down.
ATGCCTTCCGTACAATTTTGTTGCAATTATTCATTTGACATGGCTTTGTCGAATCATGACAATTAACCAAATGACTGTTTCCTTCATTGGACGTTTTCAAATTAGACGATAACGACACCGACACGACAAAGCGTCTAGTACTAAATGTAGAGACATCGCATACCAACAATCCATCGTCTAATGTGAAAACTCGCATTCAGTCTCGGAAAGGTTTCTTCTGTTTTATTCGTACGAGCGTTTTTTGAACGTCGTGAAACTAAAACTTATTATTCGAAATTGTTTAAGACAGCATAATGGCTTTATTGATTTATGACATTATACTTGCTCAGTTGAGCATTTAGAAAGTGCTAGCAAGACGCCTCTTCTAAACACTCGTACGAAAACAGCCTTCAGCTGCCTCTCCAATTACTAGATTGGCAGTCACTTCACTTCAAAGTATTTTTCCTTATCTCCCGAAAGGCTGCCTAGTTCACGGTCGCTATTCCGGCTTCCGAGAATAGGGCGACTACAGTCAGTTCTAAAACCGAGAGAATTGTATTTTTTTTAATTTAAAATGAATATTATTTTTTGAAATGGTACGGTCTTACTGGATACGCTCGATTAAATTTTAATTAGCATTATTAATTTTAAAGCCTTCTTAGGTTTTAATGGCTCTCAGATATAATTTTTGCGTGTACACGACGATATTAATTCCAAATTGATTACTTCCATGACTCTTAACAATAATCTATGCCTTTTAATTTTTTTTACAAATGAAACAAACTTCAATGACAAAAAATAGAAAGGGTTTAAAAAGTTTGCAAAGATCTGCAAACTTTCTCCAAGAACAAAAGCCCAATATTGGGTCACCCATAAACCGTACATTAAGGTAAAAAGCAAGGGTTGGTCGTAAACCTTTGGAATTTTCAAAAAAGAAACAATTCAACGGACTGGACAAGTTTCACCAACTGTGCGAAAAAATATATTTTGAAATTAAACAAAGGGCTCTAGGCGATGGGGTTGTGCAAATTCTCTTTTTGTTGAATTTTGCGCGCCTTTGTACTTTCAACGTGTTTACAAATAAGGTATAACTCAAAGGGTTTTAAATCACGGTGTCGAAAGCTTTAAAAACAAGCTTAGAATGGGGCCCATTGTTTTGTTGGCACGATCGCAAATTGCTTTATTACCAGTTTTGTGGGCCGAAGTAAGTCGATATCACCGAAATCGCAGTCAAAACATCGTTGGTTGTCCATACGGTGTCGTGAGATGGAGAAAGGGCCTGACTTCAAATATTGGTATTCATATTTTGTATTTGAATCACGTGGTCGCCGCTGACGAGGCGTCTTGAATTCACCATAAAATAATGCCTATAGTTTGTCAATATCAATAAAAGAAAATTTCTCATATCGGCAATTTTTATGCAACATTTAATATTAAAGTCAGCAGAACTTTTTAGCAGCATTTTACGTGGTATTCACCAACCGCTGATAATTTACATTTAAAAGTTAGTAACATACTCATATTTTTGAGCTTTAGGTATTTACCCTATGAGCAAATTGTAATATTGCAAAAGATTTTCTTTCTATTCTACTTATCTTACTTAATTCGTGTTCTATTTCATTACTTCGTTACAAGGTGTTCTTACTTACTTCTTCTACAGGGTAGATTAAATAGTGACTTCAAAATTAAAAATCTAGACTCATATATATTCGATCGTATGATCGATAAGTTCTGAGAATTATTTTAAAATTCGGTACCCGATCGGAATTGTCAAACTGATCTTTATTAACTTTAAATCCTTAATGTGAGCATCGGACTGTATACTGCCGCATTACTGTCTTTATCATCAATATATTATACAAACAGTGATCTTATGCCAAACAAAACATAATAATAACACTTTCGGACTTTATAAAAGGCATTTTATAGCGTCATAACAATTTAGACCTAATCACTGTCAAATACTGTCAATCGTAACTCTACCGTTATAAAGTGATTGACGCTAGTGTTGTAAAAAAAAGTTTGTCCGCGAACAATAACTGTTGAGAATTGACCATAAAGTGAGCGACCTTGTGGCAATAAAAATTTAACGAGCCAAGCTCGTAGTATAGTAACACAGAGCCAGATTCGTAAACGTGACTGTCATAGAAACAGCTGGTTCGACATCTGTGCAGGCAGTGTCTTCACGACGGACGACGAGCTTTTTACAGTCTTTAAAATAAGAGAAGACTTAATGAAACAAGTGCCTGATTTATTGCTGGTTATTTTTAATGAAGTTGTCTGATCAATCGACTAGGTACTTACCAAGTCGTATAAATTTGGATGTATTTTCGTCTATCTTTATTGTTTTTATTGACTACCGTAAATGTCAAAGTATCCCGCTGTGTGGTAAAAAGACGACGCGAAAATGTTGACCATTCGACGAATATGTAGGTTTGCGTGTTATTTGCGAATGCTTTGCCGTACGTGTCCCGCAGTCCCGTCACCAAATAAGCAAAGAACATGCAAAATAAAGATATCTTGCCCTTACACAGCTTATCTCTTCGAGCTACTACTCAACTATTTTGTTATTTTTACGTGTCGTACGTAACTAAATAAGATAATGGCGTGACGGCTTACTCTTGACGAGTATATTTTATTTTGTAATGTGGACTCGTTAATGTTATTATACGAAATGTCAATGTCACTAGTTTTTGCAACATAACAACATTATATCTGTCCTACTCGCACATATAGTCTAGTCGGTTATTAGATAAACACAACACTATGACCTAGAACTAAAATCCGTACACGCCTATATTCGTCGTTCAAGGCTACCATTGTTGATGTAGATTACGATTACGAATTACGTAACCCACTAGTTTAGCTCGCAAAAAAGCTACGCAGGTTTGTCGACCTCAGCTGCATGTCTATGTATGTAAATTTTAATCAGCAATGCATGTATTCTATACGTACAACACATGTTCAATGTAAATCACGCGTAAAAACATGAGATTGACGAATCAAAATTTAAACGTATTCGTATTCTAAATCATTTGTTTCCATTTTATTATTCACGACAAACTAATTTTATTGTATACAATTTAAGGTACTATAATCGTCTAATAAATTGTGTATTTAACTATTTAATCAATAATATGTAAATCACTATTTGATACCCGTTGTTGTTTGATGTTACAGCAATGTTATTCAGACGTAAGTTTAATTTAGTGTAGTAAATACACGTTCCTCTTACTGAGTGAGCTCTTAAAGAACTCCGACTGTTACAAAATACAAGATCCATTTTTATTGGCATCATGAATGAAGCTGGTTTATATTGAGATTCACGCATCAAATGTTCGCATGCGTAGTTACTCGTATAGTTTCCTACTCTTCTCATAGATTACCTATCACTCTGTAATAGTTAGTTCCATAGAACTTGGCACTGATATTCAATTCACGTTTCCCTAGTATGCATGTAACATATCTTTACCATGCTTTCTTAGAAACTCATTGATATGGTAAGCATTAATGCAATATCTAAACAAACAAGTTGTTATAAGTATAAACTAAACTTTTATTCTACCGGTTAAATAAATTCCGAAATATGCGGACACACTCCCGTGGGTCTAGATTATTTATTTAACAAAGAGTACCTAGCTACCTATACCTACCTACTACATATATATAAAAAAGTCATGAAATTACGATTCTAGTTGCTGTAATAGGCAATTAATTATTACTTAGGTATTCATCAAAAGTCTAACACCAGGTTTTGATTTTTTTTGGTATAATTATTAAGTATATCCAGTTATTGTTTAGAGTTTAGTTCTTGGAATCTTCTAGACGACACATAATTGTTTAATTTTAGGTAAGCACTTATACGTATGTCTCGTTCCAAATTCCTATACCTACAGGTACTCGTAGGTTCCGTTCAGTAGGTGCAAATATTTGAACGCGAGCGTGTTAGGTGAAAACACGTCACTTTGCAATTTTAATTTGTATCCTGTTGACATAAAAGCTAAATTTTATTAGCAATCGATCGACGAGGTATGTTCTTACTCACTGACTAAATAAGACATTTTTTACACAAACCGCGTTGCCTTGCAGCGGATGTAATACTAAATAAGGAATGGTTGCAACTTATAGGTATGTACATAAAAGTATGAACTTGAATGTGAGTTAAGTATAGTAATAAATAATTCTTTCTTTCACTTACTTTATCCTTATCTTATACTTTTTGTTCACATAAATTTAGAACTCCTTAATGCATTAATTAACATTAAAGTATTCAGTACTTTAGCTAAATTATATTTTTTATCAATATAGGTACCTTTTAAGTACCTACTGAGATCAATTTCAATTGAGGTCTCTTAAGCATAGATCTCCAGAAAAATCTTTGTACTATTTTTTCAATATTAATTGTTTTTATTATTCCTAGTGTAGGATAATAAAGTGTAAATAAATAAATAAAGATCTGTCAGGAATTATGTATGTTTTACCTGAAATTATATCACTTTTCTTTATTACTTAATACTTACTTATAATGATTTTAATTAACTTAAAATATCCGCCTTCCATCCATCCAACTTTTCATTGATTTACTGTGGAGGTACTCGCAGATTCATCCATTGCCGACTGTACCACTACTGCACCAGTCACCATCATCAAATAGATCTACGTACTCTACTTGGAATGCTGCACTCACCTCGGACCTATGAATAAATCAATAACTTAATCACAGTGACAGCTTACTTAGCATACTGTTTTATAACAAAATAATGTATTCATACCCTTACGAGTACATTCATAATTTCTTAGAGACAGTTGGATATCGAATTTATTTTGAACATGAAGAGTAGCTGTTGGAATTTATACGGCCTAATTATTCTGACAAATAATTACGTATGTAGGATGGCACGTATATACTCTAAAATATGATTTAGGAAATATATTAATATTCTATGACCACGGTCTTAGAATTAAAAGCTAGAATAAAATTTCTCAGAAGAATTAAAGTTTGTGTCCAGCTGATAAAGGATTTTATTTTTAAAACTACCAAGTTTTCTGCCAAAGGTCATACTATAAATGTTTATTTATTTAATATAAATCAGAGCTAATATATAATGTTACTTGAAAATCTCCTAATTTTTCATTCGGTGTATTTGGGCCAAACTACAACTATATCAGTAAAAATACTGTACTATTCGCATTGTACAATGCGACGACATGCAAAACAAGAAAGAAACAAGGAAATAAACTTTGTTCTTTTCCGTTTTGTTACGTTAATATGTACAAAAAATTTGAAAATTGACCCCATGTACTACAGCTTGTAAGAAAACCAACCCTGGTTTCATTTTTGATTACACAGGATTACGCAAGCGATTTGACTGTCTTGGCAGCGAAGGTCAAGATGCACTTCAAGTAATTTAGCCAGTGGAGTAAGCAAGTCATTTTTGAAATTAAATGTGGACTTCTATGATTAATAGCTGTTGCTTACTCTTTTCCAAATAATAGATGTTGTTCTCGGGTTAATGTCCTCTCGAGGTTCAGTCTGTCGATGTTCCGTCCTGTCGAACTTCATTCGATCGATAAATAATGCCCTGTCCTGTCGAAGTTTAGTCATTCGATGCAGTGCGTCTGGCAGTCGGCGAAATAAGAGTAGCTTCCAATTAGAACACTTTAAATTTTTGCCATATAAATATATTTTCTGTAACGCTTTTTGCAAAGTTCAACGTCGGGTGTAGACAGCGCATGGAGTTACATGGATACCGCGACTACTGCCGCAAAAGCGTAATCGATGTCGATGTATATAAAGCTCTCAAATTCACTATATAATTGTTCACAATCTCAATCTCAAAATTTTATACTAAATCATGATTTTGCGACCTGTTCGTTATGCAGTTTCCTTTACATAGGTAATAATGGAAACAGATATATAGGGCTATGCAACTACACTAACAGGCATAGGACATAAAACAACCACATTTTTTGGGAACAATTTTATTATTTATTTAAAAAATATTTAATAGGTGTTGTGCTAACTACTGAATAATTAAGGATATACGTTTTCGCAGCGGATTCTCAACAGTTTTATTACGATCGTCTTTTCGATGTATATCTGACAAAGCATATCAAAAATGTCATAAAGAAAAATATAAAATATTAGACCTCTTTGCGTAACAATAGGGATATATTCCTCAGGTAAAAATATGGATGATATTGATATCATATTTAAATATATATTTTTATGTCTGAACTAATGGGGCCTGATAAAGAGTTAAGGTTAAATAATATCTATCTGAATATCTTGGAAGCTCAAAAATGCCGAAAAAATTATGTTCTTAAAGCATGTTAAGCACAAAATAACGAAAACTTGAATATACAATATAATACCCGTAGTATGTTCACATACAATCCATATTGCTCTCAGAAGTATGACTCAACGAACTCCGTTTCTGTGGAGGCATTGTTCAAAAGTACGACGAACTTTCAAACTTGCTCTGCTTACTACGTTTCGGTTATGTCGATGCTATGTTAATGCTGGCTGGATGTCGTCTGCCAACGCTTGAACGAATTTATTTTATTCGTCTGCTTATTAGACAACTCTACTAATGCTAATACTACGTTCTAGACAGTTTATTAAAGTAAATATTGACGCTACGCTAAAACCTTTGGAGTGAAATAAATCGACGACTTTATTGGTAGTTAGCCAAACTTGTTAGCTTAGGATCAGAGAAGTTTGATCTGTTTGTTTCTAGCGTAAATAACAAGTCCCGTACTCTAAAAGTCCATACGTTACGAAGGCGTGTTCGATGCGATAACAGGCGATTTGGTTATATGTTTTAGGTGTCGATTGCTCTCAAAGGGATTAAATGAAACTCATACAATTTATATCTCTATTAACGTTGAGTATTGTTTACACACGTCTCGGCCTCGGAGGCTAAACGCAGGCGCTTGTGAAAACATTCGAGTCCAGATTAAAGGTAGACCTGGCCACCTACACTGGTATACAAGACCTGTTGGACCTGTAGATAAAGTTTATAGTTGGGTTGATTCGAAGGGGTCAGCTTTCACTGGTGACGCTTTAAGTTTGTTTACAGCGGGCTCAGCGTTTTCCTGCGGGTTTGCATAACTCGAGGGTAGTCTCAATAAAAACAAATTGGCTCGCTGACCAGAGTTGCGCATTACACACGTACGAGGAAGCCGGCGACACGCTTCAAGGTGATTTACTGATATTTCAAACAACTTGCAATGTTGTTAAGTAAATTAGAGCGCAGTAAACATTAACAACTAACCACTACTTCTGAAATGCCAGATTCGTAAGTGAAAGCTCTGTCCATTATTCAATAAAATGTTCATGCCACTCGAGCCTTCGAGTGGCATGAACATGCCATGCCATGTCAGAGGCCTCCCTGACATGGCCTAGCCGTTAATTTTCAGATGAATTGTGCCACTTCACGTCACCTATACTGGTTCTAACCGCGCCCAACATTGGATGGTCACATTCGGATCAAACATACTTAGTAATTTCTTAGGGTAAGGTTTTGATTTGGCTCAAAATTTCTTTCGAATCTGATACTTACATAATTTCCCCTCCATAATAACTTGATTTATAAAGTCGGTCTCATATACATTTCCTACTATTATTATAGTATTTATGGATACAAAATGCAAATTTTACACTTAGAATTCTATCAATTTGTATAGATATTTGACCTAGTGTCTAAGCTAAGTCTGTGTAACCGGAAATCGTGAGCTAGATTTAGGTGCGACTTTTGTCATTTTGTGAATTTGTGACTTACAAATGAGTTAAACTGGCACAAGATTAATATGTTGCAGAAATCTACTAGGTATTTTAATAAAGGTACCTTGGATTTTTTAATGCAAATATAATTTGTGGCAGTGAAATTAGAATTAATATTCAGGATTTAATGAAAAATTGATGCAGTGATGAATATTCGTTGATTTGCATATTTCTTAATGGTATGATGTGACTCTGTGCAGAATCTTCTTCTTAGTCGTATTCATTCTAAGAAATTAATCACATAGAACGACTCTCTTGACAGAATTAATCTGGTGGTTTGCCATTGCCTTCCCCATTTCTCACACCGGTTATCTCAGTGTGCAGGTTTCCTCACGATGTTTTCGATCACCGTCAGAGCAGTCGGTAAATGTATGTAAGTCTTTCGAAAAAACCGAAAAACTCGTTGGTACCTATGAGTACATGGTATTGCCTGGTTTCGAACTTGGACCTCCCGCATGGGAGTCCGACGTCCTAGCTACGACGCCACCGATGCTCCCATACACAGAATCAGCCTGCTATTTATGTGCAATGTAGCAATGCTTGCATTGCTGTGTTTTGGTTTGAGGGGTAAGATAGCCAGCATTACTCGTATTACCAGCACATGAGGCACTCCATCCGAGTACCCAATTAAGGTTAGCAAACCCAGTATATGATGACCTCTTACCATCAGGTGGTCCGTTTGACTGTCCGGTATCGTTTATGATTACCTACAATAAAAAGAACATAGAAATGTTTGATCTCCTTGTACCCACATTATACCGGTTAGTAGAGATGAGGTTTATGAGTATTACACATTAAATGAATATGAATATGCTAAACAATATCCAGTTAAATACATAGTATGCAAGAATATATACTAGTGGTAGTGGGTCAAATTAGTTGGGTCACGAGTCGTAACCTGTATATTTCATATATTCTTGCATACTATGTATTTACCAAGAGCAACTGCATTACGGCTGACTGATCCCACCAGACAGTAGGACCACGGCCCATTATCGAGATACTGTACCACTACAGTATCTCGATAATGGGCCGTGGTCCCACTGTCTGGTGGGATCATCAGTCAGCCGTAATGCAGTTGCTCTTGATCCCATTACATGACAACAAACAATTATAATATATTGTGAATTGTGACTAAAGTGGCCTGTATCTGATGGACTTCATTACACTTGGAAATAAAAATAGAGTGGGACCACGAGCCGTAATCTACAACTATTACTGGTAGTCCCACTATGCAGTGGGATCACGAAGCTACGTTTTCAGGCTAGTGGGACTACGAGTAATGGTGGGACCACGAGTCACACACCAAATATATATCTAATTAAATACACAGTATGCAAGAATACATGAAATGTTTAGCCTCCTAACGGTATTTATGATAAAATCTTGCTGTCTTTTAAGAATAAATATTATAGGTAAAATAAATAAGGTAAAGGACAAGGAGTCATGTTACAGACAGTAGTAGGCGCCTGGGACTAGTCGGCTAGACCTACAGTTTAGGGTTGCTACGCATTGATATGTTCAAACTTTGCCATATCATCATTATTGTAAGCTACACAAATATAAAATGGTTGTTCGAGTTCCGGCACTATGAAGGAGGTATCTGTGTAAAGTCGGTCTGGGGTACCACCCTTTTACCTATTTCTGCCGCAAAGCAGCAATGCGTTATAAAGGCACATCATGAGGCACTTCATCTAACTCCTCAAGGCTAACCTTGTGCTGCTAACAGCGCATCGAGAACCCTCAAATAACATAGATAGTGAGGTGAGATGTCTATGGGAGTCGGTGACCACTTATCTTATGATAGGAGGCCGGGAATAACCCAGCGGCACTTCGACCCTTGAGGATATTTTGTGCCTACCCTATTTTACAAACTGGTCATCTCAGTGTGCAGGTTTCCTCACGATGTTTTCCTTCACCTACTGCTCTAATGAGCAGTCGGTATATGTGCGTAAGTCTTCGAAAAATACGAAAAACTCATTGATACATGGCACTGCACGATTTCGAACCCGGACCTCCCGCATGGTAGTCCGGTGCCCTAGCCACTGTACCACCTACTCTCTCGGTGACCACTTACCATCGCCACTAAACTTACCGTCATGTGACCCATTTGCTCGTCTACCTCCTTATTTATTCCTACAATACTATTAACAAAAACCATGTTACACGCGGCTAGAGTTTTGGGTCTTCTTATTCAGTTGGAAGTTATTTTCAGCATCAACGACGTTTAAAAGAAACTGGTTTCGATAGCAGGCTGACCTACAAGTCAAGTGGTATGATAAAATAAATGTTTCGACAACCCTACGGGTCTTGCGCATTAATCTGAGAGATACAATCGCAGCAGAGCGCGCCACGTAAATCTCAGATACGTATCTTGATATACAACTGGTGGGGCGACATTTTCACCTTTGAATGCCTTCGTTGTTTGCCGTGGGGTGACACCTTTATACGGGTTATGTACTGATACAGGTATACATACGAGTGTGTTCGGTATTTATTACCAAAGTAGGCTACAGGAAGCTTTGGACACCTCATCGCAAAGAGTCTTAGTTGCCGAGGAGAAGCGCTGGAATTCAGGATATGAAAACATATCCAGTTTGATAAACGGGGTTTTATATGTACACCTTTAATCAAAATTTAGCATAATGCAATTGTCAATTGAAAGAACTATGTTTTTCCGATATTTTTTAAGTACAATCAACTGCAGAAGTTGATGGGCAATCAAAAAGTCTAATATTCCGTTTTACAGTGCATGTCATACCTAATAACATAGTGTATGACAATTATAATCAAAAAGTCTAATACATACATACATTACACGATGATATGATTATGTAGACAGTTAATGCAAAATTAATAGCCTAAAATAATTTTTAAACCTTTGCTTGTTTTCCCAATCCGATACTCTACATTGATAATGTATAACGTTATTATATTAACAACTTTGTTATGACTTTTTCAACGCTGTTTAATAGCACTAAATCGCTCGTTATATTACCGAATGATGCTATAATTAACAACATTTCGTGTGAGTCACACATTTGCATACTAGAACAAACTATGTTCTATACTCATTTTACTTACCTTTACCTATAGTTTCGCCCTACAAACTTAAAAAAAGCTCGCGTTTTCCAATTAAGGCAATGTTCAAGTTATTTCATTACCACTAATAAGATATTAAATGGTCATTTTATTGTAGATAACCTTAATTGTGCGATCCAAGATTTTTTTACGCGCGAGCACCTTTTGAAATCAGCCGACTGGATCAGTACGTAGTACATTTTATAGGATATTCAACTTACTGGAGACTTGTTTCAATAATTAAAGCGATTTACTCGTATATTGTATTGCAGAGCTTCCCTTTGTGATAATTTCACGTAGAAACTCAATTACATTATGAGGAGTTAAATATTTCTATTATTGATTTTGATAGATTCTAAAAGTGATTAAGTACAATCTCGAGCGATAATCGATCGTCTTTCGAAACATTCTGTATGTATAAGTTTGTATGTTCAATCTAACCGTCACTCATATTTCATTTTAAGTACCTACATTATGTTTAATGGAAATGCAGTGCGGAAAACTGAATTTAATTTGAAACTAAACGAGCCCAGTTAATTACTGAGACGCTACCACCCACGAAGAATACAGCATACTTGTGCATGTTCACTAGTTATGTTGTGTGCCATGCCAATGCCAAGTTATAAAACATGAATAAAATGATATAATTACTATGCAAGTCACATGTTGAAATATTACATTCCAGTGGAGATTTATTATGCGTTTTGCGTAATTTCTATAATGTCCTAAAGGTAAATACATTAACAAGATCTTTGAATATTTATTTAACCATTTCTATCTGATTATAAAAACCTATATAATAAAGATTCACAGAACACGGATTAATATTTAGATTTGCTTCAGCTGATTCCCAAACATACACGTAATTTTAGTCGGAACGCTCCCATAGACGTGGAACACCATTTCAGGGTTTAGCCATGATATTAATGTTATACCCATTTCCAAAGAGTACTATATACTCCAGTCATTACAGACATTATCAGTAGATTCGTCTCAACTACACGGTCTTATCAAATTGTTTGAAATAACTTATAGTTAAATCTACGTGCTCGCACCTTATCTTCTATTACACAATACCTTATCTACCCACAGGATAGTTTCATCACGGGCGTACACAAGCCATCTCCCACATACAAATACGTTACATCTCAATCAGCCGGTATAAATAATCGTGCTTACATCTGTAATCTTGAAGTACACGGTTTGATAATCGATAAAGTAAACCGTTTTATACATCAATTGAGCGCGCTGCCTACGCGCAACGTTCCACCGACAAGCCCTTTTCTGCAATTAAAACGATTTCTACGTAGTCGAGTATTTTTAATTAGTTATATTTGCATGTTTCTTAGTAGGTACTTGCGTATTTTCCAAGATAGTCATGTAAATTATGATGTTTACTTAATTTACGAGAAGCTAAGTCGTCGAAAGCCAATACGGATGATGCAATTTTTTTAACCATTAAATGTTTTTCATAGGTTTGCAAAAACATGCTTTAGTGTGGTGTACTTAGTGTTCAACACGGTAATTCGCCCTATTACTAACAGTCGTAAAAAAGCAACAGACCATAAAATAATGTTCTACGTGTATAGTTTTAGTTTAAAACTCCTGTCTTTTTCAAGTTACATAGTCAAGAACGAGACACACTAAAAACTTATTGTTAGTTGATAGTGCAAGCATACTGCAATGAATGCATGGTGTTGATATTTTAAATGCAGTAGCTGACGTAATAGAGCCGATATATCCGAAAAAACCGGACTTGTGTGAGTTGGACTCGCGCACCGAAGGTTCCGTTCTCAAAAGAAATAAAAAGTTCTAGTTTTGAAAAATTAAGGTTATGATTTTTTTCCAAAAAAATATAAATAATTAGATTGTATTTTTTTTTTCGGAATAAGTATATATAATACCTTCTACCAGTACTATTTTTTAAATAATTTTTCCTGTAAAATATAGGGGATTATCTATGAGTTTCAATTATTAATGGTCATTTTGTGCACATTTTTAATAACAAGTCAAAAACTTGCCACACTTTCAGATTTCGACCCTCCATTCGCACCCCATTTTCAATGAAAATAAAATTATTTCCAATTTTTTTAACCACAGATAAAAGCGGGCAAGTTAGTTCTACCACTGTGCCGAATTTCAAGTATATAGCTTTGGCAGTTGCTGAGAAAAACAGTTGTAACATATAGACATGCAGACGTAAACCAAAGTCTCACCATAAGGGTTCCTTTTTAAACCCCCGGCCGATCGAGTGATTAGTTCAACACGCTTGTCTGTCTGTTTGTGTGTTTGTCTGTGGCATCATAACTTAACAACGGGTGGTCCGATTTGGACCCGATTTCTTTTGTATAATAGAGAATTTTGTTGAGAGTGTTCTTAGCTAGGTCTAATAAAAATTGGATCAGTGGTTTCCAAGATCTTGGAGTATCTTTGACATCAAGTAGGACCTCTAGAATGGTAATAGCTAGATGGTTCGAATTTGAGCTCAAATATTCATGTTCATGGTGCGTTTCCTCTGAAACCATGAGGATCTGATGATGACCAGTTAAGTAGACTTCAACTTCAAAGATGCAATATGAAAGTTGAAGAATTAGAAGATTATCAGCCCGCCGAAACTATAATGTTAGATGGGGTCTTCTCTTACTAAAGTCGTAGAGAATCCTGAGAAAATTCAAACGTTTTTTTTTTAAAGATGGCGGCCTTAAGGTAAATGGAAATGATGATGCTAAGAATTTTAAGATCGCCATAGCGATAGTCTTGCACTCCTGCGCAACGAACAAGTCACATAGTATTTTAATTGAGATATGAATACCTAATGAAATTGATACATAAACGGTATTTAGTTTTCTAAAATTAAAATTAAAGTTCTTTAAAATTAAAGTGCCAAATTCATAATACGAACGAACACCGCAGACTTGGCTATACATGAATGAGATCTCAGGCCAAAAGGCCCACACGAGACTTGGCCTCTTTTTACAGAAATGTTTTTGATGGAATAAAGGTTACATAAAAATATCTAGATATCATTCTACATACTTACGAATACAATTGCAAATACTTGAGAAACAGTACGACACTTGGCACTGCCATTGAGTTCACTCAACCCTTCGACTGCTTCCGGCAGATAACAAAGGAGGTGCCAAATCTGAATCTGAAATTGTAATTCGACGATAAAAACCATGCAATTGATATAATTGTATATAGCCATTCTATCCCTTAGGTTCGCGCGGTATAGCGTAATGTATGTTAGAGGGTATCGAGGGGGCACAGGGGGTTTAGAGGATCAGGGGACAGCGCAGGGTGCGCCTGACATTGAAGAAGTGCCAATAACAGAGGTATAAATAGCGGGGCCCGACGCGGAGGGCGTTACGATAGTACGAGATCGGAATATTTGTTAGATCGCTCTCCACGCTGTCCTAAACAACGGATTACAATGCGGGAAGCTGCTTCTGCCCTATACTCATCTGTGTACACTTGATAAATCGTAAAATTGGCACGAATTTATCGGGTTTTCGTGTGACATGGAGCTAAATCAAAATTGCCCAACCAAATAAAAAAAAACAACAAACACACGTAAATTAAACAATGCAAACGCACAAGCAATGCCTCGTGTCCCTAGGAAACGGTGACCACTTACCATCAGGTGGTTGGTGGTGGTTTGCCTGTTTGTCTTAGTCTATTTTATAAAAAATAAATGTACCTAAGTAGAAAGATAACTCAGGTTTTTTTCAGAAAAATTGGAGAATTTATACCTACCTACTTGAATTTTAATCTTTATAAAAAGTTGTACGTATTTATTTATTATCGGTAAAATTATGAAATGCTAGTTCAAAGGTGCTCTGTCTGTACACCAAAAAAGACATAACAAAAGCTATAAATTCTCCCCTAAAAATTGGACACCCTCGAAGTAGACAAAAATGACCAGAATAAATTGGAATGGTAGTGGCAGCCAATAAAACATTCAGTTTATGGGGTGTCATATTTACATTCGGGAACATATCTAAGTATAGGTAACTCGTACGTGGGAATATAGATAATTAAGTACTTATTTAGTGCACAAACAACATGTTTCTCTTTATTTATATCCCAGAAATGATTATTGCATTTACTAAAAGTAATATGATTGGTTGTAAGTATCAAAAATTGATAGAGAATATATCTACATTAGGAGTATTCTCTATCAATTTTTGACACCCACGCACTACGTGACCACAAAAAAATATTGGTAAAATGTTGAAGCTCACAATTCGTAAGTTTTCATAATCTGATAACAAATTATATATAACTCATCTCTTAGAAAGGAAAACACTCGAGTGAGTAAAAAAGATCCTTTTCTTCCAGTCATGGGCTAAACTCCAAAACAAAATACCCACGAACCTGCTACTTACCTTATTTCACTAAGTGCAACCTCAGATCAGACCTCACGCGCATATATGTTCACGTTAGGTCTCTAATCCAATCAGAGAATCACTTCGATTAAACAAAGCTTCTTCCGTGCGGTGCTAATCGATTGCCTATAAATTCGAATTCGACCAAATTGACAACTGCATAATATTATGCACCCTACAGGGTGCACTATAGTGCAAGAGCTTAGCACGTAAGTTACAGTAATTTACGCCCTTGGATACGTGTTCGCAACATCCGCACATCTAAAACCCCATGCAAACGTGTAATCTTCAGCTATATTTATACGAAAAAGGCGCGAAAACACCCCTAAAATGGAGGCTCAAGATTAGTCGACGCAATTCCACAACGTAACGGGAATAGCGATGCTACCAAATAAAATGTTTAGGGTCATTTTGGCCGACAACGAGCGTGGCTAGCTCTCCCAAATGCCAATGGGCCTATTTTACCCCACGCCCTGAGGGGAGGAGGGCTACACGGATATCATAAATTTTTGGCCGCAAATTTGCAATCCTATCTTTTTTGCCCGGTGAGGGTGGTTCAACATTAACATAACTGTATGTTGGGTAATTCTCCGTGTTGCTTTATGATTATAGGCCGAAGGTAGCGGTTCTTACTACCCTGTAGGTAGCTCCAGAGAATGCAAATGAATAAAACTTGGCTTTGAACGTTGAATAATCTTTATCGGCCATTGATTTAGCATTTGTATCCTGAGTCTGTTCTAGACGGACTTGATAATTCAAGATCACATAAACATCAAGTGAAAGGCATTCAAAGGCTAATGTTACCCATAATCCTCAACGAATACGGTAATAAATTCTCATAAATTCTCTCTAGCGGCTTTTAAAGTCGAGACACACAAGTTCATCCAATATTAATTCCTTGATTTAGCGCTCAAGAATTAACCACGAAAGTGTAAGGAAACTTTTCCTGGGGCTGGATTAATTTTTAATTATAATTGTGCCGTAGCAAATGGCGAGCGCTCAGAGGCGACGCCGGAAAGCGTGAGCGACGCGATTTAATCACTAGACTTATAACGAGGGGAGGGGCGAAAGGGGGGAATATTAAACGCATTCTTGAGTTATAAGGACCCTTAATTGCGCTTAGATATTTTCTGCTTTATTTAATCACAATTTGTATGGACTGCTCGAATGGTAATATAGACAACGTGATGAGAATTCTCATTTTAACTTTAAAGTTACCGACAATATTTTTCTGAATTAAAATGAGATTAAGCACTTAAAATAAACGCTTTCATTGTATAATATGGTCCAGTTTTTCCCTAATAATACTTATCGACTAATATGAGGGTGCTTAAAAATTATCTCGATGGATCTAGATAAGATATTCAAAATATCTTTCTTACCATAACGAAATTACCAATTAACTAAACAGGTATACTGTTATAATAAAGTAACTGCCCATTACACAGGAATGTCACAGACACTAGCTCTTAAAATTAAGCACCCTACGCTTGTGGAGCGTAATGTGACCAAACCTCTATGTTATAGAGTTTCAATGAACTTTTGGTTTCGGCTTCGAGCACCATCGTCCACTGGCCCCGATTAAAATCAAAATCTATGAACACATCGTTATAGGTACATAACCTTACTTAAATTGTCCAAAATTCCACATTTAATAATATCAGATGAGATAATAAATTAGATGAACAAAAATGTACTAGATAGAAGGTATCTTTTTCGATAAGTTGGTTCCTGTTTTGTAAGGTGACTTTGCTTCTATTTATTACAATTTCTGAAGGTCCACACTTATTGGTTATTAATAAAAAAGTAACTAAAACTACTAATATTTGTAAAAATTCAGATTATTTTCCCAAGTCATGTTTGATCTCAAGGAACCTGTTTTAAGACCAAACTTATCCCAATCTCAGATGAAACCTATTAGAGTGATAGTAACAGAAAACTGGACTTTCCTTTTCGGCTTCGGTCAAAATCGGTTTCATGGAATTCCTGTCATCTCTAAGCTTACTAGGACATAAGGGCGGAAGCCTTTGCCATTTAACGCTTAAGCGCGTTACACCCTTGGAATAGGACCTTTGTAATTAAAGCGCTCTAAACTGACTATTATGAAGTCTGAACACAACGCCTGGCCTCTTGAGGACTTTAAAATGGCTTTAGGTATCTTACTTACAGGTGAATTTATGCACGGTAATTACATAGGTACCTATTACTAATAATTACTAGATGTTTACATAAGCAGTAAAACTAATTGAGGATAGGTAATGATTATGAGTATTTAATGAGCGTGTGTTTGCATGTAAAGTGGGTTTCTTTGCTTATTTATTACATACCTTCTTTTGTACTTACATATAAGTATCTAGCAATCCCCTAATACTCCGAAATCGGAGTTAAAGCATTTCTGTAATAAATTGTATCTATTTAAGATCTTTAGTGTTGGTATTTTACATTGATTTTGGACATGATTAACAGTTCTCACGAAGAGTGCTATATAAAAGAAGTTCCAATATATCTCGGAACGAATAATTTATCTATACTGTAACTTATCTCTAAACTTCGATTTAGAATCTACATCTATGCCCGCATTAACTTTCAATTAAAATAATTTATGCGTCCGCAGCACAGCGGTTCGAAACGCAGTCTGTACTCGCCATAAATTATATAGTTGAATTAATAAGTCTACAATAGAGCGGCTAACGAGCACCGTTGGTGGCGACCGCCTGCATGCCATAGGAGCAAATTAAATTTGCATGTTAGCAACCCCATAACACCCCTGCGCTCCGCCCTGTCCGGTGCATGGGAGTTATTTGTTGCAGCGGCCATTTTTGTCCGGCTTGACCGTGGGGGAAACCACTGGGGGGCAATTGAGGTTTTAAGTTTAAATTAGTTTTCGAAATTCAAATTGGAAAGGATTAAGGCCATCTCATATTATAGCAACTCGACGCGAACCCGGCACCAACACAACTCAGAGCATTGTGATCTTTATATCGTATTACATACAGTAGGTTTTCAAAATTCAAAGGTTGAGTTGCTATAATATGCGATGGCCTTTAATTGGGCCTCTGTATACATTTAAAAAAGTAACGTTTTGTCCTTTCCATTCTATTGCAAACTAGTCAAAATTGATTGTCTTTAGAACAGAACTTAAATAAGAAAGTTCTCTGTCTATCCTGTTCTCTCTTTAGAATACTTACTTAGACATTTATATTATATAGAAATCCGACAATAAAAGGCTAAACGGAGAGAAGAGAAATACTGTACTTAAGTAAGCACTTACTTAATGTAACAAAGCTTTAGAATAAAGATGTACCCAAAGCTAAAGCCAGTAAGAAGATTCTTTCATTTATCAGTTGCTTCAAGAGTTATTAGTGAAACCATTCGCATTTCATAACACTATAGAAGAAAATTTTTCTCAGAGATAAAAGCATCCTTTTCGCTCAGAAGCTCTCTACCTAGACATTCTCGTACATTAGGGGGTCTATTCTAAAAAACATTTGCGAGCGCTCCAGCTAGAGGGGCGGGGTGAAATTATAAAATATAACGGTACGGTCCCTTTGTTTTTTAAAAAGGTATCATACTCGTACCTCTGGTGGGGCGCGAGCCTCCTATATTCTATTCAAATTTTCTCTGCAGGGGAAACTAATTCGTTTTAAATTACGTTACGATATTGCGTTTGTTAAAATACAGCTGATATAAACAGGAGAGAGGGTTGAAATAAAATATTAGACACTCGGCGTATACTTTAATTGGATTATCTATTAGACACGCGCACGCGTTTTGTAATTACGAAACATAGGTAAAGTAGAAAATCAGTACAAAATGGAAGTTGAAATCAAGTCCAGTGAAGGTATGAAGATCAAAGGCTATGTTGTCATCGTATTATATTACAGCTTCCAGGATTTACAGTGACTTTGTTTTTTTTAAATAATTCGGCCAAGACAAATAGGCCAACGAGTTATCTGATTACCTTATTACGTTATTATTATAGTACTCTGTGCTGATGGTAAGTGATGTAATCACTGTCGACGAGAGACACGTGTAACAACAGGGGCATTTCTTTGGCGCTGCTGTCCTATAAAACATATGCCGGCTTGTAAAATAAGCACTTCTGATTAATTTTTTTTAACTTTTTCTGTCAGTGGATGCTTCAATATTGAGAAAGGTATTACATTACATATATTATATTATTATACCTACAGAAGATATACAAATAATAATAATAATAAATTGATTTGATTTTGATATACTATTACATAGAAACAACAAGGAACAAAATTATGTGTTAATGGCGGTCATTGCCAAATGTATTATTAACTCGCTCTCGCTCATTCTCAACTCATCTTAAGGATTTTTATGGGCAACGGAGCATTAGAATATGCAAAACTCACCGTGTTTTGTTAGTTATAGCGTTATAGGCTTAAAAATCTCAACTCATCCACCCACCGAAGTAATTTACAACTGTGAGAGCGGAACCCTGTTATCGCAACACGTTCGCACTGATATTTATTAGACAGGTGCATATTTTATTAGCTTTCGAAACATAAAACAACACATAAAAACTATCACTCCGACGCTCACCGAACAAGTCCGGGACACAAATCTTATTCGCAATAAACGAATCGAAACGAAACGGGGACGTTAATAAAGATATAATAATAAATATTCCAAGGAAAACCTTTCGGGATTCGAATTAAAGTGAGGGTAGGAAAATTGCGAGCATCCCCAAGGAGACGGAGCGACAGCTGTGGATCCTAATGACCTTTCTATTTATCTGTGATCGGAAAACTCTACATAGATAGATATTATGTCATATTTCATACGTATGTTCCAATAGAACGCCAAATGTTTCCATGATAGAACAGATGCGCTGTCATAGAAATGCTATTAAACATCAAATAATTCAGCACATAAAAGATAACTTAATCTGTGTACGACCGTACTCTTAAACTTCGGTCAGTGAGTCTTGATTTTTGTAGAAACGCCGAATCTAATTACCTAACTTTCATATAAAATCGACAATGAGCTAACTTTTTTGAATTCTAATACAAGTCTTCAGACAACTCCCATTACTACCTAATTTAGTATAGTGGTAGACATTGAGACACACGAAAAGTAACTTTTCATTTGACACAGATTTTAAATAATCCATAGAGGAAGATGAGCAGAAGAATTGGTACGTGCCAACTTCAAAAGATTATTTTACAGAATCCATCGAAACACATCCGGTAACATGAATTTTATAGCTAATAAAAACTATTCAGCAAGCACAAAACGAATTAACAGTATCCGATTGCCTATGGATACTTCTCTTGCATAAGACGCGATGACAATCACTGTTTTATGGATGAAACCTCGTAAATGTCTATTAATATGAATGGGTTCCAATTACTTTTATGATTCGCGTTTTGTCGAGAGCCGGGCTAAAAAAAAGTTTACGAGCTTTGCCCCTGGGTTGTTTGACTTTACGTCTGGGGGTGTGAGGCCGTTGAGTATAGGATTGGACTGTATGGCAGATGGCGCACGCGGATAGGCCCCACCTGTCTTTGGATGTAGAATTAACTTCGATGGCTAAGAGTGGACGAGGGTTTCTATATGTACCTATGTACCGTAAATACCTTCTGCAAAAAGAACAAAATCTATTATCTTTTATCAAACAGATTTTGACCAAACGAATTACTGAGCTTAAAAGTGTATACCTATCTGCTCAATAAAATGTGGAATCCAAATCCTTAATAAGAAGTTCAATAACAAATCTTATTCCTCAAGGTGAATCGTTAAGATAAATGATCAACAAACACGCATGTTTCATTCAAATTTCAGAAGTACGACGATGGAGCAATCACGATCTGCTCGTTCACTTTGAAGTACCGACTCGAGTGATTTAACGATTTTATTCTGATTTCAATTTCATGCTGATTTCCTGACTTGAATTATTTGAATTCCAGGAAAAAAATCCGCTTTTAAAAAGATTAATGTAATTGAAAAATTCTTGAATATTTAAAGCTTAACATCATATTTCAAACATAACGGAAGTGAATCATTTATCAGAGAGAGTATAATTTCTTGCATAAATTCAGAAATGAAATGCAAATCTGTAACTAAACTGACTCATAAGTCTAAATTATATATTCGATTCTAGACTCCGATAGATACTCTCACACGCGTAAAACAAACAAAACCGACATCGTAACATCTGAAATGTACAATAAAGCCCATTCACTGAATCAGAATGTGTTGAAATGAATGACTATAGCCTCTATCGCCACTATAGCCCAATAACTGAGTGCCGAGTTCCTCAAGCTAGTATGCCAGCAGGACAGGGCGTCTATCACACCATATGACCCGCTGAATGCGTCTTATTACATTTTTATAGGTCGTATCAGTCATAAAATGCTAATGAACGAGCGCTTCGGACCAAACATCCGAGCGCGAGATTCGAATGACGGTATAAAACGTAACACGAAGTCGACACTTCGTTGGAAACGTAATCGTAACCGTTCTATGCGCTTTCAAAACAACGCGTAACTCGACCGCCTGAATGGCCGCTAAGATAGCTCGATGTTTTTAAAAGCTCTTTTATTGTGCGACCGACATACGTGGCGATATAAGACCGATACAATGACTGTATTCCGACTTCAGGCTCTAACATTTTGAACCTTATATCTTTAAATTTAAAACTTTTTCCACGCACGTCACGTTTGATTCACGACTACGTACGGATTTTTATAAGAGATAATATTTTAAATTTTGCAACACAACAATATTTTATAGATCATTAACAAGAGAAGCAGCTGTTGGGTCGGCTTGTTTATAATGGGACAATAATTAACTTTTATTGTTTAAAAAGCTAATGGCAGGCAAATGTAATAATTTTAGTTTATTTATTTATTTATCTGGTTCGGAAGATGACGAACCCTCGCCTAATTATTTTTAGAGGAAGGCACGAAGAGACTTTAGTTGCTTATGAGTATTAACTACCTATTTTTAACCCAAGCAGACACAAATATTGATCAATCGTCACTATCATTAATGACTTCGAAATGTTACTTCTGTACCATAAATTCTGAACGTCCATCAATATATTAACTGAGCCCGTCTCTTACGCGTCTTACAGGCAATAACGTCAATGAAATATCCCACAAACTCCACTGAACAATATTTAGTTACTCCCAAACGTTACGTGACACATAATACTAACCATTAAGTTTTTTTTCTGTCGCTCAAAGGACGTTATCTGTGACTGATGGAGTCATTTTCAAAAATGAAACGGCCCTCTCCTCTTGCTATGAGAAAATACGACCACTTCACATTAATATATTATCAAAATAACGCTTTTTAAGCTCGGAGTGTGCGCCGCGCGCCGCCGCCGCCGGGCGGCTTATCGAACACGAATACTTACACAAATAATACATAATAGGAAATGAAGAAGGTACCTACTTAGCCGCCCAATTTGGAGATTTAAACTAACATCCTGTATAGTATAGCACGGAGTATACTTGTATTAACACGTGGACTTGTAATATAAATACTGACGACGAAAAAGCTAAGTTGGCCAATTGTTTCCGGGATCTAATCGGTTCCGCTGATATGCATTCTGAGAAAAATGTCGGTGAGCCTCGGCAGTTATACAATACAAGGCAGGGCTATCGAATTATATGTTTCATTTCAGAGAAGCATACCTTACTTTGATTAAGTCATAGTTACCTAAGGTTTTTTTGTTGACTGATTATTTTTAAGGTAAATTAAAAAATATATTATTTTAATAGTTACTTGGCGCTCATGTTCTCATTCATTCAGATCATGGGCGTTACGTCCAATTCCCCGAAGATCCAGTTCAAATATTATAATTATTTGCTTAACTTCATTTCATTTTCTTTACAAAATTGTATGTAAAAAAAAATGAATAAAATTAAATATAAGAACTGCTTTGTTCTTTATGTAGTATGACACGTGTATTGACTACTTGGAATCCTTAAAATCCACATAAATTGAGGTAATCGTGTTTAATTAAAATATCAGAGACGTAAAGTGAATTAATTCTTACAGCGGTGGGTAGACTGAACCTGCTCGTTTTGTTTTGTCTCGCAGATCGCTTCACATATATATATTTGAGTGAGACACAGCTACAAAAGGAAATCCTTGCTAAAATATTCTGTCCTTTCTCACTTTAAGTCAACCCTATGTCGTTTATGGTAGAGTCGAAAGTCAGAGTTTTTTGGCTTGTATCAAATCCACTTTGAAAATTTCTTTCCATGCCAAGCTAAACCGTAATTTGCATAGCATAGAGTTGAAAATTTTGACATTTTTAGACTTGTGCCGTTTTTCCCAGCATCAGGTTAGTGCATCCTGGCAGACTTTGTATAATTACATTCTCTTGGTTTTGGTGTTTAGATGCAGTGTAATTGCTTGCACATGTACGGTTGTTGTTATTTTTAGTTAATTTTATTCCTATTGTCAGATGGCCAGACGGAATAATGAATCGGGAAGTGACTTATTAAGGCCATTTACCGGATTAACGTTAATTAATGAGACGCAGTGTGTGATATTTGATTAAAGGCCAACGCTGTAAGAAGCGTGCGCATGTTGTGGGCGAGTTAATTTCGACGTACATTGCTGGTTACAACGTGTTCATTCGATGTTTTAACTTGATAACCGGCAATGGCTATTGACCCTCCGTGTGCCCACAAATGACACAGCGGAGGCCCTTAATGCTAACCATATTAGACAATATTTTAGAATTTCAGAATACATACTTCTATGGTTACCGAGCGCCTACTGTACTAAATTCCACATAGGTACTAAACAAAATAAGTCCAGTAAAGTTGATAAATATCCCTAAAGTATGAAAGATACGAGGAGTTATAAGAAATCATAAATATTAGTAAAAATAAATTATTTAATTAGTTTCACAAAGAAAGCAAAATTATGAGTGATTTCGCTAAGTTGCTCAAAATAATACACCCATAATAATCACGTTCAAACTTATTTTACACTCCATCATAAGGAGGGTAGACATTAATAAATCATTTGGAATAACTATGATTGTGTCAAGACACAATCATAGTTATCCAGGAATCCGATCCAAATCCAGTTATAATTATTCACGTTGACAGTTGTACATGTTCCATTGCTTGGATCAAATAAAAGTTTGATAATTTTCAGCTGAAACGCGGTAATGAAAGACGGACAGTTGTCAACGTGAATTAATTCAACTGGTGATGGAACGCTTTCCAGAAATAGAATCTTTGGTGTACAATTTATGAACATGTAACTCCCAACCCCATCCCCTTATAAAGTCGCTTGGGGGTGTTCATAGCTGAAAATCCTTTGTCTTGCGACTTTATGATATTCGCAAAGATTGGTTATCTTTTCCCGTTTTAGCCTAATCCATGAGAAAAAATTATAATGTGTTATTCTCCATAAAAGAAACAAAAAAATTTTTTCTCGATAACTGCATTTTACGAAGTTTTTTGAAAGAATAAACACTGTCAGGATTATTGACAAATTATTATTATTGATTAGTGACAAAAAATCTCAGGTCGATATTCCGACTTTTGTCCCTGTCCACCTATTTTCAATATGGAACCACTGTGCGCCGCGTGGAGAGTATACATACAGTGGCGCCCGGCGAGTCTTTCCTGTTTTTAACCCCCGACCGATCAAGGGAGAGCGTGCTTTAAGTTTGACACGTTTGTCAGTCTGTTTGTGTGTTTGTCTGTGGCATCATAACTTCAGAACGGATGGTCCGATTTGGACCCGGTTTTTGAAATTTAATAGAGAATTTTGTCAGATAAAAACTGGACCAGTGGTTTCCAAGATCTTGGAGTATCTTTGTTGACAGAGGGGATCTCTGGAACGATAATAGCTAGATGGTTCGAATTTAAGCTCAAATATTCAAGTCCATTTTGCTGGATTTTGCTTGCAAAACGCAATGATAAGTCATCTACATAAAAGCCGTTCATTGGAGAATAAATTATCTGCACAAACTAGTGGCCCATTTGTGTGCAGATTAGTTCACCAATGGGAGTTAAGTAGTGCAAATGTCTCACCGCAGAAACAGGTTAATACAGTATTTATTATCATAATACTATTTGGATAAAAATATGTTAGTATGTTCAGTTTTATCGAAAATATGCGTTTGTTTCTTTTGTATGTACTTTTTTGTTACTAATATAAATTCAAATACGTAAATATTCTCGGCTTTGTGATTCGAATTAGCTGCTTACGATTTCTTTTACTTAGTACATTTCTTTTACTTAGTAAAAGAAATCGTAAGCAGCTAAAACGAACCAACTAGATATAAACGAAGAAAAAAATAGTACCTACCTTCTGGATTATTTTCTTTTACAAAATCATACGTAAACTCTGATTGTAATACACACAAAAACGTGAAATAATAAAAAACCAAAAAAAAAGTGGAGCAGAAACGAGCACTTTTTGAAGTATATGAGAAAAAATGTAGTAATGTTTATCAGTAGTTATATTTTTTCCTGAGTACACAATTACTTTTATTTTTACATAATGAAAACCAATCTTTTCCCTTTTTAGTCTAACCAAAAATATATATAACGTGTTTTATCCATACAAAAAAAACAAGTTTATTTCTCGAAAACTGCGTTTTACGAAGTTTTTTTAAAGAATAAATAATATCTGTTCTACAAAAAAAATTCAGATCGAAATTCTGGCTTTTGTCCCTATGTCCATCTATTTACAATATGGGACCACTGTGCGGCGCACCGGACGCCGCGGCACACAGTTTGGGAACCCCTGGAGTATCCTATTTCCTTTTACACTCTATATAAGGTACCTACATAAACACATTTTCCTAAAACTCCTTCATCCGTTGAAACGCATTTACCTACGTGGTCATATCTGTGCATCTGTTAAGCGCCTCATTGCCCATTCCGCATACGTTAAATGCGCCAGCGCAGAAGTGCACTGTGCATGTAAACCAGTTCTCCCGGCTACCGAGAACGCCTTTATTCACATGACAATGATCTATAGCTGTGAGATACAATTTACGAAGTTTTTAAACCAAGTTTTTTTAAATATGTGTTCGTACAAAGGATATATTTTTAAGTAGGTACCTACAAGGTGGTACAGGACTTTTTTCAGATGTTGGATGGACTTAAGAAAAGGTCACGTTCTATGTACACACAAAGTACTTATACTGCGTGCACTGATTGCATATAAGTATTTACCTAATATTCGTTTTAAGGGCTTATACAACAAATTGGAAACATTTCAAAAGTTATAACACTGAAAGGGATATAAATCTGCATTTCAGATTCTGAGCAGAAATTGCATTGCGTTTGACTGTGAAAATCATCTGTTTTTGTTTTGGCCATGTAATTTATAGGTATATTCATTTATGAAATATAATTACAGTTAACTAGTAAAAATTTTATTGTTACTACTCGTAAAATATGTAATATAAATGCGATGTACTGATTACCTAAATTCTTGATTATTAAAATATCTATGACCAGAAGAAAAATTAAAGCAAATAAATATGTTAATAATATACTTACCGACCTATTCGTATATTACATGTTTTAATAACATATTCATCGAAAGTTATATGATAATGGAAACATTCAGACTCATTAAATCGAGCATTATATGTCATTTGCGATATCTTTTGACCTATTTTATCTGAAATAAAGTCATCAATTTCAATAATAGTTGTCATAATACGCACAATGTATGGTTGTGCACAATAAACTGCGCTTTATTACGAATATAAATGTGCAATCTGCGATTCTGTGATCCTCTGTTTCTGGCACAGCCCATTGATTACTTGTGCATATAATTATGTCATTGATAGACTTAGTTACGATACTTTTTATTGTATGTATTTAAGATACGAGTATGTTAATGCGTTCATAAGTAAGTAAATATGTCACTAAGTAAATTTTAATTAAGCAATAACATTTATACTTTAGACGTATTGTGATTTGATTACAGATCAAAGTTCTTTATTATTAAAATTATCTCTATGGCTGGTTTTACTTCGACCTTGTCTATCATTTACATTATAATATAGTCTACTTACCTATACATTGAAGGTGGTTCCACTGTCGGTTAAATAAAATTAAACTTTGTTGTTGTCATCTGAGTTTGTACCTTTCAAGGATTTTCTAAATAAACATTACTATTTGTGATTTTAGGCAACACTTCCTTTATTTCAACACCTAACCTGGTACCACAATTTAGAACATTCCATTATTAATGTGTTACAATCACGTTTTCACCCGGAACGGAACTCAAATGCTTAAAAGTTATGGGCCTTGTTGTGAAAACGAACTGTAAAACTAACATAAGTTCGCATTATGTTAGTTTTACAGCGACTTGTACAAACGATGTGTAAAAAAACATAACAGAAACGAACATAATTAAATATAAAATTAGAGCTATATAACCTGTGTCTTCAACACTATGTATATTGAAGACACAGGTTGTATTGCTCTAATAGTATTTGTAATTATTTTCTTACTACTTACCTACTTGTCAATTAATACGTCAAATTCCATTCTCTTAAAATATATTTTATTATGTACAAGTATTTTATTCATGTAGACGCATTACAAGACGCAAGTACAATGCAAGTACATAGTGAGAGGAAAGGCATTGACCCATGTGCTTTAAATCAGGTTGTCTGCGGTTGTTACTTCGTTTGTACGTCCGTCCGTGCAGTTGCATCTATGTAGGTAGAGCAGCTGTGAATGTAGAGCTGTGACTGTGTAGAGTGGGCCGTTTCATTCAATTTTGTTTAGTTTCTCTATAGGGCAAGTAGTAGACAGTCAAGATTGCGATTGGTTCAAATTGAATGGCTAAAAGTTTGTTGTAGGAGGTATACCTATACTAGTTTTTTATAACTTAAATTCGATTTGAGTAGGTAAATAAGTGTGCCTAGTTAATATTTTTTGAACTAAAATGCTAACGCTACTGCTACAAAACAGATAAAACAATATTTTGAAAACGAATATGAAGGTGTCGAAGCATCTTCTCTGTCACATAATTTTCTCCATGCAATTTTATTTATAAAAATCTTATTCAAAGGAGCATGGACACTTAAGTATGAGAGTCGTCCCATGATTGTAACAAATTGAGTGAAGTATCAAATGAAAGCTATGACGAAGCTTTTTAATTAATCTATGGCGGCAAAGTTGTAACAGGTTCCCGGACAGAGATAGAACAAAAATAGTTAGCCGAGATTATAGGGAACAATTATGAAGGATTTTATTACATTTAATATTTATCTGAGTCCAATAGAAGTTTCTGTTAGAGACGAATAAATCGTGACGTCAGCGAGGCGCATCACCCTGGATCAAAGATCGTTTCGCTTCAATTCACCACTGAGCTCACTTGGCTACATAAACAGGGACGCCATTCGATTTTACAACGTGATAAATGTTAATAATTATACTGCAGAAGTTTTTGATAATGAAAAGGTATTAACTATTATTAGACTTAACAAACTTTTTTAGATACAGTGCCATTGAGCTATAAAATAAAGTAAAATACACTTTATTGCACAAATAGAAAACAACAAACAAAACATAGAAAAGGAAATAGTGAAGTACAATTTAGGCGGCCTTGTCGCTAAGAGCGATCTCTTCCAGGCAAAAAAAAAAACGAAATAAATCTAATATCTAATCTAATCTATCTATATAATCTTATATCTATATCTCTAATTTTGACAAAAAAAAATTTTTTTTATTGTTACATAGGTGAAAAAAGATATTTTAGAATCTTTATTGGATGCAATTTTCCTTTAGTTATTTATCACAAAGGATTCATATTTTTGGTCCACATTGTACAGATTCCAATGAATAAAACATTTAATGTACCTATAATTGTACCAATAACTATTAAACATTGGAAGGTACTTATTTATTTAATGAAGCATATTAAATTATATACTGTTTCACGTTTTTATTAGATATTTTTATTTTTTCGTTTAATAACACATCTTCAGGTAGTTATTTAATTTTTAGAAATCTATAAATAAAATATTCACCTGTAGACATGAAAATGAAGTGAAATATTTTTATTTTCCAGACGCATTACAGATACAATAAATTATCAGTGATGTCTTCTAATACAATATAAATTACAAATTAAATACATTAAATTAAATTATAATTGTTAAGTTGAAGAATAATATCTAGAATAATATCTATATAGCATTCCATTTTTTAAATTGCCCTGTACTTGAAATAAATCGCATTTTATAAGAATGGTGCTAACTGTAACGTAACAAGAATGGTGCTAACTGTAACGTAACAAGAATGGTGCTAACTGTAACGTAACAAGAATGGCGCTAACCGTAACGTAACAAAAATCCAAAATAATGTACAATGCCAACCCTATCCAATGGCAATGTCCTTTAGCGAAGCGGAGCACAGAACAACATTGTGATGATTTAACTGGCCCTCACAACCGGCAGAAATAGGCTTTTCCGACTCGAACGAGCTTGAAATACGTATCGCCTTTGTGCGTACATAAATAGGGTCTAATGTGCTTTTATGACTTTCTCACTTACTTCTACAAGGTGTAAAAATACCCAACTATTTAACAAAAACAACTTTAAACTAAATAACAACACAAAGTCTGCATTTTGTTGAACATCTACGAGAAAGCGTATATAATTAACATACATTATTTATTTTAATTCTTCTATCGCCTAGGTTGCCTGGAAGAGATCCCTCTGAGAGTTTGTACACTTATTCTATGTTTACTTTCCTATGTAAATTTCCTGTTTGCAATAAAGTATTAATCTATCTATCCATCTATTTTATGATGGTAATCCTCCTCGTTATTAAATCGTGTTCCTCAATGGTGAGGGTCGTGATTCTTGACCTACAGTCATCACTTTTTCTTTAATGAATCTAATGATGTTTCACCATTTGTTCCTATCCTCGGCGACGACGTATATCATCGTAGAACTTTGTACCGAGTGTGCTGCGGGTGCGGACGATAGCTAATATGTATATTCGTTATTAGAAACCGTAGTTAGATATTTATTTATCCAGATGCTTTTGTTGCACCTTGTATGCAATTATCTTGAGGTCATAATTGGTCAAACTACTAATAAATTGCCGTAAATAGACCCTTCCTTTTAGATTAATATGCCTATGATTAAATATTATCTAGTCTGGTGACTAACCCTTTAAATATAAAAATAATCGCCAGTAAGAGACTTAAATAATTCCTTACAAATATGTAATTGATGAAATTCGGAAGCTTCCGACTAGTTTCGACCTATTGTAATCCGTAATTAATCATATAATATATTTAAAATGTTTCAATTCTAAAATAATTCCTATCCTCAATGATATACGAAATTAAATTTCCTACAGAGTAAATTATGTGAACTATGAATAAATCTTCAGAAAATTCCACGTCAAAACAAATGAAACCGTCAAATGTGATTGGAAAACAATTCCACCATTGACAAGTCACAGTTGAAATTTTGAATTTCGAATGTAAACTATTTTAAGATGGCGACATCCCGAGCTCACCCGAGTCTTTACGACAATTCGCGAGTTACGACGTAATAAACCGTAGTGTCACCGACAAGCGTTTATGCGCCCTTAAGAGCTTTTAATGTCCATTTAATTGATATAAGCTTAAATATAATACAATCGATTTCTTTTATAGACTGTTACATTACTTTATTGGCGATACCATCACAAACTTAAATCAATGTCACACGTTAATTGGAACAATTCTTTTCAATAAATCTGCAGCATCATCCCACTGGTCGCTTTCTTCTCAATTTAGTCAAATGGTTGTCAATACAATACTCCTCGGAATTTGGTTTTCGTGAAATAGAAAGAAAGAAAAAAAACATATAAGTATTCGCCATTGCATTATGCATACATAATTAAACTTAAAAAGACTTGAAATTAAAAAAACAACACAATGTCAAAAAGATATGCTGAGCATGTGCTACGGTCCGACCGGTACGGCAGAACCACAGCGCTGGTTTTCAGCTGTGCCAGGGCGAAGGCATCGCGGGCGAAACAGCAGGTCAGGGACCAAACAAAAAATATATTAAAAGTACAAATAAATAATTCAATACCTAAAGATTAAATAGATAACAATATAAAAAACTGGAGAGAAAAGGTATAGGAATACATAGTGAGTGTCTGTTCATTATGCGGCTCGTCATTCCGATGGGAAGAGGTTATGGGTATGTGTTGTAACACTATAAAGAAAGAGAGAAGAAAATAATATAAAAATGTATACTTAAATATAAAAGTAACCTAATATAAAAAGTGTGCTGTATTTAAATGAACGTGCAACATTATTTCTCATATCCCCGTACGAAATACTAAACAGAACTAACATGTTTTCCGTGCCTGAGCGAGCTAGCATCTCGGCCACAAATCTTCACCTTCCCGAGCTCCAAGCTTACTCGTTCCATAAATAACCTTCTTACTGGACAAAAATTCCATATAATTCACAATCATACCTTTATCCGATACTGACCAGTGAGTATTAATCAAATGCAGCGTGGAACAGGTTTGTACAAAGACGGGCAGGGTTTATACAAAATTAAATAAAATAATAAATAAGACCAAGAGATTTATTTTGGGGAAAAAAGCGATGCGCGGTAAGAGCGAGACCTTGTCGCCGTATGTTTATTGCCGTACCGGTCTCAAGTCAACCCACAACGTAAGGTTCTAATTAATTATGTTATGCTGTTTCTCTTTCTTAAATGGATTTAGGTGCCTACCGTTCTCTTTTTCCATTCTTTGAAGTTTTAAACCAAAATGAAGACTTTTAATTGGGCACGAAACAAAAGCGTGTATTTCACCAACGTTTCAGATATCGAAAACAATGCAAATGAGGTTGATGTATTATATTCTGTTAACTTTTCAATCAGATCTTTATCATGCCATGGGAAATAATCTGCCGCGCCCATTAAAAGAGCTCTTACAGGTACACAATACCAGACAAACCTCCCCGACAACAATACTGCAGAGAATAATGGAAACCAGCTGACGGGAGGTGCCTTAACGTCCGTTGTCATGGCAACCGTGCGAAGGGTGGCCAACCTGTCTCGCTAACATATTACCGACGTCAACAATAAACGACCGAACTTTCCCCCCGTCGCAAACGTGTTTGGACTCTACCCCATAAACCACAAGGATCTCTTTCATGCATCAAAGCATTCCACTTAGGACGTTACTTTTTAATAGCATTATCGGATGCGTGTATTGTGTTTTGGGTTCCATCTTTGCTTTTTAAAATTAGAATACTATCTCTATCCCTTTTCTATGCATCTCTTTTATCTGCCCATCTTCCTCTAACCGCACTGGTATAATTATTCCATTGTCTATTTATGGCATTTTAAACAGTTTTTAAGTTTTTGTTGAAATAAGCATGGGCCGTAAATGTTATTACGGCCGTAAAAAGGCAGTTTCAGTAATTTATTGTCCATATAAACGCGGCATCCAACCGTTGGGCAAGTCATATGATTTATTAACTGTTGCATTTTTTACATGAGCAAGAAAATTCAGAGTTGATTTAAATTAATAATAAGTACTTACAGTGTAATTGTATTTATTACCTTACAGGAGATTACTCCACGAATCCAACTATAAGGATTATAATAATTACATAATAATAGTGCTAGGCTTTTGTAACATTTTATATTACTTAGGCACTTCTGCGTGTGATCGACCAACGACAGTATTAAATTAGCATATCGATATGAATTTTATTACATTTTAATATTTATTTTACGACATTAATTAATTAACAACTGAAACTAGTAGGTATATTTTGCAATCTCGTAAAAATGGCGCTACCTACTTTAGTAGTTAATGGAAGTTTTAAATGGTTCGATTTATATTGAGAAATCTTTGTTCGTTGTATACGGAATGAAACAAAATATTATCAGTACGTATCTTTTTCACGGCGTCATTGTAATTCTAAATAGGTACTTTTCAAATAGGTAATTGAAAATCTGAAAAAAAAAGAATGTACCTAATGATATTCTAACAAAATTGTTTTTTTGTTTTTTGTTTTTGTTTTTGCTTTCGACAACTAGCCAAATCTGTCAATTTTCTTAGATAAAATCTCAACTTTAAGTCAGCGTAACATGATAGGTACTTTCAGAATTTGTTAGGTTAACCTATGGTCGACTGTACCTATGATATTTTGTATGAATAGATAATTTTACTTTGAAAGTACGGTGAGGTTAGGTTAATTATGCATAAGTTCATGTGTCGAATACTGTTTGCAAGTGATCAATATTTTGTTACATACATATGACTCAAGGCAATATATTCAGAGAGCTCGAAAGGCTCTTTCCGAGCGTTTAGGCAAGGGTTGAAATACACAGCACAAACAAACACCCCCCCTTACACACCCTCACATACACAAACACACCCTATCACTCGCCTTTAACCACATATTGTAATTCTATTTATATTTCTTCTATATATTTAGAGAAATTTTATAAAATTAATTTTGAGTTATTGTGTAATTGACGTTATAACTTTTTAGAACAATTACTAACAGTATTTGTTTTGCTGTACAATAACCTGTAATAAAATAAAATAAAAATAAAATACTATATTAAAAAAAAACTTAATCCATTAGCATGTCTATACATTTTTAAAGTTATCAGGTAACTAAAACCCAGCCTACACGGTCGGACATTCCGAGCCACACCGTTGGTCCGGTATCAATTTTATACGCGCTGGGAAGCCCATTTATCTTACCTTATTTATTAGCTGACTCGAAACCAGTCCGGAGTCGAGACCCGGTCTCATTGTGGGCTCACAGTATTTACCTGGGTATGTATGTATACGTATGTTAATACGTGAGAATCGGAAAGCTATTGTAAATTAATATGAAATGAAGCGTCCAAAATTTGAACTGTGTCCTCGACACTTTAAATCCCGGCTGGTAAAGGGTAAACTTTCACAAATTCTCTGAAATGTCTCCGGTGAACGAGCGTAAAGAGTCACCTTACAAAGAATTAGAAAGTTGCGCAACCCTTCTTTACGCATCCCTGACTTTTTGTGGCGATTCGTTTTTAGAAAAAACACTATTGTTAGTTCGCGGACCGTTTGCTTTCAACCCTTTCCGTTACATTTTTTGCTTAGAAGAGATTGTTTTACTTACTTTTATTGGTGTCGAGCGTCTACTACAGTTGTAGTTTCTCTCCCATTGTTGTTCCTATACTTGTCTCGAATATATTCCAGTCTTCTTGTCAATTAATCTGCATTGAGGTTGGTCTCAGTAGCGGATAACTCTAAAATTAACTTTATTGCTGCAATAAAATATTAATGAGCCATTAAAATCTAAGCCGGTATAAAAGTGAAATTTAATGCTGCCGCATGAAGCCTTTTCGCTGCGAATTCAAAGCTCGAGATGCAAGAGCGCGATATATGGTGCAATAAATCGATTTTATTGCCATATTTATTACTGTAATACAGTT
This sequence comes from Hofmannophila pseudospretella, assembly GCA_947369225.1. Lineage (NCBI taxonomy): Eukaryota > Metazoa > Arthropoda > Insecta > Lepidoptera > Oecophoridae > Hofmannophila > Hofmannophila pseudospretella. The sequence continues at coordinate 6,242,739 of OX376321.1, read as the reverse complement.
ATGTGTCTTGACAATGATGTTTTACTGTTCCAGGTTTTTTAATTTATGTATATAAAACAAACCACACGCAAACAAACCTCTAGCCGATAGAGATAAGTCTCTAATTAAGATTTGAAAATGTAATTTTTGAAGTACCTAATAACATGTCCTATTTTTCTTTTCAGGGCCGAATGGATGTCCACGACGGCGAGGGCGGCAGACCTATACGAGGTTCCAAACGTTAGAGCTAGAAAAAGAATTCCACTTCAACCATTATCTTACACGCCGGCGCAGGATAGAGATAGCGCATGCGCTTTGCCTCACAGAGAGACAGATCAAGATATGGTTCCAGAACCGGCGCATGAAATTAAAGAAAGAACTCCGCGCTGTGAAAGAGATAAACGAACAAGCACGCAGAGAAAGGGAGGAGCAGGACAGAATGAAACAACAGCAACAGGAGAAGCAAGCCAAGCTGGAGAGCCAGCACCACGGCCACCACGTGACCCACCATCACGACCCCATGAAGATGCCCATCGACAAAGGCTCCAACGACCTACTCAAAGTGAACAAGGTCCCGACGTAAGGTGCCTTCGCCACCGCACTTAGGAAATCTTGACTGATTCTGTATCATATAGTGTGAATATCTGAACGGAAGTGTTGCGTCCACGGGGACACCTGCGGGCAGCGTTAGTCGTTTCGTATCCACTAGTTTTTATGTTTTGCGGCTGGTTTAGTGTTTGCCTCGTTGTGGAGGTGTCCAGTGACTTTTTGTATAATGTTCCTTTATCGCGAAGGACTTGCCTCGTGTCGTTCGCAGGTGGACAGCTGGTGATTTGCTTTAAGCATTTATTTTGTTGCCATAACCACACCTTGTATTGCAATAATATTTTACTAAAATTTACAAAAGCGTTAGAGTCGCTATAAGATTTTACATAGAAACCTGAGTGAATTTCGGTATTGTTAGTTAAGATTTTAAATCTGTGAATCTCATAGTATTTATTGCTACCACTTAAACTAAACAATTATGTTATATTTTTTTATTAATAGATATTATTATTATGTACATTTTGATGTATATTTTATTATTTGTTCGCTTTTGGCGAGCTAGTTATGTTATTAAGGTCACATTTTTTTTATTGTAAAATTTTGTTTTTGACGTACTTTTGACATCAAAAGAGTTATTTCCTTTTAATTTTTCGACCAGATTGTGATTCAGTTCAATATAGTTATGTTCTTGTTATTTCATTTGAGACTTTAATTTCGATAATATTACCTACATTTATTAAAAATATATTTATAACAAAATACGTATGGAAGTACAATTTCAAATAGGTCCTCGTCATTACGAAAGTTATGTTGAGTATTTTCAGCCAGGACTAAAATTTAATATTAAAAATAAGCGGTATTTTTTGATAATTCTAGTTAAAGCAAACATTGTCCAGATATTCAAAATAGACCAGGAACAAAAATGAACAAAAAATGGATCCGAACTGCATCGGTGCGTTGTCCATGAATTCCCGAGTCATCTGATGTTCAAAATTATATACGTAACGATGATACATATAATGAAATTACAATAATGTGACTAAATATAAATTTTACACTTAATATAAAGTTGAGTAGTGTAAGTGTATCATACATAGATAATATAGGTTCGACTTTGTATGAAGTATTGCTAAGAATAGGTAATAAAGTCCGTATATGCTGGAAAAAACAGTGGTCACGCGCTATTTCATTCACTTACAATACTTTTTTTTTACTCAAGTACAAGTAAAACATAAGACTTACATTGAGAGTCGTAATAATTTACGAGAAGCTTTTTTTTAAGAACATTTGAAGAATTTAGCATGTGGTATAAGAACCTTTGGTTATGTCAAGGTTCTACTAAATGCATCCGTGATGATTGGAGAGCGATGTAAACATTCCTTATTAGCTACAGAAAAGTTATGAACACCTATTTTGCGAAATAGGTAACCTAGCACATTTGCAACAGCCATATTTACCATGTAGTTATTATTATGAGTTGGATGTCTATTACGTATTGTGCCAAATTACATTTAAAATAATTTAGCATTACAAAGTGACCCCTTTGTTTTCTTCTGAGCTCCATACCTACAAAAAAAAGTGAACATTTACTTTCTTCAATACGTAATAACTGAACAAAAATTAGAATTTTAAAATTAGTGTTGATAGTCACCATTATACGTAAATTAATGTCAGGGTAGAGTTAAAGGAAAATAATAAATTAATAGATATCTGTATTGAATTGAAGTCTTCGCTTAATTTTGATAACTTATCTTGCAATATCTGTCCACTGTATTATTCAATTGAATGTATTGTAGCTGTATCGAAGTTACAAAATATTATTGTCGTGATATCATTAGCAGGAGATTAAGTCGTCAATAGCTGTAAGTTCACAAACATCCTCTTAGAACCAGCTTCTGGAAAAGCTTCATTTTATTTTATAAGTCCATATAATGTACTGATCTAGTTATGTCCCAAAATTTCAAACTAGTGCAAATGTTATAAACTTATAACTATTCAACAAAATCTTCTTAATTATAATTTCAGTTAAATTGTTTATGTTACAGAAGTAGAAAGCTATATTCCGCATTAAATGTATCGGCATCTGCCTGTAAAGTGCAATAACATTTGAACACGCAAATAACATTAAACCCGATACCTATATAGTTTTATGTAGGTAAGTATGCCTACAGAATAAGGTTGTCGTTAGTAATAGAATTTTATCCCATCTTATTTTGAAACTATGAAAATCGAGAATGAAAATCGAACAAAATGTACTTAAGTAACCTCGTTTTAAGTAGGCTTTATAAATTATAATGCATAGTTAATAAAATATCGTAGATACTTGTAATAAAGGTTAAGAGTAAATCCAACGGTTAGTATTTGATCATAAACGCTTGAACTTGATTAGACATTGTTCTTAATTAATGTGAACTAATAAATGTTCAATTGCATTTGGATTGAAACTTTGTTAACGGGACGTACACACTAAAAATTGTTAAAACACAAGAATAACACGATGTGTGTATACGAAATAAATTGTTATTTATGCATTTTTAATAGGTACATCTGTATTATAATATTTTTATTTGTTCCGTTGCAATTAATTCCTTCTAAAGATATTGTTTCATTAGTATTTATGGGTTTGTGCAAATTAGTAACCGTTCATGAGCCATTATAAATTATTATCTCCAATTTATTTTGTTCATTAAGCTTTATATTACAATAGGTGTAGCCTGTAACATAGTAACCATATGTTTGTGTATGTTCGTCCATTGATTTATGTCAGGTTTTCTTTATTGTTTCTGCCTCGTAAAGAGTCGTAATTCATGTAAAACAATAAGCAATTTGCTAAATAGATTATATACGTCCTCCATCCGTAATGCTGTCTTGCCATATTGCTAGTGTTTCTAAGAATCTAGGTATTGTTTTGTACCTAACTGAGACAAGATTTCATATTTATTTTAATTACTATGACATTCAATTTATAATCACCTTTCTAAGTTAGTCCCGGAACTTCAAAGTCACAGTTATATATCATCATCAGTTCTGTTAAGTGTTACTCGCATTGTTAAGTTAATGTTAGTATTTCTGTTCAATGTTTTAACATTAAAATAACGAGACTTCTACGTTCTATTAGTTAAAACTAAATAATCGATCAATTTTTATCTTTAATGTAGCTATGTATCTATGTACCTATACCTATCTATATTTTTGAAAATAGTAATTAAAGTCGTCTTAAAGTTAAGTAATTGTAAATAGTCGTGAAAGTTTTATGTGGCGCATTATTTTTTGTTTATATATTTTTTTTGTTTTATGTTATGTATTTATGTGACGAAATGTCGTATTGACTTCTGTTAACCATGATAACCAGGAACATGGAAATTTCATGGAACATCCATACAATGAGAGGGCTTTAGTCTAATTTTCTTTGTCTTAAAGTAAGTGGAAACGTTAGCTCAGATCCATGGTTCTTATGGTAAAGAGAAAATAAAGGTACGATTCAACGTGACTGTGTCGTGGTATATAAACAAATAGTTGGGTGATTGTATATGGAACCCGCATTCAATATTGTAATATTAATTTCAAAAATTCAAGAGAATAAAGAGTTAATAAAAATATCGCTATTTGATTTATTTTTTTCAGCCATTACTTTTATTCAGCCATACCTATACAAAACCTGAGAGAAAAAGTCCGCACGCTAAAAAAAATATACTTGCATTGCATAATATCGTGAGAGAAAAAATCCGCACGCCAAAAAAAAATTACCTGCATGGCATAATATTTTACATGTACATAAGAAAAAAAATCGCCTGTTTTCATCGGATTCTGCTAGACCGATTAAAGACATTCTATTATTACGTAGTATGTTCAGGGTGTACCTTAATTGATTTTGAATCCGAATCAGTTAGATTTTAAAATATAAATGGTGTAGTACATACTTAACTATTGTAAAACTGGTTTTACATGCAGAAAATACTGAGAGTTCCTTAACTATTCTAAAACAGAGTTCTTTTTAACTCTGATATAAACCTTGCCCTTAAAATAGAGAAATCTTCGATACAAGCAGATACAAGTGTCAAACTTGTATTCCAAAACCTCATAGGTATCAGAGTACTTATTAATAATTGTAAAGGTAGATGAAAACCTCGAACCAAAATAAACAGTTATGTACTTATACATACCAAATAACTCTAAATTAAAAAAATAAGAAACCCCCGATGTACCATTGTGGAGATCCCCTTACTTTTTCCTGGTCATCATCAGGTCCTCAAGGTTTCAGATGAGAAAATGAAAATGGGAGCGCCCTGAGCGTCCTCCCACTTGCAGGGATAAAGATAGTGGAAACAATATAAAACTTAAAGAATTGGACGATTATCATCCCGCTGAAGCTATAATAGTTAGATGGGGTCTTCTCGAACTAAAGTCGTAGGGAATCCTGAATCATTTCAAGAGAAAAATAATATTTTAAAGATGGCGACCAAAAAATACATTTAAACGGAGCGTCCGTCCCCCGCCTTCAGGCGCCGCAGAACGAATATGCTGAATGTTCTTAGCCATATCAGATGAAAATTGGATTAGTGGTTCTAAGATCTTGGAGAATCTTGGGATGTTGGAGTATGATGGGATCTCTGTAACGGTCACAGTTAGGACAGGTTTTCAAACTTATTTCGCCCACCGCCCACTTTGAGAATCACAAATTTTCAAGCGCCCCCCAAAAAATTTAAACTTTCTATCTGTCGCGCATCTTAAAAACAGTCATTCCAACAGTTATTCTGAGCAATTAAAACGCATAGGTACTTAATCTTATTTATGGATATTTTTATCCATATTAAAACAAAGTTTTGAATTTAAAAGACCTGTAAGATTGTGTATTTTATAGCAAATAAAAGATTGATTGATTGATTGAAAATGTATCTAATGTGAAGCATGAATTTGACGTACTTTAAGGAGTTTGTTATTATCAAGCTCCGAATTAATACTGGGCATGTTAAAACAACCACCGATAATTCTGTCAATTCATGCAACAAAAGCTTCATTGCTACAAATACAGCACACGGGCTAAGAAAGCCATTACAAATAATAAAAAAACAGGATAAGAATAAGATCGAAATTATTTAATGATGTAGTTGTAGTAGGTAATTGAGGAGTTCGTTGCCTAGTTGCGAGCACGATCCGAAAGTGATCGTGTAGGTTAAGCGACGTTGGTGCGGTCGCTACCTGGACGGATGACCGCTAGTGGCATATTTCATCTGAGCTCCTCCGTGCTTCGGCGAGCACGTTAAGCAGTCGGTCCCGGTTGTTGTTGTTCGACAGCAGTCGTTAAACCATGTCAGAGGCCTACGGGCGGCCTGAACAACTCTGACAAATAGGTTGGCCACTAACCATACGATAAGCAAGCAAGCAAGTAGGTAATTAATTTTAGTTTGAAATATCAGGAAAGCATAGTTTTTCGCCTTTCATTTAAATTAGCTATCGCCCCCCAATTTTCTCTGGCCCTTTTCCCTGTAGGCCTCCAGCCCAAGGGGGCGTTATCGCCCACTTTGAGAAAGACTGAATTTGAGCTCAATTGTTTATGACTATGGTGACCTTGCCACATCTGAAAATTTGAGGATCTGATGAAGACCAGGAAAATATAAGAGGATCTCCACATAGTGATCCTCCATAGTGGTACGTCTTGGATTTCCAATTTTTTTAATTTTGATTTATATAGATATGATGAAATTGGTTTTTTTTTTCAATTACTAAGTGCGTGGTCGCCCTACATTAGTACCTAGGAAGTGAAATCTGAATTTTATCTTGAAAAAATCGTATTTTTTTTCAGGATATCCATAATAAAAATTATCCGATAATTTTCCATAATAAAAAAAATAGGAAGTGTTTAGGAAATAGTAATCGTTTACTGAGTTAGAAAATGTGAGTTCTGATCACGTCTCCCAAGTCTTCCTGTATACTTGAAGTGGGTAAACTTACTTATGGAAACTTAGGAGTTGTAAAGAATAATACATGCTCATATGACAAAGGTTGATTCAGCAAAAGTGCGACAAACACAAACATAAATACGTATCTATCTGCTCTCTTTGAAACTGCCGCAGTTTTAGATTTGATTTTGTTTAGTATTTTGTTTACGTGTCTCATTACCGGTCCGAGCTGAAATGGCTGACTATACGGCAACGTAGAAACTCCCGTATCCTGTGTGTTTTGTTTTCTGTCCTTAATGACCCTCTCTCCCCTCCTTATCTCAAAAACATGTTCCACTACCTGGGTTCGTCTCACGATAGGTTTCTCCGTTCTTCTGTCAATCTTAAGCTGGATGTCCCAACCCAACGCACCGATTTCTTCTCCCAATCTTTCACTGCACAAGCAGTCCGCTTGTGGAACAGTCTACCTGAGGATGTCAGGGGGGCCCCTAACAAGTTCCTGTTCAAAAAGTTTGTCCGTGAACATCTGCGACGTTCCAGCCAATAAGGTGTTTGTTGACATGCTTGTTATCACATGCATGTTTTATAAGTTTCGGTGTTCATGTATTTATCTGATATTTTTCTCTCTCTTTCATATACTCTTTTATATATGTATATAAATATATGTGTATTTTATATGTATTAGTGTCTGTGTATATGTAAGTATTCGTATTTATGTACTTAAAATTGTTATGTAGTAGCATACATGTAGATATATTTTTATATATTATATGAGTAGGTATTTTATAGTATGGTAAATAATAATAATATCTTCTATTTAATTTATATACACCCGCCTTGCAATATCTGTATGACCCAATGGTTAGCTGGTAGAAAATGCCGCATGGCATTAAGCTCGCCTCATGTACTATTTTTGTGCATTAAAGTGTTAAATAAATAAATAAATAAATAATTTTTGAGATAAGTAACAAACAACAGTTATTCCATATAAGACATGTATACGAGTACTTTCTACGAGGGCTTTCTAAAAAACTTATCTGTAATTCCCTAAAATGTAATGTTTAATTTACAACGCCTTTTGACAGCCATATTATTCTGAAAACAACTAAAAAACCAATATTCATATATCGTACCTACTTGAAACTAAAGTCCTTGAGTTTTTCTGTGGTTACGAGTATCTTGTCATGGCATAGTTAAAACAAAATTAATTCCCACCGTGTCTAACGGCACCACTGTCGGCAAGTCGTTCTTATAACACTCACTGTCACATATTTCACAGACAAAAAAGAAAAAGCCATTGCCCCTAATAGATAAATGCCCCTAAATACCAATAACGTTTGTCGGATCCCCGCCAAAAACAAACCATGAGTTATGCCTATAATGTAATGTATTCTGCCATTCCACCATTTTCCATTCTCCACAGACACTGCTGCTGTCAAATAAATTTCAGACCTACGGAATTCACAATAGGTGGGATTCGTTCTACCTTAACTCCAAAATCGCTTGGCAATCCACCCTTAACGTCAAGCGAAAACTACGCGAAACGACTCGCAGTATCAAGCGATTGTGTACCTAAGTCGAAAAACAATTTTTTTGCCCCGACCTTTCGTCTTATAGTTTTTGTTGATAGTTTTTTTCGAGTACCCCTATCTCTTGACATTACCTTTATGGCGCCCGATATCTGTTGGAACGATCATAGCAAATTATAATGGCGGTTAAATGTTGCTAAAGTTTGTCGTTATAACCAAAACAAATTCAGTGGCTATTAGATTAACTGTTACGAGTTTGCTATGGCGCTGGCCTTATTTGTAAAATAATAAAACGGCTCTATTGTACAATAAAAAGCCAATAGCAAAATTATACAAATCAGAAGACGGGTACTTTACTCCTTCTAGGAAATTAATTTCATTGAAGAAATTTCAATATTCTAAGTACTATTTACATTGCCTGTTGCACAAATCAAGCAAAAATACCACCACAACAACACTGAACAGTGTATGGCGAACAACAGGCGTTTATTACTGATCACAACGTATCGAAAAGTCCATGAAAAGTCAGAGGGTATTGTCATACATGATATTTTATGAATAAAACACCCACACACAATATGTATCACAGGTCATAAGTGCAATTTATTTATTTTTAGCAAATTTTTCACGTAAGTATTAAATCTTTTTGATTATAAATTTTTAATTTTAATTATTTTACCCACTACACTATCGCTTCCACTAACATCTTGGGATAATGGTGAAATGAAAAACAGCGCTGCATAATTGGTACCCGATTATGTGACTTTCCGCCCTTTTGCCAAATATACCTACATAAATATACATATACATAGAATAAGAACAAAATTAAGGAAGCAAGCCATATTAGCAACTATGGACACTATTAGCAAATGGAAAGGCAATGAGTCTCGTTTATTTGTGAATATCCCTGAAATCCCATTTGCCAGTCGACTATTTAGCATGGATGCGTTGCCCTCACGGCATAGACTGGGCCAATTTCATGGTCTAACGCTCTCTCCCTGCATCAGAGTAGCTCACTACGTATTCTATTATTCCTATTGCTATGGGGTCATGGAAATCTGTTCCCAGATATATCTTTAAAAGTATCTGAAAAATGATGGAACACGGCGCAGGTTTTTGGGCTTTTCATCTGGTGACAAAATCAAGAGCGGTTGGAGCGAAGTTAGTTTTATATCAAATTCTTGTTTCGTCAAACTATGCTTTCTTAATTCATGACTTTAGTTATTTCTTTATTCGTAAAAAGTGCATTTAGTAATGAAACGAGTAAAGGTTATTTCAAATGTGATAAACGGATTACTCACTGATGAAGGGATCCGTACCTATTCATCAGTGAGTATATAAGCCGTAATTAATCACATACCTATTTAAGATGTATCACTATAGTGTTAATTTCATTTTTATTAAAAAAACGTCCTACTAATTAGTAAATATTAGTATTTTCTTTGTATTAGTTAAATCTTTTTTATGGCATAAGGAGAACAGACTAGCAAACGGGCCACCATCATCGCTTATAGACATCCCACTTCAGAGGGTTATCGACGTGCTGCTAACCCGGATGAGGATTTAGGTGGAGCGTCTCATGTGCGAGCTCTCTAATTCTTTAAACCCAAACATAGCAACGTAAGCATTGCTGCTTTGCGGTAAAAATAGGTAAAGGGTGGCACCACCCCAGACTGAGTCTGCACTTACCACCAAATTCTTCCTGTATTTCAGTGAATTACTCAGCTTGTACTTAGCATTCACTATTTATTTTTCCTTTGTAATTTATTGTTAATATAGTTACACATGTCATGTATACAAAACACATGATCATTATTAATCATTAATATTAATTATAAAGTATTTTTTATAGTTGTTGGTATAAATCCCAACAATTGTTATTGTTATTGGACATATTTAAAACAATTTGTATTGTAATTCTATGTTCAACCGGTTATTGGAATCACGATTACTTAATCAAAGCCTCACTGGATCGATCGAACATGGCGACTGCGATACTTTTCAGGAAACTCCATTCTTTTATTTTATTTCAGTTTTGTTTTTATTCTATCGAGGGAAATGTCTAGCTATTGAAAGTTTGGATTGGGAATTGAGAATTCAAATTGTGTCACACAATTTGTATGAAATTTATTTTTTGAGGATTTGTTTCAAAACATTCTATGCTCTATTTAAAAGCTAATCTTTTTGGTATAGATCGGAAATTGTAATTCTTACCTATTGAATTTCTATTTTTTTAATGGATCCGTATTCATAGTGAGCAAAGATTATTAATAAAAATGAAAATCATAACTTACTTTTTTGTTTTTTGTTTTAATAGCCAATACACTGTCCCAGTACCTACTGGAAAAAGGTATCACCTTATAGGTACTTACTTAAAATTACAAATAAAATCATCAGTGCAAACAGAACAGAAAATTCCTTTTTAGAATATAGGCGCTAAAACTTAACTACCAATATTACGAAGGAAAACTATATACTTAGACCTTTGATGTATCAACTCTACCGACTCTATCTAAGGTATACGATGAGCAAAAAATTTCAATAGGTTGTGAAGAACGTAAGTTTGGGCGTAAAACTTTATGAGTAATAATAGTGAGGCGTGTATGCCATCGAAGACTAGCTTATGAGGTAGAGCCATCCCTGCAAAACTTGCAGAGTTCGCACAACAATCATGATCTTTTATGAACTCTAAATATGTACATGCTAAACCACTATTGGGCATTTGGTTTACGAGTAGGTACCTAGAAGACCTAGTACTAGTATTTTAGTATCTTTGTAACAATTTTGTATCGTAAATTCTTATTCCTACTAAGTTTTTGTATCTGTAATTGCATCATAGATTTTTGTATACCTACATATTTCTGCCTATGAATAATAAATTATATATTTAATAATATATTTCTAATCGTTTCAATAGAATTGAATTCATATACGAATAGGTAGGTAATGTGAAGAAAAGAATTCCGATTCAAAAACTTACAAAATTAAGTTCGTACAATATAAAGTTGAAGATCTATTTCCATTTCAGCATGATGTTTCTGATGAGCATGAACTTCCATTTTATATGCACCTACCTAAACATTTCTGCATAACTCCATGGTTAGCTGGTAGAAAATGCCGCAAGGCATTAAGCTCGCCTCATGCACACCTTTTTTGTGCATTAAAGTGTAAATAAATAAAAATAAATGTTTAAATTGGGGAATAAATCTTACATTCAACACTCAAATCAAGGATTAACGTTGTAAAAAATGAAATAATAAAAAAAAGCGTTTTTTTGCGCTACAGATTATATGTCATTAAATTTGATATCAATAATTATAGGAAGCTTATAGTCAAATTTACAAATCGAATTGGATGTGACTCTACTTCAGAACTAGTAGCTTTTTCTAATTCCCTGTTTACAAGAAAATAGAGTATCACGAGAAACAATTGCACGTAGACAGTTCATACTACAGCAGTCGCTGCATTATCGATTCAAGCGGTGCTTATCAAGTCCACTATTCTCGCAAACCCTCGCATAGCTATGCTATTTCTATTGCTGTGCATAATATGAATACGTACTCGTATCTGAAACGCAGGAGTTGAAAGCTGAACGGTCAGGTATGTCGATCGACTTTGAAACGAACATCTAAATCCATGAAGTATTTCTTATTTCTCCCAATTAGAACAGAAAACGTAGGCTGTACCAAAATCTACTATACTAATTTTATAAGCTTCATTAATCGACAAGTCTTTTAAATATTTAAATAATAGGTATGTTAATTTATTATACTCGTACTACGGCACAATATAAAGTTATAATTATTTAATTTCTATGCAAAAGGGTATAAAATGATGTGCGTCTAATGTCTTGGAAAAATATTTACATAATTAAACATTTGCAAATTAATTTAAACATTCCGTGATGTCATTTTAGAATACTTAAACCCTATCATCATGATTTACAAGATGTCAATTGATGTATAATTTATTTACTTTAAACTTAGTAGTTGTCAATCAAGTTGTGATCCTCAATAGCGTGTTAACGTCATTCAATAGTCCTTTTATTAGAATTCCAATTCGAATCGAATCCCATTTTCGGTCAAATATTTAGCTTCACTATTTTAAAATACCATTTATATCCGCATAGGTAGCCAGAGGTAATGCTAGTAACTTCTGACCGGTAGCGTTTCGAGAACGCTTTGCGACTGCGCGAAAACTTGCTAATAGGCACATTGATTTTGCAGATAGAAGCCAGGTCGGAGCGTGCAAACTTACCTCTCATTCCCGGAATAACCTCCCAAACTGGACGCATCGCTGCAATTGCTACCTATCACTGCCTTTATATAAAACTTCTTTGATTCTACTAGTACAAAGCAAGTAATGTACTTTGAGAAATTTTATAGAGCTTCTGTATTTCTAGAGAACTGAGTGTTCTATTGCAAGGTTTAGGTTGCGGATAAGTATAACAATAACTATAATATTATTAGGTACCTACGATTCAACTGGAGCTTCGTACTTTACGCTTTATGACGACGAATTGCTATTGGAAAGGAAAATCGTTATTGAGTCTAACAAATCTAATAGATATTACTCCGTTAGGCCGATTACTTTTTACAGGAAAATAAAAAGCAAGGTAAATAAAACTTGTCGTATTGTGATTTTTTTCTTTCCTTTTCCGTACTCATTTTCTCTTCAATTCGAATAAATATACGAATTCGAATAAAATTAACGTTCTACCACTTAACTAATATCATCGTTTCAAGAGACAAAACACCAAATCGCATATTATCTCACTCAGGGTAAAATCAAATTATATTTCAAAGGTAAAGTACTTTAATGTTATGAATTGTTGCTTGCTTATCGTATGGTTAGTGGCCAACCAGTTTGTCAGAGTTGTTCAGGCCGCCCGTAGGCCTCTGATATGGCTTAACGATTGCTGTCGAACGACAACAACCGGGACCGACTGCTTAACGTGCTCTCCGAGGCACGGAGGAGCTCAGATGAAATATGCGGTCACCCATCCAGGTACCGACCGCGCCAACGTCACTTAATCTGCACGATCACTTTCGGACCGTGCTCGCAACTAGGCTACGAGCTCTGAATGTTTGAAAGGTTAAAAAATTAAACTACATTATTTTAAAAGTCTAGAATTTAAATTGTTATGTTTTATAAAGTCCAAATAAGCACGTAAATAAAATAGAACACGCCCCATTACAAAGGTCGTTGTTTCTTAAAACAAACGAAATTAAAGACACCTCCCGCAGGGGCCGTGGTGCAATAAATTGGGCCCAATTTAATTGGATCGTGTTAGGTAACAGATCGTTGTACAGAACCGTGAGCGCAATATTGGGCGTTATTCGTACGGTTAACTATCCTGGCACAAGTTACGGCTAGTCTGTTGTGCTCTGTTCCAGTTTGATGGCGTTTACATTGTACAAGTTGATCAGTTGCACGATTGCGCTAGCTTCATCCAAGCTACTAGAACAGTGAGCGCGATATTTGGCGTTATTAGTACGGTTAACTATCCTGGCACAAGTTACGGCTAGTTTGTTGTGCTCTGTTCCAGTTTGATGGCGTTTACATTGTTCAAGTTGATCAGTTGCACGATAGCGCTAGTTTCATCCAAGCTACTAGAATTATGAGCGCATTATTGGGCGTTATTCATACGGTTAACAATCCTGGCACAAGTTACGCTGTTCCAGTTTGATGACGTTTACATTATACAAGTTGATCAGTTGCACGATTGCGCTAGCTTCATCCAAGCTACTAGAACAGTGAGCGCGATATTTGGCGTTATTTGTACGGTTAACTATCCTGGCACAAGTTACGGCTAGTCTGTTGTGCTCTGTTCCAGTTTGATGGCGTTTACATTGTTCAAGTTGATCAGTTGCACGATAGCGCTAGCTTCATCCAAGCTACTAGAACAGTGAGCGCGATATTTGGCGTTATTCGTACCGGTTAACTATCCTGGCACAAGTTACGGCTAGTCTGTTGTGCTCTGTTCCAGTTTGATGGCGTTTACATTGTTCAAGTTGATCAGTTGCACGATAGCGTTAGCTTCATCCAAGCTACTAGAATTATGAGGGCATTATTGGGCGTTATTCGTACGGTTAACAATCCTGGCACAAGTTACGCTGTTCCAGTTTGATGACGTTTACATTGTACAAGTTGATCAGTTGCACGATAGCGCTAGCTTGGGTGAACTACTAGATTAATGAGCGCAATAGTGGGTGTTATTCGCACTATTCTGGCCGAAGTTAAGGCTTAGTCTCTTATGTTATGTTCGGGTATCACCGGCAAATACCGCGAATCACCGGGAACCATTGGCTAATTATTCAATAATTGTAGCTGCAGTACAGTCATTTTACATTATGTCTAAACGTGGGCAGCCATATTATCGAACGTAAAGCATTGCCAATCTGGCTGAACGTCGTTAAGCTGTTACATAACGACGTGGCGCAAGTTACGCATAGTCTGTTGAGTTATATTTGCGAGTCTTGGATGGCGTTTGCATCTTTCAAGTTGACTGACTAGTGACATAAAAACATAGCTTAGATAAATAAGTTGTACAATGTACAGGTAGGTAAGTAAGTATAGCCGAGAGCGGAGTATCGTTTTTTTTGTATTGTTATTTGTTTTATTTCTTGTGTTCTATTGGAGCTGGATGGTTGATCCCTAATGCGTAGTTGATCCAGCAGAAGATATTTGTTAAGAAGGTATACAGAAATGAATTAAGATAGAGTTTACTTTAGTTATTCCCCAAATTTATTTCAACTCTCTTTAATTGATTGATTTAAGAGTTTCAGGTTACTATTAGTAACACTAATCAGTGTTACAATGTAGTGACTGCCAAACACTAAACAGTGTGGCAGTTTGTATGTAACCAGTAAATAACCAATTAAATCCCTAATTTTAATAAATTGTATTTAGCTTAAAGTAATGCGATTACTGTTGCCGACTAATTCAATTAATCAATTAGGTGCCTGCCAGAAAACTAAATCCTATACTTACATGATTTCTAATTAGCAAGAAACAAGTCCAGAATACATCCTAAAAGGAAAATGTGGGTACTTACATATCTAGCTGAAACTTCCTAAATGAAAAATGTACTCCTCTAGTAAGTCATCTAAACACCTCACAAAACTTACCAAAATACGTCAGCTCTTTGGCAAAATATCTTTACTCCCTTCTTTCGTCTGTTCAGAGGCAGGATAGGGGGGCGAGGTAGCTGCATTTTATCTGGTTTCATCAATGTGTGCGTGGGCCGTGAGTATTATAGATGGGATGCCAATGTGTGAGTTTGGTGCACTGCCCAATATCTGTGTAGTTATAGGATAACGGTACAGTTGCGTGGAGAAGATTATTAGAATCTATTGAGATGATAAATTCCAATATCACTGACTTATTAAGAACAGAAAAATAGGTAAGTACCTATCTCAGGTTACACTTTACACTATTCTTTTTAACATTGCCTCTATGCCTCTCTCTCTATAGTGTACTTCGCCCTCATTTACGTATTTTTCTTTTGCATATTTATTTATCTAATAAGATCGGATCTAGCTAGAGAGAATATTGTAAGACCGTATATTGTTGGAAAAAAAATAGTTGAGGTGGGTAATTAACTGTTTTGCAACTGAAATAATCGCTAAAAATATGGTGTTCATGTTGATCTTAAACTTAGTCATAGTCCATAAAAATATTGAAATTACTTAATATCATTATCCTACTTAAAAACAACAACTTGTTAGTTAAAACGTTTTCTATCTATGTACACATAGTTGCATATTTTAATTTTCTATTACGAATGTGTCAGTCAGTGCCTATCACAATTATACAAATAACGTATTGTAGGTTGTCGTTGCACCTGTGAATATTAGGTAAGTCTGTGTAAAATAATGTTTATACAAATTATCTTGCTTAGTGCTTTTCTCCGTAACTGTAGGGAGTGAGGGTTCGTTCATGAATGAGAAACTCAACAACAAAACGTTATAAAACATCCGAACTGCAAGCAAACTAATGCCATTTCACTCTTCAGAATGTATCCATTTCCTTCGACGCGCAAAGGTTCTAACTTACACTTTACCGCTTTTTGACTTACACCCTTTTATTATGGAAGTTACGGAAAATTTGTTCACTCACATACAAAAGGTCATAAGTGCTTTTGTCGTAGCTTCACTTACGTCCTTTGGACATGAATTGTATACAACCTTATCTCGCCTGTAGCAAGGTGATTTACTATAATTAGAAAGATAGCGGGTAGATGCCTTTTGTTATAATTTTCCAGGCTGGCTCACGAGTGTTTTCGCGAGCAAACTCATGAAAATGTCGGCCATTTTGAAATGTGCCTTGTTTTTTGATAAGGGTATTAAAATAATGGCGCATTCGGACGGTTCTTTGCTGTCGACCGAACGTAAGGGGCTTATGTCACATAATATTTATCTATTATCTGTATTGTATGCCTACGTGGGTGCACATAATGAATACAAGCTAAAAAATTCTTCTAATGAAAAATATGAAAGTTGGTCTAATTTAAAAAAAATCTATTTCTTTTTTTAAGCTTCGGCCGATTATGGGTTAATGCCAGCCTCATAGTCATAGGGTACAAATTATCAATTGCTACACTTTTTATACCTACTTACGTATTACTGACTTTCGTAGACAATCTTTTTGTTTTTCTTAAAAGGAAAACATGCTTTTAAGTATTTTATAAGTTGGTAGCTATAGCAATATTGTAGATATAAAGAAGTAAGTAAAATACTCAAGTTCAAGACAAAATTACTCTTATCCATTGACGGACTGTGTAGAATCTATGTAGTATGGACGCAATGAAACACTAATATTTCTAATTATATGCTCTATATTCAGAGATATTTATATAAAAGACTATTTAGGTAAATATATATCAAGAACATAAAATGATATTATCGAACCTACTTGCATTTTACTGAAACAACCTTCTGAATGTAAAAATACTTATTTACCAATTCTGCTACGAAAAGTCGTAGCACCCCATTTTCCTGAATCCTTCGCAATCCACTTCGGTACCTAGTACGTGTTTATACCTATTACCCCAAGGTATGGAGTTTTTGTGTTACCAGTATTAATATCGCGATAATGCAAATTCAGGCTGTTCTGGCGGCTCGGCTCGTTTCAGCCGCCATTACTGAAAATTCAGCCGCGTTTCCACCGCGTTCCTACTCTCGTGGGCTTTGTGTATTTCCGCTGAGCTATCAAATGTTACTTTTTGTACTTAATTTTTGTAAAACATGTGTAAAAGGGCTTCAAAATGGCATGGATTGTTGCCTAATCGATACGCATGGTAAATAATTTACTGCACATACTTATGTGTTTAAAAAAACCTCTTCATCTATTTAGTTTAGGTAAGAGTCATTTTACTTTACTACGTTAGTAGCACATGTAACATGTAACCTTTGTATTATAATAATAAAGAGATAAATAAATAAATAATAGAGACATATTAATGCTTTTTACAACAAACTTTTAAGAGGTTACTTTTATCTAGAGTGGGAGCCAGGGAAAACTGAGATAATGTTAAAGATACTGTCTGCATGAATACATTTTTATTTTATTTTTATTTTTATCTATAGGTAGATTTTTCATGAAAATACTTGTCCTTATGCTACGCTGACATAATCTACGATTGCTGTAATATAGTAATATATTCGCTTCTGTTGGTGTACGAGTAAAGCCACGATAAAAATCCTAACTATGACGCCGACACACCATAACGTCTCTTATTCAATTGCATGGAAAATCGCCGGGATTTCAGCGGGCACCCTTCGTTATCTTCCATCCCATTCCCTCTTATTCTTTCATTGCAAGTAAGAAAGAGAGAGCGGATGAAGTAAATGTAATTGAGGGTAATACAGAATAGTTTCAGTCTAGACGGGTAAAGTTGTAAGTTGCAAATTACAAGCGTGATGGCTGCTTAAAATATGTTGTAATGATGCTCTAGCTTACGGTTGCTTTAATTTATAGGGTCTAAAACATAGTCATCAGGAAAATTGCCTATTCTAGGAATTTGTTGGCTCAGGAATTGCTTATTTTAGGGCTGTTCGACAAATTTATTAGTAGTGACAATGAAACTATACTTAATTCTTAATGTGTTCGCAGACAATAGGTAAATACGGTACGGTATAAGTATATACGGAATAAGTATAAGGTACTTGTAAATAGTACTATTTGCAAAGATTATTTGTACAAAAACTGTCTTCAATATAAATTTATTTATGGTTAGTATACATTACTCGTAGAGGTGTACATACTTATTAGCTTACAAAAATCCTAAATCTACAAATATAGGTATAGTCTTTCAAGTATGTAACGCTTTCATTGAGGAATATAGATAGATAATGAATAGAAAAGAAACAAATATAACTTGTCAACATCGTTTTCATTCCAATGTAACAAAACGACAAAATATTTAGTTGGGCTTGGTCCTGTTTCCGATTGCATTGATTCTCATTTGTGACTAACATTGTAAGAAATGTCTTGTAAGATTTTAAACTCTTAAATTTTACCATCACATAGTTCAAAACGCTGTCTGCTTTAGAATCACCGCGTTGGCGCTAGTCTATTCGATGGCGGAGTAGGTACTTCTGCCCAGTATGGGTTAACAGCGTCTCAGGGTCTCTGCAGTCGATGTCCAGCTCAACCACACCATGCGTCTTATCACGGGCTGCATGAAACCAATTTCAGTATATTGGTTCCCAACCCTGAGTAGCATTGCGCCCCCACGTCTTCGCAGAGAGAACTGCCTGGCCCGGAAACTGGCTAAAATAACTAAGACCCCCTCCCTTCATGAGGAGCTAGCTGAGGATAAGATCGTGACACCCTCCAGCCATTCAAATACACAAAGCCCTACTGGAACATACACGACATGTGGAGGGACAAGTGGATGAGGAGCACGGGGCCCACCGACCTGTTCGAATTCGACCCCCAAAAAGACCAACAAGGCTTTGAACAACCGCGCCGCGTATGGTGCCTGCTAAACTGCTTACGGACCGGTCTAGGAAACTGGAACTGCGCTTCAAAGGAAAAAGTGGGGCTGGTGCGAATCGGCGGCGGTGCCCGGAGCAGGACGTAGAGTGCTTGACTTGAATGCTCCATCACAAAGTATGACGGCCCAGCAGGAGACTTCACTGTACTCACAGGCAAAGCTGCCAATTATCTTAAACAAGGTAAACCTAACATTTCATAATGCCAGTGAATATATTTTCTGCCATACGATAAATATAAAATAAAACTGGGACCATTGTAGAGTAATCCTTGTTTATTTTCTTTGTGTTTTCCAACATACCACTTACTTACCTACCTACCTATTCTGCTTTTTCATGATCCAATATCTCTTTATAGAGCAGAAAAACACCTGCGGTCAACTAAGAACAAATAAGGGTCTAACGTCACCTGCGCAAGCTTTATGCTACTATAAAACGTCAAAAGTACCCATAAAAGTATTATTACCTATTAATTTCACACCACATTAGCGAAACACACAATAAAACTTCAACTTGTCGCTGACAGTGATTCCGAGTTTTGTGCTAAGCGCCATCTATCGGTGGTTCCCCAAGGCTTTGGTAGAAAAAGATTATAGCATTTATATGGGCAAGTTTACGAGGTCGTAAAAGTATGCCGTAAAAGCGAAGGGCACGCACGCCCTCTGTTAATCGTTCAGAAACCGATATTGCGGTGAGGCCTCGAGGATAGATTACTTTTAAGGGCCCTCTTCACTCGCACGCGAATCGCGCCGCGACAGACGCGAAACAGGAGTGTGGATGGTGCCGCGGCTTCGCGTTCGCGCTTCGCAGCGTTCAACTTCCAGTGTCGATTTTTTGACCCGCGACAGCGCCCTGCGAACGCGAATCCACACTCGTGATATTGTCACCGATAGCGTGCGAGACGCGGTGACGAGCAGTCGTGCGTGCTATATTACTTTTAATTAACATTAGCGTTTCGTGGAGTAATCTGATGACGAATGAGAATCAGTACCATTATGAACATTCCTGTGGCTGATTTGAAGAAAAAAATAACTCATTAGTTTTCATTTACAGAACCTCGCGTCACGACAGCGGCAGCGGCTATGTCGGCGTCCATACTTGTCGAGCGGGTGAATATTGTCGCGGGCTTTTCGCGGCCAAATGTCGCAGCCGCAGTTCGCGGGCGAGTGAAGAGCCCGCTATAGGAACGTAAGGAATAACTTGGCTTTGCCATTTGTCTATTTATGGGTTCCTAGCCAATCTGGGGTTTTCGTTCCTTAATGCTACGGCCACATTGTCGAGATTCGGCGAATGTTCGCATTGTCGCGACATGTCTACCCAAGAGTTCGTCATATCGCGAATCATTCGGGCGAACTCAAATGCAGTTCGCTCCGCTGTCGATAAACTACCGCATATCAAAGGGTTTTATCGTGACAAAGTTCGTACACAGTGGCTACACTTCGCGCTCTTCAGTTCAAACGCAGACCTTGAGCGCGCGTTTAATATAAATGTATAAAGGATAAAAAATAACCTAGGCAGCAAACAGCAACGAAATATTGACAGGGTTTATTAATACAAATTATATAATAAATTATGTACTAAAAAGCTAAAATAAAATGTTATTTAATTGATTTTTTGTGTAATAGTACATGAATCTACCATCGCCTTTTACGTCTCTCATTAGATTATTTCAGGTTAATCAGGTTTTCCAAATAATACAAGTATAAGCAAATATTACCATATTTGCCTTATTTTATATTAATTGCCACACAATTGGTTACGAGCGTTACTGTAACGCTCGTCTATCAAACCAGGCCGCGTAAATAAACCGCCGAACTACGGCGAGCCCGCGAGCGGTTGACACAATTTACTTGTTATAATTTAAAAATGTTATTTAAAATATTTATTATCCATTCATATTTGTTATCTGAATTTATAAGGAATTTAACTTAATGGAGCAGTTTATTTTAATGTAATTTAATATTAAAAGCGGAACCGGAGAGAGGTTGGCACACATGGACGAACAGACACGTTTTAATGAGTAACGGGCTCTAGCAAAGGAGCCTCATTCCAGTTCCGACCTTTGATAGTAAAACTACGAGTATTGGGCATAGCCATTGTCAAAGTGAAATTATGTTATTGAAGTGTACATGTGTAAGTTGAGTATCTAAGTGAGATCGAGAGTGATATTTTTTATAGGCCAATCTAAACTGTGGCCTTTATATTATTAACGGATCCTTTCACGCAAGCTTAGTAAATAATTATCCACTAACAAACAAATAAAATAAGCGCTTCGTCCATTTTACGTCGCCCGAATATTCGTCCGAACACGAATGAAATTTGGTTGTAGGATAATGTGGCCACGTAGTTCGCCATAGACCGAACACGACGCGAATACGCGACACGAATCTTCGCCAGTAGTCTGGTCGTAGCATAACAAATATTATGTTCGTGAAGATAATTACCGCGCTGATAGATAAATAACTTAAAAAAAGGTTTAACTCACACAATGCAACGATCTTCTAAATATAATTAATATATTTTATGTGTAAGTAATTTTTAGACTCTGTCTAAGTACTTATATAGATTTTTATACAAAACTCCATATGTATGGCACATAGAACTATACATTTTCTGTTATACATATCTGCGTTCGTTACGAAGAAGATAGATAACATGGACAATTCCTTCGAAAACAGCAAAAAACTAAAACCAAATACCCTACTCCAAACAGTGAAAAACAAGGAAGAGCACCGTAAAATACTTAACAATTTTATTGGAGCTCCCTCACAATCGTTAAATTTTTATTGACTCCAAACTGCGTGACTTTAAAAATATACAAATTTACGGTCACTCAAAGGGAAACGATTATTCAACACGTCGTAACTATTTTATTGGTTCAATGTAAACAAAGCATCAATTTGGATCTATTGGGCACTTCTCTTGATAAGGTTTTAAAAATGACATACCAACTTACGTAAATTAGGTATAAAGAGAATCATTGCAGAATGATATTCTGTATACAACAGAATAATATTATAGTAATTTTTAAATAATATTGCTATCAATTTGCATTGCAAACAAAATATCTAAAATATATAAGCATCAGTAGGTACTTACTAAATTCCACAAATATTTTTTTATTCGTAAATGTATTGTATTATATTGTATTTATGTATCTTAAAGTAACTAAAACCGTTACAAGATACGTCATTAACAGCAGTGTTAAATATACTCAAATTCTATTTTAACAATATCTATTCGCATTTTTTCCAAAAAAAAACCGGAGAATTTCACTACTATACTACCATGAAGGAATAAACGCCCGCCCCTAAAGACTATTTTTTCTTTCATCCAAGCCTACTACTACCTATACCTATACTCGTATGCTTGCAAATTGAAATAAAAACGAATAACTGTAACTATTATGAGTATGTAATTTTAGGTGCTTTTATAATATTATTATAGTTTATTTAAAAAAAAAAAAAAATTTTTATTCACCTGCGATAATAATTTATTTACTAACCTGTTATGAAATACAGCTAATCTCAATTTAAACTTAATAATCTGAATTGCTCTATCAGTATTGAAAATAAAGCAACCTTCCTGAAATTCAGTGTCACAAGTCTCCACCAAGCCAAGCTATCGGCTCTAATTATGCTACACTATCTGCATCTCTCGCAAATGTTTAAAACTAAAATGACCCGAGTGCATCTCAACACAGTGTCACCTCAGTACTGCGCGCGCAGACCCATAGATGGCAGTGCAGTCCGATCAGCTACCTCAAACTCCGCCACGCTACCAGTGCTCTATCAACTTACGTATGCTGAGTCTACATTCAATGCCAACTAGTTATTATTATAAATTAGCTTACAGCCAATAGATGGTGCTGTTTACAATTTGTTTAATTTCATATTTATTTTTTATTAATGCAAATGCATTACATTAAAATTAAAGTAAGATACATTTAATATTAGGTACTGTAGAAAGTTTACAAAATTTTAATTTCAAACTGTCAATAATGAGAACGAATAATAACAGTAGATATTTAATTATTTTTTCCGGATTTTTACAGGCCATAAATAAAGTTCCAAGAGTTGGAACACTGGACAGCATAGACCTAAATAATATTATTAGGTATTATTCTTATATTGTTTTTCTGTATCATTTAATTGCAAGTAAAGTTTGCAGTAGTAAATGCTTATGCTTACCTTTTGTTTTATATCTGTTCACATTACAGCCAGGAAGTTTAAGAATCACGTATATGCAGCTTCAGATTTCGATCACTATATTTTTGACTCAATATATCACTTGATTATCACTGAATTTATCGTCAATTGAGTTCTAACAAAATTATATATCTGACAGATTATTTATCTCATGTTTCTTTAATGCCGTAAATACATAGGACTGTCTCAATTTTAATAGTGTTTTTTAGTTTTTTTTTAATAGGATTATAAAAATATTTTTTTATAAACTTGACAATGAATAATTTAAAATTCTTTCAACATCAGTGTTTCTTACATAAATCTACAAGACGAACTAAATCTGAGATTTAAAAATAAAAACATTATCTTCATTCAACGGTAAACTTACCCTACCTCTGTGCAGGCTTCATTTTATTACGCAATTGAGTTTACAACCAAATAGCTTTGAAGTTTGCCGCGGTGCAGTTAAATCCCTGTTAAGGTAATAGCGTTATAACTGCAATAAAATTTTGTCTATAAATATTAACCATTTGTTTTTGTTTTTTCAGGTAATGCCCCGGGGAAAAACGGTGAAACTTTGAATGGTTAGACTTTTTATTCTTTGATTATCCCGTGGTATATAGAGTAGGTAGTGCGCCTTATTTACTAGGTACGTATATAGGTATGGAAGGATCTGGATTCGATTCGTAGTCATTTTTAACCCCTGACCTTTGAAGGGGATAAGTTTGACGTAATAAGTTTGTCTGTTTTTCTGTGGCATCATAACTCAACAATCAAATATTCGATTTGGGTGCGGATACTTTTATTTAGCAGATAATTATGTCGAGAGAGTTCTAAGCCATCATCATCATCATTAGCAGCCTACTCTAGTCCACTGCTGGACATAGGCCTCTCCCAAGGCGCGCCATTGAGCCCGATCTTCGGCTCTTCTCATCCAGTCGCTGCCAGCCACCTCCATCTAGCAGGGGGCGTCCTATACTACGTTTGCCCAAACGCGGTCTCCACTACAGAACTCGTCTACCCCAGCATTTCCAATTTCAAAATTAAAATTAATTCATGCAATGCATTTGCAAAAATTTAGGAATGCCAAAAAAATGTGATACCTAACCGTTATCAGATAACGGCGGGTTTGTATGTGTGTGTGTGTGTGTGTGTGTGTGTGTGTGTGTGTGTGTGTGTGTGTGTGTGGGAAGGAGGGAGAGAGTGAGAGGGTGTGTTGTGCGTGATTGATTGAAATGAAAAACATAAAGCGAGATACATGGTGTTGCGGGATTTTCCCGAAAGACGTATGGCACGTTCAGTCAGACAAGCACAGCGCCGGAAAAAATTGGTGTACCTTTGCGTTTTTTTATCAGAAAAATTCACAGAACCAGTTTTTTACCAGAAAAAAAAGTTGGTGTTTCTAGCCAAATACTGCCAACAAAATCGTGGTTCCTGTCAAATACTGACAAAATTATTAAAACGTCCAAAGAAATTGCCAGCGTCAATTCAATCAATCGTCAAAAGTCAATTTAGGGGCCAATCCTGCCAAAATTGCAGGATCCTGCCACATATGGTTAAACTGATCAGGTGTTTCCAAGATCTTAAATTACCTATCTCTCTTTGTTCTGGAACGGTAACTGTTAGGTATAGTTCGTGTCTGAGCTCAAATATTTATGATCATGATACCCTTCTCACATCTGTAATCTTGAGAACCTGCTGATGACCAGAAAAAAGTAAGGAGATCCATCTCCAAAGATCTATAAAAATCCCTAGGTAAACAATGCTGTTTTTGGTTCTACGGAGGTATTATGATTTTTTAATGATATTTCAGTATCCTCATAGTGATACGATACAAAATAAAAGCGAATGTGTTAAAAGTGGCCACTTATTGCCCTTCCTTTTTTCTTCTTATTATTTTTCTATTACGGTACTAAAACATTACTTATAGAACAATTATTCATACGTGGAATAATTCTACTGTCCATTTTTAAAATAAATAAAGTTCAGAAGAAATTATATTTTTTTGGGAGTGGCCCTAACAGTTTAGCTACGAGTACGAATATGCCTTAGGACCTTTTCAGAGTCGCGCGTATTTCGGCACGTACGCGGATTTGCCCCGCATGCGTGCTTCACGCACCACATTGTTTCATACAACATTTCAGATGCATGCGTGTCCTGCATGCATGGTGCGTGTAAAAATTGAAATTGACATTTTGAATTTTCACACATGCGGGACAAACCTACGTACGTGGCGAAATAGGTACGACTCTGAAAACGCTCTTAAACTAGATAGATAGAGAAACACATAAATACGCATTCCTCCACATCTACAGACAAAAAAAACTCTACACATCTATGTGCCAGGAGCCAGGTTTTATCTCGCCGTGCTATCAGCTCGGCCTCTTGACAATTTTTATCGGCTGATTAAATCGCGCCTAGCTACCCCTTTATGGATACAGTCGAGCGTAGATAATGTCCTCTTGTTTATTTTCGAATGAATAGGGAGATAATATGTATAGGTGTTTCTATGACTTTATTCGTGTCAGCAAGTTTATCCACTTGTATTTTTAATATGGAATATCCACATATTGGGGTGGAATTAAAGCAGTGCAGATACGGTAACTTTTAAGGTACTATAGTAAGTAGGTACTTACGTTTGTTTTTGTTCAGTAAAATCGGCTTTGATAAAAATAATGTAATATTTAAAATAGGTACAATTCTAGATCTATCGTTTTAGGGTTCCGTAGTCAACTATGACAATCCTTATAAATTCGTCATGTTTGTCTGTCTGTTTTTCTGACAATACATCTGTTTCTCTGTCTATAAGTAATGTAGGTTGTTTGCCGACTTAAAAATTTTGTAAAATTATATTTTACAGGTCTCATAAAAAAAGTTAAGGGGGTTAATTAATAAAAAAAATATTTTGTACCTTATTGTGTGAGATATCGTTATTTAGATCTTATGAAGTACAGTACGAATATATTTTAATTAAAAAATATATTATATTTTGGAACTTTGACACATGTGACGTAGATAAATGCGGGTCACGTGAGAAAATCCCTTTGTTCTCTGTATACCTAAAAGGCTACGTGATCATGCAATACGGCAACGGGCTAACAACTAAACAATAATATTTTTTCAAATAAGTACCTAAGTATTCGGATACACAAATCGTCCACTACTTACTAACGATCACCTAAAACATATCCAAAAATCCATTAAGATACCGCATACAAACTTAAGACCACATTTGTCAGTTAAAAAGAAATCTTAATCCAGCGGCTAAGATTTGTGGATTTCACGACATGCTGGTCATTAAGGAGCCGTCTTCGATTTACGACCAATTAAAATCTATATCGTGGAGCCAATTAAACCCTGGGCGTACTTTATTGGTATTGGTTCAGTTTATCGCTCTGCTGGCAGCCGACTGGACCGGTCTGATGGAGTACTTGCTAAAGTTCTTAGAGTCCAAAGTGTTGTACTCGACAAAACCTTTTTTAGATTACTCTTGTTTATTTTGTTTTTAGGCTGTTTATCTGAAGAGTGGATTACTCCACTTAAAGATTTACATCTTTGAGGTGTGAAAGTACTGGGTACCTAAATAGCAGTTTTTATTGAATAAATGAAAGATTTTATTCAAAATAATAAGAATATTTTAAATTAAATAAGAGTAGGTTCTTGGTGGTATTTTTGTAATCCATAACAGTAGAGGTAAATGAAGATATAAACGGGTATAAAAAATATATTCCAAGTTTTAATACCTTGATAATATAATGTATTAATTTTATATTATACATAGGAAGGTATCTAATGTTACCTACATTAGATACCTTCCTATGTATAATATAAAATTAATACGTTATAATCTTTACATAATTACAACAACTACTTGCAATAGGTAGGTATTTATGAGTGTACTTAATTAAATTAGAAAATTGTTGAAATTTTTTCTAGCGAGCAGGTTTTTCGTCAAAAAATGTTTTTCAATATGTAGGTACTACGGATTACTTACTGATGAAAGTATTCAAACTATTAAGTATTATTCTAAAAAAAAATTTTTTTATTTGAGTACCTACTACTGAGTATATACTACCTAAATACGTGAGCAAATTGCATGCCTTAATGCTCAGTAAATATTATTTTTATTTATAAGTTTGTCTGTTTATTTATAACTTTCTTTCATTTAGTTAATGGAATTCCAAATTTCATTGTGAATATTGCAATATTCACAATATTTCTTATAAAATGAAGAGTGGAGAGCTTAAAAGAACATCATTGTACCTACTCGTAGATTAGTATCCGTACAATTCTTACATGATTCTTAGTGGAACGTAATTATAGCACTGAAACTAATTTCAGTGGTCTAGCTACACTTATAATGATATTATAATATTTATAAACAGTAACAATTATAATTCTGAAAACGATTCGATACAAATTGAAATGCTGAAAAGCCTTTTCTCGCGCCATTAGCTTAATCACTTAAACTTTCCAATTCCACTGGGCTGTTCAGGGCCAATACAACAAATTTTCAATTACCCTCAATGGTCGCAAATTCAGCTCAAATGTAAATTATTTCATCGTGTGCATTATAAATATAATTGTAGGTGTGTGTGGGCGGAGAGCTCTGGGCCAATAGGAGTGGAGAGCGAAGCCTGGGCGGCGCTTTGCGGGAGACTAATGTTGTACCCGCGAAGCCTTCGCCGAGGATACTACGTTGCGACTTCTTCATCTGAAAAGAGATAATATTTTTCTCTCTATGATCTCGTACATAAATACAGGAATTAACTTTTTGACAGGCAGGAGTCCTAGAATTTTAAAGATTTCAATTAACATAATGGAAGCAGAAATAATTTTTTTAGAAGTATCTTGGTCACTTTTCTTCTTTTTCTTAGACCATCCACATACAAACAAAGATATGTCTAAAAGAACACTGAAAATACAACTTGTTTAATTTTGAGTCATTAATTCAGTTGGACACATTATTTTATAACACGACATAAGATCTTGGTTGAAGTGAACAATAACCGACTAGACAGAAGTTAATACTTTATTTTTAGTGTTATATTCCTTACCGTAGCACAAATCCAGGTGTATTGTATGTGTAGTCTTTGATAAAGCTACACCTTGAAGTAAATACTACAATTTCTATTTGGAACTGAATATTGGCTAATAGAAAGCCATAATTATTACAATTTATCAACATTGTATGAATATGCGTAGTTTCCGGCAAATGAGGCAATCCATCGTAGTCCTCAAGGTTAGCAGCGCATCAAAACCCTCTAATATTAATACAGTGAGGTGAGATGTCTATGTGCTATGGTGACCACTTAACATAAGGTTTGCTCGTTTGCTCTCGTTATTTAATAAAAAAATGTTGGCAATCTGTAACTGTTTTCAATGCAGTATAGTAGAAGAACCACTTACTACTATAATAGATACATTTATCTGTTTTCTCGCAAAATTATCGACCGTAGTAGTATCGTAGTAAGTTTCCCCAAATATCACCAAACTTATTTTTAAGTCGAACATTTACAGGAGCAATTAAGATCGTAACAATCAAAAGGTGCAACTTGACACTCCCATACGATCTACATGGACGTTTAGTACCACTAAATGAGTCATAAAATTGCCCAAATATCCCACAACAGACAAATTTATCGCCAGAAGTGTCGTTCAGGTCGTAAAACCATCGCGTACGGTGATTCCCCAAATATAGAGAACCGTAGACAAACTCTCTCATGTCAATCATTTACGTCAAACAAAATATAAAAGTCAATTTACAGCGACATTCAAACCATTATGTGGCAGTAGAAATCGCTTCATTATACTCACGATTCACATAAAAGCTACTCTATACAATGATATCTATGATTTAATATACGAATGTATCTTATTAGTAATAATAGTTTGTTCATTGTTAATTCGTACCACTGCTAGCCTCAGAACAATAAATTTGCGATTAGATGTAACGCAGAAAGTGTCTGCTGTGATTTATAAGGGCAAGGGGAAGCCATTTTGGATTACGTTCTCTTCAGTGTTTACCTGGAGTGGGGTATTGTGCAAAAGAGTTTTCGGGGTAATTGAAAGTCGACCACAATGAACAAAAAAAAACGTTTTTTTGTGTCTGTGAAATGCAATTTTGCACGTTTATTATGAAAGAGCTCTCTCTTTTGTTGGCACCGACAAAGTGGATTGAATATTGTAATGTCTATTTTTTGTTTAGAAATATTGTATCGATTATTAAGAAATAATTAAATTTGCCTATATATAATGAAATATAATATACAAGGAATTAATTATATACATTTTATACAATTTTTCATGTAGATACTACACATAAAACTTGATTGTTTTAAGAAGTATAGAACAAAAATTAAGGAAGAATTTAAAAGGAAAATCATCTTTAGTTTCTAACCTGGTGTGTTTAATTAAAACATTTTCGGCCTAAACAAAGCGTTCTTTCAATCCTTTCGATTTATTACAGCTAAAACGACCATAGTCCCATACTTGAAGTTAGTCATAACTTTATGCCACCATTAATATTTTTTTCACGGCATATTTATGGAGTCCCTAAGGACCAAGCAAAGGCAGGTGGTCCCTACTTAATCAAGATGTTACCGAAAATAAAAAACGTGTAGCTATATTTTCTGTTTTTGTCTGAATTATAGCTTTGTTCGTTATAAGTTATGAACCTGGGCTAGGCCCGGTTTGTCATTTTATATAAGGTATTTTAATGCGGTGGGAAAGATGTATGGCGTAATGAATACATTAGCAATAAACTAGAATATATCCACGTGAAACCAGTCGTATGCAATAAAGAAGTCTTACGACATGTTAATAGCGAGGATAAATATAATTTAAATGCAATGCACCAATTTATGAATAATAAAGTAAAATAAGATTAAATTCATTATAGATTACCTCTGCGCTCTGAATAATTAGACGAAATATTATTTACGTTTAATGAAATAGAACGAATTATAAAATCGTTCAACAAAACGTTTTGCAAAAGAAAACAAATTGCAAATGAGAGAAGCCTTACCTACTAAGCTTCATCAACAGTGCCATAAATGAAGACATTGCAATGAAAATAAAGCTAAAGGACAGAGACATGACAAGACCATTCGCCGCAAGTAAACGAATAAAACGTAGGTGTAGGTAAGTAAGTACTCACAGAATATCGCGGAGATCGCAACTCAGATAGTGACTTGATTTAGCCATCTTGCCTTCGAGATTTATTTAACTGCCAGATAGGTTTATGAAGGTAGATACGTATTTACGACTGCGTAGGTAACCTTTTGTAGAACAACATAATTTTCTGCCGGTAATGCTCGATACAGAGGCTGAGTATAGCTGGATAAGCAAAATGTCTGCTTTATCGATGCCGTAATTTGTTTCTTGGAATTTAGTTACATTTATTGTTACTAAAGGACTGAGTTCTTCTATTTATTTATTATTTTTTATATTTTTATTGTGTCAGAAACTTATCTGTAGGTACACATACCATCCAAAACAACTGGTCTTTCTCTCGATATAACAATAATTACATGTTATCTTGTCAGTTTTCTTACTTATGTAATGTGTAGGATAAATATAAAATAAATAAACAAATAATATATAAATATGTCAAAAAATGCGCTTTAAAATTAACTGTAACAAAATTAATGTAATGTTTTTGCTAAGTGCCTATTTATAAATAGATCTGAAGCTTCGAACTGACATTGTATCAACTTTCAACAATTTCATGAATATCACAGCCCCGTATAAATGTCCCCGTAAAATAAAGTTGCCTCTAATCCACTCCTACATTTTGACGCGAAAAAAGTCCCTCCGTTTTGGAAACTTTTATCCGACACAGAGGGCAAAAGGGGAGAGGGCCAACAAAAGATAAAAGAGATATATAAGTGGCCCTCGGCAGCGCCATCAAGTCGTTACAACAGCAGTAAAATATTTCAAATTGTGCCCAATGCTGCGGAAAACGGAAGTTACGCATTTTGGCCCTTTCGCCTCAACTCGACCTCGTGGACGAAGGACTTTGTAAGTTGGCTATACATATATGTAATTTAAATATAATTCAAAAATATTGGTTACTGTCTCAAGCTACATTTATTACTGTGTGAAACTCGTACTTTAGGCGATTCGCACACTGCACCGCGCACCGCTGCGGTAGGCGGTAAAGCGGTAGAACTAGTAGTACTAGATTGTATGCAACCCGCTGTGACCGAACACACTGCAACCGCGCTTAGTGTGATAGGTCGCAGCGGATTACATACAATCCAGTAGTGCTAGTTCAACCGCTTCCACCGCCCACCGCGGTGGAGCGCGGTGCAATGTGCATTTCGCCTAAAGTACGAGCACACAGTAATAAATGTAGCTTGGAATACAATACACATTTATATGTATAGTATAGTACACCACCATTCGCACTGTTCGTTCCCAAGGCACAACAATGGATTACAATTAAATGCAAATATCATTCGAATAGGGCAATATTAACAGCAATAATGGAAGGGTCAGCATCCATGCAAATATATAATGTTGCTTTTGAATTTCCCTGGTGACCACCCCGAGTGTATAGAGTCATAATTTCTATTATACTTCAAATTTATTCCTATAGCTAGCCATGTATGGAACTCCACCAACCACGCTATGACTTGTAATCATAAAAAACAACCACAAACACAACCTTGATATGTATATGACGAAGTACCTACCAAAGATCAAGATAACATCATGTGGATAGTATCACAGGAGAGTCCTATTAAAAGTAAAAGGACTCTGAAAGTAAAGGAAATCTTCTGATTTAAGTTATCCTAAATGTACGTACCAAGTGAACACTATAATACCAGATAATACTTACAATAATAAGTATCGTAAGTTTGGTTTCTCCATGTTTCATTGTTTGTTTCTCTGTTGCAGTTTTTGAAGCTATCTTATTTATTTAAACTTTTATTCTCTTGTGAGCTTAACACTTTACGCCATATTGCGCTAAAAGTATTCTATACTTTTGAGAGGCACTATTTGAAGCACATGTAGAATAATCTAAATTTTATACTAGTCTATAATGTACGCATGAAGGACCACTTATGTTGTCTAAATGCAGAAATAGGACCCCAACAATATAACTTACCAGTCTATGGTAATATCGGCATTGTTTTACCAATACTCAGCAATATGGCTGTATCAAAATGTATGAAGATATTTATGTTTAACGGACCGTGGATAGTTTCACGGATGGTCGCAGGGTAGCAGCCAAATGATGACGTTTTCCACTCATGGGTGTATTATGTATTATTAAGTTGGTTTCAGTAACATTTGCGATAATTTTGGTGCATTTAGGGGTATTCGATTCAAAAACTATGTAGGTAATTATACATTACAATGTATAATAGTGTATTAGAGCGTCGGTGGCGTCGTGGCTTGGACGTCGGACTCCCATGCGGGAGGTCCGAGTTCGAAACCAGGCAATGCCATGTACCAACGAGTTTTTCGGTTTTTTCGAAAGATTTACGTACAGTTACCGACTGCTCTGACGCTGAAGGAAAACATTGTGAGGAAACCTGCACACTGAGATAACCAGTGTGTGAAATGGGGAAGGCAATGGCAAACCACCCCATTAATTCTGCCACGA
This sequence comes from Hofmannophila pseudospretella, assembly GCA_947369225.1. Classification (NCBI taxonomy): domain Eukaryota; kingdom Metazoa; phylum Arthropoda; class Insecta; order Lepidoptera; family Oecophoridae; genus Hofmannophila; species Hofmannophila pseudospretella. The sequence goes on along the minus strand of OX376321.1, from coordinate 6,209,982 downwards.
GAGCCGTTCTATGTTATTAATTCCATAGAATGATCACGACCCTCAGCCATGAGGAACACGACTTAGAAGATAATAGTGTATATAATACTTATATGAGTTAGTTCCATTTATGCTAGTTATCAACGCCTAAAAATATAAGAACCTAGCTGATTTAAATATTTGAATTAAATAAAACCTGTGTCCATGTGAAAATAAACCATTTATTGAAATTAAATAGAAGTGTGAGCTGCAATCAATTAACGAATTTCGTTTTTTATTTCCGTTACCACCCAGCAGATGGCGTGAGCAGTTTGAATTTACTCAGTGACGTTAAAAAAGATGCCAAAAAGACAGACCAGTGTTTTGTGACACCATTAAGATGTCGTTTTGTAAACTGTAATATTTTTTGTCATAGATAATTTCTACCAGAAATAAGACACGAGAAAAATGGAGCCTCCTAAATACTACCAATCTATGAACTTGCTACCATAAATTCCGCATTTCTTACAATATTATGCATGTAAATATTCTTTAGGTGTTCGCATAGAAATTATGCCAAGTAGGTGTTCCGTGTGACGTTTATATGGTTTGTTGAATAATGCTTTATTTTTATAGGTTCGGTAACATTGGCGAAGGCGGCGGAAAGTACGGGGCTTCTCGAATACTTGAGAGATCCATGAAGATGTGTCGAGATTTACCACGAGTTTTCATCGAGTATCGTCATAATTGCGAAAATAAATAAGTAACACGTAAAGAGTTGGAAAGAGAAAAAATATTACATATTATTTTATCATAAGAGACAGTTATTTTCTATCATTATAAGTAAATTATCTCACTTGGTAAACTGGCCAACATCATGGTATTTAGACCGTTTGATACGTTGCTACCTTAACCACTTTCATACGATATCAGAAAATCATTTTTAAAATTGCGACATTTTTAACAGAGTAGCTTGATCACGTAACTTTCAGTGTACATTTTTCATTGCGATCTCTTTAACCCATATTTATCACATGTTCATCTATATATTTAAATTTAGTGATGGGGAAATATGTATCTCTCTGTAAAACGATTAATTTAAGACTACAAGCTCGATTACCTCTGGCCAAAAACTGGACAAAACTTACAAAATCAGATTCGCTTAATTCCATTTTCATAGTAAAGGTAAAGGTAGAAAAAATGAACGCACCTAAGGTAAGGTATTATATGTATAAGTCCCTTTGTGTAGAGACATTGTTATTGAAATAAGGTAGTTGTATCGCATCCTTCGCTGTTTATCGGCTTCACTTCATCCATAACGCTTTATACCTACCGTTTTATAGCTTCCCGAGTTATTTGCTTCCTTTATATAGTTACAGGGTTTGGGAAAAACATGTAATGTATTATATACAGATGGACAAATAATAGTGCATTTATTCCTATGAACAGTAATTTGAAGCTCTATAAAATTATATCGTACTTTTACAATTAATACAATCTAAAATCCTTGCAATAACAATAATCTTAATAAAAATATAGTAAATATACAACTTTGCTGATAATTCCGCTGCGGATAATTGTTAGTAACAGGTTTTTCAACTAAATCGTTTTGTTACTATAATATTGTCTACACGAAAATATAAATCATACAAATATTTTAATGTTATAATTTGGAAGGTGCACGCATGAAACAAGATTTACAATGTATAGTCACGCAAGTAGGTACAATCTGCTAATTACCATAATGACCGAAAACCTTTTAGCTTGGCTAATGTGATCATCGTCGCTTATTTTTTAAACGTCGATTTATGTCTCATTTAGTTTATCGTTGCTGCGCTAATTGCGCAGTTTTTCACGATTCGATTAATGCGCAGGAGTCTTATGTAGAGTCGAAAAGATTGCAATTATCTTGTAATATGATTCACAAACATTTTAGATTTAAGTATATACGAATAAATTCCTGCTTATCTACACTTGTTTTATTGACGACTGTGGATTAAATATTTTAGTACCTATTTGTTCTAAAATGTACTAAAACAGCGTGCCGTAGGTACTGTTGTATGTAAGTATGAAGTTTAATAAATACATTTAATTAAGTAAACGAATTGGCAAAGTACATTCACCATAAATGATACGTCGTCGAAAACTGTCGTCGAAAATTCAGACGTCCAAAATTAGGTCGCCAGTTATTGCAAAATAGGTTGTTTTGACCAATCAAATTTTATTATACCTACGCGGCAAAACTAGCAAGAAACAAATATACGCCTCCGCATACGTTACAATAACGATACGCGAACCAAATACGCTTTCGGCAATAACCGGGCAACATTCTAACAATTTAATGTGGCATAAACAATACAAATACTGTTGCTGGCTGGTTGTACGCGCCTCCGGCATATGTAGCCGCGTACGCGTCGTATTTATTGTCTATGGGTATTGTGGTGCGATCGTTACCGTATATCTGAGAGCGGGGGCGTATAGGGGTGCCCTATCATGAATCCTGATACATGCCAACCAGGTAACGCAGGCCTCCGCGACCTTAGAACAACCGTGCAATTCCATCACACACCAAAGGTCTTTTTAGACTAGTGTGGGCATAAAAGGGTTTGTTGATTGGACAGGGACACTCTCCAGGGCCTCGGTGACCCATGCGCCATGTTAATGGTCTTAATCGTCTGTATAGTCCGTCTCAGCAATTTATGTTTCATTTTCGATCCCGTTATGCATGGCGGATTATGCGAACATGGGCTCCCCTAAACTCAAAATGTTTAATGGTGATGGCTCGAGATATGTAAATTTATACTGACGTTTCATCTTGTTTATTATTTACTCTTGTGTCTATGTCTTCCCTTCCTGTTTTATTAGAGTACGATTAGCTCTTCACACTGGAAAAATTGTTACTGCTTGCTCCCTGATGTACGAGTACCTAATACCATGATATACGGGTAAAAAGACCATCCACGGTAGGTATCAATCTATATATCAGCGAAAACCGGAACAAAATCAAACTTTTTAAGCTTTCATGGTTATAGTAATAATACCGGGGCTCAAAACAACCCCAAATCATAGTAAGAGTCCCGATTCTTACTCGAATAATCTTTCACATGCATACAGACGGCCACGTCGTAAGACTTTGTTATCTAAGTATATTGTAGTGATGTAGTGAAGATTCAGTATTGAGGGTGTACTTACCTACCAATCAAAAACCACACCACAGTACAGTACACAGTACAGGTGAGGCTTTTATCAGAATTTAAAACAGGGATTAGCGCCGTAGAGCTAGGCCCGGGCGTATCGCGGCGCCACACCGGTTGCGACCGAATCCGGCCGTATTTACCCGGCTTTAACCGGATTAAACCGGCTCCGTGCTGCTGGTGCCCTGATGCGATATAGTGTTGTTTATATTTTGCATTTAAATGATTTAGTGAATGCTTTTACCGCTCATTTAATTAAATTAAGTACTTACTTAGTTGTTGAAGTTTTAGGTAGATAAGTTGATCAGAAATAGAAATAGAAAATCCTTTATTAATAAACCATTTTTGGCCTAAAATAGTATTGCGAATACATTAGTATTATACATCAGTTGTATACTTTAAGTATACTATTTGCTTCATTATTAACTTATATTATTTATATTAGTGAAGATCTGTATTTGGCCTTTTATTGTTTAGTTTAATTTATATTTTAGTTTAAATTCTGTTGGTTCTCCAATAAAATTAAATAAATACAATACCTAAGTTAGTGTATTTGCACTTATTTGAGCATGATATGACACAAGAGAAACAAAATGTTCTCATTTTCTATGATACAGCCCTATCTTGTCATAGCATTTGAATGAAGAATGAAGAAGAAGAAAGAATGAATGAAGGCCAGCTATATTATTATTAATTTACAACAATCTATGGATTGATATCAAAATAAATTAATGTTAGTAACTTACCTAACCTATATTTATTTTAGTCTCCTGAAAGAAACTTTACAACCAAACCTAGGTCACCACGGTGCAACAGAAATAAAACCAATCTTATAGCTCTAAGCCTTCGACATACAGACACTAGAATCCAACCCCACGACGTAGACGCGCTACGGCGTAGCACTAACATATAATCCTTTTCGCTACAATAGCAATTTCAAACTTCCTTAGGGGCTTCGGATAATCTTTCTTTATATCGAGCTACGAGAAGCAACCGCGAGTTTCGCATATCTCCCTCTAGCATTAAAGTTCAATTTGGCACAGACAGAGATGGGTGTGCGAGCTCGAAGAAAGCGCTTCTCAATAAAGAAGGGAGCGAGGTAATGTGTATTTAAATTTCGGCTCAAGTGTAATAATTTCGTTTTTTAATTTAATTTCTAATAGGATACTAAATCTCTCTGGGGTGGGAACAGTATAGATCTTGTTGGAAGTAATCTTAGGAAGTGGGAATTTTTAAATATTAGATTTATAAACAGAGGTATATGAACTATCCATTTAATTATTTATTTCTTGTTTTGGAATTGCGACAAAAGGGAGGTAACATTATATAATTCATTTGGTGATTTTTATTCCAAGGTATTTTATACATAACTAAATCTGCATCCCTGCGCAATCTTTGAACTCTTAAATATACAGAAATGCATGAAAACGACATATTAAAATAAAATACATTGTGATAAACAATTTCCCCTTACAAAAATACTTATAAATAAGAATATCATCACAATTTTAATTAAATATACAATTTCACCAACGAAAATACCCGCAAAAAATATTCTATATCAATTTCCTTATTAATTTCGGGAGTGGCAAAAGCGTTACTTTCATAGCCACTTTAATGGGTAATTTTCATAAACAAAGTTGAGAATCCCCGAAGATGGGGGGTGCGGTGCGATGAAGTGGGACGGGGCTGGCGCGGGTTCCTTTCCGAGATAGAAAACAGCTCCAGAGCTCGTATAATGGGTTTTTGGAATGGCGTCGTCCGTCTTGGCCCCCCTCGCCCGCCAACCCCCTTCCCTCCCGGGGCGAGAAAGGATGAATTCTTATTTCCTCATCTCAAGGCGTCCGGTGCGAACCCTCCATGTAGATTGCCTTTTTCTCGTGGAACCTCCGTATAACATAACAATGGCTTGTTTTCAATTTTGTTAGCGTTATTTCTTTTTTTTAGCATTGTAGGTTTTGTTCTTTGGCTTAGTGCTGTTGCGTAATGGGTTTAGAGTTCTTTCTTTCAGCCAATCCATCTTCTTGTGGAATTCTTGTAGTCGAAGACCAGGAGATGGTTTACGTTGTACCTGAAAAAAAAAGGAAAAGAAAATCTTTACTCTGAAAAATACCTAAAAATTACATTAAGAGGTTCATTCATAATGGTCGTGTTAAAATAGTGTTTTAATAAAATATTAAATAACAGTTTTCGATTGTAATATGTTAATTTTCCTTTGTTATACGGCACTGCATACAAGAACTCTTTCGTATTAAATGCCTTACATTTCACTACAATCTTTTTTGCGGGAGTACATTTTGGATAAAAAATAAATTAGGTACGTAGAAATTAAAATCGTAATAAAATTGAGATGGCAATGGCAACTGCAGTCACAGTTTCGAGTGCCAAAAATATTTTGATATTCTGCCAAAACACGCAAAACATCCACATAAAATATACTACATCGCTGTATTTGTATGACACCTTTTAGTTTATTATTATAGGGATACTTTTGCTCCGTTGTATGAAGGTGTGGAATATTTTTGGGAACGTAGCTTATTTTTGAAACATGAAAAAACTACTACAGAAATAGATTCTTCAAAGGTTTGTATTGCAGGAATTTATTTTTGACACGTACGAGTACAACTGAAGGAGCGATTTTTGACACGTACGAGTACAACTGAAGGAGCGATTTTCGAATAAATCTTTACATTTTATGTGTTTGCTTCATATATTTTTAATATTATTTTCTTAGACTTGGTTAGACGTGGTGATGGCCGGTGGACCAGAGTCCTCACCGAGTGGTGGCCAAGGTCGGGGAAAAGAGGAGTAGCTCGTCCAGCAGCTAGATGGGCGGATGACATCACCAAAGTCGCTTCGAAGACCTGGATGCGCCTAGCATAGTATCGTTTAGGGTGGCACAAAAGAGAGGAGGCTTATACCCTGCAGTGGGACGACATGGGCTAATGATGATGATGATAACTTTATTTAATACGAAAAGAAATCATAAAGCTTGCCATATAATGAGATACATTTCTACAGATTTCAGCTTATTGTAAGAACTTACTATATTATCTAGCCACATAATTTGCTCCAATGACCTATTTAACAGGCAATCTGGTATCAAAACACTATCGTTTAAACATTAACATACCATAAAATAACTGTACAAACAACAAAACTAACATAAGCCAACGAATTAGGACTCATAATCAGTCGCCGAAAATCTGCGTTCATTCCTGAGATGTTATTACGAAAATGCTTAACTGAGCAGCCAGCGTCAGTTGGCCTGTCATTTTGATACCGTTTTTAAGTGAAGTGAGAAAGTAGGGAGGGTCTTGTGAAAATGGCGATTATATAGCAATCATAGCAGTTGTCTGAAATGAGAAGGCTCCCTTAAAAGGATAAACAAATAACGTGTGCGCGGAAGTGCCAAGACACGCCGAATTCATATTTTCCTTTTGCCTCCCTTTGCTGTAGTGCGATGCTGTATAAGAAAAGGTATTTACCGCGGAGAATACTCTACTTGTAAGTTAAACTTGTGTCTAAAAATAGAAAGAAAATCTTTAGAGTAAAGATCTTTATAATTTTTGGCACGATAAATGTGTCGATTGATTCTAATAAAACTTATATATCTGTGTGGCTTAGTAGTAGGTAATATATGTAAATGACCAATCATGACCTGTATAAGTACAGCCACTGTTATTTATAATAGTGCTATAGAATTATTGAAGTAGAGTAGTGCCTGTGGGTGAACACACACTTTTAAAGTAGAGCCTCTTTCATTCCGCACCCTCCAAATGTTCCAAAACGTTCCGGTTGTAGCATTTCACCATCAAAATTGCTTTTTTTTATATCTTCACTAAATGTTTAAAACATCCCGGCAAGCATGTGTTTTATAGGCTTTAGGGCTTGTTATATTAATTTTACTGGTTTTTATATTTATGTCAGAATCGCGAACTATGTATCTAAAATATTGTAAAGCCTAGAGCATACGACAATTCTATCGACACTTCTGTGAAGAATTAAAAAAATTTTGCTTTATTTACTGTTATTTGCTATATGACCATTATGTATGAAGTACTATTTTTATAGTATAAGAGCAGCGGTGGCTAGGACGTCGGGAGGTCCGAGTTCGAAACCAGGCAATGCCATGTACCAATGAGTTTTCCGGTTTTTTCGAAGGACTTACGTACATTTACTGACTGCTATGACGGTGAAGGAAAACATCGTGAAGAAACCTGTACACTGAGATAACCAGTGTGTGATTAATTCCTTAGAATGATCACGACCCTCAGCAATGAAGAATACGACTTAGAAGAAAAACTATTTTTATAAATAAGGTAATCATTTAAATTCAATAAGACTAATATTAAGATTCAGTAAGTACCTATTTATGTTTATTTTATATATGTAATGTGTTCCTGTAAATGTTTTATGTTCGAATATAAATAAAAAATAACCTAAGATAAATATGTAGTATCGACCATATACTGAGATCAATACCAAAACATTCACCCTCTTAACAGTTTATTAATACAGGGAGTCAGGGAGACTAAAAATAATTACATTTGATTGATATTTTCAAAGTTATATTTACCAAGTTTATTTTTAAGATGTTTATAATATAAAACATAGAACAATGTTTATCTTTTTACGGTTACAGACAATTTGGGCGTTCATAAATAAATTCAACAGAATAACAATAAAGTGGGATGTAAGTACATCGAGTCCGCCTACCACCAGATTTATGCTTATCTCACAGCCATAAAATGGTATTAATGCATATAAATATATCAGGAGAAAGAAACTTTAGGGTGGACATGCTTTTAGGGAAAATAGAGACTCTATAGTCACCATCGTATCTATAGTCCCATACTGGTCGAGTTTCAGAAAATAATTGTATGTGACATGAACGGAGATTAGTCAATATGACAGACAAACAGACAGACCGACATTGTTGCTCTCTATAGTTATAAGTTGGAAAAGGGTCCAGTTGAAAACCAGCGTCGGTAGATGTATCTATGCATCTGGCGACACTCAGCTGAACTTCGCCCTTTTTAATAGATAATATGTTTACTACTTTAATCAATATCATTTTAAAAATGCCAAAAATGGTCTATTAATAAAGGATTTTCTATTTCTATTTCATCGAAGTATTTACACAAACATCATTGACAGTGTCTCCCTATGGGGCTGGTATGGTCCTATAATGGCCTCAAAAAAGAAACAAATACTTAGATTAAATAAAAGATACACAACTCTGTATTTTACTAAAGGAATAATGGGTTAATTGAATAAATTACCTTTCATTTTATTAATGAAAGTTCAAATATCCAAGTGAAAATGATTTGTTAGAAGGTAAAAGTCAAAATAAGTACTTAATTCCAAATTCCAAATGTAACTAACATAACAACTAACACCGCTACGAATAAACCAAAGGAGTAGAAGAAACCGCGGAAGCAACTTTCAGCAGAACATCTTTATAATACCTACCTACTTACATACATACATTCCGGACTTTATGTTATCAATTTCTAGATATAAGCCTCCTCCATTTCTTTCAAGGTCCTGAGCCTTCTGCATCCAGCTCCTGCCACCGTGAGTGACGACATCGTCGGCCCAACATCTAGATGGACTTCCCCGCGGTCTTTTGTTCCCCCATAGTTGCCATTCAAGGACTCTTCTGGTCCATCGGTTTTTGTTCATGCTTGCAATATGGCCCGCCCATCTCCACTTCCGCTCGGCGATCACTTTGACCACATCTCTCACTTTCGTCTTTTGCCGTATCCACACATTTGTCTTTCGGTCGCGTAAGGTGATACCGAGCATACTTCTTTCCATGGTTCTCTGCGCGACTCTGAACTTCTCAGCTGACCTAAGAGTACCTACCTACTTATCTGAGTTATTTTAGAAAGTTTAACAGATCGTGCAGAACTAATTACAGAACTACATACACTTTTGAAATGGACTGTCAATTTGACAAACAGTCGACGATTAAAAAATATATATTTATTTCATGGAAAAAGTAATAATTTCTCCATCGCCTTATCCACGGTCGCCCTACAACACCGGAAACCCGATCTCCCTTTTGCCGGCTCGGCGGGAAAGTTCGCCAGATCCGTTTCCTGTGTTTGCCGTTTTACCCCGCACCCCTTGGAAACCCCCTAGCAACTCCCTCGGTTCTGGGTCCCTGATGTACTGCTTGGCTTCCACAAATAAATACATACCCACGACCCTGGGGGAGTAAATCTGCTTGATTCGAAAAAGAACGTTTATTGAGAAAGTTGCTACACATACAAACTTGTATGGTGTGTGAATGTCCTTTACATTAATACATACTTATATAAAACGTATAGTAAATCTATCTACCTATATACCATCGATAAGTATGGGTTCCAACTTGTATGGGAATTTTTCAAGTAAGTTTCATGTTCGGTTCTTCTTAGTCATATTCTTCATTGTTGACTCTCGTGGTTAGTACAATCTTATTCTTTTTTATTCATTCTTATTCTTATATCTTATTCTTGTTGCCTAACGCCATAGCTGACGTATCAATATCAAAACGGGTCATACAATTCAGGGCACAGACTGTACCTAATTGATCTTATATGCTTACGTAATACTAAGGTAAGTTGTCCATCCTATTAAAATTTTTACAATTTAATATACAGAGCAGACGACCCCAACGGCGAGCATTCGTTGAACGACGAATGAGGCAGCAAGATAGGCATGCCAAGACACCTCCATTCTCTTTGCCTACCCCGCAAGGGATAGGTATGTATGTATGTACGTAAGTATTAGAAAAAAAAAGACATAAAATTATTAATGAACCTGAATCAAACTTTACTAGTTTTCTGTCGTGTTGCTTACAAAATTACTAACTAAGCATATACCAATAATATTATCGACATTAGGCAAACCTATTTATAAAATAGTCATTACTCGAGCTAGATTGTAACTTCTCACAATATTATAAACTCATTGTGATTTATTATTGTGGCAATAAACATTTGAATATTATCCATGAGTAAAATCTAATAGAGATAAATTCTATTTGGGGTGATTTACATAACACTTCTAAGTCACCGAACGTGTTTTTAACTTGGTTTTAACACTTTCATCGGATTTTTAAATATCTATGTAATTAAAATTGCTGCCAAACAAGTTTAAAATATTATCATAAATATTATCAAAGAGGGAATAAATATTAAATGTTTATCACAGTACTTATTTTGAGGCAAATCTCGAATCATATCACTGACCAGCAGTAAAAATTTACACAGGTGTCCCAGAAAGAATGGATCAAATCTGTTTCATTTGATGTATACTTTGTGGGACAACCTGTATAAGTTAAGAACCAAGAATTAACCTAGATGTGTTTAAACGGCGGCGGCGATTATTATTCTATTTGCTTTGACAGTGATACAAGATAATACGTAGCTTTAGTTTATAATAAAAAAAAATTTTTTTTTTTTGAGTCAATGATTTTGTAACAGAGGGCGCTACTGTTAGTACACTTTGTAACAGAGGGCGCTACTGTTAGTACACTTTGTAACAGAGGGCGCTACTGTTAGTACACTTTCTATACTTTTCGCAGTTTATGTTCAGAACAATAGAGTAGACAGAGTCAACTGGATCTATTCTTTTGTAGCGGTCTTTTTACATACTACTTGCATGAAAATAAGAGGCAAGTAGCCATTTCAAAATTATCTGTACCCGTGTGTCAAAAGCTACGTTGCAGTCGACAATGGCGCCCGATAGTGGCACAATAAACCGCCTCAAATGGTCCGGAACTTTTTCTCTAATGGTTTATTTAAAAAATCCCACAATTTTCATTCCAAAGTTTCCATTGGGGGAATGGAATAAATCTCTTTTATTCCTCTCCTGAGACATCTAGCCTTTGATCGGAATGGCTTTTATGAGCTGTTTGCGCTCCTTCTCTTGTGTCTGTGTGATTTAGTGTTATTTTGTGGACAATCGTCGTGTTATTCCGAAGATTTACTTAAGAAGGTTCTGTATGTAGCTTACCTATTGGAAACATTGTTAATTATCCACAAAACCTATAGAGACTTACTCGTACCTAAAGAGATAACTCACAAATTCAATAGATACATACCTATTTGTACACTTTTAATTGATTTTCTTTTTCTAAGACGTGTTCCTCGTCGCTGAGGGTCACGCCGCTGATCATTCGAAGGAATTAATCACATAGAACATAGCACATAGAACCTAATGAGGTGGTTTGCCATTGCCTTCCCCATTTCACACACTGGTTTCTAAGTGTGTAGGTTTCCTTACGATATTTTTTTCTTCACCGTCTGAGCTGTCGGTAAATATACGTAAGTCTTTTTAAAAAAAAACCGAAAAACTCATTGGCATGAGTTGACATTGCCTGGTTTCGAACTCGGACCGCCCGCATGGGCGTCCGCTGCCCTAGCCACTGTGCCACCGACGATCTGTGATTGAATTTTAAAGATCTATAAATTCCTCAGGGTTATCATCTTTATTCATTACTTACATATAATTATCTCATGAAAGGTTTATTCCCAATATTACTTTCTAACGTCAAAAGACAATTTTAGGTAAGCATAAACCACTATTCAAGTTATTATTGCACAATCGTCTTTTTACATTCCCCGATCCTTTTGTGAATACATCCGGTTTCCTCTCAAAAACTGCAGTATCGAAGTCGTCAGGGTCAGACAATCGCATTTACGACGCATAAAAGTTAGTCTTTATAGGCCCTTGGTATATAAAAGTGGCGTTTATGCCTTTTTAATTAATTGTCGTGTCGTAAACGCCATATCAGGCTTTGTCACTGATGCTGATGGCCGGAAAATTGTTAAACGAGTAGTGATTTCATAAAAAAGTTATTTGATGGGCAGACACTTCATAAAAATATCGTAAATGTCGCTCTCGTAAATCTTTTTAATAGACATTTTTATGGGTTATAAATATAAGTATAGTGTTATTCAAATGAAATACGTACCTATTTAGATTTAAAAAATTACGTTAGTTGGTGTTGGATTTCGAAAATCTGAATTTACATTTATCTTAGTTAATTGTTAATACTATATTATCAAAGTAACTATTACCGGAAATACCCACGCTAATGCTGATAAAAAAATATAAAATTACAATCTTAATTAACAATCCAATCTATTCGATAAAACAATTTTAAATGGCCAATATAAATTACTTAATCACGAACTTAGAACATTGACATTCTTATTCCAAACACTCTATTAAGCCGGCCCTTTGTAGGCGGAGTTAGAAACGTCTTCATCCCATTATAAATTAAAACTAATGTTTAGTTATACGATTCTGAATAAAGCTACGTCCATTAGTCACAGCTTGATACCCCATCTATTCTTATTTACCGGTCGGTCTATCCGAATAATGAATAAGAAGATCGTCTTAAATTATTTTACAATATAAAGTATGCCATTACAAAAGTTTGATTTCCAAACTAATAAACGCAAAAAATACCTCCTTTAACCGAAAATGTAAGTTTGCTTGCATTTTATAGGAAAATAAAGGTACAGCCTCTCACAGCCCGTGGATTTAATATATATTATATGCCCATTGACGTATAGTGCACGTGTCGTATTAGTAAAATAAATTTTTTGGAGTCTTCACAGTGCCCTTGACCATAAGTATTTGTAATTTTGCCAAAGTAATAAATCGTTAAATCATACGTGATTCCATAAATTGAATGCGCGAATGTAAGGTTAGGTTTACCTAACCCAACATTTGCGCATGGGATATTTACGACCCACACCAATTAATTTCTCCCGTCTCTTTTTTACTCCGTCAACAGTAAAGAGTACAAAGTGGCCATAGACACAAATACAAGTGGCTATAAAATGAATGTAGCTGAGTCAGTACAAGCGGGTATCCCCAATGCGCATGTGCGGTACATTCCGGTACTTTTATTGATTTCAGTAGCACTAACGGTCCATAAAGCCGACGTGCCGGACTGGAGCCTCTACTCTGTGCCCCTTGTTAGGTACTCTCATGATTTTCACTGAATTCTACTTGTTAACTTTTTTAATGGGATCGCACTTTTTTGTTTAAAAAATTGTGTCATTAAATTGCAATTCTTTATGATGTTTACAACAATAAATGACTATTTAAACCTACATTATTTTCAAACATAAGTTTGACACGTTTGTCTGTCGGTCTGTTTGTCTGTGGCATCATAACATGAGAACGGATGGTCCGATTTGTACCCGGTTTTTTAATTTAATAGACAATTCTGTCAAGAGTGTTCTTAGCTAGGTCTGATAAAAATTGGATCATTGCTTCTACCATCTTGGAGTATCTTGCCATGTTGGAGTACGATGGGATCTCTGCAACGATAACAGTTAGGTGGTTCGAGTCTGAGCTAAAATATGTATGACCATGGTGACCTTCTGACATCCGGAACCTTGAGGATCTGATGATGACCAGGAAAAAGTAAGGGGGTTTCCACAATGGTACGTAGGGGGTTATTTAAATTTTTAATTTAGTGTTGTTAGAACTTGTCATTTTACTGATTATGTAGTAACTTATCCATGTCATTGTGTTAAAAAATAATTAATCCTTTATTCAGTAATTACAGTAGAAATAAAAGCGATTTATTTTGCCAATACAAGCGAAGCATCAAAAACCGACGGCATCGGCAGTCAATAATCACCCAACACACGTATTTTCGGATTAACTACATAGGGAGTCGACAATCTTAATTGTCGGCGTACTCTGATCGCACCCTTGGTCACTGCGACCTGTGCGTGCACTGTATTATTTTCTTTTTACGCCACATTTGGGAGGGTTGAGTTAATGTCTCGGAATGTGGGGAACCAATTTATACACTTTCAGCTGCAGGTCACATAAATTTTTGTAAATGATTAAATGTCAGAACTAGATATTTTATTATGGAAATATGCCTCATGATTAGCTCAGAAAATTGCTATAATCACCTTGACATTTTTCAACAAAAATCATTTTTTAACACACCAAAAAGTACACGGACTAGTCTGGTTTAAAAAGGAGACAAAAAAGCTGATTTATATCTTCATTATTAATTTAATTTCCTCGACAAAAATCTCGTTACACAAAGAAAGCGTCAGACAGTGATTGTCAACCCTAAGCACATAATAATGCTTCAGCGTAATATGAAAAGAGGACATTAGTGGGTGTTCCTCGTCTGTAATATCGGAGCGACGGCTGCGGTGGTCGCAATAGGGCCTTTATTAAAACAAAATTTCTCGCCGCAAAATGTCCGCAACCTCGGTTAGGACTTAGAACATTATGGTATCGGACAGTGGTATAACAACATCACTATACTCGTATTTGTCATAACATGAATTCATAAATAAAAAACTTGTTTTAGCAAAGAATGTAATCAAAATGTTTTAAGATAATATGACCATTTGTTTTTGACTATATTGACTATTTGTTCGGTAGCAAGTAATATTTAGATAAATGTTTTAAATTAATCAACCAAAACCAAGTAAACAAAACGCTATTTCTATTAACAAAGTTACTAAAAGTTACAAACACAGAACTAAATAACTTTAGTAATTATACCATTGATTGCCTAACGCAAGGTTCAAAATTTTTATTTTAAATCTTTAAAACACAGAATCAGTAAGTATACCATTGATTGTGGTTAAAGATCATTTAATTTCTCCAAGAAATTACATTTCACTTAAAAGAGAAACTTAAAACTTAAATAAATGTTGATATGTGGGTAGTTGCAAAAAGTACTATATCAAAGACAAGTCAGTGATAAAATGGTCTTTCACTTGTCTTTTAAATAAATCGAAAGATTTTGTATTTTTAATATCTGCCGGTAGATTGTTATATAGTTGTGCTCCTTCAAATCTTATATAGGGTGGGCCATGAATTAGTTAACAATTGAAAAAATCATATAAAGAAAACCATTTGACATATTTTTAAAATTGTTTATTTACAAGAAAGTTAGTTATTTGGAATTTATTTTTTAAAAATAACATCATCTAAATGACCACCGTTTCGATTTTTGCACTCTTCTAAGCGAACACCGAAATTTTCGAATACTCGTCGACAAAGAGACCGCGAGATCGCTGACATTTCTTCACTAATTTTTTCCTTTAGTTCACGTAGTGTTTTTGGTTTATGGGTGTAAACACGACTCTTCAAATAACCCCATAAAAAGAAGTCTGCTGGCGTTAAATCTTAAATCTGGATCGCTGACATTAGTGAAGAAATGTCAGCGATCTCGCGGTCTCTTTGTCGACGAGTATTCGAAAATTTCGGTGTTCGCTTAGAAGAGTGCAAAAATCGAAACGGTGGTCATTTAGATGATGTTATTTTTAAAAAATAAATTCCAAATAACTAACTTTCTTGTAAATAAACAATTTTAAAAATATGTCAAATGGTTTTCTTTATATGATTTTTTCAATTGTTAACTAATTCATGGCCCACCCTTTCTTTTACCATAATTTGTTCTTGGTGGGCGCGTGCATAGGTAGTTTGCTCTGCGAGTGCGGTATCTTCCCATCTCACCAGTTTTAAATTCTATTTCTGTATGTATGGATTTAGTTAAAATTTTACGAATAAGCAAACATGTTTTGAATCTATACAACTGTTTAATATTCATTATTTTTGTATCTTTATATATTTTTTGTGTTGGTGTGAGGAAATCATAGTTAAATAGTCTTTTAATTATTTTATTTTGAGAAATTTGGAGGTCTTTTAGGTTTGTTTTAGCAGCAGTGCCCCATATTTCTATAAGGTAGTCTAGGTGAGATTTGACTAGTGAATTGTAGATAGAACCAAACGCAGAACCAGTAAGTATACCATTGATTACCTAACGCAAAGTTCGAAATATTTATTTTAAATCATTAAAACACAGAACCAGTAAGTATACCATTGATTACCTAACGCAAAGTTCGAAATATTTATTTTAAATCATTAAAACACAGAACCAGTAAGTATACCATTGATTACCTAACGCAAAGTTCGAAATATTTATTTTAAATCATTAAAACGCAGAACCAGTAAGTATACCATTGATTACCTAACGCAAAGTTCGAAATATTTATTTTAAATCATTAAAACACAGAACCAGTAAGTATACCATTGATTACCTAACGCAAAGTTCGAAATATTTATTTTAAATCATTAAAACGCAGAACCAGTAAGTATACCATTGATTACCTAACGCAAAGTTCGAAATATTTATTTTAAATCATTAAAACACAGAACCAGTAAGTATACCATTGATTGCCGAACGCAAAGTTCAAAATATTTATTTTAATGATTTAAAATAAATATTTTGAACCTTGCGTTAGGCAATCAATGGTATACTTACTGGTTCTGTGTTTGTAAGTTTTAGTAACTTTGCTTTTCGATAAATACGAGTAAGTACTTCATCATCATCAGCCTATTAATGTCCCCACTGTTGGGGCACTTAATATCAATTAAGTACTTACTTACTCGTAATTAAGTAATACTTAATATCAATTAAGTACTTACTCGTACTTATCGAAAAGCAGACAAACCAGTGATGTTAAAGTTACTAAAGACAGAGTTTACCCATATTCGTGAACCCAAAATCCAAATTGAATCAACGGTACCGTCTCCTTATTATAACATCTACCGTAGGTTCAATATGCCTGTACGCCGCGCACCGACCGTTCGGCAGTGAAGCGATGATTTCGGTACATTTGGTACGACCGTAACGATTCTTGGAATCGTCTTGATGGACGCTATGAATGAGCTCTCACAACATAAAGAAATCCCCTTAAAAAGGGTACCGCAGGGGTGGAATAACAGAAAGGTGGGGTTGTCAAAGTTTTCGGTTTAAAATTGAAGTAACTACATGAGTTAAACCTACTTTTTGTCTGTGGTACTTTCAGAGTATTCGTTTCTGAGATCTATTTTTTTTATTATTAGTATTGTTGTGTACATACAAAATTACTGAATTTACAAAATTTCACGCCCTGAAACCAAAAAGCTGGTTTGTCTGGGAGCTGCACATTCCACTCTGTTAAATTAAAAATTAAAACATGAAAACACAAAATTAAAACACAAACTAAATATAAAACAGCTTAACAAATACAAACCTATCTATCTATTTTTATATTTGTTATTGGTGCCTGGACACGTCTGAAGTCCGTGTCTTCCAATTTCAATTTACACCCCATAACCTGTATTTCTATTAGAAATTGGATAAAAAAATAATTGATTGTATCATATCCAAGGGACCAAAATAGTATATTTACGGCGAGGGCGTTATATTATTATACGGCGCCTGAGATGTAAATAATTTTGGTGCCGAGTGATACACTCTGCTTTTAATTCCACCTATGAGATAAATCAATAGGAGGCGCTCTTAAATACATCTCATGAACATATTTATATAAAATCGTCTTATAATGTATACAATTGGACAAAGCAAAAGTAACTAAATATACATTTTTCACTTCACACTTTGTACCCTTGTACCTACAACAAACATTTTTCCGTACGATAAAATTGATATACGTTTTCAAATATGTATAAGTATTTCCTGGAATTTCATGGGTAATAATTATGTACTATTATTATTTATTTATCGTTCGGTCGTCAGCATCACACAATTATGTACTTATCACATATTTCACATCCGTTTTAATACATTCCGGTGTTAATATACTTCGCTTTCACAAGGTACTGGATGAATACATTTTTTCGAAATTATTTTGTAACAATAAAATCACCGTGAACAGAAGATGTGATTGGCGCGTTTCTCATTTTTTTTAATACCGTACCATCCGGCCAGTAACGTTTTCTTACAATATTTTCCTTCTATCTCTTTTGTCGCTTTGTACACTAGAAACAATATTTATGTTCCAAATTCAAATCACTTTTCTTCCCTATTAGAAAGTCTCTTACAGAAAAGACCTACTTTGCTCCAAATGATGGTGGGATGAAAAATGATTTAATTTAAAACACTACTTGAACTGTATTGTAAGTAAGTAGTATTTCGTACTAGTACTCATAATTATAATTATAAATTGTTAAGATTAATAAAAATATAAATAGGTATTTCAGCTTCAGTTCAGACGAGTAAAGTCCCGACTGTTCACTTTAAATAGTTAAAAAAATACCCAAACATTGAGAACCTCTGCAAAATGAGATAACACTTTTGCGCCGTCGAGACGGAGACTGGCTAAGCTGAGGGTGGCTGCTCATTTCCACGGTTCCAGCTATCTAGCTAGGTTTCAGACTATTTTGAGAAAACCTAGGCGACACTTCTTATGGCGTCATTTGTTGTCTAGTCTAGAATTGGATTAAAATTACAAAAAATAAATTTATATCACGGTATTGTGTTATGTTTATTAATGTAGGTACGCAAATAAGAAAGAAAAATTTAATCAATCGGTAATTAATTGAATAAACATTGTACGATTTAAAAAAATTAATTAGCTACCGACTTTTAATATTACTGAAAAGTGATTGAAAATAATTTTTGATAATGTGCAGTCATGTGTATTCCAAAAACATACCTACATACCTACATAACTTTACGGGGTTTATTTTTAATTGAAAAACATAAAGCTTTCATCATCAGCAGCCTACTCTAGTCCACTGCTGGACATAGGCCTCTCCCAGGGCGCGCCATTGAGCCCGATCTTCGGCTCCTCTCATTCAGTCGCTGCCAGCCACATTGCGCAGATCGTCGCTCCATCTAGCAGGGACGCTCGTCCCACACTACGTTTGGCCAAACGCGGTCTCCACTCCAGAACTCGTCTACCGCAGCGATTGTCGGAGAAAAAGCTTTCACTACGTATAAATTAAATAATTGTCCCCACATTTCTTCTTGATCCGTAGTAAGAAAACAACCAAAAATATATCCTCTACTTGCACAGTAAATCGCCAAACTTGCCATCGGAGCGTATTTCTATCCTCCCCTCCGGCAAAGGGGAGTAAGTAAACAAAACAACTTTTTTTCCTACTCGGATGAATAAATAAGACAAGGAGGGCTGTCGAGAGGGACTGTTCCCGTTTTCGAAATGGCGCATGTTTGATTTGCATGTTGTAATCCTTTCGAGATTCCGGATTCAGATGGGACGGCGCACTGTAATAGGATTAACGCGATTTAAATATTTAGGAACATCACACTTAATTGTAATTCACAGTGAAATTTTCAGTTCTATTTAAGGATAGCTTCCATATTAGAGCTACGAGTAATTATCAACAAAATTACTACGTGGGTCTATGTTAGGTTATGTTGTTGTTGTCTAGGTTATTATTACTACACAACAAAATCAAAATCTAAAAGAGGCTTTACAGCCACAGTTTCACAAGTCTAAAAAGAAAGACCAAAAAAATTCCTTCAAAAAAAAGAAAATTATGACATGAAAATGCAAGTCCATATTAGACCTACGAGTTATTATCAACAAAATTACTACCTGGGTCTATGTTAGGTTATGTTGTTGTTGTCTAGGTTATTATTACTACACTACTAAATTAAAATCTAAAAGAGGCCTTATAGCCACAGTTTCACAAGTCTAAAAATAAAGAACAAAAAAATTCCTTAAAAAAAAAGAAAAAAAAAATTATGACATTAAAATACAAGTCCATATTAGACCTACGAGTAATTATCAACAAAATTACTATCTAAGTCTATGTTATGTTGTTGTTGTCTAGGTTATTATTACTACACAACAAAATCTAAATCTAAAAGAGGCCTTATAGCCACAGTTTCACAAGTCTAAAAAGAAAGAACAAAAAAATCCCTTAAAAAAAAAGAAAAAAAAAATATGACATTAAAATACAAGTCCATATTAGACCTACGAGTAATTATCAACAAAATTACTATCTAAGTCTATGTTATGTTGTTGTTGTCTAGGTTATTATTACTACACAACAAAATCTAAATCTAAAAGAGGCCTTACAGCCACAGTTTCACAAGTCTAAAAAGAAAGAACAAAATAATTCCTTCAACAAACACGTCTCCTCAGATAGCGTAACACGAGTATTCCGCTCGAGCCTGGTGACCCCGGGCGATGAAACTAACGACCCTTGGAATCAACAAAAGAGCAATAAGATATGCTTGGAAAAACTAGTGTATGTGTCCCGAGGGCGCTATGCGGGGCCTTTCCGTCCCGGCATCGGCGTTTGGGGGTTAGGGAAACGTGCTCCACATCCAGGATATAAATGGCTATCGGAATTGTTATAACAGGATTTGTAGATGAATGGGAGATTTTATTTGGTTGACAAAATTTTATTATTATTATTATTTAATAATGAGCAGGTAGCATAAAAGCTGATGCGCCCATATCTAAGCTAGTTGTTTGAAACCGTTGACTGAAGATGCATCCACGACTTCTTGCGGTAGCTTGTTCCATATGCTCACGACTCTGTTATTGAGAGAGTTATGGCCGACCAAGGTGTATAGGTACGATCCAATCCAATTAAGTGTTCGTAGTAGGGGTCACCAATTGTAGGAACGCGCTATGTGAGGACATGGATGACGTAACGTCAGTTGTATGAAAGGGAAAAGGGAAGATCTTCTACCAGGCGGGGTGTTGTGCCTGATGACCAGATGTACTGGTCCAACTATGGATGTTTGGAACTCGTATATATACGAAGTCCCAGGAAAATTTCGATAGCGCGTTCTACGCCGATGTGAGTAGGACTACGATATAGTCGTAGTGGCGCGCGTCGTGCGTCGCCACCGGTGTTTGAACGAGTGGTCTTCAGTTTCAAGTCATTATTGTGCCGGGCCCTGTGTATAGTATTCACATTGAAGTGTCTGAGTATAATTAAGACAAGCCAGTACGAACGACACTTCTTTATTTTTTCTTTGGATATTTTAAAAAGCAGACGGCAGCACGAGAAGTGTGCCAACTTGAGGTCAATTGAACTTCTGGAATTTGATGATTATGGAATTTGATTACAAGAATTGACACACGCAAAATAAGCCATGAAGACGTCGAGTTTCCGTAACTCGTAACCAGCCCGTTATTACAAGAATTGACAAACGAAGTGTAGTAAACAGCTTCTAACAAAAACAAACGAATAGTTCATCGATTCCCTCCACGTAAGTTCCAATAGGGAGGGCAATTCTCGCAATTTGTATAATTGCCAGTCCCGGACTAGGCTACACGTCACCGGGATTGCCGCGTATATCCCGGTAATTGGAGCGCAACCCGGGATTCCACTTTCTTTATTGCAAATAAACTAGTCCCGCACTGGTGCTGTTTTAGTAAGTTGGCCCCAAATATAAGCGACAGCGGATACGTAAATAAAGATTTGCGGAGCGATTCGTGATCACAATTAATACTATAGATACGTAGGTACTGTGTTTTGTAATAGAATGTTACGACTGGCTATTTACCGTGTTAATTTTATCGTTAGTTGTATTTTAACCCTCGATACAAAAATAAAAGCTGGTATAAGTTTGAGACCAATAGGTCTGTCTGTTCATTTGTGGCTGTCGCAAGAACCGGTGTTTAATCGGTGATTTTACGGTATAGTGTCAGTTATGAGTTTTGTTGAAAGTACAAACTATTAAGTATCAATGTTTTGTAACATACAGATAGACAGATAAACATACGGATAGACAGACATACATGACGAAACTATAAGTGTCCCGAGTTAACACAAAGAATTAAATCTCTAACATCTAAACTATAAAGTAAAATACACTTAATTGCACAATAAGAAAACTACAAACAAGAGATAGAAAAGGAAATAGTGAAGTACAATTTAGGCGGCCTTTTCGCTAAGAGCGATCTCTTCCAGGCAAACAATTATAACTAACAGCGGACATGTAAATATATTTTTTCCGCCACGCTGTCGCTTTTAAACTGTATCCAATAATTGGAGATAGCGTTTTGTGAAATTTAGATTGAACTTAAGATCGTTCTCATTGCAGAAAGTGTTTTCGGTAGCGATTTGTGATCGGGTGTTTTTATATGTTTAAGGTGTTTCCGGGATTGGCTGCTTCACTCTCGATACAAAGTGAAATTAAGTGCACACTTATTACTCGTATCTAATTTAATACAGACCCAGTTGTTTATGCTTTTAGTAGTGTTTTTTTTTAAGATTATAGATTATGTACTTTGTAAATAGCGTCGGTGGCGCAGTGGCTAGGGGGGAGGTCCGGGTTCGAAACCGTGCAGTGCCATGTACCAATGAGTTTTTCTTATTTTTCGAAGACGTACGTACATTTACCGACTGCTCTAACGGTGAAGGAAAACATAGTGAGGAAACCTGCACACTGAGATGATCACTGTATAAAATGGGGTCAAGGGTCGAAAGATCAAAAGATCCTCAAGGGTCGAAGTGCCGCTGGGTTATTCCCTATCATAAGATAAGATGTACTTTGTAATATTTGCATATTTTGTAATATTTCCAGTCATTTTAATACTCTGGTTTTTTAAGAATCTTGATTGTAAGGTAACAAATCATTTAATACTGAATTCTCGTGTTTAGGTACTTACATAATTCAATGGTTAAACAAAATCTGATCCTACATACGGAGCGCCAGGAACCCTTCCTTTATCCGCTTCGGAGTACTTACGGATCCCTAAAAATCGTGGAAATATTACAAAAATATATAAAAAATACTTGCACGATGTTTAACGTAGAATATGATGTATAAAACAAATGAAAATGACCTTGATAAGCTTTAAGTACAATATTAAAGATTAGACATAAAATATCATAACATAGACATAAAGTATCATAACATAGACATAAAATATTATAACATAGACATAAAGTATCATAACATAGACATAAAATATAATATATTACCATAAAATCCGGCGTTTCTTGGGTAAAGTCGCAAACATGTAGGTATATCTTTTGGACATAAAGATCTTTTAGTTTTACCTAAAATCAGGCATTAAATTATATAACAAGATTCTCGTACATTCTAGTGTAAAGGACATTGTGTCACATAAAGGCTTCTACAATGTAATCAGGACACATAGGAGATGTGTCCTGATTACATTGTAGAAGTCCTACAATTAATGAAGCTATTGCTGATAAGAATTTTGTGAATATATTCTAAATTATTTATATTTCTACTAACAAAGCTATTGCCGAATTGTTTCAAATTAATTAAGATTTATGACATTATTTATTGGTACATGACATTATGCATTATTTTATGAAGTTATGTATGACATATCTAAATATATGTAACATGTTTATGGTTGAATAAATACAATACAATGTATTTACATAGTTTGCAACGTAAATAGAACTCGCTATCTGCCGACGGCACCCAGACTGAGTAATCACTTGCATTTCCATTTCCTTTGTTTACCTTTACCGGTACTATAAATGTACCTATTTTACTTACGCACTATTTTAGAAAGATAATTCCATTGGTTTATGACTTTACATGCGACGAGGAAATTATCTAAAGTTTTAATAAAATATTGTAATTACTTGCTTGCTTAGCTATAGGCTTGTAGAGGGATATTAGCCTTAAAACGTTTAGTGCTGGGCTATGTATGACTTAGATAGATACTCCCAGCTGATACAGACTAAATTGGCACCAATGAATACCAATTTATATGCGTTAAATGTGCCAAGTAATTATACCGACACGCTAACGCTGAAGCCGTAAGCTCCATCTACCTTAATGTCATTTCATGTACTTAATCAAATGAATTTAATGATTACTACTTTCCGTATTTACGCTGAAAATATTGCATTGCTTGACCCCCAAATCTAAACTTAAAAAAACCGGCCAAGTGCGAGTCGGAGTCGCCCACCGAGGATTCCATTCTCAAAAGAAAATTTATCGTCTTTAAAAAAAAAAGATTATTTTTATTCTCAAAAATATATAGGTACAACAACATCTTCGATCAATACTAATTATATCAGATTAAAATATAAAAAATATTTTTTTTTAACTTCTCAAAAACTGTAAAGCTAGAAATATTATTTCATTTTTCCTGTTAACTATAGAAGACTACGTGAGTTTGAATTGTTTCCGAGTTTTTGGCTTTCAAACTTCGGAGATTAAGCAACACTACCTATAGCACAAATTAAAATATTAATAAAATTGTAATGTGCAACTAAAGCCCTTTCCTAATAAATGTCCCCCTTCCAGACCCCATTTTCCATAAAAAATAATTTATTTCCTAATTACTTTTACCTAGAATAATACCTAGAACTCGCAATCCAATTTCTCCAATTCAAACAATACAAACGAGCCAAAAATCCGATGAAACAACATCGAATTTAAATTAAAAATAAAGGTAAGGTGAAATTTATTTACAATGGCCGCCACACAACTGAGCTGTTATTACAAGAAAATGCACTAGCCGTTCCAGAAATACCTGACCACTTTTTAAAACAGTTCATTCGACAGCTGTTCAGACAAGCAGTACAAGACCGTGGATGGTCGGAAATTCTCTGATCGGTTGCCGTGGTAGGGGCCGGCGGTACGGGACTTTCGAGCCACGGCTCTCTCATATAGAGTTGTCAAGGGCGGGGTCTCGTGATGAATTGGAAACATTCTAAGCGGGAGGGGGTGAAGGGGGTTTTTTGAGGGGATTTCTGAGGCGAGGGGTGCACGGGGGCAGAGGGGGGTGATTAATGGCTCCTGGTAGAGGGAGCCATGTTTATTATGCCGTCGGAACGATGTGTTACTTGCCTACTAATATATTTTAGTTGCTTAGCGCCGATCGCATAGTATGTTATTATGGTTCATTATTTTGGGCATTTTTATCTCTTCCGGGGATAAAAAATGACATCACACTGATTAGAAGGATCCAAAATTAGATTGCTCTTAGTATGAACTCGTATTTAAAAAACAATAATTTAAAAAGCGGTATCGTTTGACTTCAGAACTTAGTAGTTATTTATTTTAATGGCTCTATTTAAATACATAAGGTAGGGACCTAATGAATAATGTATTTGTAAACTGTACACTACTATATACGAGTACATTCAAGAGTTCCCTTTCTTAAGTTTCACACGTGGTACCATACAAATCAAAATGTAACAAATACGGTGGTCAAAATGGATTTTATAGTAGTTCTGAATTTAATACCTAATAGGCTATTATTTTTTTTTTTCCAATATCAGTGAAAAAAAACCTGCCGGGCAGAAGGGATCTGCCGAAACATGGAATCTATCGATCTGCACCACGATAGCAAACACTTGGTCCTTGAGGCTGATTGTTCAACATTTAAGGTCCATTGTTAGAATTTTGATATGAAGTATCCACTTGTCCGGCCTCAACAGTCATCGCTCGACGCTTACGAGGCGGCATTCTAAACAGCCGGCGGCCCAGCGACTGACGAAGATGGACACTTTTACTCAGTTCACTGTGACATGATGATCTGTTACTTTGTCTCAACCGGTAGGTGTTGCCGCTCTGTATGAGACATTGCCATTTTTCGAATTCGGTTGCGGTTTCTTTTCAGGTCAATTATTTTCAACTGTTGAAACCAGATGCGAAATGAGATTTTAAGTAAAGTAGTTCATTTTAAGTAAAGTAGTTCAAGCACATCACACCGCAGTGTCAAGTGTTTCGATATCTATAATAGTTCCAAAATTATAGAGAATTTAATATAAGTCGGTAAAAAATTTTGGCCAAAAAGGGGACCTACTTCGGAAAGCTGTAGCGAAGCGGGGAAACATTATTTCAGTTACTGTTAGATATCTTTAAAACGGCGCCAAATGACTCTATCCAATGGTATAACTTCCATTTTGATTAGTTAAATAGTTCAAGAGCTAGTGGTATGCTGAAAGTACACATTTTCTTGACATCGACTCGCCACAAGTTCACTCACATACAAAGCAAGTGTGTAAAACATGAAATAGATTCCATGTCAAAATTCTATATTTTGAAATTTTTGGATGAGTAGACTTAGATAGATACCTATACTTATTGATATTTTAAACATACATTATTCATAACAAATTTGATAAATTACTTACTCATACTAAGCATACGTTATTTATTTGACCTTCAACAGTCTTAACACATTACACATACTTTTAAAAAAGCGAATTATAAGTGAAATACTGTGTTAATATGAGCGCTCGCGAATCGCCATAAAAACGCAGCGCGCGTGGAATCGTGAGATAGGCCTGGAAATTGTGATAATGTGTGTTTAGTACGCTCGTGTGAATGAGGATTTGTATGTGTATTAAAGTGTGCTTTACTTATATGCTTTGTTATGTAGGATAGGATTAGGTTAGGACTTAGAAAGTATGTGCTCAGAGAAATATGTACCTATAGCCAAAATAGAGACTTTGATGAAACTTTCAGATATTTTTTTTAATATTAAATATAGTCATTTATAGACATAACTTTTTAAACTTTCGTGGTTATTGTCAATTATATAGTTAGACACGGGATTCTTCTGCGATGTCTACCTACCCACAATAACTCGCAGCCTACGTTAGTCTACCCGCGACCATGGCACATGCAACTGTGCCTAAATATCGGGAGTTCAAAACAACCCCAAACCGTGGTAAGAATCTCGTGTCTAACTTTACTATTTATAGATAGACAGCATACGCTACTGCGTCTATGTCGTAGTGTTGGAAAGTTGTAAGTTCTTAGTTTTCACACGTAATCAATCATTAATTAGAGATAGATAAATACTTTATTACACACAAGAAATTTACAAAGAAAAGGAAACATAGAATGAGTGTACACCACCTTATCGCTCACAGCGATCTATTATTTATTTAGTTATACAATTTGAATTAAATCATTATGAATTAAAATTAAGATTTTTTGTCACTACTTTAAACCAATTGTCTAGTCTATTTTAGATCTTTATTTTAACCTAACTTTAGCTTATTCAGACCATTAAATTAAAATAGGATGAAATTGGTTTTGTAATATGTAAGTATGTATTTTTTTCCAATATATACTTCTAAACCTCTATTGTAAATTATTTTACCTAATTCACCTCCAACTGTCATACAGAGGTATTTAACTGAGATAAAATTAATGAAATGAGATGATGAACTAGCAAAACTTTTTACATGACAAACATTTTTCTACAGAACATCTTACGGCTAGCGACGCTCGCGTATTCAGTAAGAGAATTAAACGCAAGCTGAAAACTTGAGTATTCCATTCGCACACCGCGTTTAAAATAGAAACAATGGCACCATTAAAAATCCCGCGCTTGGATATTTTCCCGGCGTATCCCGTAGTACGCATAAATCGGTAGCTTTCCACCGAAGCTATTTCCAAAGGAGCCTTTTCTATTCCGAACCGTGCACCCGTTTTTCTTAGACACCCATTATAACCCCCTTCTTTCACCCCTGGGGGGTAACACCAACACCCCCCGAAAGTAGAGGTTAAGTCGACGTATAGGCCGTTATGAAAGTTTATAAGTAGAATGGATGATAATTATAAGGCTTTATGTACAAGGCGTGCTTTTTAAACGATATCACCTGCTCGAAAGAGCTTTCGCTGAGCTTGTAGAATTGCAAATTTGAATGGTTAAAGGGTTGAGGGATTTGGGATTTTGTTCCGTAGTAAGGACGATGAAACAGTTGTAGAATATTCGCTATATTGCATTATATTCAAAATAGATAAGTATCTAAATAAATAGTCATAGATTCATGATATTATTGTTATATATTATATTATGTGCATACATAAACTTTTCAATAAAATAAATGGAATTTTTCGAATTGGCAACAGTGTAACAATACGATTGACCGGATGCTAACAATATTTAAGTTAAATATAAGTAAAATATTCATTTTATCTCACACATTACACATACAAAAATATAGGTAGGTAAGTATGATAAATATTGTTGCACAAATATACAGAGTGGAAACGTTAAGTGTGTCCAGACCATTATTTCGTTAGTTTTAAAAGATATTGCAATACTAACTACAAAACTACTGACCCAATTTTTATCAGACCTAGCTAATAACACTCTCAACAAAATTCTCTAATAAATAAAATAACCGGGTCCAAATCGGATCATCCGTTGTTAAGTTATGATGCCACAGACAAACACATAAACAGACACACGTGTAAAACTTATAACTCGCCCTCCCCATATATAATATAACGTTTCCAGCCTGTATAGGTCATGAATGACACCTTAAAACTCTGCTTTTTACCCAAAATCGTTTTTTTTCCTAGTAAGGCACAATTAAAAACATAATTAAAAGTACACAAAAGCACCCGAAAGCAGATTTCGCCATCGCCATACAACACCGCAAACTCCGAAACACCGACTCTATTTACATGTAAATACTTTGAAAAAGTAATTTGCGCGCCTCTCCCGCGCACCTCGCGGACGCCCTCGGAGATTGCGAAAAGGCGCATTAAGCTTCCTCCAGGTGATGCATGATAACTGTTATAGCCGAATATAATTTTCTCAACCCCGCATCGCTCCCTTAATCCCCGCAAAAAGCCTTCGGAATTATTCCTACAGATATTTACGGTTTCGTGAATAAATAAAATTATGAGCGTATACGGGGATCTAACCGAGTCTGGCTTGTTTATTATTATACGTATATTAAGTTGTTTATCTTTTTAATGGCCGACGAGAGTTATACGGGTCGAGCCGATTTATGCCTTGGAGGATAAGGAACTTGGATAAAAAGAAAGAATGTCGGGACTCGACTCTGATTCCATGCTGAGATTGGATTTTTAAATTTAGATGTGATATTGTTAGGAGTTCATTTCGTTTTGTTGAAATCCTAATGTAAGGAGAGAAAACAAAAACTTACCTTTCTAAACTGGTTTTATCCGACACTGGTATTTCGTAACATGACTGTAACTCCTAAAACTAACCGACTGTAGTGTATTCGAGTCTATTGCAAACTAAAATGTATTTATAAGGAGCAGTCCTGGCTCTCGTCACGTTGAGGTAAGTTTTGTAAAAGATTAGTTACTTATTGTCATCGTCAGTACAACAGTTTCCGCTATTCTCAAACAATATTGCCCAAAAGCACAAAACAACACTTTGTGCAATCTATCCTTTCACAAAGAACAAAGAAAGGGTGACAATGTGATCGCTCCTCAAACCCTTTTATTGCTTTCGAAAGAAAAACAACCCTTTCTATTCATGAAACAAAGGACTTTTAACTGTTAAAAGTCCGTTATTTTGACGCAATGACTTTTACAATTTCTTTCTGGAAAGTAATAAAAAATGCAAGCAATGTACGAGATGTTTTTTGTGCAGCTTGGCTCAGGTAAAGTTTCTGTACTAAAGAGTTTACCTCTGATGGTGAAGTTTTACTTCCGTTTTTAATCAAAGTACTGCAAATAAAAGCTTCTAGAATTAAGAGACAACGGACAAGTCAAGTACTCGTATGATGGTTCATATAATACACAAACATAACGGGCCGCAAAAATAACGGGTCACTTAAAACCGTGATATCTCACAAAATTGTAGAATAAATCGTGTGAAGTAATCGTTCGTATAAATCGTGTGTTATAAGTAGATCAGTAATGCGTATCATAAACTTCAAAGAATTTTAAAAATAAGAAAATGGGAAGTAAGAACCTAAACATTTTTGACTATGTCAAAGCGAGTCGTCATTATAAACAATTCCTTGAAAAAATCTCACTACTCAGTGCAGCATCATGTTACTATCACCTGACAAATGTATACGAATCATTACAATGGTACAAGAACAACTAACAACAAAAACGAACTCGAGATGACCGCTTCATCGTGAGCACTATGCTAAGAAACCGACATTTCACGGCTGTTCAGATCCGAAACATACTTCAAGAAGTTCGACAAACACTCTTATAGGCCAACAAATGGCCCCAAACTTAACAGGGAACATCGAGTTGCCAATTAATGTATGCTCGAGGGCTCGTCCGATGGCCTGAAGAAGATTGGTACAGGGTTATGTTTACCGATGAGTCCAGATTTTGTTTATTTACACACTATAGGATACGAAGAGTATATCGACGTCCAGGAAAACGATATCAACAGGCATGTTTTAAAGAAAAGGAGCCATTTGGTGAATGATCAGTAATGGTGTGAGCTGGGATATCTTCAGGAAATCGTACGGAGTAGAGCTTATTATATACTAGAAAAAGTGCGAGCATCAAATAGTTAACATTTTCCTAATGTATTTAAGAAAACCTGGCATTGCCTAATGCTTAATAAATAAAAATATGTTCGTCATCATCATCATCATCAGTCTATTAATGTCCCTACTGTTGGGGCACAGGCCTCCCCTTGCACAATGGGGTACGGTCCATGTTCCACCGAGCGGGTCCAATGCTGATTGGCGGATTTTACATGCCTTCGGAAACTTTTAATTTCCTTAGACATGCAGGTTTCCTCACGATGTTTTCCTTCACCGTTAGAGCAGTCGGTAAATGTACGTAAGTCTTCGAAAAAAACCGTAAAACTTATTGGTACATGGCATTGCATGGTTTCGAACCCGACCTCCTGTTTCCAGACCGGCGTAATAGCCACTATGCCACCGATACTACTAAAAAACTTAAAAAAAACTGATGAATCTAAGTAAGTCACTGCAAAAAATGTAAAGAAGCGACACTGCAAACCGACTGTAAAGATGCTAAAACACTTGTCATAATCGTAACCATCATAACCCCGATATCTCCTAAACATGAAAGCCGTAAAGCTGAGTGCAACGACCTCATTGCAGACCCTACCCAAGGTCGAACTAGTAAAATGTTTATGGTCTATAAACCTCCGTCTGCAGGTCTGTGTGTCAAGGATACCAGACAAATTTTATTGACCGTTTGTGACGAGACAATTTACAAGTTTACTTTGTTGAAAAAAAGACTGTTTAGAAACAGTTTTGGAACATCTGTTTCGGAATAAGGGTTAATTTATTGTGTGTTTAAAAGTAGGTATATGGCTCTTTGAGAGTTTTTGTTGACATTTTTGCGTTATTTACATAAGTTCAGTACTTCAGAAGTTCATAGGTATGTATTATACTTCAGAAAATAATACGCCTGTGATATCCAATACAATCTTACTACTACTTGACCGAAATCCCATTCATCACTGGAAATGATAAGTGTGTCCAGCTATATTTAATTAATTTAAAACATACTTATTGCAAAACTTTAAACTGATATAGCATACAGCATTGATAAAACAATAAAAAGTTGTTTCTGTCATTATCTGCATTAAACGACGCAGATTCTACGAATATATCAAATTAAAGTTTTACAATATCTTTTAAACTAACGAATTAATGGGCTGGACACACTTAACGTTTTCAACCTGTATAATTATTAATTTTTATTAAACATTTTTTTATTTTGTATTAGTGTTTTGTACCACTACCTATAGGTAGAAAACTTTCTATAGAGAGTTTTAAGATTTTATACTCTCTGCCTATGGACAGGAACCATGGACAAATTGAAAGATACGGAATTGCAAATGTTTTGTTACATAATGAGAACACCCGTAAACCCGTCCCGAAACGAAGGGTCTGAAGTCCAAATTGAATATTACATAAAATCCCGACAGTTCACAAAGAAAAGCAATATCGGATACGCAAGTGCCTAATGACAATTTGATGCCGAACGAGTGGCGCACTCGTAAAAAATCACTAGAAATGATCCCATTCTGATTAAAAAATCACGCGAACGCACCCTCAACGAGCACAAAAGGAAACTTTGGAATGATTTAAAAGTTTTAATAACGAAATCCTAGTGAAATGACATTATACTTTCAAATTAGGAGTGAAAATTTAATTTAAAAGAGAGACAACTCGCCTTCCGAGGGGCGAATGAGATTCGCCATCGTAAAAATGTACAAGCTCTTCTTTCAGAGAGTTTCTTTTCAGCTTGCAAAATTTATGCCGCTTAAATCTCTCCTCGGAAAATTAGAAGGGGCCTGTATTTATTAAAGGAGATGGTTTGCACTCGTTAGAGGAATTTTAATAGGCAAAGTTTCCCTTATGAATGCGGCTTTGGGCTTGAGTTTCGAGTTATCTTTTATTAGATTTTAGAGCTTCTAATTAGGGTTGTTAAATAGGCCGGAATGAAAAGTCAAATACGTGCTCGCTTATATTGTTTTTGGATGCAATAATTCGATAAAATTATACGGATCCGGAAAACTTGAAACGTGTCCCTCTTTGACGCAAAGAGTGGGTAAATTAAATTGTATTACTTTGACAATACAAACAATAAGTAAGGTTATATTAACTTGTCCAATATCTAATATAGTTTCTACTTCTACTCATTTAAAATATATAAGGTGACTTTAAAAAGAGACACCCTGCCTCTACCTTTTTTCAAACAAATTATTCTGTATGTTCCAGTTAAAGAAACAAGAATAAGCTTTCTCTCATTAATATTAATTTAATACAAAGACAACATACATTACGTGTAAACCAACGCCTGAATACATGAATGTGATATCACCTTATAATTCGGCGTTAAATGTAAGCACACGGGTTTCGTTTCAAAGCATTTTCATGTACTAATTAAAATACGCTGTCACCGGCAGTGGGCGGGTCGTTCGCAGAGATTATTTTCTACCTTGAAAATGTAATTTTTAGTCTACCTATTTAAAAAATAATAATAAGCTTAAGCAACCGTTTCAGCATGCAAGAGCCAAGAATACTGCTTACTTAGCAAGGAGAATATACCTACTTTTGCTAATGCAGTGTTAGATTTTAATAATTATTAAAATACATCTTTATTTGGTGCTGCTAATGGGTATGAGTATAGACTCATAGATACAATACAGACCAACAAAAATTACGAGTATGTATTGAAATTATTAATTGTTCCCTATCGGGAACAATTAATAATTTCAATTAATAATTTCATTTTTAATAGCAATATAAGCAATTGATTGTTATGTACAGAAAAGTGCCTACAGAAAAGTTTAGTTTTAATGAAATAATGTATATATGTATAGTGCTGAAAGTTAGCAATTGTAAACGAGGTAAAGAGTTTGAATCCCGAGCCGATAGGCGACGGATACCACAGCCCGTGTTTACAATTGCCTTTTCACGCGCATACGCATCATACAACGATTTTCATTACACCTGGCCATCAGTCAGTATACACTATTTTATTATAAAAAATAACTTATTAGAAAGTTAGAAAATTAAAGTATAATCTTTGCCACATTACTTGTATATAGTCAGTTGAATTTTATATAAAACGAGTATAAGGCTATATAGTAAGGCTATATAGTATAAGGTGTTCTATTAACAATTTTCGATCGGCTTCGCAGCACGCAAAGATATTCTCATGTTTGTTGTTTTAGATTTGTGCAATAAAGTGTATTTTACTTTTACTTTACTTTACTTCTTTATGAGCAAATGTGATGAAAATAATTTTCCTATTAATAGTGAAAATTTACTTCCGACGTTGTAAGAAAAGGTCTGGGCCACTGGGCCCTGCAACAGATCTTGGTAATGTAGCTAAAAATTTAATTTTAAATTTGATAAAACATAAAAAATAAAACACACTTGATAAACCAACGCATCATATAAACTTTATAGCCCTTAAATGCGGTGTAAGTATCAATTTTAAAAACGTTAACAGCTTAACAACACTGGAGGTGACTCCGCCGTTTTATAAGCCATTAGCCAACCGTTTGCCCGTAAAATTGACACAAGTCGAGCCATAAAGATTAGTGGCAACTTAGCGTTACGAGCCAGTTTATGACTCTTTCGGATTGTTGTGGTCGACTGTACCACGGGACATACTATTAAACTCTTTTCTATTTTCTGTGTAGGTTCTGTACTTTAATTTAAAGGGGAAACATTTTACAATCATTTAGTGAGTATTCCCCTTCGCTACCGAAAAAACACAGGCTACTTTTTTTCATTTCTCTCTTAGATTTAATTGAGGACACAATGCAATGTTATGATAAAAGTATTAGACATCTACGCTAATATTATTTGCTTTTTGCAACAATATCCCTAGTTAGGTATGCCAACCTTCGAAATACGGCCGCCCGGCAGTCCCATAACGAATGGGAACGGCCCCATTAGGGCACCTTTTAACGTATTAAATCGAAACTTATCGGGCGACCTGTCGGCGGCCTAACCCGGGGTGAGCCTTATCACGGATACCACTCACTTAGGTGGACGTGAATGGAGGGGCGGTATACATTTGCGGCTTATTTCTGGCTATGTGACCCTATATTTTACCTAAATATGGACATTATATTACAGGACAGTAATTTGTTTTGCAACAATTTATGTTTGATGAATTTACCCACTGAATTTGGAGTAGTGGCGCCTAGGGTGAATTTCAAAATCTTTCTATTATTTCTCAATCACTTAATTGTAACTAGACACATTCTTTACATGCGACGAAGTTGATGAATCAGGGTTCAAATGTGAGTTAGACTGTAGGTAAATCTTTACTAACATTTTATATTCTGCGTTGTTACTAAATAAACAGATCAATTTGTTCTACTTACTACCAGTCCTAAGATAGAACAGAATGGACAAAAAATCCAAGTAATTTTACTATTCTATAGGTATTTAAAAAGTAAGCAGTTTAATATTATAGGGAACATGAATAAGCCAGAAAGGAAGCTTTCAAAATGGTATTTATCCCACTGGTAAGTGGTTCAGTGGTATTAAACTTGCACCTTTTGGCTTGCAGTGAAGCTTTGCATCGCAGCTGGCAGGTTTCAGTTTCGTAGCATGAAGGTTCGTATCAACTTGGTAGCGTAGAAGCCTTCGATTGTACGTAGTTCGTCCACCCGCTACTAGATGGAGCTACGGGTTACAATCATATATGGATTTTAAATAAAGTAAATTAAATATCTTTGATATCTGGTTTTAATTACATAATTGAATTACATATTAATTACATAATTGAAAACTAAATTTTATTTTGTAGGTAAGTATATAGGAAAGTAGGTAAGTATTGTTAATTCAAAATTCCCTGCAGTAAAGTTCAAATTCAGTACAATTTACAGAACCGCAATTACCTATTGTAAAAAATTTTAAAAGAAAGAAAGGGAAGAGCGCACATTAATTTTAATTAACTTAATTGACGCTTAAGTGCAGTCTAAGCACTAATTAGACCACATCTCCGTATATATGTGTTTTTTTTATCATTAATCATTGTAATTAGACAAAAACTTACCCCACCAATGATCACCAATAACACTCATCAAAACATGAACATTAATGTTCAGCGTTCAAGTCTTCCACTTAACAACAATGGTCACCGCCCCTATCCACTCGCCATTTTACAGTATTGCTAAATTGGTAGCAACATAAATCCTACTGTTTAATTTAATCAACGCCCGCGTAATTCATGAATGTGTTCTCACTTGACCAAGTTACTTAGACCTCTGAAAATGCGCTTATCTTCACATGAAGTGTTAATAAAGTCAAAGAGCAGTAGAGATGTGCGTTTCATGTTATGTTGGTTAGTAGGTTGTCCATAATTTTAAATAATGTGGGAGCAAACCCACGCATTCGTTAAAAGTCACGCTTGCAATGTTTAACAAGATTGAAAACTAAATTTAATAAAGATTAAGAGTTTAAAAAACGGTTAAATTGGGGAACATATCGATAAGGGGTTGGGATAGAGGGAGCAATAATTTTTTATGGTTTTAAGTGCCATTAAATCATTATTAATTAAGTTACTATGTACATACTTTTTTGCAATTTAATTACATTCTTATACATAAATTACTAATTTCATAGAATAAGGGTTTTATTTAAAACTTCAAAATCACAAAATGTTCCAGTTTATAAAATTATTTAAAATTCCAATGTTTCAAATCTGTTATCATCACATCACATTTTGATATTTCTAACAACAGTGACATTAAAATTCAAGATGGCGTCTTTCGTAGGGTGTCTCCCCTTACCGGATGCACCACGCGGCATCGGAAGCGAATAGAATTTATTTACGACACATCGAATTATTTATTTTTGGACGACATGCTAATGTTTCGTGTGATTATTGAGATGGGGAAATGACCGACTCGTGCCACAATAAAAATAGAGAAAAAAAATAGAGCCCGTGTGAACACTGCCAATGTGGGTTGTTTAATTAATGCTTAACTTACCCACATAATGTAGATTTAGGAGATAAATAATTATGAGTTATGAATGACAATTTACACTAGTCTCATTCGCATGTGGTTTTATGCAACCGATTATGAAATTATACTGGTCAAAACAAGTGGGAAAGGGTCTAGCCGAATTTAACAAGAATATGGACGTAAACTGTGTTTTAAAAAAGGCCCACATTGACGACATTATCGTGAATAATAAAAAAAAAACAATTGAAGGTCGAAGAATGACAATTCTCTCAAAGAGTCTTCCAATCATGTCGATACTACAGTATGAATACCATTGAAATCGCTGATAGCGGCCACTCTTGTTCCCTAACCCGACTAGACCCTATGCTGATAATTTGAGAATGTTTTCCTGAGCAACAATCTAAAAGCTCCTGGCGTAGTCTAAACTAACGAACGAACCTACAAATATCTGCTAATAACAAAACGTTAAAAAAATCCTTTTTACTAGCTTCTTTATACGCTTCTTCTTTATACCCACAGAGTAAATAAAGCAACTAAGCCAACAGAGTATCGCTCCGAATGTTAGATAATGAGCGTGGCTAGCGAAAAGGAACGTAATGCTTGCCGGGGAGAGAGAGAAGATATTTCCACGCCATTTGGTGCTTTGTTGATACCCTAGTGTCACAGCCACGCGAGGGAACCGAGTTTGTTTTATATGTCCATTGTAGGTGTATTGGATGAAGTAGGGACGAAATAAAGATTTAAAATTATCTGTGGATGATGCGTTTTGTTGACATTTTTATTTCAATATAATTAACAGGGTATTTTCCTGCAGTAACAGAAAAAAAAAAGATACTTTGGATTATTAATAGTTAAAAATAAATGCGGAATTTTATCATTTAAGGAAATAAAATAATAACATTTAATCTGTTTCTCACCCGACTGCAAACGCCATCACGGCTGTCAAACGAAACTATGACGTCATAGTTTTTAACAAACTCCGAACTAGAATCATTCGTTCGTACATTTCGTTAAAAGTCATTCTGATATTGCTTGTGACGTGAATGTGTTCCAGTATCAGACCGATCAATCAAAGATTGTATGGTTGCAAGCTCTGTAGAATTATATAAAAGTTTCAAGAGAGAAATCTATGGTTTCCACTGCTCCGTTGCAACCTCTATATATCTTTTTGAACATATCACTTAGGTTCAGATGGCTTAGTGGGCTTAACAGTTTGTGCATGTGACGTTTCAGTAATCAGTATTATGTATGTATGTAGGTATACTTTCTGTGCCAATAACCTCTCTAATCGAACGTCGAAACGAAACAGATGTACAATATTCCACTGCAATGCAAATGACTCTCATATTTCAACTTTTTCAATAACAGTGCTACAATATCTGTAACATGTATCTTGCCAATTATTTTTATAAAGAAAAAGCCAATTGCAATGTTTTAAAAATATTAATTTGAGTAGATAATCATTGCAATTTTATGTGACAAAATCAAATAACCTAAGACAGCGATTTTGGACAACATTTTGAGGAGAGTAGGTACATACTAATAAGAAAAATATTTGAGCGGTGACGGAAGAATATAATAACTGTAATTTCAATTTTTCGTCTACTTTGTAAAATATTGTTTATGAATATTACCTACTAGTACTTAGCGTAATGAATATAGTTCCAATTTTAATGCTAAACAAACTGAAACCAAAAACTGCCTAGTCTAGACAAAGATTATAGACTTCCTAGTTTGCAAAGGAATTCCAGTTGTAGACAGCACTCCCTTGCAAGAGAATAACGAATCACCACTCCGTAGTAGATGGTAGAGGCTAACAAAGCGCTCAGCGAAGCGAATTCCAGGTTATTTATCGTCGGCCATATCTGGCGCAGTAAAAATGTCAACGTTCGCTCGCCTATCGCGCCGCTATCGCCCGCTTCGGTAGATCAACTGAGAGCGTACCTTTCTGTCAGAATTATGAGGATGGTAGGTATAAACTATTGGATTTGAAATTTTGGAACAAAGCACTAGAATGAAGCGAAGTTGTTGAAGTTCATGTGTCCAGACAGCTGAGGGAATTGTAACAACACTACTAGAAATTGAGAAGACTAGCAGTAGGAATTGTACGTAGCAGAGCAAACATAGACTCACACGTGTATTCGATAGCAATATCAGAAACTTATAACATGAAATACCTATACTTACATTGCAAAGGTATGTATGTTAAGTATGTATCTGTAATAATTTGTAGAACAAGATATTTTCGGTGCATTAAGGGTCTAGAGCTTTAGACGATTTATTCTAATCTAACCTATGTGTCTACTTAGGTACGTATTAAAAATTTAACGGATTCCAAACAAATTCACTTTCATTCTGTATACAACTAAGAAAAGCAATCTACCGTTTCACAAGCCCTTTAAGCCAATTAACGCCTACGAGAATCTACATTAAAATTCATGAAATAATTACTTACAGGGCGTGCGCGAAATGAAATAAACTAATTAAAGGGCAGCACTGGCCGGCCAATTACCACCGTTGATTTATCAGTGTTGCCTGATCAAATAATTAAAAATACCGAGCGGTAGATGGCGTAGGCAGTAAATCGAGAGCGCGAGCGCATTCAATTTGCGGAATGAAACGAAACGGGTCAGCCTCAATATGTATTGTATTGTGTATCAGAATTTACAGCTGGTTCGTGATCTTTAATAAACACTCGTGGTCAAGTAGGTATACAGGGTGTAACAAAGTGCCTATTTGATCGCTTGATTAATTTCAAGAAGTTCTCAATAACACCCGGGGTGTTTGATTTGTTCGGGAATTAAAAAGGTTTGGCCTTCTCATTCCACCTAATAGAAAAGGACTTTGATTGAATCAACATATTTAAAAACGGAAGAATGGGGTTCGCAATGCCATATTTAGGCACTTCATTTTACAATGTATTGATAAATATATAACTATTTACTACCATAATATAGATTGATACTCAAAACAGTCTTCTCTGTCAATAACAGAGCAGAGCCAGAAGCAAATCAATGCACTCTACATAAACAAGATAAAATGCACTATGTAACATCATACAAGTATATTTACTAGCTCGATACATAGTGACGTCAAACCAGGGCACTGGACGAAACTGATGCGTTCCGCAGTGCAACTCGCTGCGACGTATTTACGACTGGGTTGCATTCTATATTTTTCCTAAAGGCATTAATCCGTGATGCGCGAATTGAAATATGGCACTGGAATCGGGATGGACTGTTGTAAACGTATTGGGATGTTGCAAGTAGCTTGAATCAAGTCGCGAATTTGATCCAATTAAAACATGGAACCGATAAATGAGAGATATAATAAATAGTTGAAAACGAAGCTCATTAATATGCGCTAACATAAAATTCTACATTAATAACTCTGAAAGATATCTGTACTTTCGGAATATAGTAAATCGCTATTTAGTACTTCGAAATTTAGGAATACAGTCATAGTAAAAATTACGTACAGAGCAGATGTTACTTGGCATTAGACGATGGTCTGGTTTAGTCGAAACTCGACTCGACTTAGAGCAATTTGCTCTCGGTTTTTCAAACATCTGTTCTAACAAAAGTCTCAGATATTATCCTATTCTAAGCTCGTATGTATGTCTTAGATTAAGTTGTGGTAATTTGGAACTTGATTAAAACAACTCGATTAAGTCGCCGATCAAGTGCTAGTTAATACAAACGAGTCACAGCTGCGATATCTCAAGTGTTATGGATTGCGAGTCGTGTTTGTAAAGTACTGCTTTTTGATCAGTCAGCCTTACTGTTTCAGCCTTGGGGGCTTTGAACTCACTTTATTAATCATGTTCAAGACTGCAGGGGCCTTTGTCCGGTGATCAAGCGAGAAACTAAATAAATATAGCGATTGAATATACTTCACAGCTTTTATTTTAATGAGATGGTCAATTAGGGAAAAACTACCTTCTTAAATTTTGTTTTGACAATTCTCGATGGTTATTGGGTTTATATTTAAATTTAAGTACTTAATACTAAGTAAATATGCATGGTTTCTTGATTGTTTTAGTTACTCATAGATACTACGTAAGTAGGTACCTAAGAAATTATATGAGGCGTTGTAAGTCGTTTATATGTGCAATTAATATATACATCAATTAGCACTGCTATCATGGCCTACCCCCTTATGCAAGGGAAGGCATGAGCTGGGACTGTTGGGACAAAGGGAATGTTTATATGCTGATGGTGATGATATGAAGTAAGTCCTTAACTTGAACTCCAGCCCTAATCATAATACCTACGCGTTGTATAAGCTGGTATATGATATTAAAAGTCCATAATGTTGTTTTAATTCTCTATTGCGAATTTCCGTAGATAATTTGAACCGATAGATAGATAGATAGATAGAAACACTTTATTGTACACAAAAACAGGAAAAGTAAAAACTACAGGAATAATAACACGATATGTACAAAGGCGGCCTTATCGCTTAAAGCGATCTCTTCCAGGCAACCTCTGAAGTTAATTGGACATTAAAGAGATTAGCGACAGTGTAGGTAGTGTGAAGATATGAAAATGGTTATTATTACTTAATATACAGTAAATATAGTAAAATAAAAGTAATATGATATACATAAATAAATATGTAGGTATACTAAAATAGTTAAATGCATAGATATACATAATATAAATAAATAAACATATATAATAGATAGTAAACAATACATAGGTAAATATACATAATAATGAAAATAAAATGCACAACTACAACGACAAATAATAATGAGTGAGACCCGCTTTAAACGAAGCCAGGGATTCCGAATGACGAATTAGACGAGGAAGTGAATTCCATAGGTGTGCTGCCTTGACAGCAAAGGAGTCAGTGTAGTATCTGGTACGACACAGTGGAGACTTTAGGATATTATCATTGCTGGATCTGAGAGCGACACCATGATCAGAGCCTAGGAATGTGAACATGGATTTCAGGTACGCGGGAGTGATAGGACTGTACAGGACATTATAAAGGAGGGAGAGGAGATGAAAGTTGCGACGGAGCCGAATTGGGAGCCATTTAAGCTGAACGCGGAATTGTGTAATGTGATCAAATTTACGCACACCAAAAATAAATCTGATGCACATGTTTTGTAGACGTTCAAGCTTATTGAGTTGCTCTACCGTGAGGTCCAGGAAACAGGAGTCGGCGTAGTCAAGGATGGGAAGGAGAAGGGATTGCGCGAGCTCGGTTTTCGTTTTGATTGGAAGCAAATTTTTCCACCGCCTCAATGATCCCATTGCAGCAAAGATCTTACGGCTAATCGATTCCACGTGAGGCTGCCAAGACAATCGACCATCGATCAAGACCCCCAAATTCTTTACGACATCACTGAATGGTACCAGTGTGCCATTGAAAGTGACAGCCGGTAAATCGTCGAGTGAGATCCGAGACAGTTGCTTAGACCCACCCACAATGATGACCTGAGATTTGCTGGGGTTAACGCTCAGACCATAAGACTTAGTCCAATCGTAGATCACAGTCAAGTCAGCATTTATCCGGTTTATCGCTTCATTAATATCATCAGCCAAGGCCTGGGAATAAATCTGAAGATCATCAGCGTAGAGATGATAGGAAGAAGTTAAAGACTGAGTAATGGAGTTAATAAAAATTGCAAAGAGAAGAGGAGATAGCACACCGCCTTGAGGTACACCAGCAACGATGTCACAGTAGCTTGAGCTGTTGTCATCTAGCCGGATGCATTGTTGACGGCCGCTCAAGTAACTGCGAAACCAGTCTACCACCATCGGAGATATGTTGAGAGAACGTAGGGTTGCAAGGAGAATATCAAAGTCAACTGTATTGAAGGCGTTGCTGAAATCAAGCAGAGCGATGACAGTAAGAAGTTGATTTTCCATACCAAGACGGATATCATCAGTGACTTTAACTAAAGCTGTAACAGTACTGTGACCTGGACGAAAGCCAGATTGAAAGGGATTTAACAGGTTATTTGTGGTAAGAAACAGACACAGCTGTTGATGAATAAGGCGTTCAAGGACTTTGGATAGGAACGGTAAAATGGAGATGGGTCGGTAGTGAGTAAAGGAGTTGGGGTTGCTGATTTTGGGGATCGGTATGACATAAGCTTGTCGCCAGATTACATACATTACATTTGAACCGATTTACATATAACACATAATCCTGCGAATAAAATATTAGTTTCAGAAAGATACCAGATAGATAAGATTTCATTGTTGCAACATTCCTGTCCAAAATTTTCAGACAAAATTCTAATAACTCTGCCGAAACTTCTGAAACTTAGACAAACTTAGACCACAGAAGTTCCTAAGTTGTGTGTTGCGGTAAAACTTACGGGACACTCACCCGCAATGATAAGCTAAACCGGCAAGTTTGCGAACTGCCCGAACTACGTTCTTCTAAACGACACAGACAGAGATGGACTATGTGTTCTATGTGTTTTAACACAATAACAATTAAACCAAAAACAGACAATAGGAGTAGGTACTTAAAATTTGAAACACACATTTAATTCATCATTGTAAATGGTAAATAAATATGAAATCGAAGAATGTCTGTTCAAACCTGATTAAGTCAGAATAGAGTAAGGTAACTTACTTTCTAATATTATTTTTGGATAAGTAGGTACTTATGCCTGTATCATGCAGCATAAATATTTATATAGCATATATATTTATTTATTTGTACCTACAATACGGTGTTAAGCCAAAGCAGGGAGAAAAATGGCAAGCCCAG
Source organism: Hofmannophila pseudospretella (assembly GCA_947369225.1). NCBI lineage: Eukaryota > Metazoa > Arthropoda > Insecta > Lepidoptera > Oecophoridae > Hofmannophila > Hofmannophila pseudospretella. Next base: position 6,167,147 of record OX376321.1, on the reverse strand, counting down.
AAAATTGCCCAGCAGTTATAGCCTTAATTGTTAGTCAGGGACTTATTAATAGATCACTCTGTAAAATTAAATTAATTAAATTTAAATATTTTAAAGCTCACCTAAAAGCTTCTCTCTTCAAGGGTACCTGTGTAACACAGTGTCTCTAGTTGGAACCTAGTAGCTATACGCGCAGTCCGGCACGGCATAAACAACAGGGTGTTCCCAACTTATTTGCATTTACACGGGCCGAGTAATTGCACTACGCTTCGGGGAGAGCTTTAATTAAACTTAACTGTCTTAAACTTAACTTAGGTACCTAAGTAGGTACAGGACACTCGAGTAGCTAAATAAGAAAACTTCAGAATAGTTGGCAAGAGTGTAGACGTCGCGTCGTGGTTTTAGGTAGAAAGTACAGTGGACTACAAGCTATATTATCTATATATATAAGCTAAATATATCTGTCAGAAACGTTCGATTAAATCTCAACCTTATGTCTGCGCAATACATTTCATATTCTCAAATTTTGACGTTTTGGGTAGGTTAACCAGTGGTCGACTGTACAGTGGAAGACACGTCAAGTTTTGTTATGTTGCAATAAGTTTTTGTTATGATTCCTTGACATTATAAATTTGTAAAAAAATTAAATGTAAATAATAATAATAATATTTAAATATATATTTTTTTAAATGGTATAGCTTGATGTGTTGTCCATTACTATGCGTTATAGAGAAGTTTCGGAACTTTTTCGAACTTTTTGTGAGCAAGTCGGATGTCGGATAACAAGATTAGCAAGTAGAACAAAAATATAAGTGAATCTAATCATCTATGTCTTTGATAGAAGATATCATGAATACCGTACAAAATGGGTTTCGTACTTATGACAATGATAGAAATGTTTGCCTTAGTAATATTAGGAATAATGTATACATATTTCTGAGTACTAACTAAGTTACCTACAACCGCAACATGCAGCGTCTTTGTTATTATAGACAAAGAGAAACGTTACATTATAGATAAAGTGTGTGATAATGTGTGTGTTCTATTATCTGTAATGTAACGCTATTACTATATTAAAGGAGAAATCTCCAAAACACCTCGTGACTACAGCAACCAACAACCCTTTCGAATCAACTGTGAAATCGATCTGTTGGCAGAAACGGTACATCAATTAAATACCGGTCAGTTGCTTTGCTGTCGATAATTTATAATTGATTTTTATTGTCCGGTAGGCATTTATAATTGGTCATAGAACAGCTTCTCGTGTCTCGATAAATGCATAAGCAGTGAATGATGTGGAAGATTTTAACTGGCCTAAGTTCGAATTTAATTTAATTTATTTATTATTAGGTAAACACAACAGATTACAACCATAGAAATTACAATATAAAGTTATGAGCTAGGTCGTAACCCTAAATTACCCCGAATTTACCACTTATTGATCCAAAAGAAGAAGTGGAAATCTAAAATGGATGTACTTGTAGTGACACAGAATGTAGAGCTGGCAGAGAAGATCTTTCTTTATAAGCATGAGCAAGAAGAAATGGATTTAAAACTTATTCACAGCTAATTAATTGTAATGATATTTTAGGATTCTTATAATTTCTTCATGTCTGCGGTTTTGTTTAGAAAAACGCGTTCTTAAATGTTGTATTTTCATAAGTTTTGGATTTCTGATCATGCAACTGTGTCAGTAACTTGGCGTGACAACTAAATGTCCGATCCCTGGTAATGTATAAGAATATTATTTGGCTGTACATCACGTTAGATTTGCTCTATAGTTTCAATGAATACTAAATTAGCGGTGATAATTACGTATCATACACCATAGAGTTCCTATAAATCCAGAATAATTCACAGCAACCATGACGTACGTTGGTAAAGTTTACGGTGGACGTGGATCCTAATTGAAAATTACGAGTTGACGGCTCGCTCGTAACGAGGACATTATTTAAACTTATGTTTGATGTTGCTATCTAGTCTAATCCACCTTATTTGAATTAATAGTAGCTTGATCATTATCATCAGTAGCCTATTAATGTCCACACTTTTGGGGCATATGCCTCCCCTTACACAAGGGGGTATGGGCCATGATCCACCGAGCGGGACCAATGCTAATTGGTGGATTTCACATACCTTCGGAAACTTTTCATTTCCTCTGACATGCAAGTTTCCTCACGATGTTTTCCTACACCGTTAGAACAGTAGTAGCTTACTTACGTCTATTCTTTGTTCACAAAATCCGCACCACAAATTTTTCTACGTTCTTCATAATTTAGGTTAGAACTAGCCTTTATAGTGGGCCTCCGGAAGTTCATTATGAATCTACATATTTCCCCACTGTACTATCGGAAGACAGACCTCCAAAGGGAGGGGAGGTGTAAGGGCTTTATACTATATTGCGGGTCCATCAGTCTGATTGAGATTTCAAAACCTTCGAAAGCTTTCTTAGACTAATAGATTTTCTCGTGATATTTCCATTCATCTATGCTGAGCTGGTGTACCCTTTTTGGCACTGTATCACACCAGATGTTCTGTGCTGCATGTATTAAACTATGTATACTTCTGTATTTTGGTGTTTACAGCGCTAAATAAACGATTTCAATTTCATTTTTTATCAGAATGGTTGTCAGTAACATGATGCTGCGTTTTTTTAAAAACCATTATAATCACCAATGAGCAGGTCCATGAGGTTATCAAACCCGCCTACCGCCGCCCGAAAGGCGCAAATGTGAGCTTTTTTCCTCCAAGGTTTCTCCAAAGTATATAAGTTCTAATATATAACATATATATGTTTATCAAGCCAAACGAGACTAACTATAGGTACAACTACTTAAGCTACATTCGTAGTAACGAACCAAATATGGCGTAAAAGAATTTTCTCACGTTTCCTTATACCTTTACACGTGTACGTCCAAGGTTAGATCTATGGGATAACCGTACGGCATACGATGGGCTTACACGGTCATTCCGAGCCAGTTGACCAGTTAGGTCATGACTCTTGTACGTGGTTTCCATTTTAACAAGCTGTCTAATTCTGTGATTGCTCAAGAGGTATGTTTGAGTGATGTGTGTTTATATTACGGTCTACGACCAAAATAACAAGTTCCAATTTAGAATATAAGATCAAGTTTAAAGAAAAAATTAAAATTTAATTTATCGACTCTTCGGTAACTGTCCAAAAAAGATCATATTTCAAACAACAAGGAACAAATGAAACGAAGATTTGATTGGAGAACATTTGAAAAAATCCTTGTCAGCTTGTTTTCAGGGGGAATATTTTGTCAAGTGTTCTTTTGCCACAGTACAATCTGTCATATATAATAAATAAAACATCTCTGATATTCCTCAGAAATATGCTTCTGTTTTGGAGTGCTTTCATAAAATTTGAAACAAAAATGGACCAAAAAGAAAAGAAAATAAGTCCTGAAAAGAAGTGGAAAATCAAATGAGATATATAATCAAATGCATACTTATATGCTTCCATTCCGTCGGGAGTACAGATATAAGCACTATTGGTGCATCAAAAGTTAGAAACTAAAGAAGCTAGAAGACTCCAAGACTACCTTGTTTTTTTTAAAGTTAGAGGTAAGGAAGTTAGAAGACTTCAAGCGCTGTTATCGGTTTATGTATCGGTGGGTTGAAGAATGAAAGGGTCTACCAAAGATTGCATAACGGAAGGAAAATAATAACAAGTCGTCCAACCTATAGTCCTAGTTATTGCGTTTTAGGTATTGAGGGAACAAGACCAGCTCTACCGCCTGATGGGGAAGAGTGGATTTTTTTCACTCAGCCCCATCACACTGGTAGGGATGTCAGTACAAATGCTAAAACTGGAGTTTCAAGTTGTATTAGACAACAAAGACTGCAATATCTCAATATTAAAATAGTTTCACTTTACACTCATATCCGCTGCAAAGAGCAAATATACGCTGAACACGTGCCCGCTCTCAGCTCATATAAATTCCCCAAGTTTCATTTGCGCTACACATGGGCGGTGCAAGTGATACACTTTACGTTTTCAAAAAGTGTCGCTTTTAACTTTAGTTACTTTTAAGTCGATATACAAATAAATTACTTAGGTACTTCCTCCCTTTAACAAGGAACTATTAAATTATGAACAATTTTTTCATTAACACTTCAGTGTTTTCTCAGGAATAATAGACCTTTTTCTAGTAAAATTGTTTGTATATTTATTTTATTTTATATGAATCCGACATATTACATAACTAAGAAAACTGACAAGACAACATTTAATTATTGTTATAACAGCATTATAATTTTTTTAAAGCCAAGTGTTTCGTTTCGTATGTCGCCACTCCACTGGTCCGAAGACAGTGTCAATTTTACTTAATTATTTTTTTACTTTATAATATCGGGTACATGAATAAAAACTAATTACTACTTTTGTGTATAAAAGGCTAAAGTCAGCGGCCAACTCGAATACCTACATGCAGTTCAGATTGTCAATCACAATCCTGTTTTGATCAACACTTTAAATAACTACATTTCTGTGTTCTGATGGCATGGTAATTATCATTTAGTCGTCTTTAACTTTGGAAGCAACAATTCAGACACATGACTGTAAGTATTTTTTTATTTCATTTAATTTCTTGTGTATATTATTGTTGGCAGGTGTACCGTGGCAATATAATTTCCCTTCTGCTACCTCTTGAGACTTAAGACCATATTTCACAAGGACATGTTTAACGCACGAAAGTCATACATTCACGAGCATTAAAGGTGGTGGATCAAAGCGCTCCACTGACGTTAATTGTCGAATATTCTCGTCGAATTGACTTTCATCCAACTGGTTGCTGATTGAAACTCCTATGAAGCAATGAAAGGGTTAACTGTGGCTCTTACAATTTCCGATGATCATGATTTCGTATACTAAAGTGATTTCATACTATATTGCGCATGTACACGTTGCTAAGCTGCGAAAATTTAAGGAAACAACAAAATCTGCTTTTAAAAATCTGATGGGGGAGATAATGAGGTCGAAAATAAAGCAAAGATGTATAGAAAAAGCCAAGCTCTTTTAAACTCGATCGGAACGGAATTCATATGTAAAATACGAAAATAGTACCTACCTATACTCGTATGAAACATGCAAACCATGCAGTGCCATCTACCAAAGAGTTTTTCGTATTTTTCTAAGACTTACGTACATTTACCGACTGCTCTAACGGTGAAGGAAAACATCGTGAGGAAACCTGCACACTGAGATGACCAGTGTGTAAAATGGGGTAGGTACAAAAGATCCTGAAGGGTCGAAGTGCCGCTGGGTTATTCCCGGCATATCTCAAGATAAGATATATGAAACAGAGCAAAACTGAAGCAAATATAGGTAAGTAGTTATATGTAAGAACCTGTAGTTTTGTTCATAAACAAACTAGAAAACAAACCTTACTGAGATTGGTTCATCACAGATACGAGTAGCTATACATAAAAGAGAACAAGATTACCTAATACTAAAACAGCTCCTAACTAAATAAGGCAATAAGGTCAACATGCCCTGATCTCACGATTTAGATGCTGAGACACGATTGCTACTTTCGATCTGTTCTATTCACTTTGGTACAATCTAACGGGGATTTAATAGGTACGAATATGTTGTCCGAATAGTAACCTCGTAAATATCTAAGTCTTTAAATCTGCCATGGAAATTAAGAAAACTGGTTTTTAATTTGGACGATCTGCATCCATATTACGCTATTAAATATATTTGTGACCATTAATTTAGTATAAATAAAATTTGGTAGAATTAAACACGTAATCAAGAGTCACCAATATAACTCTAAATGCGTTACTAATCTACTCTTGAAAATTCTTAGAAAAACTATCATTTTCAGAAAATTACTCGCTCAGGTCAGGGTGCTTGTAAGATTTCGTGACCGTCTAACTAAGCTATACTTACATAATTGTACTCTACGTAAAATAATATTTCTGTATTATATACACCTTCGCCTATCTGTGGGCGTGGGCAAACACCAGGTAAAGTCCTTCATAAGTTCTACTAACAAACCCTTTGTAAGTCCAGAGTTACTGCCAGCACGACTCTAAACCATGTCCGTACGCACTATATTTATAACACCACGAGTTATGCCCGTGAGTAATGGAACTTATGTACCAGCTACATTAATACCATACTAAATCTCCCGGAGTGTCGTGTTTACTATTTAAATGTATTCATCCGTGAGTTTATCCGGCGTCATGCGGTGAGCCTTTTGCGTAGACAGAGACATATATGAATAATTTTCATATAAGCCATCCGTACTACAGCTTCGTCTAGTTTCGTATAAGATATGTAGTTACAGTACAAGATATTCGTAGCTAGAGTTATAATGTAATAGTGAGCATGCACCAAAACGATCGTATAATGCGGGTGTGCAAGAATTTGAAACTTTGAATACATACTCGTATTATCGAGAACTCAAAACAAGGACAAATGAGTGTAAGAATTTAAGAATATTCTGATTTCCTATTTAAATAAAACCATTTTGAATTCAATGCCAACTTTCATATTCATCTATATTAGAGATCATCTAAGTAGGTACTGATAAAGTTTAAGTACATAAGTTATTGTTAAGTTAACAACTAATAACGATACTTGAATTCGAGTCACGCAATGTTTTAATATTATAGGTCAATTATTATTCAACAATCATTTCATAAATTAATGTTAAAATATGTCGGTAACTTTTTACCTACTATCGTGATGGCCTGAACCTGAACAAGACTTGTCCATATGGAGGTTAACTTTCGAAACAATAAATCGTAAGTTCGTAAGAAGCAAGACCAGTTTGCCGTTAAGTCTGATAAGGTTTAACTATAGTGATGGGCAAAATCAGACTCACTATTCGGTGCACGAAATGTCCAAATTCAAAGAATATTCTGTCCCTATATAGGTACGTCATAGCTCTAGGTAGAATAACTCTAAATTAAAAATTTAAGAAACCACCGACGTACCATTGTGGATATCCCCTTACTTTTTCTCTGCTGGTCTAATATGCTGAATGTTCTTAGCCATGTCAGATGAAAATTGGATCAGTGGATTTTAGAGTATCTTGGGATGTTGGAGTATGATGGGATCTCTGGATCGGTAACAGTTAGGTGGTTCGAGTTTGAGCTTAAATGTTTATAACTATAGTGATCTTCTCACATCTGAAACCTTGAGAATCTGATGAAGACCAGGAAAAAGTAAGGGGATCTCCACAACGGTAAGTCGGGCGGGTTTCTTAAATTTTTAATTTACAGTTATTTGTCCTAGTGCAAGTGTAAGGGAAGAGACTGGCTCTCATAGAATATGATAGTCAGTGAATCGATATTTGTATAGATATGTATGGGTACTCAACTTCTACCAGAATATACATAATTCTTTGGTTTTATTGGCTCATCACTAGTTTGCGTGGAGCGGTGTTTTCAAAAGCGCCGGAAACATTCGAAATATGTCGATGTGGTATCTGTCGTCATTGATTCATGGTGAATCGAAACTTCGTGAAACGAGGACGTAACTGTGAACTATTACCGCAGAAATATTAATGTAATATCCTACCTCAAAGTATTCTTTTCTTTCTTTTTAAATGTTAAGAGTTGGACATTTTAGTGCTGATTGCTTTCTACCTGTACAATTACTACCATGAATGGAAAAAAAAATAGTCGATGGCAGTCAGTTCCTTCATGATTAGTACCTATATTCTGTTTACTGTAAAGTTACCTAAATACTTTTAAGTACTTTTAACCTTAGGACTTGCGTCTGTACGATTTTAGCGTCGCATTGATTTACATCAAAGTGACACGCAGATAATCCCAATGACTGTGGCATTGACGCACAAATTTTGTTATTCCTTCCCATACAATTTTTTCCGTAGACAGTTGCTTTCCGTAACTTGTGACATTTTCAACTATTGCATTTACAATGTATCACCCTTCCATAAACAGAAGGTTTATAATTATTTCAAGTATGTGACTGTATAAGGAGGAAAGCCATGTTGGTATCCTATTGATAAGTTCATAAATTTAACGGCCTTTGCCATATTTTGCTCTCTAATGGCCGTATCCATTGTATTTAGTGAAATACTTTCGCTACACTGACATCAACTTTTCATTCCAGAAATACCTGCTTACTAGGTTTTTATCCCTTCAGCTAATTTGTAACTATATGTCGTAGACACATAGCGTAGTGGCGCGTTTCACAAAGTGCGAACGCATTTCACGAAATGCTAATAATCTTAGACATATACTGTAATGGTCGAGTTCTACACAGTCTGTCTAAGATTTTTATCCACTTCGTGAAGTGGGTTAACGATCCGCACTTCACGAAGTGGCTAAAAATCTTAGACAGATAGTGTAGAACACGACCATTACAGTATTTGCGTATACGCACTTCGTGAAACGCGCCATTACGCTATGTGTCTAGGACATACATGCAAGGTCTTCCTTATGTATTGTTAGGCATTCACTTTGACACTGTACTCAGAACATCGAAGTAGTCATTTCTCATTTTGTCACATTTTTAAATTTTACTAATAAAAAAATATTTTTATTTTCATATAAACGAAATGCCTTGGTTTAAATTACCTAGAATGCCAGTAAATTAACGCATATCCGTTCGTTCGTTCGTTATTTCGTCTTTCTTTTTTTGTTATTTCCTCTTTATCGATACTTTTCAACATTTAATCAAAATTGCTAAAAACCAAACGCAAACAATTAACAAATTTTCAGTCTGCCTGCATTACAAAGACTAATTCCTCTAGCCAGGCCGGTGCCGCATGCCGGCAAACTTTTGAACGTCAGTAAATTCCACCGGGCGCCTGCTTTATTGCCAACAGCGGTCTGACGCCACGCCAAGCTCCATTCTTTAAAAAGTTTCTGGATTTACTGACTGTTTAATCTTTGCCGTTTGTTCACTGCTCTTTGATAACTTTGTCGCTTATATTTACAGATCGTTTTCATCCCAGAAATAAAATATCGTAGATTTGCGTAATTAATTACATAATGGTAATGTTCTTACTACTAGTTTTGTATACTTAAGTAAATTATTTAGGGTTCGTTTATTAAAAATTTTACCATAATAATCGACAAATGGTAATCTTTAGATATTCCTAACAAAAAATCTGCTTCTACGGAATTCGGAGAACCGAAACCATTATAAACGCAGCCATCGACGCCTACCGAATCGCAAAAAACGACAAGTTTTGGCCCGATGATAAACTGGTTTGCGGACACGGATGGTACTGCTAATTTATCTTATCTTTCCTCTCTGTCTCACTCGAAGAAAATCTCATATGAGAGACAAGGGTACAGATAATATGAGGCCCGAAAACCGGCATTGCAACTTTTATTTATTTCTTAACTTGTAGCGGGAACATAAAGCATATTTCGATTTATAATGCAGACTAAAACCTTCGGTAATTGCTTCGCCTTCAGACGACTAATTTGCATCGCATGAATTTTAAATATGGCCGCCTTAATGCCGTCGTTCGAAAGCTCGTAAATAAATTATAATCGAAGCGCTGCCTGTCTTGATATTTGTTAAAATTAGATCAAATACCTACTTTAAAACTTGATTTACAATGTATTTAACCGCAATCCCGCGTTGTTCACGAACTGGTCCCGTGGATCTGGTCACACGCGGGAAAAGATGGTTAAACTCGAAATAACAGCATTTTGACAACTAATACGAAGGAAAATACCTATTTTTGTATTTTAATTAAACAAAGTGTCACTAAATATTTTAAAAGAAAATAAAATATCCGGATTCACAAACGAAATCAACTTTCAAAGCAAATGTTAAAAACAAAGTTGTAACTTAGGATAGAATTTCTACTGAATCAGCTATCCTAATTAGGGATGTTACGGAGCTTCGACTCCGACTCCGAAAGGTCGGAACTTCTGATCCCGGACTTCCGAGCCGAAATCGGAGTCGGAGATGTAAAAATGTCGGCTCCGATATTTTTGAATCTGAGGTTCCATCGAAGATTTGTGAGCAAACATATTCAAATATCAATATTTAATTAAATAATGTAGGACTACATAAAGGAATATGTTTTATTGTCGCAAACCTCATCATAAAAAATATTGGCTAATATTTTAGTTCAGCTATAAAAATTGAAAAACGGTTTAAAATTTGAACTTCTTCTGAACATCTCCTCCGCCTCCGACTCCGGTTCGACTCCGATAAATCAAATTTAAAACCTTCGGTTCCGACTCCGGTTCCGGTAAAACCACCTCCGTAACCGTAACATCCCCAATCCTAATTATTAAATGGACAAGCTTTCTTGCAGAGCGTTCTTCAGAGCGTGAAAGTATTTTTCTAATGTCTATTTTTAGGTTGTTAAGTGCACTTATTAGTAACAAAATACAAAATAATAAGTGACATAATGATACAGGTTCCGTAGATTACAATAAAACATAGCTTAGTACAGACGTACCAACATAAGACTACATAAATCGTGCATCGGAATCCAAAGACGCTCTAAATCATGACAATACCAGATACAGTGCGCGTTATCAATTAGTACTACCAAACCGCGATATATTTACTCTCTCTAACAATAGTTTTACAGCTCTACTGTTCTGTTTTAGGGTAGAATTTCAATTGGGGTTAGATTTTATAGGCGTAATATTATGTTTGTGGAAGGATTGCTCGCTTGGGGCACGTAGAACGTAATAAATAAAGGCAGAGAGTTAGTGTGCGCCGTGAGCAGAGCCTGTTCCTTATCTGACGCCCGGCAGTGTATACCAGGCCGGGTAACCTTATACCGGGGTTAGGTTGTTCCTTTAGAAAGTACAAACGTACCTACCCATCTTACTGGGATTCTTTTAAAATCGAACCTGCTGCGCTTCCTGCTGTTTTCTCTGAAGGTATAGGTGTTCGTAACCGTATAAATGAATATTTAATTTATTTGGAACAATATTAATGATCCCTTTTCACGTGTTCATTTATTGATTCCCGAAAACCAATTCGAATTATACTAAATACTTATACGTTACTTTCCAAAACTTGTGGTTAGCTCTAATAAAATACATACACTCAAATTTTTTACCACAACAATCTTAGTTACTTTTTGTTCGAACCAAAAATTCTCATAAACCACAAAATACCATTTCGAACGTTACCTCTAAGTCTAAGTTCTTTACCTAGACATTATTGTTAATAGATTCGGGACTATTCTTTTCCTTTCTACCATTCAAAAATCTACCTTTGTGCGTAGTATACGCGGACTATATTTGCATGGGAGTAAGTTTGGCAAGCAACGGGGTGCCGGGACCGGAGGGGTTGATTTATATTGGAGCAATGCAGCAGTGTGCAGTTAGTATTGATTTCCATTCGTCCCGCCCACCCTTCTGCATCTCACCTCACGCATAAAAATGGCATAAGGCCAAGATTGTGAAAATACAAAAGTATAATTTTCAAAAGACACAACTCAAAAGCTATACAGACCTATTCAAAACATAAACTCCATTTTGTAAAATGAAATTGGCTGTAGAGGTAATTTTGATACTAACGAACCTGAAATTCCGTCTCCAATGAAACAAAATCTGAAAAGACCTACTACCTACGTAAGTAGGCTTTTTATAATTGAACCTCGTCAACCCAGTATAGTGCGCGCCAATATACCGAAATTACACATGCTATGAACCTTATCGAGATGATAAATGGTCGCAGCGGCCTCGACCAACCGACACACTCCCTTGTCCCGGGTTCGATGACCTCCATTTCGGTTATGAAACAGCTGGTGCACACTGTTCACGATGGGAGAGGAAAGTGGATGAAAAAACGGAACGTCGAAATGATAAGACTCAAGAATGACGGTTTATAAAGAATAAACTATATACTTGCGATACTTTAGTTATAGAGTTCAGATATATTTTCATGAAATGATTAAGACAGGTAATCTCCGAAAGGTCAAGCTGAAGGCACAGACCTTAAAATAAAAGATTAGAGACGTGTATAGCAGAAAGACAGAAACAGAGAAACTTTATTGGAAAAAATAATAGTAATAGATGCTGCATGCAACGTCCCCCACCTCTGCCGCTGCGGCGCAGCCGTCGACCAGCTCGGGCACCATTGTCTCTCTTGCTGCAGAAGCGCCGGTCGCATTCCCCGTCATGCCGAGCTCAACGACATCATACGCCGGGCACTTTCCTCCGCCGGAGCGCCAGCTGTTCTTGAACCGAGCGGACTGACGCGCGACGATGGCAAGAGGCCCGAAGGAATGACCCTCGTACCTTGGAAAATGGGACGGCCTTTGGTGTGGGACGCCACCTGCGTCGACACCCTTGCCCCGTCTCACCTTCCAGCCACTTCTTATAGAGCCGGCTCTGCGGCCGCTGCTGCAGAAACCCTCAAACGGCGCAAATATACTAATCTGGGTGAAACATACATATTTGAGCCGTTTGGGGTTGAAACATTGGGATCCTGGGGCCCGGGAGCGCACCGCGTCTTCAAGAACCTCGCAAAGCGCCTGGTCGACGCGTCAAAAGACCCGAGATCTGGCTCCTATTTGGCCCAGCGGATTAACTTACCTATCCAACGGGGCAACGCAGTCAGTCTCTTGGGTACACTGCCGGATGTGGGGGACTTAACCCAATTTTTTTATCTTTTGCTTTCTTAGTCTTAGTTTAGTTTTAGCTTTAGTATTATTTTAGTCTCGCTGTTGCTATATAATTATGTTTCATATTAATTGTATGTGTCACTGATATAGTTCTCATTGCTTTTTAAAAATTAATCTAGTAATAAGAAAATATAGAAGTTTAGAGACGTGTGTGTGTAAACTACAAAGACAGTCACAGAGAAATATCAACAAATAGAAACTACTGTTTCATAGGTTTTCATATTAATTGTATGGGTGTTACCGATTTGATTGGTGTCTTCATTTCCTTTTAAAAACTTGGATTTTTGGAACGAGTTATATTCTGCACAGACCTTAAGAACAGCGTAACATGAATATAATGTAAAATGATATAAATATGAATAGGTAAATGACTACTTAAATGGTAAAGAGGCTTGGTCCTAAATTCAGCTCCAGCTCTGCTCATTGTGTACATATATGATTGTTTTCATAATTATTGTAAGATGTATTAATTTCAAAAGATGTGCTGCTGAAAGTTTCTTGCGCCGCTTCTTTCCTTTCATCTATAGCACCTTACGAAGCGGTGGTAGAGTAAAACAAAATATTACGTTGTAAAACTGTACTTACTAACAATAAAAACATTTTGATTTGGTTTGATGTCGATGACCTTGACGGATGTTTCATAAATTCCTCAGGAGACAGCAAGTCTCCAAAAAAGACTGTATGATTATAGATGCAGAGTATGTCTTAGCTATTGTTCATCAGGAGGTCTCTGTTCAGGGCCGACGGCCCAAAGTAGCTGGGCTCATCTGGACACGTGTATTGAATACAATGCAAGACTTCAAAACAGCTCTATTGAAAATTAAATCTAAATTGTATGCTCCATTTTCTGTGTCAAACTTGGATGAAAGAAAAAATAGTCACTGCGTCCAACAATTTGATGTCATGAATTTGTTTTCGACTTTCAAGCGATGCATATCGAAATACATTACGTAGGTACGTGTGATAAAAGTTACTTTTCACATTAGTAATTACGAGGTACGAGGTAACATGCAAAGGTTAAATTAATATGGTCTTTAGTCAGCAGTGTACGCATACCCTCACTAACCAACTAACTATATTATTGGCTGATATTTTTGTTACATTCATTCTTTATTGCCTACCAAATGCATTATAGCCGCTCAAGATTTAATAGAATATTATTGATAAGAGCTACAAGAGGTAATCACTTAGAATTGGTTTTGGTAAACAACTTTACAATATTAATAGATCACGATATAACCATTCGGAAAGGAATTAGGACAGAACTGTACAGTGGAAGGCACAATCTATACTCGATGGAACCCTGTCGCAATAAGTTTTTTTATGATTCCTTGACATTTAAGTGACAAAGTACTAAAAGGGTATAATAGCCTAATCTCTTGTCCACTGTACAACTGAGCTACCTACTAGGAATTAATGTTCATTGGTAGATAAGACCTGACTTTTCCATACACCGCAGTTTCACTATTTACCTACAATTTCATAAAACCCACTGTGCATTTTTATCACAATTAATTATTTTTTCAGAGATATAAGATTTGAAGAAATTCTAAGGTCCAAATTGATTGCTATCTTAAAAGAAAAGAAAATAATATTAAGGTGGGCATTAAGCTACTGAACTTTACGCAATACGATGCAGGTAACCGTATAATTATTAAAATGACATAAAAGTTTATAGCCTGTGAAGCCTTCGCTTATGTATTATCAAGCATGAAATATCGCGGGAGGACTCGCTGGACGTTTTAAATTTAATACATGCTCCGCTGCAATAAATCCTACGCGGCAGTTGTTAAGATAACTCATGATAAATTGAATTTACGTACCTTATTGTAGGTAGGATAAGGATAATTTTCGCATCCAATAAATTCGACGTACCTTTAATTTGTTTTCACTCCCATACCACGAATTTATTCAGAACGCCGTTCCTTTACGAATCATAATCGGAAAAAACTTGGGACAATTTATTTATTGATGTTCAAAAAGGAGAGAAAGCATTAAAAATATTCAGTTCGTCGACACCCACTCTTCCGGGTTTTATTTTATATACAGTAAAAGATAAATAAATACGTCGCGTGAGACATCGATTCTTATCGTGTATCCGAGAGATTTATTCGAAGCTTTCGACGGTGGATTTATCGAGTTACAAGGAACCCGTTTCGTGCCTACTTAACTCAGTAAATAATGCTCGACCGAAATTAATGGCGTTCTCTTTCTTTAAATAGATGACTAAATACCACAGCTCACGTTATCTCTGTTACCAGGCTTGTTTATATTGGAAGTGTTACGTAATCTTAGCTTTAGGTAAGTAACGTTATAGTAGTGACCCTTACTCTTGAAATTAATCGATTTTGTACGAGTGTGCTGCGTACAACAATTTAAAAAAAGTAAGTAAGTAATATGTTTATTTCACACACAGCAATGACCGAAACAGTTATAATTATGATATAATAATTATGTAGTCAAAGGTAAACATATCGAAATCATGTCTGATTATTTATTTATTTATTTATCGTTCGGTCGTCAGCATCACACAATCACACTATTATTTTTACAAAGGCAAAATATTCTTCAGCCATGCTGTGGCTACGTCGTCCAGCAAGTGCAATCTGTCGATGTCTGATGGTCTGTTGTTGTTGTGAAAAGGGCCTCAACTCAGCTTTTTGCTGACACAACACAACACCACTACAATTCTTGTGATTTTCTTTTGTGTTATCACACCTACCACTGTTACCTACCTACAATTTGTAATGCTGACATGACTTCAAACCAATCAAGAAAAAGTCAGCATACGATTAAAAATATTAATGTCCTGAATATTTTTAATCATATGCTTAAATGCTAACCTAACAATCATGCACCATTTCCATAGAAGACTACTCTACCGCACCATTTGTTATTCACTTTCTATACACATCGTCGTCGTTTCGAGTACATATTTTCCTTACTATATCGTAGTAAGGGATCTTAATCGCATCTAACGATTTGTTTTTAAAAATCTTAGGTGCAAGAATCTTGTGTCAAAACATTGAATACTTATTGTAGTACTAAAATAACCTTGTACAGCACTTACCGTTCAGGCGTAGGATGAATCAAACGTGTCAGGCTGTCGGAACAGTTATTTTCGACAACCAAAATTAAATACGAGTAGCGAAATCATAATTCTTTCGTACAATTACGGCGAAGATGGCAAAATTACGGCGAAGATGGCAAAATTACGGCGAAGATGGCAAAATTTCGTGGCGTATGAGAAATGGATGGTAGAAAGAATATTTACATACTTCGTAATATAAGTTAGGTAGTTCAGAATGGTTTGCCACTTTTTGAAATCCCTCTGTGGTCTTTGAACTACTCGTATAATTGTTTGGAAACTTGCTGAAAAAAAACCCTCCTGTTTGTAATGTTTGGACTTTCTACTTTCATTATTAATAAAAATATTTTGTTAAATAAAACGAATAATCAGTTGCATAATCATTTAAAAAAAACGTTTTTTGTCAGGATTGATGCCCCAGTGCGGGATAGATGCCCAGTTGACTAAATTGCCGATCGGATAGATGCCTATAGAGATATAGGTGCCTTTTTGATGAAAAATAATATTACATTGTACTTAGATAAATTCTTAAAAACATGAAAAATTCAATAAAAATGGATAAATCGGATAAAATCGAACAAATGAGACAAATATTTAAATAAATAAATAAAATCGTCAAATATAAAATCGAATAAGTTCAACAAAAATTGGATAAAATCGAGTGAATTCGAGAATTGGCAATTTATGTACAATTTATTAGCTTCCTTAAAAAAATAGTTTTTTGTCAAATTCGTTCGGTTTTATCCAATTTTTTTAATAGATTTATACCGACAAAAGTTGAGGCATCTATCCTTTTTTTAGAGGATAGATACCCTTGTCATTATAGAAGTCATTGATAAGAATTTTAAAGTAAACATATTATAAACACGTAATTAACACCTGCACTTTATCACACCGAACTAATACATCTGACCTACTATCAAGAAAGTGTGCAACGTTTTCATTATCGCAAAATATTTTTAACAATACAATACAAAACCATTTATTGCATACAAATACGAGTACATATTACATTGTTACTATTTTTTCACTCATTTTCGTCGGTCAAAAATATGTTACGTTCCGTCACTCAGAATACATGCGCTGCCCGCTACAGTCCGCGTGGCACAAAGGAGTGGGGGGTGTTCGCTTTCGGTTTAGTGTATATCTGACTACCGCGTATTGTTCTAAGTAGGAGTTTTTGAGTATGGGGCATCTTTCCTTCTGGGGCATCTATCCTGTACTTACCCTATGTTATTGTTATGATGGCCTACTTGGTGGTTGAAGTATTCGTGGTTAGAAAGAAAACTGAAAAAATAATTATTTTTGTCAAAGTTTATGTAGTTAATGAAATGAAGAAATAAAATTCCATTTTTTTCCAGCTTATTAACTAATACTATAGCATATTATATATTAGTATAGCATATTACTATACCAAGTACCTACTATAGCATAAATACAAAATTCACGATGAAGACATTCTCACTGAAAGATATCCTATAAAATCTTAAGCGAACAATACACGAGTGCAGATTTATGCTTATACATGACACCCACGACGCCACAACCCAATATAGGAAAGTACCTATAACTACAGATAATGTAAGTACGAGTACCTATAGCACAGATCCGGTACAACACCGAAATCCACTTACCCCGTACAGTGGGGCCCATAAGAGTAGCACGTTAGCTGTTTACAAGAAGGGTACAATTTATTTATTCGTTCATTAGGTGGGGATCACAGCGAGAGATGAATTTTAGGATAATGGACTCTTTGTGTATATAAAGGGCCCTCATAGTTCTACAGAACTAAAGGCGGTGTTGGGTGTTCACTGTTCTACATTACGTGTTAGTAACCTAATTAACACTTTTTGAACTTTCTGAACAGTGAACCAAACTGAACCGTCACGCTCGAGTCGGTGACGCTGAATCGGGTATACTCGGCTCCATTCGATATCAAGCGCGCTTGGGTCGGTGACGCTGAATCGCGTATACTCGCCTCTAGTCGTCATCAGCTGTCATCAGCCACGTTTACTGTCTAACAAGGAGTGCATCGTTTTAAGAATTACGTTTTTATTATTATCTAACACGTGCTTTTCGTGGTTTTTTTCTGTAAGTATTCACTTCTATCGTGTGGTCATAAGCACTAATATAATCTATCTTTTAAAATAAATTGCAAGAAGTCCTATAGAGAATTCTTAATTAAATACAATGTTTGTCTTAGCGAAAGAGATGAGAAGCGATAAGAAAGAGATTTTCTTACTAATTAAGCCTTATTTTTAAGGTCAGTATACGTGCTATTTCTTGTTAGCCGCAGTCACATCAAAGAGACGTAGCACGAATGCAATAACATAAAAAACAAGAAGGAGTATTGTGTCTGTCTGTAAGATAGAAGAAATTTCATTATATATGCGTACACAAGCACAAACTAAAACAAGATTTCGAAAATAATAAAAAATAAATCGGCAACAAATCAATTAAAACCGAAACGTATACGAAAGGTTAATGAAACAAAAACGTGAGAACAGAAGTGAATTCGATTTGGTCCAATCGATTCTAGTTAAAATCGTTTCGCCTTTCTCACAAACGTTTTAGAGCACATAGTAGGAGATTTCATTCTTTCCTATATCACAGTTTAAAGATTTCCAAAGACGGGTCTTTTAAAATACGCAGTATCTCAGATCAATTAAGGAATATATTTAACCTGTGACAGTATGACGAATTTGAGAGCTGTAAAATCGTACAGTTTTATTAGGTTTTATACTCTCAAAGGCGTTAGACAAAATTTAGCGTATAATTCAATAATAGCCTCGGAAGACCGGCGGCACTAAAGTCTGGCAACTACTATTATCTATAATCAGCGATTGGCTCCAGTGAAATTGGCCTCGTACTGGGAAATTGCGAGTCGGTTTTAGCAATAGGATGTTGTTAGGAAGTGAGTGTTAAACGCTAAGAAGCAAACTTTCAAAATTTTGTAGCTTTTTCTGTGAGACGGATTATTTCTATTTTTTCAATGGTTTTTATTGCGATCGTAACTACCTATCTGTATATTGCAAAAAAAGGAATTTTACTACGAAATAGAAGATTTCGATGTTATCGTTTAAAATGTGGTTAGCAATCCAATACAGTTCTTGGCAGTTTACTTTCTACAGAAATCTATAAATCTTAATACATGCTTTTAAAGTCTTCCTTACCACGTAAGCCCTTAGTGCCTACATACACTTACCACGTAAGCCCTTAGTGCCTACATACACTTACAAAGAATTTGTTAGCAAAGACATCTCTTTTACGATAATGTTCGATTTTCTATTAAACTTGAAAGCGTTCCACGTCCCACATTCTTATCTGGAATGTTCTACGACATATTTTTCCAAAGTTTCCCGGCGCGAGCTTTCAGGCAGTCGCGTATAAAGCTCTATTCACACATGGCGGGAGATAAGGCTGCTTTCACACCATTAAGCCGCGCGCTGGAACCCGGGGCTTTTCCAGATTAGATTATACACTCGATTTATGACGTCATTACAGCTTTGATAATTACTCGGGACAGGCTGTGTAGGCGGGAGGGGTGGGGGGATGCAAGCGCGGGGCGAGGGGGGTGCTTGTACTGTTTGATTGGATTCCTGGTACTTCGAGGGTTAAAGGATTAAAGTTATGGAGATTAGTTCGCCGCTCGCGGCCGCGCTCACTGCGTTTATGTTAAAAGGCTATATAGATGTGTTCGGATAAGAGATTGCTTATTGCCAATTGTGATAGCGTGGCAGGTTTTAATACCGCTCTGGTCTGCGGTTGTCCGTTTGTAAATAAAGGTCTGATTGGTTTTAGTATGTAACAATCGCTTAACAGTATTAAATCGATTATGTTTTATAAGATAACAGTCTGCTAACAAAATAGAGTTAAACCTTACCTACAATTTTTATATTTCCCATTTTTTACAATTTTACAGGGATTCCTATACAGAATGGACGGAACGGCGACGGCGCCGGCGCCAGCGACACCAAAGTGTAACACTTTTCGCGCGTCTTTAGCTCAGTCACTATAAGCCGAGTTCAGTGCAGAAAGTGTTTATCGCGAGAGTAAGATTGCTCGCTCATTTTGACAATAATAACATCACCAGTAGTGACGTCACCCGCAGTGAGTCAATGAAAAGGTCATCGATTCCTTGCGATTTCTTTGCGTCAACGGACTTTCATATGTAAATAACTTTGCTTGTAAAAGATGTACGTTAATAAAAGTAATGTCATATTAAAGGCATTAAATTGCGAAATGTATAAATATAAAAGACTTTGATATCGGTTAAGAAATTACAAAGCTATAGAAGCTTAAAGTTCAAACAAGCAAGAACTTAAAGAGGGACGCAGCGAAATATGCAAAAAATAGGACAGAGTTTGCAGAGCGGGTCAGGAGGACTCGAATGACACTAAAATCATTGCAATCAGCCAACTATAACCGATACTATTTCCTTAAAATACATACAGGGTTCCCTGCCCAAAAGTGTAGACACGATCAGGATCGTGCTTCAGGGTTTTTTCTTTTCTATTTGATCAAAAAATTATTATAAGTATTTATTTTGGAAATTATTTCAAGTCCCGACATATTACTATTATGTTAGTTACGCAACTGTCAGTAAAGAAATCTCAAAAGAATTTGTTTCCTCTTTTAAGCCCTTTTAACATCTCCATTAGGCCCTTGCCTACTTACCGCCAATATTAATAAATTGAAGAACTTAAAGGGTGCCGTTCATTAATGTTCACCTTCACAACTAAGTAGGGACAACAGAGAGCCCTTCCTGAGGGCACCAGGGCATTGTAAATTGTCGTAAATTGCACTAAAAGGGATCAATTTCATTCTAGCTCGTATGTTCACCTTTAATATTATAATTCATACAATTATGATCTGTGTATTGCACGTATTATAGGCAATTTTCCAACGCCCTAGTATGAAAAGTGAACATTTTCTCGGAAACAAAAGCTGTTAAGGCGACTTCCTGCAAAGCCTTATCTATTATGCCTGCACATATTTCCCTTGTTGCTTGAACGCAAAGTAAGCGAGAAATTGCTTTTCATGAAAAGCGTATGGGTAAGTTAAATATTCATAACTCATTTTAAGACTTTGTTGCGTAGTGATCGTAGCTTATCGGTGAACATTCAAAAATAGAAAACTGGTAGGTATATACAATATTTGGTACAATTAGAGCCAGCTGTTGGGGTGAAAAGAGTCTCCACTCAGTTCGGGTGTGCCGGTAGCGCTGGTGGCTATTCTGTTTATTATATCTCAAAATTGTCAGAAATAAATCATAACCATAAATCATTACTTAGATTGTCGCAGTAGTTAGTTAGTGAAATAGCTGAAAATCAGCGCTGTGTGTTTACACGCAAGTGTATTCACTCAAGCATTAGCTGAGCCAGATGCCTATTGCCAATTGTGTAATTAGAGTATTATCGAGTGAATTAAATATGTATTTTTTGTGTCTTTCTTTCTTTGTCTACCTACCTGTCCGTTAAAGCGCTGTTTTAAAAAAGTTACGATTCAGACAATTAAGAGGACTACATACTGTTTTAGATATGTAAGTAATTATATCAAAATCCTATTATATAAATTATGCATAAATCTACTACCTTAATGGGCAATAGTTACTTAATACTTAGGTAGATACTAATTTATATAAGATTTCTTTCATAGAAATCGAAATAAATATAAAATTATATTAGTTAGTCATCTTTATTTTGGAAGGCATTTCGGAATCCTCCACGGTACTTATAATTTTGTACGTATATTAACTATATTTAAGTTAGATATTTGGTGGACCAATTCTAACTTTTTGCTACATTAGTGCGGGTATTTTAGGCCGAAACCACCCACCAAGGCTCTAACGGCCGTCCGCGAATGGCCCTACAATTAAGTGTAATGATACGACCCAGGCTTCTATGTATTTATCTACATATACCTATAAGGTACAGGAAGCAAGAGAGGCATGCCAAGACAGAGATTCGTGGCGCTCCATTCTGTCAGTCTACCCCGCAAGTGATATAGCGTGAAATTATGTATGCGTCTTAAGGTAAGTGTATGTGTTTTCTTACTGTAAATATATTTCAAGTACCACTTCACACCAAAGAATAACCTTCTAATTCGTATCCAAAAAATCGAAATTGTTTTAGATTGATGCTTTGATAAGAAAGATTATTTTTAATTAATAAATAAAAGGTAGAAAACTGTTGGTTTTCTTGAAAATTTAATAAGAAATAAAATTGTTTTATGTACAGATATGTAATCGTTGTTGTAACCCTATTGATGCTACCCTTGGAATATATCTAATAAAATTGCACCCATATATAATATACATTACTTATAGATGAAGGTACCTAACAATTTCTACCTATATACCTAATAAGATTAGATTTTTTTGCAATACCTATTGTAGTATTATAAGTAGAAGATATTTACCTAAGTATTACAATTTTTATCAGGTAACAAGTAGATTCTATTAAGTTAACATTTACATATAAGTACCATCCTATAGAACTGCTTTGGCATGTCTGTTCTTTGTAATTTATGTGTGCAAATATAAAATTCAAGTACATATTTAAAAAATCAGATGCTGCTAGTTGGACCAACCGCCCAGCCTCCATTTTGTTACAAATCATACCAACCATTCCACAGAATAGCTATAATCAAGATCGTCATAGGACAATGCTATCTAGAGCCTCACAATGCTCCAGTTTGTACAAGGAAGTAGCCTGGAGGTCGTTTCCAAAGGATCGAGCTCATGTTTCACTATTATGCTCGTTACACACGATGCGTAGTACTTGCATCTACTTGTGTATAGTGCAAGTACCTAGGTACTAATAATACGCATCAATTTTGCAACGTGTGAACTATTTCTGCTTAGTGCAAGTGCTTGTCCTCGTCGGTCTGTGCCAGTAAGCTTTATGCCAGTCGCATTACAGTCTTTACTAAAGACTTAGTTACCTACCATACTCGCATACGAAACCGGCACTCGCACGAGTTCATTTTTCATCTGCTGTTTGTAGTAGCCTTGGTACACCACCTTCAGCGGCTTCGGACAGCAACTTGTGACTTCTAAATGTACTTTGCAATAAGTGGTGTACGGCGGCTTCCCATCACAACGTCGGCGCATGCGTGCTGCGCGTCTGTCAACTGCAGAAAACAAGTGCCACCGCCTTTGCGATACTCGCGATGTCAAGCTCGTGTGGTAATATTAGTACTTGCACAAGTACGCCGCATAGTGTGCAACAGGCATTATTCAAGCGCCGGCCATTTGGGTCTATTAGAGACGCTATAAAGGGTGCGTTAAAAGTGACGTGCCTCGTAAGTTCGATCGCATTTGGCAGCCGCATTGTGATCCCGATACGTCGAACAACGCGTAGTAATGATGCTTTGCTCTATTCTTGTTATCGGCTTCGGATTAGATATTTAACACAATATTATAATTGACATTGTTGGCAAGCATTATGGGGACTTTTGGGAGGGACATGGTGAGAGGGGGCTTGTTTGACTGAGCTGTCGATTTTGATGGCTATACTTACTTACTGACAAGTAATTAGTATTTTCAGAATACGTAATAATAGCTCTATTATTAACCTCATTATGATTCTTTGTACATAACTGTAATTTATAGATTTATTAGAAAAGATTGACATAGTTAAATAATGAATAATTGTTCTGTGGTTCCTCCGGGAGTTTGTATATTTGTTTTGGTCTGAGTGTATAACTTGGTATATGCTGCATATTGAATTAGTATATAATACCTGAGTGTATTTTGACGTGTAATGAACATTATCAATAAAATATATCTATGTCAATAACGAGTTCTGTGATATTGTTCTGTACATAGAATGAATTTAACTTTGTGGCCCATAAGTTCTGGTACAATAACACAGCATTATACATAACTACAAATAGCATTTTTTATTTTTTATTTCCGATATACGTGTCGATGACATGGTATTTGGGTAGGTACCTACTTAAACTCTGGTGTTATAATATAACCCTATGGTATGGCAATCCTTAAAAATAGGAGTTTTTTTTTAAAATTTTGGTACTGGTTATTCTCTTTCAGTTGGACAGTAACGAAACGAAAATTTTGACAACGGGTCTCGAAATCAAAGCTCCATATACTAGCGCCACCATAGTCTGACTGTAACAGAATTTCAGGCTAGTAGGCTGGGGGCAGAGCAGACGTACACAATGGATGGAGGATTGGACAAGTAAACATCCGGAGATGGCCGGAAAAGTGTGCTAAATGGTTTTGTGGTGGTTTCCGTATGCTAGACGATAGAGACGAAGCGAGAACAAAGGCCTTGAATACCCAGTATGTCTCAGACTACGTTTTTCGCGAGATATTTTCGTTTCGTAATTGTCATAAAATCCTACGGGATAAGCCCTCAGTACACCACGGTATCAAACCTAACAGCCTTGAACGGAGTAACCCTGTAAGCTCACGATATAGTCCAGTCAAAATAGGCGATAATTATGAAATGTGGCGCCGATTGTCGGTCCATTAGGCGGCTTTGTGGCTCTGGGTACTACGTGTTGGCTCCTAGATATGCAAATGTATCTACAGCCCTTTGAGGATATGTACGCATACACTAACTGAGATTTATTTAGCTTGAGTTCTATTTCTGTTTATCGGAATAGATGTGATTTGTGATTTATTTAGTTCCCCAAATCTACGTCTGTCTGCTATTTTCTGAAGTCAGAGCTATTATATTATATTATACCTACTATATACTATATAGTAAACCTATTATAATTTACAAGTTTATTTACAAAACTTGTGCAGGATGATAACTATTGTTTATTCTGTGCTATAATAATCTTTCCTTCTATATTGCAAGAAAATGTAGATTACTTACCAACGTTTTCCAAATGTTCACCATGTCTATTGATTTATTTTTATCACTTTTATAACTTAATTTATACTATACCTACTAAACACTAACTAAACATTTTCAAACGAATAAAAAGTGACCACACATAATCAAAACACGAGTCAAACTGAACTCAAAAAGTGGAAAATATT
This sequence comes from Hofmannophila pseudospretella, assembly GCA_947369225.1. Taxonomy (NCBI): domain Eukaryota; kingdom Metazoa; phylum Arthropoda; class Insecta; order Lepidoptera; family Oecophoridae; genus Hofmannophila; species Hofmannophila pseudospretella. The sequence goes on along the minus strand of OX376321.1, from coordinate 6,142,438 downwards.
ATTACCACCTCCAATAATCATACAAAAAGACAGTTCGATTGTGAAAAATTAACAATAACGAAATTGTCAAACTTTCTCATAATTCACCTGCAAAATGTTGTGTGACAAAACAGTCATAACGATTATTAATATTTGCACAAAAATGCCGAACAATGGATGAAAGTCTTTCTTTTTAAAACACCTCGGGAACTCAGGTGTAATTATTTCGAGACCTTTGTTTCTTTACGCGTCTAATGGCCCGGAACACCTTTCTACGTTGTTACATTCTAACAAGGTACTTTTTAGTGGTTTACGGTGCAATAAAATGGTTCGGACAAGGCCAAACATTGCGGGATTCCTGCGATTTATTTGCAAGTCTCGCAACGCAATTTATCGAAAAGCTTTTTTGAAATCATAAAACTTTTGTTGTTCCGTATTCAAAAGTCACAGTTTATTGTGCAATTTGTACAATTTAACCCATTTAGGAACTTTCACAAAAAATGCTTTAAAACCATTCTTTGCTCCGAGCTGCAAGGGTTATTTGAATTTTGTAACAAAAAAGTTTTTTAACTTTTTTATGGCACCGTAGACAATCTTCTGCGAACGCGGCTCGATACAAAAGCTTCAACGTTTTGTTTCCGAAGTTTTTGTTTTATTTTATCGAACTTTAAATATACGTTTGGGGCTATTGTGTTAGAGGCAGCTTGTTGTACAGAATTTAGTCTTGAAAAAATCCTTCCAGTGCACGCTTGGCTTTATGTAATGCAGAGAAGATAAAGACAATTTTATCTTGTTTTATTTAGTTCGAAAGTTCAAAGTTCAAAACTTCAAAGTGTATATTCTGTATGTGACACAATTTTGTGGAAGTAACTGCTACAGATATCTTTAAGAAGCGTATCTAAAATACCAAGGTAAGTGGAACTTGTATCGCTGTCTTACATTTTATATCGATCACGAAATATCTTAGATTGCCTCTGTCGATAAGTTTATTTGAAATAACTTCTAAAATACTTAGAAGACAAACCCGGTGAAGTTTTTAACAACTACCTACCATCCAGGTAACCACTTGATTCATTCACAGTGGTTTTCAAATATTGATCACCTAACCTACTCAATATAAGTTACTAAGTTCATGAAAATATTAAAAGGTCACAGTATTGGTTTTGACTTAATTAGGATAATGTAGAGCTATGAAATTTCGTAAGTACTTACCTTATCTAATTTACTGAAAAAAATTGTCGCCAAAAAAGTATCTGCATGAGTTGAATCGAAAAATTTCACCATTATTACCTTTGGTGAGTTTTAAAAAGTGGACCAAGTGCGGCGTTAAATAGGTTAGAAATTAAAAAAATACAAATCATTACACTGAAAGAAAGCTTCTTTGATTTAGAGCATATAAAGTAATTTTTATTCATTTGAACAAATTACTTGATAGATACGGCTAAGATCTTGGATGAAGTGAACAATTTCTTGGTTGAAGTGAACAAGCCGACTTTATATGCTCGTATTGAAACAAGATCTTATTTGAAGTATACAAGTTTTTGTTTCAGTGTAACCTATACAATATATAGAAGTGTGAAGATAGTTGCATTCCCCTGTAGAACTTTGAGAATCCGCACGATATCTGGCTCTTTGCGCTATAACTCAGGGCTGCGTGTCCGCAGATAAGCCCCCCTCACTTCTCCCTACCACCCACCCCTCTCCCGCCCACATAAACTTAATACCACATAACTCACACTAGAATAAATTATTACTGGCTTATTCTCGTTTAGCTCCTTTTTGAGCCTAGGCCCAGTGATATTTATAAAGCTTTGTTGGTCTAACTACGATCCACAGTTGTCTGATCTACCTACACTGAAAAAAAAAACTGTCAGAATAATCAAAGTCTTGTTTACTTTAACAAACTATTTTTATGAAATACGAGCATATAAAGCAGCTTAATTGCTAACAACAAAGCCAAATTGATTAAATTTTAGCAAAGTGAAAAATGAATGATCAACTTATTAACTCGTACTATTACCCCATATTATAGTTATACTATATACCGACGTTTGCCCGCAGCGCTACGACTTGGGATGCTTAAAAAAGAACGTTAAAAAAGTCCTCTCCCTCCACGGCCGGCAACACACAAACAATGCCCCTGGTATTGCACGTGTCTCTAGGCGACGGTGACTACTTACCATCAGGTGGCCCGTCTGCCTGTTTGTCGTAGCTAATTTCTATTAAAAAAATTATCAAGTATGTTATTAGTTTAGACAATAAACGTTAATTCGACAATAAAACGTTAAACTAAGCTACTATGTGCGTAATAAAAATAAATAATAAAATATAATCTTGGTAAAATCAATAAAAAAAATCAATCAAGCAAGATTTGCACTTTGTTGGTTAGGTTTTTTCAGTGTAGTTTATTTTGTAATACCACCTTTCTCTGGACTCCAGGCAATCCTTGAATTATTAGAGTGCAGTAAAGTTAATGTATTTAATGTTTCTTTTCTAACACTCAAAGTAATTTTATTAGTTTGTCTGTTGTCCCAATATAGATTAGACATTATGAAAAATAAATTAATAAAGACATAAATGTCTATCAATATCATAAATAATTCAGTAATCGTTCGTCAGCTATTAATACTCGTATTACAGTATTATTCGTAGTACCTAATAACATTTAAAGCAGAGCTCCTCAAGGCGAAACTTCAAAAATTAAATACATAGATTTAAAAAAAACATAAGTTTCTTAAATATTTTTAATGTTTCAAGTCAGAGAAAAACTTACAGATACGTACTTACCTATTTACACATTTTTTTGCGTGGATGTCTTAATTAATTTAATTCAAATGATACATTTGTAATTTGAACAGAAATCAAATGAATATATATATGAATGAATTATTTTATAAGGTAATTTTTTGACATTCATGAATATTAGTTTATGTAAAACGTAACTATGACATAAACAACTGTACCTATACTTATATCTTACGTATAAAAATATCTAACCAATGCATCGGTAATGAGGAACAAAAGTAAAACAACGTCTACGTAAAAGTTTCATCCTCACCAAAGTTCATATAGCATTCAATCACGCGCTAAGTGCTAAAGAGGCTCAAGTTTTTTTTAATCCAAAGCGTGAGTGGGTACAGCCAACGAAACGAAGAGCTTTTATCTCAGCCTGATGTACACTCTGTCACGACTCTGGGACGGACGTGACTGCAATGTCAGACGATTTATTTTGAACCTTAAAATACACCAGTATGTGGTCATTTGTGGTTTCTATTAAATTAAAACGTGTTTTGGGATTCCATTGAGGAGTTGGAAACTTAGTTGATTATTCCACATGAAATATGGTCGTGTTTTTGTTTCTTAAGTTGGTTGACAAGTAGGTAGGTAGTCTTTAAAATTCCACCTATATTATGTATATAACAATATGAACATAAAGTAATTTTAAACTCGTTGAATTACATAATTGTCTATTTATTTGTAATCTCTTTATTACGTAATCATTTTTATAACACTCTTTTCTAATAAAATGTAGTGTCTTCTGTGTTCGTTAGTAAAAAAGAATATTTTAAGTTACGCAAATGAGTTTCTGACTACCTACATAGGTATAAATGCATTCGCTGCACTGCATTAGGTACGTCGGGCGTGAGAATTTTTCATTATTTAACTCAATAAGCTCTACATTTGTATGACCAGTATAAGTGATATAAGTATTTTCCGACATTAAAATGAGTCTCAAACCAACCTAACTCCCAAGGCAACTCTTCCTAATACATCCCTCTACATATAATGTAGAGTCGACTCTTTCTATAGTATAAGTAACATAGCACAAGGGTATCGTTAGAAATAGTTGTGAGTTGGCAAGTTACGGGTCCCGTAAAAGGATGTATCTACGACGCTAGGGACGATAAAGTTACAAGGCTCTACGGAGTTTCTACACGGAAACTAGATTTTGCTTGCACAGTGGTTTAAAAGACCGAGACCAGGTAAAAATAAATAAGTTACAATAATAAGTCTTATGAACATATAAAAATAAAGAGTGCTTATGACAATAATAAGAAAAGAGCAGCATTTAAGTTAATTAGGTCCAGTATTAATTCACGTTCACTACAAGTAACAGAAGTACATTTATTATGTCTCTATATGTTATTAGTACTTGTAAATGTACATATAAATAGAATAGAGAAGAGTGATTAGGCATTTACTGGACCCGCATGCTCCATCGTCGACCTCATCGTCGCTAACCATCAGGCGAGATCGAGGTCAAATGCGGGTTTAGTAGTAAATAAAAAATAAATAAAAGACATATATAGATACACACTACACATTATTACACCACACACCCTAACACACCCCACCCTCACACACCCCACCCTCACACTTTTTTTTATATTTTTATATAAATTAGCTACGACAAACAGGCAGACGGGCCACCTGATGGTAAGTAGTCACCGTCGCCTAGAGACACGTGCAGTACCAGGGGTATTGCTGGGTATTACATTAACTTACCTCTCTATTATTAGGTATACATTCCATTTGATTAACTTGTTCCAAATTCCTTTTAGGTATAGTATATTGTTTCTAATGTAATGTTATAAATTGTCATATGCTTGCACGGTAAGTACGACGAAGTCCCAACTTCCAAGATACAGGTGTCGACCTCGTTTGTAAGTCGAAGGTCCTATTTTTGTGCCTTGTAATAAGTAAATAACTTTTTCATATTTTTTTAATTATCATATGTAGGTACGTACGTTTATAAAACATAAGGTAACATATGGGTAATGTAGATCTATATTCCACATAAGAATGTTACCTTATGTTTTATATACGAGTACCAATAACATACAGAAACATAATAAATGTAGTAAGTACATTTAATTAAGTAATAACTCAATCTCGCTGACAGAAATACCTAACGAGCAGCCACGCAAATGGCATGCAATGCAATCATGTGCGTGCTGAATGATAATTACCTGCTTAAAATAACTTTAATTTTACTTACACGAAACTAAGTTGTAATCTTATAATACACGATAACATTTGTTGACATAATTATCTACTTATCTATCTTATCTATTATCTACTTTGAAGTTTTTTTTGGGGAGTTTTTTTTCATAAATGAATGGCCCCTGCTAGTGCAATTTGGCCAATGACCGTGTTAGAACCTTGAAAATAACTCGAACGTTTTGCGTCTGTTTTGAAAAATCAGTTTACCAACGTCGAGATTAAGGGAGAGTCGTGTGCACTAGGAATGCCTAGTATCTTGCATTCCAAGTTCATAAAGCTGAATTTATTCTGATTAGGTCCTTATGTCATATGCAAACTCGCCCTTTTCTTTATGTGGTTGATGTTATAGTTTTGCTGTTGGATCTTGCACTATTCTTTTAATTATTTCATTATATTCTAATTCGTAAATGCCATAGTTATTTAAAGGAATTTATAGTACCCATACCTCTCAATAATTGATTAAACATGTAAAGAATTGAATCTTTGATGAAATGATAATTCGATGTTTTAATAAGTACCTACTTCGATCAATGGTATTCGACCAAACGTGTGTCCCCCAATCGTCATTCGATAATAATAATAATAAATTCTTTATTTTCAGGCAATATATTATATAGCAACTATACACAAAAGGCCCATAGATAATACCCTTATAGACTAACATATGTAGGAACGCGCTATGTGAGGACATGTATGACGTAACGTCAGTTGTATGAAAGGGAAAAGGGAAGATCTTCCACCAGGCGGGGTGTTGTGCCTGGTGACCAGATGTGCTGGTCCAACTATGGATATTTGGAACTGTGTATATATACGAAGTCCCAGGAAAATTTCGATAGCGCGTTCTACACCGATGTGAGTAGGTACTAAACGTAGTGGCACGTCGTACGTCGCCACACATACATAACAATATATAAGTAAAAAGAATTCATTTTGGTGCTGAGATGATTACAGTCTTTTCTTCATCGCCGTTCTATAACGACGAAAAACCACCCCTTCAGGCTCGAAGTCCGCAATGAGGAATATTTATTAGTACTGGACTCCAACTGTTTGCACCTCACTCCAATTGATGCTCCCGATTCTCCAATCCTGCTCTGGATCATCGAAAGAAAATTCCTTAGTGTGAACAGAATCAGTAACTATAATATTTGGTATACACTAGTAAAATTACGCACAATAATCACACCGAGGTCGTAAAACCGACCACACACGAGCACAAAGTGTTAAATCATTAACGATTAAATAATAAGCCGCCGCATACTCGTAAAACAAAGATTAACATACAGTTACGGGTGTAAATAGGCTATAACTTTGATTTTTACGACTAAATAATCGTAAAGGAACCCGGCTACGTGACTAAGTTCGAAAGACTCGATAGACTGTCGACTGAACACGAAGAGGCTTGTATTTTAAATTCGGTCGGTTTTTTAATCGCGGACAATGCAAACGGGAGGCTCGTTTTGATGCACTTTTATTTTACGACACACTCGTAACATAAAACGAGGAACGTCTCAACAACAGTTACGAGGACATTAGAGGGAAAGAGATGAAGATATATTAGTGAGGACTGTCGTTTTCATGGGTAATGAATTTTTAAGTGTGACTTTTTAATATTTTAGAATTTCTTAGAGATTATTTCCAGCTCTGAATCATTGTAAAATAGATAGGTTACTTATACTGGAAAATCTTATTTACAAACAAAATCTGCGGCCGCCTGCTGGGGTCCTTTTCATATATCTAAAGATGTCCTAGATCATAACTGTCTAAGCATGTTAACTAACTAACATATAATATTTACACCGATTTAATTTCTTTTTATAATTAATTAATTACACTAGGTACTAGTAGCTACATTTTATAATTTATCATAATACTATATATCACAGATAACAACAGTAACGATACCTACCTACTCGTTACATATTTAAAATATAACAAAACCCCCCTATAGTCCCGAAAGGGGGGTGTTCAGTATCCATAACTGAACAACTTTCACTATGCGGCCAAATCTGAAATCGCAAAAAAATAGCTGCTCTTTCATAATTTCGGTCGTGTACTTATAGGTAGGTTACTGATCATTTAGCAATCACAAATGTACACCAAATAAAGAAACACAAACAAAGAACGAACTCCTATATAGACCTTGTAAGTACAGAACGATACACCATGTCGGTCAAACCACCTAATTTCAGTGCCGGCGACCGGCCGCGTAATGGAGCACTCGCACAGTGCTCCATTACGCGGTTTCCCTGGGTCCAAATTCCGCGTAATTAAACAACTGAAATTTTAACAGTATCTAGTATAAATTTAATAAGGATGGGCTATTAAGAGCGTAAATGGACCAAACGTTTGGGTTTGGCCAAAAACCAAAATGAGGTCGGTGGAAGCGGTACGCTACGTAAGTTTCGGCCGTAATGCGGTGGCAAATAGGGCTGTGTGCGTAAACTATGGGGACGTGGTGATCGATTCCACTAAATACAACGTAACTAAATAGAATCTAAACTGCATCGTTATTACGTGTTTCGTATGCTACTATCCACTAACGATCCAATTTCAGTTAAGTTCCGATCGAGTCAACGATCGATCGAACAGTAACGCATTCTACTAAAACGTTTAGTTTATACTGAATCGCAATTGAACGGTAACCAAACGCTTCAACTGTCAAATATAACGATCGAACATAAGTTCCTCACAAGGTACTTTTGCCCGATGGATAGTAAATCGAAAGGTGGCAGTGGTATAAACAAAATATTTATGTAGAAATGCGTCAGCTAGTTTCGTTTTTTTTATATATTTTTTATTCATCTTTTATACAGTATAAAATACAGTAATATCTTAAGTGTATACCGCCAAACTGTTTAGCAGTTTATCGGCTCCCTTTCATAAATCCAATTCCCTTTTATAATTCCAGTTCCAATACTATTTGGACACCAAATCGCATGCGAATTATAGAATGCGATTTGATGTCCAAATAGAATTGGAACGAAAACTAAATTGAAATTGGATAGAAATAGAACTACAAACGTTGTCATTTAGGCGAATTGGGCCCCTAGATAGAAGCTCTACACTATATACCTAGATCTAAATATTTTAGTGAGCATAGATGGATGGAACTAAACATTATGATGTAACAAGACTGAAATAGAACAAAATATTTACGTAGAAAAACCTTAAGATCAAAGAATGTTCTGAAAATAAACGTGTTGGATTTTTGTTATTGTAATAAATATCTTTCTTGCAGGGTACTATTCAATCCAGATTTTTTTCTTCGTATATTCAGCCCACTAAGGTGTATTTGTATGCTGATGACGATGAATCAAGTTGTGATATTTTTTAATACAAGGTTAGGCTTAATTATTGGACTAGAGCGTCGGTGGCGTCGTGGCTAGGACGTAGGACACCCATGCGGGAGGTCCAAGTTCGAAACCAAGCAATGTCATGTACCAATGAGTTTTTCGGTTTTTTCGAAGGATTTACGTACATTTACCGACTGCTCTAAAGATGAAGGAAAACATCGTGAGGAAACCTGCACACTGTATTAACCAGTGTGTGAAATGGGGAAGGCAATGGAAACCCACCCCATTAAATCTGCTACGTGAGTAGCATCACCTTAGCAATGAGGAATACGACTTAGAAGAAGGCTTAATTATTTAATTTTATTTATTTATTAGGTAAACACAACAGATTACAACCAGAGAAATTACAGAAAAATCAATATAAAGTTATGAGCTAGGTCGTAACCCTTAACGTGTAAACACAGCATGGTTAGGAAGTGGGAAATTAGTTGTTGTACAAAATTGAGCTGGGAAAAAATACTATTGAATGAAATTATAAAAAATACATATTGAAAAATAAAAATAATAAAGTAAAGACTATAAAGTAGGTGCGTGGATAGCTCACTTTGCTACATTATGTCCTCTAGATGCCGGCTAGCAGGGTTCTAGGACAGGGTGCAGGTGAAGTAATAGAAGAACTTGGTAATAAATATTATATTTTAAGGAAAAGAACACAGAACAGTAACGTAGAAAATAGGTAGTAGTAGGAAATAAAAGTGAACGGGGAAACGTCCGTTCGACACAAAATACAGAGAAAAAGTGAAAATACAAATAAAACAATGAAAATAATGGAATAATGAAATTTAGAAATGGAATGGGAACATGATTTTGAATTTAAATGAATAAATGAAGATGCCAATACGAAATGAGATGAGATAAACGCTAACGATGAGGTTGAAGTTGATGGCAAGGATGAAGTCGACATCGTTACAACTTGACTCAGATAGACAAGTAAGAAAGAAAACAACTGTAGAATGAAAACCACCACGTTTTAATTGAACAAAGGAACAGAGAATCAGGGATTCCCGTCTCGCCGAGTGCTGGGTAAACGTCGTGAATCGCCCAATAATAATGAAAGTGATGGCAGTGACGCCGTCGGTGTATGAAGCGGCAGTTTTGGCTAAATAAACAGCCCGTATACTAACATAACCACCCTTAACTGGAACTAGTAAACACCGGTATTATTCCGCGTTAAGGAACAAGATCCACAATCTGAGGGGTCAGATTATATTGGATAACCCGTATAGCTGCCCCCTTACGGTAGCGGGGAGGGGCTCCATGCGGACGGCTCACACGTAATCAAAATGGCCGACTTTTTGTCGCAATCCGTATAATAAATCAAGAGTCGCACAGTGTGGTGTTTTCATGGGTTACTAGATAAATATTTTATTTAAGTAATTCAAATCCAAAAGTGATAATTGATTAAAGGAAAATGGGCGAAAATACATACAAAACGAGGCCTGATGACAGATACTATTTTTATTAATAAAGGTATTTATATTAATGCCACTGTTTAAAATATATTCTAATATTAGTTAAATAATTAATAGATATATTTTTGGTCAACTTTGGTAACTGAAAAATGGTTATGGCCTTACACCCAAAAGGCCCGTTATCCTTTGATTTTGTGTTTGTATAAGTGTAATTATGTATTTACGTCATAATAACGTTGTTATCTTAATAGCCGGTCTATCTTTTGGCGTTCTGGGCTAACTTGTACATATAAATGAATGACTTTATTAACAGCCAAATATGTACATACGGCCTTACACTAACTAGGTATATACATACTTAGGTATATGACCAGTTGCTTGCTTATCGTATGGTTAGTGGCCAACCTATTTGTCAGAGTTGTTCAGACCGCCCGTAGGCCTCTGACATGGCTTACCGACTGCTGTCGAACGACAACAACCGGGACCGACTGCTTAACGTGCTCTCCGAGGCACGGAAGAGCTCAGATGAAATACGCCACTAGCGGTGACCCGTCCTGGTACCGGCCGCGCCCAACGTTGCTTAACCTGCACGATCACTTTAGGACCGTGCTCGCAACTAGGCCACGACTGCCGTGTCAGGCCAATCTCGTGCAACTTAAAAAAATGCGTTTTGAGATAATTGAGTTTGAAGTTGTGGATAGACAAATTAGCCTATAGAGTTAATTATAACTTTTATTGTATATCTTTGTATGAAAATAGGTTACAAAAATATTCAGGCATAAAGGGTCTTTTAAAATCCGCAGAAATAAATAATATTTTGCGTTTTATTCGAATAAAAGTAGTTGGGCATAACCACTGTTTCATACAAATGTGGCCACGCCGCATGTTGTAACTTAACTTACAACAGTTTGCCGCTATCAGACAGGACGCGGTAAGTATGCGGTCCATCTCATGTAGGTGCTAAATGCATGAGATTGGTGTGACAGGGAGAATTTAATATTTGTTTTTAAGGTAATTTGTAATTTTAATTTGTCAATAGGTAAGGTACTGTAGTGTAGTGGTATAAACGAATTCAGAGCCTATAACGATATCAAGTTACCATACACCTGGACTCGTGGGTAGAATTAGGTTTATTAACAATATTAGTAAAATAAAAACCCGTGTTTGAAGTAATTTTAACTCTAATTCTCTTTATGAGCAAGGGGCTAAACAATATAACAATTAAAATAAGGTAGGTAGCAATAATTTTGAATACAAATATAATTATCATTATATTTTGACTGTTGGAACTAAAAGATACTAACTACATACTTAGTAGAAACATAATAAAAAATTCGAACGTAACTAAGACTAAATAGAATACACAATATTAAATGATATTAGGAGATTACAATTTAAAAAATATATATATTCTAAAATCGTAACCGTAAATTATAAATAATTTTGACAGTCTTTTAAAAAAAAAATCATCAGATGCTGCCACTATATCGTCAGTAACATGACATAGTGCAGTGCCTAGTGCTGTGACCGGCCCGAAATCCTGACTGAATATGCGGGAGAATGTTATATTTTTCCACGAAATTCATGAGCTGATGCTGTACAACACGTTCTATTATTTTTGAGAGGCATGGGACTAAACTTATTTGATTGCTTGTTTGATTCATCAGCTTTTATTTTGTCCTCGCTGTTTGACTGACACTTTCTCTTTTTCTGTTGCCCTTTATATTGATCAGATTGCTTGTTTGATTCATCAGCTTTTATTTTGTCCTCGCTGTTTGACTGACTCTTTCACTTTTTCTGTTGCCCTTTAGATTGATCAGATTGCTTCCTTGATTCATCAGCTTTTATTTTGTCCTCGCTGTTTTACTGACTCTTTCTCTTTTTCTGTTGCCCTTTAGATTGATTAGATTGCTTGTTTGATTCATCAGCTTTTATTTTGTCCTCGCTGTTTGACTGACACTTTCTCTTTTTCTGTTGCCCTTTAGATTGATCAGATTGCTTGTTTGATTCATCAGCTTTTATTTTGTCCTCGCTGTTTGACTGACTCTTTCACTTTTTCTGTTGCCCTTTAGATTGATCATATCATCATATCATATCATTTATTCATAAACAATCATAAATTGTGTTTGAATATTTACATGCTAAAAATAATAATTAATCTCTTTCAGTGTCAACCTTAGCTAAGTTATAAGTACATTATTAAATGTCAAAAAAAAATACAATACAATAAATGGGAATAGTGGTCAATTATATACATTGTTATGCTCCTATAAATTCAGTAATCGTGTAGAAACACCTCTTCAATAACAGTAACCTCAACTTCTGTCTAAAATTACTAAGCGTGATGTCGCCTTTGAGCTCCGTGGGCAACCGATTGAAAAGTAGCCGCTCACTGTACCCCGCCCAATGCCTCACCACGTTCAGTCTGGGGACGAGGGTACTAGGTACAGCTTTCCTGCGAGTGCTTTCTCGTGCAGATTTCTCGTCCTCTGTCTCCTGTACCAGCCTTTTCTTTTTGAAATCTACCAATAAGACGAAGATGTATAGACAGGGTACAGTTAAAATGCCTAATCTAATAAAGTGATCCCTGCAGGATTCCCACTGTGGTATTCTCACTATTGTCCGTATGGCCCTCTTCTGTATGACGAACGCTTTTTGTATATTATATTTAAAACTATTTCCCCACAATGCGATGCTGTATCGTAATTTGGACTCGACTAAAGCGTAATACACAATTAAAAGTTGCCGTTCTGTTATCTCATCCCGTAGCGTCCTCAGAGCATAGCATGCTGAGCTAACTTTATCCTCGATGTAGCTCAGTTCATCTTTCCAGTTTAAGAGTGAATCAATACTAACACCCAAGAACCTTATACTGTCGGTCATCTCTACTTTTTCACCGTTTAATTGAGCTTCCAGACTTTCCCCGTCCCTAGATGTTGTTTTAAACAGTATAACCTTGGTTTTACCAGTATTGATCCTTAAATTGTTTGCTTGAAACCATTTGTAGAATGCCTGAAGGGTTTCGTTTACTTTGTTGGTAAGGTCAGTTAAACTGTTGGAGCACAAAACTGCGTTGGTGTCATCCGCAAATAGCACTAGTTTTATCCCTGGAACAGCATTGGACATGTATTCGACCAAGTCATTCACCAGGATTACGAAAAAAATTGGTCCCAGTATCGATCCTTGCGGAACACCTCTACGGATTTGTATTAGTTTTGATCGTATTTTGCGTTCCCGACCATCCGCAACTGTAGCAATTTCAACAAATTGCATTCTATTATGTAGATATGACCTGAACATTTCTAGCTCATTATTTCTTATACCGTAATGCTCTAGTTTACTTAAAATTACTCCATGATCAACAGTGTCAAAGGCGGAACTTAGATCTAGAAATAGCCCCGCTACTTTCTTCTTGTCGTTGAGTCCACCCACGACATCCGCCATCAAAGCGTATATCGCATCTCCAGTTCCTACTCCACGTTGATACCCGAATTGCCTAGAATTTAAAACTTCATTTATACTCAAATGAGAGACTAACCTGTTTTTAATAATTTTTTCAAAAATTTTGGAAATTATTGGTAACAAGGCAATGGGTCTGTAGTTTTTTGGGTCAGTCTTTGCATTCTTTTTGAACACTGGAAGTATGCGTGCAATCTTTAATTGGTCTGGAAACACATTCTCTTTAAAACACTGATTAAAGAAGTGTGCGAGTGGTTCCGCCAGTAATGCGATGTTGTTCTTGATGACAGTAATTGGTATTTCGTCATAACCACAAGATTTCTTCAAAGGCATGCTTATTACTATCTTGGCAACCTCATTTGGACTGACATCTCTGAAAACCATATTATCCAAGACCCTTGGAACACTCGCTTCCAAAAGTTGTGTAGCCAGTTCGGGATTTCCAGACTCCATGTCATTGCTGTAGTCAAACTGTTTCGCAAAGGCATTGACGACCACTTGCGGGTCGTTAACTAGATGGTTATTAATCTTTAGTGAGAGATTTTCCATACATTTTGCTTTTGGTTTCAAATTCCTATGTTTATTTACCACTTGCCATATGCATTTTACTGAATTTTTGGCCTTTTCAATCTCCGACTGCACAGTGATTTTCCTCGCACATCTGAGTACTTTTCTGTAAATCCTAATGTATGTGTTGCGGTACTTGGTAATACTACTGTCATTGTCATTCCTGTTGTTAAGAACTCTCTTCATTCTGCTTGATACCTTAATTCCCCTTGTTACCCATTTCAGTATGTTTGACTTTTTGACGTTGATTTTTTTCCTATATTTCTTAAAACTTGCTTTGTGAATGTCAGTGAAAGTCTTTAAAAATTTGTTTACTCCCATTTCTAACCAATTCCCTTCCGTAATGTAATTTCGAAAAACCTTCATGTTGTTCTTGGTATAGGACCTAACTTCGAAGGAATGGTGTTGTTCCTTTTCCATTGCCAGTTTGATATCTTCAAGAACTATATTCGTAGTAAGCCCAGCATGACCATCTGCCAGTCCATTAAAATCAACTAGGGTCTGGGTAAAATGTTCGTCAGGTATATTCGTCAAGAAGTTGTCTAGGCAAGTCAGTGAGTTATTTCTCGGACAAAGGTAAGTACCCGAGTCTATAAGGTGTTTAAAATTATAACTTTTTAATAAGCTCAAAAACTCATCACGCTCTTTTGTACGCTCTAACAAGTTAATATTGAAGTCTCCGCAGATAATACATTTTTTATTGAAGAAGTGCTCCAAAAGTTGGTCCAATCTTTCTAAAAACGAATGAAAGTTACCAAATTTAAAGTTTTTATTATTTGTGTTACGATAACAACAACAAACATTTAAATTTGTCAACGAGTCCCTGACACCACAGATCTCAAAACTCTCTCTTTTATAGAGCTTATCACAAATGTCTAGTTTATGTATTTTCCTATCGTTAAGAGCCAAAATAAGACTCCCACCTCTCTTCATTTTATCTCTCGCGTTATGAGAGGCCACACTATAACTAGCCATAGAAAGTAAATTCACTCTTTCTTTATTAAGAAAGTGTTCAGTTAGACACACGTACTGCGGTTTGGAATCTAAATTATCTAAATACAATTCTAATTCGTCTTTTTTTGTTGCTAAACCACATACATTTTGATGAAATAGGTTAACATTTATGGATGTCTTACATTGAACTCTTGGCATATTAATATTAGAGTCATCTTCATCTGAATCTATATTAGTCTCGAAAAAACGTTTGAACTGCATAATTCAACTCAATTTGGTGCTCCTGAATTTCCCGCATAAGGCTATGTAAATCTTTAAGGATTATTTTTTCACCTTGCCTATTTAGAATACCACTTCCTGGGCGAAATGTCACGTGAGAGTTTTGTAAGTTTTTGTTCGAGTCAATAATATATGCGTATTCATGAGTTTGATTATCCAAGTACAATAGATTGTTGAAAACTTCAACTCTCGCATTATAGAGAGTAGAAAAACTCTTAAATTTATAGGTTGGTAGGCATATTATGACGTTTGTATGTTTAAGATTCTTAAGAGCGTTTTTTATGTAGTCGACAAGCCTAAAGTAGTCACCAGTGACTCTAAAATCAGTTTCGCCTATGAATACTACACAGAAGTCGCAGGAAGTAAAATCTATTAGCTTTTTCTCTATTCCTTGAAGCAGTTGTGTTATGCCTACATTTCTTGTGAGATAATGACAATGCTGAGCGGGTTCCAAAATATCCTCCGCTGCTGTACGCAAGTTATTGCTTGTATCGCTACTAATCATGCACAATTTTGGTAGCATTTTATGATTCAAGTTCTTTGATGTCATTTGCTGTTCTTTTATCTCCCTGGGCTTTGGTTCTGCGACCTCCGTGTCAATAATCAATTTGTTAGTCTGTAGCGTTCCAGTTATCGGTTCCCTCTCCTGCTGATTTTCCGTTGAACGGAACACTCCTGTTGAGCGATTCAATTTATCTCTGTTAGGGGTTTTCCGTAACTTCCTCGAAGTTAAAGTCAAAGAGATGTTGGGACTATTAGGTATGGTTTTACAAATATGGGTCAGTTGCTTAATCTTTCTGTCTTGATGTATAATCTTTTCCTTAAGCGTGCCATTCTCTAACATGAGGTTCTCAATTGCCTCATCTGCGCTGGCTAATTGCTCGAGCAAAGTCGAGACTTTCTGGTTGAGAGCTTTAATTTCGTCAAAATCAGGAACATCTAGCTCTGGATTACTTTTATGATAGTCCAATGGCTTAAGTATGTTACTAAAATGGGTTTCAGATGTTGAACTGTTGAAACTTGAATCATGTTCCTTTTGCTGTTGCTGCTTTGTTCTCTTTCTACGATGAGTGATATAAGAAGAGGCGTCAATAGATATATTGCGAAGTGGTGATGAGGAAGTGGGGCTCATAATCTCCGTCAATAGCGAATCGAAAGAATTTTCAGTGTGTACATTAACGACGCAATTTTCGGGCGGAGCTGTGTCGTTACCCTCGGAGTGCGAGAGCATGTCACTAGGCCGGGGCTCTGCCGTGCTTGGCGGTGGTGTGTTTCTGTGATGACCACTTGCGTTTAAACTTTTGTTACGGCATAACTGGCTGCATTTCCAATCTTGGTTAATGGCAGTCTTCTTAGAATAAAAACCGTTGGAGGATACATTCGTGCATCTCAGGTGATAATGTTTTTTACAAGTTGAACAAGTCATAAATTCTTTGTCTGTTACTTTCAACTTACATAAGTTGCATTCTTTTGCCATCTTATAAAAATAAAAACACAAACAAAAATAGTCCGCTATCCGGGATTCGATCTCTGTGCGTTAGCTTGTATGTCCAATACTCCACCACTACGCCAACTCGTTGTTATAAGAACCGGTGAATTAAACGGTCATATAATACATCTCTGGCAGGTGTGGTGAGTCATACGTTACTTTCGTCTCGTCAGCTGTCTCAGAATGAATCACACAACACACGATAACACAGCAATGATTTTAAATATCGTAACGGTTGACTATGCAATAATTTGTTCACTACAGGGTTTAATCACTTGGTTTTAACACTATTTTTATATTTTTGTCGGTTCCTGGAATAGGATGTCACTGTTCTTTATTGCCGTGTTTATAAGTTATGTATGAGCACGCACTGTAATCACAGCAAAATCACTCGTTAACTTAATAACCATTTTTTCTTTAGTAATTCTGCTTTGAATCTGTCTGAACTTTTTAACATTTAATTAGACTTAAACTTGTTTATTGATTTTAAATTCTAATTACGACACGGAGCTGATGTTTACGTGGGCAGTGGCGCCCCCACTTTGTTCAGATTGCTTGTTTGATTCATCAGCTTTTATTTTGTCCTCGCTGTTTGACTGACTCTTTCTCTTTTTCTGTTGCCCTTTAGATTGATTAGATTGCTTGCTTGATTCATCAGCTTTTATTTTGTCCTCGCTGTTTGACTGACACTTTCTCTTTTTCTGTTGCCCTTTAGATTGATTAGATTGCTTGTTTGATTCATCAGCTTTTATTTTGTCCTCGCTGTTTGACTGACACTTTCTCTTTTTCTGTTGCCCTTTAGATTGATTAGATTGCTTGTTTGATTCATCAGCTTTTATTTTGTTTTCGCTGTTTGACTGACTCTTTCTCTTTTTCTGTTGCCCTATAGATTGATTAGATTGCTTGTTTGATTCATCAGCTTTTATTTTGTCCTCGCTGTTTGACTGACTCTTTCTCTTTTTCTGTTGCCCTTTAGATTGATTTGATTGCTTGTTTGATTCATCAGCTTTTATTTTGTCTTCGCTGTTTGACTGACTCTTTCTCTTTTTCTGTTGCCCTTTAGATTGATCAGATTGCTTGTTTGATTCATCAGCTTTTATTTTGTCCTCGCTGTTTGACTGACACTTTCTCTTTTTCTGTTGCCCTTTAGATTGATCAGATTGCTTGTTTGATTCATCAGCTTTTATTTTGTCCTCGCTGTTTGACTGACTCTTTCTCTTTTTCTGTTGCCCTTTAGATTGATTAGATTGCTTGCTTGATTCATCAGCTTTTATTTTGTCCTCGCTGTTTGACTGACACTTTCTCTTTTTCTGTTGCCCTTTAGATTGATCAGATTGCTTGTTTGATTCATCAGCTTTTATTTTGTCCTCGCTGTTTGACTGACACTTTCTCTTTTTCTGTTGCCCTTTAGATTGATCAGATTGCTTGTTTGATTCATCAGCTTTTATTTTGTCCTCGCTGTTTGACTGACTCTTTCTCTTTTTCTGTTGCCCTTTAGATTGATTAGATTGCTTGCTTGATTCATCAGCTTTTATTTTGTCCTCGCTGTTTGACTGATTCTTTCTCTTTTTCTGTTGCCCTTTAGATTGATTAGATTGCTTGCTTGATTCATCAGCTTTTATTTTGTCCTCGCTGTTTGACTGACTCTTTCTCTTTTTCTGTTGCCCTTTAGATTGATTAGATTGCTTGCTTGATTCATCAGCTTTTATTTTGTCCTCGCTGTTTGACTGACTCTTTCTCTTTTTCTGTTGCCCTTTAGATTGATTAGATTGCTTGCTTGATTCATCAGCTTTTATTTTGTCCTCGCTGTTTGACTGACACTTTCTCTTTTTCTGTTGCCCTTTAGATTGATCAGATTGCTTGTTTGATTCATCAGCTTTTATTTTGTCCTCGCTGTTTGACTGACTCTTTCTCTTTTTCTGTTGCCCTTTAGATTGATTAGATTGCTTGTTTGATTCATCAGCTTTTATTTTGTCCTCGCTGTTTGACTGACTCTTTCTCTTTTTCTGTTGCCCTTTAGATTGATTAGATTGCTTGTTTGATTCAACAGCTTTTATTTTGTCTTCGCTGTTTGACTGACTCTTTCTCTTTTTCTGTTGCCCTATAGATTGATCAGATTGCTTGTTTGATTCATCAGCTTTTATTTTGTCCTCGCTGTTTGACTGACACTTTCTCTTTTTCTGTTGCCCTTTAGATTGATCAGATTGCTTGTTTGATTCATCAGCTTTTATTTTGTCCTCGCAGTTTGACTGACTCTTTCTCTTTTTCTGTTGCCCTTTAGATTGATTAGATTGCTTGCTTGATTCATCAGCTTTTATTTGCTCCTCGCTGTTTGACTGACTCTTTCTCTTTTTCTGTTGCCCTTTAGATTGATTTGATTGCTTGTTTGATTCATCAGCTTTTATTTTGTCCTCGCTGTTTGACTGACTCTTTCTCTTTTTCTGTTGCCCTTTAGATTGATTAGATTGCTTGCTTGATTCATCAGCTTTTATTTTGTCTTCGCTGTTTGACTGACTCTTTCTCTTTTTCTGTTGCCGTTTAGATTGATTAGATTGCTTGTTTGATTCATCAGCTTTTATTTTGACATCGCTGTGTGACTTTTTTCTTTTTTTCTTGTCCTTCAGATTCATCAGATTGCTTGCGTGATTCGTTTGCTTGTATTTCGTCTTTGCTAATTGACTTGACCTTTTTCTTTTCCTGTTTTTCTTTAGATTCACGTATTTGTATTCCTTCCTGGCTCTTTGATCGACTGGTTTTTTTCTGCTTCTCTTTAGAATTACTAGTTTGCCTAATTGATTCATCTGCTGGTATTTCTTTCTTGCGTGTGAGCAAACATATTCAAATATCGATATTTTATTAAATAGTGTAGGACTACATAAAGGAATTCTAGCCAGTTCAGCTATAAAAATTAAAAAACGGTTTAAAATTTGAACTTCTTCCGAACATATCTCTTCTACCTCCGACTCCGGTTCCGAATCCGGTTCCGAATCCGGTTCCGACTCCGATAAATCAAATTTAAAACCCTCGGTTTCGACTCCGGTTCCGGTAAAACCACCTCCGTAACATCCCTACTTGAAAGTGCGCGGGAATATATTTAAGAGCGGCGATCTATTTACCAACGAAGTAGTCATGCGTATCTATTGTAACTAATGTTAACTGTTATAGCCCGCGTCCGCGGCATCTCGCCACCGCAACGCACATCTATGGCAACTTAAGTTGCACGATTAAGGTGTGATTGCGCTGGCCAATGTCGGAGTTACATGACTTTGACAATTGAAGTTCCTCAACAATGAAGCAAAATTTTAAAAAAGGGGGTTTAGTATAATGTGTAGAGGGGTTAAAAAACACGATTCGCACTGGCTAGACGTAACTCGTGTAACTTAAAATAACAGAGATTGGCCTGACACGGCAGACGAGCTCTACAATGTAATGTAGAAAAGTAGTTTACTTACCAACGTAATTTTTAATTAAAATGCTATCACAATAATTGCTTTGTTTTTTTCTCTTTCATATGGTTTAAAAAATATCTGAATTACCTTCATAAGTGTATTTAAATATTATTTAATATTTCTACGACGAACAGTATACCATTTTTGTAATTTTCTAATTATTTAACTAGGCAGGTACTTTACTATTTCCTTTTCTATGTTTTGTTTGTTGTTTTCTATTTGTGCATTAAAATGTATTTCACTTTACTTTACTTTTACTAATAAAAATATACGACTATTCAAATTAATGTTGAATTATTGTGTAATTGGCGTTATAACTTTTTAAAACAAGTACTGTTTATAATTAATTTGCTGTACAATAACCTGTAATAAAATAAAATAAATACTTTCCTACTCATTCATTCAAACTTTAAGGACAATCAAATTTTAATCAACAATTTGCAATAGAGAAGCTTATAAAACCAAAACACACAACGCGATA
Organism: Hofmannophila pseudospretella; assembly: GCA_947369225.1. Lineage (NCBI taxonomy): Eukaryota > Metazoa > Arthropoda > Insecta > Lepidoptera > Oecophoridae > Hofmannophila > Hofmannophila pseudospretella. Next base: position 6,122,012 of record OX376321.1, on the reverse strand, counting down.
TAAACCTACCCTAACTCGGGGGTGGTGGGTGGCGTATTTTCGACACGGTACCCGAGCCGACCGGCGGCGGCGGCGCCGGCTACACTGGCGTTTCTTTTCTTTTCATGCTTACCTTTTATCTAGATAACTGTAAAAATGAAAAAACACGAACTTAGGTCTAAAACTATCCTTTAAAAAGCTGTTGTGGTTTTGACTACCATTAGCGTGCTAGAAAAATTCAAATCATCATCAGCCTAATAATGTACCCACTGTTGGGACACAGGCCTCCCCTTGCACAAGCGGGTATGGGCCATGATCCACCGTGCGGGCCCAGTGCTGATTGATGGACATTGAAATTATTTTTATTTCCTCTGACATGCAGGTTTCCTCACGATGTTTTCCTTCACCGTTAGAGCAGTCGGTAAATGTAGGTACATAAGTCTTTGAAAAAATTCGAAAACACATTGGTACATGGCATGGTTTCGAACCCGGACCGGGAGTCCGGCAGTCTTCCGGACTGCCGGCATCCTAGCCACTAGTCCACCGACGCTCTCAGATTCGACAGATTCCATAACAAGCAGAAAATTGTATAATAATGAGGAAATACAATATAATACCTACTTACATCATACAATATAAATTCTCATTCAATACAAATCTGCGTAACCGGCGGCATACTGAGCCACTAAACGAAGGTGGTGGTCTCACATACAATTATGTATCACGGAATTTACGCATCTTCTCGTAGTGTCCGACCGAAGATTTATTTCGGCCTCAATTGGCCTTTACCACTACTTAGTGTCTACGTAATGTTTCGTTATTTTTTTAATTTACCTAGTATTTTATCAAAACAGAAATTACCTACAAGTGTAACATATAGGTACTTCACCTATCTCATCATCATCATGTTAATGTCCCTACTGTTGGGGCACAGGCCTCCCCTTGCACAAGAGGGTACGGGCCATATTCCACCGAGCGGGCCCAGAGCTGATTGGTAGGTTTCACACGCCTTCGGAAACTTTTAAATTACTCAAACATGCAGGTTTCCTCACGATGTTTTCCTTCACCGTTAGAGCAGTCGGTAAATGTACGTAAGTCTTCTAAAAAATCCAAAAACTCGTTGGTACATGACATTGCATGGTTTCGAACCCGGACCTCCCGCATGGGAGTCTGGCGTCCTAGCCACTAGACCACCGATGAATGGAATTCGATAAATTGTTAATAATGAGGCAATCCATCTCAGTCCTCAAGGTTAACAGTGCATCAAAAACCCTCTATTATTGAGGTCTAAGTGCGACGGTGACCACTTAATATCAGGTGGCCCGTTTGCTCGTCGGCTCTCCTTATTTATTAAAAAAAAGTTTCAAATTCAGATTTTTTCAATGCATTATGTATTATTCAATAGGTATTTAACAGCAATATCGAATGTCAGTATGTCGCCATAACAGTTACAGTACAGTTACAGTTGAAATATACATAACAAACCAAACTTCAGCTTCAAAGCATTTGAACAAAATTACTCTATGTAGTACTCTACACGTATCCTATTGTATCTGTGATTCTCCGCAGCGGGCGGGAATATACGTATCTATTTTATTTCTGCCCCATTGGCGAGAAGATAGCGTTCCATGTGTATGTAAAACACATTCAAATAAGAGTGCAATGGTTGGTAGAATCAGTTGGATTGTAAATAAAGTGTAGGTGAGAGGAATCTTCTATTGCTTTCTGTCAATATCCTTTTAGTTATATTTGTGGTTCTCGTAAAAACCTAAGAGATGTTTTGGAATGATATATCGATGGTGTAACAAGTCTTCCATAGTACATAATTTGTTTTAGAACAGGTACCTTATGTTTACTAGATATAGGTTTTAATCCTTTACATCTAAACAGAAAATACAATTTTCAGTAGATAATGAAAACCTACCTATAGGCTACGAGTTGCTTTATAGGTACGTACTCCAAAACAATTACGATTACATTCAAATTCAAAGCACATTCAAATTCATCTTTCACCGATTGGCGCTGATTGTATTAACATAAATTACTCAGACACTTCTGAATCATGCTATGATCGGCATACCATCATGATATGAAGCCACTCAATAAAACAATCACGCAATTACCGGCTTCACAGAGCTCTAGTGTGAAAACAAACAACGTTGCGCGGGAGTTGAATGCTAAACCACAGCGGCGCCAGCGCACGTGCCACGGCTGATATCCGTCGAAATATTTATTTTTATTTACGTTTTATGTCCGGGGTGGCTACGCGTGGGCACACTGTGCGATGACGAAGTAATGGCGCTGTTACAAAATTTTATACCGAGTGATTAGATAGATAGTTTTAATGTTATTTTACCAGATTTTTACATAATACGAACTTTTTTATTACGAGTATGACCAGGCGATATCGACCACTTCCAAAAAAGATGGTATAAGGACGCCGAGGATAAGGAAGATGAAAAGGAGGAGGGGAGGCCTTTGCCCACCAGTGGGACAGTCTATAGGCTATTAAAAAAACCAGTTATTTGGGTATAAACAATCCCCTGCTAATAAACACTAATAATCTTAGATAAAACAATGTTTTTAATCAGTATTTTTATTCAGTGCATAGGCATATATTGATAAGGAATATTTAGTTTTATTTTACAATTTAAAATACCAACTAATATTACTAATTGTTAATACGTAGTTCCGTAGGAATTTTCTAGTTATGTATGGATGTTTATCTTGTGTTAATAACTTAGGTTTCTCCCACTGTAGTCTCTATATTGTTGACTGATAGATATATAGATAGAAACACTTCATACGGCCTTCAACTTACTAGAAGGTACCTAGGTATATGAAAAGTTGGAATCTAATACTTACCTAATAATTTTTATATGGCAATTTTAATTTATAAACTTATTTAAAAAAAAACGGTTTAGAGGCTTTGGGTCACGACAAGGTGACCATGTCAGCCTCGTTAGGGTCACTAAGGGAACTAAAGGGAAGGGAAGCTCAAGTGTTATTAGCACTGATCGGTGTAGGTAGGGCTGTTTCGGGTCAATGTCCTCAAAGGTTATATTAATATGGATATGATTTCGGGATCCCGTTTTAAGTTAGGTATCGAGCAAATGATGTAAATTACTTTTATAAACCTCGCCCTCACTCGGCGGATTTCGATTTTTTTTAAATTGTGAACTTACGAAGAAGTTAAAACACTACCATAGGTACACTAGCCCCATGAATCTTAAAAAAAATATTTCGCCACCAATCTTAAATATGTATCAAAACAAATATAACGTTAAAAATCTAAATAATATATTTATTCAATCCCGGAAATACCGGGATTATTGGGCAAACTTATCCATATTATGACCGTATGTGGCAAGTACCAAAAACAGCCCTACCTACTCCGATCATAGGTTATTAGAGTCAGCCCTCACTTTGGGAGCCAACTTAGCAAATAACAGTAAGTGTTTCATATTATCAGATAGTGATTCTAACTGATAGTCGGTGTAATAAGAACTTATAATGTAATTAAGAAATGGTTAAGAAACATGAAATAAAACTGAATTTAAGAGGAAACTAACAATAGGCCATTGTTTGTAGATAACATATGTAAATCAGTCGGTGTTTGTTATAACAACCAGTCACAGTAATAAATTATATGGAAGATGAGAGCAATTAAAAGCACGATAAATCTTGTTGCTACATGATTCGAAATATACATTTTTTTTAATATTTTAATTATTTGTCAGTTTCATAGCATATTACATATTTAATACCTATATAAATCAAACAATCAAAAATCTATAGATGCCACTTACGAAACCAAACTGTTACAAAGCTATTTAAAACAACACATCGTTCTATAACCCTATTGTGCGAATGTGTAGATTGTTTAACGAAATCTCTTCAAACAGCAACAATAAGCCATCGATAGACTTATTTGATCCTAGGACATTAGTTTTTAAAAGACGGGTTGAGGATGTCCTCAAGTGAGCTATCCACGCACCTACTTTATAGTCTTTACTTTATTATTTTTATTTTTCAAATAGGCATAAGTTTTTTTTTTAGTCATTACATTCAATAGTATTTTTCCTTAACTCAATTTTGTACAACAATCAATTTTCCACTTCCTAACCATGCTGTGTTTACACGTTAAGGGTTACGACCTAGCTCATAACTTTATATTGATTTTTCTGTAATTTCTATGGTTGTAATCTGTTGTGTTTACCTAATAAATAAATAAATTAAATTAAAAAGGTAATTTAGCAAATAGTTACAAAATGAAAGAGAAAAAATTAAAAATAAAATAAAACAGAAATTAAAAAAGGCCTTACGGTATGTTTGAGTGCTAACGGTGTGTATGTGTGTGTGTGTGTGAGAGAGAGAGAGAGAGAGAGAGATGAGGATAATGGTAGTGAGATTGGGAGAGAGAGTGGAACAGGAGAAAGAAGGATTAAGACCGGGCCAATTAACGTATGACTTCGTTGACGAACAGGGAGCGACTAAATGAAACGGTTCAAACAGTCAGTGGTAATAGTAACCTTTTTCAAATCTTCACACTACACTGTTGCTAATCTCTTTAGTGTCCAATTAACTTCAGAGTTTGCATGGAAGAGATCGCTTTAAGCGACAAGGCCGCCTTTGTACATATCGTGCTACTATTCCTGTAGTTTTTACTTTTCCTGTATTTGTGTACAATGAAGTGTTTCTAACTTATATGTAATAATTGCATTTTAAATAATAATTTTGAATTAATAAACTATATTGAATTCAAATTGATAAATGATCTGATAATATGGAACACTTACTGTTATTTGCTAAGTTGGCTCCCAAAGTGAGGGCTGACTCTAATAATACTTGAGCTTCCCTTCCCTTTAGTTCCCTTAGTGACCCTAACGAGGCCGATATGGTCACCTTGTCGTGTACTAAAGCCTCTAAACTGATATTAAAAAAAATGAAATATCAAAAAATATTTTTTTATTGTAATTTAATATTATTTCAGCTATTCATTTCTTTTATTTTATGAAACGTGGTATTTCAATTTCTATAAATAACTATCACTGTAAACAATCATTAACTAAAAACATATTTAAGTACCTACTTACTTTTTTAAATTTTATGATTAGACTTTAATAATATACTAAATAATACCTAACCGGTAATAAAATACAGTAAAAACCTGTGAAACAGTATATTATAAAAGTCTAATCATGTACTACAAGTTCCACCATGTACCAACAACCGCAGGTATTAACTTTTTAAATTTCATTTCATATAATAAGCTTCCATATAAGCTTCCAACTGTTCGTGGCCTAGTTGCGAGCACGGTCCGAAACTGATCGTGCAGGTTAAGCGACGTTGGCGCGGTCGGTAAGCAGTCGGTCCCGGTTGTTGTCGTTCGACAGCAGTCGTTAAGCCATGTCAGAGGCCTACGGGCGGCCTGAACAACTCTGACAAATAGGTTGGCCACTAACCATACGGTAAGCAAGCAACTGTTCATATACCTAAGTATATACCTAGGTAGTGTAAGGCCGTATGTACATATTTGGCTGTTAATAAAGTCATTCATTTGTATGTACAAGTTATCCCAGAGCGGCAAGAGATAGACCGGCAATTAAGATAACAACGTTATTATGACGTAAATACATAATTACTACTTGCGTCTACACTATACTTACAGCTTTAATTGCTACCTACGTAATTGTGATTAGTAAATCAACTTGTACTACAAGTTATACTAATAAATTAGAGCGTCGGTGGCACAGTGGCTAGGACACCGAATCGCTGGTGGAAGCTAGACTGCAAAGTCTGGAACATCGGCGCAAGGTTGCCTGTCTATCGGTATTTTATAGGATACATTTCGGAGAGTGCGCATCGGAATTGCACGACCTAATTCCAGCATCTCCATTTCGCCTTCGGACTACCAGGCGCGGGGAGGGGTTCCATCCTTATGTTGTTGATATCCCATCTGCTCGTACGAAGCGATTTGCTTCTTCGTTCATTATGCGAACGGCTAAGGAATGGAACAGCCTGCCGGCGTCTGTATTTCCCGAAACCTACAACCTTGGGATCTTCAAGGCCAGAGTGAATAGGCATTTACTGGACCCGCATGCTCCATCGTCGACCTCATCGTCGCTTACCATCAGACGAGATCGAGGTCAAATGCGGGTTTAGAAGTAAATCAAAAATAAAAATAATTAAAAAAAAACACCCAACTCCCATGCGGTTGGTCCGGGTTCGAAACCATGCAGTGCCATGTACCAATGAGTTTTTCGTATTTTTCAAACACTTACGTACATTTACCGACTGCTCTAACGGTGAAGGAAAACATTGTGAGGAAACCTGCACACTGAGATGACCAGTGTGTGAAATGGGGTAGGCACAAAGGATCCTCAAGGGTCGAAGTGCCGCTGGGGCTATTCCCCCTATCATAAGATAAGATAAGTAAGACTAATAAATAGAGCGTCGGCGGCACAGTGGCTAGGACACCGGACTCCCATGCGGGAGGTCCGAGTTCGAAACCGTGCAGTGCCATGTACAAATGAGTTTTTCGTATTTTTCTAAGACTTACGTACATTTATCGACTGCTCTGACGGTGAAGGAAAACATTGTGAGGAAACCTGCACACTGAGATGACCGGTGTGTAAAATCTCATATCATATCTCCTTACCCCACAAAGGAGATACAAGCAAAAAGAGATACATATGTATTTTCATGAAGACTTGACTTTAAGGACGTTTCGTGCAACAGCGAAATACCTAGGTACCTAATTATGCTTACGTTATCTTATGATAGGGGGCCGGGAATAACCCAGCGGCACTTCGACTCTTGAGGATCTTTTGTGCCTACCCCATTTACACACTGGTCATCTCAGTGTGCAAGTTTCCTCACGATGTTTTCCTTCACCGTTAGAGTAGTCGGTAAATTCCACCTCCATTCCTAGGTTGCCTGGAAGAGATCGCTCTGAGCGATTTGAACCTTTGAACACTTATTCTATGTTTCCTTTTCTATGAAAACTTCTTGTATGGAATAAAGTATTAATTTGTCTATCTAAATGTAAGTAAGTCTTTGAAAAATACGAAAAACTCATTGGTACATGGCACTGCCTGGTTTTGAACCCGGACCTCCCACATGGGAGTCCGGTGTCCTAGCCACTAGGTCACCGACGCTCTTTTTAATTATACTTACTGTGACTTTTAAAATAACACTAGCACTGGCCTAAGATCCTTGGGCAAACCCTATAAAGATACCTTCTCTGTACAAGTAAATAATATTTAATTATAATTTTATTATAATATCACCAGTCAAAGAATACCTCCTTAGATGGTCTATTCAATAAAATAAACCAGGATTCACTGTGGGTCTTTTTATAATGGTTTTAGATTTCGATTATGCGCGGGAAAATTAGCGTTTGCCCGGCGGGAAGCGTTGCGCGTGATTCCGAATTTAAAGTGCCCAATCAATTTTTAATTTTGTTGCCGTACGCTTGCGCACATTCGGCGAATTTTAGCGGTTACAACAAAATCGCTATTTATTACAAAAATCGATTTTTTCGCCAGTTTATACAAACAAAATGGCGATACCTAAGTAAAAGTAAAATACACTATATTGCACTGCACTGGGTTGGAAACCTTTCTGTTATGTATAGAGGTATTTATTTGATAAATTCTCAAGATTTACTCACTTGCTTGCATCATCATCAGCCAAAGTCCCCACTGTTGGGGCACAGGCCTCCCCTTGCACAAAGGGGTACGGGCTATGATCCACCAAGCGGGCCCAGTGTTGTGTGGTGGATTTCACACGCCTTCAGAAACTTTTAATTTCTTAGGTAATTAGGTACCTAGGTATTTCGCCGTTGCACGAAACGTCCTTAAAGTCAAGTCTTCGTGAAAATACATATGTATCTCTTTTTGCTTATATTCATGAAAATACATATGTATCTCTTTTTGCTTATATTCATGAAAATACATATGTATCTCTTTTTGCTTATATTCATGAAAATACATATGTATCTCTTTTTGCTTATATTCATGAAAATACATATGTATCTCTTTTTGCTTATATTCATGAAAATACATATGTATCTCTTTTTGCTTATATTCATGAAAATACATATGTATCTCTTTTTGCTTATATTCATGAAAATACATATGTATCTCTTTTTGCTTGTATCTCCTTTGTGGGGTAAGGAGATATGATATGAGATTTTACACACCGGTCATCTCAGTGTGCAGGTTTCCTCACGATGTTTTCCTTCACCGTTAGAGCAGTCGGTAAATGTATGTACGTCTTCGAAAAAATCCGAAAAACTGATGGGTACATGACACTGCATGGTTTCGAACCCGGACCTCCCCCATGGTCCTAGCCACTAGGCCACCGAAGATTTCGACCAACCGACGATATTTATATATTTCAAGTAAAAGTATAATACACACAAATAGAAATATCTTTATCTCACAAATAGAAAACAACAAACAAAACAAAAAAGATAGAAAAGGAAATAGTGAAGTACAATATAGGCGGCCTTATCGCTAAGAGCGATCTCTTCCAGGCAATCTTCGGACAGAAGAATAGGCAATAACATACTTATAAATACAAAGGTAAATTACTAATTTTTTATGATTTGTTTCAAACAAAAATTGTCGGCAAAATGTGGGTACTTATATTATAAGTATTATAACTATAATCGGTACGGAAAAGGCTTGCAAATTGTAGGTTTCTAGATAGTGGAAGTTTATTGACGACACGATACCTAGGTACCTATTAAGGCCCCCTGATTCTGTCTATAGAGTCTCCTATAAGTACTCCACAAGACTGTACCTAGAAATCTTTTATATTGTTTGTGAAATCTTGTAATTTCAGGAAAATATTTTACAGTTTTTACAATAGAATAGAATATACATTTATTGTCAAATGTATTGTAACTAATTTTACAACAAAAAACCATAAAATTGTAACATAACATTCACATGTACACATACTCTGCCTGCTCGAATCTATCACCTTTCTCTATCCCGATGGTTAGCAGGGAGAAAACTCGAAACGAGTTATGCTACACCATTTATACATATTTTATTCTTTCGTTTATTAAGTATTTTTTTTTGTATTTTGTCTATGTGTGTAATAAAGATTAAAAAAAAAAAACTTTCTTTACTACCATAAAGAATTTAATATCTTTTATTGTTTTGAAGTACTACTGCTCGTACGAAGCGATTTGCTTCTTCATTCATTATGCGAACGGCTAAGGAATGGAACAGCCTGCCGGCGTCTGTATTTCCCGAAACCTACAACCTTGGGATCTTCAAGGCCAGAGTGAATAGGCATTTACTGGACCCGCGTGCTCCATCGTCGACCTCATCGTCGCTTACCATCAGGCGAGATCGAGGTCAAATGCGGGTTTAGTTATACATAAAAAAAAAAAAAAAACTAAGTAGATAAAACATACTAAACCTCTCGATAGTGTTAAAAACTGCTTTAACACTTTAAATATTTTCCCGAATCTATAAGTATTCAAAAACATAAAATGTAATATTCCAAAACTCTACCTACCACTCCGACATTGGGCAAGAGTAACAGAGACAGAAATATCGAACCATCTCTCTTTTACACACGACGATCAACGAACGCGGCAAACCAATATAGGAGCGTAATGGCGGACGTTTAACAAACAGAATTCTCTATTACAAGTAATTTAATAGATATTCTGAATGAAACACTGAATTAAAACGCAGTCTTTTCACACTGATCACTGGTCGGTCACCGTACTCGTATATTTTCACCGATGAAACACAAAATAATGGCTTAAAATAAACACAATCACATTCCGAGTTATTTTCACAACGCATCGGTCGCCATATCCTAAATCCGATAGCCAGGGGTGTATTCAGGTGTTCGGATAAAAATAATGAGCAAATGTTGCAAGTTAGTATGTATTATTTAAGAAGCAATTTTATGGCTACCGGAAAATTAAAATTATATTAAGCTAATCAAGGTCCTACTACTAATATTATATAAGGTTGGCTGGAAGAGATCCCTATGCGTTAAGCCCGCCTTTTTACATATTTTAAAGTTTTCTTTATTTTCTGTGTATTTTATATTAGTACAATAAAGAGACTACAAACAAACATACAATATTTTAACGGAAATGTGGTTTGGGGTAAAAGTATTTTATAAATATTGTTAATAAAGAAAAAATTGCGAAGCGTACTTAGCAGACCGTACCGGAAAACTGAGCATTATAGTGTGAAACAAAATAATTCGAGCGTAATATAAAAAATAAAGCATTTTAGAAGTTCATTTAATAAGCACGATTGTTTATGTAAATAGTGAGTTTAGGGTAGATGAAAAAAACTTTTTCAATTTTAAGTATTTTGTTACAGACCGACAACATAAAAAAATTCATTCATATGGCCTACATAACAAGATAATTAAAACTAAAAACTTATACCTAATAGTGAAATTTTCACTTTCAAAATTGATTAATTATATCAGTGACGTTTTACGAGATTTATAGGGTTCCATATCAAAATGGTAAAAAAGAAGTGTCACAGCTGTTGTTCTTAAGAACTACTAAAGCTATATATATAGACTTGAAATTTGTCACAGTTGTAGAACTTGCTTGCCCGCATCGCGTTTTTTACTTATGGCCAAAAATGTGGAAAAAATTACCGTTCCCTTATTTCCTAAGTTTGCAAGACGAAAAAACTGAAATAATTCAGAAAAATAAAAGTGTGATTAAAAAATTTATATTTTTGAGATATTATAAAAAAAAATTTTTTTTATTATTTATCGACCAAAAATCTAAAATAATTAGTACTTACTGATAGAAGGTAGTTTATGTATTCCGGGAAAAATAAAATAAAGACTAAATATTTATAATATTAGGGGAAAAAAAGAAAACGTAGTTTTTTCAACACTAAAACTACTTATTTCTTTTGAGAACGGAACCCTCGGTGCGCGACGACCGGTACTGGCCGGTTTTTATTTTATTTGTGCTGATGTCCTCTACCTACCAATTTATCTAGTTTTGATCGGCGGCAAATAGAAAAAAAAAGAATAAGAATAGTTAGAGTTATTTACTTAGTACTCACAGTCATTCATAATACTAGGACCTCCGACTTACAAACTAGGTCGAGACCAGTATCTTGAAAGTCGGGACATCATTGTACTGTTCGGAGCAAGCGTAATTACAATTTTAAGAAAATACCTACACTTTCACACGATAGAAGTGAAAAGTTACCAAAAAAAACACGCAAAGCATGACTTAGATAACAATAAAAACGTAATTTCTGAAACGATGCACTCCTTGTTAGACGGTAAACGTGGCTGATGACAGCTGATGACGACTAGAGCGCGCTTGATGACGAATGGAGCCGAGTATACCCGATTCAGCGTCACCGACTCGAGCGTGACGGTTCAGTTTAGTTCACTGTCCAGAAAGAGCGCAAAGTGCGCCTAAAGAAGTTTTCACTTCAAAAAGCCCCAAGAGCTTCCAAATCCGTCCCTGTTCATGCACGCTCCGCCCATTACAGGCAACAAAAGTTGGCGGCGCTCCTTCAAAACATCTCGTTTGGAGGCCATTTTGACGATCGAGTGCGAGAGAGATAGCGTCGTTGAGCACCGTAACGACCGTGCGTGCGCGAATGAGACAATTATGCAAAGTTAGTTTAGTTTTAATGTGCCGGAATGGGGACAGAGTGTTGTTGTATGTGTGCGGGAATGGCTTCAGATCAGAACAAGAGCGAAGGGCGACCGACGGACCAAGAGAGTAGGTCAATTCTTAGGCTGAAATTTTGATTCTATAATACTTATTTTATTATCGTTATTTTTGTAAGCATATTTTCCTCTATTTTTTGGAAAAATGTATTTTAAAAATTAAAATTAAATTAGGGTTAATTTTGGTCATTCCTCGTGCAAATACACCTAATTAACCCTAATTTAATTTTAATTTATAAAATATAACAACTTCGAGAAAGGAGCCGACAGAAGATGTCAGCTGGGTTGGGCAGCATTTCGGAAGTTACGTCACATCTTCTCGTCGCCCATACCTCAATGTCTAAAGACAAGAGTCTTTAACCAGTGCGTCCTACCAGTAATGACCTACGGAGCCGAAACGTGGACACTGACGGTGCGACTGGTTCACAAATTGAAAGTCGCTCAGCGTGCTATGGAAAGAGCTATGCTCGGAGTATCTCTGCTGGATCGAATCCGAAATGAGGAGATCCGGCATAGAACAAAAGTTATCGACATAGATCATAAGATTAGCAAGCTGAAGTGGCAGTGGGCCGGTCACATCTGTCGCAGAACCGACAACCGCTGGGGTAGACGAGTTCTGGAGTGGAGACCGCGTTTGGGCAAACGTAGTGTGAGACGAGCGTCCCTGCTAGATGGAGCGACGATCTGCGCAAGGTGGCTGGCAGCGACTGGATGAGAAGAGCCGAAGATCGGGCTCAATGGCGCGCCCTGGGAGAGGCCTATGTCCAGCAGTGGACTAGAGTAGGCTGCTGATGATGATGATGATAACCATTGTTTAGAATTTACCTTTATTACCACATCATAGGTAGCTTTAAATCCTTATTTTAAATTTAGATTGTTTTCACACCAACTCTACATTTCATCTGTAAGTTATTTTTTCTAATTAAAAAAATGTAGTCAGTAATGGTTTGTTAATTTGTAAAATATAAAATTATTACCTAAGGGGCCGTCCATTAATTGCGTGAGGTGTTCAAGGGGGGGAGGGGGTCAAGCTAAATCTTACTCAATCTCACCTGGGGGATGGGTTTCCAAAATATCACGTAATTTTTTTTTAGCAAAAAACAGTTTAAAATGGCGTGAAAGTGAAAATAAAATTAAAGTAATAAATTTTTCTGGAGTAAAAATTAATTAAATAAAGATAATAGAATAAATTGTGTTCTTGTTTTTTTATTTTTTTTATAATCCAACGCGTTCATAATCAAAACACAAATTTAAAAAAATCTCACGTGAGATTAGGAGAGGGGGGGAGGGAGTTGAGGAAAATCTCACAAAATCTCACCATATACAAAATCCTAAAAAATGCCTCACGTAATTAATGGACTAAATAATATGAAAAAACAGTCGAAATTCATTAAATTGTTCTAAATAATCACCTGTTGCTATTTTCTAGAAAAATATATATTTAAAATGCTTCAGTGCCTATACCATGAACATTGGACATAAAAGTTCTACGGTAATTTCATTTATTTTAGAAAAAAAAATTAAACGGCTACAAACTCTATTTTGCTCTAGGTATATTGTTATACATTGTTTAGAGATATCTAATCAAATCAAATCAAAATGTTTTTTATTGTAAGTACCTACCAAAGTACTTACCTTATAGTACATTTTTACAACGTCATTTTTTTTACTCTACCACCGCTTCGTAAGGCGCTATTGCTGAAAGGAAAGAAGCGGCGCAAGAAACTTTCAGCAGCACATCTTTTGAAATAAATATATCTTACAATGATTATGAATACAATCATATATGTACACAATGTGCGGAGCTGGAGCTGAATTTAGGACCAAGCCTCTTTATCATTTATGTAGTCTATTTTTGGAACTCTACGAGATATTTGAAGAGCAGCCAAAGCGATTTATTTCAGTCTACTATAACAAAATAATTAAACGTAGAACAACATCAAATCAATGTAGATACTATTCTAAGTAAACATATAAAACAACATTCAATAAAAACGGAGCCCTGAATGCTCCAAATCCCCGTTTACGACACCTCCATTCATTCGAGCGCCGAGAACGCCTCGTAAACCGCAAGCGACCATCAAGTGACGTCAGCCACGTGACGTCACAGTTCCGAGCGCACCCGCGAGGTGGCGCTCTCCGCCGCACTACGAGCTCGTAAAAATAAATTTTATTGTTATGACGAAAATAAAACGCTTGTCGTCAATTTAAACATCATTTTACTGTGCAATAAGATTTATTTTACGATTAACAAGTGTCTTGATGAATTTATACAGCCGAATGATGAATAAAGCAATAACATTCACTTTTATGTTCATTTTATCGCGGCTCTATTGGCATTTATGGTTCTTTTTGATAAACAGATGTTATGTAATATTATTGTGGTAATAAAACGGAATCGTTGCAAATTTAGATACGACCCCACTGGTTAAATTATCTCATTATGTTTGATAAAGCATTTCATGTGCTATTATTTATGTATTGTTTTGAATGTCAAATTTTAATATACTTACCTACCGTTTTATTACTTGTTGTTATTGTTGTTTTAATACCTAATTGTTGTTATTCATTATCTGTAGACAATGTAGAGTTAAGTGATATTTGTTTGTTCACGCTTGACCTAATACATAATCGTCCGGATCGTTTGAGAAAGGAGTGACGAAGCTTAGCGCTACATTATTTTGTTGCATCCACTTGACAATAGATGGCAGGGTTTGGTAATATTGTAGTAAAATTAGAGTAAGGAAAAATTACTCCTATAAAAAAGCATAGAATCCTATAGAAATTGATTAGTTTTGTTTCCTTAAATATATAGATACCTAAAGTTCTATTATAAAGTCTAATAATTTATGCTGTGTGGATACTAAATAAAGTTTAGTTTTTATGGATAGTCAGCAACCAGTAATTAAGGCTCTGCTTGCATTTTATGAGCACTAGTGGTTTTTAAGTTTCAATATAGATGGAGCTGTTATCGCAAGTGCTTATTATTCACGCTTTACATCACGGTAGTTACTTACTTATGTTTAACTTAAAATGTAAATAAAATAACTTGATTTGCTCTAGGTACATGAGCTTCTTTTCCCTTGCAATTACTAAATGTTCTACGATTCTAGATACTCATAATAATTCTTAATAAATTCGTTTCGTTTTATAATTCTAGTTCTAAGTGCCTATACCTACCCACCTTACTTAATGTTGAATTGATGACATAAGCTGAGTTGAGGTCCTTTTCACAACAGCAGCAGACCATCAGACATGATTTCAATATGTTTACCTTTGACTACATAATTATTTTATCATAATTATAACTGTTTCGGTCATTGCTGTGTGTGAAATAAACATATTACTTACTTTTTTATATCTACCTTACTTATAAAATCCAACTTACAACAGACACACTCGCTTCAGTAATCGATGTTGGTAGAGTCCATAAATAAGCTGTAAATAAATAAACACAAGTGAAACAGACATCATAACCAGACATTTACAAGCGTACGGTTGTTATCAATCACCTAGCCGACTATAAAACCATGGCACTCAATAAAATGGTAAATTACAGTCATAAAACCAAAGCAATCACCGAGACTCGGCAGACGGCTAGACGCTGGGATATCCACCGCCACACATCCTCATACGATGAGATGAAGATATTATAAACAATCTACCACTCCTTTAACTCTATTAAGGGTATGCTCTAATTTTAACAGGATATAAGTAAAGTAGTAGTAGTATCTAGGACTTGTAACCGTCATAAAAAGAGGTTACTTTATTTTTTTAAATCCATTATAAGTAATTATGTTCTTTGTTGTTATATCAATATCTTTATTTATCGGATAACTTGATCCGTGTTTGTGTACTTAAAAACTATGTTAGTAGTATACATTTCGGCAAAAATTACGAGTTTTTAGTTATAAAGATAAGTGGTGAATTTTAGAATTAATAGATATTGCTATAGTTTAGTTCTAGGACTAAGTATAAAAATTCTGACAACTTTACAAAAATTATACTATGATCAGAAAAATAAAATCCCTTGCCATATTGTGGAATTAGATGGACCTATTGTTTCATTGCGATCTCCATAAATAACACTAACAATAAAAGTACAAATAACGCCTTCTTGACAGGTTTCAGTATAATTTAAATTATAAAGCTTCGAAAATAGAAAAAAAAAACACTTTTCAACTAAAAGCAAGCAGCTTCGAGTTAGTTACTTGAAAGATTAGCTGAGCCTTAAGCGGGTGATACTTTAAACAAGCCAATAATGGTTCGATAAACGTCTAAAGAACGGCATAATAACAATCCACGTGCGTCGACCGGCCACGTCCATAAAGTTTCCAATTTATATCGAGGTTTAGCCCCGGAGGCGTATACGAAATAATCTGAGCGGTGTTTACTGAGAGTTCTACAAACGGCGCAATTCTTGTGACGTTTACGAGCGTTCGAGTGGTAGTAAAAATCGTGTTTACGAGGCGCGGGCGCGTGCCTTGCGCAGACGCGGCCCGACACGCGAATATCGTTGCATCTGTCGCTTGAATGGAAAGAGGTTTTTTTGGTTTGTTGATAAGGAAGGTAGCTACCGAAAGACTACCTAAGATTTTGATCGTCGGTTTTGTGATTCCACTTGTGATCAAACACAAGCGTGAATGGATGTCAACCGTCCTGCGAAGAAACCTTTTCTTTTCCTTTTTCGGCCGCCTGCAAAGATGATCCCTATGTGGGTTTCCAAGGCTGATCCTTGAAGGCAAGATCGCGGGAAAAAGAAGTCCAGGACGCCCTCGGTGCAAGCTGGATGATATCAAGGAGTGGACCGGACTGAGCTACCCGTGATCTGAAAGATGCAGCATGGAATCGCAAGCGATTTTTCCAACTGACTTCTAAACTTCTAAGATTTTGAAGATGGCACCCGATGGTGATGACTTGTGATCAGTATAAGTACTCGGTTTGCCAATGGATAGCAATCGACGACTCTACATCCGTAGCGAATATATTTGCAACTGTCGCTTGAATGGGAAAGAGGTTTTTTTAGGTTAGCTACCGAAAAAGACTACCTAAGATTTTGATTGTCAGTTTTGTGACTCCACTTAAATCAGAAAAATACCTACTTGGTTTGGTAATGGATAGAAATCGGCGACTCTACATCCACGAACCTATTTAAAGATACAATTCCCTTTATGGGGTGAAAGTACCTATGAGTGAATATTATTTTAGTTTCCGAAAACAGTAACATCTAAATTTAGGAGGACGTTTCCCATTTTTCTTTGATTTTTGTACAGATATAGAGGAAGGCAGCCAGAAGAATTAGTTAAAAACTTTCGTGACACTGGCGCCATCTATTAATTACTATGGCAAAACTTGTATGGCTGTTCTGTCTGACATTAACTACAAAAAGAATTAGCCAATTATTTAAAAAAAAACAAAGACAAATGAATGGGTTTCTGTCTGTATTTCTTCAACTTACCAAAAGTAACTAATAATTTGTATCCGTATACTTGATCCAATTAGATTCTTTCCACATAGGTAGTATTAGTTTCTTATTGGATTCTATTTGTGTAGAATAAGCAAGGATCTAAAATTACTAATTTATAAGTTGTTAACAGTGTTCAGGGCAAACTCAAAAATGTTTCAGGATTTCATATTCTTCAAATGTTCGTACAATAAAATTAACTTTATTATGTTGAATGACGGTACTATTAATTCTGGATGATGTAGGTCTGTAGGGTATTTAGGGTATCTACCTTACCAAAAGAGTCTTTAATCTATTTCTAATCTAGCTAAATTCAGTACCTAACCAGGTAAATAAACTTCGAGTTCAGTTACAGGTTCATTATTATTCCTTTACGATATCGTTTGATGTTTACATTGTGTTGACGGATTGCATCTCTTTGATAAACCCAAATGTGATAATGGCAATCCATGACACCTTAATTCTGCTCAACTTGGAATTGGGATTCTTACCACGATTTGGTTTGAGTTCCCAATGTAGGTAGTAACTACGAAAGTTGCATGACTCCACAAAGGCTTCGTTGAACTTGTATAACTCTATTCTACGTTGAGTTTTTTTAATTGTAAATGATATTGGCTGCTGATACGTGAGTCACATGTCTTCGTATCGTACTACCTTGTTGAGTGTCGGTGGCACAGTGGCTAGGACACCTGACTCCCATACGGGAGATCCGGGTTCGAAACCGTGCAGTGCCATGTACCAATGAGTTTTTCGTATTTTTCGAAGACTTACGTACATTTACCGACTGCTCTAACGGTGAAGGAAAACATCGTGAAGAAAACTGCACACTAAAATGACCAGTGTGTAAAATGGGGTAGGCACAAAAGATCTGCAAGGGTGGAAGTACCGCTGGGGTTATTCCCGGCCCCCTATCATGAGATAAGATAAGATCGTACTACCTCTAGGTAGACTTTTAATAAAGGAAACTAAAATCTAGTGAAAACAAGGTCGCGTTGCCTCTCGGCAGTGCCTGTGTGAAAATCATATTAAGCACCTCTTGAAAAAATCAGACCAATTGTTTGACTGGAGATGTAGAATTAGAACTGAAACTGTCTAGAAACTAAGTATTTTGCGACCAGCATAAGGGAAAGCGTTCTATTGCATTGATTTCCGTATTCAATTTAAAAACGCACTTAATAAAAATCAATCAGAAACATAAGTACCTATTGAAAACACTGACGTTTGCACCAAAAAGTTCGCACGTGTGATGGTAAAACTAAATGAGTCAATAACATACAGCCACAGAAACAAAACGTAAAATAAAGGCTGTACTACTACTATGTACATATTCACAACGTTTCTAATAGCTTATTGACTTTTAATTCTATCGAAGTGCATAGGTTGTAACGATGTCGACTTCATCGTCCATATCAACCTCCTTGCCATCAACTTCATCATCGTTAGCGTTTTATCTCATCTCATTTCGTATCTTCATTTAAATTCAAAATCATGTTCCCATTCCATTTCTAAATTTCATTATTCCATTAATTTCATTGTTTTATTTGTATTTTCACTTTTTCTCTGTATTTGGTCTCGAACGGACGTCTCACGTTCACTTTTATTTCCTACTACTACCTACTTTCTGTGTTCTTTTCCTTAAAATATATTATTTATCACCAAATTCTTCTATTACTTCATCTGCGCACTGTCCTAGACCCCTGCTAGCCGGCAAAAGAGGACAGACTGTAGCAAGGTACTGGTAACATGCACAAAAAAATCGCTCATTTTTCATATAAGTAATTTGATTCTGGGTAATTGGTGGGTAATCCAGTCTTTTAAATAAATACTAGTTTATAGATGCCAGACAATAGAAGATTTAGTCAATTTGCGTATGATTACAAGTATCCCGATTACCTTCGAAATTGCAGCACGCTTCAGTAAGCTTCATTGTTTGTTTTCTATTGATGTTTTACCAACTTGTTTAATACCTAGCGACACTATCGTCTATTGCAAAAATCTGTAAGTAAGTAGTTTAGTTAAGTATAGTATCCCACAGTTCTCTTATGTAAAAATCTAACACAATTTCGGGACGTGGAAAATCGGGTTGCGACGCTAAAGTGGCGTTGGGCAGCATACTTGGTTAGACCCAGTGGATTAGAGCCCTCACTGAGCGATGGCCAAGGTCAAGAAAAACAGGAGACCTACTTTAGCAGCCTGATGGACGGATGATATCACCAAAGTCGCGTCGAAGACCTGGATGCGACTTGCACAGGATCGGCAAGGGTGGCAAAGGAAAAGGCTTATACCGTGCAGTGGGATATCATGGGCTGATGAAGATTTTGGCAACAGATCATTTTGGAAAATATACATTTTGCACTCAAAGGCTGAAACTAACATACCTACAAAATACGAGGGTTTCACAAAGGGTGTAGCTTGATGTGAGCCATCATACTTTTTAGATTCTGGATCTTTGCATGTAGGTAAAGAGTCTGTTCCATGGACCAAGATTTGACTTAATTGGTACTTATACCAAATAAATAAAGTGAAGTGTAAATTATTTACAACCGGAATGTGTACCTTTAAGGACTTCTATCCAAGCTAGTACAGAGACTAGCTGCTAAGCTATGGTATCTGAAAACTGGTCCAAACTCTATCACCTATTTAAGTAATTGAGAAAAAAAAACACGTGTTTACAACGCAATGGGATATAAAGCCATAACAGACTGGCTTTGCCTTTTACTGGAGTCGTATGAAATGTAGAGTTCTTTCCACTATTTACTTACCTGTATCAATAAGAGTTTTAGCTGATACAAGCTAGAGACAAGCTTTAGCTGATCAATGGTCATCTTATTCATTGCTCAAGCGCTGTTAAGATATACATATGGCTCTATGCAAAGTCTGCCGGGTAGTTACGACACTTTTACCCATTTCTACCGCAATATTTTTTATTTTAATAGATTGGAAAACCAACAGCTTATACTAGATTACAAAATAGAACTTAAGTAATAGCAGAAAGACAATTTGAAGGGTAAAAGGCCCAGATTTGAAGGGAAAAAGACCCAGATTTGAAAGGTAAAAGACCCAGATTTGAAGGGTAAAAGACCCAGATTTGAAAGGTAAAAGACCCAACCTAATTGCCGCCACAAGAGGTAATTCAACTTAGTCCTCAAGGTTAGCAAAACCCTAATGTTATAGTGAAGCTAGATATCTATCGGTGACGGTGACCACTTAGATATCATTAGGTGGTCCGTTTGTTCGTCTGTTTCTTTTAACTGTATAATATTTTCTTTCTACAGGTACTGATATACTTTAAAGAGGAACTATATTTTTATGGAATCGAGAGCAATTTTGCGGTAAGGAGCTCTAAAATGTTTTTTTTATGATTTAAGTTTTATTGCACCTCGTACAAAAATCCATGTTAACTTTCATTACTTAAGAGCATAAATTAACGTTCCAATAAAGTTTTCTAAGAGCAAATTATCTTCCCATCGGTATCTAAAGACAACATGTGTACAACTACATTCAGTCTAGGGCATGTCGGTATTCCTACGACCCTAAATTGACCAATTACGTTCCCATATAAAAATCGCGCTGCACATCCCGTCCCTTTATCGGCAAATATTTGTTTAAATGGTGACTGCAAATAAAAATTGTGAGCCGGTAGGCCGCTCTGCCACAAGAGCCATTCATTCGTTTGATGACTTCATTTGGACGCGCGAACTGAGTGCTCTTGCGATAATGCGCTATTGTTTACCCTTCGATAGTGCGCCTTCCACTGCACGCGCCTCACTGCGCCAGGAAGAGACGGCAACACTTCCCCCTGCGTCGACTTCAGCGCACGCGTTCCACAGATCGCAGTCCGCCCCGCTCGAACGTTCGTGGCCGCGATATGCGAGAGGGTGACAGCGGCATCACTCGTAAAAACAGGTAGTAGAAGAAATAATAATCATCTTTACGACTTCTCACTCTATTCAGCACCTTGTTACGATACTGCGCGCTCATTGTAGTCCGACCGAGAAGTGGTTGTAAAATCTTTTCTTTACTCGCCCGTTTCACTAATTGTACGTTTATGAGTTTACGACTTTTGCGGTTAACTTTCAGTAGTAAAGTCATCATGGGCTTTTGTTGATGGCTTTTGCTTTGGTATTTGAATACTCGAACAGATGAGAGATAACAATTGAGCTATTGGTACGATAATAGTTGCAGAGTTAGCTCTACCTAAAATATAGTCTAAGTAGTACTACGTTACTTTTATCGTCGTGTTGGGCCGCTAAAATGTAATAAAGTTCAGTTTTCCTTCAGAATTAATGGTCACAAACCACGTGCTTCATAACTAGTGATAAGAAAAGAGAGCGTAACTGATAATATTTATAGTCATTAGCGAAAAGGGGACGGAACAATCGGGCGCGCTGCGATCGCCAGGCGGCGCGCGGGGCGGCGCGCGTGTCTCACCGCGGCGCTCTCGTAGTAGACAGCGTGAGTTGTGCCGCGGTGGTCGCATACGGCATATGGGCGCGCGCTCCCGCCACACGCGACTACAAACTTCGCTCGCGACACGTCCGCGCCTCGCACATCGTGAACTGAAAAATAAAAGAGATCCCGCCGACCGGCGTGAGACGACACGGCAGACGGAACCGCTTAAAAACTCGTAAAACCCGCGGCACGCGCTCCCGAGTCGTAAAATAATCGTAAAAAGTAAACACACGTCGACTGGCCTTTATCGCCAACGAAGCCCATTATGACGCTCGAGTGACGTTTAAGAGGCAATAAAATTAATAAAGGTTAATATTCACTGTCCGTATTTGGAGTGACATTGGCGGAGGTCGCGTTATCACGGCGCGTGGGACCGCGATGACATAGTGCTCTCTACGAGTGACGTTAGTGCCAGTGACTTTTCAGAATGAACTCTTACTTTGAGCAGGGCGGTTTCTACGGGGCGCACGGGGTGCACCAGGGCGGTGGCGGAGGCGATCAGTACAGAGGGTTTCCTCTAGGGTTGACGTATGCCCAGCCCCATGCGTTACACCAGCCGCGTCCGCAGGACTCACCTTATGACGCGTCAGTCGCGGCCGCCTGCAAGCTCTATGCGGGGGAACAGCAGTACGCTAAGGCGGATTGTTCGAAAGCTGGCGGCGAACAACAGAATGGCTATGGAGGCAAAGAGGCCTGGGGCTCCGGCCTCGGAGCGCTGGTGAGGCCGGCTGCCTGCACCCCTGAGGCGCGGTACAGCGAATCCTCGAGCCCTGGAAGAGCTCTCCCCTGGGGAAACCAGTGTGCACTGCCAGGCGCCGCAGCAGCCGCAGCACAGCCCGTCCAGCATCAGCCCACGAACCACACCTTCTACCCTTGGATGGCCATAGCAGGTCAGTGTCAATAAGTAAAAGCAATAAGATATCACTTGTTCCACTAATATCGGAGATTGTAAAGCGAAAAATTGAAGACTAATGGCTCTACTCGATAATTTTAAATAATCTCTAGTTTATCTATAAACGTAGAGACAGACAAGAATTAATTGCCTTAATCATTAATTAATGCTGGAAAAAATTCGAAACAACCGTACACTTCCTATAACCAAACTCAAAAGCTCTAAAATGTTGCTGGCTCCCAAGTTGTACCACGCGGTTTAACGGGCAGGATCCTTCCCATTCAAGTCTTATACGATACCAATAAGAGCGCGGTAGGAGCCAAGTAAATGCCAATAAAAAGAGCGACCCTCGTTAACACATTATCTACGCGACAGATTCGAGTGCCATTCATAAAATGGAGATCAAATAAAGATCCGGCAGAGAAAAACTAATTTTCGGTCATAAAAGTTTGCAGAATTGAATGGGACAATTCAAATAAAAATCGCGCATTGAACATGATCATTGACTGATAAATATATAAATACTTAAGATTAAATAATCTTTATTGCATTAATTACATACAAATATATTTTTTTACAAATGTTTTTTGGCGGTATTATTGCTTAAAGTGATTTTTTCAGACTACTAAAGGTATAGGATAAAGATTACAAATCGCTATAACAGAATTTTATTATATTAGGTAAGTAAGCTCATATAATTCAAGAATAAATCGGATAAAAATTCTTTAAAATTATTAAATCATAAGACAAGTATAAATCACTTATTTGTTTTGTAAAACTAAAACCTTTTTACAAATTACTTTTTCATCTATTCTTCATTCATTGCGCCAAATCTTACATATAGAGAAATATGACGAATGTTAACAAGTATAATATTAAATATAGTATAAAATGCTTCAATAGGTAAAATAATATATATCAATAGAAAACTAAAAATTAACAAAACGATATAGACATTCAGGTTTACTAAATATTTTTTTATGTTTAAATTTTAATTATAAACGTCTATACCATGATGTCAATTAAAAAAAATTGAATTAGGTATTTCATAGAGTGAAATAATTCAATATATAATAAAATAAAAATACTTTTATACTTAAAATACATTTTTCCTAAGATACGCTATTAGGTAGATACTTCCAGTCTATTCAAAATTATTAATTAATTACTTTATTTTTCATGTTTTGTTTTATTTTAATGCATTATTACGATTTGTAACAAGTACATTATGTACATTGAGTTTTTTTTATTAAATGTTACAATGTCAAAAATATTAAAACAATAATACTTTTATCCATATAAAAATCAAAATTTCGTCAAAATAATACGGTCAGCTATAATCCGCTCCGTGTCGCCCCGATGCAAAGGTAATTAAATTTGCAACAAACCATTAACTTATTTAATCATATAACAGCGAATCAAATTCATTACTTAATTCAAGACTAGATTTTCTATAGCTTAAACTAACAAATTGTGATGATAACCAAATGATAACTCATAAAATTATCCAACTAATGAATCATTACACGAACCGGTCACTACCTATTCCGTTCTCTCGTAACTTTCGGCCGTCATCAGTGGGAGTGGCCGTCTCCATTACGCATAACACCGGTCGACCGGTAGGAAACCGTTCGTGACCGATGTGTTCGATCGGTTTAGTAGCATTTTAGCGCTCCGCGTTGTGGCGGGAAGGCATGCGCCCGCGCCGCCCGCCCGGGTCAATGCCCCGATCTAGTTTGGGCGCATTATTATTAACTTGAGGAGTGCCACTGACCATTCGACAAATGACCACTAGATAATTCGTTCGTCGCTCTTGAGATGAAAGTTACAGAGATGAAAATAGAGAATGAGAAGTGAAAATTGTCCACTGACGAAATACGCCACGCTGATGTGGCAAGCAAAAAATAATGATTTATTATCGACGTTGACTACTTTATGCAATGTTATCGTGTTCGTGTCTGTCTGTAGGTATTAAATATTCATACAAAATAGGTCATTGACAATTTTTACGATCATAAAAATATAACAGATATAATGATTCATTATGTCTAGCGTCTACAAATGTTTGATTATGCAAATGCGTAAGTATCTACCTCTCTTTGAAATGAACTTTACAATCTAAAATATAAACGTACCTCACATGTAGCTAAAGGTATAAAGGAGCAAAAAATATGTTTGAGATTTTCTGAAAGTTACTCGTCTGTACCGATTTTTTAAATTCTGTCAGCAGTGTTACTTAGTTGAAATTAGGTAATACTACATAGTAAGAGAATTTTTTAAATCAGTCTATGGCGCTGTGTACTACCTATTTCCTACATGTGACTCTCTATATTAGATTGACTTTTTTCCATTGATACTTCAAATTAAGTCAAAAACCATAAAACCTATATCGAGGATGGATTAATGACACTTCAGTATTTTTTAATAAAGAATGGTAACTGGAGTACACTAACATACAATGCCAATTTTAGAGTTAAGAAGAGATAAAGTCAACTCTGCTCGCACAAAAAATTCTTATAAGCACATTGGAGTTGCAAAAGTAAAATCCAATTAGATTTCTAAGTTGGAATGCCAGTAAGATTCCAATCGAGCCCTAAGGTACCACCACCACCGGCCTCACCTGTACTAATGCGTAATTAACGCAACGCGTGTGGTCCCGCTTCTCATAACTCATGCGACTTGATAAAATTAAGTAACACGGACCTAAAAAATAAAACAAAAATAAGTAGTCGAACTGTCAGCCATATTTCACTGCGGTTCACGCAACACGGCCGGCGAAAACAATACAAGGACGCTGGGTGAACGTGGGCCGTATGAAAAGTTCTGGACGGCATGCCCCGCTCATCTCGACGAGAATTCAACGGGACAAAGTTAGTGGAATGAAAGATGAACAATGGAAAATGGTAAGTGACATGAAAATTATGGAAAATTAAAATCATACAAATTCATTTAAGATTGATATTAAAAATTAATTGACAAAGGATTTGTACCTACATCGTTAACACATAATTAGCAAGCTGAAGTGGCAGTGGGCCGGTCACATCTGTCGCAGAACCGACAAACGCTGGCGTAGACGAGTTCTGGAGTGGAGACCGCGTTTGGGCGAACGTAGTGTGGGACGCTCCCCTGCTAGATGGAGCGACGATCTGCGCAAAGCGGCTGGCAGCGACTGGATGAGAAGAGCCGAAGATCGGGCTCAATGACGCGTCCTGGGAGAAGCCTATGTCCAGCAGTGGACTAGAGTAGGCTGCTGATGATGATGATGATGAACGCATAAATCTATACTTACAATCAATTCATGTAGTTTTAATATAATTTACAACCAGTAGAGTCGTTGACGTGTGTCAAATTTCTCCCATCACTTGTAACTTTATATTTTTTGTACATACTCGTAAGTACTTACTGAAGGACTTTTTTCTTAGTATGGAAGTACCTACTTACCTACCTACACGTACTTTGCAATTATCCATTTAGGTGTGATTTTTTATTTCATATAATTCAAGCAATAATGAGGAGTGAAATTGATAAAGGCTCTTTAGAGTTCCCCGACCGTATCATATAATGGAAAACCCCAATGATGATATCCAGCCTGCAATGTTGTTTCTCAAAGTATAGGTTACTACACGTTCATATTTAAATTTAATACCAACTGTGAAACCAATAAGAGCTTGACTCATTTTCGTTTTAGTTTGTTACAGATCTAAACTAACAAGCATCAGGCTATTTTTATTTTGCTAACCTCCAATACTACAACTTAAAAAAGTTGTAAATATGTAGTAGATTGTCTAACGAGTGTAGAAGGACCAAATTGTCGATACGAGTGGTATTTCGCAACACGAGCCAAAGGTGAGTGTAGTTGGTACACAAATGCCACATGTGGTCTTCCCGCACTCAGTTCGCGAATGTGGTACTTGTCTCAAAGTTTTCAGACGCTAAATAGGCCCATCTTTGAGCAGATGAATCAAAAAGAGTTTATCATTCATAAACTATCTACCTATCTTTTTTTCCCCCTTTATTTAAATAAAACTAATTACAAGTCTTAAAACTTAATACATAATACTGGCATAAGCTTGAGTGCCAGTAAAGAATCGGTTATACGTACCTATTTACTATTTCCAAAAGTAGACTATAAAATATAAATACTTAAATTCATTAAGGAATTAGCGGAGTTATTCGATAGTAGGTAGGTATATAGATCTATTTCTGTACGGACCCCAATATACTTGACCGCAACCATACTTACCCATTTAACTCTGAATTCTTATTTTGCCTCCCTTTGCGTTCATAAACCGCACCTAACCTTAGCCAAGAGCTGACCCTATAATTTCTAAACAGGTTTAAAAATTGACTGAATTTTGCTCCGGGGCCAACGCGTTTTTAAATGCTCCTATATTAAAGGGAAATGAGATATTGTAATCACTACCTAGTTGGTAAAGAGACTTGTAAATGTTTGATGATAACATTCTCTCTGCTTATTTTGTTTTGCTAAATGAAACATTAAAAAAAATCTACAATGTCAATTTCTCAAAATGTTAGCTTTCCAAAATTCTGGATCGAAACGAAAAATTGTAGTGACTGTGGCAAATGTTAATTAGATATAAATTAAAATTGTACAAAAACCCAACTCACGGTTATTGAGTGGATATTATTAGCTTCCTGGTTCCTGGTCATCATCAGATACTCCCAATCCATTCATCTTATCTTATCTTATGATAGGGGGCCGGGAATAACCCAGCGGCACTTCGACCGTTGAGGATCTTTTGTGCCCACCCTATTTTACACACTGGTTATCTCAGTGTGCAGGTTTCCTCACGATGTTTTCCTTCACCGTTAGAGCTGTACGTAAGTCTTTGAAAAATACGAAAAACTCATTGGTACATGGCACTGCACGGTTTCGAACCCGGACCTCCCGCTTGAGAGTCCGGTGTCCTAGTCACTGTACCACCGATGCTCTCAATACATTCTTAAAATACCATCAGTAAAATCGAAGATCATGGAAACTACTGAAATAATTTTAACATGGTTGTCTCTTTAACTTCCATCCACAGATGCTGGATGTAGGTTTCCTCTATGCACGCCACTTACTTTGGTATTCGGCTTTTCTTGTATATAGTACCTACTTATTAGAAAGCGAATGTGTCAAAAGTGGACACTCAAAAGTGGTCACACATTCGCTTTTAGCACTTTCACTTCCTACTTCTTATTGTTTTACAATGGGGACCCTAAAAAATTCTTCTTCATGCGTGGAACAATTCTACTGTTCACTTTTTGAACAATTCCTTAATTCAGGAGAAGGAGAAACATTTTTTCGGGAGTACCTTAGTGCTATATTTTCGCTAGGGATATACTGCCTGAAGAATTTACATAAATTATTTTGAAGTACGAGCATAGGAACAAAATAATAAACTTATAGATGGGCGATGAAGTATGTTACACAGGTTGACTGTATGCGGACGCGCAGTGTCTATGGGAATCAAGTTGTGACGCAAGGAATGTGGCTCTACTAAGTAAGTTTATGGTGGTAGAGTATGCGATATTCAGATGTCAGACCCTAATTAAAGTCGATTTAATTGAAATAAATCATATTGGTGTACATTTGGAATATCCTTAATGTATTTTTAAATATTTATCTTGGCAAAAAATTTAAAAACTTATATATTTATATAGAATTTGAATGTCAACTTGAAGTATAACATACGAGTAGAGCTAGATATGAATCAGTATGTGCAATAATTATATACCTACCTAAGACTTATATAAAATGCCTGTGAATTATACTTACGAGATAAGATATGAGATAAGAAAATGTAAAGTCTCATAATTGTTACTTATTTGTTAGGTATTTTAATTATTTTAAAATCAACTTTACACTTATACTATAGGCACATAGCAGAAGACATAAGCAAATATTAAATTACTTAGTAATATAAATATTCTTAGGACTATAAACTAACAATAAAAAATTACGGCTCTAATTGTATTTCTAAAAGACTCTCCCAGTCAATAGAGGCATTTTGTGCTGGTTCCCCAAATTGGTCCGGCGTCCACCGCACACAATCAAAACAAATACGAATACACACAGAAATAACTGCATAATAGCCCCGTAACAGTCGCAGGCCATAAACTAATAATGGGGGAGAATATGTTTTATGGCTTTCAAGTTTTGAATACGTTAAAGAATTTATTTTTTAATATTTAGTACAGCGCAAACCGTCTTTGAGTTAGCACGTTTGTTTGAAGTTCAAAGCTATGAAAATTCCAAATTCAAAACGTTTTCCGAGGAGATTGACGGGTGTGTTTGTGTGGAGGTGCGGCTGCGCACGTTTCCCGCCAGTTCGCGGCGTGCGCCGTCGGCCATCTTGGATAAGGATCGATCATAGGTGTGGTGCAGCTGTGAAGTGATAAATAATATGGATTCCGACTATCCGACTACCTCGCAGTGTGTACGAGTACGTCCTTTTTGAGTCCAACCGTCGATGACAGCTCCTGTTGAATCTTCAAAGATAATGTTCCAACTGCAAAATTAATGATTAAAATTAGTAATTATCGTGAATAATTTGTCATCTTCCCGTTGCCTTAGAAGTTATGTTATTTTTATCGCAAATCTGTTATTTATAAGCCACAGTTAGGTTAGGTAACTCGTATCTTATTTGATCGTTTCAAAATTACCTGTCTGTTCTTAGAAAATTTTGACTTGACCAATAATCAAATCTATAAATATTTTATAATATTGTTCTTATATGTATAGATAAATTCACCCTTTCACTCTCTTCTACACAAACACGCTCACACACATTCCAATAAACACATCCATATACACACACACCAAAACTTATTTCTCCCTATAGGCGTTGTTTTAAAATAGGAAATCTTTAATTGGCAGTATGTTTTTTAAGGGCTTTTTTGTTTTTAAATTAAAGTGCTGTAGATTTTGTAATAAATAAATAAAAAATAAATGTTGTAGGTAATAGGAATGCAATATAAAGTTCATTACAAATAATAAAGTTAATAATTTTGTAGGTACCTAAGTAAGTGATTTATCTTACCTACAACAATCACTGACAGAAGTCTCAAATAAAATTAGGATTTTGAACTTTAAATAATACATACAAAAATTAACTTCCAACCTGAGCATTTTACAGTAACCGAATTAAAAAAATTAGAATTGTCTCAACAATAATTTAAAAAAAGGAATCATAATAATACTGATTGATTCTAGAGAACGTGCACAGGCGACTTATGTTACATGTAAAGTAATGTTATAAAATACGCTGTTACAAAATACTATCCCAGACTGTAATAGTATCCTAACCGTGACCTCGAAGAGGTTATTATGCGTTGCATTGAAAATCATCGGGTAACAGCACCAATTCTGGTCGATCCAGTGGTTTGCTATCCATCGTATTAACGATTGCGTCGATTTGATACTCGACCCGTTCTCGTTTTGCTTGTTTGAGTTGTTTGTTTGCCTTTCCATGTAAGTTGTTTGCAGTTTGATTTCTATGATGTGTGATTTCAGATACGAGATAAAATCACAAAGTTTAAAATCATTTTAATACCATAGAAATTGTAGTCTTAGAGTCCCATTAACAAATTTAAAACCTTATAAATATTGATAGATAGATATACTGTTTACTTACACATGTAGGAATAATATTATTAACTATACATACATGTATCTATGTAAAAATGCATATTACAAGGCGGTCTGTCGGTCGCAGCGAACGTTAAAATAAAGCTGCATCTCCACTGCGCGTACGCAGCGGCAACGACGCGGCGATGCCATGAAGAGTTCTACTTTTGATCGCAATCCACATTAGTATTAACTTTACACTCAATGGATTTATTTTCTCTATTGGATATTAAATTTAATGGCAATAAAACCAAAATTCTACCTAGGTAAAGTACTTACCTAATCATAAAGACCAATTCTGTTTCTATTTTTATTTATAACATGTTTGACATGTAAAAACAGTAAAAAATTTATTAAAAAAAATATATGGTTCAGTTTCACTTTAAAATGTAAATAAAAGTACTTACAGACAACGTGTACTGGTAAGACTCGTATCAGAGCCATTCGATGAGATTTTTCGCTTCGCTCCGCTTGAGTAGTTTTCTTTAGCCGGTTTGAAGTCTGTCTGGTAATTAATCGTGTACGATACCCCACACTTGAAACGACCGCCGATTATATTTGAATAAAATACTCAACTTGCTACTAAATCGTTTTTAAGACTTTGTCTTTCTGTCTCTACACTAGTACACGTCTTTTATGTTAGGGTATTTAGAGTAAAATTACCATTTATGTATTTTTCCCTCTAGAGAGTTGATCTTTACTCAATTAATAAAAATAAAAACGCCAAACAAACTTAACCACATCCTTCATAAAAGGGAAATTGCAAACTAATTTTTGCGAGCACCAACCCGTTCTTAGTAAACTATTAAACCGTATTTAATTCCACATAAACATTGCACGGTAACACACACTTCTTATAAATAACTGCCTTACTAGCATTTATACTGAAAATCCGGCGACGAACACTCAAATATAACTCCTATCCTTTTCACTAAAAGTTGAATATTCACTGCGGGCGTTAGAGGCTTTCGTTCTTTATTAAGTCTCCGATGAACCTTGTGTTAATGGCATAAAGTTGTTTTGGGTTTAGGACATTTTAAAGTTATTTTGATATAGAGGGCTTCGTGCCGAAACTAGCGTTTTACACTATGATGCATCTTTTTAAGTGCACTTTGTTAATCGTGCGGTTTTATGATTCTTAAATATGTTTTACAATGGATCTTTCCTAACTCCTACTCATAAATTTGTACAGTTTTTAGATCTCCTAACGGAAGATCATTTGAAATCACGAGTCATCAAATTATATGCAAAAGGAAATACAAAAGATTCCTGTCATTGTTTATGTTGATTATCAACTTACGATTGACACTAATTGACAATTTTACAGAGCTATGAGCACTTAACAATTTTTACGCCATTGCGACGAGACACGCAATTATTTCTGCTAACCGCAACACTAATTTTGTTCTCATCATTAAAACATTTCTTGCATATTTTAATCTGTTGACCACTATAATGTTACAGAATATATTGCTTAGTAAAAACAACACATATAAATCCTAAATAATTATCTAATTCTAATTTATAAATGACTTACTTTCTATTTTACGACCATTATTTAAAAGAGCGTCGGTGGCGTCGTGGCTAGGACGTCGGACTCCCATGCGAGACGTCGAGGAGTGTTCGAAACCAAGCAATGTCATGTGGGTACCAATGAGTATTTCGGTTTTTTCGAAAGACTTATGTACGTTTACCGACTGCTCCTTATGTACTTTTACCGACTGTAAAGGAAAACATCGTGAGGAAACCTGCATACTGAGATAACCAGTGTGTGAAATGGGGAAGACAATACCAAACCACTCCATTAAATCTGCCACGAGAGTCGTTCTATGTAAGACATGTAATTAGTTTTATTTAAATAAAGGAAAAAATATATGATTAACTCCTTAGAATGATCACGACCCTCAGCAATGAGGAACACGACGTAAGTTAGGTACCTACATATATAATATTTTTTTGCTCAGTTTTTATTTTTATTTTGACCACTTTCTCTTCGTGGGTAATTTTAATATGTGGACAAACGTGGGATTCCCAAACTATGAAACTGACCTGTGTGGACCACGAATGGGGACACTTACCTCAGTTTTATTGTACTCTCGCTACTTTATAATTATTCTTGGTCAATCACGGCTTTAATTTACAACTCGTGTCGAATTTTTCAAATCCGTCATGGCACTCTCAGATCCAACTCGGTTCTCGTTGTAACGATCAATAAAGTTTATCACACTATTTCGGTAGGAATCTTTGTAATTATTCAGTCGTAAAACTTTATGGAAGCATCGATTGTTAGTGTTAAATCACGCAACATTGGTGAAAGTCGACCTTTCAATGTTTTAACAATTCACCAAAAACTTTGCTCGTCTTAAATTTTTCACACGCGTTCTAGACTTTTTATTGATTTAGAAAGGAAGACTGAAATGGTTATGGACTAATAAAATTAAAATACTCTGGCGGCCGGAATCGAACAGAAAGCCTGCGCCGGCGCCGAACCCCATGATGTATGGGCCCCACCACATGCTTAACTAATAAACCCTTCCAATTTAAAGACACACCTGATAAAGTATACCTGTCCTGCTCTACTTCCTGTTAAGCTACTGAACTCTGGACATAGAGTTAAAAAATTTAAACTTTCCCAAACAAATCATGGAATAACTAACATTGCGTGGTAGGTACACAAATTACATTGTTATTTTTTTATAATACTTGTCTAATTATAGTCTATAATTTCATTATGAATAGCTTAATTGGTTGTTCACACAGTTTTAGATTCTGTCTATACCATTGAAAATATTTAAAAAAATATTTTTTTGACGTTCAAAATATTCCTAGAAAGAGATGAGTATGGCAGTGTCTGTTCTATTTCCTAAATCGGGCAAGGCCTGATAAAACGGTCGAAAGCCTAACTCCGTTAAACGTTACATGCGGGTAAAAAAACGACGTTTCTATTATAGAGACCGTTTTTTTACCACGGTCACTTGCCAGGAACACAATCGTAAATTATAATTTATTAGCCCAAAGGACTACGAAATTAAGATATCTACCTTTCGGTATCTATGGCGGTGTTCTTTTGAATTAAAAAGTTTAGTTTCGCTTAGATTTTTGAATGTTGCAGACGTTCGAAATTCAATATTTGAGTTGTTCTACTGCCCAGTGTTATTTTTAAGTGAATTAAATCTAAAATAGTGTTGAAATTCATGCATCGCAAGAGTTGTTGCATCGTTCGTCGTGACCTACCACAGTTCAATTTGGCATCGGTGTTCGATCAAAGCGATTTGAACACGCGAGCCGATCCGATGCGACACACGTATCGCCAATTTACGCATCGTAATCAGCACTGCGCTTGGCCAGGTGTCGTCGTTTGCCGAAGAAGGTTTCTGAGCGTGATGCAATCAGTGTACAAATTGGAAAATAGATTTCAAACGATGTAGACTGTAGACCGGGGACTTATAATTGAAATGCGATTTCTAATCCTGCAATAAATCAGTGGTATAATTAGTCAAATTCGCGTGTCAGGAAAATGCCTTACATCTAATATTATTATTATTTTTAAATCGTTGTTTTATGTATCTCCTTATTGCTAAAGAAAACTGTTGATAATTATCTTTTAATCCATACCAAATTAATCAAGAAATTCCTTCAGATTTTACTTTTCACACGCATCACGGGAGATGACTGTGCGTTTGTTTGTCACCTCACGAATGTTGGAATCATCGGCGCCCGCGCAGAATTTCAATGCGAATCCGCTGCAGCGATCCGATACATAAACATGATGCGTTCTACCGCCATGTTTACAAAGGGAAACATTCGCGGTCTCTGTGTGAAACACTCTAATAAAGTGCATGTAAATTGCCCTTGACAATTGTGTTATATATTGGACCATGTGTCGGACCCTACATTGAACCTTTACTGTTGTGTACGGAACCATAGTTATGTGAGTGCTGAACCCTAAGTGCGACGAGTGATAAGTTAAAGACTCCATTAGTTAATATCCATATTAGATAGTGCCACAACTACCTAGACCTTATTTACATTTCTCGCGAACTCTGAACTTAGTTAGTAAATAGTATCTTAAGCAACTATGTAAACATCCATCACATATATACCTTGTCCCGCCAATCCGCTCCTCAATTCATTTCCTAACTCCAACCAACTCGTTACTATGTTCAAAATTGTATCGCCTAGTCTAAGTTATTTTTAATTAAAATATATTCAGTTTATTTTAAAAAGTGAGTTTAACTACATACTGCGTAACAATTTGGCGCAGTCGGTAGGATTAGCATAGGGCAGTCAGACAGGGATAACGTACCTGTTAGGATAAAACATCGCCGACGCAGCTACGGTACCTGAAGGGTTTTGAACCTCCCTGCCGAACCACCATGCGAGTCCACATTATACTGTTATTGTGGTAAGTGGCTAAACTTATATGCTCTAATCCTCTATCCCATATCTCTTGTGCCATTTCCCCATACTTATATCAAGTGTCTAAATATTATTTATACGTGTGTACCTATTTCTATTGCTCTATTTTGCTCCACTAATTTCGAGTGCAATCATGCCTAAGTCTGATAGTAAGATTTCCGAAATTGACCTAAAAACCTTATTGCAATTAATCCCAGAATTCGATACGAATCAGAACAATCAAGTATACAGATTCATTCGATCATGCGACTCAGCTTTCCACCTCGCATCAGTCTCGCAACAACAAATCTTGCTAATCTATGCACTAAACAAAATAACAGGACCCGGAACGTCAGATGTTCATTCAAAACAATTCCTAACATGGGAAACACTGAAAGCTTTTCTAATACAAAAATACTCTCAAACTAAAACCTTGGGGCATTTGTCACTGGAACTGCAGAGTATGTTCCAGAAACCAAATGAAAATGTAACCGAATACTATTTGCGCGTTGATCTGTGTCGTAGCAAAATATTGGAAAAGCTTGCAGCCGAAATCACAGATAGTTCTTTCGAAGGCCGAAAATTAACGACTGAAGAAACAGCACTAAACGTTTTCATAAACGGCTTAGGATCTGATATAGGCAGCATGCTTCGGACAAAGAGCTTCACTGATCTGTCCGACGCAGGCAACTTTGCTATTCAGGAAGATAAAATTCGTAACATGAACCGAGCTAGACAGGCCTTGTATAGGAGTAATTTTAATCAACCAGCTAGGGCTTCGCACACTATACCCTCTGCCATGAACAATAGAGTCCAAAATCCCAGACAACAAGTCCAACCGCAATCACAAACTCAGCAGTTCGGGCCACGAGCAACACAGGTAAGTCGCACCTTTGACTCTACCAAAACTTGCAATTATTGTAAGAAACCTGGCCATCTAATCGCGGAGTGCAGGAAACGAGAGTATAACAACTCCAGGCGCAATCTAACATCCATGCCTTCTACCTCGATGCCCAAGACGGAATCAAACACAACTACTGCTAAAGTAAGTCATTTAAACTCGCACGCGGCCTCGGAGTTGGGCAACTCCCAGGCAATCGCTTCAGCCCGCTACTCGATCTCCGAGATCCCGAGTTCGAACGAACTCCAGGAGCTGAACACGGAATTCTCACAACTCCAATGGTAAGCCATAAACCGATCGGGCATCCACCACGCACCCCTTTGAGACCAGTCCACCGGGGACAAGTCACTGAGACTCCATTCAAAGGTAAGTGTAACTTAGCAACACAAACTACCAACGATCAAATTACACAAACTCGAGATGCCTGTACGCAAACTTACTTCTCTATCTCTACTAAATCTATAGAAAATCTACAAAAACCTAACTCACTAACTCTTAGAGACAATCTACAATCCAAAGCTAACGAACAGGGTAGCCAGCCCCAAACTCTCAGCTCTTCTAAATCACCAATATCTCACGAACTCCCGAACTCTACTAAATCTAGATCTAAACCTACTAAATCTACTAAATCCACGAAATCCACTAAAATTATTAAAAACAAAAAGTCAAAAACGAACTCTACGAACTCAAAAACTTACAATATCTCGTCCTTGAACATACCTCCTGAAAACCTGTTACATTGTAAATTTCACATTGACGGAAAACCTGTAACACTCTTAGTCGATACAGGAGCCGCTATCTCTGTCATACGTAAAGACAAGCTCGGAACTAATCCAATAGACAATACCAATACTGTTTCAATAATCGGCGTCTCTAATGAAAACTCTCACATTCAAACCTTTGGTACCTCTTATATTTCTCTAGATCAGTTTCCAAAACATAAATTCCATGTAGCCGATTTAAACATAGTGGCGGATGGAATCCTCGGAAATGACTTTATGTCTAAATTCAATGTCAATATCTACGTACAATCAAAAACTATGCGAGTACGCAACAGGACTTATAAACTATTTTTCTTATCCGAGCAAACAACAAAACCCAACGACGATAGTCAGTTCATAGGCCAACGTTCAGAGACTGTAATAACGTGTTTAACCAATGATATACAAAACGGTCCCGCTATTATTGAAAAACAAGACATTCAGGACGGTCTTGTAATTCCTAATGCACTCGTAAACATAGAAAATAATAAATTTGTCACAACTTGTGTGAACTCGAGCGATAACGATGTGACCATATCTATACCCATTGTTCGAGCTTCCCCATTCATAGAGAGTCATAATCATTATCCCATTAACTCATTAAGTAATGACTCAGAACCCTCTAGTCAACAAGACACGGTCAACAAACTTATCCGACGAGAACATCTAAACAAAGAGGAATGCGAGTCCATTGATAAAATCATAGCTGAATTTTCTGATATATTCCATGTCGAAGGTCAACCTCTAACCTTTTCGAATCACACGAAACACTCTATACCTACGACATCAGATATACCCATAAATACTAAAACATATAGATTCCCACACATACATCAACAAGAAGTAAAGACACAGGTACAGAAAATGCTTGATCAAAACATAGTCCAACCTAGTACTTCCCCATGGAGTAGTCCGATCTGGGTTGTACCCAAAAAGGCAGACGCCTCCGGTAAACAAAAATGGCGTGTAGTAGTTGATTACCGCAAGTTAAATGAGGTCACTATAGGAGATAGCTACCCCCTACCCAATATCACAGATATCCTTGATAAATTAGGACACTCAACTTACTTCACCACCTTAGATCTTGCATCCGGTTTCCATCAGATAGAACTCGATTCTAAAGATATCCCGAAGACAGCCTTTAACACTCCTTATGGTCACTACGAATTTCTTAGAATGCCATTTGGGCTTAAAAACGCACCTGCCACCTTCCAACGTGCCATGGATAGCGTCCTGTATGGGTTACAAGGCGAACGTTGCTTCGTTTACCTTGATGACATCGTTGTCTTTGCATCGAGCTTACAGGAGCACGAACAAAAGCTTACTGAAGTCTTCACTCGTTTGCGACAACACGGCCTCAAAGTCCAGCCTGACAAGTGTGAGTTCCTAAGAAAAGAAGTAGCTTACCTTGGCCATATAATCTCCAATGAAGGTGTTAAACCTAACCCCGACAAAGTAAATGCCGTCAAAGATTTTCCTATTCCAAAATCATGCAAAGACATTAAATCCTTCTTAGGTCTTGCAGGCTATTATCGTAGATTCATTCCTAATTTCAGCAAATTAACTAAACCTTTGACTAGCCTCCTGAAAAAGGACGTTCCTTTTAGGTGGGGCAATGAACAACAGCTTGCTCTTGACACCTGTAAAGATATACTTACCACAACCCCTCTCTTACAGTACCCTGACTTTAGCAAAGAATTCATTTTGACCACCGATGCGTCCATACACGCCATAGGAGCAGTGTTATCTCAAGGAGAAATAAATAAAGACTTGCCAATAGCATACGCTTCTCGTACACTAAATAAAGCAGAATCCAATTACTCCACAATCGAGCGTGAATTACTTGCCATCGTATGGGCAGTAAAACACTTCCGCCCCTATCTATTTGGTAGAAAGTTCAAAATCATAACCGATCATAAACCCTTAACGTGGCTTTTCTCGATCAAAGATCCTGGTAGTCGCCTTGTCCGTTGGAGACTGAAGTTAGAAGAATACGATTACGAAATTGTTTATAAAGCCGGCAAAAATAATACAAACGCGGACGCATTATCACGACCTCCTATAACGATTACCAATATCGCTGACCTAACAAATAACGGTTCTACCCAACCTCAAGAAGCGAATCCTCCTATCGTTGATTTAACATTAGACGATAACCCCAAGTTCGAACAATGTGACGAATACTTACAGCTTAATTTTGAACATTTTACAGAACAGAATCCTAGTTACGATACCCCCAAGCTTAAAATATCCCCTGACAAACTCTTAGATTCTCGACATAAAAATGTATTTATTCCCGTATCCTGCCAACTTTCAGACCAAAACCACCTCTTCAATGAGGCCATAAACAACTGTTCTCAAGTAAATCCCTATCTAGAAAAGTCCAAGAACCTTTATGACGTGGATCTCCTCATTTCTAATGAAAATCAAAATCTATTTTTCTGTTGTTCAAGACCAACTCATTTTGATCCCTGGGACTCTGAAAGCTATTTCAAAACATTACTGTCGTGCCTTCAACTACATAAAATCGAAAACCTCTATGTCCCTGCTTTAAAGAATGATCCAACAAATAAACTAAAAGGAAACGAACAACTACGAATAACAGCGTATCTAGCCGAAGCTTACGATTGTGTCATTACTATCTGTGAAGGTAAAGTAACATGTCCGAACTCCGATGAAATCCCCCAGATATTAAAAATGTTCCACGATAACCCACTTTCTGGACACCGCGGGATAGTTGAAACTACTAATAAAATTCGCGATGCATATTTCTGGAAAGGTATGTCCAATGACATAAAAAATTACATAGACTCGTGCGTCACTTGTCAACGTAGTAAAATACAACGCAAAACTTTCCAAGCCCCCATGGTAATCACTTCTCAATCCACTGAACCTTTCGAAAGAGTATCCATGGATCTAGTATCTTATTCTGATATTAGCGAAAGTAACAATAAATACGTCCTTACCCTACAAGACGAATTGACTAGGTACGTTCAAGCATACCCCATACCTGATAAAGAAGCCATCACAGTAGCCAAACAATTAATACATTTCTGTCAACACTATGGAGTCCCTAAACGCTTCCATTCCGACCAAGGAACTGAATTTCTGAACAATGTCATGAAACAATTAATGAAATTCCTTGGTGCAGATCACACCTTCAACACAGCCTATCATCCGCAAACAAACGGTGCGCTAGAAAGATTCCACGCTACATTACGAGATCATATTCGAATGTACCATAATCGTAGACTCAAAAATTGGGACAACATAATCCCCTTTGCCATAATGTGTCATAACACATCAATAAACCAATCCACAGGTTACACTCCATACGAATTACTCTTTGGTTATAAACCACGTCCCTTTTATTCACTAAAATCGATACCTGATTACACAGCGTGTGATTATCTTAAAGACTTAAACGAACGCCTTAGAATTTCAAGAGACACCGCCTTACGCAGGATAGAATCAATGAAAGAAAAAGCCAAGGAGCGCTATGATAAACAAATAAAAAATGTAGCAGAATATCGCATTGGTAGCAAAGTCATGTTACGAGTTCCAAATCCTAACAATCTAGACGCAAAATGGGACGGACCTTTTGAAGTAATCCGGGTCGGGTTCAATGAAAATTATGTAATTAGGAAGTCCAACAAAAATCAACTAGTTCACGCTAATCGCCTCCGACCATTCAATGTACATGATTCAATAGTTTAGATCTCATGTTGGTTATTTATAATTATTATAGCTCAGTATATTTTATTACAGGGTTAGCCACCTTGCAAAAGCCCACGCTGACACATCCTTTATCCAGACACTATATGAATCTATGAATAATTAGTTTTATAATCTGTTCAATCATGAAATTAATACTTTACCTAATTTTATACAAGTTGTACATCTTTCTTAAGAATTCTATTTGTATAAACAAGTCAAATAATTCTAATGAGACAATTCCGTCTCTTTCAGGGCAATCACAGCCACAAGTAGTCTAGAAATAACAGAAAAACTGCCAACGTATTCAGGACTCTTCTTCAAGGAAGAAGGCACCCTATTTGTGTCCGACGAGTCTTGGAAATTAATAGTGTATAGAGACCTCAAACCTCTGTTTATTGCTCAGGAATCCCTTGGCAGATTATCGCAAAAGTTTCGGTCCATATCTGCTCAATATACAAACTTCCCAAATGTCCAATCAACAAAATCATTCTTAAAAACTAGTTTAGGCAAGATCGAAAATAGGCTCTCCGAACTCAGCTTTTATCTTGGTAAAAATTCACGTCAAAAAAGAGAACTGATTGACGCTCTGAGCTCTGTTCTTAAATGGTTAATTGGAACCCCTGATGCGAAAGATGCGAAGAGGTATGACGAATGTATCAATTTACTTGAAAAACGCGAATTAGATCTCACATCACTTATGCAGAAACAAATCCAAATAACTTCATCTACTATACAGAACTTCAATGAAACCATCTTCAAAATCTCCTTTGATGAACAAATTATTAATGAAAATTTAGATCGATTAAATAACTATTTCAATACTTCTGAGAATATAATTTTTAATATAAAAATTAGTGAAGAAATATCAACTATATCTTTACAAATTCTCGAATCAGTCACAAGTTTAGAGAATGAGATAGACGATTGTTTAACTAGCATTTTATTTGCTAAATCTAACATCATTCACCCCTCTATAATCAATTACAAGAAACTCTATGAAGAACTCCTTCTATCAAATCATATACGTACTAATAAGCGTTTGATTACTCCCGTAACTCTTAATAATATCCATGCCATATTAGATTCATCCTCTTTATCTGCTTATGTATACTCCAACCGTTTAATTTATGTATTAGAATTCCCTCTAGTTCAAAACGAACCTTTTACTCTATATCACATATACTCTGTCCCTATTCAACATCCGAACTCTTCCTATTATACCACTATCCTTCCTGAGCATATATACCTAGCTACAAACCCCAATGGACAACAATACATTTCTACGAGCTCGCTAGATAATTGCAAGACCTATGCAGCAAGAAGAAAGGTCTGCAACAATCTCGTCGTCTACGATTCTACAGCACGTCCCGTCTGTGAACTGCAAATCCTATTCAGCATTTCGCCCGCTCTACCGAACATCTGCGTAACCTCAACATTTGCCGCCAATATCAACACATTCCAGTACCTTGACAACAACAAATGGCTCTATATAATAACCAATGAAACTCAAGGTATACTTCAATGCAAGAACGACGTATCGCACCATAAATTACAAGGTATCGGCATTATCACTATACCAGAACATTGCAAGCTACATACTGGTTACAGCACACTAACAGCATTCCAGTCTAGCGAGGAAAATGTCACGTACCCAATCATAGTTCCTGATATCAGAACAGAAGATTGCTTCGAAGACATGAAGAATATTGAAGTTCCTCATCTAATGCCAATTTCCATCAGTGAACTGCCGCTGGATTCACTTAAACAAATCAAACATCATCTGGACAAATACTCTGATGAACTCAAGAAGATACAATCTCAATCCTTCATACAACGCCATCATAGCAGTTTCTTCTGGATTAACTTTAGCCTTGGATTAATCTTACTAATGTTCATTCTTCTCAAATGCTGTAAGCGCTACCCAAATGGATTCATAAGACGCAGACGTACATCTGATAGTCAAGGCTGCATCCAGATATTCAATCATTGCTTTGATAACTCCAGAAGACGCAATACTCATATGGCAATCCCTATGTCTCACTTGACGACTCCACAAGCAACAACGTGCATCTCCGATGATGATAGCGACACCCCTTCAGCAACATCATCGCAAAGATCAAGCGCTAACGCCCAATCTTTATTCTAAGAGGGGAGGTGTTATATATTGGACCATGTGTCGGACCCTACATTGAACCTTTACTGTTGTGTACGGAACCATAGTTATGTGAGTGCTGAACCCTAAGTGCGACGAGAGATAAGTTAAAGACTCCATTAGTTAATATCCATATTAGATAGTGCCACAACTACCTAGACCTTATTTACATTTCTCGCGAACTCTGAACTTAGTTAGTAAATAGTATCTTAAGCAACTATGTAAACATCCATCACATATATACCTTGTCCCGCCAATCCGCTCCTCAATTCATTTCCTAACTCCAACCAACTCGTTACTATGTTCAAAATTGTATCGCCTAGTCTAAGTTATTTTTAATTAAAATATATTCAGTTTATTTTAAAAAGTGAGTTTAACTACATACTGCGTAACAATTGAAACGTATTGTTTGAATTAAGTGTATTTTAACGTGATTGGAAAATAAACTTGTTGAGTTAAACAGTTTAAATTAGTTAAGTAGGTACCTACTTACGTACTTACTGTTATCTATTATAGTGATTATAATTTAGGTCATCGAATACGTCATTATGGGGACAGGTACTTTGAATAGGACTCGGTTTCGTCATCGACTCCAAATGGGACCCTAAAAGATCAGAATATCTAAGCATAAAATCCTCTAGGGATAGTTTACCACATGAATTACGGAGGTAAAGTAAAGTAAAGTACAAGTAAAATACATTTTATTACACAAATATAAAACAACAAACATGAGATGGAAAAGGAAATTGTGAAGTACAATTTAGGCGGGCTTATCGCTAAGAGCGATCTCTTCCAAGCAATCTTCGGGCAGAAGAAATGATTTCGAGAAAGAGGTAGTAGGTGTGCAAGGTTTATGGAAAACGTTATATAATACAAGAGAATATAGGTATAGGAGGTATTATAGTGGAAGTAATGTGTTATAGTTTTAAATTCATTTCTAAAAATGTGCCAGTGATTTTAAGAGGGCAAAGGCCGTTATAAATGCGAGCGCACGAAGCTGGCGCAAAAATATGTCTCCTCAAACAACTAAACTAAACATTGTAGTCTTTAGAATGGGACAACAAAGACTGCACTTGCATGCAAAATGGTATAGACTAAATTACTTCACCTCCTTTTAATTAAATGACCGTAGAAATTAACTTTCAATTACTTGGCTCATAACTTAGTTCTTTCTATGAATAATTATTGTGTGCTAAGTTGAATTATGAATTTGCATTTAATTTCCGTAAACTACAGGACATTTCATGCACTTTTAAGGCTGTCAGGCTGCAAAGTTACATAAACAAAGGTAGTCCTTTCTCATATAAATTAACTTTAGGTCGTTTTCAATTCAAGATGCAATAGAGTTGGTATGACACGAGTTTCGTGATAGTAATAAAATAGGCAGTTTAT
Source organism: Hofmannophila pseudospretella (assembly GCA_947369225.1). NCBI lineage: Eukaryota > Metazoa > Arthropoda > Insecta > Lepidoptera > Oecophoridae > Hofmannophila > Hofmannophila pseudospretella. Next base: position 6,078,565 of record OX376321.1, on the reverse strand, counting down.
CTAGTTGCTTTAAATTATTGTGTCGCCGTCTCTACTCTAAGCAGTTTAAATTAAAAACCGAAATTATGGTACAGCCAATTTTGCAACTATATGTTTGCCTGGACATGGGCAGTTAATTGGGTGTTTGCCCGCATTCCAACAATTTAGTTTAATTTCAAAGTGTTCTAAATTTGAATTCCTTACATTATTTACCAAGTTTTACTACTTATATGTACTTATCAAATAATTTATCCCGTAGTTACCTATTACGCTAAATAAAAAGGTGTCTGGGTTTTTATATGAAACTACACACTTTATGCCTATAAACTTTTTGCTATGGCGTCGCTATTTCAATTATAAATTGTCTTTGGGAGACAAGTTTTAATGATTTATTACTCTACCAGGTATTTTTATGCTTAGTTTCTTATACAGTCTCGATTTACGTTACCTAGTTTCTAGGTAATCTACTCTTGCTATATTACCTAAAATAGAACCAAATATTATAATATTTATTTGTGACGAGTTGAAAGCCATAGCACAGCAAGCTATGGCGGGTCCACTTCAACTCTCACCCCCAGTCGTCCACACTCCCTATATTTTAAGGGTCTATTTTTATAAGTCCTTAAATAAATTAGGAAAAGGGTGAAAAAAAAACCGTGAGCCGGTTTTGAACCTGCCTGCATTTTTATTTGAGTATGCCTAACATGGGTAACTGACGCTTAATAAACAAAAAATAGTACCTAAGTTTTTATGTTTTAAAACCAGATTTCAATTTTACAAAACCTGCATCAGCAACATTTTTCTCGGTTCCAATTCCGCCCTGTTTCCATGGCAGTAGAGGTGGAGTGCGGCGACCTCCGCCCTTCCGGCGTGCCCCGCTGACCCGGCTGAAACTGAAACTACAGCCATTTGCCCCACGAACTGGCTAGCCATTTACAAAAGGATTTCCAACTATTCAGGATACTTAGTTTAAAGTTAATATCAATAATAGTTCGTTAAACTGGCTCTATTTAAGGTACAAAATTAGTTGGTTTGTAATAAAATAAAATTGCCAAAATATAGTCAATAGAAACCAAACCACTTAAAACGTCAAACGATTTATCTTAATCTCCGATATAAATAAATACTTATCTTTCAAGATAAACTTCGGTTCCGGGTCCTAATTAATTAATTTGCTACCATTTGTATAATTTAAAATTCACAAATTATATTTTAAGCAAACGCCTTTCGAATCTTGAATAGACTTTGCTATTTAAGAATTTATTCTGTTAAAATAATACCGAGTACTAACTTGTGGGTCTACTAAATTAATGCCAGAGCGTCAGTAGCACAGTGGCTAGGACACCGGACTCCCACGAGGGAGGTCCGACTTCGAAACCGTCCAGTGCCATGTACCAATGAGTTTTTCGTATTTTTCAAAGACTTACGTACATTTACCAACTGCTCTAACGCTGAAGGAAAACATCGTGAGGAAACCTGCACACTGAGATGACCAGTGTGTGAAATGGGGTAGGCACAAAAGATGCTCAAGGGTCGAAATGCCGCTGGGGTTATTTCCGGCGGTTATTTATGATTTTTTTTAAATTACTTCTATTAGATGCAAACGATACGTCTGTAGGCAATAGCTGTACAAGGTACGATAAAAAACGTAAAGCAAAAGTATCCTTGAATATTGTATTATGTATGCCAAAACACGACATAACCTGCGCATGGGCTGGTACACCCAATAAAGAGCCAATAAAATGGTACACACTATATCGGTTCAGTAGCGCTTGAATTAAGATAATGTTCACACCTGCCCGGTCTGTATAAACGTCACATTTTGTGCCGAACGCTGTTACGAAGTCAGTTTACGATTTAGCTTCGCCGGATACTTAAGCCCGTTGACGCTGAGGTGAGGCGTCTGTTTACAGTTTTACAGTTCAATTCAATTTATTTCTTCGTTAACAATATAAATTGTGTTCGAAATTAAACATAATTACTAATTAACTAATCAATCATAGTAAAATTATAATTAACAATAAAGTATCAGCTAAATCAACAATAAGAACTGGAAATGGATTACATTCTTCATATCAATAAATTATATAATAAAGTCAAATATTGAAAACTAATTTTTAAGTACATACTTACTATTTTTTGACAGGGAACCCTGTCTTCCTGTTCAGAACGGGCGGTACCGCAATGGCGGATATCGAAACTATTGCAATCGGCTAACTGTAAATACTTACGGGGTTCCATGCCCAAAGTGTAAGGTCGCCTTCTGCACATTGTATTGTACCTCTCTTTATGTTGTATGTTTTGTTTTTGTCCCGGGTGTGCAATACAGTATATTTGTATTTGTGTAGACACGATCAGAAACTTGCTTCGGGTTTTTTCCCGTTAGTAATGGCTGTTCACTGCTGTTTTAGGATGTATTAAATATTGGTTATTAACTTATTATATTTGATTTAGTTACGGGAATACAATACTTTTTTTCTAAGTAGAAAGACGCTCATACATTGGACCAATTGGTCTAACCAACCCAAAATCAAACAACCTTAAAAAAATTAAGGTTGTTTGGTTTTGGGTTGGTTTTGAAAGGTTTTAAAAAAGTGATAGTAGGTATGTTTTGTGAAATATTCAACCATCTTTAATTTTGTAATAAATTACTGATGTTAAAATACTTATGTCGTGTTGTGGAATGAACTGAATGATCAAGTTGTAACAAAATATTCCTTTTCGGTTCTATACCTAATGAAAAGAAACTATGCGAGTTGTTTTTAGAACATTTGAAAGTGATAGCCTTGATTTTCTAAATCGCACAAAGTACGATGAATGAACAGTTTGCTCACTGTTTCACTGTACGTCGAGCATAATCGTGTCGCGAAGCGCGGTCCCTTTTTATTGCGGTTCTGTTTACAACATATTTTATAGTATCAGCTGTTTGATTACGTCACTAACGGTTAGGAATTCAGCCTTTTGGAAATTTTAGTGCCTTAATTAATCACTTTAAACTGCTTCTCTCGAAGGGTGGGAAAATTAAAGACTATATTCAACCTGAGTAACTTAAGTTTTCCACTTGGGATATCGTCATATATACTTACATAGATTTTATAATCGCAAATGTAACTGTGATTAGTTCTTATTTAAGTTTTGATTTCAAGTTCCAATATCAGTATGGGTATGGTACAAAGTTTTACCAAAAAGCAAATCCATGCCGATGTGCGCAAGACCCGAAAAAACAACATTCTATTCAAATTTTTGTGGTCAAAGCCAATGAAGATTTAGAATGACCAGGTACAGATCTATTGTCTAGTTTACCGTTGAAAGCTTAACTGTTTTATGGCTCTAATAAGTTGTGCAAGTTTTACAATCACAGGTGATTGTTGTTTCTCAATGGAGTTCTTAAGAATAATTTCTTTAGTCAAAAAATTTTTGCAACGGTCTTTCTCACAATGCGTTTTAGATAATATTGTCGTTGTACAATCGACCACTAGCTTCAAACTAGCTAGCTTCCACTAGCATCTCAACCTTCTGGTATATTTCAGATTCTCAAATTTTCGGGTAGGTTGACCTGTGGTTGACTGTACAACTCCGCAATTAAATGTAGAGAGTTACCGTTAGGGTAATGACGAAAGCGTAGGTAAAATACTACAGAAATAAAACAAGATAGAACGGTGAAGTGGGCCATACGTGTCTCAATCTTGCAATATACTGCAAGATTTCATTCATTAGGCGCCTAGTTTTCGACGCGGATCAATCAGAGCGGCTGTGCTAAAATGCCTTATTGTGCGGTTAGTAACTGTCGTGTCGTACTTGTTGTTCTTACAGTTACTAACCAACTGTAAGAACAACAAGCACGACAGTGAATCGATCAAAATGAGGTATTTCGTTCGTAATCACGTCACTTTGGGGGCGTTGCTTATGAAAATGTTGATACGCGCGATACATATGGCAGCTCGCCCGCGTCACCGTTCTATCTTGATTTATTTCTGTGTAAAATACATTATGTCCACTAAAATTCATAATGTAGAGTCTTCTAATGTGGTGAGGCACAGCAGCTACCATTTGTCTCTGAAAAAAAAAGTCTTGTTAGTGTGTGACACTTTGTGCCCATTTAATAGGTCTACATATTCTAATAACATAACTACAAAATTTTAAAACTTAATTTTAATGTACTGTACTGATCTATTCAAATTCAGATTAATTTATTTGTCCAGAATGTAGGTACATAATTACAAGATGATATTTTCTAAACAAATAGCCGATACATTCTAAAACAATGAGCATGCAAATATAAAAAATAAATAATATAATAGTCAAATAAATTATAAAATATAAATGTCATTTAGACCTACAAATAATATCTATTATTCTTATAAGTAATTATTTAATGATATGAGGAATTGGCTAAAGTGAAGGGGCTTTGGTACAATACACTTAATTACATGCCGGCCTGGGCTCCATGGTTCGACTGTGTCAGTCTTGGTAGGGAGCTACTTGTCTTGGCTTTTAGATTACGCTCGGGTCACATTCCGTTAAATAAGTTTTTGCATTTGGTGGGAAGAGCTGCATCACCGTTTTGTACCAACTGCAACACAATAGAAGACCTCAGTCACCTCCTAATGGAGTGTGACCTGGGGAAATTTGAGAGGAAAAAAATTGGCCTCAATAGGTTACAAAATGGGAAGCTCAATATTATTTTGAGTCAGCCCTTATCTGATAATATGAAACACTTACTGTTGTTTGCTAAGTTGGCTCTCAAAGTGAGGGCTGACTCTAATAATACTTGAGCTTCCCTTTCCCTTTTCTTAGTGACCCTAACGAGGCTGACTTGGTCACCTTGTGGTGTACCAAAGCCTCTAAGCTGAGATTTAAAAAAATTATTCATTAACCGAATAGAAACATTTATTCAGTCACCATTCAAATAAATTTCTTTTAAATACTCTTGTGGGTAAGTCGGCAAACCGTCGTGGTAATTTATTATATATGCGTATTACCATTAAATAGACAGAATGTCTAAAACAATGTTAGGCACATAATCAATACGGAATGTCAAATCAATGTTTCAATCTCCGTCATACATAAGTTCCGTCCACCTTCAGTCCGCTTCTAGAATAATGAGCATCAATTAACATTTCATAAACCACTATGGTTTACGAGCTGCTCAGCAAAGGATTACAGCGTGTGTATTTTCAGTACACACATCCATTACTCATTGTAGTTTCCTTTCCGTTGTACTTACTTCCCCTACTACCCTCTATTCCTCTATTCCTCTCTCTTTACACCGTAAAATGTGAGCAGTAAACATTGCACAAAGCTGGGTTTTAAAGTTTAACTTTTTTCATCGACCATGAATTCCACACGACAATTGTAAATAAATCTACTTAAATGTAATTACAATTACGTTCGAGACGTAAATTTTAATCAAATATGTAAATTAGAGTATGACGCGTGCTTACTTACTTAATATGCGTTTGTAATTAACGGTAAACTAATTAAAGTTAACTATCTTCTAAACGAAAGAAAAAGCAAAGAAAGGCATGGACTGCCTTTCAGATATGTAGACAGTTTATTAGTAAAAGTTCCTGTTTTATTAAAACAGCTAAGTAAATTAAAAATAGAAATAGAACATCCTTTATTAAAGACCATATAGGTACATATGACAAAAAATATGTAAGAAATATCACAAGATGAATAAGATTCTAACTTGACCAAATTTTCCATACTCAAGTGATAAGAGTAATAAACATATGATATGATCTATTAAAAGGGCCAAGTTCAGCTGAGTGTCGCTAGATGTACAGATACCTATTACTTATTGGCCATATACAATAATTCTAATTGGCCAGATTTGAAAATATTCCTTAAAATAGTAATTCTAACGGCGGCTTCAAGATCAAAGCCTGTAGTTAAACTATTTAACAAAACCGCACTTAAAACTTTCGCTTAAGAATTATTCGTACTACCAGTATCTAGAGAGTTACCTAGTACAAGTGATTTTGCTATTAAGTACCTATAACTTGACGTATCTAAACGTCAAGTTATAGATAATAACAAAATTGATAGTTGCAATCCTAACCAACTTAAACTTGCGTTACGTAAATTGACGCTAACACGAATTTAAATGGCGGGTTAGTTCTATATGATTTTCTTACTCTTAAGTTACCTTAGTCTTGTATTTGATTACTATAACGTTTATTGCAATGTGATCTACTGATTACTAAATAAATATTTAATGCTGTTTATTTTACTTCAGTTAGATTAGACTACAGTTTGATACAGATGTATCTTGGTATTCAAAGTTTAGAATAAGTGTTTAATATGCTCAGTAATTGCTAGTACACTATTTTTTTTTTCAAATGACCCGTTTCTTTTTGAAAATTACTGTTTTTACGTTGTTCTTCTAATGCAAAGTGATATTTCAGAACCATTATATTACCTTAGAGTAAATCTAAGACGTTTTGGTATACGTTATGCTGAAAAAAATTCTATTGTTCCAAATTTGAAGTCGATAGCTTTAGAAGTTCCTGAGAAAACACAGTTGTGTCATACACTAAAGTTTCACCATAAGGATTCCTTTTTCGCCAGTTTGGTACAGAACTCTAAAAATTAAATTGATACAAAAATCAGCAGGTTAATTACTGTCATATGAATTTCACATAGCTGTCTCTTGGTACCGCAGACGGCATGCAAATTGCAACAAATTACACGTGCAGCAACACGTCATGACGTCATAAAGGCCGTGGGTGTATGCGTATGCGCATCGAGCAATTGAATCCGTGACAGCGGTGTCGCGTCATAAATCTGAGTGTGACTCTTCAATACAGTTAATTATATGGAATATGTTTATGTATAATGTAGTGTACGGTTATTAGCGGTGAATGGAAAAGGTAGGGTTTTACTTAAAGTTGACGAGAAGGCTAAACAACTAATAATACCAACTAGTACTCCAAATAAATAATTAGTTATTTAGAATACAGCTACAGTAAATAATATTCCTAATAAAGCGATACCTAATTTTTTCAAAAATAAGTCACCTGATATTTTTGTCGAAAAAAAAAAAAATGACAATGAATTCATTTGCATTCACGGCAGAGGACTATTTATTTTGTTTACTAAAAAACTGAGAATGCTGTAATATATGTAATTGGTATGAGAAATACTGTCTTAATATTGACAAAATAACAAGAAAAAATTTACTTTAATTATCCGTGGATAAGGTTACTATCGTAACCTATTTTTAGTAAGATGTCCTTAATTTAGTAAAGTACCTACTTCGGATGCGACACACCGCAGCTGGCGTGCGCCAGCGCAGGATTATTGAATCCGCGACAGTCGCCTCACGTCATAAATCGCTGGCGTCCCTCCATTGTTCCCGAAGATGTCAAAGATCAGCAATTTGCCATTGTGATGCCGAAGGCGGGACTTTACCTTATACTGCATTAACGTGGGCAACGCGATATTGCAGTTACCTAGATTTTAAATTATAATCTGCTTTTCATTTTAAAATATTCAATTGTGAGTACAGTGAGTCGCATGATGAAGTGTTTTTAGAACTAATATTTCTACTTTTTTTGCAATTTGAACTAAAAAGATAAATGAACGAAGATATATCTTACTTAGCAAGCCAAGCGTGTCCTAGATCTCTAAACTTTTTATTTCCAAGCTCTAAGTTTTTTAAACATCCTACTTTGTCTGAAATTGTTTTAAATACATACCTACGTTCTTAAAAATTGCATTAGATAAATTAGCATACTTATCATGTGATCCTCAAAAAAATTGATTTATATCTCTACCACAAACGTGTTGTTCCACCTTTTTGTTTTGCTTATTTGACTATGTGTGGGAAACAGACAAAATCCTCGTAAACCAGTATACATACGAAGGCAATTAGTCATCTATAACATGGATACAACTCCAATGTACAACAAATGCAAAACTCGTAGTGTTCAAAATGTTCAATGTCAAATTAAAATAGGCATTTTAACACTAAATACTTTTCTTGTTATCTGTACACAAGTCGAGTATCGTCCAAACGTCGATTTGCAAGGCACGACGGACACGGGGCTCATCTCCGTTACTTGGCACCCTGAGGGCAATAGAACTTCGTTCCAGTGTACACTGGTTGCACGAATTGATTGCTACACTGTCTTGGAAAAATTGATTGATTGATTTGATTGGTACACTGTCTTGGAAAAATTGGATAACTGGTTTTGTAACGTTTTTAACTACGTCAGACGCCAGCTAGCAGATATGGTTCATACTATTTTTCATCTCTACATCATTGGAGACAACATAAAAAAATAAAAACAGCCTTTAATTCTTACTACTCATACACAATCATTAATAAAATAAGATAATATTAACATGTCATTATTCATTATTTCATTAAATTATTATAAATATTGCATAGGCCTCCCCCAATTTTTTCCAGTTTTCTCTGTCCCTCACCATTCTCTTCCAGAGTGCTCCCATTTTCTGATAAACGATGGGACGATATCTTTGCAAAGAAAAAAATGGAGACAACAAATAGGATTCAAATATGATAGCGTTGGGTAAATTGTTCACCTAGATCCAGTACCTGCCCCATTTTCTACGATTCTTCTAGAATTATTTTTTTAGGTTCGGCTCCTTATAGGACCATGCCAGCTTCTTGAAATTAAAGGAAAGAGTTACAATAAGTAATTCGTTACCGTCACGCTTTGCCTAGTTGGCAGGTCTTGGTCACAGGAAAATGTGTAGAAAAAGAAAAACAACTTCTACGACTAGTTTATAATTTATGATAAATTATGACCAGCTCGTATGACTCTTGCTTGTTAATTATTACAAACAAAGATTCTAAGTTTTACATTTTTAAAGCTTCATTTCCTGTTGTGTTACTGTTACGCGTACTAGTATTTGTACCTATTATGTCGTAATAGCTACTCGGTATCACTAAAGATACTATTATGTCACTCCCACATTGGTACACGACTACACGAGCCATCAGCCAAGCCAGTAAGTACGCGTCTGTATTATCGACCCACGAAATTGTGGACAAGTTCAAGGTTCCAATAAAAATTACACGTAGTAAGTACGTACACACCAGACCACGGGACGTGACGAATTATTGCACGATAATATTTTATGATACTACACATTTAAAACACTGTATGTTTGTAAATAAATGCGAGTGAAAATTCTCTAGCATGTGCTCGTCGGTGAATGTGAATTTGCTTAGTGTGTACGAGCATTCTTTTTACGAAGGCAGGCAGTTATGATCATTATATCCCTAGGTTGAGTGTACGGGGTTTTTGTAGCGACTGGCTTTGAATTATTATTTTCCTATACTTCGTTCAGATGAACCTAAAATCATATTTACATTTACTAAATTAAAAATGTGTTTTATAATCGAATATATTCCGATTCACGAAGAAACGGAAAAATACTTATACTATTTGTAACTCCGAATGATATTATGTTAATTTTATGACTCATTAATGTATGTTCACATAATATTTTAAGGTCAACGCATATGCACCGAAGCAGAGAGGCACAACCTAACAGGGAATTGTGGAGTTTCATGAATTCAAAAATTTACGTTCTTTCACAGCACATTCAAGCCTTAGGACAGTACCTTCCTGTAGAAAATACCTATAACTCAACTCTCGAAGAAAGAAAAATCATTTCTCCTGAAATAAAGTACCTATTTATTAAAAAAGTTGACAGTAGATAAGTACTCGTATGTGCCAAAAGTGACAACTTTTAGCACTTTTGGTTTCTACTTAGCTAATTGTTTCATTAAAAAGGTAGTAAAATTTTATAAAATAATTCTTCTACCTCATAAAACAATTCTACTGTCCACTTTTGAATAAATGTTCTAATGCAGGAGAAATGTTTTTTTCGTTAGTGCAGTGGTTAGTTTCGTTCGAGTGCCTTACGACTCGTATAAGTACCTTTAAGTTTTGGTTTGTGTATTTAAGTACATATATAGGTACGTACCTATAACATGGTTCTATTGTTAATGTTTTCCCTCATATATTTCAGAAATACCACGTCACGATCTGAAGATAACTATAAAATATGACTCGAGTGTTTATGAAATCTTAAGAAAACTTTATAAATATTATTAAATAGTCTTTGTAACATTATAAAAGCATCAAGACGAATTCTCACATTTGTATAATGTTGTTTTATGTAAGTACTTAAGCATAATACAGGATATTAAGACATATTTTTTTTGTTCCATCTGCTCAAAAATGGGCCTATTTTTTGACTGAAAACTGTGCGGGAAGTGCCACATTCCCGCACTAAGTGAGAGTTATTTTAGTTAATTATAACCCACGAGCGGAAGTACTCAACTATCAAGTCGCTATTTTATTATACCGAATACACACAAACCGCGCCTTCTAAACAATAGATTCTATTCTATGTAGTAGGTAAGTCCGTGATGCAGATGACATTTCACGATTAATAATTTATTTAACCATAATCTCATTTTATATGGAAATATACAGTTTCCAATATTAAAAGACGTAATTACTTCTAAATTTTCTAATTAATAGTAGCTAATGGCATAAAACAAACAGTTCATTTATTTGAATATTATGTACCTGAGAATATTATGGACCGCTTACTTACCATTGACATATAACGACATTGACCGCTAACATTTTTATATTTTTATTTTCTCGGGTAAGTAACAAAAAATATCGTCTCTAACACGTGAGTACCAACTTGTCGCACTCGTGTGCCCACAACACTCACTTTCGGCTCGTGTTACGTAATACGAGTGTGTACTCGTTGCGACAATTTGGTTGTTCCCGCACTAGTTCGACAATCTACTATAACTGCTTATTAAAATGAAGAAAAGTGTATTCATAGAGACACAAGTTAATATCATTATTTTGTATGATTTTGTAAATATAAGTACTCATATAAGTACCTATATGTACGTTTATCTTTCCATTTTGACCACGTAAGCGGATATGCGTCTTTCCATTCAACGTTTAGCCAGTGATTCTGCAGAATTTTAACTAGGTAACACAATTCCAGTTCCAGTGTTCTATAGGTCGGTATTCACGCCCGTATGAGTTATAGTGCTGGAGGGCTCGGAGCTGTGTTTACAAGTCTCCTACTGCTCATTGTGTCTGGGTGCGCATTGCTGGCGTTTTATCTATTGTTTATTGTTATCTTAGCGCCAACAGATACTTGATTAATATTGCTGTTGAACATTCATCTAGACGCTGATTTATTGATTAAATATAATGTTTGATTTTATTTGTCAAAATAAGATAGATTTATTCTCAAGAATACAAGTATAATATATTGTGATATAAGTGCGGAAAGTCAACAATTGGAAACAACCTAAATTAGTAAAATTAGTTAGTTCGGAACCGAAACCTGAATCTAATTACATATTTTATTGTTGCAAGTCAAGTTCCCTTCCGTTTCAGTAGCGTTCCTAGTTCCAGAAAAATAAAAAGCATTTGTGCGAAATGATCAACTTTAGTGTACATGTCATGAAAGATACTTTATATGAGGTGTTGTGATTAAAAATATTTGTATTCCGTAACTTAATAGAGGTGCGTGTACTTGCGTAGCATCCGTTACTTAACAAGTTATTGTTTCAGATTCAGTCACAAAAATGGTTAAATTTAATTATCATTTTAAATATAAGTAGATAAACTTTTTTCTTTAATTGTGCTTTAATTTTGTTGATTCTTAATCATGATTATGTTAATTATGGTTCTTAATCATATAAGTTAAGAGTTTTTAAATGAATTAGCATATGTACCTACATTAAACATAATATATGTCATTGTTTGTAGTTCATTCCTTTCTCTGTAATAATATGTAGGTACAGTCGCGGTCTGAAAATGTTTACCAGGTCTATAAATGCATACCTACACACGTTAGTTATTATAAGATCTTAAATATCTGGTATCAAAAATCGTTAATAATCTTTTTGTGATGTCGGAAGTGAAAAAGCAATAAAATGAGACCAATTTACATTAGTAATATACTTCTTGCAATAATTTGATTTACTTTTAAACGCTGCACAATTTTGAAACGTAGATTTTATGTAAACTGGTAGACACTTTCAGGCCGCCAACAGTGGCAGGTACAGACCTACCACAACTCAACTTATTAATGTAGAGGTAGATAGGTGCAAAACACTTAAATGTCTAGACCTGACATGAAATATGTAGTAAGTAAATAAAATTAATGTTGTTGAATTTAGAAAACAAAATGTAACAGTTGCACTGTTTCCCACGTGGCGACGACGCCAAGTTTCATAGTGTCTACATTTCAAATGTATTTGTACCTACATAGATAGATAGATTAATACTTTATGGCACACAAGAAATTTACATAGGAAAGGAAACATGGAATAAGTGTACAAAGGCGGCCTTATCGCTCAGAGCGATCTATTCCAGGCAACCTCGCCTAGGTTGCCTATATAATATTACATTTTATCAGTTTATTATTTGTCTTTAAATTGACAGGAAATCATCATCAGCCTATTTTAAGATAATTATAATTATAAATAAAATAAATAAAATCTATTTCAGTAGTTTTATTTTTATTTCTCATTTTTTTATTAAACACAATTTTTAAGAATATTTTATATATAATATAACTTATATAATATAAAAATTGTGATATTATAATATCCTTAAATATTTCTTAAAAATTAGATAAGAATTCTTATAAAATTATATTATTTTTAGAAATTAAAATATCCTTAAAATAATATAATACAGCTTTAAGTTCTATAACCGAATTTTACGCACATTTGGACTTGTACCCCAGTCTGATATTTATGTCTTTATAACAGGCTCGCGTGTGTAACAGCAGTATGGCACCACGCATCTTACGTCACTGAATTACCTCTCGCTTCCTTCAGTATCGGATACGAGTATCAACTGTTTTCATTAGAAAAATAATCTTCTTCACTCTATTTTGTTATGATTCTTGACATTCGTATGAATAGAATAATGTAGGGGAAGACACCATCAATCTATACTCTGTGAAACCGTCACAAAGTAAAATTAATTGTAGCTTCATAATTTGATACAAAATTTAGTAGTTTATGAAATCAAAATTGTCACGTACCTAAATGAAAAAAAATATTTCTTTTTTAATTTTATTAATGCCGCCGACAACTTGGACTCCGCACTGTTGTCGACGGCGTTTTGAGGAGCTGTCATAGCTGGCGTGTTGGACGTTTCATAGTCGTATAAAAAGTATTGTATGCAACTGCACGTAATTAGCCATTGTAAAACTCGTTTTTTTTAATATTTTGATACTCGCTACGCTCGTATAAAACTAAAAACTCATTTTACAATGGCTGTTATTACATGTCAGTTGCATAAACTACTATTATTTGTTTATATGGAATGAGAATAGATATGTATAAGAGATTGTCACAGACTAATATTGCATTTCATAATTGAATAAGTAAGTAGATAGGTAAGTACATATCTATATTATAGATATTATATATTTTTCATGTCCAGATTGAACTGAATACCATCAACATTTTTTTGAAGATACATGCCTGTCATGAAGAGGCCTAATACATTGCAATATAAATTGCCTATATTTCGCATAATCTATCATATTTCGTGGGCAAGCATATCCCTCATATGGCGTGTATCACGACAGTATCCCTGGCTGATCCGGGAAGGCGCAGCATATTCCGCTAACCACCTCGCAACGGTTTATAAAGGGTTATTCATGTGAATTATTATATTGTTAACCCTCAAGTGCCTCTAGTCTATCTTTTAGTGGCAATTTAGCTCGGTTTTTGCAGCTCTCGTGGTGGTCTTGTTTTCGGTTAAATTGGTTTGAACAATTTTCAATGTGTAAGTAAAAGTAAAATTTGGTTCCAGAATTACCTAGGTACGAGTATGTGATCAAATCTTACACGGTGCTCTATGATGATTGTTTATGTTGTAAGCACATAATAAAATGCTTATTTTAAGTATTTAATCCAAAAGTAAGTAACTTGAAAGTATCTTCTTCTTCTTCAGGTCCTAGAACACCTAGTGGTGCATAGGGCTGAGACAATATTCTTCCATCGCGCTCTGTCCGATGCCGCAGACTCTATGGTTTCCCAGGAAACTTTAGCCGCATCCAGGTGTTTTTGAAGACTACGTTTCCATGTAGCCCTGGGTCTTCCACGTTTGCGAGATCCTCATGTAGGTTGCCAGTTCAAGGAGGCGCAGGCGATGTTTTTTGGGCGACGTAAGGTGTGCCCTATCCACAAACATTTCCTACGGCGGATCTGTTCAGATAATGGTTTTCACGCGCCATAGCCCACAGGTTAACGTTAGAGATTGTTTGCGGCTAAAACTTGTTAATAAACACTTGCAAATATTATTTTAAAGCGACATTACAATATACCCTAGAACTCCAGTATTCAAACTAATCGATCAGTAATTGTCCTGGCATTTCCCGTAGGGTAATGTTGATTTACTGGCGGCCAATAATTGATACCCTGCAACGTGCCGAGCTGCAGTTTTTTTGTTTTCACTATAACCAGAGTCACGTGTAAAATGAATTATTATTCATGTCGTGTCTGAGCGATCTTTAAGTGTAATTGTCGGAAACCTAGATGTTCTACTGGTTCTACTCCAGTTTCAGAATGCTTGTTTAGTAATAAGGGTGCCATTTGATCATTTATTAAACAATTGATCAGTGTTAACAGTTTATAATTTTTTAATAACTAATATTTTGAACCAGTTATAGCCAGTAGTTCAATCGGATATTACACAGCTTCATAATGAATCATGCATTTCGAGCAAAGAAAATTTGCACACATATATTATATTTAATACACCCAAAGGATTGTTTTGAAGATTAGAGCCCACGCAGATCACCGCTCTTCTACGAGGGAGAGGGGGCCAAAGTGTCACCTCTCCGCGCTCCAGTAAAAAATTATAAAGTCATCGTTATACCTACCAGGGCATTTTTGGTGTTGATTTCTTATAAATAAAGGATGACGAATTCAATTTTGAAACAATATTTTCACTATTCCATTGAAGAAATTCGAGAAAATTAGAGGAGAATAGTTTAAAATTGATAACAAAAATGTCGATCTGTTATGAC
The DNA here is from genome assembly GCA_947369225.1 of Hofmannophila pseudospretella. Taxonomy (NCBI): domain Eukaryota; kingdom Metazoa; phylum Arthropoda; class Insecta; order Lepidoptera; family Oecophoridae; genus Hofmannophila; species Hofmannophila pseudospretella. Next base: position 6,063,505 of record OX376321.1, on the reverse strand, counting down.
GTTAACGTTACGTCTGTAACTGATAACGTTAAAAGTAATGCAAATTTAGGAAGATAAAAAATACTTTTATAAAGCCACATTATTCTAAATTTTAAAGAGATTCACTACTCGTCAAAAACTATACTAGTACTTTTTACTCACTGATATATTTTTAATCATTTAAAAATTCAATTACTTACTTACTGGTTTGTAAATAAGTACAATTGATTACCTACAACTACTACGAGTACCTACACTGAATGGAATATTATTATAGTGATTTTTGTCTCACATCAAGAAATTGTAAAGTGTCACTATTTAGATTTTTCCGAATAAGTCCCAAACAGTTCGCCCGAATACATTCTTGTGGACTTGTTCGAAAACGGGGACGCGATGAGAATTTCATATTTGATCTATGCATTCCTCAGTCTTGACGGATTACAAAATCTATCGCTATAACAAACATTGAATACAATTCGCAAGAACCGGCAACAGAAATCCAGAAACATTCTCTTTGACCCAGAATAGGTTCAAAACCAAATTAATACAAGCAACAATGCGGTGTCTAGTTCTACGGCCGACCTTGCCATAGCAATAAATTCAACAGTTATGACACGCAAATCTCCACTAACTGCATATGATTTATAATGTTAGTCGTTACGAATACGGGCAGAACATTTGCTAGGGTTCAACCAGTACCTTTGAGCTTTCGGTTTAGGCCAAAAGGGACTGACGTTTGGGTTAAGTTCAGAATACTTAAATACTTTAAATGTATTTTTGACAGATAAATTGTAATGACATACTTTGAATTAACACTATTTATTATATATTTTTAGACACTACCTTTGCTTCTTATAATAATTTGCACGCCTAGTACAAGGCAAAATGTATTGGTACTTAACTACCAACAACATCCTGTAAATACACATTTTTGCAAATAAAGATATTCTGTATTCTATTCTGTATGGTTACTGTAGACAAATTTGTGGCTTTAGTCAAAAGGAGCTAAACTTTTGAATGTGAACTTTTGGCAGGAAAATGTGCAAATATTTCTTCAGAATTAAAAAATGTTTATATTGAAAAGCCTTGTAGATCATGTCCAAAAATGGTCAATTTTGAATGAGATAAAGATTTAAGTGGAAATGTTCTTCTGAAGTCCTAAAACTCTACCTACTACTACCTACTATATGTATCCTGGGAACCAAATCCAAAACTTTTGTATTCGGCTTTGGTCAAAATAGAGCAGAACACTACAATTGCTTGCCATGGTGAACTCGTGACTGGATCGTCTGGATCAGCCATTTTGTAACAGAGTCGAAGGTAACCCAAATTGTTTAGGTAGTTTTTGGTAATGGAATTTATATTGGTTTTGCAAAGCGACATTGACGTTCATACATACATAAACTCACGTCTATAACACAAAATATATAGATATTTTGTGTCCATAATCCCGAGGGGGTAGACAGAGGAACCACCGACAGGTAATTCCCATTTTGGTGTAGAATAGAATCCAAAAAACCCTTTATTCGCCTCGTACGAATAGACTTGGGGTGGTGCTATTCTTTATGACCGGCACGACACATGGTTTGACGTAAGTAATTGATGAGTTTATCTTATATTCTGCAAAAAAAAAAAAACAGAGAAAGCAATACTATCGTCCAAAAATATTTGAAAACCTTTCAACCTACAAAAGTGGGCATTTTTAAGCGGTTACTCTATTGTGTTAAAAATATTTTAGGACATTTTGGTAAGTGTCATGACATGAAATATGTTTGATTTTTGAATAAAATAATGCCAATTCTATTAAAGCAAATTAAACTAATGTATGCTAAGTTAACCATGTTCAATATTTCTTACGTTGTTTGAACTGCAAAGCGCAGCGGGCGACCGTGCGCAGGCGCCGCATTACAACGTCCCCATTGGCCCCCGAGCGACAGGGCTGCCAATCTACAAATAACGAGTGCCCAACACAAGCCGCCATTATAATTTAATTGAAGACTTGCAATAATTACCAAGTGATGCTTGATTAAGAACGGATGTGAAGCTGTGATTAAGTTCGTTGTTTAAAGTTCTTGGTAGCGGTAAAATGTATTAATAATAACAAGTACGTGTTGACGTTTATATATTATACTACATATTATATTATAAGGAACGAGTAAACATTAACATACAATATTTATAATTTCCCTTTCATGATTTATATGTCTATTTCCCATAAATAGATGGATATTTCTATGACGTTTTTTGTTCATCATCAGCCTACTATTGACCCCACTGTTGGGGCACACGCTTTCCGTTGCACAAGGGGGTACGACGTGCCATGATCCATCGAGCGGGCCCAGTGCTGATTGGTAGATTTCACACGCCTTCGGAAACTTTTAATTTTCTCAGACATGCAGGTTTCCTCACGATGTTTTCCTTCACCGTTAGAGCAGTCCGTAAATGTACGTAAGTCTTGGAAAAAATTGGAAAACCATTGGTACATGGCATTACATGGTTTCGAACCCGGACCTCCCGCATCTGGCGCCCTAGCCACTAGGCCACCGACGCACCGACGTTTTTTTTGTTATCAAACGATAAATTATACGTAAATGCACAGTAGTCAGTAGAGCTTAGTACGCTAGTCTAGGAAAAGGGTTCTTACCTGAGGCAAAACAGAGCTAGGATATGGGTGATCACTCCAAAATTGGAGCATTCATCAATGCATCGAACGTAAGTAGTTTATTCGCATTAAATCATACCAGTCATAAATCTCGCAAACCCGTTCTGCAGCTTATCAAAACAATACGCAGACACACTTCCAACTGCATATCGAAAAATGTCTTCCTTCCCATCTTCACCAAACGACAATTTAACTTCCATTACATATCACAAGGTCCTATTTTCAATGTCATTAAAAGCAAAGTTAATTCTTTTTAGAAATATGCAGAGACCATTTCAAAATTAAGCCTCAAGAGTATGATAAATTTTCATAAATCAGAGGTTATTTATTGGAGTATAGACTTTAAGGTGTTGCCTAGCGGTTTGTTTTAGTTTTATAGCATTTATGTGGTTAAGACATTTCGTAGATTTGGGATGTACTGGGTAATCGGACCCTCATCTCTCGTACGATATTTCGCAACCATAGGTTGGTCTAAAAATAAAAACTGATCCTGGGAGATAATGTTTCGAGAAATGTTCGTTAAAATAAAATTACAAATTTCCGCCATGGGCGATCGCCAAATGACCGTGGAAAGAATAAACGCATCGATATTCAACGACAAATTAATACGATAACACCAGTCAATTCGCAACAAGAAATATTACGAGTTGAAATCCAAATAGAGCCACTTATAACCCTGTGTCTGGTATTTACAGTTGCTGATAACTGATAGCCGGTGTGGTGTTTTCGCACAATTAATTTTCAATAAATAACGATATAAAATGAGTTATAAGTACGCGAACGCCCCGTGAGGCGAAGGCATCGCGCTCAGCCATCGGACCCTCCGCTTCGTAGGAGGCTTTTGACAGGTTTGCCTTACAGGAAATTAAAAAAATATTTGTTAAAATGTGGGGCCTTAATATCCTATTATACTTTTACGAAAGTGTTGCCATATTCATTGACTTGACTACAAAAGTATTGTAATAATAATGAACCAGGTATTTTTGTAAGTATCAAATAATAGTACATTACTGCATCAGATGCCACGAAGGTAGCCATTACTGGCCGCGGATCATATTGAACGACATAAAGGCTAAAAATGGTTATTTCGGCCGATGCTTGTATAGTGCTTTTCTCAAATAATGCAAGGAAATAAAAAAACACATTGAAAATACTAATTCCAAGTCGAAAATACTAGGCGTCCATAAAAGGAAAGAAGTGGCGTTGTCAGTAGGAGCTTGAGCTGCTCGTGCTGGTGGTGATGCACGTGCACCGATCGCGCATCACCACCAGCGCGATTCGATTACGGAATCGAATGAAATCTCTTTAGTCCGCACCGCACTGCGTTTTGATGTTACAATTCGAATTAAAAAAGTAAAAAATAAAAAATGAGAGAATTCCTGGCCTTAACCCAGTGGTAAGGATGTATGAAAAACCATTACGGTCGTCAATTTTTTTTTCAAATAAGTATTTAGCTTCGAGACAGGAAGTATGTACTTCCCTGGCTCAAAATTCGAATGTATTGAGCACATTTCCGAGCATCTTTGAGAAAATGCTATTTTTATTTCCAATGAAATGAAATCAATGGTTGATGTTAAAAATACGTGACGTAATAATTTTCTAATAAAGAAACTAACTTCACCAACAAATATTATTTTGGATGAAGGAAAATCTACGGTTGTCCACTATTACTGTAAGTTATGAACAATAGAATACGTCAAGTCAAGAAATATTTTTTTACAAATCGTAAATTCGCATTTTAATATTTAATTAAAGGAACAGTAGTTGAGTTGAATTTTAAAAATCTACCATATTATTACATGAGTAATCATAAATACATAACAAGAACCAGCAAAACATGCATGCCCCATATCTGTAACGCAGATCACAATCTGCATAATTGTGCAAAATATTGCTGTCCGTCCGTCTGTCTGCTTTCGTGTAGATAAGAGAGATAGCTTGCCCTTTGTTACACGGTAATGCTTTCTTTGTGATGTGATTGGAGTTATTTATTAGATGTCTGTTGTGAAGGAAGTATATGCCTGAGATTATAATGATTTCATCCATATAAAGTAAGTAGGGTATTTTAGTGTTATTATAGTTATACTTTTTTTGGCAAGTAGGGTAGGCGTCGGTGGCCTAGTGGCTAGGACGCCGGGTTCGAAACCAGGCAATGCCATGGCATGGTACATGTACCAATGAGCTTTTCCGATTTTTTCTTACGTACATTACGACTGCTCTAACGGTGAAGGAAAACATCGTGAGGAAACCTGCATGTCTGAGGAAATTAAAAGTTTTATTTTTTATTTATTTTTATTTTGAATATGGAGAGCAGACGAGCAAACGGGCCACCTGATGGTAAGTGATCACCGTCGACAATAGACATCTCACCTCTCTGTATTAATATTAGAGGGTTTTTGATGCGCTGCTAACCTTGACGACTAAGATCGCCTCATGTGCCGGAAATTACGCTGGCTCTCTTACCCTTCAAACCCAAACACAGAAATGCATGCATTTCTGCTTCACGGCAGAAATAGATAAGAGGGTGGTACCACCCCAGGCGATCCTTCACATTAGGATCTACCACTACAAAAAGTTTCCGAAGGCGTGTGAAATCCACCAATCAGCACTGGGCTCGCTCCTTGGATCATGGCTCGTACCCCCTTGTGCAAGAGGAGGCCTGTGCCCCAACAGTGGGGACATTAATAGGCTGATGACTGAAGTAGGATAATAAAGTCAAAAAAAAAACACATGTAAAGATTGTAGACAATAATAAAGCTCTTTTCTATTATTGGAAGACAGTCAAAAAATAATGGAACAATTGGTGAAATGAAATATGATTTTTAATATTTGAATACACGTAGATCAAACTGTTAAAAACCCAAAGGCATGTCAAAGGCACCGAAACAAAGGGAATATTTCTACAACTTTGTATGTGTAAGAAAGAAGTAAATATACTGAAGTATAAAATATAAGTGAACAAATGTCAAACTGCAAAATAATGGCGGATAATTGTACTCATTAAGTTATTTATATCCATGCATATGGATCGGTGAGCGAATAGCTATAATTTACTTTACTTGTATTTTATTTTTAAAGTAAAGTAACTGACATGGCCACAAAAATAAAACTCACAGTAGGAAAAAATAGTAAGAACATTATTAATAAGGTGAATCCCAAAAATGAAATGCAATTGAAGAAATAACTTAACTCTTTCTGGAAATAGTTTTTGTCAATACAGGTTAGAAAACTACCTTACATTGATCACTCTATTTTTAATTGAATACAAAGAAAGAAAACATTCTGAAGGTAATGTAGCATCATTGGTGGATGAAGCAGTCAAGCCATTGTCAAAACTGACTTCGTAGGAAAGTCTACGGTCAGCATGAAATTGGACCAAATTAGCTGGTAAGTACCACAGGGTCAGGACAAGTATCAAATATTAAATGCATTTCATAAAAAATAAAAAATAGACATAAACTGATGGTCAAATGTGAAAACAAAATTAAAATTCGTTGAAAAATAAAATAGCTACAGGCAAACAAAAATCAGACGGAAGAAAGAGATGGCGCTACTATAGAGTGACGTCACTCCTAGCGTCATACAAGCAGGACCTTGGCTATATACTAAGACAGTTTTGCTAGAAAGGGACGGAGCATCCCCCTACTACTAACTTTAACCATTAATATCGCTGATGTTAGTTGAGATATCGATAAAAGGATTTCAGATCCATCGTCAGGATGTCCATGTAAGTTGATGGATGCAATAAGAAAAATTAATCATGTAAGCTGTCTCGTAATGCCTTGTTATTTTTGTGTTAGGAAGTTCTTGATGATCAGAAATTATTCTTTTGTTCATGAGTAAACAGAATGTCCAAATGGACATTGCATTGCTAGCCAAATGGCTAGCGTAATGGTCTACGACTAAAAGGTCCTGGTTATGTTATGAATAGTTATGACCACTGATCGGAGTAGGTAGGGCTCTTTCGGGTCAATGTCCTCAAAGGTTATATTAATATGGATATGATTTCGGGATCCCGTTTTAAGTTATCGAGCAAATGTTGTAAATTACTTTTATAAACCTCGCCCTTACTCGGCGGATTACGATTTTTTAAAAATTGTGAACCTACGCAGAAGTTAAAACACTACCATAGGTACACTAGCGCCATGAATCTAAAAAAAATATATTTCGCCACCAATCTTAAATGTGTATCAAAACAAATATAACGTTAAAAATCTAAATATTATATTTATTCAATCCCGGAAATCCCGGGATTATTGGGCATACTTATCCATATTATGACCGTATGTGGCAAGTACCAAAAACAGCCCTACCTACTCCGATCATAGGTTATGACTTATGACATAAGACGGGGTCTTTGAAATGAGTGGACTTTGGTGATCTGTTATATACAGTGTGATCATGGAAACAATCAAGCTTTATCTGAGCCAGGTGACTATTGCCAATAGTATTATCGAGTGAACTAAATATGTATTATTGTGGCGATAAAGTAATTTTGTTCTTCTTTTTAAACATTTGCCAAAATACAGCAGGAGTTAATAATGAACAATTTTTCAGAAATAAAAATCTAGTCTGTTCAATAGTTAAGTCACCTTTACGACCATTTGTATGTGAAGTCTTTTTTTCGTCAATTAGAGTAACGAAATCATTAAACATAATTCATCATGAATTGACCACCTATATATTTTTTTCATTTCAATATTTCGGGGAAGATTTCTGATAACCCAAAGTAATCCATAATTTGTAGTCAGATATTTTTCCACGCGTTTCGAATTTGTTTCATCTCTTGTTAGATTGGCGAAAGATTTACTTGACACCCTGTATGCAGCGAGAAATCGTCCTTTTCAATACCCAACCCTCATTATAATTGTAAAATTAATAATTTGCCAAACACTGCTCCGAGGCAAATAAATAATTTTAAAATATGAACATCTTGTCAGTTCGTAAATCGTTCATTGCACTAACCGCCTATTTAATAGTAATTAAATGCAAAACAATCTGAAATACTCTGACGAGAGAGATAACAATACGTTTGGCGCTTGTAGTAGGTATACCATAAAATATACCAATACAAACCAGTTTCGGCGGTAGAGTCAGCAACAAAATTTTAGTTAGTAAATAATTTTCGTAAGTGTGATGGCATCGTATAAGTCTGTACTATGTAATACTTGTTGTATCTGAGCCGCAGGCCACATAGAAGAAACGTTCGGCGCGGACGAGGCGTGGGCGGGTCACTACTACAAACTCCAAACCCCTTATACAAAGTTCACTTTTAATTATCAGCAAAAGCATGACACCACCGCGCCGCTTCCATGTCGCTTCTAAATAAGTATTTTCCGCTAATCAATAGTTCACTTTTACAACAACATTATTAGATTCGAACGTTGTATCTGTGCCTCGTCCGCGCCACTTCTCTTGTATGTGGTTTGCGCCTAAGATCAATATGCCATTAAAAGAGTTCCCAATTTTTCACCAACTTCTTGCAACTTTATTTTCTAGCTGTGACTGTATTAAAAATACAATTATTTTACAAGTCATATTATCACGTTAACAAAATTTGTACCTTATGAGGTACCTATGGGTAACCAATGTTAAGTTACAAAACGTACCTAGTTTTTACAGGACAGCAGAAAAAATAAATAACCATAGACCATTTTCGGAGTTGACACGATTTATAATTGGCTAACTTTGATTGCACTGTAGGTAGAAATTATTACATTTTACCGCTGAAAAGAGCTGAAGGAATTAGACATAAAACACAAAAAAATGAAACCGCCGAATATTGGATTCAACAAACCTCATAGGTTGAGTCCTGTGAACCTGTCACAGGACTCAGCCTCTGAGGTACAGAATTGTAGACACTTCAGTTTGTATATGTACCTAAGTAAATAATTCTTTTTATTAGTACCGGAATATTATTATACCTATTGAGGAGCTCGTGAAAGTGATCGTGCAGGTTAGGCGACGTTGGCGCGGTCGGTACCTGATGGGTGACCGCTAGTGGCATATTTCATCTGAGCTCCTCCGTGCCTCGGAGAGCACGTTAAGCAGTCGGTCTCGGTTGTTGTCGTTCGACAGCAGTCGTTAAGCCATGTCAGAGGCCTACGGGCGGCCTGAACAACTCTGTCAAATAGGTTGGCCACTAACCATAAGATAAGCAAGCATTGTACCTATATTTGATATAGGTACTGTTTATTCGACAAAATTTGACTTTACATGAAAATATTGCAAATATTAGATAGACTTACAAGTAGGTACTTACATTTAGACATATATACACTATACAGAGGTTTTTTTTTATATAATTTCCTGTCTTTTAATGACAAGAACTCTTTTTTTTTATTAATGGAAAATTCATTTATTCAAATAAATTATTACAAAATTAATTAAATTAAATTACGTAAGTACATGTCAAATACAGAGGTTAAAATAAAATAAAATATACAATACAAAGACAATTAGCTATTACTAACTACCTATCCCTACCTATATAATTGTATAGTAACCTAATTTTTTATCTACACAGTTGTTTTGGTAGCGCACTTAGGTAAATAGTGTTTATGGGGATAACACTGCTACAGTCTGTCCTCTATTGCCGGCTAGCAGGGTTGTAGGACAGTGCGCAGATGAAGAAATAGAAGAATTGGTTTTTAAATAATATATTTTAAGGAAAAGAACACATAGTAGGTAACACAGAAAATAGGTAGTAGGAAATAAGAGTGAACGGGAGACGTCCGTTCGAGACGAAATACAGATAAAAAGTCAAAGTACATATAAAACAATGAAATTAATGGAATAATGAAATTTAGAAATGGAATGGGAACATGATTTTGAATTTAAATGAAGAAATGAAGATGCCAATACGAAATGAGATGAGATAAACGCTAACGATGAGGTTGAAGTTGATGGCAAGGAGGTTGATATGGACGATGAAGTCGACATCGTTACAACACTAAAATTTACTGTACATTATTTAATAATGTACAGTAACTATTTACATACCTACCATTTGTTTCTTTATTTACAAATACAAAAATATTTATTATATATATTACTAAATTTAAGAATAATGAATGAAAAATAAAAACCAAACTGCTTTTGCTGACGTTACACGTTTCACGTCTACGAACTCCTTCCAAGATGATGTTATTTAAGATGAGATCAGTTTTATTGAGATTTATTCTGTGAACATACTTCGTATCGATTTGGTTCTTTGTCTATAAATTATCGACTTTAGAATTTAGAATTCGGCAGTTGATTTATCACTGCGTTTAAATGAGTAATGGTCATGCCTTATGTTTTTCTTTGAAATGTTTAATTACAGCTTCCTATATATGTGTTATTATCTACAATCTAAATACTCTGGAACGTGTTTTACTTCAAGAAGCAAAGTACCTGCATATGAATTAGTAATAAAACTGAAACACTACGTCTTAGGAATGGATAACTCTCCATTTTACAGCGAACTTTCACGGTACGAACAAAAAGATAGTGATTGAATGAATTAATATTGAATGATTGGTTGAATGTCGATAAACTTTAATGTACTTACAAATAAAATCATAGGAAGAAAGAAGTTTATTGTTTTTATTTCATTCAAGATTTAAATGCAGTAAGTATAACGTTATTATATGGCAACAATTATATACGTATATAAATATAAACAATCTTAATAAAATACTTAGGTAGGTACGATTGAAGTGAAGTGAAAAGATCACTTTGTAATAAAGATATGTTGTTACATGTATATTATATCGTCAAATCAAAGTGTCCAACTTCTTCTACCGACTCTTCATACATCAAGAAATATCCGTTGCGGTTCTATCGACTAGGGATGTTACGGAGATTCGACTCCGACTCCGAAAGGTCGGAACTTCGACGGTCGGACGTTATACCGAAGATTTGTGAGCAAACATACACATATCAATATTTTATTAAATAGTGTAGGAATACGTTTATGTATTATTATTACTTATGTATTCCTACACTACTCTCTAAAGGAACATGTTTTATTGCCGCAAACGTAATCATAAAAAAAATTGGCCAGTTCAGCTACAAAAATTAAAAAACGGTTTAAAATTTGAACTTCTTCTGAACATTTCTACCTCCGCCTCCGACTCCGGTTCCGACTCCGGTTCCGACTCCGGTTCCGACTCCGATAAATCAAATTTAATACAATCGGTTTCGACTCCGGTTCCGGCAAAACCACCTTAGTAACATCCCTACTATCGACTGTAGAGGTAAGCGCCATATTAAAGCTTCACCATTCACCACACCATAGTTTACCAGCATTTAGCAGTTCAGGCAGTCGGCGGTTTTGATCGCTTCGATGCACATGAGTTATAATTTATTTATGAACGAAAAAAGTAAAATATCATATAAGGGCGTCAACTAATGAGACCACCGAGGAGCGAGGTTCGTAGTGTTACCAATAGTGCTAAAATCACCATTCTTAGATATTTAATAAAAGTTAAAAAAAATGACACTCACAAACAATAAAATGAATTCAGAGGATCTACATGCGAATATCTTAACAAAATTTGTAATAGACCATACATTCTAAATTAACGTTCACGCAAATTAATTTTCAAACATCCTGTTTTTTTTTAATAAGTACATACTAAGTAATAAAATATACAGGATGGAAAATTTCGACGGGGCACCCAGGGCAGCTACCAGATCCATTGAAGCTACGAGATAATGGTCTTAGGAGACCTTGCCTAACATTTGGAGCTATCTAAAACTGCATTCACAGATTTTTGAAAAAAGGTATAGTCAGCGAGAAAAATGCAATTTTTCACAATAAACGTTTTGATGCCAATCGATTCTATTTCGTGTCAGTAACAAAAGACTATGGAGTCAACCGAGGTTCGAGTACTAGAAATCTCAAAAATAGCAAAGAAACAATTCCCATACATTTAGTACGAACTCCTAACATAATGTAGAACAAGTGAGCCCCTAAGCCGCTGTACTGCATGTCTGCAATAGAGATTATTTCTTTATCTATGGTACTGCTATGACCCGGCACCAGATTAGAAAGGTAATTTAAATTAAGAACACATGGTTTATCAACATGGTTTGAATAACTTTTCTTGTTGGCGTGTGTCTTTCAGGGAACCAATGTAACGCAGCTGTTGGGTTCTTGTTATTTAGAAAATAAGCTTCAAGTAAATCCATACGAACGGAATTAGAAGACATTTTTCCCGCTTTATTTTTACCAAGTGATGAAATGATTGCAAAACTTTCTGAACAATCCCATATGTTCGATTTTCAAAATTTTTGGTTATGTAGTGGCCAGAATTTTTCGGAATTCATTGCTCCACAGTAACCTTTAAATCATAACTTATGATGTGTTCAACAGATTCATACTAAATGTATGGGAATAGTTTTTTGCTATTTCTGACATTTCTTGTACTCGAACCTCGGTTGACCCGATTGAGTCTTTTGTTCCTGACATGAAATAGAATCGATTGGCATCAAATATTTTTTTTAATGAAAAATTGCATTTTTCTCGCTGACTGTATATTTTTTCAAAAATCTGTGAATGCAGTTTTAAATAGCTCCAAAAGTTAGGCAAAGTCTCCTAAGACCATTTTCTCGTAGCTCCAACGGATCTGCCATGGATGCCCCGCCGAAACTTTCCACTTGTATATAACTTTTTTAAATAGATAATTTGTCTTAAAATAATTAATTCGTGATCTATAAAAATACTTACTAGGTAAGTAGATAGATAAGGGACTCAAACACCTCAAATGTTCCTAATTTCCTAATAATGCTAATAATTGAGTGATACTTTTATGACCTGCAAGATATTACATATCATTGAATGTTCAGAGATGATTGAGTAGAAAAAAAAATCTCAAATAATTTGAATACGTATCATCATATCATGTATGACCAAGACACAGGAGACAAATTCTGGCGAATTTGCAATTTTACGTGCTTATTTTCAAAAACAATGCCGGCAACACCGGTCACTCGCCGCTGGGCGCTGCGACGTAATATAATGCGCGTGAAAACCGTTCATCAAGCACGCGGCCCCCGCGCGCATTTCCAAATTTAAATCTTGTGGCTTTGCCTTGAAGGACGGAGAGTCGATTAGGGCTTCGTCGTATCAATAATACCAAAATACTACCGGTTTGAATTTTGTATGTATTCGCATATTTCGCAACAAAGTAGAGTTCGGAATCCCTACGGTGTTCATAACCTTTTTTTCACCCAAAAGCTGATTATTATGAATATTTGGTTCACACTAGGCTATCTTGCACCTTGCCGAACTTCGGGCGATCAAAACCAAAGCGAGAAGACATTCCCTATCTCTCTCACGCACAGACCTGAACACTTAAAGGCTCCATAGATGGCAGTAAAATCGCAGCAACGGCTTCAAGCGGCCACTAGTGTCGCCATCTAGCGTCGAATAACCGAACTTTTACGGCACGTTTATTGAAGAGGGCTCTTCGGCAGCTCGTAAACGATTTTATGAGCACTAACGAACTCTACTCCCGAGCTCGATATTACCCGACCGAGTACGGTTGGGAATGCAATATTTGGATGCTCCTGTTGAGCACTGTTGTATTCAATTCAACCGGTGTTCATGGGCTTTTATGTGCGATTCAAGGTGCGATTGGATGGCGTGCTCGAGCGTTTATTTGGCTTTATTGTTGGGGTTTGTTTATGCGATTGCTGTTTAACCAAGTACGGTGTTTGTACATGCTTTTGTTATGATTATTATGTTGTTGCGTATTAGTGAATAAGTTATCGTGGGAAAGTTTGAGTTTGTCTAATTTTTTCGCTTAATGGGTTAAAGAAACATTTTCTAATTAGACGGTAACTAGATCAATTACCCATATTCTTATTATTTTTCCCCAATAATAATAATGATCTTGTGGGTATAATTTCATGATAAAGGCGGTAAGTAACAAAGTTTGAATTAGGTATGTACTTAGGTATGATATGATACCTGCCCAATAGTCATTTATCAGTGATTTATATACCAGTTTTCCCCAAAACGTAGCCGTGAAAAAGGCAAATCATAAATAAGATCCGATTCAAATTTGTAGAAGATGCTATCGGTATGATTTGTGGGCTCGCACCGGAGAGCGTTTGCCTAGTGATGTGCTAATTACTACGTCATATATCGATAAACTGAATAAATCGATTAACTATATTAGTTACTCATGGTGCTTGTTGTTAGGCCATACCATAGACATGTTTCAAACTATTTAAATTTTTATATTTACATATAGAACTAATTTGACTAAACTAGTTAGTTTCATCATAAACAAATTACCGAATTAGGTCCCAATTAATTTAATATTGAAAAATATATATTCGTGACGCCATTTAAAAAATAAATAGGCAGTCCCAACGCTGTTCTGTCATGCTGTTCCACGTGTCAGCATCTTCCGGGCAGATCTGCGGATAAAATATCGCTTCGGGCCAGTTCTTTTTATCCACCTTATTTTTTTCTTATTGCGTTAGCATGACAGCCCTGTATGTAGGCGAGACTTACGACGTGCCACATCGAGTCTGCGGGACGTCGCATCACTAATTATTATTTTTGTTATTTTGTGGCCTTATAAGGTTTCGTTTTATTTTTTTGACATTTTACAGAGTTAGCTTTCATTTTATATGTAGGTACAGGTACAGGCATTGCATATGGTCGGCCAATAAAATTATTTCGTAAAATATTTGTACTCGAATATTGTTGTCTGATATCCAGTAGCAACGGAAACGTCGTACCTAATATGTAAAAATATTAACCTTCGCAACTGTATTAATTCGGTTTAGGCAAAACTTGTTACGAATGTAAATTAATTTCGCAAACATAGAGTACCTATGTATAGAACAGACACCAGGAAGCGTCCGAAAATGGCCCTCCAACCTAGTACGAGTGCCACGTGTATCGATGTTCAAGACAATAAATAATTGTTTAATTTAAATTCGGTACTGCCCATGACGAATACAATATTTTTGTCACACTGCGATGACACTGACAGATTGCTAATTAATTGAGCAACGCTGTGGTTCGACTCCTCGCAGAGCCCCGCTTTGTTGGGACCAATGTGTAGATACCAACTAATGTATTCTAAGCCACACATTATAAAGGACCAATGAAGTAGATGCCACCCTGAAGGCAACAAATCTCAGCCACAACGACCGACAAACATTTTTTGTAGACCACATATCCCCAATAATGTGTTATCTGTCCTAATGTGATTTAACAGGTAATTTTTAAAATAGATTACCTCTAAACAGAGCCAGATTTATGTGCGGCCACAATGTAAATAGGCAACGAGAATGAGGAACTACATTTATTTTCATTTACCTCCATTTATACCGGCTCCACGTGGAGATTACGTGATTTAACAAAGGGGCTGCTATAAATCGCCGAGTCCTGTCTTAGTAGGCTTTTGTGGGCATTTTTGATATGTGCCTTTAAAAGCTTTTTTCTGTATTTAGATGAGAGTTCATTGTGTAATTCATTAGAGCGGGGGTAGGTCGCGAGCGAAGTGCGGCGCGCGTTCGATATCGAACGATAACACGATATTTATTGCCGGCCAATGAGACATCGGACAAGGACGCGATACTTTTAACTGCCGACGAATTAGTCGATACAAATAAGAGCACAGTAAACGCCCATGGAGACATGGTCATGGACAGCAAGAGCGAAGGTCTCATTTCATACAAGAATCGAATTGGATTCCTTTACATTCTTGAAGCAAAATTTTCTTTATAACTGCTGATTTTGATCTTGTTTGTTAGTTTCTAGTCTCTTTATTGTACTAATATAAAATACACAGAAAAAATATATCTAAAGGCTTATCCCATAGGGATCTCTTCCAGCCAACCTTTGATTTAGGAGAGTTTAGACTACTTTTATGTAGATAAATAAAATACATACTCAACAATTATAATGATATATACAATTTGTTATATATATGAATACATAAATATACATAGTTATATACACTAATTTAATACTTACATACAAATAACATAATAATTCAGCTCAAAGTCTTAGCAACGTGACTAAAGTGCTTTTTGAGCGCATTTTTAAAAGAAGGGAGAGAAGGCGATTTCCTCACTCTTGATGGAAGAAATAATTATAATCTTTCTTACAAGTACACATACGAAACTGTTACGCTGCTTAACGAGAACAAAGACAAATCGAAATCCTAAATTTAGATTACCTCGTTATAACACCAGTTACATTCAATAGTAGTCGGATCATGTATCAACCATCATTCGAATTCACAAATGACTAGGCGTCACGTGTAAACACCAGATACACCTTGAGGTATGTATAATAAGTCGGTACCTATACCTGTAGTCTATACAGGGTATTCCAAAAAGTATGGATCAAACGAAACAGTGTGATGCCTGAGATCATTACCAGTCTATATAACATCATAATATGGTTATCCGATTCTTCACGAAAAAGAAGTTATTTAATTTTTTGGAACTTTATCAATAATAGCCTAGAGGACCTACAAAAAAATTAATAAAACAAAACTATCAGATAATTGACAGATTTTTTTAATTGTATTATGTTCCTTAGGGATCAGCCCTCTCTCTGTAAGCATTAAAAATCATGTACAGCATGTACTAAATTTAATTCATGTTTTTGTAAATCTTTTTTAAACCATTAAAAAATAAACTCCATCTTTAAATGACAGCCACCGAAAAAAAGTACTACAGAAAGTTTACCAATTATTGGAAAAAATCCAAGGCCATTTTTGATAAAGTTCCAAAAATTTAAATAGATTTTGATTCGTGTGAAGAATCGGATAACCATATATGGTGTTATATACATAGCTAATGACTTCAGGCATCACCCTGTTTCGTTTGATCCATACTTTCTGGGACAACCTGTATAGATGAACAGCATTCTATTCTATTTTTAATCAACTGACAACGGGTCAAACTTTCGACAAGTTTAGCAAATAGCGACTTAGTTTATCTTATTAAATTAGAGAAAAGTTATATTTTTCTTTACAGACAGCCTTTGAACCTGACTTTATCAATCTTTCTTTTATTAAAGGACATCGAGACATAAAATCAACGTAAAGAATCAATGAACACTAATCTTATTAACTAACCAAGTATACAACAATCTATAGACGTCACTCATTAGCCATTTCTCTCACTTCCTGAGCCACATAAAACTAGCATTGCGGACGTGTGGGTGGTCCCATAAACTTGTGCTCGCATTGTCTATTCTGGAATCGAACTCGCGATTTGCATTGGAACCTACTCGGCATACATTACAACGGTAATGCGGTGGTTTAGTAATTAGGAATTTATCACCTATGTTGAATATTATCGACATCGATATTCGCATCATGTAGGTACATCATTACTAGCAGCTTCTGCTCTATGTTTTTAACTCCTTTTATGAATATGTTTTTATTTTATTTTGTATACCTAGCGTGAAAATGCGCTGACTAATAATAAGTGTGCATGTTGATCTGTCTTCTTGAACCCTCCTTCCCAAATAATAATGAAATAAAACTTAAATGGTTTAACTTCTTGTGGTAATCTTTTAATGTCAAGTTAACCTTTTAATGACAAACAAAGATAAAACAGTCGAATAAATTTCATTCCAAACAGCACACCTACATACATCACTAGTCCTAGGGTTGTACAATTCGATTTTTTCTCTAATTTGTCAAAGAATTAGTTCATTATTAAAGAAGTGTTATTTTATTATTTTACACTATAAAATAAACGTGTTCCACTCTGAACGACCGCTGGTAGAGTAATACGTCAAGACTAGACAGGTTCCCCCTCCCCGGGCCCCCTCAAAGCTCCAAGCTTAACGTTAGATGGAGATAGATGTATAACAAACTTCCGTAGAGCGACAGAGAGAGAAAGGCTCGTGAAACATGGCGTATAACGCCCCTTGATTTATGATAGTGTGCCAAAGTTCGAACTTTATGTGTGCGTGATGCTGCACACATGCATAGATTTACAAATGAGAAAATTCTGTTTTGGATCTAAAATTTGCACCATTTAAAAAGATTTGTTGTCCAATATTTGTAGGTCACCGAATTTTAATTAAAAATTTCTTAATATGTCTGGTCTAAATATCAAGTCATTCGGGTTTTTAAAGTTGTAATTTTTTTCCATGTTGCTCTAGTTTAATTTTATTCATAATTTATTTATGCATTTTAGTAACATAAATAAAAATAGTTTAGGTAATGAGTTCATCAATAAAATCATTTTAATTTTAATCAGCAGTCTGTTGAAATTAACCAATGACCTCGTTCCATAGCTCAGCTGCAAATGGATTAATGATCCATGGGTTCATTCTAGCTGTCATAACCATTGACTAGTCTAGTGTCTAACATTATTAAGTGCTAAGTAAGTACTTATAATGTAATGCAAATTGAAGTGTCTAGTCTAGAACAGGCATGTTCAAAGTGGTGAGTATTAAAAAATATTTACCTAATATAAAGATATGTAAAAAAATCATTCTTAAATTGTTATGTACTTATCGTTTTACAGTATTTTCGACAAAAGTTTATGAAAATTCCAATATTTACAATATGGAAATGTGCGTACAGTATATAACCACCTCTAAGGCGGGAATCGCGTACAAGTGTATGCCTCCGGCCACTCCACCATACTACGCAGCGCGTAGCAGTGATCTACGCCTAGATCGAACAAGAGCGGGGCGAGCGCGCGTTGTGCGAAATTTTGTTTTAATATTGATCAGATATTGTTTTGTTCGACTATGCAAAGATCTATTTTCGTTGCAAATTATGGATAGAGTCCCTAGTTTTTGTCTTGTTTTTATCAGTGTTCATAAATATAAGAAGGTTACTTTCGAACGAAAATCTAATATTTCATCCAAATGTGATCTAGGGTGGCATTCCACTCTAACTCTGATGACCCACATAGCAAAATTGGTTCAAATTTGCTGCGTCGCGTTGCGGGTCGCAAGTTTAACATGCCTGTTTTAGAAGAACGTAATACCATTGCTTGGGTGAGTGTAGATCCCAACAAAACATAAATGTGGAAGAAGGGCCAAGTTCGGTACAAGGAACCGGGTCTGTCAACTTCGCCAATATAATATATTTTTTTTTCAATTAAATTAGTAAGTAAGTAAGTAATACGTTTATTTCACACACAGCAATGACCGAAACAGTTATAATTCAATTTCAATTTATTTTTATTTACACTTACGTAGGTACAGGTAAGAGATAGTTATTTGAAGATGTAACCTGACTCAAGGCTCAAAATATGCACTCACTCACTCTTATTTAATGTTTGGCTATCTGACTCCCTTAGATTGAGATCTAAGTTGGTCACAAGTTCTATCTATACAGAAATAATTACCATTGTTTAGAAAGAAAAATTAGCGCAATTGCTTAAAACTAAATCCTTAACTTGGCAAGTTTTCACACAAGACTCTTGAACTCTTCTCTCTTGTTTTCTGTTGATTGACTCTTGTGTGAAATTTCAAGTTTTTGAGTTTAAAATAGCGATATTTAGTTGTCAATATCTCTGGAACAAGTCTCGACTAGTTCATAGACATATTTCCAAATTTTATACAAGAAGCGAGCTTCTTGTATAAAATTTGGGATTCTATACAAGTAGCTCGACTCTAATTGGGCGGGTCTTAATAGAAAATTACCAGTGTATAGGTAAAATAGGTTTTGAGGTATAGGGGTTAGCTCGAAAAAATATACCTTTATACAAACAGTCAGTGCGTCGCCCTTTTTTCTCGAACTTGGCGTTCACACTGCCGTGTGTCTACACTAGATAGACATCTTGATTGTATTCAAATGAACTATTACGGACAGCTCTTGAGTTTTGTGAATGGATTGGCCGTCGCGTGCTCTAGTCTGAATTAATTTGCGTTACATTATTTAAATGTGATAATTAACGACCATTATAATATTAAATGGGCGTGGCTCTATTAGATCTGGAGTGATTTGAAAAGCAAATACTCGTATATGTTATGTCATGTCAAGCAATTGACGGTGCATTGTAATCCATTTACCTCCTCTAATTGTTTGTTGTGATGAAATATTGACTTTACATACAAGGGATTGTTCAATTGCTTTAGTTTCGTAATATTCTTACAATTACTTCGAAGGTATTTCAATGTACTTTTGTAAAGTAAATACTTTATTGCACAAATAGAAAACAACAAACAAAAGATAGAAAAGGAAATAGTGAAGTACAATTTAGGCGGCCTTATCGCTAAGAGCGATTTCTTCCAGCAGCCTTCGGGCAGAGGAAATTATTTCGAGAAAGAGGTAGTAGGTGTGCAGTCAATATGGAAAACGATATATAAGAGAATTTTCTTTATACAGCAATAACATACTTATAAATACCATACTACCATTAATTACCATTACTTTTGTCTTTGTTTCTGGTACTTACTATGGTTTTAACATTATGTATCTACCCTCTCTACATTAAACAGTTTAAGTAAATACTTCCTTGGTAAGTATGGAACTATTTTTTTAGTACTAGGTACTTACTGTAAGCTACGAGGCCAACCAGAGGGCTATCGATGTGGCAGCCTTCTGGTCGGGAAAAATTTAATTCGGATCATCAACACGAAAGAAGAAGAAGTAAGCTACGCCTACCTCATGAATTTCATTCAATTTAAAATTACTCACAAAATTTATTTAAAAACCACGAGCTTTATTAGCATCCCGATCTGCCTTCATTAAGGGGTTATTAGACACTGCTGAGTCAGCAATTTGCTTAGCAAAATATATAGCGTAGGTGCCCACAATACGGTCGGGGTAGCATCGTAAACAAGCTCTTGCTTCCTCGCTAGGTGGTCTTAACTCACGGTGCTATTATTTATTAGCTTACCCGTGGAGTACAGTAGCTCTCGGGAACATCTGAAAATGTAACAGCTGTCGGTTTTCTTGAATTGGTTTGCTGTTGGGTTTTCCAACGGTATATAGGTAACGATTTCCTTAAAAATCCTGGCCAGCGTGAGTCCTAAGTAGGTACTTATAGTTTATTTAAATTTTTCTAGAGCTTTGACGTAATCGACATAGAAATTATGCTTTCACGGAGGTTAAAATTTCAGGACGATTCGTGCAAGTGACCTGTAGTGAACTCAATAATGTAATAGTATCAATAGTAGTTTCGTAAATAAGTATACAATATACACATTTATTATATCTCTTATAAATAGTTTAGCATAAAACTAATAACTTTTCAAATTTACTTTCATTTAATTCGAGCGGGCGCATAGAGCTGTAATTAAGGTCATGATTCGAAAACCACGTCGGTATCCTACTGAACTTCTCTACAAGGAAACAGGCTTTATGTCAGTTAGACAACTTTACATCAATGCTAGTATTCTTCGCTGCCACACCTTTACCGTACCAAAACTTACGACTACGACGGGTAGACGTGCTTACTACCCTACGACCCAGACTAAAACTAGCTTTGCACAACGTCAATTCGAATTCCTTTCTTCATTTCTTTATAGACAACTCAATCAATCTGGTAACTTGCAAACTGCTTCGAAAACAAAACACGTCATAAAGAAAATGGTACGAGATTGGCTTAGTGGTCTTGATTACGAGGGCACGGAGAAACTTTTAAAGGTAACACTATAATAATAATAAACACACAACCAACACACACACTCCACACACACACACACACACACACACACCATCCCTTTTATTAACCTTTATTATTGTTCTTATTTTTCTTTCTTCCAAATTTTGCACTTTTAGTTCTGTTACATGTTCATTTGCACTGGTCAAAGAAGAGATCTGTCCTCCGAGATACAGGATCTTCCTAGTTCGGAGGTCAGCGCCTATAGTAGGATAACTGGTTGCTCACTAATTTTATTAAGTTTAATGTAACATATGCTTAAATTCCTACTCCACTGTAATTTTACCGCACAAATAAACTATTCTTATTCTTATATGAAATATTTAACTTTTGGTTTAGTGTCTAAGTAAAATTGTACTTACTAAAGGTTGATGTACAAAAATACTAAAACTACTTGCTATAGAGGTGATATATCAACGTTTTCCTATACAATTATTTTTGTGGTAGTTTATTTTTCCAATCTACCTTCCTTTACCTGTTCTTCTTCTGCTTCTTGTCGCGTGGCAATATATTGTCAAAATATGTTACCAATGTCTGCGATTTTGTGAGAAGATGAATGAATGAGCTATTATTATTATATTTAATATATTGTACGACACTATACTATACATTAAGTACTGTATTTTGTCAATGTCAAACATATAATATGAATTCACAGTGTTTAAGTGTTAACTGTATTACTGTGCAATTTTTTTTAATAATAAATAAATAAAAATAAAATAATTGTCAGAGTTGTTCAGGCGACCCGAAGGCCTCTGACATGGCCTAACTGATGGTTGTCGCAAAGCAGCCAGGATCAACAGTTTAACGTGCTCTCCGAGATATGGAAATGAAAATGTGCCATTGGCGATCACCAATCCTGGTTGTGACCACGCCCAACTGTGCTTAGTTTTCCTTTATTATAAAATAATAACCGATACCTAATTAAAAGTCATATTTTTGCATCAAACCCTTTATTATAATTGTGGACAAATTGAGTAAGATAGCAGTGTGTTACGAGGACACAGGCATTGTTCACCCGATGACAAATAATGGCAGATAATACCACACTATCGGGTATCCGGCGCGAATTTAGCACTATGTTTCGAGCCAATTCCCAGTTGATAATAAACATACACGCGTCACATATATATGTATAAACTATTAGGTTATTTGTAGACGAATGTTCAAGTCTAGGCGTGTTGATATATTCTGAATCGTGTTTGAATCAAAAACTTGACATCGCATTATGATGTTTTAACAATCATCATATGGGTCACCAGATCATGCCATATTAGAGGGATGTGGCCACTAATCACAAGGCAAGAAAAAAGAGGGTGTGTGCTTAAGACCAAACGATAGAAGTGAAATCTTACAAAAAAAAAACACGCAAAGCACGACTTAGATAATAATAAAAACGTAATTCTTGAAACGATGCACTCCTTGTTAGACAGTAAACGTGGCTGATGACAGCTGATGACGACTAGAGCCGAGTATACGCGATTCAGCGTCACCGACCCAAGAGCGCTTGATGTCGAATGGAGCCGAGTATACCCGATTCAGCGTCACCGACTCGAGCGTGACGGTTCGGTCTGGTTCACTGTTCAGAAAGAGCGCAAGGTGCGCCTATAGAAGTTTTCACTTCAAAAAGTCGGTAGGACCGTTTATTACAGACCTGAATGAAGAGAAATTAACTTATATAGGTTCTTATTTGATTCATGCCTACAACCTCAAACAAGATATAAACTTAGGACAGTATGCTGGCTCTAATTTCTAAAACTTCGACATAGGGATTCTGGAGGCTACCTATAAATAATTTTAAGAAAAATGATAAAAGAAAACTTTTAGTTACCATGTTGTTATACTATTTAATTAAGTTGCTGGGTTAAAACATATTCCAATATTAGAATTTACCAAGGAATTCACGTTGAAACAAACTAGCGATTGCAAAGTTCTGTGCGGTTTCGAGCAAGTACCTACTCGTTACCGACTTGGCGTTCACGCCGAAGTCGTGTATCGTGACTACGCTGGATCTGACAAACTTGTGTAATTCGTCATTATTAGACGGTAAAATGGAGCGGTCTTTCAATTATTGAACACGGTTTAGAGTCTACAGCCGTTTTATTTTGATAGGTTTACTACGGATTTTCTAACATTATGTAAAGGTTTATCTTATCTTATGATAGGGGGCCGAGAATAACCCAGCGGCACTTCGCCCCGTGAGAATCTTTTGTGTCTACCCCATTTTACACTCTGGTCATTTCAGTGTGCAGGTTTCCTCACGATGTTTTCCTTCACAGTTAGAGCAGCGGTAAATGTACGTAAGTCTTCGAAATATACGAAAAACTCATTGGTACATGGCACTGCACGGTTTCGAACCCGGACCTCCCGCAAGGGAGTCCGGTGTCTTAGTCACCGTGCCACCGACGCTCTATGTAAAGGTTTAATTAATCATTTGTTTATTTTGTTAGCGCCTGTATTTGTAGCAAAGTTAAGAGGAATTGTGTTATATTTGTGTGGTAAGTTCAATTACCTATTGAATTTTTTTGGTAATAATGATTGTAAATATCTATATACATAGATATTTACAAAATGTAAGGAATTTGTTGTAATTTTACACTAGTTACAAAGCAGTAATTCCAAAAAAAATCCTTTTCCACTGAAAAAAATGTAAAGTTTCCCGTGAAATAAAAAATAAACACACAAAATAACACGCATCAATCTCTTATATATTAGCTCTGGTTTACTACGGATTCTTTAACATTATGTAAAGGTTTATTAATCTGTTTATTTTGTTAGCGCCTATATTCGTAGCAAAGTTAAGAGGAATTGTGATATATTTTTGTTGTAAGTACAATCTTATTCAAATATTTTTTGGTAATAATGATTGTAAATATCTACATACATAGTTATTTACAATATGTAAGGAATTTGTTGTAATATTACCCTAGTTACAAAGCAAAAGTTCCAATAAAAATCCTTTTCCACTGAAGAAAACGCAAAGTTTCCTATGAAAGAAAAAATAAACCCAAAATAACACGCATCAATCTCTTATATTAGCTCTGGGCTCCGTGGAACAACATAAAAAGTTCCTGAAGTTTCCTATACTCGCTCATAAATCTCACGTTTTTTAATAGATAAATAGGCCCTCGCACAAACGAGCAATATCGCATTATTTGGTCCTCCCTCAGGAAAGGCCCTCCTGATAAAGCCTCCTTGCCTCACACCCTCCATGCTAATGTACTACGCCAGACGGTGACAACCATTTTTTGGCCCACTTGGCTACATTATGGGAGCCATAAAGAGTATTTCAAATTATATTTTCCGTGTCCATTAAAAAGGAGATGTGGCTTTCTCTGGCTTATTATTAAAACAACTTTTGTTGTTGCATTCTAATTTGTGTTTTAAATTTTTTAGGTCACTCAGGTGACCGTTACGCAGGAGACCCTGTATTCTTTATGGCATTTTATGATGAATGTTCAACACAGGTAGCCGCTTTATCTTCTAAAGAAGCAGTTTGTACAACAACAATTGTTTAAGTCGTCGGCCTTTTAAAAAAGTACAAAGTACGAGTTCACGGTACAACATAATAAAAAAACTTCGAAAAAATATGCCGTCATAAACAAAACTGTTCGGATGCAAAGTTAGATAAAGAACATCTCACACACCTGAGCTAGAAAATTGCTTTTTTCTAAGCGCCTCCAGTTTTTTAAGCAACTTTCTCCGAGAATAAAAGAAGTTACGTCGAAGAAACTTTCTTGTTTTTTTTTCTTTTACAACGCATAAATCATGCAATATGACGGGCCACAAACGCGCGAAATATGGAAACCATAAAATATTGTGACACATCGGGAACAATTGCTTGGGACACCTTTGTTTTGGAGAAAGTTTTTAACTAACAATGAATAGAAACATTTCTTTGTTTATTTTTTAACTATTAGCAAAGCAAACAAAGTTAATAGCAAAACATTTCAGCTTGCAGAGCTGCAGATGTTACGAATTTACCCCATTCCAGAAACGGAACATTATTCTAACTTATTATCCGCGCGCGTAAAACAAGCGGACCCTTATCACAACTAGTTAAAAACTAATTACGGGGGTGACACCACCTTTCCATAAATCCCGGGGCTCCTCCGAATTGCTCTGACAAAAGTTATTTTTAAGAAAAAAGCCCTTGAGGCTGCGCCGCCCCGCCCCTCCCTCCCCCTTCAGCCCCTCCCGGCCTCCACGAGAAGAATTTATCACGATTTATATTCATAGCATAACAACACGAGCTCCGTTTAGGGTGATCCCGTTCAAATTATAGATCGTTGAATAGAACCTGTTATTTTCTGTTAGATTCGTCTGGCTAATTCTGACTGAGTGGAAGTGGATTTCCTACTAATTTTGGTTTCTCATATCATGCTATAGCTATATGCTTCTCGTCATACAAACATTATGGTTGTTTGTAAGTTGTAATTGACACAGTTCCTGTATAGTAGAAATCTCCTAAAGTCTTTAGAGCCTCGTTCAACAACTAGTTACCTAGTGTACCTTATCCACGCCGAATTATATTCGAGTGAACCATATTAAACCCCAATGAAATAAATCCCACAGTTTAGGCTTTCCTTTCGTCTGTGCTCATCCCTCATGCCGTCGCCATATGGCGCGTCCAAGTGTTTCAAACATCGGCGGTAACTCTTCAGAGGACGGAACAACAAATCAAGTGCGGTTTTAGAACGGAAACGCTCGGTGTAGCATCGGTATAACAACTGGTTAAAGAGCCATTAGTTATTGAAGGGTAGGGTTTGTAGTACAAGTAAATGTACTTGGAAAAGTAAGTTTAATGAGTAAATAAAAGTATAAAACTCACGTGATGGCTCCATGTGCCATGCATTTGATGATGATTTTCTTAATACTATAATAACCGTAGTAAAATAAATCGGAGATTCTAAATCTCAGTGCTGTGCTGTTGTGTCTGGCATGTTTAATTCAAGTCAAGAATAGTTGCACAGAGGTTGTAAACCTCGTCTCTACTGGGTCCAATTATTGTTTTTGCAAGTATTACTTATATGCAAATTATTAATTTCAAAGTCTCTCAGATTCCACCAAATCTCAATACAATGATAGGCTCAATGAGTTTGTCGCTATAGTGGCTGGAATCACGAAGGGGTGTACTAAGGCTCAGGGGGTGGCTTCGCCATAATTGATGAGGTTCTTAGCGCAGCAGGGCGGCGTGGAATTATCATCGCCAGCGACACCCGGGTACAAGCTTTCATTAATTTGTGATTAGCCTGCAGTTAGAATACTCTTGCGGAGGCTTTCTTCTAATTAGATAATCAGTTTTTCCGTCGCAAGTCGGATTAAAATGTCTTGAGCAGATGTTAATTATAGTATGTGGTTAAACAAGAGGATTTTGGGGGAAATTGGCTACTTTAAAATACAAACGATCAGTCTATTCTCGAATTGTATTTCGATGAATACCTATTGATGATTATCTTTTACGAAGTAACTTATGCACAATTAATTCCAATAAATATTCGAAGCAGCAAGCTTTTATTTACACTTTAAAAATGAGTATCAATTAAATGGAGAAAGAGATCGCTCTTAGCGACAAGGCCGCCTAAATTGTACTTCACTATTTCCTTTTCTATCTTTTGTTTGTTGTTTTCTATTTGTGCAATAAAGTGTATTATACTTTTACTTTAATTTTTTAGTTTGGGAACATAAAAAGTTTTGAAAATTTAACAATAAACGTGCCCTTTTGTATATTACCCCAATTCTTTAGATTAAGTGAGACAGAAAAGTGTTCTAATATCTAAACTCGATTCATCCCATAATAAATATCTTAAGCGTCGTTTACTCAGAACGAGGCAAAAACGTTATGTCCCCCCATACTGTTTATTTAAAGGTGGATTCGTAGAATATTTATTCAAGTTACACGCATATCTTGGGGCGATGGTAAATGGATCCTACTTGTTCAAGAAAGATACTTAAAAATCTTTTAAACTTTGGACTATTCCTGAGCATTTGCTAACAAATACTTATTATGTCTCAATTTAAATAAGTTTACTGAAAAAAAAACTTTTAAATGGTGATCTATTTTTGTAGCCATGTTTTCTTACAAAATAAATAAGTAAGTGCCTGAATTTCATTTTTGTCCAAAATCAAACTGCACTTTAATATCACAAGTGATTGGCTCCGAAGCTGATTTCATCTATGAATCCCAATAAACAATGTAATTCGCATGAGTTCCTCTTTGACTCGTCCTCCCCATATTTCTCCATCTAAGTGGTCTTCGCTAAGAAAACCTACGTATCAGATTAATTCGGTTAGAGGGGTTTGGTTGGAGCCAATTTGTCTGATTGCTACCGATGTCAATCTATGTATGTAACTTACCTATGTGTCCCGACTGTTTGGTTTTCAATAAATTCTGACCCTATCGAGCTCCATCCCCATCAATAAATATTTGCGCATGATCAATTCAGTGAAGTTACTGCGCAGTTGAATTTATTATTTATCTATTTAAGAAATTGTAATGGATTGATTGTTTGGGGGCTTGCTCTTCAATTCAATTTTTTTTTATTCAGTTTGCTTTAAATTTTCGTAATTCGTACTTATAGGTTTTTTTATTTTGAAGAAACCGAAACTTACGTCTTAGAATGCTGTCACACTACAATTAGCGAGTGTAAAAATATTGTAAGTAAACATTATTCAACTTAATTATACGAGTATCATTATGACAAAGAACAGAATAAGGTTAATTATTCCATGAGTAAGTACTTAATTCCGACTGTACAAATTAGGCCCCAAAAACACAAACGGAAAGAAAAGAAAAAGGTACGGAACTCATAAAATAATCAAGTCGCACCTCATAGACTGTAGGGCAATTGTTAATTAGGAAGGTTATGTACCCAGCGACCCTATCGGCCATTACCATCTACCGGTACATGCCTCTTTCGGGTAAACGTCCCAAATCTCGACACGAGGGGAAAAATCAAACAGTAAATATCGGAAAGCAATCCAAGGTGATTCTATTAGATTGAGTTAAGCGGGCTTACCTTGCTTTGAGGTCTTTGGGGCTAGAAAATGCGCGTAGAAATTTATTTCTGATCGGAAATGTCTGATTAAAAATTAAACTTGAAACATTCAATTATAGTGACTTTTCTTAGGACTTAGAAATGTTGTCTTCTGCTCGCGTGCAAGTCAAGATGCATCGGTAGACTGTCCAGTTGTCCAGCCAGCGACTGTTATTATCAAGATCTCACCAATGAGAACTCTGCGAAACCCACATTTAATTGGCACTTGTTGATTGCGTATAGCTATCGTGGTTTGTTGCAAAATTTATAGCATGGATAAAGTAGACAATTCTTACATAATTTTTCCTACGAAACAATAATAATTAAAATTAAAAAATTGGATGCCCGGTTGTTGTATCATTTCCCCTATATTTTTTTACAAACTCGAATAAGTTCTAGCCAATTCTAGAAATAAGGCTTTCTACAGAAATCTTGAAGTACCATCAGCAGCAATGGATATGGGTTAGGACCTGCGATCAGATAAGGCATCACATTCAAGATATTTAAATCGATTTTCCCCAATTTTCCGCGGGCGGGAGTTAGGCCCGAGTCAATTTATCCAGTGTCGCTACGGGGCGGTGGGACCGGGCCTCCATTGTTGCCAAATGAAGTACGCTCTTAGCTTTACAGGATCGTTACACTGCTTCCGTCACCGGTTAGTGAAAATTTAAATTTCGAAACTCCAATGGTTATTTTTGCGTTCGAAATTGAAATTCATTTATTTATAAACAAAGTAAATTCATATACGGCCAGTTTTCTGTACATTTACCTTAATTTTACAAGGAATACGATTTCCGAATATATATTTTTTAACGATAAGTAATACTTAATTTAATATTTTCTTCACTTTCAGTAACTGAAGAAACCGTAGCACTGTACAAACACACTTCGCCACCCTTTATAAATTCTTTCATTAAAGGAGTTTGCCTATTTCCCTCAACCGGAACGTATTCGGTCGCTATTTAAGGCATTCGCCCGTCTGTTTACATAGATCAGATACGTACAACAAAGGATTTTGTAATTAAGAAAGATATTTTAAGTTGGTGGCAGCTTGACTTTATGTAGCCGAAATGAATTTACTGCTTCAAGGGTGTTTTCAGTTTTGGTGAAGAATGTATCAAGATTAGTAGAGAAAGGATTTCACATTATCTTCTTCTGAGACGTGTTCCTCATTGCTGAGGGTCGTGATCATTCTAAGGAATTAATCGCATAGAACGACTCTCGTGGCATATTTAATGGGGTGGTTTGCCATTGTTTTCCCCATTTCACACACTGGTTATCTCAGTATGCAGGTTTCCTCACGATTTTTCCTTCACCGTAAATGTACGCAAGTCTTTCGAAAAAACCGAAAACTCATTGGTACATGGCATTGCCTGGTTTCGAACTCGGACCTCCCGCATGAGAGTCCGACGTCCTATCGACGACGCCACCGATGCTCGAATTTCACATTATAATGTTGCTAATATTAAAATTAGTAAGTTGGAACTAAGTCTTACTTATCAAAGTAAAACATTACAATTTTTTTAATTTTACTGTTAATAGAGGGTAAAATAAATTATGTACCTAATGTAATGTAGTGTCTTACAAGTAAGACAAGGGTTGATTGGTTATATTGGATTTTAATAATGCGAAAAACATTTTTCGGTAGATAAGTACTTACCTTGTAACTAGAAACTAGGTTTGATATGGCTTTTAGTCATTTCCTACCATTGATATATTCATGCTTTGTATCGAGTATAATACCGAATGTTAAAAAAACCCCTATAGAGCCGAAAGGAGGGTACTTACTTAGGTAAGTACTCTCTTAAAATCACGAAATAAAATGCATGTCCGAGGACACGGGTAAGTAAAGGTACGCAATCCCCACATAGATAGGGTACGGGCAAAACACGCAAAGCAATATTTCGAACGGCTAACAAAAATAAATTTCCGAATTCCGACCCCAATTTAGGAGTGCATTATTTTCGCTTTCACAGACATCCGATACAATTAAAATCTTCTTTAATTAAGGGACGTCTATGAATCATTCGCACGTGGCGCACTGAGTTTTCCACTTGTATACGCATCCACCTTAACTCGAAACGGTTTAACCGATAAACATCCCAAGCGAAAATCAGCTTTACCATCCAAAGATTAAAGTAGAAGTATAGTTAACCCTGCGCAGTATTTAAGGCGACATCGCCCACGCTTTTCGGGTATCTCTTTTCACTTTATCACAGTGTCTCCGTTATTTACTCGTACGTGAGGGATGCTAGCAATAAATAGGTGTGCACAAACATATTTGACGTTTACAAATACCTCCCAAATTGGTTTCCTTGGCGTGACTGGCCGTTATTACGAGTTTTGTTTACTTATTGCTCCCGGACGGTGGCAGATTTGTTTTTGCTGGTTTTTATGGAACATGTCGCTTTAACACCTAACTGGTTGTAAATCATGTCTCTTATTTTTTACGCTTGTAAGTAGACATTACCTAACAATAAACAAGAGAGAGAGATTTATAACAAGCAATAAAGTTGGATATAATATACTAAACCAGCATCACAATCCGATCTGAACATTTTAATTGGATATAATGTAGGTACTAACCTAGTTTCAATATCAAACTAAACTTGTTCATGTAATTACATGATTTAGTTACGACGACAACAGAGCTTCTGGCCGTGACCATCGAATATAAATAAGCAATTTTAAATTTAGAATAGATCTCTAAAACACTGGCCGTTTCCACAAGCGGTTTCGGTTCCGTGAGTTCGGTTAGTCAGCAAAATCGCGCTAGAAAAACATTCCAGAGTCAAAATTCGGTGGTAAATAGATCATTCACCAAACGAGGTGCGAGTCGCAATTCGGCCGTTTCGGCGATCCCGTCGGGAGCTGTAATTCAAGTGACAAATATCGAAAGCTACAATTCATATTTTTGCTATCTCTGCGCTTGTGTCGCCATCTGTGCCGCGGGTCGCTCGCCATTGGTTCTCCATCAAGCGGCGGCTTGATCTATTTTTGTTGGGAATAAAACATTGTTTTTTCCTCCGGGAAATAAGTATTTTAGGGTCGCTACGTGACTTGTTATTTTTGGAGATTGCTAAGGGCTGCGGTTTGGTGGTGGGGAAATGCATAAAAAATGCACCACATATTATGAGATTTTACCACACATTGCATTACGACCCTCCTCAACCTCTACATTAACTTTTGAGAATAAACCTATAATTTGATCTTGATCCTTATGTACTATAAAACTTTAAATTCATCTTCATAGATATGTTCCATCAGTTGGCCCATTTACTTTTTCTACTAATATATTTCATATTTGATCCATAAGAAAATTGTAGTAAAGTTAAACTTCAATAACGTCCGAAAATAGTGTTGCCAGTGCACAACTCTCGCATTATCGAGATCGGAAATTTCACGTGGCCATATAATTTTAAGCTCGTAAAGCCCGGACAATAATTCACTGGGAGCATTTGCGGAAAATGCATTTTATTGTTAAAACGTGAATTTTATTTATCGTCGACAGCCCGCGGTGGGGGGTTGTAGTGGAAAGGGGGGTTGATTTGCAGTAGCGCATCGAAACCACCCTTTGGCTCGGATTATTTATATTAAAGGTAATTTCCCGGGTCATTATTGGGAAATGCAACATTTGTGTATTTCAGAACTATCGTTTGCAGTTCATTAAAAATAAAATAACACGGCGTATAATATTCGGGAGTGTTTGATATTTGTCATGTTGTTTTGATTCATTTTATCATCTGTTAGGTTCAGAGTTCTATTTTAAGCATCTACGTAGGTATTTACTTATACGATGTTCAAACCAGTTTATATTCTACATCAACCTACCGTTTCACTTTCTCCTGGGCTTGGGCTTCAAACATGTTTATTAATTTTTAATAAATGTTGATATTCTTCATATTTTATTAAGTCCATCACTCTGTCCTTCCGCACTTTTATATATGCAATTTTTCGTAACTTGTAAATCTATAAATGGTGCAATTGCGATCTGTAAAGAAATGCAACCTATATTATCGACTCCGCAATCATATTACTCGATCAATTTAAAAAGTGCACTTAACACCGCATAACTCATACATTTTCGCAGATAGTTAATCAGGCAGCAGCACGCCTTAAGGCGGCCGTTCCGGCACGGTCGATATTTCCAGTCTTCCAGTTCATATTTTGTGTCCAGTTATCTGTGAACAAAAAAATATATTTTAGATAGGTAAATACTTATATTTTGGATCGAAACTTCTAGTCTCCTAAAACGATAATTTTGTTTAGGCAATATTATATCACAGTTAAAAGTAATCGGTGGTGACAATGCAAGGTATTCTTGCAACCATAAAAATCTCACTACATATTTACCTTTATACATATTTAAAACTTTAAACCACTCCTGAAGGCATAAAGAGGCTTTAAAATTAATACTGAAAAGAGCTTGTGGTTCAAGTTCGCCATTTAATTCCAATGTGCGTTGAGATTTTATTCGAAAGTCTATAATATAGGCGTCAGTAACTCAAACAGACCTAGTATATAAACAAAAGGACAAAAGACACTGAGTTGTCCATAGGATTCCATATATCATGGGTCCAAAAACAATATACTTACTAACAAATCAAGAAATTTTGTTGTTTAGGAATTTAATCGCCGTGAAATACACATGACACAACTGGGTCAAAATGGCTGTTATAAAGCTAATAAGATAATAAGATTTCTTGAATTCCTTATCCCTTAAAAAGAAAGCTGTAAGAACGCCGTATAAGCGCTTATTTAGTTTTATGCCATTTTTACGGCGTTGAAGCCAGCTAAGTACGTCAACAAAATTAATCGACAAGTACTGTATTTTCACTCTACTGACATCGTATAAAACCTCATAAGGAGTACCTACAATAACTTTTATTTCTGCCGACATCTCAAACCTGGTATCTAGCACGCGTTAAGGCGGCCCTTCCTGCGATAGCAATCGCAGACAGCGCTACCAACGATCTCGGGCAACGCCTCAAAACATTACGCGATGTCTAATTGCGAATGAGATTTATTTATCGCTCTTACATTGCGGGTGTGTGAATGGTGAGGTTAAATGAATTTTTATGGGTAATGATGATTTATGTGCTAACAGTGGTGTATTTAACAAGGCTGATAAGCTTAGAAATGATTTTAAAATTTGTGCAGATTCTTGCAGTTTCTTGTGAGAATGTGATAATGTTGTCATTGTTGATTACCATTCAAAACAAGATATTTCTGACATTCTTATAAAGGTGTAGTTAAGTAAAGGCAAATGTACGAAAATTTATGAATTAGTGAAAGGTATCATATCAACTGCCCTCAGCCGCTCAGCCCCGATGTGGGGATATAGCACAAGAAAAGGAATATATTCTATAACCTTCCTATTTGTAAGTGTAATAGATAGGTATGTATTTAGAAAAGAATGTACTCTGTATCGTTTAAAATGTAAAGTCTATTCGTAAACCCTCAAAAGAGAAAACAACAGCAAACTCTTTTAAAAGCTATTTAGCTCCAATCCCTAGATAACGTCTACCGCAACTCCTGGCTCGGTCCGTTTTTTCCCCGCTGAAAAGCCAATTTGGAATGAATCACTGTAACAGTGGCGAGCATCTGTGCTAATTTACCTACGGGCGGACAGTCTAATGCGACTCGTTGGATCGTAAATATCGAATCGCGACCGAGCGCCGAATATCGAAAGCCGGCATTAGTCGGATACAGCTAATACACACGGGGGTACGTGCGATAAATTATAGCGCGTTCATTTGGGCTTCGATGTTTAATCTGTCTGTAGTGATACTGTATCGCCCGTGGCTATTTTCAGTTTCGGATCGGGCGGGAATCTTCGTCTAAACTACTCTTGTTCCAAAAATAGGTACACAATTCTGTATTAATCCTCATTCATCACCTCAATATCACTAAACGTAATTAATAAAAACTTATTCGAGTATACTTGGCATCACTTGCAAAAATGGAATCACACAATTTTCCCAACCACTCCTTCAATTAGCTTTCAGAGAAGTTTTAGCTACCACTCATCTATCTTAGCGATATGCGAAGGAAGATCCGAACTTACGTTCCTAAATTGAACTGTGACAATCGTATCTATCGGTACAATCGAGTATATCGATATGCTATCGATATCGACTGTAACATCGATGTTATATGGCCCGCCGCCGCTGTGTTTGCGTCTACGTGCTCGTGATATAGAGCTACGTTTGCAATTCGTTCGGTCCGTTGTGTGGTTGTTTCATCTAATGTTTTAGAAATGTTTGCATGTGTGACAATGCCTTAATTTAATTGCGTTTACAGTGGGTATACTGTATACTTTGTTTGTAAGTAACTATGTACTGTTATCTTATCAAGCATTGATATTGCTGTTAAGAACGAATCTAAATAGGTTGAGCAGTAGTTTTATCACCTACGATTTTTCCTGCTAATTTCTTATTTCTGTGTTTATTTGTTTCAGGTATGCACTTAAGTACGGATTCGGCCAATTTTTCCATTCATACTTAACTCTGTAAGTGGAAATACACTAACATAAAGTAAGTTCATGTCATACGATACTTCATCGGAGCCTAGTTTTATCAAAAGCTCTTTTGATATGCAATAATGGTAGCAATGTATCAAACTAGCTATCTGAGTTAAACGCAATTTGAAGTATGGCGGCCTCTTAAGGAGCTTCCACCCCCCAAAAAGCGTAGGTGGGAAGGGGAGTTGGGGCTGCCTTATCGCGGAACTGCAGGCACTCCGCCCGTTTACCTTAAGATCTTTAATATTAAATAATATAGTACAGTTAAAGCCGTCTTAAATGTACTGTCTGACTATGCTTTATTGTAGAAATAACTCGATTTAAAGCGCTTATCGATTTTGTCTGCGATATTTTGGAATCTGTTCCTTTGCAAAGAAAAATATGAATTAAGTTATCGGGATTTGTTTCTTCCGTCTTTTAAAAACGACTTCGCTATTTGAGCTTATATTATTACTGCGGACTTTTCCTTACACTTAAATACCTGAATCTGATATTTTGACTTCATAACCAAATATTTCCCGCATAGGTAAAGTAGACCCAACCTCATGTATCTTAACATCCGCGTGCCTGCATGCAATGCAACCTGCGTGCGCACCACGGGGAATGAAGACGTTAAATAATTTAATCGGATGCCCGGATGGTTTATGTACGCATGCTCCAGGCCGGTTGCTAACTTATTCGTCCAGCTAACTTACACTGGTTCTCAGTACCCACCATCACCCTCTAAAGTTACAGTATTCTTTTAACTGTCGTAGTAAAAGTTTCTCCCTTTGGCGTCGAGTTCATTTGACGTAGTTGTATTTCTGCTATAGATTCTTCTATCGTATTTTCTTTTCATCTTATAGAGTTTCTTATTTTTGTATACAATTTTAGGGAGGCCTTCGCATATAAGGAGAGGATGCGCCGGTAGCTTAGGATGCCTAATGAAATGATCGGTAGTACAGAGATGACTGTAAGTCGTTAGGTTCTGTAGCGAAGAGGAACTGGGAACAGGAAAAGGGAAGAACTTCCCACCAGGCTGTGTCGCTTGGGGATGAATGCCGATCCACCAGTTGATGTTTGGAACTTGTATACATGCAAACTCCATTGAAAACTTCAATAGCGCGTTGTCCAGCGACATTAGTAAAAAATTCCGTAATTTTGAGCATTATAAGGTCCGCACCAAAAATGAATAAAACGGAACTCATCGTGTAAATAGTTAAAGCATCTCAGTTGAGGTACAGTGGGTAACACATCAGGCTATACTGTTTAGTACCGTGTCGCTTTAAATTATCTCACATAAGATTCACACGATTGTCGATAAATCATACCTACCAAACATTTATGAAATAAATAAAATAAATAAAAATATTTATTTAAGACAATAATATAGGTAGGTACAAAGTAAAGTAAAAGCAAATACTAGTGTTACATTATAATTTGTCACTATCACAGAAATCGGACTACTAGCGCCCTCTCCTCTAGAACAATGATGTGAGTAGTGACAGCGAGCCACGGAATTGACCCATAGGTCATATGATTTGACATTTCAGTGCCCGATTAATGTATGAGAAAATGCCCAAATCGCATGTGCGAACTGGCAGACGCGATTTTCTTATAAAACTTCTCTAGCGAGCAATCAACAGAGGGGTGAATTTCAAAATCTTTGGTAACCATAGAGTAGACTATACTATCTATTTACTGTCCAGTACATATGCCAGTAGCTATCTCGTAGGGAACAGAAATAACATAAAAAACAGGTGATACTAAATGATCTATCAATAAATTAATAACTATTAACACTGTGATAATTATATTCAAACATAAATATGTTGTTAGAGAAAGTATTACCTACTATGCTAATATTATTATATATTACATAAGTTTCCTACGTACGATTGCGACAGGGTATATGACACAGTATAGTATAGCTTGATATGTTTTCCAATGTACAGACCTCTACTCATATCACGAAAAGTAAATCATTACAAATGCCCAAGTAAAGCAGGTTAGTTTATCTATACTCCGCCAAAAAAGAGTAGAAATTATTGTATGGCAACTTTCCATACATTACCTTCCATACATTATTCCATAGTAGAAATTTAAAAAATCAAAATAGCAATGTAAAGGTAATGATTTTCGTTATAATATTTTGTAATTTGTGACTATTAGTGCTTGGTAGGTAGTTATCTATAAGATAAATACTGCCCTTTATTGAATACCTTCTTTTTGGGAAAGATCAGCTCCCAAGATACAGGTTCGCCTAGTTTGGGAGTCAGGGTATTGTTTGATTTACTAGTAGGTATTGTGATGTTTTCAATAAAGTTTATTTTATTTATTATTTATTACTGATATCAAATCATAATGTCATTTCCATACTATTCAATAGATGTTGCAATTATTTCATTTCTTCTCTTTTTTGACGGACTGTACATGACATTACTATTACCGGTATTATTTCGTACTATAGCGTAGGGTCCCCATAAACAAAACTGCTCTTGCGGTGAGGGCGCGTGGGCGAGTTGATCTATGTCGCGGCGGCCATATTGTTTTCTAATGAAATGACTCAATGCTGAAACGTATTTTATATTTTTTTAAATTGGCTCTTTGATGGTTAATTACTTTCACTTTATTAATCTCTATAATTTTACTATCTGCTGTCGATTTAAATAACAGAATATGATAGTCCTTAATTTTTGTAACCAATAAAAAGCATTTCCCCGAAGCACGATTCTGATCGTGCCTACACTTTTGGGAAGGGAACCCTTTTTTCTGATACAATTTTACTACTTACTACTGGATAGTATGTAGATTGTAATTGTTTTTGGTGTCGCTCGGCATGTCGTTCGGCCTGTTGGTGTACCGTCCCTTTTTAAAAGGAAGACAGGGTTCCCTGTCAAAAATTTGTTCAAAACTAATCTAATCAAAAAACTGTATCTCGGCTAACATCCAATTCGTGAAATTTGACAGTTGTGCCGACCAAAAAGTTGTAACATATCAGGAGGCCAATTCTCACGGAGTGATATAAATATCACAACATAAATATTGAAAAAAATGGCGGATATCGACGGACAAGACTTTTTGCTATTGCTCGCATTATCACCTTCGATATTTCTCGTGTTCTAGCGATCGACATGCAACGAGTGGTCCTTAGCAGTCGATATTTTACGTGATATTTATAGTCGACAAGTGAGACGCGATATTTATTGAATTTCGATATTATATCCCGTTTTTGAGAATTGGCCTCCTGAGGTATAGGTACTTTGTCATGTTCTTATGAGAAATAGGTATAGTCTTTGCTATCACCAGACCATATTTTTGTAATGGGATGTAATAGCAAACATTTTAAATTCAACGCTATCCAAGGCCAATTATATATAAAGCTTTGTTCCAATTCTAGTGACATTTTCTTCCTTGAACTAGTGTATGACGTAAAATAGAAACGAACGACTTTACGCGTTTTATATATTAACGAAGGATGAAAATGTATATTGCCTTTATGCATAATATGTACATATACCTGAATTATTTGCACAATATCAAAACTGTGATAGTAATGAAGTATTATTAGTAATTACTTAGACAAATCATTTGATTTAAGTTAAAAGCTACTTCAGAACCAAGACGCGTTTCCAAAATGAAGATTAATGTAGACACTATAACACAATTAAATGTCTTAACCGCAATGTATTGCCGTAAGTAAATACTCGTCCCTAACATGACAAATAACTGCACGAGGGAGGAGACTTGGGTTAATTTAACTAATGGACGAATTTACTGCATTATGTATAATATGAGGTACCTATCTTGAGGTCTGAGGAATTATTTTACTCATAAATTTTAGAGATGCTAACATTTACAGCAATTAGAACAATACACAATTAATGAAAACGTATATATGAAGCATTGCATTGTATGGAAGTGAGAGTGACATAACAAAGACGGATAAAGAACATCTAGAAGCGTTCGAAATGTGATGTTGGCGAAGAATGATGAAAATTAGCTGGAGAGAGAAACGGACGAATGTGGAAGTGTTGCATATGGTAAAGGGAAAAAGGAAATAATGCACGCTATAGCAAACCGTAGAGCTGTCTCGGCCACATAATCAGACATAACGATTTAATTAAATCCATAATTGAAGAGAAATTTGAAAAGAAGAAAACAGAGAGGTCGACCTAGGATAGGATATATGGAACAGTTGAAGGAATGGAGCGGTAGTTCGTCGTACAAGGAGTTTAAGGAGAAGGCATGTGACAGAATCGGATGGAGACTGCTGCAACGATAGAGGCCTGCCCCTTAATATAAGAAGAAGAA
The DNA here is from genome assembly GCA_947369225.1 of Hofmannophila pseudospretella. NCBI lineage: Eukaryota > Metazoa > Arthropoda > Insecta > Lepidoptera > Oecophoridae > Hofmannophila > Hofmannophila pseudospretella. The sequence goes on along the minus strand of OX376321.1, from coordinate 6,024,405 downwards.
CATAAGTATCTGTACATACAGATCACTATGTACCTACCTACTTAAAGTTACACATTCAAATATTAGTGGGAACCTACATAGAAACTTCGGACTCTTTATTAAAGATTGAATTGACTAAAATAACAATTTCCTTAAAAATAAAGTATACAATACCATAGGTATTGTATAGACAGACAATACAAAGACAACTAATTAAGTATACACTATAGGTAGAAACTTAGGTAGATATAAGTAAGTACATAAAGTTAGGTTTGCAGTAGAGACAATTAGGTAGAGACACTGAAAGGTAGAAACACATTACACAAACAGATGAAATTAGGTAGTAGAGATAAAATTATCACATAGCGAAATAAATGTGTTTAAAATGCAATTCTTAGAGACACGCTAAGAAATACTTATTTTGGTAGGTAATCTTTAATATCAGAATTTCAGCACTGATATAACATTTGAAACCTATCTAATATTACTTTACCTTTATTATTACATTTACCAATTCACAGAAAATAACCATGAAATCACATTAACCGCCCCAGCCATATTTTTGCAATTTCGTTTCGTCCCCAGAATTTTTCATCAAACTCACTCGTGTTTGAACCACCGTGTAGCCATAACTCAATACAGAGAGCACGTGACTGTATGAAGACGAATGAATCTCCTGGGTGCTAGTAATTTAGTTTTACCACATTAGTGGTAGGTATTGGTTATTTACTAAATACAGGCTTGTTTAGATATCCAGCCAGTATAGGAATAAGTACATTATATACGACTTAGACATACTACAGTGTTTTTGAAACGGAAGTGAAACAATAGAAATGTAGAAAACCGAAAAATAGATTTCTATGGGTTACGTTCAACGATTTTGAAACGAAAGCAGTGTGCTAAAGGTGTTAAAAATAAAATTTAAAAACAAAAAAAACTGGTGATTACGCAACAAACACGTGGTCGAATGTTTCACTGAAAACTCTGAGACTAAATTAAAATTTCTACGCACAACTTCGTTTAAAAACTTTTGAAAATATAGTACGAAATTGATACAACTTTTTATACAAATCGGTCACTCAAGGTCATCTATTTTCAAAAATCTTATTTATATTAATCTAATTTTGCATATAGGGATTGTTTTCATGGGTTTTTGTATAGTTATTAACTGTGACAAAATGTTTGACCCATACATAGCTCTAGTGTCTAAACTAATTAATTATCGCGGACTTTTACCTGGAGATCCACTCATGAATGTGAAAAACTTTGTCCAAAAAGCTTTGAAATGGAAAATAAAAAAAATCTCTCTCCCTACAAAATATGTAGATGATCATTGAGCGACCGATCTATATAAAAAGTTGCATAAATGTTGTACTCCAATTTGAAAAGTTTATACACAAAGTCGTTCAAATTCATGAGTAGAACTCCTGGTAAAAGTTAGGCGAATGTAACATTCAAACCCTTCACCTGTAGTACCATTCAAACAGGTGACCAAAAACCGCGAAAACTCAGCTTATTATACAGCAATAAACAAAACCTTCGTATTGTAAGGATCGGTCGCTTCAGGGAGTGAGGGAGGCACCACCCTCCACAAAATTATGTACGACGAACTGGGACTAATATATCAAGGGGAGGACGTGCCAGACTAAGGAGACTGGGTATTATGGGGTGGGCCGGTGGAATACTTAAGAACCTTGGTGACACCCCATTAAAACACACGTTGCATTTTTTGGGGCAGACGTTTTAATTTTGGACTCCTTTGGTTGGATTTGTGGGGTAATTGTACTGGGACATTGTGTTAGGATATAAATACCTATTTTTTTAGGATTAATAAATTAAAGATCAGGAAACAATTAATGAAAACGTATATATGAAGCATTGCATTGTATGGAAGTTAGAGCTGGAACATAACAAAAAAGGATAAAAAACATCTAGAAGCGTTCGAAATGTGGTGTTGGCGGAGAATGATGAAAATTAGCTGGAGAGAGAAACGGACGAAGGTGGAAGTGTTGCATATGGTGAAGGAAAAATGGAAAACAATGCACACTATAGCAAACCGTAGAGCTGCCCCGGCCACATAATCATACATTTTGATTTAATAAAATCCATAATTTAAGGAAAATTTTAAGAAAAAAGACAGAGGTCGACCCAGGATGGGATATATGGAACAGTTAAAAGAAAGGAGCGGTAGCTCGTCGTACTAGGAGTTTAAGGAGAAGGCGGGGGACATAATCGGATGTCGACTGCTACAGCGACAGGGGCCTGCCCCTTAATAGAAGAAGAATAAGTTAAAGTATCATCATCATCATTAGCAGCCCACTCTAGTCCACTGCTGGACATAGACCTCTCCCAGGGCGCGCAATTGAGCCCGATCTTCGGCTCTCCTCCTTACCAGTCCTAGTAAAAGTATAGGAGATTGTTATTCACAAAATAAACAGTCGGTAGTTGAACATTTTCTGACAGAAAAGAGAGCCCTTGTGCTGGTTGACAATACCAACACTATATAAAATTCTAAATTTATTGAATATGACTTAACTATTGCTGTGCCCTGACAGAGTTCATAATACCTACCTAATATTATATATCTCATCTTATTTTGTACATTAATGCAATAATTTGAAATTGAAGCGTGAAACCACACATATGAAAAACAGTATTCGTTGATATTTGAATGTGATGATTGGTTCAGTAGACACATTGTTGTGAAGTATAAAAATAATTAATAAATAATTAAAAAGATTTATTCATCAACAAAAAGGTACAAAATTTTTTTTTCCTAATTGTGGAGGTCCTCTTTTAAGTGTGACAACACCTGTGTCAGAGGGCCACGCTCTTCCATACCTCTTTATTTGTGTACCTATTTACTAATAATATAATAATAATAACGTGTGTGTGAGAGAGAGAGGGTGTGTGTGAGGGTGTATGTGTGTGTGCAAGAGAGATGTATGGTGTTCTATGCCAAAATGAGTGAGAGATGTCAAATGAAAACTGCGATTAAAATATCTTGGGATCGGTGTAAATCGGTGTAAGAATATTCCTGAACCATATTTCACTGAATATCTTGGGATCGGTGTAAGAATATTCCTGAACCATATAACACTGAATATCTTGGGATCGGTGTAAGAATATTCCTGAACCATATAACACTGAATATCTTGGGATCGGTGTAAGAATATTCCTGAACCATATAACACTGAATATCTTGGGATCGGTGTAAGAATATTCCTGAACCATATAACACTGAATATCTTGGGATCGGTGTAAGAATATTCCTGAACCATATAACACTGAATACATAGTACAATCGACACAGATTTTCTATTTAGGTAAGTACGTTCTCAAATTGCATTGAAAGTAAATATTTGGACATGAAAATATTATATTGCGTTCGGGTGCAACCTAAACGATTGCAACCGTCCAATACGAGTATTAACCGAAACGAGGCGTGAAACACGCGGCGCTCACAGGACGCATCCGGAATCATAATTCCAAAATAACTTCCATCCGTCCCACCCCGCACCACCCTTACCACACCTCTCGAACCCCTGCTTCCCGCACTTTTTTCGGGTAAACTGGAATCCCCGTCCCACCGTTAATTCCCAAGATAGACATAATTTGGAATTGGATCCATCTATCCTGCGTACCTACGAACAAAAATAAGTTAGCGCGCCCGTGTACAACGCCCGATTTATGTGGGCGAAAACAAAGCGGGGCCCTATTGGATACAAAGTTTTGTTTGGACATGAATTTTGCATCTATTTTCCTTGTCAAAATGTTATTATTAATGTATGTATTTTTGAATACATAGGCATCTAAAATTAAAACCACTTCATAAAAATTTGAATGACAACATAGCTGAGAAAAAATACAATACAGTATGGTCGTGCCACTATTAATTTCAAATTTGCGCGCGGATTGCGTCAATCGTTCAGTGAGCTTAGAGATTCGTTTGTAAAAATAATTAATGTTTGAATATTGGCACGTTTATCATATTCCCCTTCCTTATCCCGCACGCACCTCCGTACCGCACCATGTGTGCGAGAGAGACGCCTAATTTCGTCAACCCGGCTATAATGACATTGCGTGGCCTGTATCGAAAAGCATGAAACGAAACGCACTCTTCTCGCGAACTCAGACAACATTGCTGGAGACATTTGTTTTCGCTATTTTTTCTTATTAATAACGTGAAAATAATGTGAAATACTAATTGAAATAACGCCCCTTTTAGACTATTACTAGGTACCTTCGTACCTACAGTGTGCCGGCTCCAGATCCGCCTTTGATTTCGCCTCACAGAACAGAACTTTCGCCGAACAGATCCTCAAGGTATCAGATGTCGGAAACGCACCATGAACCTGAACATTTGAGCTCAAATTCGAACCATCTAGCTAATACCGTTCCAGAGATCTCATCTGACATTAAAGATACTCCAAGATCTTGGAAACCACTGGTCCAATTTTTATCAGACCTAGCTAAGAACACTCTCTACAAAATTCTCTATTAAATTAAAAGAACCGGCTCCAAATCAGATCATCCGTTGTCAAGTTATGATGCCACAGACAAACACATAAACAGACAAACGTGTCAAACTTATAACACGCCCTCGCTCGATCGGTCGGGGGTTAAAAAAGTATATATTAGCGTCACGTAATTATGTAAGAAATTATGGGTTTATTTCAACGATATCTTTGAGGTCGTTGGTTTATTTAGAAACGAAGAAGCCTTCCTAAGTCACAAAATGTAGCTATTAATTAATCATTAACTATAGTATCCTAAATGACGCAGTGTTTTAAATCTCAAAGTAAGCGCGCTTAGCAGTCATTTAGCCCATTTTTATGAATGAAATTCTTAAATCTGAATCACAGAACTAACAAAAAAGAAGGTCAAGGCAACTAACCATCAAACAATGCAGTTTACGAGCGATCCTTACGCTTAACAGGTCATAAAACGAGTCATAAACATGGGCTCGTCCATTCACAATACTCTACTCTGTGTTTACTTGCCGTTTTAAATGCAAATACGATTATACCGAGCGGACGTGTGGCTTTTTGCCGTTACGAAAACAGATTTTTGTGACATTTTGAACTTTATTACTTAGTCTTCTCCAAATGAAGGCATTTGGCGAGCCGAATTTTGTTGAAGTAAGTATCTTTTCACAAGAGACGAAGATGATGCTACGCAGACATCGCAAAATAACAAAGTATATTATGCGCGTTTTTTATTTCACCTTTGACACTTTAATCCAATTTGTTTCCTTGTATCCCACCCCCGGGATAGGGGAAGAATATTGTCCTTATAATTGTTATTTTGAATTTAAAATTTCCTTCTTTATTTATCGCTTTATTCCACATGGATTGCAATTTTTCGTACAAATATTTACCATATTTAATTATGAAGAAGATAAGATAATTAATTTAAAAAGAGTAGCGAAGTGCTGAAATTAATTGTAGGTACTTATACAAACATTAATTTTAATGTGTGATGATAAGGAATAAACACATAATAAAACAAACCTGTAGACGATGTTTACTACATAATATTCGAAATCGGTAATTAATGGCTATAAAATAATGTACGATTTATTGCTCAATAATTCAATCAGCTGCTTTAAATTTATTGCTATATTCGACAGCCAACTACTGATTATAAGCATATTAAAGTTATATAACACGTTTATATCGGAATCGCAAAAGATTGCCATTCTTCGTAGTCTCAAAAGTTAACCCATAAGTGGCCGCGACGACTGCGAGGTCGGCCTAGTGATTCTTTTTATAGCCAACTAAAGAAAATTGGCTCATTAATCTTTAAGATAAATGTCCAGCCAGTATTCGGCCCATCTTATCAGAGCACGGAATGAATGGACGTGTGGATACCTACTCCTTTATCACGGTTAATGTTGCCCTATAAAGAATCTTAGGTCGTTTTATAGAATGCTTCGTTGGTATTTTTGGATTTAAGTGTTATTGCTACCTGTTTGCGAGAAATGATTTTGTAAAATGTTTTATGTTACGTAATACATAAACCATTATATACGTATAAAATTTTTATTTATTTATTTTATTATACGGATGAACAACACTTATATCAACAACAACAAAACTACCTAAACTATAACACGATCACGTCGTCTAGGTCCCCGGAGTGTGGCATAGTCCCCAGGACGCTGGCTGCGTTACCTCGCTGTATGGCAAGAGTCTCTGAGCGAGATAAGCTTCGGCCCTAAGGTCGCCAGAGGCCAGGACCAGCCGGATGGACAAATCTTGGGGAGGCAGGTGTAAAATCCACAAAATTCCATCTATAAAGGACAGTGGGTTTATGTAACCTAACTTACGGATTAAGTTTTCGAAGGCGTGTGAAATCCACCAATCAGCACTGGGCACGCTCGGTGGATCATGGTCCGTACCCCCTTGTACAAGGGGTGGCCTGTGCCCCAACAGTGGGGACGTTAATAGGCTGATGACGAACTTACGGAGAGTTAGCTACTAGCCCTTCGCAAATTAAGGCTATCCTCAACTCGAGAGTTTTAACTCCGTTGTCTACATCTATCGATGATCTCAACCCGTTGTTAATATTATAAAATACTGTCAATCCCTATAGCTCTTGTGCTGCATTTTGATTTTAAATGAGGAATTCTCTCAAATCCTTGACATAATCTATCTAGCTAGCCTACACTTTCCTATATTATCATAAACATTACTGTAATTCACGTAACATATTCGAAGGAGACTATTACACATAATAGTACCCACATTAGAGCTGTAGCTGAGGTCGTGGCTCACGACTCGCCCGAAGACGTAGGATGTCGAACGGCTAATTGTCAGCAACCTGACACCGGCAGACACCGATGTCCAGAGTTGCAGACACCTCGATACACCGGTTGAGTTACGTGGATGATTTAAATATGGAACAAGAGTGGGGATTACGGCTTCAGTTTGAGTATTCAAATTCAAAATTCGATTTTCAAATACCGGACTATTCGATGTATTCGAAACTTTGGCTTCGAATCGAACAGTAATCATTTAAAAGGACGGTCTAATAGTTAGCACCCTGACACCGGCAGACACCGGTGTCCAGAGTTGCTGACACCTCGAGACACCGCTTGAGTTACGTAGATGATTTGAATATGAAACTAGAGTGGGAATGAGGGCTTCAGTTTGAGTATTCTAATTCTGGAACATTGGAATTGAGTAAATTCGTTTTTCGAATACCGAACTATTCGACGCATTCGAAACTTTAGCTTCGAATCGAATAAGTACCTAATCATTTAATAGGATAGTTACATTATTTAAATAATCTAAGCCACTAGCGATGTCAATGTGCTTGTTTAAAATTGATAAAAGCTTCATGTTGTGAAATATTGAGCGAAATTATTAAATAATATGCAACGTTATGCAACGTAGATTTACCGTTATTTGCAAGAAACATCCTTAATATTGAGGCTTTCTTAAGTCTCGTGTCATCTCTATCTAGAGTCATGGCGTAGAAAGGGATAGCTTGTATTTTAATGAAGACTTAATTTTAAGGAGTTACATGCAACTGACGGTTCGTCTACAAAAAATATTTTGTACTTTAGCTACATTATGCAACGTCGTTATGTCACATATTTATATACCTCTTAATAATTGAAGATATTTTAATGTATTTTAACACGGTTTGGTGAGCTCTCTATTTTTAATAATATGTACTTATGCCTTTACATAAAAACCTACTTACGTCGGTTTTAAAAGCGTTTCTTAAAATTATGTAGGTGTTTCCCGTGAGACTAATGACTTTATTTTTTAAGATAATTATTATTTAATTGCTTTGAATATTATCTCAACATTAGTATAATTTACGATAGTCACTAATTAAGATTTTAATGTTTATTCGGTTAATTCTGGATTTTAAAATATTTAGGTAGTCAAATCTTTAAAAAAATAATGTCTTCAAAATATATAAGTGTTTTGAAAAAAAAAACTGTGATACCATACCGTATTTCTTGCGAATAAATGGCATTTCATTTCCACTTCCAAATTAATAATGTATTATATCTACCAAAAAGTTCAATGAATTTCCAAATTAATAATTAATTTAAATACATAAATAAGTACGTATAAAACGAACCTTTACGTAAATACATAAATAATCGTGTAAGCATAAAACTAAGTAATTATCTAGTTTTGTATAAACTGAAAATGGAAAGAAACAATTGCACATCGCACAAAAGGGAAGTCTGTGTCACACAAGGCACTCGCGAGCAAGTTCCCGACATAAATCCGAGGGAACGAGTCAACTCCGTTCGAAGAGTTGAACAAACTCGGCCAAGAATCTTCGAGGCACGCACGAATGTGAAAAAACCTTTTGTCTACCGTCGCCTTGTCTTTTGATATGGAAACTATACACAAGAAACATAGTGCTCTGTTATCTTACGAGTATCTTAAAAGTTAAAACCAAAACACATGGACTTATTTAAAAAAATTGAAAACTCTTCAGGTAACTATAGGTACCTATATAAGCAATACAGAATATAGATCCCTAATGAGCATAATACCGACAGAATATTTCTATGAATTAGATATTCGATTTTATAACAGTGAAATGAAAAGCACCCGTAATTTAGCGAATAGCCGTCCAATAATTTATAAATGAGTTCGGCAGACAAAAAGATAATATGTAATCCACCTGATGGTAAGTGGCCACGTTCGCTCATAAATACCAGCAATACCACACAGATATCACTGACTCATTGCTGACCTTGAGAAGTGGAAATAAACTAATTTTTGATCAATAGAAAAATATTATTTATGCAATAAATAAAGGCAGCTTAGGGGCGTGTTCTGCGTCAAACGAACTCCGCGCGCGGACTAATCGATATCGAAGTACATTTCTGGTTATCGTGTTCATTCGCTGACGTTTTAACTTCATAACGAGCAATGGATATTCATCCGCCGCGTACGTCCGCGTCACGCAGCGGAGCGAAAGGTGTACTGATCCCTTACTATGAGACTACAGCACATTTTAGTGTGAGATCTTGTAGTACCAGATAATTCTGAGAAACGTGTAAGATACAAGATGATGGACTCCGCCGATCTGCTCATACGACAGCCATGTCCTCGCGACATACATAAACCACTCGCAATGTCTCCATTCGCGACACTACCCATTCTTATCGCACTTGCTGTCGAAGCCGTGCGCGAAAAAAGGACTGAAAAGTAAGTAAAGTAATTATGCAGCGAAAGAGCTTCGCCGCATCCGCATTTTTGAGGTGTTAAGTGAAATGACAAAAAGTTAATGAAGTTGAGAAAAAAAGTCGTTAAAATTTAAACGTCATATTTGCACAGTAATTATGTCGACGTCTGTCTTTCTTGCTTTAATTCTTAAATACCTCTTACCCTTTTACATGCTTAAGAAATCTCTATTAGATAGGTATGTAATTTAAAACCACGTTTCCATACTTAAATTAATTTTTTATAATTTAACACTTTAATGCACAAAAATAGTACTTGAGGCGAGCTTAATGCCATGCGGCATTTTCTTACACCTAATCATTGGGCCATACAGATATTGTAAGGCAGGTGCATATAAATTAAGTTGAAGAGAGTTACTATTAATTATTTTAATTGTACCTACTATATTATAAAATACGAGTGGCGATGGGTGGGACACTTGGTTAGACGTGGTGATGGCCGATGGACCAGAGCCCTCAAGGTGGCCAAGGTCGGGGAAAAGAGGAGTAGGTCGTCCAGCAGCTAGATGGGCGGATGACACCACCAAAGTCGCATCGAAGACCTGGATGCGACTAGCAGGGTCGGGGAAGGGTGGCACAAAAGAGAGGAGGCTTTTACCCTACAGTGGGACGACATTAGCTGATGATGATTATGATAAAATACCTACTCATATAATACATTTACAATAATCAAGAAAATCTCTAATCGTTGAAACGCGACGTAAAATTTCTGATTTCGAATTCGGATTCCGTATTCAATCATTTGGGTTGTTTATTCGAAATTTATTCCATTGGGGAAATACGAATGACTAGTGGGCTAGTGAGGTGATAAATCGTGTCGATGTCGCGGGTGTCTCGCGTCGGGTTAAAAGCTCGATAAACCCAGACGCGCACACCTCCGCGCCAACAATACCTGCGGTCTTTGTCTTATTTCGTTCCTCGCCCGACCAGATATCCGCCAAGTATTTTATGCATAAAAATATCGATATATAATTGCTTCATTACGTCGCTGTGTTGGTGAGTAAAATATGTGGGAGTTGCACACAGGTGGTTCCCATTTTGAAAAGCTCAGTTTATTTTATTGCACTGATTGGGAGTTTATTTGCTATTCTCGTGAGGTCGTTGATTACATGCCTTGTTTAAGAGTAATCAATCAATCAATCATTTATTCGTGAACATAGGTAATAATAAGTAAGTATACAGTTTAAATGAGTTGGTATCACTATGCTCCGTCGTTTGCTATACAAATATTTTCAATAAATTGTTAAAGGTCAATATTATATAAATTAATATTGAGTATGGTATTTAAAGTTGATATTATTTCCTATTTCTATCAGTGAGTGTGAGATGTCGTTTGCTTATTTTTAACGACCGTGATTGACAGTTGAAACAGCCCTGCCGTAGCTATGACTTTTAACTGTAAGACTACATTATAAGACTCACTTAAGACTTAATTAAAACATACTTAATATTTAAGTGTGTATTATGTAACACCCCGTGTGCCTGAGAGGCGAGTTCTCTTGTGTCTGTCGGGTCTCGCAGTGTCGCTATCTATGTATCGGCCATGCCAGGCCGTTTGCTTTATGGTGCCAGCTTCGGTGTAATATTTCATGGGGATCGCACGCCATGATTCATGGGGAGGTACTTTTTAAGTTTCCGAACGTACCTGTAATGAATGTGGAATGGAGATAATGGAATTTTTAGAACTTTATGGTGATTTAATTTTAGGGATTTCTGGTTTTATAATTATGAGTGTATAATTATGGTTTTTGAACATCCTGTTGTTGGCTGATATTAATTTGCACGATATTGATGATTTATTGCTATAGACACACAACACGACAAACTAGATTTTATTAAAAAACAACAGGTTGGTTATGGTTATTTTATTACCTATCAACAGTTGTTTCATACATAATCTATTTATTACCTATCAACAGTTGTTTCACACATAATCTAGACAACTAAATAGGTCACTTATTTAATAAAAAAATTATTACACGTACTTTCGTCAGCGGCTAATTTAAAACGGCTAAAAAACGCGGAATCGTGAAGCAGGGATGTCCTTATTGAAATGTTTATTGAACATCAAGCAAAATGTAGGTGTACTTAATATTGAGTTCTAGAGTTTAGTTAACTTTTAAACAATGTAATCTATTCCCGATTAAAATACTCTAAAAACTACACATCTAACTGTCAATTCCACAGGAGTCTACCTCTACAATTACGGAATCAAATTACGTACCTACATACCAGTAAATTTACATAAAACTAGTTTGAGTTCTAGAAGTGACAGGCCACAGCGACCCTCAAACTAACCTATTTCTTATTTGCAATCCCTGTGAAACTTGAAGGCTTGAAATTGAGCGCGCGGCCGCGCCTGCGCCGGTTGTCAGTTATAATTGGCTGAACTTGTCGACCAACTCGTTGCGATTTTTTTCTCTCCCTCCGACATTACTCTTCGTCTCCCGTGAGAGACGTAAATTGCGCACACGAGCCCGTGGAAACAAGCTTTGATGTGACGTATGAATACAGGAACATGCCATGTTTTATTAAAATTCAAATTTCGAACGGAATTCCTAACGGCGTGTGCGTCTTTATTGCTCTGAAATTGAAAATTAAATAATTTGAATTTCGAATTTTTGGTAGCTCTAGCAAAATTAGAGACTTTGGTGTAATTCTTTTATTCATCCTTAATTTGTGTTTTCATCCTACGTTTTAGAACCAATTTCTCATAATTAAGCAGCAAGCGGGTTATAGTTTAATTACATTTATATTGCAGGGTGAAATTCAAAATCTTTGAATATCACTTTAGGCAGAATACATTCTACTTTTTTAAATAATGTTAATCTCAGTTTGTTGATTTATAGACAATATAAATGCTGTACGAGTAATTTCACAGTTCCAGTCTTATTATAGATTAAAGGTTATTGATAATGACATATGGAAGGCTCTTTTCTACATATCAGAGTCGAATTAAAGGCTATATATACTCGAATATCTCCTTATAATTTCAGTTTCAGTCGTATTGTTGTTTAACGGTTATTAGATGGCTTTGTATGATGGGTTTTTTGCCTAATAAAGAAATTATATTATTATTATTAGATAATGATATATGGAAGGCTATATTAGAGGCTATATATCTACACTTTAGAGAGATGAATTAAAATGGTACTTGTTAACGCAACGCCATCTAGGGCGATCCTAGTATAACTACGCACTCCTCTAAGTCGTGTTCCTCATTGCTGAGGGTCGTAATCATTCTAAGGATCACATAGAACGACTCTCTTGGGTGACTCTCTTTAATAGGGTGGTTTGCCATTGTCTTCCCCATTTCACACTCGGGTTATCTCAGTGTGCAGGTTTCCTCACGATGTTTTCCTTCACCGTCAGAGCAGTCGGTAAATACGTAAATCTTTCGATAAAACCGAAAATCTCATTGGTACATCACATTGCATGGTTTCGAGTCCGAGGTCCTAGCCACGGCGCCACCGACGCTCCACTATGTAACTATAGCTACGCACATAGGTATTATAATTTTCGATCATTGTGTACAAGGTAACGCCGGCAGCTGGCGAGAATCTCTGAATAATTCATACTGCCCGTTTATGCATATCGACTCAAAAGACATGTGTTGTGTTTTGTATTGTAAACCGTTGCTTATATTTGCAAATTGTACCTACGTGTCCTGTGAATTATGTTTGATTTACGTTTCTATTGTCCAGTTTTTGTAAAACATCTAGCAGATTATCTTTGGTTTGGACCATTTAAAGGTTTGGTTCGAAGTAGGCATAATTACCCACTTAGAATTATAATATAATTAATTTTATGCTGTAAATATATAGAACATAATAAATTCTATAATTATTATAATAATATTATATAAATATATAGATGATATGTAGTTATACTTATTCTACTACTGGAAGGTTGAACTAATTTTCTTTCTACTAATATTAAATACTGAAACAATCGTTCAGGTCGAGTGAATTTGGAAATGTTTATTTAAATGAAACGGTTAAGTATCATAATCTATAATAATTATAAATATAATTTTTGTCACTGTATGCGTGATAAATAGTAAAGGTGGATCGAACCTAGTGTTCCATTGTTTTTTTAAGCCAAGAATTTAAGTGGGATACAAATCATTTAACTTAACATAGAAATGATAGAAATGTAACTTAAGTTTAGTACAACATTGAAACTAAACTAAGTAATACTATAACTAGGTAAATGCAGAAGTAAAGTTTAAACTTTAAAAAACCGTTTAACGTTTATTTCAAAAAATAAAATCATCTCTTTCTTCAGTTTCAAATAGAAAATTGTCTTTTATATTTTCGCAAAATAAGCTCTTGTATTTCAAAAGCACTAGAGTAGCTTAACTTAAACCCTAATAAATACAAAGTCTGCAGCCGTCTTTCCAGAAAGTTAAGCCAAAAAACTGCACTAGCTCTTAATAAATTATACATGTAGCAACTTATGAGTCTCTCAATTAACTTGACAAAGTTTTTCGGATGTCTCCTCCTGGGTTCTTTTCTTTCCACGCTGTTTATTGTCTTAGTTTTATTGTAGACACTTGGAAGATATAGTTGGGACCATGGATATAGATTTGAACACTGGATGAGTGCAAGAGAATCCTGCTAAAAATAGTAAACCTACTTATTAAAGTAAGATCTAATTTTAACTACGGCAATCGTCGTTATTACCTGAATATTTCTTTTCTTTCCAGTTTTTCAGTTAAAAGTTGTTTCAAAATGTGTTTGTTTAAGATATTTTTCGACGTTTTAACAATTTATCCAATAGGCAGTGACATTTCAGTCATTCATGTAACATGAATGAAAATAAATAACAGAAACATAATTGTTAACCATTTAAGTAAGTATATTGAGTGTTTTTTTTAGTAGGTGGTAGTGGTTTTTTAGTAGGTGGTAGTGGTTTTTTTAGTAGGTGGTGGTGTTTTTTAGTAGGTGGTTAGTAGAATGACTTTATTAATTTTAAGTTCTTAAATTGTTATATATATATATTGAATGGAAGAAATGACGAACAAAAGTGTACAAGCTGTACCGGTTTGTTAAAATATAGTATTTCATTTCATTTCAGAGGGACGTATTGCGTAGGGTACTTTTAGAATTTTCATTATTTCATTACCTAATGTAATAATTACTTAGCTAGGTAAGTTGTTATAAGTTGTAAGGTACGCTTTTGTGTGCATGGGAACCACGCTCGTCTCTTCCATTATGTTTACCAGCCCAGTATAAAGTTTAGTTTTCAGTTAGTTACTGCCTGTAATTAGTTTGCCGCCGCCGCCGCAGTTTTAATGAGGATTTTCTTTGTTCAAAAATAACTGTGTTGAGTTCTTTTGCATTCTATAACTTTAATTTTTTAATCCTTTTCTTCAATGCTTTACTTTAACCAGGGTACATCGTAATATTATCTTCCTTACTTAAGTACCTAGTTATTTATGGATAACTTGATGTTTTTCAATTAACTTACAGACTAATATAAGAAAAACGGAATCCATTTTATTATAACACGAGTTGAAAGCCATAGCAAGCTATGTCGACGGGGCCATTTCTACTCCCATCCATGCAGCTATTACAAAAATAAGAATAAAAGCTTGTCGCCCGCCTGACTGAAACCTTGTCTTTTATATAAAGACTTCTGCTATACCCACGACTTCGTAATGCAACATTAAAAAAATCTTCAGGATGAAAAGCAACATAAGTAAGTATTATGAGCTAATCAAAAGTACATTCTGTAGGTTTTAGTAGTGGTAGATCCTAAAGTGAAGGATCGCCTGGGGTGGTACCACCCTCTTATCTATTTCTGCCGTGAAGCAGAACTGCTTGCATTTCTGTGGTTCGGTTTGAAGGGTAAGAGAGCCAGCGTAATTTCCGGCACATGAGGCAATCCATCTTAGTCCTCAAGGTTTGTAGCGCATCAAAAACCCTCCAACATTAATACAGAGAGGTGAGATGTCTATGGGTGACGGTGACCACTTACCATCAGGTGGCCCGTTTGCTCGTCTGCTCTCCATATTTAATAAAAAAAAAAACTTACCTTTCATTCAATCATTTAGGTACCTAATGAACTAACTCATTAAGTCATTATCCATAAGAAGCCCATAAGACTACGAGAATTTATTAAAACCGTAGGTTCTTACAGCTAAAGTAGTTTCTTACAACATGCTTTCATCTTTTCACATTTATTTAATAGTAGGATATTTTGATAAGTAGGTATAAGTACCTACCTCTGTCATTTTACACATTGTAAGTGTAAGGCAAGTAATTAAATTACATATTAAGTAGTAATTAGGGGAACATAGGGGAAATCGGATAGAGGGTAAAACAGATAGCATTATATTTCATACTTCCAGCTTCCAGTTAGAAAACATTTGTAGATGGTGCTTATCTCTTTTACAAACGGAGATCGGTCTGGTGTTGTTTATTGCGTCGGCGTTTGAGAAAATTACAAAAACACGTAAGTGAAGAAATATTCTTACTTATTTCAGCAAATATAAAATTAGCTATTGACTACCAATGTGAATGTGAATAATTTATTTCCCAGCAGCGTCTATTAGACAAATTATTTACGCTTTTGTTCCACAAATTGATCTATACATCTACTTAATTTAATGTTTATTTGTAATAAAGTAGGTGTGGGGTGCAACCGGATGGGGAGAAATCGGATATCCGGTTTCATAAGCCTTACCAATATCAATAAAAGAAAATCATAATTAATACCTTATTTTAAAGGAAACGAAAAAGAAAATAGATCAAAGAGAATCCCAAATAAAAAGGAAAGGGAAAACAGATTAACGAGAAAGATGCCATATATAATACTTTAATTGTGATAAGAAATATAGTTACAGAACGTCTGCAGATGACTGTTTGGATGCACAGTTTGTTTAAAATAGGCCCACAAAGCTTTTACTGGCTGTACTAGTGTTTTACGTATGTCGCTCTGCCAATAAATTTATATCCATATTTAACCCACCTTTGGAGATGTGGTATCTGGTTTGACCCATATACAAGAGGTGAAAACGGATTTGCCAAATTTTAGTAATTGTTGATTAGTTTCTAAATTTAATGTTTCAATATTTTTTATATATTTGCCATAGCTCACCGTTAGTGGCTGTTTGTTTTCTAAGCGTTAATTCCAAAATAAAAATTTGCCACAAAAAAATTCTTAACTATTTGGTTGTACACTTATAGCAACGTATATTGCTAACGCACATTTATTATGTATAGCCTTATCTCGTATCACACTGTTTGACCTGTCTTCGCCTTTGACTGATTTGCACTTGGAGAACAAACCAGTGTATTTAGACCTACTTCGGTCCCCTTACTTATTATCTTCGTAAAGGGGAACAAGAGTAACAAAAGGGGTCAAAGTAAATTGGAATTATAATAAATGAATAGAAATTGTGATAAATGCAGTGTAGCAATCAGGAACTGAGGTTTATATTGTCTTGTCAACGGTTTTATTGTTAACAAAATTAAGCAGTATTTTGATATCTAGTCCTACCCAATACCCCTGACTAAATAAATATAGAATTTACAACTTTACTGTGTTTTAAGTAATAGTAACCTTTTTCATATCTCCACACTACATTGTCGTTAATCTAAATTCTAGCTACTTCAGAGGTTGTAACTTTGAAGTTGGAAGAGATCGCTTTAAGCGATAAGGCCGCCTTTGTACATATCGTGCTACTATTCCTGTTTTTACTTTTCCTGTATTTGTGTACAAAAAACTGTTTCTATGTATCTATCTATATAATTTACAACTATATAGGATTAAATTACTACATATATATAGTACTTAATCAAATGATAACGTTCAAATATTTTCCTTTTAACTTGTACGAACTCTTAATAACTACCTATTAATAAATTTGTGCTTAGGTTGATGGCCATATTTCTATAGACGATTAGGCTACGAGTCTAGTAGCATAACAGATTTAGAATGTACAAATTAATAACTTAATTTAAGACTTAATTTAGTATAATTTAGCTCCTACCTAGATAACCCCTGAGGCGACTGTATGGCGCATAGCAATTCATTTAGCCATTATCTAGGCAAGATAAGAGACCAATAATTACGTAGGTACAAAACTTAGACAGTTTGTTGTCTGTAATATTCCAGTAATATCTTGATAAGTCTAATTAAATTAATTGAGCTTAAATAATTGTTTACCTCGCTTTAATTTGTGTTCACTAGCATAAACTGAGCAAAAACCGTTTATATAAATTAACCCCATCTAAATCGAGATAAACTTTATACTGACAAAGTCTAAAACAAGGTTTTAGTTGTAATTTAAGGTTGCGTCATTTGAAACCGACCTATCTGAATCTTATATCTGATCGAAGGTGGGGTTTCAAAAAGGCAATTTAAATTCAGCCAAAACGTATCTTTAGCTAACTTCTCCGATCCGTCACGCTTCCCCACAATAAATCTTTACATACCCTCCCTTGTACAATATAAATAAAGAGGATCTTGTTAAAACTTACGGGGGAAAAACCCAGGCATTTTCCGCCGTGTTTAAAAGCAACACGCGCCCCTTAAGGATGCTTCCTCGGTTTCATAAATATGCAGATATGCGTTCACCTGGGCTAAAGCGACCGAATTTAGCACACCAATTTATCGTAATAGAAATATTGTAAATACCTTTATATCCTGCGTGGTTAAATAGATTTGTGGCGTGGCGTGCTTTTGCATAAGTAGGTTTAAACCGCATTCATTTCCGTTGTGTACATAGGCCCTTAAACGATTTGTTATTATCTGATAATGATTGTTCACATAAAACTTTCAGGGCTTGATAATTTGTGGTTATTTTGGCGGTTTATGAGATAGGTAAGGTAAATCTGAGAAGGCGTAATCAATGACTCTCCAATAAAATTGTATATCATAAATAAATTATAATCATAATATAGATATATGTGTGCCTACCTATAGTTAATTGTTACCAGTTAAGGATAACTTTTCCATTAGCTAATGGAATAATATTTTTAAATGATTGTTATAAATAAAAAATACGAAATGATAATGATAACACACTATATCAGTGTTAATGTCATATGAAATGTGACAACAATAACTAAATAAATCAATTTCTATATTATAATTAAGGACTGCAAGTGAAGATAGTAATGACTAACTCATTATAAGCAAAACAGTACATTATGTTATGCAATTATCTCATTATTCATTAATTAATCAGCGTTGACATTATGTCTTCTTTATCATTTTCTACAGTCTAATAGATAATTGTAAACAAATTATACTATTGTACGGCACATGTTGTGAATAACATTCTATGCGAGAATGTGACCTACTTGTTACACTGTGTATAATAATAACAAAAACTAACATGCATGAATAAGTATGTACGAGTATATTACATATCTTCATACAATAAATATTCCAAAACCCGGAAAAGCTCGAAATTTTGTGTAGCATAATTTGCGCGAACTCGAAAGTTATGGAAGCTTAGCCAACGGAAATTAGACACTGACAAACTGGATAAGTTTTCTGCAGGTGAATTTCCCTTTGAATACTTCCTTAAATACATGATTTGACAAATTAAAATTACGCCGCAGCTGCATGTAATTGCGCAGAAATACAAATGGAATTTAAAATTCAAGGAGACTTGACATAAAAGCTATTTTTCTTTTTCGTACCGTGGCACAAACAAACAATAATTAAATTTGATTTTCATACAATCAAGGCATAATTGGGTCATCCATTCTGTAATTCATTAATTTATTTGAAGGCTATCTACGTTTGAAGTTTGACCAACAACTAGGTAAGTACTTACCTGCCTATCAAAATATTTATTTCAAAAAGCTTCATGGTCATTGAATCAATCAATCAGGTTATTTCTTCTACGCATTACAGCGTATACGCATAACCCTATTTCACTCGGCAGTCTCCAACAAAACCTTCATTATCTCATTCACACATTGGATAACTCTAGTGATGGGCAAGACTCACAGAAAAATACCAAGACTATATTTTTAATATTTGGCAAGGCAAGGCATTTGTACAAGGCCAGAAATTATTGTGTTATTTTTGCTACTGAGCAATAAATCTTTACATTAAGACGCAATCCACACCAAACAGAGCAGTTGTCTATGTCTATATTTCCATTCCAATAAACACATCCATATACACACACACCAAAACTTCTCCCTATAATCATTATTTTAAAATATTAAATATTTAATTGGCAGTATGTTTTTTTTTTAATTTTAAGTGCTGTGGATTTTGTAATAGATAAATAATAAAAAAAACAAATATTGTTTGAGATTTTTCTTTATAAAACTCTTATTCCACGAGGCTAAACGAGCCCTCTCTACTATTCAAGACCAAGTGCAATACAAGTAAGACCAAAACCTCGTAGTTATTTCTGGTCTTCCTCTATTGCCCTTCACCAATATAACTCTGAAACGCAGGTGTTAAAAGCGTATTACGAGCAAACAGCCGCTAAGCTTTGGGATTCGGTACACCATAGCTCGGTTAAAATGGCCGAAGATTAGCCGCGAACTTGCGAAATTAATGCTTGGATAAAGCATCACAGCTTAGAACGTATGGTCAGGTCTTAATATGAGTTTACTTCCATGGGCTACAATTTTCGTCCTAGGTCCCATACTATCAAATAAAAATTTCAATGGGTACCTACATAGATATTCTAAGAGATTAATCAATAAGAGATAGTGAAATTAGACTAATGCTTAAGTGTTTCTCTAAATATTTTATTGTTATTTATTTATTTTATTCATTGCTTAGGTTTCACTATCAACAATATTCCAATTCTATAATTATGTATAATAAATTGAATACATAATAATTCTTATTTAGTGACGTGTATGTTTGTAAATCAAGAAACCTTCTCATTAAAGAACAATATTTTTTTAATACATCTGCTCAATAATGGGCCTTTTTTTCCACAGAAAACTCGGCGTAAAGTACCACATTTACGCCATCTATTACTCACGGTCGGAAGTCTCGACACTCAAAACAAAAAGTATGTGTAGTGCTTTAGTTATATTTTTTATTGTATTCATATTCTCGCAAATGTAACAAAAATATCGTGTTTAACTCGTGCGAGAGAACCACTTGTCGCACTCGCCTACGGCTTGTGTTGCGAAGTAGACTCGTGCCGACAATCTGGTCACTATCGCCCTAGGTAAACAATCTACAATTAACATGTAGATGTAGATTTATTACCTTATTTTCCCTTTAAGAATCTAACTCTACTGCCGATTGGATTCTATAATGCAGATAAACATGTAAAGTATAAGATAAGATAAGCTTTAGGTAACAGTAAGTATCATTAAAATAAAGTTATTTTGGTTATTGATTTTAATTAAGTTGATTTAAGTAGGTAAATAGTCTTTGGTTTTTCTGATCTGGTTTTAAAACTAGAATGGAAACTCGGCTACTTTGTACTTACGAGTATTAGGCGCAAAACATACACAAGAGGCGTGCCGGCAGCGCGCTGCCAGCGCAACGTCAGCGCGCCGCCTCTGTCTGTTTTACACCCGTCGCTTACAAAATGTATGAATTTTGTATGCAAGTAGATTAAGAGGCGGCGCGCCGGCCGTTGTACTCGCGTTCCGCCCTCTTCAAACTATTTTCATACAAAATATATGAAAGTGAAGCGGCGCAAAACATACACCAGAGGTGTGCCGACCGGCGTGCCGTCAGCGCACCGCCTCTGTTTAGCGGCTTACCTATTACAAAATACTTTCTGATTTATGTGCCCACTTTGAAGTTCGAAGTTTCGTGACAACGCTTATCGGAAAATGGCCAACGTTCACATAATTGCTCTATAATACGACTCCCATACATACACCTACTCGTAAAATGTACCTGTACAGTACAGTACAGACGAACTTTTTTTCCGCGTTAGTTCAGAGCGTTTTTTTAACGCGTAGTGGGAGCAATGATTTTTTTGGCACTGCTTGTTTATCGTCGCGCTTTGCTTTGTAGAGTTAGTCAGTTTTGGATAATGTACATTATCATGAGTTTCGATATCTATACGTTACTAGTGGTATTTATCGTTTTAACTAAGCAAATAGGGCAAGTTAGGAGTGGTCCACCACAAAAGTCCAGCTAGAGATGGAAACGACCCAACGATAAACACTTTATCGAGCTGAAGGAAACGAAGCCATTTACTTGCATTTTATAACGTTTGTGTGAACTTCCATAAGTCGAGGCGGTAAAAAACGCTCGTTTGATCATACGTTGTTGTGTTGTTGTACTCGTATACTAAGCGTGCCAAGTTTTTCTCAGAACTTAATCAATAATGTGAAGAATATTGAAAAGTGCTAAGAGCGTTTACGCACGCCATGCTTTGTTAACTGAATGCAATGCGAAAATATAAGAGTTTTTATCTTGGGAGAGCCAATTAATAATACATTTAGATTAGGTGAGCATTGAGCATGATGCTACTTGATTATCCGTTGATAATAATTGTAACTAATATTTTTTTCTGTACCTGTGAATGTAAATTTTCAAATTATCTAATATTCTAAGTTCTAAACATGTTAAGAATCGGACATTCCCAATGTCTTCTCAATACGTGAACATCCATGTCATTATGAGCCATAAATATCGCCATAAACAAATGTGCATCATCCACCATAAAACAGTTTAGATGTGCAGCTTTCATATGAACTTTGTGATCAACGATCTTACCCACTGGTCAGATTAGTCTGACCAACGATTAAACCGATGGAAATAACTCCTTTAATGTAAATTGGAACCCTATATTTTCGATAAAACAAGAAAGCTTGAACACACCTGAGATTACCTTGTTTATCCTTTGATAATGTTACTTGCGAACTTTGACAATTTCCGTGATGTACCTCCCATCCCGGGACGGTCCGCGTTTTCGTTAATTCTGCGTACGGCGAGCCTCGCTTGAATTTGCATTTTGTACGCGTGATAAGTGGGCAGGATTACATGGGATTCCCACCAACTGCCTCTGTTTGTCCTGAAATAAAGGGCTGTTAAACTTTTTTCATGGTAATTTGGGTCACCTTCAAGAGGTACGATCGTTGTAAATTTGTTTAAGTAGGCTTTGCCCGCCCGTTTGTTTGAATTAGGTACGTTGTTTAGGGGAGCTCTAGCTAATTTTTGAAACTGGTTTTTTGTTTTAGAGATTTTCATTTTGAAATATGAATTTATTGCCGTATTACCAAAATCAACATACCATTACGTTTAAGTAAACATATCTGAAAGTATCATACTCAACATCAACTGTAGCGTAACTTTTAAGGGTCTTTTCAGACCCCGCATTTAACTGAAACCGTTTTGAATATCATTCCCTAAACTTGCTCCAACGTTCTCCAAATTCTGTAAGTAACTTACTTACTAAAATATCTCGACCATTCTTCACTGCACCTAAATAGGTGACGTCCAAGCCAGGAACTTAGTCGGAAGCCGAGACTATTTTTCCTTTGCGTGATTAATGCAAGCCACCACAAACGCAGCCCGGCTGACTTCCAAAATTTCCCCACTAAATCTTCTCTTTCGTTTCGCTTCTTTTGCCCGAGGAAGAACTTGGCAGCGTATTTTATCTCTGTAATGTAACGTTGCAGTAGGTAAATAGCAAAATATTTTAAATTCAGTTAGGTACTTACTCACTTTTAATTCTTTGTATTTCTACATTGTAGATTTAATTTCCCAATTTTTTAATTATGTAATGTAATTTTTAAAATTGAAAGAATTCATAAATACATTTGTATTTGAATAAGAACTTTAAATGAAAATGTAGTTTCCCCATTAAACAGTTAAATTAAAGAGCTATTTAATTCCGAACGTGATTCGATTTTTGTATTTCATTTAAATTCTTAATTTTTGCGATTCGATATTAGGTAAAACCACTTATTAAAATAAAACACGTTGACAAAAAGGACAAAATACCAGAAAGGAGACTCAAACAAAAGCATTTATTACAAAATCCTTTAAAAAAGCACGCAGATTTTCAGCGCTACTGTTTTTACTATGCAGATGCGGATATACGTCAGTGTCCTATTTAGAATTCAGAGCCGTTTAGTGCGACGCTCAACTTTCACAATATCGCACCGACTGCACTCCAAGTTTTATCTGCATCTTTGACTTGAGCGGAATTCGAGGAATATTCACCCGTCCTCTCGAATAAAATGTCCTGGGAAACGGTTTTTATTGTCGATGAAAATCGGTTTGTTTGTGCTCACAAATCACGGTTATGTGACACCTCTTTTGTACAAAATATGTTTATAGAGCGATATCTCTAATAAGTACTTATTCAATTAATAAATTAAATAATAAATAATTTTTAGTTGTGAATAATTAAAAATAAATAAAATACCTACTCAAAATAATCAAAATTTGTTTAGTCTTGTTGACATTGTGATGCCTATGAAATTTTTTAAGACTAAGATATATTTTTTAATTGTTTTAATTGGTAGGTATTTATACTTTGCCTCAGGTTAAAATAAAATTATCATTCATTATTCGCTCTGAGCGATAAGGCCGCCTTTGTACACTTATTCTATGTTTCCATTCCTATGTAAATTCCTTGTGTACAATAAAGTATTAATCTATCTATCTAAAGTTAAATTAAATCAAACATTTAAAAATATTTTAAAATAATTAATTCCTTGAACAAATATCTACATACCTATATATTTAGATTGAGTGTTTGCGCATGCGCCGTCGGGTTTAATGTCCGACGGCATCAATTACCTTGTGATTCAATCATGGCGAAAACTAATAATTTAGCATTTGTTTCACTTCAGATCAACGAATTAGGTAGGTACCTATGTGTTGAAATTAGTTTCTTTAATAAAATCTGTACTCTCGGCTTATTTAATCAACAAAAATAAAATTGAAGACTACCAATCCTTGAAATCTCTACCAATAGTAAATATTTTTTTCTGGGCTATTAAATAATGTACTGAATTTTATGTTTAAAATATTAATTAATACAATTCTAACACATCGGAATTAATAAGGTTTTAATAATTTCAAAACTATCAATAACTTTGAATCAACACTTATTAAATTTTTTAAATGTACCTATTTAAAATTATTTACATAACTTTATTTAATTGCCCAAAAAATGTACAATCAAAGATTCCAAATGACTTTTTAATACAAAATTCTTGAAAATATCTGGAAAACAAGACATCGGACGAACTGAACTTAGCTTTAGGTAGTCCGGAATGCGCAGCGTCTTTTCATTAGCTGTTGTTTTGACACCATTTTTGTATGAAAAACTAAACACTTCGAGAAATTATGACAAAACACTCTGCAGATTCACTTGTTTTCACGTAAAACTATATGTATTTTGGTGAAAAAGAGCGGAAAAGACACAAAACAATGCGGAAAACACAGAAGCGACATTCGCATTAGTTCAGACAGGGGGCAGCGCGATCGCGTCACGCAATATGGCGATAGCTCGGCGCGCTCTCATTGGTCCCCGTGCGCATTGCTCTGAAGTTGGCTCGGAAGAGCGAGCGAGGGGGATTTATGTGATGTTTTGGCGCCGATGAAAGACGGAGAATGTGTTGGAAGGAATACATTTGTATGCCGGCGGTGTGCCGGACCGGTTTCGTCAGAGGCGTTTACGGAGTGTGTGTATGTGGTGCGCTCGGCTATGTGTCGAGGGCAGGTACAGTCGCACTACCTATTTATAATGACGGATTGCAGCCATGCGGGCCGCTGCTTGCGGATGAATTAAAATTTAATTTTTAATGTCTTGTTTTTCTCTATTACAGGTAAGCAGATTTTGCATCAATGATAACGGGGAGGTGAGGTAAATTAGATGTATCTAAATCTAATATCATGGCCCGTCGTACTCCCTTTGTTCAAGGGGAGGCCTGTGCCCCAACAGTGGGGATATTATTAGGATAATGAAAAAAAATCTAATAAAAGATTAAACATGCACAAAGAAACACAAGCAAGCAGTAGCCTTAAAATCGTATAAAATCTTGAAATGTGAGATTCTATTATATTCTCCTATACTTATATGACAAATTTAAAACTCTACTAAAATATGTTTTGGCAAATTATTTCCAAAGATACAAATTGCACTTCTTAGAACAAATGGTTAATTATAACCAGTGCGGTTAGGCAGGTTTTTATATTGAATTTGATTAAATAAGTATGTAGTAGGTTACTAATAGTATGTTGGTACTTATGCAAATAACGATTCACGAGTTTGAAATGAAGAAATTAAGACCAATACCTATACATATAAAAGCACTGACTCACCGAACTAACCCTTAAATCGACAGTCAGTGTTAATGTAAAATCGACTTAATAGTTGGAAGCGTAATGTCGAATTTTCGCAATTTGCGGTTAGTTAAGGCGCTGTACTTAGCTAGAACATGAGCGAGATAAACGTATTGAAGTTGTAGATGCGCGTGAACGGGACGCACGGTGCCGGAATTTCATGAGCGCGAGCTTAATATTAAAAAATTTAATTACCGACGTTTGACGTAGATACAAAGATTGTTATTTTGGTTCAAATTCCAATACCTAAAATCAAATAAGAACCAAATGGCTCCTTTTTCGTAAAAAAAATATGCAATGCATTGTTTCGAATTTTATTTCAATCGAGTGAAATCTATCGAATCGTTTAACAAGATACCAATGTACATGCATAAAGGTCTCAAATATACTTTTTTTTTTCAGAATCTCAATAGAAAAAGTTTGTGAATAAAATGAGATTGATTGTCCTTGTATACCAAATCTTGATCTAGCTAAGTACAGCGCCTTAAGGCGCGGACTTGAGTTTGATAGATTGCTAAGATTTAAACTTACGCAGTAATTTTATGCTTACGCTCACAGCAGAGCTTTTTTTTACAGACTGGTCTAACGGTGAAGGAAAATATCGTCATGAGTAAACTTGAATTTCTGAGGAATACGATTTCTGAGTGGATGTGGAATCCACCAGTAAGCATTGAGTGTGCGGAACTGCGGAAATTAATAGGCTGTTTATGATGATGAATGAAGGTAATAGGAAGAATGGAGGATAGTGGGTCAATTAAGATGGTTACCAAAATTAACACCCCAATAAAAACAGATGCGCGGGAGACCCAAAAAAAGAAGGTTTGCATCTTGAAAGATACTTATAAAGTAAATGGAAATAGCACCTTATAACTTGCAGAGAATCGCCAAAAATAGAGAGGGGTGGGGAAAGATTGTGGTGGAGGCAGGTGAGGGTGAAGTAAAGTGCTTATTACATTTGACTGATTTACAGAAGCCTGTCAATCAGAAACCCAAGTAAAACTAAATCCTTGGCTAATTACTGAAATAAATTCTGTCAACTGTAATAAATGCACTTATAGTCGAATTTATTTTCAATGAAGGTAAGTATGTGTGTATTAATTAGGAACTTATGTGACTATGGATAATTATGTTACTAATAATGATTATTCCTGTATTATATCGTCATATGAATAGCATAAACAAAGTGCATCAAACGTTTGGCGTAGATGCTGTACGCCAGCCACACCCACATAAACAACCGAGCGGAAGCGAGAATATGTGTCGAGACGAAAAAAAAGCGAATATGGCTCAAGCCCAATGGGCTAAGATAAATTTATTTTGTCGTGTAACTAGCAATAAATATGCTAATTCAACACTATAACGTCCGTATGTCGCCTAGCAGTTCCGCCATTGAAAGAGTGAAAAAGATATCACAAAATTGCACTGCGCATTCCTCTTTTCAGTCATACAACCTTCGAGTGGCATCACGCTAAAGTTTACTCTGTTTCTTTCACTCCATGGTCGTATTTTTCTCATCCAAATTTATAGAGTTACGCCATTCTAGTGCCAGTTCAGAGTTTTATCGACCTACGGCAACTACTAACCCAATAAATTTGGGTGTTTCGCTCAGTGAATCCGTTCGTTGAACGAATGCATCGTCCCAGATATACGAATGTGCGGGATTTGACTAAACCGATTTATTTGTATGGAGTTTATGACTTAGTTACGAGTACATTACAAGTAACAGTCAAGTTGCACCAATGTGCCTATATAGGAAACAAGCTACTTTAAACCTAATGGCATGTTAAAGCTCTGAAATGTTCAGATATCACGTGTAGGTATAGAGTTTACTGGAAATGAACTATGTTTTCCCTAAATAACTAATATAACAAACAATGGCTTGGGTACTTAATTGAAACACAATTAAAGCACAAATTAAGCTCACAACTTCATCTGCAAAATTAAAACAATCAAAATTTAAATAAATGAAATGGTAACCAATATTTAATTGATGGGCAAACCTTAATTAACTTGTAGTTCGGCGGCGTTCCCAAAGCCCCTCAGATAAAAGAAGCCATCTGCATTTTGGTATTCAAATTATTCTCCAAACGTGTTCTCAGTCCAAACTGTAGATGAGTTAATAAAATCTTTGCATCACACTCACTCTTGCGCATTTGAAACATGTGGGAACAGCGCAACCCTTCAATTGGGTATCCTCAGCGTTGAAAGGGTAATATAACAAACGAACTCATATGGGCACGAAATAAAACCGAACAAAAAAACCACGTCACAAAAGTTTGCCTAAGCTAACCTCGTTAAGAGATTCCAGGATAAAAGAATACCGTTTTTCAGTATCGTCACGATTGTCCAAGCGATCGGATAGCTCGATCGATGGTGCATAACTGGTACTATTTTAACATTTTTATTCAAAGAATCTAGAGTTTTTTTAATCTACTTGTGTACTTTGTATAGTGACGTAACGGTCCATTATCCAACTGGATGGAGAAAGTTCGTTTTGTGTTAAACAAACAAAAAGATGAAGCTTTTTTGAGCTATTGTTCGAGAGAAAGTCGCCAAGGGTAAAAAAAGGTTTTGTACCTGCAGAAGAAGCGGTTAACGGCTTAAAGTTTTTTAGTTTTGAAATAGCCCTGTTGTAGAACGCTTGTGTAGTGAAGTAGAACTTTGTATAACAGTGAAGTGTTCTATGAAACAATCCACAGCAATTCACTCGATTCTGTAACAGGAACAGGTATGATATATACACCGGTTTTCAGTATGTTTTGTTTCATAAATTAACAGACACAGACAATAAATATCAGCAACGGATGTGAAAGCAAATTTTCTCCGGAAAAATTAATCGAGAGCCGCGTGTTTGTAAATTTAATCCCGCGGCCATGTTGGTACTCTGTGTATATTTTTCTGAACAAATTAACGTCGTGTCTGCACATTTTTGTTTGACGCGAAACTGTGTTAGGCAATTTTATGTGACATGTACCAGTTGTACATAAACCATAGTTATTGGAATTGCTGCATTGACGTACTGTTGTCTATCGTTGAACCAGTTATTGCATTATGGCCAAAACTGGCAAGCATTTTATAAGTTACGATTATTTGTGCTAGGCAATTTTCTTCGGTATTGTGCAATAGGGTATTTGACAAGTATCTAATATTAAATACATTTCATAAAAATAAGAAAATAAACATAAATAGATTGTCAAACGTGAAAACAGAATTAAAATCCGTTGTAAAATAAAATAGCTACAGGCAATCAAAAATCAGACGGTGGAAAGAGACGGCAATAGATAATTGTGACGTCACCGTTATGTAGCGCCATACAAGCAGGTCCTTAGCTACATAATGAGGACTGTTTTGCTAGAAAGGGATATAGCATCCCCCCACTACTAACTTTAACCATTAATATAGCTGATGTTAGTTGAGATATCGATAAACGGATTTCAGATCCATCTTCTTAGAATGTCCATGTAATTGATGCAATAATTTTTTTAGTCAAATACCCTATTCTGGGTGCTGTATTTTATAAAGTAAGTTTGGACTGGTATAGGAAATCTAATGCCATTGCTCAAAATCACAGCCTTGGGTCCAATAGTAGGGGAAACCGGGACACAGAAGAAGCAGATACCAGCCTCGCGCTACCACAAGAACTCACCACTTGTTACTTGCAAATTGCAAGTACATTTTGCTACTCAATTTGTATGTAGGTACGGCATGCAAACCTCAGAGGACCGGCCATAAGCAGTGGTCTCTTTAAACAACAGAACGTGTTGAATGCCTTTACGCACATGCAAGCACAAAGGAGAGACGCTTAATTAAACTAGCGGAGAAGGCAAGCGAAACGTAAGCATTTAATTTATATCCCTGCAGTAAACTCCGCGAGCTCTTCCCTAGTAGGGTGGTTCATGAGCGGAGCGGGTAGCGTTTACTAAACATCTATGTATAGTAAACGCTACCCGCTCCGCTTTTATTCTCTAGTTTGAATATACTTACTCAATTTATACTCAAATTATAATAAGCTTATCGTATGGCCAACCTATTTGTCAGAGTTGTTCAGGCCGCCCGTAGGCATCTGACATGGCTTAACGACTGCTGTCGAACGACAACATCCGGGACCGACTGCTTAACGTGCTCTTCGAGGCACGGAGGAGCTCAGATGAAATATGCCACTAGCGGTCACCCGTCCAGGTAGCGACCGCGCCAACGTCGTCGCTTAACCAGCACGATCACTTTCGGACCGTGCTCGCAACTAGGCTACGAGCTCCTCATGTACTCATGTCCTCACATAGCCATGTAGGTAGATAGATAAGATGTTCCTTATGTTAGCTCTGATTGAGAGATATGAAATATACCCTTTTTGAGCCTGTATAGCACCAGATATTATGTGCTAAAAATATTTTTTTAATTTGTTTTGCATTGTGTACTTCTGTGATCTATAATTAAGTATTTAGTTAGAGTACTCGTATTACTCAACCACTTGTGTGTCACATTTCCAATTCTAGAAAATTTAACTACCTACATACTAACTTATAATTCTATTTTAAGTAAAAAAAAACATGTCTTGAGCATACCAAACCTATACCATATAAGAATATTTTGTCAGACAGTCTTGCTCGAGTGTCTAAAGTTAAAAACGCTATTCGCTCTCCACTTAACCCTTGTTATTTTCGTCGTGTTTCGTTGTGGAAAAACTCGCCTTTGCTGTACGGAGACTAGTATAAACTATTTTAATTACAAGTTACGCTCGCTATTGAATCACAACGCAATTATATATGTATGTGCTTAATTGATTGCATAAAAGACGCGCCGCCGACATTTCTGGTTCATTTGATGCTTGAATAATTCATCTTTAGATGCTTTGGTATGTTTTTTCTATATATTTTATGCGCTATTCTTGATATATTAATTATGTATGCACCTAGAGTTAATCTACTAGGTAGTCACATAATATATAATGAATAAGGCAGAAAAAGGCATATTAATCAAATCATTATGAAATATGTAGGTCAAACATACGCTTGTATAGACATACCTAAATAATGGATTCAAAATACGATACATCTAAATCAAAAATGGAAGGAGGGAGAAATACACGGGCAAAAATATTAAGTGACTTTGCCATTATATCTACCTACGCATATTCATTTAACAGAATGTATCATACGTCCATAGGGAAAATATATTTATATTTTCATAAATATATTTTCAGTATACATTTGGGGTCTAACCAAAACTAGGTACTAGTTTGAGAAACTTACAATCGAAATAGTTATTATACCCAAGGGCTGTGCAGTGACCACTTCAAATTGGTACAAGTTTAGCATCTTGATTTCCCAGCAGCCGAATTTCATAGCAAATAACGACTTGATATAGTGTTACGGTACGGTAGCGTTAATATTATTGCTTGGAATAGAATACCGTGCCAATACCATTAGTGTACTCACTTGCCTAAAGTTCATTAAATTGGTTCATACCAAGATGTACAAAGTAGAAATTCTACTGTAGAATATATTTTTATTTTGTACCATTACTTTTTACCACACATATCTTATTTAAGTATTATACTTACCAATACCTATTTTTTACTTCATTGACTACAATATGGGTGTCTGTAATAAAAACCATAAATTTTATCCACTCCGCTATTCAAAATTTATATGAGTAGGTACAGATTTAGAGATCTAGTTTTCCCTAGATTTTCTTCGCAAATTATATGTTTACTTAGGTACATTACATTCAGTAGTATATTGACCAAAAATACACCTTATCAATCCTGAAAACTTACCCATCCTCCAATCAAATATATCTTTATACCAGTATTTCACTTCAACACCACCAAAGCCCCTGTAATAATCCCCACGTCCACCTTATAATGCACTAGCCATCTAAATTCCTCTAGATCTTTCCACCTATCCACCCCTCTTTAATTAAGTCCATACTGGGCAGCACAACAATGGCTGCCACCGATGCGCACCAAGATATTCAAATATGTCTAAGGCTTTCCATTATATTGGTAGCGTTTATCGGGATATTTCTGGTATAAACTGGAATAGACTTGGCAATGTTAATTAAACAAAATGTAATTAATTAAGTAGCTGGTGTGTTTGTTTTCGAAGGTTTCTTAATGAATTAGGTATTAGGCTGGCAAATATACCTATGTACTTTAAATACTTACATAAATTATAGAAATATTTTAGATATCGCTTAAAGCGATAAGGCCGCCTTCTGCACATTGTATTGTACCTCTATTTATGTTATATGTTTTGTTTTTGTCCCGGGGTGTGCAATAAAGTATATTTGTATTTGTAAATATTTGTAACCCCCGACCAAAAGAAAGGGGTGTTATAAGTTAGACGCGGGTATGTCTATTTGTCTATGGTATCATAATTCCACTAACACTGATCAGGTTTCGACGCGGATTTATTTTATTTTTATCTGTTCTTTGCCATGTCTAATAAAAATTGGATCAGGGCTCTCCAAGATCTTGGAGTATCTTTGATGTCATATAGGATTTTTGGAACGGTAATGCTCTGCTCTTCCCACATCTGGAACCTTGAGGACCTGATGATGAGCGGGAAAAAATAAGGGAATCTCCACAATGGTATAAGTCGGAGGGTTTCTAAAACTTTTAATTTGACTTATATACTTATGTATAAATATTACTCATGATGTGAGTTAGGTCCGTTTAGTTAAGGCAGTTATTTAGGCCGTTTAGTTTGGATCCGTTAAGGCAGTCCATTTGTACCTATTACTCGTATGTAAGAAAAAACATAACGTAGTTACGTTTTAGAAAAAAGCTACGCAATATTTTGCTTCAGCCTAAAATCGTAGTCCCAGCGCGATTTCATATTTCAGCTATTCATAAATTAGAACGATTTCATATCTAGAAAATAAATAAAACAGATGAAAAATATTATTTGGCGCTATAAATAACAGAGTTCATGCTGTATTTTATAAATAAATTTCGTGTTCAGTAACGTAGTCTGTGACATTAATATCGAAGGCAGAAGCCGTTTTTCCATCGTCACTAACAGCTTGTATCCCAGTTATTGGGACATCGATCCTACACTACTTTACCTTCTGGCACTACACGCTACTATATTTTTACTCCAGTACATTTTAAAAAGGAAGCTTTCAGAATCTTTGAAATTAATTTATGACGCTTAGGGTGTGATGATATTTTAAGTATTTTAAGGTATCAACTCCTGTTCTTTTTAATGGGAAATTGGAATAAAATGTAGACTTAGGGACTCGTAAATATACATAAGATTTAATAATAAATAATGTCTCACAATGTAATGACGCACATAACAAATGCCCTGACCAGGAAAATAAAAACCCTGTCACGAGGGCGCTACTGATACTTTTATAATCTGTATTAGGTATGGAGATCGCAATGAAAATAAATGTTGCACATAATTCCGCTATATGGCGAGGGCTTCTATATTTCTGGTCAAGTTTGACATATATTCTGTCTCAAAAGAGAAGAAATTAAATTATGGCAATTTACTATTCAACAATGCCAAATCGCAATCATGTTTCCATTTCCATACTGTTTCAGGAAACATTTGCCAAGACAGAGTGTATTATAAATTTTGTGTCTATATAAATTCTTCGTTGACTCACCAGAAGTATGTGAATAATTCCATAGAGCTATACCATTCTCATTACCCGTAAAGCCGTAACCCATGTGAACACTATTGCGTGCTGTAGCCGGTGAAACAATAAATAAAACAGATAAACGATCAAATACACAGATAGAGTAGATAACCAATTACTATTAATAGAGCAATTGAACAGCCACTACTGTTAGACCTACGCGATCAAAATTGCTCCACAAGAACATATGAAGGAGAACACGAAACAACCACGAAATAGGAAATTTCAGCCGGTTCGAGCTTCCGCGAACTAACTGTTCCTAACAGCGTGACTAGATAAAGTCGTTTTGTAACCGATATCATCTCCAGAGAAGCCTTTAAGGCTGGTGATGTAATAAAATGTGTAGAACATGTTTTGTTGTTGTTTGTGTATATTTTGCTACAAGCCAATGACGACACATCCATGTTGAATAACATACATTAATATATGGATGTAAGTATATAGTTGAAATGAAGATTTGATGCGTAAACACATTTTCAGTTTCAGAATTTATGAACTTTTAATAGTAAATAAACAATTATTTACTAGTACCATCAGTAACAATGCCACATTAATGTACGTGTACATTAAATAAAATATGTAGGTAAGTTTTAAATATAATGTAGAAAACGATATACGTACTTACATATAGAATACGGCAGATGCGCTTGGCAAGTAAAAATGGAAAGGCAAAACGCGACATGGCTCTTGATTAATACTTTAAAGGAAACTTGTGCTACGATGCAAAGGATAACTGAGCTGAGCAGACTGCCACATAGCTTTATAACAGTCATCGTATAAATAGGTTAAATGATATGAATGTGCTTTATTTAAATAGAATTATCCACAGAAATCGAACTAGTAGCGCCTTCTCCTCTGAATTTCAAAATCTTTGTAATTTTCTTAATATGAATAATGATGAAGTCAGTCACTCAGTCCTCAGAAGAGTTATCTATAATTAAAATCCAAAATACATAGTTATTATAAATTGTTTCCATTACTTGAACCAAACAAACTCACCTAAATACTAAATTATAGTATGTAAGATAGAATTGCCTACCTACATATAAAATTACCAACACCAAATAGAACGGCGCATAAACGAACTAGAAATTCAAATTCCGCGTTCAAACGGCAAAGGAATAAATAGAAAGGTCTTTTACCAGGTGACGATCTGATCGGGCTAAGAAATACTCCAGTTTTACATATGACCGGGGTAAAAGTACGATACTCTCAGGGCTTGCCGCATAAATTGGCTCGTTCGTGATGCAGTACCTCGTTGAATATGTATATAGGTGCGCTCCCTTCCGTACTTCTCATTTTACTAATAGATTTCTCTTTGATTAAATTTGTATACGTTTTATTCATACGAGCGAGGCCACTATTGTTGGTCCGTGGTCGCTTAAATCACTGGATACGGCCTGTTACGTTTTTGGAAGAAGTTACAAGAAGTTTGTAGCATTTCCAGTAAAGAGACATCTTAAATCAAACAATTAGCATTTCATTTTTTTTTCTTTGCGTCATCCTCTCTATCGACTCGATCACTGACTGATCTACCTTCAAAGGAATTAGGTGATACTTTGCGAAAATAAATATCACCTTTTTTAATTCACATTTTGCTTTTCAACCGATCTTTTTTATTATCAATTTCTACTTAAGGTATATACCATGTGTGTGTGTTCGCATAATCCATCGATACGATAACGTACTGTACGCGGTAAGATACGCAATGCATCTAAATTCGCATCTCAATAATATTAATATGTAAATCTGGCAACCTTTTGCCGTTTGAATGCGTGGACGCAGGTTGAGGAATCAAGATATTTATAATGGCTTTATTAAGACAAGCCATCGACTCGACTAACGCCCGCTTATTATTATAATTTAGACGATTGCCCAAAGCACCTTCGGTCGAATGAAGTCATCATACATCTTGAATATCGAGTTCGCTATTTTTTATTAGCAAAATATACACAAATGTAAGTATGTACTTACTTACGTAACGTATTTTAATTCAACTTTATCTCTTAATTCTGCCTGAGAAAGGTTTCTTTTTCTTTATCTTACTTTCTTTTGATCAGCCGTCAGTTAACATTATTTAGTGATTAAAATAAACTTTAGAAGTACGTATTCAAACATTTTTTCGCATTCCTTTAAAATCGTCTGCCACTAAATAAGCCAGTGTACTTAATGCGGTGTGATAAGGTAGGACCAACAAATCATAGCTGTATTTGGTATGCAAAAATGCAGGCACAGATTCCGTGACGCCAGGCCATGCCGGACCGTTCATGTTTATAATGTGTTTATACTTTTTACTGGCTCGCTGTACACGTGAGCTTGCTTCCTCACATAAGAAGGGAAAATTAAGTACCTATGTGTATAGACACCCCTATGGGCGTTCTTATGGTTTACATACGTTACTGCAAAAACTGCGTTCCGCTGAATCACTTTGGTTTTTCGTAAGTTGTCCTTATAAAGCTGTTATATATTTAAGAAATACTTTTCTTATATGCAACTGGCCACCTGATGGTAAGTGGTCACCGTTTCTTAGAGACACGTTCAATACAGGGGTATTAGTAATCAATAGAAGTAGTGAATTTTCCGTAGTAAGTTCCTACAGTCACCCTCTAGCTAATGTATAATCTGAAATTAACCTTAATGCATTTGTCCATAGACTTCAAATTTGAATTGTAGAATTTTGACAGATAGTAAGTATATTTTAGCTAGAGTACCTACTTAGTATTTAAGACCTGATCACTCAAAAGTCGATTCACGACAGTCTTTCAGAATGTCCATTTTCAATATTTTAATATTAATATGATAAGGAAAATATTTCCTCTAAGCATAATTACACAGTAAGACTTAATTAACACCACTTAATACCTTTACTCGTTGCGCAACTTCCTGAAAGAGCCACTAATCTCACGAATGGAAATATTTATGTGGGCCCTACCTCATTGGAGACATTAAAACTTTTCCAACGCCATAACGGCGCAACTCTAACCACTCATTGTTCATTCAGGGTGCGTATATTGAAGTTGAAATTTGTAGGCACCGCTGAAAAAGTGTCAATTCATCATACCAAAGCCCGGGCTCGAGACCGAAGTCCCCAATATAAATCTCACTTCCATACTTTCGCGTGGGGAAAACGGCTGCTTTATGGGATCCTTAAGGCTGTATGGATTTGGGAAAATATTTCCTCTGCGTGCTTGCCCCCGACAAATGAAGGAGCGAAGGCACATTAGAATGTGTGAAAGGGCCTATAGACGTTTTTATTGTTATGCGAAGCAATTCGTTTAAAAGCAAGTGCCGGTTACACTCTAGTATATACGAAGTGCCTATTTGATGATATTTATTAACTTGAATAAAACACCTTCGGTTTCGGGTTGGAATAAAAAAACTAGAGTTACTACTTACTTCCCTTCCCTAATGTTTTATTGGAATGAATATATTTTTACTAAATATCTTGGACAGTGGCTTTGAACGTGGATCGAATTAGAAAATGTCACTGGCTGACTGTTCTTTAGGTTATTTCAACGTCCATTTATCATAGCCGTTTAGAAATCCTCGGTAATCTTGATTTATTTCCTCTTTGGTTCATTTAAATGAGGCGACTGACACGCACGACTGCGCTGCTACGACGTTGAAAAACCGTATGTCTTTTGGATTGCATAAGTGCATAACCTTAATTGAAATGGGCGTAGGTATACATTTAAAATTCATACCTAAGCATATGAGCGTGCGTGCGCGAGGGCAGCGGCCGCGAAGGCTGGGCGCGCCTCATTAGAACGCGAGCTCCCCGCTTCCCCTCCGTCCCCCGCTCCCAGCTGCGCCCGCGCACCCGTTTATCCAGACCCGACGACATTTCCATTGCCGGCGCGGAAAATAGACATTTTAGGAGAGCGGCTACTACCTCCAAGAGATTCTTTTAGATAAAGTTTATTGTGTGCTAATATACCGTCGTTCTCGTTACATACACAGGTAGCACAAACGCCATATAACAATTTCAATAAATAGCATAAAGTCATCTAAAAGTTATGTTGCTGCGATTTATTCATTATATAGGTGGATGCAAGCTGTGTAAACGTTTACATAGCTATTATATAAAGCCATCGTAATAAAGCTATTTAAGTAGCATTTGTAGTTCGCTGTATAAATGTGCTGTAATTTGCTTTTGTAATGCACAAAGCCATGCATTCGGTTTTATTAATAGCATTTACTAGCCATTTTGAAACTGTCATTTAAAAACTTTGTAAAATACATTTAATTCATTTATATATTTTTAAATAGCGTTTACCCAATAATGTGTTGATTAAAACATGTTTATATCAACAGTAATTTACCAGAGCTATGTAAATAACAACTACGTAACTTTTGAAGCAATAAAACATTCTTAGAATGCTTAAATTTTATGTTATTCGTGAGTTATCCCCTTCGAAAATGTAAGGAAAATGAATTAATGTAAGGCGTGATAAAAAATATTTTCAACATTTTCCTGCTTGTTTAGGATATAATTAAGGAATGTTTATCAAAAATATATTTTAAGGGGTTAACATACGACGCCCTTACTCCGAATAAATTTTGCAGACAATTGGTTATTATGCAACGCACTCACGGACTCACAAAAAAGATAATTATATTCAGCTTTATTCAATATAGGATGCATCCATTAAGCAATAATATAGCTAAATGCAATAAAGACTGCATATATTGCTATATAATAGTGCTTTATTAGAGCTAATAGCAATATTATTGCTTAATAGATGCATCCTAAATTGCATAAAACTGAATAATATAGCTTTTTGTAATATAAATAGCAGCGCCATGTTTTTTATTTTTTTATTGCAGAAATGAAATAACAAAAAATAAAAACATAATTTATCGTGGAAATTCCAATTTTAAGGTTATTATTTTGTAGATCCAACGCAATTTTGTTATTACGGCTCATTACTACAATTTAAATCGAAAATTATAATTTTAATATTTTTTTATTATTATTTTAATTACTTTATTATTTATTTAAAAAAAGACGAATACTAATAGAGCATAAAAAAATTACACTAGGGTAAAACTCGGTAATATGCCCCACTTTTTTTTAAACTCAAATTAAACGAAAAATATATTAGATATAATCAAAGTCTTTATTTTGGAACAATATTTGGTATTTTGGCAACAATATGGCAATTGGTAATCATAATAGAAACGACAGATATAGTTAAAATTTAAGTTTTTTTTAAACCTATGTTGGGGCATTTTGTAAAGTGACCATTGGCTAATACGCCTCACTCGTATTACAAAATGCCCCAGTGTTTAAATAATATTTTTTAAGCAAAATTGTCAATAAAAATAATACTTATATCGAACTTAAGACATAAGGCACATGCCCAGTGTCCTTGTTAAATCAGACTTTTAAAATACTTATTTTAAATAATATATTAGTACAACCATATTTAAGATAACTAGGTATGAACTGAATACAGGAATAAAATTTTCGAAAAATTAACAAAAAAGGTTCTTTTTGATTTTCCAGTGGTGAGTGTCTCCTAAGGGCCCTAGAGAGTATACCTATAGTTCTTACTGCTTCATTTACTCCCATTTCCTTCCCTTCTATACTCTTCATCGCTTAGTCCAAATCTTCTGCGGCCAAATATACACTTGTAACGTCTTTCTTCAATATTTGCTTGATATATCTGTAAGTATAATACTAGGGCGTTTAATATGCAAACAATATGCCCTATTGTAAATATCGAGTTTTAAAATGCCTCTCCTGACGCTACCAACAATTTCAAGGTTATAAACTTAAGGTCATATCAAAACAGGTAGGAAATTTTATCTATTTTACCACATTGCGGGTGAATTTGACACAAAAATATAATAGTAGAAATATATAAATTTCTGCAAAACTTACCACAAATTGTTATTACGCCAAAAAACTATATCTATTAATATATTTTTTACGAGCACAGTCATACACGCGTGAATGGCGGCCACGATCTCAACCGAATGTTGCGCTGCCATACACGTGTAGTAGTGATGCGTAGCTTTGTTTGTGTAAGTACTGGAGCAGTAGGGCGTTTTGTCACCTGGGGCGTATTACCGAGTTTTACCCTAAACATAGGCATACAATATCAGTAAATGTAAATTCGCATATAAATTTTACTTTACTTAATATCAAAATAAAGAAAATTCATAGTCGCTATCATTGTTAGTTGTTAAATTGTTTTTGGTATCTTTATTGGGTCTATTTAAAATTTGTTTGACATTTTATTACATCAAACTGCGAAAATAAGTATTTATATAATTTTAGCCAAATAAAATGTTTATAAAGCGTTTATTCGCCAATTTAAAAGCAACTTAGATAGCTACTCTGACGCTGCTACACAACAGAAAAGCTGTATAAACCTGCGCATAATCCGCCTGTGTAAACGTTTACAGCGCCACTATACGACTATAAAAAAGCAATGCGTTATATAATAAAACGTTTCTCTGGCTTTCATTCGACCAATTTTTGTGGCTCATATGTTGCCTATATGGTTTCCTTCGGCACATAATGCAGATTAAAACATAGTAGTGGTTATTTACGTCCTATAAGCGACTTTATATTTTTTTTATGAACTGTTGTGCCACCTGTTTGTTTCAATACGTAGATTCAAAGATAAGTACTGTGTAAATTCTAAGATGATATCTCTGATTTATAACCACATTGAGTTAGGCAACAATACTAGTCCTGAATATTAAATTCATAATCTGGGAAATTCTCAAAGAAGCGAGCAGTAGCCTGCCATATAAGGAGGTGCACCAGCTACGGATAAATTGGAAGGCTCGTGATTTGAATTGCATTAATTATGAGTATGGGGGACTCGCTCACGAACTGCTGCAGGAAATGCAAACGAGTCGGGAAAAATTACGGGATTATGGTGTATTTTCACCGCTATTCCCTGGAAGTCGCGCCTTATCTCGATAGCGAGTTCAATAAACCAAGGGAAGCGGCCGCCCGCGCGACTGAATCGCAGAATTTATGCGACACAATAACGCATACAGGTGTCGCAGAGCACTGCGTCCCTTCAAATAGCCACTAGGGAAGCTAAATAGGAAAGGGACCTCCTTAAGCTCCAATATTATAGCATTAGACACGACCGATCGACCCGATAGCGCTCTACACATCCCCAATTACGATTTATCCCGACTTTAAAAGGGCATCAGTAATGACGTAGCCTTTTTCTCGCACAATCGAAATCCAATTATTTCTGAAAGTAACTAATATACCGGTCCAGAAGAACAAGAGCGGCGACTCGTAAATCGGCGCGGGATATTTGCAGCGCGCTCGGAATATGAATTATTCTTGGTGATTGTTCTTGC
This sequence comes from Hofmannophila pseudospretella, assembly GCA_947369225.1. NCBI lineage: Eukaryota > Metazoa > Arthropoda > Insecta > Lepidoptera > Oecophoridae > Hofmannophila > Hofmannophila pseudospretella. Next base: position 5,983,946 of record OX376321.1, on the reverse strand, counting down.
GACCGCGTCATGGTTCATACATGAAGCGCGAACTAGTTTTTTCGTCTCCACGTCCTCGGATCGTAAATAAAGGCGATTTCGTAAAAATGCTGGATTTCTGCGTCGCTGTTATTCTGTCGCAGAATTCCTTTAGGTGGTTTAAAAAAATTCTGCTTCTTCATAATTATCATTATCGACAGTTAACCGTGTTGGCCGAATTCGGTAAGTACAAGCTTCGCGTAGCGCCCGCGGTTCTCTCGAAGATAACCCAAATTTGTTAGGGCGAATTTTTTGAAACTGTTTTTATCAATCGGCAGGTTGGTGGGTAATTGGCTGGCTGCAAGGCGGGCAACCATAATTGACGGTGCTATCATTCTGAACTTCTCGGCTCTGACATTCGGGGAAACTCTTAATTGGTCCACCTTTTGTGACGTTCAATAACGCCGCCTCGATAATAACACTACCAATTATTAGCAGATCGTTGTTTTTAATTAGCTGTTGGATGGGTTCGACGTTTTGCTCTTGGTTTCTGATGAACGATGACTTTCTTTTACGGTTTGCGCAATGAAATTGTGCTACTTGAATCTTGTCATGTTGTTTGCATTCAAAATATACTATTGAATAATCAAAGTATCGTCTTTGGTTATACTTACCTACCTGATATTGGAAGAAATAAATGGAAACTATTCCTTTATTATATAATATATTATACCCATACCACTAGGGAATGCAAAAAAAAGGTCACAGCAAACTGTTTGTCCCCAACCAAAGGTCAAGCAATTAATACGAGGACAGTGATGTGCAATATATTTGATAAAATTGACTGTGTCCTCCAAAGCCCAAGAGCTGCATCCAGAGACGAGCATAATTTTTTAGAAGAAGTCCCAAAATGAATTGCCATTAATAAGGTATTGTCAAGTCGCCCAGTCGGCAAAAGTAGATTTCTTATCGGTTCACAATTAAAGCTGTTCTGAAGGTGACCGTCCCAGCCAAGACAAACAAAAACCATGCGTTCGTCGAATACTGAGCGAAAGAGCTCCACTGAAATTCTGCACCGAAAAACTTACCGAGCGATACTTATCAAGTGTTTGAAATGACACAACCGGATTCCAGCCCTTTCGACATGTACTTTTTTCCAATAAAACTGACGAATTTCTCAATAAAAGGGAGATGTCCGGCGTGTCGTCACGTATGGGGCTGGAGTATTTGGAGCGGTGCAGCAAAAACTATTCAGGGGCCATTATTATGGCATTTTTGTCGTCTGACGGGGCTCGAGTCGCGGCCATTACGGCGGGCGCGGCAGTGAAGGGGGGCGGTATGCGCCCCCCACCCGTCCCTCCCCCCGCACACCCGCGCCATCCATCTTCGATATGCACATAAAGCGAACCGGACCCGTAACGGCAACCCACATTCCTGCTGCTCTTAAATTTATTTATCTCTTTATTAATTCTCCAGTTGAATTTTAATGTTTTGTGTGAAATTCCAAACTTGAACTTTTTGACCGTACGTAGGTGTAAACTTATTTTCACTTAATGCACGATGCGGCGCGCGAGCAGTGTCATAGATCAGGAAAATTATGTATAGATAGATAACTCATTCGAAACTATTACCTATTACTTAATGCACCACCAGATTTTTTCTTCCAATAAATAACATAAAGGACAATAACTTTGTACACATTCCAACACGTGTCAATATACCGCTACATCATTAGTATACATCTCTATTGACATTAAAATTCCTCATAAATATTAAACACTCAATAAATTAATAGCTGTACAAAATATACAAAACTTTTCTCAACCCATTAACAGTCAGTACTGGCACAACTATTATACAAAACTTAATTAAAATCACCTGTCTACTAACAATGGGATCGATAGCCACCGCGATGGGGCAGCCATAAACTATGGGTAACTAAGGCTCGCGTGGAATGATCCCCCTAATGAAGTGACTGTAACTAACTCGATATCTGGACACGTCGTTGTTTCTAGGACTCGTTTGCAGTTTTCTTTATCGGTCTTGTTAAGGGTTAACCCTTCGAGAAATATAATGAACAGAGAAATCCAAAGGTCTGATACCAATAACTGATGCAGATTTGTCTAGTTTCCCAGCTCTAAATATATATTTTTCCTTTGTTATACTTGCGTATCTATTTATTATGTGAACTAGTATGTATTGTATATGTTATATAATGTACTACTTACTTCATAAAAATTACAATAAATACTTAGATAAAGATACTCGAACGTATGCAATTTTTAAAAATAAACCCGTTTAAAACATTAGGCAATATACATCATTTGATTAATTTAACTTGTCACTTCAGTCAGACTGGTTACGATTTGACAAAATTGTGAAATATTTCTACCTATCCCAATTATAGCTCTAATTTTTACTTTCTTGAAATTTAAAACTGAAGCCAGACTAAATTCTTCTCAACTTTAATAGATTCTATTAGAAGCTGATATACGTACTCCTATTTACAATGTTCGAAAAGTAAATAACTACAATTTCAGTGCATATCAAAGCTATCCCCACAAACGCACCTAACAAAATGTAACTATAGTCGTAAATGTAAACGCTCCTGGGAGCACGAAGGTGACTTCAGAACCTGACGGGCCTGTTTACGACCCACCAGCGGCCAGGGATAGACTTAGATAGATTGCCACTTCTATTTAGGCTACTAACGTGGAATATATTACCAAGCACTAAGTAATTAATTACTTACAAAACATACCAAAAGCATTTTAGCTTTCGTTATTATTGTCAAACCTATAGTTAGACACTATATCTAGTTAGAAATTTTGGGAGCTCAAAACAACCCATATCATGGTAAGAAGAATCTCGTATCTAACTATACGATGCTATATAGCATAAAGCATTATATGTAGAATTTCGTATATTTAATGAATGTAGAATGAATGATGAAGGCGAAATGTAGGTAGAGGTTTTGGAAACTTCCTATCGAGCAATATTAAATACCTAATTGGATATTGAAATCGCATAGCAAATTGGAGATGAGATAAGCTATTGATATGCGCCTCGTCTTTGCATATGCATAGGCATGAAAAGCATTGCTTAAGCGCCTTTGAGACGATAGCGTCTCTCTAATTGAAATACAATACATCGACCGCCTTCCATTTTTGCTTTGAAAAGGCAAAGGAATCTTATTGTGAACGTACGATCCTCAGGAACATCAGATTGGAAAAAGAGTTTCTTAAATCGTAGTGCAATATTGAAGGCTTTTGATATAGGAATCAATTTCAAATGTTATGAAAAACTTCTCAACATATTGTGAATACTAAATTAACCACATTCTCCAATATTGTAGTTGGATATTGCAGCGGAGTTTCTATCTATCCAGATAGGAATCGGATAGTTAGTATAATTTGCAACAGCTCCTTTGTGTTAATTGATCCTAGAGCGGTGTTAGTTACGATAATTGTCAATAAATTGTTACGGGCATTAATCTCTACATCAAATTGCCTCCTGTATTAATAGCTTATTGGAAACAACATTGGATCCACATCAGTCAGCCCTCGCTCATTTGGTCCAATTCTCTGCATCGCTTAATGGTGATCCCACTGTTTGCTGCCATAATCAAGTTTTATTTTTTCTTTGATATCACTTTATGCAATATGTCTTGCTTTGATCTTAATTTTCTGTGCACTAGGACAAGTAATCTCTAGTACATACAACCATACTCGTACATGCCCGAGAACGTGAGGCACGCACTAATTAACGTTCAACGTGAAACTTCGCCTGTACCTTCACCAATCACGCGTGCTCCGCGACGGTTCATATATTTCACTCCCTTTTCATCCAACATATCAACTTCCAGACGGGAAAGGGAGCTCCTATTAACCTGGGTGCTCCGTAATTGCGTGTCTAACGTTCCCTACACGTAACATGGCCTTTTATTAGGTGGAAATTCTGTATACGGCACTACACTCAGGCATCGGGTGGTAACTTATGAACTAAGCTCTAGTGTGCTTATAGTTGTCCTCATTGTAATTTGAAATGTACATCACAACCGATATATAAATGAAATTCATTTAGAGTCAGATGATAAAATTGACATCAGCAAACTAAATATAATCTCATTCTTTCGGATGACGACTCCAAAAACAATAAATTCCGTATTCAATTTTATTCGAATCAAATCAATTGATTTCTCAATCTGAATCGTTGATTTACGAAGCGTGCATTAACCCAATGAGGCTTGAGACTTGATGCGTTATTGTCATGCTGCGAGACAATCATAAAGCTACAATATTAACGTTTATAGCCTTTTAGCACATCTTCATTCACACATTAGTTTCGCTGTTTAACTTTATAAATACTTATATAGCGAAGCAACTATCAAATTGTCGATTTTCAAATCGTTTGATAATTTAAGGCTCATTGACTTCATCTTTTATTATTGCCGTAGATTGTTTAACTTCTATCTTTCCTTTGCAATGCATCTAATTAGCCTGTTTCTACTTTATATTCATAGATCTCTTTCTGAACCTTAACATTTTATAATTCTCTTTTGTTTTCTCGTATCAGTACTATTATTGGACTGGATTCAATGTATTATATTTGTCTGAGGCATAGTTTTATGCATTTTTAAACATAATATTCAAATTTTAGGAGCATTTAGGTAATCTATATTTTTAAAATACTTGCATATTTTGACGCTTACTTGTATCTCAGTGGATTTGTAAGTGCTTGGCTGTGTCGTACCAGGGCGCGGTTAAACAGGCTTGTTAGCGAACAATGCCGGGGACAGAACTAAACTTGCCATGCTTTACTTTTCTACGTAATCAGAATCACTCTTAACCGGAAAATTTTACTCTTTGTTTGGCTTGGGTAAGATACTTTCTTTATTAATGTTAGTTGCACTTTAAGTACAAAAAATTAGTTTCTGAATGTATTTTGTCTATATTAGTGTTAAACATATGTAATTACAAAATAATGTCAAGATACAATTGAGACAATAGCTGATATTGGCACTAACTTGACTGACAGATAATCAAAATTCTAGGTCAATTTAGCTGAGCCTATGAATGTTTTAATTATGTATGTAATGTTGATAAACAAAAACAGTCAAACTGGTTTATTGAACATAATATTATCCTCTGCAATGCTATTTTTCAAACTTTTGTTCGGACAATAGACAAACAATATCGAATTTTAGAAAGCCGACCGTTCCTTGTGCAACTTTCTCCCTTTATCTCGAGTACAATGGTAAGAAAAGTTAAAATGTTTGTAGTTCGTACACTCTTCGACGCAGTTTGTTATAAAACTGTCAAAATCTCGTATGTTAATGTCACCTTTATGTTCAATGCAACACTGTCTATATTCATTATAGCCATACGCGTAAACGTACCTACGAGCTGTGTTGCCATTTGTAAGGACTTCTTTATGATTCGGCCAAAAAAGTCCTTCTAACGGTCACACTTTCTCCAAGTTTATGAATAGTTTGTTTGGGTTCCTTAAATTACTGCATCTAAATATTTTTGACATTCATATTTTGGTTATGGTTATTTTAAATTTGTAAAGAAAATGGCCTTTTGGTTTTAAATGAGTTTGTTGTGAATGTGGTTGTTATTGTTTAGAGAATAAAATTCTCTATTCAAATTTCTCTCCACCGACATCCTGTTAATGAAAAATTTATGGGACATAAAACGGAAAAATTCTTTATTTATCCTTCTATAAGGTTTATGAACTCTTGAAAGTAAATACCTAAATAGGCACTGTTATTTCAAAAATCAAATTTTCTATTTTCATAAGCATTACCCTAATGAAAGGTTTAATGGCTGCTAAGTGGAGATATAGATCTTACCGGATAACGATCTAGATGCACAGTTAGGTATTAAATTGGCCTGGTAGGACGTTTACGAGCATATTGGCGCCCCATAGGGTGCAACATGCTACGCTATCAGTTACCCCCGCCCGTGGCTAATTCACTGTGACAAATTAACAACAGCTAAATTCTGCCCAGTTCAGTGTTTACCTACTTGGACCTCTGCGTATATTTATCTTACTATTTTATATTCTGCGTAATACTTACGTGCGTAAGTAAGTACTTCATTTGCCCGTAATTCTGCTTCTACGCGAGCTAGTTAGGATTTTTTGAAATTATTACCTTCAACCATTTTTCAATTTAATAATTCAGCAAGGAATTGTTGCCTTAAAAAAAATTCAATGGGAGAAATTTTAGTAGGTATGAGTTTAGAAAATAGGTTTCTTTTAATAAGTATCTTTGTTCCTTAAACTGTAATACTTCTATGAAAATTATTGTAAGATAGCACTAAAAGTTTTGAAAATAATTTTACAGCCTTGTAAATTTTTCAATCAGTGCTATCACCTATCACGTTTGTCCATCAAATCTTACAGCGAAAAGTGGGAACTACCTATGATGAAGGTGGTTCCTCTGTCTACCCCCTCGAGTATTATGGATGTGAGATTTATGTATGTACGAAATGTATGGTATGAAAAAAGCGCTTTGTTAATTACAAGAGTTATCTCAAAAAGATACATTACCTTTATTAACCAAACAAAGTACATACTTACCAGGACTTAAAGACCACACTGGGTTCTCTAAAGCCAAATCGTGACAGGTTTAAATAAATGCAATTTAGTCCACTAAAGGATAATAGAAGGGGCGTCGTGTTCGTATAAAGCATTCTAAAACAGTGCATTGTTACTGTCCCTGCATTCTATCTAGACCTAGAATACGTAGACATAGGTATTGTAGGGCTCAGACAGGAATAGAACGATATTGCGACACAGCGAGATCTAGTGGGGAAGCCTCTTTGTATACGAGTACTTAACTCGATACTTTATAGTGTGTATTGCAAATTAAATATTGCATCCATGCTTTTAAATGTATTGATATATTAGAGAATTATAAATATATGTAAGAAATCTTCTCTTCTAAGTCGTGTTCCTCATTGCTGGGCGTCGTGATCATTCTAAGGAATTAATCACATAGAACAACTCTCGTGGCAGATTTAATGGGGTGGTTTGCCATTGCCTTCCCCATTTCACACACTGGTCATCTCAGTGTGCAGGTTTCTTCACGATGTTTTCCTTCACCGTCAGAGCAGTCGGTCAATGTACGTAAGTCTTTCGAAAAAACCGAAAAACTCATTGGTACACGACATTGCATGGTTTCGAACCCGGACCTCCCGCATGGGAATCCGGCGTCCTAGCCACTGTGCCACCGACGCTCACAATGAAAGAAATAATCAAAGGTAAATCAATGCGACATCAAAAGAGCTAAAGCATAGATAATATGTCAAGATACAAGAGACGATGGTAATAAATGAAATATTATTAACCAAAATGATATAAATTTGAAAGACAATCTACATTGTTGAGAGCTTTAGTTTCATTATTTCAACATAACGTACAACACAGCTGTGTTTACTTAGCTATAAGTACCATAAGTACATAATGTTCTGTAAGGTTACTACCGGCCAGCACAACATACGACGCGCTTGAAGTTAATATCTCATATCAGCATTGTCTACAGGCCTGGCTGGCCCACTGAATCATACTGGCTGAGTTCGCAACACGGGTTCGGGAAATATTGACTCTGTTTTTATAGGGAAGACGAAACAAATTGAGTTGGTTCTCTAGTTACTCCTAACTAGGAGCAACTAGAAGTAATACTACTACTTGAAGTAACTACTTCAAATGTTGAAGTATCTATCGGGATGAGAAATTATTCATTAAAAGCTTTTGTATTTAGCAAATTTCTCGACTGAAGTTCATATAAAGCATAATAAAATCATTATAAATAATTTACCTACATCAAAACATTAAAATTTATAAAAAATATGTTTACTTAGATCTTGCTAGATCATGGAGCATACTGCATCATTGCACCCCCTACTGTTTGTTCTTTTAGCTTTCATGTAACGAGTTAAATTATTATTTTCTGTTCTGTAGTTTAAAATCAGTTTAAAATGAATTCACTAGAATTAAATTATCCAAGGCGTGGTTTTCAGATTCAAAAAACAAATATTGCATACTACATATACTAGACGTTCTTGGATTGGAATTATTCATTTGACGATGAAATCGAGTACTTACTTAAATTTGTATCGCTTTTTTTGGATCGCTCTTAGCGATAAGGCCGATATTGTACTTCACTATTTCCTTTTCCATCTCATGTTTGTTGTTTTATATTTGTGCAAGAAAGTGTATTTTACTTTTACTTTACTTTTATATTTAAGGATGATCATGATTATGTTACACGAGTATTCCAGATTCAATTCCAATTATAATCTTCAGATGAACGTAATTCCTCAACACAGGAGGTAACAACATATTTGAGGCGAATCTATTCGAAGAAGATCGACTAGACTAGGTACACTGCTATAAGAAACATCGCAAGCCCTCCTAATTCTCAACGTTGGCGGGCGTGCTTGAGCTATCGGCTCAATCTCCGCATGTCCAATAAACCGCTGACGTACGGACAGACAGGGCTTAACAAACGTAACTGATCTGCAGCGCTATTGTTCGAGAGCCACACACGTCTACAGCAGTATCACGAACGTGTTGGGTTCGTTGACTTTGTGTCGTGTTGCCTGTTGGTACGGTCCTCTAGCTAAGCGAAGATTAGAAGATTTACCGTCAGTTGCACGAAACGTCCTTAAAGTTAAGTCTTCATTAAAATACATGCTCTCTTTCTACGATACTTATAGCGCTAAATAGAGATTACACGAGACATTAGGAAGTCTTAACATTAAGACGTTTTGGAAGTGAAATTACTGAAATTGGTTTAAAATTCATCATCAAATGTCAAGTCAAGATGATAAAAGTATTAAAATTTAAGGATGAGGGCAGGCTCGAGCCTTCCAGCTCCATCAACCTTATAATCATCAACAGAGACAACTTGGCTTTCTTGGTAAAATGGGGTAGCTGAACGGACAGAGGTGGGAAAATGCATTCTCTCTCTCTCTCTCATGCACTTGTTAGATTTAAAACATTACGTATCATGTAAAGCAACAATAAAAATATATAAAATAATATTTGAATCGTAAATTATTGTCAAGACGACATGATACTACACTATTGTATAGACACTACTAATTTTAATTATAATTCCACCATAGTTACACTACACATAGCTACACGATAGTTTCATGTTACAATTGGATCATCTCAGAGCGGCACATCGACTAAGGTCAGTCTAGTTATTAACCTTCTCACAATAGCTGTAATAATGCGATTATAAGAATTACCTACGTGATATGTTTGGTACTGGTTATTTATAGTAGGTAATAGTAACCTCAGGTTTAGTGAATTACCTACGTAATTAATGAAGTACCTACATTTGATTTAATAAGTCATGTGTAGTTAATATTACCAAGCACTACCAATGGACTATTGATTAAATGTAACTGCAATGGAAATGTCAGTGACTATACAAAAGAATAATAAGATACTGCATTTACTTTTAACATTTTAAGTTAGCAAGTAACATTTACTGATCATATACTGTAATAGCGAGAGTGGCATTGCTAATTGTAAAACTATCCTGCCTGGGCCTGTTGGGCAATATTTAATAAGTATTATCAGGGATACTTTTTAAGACAAAACTACAAGAATCACACTTTGATATATCATAATTGTATTCATAGAAATCATCAGTGTCAGACAAATATCAGAGGAACACACTTATCAAAAGCATCTTAGCTACGACATCAAAGTAATACAATTCAATACTCATCTTTTGTATTATACAGCACAGCAGTCATAATTTATATACAAATCAGGTACACTGGTGACGATAGGACAAACTTAGACTTGGACAGCATGGCAGAAGTATATACGTTTTTACACTAGAGACACATCGCAGACTGAACTCCCATCTTGGGCGTTGGCTTCTATCAAATCGTCGCCATGCTGTCGATTCCGACTACCGTACAATGTTTTATACACTATTTCACTTTAGGGCTAATACATTGTAATGAATACATAATTTAATCTATTGTTAATTAAATTGGATATTTATCAACGTGTTTTATAACATTAACTTATAATTTAAAGCTAAGTCTAATACCATTGTACGATGTAAACAACAAAATGAGGTGGCGTGATATTCTGTCTGCCGGATACGTTTCACTACTTTTTAGATTACTTAGTATTATGAAGCATAATATTTAAATTAATAATATGATCATTTCTGAACCCTAAAATGCAATAACAACATTTCCAATATATCAGCATGGCCTAGTTAGAAACCAAATTACCACGTGTCCGCTGACGTGTTTTACAGGAAGATACAAAAATCGATCTACATTAAAAATATGTAATACTTCTATTATTGTTTCAGAAATAATATTTTCGAGCATCTAAATTCAAAATACGAATTAAATTGCCATTATATCGCCATAAAAGCTCAAAGAAATATTTATAAACTGTCACACTCTCTGATGATACACACCCAACCACAATACACTCTGATGATACACACCCATCTACAAGGGTAGCTCCGTTTCCTAGAACCTTTTATAAACTACATAATCCCATAGATAAAATCAAACCATTAGCTAAGGATTGTAAAACTGTTTCAATATAAGTATTAGAGAGCTGCCAGCTAGTGCCGTATCGTGCCGGCCATAAAGAATAGCACTACCCCAACTCTTCCGTAGGTGTCGTACGAGGCGACTTTGTTGATATTATTGTACACCTAGTTAAATAGACGGCGATAGGCTCGCCATCTATCACGTTTATCCACCAAATCTTACGGCGAAAAGTGGTAACTACCTATGATGGAGGTGGTTCTTCTGTCTACCCCTTCGGGAATTATTGACGGGAGAGTTATACTATGCTATAAGAGCGCTCCTCTGATACAAGAGTATGCAAATAATTTCAACATTTTGCGAGGAATACTGCCTTCGTAAACATATCAGTCAGCAGGCAATCCTCCGGTTAGACGTTTGAGTGATATACACACTGGCTGAACTAAAAAATAGCTTTGTTTCAACAACAAATTTCGCTTGTTTGCTCTCGGTGGGACGGTGTTATTCGCATAAATCGAGCGAAAAAGCCAAATTGCAGCTATGGTTCACAGCACTCAACTAAAAATTGCGATGTTACACAGATAAAATATTGCAACTAAATTCGTTTTTTATTGCTTATGTCTTCATTTTGTTTCATTATAAGCTTCTGAACACTTGTAAATGATTTATTACCCTAATACCGACTCTGCGACCATAAAATACAGTGTTGATTATTAATGTAAAATTAAAAATTAAGTAAGAACCTTCTTCTTGTCGAGTGGTTAGCGACCAATCTATTGTTAAAGTTATAAAGGCCGCTCGTAGGCCTCTGATATGTCCTTAAAAATACCTTCTTGTGTAAAATGTTAAAAGTAATACCTACCCTTAAAATCTATAGGTATAAGAGGTGCGTAAGAGTATTAATGATACACTTCTATGTTTAAATGAGAATCGCAATTTAATTCCACAATGCGCTACAAGATTAATCCCTCAAAGCTTTGCAGTAGCGGGAATGCGCTGATAAACGGGAAAACTAATGCCACGCGATTGGTATACGATGCAAACTTTTTCAGTAACTGGCTCGCTGCGCGTAAATCGAACAAAAAAGAATCGTATAAATCTGGCTTTCAGCAGTTCCATACGATATTGGACGATTCGATAATGAATCCGAATGTAGATTTAACGTTATTAGTTTTGGATGAGTTTTTTGGAATCGAATAACGTGAGCTATTTTACCTACTGTCATTGAGATAATGTTCCCTTAGTTTAATATGTAGAATGAAAGCATTGTTAGCGAACCGAATAAGCAAACTGTATTACCTGTAGGTAGAGCAGGATTCTCTTATGATGATTTAGTATTGTACGCGACACTGTTGGATGGATTTACAGCCGTATGAACGGATTATGTGGGCGAGAGCAAACACGGGGCAGCGGACGCCATATTGTGATTTAGTGCCAACTTTTGATTCGCGGCTTTATTACGGCTTAGAATGGAGGGACCAATTTAAAAGTGCAGTGCGTATAAAATCACAAAACCACTTTATGTTTTCATTCATTTTGATATAACGTTATTGAGAAAGTATAGGATTCAGACAGTTTGATAAAAAGGCAATTATTTTTGTCATATCAAAGCTCGTTTTCTTTTAAAACAGTTGCCAACATACATTTAGTTGAGTTATGATCTCATTCATTTCTGGTTTCACTCTGATGGACACTTTCTATCAAGAAGTTCATCCACAAATCATTGTTAATCCGTATTATGACTCCGGATGAGTATCTATGGGAAAGAGCAAAGTTATAAATAGCAATTACTCTCCCGCAATCTCGGCATATTTGTTAATAAACCTGGAAATGCTTCCAATGTTTCCCTCCATAAAAATTTTCTCAACGTCCGAGATAAATATGATAACATATAAATCATATACGCCCATTTCCTCGACGCAACAAAACAACGAACGGAGCGGGGGAGGCTGGAAAATTATGACAAATCATGCATTAAACATAGGGAATAAATGTTTTCTTATCACGTACCTATTCCTGTTTTGATATTAGTTTTCCTTTATCTTTATTGACACAGGTTTCGGGAGGGAGCGTTTTATGACTGTTGTCGAGCCGTGTCACGATGGATCGCGGGATATTTAAATTTACTTATTTTTTCTTTGATTTGAAGACTTTTCCGTTCCACATTAATACTTGAACTTTTAAATCTGAACACGCCACTTTGAATTCATTATTTTGAACAGAGCCGAGCGATTTGAATGCGATTTTATCTCCATAAATGCGCAAACATAAAGCACATTAAAATAGCATCAGACATATTTCAGAATTTCAGTTAAAAAAAAAACTAAACAATTTACGTCTGCCTGCAGTAATGGTGCACTTTATTTCTGCGAAGTAAGTCCCGAATGAAACTGTAATGTCTCAACATAGAATTCAGACTGCAAATCTCGAATATTTATTTCGAATGCCGGCAAAATCTCGCCGCATCCTCGGCTCAACGACGAAACTTGCATTTCGGCTTTGTGCACACTGCAACAATTGAATGGAATCGCTAACTAAGATATAAGTATCATAACTTAGATTAAATTAACTTTTCCTAAATATTGAAACTCTTCTGCGCAGTGGATATACTCGTACCTATGTATAGGTAGATTAGGTACGTAGTCGTTTCGCACATGTTTTGTTCCGCGGGCCGAATCGATCCCATTCATAGATGAATGAGTCGATTGGGCCCCACTGTAATTTTTTTTCGAAAATACAGTGTCTTAGATCCTTTTTAGGCTTTTAATTTTTAAACATACAAAATGTTAACGAATGCATTTGTTTAATTTACCAGCATAATTTAAAACAAAGAAGAACCTACTCTTAAAAAAGATGTCATTAGATTACATACCTAAGCTTATCCATATACACCACAGAAATAAATCACACTAATTTAGCTGAAAAAACACTTTTTACATGATCTCAATTTTACTGATCCATTGTTGTATCTTAACCCTTACCCGGCTGAGATTTAAGTCGGTCGTCAGACTGCGCGGCGCTGCGGTTTCTTTACTTAAGTCTAACTTAACTTACACACAGCTACGCCCAACTTGGGTTACCGAAGCTCCTGAATACCAACTCCTTCAGGTGACTTTGTGCCATTGTATCTTTCAGCCGTTTAAAATTTCGCCAACAACTGAGCTTGTGGATTCAAAGTTTGAGAATTTCAAATGCGGAGCGTAAATTGAGATGCCTACGTAACTTGTATTCTTGATAGCTTAGGATCAAAGGACCTAGATCTTCTAGAAACTGTCGGAACGGAAGATATCAATGCTAAGGTTTTTGGCGACAGACTATAGATGTCTGATTCAATATAATAATTCAGTTAAATATTAAGTTCCTGTCCTAGATATGTGCGAATGTGACTCGCTGGCTGGAGGGCGTATGAGTCTTCTGGGGGTAGCCTACCCGAAAGCAGAAGACTATAGGTTCCTTCCTGTAAGCTGTACAGCGTCCTTGATGCAAAGCATCTTTAAGGAACAGGAAGGAGACTAAGGTAAGGGGTGAGCACAAAAGATCCCTGAGGGTCGAAGTGCCACTGGGGTTATCCCTGGCCCCCTGTCATAAGATAAGAAAGATACCTAGATATTTATGACTTCATGACACTAAATATTACCTCGTTTTATTTAACCTCATGTCAAAATCTGTATATAAACCGTTCTTTGTTATGGATTGGGCTTAAAAGGCTATCAATTTAATAAGTCTGCGAAGTATTGCAACTCAACGATTTTATTTCAACTGGTGCTTTATTATATTTATTGATCTTGTACCGTTAGCATATTTGTTTCGTAATTTAATAAACCCTGAATTATTTTTATTTAGTCAGTTAGGAATGGTATGCTATTTCGATTCAGTAAACCAATTATCTTTAAAAGTGAACAGAAAATAGAAAACACATTTACAATTAATTATTATAAAGCAAAGTAAAGACAAACTAAACTTAATACGTACTAAGATTAATGTAGTATAATAATTACATATCTATCTAGAAAGATAGAGCCAGGGTAGTAGATCAGGATCACATTTTAAACTCTACAATTTACGGATTTTTTTTACTCTACACATGTACGCGAGCGTCGGTGGCCTAGTGGCTAGGACTCCCATGCGGGAGGTTCAGGTTCGAAACCATGCAATGCCATGTACCAATGCGTTTTTCGATTTTTTCGAAGACTTTCGTACACTTACCGGCTGCTCTAACGGTAAAGGAAAACATCGTGAGGAAACCTGCGTGTCTGAGGAAATTGAAAGTTTTCGAATTCGTGTGAAATCCACCGCATAGCACTCGGCCCGCTCGGTGGATCATGGCCCGTACCCCCTTGTGCAAGGGGAGGCTTGTGCCCCAACAGTGGGGACATTAATAGGCTGATGATGAAAGTACGTAAGTACTTTAATTCCAATTTTTTAAAAGGTGACGCCAAAAGTAATAATTTTTTTACTATTCCTTTAGAGTTAAATTATTTGTTGACGCTACACAAACGATGCTCTGTAGATAAGTAATAACGCCGAGTGAGATTACTATCGATATGGTATGATTCGCTTTATATATGATAAATCGCAAATTGTCGGTGCGGTGCGGTGCGGTGATGATCAGACACTTTAGTGGGCTGCGGAAATCTAGCCCACTATTATATCCAGTCCCACTGCTGGACCTTAGCCTATTTGCGTAGGGATGAAAATGGTACTAAACCATGGCACAAAGTACCCAGTGGTGGAAGGTAAATACCCGCCTACTTTGCGGTCTGCAATCATAGTGTTGTAACCACAACGATAAAGTTCTGCGGCAGCTCAAGTAAAGACATTTATTTTCTTTTGTGGTGTCGTCAGGTAGTTTGCTACTAGCGCTAAGTAATATCAGGTATCTGTCAATAATGCTTGGTTACTCTAAAGTTTTCATAGCAAATTCTATCCACTTGAAAAAGGAAATATAGTGTAGGCGTTAATTTTACCTATAATATGCCGAAATAGTTTCTGATTTTGATCTATACACCAGCAAACGTCATAAAAACGTGTAATCAATTCTCTTTGTCATGTTTATTACGTCAATAAATAAAAGATTACAATAAAAACACAATGTTTTGGCTTTATACGTCAAAATATAAATCAAAAGCTTTATTTCTCGGTAGTCGTGTTAAGCGCTATAATTTTACACCTTGAGAACAAAATGTCAATTTCTCAAAAATCCCCGTGAAATCACAAGATGAGCGTTTTTCTGGAGATATAATTTTTTTTAACAACAATAGAAATATTTTTGTGATATTGCTGGATAGTATAGAGCATACATTCGTTTGTAATTCGTTAAAAGTCGAAGCCTTCCCAATTCGGTTGGGTATCTCAAGACAAGGCGCACACTAATTCGAGCGCAGAGAAAGCCAGCGGCCATATTTCAAAGTTTGACAGGTACAAGCTTTGAGCAATATGGCGACCACGCCACCCAATGAGGGACTGCCCCGTCACGCGGTGCGTTCCGTTCCTAACTTGGATACATTAATCACGCTTGATTTATCGTGGAAGGAGTGACACATTTTATATTCTATTTTCGAAAACTCTAACGAGTTTTTCAAAACGCACTTGAGAGATCGCAACAGCTGCATCTTGTTAGCGTTCGTTTCAGCGGCTTGCTTTGTGTTAAAATTATTTGCGTGAATGGATTTGTACTTTTAGCATGAAGTATCGTTCGTGCCCCAAATTAAATTTTCGAAATATAGATATCATTGCTAAGTGAGTATTGTTAAAATTATACGCTACATGACGTTGTTTTTAATATCCTGTCAATTATTGATTCATAGAGCCATCATTTATCTTCAGTAACAGATATTCGTCGTATTGTTGAACATTGAACGGCTATTTCATATATCGTATGCGACAGTAGTGATTTAAGTCGTCGCTAAAATTGATTTTTAAATGACTTAGAAAACCACCCCGGCAAAGAAATAGTCTGAGGCTTTCCCATGTCACATACGTCAGGGTTTGTCGTAATCCTCTAGGGCCGTCCAAATTTTATTGCATTCAACCCTGATGTATGATCTAATATCGAACCAATATATCGAAAAGTGATATCAAAAGGGTTTCAAATATTGTTTTGGGGCACTCATCCCAGATAGAAATCGAGAAAATCAAGTTAATAAAAAGTATTTGAAGTAAATATGCAAGATAAAAACAGTCGGTACATAATTAGCCACGAGATTCGATCAAGAAAGAGCTTTTTGATTTCGACATGACTATCGAAATGTCGATCTTGGACACCATCATTTAGCAATTTGCATTTACAGAGCACCGCGAAATTAACGTCTAGGGGCTCGGTCGAAAACCAGAAAAAAATCGGGTTGACGACGCCATTTTGGCGTGCAAAAATGATAATTTTCTCGGTGAAACGCCTTCAAGAGGCTTGTTTTTCGTTGCGTGTAATGCTTCGCAATTACTTTAATAGCTATCTTCACATAATACAATATATATATATACCTACATATAGGTAGGACACTGAGCGGTTAGGCCGGGTCAGGTTTGTGAATTAAGCAAATTTTAAATTTATGCTTAGGTAAGTAATCATTTTCGAATTAACATTTTCAAAGCCCTTTATCATGTACTTTGTACATGCTTGAATACACTTAACCTTGTGGACAAGTACCCATTATTTTATATATAAGCTTAGGTAGTAGAAATAAGTAACCTAGCAAGATTATTGAAATAATTAAGGCGGGTGCACACGCGAAACCGCCCCGCCCAGCGTTAAGGTGGGCGCGATGTTTAATCACATTGAATTTGTTACAGTACCACCCGGTTATTGAAAACCACTTTAATGAAATTAAAAAAGATATTGAACTGAAATAAGTATCCAATTAATACAATATTTAGAAAGAAAGAAAGAATTATTTAACAAGTAACTTATCTAATTAAATTTTTACTTAATATGTAGTTTGTATTAAAATTTAAAACCACACAAAATTAAGATGTATAGAGAGAGAGCATCAAATAAAATAATACTATTCTTAAATCAGCGACAAAATTGCGAATATCCTCTAAATATACGTTTTTTTCTCACCCTACCAACCCTAATAAGAGAACCATATAACCGATTTAAATTGATTCCGTTATGCAGTCCGGCTGGTACAGATTACATAAAAAGTGGCCACCGACATTTGCCGAAGAAAGTCGTAGGTAGCACGAAGCCGTGTTTCATTTTCAAGCTTTGAGTCAATTAAGCTTTGCCAATTTAAGAGTGCGCCAGCGCACCAGGCTTTACTAATGTATTATTCATATTCTGTTTTTGAGATAACAAGCTGGCTCTTAAGTCGATACACATCTAGTAGCTGATTGGAAGGTTTAAGATAGCTGGGAAATTGTTTAAAACTTCATTGGAAATTGTGGAAAAATACGCGAGAAATGCACTTTTTACGGCGTTTTTAATTTCGCAAATTCTTTTCTAAATCTTCTTAATCATTTGTTCCATAATAATGACTCAATACTTACTTTAATAAATACATATTTGTATATTCATTCTTCTTGAGTTTGGTTCAGGCATTTTATGCCGTATGTAATATTTTAAAATTACCGTAACTCACTCAATAGGTAGGTAACAGATCTACATTAAACTTATTCTGCCGACGCTTCAACAACACTGCTTTAATTACTCCTCGTATTGATACCGTATTTCAAGTGAGCTTTTATTTTATATAATAACTCACAATGTACAGATATGAGTAAAAGCCGCGGCAGCCGCCAATGTATACCTACCCATATTATTTATATATTTAATCGCTCAGCTTGATTCTGTGGACCACCCAGGTTGTAGGTTCATCCTCTTAACTGTACTACCTGTATTATGTAGCCGTACGAGGTACATGGCCGATCTTCTCACCGACCAAATGTCGTGGCCGAATGTTCTCGTACCAATTACGTAATTTGCGATTCGCGTTACCAATTTGAGTTATTATGTTTCGTCGATCGGGTTGGTTGGGAATATGTAATAAGGGAAAATTCGGGCGAAAATTTAACCGTAAGCGGTTTCGGTGAGAATATTTACATGCACCCCAATCTCGGTAGGAAATGAGATGATAATGTTACGTTTTATGAAAATTAAAGTTAAATTTGTTGGAAGGGAATGCTCACAGCATGATAAATGGATAATCATTGCGTTATTTAGCTTTTGAAAAGCTGTAAGCACCTATTACGTGCGGCATAACTAATCTTTAAAGCTTCCGTAATTAAGCTTATTTCTACAGAAAAGAAGCTTTACAGATTAAGGCAGGCCAAAAATACGTAGACGTTTTGAAAGCTTAATACAAGAAGAGCTTTTATTTTTAGTGTGTTTTGATTGCATTAATATAATCGCACCTAACATAGCTTACGTAGCTCCTCGGACATCTAATAATAATAAATTTAATATAATATATTTATATTATGTAAGGGACCGTCGTAGGCTTGTCTGGACAAGTCCTAGACGCATTTATTGCCAAGTAGAGCGTGTTCAAAGCATCGAATAGACAGTGTTATCTTAATTCGTCTCATTAGACTCGGCTCACAAATATCTACTTTACATAATTTTATCGAAGAAAATTGTGCGCGTGGGCACACCAGCCGACGTGATCCGTTTTAATGCGACCCTTCCTTTGAAATATGCAAACACGACAATTGCCCCGGTCTCGGCGACATCTAGGTCTGCCTACACTCGATCTATGCTAGATCAAACTACTTGTACATAGATTCAAATACATTAGGTATTGTTGTATCATATTCTATTGTCTTCTTTTGGTCGTCGCTATTGCTGAAGTTAAAACTTCTGATTTTCATTTATTCGTTTTGAAAAAGATACAGGTTTTATTTTACTCACATACCTACATTCAAATAGTACAACATAGTACATAATAAAGAATTTTATCTTATCAAAACGAAGAGCTGTTTAATAATCACTAAAAATACGCCGTAAATGACATTGTTTATGTCATTAAAACTGTTTATAATCCCACAAGAGTAAATAAAAGCTTCCCACATAGACGTAGCACCCTTGCCACATGTTCTAGTTTTGAAAAAAAATAAAAAATACGATACTCGAGCCCAAAAGCCGCCGATCCACTAAAACAACAGTTGTAAATCACGTGGAAAAGTTTTACGAATTACGAACAATTAAAACGTTGAAGCAAACAACAGTTGTTGCGAATGTCCTCCGCAATTGCGGGACGATTGTAAATTATTGTCGGTTTACAAGCTATAGATCTTAGTCCGAAATTCTTTACGAGTAATATAACTTGGGCAATCCTTTTGTCGCCCTGTAGGGGGGAGTTGGGCAAGTTCTTTTGTTTGCAACACGTGTTGCAAAACGGGTTGGGCCTGACACTTGTGCGATGTGAATCTGTGAACGGTTCGAGTCGATTTCCGTTGAACCGTTCTCATTCTTTTTACTTTTGACGTCGAATATCTTCATGGGCATCAGATTACTGCTGTTCTTTCGTTTCTTTTCACCAAGGTACTAGTAACACTACGAGTATTTATATGCAAAGTTATCATCGTAATAGGTATAGTATTGCAACTAAATATACACTTTGTGTCCTATCTAGGTAAACTATGTACTTACTCGTACTCGTCCGTCCGTACCTATAGGTAGATTTTTATTTGTCGTCAAAGTTTCACCTTGCCACAACAGCTGTAACTGTAACACGATCCCCTCACATCACACCCTCGAAACTCAACATTCCGGAACTCGTTATGCATCTACGCAGATGACATTTCCCGAATTTGTGTGTTACGGAAACATTGGGCATCATTATATACATATTAAGGCCCTATGACTGTGACACTACACCTTTTTTTGTTAGGCCACAATCCCCGCCTACGGCGTTAATGAACTCATTTCTGTCACGGTTATTGCTTTTATGGCGTACGCCGGATTTTAAGGTGAATTTACAAGGAGTAAATTGACACCGAAATTATGGTCGCCCCCAATAAGTTTGCACGTGTTTGTGTTGGCGGTATTTTTACATCATTATTTCGGTCCCTAATTATGTATAACTATACTAACTAATTATACATAAGTATACTAACATACATATGTAGATCGTCGGTGGCACAGTGGCTATACGACACCGGACTCCCATGCGGGAGGACAAGGTTCAAAACCGTGCAGTGTACCATGTACCAATGAGTTTTTCGTATTTATGGAAGACTTACGTACATTTACCGACTGCTCAACGGTGAAGGAATACATCGCGAGGAAACCTGCACACTGAGATGACCAGTGTGTAAAATGGGGTAGGCACAAAAGATCCTCAAGGTTCGAAGTGCCGCTGGGTTATTCCCGGCCCCCTATCATAAGATAAGATAACATATATTCATATATTACATACATTATTACCCATAACTTGGTAAACTGGTTGCTATTCTCCATATACTTTTCTCTTTCAAAATATAATTTCTATTTCACTAAAAATTACAATAATTTAACCATGATCATCAAACATCACTGTAATGTAAGTACATAGGTATCACGAATACTGTCGTAATGCCCAAAAAAGAAGCTTCCGAATTCCGTTTCACTTCTGAATCGTTCTTTATTTCACATAATGACTGCATTTGCTTATCAAAACTGCTTCCCATACGACATACGTAAGCGTTCACAGCGTTTTACGAGATATAAAATTATTAATGGATGATTATTACCTATATAACATTTATTCTAAAATATATTTTACTCAACCACAGTATTGATAAAAAAATAGTACTCGTATATAGGTAAGTACTGTTTGTTAATGGTTTTTATAAAGAACTCGTGATTCGGTTTAAAGAATTTTGATTTCTCTTAAGAAATTAGTTCACTTACAGAGAAAATATAAACTAATATAAACAATTTGCAATAAATATTTCCAGCTATTCGAAAAACTAAAAACATTTCTCAAAAATAAAATGTAACAGCAAAGGATGCAATGACGAAACTATACATTATTATGAATATATGTCTTAAGTTTGTTTTTAAAACTATTTAAAGATTCACATTCCTTGATTTAATTAGGCAAAGTATTATATAGCTGTGCTTATTTATAGATTAAGTATATAAAAAAAAAATTATGGTCTATTAAAGATAATACTTATATACTTAAATTTAAATTTACACAGGCATGCCATTATTTTTCCTTAAATTTGAGATCCCATAATGCTTAATAAACATAAATAACAGATCCACTTTATCTTCTAAACAGCCTACACAATACATAAATGAAAGAAAGGTCTCTGAATTTACGCGGTACCCTCAAAAAGGCTTTTATGGCTTAGGTAATTAGCGTCACTCAATTAACCACTACTCTGGGCCGAAGAATTTTCGTTAATTATTAAAAAGGTTGCACTTACCTCGGTGTAAGGGTGCTTAAGAATTAAAAATGGATAAGAAAGCTAAAGGAAATACGACTTTACCTTATTTTATTCCGTGACGATCAAAATTATTACAACCGTTTTTTAAGAATATAGGTAAGTAGGTACATAAATTCAAACTCAAAATATTTAAAACTAAGTAAAGTAAAATACACTTTAGTGCACAAATAGAAAACAACAAACAATAGATAGAAAAGGAAATAGTGAAGTACAATTTAGGCGGCCTTATCGCTAAGAGCGAATTAATAATTCGTACAAAAACGTACTTTAGGTAACATATTTAAAATTAACCTGGACCTGCGTTCCCAAATATTTTAGGGTTTCCTATTATAATTTAAAGTCAAAGTATTTCTCGTTCGTTATTCTCACGATTCTCATTGAGCAGTTCAAGTTGAGTGAGAGAGATAAGCCTCCATGTAGAGACCCTGGGCCCTTAGTGCTCAGATCTCGGTACTCGAGATAATTAAGCTATTAAATTGGTTGCCAACCCTTTTACGCTGTGGGAAGTGGGCTCGATCGATCCCAAATGGTTTATTTTTGTATCAGATTTTTTTTTGTACGGCCAATGTGTTACTTACTGAGTGTTTTGGTTCTGTATTAAGTTTAACACATGATTCATACGTTATATGTAACTCGATTCAGTCAAAATTAATAATATGATGGGTGAAATTTCTTATCGAAATTGGTAACGAAAAAATCATTTTTCTTTAGGAAAATAAGTAACCTTTGCACGCTTTAAAGTACGAAATTCATAAAAATAAAATATAAAATACTTATTTGGTCTTAATCTCGTGCACATGTGCAAAAAAGTGTACCTACCAACTTCGATACTCGAAAAAACAAGGATCGTCCCAGCATGCGTCCAAAACCTATACATTAAGTATAAGAACACGCAATGCAGCGGCATGCAATGAAAGCTCTCAATACATAACCACAATACGCCTCAGGTTTAATGTTATGGTTGCCAACTAACAATTCGGAATATGAAGATACAGGCCAAGGTAAAATACAACTGAAAATTATGATGTATGTATAATGATGATGACCATCTAAAAATTACTTTAAAAATCTAGCTGTTACGGAATTGACAAAAACAAGCCGGTAAATTTGGGTATTTTCGGTGCCTAAGATTATGAATTCAGTTCCTGAAATTATGAATTCAGTGCCTATAATGATTTCAGTGCAAATCATGTTCAAAGTATTTGAGAGTTTCTTTAAAACGTTATAAAAATACCTTGTTTACTATTATGATGCACTGAAAAATTATTTGTTTGATTTTACCATTCTCTTGCTTCCATTTGAACCAGACAATTTCGTTTACTTCAACCAACATCTTGTTACTTTACATCTAGGTATCATTATCTTAATAGTGTTTATAGGTATATCAAATTGGATTAACTGACTTGGTAGGCTCAGATTTATTTCAGTGTAGTTTACGTTTAATATTGAATGGTTCTTAGTAATCTGAATACTTATGTAATATTTACAACCGTCTACAATTTTGTTTACATACTTCACAACCCTAGCGCATGCTCGAATTTTCGCGGGTCGCGGCGATTGGCTCCTAAGTTATCATGGGCCCGGATCGAGTTCCCGGTATACAATTCAAAGGCATTCCAGAAGAGGTGGCTCTTCTTGATTAATTATGTTTTCGGGCTTTTGACACTTAGTACTACTTACACCTTACTTATTTAACTTAACTGTAAGTATAAACTGCAACGGTGGTTTGAATATTCAGACTTGTGTTTATGTGTAAAGTGTAGAGTAGGTACTATTCTGTAGGTAATCAAATTTCCTGTAGCGTAAAATATAAAGTTCTGAATATCAACAGTCGTTTAAGATACAATCTGGTAGTTTTACATAAAGCGATTTGTATCTATCCCACGCTTGCTTGTGTTTCTTAATCAAGTTTGCAACCTGTATTAATTCCCTCGGCGGCGTGCAAAAGGCGAACTCCTGCGCCGTTCATCAATATTGACGTCTGAACGAAATGAAGCTGTCGTCACGGGCAATTGTAACGTCATTTGAACTAAGATGCGTAAGACAACCAACCCATTCAACATTCAAACGCTTACAGAAGCGTGCGCAGACGCCGCCAAACGGCGCAGCTTTAACAGCCACTTGAAAACATCGAGTCAGTGAAGCAAGTCAATGAACTTATGTATAACATGTTTTTGTTTGTTTGTTACAGGAGCGAACGGTCTAAGAAGGCGGGGGAGACAAACGTACACGAGATATCAAACACTAGAGTTAGAGAAAGAGTTCCACACAAACCACTACCTCACGCGAAGGAGACGCATAGAAATGGCGCATGCACTCTGCTTAACGGAGCGACAGATCAAAATATGGTTCCAGAATCGAAGGATGAAATTAAAGAAAGAAATTCAGGCTATAAAAGAGTTAAACGAACAGGAGAAGCAAGCGCAGGCGCAGAAAGCGGCGGCTGCTGCGGCGGCGGCGGCCGCGCAAGGCCATCCTGAACACTAAAGGCCCGCCCACGCGCTCTCTAGCCAGTGATAAAAACCCACAGTCCGCCGAACAGTCCCTAGATCAGTGTTTGTAAATTGTTTGTAATTATTTTTTGTTATTAAGTGTTGTTCGGTTGTTGTGATTATTTTTTAAATTAATTTTTAACTAGACACAATGTTTTCTAATTGAAACGAACAATAAACTGTTGAATGCTAGAATAGAAACGGGTCGTATTATTTTGTGTTTCGGGGTTTTGTTTTGTTTTTGTTGATTTATTGAATTATTTTATATTTTAATTCGCGCTATCGTCGAAGATGTTCGCGTTCGGAAACCAGTGCAATTTGTAGAAATCTCTTCCGTGTAATATAGTGTAGGTGTACCGTAGTGCGTTTTACGTTTATGTGCGACCGTAGCGCTCCCAGCTCGGTAGCGTCGGCGAGACGAACTATTATTACATTGTACAAATCTAATATGCCTACCAAAGAGACCCGGTCTCGTACCCTTAATGTTTAAGTAAGAAAGAGTCGTAAGTTATATTAATTACCTACTGTCTTTCAATCTAAATCACGTGTGAAACAGAATACCTTCCGCGCCATCTTAAACCCTCAATACTCTTGCATAAGTTTTAGAGTAAACGTGATCGTGTTCCTGCAGTTTTAATAGTCGGTGAAGTTAAACAAATTGCCATAAATATAAGTAGGTATTATTTAGGGAATAGCCGTGTAAATAGTTAGAGTTATGTGTATGGAAGTGAGATGCGCGTTGCGCCGGCGCGGGCGCCGTGGAATGGGCAGAAAAAGCTACGGGGAGAGTTCAGGCGAGAGCGGGGAGTGGGCGGAGTGCGGAGAGGAGAGGAGCGCGCGCCGCCGGCCACCGAACAAGACTAGGTAAGTTTTTGTCAAAGTCCGCGGCATTATTTATCGAGTGGAGACGGTTGCGAAAAACTGACTCGTCATCACCCGTCGCCATTTTTGAAATCGCCCAAGCGCGACTTCTATGGCATAGCTGTTTTGCAATGTTTTAATTTACTAAGCCCGTCTTCAAGGCACCTTTGATCTTTCCCGACCGTCTCATCTCTGCTTTCCAACCGTGAACAATGCTATAAATATACTGAATTATAGCCCTGCTATAACTCAGTACCCTTCTAACTTGTGAGAGCACCCAAACTTATATATTTATTAAAGGTACTTAATATACATACTTATCTATTAAGTAAGTAAGTAAGTACTTTATCGTATAAGAACATTTATATTGCACACCCACAGTAGCATTATTCACGGACTAAGCATGTTACTATAACCATATTAGCACTATGACATGTTATTTTAACAACCATTTACAACTATCATCATCAAGAAGGCGTTAAAAAGAGAATCAACGGAACGTTTATACGCCCTTTATATTTCGTAAGCATGCATAATGACTTCATCGACTTACCGCTCGATGGGAACATCTATTAATTAAACTGACTATAGGTCGTTCCATCTCCGATACCGAATAAGGTAACCAAAGAGTCACAGATGCTAAAAACTAAATTCCTTTCCTCGATCGAGGTAGAGTTTGCATAACAAGTCTTTTGACTTTATTGTTTATTTGGTCCTGAAATTTAATGTGATTAAGTACCTATATAATCGTCACGTTAGGCTCCTCGTAGGATTTGTGACATATAATATATTACACATAGAATCGAGAGTTAGCTTCTGGTTGCCAATAAAATCATTTAAAAGAATAGTAAACTATCAGAAAGACGAAATAAAAGAATTAATTAGGTTTTTCTACTTTATATTATCTCATGTAACTAATAAGTTATATTCGACATTTTCCTACTTTCATGACTGTTTTATATTTACAAAGGTTTTACTTACATTTAAAAGTAAAAACAATTAATACATTTGATTTTTAAACGTTATTTTTGTTGTCCGTACATAAACGTCGGCCATCTTTTCGGTCCACGACCTGAGTCTGCCAATACAACGATAACAGATAATTATTTAGCCGATACGAAAAATTATTGGTTGCCCTGATACGGACGTATCGCAAGAGGCGAATTTTTTGAACGACTCAATTTTCGTGAGGTATTGCAGGTTCGGATCCCATCCGTTTTGTTTTACCTTTTATCTTCGTATGATTAGGTTATCGGAATGTTTTATTATAGCCAACGTCGGTTTATATTTAAAAGCTACTTAGATTTATGTTACTTCATCGTATACCTGCGTGGTTAGATATAAAATGGGACCAAAGTTAGATCCTAGTAGGACACCCAAGATGTATTTTAGGAATATTATCGGATTATTGTCGAAATAATATTTTAGTATAAACAGGTTGGTACTTTAGGTAAAACTGATATTTTAAAATGTAAAAATAATTTAGACAAGAACTTGTAAATTGATCATGAACACAAGAAAGTACGTACGAAGGATGTAATTAAAGAATGTTTTCAATTATCTACTATAGTAGTATGATACGCTAACGAACTCGGTAGCCGATGGGTTTTAATTAAAAATAATAGCTACTTTCAATGTTTCTCACTTAATTAATACATACTATAGATACATAAAAGTTGTACGGAGCAGATGCGTTGATAAAAACTGAATGTATTCCCTGATAATTCGACCATTGCAGCCCGCCAATGGATCTCGGTACACCTTAACGAGGTCGTGTTTGTTTTTTCTAAACTTCAATGAGCCAATAAGCTGGTTTTTGTGATGACAATTGCAATCATTATTCAATTTAATCAGCCCATAAATCGTATATTATATTTTTTTATATGCTATTTTTTTGTAAAGTCTGGAACTTTAAACGTTGCCAATGGTAATGTCGTACATGCAGGCTCATCTAATTATTGAAACCGCCAACTGATAACGAATGAAGAAAGGCCAACAGTTTTAATACTTAAAGAACACATACATTAAGAAGTTTAAGGTAAGTATGTACACAACTTCTTACATATACCTGTAGATGGCTTTGGTCAAGTATTTGTAACTTACATAGGAAATTTACTCAAAATTAAATTAAATTAAGCAGACAAATGAATCCAAATATATTTATAACCTTTAAAATTACATCAAATATAATAAGATGTCAAAAATTTCGCATGACATACGCAGTAGAAAAAAAGTAAGAGTACAATGAATAGTAACTCTTGAATTTTGACTAAACTAAAATAAATTTTACAACATTAGCAATTTATTTGCATTCCCACCACCCCTTATATTAAACCTTAATTATTGTACTTTTTTCTATCTTTCAAATTTTGTCTGTTTTATATTTTCCCATGTAGTGTTACATGTTTATTTGCACTGGTCACAGAAGAGATCTGTCCTCCGAGATACATGAACATCCTAGTTCGGAGCTCAGCGTTTATTGTAAACTAAGTTGTTGCTCACTAATTTAGTTTAGTTTAATATAACATATGCTTAAGTTCCTACTGGTGTATGGACTATGAATCCTTTGTAATCTTACCGCACAAATAAACTTATTCTTATTCTTAATCCAAAATTTAAATATATCCAAACAGTGGGTATATGTCAGCAATCAGGCTATTTTTAATTCTGAAGACAATATCCCTAAACCTACTACCTAGTTAGTGTCTCTAAAGACACATTGATAGGTATCAAGACTTATACTTAGATTAAAATAATTCAAGGGCTTTTATGTAACATGAATACTCAATAGTCTACCCGCATGTCATTTTGGATAATTTTCATATAATAACGCTTATTACAGAACATCTCATCTTAATTAGACGAAAACCTGAATAATGCATGACCGATTAATCAATACACGACCTCAATATTTATTTATACGTTTTTTAATTAATTGATATTCAGCGGCGGTTCCTTATTAAAATATTGCAATTTTATAAGGCTCCTGTACCTGTTTTGTAATAAAAGTAGTATGAGCAGGGTACGTCGAGGCGCGGGCGGTCATGTGAAGGTGCATATATCATTATGTACACGAAGGCCGGCTCGGCAGCTGTAGCAAGATGAAAGATCTCCTTTATGTGGGGACTGGAGAGCTATTGCGACGCTCAGCTGCGTTGTTGCAAGACTTGTATCTTTTGGTTAGAATTTAACATGAAACATGATATTAAAGAACTTTATTAAATACTTAAGAGACTACAAACAAACAAACTTACATGAAACTGGAATATGTGACCTAATAATTTTTCATTTCACGTCACTTTTTGTCAATGTCACTTTATTTCATTTATTTTGCCTTAAATCGCGTGTAGGTACATTGTAGGTCTTATACCTATACATACGTTTCAACACGTACACAACAAAATTGTAATTGTGTACAATATAGTGTTTCTATCTATCCATCTAGAATTATAGGTAAGTAGGTATTTGTTTTTGTTGGTGACGATAACTCGGTTAGACCGACATTACTCAAAATTGTTTTTGTTCAATTTTTTTTTTCTTAGTGGATTTTTTATATTCTGCTAATATTTTACATTCAAATCTTATAGAATGTAACTACTTAAAGAAAAAAAAAATTGGTCATGTGTGAATCTTCGAAGAGCGATGGCGCTTTTTGGTATCGGAGGCCAAGATCCACTTCGGGTCGCTGCGCCAGCGGAGTAAGTAAGTAAGTAAGTTAGTCTTACTCATTTTGTGATATTTCTTACATATTTTTTGTCATATGTACCTATATGGTCTATTAATAAAGGATTTTCTATTTCTAAAGAACATAAGTAAGTTTACGTACACATTCAAAATTAGCTATAGATTTCACTTCGACTTCACGGCTTTCAAATAATAAAATTTAGTATGTCAAAGATGGTGATGTTTCAAGAAAATCTCAAATTTGTATTCAACAAAAGATCAAACAGCGTTCACCTTTAAAATCTTCTCCAGAGAACGAATCCCTCTCCATATTTAGTCAGCGAAGTTTCGCTTCCCGCGAACATTGCCCGTTCGTGCCTCATCGATACTATCGCCTTCACCCGACCTGCCCTGCCTTCCTGCACACGACTCTTTTAACTGTACTTGGTACTTGGAAATATGTCCCCTTTGCAAATATAAGCATAATATAAGAGTAAGTACAGTATGTGATACAAAACTAGGGATGATGATCGAATTTATATCTTAATTTCTAAGTTTTCTTCTTCTATAGCGTTTTGGCCTTCTTCAACCATTTAGATTCATTTTAACCAAGAGTTCAAATGATGCCCGCCATCTTTTTATGCTATGTGTCCACCTTATTTATGTGATTGACCAACGAAAGTAACTAAGTACCTATACAAAAATGCCTGTTTAAAATTGGAATTATTTATTTTTAGCCCCCTTCTTCACAATCTTCGAAATAGATAGATGCAGTAGGTCAAGTTTATTTATTTTCAGAGGACGTAGTTTGATTGTGTTGTACATGGTGTTTAACTCATTATCTGTATCCATTTCAAATAGGTAAAGTTACGTACTGAAGTAAATGTATTCTTTTATTAATTTACAAATTTTGTCTTTCTATTGTGGTCATGAACAAACTAATTCACAACATTGATAAATACCAACTTAATTTTCGATGACAATTTTCGTTCCAATATTTACAACTGTTGTCATTCTATTGTGGTCATGAACGAATTAATTCACAACATTGATAAAAACCAACTTAATTTTCGATGACAATTTTCGTTCCAATATTTACAACTTTTGTCTTTCTATTGTGGTCATGAACAATCTAATTCACAACATTGATAAATACCAACTTAATTTTCGATGACATTTTTCGTTCCAATATTTACAACTTTTGTCTTTCTATTGTGGTCATGAACAAACTAATTCACAACATTGATAAATACCAACTTAATTTTCGATGACATTTTTCGTTCCAATATTTACAACTTTTGTCTTTCTATTGTGGTCTCATGACCACATGGTCAATTAGTTCGTTCATACGAACTAATAGACAACATTGATAAATACCATCTTAATTTTCGATGACAATTTTCGTTCCAATATTTACAACTTTTGTCTTTCTATTGTGGTCATGAACAAACTAATTCACAACATTGATAAATACCAACTTAATTTTCGATGACATTTTTCGTTCCAATATTTACAACTTTTGTCTTTCTATTGTGGTCATGAACAAACTAATTCACAACATTGATAAATACCAACTTAATTTTCAATGACAATTTTCGTTCCAATATTTACAACTTTTGTCTTTCTATTGTGGTCATGAACAAACTAATTCACAACATTGTTAAAAACCAACTTATTTTTCGATGACAATTTTCGTTCCAATATATGTGATTGGTACGAGTAACAATTTTTACATGAATACTTATTATACATGGTACGAGTATCCCATTCATTCCAACCACTCGTAATTCATTGCAAACACTAGTAACTTTATCGATTGCGGCAATTATTGTAAAGTTGCTATTAAGTAGGCAGTTCGGTGGAGATAGTGTCTTGTTTATTACATAAAGTGTCCTTTATTGCTGTATTCATGGCAATTAATATCTGTGGAAAACGATATTTCGTATATCGTATAAATATCGTATTGGGCGCGTAATTTTATGGGGGTTATCTCGCTAACGGTTTAGAATGGGTTGGGTCCAGTTTGAACCCACATGCGTGACCTATGAGTTCAACAGTTGTAAATACGTTTGTTATCAGCCAGCTTTTTAGTTCAAATTTGGTAAGTACAGCCGGCCACTAGCCTGTCTCATCTGTCAAATTTCTACAATCTGAAATGAACATTAATGCGTTCGCCATAGATTTCAAATTTAAATTGTAGAATTTTGTCAGATGGTGTACTTTAGCTAGAGGCTGACTGTACTTATACTTACTTAAAACGTAGGTATGTACTATTTAATTTGTACCTATTTAGGTATTCAATAATTACATAAATTAATTTCAAACTAGACAACTAACGACGTACTATTATAGTAGTCTAGTTAGAGCGTCGGTGGCACTGTATTTACGACGCCGGACTCCCATGCGGGAGGTTCCGGGTTCGAAACCGTGCAGTGCCATGTACCAATTAATTTTTCGTATTTTTCGAAGACTTACGTACATTTACCGACTGTTTTAACGGAGAAGGAAAACATCGTGAGGAAACCTGCACACTGAGATGAAATAGGGTTCATTTCGGAGAGTGCTCATCGGAATTGCACGACCTAATTCTAGCATCTCCATTCCGCCTTCGGACTACCAGGCGCGGGGAGGGGTTCCATCCTTATGTTGTTGATATCCCATCTGCTCGTACGAAGCGTTTTGCTTCTTCGTTCATTATGCGAACGGCTAAGGAATGGAACAGCCTACATTCTGTATTTTCCGAAACCTACAACCTTGGGTTCTTCAAGGCCAGAGTGAATAGGCATTTACTGGACACGCATGGTCCATCGTCGATCTCATCGTCGCTTACCATCAGGTGAGATCGAGGTCAAATGCGGGTTTAGTAGTAAATAAAAATAAAAAAAGGGGTAGGCAGAAAAGATCCTCAAGGGTCAAAGTGCTGGGTTATTCCCGGCCCCCTATCATAAGATAAGATAGAGTAGTCTAGTTGAAGGGTTTCTTTTACCAATAAGTACTCCTACTACTACTCTGCTGTCGCAGCGACCCGAAGTGGATCTTGTCCTCCGATACTAAAGAGCGCCATCGCTCTCTCTCCTGCACAGTCTGGAACCAGTCAGGCGCCTGGAGCTCACGCAGATCTTTCTCCACTTCATCCGAGCCATCGGAGTCGAGATGCTTTCGTTTCTCCGTAAATATTCGGCTCGTTCACTATCTCTTCAATATCCCTATTCTTTCTTATCCTCCACCCTCCGTCTTCCTTCTTGACTGGAATAAGTATAAGTAAGTATCTTATTACAAATAAGTAAAATGATTATTTTATGTTCTCCCATTGAAAGATGTTCAAAGGCATGGTAAATAAAGCAAACAATGGAAAACCATTGCTCTTCACAAGCACCTCACCATTCATATTCATCACTTGCCAATCACAAGTTCCATACAAACAATAAAAGCCCATACAATTACACCCTAGGGCGGTTGCGTGTAGGTACGTTATACCCATTCACGACTCTACAGTCGCTGAGGGACCGCTGTAAAACTGACCAATAAAAGTTCATTATCTATCGGTTTGTTCGCGCTTCCAACTTTTATTTTATTAGTTTATGACTTGACGCGGAGCTGTCATAAAAGTCGAAGTCGAGTTACGGCTGTGTGGAGAGCTAACTGTAGGTATGTAGGTAGTAATTTTGATGAATGAGTGATATGTCAGGGAGTTTATTGGTCGTTTACGATGAATGTAATGATGTAATAGTTGAAGTTTATAACTGCAATCATGTTATCTACACACATCCATTTTAAAGGGGTTACTAGCGTGCTGATCCGTTATGAAATTGTGTTACTTGTACTTACTTACATCTAAATATTTATTAATTAAAATTAATTGTTTAGGTAAGTAAAACAATTACAAACAGTAAAGTGACAAAACCGCTGAGAGAAAAGGTACAATTTGCTAAGATAATAACCTGAAATATAAATTTATTTAGCAAAGCGAAGAAAGTACTTACTTACGTAATATACTTACATATTCTGTGCGGTTGATGAGATGAAAGCTGACCTGCGGTTAACCTGGTGATCTTTTGAAATTACACGCTACATGTATAATTTATACAGATTTCTACACGACAAATTCACAATTCCTGTCAATTTCAATGTCATAGCATCATCATTCCCCATAAAAACATGGCTACAATATTTTTTAAATTGCTGCAATTTATTAAAAACTTGCTGAAAAGCAATCATTTTACATTCAAGTGACATTTGCTGGGCGGGGCAGCATTTATGCAAACTACTAGCAGGCATGCCCCGCGTGGCAGGTTAGCATTACTGACCGGTTACACGACAGTAGCTTCCGATAACTGACCGCTACTTACCTAATTGCGTCCACACTTAATGATTATGATTGGTCGAGCGCTGAAACCTTAACTTACTTGATTCTCAGGCATTATACATAGTACCTAAGCTTATAATGTTGTAGATAGGTATAATTTTTCTTCTTTAGCTTTGTATAAAATTACTCATTATTGCGGTTATCAATTATTGCTTAGGTAGTTAGGAAAATAAACCTATATACTTTTATTACGTATTAGTTAGCAAAATAAACCTGTATATTTTAGTCTCGTTCTGTAGGTATTACTTGTGTTTCAAGCAGATTTTCCGTTTAAAATTAAAGTTTCAAGCTGATTTGTTTGTTTGTTTGTAGTATCTTTATTGTACACAAAAAAGAATACAGAAAATAAAAAAATCATTAAAATATGTACAAAAGCGGGCTTATCCCATAAAGATCTCTTCCAGCTTCTCTTCGCTTCTCTTTGATTTAGGAGAGCTTAGACTACTTTTATGGTGAGTAAGGTTTGGAGTACAATAAATAATAAGTATAAATAAATTACGTCACATCTTCTCGTCGCCCATACCTCAATGTCTAAAGACAAGAGTCTTTAACCAGTGCGTCCTACCAGTAATGACCTACGGAGCCGAAACGTGGACACTGACGGTGCGACTGGTTCACAAATTGAAAGTCGCTCAGCGTGCTATGGAAAGAGCTATGCTCGGAGTATCTCTGCTGGATCGAATCCGAAATGAGGAGATCCGGCATAGAACAAAAGTTATCGACATAGATCATAAGATTAGCAAGCTGAAGTGGCAGTGGGCCGGTCACATCTGTCGCAGAACCGACAACCGCTGGGGTAGACGAGTTCTGGAGTGGAGACCGCGTTTGGGCAAACGTAGTGTGAGACGCCCCCCTGCTAGATGGAGCGACGATCTGCGCAAGGTGGCTGGCAGCGACTGGATGAGAAGAGCCGAAGATCGGGCTCAATGGCGCGCCCTGGGAGAGGCCTATGTCCAGCAGTGGACTAGAATAGGCTGCTGATGATAAATAAATTAAATTAATGCTGATTGTGTATGTTATGTAAGTAGGTACGAGTATATAAATAAGTACTAACTATATTTACTTATAACGCATAAAGCAAAGAGTGACAAGGGGTGATAAATAGATAAAAAGTACATAATAAGTAGCGGTTTCTATTCCTTTGATGTTCTATTTTCTATTCTATTGAATTCTATCCTTTATTTTGCAAAGCCTTTATTTTTAGAAAAGCAATAGCCTTTTCTATCTTGGTACATATTTACCATCATCATCATCATCAGCCTATTATTGTCCCTACTGTTGGGGCACAGGCCTCCCTTGCACAAGGGGGTACGGGCCATGATCCACTGAGCGGGCCCAGTGCTGATTGGTGACACGTCTTCGGAAATTATTCATTTCCTCAGACATGCAGGTTTCCTCACGATGTTTTCCTTCACCGTTATAGCAGCCGGTAAATGTACGCAAGTTCACGAAAAAATCCGAAAACTTACTGGTACATGGAATGGTTTCGACCCCAGACCTCCCGCATGGGAGTCGGGCGTCCTAGCCACTAGGCCACCGACGCTATATAAATTATGTAATTACGATATAAGAGGAAGATTATAAACAAAATGTGATATTAATTATGAGTGGCAATGGGTGATAATTGATTTAAAGTACCAAATTAGTAGCGGTTTCTGTTCCTTTGATGTTCTATATTCTATTCTATAGTTGAATTCTATCTTTTTTTTGCAATGCCTTTCTAACCTTTTTCTAGAAAAGCAATAGCCTTTTCTATCTAGGTAGATATATATTATATTTACCATACAATCCAGAATTAGCGTAACAAATAGGCATAACCAATAACAGACGCGTCCGAATGGCAAAAGTGTATAAATTAGAAAAGTAATAAATTCTCAGAGGCGTTTTAATTGAAATCGCAGTAGTTAATTGAGTGCGCACCGTGGCACGTTTTGCGCATGCGTCCAGTGAGATTTATGCCAATTGTACCTAGTTATTGAGCCAACGCACGTTTTAACAAACACCTGCACTGTCATGGTGGGGTTGAGTTGAACTAATTAAAAAGATATGTCTACCTATAGGTATAAACAAAGTAGCTTTCGTATAAAATCAGTTACGCGGCAAAATTATAGAAAATACTTATACATAGGTACCTACTTTAGTCGGTCCTGCTTACTCGGTGTAGTTTTTATTTTTTGATATGTAATAAAATACGTACCTAAATAGATGTGTATTGTTGTAATAGACTCCACCACATAGATAAGTATTCTGTTCCTTACTAATTTCCAAGATTGTATGTCACACTTCGACCTATAGTCAATACAGACAAAAGTTATTTTTTACCCCCATTTCGTAATTTGTTCATTAAGAAACCACAATCAATAACATAAAGAGGTTCATTCGTCATAATCATGTGAAAATTTTTTGTGGCACTGTTGCTGCAACTTGTATTAAAAGCACTATATTTCACTGGCCAGCTACTTTGTACTATAGCCATAAAAAAACTCGACACCCGCGCCTGAGCGATTTTGACCATACCTCAAACACACATGTCTACGGTTTCCATAGTTACCAATAACATGTCAAGCAGTAATGTCAAGTTTTAATTTGTTTCTCTGAATAATAACAAACTGTGAAAGACATCGTTAACTAATATAATATTTCAGGTTGAGGTGTAGTTCGGTTCGGTACGTTCAGTTTTATTCAGTTTAGGTGGGTACTTACATACTCTTATTCAGTCGTTAGGTACTTAATTGCCGTTAGTCGTTACTTCAGTAGGTGTATACGAAGTACTCTGTGGTAATAGTTATGTAACGATGTCGACTTCATCGTCCACATCAACCTCCTTGCCATCAATTTCAACCTCATCGTTAGCGTTTATCTCACCACATTTCGTGTTGGTATCTTCATTACTTCATCTATATTTTCAAAATTCAAATCATATTCCCGTTACATTTATAAATTCCATTATTTCATTAATTTCATTGTTTTCTTTGTATTTTGCACTTTATCTCTGTATTTTGTCTTGAACGGACGTTTCTCCGTTTATTTTTGTCTCCTACCACTACTTATTTTCTACATTTACTATTTTCTGTGTTCTGTTCCTTAAAAATATAATATATATTACCAAGTTCTTCTATTACTTCATCTGCACACTGTCTTAGAAACCTGCTAGCCGGTACCTAGAGGACAGACTGTAGCAGTTTAATAAATATACATCCATCACAACCACCTATAAATAAATAGAAGCTATCAAACTCCAGCGACAGAAGGCGCGAGTAAATAAACGGAGAAGGGTTAGGCCCCCAAGTTTTTCCTTACCCCGGGGCCAATGCGACCCCTATCCGTCTTCTCTGGAGATACGCTAATTTATACTTATTCGCTTTTCTTTATCGGCCGGAAGAATTTTCTCGTGGTATTGTTTAAAAGTCTGATTAGGGGAGACCCGCCCTCGTCCGATACAAGAGGTTTATTAAAATTTAGATAGAGATCGTTTTTCTCTAAACATTTTTAAGGTGGGTATATATGGTTTTCCCTTATAATAAAAAGCATAGATTTCGATTTTCTTTTTATTTATTTGTTGATAACAAAGTTAGACACGTCAAGGAACAATTATTATCCGTCATATTACAACATTTTAATTATTACTTACACACTACTAGCTGCTGAAAAATATCTTTTGTTATTATTATTACTACCATTATTCGTTAAATTAAAAGTGAGATAGATACTTGTGTTGTCGGAATTTATTAAATAAAATTATCTGTAAGTACATAGAATTACAAAACAACCCAAACTTCTAACCATTGGACTTTTGAAAATTAAGACGTGATAAAATTAATTAAACAACATAACGGCAACTTGCACATATGTACTTAAAATAAATCCCAATATATGACCACTTAAATAAGACCCTTGTCATAACGTCGCAAAACCCCATCGTGACCTAAAAAATTAGTGGGATAGAGTTGTGAGGTAGGTCCAATAAGAATGGTTGTTTAATATTACATAACTGTGGCATAACTGTTGTGAAACTCATTGGAATCTCACTCGAATCTCAGTTTTGTGTTTGTGAATTTTAATTCTGTATCTCCGCTCTTGTTTGAATATTTAATAAGACAATATTCTACATTGCTAAGAAACTCTACTGGATATTAGTTTATTCATTTATGTAAGTAACTGTTTTCATGAAAATCGGTTTGGTTTATCTTATTACTTAGATAGAGATATTAGTTTAGTACCTACTGTTACTATTCTGATATTTAAAAATGAAATTTAATGCTTTGAATTCTTACCGTACCTCAGTAATAATTATGTTAGTTTGTCCAACCACAAATTTAAAATACATATGTTTAAAAAAAATTCGCGTGATAATAATTCGAATTCGGTTCAAATGGTACCTACCACTGTAGGAGGAGCACCAACTCAACCAAATAATTGCTATTCTATTCACACTGAGAGGGCGATTTATGCGCGGAATTATTTCCTTGTTGTTTTATTCGGGGATTTGTCACTCATTCCCCACTTCCCCCCTTTTATAATTACCCTAGATATCGGGTAACTTTTTGCATTGGATTTATGTTGGTAACTTTTCGGTTTGGCTTCGGTTTCTACTGGATTAGTGTTGGTTTGTGTAATTGTGTGGATTTCGGAAAGTTGGATATGTTGCGGTTAATGTGAGCTTATTACGGTCTTAAGAGATTAAGTTAGGAATAGAGGCGTCCGTTATGTGAGGAATTCAAAAGTTGAATAAGTAGTTACTTACCTAAGGCACAACCCAAACCGTCAGTTGCATGAAACGACCTTAAAGTTAAGTCCTCATTATCCCTTATACGCCATTGCACTGTATTCTTACAAGTTATAGGTAATTAACTGACGTATAGTCACATAAAATAAATTTTGCCAGGCAGTAGGTAATTATTTTGTGGCTATCCAAAATAGAGTAGGTACTTAGCATGGCAACTCTCCATACCTACCTTTTTCTACCAAAATTACTCCACCAAAAGGTTGTCTGGAAAAGATCGCTTTTAGTGATAAGACCGCCTAGATTGTATTAATCGTTTCGTACGCACTGTACACACTAATTTTGTGCAATAAAGTGCATTTATTCATTGATGTTAAATCACAATGACATTTCCAATATTTCAGTAAGTGTTGCCATTATTTAATTTCTACTCTTTTTTGCCAAACTATACTTGTGGCGGCTTCGCGCCACAATGACGGCGCATGCGCGCTGTGCAGTCTGCGCGCGCTGCTGACGTCTCAAAACAATCGCCACCGCTTTTCTTATACTCGCGCTGTCACTCTCTTCCTTT
The DNA here is from genome assembly GCA_947369225.1 of Hofmannophila pseudospretella. NCBI lineage: Eukaryota > Metazoa > Arthropoda > Insecta > Lepidoptera > Oecophoridae > Hofmannophila > Hofmannophila pseudospretella. Next base: position 5,945,386 of record OX376321.1, on the reverse strand, counting down.
CATCACATCAACATGCTGAGTTTCATTCCGTGGGGCACACGGCCCCATATACTCACTATTCTTCAAGTATAAGAATCAGTTAATAAGTCATTAAGGAAAAAGTTAGGTATATTATGTTATATACTTACTTACTTACTCCGCTGGCGACCCGTGGTTCTTGGTCTCCGATACTAAAAAGGCGCCTGGAGCTCTCGCAGATCCGTCTCCACTTCATCGCGCCAGCAGCGGTATCTGGGACGTCCGACCGGACGTCGTCCGTTCCAGCGTCCCACATACGCTCGTTTTGTTGTGTAATATTGAAAATTATACTGTATTACCTTTTTTTTAAATCTATTTCTTTTCGAGGCTTCGGTCCTTTATGGGACCATGCCAGCCTCATAGGGTAGTGCAAATTCTAAATCACTAAACTGCTGCCCTGAGACAGGGCCTGATGTAGCAGAATAGTTTGATAGCTGTTTCGGAGAGTGGCTGGTTTAAAACTGTAATAATCTGTTACTGTAATATACCTATTTAAAAACTAATAATTCAATAATATAATCTACGAATAATAAGTTATAGCCTGACCGCGAATAAAAAACCCTCGCCATATTACGGAATTTTTAGGAACTAATTTATTATAAGGGCAACACCGACTTTAGTGTCATCTGTCAAAGTATCATCTTCGTTAGTTCGCAGTATTTTTAATTTATTTTCTGTGTTTCAATCGCATTATCTATAGGTATGCCGAATTCAATCATGAGCATGAAAAAAAAATGTACCTACAATATTGTGAATATTTGTTATTGAAAAAATTCTAAGGATTGATTTCTATTTCGTAAAAATCTATCTTGGACTTTGTTGTGGACATGACGAGTATAGTGAGCCTGAATTGTCTGCGTGTAGTGAACTAAAAAGAGAAAGAGATGGAAACTGAAAGATTTATTAAATTTCGGTAGTGGTGACACTAACTATCAAGTGTAGAAGAATCTGTTGCAATTGTTGAATATTTGGATTATGATTGCCTTGAATAAAATTATAAGGCGATTTTATTGTTTTTTTTTGTGTGTAATATTTGAAATAACAGTGGCGGAACTAGAAAGGGGGGGCATCAGGGCTCTGACACAGAAGGTGGATGAGGTTAGAAGGCTAGGATGGGAGCTAGTGAAGCCAGCTCAAAATTTTGGCGTGGATTCGTCACTGGTGTTGGATTAAGTTAGAATGCTAGAGCGGGCGCATATCTCATTTAGATCACAACTGTACTTTGTTACTTTAAACGAAACGCTTACACCAAATTGTACTAAATCCCTACATACCTACCTACCTAGCAAAATGCAGTAATCAACTCACTTTGTCATAGTCATGAGTCATGCATGACTATACTATTTGTTGCCATATAAAATCCAAAAGTAGCGTCTTCGACAGGATTTTTTCTGTTTTAATTCCCTAAGGGTTTTTTAGACTCTGTTTGGGCTCATTTCCAATTCTCATTGAATATAATGAATCGCAGAACTTCAGTTTTCCGTAACAAAAATTCGACGTTAGCGCCATCTATTACCTGTCATTTCCGTGTGTGTCATTTCATTTATGAAAATTGTCATAATAATTCTTTTAAAGAATTTATGAAAATGTAATATTTTCCTATCATTTCAAAATACAAAGATTACGTGAGTAAATATAATAAAACCTAAATGTATAAAATACCTTATCCAATCTTGTAGGTTCAGTGTGTCCCCTGCCTCTGTCATGAAAAGCTTCGTACGTTCTCAGATAGATGTCGCGTTACACAATCTCTAACAGCGCTGTTGTATCACAGCGGCGAATTGAGGTACTACTGTCAAATGCGAGGGAAACTTGGGCGGGCGGCTGGCCGGCGGATGTTTATGATGCAATTTACAGTTCGTATATTGCAAGACACTTCATATAACACGACAATACACTTCTGAATTCTCTGGCACGTTTATTTTCCTCTCCTTTGAGAATATGTATTTTTCATAATACTTTGTCGTAATATTATGAATTTCTAACGTATCATAGAATGCTAGTAGACAAAAACGGGTACTTACTTACATAATACATTTATATTTGATATAGGCAGATTTATAAAAGCCAATATTCATTTATTCCATGATAAAACTGACATCAAGTGTGATCTCAGAAACAAAACCGTATTAAAACTTAAACAATTTCGATTGCAAAAATCAACTAAAACCTTAACGCCTTAGGGCCAAAAATTTACAATAAAATTACCAATAAAATAAAAAAATTAGATAATGTGATATTTTTTAAAATAAATTAAAAATGTGGTTGCTAGGCTGTGCATTTTACAACATAAACAAATTCTATAACTATAAAAAATAATGTGAAATGAAAACAAACACATTGTAAAATGATAATTATACTAAGAACATTTGACATGTAAATTAATTTTATGAATATATTATGATTTTAATTAATTATAATAATTTTTTATTAATGACTCTTCGACATTCAAAAATTTACTAGAATTCTTAGATTAATTAATCTGAACAAAAGGTCCAGCATGACAATAATAAAAAACGATGTCTGCAGATCGACATAGAATAGAATTAGAAATTAACTTCGTTCATTTTGTTTTTTTCTGTATCAACTTTCGTATTTTCTGACAGTAAAGTGCACACAAAATAATATTTAATGTGGAAACAGTGACGTTGACGTATTAGGTATAATTATACCATGATTTCGGTACGGTGGAAGTCTCAACAAACTAAACTTTGTGAAATCCTGTCTCAATAAATTTTTGATATGATTCCTTGACATTTCCATGAATATGACAATTAAATTAAAGCGACAAAGTATTAAACCACTGTACAGTGGAAGACACATCTAGCTATACTCTGTGGAACCCTGTCACAATGAGATTTTGTTACTTTTCCTTGACATTCGTATAATGTGTTAAATACGTTAAAGAGACAAAGTACTTACTGTACCTACTGTCGATACTATAAAATTGTATCGATAATACAATTTGGACATCACTAAACTTATCTGGAATCGAGAAAAAGCCTTGAATTAACTACGAGGTATAACGGTAATGTAGAGATAATTCGTCTCTATAAGAATAGTCACTACTTCACTAGTCCTCATTCAAACAAACAAACACATTAATACATCACAACACGCACACACTGTTGCTTTCTTAGTCCGTGCAGTCACTGAGGGGCCAGCTGAAAATCAGCGCTGTGGCTTGCCTCAGCATTATGCTGAGCTGGTGTACCCTTTTTGGCACTGTACCACACCTGATGTTCTGTGCTGCATGTATTAAAGTTTGTATACTTCTGTATTCTGGTGTTTACAGCGCTAAAAAAACGTTTTCAATTTCAATTTTACATATGACAAGAGATTCGGTGACGCGGACGTCTTCTTTCTCACACGCACTCAGTTTATAAAGCGTGTTTCTCAAGCGTCACTCATCACTAATCACTAATCATCATATTATCTCCTGGTCACAGAACCTATACCACACTCCACTAACACTTACATATACTCAACCTCACAGACAAGCAACGCGACAATTTCCACTGGAATTCTTTTAATTTGCATAGTGTTATGTTTTTTTTCTTCCACCTTTTTATTTCTATCCTCGGTTTAAAAAAATATAATTGTAATTTGTCGAACATTATAAGTGGCTGTTGTTTATGATATATGTGTAGTTTTAAGTAAAAAGTTGTTAAGTTCGATAAAATAAATAAAATAAAAAACATATAGTACCTACTCTGTGGTATTACGTACGTAAATCAAGTCAGAGTTGGCATCAGTCATATAAAACAAAAACAACCTCAAACGTCATACATTTTTCATCGACAACAGGCAGACGCTAGCCGCATCGCTACACTAGCGTCATCGGCCGCGCTCGTAAAATATCAACTTTACGATGTGACGACCTCAAATGGGTCGTAAAAAGCTTCGCAGATTCGCTCACAGATGGCGCTGGCAGTAGATCAGTGAGCGCCATCTATAGGCTATGGGTATGAATTATTTCTTTAGTCCTATCTGACAAACTTATTTGTGCGTGTGGTGAAGATTGGAACTAAACATTGTAGCGTATAAAATGGGATACGACTTAGGAATTTACATAGACAGTGGCGCCGACAGTGCACGCAAAAATATTGTTAGCCGTTAAGCTTTGAAGGTTATGGTTTTATTGGCATATAAAAGTTACGACTTTGGGTCGACGAATATGGAGATATCGTTGGGTTGAATGGGCGTGTAAGACAAGAGAACGACTTTTATTGTTTGTAAATTGGCTGTAAAATTATGAGATCGCTCGTATTGTGCGTAATCACGACGATCAGCTGTTATTTTTATGGGATAAATCACTTTATTAGTGCATGTGGTGGTTTATGGCGGAATAAAGCTTCATTCCACTTCATTCAATGAGTTGAGTGAGATTTGTTACAAGATGTGTTAATGATTTTGTGGTTTTAGGTTTTTGATTAAATTCTATTTACATATTTACGTTTGTTAAACAAAAAGACATAAGTAGAAATCAACGCATAAAATATGCGACAAATTGATACAAACCATCGAAGATTGCTGGTAATACAGCTATTCGACAACAGATGGCGCAACGTACTGTTAAATTTTTGAAGTAGAGCGTAATAAAATATGGCGTCAAATTATGGTGACTTCCTCGTAAATAACCAAGTTTGATAACCTAGACCTATTATAAAGAAATCTAGAAGATATTCTGTTCTAATCTATCTATTTACAACTTAAAATTATTTATACACAAACAATTACAGAAGCAAGAGCAATAGAAAAGAAATGTAGAAATAATTAATATGATAATGTACACAAAAAATAATTAAATGTAACTTATAAAATTTCTTAGATTAGGCCCGTGTGGTAGGGTGGTACCAAGGATGCTGGCGGCGGATCTATCTATCTAATCTATTAATGTAATTTTTTAAGTTGTTTTATTAATAAAATTTTAAAAAAACAATTTTAATTCTAATGATAAGTCCCGTCTTAAACATGCTCCACGTACCCCTATTAAATTTCCCAGGCAATGGCAAACCCCCTTAAATATGTTAATAATTAAATTAATTAATGTAATGGATGGGCTTGTTTTTTGTCGCAAATTGAGCAATTTTGCTTAATTTCATCTTAATTCAGATTCAATATTCACTCATTTCCTGTATTTCGTTTATATCATGACCAGGTGTGAAAACTCAAAACTTGTCGCGAATCCCCTACGATCAACTGGCGAAACCCTTGGGGTTCGCGTACCCCACTTTGATAGTTCGAAGAGCGTCGGGAGCACAGTAGCTAGGACACCGGACACCCATGCGGGAATCCGGGTTCGAAACCATGTAGTGCTAATGAGTTTTTCATATTTATGGAAGACTTACGTACATTTACGGACTGCGCAACGGTGCCGGAAAATATCGTGATGTGCGCACTGAGACGACCAGTGTGTGAATGGGGTAGGCACAATAGATCCTCAAGGGTCGAAGTGCCGCTGGGTCATTCCCGGCCCCCTATCATAAGATATGATAAAAAAGACCCCACTTTGAGAAACCCTGTACTAGTGGAGTTATTTTTCTACGAGTAAGTAGATTTTTAATACATAAACGATTGCTGTAGTTACGATAACACATCATTATTAAATTAATATTTACACAATGTTTTTTTTTTTCACTCTCATCCCTCAAGTTTAAACATCTGTAGACAGGAGCTCTCAAGTTTACTGCCGCTAATTATTTGTTTTACGATGCGTTTACGACTATCGTAAACGTTAAGTTGACTTTTACGATCGGTTTAACACCTCGCCCGTGATTGTGAGCGGTACTTTTAGTGCCACTTTAAATTAATTTTGTAAATTGATCAGTTTATGAATTGACCCGCTCTGTTGACTCGTGATTTATATATTATTTTTGATAATGAATTGAGGTTTTTTTTTAACTTTTTTTATTGAAGAATTTACTTGTTTCTTCTTCTTCTAAGTCGTATTCCTCATTGCTGAGGGTCGTGATCATTCTAAGGAATTAATCACATTGAACGACAATTAAATAATTAAGCCTTCTTCTCTAAGTCTAAGGAACGACTCACGTAGCAGATTTAATGGGGTGGTTTGCCATTACCTTCCCCATTTCACACACTAGTTATCTCAGTATGCAGGGTTTCCTCACGATGTTTTCCTTCACCGTCAGAGCAGTCGGTAAATGTACGAAAAAACGGAAAAACTCATTGGTACATGGCATCGCCTGGTTTCGAACACGGGACCTCCCGTCATGGGAGTCCGACGTCCTAGCCACGACGCCACCGACGCTCTAATTTACTTGTTTAAGTTTAAGTATGGCGGTCTGTGTAAAACGTACATTTGACTAACAAATGTCAAAATTTGAGAATCTGAAATGTAATGCCTTAACCTTAATGCCTGCGAAATATGAATTTCGCAGGCATTAAGGTTGAGATTTAATCGAAGGTTTTTGACAGATGGTATACTATAGCTTGTGATCCACTGGACTAGGTAAACTTAGTACTAAGTAAGTTTAACTAAGTATTAAGGTAGTTACTGAAACATGTGGTAACATTTTTATTTTTAAAAATGTACATAGAATTATTATTCAGACTAATTACCCTTCATTGAATATGCAAGAAAGAACCAAGATTTATTATCAAATTCCTGAGATTTTATTAGTAGTTCCCATTAGATCCGGTGTCTGTGATCCGGTTTCCCATTTGATCCTGTATTTTTTATTTCTATTAGATCCTGTGTGCACCGGATCATAATAAAATTAAAAAAAATTTTTTCCCGTCATACAAATAATTGTACAGTTGACTAAGGAAACTTCATAACATTTTAGGAGCAGTATAAAAAAAGGATGGTATAAGGACGCCGAGGATAGGGAAAAATGGAAAGGAGGAGGGGAGGCCTTTACCCAGCAGTGGGACAGCCTATAGGCTATTATAAAAAAATAAAAAAAAATAAAAAACAATTACGTAGGTACTTTAAAAAAAGATATTTTTTTAACGACAATAAATCAGTAATAATTAGTATCGATAGAAGGTGTTGTATGCATTTCAGGAAAAATAAATCAAAGTCTAAAAATGTATGGTTTTTGAGAAAAAAATATTAAATGATATTTTTTTCAAAACGAAAGATATTTCTTTTGAGATCGGAACCCTCGACGCGAGAGTTCGACTCACACTTGGCCGGTCTTCTTATTTCATATACATACTAGTTTTTAAATGATTTTTTAACAAATTACGATTTCCAAAATTTCTTAAAATTTTAGAAATAAATTAATATTATTAAAGATAAAATAAACTTATGGAAATGTATACCTTGTATGTCTTTCCCCGACTGTACTTCTACTGACCAGTCCGAGACCGGATCAAATGGGAATTGAAAACGCCATACCGGATCATAGACACCGGATCGAACGGTAACTACTCGATTTTATAAATAAAACTTCACTTTTTGACTTTGAGGCCGCTATCTCAGATTTATCATCAACAGATTTGTAATTTTATCTTTGTTATAAAAAATAAATTAGATAAGGGCCCTAGAGAATCCCAGCCAGTTAATAAAGAGTGCGAGGAAGACGAAAAATAACAGGACAGAGAAAGAAACAGTGAAGGAGCGGCGTGATTTATGGGATGCACATTTGGGCCGAACAGCACCAACCAAATAAAAAGTTATTTCCCCGGTATGGTTATGAAATTAATGTTCTGGTATTCTTTATTATTTTTATCTTGGGATATAAGCTGTTACTTACTTATTCCATATTACAAAACATTTTTGATTGAGTAGGTATGGAGAGTTTTAAAGATGAACTAACTACATAAGGAATTTGGGAAAACTGATGAGTCAAATCTTTGTAGTAGATACTTTTTAAGGAACATTCCGGTAGTATTTAAAAAAAAAGAAAATTTGAACAAAATATAGAAAAGAAATATAAAGACGTGTTTTACGCAACCGTACCGCCTATCGCTATGAGTAAGTTATGGCCGCTGTAGGGTGAGTTACACCCTGCTTAGGTCACGTGGCCTGAAGGGGATGGGTGAACCCAAATACCCGTAGGAGAAGCAGGGACAGAAAATCTTGGGGCGGCAAGTTATCTTCGTTTCATTCAACTCACACTCGCGCCCGCCTGAACGTCCGTATAGATCAATAAAACTACTTTATCTCTTTTTGGCACATCCCCATCCCGTCGGCGACTTCCTAGAACGATACTCTATGCTTCCTTTCACCAAAAAGAAATAATTCTAAACATTTTCTAAACTTAACAATAGCTAAGTTTTTCATAGACAAGTTTCGTGACTTCAGACAAACGTGACGAATTGTAAAAAAGAAACATACAGTTTCTGTATAGAATTGTGTCAAGATCAATAGTTCTTTTGTTCTATTTCCAAAAAAGGAACACCGTTAGCGCAATTGTCGCTCGTTTTTTACGCGGCTAAGGTCGTGTAAGAGCGTTTTATCCGTGTTTACAAAGGTAATGGCCATAAAATATTATTACCGGGCTATTAGGAGCGGAGCCACAGGTAGCTTCGGATCGCTGTCGCTAGTTCATTGCCGGTACGATAGCGCACCGGTACTTGTAAGTAATTGACACTGTTAATTCGTTGTTTATAGTGGTTTCGTGTCTTTGTGCCCGTTTTGATTATCACGTCTAATAGGTAGGTAAGTTTTTGGTTTACTTTATTTTTTACTTGCCATTCGATTATATTTTATCTTATGATACGGCCGGGAATAACCCAGCGGCACTTCGACCCTTGAGGATCTTTTGTACCTACCCCATTTTACACACTGGTTATCTTAGTGGATTTCCTCACCATGTTTTCCTTCACCGTTATAGCAGTCGGTAAATGTACGTAAGTCTTCGAAAAATACGAAAAACTCATTGGTACATGGCACTGCACGGTTTCGAACCCGGACCTCCCGGTGTTCTAGCCACTAGGTCACCGACGCTCTTCGACTATACTTCCTCTAATAGCTCTCCTAATTGTTTTTATTGTAACTTGTATCAGTCACTTTTATTTCAATGAATTTAATATCAGTACTTATAAAATATAAGTAAAAATCCCATAACAACCACCTTTCAGTGTTATACGGTCAAATTATGTCTATTCAAGAATTGAACTCAAAATTAACAAAGTTACATTTAAATAGGTCCCACAGTCTAATAATAATAACATTTGTAACAGGAAAAAGCGCTATTTTTATCTAGGGTTGGCAACCAGCATATTTCGGCGAAGATCTTCCGGTATCACCTAATAAAGTAATTACTCGGTGTTCTTACTCCGCCTCCGTGTTCAACCTTCAGTAGGGTTGGCACAAAGGTCATTAATGGATTGTGATGTAAGTTTGTAACATTCAGGGTTGTTAATTTCGTTCAATTTGATCCTATAAAAAATCGTTACGTAATCACCGAGAAATTAATGCCGCAAGCTCGCCTCATGTACACCTTTTTTGTGCATTAAAGTGTAAATAAAAAATAATTATAGTACTATATTTTGGGGATTTTGTCCACAATATCAAAGTAATTACTCCGCATTGAGAAAGATTTCATAACTTGTTCATATAAGGAATAAATGCAGGGTTAGCAGATGACTTGGTGACTTGACCCTACTTACTATTACTTTTTTAATTATTTGTCATAATTTTTCATACACGCGGTATGAAATAGCACGCAGCCGTGCACATAGGGCTGTCGCATATTGCCTATTGTTATACAGTGTGGCAAAAAGATGCGTCAGTACGTCACCGTATGTAACTGACTTATCTCAGTATATTTTAGGGTACCAAATTGGTAAAAAAGGAACCCTTATGGTGAACTTCGGTGTCCGTCCATCTCCTCTCATCACAATCCATGATCGTTCCAGTTATTGATAAGGATTTATTACTAGGTACTTGCCTACTATTACTTTCCTGAAATAAGTATATATATAAAGCGTCGTCAATAACCTTAAGTAAGTATGTGTGTCTTACTTTCTTTTTCCACATAATTTATTAGCCATCCTTTTATCTCCGCAGAATTAACATCCCTTGAATATCCATGTATCTTCCTCCCTCCCCATACTTTTCCCTAAAGATCACCATTCGTGACAAAACTGAAAACATCCCCATACATATGTTGCGTAAGTTCCCCACAATCAGGGAAAAGTAGGGAAAGTGAAGATTGGTTTTTATTCGTCTGGAATATGGCAATAAAAAGTTGATAAAAGCTGTGTATTGCACATCTGAAATACCCGTGTTAAAACTGTATTACTACTGGTAAAATACTGTTTACCATAGAAAATGAAATTAATAAAAATATTTGTGAGACAACTTATGTTGGGTACGAATTTTATCTCACTTTGTCACAACTATACTCGTATTGTTGTAACATTCTGGATTTTTTTCTGTTTATCCCAATACATTGTCAATATAGGTAGGTACGTTTATCTATAATAAAATCCTAAAATTCTGCGACATAAAAATGCTCTCTCTAAGGGAAGCTAAGCAAAAAATTACCAAATGGTTATTAACACTGGATTACAGTGCTACGGAGGCGACTTTGGGCATTCCACAATAAGAGGGCAAATCATTTGATTTAGATCACACACGCACACACACACACACACAAACACACACACACACACACACACGCACACACAAACATTTGTAAAATACAACTGAGTCCAAATTTGTTAATTTAATTTATTGTTAATGTGATTAAGGATCGCCGCGACACAGGGTCGCCCTAGTGCGGGGTCCAACTGCAAACTTTAAAACATGTAAAATGTATTATTCACATTCCATGATTTCATATATTCACATTCCATGATTTCATATATTTCACATTCCATGATTTCATATATATAGGTATGTCAGTTTGCCACTTTAATGCCTTTCATGTCATGCGACATGGTTCCACAAATCCACAGACTATAGCTTAATGTGTTTCCCACTATAAATTCCGCGATCTTGATTTTTATATTAAAGTTGTTTTTACCACTTTTGATTGAAATCGAGTGGTACACTGAAAGAAAAGCTTGTTTACTTCAAATAAGATTTTGTTTCAATTTTCAATACGAGCATATAAAGTCGGCTTGTTAAGTTCAACCAAGAAATTGTTCACTTCAACCAAGTTCTTAGTTCTTAGTCGTATCTATCAAGTAATTTGTTCAAATGAATAAAAATTACTTTATATGCTTTAAATCAAACAAGCTTTCTTTCAGTGATATGGCCACACCTTCTGATCAGGAATATTGCTGACATTCTTTGGTTCACTAACGTACCTACTTCTTATCAACTGAAGATGCATTTACCAACATATTGCAAACTTAAAACTTAAACCTATTTACAATTTTTAACACTGTAAGGAGATACGGCAATGCGCTCATGCTTACATCGGTCCTATCAAACAAAACTTTGGTCACGCTTAATGGCTTTACGACTGCCGGGGGTGACATAAAGAAAATGAAAAACATTTTGTATTATTCTTGTTGCGCTCTTATATACCCACGTAACTTCAACGACCCTCGACAGGGCGCCCGCAGACTCGCGACTTCTGAAAAAAAACTTTATGAAAATAATCAAAATCTTTATTTTAACAAACTATCTTTATGAAATATGAGCATATAAAGCAGCCTAATTGCTAACAACAAAGCCAAATTGATTAAATTTTAGCAAAATTCTTATAAAAAACAACAAAAGTTTTGATAAAATATACTAATCCTAATTAACTTATTAATTCGTACTACCCCATATTACAGTAACCATCAAGTAAGTTATTAGTTTAGACAATAAACGTTACTATGTGCTTTCTAAAAAATATATATTTTACATTGTTAAGAGTGTAATCAAATTGGCTTTATTGTCAATAAACAGGTATGGTTCTATAAATCAAACATAATCTTGGTAAACTCAATAAAAAAAATCAATCAAGCAAGATTAGCACTTTTTGGTTAGGATTTTTTTCAGTGATGTAGCACCTGCGACCTGCAACAACTGAAAATTAACCAAAGAGTGTATTATACATGTTTATGACGCAGAAAACTAGAGCAGAAAGTACTTATTTTAATCAATTTCTTCGATTTCAGTTCATCTTACCTCTGCGCTGCGTCACATTTATTATAATGATAATTACAGTTAGAGTCTCTTAATATTTATCGCTATTAAGAGACTCTCTGTAATATTTTGTTGAATTAAAAGTGTTATACCTACCAAATTTTTACGTGGTCATCTGAAGTTTTTGAGGAGATGGTAGCGAGCACTATCTATCTCACTAATCAATCCGATTCGTGTGGTATTCTTACCTAAAGTGCTTGTGTTGAGATTATGATACCGCTTCCGTTTTGTCGCAATATTTTAGACAGCCTACTCCATCCCCCAGCTTCGAGCAGTTTCTGCTTAGACAAATATCTACAGAAACTAGTTACGTGTTCCGACTCGTACATAGCATAGGTACTAGCTTTTTAATATTTATCGTCCCTGTACGTGATCTATCTTCAACCTGATATACCCCTCGGCTATTTCGTTAATTATAAGATTGAGTGCATGTTAAATGATACAGCTTTAAACTGTAAATGTGATATACTTATGGGTTTTTAACGTCGATAATTGTTATCCAAAGGTACAGTGGAAATATATCGTTGAGTCAACCCTTTCAATGGAGTTGTAAAGATTTTTTTTCATTAACACTTAGCTTAGAGTTAGTTCATAAACCTAAGTCTAATAACGAGCAAACTGCTTGGTAAGTATATTTGGAACACTTTGTAAGTTATGAGCTACAGACAGAGGTAGCGGAGTAGGTAGAGCTGTTTTTGGTACTTGCCACATACGGTCATAATATGGATAAGTATGCCCAATAATCCCGGGATTTCCGGGATTGAATAAATATATTATTTAGATTTTTAACGTTATAGTTGTTTTGATACACATTTAAGATTGGTGGCGAAATATTTTTTTTAAGATTCATGGCGCTAGTGTAAATATGGTACTGTTTTAACTTCTTCATAAGTTCACAATTTTTAAAAAATCGTAATCCGCCGAGTAAATTCGAGGTTTATAAAAGTAATTTACAACATTTGCTCGATAACTTAAAACGGGATCCCGAAATCATATCCATATTAATATAACCTTTGAGGACATTGACCCGAAAGAGCCCTACCTACTCCGATCAGTGGTTATGAGCTATGAAGAAGCAAGTTTTTTTACTTAAAACTTACAAATTTTTGACTTTAGGCTTTGGATTCCAATAGAACTCAATAGAACTCAATAGAGCGAGGCCTGACTCACACTTGGCCGATTTTTGGCTTTCTTTAACTCTACCATTAGATTGAAGGCCTAGATCACTTCGCCTACCATCGTGGTTACCACCATCACCTGAAGGTTGCCTGGAAGATATTGCTTAAAGCGATAAGGCCGCCTTCTGCACATTGTATTGTACCTCTCCTTATGTTGTATGTTTTGTCCCGGGTGTGCAATAAAGTATATTCGTTTCGTATTGTATTGTAGTTAATTCTAAATTTTTATTTCGTGTTAGTTGCGTGCTGTTACTATGCCGTTATATAAAAGTAGACAACAAATTCAGTTCAGTAGTCTTGAATAAAATTCTCTAACCACTGGTATATATTCGTAACAGTAGCTATACGAAGCGAGCGGGACGAGAGCGAGGCGCTATAAACTTGTCAACTGAAACTATTTCTGTACTGTTTGTTTTCCTTTTGACAAATCGCGTCTCTCGCCGGCGCCATCTTGCGGCATTCCATTGAGAAAACAGTATTTTGAGATAATGCTTTCTTCACGGAAACGTTTAGCTCAGTTATTTCTCCATCGCATACCGTGGTTTTGTTGAAATATGCCTGTCTTAACTCTAAATTAATTGGTCAGAATGTTTTAGGCCTAGATGAAACCACCGCTGTAAAATTTTGACACTATGAAAAAATAACGTAGATAATAATGGTAAGTAGGGGAAGGTGGGGTAACACAGGATAGTTAAGGAAAAATAAATAAATTATTTGTGGCCAATGTTTATTTTTGAAATTAATATATAAGTACTTACTCGTACTATGATAACTTTATATTATCTCTGTATGTCTTCTAGTTTGAGAAAGTCTACATTTTTATGACTAAACTTCCAAGGATACGGTAACACAGAAACATTCTTAACGTATTTTCGAAAGTTCCAAAACTCAACTAGATTTTTCCAAGTATAGACCATATATCATAAATATTATATATCGCGGTCACATAACTCAGCCCCGCGTCCCGGGTTCGCTCGTAATTCGTCGTGTGTGGCTCGCGACTCTTCTCTATGGCACCTTCCTTATAATTTCGCTTTAATACTCGTTCTGGCGCTCCACGAATTTGTACCCTGAGACCTCTGTGAAAAAAGACACAATTTCGATTATTACAAAATTCTTACTTAAGCCTTTTTGCCCTATATTGGATACGTAAAGCCTTAGACAAATGTGATCTATGATAAACGTGATTTCGGTAACGAGCACCACTGACGTTGATCAATGGACATGATTGTTATTTTTTCCTAGCAGGAGGGAAAATAAGTAAAAAGTGTGAACATAAAGCCTTAATAAATAACAGTGATGAAAAATTGTTTATCGTAAGATCACGTGATCTGGTGTAATGAAGTAAGCATCCAGGGAGTGGGGCAATTTTTTCTCGGGGAAAATTGTTTTGTGTTTCCCCCGTTTGGTAGGTTTAGGGATTGAAGATATTTTTCTGATATAAGTGCTTACCTCTAATTATTTCCTTTTAAAACCAAATATATCGCGTAAAAATATAGAATATTGATAAAGAAAGAAAAGATTGTTTGACTCCGCTGGATGCTGGCGCTGCATCGCCATTTTAATACAAATCATGCCAAGATTTACGAGGTGTCTGCAACCAACTGAGAATTTGTATCTTTTTTTACACTGAAATAAAATAATAAGTAAGTAAGTACATTATATATAAGTAAAGATGAATAGTAAAAAACAATCATTTCGGTTTACCCAGATAGATCTGAGATCGTTCTAGAGAACGTTTTTTATTAGTAAGTACTCGTAAGATCCAAAATTTCTATAGAACAGAAAGTTGTTAAGTTATCCACACTGAGTTAAGTAGGTGCAAGTGTTTTGCAAAAATATTGCTATTTGTCAAAGTAAAGGAATGGAAAGGAATTTCATGTTTTGTAATTAATAACAAATTAGACTTATGTATTTTTTATATCTAATTCTAAGTCACACTTGATTAGTAATTCGATGGACCAAACTATTTTTACCAAAGTGACGTTTGGAAGGCAACGTTTGATGCGAAGCGTCATTTTGATTGATTCATCTAATTATAAATTCAACGCTAGGAAAAGTTTTAAGTCCTAACTATGGGCAATTCTCTATCACGCTATCTACACTCTTATGAGAAATAACAATGACTGATTATACATACGCCGCACCGTCTGTATACATTGCAGTGTTGCCAGCACGGTCTCATCTTATTTCCTTGGCATCGACGCCGACGACTTGCTGATTTACGTCCCTGTACCAACCTACAAAAGTTTTCGGATTAAATAGTTTTTCTCGTTCCAATATTTGGCAACATAATACTTATTCTATTTTTCTACTTTTTTCAGGGTACAATTAAAAAATTGTGACTTATATATAGCCTGATGTATTTATGATGACGTAAATTTCACGTTATTCGGTAGTAAACATGTTTTCCATTAAAATTGTTTTATCTTTTAAGCTGATTTATCTGTGACACAATCTAGTTTTTACTAGTCTAGTTTTTTTTAAAGAAGAAGTGGCTTGATTACTTAATATACCTAATAGAAATAAAGCTGATATCACACCATGAGACTGATAAAATCCTGTTGATCATAATGTTTCAGAAAACTTACTTTGTACTACTTACCTCCTGTTACAGAAAACCTATTATCTAACTGACATCTAACTGAATTGAAGTAGAGCTGCATAGTAACATCAACGAATAAGAGCGTCAGTGGCACAGTGGCTAGGACACCGGACTCCCATGCGGTTGGTCCGAATTCGAAACCGTGCAGTGCCATGTACCAATGAGTTTTTCGTATTTTTCGAAGTCTTACGTACATTTACCGACTGCTCTAACGGTGAAGGAAAACATCGTGAGGAAACATGCGCACTGAGATGACCAGTGTGTAAAATGGGGTAGGCACAAAAGATACTCAAGGGTCCCTATCATAAGTCCCTAAGATAAGATACGATAAGATAACAGCAACTAAACAATCACTTTCAACAACAGAAATTACCTACTCTAACAAAATTGTAGGGTTCACAGATCTATACTATCTGCATTGGTTTTCTATCCCTCAGGAAAGTTAAAATAGATCTTCCTCTTGCAGCCCTCACATACATACCTACATACCCAATCTAATAGTAGCACATAACAAAGTGTTACTTACAGAAATAACAAGAAAAAAAGGTAAGATTAGTCCAAGCACGTCGCGAGCATTAGCTGAGCCCAAAAATAAAATTAATCTGTCCGGTGTGAAAGTTCAGTATGGCGACAAACGAGCACGCATGCGCTAACCGGCTGCGCTTTTAAAAGTGTACGCCTAGTTAATTGGTGGCGCGTTTGAAAGATATGTGGGAATTTATACTGTGGGGTTATAGAGGTGCGGTTGACGCAGGTTTATGTGTCAGTTAAATTAATTGTAGGTACTGTACACATTGCTCTTAAGGTAGATACAATCATCTTAATGTTAATGGCCTATCTATATTGTCAGAGTCGCCCGTAGGCCTCTGACATAGCCTAACGTCATGGTAATGGACGACAACAGCCAAGAACGACAGTTTAGGGTGCTCTCCGAGGTATAGAGGGGCTCAAATGAAAACTGTCACCCATCTTGCACTGAAAAAGCTTGTTTGATTTAGAGCATAAAAAGTAATTTTTGAGTGTCGATGGCCTAGTAGATAGGACGCCGATGCGGGAGGTCCGGGTTCGAAACTATGCCATGTACCAATGAGTTTTTCGGATTTTTTCGAAGACTTACGTACATTTATCGTCTGCTCTAACCGTGAAGGAAAACATCGTGAGGAAACCTGCATGTCTGAGGAAATTAAAAGTTTTCGAAGGTATACGAAATCCACCAGTCAGCACTGGGCCCGCTCGGTGGATCATGGCCCGTGCCCCCTTGTGCAAGGGGAGGCCTGTGCCCCAACAGTGGGGACATTAATAGGCTGATGATGATGATGAAAGTAGTTTTTAATAAACGATTACTAAGATCTTGAGTGAAGTGAACAATTTCTTGGTTGAAGGTAACAAACCGACTTTATATATGCTCGTTTTGAAACAAGATCTTGTTTGAAGTAAACAAGCTTTTCTTTCAGTGTGGTTACTTTCGAACCATGGTCGCAACAGGCTATGAACCATATAATTAACTAACATACATAACAAACCCCTGATACAATTAGAAGTATTTTGAATAAATACATTAAGATTTTATGTGTCAACGGGCGAGTGAAGGGTAATTAAAATGAAAAACACTTCGAAGCAACTAAACTTGAAATTAATAGCTTCGTTAATTTTCGGAAACTTACTTTTATGCAATTATTGGACAAACAAACAAGAAATATAAATAGAAATATCATTCCTTTGTAAATATGGGTAATGCTGATGTTACATTGTGTTTCAGTATCACCATATTCTGCCCGAAAGCGTACACGTTTTTGATCAATTAATAAATCAATCAATCATAAATTATCATCAATAAAATAATCAATCATAATAAATTAGCAAAATAATAATAAAGGTAACAAAAAAAACATCATTTATTTTACTGATATATTCAAAATAGAGAAAAGAAGAAGTTTAAAATATAGAGAGAGTAGAGTTGAAAATATAAAATACTGTAGCTGATATCTTTTGTTTTCATTTCATTTCCATTGTACACAAGCAAATGTTTGAAGTAACTTTTCGGTCGGTTTTTTTTCCATGGTGTCATGTTTTGCCAAATTTACGCCCAGCTTAAACCGTCCAAATTTTTTTGCCTCGCACGTCCAAAATCCTGACAAATGGCCCGGCCGGGGGCGGATCGGCGCGGAAAAACCTCTTCTATACCCTTTAATATTAAAATTGTTTACTAAGCAAATTGAGGTGTAAGTATTCGTCGTTAGGTATAGGTAGAAGTGTTACTGTGAACGATGTTTTAAAATTTTAGTGCTACTTATTCTTTGGTAAATAAGGCTGTTTTGGGCCAACTGTAGACTCTCGAGATAACGCGTTGTCTCCTACCAAATCCAAAGAAACGACATGTGGCCATCTAATTTTGAACTGAATGCTAATGATTACAAAGTTCATTATTGATTATCAGACAAAAGTATGACAGCGCCCGTTCTGCGACACTTCTAAATGTTTTGCGCCAATCAATAGTGAACTTTATAGGCTTTTGATACAGTTCCAGACAGTTCACCGTCGCGTCCGCGCCGCGTAGATTTCATAACAGTAGAACTTCGATCTAGAATATCTAGAAGGAACTCATACTGATCGAAAATCGGATCGAGAAAATCGATCGAAAATCGTGAACCTACGAAATACAAATGATGATGATGTCATCATCTATATATAGGCTCTCTTTTGTGCCGCCCATGCCGGTCTAGTGCTAGTCACATCCAGATCTTTGATGCCACTGTCGTAATATCGTATCATACACATAACTACTCCACAATCCAGGGGTGCCCAAACTTTTTCAGTTCTCGGCGCATTTACAGGTTTCGTATTTTGTCCTGGCATCATCATTTCAGCCCATTTCCGTCCACTGCTGGGTATAGGCCTCTTCTTTCGTGCACCATGTTAAACGGTCCTGGGCGCCCTAATCAATTTTGAATGTGTAAACTTTTTAGTAAAAGCTTACAATGTGAGGCTCACATATAAAACAAAATTAAATACAGTAACAGAAAAAGGTGCTTGATTATTCACATATGAACTGTCGACTTGTTAATTTAATTAAATTCTTTTCATTTTGCATATAAGTAATTTTAGCTTCCAGAGATGAAAAAACAGGGGTGCCTCGCGGCGCCACTGCCATAATCCATATGTGGTGTGTTATGAGGTCAAGATATGATTGTTTTATAAATACTGATTATCTCCATAAGTATTCCTTATTCCAAGGATCTTAATTATTATAAGAAATGAGTCAATTCGTTCATATAGTATTTCACCGATTTCCTATGGTTGCCTTTGCTTCCCATCTCATACACTGGTCATATTAAATTCTAATATAATTATATAAATTTATTTTATTAATTATGCATTTCTTATGCTAGGTATACTTAAATTAATTAGAAAAAGGGGTGAAAAATGAGCCGCCATAGCTCAATTGGTTAGAGCACTGCCACCGGAACGGCAAGGTTCAAATCCTGCTGAGGGGGAAAAATTCACTCCTTTTTCTAATTCATTTAATTATGTAAATTTTCAATAAATAAAAATAAATAATAAAAATATAAAACTTCAAGGCGCAAACTTCCAACAATAAGCAAAATAATAATGGCGTATATCTCACACACGTCCGGAGGAGGAGGGGATGTGAATAGATGGGCTCTCCACGCAGGTACGCGGGGTGGGATGAGAATACCCCTGCCCAGTCGACTTTTAAAAATGGAACCCCATTCATTTCGAAAAAAGTATTAGTATACTTACATGGTTCACGAAACCACTTTTTGATTGAAAATAAAATAGATACTCGTACCAAATTAGGTGGTTCTGAAACGCAGAACCGTTTATTTATACCTACGCATCAAGTAGGAAACCAGTTTTAGTTTTGAGTCAGTTTTTCTCAGATCAAAGATCAATGGATTATGGTATTAAAAATGTCCACTTGGATCCATCAATAGATCTGTTTGTTTTGTTTTTATAAATTCTTTATTAATCAAACTTATAAACAATTGCATAACTAGCTTAAGGTATACAATTACATATGATGTTGTTACTTCAACAGGCTAAATAGACACCTTCTAAAGTAATTTACCTGATTAATAATTGCTCATTACATCTTGAGATGTGTCAAAGTTCAGTAGGTACTAATTTTACGTTATCTTATGAATATGTAAGCTATTGTATAGTCTTTACTTTTTACATGTTACAATAAATAAATATTTAATACACTAAGTAATATATCGCTACGAATAGCGGGTAAAAAAATTTTTTTTTCATAAAGTACATCACACAAAACGCTAGCAATTCCTCAACAATAGGTCTGTGGCGACGCACGACGCGCCACTACGTTTATTACCTCCTCACATCGGTGTAGAAAGCGCTATCGAAATTTTCCTGGGACTTCGTATATATACAAGTTCCAAACATCCATAGTTGGACCAGAGCATCTGGTCACCAGGCACAACACCCCGCCTGGTGGAAGATCTTCCCTTTCGTACAAAATTTTCATGCCTCACAAACCGCGTTCCTACAGGTCCAACCACGGGATACAAGTGGACATAGCAAGATTTTAGAGATCCGTACTCTATGTTATTTTCATTTAAGTTACTGGGCACTAAACTACTCCAGTTAAAGTGCATTCGAAATCCAATGCGTAATCCAGTACTTATGTACTGGAATAAATAAGCGAACAGACAATAAATGTGTTATAATTTTTTGATACAAACATCTAATTTCTACTTATGAGGCTTTGAGAATGATCGTAGTTATGCTAAAACGTAAAAATATGTTGCACACTGAGATGACCAGTGTGTAAAATGGGGTAGGCACAAAAGATCCTCAAGGGTAGAAGTGCCGCTGGGTTATTCCGGTTATCATAAGATAAGATAATACGTAAAATAAAAGACCAATCAAATCATCGTACAATTTGCATACAAATATAAAGTATTTACACATTTAATCTAATACGCGTTAACGAATGTAATAAAATCCTCGCCAGAAGGACTGGGGAGCGAACGAATCTGAGACAATTTGCCTGTCTCTCCCCTCGTAAGCCACCTATGCGTCTTCCTTATTGCCGGCTAAATCTCGAATATACAACTGAGATTAATCCCGCTGAAAGAAAGGGTGTCGCAACCCTTCTAGAGAACTCCTTGGTCCAGGGACAGGAAGGTGTTGGGCTAATTTTGATACTTTCGGATTGTATCACGATTATTATAAACCATCACATTGAAGCGATTACACACTTCAATGAATTCAGTCAAATGTAAATGTTAGTCTGCGATTAAATCCTGTAAACAACTGTTAAGTCTATCTAATCAGACGACTAAAACGTTGACTAATTAGTCGACTGAATTTAGTCAAGTGTAATAAGTTCCTAAGCCTATATAGGACGTAATAAAACTAAGGTACATGTAAGCACTTCCGGCGCTTACTTTACCTAATACCTACCTTTTTATTGATCTAAATATATACTAAGATTATAATACTCGTATTGTGGATATTTTGCAATATTTATTATGTAAACAAAAAATCGACTTTATTGAGATATAGGTAATAGAGTTTTTAGTGAACACATTAATGAATCAAATCTTTTTTTTATTATTGTGAGTAAGTACCATAAAGTACCTTTTTACAGCGTCATTTTTTTCTACCACCGCTTCGTAAGGTGCTGTAGCTGAAAGGAAAGAAGCGGCGCAAGAAACTTGCAGCAATGAGTCGTATTTATTATCGTGAGAAAAAGGCCAGTAGTCGTGTCATGTTTGCAACGGGTTTTAGGTAATTACTTTGTCAGGGTAATTAAAGATTTTCTTGGTAGGTCAGCATATATTAAAATTACCTACCTGACTAAACGTGACTTCCGGTTTTATTTAGTTTAGTACTCTGTCTTGTCTTCCTAGATATTTCTAAACTAATTATACAACTTCTAAAAGGTAAATATATGTTTAAAAGATTCACATTTCGTAAAATCAACTTTAAAAAATATGCTTTGACCTTTTTTTCCGTGAATTTTAAATTTCCACCTGAGTAATTGGTAGTAATAGTGATGTAGTAGGTAGTGGTGTTAATTTTGAAATTATATACCTAATTCGAGAAAGAATTTTGCGTTTCAAATGGCGACATAATAAAGGAGTAGTCGAAGTCACAGCTACCTCCATCGAAAATAACGCACTAAAGCGGTCGATATTCATTATTTCCACGGTAGAATGCTCGCAACCCTTATCAAGGGAAGACGCCCGTTTTTTCTCGGTTTTCCCAAATAATTTATTTAGCGGGCTGCCGTCAATTTATCTCTGTGGGAGCTAATTTCGCGTCGGGCCGGTGGCTGGCTGGCGCATGCTGTAATTCAACAAATTGCTCGTCCTGTAGGATTTATGGGCGCTCGCACTTGACGGAGCGCCTGCCGCCCTTCTTCCATTGTTCTTGGTGCTGCGTTCATACTGGCCAGCATCTGAAAATAGGATTCAGGATGTTAGATGTTGAGGTCATTGACTGCTATGACGAAATTTAAGACTTTCAACTACGATACAAGTTGAGTGAATCATCTGCTTGATCTAAGCAGTTGCAATTAATCTTTGACTGTTGTTTGTTTGTGGTATGGTTAATGGTCAACCTAGTGTCGAGTTATTCAGGCCGCCCGTAGGCCTCTGACGGAGCTCATCCAAATCTTTTAATAACCATCACCTAAACTTACATCTGCGTATACTTACTTAAAATTCTACCTTATTATTAATAACCTTAGAACCGACCTCTCTAATTTCTACTACACTTAGTTTTGCACAGATGTAATTTTTTTTTTAAATTTATCCCACATAAGGCACTGTGCGATCACCCTAACTCCCTCCTCTGTAGTAGTAACACATAATCGTATCAATTATTCGGTTGGCGTCCTTCTTCTTTATTACTTTCTGGCTCCGAGAGGTGAGCCTTTTTGTGCCACTTTGACTTTTGCTAAAAGGAACTAAATGTAGGTACCTATGTTCTTTGTTCGAATGTAGTAGTTGCCTATTAAAGACTTCTTGTCTATGCCTGTAGGCAAGTAGTCTTTCTATCCTAACCAATAACTGATTAGCAAAACCCAGAGAGTTAGATTTTATAGAGCTATCTAAAAGTCGTGTATATTGACATCCATAAGTTTCAATTTTGTCTCTTCTACGGAATAAAACTAAAAATAAAACGTTACCTAGCCGATGTTGCTTGTATTATTTAAAAGATAAATTAAATACGAGTTCAATTTTAAACTTGTGCACAAAACACGAGCTAAGCTGAAGCGACGCTAGCAACTTTGTTATGTGTTTCTTTCTGCTGACTGCGGATCGCCAGTATTCGCCAGACAGACTCGCTCGCGCCCGCCACGGCGCGATTGGGCCACATCAGCGATGGAGTATCTATACAGAGCTGTTAAATACCCTCTAAAACATAGAAATGTTTTATAGTGTCACAAATTGTCATCATCATCATCATCAGCCTATTAATGTCCCCACCGTTGGGACACAGGCCTCCATTGTACAAGGGGGTACGGGCCATGATCTACCGAGCGGGTCCAGTGCTGATTGGTGGATTTCACACGCCTTCAGAAACTTTTAATTTCCTCAGACATGCAGGTTTCCTCACAATGTTTTCCTTCACCATTAGAGCAGTCGGTAAATGTACGGAAGTCTTCGAAAAAATCGGAAAAAGTCATTGGTACATGGCATTTCATGATTTCGAACCCGGACCCCCGCATTCGGGAGGTCGGCGTCCTAGCCACTTGGCCACCGACGCTCAGAAATTGTAATCGAATGAATTACATATAAGGTCTTCTAATTCAGACTATAGTCTAAATTTAAAAAATAATCTTCCATATTTAAGTTCCAATGGTATGTTTTATTCAATATGTATATGAGTGAGTACATTCCTACTCGGTTTCAGTAAGAATAACTGAAGTGGATTTATTGGAAAAGATTGCAAACAATAATTATAAGTAAGACTCGCGTACATATTTTCACTAGCATAATAAAAATAAAATAGGAAAACATATTTTGTTGTTACTGCTTCTGAAAAAAATTATTGGTGGACCTGACTTCCGAACTAGAACAGGGTTTTTTGTATCAGGAGTCTGATCAGAGTAACTGTTTTTATTAATCCAAGAGCCTAACTGTTTTTATTAATCCAAGAGCCACACTCTTCCCTTCCCTGGAAAAAAGAAATTAAGTACAATATAAAGTTAGCCCAATGAACCAGCAGCAGCAGCTTTAAGCAGCTTGTTATAATACACTTCGTAGTTTTATTTATTGGCAAAATATCAATGTCAACATCGCCTTGTCACACACAATTTTTCACAGTCACACTCGCAATCTCTCCATGTCATATCCCTCGTCTTTGTAAATCAGCATATGCAAAGTGGTATAGCAATAAATCTAGCAGCTCTTGCTCGTTCTCGCATCATGTTACATCTTAATTTCAGGCCCGGCTCGCCGGGGCCTGCCTGCCAGAGATACAGCCTTTTATCAAATACGAATTAAGCTAGAAATTAACTGAAAAAAAACATCGCCTTTCCGTGAGCGTAAGCGATAAATAATGAAAAGCTGTTAGAATGCTGAGTTTGTTTTAACATGCCCATGGGGCTCGCGCGAAATTATTTGCATTATAAGTCGTCCTTGTTTATGAGAACGCATTTCGTGATGATGAAATGTGCTGTGTGCTTTTAAGATTTTAAATTGGAGGAAATAAAACGTGTCTACTATAGAGCTTTATGTTAATATCGCGCTACTCATTCATAAATAATTCATTAGCCTTTTGCAATAATCTGTGTTTTAAAATACAAGTTTTAAACGTAAGATGGAATTAAAATCTCAAATTTGGCTGTAGCTGCTTCAAAAATCGTTGCCCAATATCTGCGATTGCATTGTTTTTTTTTTTTTATAAATGGCGTTTTAATTAATTTCGCTTTCCTTTTGTTTCAGGTGGTCGACATGTGTAAATCGTTCTGCTTTGGTAGGTTAACTCAAGATGTAAGTTAGCGCGCTCCACGAATTACCAGTATCAGAATTTAGGTTTTTGTTCTTGTATTTGTTTGCTACTCCGCTGACCGCACCACGTCGTAGACTCATAATTAAGTCTATAAGATCGAAATGGATTGTCGAATATATTTTTATGCCAGCCCACGCGAACGCTTAGGCAATCGACTACCGAAGATTTATTGTCAAAATTTCCCGTTAGTAACGCTTACCGAGCACACTCCGCGTATCACTATTTCACAAATAAAAGAACCAGTCGCGATATCATCGTCGACTATAAATTATATGAAGCTGGGATGAAAAATACGCGGTTTGGTGCCCGCTTATTTATCGCTTAGCTTGACTTATGTATGAATACATTATCCAAGACGATATTAAATAGAAGTGTCGATTAATATTAATCAACTATCGATATTATGTAACTAAAGGTAAGAAAGCACGCGTGCGCCGCGGGCACGGGACTAGATGAAGACATCGGAAAGCGCAATGTTGTCGATGTTCAGGACACGGTGTTAGTCGCGAGTTGTTCGCTATCGCCTCGGCTGATCTGCTATCGCGTTCCATCGGTACAGTGGCTGTTTCGAGCTAGGAATAGGTCGAGTTCCCGCGTTCTGGCCCGTGATATATTGTTCCGCATCTCCCTATATAAATCTTGAACGCCTGCTGAGGTACACGGGACACGGCCGCCGCTCCGCAGTGCCGAGCTTCAAATGGAATTGTGTTTTTATTTATCGTGCGAATCGTGCCCCACTATCGCTCACTCGAAATCGCACTTTATCTGCCAAAACGCGGAGTCGAATCGACGCGGGTTTTACAGCTCTACTCTTATATAGGTAGTTACGTTTACTGTTTTGAATAAAGCTGTTATAGAATTTTGTTTACAAAATAGCATTGTAATATTTGACTTGATTATTTATATCAAATGAAAGATTAGTAGGCAAACTTAATATGTACATCTCAAAATCATAATGCTTGTCATGAATCAGTTTCTTACAATAAATCCGACGTAAATCGAAATCGAGTAGTGGAAGCAACTTAAGTACATTTTTAATACTCAATGGGTGTACCTACCTATAACACGTTTGCTGTTAAATATAATATATGAAATAGCATCAAACCTGAGGATTTTCCATTTATGCAAAAAAAAAATATTTTTTATTGACTACTAAACCCGCATTTGATCTCGATCTCGCCTGACGGTAAGCGACGATGAGGTCGGCGATGGAGCAAGCGCGTTCAGTAAATGCCTATTCACTCTGGCCTTGAAGATCCCAAGTTTGTCCCAATTATCATTAATGATACAAATGTAATGAGATTTGTTACAAAATCTAAGTTTTTCTCCTTTTTCTTGTGTGACAAACATTACATTTTTAAAATTCATAAACTAACAATTGACATAGGTAAATTCTCTACAGCAAACGTGTTAATCTAAATACGTAATGTAAATAATATTAAATGTATAATAATAACTAATGTACCTACCTATTTTTAACAGAAATCTGATGTACAACGTCTGTATACGTCGCACTGCATATGATAGTTATTAAAACAGACTATACTATAGCCACTATAATTTTGTAATGGCATGACCCTATGGCAGAATTTTATTACGAAGAGTTTCAGAATTCCAGACTGTCCTTATAAGAAGTGGAACAATTTAATATGAAAATTGAATTGGTAAAAAAAAAATGCATTTTTTAATTCATTAATGTATGTATTTAAAATTATTAGCCACACAAAAAAATTATTGCTTGCTGAAAACTAACTTGGCAAGTTTTCACAGTAGTCTTGAACTCTTACTCTTCTATTGAATGACTCTTTGTGTGAAAAGTTAGGTATTTAGATTTCAGCAAACAATTTTTGTTTCTTTTTAAACGATGTTATATATTTCTGTATCTTATTTTGAAGGTTTACTGAAGCCGACAGATTAACTGTTCCTTTTACTAAACTTGACCCTTTTTTTCACATTTATGTTTTTAGTGGGATACATTCATACATACGTATGGAAGTGTCCATCACTGCATCAAATGGTATGTTTGAAATGGGCATAATTTATAAGAGCAAAGACCTATGTGGTAGGTAAATAAGTATAGGAATTTGGAATGTTCCGAGGTTTGTATCATAGCGTCATGCCAGAGAACCTAAATACGTAACTACAAAGGCTTTAGTATGAAAAATATTCCATTCATTAGTCGATAGCTTAACTTATTCTTAGAAGCATAGGTAGTTTACCTATAGTCACATAAAAATGACGAGAATCAAAACTAGTTGTGCCCAGTATACGAATAGCTAATTATTAACATTTAAGATTATAATGTAATTTATTATAAGATACAGTAGCGGTAATATTTTTGGATTCCTATAAACATATACTTACGTAATTTTTTTCTTCTGTATATTGTAGAGTAATAATGCGAGTAAAACTTGGCCGAGATTCTTTCTTATTCTATTTATTTTTACTAACGGTCATGAAAGTGCCAAAATTGTTTTGTATTCATGTTTGAATCTAATTACCTCTGAAAGTTCCTTTTCTAAGATAGGTGTTGTTTTATATTGATACATTGGGATTTTGGAGATGTTTATTTCCTATTCGCCATTAGTATTGGAAAGATTCTTCGGCTGAGTTTTAATGTCACACTTTTTGTTACATATTGTAAATATTACATTACTATTTATAAATGCATCTTAGAGGTCTTTAATTATATTTTGTTTCTTTTTGGAATTCAAAATTAGAACACCTGTTTTTGTAAATTCACACTATTTTGGTTTTACGCGTAATTATTATATACTTTAGGTACTTACTTATGTTCATTGAACCATATTTTATTTATTTTAAATCGAAACGTGCTCACGAATAAATACGTAAATTTGTCCTTAACGAAGCATTTGTCATACGTAAATACTAGGTAGGCCCAATTTATTGTAATGTAACATAATTAATTATTATAAATTAGTAATAAACGAAGAGAAATACTTAAAACTTGAGGGAATAGTGTAGAAAATGATTTAAATGTTTGTGTTTCATGATTGTAACTGTGTGCAAACTTGTGTAATATTATATATTTAACTATCATCATTTTATGAATGGATAACGATATTATGATTTTTTTGTACAATATCGGCTATAGTGCAAGATGGATCTGCATTAAATAAAATTCTGTTACTGTAAAAAATTGTTTTACTATTACTACGTCATCAAATTACAAACAATGCTTACCAATACTCACTAGATCCATCGTGGATCGACGTACTAAAACGATTGGAAAATTCCAAACGTCATTATTTTTACAAGCGTTTTACAAACGTCAAATTTCTATGAAACTTTTTAACAAACTGGTCATCTTAAATCTTGTGACATTTCTTTCTAAGTTAATGGATATGATTATTTAAGGTGCATAATATATTGGTAACTCAGGACGCATCATGCAACAACATTTTTTTGCTGATAGGTACATACCTGAACATGACATACCTAACTGTACTTTTGAACAAGGATTGAGTATGTGATGGTGGATGTACTCAAGTAAATACATACCTAAAGCCTGCCCGAAGTTCGTATTGTGAGGAGCCAGCAGTCGTGGTGTCGTGCCAAACAGGAAGTTTGCATGCTAGGCCGTCTGGGATGTGGGGTTCGATTCTCTGCTGGAGCATTCTCGACTTTATATGCTTTAAGTAATAAATAAGTAGATACTCAAACGAGTGTTTATTTACAAATATATGGTATAATAAAATAGGTACGTATTTGAAATGCCATAATTATTGTAATTTAAGAGTTACGAAATCGATTAGGAAGAATGGAGACAGATCGTATTTCCAATTAGACAGCAGATTTTTGAATTTTTAAAACTGATTCAATTATATTTAGTTCGTAATATAGAAATGATTATATTTTAAAAGTGACTCAGTGTCAGAAAAGATTTGATCGAGCTCATTCAAGGCAAGTAAGTACATACTTTATGAATTTTTTTAATTAACAAATTCCATAATTTTTATACAATATGGTATCAGACGATGTAACTTATATGTTATTTGAGATTATATTGTTGAAACAAAATGATAGGTTAGGTCATTTAAGTACCATTACCAACTAACATTAGCGGAAGACACATAAAAATGTCTTTCACGGACCGCACGTACTCACATAGTTAAAGTGAAGCCCATTCCGTTACAACGGGGATTTCTAACATTATTTATTGCCCAAGAAACTAAGCTCCATTTTTTATAAAACACGTAAATTTGGCGGTCCGTCTGTAGGACCCCCATAAATCTAGGTGTATTCGGCGGATTACAGCAAGAGTAATGACTCAAGTCCACCTGGTGAGGGACTGCTATTATTTAGGTATTTGCTCGTGCGTTCACCGGTAGTCCTTTTGTGGGGACTATTGTGTGTGGACTCCTAGACTATGTTGTTTCTAAGTCTATAGAAGACCCCTTTATTATGCGATTCGACTTCATACCTAACTATATCGTGTTAAAAGAGCGTCGGTGGCGTCGTGGCTAGGACGTCGGATTCCCATGCGGGAGGTCCGAGTTCGAAACCAGGCAATGCCATGTATGTATCGATGAGTTTTTCGGTTTTTTCGAAGGACTTACGTATATTTACCGACTGCTCTGACGGTGAAGGAAAAAATCGTGAGGAAACCTGTACACTGAGATAACCAACGTGTGAAATGGGGAAGACAATGGCAATGGTAAACCACCCCATTAAATCTGACACGAGAGTCGTTCTATGTGATTAATTCCTTAGAATGATCACGACCCTCAGCAATGAGGAACACGACTTACGTACGTATAACGTGTTATATCTTCCTCCATTATATTAATTTAGTAAGTACTACCAAAGGAAGATTTTTATTTCAGGTTGCAAATACGTGAACATGAACAATAGTTTGAAACAGAAACTTTAAAAGCTTGGTAATTTATAAAAAAATATGTCGATTCGTCTGATATATTTATCCAGATCAGAAAGCTAATATAAATATATTGCAAAAGTATAGAATTTATATAGAAATGTATCTTGTACTACTTTTATACTCATATTTTAAACTTTTATGGGTATTAACTGTAATAGGTAACCCAAGTAACAAAATCCGGTCAAAAATTAAGGCAGAGACACTGTTCTATGTAGAAATTAAGGCTCCCATGAAAGGCTTATAATTAACGACCTAATTAGCAACGTGAGACTGGTTACTTTATTAGGTACGCTGGGTCTCGTGACGCCACGATGTTCTTGATAATCGGATTTTGGTACTATGTAGTTTAATTAGCTATTTTCAAGTTACAATTTTAGTACTTAGGTACTTATTTGTTTTGTTCCGTTATCCTGTCTGGCTGATCATGGTGGCTATACTCAATCTGAGGGCCTTAGAAAGCAAATATTAGGATTTCTACACTTAAATATGATGCCTAAATGAATATATTTCGTTTAGGTCCAACACCAAAAGTAGCGGTGATTTTAGTTTGACGTATATATAACGACGAATATATAATTGTGATTTTATTGTAAATAAAAGAACCATCAGAATGTAAGTATATATTATCTCCATCTGGTCCATTAACTGTATTAAGCAGCTTTATTATGTCATCGCTTCATCAACCGCTTATTCGATATTGATTGGTTATTTTTCTAATAAATTTTATCGATAAAGTTGTAAAATAACCTGTCTGATCAAAATTCCGTGATTTCCAAGATCTTGCACTACTTATCTTCGATTTTATTGCAGATCGAAAATAGATAATAGTGGTCCGAGTTTAAGCTCAAATTATTAGGATCATGGTGCCATCCGAAATCTGGAAACTTGAGGATCTGATGACCGTTTAAGTTCGACGTGACAGTTAAAGTTGCGTGGAATACCTGTGGATATGGAGTTACTACTTCATTAAAAATACTTAATTCTTTTTGGCGTTCATTAATTAAATCAATTAATCTACCGGTTTCTAGCTGAGCGGTGCTACTAACCTTCCCCGTTTGTCATACAACAATTTGCTACAGCGCAGAATCTGAGTGCATACAACGCTATCTATTGCGTGTGCGCACCCATATTTCGTTGCCGCGGGACATATTGAGTTATCTTAATTAGCGAGAAGGCGAACCAGCCACCCAGGCGATGTATAGTTCCGATAGGTACAGTCGTCAACACAGCAAGGTAAGCTACAAGCTTATAATTACACTGTAGCGGAAATTTACTAGTACATTTTTGCTCTCAATAAATGGAGTTGCAGAATCGTCCATAGAAATGAAGTGAACAATGCACTTACTACACGATATCAGATGCAGTTGCAGTTTCGACAAGCAATTTCACAGTAAATATTTGGTTTATATGGTAAGTATATTATGTACGTACGTAGTAAGTTCAACACATTGCTTTAAAACATTCGTAATCGTCATCATCAAGGGAGAAACAACTCATCCTTTGCACAAGAGAATACGGGCCAGTTACTGCCTACTGATTACTGGATTTCACGTGCCTTTGGAAATTGCGTTTCAGACATTTGAAACAATTAATCGGTTTAAAATCTCTAGAAATTATAATATTCACAAACATGTACCGCGTGCATAAATCCTGTCTGCAATATCGAAACTCCCGCGCAGTTGGAGCGACATGCGCCGCGAATCGTGCGCGCGCTCAAGATAAGATAAACTCGACGGCGCGTGCGCCGCCCCGCAGTGTCCGCTAATTAAGTCTTTAAGTTGAGCTTTTATAGGTTTATTTGTTACTAGATAGGTTGTTGAGGCTAGACGTGATCGAGGGCTGTCTAACTTTACAAGTTGTTAAAGTGACAATTAAGCGACTTCAAACGGTATATCTTAATCATAGTGACGTCTCATTCGTGATTTTGCACTTTCTTGGGTCGATCAATGGGAAGATCATCATAAATGACTCACTGACGATTCTTTACACTACATTGGATCGAAATGAGTAAATATGCTACAATCTGCCCTCTAGGTGCCGGCTAGCAGGGTTCTAGGACAGTGTGCAGATGAAGTAATAGAGGAAAATTGGTAATAGTAGATATTATATTTATCAGGAACAGAACAACACAATAGTAGAAAATAGGTAGTAGTAGGAGACAATTTTATAAAACGGAGAAACGTCCGTTCAGGACAAAATACAGAGAGAAAGTAAAAATAATGAAATTAATGGAATTTAGAAATGGAATGGAAATATACAACATACATTGAGGTTGAAATTGATGGCAAGGAGGTTGATGAAGTCGACATCATTACAAATATATGCGTAGATATCGTAGCGCAGCGTATCGATTTTATAAATTTTCCTTTTAAAACCTTTTCCACGTTTGAATTACTTCACTTCCTTAGAGTTACAAAAAGGGATATTCATTTTCTTTTTGTTTCGTTAGTAAGTATGTACAGTTGCAAACACACTTAGGAATATAGAAAAAAAATTGAAAAAAACAAATATTTTATTACATTCTGAAGCCGCAATATAAGTAAGATTATAAATTGACCATATTTTACATTCTGACAAGTGATAACATATGATATGATCTATTAAAAGGGCCAAGTTCAGCTGAGTGTCGCCAGATGTATAGACACCTATACATCTAGCGACGCTGGTTTTCAACTTGACCCTTTCCAACTTATAGCTATAGAGAGCAACAATGTCGTCCAGTTCGTCTGTAGTGTTGGCTCATCTCCTTACACGTCACACAATTATTTTCCGATACTCGACCAGTATCAAAAATTTGGAATTCAATCACAAACAAACACAAAAAGTCAGTTAGGACTGAAGGGACCTCAAAAATATAACAGGTTGAACAGGAACATAAGACTAATAATTCCAGGTAAATACAACAATAGGCCAAATCACTTGTTTACGTTAAAGGTAATAACAAAGTGAACCGCACCACTTTGAGGATTACTAGACAAAGCTGTCTGTGCCGACTGTCATAAATGTATGATTTACGCAATTACCTTGCAAAGGCGATAAATTACTGTTCACTTCACTATACAATCTTACAACAATACATCTACCATTTCTAAAAGTGCCCTGAGTTTTAATTTCCAGTCGTATTGCATAAGTCATAGAGGTTACAAGACAATACATTTACGCATAAGTTGACAGCAGATATAACGTTGTAAAAGTGTATAACGACTGATTATTCACAGATATTGTAACAAGCTCTTACCACCCGCTAACTTGAGGTGACGCAAAAGAAATTCTTCATATTCCATAGTCCTTTTAAACATTGACAATAAGACAATTTATTGCTAAAAAGGTTTGCAGGTTAAAAAGCGAAACATGAGTTGGATGGTCAAAAATAAAATATCTACAATGAATATAAAGGATGCGCTAACTAAAGTACAGATACATCACAGAACTGGCGAAGGAAAATTCTGTAACTTTGTAAGAAAATAAATTTGAATTTATACAACAACCAAACATTTTGTCATAGAAAATCAGTGGCAACGCTGCAGCAAACGACTGCTTTTCCACCTTTACAGCAACATGTTGAATTACTTTACCTTATTGTCACATATGTATTAAAATGTTAATTTTACTTCATCAAATTCTTTGTGTGTAACAAATAATTGTTTTAATTTCATTTCATTTTAAACAGGAATAGACAGAGATACTTTATGTCCGATTGGATGTAAGTTATTTACTATATTATAAAAGACATAGTTGCGTTACATCCAAAATACTCTGGCCCCGAACCTTTCACAACAGACATTGCGAGTACACGTAAAAATAAGATACCTAGTTTATTTATAAGATCTTCATTCAAAAATTCGTCTAGTTTTCGTCAAGTTGGGTCTATCCCAATGGTTTTAATCACAAAATCGTTGGTCCTAATGACTCTTAAAATAAATGCAGCATCGATATCGCCAATTGCTCAGTTGAAAACCGTTCATCATTATTCCGCAAACGAAAGTCTGATATGACATGTCAAGGTGATCTGCGTGATATTGTACACGCTTCCAAACCCGCCTAATGTCCTGTCAATCATTACTCTCTGCGATAATGTAACAGAATAATAACAAGATTTTGCTTGCCTGGTCCGCTTGATTGAATACCAATTCCATCGATGCGTCATGTTTTCCTTTGGTATTGCCAACATATATAATTTAGAAATATTTAGATGTGTCCTTTCCTTGTTGCAGTTCATGGTGATCTGAAATCTGACTAAGATTGAATTAAATTAGGTATTGATTCAAACAAGTAAATATGGTTATGTATGTTATCTACATGATGCTTGATATACTATATAGGTAATTTTAGTATTGTCTGTTTCTGCCTTTATAATGTTTGTTTATAAATGATAGCTCGGTAAGGGCTTATACCCATAATGCTACCACTGTCCCAAGTCTGGGTATAATTTGTGAATATATTCGAATGTTTTCATTGTAAAGGAAGACACATCAAATAGGTAACCTGTGGAAGCCTGTCACAATACATTTTTATTATGATTTCTTGACATTCGTATGAATGTGTCAAATAAATTAAAGTGACATAGTGCTGTGTTGGCCACTATACTCATGATACAGAGTTGTCTTCTGGACGGCGATTCTCGCAGTGGACTGTCGAATTCGACACTAGTCCTATCTCATTCGCTCATATTACATGTGTGAGCGTGACCAGACGTTCGTAGCGCTCGACTTTTGTATGTCGAACGCTGCCTGCGAGAAGGCCTTCCAGGTTGGAGTCCTATAGCATATTTTAAGTTATTGCCTTATTTTATAAGATAATACCCAGAATTGAATACTTAACTTTAATACCTCTTACATATTTATTCTGTGCATACAATTGGCAGGAAACTGCTTGTTAGATAAAGTAATAGCTGATAGTCTGCGGTAGGCAGTGCGATCATGATTTACCATCTCGATCTGTATTGATTAACGATCGGTCACGTTTGCGTCGGATCATTGGATGACTATCAATTGACCAGGTTTGCTGCTGGCGCTTAGTATGATGTCACTCGCTCCATAGTGGTAACAGGTGATGATGCCTATCTATCTATCTTACAAAGTATATCTAGGGTAAGTATTTTTTA
This sequence comes from Hofmannophila pseudospretella, assembly GCA_947369225.1. Taxonomy (NCBI): domain Eukaryota; kingdom Metazoa; phylum Arthropoda; class Insecta; order Lepidoptera; family Oecophoridae; genus Hofmannophila; species Hofmannophila pseudospretella. Next base: position 5,910,508 of record OX376321.1, on the reverse strand, counting down.
TTAATATATTAAAAGGCATATGCGTATACGCCTAGTAATGGCGAAAAGGTGTGCGGAAAACACTTCTGTCCTCCGTTAGATTTGCAAATAATTAATACAAATTCCTAATGCCAATGGATATTTAATTAAAGTGGAATCACTATACTCGATAAACAATGCCCAAATACGGTATTACGCGCGAACTCACCGCATAAGCCTTAATTAAATAAAATTGAAATGAAAACGCGCAAATGGATTTTACGTGCTTTCGTTAATGGTTCGTTTCGTGTTATTTTCCAACATTTATTATTGTGTGTGTAATGCGTGCGATCGTTATTCATGTCCTGTTTAATAAGCTGCTTTAAAAACAACATGTTTTCATTATGGGGCGTGTACTCCCCTAATAATGTTTTGCACTGACCATGTTAGTTTGTGATTAAAATCCATTGTTAAACCAGACTAAAGTATGATCTCGTACGCTGCTCTTCGCTGAACTTACATTAAAAACACATTTACAGTACTAAATAATAGACACTAGAGTAAATGCAAGAGATGTCATGGAAAAGGAGATTGCCAATAAATGTTTCTATCACAGCTAAAGGTTTTATTTCAGTGCAGTTCAGTAAGTAGCATTTTGGATGTTTCGCACTTTCGCGAGTCGATTTTATGTGATTAGGTCAAAAGGTAATGTTATCAATGATTTTTTATTGTATAAGGAGAGCACCTGATAGTAAGTGGTCACCTTCGTACATAGATAGTTCACCTCACTGTAATTCTATTCGAGGGTTTTTAATGCACTGCTAACCTGAGGACTTACATGGAGTGACTCACACTTATAGTGAGAGAGTGACCGGCACAACTATACCTATTAACTACCGAATTACGCTGGCTAAATTGGCTAAAAACCAATGAATTTGGGTAGAGATAACTTAAAGGAAGACTGATTTTAATAAACGGATACATTTAAATACAATTAAACTAGTTTTTTTTAAAGTTTTTTTATTGTCTACTTAACCCGCATTTGACCTCGATCTCGCCTGATGGTAAGCGACGATGAGGTTGACGATGGAGCATGCCGGTCCAGTAAATGCCTATTCACTCTGGCCTTGAAGACCCCAAGGTTGTAGGTTTCGGGAAACAGGCTGTTCCATTCCTTAGCCTTAATTAGAAATATTAGTTGAAAATTTTTGAATTCATATTCTCATATTATACTTAATGACAATTTTTTTTTCAGTTACATTGTTCTGAAAATGTAATAATAACCATCAAACCTAACCTACACCATATAAATATCTGAGTAAGATTAAAATAACTAGAGGCATATTTCTATCCTGGTTGTTTACGGAACCTAACTATGTTCACTAGACAATGACCATGAAACATTAGTTAGGGGACCGCGTAATTTTTTACGCGAAAAACACAGCAATGCGGTACGTTTTGTAACAAACAAAAAACGAGTAAGAGAGATGAGAATAAACAGACGATGGGGAACGCCGAGAGAGAGAGAGCAGCTCGAATTTTGAATACAAATGTAAATTAGTATCTTCACTAATTACCTCGGCAGACACGTTCAGGGCTATGCGTCTTGCCGGCTTACTGTGGACGTCGCAATTTTTTTTACGACTAGGCAAATCGTTCGGCTATTTTTCTCATTAGACGAGAATCAAAGTGTAATTTGGGTGCTTAGTTCTTGGAGACAGGTAAATTATTGCTTTGAAACCTTAGTACCACCATCATTTAACAGGTAGAATTTGATTTTAAAGATCGATCGAAGTATGGAAATTTTACTCCTTAAATCAGACTATAGTGTATGTTTAGTGAAATAATCTAAAATATGCAATAGCACACCCCACACAACCTCATACACCTGTGAGGGTGTATGAGGTTGTGTGGGGTGTGCTACCAGTACACCCACAGTATCATATCCCGCTGGCTATCTTAGTGAGGACTGGCATGCTGCAAGCCGTTGGCTAGTGCAGGTGCCAGGAGTTGTTTTTTGTAAATAGTTACCTACCTACTTGTTTTAAATATTGTATTGTATTGTAGTATTATGTATTAAATAAGCTTTTGATTTATAAAAAAAATAACACATTAGGTAGCTAAAGGAACTAAACATTTCATTTGTGGTAAGTAATGTCTGATAATATAAATAAAATAAAGATAATGTCTGAGTGGTGGCCAAGGTCGGGGAAAAGAGGAGTAAGTCGTCCAGCAGCCAGATGGGCGGATGACAACACCAAAGTCGCATCGAAGACCTGGATGCGACTAGCACCGGATCGTATAGGGTGTCACAAAAGAGAGGAGGCTTATACCCTGCAGTGGGACGACATGGGCTGATGATGAATGTTCAGCATTGGAATTACACATTAAAAATTCCTGCAATAAACTATTACATAAGTAAAAAATAATATTTTCGTATTCAAGATAGCGTAACTCATAATTTTAAAGGTATACCTAAAGGGATAGCAGCTGTCAAAACCCCCAAATTGTATATTATTATTATGTTACACAAGATACTAACTAGGCACAACAATTAGCTTTTTGCATTAAAGCATCTATAATTAAGCACTTACCTGTAACTAAATTAGTATTGCAGAAAGAACTAATGAAGAAACCCTGTTGTTTTGCTAGACTCTGATGAGTGAGCAACTTTTGTCTCATTTGGTTGCACGCATCAACCCTCAAGTCACGTGCCGTAGACTGACTACCTACATATTTAACGCGTTGTTTATCATCATCTGCCTCGGTTACCCTTTTCATCGTCGCTTCTTTGCTAGATGCACGGTTGAAATTTTAATTTTTTTCAATTACTTTTATAGCATACGATATTTTTGTCGTTGGTATTTATTTTATAATTTACGTAGGCAATTACCCACGTAATAACCTATGGGTTCTATGGGTACCTACTCGTACAACTGACGTGAAATTTGAAGTTTTATAAACCTTTTAGGTAAACAAAGTGATTAGCTATACCTTTACCCTCTCCAGGCGTTTTATCTATTGGCAATCTGACGGGTTTATTACCTGCTTCAGTAAACCCTCCATCTAATTACATAATAACAATAATAACTCAATTATTTTCTAATATGACTAATGATTTTGTTCCAAAGGAAGTGTACAAAAGAATGTCTATTAAAGTTTTAATTACCTTTTCATAAACACAAAAATATGTTGTGATGCTTACACTTAACTAAGTATCACAACATATTTTTGTAGGTACAACATATTTTTATTTTTGTTGGTGTGTAGGACACTGGTATAGGTCAACGAATGTTTATTTTTTTAACAGAATATTCACTTTCTGTAAATTCTGTAAATAATTTCGATTGGATTTTTATAATCCATCATTTTCTCTGACTGCAATCGCAGCATGTAAATGTCTCCACACGCAAGCTCACCAGCGGCCCCGCCCGACGGAAGCTTATAAAACGTTATAATCTTTTATTTTTTCACAATTTGCATGTCCCGTTTCAGAGATGATGTAGCTTTGGAATTATGTTTCTAAAAACTTATTTATGAACTCTGTGCATAAGTTAATAAGGGCGGTTAATTAAGTTAATTCGTTTTTGTTTTTTAATTTGTTTAGTTCCCTTGTGAGATGAGTTAAATTATTTTTAGTACTTACCTACTATATGAGGAAAGTAGCGAGCATTGTTTGCAATTCCACTTCTAATAAGCTCGTATTCTTCTTTTTCATTCGAGGCAAAATGGTTCTTGGAATCGAGTGATACTACCTATAAAATTATCTAGAGGATAATTTTTATTTTCATTACTATAACTTACCGGTAGAGATTTAAGGATTTAAGCCACCACGTACACTACTTCTGAGTCAATCACGTATTCATTCTATTTATAACATCGTCCTCGAAATAAAACACGCGGAACTTTCAAACACACTTAGAATTCCAAAGAAACACACCAAAAACAGCTGACTTGAAAACTGATTGTGTTGTGTGTGTAAAATTAATGTCAATTATCTACAGTCCCACAATTTAATCTGACACGGTCACTCGATCCCGGTTCGCAATAAATCGTTATGAACTGAGAATCTTAATAAAGCCGCTGTTAAGGTATTTGTAATAAATGACGAAACAGAATAAGTATGGATTGTAATAATCGATTATTATTTATAATAATCGATTATTTTTAGAAGAATAACATAACATAACATTATAAAGCGGTCAATGTGTGTATCCATGTAATCTCCACGACACAGGCAAAGCAACGCCTAGTGTAGAGGTTATAGTTTAATGTGAAATGTTAATTAATATGTGGTAAACGAATTAATTGTTTTTTTTTCTATTTTTAAGAAAACATATACCTAAATAAAATTACCTCTTTGTTTGTTTTTACTTTCACTTTGAAAGAATATATTGGTTCTAGATGCGATTCCTAATTAATGAGTCATGAATTATGCTTATTTAAAACTGGCGATCAATTAAAGGGTTTAATTATAAATTGCAAGTTTCTACGAATTGAACTGATTACTGTCTTCGCGCATATAGTTATGAAAGTATATTAGGTATAATTATATTGAAAGTTACATAAACAATTACCCACATGAACTCGGGTACAGTGATCGTGGAGATAGTTAAAAATATCATATCGAACTTCAAATCGGTTTTCGGTCATTACTTTGTGTGAAATCAATACTTGATTAAATGAAATAAGTAATAAATAATATCCTTTATTTGTATTAATTAAATTACAAGTCAAATTATAATATATTATTTTAAATAGTCAATAAACAAGTATAACCATCTAATCGACAGTTCAGTCAAACAAGCCCCCTCTCACCGTGCCCCTCCCAAAAGTCCCCATAATGCTTGCCGCATATCCTTTATTTGAGAATTTAAGGAAACTCAAGGATAATGTTAAATTAATTTGTACCTTCCTCGCAGTTGCAAACTTTTCGAAACATACTAAGAATAGTGTACACTGACTCCTAGAACTTCCGTAAGAACTTACTTATCATTATATACGTACGTAGAGTCGACCATAAGGTATAGAATACCATCTGTCAAAAACCTTCGATTAAATCTCAACCTTATGCCTACGCAATATGATACATTTCAGATTCTCAAATTTTGACGTTTTGGGTAGGTTGACCTGGTCGACTGTACAATTGGAAAAATCTTTGGTGTGGTAGAAAAAAGATTGAAATGAGTAGACTAGTATAGTTTACTAGACTCATTTCAAACTTTTTTCTATCACACTAAGTTTTTTCTAGTAATTTTTGTAACATAAGTATTGTTGTTTAGATAAAAAAAAGCTTCCCAGAACAAGTTAGTAATATTATTTAGGTAAAATTTATATTGTCACTGCCTCATACCGCAGTAGGACTCCGCCTGCTGCACCTTGCATTAGACCTATTGGGGCGACCGGTGGTTAACTTTTGGAAGTGAGATGAAAAATATCAAAAGCCCTGTGAATTGTGCCATAAAGAGCTTCAACTGAAGATCTCGATTTCCCGGGAGCGCTCCACGTCCATCAGCATCCTGCCGTCACGGTTTTTTTTTATTTATTTTTATTGACTACTAAACCCGCATTTGATCTCGATCTCGCCTGATGGTAAGCGACGATGAGGTCGACGATGTTGCATGCGGGTCCAGTAAATGCCTATTCACTCTGGCCTTGAAGATCCCAAGGTTGTAGGTTTCGGGAAATACAGACGCCGGCAGGCTGTTCCATTCCTTAGCCTTAGGTTAGATCAGCAAAGTTGCGCAAAACCCAATCTTTGGAGTCGTGGTAAGGCCCACCTGCCTATTTTGAGGTCTAGGCCATTATTCATCCAATTGCGATTCATGTAGCTACATTTAGATTATTTTAATAATATTTTTTTTGAATTACTTATTCACACCTAAATACCTAACACCTTTAAAAACGACATCTAAACATATTTTTGTTGCCTTGTCAAGATTTAACTAAAACTTAGTCGAAGCAAATATAATCCGCGTTAAATCCCCATAAAATCCAGCGAGCGGTGCGCTAGAATGAATAGACCAGGCCACATTCACGCTAGCTCATGAAAAGAGCGACCAAAAACGAATATATTCTGAGAGAGAAACGACTGAAATACATCGCTTGGTCGCTGTCCTCGCATAAGAGTGCAACTAGAAATAACTGTTACAATTAGACTCAATTTTTGTATTATAGGTATTGTTCCCTTCAAACTTACAGATCGGGATCTCTGTGGTCGGTCGGATTATAAAAAAGCCATTAGGCTCTCCGATCATTTTTGGCGTCGCTGGGTGCGAGAGTATCTCCCAACTATCGTATCCAGGCGTTCGAGTACGTTCGGCCACAGGGATTAATCTAATCTAAAACTAATCCGGCTCGAAGGACCAAATATAGACGAGGGAGAGAATGAACTGATTAAAAGGCTGGTGGCGTAGTGGAAATAGTGATATTTAAAATGATAGATGTGGTAGATGCTTACTAGAGGACTGTAATAAAAGGAATGAGAAAATAGACAAAAGCAAAAATATGACAATGAAGTTATAAAAAGAACAGAGCATAAAACAAAGTTGGCACAGCCAGTAACAGGTATAATCTTCATCTTCTTTTCTTGTCCGCCTTTAAGAGTGAAGGAGTCTGTGCTACATTCATCTATAGCACAGATTGGTGTGCACAAATATGGGAGTATTCCAATCCAGAAAAGCATTCAAGCATTACGGGCTTATCTATTCTTACACTTGACCTACGAGGGAATGTATTTATAACAGATAAACTTAGATACAATTATAACAATTATTATTAAATTACCATTAATTCTGGAATCCGTAGACTTCATAAGTACGTGTACGTGACATTTCACCGAGCGCACTGAAGGTATTTTGGAAACTTAGTGCTTCTAGCCTGTGTTTATTTCTTTGATTTAAGCTACATCCCTGTGAAAATACCTAAACGTGAAAATAGAAATACTTATAGTCAGAATACGGAGCGTAAACATGTTTACAGGATCTGTGGTCCGATTAAAAATTATAACAATCTTTTCTAGGATATATTCTAAGCTCGTCGGTTATTTCCAAAGTTAAACAAAAGTAGGTACTTAAATAAAATATATATCTAAGAAGTACATTATTTTTTGGTAATTATCTATTATAGGTAATGGTTAACATTGACGGTGCATACCATTTCGTATATATGTGTTTAATTTTCATTTACCCTAGGGTAGGTATCCTTTTATATTAGGTAAATCCAAAGTTTTAATTGAAAGGATCTATCTTACAGTGCCAATTCACCACTCGACACAATGTGAAGATTAATATTTGATCAATATTCTATTTAGAATAATAGTTTCTTTACAAATCAATTGATAATTCATGGGACTTGTATTTATTTAGTTGGAAAATACGGCGGGCACTTAAATCGACAAATGGCAACTTTGGTATTGACAGCGTATTAAACAGCTGCCTGCATGCCAGAATAATTCTGAAACTACTATGTAAGGGATATGTTACACTACGTTATCATATCAGGTATCGCTAGCAGCTATAAATACATATGAAATAAAAATAATGTACCTATTGTACCTATAAATACATATGAAATAAAAATAATGTACCTATTTATATATGAAATAAAAATAATGAAATATAAATAATGTACCTATTGTACCTATTACCTATACATATGAAATAAAAATAATGAAATATAAATAATGTACCTATTGTACCTATTACCTATAAATAATATACCTATAAATATGAAATAAAAATAATGTACCTATTGTACCTATAAATACATATGAAATAAAAATAATGTACCTATTGTACCTATAAATACATATGAAATAAAAATAATGTAAATATGCTATTGAACAATTTTATATAACAAACTTAATTTCTAAAAAATACATTATAAACAGGTACGAGTAAATGATATATTCTGTACAAATATAAATAAACATACAACACATTAGAAAACAAATAATCGAAAATATGAATTTGTTTACAATAAATTACTAAATCTATTAAACATCTAAATATACCAGTATTAACAATTTACTTAACTAAAATCAACAGAAATGTAAATCGAACAGCCTCTGAAGAGATTTTTTTGGCGCAAGAGGTTGCCATCTGGAACCTTGCTCATGTGAACTGTCCGACATTGCCGGTGATATAGGCTCATATATGCTACCTGTATAGGTACTGTCAACGCTATCAACCTCTACGTTATGATAGTCATCAGACTCTATGTCACTTGAAAGGATGACAACTTCTTCGTCTATCACGACAGGTGTTTCGCCTTCTTTATACTCGATCGTATTATCTGTCGAAGATGATAATTTTTCAGGTGGCGCCTTATCTTCAGCTGGCATCACTTTTTCAGAACGAAGACAAGTAAATGAGTTGTCTTCCATCTTGGTTTCTAGACTTTTGGATAGAACGTTTAAATCAAGGTTTTTAGGTAAACTGATATCTATTAAATCGACGAGTTCCCTCATTGATTTCTCGTCGATTATGATGTTGTCAAATTCATCTACTTTTTGGTTTAATTCCATTTCCAGTTCGTCTATACGTGTAGACTTCGGCGAGCTATTTGACGAAGAATTGGATGACTCAGCATTAATGGGCTTCAGAAATTCGGCCAACTCTTCATCCCACGCTCTTTCTTTAACTTCTTGATGTACTTGATTAGTCAGTTCATGTTCTTGACGAGCGTCTTCAAGGTCTTTCTTTCCTCTAATTCGGCGGTTCTGAAACCACACCTTGACGGTGCTGTCACTGACTTTCAACCTTTCCATCAGTATTCGTCGCTCGTCGCTATTGACGTAGGACTTTTTTCTGAAGACTGCTTCAAGGTATTCCACTTGCTCAGTAGTGAACATGGTCCTCTTGCGTTTGCGCTTCACTACAGCACTGAAGCCCCCATTTGAATTACGTACAACTGGAACAATAATAACATTAATTTATTTAGGTTTCAATAGATTAATACAAAATAATTTACTACACACTAATCGTTACTAAATACAGTTTAATACAAGTTACTGAAGCAGTTAGAAAGAAAGACATTTTTTTTGCCAGATAGCTCACAGTTTCAATATGCATGCATGCACGCATGAGTTATTATTACCTACTTATTGGTAAAATAATGAATGATAGTGGAAGTGAAAGTAGCATATCCAAGGAGAGATACAAATCTCTATGTATACCGCAATATATAAAAGTGTAAAGAAGAACTTACCAGAGATTTGAGCATGATGAGATTTCAGCCGCTGAGTTGTATGTATAGGGTACGACTGTGATATGGTGTTACACATTCGTCGTCGATCTTCTTGTGGCATATTAGACTGGTACTGAAAAAAAATTAAATGAAATTAACAAAAATTGAGACTGACAATAATATCATAATGTAAAAGAGAAAGGATAAAGTTAATTAATAAAACTTCAGGTTTTACCTGGACTGGTGAAGGAACAGGGTTTGCACTGGTAACAGTTGAGTTGAAATACGGATGATATGTATTTGATCTGGACTGTTGTTGTGACAGTGCACATTTCTGTCGTTCCATCATGTTGCTTTGAGAATATTGCTGAAACATAAATTACCTAATCCTTAGATAATGCAGATAAGAAATAGTATGTACAAGTTTTTGAAAGAATAAGCGTAAGACCAAAACACGCTTAAAATAAAGGAGAAATAGGTAATAAATACCTGATAATTATAATTTTGTTGCTGCGTGTTTTCAACCTTTGGTTGCCAAAGCTGCTGCATTTGCTGAGCCCACTGTTGAACCTAAAACGAATTACATACACATTATAATTTATGATAAATCCATAATTTTACTAATAAATAAAAATAAACATTGCTTACAAAATTAATAATTAGTATCCGACCGAAACTAGTTTTTTACAGCCGAAACCGAAACCGAATATCGGCTTCTGTCTCAGGTTCGGCGGAAACCGAACCCAAAACTTCATTTTATGGTAGGGTTTTCCTCGTTGTTTTTTTTGTTAACATTTATTTAATATATAAATAACTTTATTACTCTTTTAAAATAAAAATTCTAATATATGTTTGGCAAAGTGTGTAACTTAACTGCTTAATTTAAATACGTAAAAAACCTAGCAAATCAGTCTTTCTTTATTAGTAATATCAATCATTGTACGTTAGGAACTTAAACATGTATTAAAGTAAACTTCTTCTTTTACATAACTAAAAAACAAAATAACTTTTAACTTCTCTAGCTCTCAGAACTTCTATCAAAATTTGTAATTTACGTTAGAAGATTTACGTAAATAACAACATTACAACAGCTACAACGTACGTACACTTTACACAATAAAAGTAGGTTACTACCGACTAAGAGTTATTTATAAAATAAATACTCAAATTAACAACTTGATACGAAATAGTGCAAAATATAGCATACAAAATCACAAAATCAAACAGCGCTGGGCGCACGACACTGGATGAGAAGGATAGCTGGCCAGCTCCCATGCCGATGTCCTCCGAAGGCACAACAATTTACGAACACAGTTTCGAAACTAAAACTAAACGAAACAGAAACTAAACCGAAACTTAATTTTGGTCCGAAACTGGCTGAAACCGAAACCGAAATTTCGGTCGGATACTATTAATAATACAGAACTTATTTTTTTTCAAGTATCTGACAAAAATATAGGTAAGCATTAATCTAATTAAAAAATATGATAGTATGAATAAAACAAAAAGATTACTTACGCGATCGTTCGTAGATCGTTCGTTGTAGTTGGTTTGAATACTATTGCCGTTGTTAACACCGGGAAAGTTAACACTTTTGTAGTTAGAAGAGAACATTTTACTAGATGCACTGGGTACAACTGACATTAATTTGCAAATTCCCTAAACCTTTTATACAAAGTGATTAGCGATACCTTTACCCTCTCCAGCCCTTTTTTTCTAATGATAGTCGAACGGGTTAATTACGAGTACCTTCCTAAACGCTTCACCTAATTAGTTAATAACAATAATAATTGTTATCGGGTTTGCCAAAAGTGTCGTCCATTTTTTTCTAACATGACTAATGATTTTGTTATTGGAAAGGAAATACAACAAAAGAGAGAGTTATAATTAAAGTGTATTTTGTAAACACAAAAATATGTTGTTTGTGACACGTATTGTGGAATAACACAGGATAAAGCATGATCTGGATATTTTTAAATTTACTTACTTGTAAATTCTGGAAGGAAATACAACAAAAGAGAGAGTTTTTAATTAAACTTTATTTTGTAAACACAAAAATATGTTGTTTGTGACACGTGTTGTGGATCAACACAGGAGAAAGCACGATCTGGATATTTTTAAATTTACTTACTTGTAAATTCTGGAAGGAAATACAACAAAAGAGGGAGTTTTTAATTAAAGTTTATTTTGTAAACACAAAAATATGTTGTTTGTGACACATATTGTGGATCAACACAGGAGAATGTATGTCCTGGATATTTTTAAATTTACTTACTTGTAAATTCTATTTATACAATGTATTTATTTTGCTAGTCCGTGAGGTTTCCTTATAGCTGATAATAAGATACTTACTCAACTGCATCAACTATCTCCACCTTTTTAAAGTCTACATTATCGACGTTACTGATGTTCATTATGTTTTGCGACGATGGCCATTAACCATCTAGTGGATTGTCTGTTTGTTTGCCGAATCTATCAATGACTATTAGTATTCAGCGAACTTCCAGCGGCGATCCAACAAGTCTGTAAGGTCCTTTATCCATTGGGGTGACACGGCGCCTCGCGGATTGCCAGCGAACTACAAGTTTTTCTTTGATAGAGTTCACATAAATCGCACAGACCGGCAATGCAGACGCCAGCGGCGGACGTGCTCTCTGAATTTCGAATTCGCGTTCGAATAAGGAGTTTTCTTTTGGATGCATAGGAAATCTTCCATTTTATTTGCAGCTGAAACATAAACCTTACGTCATACTATAATGTTACATTACATGATCTGATCACGAGTAATTCCATATTATTGACGATCTCCTATTAAACTCAACAGTGCTTCCACCAGTTTATGTATCCACGGGATTTATTCCTGGACGGGAGGGATATCATATTCAAAGATCAGGTGCTATTTTCGAGTAACTATCTGTAGGTAAATAGGTAGATTACCTGTCAATTATATAAACAAAATCGGGTTTTATTTGGACAAGTAACTTAAGTTACATAAGTAAGTAAGAAAGTGGAAACGCTGCCAGCGTGATGGGCACCTTCCCGCCGGGTGCGACTCGGGGCTGTTTATTAGATTAAGGATTTTATTAGGATTTGGACACATATAATATGTTTATATTATATTTTAAGGTTATTACATATAAATTTGACAATTTGTATTATTGAATTTGACAATAAAATTATTTTGAACATTTTTCAGTAAGTAAGTACTAAGTATGCTTATCTCTGATGTTAAGAAAGAACACCAATATATTTTTTCGGAATAGAGAAAGTAACTCTATTTCAAGTCGACCTGTCCAAATACATTAATCAAATATAATGGCTAGCATCACAGAATACAATATCTATCTCCTAAATACAATATTTATTGTATTTTCATACTTTGCTCGCGATGTCCGCTTGAGCTGTTCCAGTATAGTTAGCCACTATATTTTGATCTCTCAGTATTCCTTTAATCTGCCTCTATTTCAAGAAAAGAGCGAAGTAAGAGATCAGCTTAAACTGGATATAGTATACGTGAGTGGCGAGTATGAATAATGCATTTTTGTTTTGGATTTTTATGAGAAAAGTTTTGATTATTTTCAGTTCGGTTCGGAATAAGTACCCAAATACAAGTAACGCCTAGACTCTAAGACGTTTGCAAAAAAATAATAGCGAGATGTGTGGGTAATTGTTATAAGAATGACGCGTATGTATGATTGTCTGTAAAATACCATAACTCCACAACCGTTGATCCGATTTGGACACGGCTTTGATTATTTGTCATATAATTTAATACACAATGTTTTTAGTCATGTCTGATAAACAATCGATTAGGAGTTTTCAAGATCCTGGAGTATGTTTGATGTTAGATGGGATCTCTGGAACGGTAACAGCTAGCTAGGTGGTTCGAGTTTGAGCTCAAATGTTTAGGACTATGGTACCCGTTTCACATCTGGAACCTTGAGGACTTGATGATGACCCGGAAAAAGTAAGGGGATCTCCGTAATGGTAAGTCGAGTTTCTTGAAAACTTAGAGTTGCTTGCTTGCTTATCGTATGGTTAGTGGCCAACCTATTTGTCAGAGTTGTTCAAGCCGCCCGTAGGCCTCTGACATGGCTTAACGACTGCTGACGAACGACAACAACTGAGACCGACTGCTTAACGTGCTTTCCGAGGCACGGAGGAGCTCAGATGAAATATGCCACTAGCGGTCACCCATCCTGGTACCGACCGCGCCCACGTCGCTTAACTGCAGGTTAAGCAGTTAAGCGACGATCACTTTCAGACCGTGCTCGCAACTAGGCTACGAGCTCCTCAACTTAGAGTCTTAGGTTCGAGTAATGTGCATAACAAGTACCTAATGTAGCAAGTAATATTCTTGATTGTAGCAACAAATGGTTGTAAAGTAAAGTAAAATTTATTGCACAAATAGAAAACAACAAACAAGAGATAGAAAAGGAAATAGAGAAGTACAATTTAGGCGGTTTTATCGCTAAGAGCAATATATTCCAGGCAACCTTCGGGCAGAGGAAATGATTTCGAGAGAGGTAGTAGGTGTGCAAGTTATGTTGATTGATCCGAACCATAAAGAATTACACCCCCTTTTATATCCATACACCATTATCCTCTTCTACTCATTGCAATAACACTACGGAGAAACTTCATTCAATGTCCTTATTTACATACATTGTCATCTCATGTTTCATCACATTGTCATCTCATGTTTCATCACATTGTCATCTCATGTTTCATCACATTAATTTAAATCGATAAATAATTGTTTTCGTCGCGCCTTCTTGGCAAATAAATCACTTGCAAAAGTCACTGCGCACGATATCGCAATAAAAACTACAAAAATAAGTAATAAATCCATCTCGCTACATTTATTATGGTACCAGTTATTGTTTATCCAAGGTACTTTTGTCTCAATCGAACTTGCACACAGACTACATAAAAATGGTAGAATGGACGTTCATCGTAAATACTGCCTAAACGGCTACATCCCATTTGGTAAACCTCATATTATACCTACTAAAAAGTTGCGTTTGGTAAACATTTGTTAATTAATACTTTTAGGTCCGTTTGGTAAACTTTTGAGTAATTACATGTTTTGTATACCGTTTGGTAAACTTTCAGTTGAAATGGGTACGGTCAGGTAAAAAAAAAAGAAAACACGTGAATAGATAATTGGTTATATATTTTTAATCACAGGATATCTACTAAACAATTAAGTTTCTTAAGAAAAATCACAGTCCCATTTGACTATTTTAATACATGGTGGAACAGGTGATGGATATTCCCATGGTTTGGGTCAGTACCCATAACTGAATAACGTTCACTGTGCGATCATATTTGTTATCGTGAAAAAAATCAGCTGTTTCATACATTTAGGTCGTAATAGCTGTTGAACCTTTATATGGGAAGTCTGATTTTTTTGCCGTAATAAATAAGGTTCCATAGTAAAAATTGTTCAGTTATGGGTACTGAACACTTTTAAAAAAACCTTTCGCTGATTTCGCTATAAAATTGACACTGACTGTACCGTACAAAAATAACAATAATATCATAGTTTACCAAATGGAACTAAATGTATGAATTAACAAAATATTTACCAAACGCAACTTTTTAGTAGGTATAATATGAGGTTTACCAAATGGGAAGTTTACCAAATGGAATGTAGCCGCCTAAACAGATGCAGCTAGCTAAAGTGTACCATCTGTCAAAAAACTTAGATTAAAAATCAACCTTATATCTGAGCTATATGGTACATTTCTGATACTCAAATTTTGAATTTTTAGGTAGATTACCATGTGGTCGATTGTACGAGTTACGCACAGGACAGATTACTTTATATGTTTATAGCTATCAAGTTCGTGAAATAAATAAAATGAAATAAAATAAAATATACTGACGTAATCAGGATATTCAGGATATTTTGGCCGCAAACAATCTCTAACGTTAACCTGTGGGCTATGGCGCGTGAAAAACCCTTATCTGAACAGATCCGCCGTAGGAAATGGTTGTGGATAGGGCACACCTTACGTCGCCCAAATAGCACGCCTCCTTGAACTGGCAACCAACAGAGGGATCTCGCAAACGGGGCAGACCCAGGGCTACATGGAAACGTAATCTTCAAAAAGACCTGGATGCGGCTAAAATATCCTGGGAAACCATAGAGTCTGCGGCATCGGACAGAGCGCGGTGGAAGAATATTGTCTCAGCCCTATGCACCACTAGGTGTTCTAGGACCTGAAGAAGAAGAAGAAGATACTGACGTAATAATAACCGTTGATAATTTATTAAATTCAAATCAAAGCTTTTGGGGTTGTGGGTACTGTTTCAGAAAATAATGTATCTCTCGAAAGGCATAGAAAAAATAACCATACGATTGAATCACATATTTAGTACTTTTATCAACCAGTCTATCCCTGAAAATACATAGGCATGTCCCAAGGCCGTTGAACTCAATGTTTGATTCTCCGCATCCATCCTGCTGCAGATCGCCAATATGGGCAGGTATATAAAAAATCCCATCTGAAAAATGAATAGCTTTCTAGTCTTTGAAACTGACCATTCGTAGAACAACTTTGCTATTCCCGAACAACTCCAGTGTCCTGAAATATTACCAATAACACAAGTTTTCAGAATATAATAACTTACCTGCTTTCTTTTTGGCTAGGTATAACGAATTAGGTTATTTTTGAACTTCTAATTGTTATAATAGTATACAATACGTATACGAATCAATATGTGAAGAAAAAACTAAGACCACACGAAGTCCTGCATCTTGATGGCCATAATATTCTATACTAAGACCTACGGTCTCAACTCGAATTCTTTTGATGTTGATGTGGGCAAATCTCCACCATCAACATCACAAAAGAATTCGAGCTGAGACCTTAGGTCTTAGTATAGAATATTATGTCCTGTATTGACTACCAGATTCCAATATAATTCCACGGCTATTATTTCAGGTGGAACTGAGTCAAACAGTCATAAATCAACCGATGCGTTTCAGTTCTGGATACGTGTATACCTGTCCGTTTATTTGTTCGGCCGGTAGTCGCGTTACTCGGTACAAATCTGATAAACTGCTGGACGCACTCTCACGCGATATTCATGGGTTTTCGTGAGAGCTTAGAGCAAATGGTTTTAAGAGTAGAAATGACGATATTCAAGATTGTTTAATTGTAATTGATTTAATTACGATCAATTAAACAGTCATTGTTTATTATTATACCGACACATGAGCCCATGCATCCAAATCTTCAACGTTAGCGATGGTACCTCCATCCTACCATCCTAGTAGCCTGTGTCATCGTATTCTCCTTATACAATAAAAAAAACAATTAGTAAAATTACGTAATTTAGATTAAAACATACCTACAATAAAACATAGTAAGACCAAGTAAAACGTACAACAGTAGTGCAAAACCTTCACTGCTTCGTTATAACAGTAAGTAATAGCTTTGAAAATAATAATTAGTCACCTCGTTAGTACTCGTAATACCATAGGTAGTTAACGATTGATAAACTTTTAAGTGAAATTTTGTTTGTGTAAAATTAAAACTATTATCTAATCAAATCAACAATCGCCAACCCGCAGGCCTAGCGTGGCGATTGTGACATTACCTGCGCAAGGTGGTCGGAAGCGACTGGATGAGAAGAGCCGAAGATCGGGCTCAATGGCGCGCCCTGGGAGAGGCCTATGTCCAGCAGTGGACTAGAGTGGGCTGCTGATGATCTAAGAAATCAAAAATGTTATAATATAGTACTACATACACTTTAGTCGAAATAGTTACGTATAAACCAGGATAAAATAAATCTTAGATTAGAGTTGATTTGAGATTGGGTGATGTTGATTTTCCATGCAATTATACTCGTATGCACATCATATTATCTAAGTTTTTCTTATCCTATTTTATCCATGTATAATGTATAATTTTTTTATATAAAATATTAACTACACATACTTCAGATTCTTCTACATATATCTCAGCTACCGGCACACGCGAGCCCCAACCAAATTTCACGGGCCTACACCCACCTTAATTCACAGAGATTGACCGATTAAACAAGTAATTAAGTATCGACGCTCATTCTGTCGTGGTGACTCTCAAATTTGCATGTTAAACGAAGTTTAACTTTAGTTTTCATTTTGGAAACCTTATTGAGATGCGTTGCTCGCGTGCTTGGCCCGGGGACACTTGAGGTTACAACATTACACACACGGTCACACACAATTAACATACTCCTTAAAATAAGGTGATAAAGTGTAGTTTAGGAAAGAAAAAGTGTTTTATGATCGTGGTAAAGCCGTGATTGACTTTTTAATTGTATTGTTAATGTCAGTGTTAAGGCGTAGAGATCGCTTGCTCCGATTGTGTGCGGTCGATTATTTGAATTCGATTGGTTAAAGTTGTACCGAGACTTTATTTTTAATTTTCGTTTCTAAAAATGAAAAGGTACTTTCTGGCTATGATCAAATAACTTTTTATTATGAAACCGATAACTTAATTTAACGATATTTTAAATAACATAGGTACTTACCGAATAGTGATTAAACTAATAAAGGTCATTATGTTTTTGATTGCGTATTTACTTTACCTACCGTATATTCACCTGAAACAAAGATATTAATCATTATAGAAAGGAAAGTTGCGAAAACGTAGGTAATTTCACCTATCCGCTCTCCACCTATGTACAACTTCTAAACGCAAAGGAAATAAATTACGTACTTACGTCCGTAAGCCATATTAAGCGACCCCAATTAGCCGAAATGAGATATATGGTTGCAAAATATATATTTTGTTTTGAGGGGCGAGAGAATCGATACCCCGTTTGCGGGCGGTGGTCAAGCATTAAAATATTAAGGGGTCTCTAATCTCCCATGATTGAATTTGCGTTTCCGTGGCCCCCGTGTGCTTAACTCGTTGAGCTATGTACCTATCTGTCTTTGTCTCTTACTACGAATTCTCGCATCTTTCAATTGCTTGCTTGCTTATCGTATGGTTAGTGGCCAACCTATTTTTCAGAGTTGTTTAGGCTGCCCGTAGGCCTCTGATATGGCTTAACGACTGTTGTCGAACAACCGGGACCGACTGCTAAACGTGCTCTCCGAGGCACGGAGGAGCTCAGATGAAATAAGCCACTAGCGGTCACCCATCCAGGTACCGACCGCGCCAACGTCGCTTAACCTGCACGATCACTTTTAGTCTATAACATTTTGAAGATGTTATTTCAAGTTAAAGATAATCGTAAAATTTACGTACTACCTACATATTTTATTTTAGACGTATTCTTCATTGCTGAGGGTCGTGATTACCATTCTATGGATTTACTCACATATACTCGTAGAAATACTTTCTTGGCAGATTTAATGGGGTAGTAGTAGCAGAAAGTTTATTTTTTATGAAAAGACCTGAACCAGTTTGCATTGTTCGTATATTTTGTGGCCAGTGAAGCATTAGTAACTGTTCCTAAGCAAATGTTCTTATGAATATGTGGAGTGAGTTACTTTCGACTTTCCATCGATGAATAGTAGTACGGGACCAACGTATGGGATAAATCTACAGGCAGTACACAAAGCGTGCGGAGCCCTGATAGCCGAGTATCTAAAGCCGTGGTGGAGGAGAGCGCGAAAATTAGCATTTTAATAAATACACACCCTTTGAAACGTACCGTCCATAAATTCGGCTGGATCTTTATAATCAAATTCAAACACATAACTCTTATGAATATGGAAAGTTGGAAAAACTGATTACTTTTGGGTTTTCTTTTTGAAATATGTCCGTATGTGTACTGAAATACTTAAGTAAATAAATCTAACTTTGCCAAATTGTGTATTTTTAATATCATTAGCATGTCTGGGTCATGTTTTCTGTATTGTAGGTACTATGTACTTACATATAAATAATGGAAGATCCAAATTCTAGTTAATAAACATTTTAACTTATATGTGTGGGTACAAGGCATCATGCGATTATAAATAAGTCAGATATGGGAATACAATCAATTAATATAATGTAGTAAAGAAATATCTCGTATAATATCTATAGCATATCTAGATCATGTTTTCTGAATTGATCTATGTATTATAAGTAATTAAAGGCCCAAATTCTAGGTTATAAACATTTGTACTCACATATTGCAACGGTACGCTTTCGGCAGGTTCCCGAAAGCTGTCGTTACATACAAATACCACATAATTGCACTGTTTTACATAGTTTTCATCTTAAAGTTGCGAATGTCTAGGTTATCTGTCGGTTTGTTTACGTTATCGTTGACATTTAGATTCTTAATAATTTTCATGGCACAAGCCACTAGGCTCTGGCCAAATATAAACATTTTCATCCGAAGCGTTTTACGTGGAACGGAAATAGCACGAGAATGATTTTGCTAAGTAACATAGGGCCTTTATTTCATAATACTTCCACGATTGATTGAGAAAACCTTGGTAGCTCATTATGAACGGTAAAAAACACAGCGGCCATCGAAATAAAATCGATATTGTCTGTAGTTCTTTTCATTCAAATCTTCGGACGGAGATTTTTATAGTACCTAGATACATAGTTCAATTCAGAAAACATAACCCAGATATGCTATAAATATTATACGAGATATTTCTTTACTACATTATATTGAACTAATACGAGTTCGTTTATAAAATTTCCTATTCTCTATATACTCGTATGTGAAGTCTGAGATTGCAAAGCTCATACTTCTTATAACTTTAATTACTTATGTATGTGCCATATATGTATAGTAAGCCTGTATACGGCTATTAAACTAAGCAAGTGGATCGCGGTCATCGTAATCTTGGATAAGGGCTGGTACATAAATCAAGTGGGGTGACACGGCGCCCCGGGCCTTTACTTTATCTACTGTGTGCGGTTGACGCCGCCTTCTACATCTGCATGTTTCTAGATGAGCCTTCTATAGAATTTATTAACCTGTTGTGTGTTATACTGGAGTTGAGAATCGGAATAAGAAAGTGAATAAATTAGATAGATAGATAGATAGAAACACGGTATTGTAGACAAATACAGGAAAAGATAAAACTACAGAGAAAGGCGGCCTTATCGCTTAAAGCGATCTCTTCCAGGCAACATCTGATGTTAATTGGTCATTAAAGAGATTAGCGACAGTGTAGTGTGAAGATATGAAAAAGATTACTAATACTTAATACACAGTAAATTTAGTAAAATAAAAATTATGAGCTTAGTGAAATTGCGGTCATCAAAGTCAATTTTTTTAGGGATCCGTACATCCGACAAAGAAATATATTTGTCGCTCCGTCGTCGTCCGTCCGTCTGTCACGCGCGTTGAATCTTTCAACTGATATTGCTACTGGATCACCTAGGGCAAAAGATAAAAGTTAATTTTTTTATTTCTCGGCAGTAAAATGTGCTAAATCAAGATAACCAGTTATTAAACTTGTTAATAAACATCAGCTATATTAATGGTTAAAGTTAGTAGAGGGGGGATGCTCTGTCCCTTTCTAGCAAAACAGTCCTTATTATCCTGCTTGGCAACATAATAAGGACTGGCGCTACATAACTGTGACGTCACAATTATCTATAGCCGTCTCTTTCTACCGTCTGGTTTTTGATTGCCTATAGCTATTTTATTTTTCAGTGTATTTTAATTCTGTTTTCACATTTGACCATAAATTTATTGTCTATTTTCTTATTTTTATGAAATGTATTTAATATTTGATACTTGGAAACTACCCCATTCCAGGCCACCAAGTGCCACCTGGCCGGCGTGACGCCGCTGAACAAAATGTGGAGCCCCAGCTCCGTCTCAGCTCTCTCTCTCTCTCTCTCTCTCTCCCTCTCTCCCTCTCTCATACACACACTCTGGCAATGTTATCATTACTTACGAGTATCAATCATCAAGTAAGTCTCTTCCATATCAGCTCTATATGCCGGTTTCCGATAATTGCTGCCGCCCGCCCCGGCTCCGAACACCTCTGACCCGTTCTGAAACTTGCAGCCGATCACAATTTATTAATGTTCCGAAGTTTTGTCTTTCCGAGTTGGGAATTAGGTACGTTTGTTTATACCAAATTCCGGAAATTGTGCAAAATTTAAATCGAATACATTGATTCAATTTGACTTTTATTGGAATTCGTGGAAGTTAACTGAAATAGTTATATTTCATTTAAAAAAGTTTTCTTTAATACTTAAGTTTGACTTAAATATGCAAGTAGGTTACTTGTCTTACTGATATTACTTAAGTATTTTATAATTTAATGCAAATATAACTTTGATTCTAGTACATACTTAGATTGCTATTTTTTTTCTTTTCTATAGTGGACAATAGCAACCATGGAGCGGGTAATGTTACCGTGAGCCCAATTCCACTGTTTAACAATGTTTGTTATTCTTATCCAATTAATAAACGATCATGTTTTCGTATCGATTCCACTTTACAAATCATATTCAACACCGCACGCTAACACATTTATGAGTGGACTGATCGATCTTTGACTTAACCGTAACGTAACATTAAATCGAATGGTTCTTGACTATGATAGCATACGAGAAATATTAGTATCTTGTAGCAAGTAGAATCGGTTTCCCATAGGCTTATGTGGAGAGAAGACTTAAATGATCACCATAGGGTTGACACGAGGTGGCTAAAGATCGGTAGTGGTGGAAAACGGCAGGGGAAACCGTTGCCCAGCAGACCCTAGAAGAAAAAGAAAAAGAAACACACATTATTGCCACAAAAAAATAAAAAATGATACATATTTAGTTCACTCCATAATACTATTGGCACTAGCTAGAGGCTAACAAAAAAATTGTCATCCCCATTCTGTCCACAGCTAACTGTTTTCAGTATGAATGTCTAATTCACTTTAATTTCTTATTAAACTTAAAAACTTTGGCTACTAACAACGAAGTCGCTAAAGACCGACTTACCCGGCTTTAATGTAAAAGTAGGTAGTAGCTTGCTATACTTTAACGTCAAAGAGATCTGTAACAGCTGCGGCGAGCCTGATTTATAGAGTACACGCTCGACCGTTGTATTATGGCGCTAAGGGATACCGGAAGCCTTATTTTCGTCAAACTGTAATGTTTCCCAATTTTTTTTATTATTTTTTTTGTATAGGGAAACCAGACGAGCGTTTGCTCCAGATTCAGATTCAGATCTTTATTTATAATATTCAATTATACGTCACATACATTTACCATTATAAACCATTGCATTTGGGCCACCTGATGGTAAGTGGTCACCATCGCCCATAGACATCTCACCTCAATATAAAGTTAATAGAGGGTTTACGATGCGCAGAGGACTTGCTAACCTTGAGGACTTAAATGGAATGCCTCATGTGCCGGTAATTATGCTGGCTCTCTTACCCTTCAAACCGAAACACAACAATGCGAGCATTGCTGCTTTGAGGCAGAAATAGGTGAAAAGGTGGTACCACCCCAGGCGATCCTGCACACCAGGATCTACCACTTCAAAACATTACGAGTACATGACGTTCATCCATCATTGTCTTTTAAAAAATATGATTGTCGTAGAAATGGCCGTAGAATAGAAGCAAATAACCAGGGATTTACTTACAGATTTTGTTTGTGGGCCATAAGCTGTTGTAGGTAGGTTGTTATTACAAATTTACGATTAAGTAACTAGCAGTTTTCACTTACGTAGGTACCTACCTAATTCTTCGATCACTATGGAATCAGCCACATCGAGCGACTTTCTCGGCAGATTTAATGGGGTGGTTTTCCATTGAATTATTTCATTCAATATAGGTAATATAGCCGGCATCCGATAGCCATCAGGCCACCAACGCTCTTTACACTACATACCTACTTGCGTGTATCTTTTTATAATTAACGGTCCACCAAACTTGCGCATGCGGCAATGTCACCTGCTTTACACACAAAACACTACCCCGATCAAGCCCCGATCTTATCCTGCGGACAGGGCGGTCGCATAAATAAATTAACTAATTCCGAGATCCGACCTAAACATCTAGCTATGTTTTGTACCTATAAGATCACCTCTAGGTACCCAATTCTTCAAAAAGAGATTATGTATTTGGCGGTTGTATATACTGCATATTGTATATTTATTCATTTTTAACCAATTGGAATATTTAGAACATTGCGGTTACGTCAACATAATATGATACGCATTACACAAAAGTGTTAAATTGAAATTTTGCTTGGCTTGGCTAGTACCTACTGTTAAGCGAAGAATAGGTCATTACATCTAATAACATCATAATACGAAAAAAATAATTATTAATAACATAATTATAACTTATAGCTGCTGTAAATGGACATTGTCAGAAAAATAATAATAAATACAGTAATTAGCTGCTGTATAGAGAAGCATTGTCAAAAGCTGTAAAGGCTCAAATAAATATATTAAACATCAGGAATACTTATAAGTATACTTTCGATTACAGGAATAAGACAGAATTTTTTTGACTTCGCCCATCATTTCATTTCACGTAGGTATTTGATTGTAGACCCTAAGGTAAACCTCCATTACCAGTTCTCACTAAATAATTCTCCGATTTATATGTGACTACCACTATGGCGGACTAGCTAAAGGCCCAAAATTAAATATTATACCAATAAAAAGGATAATAATGGCTTCCCCCACATCCGACCTCGCCGATAATTCCTCCGTTCGCCGCCCAATAAATATACCTTCGACGTTTCAAGTTAGAAGTTGGTATATTTCATCATAACCTGGGGCCAGACAGGAACCATCCGCCCTTCAGCTCGCAGCAATAAAGGGAATCCCTTTAAACGCGGGTATCCTTGTCCCTTCGACTTATAAATATCAATTTATCCAGGATGTCAAATGCGGGTAAAGCCTGGCCATTTTCACATTACGAATCGCCTGCCATCCGTCTTGTGATCGCCCGCTTTATCTCAATTTTTTCATGAAATTTTTATGTTGAACAGACTGTTCTGAGCTCCTGAAATTGCTTCTCCGTAATTACTGAAAAGATTGGTGTTTAAGGAATGTTTTGGTGGATTCTTAACGTACAACGTTTTCATGTGTAACGGTTTAGTTTTTATTTGTAGTCTGTATTTATGCTTCAAAGCAAAAAATGCTGTCTTCCGGTACAAAGCTAGAACAAAACAGACCAGGTTTATTTTTAGGCATTAAATCCTCTGTCTGTAGACATACATCACAGTACGAACACAAATTCCGCGCGACATTTACACCAATTGCGAACCGCGATGCAAGTTCACATTAACATTCATTAAATACTTACGTCCTCGCCTTTAAATTTACAGTCAACCTACAAAAATAGAGCAATATATTACGTGGATTTACGGTACAAATATATGTAAAGTTTGCCAGATATATTATATCCAGGGGTTGGTCCCAAGATGAGCGGGGGTGTACGTGAAAACATTCAGGGACGTGCCTTAGCATAATGCCTTCGTAGGGCGCTGAGGATGCTAAGCTTCCGCAATTCGTCTTGCAGGAATCCCTAATTTGAAATGTGGATGAGTTTCGAAATGCCGGAAGTTAATATACAACTCGGTTTTGCTGTAAGCCGAGAAAGGTGTAGAGTAAGTAGGTACAGTTTGTTGATAAAATCTCGAGTAAATTAAATATAGAAAGTTGTAATGAAAGGAACATACTACATATAATGTTCTAAGAAACATTATTATTTTGAAATTATATGATAAAACGTATACTTCTATGATTATAATCACTGACGGTATAACATCTCAGTGTATGATACTGTTCAGCATAGATTTTCAAAACTATACCTTAACATCTATGTAAAAAAAACTTAAACAAGACCTTCTAAATAACAACCGCTGAAACCGCAGCATATTTTTCTTCATTACAAGCTTGTGGATTTAAATTTTTCGCTTCAAAGTTGTTAGGAGATTAGCGACAAAGCGGCAGCGATATCTTAAATGTGGATCTGCTGTAAACAAATTCGCGCTCGCGCGCCTTTTATTTATGAGTTTATTTATCATTAACAAATTATTAAAGCGCAGGAGTAACATTTTTTTGGTACGTTCTTTTCGCTTGTAATTTTACCTTGTTACGTTTTAAAGTGAGTTTGATGTTTATCGTAATTGCTGCAAGATTGGTTGGGTAGTAATTAAAAAAAAATGCTTCTGACACGGATTTCATTGCGTAATGACAGCGTGTAAGCGTTAAATTGGCAACACATGCGATTGTTAATTTTAATAAGTTATAATTAATGCAGAATAGCAGCATAAATACCATTCTCAGACTTTTTGTTTTCTTAACAGTCTATAGTAGCCTTTATTATAAAAAAATAATTACTTATTATATTTCTATACTAAAATTCTTTCTATGCTAAAACTCTTTGAGAAAAAGTCATCATCGTCAAGATCATAGCAAAATATATAAGAACTTATTTATAAAACTGTCGCCTTTCTAAAGCTCAGAACGTATTCGCGTCATAATTTTCCATAAAAACATTGTTATATTAGCAAAACAGAAAATGCTCACAGAACACTCAACATTTCAAGACAATGCTGCCTTGAGAAAAATGTAAGAGAACGTTAAAAAGGCCCAGTGTTAAGGCTATAGGATAGAATATTTCGTGGCGGTACAAAGAGGCACCGTTAAGGGCGAACAATGGCGTCCCATCTGCTCCCACTTCCGAGATTCAATTAAATTTTTACTGAAGATTATCACGCAGACGTAAAGTATGAGTGGTAGCCCTATTACGTACCTTACGTCATGTTGTATCACGTGGAATTCTGCTGTGGGTTTACTTTATGTCATTCTATGAATATGGTACATTGAAACACCCAAACTCTCTACAGGCATGTATACTGCATTGAAAAAAATTAAAATGAAAAGTTTATTTACTTATTAGAACCACCTGAATCTTGGAAGTCGGTACTCCGTCGTACTTTCCGTGCAAGCATATGACTTTTTTTTTACAATTTATAACATTACATTGGTAGGTAACTATACTATACCTAAATGAAATTTGGAACAAGTTAATCAAAAGGAATTTAGAATATGCCTAATAATAAAGAGGCAAGTTATGTGAGGGTGGGGTGTGTTAGGGTGTGTGGGAGTTATATTAGTTTCTTACAATCGATTAGTTAAGACAACTGTCTATCTTTTTAAATGATGCTTTTCCCTCTCTGGATCCCTCTCCACCACAAAAATCTTAGCTTAACGTTGTTTACTTTTAAATTATTATCTACTTCCATTTCCCGCGAGTATCATGGTATAAGTATCAAAGTATACCTACATCCAACACACATAACTAAGTAATATTGGAATAATAATCTCAAAACTTACTATGAGCTACGAGCGGACTCTGACAAGCACAACTGGAAGAAGGAAGGAACAATAAATGTAGGAACGCGCTATGTGAGCACATGGAATGACGTAATGTCAGTTGTATGAAAGGGAAAAGGGAAGATCTTATACCCGGGTGTTGTGCCTGGTGACCAGATGCCCTGGTCCAACTATGGGTGTTTGGAACTCGTATATATGTTAAGTCCCAGGAGAATTTCGATAGCGCGTTC
Organism: Hofmannophila pseudospretella; assembly: GCA_947369225.1. NCBI lineage: Eukaryota > Metazoa > Arthropoda > Insecta > Lepidoptera > Oecophoridae > Hofmannophila > Hofmannophila pseudospretella. Next base: position 5,883,854 of record OX376321.1, on the reverse strand, counting down.
TACACCGATGTGAGTAGGTACTAATCGTAGTGGCGCGCGTCGTGCGTCGCCACTATAGTAATGCCGTAAGTTAGCTTGCTTACTAACATTCCTCACCTAGGGCGTCAGCTTTAATCGCTGTAGATTAGATCCACACCCATTTTACACACCTGTCCGATGTGTAAATTGGCGAATGGCCTTGGGAGCGAGCGCTACAGTCGTGTAGATCCCCAAGGCAAGTCTAGAATGTTATCCTGCTCGCGGTTGCTGCCTGCTATAGCTCTGGTTCCCTCAGAAACAGAGATAACTGAAACTTCTAGACGAAATCTGCACTGTGACAATCCTCACCTTTCCTCTCCCTTTTCCTTTCCCATCTGACTGCGGAGAACCAGTGGTCAATCTCTGCGGCCTCATCATCACACAGTTTGATGATGATGAGGGGGGGGGGGGACCACCCGCGTGTTTGTGCCGTGCGCGGGGACCCGTAAGGGGGGATGAAGGAATCCTGGAGGTTGAGTCGGCCTGGGTCGGCAACACGCCTCTTTGGTCCGGATTTCCTCTTACACGGGAGGTCGCAGCCTAGCCAGCTGCGATCAATCGGCTGCGGTGTCCGCTATTGTGGCCACCAGGCGAGTGTCCCGGGGTGATGAGGTCTGCAGCCGGCGGTGCACGTTTCCCGCAACTTGATCGGTGCGGTGCAGCTTGTACCGTCCGTCTCGTGGACAGCCCATCTTGGGGCGCTATACCTAGCCGATAGCCCTGGTGTCTACTATAGACATCCCCGACGTTGAGGGCTCCAAGGAGGGTGGGGAGTCGGCAGGTGAATAAGGATACAGATTCAATATGGAACCTTACAATCAAAATAAAACAAAACAAAGTTTGCCCAAGGGCAAGCATAATCAGGACTCCGGACCCTCAGGGGGGGAGTCAGGCAACCGAAATCAATCCTCCGGACCCTCAGGGAGGGAGGCAGGTGTAACAAAATTAGGTAAAGACAGACATGATCAGACCTCCGGACCCTCAGGGAGGGAGGCTGCTCATCAGCAACAGAAAATTTGGCCCAACCAGTCCTCCGGACCCTCCGGGAGGGAGACTGGTAACAAGCATCCTGAACGAGAGCAGCGCGATGGTGAAAGGAGATTCGACAAAGAAGGTCGAACGCAAGACTCCAATCACAATCGTGGCGGTTACTCGGACAGGAGGAATTTCCGAAGCAGAGGTTACCATGGTAGAGGTAACCAATGGAGAGGCAGAGGTGGGGCCCCCCGGAGCGGCGAACGCCGGGTCCTCGGCAACGAGGAGCAAACTAGCAGTACGCCGCCCACGAGTAGCCACACACGTCCTGCAGATCACGGGGAAAGCTCTGGCAGTACCCCCAGGGGAAAGAAGAAAGCGACTGGCTGTGACATTCGCAAAAAGCGTGAACTCCAGCGACAGGAAGCTTGCATCAACACGGACGGGAAACCTAAAAGACAGAGGGAAGTAAGCGATGAGACTGCGGATACTGTCATTGTGAATAAACGACCAAAAACACAAGGTGACTCGTACAGTGAGGTCGTGACTGGCGTCAGGATGGCTATCATGGCTGAGAACTATCCTGACACAGTAATAACGGAGGAGAGTCTGGGAGCTATAAGGGGTGCGATCTGGGAACTCCTGGAGGAGACCTCTGACCCTCTTCCGGTAGTCAACTCGGGTGCATTGATCGGTGGCATGGTGCATATGATGTGCGAGGGGAAGCAAGCTGCGGAATGGCTCTGCAGTCTAGATGGTAAGACTGTTGCGGGCATTCAGCTGAAAGTGGTGAACGCTGAGGATATGCCGAAACCAGTGAAAATGTCTTGGAGGACCAAGAATACCTGGTGCCTGGACGAATCCAGAGTGTTCGCCATGCTAGAGCGCTTCAACTCGGGTCTACGAACCTGCGACTGGAAGATTCTGAAGACATATGTCGTAGACGGATTCACCAGACGCATAGTCCTTGTGGACTTTGTATCTGCGGAGTTCATTAAAGCTCGGGGCTACTGTCTTCAAGCTGGTATGGACAAGAGTACCTTCAAAGTCCTGGAAGATCCAAACCTAAAGGTGAAGGTACCAGTAACTGAGGAGGTGGAGAAGGTCATGGAGGTGAAAAACACTGCAGCTGAAAATGACAGCGGTGAGGCCGTGGCACCGCCGGTAATCACTGTGGACCTGACCGACCATAAGGCTGATCAGGTTGAACCAACGGAGGCTTCACAAGATTCTGACGACCTGTCGGGGCACATTGATGGACTTGGGCTGTCATCGTCGCCCCTTACGGAGGAGAACATGGAACAAGATCCCGCCGGGGGTGACCAATAACGGTCTCCCCTCAAAACACCATATGACTAACAGAGGTGGGACTCAGGTGCGTACAGATCAATCTACATCACTGTAGAGCAGCGATGGCCACTTTGGCCCGCTATTTGGTAACAAACAATTATGACATTGCACTAATCCAGGAACCCTATATATATAGGGGGGAGGTTAAGGGACTAAGCGGTATTAATGGATTCGTTTATTATCAGTGTGCTTCTAACGATGTGAGGACCTGCATATTTGTCAGAAATGGCATAGATGTTGTGCCCTTACGGAGTTTCTGTTCCAGGGACCTAACTACGGTTAAGGTCTGCACCAGAGATGGCGGAGGAAAACGGTCTTTACTACTAACCTCTGCTTATCTCGACTACAATGAAAAAGATCCTGTGTCAGCAATGATCAGGGAACTGGTTGACTACAGCAGCCGAGAAAACTTGGACCATATCATCGGATGTGACGCGAATGCTCATCACACAGTCTGGGGCAGCTCGAATGTGAATGAAAGGGGAGTGAAGTTACTGGATTATTTGGTAAGTTCATCTTTGCAAATTATCAACACGGGGAATCGTCCTACATTTGTTAATGCTAGGCGGGCAGAAGTTCTTGATCTGACTGTGGCCTCTAACAGGGCCAGCTGTAATATCGTTGGTTGGCATGTTTCGGATGAGATATCTGGTTCTGATCATATGTACATTTGTTTTAAATATAAACTGTTTGAACCTGTTCGAATGGTAAGTAAAAGAAACCCCAGGCACACAGACTGGTACTTGTATAAGAGAGACTTAAAAGTGGACCTGGGAGGGACGAAAGGTAAGCTAAACTCGGTTAATGACATTGAACTTGAAGCGGACAGGTTAGTCCATGCGGTGAAAACTGCCTGGACTAATAACTGTCCGGAAAAAGTAGTTAGGTCGAAAAAGGTACCGTGGTGGACACCAGAGTTGGTCAGGCTGCGTAAGGAGGCTAGACGTAGTTTCAATATAGCCAAAGTAACTAAAGATTTTACTGAATACTCACGTTGCCTGACCAACTACAACAAAGCGGTACGCAAATCAAAGAGGAGAGCCTGGAGAGAACACTGTCAAAATATTAGCTCCATCCCCGAGGGGATGAGATTATCTAAAGCCATCTCTACAACCAGAGCGAACCCCTTGTCAAGTATTAGGAACGAACACGGGAAACTTACTGAAACGGGTAAAGAAACGTTAGAAATAATGTTCAGAACCCATTTCCCGGGATGTAGATTTGTAGACAACGGCTATGATGATACAATCAACCAAGAGGTACAAAACAATAGACACACTATCAAAGAAGACTGGACTTCTGCAAGGAATGTGGTGGATGAATTGAGGGTGAAATGGACTTTGAGCAGTTTTCAACCATTCAAGTCCCCAGGTCCGGACGGCATCTACCCCATTCTTCTTCAGGAAGGTGCGGCAATTTTAAATGCCCACCTGTGTCGATTGTATAGAGCATGCATTGCTTTCGGGTATATCCCGAAGGCTTGGAGACGAGTAAGGGTCATCTATATACCTAAACCAGGTAAGGCAAACTATGAGGAGGCTAAATCATTCAGACCGATAAGTTTGTCCTCGTTCTTCCTGAAGGCCCTTGAGAAACTGGTCGATAGATACATAAGGGATGGAACACTTAAGAGGTTCCCGCTCCATAAACTACAATGTGCATATCAGCCGGGTAAATCTACCGAAACGGCCCTGCACTATGTGGTAGGTAAGGCAGAGCATGCCCTTGATAACAAGGAAATATGCACTGCTGCATTTCTTGACATAGAAGGAGCATTTGATCGCACTACATTTGAGGCCATTGATGAGGCGGCTTCTAAACACGGCATAGAACCCGCCATACGCAGGTGGATCAACAGTATGCTCAAAGGAAGAATTATCAACTCGGTACACTTAGGCGAGGACCTCAATGCTTTGACTACCAAGGGCTGTCCACAGGGAGGTGTACTGTCTCCGATCTTGTGGTGCCTTGTGGTTGATTCGCTGTTGGTTGCTCTCAATGAAGGACCGTGTTACACGGTAGGATACGCCGACGACATAGTAATAATGATAAATGGGAAATTCCCAAGTACGGTAACTAGTCTTTTACAAAATGCCCTATATATAGTAGAGGATTGGTGCTCCAGCAAACATCTATCTATCAATCCGGGCAAATCAACTATAGTGCCTTTCACTAAAAAGAGAAACCTTACTGGACTTGGTTCAATATCTTTGTATGGCACTGAGCTTATCTGGTCCGCAAAAGCCAAATATCTGGGTGTCACGATGGACAAGGAATTAACTTGGAATTTGCACATGGAAAGTACATGTACAAAGGCCCTCAGGGTCTTTGGCATGTGCCGATCAGCCTATGGGAAAACTTGGGGATTACAACCCAAAATCGTAAAGTGGATATACACGATGATGGTGAGACCCATCATCATGTATGGCAGTTGCGTATGGTGGCCAAGAACAAAGCTGACAACAGTTAGAAAAGAACTGTCGAAAGTACAAAGAACAGCCTGCTTGGCCATCTCTGGGGCGTTTGCTACAACGCCGACGGCAGCAATGGAAACAATTCTGGACTTAAAACCCCTCCACATTGCTATTGAGGAGGAGGCGGTGAGGGCGCTGCACAGACTTATTGCAAATGGTGTGTGGAGCGGTCACGCCCCCAAAACCAGACATACCAATGTGGATGTGACTCCTGACTTGTACGATGTCATGTGCATGGGTTGCGATAAAATGCAACCCAGGCATATTTTTCACAAAAAATACAAAACATACATCCCGACAAGACAGGAATGGGACCAAGGCCTAAAACCGCCGGATAAAAATACCTTAATCTGGTACACTGACGGCTCCAAAATGGACTCAGGCTCGGGAGCTGGAGTCTATGGCCCGAGCTGCAGTGTAAGCCAGAGTATGGGACAGTATGCTACCGTTTTTCAAGCGGAAACATACGGTATAATTGCCTGTGCCCACGAGTGCATGGAGAATGGCACCACCAACAAGACCATTCACATTCTCAGTGACAGCCAGGCGGCCATAAAAGCCCTGACCTCGTGCAGGGTGGAATCCAGACTTGTTATGAACTGTGTCACAACTCTCAACAGTTTAGGCAGGTCTAACAAAGTTCGCCTGGTTTGGGTTCCGGGACATGAGGGCGTACTGGGAAATGAATCAGCAGACGAGTTGGCCAGACAGGGATCACAGCAATCGCTTATTGGTCCAGAACCTTTTGTTGGCCTCTCGTCGGGTACTATCAAAACAGTATTAAAGAAGTACTGTACTGATAGGCACAAACATGAGTGGCTAACCCTAAAGGGGTTAGAACACTCTAAGAAATTCATTGGGGACAAAGTCACAGGCTGGAACAGCAAGATCTGGGGGCTGAATAGACGTCAAGTGCGCCTACTGGTCGGTGCCTTCACCGGTCACTTTAGCACCAATGCCCACCTACACAAGATGAAGCTAACTGACAGCACATCTTGCAGAGCCTGTGGTGAACAACTGGAGACCGTTTCACATCTCCTATGTGAATGTGACGCTTTCGCGGCAAAAAGGATGGGTCTGCTAGGCTCTGCCTATCCGGACCCAAGGGAATTCAAATCCCTCCCACTAAGACGCATAGTCTTGCTCATGCACGACATATTCGGTGATGTGGTCAAGGGATAGGTTCAAGGGGTTGAACACAAAAGATCCCCATGGGTCGAAGTGTCGCTGGGATCCCCGGCCCCCATCCAAAGATAAGATATAAATGCCGTAAGTTGGTTCAAATCGTAACTGCCAACGATATCCAAAAACTGCCCAATAATTGGCCATCGTAATCCTCTAACACAAAGTCCACAGCTATACCCTCTAGGATTAGATAGACATTCTCCATCGCGATACTTAACAACGCCGCTGTTTACCGACATCGCTCCTCGTAAATGAAAAATAAACATGCGTGCTTTATGCGAGTCGCGATGGTACACGTATTAACATTGTTTGTGAGTTCGCAACGCTGTATCTCTCCATTTTGTAGCTAAACTTATGTTTATTCTGCTCAAAACCTTGCTTTAATTTTGATAGAGTAGCTTTCCTGAAAGTTCTAGGAGAAATACTGTTGTTATTTATAATCTTCGTAGGTATTTTATTTTTGTAATTTCTTTCAGTATTGCGTTAAAATCTGCTAGTAAATCCTTAGGATCGCATGGGTTAGGGACACCGACTTAGCTATTTCTGCCGCAAAGCAGCAAAGCTTGTATTGCTGTGTTTCGGTTTGAAGGGGAAGAGAGCCAGCGTAATTACCGGCACATGAAGAACTCCATCTAAGTCCTCAAGGTTAGCAGCCAATCGAAAATCTTCTAATAATAGTGAGGTGAGATGTCTATGGGCGACGGTGACCACTTACCATCAGATGGTCCGTTTGCTCGTCTGCTCGCCAAATACAATTTAAAAAAAGAATCCCTTTTTAGCCTTAAGCTAAGTTTTCCAATGTAGGTATAAAATTCAAATAAAGTGAAATTATTATTCTGCCCAAATATATATTGAAATCACACGTGAAATAATTTTAAAATTATTAAACATGAATTTATTTTTTTCAAAGATTTTGTATTTCAGGACGCTACTTTCTATTAAACAAACGGATAAGCAAACTTTAACAGTTCAAAAGTTGTCAACATTCATTATTAGTCGATTATTATTATTATTATTTTCTGACAATGCCCATTTACAGCAGCTATAAGTTTTTTTTTTTTTTTAAATCTCAATTTTCTTTGGTACACGACAAGGTGACCATGTCAGCCTCGTTAGGGTCACTAAGAAAAGGGAAAGGAAAGCTCAAGTATTATTAAAGTCAGCCCTCACTTTGAGAGCTAATTTAGCAAATAACAGTAAGTGTTTCATATTATCAGATAAGGGCTGACTTAAAATAATATTGAGCCTCCCATTTTGTAGCCTATTGTTATAATTATGTTAATATTATTATTATTATTTTCGTCTTATTATGATGTTATTGGATGTAATGACCCATTCTTCACTTAACAGTGCTAGTCAAGCCAAGCAAAAAAATTCAATTTAACGCTTGTGTAATATGTAACATATTATGTTGACGCAACCGCAGTGCTCTAATATGTTCCAAATGGTTAAAAATTAATAAATATACAAAATCGACATACCTATATTTAATGAATTTAAAATATAGTATTGAGCTAGAATTTTATATCAAAACAACATTAGGGAAGGAAGGAAGGAAGGAAGAACATCTATTCAATCCCTGTAAAGTATAAATTCATCATCTCATCCATATTCCACCCAATAAAAACAACCAACACTAATATCTGTATAAGCGCACGCAAAACAAATTACCATAGGAAAGAGATTCAAAAACTTTCCTACACTCATACCCATTATAAGTTTCCCAAGAAAAACACTTTTCGTGCACACGTCGGTCGGTCCCGGTTTTTTCTCGGCGCACTTTTCTAAGTGCTATAAATCTTTCAAGTAAATAATTGAAACGATATTTTATGCCAAAACATTCCGCGGGTGGGGAGATGTCGCGGGTACCACCTGCCGCCCTCTTTCCTAACTTGTACCACTTTCCCACTTTAATTTGGTTGCGTAATGTATTTTCAATTACTTCCCAAGGAGCACAGTGATTTGTGATCGTGCTAAAAGAGATTGGAGAATAATTCTTTTGATCTAATTTAGAGAGCGGTGTCTAAGTTTCAGTGAGATAAGCAAAGGAACTGCCTGGTAACCGTGAATATCGAATGCGGAACAACTGAATATTTTGCAAAAGAAATTCGGAAAATATTGAATATAATCTTTAACTTTGATTTTATGTAATTTAGGTAAAAAATAATGGCATTTTAAATATTATTTTCTATTACATGACTTCCTAAACTACTGAAACCAGAATCTGGAACCAATAAATTACTTTTTCCTTTAATCTTGCTTCGCCTATACCTATAACTCACAAATATTGGAACACATGAAAGAACACATGAAAGAAACTTTTTAATTTGTTGCCAACAAAGATGGTCCATTTGTAAATGCAGCCCTTGATGCGTTCAGAACTTCACATACATTATACACGGCACTCCTCCAGCCCCCATGGAAAAGGTATATAAGAGAGGAAATTTATTACCATCGCTCTTTGTGACGTAAAATATTTGTGTATGTGTAGAAATATTTCATTACTGTTGGTATTGTTGCTTAATATAGTGTGTTTCACTTTAATTTGTTTATAAACAAAATAAAAACTAATACTTATACAGCTTTCTAAGTACATATCGGTTACAAAAATGCAAATCTAGGCAAAAAATACAGTTCTACTCTGAAATGTCATAAAGTATCATCTTGTTTCCACTATCGATGCACATTAATTCATATTTATTAAGAATACTAATATAAGAATGTCATCGTCTTCTTTAAGAATATTTATCTACCTTCAAAAAGCATAACCGTTATTCTCATTAATCAGATATCAACGTTCGCAACTAACTTGCTTAACACAATCGAGTATTTGTCTTAAAATTTTAACTTCAAATTTCAATACCTAAGAACCAACGTATTAAACTTAAACAATGTGAAAGACCAATGCCCCCATGTCAAAGAGCATCCAAAACTCGAATTATAAAATGCAGGGTCCAACAAGATCTGATAAACCGACCTTCGCTGAAGGCACAATACACTGCCATGTCATAAATAAACGCTCACTTTTTCACTTCGAGCGGGAAATTTATCATTTCGTTCGACTTTTTCTCCTTTTCTCCCTCTTTTTGTACATCTTGGATCACACTTTTAAACGCCATTTATTTTTCGATTCGACGTTCCATAACGCTTCGCGGGCTTGATGAAGGTATCGTAACGTGGTATCTGATAATAAAATGCTTGAGTAGGTCGCTTGATTCGATTTGCACGTTTTAGGGTTGAATCTTGGGTATATTGAGGTACTGTTGTGAAGGTAGGTATTGACAAAAACCTAGTGTACTAAAGGCGTTATAGTACACTAGGTTTTTGTAAAGAAATCAGGACGAACCCATAGAAATCTAGAACACTGAAAAATAGATTTCTATGATATCGATGCAATCCCGATTCAAAATCGCCGCACGTTTTAAAATCGCCGCAGTGTGCCAAAAGTTTTAAAACTTTATTATTGATTGCTGTACGATTGAAATGATTGATTCAGTGTATGATTAAATTGAAGATGAGGGTGATTTATTCTGGAATATCAATTCTTTAATAACCTTCTATTACCAGATGTTTGTTTTGCAAAAATTAAAACTATAAAGTTTACCTCACAAATTACTCACTTTTTGTCGCTTAGTTGTAACAGTTGCTCTAAATACGCTCTATTAGACACACAAAATCAATTTTAGAATGATGTTAAGAGAACGTTTAACCTTTTATAAAAGTTAATCTCGCATTTATTCTCCAAACGTGACTAATGAAGCACAAGTTGCTTTTTGTCCGACCTAACTTGTTTTTAATAACACTGCTTTGTGTCCTCAATATAAGTGCATTATAAATTTCAGCCTCTCGCGGCAATAAGTCATACGTGTAATGAATAAGGGCGATTTGTTTTGAATCCGTCCAAATTTATGGACGATATCGGCGCTTTTTACAGGCGTTTTTCTCCTCGTACCGCCATTGTGATCGCCTTTTTCTGCCCCTTTATCCGGAGCCAAAGTTTTTTATTGTCCTCAACACTGACACTTTACGAGTTATTAATTGGTTGTCACGCTTTTATTTATTTCTCTATTTTGACAGCATTTTTCGTCGTATATTATGGAGGCTGGATTGAAAATCTATCATATTCAGGTTCTCGTAAATTTACCGTGATATAGTGCGCTACACGGTAATAATTTTGGGAATGCGTCGAGTAGTGCGGACGGGTGTGACGCATGCTAAATAATGACGTAGCATATTAAAATGGCCGCCAAATATTTTTACTATATTTCGTAAATGAACCAAGTATTCGCGAGAATAAAATAATTTTAACTATAACTTACAATATAATCATGGTATAGACCATTTATCATCACCCTATGCTATGGGTTGAATTAGATTTTTTTAAATATCAGGGTAAGTGTTATGTCATTGGTATATCATAATTATCTCAATATTATATTTAAGAGATCTGCATTTTTATTGATGGATGAGCATTCAGTTTTCCATACAGTGGTTAAACTTTTCTCTGGCTGTAACGCAGCAACATTCAGACTTAAAGCCTTTCTCTTACGCAACACTAACATTCATAATGTATGTATGTGCGAAGGTCTTGCTATTTCCCGGTCTTATGTAGGTTCTTTTTTCCGCCATAAAGCATTGTTGGCTGCTTTATTCCTTGATTTATAAGAGACGTTGGAAAGACAAATAGCCGGATTGTGTTCCAAATTTTTAAAGCCACATTTCGTTTCGCGCGCACTCGCACCCTTGGAGTAATACCTTAGTTGGACCAGCGATCTTGGTGCTCAGCTCGTGTTTCGGAGGATCTTAGATGACTAGGTAACTAGAAAAATTCTAAGAAACTCAAGTCTTGGATGTTAGGAAACCGTTGCTTAGAGCTTTGATTCTATTTAGTTGTTGTTGTTAGATTATTATTTCCTTATTTAAAGTAGGTTTGGTTTACCTTTTCTAAACTCGCACTATGTTTCAGCATATTTTAGAAAAATCAACCAGAATATAATGTCATTTTCATTCAAAGAAAGATGTGTATCAAAATCTGTAGTTCCAGCATAAACCGAGTTTCACTAGGTACCCCTTATTAAAATGTGTTTTCCCAGCGTCTTTCCGCTGCTTAGAAGCGCCACCTATCGGCCGGTTAGAAAGATTTAATGGGGAATCCTCTCATTTCTATCGGGTCTTACCGCGGAATTTATACCTCCGCGGATCGTTTTTCCATACGATTGTGCTTCCACGGATTTATACCAGTCGAGCGGTTCGAAATTTGAAATTTGTTGTAACGACTCTCGTTTTATAACGATTTGGTCACCATACCGCTTATTACAATTGACTGAATTCAGTCGACTAATTAGTCGACGATTTAGTCGACCAATAGATAGGAGGCTGTAATTCGCTTTACATACCTAGTAATACCTACTTGACTGAATTCTGTCAAACTTAATTTAGTCAGACTAAATTAGTCAAGTGTAATAAGCGCTTGTCATATAGTCATGTAGGTGAATGTATGACAAACTATGGATGGATAGGTCTGTCTGCTTTTAGTAGTACCTACCCATAGGTAGGTAAAAATAGGTAGGTAGGTTAGAGGAGAAAATTAACTTCCAGTTTTATGAAGATCAGAAAACCAATCTAAGAACATAAGTTATATGTTCTTATATTGGTTTTCTGATCTTCATAAAACTGCAAGTTAATTTTCTCCTCTAATTTATTTACCCTGAAACTGTAGATTTTACACATCTGAGGTGGAGAGTATTTTGTTATAATTCTAAAACGATCAGCAACATGAACGATCCATTGCAGCGATCTAGCTTACAGAACATTAGCCCAACTTTTCACTATTCAATCGCAAACTTACAACCTGATTGTGTAACTTAATTTTTACCCCATAAACGCACCCCATGAATCGCGATACGGTATGGAAATTCGCCCGTCGTCGGCTATATTCGGCAATATTCGGGAAAACGTGCGTCCCGTACTAAATTGCCTATTTATTCTTAACTTCATATATTACTTTGCGTGTGTTGTCTTCGCAAAGCGATATTTATTGTTTGACCGTTATTGCGTCAAATGACGTATAGGTTGTACCTAGTGTGGGTAATATCGAATAGATTACTGATTGTGTACACGTGGCGTCTGTAACGGGTGTCTAATGCAAACCAGAAATCCAAAACAAACATTGAAAGTTGAAGGTAATACTCGTATTTCAAATTTTACTTTTTCAGGAACGAACTATCGTTCCTTACGTACTAACGTAAGGTATGCTAAAGTTAATAAAAAGTTTGCCTTCTAATGTTGTCAAGTCATTAGAAATGGGGTAACTTTGTTACTTACGTACCCACACTTCCCTGAAAAATTAAGATCAATGTGACCACCATACGACCATTCAAAAGTAAGTATGGACTCTGAAGCACCTCTATCTTTCTCTCTATTTTGCGGTCATACACTTAATCTAAATTATTACATAGATCTTCATAGTGGATAACTACCGATATTGTTCTATTTCCTTTACCTACTTACTGGATTTTTTTTATTGAAAACGGAGAACAGACGAGCAAACGGGCCACCTGATGTTATGGTGTTATGGATTATGTTAAGACCTCATGATCGTGTCGAATGTCAGCTGTTGCATTCGTTATGAAATATACCCTTTGTATATAATCAACTCTATACCGTGTTCGTAAAACTAAAAACAAAGGTGAATTAAAAACTTGATTGACTCTATACTGGAGGAAAGAATAACTCGATTATTGCCGCCATACCCTCACCGACCATCAACGATAGTATTAAACATTTTTCTCTCATTTACAGGGGGAGTAATGAATGCTGGTTATTTACGAGCAACACACTGGCAGACGATAGATAACGTCCCTCCCAATATCATAATTCTATTACATTCGGGTACTGACGGAGTTATCGACTTCCTTTTTCTGGAGTGCTTTTAAAATTGTGCTAGAATAGACGCGCTCCTTGTAAGTATATAAATTAAACACATAAGTAAGATCGAAAAGGTTGTGTTGTGATGTATCAACTTGCTGTACATCAGCAATGTTATTGACTGTAATCAAAATGAAACGTCTATTTCTTTAGAATGTTACCGTTCTTTCTAAAAGGTAACATTCTAATTCACCCGTTGTATACCGACAACGGGTGAATTCCAAAGTTATGGAAATCTAGCTAGGACATACACAGGCTGTAACAGGAACCCTGACAAACTTTCACTATAGGGCCAACACTAAAATCGCGAAAAAATATATCAGCTCTTCCATATACAAAAACTCAATACATAAGTACTACAGGACCGAAATGTATAAAAACAGCTGATTTGTTTTCGAGATTTTGTTACACCTGTATAAGTTCTCATCTGCTCTTTAGATACTTCTTCATAAGGTTTCACTTCCACCGATAAACCTATGAAATCACATGAAAGTTGTCAAGCAAAAAATATAATTGCCTACCTTATGCATCCATGTCATGTTATGTTCTTTTGAACCTATTTTGGGGTAGGTATAGACATACAGACTGTGAAAATAAAAAAAAAAGTGAAAATTAGTAAACATACAAATGATCTAAAATGCGTACGGCAAGAAATTCACATAGGGGCAAAATAAAAAGTAAAACACACACCCATTTCACGTTTAGGCGAAAGAATTGGAATAAGTTGACAGAGACTTCGTCCCTGAATTATGTTTCTCAAGATAAACGACGCGGGCGAAATGAAGTCGCACCCCTCCCCCCGCGGGGGCTTCAGCCCTCCCCCACCCCCGGCGGCGCCCTCTGAAGGCGAGCCACGGACATAAATTTTGAAAGAAAAATCCGCAATGGTTTCGCTGGGAATGTGTGATTTGGATTTTTAATTGAATTGGTTTTTCTTCACCTCACATGAAGTATGTAAGTACAAATATATGAATATGGGAAACCTGGCTTCCATAATAAGCCAGGTACTCACATACAGGTACACCCTGTATTTACTATTTTAAATATTAATCAAGTAAGGCAATAAGCGTTTTAGTTTTAAACAACGCGATGTATACGTACAAGAGTACAATAACTGACTAACTGAAAATAAATCTAAATAAATATTAAAATTATAAATATAACATGTTTTCGCCGCAAGTTTCTTTTATCTATTTAAAAAAAAAAACAATTAACTTATAAATTAAAATTATTAAAAAAGATATTTTTAATAAGTTTATTCCTTGTTTGTAACAAACAGAATGCACTCACCTAATCAAGACAATAAAAAAGTTGCCAATTCCGATCAAAATCGAGTCAACAAGCCATATTATAGGGAAACTTTGTCAATGGCTTTCATTATTTTATCTCTTTACCATCAATCGGGCTTTTTTCCTGTGTTTTTCTTACATTAATAATAGCGTTACTATCTTCGAAGTAATCTATTGCTGACCTGTATTATTGTCATAGGGATATTTACTGCGTTCATTTATTTGTCGCTGTCCCCTCTTATTTTCCGTTCGAAGCCGATCCGATAGAGGGCTGTTGAAAATTTTTCGTAAGCAGTAATACATCTTGTCGGAGTGCTATCTCTGGGAGAACATTCGACGGCCACCCCTATACTGGAGTCACAGAGTCAGACGTTGCAGAACGGACAACGACTATTCTACCTATTTGCTACAATTTTTAGAGCTCATAAAATCAGTAGGACTGTTGCTTACTTGCTTATCGTATGGTTAGTGGCCAACCTATTTGTCAGAGTTGTTCAGGCCGCCCGTAGGCCTCTGACATGGCTTAACGACTGCTGTCTAATGACAACAACCGGGACCGACTGCTTAACGTGCTCTTCGAGGCACGGAGGAGCTCAGATGAAATATGCCACTAGCGGTCACCCATCCAGGTACCGACCGCGCCAACGTCGCTTAACCTGCACGATCACTTCAGACCGTGCTCGCAACTAGGCTACGAGTAGGACTGTTGAACTCTATAGACTAATACTGGCTGCACTGAATGTTTTTTTTGTATTTGTGACTTTGTCACTCTCACTCTCTTGTTCCATTGCTCTGTCTGTTTTAATAAAATTTATAATTTTCATTAAAAACTGTCAACATCAGCCTATTAATGTTAGGGCACAGGCCTCCCCTTGCACAAAGGAGTACGTGCCATGATCCACCGATCGGGCTCAGTGCTGATTGGTGGATTTCACACGCCTTCGGAAACTTTTAATTTCCTCAGACAGGTTTCCTCACGATGATTTCCTTCACCGTTAGAGCAGTCGGTAAATGTACGTAAGTCTTCATGTATACACGAATCATGTATCAAGGTACATCATACATGGAATTGCATGGTTTCGAACTCGGACCTCCCGCATGGGAGTCCGGCGTCCTGACCACTAGGCCACCGACACTGCTTATATGTATTAAAAGCTTTGCCTGACCCTAAACACAGCATGTTTGTGTTAGGACTGGAACGTTGCGGTATCGTGGATTGTAAGCCTGTACGAACTCCCATGGTAACTAATCTTAGTTTAATAGAAACGGAAACTAAAATTGATACTGTTGAAAGTAAGTTTCCGTATCAGGAATTAGTTGGTACTTTAATGTATCTCTGTGTTACTACGCGTCCTGTCATTTTTGTCGCATATCTAAGTCAATTTAAATTTTTTTTATTTAATTTTTATTATTTATTATTTTATTTTATTTATTTATTTTATTTTTACGCGTCAAAAGACCCAAGATCTGGCTCCTATTTGGCCAGCGGATTAGCTTAGCTATCCAACGGGGCAACGCAGCCAGTCTCTTGGGTACACTGCCGGATGTGGGGGACTTAACCCAAATTTATTATCTTTAGCTTTCTTAGCCTTAGTTTAGTTTTAGCTTTAGTATTATTTTAGTGTTATATTATATTGTTAAAAAGTAAATAAAAATAAAATGTTCAATTAACAATTGTTGAGGACAATATTCAAATAGCTGAATAACTGAAAG
Organism: Hofmannophila pseudospretella; assembly: GCA_947369225.1. Taxonomy (NCBI): domain Eukaryota; kingdom Metazoa; phylum Arthropoda; class Insecta; order Lepidoptera; family Oecophoridae; genus Hofmannophila; species Hofmannophila pseudospretella. The sequence goes on along the minus strand of OX376321.1, from coordinate 5,867,923 downwards.
TGAACTATAAGATGTACATTTCGAACAAGCTATTTTACTATAATTAGTTGTAGATGTTGTTTTTTCATTAGAATTTTTTTTCAGCATCCGTCGGTCATAAAATAAAATAAAAATATTGCAGTTGTTATTTTGACTTATTCTTTGTTTTGCGAATTTACCAGTATGGGAGCATGTAATTCTTATGTTTTATTCTTATCTTTCTATGATTCCTGGGCAGATGTACACCAGCTGGATGTAAAATTTATTAGACATGTCGTCTACCTACCTAACCAGACATGTGCTGTATTCAAAAAATGATTTGTTGTTAAATTATTTTTTAAATGTCGTCTCATAAGTACTTATTTGTTTAACATTAGTTAATGTTTCTGTTATGTATTAATTAAACTCAATTTGGTAAGTTTATTTCATCATCATTGCAAGGAATTGGGTTTCAAGGAATTGAGCTATATTATAATTTCTTACAAAAATACCCATTTTATTTATTAGGTAGGTAGGTATTCTTACAACATACATACCTTCATGCAATACCTTGTGGGGTAGACAGAGAGTCCTTATCACAATAACAGCAAAATATCAGACATGATTTCGATATTTTTACCTTTGACTATATAATGTTTCGGTCATTGCTGTGTGTGAAATAAACATATTACTTACTTACTTAACTAACTACTTATTTATTAGTACTTATTCAATATTTCTATTCAAACTGTATTCTCTTTCTTTATTCAAAAACATTTTCATCGGTTGAATGACGTTCAATAACTGTCTCAGTGAGACACCTCTCATATTTTCACACAAGTCTGTTCACTCTACAATTTGCCTATACTATCGTTCGTCTCTCTTCCTCGGCGCTACCCCTCGCTCGCTGTCCCAGCTAAAACCACTTGTGCCAATTTTCTCGGAGACTCCTTCCACTTTACTTGAGCTTCCATTCCAAGGAAACTAAACGACGTATTTTCTTTTACCACTCAATAAACAATGACTTTTATTACATCGCATTTTAAAGACCATATTCGTGTATAGTATCAAGTGTTGTTACAATGGCGAATTTTCCTGAAAATACGGGTATTTCTGGATACGTTTGAAGGCCCAGGCGTTTCTTTTCCCGGCTTCTACTAATGTATTTCGGTTGTAATGAGAAGGTTTTAGTGGTAACCCCTCATTTTAATTTGATTCGGACTAGGTAATTGTTTTTAAATTTTACGAAACATCACAGAAATAAATCGAAAGGACGGAGAGGCGACAAAAGAATAAATTCAGTACAGTTAAATATGTACCTAATAGGGTATTAGACTAATTGTTTTTATTGCATCATATAACTTACATGGACATCCTGAAGACTGGATCTGAAATCCGTTTATCGATATCTCAACTAACATCAGCTATATTAATGGTTAAACTTAGTAGTGGGGGGATGCTTCGTCCCTTTCTAGCAAAACAGTCCTTATTACGTAGCCAAGGACCAGCTTGTATGGCGCTACATAACAGTGACGTCACAATTATCTATTGCCGTCTCTTTCTACCGTCTGATTTTTGATTGCCTGTAGCTATTTTAGTTTTCAACGGATTTTAATTCTGTTTCCACATTTGACCATCAATTTATGTCTATTTTCTTATTTCTATGAAATGTATTTAATATGTGTTACTTGTCAAATACCCTATTGGTATAATGTAAGAAGAAACAATCCATCAATATACTATATCGAGACTATTTAAACGTCACATCTGTGACTGTACCTACTCGTATCTGTTACTTTGAATAACCATTTGTTTTCGTTAGGCAAATTTATCGCCTTGAAATTGTATCACATAGGGTCAACGAACCAGAAACAGAAATGAAACTCTGAGAATCAAAAAATCTGACTCACTCGGGTCTTGCACGATCATTATCCAAGGCAAGGGCCTACTTTTATTTCTTGTCACACGTAGGTAAATTATATCCCAGCGTCATAACTCCGGGCCTCGACCTAAGGCCGCGGCCACACCGAGCGCGATAAATCTCGCCTGTCGGGATCAGGTGACACCACCTTCTTTATGTTTTTTCCCAAGCAATTTTACGGAAAAGATAAAAATCTTTACATATTTTGACGCTGCTTTACGGGTTTTGTTCTCAAATTACGCGTGTCCATTATGTAATACTGAGAACGGACCATTTTTAAACGTGGGTAATATGAGAGGCTCGTCTAGTTTTGAGTAGACAGTGTAGGATGGTTATTATACTAAGATACGTATGATTATGATTAATTTACGGAGATTTTTTAAACTTTCTTCTCCTTAAAAAGAGAACTCCTGAAAAACAGAAGATATTCTACGTGATTCATATTTTTCTATTTGACTGGAAGTTAAGCAGTGACTAGTTTATTTACGGCAAAATAATAGACTGCCAAGTACCAAATAAATCTGTATTCATCCTATTGCAAGTTCGTCTACCATTGCCTCAACTATACCAGTAACCTTTTGTCACAAAGCAAAGATTTAAAAAGAAAACCTTATGATCTGTTAAGTAAAGAACAATTTTCAACGCAAGTGGAACTATCATCCCAATACAGATGCAGCACGTGTATGGACGTGGAGATACTACGTTTGTGTGAGAGTGCTAAACGAAACTGCATACGTTTTTGAAAATACGATCTAAGGCCGAGAAAAACTTGTGCGTTTTTTCATTGCTGCCGACTCACGACAAACGCAGAAGAGTTACGACCGAAACGGGCAATGTATAAAACATTAGTAGATACAGAAAAGTAGCGAAGCGAACTGACTGGCGTCTATGTACCGTACACCGCACTGGGCAAAACTAAAATATATTACTTTCCCGAAGATTTAGGAGTGTTTGGACCGAACAATAATGTCCGGCTTTTGTGGAGAAAGATAGATGGCGATGCATAGGTTACATAGCGGCGTTTTTCTTTTGTGAGGGAATGAAACTTCAGCTCTCTGTGGAAGCGTTGTGAGCTGCTGTTATTAATAATATTTATGTTTCTAATGTAATACGGTCTTTTGTGTGTAAGGAGAAAAGATTTTCCGTAATTCTGCGTAAGAAAACTCGCAGGCTCTACATTTGTGTTACAAGCTTTTAGTATTATTTAGTGTTGTGCGTATATTTTACCACGTATTTTTAGTCTGATATGACAAATACCTATGTATTTTAACCGACTTCAAAAAAGGAGAAGTTTCTCAATTCGACTCTTTTCAATATTCTATTGTAAAGAAGTATTTATAAAAATTTAACCTTCGCACTAATCTACTTGGCCTTAGACAGCGTCCTGTATTGTAGGTACCAACTGCCAATACCAACTATAGACGAAATGCGTTCTTGTCCCACAGTTGCATCAACTTTAATGTGACCCTGACGACTTCAGCCTACTAACCTCAAACGCCGCTGAATGACTAAGAAACCTGGATATTTGGTTGTGACATATAGCAGTATCTACTGTTATTGTATATTGTGTATAATTCCAACTGCCATACGAATAAATAAATAAATAAATCAACTTTAATAAAATATGTATCGAACAGAACCTGGACTTGTTCTGCGCTAGCACCATTACAGTTAGACGAATCCTGACACAGAACTGCTTTAAGGATGACTAGATTCCCACACTCTCTGTCACATAATGTTTAAACCATTTCTTTTTATATTCTTAATATTGTAACCTATATTTATTTTACAACCGGCCTGTTTCTATAATCTCTTTCTATTTAATAATCTGGATCGAATCCGAAATGAGGAGATCCGGCATAGAACAAAAGTTATCGACATAGCTCATAAGATTAGCAAGCTGAAGTGGCAATGGGCCGGTCACATCTGTCGCATAAACGGCAACCGCTGGGGTAGACGAGTTCTGGAGTGGAGACCGCGTTTGGGAAAACGTAGCGTGGGACGAGCGTCCCTGCTAGATGGAGCGACGATCTGCGTAAGGTGGCTGGCAGCGACTGGATGAGAAGAGCCGAAGATCGGGCTCAATGGCGCGCCCTGGGAGAGGCCTATGTCCAGCAGTGGACTAGAATAGGCTGCTGATGATGATGATGATATTGATAGATTGTTTCTTCTTACATTATAACAATAGGGTATTTGACAAGTAACAAATATTAAATACATTTCATAGAAATAAGAAAATAGACATAAATTGATGGTCAAATGTGAAAACAGAATTTAAATCCGTTGAAAACTAAAATAGCTACAGGCAATCAAAAATCAGACGGTAGAAAGAGACGGCAATAGATAATTGTGACGTCACTGTTATGTAGCGCCATACAAGCTGGTCCTTGGCTACGTAATAAGGACTGTTTTGCTAGAAAGGGACGGAGCATCCCCCCACTACTAACTTTAACCATTAATATAGCTGATGTTAGTTGAGATGTCGATAAACGGATTTCAGATCCAGTCTTCAGGATGTCCATGTAAGTTAATTGATGCAATAAAAAAATTAGTCTAATACCCTATTAGGAACATATTTAACTGTACTGAATTTATTCTTTTGTCGCCTCTCCGTCCTTTCGATTTATTTCTGTGATGTTTCCTTTTTCATTTGGTATTTAAATATTTCTAATATAAGCATAATATTTCATCATCATCAGCAGCCTACCCTAGTCCACTGCTGGACATAGGCCTCTCCCACGGCGCGCTATTGAGCCCGATCTTCGGCTCTTCTCATCCAGTCGCTGCCAGCCACCTTGCGCAGATAGTGGGGCGGCTGGGAACTGGGGGCCGTTTTCTTTGTGCGCTATCCATGGGAGGTAATGCCATAATCGCCACGCTAGGCCTGCGGGTTGGCGATAATATTTACCTTCCCTTAATATTTACCTTTTCTTAGAGCGTCGGTGGACTCCCATGCGGGAGGTCCGGGTTCGAAACCATGCAGTGTCATGTACCAATGAGTTTTTCCGAATTTTTCGAAGACTTACGTACATTTAACGACTGCTCTAACGGTGAAGGATAACTTCCTGAGGAAACCTGCATGCCTGAGGAAATTAATTAAAGTTTCCGAAGGCGTGTGAAATCCACTAATCAGCACTGGGCCCGCTCGGTGGATCATGGCCCGTACCCCCTTGTGCAAGGGGAGGCCTGTGGCCCAACAGTGGGGACATTAATAGGCTGATGATGATGATGATGATTTACCTTCTTGTATTGTTAAATAGTGTTCTGTTGATCGGATTGACCACTGACATTCTATAGAGGAATTCATAGTGCCTTAATATCGTGTCGTCAAGAACCGCCAGGGTCCACCTAGCTGGCTAGCTATCTTCGCTTCGTCGTCCAGTATTCCGGCAATGTTTATAGAAGAGCAAATACTTACTAAACCCATGTGCTCTTTCTCGACCTCATCGTCACTAACCATCAGATGAGATCGAGGTCAAACGCAGGTTTAGAATCGTAATAAATAAAATGTGATTTTTCTGGCCTACTTATTCAATTCAATTGAACTAGGCGGCGTTCCTTAAAGGAGGTGAAACCGTGTGCGCCGGCGCACCGTGACTTGCAGTGGAATCGTCTATTACAGGCTTGGGGCCAGCAACGTCTCTCTTATACTAATCTGCATATTAACCTCTAGCGACCGTAAGTTTGGGTTCGGCCATCTTTGATCGAAGAATATTTAGCCGAATGTCTAACTGTACAATTTAAAAAAAAATATTTACGATATTGAAAAGGTTGATTGATCGATAAAGAAACAAATTATTTATAATAAGCATTTAAAAAGTGAAAAATGTTCTTCAAAATTGTAATTGATAATTAAATATTTGACAGTGGTCCCATATATGATTAACTTTTTAAACTTACCAATATCACCATCACCTATTATATCATCATAAATTATTTACTCGCGAATGGATAGGACAGGCTTTTATTATTATTTTTTAACGGCAATGGATGGAAGTCTAAATAGCCCCGCCAAACCTTGCTCCGACTTTTAACTCGGCTTTCAATTTTCGACAAATACATATATTATATCTATCTACTATTATATAGCTATAATAGAACGTCGGTGGTCTAGTGGCTAGGACGCCGAACTCCCATGCGTTTTTCGGATTTTTTCGAAGACTTACGTACATTTACCGACTGCTGAAGGAAAACATCGTGAGGAAACCTGCATGTCTGAGGAAATTAAAAAGGTTCCGAAGGCGTGTGCAATCCACCTATCAGCGCTGGGCCCGCTCGGTGGATTATGGCCCATACCCCCTTGTGCAAGGGGAGGCCTGTGCCCCAACAGTGGGGACATTAATAGGCTGATAATGATAATGACATAATATATCTGACTGGTTTTGCAATTAATAAATAATTGTACCTAGGTATAAGCACCTACATGCGTACTTACCCACTTCCCAAAACCTACAATACCTATTTTAATTATCATCCCTTAAAACCTAACCTATAACCTACCTAATTTTATTTTATTTAATACCCTAAAAATGATAAAGGACACTGGAAAACTGGTCTCGGCTTTAAAATACAATACCTACCAAGACCGAAGAGAGTCTATGGTAAACTCTATTTAGGCTTGGTGGTCACGTAATGGAGCTTTTATGGTTAACTGTTCGAGTATTTTTTTAATCAGACCTCAAAAATAAGTTCACGTTTGAATTTCGGTTTTTCGTATTCTACATATGACATAAAAAGTGAAATTAAAGAGCTGACTATTTTGAGTCAGCTCTTATCTAATAATATGAAACACTTACTGTTGTTTGCTAAGTTAGCTCTCAAAGTGAGGGCTGACTCTAATAATACTTGAGCTTCCTTTCCCTTTTCTTAGTGACCCTAACGAGGCTGACATGGTCACCTTGTCGTGTACCAAAGCCTCTAAACTGAGATTTTTAAAAAAAAGTGCTGGCGTCCTCAACTAACGTAATAATTCTAAATTGAAAATTTAAGGCTTTTTTAAAGCCCCGACTTACCATTTTGGAGATCCCCTTACTTTTTCCGGGTCATCATCAGGTCCTCAAGGTTAACTATTCATCAAGTTAGACCTGCGAAGCCTGAACGCGGGGGGACGCTCCGGACTTAGCTTTACGCGGAGCTCGGCCTTCGGCCTCGCCATAGCTATCTTAAAATTCCTAGCTCCACATCATTTTCATTTATTTTTTGGCCGCCATCTTTAATTTTTTTCTCTTGTTATGTTTCTGGATTCCCTACAACTTTAGTTAGAGAAGACTCCATCTGACTATTATACGAGTAGTTTCGGCGGGCTGATAATCTTCCAACTCTTCCAGTTACATCTTGTGAAATTGAAGTTCTTTTACTTTTTCCTGGTCATCATAAGATCCCCAACGTTTCAGATGTCAGAAACGCACCATGAACCTGAACATTTGAGCTCAAATTCGAACCATCTAGCTATTACCGTTCCAGAGATCCCAACTGACATCAAAGATACTTCAAGATCTTGGAAACCACTGGTCAAATTTAGCTAAGAACACTCGTCAAAATTCAAAATACCGGGTCCAAAACGGATCATCCGTTTTAAAGTTATGATGATAAATAATAATGAAATAAATTATTTATTTCGGAATTATTATTAAAATTTATTAATTTTAAATTATTTAATAAGAAAATTCTAAAAAATAGATTTTTATTTTATTAAAATGCGTGTAATTTTTATATTTATTGGAGTAATAAATAAGATTAAAATCCTCCCAAAAAAGTTAAAAGTAAAATATATAAGAGAATCAATAGGTTTTACTTAATATTCCTGATAATAAACATGTTATAACATGGTATTTCTAGCGTATGGTATAGAAATACCTATGTCTTTGTTGCCAACATAGACTTCAATACTAGAGACGGCGCGTGTCACGTAACCGTTCCAATACCAGATGTAGAAGCGTCGCGACCGCCTCATCTCTAGTTCGTAACCGAATTTGGTGAGAAGTACCTATGCCGCGTTAATTTATTGAGCGTAGGGCAGCTCTCATTAACGGTAGGGTTACCTTGCTTGCCACCTGTAGAATGGACTGCTGGAATGGAAATTTTGGTAGATTACTACTCTTACTTTTTTGTCTTAGTTTTTATTACTCTATTTAATTATGTTATTACAACAATTTAGGTAAAATGAGCTCTTGAAAATATGTCTCCTTTTTATTTATACACGGTGTTATTTATACATACTGACCATCTTGAGTAATTTTTATAGAGGTTATATAATTTTGTTAGACTCTAAGGACGCTATTATTAGGACCGTAAAATATCCTATTTGGAAAAAAAAAAGTAGTAACAAAACCTTAATATTAACTTTAAAAAAGTGAAAAAAATATTTAAACAACCGAGTCATAGAGTTAGATCATTCGCTGACGAAAATTACTTCTATAATTTTAATGTTTTTTACTAAATTTTCAAAAATTACCTTTCCACCTCGGCGCCATGCTCTCGACTGCCGGGCCCCACTCCCGTGCTGCACGCGGCACGCGCACTCCGCCCATAAACATGTCAGTTCGCTCGGTACACCGCAATTTACGACCTCTCGCTCTAACACACTCATAATTCAGCCAAACAAAAGGGAAAGCTATAACGCTCATCGGTCCCTTGCGGATAGTTTAATTTACACACACAGATGTAACAAAATGAGCTAGTATGCGACTTGAAGCTCGTGTATATGTAAGATTTTCAGATTAATTGGTACATTTAGAGTAGAGTTTCCTTGTTTTCAGAGAGACTAAAGCTTTCGAAGACAGAAAGAGCAGCTTTATTTCACTGTATGATTGTTTCGTAAAGATTTGAGGTTGAAGTGCAGAGTGTAGTATCTGTTGATTTAGCTTTTACTGCGGAAGCCTTGTCCTCGAAGTATCAACGGGTCTGCTACGTTCGAGTTTAGCCGTCGGCAGAGAGTTTAATATTTTTATCTCTTTCCAACACACAATTCCCAGATCGTAAATCTCGAAATGGCCGCATGTAGGTTACGCACGCCGTCCGTGCTATTCTGTAGGGAGCGCATAAAGTATAGTTTTCTCTGTTTTATTACGTGTTTTAGTACGCGATAAAGGAGACGAGAGTATACTGGGGAAATCAGCTGTTTAGGGCATGCTTTAAACGTGCTGAGGAATGTGGCAGACGAAATGTGCTGAGGCGCAAGCTGGAAAGTGGCTCTACTTAGTAAGATAGTTTGACCAACCTCAGTCTGCTGTTAGAAACTAGGGTTAAAAATCCAATCCAAATCTGAAGTACAATCAAGCATTCGAAAATTCGATTCTTAAAAATATTCTGGTTCAGAATGTATAGGATTCGAATAACCGAGGAATCTATTCGAAGAATTCGAATGTTCGATGGATTCGAATCTTTTCGTACCGTTCACTAGCCTTGGTACAACCAAGGTACTGTTACTGTTATTGCATCGCACCAGCTTATATTTTCTTAAAGCTTCCAGGTTTTTTCTCAAATCTTATGTGGATGGAACAACGCCATCCATATTTTGTATCGAAACTAAATAACATGTTCCACAAGCCAAAGAACGTCAAGCGGCGAAGCGACGCCGGCGGTTCACTCAACCGTCAAATTTTGAACTGTATGCAAGGGACAATAAAATTGATTTTTGTTTATGAGCCAAGAGCATGACAGCGCCAATTCTGCGTCGCTTCTAAATATTATGTGTCAATCAATAGTGAACTTTATATAAGCCTGATACAGTTCAAAATTCGAACGTCTCTTGTGTGGCTTGCGCTACAGGTCATTCGCTTGACTTTAACAGATGTGACCGGCGCGCGAGAGTCATCTATGGATGCTGGGTTTATCTCCACGCATTTTGGTGAGTGTGGTAGGGTAGGGATAACAATATGGCTGCCGAATGGACGATTCCTATTGGGCTGCGGCGTTAAACTTTACATTCAGTTAATTTTAGTTTAGTGATTTCGTTGAGAACTTTGGAAGTGAACGGTTGTTTTGTTTGTTTTGATTGGATTGTGTGATTGAATATTATTACGAATTTAAATAGGTAGGTAAATTACATACTCGTACATATGTTAATAATTTATAAGTAATGTACTACTTACTACTAAGTTACCTACTATTTTCTTACTTATTTACAATTTAAGTAAAATAAATTCACAGATCTGGCTAAAGATTTACAAAGTTTGTCTGTCGTGTGACTATGTAGTTTGTGCCATTATTATTATTATTAATTTATTACAACGGCAAAAGATAACTTTAAATTTACATTATTTATGAAGTTATTATAAATAATGGTATCGTGCGATTTTAGTTATCTTTTTAGTTGTTAGATAAATTATTGTTACATTGATCTAAAAATATTATATATTTTTTATTTATTTAATCAATCAAAACAATTAAGTAACAAATTTAATTAGCTATAAGAGTTAGACCAATTCAGGTTTATATTTGCACAAAAAACAAATTAATTCAATTATTTCTGTCGGAAGGAGCTTCAGTAGAATGTGTATTCTTGATGCCGAGAACACTAAGTCCCTCTTTGATCCCTTAGTCAACACAATAAGAACAAACTATTATAATTATGTATTTATTTGTATGGTTGAATAAAATAATAGCATGTAACACTTTCCCTGCTATCTTGTACAATGCATCCGCAGAATCCGTAGGTACCTACTGCCAACATATTTCAGGAACGGTATGCTCTTGGAGACTTCCGTTTTTAATGTAGAATACTATAAATTAAGTACATTTACTCTCTATGAGAGATGGTTTTAGGATATAACTAAAATATAGAAATTCAAACCGCTATAAGCAGTCATAGCTACAAGACGAAGTGAGTGAGGTAGGTAAAGGATAGAGCAAGATTGTCCGCTAGTGGAAAAAAAATCTGGTCTGGTGATTTCACTTCAAACTTCTAAGTTGTAGCTCTGAATACAAATTGCCCATTTTTTTTGTTTATATAAATGTCATAACTATTTATAGAAGTATTTATCTTCCTATAAAGTCAACTTTAAACCATAAAGTCTAATCATTTATGGTTTAAATTTATGGGATGTTGGTGTATTTCAGAGCATTTTAGCTGATCCAATTTCTGGTGCAGCTAGAATGCTCTATTATATGTTTAGGTAAAGGTAATTTATAACGTAATTGTAATTAGTTTAGGTTTAGTATATGCACGATGGGATTAGCATAATCAATTATGATTACAATCCCTAAATTAAAAAGATTTAAAAAAAAAAAAAAAAATAAAGTCAACAACATTCCTATAACAGTAATATAAACATATTAATAATTTTTATTTATTAGTTTACAATTTTTACTTTACACGTTAATCTAGACTCGAGTTATATTAAGGTAAAGACATACAAGTTACGGTGGTACCCAATAGGGAATACAGAATCGGGTACCCGGGAACCGAAAACCCGGTTCTTGAGCCGATTTTTCGCCAGTTTTAGGAACATGTTTTGAGGCTTCTGAACCGGTTTTCGGTTCTCGTTTTATCGGTTAATAATCTGTAATTCCGAAGACAAATACTATAGAAAGCTTGTAATATGAGTGGTCTTATTTTTTGAACTTGTACTTAACAATTACTTAATATTTGTGGTATTTTCTATAATTTGTGGTACCTACTTTTTTAAGTAGAAAGTGGAGTTTCTTGCTCTTGTTTGTCCACACGGCGTCGGTCCGTCGAGAAGTAATTGTATGGATCGGACGGACGGACTGACATAGGAAAATCAGTACCACCACCGCAAAACAAAGACATATTATGGAACATAACTTTTAAAAATCATCGACAGTTTGTAGAACCTTCGGGTATTTTTTTTATTTTTTATATTTACTACTAAACCCGCATTTGACCCTGATCTCGCCTGATGGTAAGCGAAGATGAGGTCGACGATGGAGCATGCGGGTCCAGTAATTACCTATACAGTCTGGCCTTGAAGATCCCAAGGTCCCGGTATTTCCCGAAACCTATTCCTTAGCCGTTCGCATAATTAACGAAGAAGCAAATCGCTTTGTACGGGCAGATGGGATATCAACAACATAAGAATGGAACCCCTCCCCGCGCCTGGTAGTCCGAAGGCGGAATGGAGATGCTGGAATTAGGTCGTGCAATTCCGATGCGCACTCTCCGAAATGTATCCTATAAAATACCGATAGACAGGCAACCTTGCGCCGATGTTCCAGACTTTGCAGTTTAGCTTCCACCAGCGATTCGTCACCTATAAAGCGCTTAGCGCGTTTCTCCACTGAGTCAAGGGCAGCCAGTTGGTACTAAAATAGCGTCGGTTGACCTGGAATGGAAAAATAATTATAATTGTGATAAAGAGTTCCGGTAGTATGTTGCTTAGTTCTGCTTGAACTATGCTAGGAACTTTAGTATGCAGCCTGAGCCACACTCAGTCGAGTTTACTTCCACTGTTTCTCCGGGAAAACACTAGCGAGCTGTGATTGATGAGTGCTGCCATCTATTGACTCCGACATGTATGTAACAGTTGTGTCGCTATCTATCGAGGAGAGTTTTTAGGGTTCCATACCCCGAAGGGCAAAACGGAGTATTTGTATTTATTTTTATTTATTCAAACACAAGTTAATAAAAGTACGTAGGTAATACTAAACTAAATAAAATAATAAGCATTAAAATTACATTGTGATGTATTTGAAGTATTAGCGTTGCAAGCTGTTAGAGAGTGGGAGGACCTCACTAGGCTAGCCCGTGTCGAAGATCACCGAATCGTGACGCAGCAACCTCAGCGGAAATTGAACTTCAACTTGCCTGCCTATTATTCTCGCTACTCCGTTCATCCGTCTGTAACACTGGTCTAGAGCCTAAACGGAATGAGATAACAATGTAACCTATGCCAATGGAATCTAAATATAAATTTAAAATGGGGAACGGGCTTCTTGGGCCTAGCCATACCCATTTTCCGTTCTGTTGTTTAATTTGTTACCGTTTCGATACGATACGATTGATGGAATGGAAGAACCTACCGAAGTCTGTATTTCTCGAAACATTCAACCATGGGATCTTCAACGTGAGAGTGAATAGGCATTTACTGAATCCGTTCCGCGTGCTCCATCCTTGGTCTCATCGTCACTTCCAATCAGGTGAGATTGTAATCAAACAGGATCTAGTCCGAACATAAAAAAGAGGTTAGAAATCCTTTGAGCGATTGTCAGTTGCTCGAGATGAGAGAACTTGGAGGATTTATGGTGACGACAAACAGCGCGGTCGTAGGTACTGAACTGGAGCGAAATATAGGCCAATAGCTATTAAACATATTATAGAGCCAATGTAGAGTTTGTAGTGGAAGAAATAACTCTAGTAAACCTTTCGACAAGTGACCAACCTGAAAAATCCTGAACATGGAAATTCAGACTAGCTGCTTTGCTAATGAGAGAGAGAGATTTTGAGACCTGAGTAATATTATATTATTAATTATATTATTTCCTGTATACCAGAAACTGATAAAAATACAAAACATGAAAATTATTAATTACCTAACTACTTTCCAAAAAAACGTTAAATTGCTGTTCATCTGTCTTCTATTTTACATAAAATTATTAATATTTGGTCTACCTATGTGTATGTAAACAATAAATAACTAGAACTTCGTTATTTCAAAAAAATTACCAAAACCGGTTATGGAACCGGGTACCTGGAGTTCTCGGAGCTCGGAGCTCGGAACCGAAAAATACCCGGTTCTCAATTTTAGCACGGTTCTGCATTCCTTATCCTTACACTAGGCTGAGCCTGTTTCGTGGGGACCTGATAACACTAATACAAAGGGCTAATAAAGACAGCAGTTGGGTTAAAGCGTAGATAAAAAATAATTAGGAAACAAGTATTACGTTTAGGGATAGGATTTTAAAAAGTAAAAAATGCTTGATTGTTGCTATTTCAGCCCACTGTTTGGCTATATTTAAATTATGGAATAAATTGCTGATTTTGTAAAATTTATTTAAGTTTAGTAAAAATTCAAAAGTTACTTATTTATTCATTGTACCTACTGTGTATTGTTATGCAATTTTTTTGTCATTGTATGATTATTGATATAATTTTTAATGTCATAATTATGGACTCATTTGTCTGATTTAATAAATGATTTAATATAATTTAATTACTAAAGTTGATTTGCTAGTGATAGGTTGAGAAAACAATACTTAGAAACACATCGTCAGAAACAAAATAAAAATGAGACAGAAAAAAGAAACAATTTGGTTCGACTATTCAGTCGTCACTAAGTTAAAAGTCAAACTTAAACTGCTGTACTGAATGAACTGAAATGTCGTGTGTACAACAATAACACAAACGATATACTTACATATTATAACCAAAAAGTCGTATAAGCTCAAACCCCTGGCGTATCAGACGTTTATATAACGCTTATACAACTTATTAACAATCACAAAACGTCGTTACGACAAAGTTTTGCTTGTTAAGTTAGTTACGACTAATTCTTGCAACACTTGCAGTGTCTTCTGGGTTCACGAGATAAACATATCGCGACGTAGAGCTACAAATGTATCCCTTTCCTTTCTCTCAAACTTAACAAATCATACAGAGAGCATTGACTCGTTGTTCGCTCGGCGCTGTGTGCATCAAGGTTACCAGCTGACGCCAAGTAGAGCCACGTTCTCGCCGAACGTCCCGGTATCAACGTCTGGTGCATCGAACGATACACGAAGAAACTTTACGACGCCGCACTTGCTCGGATCGCCCGTGCTGCGGGCAGCCGCTGCCGATACAATTCCATCGCGAGTTCCGAGCGGAGAAGCGGACCGTTCAATTAATCGGTTCGATTAACGTTGTCTCTCGGACATCAATGGTGCCGGATTACGGGGGGTGGTGGTGTCCTTTTCTGTTGGTCGCAGATTTAGTGCGGCGCCGCGGCGTGCGGCGTCGCTGGCGGGGGGTGCGGCGTCGCTCGTAAAGCATCGGTCGCACATTCTACTGACGCGCGCCTCGGCGACTACGCGTTGCGTAACGCCGCGCCATAAACAACACGACGTGTTCCTCCGCACCTGACTGCCGGCACTGACCCACGTGCGCACCTCACATTACGTATTGCGCTCATGCCGAATCTAAAACGCTGACACGTGACTTGACGGAGTGAAACTCTCGGAACACTTTTGTTCGGGACTGTGAGTTTTGTGAAGAAGTTGTTAGAGAGCGGAATGGCGCGAGCGCGTTTGCCGTCGGCGAGCCGCGGCCGCCCGGCTTAAGGTAAGTTTATTGCCGATTTATAGCTCCCAACTTCACTACGGTTCAGAACAGAAGGTCCCACGCAAGTTTGGTTTGCAAAACAAACTTTTGCGAGAGTTTTCTTCGCTTTATGGTAGAGTTTAGAAATGATTTGGTATGACGATTAACCGAACAACGCACGCGGCGAATAGCCTCTGCCGACCGTTTGCGACTCTATATATTTTGACAATTAAACATCGGCATTGATAACATTTTTAATGATCACATTAGAAACGTAAGGATTTTTAACAACATCATAACTCCGTAAGTTCATTAAATAGGAATTGGAAGGAAACCAACATGAAACAAAAGTACAACAAACATTAAGTATGTACAATTGATAATCACAACACTTCATGAAACTCAGATCAGTAAGTAGTCTTAGATAGAATGATCATAATAAACAGAACATTAGCAAAAGTTAAAATCTCTACGAAAATTAGGTACAATTTGATTATTACCTGTAACAGTAACAATCTTATGGAGGGTGATTCAAGGTGTAAGAATAAACAGAAATCAACCTAGAAATAGCACTGGAAGTGTGAATCTATCATCAAACATAGGTTAGGTTTCATAACCATGCAATTATTAAGCTCTACCACTGTTTTATTTATGTACCTTCATACCTAGATTTACTTTGTAGTTTTGTTTTAATTAAGGTAAATTAAGAATTCAATTAAATTTATTAGGATAGGAACCAATAAAAATAATCAAAAAAACACAGCTAGAGCCAAAGCTGGTAAACTTGATAGAGTCAGTTGAGATGGATAATATTACAAGAAATTCGACAGAAATAATCTTTTATTATATGTACTTGGTATTATAGGTACTTCATATCGCGTGAGAAGTGTGCCAAGACAGGGATTCGTGGCGCTCCATTCTCTCTATCAACCCAGCAAGGGGCATAGCGTGAAGGCATGTATTGATGTATGTAGTTCATATGGGTAAATTAATTGAAAAAAATAAATTCAAAAAATATATTACTCTATGAACTTATCAACAAACCTATTAAAGTAAATGAATTCATCAAAGTGAACAGTAACAAAGATCAAAGTTCCTACCTTGTTGTTGTCTGGTACGAATAGGTATAATTTCCACCACTTACATACATTTTATATGTAATCATAATCAAGTAGCAATTATTATGTGCAGATTGCGTTAAACTAAATTGATACCTTATAAGTAATTTCATATCATTAACCACTTTAATAATAGAGTCTACGATGCTACCGGTATTTAAGTTAATGTACAGAAGAACATTCAATATTGTATCTTCTTACTACTACTGTACTGACATAAATCTACATTACATGCACAAATAAGAATGATTATGAATTATAAAATATAATCATAAACTTGGTCAGAGAATGAATTATTGAATGAATACACTTTATTGTGAAAATTAGTGTGCCTAAAGGCGATATCTTCCAGATAACCTTTTGGTGGAGTAATTTTGGTAAAAAAGGGGGTTGTGCATCGTTCAGAGAACAGATACAAACCAGTGAAAAGGCAAAATTCCCTTATTTTTAAAATCTTCAAGTTACATTGAAAGTTGTGTTTTTGTACTTGGCAAGATTTTGATAGGTATTGATCGATCGAAGAAGGGTGTGTTATATTCGTAAGTTTGACGTTTGTCTGTCTGTTTGTTTGTTTGACAACCGATGATTCGATTTAGATCCAGTTTTCTTACTTAACAGAGAATGTTGTCTGATAAAAATTGGACCTGTGGTTTCCAAGATCTTGGAGTTTCTTTAAAGTCAGAGGGATCTCTGGAACGGTAACAGCTAGATGGTTCGAATTCGAGCTCAAATGTTTAGGACTATGGTGCCCTTCCCAAATCAGGAACCTTGGGCACCTGATGATGACCAGGAAAAAGTAAGGTAATCTCCATAATTATAAGTCGGAGTTATTTAAAGAGTTATAATAAGCAATAATGTTAGGTTCTCTCTCCTTTCCATATACATACATACATATCTTCACTATGTTCTATGCTATGTCCCTTGGAGGATAGGCAGAGATAATGGAGCCCTTATAATATCTGTCTATCTTTTGCTTCCACTATAATCATTCGTCTCTGTACGCATGCATGCTCGCCGTTACCATTATATTATATTTATTTTATTTTTTGTAATGATAATGATATTTACGGTTCTTAGATATACTAATACTCCATAACTTACGAAAATGGGGAATTATTAAGTGGGTATTTTAAGTAGTATTGAATTATACGAGTAGGTAGTCAAACATTTGTTCCACTTTCTTGTGATACTTTCAGGGCCCATACTCGTATACTATTAAGATTTATGTTATGAACTTATGACATAAATTTTCCCTCAAATGTCAAACCAACCAAATACCTCACATTATACCTACACGTAAAATTAAAGCTGAACTAACTTTGAGTTTGCCAATAAATGTCAGTTTCTATCAAAAATATTTTTTAAATTATGTTTTGTCATTTTTACCCAAAGTTATAGGTAATTTTGAAATGTTATTGTGTTTAATTTTAAATTCTAAGTTGATATAAAATAATATTACCTATTGAATGTTAGGTAATAAGTTCTATTATATATATTATAATTACATTCTTGTAAAGCAATTATATAGCCAAAAATCTCAATTGAAATTACTAAAAAAATAATTAAAATTTGCACAACGTTGTTACAATATTTAAAAGGCGGAATAATATTTAAACATGTTCCTTTATAATCATACGGTCGAAGTTTTGGAGACATCGTGGTGGTATTTGCAACACAAAAGGTGGATGGTGCATTAGATAATCCATATTTAAAAGGTAAGTAAATACACTATATTGCACAAATAGAAAACAACAGATAACAACAAATAGAGAACAAACAGATCACAAAGCCCTATGTATATTTGGCAAAAGGGTATGTATAATTTCCATACAATATCTGCACAAATAATTCCATTAAACCTAATTATATTTTTTTAAATACAAATTTCTGTATATTCTTATAATGTTTTGTCAACTGGTTTGGTTACAGTAGTTATTTTGAAATCAAGAACTATGTGTGCAAAAACCTTGCATAGCAAACCTATAACTACCAACACAAAAACTTGTATCTAAACGTGGTTTAAAAATCTTATCAGTCCTTGATCGAACTTCCTTAAAGTCCAGAAAAATAGCGTTAAAAAACTAGTTCAAGAAGTGTCTTGTACGGCGTTGTGCGCAGTCGCAAGTCAACCTATTTGAAATTCAGCTCAAGTACGCTGCCATATTTGTCTTATTTCACATCACCCTGTTTGTTAGATCTCAATCTCTGCTTATTATTCAGTGATGCTGCTGGTTGCTTTTTGTAAATTTTAGCTCGTCTTTGAACCTTGGAAGAGGCGAGGTTTCTCAGTCTGCTGGAGTTAACATCTTTCAAAACCGAGCAGAGGTTCATAATATTATTAATATTTTTTATCATAAATGTATCTCATTTAATTACTTTAGTATGACTTCTTGATGAAAATAATGTTTGTTTTCAAATTAATTATCTTTGTAAAATTGTTGTTAAATTCCAGATCTTACCTCGACTTGTTTTGTAAATAAGTATACAATTTGATTGTATTATCATAATCTTTACACTTCAGTAGAGCTGTATTGATTTGAAAGCTTCATAAATAGATTCCTATCCTACCAAGAAATGGGTTGGCAAGAGACTGACAAAAATGAGGCAGCAGGACCTTGAATTGATTAACAGTCGACTACTGAAGACCCACCTGTCCACGCACGTCGCTGGTCTCCGAATTTACAACAAAATACCAGCTCCTATCCGAGATGCTAAAACGTACAACAGTTTCGATTGGTTGGTCCAAAAAAAGGCCTAATACTCTGTCAATGAGTTCCTTGACGAATGATGTACCTATTTGAAATACTGTAGACGTATATACTGCAATACTATATTTTTTTAACTTTTTGACATTATACTTACTTTAAGTACATTTTATTAATATTACATGACCATGACATGCTAATATTTTAATATTTATTTCTAATTATTTTCTATCCTTTTAACAATGTATGATCATTACTGAAATAAATTAATATGAATATGATTCCTTACTACTATTACTACTACCTTTTTGTCTACTTTTGTGCATTTCCTCTAAGAAATAATATTTTATATGCTTCTAACTCTTTTGCACACTGTACTCGCTCTCTAAGTTCGACAGATGACGTCACATTTCTCATTTTCTAATTACGTTGGTGAAGTAGTAATTAATTATCCTAAAGTATATTATACTACAATTTATTGTCTTCTTAAACAAGTACATAAGTAGATAATAATAGCTACATAATTCATTGAGGCAAAAGATTAGTACCGTTGACTGAATTTTAAAAACAATATTATTATCATAATGAATGGCTAAGAACTGACTTTATACAGAAAATAAGTCATTGGTCATTGTCCCTGGCAAAGTAATAAACTACCAAGTAAAATGATAGTGATATGGGGGTGGCTAGAGGTTGTATAACAAGCTAGATAATAAGTATAAACTTATTGTATAAGTATAAATCTATTTAGTAACATCACTCCAAAGTTACCTGTGTAAGCAACATTTCTATGTATCAATTAGATATTAAAAAATCTCAAATATATAAATTAGAAACTGACTGTTTTTTCCTGTAATAATTACGCCAGGAAATAAAAACACACTTCGCATCGTTGAACACATAATTCTTAAACAAATTGAATCCATCCATTTGGCTTTGTTAAACTTTTCTTATTCGAAGAGAGTAGAAATAAATGCTTGATGCTCAAAGGAAGTGTTCTTCAACCAGCAAATACCTTTTGTCAATAAAAACTTCAGCCGATAAATTCAAGACTACTATTATAGCGAGCATGAAATTGTCTTTCTCGCGGTCATAAATTATCATCTTAATAAGTTAATGAGTGATTCCTGCAATACTTGAGTTTTTGTAAGTCGAGGGCAGAAGTGCCAATGCTACCGGTCGGCGGGTAGTCGTTATTGCCATAAAAGACGTGTGCGCATGCGCTGTGCATCTGCCTTTATCGAATTTGATTAAAGTTCATGTTTATTTATCGTGTATTTATTTAAACTACGCCAGTATTCCAGTACCATTTAAAGATGTTAAGGTTGAGGATCGGAAAGTCCCTTGGGTGAAAACTGTATATACTCGTAATCATACAGAATCCATAGAGAACTAAAAATTCAAATACATTATAGGTTAATGGACATGATGAACTGGGATCAAACTAAGAATGTAATATATAAAAATACAGGTTTTTACATCCCAGAAAGCACTATAACAAAACAGTGTAAGTTAAACAATTTGCAGCCTTAAATACAAGTAACTCGAAACGATTTAAAATTAAATATTCTATCAATCTATTTATTTATTTAATGGACCTTCAGACTAAAAAAAGGTTAATTTTTGATATCTCTGCTTCGAGTCACCTCACGTACGGCCGATCAAGCGGTATTGAACTTTTAATTTCAGCAAAAAATCATCAGACATCGCACATTATGAAGTAACAGGTGAACGGCTCACCTCCCGCGCAGAACAAGTAAAAAATCGACATCTGTTAGTGAGAAATATATGCAAGCATTACCCGTAAACACACGATCATATCTACTTGAAATACGTCGCTCAAGACAAATTGCAGTCACTTCAAATGTGGCGAGCGACTGTCCCGCTGCCGCAACGGAATAAGCAAATAGCCAATTGTTTCACTCCCATGTGAGCAAATCGCGGCGAATCGATCTTACCGGTCGGACAACAAAACGCAAAATCGCTTAGTCGTTAGAAACCGTAAAGAACCGTAAACCGGACCGTAAAGCACTTCAGCTTTTAAATCCGCATAATTATCATATACGCTATAAATTGTCCCGTGTGCGGGCGCGTCGTTTGTATTCTCACTCACTCGTTACTTGTTAATCATTGTCTTGTTTAAAGCATTAAAGTTAATCAAAGGTTCAATATCCTTTAATTTCACTTAAGTATCATATTGCAACACCTTGCGTAAAAAGTAGCGGGTCTGAATTTCTTATCAATTTATTTTAATGCTACCTGACACGTTGAGATAAAAAGCTGATGGTAATTAATTGTCGTTTGTACGTGTACAACTGATAAATTTATTGTAGCATTTTTACCTAAAACAGAATTTACAGCAAGTAGTCTTTATTGTAGTTATACTACGCTATGATTTATGTAAATACATATCTATATCTATGTTGATGATATTTTATTAATAATATATCCTTAAATTGACAGTATGCACTTACTTTTTAGAGTATCTAGATTTAAACCATCTACTTCAATTGTAAATGTTGGACTCAATTTAACCCAAATAATTGAAGAAGAGAAAGAGTGTCAAATGATAACATCCATCCTCCAAATTTCCATCCTATGATTTACAGATGTTTTGACCTCAACAGTTCGATAATGAATGAGGAGGTCGTAAACGGTGGAGTCAAGAGAACATTAATGTCAATAAAAAAGCTATAAACTCTATTACCCATCATAAACTTCACCACATCTGGCCAATAACTTGTTTGGCGAACAAATAGTGGTAAATTATTTAATTAAAATGTGACTTTGAAGACATCTAATGGTGTCAAAAGTAAATATTTAAATCAGCAATAGGTAATTTCAAACCTAATTTAGTGTAGAAAGGTGTATTAAGCGTGCAATTTTTGCTCTTTTTGGGTTTTTTACTTCACCAAGAGCAGTAAATTTTCGTGTCAATTGATAAAGTGCCGATAAAGAACACGGAAACGAACTTTTGTTATGAACCTCACAAATAGGACTATAAATTACCTCAAGGTGTAATGCGTTACCGAGCCTTTGGCCACAATTCTCTCAAACATTATTTGGTGTTATAAATCCATTGTCAAAACACATTAACATAATAATTGGTTACCTGCTTACTTAAGCAGGTGAATTGTCAGAAATAGGCTTTGTCTACATTCCCTTTGTCAACTTGTGCAACGTCTAACTTTATTGTTTCTTTTGTTGCAATTTCCAACAGTTTAATTTTTTACAACTTAACGGAGCATAGAAGAATTTTTGTAAACATAACGGTTCTGTCATATTTCATTTTGCATTTGCATCTTTACACTTCTTTAGGGTCACAATGGGCAGTTGTATGAGACAAAGTGTGAGTTGTCGCAACATCTCGAGCGTTTCGGAACTATCAACTCTGGATGCTGTTATTGTAAATTGGAGCACATGTGTTTTGACTACTGTTGCATTAACAAGCATAGCTTTTGTTTTATTGTTTCTTAGAGCTTCCGTTACTTGACAATTGAGACTTTTTGCCATGCTATGCCAGTCTTGTATCTTTTGTCTATCTCTGTTGTAATATTTTATCTAAAGAATTCAGTACAAATAAACTTTTTGATCTCAAATTTTTCACATAGGAACAGTTAGGTTAAGTAGAATTAATTTGAAAATTCTAAATATTTTCAAAGGGTTTAAGTTTGTACGGCGTACTACACCACACAAATAAGTATGTAAGTATCGCGTTTGCCAGTTAAAGCTAGTCTGAACATACCATTTTTTTTTTATTTACTTCTAAACCCGCATTTGACTTCGATCTCGCCGGATGGTAAGCGACGATGAGGTCGACGATGGAGCATGCGGGTCCAGTAAATGCACTCTGGCCTTGAAGATCCCAAGGCTGTAGGTTTCGGGAAATACAGACGCCGGCAGGCTGTTCCATTCCTTAGCCTTTCGCATAATGAACGAAGAAGCAAATCGCTTCGTACGAGTAGACGGGGTATCAACAACATACAGGTACCGTGCAGGTCGTAATATGTATGTAACACGCCTTATAATCATTTCACTGTACAATCAAAATCATCAACTTGCTCGTAAGTCAGTTTCTTGAAAAGTGTAGATAAATACTAATAAGCGTGCGGTATTTTACAAACAGAAACTTGTTCTTGGGTCCGTCGAAGAGCGCGGCCGGGTGCGGCGGCGCGGCCCGAAAATTGTAATATTTCAAAATTACTCAAGAGTCGCGTTCGCTTGAATAATGCGATAAGTTTGAGCCGGGGTGGTTGCTACCCCTCACCCCTCTTGGCGTGCGTGCCGACTTACCCTGAGACTTGTTTTTGAACTTCTGTTCCTGAGTTTGATCAAAATATACTCTCGCGCCGTCCGGTTCATACTAAACACGTTTATGGTTTATTTGACCACTGGATATAGTCCTAAGCAAGTATATGTGAAATGAAAAAAAATGAAAAATGAAATGTAAAAGTTTATTCACTTATACAGGACATAAAAAAAGGAGATAGATAGATAGTACAGTAAAGGAAAAAAAACGCGGTTTATGCGCACTCTCTGTTAATTGTTCACGCATAGTTTTACACATGGAGTAATACACCTATTATAAATTTCGTATTACACTATACTGAGTTCAGTCGACTAATTAGTTTTAGGTTCTAAATCGCAGACTAACCGTACTAAACGAAATCAAAAAGTACCTACTTACGTTCGTCTTTAACATTAACACCTTAAATTCAGAGTCTAACTCATCAGTTAGTCTGAATTTAATCAAGTGTGATAGATAAGAGCTTGTTCGAACATAGTACCGTCACCCAAATAGTATTTGACCACATATCGATCTTATAATAATGCTTATTATTTTACTTAGTTTAGTATTACGTACTTCTATTAACTTAACTTGTGTTTGAATAAATAAAAATAAATACAAATACAATTATTATTATTATCTGTTGCAAAATACTATATCGTCAGTGGAAAGGAAAAAAACCGTTAAAGCGCCAAAATGAGTTATATATATCATATATAACAAAAAAATGTGTTATTTATATTATATGCTCGTATAATTCATTTTGCCCATATAGCGCTTTTGCGTTTTTTCAGCTCATATGGCGCTTTATATAGTGGTTTTTCCTTTCCACTGACGATATCTTCATTACTATAAAACTTTTTATCTCATAACTCTCATAAGTTCATTCTACTCTACCTAAGTACTTATAATACCAAGAATTAACGGACAATACGACCAAGTTACTCGGCCCTTTGCAGTCATATAGCATGTGTGTGATGATACTCGTATAGGAGTATTCTGGAGGTCGCACGTGGTCCGGTCCATGTGACAAACCGGTCTTGGGCAAGCCTAGTAACCTCTAAACGACTCCGTACGTGAGCAGTGTTGAAGGATTCCTCGGTTGGCTTCTATAGTTTTCTTTTGTAATGGATGGGAAATAAAAATTCCTGTTAAAATTTTAATATGCCACGGATTTTGCTGGTGTAATGAAATTGTGCACAAATAAATTAAATACAGTTTGGATTTAAACGAAAAAAAATGAAATTTATCCATGGTTAGCTGGTAGAAAATGCCGCAAGGCATTAAGCTCGCCTCATGTACACCTTTTTTGTGCATTGAAGTGCAAATAAATAAATAAAAATTAACGTTATAAGTAGGTACCATTAAATACTTTACCAATTTCATTTCTTTAATTCAATTAATAATAGACTTACTGTCATTTTTAGAATAATTACGAAACATTTCGTAAAGCAAAGACATTTATAATTAGTGATTTGATTCCTTATATATGTAAGTACTTGAATAGAATAATCTATACACAGCTTTATCGTTAATGAAAAGGCTAAACACCCAAACCTGATAATTGCATAAACTGTGTACCCTCAGCTTGAGAAGTTGGTAAATGTAACCGCACCTGCAAAACTTTGCAACTGAGAAACTTGAAGAATTCCCAACTCATAGGATTCTCCGCTAGGAACTTGCCTCGTCTCGTTAGCCTGGAGCCGGCCGCAAAACCTCCTCTTATTTATGCTTTTACTTTATTCCATTTGCGGTTAGCTTCTACTATTATTGTACTGGATATTCTTTTTAAAGTATTATTATTGAGATACGTCCCAAATTTAATGGTAGGTTGTATAATTAATACAAAACGATAAATTCAATAGACGTTATTTTCAAGAATGTTAAAACAATTGTGAATTAATGACATACGAGTAGAAGAAATTTTGTAAGAAAAGAAAATTTTGAAAGTGTACACAAGGTATATTCGGGATATTTATTGAAGTGAACCAAATTGAAAATAGGTACCTATAATGACACTAATACAAAGCAAGAAAATAATGCAGAAGAAGAAACGCAGCCTCACCTATTTACTTTTATAGAAATGCTAATTGCAATGTATAACTTTCTAGAATTCGAGTCATTCAATTGTAAGGTGACGGAAAAACGCCAGCGATTCCATGAAAATGCATCGCCGCGCCGCAAAGAAACTTGCCATGGAATGCCACATGTCTTTGAATAGATCCTAACAAAACTTATTACAATCTAATTTGATCTTTTTGCGTCACGAGAGAATGATAAAATTGGTTTTGTTGTGAATTGGTGGTTGCGTCGTTTTGTCGTGTTAGTGTAATTGTTTCGAGTTTTTATTCGAGCAAGGTGCAGATATAAATGCACTCGTACTAAACGTATCCATTATTAATACTTGTGCGAGGTGTTTAACGGAGTTCTGTAACGTACAGTTTCTTTTTGATTCCCGCTGTGTTTCATGCAATTTTTATGACTATTCTTACGACATTGTAATTGAGTACATGTTGCTTTTTGATGAGCAACTAATTTGTATTCCGGTACTTTGAGTATAAAAGCAAAGTTATCATAAGTATTATTTATCTTTCTTTCATGATATGTCTACAGGAACCTGTTGTTGACCTTTTACTGTGACGTTCTTTATGTCAAGATACCCCTTTACAACTTTTAAGATATTGTTGTCAAATTGTCAGTATTAAAACAGAAATTGTTTCATGTACAAGGTAAACTTTCCTTGGCACCTCACTAGCTATATTGCAGACCTAAATTGCTTTGCAATCATCAAGAATTCTATAGCCTGGTGTGTGGCAGACGTTTTTCTGCAATTAGTAATTACCGCAATAATTTGCCATGCCAGGTCTTTAATAATCTAAATGAGTGTTGCCCTCCCTTGCAGTCCCCCTGTTATTATATTACATACATTGTGTGATAACGACTGTTATTACAGTTTTATGTTGACTGGTTTGTCATTTGTCAATCTATCTTCTACATTTTGGAAGGAAATTGTATTTTTAGGAGAGGACCTTTTAGGAAGTAGACGTTATGGGAAGTGAACCATTTAGGAAGTGGACGTTATGGGAAGTGGACCATTTAGGAAGTGGACGTTATGGGAAATGAACCATTTAGGAAGTTGACGTTGTGAACCTAAACGATTTTGGAGACTATTAAGTTCTGTGTCAACAGACCTATTATAGATTTTCTTCAGTTTGAAATTTTCATGGATTTTTTTATGAATCTTAATTAATTGATAGAGAAAAGAAAATACAATTTTAACAAAAAGTACAACAGTACAATTCACTTTATCCACCTTACGAATATCAGAAATAAGCGATAGAAAGAAAAACACATTTTGAATTTTGATAAGATTTGAATAAAATACCTATGTAGTTTGCTAACTGCACTAAGAGGTAGTAATTATTTCAAAGGACAACTCACAGTGCTCACCCGTTTATCTATCTGTATTTTATCTATTTACTTAACTATACTTATGCCAACATTTGTAGTAATACAGGCTGTAACAAAATACCTAGTATTAACGTCTAAAAGGGAGATTCAGTATCGAGTAGGACCTATGAGTAGATTTAAATAAATTATAAAAAGGATGAAAAAATTCCGCGAGCAGGATTTGAACCTTGCCGTTCCGTCGCAGTGCTCTAACCAACTGAGAAAAAGTATACCCAGCATGAAAAAACATAATACATAAAATTATGAGTAAATTGACAAAAAGTACTTTTAACCAATTGCAACCAGCGCTTTACTGAGCAAGCTTTCAAAATTCGATAGTTCCGTCCCCAGACAAATCGATCAGCGTATCAATTCCAGTTGAATGCCCTTTTTTTCTTAATTTGGTAATTATTTTCAGTGATTTATACTGAGTGGACAACACAGGTGTTTTGATACACCCTGTATAACCAGTGGACAGAACGAATTATCTATCTAGGTATCTGAGCTCACAATTACAGAATACATAGCAGGCAGAGACGCTGGCTTGATCTTACTGATTAGTAGATGGCCTAAGTCGTAGCTAAAAATAGACAATGGAGTCACTGGCCATACTGATTTAATATATTGTACGTGATAATTTAATAAAAATATTACTGGAGGAATTATAATAGAAAATATTAATATGAGATTGGTATCCCAATGTCATTTGAATGTAAAATTCAATAATTTGAAATCTGTAGAGCGTTTCACGATTTTCAAACAATAACAACAGTCTCTGTTAATTGGTCAGTCACATTATATATATTTTTCCTATACTGTGATAAAGAAAGGACGTACAATTGACCACAGGTCAACAAAGAAACATTTTGTGTGAACATAAGGCTGAGATTCGATCGAAGATAGCTTCATAGTCGACTGCATATAGATTATTATGATCTAGATTGATCATAAATGCCTTATTATCCCAGAAATAAAATGAAACAGATACAGAAAGAGTAAGAAAAATACAGTATCACAATTTTCTTTCAAACCTCATGGATAGATTTTAATATGGTATCATTATTTGTAGATTGTACAAGTTAGTAAAATCATAATAAAAATACAGTAGTTTTGTAAAAATGCTGCAGTATATCGTGGTAAGTTGAACTTATAGGTGATACTTATAAAACGGACTGTACGTATACGTGTATTCTTAGATCTCTGAGGCGAATCAGTGCGGTTGAAACAAACTCGAGCGGACTTACAAGCTTGATTGATGGCTTAAAAGGCTGCCGTGCTCAAATTAAAAAACAATCCAAGTGCAACATGCTTGGGAAAAGTAAAGTTTTCAATTAACTTAAAGCAATTTAAGATAAATGCTGTTGGTTTACTTGAGACCGGCGACGGAACGAGTGACTTTCGAGAAATAAATTAATAACAGGATATATCAACAGATCGAAGGCAGTTATGTATGATATCAGATATGATAACATAGATAATGTTATCATGGAAATAGTAGGTATCATTAGCAATTATTGTTAGCGTAATTAGTGTTGAGAATACAGAAATAAAGATATCGAGTTCAAAATGGATTCTTTTTTGTTTATATAGACGCATCTTTAAAGATACTGTTACTATAGATGACACAGTGTAAGAAAATAATACTTACATCACATATAATAGAGATAAGTATAGAAATACCACAAAATTCCTCCCAAAGTGAAGGGAGGCAACCACATTTAAATATCACTCACTATGTGTTTAAAATCAGAGAAGACATGGTGTTGATGGGATATAATGATAAAAGATAATGAATAACTGCACTATCTTTTAGGTTTTATGAGCCATTAATAGAATTTAAACAATTTTATGCGAAAAATCAGAGTACCGTGAACAGTTTTGACAGAAGATGTAACTAAATGTAATATTTAGAGTTAAAAAAAAGAAACAATTCGTAGGTGGTCTTCGTGTAATATTAGGTTTACTGTTGATAGACGGTGTAGATTCCTAGTTACAATTTAGACTATGTAATTACTGAGTTAATTACTAGAATGCGCACGTGGATTCTCCATAACTACTTATCTTCTGAATAATTACAGAGAACTTAAGTTAGTAACCACATTCCTACTTTTATAATACACATAACAACCTTATTACTTGTAAATTAAGTAGAAGTGATGGCTTCGGGTATTTGATTTGTCTGCAACAGAAATAACAAACTGACAATATTAATGAAATAATTATTAGTATCATGTTTTGTTCTTAATCTTCATCTTTTATCGTAATTACATAATTTATATAGCGTCTGTGGACTAGTGGCTAGGACGTCGGAATCCCATGCAGGAGGTCCGGGTTCGAAACTATGCAATTCCATGTACAAATGAGTTTTTCGGATTTTCTTCGAAGACTTACGTATATTTACCGACTGCTCTAACAGCGACGAAAAACATATTGAGGAAACCTGCATGTCTGAGGAAATTAAAAGTTTCCAAAGGCGTGTGAAACCCACCAATCAGCACTGGGCCCGCTCGGTGGATCATGGCCCGTACCCGCCTTGTGCAAGGGGAGGCCTGTGCCCCAACAGTGGGGACATTAATAGGCTGATGATGATGATGTCATAATTTATTATTTGAATAAGTTTGATTATTAACTTATTGACGACTGAATAGTCGAACAAAATACTGTTATAGGACTGTGTAGGAAGACAAATACTTTTTACATGACATTTTTATAACCAAACAACAGTCTTCAACAGTTCACATCACACACACACGCACGCACACACACACACACACACTCACACACACACACGCACCCAACACCACCCCACACAACCTCATACACCCTCTCCCCAGTACACCCACAGTATCATATCCCGCTGGCTATCTTAGTGAGGACTGGCATGCTGCAAACCGTTGGCTAGTGCAGGTGCCAGGATGTGATTTGTATAAATAGATACCTACCTACTTGTTTTAAATTGTATTTTATTGTATTGTCTTAGCTACCAATTGCTCTTATACGAGATTTATGATATTATGCTATATGGGGATATTTGTCTTGCGCCCTCAATCCCCTTAATTATATATCATTCTTCAACATCTTTTCCACTTCGTATTTATTCTATTTTGTCTTATTTCTTTACTGTCGCGACCCAATACGGCGTGTGCGCATGTTACCCCTCACTCGTCAATCGTTTCAATCAAGAAGGTTTCTGATAGAGCTTTTACAACAGAATTGAGAATTAATAATTAATTTTCAAGAATATGTATTATCTGGTGTATTTCTACTTGTTGTTATTCTCCTCTCAACTATGGTTACCTGTAAGATATTGCTTTAAGCGGTAATTCCGGTAGTGTACACTACGTATATTGTTTTTTTTTCTTTTTTTTTTCAATTTAGAATATCTATCTACCTCCATTATTTCCTTGCGGACGAGTATATTGAAGCAAGTATCAAAAGTTGTATTCAAAATAATGTTTTATCTTCATTGAAATTTAGTAATTTACCAAATGTTTGTTAATACAAAGGTAATGTAGAAACCTAGCTATATAATATACCTAACCCAGAGCTAGCCCACCTACCTAGCTAGTTGTAACAAGGCTAGCAAGCCTAGCCGCATTTTTTATTAAATAATACATTTTAAAAGCTGAAGCTTTTATTTCCTTACTCAGTTTACATTGTATTGCTCTGTATTCCTAGAATTTGTTATAGATTAATATCGTTTAAATAACTGTCAGAAATCTGTTTCCTAAAAACAGAAATAAACGTAGATCTAAGAGGCCGAAACTCGTGGTGACTGACATCAAGTCAGTGATGATTTATCCGTCGCGAGCGCCGTCTAATTAGACGCATGCGCACCTCATTCTATGTAAATTTTAGCCAGCCCTCTGACTGAATGGTATAAAGTTTCCTATTCATTAGCTCAAGTGTAGTGCACCAATTTTTATTTTTTTATTAAGCGAGCAAACGGGCCCCCTGATGGTAAGTGGTCACCGTGGCCCATAGACATCTCACCTCACTGTATTAATATTAGAGGGTTTTAGATGCGCTGCTAACCTTGAGGACTAAGATGGATTGCCTCATGTGCCGGAAATTACCCTGGCTCTCTTACCCTTCAAACCGAAACACAGAAATCTGCTTCACAGCGGAAATAGATAATACCACCCCAGGCGATCCTTCACATTATGATATACCATCCTTGAATCGATCGACGCCAATATTGCAGAGGGTTTAGATTCTTACTAGGTGCAGATTGCTGTTTCATAGATTCACAAGAAAGAATAATTAATCAATGGTAACAAAACAAAAAATTATATTTCGTCCGTCACAAAAAAAATTGTACATTTTTTGGCCAGATTCGTCCTCGCCCCAGGAGATCCTGCTCCGAGCTGGCACATACTTAGCTCATCGCCTAAGCCTATATCCCAATTTACACCTATGGGACACTGGTTTTGGGAATTATAGACGGCGTGTTTTCTTCGTAGGTAGTTGAATATTGTAAATAGGTGTAAATTGTTAAAAGTTGTTTATATTATATATTTGTAATTTATGGTTAGTTGCTAGGTATTATTTAATAACTGTTTATAACATTAAAATGCGAAATACATTTACATTTATTAAAAATAAATTAATCCTCGTACATATTTAATTTATGTAGTTTGGTACTTTGACACTCAAGCGATGAAGATTATACCATATAATCTCGTACAATTAAAACAAATTAGACTATAAAATTGGCATATTTTCCAGTTCCTAAAAATAATCTGTAAAAATGTTACAATTATCAATTTATCACACAAAATATGCAACCCTGTACGCCAATGTGCAAGGTCAATTCAACTAACCTCTGAACTATATTCCCAAGACTCGGAAGTATAATAATGTTAATCAAAACATTGATTGATCATCTTTTCAGCCAGTTTATTCTCTCTAATTCGTCTAGTAAAGTAAAACTGCGAATAAACTAGCATAGAAAGAATAAGCTTAACAAATGAATATTTATCTATGTAATAGACCATTTGAACATCCGACAGATCTGATTTATCATGCGATCCCATGCAAACGTGAACAGCCATCTTTATCAACACAGCGGCAATCAGTTCTAAACAAATAAACTTATAAATAATTGAAATGTGGTTTGAATATAAAGTCAACTACAAGGACCTAATGTTAAAAACTTAACGGGATTGTTTTGTGTTCGGTTTTTGTACCTTTTGAATAAAGTTATCATTCTGTAACAATTTACTTTAAATTCTTTTCAGTTTACCGTTTTTTGTCGAACTTACTAATGCTGTTGATCCTAATGGCCTTTACCGCTTCACCAGGGTTTTGGGGGCGAGCGCTCCAGCCTGGAGGAGGACTAAAAAACTACTAGAAGTAGCGACTGCCTAAGGGCAACCAGGTGGGTACGAACCTCGGCTTAGGACGTACTTACATATTTTCATCTTGTAGTACAGTCAGCATCAGAAGTAGATGAGCAGTTCAGGTGTCCAAATAATTGTGAACATTCAATGTTACCATTAACATCTGCACAGAAACACAGCAGAGTACTTACCTACTAAAACATAAGTGACGACAGAATGAGATTTCACACACTAAAAATTAATTCGCAGTAATTTTACTACACTTTCAAGCCAAATAAACAGCAGGTTCGGAGCGAGACTGCTCTTGAACCCTGTACTACGCAACTTTCTCGAGTTCGCTGTAGTTTAACGACGCCGGTGTCGATGTCACACTAAAAGTAAAAGCTCTGATAATGTGTTCTCAATTCCTTTTCAAGTTTAAACACACTTCATTATTTGATTTTCAAAAAGTCTATAAAGCTGCAGAAAATCTACTCCGAAATATTGTAAATTCAACC
This sequence comes from Hofmannophila pseudospretella, assembly GCA_947369225.1. Taxonomy (NCBI): domain Eukaryota; kingdom Metazoa; phylum Arthropoda; class Insecta; order Lepidoptera; family Oecophoridae; genus Hofmannophila; species Hofmannophila pseudospretella. The sequence goes on along the minus strand of OX376321.1, from coordinate 5,835,446 downwards.
TACAAGGTAGATTGCTGGCTAGGGAAGTTTTATATGGAAACCACGTCTGTCAGTAGGCGCACGCGCTGTGAGCATCTCCCCATACATTCTGTCGGCTATTGAAATGTCAAATGAATGAATGAATTAAAATTTATTTGCATACATATAAATAACACGATAATTACATTCCACTACTGAAAAAAAACTTATGAAAAATGTATGAAACTTGTCAAAATTTTAAGCGCATTTTCCCAATCCCTTGCCTCGCTGTCAGTGCTCACCTGCTCACATATCATCATTCTAGAGAAGAGGGCGCTACATTCCGATTTCTGTAATTTACTCATTTTATACAGACATTGGAGACTATTTTACTCTGAAATCGTCGGAGATTTGTCGAGATCGAGTGGTGTCATGGTACGGAGGCCGGAGGACGAGTAATGTTATGAGCAAGCCATTATTGTCTCGCCCCATACCGTAAAACATTACGCAGTCGTGCCGACCCCGACAAATGCATTTGGAGCTGTCAAAACCCCCGTCAGTGGACATTTTTCGTTGTAGGTTCGGAATTCATGTGAAGTACCCAAGATTTTTATTGATGCAATTGCTACATAAAGAGAAAAAAGCAAAGAAAGTTTAAGTACCCACCTCACTTTATAAATAATATTAAGATAAAATACTATGGTAAGGTAACATGAAACTACGTAGGTGATGAAATAGAATGATAATACTGAAGAAATAATTATAGTCTCGCATAATACTGTGGATGTCATAAATTAAATCACATTATACTTATTTCTTCCCGAGATAGTTAATTTATAAACTGACCTAATAAATTAATTAACCAGCAGGAAGCAGCAACAAAGCGTGCAATAAATAAACAATCTTAACAGAACATATGTTAAGTGTCAAAGGATTTTTCATTTTATTTTGTGTGAAAGTATGTTAACAGCTCTATATACTTCCCGAGGACGAAGTAAGACCGCTTAGGATCATCCAGTGAACGTTTCTACAGAATAGTAAAAGATGTTACAATCTCATGGAGTGAGTTATCAATAAGTTTTTTTCTATTTGAATAATTTAGTTCGTCTGGGTTGCAGTAGATTCTGGTTTGATTTGGCAAATCTGCGAAGACCGCATTTCGAGTTTAAACAGAGACTAAATTATTATTAAACATAGAACTAAATTACCTATTTACTTGGGTAATATTAGAGATTTAAATGATTTTAGACATAGATCCCACTTCTGATGTGAAATGGTGTCAAAAAAAACCGGACGGAAACACGATCGCGTCGTGCCGTGCCGTGCTTGAACTTTGATCAAGGAACCCTGTTATGATACAGAATTTTCATAAGGAAAGTTGCGGTTCAGTGGCAGGCAGTGGGGGACAGTGGAGGACAGTAAGGGTAACTGGGGACTGTGACGGGCAGTGGTAGTCAGTAGGGGACAGTGGGGGACAATGGGGATGAGTGGGGGACAGTCGACACCAGCGGGGGTAAATGGGGGACAGTGGGGAAAACTAAGACATAAATGAAACAAAAATTCTATGACGTCATCCCGCTCGTACTAGGGTTCGTAGGGCTCGTTGACGAGGGCGATTGGCATAATTTTTGTCTCAATCGATGCCTCTGCTACTTTTCTCTTATTTTAGATTTATTTCCCCAATTTTTGATGCATACCTCTTCAAATCACGACTTTTTCTATCTGCCATGACAAATTGCAAAACTTCATTGACGCACTACTTCTAAAGTTCTTGTTGGATTTTTAAGTTTCTTAAATGTATCGATTCCCTATTTAATACCATTGTCAACGATATCTCATTTGTTCCTGTAGCACAATTATTCACAAAGTTATTAATCTTCTAAAAAAATTATACGGCGCAAAATTTCACACATAGTCGCTTGTTTGTGGTGACACATCTTCTGACGTTACTAACTTTCAAGATTTTTTTCTTTGTTATTTTGTTTGGGCGTCTTTCTTCTAACGATAGACAGATCCCGCGCGGTGCTAGGCCTGCGGGCGATTGAATGAGAAGCGGTCGCTGGTGGTTACATATTTGGTGTTGCGCGACCTCACTGACCGAGCATGATAGACAGGGTTCCCTGTCCAAAAAGAGAAATATCGATCGAATCGGACAAAGCAGAGCGATATGTACGAGTAGATATGCAATTGTCAAGTCTATTGCACTTGACAAACACGAAATCGCCAAACGCAAAGCGCGCGTCAACATAAACTAACATCCGGCGAAGGCTGATGTATTGCAGCCGCAGAACTATGGAAACAAATCTCCCGGACTAATAATTTACGAGCGCAATATGGCTTCGCAGTTTGAAAACAAACAAAAACAAAAGCGAAAACCGCGATAAAAGATGTCGCCACACTACCGCGGGCCTTGCTTTAAAGATAGACTAGACTAGGTAGTGCTTAGATAGCACCACAAAATAAACAAGTCGGCAAAGGAACTCTGTTGACCAATCAGTGCCCTCGTAGTAATTATAGGCTGTGTTCAAATTAGGAACGACGTTCGCAACGCATTGCTAATTGAAAATAGAATTTGCTGATTTACATCTTTAACAGAAAAACCTAAATACCGGAAGATTTTCTTTAACAGTTGCTACTCATAACACCTAGTCGGCTGGTCTCCATAAAAAGTTTGCATTTGAATATTGTGCAATATCATTTGATTGATTGGCATGCCTTGTAATATTATGGAGTTATCATCGTAACTCCCTCATCGGTTACAATTTTCCCTGTATCAAGGAAGCAAATTTAACAGCCACTGTTCGTGCTAGGGTTGTCAACTCGATAAAATATTTTAAATTGCCGGGTGCCTATCTTCATTCCTGACTCAATTATTTAAAAAACAAACGCATGTTGCGTGTGCATGCATCCTTGTTGCGCGTGATTTTTGTCGCTATAACTATCTCTTTTCCTCAGCGAGCAGCGGCTGCGCCCGCGCCGTTGATAACCGCGGAATGCGCCGGCTGACTTCAGTCGAGCGCTCATAGACAATTTAAGGGGCTGCATGAGCGACACGCGCCGCCACTCGAAAATAAATCATTACAATTAATTAAGGATATTTTTTTTAAATAAATTGGTTTACAGGATTATTGCATGTATGAAGAGGATTTTTTAGTAGTATTTTAGTATCCTCGTAGTGAAACAATCAGAAACAAAACGCGAAAAGTTGCCACTTTTGACAGATTCAATATGAGAATACAAAACAATTATAAAAAATTTCTTCATCATTCGTGGCATAATCCTCTAAAGTTTAGTGTCTAAAGTTTAGGTTTAGAGTCTAAACCATTTCTTTTTTAAATGGCCTAATTATTTGATATGTTTTTCTTTCGATTGGCGGCGCTATAGTTCGCTTGGGTAGCGCCTTAAATTGGAGAAATTGGTAGCTAAGTATGTTCAAGGAACTGTTAATAACGGTCTAATGTCGATATATGTAGATAGAGTAGTTGCAGGATGAAATATTACGAGGACACGACTGTCAACAGGTTGTTTATATTCTAGGATAATATAAAGAATGCAATACATGCATGCAAATTGATATTAAGTGATCATCGTGACATATAAATATCGGGACTAGACACAAGGAAGGTATGCAATAAGAATATTGTGGTAAGTAATTAATAAATGAAACTGGGAAGAAAAATGTATGTGACAATGCTAATGATGAACTGAATGTAGTTACAATTAACATAAACCTTGTTATGTATTAGAAATTGTGGAATAGAAAAGTAATCCAATACTTACATCCAGATATCGATATTGCCCTCTGAAACTAACTACTATGCCCGAATTAAGAAAGATCTTTTAAGGATGAATGAATACTCTTTATTGCACAAAATTAATGTGATGCAGTGAGATTTAAGATTTCTTGATTGTAAATGAACATACGTCAACTCATTTTAAATGCAAACAGAAACAATCCAGTAACACAGCAAAGAAAACAGCCCTAAATTTACATTTAAAACATAAAAAGTTCAAGCAGTCCCAAGAAAAAGAAATCCCAAACTAAACCGTTTACTTCTCGAGAAAATTTTCAAGTAGTCTTGAGCGCTGTATTAAGGGTAGCATAATAAGGCTTTCTGGATTAGGTGTAGCGCTCTTGAGTGAGAATAAACCCAAGGGAAATCCTGGCTCGCAGCTTTCCTTCTAATTTATTGCTTCTCCAACGGCCAGCGGCCTTTGTATCGGATCTGCCGGGAATGAGAAATATATTTCTAGATGGATTAACATGTTTGCCACTCCGAGGTAATTAGTGTGCTCAGGTATTTTTGTTGCGATTTGGGGTTTGATGTTAGAGGATTGATATATGACCTGCCGTGAAGTAAAAGTATATAAATCTGTAACATTAAGTACTAGCTCCCTCTGTAAAGCGTAGGTATCTATGTAGCATGTTTATGATGACTTTAGGTTTTTCTATTAAAGAGAAATAAACGAAGAAGTGAATGTCTTTAGTCATTGTGAATGAGAACTTTCCTGTAAATGGTCCCAGGCTCATCAAAGATGGTTCTAAAAATTAAATGTTCAATCGATTTCATTTCATCAACGGTAAAAGCGGTCTCTAAAAGCACTTTTTGTTCACACCCGGCCCCAAGCTCAGCAATAACAAATAGTTTGGATTGCAGCCATTGAAAACAAAGAGGATGAGGACCACTATATATTACTGTCCGCTAAACGAATTGATTTAATGAGATCTTAAACTAATTGGATTTACACGGTCGACTTGTATTTCGTCTTTGCGTTGAGATTAACGTACAGTGTCACCATCTAACTTAAAACCTGAAGAGACAACCCTGTTTGGTCGTAAATTAGGAATTATATACGACACTGTTTAGTTTTCAAAGATTAAAGATTCACTTAACGTTCTTTTAAAGTCAAATGCAATTGGATGAGAGGCAGTGAAAACTTTTTAAAAATTGATTTAGTTGCATTATTTATTTATTATTTAAAGAAGATAATTTATTTTGTAAATTACCTTTACAGTGCTTGTTTATACGCCACTTGTAACTTAGTGACATATATACGGGAGCTGTGGAAATGTCAACCGTGGGTAGGGTACAGTACAAAATTAAGAGGGAATATTGTTCTTAACATTTTGAACATTTTACCTATTATCTTTTTAACCTACCGATCGAAGGAGGACGTGTTATAAGTTTGATACGTTTGTCTATTTGTCTGTACATTTGTGTATTTGTCTGTGGCATCATAACTTAACAACAAATGATCCGATTTAGACCCGTTTTTTTTAATTTAAAAGAGAATTTTGTCGAGTGTTCTTAGCTAGGTCTGATAAAAATTTGACAAGTGGTTTCCAAGATCTCGGAGTATCTTTGATGTTAGATGGGAGCTCTGGAACGGTAGCTAGATGGTTCGACTTTGACCTTCCAAGTGGTAGTTAGATGTTCTAGCCACTACACCACCGACGACGCTCTATGAAGTTCTACCTTCTATGAAGTAAGTAAGTAATATGTTTATTTCACACACAGCAATGACCAAAACAGTAATAATTATGATAAAATAATTATGTAGTCATCGGTAAACATATTGAAATCATTTTTGATGGTCTGCTGGTGCTTTTCGACGCATGTGGCCAGATTCGCACTTGACCAGTCACGCAAAGGACCATATTTCAAATTCGCAAAGTGCCAGATACGCGAATAACCGTAATATTCCGTTTCGCAAATGACCATATACGCATCTGACCATAATCTCAATTCGCAAATGACCATATGACATAGGATTCGATATTGCACTCAGAAAAATGTTCAAAAAATTAAAATGTAATAAAATAAGTCCAATAAACTATTTACGAAAATTAGTACTATTGAAATGTAAGTTTATTTAATGGTTGGTAGTTATTCTTTACATATGTAAACTCAGTTTAGTTTATTGGTGCAATGAATATTTTTTTTCTTTGTTAAGTAGGTATTTTTTTTTCAAGTTAAAAGATTAAAAGATTAACTTTATTACAGAGTTTCATTCACATCTAAACATATGAAAAAATTAGTCTAAAATCTTTGAATATCAGGTACAATGCGTAAGATTTAGTTTCAAGTATCATGGTCATTCGCGTCGCTGGTCAAATGCGAATATTGTACTATGCGTCGAAAGATCCTATCTGGTCATTTGCGTATATGAAAAATGGTATTTCGCGTATACGGCAATTTGCGTTTCTGGCCACATGCGTCGAAAGGTGCTGGTGTTGTGAAAAGGGCCTCAACTCAGCTTAAAGTGCTTTGCCTGGTGTAAGTGTTCAAAAGCCTAAATACTTATTAGGTATGTAAGTATTAATATTCTAAATACGTATTAGGTAAGTATGTATATTTCCTGTATGTTTTCGCATCACCACCACCACTGTCCCCTATTAATCGTCGGTAGTGAATTAGTGCGATGCACACACGTTTGTAGTGTGGAGACACTTCATTACAGGGGCAGGACATAAATCAGGACTTCTAATATTAAACGTGCCTTGGTGGGGCAAATTGCGGGCCTGTCTGCGACCGTGCGGTTGGGTGGTTACCGTAGTTTTGATGATAGAACGATTAATTAGGTCCTGAAAATTTAGATATTATTGATCATAATATGAAGGCAATTTACTGAAATAATCTTCTTTAATGAAAAACTTTTTGCATATTTTTTTTTAAATTAACTAAATCGCATAGATTTAGTTAAAATGGCTTTTTAGTCTACTACCGTACGCCCCGATATCTATCTTTTGAAATGACAATAAAATTTGTAACTTTTTGTATAAAAAGTGTACCCTAAGGTAATTTCAACTTTTATCACAATTTCCATACAATTTAATATTTTTTTCTTACACGACCCAAATGAGATATGAAACGTCGGGTGTATTTATATTAATTTATTTTTTCTTCTACTGCAGATAAATTCGCGGCCCCTCCTCGAGATCTCCTTACTAATGTGATTTTAATGTACTTAATGTCGCCTTCACCTATATTTGTAGAGTTCGTTCTGTCACGAGAGGTATTTTATTGTCTTATTCTTCTACAAATACTTACCTAAATAAAAGTAAATGCTGTAAATAATGGGGTTGCTTGCTTATCTTATGGTCAGTCGCCAACCTATCGTCAGAGTCGTTCAGGCCGCCCGTAGGCCTCTTGCTATCGAACGACATCAACCGGGACCGATTGCTTAACGTAATCTCCGAGGCACGGAGGAGCTCAGATGAAATATGCAACTACCGGTCACCTATCCTGATACCGACCGCGCCAATTGTTGCTTAACCTGCACGAACCTGTTCATTATGCGAACGGCTAAGGAATGGAACAGCCTGCCGGCGTCTATTTCCCGAAACCTACAACCTTGGGATCTTCAAGGCCAGAGTGAATAGGCATTTACTGGACCCGCATGCTCCATCGTCGACCTCATCGTCGCTTATAAAAAAAAAGCGACGATGAGGTTATACCATCAGGCGAGATCGAGGTCAAATGCGGGTTTAGTTATACATAAAAAAAACGATCTCTTTCGGACCGTGCTCGCAACTAGGCAACGAGCTCCTTTCTTGTAATCATGAGGTATTAGGTACCTATTCATTCAGACAATGTCAGGATTAGGTACTAACGTCATTAATCGCAGAATCAAGCATAAAATCAAAATTAGACAAAAATTAAAAAAAAACTGATTAAAAATATTTTTTTATGCTAACATGTACAATATATGTTCCTATACCTAGTAAGGTAGTACAGTATTCCGAAATATTTTAGAGTGAAAGAAAAAATTACGAAATAGGTAAGGTTTATGTCTGTTCTAAACAAATATTCTCAAATGTCTTCGCCAACCACAGATAAACAAAAATAAAAGAAGAAGGGAGAGTTTACGAAAATGTGCAATTCATATTATTTTTATCTTTTTTTGACACTATCGGTCCCTCCCTGTTCCGCGTGTTTGAGACAGGGGCGTATCGAGAGTCATTTACGTTTTGGGCCCCTTTCTGACCCCTTAAGAAGTATGGGGACGACATGGAGTTACGTAGGGTCGCTACTTAAGTACTTACCACACAACTTCGATGTAAGGTTAATCGTCTGTCGATGATAATAAGCCAGTCGATTAAACATGGTTTTTCCACAGGCGGTTAAAACACTTATAATTTTTATTCGGTTTTGGAGTCTTCCGATTTACTTTTTTTTCCGATTTTCCCTGAAAAATACGACTCAATTTGATCTCCTCACGTATTTTGAAATTGTATAAGTTTGTAACGGGTAGGTAATAAGTAAGATTAGTAAAATGTTCTACAATAACTAAGTAAGTACTTACCTACTTATTCTAAACTGTTATTATGAAGCGTGAGATATTATAACAAGCTTTTTGGTAATAAGTGTAAAGTTAAAAATCAATTATAATTCAAACCATATTTTGTAGAAAATAAATTATTGAATCTTTACGTGACTGACTTTACAGCAGCTAGTAGCGTTAAGTAAATTTAAATTTGAAATGGTGTACAAACTTACTATAACATAATGTACATTCGTATTTGACAATGCCTTATGCGGCAGCCATATTTGTTCTTTTTCTTTTGACAATGCCCTTTTACAGCAGCTAGTAGCATGTAAGTAATAATTTAAATGTTGTAATATAACGGATAATAATTGTACCATGACGTATCTAAGCGTAACTTTGTTATCAAAAGGTAAATATAAAAAAACTAAACTAAACTGACTGGAGTAAAGTAGAAAAGTATTATTAGTGCTAGATTTTAAGACGAGGCATTGCGCACAGTCTTTGTATACTTCTGTATTGTGTACTTGCTATATTCTGGTGTATACAGTGCTAAATAAACGTTTTCAATTTCATATTAATTAATTACGGCATTTTTTTTAAATGTCTGGTATTAAGGTTCCACGAATGAAGAAGAAATTATTAAAAAAAATTTTTTTTCGTCTATTGAAACAATAAGCAACTTTTGACAGTTTCGCTGTTTGTTTCGATGATTTTTTTAGATTGGCGGCGCTAGTGTATGAAAATAATCATTATTCCCTACTTATCTTGTAGTTCTACTACCTTTATTACTGTTCTTATTTTTCTTTCTTCCAAATTTTGTACTTTTAGTTCTGTTACATGTTCATTTGCACTGGTCAAAGAAGAGAGCTGTCCTCCGAGATACAGGAACTTCCTAGTTCGGAGGTCAGCGCCTATAGTAGGATAACTGGTTGCTCACTAATTTTATTAAGTTTAATGTAATATATGCTTAAGTTCCTATTCCACTGTAATTTTACCGCACAAAAAAACTATTCTTATTCTTATTACTGATTGATTTGCATTTTTCATCGATAGATCGGTTGAGGAAAGGAGGAGGGGAGGCCTTTGCCCAGCAGTGGGACAGCCTATAGGCTATTAAAAAAAAAAAAAATAGATCGGTTGAAAGTACTTACCACAAATGGATCGGAAAATATTTGTGCGTACAAAATTATTATTGTCGCGACGACTCCTGTGGCGACGACGTTTATTTGCTAGTGAATCAACGCCCTACTGATATATCGCTGAGCTTTCGACGTCTGCTCTCTATTACATTATTCTTATTTCTTTTACACAAAATAAATTAAGTGTTTACATCACATAAACATACATAAGAGTTATTTTTAGCGTTCGCTTAAAAAATATTTCAACTCACTGTTACCTATTATATTTAGTTATGTTAATTATTTATTTTATTTTAAGTTCGTCACTTTTAATTCATTTGGTTAATTTAAAATAACCATGTACAAGTAATAGTTCATCATCATCATCATCATCAGCCTATTAATGTCCCCACTTTTGGGATACTTTGATTTCTTCTTTACAAAAGACTTTTAGTTCATTTATTTTATTGCTGTCAGGGTATTACAAGGTTTTAACACTAATCACAGCACCAATCATGATCCCTGTTAGGACATAGCAATTTCAAATAGATTAAATTAAATTATAATAAAATAAATGATTAAATTAAATATTAAAAATTTAAATCACAAAATGTAAAAAATAAGTGGTAAATATCGGAATTCCGAATATCTTCTGTCTTTTCTAAAAAAATGTATAAAAATAAAATAATTTTTTTTATGTATAACTAAACCCGCATTTGACCTCGATCTCGCCTGATGGTAAGCAACGATGAGGTCGACGATGGAGCACGCGGGTCCAATAAATCCCAAGGTTGTAGGTTTCGGGAAATACAAACGCCGCCGGTAGGCTGTTCCATTCCTTAGCCGTTCGCATAATGAATGAAGAAGCAAATCGCTTCGTACGAGCAGATGGGATATCAACAACATAAGGACTTCAACGAATATACCTATAGCTATTGAATTTTGCAATAGGTACAGTATCTAACTAATCAAGGTAATCACTTTGGTACTTTGTCGCTGTGTGTGTGTCGCACTTTGTGTTGTGTTGTTTTATACATTCATACGAATATCAAGAAATCATAACAAACACTTATTATGACAGAGTTCCATAGAGTATAGCTTGATGTGTATTCCACTGTACGTATACGTACACACCTGCTATAGGTGTGTATTCTGTCGTAAACCTACTCCTAGCCACAAATTTTATATGGTTACTTAAATAAAATGATACATTAATTAGTTCCTGCATCTTTACTCTCTGGAGTTGGAACTTTATCTTACTTTCTTTATCTAAGACAAGAATTCAAATAAATTCACGTTTTCATAGAGAAGCGTCGAATCATCTAAATAATGATGTTGCTCTACCCACATACTTATTATTTTTCCCTCCCACATTCGTGTCAATGGCTCGTTAGCGGTAAAGTTTCGGAGGTAACCAAGTCTGATGAGAGTATGTACTTAATGCATTAAAACTTTCCCAACCTGAGTGTGAAGTTTGCCCAGCCGGCCCTACACGTACACGGCATTCCCATTATACGGAAAAATATAATTAATTGGCGTGGAACAGAATTTGACTAATTAACTGAACAAATAATGCGGTTTCCCTGTTTATTTGAAAAGTTTTGGTTTTTCGTTCAATGTAGGTAATATGAAATATTTGACACAATAAACAATTATAAATGTTCGTTTGGGTGCATTTAATTCTTAACACGTTAACAGTCCCGTGGTTAAATACGTCGAGCGTCGGTGGCGTCGTGGCTATAGGACGAAAACGAAACCAGGCAATGTCATGTATCAAGGAAAACGTCATGAGGAAACCTGTACACTGAGATAACCAGTGTGTGAAATGAGGAAGGCAATGGCAAGCCACACCATTAAATTTGCCACGAGGGTCGTTCTATATGATTAATTACTTAGAATGATCTTGACCCTCAGCAATGAGGAACACGACTTAGAAGAAGACATTGATGAGTCTTCTTTAATATTGTGGTAGGATACTTTTTATCCTGGCACACAAGGGCTAGCCCTTGCGATTTTTGATTCACGCGAAATATTTCCGCGTGGATTTCTTTTCGCCTAGGTATATAGTTATCCACACCAACACGCACTGAGAAATAAAATCCGTGGGTTTTTGTCAGTTCGTGCGCAGTGTTCAGGGAAGACAGACGTAAAGATACTGAAGACGTCGTCTACGATGTCTAAGAAGAAAGATATCGCCAACACTGGGTCCATCCATTTACAGCTTTGAGACCTATGTTTTTTTTTTCTATGTGAAGTATCACGATTTAAGAAAATACGGCAGAAAATCCTTCGAATATTCTAGAATGAATAAGAAAACATTTGACAATTTGCTGATATACCTCCTTCCATAATCTAGCTTTAATTATTCCTTTTTTAAACACACAGTTTATTTTATTCTTTTTCTTTAGTATAATTATATATATAATATATGTATATTATTTTATGACCCGCATTTGACTTCGATCTCGCCTGATGGTAAGCGACGATGAGGTCGACGATGGATGCATGCGGGTCCAGTAAATGCCTGTTCACTCTGGTCTTGAAGATCCCAAGATTGTAGGTTAGGTATATATTAGTGTGTGTGTGTGTGTGTTTTTGTGTATATATATTTGTTCATTTACGATATTTATATATTTTTGTCATTTATGTGTCATGGTTAATGTAGGTATATATATAATATATTTTTCACTTATTAATACTCCCTTCAATTAAATTCAATTCCTTCTTAATCTTCAATTAAATGTATTTGTGTCGTATCTTTGTCCTCTTGGACAGGTTTTGGCAAACCTTCGGTCATGGTCCAACAGAACACCAGCACTGTAGGCATTTTTGTCTGCAGCAATAAGCTGAGTTGAGGCCCTTTTCACAATAACAGTACAGACCATCAGACATGATTTTATTATAATTACAACTGTTTCGGTCATTGCCGTGTGTGAAATAAACATATTACTTACTAAAGTAAGTAAAGTATACTTACTTTAAGTTATCTTGCTTTAGGAAACTTATTGGATCGAAACTTGGCTAAATAAGTACATAGCACATAACTCAGGCTGTACGTTAAAATGGTATCTAGTATAACACATGGCGCAGACACATAGTTCTAGAAAGCAATAAGTTATTCCTCCTCATCCCAACTATTCCCTCGGCTCAAACCTACGTGTATGTACCGACAAACATTCGCCCTTCATAGAGCGAGGACTGGATGAGTCTTACTATAAAAGCTTCATCAATAAATCTGACAGATTTACACTAATAAAAAAAATTGTAACAGTAAAAGTATACTAGACCTGAACTGCCTTCGAATGCAAGCATTCATAATTGAATAGTTTAAACAAACGAGCGTACAAGCAATTGAGCGTAGCATGCACATTCGAATCTAAATCTGTTTTACCACAGACTGAAATAAAAAAAAAGCTCGATTCAAGTAACTAGATTCAAATATTACATCAAACGTGAATTCCTTTGGTATAAGAATAAGAATTGCATTAATTTTAAGTATCTGAAAAGCGAAGTACAAAGGAGAGAGAGAGAGAGAGTGCTATTTCCAGCAGCGTTCAAGGTGCCACTGGTATGTTTATAATCTGTGTTATGGAGATCGCATAAAAAAAATAGTCTCATTTCATTCCGCATAATGGCGAGGGTTTTTATATTACTAGTCAAGCTGTAATTGCTTTTTTAAATAAATAATAATTAAGTTTTCTCAAGTAGCAAGCAATACAATTTAAATCTACTTTTACCCGGACTATCTATTTATCACTTATATTATAATCTTTCTCTAAATATACCCGTAAAGTCAATTCCAGCTTACTTTATCTCAATAACCCTTCCAAATATGAAAGTTGCTCGCGAACACCGCGCGCGTTGTACAATATATCACGTTTTGATTCGGCCGCACCATAAACAATACAATATATCAATATAAAGCAGACGGTGGCGAAATTTGAGCGTAGCGAGTGCGTGATATTTATGTGCCGAGGCGTGCGTGTACGTTTGTGTGTATACGCCCTTATAGAGTTATTGGCGTTGCGTTTTGTTTCTGCAATGCACTTTGCAATAGTTCACAGTTTAATATAGGTGCTAACTAGCTTTTCCGCGGTTATGAAATATGATAATGGAATTAAAATTCGTTGAAAAATAAAATAGCTACAGGCAATCAAAAATCAGAATGGTAGAAAGAAACGGCAATAAGTTTTATGACGTAAGTGTTCTCTAGCGCTATACAAGAAAGGTCCTTGCTGCATATAAATAAAGGACTCTTTTGCTAGAAAGGTACAGAGCATAATGTCCTATACTAACTTCAACCATTAATATCTCTGATGTTAGTTGAGATATCGAAAAACTAATTTTAGATCCTTCTTTAGTATGTCCATGTAAGTTGATTGATGCAATATTTTTTTTAGATTTCATCGTATTTACAGAAAACTTAATAAGTAAGTAGGTATAGCTATAATTTTAAGAATTGAATATCATACTTGAGTACTTACATACTAATTGAGTTTTAGCTGCACGCAGTTCATTAATTTAGTACAGTCTCCATTACACACAAAAACATACAATCTTATTGTATAAATACCCACACAATGTTACAACCGAAACATGATCCGAGCGATGCAGACTCTATTTGCACGCTTGTTTTTAAGGAGTAGAACTCTGCTATAGGTTTATGGATGCGCTTACAAATTTGTATAAACATGACAATTTTATTAATCGACTTCAGTAATATCGCTTTGTATCATCATCATCATCAGCCTATTAATGTCCCCATTGTTGGGGCACAGGCCTCCTCTTGCACAAGTGGGTACGGGCCATGATCCACCCAGCGGGCCCTATGCTGATTGATGGATTTCACACGTCTTCGGAAATTTTTCATGCAGGTTTCCTCACGATTTTTTCCTACACCGTAAGAGCAGTCGGTAAATTTACATAAGTCTACGAAAAAATCCGAAAATTTCATTGGTACATGGCATGGCATCGCTTTGTACAGTGGATGCTATATGTACATTATCTAGGTAGAAGATACAGTAGTTTTTATTTCGATATAATGGTGATTTTGTTCCCAAAGGACGCATCAATAGCTCCTTTGGTTAACTGATGTAATCAACGTGAATAATAATTTTATATACTTAGCTACATACAAACAATCTCACGCCTGTTTCCGCAGGGGTGGCAAGTACTAAAGATTTCCACCTGCAACGATCCTGACACACCGTTCTCGTTTACACTTCTTCTATACCTACTCAACAAATTACCGAAGTTATTAATATTTTCTCCATGTGAGCACAAAAAAACGCATACAACGTTCCTAAAACGGTAAAATACTCTGATTAAGAGTATAATTCCTTAACATTCAGGCACTAAAATTTCGAGGTAGCCTGGGCCTTAACATCTTACCCCGCCTAGCTTCGCTTCGCCTCGCTACATGGAAATGTTTTAAACTTTGATTAATTCCTTGCTTTTGTGATGTGCGTACCGTGTTTCCAGTTGATGAGTACTGTTGGTTTATGTACTGGAGTTTGTAAAGTCTCAACTCAGCCAATGTCAAGGCTGGTTCTACCTACTACCTATTTGTTAATTTGTATAAGTACAATTTGTATTATTGGCGGTACTTTTAATACCTCCTCATATGAGTGCTGGATATGTCGTCTATATATAATGTGAATTTAAATGACACCATCCATGATACTTTTCTCGTTTGATTCAAAACTTTAATTACTCATTTTTCTGCTTTAAATTTATTTCATTAAGTAGTTATTTATATCAAGTTGTTTACCGGCGACTAAGATTGACTTACCAAATACGCCTGCTTGCTGTGCAAAAACCTCCTCCTTTGTTTCATTTCATCATCCGTAACATCAAAACAAATTTAGCAGCTAAATCTTTATACAGCAAGTCGTCCTTCACACAGCTCCACTCAGCTTCAAAAAGCTATCTTATGTAATCTCCAACGTGTTTGCAAAACTTATATAACCTTCAATGTCAACATTAACGCAGACCCACCCTGCGTGACAGCTTCAAAACGTGGCTCTTATCTCGAGAATTAAGTTAATTAGAGGTGTGGCCATAATTAATTTTAATTCCAGTTGCCTTAGTGTTGCCACTTGCGTATCGCGGTTAATAAATTTACCGGACGCATCGGGCCACTGGCTAGCACTGATAAAGATGCACCAGAAAATTTACAAACAATTTCTGCGGTTCTTTAAACACAAATTCAACATTCAGACCTTAGAAATTGTGCCTTTGAAAGTGCAAACCTAGGTTGGTAATTTCAAGCATGCGTTCTTAGATTCTAACTTTTACGACAAAAAACGGTTACCTTTTTGCAAAGAAATGTAAGCTTTAGGAATTAAAGATAAAATAGAAGTTGCAAGACTGAATTAACCTTTTTTTTAAATAAAGCTTGAACTTTTGCGAACATAGTGTAAGGAAATGCTTTTAACTATTTACTAAGGATTTACTTCTGTCACACAATAACTTGGAATTAAGAAACAAGACAAAAAAAATCAATTTGTATCTACTGTCTCTACCTACTCTGAATGGTCTCGGTTGAATGGGTTATTACTTCTCTAAAAGCTCAACCAAAAGCCTAATTTTACTAGGTATAGAGGGTAAGTAGTGACTAATGATTCTGAAAGCTCTACCAAAAATCAGCTTAATTACTGCTTCTACCATTGCTCAAACCAAATCGTCTAATATAATTCCTTGCATCTAATCTAGTGTTTACATTAACATGAACCTATTGTTAGCATAGTTCGGAGTTGCATACATTGCACTACCCTTTGTGAACAAAATGCAAATGCATCATAGCGAAGGTGTGCTGTACAGCCATGTACCAGGCGGTAAATCATCGTGGCCGCGGATGCCCGCCAGTGATAATCTAACTACGGATTTCGTGATAACTGTTTTATCGCAATAGCTTTTACAGTTTGTAAACAAGGCGGGAAAAAAAGAAAACAGGTTTGCGATCACGGAGTTTTTTTAATATAGAGCAGGTTTGTTTTACGGTAAATATGTTGTAATTCATTCAGTCTGTCAAAATTGGTGAGGATACTGTTTTTATCCTACGATATACTCTTAGTTATGTACTGTTACAGAAAAAACAAATAAAAATTATAATTTTAATCAAATTCCAGGGCCTTATTTACCTATATATTTTTGGGTAAGTTAATGTTTACACGTGTGTAAGGTTTAAAATATTCAGCTGCTTAACCTTAAATTACATCTTTGCAAGATCTTAAGATGATAGATTGGATCTATTTAGACTTTTTTTATTTAACACTAATTTGACATCTTTCAAACCGAAGAAATTGTTTCCGTCTGTTCATGTACTCAAAATTCTGATCCCATAATTATAAAATGTCCGTTATAATATGCTAACGATATTATTAATGAATAGTTTCTCAATCTATAGGTACATAAAGTAAAGTAAGTATAAGCAATAAATTTGCAGAACCACAACCGGAGCCAATTTTGAAATAGAAAGGGTTATTATTCGTCGGCAGGCAGATTAAAACGGGAGTCGTTTTATGAAAATTAAATACGGGGCTCATTTGACCCTTTTGTCTATGGCCACATGTGCTTGGGATATGCAAATGATGTATCGGATGTCGGGGTATTGTACAATACATACTTGATTAAACTCTGAATCTACTAATATTGGTTCTACTGTTTTCATGCATAGATGAAAGTTTTCAATTCCAATGACGAGAAAAGATTTCAGTTTAAAATTAAGATAACCTGTTTTCGTGTATATTCTATCTTCTATCTTGTCTTCTCTCCTGCACAGTCTCTAGCCAGTCCGGCACCTGGAGCTCACGCAGATCTTTCTAGAGACTGTGCAGGAGAGGGAGCGATGGCGTTGTTTAGTATCGGAGGCCAAGATCCACTTCGGGTCGCTGCGCCAGCGGAGTAAGTAAGTAAGTATCTTGTCTTCAATCCATGTAGGTACGTCCTAATTATTATTGGAGGTGTTTCTTCTATATGTGGTAGATCCAAAGGTGAATCCTGAAGTGCAGCATCGCCTGAGGAAGAACCACTTTCTTACTTTTTCTGCCGCGAAGCAGCAATGCTGCATTTCTGTGTTTCGGTCTGAAGGGCAAGAGAGCCAGCGTATTGAGGTACTAGTGCACATGACATACTCCAAGTCTTCAAGTTTAGCAACACATCGATAACCCTCTAATAACGTTATAGTCAGGTGAGATATCTATGGGTGACGGTCACCACTCACCATCTGGTGAGCCATTTGCTCCTCTGCTCTCCTTACATAATAAAAAACTTATTTTCTACCACAATGATATAAGTACGCAGATCTATTCAAATGCCTAGGTATGCTACACTTACTGTTTTATTACACGTTGAAATAGCCAACTATTTAGTCATTAGTAAAACACGCAAAATGTATTTTATGGAGGTGAAATATCTCATTCTGTCAACTAAACGCGTTTTGGTTTAACTAAAATTGCATGATAATTTTGATTTTAGACTCGGACGCGACCGCGATGACAGATCCAAAAATATAGCGCCATGTAATGTATGTTAAATTCTGAATTTATGGAAATTGTATGATTACAACAAACATTAAAACAGTACCTACTTGCTTGCTTATCGTATGGTTAGTGGCCAACCTATTTGTCAGAGTTGTTCCAGCCGCCCGTAGGCCTCTGACATGGCTTAACGACTGCTGTCGAACGACAACAACCGGGACCAACTGCTTAACGTGCTTTCCGAGGCACGGAGGAGCTCAGATGAAAATATGCCACTAGCGGTGACCCATCCAGGTACTGACCGCGCCAACGGCGCTTAACCTGCACAATCACTTTCGGACCGTGCTCGCAATTAAGCTACGATCTCCTCAGTACCTACTAAAGATATGTATGTGAAAAATATTGATGTTGTGTTCTGATTCTTTATATCCTATTGTATACAAATACCTACGTGTAAAATTAAAATGAATTCGGCATGTATTTCAAAATAATCTTTGTTACAAAGTGTTCTAAATTATCTTAGAATTTCTCTAATTCCTAAAGACGCGGTTACACTCAGTCGTCGACCGACCGTATGGGCGGTCACAGCATGCGGTCACCGCCTATATGTCTATGTTGTCATAGAGCGAATGACGTCTTCGGCCGACGACCAAGTGTGAACAACGGAGGTCGCTGGCCGGTCTCCGAAGCGGTCAACGACTATGTGTAACCGCTCCTTAACCCAGCACTTTCCGAGAACTTGTTCTCTTAATTCCACCAAAGTAGGACACTTACTGTGTATCTCGTTCGTGCTTTGACTAGGTTATCGTAGCGCCTAGATTTCATCAAAGAGTCGTCAACTGGTCTTGATAGGGGCATCCTCAATTTGCAAGAATTGACATATTAGTAAATGACGACATCTATCTCGTACTTGTCAATCAATTTACCTAGTTTCAGTTCAATCAACCCAAAACCTACCAACCCAATACTACTACTTAATTCTACTGTTCGTTCTGTTTAAGGATTTTCCTCAATACAACTAATCCATTAGTTTGAAAGATCGTGTACGCATGCATAGTAGAGTGATGGCTTTACATTTAAGAATCTTAATAATATCAATACTTCGGTATTTCTAACGTTCTTTCATCTCCTGGAATAGGCAGTACTTATTATTAGTATATCTAAGTTAGGTACATGATGTAAGGTTCGCCCACTACAGACAATGTCTAAGGAGTCTGTCATGAATGTCGACAACTACCTACCACAGTACGTTTTAGTTCTCATAATTTATTACACCATGATGTGGCATAGTAACTGACATGAATACCATCGGAATCATGTAGGTGAAAAGAAACTGTTTACAAAATAAATAAATGCTTTTGGTAATCTTTAAATTAAAGAAACCTGAGATAACCCAAATTGCATTAAAAAAACACAATTACAAATTGCGTAGAGGCAACCAGCCAACAGAAGAACAATTCTGCACCATTTCATTTCATTCTTATAGAATATACAATATTTATTGCAGTCAGGGGTAGAATTTATGCACTACATAAACTAGAAAAGATACAATGTGGAATCAAAAACTTTTATTCGCCATCCCCGATTGTCTTAACCCCTCAACCCTTTCTATTCGGTTCATAAAGTTGGCGAAACGTACAAAAATACGAACATAATGGCATTTGCATAATGTTTTTGGCTTTGTTTTTTCATAGAGCGCTGGGTTTCAAATGTCACCGCAGTCTGGGGTGCGAAAACACCCATTATGGGGTGTGGAGTGTATTAAAAATCGTTTCGTGTCCTTTGCATTCTTAAGGTTATGGGTTTTAGTGCGTTCAACTTCGGAATGTAAGGAATGGTCATTGGTGATGGGGATTGAATAATGTTTATTGTGAAATTCATCTTGAGTATCTGATGTATGGGGGTGTTCTGGTCAAGTTTATCAAATCTTCGTAAGAGTATTCAGTTCATATTAAATGCTAAATGAACGTCTACGAAATGATCCCTCTGTCTGCACAGGACACATTACTCGGTGAACTAATTATACTTACATTCTATTACCAGCAGTGCCTATAACCAGGATTGTAACATCTGATTCTTTTCTCCTTAAACCTCATCATCTTTTAAAGCAGCTATGCAATTATTGCTTATACAACACCTATAACGTAATGCCCAAAATGTCTAAGACAGTAGCGCTACCGTTACCATACCGGTAGTAGACTTGAAGTCTACACGACCGGATGTAGTAGTCGTTCCGGCAATAACAGTTCCGGTAGCGACACTCAGCTCACTTCCGGTGTCTGCGAGGGAACTGCTTCCTCCCAATTGTTTATGCCTTCGACAAATACTTACTGATGAGTATGCTTTCGGATTTTCTTTCAAATTCATTGCATTCCCAATGAAAAGAGGCGTCTATACTTTGAGAAACGAAAAGAACAAGAAATGAGGTATCTAAGATAGAGACGAGTTAGAGCTACTTTTTAAGGAGATTTCGGCAAATATGTTGGTAACAAAACATGCATGCGATACAGTACAGTGATGTAAAGCGTTATATTACTAATCTCATGCAGCTAGCTAATTTTGTCGTAGGAAATTGTGTTGCTCTCATGACGTGTTTGCCATCAGATGGCAATGTTAAAATTTATAGCTATTAGAATATGGAAATAGGTGCCTGCTGCAGAGAAAAGGGACTCGGGTGTTTTTAATTTGGCGCTAAATTAATGAAGACTCCGTTATTTCATTTCAGGAGAGTTGCGGCGTTCGGAGAATGCCCGGTTTTCCAAGTAATTTGGTTTCGTTGTTGTTTTGTTAATCCGTTTTCGCGGTTTACACGCATTATGAGTGAGTGAGTTATTTATTATTTTGAGTGTGTTTGGTAACTATATGTAAACTACAAGCCTTTACAGACTTTAATAATTAATATCGTACATAACATCATCAACAATGAGAGATATTTTTTAAATTAATAATATCCCTCTACTATAGTATGTTATGTTAAAGCTATGTATGTGTATGTTGTATGTATGAAACACCAATCAGAAAAAATACTATTACATACCACCCTCTTAGAAAACCAATAAGAACAATAATAAATAACTCTTATCATATTTCGAGTATGCTCCTGGTCGCATCGCGAGAGATCCGAACCAATATATCACTAGGAATTTACGAGGCAAGATACGACAGGAAAATTGCAAGAATGGTGGCGCAATCTATCTTAGTTGGGTTGCTTGGGGGAGGCTGGGGTAGCTCAGGAGCCCAAAGGGGGCGGAGGGGAGGAAGGGGAAACTTCGAGAGGTTATTAGTCCAAGCATCTGTTGTTGAGCGGGGGCGTGATGAAACTCCACGGGTACAAGCTAACAAATCTAATTGCTCAGTAGGCGCCCGTGTATAGTCTTGGCTGACAAATGGCGCCTCATGTGGTTACGGCACAGTAGCTAGCAGTTTGTTATAAGTTCAGGTGACCGCGGAAGATTTAGATTCTTGTGTGGTATAATACGGGTTTGACGCACGTCGTAGAGCATTGACCTCTCTGAGGTCTGATGAGACTTTTATATGGAAAGAAATGTTAATTAGAATGCGTGACGTAGGCTGTGATGTGTTGATTAAATAAGACATGAAATACAGAGCTTCTGTAGAAGAAGTAACTCAAGACATAATTTACTAACGAGTAGATAAGATTAATTTGTATTCTAAGATTTCTTTGAAGAAAATAAAGAATGTTGATTACTTAAGTAATGATTTAAGTAAAGGGAATTCATAGAAACTGGATGCTGGCAGTGGTCATGCTGCTCTCATTTTCGTAGAAATATGTAGGAGTTTTAAATTTTTTCTGAGACCCCGCTTGTCGCAAGATAACAAAATACGAAAAGTTTAGTTCTACCGTGTACCCACCTCATACAATCTTTTTATGCTTATCTTTCTGTGATTTATGAGTTGTTCGGCGTCCAACAACGGGAAAGAAAGGAGGTATACAAAAGTAATTTATTTTTTACGTTTGTTTTTCTTGTCTTTCCATCCGTGCTGTACTGGTCACGGGCAAACATGTTTTTGAAGTTGGCATTTTTGAGATGTCGCAATATGATTTATTTGTGACCCCTAACGTGGGCGGTGCGTGCTTAGTCCGATCGGTATTTTCGGCTTACATATGAATAAATCACAATATATATAAATCTTATATTTAATGTCACCTCTTTATTATTTTGATTTGTGGCGCAAATTTTTCAAATATGTGGGAAGTACACCTACATATTCGTACCTTTGCATTATAAATTCTAAACTGTCGATGTCGAAGTGGAGTTATTAAAAAATCAGAGAAAAAAGTTCACACGCCTCGAATATCGACAGACGTGATCTTGTTCTCTCAATTAAGCGTCTCTTTACGACCGGACATGAGCAGGACGGAATTATTCATGACGTGACCGAACAACTCGGCACGATGATTTATTACAAATATTTACACGAATTTCCTCTTTTAATTAAGATCGTATTTTGTCAACAGGTACGTACTTCCCTACGCAGTGAGTTGAAGCACTTGTCGCTGGCAGTAATGGTCATCAATTGCCATTAAAAAAGAAAAAAACAAGAGTTGAAGCACTTTTTATTTGTGGACACAAAGTTATTGGAGTGTAAGTAGTGAGTTCGAAAATAATGATGGATGAATTATGTAGAAGAACAAAAAATATAGGAAAAACTTCAGTAATCTCTATAAAGTAAGTTTAAATTTTGTGGTTAAAGTATTACATGATATTTAATAGGGAAATTAGGTTGTAGCAATTTGGTAATTTATACTAGTGTCCGACTTTTATAAATGAGAGAAAGCATTGGTAGATTATTACATTTTCATGGGTTAATAGAGTCATTAATAGCGTCATTAAAAACTGTATATGCGAGGTTAATGTCAAATAAACTTGGTTATTACAGTAGACAACTACCTTTATAGGTCATATCATATTTAAATTCATGGAAATAATAAAAGTATTTTATATAAGATCGGATAGACAACATTTTAAATATTCTTAACAGATATTAACAAAACCTGCCCAAGTTTTCGCCATAAGTTCACTTATAACATGTATGCCCTATTCTTTTCAGTCCCTTCAGTATTTACATGCCCCATGCCCCATTGAACAGTGAACACCTTTTAAAGTTCAAGCCATAGCACATCTGAGTTTCAGTAGCACTACATAAAAGTCAACCTGAAAACTTTAATCGCCATGTGAAATACGGCACACTGTTCACGTAGATATAATATATTAGTACAAGTCTGAATTTGATTCTTCAAAAGTAAATAGAAATAGACAAAGTGACAGTCCACTGTAAACATCAAAAGCTAACCCACAAGCGTTAACTCCGCAAAAGTGCATGCATTATGAAGATTGCACATCTAGCCAAGCCAAGTAGCGGACCAGCATTCTGTTGCCAAAAATCACACAATAAATAACGCACGGGCAAACTGCATGCATTATAGCCATACCTTATCTTAGTGAATTTGAAGCCAAGAATTGCCCATTAAATATGCATTAAAATTACCTGTCTCGAATGAAAAATAAGCTGTAATTTTCGGGTGTTTAAAAAAACCTTATTACAGGGCTTTGATAAATTGTCGGTGTGTTGAATGGTACCTACGTATTAAGTAATTTGTGAGCCTGTTCTACTTTATACATACTACATTTTAAGACTTTAAAACATAACTCTAAATCATTTTTTTTTAAACTCTCGTCTTATCGATAATTGACTCTAAATATTATCAAAATATTATTATGAATTCTTGCGCCGCTTCTTTTCTTTCTGCTATTAGCACCTTACGAAGCGGTGGTAGAGTAAAAAAAATAACTTTGTAAAAATGTACTTGAGTACTTGCAATAAAAATATGATCCCTTATATTTTCCTGGTCATCATCAGGTCCTCAAGGTGGGAATGATACTATGGTCCTAAATATTTGAGGTCAAACTCGAACCACCATATTATAATTACTGTTCCAGAGATCCAATCTGACATCAAAGTTACTTTGACATTTAGACTGAAATCACTGGTCTTAAAAAAATCAGACTTGGCTAAGAACACTTGAAAAAAAATTAACAGATAATTTATTATTTAATTATATTTTCTTTAAACCGCGTGGAAATCGGATCATTGTTTGTTAAGATTATATAACTATATTGATTGGGAGATAAAAACAACTCTATCTATAATTTCTTTATCTAATATCTAAAGTAAACAAAGAACTTGAAAATGAGGACTACTTTTGTTTACTGCAAGCGTAACTTAACCATTATAAACCAAGCAATTCATTCGTATTCCACCACATACCTACGGCTAGATTGGACAGTTCGCCGGCACAATGTATAAGTAATCAGGATTTCTTTAAGTAACCGCAATTTACTTTATTGCATAATCCGAGGTTTTACCAGGATTACGAATTAAGGATATAACTGTTGCGTATTATGTAAAGTCAAAAGCAATAAATTAGTCCCAGCTTGAGAAAATGTTATCGAAATTAAATCGACTAAAAATTTAACACATTCAAATCTAATTTTTGATCATGTATTACATTATACCATATGTAGGTATGTATTTTCAGAAAAACAAACGAAGTGATAAAATTTCACATATCCCATACGAGTATACATGTCGGACGTAGCTATCAAAGCGTCTTCGTGTCGTCGACTCATACGCATCTCATGCTGTTCGCTATACTCTCGGTTCCAAGATCATGACAACTTCAAACCACTACCATTGGCTCATTTCATAGTCGAGTCGATAACAAGAACTAAACGTGACTCACATTTATTCAAAATTATTCAAATCTATACCTAATCCTCTGTTTAAAGTAAAGTGAAGTGAAGTGGTATTTTTATTTATTAATTTTATCTAAACCCGCGTTTGTCCACATGTGACTATGGGGCTGTAAATGGAGCACATGGCTGGTTATGAAGGCAGAAGCGAAGATACTTATTTGGCGACAAACTTTCAAGGTTCCTAGAATTTTTTACTCGAACGTATACCTAGCAACGGCTACAGATCTAATCCGTTTCTAGGCGGAAAAAAGTATCTAGAATCGATTAGTCGTTGGAATGAGTAATCGAGAGAAGTTAGTAGGTGGTGCCCATCACCGCGGCTGCCTGCCAACGATCGGCGATTGTTATTCACTAGCACCCACAAGGTTGACATGTCTCGCATATGGGGAATACTCAATGTGGGGAATTTTCGCATACGCTCTACTGTCGCAGTCTTTTCAAAGATCGTGCATTGACAGCTGGCGTCTTTATTTTTTCGTGTGTACATGCTGCCTTATTGCTTACAACTTAGCAGTGATTGTCCATTGGTAGCTCGAGTATTAAACATAAAGTGAAAACTGTCCTTTAACCTTTAAACTTTGACCTTAGATTATTTAAAAACTTTTTAAGTTATACTCAGAGTTTTTATTGCAGACGTCTCAAATTGTATTAAAAAATTAAAACCGTTTCTAAGCAAAACTTGTTTTGAAGGCCTACTCGTATTCGCTGAATCATATAACGAATACCTACTCGTATTTCAAGAATTTAACGTTTTGTTATACTTAAATTTAAAAAAAAACTTTTGTAGGTATGTATACCTACGAGTACTTTAAAGTACATAACTTTAGTTAACATTGAATTTTTTTCAGTTGTCTATTAAAAGAAGAGGAACAAACTTAAGGCGAGTATAGAAGTTTGTGAGTCTAATTAAATAAAATTTGAAATAGATAAAAAAACTAATTTAAATAAATATTTTAGACCGAAGTAGGTATCCTAGTCCACTTACTTAAACATCTACAAATAAATATGAACAGATAATTTATGTATTTATGCCACTGCTTGAAAACAAGATTTCATTCGTTTGAGATGTGATTCCAATATATGATTTTTAATCGTTTTTTAATATAACTCTTCATTACCATTTCAAATTATGCCTCGGATTGGCTACCAACATAAATAATATTGGTGAATATCTTAATGGTATGTACCTACCTATGGCAGGTGATAATTTTGCCATCACCATTAACTTTATAGATTTTATAGAGCTGTTTGAAATTCACTTATTATTAATTTATTTAGATTTTTTCGTCTTCATCACACTCTTATTTATCCCATATGTTTCAGCTTTCATTATGGGTTCTATATTCAAAACAGAAAGTGGTTCTAATAATTACCTAGGTATAGGTGGACCTGGGGAAAGCCCCGGTTTATTGGAATGTTAACATTATGACAAATACTTATTACACGATGATCTGATCTATAAGAACACAACCTCAAGCAAACTAGATGTGTTATTGCAAAAATAATATCTTTAATGTCAAATGAACTTCAGAGGTTGCCTGGAAGAGATCGCTTTAAGCGATAAGGCCGCCTTTGTACATATCGTGCTACTATTCCTGTAGTTTTTACTTTTCCTGTATTTGTGTACAATAGACTCATTACTATCTTTTCTCTTATATAACGTTTTCAATAAACCTTGCACACCTAGTACCTCTTTCTCGATATCATTTCCTCTGCCCGAAGGTTTCCTGGAAGATATCGCTCTTAGCGATGAGGCCGCCTAAATTGTACTTCACTATTTCCTTTTCTATCTCATGTTTGTGCAATAAGAATAAGAATAGTTAAGAAAGGTAATAAAGTGTATTTTACTTTACTTTACTTTTAAACTGTTTCTATCTATATATCTATCTAAAATTGTATCTTCTCTAACATACTTACCTACTTCTGTTTAACACTGCCATATAACTATATCTAGAAGCCGTAGTTTTAATAAAATTGCTGTCTCCATATAGAGAATTAGCGTAAATTGAACAGAATAATCTGTATTGTTATTGATCAAGTGTCCGACTGGAAGGAAGTCAACAAAATAAAGGCTGTCGGTCGAACCAGAGCCACAAAGTGCCGCTCTGTAGGATTCAGCGCAGAGCAAACAATGATGCTCGTAAACTACTTACCTTAGGGTTGCTGCACATCAACTATAACTCTAAATTAAATACATATTTACGAAACCACGGAAAAAATCCGAACACTTTTACTTTGTAATTATATCACCTATAAATTCTAATTTTACGATTACAAACTTACATTTGTAGGTAGTACTCCGATCGTGCTATAGACGGATGTATAAAAAACAATTTTTTTACCACAAAGCTATAAGTTTGTCAGTCAATCCGACTTTCGAGTGTTTTCGCTAGAGTTAATGTTCGTTGCTTAAAAATACCTATATACATACTAAGCTTTTCGGTAATGGGAATTTTAATAATATTTTATGATAGATTTAGATTTGATTTAGATTTATACTGTCACAAAATAATTTTTAGTGTAAGGGTACAATAAGCGCCAAATATAATAAATTGACCCTTGATAAATTAAATTGGATTGAACCATTTGGTTTTTCCGGGTTCTAATTATTTTTATAGTGCAAAATAAAAATAAAAATAGCTACCATTATAAGATATTTTGTCAACGCCATTTGGTGACAATTTATCCGTTTTGGCAACTATTTGGATTATTTTAGATACAATTCTGGAAACCATTTATATATACGCCATTTAGATTTAGATTTCATTATTTCATTTCACAAATATGTCGGTCATTTAATACATTCATAAAACAATAGTTCTTTATATAATAAATTAAATGTATCTACCTACATAATTAGGGTTGTACTCCCATCAGAGCGCGAGTTCTACTCGCACTTGTCCGGTTTTTTTTCTGCTCTCACATTTAACTTGGTCCATATTAAAACATTTGAATATTTCAGGTTACCATTCAACAAACCCTAACGATCCCTAGTCCTACTCTGCTCATTTAGTGTTGAATAGCATGCACTTAGTAAACCAATGGCATACTCATCATAAACACATTTTATGACGCTATAACTGATTTATTGCCCATCTTTAAATACTACAATGTTGCGGTTGCAACGTTTCATTCTGCTAAGGAAATTATTTCGGAAAATATTTATGAAATAATAATCTCATTTTTCGAGAATATGAGTAAAGTATAACACATGTATAACTAAAATAATAGTTTTATTATAAAAAAAAATTTTGAGCACAGCGCATTTCCCTTGCGATTCAGCGAGGGAACGCCGCGAGTATCTTGGGTACTTTTGGCCATAGGGCACGTCGCGGGGGATATTTGAGTGAAATTATATTATATAATTTTATATGATTTTTAATTGTTATTTTTATTGACATTTAATTTATTTTTGACTTATAATTTGATTATGAATTATTTTAATTAAACGAGTTTTAGAATAGAAACTATAAAAAATATAATAATATACGACAATCACTTCAAATTTTTATGATCAAAATATTAAGATGTAGGTACTCCTACATTTAAGATTAATTCTAGACTAGTTTTACCAGCTTTTAGCTTAACTGACGTCAGATTCAAGTGCTATTCGACTCCGGATTCTGCGGTCGAACATATGAATGCTGCACTATTGAGATCTAGACACTGACAAATGTATTCGTTACTTCCCATGTATGTTAACGCCAGTGGTGAGACTGACTTGTCACATGCCACAAGTTCTTAAAGAGCACATTGATAAAATACACTGTATTTTGTATTATAACGCAGTATTAATAGAAATAATAATAAAATCATCAAATAACCGTATCGATATCTTAAAATTACAATCGTGACTTTCATTCGTAGACGTTGAAAGCTCACGGCGATGTTATATTTAAAGCAAAGGCGCGAGAACCGTAAATCATTTACTGTCTTTCAGTGCAATTGTTCGATTATAATATTAAAGAATAAAACGCAGTAGAATACGAACCTAATTGCGGTGATCGGTGTGAAGTCAATAATAATAAATGTAACAGTATAACAGAAAAAGATGAATTTAACAGTACTTTCACAGGCACTTACATGTGTACTCGTAAATGAAACAGAATTTAAACAAGTGTTCGATAGGTAATTCAAATTGAAAAAAGACTGAATCAAATTACTCTTATTTGTTCCACTATAATTATCATCAGAATTAGGTGAAACAAGTTGTCACGTTGATACAAGTCGATGAAAATAAGACGTTTTAAAAATCCAGTTCGCCATTACAGAATCAGTGAAGTGCAAAAGTTGACGCGAAAACAATCGCTTGTTAATAAAGGAACGACAAAACATCGGTTGGGTATGGAACGGGATCACGGGAGTACGACGATCGTTCTCATATACATTTAGGCCACGTATGAACATCAGGAATCGTATCACTCTTATCGGTAGGGTTGACAGGCTGTAATTTAGTCGTTCGTGTAGTGAATGAGATTTCTTCCTAGAATTTTAAATCTTTCATATCTTCAACTTTGTTAAGTATATTCATTTTCTAAAATGTTTCTATTAATTTCGTTACTATATGTACTTCCAGATATTGCTTTTTCACATTACGAATTTAAAATAGATTTATTCATTTAAATTACATTACTTTCACTAAACACCTATTTCAGTGATCAACAAATTCACTATTGTATACTTAAAACTGTTTAGTTTCAAAAACATTATACTTACTCTTATATATTATGTTTATGTATGGACTAAAGTATGTTTTGACAAATGCGTTGTTTGAAACTTACCACTCGAATAAAATGAGATCATATTTTAGCAATAGTGATCAACCCTAAAATCGAATTCGAAAAAAGCTATATTTAATAATTGTTGTCCGGTACGTAAGCTTAATGTCTTCATCAATAACTGATAATTTATGTACAGCACGATCGGTACAAGACGAAATTGCGGCCGCCGGCTCCCCTTTGTAATCAGTGCAGAATTATAAAGCCATTGCAACACCGCAGGGTTTGTTCCTTGTGTTATTATGAGTTTATATCTCAATGGCTGCATTGGATGATTGGTTTTTATTATTGTTAATCAATATTTAACTTGAACTGTTTCCTCTAAGAGAGGATAACTACCTAAACTAACTTAATAACCTGGCTTGTAAAAAAATACCACAGAAAAAAGTTAGAGCAATGACTCTGCCGCCTTTGTACAAGTGTATGTTTTGTGTTCAGGTTAGTCAACGTCTGCTCTAGTTTGTATATCTGTAGTGACTTTACAAGAAGTAGATCCAAATACAAATGTATTTGGATCATTATCATATTTAGTGCAACAGAGATAGATAGATAGATTAATTCTTTATTGGCCATTTATCTATCTATCTCTGTTGCACAAGAAATGTACATAGGAAAGGAAACATAGAATACTTATTCTGTTTCCTTTCCTGTGCACATTTCTTGTGTGCAATAAAGTATTAATCTATCTACCTATCTCTGTTGCACTAAATATGATAATGATACAAATACATTTGTATTTGGATCTACTTCTTGTAAAGTAACTACAGGTACACAAACTAGAGCAGACGTTGACTAACCAGAACACGAAACATAGACACTCCGTCAAATACCTCTACGAAAGATTGTTAAAACAGATGTGCTCAGTCAGACCCAATATTTTTACTGAGGAGCGTGATGGATGCCTATCATTAGCTACGCGATCGAACTTGGCTCTTGTTTACTAAAGATAAACCTCCACGAGCACTCGAGATTTTCGGTGGCTATTTTTAACGAGCTATTTTATTAGTTTTAAAAAAGGTCGTTTAGATTACAACGGCGTTGGAGGGTTGGGAGCTTATTGGTCTTTGAAATATTGGGTGGTAAGAACGGCACTCTTAAGAAATATTGTATATAAGTTATGTCATGTATGAAGTATCGCTTTCCGTATTTTATTGGACACGGATTTAGTTCAAGCTGCTTTTTACGTAGTACAATTTAGTTAACATAATAAATGGTAAATGCAAATAATAAGTAAACTACTATACATAGAATACCTACTGGTACAAAATAGAGACGTAGGTAAATGTTTCTAAAATAAACGTGGATTTATTTATTATAAATACTCATTTAGAATTTTCTCTAAGAAACTTTATAATATTACCTTTATTATGATATTCACATTATAAAATATTAAGTTGGTTCCTTAAGTTGTAAATTATAATAAACAAATAATATAATTGTTGTTCTTTTTCTTTAGTTACTGGATCTAGGTATAGCCTTTATATGATATGCATCATCATCATCAGCAGCCTACTCTAGTCCACTGCTGGATATAGGACCCTCCCAGGGCGCGCCATTGAGCCCGATCTTCGGCTCTTCTCATCCAGTCGCTGCCAGCCACCTTGCGCAGATTGTTCGCTCCATCTAGCAGGGACGCTCGTCCCACACTACGTTTGCCCAAACGCGGTCTCAACTCCAGAACTCGTCTACCCCAGCGGTTGTCGGTTCTGCGACAGATGTGACCGGCCCACTGCTACTTCAGCTTGCTAACATTATGAGCTATGTCGATAACTTTTGTTCTATGCCCGGATCTCCTCATTTCGGATTCGATCCAGCAGACATACTCCAAGCATAGCTCTTTCCATAGATACTCATTCCATATGATATGCATACTGATTCAGAAATAAACCTGAACCTGTTCCTTGTAATATCTTCATCAAGAGGTGCGTTCAATCGATTTCACAGCAGTATTATTAATATCTCTGCATATAGCACGTATAACACATATCCACTGATGCACATTTAGAACTGCATATGTAATCATGATGCAAGCTACAGCTCTGTTATGCAAGCTTTGATTTCATACAATTTAATTCTCCTATAAGTATCCTATGGATATTAATATGTAATATACTTTGATAGTGGTTTTGATAATCTAGAGGTATAGACTTATTTTTTACATAATTGTACGTTGCTTTCAACGTTAATATGTAAATGTAGCTACTTTCACAAAAAAATAGTGGTGTTACTTGACTACGAGTATTTTATTTTAAAACTATGTCTTTCTTTACCATTAAAATAAATATTAAGTCCAACTCTGTGTTTAAAAGTTACAAAGATCAATTAAAAAGTGAGCAGCAATCAGAGCATATATACACAGCGAAAGCCTTTAATCAATGTAAGTCTGCGAAACCGCGGAACGAATCGCCGTTTTAAAGTCCCTTATTTTAATATGTAGATGAACTTAATTCGAGTGCATCAGTCGAGGTATGTTAAACACTCATCGGCGGTATTTTTAATGCACAATCTCCTTACAGATCCCAAGATAAGCAGTAAAAATTACACCGTTTTAAAGCATTTCTCTCTCGGCCGCAGTTTGTCATTTAACACGCCCTTAATATCGATGCCAGTGCCAGATTGCCTCGTGTTTATGTCGCTTAAATTAAATTGCTTGTGTTGATTATTGTGACATCGCTTTTTGTATGTGTCGAGATTTATTTCCTTCGACCCAGTGTTCGCACCTTTACATTTATATGTATTCATGATACTTTTTGGACCCGTTTTGGACATTATTTACACATCGTTGCCGACTAAATCAATTTGGAATTGAAACAGAAACTTATCGGAGATAAACAACGATCCATAAGCTGGGCATGTAACGCCCACAGCGCAGCGCGGGCCGTAATAAAATTATATTCTCATAAAAATCAATATAAACACCATAACATTCTATAAAAGCCGCCACGATTTAGCTTAACGTCTTCATTAGGCCGTGCACGACCTCCCGATTGCGGGTCTCGCTCGATGCAATTTTCGTATCGAGTGGAGTCGTAGTCGGCTCCGTAATTTGCGTTGTTCGGGTCCCGATTTGTCGGTCGGGTCCGCAATTCTGAAAGCGTTCGCCCGACAATTTCCAAGATGTCTTGTCGAGCAATTTCGGAACGAAAGCGATTGGTGCACTCGCGAGGCTCGAGGTGCCCGAGTCCCACCATAATTGAAGCTTGGGGCAGGTCGCAATTTTAAAATTACATCGATTGAGTGCTCACCTCTTATTGCATCCTCGGCAACGAAACTCTAAGAGCTTTTAAATTTACAGTTGATGCCAGTAATTTTCGTGGGAGATTCATTAAATCGCTGTTTAAAACAATGAGCTTCTCTCTTTTATTTGGTTTTTGTTCACGTTTTTTTAAAATCTTGCCCGGACTCCTTAGATAATTGTTGCGTTCTGTAGAATTACATAAGGTGCAACTTACAAAAAATATTTGTGGATGTGACTAATTTATTTTAGATCAAGTTTTTTTAAGAAAGGATCTTAATTGCGTTTTCGTCACAGCCCTGCAGTTAGTACTCTAATTACCAGTTCCATTCAACAGTCTTCTAAAAATACCGCCACAATTTTCTATTACCGTCACCTTTCTTTTTTGTGGAGAAATATAATTGTACAACCTGAACCCGAGCATTCGTAACAAAATGATTTATACTTGGGGCTAGTTAATTGTATTTTTCTCCCAAAAAACGTCGGGCATTATCTCCTGGCGGTCGACAGGTAACAAATCTTGCTTTTTAAATATTATTACTCATCGTATTCGATTTGAGAGCGAGCGAGCGCGCTACGATGCTTTATCACCACCTACTCAGCGTCCCGCGGTTCATAATATTCTTTGGTCCCCCTAAACTTTATTCAAATGCGACACACATTCGTCTGTCTATCTCTGTTACACTCGAAGCGATTAGTCATAGACAGACTATCGCCGTCTCACGTCCCACTAAAATAGACTGTGCCCAAGCGCAAAGTGTTCGTGTCAAAAGTTTTGTGTAGAGTCGGGTAATGGCTTACGAAATTTTTCCCCTACCTCGTGACTTTTTTTATACAGTCGATCTTGTGTGTTGGGGTCGTAAAGTTGTGTTGGATAAAAAACCTAGTTTTGATATGGCGTTTATGGTAGGGTTTTCGTGCAATGTCGGGCAGATGCCTTCTCCACACTAGGTGTGCTCCGAACACGATTCTGTTATAGTATGGACAACAGTGTCAGTTGTAAATAAGGATTTGTATAGACCATACGTATCGAACAAGTGGATGTGCTTCGAGCTCTATAAACTTTGCAATTCCAATTTCATCGTCCAATTTGAATAAAGTAGTTTTAATTAATTTTAATAAATTACCAATAGTATATCTAACAAGAAACATAGAAGAATTTATTTGTGATTTTAGTAGGAAGTGTTAGTATGTAGTTGTTGTAGATCGTTTATTAATTAGTGCATCAGTGTTAACATTAATTTGATGGAGTGGATTTATTAAGACTTTAAAAGGATTTCATTGTTTGTAAGTATTGATGAGCATTAATTTTTGTTTAATTTTATTTCAGATTACATTAATTAAAACAATTTTTATTAAAAAAATCCAATACTTTACCTACAATAAAACACACAAGTGTATATAGGTACATATCTAAAACTATTTTAATAAATTAACCTGGAATGGTATAAACAACTTAAGTAAATGTTGAACTAATTAACTACTTAGTACTTACATAAAGCTTCACTACTAATTTCATATTATTACTTAATTTTGTAGCGCTAAATCACATTAGCGAATAGATAATTATAAAATTGGCAACACCGTTGCGGCTCATTTCAGACTCTTTAAAGACCAACTTGGAATTTATCGCGATAAAAGATGTCATCCGGATTCTCAGACCGAAAAGCGAGTTTATGCCGTGCATATGTGGAATCTAATCAGACAATAACCTTTCTTGTGATAATGACGATAGAGTTCAATGTAGCCAGCAGTATGAAGAGGATTGAATTTCGTTTTTTTTTTCTAAAAGTCCGGGACAAAATTTCGGACCTAGCTTCGGGAATTCATAAAATCAAAGGTTCGTTTGATTCGTTTTGTTATTCTTCGAAGATATCTTTTATTTTCGTTGCCATTGCAGCATATAAGGTTTTTTTCAACTTTCTTATAGATGTCCGTGATCCGTGAATTACATATTCTGACTCATATTAGATTTGTATATCTTAAAATATTGATTTACGAACTTTGCGTTACCTAACTAATGCGTTAGATAGAATCGACATTATTTTCTAACCTTTAAATTGTAATTTAGATTTAACCATTAGAAAATAACGTTGATTTTAATGTACTATAATAACGACGTAAGTAAGTACGAGTATATATAACTTTCGACGGAATAATTTAGAAAAAAGAAACTTTTATACTTGTTTCTAATATTTGTAATAAGATAAAGAATCGTCCCATTATCTGATGAATAATAAATTGATCATACAAACTCTACAATAGTTTATTTAGGTACAACCTGAGTATCCACCTATCTATCCGCATGTGGGAGCGTTTCCCCTAAACCTGTACAGTTTCAAATAAAAACCCCAAACACAATATTCGCGGTACCTGAACTGAATTCAGTGCTTTTATCACTTAGGTATTTTTGTCAGCGACTTCCTCAGATAGCGGAGGCTTTCTCGCCGCGAGGAAATGAAATTCTTATCGTGCCTTCGTAGAGAGAAGCTCACTTCTTTCTGTTATCCGTGGAGGAAATATATCGAGGGGAACCGAGGAGCCACGCAATAACCAACATCTGATTGCGAAAAGGAATCACGGGGAAATCTCTCGAGCTCCCAAAATGTGTCGAAGTAAATATTTTTAGGGTGCAGATTCGGGGATCGCTTTCAATGAAACGTTTACAAAATTGATGAAATATTTATGAAATAATTACGTTAATGATTTTGCTCTGGCGAAAATATTAATAATACGAGAACTATACTTTTATTAATAGAGGTTCAACAATTTAAAAAGGGATGCGCTTAAAAATTTTCAACAATGATGTACCCTTTTTCATTCTGACGCTACACAAAATTTACGATCGGTCCGCGCGAGCGAACATTGCGTGCCTGATGTTTCTAAAAATGTGTCAAACTTTTTTACAAAGTTCTTTCATTTGCTGCGTCCGGCCTTCCTCTGTAGCCTTGTGAGCTTTTTTCTATTGTTTATTTTTAAGGTTCCTATTGAAATGTCGCTCGGGTAAAGATTTCAGCAACGACGTTCAAAATTGACACCATGTGGGATAATTAAATTTCTCCTTTCTTTTAAGACCCTTGTGCACATGTCACTTTTGTTTCGCTTCTATTTATTGTTACTTTATGCTACTAAACAAATAGTTTTGTACTTTATGCTACTAAACAAATAGTTTTGTACTTTATGCTACTAAACAAATAGTTTTGTACTTTATGCTACTAAACAAATAATTTTGTACTTTATGCTACTAAACAAATAGTTTTGTACTTTATGCTACTAAACAAATAGTTTTGTACTTTATGCTACTAAACAAATAGTTTTGTACTTTCTTCGATAGTTCTTGTTATGATGTTTCTGTTTCTTATTTCTGTAATTTTTTTGTGAACTAGCTACCTACATAAGTTTCTATGCCAGAAAATAATTATATTTATATCCTATACTATGTTGATCAGCTACTTAGCGTCGTTTTGCATAATCGGTTTATTTTAAATTTATAAAGTGTCCCACCGATTTCGATGGGCGAGCCGCTGATTCAATCCGGTCCCTGACTTAGGTTTTGTTGTTTCCCAAAACCACGGACAGCTATCTTGAATTCTAATACGAGGTATTATTTCAAGGTAAGGTTATGTATTTGGATTTTTTATAATAATTTATAATGCGGAATTGTCAGATGAATGAAAAAGATAAAGATTTTTTATTTTATTTTACGTGACAATTTTTTAATGAAATTCTAAGTTTTGTACAAAATTCCATGAAGCTATTAATAAATTTACTTATACATAATTGAGTTGACCTATAGTAATGTAGGTTCACCGGTGCGTTAATAAATATTATACACGGCGACGTTCATTATGTAACGACTCTTATATAGGAATGGAATCCAATGGAATGGGTTCCATCCTTATGTTGTTGATATCCCATCTGCTCGTACGAAGCGATTTGCTTCTTCGTTCATTATGCGAACGGCTAAGGAATGGAACAGCCTGCCGGCGTCTGTATTTCCCGAGACCTACAACCTTGGGATCTTCAAGGCCAGAGTGAATAGGCATTTACTGGACCCGCATGCTCCATCGTCGACCTCATCGTCGCTTACCATCAGGCGAGATCGAGGTCAAATGCGGGTTTAGTTTCAAATAAAAAAAAAAAAAAAATGAAGGAGTCTGTGTTGCCGATTGTGGTTTCAAATTGAACAAATTATCAAATGGGAGTAGAAAAAATAATATTGTAAGCGTAAGGATACTCATTGTGTATTGTACTCAAGTTAACTTTGTAAATGGTTTTCCCATTATACGTGTGTATGCGTACTACATAGACAATGGGAATTATAATATCAGAAGCTAGTAAATTTCAATTAATTTAAATAATTCACATAAACAATTCAGCGTTGAAAACAAGTTTAGATTAAAAAATAAATGTGGAAAGAACTTACTTTGAAGATACATAGTTTAAATAAATTAGTAGAAAGTCTTCCGGTATATTTACGCGGTAAATGTTAATTTTTTGATAAGAATATTACCGTTCTGGATTAATTATAATCTACTCTGTGAATCGCTAATTAGACGTCTACTTAATAAACAATGTGAAAAAAAAAAGAAATGCCTCATACTTACCTAATTTATTTTATTTACGGCGAAAAGGAATGAATGAATACTCATACCTATGATGAAGGTGGTTCCTCTGTCTACCCCCTCGGGAATTATGAATGTGATAGATATAAGTTTTATGATTATTAAAGTACTTATTACGACGTACTTAGAGCGTCGGTGGTCTAGTGGCTAGGACGCCGGACTCCCATGCGGGAGATCCGGGTTCGAACCATGCAATGCCATGTACCAATGAGTTTTTCGGATTTTTTCGAGGATTACGTACATTTACCGACTGCTCTAACGGTGAAGGAAAACATCGTGAAGAAATCTGCATGTCTGAGGAAATTAAAAGTTTCCGAAGGCGTGTGAAATCCACCAATCAGCACTGGGCCCGCTCGGTGGATCATGGCCCGTACCCCCTTATGCAAGGGAAGGCCTGTGCCCCAACAGTGAGGACATTAATAGGCTGATGATGATGATGATGAAAGTACTTATTTGAGTATAAATAACTACATAATTTGTTTATTTGGTCTATTTCAATTTGTCGCGAAATGTCTAAGTGGTAAAATGTCAAGAGTTCAAATTACGTTTCCCACGTAATTTAGTTTTAAACTCTTAATACCATTAAAATAAGTATCTATTTTAACACAGTGTTCCTTTAAGAGAAGTATAAAGACTCAATTTGGGTATCTGATTAGAAATCAGACACCAGGGAGGTGTGCTGGACAAGTTTATATGGCCATGTCGCAATAAACTCTATAGACTTATAGGCAAATACAAAAAATACATGTCGTAAAATAGACACGTCGAATTAGTGTCTCCAAGAATGGAAAAACCGAATTCTCCATTCAAACGTATGCTAATTACGCAAGCTTCTTAGAAAATATGTTTATTTAAAAAGAGACAAACCTGCGACTGCGTTCATATTTCGACTTATTCGAATTTTAAATTTAAAGAAGCGTAGGTTGCGCGTAAGAATTAGAAGCTGTTTAAAAAGATTTTAATCTTCACCGAATGTGGGTAGTGAGTAGCGGATTTATAGACCTTTTTTTAAATAAATTTTGCTTTCTGAGACGAAGTTATCAGTTTAATGAGGATGCATGAATATCTGTTAATTCATCCATCGATAGCCGTTGTAAATTAAAATGATACATGTCACAGATTAATGAAATAATTAATGAATCTTACACTTTGAACTACTGTTAATCAATAGTAATAAATTATTTTAGCTGCCGACGTAACTAAATGACCCTTTGATTAAGTTTTATAACCGGTTACGATTAATTTATAAAAAAAAATCGATACTTACATCTACATGTTAGTAAAATTATTTATAATTTTTCATGGTACAAGTCCCTTTAAATTTGTACTCTGTATGTACCTACTGGAGATATAAAGCCAGGTTTACATAGACAGGCGAGTAGCGTACGGGCAAGGCAACCACAGCTGCCAGGCGTGTTAACTGACAGCTTTTAGATTAGGCCCTCCTCTTCCCTCCGCTCTTGCCCCTCCCAAATTGAGAGCTCGCGTCGCACCGTTCTAAATTAGTAACGGTTACCAAATTGCTTTTTAATTTCGTGCCCGTTATTAAGTAGGTATTTTTGAAACAACCCATTTTTTGCTCCTGAGGTGTAATTGTTGTACAGATTTTTTGTTAATCAAAAACACGGTGATTATCTTATTCAGATTGTGCTCCTATAATAATTTTGATTAAAAATAAGTAGTTTGATTGCAATAGGAGAAAATACTATAACTATATTATATACTATGTTACTATATTATATAAATACTATTACTATATTACTAAATATTATTACTATTTTGTAATGACGTCGTTACAAACAAAAAGTAGGTTACTTAAGGTGTATATTTTGGTAACATAGTCTATACTGTATATAAAAAAATTAAAAATGTCTTTATTGTCAAGTTATACACCCATAGTGCCTACAAGATTTATAAAAAGATAAGTAAAATCAGAATACAACATAAAAGAATAGAAATGAAAATAACCAGAAAATAGAAAATTAAATTAAAAGTAGAAGTAAAAAACTACAGAATTTAAATAATTGATAGTAATTGCAATATCTATCACCAAACCAAATGGCATCTGCAAGTCGATACTTAATTGAATCCTAATTATACCTATTTTGTGTGTTATTCGTCTTCTGGTTACACGGCGCTCAAAAAAAAATTACAGCTCTTCAATTAGATCATATTATACACTAGTAATTTAATTTATAAGCCTTAAAATCACGTCTACCGTACACACTGTTAGTTACAATAAGTTTATCCTGTATTTCCCTAAGCAAAATGGATTGTATCTTTTTTTAGTGAAATAAATGTCTTAAACCGTAAACCGTAAAAAGGGAATGTTTTAACACAATACAAAATAATAAAATACACTAGCTTTAAATTCTATTTGAAACTTACTTTCTCGTCCATTCCGAAGACAAAGTGAATTCAATATTCAAAACTACAAATAATCGAAATAATAAAATACTATCAGAATTCAATATTGAGTTACAAGTAACGAGAACAACAGTCGGACATTGAGAAATCTTTCATCTCATCCACATCGGTGCGCGGCAGTTATTCATTGTATGTGTTTTCTTTCGTTTTTTTTTGTTCGAACCGTGCCCCAGGGCGCGCCGGCCTCGGCCCTGCCCTAGTCGCGGGTTTCGTGGCCCAACCCTAATTTTAATGGCTGCTTATTCCATCACATCCGGGCAGCTAAGTATGGAATAGATTCTTTTATAACAATTTTACAATTCTTTAAAATGAGATGATTTAGAAAATAGATACGAGTATTTAATCTTTCTATGTTTGCTTAGAAAGTGATATTTGGTAGCGTATTCAAATAATTGGAAGAACCTCCAATTCGTATATAGTACTGACTTGTTTGTTAATTAACTAACTTATTCTCAATAAAAATATTTTTAGACTAACATAATAAAAATACTGCCTATACTGGGTGTATAAAAACCTCCTAAAGAGCCGAAATACCGAAATACCTCCTGTGTTCAGTATCCATTACTGATAAACTTTCACTACGGGGTCAACTCTGAAATCTCGAAAAAAAACAGCTGTTCCATACAATATTAACTAGACGAAAACACGACACAACACGACCGAAAAGTATGAAACAGCTTATTTTTTAGCGCTTTCAGGGTGAGCTCCATAGTGAAAGTTGGTCAGTTATGGA
This sequence comes from Hofmannophila pseudospretella, assembly GCA_947369225.1. NCBI lineage: Eukaryota > Metazoa > Arthropoda > Insecta > Lepidoptera > Oecophoridae > Hofmannophila > Hofmannophila pseudospretella. The sequence continues at coordinate 5,795,042 of OX376321.1, read as the reverse complement.
TACTAAACGTGTCCCCCTTTCGGCTCTCCTACTTTACGGTTTTTGTTAACTTACACCCTGTATACCCAACTGAAATCAAAGCATGACTCATGCTAAATTATAACTAATTCAATCACAAATTAAGCTAATAGACTTTTCGTCATAAATTAATTAAACCGGCTCCGATTGGGTTTCAGTGTCCGAAGCGTATTAATACAAACTATAAGTCATCGAGCTGCACTCGCGGGTTAAGTTAACCCTTCCCCGCAAGCTGATGCATGAATTACGAGTCCGTCGGCCGGGCTTCACCGACCCCGGCGTGTCGGATCGACCGACGCTTTTTGTTATATTCAACCCGTAATTGCTGAAAAGTTTTCACGCCGTAGCGCTGGTCACGCGTATTTTATTACTATGAAATTGAATTATTTATGACGCCATGCCCGACAGCGCGACCATTGTGCGTGGGACACAGCGGCTGCTGAATTTTAATATTGAAATTATGAATTTTCGCACTTTATATATCTAGATATAGGTATACTCGTGTGATTAGTATCGCTCGGGGCCGATTCTCGTCACAGAATGACATATCAGTACGAGAGGCTTAATTGCGTCGCCCCTAAAGCCTTGTCCAAGATTTATGTATATCCAATCCCGGTCGCCTAATCCCACTCCTGGCCGGGTCAATCCGACCCCGGAAAAGGTTTTCCCGGTTATTTTCCGTGGAACTTTTAATCCGGCCGAATACCGACATACATCATAGAGGATTAAGAGGTTTAAATTGGAAGTTACCGACGTCGGAAATAAATTTAAATCGGCTGGCATTTGGGTATTGTGATATCGGCGCCGATGCTAAATGGCAGACAATTTTATCCAGCAAGTAAATCTTGTAAAGAACGGCCGTTTAGAAATAGAATTTAGATGAAAACCCATATTAGAGATTCACCTTTTTACTGAAAATAATGTTAACAACTATAATTAATAATAATGAAACAATTAATCGATTTAGAAACATGGACGCTCACAAAAGAAGCTGTGCACAAAATAAGGGTCGCACAAAGGGCCATGGAGCGTGCCATGTTAGGAATCACACTAATGGACAAGATCCGCTACACAGAGATCCGACAACGAACTAAAGTTCTAGACGTGGAAAAGCGGGTTGCGACGCTAAAGTGGCGCTGGGCGGGACACTTGGTTAGACGTGGTGACGGCCGGTGGACCAGAGCCCTCACTAAGTGGTGGCCAGGGTCGGGGAAAAGAGGAGTAGGACGTCCAGCGGCTAGATGGGCGGATGACATCACCAAAGTCGCATCGAAGACCTGGATGCGGCTTGCACAGGATCGTATAGGGTAGCACAAAAGAGAGGAGGCTTATACCTTGCAGTGGAACGACATGGGCTGATGATGATGTTGATGAATCGATTTAGACGCACAGTAAGTCTGTTTTATATAGGCCGTATGCCATTTCATATTAAGAAACTGCTTCTATTCCTAAACAAATGCTTTATATTTCCCACGCCATAAAATACAATTCCGAATCAATTTGTAGTCCATTGTCTCACAGCCTACGTAGTAAATAGTTGCATACCTAAATACGGGTGTGCCCAAAATACGAGCAACAAAAATAGGTGGATAAACGGTAAAAGACAAGCCAATAAATCAGGAGTTTTTCACTAAATTACCTAAACACATATGTTACACCCACATACATACCTATAGGAATGTTACATAGATAATATAGGAATGTTACACAGGTAACATTCCTATTGTAATTCTAAGGTACGTATTTGTTGGTCAAGTAAAACCGGAAATAATAGAAGAGGAGAATTCCTTATACATATATGTATTTATGGATTTACACTTATAATTTTTATATCAATAAAAACTGAATTTATACTCCATTATATCCGACCACCATGGGCAAATTTGACCACCATTCCTGCTTATCATGATCATTGGCTAAACTATTTTCTTTTCGATTTTCCATTACAGATTGATTAAATAAAAAACGAGTATAAGATATCTACTATTTTATAATTTTGACTTACCCACCTACTTAGGATTGATGTGTAGAGTATGGAAATTATTTTTGAACTCTCTCACTCTCTCTTACAAACACTCTACTTTTTGTCTCTGGTTACACTGGGAACCAAATTAAAATGGATATCAATAAGGGTTCAATAAATCATACGAAAGCGTCTACTAGCTCCAAACCTCGGTCCCTTTGGAGTGGTCACCCCACGGCACCCTAAGGGCTACCTAACCTGCCACCTATGCATATTTTGTTACGATATTTTCTTATACATTATTTTTTACTAAAGCAGATTTTGTTGCATAAAGGCTACTTGGGTATTTCTGGAATGGACCCGTTAAATAAATACCCGTCTGATGACTTTACACCACCAACAGAGAACCATCACCTGGCTTTAAATTCTCGCGATCGACTGAAGCACCAGCTCGGCTGTCTCCCCTTCCTGACTACCAAAGACCTTTACGAGGGAAACTATAGGGTTACTAACGTGACTTACGATTATAATTTTTTTATAGTATCTTTATTACATTCAGGCCAATTGGGCAGAATGGGAGTATGGGAGCCGTTGTATGGGAGACACACGGTGGAAATGTCCATATATAATGGTGTCGGATATTAGGTATGGATCATCAACGCGAAAGAAGAAGATGACATTGATATAATAATAATAACACAACACTGTACAAACCAGAGCTAGGTAAACATGTCTACAAACTCCACACAAGTAAGTACATAGAGTAGGCTAACATGGCAACATGTTCAGAGTATCCACTCTACGCGCGTGTTAGCCTCGGCAGCGTGTAACCCGTGGACAACACGGAATTGGGTACGTAAATCATTAATCAGCTGCGTCATTTGTTCCCGCCAAAATTATTAATGTCCGCAGGCGTGCCTGCGCTTACGTCGCCTCTTTAAAATGCCGTTACTGCCTCCTGTGCAACTAATATACAGTTTAGATAAACATGACCCCGCTACGCTAGGGTGGATTGGATAGACATGGGGGGTCTGGTTAGGACTTAGAAGGTTCTGCTAATGTAGAGGGTTTATACCCATCCAAGCATGGATTAAATGGATTAGTTTTATTTTTGGTTGTATTGTTTTTGCTTGTTTAATTTAATGCATTTAAATTTTAATCATTTAAAATTCTCGCGATAACGCTGGTGGCCATGATAGTTTTGCTGTGACGTCACTATCAATTAAATAAACAAACAAAACAGAACTGATCCCTACATTTGTTGTGTTGTTTAAGCGATAGTGACGTCACAGTTGACAGCGTCATGGCGGATAGCGTTTCAGGTCACGTGATATACAGATTAAAAAAGGACTATTTTAAACTTAAATTATTAAATTAAAATCGTGATTTCATGATCGAAAATCAATATATTTCTGTTTTCCGTTACTTGAACTATCATATTTACATTATGCTCTCATAATTTATTGTTTATGATCGCAAGTAGCCTATTAAGAACCTCTCCGTTTCTGATCGTAATAAAACTAGTTGCCTAACCAAATTCAAAAGTTCCATCTAGTTCCATGAACAGAATAGATCACATTCCTAACATAAATCATCAAAATCCTGAAGTTAACTCCAGAAAAGTCACCGCTGCTAATCAAGTGTAAACTTCCAACCAAGTGCGTTGGGTCCATCGGGTACTCAGAAAAGGGCTTAACCACCGTTGTCGTCCTAAAAGGGCGTAATTCAACAGGGAAGGGTTGTAACCGCCTGAGGGCCGGATGCACGATATACTGTGGAGGACTTCACTGATTAATGGTTGTGTAATTGTTCCCACATAATGTACAATAACTCGCATAGATAAACGGTCTACTGTTATTTATGTGATCGCAGACATGACTCTAGTTTTTGGTGATATCGTATTGGATTTATTGGAAAATATTCTGATATGTGTTCAGCTCGTCATATTTTTAAAAATTTCATGATTTTAAATAAGAGCATTTTTCTGTTAGTGCATTATTGTGAGCAAACATAGAAGTTCCATACAACGTGAACTGTAATGACGTCACGACATACTGTCCAGCAAGACATTCTCGTATGTATAGTCTGTAGCTTACTACATCAGCTGATTCTTATTGAAAAAGATCTTATGGCCTTCCTATTCTTAGTGGCCAGCATCACTCTGTACAAATTGCGTAATATTTTTAGCAATGACTGACCAAAAAGTTTTTGTTGTAATGTCACTGGCTGGTTACTACTAAACTGATATTAGGTAGCGGTTAAGCGTGGGTCTGATGTGACGTCACTAAAGCCCCGGTCACAGCGACCACGTGGTTTTGCACTTGTTAGCGTTTTATTTGTTGACGACTTTGAAAACATATTTCTCGGAAACTACTCGAAATTTTTGAAAATTTTTGAAATTAGTTTCTTAAAATTGCTTCTTTTGCAAATATTGAACTTAGTGCAAGCCCCTATTGAATAATAAATTGATCTGACAATGCTTAAAATTCACAATGTATGGAATTTAGTAAATAATTAAAAAATAGGTATATGTAAAACCAAAAACTCTTAACCAAAAACTTAACGCATTAACTTTTAACACACAGGGTCGGACCGTAAGGGTCGAATAGACCCAAAGGTCTGTAATGAAGCGGGGAAAGTGTTTGTAATTAATGCCCTTGTAATTGTCCTGATGTCGCGTTCTACAATCCTTAAATTTTCGGTCTGTCTATGAGTAATATGGTTGCTACCTTGGTCCGTGATACGTATAAAATATCGCTACAGCATTTTAATTTTTAACATAATAATATGTTTATAAAGTGCTAATTAGAATGCTTCTATATATGAAGGTCGTACCAATTAGTATAACCCCATCATTAAAACTACTAAATAAATTATTATTAGAAAATGAAATATTTCCTTAGGTATCTCATTTCTAATTATCATTTAATTCAATTTATTGTTATCTAGACACACGGGAGTGTGTCCGCCAAGTTCAAAGAGAAAAATTCAATTTATTGTTATCTAGACACTCGGGAGTGTGTCCGCCAAGTTCGAAAAGAAAATGGGCAACGACATACTGATGTGTACGTCAGTTCCTGTACGATGTACAGGAACAATTTCGAGCCATTTTCGACCCCTTATAACTCTAAATCTATTTGACCTACATACCTGAAATTTTGTATGTACATATTAAGACCCACCCAATTACTCAGAATCCCAAATGTCATAAAAATTGTTCCTGAGATATTGACCTCTGAAAATGGCCACTTTTATCACTCACTCATCAATTCCAATATACCATTTCCAGTTGACTTTGAAACTTGAAATTTGGCATGGAGTTAGATAATTGGGTACCTATACACAGAGGAAAAAATATCAGAGAACAGCCAAGTGTGAGTCGAAATAGAAAATAAAGTTAGTAGTTAGTCCCGAAAGTTAATGTTCATACAAATGAAGTCAAGTCAAGTCTTGCAAATTGCCAAGTCTTGGCAATTTGCATTCAAGAATCTTTAAAGAAAAAAGTCCTTGAGTTTTGTGTGAAAACTTGCCAAGTTAGGTATTTAGTTTTGAGCAAGCGATAATTTTTATGTTTTAACAAAGTTACCTATATATTTTTGTAGGTAAGTTTGAAGGAACGTTAATAATTGAACTTGGGATCCAGTTAGATCTCCATTCTTTTAACGGCGAAGCCGACAGGCCTACTGGTTGCTTGCACCGAACTTGGCACTTTTTTCACATTTATGTTTTTGGTTGTAAATAAAAAAAAATCTTTTGAGATTTTAACCTGTAAAATTACCATTGAAGTCGAACCGGAAAATTAATTTAGTGCCCATTTTATTTCAAATTTACGTTAATTTTTTTTTCAACTGGTATTATAGATCAGGTATTGATTGATCATGTAGGGAGCCACGTATCTGCTATCATTACAATGCAATTACTTTTCAATTCAACGCCCTACATATTCACATTCTTTAGAGGCGAAGAGAGAATTCCTTCCTTCGTTAAATAAAATTCAATTGCTAGACTATAAAAAGGTTAAATTTGATTGTAATAGCTCTAATTATGTCCAATGCCTCTGGGTGTTTTATTTTATCGATTAATTATTTATGTTTTGTAGCGTAAATGGTAAGTAACTATCGATGGAATTATTTGTAAAGTTGACTGTAACAAATAATACATATTTGAATTATTGAATTCAAAATAAAAACAACATTAATTATTTGTTAAGTTCGTCAAAAGACAAAACATAACAAAAACTCACCTAATCTACGCTAAATATAGTAAAAATAAATTAAAAAATATTTGATTGTTAAATAGTTTAAACAAGTAAACCCACCATTAAAAAAATTAGGATTCAGTTTAACGTTCATCTATTCGACACTAGATGTCGCCCAAAACAACCCCATAATTCCGTCATCCAACGCGTGAAACTGCCACCTTTACGCACATAAATGTCTTTTATTATTAGTCCGCCGCAGCACAGTTATCAACTATGTTTATTGACATTCTATTACAAAGCAGTAAATAAACAAACGTGTTACTGCAATAAAATTGGCCGTACATCATCCGAGAGAGATTGGAGACGATAGTGACGCGATGAATGTCCCATAGTACGATGTTTTATCGTTAGAGGGCGTGATTTATGTCAACATTGAAGGTCGATTATACGTTTATGGTTCAATTTGTTGAATCGACGATTATGAGCGCATTAGTTTTTATGAGGCATTTAACTTGATTTTAATGGGCGGTTCTTCAAATATTTAGTGTTGAACAGTAGCGTGCTTTGATAAACTAGGAATTTACTTGGTAGTTATAGTTAGTAATTTTATTTTATTGTGTGTTAATTTATGAGAATTGAGGGTTAGTCTCTAGCTCTAACTTCAGACTCTACCTACGTTACTACTATTGTTAATTTCGTTTGCGTGCTCTTATATACGTTTGTTTTAAACGCTCTCATTGCCAAGAGTCAAGAGTCAATACTTATAAAAACATAAAATCCCTACACAAGAGCGATTTTTTACAGTACCTACTCAATAAAATTATTAAAAAATACTAGTGACTGCTTTTCAGTTAAGTATTGAATGACTAATCACTAATTTTAATTGACTAACAAATTATTAAATTCTGGACCCATTAACACTTTACAAAACCCATTATTTCACTAACAACATCCGTCATATTTTCACCATCACCCTTGTTTAATAATAATACTCGTATAGGGGTAAGCTACCCCTAAAAATTAAAAATGGCCGCTGGCGGGATCGCTCTCGATTGGTGGCTATAATTCATTCCGCCGCCGCCAGGGGCGCTGGCGGTGCGTCATTTGTCTATGTCCAACCTCCCCTCTCGCGGAGAAATATCTACTCGAGCAAGATGTAACACCCCCTGTGTTTGCGACATTGTTAATATATTGTATCGGTATAAACAAAACGTTGGAAAATAATAAATATTAAAATGAAGAACTTGGGTAACCTCCTTTTGTAAGGTGAAAGTATCCATGGACGACATCGGAACGTTTTCGATAAAGTCGTCTTTTCGAGCAAATCAATGCCTTCAAAATCAGGTTTTATTGTTTAAATTAAATGAGAATCTTCTCACATATAGATCACTGTCAAAATAAAAACTCTAGATAATATGTACTAACTTTACTATTACATTTTACTTCCTATTTAAAATGTATGAAGATCTCGGTGGAATTAATTCCACTCTTGCTTCGTATGTGCTCTATGATATACATAGATAAATATTCTTACGCTTATTTTTTTGACGTTACATAAGTAGTCCTATGTTTATGAATAAGAACACCAGAGTAATAAGTCAGAGGGACAGGTTCAACCACTGATTAGGTTTCCGAAAGTGCTGTACTTATACCACTTTAAGATTTCACCTGACCAACCAAAACATTCCCGTAGTTTCATATAGGTGTAGACTTTTTCAGCTGTAAATGTACGTTTGCTTATTAGACTTCGCGTGACAAGACGCAGTTTCGGAACGCACCGCACGCAATCCTCCGAAATTATTTTAATAAACCAGGTTAGGTGAATGTTTTGGATTTTTCCTCTCTAGCCAAGGTAGGGAAACGTGTTTCGAAAAGTTTATTAGACACGTTTTCATTATTTATTTCATATTTTTGTCTAAATTAAATGCTAATGAGGAACTTGCTACTACCTTTTAGGCCGCTTTTCAGAAATTCTATAATAAAAGAAATAGAAAGTTACGAAATTATATTCCAATTTTAAGGTTTTGTAGGTATTTTAAACAATGATTTCCAATTCTAAATTATTTTTACTTTATATATAGAGGAGTAGGTCGTCCAGCAGCCATATGGGCGGATGACATCACCAAAATCGCATCGACGACCAGGATGCGACTAGCACAGGATCGTATAAGGTGGCACAAAAGAGAGGAGGCTTTTCCCTGCAGTGGGACGACATGGGCTGATGATGATGATATAGATATAAAACATTGTATAACTTAAAAATTAGGTTTTGATACCTCGTCAGTAGTATAATACTACTACATTTATTACGTACATTTTTTTGCCAATCTTCCATCTACCAAGCTTCGAAAAGTCCAAAATTAAATAATCACAGATTGTTATATAAATGGTCACACATTGTTACTCCATTAAGCTCCGAACTAACTAGACCAAAAATAAATCGGCGACAACGACTCTATCTATGAAACAAAACCTTCGCAACGATTGCTATCTCTAAAACAAACTTAATGCATTTAAGGCTGGTAGCGACACGGTCTAGAGATATTTAGTTACCACACTTTAATCATAGCTATTGCGTCCTAGCTCTATTAAAATAGAGTTTACTTTCGATAATCGTAATTGTAGGAACGAAAGCAATAATAGTGCTAAAGCTTTTTCTGTTAGCTGCGCTCTTATGGATTTAGCTTTAAGGTAGATATTTGAAGTTTTTAAGGGAAGGTAGAGTATTGGTAGAGTCACTGTCGTGATCAGGGATCGTGATTGCAACACCGCTGCGTGCCCTTTGTGCTAGGTCCCGTAGCCGTGAAAAATCACCTGAACATATGCAAGCTGCCTACTGTGGCGAACGTTCTAATTCTAGGTAGAGTTAGCAAAACTATTACTAAACCAATTATTACTAATACTGGGAAGAGTGAAAGATTCTTGGAAGGGCCCTATTACCACCTACTAAATACTTATGGATGAGAAATGTTACTTAACCAGGGTTGTAACAAGGTGAGGTTCGTTTCCCCATCCCTTCAAATCTCAGAAGTCTATAAAATTTAAGAACAGATTGGACAGCCACTTACGAAACTCGAAGAAACAGGCCAGCTAGCATTCGCTTCCTGTCTGCTAATCCAATCATAATAACAAACTTACAAACTATGACTTTAATTACCACTTACGACGTCATTAACCTTAAAATAATTGGAATATGTTTCCATTTCGAGAGTAAAAATCAATTTCAATTGTGTATGCTAAGTGCTTTCTTTTTATGCACAAGTATACATGCCTACTCGTAGCTACTCGTTGGTTATTTACCTTTTAAAATTATTTTGCCTAGTTTAGTTATGTGTAAGTCCTTTTTCTGCTGACCATCAATTTGAACAATAGTGCAAATAAGCATCTGACATTAGCACGCTATGCCTTGCAAGCTTGCAACTGTCTTCGGGCTATGCATGTACTTAACTCATTAAATATTTTGCTGAAATCTACTACTTTCAAAATACATACACGTGATCTGCCAAGCTCTAACCTCTAAATAATTAAATTAAATCATTTATTAAATCAGACAAATAAGTCCATAATCAAATATCATACAATGACAAAAAAAAACGCATAACAATACACAGTTGGTAAGAGTACGATGAATAAATAAGTAACTATTGAATTTTGACTAAACTAAAATAAATTTTACAAAATCAGCAATTTATTCCAAAATGTAAATATAGTGGGTTGATATAGCAACAATCAGGCTATTTTTAATTTTGAAGATCCTATCCCTCAGCGCTCAGTTCAGCTCAGAAGATCAGCGCGTCAAGCCCCGCCACACGGGCCTCCACGAACATTTCATAAGCACTACAGAACCTAGACAGCCTGAATAAAATTCTAAAAACGTCATTATATTGCACTTTCAGCCTTCTGGAGGACTACAGAAGGCTGAAAGTGCAATATAATGACGCTTTTAGAATTTTTATTTTTATTAAAGTTACCTACCGAAAAATATGTAGGTGATTGATCACTTAATACCAATAAAGATTAGGTACTCACTTACATATATAAATGATTTTAAGAATTACTTAGGTAGGTACCTACTTACAGATAAGCTATATAAAAAGTTATGTGGGGCTCTTTGAGTCGTCGTCGGAGTAATGCAAACTCACTGAGATACATAATGTTTAAAACCTTTCAAACTTAATGGTAGAAAAATATTCAACATCGATACTGTAATACAACTGTCATTAAAACCACTAGATTCTTATCGACTTAATCGATATACCTAATCGATAAAGCAAATCTATAAGTGAGTGAGTGTTTCGTTTAAAATTCGAACACCGACGCCTGCGACTAGTAAGGCGCACAAGGGGTCATAAAATATTATGACTCTATTCTATTCGATACGTGATAACTCCTGGATCAATTGTTCGGTGAATGTTAATGTAGGGCTGGTCCGATGGTGCCCATGTGACATCGATATGCTTCCGGGAAGTGCACTTATGGCGTTTCCAAGATATTTTAGCCCGGTTAAACTTGCTTAGAAGTTTTTGAAGTCCGTGTAATATCCAGTTAATGAATAATCAGTTTTGTCTATACGCATGTAACCCTTTTCTGAATATATTCTAAGATTTAACACTTCAATGGGTTACAGATAACTTACATAATCTAACTTAATATTATAAAATTATTTTCCTAAATTAATTTAAACGTGTATTTTTTTATAAATCACTTAGTAAACAAATAGTGTGTGTCATCAAATAGAGTTAAAACTCAGTGACAAAAATATAATAGATTATTTAATTCTCGTAAATATTATTAAATATAAAAACATATTTTAATAAGCATTTAAAACACTGCAGTGATTTTTTAACGCAAGCAGATTGAACCCATAAAAAACAAAAAAATAGATTTCTACAGTTTCGGTCAGATTTGGATTCAAAATCGCTTCAGTACGATAGAGGCTTAAAATATCATTGTTGCAAAGTTGAAATTCTAGACTGCTTTGAAAGTTGCATTGCAAGTGAAATTCTAGACTGCTTTGAAAGTTGCATTGCAAGTGAAATTCTAGACTGCTTTGAAAGTTGCATTGCAAGTGAAATTCTAGACTGCTTTGAAAGTTGCATTGCAAATGAAATTCTAGACTGCTTTGAAAGTTGCATTGCAAGTTTGCTGAAAGATATAAATAAGTAGAGAGAACTAAATATAAAGAATTACAATCTATATTGGAATGTAGCATGATGTATGTATGTCTATGAAGTAAAATACATATTAATGTAAGTTAAGTACTCTAAGAATTCTATGAAAATTCTTTCCAGTCTGATATGACTTGCTGCCCCATAAATAACGGATGTCATATAAAAGTCCGTGACCAAAATAAACAATACCATTTAACACGTGTCTATTACTTACATTATTTTGTTTTAATGCCTTTATTATCTTTGTAGAACATCTATCTGATGATTTCGATAACGGTAATGATGAACACGTGTAATGAATGCTAGGAAACGTTACGAAAACATAAAGGTTTGAGAATTTTTAATGTCGAAATATAGGTTATACAATCTAAATACAATATTAAAGAAACTTACTCGTAACATTGTGGAGATCTCCTTACTTTTTTCTGGTCATCATCAGATTCTCAAGGTTCCAGATGTGGGAAGGACAACGTGGTCCTAAACGTTTGAGTTCAAACGCGAACCACCTACCTAACTGTTACCGTTCCAGAGATCCCATCTGAGATTAAATTTCCAAGGGTTTCCATGATCGTGGAGCATCCCACGATCATGGAAACCTATGATCCAAGTTTTATTAGACATGCATGACTAAGACAACTCTCGACATTCTATTAAATAAAAAATCCTCGACCAAATTGAACCTTCGGTAGTGATGCCACAGACAAACATAATATTATATAAAGACAAACAGACTACCACTAAAGTATCAGTATACACCTACTGTTTCGGTCATTGCTGTGTGTGAAACAAACAGACTACCACTAAAGTATCAGTATACACCTACTGTTTCGGTCATTGCTGTGTGTGAAACAAACAGACTACCACTAAAGTATCAGTATACACCTACTGTTTCGGTCATTGCTGTGTGTGAAACAAACAGACTACCACTAAAGTATCAGTATACACCTACTGTTTCGGTCATTGCTGTGTGTGAAATAAACAAATTACTTACTTACTTACTTCACAAAAGAAGTTGAAAATTGTCGTCCGGGTAAAATTGTATACTTCCACATACTTAGCATCAATTGTAACTAACTTGTTTTGTACTTGACCTAGAGTTTAAGGCTCAAAAAATGAAATGAAAGTTAACAAAGCTCTGCAAAATTGATTAATCAACGGTTACAGCCACAGAAATCAAATTAATACCACAATGGCGTGAGCACTGACAGCGAGGTACGGAATTGACCCATAGGTAATATTTTCATACATTTGACATTTCAGTGCCCGACTAATGTATGGGATAACGCTCAAATCGCATGCGCCAACTAGCAGATGCGGTTTCCTTATAAAAATTATCTAGCGAGCCTTCTACATAGAGGTGAGGAGCTCGTAGCCTAGTTGCGAGCACAGTCCGAAAGTGATCGTGCAGGATAAGCGACGTTGGCGCGGTCGGTACCAGGATGGGTGACCGTTAGTGGCATATTTCATCTGAGCTCCTCCGTGCCTCGGAAAGCACGTTAAGCAGTCGGTCCCGGTTGTTGTCGTTCAACAGCAGTCGTTAAGCTATGTCAGAGGCCTACGGGCGGCCTGAACAACTTTGATAAATAGGTTGACCACTAACCATACGATAAGCAAGCAAGCAAGGGGTGAATTTCAAAATCCTTGGTTGCAGCTTTCACATGCGCTCGGCACAATTCATCCATCACGGACTGCATCGCGCGACACTGGTGAACCGGCTAAAGTGCGGTAACTGTGAATCTCAGTGACTTATGGACACGTTATTGCAGATCCAGTGTAACTAGAGTATTAAGAGGGATGATAACCGGTTAAAGTATTAATATCACCCAGGAATCTGTAACTCGAATTAACAATGCAATCTGAACATGGACGTATCATTGACATGGAATTTCAGTAATTCAAAATAACGTTTTATTAATGTAATATTTCCATACTCAGTAAGAATATCCATTATCTATAAGAATTGAGAATGAATGAGAATATTCATTATCTAACTAATAGCAGATGACCCCAACGGCGAGCATGCGTGAAACGACGAATGACTGTAATCATAATGATAATCATTTATTGCGTGAATTTAGGTTTACATTGCAGTTCTTAGAACAATTTCCTACTTAAATCGCTAAATTCTACGTTCACAGGCATACACAATTTGTACACGAATATTAATCAATTAGTAGAGGAAGCAAGAGAGGCGTGCCAAAACAAAGATTCGTGGCGCTCTATTCTCTCTGTCTACTGTGAAATTATCTAAGAACGATTCATTTTAAGAATGGATTCTGCTGATTTCATATACATATCCATGTTATGTATTATCTACGAGTACGTTGGTTCAAGAAAAATATCACTTACGATCTCTAATCATCATGGAGCACAATTTTAATTTCATCTCCATAAATATCTGACTAAAACTCTAAAATGTCATTGCATTGAAGAAAATCGTGTCCCACAATAATTAAAGGCTAGATTGCAATTAGATTAAATACCTGCCACATCTAGGTAATACAGAACAGGGCGAGCAACTTCAAAGGCTATGCCTCGTTTGGTAACGGAGATATTCTAGTTATGGTTCCCTATTAAATATCACATTTTATGGTAGTTTATGCAACGGCCACGTAATGATAGCGATTTTAACATGAGAAGTGTTTGTCGTTCGAGTGTTAAAATCGCCATTACGTGCGTTGCATACGATACTTTTTCTACGACTATATAAACAGAAAATACAAACCATTACGGAGACTTCAACAGACGCCATGACAGCTTAACAAGTAACTATGGAAAACGTAGATATCTTTGACGTATTGAGTTATTTTATGGCTAGAGTACCAAGTAGTTGGCCAGTGAAATGTAGTGCATTTAATACGAAAGAGTTTTTGTATGCAGTGCCATACAACAACAAAAATTTACATATTACAATCGAAAACTGTTATTTATTATTTCATTAAAGCAGTATTTTCACACGACCATGACGAATGATGAACAAATTATGAAATTGAAGTAGAAAAAAATATTATTTTTGGCGAAAAGGAAACATATTGAAGGAAATAATCAACACAAGCAAAGTAATTCCATGATGATAGGTTCATATAAAAATGTATAAGTTTCGAAGAGCGGGAGCTTGTTGCAATGAACAAGATTAATCTACTCGTATATGCATACTTAATCATTCGTTAGCAAGCCAATCTGCATGCCTACCTACGCCGCACAACTGTCGCCACCTTGGATCAGTATCAATTTAAAGATTCAATACTCAATTCGAGTAATAAAAACTATGATGAAATTAGAAAAATCAGACTAAGAAACTCAATCATTCGTACTGCAAAATTGGCTTACTACCCGTGATCCCTCCTCCTATGACCCACTGGTGGGACCACGGACACCACCATGCATCCTTGATACCACCACTTACCTATAGTTCCACTATTACTTGCGTATTATGGAGACTGTTTCAAAAATTAAAACAAGAACAAACATTAAGGCAAGTACGTATTTAGTCGTATTTACATCGTGAGCTTTGCTTTGCAACGTACGACAACGGTCTAAATCTAAACGCAACACAATCTAAATCTGAACCTGCACACATGCATAGTTAATCATTCGTTAGCATACCAATCTGCATGCGTAACACAATGTAATTAATAATTTCGACACTTTGACGATTAACATTTGGATCTGCATCTGGATTGGCCAGATTGGTCAGACGGTCGGCTTGGCAGGCGAAATCGGTCGTCTCGCCGTGGGCGATCGACCGTGGTGAGATGGGCTGAGGGAAATGTACATTGACGTTTGATTGATTGATTAGTATTCCGTTTGTTGATTGACACTTCGATCCCTAGTATACACAGTGGCTTTACTAAGTTGTATGGTTTCTTTTAAGGAAACAATTTCTACCCTAAAAAGAAAAGCTTCGGGACTTCATAATAGTATCTAATTACTATTAAATTGTACAAAATTACTACTAAATACTAAAAAACACTCGAGCGCTGATCTGGAAAAGATTCACAAAGAAACCAGCTCTTGGAAGACCATTAGACCATCAAGGATTCTTTTCTGCGGCTGTGCTGGTCATAAAATCCACTGCTATCTGATCTGCCGACCCTGTTTCAGAACAGCTACTAAGTACTAAGAATCATTAACGATGTATTTTTGTTACCCAATAATGTTAATAAACGAACCAAAAGTAACCTAAGGCTGCCTACACTACAACCACGTAATTATTTTTAAACATTTAAACTCAAATATTTTCAACTCAAAGCAACCTTTTCAACAACATTTTCTCTCAAAGTCTTGGCACTTGACTGGGTTGTCGAAAAGTAGTTCCACATTTATTTCAGCAGATGAAAGACTCTGCAACGGACAGCATTTACCTGTTATTCGTTTAACTAACTAGAACGAGTAAATAAAACTCAATCGTTAATGTATCAACATGCAATTAGCGAGTGTCTATTACTTGAGAGATAATAGAGCTGACAGCTGACTGGCTAGACGCCTGGTTACTGATAAGATAAGGATATATCTGACAAATTACGTTCTAGATGCTTATGCGGCCTTCCCTTTTTCATTGGATGATCAATTTGTATGATGGGAAATTGGAAAATATGAGTTTATGGATGTAACCTGACTTACTGACAAGATTATGTATAATGGTGTGAACTATTTAATAAATAGTTAGAAAGATTAACTGGTTTGACTTTGAGCATATCTTAGAAGAAAAGGACTACGAAATGATAGAAAGAAATTTAGTAGCTGTTGGTCTAATAAGCGTCTGGTCCAAAACGCAGTTGGTCTAAAGACGCGGTTCGACTAAAAGTCACGTGGTACAGTGATATTAGACCAAATACGTATTTGGACCAACTGTTTGGACCAAACGCTTATTGGAACAACTACTATTAAATCGAACAGACGTAATAAACGTCTGTTCGATTTAATAGTATTTAAATTTAAATACTATTTAAATACATAATCTAGACACAAGGTAGTATGTCCACCAAGTTCGGAATTTGAATTATTAATTACTTTCATACACTCTTGTCATTAAAATGTCACAGGTGCTCTCTTTTAGATTTTCTTACAATGTTGCAGATGAGCACACCTGTATCGTTTCTATTCTATTATAGCTATAACAAGAACAGGTATAAATTCAAATACTATGCTTTGTTTAGCTAATGCAGCTTTTGGAAGCATGGGTTCATAGCTGCTGTAATGTGAAGTGAAGATCACTTTTCAACTTTTCTAAGGTTATCCACTCATTTATTAGTTCGCTCGTGATCTAGATCTTGAACATGTAAGTCTTCCTGTATTTTTACCTTTACTGCAATCATTGAGATGGCGTCAAAGTAGCAGTCTTCAATACATGATATGACTCATAAACGTACTTCAATCTCACGTCGTTTGGTTGTTTTCGTGCTGTGTATGCTAGTTATACTATTAACATACATCAATTTTGTTATTTATTATAAGGTCTACTATAAACATCTTTTGTCTGTATGTACGTGGCATTATTTGTAGAGCCATCAGTCGTAAGTCGTACAGTCCACGCTCGATGGAGCGTAACAGTCTGACAACTTCGCTGCACGGCTCATAAACAAAAACACCTTTATATTACACACTGTATTTATTATCAAAGCACGTCTATAAATTACCACTAGATACTTATTTCCAAATGAAAAATAGGAAAACGTGATATCTATTGGTTTCTTTACGAAATACGACACTTTATAGCATTTCAACTAGTCACTGGGCTTGTAAAAGATCTCTTCATGAACGTAAGCTTTTAAACCTTCAATTAAAATCAAATATCTATGATAGAATAGCTAAATTGATAGCATGCCGTTTTAATATTGCGGTTTAAATGACTTATTAGATTTGTTTAACAATTAAATACACAAATATATAAAAAAAAAACATTAAATGCAATTCCGTACCCATTTCAAAACCATGCCACACCTCCGCACTTCTGTTCGACACGCGCTGCCATTTTTTTATCAATTCGTCCTCCACATTGATATGCGAAATGTCATCGCGGTTCGCACGTTGCATACATACGATTAAAAATCGCCGCGGTAGGTGACCAGAATGATGAGGTGACCGGTGCGTACCCAGCTTTAATTGAATAGATTTAGCATCACACCCCGACTCCTAATTGTCTAATTTGTAGCGAAAACAAGGTTCGTTTTGGCCGACGAATACATTACTTGTGGTATGCAGAAGGACTTTCTTTTGGTGCGGGAAGTAAACAAAAGGCTGTCAAGAATAGTAAACAGTAAGCTATTTAGGTCCTGAAGTTCTGAGTTTATGCCAACACCTACTTAGAACACAAAGGTTCGAAACAAAACAGTTAGTAGGATATGCGTGTGTTACTGTTGATACAAAGCTTTCGAAAAATACAGGCCACAATCCGATAAATGCGAGTGTACTCCAAATGTCAGAGGGAGAATAGTGTCTATAAACGGTAAGTATTAAACTGATATTGTAACGGTACACTTTCGGCAGGTTCCCGAAAGCTGTCGTTACATACAAATACCACATAATTGCACTGTTTTACATAGTTTTCATCTTAAAGTTGAATGTCTAGGTAATCTGTTGGTTTGTTTACGTTCTCGTTGACATTAAGATTTTTAATTATTTTCATGGCACAAGTCACTAGGCTCTGGCCAAATATAAACATTTTCATCCGAAGTCGTTTTACGTGGAACGGAGAAAGCACGAGAATGATTTTGCTAAGTGTCATAGGTCCTTTATTTCAAAATACTTCCACGATTGATTGAGAAAACGTTGGTAGTTCATTATGAATGGTAAATAACATAGCTGCCATAAAAAAAAACTATATTTATATACTTTTCATTCGAATCTTCGGACGAAGAGCATCGCCTTTTCTAAAATGTGAAGGAATTCGCCTTCAAAATGAAGAAAAGCACTCTTAGAAGGCTAACCCTTCGTTTTCTGTAACTTACAGCCATGAAGTATTAAATTTCCAGCCCGTTACAGGTCAGTATAAAGTCATGTAGACTTTATACTGACCTGTAACGGTCATTATAATGATGTTTATTCAGTTTTCGCGTTTAGATTCCATATTGAATTGCTCTAATCTAATCTAAATCGTGTTTCCATAAAGTTTTCCCCAAGTTCTGCCAATTTTTCTTTGTTCGGCAACCACATGGTCATCGAACCACCATGTGTCTCTAAGTAGGAGCAGTCAGAGGGTAAAGCAGTGCAATTAATTTGTTTCAAACGGGACATATGATTGGAGGTTTTTTGGAATTTCAATGTTTTTCAATGTGATGGACTGAAGCTTTAAGGCTGACGGAAAGATGTCCCTGGCCGACCAGGAAGGATACCTGCAGTCCTGTCTATGTAAACCATAATCCTGTGTTATGTTCCTGTGGTGTTTCCGGACAACATAATATGATGGACCTTGTCGTTCTGTTTATCTCGTATAAATCATATTTTCGTACAACTGTAAGTAGTTAACTGTAAGGTCGTAAATTAAAAGAAATTTAATAGAAGTCAAACCATACTTTTTATTTAGTTCAGTGAGGACCATGGGAGTGGTGATTTCTTAATATTATTATACCTTTCACAGTTAGTATAAACTGTGTGGCGCTCGACTTCTTGTTTAAACCAATTCCATTGGTTGATATTCTAAAAACATAATAAGGAGATCACCGTGCCTACTCAACACCACACATGTAATCATCGAGCTCACCCACATACCGAGCAGCCGCGGGCATATTGAGCCTGACACTTCTCTTACTTTAAAAACCAGGCTATAATATGTCATTAAACAGCGTCCGGATCGGATTCATCGGATTTGACTAAATCTGGGAGCTAAAACCCTTTCTAAACAGTCAAACTCCCCAGATCTATAATACTTGTTCTTTGTTTATAGCAAGGAGTAAAGAAAAGCTTAATAATGTGACAGCCATGACACAAAGATATAAACTCAGTTGAAATAAAATCGTTGCTACTGTTGATACTAGATGTCAGATATTCAAAAATAGTAGCAAATCTATTTTTAAGGACCTCAATAACTAACTCTAGAAAGGGCAAAAAGTAATCAAGAGTTTCTATTGTCCTGGTAGCCTTGAACAGCATGGGTGTAACATTATTATTCTCCGACAGCCTAACTATGTACCTAGAGGTATGTAGTCGAACGCATGTGGGTGGCCTGTAGGTAAACTGAACATACCTACAGCTGAGACGAATGTAGAATACTTATCGTTAGACAAAGTAGTAATCGATTGCAAAATATTTACGACCTGAGTTTTACGGTCGACTTCTATGAAAAACTAGAGGGCTTGGAATTAATAAGTAAAAATTATGAAGTCCTTTGCATCCATACTTTTTTTTTGGTAACGGGGGGAAATCTTCGAAAGATACCCAGCCTCCTGGGGGAGAGACTGGGTTATGTGAGATTTCTACTCACTAAAACCCCCTCGATGGCCGGCCTCGTGCTTATCGGAGGGCTCCGGGATCTCCAGTGGAACGCACCGGTGCCCTCCTAGCATTTGCCTAGGGCTCCTCCTGTGAGGTGTACATTCCACCTCTCGGTTCCTCCCGTCACAGCAGCGTGCGGCCATAGCACGTTGCTGCCTTCCCCAGGGTCGCCCGCCAATGGATGGCCAAAGCCCCCACTTTCACCGCCCGCGACCCTGATCCCTCCTTTTAGTCGCTGTTTACGACAGGCAGGAGATACCGTGGCTCTATTCTTCGCCCGAGACTACAGGGCTGTTCCATCCATACCTAGACCAGCGTGTCTAACCCGACTAATTCAAATATAAGACTACCCGGTCGCTAGTCGCTAATAAACTATTCTTATTCTATTCTTATTCTTATTCTAGCCAGGCAGACCCTGAAGGGGTGCTAACCTTCAGGGTCCGGCTGGCGGGTTATATTTGAAGATAGGCTTACATAGAAGGGTTTCTAATATAAGTCTGTCTTTATCTAAGTGTTTATAGAAGAACCAGTACTTTCTAAATCTGTATGCTCCATTTACGGCCTCATCATCACTTACCACCATGTGAGATTGAGGTCAAACGCACGTTTAGACGTAAATAGAAAAAGAAACCTCAAGTTTCTTTCATGAGTTTCTTGATTAAATGGACGTTCTAATTAATATATTTCTAATAGTTGTTTTCTTAGATATAATATTATAAATTCATAAAATATATAAATGTTCAGATAAACACGACTTGTCGTTTTCGGTCATAATAATAAGGGCTAAATAAACATTGTTTGAATTATCAACCCGAAAGAAGAAGGAAGAATACTTCTGTTTTGTAATTTTTGTTACTTCCATTTCTATCTACATATACTAGTACAGCATCTGTTACAACTCGCATTATATTGTAACATGAATTTTCTATCAAAAACCAAACTTAATTTTTCATATTTTCCGCATAATAATCAGTCAAACCACAAACCTCCTGAATAATAAATGTATGAGCCTAATTAGTTTTATGGTCGGTGTAAACACGATCGAGATACGAGCTGACATCCGCGTCAATGCTCATTACAATGTTTACTGTCGTGTTATTACTTTTTGATTTACATGTTCCTTTCGGCATATAAAAATTAACTTTGAGTTCAGGAAATATGACTGCATTTACACAAATACTGGAATACATTCCAGTATTTGTGTAAATGCAGTCATATTTCCTGAACTCAAAGTTAATTTTTATATGCCGAAAGGAACATGTATGATTTACATGTTCCTTTCGGCATATAAAAATTAACTTTGAGTTCAGGAAATATGACTGCATTTACACAAATACTGGAATGTAAACTATCCTGAATTTTTAAAGACAATTTGTCACGATGCAAAATTCAAAGGCATTCCGAACAAAACTAAAACAAACCATGTTCTCACAGCAGTAAAAATAAAGACAAAAGACGACACCCATAAATTGCCGCTGAAAAGTAACCAAAGCATTATACAGTTGCATAACAGTACAGTTACAGTAAATAAAAAGGAGCAAAACTGCGCACGAAACCGTGCGCTTTTAAATACGGACGACGTTGAACGCGGGTAAGGCAAAGACATTTATGTTCACTAAACAAGTAGTAAAAGTCACTACTTGAGCGTTTTTATGGCACTCATAAATGTCAGATTGTGCGCCCGGGGTTTAGCAGGCCGGCCGGCCCGTGCGGGACTTCGAACAAACTGAATAAGGCGTCAGATTTAACACACTTTTATGGATTGCTTATGCTTACTAATTGATACGACATTTTTTATTGTGTTCGTTTTTACTGCTGTGTCGATCAAGCCTTAATATTTTTTTTATTTTTTTTCAGGTAAATTATTGTGCTGTTTGACAATTGTAACGGACAACGTGCAATTAAATGGTAAGCTTCCTTTATTTGTATTTACGTAAGTGTCAAGTCAAAGGGCGTTGTTCGCAGTTAAAAACAAAACACCATCGACAGTAACCGCGATATTTAGCACATGTTCCACATAACAAGAGTTGTAGCTGTAAAAGGAAACTTTACAGATGGTAAAGAGACAGACAGACGTGAGAATAGGTTCGGCTCCGCTGCAACGGGCCTCTATGCAAATTATTGCATCATTAAACACCTCGTTGCGGGGTTTCGTGTTAGATTGACGTGTGCTCGAGTACCAGAGTGATGTTTAGACACGATTTGTAAGGCCGGATACGTTTGATTGGCGTTAGTTTGTTTATGTATTGTGGGCTTTACAATGCGAAGACAGGCAGTTGTCTTTCTTCGAGGAAAGATCAGATAGAAAGGAGCATGTACAAATTAGCAGTTTCTGTTTTCAAACAAATAAACTATGCTAAACAATTTCAATTCACAAAAGGACATGGTTGAAAAAATAAAAGTTTTTGTGATAAATTGCATCGAAATCCATGACTTGTACAGAACTTGTAATAATAGTCCACCAAGTTCGTTTGTAATAGTATTTTATGGTTGAAATAGTTATTCAATTTCCTTTTCAACTTACTCGTATTTCTTATGATCAAAATGTTGAAAATATAACTATTCTGTCCACAAGCTGTCTCGTGTTTCCAACATTCTGGTATGAAAACGTTGACGGGAT
Source organism: Hofmannophila pseudospretella (assembly GCA_947369225.1). NCBI lineage: Eukaryota > Metazoa > Arthropoda > Insecta > Lepidoptera > Oecophoridae > Hofmannophila > Hofmannophila pseudospretella. Next base: position 5,772,636 of record OX376321.1, on the reverse strand, counting down.
CCGTCTACAGTCGAATGAATTTACATAGTGTGTTTGCTTTTAGGGTTGTTACGACTTCACGAATGTAGCTGTCATCAATTTTATTGTTATTACTTTCGGATTATCATATCATACAGGTAATATCTTTGTTAGCTTATTTTATGAAGACATGTCATTGTTACTAGTAACTTTTACCGTTAGAAATCTTAGTTAGTAGATTTGGAGCAGTTTTGGGCCACATTTCTACTATAATCTAAAGTCTAATGTTGGTAAGTACTTCTAGAAGACCCAGAAACTAATTTCTTAGATAACTTCTTTGGATTATTTCCTTTTTTCTGTCGCTTTGTATTCGTTTTGTATTTTGACGTGTCACATTATATATTTTCGAATATATACAATTCCTTAATTTAATATTTTCTCCCTTCTCTATGCATTCAATTTTTTTAATTTTCTATAACAAATAACTACTAATTTAGTTAATTAATTCATTCGGCCTGTAATCATGCTTCTAGTTTATCTATACCATTAATTATACCTGAATTCTTATATACTTGATTTAATTAAACCTCTGTATTTTTTACTTCTGTCAAACTGTCTAATATAAGTACCCGAACATATGTTTTATTCCAATTTTACTAGCTCGCAACCCTAGCGGAATGTCCTAGGCAGTACACCTGCTGGCTAGCGAAAGACATGTGTATGGTGGCACCATGACTTTTATTGACGCGGCCGTGTTTATTACGCATAGCTACCTTCTTCGGGATAGGACGAACGACAAGGTTGCCTTCAGTCGACTATGTGGTATAAGATACGCAATATCATAGGGATTTTGATATTTACTCACCCCGTTCATATGATTATCAGTAGATACAAAGACAAGACATAAAATAACACCAAAGACTTGGTCCCTTACAGGTAACATCAAACCAGAAATCTATTGCAAAGAAGACAGGTGCTCTCTCTACAGACAGAATATATGATGAACTAGGTACCATAAGACGAAATATAATCTGAATCTTAATGCAGAAGTACAATACGACAATGTAGTTTAAATGCATTCAGGTAGTAAGTAACCTTGAATTTCGAATAAATGTTATTGCTATTTTCCCTATTTGAAAAGTAAAGATTTATTATAAATCTCAATTTACAAACATTTTTTTTGATATAATAATACTACAATAATATCGGTAATATACGGGATACCACTCTAAAAAGTTGACGAGCATGTCTCGCGACATGATGACGTCACTCTGTGCCCGACACGATCTAACTGGTTTCTGTCACTCGCTGACATGAATTTAAAGGTATAACGAAAATAATTAGGGAATTTCAATCAGCTATAGGCAGCTATAACTCTGATACTGAGCAACCATACCGATCCTATGGTCCCACATCTATAGGTTATAGCCGTTAATCTAGAAACGGCATTTTTTTAAATAAATAGTCTTAGACAGACTGGTCTGCCAGACCAAGGTTGGTAAGCGGTCACCGTCGCCTAAAGACACGTACAACACCAGGGGAAGCGCGGTGCTGCCGTCATTGAAGGACTAATTATAATAATCATAATCTACTCGTACATTGTTTATTTACAAATAGTGAACAAGATTTCAGAATTTAAAAAATATTGTTGTCGCTACCTCTTATGACTTAAGAATGACGGTAACACGAATTCATTTTATGGGTTTTGAATTACGAATGTTAAGAAGAAAATGAGCCATGGGAATAATATTCAACTGGTGCTTAGTGGTGCCCTGTGACTAAGGAATTTGATCGGAATTGAATAGAATCGGTTATTTCTGAATAAACTTAACCTGTGCGGTCTCTCAGCTTTTCTGTTTGGAATTTATAATTTCCATTTATATATTACTATACTATATTATACTATACTATACTGAAAGCCTTGAAAATTAGGAAAATTAGTTAATTTAATTACAAAGTATAGGTACAATGACTGACTCTGGTAAAAAACTATCAAAAATAATAAATAACATTTAGACCATAGGTTTAAGTTGAATGAAGTCACTGAATTTTACCTGGATCTCTGATGCCACCTTCATTGGCTTTTCCTTATTTTTTACTAAGCAAAAAATTAAATTTACTCTAATTCTTTTTTTAAATTGTGTCACAGTCCACCAGTGGTAGACAAGCGAATGGCGGACAACGGGAATAATCGACTTTAAAATAGTTAATCACTACATAGGTGCGTATAAGTGAAGAGCACCAATCGTAATAGCGCGAGAGTGCATGTCCGCGATCGCAGCGCCACGATAGCATTGTGCGGAGCCCTGCGCCTGCGCCGATGGCGTCGCCGATTGCGACCGCCTGTCGCTTACGTGTCGCTTCTCGCCCGTATCTCGCACCACATCGCACGCAAATTATAATCGATACCATTATTGTAATATCGAGTGTAACATTCGCACCACTATTGTTCGTTTTCTTTGCTACGGTTTAGCTCTTTGTTCGCTATGTTTGAAGCGTTTTTGTTCTTGTTTAGCGATACATCGCTATTTTAATTGCAGCTTTCAACGCCTATAAGATTTAGTTTTTCAATTAATCATTATCCAGTCTTTAATGATACCGTTATTAGTGAGAAGTTCTGACAAACCGTCTTTTGTATCGACGGAGACACCAATTTAAGGAGTTGCCGAGTCGACACGTAGCAGGTGACACGGACGATAAAAAGTTGTTTTCCTTTTGTTTTATTTAATTTTCCATGTCCTTTTCAGTATGTGATACCGTTTTGGGCAAGATTCATGTCGACCGAGATATTTTCTTGTAGCATTTTGTTCAATAAATGAAACATAATGATTTAAGTACCTAACATAATTACCTGTCAACTCGTGTAGGTATTCCGACGTGTTATGAATATTGGATTTAATCTGATTATTATCTTTCCAATTAGGTTCATGAACGATTTGAACATTATTTTTCAATATAATTGACTTTTTATATTAAGTAAGTATGACATATTGTAAAGGTAAATTGATGGCGACTCTTACCTACTTTAATACTCAAAACAAACTGGCCAAATTAACGAAACAAATTGGCCCATGGAAAAATCCGTCAGTAACAAGCTGATCCTAAACGTTTCAAGACAATTGCATCAATCAAAGAATTACCAATAAAAGTATGTTCTGTTTCAATAAAACATACAAAGAATTTTATATCTTTACAAGCGTACAACCCATTAAAAAGTTTTTTTTTTTTCATCCAATCGAGATCTGGCTCTGGGCGTACTCGTGCTGCCACTGTCTTCATAAATCACACGTACAAATACACTGTTTGAGTTCAACTCATAAATGCGTTGTGTTCACGTCTTTATTTGCGAGTGTCTGATAAGAAGCGAGGATCTCAATCGACGCTTCTCTGGCTTGTGGGTGAAGGTACAGGCTGTACATTTATCTTTTTTCTGTCTTCTTCTTGGCTGCGAAGACTTGCCCCATCCGTTCCGGTAAAGCCTCGGTCGGTAATACCGAAAGCGTCGTAATAGACCTCATCTGCTTTTGAGTAAAATCTCTGCTGGTCCGGCTTTAGCTAGCAATTCCCTGCCTACTGTGAAGTCACAAAAAATTGTGACTTAGCGACGGTAGTTCCGACAGGGTTTAGAAAAGTCGAAGTATCTTCTCTCTTCTCAGATACCGACAGTCATCATCAGCGATATCTCAGATGTTTGTTGCTGATAATTGTAAGCGATGGCAGTGGTCACTTATTATCAAGTAGACCGTCTGATTGTCTACCAAACTTTACTATTTGCGAGTAATATGCTCAGAAGATAATATACTATATTTATAAAAGGGAGCAATAAGTCCGCCGATAAACTGCTAAGCAGTTTGGCGGTATACATTTATATATTACTGTATTAACTGTAACTGTGTAAAAGTTGAATAAAAAAAAAAAAAAAAAGAGCGTCGTCGGTGGCGCTGTGACTATAGGATGCCGGACTCCCATGCAAGGGTGGAGGTCCGGTTTCGAAACCATGCAACGTCATGTGCCAATAAGTATTTCGTTTTTCTCGAAAGACGTACATTTACCGATTGCTCTAACAGTAAATGAAAACGTCGTGAGGAAACCTGCACAATGAAAGAACCAGAAACGAATCCATACCCGTGTGAAGGGTAATGGAGAAGGCAATGGTAAACTAAGTGGTGAAAGTTCTATGTGGCTATTTTCGTAGAATGATTACGACCCTCATCCATCAGGATTACGATTAAGAAGAAGAAGAGCTTTTCGACCTTGGCTGTTGTATCTGCTGCAGCTCTAGATAGAAACCTTAGGAAAGGTATAGAATACGGCTTGATGATATAAGGTATACGAGTATACTATAAACATTTGCATCGTGTCTCATTGCGGGAGTCTGGAATTGTAATAGAGCCTATGTAGAACCTTACTACGAGTACTGCACTTGCAAAAAGCAAATAAAAATCATCAGACAACACAAATTCGAAGTTTTACATAGAGTTATGCAGAGACCGTTGACATTAGCTGTGTTCTGTCTAATTTCTGTGTTCTATACTAATTAGCAAACTTTCCAAACAGCTGAAGAAACAGGTGAAAGTCCTATGCAAAACAAGGTCAGTATACTAACCCACGAGACACAACAGCTGTTACGTAAAACAGCGTTTAACGGCTCCAAGCTATAAATTGACGCGATATAAGGTCAGGGTCCCCATACAAACGTTCAGTGCTCGATCGGTGCACTACACCACAAAGTGGTCATTCTTTTCAAATAAATTACCATGTAATGGCGCGCTAATTTGCATACTATGCCCGTTGGTAACACGACCGTGACAGTCGAAAAACATCTCTATTTCTTATAACACAAAAGTTGTTTTCAACTTCTCATTCCAGTTCATTCAAAAGCTCCGGCGACGGTGCTGCCACAGCGGTTTTTTCTCGAACTGAGAGCTTTTTCGGAAGTTCGTTCGCCATCCCAGAGAGGGCGTTAGTGTAGCGAGGGATGATGGTTCGTTTCGAAGTGTATTTAGGGGATGGTCAGGGGGTTGAAATGGTTCGTTTCGATGCCGCAAGGGTTGGGTGCTGTTCGAAACGAAACGTTGCTAGGGTGGTTGAAAAGATGTCGCCACAAGCAGCGAGCTTTAGGAAAATATTTAAGCAAGTCGTATTGTGAAAACTTGAATAGAGGTCGTGGAGATCGGCGGATATTTAAAACTGTAAAACAGAAGGAAGCTACCCTATTTCAACGTGTTTATTGTAACTTTAATTCATTTCTATGCAAAGCAGCAGTGCTTGCATTGCAGTGTTTCAGTTTGAAGGGTAAGAGATCCAGCATAATGACAGATACTAAGGCAGTCCTCAAGGTCAGCAGGGCATCGAAAACCCTTTAATAAATAACATAGTGAAGTAAGACGTCTATGGGCGACGGTGACCACTTACCTTCAAAAGTAGAATTGATGTAAGTACGAGTACTTAAATATTTACCTAAGTTTTTATATAACTAAATGTTTTAATTATATTATTAGATTCATTTAAATTTAATAGACTGCATAGTACAAAAAGTCAAGACAGGTTGCAAAATCCATTTGAAAACACCTCTTTTATTCTAATCTCCAACAATAAAAGTGAAAGCTTAGAGCTTCATGCAAATTTAAAATCGCATAAACAGTGACTTTACACTACCGTTGTATTGTATTTTCGGAATCAGTTGCATAAGCATTGTAGTTGACAATGAAGGCAATAAATTCTACCTTCATTCCTGAGGGAGTTGACCCAATTCTTACCTTCTTTTGTTGGCTCTACAATTTTTAAGTTACCTGAGTGCATGACGAGGGAATGACAAGAATTTTGTCCCGAAATCTTTACTACTTAGCTGTGCCATTTTGTTGTTGGAATAAAACACTCCAAGTGATTCCAAAGGCCTTAATGTTTATTTCTTGAGTCTATTAAAATAGTTATGTATGATATGTATAAGAGGGACAAAAATACGCACGGAAACTAGAAGTGACATAACCTTTTGTGACGAATTAGTCTCATTAATTTTATTTGTTTATCAATCACTTTCTGTCAGCTCCGCTTACATCTTACTCGTAACAGGTATATCTTTTGCTCTATGTTCTAACAATAAATCCCAACTTCCTATAACGAACGGCTAGGTCGTTGCTAAAATACTTCTAAAAAGCCATATTCCGTTGAGATTTCAAATCACGACACACAAAAATGCATTTCGATTTTTAATTCCTGACCAAAAGGAAAGGGTAGTATAAGTTTAACTTATATTTGTTTGTCTGTGGCATCATATCTCACAAAAACCGATAATCCGATTTGAATGCGGTTTTTTTATTCAACATACTTACCTATAATTTTATCGAGTCTGATAAAAATTGGACCGGGGTATTTCCAAGATCTTGGAGTATATTTGAAGTCCGATGGGATCTCTGGAACGGTAATAACTAGGTGGTTCAAGTTTGAACTTATATGTATTACTAGGACCATGGTGCCATTATCACATCCGGATCATCAGGACCTAATGATGACGAGGAAAAGTAAGAGTATTATTTTAATTGAGGGTTTCTTTTTTTTTTATTAAAAAATATCTCTCACATTTTGAATTTCCAAACAATAGCAAGCCATTTCTAGCTTGTTATTACAGCGTGACATTGCGTGTTCAGAGTATAATTTCGTGCAGTGTAGCCGCGTGTAAAGATAGTGGACTGCCCAGTGAGCATGCGCAGTATCTTGGACCATTGGAATACTGCTACAAATTAAGGTAAAATCTTTGTTGCTAGCACGCAAAGACTTCTTAGCTTTGGACGATCTAGGGAGCGGTGCGAGGCCTTGGATATAAAATTATTTTAGTTAAAAGCATAGAGGGAATTTTAGTTTTTCCTTGTTGTTTTTGGATATTTTATCTACAAGAAATGCATTCGTCTTTTTATAATTTGAAATAGTTTCTACTGCAGAATTTGGATCGCAACATGAATAGTTTTGTTCGGATATAGAGAGAGAAGACCTCTTTCATAGATTTTGATTTGTAGTTGTCGACATATAGAAGGAAGTTTATTTGGCGTGTAGTACAAGAAAATAAAAAAATTGGGATCTAGGGAGCTTCAAGACCAGAGTGAACAGGCATTTACTGGACCCGCATGCTCCATCGTCGACCTCATCCTCGCTTAACATCAGGCGAAATCGAGGTCAAATGCGGGATTAGTAGTCAATTTAAAAAAATTAAAAAATGGGACAAACCTTATCTTCTATATTATAATTAACGAACTTAATTAGCTATATCTTCTGTTTACACTGCCACAAGTCAATGGCAAACAAATTCTAAGGAATTAATCCCCCTCCTAACATAAATACGAACACAATCCAAGCATGCAAGCGAGAAATTTAGACGTCTCATGCACTAAGCAAACACATATGATTTATTCCTAAACACGGGGTCCAATGACGTTTCCACACCATAAATTTGCGGCCCTCAAGGCGAGCCGACATATCGGGTGCTCCATGAAGAGACCCGACGACAGTACGGATAGGACGTACCATAAATGGTACAGTCACAGGCCGGTACACCCGGGTACGCCCGGGTATAAATCTGGCACATCCGGCCGACTACCGCGCCGGTAGTGGCGACGATTATTCACCCAATATCGAGTTTTGGCTTCACTTGCTGCTAGCTCCTAATCTTCGGTTCGTTGGTGGATTTATGACGATTTCGATATTTTCATTTTCATCTTTTTGTCATGTGTGCGACCGAATGAACATTTCAATTTTAACCTAAAATGAAATTTGCCCTTATGCAATAGGTATACTTTTATAACCATATCTATCTTTATCTAGTATTTGCTGATATTATGGAATGGAACTTCTTACAATTTGCACTGTCCACACACGCCATGAGAGCTCGTCAATGAATCATCATTCCTAGATGTTTTAAGCGCAAAACATATACAAGTGGCGTGCCGGCAGCGAGCTACTGGTGGCGTAACGTTGGCGCGCCGACTCTGTCTGTTTTGCACCCGTCGCTTTCATACATTTTGTATGCAAGTAGATAACGAGGCGGCGCGCCGGCAGCGCGCCGCTGGCGTGCCCTCTCGAAACCTCTTGCATTCAAAATGTATGAAAGCGATGGGTGCAAAACAGACAGAGGTGGCGCGCCGACTTTGCGTCGGCAGCGCGCTGCCGGCACGCCTCTTGTATATGTTTTGCGCCTTAAGTGTATGTCTTATCTCCAATAACCAATATCTAATGTCCAGTGCCAAAAATTACCAAATAGTAATTCTTTTGCTGAATGTCTACTATCAAATTGGATTCCAATTCCATAAACGCAGTAAAGTATATTTTAGTACAGCACCTGTACGAGTATTAAAATACTGACCCGTGAAAAAGATTGTGATTTTGTATTGACCATGTTGTCGGTTTTCTGACGAAAGGGCGTAACAGAATTTTGCAAAAAATAAAAATAAGGGGGGGGGGGGGGGGGGTGTTTATGACCACACGATAGAAGTGAAAACTTAAAAAAAAAATACGCGTCACCGACCCGAGCGCGATTGATATCGAATGGAGCCGAGTATACCCGATTCGGCGTCACCGACTCGAGCGTGACGGTTCAGTTTGGTTCACTGTTCAGAAAGAACGCAAGGTGCGCCTAAAGAAGTTTTCACTTCAAAAAAGTATACAGTCACATCAGTGTATATGTGACTAGTTACGTGTATATTTTTTGCAAAATTCAGTTATGAGAGTAGAAAGAAAAAATCATTTTTCTTTTTCATTAGAAGAAACGCGATATTAGTGAAGCTGAAAATAGTTGGAGGTCAAACCGTAGGCTTTACTGCCCTAAATCAATGTCTACTTTCATTAAGCTATGCTCACGGTCTCTCTGGGAGTAAACACTCGCCCTTCGACTGTCGCTCGTCTAGACGTGACCTCACTCACCTCTTTGCTAAGATCTCCTATTAGGTTTGCACATAAAAGGACATTTCCTAAATAGGCTGCTAGTTTCTACGTGGCAATTAAAATACAGCCCTCTTCCTTGCTATCTAGTAGTGTCTAGTTTGGGATTTGACATAACATCGTGGTTGTTTATCATTTTACGTATCAGGCAATAAGATGACCAGTTTCTCGCTCGTGTCTTATCCCTTTAGTTACTAAAGTCTTTAGCCTAATGTCAGAAATGATTATTTTATTTACGAGTACTTGAACTATCATGATCTATCTATTGAAATGAAACCTAGTCACACCTTAGTGTCATCATCGACACCAATGCTTTAGCCAATAATAGTCACAAAGTCACGTCCACCATTTTATAATTCCAGACCCAACCCACCTTCGTCCGCTACATTTTTTCCATCGGTCCGCCAAATCCCCAAATCACACACGGCTAATACGTGAACGTTCGTAATAAATCAGTTCGCCATTTTTGTTTTCAACGCACCGATAACTCTTTTGTCATAGGGTGATGTAGTAGTAGGTAGGGGCCGATGCGATGGAGTTATTTATATTGTCGTATTTTCCTTGGTAGAAGAAAATTTCCTTTCTGTTTGCTTCATGGGTCAGTGATCAGATTCGTTGGGTGCCTGGCGCTGCTCAGTCGCTTCACGGATTAAAGGTGGCACGTGTAAATCGCTGCAAATCATATAATCCTTTATATTGTCTTGATTATTGTACCCTCAACAGTCTACATGATATCCAAACGTTTCTATATAAAAATTTATTTTACTTATCTTATTTTTATCAGATAATTCCTTTATTTCTATGATTAAAATTGTCATACATTTCATGATTATTGTATGCTTTTTTTATTTATTTTTATGTACTACAAAACCCGCATTTGACCTCGATCTCGCCTGATGGTAAGCGACGATGAGGTCGACGATGGAGCTTGCGGGTCCATTAAATGCCTATTCACTCTGGCTCTAACGATGAAGGAAAACATCGTGAGGAAACCTGCACACTGAGATAACCAGTGTGTGATTTTATTTTTTATAAATTAGCTACGACAAACTGGCAGACGGGCCACCTGATGGTAAGTAGTCACCGTCGCCTAGAGACACGTGCAATACCAGAGTTATTGCTTGTGTGTTGCCGGCCGTGAATGGGGAAGGCAATGGCAAACCTCCCCATTAAATCTGCCACGAGAGTAGTTCTATGTGGTTAATACCTTAGAATAATCACGACCCTCAGAAATGAGGAATACGACTTAGAAGAACAAGAAGTAGGCTCTATATTGTAAGTTATATCCAATCGGTTCTACTTACCATCAAATATTTATTTTATTTGTATGTTTTGGTTTTTGGTACTTATCTATACTAACAATATTTTTTGTTTAATTTTGGAGAAGAACCACATCAGTATTCAGAGGTATGGATTAATCATAATCACACGTCATGCTATTTTTGTTACCTTTCTTTGTTTAAAAGAACACCTTTGTAGAAATTCCGACTAAATAAATGTCCAGTTGCACCTTCATTGCCAGTAGCCGAAGGCACCCCATTGCTTCAACTTCGCAACCGTGCTCGTGGCTTGCACCCCTGCTCGAGAAATAATTGTTTATTTTCAACAGCCACACACTTACGTCCACCATGCTTTAGTGACCGATTATGTATCGGCCACCCTCAAGCTTGGTGGCAATTACTTATTTACATTCATTGTCTTCGTCTACTCCTTGGCCAGTGACGATTGTATTCCACGTTGAAAACGTTTGTGTCATGTTGTTAAAATCTCTAGAATGTAAGAAGTAGAGTATACCTATGGACATAAAATTAACTGTCTAGAATTTTAATTAGTAATTTAGGCTGTTAGGTTAGGACAATAATTAAACCAACAAAGAAGCTACCAATGAATGATTGTAGAAGTAATGAAAATTGAGCAAAGGCTTTTAAACTCGTAGGGGATCCGATTAACATAATGTACTGCAGTAAATTCTGAAACAGAAAACAACGTACGAATTAGACAAGTAATTTATAATATTCTACTAAAGCTAGCTCAAGTCACTCAGTTAGATCTTCCCTTCATAGAATTACACATGTAAATAGGAAAGTATATATAACCTTTGACATAAATAACAGCATATAGCAGAAAGCGTAGCACCGACAGCAACACAATGGCGAATGTCGGGGCTCACTCGCGACCATTGTAGCGTGGCGCGGGAGGCGTTACGAATCAATGGAGGGAATTATCGGCACTGCAGCATCCGTGGAGTAAAGTAAAGTAAAGTAAAATACACTTTATTGCACAAATAGAAAACCACAAACAAGAGATAGATATAGTGAAGGAATAGGAAATAGTGAAGTACAATTTAGGCGGCCTTATCGCTAAGAGCGATCTCCGCCAGGCAACCTTCGGTCAGAGGAAATGATTTCAAGAAAGATGTAGTAGGTGTGCAAAGCTTATGGAAAACGTTATATAAGAGAAATAACGTTAACTAACGTTATATAATACGTTAAATAGTAAAAATAAATAAAGTAAAAATTTCATGCAGATAGATAGATAGATAGATATATACATTTTCTCAGATTTCCCTGGCATAATTAAGTATGCGTGTAGATGAGAGGGTGTGTATGAGGGGTGTGTGCGTGAGAGGGTGTGTGTGAGGCGGTGAGCGTGAGATGGTGTGTGTGTGATGTGTGTATGTGGTGTGTGTGAGGGGGTGTATGTTGGTAGGTGTAAGGGTCAGTGTGTAATAGTATTTGTTTAAAAACTAATACGTCAACTGAAGGCGTTATCACACTGCAACGATTTTGAAACGGAATGGGACCGAATCCATAGTAATTTAGAAAATCGAAAAATAGATTTGGTTTTGTTTAGATTTTTTTATAGTAAAATAACAATAATATCTTTATTTTTTTTTATAAAGCAAAATATAGGAAATTATCTATGAGTCCAAATTATTTCATATTTTTCGACTTGCAAACTTCGGAGATAAGGGGGACGGGACGGTAATTTTTCGAACATATTTGGCCATAAGTCAAAAACTATAGCCTGTAAAATAAAATAAAAAATGGTTTTGAAATCATATGATACCCCACTTTCCCCAGTTGCCACACTTTCAGATTTCAACCCCCCGTTTTGGAATTATTTCCCTATTTCTTTTTTAGGATAGATACGGGCAAGCAAGTTTTACAACTATGCCCAATTTCAGTCGATAGCTTCAGTAGTTTCTGAGAAAAACAGCTATGACGTACAGACAGACAGACGGACGGACGGATACCGAAGTTTTTAAGGGTTCCTTTTTTACCATTTTGGTACGGAACCTTAAAAAATTACTTTATTAAATGTAGCCACTTTTAAGGTGTTTATTTGTATTTAATAAAAAAAATAAGTTTGAGTACTAAGTAATTTCTGAGTCTGTTTCAGCGATCGGTCAACATGATTATAACATGGAAGGGACTGGCCGCCACAACACAGGGTATCGACGTGTGGGAGCCAGGGAAATCTGACAAAATGTAAAAGATACTAACTGCATAAATAAAATAAAAATATTTTATTATATATGCTGAATTTTTTAACAATTGAAGCAAAAAGTCTCAAGGCAAACGATGATTACTTATATCGATTTAATGCCTTCAACGCTTAACGTTGAGTACACGAATGCCAAATATTAATGATGTACATAAATCAAACTGATTACAATTGCTAATAATTATCTACTAATTAGATTAGCCATTCTACTCTATAGATTCTGTGTTCCTTGTTGAGATGATATACTTGATTTATGAATATAATTATCGTGTTTCTTTTGAATTTGTAACGGTTTTGTGTACCAATTGTCACATGAAACCCAAAAATATAAATTTAATTACATCTCCATCCCATGCCTTGTGCCAGATTAGTTCGTCCCACGCAGCGTATCGGTTGAAGAGGTAAATGAAATGCTATCCGGAGGGGAAAAGTTAAATTACTGAATTTGAGGGTCAAAGACATAAGTCTTCCGAAGACACACAAGCGACACGCTAAACTTGATTTGAAAATTTTCACTATTATTACCTTTGATACGTTTGTAGTGAAAGTTAGGATAGGTTTGTTTGTGAGTATTTAGATTCGATGTTTGAGACTTTTATTTTATACGCGAAAGTAGTTAATCTGGGTCAGCGTCTGTTTTCATTTCTATCGAGACTCTCGTGGGAAAGGTTTACAAGCAGCACCGGCAAGCCTAGTATATAAATAAACGAAATTTCCACTTTATACATATTTATAAGGCCGCTCAAAATTGCTTAAAACGCACCGCTTTGATTGAGTTCGTTACATTTATTCATTTCCCGTTGTTCCAAATAAGTGGATTCAAAATATAACATCAACAAAATTTAGGTGCAAAGTAAAATTATCCTTATTTCTTTAATATTAAAGAACATTTCCATCATTAAGGTACTACTTCTTTTGGTTTTTCCGCACATAAGTGGTCGATTCTGAATTTATGGGAAAGGAGCTTAGTAGAAGCCCTTGGGGGTTTCCCGCTCTATTTCTAAATTGTACTGTATTGTACTGTTACTTCGCATGAAGGGCGGAGTTCAAATATTTCTTCTCCTGTCTAATTATACTAAGTAGCGTTCCAAAACGCTGCCATGTTACACTTTTCCGAATAAAGTTATTAAGTAATGGTAAGCAATAAAATAAGTGGCAAAATCCATTAAAAAACAGGTCCCTAAACATTTGATAAATGAAACGCATTACTACAATATTGCCCTAAATTAAGGTAGGGTAGTTTAATGACCCCGTTTACCGTTATCTATGGTAATCGCTACCACAAGCCCTTCCAAAAATGCCGCTTAATTTAAATTTTGTACATCATAATCTAACTTTCCGATGAGGTATATAAAAAACTTATAAAAAATGCATTTTGGTTTCTTTGTCATTCCAATTTCTACTCTAAACAAATTGAGTTTGGTGTTTATTTCTCGTTGTGTGTGCCATTGAACCATCTGCCGTTAGCTGGGTCAGGTAAGCGACTCGCGCGCATTTGAAATTTTTGAAAAAAGAACCGACGCCAGAGCAACAGATGCGACATGTCGGATTCCTACAAGCAGATGTTTATTAAATTCCCTCATAGATTAAACTCGAGGATGCTTTTGTTTTTTCCCGCTTCTTATATTGGACAATATAGCGCCTTAAATGGTTTGACCCTTTGTTTTTGTGATATGCGGGTAAGATAACATGATAATTGGTTTCGTCGTCCTTTGCTCGTGATGTGTATCAGATATTAAATTGCTGACAATTAGGTTCTTATTAGTGTTCATTTCGCGAATTGCTTTGCAATGTCAATGTTTTGAATGTTGATGATTTCTCCTGCCATTATTTAGCTAATGAAGTATTGTGGAATTCAGAAATAAGAGTCCAAAATATGACGTACCGAAGATATAATTTAAAGAATTCGTTGTCGACAAAAACTTCCAACTTCAAAGAACTCCAAAAACAGTTCCTACCAAAATATTTCTGTAGCAAATGTGAAATTTCATGGCCAATTTTTATATAATTCGTGGAAGTTGGCACTGGTTTAATCTAAAACGTGTTTTAACTGCCATCAGGCATGCAACGTTTGCGTCGACAGAAATTAGATAAAAGTTGAAAACAATTTTATCGGAATATTTCGGGTATAAGGAAGCGCCGAAATTTTCAGCAATGAAATATTCGAAGAATGTTTTGACATGTAAGGTTAACAAAATTTTATTCAGTTTTAAATTTATGGGCCGCTTTTCTAGTATTATGACACTTATTTGGCACATTTTGGTTTAACTTTTTCAATTTTGCAATTGTTAAGGTGTCCCAGTCGCACTACTTTGCAATTTGATTACCATTTATTGGTATTCATCGTGCCTACCCACGCTGTCGTTAAGGTTTTAGTGTTTCTTTGGTGTTTTATATTCATAGTGTTGGACAAAGTCAATAGTTCGGATAGTTAGTTATTGATAGAGGTAGAGTATATCTAAGTTAAAATTGTTCTATTCGTTTTACCAGTTATTATTTCAATCGTTCGCTATACATTGACTTTCTCCGCTTTGTGGCTTCTCTATTATGTTTCAGATGCTACCTAAGTACGAGTATTAGCAGTCGGTCCCGGTTGTTGTCGTTCGACAGCAGTCGTTAAGCCATGTCAGAGGCCTACGGGCGGCCTGAACAACTCTGACAAATAGGTTGGCCACTAACCATACGATAAGCAAGCAAGTAGACTATTTTAACCAAGATAATTATGAATATTTGCGTTTGAACTTAAATATTCTGTATTGTCGACTTTTTGATCTTCCAATACATTCCTGCTTCATGACTTTCCAGTAATATTAGAATTATATAAGTTGGTAGATTTTACCATTCAATTTTTTTCAAATCTATTTCTTTTCGAGATTTTGGCCCTTTATGGGACCATTCAAATGTTAATACTTATAATTATAACTTTGAGAATTTATGTTGTTGAGTGTAGCGGAGTTTTCTCTCTCTATTTTCTAATGTTATGCTAGTTATACATTACATGATTTATGTTGTTATAGTTCGTACTTTGACCACATCTTAAATCTGTTCTAAATAGAGCATTCAGCGACTAATCAACGTCATCAATTGCATGGTTCCTAGTTATTCTAAAATTCTGAATATATCTATATATTATTATGTGTTCCATGTGTATCTTCTGTTTGTTTGACGTTCCATGCCATATATTTAACGTTAATTTTTTCTTAATCATTAACCGGTGCTCTGATAACATCTTCGTTGTCGACTGTACCGAAGCTTCCTGCGTTTTGGTCGTCCCTAGCCCTGACGTCATCTAACGCCATGGTGAGTAGTTCCACACAATAGCAGCCACGGGCTATTCCGGCCTCGCCCTCACTGGATATAATATTTATGAGGGGTATGTTTTCACTCTATAATTACGTATCGATTCGGGGCCCGCGTGACGACCGCCCAAATATTATTCATACGACCTCTTCAATTACTAGTTGTAGGTAGGTCTCTAGGTTGGGAACTGGTATGTTGTTTAGAAATAGTATTTACATAGCTATAAAACTACCTACTATTTCTGATAATTAATTGAAGATGTCTAAGAATGTGCCTACAACTACCTTCTCACAGTAAAAATGTCGCTACCTACTGGAAGGTAAGTATTCTTTCCACACCAAAATTATCGATTCAAATTAGAATTTGTATCACGTTTAACGTAAAAGTTGTAATAAAACGGATCATAGACACTGACTTTATAAATACCATAGTACAGAGATTAAAATAAAGATAAGATTTGTTCGACTCTGCATTTTGAATCGAGCTCTACATTTCGAATGAATGTTGCATAAACGTTATCTTTACTTTTGCAAAAAGTCAAAATCCAGGAGCCACAATGACATACACAAAAAAGATCAATGCACAAGATAATAAGCGAAAGTGAAAGCGTTTAAGCGTGATTGTGGAGTCCCGTTGGCACCGTATACCTGTTGCAGTCTTATTTACGACCCAAAACAAACGCTTTATCTCTCCTCGCCATATAATGCGACCATAAAACCCGATTCTTTACACCGATTCACCATTTCTCTCTTCTTGCATAACACTTTTTGTTTATAAACAAAAGATTTCAAGGTCTCGGCTACCTTGCGTATTGCCCGACCATTTTTGAATTTAGTAACAATATCTGGACCGCCGCGAAAAGGCGCGTCGTGATTTTAAAATTTAAATTCCGGAGTTTATTGAATAAAATGATAAGAGTTCAATTAAAATTCACCGCGTGTCTCAATTTTTACCTACTGTTCGATTTACTACGGCACTTAAACTGGTTTACGTACTCGTAATAACGGAATGAAGTCGCCATAAAAGTGGATGTGTTGTAAATAAATAATAAATTACACTGTAGCTTTTCACCTCGGAGCGATAACCTGCATTACGATTTCACATCTATCTTGATTTTACGAGCTTTTATGAGTCGCTTAATATTCACAGATGAGTTATAATTGTTACATGTATAATTAATTGTGTGAATCTTGAGTGAGTGATGTGCAGTGAGGACAGATTTATGGTTATGCCATAAAATTGTATGAGCGCCGATGGGAACTCAATAACTTCCTTCAAAATTAATTAAGGTTGGTAATTGTTTTTTCTGGATTTGTAAATATATATTGTTAGGTAAGAGTTACTTACATAATTGTGCTTGATATTTAATTAAAATGCTGTAAAATGGTAACCTGCACAAACGCTTGATCTAAAAACAAAATATCGGAGTACTAGGAACTTAAAGACGTGTCAAAAAACAGTCACTATCTAGGAATATCCTAGCTAAAAATCAGCCTATTAATGTCCTCACTGTTAGGGCACAGGCCTCCCCTTGCACAAAGGGGTAGGGGCCATGATCCACCGAGCAGGCCCAGTGCTGATTGGTGGATTTCACACGCCCTCGGAAACTTTTAATTTTCTCAGACATGCAGGTTTCCTCGCGGTGTTTTCCTTCATCGTTAGAGCATACGGTAAAAGTATGTAAGTCTTCGAAAAAATCGAAAAAAATCATCGGTACATGGCATTGCATGGTTTCGAACCCGGACCTCCCGCATGGGAGTCCGGCGTCCTAGCCACTAGGCCACCGACGCTTTCGAGTATTAGTCAAACAAGTTTATTCTAAACTAAATCAAAATTCACAATATCCTGCCAATCGGCACCAAAAACGGCGACAGATCTCGTATCTACAAAAAGTGCACAAAAAGCTTCTAACGCGAGGAATGGCGGCCGGCGTCGGGAGGAGAGTGGGGTAGAGTGGGGACAAAAAACTAATAATAACAGCGTGTGTCACCCCATCACCGCTGTCTGTGTCCCATGCTTGCCGCACCTACCCGACATCACTCGTGTGAACTTCGTATGCCATTTTGAATTTTGGGAGAGTCCAAGGATAAAAATAAATGTAGAGTTGTTCGAGTAATTTTTGGAACACAAGAAAGTTTATAAGTGTCTCCGATGGAGTAAAACTATGTGATAAAATTATTATAATTAATCATGTTTGTTACCTAACCTTCATTACCCTTGGCTGAAAGAAGATATACCTAGTCTCTCCTACTAAGGGGTGGGCGCTCATTGTTTTCTTCATGTGTTAAACCTTATTACGGTGGCTTAATGTTTAATGTTTCAATTTGAATCTAAAAGACAAAAAATAATAGTCTTTGCCATCTTTTAGGCCTGTCGGCTGCTGTCGATCTTGTATATATACTTAAATGGGTCGTTTCCCTTAGTCAGATTTTTCAATCAAATTGACATAGGCAAGGCAGTGATATCAAATAAACGCCTATAAAAGACAGAACAGGAATGTAATCCGTTATGTAAGAAAAGGTCTTTCACTATGTAGCCAACTGAGAACTAAGTAAGTACGTAAGTAAATATAATATAGTAGTAGTAGTATATTTGTATTTGTATAAATAAAATGGTTGTTTCCAAGTATTTAAATGCATTTCATAAAAATTAAGAAATAGTCATAAATGGGAAATCATAATTAAAATTAGTTGAAAAATAAAATAGCTACAGGCATACAAAAATCAGAACGGTAGAAAGAAACAGCAATACGTTTTATGACGTAAGTGTTATCTAGCGCCATACAAGCAAGGTCCTGGCTGCATATAAAGGACTGTTTTGCTAGAAAGGGACAGAGCATCTGTCCAATACTAACTTTAACCATTAATATCTCTGATGTTAGTTGAGATATCGAAAAACTAATTTTATATCCTTGTTTAGTATGTCCATGTAGGTTGATTGATGAAGCCAGCATATTCTGTCCGGGCCTTGTATTTTGTTGCTAACTAAAGTAAGTAATTAAGAGAATTAAGAGCGTCGGTGGCTAAGACGTCGGACTCCCATGCGGGAGGTTCGAGTTCGAAACCATGCAATGCCATGTACCAATGAGTTTTTCTGTTTGTTCGAAAGACTTACGTACATTTACCGACGGTGAAGGAAAACATCGTGAGGAAACGTGCACACTGAGATAACCAGTGTGTGAAATGGGGAAGGAAATGGCAAACCACCCCATTAAATCTGCCTCGAGAGTCGTTCTATGTGATTAATTCCTTAGAATGATCACGACCCTCAGCAATGAGGAAAACGACTTAGAAGAAGAAGAAGTAATATTTATTCCGAACTCGTCCCCAAAATTCCTGCCTTAGTGTCTCAATACATTTTTTAAAATACCTCAATCGCGGCGTTTTAAAATTCTAATTCATTTTCTGATTTACGTGCCATCCACCTATGATTACCAGGGCGCGTCTAATCTACCGTGTAATCTAGCGCAATTATAACATAGCTGGCTCTAGTGTAAGTCACGATTTGGGCTATCTAGGCATGCGCGGAGAATTTTAAAAGTATACCGAGGTGTACTCTACATACCGATATGTATAGATGCTATGCCCGGAATCTGATTATCATCTCGGACGAGGCAAAGTTAAGGACACACTTGGCCAACAATATTACTAACCAATCACAATGTCCTTTATGGGCTATACATTATGCGATTTTCAGCCGGCTGAATGAGGAAGAAGCTGATTCAGCCAAGATTCAGTCAAATTTCAGCCAGTCAGTCTGCGATTTACTCCTTATAAGGCGATTCTCGTAGTGGTAGTAAATAGTAGTGTCGAATTCGACATTAGTCCTATCTCATTCGCTCGTATTACATGTGTGAGCGTGACAAAACGTTCATAACGCTCGACTTTTGTAGGTCGAACACTGCGAGAATCACCTTCCAGGACCCTGTCTTAATCGCGCACTAAATCGGAGACTAAGTAGCATGCTGTAACTTTTTCATGTTATCATATATGAGGTCTGACTCAAAGTAAATAATTCAGCCTCTCATAGCTCTTACTTAAGAGCTATGAGAGGCTAGACTCTAAAAACACGAGTTTCCCATTCCTTCCCTTAGTGATCCTAACGAGGCTGACAATGTCATCTTGTCGTGTAGTGTCTTCGCCTCTAAAAGATTGATAAAATAATTAATGCTGTAGAGTGAGGTGAGAAGACTATGGGAGATGGTAACCACTTACCATAAGTTGGCCATAACTCTGCTCTCCATAATCATAAAAAAACACGAAAGGCTCAGTGTACCACAGCCTGTAGTTAAGACCGTGCACTAAGGCGGTTGATAAATCCTGGATGTAAACACGCGAAACACGATCGCCACCCGAACAGCTTACCACCTACTCGTACCATCGCCGGGAGCTTCGAAAAGCTCTACCCATAGAGCATAGAAAGGCACTCTCTACGTGTCCTAAGTATGCCAGCACATACCAAATACCCACATTAATTTAAATACTAAGGGCCATTGCACGTCGCGTATTTTATACGCGCAGTCGCCTCGCGTTTCAAGGCGCGTTTCTTTACGGCGCCGTAGAACTCAAAAAAGCTCTAGCACCTTACGAATTGGTACTAGAGTTAAAAAAATTACATTGTAAAAATGTACTAAAGGTACTTATTTACAATAAATCATTTTGATTTGATTTGATTTGTAGATTGTTTGCGTTTGTATCGATGAAAACGCGATAAAAACGGGCACAAGAAGCGCGTTTAAGGTGTGTTTGTATCGATGAAAACGCGATACAGACGCGCGCTACCTGCGCGCTTGTATCGATACAAACGCGGATCTGTGAACGTATGCAAAGGTTTAATGGCTGCGTCTGAATCTCGTGTGAAACGCGTATATGCGCAGATGACGCGCGCGTTTAAAAACCGCGGTGTGCAAGGCTCTAATAATCAGTAACTTATTATTATGTGTGGTTGTATAATTTATTCAGAACTTATGTACAGACATAGAACATAGAAAGTGCCTTTCTATATAAGCATGTAGTGGTAAATAAAATACACTATATTGCACAAATAGAAAACAAAAGATAGAAAAGGAAATAGTGAAGTACAATTTAGGCGACCTTATCGCTAAGAGCGATCTTTTCCAGGCAACCTTCGGGCAGAGGAAATGATTTCGAGTAAGAGGTAGTAGTAGGTGTGCAATCAATATGGAAAACATTATATAAGGGAATTTTATTTACACAATAATAATGTACTATAATAACATATGTACGAGTAGGTCCGTAAAATTGTATTAAATTATGTTCACTTCTATTAAATTATCCTTCTTCTGACCTACTAGAAACCATACATAGAATACATTGCGTACTTAAATCATCTTTATAACGTTTTCCATAAACCTTGCACAACTACTACCTCTTTCTCGATATCATTTCCTCTGCCCGAAGGTTGCCTGGAAGAGATCGCTCTTAGCGATAAGGCCGCCTAAATTGTACTTCACTATTTCCTTTTCTATTTAATGTTTGTTGTTTTACTTTACTCTGTCATTAGAATAAGAATAAGAAAGCAATTCCAATCTAACTAACAAATCTTCCGTTATATATAAGTAGGTACGAGTAAGAGTATCTACTTGAACTACGTAAGTTATATACTCGTAATACTTATACATATAAATATCGGTACGCACAATTTATTACAAGTGATGTGCAATCATTTCACCACCGTCAGAAGTGACCAATAAAATATCGCTTTTTACAACTCACGATCAATTTGCGAAGCGAATATTGATGTAGCATCCATTTATCGGGCATTTATCATGATAATTTCTTACAAAGAGAACCCTTTTAAACATCTTTTCGTTATAAAGCCCAAATTGTTGTAAATAGGTTCATTTTTCAGGTCCAATCTCTATGTCCCTTCGGGGCACTGTTCTATCACCGATGCTCGCCCATCGAAACCTGTATTGAAGTTAATTAATTAATTATCTTTTGCCCCAAGGTTACGTTAAAATTGATTGGAAAATTGTGTTTCATCCTCATATCCTATTTATGGGCTGTGATTAGTAAGGTGTTTTGACGGTAAAGTTGTAACGATGTCGACTTCATCGTCCATATCAACCTCCTTGCCATCAAATTCAACCTCATCGTCAGTGTTTATCTCATCTCATTTCGTATTAGCATCTTCATTTCTTCATTTAAATTCAAAATCATGTTCCAATTCCATTTTTAAATTTCATAATTCCATTAATTTCATTGTTTTATATGTACTTCGACTTTTTATCTGTATTTCGTCTCGAACGGACGTCTCCCGTTCACTCTTATTTCCTACTACCTATTTTCTGTGTTACCTACTATGTGTTCTTTTCCTTAAAATATATTATTTAAAAACCAATTCTTCTATTTCTTCATCTGCGCACTGTCCTAGAACCCTGCTAGCCGGCAATAGAGGACAGACTGTAGCAAAGTTACCCATTCTTTTGCCTTATAAGGTAAACCACCACTATGATTTAACTTAAATATATGTACCTAATATACAGTAGCATTTTATCTAGACACACGGCAGTGTGTCCGCCACGTTCGAAAACAAAGGGAACTATTTCGAGTTTTTTTATTACACAAAACGTTTCGAGCTATTTTTGACGGCCTTATATAGCTAAAAATCAATTTGACCTACACATACAATTGTGTATGTGTAGTGTGATGTGTAGTGTATGTGTAGGTCAAATTTTGTTGCAGATTATGATCCATTACCAAGAATCCAAAGTTTATAAGAATCTTTCAAAGGTCAAGAGGTCAAGAGTCTTGTGTGTAAACTTGCCATTTTAGGGATTGTTTGAAGTAATCAATATTTTTTTAAAACAATTTAAACAATGGAATATATTTCTGAAGCTACACCTATGTTTGAAGGTTAATTGAACTTGGCACTTATTGAGATCTAATTCTTTTATGTGAGATAAGTATTTACTAGAAGCATAAATTAATTAAAATTCAGAGGATTAATATATTTTTTTTTAATTAAAACGATTTCTTTATTCAAATATCCCGCTCAAATTGACAAAAAGGACAATGCGAACGCTAAATTAAATTCAAATATCGAAAGAGGAAGTCGCCGCGCCGCGCCGCCCTCGCGTCTCGCGGGAAGATTTATTATATTTGTCCTGCGCTTATTTCATTATTGCCTGTCGCAGGAACGGGCCCATTAAAAATTTAGATCTAGAATAGTGCTTAAATATAATTGATTATTTCAGACCATATGTATATTTAAAATTATATTCATGTTCATGACCCCTGAAAAGTAAATCGCAAAGTTTTTCACTTCTTTGTGTTTTGATAATTGGAACAAAGACATTATAATTAAATTACAGTAAATGTTTTTTTTTTTTTTTGAAAACGAAAGTATGACTTAGCATAACTCTCACGTCCATAAGTATGACTAACGGTGCTTTTTTTGTTTTCAGGTAAATATTTGATTGAAACGAGAAATGATTGAGGTAAATGAGTGAATGACATAATTAATTATAGTAGGTAAAGTATGTAAATATAAGACGCCTCTCAGGTCGCCTTTATCAGAATATATTTCTTGGTTTAAAATGAAATGGATTGAATGTTTCAAAACAAGAAGAACTTGAGAGGGTTAAAGCGTTATGTAAATAGAACGAAATTCGTTCTCTAATGTAAAAGCGCGCAAAAACTTTTTGATGGTCTCTCACTCACTGACTTTACAGTATACGCAAAATTTTCCAAGAAAATTATTTCCCTAGTCCGATTGCTTATAAATCTGAGAAAGTTTATTTCTCATAACATTTAGTTCAAAATATCCTAATGCTAAAACATTGTAAGTTTTCAGAACCTTTCACTAACGATCTAGTTAGTCGTAAATTTTTGCATATACAATCACTTATGAATAGAAAGCACTGAATGGATATCTGTCCCGTTCACACTTGGGAATAACCTTATCAATCTAACATGAATCGAACAATAGCGTCGCATGTTTGATTTATACAGTCGCTTAGTAGAAACATTACGGATAATTATAGTTCGACCGCACAGGTTTAATGCTTTAGCAAATTGATTAAGTAATTAATTACCCATTTATTACCAAGACTACGTAAACTCGAAACCAGATGGTTGATTACTTCATCATTAAATTACTCGTATTACGGGTAATAATAAAATTATTTACCATTAAACACTATGAAAGACAAAGTAAAAGGAAATTATTTCAGCACATTTTTTTTATAACAAACTGTCGTATACAATGAGGAGTGCTCTTCAGAACTCTTTGACTTGGTGCCGTCGTCCACTTTTATGAACCGCACCACTCGCCGGAGGCTTAATTTTCACCCGCATTTTCTGGAGCCTTGGGTGTCTACCACGACCCGTTTTACACGAGCGTTTCTGCCACGCACCTGTAAAATATGGAACCTTCTTCCACCCGACGTTTTCCCGCAGCGCTACGACATGGGGCGCTTCAAAAAGAATGTTAAAAAAGTCCTCTCCCTCCACGGCCGCCAACACACGTGAAATACCCCTGGTATTACCACTGGTAATACCCCTGGTATTGCACGTGTCTCTAGGCGACGGTGACTACTTACCATCAGGTGGCCCGTTTGCCTGTTTGTCGTAGCCTATTTATAAAAATAAAAATTAAATACTTTATAATTTGAGATATTAAATTCAATTTATCCAAAATAATTAAGTAGTAATATAAATATGTATTGTGCTCGGCATTTTAAGGATTGTGTCTGTCCATGATAGATAAAGGTAATAAGTTGCAATTACTTACCACTAATATGTTCTAAAATTATTGAATTACGCACGTTATTTGTAGGTAGAGGTATAATGGGTAGTAGGTGCTTTTTGTTTTTGGGAAATAAGTACCTACTAAATAACACTGGTCTTGTCCAAGACACCTCAATCTACCCTTTAGGTCTGACACACGGTAACAGTGTGTACGCCAAGTTAGAAAAAAAGAGCGACATTACTGTGTGTATATTACCTACACGAAGCGAAGCTCAAATAGTTTCCAAGATACCTAACATCTGAAAGTCTATTTTTAACACTGACTTACTCATAAACAACCTAAACCATTTCCAGTTGACTCAAAAACTTGAAAGTTATGGAGTTGAATTTTCACGCTAGAATTTTGAACTCTCTCTTCTCTTCTCTTGAATAACTCTTATATGAAAATTTGCCAAGTTAGTGATATAGTTATAAGCAAGCAATAATTTTTATTTTTAAACAGTGTTATTAATAAATTTATGTAGCTAAGTTAATTGAACTTGGCACCCACTTAGATCTCAATTATTTTATAGGCGAAAACGACAGACCTACTCGTTTCTTGTACCGAACTTGGCCCATTATTTCACGTTTTTTTTTTGGCAGTATTAGAATTTACAATTTGTAACTTTCATTTAAACTGAATACCTACTAAAAGTATTTTCCACCCAGTAAATGTATTGCACGTAATTTAAAAAAGTAAATTTCAAATTTCGCGCCGTCAATCGGGACGTGGAACAAATCCCAAGACGTCTCGTCCGGGGTACACCTCCACAAAAGCCGAACAGAAGTAGGAGCTCAGCTCACGAGCTTTTCAAGGGTGGTGGCTGCTTTCGGCGGGAAAGCAGCGGCTTGAATCGGGGCGTGGGTCGGGGGGTTGGGAGGGGGGGCGTGATGGCTCGTATTGATTTAGTGCCGTCGTCGACGGAGCTATGTACTGGTAGGTAGGTGAGTATCGCTCCCTGTCGCTTGATGCGCTTTCTTTGAACTGTGAAATGGCAATCTAGCGGCGTTTGCGCTGCATGTGGATTAGAATTACATTTTAGGGATTTTTGCTATGGTTTTCGGTAAATATATCTTTACCATGGTACTCTATCTATCTCTAGAGATATCTAGTGATCGCTCTGAGCGATAAGGCCGCCTTTGTACACTTATTCTATGTTTCCTTTCCTATGTAAATTTCTTGTGTGCGATAAAGTATTAATCTATCTATCTTCACCGTAGACGGCTTCTAACTTACTAATAAAACACATTTAAAAACATGCATTGGGCTATAACCAATTTCACCATGGTTCGAATACTGCACATCGACAAATTCTAGATTCGATTGCTTCCTCATACTTATACACATAAATGCAAGTAGGTCTAGGTTAGGTTAGTTTAGTGCTAGTCTACTCCATATGCTTTATATACGCCCCTCGCTAAGGAAAATTCAGATTTCTGATTCAGAGCGACTACCTTTGGTGGATTTTGTATGTGATCAATCTTTTTTTTTACCTGTACGTGAAGAAATTAAACCAGAAAATGAAAGGATTTTAATTTTAACCAGAAAATGAAAATCCTTTCATAGCGACCTTTATAACACAGATTGTAAAAGTATCTTGTCAGGGTTATAAAAATAGGTATATAAAGGTTGTCTGGAAGAGATCGCTTTTAGCGATAAGACCGCCTAGATTGTATTAATCGTTTTGTACGCACTGTATCACACTAATTTTGTGCAATAAAGAGTATTCATTCATTCATTATAATTTTCCTGGCCGGGTTTTACATTTCGCTGTTATCTGACACTAGAATGCGATAAAAAACATTATTCAAGTCTAGTCCCTAAGTAATTTTTCAGAGTACCTCAAAATAAAGCGCTTTCCATCGCTGCAACGCTGAATTCCCAAGAGGGATCCTCCCAGCGTCGAAAATTTAAATGGATATTTAACTTTAGTCTCAGGGAACCTAAAGTCTATTGCCTTTACTCTCCTCGAAGTCTGAAGCTTTTTCTTATATAAGAGAGAAAACTTGTGAAGCTCTTAGCAAATGGTTTAAAATCGTCTGGAATTTAAGTGTATTTAAACTTGTAAGAAAGTTGGTTTTTTTCATCCCTATGGATTTGTCGTATAGACTGAGAAATTAGTTCTTTGTCTATTGTACAGACCTAAACTAGATCCCTGTCATAGAATAGTAATTAATACAATGCAGTAAAAACCTGTGAAACAGTATATTATTTGAGTCTAATCATGTACCCTCTTATCTATTTCTGCCGTGAAGCAGAAATGTTTGCATTTCTGTGTTTCGGTTTGAAGGGTAAGAGAGCCAGCGTAATTTCCGGCACATGAGGCACTCCATCTTAGTCCTCAAGGTTAGCAGCGCATCAAAAACCCTCTAATATTAATACAGTGAGGTGAGATGTCTATGGGCGACGGTGACCACTTACCATCAGGTGGCCCGTTGGCTCGTCTGCTCTCCTTATTTAATAAAAAATAAATAAAATAAAAAAATGTACCACAAGTTTCACCAAGTACCAACAACCGCAAGTATTAACCATGTAACGTCAATTGTTTTAATATTTTCGAAATTGATATCAGTATGGAAACGATTAATGATCGTTTATTTCACTACATAATATCCTTTCGACGCAGAACGAATATACCTTCTACAAAACAAATGGTCTTTAATAATCTTAAAATATAATCTTAGAATATAATATAAACATATTATATGGGTCAAAATCCTTAATCTAATAAACAGCCCCGAGTCGCACCCGGCGGGAAGGTGCCCATCACGCTGGCAGCGTTTCCACGCTGAATAGTCAGCGAGATGCGCTGCACCAGGTACGACTCGGCGCGGTGGTCACCTGAGCGCTCTCTCAGTCGTCGGCCCAAACTTCGGACAAAATCCTTGGCCTCCGTGCACCATACGCCCGTGGTCTCCACAGCGAGTGGAACGAAAATATAAGACGTTTCGAGCCCAGCGTACTTGAAATATACCTTCTTATACTAGTAACATCATAAAACGTTAATTTGATGTTGCGGCGATTCGCGCGTTCTTTTTATGGTCGGATTCGGGTTGGCTTCCTACTTAATTTAATTACCATTTTGATTGCTATACAACCAGAGATAACATCGCATCGTTATACGAGTATAAACTATTGTTTTGGATTCTCGCGCAAAAAATGGCATAATCACTTTATTTTAGAAACATTGGCTTTATTACGAAAATATGGTTTTTTTTTTCATACGTGTTAGAAACTTTATGATGCCTTGGTGTTCGAAAGTTTTATTTTATTATACGCTTACTTCAGACACTTGGTATTTGCAATTCACAGACAGAAGTCGCTGGGAGGTAGGACTTTAGAGTTATCTTTTATTTATAACTATGTAAAGAATCCCTCTTTCTAACCTTGTACTTCGGTAACTCGACACATTCTCGCTCGTTATGTACCTTATTTATACCGTTAAAATATGATGTATGCAGGGTGTAACAAAGACCCCTATAGTCCCGAAAGGGGGGTGTTCAGTATCCATAACTATCAATATAGGACCAAACGAGAAAAAAATCAGCTGTTTCATTCATTTCGGTCGTGTAGGTTATTAAGCTTTTGTAAGGAACAGCAGATTTTTGCGCAATTTCAGAGTTGGCCCCATAGTGGAAGTAGTTCAGTTATGAATACTGTACACCCCCCTTTTGAGACTATAGGTTTTTTTTGTTACACCCAGTATAGTAACGACATCATGTTAAGGCCAGACACGTTAAAACTATATTTAGGTAATAGTACATTACTGCAGAGGCCGCAGGAAATTAGCCATTACCGACCGTGGAGCAGGAGTTTGAAAAGGCCGAGCGTAGCGTAAAAGCTCCCAGGCCGAAAATGGCTATTTCCGTCGATTCATTTAGGATATCTGGTGGCGAATAAACAACATCTTTATTAGTTCTATCACTAGATCTACTCATTTTTAATAAAATAATAAAGTGTATATTAACAACAAAAGTAAAAAATATGCGAATATACGCGCTTTTAGTCCCGCGTAATATTTTTTTTACATTTTCTGATCCTAAAAATCTATTTAGTTAGTACTTCAAGTTGCAACATCAAAACGCAGTGCGGACTCAAAACAAAAGACGAGAGGATTCCTGGCCTTAACCCAGTAACATTTGTATGGAAATTGATTACCTGTAATAATGTAAAAAAAATAAGTATTAGGCTTCGAGGAAGGAGGGAAGGAAGTACATCCTTCCTGAATGTACTTCCCTGGCTCCAAATTCGAATGTATTGAGCACATTTGCGAGCATCTTTGCGAAAATGGTTTTTTACATATATTGAAATCCAGTGTCATCTTTTCTACTTGGTACATTTTTTCAGAGTAATATTCTTACTATGTTAAAATCTCTATCTGTTATTCTAATGAAAATCTAAATAGGCACTTGCGTAATAATAAATAATTATAATCAAACTCAAGTTTCTTTCAGTTGCAATCGAGTTCCAATAATATCTGCCTCCAATAGTAAGATATTTAGAAGTCCGGAAACCAGCGGGTGTTCTCTCTCATAATTATATTCACCGCTGATATTTTTGAACTTTCACGTGAGTTCTTTATTTCGGCTTTTTTTTCTAAACTTTGTGTGATTTACGTCAGTTGAGTCGGATTCGGTGAACGCCGGGGAGTGTCGAAAGCTTTATGTGAGGACCGAATTTATTTTGTTTTAAACGATCCAAGTAGGAATGTCTCTGATATTTTCTGCTCTGTACCATGTAGGACGCGCATACAAACCTAAGTTCAAGATTATTTTTCCATGTGTAGAAAGGTGACTTTGCTATGAATGAAACCAAAAGTATTGATGTTTAATGTTTAAGTAAACTAAAGTAAAAGTAAAGTACACTTTATAGCACAAATAGATAACAACAAACAAAAGATAGAAAAGGAAATAGTTAAGTACAATTTAGGCGGCCTTATCGGTAAGAGCGATCTCTTCTAGGATACCTTCGGGCAGAGTAAATGATTTCGAGAAAGAGGTAGTAAGTGTGTAAACGTTTATCCACTTTTTGTATAACAGTTAATTCTAAAATTGCTGTAGGCAGAATAGAAATGAGTATAAAAATTTTTTAAAATTACTTAAATACGAAACTGAAGTGCTTGCCTACATTCGAATATTTGAATCCTAGAATATGTGTATTAGATTCGTGTAATTCGTGTGAATAAGGTAGTAAGTACTAAGTGTGCTGAGTTACTCGGATAATTTAATTATCGAATACATTTTCAGTGCTAATGTAAAGAAACAATGATGCAATGTGATAGAATTTCAGATGTAAAAACAATTAGATTTCCCAGGTGCCGCTGCAAAAGTGAACCCGCTACTTTTCTCTTCGAGTTTTCGCTTCCTTGCACTTTGCGAGCCAAAAGGAAGAAAAGATTTGTGTCGGCCGCGTCTGGGGCTTTCTCGGTTCCTCTAATGTTGTTATAAGTAGTAGTTAAGTGGCATAAGCACATACCTATTCCACATAACTACCTACTACAGACTTGCGTACGTTAACCGTGTTTAACCGTAAACATGAATTTTACCATCACCATGAAACGATGTCGACTTCATCGTCCATATCAACCTCCTTGCCATCAATTTCAACCTCATTGTGAACGTTTATCTCACCTCATTTCGTGTTGGCATCTTCATTTCTTCATCTGTATTTTTTCAAATTTAAATCACTTTCCCATTCCATTTCTAACTTCCATTATTCCATTAATTTCATTGTCTTCACTTTCTCTCTGTATTTTGTCCTGAACGGACTTTTCTCCTTTTTATTTTTGTCTCCTACTACTACCTATTTTCTACATTTACTATTTTCTGTGTTGTTCTGTTCCTGAAAAATATATCCAATTTACTACTATTACCAAGTTCTTCTATTACTTCATCTGCACACTGTCCTAGAACCCTGCTAGCTGGCACCTAAAGGGCAGACTATAGCAACCATGTCTAATTCTAAAGCCTAAAATGAATATCCCCATTATGAGGATAAGCATATCTTCAACAACCCTAGCCAGTTTTGAGGAAGCGTCTTACTATTAATTGTAAATGTACCGTCTAAGAAATATTACAATACCGTTCGAAAATCGTTACTAGGTACTTAACTGACATTAATACCGACCCAAAACAATATCTTAAATACGTACTGACGAGTATATACGTCGCACCAAATTTTCCAACTTTCCGCGATTCTATCTCCAACAACAAAGTTAATCGTGATTTATAAGATTTCCTATAAAGCCGAGTCACTCACAATAGCTCGGAATGAGTTAATAATCCAATTAAAATTTCCTTACAC
Source organism: Hofmannophila pseudospretella (assembly GCA_947369225.1). Lineage (NCBI taxonomy): Eukaryota > Metazoa > Arthropoda > Insecta > Lepidoptera > Oecophoridae > Hofmannophila > Hofmannophila pseudospretella. Next base: position 5,741,886 of record OX376321.1, on the reverse strand, counting down.
TTTCTGTCCTGGGCCGTGTTTCAAATTCAAATAAATCTTGAGTCAAACTCGTCCTACGGAAATAGCACTCCGTCCGTCCATAAATCCCAGTCTATTTAAGCAATCTGAAACGAAAAATCAGAAATACGTCGCATACCTACGTGTTGCTTTCTTTGTAAAAAACAAAAAATCTAATTTTTAATACAAATATACTTTATTGCACACCCGGGACAAAAACAAAACATACAACATAAAGACAGGTACAATACAATGGGCAGAAGGCGGCCTAATCGCTTTAAGCGATATCTTCCAGGCAACCTTCAGGTGATGGAATAATCATAAGAAAGATTTTTCTATCTAACGACGAAATACCTACCGATACTCTGCGTCTAGATATGTTCTGTTCCCTGGATATTTGTAGATGGTTACTATTGCGTGAGCAAGTTATTAATTTGATTCTCCACATCAGCTTTTCTCGTCATATTAATTCCAACATCTTGTCTGTTCATTTACGAACTACTAGGTAAAAGGAAAAAAAACCGCTTAAGAATCGTTACAAAATTTAGATTCATACGTTACGTTGTTACGTTTTGTCTTAGAAAATATTCAAATCTTTGTTTATCATGGGGATATAATGAATGTTTAATAGATCCTGGAGGAATGAAATTTTCAGAACATCTCAAACTTCTGTATTGTTTAAAAAATACGCTTGTTTTCGAAAGCTAATATTGTTAAAAGCAGAACATTATGCCATACCTACATCATAATCATACATCTGAAAATTATACACTTTCATAATTTGACGTTTTTCAATACTAAACACTGTAAACACGAAATACGATAAGGATTAATAAAATATACACTAAGTTTAAGCAAACCTGATATCGCGGTATCAAGTCAATCTGTCTTCACTTATCTGAGCTTAAAGCGGTGTTTATGAACAAACTGACTGATCTAATTAGCTTCCATAAAACCTCTGATACATTTTAATTAATCTTTTCGTACCGGTTGGCGTACTTCACACCACAGATTAGCAATTTATGTATGGAACAATTTTACAAGCCGCATGAAATAAAATTAATTATGAGCAAATACTTTTAGACTGTAGGTCGTGAATTCTTTTGAATTCGTATCGTAATCGACCACAAGCTATAGTATAACATCTGTCAAAAACTGTGTAATATGATACAATTAAGATTCTCACATTTTGACGTGGTCGACTGTACCACTTCAATCTACACTCTTATTTTACTAGTTTTGATTTACAATCATCAGTTGTCCACGTGTAAGTATATCACAAACGGATGGAACAGTTAGAAACGCTTTGGTAACGGATATGTGGTACCTGTTATTTAGTAACGTTCCATTCACAGCGACCACGTTACCGACAAGTTTCGTTAATTAATCCTGACTGTTATGCCCTGGCGATTTATTGACAGACTGACAGTGGGGCGGCTACGTGGGTAAGATATGGAATAGTTATAGTCTCTTAATTGTAATAATAAAGTTCTTAATGACAGTAAAAAGGACAAAAGTAAGCACTGCTCAGAACCGACAAAATGTGAAGAAAAAAAGTTTAGTCTAAGTAAACTCCATTGGTATTTACTGTACTTACTCGTACTTATAATAAATTAATTAGATAAGTACTTACTTACTAAATTGAATCAAGAAAAAAACTAAAATACCTACCTAAAAACATTGAAGCTGTTTGTTAAAAAGGTAAATGCAATTTTAGAGCTTAATTAGTCTAAATACAAAATTATTATTAAAACTACTATAACCATTAACATATCTACATGTTGTAGGTAACACCAAAACATGATCAACGATGCTAAAGATAGAAACTAATTTCAGTAATCGATTTTAGATAAAGAATCGATTAGCTTCCGTTTCATCGATAAAAAGCATCGAGCACATACATCGATAAGTCCATCGATGTTCGATATAGAAATCGTTGGCGGCACCTAGTTAATCATGCCGGAGCACCTGCTCACTCGCATACATATTCATTAGCCCTGAGTCGGCTGCAGTCACCGTCAATGAATGTTTCGCGACAGCAGTGGTATAAAGATAAAAATAAATCGATCGGTTTTGAAATCGATTTCGTGAGGAAACAAAGTGAAAACTTAAATTTGAGTTAATATGAAGAAAAAAAAGTAAAGTAAAGTAAAAAGTAAAATAAACTTTATTGCACAAATATAAAACAACAAACATGAGATAGAAAAGGAAATAGTGAAGTACAATTTAGGCGGCCTTGTCGCTAAGAGCGATCTATTCCAGGCAACCGTCGGGCAGAGGAAATGATATCGAGAAAGAGGTAGTAGTTGTGCAAGGTTTATGGAAAATGTTATATAAGAGAAATAACGTTAACTTACGTTATTTATATATTTATAAATTTTTATTTTATTTATTTTTACTATTTAACGTATTATACGTTAAATAGTAAAAATAAATAAAATAAAAATTTATTTATGCAGACAGTATCTTTTACATTTTCTCAGATTTCCCTGGCTCCCACGCTAGGATACCCTGTGTTGTGCAGGCCAGTATCTTCCGATATCTCTATGACATTATAAGGTTATTATTATTATTATATAAGGTTATGCAATTAATTAAATAATTAAGTATGCGTGTGGGTGGAGGGTGTGTATGAGGGGTGTGTGCGTGAGAGGGCGTGTATGAGGGGGTGAGCGTGAGATGGTGTGTGTGTGATGTGTGTATGTGGTGTGTGTGAGGGGGTGTATGTTGGTAGGTGTAAGGGTCAGTGTGTAATAGTATTTGTTTAAAAACTAATACTCGTCAACTGAAGGCTTATCACACTGCAGCGATTTTGAAACGGAATTGGACCGAATCCATAGTAATTTAGAAAATCGAAAAAAGTTTTCTATGGTTTTGTTTCTAGTTTCTAAATCGCTGCAGTGTGCTAAATAAAAGCGTTCGAATGAGTAGAGTTGAAGTAAATAAGTAAGTACCGACATTGAGTGAGAATTAGTTATAGAAAATACTTTAACTACTTACTGTACTTAAGTTGATGCTATATAAAATTATCCACATTAGGTAAACCTTCACATAGATAGAGAAAGAAGAAAATCTAATTTGCAAAAAGCTTTGTAAGCTACGTAACTCTGCGGTATCACGCAACTGTATCGATCACGAAGCTCTAGTTTTCCTCATAACTTAACGAAGGCTGTCTAAGCTGGACAATGGGGGATCACATGCAAATAATACCAATTAGAATTGTTCCTACAGAAAAATGCAAAGAGAAAACTAGGGTGTGGTGGAGGACGATTTTTGTTGAAGCCGAAACCGAAGCTGTCTTATTAATTTACTAGTTTTTAAATTATTAATTTATATTGGTTATAGGTTTCCTATACAGACTGCATCACTCTGGTTGACTTTTACACTTACTTCATAGATATAATTATCACCAAGTGAGATTGAGGTGAAACGCGGGTTTAGTCGTAAATAAAAATTAAAAATAAGTCTAAATTGAAAATTAAAAATCCCCCTGACTTACTATTGTAGAGATCCCCCTTCTTTTTCCAGGTCATCATCAAGTCCTTCAGGTTTCATATGAGGGAAGGGCTCCATGGTCCAAAACATTTGACCTCAAACTCGAACCATCATAGTTATTATCGTTCCAGAGATCCCATCTGATATCAAAGATACTCCAAGATCTTGGAAACCACTGATCCTTTTATCAGACATGGCTAAAAACACTCTTGACAAAATTCTTTAGTTAATGGAAAAAAAACCGGGTCCAAATCGGATCATCCGTTGTCAAGTGATTAAGCCACAGACAAACATACAAACTTATCAAACTTATAACACGACCTCCCTCGATCGGTCGGGGGTTATTCCACATACCGCAACTAACGTAACTTAACGGGTAGGATATTTACTTATAAATAGGATAGAATATTTAAATATAAATTTATTAAGTGCTCGCCACACAAATATAATTCAGTCACAACAGTCCACAATATCCCATCGCACCTTGAGTTTGCACTTCTATGATTGGATATCGCAAACTACTGCGGTAAGTTCGCATTCTGTGTTAAGAAGGCGCATTGCGCCTACCACCAAGCATTCAGGAGCAAAAGTAAATATTTGATCCATAGTTTTTTGGCCAAAAGTAGCCGATGCCAATTCGTTTGTTTAGACACTAGACGAGACGAATTCAATTTAAAATGAGATCCGTCTACGTTCCGCTTGGTCCCGCGTCGATCGGGGCGAAATTGAAAAAGAGAATAAAAATTTTGAGAGCGGAATAAATAAAAATAGAGATCCCGCTACAGCGCAAGTCGCCGTTGAAATGAAAATAAAAAAAAATGGCATGAAGCTTTTGTGGACGAAATAAATTAAAAAGTGTGTCGCGATTTTGTGCAGCAAACTAGTGATATTGTTGCTGAGTTCGCTGTATGACAGCCTATGACTATCATTTTGTGGGTATAAATAAAAATTAGTGTTGGGCATGGTGATAAAAAAATCATATTTGCAGACATAAAGATTGGATGGAAGAGATCCCTATGGGATAAGCCCGCCTGTACTAGTTAATTTAATGTTTGAATAAGATTATATTTTAAGTAACATTATGTATTTCTGGTACAATAAAGTGTATACAAACAAACTAACAAAAAAGTTCTAATTATTCGGATAAAGACTGTGATATAATGTTTGTATACTTTTGAATAGGTACCTTAAAAAAGATAACAAAAATTCAATAAAATAATGTATTTCAAATAGACTCCACCGTAAAATACCTAAAACCCGCTATTAATATATTATTTCCAGGAACTGCCGACACTTTTTCCATGACACAATAAATTATTATAGAAGCAACACTCATCGAAATGCATCCCAAAAACAGTAGGCATTCATAAGTATGGGGGAAAGTTTTGCCTAAAATTATATTTGTGGGTCGTCACGCTTTTCCAGGGTTGGAGGGGTGAGGGGCGGACGGGGGGCGATTAGAGGGGTCCTTTGTGCGCTCGCCGTAGGTGGCGGCCGCGGGGCGGTATTCATAGCAAGGATAGAGGTATTTACTTTATAGTTATTGCACTTATATGTGTATATACAGGATCCATAAAAATACATAAGATCCGTTCGACCTACGAGAAAATGGTCTTAGGAGACCTTCCCTACCTTTTGGAACAATTTAAAACTGCATTCACATATTTTTGTAAAAAGGTACAGTCAGCGTAAAAAAATTTGATGCCAATCTATTCTATTTAGTGTCAGTAACAAAAGACTCTATGGGGTCAACCGAGGTTCGAGTACTAGAAATCTCAGACATAGCAAAAAACTATTCCCATACATTTATGTATATTTATTATAGTTGTCTTTATATATTGTATTTATTTTTATTTGACGTACACACTATGTCTACCTGTAAACTATAACGCATCTTTCACTTTCGCGGGTTTGCTGAAAGAAATCTCTTTTAGATATAAGTTCACCCTGTGTACAATGTCTCATTTTAATTGTTTTTATTAAGTCTATTGTTGTACAATAAAGATTACTCTTTATTGTATCAATGTATTTTTTTTTATTTACTTAAAAAAATTAAATAAATAGATTGATGCCTGATTTATATTTTGACACGGTTTCGGTTAATAAGTTTAGTAAAGAAGCCACTTAGACTCAGGATAAATAATAGTACTTAGATCTCTATCTCCTTACAAGCTTTGTTGGTCGAAAGTTTCAATGACCCCAATGTCAAATTTTAAAATATTTGACTATTTTCCAAAATTCGCTACTCTCAAAATGTAGTTTCAGAAAATGATCACTTCCCAAAATAATCCATATCTATACATGATTAGTCGAGTATATTGGTCATCCGGCATAAAAAAAATTCAGGCTTAGCGTCAAGAAGAATTTTCTTATATTGATTTTTTAAGCTAAGTGCTCGTTTGGCTAGCCTGGACGTTATCCAAAAAGTGTGTTACATCATTACCTACATCAATGTAGTGCTAAAGTAAAAGTCGTGAAACAGAAGTCCAATTTGCTCTTCAAGTTAAAAATAACTTTGCTTTCCACCATCTTAAAACCTACAACATCGTTCCCTTTATTCTTCAAGTAGACAGTTTTCATAGGCTAGACCGGAGTGCACAAAACTGTCTAACAAAACCCTGTCTTATAAAATCTAGACAGTTTTTTTATTAGCGATAGAGCGTCGGTGGCCTAGTGACTAGGACACCGGACTAACATGCGGGAGGTCCGGGTTCGAAACCGTGCAGTGCCATGTACCAATGAGTACAATGAGTTTTTCGTATTTATCGAAGACTTACGTACATTTACCGACTGCTCTAACGGAAAACATCGTGAGGAAACCTACACACTGGTTAGTGTGTAAAATGGGGGTAGGGACAAAAGATCCTCAAGGATCGAAGTGCCGCTAGGGTTATTCCCGGCCCCTATCATAAGATAAGATAAGATTATTATCGATTCTGCCTATAAACAATATAGTAAGTAAGTAAGTAATATATTTATTTCACACACAACAATGACCTAAACAATATCTGAAATCATGTCTGATGATCTGCTGTTGTTATGAAAAGGGCCTTATCTCATCTTTCTGTGTCAAAGACTACTAATGTACCTATAGGTAATTTAAGCCAGTTCGAATACATTTTCCAGATTTTGTAGGCAGGTATCAGTGACGTACTATAGATACGAGTCAGTTCTAATCCGACCAGCACTTAAGTTGTGGGGGCAATCGGGCGTTATACGCATTTCCAACCATTTACGCGTAGTTTTCTGTTCTAAAACCAAAGTTTCGTGTCCAATACAGGCTGTACTAGAAAATGTACCTTCAAGCTATTATTTAATCTATGGTATCATTTCTTTTAACGGGTGAAAGTACCCATGGATATTATCCATCCAACAACCTAACTTGGATAACAGTTACGAATTCGATACAATAATTGGAATTATTTTACAAATGTATGTACCCTAGTTATTGTATGCGAAGGGAAGTATGAAAATATTTACAACTTAAAATTGTCATTCTTAATTTCTTTTTTTTTTCGCTTTGTCAATCATACTCATAATCATACTCCTTTATTTATAATAAGATATTCTATTAAAAGTCATTTTTATTAAGTATACTTATACTTAGTTATTATTAATACCTTATTAATATTTATAATGAAGTTTCACCCCAAGAAAGAAAGTGATACGTTTTTAACACCATGTATCAAGTTTTCAGTTACGTGCACCATCGAATTATTTACGTCCCTATCTTATCGAGATTTCAGCAGTTTTGTAAACGACTTACTGAATACTAATGAACTTGAAGGGGTGAACAAACTTATGTATTGATTTATGTAAAGATTACCCGAAAAACTTGCTAAAGAAATAGTGTTAAATCTGACGAAAATAGAAAGCTTATCTTGAAGCTCACGTGCTAGAGCCGATGAACCTAAGTATATGTGACTTAAGTGAAAAAACTGAGGGTTAGCCGAACGTTTTATAAAAATCTCGCCAGTTATCGGCCATGTTTCCATCGGCAGCCATTGCTGGCGACTGTTGAAGCGATAGGTAATTTGACGACATTTTTGTTTTTTCACTAATTACACTTTTTAAGTTTTATTTTTTGACTTCATCCGGCTTTATCCACACTACTTTACATTTGATCTTTGAGAAAATTCACACCTGACACCATGTTATGTTATAATGAAACCATCTTGTATGACGTGTGACAAACAACTGATTTATTATTGTAGTACCCACCACTACAACTTGCTTCTACTTCTTACTAAACTTACTCTTACTTACCCATCATGCTAAGCTGTTAAGCACTGAACATTTACAGCGTTTGCTTTCGAACTCTACATGAATCGGAGAACATTGATTAATTCGAGAGATAAAGCGGTTCCGAACGAGAAGAGGAAAGGAAATCAATTGAAAAGACATCGCAAGTGAGAACACGAATTCAAATGCAAAGGAGAAAATGTAGAGTATGATAAGTTGAAATGTAGAGATCATGTTGAAGATGACGTAGATATTTATTTCAAATTACATTCTTATTACAACAAGTTATTATCTAAATTCATTCAGATCAACTAAATTGGTAAGACGCTACTAAGCTGTGTAGAACTTACAGAAATATAGGTAGAGCTTATCTCCGAATGAATGCGAAATCCAAGTTCAACTAACAATAACTAGTACGTTTGGAACTTGGGTAACTGAAGCATAAAACTGAACCAACAAGAAACTTACGAAGAAGTTCAGGAAGATTTTTAATCGGGCAATGGTGATAGATGAACGAACATGTGAAGATTTCTTTCCAGATAATGTCCATTCTGTTCTGTCGTCAAAACACTAGTTAGAACTAGGCAATTGGATATTTTGTATCCAATCTCTTCTACCGTAAAACTGATAGTAGAACTACTTGGTGAACAACAGTGAACTAAGATTCAAGAACATATCTACGTCTGTAGATATCCGAGAGTGAAGCACATCACCGAAACGGCGAGGAAGAAAGTGGCGTTCAGAAACCATTTAGGTTAAGTTGAGGCTATCCCGACAACAAAGTTTGGGAAGAATTTTTAATCAGGCGTCGGCGTCGGCGGCGCGGGGGTGTAGGGGCGGCGTCGCGGCGGCGGCGCGGCAGTGCGCCGCGCGCGCCCGTAGCGCCGCCCGCGACAGTCGCCCGCCGCCGCGATGCCCGCGACACCGCGCGACCGACGCTCCGCGACTCCCGCCGCGACCGCGCGTACAGCACCAACCCAGCCCGCGCTCTGAACTCGCGCGCTATCCCCAACGAAACTGAATAAGTTCGACAAATCCTCCTCCTACCTGGACCATTACATAGACGGACGAGTGTCAGTGATACTTAGAATTACCATTTTCGTTGTAGTACAAAATTGTAAAATATCTTCAGTAGTAAAATTAGTAGGTACATATTTTTTAATAAAGTACAAAATAATGTAAAATAGTAGCACCGTAGCGTCTAGAGTACATACGAATAAAATACAGGGTCAGTTTTGTATGAATTCAATGTGATTGTAGAATAAGTCGCCGAATCAAGATTGCTACTGTTCATACCGCTTTAAGACAACACAAGACTAAATATAGGTGAGTTTGGCTTCTTTACTGCAAGTATCAAAATAAACAGCAAGCACTGAAACCTTATTTAAATTAAAAATCCATAACCTGACATTTCTATTTCAATAACAAATCATGACCACCTATCTAGGTACTGCTTACTAACCACTATAAGTTAATAAAATGAGAACCGCATCTACACATAACAATGAAATTAATTCACTTTCGCAAATGCTCCAAATTCCACTTCTGAATCATAATGGATACTCGAACGAAATCAAAACAAACCATAATTTCCACATTCTCTAAATGCAACAATGTTCTCGTGCATCGGTAGCTGCTTCCAGACACTGGTAATGCTTGAAGCATACGTATCCCGGTCTCAAAGACGACACAGCTATGATTTAAGTCCGGTATCAAACTCCTAAATCACGCTAGGTGGCAGAGGCAAGTGCCGGCGACAAGACTCCGCGCGCAATCCGCAAATTGTTTGTCCCGCGCCTAACAATTTAAATTTAGAACGAACGAATACCGATCGTAAATCGAACGCTTCGGCAATTGTTTTGAATTTAGCCATGAAACTTAGCAGCGAGCGCCTAACAAACGGTATTCAATGTATGCAGCGTACACCGGCGTCGAAAGTTTGATTAATCGACTGCGTTTCTGTTTACATTTGTATCGCTAAATGTGGACAGAGGCAATAAATTGTTTTATCAACTTTGGGCTTTAACTTAAACGAAATCAAAGGTCAATTTACATAATGCGATAGCGTCTAGTTTATCAACAATAAATAGTCATGGTGAGCGGAAGCAATTGTTTTCTATTCAGTGGCAATAAATAACTGAACTAACACTATTTGGACAATAGAGGAGACATACAGCGTGGTTCTGAATTAGAAAAATGCATACTTATTAAAATTCTCACATACACATTACCTAATTTGCAGCTAAATGTTTCATTAGCGATGTACTAAACCCATGGGAATTGTCTCTTTTGTTAGAAAAAGAGCATAAATACGCTATCTTTACAAAATAAACAATGAGTACTGATATAAAAAAAATTAAAAAATGAAGGTAAATACATTTTTCTTTACCATCGCTTAGTTAATAATTCAACTAAGTATGTTTTAGTTTTATTGTGTGGAAATTTCACGTGGAAACCTTGAAAAATTGTGCCATGAACACGAATTAAATATACTTACTAATTGTTTTTTAAACAAAGCCTTGTATATTTCAACGCTTTTGTGTAATTCTGTCTCTCATACGTTTTTTAACATAATAAATGTCCGAAACACATGAAACTGTCAACAAAAAAAACCTCATAAAGGTCAAGAAACTAAAGCGACACGTTTCTAACAAATTCGTTTTACAAAAAAGTTCCTTCGTAGTATCTGATGAGAATAGGAAACCACTAAATCATATTCGGCCCTTTGTTCAAGGCTGCGACAAAAGAAAGAAACTAGTCTAGTTTTTATCTTTTTAGACGCGTGGGCCTAACGGTATACTGCATTATGTTACGAAAGGTCCCAAAATGTTAACAATGGTTGTACGTGAATGAGCTTGCGCAAGAGAACCTTATTTTGTTTTTGTTCACGATTTTTCGTGAATAAAGCAAACTTCAAGTTGCGTTATTATTACGGCGGCTTTGTTACAGGGTGGTCGGTGAAAGCTAGTTCTCAGATTTGTAATGTTTGACTGACATTTTGTTTGCTCCACTTCCAGTTTCTAGTTTGAATTCAAAGCTCGGATTTCATTAACATGGACGATATTCTCCAAAACTTTGCAATCACAAATAAATCGTTCTATTAATGGGTTTTTTTATTGATTAAATGTCAGGATTATGTTAAAAAGTTGCTGGCGAGACGCTAATTTTTACACTAATGCTCTGATTCGTTTTGGTAAGATGCAAATATCTACCGTTTACATCGAAATTATCACCAGTATTAACATAAAGATATATTGATAAGCATATGTATGTAGGAAATTGTATCATCTTATCTATCTCATCGATGTTATACAAGTGATCTCCGCGCTCTGAGAACGGTCCGTGACCTCGTTCTGTCGAGTTTTATTTTATTTTCTAGTCCAATTTCCTCTCAGACCGTGTCTAAGCTTCATAAATTACTTAATGACTTCCATAATTTGAGACACTTTCGAAATAGTCACGATTTCCGCACGCTTTTACCAAACTTCATGACAACATATTTAAGCATTTAATAAGTACTTACTAAACTGAAACTTGGTTGTCTGTTGAAAATTCTATTAAGTTAAATAACTGCAACAAAGTAGAAGACCTCACTCACCTCCGGTGAAAGTTGAGAGGAAGAAATTTGGCCTCAAGAGGCTCCAAAATGGGAGGCTCAATATTATTTTGAGTCAGCCCTTATCTGATAATATGAAACACTTACTGTTGTTGGCTAAGTTGACTCTCAAAGTGAGGGCTGACTATAATAGTACTTGAGCTTCCCTTCCCTTTTCTTAGTGACCCTAACGAGGCTGACATGGTCACCTTGTCGTGTACCAAAGCCTCTAACTAAACAAAGAATTAAAAAAAAGTGATAACTAATTTTGATGAATAAAATAACATCATTTCCACATTAAAAATTGTATAAAATTCAATTAATTGTTTTACATATTTTATGGTCTTTATTCAATAATTAACCGTAGGTACCTATCTGTAGGTATGTATTTCTTTTTAGGATACCGCAATCAAAATTTCTTGGTTTTTACCAAGAAACCTGTAGCTGTCCAGAAATCCAAAGTAAGGAGATTTAAACGGGAAGAGAACCTCATTTATTCTTCCTAGACATTACCTGTACTGTACTGATGTATTGGAGAATAATAAATATAATATTTATAAGTTAAGAGCTTTTAGGTTTGTTTATCTTTGGAGTTATTTTCTAGTATTTTATAAGGGCAATATCTACATATATTTCAATTCACTCTGTCTGTGGAGAGGTATAGGGAAAAAGAATATACGTACTTCTTATCTTATGTTACGACCCTTGAGGATCTTTTGTGCCTACCCCATTTTACACACTGGTAATCTCAGTGTGCAGGTTTCCTCACTATGTTTTCCTTCACCGTTAGAGCAGTCCGTAAATGTACGTAAGTCTTCGAAAAATACGAAAAACTCATTGGTACATGGCACTGGATGGTTTCAAACACGGACCTCCCGCACGGGAGTCCGGTGTCCTAGCCACTGTGCCATCGAAGCTCTAATATATACGTACTTACTCAGTCCTTTATACAAAATTCATACCACGTTAAACCCATATGTGCCTTCTAATCCATTTAATTAGCAACACAAAAACAATTGAACATCACCACAACAGCAATGCCAGTGTCATTCACGTCTGTATACGCGATATAAATCATTCTCGAAACGAGTAATTAAAATACTGGTGGACGCCAGAATCAGGCGTTTCGAATTTAAGCGGCCGCCATCGCCTCCCAGTTCGCAGCGTGATGCAAAAACATGAAACTGATATTGCACTCGCGAACAGCACAAATATGGAAATGGTCACTGAAAATCGCAATTGAAATTTGTCGTTATGTTAACAAATATTTCGTCATCAAAGGTTTCATAAAGTAGAATATTATGCAGGACTGCTGTAGCTATTGACAACGTGTGTTTCCCTATATGAGGCTGGCATGGCCGAAGCCTAAAAACAAATAGATTTAAAAAAACGAAATACTTAAGAAAAGTAGGTCTTGTTAACTTTCTTCAACTTGGCATTTAAAAGTCTAAAAAATTAAAGTAAATTCTTAACAAAACGCAAGTAAAATTCGTGACAAATACTTTTAATGCAAAACCTTTGACACGATATACTTTCAACAAGCAAAAATCGACCCACAGAGTAACTAAACCATGTCTAATCAGTGTTAAAATCTAGAATTATCTGTAAAACAACCATAAAAAGGCTATTACGTCCCCATAATCTCAATATGCCAATTAAGGTTAGTATAACGAGTGCATAAGCGGTTTGTTGGTAGAGCGCGGTCGTAAGTGCGGTCGTAAAGTGGGATTTAATGGCCCAGCTGACTACTGGGGTTGCCCTACTGTCTACTGGTGAGCTTGGCTGTGAGAGATATCGTAAATATCGCTATCTTTAATCTTAATATATATTTTTTTCTTTTGATCTCTTCCTCCTTCAGAGTTGAGAGAAGAGCTCTAAAATGCAAATTATCTAAAAAGCAAAACTGTCGCCTCATGTTATGCGTTTTAGGTATTCATTTTATATTTTAGATCTGGAGTTTAGAGTCGTTTGTTTGTTGAGCTGTGTCCTAAATGCGGTCGTGCAGTGGTATTTATTAGGGATGTTACGGATCTTCGACTCCGACTCCGAAAGGTCGGAACTTCTGATTGATTTTACACCTCCGACTCCGACTTTGGCTCCGATAATTTTGAATCGGAGGTTATACCGAAGATTTGTGAGCAAACATATTCAAATATATCAATATTTTATTAAATACTACTCTCTAAAGGAACATGTTTTGCCGTTAAAGTCATCATAAAAGAAATTGGTGAGTTCAGCTATAAAAATTAAAAACCGGTTTAATATTTGAACTTCTTCTGAACATCACTCTTCTACCTCTGCCTCCGACTCCGGTTCCGAATCCGGTTCCGACTCCGGTTCTGACTCCGATAAAACAAATTTAAAACCTTCGATTTCGACTCCGGTTCCGGTAAAACCACCTACGTAACGAGTATTATTGAGCTTTTACTTGAATTTTGAGATTTGATAAACTTAATTTTTTTGTCTTTATTGAAACAAATTGGTTTTTAGGTCGTCCAATCCAGTAATAAAAATCGTGACTTTGAGAAAAAAAATGTCCTTGAACAGTCTATTCCCAATATAAAACAAAATTAGGTTTTTGCGTGACTTTAAGCTTGCGCTACAACTATTTTATTGCTTGTATGAATGTTAAACTTTTAATGAACGATGTTGGTTATATATCAAGGCATTTTATAAAAAAACTAATCCATCCAGCTTTACTGCTACAGTTGTTGAACCAGTATTAGTTAGTTTTATTGTTGCTAACATAAAACTGTTTATGACTGTTTCTATTACGGAAACTAATTAGATATTTTGATTACAGTTAGGTACAACCAGCTAAATATAATATCTCAGAAAGCGTTACATTTGCACAAAAAATTTAAACTTCATATTAATAAAACACTGTTTTTATTTTTAATGATTCTATTCATTTAAGCATTATTCCCACCTTACGTATACCTATCTAAGAATTAAATTTGAATGAATGAATGGTTTGTTTGCTAGAATATTGTACTACATAACAATAATAATAATGTAAGCCTTTATTGCTGTTTTTCTTTTTACATGCTTTCTTATATCTATACAATTTTTAATAATTATTTAGGTACAGTCGAACACAAGCTATAGTATACCATCTGTCAAAAACATTCGATTAAATCTCAACCTTATGCCTGCGCTATATGATACATTTCACATTATCAAATTTTGACGTTTTGGGTAGGTTGAACTGTACATAAATAGCATTGGAATCGACGTATCCTGCCATTCTTTTTTTTTCTATTTTTATTCTATTCTTATTACTATTCTATAATGTTCAAAAGTGTGCAGTCACTTTTCTCGGCCATTTACCATTAAATCAACCCCTGTTATGTAGTAGATACTAGTTAGTTACATTAGTAAACGTTACAGGCGGTGGCTGAAAAGTATATCTGAGTGTATGCAGCTGCTACACTTAGAACTTAGCCATTTGACTTTTTTCCGCAACATAGATTCGTTTCTTAATTAACAGTTCTTCTTCTTTTCAGCCTACCGTAACCCATCGTTGAGTATAGGCCTCTTCATGTGCACGCCATTCTCCTCGGTCTCTAGCCATTCGCATCCACATCCTCCCCGCCGTCTTCACAATGTCGTCGGTCCACCTCGCGGGCTGCCTGCCGATACTTCTGCGCCCCACTCGGGGTCGCCACTCGAGCAGTCTTCAGGGCCACCTATCGTCCTGCATTCCACACACGTGTCCTGCCCATCTCCACTTAGACCTGGACACTGTACTGGCTATATCCGACACTCTCGTCTTTTTCCGGATCTCGGTATTCAGCACTCTGTCCACGAGGGAGATGCCTATCATGGCACGCTTCATCGCTCTTTGTGTCATTTGGAGCCTTTCAATCGCCTGTTTAGTTAGTGTCCAGCTTTCCGCTCCGTATGTCATAACTGGGACGATACACTGCTCGTACATTCGCATTTTTAGGTACTCAGGAAACTTTTTATATATGCAGCCCATCCTAGATGGATTCTTCGATCTTAACAGTTACCTTATTTTAATATTTATGTTGCACAATAAAAATATTTTTTTTTAATATTTATATTATTTATACTCTACAGATGTTTAACCTCCAGACTCGCCCGTAATTTAAGAACTCCGACCGCAAAGCAGAGTAAGTAAGTAAAGCACATTTTCGTTCTACCTTGCCTGCTTGCTATGCAGGGCGGACCGCCCGCCCTGATTTTTAGCTCGACTCGACATCGCCTCGAAATGTATTAGTGGATTTAACGCCTACGAAATACAACCCCTGAATCGATAGGTTTGTGACCAGAATTAACTATTGTGTTGAAAATAGGTATAGAGGCTTACCGTGTGAACATTTGGGGTTACTCTTACCTGTGATGATGATATACTGTGATTGCAAGAAACGTCCTTAAGGCTTCCTTAAGTCTCGTAATCTCTACTTAGAGCTATGGCATAGAAAGGGATAACATTTATTGGACATGGATTTTAATAATTAGTTTTTTTTGTCCATTTTAATTTCTTTTTTATAACGTGCTTATAATATAGCTAAGATTGAAACTGAAAGAGTTTAATTATTATTTTTAATTATTTTTTTGCATATTTATTTTTTGTATTCAAACACAATTTATATTTATTTATAGAATAAATGATGAATAAATGATATGATATGATGATGATATTTTAATAAAGGCTTCGTGCAACTGACGGTTACTATTATTTGTAATAGGTATATGTAAAACCTTGATTATCATCTTAATAATTTGTAGATATACAAAATTTCAATCAATATTGTCCTAGTACATATTATATATAGCTATGTTTAGTTGTACAGTTTCGGTACCAATTATATCAGTTATTGCTCAATATTAAAGTCTCCGGTATCAATCCAAAGTAGATTCTAACACCAGTGAATATAGTGTTCAAGGAGAATTGACTACATAAGTGTGGCGGTGCACGACGCGCGCCACTACGATACAGTACCTACTCACATCGGCGTAGAACGCGCTATCGAAATTTTCCTGGGACTTCGTATATATACGTGTTCCAAACATCCATAGTTGGACCAGGACATATGGTCACCAGGCACAACACCCCGCCTGGTGGAAGATCTTCCCTTTTCCATTTCATGCAATTGCCGTTACGTCATCCATCTCCTCACATAGCGCGTTCCTACATTCACATTCTTAAGTCTGGAAAAAAAACGGCATAGAGCGTAATTTATATGTAATTTATTATTAATCTGTGTTAGAGCTGCAATGCATTTCTCTAAGGTTAATTTTTATACGCAATCTACTTTGGGACAGTCACGCAAGATTCCCCCTGGCCCCTTGCGTTCAATTTTTGATTGAAACTAACAATTACACTAAAATAGATTGCCGTCCTAATCGCCGGGAGGGGCCCTACCTACTAATATCAGATGCAATTTTTTATACTGTTTCTACATAGTACATGCAGTAGGCGGGGCGGTTCGTGCACGCACGTGGGTATTACGTAAATATCCAGTAAGTACAGTCGGGAAAAGAAGTCCTTGAACTCTCAAACACTGCTATTCTGAAATCTGCTACTTAAATAAATTAGTACCTATTGGCTATACGCAGTTTTATTTTTAGTAACGACAAAATATTTATTTAAGATTTACGTGGGTGGTTGCAGCTAAAAGTTTTTAAACCTTTAGTGATGGGTGTGAAAAACACTTAAGAGAACGAGAAAATGTATATAGTAGGTAAGTATATAGGCAAAGAGCGAAGGTGGCACAGTGACTAGAACACTCCCATGTGGGAGGTCCGGGTTCGAAACCACGCAGTGCCATGTACCAATGAGTTTTTCGTATTTTTCGAAGACTTACGTACATTTACCGATTGCTCTAACGGGGAAGGAAAACATCGTGAGGAAACCTGCACACTGAGATGACCAGTGTGTAAATGGGGTAGGCACAAAAGATATCTCCTCAAGATCATCCTAAGATAAGATAAGTATATAGGCAAGTACATAGGTATTTTGTAATTAATTAGGACAAGAAATCTTACTCTTTCTACCTACATTGTTCTACGTTACTACGATGGAATGGAAATTTTTAAAGAACTGTAGGTATAGTTAGTGTGTTAGGTAGGAAGTGGGCAGTCAGTGGTTTTATCACAAAAACGATCAACGTAAGCAAAAGACTTGTTAAATTCCGAATGTAGCTCGCCAACCTTGACTCATAACCACATACACATATACATATCTACATATACGAGTATCATACACGAACACGAGTATTTGGACTTGGAATACGTGGCCATTAACTACATCAGAAAACATAACTATAACTCATAGCAATGTTGAAAAAAAATGAATAGTGAACATCACAAATACGCGTTTCAATAATATCTAAGTAAGTATTAGATACTATATGTGTTTAAAAGTGCAAACTATATGTGTTTAATATCAGCACATCAAAGCCTAATTTTGTTTCGAAACACAAAACGGTGTCCATGTAATAAAGCTTAGCACACAATGTTACGTCAGCCGGCACGGCAGCTCTGTAAAGCTCCGAGCACACTCGCGTTTCATTTCCAGCCCTCGCCGCTTCCGAATGCCGTCACTCGATAGCTAGCCTGGGGTTAACCCGACACGGACTAGACTCGGCTGGGTCTGGAGTATTTTTACCTTTACTGTACTTACGTTGATGATGTTATTATACATGCAGGGTGTAACAAAATATGTAATTTACACTTTAGTAAAAGAATCTTGTAAATTAATAATAAACAATTTTTATTGTAGGACTTATTATTTATAGGATTCCATAATAATAACTTAAAATTTCTCTGAATGGTCAACCAACGACCAAGACATTATTTTGTTACATTGTTATAAGTTCACCTTGTTATAAGTTCACCTTGTTATAAGTTCACCTTGTTTATATCAACAAAAAGTTAAATACATCTTTTAATTTACTACAAATTACGCAAGTTATTCGTCAATCGCCGCCGGGTGTACTCGCGCTGATAATTTTGGATTCAATACTAATTGACGCAAAAAAATCGCGTCGGAAATCGTTGAGAACATCCGCAGCCCGAATCGCAATGCATCGTCGTCCGTTTGATGGCATGAAGTGATAAAGATAATGGTGCGATGTCTTTCTGTGTTTCTTATATCAGGGTTTTAAAGTTCAAATTTCAGCTACAAAATAATGGGTACCCTATAAGTCCTATAACCTACTCATACCCACATAGTAGACAACTTTAAAATTATTTTAATATGTATTTGATTATGACGAGTCACAGTTGAATTTCGATGATAAAAATTAGGAAAATTACCAAAAAAATCTCCGTTATACCCACATATTTCTGACTTTAACTACCCGAGAGGTATTAATTATCCAACCACAAATTATTGTTCATGTTTATAACCCGTTTTACCAGCAAATGATTCACTTAATTTCTAGACGCCACACAAGTCGCGTCTCGTTCGTTCGTGGGTTTCTCTACATCACTGTACATTTTGCTCAGCTATTACATTAGTCACACAGCGCTACCTAAGCAACCAATTTGAGAGGAGCATCTCTGTAAATTGCTTCCCATTTATTTTTGTGCCTTTTCAATCCGCTATCATTATTTGGGTAAATCTCTAGGTACTTTTTCGTAGTCTACAACACTAATATTTCTACAATGCTGGACGCTTTTCGTGTTTGTTTGAACGTTCTTTCTAAACTTGAGAAATAGATATTATGAAATCATTATAAGTTGCAAACAGTCCGTTTTGATGATCGATATATTTACGTAGTTACCTACTAATTTATTTTAATGATTTATTGCATTATTTTATTTTATTAAGCAAATGCTTTATAACAATATTTTTATCTTATTTACCAATTAATAATTTAACGATCATTCTACAAATAAGACATATATTTTGACATGTAGGTATATTTAAAATTGTGTAGTCTGAAATAAATAATTATATTCTATTCTATTGGACTGAATTTACTTATATCGAGCAGCAAATTGTGCACAAATTCTGAAAATATCGGAAGATTTTGTAGTCCGGCAGGAAAAAAGTATGGCAGGTAGGGTTAGGGCATTAGATAACATTGCTATAGGCATAGATATTTTTTCCTAACTGTACCGAGAAAAATATATTAAAATCGATAAAATTTCATATCGATATCTAAAAATACATCCCTCTCATATCGTTAGTAGACGTTTTTGACTAAATTGGGATCAGAGCTTGTCATCTACCTAATTAAATAGGCCATATTAATAATTTGTACCTATCACGCTTCTGCTAATTACGTGATTTATGATACTCATATATTTTTTAAGTCGCTATTTTGTGAAAATTTTCGGAGATATAAATTCGACTTCACTTACATGTCATGCCATATTTTTTTCCAGACGAACTAAAGATTCTTCCGATATTCCGTCTACATTATCTAGACAATTATATGTCTATATAGGGTCCTATTTTATTAGCGGCAAATATTGCTAGGGTGTCGTCATCTATAGGTTATTAGTAGTTATTACAATAACGATAGGGAATTTTTTTTTCTTATTAAATTTTCGAGAAAAACGACAAAATTCTTTGTTTGAAAATTCTACAAATGAATTAATTATTGCTATTCTAATACTGAAATAAGAAGTAATAACGACATGGATAAGTTAATGCCAGCCACCAAGGCGCAAAATAATGGAGTTTATTTTTCTTTAGTATGGACAATTTTCATACAAGTAACAGGGTTATTTTTGGTACAAAAGACCAGCACTTTATTAGTAGCAAATATTTGGAGGAGGGTACTCCTCCAAATATTTGCTACTAATAAAAATGGACCTTATATATTCATATTGTCTTTCTTCTCTTAATTCGTTGTCTGAAATGTTAGTTCCATCATCAGCCTATTAATGTCTCCACTGTTGGGGCACATGCCTCCTCTTGCACAAGGGGTACGGGTCATGATCCACCGAGCGGGCCCAGTGCTGATTGGTGGATTTCACACGCCTTCGGAAACTTTTAATTTCCACGCGATGTTATATTCTACGTTTATTATTTCCTATTTATCTAATAGATACCGGATACAGAATATTATTATTGTGACAAAACCCAGTAGCTGGCGGTTATTTTTTCCTGTGCCCTAATGCGATGTTATCAAGGGACGAAGCGAGGGGTCCGCGTCGGCACTCTTTGCACTTAAAGCGAGGCTATTTATATCCTGGGAGAGGGATACCACGACAGATTGGGCATCTGTCTCAGACGATTGTTGGTGGGCTCTAATTGACGTTTCAGAAATGTGAGCTTAGAAGTGCTTTTTACCACGCACAGAAAATATAATAGTTATAGGTTTGTAATATAAATAGTCAGTTCAAACCTGAACCTTAAAACATTTATTTGCCAGAACTCAAGAATTTACATTTAAGCTCTTAGTATAAACCCACATTCTCTGTTAGGTACATAATGTTTAAACCATTTCTCTTTTATATTCTTAATATTGTTATCTTATTTATTTTACAACCGCCCTGTTTCTGTAATCTTCTTTTTTTTACAAGTGAATAGTAATTATTTTTTAAGTATTCCTAAGTATTCATATTCATTTATTTCAGTAATGATCATTCATTGACAAAAAATATTTAATAAAATGTTAGCATGTCATGTACTATATTTATAATGGTTTTTAGAAGTGGAAATTTATTATTAGCAAATTTTAATTTATATATTATAATTATAAGTATGTTGTAGTTTAAGTATTTGTCTGTAAATTACCCTAAGAGAAAATAAATAAATAATTGTATAGTACCTGGCGAACTTATCGCCGTCAGTGTCATTTAGCACTGATTAGAAAGTGCTTAAAAATGGAGTCAATTGCAATATATTAGAGCGTCTGTGGGACAGTGGCTAGGACACCGGACTCCCATGCTCCCAGCTTCGGGTTCGAAACCATGCAGTGCCATGTACCTACCAATGAGTTTTACATATTTATGGAAGACTTACGTACATTTACCGACTGCTCGACGGTGAAGGAAAACATCGCGAGGAATCCTGCTCCCTGGGATGACCAATGTGTAAATGGGGTAGACACAAAAGATCCTCAAGGGTTGAAGTACCGCTGGATTATTCCCGGCCCCCTACCATAAGATAAGATAATCTATTGATTTGCTGATCTAATTAGTATACTTAAAGTGTATTTTGCCTTCAAATTAAACGCGACGATCATATCAAAAGTCATTAGACGACGAGGAAAATAAAATAGGAAATATTCAAATAAGACAAACAAAAATCACATAATATAAGTCCCGCAGTCACAAATAATTTAAACAGTAGATACTTAACCCCAAGGGCAGCCACACACATGAAGTGAATACACTTTTCCGTGTCACGCTTATCATAGAGATAACAATATAAATGTTGACAGTGTAGCCCTACCCTAAACCGAGTAGGCACTTATGTAAGTAGGTATTTACTGGCTTAGATTTCATTAACCTACATAAGACACTTGTGAAATATTGTGAGAACGGACACAACAACATTCTAAATTCAAAATGTGCTATGATCTTAGACGTTCATTCATTTGAAAACAGATGGCCGCAAAGTTGTTAAGTGTTCGTTTAAATTCGATAGCTTATCGACAACATTAGCTACTACTCTAGTGATGCACCCGCCTAATTGTGACATAGATTAAGTATCGATAAGACAGGACTATAAACTCTATCATATTTAACTATAAAACAATGATGTCATGAATCTAAACCAACAGTTAATTATATCATATCGTCAGTGGAAAGGAAAAAGAGGTTGAGGTTTAGGGAAATGAGATATCTAATTTAAGGAAATTAAATATTGTTACCAATTAGTTGAGTCTTATGGATGCACACTGACCCTTACACCTACCAAGATACACCCCCTCGAACACACCCCCTCTCACGCACACACACCTCACACACACCCTCTCAGGCACACACACCTAGCACCCCCCCACCCCCCACACACGCACACACACATACTTAACTATTTAATTTATTGCATTACCTTATGTTTTCATAATTTATATTTATCGGAGAGAACACAGGGTATCCTAGTGTCGGAGCCAGGGAAATCTGTCAAACGGTAAAACATACTGTCTGCATCAATAAATTTTTATATTATTTAAAAAATATATATTTAAAGTATTTATATAGAAAATTTATTTCCCAAACTTCCATTTTGGCGCTATAGCGTTTATTCCTTTCCACTGACGATATAAAGTATTTTAGAAAGAAAACAGTGTCCTGATTAGATAAATGAAGGTACCTTTATAACAAAATAAATATTCAGTTTTATATGACTTTACCTATTTTCAGTTGTTTCATGACTTTGACTTATATGGTTGTTTCTTTTTTCAGGTACACAGACTTGGCGTTTTTGGCAGTCAAACATATTTCTGGCCAGCTGTTTAGGTTAGTATTCTATTAATAATAGCAAAAAGGGATATCTTAGAACCTATTTTAAAATGACAATAAACTCACCGTGAGACCAGTTGTAAAAACGAATTTAAGGTAAAATGTATAATACAGGAGTGCGAAATCCCTTGTGCAATGCGCTTCTCACAAAATCTTTTTAGATACAGACTGCATCCAGAAAAAGCTTTGAACTTTTACACAAAAGCTCTCAGGTAAGAGTACCCATGTAATAGGTAGTGCCGTTTATAGAATAGTAGAGTATTATAAGAGTGAAGTAGGGATAGGGGAATTAACGAGTGCGAGGGAGACGGGTGTATGCAACTCTGTTGCGCGCAAAGCTTAGCGCTCAGCTGTCTGCCGCGAGCGGTGATGTTTGAAACACGGGACAGGCGGAGCTTAGCTACAAATCACTCAATGTCACATTTTGACTTTTGAGATATTAGGTCTTTTTTCTATAACGCCACCTCTTATTACTCGGTACTCTTTTAGATTGGTACCTACTTTTATCCAACACTTTAGAGACATTTTCTTCTACCTCTACTTAATTAAACTTAGTTATTCATTTCTGAAATCGTCTGCTATTAATTAAAATAACATCTATGCAATAGATTGTAACTGGCCATAAACATTTCACACAATTCGTCACAACAGCCATATAGTTTACGATGCGTCCGTTTAACATTGTTGTTGCTTCCTAATTCAAAATTCGAACGGTACAAAAACTGGCCCTTTTATTGTTAAATTCTTGATGCAATTTTATGTTGACCTTTGATGCTTGTCTATAGTGTTTCAGTTTGGAACTTTATTAGGGGTCTTGTTAAGGTGGTCATAGTTCGAGGAAGTGCCCTCAAATTGCCCAAATGAGGTCATAAAAGTCCCGCTGACTGACGTCTCAATACTGACTGCACTAATCATAATTTTACTGCCCACATAAATTACCACTGGAACAAAACCGGGCGCAACAGTAAATTGGATGATATGCACAGATGACCACACTTTTATGCATTTTGTTTTGTTTTCTGAGACTCATAGCATAGCAGTAAAGTTTTTAAAGTTTTAATTAAGCCCCTAACATTTGTAAAAACAGATTAGGTATAGTACCTAGCGATATTTTGACATGGAATCTATTTAATGTCTTACACACTCGCTTTGTATGTGAGTGAACTTGTGTCGGGGTACCGTGACGAAAATGTGTAGGTAATTTCAGCTACCACTAGCTCTTGAACTATTTAACCTATCAAAATAGGAGTTATATCATTGGATAGAGTCATTCAGCGCCGTTCTAATGATACTTAAAAATAACTGAAACATTGCTTCCCCGCTTCGCTACAGCTTGCCGAAGTGGGTCCCTTTTTTGACCAAAAAAAATTACAGACTTATATTAAATTCTCTATAACTTTGGCACTATTATAGATATCGAAACACTTGAAACTGCGTTGTGATGTGCTTCTTAAAGCGAAACTTATTTCGCATCTGGTTTCAACAGTTGAAAATAATTGACAAGTTTCATCAGTTGTTACGTCATGACTCGCTGAAAATGTCGTTACCTGAAAAGAAAACGCAACCGAATCGAAAACCGGCAATGTTTCATTCAGAATGGTAACGCATCTACCGTTTAAGATAAAAATTATAACAATCTGACAACTACGAGCAAAGTAACGGATCACCAAGACACAGTGAACGGAGTGAAAATGCAAAGCGTCCATCTTCGCCAGTTGCTGGGCTGTCTGGAATGCCTCGTAAGCGTCGAGCGATGAGTGTTGAGGCCGGACAAGTGGATACTTCATATCAAAATTCTAACAATGGACCTTCAATGTTGAACAATCAGCCTCAAGGGCCAAGTATTCGCTATCGTGGTGCAGATCGATAGATTCCATGTTTCGGCAGATCCTTTCTTTCTGGCGGTTTTTTCATATGATATGATGATTTATTCCGACAAATAATAATCGTTTTAATATAAGTTAACTAACTTTAACAAGAAGCAGAGTTGGAAAGTGTCATTTAAAAAATTATATTGGGTTTTATTTTTTTTATTTCTATAGGTACGTACTTACATCAACTAAACCAAAATCGATTTTATTCCATGTTTAGCTATAGTCTCATGCCAAGTAATTCTAAGCACTAATAATGGTCAATTGTGTTCGTATTATTTCAAGACGAAACAAAAAAGGTATGGTCCAAAATGACCAAATGTGGCGATTCTATTTTGTCCATAATTACGCAAAACGTCCAAACAGTCCCTGGCATTCAAAGGAACAATAACCCGGCTTTTGTTTGCATAATTAATTCTCTTCCGAAACCTCGGAATGTTCACCGCATGATCCCGTACTAACCGTTACGATCGTAAAACCGTAAACGCAGCGGGCTACAGAATACTGACACGTGAATAGATACCAACGTATTTTGATATGAAAATATCTTATAACTCGTGAAGTATAGCAGTCTGGGTGCAAGATCTGGCAAACTGTGTCACACTTTTTGCTCGTCTTTCAAAAGCTAATAACGTCGTCAATTTTAAAGACATGTAAAACCAAATAGTGTCGTTGAAATCATCGTTATACAAAGCTCATTTTAGAGTAAAATGTATTCAGGACAGATGAGGAAGAAGGTCAAAGTTAGCCCTAAATTTATCGTGACTTATTCGGACAAAAGTGAAATATTTCACCAACTACAAAAGGTAAAATAACAATTGATATACCTACTGGTTTCTTCGTAATGAAATGGGCTATCTAGGTTATTTCTACTCTTAACTTTAGGCTTATTTTTATTTTTGAATATCTTTTAATGAGATTATATAATTTTGGTTACGATTTTATGAGTTTTTGTTTCACGCATTCTAATTCTAAAATTTTTTTGCAGTTTTCAAATAGACAAAGTAATTACAAATGTTCTGTTACTCCATCCGAGCTTTACTTTTGTGCTACAAAATTATTATTTTATAGGTTTTCGGGCTAAATTCATTATTTAAAGTAAATAAATAATTCAAAAAATGCCTTACAAATGTTGTATTAGGTATTCTTTAAAAGTTTTTCCAAAACCACAACAAATTTTTCTTAGACAATAATCATTCAAGAACTTGAACCATCACAAACTAAGGTGACAACCTTAAAACTCGAATAACCTAAAGTTCTGGATTAATATTAATAGTGAGTTGAAAAGTTCGCCGCATGACCATAAAAACAAGTGAAAACAAAAAGAAAACGATAGTGTTATAATAGGTATTATACTCTATTTTATAGGGTTCCGTACCTAAATGATAAAAGAGGAACCCTTATGGTGAGACTTCGGTATCCGTCCGTCCGACCGTCTGTATGTCACAGTGATTTTTTCAGGAACTACTGAAGCTAACGATTTGAAATTTGGCACAGATGTAGAACTTGCTTGCCCGCATTTGTTCTAAGTAAAAGAAACTTGAAAATAATTTTATTTTTATTGAAAATGGGCTCCAAATTGGAGGGTCGAAATCTGAAAGTGGGGCAACTGGTCTTATATCACAAGATCGGCGATGAGATGGGATAAGGTACTTATTGTTGTAGGTTTTGGAAGAGTCGCTCTAACAACTGCCATAAAAGCCAGTCCCAAATGATCCCATTTTCATAGGAGAGCTCAAGAAGTTTATACTCCATACCACGAAAAGGTAAAAGTCGCATTATATTAAAAACTAAAAATTTCCTAAGAAAATGAAAAATAATAAAGTTGTAGGAAATCAATAGAAGAATACGATGGCATTCGAAAAATATGCGATATCTAAAAAAAATGCAATGTCCATTTTTCGACAATCCCAGACCAGTGTGCCTCGGTGCGCGACTCCGACTCGCACTTGGCCGGTTTTTTTCATTAGCTATAGGTACCCGTCAATGTCAATGTGATGTTTGACGTGTACCTAATGTAAGTGGTACAACAGTGGTTTCTTGGAATTCAGAATCTTGTTCAGAATGACGCAATGATAACTTTTTCGTAGTGACATTTCGAATTCGAAGTAAAAAATATGATACCAATATATTTATTTCTTCTGGTGGGGTTGCCAGATCGAAGCGTAAATTCATTTAGCCGTTTCATAATGAATTTATTTAACAAAAAAGTAAGTACCTATAAGGTAATTTTTTGCAATTGCAGTATTTAAATTGCTGTAAATAATACTCGAAGTTATTGTGTAATTTTGAATTTTTGAGTAGGTATCATTTACAGAAAATAGACATTGACAGGTATCTACAGAAAAATGAACTTTAGTTTGCATTAAATATTAAACCAATTTCTACGTCGGGATTATTTTGTTCCACTCCCGTATATAACTTCATAGTACCTATTACCAACCGAGCTTTAGGTGTACTAGAGTCTATTTCTGTGCCCACCTAGGTATAGTAACAAGAATGGTGTTCTAGACGCGTCTGACGAAGGTTTTCTAATATAGTCGCCCCCCGGTGGGCTAAGACGGCGTGATGGATGGTCGCTGTATTGAAAACCGATACAACACGTCGACAATATTGTTAGAATATTGTCGTCCTGTGGTCACCCGAGTATTAACTGGATTATCTAGTAATCTTGTATGTGGGTGTCTTGTATTTTTAATCAATGGATTAGAATCATGCACCAAGCCGGTGCATGATTCTTTGCGAATTTTTAAAAGCTGAGGTTCTCAATTCGACGCATATTGTACCTATGTTGTTTACCTCGAAATTTTTGGTAACTATAGCAGATTTTGTTGAAGTGAATGATGATTCTGTGCAGATTCTGAATTGTTATAGTATATAAAAATGGTAGACGTGATACCTCTGCCTGCCTGCAGCAATAATAATACGGGTAAAGGCTGGTTTACACCTTTTCAAGTGGCAAGGACAGTGGACAATAGTACAAGACAGTAGACAGTAGGACAGTGGACAGTGAACTTAATGACGAAACGTTTAATCGCCGACTGAGAAACCTTTTATTAGATAAAGAATTTTATTCAGTTAAGAATTAATGGACATGAAATTTTGAATTTAACATATTTACTATGTATTTACCTGACATTAAAATCATCTCCATAATTCATTAACAATAATTATTGACATTCTTTACATTATAGGTAGTTACGTAGTTACCTACCAATTTATTTTCAATGTTTATTACATTATTATATTTTATTTTAAATTAATTTATCTGACGATCATTCTACAAATAAGATTTATATTTTTGACATGTATATTTCAAATTGTGTACCATGAAATAAAATTATTCTATTTTATTCAATGGGATAGTGGACAGTAGGACAGTCATTTTTGAAGAATAGCCACTTGACTGGCTGTAGTGTAAACAGTCACTGTCTAGGCACTCGCCACTCACCACTGTCATTACTACTGTCCTACTGTCCACTGTCCTTGCCACTTGAAAAGGTGTAAACCAGACCTTACACAATTTAAAAAAAATTAATTTGACTTTTGGGGTAACATTATGAACTAAATAAAGAGCGTTGCTATGGTTACCCATAATCTAAAATCTATACGCATAAGCAAATTGGAATTCCAAAGATATAAAAACTAAGCAATAAAAACTAAGAGTCATTTTCGCGGTTAAATTATCTTTACGTGCTGTGGTCACACCTACTTAAGCTTGATGGTGTAGGTTTATGGGTCCTCAATTATACTAAATACACAGTTTGATGGAGAGATAACAGGTGTCTTGAGTTAAAGTGAGTGATCATAATTTTGATGATTATGGCATTATTTGCATAATGAAAATCTGTTTGTTTGCTTATTAGAATAACTATGTAACAGAAAGCAGAAGTTGAAGTAAAAGATATCAATTCGTTTCTTTTTTAAGAACCTATGTAGGTACCTAACTTTAAAGGGAAGAGGTCTCGAGGACGTAGTCCGATGCGCTGGTCCGACCAAATCCGCACCACCCTTGACTAGAGTCTAGAGTCAATTCACTATGCCATCCACACCGCCGGGGACAGAAATAAATGGAGGAAGATCACCCGCCAGAAGGTGATACCTAAACGTGGTCACGACCTTCAGCATTGAGGATTACGACGCGAGGAGGATGAAGGAGGACGTAACTAACAAAAAGGTTAGGTACTCAAGATATTTGTATAGAGGAGAATCTACCTTAAGTATAGATGAGATCTCTTTCTATCGCTATTATGTAGAAAGAGAGAGAGAGTAGAGTACCTTATACTCGTACCTATATTTTAATGGTTCTTGAATTCTCAGGACGCGGACGGATGTAGAAGTAAGTTTCTTCCTCTAACTGTGTGTTCGACTGTACGAATTGGCTGCTGTGGGTGGACCTTACCTTTCTGTACTTACTCGTACTAATTCACATATAAAAAAATCATTTCTAAAACATTTGCTATGTAGTATAAATATCTTTTTTTTTATATTTGTCAGTTGTGTGTGGCACCCTGAAATGTAGGTACTGTATTTTTGTAACGATATTATATCTTGATTACAGCTATTGGTGACTTTTAATCTGGTTACTATTACTTAGATCCATCACACAACTTTAGTATTTGTAAGGAAATTCAAAGTTAACTGCGTCATTTATGTTTAAAAACTTTTAGTGGTTGCCAAACTTCTCGTGTAAAACCGGGTTTATAAAGCAGATTTTAATTTAAAACATTGTGTGTGGAAAACAAGCTGATAATCGCTCGGCGGCGAGCAATGTTCTTAGAAAAACGAAAAAGATTACTCATCCCGCCGCTCGAACTCTATCTGAGGATTCCTTGAAGCGCAGCACCGCGCCTTGCCGCGTTTGTAGGGTTCGCAGAAAAGGTGGCACTAATTTTTTTATTGCCACCTTGCAAGATGATTTTGCAGGGTGAATTTTTGTAGTAGTAAGTATTTTTTGTAATAGTAAGTAATTTTTGTAATAGTAAGTAATACGTAGCTCTAACTAAAGGTGGTGCTGTTCGAAAAGGAGTTTATTGCGTTCGGTTATTAAACAACCTTTGTTCTATAACTTTCATGAGGCTGAAAAATACCCTTACTTTAGTAATATAATGGCAAGAAACTGAAAACGACATATAAGCGTATAGTATTATAGGAACGATTTCTAATTATTATTATTTATTATTATATATTTATATGAGACAGGGTCCATACAAATAAAGTTAGTATATTATATTACTTAAAGCTATGTTAGTAAAAGAGTTTATTAAAGAAATAATACCAAGACCACGGTACCGACCCCAAATCACTGGACGACTATACCCAGGTATACAATTACCTAAAACATTGTTTTTGTCCTATACGTTTATACCTACTTGTATTAGTACCACTTACTACATAATAATTTTTGCCAACGTATCTCAACCACAACACCTTGTAAAAATGAAACATGTTTTCTAAGGGTCTATCGGTACCCACCCCTAGACTGGGACGAGAGAGCGTAAGACGGAGCACAGAGAAAGTTTGAGTGACGTACCCCCTCCGTCGCCCCGTCTCCCCCACCGAGGATTTATGGCGCCATATTGGATTGGGACAAGATGACACAAGGCTCGGATAATTTGGGCACCGGTATCACGTGACGCCCCGAACTGTGGAACGGCTCTTTAATTATGATATTCGGAGAGTTTATTGCGGTTCAACTTTGAATTCTGTAGCAATAGCAGACTTCCGTATTTGCTAGTTAGTCGTTGTTTATGGCAGCCATAAAAATGTTTACAATTTTTTGTGGTCATTCGTCTTTAACTTTTTTCGATTAATCATTGGAAAATGTAAATTAAAACAATAAATGGGATATAACATATTCATAAGCTTTTTTATAAAGTTAACCCTCAAATGGAAGGTGGTATAAACGCGGCTAATTCATTGGCTAGGCAATAAATAACCGCGGCTGCATGCACTCGCGCGCAGCGTCTGATGTCTTGACACGCATGCGCCGTTCGGCGTGCCAAAGCATGTGCGTCTACGCAGGCGGTTTGCAGTATGGAATGGAGAGTGCTTTGATTTTCATTTATATTATATAGTAAGTATTATCTAATGTAATAAATTACACATTAGCTGAAACAAGAATTATCGACAGAAGAAGTTTCTATAACTCAATACATAATACATATTGAGAATTATATGTAGGCAAGTTCTTATTTGGCACTTGGGTTTTGAACTATACTTAGGACCCGAAAATATTTAGAGAATCTGTTTTTATGGAGTCGATATTGTAATATAACTGTGTACTGCAGAGGTGCTGACGTAATAATTCCTGAGAAGAGCGGATATTACCAAACTGCTAGTCACCAACCACTCGAGGGTGCGAATGCTGCAAAAACAGAAATCTCGTTAAGATGACAATTTATGGGTTGTTTTTGCTAAATGAAAATAGTCGCGGGCCGTGAACTGAACAGACCTTTTTTGATTTTCTTAATGGAATCTTTCCGCTTGGGATTTGTGTCGAGCGATGCGTTAAGCTCTTCCTTTTACTCACAATGCCCATAGTTCGAGATTTGTATAGGCCCAATTTTCTTTTTCTTAAACGTTTGTCTCGTTCTTGGCACGCGGATTTTCCTCAAGCAGTGCTTATACCACTAAACTTTAAGAAAAAGTCAATATTACGTAGGTATTCAAAGGAGAGCGAGATACATACTTTGCTTTCATAATTAGTTATTGTTCTCATTTCGTACTAGACAATAAAACCTTTGTGACGTTGATACAAACTTTCTTTGTATTAAAGCAACCAGGCGGAAGCATTGCGTGATTTATGACGAAGCAAATTTTTATTTCCATTTCTCTTGGTTCGTTTTTTTGTTATTATTTTACCACAATTCCTCGCAGCTTTTCAGTGGAAAAAAGTCGCCGTGAAAAGTCGCTTTCGCTTAGTGGAAATGGAAAATGGAACAAAAATAAAGAAGTGGAGCGCTGGCATATGTGCAGCGAGAAACTTTAGCGTTATGACTGTTGGCCGGTTGGACCTACCGCTGCTTTTACAGGGTTAACTTGGTTTACGTCCGCAATACAGTTAAGTTTGCCAAAATTACCCTAAAAGTGGCCATAAATATTTGCCGTACATCATTTAATAACAAAAAGTTGTAACATGATTACAAATTTACCTAATATTGTGTGAAACAATGCGATGAAGTCTAACAATTTTCAAAAAAATTAACACGTATTGGTAATTTATAATTATAAACTTAAGCATACATTAAGGCTATTAACAAACATGAAGTAGGTAAGTGCATAACGTACCTACTTCAAACCTCTTAAGAAGAATTAAGCAAGAATTCATCTAAATTAGAGACGCATAGTAAAATCAGTGCACGTAGGTTGTACGAGTACTAAAACCAGGATATATGAGATTACACACATACAACCATTTATCCAGTCTAGGTCCAGCCAGCCAGCTCTTTCCTATAATAATTTGATACATTTTACTAAATGCTTGCCAAATTGTTATATGTTTACAAAACCCCTCGTGGAAAATCTCCTATCCTAAAGCACTATGTCCGCATTAAAACATTTAAGACAATGGCTACTAATAATCAGCCTCTCATCCAAAATGAGGAAAACGGTAATGATCTGAGCACTCCAGGTACAAGTATCTACTTTCATACATAATATTGTATCCACGGCTCAAGTCCAGCCAACCCCGGGAGGTTCGAGCGCGCTGCCGAGGCGAGTACACGCCACTCTTTTTGCCCTGTTTTCCTGTCACGCTTTCCTTTTCGGATCTCGCTGTCTCGCTCTAGCATAGTGTGAAAACTGTGGAGTAGCACTTATGAAAATCGTTGCTCCTTAATTGGTCTCACGGAGACGATTATCCTCGAGAATTTTAGTTTCAGTTCTACTATGCGTATTACTTTACTATTGTTAGGCTATGTTACTAAATTCTTCAGGTTTTGTGGTTTATTTCTTGATAATAGGCAGAATTAGTCGAGGAGTAGTGAAGATATTTGACTAATTAAAAATATGAACACACTCCACAGTTTTAGCTAGCGGGAACGCGACACACGGCGTTCTATTTTCTTTATTCCGCTCGGTTTTGTTGCTTCCCGCTGTTTCCGTACCGCGGACACTTTTGGTTAGTTTGCTCTGTTTTCCGTATAATAAATAATAAAGCCCATTCCAGAACACTACTTGGTAAATACCTTCTAAATGCTTCGGAATTTCTCGGGGAAAAATACGCATGGTTGCATTTTGAGAGTAAGACATTAAGCAACCGATTTTGATTTTTCGATATCTACTGTTTTCTTAACTACACACTACACAAAATACAAACACTTGTAACTTTTAACTTACGTTCAATTTTAATGTTTTTCTTTTAAAATCTGTTTCCAACATAATCTTTATGTTAATTCACAATATTAAATTGTCCGAAAAACCGATAACCACAGTATTATCATCATTTATGTATGCAGATATAATGCAAACGACGTCGAGATTTGATATACAGCATTTTAATATTCTATTAACCGTATATTGAAGGCAGATATCATATCACTTTGAACGGTTGAGCATTATGCTCAATATATCTCGAATCAGTATATCATCCGTAATAAGGGAGATACTGTCATTGGATGATACGATTTTTCAATGATCAATAGTGAACTTGGCACGCGTATTGCGTATTTTATGTATTTCTGATAAATAGTCCCCATTTAGTGGGGCGAGATCATTGATTTCCATTGTGAATGTCATGATTTATGATTTCAGCGTGAAATTCGTATTATCAATTTTTTTAATCATTTCATTATATCTATGGGGCAACAATGAAGCATCGCTTGTCAAAAACGTTGCTAAAAATGTTTCCATTTTTTTCGTCAGGTGAGATAATAGTAATTAGAAATGTTCTCAAAATGTAAAATATGAAAACAGGTGAACAGATACTCTCTCAAAAGTTATACTAAGTAGATACATACAAAGTCTTCTTACATTTCTTCTTAATGTACGATAGCTTGAAAATGGTAGAGAAATTTAACCCCTTTTATTCAAAACACGAACCTATCAAATTCTAAAAACGCTAACATTTAGGTTTACGTTCGTAGTCCGTGATCGCGAAAGAATCAATTTTATTGGTAAAACAAGCCGCGTCTCTGATTTATGTGCTACGAACGTGGCCCCGCGATAGCGTGTCACCGGCCCGCGCCCGCCGGTGTTCGCACCTCGCTCTAGATACTACTAGAACATTCTTTTGTAGCCAGTACAATGTTTTACTGAGTATTTATTCGCAGCTGTCGTAAATGATGCCAATAATCGGACAGTTGAAGCCTTGAATAATGTTAAATCATCAGAGAAATACGAGTTATGCCTTGAATGTTGAACATACTGTACAAAATTCAAAATGATGAAACAAAGTATTTGTAGGTCTTTATTTATTATTTTTAATAGGTACAGTCGAACCATGAATATGATAAGCACTTCATTACTTTGTCATACTAAAGAGCAGGTGCTTTCAATTCACTTACATAATATCTTCTTATCACAAGATTCTAAGTAAGTTCCATGGGCCGTACTATAATTAAAACTATTATTTAGTATCCGAATGAAATAGCTCTGACCGTTGAAACGTAAAAATTTGATTTATCATTATAATTTTCATATAGAATTAATATCATAGAAAACATTTGACCTTTTACGTCTACTTTATTACTCAGACAATGCGGTGTCTCGATTAGAATCTAAGTCACTGAGAAAGCCTGCAAACGAAGCTTTCCGTTTAACTATTTCAATGTCAAAATCGTCCATACATTTACTGTGCAGGTGGGGTATAATCATAAACTAGTAACCGCCACTGACGCTAATCTATACGACAAACACCCATTCACAGGCCATGCATCATGTTCGACGACTGTTACTATTAATTTGCACGTTTACTAACCAATTTGCTGTATTTTTTAGCCATTTGTCATTGTTAATGGTAAGTAACGTGGATAGGTTAACATTAACTTTGCATTGTACACCGTTTGGGGTGATGTAAATGATATCATTAACACAATACAAGTCGCTCGAGAAGATGTTGAATGTTGAGAATTGATGGAATGTTCGAGAAATCTAATTAGCATGTTCCGTATAATAAGACCCGTCATTAATTATTTCCTTTTTGAATCAATTTTATGACTTAATACTACTCATACCATTTATTGCTTTTAATGTGTTCGAATTGGTCTTTAAAAAATATATTTTATGTTCATATATGAAACCCTGAGTAGGGCACCGCAATATAGAATAAGAATTATAATAAATTGTAATAGTAATAAATGCTAACGAGATAAATTAAATTAAATGTCATTATAAGTTATAATTGATTTTAAAGTTAGGTATTGTTTTTATCATCGAAAAATCTCCTGCAGTGAATAGAAACATTTGTTGAGAAGATATAACTTTAGCCTTTTATTGAATATTGAGTCTTTTAATTCAATGTCGATGATTTGTGAAAGATAGATAGCTTAATTATGTATTCTTCTTCATTAGACAATAAAGGGTATTGAAATTTTGACTTATTGTTTCTTGGAGGGATATCTTCTTCTATTCAAGTAACTGTACCTACATAAGTTACGTATGTTCGCTTTAAATACTGGCAAGCACACTATTTCTATACAATGTTGAACCAGAAATATCTCACGAAAGCTGCCGGATCAAAAAGGATTAAGGTCACGTATGTGGGATAGTATAAAGTGGACACAGATATAATCGTATTCGTGACTTATGATTTAGAATTAGGTACGAAACGTAAGTATATAGTGCGCTGTGTTCTTAGAGATAACTGAGACTTTGTGTAAACTCCTTTAATGATATAGAACTTCCATCTATCCAACTAATTAATCATTAAATAACAAGATTTCGAAATTGCCTAAAAGCACTCATATGTCATCTATATCTAACCGGTACTCCAATACGATGCATCATAATATACTTTTACGCTTCCTTATCCAATCCCGGTTGGGTTTCAATTTCTAACGGCGCGGCGCCGCGCCGGGAACTGTTTAAATCATGCGCATACGCCGAAAATAAACTGCGATCACTCCTCCGCCGCGCCGTAAATTCACTGCTAATTTACAGCCCCTCAATGTTATAAATAAATAAATATTCGTCGCCACAACACTCTAACCTTCCATGACACAATGTGCCACCACTTGTATGGTGCTGTCATAACAGATTCCTCGTGTTAAGTTAATGGACCGCTTCTTGCTGCTGAGTTACGTTACGTCAATTTCTTTACACATCCATAGGTTTCCGTGATAGTGGGATATTAGTAACTATTCACTGATTTGCTGCTTTATAAGCCTCATTGAGCACTGCTTCGGTCTTTAATATTTCATGATCATTAGCTTCGTTTTTGCTAGCTTTGTTGTCAATAACAATACCATTTACTAGTTTGTTATATTGCATTGGTACTTTTAGTTTTAGGCGTTCGAATAACAACAAGTCAGATAGTGAAAAACAAAGACAATGCCTATACCTTGTTGCTATTAATTTTGTTCAACCACTGAGACTGGTAACAAAAGTTATTGAGTGCCAAGTGGAATGAAGAGTTGAACAGCCGTTCTGACGTATAGCTCAGTGCCAGGGATCATTGGTGGGATTGGTAGCAATTGTAATACAAATTCTCAGTCGCTGTTACCATCTGTCTTGTTACCGAAATTTGAAATTCGAAAAACAATAGAAGGAGGAGAACGCGACGCGATTAAAATGTAACGGTTTCTCGATAGTGACGTGTATTAGTTCTATCGACAACATAACTTTTAAATAATTTTAATAACTATTATTTATTTATTTTTAATAACTAATAAACCTTTGCTCAACCTCGATTGTACGTGACAGCAAGGTATGTAAAAGATGGAGCACTGTCGGAACACATAAACGCCGAAGTGAAATTTTAGACACACTTTAATAGAAGGGTTATTTCTGCTATGTATGATAAACAGAATACTAAGTATTTATAGATTACGTAGCATCTATCAAGTTTTGTCTGGAATATAGGTGTTAGCCAAGGCGATAGCAATTTATCTTGATCTGACACGTCACACGCCTCTTTCACTTCGCCCATAGTCATCGATCAATGCAAATAAGCAAGTTACAAGTGCTTTCCACGTCAGAGAGCGCACGAATTATCTGATCTTTGAATGCCAGTCTGTAGGTGTTCCACGGCTAAGTATATGTATTAAACTTTTTCTTGCCATCACTTATTTTCGCTTTCACATATAGAGAATCGATTCATTCTTATCGATTATTGACTATACAGAGAGACAATTTCTAATTCTTATCTAATATGATTTTCTCTCTTTTATAAATATAACTTGTAGCTACGAATGTCGTACTTTATTCTATCATAAATCATCAGAATCATCACTTTCAAATTCATCTACTTGTTGTGTAATGTCATCACTTCCGATTTCAAAAGTATCATCAATAGCCGAGCGACTGTTAGCAAATGAGTGTGAAATATCGATACTGGTTACTTCTCTACTCTATCGATCTGATATGTGTCGGTTGCCAGCGGGCGGAGTTTTCGCGGTGCCAACTATGGCGGGCGCGTTAATGTACCGATGCTCACGCGCATGTTTTTATTGTCACTGGTAGCGTCGCCTAGCCATTAGTTGATCTATGCGCTACCGTGCCACACACAGAGCTGTTAATTTTTATAAGAAATTTTATTGCAATGACGATATGAAAACCTAGAAGGTCATTGACTTACGCTAGCGAGCTGAATACTTTATTAATCATGATGAAGCTAGGGTGGTGGAGACAATTTGCCGGACATTACTATTGTTAATGAAAGGATAAGTTTAAAACGTTTGACATCGGATTGGATAAACTTGTGCCTACATACCTATATGATTTGGAGGCGGTATGTGAAATGCATTATTTATTACCGTTATTATTGTATTCTTGCCAAGATTAAATGTATGTATCCTAACTTTCAGTGCCTTATCATAGAACATGTAACTTATAGTCCCTTACATCCAGATCTAAAGTTCATCGAATCACATAGAAATAAAGTAATTACACCTTTTCATGTATTTATATAATTTCCACCAGCGAAAGCGTCTCAAATCACATACACCGAATCAAGATCTGTTAACATCCGCACAGGCATACATACGTAATGGGTACGTATGTAGGTACGTGAGAAGGGCCCGTCATGTTTTATTTATTCGCGGCGAACTGGTAATAGAGTCGTGCCGTGAGAGCGGCCGGCACGTTTTTTGCCGACCGTACGCCAGACGTGTATTGAGACGTCTCTGGATGCTGATGTCTTGTTGTCTGTCCGTACTAACTTTCAACATGACGGAGACATTTATTTTTAATGTTTTTGTAGAGACAACAAGCGTTAAAGCGTTGCTTGATCTTGTTGGCTGTACATTGTAGAGCTGGCTACGGGAAGACAATGTCTTTTAGCTGTTGATTTTAATCACCTTACAATATCCAAAAATAAAGTAAAAGTAAAAAGGAAAGTACACTTTATTGCACAAATAAATAATACACAAATGTAAGGAGGATTGGCTTACCAACAAGCAGCACTTTTAATAATAAAAAGTTCAAAGCATTTTTCATCAAATTTCTTTGGATCCAGACAGCTGCAAGGGGATATTAAAAATCCATTCATCACACTAACAGCAAAAAATAAGTATTCTGATTCACACTCGAACACGGCGACTGCGAAATCTGGAGAGACGAGGAGGTATTTCCATCCTACCCACCTTCCCCCGATCCGTCAGGGTGGGGGATGCCTCCCTTTTGACAGGAAATGATTGTCTAATATTAGCTTTGTTATAAGGTTCCTCTTTTGGGATTTAAGCGTACCTTTATCGCAGAATGTTGGCAATGTATCATTACGTATATAGTTTTAGGTTTGAAATTAACGCTGTTCGCGTAGACATGAGTAAATACACTTGCTTCTGATTATAACAATATGAAACTTATTGGAATAATGTTTCTATTCATGCTTAATGAGTAGGGATGTACTGTACGTAACTAAATTTATTCAAAGTTTAGTAACTACTAGACCACAGGTTCTCAAACTTATTTCGCCCACTTTGAGAATAAAAAAATTTCAAACGCCCCCTAAAATTTTTATACTTACTATCTGTTGCGTATCGTAAAAACAGTTATTGAAATTATTATTTTTAAACATGCCATATCCTATTTCGAAACAATAAAAATCATAATTATTCTTTAAAAATATCTTATTTAAGGGTATTTTTATCCAAATTAAAACAAAGTTTTGAATTTTAAAAAAACCTGTGAGATTATGTATTCTCTGACAAATAAATGATTGATTGATTGATTGAAAACTTCATACTGAGCATGTTAAAACAACCACCGATAATTCTGTCAAATCATGCACAAATCGCGTTGTTTAAAGAACTTGATTGCTAAAAACACAGCATACGGGCTAAGAAAATAGTAAAAAAATCAGGGTAAGAATAAGATCTAAATTAATTATGTACGTAGTTGTAGTAAGTATTTAATTTTAGTTTGAAATAATTATATTAACATAATTTTTCGCCTTTCTTTTAAATCTTCCTAGACCGCGTGTTAACGCCCCCCTGCAGGCTTCCAGCGCCCACAAGGGGGCGTTATCGCCCATTTTGAGAAAGACTGTACTACAGACCACAAAAGATGTAAAGTGAGAAGAAATGTATCGTAAACAATTACATTACCTACCACAGCCAGATATACTTTTATAACGACTAAATCATTTAATCTTTTGAATGAACTTTTAAATTTCACGCAAAGAAGAACAACCGGTGGTTATAACTAGCGTTGTGAAAAATTTATCGCGAATAGACGATGTTTCATACGCTTCACTACCTAAAATATTTCAAGATTTAACTATACTAAATTACAAAAACAATTTCGGGTCAACGACCCTGACTGGTCTCGGAATTTTTTTTAGACACCCTCGATTATCACAATAAAAACTCTCGGCGTATTTCTAAAATAAACTGTGTAGCTTTATTTTGAATGAAATTTATTAGTGCGACGTCTATTTCGACTCGGTTTTCGTCACGACCAGCAGTTGGGAAGCGAAGTCGCGACTATGAATAGGAACGCAGAGAGATTCCGACTAACTGTGGGCCACAAGTGACAGATTTGTGTATTACAGACGAATACGAGGCCCGGAAGAATGTTTTTTTAGTTTTGTGTCACATGAATCTTGTATCAATAAGTACCTGCTTATAGGTAGAAAATAGAATAATCAGAAAATAGGAGAATCATGAATCTTAAAAGTTTATTCCGATTTAATCTAAGGAATAGAGTGTCGGTGGCAGAGTGGCTAGGACGCCGGACTCCGTGTGCGAAACCGTGCAGTGTCATGTACCAAAGAGTTTTTCGTACTTTTCGAAGACATACGTACATTTACCGACTGCTCTAACAGTGAAGGAAAACATCGTGAGGAAACCTACACACTGAGATGACCAGTGTGTAAAATGGGGTAGGCACAAAAGATCATCAAGGGTCGAAGTGCCGCTGGGTTATTCCCGGCCCCCATCATAAGATAAGATAAGAACCTAAGTAATAGGAATGCGCAGATGAAGTTAGGTTATAAAATTATGCGCTCTGATTAATAGCCAGAAACTGATCAGATCCTATTTAATATTCTAACGTTGGTGACTACAGTGTGTAAAATATTGTTACGATAATATAGAAAATTACTTTAAAATTAACGCAAATATTTCAAAATATTTACTTTACTGACACGTCGCTTTCCGTCATGCGGTTAAACGTCAACATAGAGTATGTAGATTAAACTTCCCAATTCGAAAGCATTAAAACAGAATCGAAATACAAATTAAATTACAGATTTTACCGCGAAATATTTTTGCTGATGCGGCAATAATGTGAATTTCGCATATTGTACGATTTCGAAAGTAGATAACAGAAATAATGGGGTTCAAAAATGAAATTAATTCCACGTTGATGATTTCAAATTGAAAAGTCACATCGGCTCGCGCCATAACTCATGATCCTGAAACGTGTCCGGGCGCTGTGTCCGACGCTGCCGCCCGTTCAGGGTTGTCAAACGTATTTTATTTATTTACTCTTACATAAATTTGTTACAAAATCTTGAAGCGGTAGATCCTGGTGTGGAGGATCGCCTGGGGTGGTAGGTACTCCGTTTTACCTATTTCTGCAGCAAAGCAGCAATGCTCGCATTGTTGTGTTTCGGTTTGAAGGGTAAGAGAGCCAGCATAATTACCGGCACATGAGGCAATCCGTTTAAGTCCTCAAGGTTAGCAGCGCATCGAAAACCCTCTATTAATACAGTGAGGTCTATGAGCGACGGTGACCACTTACCATCAGGTGGTCCGTTTGCTTGTCTGCTTACCTAATACAATAAAAAAAATTACTGCGTCTGTTGGTTTTAATTTTAAAGCAAACATTATTTTCAGAATGATGTCTACTTACGTCTGTTTCTGTACCACATTAAATATTGCATTGTTTTTATTTTATTTTTTCCAATATATTTTTTTAAGTTTAATAATTTGTGCAATGTTAATAAAATTAAAATTATTTTTTTTTATTTTAAAATTAAATATTTTTTTTCACATCGTCTGCAAAGGTTCAGATTGGAGGTATCATTTTAATTTTTAACAATTACTTTCATTTCATGAACTGTTTGACTCTTAATTGGACAGTATTTAGGTAGGTACCTATTTTATTAGAATGATAAATCATCGTCATACTGTTTAATTATTTATTTCACAACAAAACAATCCAACTTAATTAAGAATTCAAATAAAAAAACTCGCACAAAGTTCATTAAAACAAACAAAAAAGCCCCACGTATTTTATTGAAATAATTTTTATTACAAGCTCTAACAAAAAATGCTATTTATTATTCGCAATAAAACACAAAAATATTTGCATATTAGTGACAACCCTAATAGCGGGTGCGGGCTCATTGTCACAGTCCTTTGTCGGAGGTCTCTTCCGCTTCACCACGCGCGATATCTGTGCGCGGAGGTGGCGCCCTAGCCGAATATTCATGAACTTTCACGTAGGTAGCAACCCTATTTGCAATAACGGCATTTATTTACTCAAGTACGTATATTTACTTAGACTTGAGATTTTATCCTTTATGAACATCGATCTAAGAATACTTGAAATGTTTCCTCTACGAATATAAATCTACGAAGAGTTAATATTTATATTCTTCAATGAAAATCGATTTACGAAGATTTGAGTTTTCATCGTCTACGAACATCTATGAAGGCTTGAGATTTTTATAATCGTCTGCTCTCATTATTTAATTTAAGGGAAAAAAAGGATCTACGAGCATTGATTTACGAAGATTTCAGATTTTCTCCTCTACGAACATCGATCGATGAAAACTTGAAATATTATCCTCTACGAAGATCTACGAAGACTTGACAGTGTATCCTCTACGAGTATTGATCTACAAAGAAGACTTGAGATTGAATCCTCTATGAACATTGACTTGAGCATTGATCTACTTAGATTTCAGATATTATCCTTTACAAACATCGATCTACAAATTGTATAATCTGTTTAATGTCCAATTAACATCAGAGGTTGCCTGGAAAAGATCGCTTTAAACGATAAGGCCGCCTTTGTACATTACATATCGTGCTACTATTCCTTTAGTTTTTACTTTTCCTATATTTGTGTA
This sequence comes from Hofmannophila pseudospretella, assembly GCA_947369225.1. NCBI lineage: Eukaryota > Metazoa > Arthropoda > Insecta > Lepidoptera > Oecophoridae > Hofmannophila > Hofmannophila pseudospretella. The sequence goes on along the minus strand of OX376321.1, from coordinate 5,699,609 downwards.
CTATAAAGTGTTTCTATCTATCTATCTATGAGGTCCAGGGTTCACAGATCTTTTGCAAAACAATATCCACCAATTTTTGGAACTATAATTGTTTCATTTTCTCATCGAATGATAAAACTATGTATAAAAAGATATATCTCGAGAAGTTATTAGAACATTAGACATCTGCATACCTACAGAGGTTTCCAAATTTGAAACTTACATTTTAAATACATGTAATTCGGAATAGCAATATACAAAACTACAATTTCAAAACTGGTAAAACTATTTCTATAAAAGTTAACCTAATATCCTAAGCGCCGACCTAAAGACGGAGGGGAGGATGATGGTACATTTGTTTTGCTTTGCTCTATCCAAAATGTCTACACACTTCGATTTAGCTAGTTCATTCTACAATCTACGGTACAAATTTTAAACTCTACGTACAATTAATGTAACTGTTTGTTATTGATTCTAATTCTAATTCCTTAGCCCTTATGACCGTTGGGCCGGTTGCGTCTTTGTTCGCTATACAAATGCGAAAACTAAGGTTTTATATGTAAATATTGCTCGGTGGCAGGTCTCATGTATAATGCAGCGGCTTGTCATGAACATTTGTCGGTTGCTAGTGTTTCAGATGGTACTTCTAGTTTTGCTTACTATTCCATTTACGTTCTATATTGCGCTTAATGTTTTGTTGACAATTGTATGAAGGGTCCTGAGAGATAGTCATACCTATATAAAAACATACTCTGTCTTTTACTTCAAAGCTTTCTAGATAAGCCAGATTTTTTAGGAAGTTTCGTGCAATTGGCTCCAAAATCAAGGGGTAATTATTTGCCAGGCAGGTAAGAAATATATGAGTACAAACCTCCAGCAACAATTACACAATTGAATTATGTACAAAATTATAAGCACAATCTATATCTAAATTAATATACACGTACAATTATAGTATAAATTTTATACCTAGTCAAAATTCCGAACGCCTGACGTAATTCATAAAGAGGTCTGTTTCAACCTTGTTTCAACTTATTTCTCTATTGTTTCATGGAAACGCTTCCGGAATGGAACTATTTCATAATTAAAAATTTGGGCTCTTAATAACCTTCTTGTCATTAAAAATAATGCATCTGTATTACAAGTTAATCTCAACTAATTACTGTACAAGTTAATTAGAAAAAGGCTCGTAAATCAATTCATCCACAGGTCTGAGCATGTAACGCCGCGAGGCGTTCAAGGAAGCACAATAGACTATGTACGTCCTTATCTACCGACATCGAAAACAGGCAAGTCAGAAAGAGAGACCATCACTCATGGTCACATTCACGAAAAACGAGGCCGTAATTTGCCTGCACGAAAATTTGATAATAAATCATAATAGTTTAGACAGAGCCGGAAAAAAATACCAATTTGGAAAGTGAATTGTAAGGCACGGCGAGCACCGCTGCTCGGTCTGTTATTAGAGCAATTATGTTATTATGTTCGCCGTATCTAATCCGAAAAACTAAATTGGAGTCGGCCGCTGCCGGCGAATGCCCGATAGGTTCAATCATACGACTTTTTGGTCGCACGAAATTCGTTGCGGAAGCAATAAGAAACACGAAAATTCCGACCCAAATTATCTAATAATAAGTACATGTTCTATGGCGATGCAAGCGAAATTTCGATCGATCGATAAAAACGTATGGTTCATCATAATATTCGAGACCCTCTTTCGCTACGGTTCATAGTTGGGTACAAATTAAAAAGGGTGCTCTGTTGCAGTACATATTTCAAAGTTCACATTTCATAAACAACCCCGCGTTGCCCTTTGATATCCCTCACTTAACTCATATTTCATTCAATATGACCATAATTGAAGAGATGGGTTGGACATCATTAGAATAAAATGCTTAGTGCTGCAGCGAAAGAGTTCATAATGGTTCGCAGATGCGGCGGCAGATAAGAAACATCGCATGAACGATTGCCTCTTTCACAATTTGTATCTTTAGCATACTTTGCTGGCGAAACAGGTTTTTCTTGTGTAAGTTACGAGCATAGCGTTTTGTGATTCCATTTGAAAAAGCGACGTCCCTTTTGTATTATCAAAATATCAAATATGAATACCAAATAAGGGTTGGGTGGGACAAAAGAAAATCTGACAACTTTTTAATTTATGCGTAAACGAGTACATGAAAACGTAATAATAGGAGCGTGTTGGTAAATATATTAATGTAATAATTCTTGGAGGGCGTTTCGAAAGTCGACGGGTTGTATTTTTCTAAAATTTCACGGTATATGTGTCATCCCGAGCTCATGAAAATTGTTCACGTCTTCATTAAAAATGTCAAGAGCTGCTTTTGTAAGCATGAAATGGTAATGTTGGTTTTCTATTTGGTTGACAATATCTGTATTTCAAAAGCTAATAAAGTGCTTTGTCTAATTTGTCCTCTCTCAAATTGATTACACCCCAACACAAAATACACTTACAATAAAATACAGTGTTTTTCTCTGTATGTACATTATTTTAACACTGCTGAAACCTAGTGATTTTAAAAACATTCATCTCATTGTTTACGGCTTTTGTCTACGCTACGAGGTAAGTATTTTTACACCCGTTATAAAACTTGCGGGAGTGATAGTAAATCCAATAAATAAGTTTTATTGATTCAATTAAACTTCTATTTACGAAATGATTTAGATTAATCACGCCTATTTCGTTACATTCTTGTTTTAATTATTGTCATTAACTGATAAAAAATACTTTGTTTTCAATTTTTTTTTCAATAATTTATTAAGAATATTATCTTCGTCTATGATAAAAGTTCATGATTTAGGTTCAAAGTGATTCATTAAATTTTATTGCAATTTATCGTCGATGATATTAAATTCCTTAAGTGAAAAAACACTATGATTAATGTGTCTGTTTTGTTATAATATCGCCACAAATGTAATCTTTTTTGCTGTTATTTATTTCCTCGAATAAGTTATTTGACCTTATATCGGTTATGTGCAATGTAGTTGACTTCTTTATCAAAGTGGCACGCAAAATATTTGCTCTGGAAACTGTTTACACGTTTATGTAATACAGACCTCGTTTGTTTTTCTTCCCTCGCCAACAAAGTTCTAGACGATTAATTCCAGATTAATTTCGATTCAGGTACTTATTTCATCTTATCTTATCTTACCATCATCAGCCCACTCTAGTCCACTGCTGGACATAGGACCCTTCTAGGGCACGCCATTGAGCCCAATCTTCGGCTTATAAATATCATCTTACGGCAATTCTTTGGAAGATTATATTATACCCTATATATTATTTCGTCACGTGAACAAAAACGCGGGTAGTTACCAAGTACTGTCATAAACAATACGGAAACTTACAGTGACGTACAGACAAAGATAAAACGGAGATAAAACCGTGGCCATCCTTTACGATCGAACTGAACTTGACCAGCTCTGGCATACAAGAGTCTTATGTTGCACTGACCTACTTATCAGCAGGGACGCTGCTGCTGACCCTGTCTCCTATTAACGGTAATGGACCCGATAATGGAAGTCACAGGTCAGGTGATAAGGGGAGCCAACGACTTTTTTAAAATTATTTTTCCTTGATTTTTGATAAGAATAATGAATGGCTCTATTGTCTTTGCGAGACGTGTTTACTATGCGCAGATTTTATATACTTTTAGCATAAATATAGTTGTAAGTATTTTAATAATCAAAATCACTGTATGAAATAATAAATCTTCTTGAGAGTTCGTCATTTATTACCTATGCCTAAGAAAATATATTCAATTCAAACTGGGATTTAAAATGTCGCAATTAGTTTATTTTCTTGACTCTAACTAAATGATTATCTAATGTTTTAGGACTCAATGACTCACAGAAACTTTTAACCCCCGACCGAAGGAAGAAAAAAGTTATAAGTTTGACACGTTTGTCTGTCTGTTTGTGTGTTTGTCTGTGACATAATAACTTAACAACGGATGATCGCATTTGGATCCGGTTTTTATTATTAAATAGAGTATTTTGTCGAGAGTGTTCTTAGCTAGGTCTGATAAAAATTGGAACAGTGGCTTCCAAGATCTTGGAGTATCTTTGATGTCAGATGGGATATCTGGAACGGTAATACTTAGATGGTTCGAATTTGAGCTCAAACTTTAGGTTTATGATGCGTTTCCGATATCTGAAACTAATGATTACCAGGAAAAGTAAGTGGACTTCAATTTCGCAATATGAAACTTGAAGAATTGGCAGCCAAAAAATAAATGGAAATGATGTGGAGCCATGGCGAGGCCGAAAACCGAGCTCCGCATAGGGCGAAACCGGAGCGTCCCTCCGCATTCAGGCGCCGCAGGTGTAACCCGTTGAATGTTCTTATCCATATTAGATGAAAATTGGATCAGTGGTTCTAAGATCTTGGATTATCTTGGGATATTGGAGTATGATGGGATCTCTGAAACGGTAACAGTAAGGTGGTTCGAGTTTGAGATCAAATGTTTATGACCATGGTGACCTTCCTACATCTGGAACCTTGAGGACCTGATGATGACCAGTAAAAAGTAAGGGGATTTCACAATGGTATGACGGGGGTTTCTTAAATTTTTAATTTAGAGTTATCGTGTAATTATGTTTTAATCGCTAAAATCGATCTTCTTTTGTTCCAGGTAAGGAACCGTGTAAGGACGCAACGCTCTTCAAAACTTCGATCGAAAAGGATTCGAAATTCAAATTGCGAATCGTCAGTGTGTGTGTAAAGTGAATGTTTGTTTTGCCTTGTGCCGCTCGCGCGATTAACAGTTCAATCGTGATTTACATAAAGTCGTATTTCAACTTCGCGCGGCCCCCAACATCCAGAACTCGAATGGAATCACGTGTGTGTAAATAAACGACAGCTGAAAATCAGAGGGAAGTTCGCTCTCTAGTTTTTTTTTTCGTCGTATGAAAAAAAAACGAATTCTCGGTAGGTATAAGACGGATGATAGAGTTGACGTTTAAAATGTTATTTATGTAGGAAGGTAGGTAAATACGAATAATAAAGTATGAATTTAATAATATCCTTTTCGTCCCTGGAAGTCTAACATGACTTTTAGTTTTGTTTCTCTTCGTCTATTAGCATAGTCTCATTAAAAATAGATTTTATATATAGTGCTTAATTGAGTTATTGTAATAATAACGAGTAAATTATCTCAAATTGATGAGAATCGTAGAGAATACGAGCCGACTCTCCAATATCTCCATACAGTTTTCCGCCCATCCGTAGCTCAGTGCTACATGCATTCACACGCATTCGGCTAATCTCTCATTGTGATCACCCATGGGCGCGTGTACAGTCGCGCACAACCAGCCATTTTGTAAAACCGATACAGTCCACGTAGTCTTTTGCAGTTAGGCATCATTTCGTCTGGCCGCGTTAAAAGCACGCTGCATGTTCGCACTCCCACCCGCCGCCACACAAACGCAAAACACGTATGATTCATACGGCTACGCGTGTGCGCGTGCCCGTACGTTCGCGCTCCGCTGGATACTGTCAGTGTGTTAGTGTCCACGTACACGGTTGCACGTGCACGCGTACGTGTGCGTGCCCACTCATGGCAGCGGACTATGACGGCTCGTAGATTTGACAGCTAGCTCAATGCGGGTTCAGACGTTCATTATACCGACCGATGTAATTTTCGTGAACTATCTGACAGTTTATTTACGTGTGATAAGAAACGTGCCGTGAAGTTTTGGACTGAATAGTTTTGTGATAGTGACAGTTTTGTTTACGCGCGAACTTGAACTCGGGCGGTTCTATTTCTGCCCAATTTGCTGATTGATCTGTGACATGCCCTGTCTTGGAGAGAACTTATGATGTTCTCAATTAGATACGCTCTGTTGAAAATCAGTTCGAGGGGCAACGGTATGAATGACATATTGCCTGCGGTTTGGTGGACCCCGCTTCACGGAATGATACTATTAAATTCGACGAATGGAAAAAAATAAATCGCCCCTAATGAGCTAGACTGATTCAGTTATGTCAAGAAAGAGGTGATATTTACTGAAACTTTTAGTGCATTTATTTTTCTAGTTTATGTATACTATATTATTTTTCATAAACAGTGCAAGAAACTAGTGGTTGTACATACCTATGTAACGCAAGGTTAAGTGATTGTTTATATTTTTTGTAACGCATCGCCTGGAATATTTTTGTGCAATCAAATTGGATTTTTAATTGGTGAGTTAATTTAATTATTTGGTAGTAATTTCTAGTACAAATAAAAGGAGAAAAATATAATCATATTTGTTATTTCATATGCTTAGTACAATTAATATAATAAATATAAACGTATTAAAGACATAACTTAAAATAATGTTATATATAATATAACATATAAATAAACATTTAAATGACGTAGATGGTAATACCATTATTAATACAATTATGCAACACAAAATGAAGTTATTAGTTATTAAAACATGTTTTGTAAATATTTGATTTATGGTTTGATATTTGGCATTGATACAATCTAAAGTATATATCAGTAATTTTAATGAAATATCCGTTAGTAGGTATAAATAGTATTACGACCAGAAAAAACTATATGCTTAAAACAGAAGGGTTGGCTGGAAGAGATCCCTATGGGATAAGATAAGATAAGATGTCCGCCGATAAACTTCTAAGCAGTTTGGCGGTATATAATTAAGACGGTACTGTATATTATACTATATAAAAAATAAATTTTAAAAAAAAGCCCGCCTTTGTAGGTATATATTTTAATGTTTCTTATTTTCTGTGTATTTTATATTAGTACAATAAAGAAACAAACAAACATATAAAAAACAGGAGGCGTTACCGATTTATAAACATGGAGCTGTACTCATTACATGAGCTAAACGATAAATAATAGAATGTAATTTTATTATTTTGACATTTGATATTCATTTTATGACATTTTATAAATAATAGTATTATTTTATTCTGACTGTATTAGATCCGTAGTATGTATTGACAATGCCCCTTTACAGCAGCTAGTAGCGTTAAGTAAATTTAAATTTGAAATGGTGTACAAACTTACTATTACATAATGTACATTCGTATTTGACAATGCCTTATGCAGCGGCCATATTTTTTCTTTTTCTTTTGACAATGCCCTTTTACAGCAGCTAGTAGCATGTAAGTAATAATTTAAATGTTAATAATAATTGTACCATGACGTATCTAAGCGTAATTTTATTATCAAAAGATAAATATATTAAATACAAAAAATACAAAAAAATTTAACCTACCTACATCTCTTTGAATCTTGTTATTAGCCAATTTTATCTTCCAATGTTTTATACAGTTATTCGCTAACTGACAAGCAAAGATAATCAATTATTCAGTCTAATATAAATAATCAAATAATTATGTACAAATAACTCTACAAAATTGACTACTTTTGCGACAAGTGATCACAAAAAATTGAAAAAATCCAGTTTTTACATTTTATGAGTCAACCTAATATGAAAATTAATCAAAAGGAAATATAAAAATGTAAAAGAAACAAAACAGCTGTGCCGTCCTGTCGGCATCATCGCGGGAATAAATGGTATAAGGTGCACATGTCACCAAGATTAATAGAGACATTAACACAAATAAGCATAAATATTGTTTTCCTTTATATATTATATGGAGTCTTCTTCACGATCTCCTTTTTATGGTATTAGCCGAAACACCGAAAGCAGGTACCCCGAGGGGTCTAAAAGTGATTAATCAAAATCATATCGTGATCCTTTTAAGTGACTCGACGAAAAGAGCGAAATAGAGTTGTAGAACTATTTCGAGGATTGAAAAAAAATTGAACACCGCCTTAAGGACGGCCATAATTAATCACGGTCAGTTTTTATATAGGCATTTTTGTAACGTTATATGAATGTATTACATACTTAATACATTGTTATACATATCTACTTCTAGTAGATTGACATATGGCCTCCTTCATAATGATCTCAATTTTACACATATGTGTTGTTAATTATTTCTATAGTAAAGGAATAGTAAGTGTCTAACTTAGAATACTTAATACTTGCGGTTGTTGGTACTTGGTACTGTACTGTTTCGTTTACAATCGAAACCGGTCGTAAAAACCCGTGAAACAGTATATAATTTAATTCTAATCATGTACTTAGAATACTAGTTCTATGTCTTTTGAGAATTCTCTTTCAAAGTAAGATATAAGTATATACATATTACGAAAATTAATATTCAACGTACACAAAAACAAAAAGTATTATCGCAATAAACATTGTAAAACAGATTAAACGAGTATGACGTCATACGCTACAATACATTTCGACTCTATTGTAAGTTCGGCCAATGTTTTAATTGTCTCATTATGAGTGGGAATCATGTTTTCAACATGTACAGTCGCCCTCTAGCTAATGTATACCATCTGTCAAATTACTGCTATCTAAAAAGAACCATAATGCATTCGCTATAGACTTGAAATTTGAATTGTAGAATTTTGAAAGACGGTATTCTTTAGCGAGTGACCGACTGTACGAAGTGCGATCCGTCTGGGAGAATAAAGTATTTTACATTATTCAGTTCTTGTTTCACGCTGGTTGTTACTGATAAGTTTGAAATGTAATTAATTACGAAAAACGGTTACTAAATTATAGGTTATATAGTTTATAATTGTTTTTATTTCGGTGCTAATATTTTAAAAGATGTGCTGCTGATTGTTTTTTTTTATATCAGCTATATAGCATCTTCAGGGCATCTTCATTTTCATTATGGGGAAGGCAATGGCAAACCACCCCGTTAAATCTGCCACGAGAGTCGTTCTATGTGATTAATTCCTTAGAATCATCACGACCCTCAGCAATGAGGAAAACGACGTAGAAGAGATATAGCATCTTACGAAGCAGATAGTAGATAAAAAAATAACGTTGCTTGAATGTCCTGTAGGTTCTTATTTGCATTACATAATATTGACTTTAAATATTTTGAAACGGTAATAAATCTAAACTGTTTTAAAGATAAATGTAACTATTACATATTGTGTAAGATGTATAGATAGATAGATAGAAACATTTTATTGTACACAAAATCAGGAAAAGAAAAAACGTAAGAGAATGTACGTTCTTCTTCTTTCGTGTTGATGATCCGAGTTAAATTTTTCCCGACCAGAAGGCAGCCACATCGATAGCCCTCTGGTTGGCCTCGAAAAGGTCCTCCCGCGTGCAGGTGGTCGGACACGCGGGACAGCAGAGTAAGTGCTCCATGGTTTGAGGGGAGACACCACACTCACACTTTACTTGATCGCTGGAAAACCCCCAATTATGAAGATTATCTCCGCAACAGCCAACCTGGGTTCGCAGGCGATTAAGCGTTTTCCAGGTTGGCCACGGGAGTTTGAAACCGAAACGTACGTTAACGTAACGTAACGTGTAAGATGTATATTAGGAATCATTTATAGAAATCGATTGCTGCCATTATTTAAAAAAGATTATGATCTCGATTTTGTTTACAACACTCTCAACCCACTTATTATTAAAAATCGTACCTAATTGCTCAATCTATAAGAATAAATCTAATAATGCAATACAAAGCATAAATCAAAAATTCTCAACGACAAAAATTAACTTGTCAAAATTGGCTCCATATATTGATCCAAATACATACATGTATATCTTATGTTTGAAACTAGATTGAGTGTTTCTGTAGTGGCTATTATTCTAACGGTGCCTTTCACCGCTATCTGGTGGCCATCGCATGAACTGCTTTTTTTTAAACTGCCTTAATAAAACGAACAGCATGTAAGATTTAAATGCTCAGGCGCAGATTTGGTTGATGCGATAATGCGCCGTGACTGCGTGCGCACGACTTTCTATGAACCAGTAGAAACGTCGGCTTCAGTTCTTTTAATGACTAATTTGGAATGTTTTGCCCTTTGTGTATCGAAATTTTAATGATTGATAAGACGTACGTACTTACTTCACTGTTTCTTTTCATGTTCAGTATAAGAATTATTTCTTCTTACTTTCCTGAAATATGTGAACTGATATTTATATGGCAATTTGTAATATCTGAACGATTGTTTTGATAATATTAGTAGGTAGATATAGTAAGAGAATGTTCTTATCTTATCTTATGATAGGGGGCCAGGAATAACCCAGCGGCACTTCGACCCTGAAGGATATTTTGTGCCTACCCCATTTTACACACTGGTCATCTCAGTGTGCAGGTTTCTCTACGATGTTTTCCTTCACCGTTAGAGCAGTCGCTATGTACTTCTAAAAGTCTTCAAAAAGTACGAAAAACTCTTTGGTACATGGCACTGCACGGTTTCGCACACGGAGTCCGGCGTCCAAGCCACTCTGCCACCGACGCTCTATTCCTTAGGTTAAATCAGAATAAACTCTCAAGATTCATGATTCTCCTATTACGTAAGTCTTTGAAAAATACGAAAAACTCATTGATACGTGGCACTGCATGGTTTCGAACCCGGACCTCCCACACGGGAGTCCGGTGTCCTAGCCACTGTGCCACCGACGCTCTCGTGAGAATGTTAGGATTTGAAGAATTTAAATTCAATTTTTATGTAGACACATAAATGTCATATTTTATGGCTGAAATGATGAATAGTCGAGTATTGGTGTAGGTAGTTGTATTTTATGACACTTTAGATGTTTCTTTATTGTGGACTATAATGTGTTATTATTATACATTGATGTGTTATCAAAGTCATTAACTTTGTCTACTAATAAAACATTGTATATTTGAACACAGTTAATAGGTTAGTAAAAACGGTACTTACATTGCAATTAAAGATAACATCAATGATTATTTTAATTTCACGTTGATATAGGTAAACAATATTTATGTATAAAAAATAATGCTGTTAGAATTAACAATTCTACATATAAACAGCTACAAGGTTTTAATAATGGGACACACTGAAAAAAATAGTTGTTTGATAAATCGAAAACTACTTACTAAAGTTATGGACACACTACTTACTATGGGACACACTGAGAAAATAAGTTGTTTGATAAATCAAAAACTACTTACTAAAGTTACTGCTCTAAAGCGCAGAAAAAGTAACTTTATTCATTTGAACTGAAGACACGATTAAGGTATTGATTGAAGGGAACAATTTCTTGATGAAAATAACCTATAGCATAATTATTAATGGCATTTCAAAGGATTAACAAATGATAACTTATAAAATAACGTATAAACAAATCGACTCTTTAATTCGCCATCAACATTGTCTAAATACTTAAGAACACAAATGATTACGCCCACCTCAACTTATCGTATCGTTAATTTAATATCATTTGTTTATGTCATCGGCTCCCACTACTAGCAAACATGGCGACTCATTAAATATTTTAATTAACTTTCCAGAGTCATGTAACTGTCAAATTTGGATATATGATCTTCCGGAATGGGTGATGAGATGACTAATAATTTGTTTTTTTGTTTAACCACAGAATTCTTGGTATAAAATAATAAATAAAAGAGTATTTATTCATTCACACATTAAAGTAAAAAGGTACAACACTGTTATTTTATTCTAATTCTTAACCTATAAACAAAATATATCTATAACACGTATTGCCCTGTGTCTAATGAAATGGCCGAGACCTCAGCGACACGCTGGTTTTCAGGTCTCGCCTAATGTGCTAGATGGAGCGCTGGTTGCGGGATATATTATGCCTACATACTGTATACTTACCTACTTAACTGTAAGTTGTATGACGCAAGCAAGTTTAAACTGAAAAACAGTTAAAAACTACTTATACCTAGATAAAATTTAACATAAAGAACCTTACAATGTAAATCATATTGGTATAGTTATAAATATTGGAACAGTAACTAAGTAATAGTCATTAGAACTTTATGATCACAGTGGATGGATACGTATCTCGAGAAGTAAAGAAATAGAAAAAGGTTTCCTTATGTCCATTAGGTTCGAATTATCTGCCAATTTGCACTGTGTGTGAAGATATTTGAGAAACCTCTTGCGCCAGTTTAATTACTCCAACTCATTCAATTACCCGACAGGTGGTCTTCCTACTTCGCTGTGTTCTTTAACGGTTTCCTATACTTACTGTTTTGCTTTCACTGTAGTTAACTATTTCAAATTTTAAGTAAGTTCTTAGTTCCATTTGTCATACTTTTGCCTCACTTGTTTCTACTTGAAATATTATACGTATAGATGATATAGTAAATGTTTGTAGAGGAATATTGGTCAGTGATTAGCACTGATCGGAGTAGGTAGGGCTCTTTCGGGTCAATGTCCTCAAAGGTTATATTAATATGGATATGATTTCGGGATCCCGTTTTAAGTTATCGAGCAAATGTTGTAAATTACTTTTATAAACCTCGCCCTTACTCGACGGATTACGATTTAAAAAAAATTGTGAACTTACGAAGAAGTTAAAACACTACCATAGGTACACTAACGCCATGAATCTTAAAAAAAAATATTTCGCCACCAATCTTAAATGTGTATCAAAACAAATATAACGTTACAAATCTAAATAATATATTTATTCAATCCCGGAAATCCCGGGATTATTGGGCATACTTATCCATATCATGACCGTATGTGGCAAGTACCAAAAACAGCCCTACCTACTCCGATCTAGGTGATTAGATTTTTTCGACATCAAACTTTCTTACAGAAGATTTTTGATTTTCTTTCATCTTCCTTAGGTCCTTATTCCTTAAAAACCTTCCAACCGAAATTGAAGGACAGGTTGAAAATAAATTTCGACTAAAAAGATAAAACCGAACGAAAGTGAATTATCCTTACGTTGATAAATTAGCATTAAATAAAGATAATCACATAAGGATTGCAGGTTTGACATGCGAAGTCGGTTAAAATTAATGTGTATTATAGGCCCCGTAACACCCCGCTCGTTTGTACAGCGAATTTGTAAAATTATCGACCGAACGATTTGAATATTAATCTCAATCTGCGCCTGAGTCGATCGGCGTCATTAGATTACAAGGTTTTTTCTTTGAAACTGATTGGATTTTTGTGAATGAATCATGGTGTTGAAGGAAAAAATTAAACGAGTAGGAAATGGAATTCCACACTGGTTCCACATAATAATAAAAAAAACTAGGTAATACATATTTTTTTTGTTATCATGTGGTTATCATAGTCGCTCGCATTTTAAGCACTGAATGGTTATAAATACGCTTAAAATGTGGTAGCAATTACCTGGAAATTTTCTCTACACTGATTAGTGATATCAAATCGCAACATATTTGTTTACCATCTTGAGACTGAATGTTTGTACCTACCTATTAGTTTAGTATCAGTAACAGGAACTCATTATCTATTTCTATTCTAAGAAAATCATCCAATTCAGTGGTAAGATCATACAGTTCTCTGTCGAGTTCGTCCCTATCTACACTAAAAGACAATTCACCAGCATCTAATACATAAGCATGTGGAAGTATATAATGATAGCCTTCTATCCGCCGACGCAGTGCCGCCGGCAGCGATCATTGCTCTCGTCTATAATTTCGGCCTTGTTTTTCCTTTTTTTATCGGTCTGATCTCTGATTGCAGCACTTTTTTGGCCAGAGTCTGGGTGGGGCTTAGATTTTGTTCCTGAGAAAGATTATTTTTAATTCGATTATTAAAGGCCATGGCTAACAACGATCTTTCGTTCACGTCCTCAGTTTCAATTATATACCTAAGTGTTCTTGTCAGGAAAGAACAAGAACTTTCTTTCTGGATCATAATAAACTCTTTCATAATAAATATTACTTTAGGCAGAAAGTAGAAAGAAATCAATGGACACCTCAGCCTTCTTTAAGGACAATTAATTTTGAACTACCAATTTGTATGGCAGGCCGTAGAGCACATATATTCCTTAAAATAGAATTTTCAACTTCAATCTGCACACTTATCTAGAGTATTTCGAATAAAAACCAAGTAAATAAGTACTTACTTAATCAATATCAGTCAACTGGTTCTTGTAATAACAGTAATTTTGTAAATTAATAAGCGGTTATTTGTTCTCGGCGTTCCATACTTGTCTGAGATTTTATTATAGGCTCCATGCTGACTTTATTAACTTTTGCAAATATGGACTTGCAACTATGAATGTTTACTTTATATTATTTATTTTATAATTATAGATATACACGTAGGTAAATATTACTTACATGTCTTTTTGGTTTTTTTAAAGTATCATTCGGTGCTGATGGCACTAGTTAAGATTTGTAGAATTAGAAATACCTTTAGCTATTTTCTATGCGATATATAATTATTATTGGATTAGCAAGCAGGCAGCTAATGCTTTCGTAAGTGGCTGTCTAATCTGGTTCTTAATTGGTTTATAGTTTCAGCATTCACAACTTGGTCAGGTAGGCCGTTCCACGGGATGACTACCCGGTTGAATAGGAGATGATGTTTTGGCAGTGTTTTGGCCGTGTTCCGTACTAATTGTGTGCAGTGTCTCCTTGAGTCCCTCCTTCAAGTTCAATATGAAGAAATTCTTCAGTTCATCTGTGTTATAATAATTGTTTAGAATTGTGTAAGTCTCTATACGGTCACCTCTATCTCGTCGCTGTTTCAGTGTCGGCAAATTCAGTCTTTCCAACCTCTCCTCATACTCTAGGTTCTTGAAACCCATTGGTAGCTTTGTGGCTCTTCTTTGGAGTCTTTCTAGGATCCCAATATCTTTCACAAAGTATGGGTTCCATATCTGAAAATTGGTCTTACATAAGTCTTATATATTGCTATAACTGGGGGGTCATATAATAGAACGATTTCCGCACTATGAACAGAGAGAACAGAGTTCACCTTTTTAACTATGTTTATAATATGCATAATAATTATGTTAATAATTGTTATGTAACAATGTAAGATCTCTGTTACTACCTATCTTCTTTTTCTATTGAGCCGACTCGAGGTACTATTATTATATTACCTATGAATTCACATGTATTATTACCAAAAATATTGACTACCTACGTATATTTTTTATTCCTTTCAAGTATGTTTACGTATTAGCTGCTTGTTGCTTCAACCAATGCCATTGTATTCCACCTGTGCAAACAACAAACTACGTTATCTTGTGCCTATAACAAGAATACTAATATTACACTTTAATTTGTTCTACCAAATCGTGTAACTGAAACGATTGTACAACTAGACATGTTCAATATTAACTTTTGTAAATAGACGTTGTAATTGAATAGTTCTACTTAATAGTCTATGTTTATCTACAAGTGTTTTCTCTTCAAATCGTAGCATTTACATCGTTCTAATGTATTAGTTATTTTTCGGTAGTGTATTTGATTAATTTGTCCTTGGTTACCATGGCTTTATTTCTTCCTTAAATTAAAATCTATTTATACTTTAATTTATATTTTGCTTGTGTATACTATGTGTTAGTCATTGTTTGAATTTTTCCATTATTTTAATTATTGTTACCATCTAATCTGATACAATGAGGCACATGAATCACTCCATCTTAGTCCTCAAGGTTAGCAGCGCATCGAAAACCTTCTAATAATACAATGAGGTGAGATGTCTATAGGCGACGTTTGCTGTCCTTATACATACAATAAAAAAAGAGAGTAGGTACTTAATAGCACAGAATTTGGTAGTCACTAGACTAATAAGAAGCAAGGATGTAACCTTTTCGATACCTGCCTAACTTGTTTTATTTTGCAAGTGTTTATTGTTCATTTTCGATATGTTATTTTTGTTTGTTTCGCAATTTTATCAAAAATTCTTAAGTAGTGAATATCGGTTGTCAAGTAGATAGGTACAGCCCTTTACTTTTCTACAATAATCTTTGAAAACTCTGAGCCTTTTATCGAGGTGCATAGTGGTTAGTCAAGGTCTTAATTTTTAAGGATTCGTACCCTGAATGGGTAAACGGGGCCCAGTACAGTACGGATCCCCATAGATACGGCGAGTCCTGACTCGCACTTGACCGGTTCTGTACACATGTAGACAAAAAGGTAACACAGAACATCTTGGCAAAAGTCTCAGATACTGCCAACCGCCACCAGGCGTATTGAAACGTAGTGATGTGCCACGCCAGAGGTGTTCCCGCGTTAACTGCGCAGTGTCACGCGAACACCGCTCCGCCCATCATCACGCGAAACTGCCCTAATTACAAATGTTCTACGCTCAATCGTAGTCATTTCCATTGTTATTTAGGCCAATTTTTATGACAACTTTTTATTTTTAAAATTCAGCATGGAAAGAAAGGCTAATACCGTTGCAAAATCTTCCAAATAATATTGAATGACATCTATATACAATAAAATACCGCAAAACATAAAATCTGTAAAAAAGGCAACGTGTTCTACAACAATTTGAAAAAAATGCTTGTAAATAAATGTTATTATACATTTGACGAATTATCATGAATGATAATTTTTAAGAATAATATTTCGCGTAAATTTTTAAATTTTTAATTTCGATAAGTCCTACTTGATAAAAAATTAATTTAATAAATATTGACATGCATGATGTATTAGTGTAGGTACATAAATTAGGAAAAATTTTAAAATTTGTTTAATGTAAATTATTTAATATTTAAATTACAGGGCTCATGTACCTACATAACCTACATTTAATTTTAATTTAATTTATTTATTAGGTAAACACAACAGATTACAACCATAGAAATTACAGTAGAATCAATATAAAGTTATGAGCTAGGTCGTAACCCTTAACGTGTAAACACAGCATGGTTAGGAGAAAATTGATTGTTGTACAAAATTGAGATGGGAAAAAATACATAAATACATTCTTATATCATCCTCAAGAAAAATGTACGTGATTCAATAAACAAATTGAATTGAATTAATTTTAAGAGTTTGGATCTGTTTGCCAAGTCCTCGAAATAACCATAGGTTTCAAAATGAAGTTTAAAAATAAAGACATCTAGAGACAAATCTTATTCACTTCCAAGTTGTTAAAAGAATTCTAAAAAATAATTAAGGTTCTCAAAAAAACGTACCTATTTAATTTAAGGCAGTACACTACGTTACGTTAATAATTAATTTATTTGAAGAACGTACCATATCTTAAGATCTTGGCATCTATTACATTTTGTACGAGTTACCTAACTTACAATTTTTATGCACTATAATTTTATTTTTGCTGTATCAAATGTAGAACTTTGTTTTTATTACTATTGTCGAGCAAACGTGGTTTCATTACTATATTTTTATTGCGCGGTACGTTTTTAAATGTCATAAAACATATAAAACAGACTTATTAATTGTGTTCTTTACGATTATCCACGATTTTTGAGTATCTTTTATTTGTGTATAATAACATAAAAATTAAATTAAATTAAATTCATTTATTTAACAGATAAAAAAGTCCAAAAATGTGAGTAATAATTAAAAACTAAAAAACTAAAAAAAAAAAAAACATAAAAATTAAAAACTATAACTTAAAAACTATGTTAGTAGATGAGTAGATTAGGCATAATAGACCGTGCCACAACGTGTTATGTAGAATGAATAAAGATATTGTAATTCTTCTAGTAATTTGTACATAAATCAACAGTAGAGTCTCTATTACCAACAAATCCGTCAGATAACTGTGGTTCCACTATCATAATACAAATATAGCCCAAGTGCATGAAACTAACACTCATTCTTGATAAACGGCGGCCATCACTGTACGGCACGGCCTATTATGAGACCGTGACGTCACCGCCCCGCCCCCCACCTCCCGCTTCAATCAAACCGGGGAACCCTCGTCATACCCCCACCCCACGTTCCACTCTACTGACTCTGCATTTTTTCTCATAATAATATCGTCGAAAAAATCGCGCAAAAAATCTCGACAGACGTGGCCCTGGCCTGGCCCATCCCTATTGCAGCCGCCTTTTTGGAACGAACAAGTAGAAATCAGAATTAGGATATTATCAATAAGTTAGTCTGATACGGATTTTAGGCACCAACGTGATAATAATAAAGCGTTTATTTGCTCAAAATACATAGTCAATACTTGCGGTTGTTGGTACTTCGTAAAACTTGTAGTACATGATTAGGCATAAATAATATACTGTTTCACGGTATTTTTATTGTATTTTATTAATTACGACCGGTTTCTTCAGGTATTATTAATACCTGTTATTACAATATATTTTTATGGTACAATTTATTTTTTCTGATAGTTAGACCTGTAGATATCAGGAACGTTGGTAGCACCCGTACTAGTTTTGTAAAAAAAACTGTAAGATGGTTGGAAGATATGACAGAAACCTTTTGATAAATCTGTACAAAAATGGTGAATACGTACACACGATTTTTTTAAACACTTTTTTTTCAGTAGTTATTATAAGTCTGAGTTTTTATATGACTGCAATTTGACATTTACCTAAGCCGACGCCGGCGTTATATGATTTGACTGTACTGGGTATTATTTCTTATAAGATTTCTCGATGAACCATGTCGTATCGGAATTTACAATTGTACCTAGGTATCTATATTAAAAAACCCAGTAAAACAGTAATTTTTCGTAAGGTATTAAATTAATAATAATTGTAATTTCATACGTAACCTGTGATCACAGGTGTTTCGTTATTACTTATTACAGCTGATCTTATTGGAAACACAATTGTAATGGAATTAAGTATTACTAATTTGATCTTATTAGCAAAATACAAGTAAAAAGATACTTTGTTGACATTTTTTAAATACTTACTAGCAATTTATAGATTATACAGAGCTATTTTAAATTAAATACCGAATAATATTATTAAAATAAATGATGACTTCAGGGCAGTTAGTTGATCCACCCATTCAAAAAAATCCTTATGGCTTGAATTCCACAAAGGGTTATAAAAAAACGTTATAAGAAAGTCATGACATGGAGACCAAGGACTGGGACCAGGAACGTAGGTCGACCATCAGCAAGATGGTCAGATGACATAAGAAGGTCTGCTGGAGGAAACTGGATTGGTAAAGCTCAAGATCGTAGAGGATGGCGTGCACTGGAGGAGACTTACAAGCAGAACATCGGTTGAAGAGAGAGAGAATGAAAAACCAAAAGTAAAAAATACTATATAATAATAAATATTGTATATACAAACAAACATTTACAGGAACACAATAACGAGACACAAAACTAAAATAAAAAGAAACAAATACTTACTATAAAGAAAAAAATTAAAATTAAGAATTTAATTTTTACACTGGTTAGTGCCATCTGTCATGGAGTAGCGTCGCACGTCAAAACGGAAGTCAAGGGCTCAAGTCAGTTCAGCTACTCAGCGCTAGAGGTCACTAACGCGGGAGATTTAAAAGTTGTTTGTAACTTCTTTTATATTTAGTTCGATGAAAGTTTAATAGGTGGTGCTAATTCGAATTTATTTTAGTTGTATTTATGCTGGAGTTTTTTTCAACTTGTTATGGACTGGAACTGAATTCAGTTCTTTTTTTTTAAATCATCTTTAATACATACATTATTCAATTATGAACCTACATTAATTTAGAGGTTAATTAATTAAGTAATTTTGCCATCTAAGTAAATATTTTAAAATGTATCTTATTGCTTAGTAGTAATTAATTCGATTCCAATACATGCCTATATTTAAATACTTATTAGTTTAACATACCCATCTATATTAGTCCTTCAATAGGGTATTTGACTAATATATTTTTTATTGCATCTATCAACTTACATGGACATCCTGAAGATAGATCTGAAATCCGTTTATCGATATCTCAACTAACATCAGCGATATTAGTGGTTAAAATTTGTGGTAGGGGGAGCTCTGTCCCTTTCTAGCAAAACAGTCCTTATTACGTAGCCAAGGACCTTCTTGTATGGCGCTACATAACAGTGACGTCACAATTATCTATTGCCGTCTTTTACTACCGTCTGATTTTTAATTGCCTGTAGCTATTCTATTTTTCAACGGATTTTAATTCTGTTTTCATCTTTGACCATCAATTTATGTCTATTTTCTTCTTTTTATGAAATGTATTTAGTATTTGAGACTAGTCAAATACCCCTATTGTTTGTTTCTATGTACTTTGTCAAAACTGGAATTATTACACGAAAATGTAAATTCTATAATCGCAAAGCTTAACCCTTATCAGCTATGACAGCATCTAAATTAATAGTGCGTGAAGGTATTTAACAAAGTGTGACCTTATGGGAGATTTTGTATAAGATTTATGACTCTTCTGCATACCCAGCTGAAAAGTCAACGGACTTTATGCATCTTTTTGTATGCATGACCTTTTTTAATTAATGGGGGGGGGGGGGGGGGGGGGGGGGGGGGAAGAGACTGGGTGAGAGACAGAGAGATTTTACAGTAAACAGGTTTTGGGCACATGCGACTATCTACTATCTGAAACTCATCAACTTCCTTAAACCCTTGATCCTAGCTACGGGCCTGACTGTCACAGACGTAGTCGCGGGCAGGCTGTACAGCGATGCACAACTATGTATAACGCTGTACAGCAATGTGCTTCGCAAGAATTTTGTATCCGTTACTGCCGAGTTATTAAACAAAATTTCAGTTCTTGTCTCGCATATCCTCGCCTATCCAGGCCTTGTACACCGACGATGCGCTAGGAGAAAACTTACATTTTGCCATACAATTTTCAATTCCATCGCATCGCATCCTAGCCAGTGGACACGCACCCTCAGTGATGTTCTTGGTAGATTTAGTGGGGATGATTTGCCAATGGCTACCCCATTTCTTACACAATGTGCCGGGTTTCCTCCCGATGTTTTCCTTCACCTTTAGAGCAGTCGGTAAAAGTACAGTTGATGTAAGTCTTCGAAAAAGTTCAGAACACTAATTGAGCACTAGCTAAATTATACCGTGTGTCAAAAACCTTCGATACAAAAAAAATGCGCGATGTGATACAATTCAGTTTTTGACGTTTTGTGTAGATTACATGACTTGCCTGGTATCGAATCCCGCATTCGTCATCTTAGCCACTCTACGTCACCAACGCTCCTTGATCATCAGCCTATTAATGTCCCCACTGTTGGGGCACAAGTCTCTCCTAGCACAAGGGGGTACGGGCCATGATCCACCGAGCGGGCCCAATGCTGATTGGTGGATTTCACATGCCTACGGAAATTTATCATTTCCTCAGACATGCAGGTTTCCTTCACCGTTAGAGCAGTCGGTAAATTTACATAGGTTATCGAAAAAATTCGATAAACTCATTGGTCAAACTCCTGGCATGGTTTCAAACCCGAATCTCCCGCACGGGAGTCCGGCTTCCTAGCCACTAGGCCACCAACGCTCCCTAGGTCACCGACGCTCCCTAGGCCACCGACGCTCCTTAATTACCGAGAACTAAATTCATCGATCGATTCACCAATAGCAGTTGAAAGGGGTTTATTGGAAACAGCCTTGCTGGTACGAAGTTTGATGAATGAGTTTCATCGCCGGCTGCGGAGCGGAAGCGCTCAGATACCGCCCGCCCGGCGCGGCGCGTAAATTAACTCGCCCGCCATGTCGCGCTTCCGGCTACATTTCTGCTGGGATTTAGATTTGGTTGTTTATAAACAAACCCTTATATTATTTTATCAGTAAAAGTACTTTTATCTTGTTGTTCGTAGTATGTTTTTTTACAATACATTTTTTATTTTAATTTTATTAGGTAAATATTATTAGGGTAAGTAGCTTTTACAGCTTTATTTACAGTTTGAGTTATTATTATGAATGAAAGCCTAAGTTATTTATAACCTTCCATTCCATAGTAAGTAAATTACAAGAAATTGAATTAAAATTACTTTTTATGTAAACTACATAAATTAATTTTCATGTAATTTTTATTTTTTTCTGGTATATATTGTATAATAATATAACCTTATTACGAAATAGAGCATTATTACACTAGAAAATCAAAATGAAGTAGGATTAAAAAAAAATTACACTACATATTTAATCCTACAGTTTCCTTGGTATCAGCTACCTAACATTTTCCAGCTGCAAACATTTCCAGTTGATATTCCGGTTGGTAATTGGATGGATATACTGGTGTAACAAAAACACCCTATAGTCCCGAAAGGGGTGTTCAGTCAGTATACACAACTGAATAACTTTCACTATGTGGGCCAACACTGAAATCGCGAAAAAAATATTTGCTGTTCCATACAAAAACTCAATACATACACGACCGAAATCTATAAAACAGCTGAATTTTTTCGCGATTTTTTTGGATTTTGCCCCATAGTAAAAGTTGTTCAGTTAAGGATACTGAAGGGGTGCTTTCGGGATTATAGGGGATTTTTGTTAGACCCTCTGTATAGTAACTCTGTGGTAGTAGGTAGCGTAGTAGGCAGGTATCGTATACCCCGATCTTTAGACGAGGCGTTTTCTAAATTTCTGATTGAAGCATGTTAGGTTGTTAACGACGGTGATAGTTTCTTTAAATTAAGACAGATGGCGCTGACATAAAAGTTCAACCTTTCTTTGGTAGATGGCGCTTACCCAGTTTTTATCATTTGAGCGACTTGTTTAATAAATAAATTTATTCTCATTGACAAGGATGTCACAAACAACTCAAATCAAATAGATAAACATAAAAAAATTTTCTATAAATGTTACATTTAATTTTAAATAAAGTCGCCAACTCGACCACTGTGCATGCCGAATGTGGCGAAACATGTGATCTTTAAAACAGATTGTAACATCTCACTTACCATATTTCTAGATAATAAAATTTCATTTCATTTCGATCATTGTTATATTTTTTCCAAAAGAAAGCAACTCGAAAAGAGAATGGCGTACTTACTTCCTACCTTAGAAAGTCACATACCTTTTACTGAACAATCTTCGTAGAACCCCATTGTTCCATCAAACATACAATGTTAGCATTACGTGTAGCAATAGCAATTACAAAGGTGTCGGCGTTTATATCTCGCTATAAATCAGCTCTGCGCGATATAACAATTAGCCGGCATGATAGCAATGTTAATTAAACGGTGATAATACCGCAACCACAGCGCTGTGGTGGCCGGTTTCGGAACTACAATACGATGGAATACCCCTGACCATAACGGCTACTTGGGACTTAGGTATAGCTTCATTGGTAGAGCACCCAAATAACAATCGTAGAGGTACCCATTAGAGAGTGTACGAGTAACGATGTCGTCTTCATCGTCCATATCAACCTCCTTGCCATCCATTTCAACCTCATTGTTAGCGTTTATCTCACCTCATTTCGTGTTGGCATTTTCATTTCTTCATCTACATTTTCAAAATTCAAATCATATTCCCATTCCATTTCTAAATTCCATTAATTTCATTGTTTTTACTGATTCTCTCTGTATTTTTGTCCTGAACGGACAGACGTAATTATTTCCGTTTTATAAAATTGTCTCCAGAACAACACAATAGTAGAAAATAGGTAGTAGTACTACCTATTTTCTACTATTGTGTTGTTCTGTTCCTGATAAATATAATATCTACTATTACCAAGTTTCTTCGATTACTTACCGTGCAGTGCTATGTACCAATGAGTTTTTCGTATTTTTCGAAGACTTACGTACATTGACTGCTCTGACGGTGAAGGAAAACATCGTGAGGAAACCTGCACACTGAATTGGCCAGTGTGTAAAATGGGGTAGGTACAAAAGATCCTCAAGGGTCGAAGTGCCGCTGGGGTTATTCCCGGCCCCCTATCATAAGATAAGATAAGATTCTTCGATTACTTCATCTGCACACTGTCCTAGAAACCTGCTAGCCGGCACCTAGAGGGCAGATTGTAGCAAGAGTAGAGCTACAGAACTTACTAAGCCCGTGTGCTCTCATCTTCGACCTCATCGTCACTTACCACCAGGTGAAATTGAGGTCAAATGCGGGTTTAGTCGTAAATAAAATTAATAAATTTAAATACTGTGCAACGCGGAATAAAACGAGTAAAACGTGCACGAAAATCAGCAGGGACAGAAGGCTGTTATTTATACCTAAATTAATTTTGTATTACATGCAATCATTGCTCGCTTGCGTGCATTATACATGATCATTCTGTGTTGATACACTTGATGATAATGATGATGATAAGAAATTAAGCCAAGAAATGTATGATGAATATTCGCATTTTCTTTATGTACTTTCCATACTTACACAGCTCTCAGCATCTCATTGTTTTTCTGATAAACCGGTAGAGTTGGAAGCTAAAGGGAATATGGCCCTAAGGCACGCAATTAAATTATATTGTAATTCAATTACCGTGCCAATAATTGAATTTTAGCACCTGCTAATGAATGTTAACTCGTCGTTAATGTAATGACCTGCAATTAGCTGTCAATTTAAATGCTAATATGGTCGGATCGTCATGCAACTTTGTATGAAACTTTTTAAATATTTAACGATACCATAAGCAGGCTGGCACTATGGGAATTTAATGTGGGTTTTAGTAGTAAAATACCATAAAAATGTCCCATTAATATAATGGATCAGAACTAAAACTCGAATTCTCGATTCTAATTAAACCAATGGGTTTTGTATAACCTCAATTATTTTACAGTTTTATAGCAAAATGCATACACCCACACTTATATTTTAAACACATAGATTTTGACTTCTATTGGGTGTAAGTACCTAATTGCATTTTTTCCAAAAGCTGTAAGTATATCAGCAATATTAATATCCAACCTACGCGTGTGGTCTGACTGCCTGACACATTATAAATCAAATTGAATAATTGCAAATAGTTACTATGTATTTGAATTTAATTATTAATTACGACTATCTTTATCATTTGACGTGAATTGATAAAAGTTGCTACCTACCATATCTTTGGAGTAGCCTTCTTGCTCCAGTAATTTGGTGAGATCATTTCAGTATTTAGCAAATAGATATATTCATTTGTTTAAACGATCATAGATGTGTACCAATATGATTACGGATCGGATGGTCTTCAAAGCAAAATTATGATAATGAGATCGATCCCCTGTCTTTAATATTTATAAATAACTCCCATCAACCTCAACATAAATTTTTAAAATTTTGCAAAACGAGTCAGGGTCAATTAATTCCGAATTTCAGCTAGATCGGAAAAAGATATTCTAGTCCCGTGTCCATAAAAATGATATGTAATTAACTACAGATTACTCCCTGATCGGTTGGAAAGTCGGAAGTCCTCCGGGTAGTTTCGGCCTGTTTCGAAGGCAGACTTGAGGATGACTTCCGACTTTCATCACTGAGTATTCCGTAGTTAATTACCGATACGTAGGTAAATGCCAAAGTTGCCAAATTACGTCTTAGTCGCGGAATGTTCAAGTCGTAAAATGTCCAGATCTGAAAATGTCAAGATTGCAAAACGTCCAGTCACAATGTGTGCAATAGCCAACGAGCCACACGATGCGGTCACGAGCGGTACATTTCGTAAATTACATACTTACGAGTATTTGAAAATGTCTCACTACAGTTTCAATTCAATACAAAATGATCACGGGCTAACAGCAAGTAATTCAACAACATCTTTTTAGAAACTCATTAAATAATATACTCAAAACACAAACAAAGCAAAAAACCGTTTCCTTAAAATACTAGTTACCTTAAATCTTGTGACGTTCCTTTCTATAACTACGACGTAGGAAGGAACAGAGTATATTTTAGTGGAGGTTGAATTCTTAGGACTTTTCTGATGATAATTAAGTATCTCTATCCATAGTAATTGTCTCTCTACGTTATGTTTTACAATGGTCAACACATCAGGCTATGGTATAAATATTATGGTAAGTATAAATACGAGTAGGTATATCATACGAATGTCAATGCGACAGGATTATACAGAGTGTGTCTTATGTGTCTTGCACTGTACCGGCAGTTACTAAACTCTATGCAATGCCTTCTATTCTACAAAAACAAGGTTCGTTATTTTTGATACGAGTTAAATTTTTGTACATCATAACGATAAATAAAATCGTAGTGTAGCTTTTTAAGGAAAATAAATTTATTTTATTTATTTTTTATTTATTTATTTTATCCACATTAGTCACTATACAAAGATAAGACCACTCGATTGGTTATCATTTTGACGTGCCCAGATACAGAATGATGTGGGGCAGACTCAGAAGCCTTTGAAGCTGGCCCCTGATCCCTGCTCCGCTCGGAGTCAGGAATGTCAGACATTTTGATTGCTCAGCCCGTAATTGATGGCGTTGGCTTTGATTAACAGATTCCTACCTGCTAGTGGTTAGGTTACATACGAGATGTATCCCCAGGTATCTGAAATTTTAGATGTAAGTATGTATTTGCTTTGTCTATTTTATAATTTGTTTTCCTAAAGACATTCGTAACATACTATCAAGCTTTTACATTATGGAAATTCTGAGAAAAATATATAAATCCATTTGGCTGAAAGACACATGGCTTCCTTCGATGTTCGGTGAGATGGACATCCTGCAAGAAAAATTAACGTTTGAATTCAATTTACGACATTCAGTGTACTTAAGTATTAATTTCTGTTGAAATAACTTTTATTAAACAAGGATTGCACTTCATATTTACAAAGTACATATAGCATACAGTTATGAATAGTGATTTACAGGCGTAATTAGCCACTCAACACTATGATGCCATAGACAAACAGATGCCAGTTTTGAAATCTAAAATTTATTTGTTAAGATTTTATATAAGAATGAAAAGCTTTCACCAGAAGTAATGAACATCGCAAAGTCTATATAAATATTGTAGTAATACCTGTGATAATACCAACCAAGATCTTTACAAAATCATATGACAACAAGCTGTAACTGACAACGAGGCAACAACGGCGTCTCCTCATGAAAAATTATGAACCCGCCGTGAAAATTACGCAACTTGTCTGATTAAATTTGGAAGTTGCTGGGGTAATTAGCACGAACATCGCATTTCACTCAGGCCACAGTTAGCATGGGGAGGATTTACTCTGGAGAGCCATTTTGGGAAAGCCGAATTTTTGATGAAGCCGAAAAATACCCGTCCGTTTTTCAATAGAGTGCTGCGCAGGGACAACGGTTTGTTTTGATTTTTTGTTGTAGTCTTTTTGAACAGCTGCTGGAAACTTAGATGAGGAAATATTCTTTACTCAAAAATGGCAAAGGTATAATCTGTATAGCTAAGAGGTTAGATTTAGATCAGTATTGTCATTTTCTTATGAAGGAGTTGATTATAGGACAACAATTGTTACTTTGAGGCAAATCGTTACTGAAATGGGTGAAAGTTCTAATAAAACTAAGGCCATTACTTAAAGATAGTTTTCAGAGATTTGTTTGTTTGTTTGTAGTATCTTTATTGTGCACAAAAAAATACACAGAAAATAAAAAAGCAAAATTAAAATTTGTACAAAGGCGGGCTTTATTTTAGATTTATTATTAAACCAAACCATTTTTATTTGAATACTGAGTTTATTTAAAAACCTTTGAAATAATCACATTTCCGCCTTCTATATAAATCAGTCAAATATTTATAAAGAAGCTCATCTAGAAAATACGTAAAAATTAATACCAATTTGCTAGAACGTGTCATCTTATCCTTATTGGAAAGATTATCTATACCAATTAATTAACGACAAAGATGTTGTTCTAATTACTAATATTAAGCTTACTACAAACGAATGAGATCAGAAGAAACAGGACAGCGGATTAATGTTCGTGTACTCATTAATGGATGATCTTCCACACGCCGCCCTTTGACTGATGCTTCCACGGCAACGTTCTGATATCACTTAAAGATACGTTATTTTAAAGAGTGGAACTGAAATAATGACAATACCTATTTATTACAATCGTATGGAAATTACATTGTAATGTATTTAAATTTCGAAGTATGAAAAGTTGCCATTATTTTTTAATTCTTACTCTTTAAATATTTTTTTGGTTAGGACTAAGATTTTATTTATAAACAAAAATTAATACGTAAGTATTGTTTGTGTTTAGGTAGGTAAATAATCAAAGAAAGACAGCATAATAGAATCTCCCGAAGAGCAACTAAACAAAGGAATCTACCACAGTTTGGCTCTCAAAGGTTGATCTAGTAATATTCTGATGGTGTTCTTAAAATCAAAATTCTGATTAATAAAGAATTGTAATACTTATTGAAGCTCCCATGGCTTCAGTCTATGGTTTTAGCCTTAGTCCTATGGGTGAACTGAGTATTTTAATCAAACTTTAGATGGCGCTGTTGATAAATGCTTTTAAAAAAAATTATTTACTCAACGGATGAAAAAATTTGGTTTCATAGGTACCTGTTATACTCGTAAATCTGAACCACTTTGTGTTCCCACAATAGCACTCTAATTGACAAATAGTGGAAATGATAAATACAGGCGCTGGGAATTTTCTCAAAATATATCCTTTGATCGTCGTTTGATTAACAGCGGCCGACTGTCGCAGGCGAAATGTTATTAATTTTCTTTTTAATTTGGTCTCTAGTTTGCTAGACTGTACACGAATATATTTTAGTGTGATTTATTTTGTTATAGACCTAAGACACGATATCAGACGTTTCATCGAGTGTAGTTTTACGGAATATTCCATTTGACATATTCATTTTTAAAAACAAGATTTTACTGAATAAAAAATAAGACACATTTATGTTTCGTGAAACGATTCAATTGTCATCATAACTAGGTAAGTTTAAAAATAATCTACCTACACAAAAAATCTTTGAACTCATAAAAATAGTCAAACAAAGTACATAATTACAACGCTTACTTAGAACCCGCGCTGCCTACCCGGCTTAGGCCATGGGAATCGACTCAGAGGGCATAAGAGCAAACCGAGTGACTCAGCAAACCAGTTCTTGCGTACCATAAATCAAACCCTGCTGTGTGCTCCGTTATCAAATTATCAAAAGCACGTAAGACTGTTAATTTCCTCGTCGGTCAGTTTAAAGACATGTTCCATGAACCGGGTCTCGGCTCCGATATTATCTCACACGTAATTGCAGGCTAGAACATTAGCTATATGTATACTTAGTTATGATTGTGAACACTGATTAAAATTGTAAATTTGATAAACACGACTTTAAACAGCTCAATGACTAATTTTCTCAGATTCTGGATAATATTTTTCGCACGTAATAAAGACTGCCTATTTGATAACCGACTGCTCAAAACATCGTGAGGAAACCTGCACACTGAGATAACCTGTGTGAAAAGGGGAAGGCAATGGCAAACCATATTAAATCTGCCACGGGAGTCGTTCTATGTGATTAATTCCTTAGAAGGATCACGACCCTCAGCAATGAGGAACACGACACAAACACGAGAGCAAAAGAGGAGTAGGTCATCCAGCAGCAAAAGTGGATGGACGTTATCACCACACCCGCAAGGGAACACCTTGACTTGCACAAGACGGTTAAGGGTGACACAAAGGCTCCACCCCTTGCTTATACCCTGCAGTGTGACGAAGATAAAGAAGATGATATTGTATTATAAGTTGTACTTTGAACTCCTAAAGTTCCATGCATATAATGTACGTAATGTATAGAGAAATACATGGGAGTCCAAAGGTTCCTATAATACACGAATTGTATTTAATATATTTAAGGGATGTTTTCCACTTCATAAATCACCTGCCATCTCCTATAGCTGTACGAACACGATCTAGTTGTTGGAATGCAAATGGAAATTGAAAATTAAAAAAATGCGAGGGTCGTCCCGCGTAGGGGTTGGGGGGCGGCGAAATCGTAAATTTAAATTGTCCATCCCTCAACATGCAAATTTTCCGAGCACGCTATATAGGATAGGCATGCCTTTCGATTGTTGTTCTACGCATTCAACGTTTCGGCGGTTCGAGAATTAATTGGCCCACAGTTGTAATTACAGGTTTCTCTGTTTTGCTTTGTGGGTTGTAACTTAAAAGTACACGACTTGTACAATGGTTCATGCTTTAATGCTTTAAGGTTAAAAAGTAACCTTTAGGAAACATAATATTTAGATGGAGCTTTACTTAATCTTTGAATACAAATCTAGATTGAAGATTTGGACGAGAGGAGTTGTAATGTAACACGAAAAAAGACAATATGCCTATTGTAATACTACTAAAAATAATACAACTTAACTCTGACGTTACTGTTTTCCCAGACAAATGTTACATAACAAACAGAAGCATCTGCATATTGGTGTGTACAGTCGCCGCCATCATTAACTGTCGCTAATGAAGCTTAAGCTTTTGGGTTTTAAATAACTCGAGTGAGCCTCGAGGGGCGGCACCATTGCCGAGCTCTGTACCATACGGGTTTTTTACTTACACGAGCTTAACAAAGCATGACCAAAATAATCCGATGTAACTTTGAAATGATGTCCCTGAACTTACTTTAATGGATAAACTTACAGCAAGAAAGATATTTATGCAAAACGCACCGTACAGGTAGCTAGAGATCTTATCTAAATGCGAATCTCTCCGTGGTTTGTCATGAATGTAATTGAAATTTTTCCAGTTATACACGCTACTTGGTAAATTCTAGTAGCTGTCATATTAAGAATGTTGTAAATTGTCTACTTTAAAACCAGTAGAGCGAGATTCTGCGATAACGCAGAGGTTTCGGTGTCGCTTGTCCCTCAGCAAACAAATTAACGTCAGTCTAATGTTATATCGTCGGGCTGTCGCGGTTGTCACTCATGCTCCATCAACTGCTGGGAAATGTCGAGGATATGACGGTGGGTCAACCACATGTCGACTCGAGACATGACGTTATTTCATCTCCTGTCTCACTTTCGAGGACCACCTTCCTCCGACCAGACAAAGACGGAATTCGAACTCAGCTCGTGTTTAAGAATGTCGCTTATTTATCTGCGGCAAACGGGGGCCCGTATCACAGACAGGTTGTCGCTAATAGGCGTTTTACTTGGAACATATGATATTTTATGACTTCGTGTGTGTCCCAACCTTAGGACACGTGTCAGTCTGCCTGTATCGACCGTCAGGTCGACGACGGATCGCGATGACTCCGGCGCACTCTTTGCGAGCCAAAACAAACATTCGATCGATCGAGGGCCGCCTCTCTACACCTGACATTCGAAAAATAATTTAATTATAGATCGACTAAGAACGTTAACCTTTCCTTTTCAGATTCGCCGAGGAATCGATGAGGAGACACCGTCCGTTGGCACTGCGTGAGACGCCAGTGAGACAGATCGCTGCCGTGTAGTGAATGGAATCCGAAGTGTTTGTGTGGTGACTGAACTGTTAGTGTCGGCCCCGGGCCGAAAATCTGCGACGGAAGATACGGACGCGAGCCACGCGGGCTGCGGGCCCGCGATGAGCACCAACAATTGCGACAGCATGACATATTTTTCTAACGCATACATGCCGGATATGAGGAACGGAGGAGGGCACGAGCACCAGCAAGCGCACGCGCACTACGGCGCGGTGCCCCAGCAGGGGGGGCACGAGATGGAAGGCTGCGACCAGCAGCTCAGGCCGGCACAGCACCACTACCCCGCGCAACCGGCGCCCGGGATGCCATACCCTAGGTTTCCACCGTACGATCGATTGGGGTACTACCAGCAAATGGAACAGAATGGCTACCGGCCGGACAGTCCGTCCCAAATGGGGGGGCACATGGGTCCGAAGTCGGACGGGTACGGTCCGAACGGGCACCAACCTCCTGCGCCGGCGGTGTACACGTCGTGCAAGCTACAAGCGGCGGCGGCGACGGCGGGCGGCGTACCGGGCAGCCCCCCGCTGGAGCAGGCGCAGCAGATGCCCCACCACATGCACCCGCAGCAGCACATGGTGCAGCACGGGGTGCCGCCGCACCAACAGCACCTCATGTACCCGGTGGACGACATGCAGCATCAAACGCAAATGCCGCCGATGCATCAGCAGTCCATGCATGCGCAGCAACCACCCCCACAGCAACCCCCGCCAAATACCAATGCGTCGCTGCCTAGTCCACTCTACCCTTGGATGCGAAGTCAGTTTGGTAAGTTTCCACATTTTATAACCTTTCTATACCAAAATACTATTAGATATTCAGTCAAATATCAATTTGTCACAAAAGTATTTACTACAAAGTACATGTCCATGCTACAATATTCTTGGACATGCAGGTTTCCTCGCGTTTTTGTATGGTATGTGGTTTGGGATGGAACTCTAAATCTTAGCTTATAAGTCAAAGATAAGTAAGTACTTTAAGTAACCACAGCTCACTTTCAATTTCGTTAAAAATCGGTACATATATTTTTCCGTGAATTCTCTGCCATACCCCCGGGAAAAACTTTGACTTTGAAAGTGAAACCGAATTCTTTTCGTTTAGTACAATTAATTTTGCACAATGTAGGCACAGCTAGCAACGCAATATTCGCAAATTTGCAAGAACACTTTCGCTCCACGTGCGCATTGACGAGAGACAATAAGTGCCAGAAACAATAGCCGTCCTCCTGTTCAAGGATTATTTATGGGCCGAAGAGGCATTCAAAAGGAATTTCACTTTTCATAAAATTTACAACTCGAGTACAAAGGAGCTCACCTTCTGTTTTGCTGACGCCCGATGCTGAACAAAGCGGGCTCAAGTTGCGCTACCATCTCTCCTACTGTTTTTGAATTTGTCTGAGATCTAATTTATGGTCCACTCGCTTGATTTAGGGATTCTATTGTAATTGCCGGGATCATTCAATTTGCGCTTCTGGAGTTTTGGGATGGAACTTTAGTTTTGCATGCATATTCGCGCGGTGTGGTGTAATGCTACTCGTACATAGTTATGAGTTTCTAATAAAAGGGTTAAATAAATTGTGACATCGACGCGCGTTTACTGATTCGATGCTGTCATAATTAAGTGAAAATATAAGTACTCCGTATATTTGTTAGTTGGTCCAAAATGGTAATTTGTAAGTTAGTACAAAATTCTTTAGTGTAAACGACTATCAAGATGTTATGAGAAACGTGTAAGCAGATAAAACACGTGAGTAGCAAACAAAACGTGAAGAACTCCAGAGTAAGAATTTATATGATATAGTAGGGGTAACTGAGAGAGATGAGCCAAATGAATCAGAATTGAACACTTGAGCGACGCGACTGGCCTTTATTTCATTAAGTGCCGTCACAGATAACGGAAACTCTACTGGTATGGATATTGGGTAAATGGTAACGTTAGCAAATATGATTTTATTCTTCAGTTGGGAATCTAGCAGTAGGTATACGTAGAGCTACGAGCTATAGCTCGTTATTCTCGATATTTTGAGAAAATATATAATATACGAGTATATGTATATAATTTATATACTTAGTTATCGAATGGATATTTCTAATTAGCTATTTCTTCAGCATCGTTTACGATGTTTGTTTCCTTGCTTCATTCATATGCATATAACGAATGTGTAGGACAAATGCTCTGTCCCTTTCTAGCAAAACAGTCCTTTATATGCAGCCAGGACCCGCTTGTATGGCGCTAGAGAACAGTTACGTCATAAAACTTATTGCCGTTTCTTTCTACCGTTCTGATTTTACAGCAACGATATTTTAAAAATTCTATTCTAGAGATCTAGTCTAATTCTTTTTATAGCACCACATAAATCGAACTAATAGCGCTCTCTTAAATTGCAAAATCTTAGCGCCTAGATATATATTTCTGCTGCTATCCTTAGCGGTGTAGGACGCTCCAACAACAATCTACGTCCAACTACGTACAAGTTCTGGCGACTCGGATGAACCCATGTCATAACCCTTATCTCACCCGATGCCAGATAAGATGTGCCAAATTTGACTTAGTTCACCAGCCAGGCCGACCCGACTTGGACGTGATAGTTAATTAAATTCGGAACTTCGATACGCTTCAGGTCTTGATGAGGCAGAGATAGATTATACGAGCTTTCAGATAAAGTCACTTGAAATATTATGCTAATAAATCATAGTGCGAAATTTAGAAAGATTAATAATACGGGAACTAAACTCGATTTTAAATGAGTTCAGAGATAGTTTTGTAAAAATGAGTCGACATTATCAAATCAATCATTGCAAAATTAGACCCAAAATTTTTAACGAACTTAAAAATATCAGGCAAAGTATTTAGGGTATGAAATATTGCGTTCCACTTGAGCACACGGTAGCAAATAGTCGCACTTAACTTAAGCTCTCGTTAAAGATCTCATGTTATCTATTCGAAACCGTTCGAACATTAATTATCTACAAAAATTGGCTGCCATTTTGAAAAACTCTTAACCAATGGGAGTGCAGCTCATGTTTTGTTTAGAAATAGAACATGTTGCTTCGAAGTGAATGGATCATTAATCATTGGGAGTCTGTATCCTTCGAGTACCACCTACTCACAGCAGCACAGATATTTAGATAATGATATCCAAGCGATAAGCATCTGATTTTATCTGCGCCATTTATGAATTTGTTGAATTGTATCGAAAATTGGCTTATCCTATAGATTAAAGTAAATACGCAATGGTAACATTACCAGAGCAAATAACTTTAGTTTTAAATATAGGAAAAAAATAGAACTAGGTACATAAATATTAATTGGCACGGAGTTTTTCTGTAAACTTAAGAGACAGATTGATAAATTGTTGATCATGTTTCGATTGGTTTCGTAAAAGTAATTAACAGTGGCTTTGGTATCCAAGCAAGACCAAATACACGTCTATATAGACCTATATAGGTTATACACACGTACAAGAAATGTTATACATATGATACCAATCTACAAAACAGTATTACCTACCCAAACAAAAAGGGCTTTAATTCCGAATCCTTATACGGTATGACGTATATAGCCCCACTAACTAACGGTATAGAAAGATAGACTTACCTAGTCCGAGAGGTAGGCCGCGATAAGTCGGCGGGAATCGAGGTGGAAATGGAAATATAATGGAAATCCCCCTGCACACCCCCTTCACCCCTCGCCCTCTACCATACAATGCAGGATAGACGACTTGTTACATTTCATTGTTCAGTTATCAGCCCCGAGGCCTTTGTGAGCCGCCCGATGATTGAATACGAGAATTTGTTTTGGTGCCTGCTTCTGATTTTCTCCGTTTGCCACTGAAAGCTGGAATCGCTTAGTATTAAACATAGTATACAATTGTAAATGAGCGTGGGTTTTTGTTTGGCAAAGGTTTGGTTTCGCGAGCTTTGGCATATACTGATGTCTTTGATGTACTTGTAAAGGGTAGAGTTTCATTGTAAATCAATGCTGTGCAAATGCTTACCTAATTGTGCGAGAAACTATAGATATATATTACCCAAAATAATAAATAGTTTGCCAGATTATGTGAGAGACATTTACCTAAATCGAATTAACTTTAAGAAAACACTAAAAGCACATACATTACTTATATAGAAAACGTTACTAGCTTCATATAATAGGTTTACCTTAGTTATATTGTGATATGTAATAGTTTACCTACTATAATGGCGAACTCCCTATCGGTGTACAAACTTTCAAGGTTTTGCCTAATGGGATACAATTTATGTACCTACCCATTTTCCTTTGTATTAAACAATAAAAAAAATTATTAAAAAAATATCATTTTATGATTGAAACTTCAAGCTGATCTTCAAAATACTTCTCCAAAATGCAGTATCGTGATTAAAAGTTGTCATCATTCTTCATCAGCAGCCTAGTCAACCCCTAGTCCACTCCTGGACATAGGTCCTAAGGTACGCCATCCACTTTGCACAGATGAAGAGCATCTAGCAAGTGGAGTTTCTATACAATTTGAATTTCAATTTTTATACCATGTTTATAATTTGTCATTCCGTTTAGTTTAGGTATCACCTAGGGAAGTGCTGTCATTTAGTTTGAAGAGTAACAGAACCAGCGTAATTACCTGTATA
Organism: Hofmannophila pseudospretella; assembly: GCA_947369225.1. Classification (NCBI taxonomy): domain Eukaryota; kingdom Metazoa; phylum Arthropoda; class Insecta; order Lepidoptera; family Oecophoridae; genus Hofmannophila; species Hofmannophila pseudospretella. Next base: position 5,663,913 of record OX376321.1, on the reverse strand, counting down.
CATGAAGACATTCCATCTAAGACCTCAAGTTTATTAGCACATTAAGATGATTGCTAAAGGCGACGGTGACCACTTACTTTTACTCATCTGTCTTATACAATAAAAAAGTTTTCCATATACTAGTAACTTAGCTTAACTTCTAAGTAAAGACTACAGACTGCTGTAGCTGTAGATTGCTCGATCTTTTGTCCCCACATTCGCGTAAAGCCTGCCTATCTCCAATCAGGGTGTAAAGTCGATAAAGTTCCATTGTACAATTTCTTTCACACTTTCTTTCAATGCGTGATCGAATATCGGTTGTCGATTCTCAACAAAGACGATAAATGCATCTCTCGATTTGAGTTGTAGGTTACATATTTGAGTTGTAGGTTACATATTTCCCCCTGCGTTAGAGCTTTTCATGATTTAAAGTCTTCTCATAATGATTTACATTGATAAATATAACTGGTTTGTTGTATAGTATGTGTAGGTACTTGTATGCTTTGAAAACATTTGGAAATTTCACTTATGGTGAAGAGCACTAGTAATACATTCTTCATATTGGAACAGTCATGTTTGGATGCTTCTACGTAATTTGAGTATGCTACTCGTCTGTTCCTTTAATTGAGTGAACTTTGTACAAACACCAAACACTTGTTGTGTTCTTTTTTATTTATATTTAGTCTCTGGCAGTTAACATATGTATTTCATTAAATCTACCGTTTCATTTGATAGATCCGTTTACTCGTTATAATACTTTTAAAGTCATGGCCAATTCACCAAATTTTTCCAACAATTAGCTTCATTGTCTAAATATTACTGTCGTTTCAAATTACACATTAATTTGTCGCCACGCTTCCCGCCATTAAACCCCAAACAAAGTTACCCCAAGTAACTTTACCCAAGAAAAACCGAATGTTTTTATTTTTTAAACCATTTCCCTGCTTCCCCTTGTATTTACACGTGCTATTATTTGCATAAAGATTTTTTTATCAGTGGAGGGGTGAAATGGCAGATAAAAATACATTTCTAATTCTGTTCGGTACCGACTTTCCGGTTTTGCTCCGGTAGTACGTCGGACGTTGACGGATGGCGTTTTTGCTCATCCGATATTATTTTTGAGAGTCGGTATGTTAGAACTTTTCGTCGATACTTTATTCGAGAGCTGTTTCTTTTTTAACACTTTTCGTGTTACTTTTTATTCCCAAAAAATTAGTTTGTACAGGATATTATTTACTTACTATAATTTTTCAAGATTTCTATAAATACCTACTAGCTTACTTACCTAACTTCAAACTTTAATATTATTGAATACAGACAAAGTACAGATCTTCCACGAAATGAGTGAAAAACTCTTCTGAGATCAACCATAAGCTCTCCTACAAGCTTGTCAAATATTCACTTTATTTTTATATCCAAAACTACACATTACATATATACATTTCTTTACCTGTTTCTAAAGCACGAAGAAATTATTGAGAAATAGTGTTTCAAAGAACAGACTTTGTAGGGTAAGGTAAAACTCAATCTCTGTGAAGTAGAATCTGTTAACGTAGAGCTAAGTACTTCTGGATTCAAACTTAACTGACAGATGGCGCTTAACATACATTTCCAGAAAAACCGGATAACATATTGATTATAAAATAATCGAAAGTAAAAAAAAAACATCTACATAATTAAACTTTGTGCCACGTCATTCTATTTATATCAACCTATAATTATTTATAGGAATTGTTAATAAGAAAATTCGCTATTTAAGTTATGAGATCCAATATTACATAGTACCGCAATAGTTTCTACAAAAAATGACAGTCGACAAAAAGTTGGGAGCTTATTAAAAAACCATTACCATGTTATAATTACATACACCCACGTCGAAATACACCAATCCCATTAATATGTGTCCAACACAGTGTTACTCACACAGGGGCATTCGGTTCACGATTATGATCGCGGATAGGATCTACACACACATTGACTGATATTTGTGTACATTTTGAGTGTGTGGCATTTTGAGTTGCCAGGTGCATCGAATTTACCGGTGTTATTGGTAAAATAATATCTACAGGAATATTTTTCATAATAAATAATTACACACATAATTATGTATTCGATAATAGTAAATTGTGTAACTAGTGCGGTAAGGGTTTTATTGTCTCACCGAGTATTTCAGGCGAGGGTTGTGATACACGAGGTACGACATTATGGTCACATGCCCATGTGATACTATGATACTTTATGCAATACCTTCGAGAGAAAATGAAAATAAAAATGATTTAGAAATTTAATTCATTTTCACGTTCCTCATAATTAACGTTAGGTACAGTTAACAGTTAAGTCAAGTCCACTTCTCGAGCAGGTGTTACATAAATATTTATGTATTTATTCTTACTACTACTACTACTTCTTATAAAAGAAAACTTTTATCAAGTCCATCCGAAAGTATACATACATGTTGTAACAAAAATCCCCTATATGGGAACAACTATGAAATCGCGAAAAATCAGCTGTTTCATACATTTCGGTCGTATAGGGAGTTTGTGGTACAGCCAGTATTGTTTTATTTTATTTTAGTGTAATAAAATGTAAAACCCTTCTTCCCCATTGCACTTGCACCCATCACAAGTATGGTATAACTGGAGTATTTTAAACTTTAGTAATTATTATGTCAAGTGTTTTGGATAAAATTATAGTTTTGTCCTAATAAAGTAAGGTCTTGCTGAGCGATTAGTCCATATACCATGTTTATTGATATTCAGTAAACTAAAACCTGCAGGAAGTCATACTTACCGTCTACAAACGATACTCTTCAAAATAATTAGTGCTTGATTACTTAACATTTACATAAGTAAGCCAAATAACTTGAAGAGTGTACCTACTTAATTCACCCGTAGTCCACAATCAAGTTCAGTGTACAACGGATACTTTATGGACCTTCAGTTAAGTTTCCCAAAGTTCAGACCAATAATTTCCCTGAACTACGTACTTTTACTTCGGAAGAAACTTGTGTTCAATTAACTGGCAACATTCTCAGAAACCGTCTTTCTCTTTTTATCTTATTTTCTTCGTCTCTTTCGCACTCCAAGTTGGGTTAGCTCGCTCCACATTAATTAAACGTCGGATAGGATGCCAATCAAACTTTGACCGCCGCTAAGCCGATGAAGCCGAACTTATTATGTGGTATTAAATTTCCATTTTCGAAAACCATTCCAAATTGAAATGGAATACATGAAATTATGTAATGATAACCACTAAGCTAATGGGTCTATTATAACATTAGACGCCATAGAGTATCAGTTACGACTTTTTACCGTAATTACGGTGCACGAAGAAGTAAATTACAGCACTAGTAGTTATTGAAATTAAATTCTATCATCGCTGGAAACTCATTAATGTGATATTAAGCCGGCGCGTATCATTAGCCGAGCACAAAAAGCGCCGCATCACATGATGTGCACATGTGCGAGTAGACGGCACATAAATCATATCGTATCTTTATACTTGTACTTGTAGATGTAGGGAGTAGCCACGTCGATAGAGGAGCGGAAAAAAGCCCCCCGTTTCCTGCCCGGGGATCACACATGACCGGCCTGTCTATCTGCCAGACCCGTGTCAAATATTCTCTGGAGCGGAGACCGCCCCCCTCCCGGCTTTCGGGGGCAGGAGAGCCCCCTGGGGCTTGCTGTCCCGCGGCGAAGCTCATCTTGGAGCCCTAATGCGTTCCGCGCTCCGTATTATGTTTGAGATGAATTTTTAGGCACCCGTCGACCGCTACTTGTTTTTATTTTTGCTTTAGTTAACTACTGGTATGTATGACGGCACGGGCGAGAAATCTAATATTGGCGCCGGAGTTCCATGATTGAATATTTTCTTTTATATTAAGATTTTCGCTTTCATGGCGTTGAAAAATCGCCCTCGCCGGCACCTTTCATAACTTTTCACTTCGTGATCCAACGCAATTACTCACTTTCTATCGCCTTCTCAAATATTCATTCGTGCTTTTCCTACTGCAAATTATAGTAATGGTTGGAACAAAACTGGTAATTAGCCGACTGCGTAAGGGGAGTCATTTTTTAAAAAGCCTCGCTCAATTCGTTTCCGTGTTCGAAAAAGCTAATGGGTTTTAATTTGATAGTCTTAATTCCCTTAATGAAAAAATTTGGGGAATTATAGGCACTATCCTATCGCAAGGGTAAGTATGTACCTACGCGATCCTTTAAAGGTATTAACTGTAGTAAAAGTTTTCTAATCCATCATCATTCATCATGCATGATCCATTTTACTATCGGCTTTAATAATTGACTTAGCTATATAGAGATAGAGCCCTGTCCACACCGAGCATCGTGCTTTTCTTTTGTTTTCCCGATATGCAAGCCACATCGTGGTTAATTCTTAGGTTGTTGTACAAGGGATCGCATATCCCGTGCTTGGGTAGATGTCGCGTCGACAGGCGGAACCGCGTGCGGAACAAAGCTCACCGGCCTAACAAAGACGTCACCGGCCGTGGCTGCGACGCGGAGTTATGGCACCCATTGTGCGCAACAATACCCAACAAACGAGTTTGTATAAGCTATTAGGTACGCGCATTAATATATATTTTTTGTTCGCCCGAAAATTTAGCATTCCATTACGAGGGAGAGAAATGAAACGCCCGCCGCATGAATTATATTAAAATATATTTGAATATTTCATTTGACACCTTTTTTGCGGGCGGAATTTCGTTCAATCCCGCACTGGGTTCGCGTAATTTTTAGCGTACACCAAAGCGAAATTTTCAGTGAATAACATTCCATTTCGAATGCGAAACACGACGGGAATCAGCGTCAACACAACAGTGACTGATGGCTCTGTATTCACTGGATAAATTCTTTTTCAGACATCCACGTTTAATACCTGTGGTGTATATACGAGTAAATATGCTAAATATGTATACTCGTAATCTAATACTTACCATCTAACACTGAAGTAGGTTTTAAGGTAATTAAATTTCAGCTTTCTTTCAGCCCCATGCAACCCAAGTAATTTTCCGCTATAAAAACTAGATTTATATATCAACCTATACATGCACAACACGAAAAGTCATTAGGGCAGGTACATATAGTGAAAGGAACTAGCTTACGTTGCTATATCTACAAGCGCCCGCCCAGACCACGGCAATGATTAATGAATATCAGAGCTTGAAAGGCCGCCATGTTTTTCGGTTTATTTTTTTATATTTTTTCGGTTAGTTCCGCTCACCAACTTTCCCTTATTTCTGTTCTAAAAGGTCGTGTGAACGTGTTGTAAAGTTTACATGTAAGATTGTAATCAAGTAATACATTTTGTTTTTTTCGAGGGTATTTCGAGAATTTTGCACGAAAGTTTCTGCAACTAAAATATATAATGTTGACCACGCTTGGTAATGTATAGGTGTTAAGTGTAATTAGCTAGTAATATTATATAAATTCCGCTTTATATTCGCAGCTAGAGAGACCTTTTAATTAAGTAATTAAAATAAATAAAAATTCTAATTAAAACAAAAACAAATATATACATTATTTTTCTCTCTCTTTGAATTCGTGCTCTATGGCAAAAGTTGGTTAGTCAAGACGAAATCAGTGATAGATCACTGACGGTTGGTATCACTGTTTTGATTTATAAATCGAAACTAAAATAATGAATTTGTACTTTCATAAGTAGGTATATGATAAACGGTATTCTGTTTTTCACCCTCATGTAATCCACCCGTATAGGATCGCGAGCCATTGATTTTACGTAACTTATTTAAAACGAGAACAATAAAAAACCAGACAAGTGCGAGTAGACTCGGGCCCTGAGGGTTCCGTACAAACTAATTAATTATGTTATGTAGCAGCCCGCTTCTAAATAAAAAAATCATATTGGAGAAAAACTTAGTAGGTAGGTATTTTACCAATAAATATTTCACTTAAAAACCTTGGTATCTTTAAGGCGAGTAAACCCACGTGCTTCATCTTCACTTATAGTCATTTGTATTTAACGTAAACATAAGCAAAGCACCGAACATTACTCTAGCGAATAGCGATAACTCTAAATTACCAGTTTAAGAAACCCTCGACTTATCATTGTAGATATCATACTTTATCCTGGTCATCATCTGACCCTCAAGGTTTTCGGTAGATGTCAGAAACGCACTATTAACCTAAATATTTGAGCTCAATTTCGAACTATCAGGCTATTACCGTTCCAGAGGTCTCATCTGACATCAAAGATACTTACTCCAACATCTTGGAAACCACTGGTCTAATTTTTATCAGTCATAGCTACGAACACTTCCGACACAATTCTCTATTACATAAAAATGCCGGAACCAAATCGGATCATCCGTTCTTATGTTAGATTGCTGACAAACTTAACTTTGTAGTAAAAAATATATATTATGTCATACTCGATCTTTACCACTATCGCTGTATGCATTTACAAAAGTAAGTTTGTAATCGTAAAATTATGTTTTTTATGTAATATAATTATAAATTAACGACTCCGGATTTTTTCTCATTAGTTGTGCTGGGAGACCTTGTTTCGTGCCAAATTTCATGATTCCAGGTCAACGGGAAGTACCCTATAGGTTTTGGTAAGTGAGTCTGTGAGTACCAAAATATGTGACATATATGGCCGTTTTTTCTGATTGCATTTAGTTAGAAGCTTGAATTTACAGCACTAAGGGACCATAGACCTTGGTATTTGATATTAATTTCGACTTGATACCTCTACCTGTTCCTGAGCAAAAGCGTCTTGACAGCCGAACAGACAGACAGACAACAAAGTGATCCTTAAAGGGTTCCGTTTTTTTCCTTTTGAGACACGGTACCCTAAAAATTTACCAATAATGTGCGTAGTTCCGGTTACATTAAATTAATCATATATGAGGTGCCCATAATTATTATGTTGCGTGTCATTCATGGTATTTCGGTCGCCATCGCCATCATGGATGTTATCAATGTTTAACCTGCTATTTTTCCATTTATTCTGTTTTGAGTTACTACGGCTATATGTACCTATCTTTGGTTATTTTTTACCTGTTACCTAAATTATGGTGTCAAAGGTATTAAAGAACAATGGCGACGTTCCATACATTTTGAGGCCCAGTGCCAATTCCAAAAATCATGTTCTACAAATTCTTCATTCCCGATTTCTAAAAATTTACGACTTGTATGAAATAACTTAGCATGAAATTATTTTTAAATTGACACATATAATGAAGAGGTCCATCCTTCTGTTCTTTTATTCTTTTCTTTCCTCTAACTTGTCTGCCTCTTATTGTCTGCAATTTTGGTTTAAATTAGTAATAATTAGGACTGCGGACAAAATTGAAAATCCACCCAATATTTATTACCGAAAACAAGGAATAGTTCATACCTTAAAAATTCACAGATCTTGTGCATTACACGACCTTGAGAGGATATTAAAAATGAATTTGGTGGGTTTTGTTTCAAGTGTAGGGGTCCAGTGTGACCCACGTGTAGGCGGGGTCCATTAATATGAAATCGAAAATAATAAAAGTGAAATAAAAACAACGTTTATTTTTTAATTTTTAAAAAGATTTCTTAATTTATTAATTCTACATCATCTAATAAGCATCTGATCATATAATAACTCGCTAACTTCGAACATCACCGGAACGCGCGCGCGCCCTAGCGCTCCAGCACTCATCATACGAACACCTATAAATGAAAAAGTTATTAATGTATTTTCAAATATCAAAAAACACCCCGAGATATTACCCTCCTCTACATTTTAACATGATTAAAATTAATAAAATATATCAAAATGGAGTAGTTAGGGGGATGTTTAGCGATTTTTTTGTACTTATTTTCAAAATAGTTTTAGACTTAATTTTTTTTACCATTTCGTGGCTCTTATCGATACGCACACTTTGACGCCCAAACCATGCTTGTAACACCAGTACTATTTAATATATAGCCATGTCGCACTATCGCTGAAAAGGGCCCCCCTATAGGGTGTAGGCAAAGCGATCGAAAAAACATTTTCAATGTTAAAATGGAGCGTCCAAGATACACGTAATTTGGTCCTAGACTAGATTACGTATGGCGGAGACAGCACAATAAAATTGACTTAATCAATCTTCCCGTTCACACGTTTATTTATATAAATAACTCTTCAAAGAAAAGTAATCAGGAAGTTTTTTATTTCCAATAACAATATCAATTAAACTCATTAACCAGAGATCTTCAATGCCGACACATCGTCGGAAACCAGCAATTTTATTTACGACGTGTAAGCGTTTAAGATAAATTGCATTAATCTGAATACCCGACTGATATCATGTACGATGTTGCAATACACTGAGTGATCTCTGCAAACCGGAACATCGCGAAACAACAAAAGCAGTAACGAGTTTTGAACTCAATCCCGATGAGTAAGGGTACGGTTCAGTTGATGCTCATTCGGAAATATATGGCGATTGGCCCGCGATGAAATGTATGAAATTGTAGGACATGAATTATGGATTGTCGATATCGCTTCAAGCTGTTGCTGTATTTTTTTCGTATTTCTGCTGCGCGATACCGCAACGAATTAAATTAAAAGCTCTTTTCACTTGTCATCCCTTGATGAATTTGGTATTTAGGCTTGCTCGGTCATTGTAGGTATCATTTTATATTTTAATATCTGATTTGCGTGTTATTGAGCTACTTAGTACTTACCTCTACAACTACAATGTTTGAAGCTTTAAATTCGCTCGAGAAATTCTGGAAAATGAGATTTATTAGAAACCACTTTTTTAGACGATCTTCATTTTTTTCTTAGTAACTGACTGACCGGAGGAATCAATAGACAGAGGTATACATAGAGATGTTTGAGGGAGATCTTTGCCCAGCAGTGGGGCAATACAGACGAACATAATAATAACTTTTTAAACTTTCTGTCAGTGTTCACCAAATCCTTATCCATATTAACTACAGTTTTCGACCCCTTTACGTTTCGTGATTCGCATAGGGCTCTATCGTGCGGGTAATCAGTACAAATGCGATCCAAGATAGTAGCGCTGTGGCCGGTCAATATTTTAACACGCACTCTATCCAGATAAATGTAACCGACCTTTAGGTCTTGGAAGATTAGTTTGTCTGCAATTCTTGTGTATTGTGTGGAAATTGCTGGGCACAAATCTTGGTTGGTTCTTAATTTTGCACTGACAGTGTAATCATTATTATGAATGGTGAAGTATTTTGATCGATTGTAGATTTTGATAATAGACCTTCAAATATATTATATTTACCTTTTCGAATTATTATATATACCTGTTTCATCTTGTATGTTTTTGAGACTACAATCTGATTATGTTTAGTGTATCTTACTCTGCCATACTGTCCAAATATTACCCAATACAACTTATATAAAACAGCTATGAATTCCAAGGTATCCTTATGTCCACTATAACAAACTTGGATAATTCCACGCGTGCTCGTCGACGCTACGTCGAGAAAGTAAGCCGGGGCCCCGATTTTGTAGCTCTCCCCCGGCTTGGCCCGGTGATGATTTATGACCGCCCGACGACACATGCAGCGCTGCGCCCGCCGCTGCTAAAGCTGCGATTTCGTTTGCAGAACAAACGGGCGGTCGAAACGCGGCGGTTCGGACGCTTATTCATGCACCCCGTTCGACGTACCCGTACGACGATTTATGCCGTCCAAGTTCCGGCAACAGATGATACGTTATATCCGGTGAAACGATTTCTGTTGAGACAAACGGGCGGTTGAAACGTAGCGGTTGTTTGAGAGTTTTGTTATGGCGTGGAAGTGAACTAAGCTAATATTTCATTATTTCAAGCATAGAGCAAAATTAATATATTCACTTTTAACTCATACGCCGGACTAGCTACGCCGCTGCCGTAGCTAGATCCGCGTAGCAAACATTATCAGCTTTAATTCGTAGCACCTTCTTCGAGATATTTAATAAAATAGAAAAAACTTTAAAATTGTAAGTTTTTACTAACAGTGCAGTTGAGTTAGATCCAAACAAATACAAACAAATACATAGCTAAATGTCGAGTATCTATAATTCTTTACTATAGCTGCTGTAAAAAGAAATGTAGATTTTTTAAAATCGCAAACGATTGTTTATTACAAATTGTACTCGTATGTAGGTAAGTAAGTATATAAATCTTTAGATCGGTAATTAAGCACTTACTATAGCTACATACGAACTCCAATATAAATGTCTTCATAAACACAATCACAATTCAAACACAAATAACGTTTGATATCTGATTGCAATCCGACTAAACTAAGAAGTGTCACTTGACACCGGACCATGAACATTTCCAGTGCCTTCCAGACTTGTCCGCTTTAATGCTCTTATTACGTACGGTTTAAATCCGACGTTGGGATCATGTTTTATGCATCTGAGTGCGCGATGAAACCGCCAGTGTAATATATAAAGCCCTCTGGGAAGGAGATTTTATGAGCTATATTGCTGTAACTTTGTTTTGGACATTTTTGGCGTAACTTGAATGATGGGTGTCGTTTAAGTAGTTTTTGATTTTCGGAAACATGATGGATATAATAAGTACATTCGCCAAAGACAGAGCAGAGGTTGATAAAGAAATGGTTCTTATAGATAAGCATATTTCCGCTGAAGTCACATTCTACACCCGTAGCAATATTTCTAAGTATCTGGATGCAATAGAACATAACTGTTTGTGTAATAATAACAATAATGCGACTCTTTTACTGCTATCTATTCCTTGCACATTTTCAAAACAAAAGTTCATTCAATAGTATAATATAATCTGCATTCTTGAATGCGTCCCAAAACCGTACGGGACCCGCGATGAGGCTGTTATCAATTTCCCGTGCAACAAGTGGGCGATAATTTTGAATCCGCTGCAGCATAGAGCCGTTTGTAGGTACTAAGCACTCGGATCCTTTTACGTTTTTGTATTGTTACGCTACTTCAATAATACTTGCTCTAGTCCAGAGGAGAATTCGAAATGTTTAGTAAATGTCTATGTTGATGATTTTCTCATCTCTGTTACTGACCTAACTTGAGTGTGTGGTGTAGTAAGAGTATTTCTCGGGGACATTCATATAGACGACTGGAATTTATTAAGTACGGATAACTCACTGAATACCTAGATAACTTCTTGATGAACATACCTGACGAACATTTTACCCACACCCTAGTTGACTTTAATGGACTGGCAGATGGTCATGCTGGGTTTACTACGAATGTAGTTCTCGACGATATCAAACTGGCAATGGGAAAGGAACAAAACCACTCCTTCGAAATTAGGTCCTGTACCAAGAAAAACATGGATGTTTTTCGAAATCACATTACGGAAGGGAATTGGTTGGAATTGGGAGTAGACAAATTTTTAAAGATCTTCACTGATATTCACAAAGCAAGTTTAAGAAACATAGGAATAAATCAACGTGAAAAATCAAACATACTCAAATAACACAGGTAACAAGGGGAATTAAGGTTTCAAGCAGAAGGAAGAGAGTTCTTAACAACAGGAATGACAGTGACAGTAGTATTACCAAGTACACATACATTAGGATTTACTTAAAAGTACTCAGATGTGCGAGGAAAATCGCTGTGCAGTCGGAGATTGAAAAGGCCAAAAATTCAGTAAAGTGCATATGGCAAGTGGTAAATAAACAGGAATCTGAAATCAAAAACAAAATTTGAAGCGAGTTCTAAGGGTATTGGATAATATGGTTTTCAGGGATTTCAGTCCAACTGAGATCGCCAAGATAGTGCGGTCAGATAGTAAGTGCGGCAACGTCCTGACGTAAGCGCGGTGACTGCGAGTTAACCACGAACCGCGAGCGGGTCACTAGCTTGTCCCGAGGCGAGGTGATACCGTTACGAAGTTGATTAGTGTGCGTTGCAGTATGGAGTTACATACAAAGAATACTGAATGGCTCGAGCTGAGGCAACGCTGATCAGGTGCCACGGTGATGCCGGGGTAATATGTGTGCGATAACCTTTATGGTATAAGAATGAATGAATGAATACACTTTATTGCACAAAATTTGCGTGATACAGTGCGTACAAAACTATTAACACAATCTAGGCGGTTTTATCGCTAAAATCGATCTCTTCCAGACAACCTTTTGGTGGAGTAATTTTGGTAGAAAAAGGTAGGTTGTGCACCGTATACAATAGCGATAATAACAGTATACATAATAATACATTTACCTATGTACAAATACATATCAGAACTAAGGAGCTAGAAATGTTCAGGTTACTCGTATATCTACTAATGAATGCAATTTATTGAAATTGCTACAGTTGCGGATGGATGGTCGGGAACAAAAAATACTATCAAAACTAATAAAAATCAGTAGAGGTGTTCCGCAAGGATCGATACTAGGACCTTTTTTTTCCATAATCCTGGCGAATGACTTGGTCGAATATATGGCCAATGCTGTTCCAGGGATAAAAGTAGTGCTATTTGCGGATGACACCTACACAGTTTTGTGCTCCAACAGCTTAACTGACCTTACCCACAAAGTAAATGAAACCCTCCAGGCATTCTACAAATGGTTTCAGGCAAACAATTTAAGGATCAATACTAGTAAAACCAAGGTTATACTGTTTAAATCAACATCACGGGGAAAGTCTGGAAGCTCAATTAAACGGTGAGAAAGTAGAGATGACCGACAGTATAAAGTTCTTGGTTGTTAATATTGATTTACTCTTAAACTGGAAAGATGAACTGAGCTACATCGAGGATAAAGTTAGCTCAGCATGCTATACTCTCAGGACGCTACGGGATGAGATAACAGCACGGCAACTTTTAATTGTGTATCACGCTTTAGTCGAGTCCAACCTGAAGGTAGAGAGACTGTACACGTTCATCGAGCGCCTCGCACGCGGCATGTTTGACCGCGCCGACAACTCTGCCCACCTCTCTACGTGAGATGGCACCGCTGCATCGTTCGAGCAGAGCCCTGCCCAGGGAACTGCTCGGGGGCGAAGCCACATCCGCCGAGTTACATCGTGCACCGGCGGCCCCCACCGGACTAGACCACGCCAACGGCAACCCAAGGACCCACCCGTAGCTACGGGTGGCGATTGACACCGCTGCAAGAGGGCATAGCCCTGACGCAGCTAGATTTCGAGTGTAGTGTAGTCGAGTCCAAATTACGATACGATCGATCGCATTGTGGGGAAATAGTTTTGAGTATAACATACAAAAAACATTCGTCATTCAGAAGACGGTCATACGGACAATAGTGAGAATTCCACAGTGGGAATCCTGTAGGGAGTCACTTTATTAGATTAGGCATTTTAACTGTATCCTGTTTATACATATTCGTCTTGTTGGTAGACTTCAAAAAGAAAAGGCTGGTACAGGAGACAGAGGACGAGAAATCTGCACGAGAAAGCACTCGAAAGCTGTAACTAGTACCCTCGTCCCCAGACTCAACGTAGTGAGGCATTGGGCTGGGTACAGTGAGGTTATCGGTTACCCACGGAGCTCAAAGGCGATATCACGCTTAGTAATTTCAGATAGAAGTTGAGGTCACTGTTATTGCAGAGGTGTTTCTGATTACTGAATTTCTAGGAACTTAAAAATTTATATAGGCACTCGTGGCCACAATAATTGACATTTTGTAATAGGTAATATGATAATGTCATAGAATAATTTAATTAGACTGAAATTGATTATTAATTATCAACTTTATTGACATATTCTTACTATACACTATTTTATACAATTACTTTTTACATATAATGTAATATTTCTCCATTTGTTTTGTATATACTATTTTGGACACAAATGTATGTTTGTTAGCTAATGAATGAATTGAATTGAATATAGGTCTTTCTAGAATAACACTTTGGTTCCCTGACTATCCAACCCTAAGTTACAATTGAATATAGGTCTTTCTAGAATAACACTTTGGTTCCCTGACTATCCAACCCCAAGTTACAATCATACAGTGATAATCTTTGTTAAAATTAGATTGTATTTTTAGTAAAGTATTTATTAAAAGATGTAAAACTGTCAGAATGCCAATTTCCCATTTGTTTCTCGGTACTACCTACTCGCATTACCGTTATTGTGTTTCCAAGAAGCGGTGGTAAGAATAGTGTCATGTCATTCGCAATGTAATCCTCGGGTTTCGTGTGAGAATTTCTTCGAAGTTCGCGTGTTTGTCTTGTATGGCAAGTTGTTTTGCGTGTTCCAGTTGAACTGAAAATAATCAACTAAGTTCGCCTTTGTTGCTTGAACGAGTTGCCAGAACTTCATTTTCAACTATTTCATTTCAGTTGTAGGTTATTTATACTATATAGGTTTCATAATTTAGAATGTAACCTAAACTGGAGTCTAAATTTTGGATTATACGCTATGTTTCTCGTATATACCCATTATTTAACAGATTTACAGTCCAGTGCCTCCACGATGGGGACCCCAAGTGCATATCCAAGGAGTCCATGCCTCTTTTGTTGGGTCACACACATAACAATAGATTTAAATTAGTTTGACGTGTGAAGTTGTCAAATAATTTTGTATAGGGACTGTGAACGTGTTAACGAGCTATCTTCGTTTATAAAATGTTTGTTCTAGTTACATGTATTATATGTAACTTATGTACTGTACAGCAATGAACATGAACAAGTATTTTTGTGGCTTGTATGTTATTATAATACAACACATCAGATGATCTTTAATCTCTTTAACTAGCTCAAAGACCAAGCTATTTAACTAATCATATGGCGCCTTCTGAGTCTAGACTTTTAAAATGATTTAACAACGTCTTCCACTCGTATAGATTTAATTTGTTAAATTGTAGCTTTAGCTACTCAATCAGACTTATTCGTCTGTCGTTTCATATGTCACGATATGATCTCCTAATTCCTTTAAATCAAGTATTACGAGACGTGCAGTTTCAATCTCAGATTTGTCTTTTTTTAATTCATACAAATTACAGTTCAGAGCAACTTCTAAACCGTGTATAATAGGCTTCGCATCTTCCTCGAAGAATAATGATTACAAAATGAAAAAGGCCTGCGGCGTCTTAAATTATTTTAATTGGCTTCGGTAGCGCTTTGGACCGCTCCACGACCGACACATACACCACTCATTTTATGACATATTCACATAATAATGCACGCACACATGCACGGTCAGCTGTACTTGTCAGTCAGTTAGTCGTAGATGCGAAGGTAGTAGTGTCTTCACTTCACCCAGAGTCATTTGTAGCTCGGATAAGGCGGAGGCGTGAGTTGAGTGACTCTCTGATGTTGACTGATTACTTGGGCAACAAACGATGTAATGAGGTCAAATACCTTAATTCTTGCAATTTGTTTTTCCTTTCAGTATAACTCTGACTTGTCTTCTATGTGTCGGTAAAAGGAAACAATACATGCTGTAAAAATTTTAACTAATAATTATTGTTCCTTAGATTTCCCTATGTTCCACCCGTACTATGTTTTCCATACAACTTAGTTAATCTCGACAGCGAAGAGAAATGTCCAACAAGCAAAAACAATTAACAAATTGATAAGCTCAAAACAATTTTCAATTAACTCCGCCGGGAGTGTTCGCCGTTTACAAATAACCACCATTTATCAGAAATGCCTATGCAGTTTTTAACGTCTGACACCGACCAGGGTTGCCGCGGCCCGACTAAATTAAAACTGTTGTGTTTTTTAATTTGTCTTTTTCGTTTGGTATAAACATGCTCCGTTGTTTCATTCCAGAGAGGAAGCGGGGTCGGCAGACGTACACCCGGTACCAGACGCTCGAGCTGGAGAAGGAGTTCCACTTCAACCGGTACCTGACGCGGAGGAGACGGATCGAGATCGCGCACGCGCTGTGCCTCACCGAGAGACAGATCAAGATCTGGTTCCAGAACCGACGCATGAAGTGGAAGAAGGAGAACAAGACCAAAGGCGAGCCAGGCTCCGGAGACGAGCCGGACAACATGAGTCCGCCCACCTCGCCACAATAAAGGCCTCCCCTAGCTTAGTTCATGCGGTCCACGTTAAGGATACTTTGTTTCAGATTTAATTCAGTAATTCCAACAGTTTTAGTGTCTATTTGGTTTCTAATTTTGAATATTACTTTCAAAGCCTCGGAGAACCGTTAAATCTGAAACGAGTGATCCAAAGACCGAAGTTACTAGATCAGTTTAATTTGTATAAATTGTATGTTGGACTTTCATGATAATATTACATTATAACTAATACGTAACTTAGTGACTTCGCATAAAGAGTAATGATAGAGTGATGAAGAGATTTTTACAGTTGTTAAGTATAAATTAATTTATAGAACAATCTCAATACCAATAATTACCAAAAAATGCAGTATATATGGTTAGTAAACTGCATGAACATTAACATGATGTGATTATAGTCGGCTGATTTTTGTTTCGGAAATTTGAAATTAACTATTTATTTGAAAAATTGGTGGATTTTTTTATTTACTTTTTAATTTTTGACAAAGTGCTTAGTTCTATTTTTACAATACCTTTTTTTATATCATATATTTAACATAGGAAAAATTTTTTTTTTTTTTTTAAGTAAATATATTATCCTCAAAGTTAATAAAAGTCAAGTTCTATAGAACTCAGTTCAATGTTTATTCCAAGTAAATAGTTCGCAATTGAACGAGCACTTTGTGAGAAAAGACATATTTTTCTTCCTTCATTTTGAAACACAAAACCACAAGGACCTCTTATAATTAACCATTGATAAGAAGGCAATTAGTATGGATATTGTTATTATTTAATATATTTGATGTTTTATTTCTTAAAAGCTATGAAAATGCTATTCTGTACATACATACAAGATAATTCTTAGAATATATATGTACAATTGTTTTAGTGTGAATAATATTATTGAGATTAATTTGAGTAACAACGATTAGTTCGTGTTTTAAACTCAGTGAAAGTGTGTTTCGTTTGTGAATCATCTCATCTTAATTTTTTCTCGATTCTACATGTAATTTGTAGTTTGGGAAGGCCAGTTTTACAAGTGCAATGTATACGATTTTGCGATGACACATATACGTAAATATGTATAACTGATAATAAACGTCATAGGAAATCTATTATTATTGTAAAATGTTACGAGAGTGAAGTATAATTTAGATGAAATTTATGGAAATCTTCAATATTCTTTAATAACTACATGTACTACACATACTACATGGACAAACGAATGTTGTGCCATTCAAGAGAAACAGGTGTCTAAAAGACATACGACTAAAATTGATACATTGGAACAGGACAATCAGATACTCGTAATGATATTTAATCATTAAATGAAAGTTACCTTCAGTTTTGTAAGGGCAGAAAAACTTAATATTTAATTTTTCTTATTTGAATCTTATATGGATATAGGAGGTGAGGTTACATGTACACAGTATACCAAAGTTAGGAAATAAACTGGTGGTTGTTCAATGTTCGTGTATCCTGTGAACCAGACATACGTCTTCATTTGGCATTACATTGTACAAGTCTCGTCGACGCAACATTTTAGGAGAAGGTATTTTTATAAAATCATTGCATATGAAAACCAATATACGTAAAATAAAATATCGAACATACTAATATATATATATATATATATATTTACTCGTAACACGTTAGTTTTACGACTACTATTAGATATTGGAGGGTGAAATTCGAAAGATTGAACTTGTCAGGATCCACGTTATACGTTTTCGTAATAATGTAAACTACTCGTATATTTGTACATTAATTTTTCACATAGATTGTAATAACTAGTGAATGTTTTATAAGAAATCAGTGAGCCGGTTTAATTTTTATACATTTTTTTTAAATTTTGTGCTGTGTTCGTTAAGTAAATGTAAATTGTAATAATTGTATATTGTCGATATATTCAATAATATTTATTTATTGATTTGCTTAATAAGTTTCGCTTAAAACTTCATTCTTTTCTATTGAATTGGGTAAAGTTTAATTATTTAATAGCTGTCTGGCTGGGATGCATTTTGTTGATATGATTTTAAAGTTTGCTCAAATATCTCACGTTTATGTTGTAAATTTATTTGTAGCAGTAAGAATTGTTTTGTCTTCTATACTATTAAATAGAATATAATGTCCCATGGATGATACTTCTGTTAATGATCATTTTCTGATAAAATATCATTTTCTAATATATAAAATTATACCAGTGCAATATCAACTAGCGATGTTCTAATACCTAAATTATTCCCTTGCCAGATAGAATCCTCGAATTTGATTTGTAAAATTGTAACAGAGTAAAATTAGGTTAAAAATATTACGTTTAAGTTTTGATTGCTAGGCCTACTGGAGAACTGTCCTTAAATTATCAAAATTAGGTTTGTAGAGAAAATAACGGGAACCTAATTAAAACAATTTTATTTACCATTATGTCCTATCGATTCAAAATTTATGAAATATAACTATAATTAGTAACTTAATAAGGTTAGGCGAGACGATATTGTCATAAATATATAAATACATGAAATTAATAAAGCATAATGATTGTATTCAAAGATTTTTATTGTTAATATACCTTGATGATATTATTTATTTTGCATATGACAATAATATTAATAACTAAGTTATAGATTTTACGTATTCATCATATCATATTATTTATTTGTAATAATACAAAAAAATAAACTTTCCAAAAAATAATTATACGTTACGTATACTACGTTATAAAATAGAAATTAAAATTTAAAAAAATTAAAAATAAATAAAATCCATGTCACAAAAGAAAAATCTGAATCCAAGAGTTAATGTAAATAGTCCTATTTACATTATTATTATATATTGTACGGATTACCTACATACATATAGGTGTTAATTGCTTATCATAGGATTGAGACAATGATCAAATTATTTGTACTCTAGAATCAGCCTCAATGCAAAGCCATTCCATGGTATTATGTAATCAAATCATATTTTACGCGGTGTAAACTACCTATACAATACTTTCTATACATGCAGATCGCGGCCGAGATACCGTCATTATAATACGTTTCCCTAACGACAAAATAATGATTTCGCGTGATAGAGGCTCGGTTCCTTCCGTGTCAGTCACGGGTGATCGGTCCCCTCCCACTACCCCTCCCGCGGCACAAATCTCGAAATTACTTTTTTCTGTTTCAACACGAACAGGGTTATTTATAAGGCTAGGTGTGGCCGACTCTAATGCGTTTTTAATAATCCCTCGCATCCAATGAGCGCTGTAGGCGTATCATTATTCTTACTGTAAGGTGAACTAATGCGATTTTGACAAGTTTGAAATTGAGGCAATTATGGTTTTGCAGAGTTTTAAATGGCACCATATTTATCTGCTGAATGTTTTGGTTGTAATGAGCTCCCCGGAAGTTATTTGTTACTTTCTGGTGTATTATTTTTCATGGTTTTTGTTCAGTTCTATAGCAAGGTCGTGTTTCGTTAATAATGGATATCTAATATTCAGGATTTTTCTAATTTTATGTTGGTTCAATTGATGTCAAAATAATACACGTCATAGCATATTCTATTATGTAGATAGTATCTCATATTTAATGATTTTGGTAGAGTAGGTACCTACTATTATATTTTAATTGTTTTTTTCTATTATTAGATAGGTACGTACCTCTCTACTTTTGTGTCATTTTCGGAACAGTCAGTACGACGTTTTGTTTTGAATTTGTATATCACAGTCTATCTGCATTCATACATATATCATTGGTACGCTTTACTATGCCTTTAGAGGTCAGTATGAAATTGGCCAATCTGTCGTCTCATTGCTGATAACTGTTATTTATGAGGTTCATTTCAATGTGCCATTGCACTTGTTCCAGATTGGGTTCATGGTCAATAGAAGGCCATCTGTGTGTATTTATTGAAGACAATTGGAATAATTTCAAATATCTTTTTAGTTTGTATTTTGCTTTTCTTTCCAATCTCTGCCAACATTTTATGTTATGAATTGTACCTATTTGAAGTTTGACGGTCTTGTTTCTCCACAAAATTCAGTTGATATATAAGTAAGTCTAAGTGTATTTAAAAAAAATTATATAACATAATAGGGTTGCATCATCGTCATCTTATTATTATAATATAATTTTTTTTTGTCAGTCACATTCCAAAACAGCAAACAAACTCTTCGCCTATATCGGGCACTGTCTCAGAGCAGCAGTGTAGTGATTGAGGACCCAGTGTTTCCACACAGGGTCCTCAATCACTGCGAGGACCCTGTGTGAAAACACTGGGTCCTCAATCAGGGTACTATGAGGCTGGCATAGTCCTATATAATGGGCCAAAGCCTCAATAATAAACAGATTAAAAAAGCTCCAAAGTAGAATTTACAAAAAGGTAAAAATCCACTAGGATTTTTGCAATACTTGAACTATTCATCTACGATTATTTCCATAACAAAAGTAACCCTTTTGTTTTGTTTTTTTCTTTCCTCCTCATAATCACCTAATAAATATAAGAAATCACAAAGCAAGTAGGTCTAATAAACAAAAAAAAACTACAATAATGTGACTAGTGACTAAACACGTCGTTTAAAACTCCACTGTCCCGAGATGAAGCCATGAATCACTTGTAATTTTTCACGTGCGACCTTGCCTCATAACGCTCAATTTTACTGACTGCAATAAACCAAAGCAATGGTTAAATCAACGCCGCTGTATCGATAAACACCTCGTAAATATTCCCCATTCTTTTCACACATATGTTACTCCCGGTATGACGGACAAGGACAGGTGCACCGTCTCTTCATTCTGTTGCTTACTGAAAATAGTTTATGAGCCGAGGCGCCGTACCATTGTATTTTAATATGGACTTTATTGTATAAGGTGTTAGGTTGTAGTTTGCTGTTGGTTAGAAAATTTATAGCTTTTAAATGGATCCTTAAATCGCAATAAAGATTTGTTTATAGAGTTGTAGTGTGGAGGCGAGCTTTGTGAGTTAATTTAATTTATGATATAGTGTTTTGATTGGTGTATCATGTTGATGTCATTATTAATGTTATTTAATTTAGTGTTTTCCAATCACATAACACCGCAAACATTTAATATAGACGTCTATGCTTTTGAAAAAAAAAAATTTCGTTAATCGTGCGTTACATTAGTAATTTGGTATGCATGTCTCTTGAATTAATTGTGGTATTTCTGTAATATTTTTAGAAACGTTAAAAACATAAAATAAGACACTAAATCCCTACACATAATTTAAATCGATAATTACGAGTGAAATCTGCTATGCTTGCTACAGTGATCTGAAAAACTTGATTTTTTCTACCTTTCTAACATTTTAACAGTAGTATTTTAATAATAATTCTGGTTACCTAGCTGAATATTATTGACAGTATATATTTTATTTCTTCTATTATATCTAAGTAAATCTATTTCAGCACTTCTATTTTTGCAGTTTCTGCAAGAATTTTTCTAACTCTACTATAATTTTATGCAACCAAATTCAAAAATTGGCGCGCAAGCGACTGCCATTTTGTTTTGGGCGGTTCCCCCGCACGCCCCGCCCCCCTCCGGCCACACCTACGTGACAGCCACTCGGACGCAGCCCAACTAATTTATTATAATGTACGGTGCGCCAAACAGGTTACACCTGCCATTTGATTGGATGTTTTAATATTTTGTCAAAATTGACTTATCTGTAATAGCTGGATGAGTACTTACGTAATTAAAATTTAGATACTTCCTTTTCATACCATTAAAGTCATTTGGTTATGTTAATTTAGTTTCTAGGTGACATAATTGTACCTAGATGGCGCTACCTCCGCATACCTACACAGGTATCAATCGATACATATTTTTTAGGCAAATTAGAAAAAATAAAAACATTATAGAATAAAGAAATATAGAATAAAAACACCGTGTTTTTTGGTTATGCATTAACTTCGACACTGTACTCAAAACACTGAAGATATTATCTCATTTTTAAATTTTATTATTTTTTCTATTTTTATTTCATACATATTAAATACCTTACCTTAAGTTACCTAGTATGACATGCTCTTTATCCGAGCTAGCAATGTCGCATTTTGATTAATTTAAACATGACATTCATGACATAAGTTATTCATGGCGCAAACGAATGGCAAATGGTTTGTTAGAGTTTTGTTTCAGGTTTTCTTACGGGCATAAATAAAGACCCTTACTCATTGTATAACTCAATTAAATTTAATAAAATAAAATAGCAAGTAACTCGAAAACAAAGCGTTTTTGAGGATCACTTCCATTGTTAAAATATTATGTAAAAGCTACAGAAGTGTTTGGCGAAGTGAATGCATATCCTCATAAACACGGTGTATATTTATACTCTGTATTAATGGAGTTCGTTATGAAAATAACTTCGCAATTATATCGCCATTATTATTTTTCTGGTCCAGGTATAAATAGGTTCTTAATTCTAAGTAATATACTTACCCCCCTAAAATAAAATATAAACCAGTAACTTAATATTTCAAAGAAAATCCAAAGACGAAACTTGTTGCCGCGGGGATACATGTCAGTCGTTACATTTGAACATGACACCGATTGAGCTATAACCATCTCGTTTCTATTTATGGTAAGTTACATAGTTCTATCCTTGTTAATTAAGTTTTTTTCACACTTCATCTTCAAATCGAACTGTTTGCGTAGGGGGTGCGCCGTTACGTCACGTAAAGAGAGGCACGTATGAAGATGTCCTATAATAACTACGAATGTCCTATAACTATGGATTGTTTGAATAAATACTAACACATTTAAAGCTTTTTGAATAGAATTCGAAGTTAATTCTTAATGCGAAACTGGAAAAGTTTGAGTAAAATTCAACAGACTTAAAATTTTCTATGACTGGACCCTACATTGTTTCGTGTTACTTAGTGTCACCATAGATAATCGAGAAATTGAACAAAGAACTTAGATAACTATGTTGAATTCTGTGAGTCTACAAAAACAGTGGATCAATCTTAATATTTTCATATTTTTTAAACCTCTAACTCCAGAGTTATGAAGATGTAAATATGAAAATATTAAGATTGGATCCACTGTTTTTGTAGACTCACAGAATTCAACATAGTTATCTAAGTTCTTTGATTTGATGATAATACACTAAGTATTTGACTTTGTAGTACAAATATTATTTGAAAAAGTACTTACCAATGGAATTAGTCCAAACGCCCTACAAATATATCTAGACGATTTTCATAATTCCCCTCAATAAATAACAGCTATTAAAAGGCGATTTATATGTAAGATTAAAGCTGGAAGCAGTTTATCTGCTATCATAGTCAGCGCAGCGATTACGCGGACGGGTAATTATAACGTCATCGACTGAGATAACGCGTCGGGGATGATGCGCAAGCGACGGTATGGTCATCGCTCATATGATGACATTCTTTAAGAACATACCAATTAGTGGTAACCGAGTATCTGGTAAGTATCTGCCTTCAGGGTGGTCGAGTAAAGTCATATATAGAGAAATACGTAGTACCTAAATATATATCTATATTCATGCTCGATTGTGCAAGTAGATATTAAAAGTGTAAACTGCTCTTTAGCTGGAAGCTCTACAAATTTTGTGCTTCTACAATTTGCAGTAACTTTACATTTAATTAAATGTAAAACAAAAGTCACACTTGGTTTTAAAAAAGCTCTGTACTCTATATTGGTCTATTCTTATCTTATGATAGGGAGCCGGGAATAACCTAGCGGCACTGCGACCCTTGAGGATCTTTTGTGCCTACCCCATCTTACACACTGGTCATCTCTGTGTGCAGGTTTCCTCACGATGTTTTCCTTCACCGTTAGAGCAGTCAAAATCTACATAAGATAAATGTACGTAAGTCTTTGTGAAATACGAAAAACTCATTGGTACATGGTACTGCACGGTTTCGAACCCGGACCACCCACACTGTGCCACCGACGCTTTTATATTGGTCTATTACTTAAATAAATAATTATTTAATAAAAAAAGCTATACAAACTGTAAACGACAAAGCTTTGCAGCACCTACGCTGTCTAAAAGCTTGATAATTACATACTCACTTTAAGTAACATCAATAAAGTTACCTAAATATAAGAGCTCTACAATTTGCATGCAAAAGCTTTACGTTTCATTACACACACTCTATTGGTCTATTACATTAAAATGAGTAAGTAGGTATGTTCTAAAAAATTAAATCAAGATAAGAAACTTCAGTACCAAATTATGTCGAATACCTACACCTACAGACTATTCGATACTTGGTCTGAGAGGTCGAAATGATTTTCTCTTACTTATTTTTTCGTATTACTTAGGTAATACGATATTGAACACATTTATAGGTAATAAACATTGTTTTACCTACTTAAAACTGCTTACTTACTTACCATTAAAATGTTTTAAAAATATATTTGATCAAATTTTGGCCGACGGATGTTCAGAAATAGCTCTGACATCCGTCAGGGTTCTGGATGCGGCGGGATCACGGATAAGTACAGGTCTACTGCTGCAGAAAAAAATTGTGAAAGAGTAAGAATCGTAAGTAGGTATCTACGGCTTTTGCCTGAATTACACGATTTATTATAAATTATAGCCTCTCTAATTTGTTTCTATTAAAAATGATTTCCATAAAGTACCAAATTTATAACTACTGACGTCTATAAATACTTCTAATATAATATATCGAATTTTAGACTCTAAAACTTCTAGGTTATCATAAATATTATAAGGTTTTGTCTCATAGAAAATTGTCGATTTCAGTCAGCGTTTTGTTTATCTTCTATTGAAAATCTAAACTCATTCTTCAAATGCAGTTGAAGACTGCAAAGGTTTTCTTACTAAGCTATACACTGTGTCGCAATAATAAATATAAATAATTAAAAATAAATTAATTTAAAGCCACAAAGTAGGTACCTACTAAATGGTACGTACTTAAATCCGTTGTAACTCTGTCAGCACTTTTGCATTTACTTTTCAGAATGGTAGAGCTACTAAAACGTATAATAAGTAAACAACCTTCAATTTTGTACAAAAATCTTGTTATTTACAAATAAATTGCACAAACATTCAAAATACAAACCGCCGTATGCTCCGGCGCCGCGCTACGGTTACAAATTATCTTTAAATGTAATGTGATGTTATTTAACGGTATTCATTGAATGAACGATCACTGTTCATCACACTGAACACACAGGGCTCTGTGTTTAAAACTCTACACGGCGTAACAAAATTCCTGTGCTCTTCTCTTGCTGGGCGAAATTCCATTTTTTTCCAATATTTTTGGAAATACCAAAATAAGACAGACAAACTTTTTACACAAATTGCATCAATCTGTGGGTGATGGATAGATTTGTATGGGAGTTTTTCAGGATTTTGAAGGGTTGCTCATTAAACTTGTCTTTCCAAACTTGTTTTAAGCATACTCCTGTATCACATGAACGACACAAGGACGAACAGGACGACAACATAGACGTAACAGGCCTATGATATATGATAGTCGGAGTCGCACTTGGCCGGTTTTTTAATAAATAAACTATTTTAAGGCTAATTTTACAAACGGACAAACAACCCACCTGATCGTAAATTGTCACCGTCGCCTAGAGACAAATCAGGGGCATTGCTTGTGCGTTGATAGTAATCTTTACATTCTTTTTGAAGCACCCCATGTAGCCCAACGGAAATACGTCGAGATGTCAACATTTCCTTAAACATTACAATTAATAGCGACTCCGAATATAGCACTAAAATTTAATTAAAAATAGTACAAATAAAGCATTTTCAAATTGCCCCCATTCCTACTTGCCCTTGTTGTCTTACTTTCATATTTCGACCCCGTTTCATACCGCATTTTCAATAAAAATAAAATTATTTTCAATTTTTTTCATCTGAAATAGATGCGGGCAGGCAAGTTCTACAATTGTGCCACATTTCAAGTCGATAGTACAGACGGACAGACATCGAAGTCTCAAATAAGGGTACCTTTTTTACCATTTTGGTACGGAATACTAAAACTTGTAATTTAAATTTTTTTACAAGTTATCGACACTGAGCCGCTTGCATGAGTTCAATTCTCATATTTTGTTACACCCGTACGTATATTATTTACCTAGCTGAAGAAACACTGTGTCGTTCTTTGGTGTCAATAGGAAAACCAACAAGATGTTGTCTCACTTCACTTTGTCGAGTGAAGGTTGGTTCACATCATTTGCATAGCGTTTCGTGATGCCAAAGTGTGCAGTCACGAATTTTTTTAATGCCATTTTGAGGTGCTCAAATGTTTCTCTTTCTAATTTTGGCTGTTCTAGCAATATCTAAGTACTTATTTCAAGGTAAGATTATGGGTACGTATGGAGAGTGAATTAACTTACTTAGGGATTACTGTACCTAGGGCTATTTAAGCACAAATCACGAATATAGAGTACACGCCGGGGTCTAAATTTGTATTGCTATAGATGTAGGTAATCTATGAAAAAAAAAAGTTTAGACGGCGTAGGTACATTGTATAAAAAAGTTTGTGATGATAATGAAATACTTAATCCACCGTATCTTTTTTTTGTATTTAATATCTTTTGATAACAAAGTTACGCTTAGATACGTCATGGTACAATTATTATCCGTTATATTACAACATTTAAATTATTACTTACATGATACTAGCTGCTGTAAAAGGGCATTGTCAAAAGGAAAAGAAAAAATATGGCTGCTGCATAAGGCACCGATTAAGTATTTTATTATTTAAAATATAAATAGAAATCATTCCTGAAATCTGTATAATTAAGTTAACAGATACTGATTATATTTATAATTCTAAATATAGCTTTTCACTTGGTTTACCGAAAGGTTCCACCATATTATACATATTATAAAATCTGTTGCCAAATATCTACGTTTCCGCGTTGATGATTTCCGGCAGTATTTTTAGAAGAGCCAGCACTCTCTAAGCCCGTGTGCTCTACCTATATTCGGACACATCGTCACATACCACCAGGTGAGATTTAAACCTCAATATCAGCTGATGGTATGTGACGATGAGTCCGTAGATAGGTAGAGAGCACACGGGCTTAGAGAGTGCTGGCTCGTTAAATCTATTAAAAAATACTTACGTCTCATCATCAAAGTCAATCACATCGTAAATAGATAGACCAACACCCCTTGAAGCCTGTCACTGGCGATATTCACATTTAAACGGCAGGGATATGGGTATGAGAGGACGACTGTCGAATACCGTCCATTTAATATCCGGCCCGGATCCTCTCACTGAGTATTCTGACTCCACTCTTGTCTGAACTTATTAACTGAGCTATACGTACGCTCTTTGTGCCTAATATTAATAGTAGTAGCCTACTTCATGTAATGTAAACTATTAATCAAATTTTTAGACATAACCTTTGCGACGTATATCTATAGGTCTACTTGTTCCATCTCGTAAAATCATCACCAATCACATTAACTGGGAATGGACATTTTTTTCCCGAGGCATAATACTTTTAATTTAATTTTAAATTTCAGTTCTAAATTAAAGTAATGAGAAAGTTTTCAGTATATTTGAGATGTCTGAAACTTTTTTGCGAATTTCAGAAATGCGTACAGAATCTACACAGGGCTCTAAAAATTAACAGTACACCTAACATAGGTAATTATATAAGGTCGGCGAAAAAGTCTTTTCGCATATTGTATGTATAAACTTGTAATAAAATTTCTTTGGCTGTACTATTTGTATCTGGCTGGTTTTGATGACATTAAAAAGGTTACATTAAAAAAAAACAAATTAGTAAAATGTTGTTTCCAGCTATTTTTCATTTGTTTTTGGAGTTTCTCCCGCGGTTTTGTCGCGTCCACACCAGCTTTTTTTCGTTGTCTTGCAAGTAAGAATGGTGTTTTTTATTCGAAGAACGTCTACAAAATGTGATTAATGTATCGGACAATGAAGTAAAGTCAAATAAGACGCTGCAGCCCGATCCGTACTTGGCTGGATTTTGAAGAGCCATACTGCGGTCGGGACGCCTTCTTCTTTGGTTCGGATGGTGCAGAAGCGTGGAAAATTCTCCCAGATAGCATTGAAATGTGTCACACCAGCATTTTAATGAAGACTTGAAAGAGTTGTTTACATCAGACATGGCTGTATGGGCTCAGTTCCCTTTGCCTTAAAAAAAAAAACAACAACAACTATTTTTCATATGTTTTCTTTCTGTCAAAATGAGTGAATCTAATGAAGAAATTCGATACATTTTGAAATTTTATTACAAAAGGAAAAAATGCAACGCAAGCCGCGTAAAAATTATATTAAATTATATTTTGAAGCAGCAAATAACCTGGGCACAGTGAGACGTTGAAAGAGGAACTATTTCTATACTACGTCGGCCAAGCCCCGTGCTGGGACCAGCGTGTGGTAATTCAATAAGATAATCCGCCCGATAGCGGCTCGCCCACCTTTGGAATACAGCGGAGATAGAGTAGGATACTGTGGCAAAGGTAAGTATTTGAAAAGTAATTAGGTGCCTATACTGAACGGTATTGGCATTTAGGAGTAACTTAACGTAACAAAAGTGGTGTCAGATCCGAAAAGAGTGTTGTAACCGGGTCGGTATAACAACTATTTGTGCTACAACTTTTAGAAATTGGAAAAAAATAATTGTTCCTATTTAAAAAGTAAGTACCTAAGTATACTTAAAAGTTTCTAACAAAGTGGACTATTGTTGCCTTAAATAAATATTAATTTAAAAAATTAGGTAGGAATAAGTTATTTTATTTATAGGAATACCATCCTTCTTAGTTGTAGCCTAAAGTTTATTTAGTTACCTAATCAAACTGACAAGTTTTGGAAATTCTCAAATTTAATTTTTTACTAAAATAATAGTTATAACTATACCTAATAGCAGGCTGGAATGACGCTAGTATATAGCACATTGGGTCAATAATAAATAAAACATAGAGTAAATATAGAATATAAAGAAAATTTATTTAAATCATTTTTTTTAGATAATAAGATAAAATTTCAAGTAAAAAAACGACACTGGGAAAATATGTGATAATTAATTCAATTATTCAAAAATATGTATAATTTATGCCTTATTTATTAGTAAATACTTATCACGTGTATCAATCAGATAGAGATCAATCTACTTCTAACTCCCTTAAAACTCAACAGAAATTCTTCAATTTTCACAGAGCTTAAGTTTTGAGGTCAAATACAGGCTAAGTTCAAATTTCAGCCAAATCGAAAACAAAATTCACCTAGTATAATAAGGGCTAACACCTAGTATAATAATAACAGATTACATATTAATTTTAAAACTTACTTAACTAATCCAGACAATTAAATAACACATTTTCTTAGATTTACGAGATAAGTACTTCCAAAATCTATCTGCAGGAAGCGAGCGCCACAAACAATAGGAGGTAAGTTTTTCGTTTGTCACTTGTTTCCCGGCTTTCACTCCGAGTTAGGGAGGAAAGAGGTCGCATCCAACCTCCTGTATCCAACTAGTGCTTCTCGAATATGATAAAAGTGTACAAATTGTGAGAAATCTTCGTTTTTCGCACTACTTCACGTTCAAATTATTTTAAGTTGCTCTGAGCTAGATGCTGCTTGGACTAAGTTTATTATCAGAAATACAGCATATTCAAGTAAGATAGACAAGTAACATTGAAACTTTAAAAAAAACTCAGAAACTAATAAACACATGTAAATTCACAGAAAGAAGACCATCCAGTCATCTTGGCTTATCACAAATATTACTGAAAAAAAGAATAGGAAACACGAGACTATTATAAGCATCATGCCTTTAGCATAGTCCTACTTTGTGCTTTAGCACGATTTTGCAGCGATTTTGATACGTAATTGAACCGAATCCAGATAAATGTAGAAAACTATCATGATAGTAGAAATCAGTTCGGTTCGATTCCGTTTACAATCAATTAGAAATCCCATGGTTACGATGCTGGCAAAAGGTAAGGGAGTGACATGTCGCCCAGACAAAGGGGACTGATGTATGATTAATGCGGACTTCCCGTGAACCATGCATATATACCCTCGACCACATAGGTATAGACTTGACTATCACATTCGTAACACATTACATACAAAGGCCATAATCGAACGAAAAGGTCTAAATATGTGGGATTGACTGTACTTACCTATAACGTGAGGATTTAGGAATCAGCTAATGAAATTATTTCTATTTGAATGGAGGGTGAAACGTTACAGAACTTAATTGTGTTTATCTTTAGAGATTTAGATTTGCATACATTTAAATATGCAACGTTTTAATTCTTTAGAAGTGTAACTTCGGTTGCTATTCCGTATACTCGTAAATATTGATGATTTTTGTGTCATCGCATATTTTTCAAAAGTATTTTTGCTCATTTTATTAAAATAGGACTTAATTTCTTATCTATCTCGTATGTTAATTTCTCCATTTTCAATAACCACGTGGGTAGAGATGAATTGTCATCACAATAACCGTTATCTAGCATTGTAGTGTTAGACCATATATAAATATCTCTAAATGTATTCACACATCGATATTACCACCAAAACGACATTGAGCTTTCCTGCCTCATGCGCCGTTCTAAAAGTAAGGTTACTAAGGGGTATTTTGATAGTGTTTCGGAGGTCATCCATTGCTGGTAGATGTTTCAGTTTGAGGTGAGCGGCTCCATTGTCGTCCCCAATTGATTAATACCGTAGTTTATCTACCGATATGACAACAATGGCGTCTTAGTCGAATGCCTTAATGCGTTCCACCTATAGGTTTTATTTACCGACCCATCCCTTTCTTTTATTCACGGGGTGTGTAGAACATTTGGTAAAAATATGTTTGTTCATTCATTACTTTGGTAATCAAATTATTTTTGTAATTTTTCACAGGTGCTGTATAGCAGCTCCAGTCCTGTGCCACAAGTTGAAGGTTCTGTTTTCGACGTCGAGGGTTAGGTATGGTCGGCCGGCTGACGGGAGGTTTTTCTGATATCAAACTCCACGGCTTCACAGCTGACTCTGTACCATCTGTAAAAATTGAAAGAATAAATTAATTATCTCATCAATATTGCAAAGTCATCATAATAATTTTTGGCTGTTAGATTACCGATTAGTGTTTAAAGTTCGAGTAGTATCCAACTACTTTAGATATTATTTTCAAATATAATTAAATAGAATTCAGTAGAGCTTTGCGCTAAAAAGAAAAACTTTGACAGAAGCGTGCGGATAAGTAATATTCATTGGCGCGAAATGTAATTAAAATAAATGTATATATTTCACGAAACGGACACAGTGCTGATTGGTGGATTTTACATATTGTACTCGTATCTCGAAGCCTTCCTCAGACACGTAACTTATCTGAGGAAACTTACATAATCTAACTTTCCTATGGAATTTATTTACCATTATTTATTTTAGATCTATCTGGTATGATTGGTATATTTAGAAGTGGTAGGTATGACCTGATTTCAAACGCTGACCACCTTTTATTATATATACTCGTGTATAGCTACCGTCCTAGCTACCAACAGACACTACATAAATCTTTCTTTATCTAAAGTCGGAACCAATGGAGCTTGTTCATAATGTAAACAAACCTATCCTTGATTTATCACATTAGACGATCAACCATCGTTTAATTCAAGTGGAATTAAACTACATTACACGATGAAATATTAACAAAACATGGATAATTCATCAAACCATCGACATCGCCAATATGGTGGTTTGTTTACATTATGAACAAGTTCCATTGAATCCGACTTTACCTATATTTTTCTAACACCCTATGTATCTCAAGTTACTTGTAGGCTGAATGTCACTCACACGATTTGACAAATGTCATTGCAGCTCCGTTCCATTCTATGCAAATGTTCACCCTTGTGTTACAACGGTTCTGATAAATCGTATTGATTGATCTAAATTGTGGCATTCACTGTCCGCTAACCTAACCTAACCTACTGCCACCGGTGTTCAGCTATGATCTATGGGCAGCAGTTAAGGAAGATGTCGGGTTAGGATATGGCTGTTAATATTGAGAAAGGTTAAAAGTTTGGTAATGATGTGTCTTGTAAGATATGTAAGACGAATGAAAGTAGTTAGTATTTGATACAGACGTCTATAATGCCTATGTAGGTAGGTATATTTATTATTGGGATCGACCAGGAATATAGTGTCATCGTAGAGAGTGTTAATAATAATTTAAAAAAAGCGTTTATTTGCTCAAAATTCATAGCTTTTTTTTTTCTGATAAACCTATAGATATCAGGAACGATAGCACCCGTACTAGTTATGTAAAAAAACTGTATGACAGATGCTAACGCCTTCCATCGGGATACAACGAATAAAAATAATTCATGCCAGTAATCGTTAAGCCAAAACATAAATTATGGTATGGGTATATAAGTATTTAAAATTTTCAACTGTTTATGTTTATTATAGTATAGCAGACAATTAGTAGTGTGTGTGTGTGTATAGTATGTGTGGTGTGACAGGGTGAGGTGTTATTGGTATTGGTACTTTTATAATTTGCGTTATATCACAGTCTTACGATCTATTATTTATGTAGGAACGCGCTGTGTGAGGACATGGATGACGTAAACGTGAGTTGTATGAAAGGGAAAAGGGAAGATCTTCTACCAGGCGGGTTGTTGTGCCTGGTGACCATATGTCCTGGTCCTACTATGGTGTTTGGAACTCGTTTATATACGAAGTCACAGGAAAATTTCGATAGCGCGTTCTACACCGAGTAGGTACTGTAGCGTAGTGGCACACTTCGTGCGTCGCCACATTTATACTGTGGTTATGAAGATCGCTATGAAAAAATTGTTCACATAAAATTCCGTAACATGGCGCACACCTGGTTGAACTAAGAGTTAATCTCCAATGGTCGCTTCCAGATAATTATCAACTTAGATATTTTCTCTTATTTATTGTGTTTCTCTTCCTTTGATATTGTATATTAATAATTTTAAGTTAAATGTATTACTAATTAAAAAATAATCTTAGGTACTTAAAAACTCTAATCACCCAACACAAAGCAGGAATTCCCGAGAAGGCGATGACGTAAGCACTCAGCACCTGTGCTCATCGCCCCGAGATGCACGGAGGGGCTGATACGTCACGTGGAGCAGTGCCAAGGGGCGCATGTTTCATCATATCGCACGTGGAGCAGCACTTGTTTCGTCATGAGTCGTGACATATGCGGGACAGCTGGAGCGATTGTTTCATTTCATTGGGTGGAGTTGGTTGGCTTGATCTGTACTGTTATTACAGACTGTATTCTAGACTGTTATTACTTTTATACTAAGTAGTAGTATGAGTTGTGATGGAAAAAGTCTAGTCCTTTAGCGAGATATTATTTTAAACTTTCCGGACAAAGATGGGGAGTCGAAAAACTATTTGCCATATAAGTTCAAGAAAATTAGACGTAATTTTTTTGGACTTAATTTTAATTAGACGTTTTGAAATATAGACACCTCACCTCACACATGAAACAATTTGTTTCCGTAGACTTTTCTGGAAAGATTGATTTAACTGGTCATGAATTTGATTGGTAAGTACCTAATTGAAGAAAAAAAAAATGTTTTCTCTGCTCTTAAAGCCTATTTTGGTTAGAGCTCCATAAATAAAAGATAAATGTTATTTTTATTTCGTTCTGCCTATACCAACGTAACTCACGTACCTAACCACAACTCGTAACTTTCATCACGAGCTTGTATGTGTCAATTGTAATTTATTTACTTAATTGAGTTGTCCAAAAACATTCGACTATCAAGCAAATGGTGAAACTAATGATTACGAGATAATGCGTAAGAAATGGACGAAGGAAGAAACGCTTTCCTACGTCCATTCGGAAAAAGCGAAAAAACGCTCCGTGATGGAGAGAGGAAAAAAAGACGGAATTTCGTCTCAGGAGAGTAAGACTGCAGAACCTGAGTTCACCCTGTCGATGAAAAAGGTTACGAGAGCCTGTAATTGAGTTACTGAAAATGAATCTACTGATGCAATGTTAGAGTACATTTTTCAAAGAAAGGAAATTGAAGTTACCGGGCTTCTAACTGATAAACGAAGGCGAGATATCCATGACTAGTGAGAAAAAGACAAATATAGAAAACGAAAGGGACAACAATATGGCATTTTGATTAATACGTAGCCATTGCTCAGAGCGGGCCGTGTACCATTGCTAAGTAATGACCACTCCATAAAGACATGGTTAAGGTTAAAAGAAAATTACTTTATCAACGCCTTGTTTTAAATAAATATCCTGTTTCAGGAAATATTATTGTTGTTCCCAATACAAGAGATTGAGATGTTAAGAAGATGTTAAGAGTTCGCCGCTTATTGATAGCTACACAAATGATGTATTATTGTGATCATTTGTTTAAGACTTTATATTTCGAATGAAGCGAGTTAATTTTGTTTGAATTAATGAAATAGGTAATTCATTGCGCTAATAAATGTTTAAGAATAAACAAACTTTAATTAAGTATTTATCTTGATTGATTCTTATAATAATTTTCTTTACAAATTTAAAAATTTACTTCAGCTATTCGATAACGACCAAGTGAAATAACTCCTGTATCTTTTCATTGATCATGAAACTTAAACACAAACATCGTTAAACTATTCCAAGCGGATATTAAAATTTAATAAAAAACCACTTAATACACGGTGGGACAAAAAGAAAACAACTCAATGTAAATCGTGCGCCTATGACATTCTCATTGGTTAAAAAGGGTTAAGACAGCTGTCAGATTGGTCTTCCAGCAAAGGAATGAGTAATGGTACAAGATAATCTGTGACAGATTCGTCTTACTAAAAAAGCCGACGGTTGACGTAGATAAATAAGATTATTCAGGCATTTTTCAACCTTGAGTTTCGGTTCCTGCTTTAATTACCTGAATTCTCACAATGTGTGCCGTATGATGGATTTTTATACGTTTTTTGGTCGGTATTTAATTGAGTTTCGATGTCGATTATTGGCATTGATACTTATTTTTGTGCATTTTATTTGAATATTTCTTTTCGCTAGTTGGAAATCTGAAGATGGCTCTTGAGGAAGATGAGTGTATAGCTTCAGATGTGATTATTATCACTAAGTTGGTGATCTTTGATATTAAAAGTTATTGTACCTTCGGCAGATTTCCCTAGTTCAGGATTTTCAATAAGCGTAGCATAACGTAGCGTAGCGTGTAGCGTAGAGTTTCATTACGTATCTGATGATGAGAAAGGAGCTTACACTTTTCCATCACTTCGTTACCCTGCACTTTTCCATCTACACAAACCCTAAAACAAACTAAGACATTGCTATAGAAGGGTTCAGTAGGATAATCAATTATGTATGGCTAGGTGAGGCCACCGAGGCAGTTAGCCGGAATGGTCTCGCCATTACCAACTAATTCCTTGTCATTTGCCTGCGGCCGCGTCCGCTACGATGGTCAACCGATTGTGTACTCTGCTATGTACTGAGATTTTGCTTCAGCTGTAACTCTGCCAGACTGTTGGTGGTTTGAAATTTCTAATTATAATGGATGTATTCTGCGTTAGCAAAGTAAAGTAAAGTTTTTACTTTACACTATATTGCACAAATGTTACTGTAATCTTCTTTTTTTTATAAGTGAGTAATAATTATTTCTTCTTTTTTAAGTAATATATTTATACTGTTATTATTAAATTTATTATTAGCAAATTTTTATTTATACTCGTATATTCTAAGTCTGTTGTAGTTATGTAATTGTCTGTAAATTTCCCTAAGAGAAAATAAATAAATGAATAGAAAACAACAAACAAAAGATAGAAAAGGAAATAATGATGTACATTTTAGGCGGCCTTATCGCTAAGAGCGATCTCTTCCAGTCATTAGATAAGATAGGGGACGAAGAATTGGTTCTAGTGGAAACCCTGTCATTGAAAGTTAAATCATTTTACCTATAGATTACTGGTAGCCTGATTGACAAACGATATTACTGAAATCGTAAATAAAACCTAGATATATCTAGAACTTGGAAGTATGAAATTAAAAATAGAAGACTTACGAGTATTATGATTTAACCTATATGCCAAACACACTAGCCAACAATGGGACGATACAAGCTAATGATGGTCAATTTTTATTTTTATTTTTCTTAAATAAGGAGAGCAGACGTGCAAACGGGCCACCTGATGGTAAGTGGTCACCGTCGCCCATAGACATCTCACCTCACTTTATTAATATTAGAGGGTTTTTGATGCGCTGATAACCTTGAAGACTAAGATGGATTGCCTCATGTGCCGGAAATTACGCTGGCTTTCTTACCCTTCAAACCGAAACACAGAAGTGCAAGCATTTCTGCTTCACGGCAGAAATAGATAAGATAGATGGATATGTTACATGTTAATATACTTATCCAAAACCCGCTGATACTGTGATTGATAAGAACGAACGTTTTTCAATACTCATTAAATGTACCTAACTAAACTTTTACCGCAACATCTAGATCTAGAACTGTTACAAAACCTGTTCTAAGCACATAAGTCGATGTCGCAGTGAATTACAGCAGCAAGACAATCGATTATGCACGGTAGGCCACGTATGGTCGTTCCGCACTTAGCCGGAATGGTCGCGCCATTACTGAATAATCCCGGACCATTTGCCTCTGGCCACTGGACGGTGTGATCAAGAATTCGGAGACGTTTCGGTGTGGTTTCGTAAGTAATGTAGTTTGAATGTTGTCTTACATATTGTTATGGTTTTTGGCTTGTATGTTTTTAGTTATCTAAGATATTTATGCTAAACATAGGTATTTCAATTTAGTTTATTTACACTTACACAAGTAGGTACAGGTAAGAGATGAGAAATGAGAAGAGAGGTAAATGAAGATGTAACCTGACTCAGGGCTCAAAAGATGCACTCATTCACCCTTATTTAATGTCTGGCTACCTGACTCCCAACTAGGTTTCCCTGTGTGTGGGATATCAGGAATCTGGTGTCTCGCTCGATTTAATTTCGACATTTTAATTTCCACTCAAACACTGCACTTTTTTATTTTTTACTTTAAAATTACTTGTAAGTTGCACCACCACCAGGAGTGATCGGATATCCAAAGCTTTACTCACAAAGACTATAGGAATTATTTTGCAGGATTTCCTTTTCGATAATAGACAAGACAAACGTACTTATTTCATGATATTAAAATACGACCAGCAAGAAAATCATAGAGCACAGAAGTTCTCTCGCAATTTTTTCCTCCAAAAGAAAAATGGTAAACAATTTATTAACTAGGTACTTATGTTTTATAATTTCCTGAATGAATGTCGCATGAACCACGCATTAATAGTATGTAGATCTCGGAACAAAAGCAGCCTTTACAGCAAGTACACTGGTACTTGGGTTGGATGAAATTATTTACGTCGAAGTAGGTAGACAAAGTTTTCTTTTGTTTTTCCATCTACGGAAAAGCTGTTCGAATTCGCCCAAGAAAAACAAAAGAATAGAGCAAGGAATGACACATCGAGTAGGGCCCGTCAGACCTCCATCAATCACCCGCAATATTTGCTATGGGCCGTAATCTGTGTGCCCAAACTTCGCCCTTGAGGGACAGGCTCCTCTATGGGACAAAAATCGACTCTCACGGAAATTATATTGATATTCAATACACAATAAATGGGTGCTGTCAAAAACTTGCTGTTCGCTCCTACGGTCATCCCTAAGCTATCTATGTCATTTGCCATTGGAAACGCAGCTACGTCGTTTCTCGTTTCTCCTGCTTCCACGGCATGAGTTAGAAAGAGATGACTATGTATAGTGGGTTTAGCGCGCCTTTGTCACAAGGACTGAACTAATTTTTCATCATACGGCCCACGACAGTTACAAATGCGGCCCGAACTGTCTCCTTTTTTAATAATACTTTTTATATATTTTTTTCAAGGGTAGTTCACCCTCCGCCGAATGAAGATTTTCATCCGACGCTGGGGGGGGGGGGGGGGGGGGGGGAATTGGAAGAAGCTTAAAATGCAATTTATTTTTCTAAACACTTTAATACGGGACCTAATTACGAGTAGGTAAGGATTGAGTTTAATTTTAATTTACAATTTAAGTTAAAGTTATTACTTTTGTATGTTTCAGTTTTAATATTGAAATAGGTACCAAGCAGGTGAATAAAGTTATAAATCTTATGGAACCTAGCGAAACCAAAATTTAAAAAAACACGATTAGGGCCTTTTATACGAAAGAACTACGGTAATAATCAAATATTTCTTCTTTTCTAGTTTTAATCCCCGGCCCCGACCGAGTGAAGGTGTGTGTGTGTGTGTGTGTGTGTGTGTGTGTGTGTGTGTGTGTGTGTGTGTGTGTGTGTGTGTGTGTGTGTGTGTGTGTGTGTGTGTGTGTGTGTGTGGTGTGTATGTGTGTGTGTGTATGTGTGTGTTTGTGTGTGTGAAGTTTGACACGTTTGTCTGTTTGTTTGTGTGTTTGTCTGTGGCATCATAACTTAACAACGGATGATCAGATTTGGATCCGGTTTTTTTAATTTACCTAATAGATGATTTTGTCAAGACTATTCTTAGGTCTGATAATAATTGGATCAGTGGTTTCCAAGATCGTGGAGTATCTTTGATATCAGATGGGTTCTCTGGAACGGTAACAGTTAAGTGGTTCGAGTTTGAGCTCAAATGTTTATGACCATGGTGACCTTCTCACATGTGAAACCTTAAGGATCTGATAAAGACCAGGAAAAAGTAAGGGGATCTCCACAATGGTACATCGGAGGTTTCTTAAATTTTTAACGTAATGTTTGTAACAAGTTTTCTAAACTGTTTACTTATTCTATAAAGGCGATATCTCTAACATCACAAACACTCCCCCGCATTATAATTCGGCACCCCAGCAGATCAGCGCGGCGAGCTCGATCAATCACTGTACGAATCTGTCATATTCGGTTTATGAGAAAAATTGTTAGGATGCGCCCGAGACCCCTGCCTGCCTCCCTAAGCTAATGGTAAACAGTATCTGTGTATTGGTTTATGTAGTAAAGGGTATTGGTACGGTTAATAAATAATGATGGATAATGTCAGTATTCAATTATTTACATGCTGTTCTATGTGAAGCGGGAACTGGTCTTAACGTAAAAAAGAGCACGGAGAATATTTATTAAAAAGTTGCTTATAAAGTTATGGAAGACAGTTAACAAAGACCAACAAAAATATGTACATCCAACATAAAGAAGCCGAAAGCTGATGATTATAAAGTTTGTACCTAAACGTAACCAGAATCTTTAGGTGCAAAAGCTCTGCCCTGAAATAAAGATGGCCGGTAACACAAAAACATTTTGAAGAAAATACTCTTGGAAATCATTTGTCTAAGCATTGAAGGGGTCAATGCGACGTGCTAGTTCCCACGCCGAACCTTTGAAGACTGACAATCTTACAACTTCACTTTTCGCAACTAAACTCATCTATTTTCCTGTTCCTTTTTGATGTAACTAGGGATAAGGAAAGAGTTTCACAGCAGCAAAGGTAAATTTGCCAAGCTATAGGTATTTCTGCGGAGTTCCCGCTAATCGCCCAGAAAAAATATTTGCCGAATCAGCTCCCGCTTTTTTGCCACTGATAAATGTGCTCAGAATATGTATCTGGCAATTTGGGAGTAGTTCGGATCCTTTTGTTTCATTAAGTGCTATAGTGGAGGAATTTTTTCCTATTCTCTGGGAAGTCTCGCATGTGGTATCGAGGAAAAAATAAATTTATACTGTGTTAAACCTTCTAATATATTTTCCGAATGACATTTTTCCCTTTAGGTATATGTTTTCGTGATCAACTATTACCTTTTAACTAATTAAAAGTTAATATAATAACCGCTCTTGAATGTTTAATCTGTTTTAATATTGCTGTAAATATTTAAGAATATAAGTTCTGAATTAACAAAGTATCTTAAAAATAGATCATTTTAATAAAGCAAGAAGTTATTGAATCCGCTTACAATTTACAAATATAAAAGAGAGAGGGTTCAAGAGAGTGAATTATTTCCCGATTGCGGTTCATTTTATAGTAATTCAAGTAAGTCTAGGGAAAGTAAAGAACTGCTTCTGGACCGACTGCTTGTGAGGGGGGTTTCAACACGATAAATAAAGTAAAGAACTAAGAAACTAAATTGTTAGAACTAAGGATAGGTACTGAGCATTGGTGGCAC
The DNA here is from genome assembly GCA_947369225.1 of Hofmannophila pseudospretella. Lineage (NCBI taxonomy): Eukaryota > Metazoa > Arthropoda > Insecta > Lepidoptera > Oecophoridae > Hofmannophila > Hofmannophila pseudospretella. The sequence goes on along the minus strand of OX376321.1, from coordinate 5,623,865 downwards.
AGTGGCTAGGACACCGGAATCCCATGCGGGAGGTCCGAGTTCGAAACTATACAGTGCCATGTACCAATGAGTTTTCGTATTTTCGACTTACGTACACTTACCGACTGCTCTAACGGTGAAGGAAAACATCGTGAGGAAACCTGTATTCTGAGATGACCAGTGTGTAAATGGGGTAGGCACAAAAGATCCTCAAGGGTCGAAGTGCCGCTGGGTTATTCCGGGGCTATCATAAGATAAGATAAGAAGGATAGGTACTAATTTAAAGATTTAAGAAGAGAACTAAGAAACTAAAATGTTAAAACTGAGGATAAATATTAACTTAAAGATTTGCAGAAAACAAAAGCAGCTGCTGCGCAAGACATAGAGCCAAAACTCGCATTAGGCCGGGCACAGAATAGATATTGAAATTCAAATGGCCGCCCGTGATTTAGTATTCATTTGACGTGATGGAGGCTTTACTCCGGTTTAGGTTTCGCCAGGCGTCGTCTTCTCGTACATCATAGCGGCCACGCTTGAGATGCTGAGGTTGGGGGTACACAGAGAGAAAAGCTAAAGCTGAAGCTTAATTTGATTATGCTGAATTTGATTCCTGTTATGTCATCCGTCTTAGTTTGTTAATATTTATTTATACCTATATATGTATGTATATTATGTATTGTATTTTTAGAGATATTTATTATTTATTTTATAGTTATTGCATATATGTACTAATATGTATATTTATTATAATTGTTTTTATATATTGTATTTATTTTTATTTGACGTACACACTATGTCTGTCTACCTCTAAATTATAAAGCATCTTTCACTTTTGCGGGTTTGCCGGAAGAAATCTCTTTTAGAGATAAGTTCACCCTTTGTACAATGTCTCATTTCAATTGTTTTTTATTAATTCTGTTGTACAATAAAGTGTAAATAAATAAATAAGCTTGGCTGATCTACATGTAAATGATGGGAAAGAAGGAAGAATACATTTTTTTTTCTTCATACAAGGATTCTTTGTGGGTCAATGAACCTAGAGTATGAGAAGAGGTTGGAAAGACTGAATTTGCCGACACTGAAACAGCGACGAGATAGAGGCGACCTTATAGAGACCTACAAAATTCTAAACAATCACTATAACACAGATGAAATGAAGAATTTCTTTATATTGAACTTGAAGGAGCACTCAAGAAGACACTGCACACAACTAGTGCGGAACACGGCCGAAACACTCCCAAAAAATCATCATCTATTCATCCGGGTAGTCATCCCGTGACTACTAGACTCGATATTCAATAAAAGATTAAAGATGTATCTTCTTAACAAATGTTTCTATTCACTGCAGGAGTTTTTTGATGATAAAACCAATACTTAACTATAAAATCAATTATGTATACTTATAATGACATTTAATTCAATTTATCTCGTTAGTATTTATTACTATTTTAAAATATTATAATCTCTTATTTAATATTGCGGTGCCCTATTCAGGGTTTCATGTATGACCACATAATATACATTTTTAAGACCAATTGTAACACATGAAAAGCAATAAATGGTATGAGTATGAGTATGAGTATGAACGGCCTACCTGACCAAGTTGTGAATGCTGAAACTATAAACCAGTTTAAAAACAGATTAGACAGCCACTTACGAAATGTGAAGAAACAGGCTAACCAGCATTAGCTGCCTGCCTGCTAATCCAATAATAATAATAATAATTAAAAACAATATACAAATGACATCTAGAGTCTGTTCAACTCTGTTCATTGAGTCTTTTAATTTAAAGTTAGGTTTCAATCACTCATCATCATGTATTCGTTGTGGTGAAAAACTATTTTATAGAATAAACAACGAAAATCCCGACAGTATCTAAAAGTGTAAAACTGGATACCCTTCCGAAAATATTTTGAGCCACGATCTGGTTGCTTGCTTATCATATGGTTAGTGGCCAACCTATTTGTCAGAAATGTTAGGCCGCCCGTAGGCCTCTGACATGGCTTAACAACTGTTGTCGAACGACAACAACCGGGACCGACTGCTTAACGTGCTCTCCGAGGCACGGAGGAGCTCAGATGAAATATGTCACAAGCGGTCACTCATCCTTGTACCGACCGCGCCAACGTTGCTTAACCTGCACGATCACTTTCGGACCGTGCTCGCAACTAGGCTACGTCGTGAAACTGGATCATTTATTCGCTTTTCAAATATGAGAAATTCAAATGAAGAAATGTAAAAATATAAAGCTCTCGTTGTAGCACCATCACAAGTCAGTCGGCGGCGGCGTAATCCCAAAAGATTTCCACTTGGTGCGCGCATCAACTTGCGTCGCCCCACCGCTACACATTCTAAATAATAAACAGGAGCCTTCCTACCTATTCCCCTATGTGGAGGGAAAGAATCATACAGACGGCGATAGTGTATAAAGAAAGTAAATGGACAGCTGGAAGCTATTAATTTACAAAACCGTTGACGTAGGTACACATATTACTCTAGGTAGAAAATTACCTATAGAAGACAGCATTTTTTTGTATTTTTTTAATATGTGTATGTTTCCCTGGCACACAGGTGATGCCTGAAAATCAGCGCCGCAGTGCTAAATCCGCTACGGCAACAGGCTGAGGCAGTCCCCTTTTTCCGGTGCTGCACACCGCCTTCATCAAACTTAATTACTTTTGTTTATTTATTTTTATAATATTGTTTTTATCTTCTGTACCTAATTGTTTGTATGTGTGCGCTATTGGAAGTAAATTCTTTCTTTCTTTTTTGTAAATAAGAAACTCAATAATGTTCACACAACTTGAATAAGAAAAACGCATAATTTGTTTAAAAAAGAAAAACTAGACTTCAATATCAACATACAAATCCTGGAGTATGATCGAACGAAATGCCAGGAAACAAACATGCTAACCTGTGTAGCGACTTAATAATGTGCTAGTATCTGATACCAAGATTAAAACATCAAAGCTAAAAAGACAGATAACTTCTATCCTTCGCTGACTAAATAGAAAGAACCTCCCTACATTCACACCTACAATTATAGTTATTCACACTTTACAATGCATTACCAGGTTATTTCTAGATATTTAGAAGAGGTGAAACAAAGAAATCAATGTAAAGAAAACAACACTAAAGTTTTAGATAAAAATGTAAGGTAACTCGCACTTAAGCACAGAAATGTTGCAGTTTAGTGATGTACTGGAAAATTTACATATAGCTAAATGAGACCAAAACTCCAGTACAGATCAAGGCAAGAGGTCGAGACAGTAACTATTTATCTCGACTAAAACTTGTGATTTTTTGCAACAAGATTTAAACTGAACTGAGATCGAATTACAAATTGTCATAAAGTAAATTCACTGAAGTAGGTAGGTATAGTTTACTTGAAATCTAAGACAAATTATACGTATTATTACGTAAGTACGAAACAAACGTATTTTTCTATTTTCTAGATTTCTATGGTTTTGGTCCACTTTCGTTCTACTTTCACTGCCGTGTTGAAGTTTGTCTAGACTATTCTCAAACCATTCTCAATATATTTGGCCAGGAACTTTTGGACCTCACCTCGTACTATACAGGTACTTACATGAATACACTTTGTGATCTGTTATACGAGTACTTTTTACTCGGCATAACTGTCAAAATTCACGCATTGGACTTCAGCCGGGATTAAATTTTTCAATTCCATTCAATTCGTATCGATCGGATTGGGATTTGCTATCAAAGAGACTGCGCAAGACCAAAATCAATGACTTGGTCTGACAATTGTCTTCACTAGTAGATACTGTCGCATTGATGCATTCACGCTGCGCCAGCGGGCTCCGATTGATGCTCCTACGACGGTGGACGTATTGCAATCGTTATGCACCTAATGTCAATGCGATTTTGTTCGCTACTGTTAGTCTGTGTCCGGGTGTCGAAGAAGTTTTATTCTAGTTAGATTTACATGTGTATTGCATAACAATGTTAGACTTTGTATAAAGCGACAAGCTTTATATTAAAACTATGAACTGATTCTAATCGATAAATGGATGGTGAAGGCTGGAATATGAATAACTGCTGCTAACGTTAAAAGATAAGATTGGCTGAATGTTATTCTCTTGTTACACATTGTTTTATTTTAAATCCAATAACAATATCCTAATGAAAATTTAACATCGATGTGCTTTATTAACCTGCCATAAACAGCATATCATAAGAGAAATATTGTAAAATTAGGGTGTCATATATACCTATTTCGGTGGCCTAGTGGCTAGGACGCCGGGCTCCCATGCGGGAGATCCGGGTTCCAAACCATGCAATGCTGAATGCCATGTACCAATGAGATTTTCGGATTTTTTCGAAGACTTACGTACATTTACCGATTGCTCTAACGGTCAAGGAAAATATCGTGACGAAACCTGCATGTCTGAGGAAATAAAAACTTTCCGAAGGTATGTGAAATCCACCAATCAGCACTGGGTCCGCTCGATGGATCATGGCCCATACCCCCTTGTGCAAGGGGAGGTCTGTGCCCCAACAGTGGGGATATTAATAGGCTGCTGATGAACCTATTTATACGAATGCAACAACACCAAACTCGGTGAACTTTGAAATTGATAAAACGGCTGTGCCAAGGCATAATTGAATTTTATTACCCTCCATTTGTTGATTAGTTAATAAAATCCCTTCGAGCTAAATGATTTTGTAATGTCTAGAACTATGTAGGAAGCACTCACAAGACTGGTTGGCACATAAATCTGGCTCGGCGCGGGCGGCTCGGTCGCGCGGAAACTTTTTGAATTATTAGTTTTAATTTCCGCCTAAGATCCGCCGCGCGTCCCCGTATCTGTCAGCGAACATATACAATCCGCGGATATATACTTCTATGTGTCTATATGCTGGACTAGGATTATTACAAGTACAGTCCACGAAGTGGAAAATTAATTTTAAATTGTATGTAAGTAACATTTCTCTACAAATTTTGGAATACAAGCAGGTGTTTTACAAGACGGTGTTAGTAGTCACTGCGCTAAAAACACCAGCAACATCGTAGACGGCGCTATGTATCAACAATATTCTATGGGATTCAACAATATGAATGGAATCTATTTTAAGGAAAGTATTAGGTACAAACCTAGTATAACATAATGTACATTCGTATTTGACAATGCCTTATGCGGCAGCCATATTTTTTCTTTTTCTTTTGACAATGCCCTTTTACAGCAGCTAGTAGCATGTAAGTAATAATTTAAATGTTGTAATATAACGGATAATAATTGTACCATGACGTATCTAAGCGTAACTTTGTTATCAAAAGATAAATATTAAAAAAACTAAACTAGGTATTAGATACTTACCGCTAGTTGCACGAAACGAACTTAATGTTGTCTTTATAAAAATAAGTGGCTAACCCTATCTACGCCATAGCTCTAGATAGAGATGTCATGATAATTAAGGAAGCCTTAACATTTTGGACGTTTCTTGCAACTCAAGACTAGTTCATCATCGTCAGGCTTTATATCAATGTAAGAAGATTCAAGCATTAGAGGTAACAATCAGTAACATCCTTATAGAAGCTTCAGAACATTTATTTAAACACTCAAATAAATAGGTCCTATCTTCCTAAATATAAGTTATTCTGTCAATAAACTCAAAATCTTAATAAACAGTGTATCATATCAGAGATCAGCGAAGTTCTTAACACTCTATTAAGACTGCAGAGTGTATCATTGAATGGGAAGCGTAATTATATACCTCTCGATAGCCACCGGGTCGGTCCATTCCATAGAGCTCGATGATAATTTTCTGGCCAAAACAGAAACTGGAATTTTGGTTTTGAGTGAAGAACAGAACTATAAGCCATTTGTGATTAATATCCAGTATATTATATTATATAAATATATCTCTCCCGAAGCAATATTAGTGCTTAACTGCATCCAATAAAATTATGTGATATGTATGAGTTTCAGATATTAGAAATTCGAAGAGGTACCTAGGAGACCTCTGTATCTAGGAGACCTCTTCGAATTTTAATATGAAGTCGTTACCTACTAGTTCGGTTTCTGTGAAAATTCAATATCGAACGGTCGATAATCGTCGTCAATTTGAAGCATTGATATAACAATATAATATAATTAATTGAAAAATTGAATCGCGACTGAATTCCGATGCGTGGATTTTGACAGTTGTGCCGACTAAAAAGTGTAACAGATTTGTTATTATTGTCATGTCCTTAAGCTAGTAATCGGCCTATGATGATGATGATGAAGCTAGTAATATAAAAGGTCTTTGACTTTGAACATACCTAGGTATACCTACATACTGATATTTCAAAGTCGAAAATTTCCTCAATTTGAAACCAAACCTTTATTTTATAGTGACTCTATTTGTTGATGTGGTGGTACCACTTCAGATCGAATAGCGATACGTGAGCTATTAATGTGTATGAGTTAATATGTTGCTGCTTGAGAGATTGTGTGTTGTTTCAAGGTGGTTATTATTTATTCGCGAACAGTGGCATTCTACATATTGTGATTAAAGTGGAGAAAAAGGTCCATTACCATTGGCGTCTGTACCTGTATCGGATAATCAGTTATACCAATACAAAGTAGCGATAAATCGAGCGAAATATATTGTTAGTACCTAAACAAAATATAGGTGAGACCTAACTTAGTTCATATCTACTGGTTATTGGTATTAATTAATTTTAAGGAAGTTGGCAGCTACAACACATTAATTTAATCTATCATTCAAAATAGAAACCACGATAATAGGAATAAAAGCAACCAGCCGATAGGATTAATAAATTTGTCTAGTGGAAGCGCCACGCTTTCACCGTTCTCCCTTTTCGCGTGTGTTTCCACATTTTTCACGCTATAAATCATATTTTTTCACCGGTAGCGCTTTTTGCGCCGGCGTCCTTTCGGTTTGCTCGAGCGTACTGTCATTTTTTTCACTCGGACATGGGAGTTTGCACTTGCCCGTTTCGCTTTTGTTTTGTACAGAGAATTTATGATTAATATGTAGGGGGTATGACGCGGCAAAGTTGACTGACCCTATATTATTTCGGAAGATTAATTCCAGATGAGGTTGTGCCCGACAGAATTTATAGATTTAAAAACTAAAGTTGAAATATAACTGATTAAAAGTTTAACACTTTGAGTAAATTCGTTCAAACGCGTAAACCTCAGACCGATCTGAGGCGTAAACATGACAAATGCATATCCAACGGCGAGGTCGATGGAGGAGCAGTTAAAACCTCTCATCGCTGTAAATTTTAATTTAGCTACCACAACGAGAACAATTTAATTTAATTGCCAAATCATTAAGTTAAGCACACAATATTAGCCGGCACTAGTGCCACGAAATTAATAAACGAGGCAATACAAATAAAGAAATCAATGACGTATCTATCTTATGAAAAAATGGCGGAGACTCTTACAGTAATACGTGGCCATAAATTAAAGCGTGGCTTAAAATTAAGACAACAAGCCTCTTTAATCTACAATAAATGGTGGTCGACGCTCCGAGACCGGTTCTCGAAGAGATAGAGGCGCAAAAGAAAAAAGAATAATCCGGTCCCGAGAGCGGGTCCAAAATATGATAGGCATCCATAATACAACATGGCCGCTAAGCTCCTATATCGCTCTCTGTCCGACCTGGGACCCTCGTATAAACCCATCGCGCTTTATTAAGGTTGACCACATGTGGAGTGTTCCGCTAAGCCTAACCTTGATATCATACTCTCGGTAAATTATAAGGGGTGTCCTTGAATTCTGTTAAAATTATTTCTACCCACACAAAGGTTTTTTCCTTGGCGAATATGGTGTAATTTGAGAAGGTTTACGTACCTACTCGAATCTGATTCTATCTTACTTTGAAAAATAAAAGGTGCACCCATAAAAATTATGATAATAAAGCATAACAAAAACAAAATGAAGGTCATAACTCAGGACTTTTGGAAATAAATACTTATTCTAAATTAATGGAATTGGAACAAATCCTTTGCGTGATAATAAGACTCACTGAAGTGAACAATTTGTAGATCGAACTCTTGCAAGTAGAAAATCTTATGACAAGAAAATTAAAAAATAATGAGTATACATTAAATTTTTTTTTAATCAGCTGATTAAATTAGTTGAGTATTAATCCAGAGTATCGACCGATATAAACATTGCCATTCATACACATAGGTGATTTAACATTTCAAATGCTTGTGTAGTGTTACCTACTTGAGTAGTACCAAACCGATACAAACAGTGGGATGGCATTCGGATACCTGGTTACATATGTTACTGATATTTAGATCAATCACAACCTCCCTTTACAAACACTCTATATACACCGACCGTCGTAACCCTCCCCTCACCTCGGCAAACCGTTGGTCCGGCTCCAGCCGCAGCATTCCATATTACCGACACCACTTTATAAATAAAACCGCTTATGTGCCTACCTGTCGATGCCACAAATCTTTGGTAAAATATAAAAGTGGACATACCTTGTTGACATCTTTGTTGATAAATAATTATGGTGACAGGAGATACGTAGAAGTTATAAGCGTATTTTTCTTTATTTATCGAAGAATCTTTTTCCATCGCTGTATCAGATTCGATGATTGGATTTAGTTCTTAGCTTCAGTGATGGTGTAGTTAATTTTCTCATTGACAGTTTTTATGTCAGCTATATTTAAATTTTCTGTTTACCTAATAGTATTTGTAATTTTTTTTCGTGATACAATGATTGTAATAGATATCTTGTCAGTAAAACACTCAATTAAGATTTTGCTTTAATCAAATACTAGACTAACACGCACGAGCTATAAGAAGCAACTGAACTAAAATTCATACTAAAGTATAGTGAAACTGATTTTTTATAGAACTCCTTGCGAATAATATGCAAATGGGTCAAATCAGCAGGTGGTCAATTGTCGCAAAAGACCATTGTTTCTTATTCACCATTGTTTCTTTCATTTCGGCAACAAACAGTGGTCACTTTCGCTAGAATTCTTTCTGATTTTGTCACACCTTTACTTTAAATGTTTCTCTATAAAAGTGTTTGTTTTGTTGTGATGTTTGCGGCCGAAATGCCCTTAATGCGGTTGTAAATCTGTTAGAGACTTTCTTTTGAATTACAATTGGAAAGAAAGAAAGTACCTGTTACAATTTTGCACAGTTTTCTAACAATACCCCTTAAGGTATTTGTATTATGCGTTACAAAATGTTTATTACTCAGTAAATTACAGCAAAAGGATGAATCTCAAAATTTTGTTTCCTGTGAAAATCGCATGGAATTCTGTAATTGCTCACATCATATTAATTTTTATTCCAAAGAAACGTATTTGAAGTATTAGATGACATATTATGCATATGTATATCTTATGTATTTAACAACAAACAAAAAAAGTGTATACCTATGTATTATTGTTGTTTATGAACAAAATTATGATAAACACGAGAACTGTCCACGGATACATCACGGATTTGATGTTTGTATGGATTGTCACATCCATGGGCGCAAATGTCATGACCATGATTATAACCCACTTTTTGAACCATTTGCCAGTTAGATTAAGCGTGGCAAAATGGACCTAAACATAGTTTTTTTATACTGTATCATCGTATAAAGTAAACACTTTAATTTAAGACTTTTAAATTTTTTAAAAGTTGTGACACTCAAACTGAGAATCACCCAAAAAACAAAATAATTTTTAGGTAAGTAGGTCTAAACATATTCTTCAAATTCTTCATTCACGACTGCTGAAAATGTATGTACAACTTGTATTAAATAACTTAGCATAAAATTATACTTAAAACTATACTTACCTATATCATATATTATGAAGAGGCCTTCGTTTATTTTATAATAACTGGACCCTGGGTCGCCGTTCTTCTTTATTATTATGTTGCTGGGTTCCTTACGTTATTTAATTTATTATTATTATTTATTTTATAAGTAGGAAATAAATAACATTAGATGTATCTATTGAGGTGAGATATGTCTATGGGCCACGGTAACCACTTACCATCAGGTACGTCCCGTTTGTTCGTCTGCTCTCCTTATACAAGACTTATCGCACAGAGTAGCTCTATACAGCGCGTTTTTTTGGTTATGCATACACATAGACACTACTCAGAACACCGAAGTAGTATTTTGCTATATTATCACATTTTTAAATTTTAATAATTTTTTTATATTTTCATACAAACTAAATACATGCCTTATGTTACCCAGTATACCATACTCGGTATCCAAACTGGCAACGTCACATTTTTATTAATTTAAACTTGACAATCATGACATAAGTTATACATCTGGAAACGAAAAATATTTTGTCAGTTTTGTTTCAGATTTTCTTACGGGCATAAATTAGGACCCTTACTCATTGTATAACTCAATTAATATTAGTAAAATAAAATAGCAAGTAACTCGAAAACGAAGCCTTTTTGAGGATCACTTCCATTGTCAAATATATTATGTAAAAGCTACAGAAGTATTAGGCGAAGTTAATGCTTAAAAAAAACGGGGTATAGCATAGCAAATTTCAGTGAAGCAAGTGCCTTACCTACTGCAGCAACTCATTATCGCGCCGGCCCTACAATAACAGATGTTCTCGCTGTTATTAATACGATACGAATTGGCTATTTATAGCGATCCGTGTTCAACATTCGACTACAATTTCTTTTATTCAGACCGTTATTTGTTTAAACGCTGTTTTGTTAAACGTTTCGTTCGTTTATGGGTAAGAATTATATTTTAAGTTGTCTCTGGTTGTTAATGAAGTCTTTATGCTTCAGAGAAGGTGTGTAACATGTTTTCCATACTAATATTAACAATGTATTGACATTAATATTAGTACAATTTTTTTTTCTGTTTCTTTATTTTTATTTTATTGGAAAACCGACAGCACATAGTAAAATATAAACCAAACTAAACAAGTAAAGGCCAATTACGTATACAGATCTTCACTTATAAATATTTTAATTTACTAATTAAGTATAATTCTATATTTGGAAAATACTTACATATAATATGAGTAGGTTTAGAAGTTATAAGTGTTAAGTTCCTACTGGTGTATGGACTATGAATCCTTTGTAATCTTACCGCACTAATAAACTTATTCTAATTCTTATTCTTCTTCTTATAGGTTTTAGAAGTTACCTTAATTAATACAGAGCTTTTTGCTTTTATTGCTAATTTGAACCCAGAGTAAGCACAAACAATATGCTTTGATTAGATCAAGAAGGCAAGAAGGTAAGTATATTGTGGCATTCTTAAAAATATGAAACAAACAGCTAGGTATTATAATTATTATGATTCACCTTATAGCCAGAATTTTCCAGATACCTACTTAAAAAGTTATTCTAGTTATTTTGGTGTAATGCTAATTAATTGGTTAACAAAGGACTGCACCAGTCATTTAGCTCTTCTTGGCGGCTGCACTTGTCCAAAGCAAAGAGACCTCGCAGCCTCTATACACAGTAACATATCAATACAATCCCAAAAAGGCTCTTATAAGAGCCCCACGACGAAAGACATCGGATCATCAGTCAGAATTTGTCAATTGAACATTGAAGGCATCAGTAAAGCCAAGAGTGACTACCTGCAGAAACTGCTGGATGACCTTAAAGTTGACATCGCAAATATCCAAGAAACACACAATGGCTAAGAAACCTGGATATTTGGTTGTGACATGTCACAGTAATGTTATTGTGTATAATTCCAACTGCCATACGAATAAATAAATTTAGCTCTAAAATCTTTACAAGTAATCTAGTATCGAACATCACAGAATTGTTCAAAGAGCAGCTACACGCTCGCGCCTGACCCGAGGCGAAAGGGCAGGAAGAACAAAGCTTCTAATTCTATTGAAACACCATTATCTAATAACTTGATACACCATCCATCACCGTGCGAGGAACACGTCCCCTCTTCACTTCCATATCATTAATCAGAATCTATAAATATTATGCCGACACTTGTGGATCGAATTTTAAGGTTTTTTTTATTCTCTTTGGGTATCACGAGGTTAAATTTGAAACGGTTAGAATACATTTAGACTTCCTGGAACATCGAAGAATCGTTTGCATAAAATATACAACAACTAAGTAGGTAAGTACCTATAGCTATATATACCTATATTTGATGAATGATGTGTGACTGTTGGCTTTATAGGCAAGACGAATACTTACACATTTTCTGAAGTTGTCATGCACTAGCCAAATAATTTTACAAATAGGAGATAATCCTGTAATATTTTACCACTAGAGGCGCCACTAGTACAATAGTACGTAGCCAATCGACACGTTCATTTCCAACAAATCTTTATTTTACCCTTCAGAATCGCGCCTCGATTTTTTAGGTCTGCTATTTTGAAATGGCCATAATTATGATACATCATCACAATTTAACTATAGCATTGAAAAATTAAATTAAATTAACCCAATGGCCGAGAAATATGTGATATCTTTAAAAATAACGTTTCGTTTTGCTTTTCTGTTTAAAGAGTGTGCTCGTGGCTCCATCTACGCAACGCTTGTAAAAGTAGTGTAGAATAGAAACATTAATAAAAATATGAAAGTGACTGAGCTGGCTCGGGCACGTTATAAGAGAATCAGGCGGTGAGACAAAGAATCCGTTTAAAGCTCCCTACAATAAATATTTACAGAGTAAACCTGACAGAGCTAAATATAGCATAGCATAGTAACTCTCACGTCCATAATTCCCAAGGGGGTAGACAGTGGATCCACCTTCATCATAGGTACGAGTAGTTCCCACTTTTCGCCGTAAGGTTTGGTGGACAAACGTGATGGGTGGCGAGCCTATCTCCGTCTACTACCTAGGTGTAGAATAATAATACCATTTCTTTATTAGGCAAAAAACCCATCAAACAATATTATACAATAATGAAATAAATAAACAATCTACTTACAATAAAATATGAAGCACAATAAAACTAAAAAATAAAACTGCACGATAAATGTCATTTCCGGTTCGCGCGCTGGTGCAAGGAGAACCAATATTTAAATATCGTACATGTTAAGTCCTCGCTTATGGCTCTAAGGATGTTATTGTGAGAGTTTCGCATTCTGTCCCAGAAGGAGGCTATGCGAGCCCTCACAACAGCAAAGAAATGGGGCACTCGCGCCTCGGCAAACATGCCCGACGCATTGCAATAGTGCGGGTACTTCATGAGGATGCGGTACGCGAATAGTATCCACTAAGACCCTTAGTCGCCTCGTCTACGGGAAGAGTGCTATTCTTTATCGCCGATACGATACAGCATTCAGAACTAAATGTGTAAGTAATATAATAAAGACGCTTGTCAATGAAAAGGTGATCATCCTATGAAGTTGTACAGTAATTAGCAAAAAGTTCCCTTTAATCATCCAAATGATCATTTAACTGCTCAATCTAAAAACAATTTGCCTGTCACTAACCGGACCGTTGCCAAACGTATCTTATAAACTAATGTTGTGCATTCCTAAAGGCATTAGCTGTAAGTGCCAGAACATAAAACTGATAGGTATGCAATATGTCAGGGCGATCATCAATCTGGAGTGATTGGAATAACATCGATACGTCTCGGTATCGATTATCGGTAAAAAGAGAGCACTCGATATGGACGCTTTGTTCTACACGGTTTGACGCCTTTCGAGTTTAATAGCTTTTAATAGATTCTTTTTTTATATAGGAACAGAAAAAAACATTACCCTCCTCCTTCGGCAGTCGGGTAAAAAGAACAACGTTTTTTAATATTCTGAAATTATAAGGAATTATAAACTTAATTGTTCAGATACAACGTTCCGTTGAAATTTAAAAATGTATGAACTTAGAAAACCTTTTTGAAATATCGGATTTTTTGGATGTCTCGTTACAATGTTATAATACTCATACTCATACCATTTATTGCTGTTCATGTGTAACAATTGGATTAAAAATATATATTATATGTTAATACATGAAACCCTGAGTAGGGCACCGCAATATAAAATATGAAATTATAATACATTATAATATTAATAAATGGTAACGGGATAAATTAAATGTCATTGTAAGTTATAATTGATTTTATAGTTAGGTATTGTTTTTATCATCAATATAATAATAGTTTTTGATTTGTTAAGTTGTTTTTATATTTGGTGTTTCATTTAACTGAGTGAATTGTGCAGCGCCCAGACAAACCAGTTTCTGGTTTCAGGGCGCGAAGATGTGTAAATAGTAAAACCTAATATGTACACAACAATAAAAAAATTTAAAAAAGTTATATAGTTATAATATTTTTAATAAAGTCATGTATACGAGATTTGTATACTAGAGCCAATATAGCACCATAATATTCAAAATAACCTCGAGCGCTACTCCAGAACAAAACACCATCGAAACAACACAAAAATCACTCCCAGGAAGTTAGATTACCATCAGCCGTCACTTCACCGTCATGACGTGAATAATTCCGTCCAATAATAGGGGACTTCGCCCTACGGCATGCGGGTATTCCAGCCATGTACTACGGCATGCAATCGTATCGGGTACTATCGCTCGCCACATACCGCCGCCGTGTAGCTTATTTTATACGTAGTCGCATTTCGGAAACACCCAATTGGTAAAGATTAAAAATTTAAATAGGAAAACACAGGCTAAGGAGACGCTTGGTATGTGGTTGGTGCACTTGGTTTTAACCATTCAAGAACCGTATATTCAGTGTTTTCTTTTTACTTATTTTTGTTTGCAACAACCATAAATTGGAAAAAATAACCTCCAACTTACTCGTACCAATATTGAATCAGCATTCCGATCCGACCGTGTGGTGATTTTGCCCTAACAAATTTCATGAGTAGTTACCATTTGATCCGGTGTCTATGATCCGGTATTCCCGATAAACTTGTGAGAACCAAACCAAGTTCTCCAACTGATTTTGAAAAGTCTTTATTTGAGCTATGTAAAAATAATACATGTTAACTTAAATAACATTATAAATAGTATTTTATGCAACAGCCACGTAATGTTAGCGATTTTAACATGAGAACTGATTATGAAACGAAGCGAAGCCGAGTTTCATAAACTAATAGATCGTTCGAGTGTTAAAATCGCCATTACGTGCGTTGCACACAATACTTTTTCTAAGACCATGATATATATAAACAGAAAATACAAAACCATTACGGAGACTCAACACATGACAGCTTTACATGTTATTGGTAACTATGGAAACCATATAGACATGTTTGACGTATTGTCGACATCGCGCCGACGCGGGTGTCGAGTTTTTTGGCTATAGTACCAAGTAGTTGGCCAGTGAAATGTAGTGCATTCTATACGAAAGAGTATTTTACATATTTACATTTAATATTTCATTAAAACACTATTTTCACACGACTATGACGAATGAACCTTTTTATTGATTGTGGTTTCTTATTGAACAAATTACGAAATGGGAGTAGAAAAATATTGTTTACAGACTAGTTGCGTCTTTAAAAACATTATTGCAGAATTATGGACGTGAGAGTTATGCTACGCTATGCTATTGCAGAATTACATTAGGTAATTTGAATACCAGTTCTCCAACTAAGAAGTCCCAAATTGAGAACACGCCATGTACTGTATTTTGTGTGTCGACACCTATTTGTCACCATCGATCGCGTTCGCCATCACTCCACCAAGAAGCCACAACTGTTTTGTCTGAAGAACGTCTGCGCTGCGATGTTGTACGAGTGTAATTGTTTTTTTCCGGCTGCATGACCATCGGCGATGTTTGAGAGATGGACGTTGTTACAAAGTCCAGTACTTTTAGTAACTATAACCAACACCAGTCATCTAGTACTTACCTACCTACCTATTCGTTTAGGTGAGTAATTGAGCAGGTATCTACTAAACCTTAGTAGATACCTGTTCAATTACTCTTATCTTATCTTATGACAGGGGGCCGGAAATAACCCCAGCGGCACATTTGACACACTGGTCATCTCAGTCGGCAGGTTTCCTGACGATGTTTTCCTTCACCGTCAGAGCAGTCGGTAAATGTACGTAAGTCTTCGAAAAATTCGAAAAACTCATTGGTACATGGCACTGCACGGGTTCGAACCCGACCACCCGCATGGGTGGACAACCGATGCTCTTTTATTAAATGGTTTAATAGAGTCTATACTTACCTATATGGTTTTATATTTGTGTACAGTAAAGAGTTAATAAGTTAAGTTAAAATAATAAATAAATATTTCTTATTTATTATTTTACAATTTTCTTTTTACACTTAAATCTAGACTAGAGCCATATTAAGGTAAAGACAGACAATAGTTACGGAGGTCCCCACACTAGGCTGAGTCTGTGTCGTGGGGGTCTGAAAACACGATTACAATGCGCGCTAATAAAGACGGCAGTTGAAAAAAAAATAGTAAAGAAATATTACAAAAGTTGATTTGCTACTGAAAGATTGAGAAAACAATACTTAGAAAAACATCGTCAGAAAAAAGATACGCTAAGATACTTAAAGAATTATACCTACTTACATACATCATCATCATCATCAGCCTATTAATGTCCAAACTGTTGGGACACAGGCCTCTCCTTGCACAAGGGGGTACAGGCCATGATCCACCGAGCGGACCCAGTGCTGATGGTGGATTTCACACGCCCTCGGAAACTTTTAATTTCTTCAGACATGCAGGGTTCCTCACGATGTTTTCCTTCCCGTTAGAGCAGTCGGTAAATATACGTAAGTATTCGAAAAAATCGGAATAACTCATTGGTGCATTGGACGTTTTCGAACCCGGACCTCCCGCACGGGAGTCCGGCGTCCTAACCACTAGGCCACCGACGCTCCGCTCCGCTACTTACATACACACTGGCCTTAATAGTTTTGAACAAGCTGAATTAGATTAAAAACCTTAATTGAGATTAGCTCTAATTGAGTATCAATATGTAGAAAATGTACCATAGTCAAAGTAGCTTATTCTCCACATTTAAATAGGTAATAAATATAACTTTAATGGTTAATTAACATCTTCTTTTCGCAAACGGGACAAATAAATATTTGTTAGTTTCTTGATCGGATCAAGGATTCGCACAAGAAGTATTAATGTTGCTCATAAAATTATCCCACTTTTTCGAGTCGACCTTTTTTACTTTGATATTGGCGAAGCTTGTAAATTGCGATCGTTTCGTGACCTGTAATTAAGTATGAAGCAATAATCTTGACTTTTACTTCTTCATTCGTTTCGTCTCACATCTATACGTCTCTCTCGTGTGAGTTGTTGTCGACTGAGACAAAAACCAAAGTACAGTTGCACAGAACGTGATTGAGGAAAGAGGGCGTGGATCGCATGCATTTATTGAGTGGAAATTGTAGATTAATGACGTCAATCATTTACGGCGCCATTATGTTACTCCCGATATTACGTTGCTCTCTGATGGATACGAATTAGCTACTCTACTATTAATTTTTTTTATTTTTTATTGCTTAGGTGGAATTAATGTTAGGCTTTGTTGCAATTGCTGTAATTATTAATGAATGAACGTAAGTGGATAAGTAAGTACTACTTTCAGTTACACCATATACTACTACGTGTTACACCTTACTCTAGTTCATTTAAGGGATAAAGAGAACGAGTAACGATCAATTATCATTGGTAATCCGATAACAATTAGAAGAATTATAGTAATTATATATTGAATTGCGCATGCTTGGACCTCAATCTCGCTTGATGGTAAAGTGGCGATGAGGTCAAATATTTGGCAAGGATTTAGAAAGTACTGACTCTTCTATAAACACTGTTGGAATCCATAAACGGCAAAGCGACGTAATTTGGCGACATACTCCACATATTAGATAGATAGATAGAAACACTTATTATATTGCAGATGAATAGAGTTAGCTAAACGGATATTACAACAAGGTTACTTGGGTTAGTCGCGCTTACCCATTGGCGGTAGAGAGTTCTAATAAATTTCTACACGAATAAAATCATCTAATTGTTGCCATAAATAGCCTTTATTTCATTTATAAATTAAATATAAGTTAATATAAATTAGATATCATTTATAAATTAATTAATTAAGCTGCCGGCTCAAATACGTGCAGAGAATGGGAGAGGATTGGGTACCGTCAAGAGCATACGTCGTCGCCCAGTCGGCCGCCCCCGGTATCGCTGGAGAGACGCAGTGAAGAAAGGCCAGCGCGAACTCCAAGTCAGCAACTGGCAGGAGATCGCGCACGACTACAGGGAGAACTGGTTGCGGAGGCCAAGATCGAATTTGGGTTGCTGTGCTGTGCTGGCAGCGGAGTAAGTAAGTAGTAACTAAGACATTTCCTTGTGACATCGGGACCCCAAAATAAATTCTGGGGAGAACCAAAGTATAACACAGAATCTTCCTAGACATCCCTAACTTTCCACCTAAATCCTCGATCGCAAGCAAAAGAACCACCAAAGTAATATGACTTTCCAAAACACGTAGCGTAGGCGGCAAAAACTCCCTTTTGTTGCCGCTCGAGCGAGCTGATTTCTTAAATAATGTCGGTTGTGTAGGTAGGAGGGCTCGGGCAAGCCACATAGCAGGCAGGCATAGGCGAGCTCGGGTGCAATCAGTCTTATTCCGCGCGGACGCGTCTCGATTAGTCAACGCCTGGTGCAGAGACAAACTCCCCCCGGCCTCCTCTTGAGGGAGGATATCGATTGGCAGTAATCGATTTCGGTTTGCGCGGTGAAAAGTATCGATTGAGAGAGATTGTTTTTAATTAAAGTTCGCTGATTAGGTTTTTAAAAATAAACTACTAGGCGAGCTTTTAAAAACTTCGCTTTCTGATTTATGGGTGGGCCATGTTTGGTTTCCTAAGTAAGAGTGTAAGTATTTTTTGTTTTTGGATTTGTTACTCAATTTTTGTGTTACTGTCGTTTGTTTATTGTTTGTCTGTTTTATTTATTCATTTATCCATCTTGTGTCTTGTAGGCAGTAATCTTACTAAAAGCCTTATGGTAGGTATAGTATCTTCTATAACATTTAACATTGATTCCATCAATTAATAAAGTTCAATATTCTCCTGAAGAATTTTGGGCCAGTTATTCTAAATCTCATTCTATAATTTTATCCTTAGCTGAACTGATTTAAACTTTAGATCAGAGTTTCGTCCTAAGGTTGATAAACACTAAAGTGAACTTTAAGGGTTAAAATATAAACATAATCGCGGTCAACCGCATTATCGGGCAGTCGAGTCGTGCCCTAATCGCGGGATAAACCCTAAGTCTGATAGCCCCCCAACAAATTACTGTTGTTGGCTGAACCGACTCTTGGAGGTAATGGAGCTAAGCTCTCGTAATGCACGGATGGTAACTACGTTTTAAACCGAGGCTCAAATACATAATTTTCCATAACAGCTACGAAGATGACTTTAAAAGTATTTTAGCCATCAACTTAACTTAATCTTAATCGTTCTTAAATCAAAATAAGCAATACTCTAAGCTAGTAGTCATCCTACATTTATCTTCGGAAATATTTAACAAACTTTTTCTCATTTTGTCAAAATAAAATTAGTATGTAGTACAGATAATTTTGCTACTCCCGTAAAGCTCTTTCCGATGTATCGTTATTGATGAAATGCAAAGGAATGACCGCAT
The DNA here is from genome assembly GCA_947369225.1 of Hofmannophila pseudospretella. Lineage (NCBI taxonomy): Eukaryota > Metazoa > Arthropoda > Insecta > Lepidoptera > Oecophoridae > Hofmannophila > Hofmannophila pseudospretella. Next base: position 5,604,294 of record OX376321.1, on the reverse strand, counting down.
GATATGGGTAATATTTTTTATTTTAGTTTTTTTAACATAATATATAAGCATATATAATATAACATAGTAAAATCAAGACACGTATTAGTCATAAAACTATCAGCGAGGATCGTTTCGCGATTTATAACAATATAGCGCTATCATTACAACTATCATCAACTATGTCGCTATCAACAAATCCATTATCACATTACCTTTGAAACAAGTTTCTGACTTTGCCGTGTATTTAATTTATCTATCCACAAGTACTCTGTTCACCTTTATCAAAATTCATTACCTATATTTTATCCACGCGCCCATCTGTTATCATGAGTTTTCTCACTGCGGCATTATAATGAAGAGTTTAAATTTAGGCGTAATGGTTGACCAATAAGATAAAAGCGAGAGGGCCAGAATTCCCAAATTGTAAACACGAACATCTTCGCCTTTAGCTTTAAGGATATAAAGAAGAAATTCCGAGGCAGGAACGGAAGATATAAGATGGTGAGTGGGTAATGACGGACGCATGTACCGCCGCATACAAAGCAGTCGGCTACCAGAATAAAGTTATCTTGCGATACATCCCTGAATTAATGGCCAACTCGTTACTTGGGTATTGAGATGTTTTGGATGGCTTAATGATCTGTCGTCATAGAAACTTTGAGCATTTAAAAGATCAAATAGGTATATGAATACTGCATATTTTCAGTAATAATTTTAATTCCCCTTCCTTGGCTTATCCCTGGTTTTATCCAACTACAATTTTGAGTCCTTACATTCAGGGTTTTGTCTATACATAGTTTGATCTACGATCGTAAACAATAAGTGTTTCTTGACTAGGCAGAAATTCTGCAGAATAATTTAAATTCACTATGCTTAATTAAGTAGCTACAGAAAATGAAATTACAAAGCAGTAAGTATAAGTACCATTTTTATTGAATCATTCATCTTGCTGATAGTATATTCTTGCTGATAGTATATTCTTGCTGATAGTATATTCTTTAGAAAGCTTCTTCAATTGAAACAAACATAAAGACATACTGTATCATTGTTCATCAAAAATAGTCGTAGGTCTCTATGGTTTTTTGGTCACAAAATGCCAACACGTTTTCCCCATTGAACGAGTCCTGTGGTGGATAGCCACTTTGTCCATAACCGAGTATTATCTGTGGAACGTGATTGGTTGAGAAGAGCTAGAACAAGATGATAGACTTTAGTGTTCGACCTAAAGTAAAAGGTTTAACTCCTTGGGAGATAGTATGATGTATTTTCCAAGAAGAAATTTAGGTTTGACACATTTTTTAAAACAATTTTATATTTATTGAAGTAGGTGTTATATTACATTATTGTATTTTAAAAGCAGATGATTTTAAATGTTTAACTCCAATTTTAGTAGAATGAATAGAAGACGAAGTTAAATCTATAAGACGTCAATTCGAAAGGGGCAAAATGACACTTAGAATATACATATAAAGGACATAGACAGGAGGTCAAAGACCGTAAAGAGCTGCAGGTTAAACAACCTATAAACACTAAGCCTTTTCAGACAACACCCAAGCATTTAGCCAGTCCCCATAATGGGTCCTTTACAATAGCGGGCAGCAATCACCGTGATCTCTATCGTCGGACCGTAACCGCGGCCAATGTCTGCGGTCCCAGACTATAATTTGCCAGTTTTCGCCGCCTAGCTGCCTGTAATTTTATAAACAACGTCGAGTCTCGGTTGAAGACTTCATTTTGATATTTTATTTTTTTCCCGTTTTTGCCCGGATCGCCCAACAATCACGAGGCCTCGGTTATGTAAGATTAAAGAAAGTTTTCTGGAATTTGTTTCCGAGAATGAAATCGTTTGAAAATAAAATGTAGGTAAGTACTTATACACTGAGATATTTTTTGTGACAAAAGGTTTTGTTGAAGAATGAAACGTAAGTTAATGAGTCAGAATGCGTCTTGTTTACTCACGTATAGTTCTGCTTCATAGAAACCTAATCTGGTAACCAAATGTTTATTCAAATGCTAACTATGGTCCGCTATTGCGCAGTCCATTCGAAAAAATATCTATGGGCGACCGTTAAAATGTGCAATGCACAAGTTGACGTATTTAAATGAGGCGTGCGTCATAAAATGTCACATAAATCATAAAGGCTATTGAGACAAAAGGCTCGGCGGCAGTAGTCCACGAGTTTCTTAAAATCAGGTCAGGATCACATGTGCTCCTGATCCTTTGTTGCTCATTGTGCAATCTTCCGGGTTCTTTGGCGCCTTTTGTAGGAGGATTGGCATGCAAATTTTTTGCTCCGGTTTTTCGAAAGTTTGGAACTTAGTTTTTGTTGGCTATATTCACGCTCTATGAATTTGAAATTTAAAACTTTTAGAGAAAATTATGTTCTACATACTGTTTATGATAATCTGCTGTTTTAACAGAATATACTCGTACCTACCTACTTATGTACGAGTACCTAGCTTTATTTTAATTAGAATTCAGTTTCGTATTATATAATTTGTAATTTCAATTAAGAATATCTATATTGGTAAGACCTCGAGGGTTTCAGCGAATCCGTATTACCATTTCTATAGCATTTTATAAACAAGTACCGCGGATCGAATTCGTGGGAAGTCGAACGCGTCCGACCAAACAAATCACCGTGTCACTCCATCCATTTACTTGCAAATTTCGTGCAAAACTCGAAAAAAAGAGTCGAGATAAAGGTACAAAAGTGCTCTATTCTAGTCGCCAAATGAATAATTACCTTTCACGTTTCTCCTTTCAATCTGCGCTGGGCGATCGATCAGCGTCGCGCGAACTCTTTCAGACGCGTCACCCTTGCCGCCACCAGGTAAGACGCAATTAATCTGAAACATCCCAAATCAGTATTACATTAAAAATGAAATAAAAACCCCGCAGCCTGCCGTTTTTTCGCTGCCGCGTTTTCTTTTCCATTCAGATTTTTTTGACAGCACGAAAAATGAGACTCATTTATTTGACTCGTACACAATGTAGGACTGTTTGAGTACGAGTATTTGCTATAAATACGCATTTTTCTCTACATCTCCTTCCTCTGTGGGGTGAGTATTAGCCTCGGATGCGTAGGGAGCCTCACGTGTTGCCTTTGTTCGATTTCGAGATTTTAGGGGAGTGCCGATGCTTATATTCTCATGGAATCCATCAAAATAATCGCATGCTCATGTATAATGGATCGTAGTGTCAACAAACTTTCCTATGATTAATTATTGTCAATAAAAGTAATATTTTATCAGTCTAGCTCTAACATTCTTGAGGTGATGCTTGGAATTTAGAGGAAAAGGTAAAAAAGTCTGTTAAGTAAGAACAAGCAACTAAACTAACCAAACTAAGAATGTAATTCACAAAACGGTTCTATTCAAACCATAATACTACCCCCTTTAATTTTGCGGACCAATCAGGAACAAATCAAAATGAGAGCCTCAAAACTAAAACAAGTACTAAAAAGAGTATTAAATTCGTCATGAATATTAACGCGTACTTTGAAAACAGACTCATTAGCACAATCATAAAAGGCAATTGTTTCTTTATATTTTTTTAAACGTAATCTTTTGTTTTACTGAACGGCGTGCGCGAGGCTGTGTCATAGTTATGTCTGTTTCATTTGTTAAGATTCACAGGTACTTTATAATAGTTTTTCTAAGCTCAATTTTTAAGGCTGTTCGCTTCATTGTGGCTTTCAGTCTGTCTGTCCGAAACATCGCGTCTTTGTGTGATAAATAGCTGAACATAAATACAGCATTGTCTTTGTCCATTCAGTTGTAATTAGGTAGCACAATCTGCTCTCTTGAATCGTTAATGAGACGGTAAGACGCTGCAACAATAACGCGGTAAATCAATTATACAGCACTTACCTAGTAATTATGGTACTTTGACAGTTGGTTGTGTTGTATGGTAATGAAGAATATCATTGCGAAATGACTCTTTTTGTGTCACATTGTAAGTCAAGATTCTAAGATTTTCTATACCATGCAAATATCTAAAAGCCCATTGTTAGGCACACCCCGAGAATAACTTACACCCTCCCAAATAAAAAAAAAATAGTTTTTGCATTTGGTGGGAAGAGCTGCATCACCGTTTTGGACCAACTACAACAAAATAGAAGACCTCACTCACCTCCTAATGGAGTGTGACCTGGTGAAAATTGAGAGGAAGAAATTTGGCCTCAATAGGCTCCAAAATGGGAGGCCCAATATTATTTTCAGTCAGCCCTTAACAAAAATATGAAACACTTGCTGTTATTTGCTAATTTGGCTCTCAAAGTGAGGGCTGACTTTAGAGTGAGACCTCACTTAATAATACTTGAGCTTCCTTTCCCTTTTCTTAGTGACCCTAACAAGGCTGACATGGTCACCTTGTCGTGTACCAAAGACTCTAAACAGAGATTAAAAAAACAGTAGAATTGTTCTATGGACAAACTCTTGACTCATTCGTTTTCTATTACCTACTTGTTGTTTCACTATAAGGATACTAAACAATATTAGAAAATGCTTCATCCGTGAAACAATTTATACTTTACTTTTTTAAGAAAATAAATATTTCTGGAGTGGTTCTACTATCGTCACAGGTAAAAAGTAGTGTTTACCTTCTCTCTGACAGGTTCTATCTTAATGGGTAATCATAGCAGACCTTTTGCGTTCAATTTTACGACAAGTAGATTACTGCATTTAGGTAATTAATGTAAAAGTTATAAACAAGTCTTACATAATTTTTATTTGTAAACAATCGCAGTGTACACGTCTTAATGTAAGGTATATCATACACGTATGTGTATACCTATGCAAATTACTTACACTACACTTCAAATTTTTAAATATTACATTCTAGATTATTATTAAATTAGAATTTGTATGTTATATTAATTGTAATATGTATATCCATTTTTTATTAATTAATTACAGAGATTGCAGTCAGGTTATCAGGATACATTGTAATGCAGCTCTATACTCCATATAGCAGCATTCAGCAAGCGCCAGATGTTAATCCCTTTGCGTTTGCTACGAAAATTCTTATCCAGAGCTCAAAATTATCAATCAAGCTGCAAAGACATTTGTACCAAGCTCTTGGCGATTTGTCCAAATGAAAAATTAATTTCGCCGATGATTAATATAATGGCGTGCAATAAAACGTAATCGTTGTTTGGAAGTTTTTACATCTTTTTCTTGTCTAAATTAATTTGTTTTCAGAAACGGCAGCGGATTGTAACCCTGCTTGAAATCGTTCATGTTGTACTTAGTTTTTGTACACCATTTTGATTGATGGCCTTAATAAAATTATTGTAGTAATACTTTGCAATACATTCAATCATTATTTATTGCATTTTCAAATTAATTGCATTAACTTACTAGGTTTTTGTGATGCCTATTTATTTGTATCATCATCAGCCATGCACAAGATGGTGTGAGCCGCGTAATTCCATAGGCGACAGTATTACAGCCAGGCGCTGCTCTGTACAGCCGCCGCCCTCGTAGGTGGCACGTTTTACACTTCTGCACATTGTAAATGCCATGATCCAACGCGCGGACTCAGTGTTGATTGGTGGATTTCACATGCTTTCAGAAAACTTTTTTCCTCAGATATACAAGTTTCCTACGATGTTTGCCTTTACCGTTAGGGCATGAACCACTTCCAATATGTCACAGTCGGTAAATAAGTAAGTCTTCGAAAAAAATAATCAGTCATTTGGTACATAACATTGCATAATTTCGAACACTGACCTTCCGCTGAGGAGTCCGGCATCTAAGCCACTATGCCATTGTATTATAATACTTAAGTTTTTCTGTTTAATTAACATCGGCTTAACATAAAAGCCGAAGTTAAACAGTAAAACTGAAGTAGATACTTACCTATGTTAAATTTTCTAGGAATCAATTGATAAATTAAATTTTAAAAAAAGTGAAGTGGAGTAAGTTACAAGCTTTTCTCAAATTGAATTTTATCTACTTATCTCATATCTGTCTACGTCATACAAAATTAAATAATTCCAAGCATAAACTTGGAGACACCTTCCATTGAAACCTGTGAACCGAAACAATCAGGTGACAGGATGAGAGATGACGTTTCGTAAAACAATGAGCGGGATCTCGCCGTAATAATAGGATGAAATATCTGCGGTAACAATTTATATTCTAACGCTGGATTCAACTTGACAATTTATTAATCAAACCGATTACCTCCCTCGCAAACCCCTGGCCTATTGTGAAAATATTGTCGAGGCACAACAATCCTACGAATAATTAAGGATTTAAATTTTCATACCAACAAAGGCATAAAACAATAAACTCTCTTCAAAGTGGACAAAGGCATTCTGTGAGTGCTATTTTAGCTGCCCTCTCTCGAAAAATTTTAATACGAGGGGTCGCCTGCAACTTGATTGGTAGGGTCTAGCACTTAACACGTACTTAGATTTAATACACGCATTCCAAACTGAACAAAGTGCTGAAAGGTTCTACTATCTTACCCAATGTTATTTCAATTTATTATTCAAGCTTACCTTTTTGTTTTGTTTATTTAATGCATTATTATGTAAGAGGTTAATTTTTCTTTGTTGCCGTATACTTACATAGGTGTTTTAAAAACTTGAGACTTCCAAATTGTAAAATTGATTTATCTATCTATTGATCTACCTATCTTCGAGATTTTTCTTTAACACAGGGTCCTGATGACTTTATTTCAAATTCATAAAATCAATTAGTAATTTTTAGTTTCATACAGAAATCAATTAAAGGCCCACCATCGGTTCGGTCCCCGTCTCCGACACATGTCGGGCCCCACTTCCCTCAGCTTTTTCCATAACGACCTGTGAGCCCCTCCCTTCTTTAGAGAGAAAAGCATAATCCATCACCGTACGTCACCCCTATTTTGGTGCACCCCGTCTTTTTCCCTCTCGAACATTCATACTATCTCATTCCTTGTCTCGCCCGCTAGGGGTAGTTTCTCTCAGTCGCCGCTTGACGGGTGATCATTTTTCTTGTGGCGCGTTCAATCATCGCGTCACTATCGTCTTCCCTTTCATCCGAGGGTCTGTTTTGTTCCCCTCTCGCTCGCACGGGCCCTTCCTGTCTTTCTGTGTGTCCCTTATTTTCTGTTAGCGGTGCGTGCCTGCCGACCAAATATGGCGTCTTTTGTGTTTGATTTTGATGTTTTAATTTTGTTAATAAAGCGGTCCACTTTTTAATTGCAACGACTGACCTTATTTGTCACACCTACACGTATAACAACGATGCTGGGTAAGCGAATACTATTCTTTTTTCGGTTTGTGTTAGCTTACTGTTACCGAATCAATGAAATTTCAAATACCCTCATATTTTTATAAATTATTCACAATGAAATTGATTAAGGTTTCCTGACGATTTTATTTAATCTAATTTTGGTTTTAATGAATTTAACCCTTATAATTTAACTATGGCTTAACCCTAAGGCTTAGATCACACTGTTCTAGTCCAAAAATCGTTGTCGGTGTGGAACGTATTCAAATGCATTGAATATGATGTTTGTAGAACATGTAAGTAAGATTTTGAGATAAAATTTTAGTGGTAAAGAATGCAACGTCGTTGTTTGGGGATAAATTCATGGATACATTGGGTAAATATAATAATTATTCATTCGACATTAGGTAAGTGGGGGCAGAGGGAGGGAGGCAACAGCAAGATAAAGCTATTCATATTTTTAGCTGTTAGTTTATACATATACGTAGACCGCGGTCAGGTAAAGTATTTACGTTTTGAAGATTAATTGCCGGTACAAAATTCAGGAACGAGACGACTTTGCTATGCCCATATAGAAGACATCAACTAGACCATTTTACATGCCCATACAAAAGACATCAACGAGACCACTTTGCTATGTTCATACAAAACACAGAAGACATCAACGAAACCACTTTGCCATTACCAATATAGAAGACATTAACGAGACAACTTTTCTATGCCCATACAGAAGACATCAACAAGATCACTTTGCCATGCCCAGTATAGATGTCATCATCGATACAACTTTTCAATGCCCATATATATAGAAACCATCACACAGACCATTTTGCTATGCCCATATAAAAGACATAAATCTACGGGATCACTTTTCTATGCCCATATAGAAAACATCAACGAGACTAGTATGTTTTACTAAAACCATAAATGGTGGATTTTTGGATCATCTAAAAATGAGGGGATAATGTACATAAAGAAAATTATGAACATTATTTTCTTGCAAACATCATGGAAATGAAAACAGTCGATTTCTTTAAAACGTTCCTTCGTTCAATTAACCAATATTGCCTTTGGGTAAACCAGTTTTCACCCATATGAAATTCGTTATTAGTATCCACAAAAAAAATGCAGTGTCTTTCGAAATATAAACTTTCTAAATTCGGTTCGAAGTTCATACCTGTTGTAGTCACAACCATAGATATAAAGTGGTGTCGCAATTTTATAATTTACAATGCAATATCGATCTTCCGTATGACTGTCAAATTTTCGACAATCGATTGCATCAAGGTTGTACGGTAGTCGGTCTTGGAAATTATTCCTATATTAAACCTTCTTCTTCTTCTTTCCTTTTCTATCTTTTGTTTGTTGTTTTCTATTTGTGCAATAAAGTGTATTTTACTTTCACTTTACTTCTTCTTTTCCCACATATACTATGCAACCGTAGGACTGTAGTCCACACGGACAGAGTCAACCGGGGACCGCCCGGGACCGCTGTAGATTGACTTGTCAGAATATTTGAATTTTAATCCCGGCCAGATATTATATAAACACTTGTTTACTTATTCATGAGTGGATGTGAACGAGTGTTTTGTTTGATTTGCCGACAATTTGATTAAAAACATCGTTTTAAATTAATTCATTAGTAATTCGTGTTGACGCCTATATATCTATACGTGCTAATAATCTTTCTGTGTATCATCATAAATAGGTTCTGTTAATTTATATTACCAACATAGGGCTTTCCAGTAATACGTAGCTTGGTCGTTCTAATTCTATATTATTATAGATTACTTTAATCTCGTCCTTAAACTAACATGTGCGTAACTAAAATAGTTTAAAATTTTAGTGTTTTTGTGTGTCATTACATATCTAGTAAATAAGATAAATACAAGTTAATTATTTATGTTTTTATTTAATAGTTCAAGAATTTGGTTAACATATAAATGGAACCTAAATACTTATGTATTTTACAATAATTAAATGACTTATATCAGCCTAAATGATATTACCAAAAAAATTGTTTCGAGGATCCAAAACAAAACTTACAGTAATGCTCAGGTTATTTGTTTGTTTGTAATCTCTTTATTGCACACATAGAACAAAATGTGTTGTAATGTGTTGATGTGTGTGTGTGACGCTGACGCGTACTCACTACGTGTACAAATTCTATACTATATTTATAAAAGGGAGCAATAAGTCCGCCGATAAACTGCTAAGCAGTTTGGCGGTATACATTTATATATTACTGTATTTACTGTACTGTGTAAAAGTTGAATAATATATATATATATAATAATACACAGAAATTAAAAACATTAAAATATGTTATTTATCTAATTTTATTTAGTTTAATGTAACATATGCTTAAGTTCCTACTCCATTGTAATCTTACCGCACAAATAAACTATTCTTATTCTTATCCATGCCCACCAATGCTCAGGTTATTTCATAACACTCTATAAAAAACTTTAAGTAACTGTAGGTATTTAAATACCCATCTGTACCTGTTCTTATTAGAAGTCGGTAAGTCACAAATAAACCAGTAAGAAAATAAAATTGCACAGCATAAGTGGAACACGCGATTCAATCAAATAGCTATACGGAGTGCCGACACACCTTCAGGCTGTGCCCATTTTGATGGGGTTTTAATAATCTTCGTACCTGTATGGCGAATTAATGAACATAGCATTGCTTTGACTACGAATAAATACGATTTATTATTTAAGGTTTGATTGTTGATATTTAGTTGATATTATTTAATACAAATTATTCAGTGCAGTTTCAGATATACGTCGACAACGATACCTTTCTGAAAGATTTTTAGTACTTAACAACCAAATTAATATTTTAGACCGAAGCTTGAAAAATCTTTACAAGAAAAATCAAAATCATCAAAGAGTTGAGTATTTATATATTTTTTGAAAACTTAATTTAGTTTGAACATTCTGGAGCTAACTGCGGAGTTAACGAAGATGGAGTCCGTTTTAGTTTGATGAAGAGGTCTTATACCATTATGAGAGTAGGTACAAATAAGTCAGAATTTTATTTTTATTTTCAATCGATCAATCATTTATTCGTGAACATAGGTAATAATAAGTAAGTATACAGTTTAAATGAGTTGGTATCACTATGCTCCGTCGTTTGCTATACAAATATTTTCAATAAATTGTTAAATGTCAATACCTATTATATAAATTATTAAAATTAATTTAAACAGTTGACTAGTAGTAGTAGTATTAATAGTAAGCAATAGTAGTAGTAGTATTAATTCACTAAACACTGATTATTTATGGACATACACATAGATCGGACATAAGGACAATAAAAATATCTTTGTCACTTAAAAAATCATTTACAGAATAATATGTCTTGTCAACTAGCAGTTTGTTCAGCTCACGCTTAAATGAGTTTAAACAGTGTGTCACCCTTATGGCACTGTAGCAACTTGATTGGTTAAGCTAAGGAATAAGTATTGAAAGGTGACCCGCTAATCAACCGACTTTTGTTTTTGTTTTGACACATACGGCAGAGATAGTGGCCATTAGAGCTACAAGGCTGAGTAAAGAGCCAACACCAGTTGTCTCCTGCAATGTATAAATATTCAATAGGGGTTTGAATATGTTAATACAACGTCTCCTCATTGGGTTGTAGATTGCGCCGTCGTTTTTATCTTATACGACATTTAACTCCGGTAATTCAATTTACTTTATTTGCATAATGTTGCCTGCTTTCTAAAGTAGGTGAGTATGGAAATCGTTACGAATGGGGAGCGCTGTTTTTGATGTTATTTTTGTCCTTTGAATCTTATAAATCGGTATTTCATGTTAATTTCCTGATACCGTCTTTACAATCTTGATGCTTATTCTTAATTAACGATATCTTTGTCGTGAAGTTAATTCGAAAAGCACGTTAGTGATACTTCATAGTTGTCTCCGCCTACGCATCTGTTGTTAACACACATGGAATCAAAAAGGTTTCATCACACTATTTCGTATAGACGAATGGAGATATCTAGAATTAATCGGGCTCTGAAGGCATACAAAGCCGTGAAATATGGCTCGCTCGTTGCTTACAATGGCTACGTCTTCATCACGACCCTATTGTTTTTTTTCTTAGGCACCACACGCGGATTGTTTTCTGTTATAGCTAGAGAGTTGGGAAACGTGTTCTTCTGTCTCTATGGTCATTTGTCAGAGTGCGCACTTCGACGGCTTTGCTGAGATAAAAACGTAGTATACCACGTCCGTGTACAAATAGTAAATTGGTGATCTACGATATAAACAAACAGGTATAAAGGAATATGTATTGTAATTCATGATTAGACTTAAATAATATACTGTTTCACGATATTTTTATTGTATTTTATGAATTACGACCGGTTTCGTTTACACATCTTCAGATATTTGTTTATAATAATTTTAAATATATCGTGAAACAGTATATTATTTAAGTCTAATCATGTACTACAAGTTTCACCAAGTTCCAACAACCGCAAGTATTAACCATGTATTGCAATTATTTTAAACTTTGAAATTAGAATTACTTGTAATGTAGCTGAATCATACCTAATCATCTCACATTATAATTAAACGAACACAAATAGCTCTTTGATTTTCATTTTCCCAACATTGTTCCAAATACGGATCTACCACTCATCTCTTTTTTCATTTGACAAACCGTTTATTTTTGAATTAGGTACCAACTTAGCAAAAGCAATCTTTTTGTATACTTATATTTTATAGTTAGCACATATAACGTCGCGGCACAATAGAACGGTACGCTGTTCATTCCCCGTTATCAATCTACCATGATGCCATCTGTGACGCCGCCATTACTCAATTTCCTTTCTCGCCAAAAAAGAGCGCCTAAAAAGAATTCAAAGAAAGAACGAATTCAAATAGACGTTCTGAAACGTGGAATAGAGACAGACGCCCGATATTTTTTTAATGGCACTATTTTTTCTTTCATCCAAATTTTTAATCTATCGCTTCGTTTATATATTTTTTTAATCCAAATTTTTTATTACTTTTACGTGGCTATAGTTTTAAAAGAACAAGAGCTTTTTCTTATCAAAGTTAACGAAATAGGTAACAATGTTCCTAGCTTAAACTAGGTACCTACCTACATTAACTATTTAAATAGAATCTAATAGGAAAAATAGCATTTTTTCTTTATCTAAAGGAAAAATAAAGATAGATTCGGGAGATAGAGCTTACGTTAGTGACGTAATAGATTATTTATAACGTGTATTATTATTATTTATTGTAAATTATTGTATTATGTATGTCCAGAATAGATATTGACATTTTGTTGTCCCCTTTTTTGGCAAATGTAACTTTTTTTAAACATACACCCACAACAGACCAATTTTGGCTAGTGTTGCAGTGTATGTTGGTACCACTGAGTGAATGATAATTTAAATTCATTCTCTCTGCCGCCCGCGCCATCATTTGGACAAATGCTACGTCATTTGTCTAAGGGAGTGAGGCACAGAGGGGGGAGAGAATCCTCGCTGCCTTTTCTACAAAAATCGCCCTTCGGTAACTTGTGCCTTCGTAACAATTTACAATGACATTTCGTGATCAGATTCCAAAAACTTCTGTTCATGTAACTTTACGCTAATCTCGATCCAAAAACACACTACGTAGAGTACTTTTTGATTTGTTTTTCCAGAATCTCATTTCGTAAGTTTCCGAAAATATTTTCCCAATGAAAAATAGAACTTATAAAGAATGTTACTTGGTTACTTTTTAATCGCCAAAGTTTCCTTACAATGCGTATTGAATTAAAAGTTACCGTATTTGTACTGCGTTACTAATTAATTTAATTATATATCCCACTGTGCACATGTTTATTCAATAACTATAATTTTAATAATTATCTAGTAACCTTGGAAAGTATGAATTTAACAAATGCATTCATAATTTTGAAAACATATTTTCTTCGAACCTTAAAATGTTCTTCAAAGCTGTAAAAGTATTAGCATTAGGTAAAATATGTAATAACACCATCAGAAACTCATGTAATACATATCTGAAGCCTTCAACTTATATATACTGGAAAATAATCGAGAATTGGTAAATGTTAAATTAATGACGACCCATTTGTTCAAGTGAAATAAATTTGATGAAATTAAACAGGAAAAAACAGTATGACTAATTGTCGTTCGCGTAGTAAATGCCTCTGCCTCTGCCTCTGGTGATCGATTCGTAACCGCCTGTATATTTATGCGCTGTCTATAAAACCTTCATAATTAAAACGTTACCTTTGTCGACCTGAAAACAAAAAATAGAGACAACAAAAATAAAAATAACGTTCACTAATTACTAATCGATTAAAAAAACCTTTTTGGTTTTTTTATATATAATGAGGAAGTAAGTAAGTAGGTACTGACTTTTACATGAACATTGAATTGAATTTTCAACATATAATACATTATTGTAGACATAATAGAGCATCTGTGTTCTTTGTTCTACCATCTCGAAACTTACAATCTCATGCTTCAGGCTCCTAGCTTCTAAACTACAGCCATGCTTAGTTATTCATGGAATCTACAGGTTCGGTTTTCCATTATACATTATTAGCACTATTTAGGTGCTTTTGTAAGTAACCTAAAATAAAAATAGGTTGATTATGTAACGAAACCATTAATTCGTTCCTCTGCAAGTAGGTCAATTTAATCCTAATGAAACTTAAAAAAAGTTTTACTTTGGCTCTAACAGATAGATTTTTTTTGACGAGACAGCCCCAGATTCGCGCGGAAACCAATCTAACTGGGCGCGAGATTACGCGTTTCTTTTTTTATTTTACCTAATTGTGCCCGCGAATGCCCCAGAGATGGGGTGACGTGTCGCGGATCTACTCCGCTGCCCTGCGCCAAAACCAATTTCAAAAGACCCAAAAACGATACAGAGCCGGGCGGATTTTTTACAACACGGTTTAAAAATGTTCTAAAATAGATTAGAGGTTGTAAGCCATAGGAAATATTTCGATAGACTAGAAAGTTTCTGGAATTAACATAGAGGCCCTAAAAAGACGGATATATCCATAAATACTGAAATGTCTTGGGTATTAGAATTGTAGATTACGAACTGAAAGTAATAAAATCTTTTATTTATCAACGGTCTTTATCATCAGATATATAAAGATATATTTAGTGAGATTTCTCCATGTTTGACTGTCTTTGGGTTCACTACTTACATCGCCGCAGTAATATACATTTGTATTCAAATCGTTGATTTCAGAGTTTGACTATCCATTCAACCAAAGTGAACTGTACTAAACTTCTCATAAAGAAGAAGATCGAAAAGTGAGACCAACTGAATTACTTTCACATTCCTAAAGCAATAGTTATCAATGTCATTCAGAACCGTGTCTACTCTATCTCCACAATACCACTAACAATTCCATAATTTACATATAGATCCATATCTGTACCGAAATCCAAATAGGGAAAATGTTATTCCGAAAGGATATCGTACTCCGGCCCTGGTCGAAAGTGGCGCCCCCTCAGCCCGCGAGTGACACTGACGGATCGAGGTACATTAGTCATAGTCGAGACCTCCCGCCCTCTCCTCCCGAGCCTCTCGCCTCCCCCTATATGTACCCTGTATATTTACTTTTTGTAACGGTATTGATGTTTAATTATAGAGAACCCCCCCAAATGTAAGTCGCCTAATTTTGGCGCGTCTTGTTTTGGTTGTAATTTTTCATTGCCAGTGTTTTGTTTTGGTGTTAAACTACTTATTCTTCATACTATTTTTAGTGCTTCTATTTCGGAAGAGAAAATAAACACTTTTTTATTTCGTGTGAGCGGATGTAAAAATAATGTTGTTTAAGTATTTTGAAACGAGATTCATCTCACACTCTACATTCAACATTCATACATAGAAAAAATATATGTGATTAACCAAAAAAAATGATTAATTTTAAATTGTAATTAAATTAGGTAATTTAAAAATACTTTATGTATTATAAATATCCGCAAATGTTCAGAAACGAACGACCACTTGAGATGAAGATCTTTGAACATCATTATCACTAAGTAGCTAATAATTGAAATCCAAATCAGCCGTCAGCTACCGAGCAATCATTAATGATAATTATGATTCGAAACAACGATCAATCATTTAATGAATCTCCCATCATCACTTCGTACCTGCGGAGTGAGGGGCGTCTTCCCTCACCTTATCACATAGCCGAGAGATAAATGACTTGTGCCTATCTGTTAATTAAGATTTTCGCGGGATCTCACGCGCAGACGGATGCTTGCAATTTAACTTAGATTATTTGTAGGCGTTGAGTGCGATGTCATTAGATTGATGGTCTAAAAATGTGTGTGTCTCTGATTTTCAACTCAAACAGATCGAAACTGCTTTTCATGTAATTTTCCTCTGATGTGTCTACGTACCAAATATCTGGTTTTCATTTTTGAGTAGTTTACGTAAGTTCGCCCTAATGTCTGTTTAATCTATAAAATATGAACTGCTATATCTACTTACGTTTTTTTTGTTTATTCAGCTCATGAAAGTTCACATAATTATATATTTGGTGATAAGAACCTGTGTTATTCGATGGTATTTACCTCAGAAATCAAAGTATTTATCGATTTAAGCTAACCCCAATGAATCATAAAGAAAACTCAGCTAAAGTAAATCGTATCAAAATGGAGTTAAGATAGTTGGCTGATCGCCGATAGAGGGCGGGTCCCGAGCACCCATTTGTCAAGAACAGGCTCATTAGGGTCGAATCTGGTTCAATCTCCCGGGATTAGAGTCTTAGGCTCTGGACAATAACAAACCACGGTTGTATCGATTTGAGAAAAATTTCAGTTTACGAAAACTTGATTTCAACAAGCATTTTTTTTATTGTATAACGAGAGACACCTGAGGGTAAGTTGGTCACCGTCGCCCAAAGACATCTCACCTCACTATGAAGTTATTAGAGAAATTTCCAAGCGCTGCTAACCTGGAGGGCTTGGATAGAGTGCCTCATGTGCCGATAATTACGCTGGCTCTCTTACCCTTCAAACCGAAACACAACAATGTTTTGCAGCAGAAATAGGTTTAAAGGTAATTGATAACTGTGCTCAGAGTCATATCACCTTAAATTATTATGAGTACGAAAGGATGTAGGTACTTATTGAATCGTAATTTTCCAAATTAATTAGAATATAACTGGGCGATAGATTAGTGTAAATATTATGCAAAAAAATGGTAGTCACTGATGGTCACTCTCACTAGAACTTATGTAATCAAATCTCTAAGCAATTATAGATATTGTTGTTGTTTTTTCAGAAAAATTTGAATAATTGTCTGTCGTTTTGGTATGGTTGGTATTTTCATACAGCACTTTGTGGCCTTGTACTTGATAGGTAGGGTGATTACAGGCAATTTGTTTCGTAATCTGTACATAACTATTTTTGTGTACCCTACAGCAATTTAACAAAATACGATGAAAATCTGAACGCCATGATTATAACAACATTACCTGATAGATACAAACTTATCGCAGCCGCCAATCACAAACGAGAACTCGAAATAAATCGATGTTACATCCAATCATTACTCTACGTCAGGATCGACTCAATTAAAATATCGTTAATGCTACAAACCATTACAAAAACCGACTTTAAGTTGAAACTGTAGGATAGGTTTTCCTTTGTAGATGTATTTACCTTGCAATGGTCATTATGGTAAATGTAGTATACTATAAAACCACGAAATCGGCGTGTCGGAATCAGAATAAATTCAAAATAAACAGTCGGTAAAACCGAGCGGGACACAAGTGTACTTTTTGAATGAAATAAGGCTGTCATTATAAAAATATCAGCCCTCTTGGACCGCAAAAGCACTACTTGGTATTTAAATGTAGATAAACTGCCTTTGGCGGAGCCCTGGGAGATATTACATTATTTACATCCTTTCTGAGAAGGGTTACAGAAGCGTCGATATGAAGTTGGTAACTGCAATGATGGAACAGGGATTGGAAAATGATTCAATGTTATTTGTCAATCTTAAAATTGATAATGCACGGCATTGACAATCCACGGTATCTTGTATGAATACTACTTTGATATTTGTTGTACGGCTTTCAGAAATTCACTGGAGAGAACAGCATTGAATAGTAGCAAAAATTAAGAACATTCAAATTAGTTATGTGTAGGTATCGCAAACGAACACAAATACTTTTTTATAATATAATATCTCGTAACTCTAAATTAAAAATTTATTTACTTTTTTCCTGGTCATCATCAGATCCTTCAGGTTCCAGATGTTGGAAAGTCTCCATGGTCATAAACATTTGAGCTCAAAGTCGAACAACCTTACTGTTACCGTTCCAGAAATTCCATCATACTCCAACATGCCAAGATACTCCAAGATTTTAGAACCACTGATCCAATTTTCATCAGACATGGCTAAGAACATTCAAAAGTTAGACCTGCAGCGTCTTAAGGCGGGGGATGCTCCGGGCAACCCCCTACGCGAATCCTTGTCTCAGGATTCCCTACAACTTTTGTTCGAGATGACCCCATCTAACTATTATGGTTTCGGCGGACTGAGAATCTTCAAATTCTTCCAGTTTCATACTGTAAAAAAACCGGGTCCAAATAGGACCATTCGTTCTCAAGTTATGATGCCATCGTTTGGTCTTTAAATAGAACACTACCCCTAAACTGATTTATCTTATATAGCTGACCATACAGCACTCTATCAAATTTTAGTTGTCTATTCATGGATATTTTTATATGAGACTAGGTAAGTTGTAAACATTCCATAGAATACCTAGTTAAAACTGATGCTTTTTATACGAGTACATGTTTATTCAGCAAATCACTTCTATTAGACTCAAAACCACCACTACACTTTCATCACCATATCGCCCATCCATTATACCGTACATCAACATTTTTCAGCAGTATTTTAAAAATATATTTACACTAGCAACACCGTCCTTATCCCTGTGTACGGGCGATAAATTACTTGTAATTTCGTACTCGGGTGATACCTGAGCTCAGTGAAAAAACACGAGACATAGACGTCTTGGTGCGTCGCAAATTACCGTCATCATCTTCTCATCAGAGGCGTGGGTAAGCGTTGATGTATAGGAGTTGGGCAGAGGGTACCGGAGGGTACAATGAAATACAATACAAAGAAGATGAGGCACGATATCTGGAGCCTTTTTGTGGATACGAAGAAAATGTCTCTACGAGCTTAAATGGTATACATTTGAAAGTTGAAGGTAATGGCGTTGATGTGTACATAATTTTGGTTCAAATAGGTAGTACTTGCGTATACCACGTAATTTAGGGTGCTACTATGCTATTGTTTTTCTGTCATTTTCTGAGCGTCTCAAATGGCAAACATTTTGACGTTAATGAAAAAACAGGCGCATAGTAGCGGTATTACAGGACGCAATTCTTAAATGATAAACATAAAATGGTACGCAAAGAAGATAATACTGTGAGAGGTTTCATAGTAAGAGCAAAAAGAAAAACTGGCTGAAT
This sequence comes from Hofmannophila pseudospretella, assembly GCA_947369225.1. Lineage (NCBI taxonomy): Eukaryota > Metazoa > Arthropoda > Insecta > Lepidoptera > Oecophoridae > Hofmannophila > Hofmannophila pseudospretella. The sequence goes on along the minus strand of OX376321.1, from coordinate 5,585,579 downwards.
ATTCAAGACACCATCGGGGAGAAATCCATCAATACATTTATCAATTGATGTATGCTCAAGCGATACGAGATACTTACGTACCTTTAAAATGCCATACTTGACAGTGATTTAATTCACTTCTTAGCCGAAATTAAGTAGTTTCGAACAAATTAATTGACAGCTGTAAATTAATTTGTAATAGCAATTTATTGGCCTCTAACTCTAATTGGTAAATAGATAGGTAATTCATTAATTGAAAGAATTCTGATTTCCTGCTCTTTCGACAGTGATTCACGTCTTTTCTAACTTATTCTTTGACATAAATATGAGCTCTTCAGAGCCGGAGAGAGTTGGCTTAAAGAGTAAATGGGCGTTCAGTGTTAGGTTTTAAACTCCTCTAAAGTTCAAGCCATGCAAGAAACAAATTACACGGAAATGGAAATCTTTGTGCCGTAATGCCATGTAACACAACATTATGTGCCATTAAAATGAAATTTTGCCGCCTGTGATTGCTGTTTTTGCATTATACGTCAATTTGTTTGCATTACACTATTATTTGTTTTAGTTTGATTTGTTTCGAGTGCAATGTAATGTTTCAACATGTATCAAGTATTTGATTATTCTATCCTCTCTAATAATTGTAGTAACACATAATAACCTTCTCTTACTCATAGGGTATATACTTCATACTTCATATTTTTCTGTATCTTTTGCATATTGGCTTCATTTCTTCTTCTCTTCTAATATTTCTTCACCTACTTCTTCATGTTGTTGTGTTGTTAGAGGTCAATATATTCTTCTACTGAGTCTGTATTTCGACTCTTATTGTTTAGTCGATGAGTTTTCTTTAAATCTAATAATTTGAATCGAATATCTTCTTGAAACTATTAATTTTTCTCTCTCATATAGAGAACAGGCAAACAAAACAACTTTTTTATATACACAGATATTAGAAAGGTAGCAGTAGTGAGTGAACGGGTGACGGGGACTAATCGCTGCGCATGCGCATCGAATTGAAATGACTTTGAAACAATTGCATCTATTCACGATTTTGAAGGTAGCCATGGGTGTTAACCTTTTTGTGTGACCAATTTTTAGACTTCCATAATATATTATTTATGAGTGATATATTTTTGCGCAATTTGTAAGTAAAAAGAACTCTACATTAAGAGTTTCAGGAAGTAATACCTTGGACACTTAACGGAACTGTAGACACTACAGTTTACCGACCTAAAAAGTGTATAAGGACATTTTTTATGATTTGTACAACGTAGGTATGTTTCATGTTCTTGAATTTTTTCTTTGTTATTTTAATCGGTTTTTCACGTATATTATTAACCCTAAATAAAGCCCAATATTATGTCTCTAACACTACATGTCAAAACAGTAGTTTCATAAAAATAGATAAAATTACCAAAACGGATTGTCAGTAAAAAAAGTGGGCCGGACCGGTGGATCATTAGTAAGAGCCAATGGTCGTTACCTAAAAGTCATTAGCTTCAACTTTTACCGTAATTTGAGGTTGTAACTATACTACATATTATACTTACACGTGTAGATACACATACGCATATAGAATAGGTATGTGATGGTATTTTTCATTATTATAATTTATGTGAAGAAACCAATTTTCTGTTATTACGAGTAGTAAGCCTTTCGATTATGGTTTGACGGGATAAAGTTGATTGCGAAATTATTTAATGCATATTACTACTCATTATATTATTTTTTTGGGTAGTTCAAGATACAGAAGCGATGTCCTTAATTGCAAAACTCTGAATAATCAGCCACGTGTTTGGAATTCGACATAAAATTTCTGTAGATTATGTTTCTGTACCTTCTCTTATGCAGCATAAAATATAACTCAACAAGCAAAAAAGGAAGACAATCAAGCTATACTCGATGGAACCCTGTCGCAATATGTTTTTACTATGATTCCTTAACATATGTATGAATGTGTCAAGTCAGTTAAAGGGACAAAGTACTGAAGAGTATAGAGCCTGATGTGTTGTCCACTGTACTCGTAGCTAGTGACAGTAAAGCATCAGCAGCTGTATTTTAGATGTCAATCGTCAATCATTCGTAATTATTATTGCGCCTCGAAGCAATTAATGTAGGTCTTGGATGAAAGTAAAAAAAATCTCCCTCGTTCATTCCTTTATGATGAGAGTTTCGATATCAATATAACTTCAGACTCAGGCTTAGTGCTTCTAAAGACATTTGGTTGAAATATTCATTAATCAACTGTCCACTTTTCACTAATACCTAGTTATTTACCAATTGGTAATAGACTTTTACAATATGGCGAAACTTTTTGTAGCACTATGGTGAAATCGATTGTTCTAATTGCGCAGTTCCATTACAATAATGTCTTATAATAATAGGTCATTTGTAATGGCCGTGTCGGTTCTCAATGAGGTGTGGAAACGCACCGTTTTGCGGCGTGCACTTTCAGTAAGAAAATTGTGACGTAAATCACAAGACGTAGCGATAAAAAGCTATACAGACTTGATACGGGCACTGAAGTCCTTATATGAGTGCTAGTGCCTGTGTCAGGATAAATGGTGCATTGTCGGAGTACTCCCATTAGGTCATGCGTTAAATTTTTCACACTATGTCATGAGTGATCTAGTGAGATTAAATATTTTCTCACTATGCCATGCATGACTAGGTGAGATTAATTATTTTGTCAAAGTTTTCTCACTATGTCATGGCACGCTGCTGTCTTCCCCAGGCTCGCCATCCAATGGACGGTCACACTTTGCCCGCGACCCTGATAACCCCTTTTAGTCGTACGACAGGCTGGGGCTTCCTGCTCTGAACCATAACGGTTTCGGCCAGATCAGGCAGGATCTATCTCCACCAGCGGTAGTAGCGGCTATGCTTGCGGATGAAAGAGCGTCGATGGCCTGGGGAAGGCAGCAAAGTGGCATGACGTAGTGAGAAAATTTTGACAAAATAATTAATCTCACCTGGTCATGCACGATATAGTCAAATAATATTTAATTTGACACTGTTCACACCTATTTACAATATACAATATAAAAGACTATACCTATAAACATTACAACTATGTAAAAAAATACTTTCTCTCATTCTTTCTAACTTTTATAATTTGTACCACCCATCCATATTGCGATATTATTATTTTGTCGGTTGCATTGATGACCAGTAGCCACTGTGCGGTTTAGACATCGATTCCAGCATCATTAAATTAATATTTCCTGCTATAAAGCTCTACATAATTGGTTTCTTGTTTAATAACAAAAAGCTGAAATAAATTATCCGTGAATTTTGTCCTGGTAGTAATAGAAAACAGTAATATACTTTTCTTTATTGGCTATTCAATAGACCTAACGGCTGAATTTTCATAGTCAGCCAGGAATGAATCATAAAGAAGTGTTCTCTGAAATTCATCATTTATACTTTCCTAATATTTATCACCGAGAGCGTCGGTCGCGTCGTGGCTAGGACGTGGGACTCCCATGCGGGAGGTCCGAGTTAGAAACCAGGCAACGTCATGTATCAATGAGTTTTTCGGTTTTTTCGAAAGACTTACGTACATTTACCGACTGCTCTGACGGTGAAGGAAAACATCGTGAGGAAACCTGCATACTGAGATAACCGGTGTGTGAAATGGGGAAGGTAATGGCAAACCATCCCATTAAATCTGCCACGAGAGTCGTTCTATGTGATTAATTCCTTAGAATGATCACGACCCTCAGCAATGAGGAATTCGTCTTAGAAGAGAGAATATTTATTAGGATCAGTTCTTTCAGTCGGTTATTTTGCTATGTTACTGTTTTGTATTGGTGTTAAAATTTTGTAGAAATCTGAATGTTCCTATGATTAACTTATTCCGAATCTTTTCTTTTCGGATAAATATTGTGATTATAAATATTCTCAACATTATCCTACTCTTGGACAGGTTTATCGTCACATCACATTTCGCTGACAACGCAGCGTTTACTTATCATATAGGACACCTCATAATTATTCTACAAGATGAATGTGCCACTGGGAAGATTCAGTAGGGCTGCTTCTCTCTGAATAACGTTGTGTAGTTGCCTATGTCTTTAGAATTAAGTAAGTAATAGTATTTGGTTACTCCGGGATTCAAATAGTACCTTACAGTTACAGAGAGTTTTATTTTACCTTTGTCAACACTTCAAAGTCTTCTCTTTATTTTCATTCTGCTGCGCCTGTTGGTTCGAAACATTATCAATTTCTTTGTATTTTTTTATTATTTACGACTGTCTGACTGATATTAATACTACCTATCTTCAATTAAATTTATTTTTTTCGTATCTTTGTCCTCTTGGAGAGGTTTTGGCCAGCCATCGGTCATGGTCCAACAGAACACCAGCGCTTTAGTCATTCTTGTCTGCAGCAATAAGCTGAGTTGAGGCCCTTTTCCCAATAACGGCAGACCATCAGACATTATTTCCATATGTTTACTTTTGACTACATAATTATTTTATCATAATTATAACTGTTTCGGTCATTGCTGTGTGTGAAATAAACGTATTACTTACTAACTCGAGTGGGTCGCGTTTTACCTCAATCTCAACCGATAATGGTCAGTAATATTGAGGTCTAAGAAGGACTGCGAGGCTTATCTACAGTCAGTTGCACGAAACGTCCTTAAACTTAGTCATAGCTATAAAATAGATAGAGATGATGACACGAGATTTATGAAAGTCTTAACATTAAGGTTTCTTGCAACTATAAGTTAGTGTGTACGTTTAGAGTGTATTGGGCTCTTGATGCTTCGCCGCCAAACATTGGTTCTATAGTCAATGGTGCAGGTAGACCTAGAGGGGATCCTACTACCAAGCAAGGTTAGGTAGGTATAAAGCTTTTATTGAAACAGAAATCTATAGGGTTGATGTCCAGGGGTCTTCATGTAATAAGCTAATTGTTGAATAGAATGTGCAATCACTACATTATTATTACTATTATTAAATTGTTTTTAATTCAATTTTATACTTATAAATTATTATAATTATTAATTATTAAATATTTTTTGTTTGTTTAAATGTCACTCTTTAAAATGCCATTTTACGTGTATTCATAATGTTATTACTGTGTCTTCCATGTGACAAAGTGTGTTGAAAATCAGCGCTGTGGACTCCGTCCATAGCATAAGCTGAACACGCTCCCTGTTGCAACAAATTAGTTTATATACAACATTGTAAGGGCAACATATGTACGTGAAATATGTATTTATATGCAATAAATGGTTTTGAATTGAATTGAAAGGTTCCTTAATATAAAACGTCAAATGACCGAGCGACAACCCTGCAGCGAGGTAGCTGTCACTAACGACTCGACAGTGCAGGGCCGTTAGCCAAATGCGGGACGACCCGAAAATCCACTTAGCTGCCTTTTGCGGCCAGGAAAACGGGAAAGGGTTGCATACTGCCAGTTGTCGAGAGCTTAAACATACAGGGCGTTTATTTAATTTTAATCTCACTACAGAGTGGAGTGATATTCAATCACCACAGTTCCTTCCTTCAAGTCAATCACTTATTAGGAATATTTAAATTAAATTTAAGAGCAATTATAAAACATGTAGTATTCAGTGGAGGAGCAGTTGAGGATCTCGTAGTCTAGTTGCGAGCACGGTCCTGAAGTGATCGTGCAGGTTAAGCGACGTTGGCGCGGTCGGTACCTGGATGGGTGACCGCTAGTGGCATATTTCATCTGAGCTCCTCCGTGCCTCGGATAGCATGTTAAGCAGTCGGTCCCGGTTGTTGTCGTTCAACAGCAGTCGTTAAGCCATGTCAGATGCCTACGGGCGGCCTGAACAACTCTGACAAATAGGTTGGCCACTCACCATACGATAAGCAAGCAAGTATTCAGTTGCTTATGATTTTATTTATCGCTATTCGCTAAACAACTTTTAGTAAAAAACATTATTTCGATTGAAATCCTGGAATTAAATAGAATTTGGAAGCGTGAAGAAATTCAAGAACACAAACAGAAGTTGAGACGACTTTAATAAGTACCAAAACGGAAATTGTCTAAATTGAAAAACGACTCCATAAGATTAGTTACATTAAGAACAAAGTTCGAGTATGAATAATGTTCTCTAGGATCCAAGCGGACTTTTAACCCGACCGGTGTCTAATTAGATTCAACGAGCAATTCTTGGAAGATTCTGTTAGGTGTTCCAACGTGTTTAAATTTTATAAAAACTGATTCTGATTTAAATAATGGTAATTAATTTACAGTTTAAGTAACTACATACTAATAATCATTTGTTATAGTTTTATACGGGTTGTATTTGTACTCCATCGATTTAATCCCTTCTCAAACCAAATTAATTCGTAAATCCCAGACTAGTAATTGAATTTGACAGACGATTTCATAATGCAATTTTCCAATCCAATCGAATGCTTTCCCTATCAACTTTTTGCCGATTGAGAGTTCCAAATCAGTAGCAACTCCCAATCGCCTTAGCCACATCAAAACGTTAATCGTTCAGACGCCAAACTACGGGCTCGGATAAACTACATAATGCTCCTTTGCTCAGCTGCTCAGTTTTACAGCACGCTCAGATAACAATCCGCGCCGAGGGAGCCACCGGAGCTAGCGAAGCAAGCGGAGCAAACTTTTAATTGGCGTGCCATTAGGACGGGCGGGAAGCACTAAGCGATTTGTGGTGTACCGGCCTGCTCTCTCGAGGTTTTAATTTCTCTCTCACCTTGTAGATATAGGGGTATGTAGATTATGTGTTCTGAATTTGAATTACAATGTAACACTTTGAAACTTGAAAAGTGTGGTTATTTTCATTAAAATTAGCTTTGTGCCATCGAACTTCTTGGAAACCACGATTTATTTTCTTTGCCAACAGCCAAAGATACTAAATGGAGCGAAGATCTGCGCAAGGTGGCTGACAACGACTGGATGAGAAGAGCCGAAGATCGGGCTCAATGGCGCGCCCTGGGAGAGGCCCATGTCCAGCAGTGGACTAGAGTGGGCTGCCGATGCTGATAGATACTAAAGTATATAGTAAACCCATTTTAATCTATCGGATTCACAACTACTTATTCTAGACATATTACAAAACAGCATTTAATTTTATTAAAAAAAAATCTTCTCCATCTGCGGTAACCAGGATCTACCTTCTTTCTCAGTCTCCACCACTTTCGCGTACGTAATCTCATTGTTGTAGCGAACATTGACCACGTAACATCTTCAAAACTTCAAACCTGAAACAACAATCGTCGATTTTAGTTCCCAAATGAGTCAATTACCAGTTCGGAGGAGTTTTTAAACAATCTCCCATGTTACCGAGGTCGGGCATGTCTTCACTTAACGAGGTGTCATTACCGCCACAAATCTCCGACATTACAACATATTAAAACTCTAAAACTTCACTCGGTTCGCCATTAGGTTTGAACAAAAACTTTCTTACATCACAATGTTTGAAATTCAAGTCTCGAAATATTCGAATGGAGCTGAAATCATGAACATTTTTGTAGCAAGGACGTCTGGCTTGGCAACAGCTAAGCAAAGATGGCGACTGTGTGACTTTATGCTTTATTTAACATATAAACAAGCTGTAACGATATTACCAAAAACATTATTTTACAATGATAGAGATATACTCGTATGTTATTTTTTTATATTTAATTGTTATAATTCATTTCATTTATTTACTAGCCATAAATTACATGTCATTACAGGTATTATTATAATACAATTGGTGTTACAATGTAATTTAACCAATTAGGGTGTAGCTAAACGAAATACAAAATATAAATATATAAACTATCATCACAAAAAATGAATAAATAATTGAAAAACAGTCCATGTCAAATTTATAGTCTCATATCAAGCTTACACTAAATATTTGACTTATTAATATTTCTCTCTCTCTCTCTCTCTCTCTCTCTCTCTCTCTTTCTCTCTCTCTCTCTCTCTCTCTCTCTCTCTCTCTCTCTCTCTCTCTCAATAAGATCACATCAGTCAAGTAACCTATACAAGTAAGACACAAAATAAACAAATATTTTAATAGGGCGGGCATACCTACTTAGAATTTGTTAGATTTTTTTTTATTTTGATTGTTTGGATACCTTTCCATAGATACTCATTATAATTATTTATTTTTCATAACAGTAATCCGTACTTACAACACTTAATACTTGGTACTTGATAGTAACAAAGTGTTCAAGTTTAATTTTTCCCGCCATGTCCTGAATTTGTAACAATTTTATAACATTCGCAAGCAGCGCCATTTGGTGCCATTTCGCAGATTTTGTTTTGCAACCCCTAGCAGCGAAGGGATGAAATCAGTACCACGTGCCCCGGAGAGATGGCGCTGCATTATGATCCTTATCTTAAAATTCATGTGCGTCCTTACAGATGGCGCTAGTAGGGATGGTGATTATATTCACGACAGAATAATGGTTTTGTACACTATAATTAATGTATTAAGTTCATGTTATCTCATCTATATTATCGTAGTTTTTTTTTTCGTGTAATTTCTGCTAACCTTTTTAATTTGACAAGTAATTACTTTAATCATATTCCACGAAAATAATTAAATCTTTTATTTTTTTTGGATTAATCTGCTCAAGTTATAAGTAGTTACTAATTAGGTACATCAAGTTAAGTTTGTTATTCTGTGATTCGTTTTACCTAGCTAAGTAGATGAGCCTTGCAATATCTGTATGACCCAATGGTTAGCTGGTTGAAAATGCTGCATGGCATTAAGCTCGTCTCATGTACTATTTTTGTGCATGTTAAATAAATAAAAATTAAAAAAAAAAATGTCGTTTCTACCGGCAACACTGGCCATTATGATTACGGATCGAATGGTCTTCAAAGCAAAGCAATAAGTAAGTAAGTAAGTAAAACGGTTCTTTGTTCCAAATTCAAAATTCCTTGTTGACATGTTCGGAAACATTGCCAGAGAGTAGAGCGCGCACCGGCTGCTGGAGATTAGACACGCTAGCCGGAACAATTTTTTAATATCCCCAAACAAGGAAGGCGAGACGTTTATGTGTGTGAAACTTGTGGATCGGGCGGGGGTTCAATTTGTTCTTTGGCGTTTCTTAATCTGACCTTTATATCGTCTTTTATTGACATTTGTTTACCCTGAGCTTACTTAATACTCAAATGCCAGTCAATAATATAATTCCTTTCAAATGCCAAAACTATCTACCTGACTTCAACAAGATACGGATCAATATTTTTTTTTATAGTCTAATAAAAAAATCAAGTAAGATACACAAGTAACTACCTATTTCATTTGTGTACAAAACTGCATCTAATGGGCGCTTTTAAGATCACCGTGCCGTTAAAGTCAACGATATTATCGTGAACGTCCACGATTTTATCGTTCACGTCCACGGTTAACGCTTTTATATTTTACTTATCTGTAAGTGGGAAGCGAGGCGGGAGGCGCGAGGGCGACTACACTCTCAAATTTACCGTGACGATTTGACATACAGCATAGTTGTGCCACGGCAACGGTAATAACGTCAACGGCAAAACGTTACCGTCGACGGAAATTTAAAAGTCTTCAAACATTTCCATACATTTTGCTTCCCTGTTAAATCGTGACGGTAAAAAGTGCCGTCAAATCAAACTAGATCAAAATGTTTTTATTGTAGTACATTTTTACAACGTCATTTTTTTTTACTCAACCACCACTTCGTGAGGTACTATATATCTGAAAGGGAAAAAGAATACCGTGCAAACTTATAAAAGCAGCCAATATCTACTCATCGAACTCTACTGCCGATTTCGAAACATACTGCATAATATATAAGGAACTACTCTTACAAACTTGCTATACGGACAAGGTTAATCATGATAGGACTAAATAATTGTACATAAGAATAAAAGAGCGTCGGTGGCACAGCGGCTAGGACACCGGACTCCCATGCGGGAGGTCCATGTTCGAATCCGTGCAGTGCCATGTACCAATGAGTTTTTCGTATTTTTAAAGACTTACGTACATTTACCGACTGCTATAACGGTGAAGGAAAACATCGTGAGGAAACCCGCACACTGAGATGACCAGTGTGTAAAACGAGGTAGGCACAAAAGATCCTCAAGGGTCGAAGTGCCGCTGGGTTATTCCCGGCCCATAAGATAAGATGCATGAATAAATGAATTATGGATTATTCCCATCAGGCTATACCTACCTTACAGGTTGAACTAACTGTCTTATCCCCGCTAAGACAACGTAGAACATTAGTACGGGAGCGAGTTTGACAGCGACAATACGTGTCGCGGCTGGAATTAGAATACATACTTGACGCTTGCACTTGTCACCAATGCCAATAATAACAATGTGTCACTTGTATACGTATAACGTACGTACGTACACAGTTGGCATTGAATAGAATAGAGTACATTGCGTACATAGGTAGGTAAAGTCGAGCACAAGCTATAGTATACCATCTGTCAAAAACTTTCGATTAGAGATTTATTTGTTTGTTTTTTTAAGGCAAAGGGAACTGAGCCCATACAGCCATGTCTGATGTAAACAACTCTTTCAAGTCTTCATTAAAATGCTGGTGTGACACATTTCAATGCTATATGGGAGAATCTTCCACGCTTCTGCACCATCCGAACCAAAGAAGAAGGCGTCCAGGACGCAGTATGGCTCTGGAAAATCCAGCCAAGTACCTACGGATCAGGTTGCAGCGCCTTATTTGACTTTACTTCACTGTCCCACACATTATTCACATCTTGTAGAAGTTCTTCGAGCAAGAAACACCATTCTTACTAGAACAGCACTACTGTAAAACAATTTGCAAGACAAAACGAAACAAAGCTGACGTGGATGCCACAAAAGCGCGGAAGAAAACTCAAAAGGTTGAGATTAATACATTTCAGAAATTATTCATTTTTCTAATTTTATTTATTAATTATTTTTTTATTTAATTTCATATTTTTTTTGATACCTATTAGATTCTCAAATTATGACGTTTTGGGTAAGTTGAGCTGTGGTCGACTGTACAAAGCATTTTCCTCTTATTATTAGATAAACTTAATTTTATCTCTGACGGTCAATATTCAATTGACAACTATGATTAATTGTATTACATACGATAACAGTTTCATATCCAACGTAAAGAAGAAGAAGAGAAAAGAATGAATGAATGAATACTCTTTATTGCACAAAATTAGTGTGATACAATGCGTACAAAACGATTAATATAATCTAGGCGGTCTTATCGCTAAAAGCGATCTCTTCCAGACAACCTTCTGGTGGAGTAATTTTGCTGGAAAAAAGGTAGGTTGTGCACCGTTAGAAGACGCGTTAAAATCCCGAATTACTTATAAAATCTACATTAAACAACTTAATATTTGTGTTGTATACAAATTACAGTACCGACTTATTTGCTAAAGCATTCTTCTAGTCAAAAGAAATCAGACGAGGAAACGTGCAACCGAAGGTAATAAAGACACTATAAAGTTATTAGAGAGTTTTCGATGCGCTGCTAACCCTGAGAACTGCCTCATGTGTATGGAGAGAGAAGGAGTACCTCTTGTGCCGGTAGTAACTCTGGTTCTCTCTCTTTGCGGTAGAAATAGGTAAAAGGGTGGTGGTACACAGACTGACTCTACACAGAGTCATATCTCTTTCAAAAATCTGGTTAAAATAAACTCAAAGCATCCCCATAAAAATAACAAACAGTTGTTTGCGAAATGTTTAATTTTTACCAACAAAAGCCTTAGAAAACGGGGAGTGGTTCCACAAACACGGATTTCCAATTAAGTTAGGGCCTGATTGGCAGGTCGTTAGTCAACGCTGCACGGTGAATGTGGACGAGCGTCTCCGCGTATTCCGCTCCTTTGGGCACTTGAGTACTTGGAGTATTCGATTATTGATGGAACGGAGTGATAGGTTGGGAAACAAATATTTTTTAGGAAATAAGGTTTTCTAATTATGTTTTATGAAGTGGTAAATGGCATGGCATAAGTCCTATGCTGAAAAAGAATGTTCCGCATTTGTCACTATAGGTATAATAGTGACAAATGTTGAATGTTGAGTAACATAATGTAAATTTATAATTGGCAAATGTTTAAGTAATATTTTTTTTTAATAAATTCTGTAAAAAGCTGTAAATTTAAGTTAACAGATAAAATAAAATAAAAATTAAAAAATATTCATAAAGTAAGCAACTTACTTTTTGAATAATACCAATGTATATTGGTATAAGTAGGAATTCATTAAAAATCTTATATTTACACTTATTCCACGAGTTACTAAGGAGCTGCTGATCTAGTGTCAGATGCCAGTGAATTAATTATTATTTTTCATTTTTTTTCCTATGTACCCGACATTCTGTACCTGCTTTTTTAATGTCCTTATTCGAAATAAATTAATAAACTTACATGCCCATCCTAGATTGTAATAACATAATAGTAGATTGTCTAACTAGTGAGGGATATACCACATTGGCGAACGAGTCTTGTTCGCAACGTGAGCCGTAGGCGAGGGTTGTGGACAGACGAGTTCGACAAGTGGTCCTCCCTCACGAGTTAGACACGACATTTTTTGTTACATCTGCGAGACATATAATAATATAAAAAATATATATACCTACACTACATTTTTTTCATACGGTAGTAAATTGCTTACAGCGCCTAGTGCTTCTTCGACAATATCTAGTGGAGTATTTTAATTTCTTGTCCAATGTGTTTTTACGCTCGTATATTATAATATTTAAACAACAATACATAATGTCAGTGTTTCCACAGTCAATAAAAAAGTTTAAATAAAATTGAAACTGTACGAAAAAAAATATACAAATTCATCTTTCGTTAATTTAAAATTATAGTTATGTATTTAAGCAATAATTACATAGTATGTAACCAATTTAATTATTTTTAAATAATTTATATCAGGCGCCAAATTGATAACACTTGGGCAAATTAACCATAGCGCCATCTACCGACGACGATCAAAATCATCTCCATGTTGAGGTAGGCACTGTTGTAAGTAATAATAACGTCTTTAAATATTTAACTGTATTTTCTAAATAAATTGAGATTTTGTTTTATTTAAATATCTATTAGTCATGAAATAACATCACATACCTATATAAAATATTTCGATTAGAAGGTCTGGTTTGTTTATATTCGTGTGATAGTTAGCGACTTGATGGCCAATACTTCCGATCGTGGGTAATTGATTTCCCATACAATATTGGCAACTAATGTGGCAAAGCGGCACTTGGTGTAGTTTTCTGCCAAAATACGCCCATTTATGAGCAGATGTAAGAAAAAATGAATTTGTTTACTAGAAAAGCTTGCTATTTTTAAACTTACAACAATGAAATAATAAAATTTAAACTTAAGTTACCATAAAACAAAATGTTAAACATTATGCTAACTTAGTAACTTTTTAAACATGTATTTTAAACATTATTATTTATTAAGTGCCTATAATTGTTGTATTTTTATTACTTTGTATTATTTAAATCGTTATTGCACCCGCTTACGTTGTAATTTACAAAAACTCAATCACCCAAAGGTTGCTTGGAAGAAATAGCTAAAAGCTATAAGGCCGTCAATTGTATTTGTATTTTGTATCCTTTCTTCTGTTCTGTCAGGTATTTTTGTGCAATAAAGAATATTTGTATTTGTAAGTTATCATTATTACCCACGACGGAACGAAGAAGGTATATGCGTTTGACCTAAGAGGATGTTTGTTTGTTTGTTTTTATATAGGTATTAAACCTATACCTGTCTGGTTCATAGAAAAATTTGCACTTAACTATCAATTCACCTAACCTGACTTACGTCGTTATCATATGCCCAACATCAATTAATGACCAAACCAAAACCTAGAAAAACAAATGATTGTCTCTGCACATAAAACTTGATTGATTACAAGCGCCTTCGACGGAGCAGAGTGAAGATATACCAGGGATAGAGGAGCATTAAGTGTATTCCTATGTCGGCATCGGCATTGATATCATTTTCATAGGCCCCGTCAAGCTTCCTGCATCCCCTCTTCAATGTTTGCGAACAGAAAAATAGATAGAACTGTATTGAAACATATTTTTATAGGTATGCTGATGTTATAATAGATTAGACCGAAAAGCACTTAAAATAAGTAATTGACCCTCATGGTAAAAATAACCAAGACAAGTGGTCATTGACGTCCAAAACTCATGAACTATCAGTCGCTTGTTTTATTTAATTAGACGTAAAGTATCATATACAGTCTGAATAACCAGTGTGAGTGAGAAGCGTGGCAAAAGAGGAGACTGATACGCTGCGGTAAATCGAAGATTCTTCTTGTCACGGAAACAATCAAAGAAATCAGAAAAAAATGATGAATTCTCATCATGAATCAGCATTGCTGATGATGATAATTGTTTTAGGTCACGAAGCTCGGTGATTTAAGCTACCATTTCTTCTTTGAGGGGCGGAAAAATGTGTAGAGCTGAATTATAACTCTTTGCTGTACTGTGAATATGTGTAAAATTTTGGAATTCATTACGTCAGCATAGGGTAGCTTCTTGTGTCACAAAATCGCTTGCATTGGGTATGAACCTGAGTTTACAAAAAGTAAAACGTTTACCGTTTTCGACTCCATTATCACCTCTATCCTGAACGTTGGAAACACCACGCTTATGGTAACGCGTCGGAAAAAACAGGACGATTCAATCGGTCACTATAGTCATCATTCTTCGTCACTGTTACAGAATTTTGTTATTATACATAGATAGGTATATGCTTACATAATTATGTATATCCATTCAACTAAAAACAGCACCCGAAGTCGCCAGTGTTATGTAGTAGAAACAATCAAACGCCATAGCTCCATTAGGACTGCACACTTTATTGAACGTACGGTAGATATAACTTATATCTACCTACATACACAACAATAAGCAATAAAATAACTAGGTATATAAGTATGCCTATTGCATCTACTTGACAATGCTTTTAGGCTCTCCATACAAATCGATCACCTGATCTGTGGTAATAGTTTTGTCATGCCCCTGTATTACTATTTAGAATTACCCGGATTGCATTTTGTTTATAGGTACTGTTAAGGTAGAAAATGGTGTCTTGAATTGAATATTTAAAATAATATAACTCTGGTTCGTTCAAAAATTTCCATTGTGACCACTAGTTACATAAGAACCCATTTTATAGCCAATCTGACATTTTCGTGTTTAATTTTATTCCTAGACGCATTTCTCGAATAATATTGTCTCGTAAATCAGTCGGCGGTGTTTTTCTTGGAGCGGTCGCACCACCATGTTTTGTTTAGAATCACGCACACCCTGTCTCTGCTTCTGCGATTGTGATTTACAACTCTTGAATTGTTTTATCACTAGTTTTAGAATTGTTGGCGATTAAAAGTATAAAATTTTCCATTTTTTCTTTAAAATAAAAGCTAAAATTATGTTAGAATAGTTTGATAAAATGAAAAATTTAGGTAGCAACTAATGTGGTAGGTAGTATAGTCTACCTAGTAATGATCTGTGCAAAGTTGTTGCCATGACGGAAAGTCAAATGATCACGATCAGTTTGTAGAAGAAGCCTATGCAGGTTTATGATGAATATATGTACTTTCTTCTTCTAAGTCGTATTCCTCATTGCTGAGGGTCGTGATCATTCTAAGGAATTGATCACAGAACAACTCTCGTGCCAGATTTAATGAAGTGGTTTGCCATTGCCTTCCCCATTTCACACACTGGTTATCTCAGTGTGCAGGTTTCCTCACGATGTTTTCTTTCACCGTCAGAGCAGTCGGTAAATGTACGTAAGTCCATCGAAACAACCGAAAAACTCACTGATACATGACATTGCATGGTTTCGAATTTGGACCTCCCGCATTCGGAAGTCCGGTGCCCTAACCTCTGTGCCACCAACGCTCTTATATGACCTTACATACACTTAAAAAATAGAAATTTGTATAAGTTGAATTTGTAAATGAATTTTTATTTTTAGGAACGTTACAAAGTTTATTTGCTGCCACTATAAAAGTGATGTCGACTACAGTGTGTAGTAAAGACACAAAACTTATCACGACGACGCTATATTCAGTCGGTAGTGAAAGTAACAGCTTTTTCGGTACCTGTATAATTTTTAATCCCTCTCTTTGAGCAGATTCTTTATGATGTTGGAAGAGTAATTATTGTTATTCTAATGGATCGTACGCGGCGCTCTGAACATTCCCCATTGTAAGGAGTCCAGGATCGAAGTTCTGATTAATGATGGTGCAGCGAGGGACAGGTTAGGGTTGACGCAGAATGTAGCAACTCTGCTCGGTTACATTTTTTTTTCTATGTCGCTGAACTTATGATAATTTTATCTTTATTGTTTGTGTAAGTAAATCAGAGTAAGTAAAGGTCGATAATAAATTCTTTGCGTTTAAATACGTACCAACGACCTAAGTTGGTTACCTATATGTGTATATTTAATAAGTATTACCTACATATCACAAAGAAGAGACTTGAATTAATTGGAATTGAATTAAAAGGTTGTCTGGAAGAGATAGCTTTTAGCGATAAGACAGCTTATATTGTATTCCACCATTACAGACGCAATGTTTTATTATTAAGTTTTGTGCAATAAAGTATATTCAATTCTATTCTAATTGTAGACATGAAAAGGTTTAAATTTTCTTAGAATCTGATATCATTGCCACAATTTCACTTAAATCATAATCGTTTAAGCCTTCATCATTCGTTTATTTTTACCTTAAATAAAGTTTGTAATATGTACCTTAATATGTTTAAAACCTTATAGTGAAAACTTCTAAAAATTACTAGAGAATAGGTTTTTAAGACTATACATAAATGTATTGTACGTAAATTTTCTACGCCCATATTTTTTCTAACTTGCATTTTTTGTTTTCACAATATTTTCTTTCCATCGTTTCTATCATTGCATAAAAAGGTTTTACCAAAAAACTAAATAGCTTAGAAGAACGAGTAAGTTAGATTTATTTTTATGTTATATCTAATTTAGATTACCGTATCCAAAATTTGCTTATAGATTGAAGTTTCAAAGTTTCTTTTATGAAAAGTGTCGAATCTCATTTAATTCTTAATCATCATCATCATCAGCCTATTAATGTCCCCACTGCTGGGGCACAGGCCTCCCTTAAACAAGGGGGTACGGGTCATGATCCACCGAGCGGGCCCAGTGCTGATTGGTGGATAATCTAAGGTAATTATTTATATTGATTTTAAGGAGGGTTTGTATTTCTAAATCTGTCCCTCTGTCTACGGCTCTATCATCCTGGCATCCAGAGCTTTTCCAGCTTATAGAAAGGAGTAAACGCCCAAGGTCCTATAATTAGACTAAGTTCTAAGACCACCAAAGGCAATTAGTACTGTAAACTGTACAGTGCGCATCGGAATTGCACGACTTAATTCCAGCATTTCCATTCCGCTTTCGGACTACCAGGCGCAGGTTCCATCCTTATGTTGTTGATATCCCATCTGTTCGTACGAAGCGATTTGCTTCTTCGTGCATTATGCGAACGGCTTAGGAATGGAACAGCCTGCCGGCGTCTGTATTTACCGAAACCTACAACTTTGGGATCTTCAAGGCCAGAGTGAATAGGCATTTACTAGACCCGCATGCTCCATCGTCGACCTCATCGTCGCTTACCGTCAGGAGACCGAGATGGAGGTCAAATGCGGGTTTAGTAGTCAATAAAATTTGAAAAAAAAACATACCGCGGGTTTTAATTTACAGTTTGTATATTTTTAGCTCAATTAGTATTGTGATTTACAATACAATACAATACAAATATACTTTATTGCACACCCGGGACAAATACAAAACATACAACATAAAGAGAGGTACAATATAATGTGCAGAAGGCGGCCTTATCGCTTTAAGCGATATCTTCCAGGCAACCTTCAGGTGATGGAAAAATCATAAGATACATAATATACGGGTGCAAAAGGCGTATGAAATAGGTACTACCCTCAAATAAATAAATAACAATAATAATTAAAAAATGCAAATATTTGCAAGCTGCAAAGCAGTATTGTGATTTAGTTCTATATGTAGGCCCAAACGGCTCACTAGGCTGTTCAGTGTAAGTTGACCCTAACGATGGTATCGCGTATAATGCCGCAGCGAGAGATTATGCCCGTACAGTTGACCGGCGATGTTTGTTTGCCAAAATCAGACTGTATGGGGTTTATGGCGTCCCTTGGACATGTAGCTTACGGCCGGTGGGGTCTTAACACATGAACGGTGGATTTTTCCATTAGATGTTGTTTAGTTGGGTATTTATCTCAGCGAGTTGGGTGCCATACGTCGGTCGGGAAATGTCAAAGTAGTATAATATTAAGACCCCAAATTACGTCCAAGTCGCGTATGGTCAGAGTCGTGAAATGTCCAAGTCGCGAAATGTCCAAGTCGTATGGAATTGGATGATGACCTAATCACTGGGATCACTAATATGGTAGCTGGGCCCTGTGTTGACATCCTTATTTCTTCTTCTTCTTTCTTTTCACCCTAACACACACACTAACACGCACCCTCACTCTCACCCTCAACAAACACACACCCCTACACTCCCTTACCTTTCCACACCCCCTCACCAATACGCACACATACACATATACTTTCAGTCCAGCGGATAGTATATATCTTATGTTAATTTAAAATTGTATACGAATTTTTTATTATAATTTATTTTATTTATTTATTTTCCCTTTAAAAATCAAAATTGTACTCACATAGAAGAGCCTAAATCCCACGACACAGGGTATCCTAGTGCGGGATTTAGAGCATCAACCACTTTTTGTATTAATTTAAGTTGCAATTTTTTTTCCTGTTGAGGTTGAGAGATAGATTGGCTTACTTACCTATATTGATATCTACTACTGAATAACTCCGGTAAATAGACAAACTACGTAGTTCAGGTAGCAAATTCCAAGCATTTAATTTTTAAATTTTATTGATAAGGAGAGCAGACCAGCAAACGGGCCACCTGATGGTAAGTGGTCACCGTCGCCCATAGACATCTCACCTCACTGTATTTATTATTTGAGGGTTTTTGATGAGCTGCTTAATGTTGACTAGGATACCCGAGGACTAAGATGGATTGCCTCATGTGCCGGAAATTACGCTGGATCTCTTTCCCTTCGAACTGAAACACAGAAATACAAGCAATTCTGCTTTACGGCAGAAATAGATAAAAAGGGTGGTACCTTACTAACTCAGGTGATCCTTCACAACAGAATCTTCTCGTACCACCAGTAAAATTCAACAGGTTTCGTATATGAACTATAGAAATTGTTTCAAAAATACCAAGTAAGTAATAAGACCACCAGAAGGAACTAAACTACAGTAAGTAAATATGTAACAAAATACTTGTATTGACCTCTTGCAGGACGGCTCAGCATCGATTTTGAAAAAAAAAAAGACTGAAACTTGAATTAAATAATTGACTATTCGTGCCTTGGTATTGTAGTAGTAGGTAGATAAACATCGATGTTTATTCTGTTATTTTAGAAATAGTTACAAATTAGTAATTTTAATATTATTATGATATTAATTTAGATACTGGCACGCGATCTAATATTATATGTTAGTTGTATATTTGTAATCAAGGCATACAATATTATTCGGAACGAATGAATACAATATTGGAAGGTGAAATAAAACACCTTTTTAGGGTTCCGTACCGTACTTATCGGTGTGCGTCCGTCCGTCTGTATGTCACAGCTGTTTTTCTTAGGAACTACTGAAGCTATCGATTTGAATTTGGTACAGTTGTAGAACTTGCTTGCCCGCATCTATTCTAGGTGAAAAAAACTTGGAATTTTTTTTATTTTTATTGAAAATGGGGTTCAAAATGAGGGGTCGAAATCTAAAAGTAAGTAGGGCAAGTAACTGGGGTAAGTGGGGTGTCATATGAAAGGCATTTATTTGCACTTTACAAAACTACTATGTACGACTACTACTTACTTCGTACGAAAAATGACCGTTATCTCCGAAGTTTGCAAGCCAAAAATCTGAAATCCACAAAAGCCGGAAAATCTAACAAAATGTTCATCAGCAGTTCAGAGCTTGTGGCCTGAGCACGGTCCGAAAGTGATCATGTAGGTTAAGCGACGTTGGCGCGGTCGGTACCTGGATGGGTGACCGCTAGTGGCATATTTCATCTGAGCTCCTCCGTGCCTCGGAAAGCACGTTAAGCAGTCGGTCCCGGTTGTTGTCGTTCGACAGCAGTCGTTAAGCCACGTAAGATGCCTACTGGCGGCATGAATAACTCTGACAAATAGGTTGGCCACTAACCATACGATAAGGAAGGAAGGAAGCAGCCCACTCTAGTCCACTGCTGGAAATAGGCCTCATCCAGTAACAAAATGTTAGGTAATATTTATTATAATTGAGAAAAAAATTAAAATTGTAATTTTTCAAAACGAAAAATATATCTTTTGAGAACGGAGGCTTCGGCGCGCGAGTCCGACTTGCACTTGGCCGGTTTTTAAGTCGTTTGAGCAATTCATCTATTGCCGATACCATTGTTTTCTTCTTTATCGGTTGTTTACGGAGTCGTAATTGCCTTTAAAGGTTCCATTATACTATTTTTACCATTTCTGCGTAAAGATATTGGTCAAGGGCATGCAAACAATGACGTCAAAGATATTATTGTTGTTTTGCGAAACCTGGAATACACCCTTCGACCAATTAGTTATAGAAGATTCGGAGTCCAAACGAAATCAACATCGCCCTTTCTCAGTCTTCTGTAATTGTCGATCGAAGTCTCGGTTCCATTTTCTACTTAGGCACATAAAAAAATGTAAACTAAGGAACAGATTCAATAATAGTGTAGGGACACTGTTTACAGACACAGTGCACACTGTGTTCTACATTGTGAATTATTATGTCAGTAGTTTTAAATGTTACGCGGCTGCGCCCGCGTTAGGCTAGTCGTTTCTCTACCACCGTCATGTATGGTATACTGTTTGGAAATATAAGTATCGGTTAACAAGTCCAGTGTCTCATTGAAGATGACTCCTCGACGACATACCCTGGCTAGGACGTAGGTATAGACACGTACCGAAATCTTAGGCCAGTAAAGAGGTGCAACTCATATACCTCTAAAATAGTTTGACTGAAGGAACTGCCTCAGTGCAATTAAAATGGATACTGATAACTATTTCTTTATTAACCAAACTAGTTCATAGGTTTCTCTCAAGGCACGCCACTGATACAATCTTCGATCCTTGAAATACAGGTTATCTACTAAGAGATATTTAAAAGGTACACTTTGCAAAGATAGGACACCAACTTGTGACGTCATTTTGGTTTGCACTGAATAATACGTACGTCAGTTTCAGTGTCCTGTACAACCAGTATTTAATAATGGAAGACCGAAACATTGCTGTTGTTTCTCATACAATTAAACTTCTGAACGGTACGCCTTCGGTCCCGTTCTATTCTCAGTGCGTATGCGCCATAAATCTTCAAATTTACCACTTTAACTATTAACAATCGTAGAGTTGACAAAATAAGGTACGTAGACAAATCCTCAGATAATTGTTCAATTGTTGCTACGAAGCGAGACTAAACTTTACTTTGTTGAATTAGTTTTGTTTTTACGAGAAGAAAACGCATATTCTCGCTTTTAAAAAAATATTGCCGGAACCGGTTTGAATTTTTCAATTTCATTTTAGTTTAGTGATAACATTTTGCATAGAAATTCAAATCAGATATCCCGAAATTCTGTTAATGTTGTTCTATGAAAGGATTTTGTAGGTTTGTAACCTATATAAAAATCTGACTGGATAACATTGATTTTTAATGTTGTCGTACTTACTATAGTATGCGCGTACTATAACTTCTCTCTACTTACTACTTACATCTTAAAGAGTTTAAGTATGTACACGGAGATATATCATGCATTCAGAAATATTTATCTTTGCTATAAGGTTAGTTCAAAATTTTAAGAAATTCGCAAACTCCATGCATGCAGAAGCAGGTAAACGGTTTTTATGAACCATGTCGGCGGCATCGTCAAAGGTGTCGGAAGAACAACTAGAAAGTGTTTTATTGTTTTAAGACCCCCAATAAAAGGAGAAAAGCATGTTTATATTTTACAACGCACGGCCTTCTGTTCTCTGTTATCATATCTTTTGTAGCGCCGACAAACAATCGTCTAAAACTTACAGAATAGGATAAAATATTATTCAGCATGGTATATAGGTACGACGAGTACACGAGTAGAAGGTAGATTTTGAATTTTGAGAAATTCTTTGTCGTGTTTTTTCGAGTACAAAATATCGACAGATGTCGATAATTTTCGCGAAAACCATAAATTACAGAGAAAAAATCCAAAGTAAATACAAACCAAAAAGGCCCGCGGCAAAACCAAATACAATATTCTGAATAAGCCATCGATTGATTTCATAAGATTAATGGTTGCACATTGTCAGCGCCACAGTATGACGAAAATGTTACGTCGGGCTTGCGCAAGTAAAGTGTGTTTTATAGCCTGCTGTATAAGAGCTAACAAGTTCTGTTTTTGAAATCTTTTTGAGCTGACAGAGCAATGAATGGTGTTCTGTGTTTTCGTTACCGGCTCTACTAACATTATATCCATTGCAGGAGTGAATAGAACTTTAATTCCTTCAAACTTGTAGTTTTAAAGATACGCTCTTTCGCTTTCTAGTGTTAAAGTTGGGGTTTCGATTGAAATTGATTTTGGAATTCAGTGTGAAATTGAAATAAAAGTTTTTTTTAGTTGCCGGGTTCGCTACGCCGGATCAGATTATTAAACATTTATTTGTTTGGTTTTAAAAAGCTATGATATTATTTGCACTCAGCTTCAATTTAAATGTGTGGTCAATTAAATTTTATGGATCGGATAAAATATTTTGATAGTTATATAAATATTACTGTTTGGAAAAGTTTAACCTAGTAATTATTATTAGTTTAACCGGTTCAAAATAGATGTTATTAAAGTTGCATATCCTATTTGAAATGAATACGTAATGTGAATATGTGTATTTAGGTTGCATAATGAATGGTACTTACCTTACGTATTTTGAAGCAAGCACAGTACTTATTCGTACCTATATACAATTTACAATAATACAATAACCGCTTGACAGTTTTGTGGTTGTTACAGTTGACTACTCATCTCTTATCTAGTCTCTAGTTCTTTGATTTTATGTTTAAACCATCCAAATACCTTTACTATACATAGGTGAGTCTTTTTTCCCCAACTTGCACATTGGGAGATTTTTTTGGGAAAATTCCAACAAACAAGCCAATATAAACATAACAACAGAATTTTTTAAATTAACGCTTATTTAGATGTGTATAGCTGTGTAATCAATAAAAAAATACAAATAACCGAAAATTACTTTAAACTTTTATGTTATTGCATATTTTATACCATTCCGTTACCATAAAAATAGAACATATGAAAAATCGTTACTTTCTTGTAAAGAAATAATTGTTAAACTAAATCCTTCAGCAATAATCTTTAATTTATATACAAAATAAAATAAATTAGTGCTCTTACTTAGAATAGTAAGACGACTAATTTATTATATTAATTACTTAAAATAGTTTGAAATAAAAATTATTTATTTATTTATTACGTCAAATTATTTTTAAAGCGTCATCAAAATTATGGAATACGATAAAAGCTTTATGTACAAATTGGGAAAAAAAGACTCGGGTACGACTCGGCATCACAAGTGGTATTAGTATTAGTAGTAGGTAGTTCTCTCATTTATACTATTCAAATAGTTTACAGTGAAACTAAATGATCTAAAAACTAGTCATCCACTGCATATATATTTTAAATTTGGTGTTGACATTGCTGGACATCTTTCTATTGATTAATACCTGATTCAAATATTTATTGTAAGTTTGATATGAAACTATACATTTGACATAGAATTTATACATAATTAAAAATAAGAATTTATTAATTTTTGTGATGATAGTTTATATTTTTATATATTGTATTTCGTGTAGCTACACCCTAATGTGTAAAATTAAATTGTAACACTAATTGTATTATAATAAGACCTAATGACATGTAATTATTGGCTACTAAGTAAATGAAATGAAAAATACAAAGTATACGTTTGATACTTGTTTTTTTATACTTCCAGATGAAAAATACAAAGTATACGTTTGATACTTGTTTTTTTATACTTCCAGATGAAAAATACAAAGTATACGTTTGATACTTGTTTTTTTATACTTCCAGATGAAAAATACAAAGTATACGTTTGATACTTGTTTTTTTATACTTCCAGATGAAAAATACAAAGTATACGTTTGATACTTGTTTTTTTATACTTCCAGATGAAAAATACAAAGTATACGTTTGATACTTGTTTTTTTATACTTCCAGATGAAAAATACAAAGTATACGTTTGATACTTGTTTTTTTATACTTCCAGATGAAAACGTAGATTTCAGAATAATGAAGCCGAATGCACAATACACATCTTATTTGTGGGTGTGCGCTTGTCTAACAGATGCAGTGGATTCGGTCGGGAGGTGTGTACTTTGACAAAGAACGCATATGTCGCTGTCGCGAGAGTGATCAGAGCTTTACTATGGAGCTTTGCCATTGGGCGTCCAATAGTGCGGACGTGGCATGACTCAGCATAGCGCGGATGTTCTAGGTACAGGCATGTACTTTGAGGGTAAAGTCTGTCTAAAAAGTCAGTTGACTTGGAATTTTTAGTAGAATTAAAAACACTGATATTAGTTGTAAAATACGTCTACTGCATTTCTACTTCAAGTTCAAGTGCATTTATTTCAGTAACAATATACATATTGCGTTTGAAAGTATATTAATTATATAAATATAGAAAATAAAAATATAAGGACTAAAAAGAATCAAGCAAAACAACTTAAAAAATTAGGTACTTAATCTAAACACGAATATTTTGCGAATTTATTAATTCATTTTAAGTGATCAGTTACATGTATTCTGTCACATCCATTAATTAAGGATCTATCGCACGTTACACAAAGGTACTTAAGTAAGTAAGTAATACGTTTATTTCACACACAGCAATGACCGAAACAGTTATAATTATGATAAAATAATTATGTAGTCAAAGGTAAATTAAAATCATGTCTGATGGTCTGCCGTTGTTGTGAAAAGGGCCTCAACTCAGCTTATTGCTGCAGACAAGAATGCCTCCAGCGCTGGTGTTCTGGTGGACCATGACCATGACCCTTTATGCTTTATAGGTACCTAAATTGTAAACACTTTTATCGAGTCTGAGTATCTTTCGTGTTATGTAATTTTTTACTTTGTAATACTTTTTTGATTATCTTAAGATATTGCGTAGGAATATCCTAGTAATCGTTTGAGTCAATGAGTTTATTGCGACTTATAAATTATCCTAAGACATTTAAATCAACCTAATGAATTAAATCTTCACATAAGCGACTCTAAAGTCGCAGTATTTTGCCGCACGCGCACGGTTCCATACTGCGCTATTGTCACGACCCCCGATTGAACTGTTACACGACTGGATGAGTTATGTTCTTTTGCCTCATGGGCGTTATACAGACTGAGGCGAAAATCAGGATTTCAAAAAGATCATTTCTTTTCTCTTTAAGTTAAAATAAAGTTCCTGCTTTGAGAAAACTTATCATTTGACCTGTAGACCTTGTAGTCCTGTAAACTTTCTTAATGTTCATTTACTTACACTATAAAACCTAGAAAGTTTTTAAAATGTTACTGTCTTTTTTTATTTTTTTATTATGTCTAATTAATGACATGGGAATCGATATTGAGCGATCCTTACAAATAATTTCCCAAAATGAAGGTAAGTATCTGGTCAGATTTACCGTGATGAAAAGCTCAGTTTTTAAATTAGTTTTTCAAACACATGACTATAAATTAACTTTTCTGTGAATAATTAAAACTGAACCCCCTGTATAATTTCTAACAATAATGCAGCACAGTGACACACATAGTACGTGGCTTTACACTAAACCAATAATAGAATTAAATCAATCTATACCACCCTCTCATAGAACACTATTGCACTGCAATCAATGATTTCCTATGCGTACGCGCACGCACACACTACCATAGTATCGGAAATATTGGCATTGTAAACATTTCTATGATTATTTGCAAACTGTTCCCCGACACTCACAAACTATTCCTATCTCTGTCATTCTTATAGAAATCAAAGGGCCGAAATAACGCTAAAGGGGAACAGTAAACTCGGTTTTACAACTTCGCAGAGGGACAGTGGCGAAGCTATTGTTGAAAGTACCCCAAACTTTTTTTAGGTCACATAAAAGTATTACTTTTGTTAGGGTCGTGCCGCCTGCATGCACTTACTGCATTCGATTCGGAATCAACCTAGGAGAAGGAAGCTCTCCCACGCAGTCCAGATAAATCAATGTAATCAGTGCTTGTGTTATAAAAGTGGTAATAACAACATGTCGTCGATAGCTACGACTAATCGTACAAGTGAAATGTGGAACAATTGTGTTGATGTGAACAGCCAAAATCCGAGGCAAACAAAACACTACGGCTATGGACAATACCCAGTGATGCCTCATTATTATAACTACCAAAACAATGTTTATTCGGAAAACTGTGATTATTCTGTTGTAAATAGTGATTACACAACCAAAAACTATGAAAGTGACAATCGTAGTAGTGAAGTGAAAGTAGAACCAATCAATTGGCAAGGCTATAACTACATGAATGGTAATAATCATGCTAATGTGGAAATGATAAACAAGTGGAGAGAAATGAGCTATTATGTCCAACAACATGATAACTACGGGTATGAGCAGAGGATGAATCCGTTAACCAACCAAAACGGTAGAGAGAAAGGTGAGGATGTTAGGTCTATTAATTCTCCTGGAGCATGCAGTCTACCAGAGACCAGCTATGGGTCCCCTCAAAGCATAGCGAGTAATATAAAGTCCGCTACCCCAGATGAAGATGATTCTCCAAACTTACGAGCTATTTTGACGAAACCACGAAAGAAAAAGCTGCAGCCATACTTCATCAAATGCGATAAGTCGTATAAACAAGAAATGCTACAGCGGATGCTATTTCAAACTGACGTTGACGATTGGGAAAAAAATATAGAAACAGAGAAGGAATGCAATTTGTCGCAATTTCATGGTGGATTCGAAAACGCTGAGGGTCAGACGTCAATCAAGGGTAAAGGTACCATGAGTGGGGCGTCGGCAGTGGTCGAAGGCGCAGCGTCATCGTCAGAGCCCGCGGAACCCTGTCAGGATGTGACGAGGGTCGAGGCAGGCGGGGACAATGCGGATTACGCTGAGAACAAAATGGCCGCTGCACCCGATGCACACGCATTCTATCCCTGGATGAAAGGCGCCGGTAGTATATTAAATATTAATAGATTAATCTTTTCATGTTACTTGCAATTGTTTTATCTCTAACTAATATTTAATATATTTTTATTACAGGTGATGATAAAAAAGAAGGCTCCAAGAGAACAAGACAAACCTACACACGATTTCAAACTCTAGAACTAGAGAAAGAATTCCATTTCAACAAGTATCTTTCAAGAAGGCGAAGAATAGAGGTGTCTCATGCCTTAGGATTAACAGAGAGACAGATCAAGATCTGGTTTCAGAACAGAAGGATGAAGGCAAAAAAGGATGGTAAGCTGGCATCATCTCCAGACCCTTATGGAGTGGAAGATATGGGTACCACAAAGTTAGGAACTATGCCAGAGTATATTGACACAAGGCAGGTGTCAGGGTTAGCAGAATTTCAAAACTATCACATGGGCACTAGTCCAGCTGTAAACATGGGCCATCTCCCAGGTAACATGGCTCAAAACTGTATGATGCCAGCATATGGTAATATGATTCCGAAAATGTGACATTTTAATGAGTTACCTTCTTCATGTGTCGAAGAAAATACCTGACCACTTTTCTTTCTAATTACCCTTGTATTATATAGATATCAAAAAGTTATTTCTTTAGCGATGGTACTTACCAAATAGGAATGTCGTTTAGACATTTAATATTACAATTTATATAATGATTTTGCGTTGAACGCCATCCGAATTCCTAAACAAACAACCTAATAATCAAGGAGCATTGATAAAAGAAATTGACTCTGCTTATTTAACTTTGTGACGTATCACAGGACTGGTTAGTTGTTATATATTTACATTGTTGTCTGAAAACATGTTTTTATAAAAAAAATATTAACGAACCTTGGATACCAATTTTTAATCTTAAAATAGTACAATCGCTGAAAAAGTATCTGAAAACTTTTCAGCCGTATTTCGTTTGAATAGAGTTCAAAATTGAATAATTACTTTTTTAGGCCAGGGACCTGGGTACTCGATCACTTAATACTTACCTATAGTTGCAGATATTATTATACTGTAAGTAAAAAAATACAAAATAATTGTACAAGTAATTATTTACAGACTATAATAACTTTTAAATACCAATTTTCGAATGAGGAAAAAATATACAGAATGGGCTGTTGAAGTATCAAGATACAATTGGCTTTTTTAAAAATCTTGTACTAAGCAATCATTTGATATATTTTTTATAAAACACAAAATTGTTTCTGTACAAAGTGTGCTCTTCAGATTTAATGACTAGCCAGTTGCACAAAGTGTCCGTAATATATGTTATTGTCAGTTGGCAACATAATCTTTCTTTCTATGTATCATAGGTGGTATGGTATGATTAGATAGATCCACAATAAATTGTTCTAAGGAATTGAATTACCTAAGATTAAAGACGTTTTTTGCAACTAGGTATAAATTGCCCGTTGCATAATAATGGTTCCTATAGATTTAATTTGATAAGATTTATTGATGTAAGTGACATAGGTATTTTTATTTAGTTAATTTTAAGGTTGATTATTTATGAATTATATTTTTATACTTCTCTAGTCAATCGAAGGCGCTATCATCAATAAAGAGGAGTTTTGATTCCTGAATTATGAATATTTTCATTCTTTTATTTATTAATGTTGCATTTTCAGGGATCCGTGATGTAGATTTGATAATACCATATGATTTTTAATACAAAATAACCCGCTCAATTGAATTACTTATCATGAACAAGAGTCTGTGCAGTGGCCAACGCATCAGGGTATAACCCAAGGTAGGCACTTTTGTCCCTTTAACTTAATTGACAAATTCATAAAAATAACAAGTAATTATAACAACATATATTATATTCTGCTCGTACGAAGCGATTTGCTTCTTCGTTCATTATGCTAAGGAATGGAACAGCCTGCCGGCGTCTGTATTTCCCGAAACCTACAACCTTGGGATCTTCAAGGCCAGAGTGAATAGGCATTTACTGGACCCGCATGCTCCATCGTCCATCTCATCGTCGCTTACCATCAGGCGAGATCGACGTCAAATGCGGGTTTAATAGTAAATAAAATAAATACTTATTGGGACAGGGTTCCACAAATTATAGCTTGATGTGACTTCCACTTTACTTATATCTGAGTCCAAAATACTACCAGATTGTGCAGATTGTCGCTGGCGACAAATTTTCAATGTTTCTAGAAACATCCCTATACTTTTAAATTACTGTCCCATATCTAATAATCATGGTTTTCAAAGTATAACTCATTGTCATATATTGCCTATAATCTATATCATTAACCTAAATAAACTATTATTTTATTCATTTAGGAGAGCAGACGAGTAAGTGGTCACTGTCGCGTCACCAAAATATCTCAGTAACTTAGTTTAATTCTATACCTGATATAACATTATTAAATTTTTTATCTCAATTTTTGCAGAATATTCCTAGAAACAAAAGTCAACATTACACCATTACAAAACTACAGACTGAGGACTGAACTGTTTAAAATTTAACACCCTCGAACAATGCAGTTTGTTAACAATGTTCGGAACCCTTTCGGCGCATAGTTTAAAAGGGCTTGACGTTTAAATACTGGCTAACTGTTCCCTCTAGGGACCGGTAGTAAATGTGCAAATGTTGACGGTAATTTTGTCATGTTTTGACTAGTTATTGGATTTGGTCGGCGATTACTTTTGGAAAAAAGTGTAGATTTGCTTAGTAATCCTGTTGAAGGTTTAGGGCTACCTGTTTGTTCTTTTTTTGTGTTGAAAGCTTCCGTTGTTGTAGCTTCTTGACTTTAAAACGATTATCTTTTAAAGCAACTATTTATTTATTTATTGAAAATGTACATAATTATTTAAAAAAATTACATGCACAGTGTAACAAAAACCAATCTAGGTTTGTTAAGAACACTGACGGTCGCAGCTTTACAATTTTCCCTTAAACATAACAACTTATTGTAATCAATTAATACGCCGATGCGCCATGGACGGGAGAACAATACCTAACTTACAGCTACGTCTACATTTTTAATTGGTATCAATAATTGGCATTCAATCTTTACGGCAGCTGTAGGCTAGCACGCTCCCATCCCGGCAAAGTCGGTTTACCATGTATATGGTAACTGCATAGTTAACTCACAAATAGCAACACCCAACACAACCCAAGAACAGCATTGTGTTTGTGCATTTCCAGTGCTACTGCACTGCTTTGGCAAGGAAACTAATTTATTCCCTTGCTTTACTAATGAAACAATTCCTATTCCAATTCCATATTACTGATTAAATCTATTTATTTTACGACAGTATTTTATGTTAAAAAGACACCATTGCATTTTAAATTTCTCATACCTACATACTAGACTTCGCTGTATAAAGATATAGATACCGAAACCCAATGACTCGATCAAATTATGTACCCCCGTTTTTCGTTAGTCGCCAGTTAATGATAACTTTTACGCTGAGATAAACTATGGAGTATTACTCTGACATCATTAAAGTACTTACTCTTTTATTGATTCATTTTGAAAAACTAGAATTCGAAAAGATCATCTAAATAATACAAAAATATGAAACATAACCTTTGAATTTATAACTTGAAGCTAACTTCAGAACAAACTTCACACCAAATCTCACTCCAGCGACAAAAATTCGACCCTCTTGTCGTTTGCATAGGGAACAACAACAAAGAAGGTGGGAAAGGGATGGATTTATACTTTAAGATTATACAAGAACGAGATAACAATACAATCATCCCTAACTTTGCTCAGGGGTGAGTCCAAACAGCGCATGCCCGGTGAACATTTAACCAAAATGGCTGCCAGTGTTTGGGTCGAATTTCATTTGTTATTCTTTAAATCTGTGTATTTTAGAGAAGTTATTAGATAATAAATTAGAAAACTTGTTAAAATATCTACAAGTTGATCAAATAGTGGTGGAATCAATATGAATGTGACTATCAAATGGAAGTAGATAAGGCAAGTCGTGTGTCCTAAATTCAGCCAATGCAATGTCTTAACGTAAGTACTTACGTATTTATCTTTTATTTTATCGTATTTAATAACTTAATTTGCTTAAAAATCTTTCATCCAATTTAATATTATGTTATTTATATTATATCACACTATAGTAAGATTAATTAAATAGTTCCTGAACCGAAAAATGTTACAAGTCAGTTTGAAAATAAGATCATCTGTTCATACGACGCACAAGTTACTGACGCTGATACAGTGTCACCAGTATTCATTTGCGGTTGCTTTAAAGAACACATGGCTAACAATAAGTAATTTCCGACTGCAAATGATAAGTTTGCAGCTCCATACCTTGAATAGCTGAGTTGAATGGCGGGTCTAATTAATCCAAACGTCGAACGAGGCAAGTCGTTCATTGAAGCCGGATCAAAAGAAACCTTCTAATGGATATTTGAATACGATAGTACGTATTTACCTTTGTGGGGAATCTAAGAGTACTTTGAATGCTTTCGGATTTAGAAAACATACTGAGTCATACATACTCGTAGCTACATTACATTCACTTATGTTATGCATTTAAAAATCTAATAAAAAGTTGTTTATGTTGTAGACTACTTATTAGCCCGTGACGGTCTAGAATGTATTTCGATCTGATTGAAACAAAACCTTGACCTATCTTTGACCCAAATGATTCTCTCTGCAAGATTTGAAGAATTTCTGTATAGTTTAAAAAGTGTCTTACCTAGACAGAAAATTTAGCGAATATCTGATCCACGATAAACTATATAACAATCAAAGTTTATATCCAATGACTGCACATAGATAAGTCATACACCTATACAGAGATGTATGTAACCGTTTAGGGAGTTTTTTAAGGGTTGAACTATATAGGTAATTCGCACTTGTCCTATACTAAAATATGAAACGATACTGACAAGAATAGCTCAGCCCTAACTCTATCTAGACATCTAGACAAATTGATAAATCAAGGTTTCTATTGACGCTGAATAATTGTCATACTAATATTCTGTGAATTATTAGATAAATTAATCAAAAATCAATTGAATACTTACGCAAAATAATTGTGCCCTTGATCTTTGATACTATGAGCCAAGAATTATCTATATCAGTATATAGTACTCTGTTTCTATATCATGTTCTACTATACAAATAGGCAGCTTTGATCAACTGTATTTCAAAGTGAGACGTTGTCAACAAACATATATTACGACATAATTACATGTATTTAAGATGCCATCAAAGTTAATAGTCGGAAGAAAGTGCCATTAATTATGTTTTAATTATCTAACTCTTATTTTCTTTGGAAGTAACATATTGAAAATACTTTAATTATGTAGGTGTGTGTCGTTACGCTTTACTGACTTAGTTTATCATAAAAAATAAATATTTTGTCTATTCTTGTATGTAGTGTTAGATTAACACTTTAGACAATTTGTTTGGAGTAAGTGCTTTATATATGATGTACGAATCATTTATATCTTCTTATGATTCTTGCTAGTATGGTCATTACATCAGAGATTCGTGATGCTCCGTTTTCTCTGCCTACCCCGCAAGGGACATAGCGTGAAGGTATGTACGAGTATGTATGAATGTCATCACGTCGACATTCTAACTCAATTAAGTACAAATCGAAAGGTTGAAAACTGTACACCATTCCTGTGATTTGATTTTGACACTGTACCTAAATTATTTACGTAAGGCTATATTTTATGTGGCAGGTATCCGAAGGTTGCTGACAAGAACTAAATGGAGACTGTCAGATGGAAGTTCGAATGACAGTGCTTCCAATATCTAATTAAATTATTGGAGAGGAAACGTTTTGAGTACATCAACGGAACTACATACTTTTCTAAGCTCATACAGAAGACATCAACGCGACCACTAGGTATTCATCGCCCATTCAAAAGACATATAGATGGTCACTATTCAATGACCATACAGAAGGCCATTTTCGTCGCCCATATAGATGTTATCAACGAGACCACTATTCATTGCCCATACAGAAGATATCAAAAATACCATTTCGCAATGCCCATGCTGTGTGATTTCAACTCAAACTTCAATTCATGTGTAACGTATCCAAAATTATACGTCGAATTTCGACTTTCGAATGAAAATAAAACTACTATTAAAATTTGAGATTTGTAGGCTGGGCCATAAGTACTTAGCAAACTTTTCGTATGAAATTATCACCGTCGAACGTTACCTATTATGTACCGGACAGGAAAGCCAAGCCAATGAAAAACTATTTTTATATTTAGGTCTAAAGACAGGCAATCTAAGCCTTTGCAACTCACCTTTCTGACCTTTGTTTTTTCAGTTTAGTTTACTTTAAAATCAAGATATATTCTACGTGCTACATAAGCTACGAATACATTAAAGGTAAGATAAGTAAAGGATCAAAAGTTGAGACTAAAAGGTCTTCGTAAATGAATGCAAAATTTTTAATCGATCGTCCGAAATCGCCCCCAGCCAGCATTGATCGGGCGATCTGCTTGCGAATGCTGCCACTGGAGCGTTGTTGATAAATGATCGGTGCTGGGACAATGCGGCCTGCAGATTCTTTTGTTGGTCCTGACGGTTTTTGTATGGACACTGATGTTTCTGTAACGTGACGTGACCGGGTGTTTGCGTTCGATCCCTAATTTAGGTTTCGTTTTATATGTAATTCGTTTGAATTATTAATCCTGTCCTATCTAATATTTTATCGAGTGGTTAGTGAAACACACATTACATATGACTTATTTAAAAGAAAAACAGTAAATTGATTTTGTCATTGTCAGTTTTGATGTGTACTTACCTACTCTTTTTCAAAGTATTCTAATAACACATTCTAATCTAATAATTCAGTTATTATTATGAAGACAAATAAAGAACAAATTAAATCAAAACACTGTCGAAACTTGGTCATCTATGTTTAGCGCTACAAGCAAGCTCTTGTAGAAACCATGATGGCTGATATAATTTTGAATTATTCTTCAATAAGTATCTCGGAGAAGAATTTAATTAAAGGCCAGCAACCTGTTTCATTTACTTCTCTAATTAAATGTAGGTAAACAAATCTACCAGTATATAGTAAAGTGAACATGTATGTATATTCTTGGTCGTCTATATACCTTCAATAAACAACCAAACGCTGTCCGCGTCGCCACTGTATAATGGCGGCTATTATAATTTTGCAATTTAACGCCTTCGCAAAATTTATAATGACTCAATTTATGAAGATACAATTTTTTACATCGAAAATTGCGATAGGCTCCTGTTGAATGGGCCATTATATAAATTTGATTTCGATCGCTCAACCATCATATTAAGAGGTTTATTTTATGTATGAAACATAATTTTAAGCACGGTTTTATTTATGTTTTCATTTGAAGCGTTTTTATCTTATACTTACCGGCATAATTTAGTTTAAATAGATTCAAAAGGTTAAGTATGCAATTAACTACAGTTAAATCATTACTGAAACTATCTGCTACTACTTAACTAACATTTATGTATGACAGATAAGATAACTTTGACGTTTCATTTCTGCTATAGCAGCTATCAGCTAAAATAAAGTTTAGGTTGAAAGATATATCTATTGTAAGTATCGATAAAGCTACTTTCATGTCAGTTTCTTCTTTCTCCTTCTTTTCAGCCTAAAGTAACCCATCGTTGGGTATAGGCCTCTTCATGTGCACGTCATTCTCCTCGGTCTCTAGCCGTTCGCATCCACATCCTCCCCGCCGTCTTCACAATGTCGTCGGTCCACCTCGCGGGCTGCCTGCCAACACTTCTGCGCCCTACTCAGGGTTGCCACTCGAGCAGTCTTCGATCCACCTATCGTCCTGCATTCTGCACACGTGTCCTGCCCATCTCCACTTAGACCTGGACACTATACTGGCTATATCCGGCACTCTCGACTTTTTCCGGATCTCGTTATTCAGCACTCTGTCCACACGGGAGATGCCTGTCATGGCACGCTCCATCGCTCTTTGTGTCACTTGGAGCCTTTCAATCGCCTGTTTAGTTAGTGTCCAGGTATCCGCTCCGTATGTCATAGCTGGGAGGATACACTGCTCGTACTCGCCTTGTCAGTTTAATTTAACCTTATTTAATATTTTCCTCTTTTTCCCAATTTTATACTTACCTAGAATTAGATATAGTTGTCAATCGTGGTACAAATCAAACCTAACATCATTTACCAGAAAATAACCGAAAATGACGGGCCCAAAAACAGAAATGTCCATTGCCCGTCCAATTTAATTTGACCTATGACGGTTTTTGACAGACGTGTTATTGTTCTATTGCGAGATGGTTCAGGTTAGGGCGGTGGTGGCGTCAATGTCACTTATGTGTTTAACCCGGCGAGTGGATGGAGGAAATGATGGATGGCGAAGCACCCGGGCCGCTGGTGGAACGTGGGGAAACTATTTGGATTTATATAGAGCTGTTGCACTGAATATTGTTTAAATAAACGGCGGCGGCGAGCCTTAAATCAAATCTGACATTGCAACGCGTTGCACGTGGTTGGCACCGACTCCAAATAATAATAGGTACACCTTCGTTGCATTTTTGTATAAAATTATTCTTACTTTTTAGTGATTTAAAGGTGGTTTTTAATTATTATTATTAAAATTATTTTTCTATTTTACAATTTTTAGTGATAATGATAGGGGTCTAGTACTGTTGTTGTAGTATTGGTGGAGGGGAAGGAGTGCTTCGCCCCACTTGGGGCACTTCGCGCCTTCTTCTTCGTTGGGCCTTCAGAAAGGTTCACAATTGTCTAATTACAACTGACCTACCTATGGAAGGAGTTGTACCTATTTCTCAATTATTTATGAATGTAGTTTGTGATTTAGTGTGTTCGAATATAAATTATTTAGTAATATCCTTAAAATTACGAAGTCAGTGAAAACCCTCCAATGACAGAACATAATAAAACAAAACTAGAGAATGAATTAGCAGTTGCCTCAAAATTACTTCTTAAACATGAAGATTTTTTCACGCTGCCTATCTTCTGCTCTGCAAGACAGTGCTAAACTAACGATAAACATTGAGGGGTACTTGACAGCTCTATACATATCCCCCTTTTCCCAGCTCTAGTCGACCCTCCGCGCGCGCCAAATTCCAAATTGTTTTTGACTGACAGCTAAATGTAAGTTAGCATTGTTTGAGCGACGCACCGCAGCCTTCGGTTCGGTTCCCGGCTCTTTCTATAATTATTTCTGTTCTGAGCAATATCGGGTAACCCTTTTAGGTCTGCTTGACATTGAAGGTTTCTGGAAGCGGGTTTTCTGTATTTTTAACTCTTTCTTGACTGACGAGTAGACGCAAATTGCATTAGTAGAAATTTACCTACTATAAATTCGTTTGTTTGCTAGTTTATTTTTCAAATTATTTCATTTATTTGTTTTATCTTTTGTTAACGTACGTCAAGGAACAATTCCATCAAAAAGCACCAGTGGCAATAGTCATTATGATATTTATAAAATCATGACAAAAAAAATTAATGCTGCAGTAAAGCTATATAATAGCTTGGTAGATGAAACAAATCGTGTAGAAAGTTAGGAGTCAATGCTGCAATTAATAGATAATTTGGTCCAGAGTGTTCTTAGCTAGGTCTGATAAAAATTGGATCAGTGGTTTCCAAGAATTTTGAGTATCTTTGATGACAGATCTCTCTGGAACGGTAATAGCTATGTTTCGAATTAAAGCTCAAATATTCAGGTTCAAGGTGCGTTTCCGACATCTGAAACATTGAGGATCTAATTATGACCAGGAAATTTTAAGTGGACTTCAATTTCGCAATATGAAACTTGAAGAATTGGAAAATTATTAGCTCGCCGAAACTATAATAGTTAGATGGGGCCTTTTCGAACTAAAGTCGTAGGGAATCCTAAGGCATTTCAAGAGAAAAAAATGTAAAGATGGCGGCAAAAAAATTATTGGAAATGATGTGGAGCCATAGATAAGGCGAGGCCGAAAGCCGAACTCCGCGTAGGGCGAAACCCGGACTATCCCCCCGCCTTCAGGCGCCGCAAGTCTAACCCGTTAAATGTTCTCAGCCATGTCAGATGAAAATTTGATTAGTGTTTCTAAGATCTTGGGATGTTGGAGTATGATTGGATCTCTGGAACAGTTAGGTGGTTCGAGTTTAAGTTCAAATGTTTATGACCATGGTGACCATCTCAGATCTAGAACCTTGAGGACCTGATGATGACCAGGAAAATGTAAGGGGCTCTCCACAACGGTACGTCGGGGGTTTCTTAAATTTTTAATTTAGGGTTATTCCTTGACGTCTTAGTTTTATACCCAGCAATAAATATTACCCGCCGTGTGCACACGGCTGGCATAGGAAACTCAGTACCTACACCCATAGTATGGGGAGAGCCTCTATGATATATCTATATTTTATTAAAGTAATAGAATGGATTTTGGTTAGATCCCACATCTGGTCAATCCTAGGTAGATTAAGTTTTATGCAGCTAATTTAATATTAACCATATACTTAATTACGTCCTTAATTATTAAGCGGACCCTGGCCTTAGGCCGGGAAATCGCTAGGCAGAAGAAGAAGGAGACTTAACTAAGTCTGTGAAAATATCTTCGAATCAACCATCATAAGAATTTTTAGAACAGATGACTGAGAAAGATGTTAAAAGCAATTTTATAGTATATTACTTATTGCAGAGAAATAAAAGGGTAGACATAGTGAAAGTTTAGTTTTCACTTCGCGTCCATACCGTCTAAGTTTCAGTTCAGTCCACGGATTGACGGGCAAACAAAACAAAACTCCGTGCTTTTGAAATTCTTCGGAGCTTTCGCCGCTTTTTATTCAACTATCTCGCCTTTGCGAAATCCTATTAAAAGTTATTTAATTACTTTCAACCGTCTATGTTTTTCTAATACTACGTAACTATTGAAGACACATGAATGACAGTAAATTTGTTTGTAACTATATCCACTTTTAGTGGAAGACACATCGAGCTTTATTTGATGAAATCTTGTCATAATAAGATTTTTGTTATGATTACTTGATATGGCCACTTTAAACACATTCGCTTTACTTCTTATTGTTTCACTATGAAAATACAAAACCATCATTAAAAAATTCTTTTTCAATCGTGGAACAATACGTCCACTTTTTTGATAAATACCTTAATTCAGAAGCAATTCTTTTTTTTTGGTAGTGGGTCTAGTTTCGCTAAGGGAATAGCAATGCGTTTAACAATTTTCTTTTGTTTACAGGTTTCGATCACACCCCCGGCTACCTGATGAAGATATTGGATCCATCTATTCTGCAGCTATACTTTGAGTCAAGGTTGCCGTTAAAAATAAACTTTTGATTCATTTTTAGGGGTCGTAATAACAAAATCGTAGTCGCAAATCGCAGTCGCATTATCGCAAATCGCAAGATATTTCAATAAAATATACGATTCAGAGATACCTCAGAACCAAGAACCATATCCAGGATCAAAACCCAGACCCAAGACCTGGACCAAGGCCCATATCCAAAACCTAGACGAAAGACAAGAATGGGATCGAATCGTATTGAGAGTCGAATGTCCTATTACTACGCCACCAGGGCCTGGGGTTCAATTATCTACACTACCTATCCGCGTAAGAGTAGTGTAGATAGTGTAGTTTAAGGTTTAATGATGCTGTTGGATTATTTTTTCTATGTATATTTGTAAGATGTAAAATTCTAATAAATAAATAAACACGATAAGACTTAAATAATATATTGTTTCACGTTTTTTTATTGTATTTTATTAATTACGATCTGTTTCTTTTACACATCTTCTTATAAACAAATACCTGAAGATGTATAAACGAAACCGGTCGTAATTAATAAATTACAATAAAAAGACCGTGAAACAGTATAATATTTAAGTCTAATCATGTACTTTCGACCGCAGTTCAACCTACCTAAAACGTCAAAATTTGAGAATCTGTAATGTATCAAGATGTGGAAGGACGATATCGACCACTTCCAAGGATGGTATAAGGACGCCGAGGATAGGGAAAAATGGAAAGGAGGAGGGGAGGCCTTTGCCCAGCAGTGGGACAGCCTATAGGCTAATAAAAAAAAAGTATCATATTGCGCAGGCGTAAGGTTGATATTTCGAGAGAGAATCGAAGGTTTTTGACAGGTGGTATACTATAGCTTGTGTTCGACTGTACAATCGACCACATACATACATATGCATTTCAGATTCTCAAATTTTTACGTTTTGGATAAGTTGAACTGTGGTCGACTGTACAAGTTTCACCAAGTACCAACAACCGCAAGTATTAACCAAATAAATAAACAATTTTAACTAAATATATTCCAGAAGCCTACAAGACATACCACTGAGTATGCAATAACATCACAAGACTGTCATTCATGAGTGTAGCAGTATTACAGTATTAGCAGGTCGGGGTGTCGAAGGGCAAGTTGTGAACATTTGACATGGGGTGACAGGGTGAGTAATGGTGTGACGTCACGACACGTCTCACAGACCGTTGTTGCTACGGGGTAAGTCGGGTAACTTTGAAGAGGAGGTCGTAATATAGCATAGTAACTGAATGCTACAGGTGGAAGAACTTGTTCTCAGAATACTATATCCTTAAAATAGTAGATAGAACTGTTACAGTTCCATATTTTGATATTAGTAAAAACTTCATACAGGTGTAGATTGTACTTGTCTTTAGTGCAATCACTTGATTTTGATTCACTTAAGTAGTACAAACTCGATGCATTTTAATAACGGATTGCCTTGTTATTAATATTTTCTTTTGTTTAATAATTATAATAATTATGTAGGCATGCAAGTCTCACATATATATCTTATACAACTTTAAATCCTTGTCATCATGGTAATAATATTAACTTAATCATGTTTTAATGTTTTATAAAGACGTAATTAGTCTGTAAAAAATAATTATTTATATATGATATTTGTTAACTAGTTAATTAATATGTATTTTGATGATTTTAAAATAAAGACTTTTCAAAATCAAAATCAATCAAAAACTTCATAAATATTAGGTAGGCTGGGCAGTTTTGTTTGTTTGTAGTATCTTTATTGTACACACAAAAGAAATACACAGAAAATTAAAACATTAAAATATGTACAAAGGCGGGCTTATCCCATAGGGATCAGATCAAAAAGTTTTATTTATCTAAGTTTTTAGAGATCTGGAGTGGAGACCGCGTTTGGGCAAACGTAGTGTGGGACGCGTCCGTGCTAGATGGAGCGACGATCTGCGCAAGGTGGCTGGCAGCGACTGGATGAGAAGAGCCGAAGATCGGGCTCAATGGCGCGCCCTGGGAGAGGCCTATGTCCAGCAGTGGACTAGAATAGGCTGCTGCTGATGATGATGATGATCTAAGTTTTTATTTAATCTTCCAACCTATAAGTACATAGGTACATAGGGCATTTTACAATGTCAGTTTATTTACAGTTTAAATTTAAATAATTTATTTAATACATTACATTTTTCATTAAACTATACTAAACGTTGGACTCCGCACTGGGCAACAGCCTGTATCGCGGAGGCCGGTTTTTCAATTTTCCTTATCTAATAATTACATCAATTTATAATAAGATATATTAATTTATGAGATATTTAATAATTATTATTTTATATTAATTTACATTATATTATTAACATTTTGTTACATTTCTGTTTAGAAATTGACCATTGTAAAATGCCTTATTTTAATTTAAAAATTTTCAAGTTATGTATCCGTTACTGAAACTTTAAAACATTAAATTCCATGTTATTTTTTCTTATAGAATACAATCTGGGAAAAACAAGATAAAAATAGATTTTTTAGAATTTACAATAAAGTTTATGAAATTAAAGACGAGTTTTAATTTTTCTTGAAAGTTTTCTACCTACATTATGCAATGAATCTATTATACTGCTACATAATTCAACTGATTTCCATAACATGGCAAGTTCTAAAATCAGCGCCATCTATGGGAATTGCTTCCAGAGTTAAACCAACTACTAACCTCAAATACAAGCAGGATAAGTTAATGGGGGCGCCACAATCGCTTCGTTAATTCCTGAAAACGAAACTCTACCTACACTTGGGTCCAATCCGGAATAAATCCTGAATAGGTAAATACCAGATAAGAAAACACGGTAAGAAAGTAAGTTAGATAAGGCCGCCTAAATTGTACTTCACTATTTCCTTTTCTATCTTTTGTTTGTTGTTATCTATTTGTGCGATAAAGTGTATTTTACTTTACTTTGAGTTGTAAATTAAATAAAATACACACATACACATACTTAGGAAAATACAAAATATATACCTACTTACGTTATTTTATTATGCGAAATTTTAATCAGGTTGCAGAAATAGAACCCTGAGTTCCCATTGCCTATGCATTATATGAGCAGTTTGTGATACTCTTACCAAGTGACCGTCAATCGCTTAAAGACTTAATTAAATTACATGCTATCCCTTTCTACGGCCATAGCTCTACATAGAGATGATACGAGAATTAAGGAAGCCTAACATTGAAGGATTTGTAGTATAGTTGAGAGCATGTTTGTAAGTGATCAATGATCATGCAGGTTAATGATGATGGGAGTGATGAGAACCGAGGTTTTCATTTGGATGACCGTTAGTGGCACGTTTTCATTTGAGCCCCTCCGTGCCTCGGAGAGCACGTTAAGCTGTCGGTCCCGGCTGCTGTCGACGACAGCAGCTTTTAGGCCATGTCTGAGACATACGCGCGGCTTGAGCAAGTCTGATGGATGACCAGTAATCACAGGACACAAGACAAGATTATGAATGAGTAAGTACATAGGTTAAAAATAAAATTTAATAGTTAAATCACAATAATATATTTATATCACAGCTCACTATTATGTTCCTACTCGTATTGTTTTCTATTTTTTTTTTAATTTTTAATTTTTCTATTCTAGCACCTAGTTTTCATTATCTTGTCTACTCGCCTTTAGTAACTACGAGTCAGTTTGTTATTTGACTTATTATCATTAATTCACTCTGTTAAACCTATGATGTAGGTACGCTGTAAATTGCTGAAAATTTATTCATGCAAACAGTATCTTTATATTTTCTCAGCTTTCCCTGGCTCCCACACTAGGATACCCTGTGTTGTGGGGGTTAGAATCGAAACCGCATTGTCTTTTACCAAAAACCGATGTAAAATACTGACTATCATTTATGTCAGTCTGGGAAGTCATCATGGAAGATGCAGTTGTCTCTCGTCCATATTGGGCGGCAAAAAAGATATCTAGTAAGTATTTTAAAGAGAATAGATGTATGTATTGTATGCCAAGAAAGTGGTTTAGGTAGCAGTTTTGGTTAAATCTTCAATGGAATGAAAATATAATTAAATTTTGAACTAGTTGGTAGGAACCTTCAAAGAGATGCAAGCGAAAATAGTACTTATTGTTCTTTGACGTTAAAATGACATTCAACTTTAGGGTGGTAAACCAATTATGTATTTGGCCGACTATACGTAGGTGTAACAAGTGGTAGACAAGACAGTGGTAGATCCTGATGTGCAGAATCGCCTGAGTTGAAACCAGTCTTGTCTATTGCTGTCGCAAAGCAAGTATTGTGTCGGTCAGTTTGTAGGGTAAGAGAGCAAGCGTAATTACAGGCACATGAGGCACCCCATCCAAGTCCTCAAGGTAACATAGGTATCACAGACAGCCCCCTGTGCAGAACATGCCTGGAGGCAGAGGAGACGGTCGCCCACGTGCAGTTAGAATGCAGTGAGTTGAGGTGACCGGGCGGGAGGCTTTGGCACTTCATCACTTCCCGAAGTCCTACAGAACATTAATGGACTGCTGGACTTTCTAGCGAGGTTGGGGTGGCTCGAGTGTTGTTCCTATCACACGCAAAATAGGAGCTGAAGACGTCGAGTTGCGGAAACCAGCCCGTTATTATATTTCAAGTCCT
The DNA here is from genome assembly GCA_947369225.1 of Hofmannophila pseudospretella. Classification (NCBI taxonomy): domain Eukaryota; kingdom Metazoa; phylum Arthropoda; class Insecta; order Lepidoptera; family Oecophoridae; genus Hofmannophila; species Hofmannophila pseudospretella. Next base: position 5,542,374 of record OX376321.1, on the reverse strand, counting down.
CAAGGTTAGCAGCGCATCGAAAACCCTCTAATACTAATACAGTGAGGTGCGATGTCTATGAGCGTAATGATATTTTCAATAATTGGTACTAAAGTTAACCTACCTATACCTATAATAGTTAAAATAGACCTTTGGGATGATCCCAAATACAGCTCCTTCTACACGCAAATAAATGAAATTTTTTGATTTTCCTGTTGAGAAAGTAAAAATTCACACTAACGTCCATTTGCACTATTAAAAAAAATGAGAGCAAACGAGCAAAAGGGCCAGCTGATGTTAAGTGGTCAACGTCGCCCATAGACATCTCACCTCACTGTATTAATATTAGAGGGTTTTTGATGCACTGCTAACCTTGAGGACTAAGATGGATTGCCTCACGTACCGGTAATTACGCTGGCTATCTTACCCTTCAAATCGAAACACAGAGATGCAAGCATCTCTGCTTCACGGCAGAAATAATAGTTAAGACGGTGGTACCACCCCAGGCGATCCTTCACATTAGGTTATACAACTACTTTGTGATATAGTAGCAATATCAGTTGAAAGATTTTGAATATCTTTATCAGTGACGAAATAATAGTCTGTTAGCACTTAGCTGTTCCACCCTGTATCAGTGATTTGTGCAATGGATACTAATAAGAAACTTACAACGTGATGATGATGATGTCCTCCACAACGTATCCTTCGACGGCGACCCCTGCTTAACTCCTGGCGTGCGCTCGTAGGTGGCTAGCGAAGCCAAACTTCGTCCTGAAGACTCGGTCACAAACAGAGCAGTAGAACTGTCCGCTAGAGTTGAAGGTGTAGTAATAGGAGGGCTTCGGACGTGTTTTACGGACATGGCGCCTGGTGTCAAGGTCTTCTAGGCGTTTGAGTTCGAAGTCATCAGTGGCGTTCTTGATGGCCTTTCGCCATTCCAGTCGCTGCTGTGCAATTTCCTCCCATGTATCACATATGATACTATACGACAGACTGAAAACACTAACAAAAAATTTAAAAAAAGTTCATAACAGATTGATTTTAAAAAGTAGTATTGAAATAATGGCAACCTTTGCTGAAGTTCTGAATCTGACATCGTTGCATGGAAAGCATGGAAAGTTGCCATCGTTTAAATTCTAGACTTTAAAATCAGACTCTAAATGTTTCTCCCGCGCTTTTGTAGCATCCACGTCAGCCTTGCTTCGTTTTGTCTTGCAAATTGTTTTACAGTAGTGCTGTTCTAGTAAGAATGGTGTTTCTTGCTCGAAGAACTTCGACAAGATGTGAATAATGTGTGGGACAGTGAAGTAAAGTCAAATAAGACGCTGCAGCCCGATCCGTACTTGGCTGGATTTTGAAGAGCCATACTGCGTCCGGGACGCCTTCTTCTTTGGTGTAGAAGCGTGGAAGATTCTCCTAGATAGCATTGAAATGTGTCACACCAGCATTTTAATGAAGACTTGAAAAAGTTGTTTACATCAGACATGGCTGTATGGGCTCAGTTCCCTTTGCCTTAAAAAAAAACAACGCCATAAATGATGAACGTATTTTTATATTATGATTTCTTTGGTTTACAAGGTGAAAATTAATTAGAGATTTATTGCTGGATGCTGAAAAATAATCTTGGAAAAGATCTTAAGATATCTCTGTGCAATTACGGAAATGCGAATGTTTAGTCGTATGGTTGTTTTATCTATGAAAATAATTGTAATTTTTTTTTAAAGCAGATTAAAAATTAATCAATTTTAAAGAAATAACTTAAGTATTAACGTGATAATGTTGGTATAAAGTTAATTCTGGAAACCTAAGTAAAGTTATATCTTAAGCTAACAGCCTCGGAGATAACGGCAGCATTTAATCTCCGAGAACTCAAAATAATTCCCATCACGTCTTGAATAACGATCCAAAAAGAAAATTTGTATAATTTCTAAAACTTTTCAACTATAGAACACTTCAAGTTTCTTGAACACATTTACACCCCACTTTGGCAACTTATCCGACCAATCAGAGGCCTAGATCTCACGCAGTCGACCGCGCCCACTGCCGCTGCACTACGCATGCTCCGACTGCAGCGCAATCGCCATGCAATCTTTGTCCCACTCACTCCTATGCAAAACTTCAGTGTGCGAGAGGGAAAACAAGCGAATTTGCCATTAAGATTAGATGCAAATTTTTTATTCATTGCAAATTAAGTGTTGCATTAAGTAATTATGTATTACTATGTGGAGTCACGGGTTGCTTCGGCATCGTCCGAGAAGAATGCGATGCGTGACTTAAGGCGTTAAGTTAAAAGGTTAAGTGACTACTGGACCTTCAAAAATTATGTAAAATGTTTGCGAATTATTTATATTCTATATTTTTTTAAATCTTTTATCTACCTTCAACACTATTTAGTATAGGCACCTACTAATTCCGTAATTAATAAAATAGTAGATAGTAAGTACTTACTAAAATGTATTATCGATCGACGATCGATCGATATTACAAGCCAATAAAAAGTTCAGATAAGTATTTCACCCTATTTCCTCTTTACTGAGAAAGAATCCTATCAGAATTCAAGATCTAACTCGATTCTACCTAAGACGACATATTCCACATTCCAAACCCATGTAAACTGAACAGATGATTTATTTAGAAAAAAGCCGAAACCCGTTCTCTACCACAAATATAATTAAATACCAATAAACGAATTTTAAATAAACATTTTAGTTACACTTCCCTGTCACTCGTAGGAGAAGATGTAGAGACAGGTAGAGTCGGTAGAGTCACCCTTAAGTCGTAAATTATGTTGGAGTCAGTTGAAGTGTGGCTGAATTATGTTTTGCTAACATGTGTGTGTTTGTTGTCGCGTGACCGGCTCATTATTAAATTGTAATAAATTTTATGGCCCATGGGACACGGGGAAGGTGTCCATTGGGAAGATAGGAAAGTTTTCTATAATTTTTTGCCATAAAAATATTATTTATCAGGGTGAACTCGTCTGTTGTCTTTGTGGGGTTGATTAGATGATATCATTGCCAAAAACTATAATTATAGAGAGGTAAGTAAGTAATCGTTATAGGAAAATAATGATAACATTTGAAGACCCACAAAGTCTAAATACAAAACTTAAAGCATGGCTAATTGAACCATGTTTTTATTCAATAAATGAATTTTTTGATAGTAATTAATAAATTCGACATTAACCTTATGGCTAGTTGGAGGACTTAATCTTATTCTATTATTGCGATTTATAACCTATTATTATTTTTTATGTCGTAAAATTATTGCGCGTATGTGGGACGCCCTAACGGACGACGTCCGGTCGGACGTCCCAGATACCGCTGGCGCGATGAAGTGGAGAAGGATCTGTGGGAGCTCCGGGCGCCTGACTGGCTCGAGACTGCGCAGGAGATAGAGCGATGGGCTCTTTGGTATCGGAGGCCAAGATCCACTTCGGGTCGCTGCGCCAGCGGAGTAAGTAAGTAAAATTTTTTTGCATGCCAAAATAATGTAGTATGATCTATTCCAACAATACTACTATCTTATTTATCTATTTCATTCAATTTCACAAACAAGGCGTAGTTTCAAACCCAGGTCATCTAATTAAATAAAAAATAAAAGAGTATTTATTAAATCACACATTAAAGTAATAAGGTACAACACTGTTATTTTATTCTAGTTCTTAACCTATAAACAAAATATATCTATAGCACGTATTGCCCTGTGTCTAATGAAATGGCCGAGAACTCAGCGACACGCTGGTTTTCAGGTCTCGCCTGATGTGCTGGATGGAGCGCTTGTCGCGGGATTACTACACAACACGATTATACACAATGACAATAAGTAGTTATATTATATTAATAGTAATTAATTTAACAGTCATTGGAAATAGTAATGTACTACGGAGCCGAAACGTGGACGCTGACGGTGCGACTGGTTCACAAGTTGAAATTCGCTCAGCGTGCTATGGAAAGAGCTATGCTCGGAGTATCTCTGCTGGATCGAATCCGAAATGAGGAGATCCGGCATAGAACAAAAGTTATCGACATAGCTCATAAGATTAGCAAGCTGAAGTGGCAGTGGGCCGGTCACATCTGTCGCAGAACCGACAACCGCTGGGGGAGACGAGTTCTGGAGTGGAGACCGCGTTTGGGCAAATGTAGTGTGGGACGTCCCCCTGCTAGATGGAGCGACGATCTGCGCAAGGTGGCTGGCAGAGACTGGATGAGAAGAGCCGAAGATCGGGCTCAATGGCGCGCCCTGGGAGAGGCTATGTCCAGCAGTGGACTAGAGTAGGCTGCTGATGATGATGATGGAAAAGTAGAATTTTCGGAAAGAGTTTTAAATGCGTAACATTATCAGAAAATTGATGACATTCTGAAATCTTATATTGTCACGAAGCTGACCGCCAATCTCTCGCGGGGAAAGGCACCGCAAGACTTGACAGAAATTAAAGTTATAAATAACAATAAGAATAAGTGTATTTGTGCGGTAAGATGACAAAGTATTCATAGTCCATACACCAGTAAGAACTTAACATAGGTTATATTATCCTAAATAAAATTAGTGAGCAAAAGGTAACAATAAACGCTGACCTCCTGAATGTAGAGCCCTATTCTGATTCTAAGACGAGGTGACGGAACATGAGTGATCTGACTCTTTGTAAGGGCAGTTTTACCCTAAAGCCATAAGCGTAGATATCTTAGCTCCTCAGAGGGGAAAATCTTTTGTCTTATGGCACTACAGTGATTGTAGAGTCCTATTTTGAAAGCTGATAAACATCAAATTTATTTTATCTTCAGCGAAGGGGAATATTGAAATCAACGTTTATTTAGTACTTATATTAAACTACGTAAGGTACGTTTTACGTACGTTTTTTCTTCAGAATCTAGTTCACTTACTTCGTCAGCCTATTTACCTGCCCGTTATTTGGGTACTGACCGCTGTCTCATTGTGAGATTTCACAATACGTACCTTTCACGAAAAAATCCCGAGACATAAAGGTTTTCTTAGGATGTTTTCCTTGAAAGTTAGATCAGTTAAGAAATATTACAGATATTTATAACCAGTGAGTACGAAATAACCGAAAATCTCACTGATATATGGCGTATCTACCTGAGATCGAACCCAGATCCCCAGAATAGATGTCATGCACCGTAGTCACTATGCCACCGATATTATAGGTCATAGATATATAGAGTATTACTTTTAATTATTTTACGTAAGTAGTAAGATTCGTACAGATTTAAAGATGATAAACATCCCAATAAAAGTTTATAAAATAATGTAGGTTTAATAGTTAATTTCAAGTTTAAAAAAAATTAAAATGTACTTATACATACCTACCTATTCCGCAAAGGCAATAGTGTGAAGTTATATGTATGCACATTAACTTATAAAAACCCTTTAAGTAAAAAGTACATACTCATCATAAAACTAACTACTTAATGGTAAAGAAACGTCATAAATCCCCTCAACAATGCAGCTATTTTTCAATACAGTTGGTTCGGTGAGTGTTAGTGATATGGCTTCAGTATAATTAGCAGTTAATTTTAATTAAGGCTGGAATCGTGCGCAAGACGAATGCCCGCCATTACCTGTGATTTAAACCACCGTTTAATTGATGCTCTAATGACTGAAGTTATCTAGAAGTGCATCTACGACTTGTCTAATTGTTATGATTACGAGAATGTTTCTTGTAACACTTCAGAGTGTTAACTTATCGAAATCATTAGCTAAATTGTAATTAGAAGTTACACTCCAGTTTCTCAAAAAATATGACTTCAATAATCTCGGCACTTTCATTACAGAACTTGACTCTTTTAACCCTGGAAGGCTTTCAGGCTTGGCTTCCCTTTAAAGTCTATCCGCCAGCTTAGTAATCGTACACCCTACGTAATTATAATATGGTAAGTCTGCCACTATTGAATTACTTGTAAAGGTTTTATGTGACTCACTAAACTAAATTTAATAAAAGGGAACCTCTTCACTCCCCGGCACGCGTCTGGTGGCATATTATAAAGACGCGCGATCACTAAGTAAACCGACAGATTTTACACTCGAAGGCTATATATTGGTCCAGTCCATAGATGTGGAAACACATTCGATATCGGCTATATTATTTACATTTTTTTAAGGTTATCTAATAATGTTTTCATTCGCGGACGCGCTCTATTTTACTTCTTTGAACATCCCTACATGGAAGTTTTCGTAAGTATAACATGTTTTAAACTGAACTTTAACTTAGCTGCCATGGCTGAGTAGAGACTGTGTATAATAAACTTGGGTACGTAACTTTAAAGATTTTCTCCATAGAGCAGATCAAGAAAGTGTATCGTTCGGAAAAGTGACCTTTCGAAAAAGTGGACTATTCGGAAAAGGCTCCGTGATTCGGAGAGCACGTTAAGCTGTTGGTGTCGGTTGTTATGATCCGTACATATCGTAAGACCACGGCCTACGGGCGGCCTGAACAACTCTAACAATAGGTTGGCCAATAACCATACGACAAGAAGAAAAAGGCTATACTAGAATATCCTGAAGCTAATTATCCTAATCCATAGGATTGAACAGTTTTGATTTTTTTGGTACTTACGAGTACAGAATAAATCCTCGAACATAAATAAGTACTTACATATACGAGTAGTTTCAGGAAAATATAATTTTAATACTTACGTCTATAATTTTTAATTACAAAACTTAAATCGGAAAAATTAAACTATACAATCCCACAAATTACTCCACCAAAAGGTTGTCTGGATGAGATCGCTTTCAGCGATAAGACCGCCTAGATTATATCAATCGTTTTGTACGCATTGTATCACACTAATTTTGTGCAATAAAGAGTATTCATTCATTCAAAGAAAAATTCCTAATAATTCCTAAAAATTCATGTAGAAATCATTAAAAACCGCCATGAAAATTGAAAATAGTCAAGACCTACCTCCAAAGCTAACTAGTGGGATCACGTCACAGGAGACAGAGAGCGTTCCATAAATAAAACGGTTTGATCTGATAATAAATAGAGGTATCCTTCGAATTCGTCTCACTGCATTGAATAACCGTTTTCATACATAAAAATGTCTAGTATATTTAGTCTTGGTGCAACGGGTAATTTTTATTCGTCCTGCTGTCACTCCACGTCACTTTTGAAATGCTGATGCATGGCGCATGTCCGTTCGTCCAGACATTTAGCAAGTACTGTAGTGTAAAGCATTTCTCTTTTGACACCTCTATATTTTAATATTTTTTTATATTGCATGTACATTACTAATGGTAATGTTGCAACTGCATTTAGTGGTGTCTCAGATGGATTCTTGATATTTTGGATGTACAACAAATAAAAGTAGCTTTACGTTGGGTTTCTTATATTGAAGTAGGTAACTGAAATTAGATGATAGACGTTGAAATGACCGATGTAGATGGCCAGTACGTGTAGTGGCCAATAACACAATAGGTAAGTTAAGCTACATAAATATCCTATATGAATACATAGCTAAAGTTTAATAATTTTCCAAGTTAATGATCTTTTCATAAATATTAGGCGTCTGTTGTCCTTAATTATAAAAAAAACTCGGAAAGAAAAGTCCGAACATCAGTGTACTAATGAATGAAATTCTGGGTGATTGAAGAGGGATGAAGATCTGTTATCCACGATGACATGCCTGATTACTGATATATAACAAAATCACTGAATCACCCTGCATGAGGTCAAACAGTTTAGGAATTTATTACCCCCTTTTAGGTCACGTGACATCTCCACCTAACATAATGTCATCGGAAGTTATAGTCTGTTTAATGGGAGTATTAATTTTAAGGACAGTTTATTCAACTGTGTGTTAATTAGAATTGAAAGGCATCCTATACAATTAAAGACTTGCACTTAACTAAGTCAACAAATTATTATTATTTTTACAATACACAAGCTTTACAGAAACCATGATCCAAATCACTGGGCAATTTATATACATTCACAAAACTTAAATACTAAGTGTTTTATAATTATACATTCCAAATAAGTAAACAGTGTGTATCGATATAGTATAATACTAAGAGAGAAAGTAACAACACGTTCAGGCATCCGCCTTACAGTATCCATAGAATTATCTTTTGATACTCGACCATCGATCAGTAAACAAATCAGATAATATTACTTACTTAACATAACTTTACGAGTATTTTAAGTACACTAAGTAATATAATTGTTGATTTAAAAATATATCGCATCAAAAATACAAAGTTTAATAAATGCTACGAAAGTGCTACGAAAGCTCCCTCTACGAAAAATTCAAGTAATTAGGAAAGTGAAAAGCAATTGTTATTACACTATTTTAAACATAATTTAAAGATGCTAAGTGCCTATTCTAAACATATAGTATTTTCATCAACCGTCTCCATTTCAAATAAACACAATAACAGCCGAAGTGCTGAATAGAAAAACGAGCCGAAACGCAAAAAGTTTCACAACAAAACCTAACAATCGTTAACATCCATAATCATCAATCGGTCCATTGAAATCGGATACGTGGTGTTGCGACGGTGTACCCTAATTACGCTAATCGAATGAGCGGAGCGGTGAGCGGGCGTATGAGCGGGCGCGGCAGCGGGCGCGCACACGTGGCGCGGCGGGCTCAGGTGCGCCCCGCCTCCCGCCCGCCCCGCCCGCCCCGCGAGCTCTTGACGCGCCGTCAACTCGACCGTCGACCGCTCACCTCTTCGTCAGACGCGCGCTGCACTCGACGCTCGAACGCCGGGAAAACACGAGCCGTTTTCCGCCGCGACGACACGCACCGAAGTTTTCGGAATTCGAACGCGTTCGAATTTTGAAAAGTTACTATTCTTAATTTCTAACTCGCCAGTAATTTGAAGAAAAGTTTTGTTTAGTATTTTTTTTTTTGGAATTATTGATAGCTGTGAAAAGTGTTTGGAAAATATAAACTTGTGGGATGTTTGTGATTTGTCGACGACTGTCTTGGTTGTGTTATTTCATCGTAAATGTTTGCTGATATCGCCGTTGTGACATTCTAAAAGAAACTGGAGTGAGTATTTTAACTTTGTTTTTATTTAGTTTCAAGTCAATTTTTTGTTTTGATTCCTCTCTCACTTATAGATGAATTCACTTTGAAAATTATCGTCAATTGATAGAGTATTCGTGAGAAATCGCGACATCATAAAATCAAAGCGTATCGCAGTAAATCTCTTGAAGCGTTGTGGATTCTAACTGTCCACTTGACGGGGAGCTTTAAAAGTTGTCGTATATCCATAGAGCTTTTCATGTTAACATTAACAGGCAATTAAACTAGATTTAGAATCCCATAAAATTGCATCAAAACGTTTGTAACATTATTACATGTAGTAGAATTGATATTGAGAAGTATTTGAGTACTTAATGGAGGACAAGCTTTAGATAGAACTAAATACTTATACTTATTAGTTCATATTTGATTTCTAATGGTTACTTTTTGACTTATGTGTGATTAATTTTAATTTAATAGTGTCTAACTAATGTCGCTTATTTCCAATATCCATCCAATTGTAAATCTGAGAAACAATTAAGACTCGAATTTATTCAAATATCTAGTGAAGAGCTTCGCATGATTATAAAGTCAATGCAGAGTAAATTTTGTCTATTTACATAGGTATCTATGTACAGAACTAACACATTTAAATTAATTTCTAAATCATATACAACGCAGTGAAAGCCATCGAACCTAAGAATTAAAATAAAAACCGACATGCAAGACATGTAGCTCTTCAAAGGATGTCTGGGAATAAGCAAGTTTGACTAAAAAAAAATGAAGAAAAGCAACAAAAAGCAATGAAATCGTTCGGCCCATTTAATGTGGACCGGACGGGAGTGACAAAAATTCTAAACTGAAATAAACTGAACACATGTGTCTGTATGTCACACACGCGATGTAAGAGAAACAATGCGATGTTTAGATCCTTCATTATAATTAGAACGTTACTATATATGAAATGGCAATGAAAACATTACAATTTCAGTTTCTTAATACCTATTTATATTTACGCGACTCTAGCTCTCCAGTACTACTGAAGTTTGCCAGTAAATCTTTATTTATAAATACACAATAGTTTAGTTGACTTTGTCGCGTCAAATTATATGAATCTGCATGTACAAATTTATTAAAAATCAACTACCTACTCGTAAGAGTCAAATATTTTATTTTATTTAACACTTTAATGCAGAAAAATAGAACATGAGGCGAGCTTAATGCCATGCGGCATTTTCTACAAGCTAACCATTGGTAAATATCATCTTAATAGGTTCTTAAATGTATGGTTCATAGTTTAGATACTTGTAAAGCATTTATAACTCAATTTTTTTTATTGTTCCTCTATGTTTAAGTATTGCAGTTTTCAGCAATAATTTACTGAACCAGTTATGATTAGGATACATACTTCTATAATAAGGAATATTGAAATTCAGTTATGGATCTAAGAGATATAAGTTTAAGTTAAAATATATTAAGTTTTAATGGCATTTCGTAAATATCACTTTATGGATTATGACAGAGATGTAAGTAAGTAAGTAATACGTTTATTTCACACCCAGCAATGACCGAAACAGTTATAATTATGATAAAATAATTATGTAGTCAAAGGTAAACATATTGAAATAATGTCTGATGGTCTGCTGTTGTTGTGAAAAGGGCCTCAACTCAGCTTATTGCTGCAGACAAGAATGCGTACAGCGCTGGTGTTCTGTTGGACCATGAACGATGGTTGATCAAAAGATGTAGATGTATTATATGATGATGATTATGTTCTTATAGTTTGTAGGTAATGTTGAGTTGTTCAGCCTTTTAAATTAGATTATACGATTAATATTATCATGTTTAACTACTTTTCGTCCAACGGATAAGTATTGCGATCCTTCGGGGCCACTGCCACTATCCTGAGCACGATTACCAGAAAGGCCAAATTTCAGACCTTTTTTAAGTTACTCATATATTAAAGGTTTTTCTGATACCTTTCTCACGATTGTTTTACTATTACATACATACATACCTTCAAGCTATGTCCCTTGCGGGGTAGGAAGAGAGAAAGGAGCGCCACGAATCTCTGTTTTGTTATTTATTTAATTGTTGATTATAATATATAATATAATAATGCAGCTTTTATTACTCTTAATTATTATATTCTCCTATACTTACCTGTAGTAATTAATTGCAAAGGAAAATGAAGTTTAAATTTTTTAAGTTGAAATCTTGAACAAGTAATAAATTAATTGCCTACTGATAGGATAATAGATTAGTGGGATAATAGGAAAAATCAAATTTAAAATAATTAGACTTAAATTTCTAATACATAGTTTCATCACGCGAGTGAAAACTTGATAATTAACTTAAAACTTAGTTACATGATAACAGGAACCTAATAAGAAAATTATTTTAAAAAATGCAATGTAAGGAAACTTGAATAACTCATAGTCATAAGCTGGCGGCTATCTCGCCCAAAGGATCAGCATAGCGATCCAGCGGGGCAACACCGCCAGCATCCTTGGTTCCCTACCACACGGCCCTAATCTAAGACATTTTATAAGTTGTGTGTGCACATTTTCTTTCTTTCTGTAATTATAATATAAATAGTTTAAAACTCATAAGTAAAGATAACAACTATATAACTCGTAAAAACGTAATTTACACCAAAGAGTCTTGATTACAAACACGCCGCCAAAATTCTCACATTTGTCATTCGTTGCGCAAAATACGGCAAATAAATCGGCTACACAATGACTGCTAATTTGCTCATAAAGACGTATGCACTGAGCGGAGTACATAAATCGGTCGAAGTCACATTCGGCCTACCGCTTACACCCATAAACCTCTGCGGACACTTTTATGGCCCTACCACGTGGCGAAGTTAAGATTTTTTCCACACTTGACATCTGTACCGCTTTAGAACTCAACTTCCCTATATTAATTTATTATTTTAGAATAGCCCCCCTGCGAGCAACAAGTATTTCACTTGTTTTTGCGTCGGCTGTTGTGCAATATTTTAAAGTTCTGTTGTTTGAAACTTCCGGAACCGGTTGGGCAGATAAATCAGCTATTAACTCATTACAATGGTCAAGAATATCCTCGTTTATTTAGGATATGGTAGATATAGTACCTAATTACCAATACTATAAGCAAAAATGACACAGAAATGAAATTGCATTGGATCAAACAAGTTATCAAAATGAAATCGTATATCTTTATACATATAAATGAAAATTTGCAAATGAGGTGCGTGTTCTAAATTTACATGTCTATATTTTCACAGCCTTTGCATGTTTTTACTGAGATAGAAATCTAGCATTAATTACTCCGTGTCACATAACAGGAAAAATATTTTGGAACTTATAAGAGTTATAAGTGATTTTACTACATACAGACTCATTATTACCAACTATGAAGTTGTTAAAAATGAAGTAGATTAAGTTTTTAATGTTAAAAGTGTTTTAAAACGAGTACTTTGGAGCACTCGTATTATCTCTCTCCGACATTCATCACCAATAACGAGACGACACAATTGACCAACTAATGTGTCTCATTTTATCGCAGGTCCATCAATCAAGCTCCACTCCACGAGCACAATTGATGCGGACGACATCGGTAGCACTTAACATGTCCAACTAAGACTATTCAGTGCTCATCCAAACATGACAAGACTGGAGTGAATTTGAGAGAGAGGAGACCAAACTCTGTTATCAATGAACGACCTAAACTATAACGCTGGGATGAGTTCCTATCAGTTTGTCAATTCACTGGCCTCCTGTTATGGGAACCAGGCGCCTGGTCGTACTGGGACGCCCGTGGACCAAACCGGGCATCCAGGATTACCGACTCCAGGCGCTGATTACTACAATCCAAATGCCGCAGCGACGGCGTACCCGAACGCTTGCTACTCCCCTCCGCAAGTCGGTCATCATTACCCTCAACATCCGTACGCGACACCGGCGTCAGGAGCGCACATGCAGCCGCAGTCGATGATCGATTACACTCAACTACACCCACAGAGACTCGGCAGTACAGCGAGTCATATGCACCAGCATTCAAACCCGAGTCCTGGAGCATTATCGCCGAATTTAATGTCAACACCCCCTAGCCAAGCTGCTTCAGGTAGTTGTAAATTCGCCGATACCACTTCCACGACGGGAGTAGCATCACCGCAAGACCTATCAACCTCATCTGGACCGGGTAGGACGTCTCCTGGCTTCGGAAGCGTCGCTGGACAGAATCCAACTGGAACAACAAGCACTAAATTGGGCTTGACGACACCTATCGCTTCACCTGTTGAACACAAAGCTAATGTTAATCAGAATATCTCGAGCCCAGCGTCGAGCACCTCGAGCAATGAAAGCAATGAGGCTAATAACTCTAGTTCAAATAATACAAAGAACACAAAGACGGCTGCTAACGCTCAAGCGAATCCTCCGCAGATATACCCTTGGATGAAGCGAGTACATCTAGGACAAAGTAAGTAAACCTCATAAATTTTATAATTCGTGACTAATTTGCGTAGGTTCCGAACAATCATAACGGTGATTCCGGTTTGAAGTAAATTATTTCTCAGCTATAAACAGTTCGATTCACACTTTTTTACTGGCGGCGTGAAATCACAAATTACTTGGCTTCCTCAGCAGAGGCCGCGACCACGCCTCCGTTAAAAACCAACAGTTTGACGTAATAGAAATAAAACTATTCATCAATTGGATGCCGAGGTGGAGACAAAACAAATTATATATCTATTTATAAAGCATTAGCATGCATTAATGTTGGATCGATATGGCTGGCTGATGGATGGTGTCCATAATAAGGCATAATGGCTTTGTTGGCGGGCGCTACAACTGAACATCCGAAGCCTTTTTTCTTCCCGGCTTCTAATGATGGGGAAAGTGCGTCGTCACCGTGACATGTGATTTGACGGATCCTAACCTTCTGGTGTTAACCGTGAATTGGGTTATTCAAGGGTTAATCTGTTTTAAATTGAAATTTTGATTTAGGACGTCAAATAACTTAGATTATTATTTGATTTAGTTTTTTCATTTGCAAGGCTTTCAAGGTTGTCTCTTTACGATATACCTAATAACATATTATTAAATTGAAGACATAAAACTCCTAATCAAATATTTAACATCAACAAACATTAGATAAAATAATTCCTCTAAAATTGTAATCTAATATTTTATTGAGATTTTCTTCTTGTTTTCAAGATAAACAGCAACACCCGTGCCTGAAAGTATTCATCAAACTCACGTTTTCATAGGAATCTTCACTAAAACGACACAAGTAATAATAACCAACATGCGTGCTACAAGCGCGGTCACATCGGCATGTCACAAGCTATAGATGTTCTGAGATAAAGACAAGCACAGATGTTCCATTCCAAGAAATTAGGGTGACTTCGCATTGTTTTCACGGATACATAAATCCGCGTTGACCTTGTCAGGGACACTTGTGTGGTTATAATTAGCAATTTTTTATTGAGAAACTTTCGTTACTGTTTTTTTTTATTTGTGTCTCAAAATTCGAAAATTTAAGATACTTATCCGATGCAGATAAATTTTTCATTGAGTTTTTTTTTAAATTATATAAGGAGAGCAGACGAGCAAACGGGCCATCTGATGGTAAGTGGTCACCGTCGCCCATAGACATCTCACCTCACTGTATTAATGTTGGACGGTTTTTGATGCGCTGCTAACCATGAGGACTAAGATGGATTGCCTCATGTGCCGGAAATTATACTGGCTCTCTTACCCTTCAAACCGAAACACAGAAATGCAAGCGTTTCAGCTTCGCGGCAGAGATAGGATCACTTTAGGATCTACCACTACTAAATAAGATTTAATAAGATTGCAATATTTCAATAAGTAATTTAAAAACGATGTTCAGGTGTTGATATCTGAGTAGGTAGATACTAAGAGTAGATAGATTGACTAGATACTCAGATATCAACATCTGAACATAGTTTTTTATTATTCATTGAAATATTGCAATCTAAATGAAAAACCGTAATTCATTTTGTTTGCATATGAGTATAGGACTGAATTCTAAAATGAGTTTAGTGATTTTAGTGATTGATCATACATAATATTAGTATTTTATCACAACTTCACATAAGTTTTTAACACGTACGGTATCTAACATATTACCATTCTATTCACACGATACTAAATTAATTATACATTCATTTAGCAATGCAAATTACTTATTACCGAGATAGATAATAAATAATGTCATAGTCGTAACATTGGTAATGTATCTACAAAAACCAGTACCATTAATATAGACACTAAGGTAAATACATATTTGCACATTCTAAAAGCTGGTGCACCTACTTTATAAAACGTAATGCAGGTTTGACAAAGCCTTATTAATATGTATTTAGTCATAAGACCTATTGCAGACGAGCGACTAAAGCTCTACCCACACTGCATGGTGGCATCAAGAATTTATTTTATACCTACTTATTTGTAATTTAATAACATATTAAGGTGCCAATCCAATTAGAAGAGAATAGCCGTACCTAATACATATAAAGCATATGTCAGTCTCTTGTGTTACCAGTCCATCTTTGAATATGAAGCAGCCTACCTAGAACTACCTGCAGTATTTTTACTAAATTATTGAATTAAAGGAAGTTCAACAACTTACAAAAACCCGTAACAAAACTTGTAAAAAAATTGTTTCAATTAATTATTAAATACAGAAAGGTCATTTAATAATGAAACGTCGCTAGACATAATATGTACGAGTATTAATAATACTTTACATATAAAGTATGACTATCCATTATATTATATTTCATCTTATTAGAAAAGATTAATACAATCTTTTTCTCTATATATTTTATGTTTCACTATGACAGTTTGCCCATTACCTGAATAATTCGGCGGATAGTTGAGTTAACCTTAAACTTTGGCCTACTATATTGCAATTAAGAAAGATTTTGGGCCGCATTTATATCCAATCGTTACAGTTATTAACAATCTATTCTCGTGCTACTATTACTTACTAGTAAATAATATGTGAGTTTAACACACAAATTAATAAAACTCTGACTCTCTTCTAATTTTACAATATTATCATACTCATACCATTTATTGCTTTTCATGTGTAACAATTGGTCTTAAAAAAAATTATTATATGTTTATGACGAGGCAGGCCCAGGCGTAGGTGGAAGGACGATATCGACCACTTCCAAAAAGGATGGTATAAGGACGCCGAGGACAGGGAAAAATGGAAAGGAGGAGGGGAGACCTTTACCCAGCAGTGGGACAGCCTATAGGCTATTAAAAAATATATGTTAATACATGAAACAATGACTAGGGCACCGCAATGTAAAATAAGAAATGGTATAAACAATGTATTATCTCACCGAAAAAATATCTACTTACGAGTAGTTTTCCACTTTTCGGTTGCTCTTACCAGTCGCACGGTTGCACTACGTTCAAGTATGCAAATAATGTTGGAAGGAGGCTAGAGGTCGAGGCCCTTCATGTTTAAAAGCCATAACTCAGGTGGTAGAAGCAACCGCCCACGCGTGCCTGACTTATAAGATTTCAATACTCTATTATTTAGCTCTACTTAAGGGGGGGTAAATGAAGTTGTCATAATTTCAAGGGGTGGACTGAGGCTGAAGGCTATTGATAGATCTATTTTATTGAATGAATACACTTTATTGCACAAAAATAGTGTGATACAGTGCGTACGAAATGATTAATACAATCTAGGCGGTTTTATCGCTAAAAGCGATCTCTTCCAGACAATAATTTACACATACAAATAAATATGTTTATATATACCTATACTTAAAATATCTACATATACACACATATACATAATATTAAAATATATCACTAGAAACCAAAGTTGTTGAAATGTAAAGGAAGGAAGAAGGAGTAATTGGGATAGATAGTGGGCCTTCACTTGTTGAAGCAGTAATTCACATTATGGTTTTGTATGTAGACTTCTTATTTATTTAAAAAATGAACAGAAAACTTTTTGAACAATCCGTACCACGCATACCTAGTTCATAAGTTTTGTTTACATTAGCGATAGTTATTGTAGATAGTTTTAACTTTTTGTTTTTGTTTCGTTCTGTCAAATATTAATGTTCATTGAGGGTCATTTTTATCGTTGATTGCCACTCGCTGACACAGTCTCGGAAATACAGCCCTTGAGACAGCATCGTTTTGCGTGTTACCGAATCTCTTCATCGCGTGTGATCTATCACCTCAATGGACTCCTTGCAGTGCTGATACAGTGCTGGTACTTCGGTGACTCTAAAAACTGCCAGAGTTTTGGAAATTGTCGACGCCGATGGGTGATCTCGGGCTGAGACGCTGGTGATTTGGTTTTTCATTGGTATTTATTGCCTGCCTTGGACATTCTCTCGTTCCCCTTCGTTTATTTAACCCTCGAAAGATCCCTGGAATCGCCTGGGATCGCACATTTGGTCCTTCAGAGCCGCGGATCCTTCTTAGGGTGGGCCAGAATCGCTGTCCCATCTTCAGGAGTGACGTGTAGAACCTTCTCGTGTTTTGTATCGTATCGTAACTGTTGCTTTCAGTAAATCCTATAATTGAATAGATATTGTTTATAGTAATCCCAGAAAAGACTTCAATATGGACGTATTTATAAAAATATTTTAAGCATAAATATTATGGTCAACGCCATATGATTATTATGAAAATAAAATAGTTCTTTTTTTCTAATACAAATAAATAAAATAAAATAAATAAATAATAAATGTATTAAAGTGTCCTAAAGAAAGGCACGCCCCGCGTCATGCTAGACGCAGCGGATGCTGAGGATCATCGCCTCATACGAAGGCGGCCTTAGCGAAGACCCGAGCTCCCAGCCCGGACATAACCCTCAGCCCGCAGCTCGCCTGATAGCTGGGTTAGAAGGTGTTTACAGGTTACCCCTGACAGGACGCTACTCCAGTCCTCCTCGGTCGCCCAGGAGACGGCGGCGAGAGCATCTCGGTTGCCGGGGAAACAGAATTTTAACTCGTGAACGCGCAGACCTGCGGCGCAGACAGCGGGCGCAGGCGCCCTGCTCTGTGTCACTTTTGTATATTATTTTGTACATATTTATTTGTAAATGTTTATTTCTTGTTATATTTTTTAAGTGTATGAATAGGCGGAGGCCAATCAACGGTCGCTTGAATGCAGTCTTCGGATCCTCTTCGGAACGGTACGTCACTTGCCCATTTTTGCACTCAATGCAACCGTTGCTTTCAAAGCAGTCGGGGCCTCCAAATTCACACTACTCGTATCCACGGACGCCCCTCTCCGGTCACTCTCAGCGCGCCTAGCGTACTAAACCAAACTGCCCCATCACACACTCCCAATGCCGACCCCTTCCACGTACGTCTGAGCCACCTTAAAAACTCCTTTCCTTTGGTGAAAAGGATTCCGCGTGGTGCCAGGATATCCGTCGCTACAAGCCTGTCGGATTCTATTTTAAAATGTATTAAAACAAACCAGACAGAGGACTGGGAACGTCTTTTCACCCTCTCGTACTCCACTCTTCACGTAAAATCTAGTAATTCCCACTCATCCTTAACACAGAATATAAAAAATAACTGCACACAACCAACAAGCCCCCCCATTAATCATAATCATAACCCAGTTAAACAAAATTTCAGTGTCTTTAAAAAAGTGGAGAGTAAGGTAAGCGATGGAGACCTCAAAGGCGCCGCGCGGCTCCTATTCTCGAGTGACGTACTGTCACCTGATACTCCAGAGACTGTGGCAGCTCTCCAAAGCAAACACCCCCCAGCACCCCCGACTCCCCTCCAGCTGGACTCGCCTGCAGCCCCCGAGGCCTGCCTCCACGCCTGTGAGAGAGACATCGTTTCAGCCATCTCCTCATTTAAAACCGGTTCGGCTGCTGGCTTAGACGGCTTATCTCCACAACATCTAAAAGACCTCACAGCACACTCAGTAGGTGAGGCGGGGCAAAACCTGATCTCTTCACTCACCCTCCTTATAAATTTCATGTTGGCTGGAAACGTGAACCCTGAAGTGACACCCATCCTATACGGCGCCAACCTAATTGCTCTCTCAAAGAAGGACGGTGGAGTCAGGCCCATTGCTGTGGGCTCAACCTTAAGACGTATTGCCTCAAAGGTGTGTGTCAGACACTCATTATCTAAATTGAAATCAGTATTCGAACCCGTTCAGTTAGGTTTCGGGACAAAGGGCGGCTGTGAAGCAGCCGTCCACGCCCTTAGAACCTATCTGGACAAAAGTGCCAGCTGCGAAGTGCTCCTCAAAATCGACGTGAAAAACGCGTTTAATTCAGTAAACCGGGACACCCTGTTGAAAGAAGCCAGAAATAATCTACCAGAAATTTACAACTACCTTTTCCAATGTTACTCCAACCCCTCAAAATTACTCCACAAAAACAAAGAAATCCTCTCTGCCGTTGGCTGCCAACAGGGTGATCCCCTTGGGCCAGCCATATTCAGCCTCGCAATAAATCCGGTTATTCAAAATTTACAATCTGAATTTAACGTTTGGTACTTAGATGACGGAACCCTAGGAGGTAAAGCCACAGCTGTTCTAGCCGACCTTTCTAACATAATTAATAATTTTCAGTCCATCGGCCTAGACCTAAATACAGACAAATGCGAACTTTTTATCGCAGAAAGCGTTTCACAAGCCGACAGGACAAATCTAATTCAAAATTTTCAAAATTTGGCCCCTAATATCAAAATTGTAAATAAAGCGTCGCTCTACCTTCTAGGTTCTCCGATCTTCGAGGAAGCGATAACACCTCTCGCAGAAAAATCAATTTCTAAATTCAACCAGTGTTCCGAACGTCTCCTGGAAATTAATACGCATTCGGCCCTATTTATCTTAAAATTCTGCTTATTTGTCCCTAAATTTACTTACCTGATCCGATGCTGCCCCTTCTGGACACAAAAAAGTTTAACAGAATCCATCGACAAACTGGTTAAACGTCAATTGGAGTCAATTATCAATATAAAACTTTCAGAACATTCCTGGACCCAAGCCTCCCTCCCCATCAGATATGGTGGCTTAGGGATTCGCAAAATTACCGACGTATCTCTGCCTGCCTTTCTAGCCTCTATCCACAGCACCTCCAACCTAATAGGAAAAATCCTGGGTTCGTCCCTAACAAACTATGAGGTTACGTGCTTGGAGGAGGCTACAAAGACATGGAATATGGCTGTCCCTAAACAAACTTTTCCATCAGTCCCTGCAAGTCAGAGGTGCTGGGATGACGTCGTTTGCGAGGTCATATCATCCAGACTCCTGAACAGTAGCTGCGGTCCAACCCGCGCCAGGCTGCTGGCCGTGGCCGCCAGGGAATCTGGCCACTGGCTACACGCCTACCCCTCCGCCAACACGGGCACTTTCATTGACAACGAGACCCTTCGCTTAGCGATCGCTCTCCGCCTCGGTGCCGAGGTCTGCGCGCCTCATAAGTGCCCGTGTGGTGCAGATGTCGACCCCCTCGGTCACCACGGTCTGTCCTGCCAAAAGAGCGCCGGTCGCTTCTCCCGCCACGCTACCTTAAACGACATTCTGCGTCGCTCTCTTGCCACCGTCAACGTACCGGCCATCCTGGAGCCGAACGGTATCATGCGTGATGACGGCAAGAGACCGGACGGAATGTCGTTAATACCCTGGAAAATGGGACGTGCCCTTGTGTGGGACGCTACTTGCGTAGACACTTTGGCTCCGTCCCACCTCCAGAGTACGTGTAGGAAGGCCGGTGGGGCGGCTGAAGCGGCTGAGGGCCTTAAGGCCCACAAATACAGGGACATCGGCAACCAATACAATTTTATTGCATTTGGTGTAGAGACCCTTGGTCCTTGGGGCCCTGGAGCTTGGTCACTGTTCCGAGAGCTGTCCAAGCGTTTGTTCGATGCGACGAGGGACCCAAGGGCTGGCGGCTATCTTGCCCAAAGAATCAGCATAGCGATCCAGCGGGGTAACGCCGCCAGCATCCTTGGTACCCTACCACACGGGCCTAATCTAAAAAATTTTATAAGTTACATTTAATTATTTTTTTTGTGTACATTATTAAATTAATTATTTCTACATTTCTTTTCTATTGCTCTTGTTTCTGTAATTGTTTGTGTATAAATAATTTTAAGTTGTAAATAAATATCTTAGCATAAATAATTAGTTACCTTCTAAGTACCTACTTCCATTTAAACCAAGTTATCTTTATGGATTATTACGTAAAAGGTGTTTATTTATGCGGCTTCCCTCAGGTGAAATCTAACTTCCTATATAATCAGATAAAACAGAAGCATAGCACGCAAGGCGTGGCAAGTATAAACTAAAGCAGTTAGCTGCCTTCTTGCTGCCTATTTGAAGGTAGGATGATGATCTACAGAGTCAGCCTGGGCTGGGCCACATTTTCACCTATTTCTTCCGATAAATGCTTGCATACGAAAACCATCGTAATTACCGGCACATGATGCAGTACATCTAAGTACTCAAGGTTGGCAGGGCATCAAAAACCCTGTAATTACGTTAGATCATCTACTCGTCCGAGAATAAAAAATATATTATTGACGATAAAGTTTAATATGGGTCTACTAAGAACACTTATTATGTTTAAAGCAAGTAAACAAGGCTAAGATAACTCGGGATCGTTCGAGATTGGTACGATTAAAGGTAGACTACCTACCTATATTAAAGATAGGCATCGGAACTCCTTAGTGTGGGTTACTCTAAACCTGTTCTGTAAAGGTTCATTCTCAACAGAGTATATTTATTTAACTTAAAGTAAGCACCAATGATACTTAACTAAGGTACACACACATTATGTAAAAGTAAGTCTTACGTAAATCAAATAATTTCCATTTCTCCTACTTCTTGAACACTTAAAATGTACCATAAACTGAAATTATTGCTTCAATATCATGTGCTTTACGTATAAATTCTATGCCCTTGTTCTATGTCTGTCGCAGCCAAAATGTATAATCCGCCGTATTACAAAGCGCCTAGCCGCTTTACAAAACAGAGCCCTTCTGTAAAACGGCTAACTGACGTTCAGGCGGATTGTAGTTGCAATACGGTCAACAAAACGATGGCCAACGTTTAGCCGGATTATAAACAGGTTACGAATTTAGTGACCATGATTTAAGGAATGAAAAAAATATATCTGTATAATATATTTATTTAAAAAATCGACAATAATAATCGACTAAGTAAAAGTTTAGTATAAATATATAGACTTAAATTGAAAATATATTTTTAACTGCTCTATTTTTTACCCCCGACCGATCGAGGGAGGGCGTGTTATAAGTTTGACACGTTTGTCTGTCGATCCGATTTGGACCCAGTTTTTATATATAATAGAAAATTTTGAAGAGAGTGTTCTTAGCTAAAATTGATAAAAATTGATAAAAATTGTACCAGTGGTTTCCAAGGTCTTGGAGTATCTTTGATGCCAGATGGGATCTCTGGAACGGTAATAGCTAGATGGTTCGAATTTGAGCTCAAATATTCAAGTTCATGGCGTGTTTCCGACGGTTTGGTCATGGTCTGAAACATTCACCTTCCTGGATCACTAGATAGTGATGACCAGGAACAGTAAGCGAACTTCAATTTCACAGTATGAAACTTGAAACGCCATTTTTGTTGTTATGCTAGTACAGCGCCACGGGTGGTAAAATTTTGAACTAAAATTACAAAGCTCGGGTCATGGCTCGCCCGTTTACAAAACGGCGAAGCGTTAATCAGCTGCATTGAAGAACGTGAAGCCCGTTTACAATGCGGCGTATTGTCGTTTAGTCGTATTACAATCCGGTTGAACGTCAGTTGGCCGTTTTACAGAACGGCGTCGTTCTGAAACGGGCTAGGCGTTATGTAATCCGGCGGATTATAAAATTCAGCTGCGACATGTCCACCATTGGACAAAGGCCTCCGCCTCTTTCATCCAGCCATCGCCAGCAATATTCTTCAGGTCGTCGGTCCACACTGCGCTTCCTTGTATAAATTAATGTGTATTGATTTATAAAAGGAAACGCAGTGTGGACCGTGGATATTAATGTTAGTTAAGTATCGTTAGTGCTTACTTTAAGGTAAATAAATATAAAGTATTTTACTATATTACTGAAATTGTTTTGTTATCGATACTTAATTAACATTAAAATATCTGTTAGTTTTTTCAGTAATAAGTGTTACTAGAATAGGTACATGTAGTATCCTCTAGGATACACACTACACTTGTTTAGTTTTAGTTACGAAGATTGCAGACTCCATAATTTACTCTTTTACAATGGACAATTAATTAGTGTAATTAATTATATTCAAATTTGATTACCTATTATTAAATTATTAAGATGCAAAAAATATAGTATTTTAAATATACTTAAGTAAGCAAGTACTTATTTTAAAAATTAGCATAATGCTAAGAAGTTACATACATTAACGTCAAGCGGGCTACTGATCATGAATCAATCTTGCACGTAAAAAAGGAATTTAAATAGCGCATCCACATCATACTTCTCTGAATTCATGAGATGCAAACCTACCTGTTCCAAGTTACTACGAGCGATTAGTAAATAAATAACAAATTAAATTCCAGTAAAGATTAGTGGCCGAGTCAGTGTTCGGTCATAAATAAATCAAGTCGCGCCGACCGCGACCGGCGACCGGCCGCGGTAAATTATGACTCAAATAATATTATGCTTAAGGTATGCTTCGTACTTTGTAGTCTGTATTCGACACGTTTAATAGACTAACTTATACACGGTGTAAAATTTAAATAAACATTACGTTTTTTTTTAAATAGCCTATTGACTGTCCCACTGCTGGGCAAAGGCCATCCTCGGCGTCCTTATACCATCCCTTGTGGAAGTGGTCGATATCGTCCTTCCACCTACGCCTGGGCCTGCCTCGGCGCCGCTGTCCGTCTTGTGGTACACAGTGCATGGCGATCTTTGCCCACCTTACACCTAACATTACGATATTACTTTTAAATTAATAAACGATCGCAATCAAAATGGGAGCTTTTATAAAATGCTTGAGCGGAAAGATTTCGAACTTTAATTTATTGAAAAAATTTGTTGTCGAAGTTTGTAAAGACAACCAGTTTTTCATGGTTTTACTAAAATGACTATTAAGTCAACTAGGTACCTACGCTTTCCAATATCAATATGTTCTAGTTGAGAAGTTTCATATTTTAAACCCAGGTACCAGCTTTTTTGGCTACCACATACCTACCTAACTAGTTTTAGTATTTAAACCTGTTGATAAAATTCTAATTATAATGTAGGTAATATTAATAACAAGATGAAAAATCTTGTATTCCCCATGTGGCACGTCTAATAATGAAGTAACCGAACTACAGATACCAGGCGTTAAAATCATAGTCACCCTATATAATTCAAAAGCGCTTGATCAACAGCAAATCACCTAATAACTATACCTATACATAACAAAAGTTCGCAATCGTGTAAGCAGAAATGAGAATCCACACAATAAATTTAATTATGAACCGGTATACCCAAGATCAATGCTAAGATAACACTGTACGGCAAGAATTCTAGAGCGCAGACCCCGCCTGGTACCCGTTCCACCAGTCATACCCGAATTATATACATCCATATGCATAAAAGGGTTCACAAAAATGTATATGATGAAGGTATACAAAAATAAAGATGCTTTTGTAAAGGGATTAGTGAAACCGGGCCGCGCGGTTGGTCGGCGACTGCATATTGCAATGGCGGCGATGATTTTGCAGAATTGGCTCGCTAAAATATGGCCCTGACTTATCTATACATGTATTATACGTAGACGTATACATTTATTTGCATTGCCCATATTGGGATACATCTAAGACGGGTAGTAATAATAAAGTAAGTATTATGTAGCTTACTGCTGGAACGCACTAAGATAATACGAGTAACGAGAGAGCGGTGGTAGAGTAAAAAAATGACGTTGTAAAAATGTACTATAAGTTACTTACAATAAAACAAACATAAAACGTACAATAAAATATCCTTAAAATTCTGTCTACCTTAAGTATGTATAGTGACACCTTTTTAGCCATATGTCCTGTATATTAGGCACAGATCATGTTTTAATCGAGGTAAAATTATTAGGAAAAATAAAAAAATCGTGCAACTGACGGTTAGGTTAGTTATTTTTTTGATGTGTACCTACCTACTCAAAACGTCTTTCTTTTATGACCAGTGGAGCTTTTCAGTATTGTCATTTTACATTGATCTGAACATTAATTACTCTTCAAGAAGCATTTAATGCATAAAATAAATCAATACAGTACAGAGTCAAAGTAAGGTTCAAGTTTAGAGCGTCGGTGGCCTAGTGGATAGGACACTGGACTCCCATGCGGGTGGTCCGAGTTCGAAACCGAGCAATGCCATTTACGAATGAGTTTTTCGTATTTTTCGAAGACTTACTTACGTACCTTTACCGACAGCTCTGATGGTGAAGGAAAACATTGTGAGGAAACCTGCACACTAAGATGTCCAGTGTGTAAAATGGGGTAGGTACAAAAGATCCTCAAGGGTCGAAGTGCCGCTGGGTTATTCCTGACTCCCTATCATAAGATAAGATAAGGTTCAAGTTTGATATTCCATTAAAAATATCGATGTAACGTTCTCTTTAATAAAAAGTTAAAAATTATGGAAAATGTCAAATTATTACATCAGGTAATATAATTGTATCTATAAGCAATATGCAATTGTACACTACCTATACTAGAAAATAATTTAAAATAGAATAGACATGTAAACACAGTCCAAACGTAGTGCAAACTAAAAGTACACTCCGCATCAGGGATTCCACTAAACCCCGCTCTCTGGAGACGTTCCCACTTCAATTATTGATGGCAACTTTTAGCCTCAATAAAATATAGGGGAAGATACCACTATTTTTCATCTGGTTTAGCTTTAAATAACTTGTACTGGTGTATGGTTAGTTTTATTTCGTTCGCAAGCAGGTAATTTATAGGCAGTTTTTAAATAAGTAGAAGTTGCGTAGGGGTTTCGCACGCAATTCCGGTTATCGCTTTGTGTAGAGTCTGAGAATGCAGATGTGTTCTGTACTTAATCGAGTTGTTGCCGATATTTGCTTGCAAAATTATTTTTGGTGTAAATACTTACTTACTTTTAAAATTCAATCTAATTAGTCCTTAAAATTTAGATATCTATTAGAATATGCTGTAGAACAATGAAAGATTATAGTATAGTTTTTAATAGGAATCATGTCAAAAGTATTAAAGAATGATGAGCAATTTTGACTAAAGACCAAAGTCTGAGGCCACTTCACTCTCGTGTACTAAACTAAGAAATGAAATCCGTGATTAAAAAAATTAAAAAAGGGTTACCATAACAATAAAATAAATTATCAATAGTAGTTTGTTGACAACCATTAAAATAGTAGGTTAAATTTTTAAGTATCTATTAAATAAGTCAAACAAAGTCAAACAAAAATTCTTTGATATGAAATTTACGTAAAGTACAATTCAATATTTAAAAAAAAATATGAAATAATAATGGTACGAAAATATTTTATACTGCAGGCAATAAGGCAGAATTTCGTAACATTCGTAAGTACAAACACAACTTTTTATTGGGATAAAAGTTTGTACATTTCTAATCACTTAAAAATAGACGTGCTACTTGCTTTATTTGATATTTAGGAACAGTCGACGGTGACGCCATAATTAAGATTGAGTGCTTAGACAAAATACTTTTAGTCTATGGTTATTCCCTAATTACGATTACGTAACTATGCCGCGTGACACCGCCATTTTGTTCATTCGGTTGCTGACGCTTATGTGATTGAATGTGCACTGGGCCACCTAGTTGATACAGTAACAGCTCAATTTATTTATATTAAATATTACTGATTCTGACTCATCAGCAAGTTCATATGATTTATCTAATAGTGAATACATTACAATATATTTCGTTTATTTTTATACTTCCCATATTTTTCCTGTCGAAATAAAGTAAATGCTAAAACAAGAGACATTGATTAGGTATTAATATTTATTAAGCCTTTCTATAATAATACAAATTCTCGCAACCTTTGAAACCTCAATTCTATAATATAATATAAATATTAATCACTTGGTCCATAACATATACAATTAACATTGGAAACAAGTAGTTTCTGATATTTGGAAAAAATCAAACGATGAATTGTAAAAAAATCACTTCATATTACACCTCAAGACTAAATGAAAACCTAAGAGTTAAGATCCTAACGAACTTTCAAACTCCCTATGTGCATGTGAATAAAATTCATGGGCATAAATAGATCGCGGAAAGCGATACCTTAAAATACCCAATTGTGAACTGTACTTTATGACCATAATATCAATTTAAGAATGCGTAAATTAGCATAACGACTATTACTCACACTCTATCATTAATTCTTAAATAAAAACTTTGAAACCTCAATTCACTAATAAAATTACATCGAATAATTTTAAGACTATGTTTAATTATGTATATTTAATAAATAAAAATTACACCCATAAAATGTCACTTTAACAATGACATTTGTTTGTTTACATTTTTGATCTCGGATTTCATTTCTTAGTTTATATTTGTTATGGACCAAGTGATTAATGAAGGCACTATTTATAATGCCCGGGCAATATGAATAATGACAAGTCGAATCGATCAAAAGTATTTAATCTCCATTATTTATCACAGTATCTGGTCATTATGAATATTGCATGAAATTGCAATTTGATAAATTAGGTAATTTTAGCAAGAATTGGTAATTTTATTTTAGGTACTTTTTCCCTACCTCGGTGTAATTTTTATACAGGTTTTCTTCCTCGTGGTCCGGGTCGTTACGTTGACCCAAGACCGTCGGTCTCAGTATTCACGATACAGGGTCCCAGTACTCACGATACGACATAGACAGTGGCAGGGGTTCCGGGGGAAAACCCCACGCCTGCCTGGCAGCCGGTCGCCAGATCCGTCCGTGCCCATCCTGATGCCCTCTGATGACAGATCTGATTTTTGCCACTCTGCCCATTAGATGATGGACATTATTCATATAGCCCGGTCAATTTAATATTTTTGATAGTCATTATCATATTGCCGCCTCATTTTGGGCATTATTCAAACTGTCTGGACATTATTAATTTCCTATTAATCACTTAGTCCATAACATATACAATTAACATTGGAAACAAGTAGTTTCTGACATTTGGAAAAAATCAAACGATGAATTGTAAAAAAATCACTTCATATTACACCTCAAGACTGAAACAAAACCTAAGAGTTAAGATCCTAACGAACTTCAAACTCCCTATGTGCAACCGTCTATTTTCAAAAATTAATTTATGTAAACGTTTAATTATATACCATGTGTTAGTTGCATGTATTTATAGATAAACGTAAACTGCATAGGCACTAATCTACCGTATATAAAGCGTGTTATTATTACACCGAGTATGTGGGTAACATACTCGTTTTATTATGTTTTTCTGAGATAATAGTCTTATCGCCCTTTGCCACAATGACTACAATCATGCTCAATATCCGTTTAATTACTAATAATTTTGCTATTGTATGGAATAACGCGTTTTTCCACATTACATTACGCTATTATAAGTAAACGTGATACGGGTTAATACTGTTAAGCAATTTTACAAAGTGCCTAGCAATCAAATTATTGCACTAGTGCATATATTTTATTTTATAAGGTCATGAACCCTTCCACTTAAGTAAAATTAATAATGAAAAAATCAAAGAACTTTAATTGTTTCAATCCTAAGTGCCGAAAAGTAACCATTGTTCAAAAATCTCCAAAATTCCCAACTTTGGCACCTAGATTTGACGCTATTTGGGAGATTTTGATAACTCAATAGACTTGAATCCTGAGAAACTTAGAACTCGTCCCCTCAGAGTGCGTCCTCGAAACCTCAAAACTCCCCCTTAAAACAAGAGAACTAGAAACGATCATTACATAGATACAATTTATTGTCCCACCGTACCTATATACTATATACTAATACCTACTAAAGATCACTACCAGCACAGTATAAAATTATGCTACCAGTCCACAGTAGGACGTATTATGAGTCTGAAGGAAGGAGTAACCCACAATAAAGGCCGACGATCAGTTTTAATTTTCACTTCAACAACCCGTGTCGCTGCGCAGGCTATGATTAAGTTCACCATAAGGCCCTACTGATGCCATGCGCACATGTCCCATGCGCCCGCGCAAGATTGCGCGTCGCAAATTAGCATAGGCATCCCGCCTCGTTACTCAAGCACTGTGTGGATATTTGCAAGTGTATATAGGCTTTAATTTTCTTATATATTTTAATATGGGTAATATACTTAAACGTACACTTTAGCTATGTAACAGATTTGACTAATAATAAAGCTTGTCAATCTTACTGTGTAGTTGTGCCATGTATCTACAGTATATAGGAGAGTATTTAGATGAGCCAGTACTATTGAAGCTGACATTTCTGTCTAAAGTAACATGTTCGTTAAATCCATCAGTTAGGTCAGAAATACGTAAAGATTACGTACGAAATGTATCATATGGCGCAGGCGTAAGGTTGAGATTTAATCGAAGGTTTTGACAGATGTTATACTATAGCTTGTGGTTGACTATACATGGCATGGTTTCAAACCCGGACCTCCCGCATGAGAGTCTTAGCCGCTAGGCCACCGACGCTTAGGTCAAAAGGTCAAAAACGCTAAAATTAGGTACTTATTCTCTAAACTGTGGTACATAACTAGATATTTATATCTACCTTTCTTCATCTCGTGGGAACGGATGAAACTTCAATTCCTTGTTTACCATTATTTTGTATCGATACGTACGTATTATCTTTTTTTGATGCGTTATGAACATTCACAACAAAATATCTTGAATAACTTTATTATTGCCTCTATTCTGTAAAACTTAACCCAGCCTGCCTTCACCATACAAAAAGACACAATCATGTGAATTGAGTCACTTCACGCACGACGTTCATGGACTATTGTTGAACAAGACAAAATAAAGCCAACGTCTTCATTTCACGTCCGCGACAAAAAACAATATAATACTGTTATTGCTGTCAAATGTGATATAATGGTAACACTGCAATTGTTTTCGAGTCCATAAATATCTTTTTACAAAGGATTCGCGGTTTCCTTAAAAGCTAAACGGGCTGATAAACATTTTTTTTTCTTCCATCGCGAGCCGACTTTCCTGCGGCGGTACGATGCCTATAAATATTAATACAATCAAATGTTTTGACGTGGGCCTTTTTTAAAGTTTTATCTTGTACCTTCGCTTATTTTTTGTTAGCCTCGATTTCGTTTTTATTTCGTGTTAATTTGGACAGCGAATTCGGTCTTTTAGCAGATCGTAAAGTATAGAGTGGAGTGGTTCACCGTGGTGTTGGCGCCAGGTGCTTCAAAGAGCTTTTAAGACGAAATTGTGGGGGAACATTGAATAAAATCATAGACAATTACTTAAAGGTTATTTAAATATGGTGATTTATTTTAACACAGGTTTATTTGAGCCATATCCGGCAGAAAAATAATTAAATACCTCCGAAAGGAACCGAACCGTGACAGTGAAAAACCATTTAGAATCAAATTCATTCGCATAAATAGATCGCGGAAAGCGATACCTTAAAATACCCAATTGTGAACTGTACTTTATGACCATAATATCAATTTAAGAATGCGTAAATTAGCATAACGACTATTACTCACACTCTATCATTAATTCTTAAATAAAAACATAAATCTCAACGGCGACTCTAAAGATCGTAGAGCAAACACCCACTAACTCATCTGCAGATACTCAAATGTTAACAGTAGTCCTATAGAGATACGATTCAAACTGCTGTGTATCTTCTTCCTCAAGTTCGGTTTCGACAAGATCTGATCAAAGTATCTAAAATGGTCACAGTTAGTGGGTTAACCACTTTAAATTGTCATCTGTCTGATTTATTTCTGTTTCATTCGCGGTCAACACATTTTTGTGATCGTCCTCGGTTCAGTCTTTAATTCCGTCTCACGTTTTTTTGTTTCTCCACTACGACGACGTTCCTTTTAAATTCCGTATCAAATTAAAAACGCATTACAATTGGTTCAAACATTTTTCGCTGAAATGACAGTATTTTTGCATCAAATTAGCCATGCACCACCGTTTCGCAGCGCCAGAGGCGTAACCAGTCAAACGCTCGTAAACTATAATCAATTGCGGACCTCATAAATAATTGCATAGTGCGGCCCTGGTTTTTGTCGGATGCGATGCGCCGGCGCAGGTAATATAGTCATAAATTTCCATAACCGCCATTCGATTTTATCAAACATGATTTTAATTTGATTTTGGAACCACACGTGTTGAGGTCGTTTCGCGGCGAATTACGATCGTAGGTATACTAAGACTATAGCTTTAACACATTTATTTAAAACTTTTTGCTACTAAAACTTATATTATTAGTAGCACGTACCTACAAATCATCATTTTAAGTTTTCCCTCTACTGTAAAATAATCAAAGTTACCCAAAGGTTACCTATGTTAAGAAACTTATCGTGTGAATGGATAAAGTACAGAGTATGGCTTTAAATATTGTAGCACAAATGAAATGGTATTTTATTATGCACAAATAGAAAATATAATGTAATATAACACTAAAATAATACTAAAGCTAAATGTGGGGGGCTTAACCCATTTTTTTTATCTTTTGCTTTCTTAGCCTTAGTTTAGTTTTAGCACAAATGATATCATATTTATTCCTCGTAGCATTTGTAGTACATACTTCATCTTTACATGACCCTATTTGTATCTTATGGCTGTCATTGTATGTTGTTCTAACGCTGCTCTATTTTAAATCTTTCAAGGATCTCCTCTACAAGACCTATCCCATCACGATTGATCATGCGTGACCGACCAAATGTTACCCTTCTTGATTGTAAGACAAGGTTTGTTTTTGTATCATTCATCAGCAGCCCATTCTAGTCCATTGCTTGATCCAGTTAGCAAAATGAAACAGTTCACTGACTGATGTACTTTATAGAGTGAAAAAATAATCCAAATCAACGAAAGCGTAATTTTTAACACAATACTTAGACTCGTATCCCATTAAACCTTAATTGTTCTTCATAATATTATGAAATAACCTACTCACATTTAAGATATGACACAGTTTGTTCTATTAACTATATTAATATCCTCGAACAGTTCTCACATAAAATGAATAGGCACATCACAAATTACTGTCACACGTAATCAATAATGGCAAAAATCGACTTCTAATGACACGTTTTAACAAAACGTATCACAATCACAGCACATCTGACAGACAATATGTCATTAAATTCTAAACACTATAAAGAGTGATATAAGACAACGACCGTATATCACACCATCTTGTAACAAACACATTTTACTCCTAGTGCCGACTAATGATTCACGTTTTACTTGTGAAACGTGAAACCATAAACGAATCTTGATCTAATTAATCCTCCACGCAAGTCATCAATGGATTCCTGTGTTTCGTTTCTTTAAACCAAAATTATGGGATTATCTGAGTTTTGGCAGCGTGACGAAATCGTCTATCTATACGGATTAGGTGGCTGTTATTTTCAGGATCTATTGTAAATTAATAAATGAAACATAGCAACATTTCAAAATTTTCAGGAAAATCCAAAGCTCAACAATTTTGCAAGTTAAATGTTTAATGAGGTTCTTAGATATCTTTAATTGTTACAGACATGTGTGATAGGTGGATACACTAAACACCATAGACTAACCGCCTTACGAAAGCACGATTTACAACCCACAATACCTATTATCTGGTATCACTCTTTAATCCATTTATCACGGCTTTTGTTTACGAACCTCGCGTATCATATACTATTAATTACAATGCGTTCGCTTCGAACTTTGACGTTCTTGCTGTGTGACAGACCAGAGATAAGAATTTTAATGTTACTCTGACTGTACTTCTTTAGTGTCAAAGAAAAATATGCCTTAAAACCTGGCAGTTAAACTCCTTTATTACTTTTTGAACGATTCGAAACTGTGTTGGTTAACATTGAGCGTTAAAATATTGGAGCAGAGTTGAAAATGGGACGTAAGTGATAAAAGAATTCGAACACCTTCGATGTTCGGAGTTTAGAATTTTGATGAATGTGGTTATAATTGTTTCTGTATCGATTATGCCATTGATAAATAT
This sequence comes from Hofmannophila pseudospretella, assembly GCA_947369225.1. Taxonomy (NCBI): domain Eukaryota; kingdom Metazoa; phylum Arthropoda; class Insecta; order Lepidoptera; family Oecophoridae; genus Hofmannophila; species Hofmannophila pseudospretella. The sequence goes on along the minus strand of OX376321.1, from coordinate 5,509,219 downwards.
TTCGACTATTGCTCATTTTATTAATGATGTGGAAGCGGAAGAGCGCTGCGATGCGCTGCCCTAACGACAGGGTAATGTCACAATTAATTTTGGAGCTGTCAAAACATCTGTCAGCGGCTGCAATGTCTGTTATTCATTTGTGACGTAATTAAATTTATTAGTGAAAACGCTAAGCAATTTTGTGCTGATGAAAATTTTAACTTTCATCAAGATACAATACAAATACAAATTGAGAAGCTCGTAGCCTAGTTGCGAGCACGGTCCGAAAGTGATCGTGCAGGTTAAGCGACGTTGGCGCGGTCGGTACCTGGATGGGTCACCGCTAGTGGCATATTTCATCTGAGCTCCTCCGTGCCTCGGACAGCACGTTAAGCAGTCGGTACCGGTTGTTGTCGTTCGACAGCAGTCGTTAAGCCATGTCAGAGGCCTACGGGCGGCCTGAACAACTCTGACAAATAGGTTGGCCACTAACCATACGATAAGCAAGCAAGCAATACAAATATACTTTATTGCACACCCGGGACAAAAACAAAACCTACAACATAAAGAGAGGTACAATATAGTAGAAGAATAAGAATAATATATAAGATATTATGAAGTAAAATGATAAATTAGAATATTAAAATTTAATAATGTACAAGGCACCTCTTACGACAAAGCTTAAGAAAAATATCACGAAAAATTACGACGATACGTGTACCTACGTAATAATATTATCATATAAAAAAATGTAAATTTTATTACATTTTTTATCATCATCATCATCATCAGCAGCGGCCTACTCTAGTCCACTGCTGGACATAGGCCTCTCCCAGGGCGCGCCATTGAGCCCGATCTTCGGCTCTTCTCATCCAGTCGCTGCCAGCCACCTTGCGCAGATCATCGCTCCATCTAGCAGAGACGCTCGTCCCACACTACGTTTGCCCAAACGCGGTCTCCACTCCAGAACTCGTCTACCCCAGCGGTTGTCGGTTCTGCGACAGACGTGACCGGCCCACTGCCACTTCAGCTTGCTAATCTTATGAGCTATGTCGATGACTTTTGTTCTATGGCGGATCTCCTCATTTCTGATTCGATCCAGCAGAGATACTCCGAGCATAGCTCTTTCCATAGCACGCTGAGCGACTTTCAATTTGTGAACCAGTCGCACCGTCAGTGTCCACATTTTTTATATGATAATATTATTACGTAGGTACACGTATCGCCGTAATTTTTCGTGATTTTGTCTTTTCACCGGACAAGAAAAATCAAATTAAAGTTTAAAGCGTATACATTTTCCTATTGTACTCGTACGTCGGTAAAATGTAAGAGAGTTCAGAAAATCAATATCGATTTTAGTTCAATTTTCGCTGAAATTAACGGTAGCGTATAAACCAGCGAAGCAACGAACCGAAACGGAATTTAAATAGTCTAAGGAGTTTAGGGTTGCTCCCAATTATGATCTAACTAAGTATAGATTTCTTAGGAAAAAATAAATAGTACTAATAGGTTTATCTGGGTTAGGGTTTCGTTTTTCCCGGCCTTTTTCCGTTCCCGGGAATCCCGGGAAATTTTTTACTTGTTAGTATTGCTATTTTTACCTACCAAATGTCAAGTAAAGCATGTTATTTTATGTAATAAGCTATTTATTTGTCTCAAAAGTAATTAAAAATTATGTGATAACAAAATCACTAATAAAACAGTACCTATATATACAGTAGCCACGCGAAAAAGGAAGGGCTCTATGATACAAACCTCTATAGGTGAGCACAAATTTCTGAGAAATTACCACGAATATGGCTTTACGAAGTGCCGGCTGGCTGGCCGATTGATATTACGTTTTATTAATTTATTCCACAACTTCGTGTTTCCAGGGTTTCCTGTTAATTTTAATCAAGATTTACGGGTGTTTTAGATGATTAAATCGCATAAAAAATTCCCGGGAATTCCCGGGAAATCTCAAATATTTCCCGAATTCGAGAACGACGTATTTCCCGGGAATTCCCGATTCCCGGGTCCCGGGAACGAAACGCTAATCTGGGTGCTAAAATTCTTGATTTGCAAGCTTAGGTGACACGTGAAGTGCATTAATAGCTCTCTTTGCACTTGATCTTCATGGAAGTTATGACTTTCAGAAAGAAGTGTAAGATTCACTTGTTATTAGTAACTTTGATTGAAACATGATATCATCATAATGCTTTGGAAAAACTACAAAAGAAAGAAATTAAGTAGAAACTTTAAATTATGTAACAAAAAATAATTCAATTTGTGAAGATATGTACCTCTATTCTGATTGTTTATTCTCTATTGTGTTATATTTTCTCCTGTTGACCTTTCTTAATAAAAATATTTTAAATAAATAATTATTGAAAATTCGAGATTGCACGAAACGAGAGTAAACCACATTTCAGTGTCGCAGTTCCGAACAGCTGGTATTCAGTGTCGTTATACAAAAGATGTATGTTAGTCTTTGTAGCAATGAAAATGATTCTTCTTCCAGCGTTTTAAGGTATACTTTGGCTAAATCTCCTTTATGTGAGAATTCTTAGGTAAGGTTGGTACTACTTCAGAAAAAAAAATGCAAGACTTACCAACTTTGCTACTTTAATTAAATAAAATAATTATACCATTTCTCTCTTTAAAGAATCGATACTTAATTTGTATTAAGCAATCTTACCTATATTTGATGTTCAGTAAATACTTACATAACATTGAATTTAAAAAAAATCCCGACGCATAGATATCTTAACTTAGGTACTACCCCTCTGATCATCATCAGATTCTTAGAGCGTTAGTTGCATGTAACGTCCTTAAAGTTAAATCTTGGTTAAGTTAACACTTGCTATCCCTTACCTTTATATGCCTTAGCTCTAGATATAGTTGACAAAAGATTCAAGAATCACGGATAGTCTAGTAAACTTTTAAGACTGTACTTAAATATGAAACACACCTCGAATTAGAATAAGTTTATTTATGCGGTAAGATGACAAAGTATTCATAGTCCATACACCAGTAGGAACTTAAGCATAGGTTATATTAAACTAATTAAAATTCGTGAGCAAAATGTTACAATAAACGCTGACCTCCGAATTAGGAAGTTCCTGTATCTCGGAGGACAGATCTCTTCTGTGACCAGTGCAAATGAACATGTAACAGAACAGAGCCAAGCCAAGAACATATAAACTAATACTGAATACCTATATAGTTGTTTCCTGACGAACTTTTAGATAACCTAATAAACAACAATTAGTAACAAAAGAATCCATTTCACCATAAGCACCTACTATTGAATGTTTGTGACTTCACCACCCCATTTTTTGACAGACAGTCCACATTAGTACCCACTGCCACCGTAGCGGCCTGTACTCCAGCGTTCGCAATAAGCTATTGATCAGCCGTTGTTCAAGAATTAATGAAGTGGGCACGTCGACCCCTGTCACATGTCGAGGCCTGTCCTGAACTCCTGACTTCGTGGACGTGTCCCCGGGCAGGAATGTCTATACAAAACGTGTTGACTTTTCTAATCGTATCTCGTGTACTTAAAACACCACTGAATCGGAAAGAAACATCAGTTAACAGTTCAATGACTATCTAATTGGAATAGATTATTGTTTTGACAACTGTTTTTGCACATACGTGTGATATTCTCTATATAATGCTATATGACATGGTATGACATACAATATTAATTTGTGAATTTGGTGTATATGCCTGTAAAGGTAAAGTTTATGCAACTATATCTGCAATATTTGTAATTCAATAAATCTTATCTTATATATAACATACAATACAACAAAATGCGACTGGGAAATACGCTACTAAGAAATAACGATATCAAGGAACAGATTCAATCAGTCATATAGAATTTCATAATTCGTACCTAATCGAATCGTATGTTCATATCCTAAACTAACAATACTCATAATCTGTGAATTATAGGAAACAAAATAACACCAACTTTTGGAATCTCAAGAAAAAGCTCAAGTTTCCATACAAATTGGGTTCCTATCGAATATCTTTAAAACATATTAGAGCTAAAATAAAACTTACTTCTAAGCTAATTCTTATACCAAGACACGGAGCCCGGAGTTAGAGGTTATTTTAAACAAAGCAACGAACAGCAATTGTTAGGCGTGGGCTAGAACTACCCCGCATAGTGGGGCGAACCGCGTTCGCGAAGGAAACAAACCGACAGTTATTAATGGTTATATGGAAAAAATATTGTTGCGTTCCCCGGCTTTTAAAGCGCAATAAACAGTGCGCAATTAAAACGCCAATAACAGATTGATGGTTTGATTAATCGTTCCAATGCCCATGTTTCTGTTTGATGTTTGGTTTTTTGGCACTTTACCTAAAGATATAATAGTAGCACATAATCTGTGATTTGTAGGAAATTAAATCGATGGGGAAACATCAGTAGATGAAGCAAATATATTGAACTTTTAAGAACCTATTATATAAGCTACCTATAATATAAGAAACTATAACAACGCATTTCATAAAACATAACTAATTTCATTCTTAAATTGTTTAGTACTAGGTATTGAAAAAAAAAACAGCCAAGGAGACAGAAACAGAGAAAGAGGGGATTTTTCAGTTTGCAAACTTCGGAGAAAGCGGTCTTTTTTTTTGCACATGTTTGGCCATACCTAAACCAAAAACTATGACACAAAAAATAAAAATGCAATTGTTTTGTAATATGCAAACAAAGCCCTTTGAATGATACCCCAATTGACACCTTTGCTTCACTTTCAGATATTGACCCCCATTTCAGACCCCATTTTCAATAAAAATAAAATTATTTTCAAGTTTATTGTGTCTTGGATACCTATAAGCAAGCAAATCCTACAGCTGTGGCAAACTATACTCGATACCTTTACATTAGTAGTTGCTGAGAAAAACAGCCAAAACATTCAGATGGATGGACGGATGGAAAGGCACCGAAGTCTCACCATAAGGGTTCTTTTTTAATGCTTAGGTACGAAACCCTAACAATTAAATTAAGTATTTTAATCAATTTAATTACAAAACAAACCTAAGGAACCATCGGAAGTTTAATTAAAAGATATGTACCAGAAACTCATAATCATAAACGTAAAGTAAGTGCCTACTTACTTAAGTATGCTTAAGTCCTATACCAACTTAGTACCTACACAGTTGCAGTAACACACTGCAATCCGGTTCTATCTGATAGATTTATTGACCAATGCATAGCGAATGGCGAACCAATTAAAATGGCGGCGATGGGTTGTCATTCTGTAATTGGTTAATTATTATCAGCTGAGCTGGGCGTGGTCAGCGCACGTGCAGTCTGAGTCTAGGTTTCTGCCTAGGGATCCCTATGCATTCTTGTACTCTAAGTTATGCGTTCAGAGTACAAAATAGATTTTGACAAAATATAACAATAATAAACAATAATTAAAATATGTTTACTGGTTTGACATTATTATTTCGTAAAGAACATTACAAGCAATCCTTACTGCATGGAGTGTCTTTGAGATTTAGCATTGGTGTATGGAATACAGATATTATATTTATTATAAACAGACAGAATACAGATATTATATTTTTAATTTATTATAAACTTACAATGCAAAATTCTTTTACAAGTTAGGCTTTTAAGATCGTGTTGTCTACTACTCGTAACTTATACTTATTAACTTCTTCTTTCTTTCTTTCTTTATACTCGTAATTGTGTTACGAACACGGTTGGTAAAAATAATAAACGGTCATTTGCAAAAAAACAACATTTAAATAGAGGAAAAAATAATGAAGCGATCACATACGATGAGGTTTCGTGCCATACGAATAACTTGGCGTTACTCGTAGTTCTAACACGTCATTACGACTATGATTAATGTTCCACCGCCGTACTCAGGGGAATCGCTAGGTGGCGACGTTAATGCCCATTCAATTCATAATTATGAGGTTTTTTTGTAACAATAGATATGAATACTCGCTTAATAAAATTAAAGACCCTTCGGTTCGGTTCCCGTTCCCGCTAGGGAATAGAAATTGTGAATTAGAATTTTAATAATTAGAAATTCGAAAGTATCAGCAATCAAAATGTTTAAATTTTAACATTTTATATTTATTTATTTATATTTGTTCCATTCCAACATACCTTTGAGAAAATTGCATAACCGTATCATTCGAAACCATCTACATCTAAAGAATTAGTGAAAGCTCTTCTATAGTCCAACTAAATAATGTAACAAAAGAGCGTTGGTGGCACAGTGGCTAGGACACCGGACTCTCATGCGGGAGGTCCTGGTTCGAAACCTTGCAGTGCCATGTACCAATGAGTTTTTCGAATTTATGGAAGACTTACGTACATTTACTGATTGCTCAACGGTGAAAGAAAACATCTTGAGGAAATTTGCACACTGGGAAGACCAGTGTGTAAGATCCTCAAGGGTCGAAGTGCCGCTGGGTTATACCTGGCCCCCTATCATAAGATACGTATGTAACAAATAAAGCTAATAGCCTTTTCTGGTCCAAAAATGACAAATTAGGTGTGAGTAATAGTGGCCCCAAGTGAAGTGAGAGCAATAAATACAAAGAATAACTTAATAGTAAAACTACTCATAAGTATTTTATTATTTGAGTCATGTCATACTATGTGTCCACTGTCCACTTACGAACTTATATAATATAAACTTCAAAGGAGAATGAAACATTTAATAAGCAGTGGTTTAAATTCCGATTTAACCAGTCAAAATATGTTCAATCAAACATCTCGACTCTGCAGTTGAGAACTCGCGAGGAACACACGTCAAACTGACGGTGCGTTTCGAGGAAAGATCAGTTTGTTTTGAAATGTCGTGAGCGGAGATCTCGGGCCGCTCGTTTTATGTCATGATCAATACCGTTGAATGTACAAAATATCTTATGAAATCACAGTGCGTTACACTCAATAAATGCTAGGGAAATATGTTTCATTCAAGAGATTCGCAACTCATAGATGTTGGCAGCATTAAATCCCCGACACATTGAGAACTTAACTAAGGTACTACCTCTCTGATCATCATCAGATTCTTAGAGCGTCAGGTGCATGTAATGTCCTTAAAGTTAAGTCTTGGTTAAGTTAATACTTGCTCTCCCTAATATTTAGAAAGAATTGTTATTTTCTGCAATACTAACTCTGGTTTTTAGAAAATAAAGTCACGCTGTTTTGTAATTTAAGCAAAATTTGAAGTAAACAAATTACGTGTACTCAAAATATGAAGAACGAAAGTCCACATATGCACTTCGCGTTTTTATGAGCGAAGAATTCCACCCTACAAAGATTGCTGAAATTTCAGGTGCTCTACTGACCATGCTTAGAAATTAAAGACAGCGTTATTAAAAGATAGGATAGATAGTTATTACTCAAAATCCCGACAAATCATTCTTAATTTCTTTTAAAATTATCCCTTCGTCGTTACTGCTATACCGCTTCTTCTCTGTAATTAAGTTTAGTTTGCTTTATGTATTCAATAAAAATTAGAGCACCAAACAGTTCATACCTTCTGGACACAATTTATTTTCACAAACATATCAAAGTCTTCCCTTTTGCCATTACCGGAACATGCTCCACCTACCTACTGTATCTGTCCAGACGTGAAGAGAAGCGCGCGTGCGCGTGCGCCTTCTCCGCTGTCACTCGCCGACAGCGTCTGCGCAAATCTTGTATCCAGAACTCCGGATTATTCGAAATCCGCTCTCTATATTAAAAGCCGTATGAACTGGATACGATTTGCATAAATACATTAATCGTAGCTATTAGCTTAAAGGACACTTAATATTGATGAAGGCTTGTAAATGATTTATAAAAGCTTATAATTAACACTGGTACTAGAAGTAATCGATAAATTACATGCATGCTATACCTACTGTCGCCAAATAGATTACAATTGACTTGACTAATTAGATAACATGCAAACAATCGTTTTATTCGTCCACAGGCTTACTGACTATCATAGAATGCGACACCTAATATTTTACTTCCCTTAGCTCTATAGAGCTATGTCCACACAAATTGGTCCTAAGGATCCAACCCGTTGTGACTAACCTCCTTTAGGTTATTAGACTAATGAACATAGCCATAACCCTACTATTATGATGTGTGATAGTAGGTAATATTAATCTGCTAGTCTGCGTTGCCCTATATGGCCTTCTACAGCTATTGACTATACATACTCGTATAGCAGATCGAGACTTTTAAATTTTTTCTTTTATTTTCAACTTTAACATAATACAGCTAATACTGCAGCATAGCGTAGTAGACAGTGGCGTATTTTAAGGTTTGGCGCTCCGGGCCAATAAGGTAAGGGTCCGCCCCATAAATTAACGAAAAAAAAATTCTTTTAATAATGAAAAAAAGCCATGTTTTGATTTTTGCCAAATGAGAAATTTGGCGCAGATCCGACACAGATATTGAACTGTGTTAGAAGGCTAAGACGGGAGCGAGCGAAAAGGGCTGCAAATTTCGAGATAGATCAGACATAGATGGTGGATTAGGTTAGAAGGCTAGGACGAGAGCGAGCGAAGCGTGCTCAAAACTGTGGCGCGAATCCGACACAGATTAGGTGTATCCATCACAGATGATGAATTAGATCAGAAAGGAGTGAGCGAAGCGAGCTCGAAATTTCGATGTAGATCAGTTAATAGTTTAGGTTAGGAAGCTAGGGCGGGAGCGAGCGTAGCAAACTCAAAATTTTGGAGTAAGTAGATAATGGATTAGGGTAGATTAAAAGGCTAAGACGAGAACGACGAGACGAGAGAAGCAAGTTTGAAATTTCAGCGCGAATCCCACACATAATGAGTTTTAGTTTTTGTTGTTAATTACGTAGATTTTTTAAATTTCTTTAAGCAAGTCAAGTCAAAAAGCAATAAAATAAAAGATAGTTAACGATCATGAAAGGCACCCAAAGCATGCCGCCCCGGGTCATGGCCCCCTTGGCCCTATAGGGTAAATACGCCACTGGTAGTAGATTGTTTCTACCTCTTTTATTAGCTCAAACGTAATAAACTAAAACAATTCCCAAACATAAACCATCTCTTTCCCCGCAGTTGGCTCATCAGTCGGCCAACAAATTAGTCGGTGTCACTACAATAATATACAATAAGGAGCTTACAGTGTTCGTAGCGGCAGCGGGCCGTCGCATAAATCGCTCAACACACCCGTGTAATGTTTTGTATGGAGATTTCTTTCGACGGACGCTCGCTGTGTAGTGGCCTTTATCTAGTCTTAGATTAATGCACGAAATTGATAAACGTCTGTCGGTAGTTCCTTTCTTTATCAAGCTGACTCTAATATAATCATTAACTCTTAAATTTAGTGCAGAATACCTTGCTGAAATAGCTTTAATTCAGTTAGTGTTTTTAAAATTTGAATTTTTCTCCATAGTCTACGTCTGCCATAATATACTGCACAAAATTTGTAATAAGTCGTTTAATTTGCTACCTAAATTATCTTAACCATACTTACAATATTTCTTATTTTCATTTCGTTTTGTAAAAAGTAATAATTCTAATAACCACACATTCAAAAAAATTTTTTCATACTGCATGACAAATTACTTCCATGCCTAGTTTCAATTGTTGAGTATCATGCATGTACTTTAGTATTATTGTGTTTTGAACGGTTCGCGTTCGAATTGTGGAGTAGGTATTATGATATCATGATCTATTTCTAGCCCATTATATCGTACATTTACATCCGCGCTAACATCGAGGTCTTTATACTCCATCTATATGCATATATAGCTTTATCCTCTTTGTTTTGTTCAGTACGGTTTAGTAACTACAAGATAGATTACGTGTCTCTAAAGTATTCTACGAAGTCTTCACGTTTACCCTTTTTAAACATTTCAACCCTGTTACAAATTCACCGCAAGCGGTCGTTTTTAAAACAACGTGGGTTTCTTACTTTAACTTTAACAAAGCATGCTTCCAGGCCACATAAATCACAGGTTTGTGCGAAAATTACCAAATGTTGCAAAACCCGGCTTGCGTGCATAGCGCACAACACAAGGTCAACTTGCATTCTTTGGAACAAACAATTTTTTCAACGTTCGCCCCATTGTGCGCCCCAAGAACGTTTGAAAAGCCTTTCTTTGCAGATGTCACAGTAATTAATGCACTAATGCGTCGCATTGAACGTCGCTTTTATACTTTTACTCTCGATTGAAGAGAGTGATGATGACATTGTTCTTAGCAAAAAGTTTTAGGATTTGCATGGGCCGGACCTACCACGCAGGTAGTGTCTCGTAATCGGTCGATTTGTCTTATTGTCGGAGATGTCGTTTGTTTGTGCGCAGTGACCGCGACAGTGCTCGAGATAAAAGTAATAAATTACGAAAACGGAAGGTGTTTGTAATGGTCGCCGCCAGAGGTGTGGCTCACAACATTAGGAGATTCATATTACAAAATATGTTTACTATTTTCATAATATGATTGTTATAAATTGAAGTGTTGTTGTTTTAAACTTTAATACCGAAATAATAAATAATGTTTAATATATAGGCTTGGCACCACAGACTACCCCTTGGGGTATATGTGATCTATGTTTCGCACCCTTTTGGGTATCAATACTTTCGGTGGCTAGATCGCTTGTCTTTTAATTTTGGCGTAGAATTTTATTTTTTATTGCGTCGAAGAGTTTTATATTTTTTTCTTTTGTATGATGATTTTCAAAAATAGTTGCTGCCTTCCCTAAAGTTTTATATAGGTACCTAACTAAGTTACATAAATACAGGGTGGACCAAAAGTCCGTTAACATTTAAAATGGTTATAAAAAATACAAATGCTACTTTAGTGAAAAACTGTTTATTTAATAATAAAGTAGACAAATTAGGATTTCACTTTTTAAAAATAACATCATTCAAATGTGACCCTTGTTCATCCTGGCACACCTGTAACCGGGAACGGAAATTTTGCATGACCGCCCGACAAGTGGTTGGTGAAATGTTCTGCATTTCCTCGCGTATATTTTCTTTTAATTCCTCAATAGACACTGGGTTGCTGATGTAAACTTTACTTTTGAGATATCCCCAAAGGTAAAAGTCCATTGGAGTTAAATCCGGGCTGCGGGGTGGCCAGTGAATGTCACCTCTTTTGGATATGACTTTTTGGCCAAAAATTTCACGAAGTGCTGCTATAGAGTCATTGGAGGTGTGACATGTTGCCCCATCTTGTTGGAACCAAGAGCTTCGATTAAAGCCTGAGAAGTCCTGTAATGCTGGAGCAAAAAAATTCTGTAGCATCACAATGTATCGCTCTGTATTAACGGTGACGGCGCGGTTTCTCTGATCTTCATAAAAATATGGACCAATGATTCCGCTGGCTGACAATGCGGCCCATACAGTAACCTTGGGCGAGTGTAAAGGTTTTTGTTGCTTCAAGTCCGGGTTAGTGTCACTCCAGTATCTGCAATTTTGTCGATTGACATGTCCATTTAGGTGGAAGTGTGCCTCGTCTGAGAAAAAGATGTTATTGAAGCTCGTAAACCTCTCAAGCACTTCGTTAGCAAACTGCAGTCTCTGAGCAGGGTCATTTGGCTTTAAAGCCTGTACAATTTGAATTTTGTAAGGATGTAAATGTAAATCTTTGTGTAGAATGCGATTTAGAGATGTTCTGGGCACATCTAAAGCACTAGACCGCTTTCGAGTAGAGAGACCAGGTTGTTCTCGAACAGACGCTCGTACACGCTCTATGTTTACTGGATCGCGCGATGTCCTAGGTCGGCCGGATCGTGGTTGACTTAAAGTTGAACCTGTTGTTTCGAACTTCTGTACCCATTTTTTAATCGTTTGAATTGTTGGTGCTTGATTTCTGTTCCGTATATTGTAATGATTACAAAATTTCCGTTTAGCTTCGGTCGTAGAATCGTTGTTTCGATAGTACTCGCGTACGCAAAATGCGCGTTGCGCTCCGCTGAATGACGCCATGGTACTAAATCCCTATTAGTAGCTCTCGCTTGTAGTAACACCCCCCGCGCCAATACCCCGCCCGCGCCGACGCAGCGACCTATTCAAATGTTAACGGACTTTTGGTCCACCCTGTACTTTATTTTTCACCAAATGTTAAAATTCACTTTGTAACATAATTAAATGCGTAGGCAATGGTAGGCATCTATTGCAAAACCATTGGAGTTAAGTTATAAATAAAAGGCCAAAGAGTCGTTCGACCAGATTTATTATGAAATTAATATTCAATTAGCTTTCCGCACATGATGCCGTTGCGTTGGGCGTACGTATTATTAAACTTAATTTATGGCATCATTTAACTGGGAGATATTTTTAAAATTATTACCGGTCTCAGCGTCCGCGGTAATTGTGCGCTCGCGTCGATCGGTTTAGGAAGCGATCGGTTGAGTATCAATAGTTTTATCTTTTGTTTTCATTTAGAGCTCTTTGATGTTTGTTACTTGTTTCATTGTCTGCTAGAGTTGCTACTAATGAGTCCTATTATTTACTGCAGGAATCTTTTATAAGTACTATTTTTTAATCTTGTGTGGGATGTAATAAATAAGTTACGTCAGATGTTGACTGGAAATTCCGTAACCACCAACCTGTCTTAAGAATTCAACATTTTAGCAGATGTAAATGTGATAAAACCCATCTATTTATTTAGATTACTGGTCTAATCTAAACCTTCTTATTAAAAGTGATCCCACAAATCGATAATAAATAATAAGTTACGTAGAACACAAACTTGTTATGACAAATCTTTACAAAGATCTATGGAAATAAATCAATAATAATCATACTTACACATTATGAGTAGGTATAGGTACAATTTCCTCATTCCAAGATTTACTCTTACTTCCTGCTGCACTATTAGCGATAGGGTTGTCAAAAACATTTAAAAGTGACATTGTTGTTTATTGTATTTGGTTTGCATACAACAATTACACAGTCTTAACATCATGGTAAACAATTAACATAGAATACCTTACTGAACTAAAGAAGCACTTGAAAACTGTTTAACGATAATTTATTCGTAATAGGTTAGTTTATTTGCCGTATCAATTTCTGAACCAAATTTAAAAAAATCATTATTGACCATGGACGTAAAAAAAATTGATTTTGAAAAACAACTTTACACTTTGTCAACTTACCCAAAAAATATATCAGGTACTGTAAATACCGATACGTACATAGAAGAACTAGGTACAATGATTTGAGATTTAATGCTAGAAATATATTTCCTTCTAGTGAGTTGGCAACCCTAGCCTAGCATAGCAAACACCGTATAGTAACCGGTTGAGTCCAGCTACTAGGTATGTAAACAGAGATAGATAGGCGATTATTCTTGCAGATAAGTGATCTAAACTTAAATATAATCAAAGCATTATTTAAAACTAATGTATTCTCGTTTACACATATGACATATTGTTACGAGTAAGTTACGATTCAAAGCATTAACATAGCTGTTAGTATAATATAAGAAGCTATAAAAAAGTGCTTAATTTAATGCTATCATCAAGAGTTATCACAGTGGCGAAAACTAGCAATTTTTCTCACTTTGTTCACTATAAATTGTACGAGTATAGTTATAGAACCTGATCAGAAAAATTAACAATTTAAAGAGTTAAATATGATCTTTGGGAAAAATGAGATTCCTTGCTAATGCTATAGAGTATGAAGCAGATATGAAGATATTCCTACCACAAAATGTTTGTTTTAATAGTATTAGCCGCGGACTACAACAAAGAGACGTCGGGCGTAGACGTGGCGCGGGCGGGCCACGCGTCTATTGAATTTTGAACTGTATGCAAACGACGATAAAGTTCACTTTTGATTGTCAGCCAAAAGCATGACTTTTTTCTAATTGTATTGCGCCAATCAATAGTGGACGTTATAGGCGTTTGCATAGAGTTCCAGACAGTTCAAATTTCGAACGTCGCATCCGTTTTATCTGCGCCACGTCTTTGTGTTCTTGTCTTGTTATCTCTTGTAGCAATATCACAGTGAGTGCTTATTTCGAGAGATGTCATCAAGAACAATCGTCATTGCGAAACAGAACAATCCAACATTGAGTCGACACGGCCACCGTCGTCGAAATAGACTATCAAAAACCCACCAATAAGAATTTATCAACGGCGCCGTCTGAAACGCGCCGTTGCGCGCGCGCATGTAGATTTATTGCGTGTTATGTAAATGTGTACAAGATATTAGTGTCCTTAATATTTCCACGTCGTGATTACTGCTCACTAAGAACGTGAGAAATCCACTCTTAAATGCGGTTAGCTTCGTGCCGGCTCGGGTTCCAATCGGGCAATCTACGGATCCTCTTTTATGGACCGATTATAAGCTCTTGCGCACCGCAAATGGGATTTGCTATTATTGATCCTTTTAACATTATTGATAGATATTATTGTAGCTGTACAGCGATGTTTCAATACTTGTAAGCTATCATTTCCTCTTATACCTACTCGTAACAGATTTTCAGCAGGATTATCTTATAAACTATATAAAGGCGTATATCTATGTAGAAAAGTGTGATAGTACAAAATATAGAATTAGATTTGAATTTCCACTTCGCCTGGCGTACAGCTAAATACTATTTCTTAACTAAAGACAGCAACCACAGCCAGCATTCTACCATTTTCCATTTTCTTACATATACTCGTAAATACATATATTTTTTATAGACGGCGAACCGTCTATATGTTATAATTTAAATATTTTCCGTTTGCCCAAGTTAAAGATCGCAAGGCAACGAGCCAAATAATAACTGGTGAAGACTGAGAGGCAGAGACATTTGAACCAACATAACATGATCTAGCGGGTTGGGCGATGACAGAATTTGAAGCAAGCGTGCGCTGTGGACTTCAACGCGACAATATTTCATAGGGACAGACATTTCAAACGCAAGTATTGGGTACTCCAAAGTTTGTATGCGATAATTTAGGATCAGTTTAGTTAGGCCCGGACTACACGACGACGGTTCCTAGGCCGGTTCCAGTATCAATCCGTTCCATGGAACCGGTGCTTCATATAAACTAATACAAAAATGCGCTGTCGACTACACGTACAACGGTTCCACTTGGAACCGGCCTGCTCGGTTCCTGAACCAAGTGGGCGCAATGCATGGGTTTGAATGCAGTCGACTACAAGGCCGGTACGGAACCGTCGACGTGAAGTCCGAGCCTTAGTTTAACTCATTATTGTACACACTAACAAACTTAGATAAAATATGTGACGCAAAGGGCGTGGATTATATCTAACAGAGAACTCTTCCAGCAAACGCGACCAAGCGACAATTATTTGATTTTAGTAAGTTTTAGTGAATCCTATATTGAAAACTCCAAAACCGAACTTAGGTAAATTAAAAGTTGGACATAACAAAGAAAGAGAAGTAATTTATAAAACAGAATCTATTATGAACCACAATAATGTCCAATAATTAACATTATACATTATTATGGGTTTTCCTAACCAGTAAATAAAATTTAAAAATAAAGTTAATCAAATGCTTCCTAAAGTGGCACCGCGACTTGCTGACATATTACAGTGATAGCACAGTAGAGATACATGCAGATATAAAACAAAAAAACCGGACAACTGTGAGTAGACTCGCGCCCTGTGGGTTCCGTACAAACTTAATTATGTTAGTAGATAGTTAGGTTTAGGTACCTGGGTGAATCAACTTTTTTACCCACATTATAGGCAGTGTGCTCGCGGATTTTTTTAAAATAAAAATAAATAAATAACACCATTTTGATTGTGTAGGACCATTAGAAATATATCATTCTTTTACGAACTACAATGGGCACGACTTCTATAAAGTATTTATTTTGCTATTTAAAAAAAACTAGCATCAGGCCTTAAAAACTGTCTTTTGCGTGACCAGTATTTGGACTGCAAAAAGTTGTAAACAAAACAAGTTTTACTATAATTTTCTTTTATTAATAGCTACATAATGCTTAATCAATACATTTGATGATATCAGTCTTAATATTTCTTTATTTTTACTTAAAACGTAGTTGTCACTTTGTCTCCTGCGTTACCAACGTCAAAAAAAGTACGGTAAACTTTCATTTATTTAAATTTAAACCGAGATCGAATCAATACGCTTTCTGGACAATGTTGCATGTAGTCCACTAATGTCAAAATTGCTGAAAACCAGGACAAAAACTAAATAGTAAAAGCTTAATCAGTCAAAAATTAACTTTCAAATTAGGGACAAATAGTAACTCCAGAGACAAATTTTGGTAACGCCTAAGACATGTCATATACAATATCAAATTTAAACAAAACAATTAACAATATATATCAACGACATCTGTTAAAAATCAACTTGAAAAATATTGAGATCATAATTTTTAATTACAACTTATAATTAATATTAAAGGACTGTTTTACTTTTCAAAAATATCAATTGGGGCCTCAAATTGGTAACAAATTTGTTGTAAATTTGGCATCCTCTTTGTGCGGGTTTTTATAAGATTTGAATTATGTCTTCGTAATCTACATAGCTGATATCTTTCTTTCTTTTGAAAAGAATCAAGCCGGAATGTGTTTGTGTCTTTGCCAACAACTCGTAGGAACATTACTTTGCCCTCTCCATCCTCTTCAATCCGAGTCAAAGCTATACACACGTACGAATAAATATTTTTAGGATTATTTCCATATACGTTGACATGAAGAAAATCACCAATAGACACCTGTTTTGGTGCTCCTTTGTTACTTATTAGGCCTGTGGTTTCTCCTTAGTACAAATATCAAAAAGCTTATCGCCAATAAGATATCGGCCTATAATTTTCTTTATCTTGGCTTAGCACCTATTTTTTTTTTGTTATCGGCGTCAAGGAGAACCTCATCAACATTTGCAGGCGGAGAATCGTCAATAGGCATCAACACATGGGTCTGGTCGACATCAGTATCAAAAGAAGATCCATAAATTGTTCTGTAAATACTCGGGCGAGGTAGTGTATTCTGTATATCTCTAAGCACAGGAAGTGGCATTTCTTCATCTGCTGTTGGCACGTCTCTATCAGATTGTCTTACCGCAGAATCTTGTCTCGTAGACTGGAGGTTTAATTGGTAGATTTTGGGATTGATGAAGTTGTAAAAACCTCTTTTAGAGGATCTACAAAAGCAGTTAAGTGATCTATACTTTAAGGCATTTGGTTTGTCTGTAAATATTTGGTGGACTTTTAAAGTTCCAATCAGTCTAGGAATAGTTTTCGGTAAGCTGTCTTTAATTTCCTTAATAGCCGGTTCTTAAATTTTTCTGGTGTCCTTCAGTTGATCTAAAAAATCAGTAGCGTCTTTACCTTTGGCGACTAAGTCATCAGCAGTCCGTTTTAAAAAGGAGATTGAAGGAGACGGTGCAGATGGTTTCTGAATACGAACATTGCGTACATTAGATACTAGAGAACTGGGTGGTGTTACATCTAAAATCCTTAGCTCTTTTGTCGGTACGCCCTCTGTCTAAGCATCCAGATTCTGTTCGCATTCTTCTTTTCTTTTGGCGTCAAATCTTTTACAAGTCTTTTGAAATTAAATCTTTTGCAAGTCTTTTGACTTTATGGTAATGTTCGCGGTGTTTTCTTTTAGACTCTTCATATTTTTCCCGATTTTGTTTGAGCCTTTCGCTATACCGCCTTTGTTTTTCGGCGCCCGTAAGCGCTATTTTTATACCAAGTGAAAGATCTGTAAAAAAACCGTAAACTATCCGTTAAAACAATGTACTTTAGTTAATAAGTGAAAGAATTAAAATGGCAATTTATAAATATGTCACAAGAGTTACCGCGAATGTCTTTGGAGTTACCACCAGAATAACTCAGTATACCGGTAACTCCGAAGACATATCACAGTTATTATTCTATAGAATTTAGCACAGCACGAATTTAGTGTATTTATGTACACGGGTCCAACATTAGTACCACTGTCTTTGAAAACTGTTATCCTTTAAGAAATTTAATGTACAACTTACCCAAGAAACTTCGGTCACCTAGCAGACGCCACAAAGAGACACGCACTCCCTCCGAACACTTATCGCGCACTGGGGGCTTGTCAGTGTCATCATAGGATGCTGCCGCCGTGGCGCCTTAAATATAGGCAGATTCGGATACTGGTGACCACTAGCGCCGTTGTTACGTAAACTATTAGTCGTATTTTTTATAGTAACTTCGTATACGCGAGCAAATGAAAAATATTCGGGACAATAATTTGGGATTTTTTCTTATAAAGGTAAATTGCTTTTTTCTCTATTTAAAGTTAGAATAATGATAATTATGTATATTTCTCCCCGTACAATAAGAATAAAGGAATGTTTCCATTGAAGTTTATTTTCTATTGAATGTTTGAATGTCAGGGCTACGGTCTAGGGACAAGGAGTTTTCGTATGGGGCGAATATATTGTGTACTGAGTTACCGGCAAATTCGAAATAAATTACGTTATTTATGGAACGTCAACACTTCTATTTCATTGCCTAATAATCTAAAATGCTTTTAATAAATATTTAGACAACAAATAATAACGATTTTAGTATATTTTGATGAAAAAATGTCAGGGACAACAAAGTGTGGGTATAAAAGTTGATTCACCCACCTACCTACATACCTGCATATGATAAAATATTTTTATATTTAAATAAATGACATTGCTGAAAAACTTAGTAGGTAGGTATTTTACCAATAAATATTTCACTTAAAAACCTTGCTATCTTTAAGGCAAGTAAACCCGCGGGCTTCATCTTCACTTATAGTCAGTTGAGGTAATGTAAACATAAGGCAAGCACCGAACATTACATTACTCTAATTTAAGAAACCCTCGACTTACCACTGTAGATATCATCTTACTTTTCCTGGTCATCATCAGGGCCTTAAAGCTCCAGCTGACATCATGATCCTAAACATTTTTGAGCTTAAACTCGAATCACCCTAACTATTACCGTTTCTCAATTTCGAACTATCTAGTTATTACCATTCCAGAGATCTCATCTGACATCAAAGATACTCCAAGATCTTGGAAACCACTTGTCTAATTTCTATCAGACATGGCTATGAACACTACCAACAATATTCTCTATTAAATTAAAAAATCCGGATTCAAATCGGATCATCCGTTCTTATGTAGGATTGCTGACAAACTTAGATTTGTAGTATAAAAAATATTATGTCATACTCGGTCTATACCACGGTCGCAGTATGCACCTACAAAAGTAAGTTTGTAAAAGTAAAATTAGGTTTTTTATGTAATATAATTACAAATTGTCTCTAGATTCGCTACAGTAATGTTCGGTGCTTTGCTTTTACTTATGTTTACGTTACCTACAAGATAAGTGAAGATGAGGTCGAAGATGGAACACGGGGGTCTACTCGCCTTAAAGTTACGAAGGTTTTTGAGTGAAATATTTAATGGCAAAAAAATAAAAATAATAATAAGTTTCCTTAATATTAAAAAAAAATTACACACACACACACACAGAGAGAGAGAGAGAGAGAGAGAGAGAGAGAGAGAGAGAGAGATACACTTTATTTCACAAATAGAAAACAACAAACAAAAAATAGAAAAGGAAATAGTGAAATACAATTTAGGCGGTCTTATCGCTAAGAGAGATCTCTTCCAGGAAATCTTCGGGCAGAGGAAATGATTTCGAGAAAGAGGTATTAGGTGTGCAATCATTATGGAAAACGAGATATCATTATATAAGAGAAATTTATTTACACAACAATAACATACTTATAAATACCATACTTATAAATATGTAGGTACGAGTAGGTACCTAAACCTAACTATCTACTAACATAATTAAGTTTATTCAGAACCCACAGGGCGCGATTCTACTCGCATTTGTCCGGTTTTTTGTATAACAAATACTAGGATACAGCCTAAATACCGAACACATAATAACAAGACTGTTGTCCAACGATACTAATCCATCACAATAATGATAGATATATTACATCTATGGATATCAATCATTACACACACACCTCGAAACCTAGACCCAACGACATAGAGTTGGAAATGGTATGTCAGTAAAGTAAACATCCAAGGTTAGCAATGGCAAGTAAAGCTATAAACAGGAAGGCTAGTTCGAATTCCCATATGTCATGGCACCTTGCGACTGTCACTTGCAACTGACAGCTAGTCAAGTTGAAGACTTAGAGCGCGTTGTCTCAGGCGCAGGTGAAATGGCGCCATCCAGTAGAGAATGTAAGTCGAATAACTTTAAATTACTTGAATTCAAATATCTATTTTATTCCTGGAAAATTTAAAATCAACAAACGTAGTTTATTATGGGATATAGAGTAAATACAAATAAATTACATTAGTATGCAGGAATGTAGGATTCACAAGTCAGAGGATATCATTAAGCATAATAACTAGATTGTATTTAGTTCAGGGAAAGGGAGAAACCTGAAGTTTTGGTTAGACGGGAAGAGCTATTCCACTAGTCCCCCCTGGTGGAAAAAGTGGAAGGGATGGTGTAACCTAAGTGAACTCCAACTGTTGATTATGTTCCAACCACATATGATATTAAAATATGCCTATGGGTTTATGTACTTACGTAGGTACTCGTATACGTAAAATAAACTGTTATAATATATAATATACAAGAATTGCATAGAAAGGCGTCAAGTATCAATAAGATTGCACCCCATCACGGAAGTGCCAAATTTTTTGAATTTCAAAACACGCCTGGATCCAAATTTAAAAATTTAAAATGTTCCATCGATGGTTGTGATTAATGTGTCTGTTCATATTGCTGAATATCGTCGGATGACCTGCTTGACGATGCACCGACTGCTCCATAATCGACAGATGTTTATACATTCACTGACAGCCTAGACTCCTCAGCAACCGATTTAATCATCTACCTTCCTACCTACTCACTTGGCGCCTTTGCAGTACTTATTTAAATATCATTTGAATGCACCAAACATGAACATTATTGCTGATTTTAACGATGTATCATCATTATCATCAGACTATTAATGTCCCTACTGTTGGGGCACAGGCCTACCCTCGATCAAGGGGGTTCGGGCCATGATCCACCGAGCGGGCCCAGTGCTGATTGGTGGATTTCACACACCTTCGGAAACTTTTCATTTCTTCAGACATGCAGGTTTCCTCACGATGTTTTTCTTCACCGTTAGAGCAGTCGGTAAATGTACGTAAGTCTTCGAAAAAATCCGAAAAACTTATTGGTACAAGGTATGGTTTCGAACCCGGACCTCTCGCATGGGAGATCGGCGTCCTGGCCACTAGGCCACCGACATTCTTATCTTACACCGATACTATAACGATGTATAAATAGGTGTATTGTAGTACAGTCGACTACAGATAAACCTCAAATGACTTGTTGACTGTAAATGTGAAACTATTTCTGCAGAATCTAATACTAATTCCAGGCGTTTATGTCAGTAATATAACAAGTCATAATATTGTATCTTTTAATTTAAATAATGAGAAAGAAATTTAGTTGTAAACAAACATAGATAACTAAAGGCAAAACTACTAAAACTATGATTTATTTTAAAAAATGATAAAATTAACAATTATACGGTCTATAGAGCCACAAATATCTATGTGTGACACTTTTATTACATGTATTCTGTTTTCATCTAGATATCATTAGTCTTGTTCTCTTTGATGTTTTATCGCTAAACATTTTTATGCTGGCAGTTCTGGAGTCACATTCCGTTATTTAAGTAACCCACGTTGATGGAAAGATAAAACGGCTGATAGAAAAAATATTCTAAATAGTTTCACTGATTATTTTTCATGTCAGTTTATACTTTATTGTGCTGCAACTGACTTTAAAAACTTAATTTACTTACTTTAATAGAATGTTGTAAAACCCTCGGAGGGCCGCGTATTATGATCACTTTTTGCACCTTCGTTATTGGAAATCTGATTATGGCGGTTAGTCGTTGTGAAAAAACATCCCATCAACATCATTATCAGACTCTACTAGTTCCCTGATGGATATGTTCAGCCGAACTATGAACGCCGATCTTCCAAATCCAGTTTTGACAACGTCTCTATGTATACAGCAGCTATATTGTAATTTATTTTTTATTAGTTTTTGACAATGCCCCATATACAGCAGCTATAATTTTAAATAAATTATGTATTTTTTTTGTAATGACCTATTCTTCGCTTATTAAAAGTGCTATCTAAGCCAAGTTTTTCGCCAAATATGCGTATCCGAATATGTTGACGTGACCTTAGTGTTCTTTAATGTTCCCATTGGTTATATACCAGTCATGCCAGCCATTTTTCGCAAATCGTGGTTCATCTGTCGCATCATAAGTTTCTAAATTATGGTCGTCAGTTCATCCCTGAACAATACGTCTACTTCTACCCTAATAGTTATGGATTTTACAGCGGATGAGACCAGTCCAATACCGTTTCAATGAGCTTTGTCAATATGTTTGGTTAAATGATGAATCCCCTCAGTTTGAATTCAATCCATTGAAGATAGGCTCCGGGAATAGATGGTTCCATAGCTCGATGAGTGACATCATTACAAACATCAGACCACCGGTGGGAGTTGAATCCACACCTCCGGCTTAAATGTTGCCGACGCGTTTTTCGGTGGTCAAGTCGACCGGCGTATATTAGCATCGCTAATTTCCTTATTACATGTATCTCTAAGTATAGATTACTAGGCAGCTTCCAATCGGCTGCTATACTTTAGGTATACTCCCAAAAAGTGCAAAATAATAAACACAGACATTAAAAAATCCCGAAACACTATTCTGATCGTGCCTACACTTTTGGGCAGGGAACCCTGTATGTATTTTAAGGAAATAGAATCGGTTACAGTTGGCCGATTGCAATCGTTTTTGGTGTCACTCGCGCCGTTGCCTTAATAGGAAGACAGGGTCAAAACATGTTTCGTATTAGTTTCCATACTTACGTACATAAGTACTTATTTTGAAGGTCATTCTAGGGAAGAACCACTCTTTTACCTCTTCCTGACGCAAAGCAGCAATCTTGCATTGCTGTTTTTCGTTTAAAAGGGTATGAGAGCCCGCGAAATTACTGGAACATGAGGCACTCCACCTTGTACTCAACCAGTAAAAATCTTCAAAAACTCTCTAGTAATATTATACTGAGGTGAGACGTCTATGTGACATGGTGACCATTTACCGTCAGGTGGCCGGTTTGCTCGTCTCTCTCCTTAAACAATGAAGATCATAAGTATCTCAGTTTTTTTAGGACCGTCTCCATCCAGACAGTGTCTATTTTATGTTTCAAATTTTAAAATCTCATCCATAGGTAATGCCATGTCATTCGTTTAAAATTCGACCATGCAATATGTCTAGACTGAGGCAGACGGAATATCAAATGGTCTAACCTAGAATTATTTGCTAAAGGTAGGTATTAAGTGTATTACTTAAACAAGTAAACCCGCTTACTTATTTAATCATCATGCAAAGGAAACAATAATTGCAAAATCTTACTCAAACGTTTATTAAATTTAATTAAATAATTTTCAGGAGTTTTACTTAAGTACATAGAAGGTACATAGTTATCTACAATTGCTTACAAGCTTTCGGCCTATGTGTTTGTTATTATTTTTCTAGCGTATCCTTCTCATTTATATTCCATCGGGACATTTTACATAAATTGCATTTTAACGTCATTCTTATAAATTAAATAATTACCTACTAGAATATTAAGTCATCTCATCTATTTAATACTGACGTTGAAACTCAGAATGACTTCAATATCCAGTACGACATCTTTCACGATAGCACATGAATGTTATAGAAACGTTATGCAAGCGTTTAATCAGTATCACCATATTTGTGAATTCACATTGAAATTCAAATGTATTTGTATTGCGTTCATTCGTTTCGTTTCTGTACAAGGATTATGTTAAAATAATGCTGTCAGTCAGTTGTGTGTGCATCATACTGTCACTAACATTTCAATCGCGTAGGGTTTTTGTTGCCGTCCACTTGCCGTCCCTTAGCTCGTGCAACATCGAATATTTATATTTTCTTAAACATCTTTATTGACACGGGCTTGACATTTCAGACAGAAGCGGAGAAAGTATTGGATACTTGTACAAAATTTATTACAATTTTAAATTCCGTTCGATTGTTACGGAATATTAGGTAATACTTTTGAAGAGACATTGTCTCTAGTATATATAATTACGTATCATGATATGTAGCTTTAGGCGCCTCGAATTCCTAAGTTCATTCATTAATTTCATCATCACCAGCTTGTACACTTGTATGTACATAATATGCTTTTCTATAACACCCCTTATGCCTTATAATTATCCATGAGTGCCGACACAGCTTAAATAATAAATATATAACAAATGACACAGTTTAATTTGGTAGACACACCCGAGACAGGCCGCGTATCGATCACGAGTCACTGGCGTGTGTCCAAGCCGGACCAAGTGGTGGGCCGTACCGTCGACACGGCGTGACAGGTGTGGCATGCAACCCATGACTTGATGCCATACCACTCCGCTGTCATACCACCGGCACGGCAACCCCTCCTTTGATATCCACATACTAACTTGTACACTCACTCTTTCGTAAATACGTATCAAAGGCAGGCTGTTTCCATAATCTGGTTCTATGAAGCATGTGAAAATACTTGATGTTTATACAGTATTTTGATAATCTGTAGGTATTTCTTAAAAAATTATGTTAGCCTCACGTTCTTACAGAACCAGGAAACTACACGTGCCAACACAGTCTTTAAAAAAATGTCATAATGTGGCGCAGCACGATATAAATAAAGAAAAATGGGACAGCTCGAGGATATAAATTTAAATTAATTGCACAATAGTGTTTG
This sequence comes from Hofmannophila pseudospretella, assembly GCA_947369225.1. Lineage (NCBI taxonomy): Eukaryota > Metazoa > Arthropoda > Insecta > Lepidoptera > Oecophoridae > Hofmannophila > Hofmannophila pseudospretella. Next base: position 5,484,460 of record OX376321.1, on the reverse strand, counting down.
GATTTCTGAATAGAAATCTCGTTTTGAATCAAACACGTTGCCGCGAGCTGTACATCACAATCGAGCAAGCGTGGCAAGGCACGAAGTCGATCGAGCCAACTATTCATTGGCGCTCAAACGGACATTCAGTTCTAAATATTAACGTGTCTAGCATTTTGTGACCAGAATAATACTTAACGAACTTGTGCAATAAATACTCGTTCAATCATCTTGTCTAGTGATGGAGTCTGATATCTTGTTTTTACTATTTTCAGGTACGGTGAATGCAAATGGAGAAACGAAGCGACAGAGAACATCGTACACCCGGTACCAGACGCTCGAGCTGGAGAAGGAGTTCCACTTCAACCGGTACCTGACGCGGAGGAGACGGATCGAGATCGCGCACGCGCTGTGCCTCACCGAGAGACAGATCAAGATCTGGTTCCAGAACCGACGCATGAAGTGGAAGAAGGAGCACAAGATGGCATCGATGAACATCGTCCCGTACCATATGAATCCGTACGGCCACCCCTACCAGTTCGACCTTCACCCAAGCCAGTTCGCCCACCTCTCCGCATAGGATCAGTGGAATTTTTCGAACAGCGGATAACTGATTTATTAAACTAGACAGTCGTCCGATTATTAAACGGAGTTGTATGTAACGTCTTGCATTACTTGAGGTAATGTGAATGCTACAACAACTAGACTGGGTCAGTTATTCGCTGTTCGAAAAATTTCTCTAGTGTAGCCTAATTCTGTTAAACTTGTTATAGTGACGTTTATCAGTGACACTAAACGAATGGTTTTTGTGCTTCAAGTGGCGAACGAAGTGAACGAAACTCGAGTGAAAATAGAAGTGAATAGAACGAAATAAGTGATAATTGTAAGAACAACCTCAAATATTTTTAATCCATTTTAGTTAGGTAGAGTCAGCTTCTGATTATACATATTATCTGAATCGACAAGATGTTCACATATTATACTTTTCTACTACTACCATTAAAATTTAGAAATCTACACAACAAAACACACAAATCTAAATCAAATCTAAAATATACGAGTCATAATTATATGCTCGCTTACCTAGATACTATTCGATATAGTCTTTGTTCGAATATACTTTGATACTTTTGCTGTTCAGAAGATTAACGCTAGAAAAACTCAGGTATATTTGAGAACCATGGTAGCTCAAACAATAGCATTAAATTTTATGCTGACTATACCATCAGTGGGCATATTAATTTCTACAAGTTATTAGGTATATGCTCATATATCTAGATTTCCTAGATACTATTGTCTTTGTTCGAATATATTTTGATACTTTGGCTGTTCAGAAGATTAACGCTAGAAAAATCCAGGTATATTTGAGAACGTTGGTAGCTCACATAATAGCAATAAATCTGATGCTGACTTTACCATCAGTGGGTATATTATTTTGATTTCTATGTTTCCTAACAGTAATGATCAGATATTGAGTTTAAAAATTGCTTACTTATCCATTAATAAATCGTAAATCATAAAATTTATTGAAATTCTGTTAAAAATTTGGAGTAGAAAAATCTTACCTAGTCATAAGCTGTAATTCGATATGCATATTATTCCTAAAATTGTAAGAAAATGACTACTGAATACCGAAAAGTGTAAATTGTGATGGCTAAATTATAAAATTAGGCATGTTAGTTGAGGTTTTAACTGAAATAGAAAATACAAAAATTAATGTCGTAGCCGTCATAAGAATAACAAATTCGGAATTGTACAGGGATAGCGTAAAAACTGATGAATACAAAACAACATTAAACATAAAATAATGTATCAAAATTCTATATAAATCAAGACAACTTATCAGATCAGATATTTAGTTAGAGAGGGCTTGTAAAAGCGCTGTGAACTTAATTAGAATATAAGCTCAGTAATTTTAGACAACTGTGAATACGTAGCTATTTCTTCTTAATAAACTGTATATAAAATCATTCGACGTTTAGTAGATTATGGTAAAAATTTAATATATTTCAGTATACTTCCCGAAGAACTGCTTTATGTTCCTGTCTTTAGTTGTAAATAACAATGTATCTATGAGTCTATAAATACAATTTAAAACGCTGTAAGATTTTTTCTTTAGGGTAACAATGAATAATAGGTAGTGATTTTTAATGTTTTCACATACGACACCAATTCAATATTTCGTAATGGCTCTATTGCGTACATTCTTTATATCGTTAAAGTCGTATTTGTAAAATGTACTTAAAATATACTTAGTAATTAACTAATATGTTTAACTTCTTTTCTTGATTGACTGTTTCAAAATATTTTTTCATTAATCCTGTTTTGACTATGATTTGAATCGTAGAATAATATTTTGTTCTCACATTTGTTATTAGAAATGTCGTGGTTAACTGTGATATTTTGTTAAATTTTATTCTTAAGTGAAACAGCGCTATTTGATTTCATGTATTTGATTTCTTTCAGAAAAGTATGTTTGGTAATGCCTCCTTCGATTCCTTCGACTGGTTTATTTTGTTGCTTTATTTATTGTTTGTAAATATTGAATATGTGATTAGTGTAACTAAATAAATAATGTTCAATATCTTTATTACTTAGTACACTTTTTTCATTGTTCTTACTTATAATGTAAATTCTATTGTGCAATAGAAAGTGCCCTAATTTCGTCAATCCTTCTCTTTCTCTATCATTATTTTGTAAAATATTTCTTTTTTATTAGTTGCGTTATTTCTTTTTAACTAAACATAGATAATGTTTATCGTTCATTCCAATTTAAATGAGAAATATAGGAAAGGAAACTTGATCATTTAAATTATTGTATTGTATGAATAAAGTGTATTAAATTTGGAAAATTGGTGAGTATGATAAAATAAATTATGAAGATAAACTTGAGTTTCACTAACATTACGTAAGGTAGTCTAAGGAATAGGTGAGACACAACGTGTTCACGAAGATAAGTAATAAGCGACGGACTTGTTGTTACCATACCAAGTTGTACAATATGAGAAATAAACAATTACGAAACTTAGTAAATGTAATGGAAATCTGGAGTCTGAAGATAGATATTCTATTTGGTGAAAGAGAATTCCTTTCCAACTATTCTTTGAAACGGGTAGCTGCAAGCGCCAGCTAGACGCCGCTCGGTTTGATGGCAGTATTGAGCGATGATAAATGGTCTGTGTACCAATGACATGACAGGCGAACCTGCGAGGGGCGCCATGGCAACGATACCACGTGCCGTAACAAAGGAGTGTCGAAAAATGTGAAGGTTGCCTTAGTTTGTAGGTCGCGGGTGTTGCGTATCGGAGGCTGGACCTATAAATCATTCCGTCGGAATATTTCGCCTCACGCAGTTTTGATATAGACTCGTCAGTTGGTGGAGATGTTAGACTGAACGTAGGTGGAGTTTAGTAAAGCTAACACTTGATAAAAGGGAAACAAGACTTCACATTGACACTCTCTCATAATTTTCAAATAAGAATCCAAATAAAACTTTTGAAATCATACTGGACTATATTCTAATAAGTATTTTCTCAAAGACAACACTATTATTGTAGTCTGCGTTAAATTACCCAGTGATGATGGCCAACGCAAATGTGTTGAAATATCGGGAAGTATAAACAACGAAGGCGGTGATAATAATCCCGTTTTAGAATCTGATCCTAGGAACTAAAATATCGGTAAAATAATTCTGGGTTTCTTTCGCTATGTAAATTTTTACAATAAATACTTACCTACAATAGAAAAGGTTGAAAACTTCTACCGCGAGCTTGATTTGAACCTGCGAAGTGCCGTTTTTTTTTAATGTTGCCCTCTTTATTAAAAGGTTCGTATCCTTTTGACCCAGTATACCTAAGAGGTCAGTAACTATCTCAAGAATCTTAAGGATCATGAAGGAACGAACGCCCACCCTACTTTTTGTTTCATCAATATCCGATTAACTTCAGAGGTAACCTGGAAGAGACCGCTTTAAGCGATAAGGCCGCCTTTGTACATATCGTGCTACTATTCCTGTAGTTTTTACTGTCCCTGTATTTATGTACCATAAAGTATTTCTATCTGTCTAGATAGGTACATATCGTGTCACTATTTTGAAATACTTTATTGTACACAAATACAGGGCAAGTAAAAACTACAGGAATAATGACACGATATGGCAGAAAGGCGGTCTTATCGTTAAAGCGATCTCTTCCAGGCAACGTCTGAAGATAATTGGACATTGATGAAACAAAAAGTAGGGTGGGCGTTCGTTCCATCATGATCCTTAAGATTCTTATGATATATAGAAATCTATCATCCAAGTTAAGGATAATCCTCCTAGCAACCGCTCCATACAATCATCCTAACTATTCCATTTAGTAGGTACCTCAAAACTTCCAGAGGTATGGTATGCCCAAGAGTGATTGTATCTTTATGCTGTGTCGCGTCACAATGACTAATATTATTAATGTTCGCGTGTCCGTCCGATTGTACCGGACGATTGCGGGATACCTTGCATTAAGGTATGTTCAATGTCGCGAATCATTTTTCACCACACGCTGTGTGCGGAGTATGCGACACACTGTTTTGATATGTGATAAGAGAGAATGTTCGTGATTTGAGTAATCGTGTCGCTGGGTCAAATTGTTCGTTCGATTTTTGAAATTAATCAAATTCGAGAATGCGCTGGGGAAATTGTTAGTACAAAAGCAGTACCTTCTCAAACTATTGAGTTTGTTTTAAAATTATCAAAATGTGGTATAAGATTAGAAGTGGATACTTCTAAAAGCCTCACTAGCTGTGAGGCTTTTTTGACCTCTGGAGGCTTCCAGAAAGCAGATATACCTACCTTAGAATAGAAATCTTATATACCATCGTTACGTACTTACTAGTCGAGAGCTTTCATTTGATATGTCACTCGGTAAAATTGGTACCTTGGGCCGAAAATGACCTCCGGATCTCGTCAGGGTCATCGAGAATCCTTTATGGACCTCCACGCGAAAATTACGAAAATTTTGATAACACGCTCGGGATCTTCTGGCCTTGGATGCAGGAGCCAATACAGGAAACACGCACGCACACACATTTCTTCATATTTCCTACACCATTTCATCTCTAACCGAAAACATTAAAATATTTAGATAAGTAGAATAATTTCCATCAAACCTATAAAAGTTTAATGTAGCCGAATATTCTCACGATACGTTATTTTTACAAAGCCAGTGTAGATTTCATTGAAAACTGTCGAAGTGAGAAAACTCCCCGCACCGTACAAATTCCTTCCTGATGGATGGGGAAAATATTATGAAAGGCGAGCCGAATACAATCGGAGCGGAGGGTGTCCATCAATCATATGACTTCATTACTATTGAGCTAAGTGTGTACCTTGATACTGTAGTCGGTTCTGTTTTTATGGACACACTAAAAACTAAACCTATTTTATATTCGTAGGAATCAAATAAGTAAATAAATTATAAAAAATATTCAACGCTGATTATAAGTTCTTCTTTTTGTCGTGTTGTTTATAGAAGTTGAAAAAGTTAATAGTAAGTAAGTACAAAGTAACAAACAAAAAATACAAAGTAAGTACTTACCTAACAAACTCTAATACTGAGTCCAACAAAACAATGAAGATCAGGAACAAAGTGGAGCAAGAGAAGAAAATAACATCAATAAAATAATAATACATCAGAATAAAGAGGTAGTCAGTACTACGTCAGTACTCTGTGGTATTACTAATACAATAATCAAGAAATACATTAAGTATAATAAATATGCATTAGAGTGTAAAATAAATAGAGCTAAGTAAGACGATTGAAATTTGACGGAAACAGAGAAATTAAAAAAAATCATTCAAACATAAGTTCCTTTAAAACACAACTATTAATTTTACTATCACGTCATCTATACAACCACTGACGAACTGACTAAAACAGAGGCTCTGTAATTGTGAGAGTTATGCCATCTACTAGACCAACCACAAACTATAACGTGAACTGTTTAACCAAAAACACAGGCAACAGTATGCAGCGATATAACTTTCAAAATACATACGGTCCAATAACATACCGCATTTCATCAGGCGTTCATTGAATCTCCTGCAGATGTCGCTGCCAGACTACTATTAAACTATTATTCTCACAGAAATCAGATAGAAAATAGTAGTTTATGCAACGGACACGCAATGATAGAGATTTTAACATGTGAACTGTTCATGAAAAGAAGAGAACCTGAGTTTCATTGTAGGTCGTTCGAGTGTTAAAATCGGTATTACGTGGATTGCATGCAACACTTTTTCTACGACCATGAAACATGTAAACATAAAATACAAACCATTACGGAGACTTACACACGCCATGACAGCTTAACATGTTATTGGTAACTATGAAAACCGTAGATATGTTTGACGTATTGTCGACATCGCGCAGGCGCGGGTGTCTACTTTTTTATGGCTATAGCACCAAGAAGTTGGCCAGCGAAATGTAGTGCATTTAATACTAAAGAGTTCTTGTATGCAGTGCCATGAACTCTTTACAACAAGAAAAAATTGCATATTAGAATCGAAAACTGTTATTTAATATTTCATGACGAACGAACCTTTTTATGTTATTGATTGTGGTTTCATAGTGAACAAATTATAAACTGGGAGTAGAAAAAGGAAATTTGCGCTTTGGTGTATGTAATACTTACTTGGTAGGTAGTATTTACAATTTTCTTATCTCTATGATTTTAGTGCCCTCTCCTCATACAGTGAAATTCAAAATACTTTCAAAATATTTTACTAATTAAACGGATTTAGCACATAATGAAATGAAAATGAAAAAAAAAGCTAAAGCCTTAGGTACTTACGTATCTTATATATTTTATATATTTTCTTATATATTTGTCGGCATGTGAGGGTAATTGCATGATAAATCAAATTTCTTGTTGTTGTTTTTTCATGTGTGGTTTATGTGTGCAAATAAAGTATTAAAGTATAAATAAAATATATTAGTCTTTATGTCAAGCTTGTCTTTTACTGACGTACCTATACCTTCCACATGGCGCAGTCGCTATTAAAACCAGCAATTCGTGGTCATTTGTAGTAAAAGTACTTAGAAGTAGTGAAGTTGTCGAAATACAGTGAAGTAAACAATAGTGGATGTCTGGGTGTACACGAATTCATCAGACATAACCTACAATATTTATTATAGGATACATTTTTTTTTATAGGATACATTTCGGAGAGTGCGCATCGGAATTGCACGACCTAATTTCAGCATCTCCATTCCGCCTTCGGACTACCAGGCGCGGGGAAGGGTTTCACCCTTATGTTGTTGATATCCCATCTGCTTGTACGAAGCGATTTGCTTCTTCGTTCATTATGTGAACGGCTAAGGAATGGAACAGCCTGCCGGCGTCTGTATTTCCCGAAACCTACAACCTTGGGATCTTCAAGGCCTTTACTGAACCCGCATGCTCCATCGTCGACCTCATCGTCGCTTACCGTCAGGCGAGATCGAGGTCAAATTCGGGTTTAGTAGTAATTAAAAAAATAAAAACAATGGATTCCTTGTTGCCGCCACAGTCGCCATTTTCATATGTGACAATTATGACAATTATGAAAGCGTAACTACGGGAAATGTTTCAAAAGACTGGTAGAAGTGGAAAAGCGTGTGAATTTTCGTCGAAAAGTGAAAAAGTGCAAATAAACATATTTTTACATGTAATTGGTGAGCAATGCCGTGAAGTGTATGCACAGTTTACAGAAACATTCAAAGATCTAAAGTCATTAATAAGCAAATTCGATCAGTTATTTTTGTCAAAGAAAAATGTAACGGTGCAAAGTCATCGTTTTTTCACTCGAGACCAGTTGGATTGTGAATCTGTAACTGTGAGTTAAAGACTTATGCTACGACTTAATCAGAGACAGGTTAATCTGTGGCATTAAGGACAGTGCACTACGTGAACGTTTGCTAAGAGAGCCAGAACTAACGTTACAGAAGGCATTGGACATTTGTAATGTTCCTCAAATGTCGAAAATGCAGGCAGTAATATAAAAAAGGAGTTCACGGAACATCGTGCATACACTGTCGAGAGGTATGCTGAGGAATATGAGGGAGAAAAATAGTGGACCGCCAATGCGCACTGGGTTTCTCGTCGAGGAATCGGTTCTAGTCGTGGTGGCCGGGGCCGAGGCGCGGCGCGGGTCTACCGCGATCAGCTGTTTACGCGCTGTTGCAGGAACGCTCACATAAGTATAACAGTTATAACAATACACGACAGCAAGAAGTAAGGCGTAACTATTCCGGTTCCAATTCGAGTTGTGTGAATTCTGGATTGATTCATTACAATAACAGTTGTCCTGCTAGTGGGAAAAGGTGCCTAAAATGGGTCACTATCGGAACACCCACATAGCAAAAGACCCCATGCAGAAGAATGACTGAACTGGGATGTAACAATTTGAACCATTTTTCGCGAGTGTATAATGTTTACAAAATGCAAGCGGAGAACTCCTCTGATCAGGTAATTTATTATTTTAACAAACCTAGTAATGATTGGTGTGTAAACTTGATTATAAATGAGAATCAAATATCATTTAATTTAGATACTGGAGCCGATGTAATTGTTTTGCTCCGTTGTTATTTATTTACCAATTCGGTGTTTCAGAGAATGAACTAGTCACAACATCTATCAAATTGAAAGGTTATTCGGGTGGTGATATCAAGGTAATTGGTGGATATAATTTGAAATTGAAATATAAAGATATGGATTACGTCTTGGACTTCATTATTGCAGACGTTAACTCCTCACCAATTTTAGGGCGTCAGTCGTGTCACGAACTTAACTTAGTAAAAGTAACATTAGCAGTAAATAAGTAGAAGGAAATTATACTAAGAAATATTTTTTAAAGAATTGGTATATGCATTGTTCTTATCTAATGGAAAAATCCAAATAAGGATTGGGCAATGAGGTTTAATATAGTATAAATATATTTTATTTCTGTGGAGAGGGTTGGTTATTAGAAATAGGTAATAATGGAGCATTGCAAACTATTTTTGATATATTATTATTGAACTTTTTATACGTACGTATGTCAGAAAAACAATCAAAAATCTGCACTGCATTTTGTTTTCAAATACAGAAGATTTTTCAGAACCTAAATTAATTTCATCTCATCTATTTATTGTTTTGTAGATTTTTCAACGTTTTGTTCAGAAAGTCAAGGTTTGCATCATCCTAATTATTGTGAGTATTACCAAAGAATATATAATTTACTACGTAAAAGTATTAAGATTCATTATTCAATTGACTGTTTTCGGATATTATTTACGCATACAGGCAATAACAGATTTTCAAGTTCTTGAAAACATACTCTACTCTGCCTACCGATCCTTAGAAATAAGGCAGAATCTCTATTTTTTCTAGTCCCTTTAATTTTAGTAATTGTTTAATTTTGTAAATATTAGCCGTTTTCAATGCGGAACCTGTGTAGAGATAGAAAACTTCTTGTAGTTCCAAAAAATGAATAATGGTTCTTATCTGAGTCACGAAAATATGACTATTCCCCGTTAGATGGCGCTGTACGAAGTACATCGATGGGTAAAACAGTCCAGTGCCGCACAAAGTTTTCAAAACGACTGCAACTTCACCATTCACAGTGAAGCTTTCAAAAAGCTCCCGTCACCCGTGTCTCCGAATGAAGACGGGTTTTGGAGATTCAACCGCAATATTTCTAGTTTCACTGTTTGCGGCGATACTTTGGTGGTAAGTCATTTTATTCTAATTATTTAAATATTTACATGATGTAATTTTTAGAGATATTTTGAAAAGAGTAACGAATTTTTGTGAAAAGAATTCGTTAATGTAAAGATTCAAAATTTATTACTCCCGAATACAGCAGCTGCTCAATACAATGTTGTCAGTATATTAAAAAGTATAATAATAAAATTACTGCTGTACAAAAAAAAAGAATTATTGCATTTATTGTTTTCTGTAATATAAATATAATATTCGGTTTACTTTTCTAAATATGTAGGTACGTTAGGTTATAGATATATATCATGCAGATATTTTCAAAAATGTTATTGTGTAGGTATCATTCTAATTCGTTATTTTTATTCTACACAAGATTTTGTGTATAAAAAAGTAGATCATAACATAAGTTTCTATATCTAGCTTCTAAGTACATACCTAACATACTAGACTTCAAAGGAAAGGTAAATATGCGGTGAGTAGGAATAGTATTTTTCCTTAAATCCAATTTGCTTAGCTCATATTTCCCAAGAACCTCACCAAGCAATCCCGAAGTAACCCTCACGAAGTAGCGATTATAACCATAAGATTGTTAGCTTGAAATTTATACCTGGTCGGTATGAATGCCAATATTTTTAAAGATCTTTTGAGAAAGAAAAAAAGCAATAAAATATGGCCGCCACAAAGGCACCTCTGGTGCGTCTGCGCCGATGTTGGACTTGCGCATTTTGATTGAACAAATTCGGGGTAACTTTTACTATGGGTTCCCATCTCACAGAATATAAGAAAGGGTCTAGGCATGACAGTAAGTTCCGACTTTAATTGTTAATAAGGTAAACAAACAAGGTATTGGCGTTGTCCATGGTTTGAGTTCTTTGTTTGCTTGCTTACAATAAGAACGTTTCATGGATTTTTAGTATACCTACTTACATATTTGATTTTTTATGTTTTGTATACGGTACTTACAAAGTTTAATTTTGGTTTACAATATTTATGCTAGTTTTGTAGTTTAGTCTGAGTAAAATTGTGACTATGATAAATATCTATACGAAAATTAAACTTAATACTTAAGTACTATATACTCTATTATACACATATTTTATGTCGAGTTCAAAAACACGAACCGAAAACAGCACTTGGTAGTGGATTTGCTCTCTGGTCCTCTAAATAATAACAGTTAGCAACTATAATAAGATTTCGGAATTCCAATGTACGTATTTTTTTTTTATCTCTGAAACAATTTAAATTAAGTCATAAGCAAAACTTTTTTAATTAACAATTATGTAAGTATTTGTTAATTAATGATCAGAAACAGGGTTCTAGGGGTTTTTTTTCTACAGGTTTTGGTCAACTTGTCATCACAACATATATATTTTTCAGCGAATTCGACTGAAAGGTTTTTTTTTCATCCCGTGCGGGGTCCTTTCTTCATTAAAATACATGTAATGCTATACCTTTCTACGTCGCAGCTCAAGATAGAAATGCACATTTCTTGCAACTCACAGTTAGTGTAATATACATACCATTACGCTATATCCCTTGCGGGGTAGGCAGAGAGAACGGAGCGCCACGAATCCCTGTCTTGGCACGTTTCTCTTGCTTACTCTACAGTCATTCTTCGTTTCACGCATGCTCGCCGTTGGGGTCGTCTGCTCTGTATATTAAAATCTAAGAGCACTCTGTCAATCTGCTCTTTCAAGGTCAGTCTAGGACGACTCCGGTTTCTCCTTCTATTCCTTTCGCTTCGTATACCATACATAATGTAACATCTTTAGTGTTACAATAATGTAATAAAAATACCGCATTCATTCTAAATTAATCTTCCACTTAACAATGGGTAAATAATTAGATGGCCACCAGATGTTTTGTCATGATAGAGTCATGATCTTGATCAAGCATGACAAAATAACGTATCATAGTTATAAACCGATGAGTCATGAATTAAATATAGCTAGTAAGTATGTATATTAAGTTCAATGATCCACATGTGGATATCAAATGTTAATGTTTAATGTATTGAAGGATAATATCCGTATGAGTATAGGTATACACAAAGCCAACTGTACCTAACTTTTATCAGGCATCCATCTTTAGTACTTGATTATTTAGCTCTCTCAGTAGAACTACGTGTAGGTTGATGGAACAAAACAGAATAAACCGAAGGTGCTATTAAAATTAAAAATCCTTACCGTGAGTTGTAAGAAAATGCTTAAGTCTCGTGTCATCTCTATCTAGATCTGTGACGTAACTATAAGGACATTTTGTGCAACTTACGATTAGAGCTCTAAATGACGGAGAATTTGTAACAAGCAGTGTTAAAATTTTAAATAAAATTAAAAAGAGCACGCAATAAGTGCGTTTCGAAACTCGACAGTTTAAACAGCAGCCTGTCAGTCGTATTCGAAGGGGAGCGGATTAAATTGAAATTCCTTTTTTAAATTCACCAATAGGGGGAGGGGTGAAGCCGGATTGGCCCCGCGCGTCCAAGCGAAATAATCCTTGTGTGATTGACGTGGGACTGCAGTTTATGTAACGATTTTTTACTGCCAAGTATTGATCTCTACAACTGTACAAATCGGCTATCGAATCACTACTCATACAAGTTACGATGTTCGAACTTGATTTTTTTTGTGTAACAATGAAATAAAATACTTATATTTAATTGTATACCTATTCATTTTTAATCGTAATGCAAGTTATCAGAAGAGTTAAAACGCGTACCTATGTTTACTTAGGTACTTACCTATACCAAACTTTGTCTTAAATGCTTGCTTATCGTATGGTTAGTGGTCAATTTATTTGTCATAGTTGTTCAGGCCGCCCGTAGGCGTCTGACATGGCTTAACGATTGCTGTTGAACGACAAGAACCGGGACCGACTGCTTAACGTGCTCTCCGAGGCACGGATGATCTCAGATGAAATATGCCACTAGCGGTCACCCATCCTGGTACCGACCGCGCCCAACGTTGTTGTAACCTGTACGATCACTTTTGGACCGTTCTCGCAACTAGGCTACGAGCTCCTCTTTAATTAAATGACAATATTGTAATTTGTTTAGAGTCACATAAGAGTCACTTACTATTACTAAAGAATTGAGTAGATATACCGGTGTCTATTACAAAATCTTGTAATGTGAAAAGCATTTGTTTTACATGCTCCATTGGTCGGAGTTCAACAATAAAATTACGTAAAAATGTATTGAGTCATCGGTCCGTGAACATTGGGTCGAGTAGTGATGTGATGAGCTCAAGCGGTCTTTATCCAAGACCAAATCCGTATCATGTGGAAGTTTCTGGATTGTCAATTATTTAATTTTTAATTTTATTGGAAAACCAACAGCACTTAAGACAATATATAAACCAAACTAACAATAAAAGGCCAATTACAGGTCTTCACTAAAAGAAATAACTTAATTAAATAATTAAGCAAATAGTTGGCACTTTAAACACACACACATACACAGATTATAAATTAATTATATTTAAGTATATTAAAGTGTGATATAAAAACAAACAATTTATTTAGATAAAGACTTAAAATACAATATTAATAGTAATTGTAAACTGGCGACAAAAGAACCATACTACTCGTATCATTCATTTTTACACTCGTTAATTGACCCAATATGCACTGGTTTTTCTTGAATCATGTCAGAGACGATATACAAATACATATACAAATGCCGCCTAGACTCGAAAGAAGCCTCCACTTTGAAAAGGACCACCTTCGCAAGCATAAATCGAACATAATGACTATGCCATTTCATTAGCTCCAAAACTACAATTACATTGCTTTATTTCTTACCGAAACTTTTACCTATGTAAACGAAGAAAGCTAGTTTATCGTAAAACAAGTTCTATAAACCAATTCGTGTGAGACCAAAACTGACACCTAAAGGTATGTGAGCAAGACCACAATTGTGACCACAGTCATGACCAAGACCAAGTTGTGTCATAACACAACTTGGTCTTTATTTTTATTTATTTATTTATTAGGGAAATATATAACATCACTACTCGAGACACCATATGGTATCTTGTTAGTTGGACATATACACCGGACGGACGTGTCTCGGCGGTAAGATTGCGTTCATACTGCGTCTTTGTTAGCTGCGACTTTATGGCCCGACTTTACTTGACTACCTGATTTTTATTGCGTCCTATTTCACACTTATTTGAACTATAAATTATAAAGTAAAACGAAGAAATCAAATTTAGAAAGCTAAACAGTAAGTGGAAGGCAATTATTTCCGCATATAAGAAAGAAAGAATTTAATCCTGTGTGCAACACCGGAAAAAGGTGTGTACAATCCGTACCACACATGCCTACTTCATAAGTTTTGTTTACATTAGAGACAGTTATTGTAGGTAGTTTTAACTTTTTTTTGTTTCGTTCTGTCAAATATTAATATCCAGTGAGGGTAATTTTTATCGGTGATCTATCACCTCCATGAACTCAGTGCTGATACAGTACTGGTGCTTCGGTGACTCTAAAAATTGCCAGAATTTTGGACAGTGTCGGGGCCGACGTGTGATCTCGGGCTGAGACGCTAGTGAGTTGGTTTTTCATTGGTATTTATTGCCTGCCCTGGACATTCTCTCGTTCCCCTTCGTTTATTTCGCCCTAGAAAGATCCCTGGAATCGCTGGGGATCGCACAAAGGGACTGCCTCAGCCTGTTGCCGTAGCGCTTTTAGCACTGCGGCGCTTATTTTCAGGCATCACCTGTATAACGTATATAACGTTAGGTAATCTCACACTCAAGTTTCCTTACATATTTAAATGTTTTATCTTAAGAATCTTTACTACTTTTTTTAATCCTCTTCTATCTAATCGCACCACACCATGTGAATGTGAACACATCCTCCGGAACTGACAGGCTGCTTAGGTAGGTTACGTCACTGCTCGCGCCTCACTAACGGTTTCATTTCACTGTCGTTCATACACTATGTAGGTACGAGTGTATATTTTTTGCTATATATGAGCAATACTTGTAATATTTATTACTATTTTTATAATTCTTATTTTTATTTTTGCCTCATCATATACAAGGCAGTAATGTCCGTGTCTTCGAAAAACTTCTTTTTATCCATTGTACATATACTTCAATATTTTTATCAGACTGGTTTTAGTAACTTGCTAAAGTTATCTAAACTTAGTCTCCATTCCGAGCAGTTAGATTTTTTAGATTTGAACTTTCGAGTTCCGGAGGTTCGCCTCCGGACTCGAAATTATACCTACAGTTGACCGGTATAACCGGTACAAAGCCATTACCATACCGATACTCTTTGAATTATTTGGTTATTAAGTAATTTTACATCAAAAAGTATAAATGTCATAGACACATAGCGTAATGGCGCGTTTCACGAAATGCGTAGGCATTTCACGATGTGCTAAAAAAAGTTAGACATATACTGTAATAGTCGAATTTTACACTATCTGTCTAAGGTTTTTAGCCACTTCGTGAAATGCAGGTCCCTAGTTAGCACATAGCGTCGTTGTATTGATCTGAACCGCACTTCATGATGCCAGGTTTTAAATTTTGAATCTTTACTAGCGCCATTCCTTTTACTGTCTTGATTTGCTTTGTCATTATAATACAAACGTTATAACACAACGTCATCAAAACGTCGTCGTCGTTGTCGTTATAAACTTATAACGTTATAAACGTTATAATATAACCCTTGTATTATTATTATTTACTAATAAATAACCGGTCGCGCAGAATTTATTTGAAAATAAAAACAAATAAAATATATTTGTTTGATATTGTTTGATTTAATACTAAGTATAATGAAGTTCTATCAAGTAGTGACTCGAAACATTGAAAATATACATGTATGTATGTATAGCATTCATAATAAAACAGGGGCAAACTACCAGATGGCGCTAGTTCCATAAAAGAGTGACTAAGATCCACAGCGTAATGGTTCGTAAACTAATTGACTAAATCTTAGACAGATAGTGTAGAACTCGACCATTACAGTATCTGTCTAAGATTATTAGAACTTCGTGAAATGCGCCATTACGCTATGTGTCTACGACATATACACAATAATAGTTCTTTTTCTAAGAATTAGATTTTTGGCAATGCCTAAATATGGATTGGATCGCAAATTATAAAGGCTCTCAGGGATTGTTAGAAGCTCTTATTGTTCAGTCTAGCAAACCCTGTGACTGTTAGCCTGGCGAGGGGTAGAGTAGGCAAATCTGAGGAGGAATAAAGGGCGAGGGGGAGGGGGAGGAGGCGAGGTTTCGTAGTAGGCTTGTGTCGTCCGTAGCACATCGCTGTGCGCAACTGCCCCATGCGCCTCTGCTCTCTGCTCTCTACACCCCGCCCGCTTTCGGTAAGCGTTCGTATTTTAAATCTAACTTTCTTTTTTCTGCAAGTGACATATATTAGTTGCCAGTAATACTAAAAACGAAATATACTTATTATAAAGTTTCACCAGGATTATAATTGAGTAGAGTTAAGAGGGTGCCAATGGTACCTCCTTTTGTAATTTGCGTTATGGAAATTGCTATGAAAAAAGTTTGTTAGTTCCTATAAAATTCAGCAACATTGCAATGTATTATATTCCTGGTCGGGTTTTTAATTTAACAATCAAAAATTTAAGTTACAAGTCATTGTAGAGGTCGCGTCAAGGCAACAAGTAGGGTCGGTGCCAACAAAAAAGTTGCTGCGGCGAGATTGTCGGGCCGGCCGGTGCTTTTTCTCAGAATATGGTACAGTTGGCAGAGTTTGTAACGCTATAACTATTGTTACTGTAGTTTTACATTCTTCTGTAACCTTGCTAACATTACTTATTTGATTAAGAACAAACCTATGAAACTTGTATTTGTAAAACCTAGTAAGGATTAATTTCGGACGCAATTTTTACATTATTGACTTCTAATCTTTTGTAAAGTCTCGTTTTTCGCCTAAATAATACCGATCATTGTTCTCACCGGAAAGTCGTCTTTAATGTTTTTAAAGACTTTGAATCGATTTCTCCGCAAGAATTCACCGCAACTTAACAAGAATATGCAATTGGCTAGATCTTATTTAAAGTCCTATGACCTGGAGAATCAAGCAAAATTTACGAGTAATTTTACGTAGTAATTGTCTGTTGCTGTTCGTTTTCTAATAAAATAAAATAAATATGGAATAAAATGTAAAATTGACTACCCTACTCTCGGACTGGTAACTTCGTATTCTTCGTCTACTTTCAAACTATCCAGCACATACACAGAATCAACGATTAACGTTTCATACATGAAAGTACGTAACAGAGTTATGTTTCTCTTGGAATCTCTTAATTTATTTTTTTCCCTTTTATTTTTTGTGGAATAAAGTGTTTCTTTCTTTCTATCTATTGTGGTAACTAAGGATTTGAACCTTAGAAGTAAGATAATAGTATCACTATGCACAATTCCTTGTCTGGTTTGGGATAAATTGGCAACACTGACGACGTAGATTACGTCATCAATCTTAAGATTTATTTCTATTCAAGGTCAATTATTTTCATTGAGTACCCTTTTCTACAAAATATTTTAGTATCTTCGTGTTAATCTATTAGATGTTATAAAATCCAGTTCCCTCTACCTCAGCTCTTCCACGCTATCACTTTTTAGCCAAGATTAACTATGGTAATTGGACTTGTCACGCCAGCCAGCGAAGAATGGGATTCAGGAAGGGACTCTCACCTTGGGTGCCAATCTAACTAAAGAAAGACATGAGAATAATAACAGCCACTATTGGCTCTTAATACCCAATACCTATGTATTGGGTACAAGAATAAAGTGTTCCAAGTTTAGCCTTGTCAATATTGATACTAACTCCCGTTTCGTCGAGGTCAACACAACACCCATCAATTAAACTGTCCTCGTAAAAAAATCGTATAGTCTCAACGATCTCGTTGAGTCAAGGGAGCGGTAACAGACCATCAAGCTGACTCCGCCATATCTACCAAGACCAGAAGACATTCAAATCGAGTGGGATTGTATTATTTTTATTGTATTATTTACGTTATCGGGGTATTCTGGAGTCTGCGCGAGGGTACGCCTCGCCGCTTGTCGATATCGGTCCCGGTACTACGCATGTGCGGAACCTTGGCGGCACTTTGATAATATTCTGATTTCTCCTTTTATGCATGTTAATGCGTGATATCAGAAAAGGTCTGACCTTTCTGTCTCCCCTTCTCACCATTAGAGGCGTTTGACAAATACACATTATCTCATTATGCCTTTTCAGCGAGGCTTTTTTTTTGTGCGGTTTTGATGTTTAACATTTTAGGTCAAACCATATTAAAATTCATGCAAAAAGAAGTTCATTAAATATGTACATATACTTAAGTCTCTGGCTCTGGATGAAGATCTTTCCACCGCTATGTTACCTACTCATCTTTCAACTTCACTTACTGGGTCTTATTATTCAACCTACCTACTTATTATTCAACAGCAAAGTGATAATAACGAGCATAGAATATAGGTATATATAATATTAATTAACAAGTTTCCACAACTACACTTCCAGAAATTCCAGAATACACCAACCTGTCTCTGATCATGGAAACTTGCGTGTCAAGCTAATATCAAAATTAATGTAGCTAACTCGCAGTAGCCTATTTTATTACTTAGCTGAGTTGAGTTATTTTCATTGTCATTAAAAGTTGCAAAGTTAAAGTATAAACAGGACTGTAAATAAATAATGTGTTCTCGAGGATCGCGTGTCTCCGAAGGATTGGCTTTGTTGTCAATTTTCTTACTAAATAATGAATAATTATTTTATTGTGGTATCCTGTTTAAAACCAGACTGATTTTACGCCTTGGAAAGATCTTCTCGTTATGACTTTTTATTTAGGTATAGAACTGTTTTCTACTGCATACAACTGATTCAAGTTCATGTTTTTGGACAGTCAAAAGTGGCTTACATGAATAAAAGAGCCAAAAACACATTTAAGATTTTTACAGTCTACTACTATATACTATATATATTAAAGGACTGACGTACAGTCGTCATATAAGGAATTTGAGCACCACTAGGGCCTAAATCACGTGCAAAATACTACGACACGAAGTGAATAGGTAGCGCGCCATATCATCGCCCAAGAAGAAAGTGATTATTTACTTCTTGGGAGACTGTAGTTATCTGATATATTCTTACATAATAAAATTATAGTCATGATATGATTCATGTAATTGCAAATGTACCAAAGTTTAGGAACTCTAAACAGATACAAATCATAAAATAAATTTTTATTGCTAAAAACTATTCCACTGTAAACAAACAACCACAAATCCACCGCAAAGGCGTAAGTAAAACTAATCCATGCAGTACATAGCCAAAATATTTCAACCTAAAAGTAATTTTATCTACTTTTCAAACAAAATCATCCGATAGAAGCCTCATATTGACTGCTAAACGTTGTGTAACTTCCACGAGTTAGTGTTTTATAAAACTTGCATAGGTACTGTCAACGTCTTTAGAACCTTGATGAATTTACAATTCTTCCATCACGATTAGGTATCAAGCTTTATTATAAGGAAGTACTCAAACAGCTATAAAATGTGAGCACAGTAGATGCTTAATAATAATTCACCGTGAAGATAATCCAAGCTATCTTGGTTAAATAACGTTTTATCAGCAGCTACCTGTTAAATGGGTGACAAACAATATACAGCCTTAATCTACGTTGATACCAAAATAGGTATAAACCGAACAAACAAGAGGAGTGGGAGCTTCCGCTACCTTAATCTCTTATCAAGAGATAATACTCGTATTAAGCAAATCTTTAACAGAAATCAGGTTAGTATAATAAATCGTTAATCTTGTCATTGTATAAAAAATGTGAGAAGCTGAATAGGTATATAGTGTGGTTCATTTATCGACCCTGATCAAAACTATTTCAGATATTATATAACTTTTATAACATAGTGCCAGGTGATCTGCATACTAAATAAAGCGGAAGACAAATTCGGTAAGGAAACTCATGCTTACAATAGTAAAAATATGATGTTTAATAAAACGGCAGGAAGCCAGCAATAAATCCTGAGTGAGTGACCCCGTGACTTGAATACAGCTGATCCGTTAGGTATGCAAAACGCGCTTTGTCATAAAAGATCCACATGTGGAAATATCCTAAAAATTTTGCTCGAATAAAACTTCTAATACAATGAAGTCGCTTTGTTTTTGAAACGAAATGTGAACATTTTTCATATTTTGTATGCAATTTGAATTTTGTTCTAAAATGGAGTTATTATTAAAGCCGAAACTACTTCGCAGCAATGTGGCAAAAATGTCGTTCAATTTATTCCCAAATTTTAGTCCCGACTGGTCCCTTTTTGTTACCATCTGCGTGCCTTGCCGGCCGACCCGAAAGTCCGTCCAGACACCCAGACAGCTCCACCCTAAAAACCGTTTAGATGAGATTCCTATCCTTTCATTCGCCTGTCAAAATATATATCGTTATCTCTGTCTAAACGTTTGAACTACCAGGACATGTCTCCCGTCTCTTTTTTGCACATGAGTTCAGATTGTTTTATCCCTTCTGACTCGTAGTAATTCGTGTATTTCCGCTTCCCACACGAATAGCAGCCATGTTTGTCAGGACTGTCAAGTCAACGGCAGTTTGGCGCGTATCAAGCGGGCAGGACGAAAGGAACAAGGTCGGTTTCCATTTCACCACCAATATAGGAAGCTTTTGTATCTGTGCTTTCATTGTAAAGTTACCTATTTCTAAAATCTCTGTATAATTCGTTTCAGGTGGCGGTAATAGAGTATCCCGTCTTCAGCAAGGTCAATCACGTACCGAATTGTAAGTTTCTTGCGCATATTACTAATTTTATAATGACTAAAGTAGCATGATATGGTTAATGTTTCAAGAAAATGATTCCCATGGTGAAAGTAGCGAAAGTGATTTGGCATCAGTCCAAAGATAATCCTTTGATTTATTTTTACGCGCAGATAACCACTTCTATTTAGCGTTTTGTTGATTAAGTTGACAAAATCGCATAAAAACTCACAAAAATAAATTAAATTATATGCCAATTATTGGTAGAGTCAGTCATAAGTAGTTTGTAATATTATATTATTTTTCTAGTATAATATTTTATCCTTGTTAGTAATCGTATCGTATCGACGAATACTTTCTTCAAACTTTCCCATGCATGCATGTTAATTCTGCTAAGATTCTTTAGCCAATAGAAGCTTAATCTAGATAGAAGAAAACCCATACAGTAAACATTACAGGGTTATGTAATACAAATACATTCTTATTGGTCTGCTGTTTAATTAATAGTAGGTACTAGAATTTGAGCTTTTATGTTTTGCCAAACTAAGGCAACAATTAATTGTATGCTTTTGTATGTTAGTCCTCCTGTATAATACTTTCCACAGGCAGATCAGGTCATACCTGCTAGTACTTAGAACTCTCACAAAGATGACTTATGAATGTGAACCTTAAACTAAAGATAGCCAGTCTTTGTGCTCGGCAATAAAAGTCGTAACAAAGCCTATATGATAATTATTGTTGCCGAACCAACTTTCTAGGTCAGTGTTTGTTAGCGCTTTAACTACAAAGGTGCCTTCTATTATAGGTAGTCAGTCCTTTAGTTTCTTTGTTTTGCTGTTTGTACAAATAAACTGTTCATTGAAGATGGTAGTAGAAAGCTGTTTAAAAACTATAACTTTTGATTACATCTATACCAATATTATAAAGAGGAAAGGTTTGATTTTTTGTTTGTTTGTTTGAATTGAATAGGCTCCGAAACTACTGAACAGATTTGAATAATTCTTTCACTGTTGGAAAGCTACATTTTTCCTGAGTGACATAGGCTATATTTCATTTTCAAAAAAAATGGGGATCCTTACTTAAATTACGATAAAGTGTAATAAAATATCAAAAAACTTCCTTACATCGCGTACGCTGCGAAAACTATTGATGATAGAACAAAATGATATATAACATTTTTTTAGAACACACCATTATCAACAAAAAAATCAGCGGCAGCGTGTCTCTAACTATTATAGTCATGTCACAATAAGCGTTTTTTTTATTAAAAAAAAGAAATTAAAATACCACCGCTACAAAAAGCTCTTTATTTGTACCTTATCAAAATAAATTATTTATTATTTAAGACTGCTTCAATACCTTTATATTACTTTTTGAATTATTCGATTCTGACATTCCATTCAAAAGATATCACGAGTTTAAAACTTTGAAAAAATAAACTCCATTCGGCTACTTATGCGTTGTAGGGCGTCACTCGGTTTTTTTTTTAATTTACTCTTTTTTAGGAGCTCGACGCAAAAAGGAGTGAATATGTGTGTTATATTATTATTATTATTATGAATGTGTTAAAATTAACAAATCTAAATGTAATGTTTAATGCCCGTGCGAAGCCGGGACGGGCCGCTAGTAATCTATAATATCAAAGTTGACACGACATCTAAAATTGTCCTCGTCATGACAAATCCATATTTTGCTTATCGAAGACAATTTTCTCGCCTATGAAAATGCAAATGACATTTGTATTTAACTCTGGTATATATACTCGTACCTAGACGTGTTGTTTGTTCAATATTTTATGCACTAGTTTTGGTATTTTCAACCGTACCCGTACCGTAGTAGACAATGAACGAACATTCCTGCAGTAGTCATCAATGTTGCAGTTTTTTATACATTGATGGACTCGTCAATATTCAAACATCGATTTTAAACCAAACACACGTGTTTCGAATTTGGCACATATCCATATTTCCAAATTGCTCAATCATTACTACTAAAAAAATTAGGCCAAACATTTAATACATCACATTTTTTATGAGTACACTTTATAGAGCTATTTTTATCTAGATTAGTAGCACTGCTTTAGGTAAGAAAGATCGTTTCAAGTCTAGCACGGCTAATTTTTTACTTTTCACTTTTACTCAATATTGTATTTTATAGTTTAATAATTTCCTTGTCTCGTTCGTATATTTCTGAATTCTGTACATTACGTGTATAGCAACAAGAAATCATAAGTACCTAATTGTTATAATTTGGTTATTATCACTTAAGCTTTTCCCTCCAGTTCCAGCATTCCATTGAATTTATTTCCTAATTTCCGTATGTTCTTCGTGGTTGGCACATTCGTACCATCTCCCATGTAAACAGGCTCCAATTATGCAGAGCGGACTAACAAAATGTGTAAATGGGGCAATTACCGCCGTCTATGTAGGCTGCCGTACAATTAGTGGGCTGCTAATAGTTTTCATCACCAATAGTTTCAAGCGATACGCCGTATGAGAACACATCATACCGAGATCGGCTCTCGTTGTGATCACTACGTTTTTTCTGCTCTGTGTTTCCTATTATTTTTCAAAAGTTAATTTGAATCGAAAACAGTATCGATTAATTTAGTTCCTTCATTATTAATTTCAGTTACATCCATTACTGGAGCGTCACTGGATATTGTTAATTAAAGGTGAGCTTTAAGTTTCCTTTTGTTTTCTGAAATTTTCATTTGTTTAATCAAGGTTTTGTCCATAAATAAGATGATAAAGCAAACTGTCCGTGAAGTTAGATTTATTTGGCAGAAGTAGGTCGCCAGTGCAGGCTTCTAGAGGGTAGAAATTATGTGGCCTCGCATTTATAGCGCAAGAAATTTATGTTAACGACTACGAAATGTAGTTGTAGCGTATAATTTTAGGTTTTTTATTTCGCGTTTCGTTTTTACTCTTAGCTATTTACATATTCTTCCATATTACTAGTTTCTATTGCTATTATACGAGATCGTCCTTGGCCTTGTGAATATTACTAACAAATCACTACGGTTAGTGATTACGTTTTTAAAAATTATGTCAGCTTTATATTGAAGACATAATGAAAAATCTATATTCAAGCATAGAACAATGTATAGCATAACCGATTCCATAACTCTCGATGCCGTTAAAATGTTGATACTTACAGAATCCGGTACCTAAAGATTAATAACACTTTAATAGCAGACATAGTAACAAGGATTATTTTTTCGTTTGCGTACTTTTAATTACGTTTGCTAGATAAATTATTCGAGCAATGGAAAGAAATACAAGAAACAAGTAAAATGGAAAGAACAAACATAAAGGAAGTGAGAAAACTTTGCTGCCTTCATAAATAATTCGCATGTTGATAGGTTTGAAACGAAACATTTTCTGTTTATTCATATTTTTCAAGGAATGTGCAGGAAGTACTTTCCTTTATATGAATTCTAATATTCCAAAAAACTTTATTCGTATATTAACAGCACAGAACCACTGGGAACAAGCGAAATTTCTCATTCGACTTTTTATAACTCTCCAGTTGGATCCTGTGGTCGGTTCCATTGATGAATCCGAGTAATCCATTGACCAATTTTCGATGTCTTCGAACTAAAAGTATTATTTCTTCATGGTTGAAAC
Organism: Hofmannophila pseudospretella; assembly: GCA_947369225.1. NCBI lineage: Eukaryota > Metazoa > Arthropoda > Insecta > Lepidoptera > Oecophoridae > Hofmannophila > Hofmannophila pseudospretella. The sequence goes on along the minus strand of OX376321.1, from coordinate 5,460,368 downwards.
AATGAAAGAAAGAAATATTGGTGATAATGATAATAATATTGATGATTCTTAGTAAGGACGCTAAACGAATTATAAAATAATGCAATAATGTTGGATCAACTGGAGACCTGAAGGTGGTATGGTAGATAAAACTACATACATACTACCAATAATAATGTGCTTGCACATACAATTGATCAAATCTGAAACTGTTTAGCAACTAGTGGGCTGAGCACTCAACAGATTAGTCCAACAGCTGCTTGAATGCTTCATCTCCAGGCTTGATAGAGCTCTATATCTTAGAAGTGTTTCGTACAGATGTTTGAAAAGGGGAGGTCTGGTTAGTATGGTTGCGGGTATACGTATACAGTAGGGGTCTATTCATTCGGGCCCAGGCCGGGGGCGGCGCTCATAGCCCGTATCCGGAGCGCAGGCGCGTCCCCAGCTGACCCAGTTGCTAGCACCGCACCGCGCCGCGCCGCCGCCGAGCGGATGGCGATGGCGGCCTCGTTACGCCAAGGTTGGCGAATCAGCCGGCGAATTCGCGACCCGATCAGACATAGTGACGCGCTCACGGACCACGATGAACTCATCAGAATAGATTTCCATAAATGTACAGAATAAGGTCGGGGTCAACATTTTATTAACGTTATTTTTAGTGCAGAAATTGTGTCAGGCAAATTCCTTTGTCGATGTGGATAGGAACTTTTTGTGTTTTATGATTTCGTCTTTCTGGTGCTTTGTATCAATAATTAAATGTGTCGTGTAGTTCATTATGTATAAGTATTTTCCATTGGAGCATTTGCGTTTTAATTCTAACCAGTAAAGTGCTGAAAACAGAACATTGAAATGCCTAATTTGGATTACAAACAAGCAATAAAAACTTAAAAAGGTGTGAAATTCTGACGTGTTCTCAGTGACTCATAGTGAGGCAGCAATTGCGAAATGCCACTATTACGCATCCACAAAACAAACGTTTTTGAACATTGATTAGCATACTCTGTCTAAAATGCATTCTTCGAACCTTAAACAATTTATTTCCTTTGAGCAATAGATAAACTTACAGTGGAATGTCTCAACACTTTCACTTCACGTGTCACTTTCGAACCTTGTCACATAAATGTGATCACGACTTAACTATTACTCATCGGTGGACATTGTGTAAGACAGTTCAAACACGGGCGTCCTCTACTTGTCTTCAATGTTTATTTTACGCCTTGACTATAGATAGAATACCACAATTACGATGATCGATCACGACAGTTAGGCTACTGTCGGCTGTTACACGGTTAATAAACTCATTGTGCAGGCGACGCGGTGATTTTACGTTTATCGATAAAAAATCCAAGGCGCGTTGACAGCACTATCCTAAATTGTAATGGATGAGTGTTTTGACAATTTGTTCCAAAGATGGGTAGGTTTTCAGTGGTTTAAAATATTATAGTATTAAAATTGGGTTCTTTTTAATTTCAGGAGCTGATGTGGTTTATATTGTCGAGCCGCATTCCAGATCACCGCCGGAAAAAAACTTGAGATAAGTTATTCTATTTACTTGTCTTTTATACAATTCATTCTAGACTTCTATATACTGAGTAGAGACAACACATATATGCAAATAATACCAGGCAAGCAATTCCTCTATCCTGACTGTGCATGGGGCCTATAGGCGATAGAAAAATAATTCTTGTCATAGTGAAATCAGACAAAGAATACATTATACATGTGAGATGAAGACATACATCCAAGGTGGCCAAAAAGTAGACTAAATTACTTCTAATGAATGTATGTATGTATGGATGCATATACATTATCTAGTGCACAGTGCACTAGATAATGTATATGCATATCAGTAATAATTAGGTAGCTGAAGTAAGAAAGCGCCTAAATCATGAGGTGCAAAATTACGATATGGTTTCTATATACATTATTTTACACATTCATGTCGTCCTTGTAGAATACATACATACCTTCACGCTATATCCCATGCGGGGTAGGCAGAGAGAATGGAGCGCCACGAATCTCTGCCTTGTAGAATATTTTACTGAAATATTTTAGTCCTGATGTTTTACTGTCGGCTATTTAAAAATAATACACTTTAGAACATTTTACTTTATTTTACACTTTTGATGAAACTGCGCCACTCCAGAAAACGTCTCCTAAATTAAGACATTTACTGAAGAAATGGACAATATAATTTGTGGTGATAGAATTTTATTAAACAATAAGAAGTTGAAAACGAACGTGTAAAATGTGGTCACTTTGGTGGTAGAGCTTTTGCTCTAATGATAAATGTGGTCACTTTGGTGGTAGAGCTTTTGCTCTAATGATAAATGTGGTCACTTTGGTGGTAGAGCTTTTGCTCTAATGATATTTTTTTAGACAAAAAGCACTGCCTACGATTTATTAAACATATGATGCAGATTGAAATAATTACATACATAAATATTTTAACTAAAAATTTAGGTTGTCTGGAATAAATCACTTTCAGCGATAAGACCGCCTACATTCACTGAAAGAAAAACTTGTTTACTTCAAACAAGAACTCATTTCAATATGAGCATATAAAGTCGGTTTGTTAACCACCACATAACCAAGAAATTGTTCACTTCAACCAAATGAATAAAAAATACTTTAGGTATATGCTCTAAATCAAACAAGCTTTCTTTCAGTGTTGTATTCTACATTTACATAATGCTTTGTCTTATAATAAGTGTTGTGTAATAAAGTATATTCTATTCTAAAATTCCTATTAGATAATTTTTATTTATATAATCTTACGAAAGTGGTAAAATCTTAATTTTTTTCACATTCCAGACATCGACGGCTAGCGAGACATAAAATATTTGGTGCCCATCGGCATCAATATTAGTGCCCTACATCTACCCTGTAGATCCGAATTTGTTTGAAGTGAGGCGACAAATTCGGTTCTAGAGAGGTTTGTGTGGTGCATGCACGGCAACGATAAAGAAACGACAAAGAACACGTGGAGAATAAAGAAATTGCAGAGAAAATTTACAATGCCTCCCCCTTTGCATAGTACTTACTTGTGTTTATTTTATATTATACTAGCACAGATGTTGCAGAAAATTGTGAAGAACTAAACTTAGGACGAGATTACTAAATATGGGCGAAAATTGTTATTCGTCGAGCGTTGTAATTTGCATAACAATGACTTAACGATTAGATTAGTGTAACCATGGGTGTACAGAAAACACTCAAAGTTTTAATAACGAAACAAAGACTTTTTTATTGTACAATGAGAGCAAACGAGCTATTAAGGGTCTCACTGTCGCCCATATACATCTCATAGACATATCTCATCTCACTAATATGTTATTAAAGGGGTTTCAATGCGCTGGTAACCATGGGAACTTAGAGTGCCTCATGCGCTAGTAATTACGCTGGATTTCTTACTCTTCAAACCGAAATATAGCTTTGCAAGCATTGCTACTTTGTTGTAGAAATAGGTAAAATAACAATAATACAAATCCCTATGGGATAAGCCCGCCTTTGTACATATTTTAATGTTTTTAATTACTATGTATTTTTTTTTCTATGTGTGCAATATAGAGACTACAAGCAAACAAACAGACTGACTCTGCATAGATTTATACCAACTACAAAATTTATCTGTGAAGTCGTGAAAAAGGTTCTAAGATTATAACTCCTCCGGTTTTTACAATTCTGTGCAACATTTTTTTCTAGACCGTACCGTATTACTTACATAGGTTCCTAATTTATTAGCGGCAAATATTTCTAGGGTGTCATAGGTAATAACAATAAAGATAGGGCAAAAAAATATTTTTTACTCATTAAAATTTCGAGAAAAGGGACAAAATGATTTGTTCGAAAATTCTACAAATAAATGAATTATTGCTATTCTAATACTGAAATAAGAAGTATGAATGAAACTCGTTTAATTCAGTTATGCCACCAAGGCGCAAAATAATGGGGTTTATTTTTTAGTATGGAAAATTTTCATACAAGTAAGCTGGTTATTTATTCGTGTAAAGTAGTGCAAATGACCAGCACATACCCCCCTCCAAATATTTGCTACTAATAAAAAAGGACAGTGGACTGGTAGGTGGACACATGGGCGAATGGACAAGCTTTTTTTACTAACGGCTGATAATCGTAGTCTGTTCATCTGCCTTACTACTCGTAAATCTATTGTATAAATGTGCTTTACTACGTTTATCCGACACTATAAAATTTCTGAAGATGATTTGACTTCCCCGTAAAGAGCCAGAAGGAGTCATCTTCTAGAAGTTTTACTTGACAATGTTTCCTAATCATTCAGCGATACAGTCTTTATGCAACACTCAGCAAGTGTATCGTTCTAACATAATTTCGATTCACTTGTAGATTTGTTGCTGCTATCGTGTTATCACGAGTTAGACTGTTTTTTCATCAGTTATTTTCTCTATACTATGTACCTTGTATAGTATAGGTACGAGTACCTATACATAGTTTAAAAGGCTTAATTAAATTTACATATTGAACTGCTGCATTTTTTTCCCTAATGTTTATTTTGTCACTGTTTTATAATATGGAAAAAAGGGACATGGAAATTTTTCCGTGAAAAATAAAAGATTTTACTGAATTTCTACTTTATTTTTCCTAAATAACACAACATTGTCATCCGAACCGCATACCTATGCAAACTTTCACACCTGTATTGGATATGTTTCTACATATTTTTCCGAAAACTTTCCAAGATATACGTATTTTTCCATAGTATACCTAATAATTATATTTTTCTGAAAATTCTTACAAATACAGACTACGTGACGGTTCTAGTTTATCTCTTGTTTAATTCAATGCACTTGCTTTCTTATACAATTTGTCATTATTTTGTGTTTTGTATTATACCCGCCTATATGTTTGCTTTGTATTTTTTTACCCGCCTATATACTTTGTATTATATTACAGATGAAAAACGAATCTACTTTTTCTTTCTTTTTATGTTGTTCAGAACTATTTTTGCTAACCGTTTTAGTTGATCATGATCAGTTTATGTTCGCCATTTCCAATCATATTTTGTTATTACAGTATCGTTTTAATTACACAAAAATTAGTACCTAGGTTGGCCACAAACCATACGATAAGCAAGCAAGCAAGCAATAAATTAGCATTAAATATAAATTTTCCGAAAATGGAGTAAAATATGATATTTGTCATTTTGCACATCATTGATACCATCGACGATGTAACGAATATTCCAACCGTCACCCCATACTGTCACACCAGTGTGGCATTTAGAATACCTGATTTACAAATTAGATTCTTGGGTATTAGGTTAGATCTTATTGTATCTTCTAAATCGTTTTGTGTGTAAATATACCATATTCCAATCAATACTTTTCTAAAATTGTATTATTTTCCTTTCATCCCTAATAGATTTTTCTTATTTCCATTTGATGATCTTGTGATGACATGAGTTCTACTGCTATGGAAGATTTAGTGGCAGCTGTGGTAGCAGTTTGGGTTTTAGTTTACTCGAGCCTACAATGGTTTGGCAAAAGAAGAATGAGAGCCGAATAAATGCTGTGGAAATGCGTTACTTGCGTAGTAGGTGTGGTGTAACAGTGTGTGAAGAATAAGGAATAAGGGAAAAGTGTGGTGTGCAAGACGATATAGTGAGTAAGATTGAAAGAGGAATGTTGCGATGGTTTGGACAAGTAGAAGGAAAAGGAAAAGGTGAATGGAAGGGTAGGAAAGGGGAGACCTAGAAGGACCTACGTCGACCAGATTGCGGACGTTCTAAAGAAAGGTCAGGTGAGGTCAACAACTAACCGAAGAGCGTGTATGAAGCGATTGATGAGTGTGGAAGAAGCGAGAACGGTTTGTCAGGATCGTTGCAGGTGGAAATCTTTAGTCTCTGCCTACCCCTGCGGGAAACTACAATGGTATACTACTGATCTTAAGCCACTTTTTCTGTTGAATATAAAATGGGCTATAAACAGACCTTGGACGAAGACCCCATCCCCAGTCCGGATCCGTCTTTGTGTTTTAAATCCCCATCGTTTCCAATTTGAACCAAAATATGTTCATGCCTTTGATCCGTGGTTTTACTACGGACAGATAGCGAACCGCGAAAGTTTTATAAGAGGTTCTATTCTGCAATCCACCTTTTTAGTACTGCTACTCAACAGAAGATGTCGCAAGATACAGGCGTATAAGTTTTTCAGAAAGTAGCGAGGCTTTCATTTTAAATCTTGCTACTCGACACTAGGTGGCGCTAGTTATTCAAACAAGGCATAGAGCTCAAATTTTCTTTTTCTGTCTATGCAACAAGGTGATCCTAAAGTTCTCTATGCTCTACAATATATAAAATTTGCGTAAATAGGAACTCTTTTGTAAAATTTTACAACTTCTTGTGTCATGGATTATGAAAAAAAAAATTTAACAAAAATTGAGATCTATGCTTGGATTAGCTCTCAGAATCATGTAGTGATTACGTTCTCTTTGCTCAGAACAATAAAAGCAACAAACGGATGTTGTACTGTGGATCGCCTATGCCCAGAGTTCAAGGTGCAGGGTCTACCCTACTCTAGGACTCTAGTCCTATAAAAAAATCGTTATAAAACCTGAATGTATTACCTCCTAAAATCGGCCAGATATTTTCACGCTGTCCCTTTCGGGGTAGGCACTATCGCTTCTATATTATTAGAACAGTCAGTCGATGCAGTGAATCTACTACTAACGGATCACAACACAACAAGTAAAAATTTAGGAAATTGTAAATAGGTAAGTACCTACTCTTCTGTAATAAATCCTATACCTAAGAGTTTTCAAAGTCTGAAAGGTTTACGCTTCCTTTCAGACTTTGAAAACTCTTAGGTATATAACGTCTTGTAGAGATTTGAAAAGATTTTAGATATATCGGAAGAGACTGGCCCCCACAACACAGGGTATCCTAGTGTGGGAGCCAGGGAAATCTGAGAAAATGTAAAAGATACTGTCTGCATCAAACTGAATCGGTCTGAACCCATATAAATCTGAAAAACAAGAAAACAGAGAAATAGATTACTATGTGTTCGGTCCGATTCCGTTTCAAAATCGCTGCAATTTTCTAAACGCGTAAACAAATACGTAGTTTTATTCTCGACACTGCCTAATAAAAACACAAATTCAAATTCCTCCGATGAGATCCGCAACAGTTTCATAGCGTCGAGCGATCCGTAGGTACCAAGAATGTATAAGGAGCGAGGAAGATTAATGACCAGTGCAGGACGGCCGACAACCGCGGCCGTGTTTGACAAGCGCAGGTGCGCTATTTTCATAATTGGCCCGACCCGCGCCCTTTCAGCTTTCAGGAAACTTGCGAGTGTCCATGTGAGTGAATCTTACCGAAGTACTCAATAGATTGGACAGGACGCCTTTTAACAGTGACAGGATCGCATAATAATTTACAGAGTACCTATGTAGGTACGAGTATATAACGTCCACATGCCATATAAATTATACTTACAAGGAAAGTACTCTCAAGTGCCCGGCGCCGATTTGATTCATTTTAAGATATATTGCAGAGCATTGAAAAATAACCGACCCGTATTTTTTTATCTGCCCATAGTGGGGGAAATCACTGATTTCACTATGTCCATAAATTCGAAAACTTTGAAAGGCGATTTCTCCCACTAAATATGAATTTGTGAATTTCAGTTCGATACCTTATTGTAATTTACCTGTCAAATGCAAATGTGATATTTTTTGCAAGTTTTATTATAGTCTGACCAGGAATATGGAAACCCTCGCCATATTGCGGAATTAAATGGTACTATTTGTTCATAGCGAACTTCATAACACAGATTATAAAACCTTCCTGGTCAGAGTGTACAAATTATAGCGTTAGTGGTTGTCCTATTGTTAAAACTAAGGATTTTGGAATTCACCCTACGCTAGTCCTACTTCATACTACTATATCATATTACTTTTATTTTACTATATTTACTGTATATTAAGTAATAGTAACCTTTTTCATAACCTCACACTACACTGTCGCTAATCTCTTTAATGTCCAATTAACTTCAGAGGTTGCATGAAAGAGATCGCTTTACATATCGTGGTATTATTCCTGTAGTTTTTAATTTTTCTTATTTTGTGTACAATAAAGTGTTTCTATCTATCTACTTCTGTGGTTAAAATCTTAGTAGGTATGGTCCCATCTTATAATTAGCTAAAGCACCTTCACTCAAAGTGAATTACGATACACTACCTCAAGCGCCGGACCCAAGACGTGAGCGTTTGCGAGGACATGAAAATCTGACGTATCCAGGGGCTCCTCTCACGTTAATGAGCACTATTAATCATACGAACCCGAGTCTTGTTCAAGTCGCCTTAACGTTTAAGTACTCCTTAACATGGTCGACCATCTTAAACCCTGCATCTGTGCCAAAACTAACGATGTGTGATGGATTAAAAAAAGTTGGGGTAAGGTGCTTATTTTGAAATCGTACGACTCGATCGCATATCAAAAGCATGACGTGGTTTGTGATGAAAGATATTTTTTCGTATGTGAATGTGGCAATATTACATAGGTTCTTTATTTATTTACACTTTAATGCACAAAAAAGGTGTACATGACGCAAGCTTAATGCCTAGCAGCATACTTTCCTATCTTTTTATTATTATTGGCTAATAGCAAAAAGCTTCATTATAATTCTAAGTGACATCTCTTTCTAAATATAGACGTAGAAAGGGACAGAACATGTTTTAATTTAAGCTAAGTAAAATTGTTAGGTAGGACGTTTCTTGCAACTGATGGTAAATCTAATTACTGAATAATCAATGTGCCTTCAGTTTTGGTGTTGAAAAATATTTAGAATTGCCTTTTAAAATGTCATACGACACACGAATAATTCGAATATCTAAATTGTCGAAATATTATACTACTCGAAATTTGCAAATTCTATCGAACAGTACCGAAATCAGTCCCTAGTCCAAAATTATGTAACTGAACCAACTGCATTGAAAGCAGGAAGGGCCACGTCAAAAATTACTATTATACCCCTGACGTATAATTAATGAACTGCTTATTCAAATACATTTAAAACTATTATTCATGCCGTTTACGTTTCAAAAGTACCGACCATTTCTTTGAAAGGACTTCTTTTAGGTTATTAATTAAAAATGTTAACCTTATGCGATTTTTAAATATCTCTGATATAAGGCGTAACGAATTGTAAGGGTAAATATTTTTTGTTGGACATTATTCCTCCAACATCTAACCTGTAATACAACGTACATTAAGCAAAATCAGAAGTTACTTTGAAATACTCCTTATTTGGGTTGGACCAAAATTTTCTTTTCGCTTTTCCAGGAACAAATAAGTGCGTACCACATAAGTAAGTTTTTAACTCCTGACCAAAAGGGAGGAGAGTTATAAGTTTGACGCGTATGTCTGTTTGTCAGTGGCATCATAAACTGATGTTGACGCGGATTTTATAATATAAAAGACATTTTTAGATGTTCTACTTCTAAGACATGTCTGATAAAAAATGGATCAAGGGTTTCCAAGATCTCGTAGTATCTTTGATGTCAGATGGGAACTCATGAAAGGAACAGTTAGGTGGTTCGAGATTGAGCCCAATTTTTTAGAACCATGGTGCTTTTCTCTCATCTGGAATCTTGAGAACATTATGATGACCAGGAATAAAGGAAGATAGTAAGGGTTTATTTCATTTTTAATTTAGAGTTATTACCTGTGATCGGATCAGGTAGTGCAATTTTGCGGGATTCCATGACGAATAATGAACATGGATATGCCCAACAAGTAACGATATCCCGGGATAACAAATTCGCTAAGAGCAATTTTTAAATATTCTTACAAGATTATTACTAAATTAGCCGTCATATCGTTGTTTACTTTACACTTGACAAAAATTCTCAGAAAATGAATTGTTTCGGCATAATAAAGGCGACGACTGATAAGAGCGTTCTGAGAAAGTGTGAATGTGAGAAAGAGACAATAAATTCCGAATATAATCCTAACAGTGGTATCTCTTTGCCTCTCTCTCGCAAAGGGATGATGAGATGGTTTCCTTTTGGAGTTCCCATTAGGAGAAAAAGTATTTTATATATACAGAACATTTCCGAAATCCCGCGAGCGTATCCATATTAATATAACGATTGAGGTCGTTAAGCATATTGCACTACCTGATCCGATCACTGGTTATTACTGAGTAAGTAGGTATTTATTTCATTATAATATTAGTCAGAACACCGTCACAGTACAGCGCAAAAAACTTTCATCAACACACTGCCTTTACAAGAAATGTTTTCGGCAAAAATGGAGCTCTCGTCGCCTTTGATACAAAATAACCAATCTAACAAGACCTACCTTCCTCTTTTTCTACTGAAACAAAACAGAGAGAAATGTCGGTAGAGAATGTGTTTGCTGAGAGTCCACAGTTAGCTGGTGGAAAGAGATTTTCCGGAATTCGGGCGATGTTTTTTCCTCTTTTCTTTTGATATTTTCGCCATTCGTCGGCTTCCCCACACCCGGGGAACCTTCTCGTTATTATTATTATTTCGTGAAACCAGGGTCGTATTCGAGGGTGGGCAAATGAAAGTCCACATCTGATTAGTTAGGTATTTGTGGACAATTGCATGGGAGAAAGATATACTCGTACTTATCCAGAAAACAACCGAAGTTTACGTTAACTCGTTTTATGAAACCTATGAAGTCTCTGAGGTTGGCACATCCCTGCCCCTATTTCTTGCTGAATGCGTCACTGAATCTAATTCCTGGGAAAAGTGACTGCTGCCTCTCTCTTATACGTCAGTACACGTTCGCACAGTCACATTGAAATGGATAACGCTATTCGATTAGTGACCTTTGTTATCCGTCTTGGCTTTCGGCACACGTTTGTAATTGTTATTTTAAGGGTTACATTATTTACGTTGCAGCTGTTAATATTAAGGTGATTACATTATTAATAATCGTTATCGATTATGTAAACAATAGATAAATTAGTTGTTTAAATCGTAAACGGTTGAGTTTTAAAAAATCGTCAGAAATGCTATTTGTAGATGAATCTTGTAACGTCTATGTAAAACCTCCGTATCTAACCTACATCATCTTTATATCTACTTTGGACTGTTCCAATATGTTCAACTGTTGTTTCTTATTCTTGCATAATAATACGTAACTCCTCTATTCTTTCTAAACTTACTTTTTCTTTCCATTTATCTTCTTTCTAATTCTGTGTAGTAGGCAAAGTTTGTTCTATCCTACTCATGGACGAAAGAAAAAGTAGTATCCCTCCCCAAGGGACGGGCGTTTAATCTTTCATGAGTATACTCTACTCTTTTAGTTAATGTTTCATTTATTCAAATTAGAAATAGCACCTCACCTGTTAAAGGTACGAAAGATAATTTGAAAACTATTCCCAAGACTTGTGCAAAAGTTTGTAACGACCGGTTTAATTTTGTAGACGACTCTAAATATATGTATTTATAAATGTGTAAAGGAACTCTATTGGAATTCTGAGAAGCTCACCTCGAACTTATAATATTGCAGTTTCCATATCGAAATCCCATTGCAACATTGCACAGCAAACTTTTAATCAAGTCCTGGAGAAACGATTTACTATGATCATAGACTAAGAGAAAATTGGGAGATTGTGCTTTTCGGATATTTATGTGAGTTACCTGCTAAATTGGTGATTGATGCACGTAACATGTCCTGTAATGAGATTTCTCATGGTTTCTGAAAACAAAACCATTCATAATAATAATAATTATGAATGCTATAATACTTTAAATATTTAAAGCATTAAGATCTTTATTACTACTGCATTGCTTGCAAAGGTTTGCATTCTTTATTATTGTTAATTATTTATTTGAGGGTAGTATCTATTTCATACGCCTTATGCACCCATATATTATGTTTCATATGATTTTACCGTCACCTGAAGGTTGCCTGGAAGATATCGCTTAAAGCGATAAGGCCGCCTTCTGCACATTGTATTGTACCTCTCTTTATGTTGTATGTTTTGTTTTTGTCCCGGGTGTGCAATAAAGTATATTTGCATTTGTATCATTTACATCCGTTATCTTTGTCTGATTAAAAATCATCGTTCAATTTCCTTCACTTTAATATGATAGTTTAGCTACCCAAAATATCTAAATATATTTTAAAATCTCATCGTTCTTAATACTTGGAAATAACTCTCCTTCAAAGGAAAATCTTCAGAAACTGAAATTAAATTAAAGAGTTCATGAAGTGTCCTGTAATGGGACTTTTAACTTAATGGATATTTGTCACCGTCGTTTCTGAAAGACACTTTTAATGCCTCCTTCTTTCCCCTCTCTTGGCCACTATACTTTGCCGCATAATTCCAATGATACTTTAACTTGATGTATGTTAAAATCTCACTGTCCTTTCTAAAAGACACTTATGGAAGCCTACTTCAACCTCTTGCCTTTCTTCTTCACTTTGCTGCATAATTGCAATAATTTTAAACATTAGCTTAAATTAACATAACATAACATTAGGTTAAATTTTCTTCGTCCTTTTTAAATGACACTTATTCAATGCCTACTTCACCGTTTCTTGCGACTTCTCTTTGCCGCACCGTCCCCGCAGTCGACGCCCGGCGGCGCCCGCGGCGGGCAGCGCACCATTAATCACTAGTTTTAGTTGCATGCCCTGCACACACCACAGTTTTGCTTCTACCGTCCTATCTATAGCCACGGCTACTTATAAATGTATCCTTCCTGACATAATTCTGTATTTACTGTTAAATTTGGTGTAGGTAAAGATGAATTAAACGGAAGTTAAATTTTGCAGTGTTGTCCCTTCTGATTTTTCTTTTAAACTTTCTCAAGACTATTGTCATAAATTCATAACATACCTAAGCGGTAATAATAGAAGTGTTTAGGGCCTTCAATATCTTATCTTATGATAGGGGGCCGGGAATAACCCAGCGGCATTTCGACCCTTGAGGGTCTTTTGTGCCTACGCCATTTTACACACTGGTTATCTCAGTGTGCAGGTTTCCTCGCGATGTTTTCCTTCACCGTTAGAGCAGTCGGTAAAAGTACGTAAGTCTTCGAAAAATACGAAAAACTCATTGGTACATGGCACTGCACGGTTTCGAACCCGGACCTCCCGCTTGGAAGTCCAGCCTTTAATCAGTATCCGTTTTATAAAAAATACAGTTTGATGCCAATAAACATCGAATAAATTTACCAAAATTATCGTGAAAGTTATTTCTCTAACAGCAGTTACGACAGTGTACTGTAACAACCGTAGCTCTATCTACATCCACCATACCCTAGTTAGACAATGGTTAATTTGCTGAGTCACCATCGAAAGGGTGGTATATCGAACAGTAGTTAACGGTTGCGATCGCGCCATATGGGGTTCGATTCATTGTCAGATTAATTTGTGTTGCTAGCCGTTAGGTACTAAGTTTCGAAAGAGTTTGTCAGAGTACAGAGTAATTCATTCTTTGTACTATACAAAGTAGGTATACCGTGACCAGAAACTAAAAAACCCTATCAAGAGGGCGCCATTGGTAGTTTTATAATCTGTGTTATGGCGTTCGCTATGAAAAAAATACTCCCATTTAATTTCGCAATATGCCGAGGGTTTTTTAGTTCCTTGGCGAGGTATACCTACTAAGAATAATAGGTATGTAACCACTAACCATGATACGAAAATAATGTTATACCCTACATTACACGATATACTCGTATGGTACTCGTACACAATTTTTTATCGACCCCACTTACATGTAACGGACCTCCTCTAAAACCATTTTAACAAAATATTAAAGTTGATATTTAGATTTGGGTCAAGGGAATTATTATTATTTATTAATTATTCATATTATGTTAAATTTTGAAGACTGTATCTTCTTCCATTTAAGCGCTAAGCCCACGTGACAGGCGGATGGACGGACGACGGAACGACAGCAATAAGGCTCCGTCTTTCCCTGCGGGGTACGGACGGATCCCTAAAAATTGTCTTCTTATTTTCTGGTGCAATTGCATGCTACTTAAAATTCGCATGCAAACCTTTGCCAATACAAAGAAACCGTTCATAAATCATTTTCTACCTTATTTCAGCCTCATTTAGAACAACGGTAACTTCCACCCGTTGATGTATTGTTAGTAACAATAACAACCCTTTTTGCAACTTTTGGTAACTACTGTTTGAATTTGTTACAATTTTTGTCAGGCTGGAGTAATTTATGGTGATGTATAGGTGGTCTATATGACAATTGATAAATGGTTCTGCAAGTCACATGCCTTTGTAGGTCAGTTTTGAACTACCCTATACTGATAATGCAATGGTAACGTCTTGGTAGAGGTTTTCAATCTTTCTGAAATACGACAAGGCTGTGATAGTGTATCACATACGCATGTAAACTTACTTTAAGACATAGTTACTTTTAAGTACCTATTGAAATGTAATTATTGTGTTATGTGGTGCAAATAAACTATAATTCATTCACTCATTCATTCATTCGTAACAAGCATCACAGTGAGCATTATTCTTATAAAGAAAAAAGGCAAAGTTTGTGTATTTTTTGTGCTAGGTGAACTCAAAAACTACTCTAATGAAACATTATTTTTCGTCTGTAGTTAGCCTGGATTTTGCGGTATGACATAGGCATCATCATGATATGAGCAGTAACCATTTTACTGATGTATGGAGTTTCTGATCTATCAAAATTAAATTTTGGATTCTTATAGTAACAGGATGAATGAGTTGTCTAGATGTTATTGGTCGCGCGTAGTAAAGTATATTGGTCGCGTTATTGTAATATTCCTGCTTTACCTATATAGTTATAAAAATCTCAAAATTTTTGATATCGATATATTAATTTGCCAATTGACATAGAAGGTTGTTATTGATTGGTGGGAAAGACCAATCAATAACAACCTTCTATACAAAACTGTTACCACTACTCAGTCATTAAGGAGTCGGGTTTGAGCTGCGCTGCCGCAACCGTCAGAACTCCGTGGCATTTTCGACAATGGCGCACTAATGATCGTCTTAACATTCACATCGCCCACGCGCGGCTTTTGTCT
This sequence comes from Hofmannophila pseudospretella, assembly GCA_947369225.1. Taxonomy (NCBI): domain Eukaryota; kingdom Metazoa; phylum Arthropoda; class Insecta; order Lepidoptera; family Oecophoridae; genus Hofmannophila; species Hofmannophila pseudospretella. The sequence continues at coordinate 5,445,341 of OX376321.1, read as the reverse complement.
CCGAAAACTCCGAGTTTTTCATTCGCACAGCTATTTTTCAAGCAGCACGATACAACCGACTAAGGAGGAGCATTTCGTGCAAAAACAAAGTCAAGACCAAGACCAACAACTTGGCACTCTCATTAGCAAAAAATAGATAGGTAGACACTTTATTGCACACAAGATACACAAACACAAAAATACAGTTTCAAATTGAGTTGTACAAAACCGGCCTTATCGCTCAGAGCTATGTTTTCCAGGCACAGATGACCGAATTAAGTATTGTAAAGTGACTGCAATATGGAGATAATACCATTCATCAGCTGAAACCAGCATCCATCACTGAACCAGAGTTTGTAACGGTACGCTTTCGGCAGGTTCCCGAAAACTGTTGTTACATACAAATTCTACATAATTACACTGTTTTACATAGTTTTCATCTTAATGTTGAGAATGTCTAGGTTATCTGTCGGTTTGTTTACGTTCTCGTTGACATTTAGATTTTTAATTATTTTCTTGGCACAAGTCACTAGGCTCTGGCCAAATATAAACATTTTCATCCGAAGTCGTTTTACGTGGAACGGAGAAAGCACGTGAATGGTTTTGCTAAGTGATATAGGGCCTTTATTTCATAATACTTCCACGATTGATTGAGAAAACGTTGGTAGCTCATAATGAATGGTAAAAAACACTGTCTGTAACTCTTTTCATTCGAATCTTCGGACGGAGAACATCGCCTTTTTTAAAATATGAAGGAATTTTCCTCCAAAATGAAGAAAAGCACTCTTAAAAGGTTAGCCCTTCGTTTTCTGTAACTTACAGCCATGAAGTTGTAGTGACCGGTAGAATAGGACTACCGCATATCTTCCCGTGGGTGTCGTAAAAGTCGACTAAGGGATATGAGGGAATACGGTTCAGCTGCTCGCATCCGTAGTTTCTACCATAAGGCCCCACACATGAACCCTGGGAGTAATAAACGAGCAGCCCACTGGTGGTAGGACCAGGCTGACCGCGGCTTGTCATAAAGATATGCCGCCAAGCGACCTAGTCGTGTTTCAGCATGATGTCTGGGGTAGCCACCAAAAGAACGGGTCCGGGCAGTTATTCTGACATGCGCACCGGTTCCGGTGCTGCGATGTGTTGCCGCGCCGGGCGCCTCGTGGAGGGTAGCGGGATCCGAAGCACGGTTCTCCGATTGCCGACGAAGTAATGGTTTCGGTCTTAGTTTTGCGCTTCACTAAAGCCGGTTAAATACAAAAAGCGCAAATGATTGAAGGATTTGGGTCAACGGGTTACCTCTTGAATGGCCGCTGTGTTTCTTGCGACACAAAACTTTTCAATGCAAAAGGGAGGTTGATAGGTTCATGGGCACACATACGCTTCGCGTTGTTTTGCTACTGGCTGTAATTAACTTGGCGATGGATACGTAAATTATGTCTTGTTATGTATTTATAATCTATAGGAGTTGGTACTATAGTAGGTATTAGTGAAATATTAAGAAAGGTAAGGTACCATTTTATAGGATATTTCGTAACTTCATAATATGATTGACATGAAGTACATTTAAAAACACTGTCATTTATCTAAGGAATATAAAATAACAGTCGTGTAATATTATATTTTGAAGCATAAAATTTAAATGTATATAAATTCAGAGTATAGAATGGTATAGATCCACCCCCTAGGGTGGGACGGTGGGTTATGGATGGCATAATGGTGGAAATATTTTTCTTAATATAAGGTTATCCTTAAACAGTACTGTAACAGTACTGTTTAAGTAACTAAAAAAAATTATACATTATAATTTATTTACCTAAAATTTTTTTTACACGTTTTCAAGTTTGCTGTTGGACCCCGCACTAGGGCGACCCTGTGAACTGTAAGCTAAGTAAGTATATTGTTGGAATTGAAGTGATTAAAAAAAATCTATTTCAATAAATTTGACCGGAAAGGAGTCGTTCATTCTTTTAGATATAGGTATACCCAGATATAGCTTAAATATAATAAGCTATTTGTATTTTAAGCATGAGTTTGACGTCGGTACATGTGACATTACCATCTATTAATCACATTTAGAGCCGTGTCGTGTCGATCTCTGGAACTAAATATAAATTCAGTATTACTAAATTGGTTCCTAAATTCATTCACTCACAAGACTGCTCTAAATAAAACTTAGATGTTTCTATGAATATCTAAACATAAATAGATCTTTTCAGGATTTTTAGAAAAATTAAAGTAAATTTTACGTATGTGTAAAATTTTAAGTACCAAGTAAGTAAGTACTTAATTATACTTATATATTGTTTAATAACAATTTATTATGCTATCTATTTTTCTGCTTGGAAATATCTAAGTATGTGTTAAAAGTCTAGACGTAGTAAGTAAAAATAAATATCAATATTCAGTAAGTACCATCCTATGGTACTTTATTTTGGAACCCGTTTGGAACAACCTTTTCGTTCAATGCATCATTATAATTTTTACATCAATGGATCTCATAACAAAAATCTCGTGAGAATATCACGTCAACGCAATCATTAGTAACAAACATCTAAACTGAATTGTATTGTTGGTGTGAAAATGGAAAAATCGCCGGTCCATGTGGTGGAATCCACTGAATGGTCCAATTTCACGCGCCATAAAATATCTCTGCACAATTTAAAAACTTCGATTCGAAAATGGATCGCCTTGTTGGCGGCCGTATCGAATAAAATAAATCGATGGGTTTTCAAAAACGATTTCATTATGTTTGACAAGGGATTGAGGGGTGTTGACGAAAGTTTAAAATTTTGCTAAAAAATAATTCGTTGTTCGATGTGTTTTCTAATATTTCTATTCATAGAATGTTGATAATTAATAACATTGTGATACTAAAAAATACCAAGTACCTACATAGCTGTACCCATGGAAGTATCTAATATCTAGTATCTATCTCTCCATTTTATATGCACCTACCTAAATATTTTTGAATAACCCCATGGTAAGCTGGTAGAAAATGCCGCAAGGCATTAAGCTCGCCTCATGTACACCTTTTTTTGTGCAGTAAAGTGTAAATAAATAAATAGGTATTTTATATACCTGTACCTAGTTTTAATAACTCCAACCTTCATAGTTAACCTAAGTATAATTCGTATGACTTACAATTAGAAGTATTCTGCCGCTACGATAATCTTGTTAATAAATTTTTAGGGCTTGGATATTCTTAGGTGTAAGATATGAAAAACTTGAAAAATGATTGCAGAACTACTAACCATGTAGACTATCAAAACCGGGCTTTAAAAATGCTCGCATCAGATGACAGATGGTGTTATATAACATAAAAATTCGCCAGAGACACCATCTTTTCAACTCAACCAGATATCATCTGCGTAACTAAAGCCCCGGTCATACGTGTTAATTCCCCAATTCCCAAAGGCCGAGTGGTCATCTAACCCCCTATAATCCAGTGGAGCAGTGCCAATCAACACTCCTCCCTACAGAGGGTCGAGAGGGCCGTAGGGATATAGGGGACAAAGATGAAGGGACCACGGTAAGGGGATAAAGTATAAAATGGACGCGCGACGAATTGTGAGGGATGGAGGGATAGAAATGCATTTTTATAATGCGGAGTTTGATTGTGCAGTGGATAAAACGTTTGGAAAACGGGGTGAATTTTGATTAGACATGTTGTCCCTACTACATATAGAACCTTCAGATATTGCTTTGGTAAAAATCTTACGCTTACATATGTATGCTATTAAAGTATTATATTAATATACGCTTATGCCTATTGGGAACTTACGTATAAATACATTAGGCACAATAAATACAAAACTGATAGGTATACAAATTAATCGTTACACAGGAATCAATGATTAATAATAATATACATTAGTGCATTAATAATTAATTGAAATAAAACAGTGAATCTTGATGGAAAACGATCGATTACATTATTTTCATCTTTATTAGCAAAATATATTCATTACAGTATTTTCAGTCTGAAACAAAAATGAAATGCCTGTAGCATAACTTTGAGAATATTTTCAGTCGCTGAAAGCTTTCCTTGTTTTAATGCGCTTTCAATGTAAAATTTAAGGCGAAACATGTTTGAGGTGGGTTAGAGTATAAAACAATCGTGAAAATCGCTTTTAATCCTCGAACTTTTAATCGCGCCCAAACTACCAGGTAGTGTAATTAAAGTTGGTACCCTACCCTTTGGTCACGGCACTAATTAAATGTGTCCAGAGACCGTTGCCAGTCCATTAAGCCCGGGTTTTATGACGGTAGTCGAGAATTGTTGTTTTTCCACGACCCTCCGACCGAAATCCCTAAAGTCCGCTAGAGTGGCGTCCGCTGACCAATGAAAATGAACTCCCTGTGGTCCTGAAAATGATACGAAATTGGTGGAAATTCGGCTTTTATATAGGGTCCAATTCAAATGGATAGAGGACCACAACTTTTGTTTTATTCAGGGCATCAGCTTTACCTGCTGAGAGGTAGTATTTAATTGGATTAAAGATTGTTGATAAGGGCTTTTAATCTAAGCGTGGAGGCGGTCACAATCCGGTGACATTTCATTAAGGGATGGGTATTGATTTTTAGGCTTTGTACACGCCATTGGCCGCCCCAACGGCGTCATAATAAGTGGCCTTTAGTTCACTTTCACTCACGTTGTAAACCATTAATCTAGTTATAATGAAATTATAGAAGCCATCACAAAGTAGCATTAAGATTAACGTATGCGTGAAATAATAAATTATATATATCGTCTTGTCTAACATTTTTTTCGATTGGTTAACTTCCATCACGATTTAGGGGCCTGCATCCGCTGTTCTGATTAAATTTCGCTGCAAAATTGATGCCTGTTAGCAAAGGTCACGCCTTTCACACCTAATATAAAGAACTAGTTCCATATTCATTAACCGTCGGATAAAAATTACTGCTTTGAATAGAACGGAAACCATGCGAAAATAATAATAGACGCAACTATGGGATACGACGAAATTCACAACTGCGTCATGGAAAACTAGCTGTCAGTCAAAATTATTGGATACTAATGTTGAATTATGATTGAAATAATAGTACATTACTGCAGAGGCCACGAAATTAGCCATTATTGACCATGGATCATATTGAAACGACCCAAGGCCAAAAATATTATTTCGGCTGATGCTTTTCTCAAATAATGCGAGGAAATCGAAAAAAAATCATATTCCAAATACTGCTTCCAAGTCGAAAGTACTAGGCGTCCATAAAAGGAAAGAAGTGGCGTTTTCAGTAGTAGCTGCTGCTGGTGCAGCTCGCACTGGTGGTGCACGTGTCGGGGCAGCGGAATCGAATGAAATCTCTTTAGTCCGCACTGCGTTTTGATATAAACAAATTCGAATTTTAAAAAGTAAAAACAAAAGACGAGAGGATTCCTGGCCTAAGCCCGGTAAGGCTGTATGAAAATATATTAATGTCGTCAATTTTTTTAATATAAATAAGCTTCGAGACAGGAAGTATGTACTTCCCTGGCTCAAAATTCGAATGTATTGAGTACATTTCCGAGCATCTTTGAGATAATACCATTACATTACAGGGCAGTTACGATGCTTTTATAAGAACCTGAAGATTTATATTCTAGCTAACGTTCTAGTACAATCTTACCACACAGAATGAGCATTAAGTTTGCATAAAATTCTACATTTCTTGCTAGAGCTAAGTTAAAGTAACTGATCATTATAATTTCTCATAATTGTAGAAAAAGAGTAAGTATTTTAACAAATGTTTAACTTATTTGTGCTTTGCTTATAAAAATAAGTTGCCATATTTTTATAACTTATATCCTAAATTATAAAATGGTCCTCCAGGGTGTTACGCTTGGTAGAGAAAGCTCTAATGTAATGTTTTCGTCGCCATTTCAATAAAATCAACACACTTATAAATAATTCTGTAGGTATGTAGGTACCTCGAAATGTTGCTTGATCTTGGCACCACCGTTTGATTGAACAGCATGAGTAGTATTATTAGTGTAGAAGCACGAATGGCTACTTATTATTTTTGACGTCCAAAACATACTTCGTGACTCTGAGGTGTTGGAATGTGTTTTAATTGAACGAAATCACGACATGGAACACACGATCGGTAAGTAATATAAGTATCTACGTGTAATTATAGTGGTACAGAAATCAATACCCAATACTTGTTGTTTTGATATCATAATTGAGTTTTAGTTTAGATATTACCGAAATATGTGTCGTATAAAGATAAAGTAATATTATATTAAAAAGTTTTACTTTTCTCCATTCTCAATTTCAACAAAAAATTATACGGTGTGTTACCCGTGGACTAACTGCTTGGCACTACCTACTACTACTACTACCTACCACCTACTGAAAAGCCGGAAATAACCCCATCGGCACTTCGACCCTTGAGGATCTCTTGTGCCTACCCCATTTTACACACTGGTCATCTCAGTGTGTAGGTTTCCTCGCGATGTTTTCGGTCGGTAAGTCGGTAAATGTACGTAAGTCTTCGAAAAATACGAGAAACTCATTGGTACATGGCACTGCACGGTTTAGAACCCGGACCTCCCGCACGGGAGTTCGGCGTTCTTGCCACCAAATGGACAGACACTCACTATGTATTTCTATCCCTTTTCTTTCCAGTTTTAATTGTTATCTATTTCATCTTTAGGTATTTATTTATTTGTACTTTTATTATTTATACTTTTAATATATTTTTGTTACTGCCGTTTCATCCGTGATGCCTTCGTCCTGGCACAGCTAAAAACCAGTGCTGCGGTTCTGCCGTACCGGTCGGACCGCAGCACATGCTGGGCATGTGTCCTTTTAATATTGGATTATTTTTTAAAATATTTTTCCAATATTTTTAAAGTTTAAACCTATCATTTCTAAGCCTCTAGGCATATGTACCGCCTATATGCCGATACGTACATAACTGTTATATATCTGTACAAAGCCATGTGCCGGCCGGCCGGGCGGAAGACTCGACCGGCGCGCCCGCCGGGTGGTATGTCACACAGCGGGTGTTCCCCAGTTAAATTGAAAAACAATCTCCCGCCATTTTCGCTCGCCGAACGTAATAAATCTATGTACAAAAATTCTACACGTTATTTATGAAATCTATCGGAGAGCGGCTCGATCTGTCCGATTGTAGTGCCGGCCGCGTGAAGTATAAAGATGGAGCTTGAGAAATTGTATGCTTCTAGCCAGGGATGCGTTGAATTACTTAAGGTTCAGCTAAAGCTAAAAAAATAAAAAATATTAATTAAGTTATTAATATAAAAATTAATTTTAGAAAATGTACATAAAAGCGTATTTACTCTGAATTGAAAATGGCTCAAAGGCAAGCATTTCCAGATCGAATCCACCTCTGGACCGTTGTGGTAGACCAAAATAAAAGACTAGATGTCTGTCTGTACATATTTCAAACTAAAACCTTTTCAATATCAAAATCGAATCGAATCGCTGGTGGAAGCTAGACTGCAAAGTCTGGAACATCGGCGCAAGGTTGCCTGTCTATCGGTATTTTATAGGATACATTTCGGAGAGTGCGCATCGGAATTGCACGACCTAATTCCAGCATCTCCATTCCGCCTTCGGACTACCAGGCGCGGGGAGGGGTTCCATCCTTATGTTATTGATATCCCATCTGCTCGTACGAAGCGATTTGCTTCTTCGTTCATTATGCGAACGGCTAAGGAATGGAACAGCCTGCCGGCGGCGTCTGTATTTCCCGAAATCTACAACCTTGTATCTTCAAGGCCAGAGTGAATAGGCATTTACTGGACCCGCATGCTCCATCATCGACCTCATCGTCGCTTACCAACAGGCGAGATCGAAGTCAAATGCGGGTTTAGTAGTAAATAATTTCCTGATTTCGTAAAGCAGTGAGTTTTACATATGTAGGTAAGATCCAATCCAATTTAGTGTTTGTAGTAGGGGTCACCAATTGTAGGAACGCGCTATGTAAGGAGATGGAATGACTTAACGTCAGCTGTATGAAAGGGAAAAGGGAAGATCTTCCACCAGGCCGGGTGTTGTGCCTTGTGACCAGATGTGCTGGTCCGACTGTGGATGTTTGGAACTCGTATATATACGAAGTCCTAGGAAAATTTCGATAGCGCGTTCTAAGCCGATGTGAGTAGGTACTGTATCGTAGTGGCGCGCGTCGTGCGTCGCCACACATATATTTTAGAGTCTATTTTTAAAGAGTAGAAAACTTTCCATATATGTCCATACGGTTACAAAAAGTAAAGGTTTCCACTTCCACTATTCAAAATTATACTGTTAGTACACAGTTCGTTACTTATTTTCAGTATATTGGTATTTACAAATATCCAAGTCTGTTATAATGAAGGTAGATAAATTAAAACATTTCTTTGTTCCTTTTTCACTTCTATAAAAGGGATTTACCTCCATATTTTTTCTAATTCAATATACGACCATCGAATCGTGCAGACTGTTTTTTTTCTGAGCCCGTTTCCAATACAGTAGACTGCTGAAAACGTTGAAAATGTCAGTTGAAACCAAAAAATTCAAATAAAAAATTAAAATTATTTTGCCAGCCAGTGTAACCGACGAAATGTGGCCATTGTGGGATTAATTGCATTAATCATGGCCAGTGACAGCTATTACATTTTTGGTGCTCGACTTTTGGTTGCGTACTGGCTACGACACGACAGACAGACAAACTCTCATTCGGAACACGAAACAATACAACATTGTTCCATTTCCGTTTGAAACAACTAAAGATATAATTTAAACTGTCAAGAGGATTGGCTAAAGAAATTGGAGATAAATAAATAGGTTCTTATATTTTTATATTCATCATGTACATATGGAGATTTGACCACATAATCGTGTTGTGTAGTAATCCCGCGACCAGCGCTCCATCTAGCACATTAGGCGAGACCTGAAAACCAGCGTGTCGCTGAGGTCTCGGCCATTTCATTAGACACAGGGCAACACGTGTTATAGATATATTTTGTTTATAGGTTAAGAATTAGAATAAAATAACAATATATAATGAATAAATACTCTTTTATTTTATTTTATTATTATTAATACTCAGCCTGCTCGAATCTATCACCTTTCTCTATCCCGATGCATGGTAAGGAGGGAGAAAACTCGAAACGAGTTATGCTATACCTTTTGTACATTTTTTAAAAATATTTTTTTTCGTTAATTAAGTTGTTTTGTATTTTGTATGTGTGTATAATAAAGATTATAAGATTAAGATTCTTGTATGTACTCTTTAGGTAGAACTTTATCAGATAAGCAAATCAATTTTCTAGTATCAGGGTACAGAAAAACTAAGATCCGTCTACATCTGGACATCAAAGAAAATTCTGCAAACATCTATAAGGGTATTATTATGTTATTCACAACTATCATGAAATAGGTTGCATTGGTTATAATAAAACAGTTTAACAATCTAAGGTAGGTATATAACCATTATTATTATTAACTCTTTATTGTACACACACAATATAATACAAACTTATGTGACAAAAATATGTATAGCACAAAGGGCGTGACTTATCTCTAAGAGAGATCTCTTCCAGCAAACCCCAGTACCATAAACATGAACAGCCTATACCTATGTATAGAGTAAATGGATATTTATGCAATAGTAATTGATCTTTAATACCTATGTATTAAAGATCAATTACTATTGCATAAATATCCATTTACTCTATAAAAATACCATAATTTTACTTATATTTGAATATAAAACACATTAGCTCACTTAAATTTTTTATTACATTTTTAACGATTATTTTTGTCTCTACTTCCGGCACACCCCTGTATACGACTTATTACTTACCTACCTTAGTTTTTGTACGATTTTAGTATGTTTAAGTACCTACTCACCTGTAGGTATGTTTTATATGCAAAACGAGCTTCTGAAATGAAAATTTAATAGCAGTTTAAAAACATGAAGATCGATTAACTTTTAAAAGCTTCTTCCATTAACAAGACGGTCTGGGTCTGAGCGTTACGACTTCATTACCGCAACGTTTCGTACATAATGGGCCCACGCTCATCTAAAGAGGATTGAAAATTATACCTCATTACATTTTATTACGTAGGTGTACATAATATTAAAGTACTTTAGTATGATTGGCAAAAAATCGTAATGATACGAACTTACTTATTTGTTACGAATGAATAAGTCGGCGCTTTAAAAGAATTTGATCTTAATAAGGCTATTGTAACTATGTTACTTTCTGTCGCCAATTAAAAGGTGTGTGTTTTGTTAGTAAGTGAAGTGCCTAAAACGCGTACCTTTTTTTGTTTTTATTTCCACACACACATACAAACAATTAGGTACAGAAGATAAAAATAATATTAAACAAATATATTTAAAAAAAAGCAAAAGTTATTATGTTCGATGAAGGTGGTGTGCAGCACCGGAAAAAGGGGACTACCTCAGCCTGTTGCCGTAGCGCTTTTAGCACTGCGGCGCTGATTTTCAGGCATCCCCTACGTATTTCTTAGTAAACTGTTAGAGAAATCTTTCAGAAAAATCTTAAAATAAGGACGTACAATACCTAACTGCTCCAAAATCTGCAACAACCATCTACGTCTGTGGAGGCTGCACGCAGATTTTAACTAGAGATTTTAGAGCGTAATTCTAGCTAATTTCTAGATATCACATACAGTATCTAAATCAGCACAGAATACAAAAAAACATTTCCAAAAAATAATAATTTTATTTTCAAGTAATTAAATGTCGAAGAAACTACGAGTAACTATGAGTTTCGACAATTTTTTCAGGCCTGATCCTGATCCTGATCCAGGTCTGATACTTATTCGGCCGGCCTCTAATTTCCATGAAGGCGTAAGTCGTAGCGCGCACACGCAGAGGCTTGGCGCATGATGGCTGCGCGCGCGTCCATTGGTTTCGCCGAGTATGGCGGTGCGCGCAATCATCAATTACGGCCGATTGTAACGGAGATCAAAGCGGCCGATCTCAACGCATGCGCAACACAGATGTAAATTATGATATACATTCTACGAAGCCTACAAGAGCCTTGGGATTGCAAGACATTCTGTACAAACTTACCTCAAAAGGATACTCGTAGTATAAAATACAGTTTTATAGTTTCGATGAACAACGACATTGCTCTTTCTGAATTGCAGGTGTATGGAGGACAAAATAAGCACATAGATGTTTCTGGCATGAGCTTCTTGTGTGTCAAAACGTAGTGGAACGTTGAGCTATAAATTCTCGGTTCCATGAAGACGCTTCAGAGGCATGCAATATACTTGTAGGATTTCTGGTTTTGGTCGAGTTGGGCTATACTTATACTCTAGCCATTGGAAGTTAGTAAAATAGGAGGTCGTAACCACTTAAACCACTATGGTAATTACTCACATTTAAAATGCGATGGAGTCCAGAAATCAAGATTTGAGTCAGGCGTCACTTTACAGATATCCCGACGCCCTTGATTTGTACCTCTTAATAATCGTGGAATACTAAAGAAAACAACAGTTAATATAGGTTATTAAACAAATTAGATGTTGAAGACAGACAGGAATCCGATTATTGTCGTATAACTGAACTTATTAAAATTCTAAAAAGAACTTCTAGAGACCATTAATATAAAACTATTAGTATAGATAAGTATAATGCTGCTAACACAATATAATTTTAACTGCAAAGACAAAGGAGAGTTAATGATGATTTTCAATTTCCATTTACAGAAACATCAATAAATTGAATCTAGGTTAACTGATATGAGATCATCCGAGTACCTACATACACACAAAACAAAAGGCAAGACAAGATCGTGAGGCACCAAGCTGATTTGATATATTCTGTACTGCAGAATCGTGCGCTGGGGTGTGCACATTGATTTATCGACTGTCGATGCGAGTATATCGATGTCGATGTAAAATACTCATCCTCATTCCATTTTCAAACAAGAGATTTGTATACAACATAACATGTAAAATATTGCTAATATTTGTCAATTGCTGAATGTACTCGTAAGCCTCGCTCCGTTCAAAATAAGAGAATCCAAAATATGACCGACAACAAAAGAGGAGGAGGATCACAGGGGTACCAATATAATGTATATAATCCTTTATATAGCTATTTTATTTCTGTCGGATTAGTTCAGTATATAATACTTGTATTGTACCTTACTATCGGTAGTTTGTTCTTTGTGGAAATCGGAAACAACCTTAGGGGCTTTACAGGAACTTTTTGGGCTGTCTTATTGGAAGAAACTTGGGACTATCCTTAAAAATAGGTGGACAACTCGACTAGGAAGACTGTAAACCTACGCAAAAGCAGCTAAAGAGTTCTAATACATATATAAAACCATGAGAAAGCTTCTATAAAAAAGGAATCCAAAAGCTGTGGTTACTCATCATTATTTACGTCGAAGCAACCTCCGCGATAATTACGAAAGTATCACCCGTTATCCTAATATTTAGGAGTGGGAGGGATTACTATTTTTTCTTTCATCCAAGCCTAATATTATTTAATTAGTATTCTTCACTGACTATTATTTCTATACATTCTATTCAAGTAGGTTTGTATTTTGCTCAATACCTTATTCTGAGGAAAAAGCAGCTGACCTCGTTCTACCGCAGCTTTGCCCATCTTTCTAGATTAAAATTAAAAAAAAAGTAAATTGATTAGCCGACATGCGATAATGGCAGGTAATAAATTCCTTATTTGAACGGAATGCTTGAAACTTGATTGATTGAATATTAAACTAGTGAACAGTTAACTGTAGCTTGCAGCTGGATTCATAAATTAACATCGGAGGCATTTTATTAATATTTATAATGTTTATTTACTTACCATCTTCTGTAAATATTTAACCTTAGGAGTTTTATTTAATTAATCATCTTTACAACTTTTATGTAGAATATTAATCTTTCTTGAGACATCTCTCAGAATTAGGACAGTGTTTACTTTCACATATTATGTAAAGGTTTATGTACCTATTCCTACCAACTTAAAATTTCCAGCATTTTTACTTTATCAACACTCACCTTTACAACCTTCAGAATATGTACGTAATAGATGTTAAGTTCTTCAAGCAATTTAATTCAGGGTAGAGTCTTGTCAATAAATCTTGCCGAGATACGAAACCCGGCAGATGACATAGAGATACCTACATCTTTTTCTTCTTTTTGTCGTGTTGTTGTAATCGCCAATCTATTGTCAGAGTTGTTTACGGCGCACATAGGCCCCTGACTTGGCTTACATAGATATACTTACCTCTGGACTTAAAAACATTTAAAAATGAGCTTGATATCCATATTTCGCGTTTCTTTTAATGACCGCCGACCTTTTAGTAGATAGCACCGAGAGAGCAAATCTTAGTAACCAATCGTGACCCAATTACACGCGAGATGTGCCGTGTCCAGTCAAAAAAGCAATGAATGGAGGCATGTTTACAAACATCCTAACCTAGGCTAATGATGAACGACAGGGCGTGCTCAAAGGTAATCAGGGGGCCGTTGACCCCTCATAATGACTGCCCGATGACGTTGCATGTACGAAAGCACGTGCGTGGCCCACCGGTTCACTTACGATGTTTTTACTCAGTGTGTGTGAACAGACAGATGCGCGGTTTTTGTTCTTATCTCTGGTGATATTGGCGAAAGAGTAAAATTGACGATGTCGGCCATTTTGAAACTATTGTAAAAAAGCTGATGAGATGTTTCGAATGAGCACTTAGCACATCACAAGTTGAAAATCTGATATGAAAATCAATATGCAGAATCAAATTTTGGAAGTAGTAAATATATGGGGCCGTGTGCCCCACGGAATGAAAGTCAGCATGTTGATGCGATGATGGAATATATTATATAGATATTGCGATGATGAAAGGAAGAGGAGTGACAGCGCGAGTTAGAGAAAAACGGTGGCGATTGTTTTGAGACGTCAGCAGCGCGCGCAGTCTGCACAGCGCGCATGCGCCTCCATTGTGGCGCGAAGTCGCCACAAATAAAATTGTTGTATGCTGACTGTATAGTTTTCAGAACATATCCAGGAGAATGTTTGTCTTATTGATAACAGCATGATAGTATTAGCAGAAATCTGGCATGCAGAATGGCATGTATGACTTCATATGAATAATCGTAAAGATATCTCTATCATGTTATTGTGTAGCATGAATGTCGTGTTCGCAGGGGCAAAATAATTCAAATGGGACCAGAATGAAGAATCAATTTGACCCAATGATTACCTGATTACCTACCATGAAAAAGGTATTCAAATATGTCTCAAACTTCGTCAAAATTTTAAAAGTATGCAGCTATAGATAGGCATGTGGTTTCGTTACACGTAACAATAGAAAATTATTTTTAGCAACATTGCTAACAATTTGTCATAATAAGAGTTGACGGTCAGATAAACTATTTTTATTGCATTTAATTTACATTATTGTCTCATTTCGATTGCTGTCAGGAGAAGTTAGTATCAGATTTCTGCCACGTCTCACACCAACCAACATTGAGACGTCAAATCAATGAAGACAAATACTTTATAGCATGACTTTTAAAAATTAGGTGCTGGCGCGCACAAATTGAATAAAGTGCATTTACTGGGTTGTTGTGAAGGATTGTAATCTAGTGGTTGGGTATTCAGACCTAAATACATTCTGTCATTCAAGAGATAATTAGAACCTAGAATTTAAATAATGACATTGATCTATTCCTACTTTCTATTTTTAAAAGCCAGAATGTTCTCTACATTGTCAACACCCAAGTAAAATTATCTTAATTTGATTTTTTTATGATGACTGACTGAACTATGAACTAGGTATGACTCACGTATTATTTTATTTTATCTTGTTAGTCTTTTACTTCAGCTGAGGTTTTTCTTTTATATCGCTTCTGACTTCCTCCATAGGTTACGTAAACTAGAAAATGCAACTGAAGGTTTTTTTGATCTTCAATCAACTTAGGTTTTATTCTAAACTGTATAATTAATCACTCTACTCTAGTCCACTGCTGGACATAGGCCTCTCTCAGGGCGCGCCATTGAGTCCGATCTTCGGCTCTTCTCATCCAATCGCTGCCAGCCACCTTGCGCAGATCGTCGCTCCATCTAGCAGGGTGGCGTTCCACACTACGTTTGCCCAAACGCGGTCTCCACTCCAGAACTCGTCTCCCCCAGCGGTTGTCGGTTCTACGACAAATGTGACCGACCCACTGCCACTTCAGCTTGCTAATCTTATGAACTATGTCGATAACCTTTGTTCTATGCCGGACCTCCTCATTTCGGATTCGTTCCAGCAGAGATACTCCGAGCATAGCTCTTTCCATAGCACGCTGAGCTACTTTCAATTTGTGAACAAGTCGCACCGTCAGTATCCACGTTTCGTTATAATTAATACCTACTCTAAATTACGTCCTTTGAATCTTGCGTAAAGATATACACCTGCAGAATTTTAAGTAGTAAAGTAATTTACTTATGGCACGAACATATTCTATGCTTGCGTGTATTCTCTATATTTTAATAATTTTATAATAGATTTTACTATTATCCTCGCTTATTTTCCTCTTATTTTCAGAAATCAGAATGCAGATACTTCAATCATTTATAATGGCTGTTACACTTCTTTTAAGCCTACATAATACACACAGGCTATTGACTCAACTGACATGTCCATCTTCATAACGGAAGCCGTCGAATTATATTCAACCAAGCGCAATGAGAAACCGCTTGTAACATGTTTGTAATTTAGAAAGCGTAATTCTTTTATATCTAAATGAAAGTGATCTTAAAAATCTGTATTATATTGCCAGAAACTGTGGGAAGATAACATAACAAAAACTGATTCTAAAAGAGTCTGGAAATACTTGAAATATGTACTTACTTAGCTAAAAGCTTGTAATCATTCACCATTTAATGCAGGCTTCGTTCAAAGCTAGATACATCACTCGTTCTTGTTGTTTCTTTTATGTTTCTTCTTTTCTTTGCTTTGCCACTCATTGCTGCTTCTAAAAGATTCTGAAAATACTCTCTAACTAATAAAAGCTCGTATTCGTCCACTCCTGGATACAAGCTTCGTTCAAAGCGAGTATGTATCACTCGTTCTACTTATTTCTTGTTTTTGTTCTTATTTTTATTTATCTTGCCACCCATTGCTTTTTATCAATCATTGTTTAAAAATACTATGCAGAAGAAAATAATGCTCTTTGTTATTTGAACATTTTGTCACTCTAATCCGTATTATCGTAATCCTATTTTCGTAAAAGTAAGCACCAACGATGACTAGCATAGAGGAGCTACAATCGGATATCAAGCGGCGTGTCTGACATGTAAATCGTGATCGACCGGAGACTCGAACCCGCTACCACAAACTACCGGAGCCGTGCTGACTCAACAGTTTTTGGCACACCTGCCGCTTTTTAACGACCCATAGACAGATCTATAAAGAAGTAACAAACTATGGTTATTTCGTAGGTGATATCGAAGGTTGTTCGTTGGAAAACGTGCTTGATAGAGATTTGTCAACTGGTGTGGACTTTGAAATAAGACTTAGCATATTAAAATTGCTATTTTTAAAGTTATATAAAGTATTATTCTAGATGTACTTACTTATCTATATCAGTTCTTCTTCTTAGTCGTATTACTTATGGATGAGACTCGTGATTATTCTATGTAAAATAACCACATAGAACGACTTTTATGACAGATTTTATTGGATCTTTTGCCATTGTCTTCCCCATTTCACACACTTGTTATTTCATAGTGCAAGTTTCCTCGCGGTATTTTCCTTCATGAATGACGTCTTTCGAAAAAACTGAAAAATGTAACTAAGACTTATTTTACCAGCAATGTAGATTAAAAAAAGCATAAAGCATTTTGAAACTTTTAAAATAAGTTTAACCTATAATTTCGAAACCCAGGTAACGAACAATGCTTAAGAATACATAATAAATATAATACATAGTTAAAGTTTCTCACCCACCGATCGACCTTCGTCAAAACTTTATCTAACGCATCCTTATAATCATACGCCTTACCTGAGCTGAGAGAAGTTTTTTTAAACATAATTCCTTGATCCTCTTAATACTAAAAAAAGTAAAGATGATGTTTTTAATCTAACATTTGGAGAGATTGACAGGTCGGTTCGTTCCCGCCGAGCCCGGGGCCGATATCAGGTAAAAACGTAAAAAGTTTGATTAAAAATATTTCAGCGAGAGCTTGCGACCTCCACCTGATGTTATCGGGCGTGCTCTGGTCTGCTTTTCATCTTCATAATTCTATTAATATTTTTTTTTCTCTAATAACATTTAGGAGGGTCCAACTGGAATTTAAAATTGGAGATTAGTATCTGTAAAGGTCTGCTTTCCTAAAATTGAGAATTTTTGAAAAACAGTAGAATTGACCGTATTTTAATTTTAATTAATATCAAGAATCGAGATAACTATAAGGGTGTGAAGGAAGTAGATTGTATAATTGTCACAAATGAAGAAAGCTACCTTGTTTACTGGGGTATATTACTTAACTACTACAAGTAATTGACGATTGAATGTGATAGATAGGGGTAATTTAGATATTCTAAGTACTTATTAAGCATTATACTTATATCAAAACTATAGGTACTTACATGATAACGTAAACATCTTAACCAAACGCACCCCATGAAAACATCGAAACAGCCATTTCTCAAATTGAACCAACGTATTCAACAGAAGCCGGGGTTGAGGGCCCTCAGAAAAAAATATCGAACTAAAACCATCCCCTAAAATTATTTTAGTGAAAAGAAAGGAACTTAATACAGTCCCCACCATGCCTCCCTAGACGCACCCCTCGGTTTGTGCGTGTGTGCGACAGGGGTGAGGGTGTGTGGGTGCCCTCGGAACGAAGCGGCTGACAGCTGGGTATAGGGGGAAGAAAGTGTGGGCCTGTGTTTTTTTGGTATTTTTGTTATTATATGATGTAAAACCTTCGCAAAAAACACCTAAATTTTTAAAGCAGATATAGTGATAGCGGGTAAATACCTACTCGTTAGCAGTATGTGAATAATAAAAGTAGTTTCAGACCTGAAAGATTTACTTTACATAATAATATATGTAATTATGAAACAAAATACCTATAAAGGCAGACTGAACCAATGCGAACCAAATTAACCAAACAATATTTGTAAATTCGTATAAATATGCAAATTTAACCGTCGCAAGATTCTGTATGCTGGATGCTCTGCGGTGTACTTTGAATTTTTCATACAGACATTTTGAAAATTTATCTATAACATGGAGTGTTGAATATATAACGGGTACTTACTTACAGATATTTTAAACCTTGACCATATACTACCGGTATTCCACTACTTCAAATAAATAAATAAAATCCAGTACTTTCACCCACCCCAGCCTTGGAACCATACCGGGCGGGCGCGTCGGCGACGTCGGGAAATCAACGCACACTTCCTCACTACAAACACACACACAAACACCCAAGCCCCACTGAAGGGCACAAAAGCTTGGCCGACTGACTACCGACGGCAAGATATGTGCTATACCTACAAAGATGATATATGAGTATATGGGTGTATGGTGGGATGGATGTAGGTAGACGTTTTCGTAGTTTTCGGAAATGGACTTTTATGTAAGCAGCGTTTTTGTTGTGAAATTGAGATCACATAATTGCGAGAATACTGTGACTGAAGTTTTACACGACTTTAGGAGAAGACATCGAAGGTAGGAGAGTCAAAGACAAAGCTATGGTCACCGATATAAGAGAAAACAAAAATAATTAGCTAGATATTAATGGCACATTACTTACTTACTTATTATCCAATTTAGATTTTAGAATACTTAACGTAAAAACTGTCCCTATGACATTTGGAATAGTATATGTATCTCTAGATTAGTCTAGATAAAATTTAGCAAAGTATTACGTCAACTAAAGAATTTTCCATATTATATTCTGAGAAGATGATACCTTATCATCATCATCAGCAGCCCATTCTAGCCCACTGCTGGACACAGTTCTTTCCCACTAGAGCACGCCATAGAGCCCAATCTTCTCATCCAGTCGCTGCCAGCCACCTTGCGCAGATCGTCGCTCCCTACACCTCAGCAATAAGAATCAATCCAAACAAGAAAATCCGGTATAAATACTCAGTCATATTGGCGTCACATTCGTTTCTACAGCTCTCAGATCGAGTCGAGTATGGATTACATTGAGGCGACGACTTGAGCCACCCCACCAACTACGACATAGAGGTACAGAGCAAGCGTGCTAGCGATGTTTCAGAATATATGAAAATGCCTAATAGAAAATGTTATAATGTCCCTAATGAATTATGAGACAAATCAACTGAGAAGAAGTAAAAGCTATAAATACAAAAAGAAAACAAATCCCAATTTTATTATATTTTTTATTGACTACTAAACCCACATTTGACCATGATTTCGCCTGATGGTAAGCGACGATGGGGTCGACGATGGAGCATGCGGGTCCAGTAAATGCCTATTCACTCTGGCCTTGAAGATCCCAAGGTTGTAGGTTTCAGGAAATACAGACGCCGGAAAGTTGTTTCATTCCTTAGCCGTTCGCATAATGAACGAATAAGCAAATCGCTTCGATGGAACCCCTCCCCGCGCCTGGTAGTCCGAAGCCGGAATGGAGATGCTGGAAAAATATAATAATAATAATATTTCATAATCTTGAGTACCTACCTAGTTTAGTCTCTATACGTGTAAGGGGTTCTATGATAATGCTTTAAGTGAAAATTTTAACGGCTCCAAAAATACATGCCGGAAGGAGTTCGTAAGAGATGGCGATAATACTTAGATACTTACTCCTCAATTATTGAGGTCGACTCAATAGTGGACACCTCTGATCGCAAACGCTCCCTCCTGCACTACCTCGCACCGATTAACGGACGGATGCTTTCGCAGGTTGTTTTCACTTTTCAATTTAAAGTTGGTTATAGTAAACATGACTGTCATAACTTGTACCAAACCTAAATAAAACGCCAACAACGCCATATTTGCGAAGGGCGTTTACCCTACGCAACGCGACGGTTTTCAGATGATGCGATGATGATCTATTGAAATTCGTATGGGCTCAACTTTACTATAGTATAAGTACCAACCGACTTATGTTCAGAGATTTGAAACCATTCATTATGATAACAGAACTTACATATTTATATTACTTACACTACCCAATTTATACCATTACACGTATTGATTTGAATCTTTATAGGTTTATCGAACTAAATAATGTAAGTACGTAGGTACCGCCAATATAGGAAATATTGGCGGTACCTACGTACTACGGGGCGCAGCAAAATAATAATTTCTTTCTTACTTACTCTAGCATTGCACTAGGATGATTTAAGTATAGCCTATTTCTCTAGTTCGATTATCTGTTGACAAATAAATTCGCCAAATACATTTAATTTTAAAAATCTAATATATAATGCTACGTTATATTTTTCTATTTTGTGCATTGATATCAAATATGTGCAGCTTACTGCTACATCATTTCCATTAAAATGTCTCGTCATTCCAACATCAGGATCTTTTTCACTATTTAAAACAAAATGCCAAAAATCGGCATTCGTTTGTCTTATCTTTATCGAGAGTAGGTTCAGCAAGTCATGGGTAGGCTACCGGCGCCGAGCACTACTTCCTATAAACAGTCCCCTGGGACACCCTCATACCTCGGGACTCACCTGCCGACTACTCCCTTGATTGAGAGACCTTTTACTTTACCGCTACCTTTTGTTTGGATGCTTTACTTACACTTCTTATATTATTATTGGATAAAGTTTCGTTCTCAGTCGGTAACTATGAAGACTTAAGAAGTGTGGAATGTGCAATTAGTATTTCTCCGTGTCGTGCTGGCCAGTGCCGTGTCGTGCCGGCCATAAAGAGTAGCACCACCCCAACTCTTTCCGTGGGTGTCGTACGAGGCGACTAAGGGACTTTGTTGAAACTATTTTACACCCAGTAGACGGCGATAGACTCGCCACCTATCACGTTGGTCCACCAAACCTTACGGCGAAAAGTGGGAACTACCTATGATGAAGTTGGTTCCTCTGTCTATCCCCTCTGGGATTATAGACGTGTGAGTTATACTAATATACTAATACTGTTGTAACAGTCTATAGGTGTTAAACATCTTATTTCAATGTTGAATTGAAATTAATTTAAATTTTAATAAAGTTTTTTTTTTTTTTACTTAGTTTATCGGAAAGGGTTCGTCAAACTGAATAATTTTGTCAAAGATTGTATAGTGATAACATGTTTAGTTCTCGAGATATAAGTCGGCAAACTTTAGTATGGGGATAGGGCATTAGGCCCGACAGCGGATCGTCACAACATGTAATGAGTATACAGGGTGTAACATTAAGAACGGTCAGTATGGGAAAGTCTGAAACTATAAGACATACGAAGATCTGTTCTTAGGAACCATGTCATCAATTTTAGTAACAAGAAAAACTGTATTCATACATTTTAAAAAAAACCTGTACTCAGCCTGGGAATCGAACCCGGTTGTTTTGAAAAAAAATCCAACACTATTACTATTTAGATATCGACTGTGTAGGTGTTAAGGAATAAATGTTAGTATGAAACGTGATGTTTAAAATTAATAAAACGCATTGTTTCCATATTTTTTAATTTATTTTAGTAGGTGTTCGAAATGACTACCATTTTGTAAAATACAACATTCAACTCGTTTAGGTAACGATCTTACTATTGAATTTTGTATCTTCAGGTGGTGAATTTGCGTTAAAATTGTCTCTATGGCTGCTTTTAGGTCTTCAATTGTGTCGTAGCTTGTTTTGTACACTTCATCCTTAACGTAACCCCACAAGAAATAGTCTAGTCTAAAATAAATTAAAAGATAGTAATTAATAGTCTAGTCTAAAATAAATTAAAAGATATGGAAACAATGCGTTTTATTAATTTTAAACATCACGTTTCATACTAACATGTATTCCTTAACACCTACACAGTCGATATCCAAATAGAAATAGTGTTGGATTTTTTTTTCAAAACAACCGGGTTCGATTCCCAGGCTGAGTACAGGTTTTTTTTAAAATGTATGAATACAGTTTTTCTTGTTACTAAAATTGATGACATGGTTCCTAAGAACAGATCTTCGTATGTCTTATAGTTTCAGACTTTCCCATACTGACCGTTCTTAATGTTACACCCTGTATATAGGGAAGGCATCGGTGAGCACGGCACCGAGAGACAGAGAAAATTCTGTCCTGTTACTTTAGGCTTTCAAAGTAAAGCTGGCAAGGTCTAAATGATCGTTATACAAATATAACCATAATCTCGCCTCTGGGGCAAGGCGGAGAGAATGGAGCGTCACGCAAAATTACATTGTTCAAACAAATGTAAAATGAAAGTGGTGTTCAAAAATGGTATCTCATTAGAAATTCGCTTGTAAAAGTACTAAGGTACTTGGTGCATGACAATAAAATGCCAGTCTTTACATGCCTGACCTATATGGGGACGGCTTCTTATTTTCTATGTGTAAACATGGAGAGTGGAGGCTGAAACCAGCTAATGTGTAATGATGGCGTATTTTCTTCCTTTGCGAATACGAAAGCACCTAGTGTTTGGATTACGATGCTTGGAAGGAATGTCTGTAGTCATTATGCATGAACCATAATCGAGGACTTATTAGATTTTTGAGATTCTCTAATGCGAGGTATTGTCCTGCTTGCAGGGAGCACTTCATTGTTTGTAGAGTTTCAGAATCAAACAGTTTCGATTATATTACAAATTTATTTATCATTAAACTGACACTTTTTATACATGCCGGAAACCAACTCTTATACCCTTTGTTCGTCACAGAGTTCGCGCATGCTCTGAAGGGCTGTCTGGCGTTCCTGTAGCTTAGTTCTACGGAGCAATGGAATTGTTGGTTGGTCGTTTAGGCGATCTTGTTCAAGAACACCCGGCTGGGTACCGAGTGCGATTGAGCAAGTGGTGAGGAGTGTTCACCAGAAATAGCTTCTTGGATGGTCCTCATCACGAGCGGTTCTTAAGCATTGTTTGGATTAAACGTGCATTTACCCATTTAGCCATGAGATGAATCTCGAGGCTGGGTAATGATAAATCGTTTAAGGCGTAATACGAGCACGTCTTTGGATATATCCAGAGTCTGGATCCCAGACCCATTCATTGCTAAAGTTACTGCTCTAATTTGATGTGTTTGGGTTCGACACACAAATGGGCATTTAATGTTCATAGTAAATCGAGGGAGACCTGATATTATTTATTTAAGTATGTATCCACATTACTCACCACATTACAACATTGCATTTATTAGGAAATTGATAGGGATTTAAACTTAAGCTAGGTGATGGTAAAATAGGTTTAATCTTTAAAAAATCTATTAATGAGCAGGAAATAGAGTAAGTAAGTATATTAATGGTGAAAAGTGGTCTCAGGGTTTAGGTAGAGTTTTGGATCTACCTTATTCACTTTTTTAGTTTATTTTTATTAATGTCTATTTTATAATTATTTATTTATTCTTTTAATACAATGTATCCCTGGCTGATCTGGTATGAACATCATCCTTAATTTATACAAACATGAGCAGTAATACTTCACATACATTCTATTTGTACGTAATATAATTGTTTACACTTTACTTGTTCCAAGATGTCATGTTCAGTGAGACCTTGGTTCTTGCATCTAGTTACTTTCTTTGGAACTCGGCGAGCACCGTCCTACTGGGGGTAAATTCCGGCACGTATGGAATATCACTTGTTTTGTTGTTGATACCCGCTGGGAGTAGACGGGCAAGTGGGACCCCTTCGTGTACCTTCCGGTACTCTGGTTTGACAACGTTCAAGGAGTTTTCCTTTGGAGTCGCTTGAAGTTTGAGCTTATCTCGTTGCTGGATTTTGATTATTGAGGAGCTGCCTCATCATGATTATTATATCTTCCCACATTTCTGCACCTTCCCACAAGATGGGTGGTGTTTATTTAAGCTAATGCACCTTCCCACAAGATGGGTGGTGTTGGCTTTTGCGTCTTCCCACAAGATGGGTGACGTACTCCATTTCACCTTCTCACAAGATGAGTGGTGAACTTACATTTACATTTTCCCACAAGATGGGTGATGTCTATACCGGGGCAGTATAGGGATGGGTTGATGGTAAAGCTTGTGGCACTAATCCTTTTATTGGTTGCATTCGAAATTATTATTTTTGTCTATATAAAATTTCATTTGATTCTATTTGAAATGCAAGTTTCAAATATTGTTGCCAATAATGGGATTAGATTGGTTTTACTTACGTTTTTTATTCATCTAGTTCGTGTATAGTAACAGTATTTACATAGTTACTTAAAAGCATTGCTTCGTCTTCAATTAATTTTAATAAGTGTAATATTTTAGCAATATATTGAGGATTGAAAGTCTAATTTCTTTAAATGATCGCTAACTTCAATTATTTTTATTTGATTCTCTAAAAGACTGAGTTACTTAATTAAATTCAACGTGGGATCCTACTCGATCATTTGGCCAACATTTTATCGATCTCTTATTATTTTTGTTAAGAGAACTGTTTTGTTACACTGTGATGGTACCTAGTTACTTTCAGAATCGCCCAAAGAAATACATTTATATTGATAAACACAAAGTTATTGAAGGGTGTTTTAGTATACTTATCCTTATTATATCAGCCCATATGTAATAATTTCTTGATCCTTCAGGCTTCGTCGCCGAAGATGTTTACACTCCGATGCTCTTGATGTCTCACATGTTATGAAAGTGTCGACGATTGTGATGAATACAGATTTTAGCTTGTTTACGTATAATATAATTGGATTTAAAATAATCTTCTTCTTCTTAAATTATTTTATATTACCTAATTATATCAATACAATTATTTGTATTAAGAGAGATATTATTATTATTATTTTAAGAGATACTTATGTATCTCTTTAAAAAAGTAGTTACACTTAATTTATAACCTAACCTTGTAAACTTTGAATCTAACATTACTTTCATTTCTTGCTGGTTTTTATTTTCTGCTCTCATCTTTATCCTGCTAACTTCATACTAAATTCCTCTTTCTATTTTCCTTTAATGAACACGGCCTTTAATTTATATTTTGTATTTATATAATGAAAATTATCTGAAAGCCCATCATCGTGTAAGATATCAATGCCCTTTTTAATCAGCAGATAAACAATAACAAAAATATTTTCAATAAACCGTTGCGGCTACTGCCAACTTATCTCACAAACAGTCTTCAATCTCAGGGGACATCTCGGACTTCAAACATGCCCCGACCAACTTTACAATAAGCCCGTCCAATGAAGACGGTAGCAAAATCCTGTTATTTGCATACAAATCTCTTAACAATAAACTTTTGTTTACGAAAATCTGCAAGGATTTTAACTCTTTGACGCGTCGGTACAAAAAATAATAGGATTATTGTTAATGTCTCGGAATGTCATGTAAGAAGCTTTTGCGAAAGCTACGGGATTACAAAGTAAGTGAGTACTTTGTGACTTTTTTTATAAAAGTTTTGCATTGTTTTTTTGACGGCTTGTATTAGGAACGGAAGTTTTTCACTGTTAGTTTTATGCATCACGTCAACTCCTTCCATTGTTTGCAGAAAGGCTTTCTCGATTTGCATTGCATCTGTTAATTTCAAATCACATTTAAATATCCTATAAGGTAGGTAGGTATTTAAGTATATTAATTACCGGGTAGACGGTAATTATCTATATCTGGTAGATATGTAGGTATATTAGGAGCTCAATGGTCGGGAGGCAGTAGACGCTTTTGATAACTTTTTCTCTAGCGTATTTCTTCCCCAAACTTACTTACTTACTTAGCGCAGAGGAAGTCGTTCGTAATGACGCAAATATAGCTCAGCAAATCGTGTACATATCGATAGCATAACAGAGAGTGACGTCGAACTGGGGCTAAAAAAGCTAAAACCTAGAAGTGATATAGGTCCGGACTCATACCACCTATCTGCCGTAGAAAATATTTGGGTATTATCCCTTTATGTACCTCACAAAAAATTTACTTGGTACATTGGGGTACAATTCTCTTGAAGTGAGGCGCAAATTCGGCCTCATGGCCTCATGCCGCATACTCCGTTGAGAGAACGATTGTCCCGAGATGGTAGAGGGCGTATGTAGACTGTTCATGCCGGACAAATACCTGCGTGCACGCAGACAAGAGCTGCTGGCTATTCCGTTGTCGCGCATGGTGGCGCACCGCAAGTCGCCTCTAATGGACGCGCTAGCGCGGCTCCGATTCCTTCATCATCAGCATCGCAGTGTGATCTGTTTGCGGAGATGGTGGAGTGTGTGCAGAGAGATTTTATTGTATTGTGAGAGAATGAACGTGTGAATGACCTAGATTAATTATCTGTGATTATTATTAATGTATACTCATGAATTTATTTGTATGATTGTAATGTTTCTTAATTATACTTAATCTGACAAATGTGACGCATTGGATTATTCTCCGTTATGTTGCATTTTTGACTAATAAATAAATTAATGTAAATTAAATATTATGTTGGCATTCGAACTTAATTCGCGAAAAAATGAATAAGGTCTAAATTATATAATATCTGTTGTAATTTAAAAATCACAAAGTAAGAGAGAGTTTTCTCTCTAATTATAGATGTAAACACGTTATTATTAGAGTCAGTAAATTGAAAGTCACTCGTATCGTGTGATGAAAAACTGGAAATTCACTTACGTGGTATTGAAACAAAACACAATCAGTCGATCATGCAATTACAACTCCACGGCGTCGATCTTTAAAACAAAACACAATCGGCATCTCAACGCTGGCTTTGTATCAGAATGATAAAACCTTGTAGCGGGCGTCGAGGCCCATGTAGGTACGGAGTAACTTTCCCCCACACAGGCTCGGATGTGCAGTTGGCTGGTTGATGCACCCACACGCATGATAGGCACTGGTACTGGGCACTACTAATAGAGCGTCGGTGGCATGAAGGAGGTCCGGGTTGGAAACCATGCAGTGCCATGTACCAATAAGTTTTAGCATTTTTCGAAGACTTACTTACAATTACCGACTGCTCTAACGGTGAAGGAAAACATCGTGAGGAAACCTGCACACTGAGATGACCAGTGTGTAAAATGGGGTAGGCACAAAAGATCCTCAAGGGTCGAAGTGCCGCTGGGTTATTCCCAGCCCCCTATCATAAGATAAGATAACTGGGCACTACGAAGCTGTAGTAACTACTTAACTACACTTACAGATTGTGAGTAATCACATGTAGAGAATCCCCGTGTGGCTTAATCCGTAAAAGTTTTAATATGTTATGTATTTTATAAGTAAGTACATATGTTTTTATATTAGTTATAGAAATATACGTAAGTCCCTCAGGATCCTTTCTACGAATCGGGTGATTGTAAATTTCGTTTTTCTTCCTAGTAGTACGATACTGCCATACCCAAAGCTCCTACGTTCGCGCTGCCGCGACGGTATGAAGAAAGCTTTAGAGAAGATACGCTTTGCGTGCCGGCCACACAATGAGCCGGCGACGTTGATTGATGACTTCACATTCAACGAATACATTACGATTTTTGCTTTCATTTCATTTCGTTCGATACGAATGTCACAAGGTTATGATATCGACGTGATGGTTACGAATGAGTCCTGTCTGTGGGTAGGCGAAGTTAACCCTATAAAACAGGCTGTTAAATAACATATTGTAAATGAAACATTCGCTAAACTATTAACAATCCGTGGGGGATGCATGGAGGCTGAGGATACGCCATCGAAATAACAAACTCCATGGCTCGATACCTCGGTTCGCCGAGGTCTCTCTTGGAAGCCATAAACAACGCGCGAAGGCTAATCGGCTTCTGCCTGGAGCTGGGCTGGCTACAGAAGACGTCATTTGACCCTCACGGACAAAGGCTGCCCATCTTATGGCTAAGGGCGGAAAATCGCTGGGTATAGAAGAAGAACATTGCCTATCAGGAGTTCGAACACTCACTAAAATTTTAGGATAAGTTTTTTATTGAAATTTGATTCTTCTCTTACTAATAAGAATACGTGTAGGCTGCTTAATTTGGTGTTGTACTTTCTGTTATGATCACGGGAGAAGTTCGCTATTTCGTTGCGTTTATATACTTAAAAATTTCGATTTACGGCCCGTGAAAGGCTGTTGTGATGTAAATTCGGAGGTTTATATGAATAAATTTTCATAAATATTTTGCATATTATTACTATATTTATTGGTTTTGTATTCACAGATTTCCTATTTTAGATACAAAACAATATTTCGTTTTAAAATTAAATTCCACATTTTGTACCTAAACCTAAGTCATTGTCTAAATCACATTAGTCTTGCTTATGAACGTGCAAGAGATTCATAGTTTTTTATATACAAATATTATGTCAAACATCTACCCATTTTATATAAGTATTTAACTGTTGGAATAGAATAGACACTTTAGTTATTATTATTTCAACAAAAGAACAGGTAAGTATCGTATTGAGAACAGAATTTCTAGAAAAATTAAAACTATAACCGATTGATAGATTGAGATATCAGCGACAAAATTAATAACACATTAGAAATAGGAAATGAATTATTAGTACAAGCAATAAATTAAATGGTAACTTAGAACGAATTATAAAGTCTTGAAAAAATAATTTACATTTAATACACCTAATTTACGAGATTACAAATAATACTGGCTTTTTCAATGAAATTTAGTAGTAATTAAGATTAACCCACGACAATGACTTAACGTAAAATGTACAAATTCAACACTCAGAAGATAATAACCCTACCCTAAAATAAAATAATAATAATCACACTTTTGACATTGTAAAGTTTTCCACTTACCTATCCAAACATCCAATATGACTGGTTACACTAGAGTTACTTACACGACTTAAAATAAACTTAAGTTACATACTTAAAATAAAATCATCACTTTATTACACCTTATCACCACAGCGGAATGGTAAGAATTTAGTATGTTCGTTAATGAAAATATAGCTTCTTCTTTACACTTACAAGGATTATAAGGCGGTGAGACCGTAGTCTGATTTAATGACTGGTTGGTTGCCAGGGTTAATGCCTGTGCCACAACCCGCATTTCCTACAGGCGATCCGTGCATTGAAAGATTGGCAACTGTTGCAGGATCCATGCCTCCATGCATACCCATCATGTGTAGATGATGAGGCGTCATATGGCCAGGATTCATGTGATTGCCAGGATGAGACATGGGACTGATCGCAGGATCATGCGACAAATTCTGCTGTGCTACACAGTGCAAATCGTTCATAATATTGTCGGTTACATTTTCTATGCTATCTGGTCGCCCATTATTGTTTGATTTCTTCTTATCATTGTTATTTGTGTTCTTATTCGATCTACTCTTTGGTGTGGCTTTCGACGTAGTTGTTGTGACGCCAGCAGGATTTGTTTTTCTTCTAACGTTTTTGGTGTTTGGTAGTTTGTTGTCCTTCTTCCATTTCATTCGTCTGTTCTGGAACCATATTTTGATCTGTCTTTCTGATAGGACTAGTGTATGGGCTATCTCTATTCGTCTTCTTCTAGTTAAATATCGGTTGTAATGGAATTCTTTCTCCAGTTCTAATATTTGGTGTCTGGTGTAGGCTGTCCGTTGGCGTTTCGGCTCCATTCCTGGCTGGTACGTGCCATTGGCTGTAAAATAAAAATAAAAGGTGAATATTAATAACAGCTGTTATTCATACGTTTATAAGGTTAATAAATGTATGTAAATATAAATGAATACCTATATTAATACGGTAGTAACTAATTGTTTTTATTGCATCAATCAACTTACATGGACATCCTAAAGAAGGATCTAAAATTAGTTTTTCGATATATCAACTAACATCAGGGATATTAATGGTTAAAGTTAATATTGGAGATATGCTCTGTCTCTTTTTAGCAAAACAGTCCTTTATTTATGTAGCCAGGACCTGCTTGTATGGCGCTAGGGAACACTGACGTCATAATACTTATTGCCGTTTCTTTCTACCGTTTTGATTTTTGATTCTGTTTTCACATTTGACCATCAACTTAAGTCTAATTCTGATTGTTTAAGAAATGCATTTTAATATTGAAAACTACCTTTTATGTCTATCTCAAAAGTATATATTTTTCCTGCAGAATAGTTGTTTACAATAGTAATTCAACAAGTCTATACTCAGTATGAGTTATTTTTTGCAGATTACCAATGTAGTACTTCCTGATTCACACGGCGCAGTTAATTTCTCATCACACATTTCATAAAAACAAATGTTTCTCGAGATAGGAATAATGATGTTGTAAAATACGTAGGTAATACTACGTATTTGTAGATGTAAACATGCCTTCTATCTTTCTGCGACAATTATAAATAACGAATGAATTCTGACATACATATGTCAAAAAGTAAGTATGTAATTGTAAAATTGTATCGGTGTATATGTATAATTGCAGTGTAGGATACACTGCCAGTTATGACATACGGAGCGGAAACCTGGACACAAACTAAACAGGCGATTGAAAGGCTCCAAGTGACACAAAGAGTTACTTTAGGCTGAAAAGGAGAAGAAGATTAGTATAAATTAAAAATGTATGTGCCAGAGAATTTAGTGACTATATAAATTATTCAGGGATATGACTTTTTGGCTTATTACTCTTATCTGGAACAAAACAGTAGTGAAGTTTTAAAATCATTAGAGTAAGGTTTGACTGCGTCTGAATTGCTAGGATCTCTTTTAGATAACAAGTAGGTTATCCATCCATTGAGAGCGTCGGTGGTGTCGTGGCTAGGACGTCGGACTCCCATGCGGAAGGCCCGAGTTCGAAACCAGGCTTTTTCGGTTTTTTCGAAAGACTTACGTACTTTTACCGACTGTTCTGACGGTGAAGGAACACATCGTGAGGAAACCTGCACACTGAGATAACCAGTGAGTGAAGTGGGGAAGGCAATGGCAAACCACCCCATTAAATCTGCCACGAGAGTCGTTCTATGTGATTAATTCCTTAGAACGATCACGATCCTCAGCAATGAGGAATACGATTTAGAAAAAGAAGGTTATCCATATTTATTTTTACGTATAGCGGAATAGAAGTACATATGCAATTAATATACGATGCCTACTGTATACAAGATTACATGGGTATCTATAGATGTAGCCATGGAATAAGGTAGCGACTTGCGTGTTAGGAGTCCGTGCTGAATAATTTATGTAGTAACCTCCGAGCCGTGTTAATTAATGTGCATAATAATTACTTAGGTATACACATGCACGAGCATGAGCTTCCTTTTTTGTTGTGATTAATTGCGCTCGAGCAAATTAGTTCGTATTTCAAATAATAAGAGAGTTTGTACCTAGATGAGGAACACCCACTCGGTAATTTTCCTACTAGGTTCATAATAATTGACGGGTCGGGTCATGTATAATTTATAACCCACAGAAAATTTACCATATTTTACGAAAAATGAAATAAGTACGAGTACATATCTGATGAAATTACCTACATTAAATTCTATACATTCGCGTTCTTTTTATTACAAAGGATTATTACGATACCAAAATACTTATTCAATGAGTTTGTACCAAAGATTTTGAAATTTGAAGGTGCTATTAGTTTGATTTCTGTGGTTTGTATCTCATCTAGATGATATAGTTCTTGTTATTTCAGTAGTATTATGGAAGTCGAAGTGCAACTTTTTTATCGAATAAAACGTGAGAGTTTATATAGGTATTACAAAGTTTTCACGCTGAATATTTATCTTAAAACTGACTTCAGTTGCACTAGCATACAGTTAGTTATTTGTTGCACTAGCATACAGTTAGTTATTTGTTGCACTAGCATACAGTTCGTTATTTGTTGCACTAGCATACAGTTCGTTATTTGTTGCACTAGCATACAGTTAGTTATTTGTTGCACTAGCATACAGTTAGTTATTTGTTGCTCTGCATACAGTTAGTTATTTGTTGCTCTGCATACAGTTAGTTATTTGTTGCACTAGCATACAGTTAGTTATTTGTTGCTCTGCATACAGTTAGTTATTTGTTGCACTAGCATACAGTTAGTTATTTGTTGCACTAGCATACAGTTAGTTATTTGTTGCTCTGCATACAGTTAGTTATTTGTTGCACTAGCATACAGTTAGTTATTTGTTGCACTAGCATACAGTTACTTATTTGTTGCACTAGCATACAGTTAGTTATTTGTTGCACTAGCATACAGTTAGTTAATTGTTGCACTAGCATACAGTTAGTTATTTGTTGCACTAGCATACAGTTAGTTATTTGTTGCACTAGCATACAGTTAGTTATTTGTTGCACTAGCATACAGTTAGTTATTTGTTGCACTAGCATACAGTTAGTTGTTTCAGTTGCACTATCATACAGTTAATTATTAGAGAATTTTCAAACATAAAGAAATGAAAATGTTTAGAAATGTAAAAGAACTTATGATATAATCTGAGATGTGCCAGTGAACTATTAACACTAAATTCAACCAATTCAACTCTATCCTGTGAACATAAATTATTTGGGTAATAAAAGAAAATTACTTTTCAGATTGGATTTTATTTCTAAGACACTAGCTGAAACTCTGAGGTCAATAACCTTTTATTGTATGAGCAATTCCTTGAAATTAACCCATTACACATGTGTTCAATCGAAAATGAGGTTCAATGAAAACACTTGTCGCCGAGTATACCATTGTCGCAAATTCGTAGCAAAGCCTTAATTTCCTTCCGAGGAAATTGCTATTGTTACCTTGATCGAATAAGTTAGTAAGTTTTCTTTGACAGTTCAAAGAACTAACAATACATTATCCGATAAATGTTCTACGTAAAAAGGAACATTTATTTGTAAATAAAATAATCTCCAGTCAGTTTTTTTTTTAATTTATATGCACCTGCCTTGCTATATCTGTATGACCCAATGGTTAGCTAGTAGAAAATGCCGCATGGCATTAAGCTCTGAAAAATAGTACATGAGGCGCATGTACTATTTTTGTGTATTAAAGTGTTAAATAAAAAAAATATTGTCACTAAAAGTAAAAAATAGAGTTCCTGCTGCCATTGCATTATATAAAGGGAAGGAATTCCTAGCAAAATGACCAACATTTTTATATATAAGAATATCTTATCCATTATCAAATTGAATGAGTCGGAAGTACAAAGAAGTAACTTATCTATCATGAAGTCTGATGACCAGCCAGAGTTTTCGAAATAGGAATAGGCATATATTGAGAAATAATCTTTGCAGATTACCTTCACAAATACTTATAAGTATTATTTTCTATATCATATTATTCACTGACAGTACTGTCAGTGAATAATATAATAGATGCTATACGATTAATTAAATAATTGGATGATCCACAATATGGAAAGGAAAGGAAAGGAATCGCCGTCAAGTGAATACCTTAAATTAAATATATAAAAGTAAATTTATAGAGACTACATTTATTTGATGACGGTAACAAACTGACGATTACTATACAACTAAGTAATTACCTAGTTATACCTAATAAATGCCACATCATAATAGTACGACAGAAACACTAAGTGGAATATTTACCGCAAAGATAGATACTTATACGATGCTATGACTTAGTTACTTTCATCAAAAGAATAATTGCTGGCTATTTTGACCGAATATTCGCAACCTACCCAACTTTTTGTGAATCACTGGAGTTTACGAAATACCTACTTAGTTTCGGGATTCGTTTATGATTTTCTGTTATTTCTGCTACTTCATTT
Organism: Hofmannophila pseudospretella; assembly: GCA_947369225.1. NCBI lineage: Eukaryota > Metazoa > Arthropoda > Insecta > Lepidoptera > Oecophoridae > Hofmannophila > Hofmannophila pseudospretella. The sequence goes on along the minus strand of OX376321.1, from coordinate 5,411,642 downwards.
TCCGATTAGTTGAAACAGTTCTTTACGTGCGTTCGATTTCATCGATCTAGAATTTCTAAGCAAGATGTATACGCAAGAATTTGCAATCTCATCATCATTCTACTTTCTATATCGCTATTATTACACCATTTGCATTATGCATACAAATGACGTTCTAAATACTTTGCTACCTCAATAAGTTTCCACGTTACTCGTTCTAGTCATAGTAAAACTCTAGTACAAAATAATAAGAGAAAATATTTACCAATTATTAAAAGTACATAATTTATTTTGACAAGGTTTTACAAACAATACTCATACTCATACCATTTATTGATTTTCATGTGTAACAGTTGATCTTAAAAAAATATAGATTATATGATCATACATGAAACCCTAAGTAGGTGGGGTAACCTACTTAGGGTTTCATGTATGATCATATAATATATATTTTTAATATTTATAGGCAATATAAAATAAGAGATTATAATAAATTATAATAGTAATAAATGCTAACCGGATAAATTAAATTAAATGTCATTATAAGTTATACATAATTGATTTATAGTTAAGTATTGGTTTTATCATCTGCAGTGAATAGAAAAATTTGTTAAGAAGATATAACTTTAATCTTTTATTGAATATCGAGTCTTTTAATTCAATGTCGATGATTTGTGAAATTATATATTTTTATAGACATAACGAACGCTCCAGAACTGTGTAGACTTAATTTTGATTTTGGCAGAGCAAGTCTTTTCTGGTAGCGAGTGTTAAATGGCGTACTGTGTAGGTCCTCTGCACAGGACATAAGACTTACACACGTGAGTTACACGTAGTGATGACCAAAATATTATTTTTTTCATCTAATTTCATACTCTGCCTATAGGTGTCTCCCATTTGCAAAGTCCTTCATGACTTATAGAGAATGTATCATATAATGTAATGTCACGTAACCTACAATAAAAATAAAACACTTCTGCTGCATTTATAAATAAATAGAGCAAGAAAAGTGTATTTTCCTACCCCGCTTTATAACTCGCATCTAACGAACAGACCGCCTTTGTTGGAAAGGGATAGCCGCAAGTTATTGGGTGGGTCCAGGAATTTCTTTGAGAATCTCCGCGGTTTGGGCGAGGTTGGTATGTGCGGTTGGCCGCTCCGAGATTTCTAGTGGTCAGGCAGACATCCACATTGATCCGGGTCTAGGGACCGCTGGAGATCGAGTAGGTAGAATCAGTTGATCTTACGATATAGGTATACCTAGTTGGTATACCTATAAATAAGGTTATGTAAACTTGTACCATGCGGACACAGCTATTAAAGGTGAATTAATTACTATGCAATGCATGCAATACATAATGAAATGAAGAGGTACTCGTAAATATTAACTTTAAGAAACTTGATAATAATATAAATGAGATGCATTTTTTTCTTTTATTGAGTAATAAAGTAGTGGTAGATCCTAATGTGAAGGATCGCCTGGGGTGGTACCACCCTCTTATCTATTTCTGCCGTGAAGCAGAGATGCTTGCATTTCTGTGTTTCGGTTTGAAAGGTAAGAAAGAGAGCCAGCGTAATTTCTGGCACATGAGGCAATCTATCTTAGAATAGAATAGGATCACATTTATTGCCCAATACATTATAACAAATTTTACAAAAAAAACATTAAAATTGAATGTAGATGCAGATACTTATCTACTACGTAAGTAACTATGCATATTTGGCAAATGGGGGAAAATCAGCAAATGCTGACATAATCGGGTGCCCATTAAGCAGCGCTGTTTTTCATTTCACCCCTTATCCCAAGATGTTAGTGGAATCTTAGTCCTCAAGGTTAGCAGCTTATCAAAAACTCTCTAATATTAATAAAATGAGGTGAAATGTCTATGGGCGACGGTGACCACTTAACATCAGGTGGCCAGTTTGCTCGTCTGCTCTTCTTATTAAATGGAAAAAAATATTTAATGGTCGTCAGGTTTGTGTTTAGATTTTGGTTTTGTGTGTAACAATTCTATATGGAGCGTCGGTGGCCTACTGGCTAAATAACCGTGACTCCCATGCGGGAGATCCGGGTTCAAAACCATGCAGTACCATGTACCAATGAGTCTATCGTATTTTTCGAAAACTTACGATCTTTTACCGACTGCTCTAACGGTGAAGGAAAACATCGTGAGGAAACCTGCACACTTAGATGACCAGTGTGTAAAATGGGGTAGGAACAAAAGATACTCAAGGATCAAAGTGCCGCTGGGGTTATTCCCGGTCCCCTATCATAAATAAGATAAGATAAAACAATCCTATATCCTAATCCTAAGTATTGTCTGTAGGTACAAAACAATACAGAGACCAATCCCTTTTTACATATTGTCTTATATACCTTATGTAACCGGATTGTCTAATGGTCTGATACAAAAAATCAATAACTAACGTTACTTTTATCCTTCATTGAAAGAATTTAAAATCTAAAAGTCATTTTAGAAGTTATGATAGTTATCGACTTCTTAATGTACTTGTATAAAACAAGTACAAATAAAATAGAACTAAAATTACAAATAAACAATTGAATTGAATTAAGGTTTATTGTATGAATGACCTGTATATAGTATATGTACTCTGTGATTTTACTGATGGTTCGAGAAAAATGTATGATGGTGTAAAATACAATAGACTGTCGTGTGGTGTCTTATGTAATGGCAAATTTCAAATCGAACGCACTACAATGGTTTATGAGACCCTTAGATTGTTGATCAAAGATGAGACCGCATGGTTTGAGACGCGCAATGCGATGTGCACTCCAAGACCATAAGGTGCGATTCTCTGAATTAAATATATTTTTATTTTTATGTGAGACATCTCTTATTTCGGTTATGTGTGGTTGCTAAAACTGCATGTAACGATAACATGAAGATCTTTGCAACCGTACTATACTACCCACGCACCTTACTTTGCTATCGTTGTTGAGTCAAGACGTCCAGATTCAAAAAATCACGTGACTAGTGACAAGGACAAACAACATGTGACAAGTGACATAATATGACAAGTGAAAAGGAACAAGTGTCAGGTAACATGCGAAGGGCAACAAGTGACATGTGATATGTGACAAGTTACAATGACAAGTGATAGGTATGCGACATATGACAAGTGAAAAGGGACAATTATCAGTTGACATGAAACAAGGACAAGTGACATGTGAAATAAATTCATTCTTTCTTTCTTTTACATGTGATAAGTAACAAGTGACATATGACAAGTGAAAAAGGACAAGTGTCAGGTGATATGTGACATTAGACTTGCGACAGGTGCATGTGACAAGGACAAGTGTCATGTGATAAGTTAAAAGTGACATGTGACAAGTGGCATGTAACAGTGAAAACTGACATGTGACAAGTGATATATGACATGATTGTGACAAGTTGGACTGGGCTTACTTACGGTGATATGTAATACAGTAGTACAGTAGGCTTCGGAGGGGAAGTTAACGCTAACAGTGGCTTGCACCAAAGCGGTAGTGGACAAATATTGATATAAAACCCAAAAAAATTGAACCCGTGACATCTTTATTATCTTATAGGGAACGCACTAATACGAAAACTGTTTGACAACTCGTGTTAAATGGCCCTACTATTTATGCTCCTATCTGTACTTATTGACAACCAAGTTATTTAAAAATAAATTGCCATATAATACCTGGTGCAAATACAGCCACCCTACAAGAAACAAACAATCCTCATTCTTTAGCCACCTACGGGAAACTAAATAATCCGCGGGTAGTATTGCGGAGGCGAAGGGTAATGATAACTAGAGGTTTATGTATGACAGACGGTTGAAAAAAACGGATACACAATCCATATACTCGGATCTTCAGGTATGTATTGGTGCGAGCTTATGAGCCACTTCCGAATTGGATGATTTAGCCTATAGCCACGAGCAGTGATGTCTTTGTGACTGCGATATAAGCAATGTTAATGATGATGATGATGTATCCTTCCTACCCACATAGGGCTATAGAACGAAACGATGTATGTCTGTCTCTCACGGCTCAACGGCTCTGCACCAAAATTTTCACTTTGTTCCTTTGATTAAAAACATTATGTTAACGCAGATGAAGCAGTGGGCAAAAAATAGAAATATATAAATTACTTAATTAAAACATTCATTAGTATTAGCAGAGCTTGTACGAGTACCTATATATATAATTGAAAATAATACAATCGCGAATTATCAATACAAATTCGTCTTTACAAACTAAGATATTCGTATCTAGGTACACACCTACGTTAGGAGTGTACCTAATTCATCAAACAAGAAGCCAAACAATAATAATGATCTTAATGAACGACACAAGCCATCATTTTATTTATCATCTGCAAAGATGACCCGTTACTACGGCTACCGGTTTGACGTGGTCGATCCTCGCTTCGTTAGCTCGGAGCCTGATATCGCGTCATCAGGACGATGACAATCTGAATTGAATTACCGGCTACCTGCGACGAACGTGTGGTCTCATAACCGATCTGTTAATCTCCAGTCGATCTCGCGACGCATGCGCTATCGAACCCGCCTGGTGGTCCCGCCTCATTACGTCGAACTTACGATGGATCTCGAGTCTCTTTGTCCCACTATTGTACACCAGTGAAAAATGTTCCTCCAATGACAGGTGTCGATAAGGAAAGCTCGAGTACTCTTGTAAGTTTAAACTTGGAGTAAAACTTGGCGCGAATGTGATGCTAGCTAATTCTGCGATGATCAATCAAAGGAACCGGTTTATTAATGCTGTTGAGGATGTGACCGGGTAAAAATACCTTTGTTGCGTAATGTAAAAGGATTTTGCATTGTTTATAAGATGAACTTCCTCATCGTGTCATAAGAAGCGTGGATGGCATTGTATTAACTAAATAATTGGATAACCGGTAAATGGTAGATCATATTAGTAGATCATATCGAAGAAGGGTCCGTTCAAGATGAGTACTTATCTAAACCTAAAGGGCTAATACTTCATGGGAAAGTAAGGGTAGGTAAACATTTGAGAATTATAACACAGATAAAAGAATTAGTAAGTAAGTATGATAATTTTTTTGTTACAGCCTGTAACTTAACTTCAGCTAATAAAGTCATGAAAATGTAGAGAAAACATAAAATGTACTTAACTATTTTTCTTCAACTGATTCTTAATAAGTACTTACCTAACATACATAATTAATACTACAATTCAAATCAATTTCTAAAATTGACACTACATAAATCCTATAAAATCAAAACATACCAACCTATTCGAAGAAAGCGATGGTGTGAAAAAAATCAAAGGGAATCTTCAAGAATTAGATATTGATAATCTGCATGACGAATTTCCAACCACAAACTCCTATTTAAAAGCTATAAAAATAAATGACACTCATTAACATGAGTGTTGGGTTCCATTGTGAAGCAACAAAAGAGTATGGTGTCTTTACAGGACCTCCTTAACGACACCACATTAGTAAAATGTCAAAACACATCAAAAGACACACGCCTAAAGGAACTCGAGTATCTGTAAACATTCTGAGTGATATTGATTAGTGGCCATTTGTTAATTCTTTCATGTAGCAACCCGCTAACATCGAAGGACTCTTAAAAAGTTATTTTGCACTTTTATCTGTGTGAATACAATGGTAGAATCAAGCGCCGAAGTTGGATTTAATGCGATCGTATTCATCTTTGGATTTTTTTTAATTTTACCAACTTCTCTTCGCCGCCGGCGGTAAAATGTCGTTGAAATTTATTTTAATAGCGATCAATTCTGAGCTTTATCATGTTTTAAGACGGCAACATGATGTATGGACGACGGATTTGTCCACACAATTTTGCTTTTATCGCAATGGATTTAATTTTTTGATGAGTCCTTGTTGGAAATTTTATTTAATAACTTACTCTAATTTGTTTTAACGTTTCGAAAAAAAAATGTGGTCATTCTAATAAAATGAACCTAAAGCCTAATTTAATTAACGTATTATTTGACTACTTTTAAACTGTATAAGTACCTACCTTCTTTAAAATGCTAGGAAGGAAATAATTGTTCTTCCCTAGCATTTGCGTAAACAAATTATGACGTCAACTTTCTTACTCTAACTCTATCTGTTTGTTGTGTGTAAAATAAATAATTCATTTACTTGCTTACATTTTACTTACTTTCCTACGAGTAGGTAGATAAGTAAACAATTTAAAAACAACACTTTTGGTAGTTTCTTTTGGTGTGCGGTCCAAAACCAGTTAAAATTATTCACGTTGACAGTTGTTCACGTTCCATTGCTTGTGTTAAATATAAGTTTGATTAATTTCCAGCTGTTAACGCGGTAATGGAACAAGGACAATAATTATGTAGATTTCCTTCAAGGGGTATCATTCGGATTGTGCAGAAGCGTGGAAGATTCTCCCAGATAGCATTGAAATGTGTCACACCAGCATTTTAATGAAGACTGGAAAGAGTTGTTTACATCAGACATGGCTGTATGGGCTTAGTTCCCTTTGCTTAAAAAAAACAATAACCTAGGGGTATCAAAACTACTTATAGCATTTCGTATAACTTGTCAAAAACACGGTAAGTATTGCATGAGCTTTGTGTTTAGGCCTTAGAGAAATAAAATGTATATTTTGTTGTAAAAATGAGTATGATACTTACACGCCCCAGCGACATGTATCTTCTTCATCCATGGATAAATAACCCTGTCCGTGTTATCTGAACATATCGAGGAATCATCATCTTCAACGGGCGGACTGTCCAACAGTAATCTCTCGTCATCCATTTCAGACCCAGGCGAGCCTTCCCGTCCTAACGCATGGAGTTTCCTCCCTGCCGGTGCTGCTTCCTCAATATGCCTCTCAAGTCTTAACCCAAGTTCTGCAAGACCTGGAGCTACGTCTCCACTGTGAGGTGGAACAAAACCGTGTTCTGCATCTGAAGGATGCGAGGGTTCTGGCGGCCGCGGTGGAGGCGCGACCGGCGGATGCTGCGGTAGAGGATGATAGTACCCTCCATACCCGTACCCTGTTCCAATCTGAACGGGAGCATACTGATGTTGGTAGCCGTATTGGAGATGTTGGTGCTGGTAGTATTCTCCTGGTGGTATATAGTCTGCTTGGCTGTACTCTTCGGAAGGCGGGAATTTTGGGTCCGGCTGTGGCTGGTATCCACCGTTCATGAGGAAGGAACTCATGGTGGGCGTGGTCGAGTCCGCGCATCACCTCTCTCTTAACACGCCTGTTAATATGGCCGCCATTAAAGATCAGCAATGTATAGTTTTAGATGTTCATGAATCAGTCACCATCAAGAGCTGTTTCAAAGAGAAATAATTCTGATTGGCTCCAAAAGCCGTAAGCTCTTTCAGTCAGTGTTTTATTATTAAGCTAGTTCTAAATCAACATTAGAAAAAATGATTTACTTGTGAGTTTAGTTTTTGTATCAAAATCTTATCTTCTTCCTGTTGGAATAGTACCTAGAGCTTAATATTGCAATATGATCAAAGTTTGTAACGTTTCTCAAAATGACCTTCCTTTATTAAAATAAACCAGTCAATACACAATCAAATCTTCAAAATTATACATAATCAGTACCATTCACAAAGTCACCACTCCCGTCACACTTCTTATTTCTGTTATGAATCATTTAACACTTTATTATATTCAAAAGCACGGTTATCATTCACAGCTTTGGAAGTTCACTCAAACTTTGAGACGTCACTGTCACACAACTTTGTGGGTCCACAGTATTAGAAACAACAAAGTTTTTATTAGAACATTATTGCAAAGTCATTTGATTTATCACTTTTTGATAATAAACAATGAAGGCGCGCTCTCGCGGCGACATTTTGAGACAATATACACTATCCAGCACGCCAGCGCACTCTGACACTATAAGGACTCCTATACATGTTCATCAATTTTTACATACCACCTTCCATTTTTAAGGCGGAGCTGTTCTTCTACAGTCTTATACTAAACTAACTTTTCCAATACGAACTCTAACATCACGTCCTTAAAGTCGAATTCTAGGTAGAGTTACTTTGAAAAGCATCAAACCGCAACAATGATGTTCCCCCTTCCACACATAAACAACTCTACGAGTGCGAATGAAACAGAAATGTTCTATTGACTTTGAAGCAATAAGGGGGAAATATAACTATCGCGTTCTTTTACAAAGGATGTTACATAAGGGAAGAAGAGACGAATACAGAGTAAACTTATTGCGTGGATGAGATTAAGAAGCTGTTTAATAATAATACAACATGAACACGGTTTCTGTTTCTAACGACACGGCTTTTTAAATATTTAATATGCAATTTCCTTTATTTTTATTACTTTTAAACATTCATTATTTTAATGGACGACAAGTGTGATATAATGAGGTATAAATTAATGGTTTTTAATATAGAGCACATAAAATGCGTCACCGGTCCTTTACTTTTGATAGTCATCTTTCATGGTATTATTAAGTTAATCATGTATTAATTTCGAACATAACAAACTTTAACTTTTCTGTTAGCAGTAGAATTATATCTTGGCAATGGGCCCTGAAGCAAGGTGGCTGGCAGCGACTGGATGAGAAGAGCCGAAGATCGGGCTCAATGGCGCGCCCTGGGAGAGGCCTATGTCCAGCAGTGGACTAGAGTAGGCTGCTGATGAATGGGCCCTGGGGTCCTGAATGGCTTAATTTAAAAAAAAATGAAATGAAATGAAATGAAAATGAAATGAAATGAAATGAAAATGAAATGAAATGAAAATGAAGTGAAATGAAAATGAAATGAAATGAAATTAAGAACCTTATCCAGGCTTCTGGTGACCTCAGGACTGGCGCCTGGTTCTGGGAACGCTGCCTCGGTGCAATGAGCTATAGCAGGAATATTATTGTTATTAGGTATTGTTGTTATTTTTTGTCGTTACATTTACTAGTATTTTTTGCTTTCCCATCTCAATTTTGTACAACAATCAATTTTCTACTTCCTAACCATGCTGTGTTTACACGTTAAGGGTTACGACCCAGCTCATAACTTTATATTGATTTTTCTGTTATTTCTCTGGTTGTAATCTGTTGTGTTTACCTAATAAATAAATAAAAATCTTTTACCTTTAAAGTTGCGTAACGAATGTAATTATAATATTTTGTAATAATCGATTTCAGCGACATTGTGAAGCTGTATCTGTAGCTGCTTTTGAAGCGGTGCTCGGTGGTAGCTTAAAATCTGACTGCCTTGTTCTTGCAAAGAACAAATTAAATCATATAATTAGATTTCCTGATTTCTTGAATCATTAATCAACTTATCAGATTAGTCAATTTTGAAGTTCTCAATAGTAAAATCACAGATTCATACGTTCTTACAAATAGACCACATTTTCATACCTACCTTTTCCAATAAAATTACTCCACCAAAAAGTTGTCTGGAAGAGATCGCTTTTAGCGATAACACCGCCTAGATTGTATTAATCCTAGTATTCATTCATTCATAGCTAACAAACAATCTTCAATAACTTCAAGATACTTACTTGCAAATCTCTAAATTCTGATGAACAATATCATCACAGTTTATTCCCAAAAAGTATATTCTAAACTCTCACTTTCTTAAAACTGGAAGTGCCCAACTCGTCTGGAATGGTCTTAAAATAGTAATAGTTTGTAAATAGTTTTAAGTTAAAGTTTAAACCGTAACAGTGCCGTGTCAATTGACCGTTTAATCTCATATAATCTGTGACAACAACAGCGATCCGTAATCAAGTAACTAAGGAATAAAAACAAAACATTCTTGCTGGTCACGGTCCGCTGGTCCTGGATATCATACGTTGTAAGCTGGTAATACAACACTAAGACCAGCCGTCAAGGGAGCCGACGTAGTCAATGTACCATAGAGTTAACACCGCCTTATGAGATACAGCATTGCATATTTTGAATACAGGTAACGCGACCAATACGCAAAATTACCAATACGCGAAATATACAATATGTAGGTACTCAAATTGGAAAGGATCAAGTTGAAAACCAGGTTCGGTAGAGGTATAGGTATACATCTAGCGACACTCAGCTGAACTTGGCCCTTTTAATAGATCATATGTTTAATACATAAGGCCATATAATTTTAAAAATGTATTCGCATGGTGTAGTATTTTAAGCCAGAAATAGTCTATTAATAAAGGATTTTCTATTTCTATTTCAAATGATAAAAGTGAAAAGTCATAGCCACCAAAAAGGACTGACGTACCTACAAATTTTTTGTCTATTTTGTTGACTACTGAAATAGATAACATAAAAACTGGCTGTACATTTAGGTAATAGGGGTAGTTTCCAAGTATCAAATATATAATGCATTTCTAAAATTAAGATATAGTCATACATTGATGGTCAAATGTGAAAACAGAATTAAAATTCGTTGAAAAATAAAATAGCCACAGGCAATCAAAAATCAAAACGGTAGAAAGAAACGGCAATAAATATTATGACGTCAGTGTTCCCTAGTGCCATACAAGCAGGTCCTGCTAAGAAGGGACAGAGTAACTCTCCAATCCTAACTGTAACCATTAATACTCGTATCTCTGATGTTAGTTGAGATATCTAAAAACTAATTTTAGATCCTTCTTTAGGATGTCCATTGTAAGTTGATTGATGCAATAAAAATACATTAGGTTAATACCGTATTGTCCAATACAGATGAGAACAACAACATATTTTATTTCATCCCAGTACTTAAGTGCTCATATCACTGGAATCCGACGTCACGATGCGTACGACGCTCTCCAAAAGGTCAACTTTCCCACGAAGGACAAAATACCAGCTGCAGGACGACCAGAGGGTCAAGATGGCCAGAAGGAAAGATTAATCCACGACCTAAATTGGAAATTAAAAGAATGGGTTTTTTATGAAATAAAGAGAGCAGACCAGCAAATGGGCCACGGTGGAATATTTACACGAATTTTCCCGATTCACAACCTTGCAAACAATGTATTTTGTTATATCAAATATATTACCTATACTTAGCAACAAATAAACATATTCCAGAAGGTATTAAAATTAGACCCCTTAGTAACATCCACCAAAAATAGTTTCTTACATCCTCGGAACAAATAAACAAAAATGTCCGGTGATTTTATTGAATTAGACGATCACAATGGTATGATCGCGGTCATGTGGCACAAAATAGATACGTATTAACAGAAAACAACCTTTCTGTCGGTACTAAACAAAATTAAAATAAAAACAGCCTTTAATTCCTACTACTCATACACAATCATTCATAACTTAAGATAAAATTAACACGTCATTATTCATTAAATTATTATAAGTATGTCAATGTTTATTAGTTGTTACAGTACAGTACAGTGCCATCTCCCTTTTCCTCCAGTTTTCCCTGTCCCTCACCATTCTCGTCCAGTAGTCTAGTACTCTGTAGGTACTATTGCAACTCAAACAATTGCATACAGCGCGACGTGTGCAGCGCGGCGAATGGCGATGATGGCTTAGGCTGGAACGATTATACAGGTTGTAACAAAAAAAACCTATAGTCCCGTAAGGGGGATGTTCATTATTCATAACTGAACAACTTTAACTATGGGGCCTACTCTGAAATCGTGTAAAAAAATCTGCCGTTTCATACATTTCGGCTGTGTATGTATTGAGCACCGGTGTATGGAACAGCAGATATATTATTTCGCGATTTTAGAGTTAACCCCATAGTTGAGACTACACTAAAAGAAAAGCTTGTTTACTTCAACTAAGAACGTGTTTCAATACGAGCATATAAAGTCGGCTTGTTACCTTCAACCAAGAAATTGTTCACTTCAACCAAGATCTTAGTCGTATCTATAAAGTAATTCGTTCAAATGAATAAAAATTACTTCTTATGCTCTAAATCAAACAAGCTTTCTTTCTGTGTTTATTCATATTTCGAGGAAATATTTAAATTAATAATCAAATTACAAAAAGTGTACAAGGCTTCCAGGCACAAAATAGATGACAGAAAACAACAACTAACTAACTGTAACTCTTGTAATCTTGTAACAAAAACCTTGGTACACCCAGTATATATAAGGAAGCCTGCGTAAACGACAATTCGCGGCGTGCGATTGTGTGAGTCTCGTGCCAGTAGGCCTGAGGAAGATTCTTTTCTGTCACATATCTATTTTGTGCCTGGAGCCTGATTCGCCGAGTCACTGCAGCGGCAGCGTGGAGCGGCTTCCAAACGGCTGCGGCACAAAAGGTGGGAACACCCGCTCAATGGCTGTTTGATCAATAAATAGACGTGTATCGCTTGCTTTGCTGCTGAATCTGCTTTAGGTTCTGGGAAAAGTTTTCTTTGTAATCCTTTTAGTTATATATTTTCATAGAATTTTTAGGGTCTGCATCATTTCATCATGTATCAATCGTCTTTGTTCTCTATGCGCAACACTTAAAAGGGAATGTGGACTTTATGGAGAGTGTCGGTGGCGTCGTGGCTAGGACGTTGGACTCCCATGCGGCTGGTCCTAGTTCGAAACCAGGCATAGCCATGTACCAATGAGTTTTTCGGTTTTTTCGAAAGACTTACGTACATTTACCGCCTGCTCTGACGGTGAAGAAACCTGCATACTGTGAGATAACCAGTGTGTGAAATGGGGAAGGCAATGCCAAACCACCCCATTAAATCTGCCACGAGAGTCGTTCTAAGTGATTAATTCCTTTGAATGATCACGACTCTCAGAAATGAGGAAAACGTCTTAGAAGAGAAGAAAGGACCATTGGAAAGTGGACGTTTAAGGAAAGTAGATCAAATTAACCTAAAAGAATTATTCTATGAGTCAATCCGTCTTTTACACGAAGTGTCTTGAGAACTCCATCTCCTTTAACATATCCTCTATCTAATCCGTTTAGATCTTATCTTATCTTATGACGGGGGGCGGGAATAACCCCAGCGGCACTTCGACCCTTGTGGATAATTTGTGCCTACCCCATTTTACACACTGGTCATCTCAGTGTGCAGGTTTCCTCACGATGTTTTCCTTAACTGTTTGAGCAGTCGGTAAATGTATACGTAAGTGTTTGAAAAATACGAAAAACTCAATGGTACTTGGCACTGCACGGTTTCGAATCCGGACCTACCGCATGGGAGTCCGGTGTCCTAGTCAGTAGACCACCGACGCTCTCATCCGTTTAGACAGTATTGAAGGTGTTGTAACTCTGTGTACAGTCAGCCGTGGGTGGTACCCTCCTTTTACCTATTTCTGCCACAAAGCAACAATGCTTGCATTGTTGTGATTGGTTTGAACGGTAGGAGTCAGCGTAATTACTGATATGAGGAACAGGAGGAGCATATGAGGAACACCATTGGTCCTCAAGGTTAGCAGCGCATTGAAAACCCTCTAATAACATTGAGGGTGAGAGTGAGATGTCTATTGGCGACGGTGACCACCGGTCAAGTGGCCTGTTTGCTGTTCTGCTCTCCTTATACAGTACAAAAAGAAACTGGACATACGGCTGTGACAGTAAAATAAGTGATCAGAGTGACCGCCATATAGTCCTTTCTGTTATTTCTGTGCAATGGGAAACCTTATTAAAATATTCCAGAAAGGTCTCCGTAAAATAAAGTACCTACCTTGAATATAAATAAGACCAGTTTAATTTAAATCAATGTCCATCAATGAAGACGTTCTTATCTCGAACAAAGTTTCCCTCGCAAAGTTACTTTGTACCCTCCGTCTGTTGTTTTTTCGAGACGCTAACTGCCTGCCAGCTCGTTCTATCCAGCGCAAACTTAATCCAAGTTTAATGAACAATACGACAGGCCCTTAATCAAACTTTGGATTTTCTAACTTGGTCGTCACAAGATTTACCAGCTTAAGTAAGAAAGCCTACGATCTAAATTACTTTGTACGACTCACTGAAGTTACGGCAATACGATTTTCAAATTCTCAGCTGGAGAAAAACCTATTTAACTGACTTTGATCGTATTATTTGTTTCTTGTTTTGCTTATGGACAGACTCCTAGAATAAAGGGAAGTTAATTTAATTCGTTATATTCTTTAAAAAATAATATCTCACGCTGTGTTATTATATATATATTTTAATGGAACACCGATTAGGGGCCAGCACGAAATACTAATTTTAAATTTCGCAGTATAATAATGTTACGAGCATGGGATCGCATAGCCAATTTTCTGTAATGGCGGGTTGCATTTCCTGTCTTTGTTGGGCAAGTGCCGACGTTTTTTGCAGTTTCGCCCCTCCCATAGGCAGGGTGCCACGCAGAATTTATGGGATACATAAAGTAGCTAGCATGTAGTATGTTGTAAGTATACAAACAACATACTACAAGCATATGCTTAGGTTGCTAAAGGCCTCTAGGTGCCGGCTAGCAGGGTTCTAGGGCAGTGTGCAGATGAACTAATAGAAGAACTTGTTAATAGATATATTTTTAAGGAACAGAACACAGAAAATAGTAGTAGTAAGAGACAAAAATAAACGGAGAAACGTCCGTTCAAGACAAAGTACAGAGAAAAAGTGCAAATACAAAGAAAACAATGAAATTAATTGAATAATGGTATTTAGAAATGGAATGGAAATATGATTTGAATTATGAAAATATGGATGAAGAAATGAAGATGCCAACACGAAATGAGGTGAGATAAACGCTAACGATGAGGTTGAAATAGATGGCAAGGAGGTTGATATGGACGATGAAGTCGACATCGTTACAAGGTACGAAGTTAAGTAGGTTTATGAAGCAAAGCTAGAAGAAAAAAAGCGGGCCACCACCTTTTCTTAAAGCAATTCAGAGCACTTTTGACCCCCCTCTTTCTTTGTTCTGGTCATTTCCAGAAACCTGAAGTAATTTTCAAGTTGAGTACTCCGCGAACATAGATATACCTCCAAATTTCAAGCTCATCATCAGCCTATTATTGTACCCACTGTTGGGGCACATGCCTCCCCTTGCACAAGGGGGTATGGGCCATGATCCACAAAGCGGGCCAAGTACTGTGCGGAGGATTTTACACACATTCGGAAACTTTTAATTTCCTCCGACAGAAGAAGATCTAAGAGACTAAGATGACGTAAGAACTTATACTATCTAAAAATATAGGGACAACTAAAATAATAGAGCAGAATATTAAACACCTATACTTAAAGATGGTATTTGAATAACGATAACAAAATTCCTGTGCTAATTGTAAGTAAAATCAAAGAAGTGTAGTAAGAGTATATTATGTTTTTGCAAAATAACTAACTAACAAGGTACCAAACCGAGCCAAGATCTCCATAGCCACGCGCAAGTTTCTGACGCGGGAACGTCATCGTATGTCAGACGTTTGACAGCTGACACCACTTCCCCCTCCTCTTTGCCTCCCCATCTCCTCCTCGGATGACGTCACCCACCTCAGGGAATTATTTGAGGGGGTACTGAAGGCCGCAATTTTCGATGTCTAATCAAAATTCTGATGGACGAAAAAATATTGATGCTTTTGGTAACTTTGAAGATAAGTTTATACTTATCTTCAAAATTGAAGTTAATAAAGGTTAATTTTAAATTCCATGTGTTCCATTTTGGGTTGGGTCCAACAAAAAAATGTTGGGTTTCTACATGGAACTTAAAATTAAACTTTATTAACTTCAATGCTTGTACTTAGAGAAACCTAGGTAGGCGTATACTTATGACTGAGCAAGTTCAAAGCCATTTGAAATAAATTGTACTAGTCGGGGGACATCTGACTTTCTTCCGTAATCTTTTATTTACTGAATTAAATTACATAACATATCTTAAGACGAAAACATTATAGTTTCATGTTTCATGTTATATTTTGCACCTATGTATGTATGTGTCTCACAAAAACGTCAAATGTTACAGCGTCGAGGGGAAACGTTTGGTATTCTTGACCGGCGCGTCCTGAAGTGCATTAAACGACCCACCAACGTCATCCAACATTCAGTCTTCTAAATTCAGATTTAAGGTGTATTTTCAATTATATATAGTGTGTTATTTAAGGGGCTTCACAGCTGAGTGAGCAGATCTTTCATTAATCAGCGAACAGTCGCGACAGTGCAGCGGCGCTGGAGTCGCGGCTCAATTTTTTTCCTCTTGCGCCCTTAGATTGGATATTGGACAGGATTTCCTGGGAAACTCAGCTGAAACTCGGTGGTCGACGCCAAAATAGAAAATAGAGACTTAAATGTATTAATACTAATAAAGCCAATGTATTTAGAACTAATTTTTATAGCGTTCGCCATAACGCAGTTTATAAAAGTATCAGTGACACACTCTTGACAACTCTATTACAAGCCCGGTCGGGGTTTACCGTTAACTACGTATGTTTGCCTACCAATGTTTCAAATGCTTTTAAATATGTAACTAAACTTCACTCGGAAGCAATGGAAGTAGGTCACCCCGAAAGTTTCACCTAAAACGCATTTTGCTTAAAACCCTTTGCCCTTCGTGAGAACTCCGTTTCCATTGCTCCCGAATGTATTTTATGATGTTTAGACTAAAAGAAACAAAATATTGTAATCGACTTCTCTCTCTACGCCAGCGTCGTTTACCTAAACTATTACCTACACGATTTAGGATTAGTATTTGTACATCAGATTCAACAACAGTTCGCTTATAAATATTTCTTCTTTTTATAAGTCGTATTCCTCATTGCTGAGGGTCGTGATCATTCTAAGGAATGAATCACATAGAATGACTTTCTTGGCAGAATTAATTAGATGATTGCCATTGCCAACCTGCACGCTGAGATAACCAGTGTGTTTTTTTGTGTGAAATGGAGATCACACGAAAAAAAACACACTGGTTATCTCAGCGTGCAGGTTTCCTCACAATGTTTTCCTTCACCGTCAGAGCAGTCGGTAAATGTACGTAAGACTTTCGAAAAAATCGAAAATCTCATTGGTACATGACATTGCATGGTTTCGAACCCGGACACCCGGACCTCCCGCCATACGACGATTTAAATATTTTTTTACGATTTTGTGCACTGGTCTTTTTTATCCCCTTTAGAAACCTGCTATAAAGAGTATTATCATATAATACATAACATCGTCTATCCCAGTTATACAGACGCAAACCAAACAACTAAAAAAATATCAGGAAGAATTTGCATTTCAATGCATAATTTAACCCATGTAAGTGCCGCGCTGCTGGCAGATATCTGGGAACAAATATCAGTTATCTCCACCCCTCAGTCGCTCTACACTCCATCCCGCGAATAATCCCTCTGCGAATGGGGAGTGTTAACGCTGCTCTTTTTACTCCTTTTCGTTTTTTTGTACCTGTTTATTTTATGTGAGTACTTACCTACACGTCCTTTTGAAATAATGTTTTTCCAGTCTGTACGTTTTTCTTAGACGTCTTGACATTTTCTGATGTAGGCAACCAGAAATTAGACGACTTGGATACTTATAGCCATTTTGTTTTTTATGTATTCATTACTTTTATTGTTATTTTCTTTCTACGTTTGTAATAGAAATGGATAAATGAATCTAGTCAAGACACGTGAACAATAAAGTTCAAGGAAAGACGTAAAAGTTTAGTTTTGCATGATAATGACCTAACTTAAGACTCAAGAGCATCGGTGGCACATTGGCTAGGGCACCGGACTCCCGTGCGGGAGGTCCGAGTTCGAAACCGTGCAGTGCCATGTATCAATGAGTTTTTCGTATTTTTCGAAGACTTACGTACATTAACCGACTGCTCTAACGGCGAAGGAAAACATCGTGAAGAAACCCGCACACTGAGATGACCAGTGTGTAAAATGGGGTTGACATAAAAAATCCTCAAGAGTCGAAGTGCCGCTGGTGTTATTCCCGGACCCCTATCATAAATAGATAGATAACTTAAGACTCTCTTAATTTCTTTTCCTCGATCTTCCATGTTTATGCGTCATGACTGGATTAATTTATCCAATCATTTCACCTAAGAAAAAAACTTATAAATGTTTGAAGAAAGAGCTACTTACCTACCTATATAATTTTTATCCAATCAATCCAACAATGACTAATGGCGATATTGCTGAATAAACTTGAATTTCACGCGTGTATACGATGCGTCTTACTTTCTAACAGCCGTCAGTACTCGGACAAACAAACTGATCGATCGTCCGGAAAATCGTACCGAATCACCGCAAATATTTTGACACAATCGGACGATCGTATTACGAAACAATTGCTTTCCCAATATTTCTGAACGCTTCCAAATTCCCTTTCTGAGGGGTTCGTTCAAAAACTTAATTTCTAACTTGGACGTTTGATAGATCGGTCTCGGGGGCGTTCGGTAACCAGTAGCCGGTTCGAACAATGGTTAGGTTGGAGACAACTGCGTCGCTATGGGATTTAAAATCGATGGGGAATAGTAAAATGCAGCCTTAAAAGATCCGCTTCTTCATAAAGTTGTCTTACTCCATTTTATTTGGATTGGACCGTGACATTACAAAATTATTGTTTGTTTACCGATTTTATTTTAAAGATAATCGACTAGTTATATCATTATTTCTTGTAAAAAAAAAACATACACTAAACATGCGGCCTTATGAATTTGAGGTAAATTGCTACGTTTACTTAAGTGTGTGAAATTAAAGGCTATACGATGTTGCAAAGAGAAAATGTAATCTTTAGAATGACGGTATGACGAATTAAGTATCGCGGTTAACATATTATGTACCTAATGCAAGATTGACTACCCCCGTGAAGTTGACCCGTCCCATAGCGATTGCCCGCAATTCACCTATGCAGGTCGAAAGTACTCGGTAAGTACCCGTAAGTACCGCGCAACTTTTCGTTAGTACTCATACACATTTTGATTAAAAAAAATTAAACTTGTTGGGACGGGCCAGCTTCTCACTCCCCGCCCCAAACGACTTTTTCAACTTTTTTTCGCCACTAGATAGACTTTTTTTTTTTGATTCCATATTCGGAAATCTTTCGGAGTTTTGCCAAATGCAAGTCGGGGTAGAATTGCATCAGCTGTAGTCGCAAAAAGCGTCACTCTGCACCGTCTCGGCTCCGGACTTCGGAGTACAGATGACTAATGATGTTGCGGCGAGGATTTCGAAAAATACCCCGACGCCACGAAATAGACAAAGACACGCTCGATATTTTGATAATTGAAGATGGAATAGGAATCTTCAAAGGTGCCGCGAATCTGTCGTTTTGGAAATATGATAGAGTTCGGATACTTGCGCTCTAAGCAAGAAATGATTGGCCATGACGTAAAATTGAAGAATAGTCATCGAATTGTATTCAAGAGTATGTTACCAAGGCAAATTTTCATCGAAGACTTCGTCAAGATTCCTACCAAAGATATCAAATGTACAAAATGTTCGTGTTTTTCCGCACAAAGAAAATTATATCTTTGATTCCGATCCGATGCATTTCTCAACCGAGAATCACCCCAAAAATCGTGCAGGCAGTATCTGCCAAATAAAAACTTTCAGCTTATTTATTCAGAATCACTATTTCAGTACTTATATTCCGGTTTGAAGCAGAATAAACAAAGAGTATACCTACCTAAGCCGATCCTTTGCACCAGCCGAGAAAAATAGTAGGGAATCCATTAATAACTGTCGCCGAGGCTCCTTGTTAAATGCATACAATACTCGAAGCTTTTTAAAAGGCGCACAATAGAGACTTGGCTAAATTAAAAGTTTTTCGATACAGCAGCGTACGCGACATTGCACGGAACTGGAGGACGGGTAATTATTGTAGGCTGGTACTGATTGCAAAAAAAAAAGATAAACTATTAAATAAAGTCTTAAAATCGTTATATTCGTATTAACAGCCACGTGGTATATGGGAACGTAACGTCTTCAGTAAGAGAATGAAATTTTCAGACCCACTTAAAAAACACATACCTACTTATCCAAAAAATATTCACTCCGATAAAACTTTCACACTCAACAAGAAATAATATAATAGATAGAATATACTATATTGCACAAAAACTTAACATAAGACAATGCGTATGTAATTGTAGAATACAATGTAGGCGGTCATATCGCTGAAAGCGATATCTTCCAGACAACCTTTTATACTTACCTGTTTTCGATAAATCACGTGTTTCGATTAATTCCATTAAGAACATTGTTTTTAAATTACAGACTACCCTAACCTACTGTCCTGTCAAGCATTATTTTATGTGTCAAACATGAGACAATAAATATAACCTTCCTTCTTTTTTTAGTAACTAATTGCAGGAAGGAATTTCTCTTTGTCTACACATAATGTTGAATTCTTATTTTGCAAACTGTACTAAGTAGGTACATCAACTGACGTCAACTGACACAGGTTTGTAAAGACACATTTCAGTGGAAAAAATCAAAATTAATGATATCGGTGGCAGCAGTAGGGCACATAGCTGAATACTGCCTTTCAAAGTCCTGCTTCGCTCTATGCTGTGTTTCCTTGTTAGCTGTTTCTATACAAGAAGTAGAGTTCCGGAATCAATTGTAACATAGAATAGTAGACTTCGTATACTTACCAAAGAAGGTTGAATATAGGTACTAAGGTACATAATACTTTTGTATTTTTTGTGTTTTTAATACTTATATGTACCAAATAACTGTTTTAGGAGGAAATCATCAAGCTATACTAGCTCTTAAATAATATACTAGCTATAAAAGCGTCAAGAATTTGGTATCGACTGAGACAGCATAAACAGTAAGTATATTAAACATTTCAAAATGTCTGCTAGTACCTGTCTAAAATAGAAGCCTAATCAAGAACTGGTTTCGAATCCCACGATTTCCGCAATTGTTGGCGTTAGTTAATCCGTGTTGCTTCTCACCTCCAAATCACCCAACGATACCACCACTTCCAATATTCAAGAATTTGGTAACGACTGTCGAACCAAGACTTTGTAAAATGTTTTTAAACCAGTACCTAAAATAGAAGCCCAATCAAGAACTGGCTTCAAATCCCACGATCGGTGCGCTTGATTGACTTATCTCCATGATCGCACCGGCAAGTTTACGTGGGGGCCCGAGGTTGCTGCTCACCTCCAAATCACCAAACGATACCACCATTTCTAAAAAGCTTCATGAGTTTGTCAACACTGGCAACCCAAAACTTCGAAAATGTTTTTAAACCAGTACTTACTGAGTTTCTCCCGCGCTTTTGTGGCATCCTTGTTAGTTTGTTTCGTTTTGTCTTGCAAATTGTTTTACAGTAGTGTTTTTCTAGTATGTTTGTGAATAATGTGTGGGACAGTGAAATAAGGCAAATAGACGCTGCAGCCCGATCCGTACTTGGCTGGATTTTGAAGAGCCATACTGCGTCCGGTACGCCTTCTTCTATGGTTCGGATGGTGCAGAAGTGTAGAAGATACTTCCAGATAGCATTGAAATGTGTCACCCCAGCATTTTAATGAAGACTTGAAAGAGTTGTTTACATTAGACATGGCTGTATGGGCTCAGTTCCCTTTGCCTTAAAAAACAACAACCAGTACTTACCGCCTAAAATAGAAGCCCAATCAAGAACAGGCTTCAAATCCCACGACCGGTGCACTTGATTGACTTATCTCTACGATCGCCGCCGCAAGTTTACGCGGGGGCCCGATACGATGTTGCTGCTCGCCTCCAAATCATCAAGCGATACCATCTCCTCAGCTGACGGAGCCGTGACGTCTCGTCTGCGATCTGCTGTCAATGTTTTGACGAGGGCTTGCATATATAACTACCAAGGTAGTGATAGGTAGACAAATGTACTGTATACAGGATGGACATATGTTTGTGTTTTTTTTTTTTCAATTTATTTTTATTTACGACTGAACCCATATTTGACCCCAATCTCACCTAATTGTAAGTGACGATGAGGCCGAAGATGGAGCAACTGGCTCTTCTATAAACACTGCCGGAAAACATCAACGCCGCCGAAGCAAAGATATTTGACGACAAACTTTACAAAGGGTGGTCGCTAGCCAGGCTGCTCCTGAAGGAGTCCTGCCACCAGCAAGTTACTGGGTTTAGTCACCTTATACGACACGCTTGACCAGTTGCGGTAGGGAGTTTCTAATCCGTCTCATACACCGAAAACGAATGTTTCAAGATTCGTATGCAGGTGTTCTTTTTTGGGTCAGTTTTAAGTTATTTAGTTTTTATTTATTCCTGACTAAATAGATTTTTACAATTTTCCTTTTTTTACAACTAAACCTCAATGTTTGATCTCAATCTCACCTGGTGGTAAGTGACGTGGCCAAATATATAGCACACAGCTTTAATAAGCCTATCTTCTCTTTAATTACTTACCAATGTTATGGTTGGTTCTAGAATCTATGCTAGAGTTCTATATGAGTATCACTATACAGAAACATTATTTTTGTTACAACCTGTTATACGAAGTTTTTGTTCGTTTCAATCACGTTTTGATTTTGATACGCTGAGTATTAAATTGGTTACCAAACTAAAAACCTCACTAGTTGTGGGTGCTATTTCGATTAACAGAGTCTAATAGCAAAATACAACTTTGTTGGTATTTAGATACTTATATGAACGTGAATAATTATTAAAAGTATTCAATTCAAAAATTGCTGTCTTACCTACATATAAATTATCTTTCACTATTACCTTGTGCTCTTCCCCTTCTTTAAGATTTCAGGTTTCTTTGACGATCTTTTCATAGTTATATAGTGTTCATTTTACTGTATCTTTCCGTTGTATATTTGCATACAGTGTTGTCGTTAAATAAATTTATTTATTATATATTTATTTATTATATTAATTCTTAGTAAAAGTGGTACTTTTAATCTTTAACCGCAAGCTCTATCGGTAGGAACAAAGATAAAGTATTAAATAATAATAAAGTCTACCTACACTGCAATTTACTTATAAATTCGAATCAACATAAACATAACATAACATACGAGTAGACACTTAGTAAAACTTTGCCTGCAATACAAGCAGAATTATTTTCGAAGCAATTCAATATCGATTTCCAAATTTTAATTACTCAAACGGTGAGTGGCTTGAAGTAATCAAGGCGAGACCTTGTGACCCATTTTAAAAGTTCCATCCGATCGGGCAACGAGGGGAGTGATAAATGAACAGCATCAATCAGACGAATTTAAGTGTTGCAAATTTCCACCCGCATCCGAACTTATTGTTATTAAGGAATCCGGTTTCGGCAATGGTAAAGGGGTAGATTGTGTTACGAACTTTTATAACATTAGAGAACTGCGAGTATGTTGGCTCTGTAGTTGTTTGCTTGATTAATGGCGAATATCTTTATCAGATCTCATTGTCTAAAATTAGTCTTGCGCACCTGCGTAACGACCGCATCACATATAGTCTTTTATTTGAGATGTAAATAGGTACTTAATACAATTAGTTTTCTATGATTAAATTTAAAGTGCCAAATTCATAATACGAACGAATACCGCAGACTCGGCTATACATGAGATCTTACTACTTTTTATTTACAAAACACGAGACGTGGCATCTTTTTACGGAATATTTTTGATGGGATTGTCTTATCTGCTGTATTTTGGATATTCTTTGTCCGATATCGGCTGTCTTCGCTGCCAACTTACAAAGCACTTTCGGAAGAAACTTTAAAGTGAAACGTTGATTTCAAAGTGAGTGGGAAATTCGAGTTGACACCCGAGGCTATTATTTTAAAAGGGGTTCTCTTGTTCTAGTGTTATATAAATATTTTGCATTTTCTGTAATAATTCTTGTATGAAGGTATAGGTTTAGATTGCGACAACTTGGGAGTGCCGTTGCTAAGGATTTTCTTTATAGTTGCTAGGCAAATTAAGGGTAAATCGTCGTGACTGATTAGAAACGAATCTTGACGTTCGCTTTGATATCGAATATGCATGGTTCGTAAACAAATGTTTATTTGGGTACTATGCGACAGTGTTTAGTTCCGAAAAAGCTATGGACATAATCCAGACTTGGTTTTTTTATGACAGATCATGACTAAAAAACGCCTAGTTTGTTGTGGCACGGTGATGGGCATTACTTCGAATATTCGATATAGGTAGATTACAAGTTACGAGGATGTTAAGGAACGTTCTCACTTCTTCTATTCTATGTTCTATTTGATAGAATCTATGAAGTGGATCAATGTGAATAGGATTTCTATGCTATAATTTTATAGCATTTGCCCGTTAGAATGGAAATTCAACTTTGGCACTCATTCTATACTATACAGAATCGAGCGGCAAATAGAACCCTGTGAACGGCAGTCACAGCGTAGATATAGAATATACACTGATAACGCCATAATTATTTTCTATCATAGATGCGATAAATCATAGAATACATATTTATGGATAAAATAACCAACGTCACATCACTAGAAACCGGCATTCCGGGGATGGGACTTTTCACATTACACGATTAACGACAACGATATCGTATAAGGTTAGTAAGGGCAAGTGTGTAAAACAAATACCTTTTTTTTCATCAGCATCATCAGCAGCCTACTCTAGTCCACTGCTAGACATAGGCCTCTCCCAGGGCGCGCCATTGAGCCCGATCTTCGGCTCTTCTCATACAGTCGCTGTCATCCACCTTGCGCAGATCGTCGCTCCATCTAGCAGGGGGACGTCCCACACTACGTTTGCCCAAACGCGGTCTCCACTCCAGAACTCGTCTCCCCCAGCGGTTGTCGGTTCTGCGACAGATGTGACCGGCCCACTGCCACTTCAGCTTGCTAATCTTATGAGCTATGTCGATGACTTTTGTTCTATGCCGGATCTCCTCATTTCGGATTCGATCCAGCAGAGATACTCCGAGCATAGCTCTTTTCATAGCACGCTGAGCGACTTTATTTTTAAATTAACCTAAACAGGCTTTTTTTTTAAACGCAGTTTTCTGTAGGGTAAGGTGGTGTAAGATTGCGCGGGAGATAAGAGTGCGCATACGTCATTACTCAAAACTGGAATGATATTTGTTGCTAACTTCAGATATGTTCTGATCGCTTATGGTGCCGGTACGCGCTCCCCAAATTTAATTGGGATTTAGTGAAAACTGTGGTAACCAGATAAGTTCAAACATTTTTACTACTTATGATCTTATTTAGTAGCTTTTTAAATATAGTACTGTTTCTAAATGGAGCAGATCCAAGTATTTAGATTTTCGTTATAAACAAACTAACCTTTCATCTTGACATGCTGAGAGAGTAATTTTCAATATCTGTGCAGAGATCTGTGATATGATTTCTCCGATTAGTCGACATTTGTAAGAGTGCGCACTAAGGGGGTGGGTAGCATTGCACGCGCACCCTTACATGTCCGACGTTGAATTTCGTTTGTTATGATTATTATCTTTATAGTAGAATATTATCTAATAGTTTTAGAATATTATCATTGTGTTTATTTACTTCCAGCATGTCTAGAAGAGAAAAGAATCGCCCGTCTTCGCCGATAGATGAATCCCGTAAGCGCATCAATGAAGGTGACAATAAAGGATCGGTTGCTGAGTCTCTCAGAATGCTTGATTACGGAAGGGGCTACAAATGGCCACGGTTACAATAAAATTAGGCAGATATGATATGACGTTACATTTTCTCCGGAAAAGAAATCGTCAATGTGGAGGAAGATGCCACGAAGTCTACAGGAACATTGGATTGAATGCTCTCTGTACAAGAACTGCTGGCATGAGCAATGTACAGCATATACAGGTCTCGGAGCATTTATATTGAGATTTTGCGTCGATAATTAATCTGCGCAATCTTATCGATCTCAGCGCGCACTCCTGCACAACCATGCGTGTAAGATTGCGCATTTCTCATTTTGTGATTTTACTTAGTTAAGTGCAAAGATAATTGTAATAATTAAAAAAAGTATGCGGTAAGTTATTGACTAATAGTTAACGTTTAATAATTAATAAAGTTGCTTTTGAATAGATCTTTAGATTTTATTTTATACCGGCTTAAATTAAAAATGTGCACACCTACACCACCTTACCCTACTCTCAAATCCACCTTGTGCAGGTCCTCTCGGGACACGGTTGTTTCGGGAGGTACCTGTGCAGGATCGCGGGTCGGGAACCGACGATGGCGTGCCATCGGTGTGGCTGTCCGGAGGACACGGCGCTGCACACCGTAGCGAAGTGTCCTGCATGGGCGGAGCCGCGGGCAGACCTAGCCGCGGCAGTAGGGTCCAACCTGTCGCTGCCGAACATAGTCAAGGCCATGGTCGGCAGCGAGAGGGCGTGTGACGTAATGGTGGCCTTCTGCGAGCACGTAATGGCGCAGAAGGAAGGCGAGGAGCGGATCAGGGAGGACGACCCTACGTCCGACCCGATCCGCCGTAGGAGAACCGGGCGAAGGCGGCTGGCTCATGCTCGCCACCTTCCCCCTTAATGAGGGCCTCCGGGCAATGGACACGGGGACTCCATTGCCTGATAACAGGTCCTCGAGTTGGTCTGGCATGCCCGTGTTCCAGCACGCCACCACAAGCCGAATGGGGACGTGAGTCTCCAGAGTTGGGTCCGTAATGCGGACACCCGCTGGCGAAGTCGCGGAAGTTATGCATGCGCAAGCGTTCCCGTGGCTTCGCCGTCAGGCGGTGCGCAGGAACACCGGGAGGGTTTTGGCCGGTAAAAGTCCGGCATAACCTCTTCGTCTCCCCCTTGCGGCGAAGAGGTAAGCATGAGCGTTTCCCCCCGAAAAAAAAAACTCTCAAATAAGTAAAGAATGAATGAATGAATGAATGAACTTCATGTTGTCTTACTTAAATTTCAAAACGTAATAAAAAATAAAATATTTACTATCAAAATGAACTTTAAAAACGCACTACTATCAAAATGAACTTTAAAGGCGCACTTTCCCCAACTGACCTTACACGACATCGTTGTCATTATCGTCTAATGGGAATACGCCCGATGTAGCGTAGGTACTATAGGTACCAACTTGTTTTATGTACTTACATAGATATATTCTTGAATTCAGATTAATTTAGAACATTTTTATTTTTGCTGAGAAATAAGTTCTTAAAAATAAATTAAAGAGATTAAAAATATACCTAACTCACAAACGTATTAACGGTTTTAATCTCCTAACAGTTAATCTAAATTGAAAGCAGATACAGTAGCACCGTAGACTGTGACGAAAAGCTAAGGAATCGTTATAGGTCCCATTAATTATTCGTTATCAGTGCCGACGACTGCCGATCAGCTTCCGATGCCACTTAAGACACCATATTTATTAACGTTGTTGGAAGATATGTACTAAGATGCCGAAACACTTATGTTGTCAATGACTACAATAACGCATTCGTTGAACAATATATTTAATAATAATAATAAATAAATAAAAAACATTTATTTCAGGAAAAACCCATATCAAATAATATTCGAACAACGGTGCAGATTGGATACAGCACCTTACGCCGCCGCCGATGTATCCAACCAACACCTGTAGATACATGTCGGTTTGCAGTAGTCTCAAGGGATGAGCTTTGAAGGTTCAAACCCCTCGAAATGCTTTTTCCGTACAAAATTTGACGCTATTTGGACCTGAAACTTCATTTTTGAGTAGGTACTGAAAACTCGAAATAGAAATTAAATTAAAAGTATGATTATTTTACAAATAAAAATGGTTAGAGGTCCAATTAATTATTCGTTATCAGTGTCGATGAGTGCCGATCGGCTTCCGATACTACATACTTAGAACACTTTCTTATTTAACTATGTTGTAAGATAATATTCATATCTCAATAAAGACATATTGTACTTACTTAAAGTTTAATCCATTTCTTTTTCAAATGTATGCACTGAATTTTGATGGATTTTAACCCCTAAAACCCGTCTTTTGCCTGTCTACCTACGCCACCGACGTTGTCTAGATAAAACCACTTGAGTATAACTAAGTAAGTATCAAGCTGTGAGGGCTCTATGTAGGTAGGTACTAGTGTATTAATATAACATCAGACTATAACCCTTTAGTGCTTCGTCTCTTTAACTTATTTGACCCATACGTACAAAAGTCAAGGAATCATATCAAAAATGTATTGCGACAGGGCACCACAGAATCTCTTCCACTGATAGTCATTTATACATTTCTTCGTTACAAACCAATAGTATCGATGTCACATCAACTCATTACAAATCAAATCACTCACGAACCGTTGTCGTGTAGGCCCAGATTAGAGACAGTTTTAGGTAACTATTAAAAAATAACTCTGTCACACGCTATTAATCAATGTTCGATAAGGCAGCTCAAAATGGGCGGTCTGAGTAGCGGGCCAGGTGATTTATTTTATAAGTCCAAATGCGATCGAAAGACTAACGCCACCAAATTTAAATAGACCTCCATTGTTTGTCATACGTTTCCCTTTGTCACCTGGGAATTTGAAAGAAGGGCAGAGAGGAAGAGGTCTTTGTAAATGGTCATGGTATATTGGCGATGGGCGATATGGCCGTTGTATTGACAATGCCGTATGGACAATAGGCAATACATTTTATCGGGCATCGTGGATTTATGTGTAGGTTTGATCGATTTTAGTCCGCTTTTGGAGACTTTGAAAGAATTCTAATTATCATATGAAATATTATTTATGTTTCTTACTTCAGTTTAGTTTTTCAGAGTGTCTTAGTGACATCTGTTGGCGAGACCCGAGAACAACCTCATTGTTTATAGTTCATTACATCAAAGGCGTAAGATGGATCACGCCATCTAGTGTCGAGTAGCAAGAAAGAACTACAAGAAGCTCCGGATATGGTCTACGGTTCCGATTCTGTGGGTGAAAACTTTAAAAATTATGGCAAAGTGCGGCCACTGTGGGTTGTACCTATGGCTAATAATAATGAAAGACGTCACAAAGCTGGTTTGGTTGAATTTTATTTTACTTAAGTATTACTCGTACTCGTAGGTACTCAACTTTATAATTTAATGTAGGTGTAACTTACATTATTTACCTATTTAATTGTGAAAGTACTCATTAAAGTGTATTCATTCAATTGTGGCATGTTTCACTTTCTTAGGCCTTTGAAAAAAAATCTATATAAATGAACCGCCTGATTCCTGCCTGCAAGGGTCATAAAACGTAAAGCGCAGCCACTCGCGTACTCCATAAACAGAAAAGCAAAACGAAACGTTATTCTTGAAGATATCACAAATTTCTCGTTATTTGGGTTAATTTAATTTCTGTTATTTTAATTTATTTATTTATTTACAATTTACATAATTATTACGGGATTATTAATATAATTTCTCAAAGCTATAGTAAAATTGTAATGGCCATTCAAATAGCAAACCTAAAAATTCTGATAAGACAGCGTGGCGTGAGTCTGAAGGATAAAAAAATGGTGGAAAGGAACGTATCTACATGTTGACTGGCTACGTACCATTGTGCTAGTGGCGCCTCTAGTGGTAAAACATTGCAGGATTATCTCCTATTGTACATACCTCTTACATTACCGTCACGTTATACCTTGAAGGTAGGCACAGAGAGAGAAAATGGAGTGCTACGAATATTTTGTCAAGGATTACGTAATAAGTACCTACTAAGTATAAAACATTTTATATAAATGTGTATCCAACACGATGAATGACCCATCCGGAACCCTATTTTCAGACACACAGCCCTGTAATGGAGTGGGCGCTACTAGTCCGATTTCTGTGCTATGACCGTCAAATAATACTTACCTCCTTACGTCCACCACCAGATATTATGGTAATAATCTTTAAAGCAAAGACTGCCCTTCTCATATGCCCTCATTTCTCATTACAGTCTAGTCTATCTATACTACAGTTTTCTAATGTGACACTACTGAAAATTGAGACCTAACATTTGCTGATGTCTGTATCTACAGTTACCCTCCCCTAATTGCTATTATGATCAATATTCATTTACCCACTTACATCTCAGTACATAGATTCAGTAAGTAGTAGGTACTAGTTTTACGAAGAGGGTAAGTTCAATAATGTAAAAATCAATTTTTTTATTGAAGCATTAGTCATTTTAAAAGATTTATAGCCGCTTTGAAAACTATCCTTCAGTTCTGTAACATAAAAACACGTTATCGTAATAG
The DNA here is from genome assembly GCA_947369225.1 of Hofmannophila pseudospretella. Lineage (NCBI taxonomy): Eukaryota > Metazoa > Arthropoda > Insecta > Lepidoptera > Oecophoridae > Hofmannophila > Hofmannophila pseudospretella. The sequence goes on along the minus strand of OX376321.1, from coordinate 5,381,708 downwards.
CTACATACAAATATTATAGAAATAAAATAATAGTGATGCAATTTCTTGTTTTTGAAACATTGTGGGTACATTAAATTATTATGTACAAAAAGTTTGATTGATACAGCCTTTAGACGTAATTAAATAACAGACATAAATAAAACAGATACTTATTTTTTTTTAAATCAGACATAAATTGAAGCATCAACATCTAAATCTTCAGTTTAATGTGAGCCCTCGCTCGGTGTGACGTCATAAATCGCGTAAAAGCCTTCTAACGGGTTTACGGAGACAATATATTGAGCAATAAACTGTATCGCATATTGAGCCTCACTCTAGTATTGTGGAGATATTGTCCTCTTTATATATACGTGCCATTACTGCTTTATGCTGTTAAATGTGTCTGCTACCTTGGCATTTTGTTACACAGTTTATTTACAGCATTACAGCAGATCTCTAACCTGTGCGGGAAAGACCAAATTGCCGCTACAAGTATTATTTCGTAACATGATCCGTAGGCGAGTATAATTATAGTTATGGATACACGATTGCGACACATGTTCTTCCCGCACGTGATTGACACGATATTTTATGTGACACCTGCGAGAAAATAATATAATAAAATATAAATAACTAAAGCAATAAGCAGTACATGTCGTTATTTGTCCATGGAGAGTGATCGTTCTGTATTGTTAATATGTTTTTCTACTCCTATTTCGTAATTTGTTCATTAGGAAACCACAATTAATAACATAAAGAGGTTCATTTGTCATGTCGTGTGAAAATAGTGGTTTAATGAAATATTACATAACAGTTTTCGATTGTAATATGAAATTTTTTCTTTGTTGTATGGCACTGCATACAAGAACTTTTTCGTATTAATGCACTACATATCACTGGCCAACTACTTGGTACTATAGCCATTTAAACAATACGTCAAACATATCTACGGTTTTCATAGTTACCAATAACATGTTAAGCTGTCATGGCGTCTGTTAAAGCCTCCGTAATGGTTTGTATTTTCTGTTTATGTATAATTTCATTGTCGTAGAAAAAGTTTTGTATGCAACGCACGTAATGGCGATTTTAACATTCGAACGAACTCCTATGTTTATGCCAAATTTCAGCTTTCTATGACTAACGGCAAATTCTTAGATTTTTGATGATTAGTTAGTCGGTGAATCAGTGAGTCAGTGAGTGTCAAAATAGTTTAACTTTGAATGAAGAAATTAGAATAAATGAAACTCAGGGGTTTCCTTTTGTTTCAGGAAAGTTCAGTTTCAGCCTTCTAGTAATCATTAATACAAAGTTCTAGGCAAATTAAAACAGGCCGAATTGTGTTCAGAAAAGGGTGGTAATGCTCCTACTTGTTAGGGACACGATAGTCGTGTCCCAGATTGCTTGTGCTAATTTATAGACATCATCTAACGTTACCTAGTCGTTATCTTAAAATCTTTCTCTACAATATGGAAACCGAAAATGTATTTTTCCAAGGCTGCATATACCTACTTTCATATTTCATCACAAAATTATTGGGTAATTCGTGCGGAAGTTCATCATAAAAATTACATCAAAAGCACATATAAGAATCAGGTAATTTGGTATACCGAATCACTCTGTAAGTGATCAATTAGCAGTTATTTCATTAAAACCAGCATTAAGTACATAAAAATAAAATACGTGAGAGTTAATACTGTATACACATGTAAAAAATATCAGAATACTTTTAACTTAGAATAGGAAACCTTGTCGTACAAAGACCGTTTGGTTTGGTTTTATTTGGCAACTTCCGATATGACCTTGTCGTACCACGAAAACCATATTAAACTGTCTCAGAACAACAAGGTTCCATCCTATTCAAAGTTTTGTCAGATAATATACAGTCGATGCCAATAAAAGTTCTAAATAGAATATTCACAATTACATAACTAAAATAACGAATTCAATGGGACAATAATTATAGCATTAATGTGCTATAATCATTGTCCCATTTTACATTTCCTCTTGGTCAGTTTTGTATCGATTATCGAATGTTTCATCTTTCAAATAATTCGTTCGTAAAATTCTTGTTGCTCGAAATAATAACTGGAGTCCATGGTTTCAGTTTTTTCCACTACTATTAGTTTTTGTAATCTTCTTTTTTCACGATTTCGAAGTCGAAGTCAAAGTAGCGAGGTCTTCCAGCCGTGAGATACCTGTAGAGACGAGCTTCTGATGTGGAACTAAACTACAAAAGCCCGGATCTACAGGGTAGATCACGAATGTGCCATTTAAATCTTCTGTCTTCTTTCTTCAAGTCAATAAGAAAAAACTCAATACAACCTTATGCATTTGCGCTACAAACGTCAAAATATAAAGCAGACCCAACATTATTTCATATGATAATCTCACTCACACTAATTATTCATCCAATATTATTTTCTTTCCGACGTATAATCACACTCCATTACCCTAATGATGTGTGGCCAAAATTTATGACACTTCGCCTTGCAAAAAAGCTCACTAAGCTCAAAATTCTCCAATACTAATTTTCACATCTATGTGTGCGATTTAGCCACGCATTATTTATTGTACTAATGTTAAGTCTGCTTCTACATAGGTGTCAATATCGACGTCTGTGGCTTTCCCCTTAAGGCGTATAACAAAATACCTGTATTAATTCAAAGATTTCCTGTTTATACGTAAATTAATATTATCGATAATTTGTAAGAAAGCTTCTAATTTGAGATCACTTTAATTAGATATTTTTTAGAGCTTTAACGTAGTAACGTAGGGATAGATAGAGCAGATTACTTTTAACTTTTCTTACAATAGATGGCATTTATAAATACTTTTCTGAATTCCATTGAAATATTCAACTTCCCGTACCGTTCTATTGTAGTAATGAGAGATAAATATTTTAGTGTAGAAGGTCGATTACATTATGAAATTTTTAAGTTTACTCAAATATAAGCTTTAGCTATATCACTAAGATTTTGATCAGGCTTTTGTTACACTCTAAACCAATTAAAAATTCTTGACATTTTTATATCTTCTATCTTCCGAGTTCCAGTGGTAGAGGTCTTCTCGTAGACGAAGTTTTTCCGTGGAAATCTTATCGTTGCCGTGGCTGTCCGGACCTGAAACTTGGAAACAGTTTCCATTATTATTTTTTGCCTTACTTTACTGCGGAAGGGAATTCTGAAAAAATGATAAAAAAAGGTTACATCATTCTCACAGCGCTAAAATATTATACCGAAATTACGCCTTAAAAAAAAGAGGAGGTTATCAATTCCACTGTACGTCTTTTTAATGTATGTTACCGCATATCTTCGGCATTTGTGAACCGATTTTGATGATTCTTTTTTTATTGACAAGGGTATACTTCATAAAAAATTGGTCAAGATCTGATGATGCAATTCGGAGATGGACAGCGGAAGTTCTCAGCGGGTAACAGCAAGTCACTTGTAATTAGACAGTTGTGAACCTTTTTGAAGGCCCAGTAGGGCGAAACCCTCCCTCCTCCACCAACACCAGACCCCCATTATTAACGATTTGATTTAAGTATACCTACCTAAGTTCGTCGCGCAGTGCGACGCGTTGCATGTGGTTGGCACCGACTCCAAATAATTATAGGTACTCCTAGGATTCATTTTTGTATTATAATTATTTCTAACTTTTTAATGATTTGACGGCGGTTTTTATTATTAATTAAAATTCTTTTTTTACGTTCAATTTGCATGAAATTAAACTGACTCTGTGATTTATAATTATTACGTACTGTGCGTAAAAATGTTTGAAACTAATCAAGTTTAAAATGACTTTAATTATTAATGTGCAGGATCGCCATCTACCCTCTTATCTATTTCTGCCGCAAAGCAGAATTGCTTGCGTATCTGTGCTCCGGTTTGAAGGGTATATGAGAGAGCCAGCGTAATTACTGACAGGTACTCCATCCAAGTTCTCAAGGTTAGCAGTGCATCGAAAACCCACTAATAGTAATACAGTGAGGTGAGATATCTATGGATGACCACTTACCATCAGATGGCCCGTTTGCTCGTCTGCTCTCCTTATTTAATAAAAAATAAACTATTACATTTGAGATAAGTGTTGAAATACATTATCATTATCTTCATTTCAGCCCATTCTTCTATCCAACTATAGATACACAATATATTATAGATAGTATACCTAATAATATCACTATAAGCCTTCAGGTCCAAAATGTCCACTTTCAAGACCTCTTTACCTCCCTAATGTAAAAATACATACATAATCATCTCAATGTTATCTAAAATACACTGTTTATTGGGGTACCTATTGGAAAATTACTTTCAAATAGTCTATGGTTAAAATTAGAATGTAGAGATCATTAACCAAAGTCTCCATTAATACCCGAAGCCCTTTCTAAAAACAAACGCACTCTAATGAAAATGCTATACAAATATACAATAAGTAAACTAACTACCCTAAAAGTTGGGTGAAAAAACCGCATAGCATTACGCTCGCCTTGTACTATCTTTGTGCATTAAAGAATAAATAAATAAATAAGTAACACTACCTACACATTGAATACCGATAGTCCATACATAATCCAGAGGCAAAGCAGAGCTTTAGCTGATAATCCTGTCATTATGTACGTAGGTACTATACGAGGGTCATAGCATGAAGATACATATACTACTGAAATAGGCTATTTACATATATATGTAAATAACAGTAGGCTCAGTTACAAAATCCTACATGTACATATAGAAAGCAATTAACGTGACAGCGAGCTACGGTCGTTTAATATGGAAATCTTGTTACTCCCGACATACGTAATCTATCATTTATAATATTCGCAAATACCTCCAAAGATGACGGGTACACTAAGAAGGGTGAGAAACCTTATAAACTCATGTGTCATTGGAAATTTGAAACATTTTGTATGATTTTCGTAATTAAGTATAGGTACTCGTATTATAACAAAGTTGTTTCAGAAATAGATTCACTACATGAAAGATTAAATATTCTATGATAAAGAGGATTCTGAGATAATAAATAAGAATATAAGTATGAAATGTAGCATTTAAATACATACGAATATTCCTATTTGATTAAAACTTTACTGTGCAATATTTACAGTTTCTTTATGCTATAATATGCTGTTTTTACTCCCATTTCGTAATTTGTTCATTAAGAAACCACAATCAATAACATAAAGAGGTTCATTCGTCATTGTCGTGTGAAAATAGTGTTTTAATGAAATATTAAATAGCAGTTTTCCATTGTAATATGTAATTTTTTCTTTGTGGTATGGCACTGCATACAGGAACTCTTTCGTATTGCACTACATTTCACTGGCCAACTACTTGATACTATAGCCACAAAAAGAACAACCGCGCCTGCGCGATGCCGACAATACTTCAAACATTTCTACGGTTTCCATAGTTACCAATAACATGATAAGCTGTCATGGCGTCTGTTGAAGCCTCCGTAATGGTTTGTATTTCCTGTTTATATGTTTCATGGTCGTAGAAAAAGTACTGTATGAAACGCACGTAATGGCGATTTTAACACTCGAACGATCTATTATGAAAAAACAGTTCTCATGTTAAAATCGCTATCATTACGTGGCCGTTGCATAAACTACTATTATATTATAATTTTGGAAATAAAGAACTGTTTGCGAAAATTAATTCCAGTAATGATATGCACTATACAAGTACGAGTTACACATATTTGGCTCTAATCTGTCTTGTCACTAGTGATCAGAAAGGTGACTCGCTCCGCTTTCTTGTCGCCAATTTTTTTAATATGGAACCGTAACAAGCGTGATATGAAGCAAGATACTCTTTTTTAACACAGTGACAAGATATAGAATAGAGTTTCGACCCCATACTTCATAGCAAAAAACCTCGCATTAAATCTGATTTTACGAATTTGGTGTAATAAACCCGAATCAATTTACACTCAACAATACTTTTCCCTAACAGATAGCATGACGAAGGATCACAAATCAGACGAATCCGGCATCGAACGCCCACGGGATTCGCAGCAAAAAAATAATCTCGGCCTTTTCCGCAAATCATGGCCACCATTGTATGCCGATAATGTAGTAGCGAAAAGCGCGGCCTAACAAAAAGGTTCACTTAATTGCGCGGGGGAAGAGAGCTGAAAGGCGGGCGGCCATTGTTTCCCCGCGAGGCCTTTGTAAAAGCTCGCTCGATCGCCTGACTCATCAATTTCCTCAGATTGACGGAGCTAGAACGATTGAGACTTAGACTCGACTAATTCCGAGACGTGGCACCCTACGTTTTAACGGTGGCTGCTTCGGAGGTCGGGCGAGAAATAGTGAGGATTTGGAGTGCACTTGGTGCTCGATCATGTCGCCATTAATCTAGCTTCTAGCTAGATGCCAGGGAATGTTTTAAGAAAACTCGATCTTTGTTACTTGGGAGATTGTACGAATAAACACTATTAAAAACAACAGAGTTTTAGATAGAAATATCTATTTTTTATAAGTGTTCCCAAAGTTAAAATTAGCAAAGTTAAGCACTTATTAATTAAAGTTTAGATAATCTCATAGTAAGGTCTCATAATTTGTAAAATAAAAAAAAATAGTTTTATTAAACTATCTACTAACTAAAGTAATCGAAACCGAAACTAATCTAATTGTGAATTCCTTGAATTGTAGATAGATGCAAGCTTGTTTTTCTCTGAACAAATGGGACGTAACCACTGTCTATCCACCTATTTGCCATTTACTGCCAGTACACAAACCCACACAACACAACCTTCACATAAATTTCCACACGCTTCCGAGACTTGAGCACCTAATCTACGTACTAATTGAATCTCATTTATAAATCTAACAATGAGCCCGCATAGCATAGGTGACATTCACGTAAATATCTACTAGCAATTAGCCCAAATAGGACTAGCGTATTAGGGTGGGGGATTGGACTGAAATCCTGGGAGTTTCCCCCCTCCACACCCCCAAGGCTCTGTGTAGTGTCCTCCTGCCATCATTAATCTTGCACGCCGCCGAGCAAACAGCGTCCTCTATCCAGGACCAACTTTAGAGCTGCGCAGTGTCGATAATGTAAGTAAACTATCGTCGATATGAAATGAACGATAACTGCCCGGATTTGCTTAGTGGGGAGCGAAGGACGCGACATAATTAATTGGCTTTCAGACAGGGAATGGTGTGCTATTACCACAATTTACTGCTGAACCGTGAATATTGTTATAATCGACGTAACTTGTTGGAATTTATGAATATTATCTTTCAAATCGTGAGTCATAAAATTATTTTCAACTACTTATATCCAACGTTTATCTTGCATCTTATAATGTCACGAAAGTATTTTAAATGTGAATTATTAGTTAGGTTACTGAAAAATAAACAGATATATTCGTTAGTTATTGTATTCCATAGAAGTCATTATGAACTTGCTTCTTCGTTCATTATGCGAACGGCTTAGGAATTGAACAGCTTGCACAGTCTGTATTTCCCGAAACCTACAACCTTGGGATCTTCAAGGCCAGAGTGAATAGGCATTTACTGGACCCGCATGCTCCATCGTCGACCTCATCGTCGCTTACCATCAGGCGAGATCGAGGTTAAATGCGGGTTTAGTAGTAAATAAAAAAAATAAAAAAACTAGAGACTAAAAATTGACATTTGTCATGGTAAGACTCGTGCTTAAATTGAAACTTATCGTGTCACTAAATCACTAAAATGTCGACATATTTTCATCGGATGAGAAATCCCTAGCGCTGCCGTCGTCATTGCGGATTTCGGTTGACACAGACTGGGAGATTTTGTCGCATTTTCCTATCATCTAACCCAAGATTCGTACTGTCTCCATTCGGACATTGAAACTGGAGAAATTGTCAAATTATTTCATTATCTCTTAGTACTTAGAACTTGGTAGAGTATATGCTAAATGTCGAAAAAACAGATGGAAGATTGATTGCATTACAGTTACAGTTAAGTATTGGAGGAATTCCGACATTCATCGGTGAGTAATTATTCCGTTTAATTATATATTTAAGAATTGATTTATTTAACTATTAAAATGTGTCTACATCAATATCTTGATTACAGTTGAACTCTTAGTTTTTCAACAGGTATTTATTAATGTTACTGCAGACAACATTCATGAATTCTGGCTACATCTATACAAGTTATTATAAAAGAATGACAAAATACCAAATGTAAAAATACTATTTCCACTGCACATTTTCAGTCTGACATTCTTACTTATTGCGTTAACTCGTAGAAACAGCACTGGAACAGGAAGCTTTCAGACACTTACGGTGGAGAGTTAAATAAACTAGTGGATTGTATTAACTTAACAACCCCTTCTCTCTACATTCAGTGTTTATTTTTCTTCAGCAGTCTCGTATTGATTTCGAAGGTGAGAGTCAGCCTGGGGTATATTTCTGCCGTAAATCATCAACGCTTACATTACTGTGTTTCATTGTGAAGGGTAAGAGAGCCAGCGTAATTGGCACATGAGGCACTCCATCATCCATCACCTAAAGTATAGCAGGGCATCGAAAATCCTTTAAAAATATACATAATAGTGAGGTGAGATGTATATAGGCGATTGTAACTACTTACAATCATTTAGCCCATTTACAAACGGGCTAAATGATTGTTAGTAGTTAGGATCTTATAGGACCTTATATATAAGGAGAGCAGATGAGCAAACGGACTGATGGAGTGCTTAATGTGCCAATAACACTGGCTCTCCTGCCCTTCAAACTGAAACATAGCAAAGTAAACAATGCAAAAAATAAGATAATAAATAAACCAAAAACAACTAAAAGCTTAAATATGATTTAATTTTTATTATATTTTATTTGGAAAACACATAGCTTACAATACAAATATAAATACAGAAATGATCCAACCAATTCAAAGATAAACCCTAAACTAACCATACTAAGTATTGGTTTGACCACACCACCAACTCAAAGGAACATAGAGGTGCATTTACAAATGAATAAACAACCTACCACTGTAAACCCATTATTAGCCTTTCTGAATTCCATCGTAGATAAAAAATTACCATTTTTTTTACATATGAGATGAACAGCTCAGATATCGTGAAAAGAAAGTTACGAATGTAACGAAGTTTCACTACAAAATTTTAGACCTACATCAATCTCTAGTTGATCAGTATCTACCACAGATTAGTGGATAGTTAGTGTTGCATGAAAAATAATTTATAAATTATAAACATAGAAGAATATAATCAAGTACTTATACATTATTATATTCTTCCGTGAATGGTTATCTTTGATACTGTGATCTCTTTAATATGAAAACCAAGTAACGATTTACATTAATGAGGGCTCAACTTCTAGGGTCGTTTCGTGGAACTGACGATCAGTAATCGTCATTTCTATTGCTTTTTTTTGTAATCGTTATTGCTTTCCAATGCAAGACAATGATTATTCATTGTCTTGCATCGGAAAGCAATAACTTCCATACGTATAGAATATCACTAAATCTTACCTCAGTCCAATTGTTTTTCCTTCACCCGTCGAAGGTGTTCTCATTTCAGCGTGTTTTCCCCCGGGCCGGAGCGCCTGAAACATTCAGTTCCAAATGTTACATTCAGTCCCGAACGCTACATTTCAATATGCTGACTAAAACAAACGCAACTTTTACTGTAGCCTGTCCCATATTTTATGTGAAAGCAATATGTTTCCAGTTACGTGGGCCTGAAATGATGTATGTTTCGACAAATAAATTTTTATTTGGGTAAGGCTGAAAAGGTACGTGTTGTACTTGTAGAATTCTCATTATCTTCTTTGTAGACTGCCTATTGATCTGGTAGTCAGTTTTGATAAATAGATATCAACCTAAAAATACCTCCTTTGATAGATTTGTTTTCTACTCTTGATTACGTATTGTAATGGCTTAAGGAAATGCAAGAAGTCTATAGTAAATTGAGAGTCATGGTTTTTTATGATTAGCAAGAAACATGATTTGATGTTTGTAATAATTAGATCTCAGAACAGGAATAAAAACCCTCGCCAAATTGCGAAATTAAATGATTTTTATTTTTTAATAGCAAACTCCATAACACAATAACATAACGAATAGACTATACATTGTCTCCTTACAGCCTTTAGTAGACCGAAACATACACAAGTTACATCACTTCGTTCAAGAAAACAATTACAAAGGCAACAAAGCAAAGCGAGCGATCCATTATTATAACGTCCGCCAGTGACTCCTGGGCCACAAATCCTGCCTACATTAAAGTTGATAAAGTTGGCCCCATTAAACAAAAACTTTGCTCTTAATATTTCAGCTAACGAGTTAACTTCGGACATATGCTCTACAGAGATTACCTATGCCACGAGCTAATTAAAATTTGACATTGTATTTGCAAAGTGAGATAAAGTTGTGTTTAAAATTTAACAACCTGTAACCTGTAGCCTACGCCATCGGTGGCGTAGTGCCTAGTACGCTGAACTCTTGGAAACCATGCATGTCATTTCCCAATGAGTTTTCTCGAACTCAACTAATCTTATGGCAAGGAAACCTGCATAAAGTCGTGTGAAATCCGCCAATCAGCACCGGGTCTGCTCCGGGTGGAACAAGGCAAGTAATCCCTTGTGCAAGGGGAAACCTTTGCCCCAACAGTGGGTACGTTAATAGTATGTGCTTAAAAATAAGTTTATGATCATGATCAGTTATTGAGCGTGTAAATCAGGTAAAAGATCTAGGCATTATCATCGACTCAAAGTTGCTGCTTTTTACTCCGCACTACGCTACATTACTCAGAGGGCCGAGAGGATGTTTGAGTTTATTCACAGAATCACAAAGCACTTCCGCAGCGCACAATCTCTGAAGACATGTATTCCGCTTGGTGGCTGGTGAATGACCGTTATTTATTCTTTTCATGAAGATTTCGGTCACCAGTGAATGTTATCATACACCACGAGAACTTGGTTAATCTTCAGTATCTTCATTATGAGTAAAATTATGACTATTAAGACATATTAAAATGAATATTAGAAAAAAACGGATGTCTGCTACAACCGCACAGATAAAAGTTCTCGGTAGGTAGGTATAAAATGAAGTTAGAAATTGTTACAATAGATAGAAATTGTTTATTAATCAAAATCAGTCATCACTCATCAGCAACATATGACTTTCTCGCATATCGAACAAACAATGGCGTGCATGTGTTTAACATAACACACATTACATTAACATTCACGTAATTTGTAAATCGCTGACGGAATCGGCTTGGTGCATGTTAGTTAACATTCACCAGTGTATGTTCGATTCAAAAAGATAAATTAAACAATTTCGGACAACACCATCGAAATTGGTGATTGTCGACATACACCGGTGCATTCTTAACATTCACTAACATAGGACATTCACTCTAAAATAAAAATTAACTTGAATCTGTACTATCGAAATTCTGCAGGCGACTAAATTGGATCCTCAAGCTTGGTAATATGGGGCTAGCTAATTAATTGTTAATCTTAATTGTTAACTCATAAGCTTCTGTCCTTGGAGCAGCGGAGGACTGTAGCGGATGAGAAGCTTTTGTTAGATGTGGTCAATGGTGTCATCGACATCCCGGAGCTCTTGAGTCTCATAAACCTGAGCGCGCACCCCTCGCGCACACTGTCGCTCGCTGCACACTGAGCCCGCGCGCACCAGTTTTTGCTTGACGTGGTCAATAGTGTCATCGACATCCCGGAGCTCTTGAGTCTCATAAACCTGAGCGCGCACCCCTTGCGCGCACTGTCGCTCGCTCCACACTGAGCCCGCGCGCACCAGTTTTTGCTTAACGTGGTCAATGGTGTCATCGACATCCCGGAGCTCTTGAGTCTCATAAACTTGAGCGCGCACCCCTCCCGCGTACTGTCGCTCGCTGCACACTGAGCCCGCGTGCACCAGATTCGCTGCCAACTCCGTCCTACATCGGGCAGTCACCACTTATGGGAAGCGCTTCGCTGGGGCCGACATCTTCTTTCTCCAGAGACCTCAGTTTATTAGGGAGGGATTTTAACATCACACACACGAACACAAACAACATAACTCACAATACTATATGACACACATACTAACATTTACACTTGCACCTTATAATATAGAAACAACATTCTTTACTGTAACTACTTTCACTTTTTTCTAAAAAAAATATATGTTACCTAATAATATTTTTTATGTACTAGTTCGTTATTGGCGTATTAAGTTTTGAAATTGAGTTTGTGTAATCCTGCGAAATGTATTGCTGTGAAGTTTGCTAATTATAATTAATAAAAAAAGGATAGAAAGTTGGTAAGATTATATTAAAATAATATATAATTAAATACTAACCTTAGTGTGATTTAACAACATAATCATGTGGATTTGCGCCGACATCTAACATTATCTCAAGAATTGTTAATGTTTTCATACAAAAAGCCCTCGGGTTAGGGACAAGGTTAACCTAGCCTAAGTTCGCTATCATATTTCTTTTAATTTCAGGAACCTTCGTGGGCGTTTCACTTAGAATAATGTATGCACTAAATGTTGTAATAAGGGGTATTACGCCCCAGCGATTTTCAGAAGCTAGTTAAAAGTCCGTAAAAATGCTGACAACGCTCATCTTTTCCCTCATTATTCATAATAAAGCAATAAACAATCGAGTTACAAATGTGATTATTTGCATTACTTCATAATCAAATTCATTGTAGCAATAAAAAGGAACATTACTGCGTTTAATGGTTACCATCTCATTTTAATTAACATTCCTAAATTAAATTTTGATAAACGTTTACTCTGGGAGCTAGGGAGCTAGCCGACAGTGGTTTGGCTATAAGCCAGGCTGGCTAGATTTATATTTAGAGCATATTTCCATATAGCGCGTTATAACGTACGCTCGATCAATATTGCCTTCGCAGGGCTGCCAAATAGGCTCATGAATACCCGAACTTCCAGTTTCAAATTTAGGAATGAATTTTTAAGCGGAAAACAAATTGGAGACCGTATTTCGACGTACAAAATATTGGGCAGTGCCTAAGCCGTGAATTATTCAACATACCTACTATTAAAATTAATATTTATAAAATTGTTGTCTTGTGTATCTTATCCTGATGTACCAGTTTCGCTGCCACCTCCGTCCTGCATCGGGCAGTTAGTTTGTCGAAATTTGGAATTTTTCTGCCACTCTTTGTTTTTACTTACCTACAAAAAAATCATTTTAGCAATCGGAACGCAATACGGAATAAATCCAAAATCCGGTCTATTTGTCTTACGCTCCCGATTCTTTGACATGCATTAATGAACATTATAGAATCCTCTAACGCTAACTCTGCATTGCTATTTATCTCACTCTTTGCTTACTCCTTACCTCTACCTCTTCCTTTATAATTTTATATCTACGGTCAGTGGTCACAAATCAAATTATCATTGTTCTGACTTAGTTTTTCTGTATTTCACTGATTCAAACTTACATCTCTATAAGTATAGGCACACATTCTATAGGAAACGGGATAATATCGACTCAACCGAAGTCTTTTCATCTGCTGGATCGAATCCTAATTGAGGAGATCCGACATAGAACAAAAGTTATCGACATAGCTCATAATGTTAGCCAGCTGAAGTGGCAGTGACAGTGACAATCCAGCGGCGGTAGACGAGTTCTGGAGTGGAGACCACGTTTGGGCAAACGTAGTGTGGAACGCCCCCTGCTAGATGGAGCGACTATCTGCGCAAGGTGGCTGGCAGCGACTGAATGAGAAGAGCCGAAGATCGGGTTCAATGGCGCGCCCTGGGAGAGGCCTATGTCCAGCAGTGGACTAGAGTGGCCTGCTGATGATGAAATATTGAGTGTGAGTGAGATGGATATAAGTACTCAGTTGAAATCATGTTTGTTCTGCTTACTTTACTATGCTCGTATGTATTGAAAGTTCTTTGGACTACAACTTTCTAATACCTAAATGACTTGATTTTATAAAGACTGTAACATTCCTGTTATGTCATCTATCTTAGTTTGTTAATATTTATTTATACCTATATATGTATGTACGTATATGTATAATATGTATGTATATTATGTATTGTATTTTTAGAGATATTTATTATTTATTTTATAATTATAGCATATCTGTGCTTATATGTCTATATATGCATATTTATTATAGTTGTCTTTATATATTGTATTTATTTTTATTTGACGTACACACTATGTCTGTCTACCTCTAAATTATAACGCATCTTTCACTTTCGCGGGTTTGCTGGAAGAAATCTCTTTTAGAGATAAGTTCACCCTTTGTACATTGTCTCATTGTAATTGTTTTTATTAAGTGTATTGTTGTACAATAAAGTGTAAATAAATAAATAACATCCCTACTGTTAATGACAAGCGTGGGTTTTATTGAGGCTTATATTTATAGTTGAATATTTTACCAGAAGCAAATGTTCCACACCTACGCCACAAATACGAAACGTGATAAGATTTTAGTCATAAACGCACCCTGCTAGAGCTACGAGCGGTATACCTACGAGCTATACCTACGCGAGATTTGTAGTTTTTGTACATTCTTTTTATATCTATTGTTGTGTGGTTATATAGTGGCACTTCTGTTTTTCTTCTTCTTCTTATCGTGTGATTTGTACATTATTATTATTATTATTGTATTAGCAGGCAGGCAGCTAATGCTGGTTAGCCTGTTTCTTCACATTTCGTAAGTGGCTGTCTAATCTGTTTTTAAACTGGTTTATAGTTTCAGCATTCACAACTTGGTCAGGTAGGCCGTTCCACGGGATGACTACCCGGTTGAATAGGAGATGATGTTTTGGGAGTGTTTTGGCCGTGTTCCGCACTAGTTGTGTGCAGTTCTTCATTGTATAACAATGACAAAATTTGAGATGATGATTTATAATCATGAAGTAAAAAACGCGCCCTAAGTTTTGGAACACTATTTTTTTCATCCAAGGTTATCATTAGTTAGATGAATTAGAGAAAATGTTCTTATAATATCAATAATTTATATAAAAATTAAAAATTTAATTAACCTCCGACGTATCATTGAGACTAGTGGAGATCCCCTTATTTGTCCTAGTCATCATCAGGTCCTCAAGATTCCAGATGTGCGAAGATCACCATGGTCATAAACATTTGAGCTCAAACTCGAACCACCTAACTGTTACCGTTCCAGATATTCCATCATACTCCAACATCCAAAGATACTCCAAGATCTTAGAACTACAGATTCATTTTTCATCTAACATGGCTAAGAACATTGAGCAGGTTAGACCTGCGGCGCCTGAAGGCTCCGGGCTTCGCTCTACGCGGAGATCGGCCTACGGCCTCGCCATGGCTTTCTTGAAATTCATAGCTCCACATGATTTTCATTTATTTTTTGGCCGCCATATTTAATTATTTTTCCCCTGTAATGTCTCAGGATTCCCTACAACTTTTGTTCGAGAAAACCCAATCTTAATCAAAATCTTAATCTTATAGTTTCGGCAGGCTGATAATCTTACAATTCTTCCAGTTTCATATTGCGAAATTAAAGTACATTCACTTTTTCCTGGTCATCATCAGATCCTCAAGGTTTCAAATGTCGGAACATTTGAGCTAAAATTCGAAGCATCCAGCTATTATCGTTCCAGAGATCCCACCTGACTTCAAAAATACTCCAAGATCTTGGAAACCACTGGTCCAATTTTGAACACTCTCGACATAATTCTCTATTAAATCAAAAAACCTGGTCCAAAATTGATCATCCGTTGTTAAGTTATGATGCCACAGACAAACAGACAAACGCGTCAAACTTATAACACGCCCTCCCTCGATCGGTCAGGGGTGAATAAGAAAATAAATAAGTAAAACTATCATAACTACTTATTTTTTTGTAACGTTATTAAAGTAGATTTTGATGATGTACATATTTCAGGAAAGTTATAAAAGTAATTACTTAAAAAATTCAGCGAACAATTTCAAATTCTAATTCTAGGTAAAGCGACACAAAGATCCACAAAAGTATAATTGTACACAGAATTCTTTTACACTTTTAAATAAAAAGCAGAGCAAAATTCAATCCAAAAAGAGGTAGCGACGATGGCGACATCGTGAAGTTTCAAAATTGTTTTACTTTAAAGTACAGACAAAGGGAAAAGTCGGATGCTGGCTGCGAGGAAATTAAACCTGACGTCAAATAAAAGAAAATAAAAGTCACTCGTAATGGCAGTTTTTGCCGCGAAAACTGCCATTTCGAGTTTGGTCTTTGAGATCGGACGAGGATCGGACTTTAATTCAGAGTTCTTCACAAAGACTCAAATGAAATCTTAATTAAATGTAATATTAAAAAGACAGAGACAGAATAAAAAATAAGCGAGATTTAAAATTTAATTTCATACTTCAATAGTCTATCGATTCGATACTCTCTAACAATATTTGAGTTGAATCTAGAAACCAAATGTTATTTATATCGAAAATTCTTTTTGGTACGAGTTAAAAATAACAATTGAATGAAGAAGAAACTGTAAGTTCACAAACAAACATCTAAATTAAAAGTAATTACGAAGAAGAGGATCATTCAAATTAAGCTAATAAGAAAGGCACGTACAATTTACGTATCCCAACCGCTATTCCCAACCGTTGATAGACCATTCATTAAGAGTTCCTGGGTATGTGAAAGTCTAAAACACATGCAGTATGCAAACATTCCCCCATTCTAACTGCATATCTTCCCCAAAGCCAGCGTAATATCCGAGACAATTGCTTGAACTTAATTTAGTTCCAACTGCAGCCGCTTTATCTGCATACGGAACTAACCTAGTTAAGCCGCATGCACATTTGCACGGCCATAAACTAGAGCTGTGTGCATACTTGACTAAAAGTACCTGCCTAATGCAAGCGAGGCGATTTTACTTGCGTTTTAAGAGAAGGCGATCTCACACAAGGACATCTACGACCAGGAAAAATATAGGTAAGTAACTATTTGTAATACAGACTAAAAAATAATTATGTTTGATCATTTAAATGAGCTGTTAATTTGTTTGCATTGCGTATTTCTTTTTGTCTCTATTTTCTTAAGAAGAAAGAGTCAAGAGTCATTGTACTTCACTATTTCCTTTTCTATCTCATGTTTGTTGTTTTATATTTGTGTATTTTACTTTTTACTTTACTTTACTTCAAATTCTGACATACCTACTCAATATTCTGAGAAGAAACCAAGTCTAAGAAACATCTGGCATACTCAAAATGTCTCATTTTACTTTACTCAATAACAGTAATGTTCAACCTCGAACATGTTCCACCTCTTTGTTTAGGAATAGTTCGAATTTTGGAGTAAAGCACGTACACTTATCGCTGGTCGTCTTTACCAGCAACTATTGCAGCATCACCGTATCCGCTCCTCTTGTTTGCTACTAGTTGCTGCACGCTTGCATAGGTGTCTCAACTTTAGAATGATCTCACTGGAGTGCTGTTAGTTCAAATTGCATTTGCATATCGTACACTCGTTCCTTTATACGAGACACTCTCAAAGGCGAGATGCAGAACCTGCTGAAAGTTGGAGACGATAGGAATTGTTCGGAAGCTTGTTATAATTTACATTTTGCTAATTCCGAGCACAGATAGATAAAATTGTTCATGCATAAATTTGAGATTCGCTAGAAAGATCCATATCTTTTTTAAGCTTAACAAAGTTTTAGCACTTTCGAGTAATTAGCCTAAGAAGCTTTGATGTTTATGATAATGAGAATAAGTATTTTCACGTTGCAGTTTTTTCCCTTATATACAGACTAGAGTTAATAATTGGTGTATGAAAAACTATAATAAGAACACTGCATATGAAAAATTAAAGTAGCAAACTCAAAAAAGTGTCATAAAAATCTGCAGCAAAGAAACTACGCAGCATTTTCACTACTATCATAAACAGAAGGCGAGAAATAATTTAACATTAGTAGTCGAGTTGTAAAAGTCGTTATTCATATTTATGCAAGTTCCAGCGAGGGTGATATTAATGCGAGCCACCATATAAAGTTAAATAATATGGCTTTAGTCGAAATGTACAGCTACACAGTATTTTTCCCGGAATTACTTGACAATATTATTTTGTAGATAAAATATTAGAGACTGATCTGCTTTAACTGGAGTTGAAAAATTTAATACAAGAGTACAAAGTTTGCTGTATAATGTACTCGAAGATACAGTGAAAGATACATCAAGCTGTTATATGTAGAACCCTGTCGCAATAAGTTGTTGTTATGGTTTTTGTTTTTGTTCTGATATTTTGTTGGCCACTATATTATATACTTACATTGCAGAGGAAACAGAATAATACATGTAACTAGTTCCAATAAAAATATTCTCGATTCTAGAGTCATCAACACCTATATCAAAATTTTCAATACAGATTGTAGGGAAAAGTACGAGCAGCCAATGTTGGAATTAAAAAATGCGCTGCGCGACTTAATACTTTGTGAAATTATGTCAAAATGGTGAAATTGGCGATTTGAAAAAACGGATAAAATATCGTGACAGAGTACTTGTCGTATTTTCCGGATATATTGTCGAATTACGAGGGGGGGATTCAGGCGGCAAAAATACCCGCTTCAGCACTGAGGATAAGCTGTTATTGTGAATGAAATGTCCATAAATTATGAATATTTAAATAACAGCGAATACAGATTATAACTGCGGTGTCATCAAAACAACCTATCGTTAAGGATAGGTGTATTATTTGTTAATTAATAAACAAAATGAAAATGTTGGGTCGACGTAGCGGTGTTAATTCAAGGCTGTATCTCATTTACATGTAAATCCTGGACCCTGAAGGCTATTTTTGTTTCGGCGAAAAGTCGTGGCATGATTTTCAAGTTAAATTTTAATGAAGGTGTCGAGGTCTGACGCAAATAAAATTTAGCTACTGAGTTTTAAATATTAAACAGAATTTTGCTGGTAATAACCAAGGCCTGGCACTTTCTTTACGAAGGCCAGGCCCAGGCACTTCCATTATGTATTACATTTTGTATACCTTGTCTACCTAATTTAACATTTGTGGTATTGCTCATTGCGTACGCAGTCCCTTCCTCCGAAAAAAGGAGAAAAAGTATATTCTGCAGGCAAAACAAAAGCCAACCATTAAAAGCTGGAAGCCACGTACCCATACCACTAAAAAAGGTCATTAGCACTCTAGTGTACTGTACGTAGTTTACTGCATTTTAATTGTGCTCGCGCGTTGAATCAAATAGCAAGATGGCGGCGAGTGGGAACGCTACGTTCGGGGGAAATGGGGGTCGTAATTTCGCGCCCGGGGCGACATCTATAATTCCAGAGAGCTATCATAAATTAGCATACGTATTAGATTGAGCGGCCCGCGGGCAAGTACAAATTCTGTGCACGACTATACACAGACGTGAATCCGGGTGATCTGGTAAATTAGAACGTTTGCTGGGAAACGAATGGAATATTGCGGTTGTTTCTATTGTTGCTACCAGGTTGCTTTATAGTTGCTGTACGTAGACAATATATTAACTTTATCTCTCTCTTTCTTTTAGTTTGTGTTATGCATTACATTTCATTGAACATTAACTGATTTGAAAGCTAAAAGCTTTTTCTGTAAAGCTTCTCTCAGGAGAGAAGTATTGCTGTCAAAGTAACTTGCCAACATGCTATTTTTTACTCAATTTTTCATACGCTTTTTCAATATTTCCAGATTCTTCATTTGGGACGATTAAACTTTACATTATTATGTAAACCTATTCTATTCTATCAAGGATACAAACAATATTTTTAGTCAGTAAAATCTCTCTTCTCTTTGTTATCAACCATTTGATAGCTAGAGCATCATCTACTATTGTATCTAGGCGCTTTGTTCTTCGGCACATGCAACCACCAAACGCATTAGCATCATTAGCTCGAAATGCAAAGTAGAATCAAAGTAAAATCTCTGCTTCTTTCTCTACTCTCTCCTCTACGTCATCAACGGCGCTCTAACCTCTAGTCTTGTTGGCTCCAGCCACCATAACTTAGTTGATCGATGCTTGTTATTCAGCTCAGTCAGCTATCAGACACGTAATGAGTGACATTATTGGCATCATTAGCTCGAAATGCAAAGTAGAATCAAAGTAAAATCTCTGCTTCTTTCTCTACTCTCTCCTCTACGTCATCAACGGCGCTCTAACCTCTAGTCTTGTTGGCTCCAACCACCATAACTTAGTTGATCGATGCTTGTTATTCAGCTCAGTCAGCTATCAGACACGTAATGAGTGACATTATTGGCATCATTAACTCGAAATGCAAACGACACGCTTGTTACGAGACCGAGAGTTCATTTATTTTTACGCCCTCGAACGGAGTCATCATCACAAAGACTAGTTCGCCGCATAGAAATGACAACAGAATTTTTCATTCTAAAAAACACAGGCGGTGCGCTGACAGCACGCCGGTCGGCACACCTCTTGCGCCGCTTCATTTTCATATATTTTGTATGAAAATAGTTTGAAGGGCAAGGAACGCGGGCACAACCGCCGGCGCGCCGCCTCTTAATCTACTTGCATACAAAATGTATGATAGCGATGGGTGTAAAACTGAAAGAGGCAGCGCGCTGCCGACGCTCTTGTATATTCAATTCAATTCAATTCATTTATTTAACAGAAAAAAAAGTCCAAAAATGTTGTATGTTTTGCTCCTAAAGAAAGCTGACAAACGGGCCACCTCATAGCAAGTGTCATGTAATTCATGTGCTGGTAATTATGCTGACTCTCATACCCTTCAAACCTAAACACAGCAATGCAAGCTTACTTCTTTGGGCATAAATATAGTCATACCACCTTCTTAACCGTCATCTAAGTCGTTAGTTTTATTCAAAAGTATGGTAGTTCAATAATCAACTCTAGAACTAATTTCAAGAGACATTTTAGATTAAAATTAAAGTCATGAGATGTTCTGAAGCGGGATAGAGGTTGAGATAAAGTACATTTTATGCAAGACCAAGCAATAAAAGATCCCTTTTTAGGACTTGTTGAGCACACTCATTAGTTATTCATTTCCATTTCCTTAGTTATGCCAAGTTTACGCTTCGTTTTACGTCACAGATAAAATTTTAGTGTGCTAATGTAATGTGAGTGTCAGTAAAGTTATACGTTTATATTTAGTTATAATTAAAGAAACAGCTGGTTCCGAAACGTAGAATTGTAAATTGGTTGTTATTTACATGAAAATTACGTGTTTCTACATACCTACTAATTAGTATGTAGAAACATGATTCTAATTAGTATGTTTTAACAAGTACCGTCTATATTTCAAAACTTATTTTCCTTAAACACTTACAAAGAAAATTACATCACTTGAAGTTCAGTTTCTGGTCTCGCTGTCAGTAAATGACTGTTCATCTTGTACATTCTAAATCTATGGTCTAAGCATATTATTATGTAATCTCTAGAAACTATTGTTTTCTGTTTTAATTAAACTATAAATATATTTCATTTTCAGTAAAACCTCTAGTGTTTAATGATACATTTTCGAAGTCAGTTTCCAATAAACGATCTACGTTTATTCTCAACAGGAAACTGAAAATAAATCACAACCTTGTTGAAAATCCTTTCTCATTTTTCGCCGAGTAAACAAAGGACTCCTCGGAGTATTGTAAGCAGTCGTATACCAAATTGCTTCAGCCATATCAGTTGCCGCTGGAGAATTAAGAGTTTGGTGTTATCTTTATAGAGCAAAAGAGTCGGGGCTCTGGTCCAAGCATGTTGTTTGTAAGAGTAAACGGGATGGTTGCTTATTCACAATATAGATAAGTACAAAGAAAAGAATCTCCTAAAATATGTTAGAAAATGAACGAAAAAAATTCCGCGAGCAGGATTTGAATCTGCGACCTTGCCGTTTCATAGCAGTGCTCTAACCATCAGAGCTATCGCGGCTCATCCTGCTGGCTTCATATTAGTCAACCCTTTCACAAAGAATCTCCTACCAGTGTTCTCTAGCGAGGCACTCACACCATCGCATGCCGTTCCGTGTATTGATCTGCAATCGCTTCTTCTTCTTCTTGTCGTGTGGTTAGGGGCCAACCTATTGTTAAAGCTGTTCTATTTAGGCCGCGCTTTGCTAAACTGGACCGATAAGGAAATTCTGGCTCGTTAGCGCCGTAGCGTGCAATTATGTGACTGTTTTACGCCGCCGCGCCGAAGCGCTAGTAGGAGTCTCTTTTCTCTTATATATTTTATATTTTGTGACTGAGTGGCGTATTAAACCCGGGGTCTTCCCGCTGGGCCACTGTAATGAATGACTCCGGAAGTAGTGGCTAAAATGCTTGTATCGTGTCGGAAAATATTAGGCTACAAGTACTTAAAGTACATACTTACTACTCTGAATTTTGAATGTTTTCTATTTGCGTATACCAAAACTAGTTTTTTATCTTTACGCTTTCTCCGACGAAATCGTAAGGTTTAAAATTATTCTTCGCAAAGTAAAGACAAAGGTAGATTAGGGTAAAGACGAAGCATGGACCTAATAGAAGACGATTATTTTTACAAATTACGTGAAAATTCCAATTTTAATAAAAATTCACACGCTCCCGCAAGAATAATGGACAAAGTTATAATCTGTAGCTTAGGAACAGCTTAGCGGTTTTAAGAATATAAA
The DNA here is from genome assembly GCA_947369225.1 of Hofmannophila pseudospretella. Classification (NCBI taxonomy): domain Eukaryota; kingdom Metazoa; phylum Arthropoda; class Insecta; order Lepidoptera; family Oecophoridae; genus Hofmannophila; species Hofmannophila pseudospretella. The sequence continues at coordinate 5,359,131 of OX376321.1, read as the reverse complement.
GAAATAGGATAAACGAACCAGTTTGAGTGTAACTTAATTAACAAACTTCATCAAGTAATTAATTATTGTAAATAAATTTTAATTTTTTATTATTAGGAAACAGGAAGTAAGGAAAAAGATCGTATCATATTTTATCAAATAAAGGGTAATGAATAAAAAATGATCTAATAATTAAAAATAAAATAAACGTACCTACTTATAAGTATAACAAAACAAAACTAATAAGTACATACATTACCCAATCCCACTGATGTCGGCACGGATGACTGCACACAGCATCTGAAATAAAGATAAGAAATATCTTAAATAGTTCAAAAGTAAAAGACAAAGTGCAAGCACAATACAAAGTAAAAGACGCCAGTTAGAAGAAGAGTCAAAACAAAATAGAAACAACAAGTCAACAACACTTGTGCACGTCACGCGAGGAAAGGTGAGGGCACGAAATCGCGTTAGGGAGCGTTTGACGCAATCAAATTATACGGAAACTTCCCTCTGCACGTCTGGTGGACGCAGGACGGTCGACGGGTCACAGGAAAACGTACCTTTTTCAAATCAGCGCCGTTCACTCGCTCCATTTTCAAAATTTAATTTTTAAAATTTCTAAAACTCAAATAACATGTAATGTTATCGGCAGAAGCTCAGTCGCGTCTAACTTTGCGGCGAGCCGCGCCCCTACACGCTACTTGTACTGAATCTCTACCCCTATTCCGGGCTTCGGGAGGCGACTACGTTCGAACTCCTTTGAGCTTAAACGTTTTGCCAACTGACATTGTAATTTGAACCTTAAGGTGTTTCGGGAAGGATAACTTTTGATTGTTGTTGAGGGTGGATAAGACGTTTCGAAGTCTGCCGACTGCATTTGGTACCCGGGGATGCTGCGCAAAATAGGAGCACGAAATATGAACGAGACTGCTAGGCGCTGGCGGGTGGGGAGGGGGTGTGAACAGACAGGGGATATTTGAATAGACCTCGCCGGCTCTTTTACTCGCGAGGGGAGGGGTGCGGGGGGCGCGGAGAGTGCTGTTGTGTCGGAAGCACGCCTCGCGGTACAAATCGGCAATGTACAGTGCGCAACAAATGTGCAGTTTCCATCACGGTTTTTATCACAGCCGGCCCGGTCTGCCTCCGCCTGCCTTCGTGAGAAAAAACAAAGGAGCGCCGCTCGTAATTGAATCTACCCTCATTACATTATTTGCGAAGCAAGATGTCATTTTATTTTTCTCCATTGAATGCAGTAAAACACGGGGCACAATTTTCTTAAATCAAATTTTAAATGTAGCATTGAATCTTTAAAACATGTCCATGTCTAATAAAACATTACCAATAGGAAGATAGGATTTCTCAACCCTTAGGTACAGCAGTGGTTATCGACCTAAATCAAAACCCACTCGAATTATAGAACAAATAAGTGAAAATATAAGTAATATGAACTTTTATATCCAACATTTACAGCCTAAACCCGGACCGCTTTAGTGGACAATCATCCTTGAATGTCGTAAAAGGTATAAAGGTGTTTTGTTACTTGTCGTATTGTAGGCTTCGGTCGCTAACACAGGCAGGTATTTTATTTTAAAGGCATCCCACCCAAAATGGCTGTCGACAGGGTGTAAAGACTTCTGAAATCTCTTATTTAATATTGCGGTGCCCTACTCAGGGTTTCATGTATGACCAGATAATATACATTTTTAAGACCAATTGTAACACATGAAAAGCAATAAATGGTATGAGTATGAGTATGAAAGTTCACAGACTCGATATTATCATGAGGTCTTATTACTTTCTCCTTTTATTCATTATATTGAGAAGAAAAACGGAATTCTTACCCCAAAATGTTTTGAATTCAGAAATATTTAAATAATTATGAATCAATCAATCAGTGATTTATATATGTATTTGTACGTCATAATATATTAGTATTTATATGTTTATATATTATGTATGTTTTTTTTAGATATTTGTATACTAAATACAAATATACTTTATTGCACACCCGGGACAAGAACAAAACATACAACGTAAAGAGAGGTACAATATAATGTGCAGAAGGCGGCCTTATCGCTTTAAGCAATATCTTCCAGGCAACCTTCCTACCTTCCTTTATTTTAATATGTATTATGAATAACTATTTATATATCTTTACTTATATAACTTTATGTAACCTAATATAATAACAACTCTCCACTTACCTAAATATTTCTGCATAACCCCATGGTTAGCTGGTAGAAAATGCCGCAAGGCATTAAGCTCGCCGCAGTAGGACACCATTTTTGTGCATTAAAGTGTAAATAAATAAATAAATCAAGGTATGTACACATTAAATTACCATATCTTACAAATTTTCATCGCCACATCCACATTAATTCAATGTTAATGCCAAGTCATTTATCATTACCACGTATGTGAATTGCAGACAATCTGGACAGATTACATTAATTGCCTTGACACGTGTAATGTAAACGTTACTGGACGTCATAACATATTGTTAGGGTCACATAGTGCGTACTACCTAAATCCACGTCAGTAAATCCTAGGTTGTCTCAGAGTCGCTCGTGTGGAATCCTACGATAACTAGAGTCACTGTGTTTTTAGATATTGTGGGAATAGTCTTGTTTTTAAATTGCCAAATGTGTCATTGTGGACAGCACGATATACCTATTTTGTGTGTTAATCGTCTTCTGGTTACCCGCATATCAGAAAAATAACAGCTCTTCAATTAGATTAACCTTAATATAACCTTAAATAGTATTATATACTAGAAATTTAATTTATAAGTAATAACCAGTGATCGGAGTACCTTAAAATCACGTCTACCGTACACATTGTTAATTACAATAAGTTTATCCTGTATTTTCCTAAGCTAAGTGGATTGTATCCTTTTTTAGAGAAATAAATGTCTTAAACCGTAAATCGCAAATAGAAAATCAATTAATCGTACTTACGTTCATTCCGTAATTTGTTCTTCCACACAAAGGTAAAAAGCTATGAAGAATGCTTATTATTTATTTTAGGTAAAAATTACACACCATTTATTTCCTATAAAACCGTTCCTCGCTGCTTCATCATAATGCTTGGTGGTATTATATTATTATTAAAAACGAACCTCTATTTATTCCAAATCTGATCATTATGCTTTGCATCTTTCAGCACTTGATTTAAATTAGCATCTAACCTAAGGCGCAAAGCAGATATGAGACAGGGCGCATCGGGTGCACCTGATGTGCGCAACAGTTGTGCCCGATGCGCGCCTCACGGTGGACCGTTTGCCCGTACACCGCAGACAATGTATGGAAAAAATGCCAGTGTTTTTTCTAAAAATACATGTTAAGTATCTTTATGCATATAACAAAATATCCCAGAGGCAAAAACTTTCTATGTATAGTTTTCAATAAAAAAACATAAGTGAAAATTCACCTGCAATCAAACATACACGCAAATACGCTGCGTATGAGTGAAAGATCCGATTCCGGACGGTAAAATTCAGTGTAGTGCACACGCGCTCTCTGTCGCTCCGTCATCTGTCAGTCAGTATATCACGCGTTAAAAGTTTGTTTCACTCAATACTTACAAACAGACAGAGGCGTTGCGCTGCGCGCATCTTGTATATGTTTTGCCCCTAATAAATGTCGTATTGTGTTTTTGCCCTTTATTTAGTTTAAAATAATCCTGTGTTCAAGCATTAGATTTTCCATAAAGCGACTGTTTACCCTATTTCTTGTTTCAGTACGAATAGTACGACTCAGCCTGAAAAACGTTGGACAATAATATTCACCTGACTACAAATGTTTGTATGGATTGAGAATTAACTTCCTGCAACTGAATATATGGTTACTCTTCCGATAGCTCACAACACCTTCTCCAGCAGGGAGTTTACCTCATAACATACTGGGCGACTGCCAAGATACACGGAAACCACTTTTCAATGTTTTATTGCGCTTAAGATCATGAAATATATCTCTGAGTATTATAAACGATGGCGATTTACGGAGACAGGCTAGCCGATGTGGAAAACACGAATATTTTTAGGAGAAAGAAGGAATATTCAAATAATGTATGCCGTAACGTTAGCAACGAAATATTATTAAAACAAATGATTCGATAGTTTCCTTTGAGACATTAATCTAATGTTTGTTTTATGTTCTGGGTGATTTAAACTTATATCTTCGAAAACTGATTATTTAAGCAATTCTAAACCAAAATTAAGCCTATTAACTTTGCCAAAAGCACCTGAATCGAAAAGAAAGGCTAGAAAACGAATTCCATTTATCTGTCAAAAGCATTATAGATTATGTGGAATATATTATTTTTAAGGTTTAACAATGTATATTCTATGGGTTTAACTATAGAAGTGACACTGTAACGAAATATCATTAATATTAACACCCTATCACTGTAATACCATTTGGTCCTCTACATACCTTCCATATTTAACGAGGCGGCTGAAGCAGACTGTAGCGAAGGAAGCCATTAAGGAGAAAAGGTTGGATATAAAGAAACTGTAAGAGCCGATATGTCGCTACATTATGTACACTTTATAAAATGTAAGCAAATATATTTTCTACTTTCTAAGACATTTTATCATTGTTCAGTTAAATTATCGTGTAAGCAAATCAATGATAGGAGATATCCATGTTTCTACTAAATCAGTGACAGCTTTCGAAGAGCTGAAAATATAGGTACGTGAACAAAATATACCTACTTCAGTACCTATCACAAAATACTACAATGTTAGTGCCTAAAATCGAAATTCTGAATAGCAACAGGAATATACAAGAGGAGTATAAGAGGAGTATGAGAAAACCAGACTATAGGTATCAGAAGAGATAGTCAAGCTTTTAGAAAATTACACAAAGTTTTAATTACACAAGTAGAGAAAATGTCTTGGTTAAAAAGCCTCGAGCAGAAGTTCAAGTAACAAAGACATGTACTACAAGACTGCGTCTGGGCCAAAATAAGCTAACTCAAACACAGATTCGCTCCATAAAACCCCATTAATTGAGCACAAATGCGATACCCGCTTGGGCCAGGGCCAATTTAATGTATTGCTTGGCACGGACTGAACGTAATCCAAACGTTGAATAGAAATTATGGATGTTAACCACAGTTGCATAGTATCCTCTGAATACAATGAATTTATTCGTTATAGGTAGAGGTAACGCAACAAGCGGTAGAAAAGCCATTGTTGGAAGTTGCAATGCAAATAATAACATTTCCTTTGTCTTGAATTCAAATAAGGAAGACGACGGGATGAATAGAGCAGAGCAGAATGCTATCGTGAGAATATTAGTTTCTATTTAAAATAAAGTTAAATTACTTGTAAAAGAAATTGAACTACTCATATCACATTCCTGAAATAAAAACCATTGTCTTATGTAATCGGAAGAAGCCCGAAGCGCCTCACTTTACCCGAACACCTAGACTTGGCAACGAAACAGCAATATATGCAAAAAAGCAGCAAAAATGCACGGACGTTAGTTTTATTATCAACATGTTAATTGGACCCGAAGGCATTCGCTTGGTGCTGGTCCAAATGGGAGCCCGCTATGTCCCTATTCTAGATAATTTAACTCATAATATTTAATTTCAGGGAAAAAAAATTCTTAAAAGCGACATTTATTCGATTAATTCACACTTTCAGCCAAAATATCTTCGGAATATCTCTCGTCAACATCAATCACAATATGCATCGGTCTCTCTATCAATTTCAGCATCATATTCAATACTATGTTTTACAAACCCACTACTACTTAGGGAGGATCGTTCCGACCACACAATCTCAAAGCTAGGTTATTTGATCTCGTAACTGGGTCATTCCATTTTCCTTGTCGTTTCTATTGGACGAGAATTTCATTTTATTGTAATTCGTGTTGATACCTAGGTACCTTTGTAAAGATTTTTTGTTCATTCCAGACTCTAGTCCTAATAATTAATTAAATTAACACGTGATAAACCATGTCCAGTTTAAAAATAAATATCTTTTGTAATTTACAGTTCTTGTTTGAAGATAAATGTGACTTTCCTTTAGAGTAAAGGGTTTATTCGTTCGCTTTTACTCGTATAATCCCTAATAAAATAAGATAGATAGATAGAAACACTATGTAGGTACACAAATACAAGAAAAGTACAAATGACATAATATTGCTACTGATTGTTCATGGTTGCTCTTCCATCAGTCACACGTTGAAAGGCTGTGGTTTTATTTTATCACTAGCTGTAAAACCAAGGAATCGGCCGCGTCTAATTTATTCCCCCGATCTAGCTGAAATACGATCATGACCTGTATTGGCCCTATGAAGCGTGTCCATAACACGCTAGACAAAATATAAAGAAATTCTGTTAAGTTTGAAAGGAGTTGGAAGTGTTAAACCAGGCTACCTCTTAATAGGATATAACAGGCTTTCGGAATACAGCTGTCGATGGCAGCCAATGAGGTCACTGCTGTCAATGGAACTTGGACCAGCCCGGGGTTTTAAACGCCTTAATTTTACATAATGTACGATAACTATGTGCTCTGCTACAGACAGCTGATGTTTAAACAGTAGAATACCACTTGAGAAAGAATACCGCGCCCGAGCTGGGTTCAAAGCACCTATTTTAAAACTAATTTCCTCTACTACGGAGATTCTTGAAGCTTGGAGAGCGTTTAGAATTTTATGATGATTATTTTCTTTGAGATTTATTTTGTTTTCCGTTTGTTGAATTTGATCTAGAACATGGTTCTGGATTTCGTCCGATTGATTTATTTTCAAAGTTTCTTAAAAATGTTTTAGTCACTAATCACAAATAACCATTATGATTTTTTAGCGAGGGCCAATTATGACCAACGTGTATTTTGCAGGCTATAGACTTACTATACGAAAAGCTCCATAATATAAAGTAATTTACTGTTCGTAACTAATTACTTACTAATTAATGAAATTACTACTATAACAACACGACCAAAAGGTTAGTTAGATATTAAAGGTAAGTAAGCCTATGTTCATAATAATTACCTTCATATTTATTTTAATTATTTGTAATGCCATTTATTTTAATTATTTTACTTACGCTAAACTAAGTATTGTATTGGGAATAAGTATGTATTTCCTTTCCATACGTGTGGCAATTCTATTTTACATATACTTAATACTTACTACATATACACGAGTTTGGTTTTGCTCAATTGTGCGATTGCCTTTGTTTGAATGTACAAGTGCATTTTCCCAGTCACTGCGGCAACGTTCAAATAACGGCACGGTAGGATACCTCATGTATACCTCTAACCAGCGCCGTACCTATGACCTAGCATCAGGGGGCCACTAACTAACCCCGGAGGTGTAGGTGCTATAGTTTTACAAAGAGTTTTTATGCCGTTCATGCTAGAGAGAGAGATAGTACAAATAGGTAATCGTACGATTGTGCTAGAGTGGTCACAAGCGTTGAGGTTATTTGCCCAAACGCACAACATTTGCTAAAACCAAATCTCAAAAAATCTCAAAAGTCTAATTCTTTTTTACTTTCATTCTAGGCAATAAGTAAGATGATAAAGTCAAGCTTCTATATTTGTCAAAATAAGAAGGCAGCTGTCGATGGCCTTTTATTTGGCTTCAAAAACATTAGCGGCCACGGTCAGGAACAAAGGTAGATGCTCCATAATCTGAGGGTGGCACCACAGGCGCACTTATCAAGCGCGTTTGTAATCGTTATTCTTGCAGCATCCGTCCTGGGTCTACGAAAGATCCTTACTAAACTTTTGAGTCCGCAATATAGGAATCATTCCCTAGACACCAATGACATTGTTCAATTCGGCCCTGGCTCGAACAGCTCGAAGGCGCCCGGGCAATAACTAGGTAAGTGGAGAGTCGAGCGGGATGCTCCACATATTTCACGGGCAAATCTCGCCAATACCGAAGAACTTGCACGGAGCTACGATCGTGTTATTACGAAACTTGCAGCTGCAAACTGCAAAGTGTCACTTGGGAATATAGGTCTGTTGATATTACTTACTTTATTACATAATCCTGTGATTTAAATTATGAACGGTTATTGACCTGATGTGTACAATTTAATATTCCAGTAGTGCTTGACTGTAGTTTTTAGGTGCAAAACTCTCATAATTCGTAACCATATTCAATACATTTCCTAAAGTATTTTCGTTCTGTATTTAGCTAATAATACAAGTATGGGACTCATTAATTTCTATCAATATTAGATAGTTGTCTAATGTCTGTATGTACGTACTTTATAATAAGTACTTAATATATATTTTACTGTTGGTATATATTTATACTCGTAATTACTCACCCTCATTATTTTATTTGCTAAACGAATTGATCGACATCTAACGAACGACTGTGCTTTTCTTCACATAGTAATGAGTGGGGATGTCAATTTTTCTTCAGCATTCTTCAGGACCTCGGCAAACTCGTCGCACATTACTCTGTAAGATGAATGAAATATATTCTATAAATAATATTAATATAATATGACTTATGATAAATACATATATCTGCAACATTATCCACAGATGTGTACGACTACGCAGACGTGTTCAAAATCGCTTATCACAATTCTACAGCTGAAAATGATGAAAAATGGTGGTGAATGTTAAAAGTTTGACAATTTTCGATCCATTTTGAATAAAACTTTCCGACACTAGTCTCCAAATGTTTCATTTTCTAGTTCTGCTTCGAGTCGAGGTAAAATGCATTTGAGTTTTGCAAAATCGACTGGTTGCGTATTGGCAACACATGTGGTGCAAAATTTGTTTATGCAAATGTATTGTAGTTATTTATTTTTGCGTCGCCATTGTTTGTTTGGGGTCAGCCTTACCAGCCATAGTTTTTGGTTCTATAATTATATGGTCCGAGATCTTCTAATTATTGATTTGTTTTCAAGAACATCGTCTAATAACTTTTTGTTAAAGGTAAGCAAACGAAATAATTAGGTGCTTATGTTAATTTTGACCAGAAATATAAAAATCCACGCCATACTGCGGAAATATGGTTAGCAGGGAGAAAACTCGAAACGAGTTATGCTACACCAATTATACATATTTCATTTTTTCGTTTATTAAGTATTTTGTTTGTATTTTGTTTTGTATGTGTGTAATAAAGATTATAATAATAATAAATATATGAAACTATGTATTTTTTTTCACTTGGATTTCCGTAAAACAGATTATAAAAGTACCGATGGCGCCCTCGTGACAGGTTTTTTATTTTCTTGGTCAGTGGTCAGGGTCTAAAAATATAATTTACCTCCACACTGGCGAAGATACACTTTTTCAACCTTTGTTTCCACACTGCTATAGGTTGGTTCTTATTCGTAGATCTGCATTTTGGCCTGAAATTACGTAGGCATTAATTAATTGTATTATAGGTAATGAAACAATGAACGAATGGTAAGTACTTAGTTGTAATATTATTGCCAAACGGAAGTACAAATGAATTTAATTGAGAATTTATAACGTCATAAAATTGATGCAAAAGTAGTGTAGGGTAATGTAGGCATTAATTAGTTGTAATAAAAGAATGAACAGAGCTAATTAACGAATGGTAAGTAGGTACTTAGTTGTAATAATTAAACTTGAGTATTGTAATTATTGTCAAACGAGAGTACAACTGAATTTAATTGAGAATTTATGACGTCATTAAATTGATGCAGAAATAGTGCAGTGGCTAACGTCAGGGAGCGTTAGCATAACACAAATTTTAATGCATCCAAGATATCATCAACATCATCCCTATATTATTATTATAGTGCACTTCTTTAACACGGTAAGTTTATAATTTTTATATGTGAAAAGGCATAATTAATATAGGTACTAGTATTTTAACATCCATATTAATAAATTTAGTCCTTATTCACACTTCAAGAACATTAAAAGGTTCAGATTTATTAGGCAATGCAATTGAACAATTTTTCATAAATCGCATAAGCAAAAAAGCTAAATTAATTAATTTAGATTTACGTATAATTAAAGATAGATGTATAAGTTTAGTCAGAATCATACAAGTACCTACCCTGTACTTATAAGATATTTTACGGGCTCTCAGGCAACAATAGTAACGAGGAAGGATCTCATAATGTCACCGTTTATATTCTGCGAACGGTACCTTAGCTATAAATCAGTGCGATAATAATTATAGCGACCATTTGTAGCCATAAGGGTGGGCAAACAGACGACCACCAAGAGCGTTAATTTAAGGGTGTTCTGGGGGTCATGACCCCCACCTGCATATCTCAATGAAAACAAAAATTAGTAGATACCTACCTACTACGCTGATACCTACTTTAGGTACTGGTTCTATTTAGTATCTAATAGGGTGGATCGCTCTTGTAACATGGAGAAATATTGGATTTCAATAGACCTATATGCAATAATTGCTCTTACACATACACATTCCTTATAAGAATTATTTTTGAATTTGAATGTTTTAGGACAGTACACGCTTAAAGTTTAAAAAAATGCTATTTTGCTTACTTCTAGTAGATGTTTATATTGACTTATGAATTAACTTCAGTATACCTAAATCGATGATTAGGTAATGATGTACAAGAAAAAATCATTTTTTTAAAACCAATATGCCTTTAGAAACCTAGACAGTTGCGAGAGGGAGTGATCGAACGGTCGGTTATACAAAAGTCAAAGAACTTAGAGTTCGATGTCTGGATTAGCTGTTGCAAAGAAATGCAGTGTTTTATCTGTCGATTAGATCCGAATGCATATCTCCATGTCATTTATATGAAGCATTTCTTTGAAATCTCGAAGGTATGACACTCACCACCCTCATACTGCTCTGGGAAGAAACCACTAATGCTTTGCAATTGCAATTTTTACACACCTGAGTGTGTGAAAATTACAATTGAAACCTTTACTACTTTTTATCGACCTATATGGACAGAATGCTTCACATAGGCAAGGATAACACCCCAAATATATTTATAAAAAATTATAAATGAAATTTACATTTTTACCACTTAAGTTTCGTTCTGTGGCAATATTAGAGTGTTTTAGTTATAATTATTTTACCTTTTAGTTTTAATTCATACAAAATTCTGAATTAATATCTTATCTGTAAAAGTAGGTCTGATTTTAATATATATATTTTTTTCAGGGACTTTGGGGCAGTACAAAATAAAATAAATTGATATTGTTTATTATACCAGTTTTAAATATCTTGGTATAAATCATCTATTGGCATATGGCCCGACTTAAATTCCCGAAAAAACGAAAATCGATCCACGCTAGTATCTAACTCTTTTACTTGAAAAATACCGATTACCTACTCAATAAAGAAAACATGAAGTTTTCGGACTAATTTTGGCCTATTTCGATTTTCTTCAGTGAGTAATCCGTAATTAATTACATAATAGGGTATTTTCCAAGTATCAAATATTAAATGCATTTCTTAAAAATTAAGAAATAGTCATAAATTGATGGTCATATGTGAAAACAGAATTAAAATTCATTGAAAAATAAAATAGCCACAGGCAATCAAAAATCAGAACGGTAGAAAGATTAGAAAGAAATAAGTAATTTGACGTCAGTGTTCCCTAGCGCCATACAAGCAGGTCCTGGCTGCATATAAAGGACTGTTTTGCTAAAATGGGACAGAGCATCTCTCTAATACCAACTTTAATCATTAATATCTCTGATGTTAATTGAGATATCGAAAAACTAATTTTAGATCCTTCTTTAGGATGTCTATGTAAGTTGATTGATGCAATAAAAAAATTAGGTATTAATTGTCCGCGGATAACTCCGCTGATTCCAGGTCTCCAACCGTTGCCGTATTTACTCACAACTGCGCGAGGGCCCGTCACCCCATGATTCAAGGACCAAACAGTGATGGATCAGAGGCAAAATAATGTGTTTCGGTAGTGTTTATAGAAGAGCTAGCACTTACTAAACCCGTGTGCTCCATCTTCGTCTCACTTACCACCAAGTGAAACGCGGGTTTAGGTGTAAATAAAAAAAGAATATAATTATTTCAAGGGCATTTAACGATTTAAGAACTTTCAAATTACATCTGCTGGATATTCTCTTTTTTTAAATCAATTTCTTTTCGAGGCTTTGGCCCTTTATGGGACCATGCCAGCCTCATAGGGTAAAGTAAATTCAAAAGCACATATCCTAGGGGTGGGGAACTTCGAGGATATACTCTTACGGGCCTACTCTTACACACAAGGAACACCTATACCAAAAATCAGCTTCACATTATTATTTTTTATGTTGATGTCTATAGTTCCCGTTTACATGGGGTATACATGGGAGGCGCGATTTAAATAGTTAATTTTCACTAAATTGTGATGTTGTTTGTAGCTTTATTATAGCGTTTTAGCACAGGGGACATCAAATAACCTACTTTAGACGGCCCTGCAACTTTCGTTGTCAGATTAGACTGAAATAATTCCATTATTTAACTTCGGCTCAACGTAATCGCTAATTGATGTGTTGACAAACAAGACGGTAATCTGTTTTCATTTCCGTTTATTGCAGCGCTGACCGTGCGTTTCACCTGCACCATCGGGCCAATTTTTCCTGCTCGTGTTCCAAATAATAACTATGTGTACATAAGTTTTAGCGTTCGCATGGAATAGGTTGAGTGAGACGATCGATCGCGAAGCACATTCTACTAAACTGCGCGCTGTTCTGATTCCTTGATGCACACGATTATCATTCTTGGTGAACATCTACTTTATTTGGTGACATTACAGTACGATAAGTATTAATTTTCTAAAATATGACATCTGTCTTTCTGATATCTGAATTAAATCATAGACAGAAACACGATTTAAACGGAATCCGAACGCTACATGTAACATGCTGTGCCGTTGAGATGGGTCAGTTATGGGGAACTCTGAAACTATAAGAGATAGAGAAATATGTTCTAAGGAACCATGTCGTCGATTTTAGAGTTAAGAAAAACTGCATTCGTAGATTTACAAAAAACTCATACACGACTCGGGAATCGAACCCTGTCATTTTCAGGAAAAAAAAACAGTATGTTATTTTATTCCAAAAATTGATAGTGTGGGTTGTAAGAAAAAATGTTGCTATGAAACCCTGTGTCTACAATTAAAAGCAACTGCTATATTTAATTATTTTATTTATTTAAGTATAGTTCAATGTTAAGTAATTCGGTCTGGCAAACCAAAGAGTTCACACTCCATTTTTAAATCTTTAAATTTTTGCTGGTACGCAGTCACGACAATCGGTATTCCTTTTTCAAATTATGTAAATGAGTGGCTAAGCATTAGCTTGTGGACTGTTCAATCAATTGTTTACGTTGGTATGATTAATAATATGAACTGATGTTTAATAGACTTTGATAGACAGTGGATGGAGCTGCTCTGGTTCTTCTGTTAGGCGTTTCCAGGCATTACAATAGACCCATAAGGAGTATACCACTCACTTTGACTGGATTTGAGCTGCGTCTCATGCAAAGGAGCTAGGCCACGTGGTGTCCGTCAGTGCACATCAGTTTTCTCACTAATCACAAAGTTTTGGCTAGCCAATTTATAACACAAACATAGTTCACATATAATAGTACATAAATCGAAGGAAATTGTCCATAAATATTGAGAAAACTACATAAACCGATTTTTTAATTGTCAGCCGTCGTGTGGTCGAGGCAAGATGGCAGCCGACCGAGAGTCTCCCACCACTCGCACGCCCGCATGTCGCGGATATTGTAGTATACCCACTTATAGGTAAATTATAATGCCCGAACAACTGATATGATAGATAACGAAACTTCCGGAAAAGCATAAAATAATTAAGTTTAGCATTTTTTAAGTTGTAGACAAAGTTCCATAGCAACATTTATTCCTTACAATCTACACTATCAATTTTCGTCATAAAATCACATACGTTTTAGTTGCCAATCAATTGAATTCTTTCATTTCAAGTATAGTTAATGTAATGCCTTAATAAACCACAGATGTGAACAAGAATTGTAACTTTCATTAGAACATCGAGCGGTTCAAAAATTGCAACTCTGTCAAGAATTAGGGTTGCGTAGTCATTGGAGACGGAGCCCGGCGATGTGGACCAAGGAACCCTTTTCCGAGAGATTACGCGTATCATGGCCCAGAGGTAAATAGCCCGGGCCGACTACGGATATCCCTCCTTACATTTATCGGAATGCTCATGTAAATAACATTGGGACCGGGATTCGTCCTTTCATATTCTCTACAAGTGTGGTGGGAACTTTAGCATAAGTATGTACCTACGCAAATAATACTTATCCGTTGTAACCCAATAGTAATGCTATGTTATTTAGGTAGGTTAGTAGGAGATCTTGATAATGTCGTTAATTTCTATAATGAAGATGAAATCTCGTAAATTTTTACGTTTATTTACACGTACACATTCACCTTATGTATTTATTTAATAGATACGTAGGTACTTACTTATTTAAATAGAAATAGAAAAACCTTTATTAATAGACCATATATAAAAATATCTGTAAAAAATATGTAAAAATATCACATAAATGAGTAAGATTATAAATTGACCATATTTTACATTCTGACAAGTGATAACATATGCTATGATCTATTAAAAGGGTCAAGTTCAGCTGTAAATACATTAGCTTGAGTTCTTTATAGAAAATCCTTTCATTTTCAAAGTTTATTAAGTGACTAGGTATACATGTTGGAAAGTTTCGGGGGGCACCCAGGGCAGCTACCATATCAGTTGGAGTTACGACAAAATTGTCTTAGGAGACCTTCCCTAACTTTTGGAGCTATTTAAAACTGCATTTACAGATTTTTGAAAAAAGGTACAGTCAGCGAGAAAAATGCCATTTTTTAACACAATTTTTTTTATGCCATTCGATTCTATTTCGTATCAGGAACAAAAGACTTTATGGGGTCAACCGAGGTTCGAGTACTAGAAATCTCAGAAATAGCAAAAAACTATTCCCATACATTTCTTACGAATGATACGATGATTTTTTTAATCTATGGTACATGCTATGACCCGGCCCCATATATATGTATATGGGGATATAGGATGTAATGTCGTATCTGACATTGAAAAGGTAGTTTTTGCACATTATTGCAATCGCTTGATTTTCACTTTATTGAATTACTTCTATCTATTCATTGTAACTGTCAGGTAATGGAACGAACGTGCCCTGTTAGTCTGTAGATGCATAGATATAAGTATAGCTCATAGACAAATTGACTGTATGTAATGGCTGCCTACGACGTACCTAATAAAACGTCGTCATATCGTGAATCTATTTGATTGTTTCTTTGCATCAAGTCCCAACACAGTAACGTTCTACTATCGTCAAATAGTATCCTTTCGAAATCGCATTTCAGGTTTTTGCACAAAATGCTAAAAACTGATATCGCACTCGGTTACGTTACGACATCTTTTGACTAAAGAGCTTTTTATAACCGTGACGTTAACTCTTCTACATTCCTATGCTAAATAAAAAATTAAAAAATTAAAGTAAATCTTTATTTTCATTAAAAAAAAATTTTGTCTTCAAAGTGGTGATTGGTGTCTCCTTTTAGGCAAGTACCTAAATTGCCTGTGCCAGGAGGCACCGCTCTTCCATAACAATATTGTCTATACATATTTTATATTTATAAAATATATCATATATAAAAAATGATTGTGAGTGTGTGTATGTGTGTATGTGTGTGCGTGCGTGCGTGTGTGTAAGTATGTGTGTAATGTATTATGAAAACTATTTTAAATAATGTAATTAAGAAATGTCTCCGTGTCCTCATAGCTTAAGCTCTCTATCCATGTAAGCTAAGCTACGACACAAGAATTCCAAAATAAATATTGTTATCCATTTATGTCATATCCGATCAAAGGCTTATCAAAGTGGCACCGTCACCAAACAGCCTGTCATTGTCTCGATATTGGCTCCGTTCTAATGGCCATCGCATATTATACCAACTCGACGCGAACTCGACACGAACTCAACTCAGAGCAAAGCATTGAAATGTGATCTTTATATCGTATTACATACAGTAGGTTTTCAAAATTCAATAGTAGAAGGTGAAGTAGTCGTCGGTGAGCTGTCAATGCATGGGCCACTCGTTGACAACTATTTCACTTGAACTTTGAAAACCTACTGTATGTTATACGATATAAAGCTCACATTTCAATCATTTCATTTTCAAAAGTCTTTATTAAATCTTATAATTATGATTAATTACATAAATTGACACTGTCAACAATGTAAATAACATGAAGTCTTAAATATTTCACCGGCATACATGCCACTCGGAAAAGGAATATTATAAAAAGCAATATTATAAAAAGGAAAGGTTTGATTTTTTGTTTGTTTGTTTGAATTGAATAGGCTCCGAAACTACTGAACAGATTTGAATAATTCTTTCACTGTTGGAAAGCTACATTTTTCCTGAGTGACATAGGCTATATTTCATTTTCAAAAAAAATGGGGATCCTTACTTAAATTACGATAAAGTGTAAAAAAATATCAAAAAACTTCCTTAACTGATCTGCCAATCCCATTTAAACGGCTTCAATTTCCGGTAAAAACATCTTTCGCATTAACAATTAACAAGTCCCAAGGCCAAACCTTCGAATTAGTAGGGATCGATCTGCGAAAGAAATGTTTTACTCATGGTCAACTGTATGTTGGACTATCGCGAGTCGGATCCCCTGAAAATCAATTTATTTTGCTGCCACAAAATAAAACAACATCAAATATTGTTTACAGAGAAGCTCTAAGCTCCTAGCTCTAGCTTCTTTTGGGGGTTATGACCTCTTTACAATAATGAAAAACAAAAACAGAAAAACCAAAAATTGAAAAAAAATATAAAAAAAGAAACATAAAAAATAAACAAAAAAACACACAAAAACATATAAATACAAAAAAAAACATATAAATACAAAAAAAATCATATAAATACAAAAAAATCATATAAATACAAAAAAATCATTAAATAATATCAAAGAATTTAATTATTCTTATTTTTTTTTAATTTACTCTTTTTTTGGATTTTTTTTTTTATTATTATTATTATTATGAATGTGTTAAAATTAACAAATCTAAATGTAATGTTTAATGCCCGTGCGAAGCCGGGACGGGCCGCTAGTATATATATATATATATATATATATATATATATATATATATATACTAGCGGCCCGTCCCGGCTTCGCACGGGCATTAAACAAAAACAAAACAAACTTAAAGTAAACTTTGAACAGTTACATTTTTTAGAATTTTAACATTTTTCACATTTTAATGTTTTGCTCTGAGTTGAGTTCGTGTCGGGTTCGCGTCGAGTCGCTACAATGTGCGATGGCCTTAACGCACCCTTTTTATCAGCGCCCATCCGACCCCTGAAAACTTTCACAGGAATCATCGCTCCCGTGTCCGTCCTCTTAATAAAACATCATATTTATACCAATATCTGTTCATATCTCTAACCCTCGAGATCAAAACATTTAAAATGTACACTTATATAAATAATAAATATTAAACAACACCCTTAAAGTGTGTGACACTTTAGCGATTACTGTAATTGAGATCCACTTGTGATGTGGACATTCCGGATGTCTGAATGGCACCAAGTACCAGGCAATTACTTCACCAAAAGGTTGTGTGGAAGAGATCGCTTTTAGCAATAAGACCGCCTAGATTGTATTAATCGTTTCGTTCGCACTGTATCGCACTATTTTTGAGCAATAAAGTGTCATTCATTAATTCAAGATTCTATAAATGTTTGAGTTCAAACTCAAACTTGGACCACCTAACTATGTGCTTCAGTGCTTACGATAAAAAAAACGAAGATAGTTCAAGAACTTTTGGAAAGAATCCACTGAACAAGTTTTGATCAGACGTGGCAGAAAGTTCTCGAAAAAATACTCTTTGAAAACAAGCTTCAGATAAACGGACAATATTAATTTACACAATACACACTTGTCTTCAAATTAGAACATTCGAACACTATAAAATGAAACTGAAAAATGCTAGGTGAACACCAAAGCGTGGAAAATGATTTCAATTTTCATCTCCAACTCAAATCCTATCACACAATCGAATAAATCACAATTTATACGTCTGTCGAGGAGTTCTGTGTTCCAACCTTACCATTTTTCACAAACTTCGAAGCGATAAATAAATCTACAATATTGCTGGGGAAAAAGCCAAGCCACCTCCAAAAGCGTGTCTTCATAACTTCAACGGAAAGTAATTGCGAAGTTCTATCTAAAGCTTCTAGAGCAGAAGAAGCTCTAGAAGAATGGGTCGAATTGTTTCCGCATTTCGATAAGTAGTTTACTCGTATTCTATTCAATACAGCTAAAAGCATAATATTCATGCTTAAAAAAGATAAGTACTCGTATACAAACTTACACTTTAATTCATCATCTTCATCAGCAGCCTACTCTAGTCCACTGCTGGACATAGGCCTCTCCCAGGGCGCGCCATTGAGCCCGATCTTCGGCTCTTCTCACACTACGTTTGCCCAAACGCGGTCTCCACTCCAGAACTCGTCTACCCCAGCTGTTGTCGGTTCTGCGACAGATGTGACCGGCCCACTGCCACTTCAGGTTGCTAATCTTATGAGCTATTAGAGTACAAATTTGACGTACACAGAGCTATATCTCTAAAATAGAGATATCTTCCAGCTAGATCTTCGAATATAGATAAATATAGTACGATAAGAGACATACATACGTGTACAAATTACTTAATATGTAAAATAAGAGAGGAGAAAAAAATATTTGGAAACTAATAAATTACAATATTTAACAGAAGAACATACATACCTAAGCTAACCTAACAAAAGTACTCGAATACATGTATATGTATGCCATAAATGTGAGCTCGACAAAGTGACCATATCTACCTAAACGTAAACTATGTTACTGTTAATGTGCAGAGTAATTTACACATGTATATTCTATTATTATTATCATGCACTAAAGTTGATAGTAGTGTTCTTAGCCTAAGAAACTGTTTTTTAAACTTATGTTAATGTGCAGAGTAATTTACACATGTATATTCTATTATTATTATCATACACTAAAGTTGATAGTAGGGTTCTTAGCCTAAGAAACTGTTTTTTAACTTATGTTAATGTGCAGAATAATTTACACATGTATATTCTATTATTATTATCATACACTAAAGTTGATAGTAGGGTTCTTAGCCTAAGAAACTGTTTTTTAAACTTATGTTAATGTGCAGAGTAATTTACACATGTATATTCTATTATTATTATCATACACTAAAGTTGATAGTAGGGTTCTTAGCCTAAGAAACTGTTTTTTAAACTTATGTTAATGTGCAGAGTAATTTACACATGTATATTCTATTATTATTATCATACACTAAAGTTGATAGTAGGGTTCTTAGCCTAAGAAACTGTGTTTTAAACTTATGTTAATGTGCAGAGTAATTTACACATGTATATTCTATTATTATTATCATACACTAAAGTTGATAGTAGGGTTCTTAGCCTAAGAAACTGTTTTTTAAACTTATGTTAATGTGCAGAGTAATTTACACATGTATATTCTATTATTATTATCATACACTAAAGTTGATAGTAGGGTTCTTAGCCTAAGAAACTGTTTTTTAAACTTATGTTTCTTACACTTACGATAATAATGTACACTAAGTAGTGAGTCTGTATTGTTTATTGATAAATAAAGATCATTTAAAACCAAACAAAAAATTTGAATACATATACATATGAGCATAAATAATACTTAAATAATACACAGGAACATATTTTTTTAAGCCTATAGGCTATCCCACTGCTGGGCAAAGGCCTCCTCACAGGAACACTAAACTATAATAATACCGGATATAAGTATGCTGGTAACAGCTTTTTCAATATGATATTAAGTGCTTTATCATCGCAAATCTTGACGCCGTCGTGGGCGCGATCACATCAACGCATATTCGTTTTGGCAAATACGTATTCGTAGTAGCGCATTTTTATAGCGAGGCCTAGTGTTACCAAATAGGAAATTGTTGCCACTCCCGAGACGTCTCCCATGTCGCGAGATATGTACGCGAATTATTCAGTTTTTTACCTCCTCCCGGGATGATCTTGGCTCCCAAACCAAATAACGTAACTGCCACTACCGTAGCTTAGAAAATTCAGTTCCATTTTCACCACGATAGGGTTGAAATCTCTTTTGTAATAAGCTGAGAGTTAGGCGTAACAAGTATCCAAAACAGATTTCTTGTTTTTACTCCTGTGGTGGGATTTGAAGAGTTTTTGTTAAGTGTTAGCCTGTTCAGAATGACGGAATGAGAATTTCCAAGCTCCGCTGAACGTCTTTTAAAAAACATAACTCTCCAGTTTTGGTGGAATTTGTTCTGTCACAATAGGGTATTTGATTGATACTTTTGAAAAGTATGTTAAAATGTTTAAATCATAGTCATTCTTTACTATTTTTTTATTTCCTCAAAATAAAGTCGCTAAATAAGTTACTTAGTCTATAACAGCATTAAAATTTTAATCATTTAAAATGCCCGCGAAAATCGGAAATCAATATATTTCTGTTTCCCATTACTTGAATTATCATATTTACATGCTCTCATAATTTATTGTTTATGATGGCCAGTAGACTATTGCACAAAACAGACTATTGCAATGGCCTATTTATGGCTACATTTAAATAAATTAGATCCTCCAGATTTTCATTCGATAACTATTTATTTACGTAATGAAATGACTGATTTTCATCGTTTGTCACGCGGGTCTAGACCTTAGGGTCTAGTTAGTTAAAGTTTCTCGTTTAGTTTAGACTAAACGGAATAAGATACAGTACACACCTCAGAATTTCACATAGGTAATATGTATGTATTCCCTAGACCAAAATAATAAAAAACGGCCAAGTGCGAGTCGGACTCGGTTAAATTGGGTTTTTTTTGGATAATTTGTTTTTTTTTCTCTAAAATCATAATTGTTTAGACTTCGTTTTATTTCTCCTGGAATACATAGAACACCTATCAGTATTAATTATTTCAGATTTTATGTCGTTAAAAAATTATATCATAATTTTTTTAATTTCTCAAAAATTACAAATTTTTCCTGTAAAATTATTTCAGATTTTTCGACTTGAAACCTCCGGAGATATAGGACGGTAATTTTTTGCACATTTTTAGCTATAAATAAAAAATTATAACACATATAATAAAATAAAAAATGGTTTTGCAATGCACAAATAAGGCCCTTTCATATAACACCCCACTTGCCCCACTTGTCCCACTTTCTGAGTTCCCCCCTTTTCAGACCCCATTTTCAATAAAAATAAAATTATTTCCTAATTTCTTTTACCTACAATAGATGCGGGCTAGCAAGTTCTATAATTGTACCAAATTTCAAGTTGATAGCTTCAGCAGTTCCTGGGAAAAACATCTGTGACATACAAACGGACAGACTTCGAAGTCTAACCACAAGGGTTCTTTTTTTACCATTTTGGTACGGAACCCTAAAAAAATGTATAGAGGGTAATCCTTACATGTAAAGGGGGTAATCGCATTGTTGTTTAGAGCTCATCAAGTAGACTAGATAGTAGGTAATACATTACATATATTATTATTTATAACGTACGTGACGTAAGCCCATAAGTTATCATTTTTAGATATTGTTACCAGGTCTATCTCATGTACGGTATTATCTAGGAACTTGTAAATTAGCTAGAATATTGGCCATATCCTCTATTTGAACAAAAAATAATTAAACTTGGTACCTACTTACATCTACTCGTATAATAGTTCGTACCTAAGTTGTGAATAAAAAATTCAAAAGTTTATTCGCTCTGTATACTTACAAATAGTCCGTATAAATATTACGGATCCCTATAGATATGGCGAGGCCCAACTCGCACTTGGCCGGTTTATTGATGTTGGAAACCCTGAAAATGGACATCAGATTCGAAGAAAGGGGCCAATAAATCGGGCACCTCTGTACCGCACTAACTCTTCGATTACCAGGCGACCCGTGAGACCGGCCTAATGTGAAGCTTTAATAAAGATATAGAACAGGTTTCAATTCCCGACCCTTGTTTTTATTCCAATATTATCATGGGATGAAATCTGGTTTAATCTTAAGTCTAAATTTTAAAAAAAACGGTACAAAACTATCGCCAAGTATACGTAAAGTTCGGATTGTTGGTTCAATCTACCAAACCAATATTATGCCATGTACGCTCACGTATGAACAGTTTTACTCGTATAAGCAAAATTTCACGCTGAGCTTTTCCGAGCTTCCTTGCGAAAATACACTTTCTGCTGAAGCCCGTATCGAATCACTGCGAATGAGATAAACTTTTATTTACAATGTTTAACGATAATAACGATAACCATATGCATGAAATTAACTATATACTGACTGCGATCCTACTGTAATTTGAAGAACATAACACCAAAAGTTCAATTAACAAAATCGTCAATTAAATGTTTACACTCCGTAAAATAATCTTAAACACGCAAATTTTCATAATCAAGCATTATCTCTAGGCCCGAGGTACCTAATGACATTCACCGCAAATCGCTAATCGTCGTGCAAACATGATCAAAAGGGGACTCTACTGCATTCATGCTTCCAAAGTTTCCGCGAAAATTCGCGTTCGAAATCTGTGTTCATCATACGACATATCGAAACTGTGAGTTGACTTCGCGCCAGAGCGAGAGGGAACTAAAAATTGAATAGGCGTGAAAGAGCCAGTGTTACGTTTCGGTAGGTCATATTGATCTTTCACCCGCCATTTTGGCCCGTACCATTTTCGCTTCGGGCGTCACAAGTAATGCTCGACGTGGACTGAAAAAAGAGAAAACCTTTTATTCACCCGTCATTTTGAGTTTTAATGAAATATTTCACAAAAACGGGGTTAAAGTTGTAAATTTGAAATAAATTAGCATATTTGATGCAGTCAGAACGAGGGAAGAGGCTTTCGTTAAGCATTCAAAGTTATAAAATCCACCATAACAGCCGTCATTTTGTTTATCCTTCTGTTCATAAGTTCAAGAAGGAAAATACCATAAATTTTGTAGCAAGAAGCGATAAATAAAAATCTTATTATTCTTAGGTATATAGGTACTCTATTTTAAAGATACCACGAATTATCCAGCACCCTATTCTTCAAACTACATTATGCCACATTTTTACAATTCGCTAGAATTTAACATACTAAACTTACTAAGAAACAGTTGCGAAATGAAAGTAACTGACCACCACTAAATCTGCCCAGGCCCATGCATGCTGAGCTCCTAAAGGCATCATGATAGTTCAGCAGACGTGCAAAAGACCGTCTGTACTTACAAGTATGTACTAATTTGATGAAATAAGTATTTACTTCGAATTTTTTTGAGCAAGTGTACCTACATCTAAAACCAATTTCAAACGATATCGCAAAGGAGAAGAGTTGTACGTATTTTAATACTTGTATCGGAAGGGCCGGAGTACCTAACTGGGCTAATAAAAAATAATGTCAATATTAAACTGACAACGCGCTGGATCGCGTCCCGTGGGCTCTCTCGACCTCGCCGGCTTGTTTCGACATGGATGCTCGCAATTAAACGGTTACGAGAAAAGTTTCGTGTATTCGTGCTAATATTTGGCTATACAAATCTAGACACATGGCAGTGGTCCGCCAAGTTCGAAAAAAAACGACGCACTGGCCACACGAACAATTTCAAGCTACTTTCCACTATAACTCAAAATCTAATGGACCTACACATTTGCAATTTTGTTCGTCTATTAAGACCCTGAATCCCTAAAGTCATTACAAGTTAAGAGTGCTGTTGGTGTGAAAACTTGGCAAATTAGTTTTAATGTTATACAATTATTAATGTTATATATTTCGGGAGGTAAGTTCGAAGGTTAATAACTGGCACCCACTTGGATCTCAATTCCTATATCTGCGAAGCCGACAGACACTTGTTCCTTGTACAGTCGACCACGAGCTAAAGTATACCATCTGTCAAAAACCTTCGATTAAATTCCAACCTTATGCCAGCGCAATATGATACATTTCAGATTCTCAAAATTTGACGTTTTGGGTAGGTGGGCCTGTGGTCGACTGTACTTACCGAACTTGGCCCCTTTTTTACATTTATATTATCGTGTGTGATATTAACAACTGATAATATGATCTGAGGAATTAAGATCGACAACTGAACAATTTTAGGCACAACTATTGAATATTCACTAAATAAATCTAAATAAAAATTTTAAGAACGACTTACCATTGTGGAGACCCCCTTACTTTTTCCCGGTCATCACCAGATCCTCAAGGTTCCAGATGTGGGAAGGTCACCATGGTCATAAACATTTGAGCTCAAACTCGAACCACCTAACTGTTACCGTTCCAGAGATCTTTAAATATTTTTTCTCTTCATCGCGTAAACATTGTCTCAGGATTCCCTACAACTTTAGTTCGAGAAGACCCCATGTAACTATTATGGTTTCGGCCTGCAGATAATTTTCAAATTCTTCCAGTTTCATACTGTAAAATTGAAGTTCGCTTACTTTTCCCTGGTCATAATCAGATCCTCAGTTTTTTTTTGTCGGAAGCGCACCATGAACCTGACGGCAGATACCTTTGCCGAGGTTAATTTTATTACGAAAAATGTTATTCACTACAAATTAATAATAACTCGTAACTTTATTCTTAAATTAGGGGTCACAATTTCTCACATTGTCACTAAAGTAAACCACTATAGGCAATATGTAATTTTAAGATCCCTGTAACGTACTATTTTTGCGAATAAAAATCATTTCTTTACGTATAGGTACGTATGTTAGCGCCACAGTTTTAAACAGCATTGTAGCTTAAATCTAACATTATCTTTAAGTTTATTTCTCGGTTTTCCCAAGAAATATAGGAAAACTGTAGCAAATTATTAAATTTTTAAATCTAAGTAGGTACCAAATTTTCCTAAGAACGGTGTCATAACTCCTTTGTTCACGGATATCAGGATATCGGATGCAAAGCTGTCAACAGACCCCAATTTAATTTATTTATATAGGAAATTTAAACGAGCTTTGTTTACTTGTATTATAACCCTAGTTGGTAACAAAAGCCGACGGATCTGTATTAAAATTTTATTATTCGATATTCATCATCATCATCATCAGCAGCCTATTCTAGTCCACTGCTGGACATAGGCCTCTCCCAGGGCGCGCCATTGAGCCCGATCTTCGGCTCTTCTCATCCAGTCGCTGCCAGCCACCTTGCGCAGATCGTCGCTCCATCTAGCAGGGGGGCGTCCCACACTACGTTTGCCCAAACGCGGTCTCCACTCCAGAACTCGTCTACCCCAGCGGTTGTCGGTTCTGCGACAGACGTGACCGGCCCACTGCCACTTCAGCTTGCTAATCTTATGAGCTATGTCGATAACTTTTGTTCTATGCCGGATCTCCTCATTTCGGATTCGATCCAGCAGAGATACTCCGAGCATAGCTCTTTCCATAGCACGCTGAGCGACCTTCAATTTGTGAACCAGTCGCACCGTCAGTGTCCACGTTTCGGCTCCGTAGGTCATTACTGGTAGGACGCACTGGTTAAAGACTCTTGTCTTTAGACATTGAGGTATGGGCGACGAGAAGATGTGACGTAACTTCCGAAATGCTGCCCAACCCAGCTGAATTCTTCTGTCGGCTTCTTTCTCGAAGTTGTTTCTACCTAATTGCACAGTCTGCCCGAGGTAGACGTATTGTTGCACAACTTCGAGGGCCGTACCGTCGACGATAATCGGTCCCGGAACGACATGGTCATTGAACATGACCTTAGTCTTGTCCAAGTTCATCCCGAGACCGACACGTCGTGAAGCAGCATTGAGATTGTCCAGCATTTCTTGAAGGTCCTGCAGCGACTCCGCCATTACGACTATATCATCGGCAAAACGTAGGTGTGAGATGTACTCGCCGTTTATATTGATGCCGTGTCCTTTCCAGTCCAGGGTCTTAAAGACATCCTCCAATGCGTTCGTGAACAGTTTCGGAGATATGACATCTCCCTGTCTTACTCCTCTGCGCAATTGGATGGGTCCTGTTTGCTGGTTCTGTACTTGGACAGACATCGTCGCGGCGTCATACAGACATCTCAACACTTCGATGTATCGCCAGTCGACTTGGCAACGCTGCAAGGACTCTAGAACAGCCCAGGTTTCGACGGAGTCAAAGGCTTTCTCATAGTCCACAAATGCAAGACACAGGGGCTGATTATATTCTTCAGTTTTCTGTATAATCTGCCGCACAGTGTGGATGTGGTCTATGGTGCCAAAGCCTCCCCGAAATCCGGCCTGTTCCGGAGGTTGGAAGTCGTCTAATCTCCGCGCAAGACGATTCGTGATGACTCTCGAAAACAGCTTATATACATGGCTCAGGAGCGAGATGGGTCTGTAGTTTTTGAGCAGAGTTTTGTCTCCTTTTTTGAAGAACAAAACTACAATGCTCCTGTTCCACGCCTCCGGAGTTCTCCCAGAGTGTAGGACGGAGTTGAAGAGCTTCCGAAGTTCCCTCAGTACAGGGATTCCTCCTGCCTTAAGGAGCTCAGAAGAGACACCGTCCTCACCAGGGGCTTTTCCATTCTTAAGCTGTTTGAGAGCCAGCCCGAGCTCGTCTAGGCTAAAATCTGGCAGTTCATCGGTATAGTGTCGGGTTAACGTGGCTCTAGGATCTTCGATTGTCGGTTCAGGCCGCGGAGCATGAGCAGCGTACAGTCGGCCATAAAAGTCTTCGATCTCGGCGAGTATCTCTGGCTTGGAGGTGACGGTCCTGCCACTAGAAGTTTTGAGCTTCGTCAGGTGGCTCCTCCCTAGTTGCTGAACGAACACTTTTGACCCCCTATTCTGCTCTATCGCCTCTTTTATGAGTCGTGTATTGAAGCTTCGGAGGTCGCGTCGTATCAGCTTCCTTATTTTCTTATTGAGTGCCCGTTGTTCTGACGATGTAGCTTGTGTGTTTTCGCGTCTTTCCCTCATAAGTGCCAGAGTCCCGTCCGAGAGCTTCGACTTCGTGCCTGTGCGCTGCAACCGACAAAACCTTACTCCTTCATCCCTAATAGTCCTCACCACGTTTTGGAGATTCTCGTCAATATTATTTGTGGTTTCCAAGGCATCGAATCGGTTTTTAAGTTCTAACTGAAACCGGTCGGAGCCTGCCACGGCCTGGTGCAGAGTAGGTCGGAGCGTGGGCTTCATTAGACGGCGTCTCTCCAGCTGAAAGTCAATATTCAGAGTGCCTCGGACCAGTCGGTGATCACTACCGGTTTTGAACCTGTTGATCACTGAGACATCTCTGAATATGTGCTTCTTATCCGTCATAATGAAGTCGATCTCATTTTTCGTCACAGTATCGGGGCTTTGCCAAGTCCACTTCCTATGGGGTCCCTTCTTAAAGAAAGAATTCATTAAGAAAAGGCCCTCCATCTCCAGGAAGTTAACAAGCATTTGCCCCCTGTGGTTTCTGCCGCCAAAGCCGTATGGCCCAACCCTCGATTCGCTGCAAGTCCGTACTCCCACTTTCGCGTTGAAGTCCCCCATGACAACATTGAAGTGTGCCTTACTGGTGTTGTTAAGGGCTTTGGCTATGTCTTCATACATAGCCTCCACTTCATCATCCGAGTGTGTCGAGGTCGGTGCGTAAACTTGTATAACCTTGAGAGAATATCTCTCGGTTAACTTAAGGACAAGATACGCTACCCTTGTCGACACACTGGAGACCTCAACAACATTGTCTATGAGGGACCTATTGACGAGAAACCCGACACCCCCCTGGGAAAGTTGGTCTCCCTCTCGGAAGTAGAGTAGATGGCCCGATTCAAGGGTTAATGTGTCCTCCCCCTCTCTTCGGACCTCACATAACCCTAGAACGTGCCATCGTATCTTCTCCAACTCTACTTCGAGCTGCGCAATGTGCTCGTCCAGCCGTAGACTTCGTCCGTTATACGTCGCCAGTGCCAGTTTGTTTTGGTAGCCTACCGTAGCCCGGGGATTCTTCGCACCCCCTACCCCACCGTTACCATGGCCGCTACCGTGACCAGGAATAGTGGGGCGGCCGGGAACTGGGGGCCGTTTTCTTTTTGCGCTATTCATGAAGGAGGAAATGCCATAATCGCCACGCTAGGCCTGCGGGTTGGCGATCGCAGTAGCCGGGTCGCTTGCCCCGATGACGCTGCTGCCCGTCATCGTGCTTATGGTATTTTAACCCAGCCAGAGTTTGAGTGGTTATACCGCCACTAGTCGGTCGCCAGGGACTCGTTCGTTAATCGGCAGGATGCACCACGTGCAGGTGAGTTTGACATTTGGAGGTCTAGATGTTGGTGACCCCCCTTACATCCCATTATTCGATATTAGATATTTGTAAATATGGTGAGACTGATGATAAATATTGCCACCGTAATTAAGCCCAACAACCGGGAATAGCGAACGCTTCAAATTTCGACTCTGTCCACCATCTTTTGATTGGCCTCCATTTTGTGCAGACTCGTCCGATTTTGTTAAATTTTAATAGTAGATGCGTTGTCTCTCTGCAATTACTTGACGGTTTTCACGCTCAGTTTTCGTTTTCTTGCTTTGTCTCGACATTTTGTCTGCGGCATGGTGATTTTTGATATTTGTAAAATTATTATTATTATTTGGTGGGCTCGACTGGGTGACAACCAGGTTATTAAGATAGATGGGTTCACTGGTAACCCATTAGTTTTTGAATTTGACTATTTTTGACAAAGTTATTACAACTTTACTGCGGAGCGGTGTATATTTTTGCGACAAAACACCCTCACGTAAGAAACCCCTGGAGTCGACTGATGGTATGGTATCGAGAACTGTGATCACCATTGGTAGAAGGGGGCCGAGTGACGTTGTCATTCGATATTTTGAGCGACCTGATAGGTTGATCGGTTGCCAAGTTAATGGTATGCTCAAATTTTCCAATTTCGTTACGGGGTGCTCAGCCTAAGTATCCATAGTCGATAATATGGCATGGTTCCATTTTTTAAAATTTAAATCCTACGTAAGTGCCAGGCCACATGATGCGTTGCGGTGGCGGCGCGGCGCCGGAGTAGTGCTGCTGCGCTGCATCCTACATAGAAATATTCATATCATTTTGATACGTTGCTGATCGTTGCGTTGATCACACAAACGTTGGACACAAGGTACAGTCCGACGGCGCTGCGCCCTCGTACACCGGACTTGCCACCAGTGAGACGAAGCGGGGAGCGGTGTATGCGTTGCGACGTCAGAGCGGCACCGCTCAGTTGTTTGTAAAGATGTCTAACTCCGGCTTTTTTTCGGTCCTATAGGCCTCTAACCAAAGTAACCAAACCCATAATCCATGTCAGATCCGAGCAAATCCGAGTCAGTGTGAGTGTAGGTTTATATGGTGTGTGCTGATTAGCGTGTGTGTTGTGTATGGCGGGGTGTTGCGTGGGAGCGAGCGTCTTGACAACTTTGTTCAGGAATTCGCCGCGCTTGAGGAAGAACATGTCGAGGCTGGCGAATTCCTTCTCATATGTGAGCACAGCGCGATGGAATACCGAGTTCTGCGCATAGTTGGTGTGGACGAGATTGGTGTACAGCAAGCGGACGTGACGAGTGCGGATGGACTGAGTACGTAAACCCACGCGCTCGACAAGTTGGGGACAGTCGACCCCCATTCATTATATCGTATAGGAGTCTTAGATCGGCTACCGTTCTCCAGTCCTCCAAGGATAACATTCCGTGTTTTTCCAGCGACCAATTTAGACGACGAATATAAGAGGCCTGGACCAACTGGCTGCCTGTATGTGGAGTATCCATGGGAAAAGCATATTCCTAAATACTTCTGATGTACAGCACTTGTAAGGAACTCTGTTTAGTGAATAGTTTTGTAGCTCTGTGAATAAATCCCATCATTTTCCATGCTAGTACCACTACAAATTAGTGCCAATATTTCCACTACAAATTAGTGCCAATATCTCCACTACAAATTAGTGTCAATATTTCAAATAAGGACTCTCAGTTTGAGATTGACTCTCAGTTTATAAACCGAATAGCAGCAGCCATTCTATAGATATGCCTTCACTTAAACAGAACACATGACGTTTCTGTGAATTTCATAGATTGTATAGGATCGATCGATATTTAACTTAAGTACTATGCAATGTGTAAATTCGAGGTAAGAATAAAGTTCCATAAACTAAACCTTAGAAAAGGGTGCTTTTCCGGAAAGGTGCTCTTCTCGTGAGCATAAAGCACTAAAAAAGGTATTCAACGCATGTAGTTAACGCTTCACTATCATTCCGACCAACTTATGTAGATCTGCGAACCCCTAAACGGAATTCTACTTAGTAACTGTAGATAGTAAAAGCGCGGGGAGAATGGTAGTTCAATTAACATTGGTGAGGTAAAGTACGGAGTGGCTAGCTAAGGGATAAGCCCCCGGATAATTGTCACTTGTCGGGGGCAATGAACTGGAAATATTAGTCGAAGGGTACTCTGATGTAGTATTTTGCCATTAACCATAATTTTAGCGTACTTTTCAGGAACGGTAAGTTTTTGATCGCAGAATCTTAAGTGTCATCTTTATGAGCACAAATGTAATTTAGTACCTATTTTATGTTACGCTATTTTACTATGAAAAACCGTCTCACCACCATTTCAGAGATGCTTGCTTACTTGCTTGCTTGCTTATCATATGGTTAGTTGCCAACCTATTTGTCAGAGTTGTTCAGGCCGCCCGTAGGCCTTTGACATGGCTCATCGACTGCTGTCGAACGATAACAACCGGGAGCGACTGCTTAACGTGCTCTCTGAGGCACCGAGGAGCTCAGATGAAAATGCCACTAGCGGTCACCCATCCTGGTACCGACCGCGCCCAACGTTGCTAAACCTGCAAGATCACTTTCGGACCGTGCTCGCTATACCTATTATATGTAGATAGAAACCCAAATAGGTACAGTTGTTCAAAATAAAAGTAGGTACTTACTTACGTCCACAAATTCTAACCCCGATTATCTCGAAATTTCCTCCGCGATAAACTCTCTACACAATCCACAAATTGCCCTACAAATATTCTAATCGTAAAATGGAAGAATAATTGCTTGGTGTTTTATTTTTCTCCAGACCAGATTACTGTCCCTGACATAAAAAATAAATTATCCCGTCTATAATTGGATGGTAAATTTTATAGCAGCCGTAAAATTACCATGAAACACTGCAAATAGCTTTTCAAATCAACGTTTTTGTTGTGTTTTTGCTAATGTAATGTTTGCTTTAGATTAGATTAAACCGACTGAATTTTACCTAAGTTAGACATAAGAAAGAAAAACTAATTATACTTCATAGAAATTGCCAAATGAATTGAAACCAAATCCAGTGTTCGGTCAGCCTCTATAGTGTCCACTAATACCGTGTGTAATATCACGTTATAGTAATAAAAGTCAATATGTGAGCTCGGTATCAAGTTCTGGCATGAGTTCAGAAGTAGCGTTAACACGGACATTCCCAGCATCTGTCGGCATGGGAGCGCCTGGACGTTTTTAATATAAAGCCTTCTTCCTATGCTGCGTATGAAACTAACGATTCCACTTACCACGCATGTATAAAATAAAAGTATGGAAAGATGCTGAAGCAAGTTGCTTGCTTTTCATATAGTTAGTGGCCAACCTATTTGTCAGAGTTGCTCAGGCCGCCCGTAGGCCTCTGACATGGCTTAACGACTGCTGTCGAACGACAACAACCGGGACCGACTGCTTAACGTGCTGTCCGAGGCACGGAGGAGCTCAGATGAAATATGCCACAAGCGGTCACCCATCCAGGTACCGACCGCGCCAACGTCGCTTAACCTGCACGATCACTTTTCGGCCCGTGCTCGCAACTAGGCTACGAGCTCCTCAAGCAAGCTGAAGCAAGTATACTAATAAATGCAACAGTTTCAGTCGGTATATCTTGATGAGAGTATTGAAAAAGAAGAAAAAAAATTTTGTAAAACATCGGAAACTTTCAAAATCTAATAAAATTAGAGCTTTTATTTTACATTAATCAGGATGTTTGTTCAGTCTTTGAGATGAATTCTAAAAGTTCAGACAATTTGTCTGAAAGGTATTATAATAATCTATTTGAGAATATCGAATACTGAACTCTCCTCACTTCACTAAAGTAACTAATAGGTACTTATTTAAATAGGTATTTACTTAATATAAGAAGAAAATTGAAGTACCTCCACTTCTCCGGAAAATGGTAATTATAAAGTTGTTAATTTTTTTTGCTTACGTACCTAAATAACTTGATTTATGATTAGACTCAAATAACTGTTTCACAGGTTTTTACTGTATTTTATTAATTAAAACAATACAGTAAAAACCCGTGAAACAGTATATTATTTGAGTCTAATCATGTACTACAAGTTTCACCAAGTACCATCAACCGCAAATATTAACCATAACTTGATTTAATTCAATAAATTATTCCTATTTTGGGTAATCTCATTTTGTTGGCATTTCGAAAAGAGGTGGCGTTTCGGGAAATTGTAATTTTTTTCAAACGTCATATTTTAAAGCGGACTTTCTGGTCCTTCAGCATCCTAAAGGCTACGTAATTCTTTGGAAAATTGGTTTGTGAAATTCATCGACAAATACTGTCAAGTCTTAAAACCCTCCGCCTGTCACTCCACTGGTAGCTTGTCGGTCGAGGCGTCACGTGTTCCCAAACTTACTAACAACTTGGTCAATTTGCTTTAGGTGAGCGAAATAATTAAATTTCGTTTATCCAGCCTTCTGTTATAACTCCATTATGACTTCCTTGATTAAATCTTGTTGAGTTAAAACCGTTTCGTAGCGTATGCTGACGTAAGTGTGATACTAAAATAATATTCATATCTTTATATAGATGGACTACACATAGATGGACTTGATCTAACTTTATCATTATTAATTGCAATGGCGAGCTAATCTAACATAATAATATGTATTATAAAATAAAATAATGTAAGTATTTAAATCAAATTCTCAAGTAAGTAAGTACAAATCGAATGGATCTTATAAAAACAGTTTCGTTTGGGGTTTCCTATACAAAATATTGAGCTAGGACCGCGCTTGTTAGTTTGTTTGTTTGCTTGTTTGAAGAAATGTCTTGTTAGGAAGACATTTCTTATAAAAACCTTTCTGCTGTGACCACGCTATGACATAACACAAGAGCACAAGTGGAAAAGAGTTGTAACCGGAACCGTATTACTACTGCAAGCGTCAGATTAGTGATTAGTGCATGTAAAAAGCTTTAGTAATAAAAAGTCTGTGTCGAGTCGTAGATTTTCCATGTAACGATGACTCGTTAACTTCAACTTTTTATTACCAAAGCTTTTTACATGCACTAGATCATACATGATTCATACATGTCGTGGAGGTCTTTAGCCTAACACTATTCAGACATACTTGTCAAAAAAATTATCACATTGTCAATTTCCGAGCGTATTTTCAGCGAGACGATCCGTCAACTGCTCACAAATCGAGGAAACACGCTCGCATTGCAAATCGCTAGTGTGATAAGACCCTAAAGGATATTAATCCAGTACACAAAGATTTCTTCTTTTACCATACCAGCGACGAGCTATAACCTTATAACTTATACCAAACGCATTACTGAACAGAACGAACCTGGAAGACGAGACGAAAGTTTCGCACATTCTCAAGTTCTATTACAGATTCTGGCACGAAACTACCCCTGGAACAACTTAACACAGCCTATAAATTTGCACCAAGGAAATTAATTCACACCGCCGTGGTTGCAGTTGCACTAGTTGGAAATTTCTTTACTAATTTATGATTTCGCGAAATACCTAGACTTTCGAGTATTTGTTTAGTCGACAGAATCTTGTTAGGACAGTCGACCACTTTTGCCAAATTAGACTTGTATCGTGTATTGCCTAATTATTTTAGGATTGGGACTGAAATAACTTGGTTCTCTATTTATATTAACTATACATACATGAACACTAGATCCTTATTCACTCTATTTTATGTTAAGAACTTACCTACAAATGTAATTTAAGTAGGATAGTAGTAGTTACGTAAACTTAGATCTAGGTATGCTATAGGTACTGTAGGCATGAAACTTGTTAATAAAAAAGATGATGTTCCTGTAGATATAACTTAAAACAATAATTCGTTTCAAAACAACAAACAAATTCACCCACCCCGCTAAATGCGCTTCGAAACCCTAAAATTCGAATTCCCGACTTTCGATCAAATTACGAAAACAAATGACTAACATTTCGATATAGATGGCACGCCGCGCCGCTCACAAGCTTTGTGTATTCTCATACTTTTGGGCTTAGCGATGTATGGTAACAGATTTGCATTATGTTAAAATACTCTGATATTTATTAGGTTGCAGAATATAGCAGTATAGATATTGAATACTCATTAGCTTTCCCTATGTAGTAAACTAGACTACTTATCTATTGCAATGCATCTATTTCTATACTGTCAAATAGATAACTAGACATGCACGACTCAGGAATAAATCATTGTGACAATGTGTCCATTCCTTTTCTTTTCGTTTTAATTTTATAAGTAGGTATGTATAGTTTATATTGGCATGATCAGTCCTATATAATGATAGGATGCCATGCTAATATAATTCGGCACATTGGCCGAAGCCTCAAAAAAGAAATAGATATAAAATATGTACATATATGGTTCTATTTTATTAGATGCAAATATATTTATATACCAACTACGAGTACCACTTCACTCGAAAAAATAACCGTCTTAACTTTTAGGTAAAATTTTCATACAAAAATCAACATTGATTTACATTGACGCTTGGATAAGGAAGATTATTTTCTGTGTGTAAATAAAACGTAGAAAACAGTCAATGTATAACGAAGTGAAAATATAATTTTGTTGTTTTTCTCGAAAATTTAATAAGAAAAGATTTTGGTTTTAGGTATCGTTGTTATTGTATAACCTGTAGATGCTGCCTTTGAAATATTTTAGTCTAATTTCAAAGCACCTTATATACTAGCGCCATCTTTAGGAATAACCTTACATCGGTGCCCCATGAATGCCTCCGAGCTTTTCTCCAATCCAATTTCCACAAAGCCTTGTTTACCAAAGCTTCAAAAGGTTGACGTTCAATACTTGTTTGCGAAGATGGCACTGTTTCAAAGACTAACATATTTTAATCATTTAACGAAATAACTTTAATTTACGAACCGAATCATATTCAAAGTCTCCTCATAACTTACCCTATAGGACAATATGCGTGTGTTGGTAATCCATTT
The DNA here is from genome assembly GCA_947369225.1 of Hofmannophila pseudospretella. Taxonomy (NCBI): domain Eukaryota; kingdom Metazoa; phylum Arthropoda; class Insecta; order Lepidoptera; family Oecophoridae; genus Hofmannophila; species Hofmannophila pseudospretella. The sequence goes on along the minus strand of OX376321.1, from coordinate 5,323,914 downwards.
TGTCCGCTGATTTTTTCACAAGAGTTTCCCGCCGATTTTCAAAATCACATTTCCAATCTTACTCGTATATTAGACTTGCACTTAAATTGTGAACAGTAATGATGTAATTACGCTTAAAACTGCGATAATAATATTAAATACAAGACCACAATCAACAGCAAACATCGCCACCAAAAGCTCACAACAAACTGTTGACATGACAGTCAGTAACCAAACTCCAACTTCACGTCTGAATCACTTTCCTCTGTTTGGCGGGAACCGATACTTTCGTCGGACCTCTCGTTTACACTCGCATATCATCCAATACGTCTGTTTCACGGGTGTCGATTAAAGTAAAACCATTACGGAGAGAACAAAAAAGGGTCCCCTTTGAGCAAATCGTCATATATCATCGCTTTGACGTTATGAGCCTGGGGTCTTCGGCCGGGCTAGCTTGCTTTGTCCAGAGGCAGTAAAATTTATTGGAGTAACGGTTGCAAAAATCACAAAAGATTCACTGTTGAACGTTTTCTTTCGAAAGGCTGAGGCCTCTGGGTTACCTTCTTTTTCCATATATTATAATATTGAAACGGAATCTAATAGTCAACTCTGCAGCATATTATTTATTTTTAACACTTATAATTATAACTAATGACACATTACTAGTATAACAAATAAACTAACTTTGAAAATGTTTATGGCCATTTTAGATCAAAGTTAGTTAACTACCCTCCGCCTTCTTTTCTCGCACATTGCGCGCCACCCGCCTGGTGTTCAGAGCAATCTAGAAGTTTGGCGGGTACTGTACAACATCCTAAAAACATTATTCACTTTTGACTGATCCCAAAAAAACGTCATATCACCAGGCAATTCCGGCGGATCAACCAGTACGAGCACAAAATGCCGTAAGCCGCGGAAGGCATGAACTCTCACGGGTCGGGCCCATCTATCAAACGTGACAATGGGGCCAGTTCCGTCCCTTCAATATCTTTGACAGCCACGGCAGCTGACTTCTGAAGGACACACTCGGAACTCGAAGTAAGTATGACTAACTCTTCGATCTATCAGTTTTTTTTAATGTGATATCGGATTTATTTAAGAATTTCAAAAAATATTAAACAAAAGTAGTTCAGCTGCTTGCTGAATTATTTTATTCTAATTAGACGATCATAACAATTGTACCTACTATCTACGTATATTTGTTATAGTGGTGTAGCCTGAAAAGTTAACAATATGACTTTAGAATATCTATATAGAGAGTGTTCCATAACCAGTTGAAATAATCCACGTTGACAACTTTCCATGTTCCATTACCGCGTTAACAGCTTAAAATGTATCAAATTTGTTTTCAAAACAAGCACTGGAACGTGTATATCTGTTATCGTGAATAATTTCAACTGGTTGTGGAACGCACTCTTAGTGGTATTCTGTAACTTGTTTGTTACACTCAATGAATGTATGACAATAATTTGGCAATTGAAACCTGCTTTCATACATACGTACGTATAGGTACGTTTGCAGTTATATTATACGGCACCTACCCATCATTACCAGATAAGTAATTAACCCACAAATATAATTCAAACGCCAACTCAAGTAACGCACCTTTTAACAAAAGCACTCATCAAAATAAACAACTTAGGAAATTCTATTTCCAAAAAAATTTGTCCAGATTTCCCCACTGAACTCTAAGTGGGGCCTTGGTGGGGAAAATTAGACAACTTTTTTGGAAATTCCAGAAATCCCCACCAGTGGGGACTTCTTGGTGGGGATTACTGAAATAAACCAAAATATCTTCGACTGGGAAGACTGACAATTCTTTGTTTTAAAATACAAATTGGTTGCGTTCCTAAGGTGCTATAAATGGTATTTTTATATACTTATTCTATTCTATGATATATAAACAAGTTGGCACGTTCTGGTTGTGATTAATTGTCAATCGGTGTTCTTCTTGTCGCGTTAGTGGCTAACCTACTGCAGCTCGATCGTGTCGAAACCTGGATGCATAGCAACTCCTGACGTCTTGTAACTAACTTAAATTACAGTGTCACTTTAGCACGTGCTAAGTGAACTGTCTATAACACCTCTTCAATAGGTTTCTGATCGAGAGCCATTTCCATATTGCTTAGCCCGTTAAAGTAATTGTGAAGGCCATTATAATCTATTCAAAAACATTACTTTTTGTTAGATAATAAATTAGCAGATTCTAATCTCTGCGTTAACTTAGACGCAGATTTCTAATAGATAACCTAAAGAGATTTTAAAAATTAAGTATAAGTACTTACTTAATTTAGTTTCGTGCGTAGAATTTATTTATCTTAATGAGTTCACTGTCAGTAACCTGAATTACAACTTGCGTAGAACTTGTGGTTTTACCTTTATCGAAATACCTACATTTTAGAACCGGTCATATACCTACCGGCTATACCTACATATACATCTAATAATTGATAGATGCTTACCTATCATATATTTATAGGTATTATTAATATTTAGAGGTATTATCTGTACCTACTCATTGAAAATTCGTTTGCAAGATTAACTTATAAATATTTGTGTTAGTACAGCGTATGAACTATTATAGGATCTCTCTTTAATCTGTGCTGGTAGTTGTATCTGCCTTTCATACATGTTAGAAGTTGCGGGTTCGATTTCTTTTTTCTTATCTTTGATGTCATTTACGTGGTTATTACAGCATTGAATAAATTTCATTTATTCACACAGCACTCATTGTAAGTATCAAATAGTTCAAAAGTGGTCCAAACATACTCCAACAGTTGTCTGTTCATGTAATTGTTCCAAACTACATACCTTGATCCAACCGTCAGAAATAAATCTAGTTTCCAAATGATAAGCGAAGTAGGCTAATTGGAATCTTGTGAATTCTATGTATCACCTTAAAGAAAATTCAAAGATGAAAATTCCATTTGTCCTTTTTGTATTTTTTATTTCTTTTCGATCTTAAAAAATTCAATAATTTTGTAACTTTAAAATTTTATTAATTTTCAGGAATTCACCACACCGAGGTATAATTATGTTCAAGAAGAGGCAAAGGGAGATTTTTATAAATGCCCCAATTATACTAGATCCACCGTGACCGTGTCTTTCTCTATAGAGATGCAAGGTTTTATCTTGCATGAGCAAGTTACAAGTCAAGAAAGAAGCGTACTGGGTCGGTAATAAATGTTCAGGTAATTAATTATTGGATGACTCTGTTTTTATTGGTTATCTCTTCCACGAGTGATAACATATTTTTTAAATTTTATCGTTAGCATCCTCGAGCAGGAACCTTTTTATAATTTATTTAAGTATACATAGCAAGAGAAACGCATAATAAATAAAATTAATCCTTACATCCGTACAGACCTACTCTTTTATAAAATACTAGTACTATCAGTTCCATAAACAAGACAAAGTTAAGCAGTACTGACAGGCGTTTTAGCTACCGAAACCTATTTTAAAGCATTATCTTATGTCCGTTCCTTATCAGAAACCCGGTATGTCCGTTATCGGCAGCACACAAGCACCCAGCAGAATGCAGAGCAGGCACACAAACGAACAAAGTCATTACCAAATTAACGACGGTCAGGTGAGGAAAAAAGCATTTAGTAAACAAGTCTCTATCAGGGCAGTCGACTAGGTCCTTAGTGATTCTATGATATTATTGTGTCAAATTCAGAGTAACGATTTGCTTCAGTGATTTTGTGAGAAAGAACGACATCAATGTCGTCTTCAGTAGCGAGCTTACAGTCTGACGAAGAGGATTCCATGGATTCGACATCATCTACATTTTCCTGTGCAGATGTGTCACAATATAATGAACATACGATCGTAGATTCATCACAAAAAGGAATGAGTAAAATCAATGCAATAACGTCTCATGGTGTTGATGATATATTATCAGAAAATGTGAATTGTAACACTTCAGATAACACATTTTCAGATTGTAAACCAGAAATATTATCCTCGATACCCCAATCGTTCGTCCAAGACTATAACTCCAGAGATTCATCCGGTTTCAGCATTCAAGAAATCCTTGGACTTAATCAAACATACAATCTGACGAATACTCATGAAGAGTTGGAACCAAGATACGATTACCAAATATCGAACTATGAGACCATTAGTAATAGTCCAAGTAACAATTATGGATCAGGTACCGAGGAAATAGTTTCGGAAGACTGCATGGACAACAATGATAACTTGTTTACGAGTACACAAGTTAACAATCAAGTTATTTTCAACAGAAGTTATGCAATTAACGAACCTGTCGAATGCGACAAAAGGAACTGTTTGAGTGGTGACATTGTAAAAGATGCTGCAAGAGAAATTGACGAACTGCGCGGATCAAGTTTTCCCAGTCAGGTAACTATAACGCAAAGAAGTTTATACCTTATTTTGGAATCATATGGTTTTACTTCGAGAATTTGATGACGATTTTGATTTACCACAAAGTAACCGGATCCTTAATGATAAATTAATATTGTTGCATCTAGCAGCAATTAAGAATTAGGTCGCGCTACCTTACTTTATCACTAGCCATTGGCATAGAGAGACGCATTGAGATACTTTATTTTAGTCTTACAAACCTTATGTGTTGAAATTCCAGAGTGCTGCATGGAGTAGCAAGCCTTCTTCTGTGATAACCACTCCTATTATCAAAACCGGTTCGTCTTTATCAGGAAACGGTAAGCTTCTCAAAACTGCCTTCTTCTTATCTTGCCAACTGTTTTCTAGGAACTCCTAAACTTTCATGTTAGATTATTTTCGGATAATTTTACTTGGATAATCTTAATCTGATTTTATACTCTGACCAGAAACAAAAAACCCTGTCAAGAGGGCGCCATTGGTCGTTTTATTATGTATGTTATTGGAGTTCGCTAAGAAAAAATAGTACCATTTAATTCCGCTATATGGCGAGGGTTTTTTAGTTCTTGGTCAAGTGGTTAGAGTCTACTTAGGTACAATTTTAGATTTATTAATTCCGAATTTCTAATTCTTTCAGAAATGCCGACAGAACCATCAACATACCAAAAAGGGTTTACAAAACGAGCACGGACTGCATACACAAGTTCACAACTAGTGGAGCTGGAAAATGAATTTCATCAGAATCGCTACCTTTGCAGACCTAGACGCATCGAGCTTGCAAACTATCTACAACTGTCAGAACGGCAAATCAAAATATGGTTCCAGAATAGGCGGATGAAATACAAGAAAGACAACAAACACAATAAACCTTCATCTTCAGTAGATGACAGTAGTCCATCTAGTTCAAAAGGTATGACGTCAGGTCAAGATCATAAGATGAGTCATGGAAGAGGATGTGGAGGACACGACCGCCACCGAAGATTTCTTACAGACAACCATGCAGCGCACAAAATATACATAACGTCAAACGATGGTCTCTCCAAACCCTCAGATTATTCATCAATGAACACGTTGAAATCTGTGATAAAAACGCCACAGAGCACTGTCGACTTACCGTCATACACCCCAAATCTGTCTTATTCACCGTATTACGCCGCAGGGTCGAGCAGGGCAGCCTACTCACCGATGTCTGAAGTTTATCGTTACCCCAACGATGAGTCACTGCAGACAAATTCTAATAGTTTATCTACGGTAGTGTCAGATAGCTACGTTCCAAACGGTGTGAATTTGAAACTGAGTGATGATGTACCACGCTATGCTGCAGGGTCTCCGTATTACAATCCACTGTCCGGTGGCGTGGTTATGCATCCTTCGACTACGGACGCTTATGGATTCAGCACGTCTATGCCAGCTATTCCCACTCCAACATATGAAGATAGCAGCATCCACTCAAGGACGACTAGTTTACCGTTAACTCAAGATCCGTACTTCTCTTACTTGACTCCTGACACCAATCAACACTCTACTTCTACTTCGGCCAGCAAGTACTCTTCATACATATCTTTATAAGATTAGAATAATTTAACCCCGACCAGGTGTGTAGTTGTCAAAAGGGTGCCACTGATACTTTTATAATCTGCGTTATGGAGATTGTTTTGAAAAAATAAGGTCACATAAATTTCCGAAATATGGCACACGCCTTTATATTACAAACCGGGTTGGGCTTTAATTACGTTAGGTTGCGTTGCGTTCCAAAACCTTAGCCGCCCGAGTAAATACTTCTTACATTGAGCGTAGGTAACAATATCTGTAAAAACACTAGCAACTAGTTGAATGTAACGTAATTATCTTCCTAGGTATACTTATAAGATTAAAATTTTGAATTTTCTGTTACCTAACCTAGGTAGTTACTAATTTCTTACATTGTTATTCTTTATTCGTTTACCTATGTACGTTATTACTTAATTTTTTTAGGTTTAACTAATTGTAACTACTATTACAATACTTAGTCATAATGTAATGTTTATTTTTCAATGATCTATGAATACAAAATCTTAATATTTTTATTTACTTAATTATTTAATTACTTTTTATCGGATTATGCTAACTCACTCGTGTTACCCATACGGAACTTGAACTGTGAGAATAACATGACTAATTAGATAATAGTATCACCGCTAATATTTTGTAACATATCACAAAATGTGGGTATTTTTATTTTTTATTTGACAAGGCTTCAACTAGACCTCGTCTTATTCTGTCTTCCATGTCGTTTCAAACGACGTACGTTAAAATTTTAATAAGATTTATTTAAATGCCAATTTAACAAGTAAAAATGTTTCAAAACGTACTAATTACCGCTGTGACTCCTTTAGCAAATACAAATGAGGTGAGTTATCATCAATAATACATATAAATACGAGTAAGTAATTATGAATGGAATTTTGTACAACTTTTTTTTATTGTATGAGGAGAGGTAGACGAGCCTGGCCCGTTTCACCTGATGGTAAGTGGTCACCGTCACCCATAGACATCTCACTCACTCTCTCTCTCATCTCAGTGTCATTAGAAGTTTTCGATGCGCTGCGTACCTTGAGGCCTCAATCTCGGCATTTGTAGTAACAGATTAGTTTCCGCAACTCGACGTCTAATAGCGCCTGTGTTATCCTTCAAACCGAAACAGCAATGCAAGCATTGCTGCTTTGCGGCAGAAATACGGCACCCCAGGTTGACTCGGCACACAGACATACCACCTTGTATTATCTGAAAGGAATTAAATTGGTAAATATATTTATTGCTTATTTGAAACCAAATAGCTCGGCTCACTCTTTCTATATTTTTTTGGTTTTATTGTAGATCCGTAACTGGGAAAATAGACCATTTACTGCAGTTTGGCCAACAGGGTCAACATTTCAGCAGCCACAACCAAAAGGTTAGTCAGTCACTAATGTTGTAGATTATTGTCAAATTATCAAAATATAAAAAAAAGGGCAAGCAGACAATCTAGATAATGAAAATTATGTAGCCACAATCAATCATTATGTATACACATCAGTAACACAAAATCACAACAATTTCTGATGCACAACCAACAAAAATGACCACAATTTATTAATTTAAATAATTGAACTGTGCGATTTTAAAAGAACACATGTCCTTTCATTACAACTTTTCAGGAAAGGGAAAAAACTATTTCTTAAAAATGCTATTTTTTACTAACTGTATGTCTTAGCATATTATATTCATTTTTGTGCCAGTAAACACATTTGTTTTTGTAAATTAATCAATAGGTAGGTGTCAATGATAAAATAAAATAAATGGACAAGTGTTGTTTTAAAAAACATGTGACTTGTGTTGTTTTTAAATTATATGAGTTAGGACATGTGTCGTTTTAAAAGAATATTTAAACACATATTAAAACATATTTTTTTATACATACATGCATATAACTTCACGCTATGTAGACGGGGAGAATCCGTTTGATCTCACTAGATCCATTGTATTGTTCCATGATGGAACACATACTCGTATATTTATATTTCCTTGACTTAAATTCGATTATCTGACTTATGAGAAAAAAGAAAGATCGGGTTCAATGGCGCCTGTGGGAAAGATCTCTAGCTACTGATGATGATTGTGCTGAAAAAAAAACTTGTTTTTTTCAGATACCGATGAAACTATAGGTAGAACCATAAAGAAGAAACCCCGACGGTTCCGTACTAAGCTCACCGATGCGCAGGTTTACGGACTGGAGAAGTTATATTCCCAGCAAAGATTCATCGACGGAGAAACTCGTAGACGACTATCCAACTGTCTAAACCTTGCAGAGAAGACTATCAAAATATGGTTCCAGAACAGAAGAATGAAAGATAGAAGACAGTATTTATCGTCCGATTTGAGTTCAGATGGTTCTAGTGAAAGTGTTTCTACAGCGTCTACTGTAGATGATGGACTGAACTACCAGACCACAGAGTCTGATCAGACATCGGAATCTTCTATAAATAATACAGGTAATCCTATTTTCCACTATGCATCGCCTCCATGGTATCAATCCGTATCTCAGATAGGAGGATCTTCATACAATTACTTTAAAAGGAACCATGTTGGTTCCGGTGAGTTCCAAATGCATAATACAAAGTCTAATTTGGCAAATTATTATTCATCTGTTGGCAATTTTATCGAAGACAATACTGTTATGAATCCTACAGTATTGCCACCTGCATACTTTCAAATGACAGAATCCAATACTCAGAAGGCAAGATACTCGGCTAACTTGGGTGAAAATAATAATAATGTACAAGTAGCACAATATGAATTTCCTAATTATTACAATCCGGCAATCTCTAATAATATGGCAGCTATGCTTTTTGTTAATGATAGAAGTGTCTATCCGACTGAATATTATCCAGTTGGATCTAATTACTCGAATGCACAGGGGGCTCAAAATAATAATTATGAAATGTTTTAGGTTATGGGAAATTTAGGATATTTTTATAACCCTTATTTATAACGCGTGACTTTTGAAGCGTATACTCGTATGTAAATAATCAGAGTAATATATAAAATTATTAATCACGTATGATGTTTAACAAGTTAACTGTACCTAATATTTTTTATTTAATAATGGTATAAAAGGATATACGCAGATATTTTAATAACATATAGGTCAGCTCCAGCGGTATTTGTTTGTTTATTTAGGTAGGTACCTGTCTACTAAATTACGAAAGTATTTAAAAATATTTTTTTAATGTGTGTGTTTTATATTAATTATTTTTGAAAACCTTAAATGTTATGCTATGTTATTTTTGTAAACCACGTAATTATGAAAGAATAATATTATTTTGATGATAAGAATGAAATTATGATGAATAATTGTTATAATTGTTAGCGTGTAAGATTTAACTGAAACATTATAATGTTAGTATTTTGTACGTCATAACGTACCTACGAGTTTTATGAATTGTTTATTATTACATTTATTATTACTTTATTGTTATTAATTTATTCCTGAATAATACATATGAATTGTGTTAGATTAGAAATAATCTTAGTTATTCGTAAGTTTCTGACTATTTCTCTGTTTGTTAATGTTCTAGTTTAACATTTATCTACTGATCTACTATTATTTATTTCCTATAGTGATAACGTATTAGGTATTTAGAGAGTTAGACATTTTATTGGATTTAAGTAATCAATTTGTTCCTTTTACTTTTTGGAAATCAGTACTTTTGCGATAGGTTTCATAAAATTATTTGTGTTAAAATTATTATTATGCAAAGATTTCTATTCTTCATCTGTCTCTATTCGCTATTAATAATGAATTTGAAAAAATTGTACCTATATTTATAGATGTAATTTATGTGTTAATGTAAAACTATTGAAATTGATTAGAATAAATGATATTTTTAAACATACGATAAGTATATCTTTTGTTTCACTAGTGAAAACAACTATTTATTTTTTAACCTTGTTTTTATTTATGAAAACAACAATAAATATAAAAACAACATGAACGATAGATTGCGACTAGATATTTACAATTAAATAATACGTACTTGACTTTCGTATTAACACAAATAAACTTTGACAGGGAACCCAGTCTTCCTTTTCAAAAGGGGCGTTACACCAACACCCCGAACGACATGCCGAGCGACACCAGAAAACAATTACAATCTACATACCATCCAGTAGTAAGTAGTAAAATTTTATCAGAAAAAACATAGGTTCCCTGCCCAAAAGTGTAGGCACGGTCAGAACCGTGCTTCGTTTTTTTTTATTTACAAGTATATTTGGATACAAAGATAACACATGATAATAATTATAATATACAATTGAACTAAGATTTACATTCAATTTAAACCGTACGAGTATTTCGCTGCAGCAGTATTCTGATATGGTACAGCTGTTATTACATATTGCACTTGAGGAGTAGGGTTACTTGGTTGAATCAATATAGGACTAGGGTAGGTTGTCACATGACAATCACAGCTACAGTTTCTTCTTGGCACACTTTGCTGATGAGTTCCAGATAAAGTGCTATAATTGATGTTAGGAATGACAGCTGGTATTCTTGGAGTGATAACCGGTGCTACATCTACGGGCTTCCAAATCATATTTCCAGGTGGAATGTAAGGCTGCGTGTAAAATCCTTTCAAATATAAAGGCACGTCTATGTTGTTGACAGTTTCAGGATTCCGTTGCTGAGGCTGAAATACTGGCTTGTTACATACCGGTTGGCGAAATTCGACTTCATTTGGTTTATTTGAGGACAAATCTTCTGGTATCGAAGAAGTTGGCATGTATCTCGGGTTTTGAAGCTCTGTTTTAAAATGATTTTCTTTCAGTGGTGATCTTCGTATGTCTCGAGTGGAAGTGGTGAAGTTTTTATCTTTCGCTAACTTTACTCTCGGTTCGCTAGTACTTTCACTGCTTTCATTCTTATATTTCTTTAATAATTCTATAGAAAAATCTGCAGATGTCTTAGTACTAGTTGATATGTTAGTTTTTATGCCAGATGAAGAACAAGTTACCTTAGTAGCCATTAAATCTCGATTATGAGCTTCGTCTTCAAGAAATTTACTTTCAGTCGACTTAGTAACCAATTCTTGTTGTATAACATCACTATCTTTCAAATTCTTATCCACATTTGTCAGTATTGCACTTTCGTTAGCTGCTGCAATTATTGGTAATGATGATTGGTCATTAGTTGATGGTAAGTCACTTATATTACTTAATTGGACACTAGCAACATCATTCTTCACATTCTTCTGCTCTTCAACATCTATATCCTTATTTAGGACATCTTTCTTTTGTTTCATTCTACGATTTTGGAACCAAATCTTCACAGCTCGTTCAGGGATGTCTAAGGCACTGGAAACATCTTTTCGACGAGAATTGCCAATGTAGGGATACTTATTGAACTCCTTTTCTAGAGAATTTACTTGTTCTGTAGTAAAGGCGCTTCGGAACCTTTTCATCTTCTTCAAGGGTGCGCTGTCGCCATACTGGCTGCCATGTATCTGAAACAATGACCAATAATATAAGTATCATAAGAAAAGATAATAAGTGCTTATCACTCTTCTGATTTTTGGGCACTTCGTGCAGTACTATATTACACAATCTGGCTACGACATATAAACATATAATAAGTTAGTATTTAACTTTAAACAGAAAATTGTAAGCAATGCACAGCCTGTCTCCTGAATTATCTGACTCCCTTTGATACTGATACGTCAGCTAACTTCAGGGGGTCAGACAACTTAGGAAACAGACTGTACATAGGAAATAAACTAACTAAAAAAATTACACAATACCTAACAGGTTAAGTAGGTACCCACTTTCTTATGATTGTAAACAACTGAGTACCTAACTTTTACTAAATAGTTTATAGAAACTGTCGACAAAACTTTTTTATGGAATGTCGAATATACTCGTATTGTCGCACATTTCAAATTCGCTTCGCAAACTTTGTACAGTTTTTCAGCACATAAACAGCACAGTTGATCACATATAGAGTGATTTTTGCAATAACATACGTATTATTATCATAGCAAGTATTACTCTAAGGTTCCCACAGGTAAAAATGTAACACCATTAACATAAAAAATATTTTGCCAAAAATTTGTTCAACAAAATTACATTATCGAATAGATAACTAATTAATTATTATCAAGACTTACGACTTTTTCAAACTCCCTTCTAAACATTTCTTCTTTATAGTCATGGACATGTTTTCGCTGTAATCCGGTGTACGTTCCCCACGAACACGCCATTTTCCACTGAAATATAACTAAAATTTTAGTTAAATTCCGACTTCACTAAATAACAACAGCAATAATGCAACTAAGAGTTCGAAACAGTTTTATTCCATATATACCACTCGTTAAGTCGTTATTTAATATCAATATTACTTAATCATACAATTAACTAATGCTGCCAAAACATATCCAGTGTACCTAATTAGTTACTGTCACTTCAACTATCACTGATACTTAATTATTATACGAAAATTAGTCAACTTTTAATGTCCACTTAACTTCAGATTTTGTCTGGAAAAAATCGCTCTAAGCGATATAAGGCCGCTTTTGTACATACAGTACGATAAAGTGTTTCCAACCTAAATATCTTTTAGTCTTATTTGTCATTTGTTTATTTCTAATAAGGAACATTTTAGACATGGTTAAATTACAGAATTTCTAATTTTACTCTTCATAACCACATTATATGAATGTTGCAGATGTACAGCTTCGAGTACAGTACACATAAGTTAGCATAAGTTTGTAAAATTTAAAAAGTTTCTGATGACATGTTTGGACTAATTAGTAAGTCTTCTTCTTCGTATTCCTCATTCATGAGGGTCGTGATCATTCTATGGAAATAACCAAATAGAACGACTAACTTGGCAGATTTAATGGTATGGTTTGCCATTGCCTTCCCCTCCTTCTTTCAGTTAGTAAGTACATAAGCAATTAATTAGGTGGGAATGTTTTAATTTCTTCATTGAAATGAAATGAAATTGTCATTTTTTGACGTTATTTATTGCTGGTGTTAATTTGCCTATAACTTAATTCATGTTGTTAAATAAACAATACGGTTAATACTTGCGGTTGTTGGTACTTAATGAAACTTGTAGCACATGATTAGACTTAAATAATATACTGTTTCACAGGTTATTACTGTATTTTTTATTAATTACTGTAAACGAAACCGGTCGTAATTAATAAAATTCAGAAAAAACCTGTGAAACAGTATATTATTTAAGTCTAATCATGTAAAACAATACGGCTACGTATAGTTTTTAACTCTCGTGTAAAATGAACAATTAATTACAAATACTTACTTATTGCATGATAATGGCTATAAGATTTCTAATAAGGATTTTCTACGTATAATTGTTTAATAGAGGATTATGTGTGTAATGAAAATAAATAATATACTTTGGTATGGTATCATTAAAATTTAATCTAAACTGTACAAACAAATAAATATTATGACTACGAACTAAACAGACAAAGAGTAGAAAACAATTAGCTAAAGTCGGATCCAATAGAACTTGTTCATAATGTAAACAAACAACCATATTGGCGATGTCGATGGTTTTCAACGTGTAATGTAGTTTAGAATACAAAAAAAGTGAATTCCACTTGAATTATACGTTGATCGTCTAATGTGATAAATCAATGATAGGTTTGTTTACATTATGAACAAGTTCCGTTGGTAACGACAACTTTACATCATAATATCAACATCCATCGATAATGCTTTGGATTAAAGATAAGTCCCAGTTATCTTCCGTACTGTTGTCTGTAGATGGGACCTCCACAGACAATGGAGGGTCTGACTGCTGGATCTCGTACTCTGTTGTCGTTTCATGTGGCTCTTCGATGATTAAACCCTGTATTCCTCCACTATACGCAGGTACTGCATACATCTGCATCTGGACCTCTGCTGCTTGTTCATTCTGCAACTGATACGCATCGAACGGATAATAATTCACAGTTTGTGGTATCGTTGCATTTTGTGGTATCATTGCATTTTGAGGTATCGTTGCATTGTGCATCGAAAATGAATTACTCCCTAGGCTTTGCTCCCCAAAATACGTCTCCTGAATAATGATGTCGTTCCCCGCAGGATCTTTAATCATAACCGGCAACCCAGTATGAGTTTCTGGTGAGGAATCTGTGGTTTGTGGTGAAACGGTAGCGCTACTCGCTGCATCAGAATACTCGTATTCGAAATTTTCTTCTTTATCTTTCTTGTCTTTCATGCGACGGTTTTGGAACCAAATCTTGATGGTTCGATCAGGCAGATTGAGGATTTCAGATAGTTCTATTCGACGATTGCGTGTAAGGTAGTGGTTAATGGCGTATTGCTGCTCAAGTGCCTCCATTTGTGCACCTGTGAACGCTGTTCGGTTGCGTTTAGGTTTGCCGCTAGCCGGAGGTCTATTAGTACTCGCATTGTTGAATTCATTTCGGACAAATTGAGAACTTCTTGAAGGATTCCAGCAATTACCGCCGTTCATGACTCCGATTTGATTACTAGGATGCTGATGCTGCACATTGGAGTACGTAGGTCCAATTTGTGGGAACGGTCCGTTTGGAGCACAAACTCTGTTGAAATTATATCCTGGTAGTGCAGATGGGTAGAATACTGGCACATTGCAGAGACTCGTAGAGGAATGTCTACTGGCTGCCATTGGAATAGTTTTATTTTGCGGCAGCGGCAACTCGGCATATTGTAGAAGCTGTAAGAAAGACAGTAAATAATTAGAAGGCCAATATTTTGCTATAGTTAAGAGAATATTCTAAAACTGTATACTAGACGCTATGATACGTCGGAACGCAATCTCAGAGGCGTTAATTTACTCTGATTATTTATCAAATCTCATATCATAAAATAAATTATATTTTTGATTGTGTTTTTTTCAGTATTCCACTGCGGTTAGGGAATCGTAACCAAAAATGTTTATGTAACAATAAGATACAGATGTATTAAGTTGTAAAAAAATACTACACCTATAGATAGTGTAAATCTATAAAATTGAAGAAAAAAAATGGCCACAAGCGGGCTTCTAAACCTTTCCGTGGCCTGCTCTATTTCAAAACTACTTATAGTGATCTGATCTCTTACAGAGTGACTCAGTATCGATAACAAAACAACCTAGTGAACAGGCAGATCACTACATAATTTAAAACAAAGTCCTCCGGCGTGTCCATCTGTCCGTGAAGGCTAATCTCGGAAAGGAAGGAAACCGGAACCAGTCGCTATAAGTATTGTAAGATATACGCGGATGGAGGGAGTATGTAGGTAGAATAGATCTCTCTCTATCTTAGCAAGATCTCTATCTTTAGTAAGATATAAATGAGATAAAATATAATTACCGTTTTAGGAGATGTATGATTACTGGTCCGCGTTCCATGATCCATGATCCACTGGGAATCACTGGTTCTCGGGTAAGCTGGAGGTGGCACAGGTAACTGGTTATTTGAACTTGAAGCAGACATTGTCAATACACTAATACACTGTACGTCACGAAAACTCCGGAGTAATTGGTACCCTTTACTATATGATGACCCGTTTTATACCGATTGCTAATTTACTAATAGATCGGGTAAGAAGGCTGGTATTGGTTATAATTAGTTAATTAGTTTGAACGTTCCTGCGTTACAACCAAAAAATAATAAAGTGATAACATGTTCTAAGAAATAAATAAGGGTACTGTTTTCAAAACAACAATTTCGTTTATTTTCAATTTGAGGGATAAACAATTAAATATCGAAAGGGTAGATTGTAGGGGATGATAAATAAAACAATCCTGTTATTGTTAATATTTTAAGGGCACTCATCATATACTCGTACTAGTAAACAAATGACTCATTCGTTTACCATTTTCTTCTATAAATTGGACGTTAATATTATCTGCTTTTTATTGTTACACAAATTAGTAACCATAGTAGCAATGTACAAATAAATTTATGGATAAAATCGATATACGATGCAATCTTCTTTAGTACGATCGCGGTATCTAAAAAAACAACTTTTGACCTCTACCTATTAATGCCTTGAGGTGCTACCTATTTATGCTACACACTCGTATAGTTAACTAAATTATAATTAATCAAAAATAAATACAAATCAACCATGATAAAATAATCCTCACATTTTTTACAGATTGTTCTTGGTTGGTTTTCCTGAATTTCATCGTGTTCTAAAACATTTAGAAACAATTATTCCAGACAGATCTCTGGGCTGAACTCATCATGGCGTCTGATGAACGCTAACAGTCAGACTGAACTAAACTATAGTAAACCCTAATCTTTATAGAGATATAAATTATCTAGGTAATGACTTAATTTAATAATTCATTTACGACTTAATTTAATACGTTCAGATGTATACTTATACTTACTTAACTATGTCATAAGGTAAATAGTATAATTTGGTCAGCTGAAGAAGTGACAGGTAATGTTTTTGTTTTTGAAGTCATTATAGTTCGGCCATAGACGGAGGGTTGGGTTTTTGGAACCCTGCCCCCTCCCCCTCCTTGTGATATCTTCATAGCGCCTTTGGACCCAATCTTCAGTTTTGTGTAAAGTAAGTAAGTAAGTAAGTAATACGTTTATTTCACACACAGCAATGACCGAAACAGTTATAATTATGATAAAATAATTATGTAGTCAAAGGTAAACATATTGAAATCATGTCTGATGGTCTGCTGTTATTATGAAAAAGGCCTCAACTCAGCTTATTGCTGCAGATAAGAATGCCTCCAGCGCTTTTATTAATTAGCGCTGGTGTAAATTAATTGTACATTAATAATGGAGATCTGATCTTTTTGCTTAGTTAATAGATACCACGTTGGGTTTTATTTAGTGACTTTAAACACAGATAATTTAATTTTAAAAATTCCGAAATCTTCAAAATAGAGGTTCCACTTAATGAAGAACAAGAACCCGTCATGTCACAGTTTTTTTCAAACAGACTGACTATAATAATAAACTATACTTAATAGTAATATTGCTATAAAAACAATTACAGATGTATCAAGTTTTAATATTTGTTATACAAAAAGAGGATATTGTTAGTTTTAGCCAATTTTCTAGTACTTAGATATTACCAATTTTAACCCCCGACCGATTGAGGGAGGGCGTGTTATAAGTTTGACACCTTTGTTTGTTTATGTGTTTGTCTGTGGCATCATAACTTAACAACGGATGATCCGATTTAGACCCGGTTTTTTTTTATAAAAAAGGTCTGATAAAAATTGGATCTGTGGTTTCGAATTAGAGTTCAAATATTCAGATTTATTGTGCGTTTCCGACATCTGAAACTTTGAGATCAGATGATGACCATCAAAAAGTAAGGGGATCTCCACAATGGTACGTAGTCGAGAGATTCTTTAATTTTTTAAATTTCGGATTTGTGCAATAATAACTAACTCAGGTTCACAGATACTTCTGGAATGTATCTGGATCACTAGATAGCAACTAAATATAATACTGATACTCTATAATTAAAATCATAAAAGCACTTTGATAGAACACTTGATTTCGCCATTTGTAGTAGTAGTATGTACTAGGGATGTTACGGAGGTGGTTTTACCGGAACCGGAGTCGAAACCGAAGGTTTTAAATTTGATTTATCGGAGTCGGAACCGGACTCGGAACCGGACTCGGAACCGGAGTCGGAACCGGAGTCAAAGGCGGAAGCGGAGGTAGAAGAGAGATGTTCAGAAGAAGTTCAAATTTTAAACCGTTTTTTAATTTTTATAGCTGAACTGGCCAATATTTTTTTATGATTACGTTTGCGAAAATAAAACATATTCCTTTATGTAGTCCTACACTATTTAATAAAATATTCATATTTGAATATGTTTGCTTACAAATCTTCGGTATAACCTCCGATTCAAAATTATCGGAGCCGAAGTCGGAGTCGGAGGTGTAAAATCAATCGGAAGTTCCGACCTTTTGGAGTCGGAGTCGAAGCTCCGTAACATCCCTAGTATGTACCTACATAATGTGCAATAATGTACATACTAGAACCGAAGTAAGTGTTTTAATTTCACGCTAATAATTAAGTGTATGTATTTCAAATTATGACGACGACACAGTCACTTAATTAGAAAGTGCTGAGTTAACATTACTTGATTCGTACTAAGCCATACCTGTTTGTTTGGTACCTACATTATTATATTAAATGACTAATCCATGGACAACGCAAGTAATTAGACTATAATTATAGTTATGAGTAATAAATAATTCCTTATTCAATTTCATTTTGTTTGTTGCATTTTTATTACTACAAGAATAATACCTAAGTAATACTTAAAAAGTATAATACCTAGAATAGTCATAAACATAAATAAAGTGTTTCCATCTATCTAAACATTTGAGCTCAAACTCGAACCTAACTGTTACCGTTCCAGAGATCCCATCATACTCTAACATCCCAAGATACTCCAAGATCTTAGAACCACTGATCCATGTTTCATCTGACACGACTAAGAACATTCAGCAGGTTAGACCTGCGGCGCCTGAAGGCGTAAGGATGCTCCGGACTTCGCCCTACGCGGAGCTCGGCATTCAGCCTCGCCATGGCTATCTTAAAATTCAGCTCCACATCTTTTTCATTTATCTTTTGGCCGCCATCATTAATTTTTTTTATTTTGTAATGTCAGGATTCCTTACAACTTTAGTTCAAAAAGACCCCGTCTAACTTCGCCGCCGTAAAACGCCGTCTAGTTTCGGCGGGCTGATAATCTTACAATTCTTCCAGTTTCATATTGTGAAATTGAAGTTCTCTAACATTTTCCTGGTCATCATCAGATACTCAAGGTTTCAGATGTCGGAAACGCACCATGAACCTGAACATTTGAGCTCAAATTCGAACCATCTAACTATAACCATTCCAGAGATCCCATCTGCCATCAAAGATACTTCAAGATCTTGAGAACCACTTGTACAATTTTTATAAGACCTACCTTAGAATACCTACCTTCTCTATTAAATTTAAAAAACCGGGTTCAAATCGGATCATCCGTTGTCAAGTTATGATGCCACAGACAAACATACAAACAAACAGACAATCGTGTCAAACTTATAACACGCCCTCCCTCGATCGGTCGGGGGTTAAAAGTTACCTAAGTATAATACTCAAAGTCAAGACAAACAACCCCCACATCGTCAAGTAATGAAATAACTCCATCATGGGTAGCCACTGTTGGGGAAAAGGCCTCCCTTTATACTGGCCATGATCCACGGTGCGGGCCCCGTGCTGATTGGTGCATTTCCCATCACTTTGATAACTTTTTCCTTAGACATGATGGTTTCTTCACGATGTTTTCATTCACCATACAAACATAAGAGTGAAGCTAACTAAAAGATTAACTCGTTGCTTATGTCATCATGAGCTGACTATAGAATCGAAGAAGAGGCTGAGGCTCCCATCCTCGCCAGACGCGACGTTGTAATGAAGTACTTTTTCTTCTTCTTATTTCTCTTTAGTCGTTTTCTTCATTGATGAGTGATCATTCTTTGGAAATAACCACATAGAACGACTTTCTTGGCAGACTTAATGAGGTGGTTTGCCATTGTCTTCTCCATTTCACACACTGGTTAGCTCAGTATACAAGTTTCCTCACGATGAAGAAATGAAAATGAAAATGAAAAAGTTTATTTACTTATTACAGGGCACACGCAAAAAGGACCTCCGACTTACAAACTAGGTCGAAAACCTGTATCTTGTAAGTCGGGATTCCGTCGCACTTTCTGTGCAAGCAAATTACAAATTATATTCTTAACCTAAAAGGAATTTGGAAAATTTAATCATAAAGGAATTTAGTAAAGATAATGGTAAGAGTGAGTGAGGGTGGGGGTGTGTTAGGTTGTGAAACGATGAATTAAATTCACCGTTATAACAGTCAGTAAATGTGCATACTGCATAAGTCTTTCGAAAAAATCGAGAAACTTATAGATAAGTACATGACATTGGGTTTCGAACCCGGTCCTCAAACAATTAAAATTTCATTTAAAATAATTAATGAAGTTATTTCATTAATTCTTAAACACAATCACATATTCGTAACTCGTACGTATAGGCATAGATTACGGCTAATCAACTAATTATTATGTGTCAAGCTTTACGAGTAATTAGTAAATTAGCAAATAGTATAAAATCGAACTTCATTTTAGTTAAAAGTTCTAATTACTCTTGTACGTCACGAGCGACGTTTAGCTGTGTGACCATGAAGTAAAGACCCTGAATTTTTTTTATCCAAGTTGTGATAATTACCATTTAGACAATGTCTATTTCGGAGCCTAGCTCGGACCTTAGCTCGGATACACTCTGTTTTTCTCCTATATTGGCACCCTCTACTCTGGATACGAATGATCTTCAGTGGACTCAAGACACCGGTACGAAGAATCACGTTTCAGATCAGTTCTTGGTCAATGGTGCGCCTCATAATGGAACGGTAAGTGTTTAAACATATTTTCAGCTCTTATCATAATTGTATTATTCTTGCTTTTGAATTTTTCTCCTTGATTATATATTTTACATTTTATTACTATTAGCACCCTAAGCATTTTTTTTTACATCTTTACAGTATCCGCAGTCCATGGAGTTGCCCAAACTGCCCAATATAGCAAGCATGTTGCCGACGGTTGCCAACAACGGAAATGCTACTGTGGGGCCTAGCATTGCTCCCATGCTCAGCCACCCTCAAAACAATGGCTGTAATCATCAGAACGGATGTGGCTTCCAGAATCACTCAGACCCTCAAAATGTATTTGCACCAAATATGAACAATTTCTGTGTACCGAATGGATCGAGGACCTTAATTGGCCATGGACATGTGCCCTCAACTTCCAAAACAGTACATCTCGGCGCTTACAATTTCAATATACGCCCTAAGGTACAAAATGAAGGCATAAACAACTTTAACCACTGGAATGCTACGAACGGTCCTCGATTCATACCAAATGAGCTAAGCATGAACACAAAAGCCACAGGCATGGTTCGAAAGCAGAAACGTGTCCGAACAGCATTCACCAGTCGTCAAATGATGGAACTCCAGCGGGAATACTCCAAGAATCGCTATCTCGGACGGGAACGTCGGCTGGAGCTAGCTGAAATGCTCCAACTCGGTGACCGAAATATCAAGATTTGGTTCCAGAACCGCCGTATGAAGGAGAAGAAAGATAAAGCAGAGGGTTACGAAGATGTTGAAGCATCGAGTACAAGCACCACTGCTACTGACTCGCCTCCAGAAACTGGGGGCATTCCGCATCTTGTATCTTATGATCTTGATCATAATCTAGGTTTTTATCAGAATGGTCGTTTAATTGGGCAATATCCAAATGCTGCGCCATCAGTTCGGCCGTTTGTTTCTCAATATGGACAGTCACAGATAGTGCCGAATTACCCTCCGCCGCCTTACAGTGGGGGCCTTCAAGGCATCATCAAGGAACCTGTTCAGGAGGCGGAAACTCCTGCAGCAGTACCAGCACCGCCTAACGAGGAAAACTACGATTTATCATGGATTCACAGTATCAACGATGATTGCTAATTTTTCTTTATTTTTATTTACAGTCTGTAACTTTTCTGATTAATATTATTATAATGGTTATAACAGAGATAACTCTATTATCACCTCTTTCAATTCAATCATTAAAGTAGGTACGTCAATGTTTTTCAAAGAACAATACTTAGCCATAATTCAGCCTTTTTAATATTTGCTTAAAGAATAAGATTAAGTAAATAAATATTATGTCATTCAATTATTTTTTTAAATAATATCTAACTACTACCACTACCTAACTACACTATGCAGTAGTGAAAGGCTCTATACCCGTATTTGTACTAAAACATCAAGTCTCTATAAATGTTTACCCGTAAAATGTAATAAATAAACCAGGGAAAGTATCTAAGTGTATTTATTTAATTATGCAATATAATAATATTGCGAGCAACCGTTTTAATTCTAAACAGAGCCCTCTATGGGGTCTCGCAATGGACTGCAGCAACTTAAAGGCTTTCACGCAATGTACCTAACTGTAAGAAAGTAGTAATAACACAAATTACGAGTTATCTTTCCTACTACAGAATGTAGCAAATAAAAGTATTATAAGTTAGGTACGTTCGTTCATATACGATTATTCTCTGTTGTGGGAGGTAACACAGAATGATTACTAAGATCAGTTTGTTTAGCTACGTTTTCACAGTTGTGAACTTCATGGTTCAAAGTGAACAGAACACGGGCAGCCTCAACCTCCGTCCGTAGGTTCCCTCGAAAACGTGGTAACAACCGCGAACTCCTACAGATGGCGCGATCAGACTCGAAAATATTTAGATTTATATTGAAAAAACTCACCTCTCCCTTACTTTATTATAATTGTTTGCTAAAAGTTAATAGTCCAATCTATATAAAGAGTTTTATCATACGAGTAGGTACGATAAGAACTTGTTTCCTACATTAACTTGACTAAAAATAATTGACTACTCGTACTTCATTTAATTTATGGGATGTCAACTTGAAAATTATTTATTTTGAAAATGAAAATCAAACATGAAAAAACGTTAATTTGCTTGCAATACAATAATAATACAATAATATTTGATTTAATATTTTATTTTACATTTACTGGACCCGCATGCTCCATCGTCGACCTCATCGTCGCTTACCATCAGGCGAGATCGAGGTCAAATGCGGGTTTAGTAGTATATAAAAAGTAAAAAAATAATTTAAAAAAAGTGTACAATAAAGTGTTTCTATCTATCAATATTTTGATTGATTGTCAAAACCCTACTAACTAGGAACTTGATATACCTAGCTAGGTACATGCTCAATTACTGTACTGTGGCCAACATATCACACGTTACACGTACTATGTCGCTTTAAAATATTAAACACACGCAAATTAATGACAAAAAATCATAACTAACTCGATATAACTCGATGTATCCTTTTACACAAGAGTTTACTTGCTTAAAAAACTGAATAGTAGTAGAGATATAAATCACAGAGCCTAGGTAATTTAAAATTTAGTTAAATATTATAACTTCTTGGTTAAGTAGGTAAGTAGCCTGAGAACATTAAAGTAACAGTTGACGAAATGTAGAATATTTCGGCAAAGTACTTTTACCACGGCCTATTCCTGAGTTTGCTTATATTGAATAAACGTGAGTTGAATAGTGGGATAGGGCTGCCGCTATTTGTTGGTGACATTATTTTTAATAAAAATTTAGTTGACATTATGTTTTTGGCATATTTCATTTCATTTATTTCGTCTTTTGGTACTTACAGCACACTTAAACATGTCAGATAACAGTACTTAAACTTAATTCAGATTTATTACTTATTGTTTATAGTGTAGGTATACAAACTAATATCTGGCTCCTTAGCACAATGCACCAGAGGCACCACAGTCACCATAAAACTAATCCTATAAGTACACATCTAATAATAAAAAATAATAATACTTAAACAGTAATAGCTGCTGTAAAGGGACATTGTCAAATACATATTAAAATATAATTAATAATAATTACATGGTAATTTCGCTGCTTGTCGCATTTAAGTAAGTTTATTTGGTTTAACTAAATATATTTCATAAATAGTTAAAATAAGTACTTTTATTAATACTTCCACCATATGTAATTTTATGAATACAATAATAACACTGCTAATAAAATAAGCGGAAATAAGTAAGATATACAATTCGTCTGGCCTACTCTTATTTGCTAAGTTTAGTTGGAGGCGGAGTTTATTGACAACAGAAAAGGGGAGCTACTGTCAATCACGATTATCCACGTTCACAAAACGGGATAATCCTATACCTTTTTACATGCTATTTTTTTTGTAATGGTAAACTGTAATATGTGTTTACTCACTATCTAGTTACTTTACATTGGAAAGGTTACAATATACAACAATAGAGAACAATGCTAATCACTTGTTTACAATGTATTATTATATTATCTATCTCAGTTAAGATGTGCTTATCTTGTTTTGTTTTCGTAGGGGATCAAAGATTTTATGAGTAAACAACATTAGCTTATATAGTATTTTTAAACACTGTTAGAAAATAATAATGAAGTGAGTAACACCCGTTAAAATCTAATAATCAATATACAAACATTACAATACAAAAATAAAATAATTATAAGAAAAAAACACAAATAATAAAATTAAAATAAGTTTACAAACATTATAAGTAACTCGTTCTGTACTACTAAAACTAAGATAACCTATTTTCGGTTGGCGCTCCGGTGCGGTGTACAGACAGACAGCCAATGCTTAAAAATCAGACTGTCCCAGTGGTCACTTACTGCTTGGAGTATGCTGTTGTCAGAGACACGCAACCTGTCCCAGAAGGGTCCACGCGGGTTCTGACAACAGCTTAAAAGTCGGGCACCCGTACGTCAGCAAACATGCCCGAAGCGCTACAAAATCGCGGCAACCGCATAATGGTGCTTAATGTTTTTCACGCGAATGAAGTCGCGGGCAACAGCTAGTATTTGAATAAAGCTTAGATTACATACTACGTACTGATAGGTACGAGTTACATACACCTATTTTGAGAGAGAAGCCTGTACTAAAGTTATTGACTTTTTTTTAAATGTATTGAATAATTCGAAAATGGAGATTATTGTTTTAGAAACAGAAAAAACTTCTTTTAATACCGCTAAATACAGCGTAAAACGAATGTCATTCCAACAAATATTTGGTATCCAAGAAATATTAAATTACATTTGTAAATCTACAAGTGGTATAAACCACTTGTTATAAAATAATTATTTTATTCATTTTGTTTATTTAATAAGAACTTAGCGAGCGACAACCCTGGAGCGCAGCCGCCGGCGGAGATCATCAATCATCGCGGCAAGACAATCACAACCGGCGGCACATCTGCCGCGCTCGCCGCGCTTCTAGCTTCGACAACATCCCTTGTAGCGTACAGGGGGCTCCTATAACTACTGTCACCGTTGATAGCGTACCTAGCAGGTAACTACCCAAAATCTACCTTAAAAGAAAGATCGTAAAACCGGCTATTCACAATACCTTTACTTTGTTGGGACTTAGCCACTAACTAGAGAGGTTTTAACGTGTTGGTTATAATGAGAATTTTTGGGAACTATGGTGGTGGCACAAAACTAAAGGATACCTAGGTTTCAGTCTAATTAAAAACAGTAGGTAAGTAAATATGGAAACATTTTAATTTCTTTAAAAAATCGGAGCAAACATCTGCTACAAGCTATTCGAAACAGGGTTTAATAAGATTCAACCCTCTCTTAGCGCGACTTTTAATCTCAGCTATATTCACCTTGTTATATTGTCGTAAAAAATCGCTTTCCATATTTCACTAGTGCAAAATTGTAATATCGCGGCGTGTGCCACCGTCTTAATAAACATTTTTTTTCGTCGTAGCATGAAAATGACATTTTGGCGTCACGTGTGACATTGATGAAAAAATATAAAAGAAATGATGGGATCGAGAGAGGACCCGCGCAATCCACTCGCATTCCGTATTTATACCGGATGTATTTTTAGTCCGTCTGGAATAAATGTAATAATATGTCTTATCATATTGGGTTAGTGAAAGAAAGAAAGAGAAACACATTTATTTAACATTGCATTATGCATATATGATTAATCTTAAAAAGACTTGAAATTAAAAAAAACAACACATCGTTAAAAAGACATGCCCAGCCGGTACGACAGAACCACAGCGCTGGTTTTCAGCTGTGCCAGGGCGAAGGCATCGCGAGCGAAACAGCAGTTCACTGCAGTCTACATTAGCCTCCTATGTCTCAATTTTACTTATCAGTGTCGATAAAAGTTAGAAAGATGGTCAAAATAAGGTGGGTGAGCCATGTAAGGGCTCCTTGTAAGGCCGATTATTCAAAAACCGCAGTTATTATCGTGTAATCGCGAAACCGCTCTACTCACACTAAGATTCATCCAACTCAAGGACATAGACGCGGCGCCGAGTCTCTCGCTCCATCCAACTAAAGGACATAGATGCGGCGCCGAGTCTCTCACTTCATCCAACTCAAGGACATAGACGCAGCGCCGAGTCTCTCGCTTCATCCAACTCAAGGACATAGACGCGGCGCCGAGTCTCTCGCTTCATGCAACTCAAGGACATAGACGCGGCGCCGAGTCTCTCGCTTCATCCAACTCAAGGACATAGACGCGGCGCCGAGTCTCTCGCTTCATCCAACTCAAGGACATAGACGCGGCGCCGAGTCTCTCGCTTCATCCAACTCAAGGACATAGACGCAGCGCCGAGTCTCTCGCTTCATCCAACTCAAGGACATAGACGCGGCGCCGAGTCTCTCGCTTCATGCAACTCAAGGACATAGACGCGGCGCCGAGTCTCTCGCGCCGCTATTTTGACAGTGCGGTCCCTTACTTTGTTGAGTTCGGTTGTGGACGCTGTAATTCTAATTTCCCCGCACAGCAAAACATAAGCTTTCAAGTAATAATATTGACATTTTCTTTTAGATTTTTATTCTGCAAATATATATGATGATACGATACCTATTGATACGAAATTATTTGTCCAAACGAGCGTTTTGTACATTACCAATTATTCCCCCCCAACTAAGTTAAAATGCTTCTATTATAGTACTTCAAATATGTACATATCGTGCTACTATTCCTGTAATATTTACTTTTCCTGTATTTGTGTATAATAAAGTGTTTCTATCTATGTAGGTATATGTAGATATTATTACTAAGGTATGTCACCTTTTGTTGAAAGTATCTATTTCGTGATTTATTTCACACATACCTATTTTGACAAAAGCTTCAGGATTTAAGTTTTCCTCCCTCTTACCCGTGTCATATTTTTTTTCCAGATGGACTAAAAAAACATCCGGTATATCTACGCACTCTTGTTTATTGTAGGTTCGACATCAATTCTGTAAAGGGAAAAATCTATTTATCATCCTTACGGCTTACCTTGGTACAGTAATTGAATAAATTGAAATAAAATTCATCTGGAGAGTGACACGTTCAAAATAGAAAAGGGGATGTAGGTATCGATAACTTATTTTATCAGCTTTAAAGCCTTTCGGGAAATGGAGAACAATACTTAATTTCTTCACAGATATGAATACGCCTATTTTCTAAAAAGACATGTGTTTTTAAAGACATTTATTTAGAGATAATACTGGGGTGGTAGATCCTGATGTGAAGCATCGCCTGAGTTGATACCACCCTCTTATCTAATTCTGCCGTGAAGCAGAAATGCTTGCATTTCTGTGTTTTGGTTTGAAGGATAAGAGAGCCAACGTAATTTTCGACACATGAGGTAATCCATCTTAGTCCTAAAGGTTTGCAGCGCATCAAAAACCCTCCAATAATAATACAGTGAGGTGAGAAGTCTATGGGCCACGGTGACTTACCACCAGGTGGCCCGTTTGCTCGTCTGCTCTCCTTATTTAATAAAAAAACTTACCTTAACTTATTATTAGAGACCTTTAGATCCACTTAGCTTCACAAAACAGAGGGAGAAGTACCTAAGTAACTTATAATTACTTTCCACATAAGTACTCGTACTTCTGTCAACACAATAACGTACCAAGAACTTTATCTCCTGAGCAATATTTTCTTCCCCACAATAAACATAGTCCCGCATAGTGCGGTGTCCCGAATCCCGATTGCGTTTGACAAATGAGTATCATTATTTGACAGACGCGATCGGCCCGCGGAGGATGTCGACAGCGTGTTGTCTTTTGTTTTATTAAACTCACCCCCTATTTACTTACTGATATTATGATGAGGTATGAGTCTTCTGTTTATGTTTCACAGGGCATTCTATGTGCAATGGACAACACATAAGGCTTCACCATCACCCTTTAGTACTTTGTCGCATTCATACGAATATAACATAATAACAAAAAAATATTGCGACAGGGTTCCACAGTGTATAGCTTGATGTGTCTTCCACTGTACATTATTTAGAACCTAGGTACTACGCAAGTGAACAATGGGTTCAAAAAGATGAAGAATAGAATTACTTCGCCGAGAAGATTTTTTTTATTGTATTTACCCCTCCAAAAGGGGTATTGGCAACTCAAGCTTACCTGATGTTGTTTATTATGAAAATAAAACCTTTGCTCGCTTAAAAATAAAATAATAATGTAACTAACTTTTTTGTAGAGTCTTCGTTCTATTATAATAACTATTATAGGATTATAAGCATTATTTCCTATGAATGTTATAGCTATAGATCTACAATATGTCATCAACTCTCCTATATCGTAACGTGTAGGTTAATTTTAGTACTTGTAGGTACTAAAAACCACATTCACATAACTATGTCTAAATTTAGAGCGAATCGAATTCACTCCCTAACCAGATTTCATTACAGAACTTAATCATCGGTTGTCGAGGGTTGCCACAACCACGACGGAACCAGCGACAAAAGGAAACTCAGCCCGACGCGAGATCTCGCGCGACATAAATCATAGTCTGCCGCGGAAGCAAGCCTGACTATGTCTGAACATTCAAGGGGTTTTAATGTTTGTTTTGTCACTGATTTTTAGAAGGACGCTGTGGAAGTACTTGTATTGAAATTTCATACGGCAACTGATGGCAAGGCAACTATGATCCCTACAGCACAGGACAACCTATTGTAGGTATCAAATGCAAATACTTCACCCAGCCTAAAAAAACACTAATCACTAACTTTTGAAATTGAATAAACTCTGTTCGGATTTAGATTAAGATATTTTACATAAATTTCATTGGTATTTTTATTTGTAAGTTAGTTTAAGGCTTTTGTCATATTTTGAAATAAACTTATGTAAAAGTGGTCAGTGTGTATATGTAATCTCCACGACACAGTCAACGCCTAGTGTGGAGGTTATAGTTTAATGTGAAATGTTAATTAATATTTTGTAAACGAATAATTGTTTTCAATTCTTTTCAACTAAATAACAACTTTTGCTACCAGCTTTTGGAAATTCGCAGTTTGGAACGATCAGCTACTCGATTTGTATGAGAAACATAAAATAAAAATTTTGAAAATTCCATATTTTTTTTAGCAAAAGTCCCATATCCAGTTTAAGTAAGTATGCCTACATAACTATAAATTGTGTAGATAACGAAATATTTTGATTAAATGCATAGGCAATACTACATCAAACATGAAAATAATAAGTACTTAGGTATTACTAGCAATTTTAGTGTATAATAATCTGTCTAGTCGCCTCAAAAATGGTGCTGCTAGCCAATTTAACACTAATATTTCCAAGTGGCTTCTAGACAAATGTTATTAGTCCATAAAAGAGTATCTCAACGACACTAACAAATAGCAGAAAAGATTTGCATACCGTTGTCGGTGGAACATATGATACCTATGCTTTATAAATCACCTATAATTTTCACTATATTCTGGCAAATAAATTTCATTTCATTACTAAGAAAAGTAAAAAATAAAATACACTTTACCGCACAAATAGAAAACAACAACAAAAAAGATAGAAAAAGGAAATAGTGAAGTACATTTTAGGCGGCCTTATCGCTAAGAGCGATCTCTTCCAGGCAACCTTCATTAAGAAATTATTATTTCCAAGGTAGGTAGGTATTCGTAGGTACTACCAAGTTTGTAAATGACAATGTCTCATAAAACATTTGACCTACACATCAACGCTTAGTAAATTAATTGATTTTCATAATGAGCATCGGGTTCATATGAAATGATCATCAATTTAATTACTAATTAAACTTAATTCTAGGCAATGTTATGAGTATAAATAAAATCATTGATACTACTTTGTAACATATAGATATGTTACAAATTACACTATACACGTTGTAAACGTTTATTTAAAAGTAATTAGTTTACTGCCAGACATAATTTTAAAGAATAAAACGTCAGTTACAGTTTATGGCTCTGATAAATTAGCAATTCTTATTTTTCTTCTAATTTATTTCCGTAATTCAGGTACAGGTAAAAATGCTTACATCTATTAACCGTTCAATACCCTGTCTCCCAAACTAGGCGAGCTTCTCTATAATTATAATTTGAAAAAGGTTATTACCTATGATCGGAGTAGGTAGGGCTGTTTTTGGTACTTGCCACATACGGTCATAATATGGATAAGTATGCCCAATAATCCCGGGATTTCCGGGATTCAATAAATATATTATTTAGATTTTTAACGTTATATTTGTTTTGATACACATTTAAGATTGGTGGCGAAATATTTTTTTTAATAATCATGGCGCTAGTGTACCTATGGTAGTGTTTTAACTTCTTCGTAAGTTCACAATTTTTAAAAAATCGTAATCCGCCGAGTAAGGGCGAGGTTTATAAAAGTAATTTACAACATTTGCTCGATAACTTAAAACGGGATCCCGAAATCATATCCATATTAATATGACCTTTGAGGACATTGACCCGAAAGAGCCCTACCTACTCCGATCAGTGGAGTACTTCGGATTTGTGAGTAAGAACGGGTAATAACTTATTACCCTTTCTTACTCACAAATCCGAAGTACTCTTTACCTGAACGTTTTCCATTTATCCTTTAAGCTACATCACATACAACACAAATCATTATTGTACGCCCCACAAAAGCTGGACGCGGCGTCACTAAATTCTTGAGAGTTTAATTCAACATTTGATTTAGTGTAGTGGTGAAGTTATGCCTTTATAACAACTCGATAAAATTTACTGCATCACGAGTATTTATAGAGAGCTGTGTATCACTTATTTCTGTAATATTCTTTCAGATTGACATAGTATGATATCAGCTTTTTGTGTTTTATCTTTCTTCAAAGTCGTATTCCTCATAGCTGAAATGCTGAGGGTCTTGTTCATTCTAAGAAATTAATCACATAGAACGACTATCTTGGAAGATTTTTATTTTTATTTATTTTATTTATAAGGGAAATCTACAGCATTAACAATTATAAAATTACATATGTATTAAACTTAAAGAAGGCCAATTACAGATTTCCTCGTTTATATATGACTTGTATACCTACAGAACGCGGTTAACTTTAAATTTAATGGGCTGGTTTGCCATTACCTTTCCCACAATGTGTATCTTAATGTACTGTAAATTTTTATTAGACACCAGGAACTATAGCACCCGTAATAGTGTTGTATAAAATTTTGTATGACAGATGCTATTATTATTTAAATTAGTAGCTTGTTAATAATTTTGTGTGTATAACGTCAACAGTTAAACTAGTACGAAACCTTCAAGACCAGCAACAGCTGTATTTCAGATCCAATTTTAGCTGTTGGTATCAAACTAAATACCTATCCGTGTAGAAAAAGGAGATCAGGGAACACAGTCTATTAGGGAATCTGTGACACAGTGAAGAAACATCTGACATACCAATACGACCTCTATACATTTCCAGCATCGATTATTAGTATCCTTGTAAACCGTCGAGTGCCGAGAGCTCTTGATAAATAGTCGAACGCTGGCGATAGGCCAACCTCGCGGAATAATCAAATTTTGTACTCCGCTGTGGCTCCAAGTTATGCTTTTACCAGAGGCGTAGTTAGGGTAACGTAACACGCCGGGTGTCACCCAACATCGCAGCGTAATCGAATTTTGTACTCCATTGTAGCTCAAGTTATGTTCCTTACCAATGGCGAAGCTAGGATGATGAAACGTAGCGCCTCGGAAGTCACCCAAACGAACTCTATGTGTTCCGTAATATCGCGAAATTCATTTAATTTATTGGTATTATCTTTGAACTTTAACGTTTTATTAATATAAAAATAAAAAATAAATAAAAAAATTGAAAACTGTGACGACACAATACAGAGAAACCTAGTGTGAGGATCAAAACTCATAAATTTTAACATATTTTATGCCAAATAAATATTTTATGCCAAATAAATATTTTATTATATGGTGGGTGTAAAACGAATGTTTTCTCGAGCCTTGCGGCTTATTACTTAATAGTAATAAGGCAAGGCAAAAATTGATTAATAATTTAATCAATTTTTGTACTTTTCTGTGGCTTTACGGCTCTAATTTTTCCTCTCATCAGAGGCGTAATATGGGAATGTGTGCCTCGAGTGTCATACCTATATAATATGTGGATTTAAAAAAAGTATTCCAAATTAATTCCATTCCATTTTTACGCCGGTAAAACTCTTGTAAGGCTTTTAGAGGACAACAAATAGAGAAGTACATCCGAAAATATTTAGGTTAGTACTAGTATAGTATTTAAGACCAGATTGTTTTGCTTTCAACGTCAGTCGATAAAGAGCCGTATCCAGACAAGAACAAAATGAATTATTTAAAGCAACTTTTATAGGAACAAACAATGGCAAGGGGTATGCTTGTATGTTGTGTAGTTTTCTATGTGGTGTGGTTTTATTCAAGGGTGACACTGACAATTTCCTAGCGCCGGCACTGATCCAAGCTCAATTCAGCCACTGCCGTGTCTTTTATGGATTTTATTCCCCCTAACAAGATGCTCGAGGGATACGCGGTTGCTTGAATTAAATTGTCGTTGATAAACTCCGTAAGTGCTTGCTTTCACCAGCCACTTCCTGTCAATACTCAAAAATAAACCAACTTATTAGAGAAATAATAGTGTTCCTATGTAGAGTTATACAATTATAATACCGTTTCAAACAAAAGCATGGTCCAAATAGGTACTGACATTAATTAAAACATCAACATAATATCAACCTGAACTAGACATGTCTTCTAGATGCCTAAAATGCTAGCTAAAAATTTCTACATACCTAAAACCGTACAAAATCCTTTCTAAACACATCAATAGTGACGTGTTTATTTCCATACACAAGTTCACTGAGTTTCGGGCTAACAATCTTTGTAAATAAAGCGAGCCCATTGCCTATTCATGACCGGGCAGAATTCTCCCCTCCCCGCTTCCCTGTCAGCTCACCCCCGTATCAAACAAGCCCCTTCATGTCAAATACTCCCCGCGTCTGTCAAACTCTTCGCGAGCGTTTGACAGGGATCCTCCCTTGCCTGCGGGGGGATGGCGTGCCACCTTACAAAGTGTTTGTTTACCAAGGGAAACAGAACTTTATGAGATTGGGTGAGTAGATTGAAAGTGGTTTGCTTGTTGTGTTTCATGTGATGTTGCCAGTGGTGTACTAAAATAATCCGACAAAAAAAAAAATACTTTACATCGAATAATATTGCTACCGATCATAATGTTACTAGTTTAATAATAAGTGTTCTTCGTGCGTTGATAATTTACACAAATTACAAATTTAAGTTTTTTACTCTATCTGGTAAAATTTCATCAAACTAATATGGTTCTATCCGAATAGGTAGATACCTATAGCTGTTAAAAATAACATAATTAATTACATATTATTATTATAATTCAATGTATCTGACTGTCTGGCTGGAAATAGGGATAAATAAAAGTCGCAACAATGGTAAGAATTAGATGACAGCAGTAATTAGGATGCACTACGAATTATTGGTGGTGAATATATTTTAACATATCTAAGTAAAAAAAAACTATCTAACCTCTTAAATATATATATGAACTCTTAACCCATAACTCTCTCTCACACACACACACATATATTCGTGTTTTTCGAACTGACCTATGAGTTCCTTTTCGAGTGCTACAGACCTTGTAGCCACTGTCTTTTCAATAGCCCTCTGGTAGTAAATTTTACATCATCAACATCAGGCAGCCTTTTTCTTACGTCATTTAAACTCAATTTTATTGACTTAATAAAATAATTAAAACTAATGCATTTGTTATTAGAAAACCAGCAATTAATCGAATCAAAATGGTATTTTTGCCTCCACTTTCGACTACCTTGTATTGTTCTAATTCGTTCTATGTATTGTGCAATAAAGTGTATTTTACTATTACTTACTTTACTTCGTTTCTTCATTATCATCACAAAATCCTCCACAATCACCAGTTTTCCTGTTGACTGGCAACACCGATGCCACCCCCGGGCCGGCCGGCGCGCGCTGTCACGAGTCTCGGTGCAGGCGCCACGGCGAATGATGGATGACGTCAGGGAAGGTCGCCAGCATCACGCGTCATTCATGTGTACACAGGCGTAAGGGATACGTTTTTCGCGTGACGATATAATATCGGTGATATGCAAATTTGCTGTCGGTGTCGGGTGAGCTTCGAACTGAGCTGCGCTGGGAAAAAGACAATATCGAACGTATTCGTTCTCTTTCATATTTGTACTGAATAGTTTTGAAACGTTTAGGTTCACAACGTGCACTTCCTAAATGGTCCACTTCCCATAACGTCCTCTTCCTAAAAGGTTTTAGGAGTGGACGTTATGGGAAGTGGACATTATGGGAAGTGGACCATTTAGGAAGTGGACGTTATGAACCTAAACGTTTTGAAAGTACCGATTTTAGGGTAGATACTATTTTTTCTATGAAATAATAAATAAAAAATGCCAGACTAGTGAGTTTGTTTCCTACAAGAATTATTCTGATATATTTTTATTGAAAATGTATTAAAATTTTACATTCACAGTGTAACAAAAACCAATCTAGGTTTGTTAAGTACACTGACAGACCGTCGACGGTCGCAGCTTTACAATTTTCCCTTAAACATAAAAACTTATTGTAATAAATTAACTCGCCGATGCGCCATGGACGGGAGAATAATATACCTAACTTACAGCTACGTCAACATTTTTGATTGGTATCAATACTCTGCATTCAATATTTACGGTAGCTGTAGGCTAGCACGCTCCCATCCCGGCAAAATCGGTTTACCATGTACATGGTCAAGATTGGAAACGTCATTGTTATAGGCGTTTGTTTTGGAACGAGTTAGCTTTGATAAAAAAATTTTACATAAATAATTTTATTTGATTGATTTGATTTAACTATACAAAGATACAGACTAATCCTTAAATTTGTCTGTAACATTGTGATAACCAACAAAATATCGATACCTACTTATTTCAAACACAAACAGAAACATCTAAATTGGCTCAATTCAAAGTGTGCGTCGAGTCGAGATTTCGAGCGAGACATAAGTTCGCCCCTACGAGCTTCGCGACTTTACCTCTAATGTATACTTTATGAAAATTAAATATTTCACTCAGTCCCGAGTTGCTCCGAGTGGGGATTACAACAAATTTGCATTATTTAATGGATACTGCGCGTGAGGATTTGTCACGAACTCCTCTGGTTTAGTTCGCGGCGCTCAGTTCTGCTGATTTTGATTGATTGTTCTCCCTTCTTGTTTCGTACAGTGAGTCTTCTTGTACGATCTTTAGATTATTGTGTTTGAAGTAAGATCACTTTGAAAGGATTAACATTGGGTGTATATTAAGTGATAGGGAAAGGAACATTGGTATGAACTATATTTTTAGTGTATAAGGAGAGCAGGTGAGCAAATGGGCCATCTGATTGTTAGTGGTCACCGTCGCCCATAGATTTCTCACCTCACTATAGTATTATAGAGAGTTTTCCGATCTTTAGGACTGCTTCATATGCCTGTAATTACTCTTATACCCTTCAAACTGAAACATAGTATAATTCAAACAAGCCGAAATAGCGAAAAGGGTGGTGCTTTCCAGGGCTCATTCTACATAGAGTCATACCACCTTCAAACTATTTAACAAAAATGATAGGTTCTGTTTATTTCATATTCTTTCCATCCTTATCTTATCTTCAGGAAATCGGATTTGTCATCTTTTGCGATTGTAAATACACCTACTTCTGGCGAATCCGAGGATGAGTAGCGGGTACTCCCCCCCAACCCATTGTTTTAATAATCATGTTTTTCTGTTGACCACCACCAATCAAAGTCATAAATATTAGTACCTCTGTAAATGGATTATAGTTAATTCAAAATAAAATAATACTAAAATAACACTAAAATAAATGCTTAAGCTAAAATTACAAAATACCTAACTATTTTACAAATAAAATACCTGGCCTAGGTGGCTCCCTGCAGGGAGTGTCCCGAGGAGGCTGGCGGCGTTGCCCCGCTGTATAGCGAGGCTTATACGCTGAGCAAAGTAGAGGCCAGTCTTCTGGTTCTGGTATGTCTCTACGAGGCGCTTGGCTATTTCCCCGTAGAGGCAGTGGGCTCCAGGTAAATTACTGTAAATTACTCTTTCAAAATTAAGTCTCTTTCAACTTATTTACCTGATTTCTTGTGATGATCACCAAACTGTCAGTCCACTTTATACATCAAAATAGGTTTATATGTTTGCTACAAAGCAGTTAAACAAATAGTAAATATCCTTTAAACTTCACCCGCTGAAAGTTTAAAAGATTCACTAGTTTAAATAACTTTCTGAGAGCACGGGAACTGTTTGGCATTTCACATTTTCCCTTCTTTATTTTTTCATGAATAAAACAACAGATTTCTACTTCCGCCGGATAACTTCTCCCTCCCACCTTCGATTTATTCGTCGGATAAAGAAAACTTCCTTTAAAAATGTAGGCAAAGTTCCCTTTAATATTTTCCGTCTGTTAGCTATCTCGCGGCTTGCTATTCAGATTATGTGCATTTAGAATTATTTTTCTTTTCAGTTTTTCAAGGACTGATTTTTCTTTCTTAAAAGTGTTAACGTTCACGTTTCTCTTTTATGTATTGTTATTACGATACTTACTGTCTTTTAAGATAACTACCAAGTTGACAGAATAATCATTCAATGAAATTCATAGGACATCATCTATTTTAGCTCTACTAACTAAATATTCTGAAGAAGAATGGTATTACCTACCACAAAAATTATTGTAACCTATGCTTAAAAATTATTTTGAATCATTAAATCATAAGGTTTAACATAATTTTAGATTAGAATAACTATTGCAACTAAGAGAGATGGTTACACTTGAATCATCGCTTTAGCCACACTACCTATTTGTTGCAACGCTTTTGCTCTGTTAATAAAGAAACCTATGCTCTGCCGAGGCTGCATCGTGATCATCCATGACGGCTGCGGTTTGTACCAACTTGTGCATAGTCAAGGCTCATTTACAATTGTGATGCCAGCTCCAGCTGTGTGGCCACATAAAAAAATATATATCATGTCCATGCTACATGGAAACGGGATTTCAATGTAGGTTTGTAATTGGATTCCAATAAGAAACGATATTTAGTAGAATAGGTTCTAATTAGATTGGTAAAGAACCTAGAAGTTCTTCATGGTGAAACACATAATATATTCACCTTTATGTACATTACTCTCTATATACATTACAATGTTACTACTAGTCTACACCGAACTCCCGTGCGGGAGGTCCGGGTTCGAAACCACGCAGTGCCATATACTAAAGAGTTTTCGTTTTTTTCGAAGACTTACGTACATTTACCGACCGCTCTAACGGTGAAGGAAACCATCATAAGGAAACCTGCGCACTGAGATGACCAGTGTGTAAAATGGGGTTGGCACAAAAGAACCTCAAGGGTCGAAGTATCGCTGGGTTATTCCCGGCCCTCTATCATAAGATAAGATCATAAGATACTACTAGTCTAAACTTACCTCCTATATACTGGCTCCCCTTATATCTATAATTTTAACAATGATCATGTAGATCGCAAAATCTTGCAAAACAACAAATATTAAAGTATAAAATATGTTCTTTTCTGCCTACGAACGAGCATAAGAATTTTTGCCTGATACAATCGGCGATCTATCAAGCTCGCTACATGAGTGACAGTTGTTAGATAGAGGCTGTGCAATTTAAATTTAAATCCTAGCCAAGCTCTCTACCCTCCCCTTTTAAATTACTAACTCATGCAATTTTCCATGGTACAGAAATAACTAAAGGTATAGACAGTGTATAATCTAATTTGAAAAGGATTACGATAAAGATCGTATAAAATCTAGAATAATAGAACTAGAAAGCAAATCCTCCTTTATCGAATGTAAATATACGAAAAACTTGATAACGAAGTAAATACTTACCATAAAGTTCATTATAAGTTTGATGTGCTGCTGATTGTTTATTGCATCTTTGATTTCAGCCCTTAAAAGTAATGTAATTTATTTTACAATTAAAAAAAATTTGATTTCGTTTATAGAAATAACAAATACAAATCCAACCACAATTTCCAAGGAACCTGCGGTCTGAAGTAATCAACTGGTGACCTTCACACTTCGTTAACCGTAACTAAAATCTGCTTCTGTACCTAATTGGATTCTGGGATTGTATTGTTTTTATATATTTTTTGTTGGAAAAGAGTGCTATAAATATTCATGTCGGGGTATTAGCATGCGGGGTAGAATGGAGCCCTGTGCGCGCACTGTCATTATATCGCCATTTGGTACAAAAACCAGGCGCACCTTCGGGCTCGCCGTTCGTGTGATACGAAGGGATCGGAATACACTCGACCATACCCTAGATCTCTTCGTTTATTCCTGAGTGTCTAAAATGCTTAGCTAAGTATGGTGTAGGATCCTGTGTGAATGACTGTACTATTTTGATGACAGTGCTAATAATAATTATGGTATAGGTGTAATAATATGGCTATAGAGGCAAAATACTAGCAAAGTCATAGTGCAATAGTGTCAGAACACCCAACAGGGTTTTAACAAACTAGCAATGTTGGAGAGAGACTAATTAGTAATTACAATTACATACTATTTTTTTCTTTTTTTTTATCAGAACAATTCATGAAGCAATAGTCATTGGAACAATCAAAATTAAATAATACAGTCACAGATGACTGTTGTTATATTTCAATCAAACATTGAGAATTGCTATAATTAAATCATGGTGATATCCTGAGCAAAAATATGGTGGAAAATAAATACTATTTTGTAGATAAGTAAAAAAAGAGGTAAGTATACAACATTTTCATCCCTTTAAATTATAAAAATTCTCAATAAATCCTTTTAAAATCAGCTTTTCTTAATATAACAAAAACTCCCGAAACAAGTGACTGAATTAATAAAAGAAAATCCCGCCTACCGAGAAAAGGGGTGAAAGAAATTATAATCCTTTCTTTTAAAATGCAATGAGGTGGTTGTTAGAAACGTTTGTGGGGAAATTTAAAATGCGCCTTCCCCGGCAATTAGTGATCCAAGTGAAATTAAAACAATGAGGAGATTAGGGCACTGCGGGCACGCAACTCATTGTGGGGAGCTCGGGGAGAATGGACCATACGCCTTTTTCAATTCCTTTCAATGTCAAAATCATGTTGCAGACTCGATGCTTTATTACGTGATCTGGAAATATTAAACAAGTACCTACTTATATCAAATTTGACCTTGGCTTATTTCACTAAACAACAATTCTAAAATGGAAACATTTACGCTTTTTACCCGAACTGCGCGACAGGGTTATGTTATGTTTTTCGTGGGTATTTATGTATGTTTGTGGAGTATTCCTTATTCCCTCGTAGCGCCTAAACGGCAGAATGGATTTTTAATGAATGAGGTATCTTTATTTTCCTCTAAATCCCGAGAGTGACATTGGATATATGAAGTGTCAAGAAATCCAATATGGCGGCTGGCAGCCGTCATAATTGTTGAAGTTATAATTAATTTTCTTTAATAAACATTGACATTCGTATCAAAAGAGAGGGCTCAGTGAGACGATTTCAAGTATGTATATATTATATATTACTGAACAAACTACTGTCTACTTTCTGTTGCTATGAACAAATTCCACCAATTAATAATCTCGATTGAGATAATTCAATACCTACCATCAAGAGTAGTATCTAACTAGTGA
This sequence comes from Hofmannophila pseudospretella, assembly GCA_947369225.1. Taxonomy (NCBI): domain Eukaryota; kingdom Metazoa; phylum Arthropoda; class Insecta; order Lepidoptera; family Oecophoridae; genus Hofmannophila; species Hofmannophila pseudospretella. The sequence goes on along the minus strand of OX376321.1, from coordinate 5,284,401 downwards.
TATTTCTTCTATACTTACTAGATACCTAAATATTAATATTTAGGTATCTAGTAAGTATAGAAGAAATGTAACTACCTACTTACCTACAGTACTACTACGTAAATTAACCATTAACAAATACCTACCTATGTAATTAAAAATAATACCTACCTATGTAATAATAATAACTAGTGAACCAGCGCGAAAACTAAAAAGACAAAAATAAAAAAGTAAATTTAAAATAATACAAAACCCGACTGCGTATAAAAGCGAACTAAAAAGATGGAAACAAGACGTCTTCAAATTGGCACTGTTCTCAAAAACGCCGTGGACTCTCTAAGATTCATGATATCAAACGATATCAAAAATAAAAATTGAAAACGTTTATTTAGCGCTGTAAACACCAGAATACAGTACACAATACAGAAGTATACGAAGTTTAATACATGCAGCACAGAACATCTGGTGTGGTACAGTGCCAAAAAGGGTACATTTTATTATTTATTTTTTGACAATGTATGATCATTACTGAAATAAATGAATATGAATATGAATATGAATACACCAGCTCAGCATAATGCTGAGACAAGCCACAGCGCTGATATCAATTAGTACTGGACGGCATTACCACGCAGGCTTCCGACTGCGTGATACTCGTATCGTTTGATAGCATGAATCTTAGTGAGTCCACGACATTTTTGAGAACAGTGACCATTTGAAACCGTCTTGTTTTCTCTCGATCTTTTTAGTTCGCTTTTATACGCAGTCGGGTTTTTTTTTTTTTAAATTCACTTTTTTATTTATACAATTATTTATTCTGTGATAGCGATTTCTATTTTAGGCTTGTAAAATGCAACGATTGTTGTTTAGTAAACTGGGACCCGTGCAGGTTACGAAGCTAGGAATTCTTCAATGTACCCCGCATTATGAAAATTATATCAAAACACTTATGAGAAGTCAATTTGAAGAGTTCTAAGCTCATTTTAGATTATACCTACACCGTTTTTAGCCAACAAAATCAAACGGATACCGCGGATACAAAGTCAAATTCCCGACAAAACGCACTTACCCCTTAGATCGTACCTGCTCATACCGTTCAGTGACGACACACATGAAAGTCGATATCAACCATGTCGGTCCGTGGAAGGTTCCCGGGGTGTTATCAGCGGCGACGCCGGGTTTACGAGCAATCAGCGCTCAGATAGCGCCTCTGACGTCACTTCCGGTCGCTTCCTGTTCCTCATCCACTCGCGAAAGTCCTGCAGATAGTCTGCTGTTGATACTGGATAAGTATACATCTATTATGACAGGAAATTACTAAAGTTACTACGATTTTGAAATTGTCTCTATAGAAAAACTTTTACGTATGCTTTTAAGTAGTTTGCTGCTATAAAGTGTCACACTACAGACAAAGATGTTAATGGTGAGGAGAGATTTAGGCGAGGTCGTCATTCCTGCTTTGATCTTATTTACCCATGGTTATTTAAATCACTAGTAGTAGGTGAACTATTGCACTACTAGTGATTTTCAGCATTTTCCGGTAATTTTAACACAAATCAGTCACTTTTATCTCAAATTCATTTTTAAGTAATGTAATTTGTACTTTGTTTTAGTTATTTAGGTACCTTTTTGGCATGAGGATAAGCTTATAGGGGTCTGACAAGTGTGTGTAGTACGTACCATGTTGTACCATGTCTTACCTGTTTCCATGCGTTCATTGTCTACTTTATTTTAGGTAATTTATCAATGCAATAAGTGGGCATTACTCAAAATGCACAGATTTAATTAATTCCTGTGATGCGATGTATTTGATTATGTTAATCATGTTTAAACATATCAAACATATATTTTTAAATGTTTATCTAGAGGCGATCGCAGCCTATAAAACAACTTAACTTATGTTATACATAATTGGATTAAGATCTAATTTAATGTACTGTAACTTTATGATTTAATAAAGAATTTTTGAAATCAGAAATCAGTCACTTCTTTCAGCTACTGTAAACGTACCGCATGTAATACGTATCAGAGACATTTTGCTCATACAATTTAAAAAATGTCTACGAGGGAAATGGATAGCTCTCATACACGGCGATGAAAGCATCGAAACAATTTTCGCGGGATGTTTTGCGGCGTCATTGCGTCGACGCGTAATATTTCCAGTGAGACTCCCATAAATTTCCCGTACACAAATCTGGTGCTCGTTATCTTTGTCTTGCTGAGACCCGTGGGTGTGCGGGGGTGAAGATGGAGGGGTGAAGTGACGTTTAGTGACGTCATCATCTCACTGTGAGCTCAATTGACATTGTTCTGTGTCGCCGCGGTGTGGCCGGTGTGTACAGTAGTGCGGTTAGTATTGGCTACTCGGAATCTTAAAATGAGACCTACACTTCAAATGTCACACATTTGCTTTCTTACTTTTTACAAATACCAATACAAATATTCTTTATTGCACACAGGACAGAAGAAAAGATACAAAATACAAATACAATTGGCGACCTTATAACTTTAAGCTATTTCTTCCAGGCAACCTTTGGGTGATGGACTTTTTAAGTAGCAGTGTTAATTTAATACTGATCACAATGTATCACAATACCGACAAAACAAATTGGTAGCAAATTTTTTATTTGCTGTTCCAAAAAGAAATGGAATTTATCTCACACGTAACTTGGCAAACACATATAACTTGTCACATCATTTATCACGTGTCAATTCTTACATGTTACTTGTCACGTATCCCTTATCACAATTTACTTAGTGTTACTTGAAAACAATTGTCCTAAACCATTCCTAAGGTTTAAGAGTATTAAAGTAAAGCTAACTAGTTATTTAAAAACACAATAACAAGGTTATCCTTTCTTCTTCTTCTTGCCGAATCAGTAGTCAGTGCACTGAAACCGTAGTACGTTGTCATCGGTCGGGATGAGGTGTAGGTCATTTATCATGGCGAAGAGCGGGGCCCCGGGGTTAGTATAGGTATACCGTAGAGCAATACACGAACAGTCGTTCGTTCAATCTATCCTGCCAATTATTTAGCAAACGTAATATCTGTTGACTCCCAGTTTGAAAACTTATCTGTAATCACAGATAAAGAAGTAAAAATAACATGATTAGACGTAATTAATATACTGTTTCACTGTATTCTTATTGTATTTTATTAGTTACGACCGATTTCGTTTACACATCTTCAGGTATTTGTTTATTATTATTTTCCTAACTACATGTAGGTAGACTACATGTAGTTAAGAAAATCATCAAAAATCAGGTATTTGTTTATAATTATTTTCTTAGCTACATGTAGGTACGAGTAGATTACATGTAACTACATTTTACACATCGTAAACGAAACCGGTCGTAATTAATAAAACACAATAAAAATATCGTGAAACAGTATATTTTTTAAGTCTAATCATGTACTACGAGTACAAGTTTCTCCAAGTACCAACAACCGTAAGTATTAACAAAGTAAAAAGAAGATAATAAAGAAAGTTAATTAATATAGAAGTGAAAAAATAAACAAAAAAATCTTCTGGGAATAATAAAAAGACATTAGATTTGAAACTACTAACTAACTAACAAATATAGAAGATCTACTAGGAACGAAGCAAAGCATTGCGAGTAAAAAACGTACGTCAATCGTAGCGACATTACGTCACGAATGACTGTATAATTTAGCTTCATTGTTATATTATCATTCGCATAATCAAAAACACACCTTGACCATAGTGTATTACAAAAATAATTGTAGATAATACCATAAATATAGTTATTATACTCTCTCTACATACCAATTGTTGTATAAAGTTATTTCCAATTCCGGCAATTTTGACGATTTTTCAAACGACCTCCAAAATCATTATTTAAGTACAGCCATGCATAATACAACAAAGACATCCGAATAATTGTTTTAATCGCAGACTATTACATAAATTGTCATGATATCTTATTTATTTAAAACGCCATTATGACCAATGCGGCTAGTTGCCGATTGTTCGAGATTTTTATCGTAAAAGCACTGTATCATTGTGAGATAATAATGGCCGATGACAACGTATTATTCGCGGTTATTCATTCCCACGGACTCCACAGAGGCGTTCGATTGAGGCAATCTCAGCGGGAGTCCGAATTTTCGCGAAAGGGATCGGGCACAATTGGATTTTTGGTTAGGAAACCGGAATAATACAATCGGGTATCGTCCTGAAATCTCTGATTTGAATCATTTCGCAGAGGCTTTGCTCTGAATTGGGGGCGGGAAGGTGTTATTTTCGCGCCTTTTGCAAAGTCATTGGATGAGAGGGACCGGAGTTGGCTCGATTGTATCTAGGCACATACAACCTAGGTGTAAAACGTTGCCAGCTTCAAATTATTATTATTTTAAATCATAAAAAATATTAATTAAATCTTACATAATGTGAAAATAGATACTTAGGTATTTTATTTCCAAAATAAGTACCTATACATGATTGGTAGAGTATGGAGGTCTTTGAGAATTGTACTCGTAATAAACTGTAGTCGTTTTATGTTCATATCGCACCCAGTGTTATATAATGACGCACCAGGAACTAGAAATATAAATATCATTTATTTGTAAATTTGGGTGATGCAGATGTTACATTGTGTTTCAGTATCACCATATTCTGCCCGAAAGCGTACAAATTGTTCAAATAATAAATCAATCATAAATCATCATCAACAAAGTAATCAATCATATTATAAATTAGCAAACTAATAATATAGATAACAAAACAAAAACATCAAAATTATTACGAAATGTCTCAATTAAAAAAAAAAACATAACAATTGCTACAATAAAGATAAGTTTTTAATTAAATTAAATGTCAAATTTAATTAATTTTGATGATGTCACAGCTTATCACTAAGGAAGTCAGTCAATTTGTAATAGCCTAATTTTGGCAATTTATTGTAAATCTTAGGAGCCATGCAAACTACACTTTTGTGTTTGAGCGGAAAGTTTGGCAGAGTCCAGAACAGCGCTAAAAAAAGCAGAGACGAGACACAGTCATTGTATTGGTATTGCGCAAATTTCTATCGTGAACGTCAGACCTTTTTACAAATAGATGTTGATTGGTAAATACAAAAACTGCTTTTTCGTATATATACAGCGAAGGAAACGTCAGCACTTTCAATGTCTTAAACCAAGGTACGCAACTATCCGTTCTCCGTAGTCCACAAATGACTCGGATGCAACTTTTTTGAGCTTGAAACACTTCTTCTCTATTTGTGGAGTTACCCCAGAATATGATGCCATGTCACAGAATTAAGGCAACATATCCATGATATGCTGTTAGCACTGTGTCACTGTTAACTTTTTTTGACAGTTCATACAGAGCGTAGGCTGAACTGTGGAGGTTTTTGCATAGCAAATCTGTGTGAGATTTTCAGGTAAGTTTATTATCTATTGTTAGCCCTAGGAACTTGGTCTCAAATGTTTCTTCTATAATTTCATTCTCATAATTGATATTCATATTTTCTATTTGCGGTACTCGTTGATAGAATTGCATCATTTTAGTTTTTAATAAATAATTTATGTCAAGCCATGTAATCATTAAAATTTGTTTCATATTGGTCATAGTTGTCACATTTTATTATTACAATGCTTTCGTCAGCAAACAAAGTCATTACGGCACATTTTTTTTAAAGCTCTTCGAACCGAATCGTCTTTCGTTTTGTGATAGAAAGTGTACATTTTAACTCCCACTATTACAACAAAAAATCACGAAAATATTACACAACAACTGAAAGCTGGCACTATTAAAACCGATGTGACGTCACATGTGTACGCGCATTAGGTTTATCTGTTTCCCTGGGCGGGCGCGCACAAAGGCGCCGCTCAAGTGGGATAACTCAGGCTTTGTGACGTACTCTTGTACATTTCATATGCCGATTCAGCAGAGGAAGCAGGCTTATGAGATTACAAGATTTTTTGCTGTTTCATACCTAAATCATAATACTTGTAGTGTGAGTTTGCTGGACTTCAGAGATTTTACCTAATGTAATTTCTTAGATACGCCATGGTAATCGCTGAATTATTCTAGTACTTATAGTCAGACATTTTGTTATTGTTGCTTATAAAAATTCACCCAGTTTCAGAAGTAAATTACCTACGTAAAAATATCTGAGAGATAGGTCCCGAATAGTACACCTGAATTCCATATTTTCCTGAAGCATTTTTTAAAAGGGTCAATGTTGGATCTATGTCCACATGAAATTCTTCCAGAACACCAATAAAGAGCGTAAAGAGAAGCCTTTAGAGTCCGCGAAACCATTATAATAATAGAATTAAGCCTTTACCGTCCTATAGAATGTTTATCTATTGATAAAGCAAAACTCTCCCACACTAGGCGTACTTGTCTTTGGAACCAAACCACAATAAGATATGCTTAAAATCTAAAGCCACTTTCAAATTTTTCGCAGCAAAAAAAACTAACAAAAACATCAGACGAGGAAATAGCAAAAGATGAGTAAGTTAAAATATGGATGAAATATTGCATAGAGGAACTCAATACCGTTAAACTCGATTCCATTTTTCAAATGCAAGAGTACATAGATACATGGGTTTGCGCTAGAGTTGACCAATAGTTTGACTTCGGCTTCAACCTTAGCGCTCAAAATTCTGGTAAAGTTTTGGATGTGCTTCACACTTTAGCAGGTGCAACAATGTCAGCACACGGTATCTCTTGTCAAAGCGAGACGGAACCTAAAAACCAAAGTCGTCTCTTCTCTCCTTACCGGCCGGCAAGCAAAAGTGTTGCTACTCTCGTCTTTGATGTATTTTCATATAAGAGTGAAGTCTATATCATTACATAAGATATCAGAATGATAGATGTAGCTGAGCGGTAACCGAGCGGCGGACTCTAACTGTAACCTGGTAGATCGAGAGCACGATGGTCCGACGACATTCAGAAAGTAGCCGGCAAACAGTGGAGTCGTGATACCACCAGCAGAACCAGATGGCAAGAATTAGTATATACTGGACTCAACAGGGCTGCCGATGATGAAGTCACACAAGAAGAAGATGGATGGATATAAGTCACACAAGAAGTTAAGTAAAAACCCAAATCTACGGCTTCGGCCACAACGTTACCAATACATTCATGGGTCTCTATTCGTAAGCTGTAAGTAATGTTGAGCGGCACTGGTCAAAGCGAGGCGTGACCTCAGAGGCGTGAGAACGGCTCGGTGCCGCCCGCGTCGGCGATGTACCTCCCCCGCACACCTGCCTCCCCCGCTTGGCCACATAGCATGGCCGCGGTCACGATAGTAGTACAGCATGTTGGTTCCAATGGGAAAAATCGCTGGCTACCAAAATGGGATCCTAGTGGAAAAATGTCTGGCTAATAGATTCCAATTTCAATCTTGTAGAGACAAGATAAACTTATATAGATAGATAGATTTAGACACACTTTATTTACACACATACAGGATAAGTACAAACTACAGGAATATTAGCACGATATGTACAAAGGCGGCCTTATCGCTTAAAGCGATCTCTTCCAAGCAACCTCTGAAGTTAATTAGACATTAAAGAGATTATCTAGAGCTATGACGTATGAATTCTTCGACGCTTGTTGCTCAATGATTTTAGGATCCATATCTACTACTATAATTTTGTAGTGACGTGAGTAATGATAGGTAACGTCAGAATAAATTAGTATTAAGAAAATAAAAAGGCAAATATTGTGTCTTGTTTGAAATTTCCAAACCAGCAGGACAGCTGTAGAGATTATACGGAATATAACTATCTTACCTGTGAGGTGAACTTAGAGTTTGAAATTGGTTCAAAAACACACGAAAAGTAATCAATTGGCTAATTTCAACGAACTAAGTTATGCGGCTGCGTGACTAAAACAATGTTATGCAATGCATCAAAAGTAGAGAGTCGCCGAAACATTACCGAATGACAGAGAAATAAAACATCATCCGGTAAAAAAAGATAGATAGTACAATAGTTTAATAGTTAATACTGTAATATCCCTTCGGCGGTCGATTGGTAGAGCGTTTAATTCTATTAAACGCTGTCCGACCTCATTAGGAGAGGGTTAATGCTCGCGCGCCGCGACGCGTATTGATGGGCGCCATACGTCATCGCCCTCCTGCTCTACCGGTCGAATAGTTGCGGCCACAACACATCCGATATCCCACTAGAATTAAGATCTACGAAAACTCTACATAATATTTCATTATGAAACCTTATATAACATAATATAACCTATAACCTTATATAACCTTACATGAAAATTAAGGAACATTAAAGTTATTGCTCCCGTTCGCCTCCTTCTAGTCCAAATACCAAGGAATTTAAAATACTCACGATAGGTATACTGAATATGATAGACCTACTCTACCGGCCGAATTTTGCTGCTAACGCACTCTATAACTTATAGAGTTAAATTAGTATCTAAGGAAACTCTACATAAACTTTTAAAAAATCCTCCTAAACTCTACTATGATAATTACTAGAAATAATCAAGTTAGATCTAATTAATATTTTGTATGACGTATTTCGTAAATCACAAGAAACAGCTCTACTACCCAGTTTTATATTTTTTTCACAGCTCCCAGAGGTTATCATTTTTTGATCTGATTCAGTTTTTTTGTTTCTTAAAAACAAAACAGGTACATTATGGTGATGCAAATGTTTCTTGATTTTTAGTTAAATATATGCGTAGCTATAAAATTATCATTTATCAGTATGCAATTTGCCATTCTCGCTGGTCAGGTGATACCTGTAATCACCTGTCATTTTTTATTGCGTGTAAAAAATGACTCTACATCCATCGCTTGCCAATTTCTTGTGGAAATTGTGTTGTAAGGTTAACTATGGCAAATGACACATTAATGAATTTCTGTTCTATTTTAAAATAAACACAATGCAAGGTGCAACGAAATAATATGATGTTAACAATTTATACAAGCTGTAATGTCAAAATTCGAATCTCTGAAATTAATAATATAATTAATGAAATATTAATACTCATGTAGAATTCCTACTCATTTATATTATATTATGTCATAGGAATCTAAGGAATATAACGAAGACCCGGACGATAGTGATTTAAGGGTTTTCACTCTATTGTGCTAGAATTTTGGCCGAATGCCGGACCCAGTTCGATCTTATACACATAAGTACAGTACTTATTTTTTACATATAAGAGCCCAATGACATTTTTATTACTAACAAGAAACATACCTACATACTTATCAGCACAAAAGGTACAATACTCGTATGAATTCTTTTCTTTACTTCAATAGATGTTCTTAAGCCCCCTTGCACGAACATTTAAACCTGGATTAACAACTTTTCATATGAAACTAACCTGGGGCTAGAGTTTACCCGAGAATTAACTGTTTGCGCAAGATGGCCTTATTATTTCAATAGTTGCAATATTAGGTTTTATAGTCACGGAATCACGGGTCTAGAATTTATTTTTTCCGGTCTGGCTGAAATAAAACTGTATAAAGATTCCCTCGCAGAAGAATTTCTGTTGAGTGTGAAGAGAGTTAGCAGCATCAAAGATAAAAACCGATCTCATGAGAGATCCACGACATTTTTAAAGTCTAATTTGTAAAATGTCACATAATAAATAATTTACGAAACATTTTTAAGAGGTTTTGAAACAAATCGTCGGCGTGAATTCGTAACGAATGTAGTTATCCGTTCCGTGACGCCACTACTCGATTTGAAGGAAAAAACCCATTATGGTTAGAGAACATAGGTTCCGTACAGTCTTCTAATTCAAATTCATATTATTTATTAACTCGTAAATATAGGTTGCACATTTGTAACATAAAAGTATGGATCTCTATATTTAGCTATAACAGGTTAGCTTTTTAGCTACAGCAGCAACATTTTTCTTAACAATTATAACATAAGAATTGTAACTATAGTATTTTAAGTAAACTTTAACAGGTAACTGAATAAATAAAATTTGAAACACAGTTAAATTCAAATTAAAACAACATCTTATATAAATTAAATGAGATCAAAATTACCTTATTATAAACTAATAAGTTTAAAGTTTTTTATAAGTGGTTTAAGCAAGTTCAAGAAGATACATAGAAGTCATTTATTAGCAATTAAATTGTTCCAGATATAATAATTAAATCCCGGCTACCCCACAGGTAACCAATACCCCCTATCTAATTTATTGGAAATTGATCTAATAAAAAAGTCGGTTGAAAAGAGCACAAAAACTTTACTTGCATATAATTATGCCTTCCGGCTTGCTATATACATAAATGAAATTGAAAATTGAAATTGAAAACGTTTATTTAGCGCTGTAAACACCAGAATACAGAATACAGAAGTATACAAAGTTTAATACATGCAGCACAGAACATCTGGTGAATGAAAATGATAGGGAAAATCAGTAAACTTTACCTACTGTATTCTTAATTCATACAACTATTTTCATAGAAGTATACTAAGGAACCCAAGCTCTACATCGCCGATTAATCGAGTTAGTGCCGCTTGCTAGACAAATGCGTTGCTTGACAGGTCAAGATTTTATTTTATGATTCCATTTAATTCGAGTTTTTTACCCCAACGCTAGCCCGAGTCCAACAAACAAACGTGTCAATATTATGTCACGAATCCCATTTAATGGCCGACGTGTACTAATGTAGCTATTAATTTATTTCTAACCAAATTAACTAACCGGCTTTGATGTCCTTTAACTGACAATCTGGGCGCGTGTAATGGAACGTACGTACGTACCTACGCGGTAAAACAATAATATTGTTGTTAACACGTGAACTGGAACGTTTGCGTCATTCATTCTCACCTGCGTCGTTTAATTTATTTGTTACGTCGACACAGAAAAAATATTATGTTGGTAGCAGTGATAAAGTATGCTACCGTCTGGTAGCTGTGATAAAGTATATAATGTTTGATTGACTTTTTGTATTTAGGTAACCTAATTATTTCGGAAACGTTTATACAGTATGTACCATAAATAATTTTGTAAATAGACATTGATTTAGTAAGGCGCAAAACATATACAAGAGGCAGTATTCTTTCGAAACTCCGTTGAAGTACAAACACTAGTTCCTGTAAATAAAATTATCTAATGTGCGTTTCTAATTCAAAAACAAAACTTGTAGTTTAGTTATAATGTTAATCAAACAAGTTTCTAACAGGAAGCTTTCCTCTTATTGGAACGAATTAATCCTACTGAAAAAGGTTCTGATCGAATTTTGGATAAGCCGAAAGGGTCGAATACAGCAGCGAACACAATATTTTAATAATTGTGATCGAATGTAGTTCACAGTCACGCAAGATCGCGTTTTGAAATAACATCGAATTAAGCTAGCACTAGTACTTAGCGCGGTCGAACTTTGTCGACAGAACTTACCTACACGAAACGGAGCTATTTGGTTCCATTGCATCACTAGTATAAAAATAAAATAAGATAATTAATATATATTGCCTAAGCAGACTTTTTAGGTACGAAATGCTTGCTTGCTTATCAACCTATTTGTCAGAATTGTTCAGGCCGCCCGTAGGCATCTGACATGGCTTAACGACTGCTGTCGAACGACAACAACCGGGACCGACTGCTTAACGTGCTATCCGAGGCACGGAGGAGCTCAGATGAAATATGCCACTAGCGGTCACCCATCCAGGTACCGACCGTGCCAACGTCGCTTAACCTGCTTTTTGGCCCGTGCTCGCAATTAGGCTACGAACTCCTCATAGGTTCGAAATAAAAGAGCCCTTAACCCAACTTAAGTTGGGATTAATCGCCATATCTAAGTATCACTTTATCGTCTCTATACTACCTATGCTTACTCGTATGAGATTTTTATCAATCGACGAAGCTAAATGTCGGCCAAGGTTTATCAATTTATCGATCTTAGCCACGATTGGTTTTTGACGGACCAATCACAGCGATCGGCACCCGATTTCGATCGATATCTTACATAATCTGCCTCTACATTCCACCTGCTATAAATTTTATTCCGTCTCAGACAAAAACCTATAATTTCCTTGCGGCCAATAGGAAAAAGTTTATTAAAGGTCGAAAAAAAGGTAATAAATAAAAAAACGACGCAAGCGCATGCAGCCGCTGGGGGCGGATCGAATGTTCACCGCGGCTCGGTTTCAACTCCAACCTGTTTTTGTTTTAAAAGTTAATACAATCTTTCGATTTACATACATCTGCCATTAAATAAATTCTTTCTCATTTTTGAGCGTCGTTCAGATGCTTGCAAAAAAATTGCTCTGCCTTCTTTTCTGATCACAACAAGAAGATAAATTATAAATTTTTTTAAATTTTGGAATCAAAATGTAGAGGCTTAAGTAATATGTTTTCTGTAGGTATACTTGATAGTTAAGGTTGTAAATCGTACAAAAAATAGTAGGTATACGTGAGGCCATCTGTACAATAAAAAGATTGAATGTTATAAAAACACTAACTTAATATCCATAAGCTTTGCTCGTACCTCGGCCACTTACAAAGATCCTCGGGGGCTATACAGTATACATAATTTACCAATTAGATCGATCCGCACCATTACTAGGGTTGCAGGAATCTAGCCATCTTCGGGTAAAGACTGATGGTAGAAAATTATAGATAATTGACCGATTACAGGCTGGCCGAAGGCGGCACCGGCACCGAAGCGGCCGAGACGGGCCGGGACGTAATGTACTGATTATAAATGGAACCAGACATGTAATAGCATCGATTTTGATCCTCGATTCAGCAAGGCTTATTATACTAAGTGAGGACCGAACACGAGATCGGTGACGGCGTAATCGTCCATAATCATAGTGTGGAAGCAGCTCCATGTAAATTGGAAGTCAATTCCCACAAACTCGCTATTTACCTCTATCGTATCGGTTGAGTTATTTCGTTTTTTGTTTAACTAACTTATATACAACTTATACAGCTTTCTTATATGTATTTAAAAATAAGTAGACAAGTTATATTGAACATAATGAAATACTGGTACGAAACGAACAGTAGCTTCCTGCCCGTCAATTGCTCCTAAATAAAAACTTATGTGCAACAAAAATCGAAAAATATTGTGCAAAGTATTAAAAAGCTTTGTGAATCTTTTTATAAAAGGTTATCAGATAAAAACTGAAACTCTATACATTCTACATTTTTTAAATCAATGAAGTAAAATAACCGTAAAGGTATAATATTAAATCTTTACCTTACAAGAAAATCCTCTAATACAGTTGAGATAACCTCTCAGGGCGGCGTTCCCTGAAGGGTCATCCCTTTATTTCTGCAACAATCGCTCGGAAATTGATATTGATGTGGAAAGGGCAGATTTTCCATAAAAATAGGGTTTATTTGAATAAAGGATGGGCGGCCCGTGCGGGCCCTGACGTGTACGTCGGGTTACTTTATAAGATTGTCTAGTCTCGTAGGGACCCCGGTGATGCATGGACCCGACCGGACTCAAAAATATCGGCGGATGACGGAACTGTAACCATCTGGCGAAACCTAAAGTCATTTTAGTAATAACTCTTCAAGTTTGATATGATGATGGGGAAAATAAAAGAGTTGCCCACTTGCCCAGTGCCCTTGCTACATCGATGATAGATTTTGTCGATTTTTGAATTCATATATAAATACTGCTTTATGTTAACTATACATCTTTATATTTACTTGCTTATTTACCGTCTTTATAGTTGATATAATTTATAAAGTAAAATAATATCACCCTCATTCCAAAGAAGTTAAAAATATACCTACAGCTACCCACCAACAGCTATACAAATATACTTTATTGCACACCCGGGACAAAAACAAAACATACAACATAAAGAGAGGTACAATATAATGTGCAGTAGGCGGCCTTATCGCTTTAAGCGATATCTTCCAGGCAACCTTCAGGTGATGGAAAAATCATAAGATACATAATATACGGGTGCAAAAGGCGTATGAAATAGATACTACCCTCAAATAAATAAATAACAAAAATAAAAAATTCAAACCTTCGCAAGCTGCAAAGCAGTAGTAATACTATTACGTAAATGCTATAATATATGTATACTGAAATATAATACTTAATATATAATCAAAAATATAATAAATAAATAACTAACACACACACACACAAAATGAAACTGCATTAGAACAAATGGTTAGGTAGTGTATCCACACTGCAATTCAAATTTTTTTATTTTTTTTTTATTTACTTCTAAACCCGCATTTGACCTCGATCTCACCTGATGGTAAGCGACGATGAGGTGGTGATGGTGCATGCGGGTCCAGTAAATGCCTATTCACTCTGGCCTTGAAGATCCCAAGGTTGTAGGTTTCGGAAATTATCTTTCAGTCGCTTATCAATACAACAATCAAACAACAACAATTTTGTGCAATAAAGAGTATTCATTCATTCATTCAATCACAAAAGAAATCGATCTGTTTAAACGAACTACAATTGCTAACGTATTGTAATGAAGTCCCAGATGAGCCGAGATCAACGAAAATAAAAATATTGACGTCAACGGAAGATATATCGACGGGTAATAGGCGTGACATTACAGCCGCGCCGGTGACCCCCACGGGAATCGAACCCGTACTAACACATGGCGAGCCGGCACTGTCCGCGGATGAATTAGTTTTACCCCATTTCACGGAACTTTGTTCCACCCTAGCTTTGTTGTACCGCCATTAAAACAAAAGTTGATATTTTATTTAATCTCTCTCTATCCTACCTTATTTTTGGTATAAGGTATGCTTATATTATACCTTAGGTTCCGAAGGTACGAAATTAAACATTACTTATAGGAATGTTTAAATTTAATTGTTAAATTCAAATATTTCCTAATTTACGTGTATATTTGATCTCGATGATTAGAATCTGAAGGTACGAAATTAAACATTACTTATAGGAATGTTTAAATTCAATCGTTAAATTCAAACATTTCCTAATTTACGTGTATATACACGTAAATTAGGAAATGTTTGAATTTTATTTCCATGAGCTGAATTTGAACCTGGGACCTTGTTAAAGAATACATAATTAAGTTAAAGGACACATATACGACTATGCCACATGGTATTATTGTTAAGTAAAATAAGTATACTTACATAAATTATGCTTTTTTCTAATTGGGGTCTATTGGTAATGAATTAATGATAAAATATTCTAAAAGAAATATTTATGTATAAAATATTTTTTAATTATTTTATACAGGGCGTCCCACGGCCATGGTACACGGAGGGAAAGTACTTTAAATATTGAAGATAGAAGATTTTGGTTAAAGAAGACTTCATTTTATTTTTAAAAGTAAGGAATTCTGCATTCAAAGTTTTTTTAAAAAGACACTGCTTGAGCCGGGATTCGAACCGGTAAGTAATGAAAAAAAAAACATCCTGTATTTTACGATGCCGATCGAAAGGGTTGATTATAAGGATCAATTCCTTCTTAGTAACAAAGTATCTAAAATTAAAGGAAGACCATGAAATTTAACATTTTATTTTAAAAAATTAAAATTTAATTTATTAAATGCTCAAAATGTGATCCATTCTGTAGTATACAAATACTTACTCTTTTAATATTTTTGTATATTTGTAGTAAAGAACAAATGTATTAAAGAATACAGAATTAAGTTAAAGGACACATATACGACCATGCCACATGGTTTTATTGTTAAGTAAAATAAGTATACATAAATTATGCTTTTTTTTCTAATTGGGGTCTATCGGTAATGAATTAATGATAAAATACTCTGAAAGAGATATTTTTGTATAAAATATATTTTTGTTAATATATATTTGTTTGTAGTTGTCTTGTGTTCCTAAATAAGTAAATACTGTCGTCCTTCTTCAAAATTACTTTGTTTTCTTGATTTTATTATACAAATTGCTCCACCGAAGTATTTGTGTTCTATACCATAGTCAATAATCAAATTGAGTGTTTTGTTTTCTTTACCAGAGACATTATCACGTTATTTACAAAGTAATCACGAAAACTTACTTGCTTTAATGACACACACATTAATGTCTCAATTTAAGAAACTCAATACTTTTACATTACTTATACATATACAACCTACCTATACTAACTACTACTCTATCGTACTTTTCAATAATGATAAAGTCTGTTAAATATATAAGTACCAATGTATAAATGTCAAATAACTTCATGTTAACGCCATATATCGTTATTTTTTAATTACACTATACACATTTGTACTCATCTAATATTCATATAATTATACCTGTTCCTTTCCTACCTATCACCTTAGAGACAAGACCGAAAGAATACGCGTATCGTGATGACATCACAATGTCATCTGCCAATCAAATTCACTCGTGAAATGACTTCTGTCGCAACGGTCACGCAAAACCAACGCTCATCGGAATTAATTAATTTCCACGCTAATTACTCTAATATTGTAACTGAACTATCGCCGCGAGTGCTCTAAGTGCTCAGCCCTTCAAACTTTGGTGGAAACCAGAAGATACCAACCGCCGGAGATCAGATTCAGGAGCTTTTCAAGTAAGTCTTGTATCATCTCCTTCTGGCTCTCTGCCGCAAATTTTTCCACCACTACATATATAGAATGTCCAACTTTCGTCCCAAATTATGGTTCAGTTTCTCCAAAATAAGAGTATTAAGTATATTAACAATATTATTCTTCAAATAGGTACCTTGTCGTGTAAGCCGTAAAATACTGCTAAAAATAGGTACCTATTAATATTATTCTCTTCTCTTCTAAGGCTCAATTTACATTGCCGCGGAATGGAATGGAAGCGAATTTTCGCAACGTAATTGTACATAGCATAATGAACTTTATGTCAATTGTGGAACATACAAACTAAATACGAGCCAAAAAAGAGGTCGCGCCTCTTCCGGGGAATCCTCGCGCATTCTTGAGAATTCCCCTAGCGGTAAAGCGTATTTAGTTTGTATGTTACACAATTGACATAAAGTTCATTATGCTATGTACAATTACGTTGCGAAAATTCGCTTCCATTCCATTCCGCGGCAATGTAAATTGAGCCTAAGTCATTTTCCTCATTGCCGAGGGTCGTGATCATTCTAAGGAATTAAAGCACATAGAATGACTCTCGTGGCAGATTTAATGGGGTGGTTTGCCATTGCCATCCCCATTTTACACACTGGTTATCTCAGTATGCAGGTTTCCTCACAATGTTTTCATTCACCGTCAGAGCTGACGGTAAATGTACGTAAGTCTTTCGAAAAAACCGAAAACTGTACCAATGAGTGTTCATGACATTGCATGGTTTCGAAATCGGACCTCCCGCACAGGAATCCGACATCCCAGCCACGACGCCACTGACGCTCTCATTTATTATAGATGCACCTCAATTAATTAACTACTTAATCAATTAATATACCAAAGAAGCCATTTAATGAACACAAGAAAAAACTTCACTTCGATTTCTGTTCTGAACAAACATTGAAAACCAAAATTCTAAGCATGTAATTCAGTATCATATCCTCATTATTTCTCATGAAGCAATCTGTTTAGACTTAATAGACGAGTCTCCTTTGCAACACTTATGCAAAACGGAACAAAGTATAACCCTCATATCATTAACATTGTACAAAAGCTCAAAAAAGCTTCGCTCCAAACTGTATCCAACACTAAGATACTAAGGTCTAAAGTCGAAGGTTCATGTTTAGGAGTAGCAGCAAAGAATTGACATGTACACCGCAGTTCAATTAGGCTAATGGCCTAGGGCTGAAGGGATTAAATTAATTAGTAAGAAAGTTTCGCTCCATTTCGGTAACAACGCCTTTGTTTGTCGCGGCGTCTTGGGTTTTTTGTAAGCAAATTAGATACGGTAATTCCTATTGGACTTTCTTTCCTTGATTAGTTGAAGGAAAGTTTCCTACTTGGATTTAATTCGACGCAAGCATGTTCTATTTCTTCATTACTAGGTATCAATTAAAATGATGTCATTTGCTAAGAAGATTTTATCTTATCTTATGATAGGGGGCCGGGAATAACCAGTGGCACTTCGACCCTTGAGGATCTTTTGTGCCTACCCCATTTTACCCACTGGTCATATCAATGTGCAGGTTTCCTCACGATGTTTTCCTTCACCGTTAGAGCAGTCGGTAAATGACGTAAGTCTTCGAAAAATACGAAAAACTCATTGGTATGTGGCACTGCACGGTTTCGAACCCAGACCTCCCGCATGGGTGTCCGGTGCCCTAGCCACTGTGCCACCGACGCTCTTGCTAAGAATATACTCTTAAAGTTTGTAGACTTATCAAAGAGAATAGGCATTTTTTTTACTTTACTTTGTTAGAAACACTACTAAAACACTGAACGAATTAATTAATATATTAATAATCTACCATTAAATTTCCAGTAAATGTAAGTATGAAAAAGCTTTGAAAATTATTAAAATACCTATACACACATTTACCGAGCACTTAACTTATTAATCTTCCAAAACCCAAACCCTCCGAACGTTTAAACGAGCAACAAATACCGTAGAGCGCTGGCAACACCTAATTAACGATATTAAAATACGTCCTCGACCGCAAAGGAGCGTCACAAACATTGCATTCGCACGTTGTAAGCCATAAAACGCAAACGCTGCCCCTCCTTATTTATACGAATGAGAATTTTAAATTAACTGCGCGGAGCATCCCTAGCGGAGAGCGGACGGTGCGGTGCCCCGGCTCCGGTGCGAGGTGTTTTGGTTTGTTCCACTTGTGCAATCACTAATCCATAGGTGAAATAGGTTCTAGCTCAACTTTTTGGGGAACCCTGTCGAAAAATTATCGATTTTTAACGGTCCCAAATTAATTGATAAGGGCATTTGTAGGTGGTTTACAAATATTTTTCATTAACCACTAAAGTAAAAATATCTATGCTGTAGTCCACAACAATGTTCCAGAGGTGCATTGGATGTCTCGTGTCACCTTTGACCCATTGTCGCATTGCCAATAATTTAACGACAATATGGATAAATACTTATATTTGTGTTGTTGTTTTACTGTACTTTTGTTGTAATTTACTGACATTATTATAATTATAAAATTCTCTTATATAACGTTTTCCATAAACCTTGCACACCTACTGCCTCTTTCTTGAAATTATTTCCTCTGCCCGAAGGTTGCCTGGAAGAGATCACTCTTAGCTATAAGGCCGCCTAAATTGTACTTCACTATTTTGTTTTCTATCTCATGTTTGTTGTTTTATATTTGTGTAATAAAGTGTATTTTACTTTTGCTTTACTTTACTGAATTTGTAATTTGTATTGTATTAGAAGACTAAGCTGAGTAATAAGCTGAGTTGAGGCCCTTTTCACAATAACAGCAGACCATCAGACATGATTTCAATATGTTTACCTTTGACTACATAATTATTTTATCATAATTATAACTGTTTCGGTCATTGCTGTGTGTGAAATAAACGTATTAGGTACTTACTTACTTACTATAATTTATTGTATCTGTAATGCTACTGGAAAATAAATATATTTCGTTTTACTTCATTAAATAAACAGTGCAATTCATTTCAGAGGATCAAATCAAACACTGTAGACCCATGTTGAACACGCCGATATTTTATACGGGGCCATTATGTCGCGTTCTTGTAAACAAGTCGCGGGCACTTGTCGCAGATATATCTTGGCGCGGTCAGTTTCGTGTTTAAACCTTTTCGCATAGCCCTACCGTGGAAAACAGCCTTTATTAATATGGGTAATATAGGCAGAGACTGGATGTATCGCTCTCTTAGACTTTTAATAGAGCATGCGAGTCTAGTCTAACAGATTTTCTGGATATTATAACTGAGTATGGACTCTATGTGTTCGCAACAGAACACTAGTTTAGTGATTGTATCCAAACTTCAATATGCGACTTTAAAAAGGTAAAAAATAGGAATTACCAGCCGCTCTAAACATTGTGAGGAACACTATGGACTATATATGTGAGATGAAGTAATTTTGTAACAGAATTATGAATCTTTTATACTTGTGAGAAACACTATGGACTATATATGTGGGATGAAGTAATTTTGTAACAGAATTATGAATCTTTTATACTTGTGAGGAACACTATGGACTATATATGTGGGATGAAGTAATTTTGTAAGAGAATTATGAATCTTTTATACTTGTGAGGAACACTATGGACTATATATGTGGGATGAAGTAATTTTGTAACAGAATTATGAATCTTTTATACTTGTGAGGAACACTATGGACTATACATGTGGGATGAAGTAATTTTGTAACAGAATTATGAATCTTTTATACTTGTGAGGAACACTATGGACTATACATGTGGGATGAAGTAATTTTGTAACAGAATTATGAATCTTTTATACTTGTGAGAAACACTATGGACTATACATGTGGGATGAAGTAATTTTGTAACAGAATTATGAATCTTTTATACTTGTGAGGAACACTATGGACTATATATGTGGGATGAAGTAATTTTGTAACAGAATTATGAATCTTTTATACTTGTGAGGAACACTATGGACTATATATGTGGGATGAAGTAATTTTGTAACAGAATTATGAATCTTTTATACTTGTGAGGAACACTATGGACTATATATGTGGGATGAAGTAATTTTGTAACAGAATTATGAATCTTTTATACTTGTGAGAAACACTATGGACTATACATGTGGGATGAAGTAATTTTGTAACAGAATTATGAATCTTTTATACTTGTGAGAAACACTATGGACTATATATGTGGGATGAAGTAATTTTGTAACAGAATTATGAATCTTTTATACTTGTGAGGAACACTATGGACTATACATGTGGGATGAAGTAATTTTGTAACAGAATTATGAATCTTTTATACTTGTGAGGAACACTATGGACTATATATGTGGGATGAAGTAAGTTTGTAACAGAATTATGAATCTTTTATACTTGTGAGGAACACTATGGACTATATATGTGGGATGAAGTAATTTTGTAACAGAATTATGAATCTTTTATACTTGTGAGAAACACTATGGACTATATATGTGGGAGGAAGTAATTTTGTAAGAGAATTATGAATCTTTTATACTTGTGAGGAACACTATGGACTATATATGTGGGATGAAGTAATTTTGTAAGGGAATTATGAATCTTTTATACTTTTGAGGAACACTATGGACTATATATGTGGGATGAAGTAATTTTTAAGAGAATTATGAATCTTTTATACTTGTGAGGAACACTATGGACTATATATGTGGGAGGAAGTAATTTTGTAAGAGAATTATGAATCTTTTATACTTGTGAGGAACACTATGGACTATATATGTGGGATGAAGTAATGTTGTAAGAGAATTATGAATCTTTTAACGTATTAACTTTTTTCTAGGTAGTACCTAGTAGTACAAACATATAATATAATATGTTGCTGGTTCTCTTCTAGAAATTAAATATAATGATATATTGAGTTTATTTCGTGTTTTGTACTTTAATCCTTTTTTAGGTACTTTTACCTACATTTGAAAGAATTTATTTTAATGTATTTTTTCAGTCATCATCATCATCAGCCTAATAATGTCCCCACTGTTGGGGCACAGGCCTCCCCTTGCACAAGGGGGTACGGGCCATGATACACCGAGCGGGCGGATTTCACACGCCTTCGGACTTTTAATTTCCTCAGACATGCAGGTTTCCTCACGATGTTTTCCTTCACCGTTAGAGCAGTCGGTAAATGTACGTAAGTTTTAGAAAAAATCCGAAAATTTCATTGGTACATGGCATTGCATGGTTTCAAACCCGGACCTCCCGCATGGGAATCCGGCGTCCTAGCCACTAGACCACCGACGCTCCTATTTTTTCAGTAATTGTGACAAAAGGATTAAGGGTCAAGAAGAGCGTCAGTGGCACAGTGGCTAGGGCAGCGGTGGCTCCCATGCGGGAGGTAAGGGTTCGAAACCGTGCAGTGCCATGTACCAATGAGTTTTTCGTATTTTACGAAGACTTACGTACATTTACCGACTGCTCTAACGGTGAAGGAAAACAACGTGAGGAAACCTGCACACTGAGATGGCCAGTGTGTAAAATGGGCTAGGCACAAAAGATCCTCAAGGGGCGATGTGCCGCTGGGTTATTCCCGGTCCCCCATCATAAGATAAGAAGTTAGAAGGGTCAAAATGCTGCTATTACTGTAGGTACTTATAGACTTTTTTTTATCTCTCCTCATTTCCAATGCTACACAAAGCTTTAACTCTATATTCTGCAAGCTCGACTAGCTTCGAGACAGAATCAATGAACCATTTTATTGAGTAGCAAGAGTTATGCAGCTATGGCAGCGGGCCGCGAGGGCGCGCTCCTATCAATCATTGGAGGATTTTTTGAATTTAATAAAATAAAATTTGTATTTTGTCATTGGGGCTCCCTCGCGTTTTTCGCAGGGATGGACTTGGGGCCTTAGAGTAGAAATTATAGAATAAAATAGAAAAAAAGTTAACAGTAAAGTATCCTTAACACTGAAGTCGATCGCAGAATAGCACAGTCCTGGTCCGCCTTTGGAGCTAATGCTAACATTAACAAAAACCATCCCCCATCATCTAAACAGCAAAGTATTCGAGCAGTGTGTCTCGCCAGTTTTTACGTACGGAATGGAAACTACCACGTTGACAAAGAAGTCCGCTGAGAAGCTTAGAGTGACACAAAGAGCGATGGAAAGGGCGATGCTCGGTGTAACACTGCTAGACCACAAACAGAACGAGTGAATCAGACAAAGGACGAAGCTTAGAGACGTGGTAGACCTCATCGAACGCCGGAAATGGAGATGGGCGGGACACATTGCACAGATGGACAGGGACCGGTTGACCAGAAGAACGCTGGAGTGGAGACCACGGCAAAACACGCGGGGACAAGGTAGCCCACCTATGAGATGGGTGTTCATTCGGGGAATAGCGGGCCACAACTGGATACGCACCGCCTGCGACCGTTGGAAGTGGAAGAAGGTGGAGGAGGCCTATGTCCGAAGGCGGACCACAACTGGCTGAGATAGATAGATCCTTAACACACAACAAAACGCTACATGTTCTTATAGCAGAATCTCAAGTCAAATAGAAAACTAAAAAACGCCATATGGTGTCTCTATTAGTCTCTCTTATTCTTCTAAGTCATTTTCCTCATTGTTGAGGGTCGTGATCATGCTAAGGAATTAATCACATAGAACAACTCTCGCGGCACATTTAATCGGGTGGTTTGCCATTGCCTTCCCCATCTATTAGTCTCTATCTATACATAAATTAAACGTCATGTTGACAGCGATTTGAAAATTTTCAGGTGCAAAATGGCCAAGTGAAAATATATATTTTTAATTTTAATTATCTATTACACTTATACTGACAAAGGCTTTAAATACGTTTGTTTTGTGACTAATGGTAACGATTGATAAAACATACTCTATATAATTACAAGTAGGTTGGGTACCTAGTAGGTATTATTAAGAACGAGCTTAACGTTTTTAAAGCAAACAAAGAAAAATGCCTTACTCGGAGTGAACAAGAACATTGTGCTAAATCAATTGTAGGAACGCGCTATGTGAGGACATGGATGACGTAACGTCAGTTGTATGAAAGGGAAAAGGGAAGATCTTCCACCAGGCGGGGTGTTGTGCTTGGTAACCAGATGTGCTGGTCCAACTATGGATGTTTGGAACTCGTATACGAAGTCCCAGGAAAATTTCGATAGCGCGTTCTACGCCGATGTGAGTAGGTACTGTATCGTAGTGGCGCGCGTCGTTCGTCGCCACACAATGATAAAAACTATATGTCTTCAATAAAATGTCAATAAGTTCTAAATGCAGTCCTGTGTGGCGGTAAGAGCTGGCACGGCGGCAATGCAGTGCATCTGTTGCCGCCCGGCTCCCCCCTCCTCACCCCCCTTGCGACCCGAGGAACTTCCGCAACGCGAATGTGCAGCTTCACAGGCAAAATAGATAACGAACAGAAAACAAACATAATTCCTTGCCGGTAGATACACAAATAAAGGAAAAGTAAAAACTACAGGAATAGTAGCACGATATGTACAAAGGCGGCCTATCGCTTAAAGCGATCTCTTCCAGGCAACCTTTGAAGTTAATTGCACATTAAAGAGATTAGTGACAGTGTAGTGTGAAGATATGAAATAGGTTCATCAGCAGTCTATTCTAGTCCACTGCTGGACATAGGCCTCTCCCAGGGCGCGCCATTGAGCCCGATCTTCGGCTCTTCTCATCCAGTCGCTGCCAGCCACCTTACGCAGATCGTCGCTCCATCTAGCAGGGGGGCGTCCCACACTACGTTTGCCCAAACGCGGTCTCCATTCCAGAACTCGTCTACCCCAGCGGTTATCGGTTCTGCGATCTCCTCATTTCGAATTCGATCCAGCAGAGATACTCCGAGCATAGCTCTTTCCATAGCACGCTGAGCGACTTTCAATTTGTGAACTAGTCGCACCGTCAGTGTCCACGTTTCGGCTCCGTAGGTTACTGAATACTGAAATAGGTTACTGTTACTTAATACACAGTAGAGTTAGTAAAATAAAAGTAATATGATATACATAAATAATTATGTAAGTACTCGTATACTAAAATAGTTAAATGCATAGATATACAAGTTTGCAAGCGAACATGCCCTTGCTGCTCTCATGATCTGCGGTGCGTTTTCAAATATGAATACAGGCCAATCCGGGAGAGGCATCGACGACCGCACATTTCGCACAGGAAGTCTCCGTCGGTTCCATCTTCTCGGTTTCTTTTCCTCACAACGTCCTTGCCAGCTTAAGTCGCTGCCTCTTCCAACGTCTTTCTCCATTTGGTGCGATCTTTGGCCTGCTCTTCTAAGCTTCTTCTTCAAAGCCAATATCAGCGCAGTGATAGCGATATGTCGAGTCGAGTCAAGGCAGTCGCACAATCGCAAGACGCTCTGTCGTTTACACTTGGCTTACAAAATCCGGAACTTTCTTGTCGGTCCAGCTAAATAAGTGTAAGTACTTACTCATGGTGCGCGGCCTTGCGTGCCCGCCAGACCGCTAGTAGGGAGTTTCCTTTCTGTTACTTATCTAATTTGTGTCACCGCTAACATTGTGAAAAACCGCAACAAAGAAAGTGGTATTGCTTTTCATGGAAATTGGAAAAAGTAAACAGCACCATTGCTAATGTTAATATTGACAAAGCAAATATTTTTCGCAATCAATTTGCTTACAATCTATTTATAGGATGAAATGGTAATTTATTTAGCTCACTGTCTGAATCAGAGATGCAAAAAATAATAGTAGGTACTAATCTGAATATGAATAACGGTATACTAAAGTACCTATGCCAGTAGGTACCCACATCTATGTATGGACTATAGGATTTAGTATGTTCTAACTCAAGGCATTTATTTATTATTATAATTATTTAAAACGGTTAGGTACATAGTTAGGGAAGAGGAAGACCGAGGATAAGCTACTTCGATCAAATCAAAGAGAAGGCTGGCGTTGCGTCGTATAAGGAGGTCAAGGAAAGGGCCCTAGACAGGACACAGTGGCGTTTACTACACCGACAAGAGCATAGCTCTTAAATTGAAGAAGAAGAAGGTACATAGTTAGACCACTTACATTTATTAATTAGCTAAATATCCATATCATTTTTACAACTTATAATTACATAAAAAGGATGGTATAAGGACGCCGAGGATAGGGAAAAATGGAAAGGAAGAGGGGAGGCCTTTGCCCAGCAGTGGGACAGCCAATAGGCTATTAAAAAAAAAATTACATAAAAAAACATACATCTCACACTCTCACAGTAGCACAGACATGCTCTTCTGATACATAAATAAGTAAACAGAAATTAGTATATAATATGTCCTGACAAAAACTGGAAAACTGATTTTCGTAAATACGGAACACACCTAAGAATAGTTTCGTTTTGTAAAATTCCAAGTCTTGAAAAATTTATTTACTTCCAGAACAAAGTCTCTTGTCAGCGAATAAAGTGCACATTCGTGGTTCTGAATTCCCAACAGATCCGCATCGGAGAACTTTATTGTCGGAACGAGTTCGCGGAGAATGATATCTGTCCAAATATACGGGTTGTAAAGATACGCTTCTCCTCCGTATGAGGTAATAGTGTTACGGAACCCTAAGTTGTTAGTTCTTTTCTTTGTTTTTAAGCGGATCTATTTTCTTTGTTTCTATTCTAATTTATTGTAATTATCAATCAGTACAAAATATTAATTTAAAGTAGGTACATATATGACAAGTATAGGAGTATGTAGAGTCTTCCTTACACAGGCACACACACACTTCAATACCTATATACGAGTATTAGTCGTATCTATAATAGTAAAAGGTCTTTCAAATAGGGCGGGTCGATGTTAATAATTTGTGGCGGTTATTCAGTCACTGATGCCAAATCACCATTGCAAGTTACACGGTTCAGCAGCATGTGCAAATGATAAAACTTTATTATCAAAATGAGTGTTCGTTAGTGCAAACGTTGCGTGCATTGCGCCCATTTTACGGCAAACGCGGTGGCCCTTCAAAGTCTACTCTCCAACGATTGGTGACCAAATTTGAGACGACCGGTTCGGTCAACAACCAACCAACACCTTTACGTCAAAGGAACGCCAGATCGGCCGAGAACATCGCCGCTGTACGTGAGAGTGTTCAGGAGACTCCGAGGCAGTCGATTTCTCGCCGTGCACAAGAACTCGGCCTTTCGCAGACTTCAACTTAGAGAATTTTGCGTCGGGACTTGGGCCTGCATCCGTACAAGATCCAACTGACCCAAGAGCTCAAAGTTAATGACCATAGACAACGCCGTATGTTCGCTAAATGGGCTTCGGAACGCTTGGAAGAGGACCCCGATTTTGGACGAAAAATAATCTTTAGCGACGAGGCACATTTTTGGATGAATGGTTTTTTTAATAAGCAAAATTGCCGTATATGGGATGACCACAACCCACATGAGGTTCACCAGGTGGCAATGCATCCACAAAAAGTTACTGTTTGGTGCGGATTTTGGTCTGGCGGCGTCATTGGTCCGTAATTCTTCGAAAACGACGTTGGCGAGGCCATCACCGTCAACGGCGAGCGCTACAGATCAATGATTAACAATTTCTTTTGGCTTGAATTGAACAATATGGACGTGGACGACATGTGGTTTCAGCAAGACGGCGCTACGTGCCACACAGCGAACGACACAATGGACATTCTGCATGAACGGTTTGAGGGTAGGGTTATCTCTCGCAGAGGTGACGTGAATTGGCCACCAAGATTGTGTGATTTGACTCCGCTAGACTTTTTCTTGTGGGGTTTTCTGAAGTCGCAGGTCTATGCCAATAAGCCACAATCGACCGTTGCCCTGAAAGCCAACATAACACAGGCCATCGCTCAGATTCAGCCGGATCTATGCAGCAGAGTCATTGAAAATTGGACCTCTCGGATTCGTGCCACCATTCGAAGCCACGGCGGACATTTGAACTATGTTATATTCCATTCATAATGGCATAAAAGGGCCTTTCAAATAAAAAATATATTTCGTTAATATCTCACACACATCTTGTTTTATTCAATTTTAACATCGACCCGTCCTTGTTGAAAGACCCTTTATTTATCTATGTAAGTAATTAGATATTACCGGTACATGAGGCACTGCAACTTAGTCCTCAAGGTTACCAGCACATTGAAAACCCTCTACATTAAAGTGAGATGAGACATGTTGCTCGTCTGCTCTCCATATACAAAAAAGGAAACCAAAATTAAGAATTATACTGTATTATAAAGTAGTATATAAAATTAACAGCCAAGATGTTCTCGACGTCTAAATTACAATTTAACAACAAAGTTGCAACACTCTACCTCCATTTACATCTTTTATTTAACTACTCTATATTCAGAAGTCCCGATGACCATGCAAATTACCGTAATTAAACGCTAATCAAAAATAAATGTAAAAACTTACGTAAGAAATAATATTTTTCCTCTTAACGCAAATCGGGACATCGCTGCCGACACCTCAGACTCGGATACCGATCTCACACACGCAGAAAAAAACAGATACCAGACGGACTCTGGTATAATTTAAATATTGCAACGTACGCGCATGGCATGCGATTGCAATGCTCCGAAGACCCACTGTTATTGCAAACTAACTTCGGTGTATTATTCGAAATCATGGATGAAAGAAAGTCAACGTTGTTTCAGAGTAGCATTCAAAAGGACAACAGTTGTAAAAGGTCAAAGGCCTGAATAAGGGAAGCCACTGTGCCCTTGCATGCGTGCATTGTGTACAATTTTAAGTAAAAACGTCACAGTCATCAAAAGGTTTTTGGACAAAGGATGTCCTCACCAAGTGCGATATAAGACTTTATCTTTTGTGCAAAAACCTTAAGTGCTATTTTAGACAGGAATGTTCATGAAAGTTTGTATGAAATTTCACTGTTACGTGTTACGTTAAACCTTAAACGATTATGATTTTCTTGAGATTGCTAATTTTGCCTAGATATATAGGCACTTATAAAATTAAAAAATTAACAAGCAGTTATTCTTCTGTTACCCCCTTCGACTTTATTGCATTGAAATTATGGAAGGAAGTAGGTAAATGAAGTCGAGAAGTAAGTACAACATAAATTCCACTTGATTTTGAACTAAATAAAATCCTACAAGCCCTAAAAGCTTACAAGACGAAGACAAGCTTCTCTATGTCGTTTTGTGTAGATGCAACTCCATGTTAAAAACACAAAAAAGGGTTATTTTCTCAAATTGTGAAGTTACGGTGGAGTGCTGGGCCGAAATAATGATTAATGATGGCAAATAAGCGGGTGAGCGTGGACGACGGCCCTCGGCCCTCGGCCCTCGGCCGGCATCGGCAGTTAGCGCAAAAGGCGGCGGTGCAGCGAGGTGCAGTGAACCTAGCGTGCCGGTGCAAAACCCGATGAAACTGAGACCTGTCAGGTAGAAATAATGTTGAAAGAGAGGAGATGAGTACTTTTGGCCACCGAATCAGATTGACCTATAAAGGCAATGCCTTACTAAAAACGAGTTGAAAGTGATAGTAGGTACCTAAGCTACGACGGGGTCATTTCAACTTCCATCCTTAGCCATTAAATAAATAAAAAAGATCGCCCTTCCGCTCGTCGCCTTCTTATAAAAACTTAAACAAACTAAAACTGTAATTTTTCTGCACTATTAATTGAAAATTTTACACAAATACTATGAATGTGTGGTCAATACAGCTCAAACATTCTTTCTGCATTATTAAATTAGTAAAAAAAAACTTAAAACTTAGTGAAATATTCAAAAGTAATATTTTGTATGAAAATCGGTGTGTTACATTACAATCGACACTTTGGTACAATTGCCCGTTGGCAATGATTTTAACTCTCGCATTTGAAAAAAATCTGGTTTTTGTTTAATAAGCAATTGATTTTAATTTAATAATCAATCCGCACGCCAACCATAAAAAGGTGCAAAATAATTTCTTGCACAAATTGTCGGCGCGGTTTCAGACGGAGTATTAATCAATTGATGGTAATTAATTTTAGTTGCGAGGCGGCGATAGGTACATCAGTCGCAGTACGACAGGTGGGCCAAATCTACAGGAAACGCTGCCTAATTAGACCGAGCCGAAGCCTTCCGACCTGGGGAAATGTTACCGGAATAAATGGAACAAATGTAGCGGAGGTTTAATCATAATCTTCATTTCTTTTCACCTGCTGTGGTTGTGCGATTTAGCAATTCTCTTGTTATTTATGGGCACATTGACAGAGCAGTTTTTTTACCTATAGGTAATCTTTGAGAAAATATGTTTTTATTTTTTTAAACATATAGGTATGTCTAAATTATAACGGTGAAGTTATTATTAATTATTAACGGTAATAATTATGACTGTGAAAGGAAACATCGTGAGGAAACCTACACACTGAGATGAAAACCTACACACATTAAATCTGCCACGAGAGTCGTTCTATGAATGATAGAACGACTCTCGTGGCAGATTTAATGGGGTGGTTTGCCATTGCCTTCCCCATTTCACACACTAACCAGTGTCTGAAATGGGGAAGGCAATGGCAAATCACCCCATTAAATCTGCCACGAGAGTCCTGGAGTGGTTTGCCATTGCCATTATTTAAAAGAAGTATTTTAAAAGTATGATTTAACAAGGACACTGGGCATGTGCCTTATATGTCTTAAATTCGATATAAGTATTATTTTTATTGCCAATTTTGCTTAAAAAATCTTATTTAAACACTGGGGCATTTTGTAATACGAGTGAGGCGTATTAGCCAATGCTCACTTTACAAAACGCCCCAACACAGGTTTAAAAAAAACTTAATTTTTAATGTTATCTGTCGTTTCTATTACGATTACCAATTGCCATATTGTTGCCAAAATACCAAATATTGTTCCAAAATAAAGACTGATTATATCTGATATATTTTTCGTTTAATTTGATATATTTTTTAAAGTGGGGCATATTACCGAGTTTTACCCTAATGGTAATCTTTGAGAAAATATGTTTTTAATTTTTTTAAACATATAGGTATGTCTAAATTATAACGGTGAAGTTATTATTAATTACTAACGGTTATAATTATGACGGTGAAAGGAAACATCGTGAGGAAACCTACACACTGAGATGATCACTCATAGAACGACTCTCGTGGCAGATTTAATGGGGTGGTTTGGCAGATTTAATGGCAAACCACCCCATTAAATCTGCCACGAGAGTCGTTCTATGAATGATCACTACCCTCAGCAATGAGGAACACGTCTTAGAAGATGTCTAAAATATAACATAACTCTATAATTATAACATAATCTCCACACTACCGGGATTTCGGTTTTCGGGTACCCGATTCTGCATTCCATAGTAATGAAAGATTCTTCGGTTTTGCCATGGTCTTATCTTACACACCTTTGATATTACCAGTTGTGTATTATAGGCAGTGCATGCACATACTTACCATAAGTTAATAGGTGTAAGGCTATATTTTTGAGTACAGAGAAAAAAAATTGCCATGTCAGAAAAAATTTAAAGTTACAACGGAGTCAACCTAAATACGTATCATATTAAGAAAGTTAAGTATTATTTTGTGAATTTGATAAAATTGACTAACGTTTCCTCTAATAAACCAAAGCACATCATGTGAAAGTTACATCATTACATGAAATGTCATCAAGGTAATAAATCCTTGGATATTCATGCGGGTACCACGAGTGTCAGGAATGCAGAAGTATGATTAATCTTAACACTATTACATCAAGGTTACACAAGGATCACAGATTAAACCTAGCATTAAAAAAGTAACATTATTAGCCATTTAATAATATCATACTATTCCCATAGTGCCAACATGTTTACTAAGTACTTACTTACATTATCTCAAAAAAGGTTCTTACTACTTATATTACGATAATTATCTTTCAGAAATTAATATCGTACAATTTTTTATTTTTCATAACTACGGAAAATTTAATGTCATCCATACTCACATTAATAACTAGTTGCATAGAAGGTAAACTAGATATATTTTAACTTTCGTTACGATTTCCATTCCCAAAATTAGGCACTGAAAGTTCTTCATATTGTTCCTCAGTCCAATATACTGTACATCATCATCATCATAGGCCTGTTACGTCTATTGCAGACGATTTAAGCAGCGTCGCGAAGGCATCGCTTTTCGTGGCTAAATAACCCTATTCGGGAGCGGCACACACGCCCGCAAGCGGTGGTGCGCCGGGTAGATGAGTGATCTCTCGGTACTGTACACTACACTCACAAAAAGAATCTTCGAACTGAAATTCACACGTAACACCTTAAAATATATTTAGTTGCGGACACACCGAGAGCATCTGACGCTGACGCTAATGAGCCTCAACCCTTGACATGTTTCGCTATGAAACTAAATTATAGCTTATCACTTCGCAGCTTTGTACAGAGGAGCCTTTTAGGCCCAAAACATATACAAGAGGCGTGCCGGCAGCGCGCTGCCAGCGCAACGTCGGCGCGCTGCCTCTGTCTATTTTGCACCCGTCGTCGCTTTCATACATTTTGTATTCAAGTAGATTAAGAGGCAGCGCGCTGCCATCGCGCCGCCGGTATTCCCTCTTGACACCTCTTACTCTCATACAAAATGTATGAAAGCGGCGGGTGCAAAACAGACAAAGACGACGCGCCGATTCTTATATATGTTTTGCGCCTTATTTGTCGAGTCGAGTTTTTTTGCAGTTTTCGATATGATAAAGTACATACAGCTGATTTTAAAAGGCTATTTTTTGCAAAATTTGCCTTAACTTTCCATTCGTATGCGTGAGAATTGATAAATATTGCGTCTGATTATCCCTTGCCTATAATATAAAAGTTATTTCAGCTTTCGACACACGAACTCAGTGCTCACCCTTAATAAAGACTCTAAGGAATTGTGTCAGTGGACAAAAACTTTAATTCTATTTAGAAGTTTAAGTTAAATTTTAATTACTTATTAACCTTTTAGGCTGAATTGAAATAACAAAATAAAGAAAAAAAACTTTCTATATTCAACTATTTGTGCTAGGATTCTATTAATGCAGTTTTTTCAAAAATTGGCATGCTGGAAGGATACCTACTTGGTACCTAAAAGGTCATTATTTGAGAAAAATGCTGTTGATATAAGGTTTAGGGTATTGTATGACATATAGGATAAAGTTTAGGAAAGTTACTTATAAGTACTTAATTATTTACCAACCAGCTAGCTTTCTTAAAAGTAATTTTAGCATAGGTATTTTAGTGTAACTTTCATAGACTTATACGAGTATATTACTATGGTTATTTTAGTATCCCTACTTTTTTCTATAACCACTTTCTTAAAAGCATCGTAAATTGTTTCACGATTATATTGTGCAATTGAATTCACTTGTATTAAAACAATAAAACACAATCATAAACCGAGTTATTACAAATTGCAATATTATCTCACGCACTAAGTCTAAATAAGTACATAGCAACCTCTCAATTACCGGACAATTATGACCTATTAACGGCTGATAACCGGTAATTATCGTCGTACGCGATGCGAACATTAATCATTGCGAACTGTTCTGTACGATTACAATATTACCTACTCGTACTCGTACATACAAACAAGTTACAATTACACTAAACGATGAAGCGATTGAAATGCTTTTTTTTCTGCTTTACAAAACCAAAAGTCTTAACAAATTAACGAAATAAGATAGATAAACTTTGCAAAATCACTTCCGAAATTGCAAAATCACTTCCGAAATAAGATAGATAAACTTTGCAAAATCACTTCCGAAATAAGATAGATAAACTTTGCAAAATCACTTCCGAAATAAGATAGATAAACTTTGCAAAATCACTTCCGAAATAAGATAGATAAACTTTGCAAAATCACTTCCGAAATTGCAAAATCACTTCCGAAATAAGATAGATAAACTTTGCAAAATCACTTCCGAAATTGCAAAATCACTTCCGAAATAAGATAGATAAACTTTGCAAAATCACTTCCGAAATAAGATAGATAAACTTTGCAAAATCACTTCCGAAATAAGATAGATAAACTTTGCAAAATCACTTCCGAAATAAGATAGATAAACTTTGCAAAATCACTTCCGAAATTGCAAAATCACTTCCGAAATAAGATAGATAAACTTTGCAAAATCACTTCCGAAATAAGATAGATAAACTTTGCAAAATCACTTCCGAAATAAGATAGATAAACTTTGCAAAATCACTTCCGAAATTGCAAAATCACTTCCGAAATAAGATAGATAAACTTTGCAAAATCACTTCCGAAATTGCAAAATCACTTCCGAAATAAGATAGATAAACTTTGCAAAATCACTTCCGAAATAAGATAGATAAACTTTGCAAAATCACTTCCGAAATAAGATAGATAAACTTTGCAAAATCACTTCCGAAATAAGATAGATAAACTTTGCAAAATCACTTCCGAAATAAGATAGATAAACTTTGCAAAATCACTTCCGAAATAAGATAGATAAACTTTGCAAAATCACTTCCGAAATAAGATAGATAAACTTTGCAAAATCACTTCCGAAATAAGATAGATAAACTTTGCAAAATCACTTCCGAAATTGAAACTTGCAATACTTGAATATTTTTTTTAAAAATTTGTTGACTTCTTAACCCACATTTGACCTCGATCTCGCCTGATGGTAAGCGACGATGAGTTCGACGATGGAGCATGCGGGTCCAGTAAATGTCTATTCACTCTGGCCTAATTTAAACATTTGATTATTCTGAGGACATTTTCTAATTTCCCATATACAAAATGTGCCAGTAAGTTCGAATGGAAAAGTAAAACACTGAAATAAAATAATAAAATAAACTTTATTGAACCAAAATTTTACAAAAAATATACGAGTATACTTTCGCCCTATATTCCCCACACTAGGACTTTTTCCTTGCTATAGCCAATTTTTTTTTAATAATAACATTAGAGCCTGACTGCTTAGTTACAATTTTCGGAAAAGGTTATTATATGAATGAATAAATAACGCGTCTACATCGCACTCTCCGTGATCAAGGCCCTCGAAACAGGCCGAAACTGATCGGAGGACTTTCGACTTTCGTCAGTAGTAATCTGTAATTAATTACATAATGATTACGTAGTTACAGTTCCATTCAATCTTTTTGATATTCTTTGATCTAGTCTTTTTTTTACTGATTATTTTGTAACAATAGGCCTGTTTGTTGCGAAACCATCTGCACAACCTACCTACTTGCATAAAATAAATTAAATACTATTCCTGATAAATATAAACATTTGTCTGAAATGTCTGTAATATGTTATGTTTTAAGTGTGTGAAATATCTAAATAGTATGTGTGTAAATATGTGATATCATTGTATAAGTTTTAAAAGGAACAACCTCGTAAACGTAGGTACTTCATGTTTTGTATGCCGTGACCGTGTTGCCGGTGCTACTAATTATTGTGTTTTATGTCAAATAATGAAATTACAAAATCAAATCAATCAATCTTTTTGATACTAATTTCGATATGTTCAGTTCAATATCTCTTCGATATAGATCGCTGTCACTTGAATCGATTCAAAAGGTCGAAGATCGTATGTTAAAAGATCGATGTTATACTTATAATCGATACGAATCGGGAATCCCTAATGAACATACCCAACCTAAGATTTCATATGACGTGTGAACGTGATTCTGTATGTTCCTGAATGACTTTTATGGCAAGGGTTGAACAATTGATATTTCAATGGTATAGTATTAATAACAGTCTATATTTTCTGCTTTCAGCACAAATCTTTCCACATCAAGTAACTATAGTAAATCATCTACCTAATGGGTAAAACGCACTTTGAATATCTGATGGCCACAGATCACCGCTCCTTTGGAATACATAAACAAGTTTTTAACTTCATTTAATTATTCCTTTAAGGCCTCACTTGCATATTCAACAGAGTACAAAGCCTTGGATGAGCGCTACAAGTGGACATTTACATTTTATTACGGAGAATTGACCATCAGACCACTTTCAGTGTTTTATGTAGATAATGTTGTATAAAAAATGTACCTACTGGTGCTTGAGATGAAACCTTGAGAAGTGGCAACCTTAAAATAATTGAGTGTTCCTTAAAAAGTTTAAATGGTCGCCCAAAATGAAAGTTAAATAACTTATAGCTTGAAAAATATTTCCTATGAAATTATTAATTATTTTAATTTTATTTAAACATATTTTGGGGAAGGCAATGGCAAACCTTTCTATGTGATTAATTCCTTAGAATGCTCACGACCCTCAGCATTTCGAAGAAGATACATATTATCTATATAGGTACATTTATTGTAAATACTTACATCAAATTATTCCAATAAACAGTCTAAAAAGAACGCTGCAAAAAAATTTGAGGCTATATAACTTCAAAAGTGTTTCAGTATAGTGTAATTTACGTTTTACCCTATAGTAAAGCCAAATAATTAAGATTTGTGAATGATAATTTTTTAAATTAATTCCGAATTAATTCATATACTAACTTCTAAAGATTAGAAGTAATATACAAAACACGATCTGTTGTGAGTCTATATAAAAGTACAACACCACATAATACTAAATAGTACTCCATACAACACTATACTTACCAATAATAGTATAAAAGAATGTAATATGCCATACACGTACAAATAATTATAGGGTCCGAAGGCTCCTCCATGGGTAATAAATAGGCACATATAGGCAGTATTGTAAATTAATGATAGCTTTTCAGAGGCCGTATATTACAACTTCAACGTACTCGTAGGTACATTTAGTAAGTACCTATCTCCGTTTTTTAAAGTAATGTTTACACTTACAGTTTACCTCGTATTCCTCGAAAGTAGGTAGTTAAAAATTACGTATTCTGTACATACTGTACAGAATTATTAGAACACCACCAGTAGGTAGAACCCGATGGCGAGAGCTAGGGGAGGCTTATGTCTAACTCTGGACTCAACAGGGTTGCCAATGAAGATGACAGAATCATTTTTTAAAAACCATTCTTCGAGTCGGTCTCTCAGTGATGATTGAGGATCGTGACGTGACCCCTACAAACTTCATCTACAGTCTTCTTCCAAACGCACCGGTCTTCAGCGCAATGAATCGCTGTGCTAATAGTAATCTCAAGGTGGTGAGATATCTAGTCAGACCATTGCTTCTGGCTACGCCCTTCTGGTCTTTTGCCGGTCACCAGTAGCTTTTCCAGATTTTCGGAACCCTTGCGTGCTCGGTAATCAATATACTAAAACATTTGAAAGCAAAGGAAAACGTTTGCAGTTAAAATCAAATAAGAAACAAGAAACGTGTTTGAGGACTGAATTGACTTTCGTTCTTCAGCCTCCAAAAAGAAATCAATGGGGACCAAAAAATCCACCAGAATCCGACCAACCAAACAGTCAGCACGAAAGAAGTCCTAAATCGGCGTAGGGTGTAATTAAGGCGGCCACCCACCGGAGCGACCTCGAGGCCTTGACCGACAGCCCTAATGAGTTCACCCGCCGACTCGAGGCGAGACGCGGACGACACTGCCAGTCCGCGGTGGAGACTGGAGACACATTTCTGTCAACAATCTCCAGAAAATTGCAAGGAATGTAAATCATAGTTCAGAACTGTGATACAGAAGTGAACGTGAAACTTGTAACTAGGTAAGTAGAAACGGTATTCAAGATGGCAAAGATTCATACTCGTACTCTACAAAAACCCAATAACCCATGAAATGAAAATTGCATATCTCGTGGCGACAAGACGAATACGACGCCATATTGTTGCATTGCATTTCTCATGCAATGTCCCGTTCACAAAACAAAAATCAAGCAACAAAAGGAAAATACCGACAAGCCGGTTACTAAACTTTTTTACTTTATTTCGTCGAGACCAGCACGAAGCGGCTACAGCCAAACTCAAAAGGTGCTATGTCGATCCCAGAGCTAAACTTAAAGCCTCCATACATAAAAGGCTTAAGTTTCTCAAAACAGGTTTTCTTTAAAGACATTCTGTTTTTCAATATAAAAGCTCCGACGTGAGAGCTCCGCCTACACTTGATTTAAAATTAGAACTCTTGCGTGACAAACGCCGGTAACTTCAAATTATATGTTAAAAAGTTAAACTTTATTCACAAGACTTAGAGCACAGTATTCTATGCTAGTTTATCTGCCGTAAGGTGGGTTGCTCCGTAAATGCTATTGGCCCAATCGCGCTACGTGAAACAAACAAGAAATATGAGAGTGAGTGAGACAGAGCTAGGCAATGAGAACACAGCTATATTGTTGAAACAAGTCTTGTGCTGTTAAAATCTAGAATTTTAGGCTTAGAAGTTAAAAAAATTACAATAATTAAAGACAAAAGGAAAAAATTACATCTGGCGACGTATTAAAAATTATCGGTGCGATACCAAAACAATACTTTTGAAACAAAACTCACAAACGTCATCTAAATGAAAGAGAAGATAATCCTTTGCTGTAGTAAGAAGAGTAGAGACGATATATTTTGTAGACACGCTGCTTAGTTCGGTCATCGTAAGCGACCGAGCGTGTCAATGCGAATTTGAGTCGCTCTCTCAGCGTTCAGAAGATTATGATCCATTTGTTGAATTTTGTGAGTTAAACCGTTTCGGCGTGGGCGGTAACTTTGAAGTGGGCATGGCGGCGAGCGAACAGTGACGATTCGTTTAGTAGACGGTTGACAGTCGCCACGCCACACTGACATTCCGATAGTAGCTGATAACAATTTTCTATAGATGATTTTTTTTTGTTGACTCAGTGATGTTCCGTTGTTTGATTGGACGCTATCGGACCATGTGAATTGGAATTAAGGTTTTGTTTAAACCAAACTTGTTGAAGTGCCCAGTGAAGTGTTGTGTGTTGATGATGACAACTGTTGTTGGTGTTGGTGACTGTTCCGTTCCCATGTGATGGTCTGACGGTGATCCTTAGTATATAAGTTAAAGTGAGTGCTCATTTATTTTGACAAATCTATCTACATAGAAACAATTTAACAAGTTGATATCTACCTAATGGGATAATCAGGTAGATAAGGATGAGATAAACCAATCTGGCACCAATAAGTAATAATTAAACTTACCTATTTCTGCCGTGAAACAGCAATTTAATTTTAATTTAATTTATTTATTAGGTAAACACAACAGATTACAACCATAGAAATTACAGAAAAATCAATATAAAGTTATGAGCTAGCAATTCTGATATTTGGTCTGAATAGTAAGGGAACCAGAGTAATTAGTTACCTCTAATAATAAATATAAAAAGAGGTGGATGAGATATCTATATATGAGCGACAGTGACCACTTACCACCAACCGTTTGCTCGTCTGCTCTCCTTACCTTTAGGTACCTACATACAATTTTAAAAAATAGGATTGATCAGACAAACTAAACTATGTAAAACACGTGTTTTAAAATTTTACCAATATTTCATGAGGAAGTTATTTGGGTACTTTGCTTTATGAAAGTAGAGTATGGGAGGGTAGTTAGCAGAATATTTGTCAATAAGGTTTTTATTGGTGTTATGGATATTTTTGGGATGCAAGACTATAACATGAATTGAAATCGTCTATTAGGTGTGTCAATAACAATTTTAAATATGAAAGAATAATGGTAGAGTTAAGAACAAGTCCTGATAATAACATAACCTAAATCTAAAAGAAAAAATATTTTAAATATTAATATTCCCAAAGAGTACCTATATATTACTTAGAATTCTTTTTAGATTAGGTACAGATATAACAATCTTGTTTTCTAGAATGCTGTGAGCTGAAATTGATACAGAGACAACAAAACAAAAGAATGTAGAGACAAATTCATGTATTATTGTTATAATATAGTACGAAAAGTGAGCAATTGTAAACGAGGTGATGAGTTTGTGTTTGTATCCCAAAGTGATAGGCGAGGTATTTACCTAAGTAAGTACAATGACTTTCCGCACGTGTTGATGATGTTTTTCATCACACCTGATGGTGGGTACATTACAAATTATTATTG
This sequence comes from Hofmannophila pseudospretella, assembly GCA_947369225.1. Classification (NCBI taxonomy): domain Eukaryota; kingdom Metazoa; phylum Arthropoda; class Insecta; order Lepidoptera; family Oecophoridae; genus Hofmannophila; species Hofmannophila pseudospretella. The sequence continues at coordinate 5,244,979 of OX376321.1, read as the reverse complement.
TAATAAAAAGTAACTATTTGGGGACCATGCTGCAAGGGATTTAAGAGATATGTTCAGCAAGTGAAAAAAGTTGAAATGTTTTTTTTTATAAAATATTGAAATCTTTTTAACTGGTACTTTTTGGTCGCGATAAATTATATGAGACGAAGTCACTTGAATTATATCTAAAACGAGTAAAGATGCTATAAAGTGTTATAGTGTTCTAAGAGCAATATTCGACCAAATATCGCATGCACGAAAAGCTGTTCTTTAAGAGCAGGTGTGATAAAATACCTAGTATTTTATCTGTTACTTATTCAATAACAGTGGTACTTAAACTACAACAACTTTTGATTCTTTTGGTTTTACTTATGTCTTAGAATCGTTATACTTTTTTGTTACTCCAATAAAATTCCAGATATAAAAATGCTTACCACACAGTATTCTTATTAATTAATTATTTAAAAAATACCATAGTTAATACTAGTGACTCTATTTAGGAGGTTAAATAGTTTACCTACTTAGAACACGTATTAAACTATTATTACAATCAGAACCACCGTTACCTAAGTACATATTTAGAATTATATACGGAAACCTATTAATATAGGGACGTTCAAGAGCTGTAGTTCAAGTATAGGTATTCTAACTATTCCTAGATCCAAGTTTCAATAGTTCTATCTAGTACATTCGAGGATATCGTCCCGCCTCCCGTCGCGGGGCGTCGCTTCAGGCTTCAGTCGACACGCCCATCCGTCGCGGTACGCCCGCACGCCTTTAGCATGCATATAATACCCTGGATCTTGTGTGTGAATGTGTTTATATGAATACAGAATACGATACACCGTTTATAGGGTAAATACGTGTCTTTTATTTTATATTCTCCTAGTATTTTGAGTAGAAAAGTGTGTTGTGGTTGGTGCGACGTTTGTGAGGTTATTTTTATGTTGTAGAGTGAGAATTTATAAGCGTTGGTATGTTTTCATATCCTCATAGTCGTAAATATTGATTATATCTAAGAAAATACTCAAAACGTGTAATGTAAGGTACCTCCTGTTATACCTGTTTGCCTTGTTTCATCATCCTTCTTACGCCTAGTTTTTAATCCTATATCTACCTTTCAGTAAGATTTTTAACGTATCTATATACCTAATAGTCATAATAACCCATATAGATATCTCCATTTCTAAAATCGTCCGGCTCAGACGTTAAGGTGTCTATTCTGTAGTAGTCACTGAAAAGTAACTTGTTTGATTTAGAATTTTAGAGCATACTTATAAAGTAACTGTATTCAGTTGAACAAGTTACTTGATAGATACTATTAAGATCTTGGTTGACGTAAACAAGCCGACTTTATATGCTCATATTGAAACAAGTGCTATGAAGTAAACGATTTGTCTTTCATTCAGTGTTTTTTTCAGTGAAGTAAACAATCTTTCTTGCATTCAGTGTTTCTTTCAGTGTTGCCTTTTATCTACACTACTCATCATAAACCTAAACACAACCAACAAACTACGTTCATATATTATGTAACACGACCTCGCAGCGACTGTAGCACATGTTCTGAATTTATACTCTACCCAGTACGTGCTCTACATAGAGTTTATGACATAACTACGGTCCCATCCCAAGTAGTTTCTTTCTGGTTCTTTTTACATTTTCACAGTTTCTTCTTTAAGCTAAATATTCCAATTACTGTAAAATTAGTGTTAATTAAATACGTACCTATGCAACAGTGGAAAGTGTAATTTCCACAGACTGAAAATTACGCAAACCCTTATTGCTATACGTATAAAATCGTAAAGTAAGTCTTCACTAAAATACATGCCATTCCGTTCTACGCCATATTTCTTGATAGAGATGACATTATACTTACCTAAGGACTTCTATGTAATTCATGGTTAGTGGTTGGTCTCTTCTGCAGAGCAGTATCCTTCAGTTTCAAGTGTATCATCCCAAAAGTTGCTTGACCACTTCTGAAAACTCTTTCACTTGCCTGTAGTTTAAGGTTTATACTAACTACATGATACTGATATATTTTTATAATAATTGGTCTAGTAGTTTTTGAGAAAATCATCAATCAAATCATCAATCAAATCACAATCATTCTTGTCGCCCCTTTATACGACTCAGGCGACTGTACAGTGGCCAACACAATCAAGCTACTCCCTTTACTACTTGGTCGCTTCTACACATTCATACGAATGTGCCAACAAAAACTTATTGCGACAGGGTTCCACAGGGTATAGCTTGATGAGTTTTCCACGGTACTATGTCCAGATTCCCGGCATGTTTGATTCTCAGTGAGTCAGATTCATATTCATTTATTTCAGTAATGACTAATGAGCATACATTGTCAAAAAGATAGGTACGGTACATTTCACACTTATAAATAAAATAAGTTAAGAAATAAGTGTTAAAATATTAACATGTCATGATCATTTTGTTCTCATTAATATTATAATTATTATATTACATATTACCCTATTAATATTTTAAAATTCCTTACTTAAAGTAAGTAAGTACAATGTCAAAAAGTATTGCAAAAATACGTCTACAGTATTTGAAATATACATAGGTACATCATTCCTCAAGGAACTCATTGACAGAGTCCAACCATTGTTTTAAACTTAAAAATGAAACTGAGGTACGTTTTAGTATATCGGATATCACTATAGGTTAGATTTGTCTATTTTATGACATTTCATTGTAAAATATAATTTCCAATTGTGTGATTCGCTACGTCGCCACAAACAAGATAAAACTAATGTAGCATGAGAACATACTTGTGAATTGTACGGGAATCAGCACCCCTTTTGTGATCCATCACTAGCTTGAGACTAAGTAGAGAGTTCGGTTCTACTCTTCATGGCGTGTACTTAGATAAATTGTATTAGTGGGATTGAGTGAGAAGTGTCTACCTATATACATACCTATAATCACATTGATAGGTAGAGCATTACACTACAATGATAACTCTAAATTAAAAAAATAAGAAACCCCCGACTTACCATTGTAGAGAGCCCCTTACTTTTCCTTGTCATCATCAGGTCCTCAAGATTCCAGATGTGGGAAGGTCACCATGGTCACATTTGAGCTCAAACTCGAATCACCTAACTGTTACCGTTTTCAGAGATCCCATCATACTCCAACATCCCAAGATATTCCAAGATTTTAGAACAACTGATCAATTTTTCATCTGACATGGCTAAGAACATTCAGCAGGTTAGACCTGCAGCGCCTGAAGGCGAGGGGACTCGTACCCCGGCCTTCGGCCTCGCTATGGCTATCTTAAAATTCCTAGCTCCACATCTTTTTCATTTATTTTTCTATTGTTGCGTCTCAGAATTCCCTACAACTTTAATTCGAAAAGACCCCGTCTTACTATTATAGTTTCGGCGGGCTGATAATCTTCAAATTCTTCCAGTTTCATATTGTGAAATTGAATTTCACTTACCTTTTCCTGGTCAACATCAGATTCCCAAGGTTTCAGATGTCGGAAACGCACCATGAACCAGAACATTTGAGTTCAAATTCGAACCATCTAGCTATTACCGTTCCAGAGAACCCATCTGACATCAACGATACACCAAGATCTTGGAAACCACTAGTCCAATTTTTATCAGACCTAGCTAAGAACACTCTCGGCGAAATTATCTATTAAATTTTTAAAAACCGGGTCCAAATCGGATTATCCGTTGTCAAGTTATAATGCCACAGACAAACTGACCAACAGACAAACGTGTCAAACATATAACATCCCTCGATCGGTCGGGGGTTAAGGAAAATAAATCATGAATTCAATTTTCACAATTATTTTCGGAAATGCACGTCGTACATTCTAGAAGGGTAGAAATGCACATCGTTCATTATAGAAGGGTAGAAAAGTATACTCGTATTATTCCTAAAAGTAGAAAATTTAGGATTTGTTTATTGTACGAGTATATGAAGAACAGACGAGCAAACGGGCAAGTGGTTACCGTTGCCGATAGACACCTCACCTTACTGTTATTAGAGGGTTTTCGATGCGGTGCTAACCTTGAAGAGTTGAATGGAGTGACTCTTTCCGTGAGGTGCAAGAAACTTCCTTAATGTTAAGGCTTCCTTAAGTCTTCTGTCAACTCTATCTAGACCTATGTCGTATAGAAAGAGGTATCATGTATTTTAATTAACTTTGAGGGCGTTTCGTGCAACTGGCGGTTAACCACTCCAGGGTGACTGTGCACAAAGTGATAACCACCTTTAAAATAAATTCAGGATCCAAAAGTTTGCCAACATTAATGTTTGACGTAGGCGAAAACTATAACCTGATAATATAGCATCCAAGCTTTTCTCTAGCTTTCTCTGACCCCATAGGTTATAGTGTACCCCATAGGTTAAAGTAGTTAAAATTAATGTTCTTGACGTCAATCAAAGTGCATAATCACGGTCAGACATTTGAAAAATAGTGCTATCCAAAAGATTACTCTGTACAGTCGAATTTTGTTCGGGACTGATTTTCATAGCATTTGTATTTAAGATCTCTATGAAAGAAATTAACGTGATCCATTGCCCTCTTCATTACTTAATTCATCGCCAACTTTTCAATCAGCACCATATTCTCACGGTGGCAATTCCCAAAATCCTCAGCAGGCTCCCTTGGCGATCCATCACGAATCACGCCGCCCGCCGGGGCCGCCTGATGTACCCCAGACATTTACGACCCAAATTATGACGCATACTTTCCGCTAACACAACCTTACGACACTTTGTCACTTGGCCTCATATTTGGCTTGCTTTATTTGATGTGAATTTCACATCACGTCATGTGGGAAAAGTGTAGTATTTGATGTGAATTTCACATCACGTCATGTGGGAAAAGTGTACTATTTTTAGTAGCATCCGATGCCATTTGATTGAAACCGTGTCGAAAACACATAGCTTTAAATTTCTTAACTTGTCTACTCATCGTTCATGTTTAGTTCCATTTCTTTCATGGTATTTATTTTATCTTTGTATGGTTTTGAATAACAGGCATATTTTAACTACCTAAAGGTATCTTCTTCCTTCAAAAACTAACTGTATATTAAAACTTATATTGACTTAGGTACCTATGTGATAACTTTAACAAGTAACTATGAAGATTAGTCAAAATATAACCTACACATAATATGTGACCATTATATTATCACATTATAAAATTAAAAAAATAAATTAGATTAGCAGAAATATGCAAGTACATAAGTATATTATTATTATATATTTAAATCAGACAGGGTCCATACAAATAAAGTTAGTATTATTATATTACGTAAAAAAAATATTAAAGAAATAATACCAAGGCCATGGTACCGAATAACATAAGCCCAAATTTTTTATCTTTAGTTTAAATTTCCTTCTTTGTCTAAGTTTAGTTTAAGTATTAATATATATTTATTAAAATAAATAGAGATTGTAAACTTATCTTATTTAATAAAAAGTATAAGTATTTAATATAAAATTAAAATCCTTGAAAATTTTGGATGAAAGAAAAAGTAATCAAATTAAAAAGACAATTCTAGGACTTATACACACACTAGAATTTAAAACTCTACATCGAAAATACTCATAATTTTTTAATAATATTAATCACAAATCTATACTAGATTGCGTGTCAACAATTAACATAAACATTATTATTTTGTCTGAGTCTTGCTACTTCATTCCAACCGTCTTCGAATTCAAATTACAGTGTTTATTATTTCATGACCTAGCCTCTGGATGTCGCAATTACCAGTAACATAGATAGTTTTTGCTATGACTCGTTATTTATTAGTATTCCTTGAAGTAGTACTATGATTACGAGCAGACGTAGTTTTTTCTACTCCGGTAGATTGTCAACATTTTTTTTAATGAATATACGTATTTTGAATATATGCTAAGAAACATTTGTTAACTAACCTTATGACCATTATGTTTATTTTTTAGTTATTAATAAACATTATTGAGTGTCGATGGCGTCGTGGCTAGGACGTCGGACTCTCATGCGGGAGTTCCGAGTTCGAAACCATGCAATGTCATATATGACATTTCGAGAAAACTGAAAAACTCATTGGTATACCAATGAGTTTTTCAGTTTTTTCGAACGACTTACGTACATTTATCGACTGCTCTGACGGTGAAAGGAAAACATCGTGAAGAAACCTGCACACTGAGATAACCAGTGTGTGAAATGGGGAAGGCAATGACAACCACCCCATTAAACCTGCAACGATAGTCGTTCTATGTGAATGATCATGACCCTCAGCAATGAGGAGTACGACTTAGAAGAAAGAAGAGATCTAGTTTGTGTTTAAGAGATCCTTTTACAATATACGAGTATTTACGTATTGTAATCAAAATATCAACTCTGTTTCCATCCTCATGAATTTCATAACCTGACAATAGGACTAGAATGTTAATTGCTGGCGCTTGTATGTGTATTGTTTTTGAGTAAGTGTGTAAAATGTCCATTGTGGCTGCGTGCGGACTGGGTTGGCATTGCGTGAGAATGGGTTAATGATGAACAATAAACCTCGCTCTGTCTGATCCTATCAACGATGTCGCCTGCGCTGTGTGTGGTTGAAGTATTCCGAGGGTTTATTCCGTAATGTGGGTACTCTTAAAATACAAAATCAATAAATTTTTTATTGACTACTACACCCGTATTTGACCTCGATCTCGCCTGATGGTAAGCGACGATGAGGTCGACGATGGAGCATGTGGGTCCAGTAAATGCCTATTCACTCTGGCCTTGAAGATCCCAAGTTGTAGGTTTCGGGAAATACAGACGCCAAGCAAGCAAAGACGCAAGCTGTTCCATTCCTTAGCCATAGAGCAACAGATTACCTTGTGTTGTTCACAGACTTAGTCATAGAGCAACAAGTTACCTTGTGTTGTTCACAGACTTAGTCATAGAGCCATAAGTTACCTTGTGTTGTTCACAGACTTAGTCATAGAGCAACAAGTTACCTTGTGTTGTTCACAGACTTAGTCATAGAGCAACAAGTTACCTTGTGTTGTTCACAGACTTAGTCATAGAGCAACAAGTTACCTTGTGTTGTTCACAGACATAGTCATAGAGCCATAAGTTACCTTGTGTTGTTCACAGACTTAGTCATAGAGCAACAAATTACCTTGTGTTGTTCACAGACTTAGTCATAGAGCAACAAGAACCTTGTGTTGTTCACAGACTTAGTCATAGAGCAACAAGTTACCGTGTGTGGTTCACAGACTTAGTCATAGAGCAACAAGTTACCGTGTGTTGTTCACAGACTTAGTCAAAGAGCAACAAGTTACCTTGTGTTTACAGACTTAGTCAAAGAGCAACAAGTTACCGTGTGTTGTTCACAGATTTAGTCATGGAGCAACATGTTACCTTGTGTTGTTCACAGACTTAGTCATAGAGCAACAAATTACCTTGTGTTGTTCACAGACTTAGTCATAGAGCAACAAGAACCTTGTGTTGTTCACAGACTTAGTCATAGAGCAACAAGTTACCGTATGTGGTTCACAGACTTAGTCATAGAGCAACAAGTTACCGTGTGTTGTTCACAGACTTAGTCAAAGAGCAACAAGTTACCTTGTGTTGTTCACAGACTTAGTCAAAGAGCAACAAGTTACCGTGTGTTGTTCACAGATTTAGTCATGGAGCAACATGTTACCTTGTGTTGTTCACAGACTTAGTCATAGAGCAACAAATTACCTTGTGTTGTTCACAGACTTAGTCATAGAGCAACAAGAACCTTGTGTTGTTCACAGACTTAGTCATAGAGCAACAAGTTACCGTGTGTGGTTCACAGACTTAGTCATAGAGCAACAAGTTACCGTGTGTTGTTCACAGACTTAGTCAAAGAGCAACAAGTTACCTTGTGTTGTTCACAGACTTAGTCAAAGAGCAACAAGTTACCGTGTGTTGTTCACAGATTTAGTCATGGAGCAACATGTTACCTTGTGTTGTTCACAGATTTAGTCATGGAGCAACAAATTACCTTGTGTTTTCTTCTTCATTTTGAATTCTTTATAGCCATCGTCATCCTATTTATAATAAACTCGTACATAGGTACATTCCTCGAATACTAACCGGCCTACATTTACATAAGGAGACTTCATTCTAAACATTTTCTATTTTAGACGTTTTGTTGCTTGCATTTCAAATATTGCTTCTTAGACATGTCACATAATTTTGCAAGTAGTGCATTGCATTCTGATCATGAGGGTAGCCATCATCCAGTGATCTGGGCCCATACAAAAACCACATGAGAATGAATATGTTACTATTGAACAACAAACGATGAAATTATTGTTTTAAAAGCATTTAAAACAATAATTTAATCGATTATTTGTTTCGAGCAACAGCAGAGCACTGCTGTTGCTCTTGATAAGTGGAAGAAAGGAAAGTAACAATCCCTTGTAGATTGTAGAATTCCTTGCATGCTCGTATCTCCCTGTTTCAGTAACAGTCCATCTGAAGTTTGTCTCTTACTTTCACCAGCTTTTACATACATTGTTGACAATTCATTAACTGTTTATGAACTGATTTATGCTAATGCTTACAAAAAAATAAAGTTTAGTAACAATATGCTATTAGGTACATAAATTACGTATTTCTCTTCAATTCTGGATTACGATTCTGTACTTGGTTCGTTAACATTTTTTTTTTGGGTTCATACATATATATATCATAATATTATTACTGAGTCTTACTTATCTCTTACCGTCCATGATTTTTGGATATGTATAAGTATATAATTTTTGTGAGAAAAAATCAATAACCTAGTTAGAGGTTACGACTAATTATTTTACACATTAATGTCGTATTTGTGCAATATTTTACTGGAGTATTGTTACTATCAGGTCAATAATAAATATACTGTCGCATATTCAAAAAAATACAATTTATCTTATTAATAGGTTTGTATTAATAAGATAAATCCACATCCGCGGCATCGGACAGAGCGCGGTCTAAGAATATTGTCTCAGCCCACCTCACCACTAGGTGTTCTAGGACCTGAAGAAGAAGAATAGTTTTGTTTATGCACTAGAACGTGTTATTGAAAAGTAATCAATCATATTAAATGTTAGAAAGTACATACCTATATTTTTTATTAGCGACAGTACCAAAGCATGATTGAGCTGATGATAATAAAAATTAAATTAATAAAATTGAATACGACATGAATGTGTAATATCACTTGTATTCAAACCGAGTCTTCACGCACCTTCCCTAACTTTTGGAGTAAAGGCTAGTACCTTTTTTTTTAATTTTCCACCGTGTTATTGATCCACATAATACATTTAATTTTCCACCGTGTTATTGATCCACATAATACATTTAATTTTCCACCGTGTTATTGATCCACATAATACATTTAATTTTCCACCGTGTTATTGATCCACATAATACATTTAAATTTCCACCGTGTTATTGATCCACATAATACATTTAATTTTCCACCGTGTTATTGATCCACAAAATACATTAAATTTTCCACCGTGTTATTGATCCACATAATACATTTAATTTTCCACCGTGTTATTGATCCACATAATACATTTATTCTAAATTGTACTTCCCTATTTCCTTTTCTATCTCATGTTTGTTGTTTTATATTTGTGCAATAAAGTGTATTATACTTTACTTTACTTTATTATGTTGTACCCTATTCATTTACATAAGTACCTATTCATATATTCAGATACCTTGTATATGTGTGTTTTCGTGTACACGAGTACATTAGGTAGGTTAGGTATAGTCTGGTATAGTACAATCGACCACAGGTCAACCTACCCAAAACGTCAAAATTTGAGAATCTGAAATGTACCATATTACGCAAGCATAAGGTTGTGGTTTAATCGAAGGTTTTTGACAGATGGTATACTTTAGCTAGTGGTCGACTGTACTAGCGTGGGCGTCATCCGGACGCACGCCATTCGATTCCCCGAAGAGGAAATCGTTACGGCCGGCAAATTGGACCCTAACCACTAGTTTGAGCGCCCGGCTCCCGACACGCAGATGTTCATTTATTTACAACATGCTGTATATAAGCACGGAAATAACAAAATTGATGGTTGCATTTACTCTCCTGCTTTTAAATTTAAACTGAAGCGAGTACTGCCTTTTAAAAGCTGAGTAAATTGTGCTGTAATTTTAAATTTAATTCTATCTTGCTTTCAAGATTAATATGTTACGTAAGGTTTCATCTGCGAGTGTTCAGTTGAGTATTAGGTATTATAGCCTCAAGAGCTCTATACATTTGACTGAATTCAGTCAACAATTTAGTCTACGATCTAGTCGACTAATTAGACAGGCTTCTTTTTATATCTTGCTGTAAATCGCAGACTAACCGTAATGAATGCATTTACATTAGGGATGTTACGGAACTTCGACTCCGACTCCGAAAGGTGGGGACTTCCGATTGATTTTACACCTCCGACTCCGACTTCGGTTCCGATTATTTTGAATCGTAGGTTATACCGAAGATTTGTGATCGAATATATTCAAATATCAATATTTTATTTAATTGTGTAGGACTATATAAACCAATGTTCTATTGCCGCAAACGTCATCATTAAAAATATTGGGCAGTTCAGCTATAAAAATTAAAAAACGGTTTAAAATTTGAACATCTCTCTTCTACCTCCGCCTCCGCCTCCGGTTCCGACTCCGATAAATCAAATTTAAAACCTTCGGTTCCGACTCCGGTTCCGGTTAAACCACCTCCGTAACATCCCTAATTTACATTTCAGCCAGACTGAATTCAGTCAAGTGTAATAGGCCCATATGTCTCAGGTCTATATAGGTACAGGTCATATACTATATATCCAATTGTACCATTAAGCTGAAACTACACTTTTTTAAGGTTTTTGTAACTTCCTAAGAAGGATCAAAATTGCGCACCTTACCATGCTAGATACGAGTATTCACCATTTTCAGTTTCAAGCAAAGTATTCATAACTATAAAGATTTAGAAACGTTAAATTAGGAATATTGTTATTCCGTAAGTCCCGAGATTTCAGTGTCAGACGTCATTGTCTCCTAAAATAGCGCCATAAACAAATTCATAAATAGGCTCCGCTCTTCTTTTTATGCGTTTTTAAGGGGGCCCCTTCTCGAGGGAGCTCCGGTAAAGTGAAACGCCATGTAAAACCTGCGGCACCCTGCTACGGCAGAGGGTAAACACTTGCCTCTCACGAAATTTAAAATTCTCACGTGAAACGCTTTAAAAACATTACGATAACTCTAGCCCTAATTTCCTGTACAGGTGACGACGCTAGGCTCTTAGTGCCTATTAGTAAAGTCAAAACACCGTTTTTTTAAAAAGGAAATTACATTTCATTGTCCGTCCGCACACGAAGAGAAAATTTTAATTCAAAACACAGAACAACCCATACGCATTAAAATAGGTTTAACCGCCAGCCGTTCCATTTTCAAAAAGTAAAATAAAACACGAAAGGCGCGCTCCCGCCATTTCTCCCGGGCGCGCCGCAAATTCCTGTGGAAAAAATCGTATTTCGAACGCGGTTTGAATTTTAATTGACATTCAGTCGCTACGGATTCCATCCAGCCAGGATATCGCGAACATTTTCGACTTTACATTCAACGAGGTGAGAGTCCGTTCTGCATTCCCCTTGGGGCGTCCACCAGTTGCGGGCTATAAAACTGACGCCACACGTCTGCGAACCTCGGCCTTTGTAAACGGGGTGCGTATAATGCCTACGTGCTAAACATTCAGACGAACAGCTTGTCAATCATTCGAATGCATCGTTCAATACAAATGTAGTTTACATTCCTGACATAAACTTTTGTTTTTCTCATGTTTGGATCTATCCTAAGAGTTGGTTAATAAATAATTATCTGTGGCAAATCCAGTACTTACGATCCCCATGTCTTAGTTTCTTCTACTCTACCACAGACACCTAAGTATAAGTATTTTGGTTACTCTGTGTACTCTACAGATGTAGTTAGTCAGGTGTACCAACACAACCATAAAAGCATGGCCTCCCCCAGGCCCACGTAAGAAGAAATTCTTGCCACCACAAGAGTATATAAACTTTTTGTTTAATTTCAATGCTGAAGAGAAAAAGAAATACGTGAAAAAAAATTTTTTTTGTAGTATCTCATGCACTAATTCAATATTACCAGACACCTAAACTTTGGAGAAAATCTTAAATTCAATCATTGTCGATCAAGGTCAAGTGAAAGTCACATCTGAGATTTTATTAAGCATAAAATGATTTTAGGTTATTGGGAAATAATAAAGTGTTTATGTTAATTTGGGCTATCGTATTATAAATAATTTATTTTGTTCTGCAATGTCGCGATTGTTTTTTTTTGTAAATTAAAAAGTTAAATCGCTGAGCTTCACTTTGTATGGGAGCGAATCCATCTTCTTTCACCACATAATCCAAATAAACATTTGGAATAAAATTATCTTTAAAAAAATTCATTGCTTTGACCTTTCATGGACCATTATTTTTATCAGTGTCCATTGTGGTCCACTGGGCTTCATGACAATTTTAATAACTTCATTGTTGAGTCGGTGTCACGTGCTTAATGCTCGCTAAATTACAATAAACAATTTGAAGCGTTCATTATCCGCGTGTTCATCACGACGTTAGGCGCACAATTATTCCCAACAAAACCGCGTAATGTCGAACGTCCTCGAATAATTGCGAAATAACCACCAAACAGCCTCCTCCCGTTATATTTAATTTGGCGGCTCTCAATTTGCCGCAAAATTGAGGACGATTAGACAGGACTCCGGTCCGATTCATTGTGCCCTTTATAGTCTTTATACTAAACATTAACAAGCTGCCTGTTGTAATACGTTTCCTTCAATTTATAATTCAAAGCAATTGTCGTGATGCTTTCATTCAACTGCTAACAATTTGTTAACCTTTGCAGATACGATGACGCTCCAATCGAGAACCTGTGCAATACCACAGTACAAAACTTTAACACAGTACAAATTCAATGAGTAACCGACAATGTTGTCGAATGCGGCGAAACGTAAAATGAACTCGACACGTGAATGATCACGATTGTAACATTGGGTGCGCACACCGGCAGCGATGCAAGAGATATGCAACACCGCCGCTCTGCCGCTCGACAGTAACCCACTAGTGCGCAAGATAAAATGCGAAGAGTTCCCCGCGATCAGAGGGAAGCAAGTGACAAGAGTTGGCATGGGGGTGCGCGATGAGATGGAAGAGGAGTTCGCCGTGAAGACGAGGAACACGCCGCCGATGGGGCCGGCGCCGGGGCAGGAGCACCCGCGCATGGAGCATGGGGGCAATGGCTTCTGGCTGGCCGCCGTGACCGCCGCCGGTGCGCCGCACCCCATGCTCGAGACATGTACAGAAACCGGCTTCATCAACAGCCAACCTTCCATGGCGGAGTTTATGACTGCATTGCCTCAGTTAGGAGGAGGCGAGCTCAGTCCACAGCACACTCCGCCTGGCTACGCGCCTGATCTTCCGTCTCCTGGAGGTGGACTCAATGTGCCAGAATACCCTTGGATGAAGGAGAAAAAAACGACGAGGAAGAACAGTCAGCAAGGTGAGTGCCATAATTCCTTTTGATCATTTCATAGCCTAAAAAATATATACCTAGGATATTCAGGGTTGCTAACTGCGGTCATCGCATATTAAACAGGCTTCTCAATCACGATCACTTCACTTCAAAACGACGACGTTTCGTTTCTAAGTGCTCCTAACTGCCGCATGAGTAACAACTTCGGAATTATTATTGTGCCTTTCAACAGCAACAACAAATGGCCATTCAACCATTGTGTTCTGGTTCACGGTCCCAGAGTTTCTTTAATGAACATCAAATTACTCCGAAATATATTGAATTGTATGCCGCGACGACGTTTTGTGTCGGTAACTGTAGTTGGTGGGTCGTTGTGGGAGTGGTATCGACGTGGTGGTGGTATTATTCGAGGCACCGACCCGCCAACGTGCCGTGTAACGGAACGGAATATTCGACATGCACTATAAGCACAAATTATAAGTGAGAACATTTTAGAACATTGTATTTACAGCCGAGAAGTCTAGTAAATATGCTATGTTGAGTCGTTGAACCAATTTGATGTAGGTACTTATTTTAAAAAGTATTTAGTTCAAGAGAATTTGGCCAAGATTTAGTTTCATATTTAGGGTCAAAGAATCCATCATAAATAAATATAAGCTTGTAAAAAGTTCTACTTTTTTCGCACAATCACATTTCATAGACACAGACGGGATGACCCCAAATTTGTCGAAGCAACAAAACGGCGAGTGGTTCAGAACAAAGCAGGGCGCATGATCCATCATCATCCGTCGGGCGCTGTGGGAATGTGACCTCACCTGGTGAGCCCATACATCAAGCTGGAAGCGCTACAAATTGCGTCATATCTATGTCAATTCCTTCCTTGTTCCTTGGGAATATTTCATTTAATTGGGGGCGATATGAATGGCTTGTATTTTTGTCGCTATCTTCGTACTTACTATTTTTCTTTGATAATATACAACTGCAGTTAGCAGCAGACTAAGAACGTTTGTATATGTACTACGTATTGTTATACGTAGTATGTCTAGGTCTACGTAGTACAATAGACACAAGGGTCCATAATCGAATGAAAAGATATAAGATCAATCTGATGGATCAGTGAGATTGCTTGCATCTCCATTGACCGTAATCGCCTAAATTCGTTAGTAACCGTGAATAAATTGGTAATCATGAAAAAAAAAATGTTTTTCAAGATCTTTAATTACGTATCCATTCGTTTTTAGGGCGATAAACGCTTCTTGGCGAATAGAATCACCTTTTTGGAGAATATTATATTCGCCTAAATTACGAAACCAACCAGTCAACAAATTTTACAAATTCGGTCAATACATTCCAGGTCAAAAGCACCGTGAAGAAAATTCAGATTTTAAGCGTGTCATAGACTATATTTTCATATTTGAGTGCGATTAACGCTTGTTGGCGAACAGAAGCGGCCCCCTGGTGGGCTCTCCAGGGGGTCTCGCCGACAAAACGTGTTCGGAGCCCGGCGTTAACACGATCTCCTGTCCGCTACTATTTTCATACCATACTCTCATCTATATTCGAAGACCTGCTTGTTTATCATATCTTATACTTAGTTTAGGATGTAGCTAGTCTTAGCCTAGATTTGATGGATTCCAAAACAACCAATTCCATAATTTCAATATTTACAATACAATACATATACAAAACAAATATTTTTTATTGCACACGGGACAAAAATACAGAAGAAAAGATACAAAATAAAAATACAATTGGCGGCCATATAGCTTTAAGCTATTTCTTCCATGCAACCTTTTTCTTCTTGGGCTTATTTGGTTTTCGTTTAAATTACACAAAAGGAGAGAAGGCCCTTTTTTTAAAAAAAAATAGCATTTTTTTTAAGATTCTTAACTCAAACAGACATCTTTCAAAAGTCGTGTTTACGGCATACTATTTGTTAGGTACTTCGAGACACTTGTTAAGGAACAACAACCACAAAGGGGCTTTGCGCGCTTTTGCCTTTGCGAGCTTGGTCCGAAATTGATGTGCAGGTTCACAGCCAGAAAGGGTGACCACTAGTGGAAAATTTTCATGTTAGCTCTTCCGTGCTTCGGAAAGCACGGTAAGCTGTGAGTCCTGGTCTGAACAACTCTGACAATAGCCACTGACAAGAAGAAGACGAACAGTCATGATTACATTATCGCAGAAAATAATACATCCCTATTCAGTATTACTCGTCGCGAAGTTTATAGTGAGATGATAGTGGAACGGCGTCGGGGGCTGCCGAGCCGAGTCGGCCGTGAACCGGCGCTACCGGGGGTAATCCGTCACTGTCAGCGAGCGGGTATCGAGCGATGCACGCCGCTCCGCCGCCGCGCCGCCGCCCGCCCGCGCCTCTCTCCTATGCAACTCAGACCTGACTGCCTATTCTGAATTGTGGAATTATGGACAATGTGCATAAATTTGACAGATAGATAGATAGAAACACTTTATTATACACAAAATCAGAAAAAGTAAAAACTACAGGAATAATAGCACGATATGTACAAAGGCGGGCTTATCGCTTAAAGCGATCTCTTCCAGGCAATCTCTGAAGTTAATTGGACATTAAAGAGATTAGCGACAGATTCGTTTACCAATTAAGTTTTTGTATAAGATGGACGTAGAGGCGCAAGACCGGGATGTTTGGAAAAGCCATGGGTAGGCCTTTGCACGCTGTGGGACAACCATATCTAAGGAAAAAAAAGATGGCGAATCTCGGGGTTTCAAACTATAACACTTCCGTCTCTGTAAACTAGTTTTAGGGGCGGTGTTTGCAGGACTTTCCCTGCAGTGCATTTTAGACCCAAATGTACGCTTTTGAGTACCTATTCTGATCAATTATTTACCTGAAGTTCCTATTAAATTTAAATTAAAAAATTTGGATTAACCCTGAAGTAATTTATGGCTGAGTCTGGTTGGACACCATCCTTATTATTCCGGATTGATAGTCGAACGATAATTGACCAAACCAAACAAAGAAATGTATCTTCTGTAGAAAATGGTTTTTTTTTCCTTTATTTAAATAAAACTAATTACATGTCTTAAAACATAATACTGGCATATGGCTTGTGCGTCAGTAAAGAATCGGTCGTACGTACCTATTTAGTATTTCCAAAAGTAGACAATAAATACTTACATTAATTAAGGAATCGAAGTTAACCCAGAATACGAGTACGAAGTGGAACGTATCGACAAGATCATACTCAAGTTAGATAAAAAGATATATTGGAGACAAATTCTTCTCTAAACTCTTTTTCTCTTAGCATTCTGCTGGAAATTTTCAAAGTTCCCGGTCATGTGGAAACGAAAATGTACCGTCGTCACCAGAATAGGCCGACACTGACGTGGGACGCTTTTGTGCGCTCTCTAAACTTAGATATTGGATTTACCAAGTTTTGACTGATTCCCTTAAGTGACGGTTTGACGTCTATTTCGAAATGTTTCCTCTCTCTCTGTTGATATCCGGTTGTAATACTCATTAATGCTAGGTTAGCTACATTGATACATGATATAAGAAAAAATCTGTCTGTGTATCTTTGAATTTGAGACTGATTGTGCGTATCGGACAGAAAACGAAAAATAATCTCAATCGATCTCAAGCAATCTGAAGGTTGCCTGGAAGAGATCGTTGTACTTCACTATTTCCTTTATTCCTATTTGTGCAATAAAGTGTAATTTACTTTTACTTTTTACTCGATAACTGAACTACGTATTACTTACAGTAGTTTTAGTGACATCAGAAAAAATACTACCGACATCCCGAGCTATCAAAAGAAAAGGAAGTACGTAACAAAAAAAGTAATCGAAAAATGTTTTTCCTCTAAGACACGATATCGCTTTACCGTTGTCGATATTACCTACGCAATAAAAGGCAATTTCGTCTACCACCTATCCGAAGGTAGGTATTAGGGACATGATACAAATTGTTCGCGCGACCACGCCTCCGGGTCTATCTCGAGGAATCGAAATTAAAACGAACGCCCTGACTCGATCGATCATTCGGAATCGTCTTTAATACAATGCCTTATTTCTGCACCGTCTCAATTTGTTCGGCTCGACGGTTGACGGACGCGTGATACGGAATCTCATTTTGTAATTTATTTTGCACCTTTTATTGGTATCACTTTCGTTGGAAAATAAAGAATATCGCCGACAAAGATAGCGATCTTCTTCTGTCTTATGATAGGGGGCCGGAAATAACCCCAGCGGCACTTCGACCCTTGAGGATCTTTTGTGCCTACCCCATTTTACACACTGGTCATCTCAGTGTGCAGGTTTCCTCTATGTTTTCCTTCACCATTAGAGCAGTCGATAAATGTACGTACGAAAAATACGAAAAACTCATTGGCACTGGCATTTTTCAAAGACTTACGTACATTTATCGACTGCTCTAATGGTGAAGGAAAACATCGTGAGGAAACCTGCATGTCTGAGGAAATTAAAAGTTTCCGTTTCCGAAGGCGTGTGAAATCCACCAATCAGCACTGGGCCCGCTCGGTGGATCATGGCCCGTACCCTCTTGTGCAAGGGGAGGCCTGTGCCCCAACAGTGGGGACATTAATAGACTGATGATGATGATGATGAAAAGCATGACGTAACCAAGAGTTCCTGGTGTCTCGATGGTTTTTAATAAATGTAGTATATTTGGGACGGAAAAGCGAGGACAATAAAAAGATAATGCTTTGTCTGATAAGTATATTAACTGACTGGCGAAAACTCGCCTACCTTCTCGTACAATGATAATGGGTAGTGTGCAACTACCTACACATACACTATAATAAATGAGTATGAGTATTTTGCTGTTACTAAAACCTGTTACGAAAGTGTACACGTTCTCAAATACACAAACACTAAAATAGAGTCAAATCATGACGAAGGCAGTAAGAAGGCGAAATCGCGTGAGTCGCCTGCCAGGCCGCGGTCTGTAACTAACAACTGAAATATTCGCCGTAATACGAACCCATTACACGTAATGATGATGGCATGGGAACTTTGTCTTTTCGTGCCTTATCTTTTGTATGGTAATTCTTCTGTATTGGCCCACCGTGTGGTTATCGAAACTTGGAACTGTTTAATTTGTTACAACATGTTCATGAGTCGTGTTGACGGGACTTACAAACAAAAGATGCAATAATAATGTTCCATGTAGACATAGTACGTATATATCTATGTATAGTACTTGCTTAGTTGTAGATCTCTGTAGTGATTCTTCACATCACACACTCTTATGTAATTTCCATGGCACATTATTTTTTAGATTTGTAATTAAGTAAAATTGTAAGTTTCGAACAAAAAAGGTGCCATGGAAATTACGTAAGAATGTGTGACGTGAAGAATCACACAGATCTGGAGTTTCTCCCGCGCTTTTGTCGCGTCCATACCAGCTTTTTTTCATTGTTTTGCAAATTGTTTTACAGTAGTGCTTTTCAAGTAAGAATGGTGTTTTTTATTCGAAGAACGTCTACTAAATGTGATTAATGTGTGGGACAGTGAAGTAAAGTCAAATAAGACGCTGCAGCCCGATCCGTACTTGGCTGGATTTTGAAGAGCCATACTGCGTCCGGGACGCCTTCTTCTTTGGTTCGGATGGTGCAGAAGCGTGGAAGATTCTCCCAGATAGCATTGAAATGTGTCACACCAGCATTTTAATGAAGACTTGCAAGAGTTGTTTACATCAGACATGGCTGTATGGGCTCAGTTCCCTTTGCCTTAAAAAAAACAACAACAATCACACAGATCTACAATATGCAAGTACGTGTACTATACAAGTTTTAAATCATAGACAGCAAAAAATTTTGACGAAACTTGTTGGATGAAAAAACAGAACAAGAACAAATCATCAAAATATTTTATGACAAGGCGAGTAGGTATAAGTACCTACTTAATAAATCACACAGTAATAATAATAATTATTTTGTTATCATCGAAGAGTTCACCGACCCTAAGGAAGCCTTAGGGTCGGTTTTGGAAGCCTTGTGCGAGGACATGAATTCCACACGACAACCACTGTTGAACTGTTTTGCCTATCTTGAATACTAAAATATTTTTGTTAAGAAAAAATCTACAACACATCATGTAACACCTGATGTTTACACTTTCATTTTCTTGCAAAAATTTGCCATAAATCGCCACAATTTACAAAAAAATACGATCGCAATAGCTCAGGTAGTATCTTTTCTTATGGACCAGTTAAGTGGTCACATAGCCATAAATCTTTACGACGGCTCGCTTTGATTTATGTGAAAAATGACCGTAAATTTTAGGTTACGATAGATAGACGAAGCAGACCAAAAGGCGGTCTCTCGGTCACTAAACATAATATGCGCCTGACTTATTATATGATTTGAGAAATAGCTTAAAAATACCAGGGTCCCAATTCGCCTAAATAACATCGTTTGTAGTTCTATTTCTATCCAATTTCAATTTAGTTTTCGTTCCAATTCTATTTGGACACCAAATCGCATTCTGTTGACGCATACTCGTAACTCTACCACTGCCACCTTTCGATTTACTATCGATCGGGCAAAAGTACCTCGGGAGGAACTTATGTTCGATCGATACATTTGACAGTTGAAACGTTTTGTTACCGTTCAACTGCGATTCAGTATAAACTAAACGTTTTATTAGAATGCACAAATACGCTACTGTTCGGTCGATCGTTGACTCGATCGGAACTTAACTGAAATTGGATCGTTAGTGGATAGTAGTACACGAAACACGTCATAACGATGCAGTTTAGATTCTATTTAGTTACGTTGTATTTAGTGGAATCGATCTGCTGGTCAATTTATAGCGTGAATAGTTTCCGGTATCACAGAGCACTGGTCTAATTTAGTTTACTAGATTGTTTGTTACTTGAATTTTATGGACAAATCCGATTAAATCGAATAAGCACCAAAATACACTAATATTTGTTTAAAATATTTTAATATTTATACTTAATTAATCTAATTTTATTTATTGACAATGCCCATTTTCAGCAGCTATTACTGACAAAAAAAAATTAAACTGTTTTTACCCTTTGAAAATGAGCCAAGCAGCTAAATTACCATGTAATTATTATTAATAATATTTTAATATGTATTTCACAAAGCCCCTTTACAGCAGCTATTACTGTTTAAGTATTATTATTTTTAATTATTAGATAGGTACTTATAGGATTAGTTTTATACTGACTGTGGTGCCTCTGGTGCATTGTGCTAACGAGCCAGATATTAGTTTGTATACCTACACTATAAATTTTAAGTACTGTATACCGACATGTTTGAGTGTGCTGTAAGTACTAAAAAACGAAAAATTTCATTTATGAAATGAAATGATAGGAAATTTTGAACTATGTATTCGTTAAATTCGGTTCGTGTCGCCGTCCGTAGTCGAGAAAGTAGGTGGGTATTCAAATTTCGCATGTCAAGACCTAATGTTACGATCTAATTGGTGTTGTTTGTTGAAGCTAGGTAAAGACTTAATGTGTATAGTTTCGGTAATCATGGCTCTGGTCAGGCACGGTCAAGTATCACCCATAAATAACTGAAGTAAATGTAGACAGTAGGTACATATTTACCAAACGTGCCTACATATTTTGAACAACTGTGAAGTTAAAAAGTTATATCGAAAAAAGAGTTAGGTACCTAGTTATAATAAAGCGTTGGTGGCGTCGTGGCTAGGACGTCGGACTCCCGTGCGGGAGGTCCTAGTTCGAAACCAGGCACTGCCATGTACCAATGAGTTTTTCGGTTTTTTCGAAAGACTTACGTACATTTACCAACTGCTCTGACGGTTAAGCAAAACATCGTGAGATAACCAGTGTGTGAAATGGGGAAGGCAATGGCAAACCGCCCCATTAAATCTGCCCCGAGAGTCGTTCTATATGATTAATTCCTTAGAATGATCACGACCCTCAGCAATGAGGAAAACGACTTACAAGAGAGACGTAGTTATAAAGTTAAAGAAAAGGCTTTTTGTATCATAACAGGATCGACTTAAAAGACAGAACTTTGAAAAGAAAGAGATAGACACATTGGTCCAGTAGCCACCAAACTAAAACAATAATAATTCATATAATAACACAAAAATCACCGCATTCATTGGCTGTCAATACATCGGCACAGCAATGATATACCGCTGGGCCGGTAACACTTTCACCTTCGGCGGTGCTATATCATCCCGCGGACATAAATCAAAGCGGATCCAGCGACAACTGGCCCTTTGTGCCCCTTTTATCGACATTCCGATACCCATGCCGTTTGAGGGTTAAACGTGTTAACCTGTATTTTTCTTCAAATAGGGATGTTGACTTATTTTTTTATTTATAAAAATAAACTTTAAAAACGTTTTTTTTTTTAAATTAACTTCATAATTTGTCGCAATACGATAAATTAATAAAAAAAAACTATTAATAATTCGTAGTAGTTGCCGACTTCGGAATTAAGTACAAAATTCAATTCAAAGTTACCAATTAGGCACTTTTTCCATTGAAAAAGACAGCATAGTGACGTCACTAGTTGCTAGTGCACTTTCGTAGAAAATACCCTTTTTGGTACAGATATGTATAATCAAACAAAAAGCTTGTAACATTTAAATTTTTAACTAATTCTCCGTTTCATTTATTTTTCAATTATTAATTTTCTGAAATTGTATATTTTTAATTTCATTAATGAATATTAACTACCCTATTGTGACAGTCTCGATTTGACAATGCTACATTAGAATGATTAATATACTGTACTCTCTGGCACATTCACAATATCCATCTATCTAGAATTTGTATTTGAATTTATTCCAAGTTTATACCAGACTCCGTCTTCGAAGCTCAATTCGAGCCAACCATGACTTGCACTTGCCGTACCTGATTCTCCTCATCCATTGTAAACTCCGAGCCAAACGGGAGCCGCTAACAAACAAACAAACAAAGCATAATCCGTCTAAGCCGACATAAAGAACACCAATCAATAAATCACTTTCACTGCGCGGGCGCCGCCGGTCTATTGTCGTGCGCAGTCGGCGCCGATTTTTACAGCAATTAGAGGCACTTACCTGCCGCGGTCTGCGGTAATCCTATTATCGGGAGCGGGATAGAATAGACCGCGTGGGCGGTCAAGAGACTGGGAGCATTGTTGCGTCAAGGTTTTTTCGACCAAGAGTTTGAATGAACGGTGCGGTGAGCTGGGTGTTTTGGAGCGGTTTAAGGATTGACTCCAGCACAAACATATACCAACATAGAGATTTTTTTTTGAACTTTGTTGTTTTCATATAACTATTAATTACTTTATCAATCCGCATGCTCCATTTTCCTTATTGACCATCAGATGAATTTGAGATAAAGGTTCAACGCGGGTTGTCTTTTTTTAAGCCCGGACCGATCGCAAGAGGTTGTGTTATAAGTTTGACACGTTTGTATGTCTGTTTGTGTATTTGCCTGTAGCATCATAACTTGACAACGGATGATCCGATTTGGACCCGGTTTTTTATTTAATAGAGAATTTTGTTGAGAGTGTGAGACTTGGACCAGTAATTTCCAAGTTCTTGGATTATCTTTGATGTCAGATGGGATCTCTGGAACAGTAATAGCTAGATGGTTCGAATTTGAGCTCAAATGTTTATAACTCATCTGGAATCTTGAGGACCTGATGATGACCATGAAAAGTAAGGGAATCTCCTCAATGGTACGTCGGGGGTATCTTAAATTTTTAATTTAGAGTTTTATTTAAATATCTTCATAGAAGTCTAGGTGGCGATTTTTCATACCTTCTTACTTCTAATGGCTGAAAATAAAACTCATTAATATTACCAAAGATATAACAACACCATCAATATTCAAACAATTCTAAAAAATCAATTTTCTCATTTAACCTTAGATTGTTTACTCCCCTCGCTCTCAAGTGAGCTATTTGGTGGCTGTAAACTGATTTATCATATCATCCGAGTTGCAAACAAGCATCATCTTACACGCATAACCCCGTATCGCGACCACAAACTCCGGCCGAAACATTTTAAACAATATGCGCTTAAACTTTGGGCACATATTTGGGCAACCTTAATCTGGAACGTCTTACCGACACATCCTTGGTAAAACGTCGTAACTTCGCTTGGTCTCACGCAAATGTAGACCTCAACCAATTGTCTTAGAATCTACGTTTCCTTGTGTAAAAGCTTGAGTTAGGCCGTTGTTCAATGGTGGTGTAGGACATGGAGAAGGTTGTGAGCCGAGGGTGCGATGGGCGACGTATCGTGTTGTCCGGTTTCCGGACACGAGATCGCCTGCCAAGCGGTAATTAACTAAGTTTCTCTGCTCTACATAACGTGTTTATTGATAGAGCTTTGCCTGTGGACACGGGATTTGCCCTCAGAACTAGAGAAAATACGAGATGTGGACGTACATGATAGATACTCTTCGACGCCGTAAAAAAACATCTGTCATTTTAACAATTTTTCAGAAAACATTTGGAGAAACTTGTCTCCCTGAGAACATAGTTTTTCAAATTAATTTAAGTATGTATATTTAAGGTGACATTGCATTATGGATCATAGCCTATGCACTTCAACAGTGAGGACGTTTATAAGTAGCGTTTTTTCCAAAAGTGAAGACTGTAGAACGTTTGCGCTACTCGTAATAGCGATTTGATACATTTCTCCACATGAATTTCTTCACGAAACCGAGGCAATGTTATTGCCTGCTATACGACACGATATAAAACACACATCACTCACGTCCCCAACAAAGCCTCAACACCGCATATTAAGCCCGAGCGTATAAATCAACATCTCAGAGTTAAGCCGCGAAATCCGTTTAATCATCTCGCACGTTATTAATAACGCCTTTGAAATTAAACAATAAATTTGGCGGGGCTAATCGCGCGCCGCGGCCGCAAACCGCTCGCTGAGTCAACATTTATAGAGACAAATTGTTGCACCACTAACACGGCCTCTACGATGTATTAATCTTAAGACGTGGCCCGTAGCGCTACGCCGTAGCCCGTAGGGGCGCTCCCTCACTAAATGACACTTTAAGCACAACACTTTTATAAAACCAGTAAACACACTAAAACCAGTAAACACACTAAAATAAACTTCTACGCTGAATCCTTTAGTACGATCACAAAATAACTTTAATTATGCTAATGTTAGCGTTGAACACGACTGTCATTTATATGATGCATGTCGTTATTTTAATGCTGTTCGTGTATAATTCTTTATTGTATCAATTTCGTAAACAACTGTCGTTTGATGTCGGTAACTACCAGTATGTTATGTGCTGTACTGTTCTTGATATGATAGTCGTTATCACGTTATTTAATAAATGGATCTCGATTTGTTTTATTATTTACATAGTACTTACATAAATCATTATGCACATTGAGAAGCGGATTGTATTGATGTGTTGGTTTGTTTCTGTTTGAAGAGGAAGAGAGCCATCGTAATTACCAGCACATGAGGCACTCCAACTAAGACCTCAAAGTATAAAATACCCTCTAATAACTTCATAGTGAGGTGAAATATCTACAGCTGACGGAAACCACTTATCTTAGGTGGTCCGTTTGCTTGTCTTTGAATCTGGGTGCACCCTATAGCTACAAAAAAGTATTATACGATTACTGTTGCTTGATTCTTGTACAGTCGACTAAAGTAGCTAAAGTAGACCAACTGTCAAAAATCTTTGATTAAATCTCAACCTTATGTCCACGTACTCGTAAATGGTACATTTCAGAAGCACAAACTCTGACGTTTTGCATAAGATTATTATGTTTCCATTGTGTTAATTCATTACTATTGTCAATACGACAGGTATAACTTTGTCTAAAATACACTGTTTAGAATCAAACATGATGACTTCATTTGCTCTAACATAGGGACTTCGTCGTCTCACCTCCCTATTGTCCACAAATGGAGACACCGTAACAAAATAACTGTCCAGACAAACGATTCTTGACCTTATCACGTCCGAGGGTGATAGGACGTTTTCCCCCCATTGCTCTCGCATGATATATGGCGCTGCGAGCGGTGGCGAATGCGACACAACTATTAGTGCATCCGTCATTAGTCACCGTCAGAGCAACGTTTAGCTGCCCCTGGCTGCATAAACTCGTCTCGTCTCCAGGGGCTCTTACAATGTTGCTGTCACTGCAGAAATGGACAGTCAAAACAAGTGTTGTGATATAAATATGTGACTCCATTTGAAACTATGTTTAGATTTTGATGTATTTGGGACATCAAAATCATAACTCATCATCAGACTATTGAATTGGGAAACAGCTTCCCTCTTGCACGTGGGGTAGTCCCTAAATCGAATGACTATTTATTAGACTCTAATTTGACTATCTACAATTTAATCAATTTTTTTTAGTAAGGCCTCCTCTTACAGCAATGTGACATTATATAAGACCATCCAACTGTTCTTTCTCAGAATTGCAATTTCTATTGCATTCTATAAAAAGAAATGTGGGTAATTCTCGTCATTTTTAATTTATATTTCTAAATTGTATGAAAATATTGCCAAGATACAAAACCATAACAAATAATCCCATCACTCCCTAAAGGAAACATTAACAAGAGCAATAATGTGACGGCTCTGTCCGCAGCACTACCTCACTCCGAGGGCCCGTTCGTTTCATCACGAGAGCGTTAATTTGCTAAGACCCGGCTAATGAAACCCACGACTACCGCTAGAGTCTAGAGATTTCTATTTCGGTTTTGATATCTTCGGCTACATATTGCTAACTTCAATCCCTAAAGTTTAAATAACGCTAAGTAAACGTAAGCTGTCCATATATAGCCGTCTTTTGTTTTACTTGTAAAGTTATCCAACTACTGGACATTCTCCAGCAATGGGGACGTTAATAGGTTTAATGAGATAAGATGGTGATGACCAACTGCCATATATAGGTAGGTATCCTGTAGGTATATCTTCTTATTTCGGTCAGCCACGTCGTGGTTGTGGTTGCTGCGTTTCGCATAGCCGAAATCTAGTCTTTTAGATTTAACTCAGACTTTAGACAAAGTAAAGTAAAGTAAAAGTAAAATACACTACTACTACTATACACAAATACTTACCTTCATTTTGTATCGCTATTAATCTTCATATTTTCCCTTGCCAATTCCTATTATTTGGGATCGACGTTGACTGTCCTCATTCTGAGGCACCAGGCCAGACTGTCCTGGGTTCTCATGTGATTTAAAGGGGCCCCTTCGATCTCCATCCTGTACCTTTTTTTTCATTCACACATATACCCGGGTTTGACCTCAATCTCATCTGGTGGTAAGTGATAATGAGGTAGAAGATAGAGCACACGGACTAAGTAAGTACTGGCTCTTCTATAAACACTGCTGAAACACATCAACGCCGAAGCGAAAACATTTAACGACAGAATTTACTTAAGGGTGTTCGCATGGCAGGCGGGCCTTGAATCTCCATGTAAGAAAGAAATGTTTTGTTATGGAACATTTTACATGTCAATTAACCTTTTGTCCGCTAAATTTGGGCTCCTACAAACCAATACCATACCTTCAGTAGACCTCTAGTCGCCGCTGACGTCCCCGATCCCCGCCCGATAACCGCTCGCAAGAATCTCACAGGAAATTGCCGTTTTCAGCTAGCACCGAACTTGTTCCAGAACTGATGATAACATCTCTTTAGACACGTCCTGCACCGCTAATAACGACAGTGCGATAAATTTTAATAGCATGACACAAAGATACCTACCAAAATCAAGAAAAATAAATCTGTACTTACCTTTGAAAGATAATTAAAGAAGGCACTGGTATAGTACATAATATTATATCATAATACCTACTTCATAGTTTTATCGATCGACTGAATTTATCTTAACTTGTTGGTACTTAGGTACTTACGTAGAATTTATTATTTTATAGTTTATAATATGACAATAGTTTTGTAACACTAAAAATAACTAGAAATCAATTGGACATATTTTTAATCTTGAAATTAAAATCTTGCCTTTAAAAAAATTCACAACACTTGACAACCTACACCAAACAAGCAATGTTTAAAATTATTCAAATAAAACGCCTTTCTCCCCAAGCTCGTAATATCGAGAGTAGGCGATCGATTGGCTCGACAGAATCACTCCGTTTTGAAACTAATTTGATTTTAGCATATTAAGGGGGGTGTAACATCTAGATACGAATATAAGGAGCGCGTCTTGCGGTCCCACCCCGCGTCGACGGGCGGTATAATAACGCAAATGATGTAAGGTGTGCCCTTAATATCCATCACACGCGTCCCCGTATTTGCTTATCTATGGAAACACGGAAGTGTAAAAATCGTCGTGAAAAAGCTACAGAGGGGCTTCAAATGTTACTTTAGACGTACAGAACACTTAAGATTATTAGTTTTGGAAAATTAAATTTATTAAATAGCTTCTTGACTTGTTTTAGCTTGATAGCCAAATGCAGTCGCAGTCATAGCAACTAATTCTGGGTTAAGTAAATCGTGAGAATGAATAGACCTATGTCAGATTTAGTACGTTTACCATCAGGCGAGATTGAGGTCAACTGTGAGTTTAGTGGTAAATGAAAAATAAAAATAAGTTTATTTTTACAAAAATAAGTATTCAGTTGCCTCCTACCTACAAAAAGTACAAGTAATTGATAGATATCTTTTGGATGTTTTGAATAAAGAATTCAAAACTGGGCAGTCATAGATATGTAATCAATCACACGAAAACTGATATTGCTGCGAGCTAAGATAATTCTAGATCTAGATGTGGTCGACTGTAGTTGGTACAGAAATCAATAATTAATATCAACAATGAAGAGTCTGAAAAAAATTACGTAATTTTTAATAAACTTCATTTAATAATGAAATAAATTTAAGTAAGTAACATATTTAATTGTAAGTGGAATAAGTAGGTAGGTACTAAATTTTTAAGCCAAGCTTACGTATCACGCGGAGCGTATCGGAAATTTTTATCAGATCGAGTTCCGCAACAAAGGCGCGATTACTTGGTGCCAACAAACTCATTTAACTTTCCGAATCCCCGCTCAAAAATACTCTCTAAATATTTCCCTGCTTCGATTTTATTGTCCCGCTGTCCTCCTCTTACGATACAATTATTTTATTTATCAAAATCCGAGGATTAAGTCTGGAATAAACCAATATCGAGGCAGTAGCGATGTTCCTTTACGAGTAATAGAGACGTAACGTATTTACGTATTAATACCTTTCTGCACAACTTTATGATAGTATGCTCAATCTATTTTTACTTTCCACAAAAACAATATCATATTTTTCATACAGAGGCTTCAATATAGAGAAAATATTTTTATCCACTAATTTTGGCATGATTTAAATTAAGAAATCCACATTATTACAGTAAACCGTGGTTGACATAGAAGAAGATGAGCCACTTTTGTGGTAAATTGAAGCCTATGTATGATTTATTTTTGTGATAAGTAAAATAGAGAGAGCCGTATGATTGACATAAACATTTTAAAGGTAAATTGCAAAATAAATACCAAACCGAACGACATCCTCCCAAGCATCAGTTTGATATTCTGAGTTTCCTCTCAGTCCTTTTTACCCGACAAACATGTTGCGGATATCAAAACTGTTCCACCAGAATGTTTACACCTTTTTGCAAGTTTTCGAAGAGGTGTTTGTAAAGAAAGGTTTCCACAATCAAACGGTAGGAAGCGAGGTACGGAAATAAATGTAGGCATGGAGGGTAGATAAGTTGCAAATGTGCCGGCCTCGGCCAGACACAAAGTAGATAAGTAAGAAGGGAAACTAAGAAGGTACTAGCTTTGTATTCTAGCGCGAAGCACTCACACGCACTAACACCCTTGCACGCTGCGCGCTGTCGTGTAATAAATCGTTCATAGCAAAACAGACTAGTAGGTCATCTTCATAGAAAGTTTTGAGTAGATGCGTGCGCCGCGCCATCCGTACGTACGCACTACTACATAAAATCCCATCTGATCAATTGAGATGGGACCAGATGGTTTTTCTTTTACTAAGGTTCAGTTCAGCACTGCCGTTTATGCAACGCACGGGGTATCTTGGAATGCGTAGAAAGAACGCTAATTGCAGTACTTACAGAGTGTTACCCTCTAATTTTAATAAAGTAAGGTGAGATGTCTATGGGCGACGGTGACCACTTACCATCAGGTGGCCCGTTTGCTCGTCTGCTCTCCTTATTTAAAAAAAAAAAAAAGTTTCCCTTCTGTACTTATCTATTTTGTGGCCCAGAGCTCTCTACCGCAGATACTCTCAATCGGATGCGCGGCTACATAAATAAGACTGGATGAAGGCACCGCTTATCTCAAGTTTGTTACTTCTTACATTTGAACACGATTGAGCGACCCTCAAAAGTCAGTTCAGTTCTTATTTCTCAAGAAATGTGTGCGGGATTACATTTTAAAAGCTCTTTTATCAGAATGTATCTTTCATATTAAGATGGACCAAGAAAACCGCTTATGTTTGAGCACTACGATTTCTCATAGCGTTCTTCAAAATCAGTTCTCACATCTTTATCTAACGATCTTCTGAGAATTTAGATGCACTCGGACTAGCTTTCTGCATTTTAAGTATTATGAAAACACCAATTCAGACTGCGCCAGTGTAATGTGTGTTTACTCGCATATATGTACATACATATGTATATTACAGGTGGTAGATCCTGATGTGAAGGATCGTTTGGGTTGGTACCAACCCTGTCCGTAAAGTAGAAATGGTTGCATTTCTGTGTTTCAGTTTGAGGGGTAAGAGAACCAGCGTAATTTTCGGCACATGAGACAATCCATCTTAGTCCTCAAGGTTAGCAACGCATTAAAAATCCTCTAATAATATTACAGTGAGTTGAAATGTCTATGGGCGACGGTGACCACTTACCATCAGGTGACCCGTTTGCTGGTCTGCTCTCCTTATTTAATAAAAAAAACATTACACTGGAGTAGTGTCTAGTACCTGTAGGTAATATCAAATAATACTCAGTCAGCTTTCAACATCTCTTGAATCTTCTGCACCTATTTGTATAAGTATATATTTGTTTGTATGTTTAGTTAATTCATCTAAAACGCCGGTCTCCTTCAGTGGGTTGTTTATTGAACCGCGAAGCATTTGTAATCGTTTAATACCCTCAATTCTTTATCAGCGCAGTGGGGGAGGCTCCGTGCCCTGCTTCTGCCGGATTCACCCCCGACCGCGCTCTAATGTATAACTTGACGAAAGCTATCTGATTATCTCCACCAATACCACATTAACATAATGGTAACAAATATTTTCACCATTTCTCTGATAACTCGTAAAATTTTATACAAAAATCAATAAAAATTCGTCCCTCTTAAGATTTATTAAGACTACGACTTCGACGAAAATAAAATGAAACGCGAACGATACAAACAAACTAAGGCAGGCTCAATAATGACGTCATTTGCTTATCAGCTGACCATTACCGAAAATCGAACGCTACATTACGCACAGTCCGAATTCGGTAACCGTCCTAACTGTCCCCAAACCGATATAAAACACCTTATCGAGCCTACGCATTGAAAACGTCGATCGCAATATTTACTTTAAAAGAAGACATAAATTCGTTCCATTTACAAAAATAAAAACATTTCGACTCTTATCGTGTTCGATTTTTAAATAACGGTGCGCCATTGGTAGCTAAGTTGAGGACAAGGTTTTTGTCCTCGGTTCCCCTTTTTTCTTGGGGAGGAATTTCTTTTCGGCAATTTAAAGGCGAGCAGATAATAAAAGGGCTCTAACTGCTTCGATCGCACCCTAATGAAATGTTGAAAACTCTTCATTTCAGTATCGATAAATTTACGTACGCACCTGAATATCTGCTTGCTCCGATCTACAAGGTGTACCTGCAATCACATCAAAAGCTTGCTCGTAAAACTAGAAAATTTTTTTTTGCAATGTCTTATTCATATATTTTTAATTTACTTAAAATGGAATTATTATGCAATTTCCAAAACTTGTTCATGTTCATGATTAGACTTAAATAATATACTGTTTCATAGGTTTTTACTGTATTTTATTAATTACGACCGGTTTCGTTTACACATCTTCACTTCGTTTACACATCTTCAGTTAACGAAAACAGTCGTAATTAATAAAATACAGTAAAAAAACCTGTGAAACAGTATATTATTTAAGTCTAATCATGTACCAAGTTTCACCAAGTACCAACAACCGCAAGTATTAACCATTGAACATGAACATTCAACAAATGAACATGAACAACCGCTAGTGTATGAGTCGTATGTATGTGATTTTGTCGCTTCTTTTATGTTCATACTTCTATCAAAATCAAATCTAGGTAAACACGATTATTATTACTATATTTGGCTTGAATCGACACGTTCTTACACATAAAATCCCTGGTATTCCTCTATCCAAGTAATTTTAAAGCACTTTTATTACCACAATAATTACAATATTTGACTTGGTTACCGCAGCACTATGATCGGTGTGATGATCTCAATTGGCCAGCACTTGACCCACATCGCTTGCACCGGGAGCAAATCGAAAATCGATGTGCCAACGACCTCTAACGTTCCGACGAGCCGACTCCCGCGCTACCCCTGCGTCTCTCTGATTCTCTTTTAGTTCCTTCATTCATGACTTTGAGCTTAAAATTTAAATTTTATCTTCCACAAATGCAATTGACAATTTCTTTGTTTGAAAGACTAACTTGTTATGTAGGTTCCTAGCTATGAAAAATCAAAATTGGTTTAGTGGTTTTCAAAAACTTGAACTATTTTCGATATTACAAAGGGCACCTCAAGCACCACAATATCAATTTTAATAAAACATAGCTAGGAACGTTAATAACAAGTCACTCTTTCAAATAAAGAAAACTGCATCAACATCCGATCACTGGTTGATGAGATATGAGACTAAAATCAATCACTTAGAAAAAAGTTCATTTTGTAATTTGTTATATTTTTTCTGCAAATAAATAACTAAATGACTTTAATTAATGACTTTTATTTATTTATTTTGTTTTATTTTAATTTTCCCAAAACTTGATAACATTTATTCGAATAAATTTGTCCCTAAAATTGGTACTAGTTGTCGTAAACCATTAATTTAAAAAAACTATTCACAAGAATTTCATGTCGAAATCAGGATAAAATGCAGTATTTTTTCCGATAGTTGATCAACTTTCTGTAGTAAATTTTTTTTCGGTGACAGTCATTTAAATATGACGTTCATTTTTTGGTGGTTTAATAAAGATTTATAAAAACATGAATTAAATTTAGTACATACTATACATGATTATTTTAATGGTTACAGAGGAAAGGCTGATCCCTGAGGATCATAATACAAAAAGAAAATCTGCCAAATTAGTGCTAGTTTTTTTTAAATAAATTTTAATGGGGTTCACTATAGACCATTTTTGATAAAGTTCCAAAAATAGAAAAAACTTTTTTTCGTAAAGAACCGGATAACCGTATATGGTGTTATATAGAAAGGTTATGACCTCAGGCATCACCCTGTTTCATTTGATCCATACTTTCTGGTACACCCTGTATAGTGACTACTATACTGATTGTATATACTCGTATTAATATCAGACAACTTATCAAGCAAGCGAATGACATGTGTTTAAATATATTACAAGCTAATAATGAAAGATTGAGATATTTGAAATCCAACCGGACTTACCTGTAATTTGCACTTGTAGCGAGCTATCATCATACAACCAGTGATAAGATTATATACTAATACACATTATAATTTGCAGGTAAGATATTGTCACTAATGTAAATTTTACCTGCAATCGTTGCCGTAACATTTTATTTTAAGTATGAAAAATATCTGTATTTTGCAATATTTATTACGATGGGTTTATATAAATTCTATGCAAGCGTCTAGTGATGGGCCCAATGAGCAATCAAAACAATCTTCAGTATTATGTAACTTTTTGTACAGTATTTGTGGAGTAATCTACGTCTGTGTTCTAGTGTTGCAAAGTTTAAGTGTTATTTTTAATGTCTTCTGTCATCATTTGTTGCAAAAAACTTACCACTCCCGACACGGGTCGTATCGTAGTATTAGGGCACTTGATGTTTTGAGTATTGTAGCTGGTTCTGTTACTGTGTTGCCATGGTTCGAATTTTCTGCAAAAAGATAGTTTATTTTTGACTTGTTCTTATTTTGGTTTGGAATCTACAACTAAATGCTACATTTTGTATCCTGAATGGATATTGGTCTGTTTAAGGCTTAAAAGAACATCGATTTACGCCATCAACCAATGAAAAAATCAGGTGGGGCTGTGTCGGGGCGCACGACCGCTGGGTTAACGTGAAACGTCTATAGCAGCGAGTGCTCGCGCCATCATTCACCACCGCTCGCCGCCGCGTTACATTTGTGACGCTCCCGAAACCGTTTCGCTCGCTTGGCGCCGGATATTGGGGTACTTGTGTGTGGCCCATAACCTCCTCTTTGCAACGATATACTTGATCTATATTTTCTACTGGCTCTTGCTCGTGCTAAGGCCGACATATTGAATTATTTCAAGATTTTGCACGCTTACTTTAAGCCGCCCTCCCCGCCGCTCCCTGCCGCCCCGCTAACGCGCGACGCAAATTCAAGGTCGTATTAGTGAGCTAACTAAATAAGCTACACAACGACATCGTACTTACGTTTCTGAGGCTAATAGCTAGAGAGTTATTAAGCCAAGACTATATAGACGTTTTCGTTACAGTCCAAATTTTTATACTGTTACACGTATGTATCGGTGTGATGTTAAAGACTTTTCACGTCAAAAAATAGGGTTGTCTAGTAGAAAAGAAAGGAAGTCCACGTAATTCCGTATTGCTTGTAACTCCAGCAGGAGGGAAGAGTGGTGCGTTTTTTGTGTCGTCGGTTATTCCCCTCGGCCACGTGGTGGTCACTAATTGCTCAGCTGGGACACCCGCCCTTACCAAATGTGAGTTTTCCACTTAAACAAATATTTTATTACGTACACGGTACATCCCTATTCTTGATGTCGTAATTTTTGAATGTAGAATTTTTTGAAACTGTCTGCTAGTAGAAGTTTTGGTAATAATTAGTGGTAATTTTTATGATAGAGATCTTCGTAATTTTGATTCTACCCACGTTGGTCGTCAACTAGGTGTATAGACTTCTAACTTCTTTTCAATCATCTGACTCGATTCATGTTTAAAGATGACTCTCAGAAAATCTCTAAATTTTATTTATGCATTTTGTATGCATAAATAAAATTTGTTGGCATCAAATTACAGTAGGTACAGACTTAACCTAAACTGCAAAAAAAATCTAAATCTACGCTGAAATTCCATGAAAAAATCTTCGAATTGAAAATTCAATTCCAATATTTTGTATTAGGTACTATTCTTTGTGTGAGCGTCGGTGGCGTCGTGGCAGGTCCGAGTTCGAAACCAGGCAATACCAATGAGTTATTCGGTTTTTTCGAAAGACGTACGTACATTTACCGACTGCTCTGACGGTGAAGGAAAACATTGTGAGGAAACCTGCATACTGAGATAACCAGTGTTTGAAAAGGGGAAGGCAATGGCAAACCATCCCATTAAATCTGCCGCGAGAATCATTCTATGTGATTATTTCCTTAGTATGATCAAGACTGTCAGTAATGAGGAAAAACGACTTAGAAGAAGAACTATTCTTTTGCGACAAGTGTAAGTAGTTCAGAAAACTTTAGAGCATACTTTGTGGTTTGTCAAAAGGGATGTGTAACTACGAACACGAAGCGAGAAAATTAACGCGCACCCCGCCATATTGAGATTGTTTTAACTTGGGAATTATGTACAAGCCTCGCCACATGTCCTTTCTGGGAACCCGGCAACTTCTCCGCGTATTCGAATTCCTGTATGGAGTAGAAATACGGCTTTTATAGGAGTAAAATCATACTTTCTCCTCGACGGGCGCGCGGGGTTCGCGGTACTAATGACCGCGCGGGGAGAGGTTCCTACCTCTATACCTACATGCCACGACAACCACACTTTATATTGCGTTTAGCAGGCTGCCTACCCACACTCCTGTAACACACACACAGAACTCAAGCACGGTTTGTTTTTTTTAGTTATTATTCCGACGTGCACTATTTTCTTTTTGACGGTCGGCTGTTGCGGTCGCTTTTTATAGGGTCACACGAAACGTGTACGAGCTGAAGCTAGAAGTTTGAACAAAAACGTGGTATTGCCTGTGTTGGACGATTTGAGTTGCTGTAGAAGTTTTTTGTTAGCAGTTTGATAGGAAGCTATTTTGATCTTTACTCCTATAACTGGTACATAACCTGCCTCTTGGAACTACGAAACCTTAATAAAAAGGTTATCCAATCTTCATAAGATTAATATTGACGGAGGTTCAGGGAATAGTTTGTAGCACTCTAGGCACTCTTCGACCAATTACAACAAAAACTGTAGCAGCGCTTAATATAATTGCCCGTTCAACCGTCTCTTGTTTTATTATTATTATTATATATTTAAATCAGACAGGATCCATACAAATAAAGTTAGTATATTATATTATTTAAAGCTATGTTAGTAAAAAAAATATTAAAGAAATAATATCACGGCCATGGTACCGACCCCAAAGCACTAGACGACTACTTCGCATCGACATGCAGGTATATCCAGTGCCTCAGGATCGGGGAGTCAGGGGACTCGGCAAACGTCAACAGGATGCCGCTGGGACTGCTATGTACACGGTGCATCAGGTTTTATGTCAGCTCTCGGACAGCCACACTGTAGCTTGTGTTACAGGACCATGAAGTAAAGAACGCACGCCCATAGGAAGACTATTTTTTCTTTTATCCAAATATAAGGCCCACCTATTAACCGTATAACCTCTACCATGAAAGAATCGACTCTATCAATAGATATTTCAACAAAGAACAAACACCCATAATCCTATTAACATCACAGATGATTGAAACGTTACTACCAATGTTATGAATACAGTTGTCAGAGCTATTGAATTGTCTAACTTGCAACCAATTAAAAAGGCACGCCGTAGCTTCCCGCAAGTCACGTTTCGCCGTGCATGTGTTAGGTTAGGTAGAGTCGCTGAGTCACGGACCCCGTGTCAAATCTCGATGGACACCAGTCAGCCCTGCTTAGCATATGTGGAGTTGAGTTCAAAACAGAGAGTATTATTTTTCTATTTCATATTACAATGACTATGAATGTAGGCTCGATTTTCGTGAACTCAAGATTACACAAAATTACAGATCGCGGCATATAATTTGACCTAAAATGGCGGATGCGCAGTAACAAATTTCGGGTCTCAATCGAAGTGCGGTATGAGGTGCAACGCGAAGGACCGCGCGTAACTATACGGGATTTGTGTTGTACCTGCGCGGAACGACCGCCATTTTAGGTCAAGTTATGTGCCGCGATTTGTACAAATGTTTTTATGAAACTAAAAGGACATTTAAATGTCCGTGTCCGTCCGTTAATTTTCCGTGAAGTTTTTAAGGTAGCCAGTAATTACTTTCAAGTGGTATTCAAAGATTTCGGAATAGGGTATGGTACGTATATTCTGAAAATCCAGTTGACTAGTAGCAAAGTTGTACCTTACTGTCTTCAGATTAACAAGTTTAAACATTTCAAGAAAGTACACAATATGCAACATTTCTGATCCGTACATACTCTTGTAATGGTTATTTAGTACTGGATGTAGAATCTATACGTAGAGAGTTTACTCTCTCTACAAAGATGATCATATCGGTTATTGATACAAAAAGCGATGAATCGATTCTTCGATATCGCGTAAATGTGTGACTGGTATAAAATATCCGTTCGCATGGAATAGATCTCCTCCACCCACATAACTGTAATTGTAGAGTCGGACAGCAACTGCAAGCTGTGATTACCGGTCTGCGAATTGGATCTCGGTAACTACTGATATACATACTAGGTACTCTCTACCTGTGACTTTATGGAATAGCAGTATAATAGCTATATCCGTTTCACCTCACTGGACCGATAAATCATCGGTTTCAATCAAAACCGTCAATAATTTTTTTATATTTATATAATTTGACGTACGTACTCACATATTTTTAAGATGACTCGGGAGGACAAAATAATCGAAAAATATTTAAATACCTACAACCAAACGTAATTAATGTGTAAGAAAAAAATCGTCATTCTCTCATACGAAAGTAGTACCTATATTATACTATTCATACCCTGTAGGTACTTATATTAAAATTATTCATTCAATATACCAACTCTAAACATAGCAACGTCGCAATATAAATAAATATCTAGATTTGCCTATACAGTTGATAGAGCCTATACGTAGAGGAGATCGATTCCACTAAATACAACGTAACTAAATAGAATCTAGACTGCATTGTTATGACGTGTTTCATATGCTACTATCCACTAACGATCTAATTTCAGTTAAGTTCCGATCGAGCCAACGATCGATCGAACAGTAGCGTATTTGTGCTTTTTAATAAAACGTTTAGTTTATACTGAATCGCAGTTGAACGGTAACAAAACGCTTCAACTGTCAAATATAACGATCGAACATAAGTTCCTCCCAAGATACTTTTGCCCGATCGATAGTACATCGAAAGGTGGCAGTGGTAGAGTTATGCGTCAGCAAAATGCGATTTGGTGTCCAAATAGAATTGGAACGAAAACTAAATTGAAATTGGATAGAAATAGAACTACAAACGTTGTAATTTAGGCGAATTGGGCCCCAGGAGCCCAATTCCACTGTTCTTTTCAATTAAGTAGGTACCGATAACATTTACGTATCGATAACACCACGCTAATCCATAATAATATGAGTGGATCGATCGAACGTTGGCTTGACCGAAACCTAACGTTAATCGAACGGTTCATAACTAGAGGCATACGAAAAACGTCAAATCGCTGCTATTTCGTTTTTCTATTAAGTTTACGTTGTGTTAGTAGAATCGGGTCTTAGACCTCCTACGTCCATACCGTAGAGATGGGAACTATTAAGCTGGGTAACTACAACAAATTACTGATTTTCTAGACGCAGTTTGTATTCATGCATTTGCCTCAGGCTCTTGGCTAACGCATGCATTGCATTGGAGGCAATGAACTTTTCGACGCATCTCATAAATTATATAAAACTGGATAAAAAACAATAGGGTGGTTACCATTAAATCAAATATTTAATGCATATCTTAAAAATTAAGAAATAGTCGTAAATTTATGATGAACTGTGAAAACAGAATTAAAATTCATTAAAAAATAAAATAGCTACTGGCAATCAAAAATGAGAACGGTAGAAAGAAACGGCAATAAGTTTTATGACGTAACTGTTCTCTAGCGCCATACAAGCAGGTCCTGGCTGCATATAAAGGACTGTTTTACTAGAAAGGGACAGAACATATGTCCAATACTAACTTTAATCATTAATATCTCCGATGTTAGTTGAGATATCGAAAAACTAATTTTAGATCCTTCTTTAGTATTTCCATTAAGTTGATTGATGCAATAAAAAAGATTCAGTTAAAACCGTATGTACATACAACAACTTAGTATATTTACTTACACTATCAAATTAAAGTTTACAGATAGAGTTTACATCATTTCAGCTCATTGTTTTTTTGTACTGATATTAATCAATTTGTGAAATTCATTCGAAAATTATCGATAGAATTAATAGAATTTCAATGCAACATGAACATGAATTGTCATCTGTATGAAAAATCTGAAAGAATAATTGTGAATTCAATTAGAAATTTCTTCTATAAAGTTGTTCATATACTTGGGGTACTTACACGTATTAAAATTGTATTATATTATATTTTTCCTTACATCTTATATATGCCTTCGCATGATAAATCGAATAAGCCAGACCATCGCGCCATCGCAATATAGAGCACAACTCTGACTTTCAAATATCCGACATCCACATACGATATCCAAATTGTTATTGGAATAACGCATCATCCATCAGACGCTGCGCCCGTCATGGGGTGAGCGGATCGTCGCGTAAAGCGAGACGGGTAATGCAGCTCTCGTGCAGGTCTGAGAGGGACGACGATCGAATTTCAAGAATTTGCATAATCTGCTCGGGCACTTTATCATAGAACCACGTGGCAGTGACTAGTGCAGTCGCGGATTACGCAGTCTGGATTAAATCGGCACTTCTCGCGAGGTCGTTCGACTCACGCGTACACTTTCAAACGTGGTGTTTGAAATTGTACGCGTGCTGTTCCCTTGAAAGGAACCTACCTTAGTAACTTCAACGTTGATTTATGATGATAGCATGTATACGAGTACAGCCTTCGTTAGATCCATTCACGATTTACAATCTGATTTTAAGCTGACCGAAATCAAACTAACACAATCGGAGCCGCAACTTTATACGAAATGATAAATATCACACCGCCAGCCACCGCCGCCGTCGAAAAAACGCTTACTTGGCCCGCTACAAAAGGAAAAAGCCAGCGTCTTCCGTTCGGCCGGAGCCAAAGAAAAAATCTTCGCGAGGGATCCGGGCCTTCCATTTATCATATTCCATATTCATTTATTCGTCAAGTTCTGGATTCATTTATTCGTCATGTCTTGATTTCGTCTCATTTATTATTAAAAATGAACTGTCCAGAACAGAACGCGGGCAGGCAGACATCGGCCCCAGGCCACTGTTTCAATCTTAGAATAATTTCATGCTGAATTAGGTCACTGTGCACCCGTGAACTTTTTCTGCTGACTTTGAATTCTTACAAGACAATAGTAGAAGTAAGTTTGCCATTTTCTTGGTTGAAACTTAAGCTTTTTATGGACCTATTAATGGAGAAGCTCTCTCATCACGATATATAAGTCTAATTTGAGTCGTACTTAGATAAAATTGTTTCAGTCGTACAGTAACTAAAGTACTTATACCATCTGTCAAAAACCTTCGATTAAATCTCAACCTTATGTCCCCGTGAGACTACATTTCAGATTATCAAATTTTGACACTACTTATTTTTATTAAGACATCTGATTCTTAAAAGATTTTTTCTATTCCCATTTCTTAATTTGTTCATTAAGAAACCACAATCAATAACATAAAGAGGTTCATTCATCATGGTCGTGTGAAAATAGTGTTTCAATGAAATATTAAATCGCAGTTTTCGATTGTAATATGTAAATTTTTCTTTGTTGTATGGCACTGCATACAAGACTCTTTCGTATTAAATGCACTACATTTCACTGGCCAACTACTTCGTAATAGTTACCAATAACATGTTAACCTGTCATGGCGTCTGTTGAAGTCTCCGTAATGGTTTGTATTTTCTGTTTATATGTTTCATGGTCGTAGAAAAACTATTGTATGCAACCCGTAATTGCGATTTTAACACTCGAACGATCTATTATGAAACTCAGCTTCAGTTCGTTTCATGAACAGTTCTCATATTAAAATCGCTATCATTACGTGGCCGTTGCATAAACTACTATTCTACGATATTTCTTATTCGTAGCTAAGCAACAATTACCAATACAAAAGACATCAACGCACGTTCTTTAGTTACACGATTAATCCGAAAATAGATTTTGTGAGTATAAAGCCAATTGCACACAGGTACAGGAGGTCAGTAGGTAAGGGCGAGGGTCGCCTATCGGTGGATCTCGGGTATTGCTGACCCGGGGCTCGGGAATGATGGATGGGGGCGCAGGAACACTGGTATCGTGGGTGCGGTAATTCACTGGAACAAGTGTGTAACTAGTTGAAATCTCGATTTTTCGCACTTATCGTAGATTCCTCATATCAAAACTAAGGATGTTTATAGAAAGAAGCAGCAAAAGTATTCATTATAATTTAATGTTTCCGAGTACTCCGTGTTTTCTAAATCGAATTCATTTATTTTAATTAATTGAGCAATTAGATATTGCCAAGCAAAACCGTCAGTCATTTACTCCAAAAAAGTTGCACTAAAATAGAGTGTAAATATTACGTAAAACTCTCAGTGGCTTGACCATATACGGTATCAAAATAAGATACTGAAACTGCAAGTCTAATTATATTTAGACCACATTATTATTACCATCAGACATGATTTCAATATGTTTACCTTTGACTACATAATTAATTTATGTACGCCACGGCGGCGAAGGCTGGGTCAGCAGCGGCTTCTGCGGAGAACCTCAAGCGGCGCAAATATGCGGGCCTGGGTGGTGATTGCATATTTACGCCGTTCGGGGTGGAGACCTTGGGGCCGTGGGGGCCTGGAGCCCACTGCCTCTACGGGGAAAAAGCCAAGCGCCTCGTAGAGACATCCCGGGACCAGAAGGCTGGCCTCTACTTTGCTCAGCGTATAAGCCTCGCTATACATCGGGGCAACGCCGCCAGCCTCCTCGGGACCCGGCCCAGGGAGCGACTTGGGCCAGGTCTTTTACTTGAAAATAGGTAGGTATTTTGTAATTTTAGCTTAAGTATGTATTTTAGTGTTATTTTAGTATTATTTTATTTTGAATAAACTCCCATTATTTTATTATAATTATAACTGTTTCGGTCATTGCTGTGTGTGAAATAAACGTATTACTTTCTTACTTTTTTTTAATTAATAGTTATTTATACTGCAATAGAGCTTCTAAAAACTAAGAACCCTCAACAGAATGAGCGGTCACGGATTATCTCGTCGACGAAACGCTGAGCGAGCCTCCGTTGTCTGCCGCGTGATAGATGATGCGACCACTCACCTCTCTTGGCACAGCTGGACATCGCGCTACTGTTCACTGCTTACACTGTGACGACACATACCTACTTACTACCTCTTTGGAACCCTGTCGCAATAAGTTTTTATTATGATTTCTTGACATTCGTATATGTATGTGTCAATTTAGTTAAAGCGACAAAGTAGGTATCTGATGTGTTGTCCACTGTACAACTATCACCATGCCTCTCCGGTGATTCATAAAAAAATCTGTTAATTTCTTCGTTTTTAGGCTTCCTTGCCTAAACGGTAAAAAAGTAACCCTTATGGTGAGACTTTGGTGACCATCCGTCCGTCCGTCCGTTTTCTGTGACTCGCACTTGACCGGTTTTTTATTAATGAAGCAATTACCTACTTATCACCTTTACCTAGGCGTAAACCTACTCGGAGGCTTTTTCTGAAAAAAATTGTATATTTATTTTTTATTGTAATTACTTATATTCTTCATTATCCACTCCAACTTAGCTAAAAGGCCTGTGCTATATAAATGTGGTCCACCACAATGGTCCAAAGATGGATTTGATACGGCGACCCTTGCCCCGGTGTCTGGTGCCCTAGCCTCTAAGCCATTATCGCTTCAATTTACTCTTTTCGTATTCCTCTCTTATTTCGAAAGCTATCATATAATTATGAAGCTCGCAAGTAACAATACATCTTCGAAGGAACACCTTTTATTATTTATTGTAAGTAAGTGCCAAGTATTCTGTGCGTTTATTTATTTATAGTGACCTCCGTCCAAGATTAATTATGCACGTACGCATCACGGATCCGACACAGAAACCCGACATACCAAGGTCAAAGATATAAATCTATATATCACAATGTTCCGAAATGGAAAATATGAGTGAGCCGCGGCCGAAGTCGGAATATATGCGATCCATTTGTAGGCAATCTCGACAATAAAACGTTGTCAGTCTTTGTGTCGGCTGTCGACGGATCGTAATACGACCATTTCGCAAACATAACAAATGAGGGCGCATTACGAGTGGCCCCACATCCCGCCGCACTACATACGTCATTCGGCCCACCTCGGCTCGTGGTGGAAGATCTTTGAATAAGTTTGGGTCGTTTCTAAGTTAAAAATAGTTTAGTTTCCTTTGATTTATCATGACATAATAAAGTAAAACCAAATTGGAGGAGCTTGTAGCCTAGTTGCGAGCACGGTCCTGAAGTGATCGTGCAGGTTAAGCGACGTTGGCGCGGTCGGTACCTGGATGGGTGAACGCTAGTGGCATATTTCATCTGAGCTCCCCCGTGCCTCGGAAAGCACGTTAAGCAGTCGGTCCCGATTGTTGTCGTTCGACAGCAGTCGTTAAGCCATGTCAGATGCCTACGGGCGGCCTGAACAACTCTGCAAATAGGTTGGCCACTAACCATACGATAAGCAAGCAAGCAACCAAATTGGATAGGTTAATGCCTTATAAAGGCACCCGTAGCCGACAGTCGGAGTATTGTTTGTTTATGTCTGAACCCACCAGTCTTACTGCCCATAGATGGGTACTGTAGCCTGGGTCATTCAATGTAGTTTAGCAGTTCGAAATAGGCAACTAAGTTTTGACATAATTTAGTATGCTAGATTCACGATATTTTTAATAAAAATGCTTGTAGCTGTTAGTTATTATTATCAGTTTCACACATAGGCTCCTTAACTATAGAATTATTCGATTTATCATAGCTTGCTTTCGTAGCAACCTCTTGGTCACCTCTTACCTGAATAAAATATGACATGGTAATCATGTATTACGAAACCAAGGTCAATGTCCGTTTGAGCTTACGTCACTGCTCCGGCTATCTCCGATGCCTCGGATCGAGACCAAAAAACTGGTCTCGGAGTTCGTTCGAGGCAACCAGACCCCAGGACCCGCCCCGGGCGCCTCAACGACAGGAACAAATGACCCCGACGCATCATAATAAATAAAACAATTTGTACTTAATTAGATTTCGTGAATTTAATTTTCATGCCAGTAATTGGTCGGTGGCCACAAAGCACATCAGTCTCTATCGGTGATGGATGATCGAACGGCGCCTTCTTACTATTTACCTTCGTCCGTTCCACCGTAATTAGGGGGTTCCGAAGTTTACTTTCATTATTGCTTATGGACCTATTACTGTTTCTAATATAGATTTCATTTGCTATCTTTTTATTCTTATTGTTTGAGCGCCTGACCGTGGGAGACGGAGGTTGTTCGTTCAATGGTCTTCAGATGTTTAAATTCAAAAACTTTACCGAATGCTAATATAGTAGTACACTTGCAGTCAAGGTGCTATTTTTCTTAAAATTATCTAAAACGTCTAAACCCTCAATAAAAAGAAATGGAACGGAATAAGTGAAAGAGGAAAACAAAAGACAAATCGGAAAACGCTTGCTTTTATATACTCTGTACAGCGCGGAGCGGGCCGTCGCGGCGCCGAGTCAAGTTTAAAAAATAAACGCCGAAAAAATCTTGAAAAGTCACGGACGCTTAACTTTCTTCCCCTGTTTTATTTTTCGTTCCCTCTTCTGCACTCGGC
The DNA here is from genome assembly GCA_947369225.1 of Hofmannophila pseudospretella. Taxonomy (NCBI): domain Eukaryota; kingdom Metazoa; phylum Arthropoda; class Insecta; order Lepidoptera; family Oecophoridae; genus Hofmannophila; species Hofmannophila pseudospretella. The sequence goes on along the minus strand of OX376321.1, from coordinate 5,200,288 downwards.
TGTCCCTCTTTACTCTCGCAACGTGCGTTAGCTCTGTCTCTTTCTATTTAACTGATAAGTTACTTTTTTAAACTGCAGGAAAATCGAAGTCGTTTTCTGTGCAAAATTAAAAGCTGGCACCAACAGACGTAAGTCATAAAGTGAAAATATTGGTGAGCGTTACATTGCGCCAAGCAATTTATGTTTGTACGTTTTATTTTATTTTTGATTTTTTTTTGCTACATCAAAAGAGATTAAGGACAAACGCGGATTTAGTTTGAAGTTGAAAAAAATATGGTAATTAATTTGCATCAATGAAACAGTTAAACATATCACCGTAACATCTCTTTCACACATTCCCTAAAGAAACCTTCTGATTTAAATTTCATTTAGTTTAAAATGCATTACCTACCTATATTTTTGATTTATCTACAACTTAAAATTAACAATTACAATACAGTATGAAGATTCAGGTAGATTTATAGTTAGGTACAACTTAGCACTAAATACAAATTATTCAACACTTCTCAAAAAGTTTCGTCTTTTGAGATTTTTTTAAACTTAGGTAAGTAGGTAGTCAGAAACTTTCGTAATTGGCCTTTTAAACTTGCAATTTGTGAAATTTACCAATAAACAAATTAAAATCAACACTTACATAACAGGGGCGGATCTAGGAAAAAATGTGAGGGCCCATATCGGTTACTGTAATCGCAAAATAGTACTAAAGAAAAGTCAAGTGTATAAGTAGAGCTTTGCGCCCCCAGAAATTCGGCTCTGTTATTCATATAAGTATAGTGAATTTCATATTTCAACTAGTTCGGTGAAAAAAATTCTAGACTCGTGACCATACAAGGGCTCATTGACGGATACAGGGTTAGTAAAATCAGTGATAGATCCTTGATCACTATAGGGCGTTATACTCGACCTGCCCTTGGACTTTTTTATTATTTAGAATTATTTTCTGATTTCAGTTACCGATCCCCCCTCCCCCTTTTCTGGAACCGTCCCTGTACCAATAACAGCTAGTATAAGTAATATAAATAAGTAAGTATAGATTATCCAACAGTCGAAGAACAAAGTTGCCATATTTTATTAATACCTAATATAACTAGTGGCTTAATGATTCTTATTACATGCTGTATAAAGAGGTAGTAGGTAAATAGACACGATAATAATGTGTTCTAGTAACCACAAATATTACGACGTAACGCCACGTCTAGGTTTTTATTTGCAAACAGAAATCGACGCAACTTTGGCCTGGGGTCGATTGTGCACACTCACTGTGAGCTTAGTAAAGTGCGTATGTAACGGGGATGTTACCACGTATCATTCATTATTATATCTATCTACCTCGATTATTTTTGCAATTACTAGCTGTTGCCCGCGACTTTGCTCTCGTGAACTTTAGTTTTTGTGAGAAATTTTTTTCCAGTGGGATGAAAAATATCCTATATTCTACTATATTCTAACACTGTACCTTTCAAATAAATTAAATAATTTAATCCATTGAACCGTTAGAGCGTTTACAAATATAACATGTGCAAAATTTTTACTTATAGTGCCATCTATTAAAAAATGACACATCGTTTTTTAACCTTTTAATTTTTTAATAGGTTTCAAAGTACACAATATTGAAAGACTCTTATTTTTAAGCTTAAAGTACTAGATTTCCGCCCGCGTCTTTCATAGTCAGAAACTATCTACCTATATGCAGAATTTCATGTAAATCCGTTCAGCCGTTTTACCGTGAAAATATAACATGTTTTTCACTTTTATTGAGTTACAGATTATTTCTTGATACCTAGTATAACTATGTACTCGTAGGCTTACCTCTCGTACATACATTATTTATCAGAATATACTCTAAATAGGCATTAGGTGTAGAATAATTTTGAGTACTTACTTAGAGGAGCTCGTAGCCTAGTTGCGAGCACGGTCCGAAAGTGATCGTGCAGATTAAGCGACGTTGGCGCGGTCGGTACCAGAATGGGTGACCGCTTGTGGCATATTTCATCCGAGCTCCTCCGTGCCTCGGAGAGCACGTTAAGCAGTCGGTCCCGGTTGTTGTCGTTCGACAGCAGTCGTTAAGCCATGTCAGAGGCCTACGGGCGGCCTGAACAATTCTGACAGTAGGTTGGCCACTAACCATACAACAAGCAAGCAAGTACTTACTTAAAAGATATTTTTTTCAAACGGTACCGTGATGCAAATGTAACGGGCTGCCTCGTCACCGCAACGAGGGCATCTCTACAGCTCTAATACACAACATTGCTACAATCACCGCGCTGCCAGCAAGTAGAGCGACGCTCTGAAACAAAATAGTGATTTCTGTGAAGTGAGAGACGCTGAGCAACAAAATATATAAAAATAATTATATAAAAAGTTTAATAAAATTATTTGTGAAAATTGAGAGGAAGAAATTTGGCCTCAATAGGCTCCAAAATGGGAGGCTCAATACTATTTTGACTCAGCTCTTATCTGATAGTATGAAACAATTACTGTTGTTAGCTAAGCTGGCTCTCAAAGTGAGGGCAGACTCTAATAATAATACTTGAGCTTCCCTTCCCTTATCTTAGTGACCATAACGAAGCTGACGTGGTCACCTTGTCGTGTACCAAAGCCTCTAAACTTAAAAAAAATATTGTGACTGCTCTATGCTCTTTGTCTATGCTCTACACAAATTGCAACAATCTCTGTGCTGCCAGTAAAGCAAGTATTAGAGAGACGCTCTGAGACAGATTGCTGACCTGAGCTGTACAAAAAGTTTAAAAACAATTCTAAACAAAATATGTTTGAAAAAACTTATTAGTGATTAAGTACATCATGTCTCAGTTCTTCACAAATTGTAACAACGCACTGAAGTACAGTTAAGCGACGCTCTGTCCCAGAATACTGTAAAAGATACTGAGCTCTATACAGTATAAAGTTCAAAAACATTTCTAATAATTTAATACAAATCACTGTACCATAAAGGCCTACTATCCGTTGAGTAAAATGATTAAGTTATTCATAATGATTAATTCTCCCCATTTTTTATATTATGATTATACCTTTTATTACTTGTCTTATGCTTTTAAACATATAAGAAGAATATTTTAGGACAACGTAATGCTATTATCAAACTAAAATCTAACCTCAGAACATTTGAACACCAATTTGTACCGCTAACTCGCGAGCTTGTAGTTTAAAGTGGAGCCAAGTTACAAGTTGCGCAAAAACCGGTGAAACAAAACCGCCCGACCCGCCAACCCGCCTGATATTGATATGAGTGACTTGCATTTAGCGCCCTTGGTGCCCCTGATTTAGTGGCCCTCCGGGACTGTCTGTATTGGCTTCGGCCAAACGTTAATATTAGGTTTCAATAAAACCAAAGCTTTTATGTAAATACAGCGCACACGATTCCTTATGTACACTTACATTTCATATGTTTAGACTCCTTACTCCTTCTTCTATTATGTTTCATGATAGTGACATGTAACAAGAACTGAACCTACAATTATCGATTTAATAGTTGTTTGTTTGTTTGTTTATCCTATGGTTAGTGGCCAACCGTTGTCAGAGTCGTTTAGGCCGCATGTTTACTAGTAGGTACGAGTATGTATTAAAGTTGTATAAGGAACCATATTTTATCTAAAGACATAGGTACTTAATCGTATATCTGGATAATAAAGAACCAGAGAACTGAAAACAGAATTTTCCAGCAGTGCATGAATTAAGTTCTCGTTTTAATTAATGGATTCGGTTTTGGGCTAAATCATGCTTTACGATCGGGCTCTACCCCTGATTTTGGACAAGAAGCGCCCCACGCTCCCCTCGGGGTAGCTGTTTGCCGAACAAACATTGTCCTCACAAACAATACTTACGTCGTAATCTTACTTAAGTGTGGGAATAATGCTGTTTGTTGTCAAATATAAATCCATCAAATTGTTGTCTATTTACTCGATTAGACAGGAACTGGTAAACACGGTAGAAATACAAATAAAAACCTGTTGAAGAACATGTCTTGTCTAACTCCTATTTATTTAGTCAAGTTCATGTTCTAAAGTAGATACTTTAGCTCGCCTTACGTACCGATAAGTACGAACTTTATTGTTAAAATTTAACCCTCTCATAAAACATCTCTAAATCTAATCGGGGGACATTTAACGGGACATTCGCACGAAACTTGCAAAGCCACAAAACCGGGACCAAAATTGCCGCACCGTTCATAAACAAGTGGACGTAGCGCGGGTGGAATATTCAAGAGGAAAGTTGTCCAACTAGCCGGTCCACTCAATGTTGCGACACTTGCAGGGAACTGCCCGAGTTTGGACATTGTACATCATGGGGCATGTATTATCCCCTTAATTGAGCCCGACGCAAGTTGGCGACGATATTCTAAGTTATCGTAATCTGAGCGAGCATTGATGGCCACTTAAATGTTGGGACTCTACTTAATAGTTCGCTAAGTATCGCCATTATAAACTGCACGGAATGGTGATAATGATGGCTGTTGGCTGACCATGTGCAGACTTATGGTAGTCCAGCAATGCAGATACGAATTTTAGTAAAGTAGTCGATAAGTACTTAACAAACATACTATTTTTGTAGGATTCGGTATATAACTTAACATTTAGGACGTTTCTTGCAACTCACGGTAAGTATTCTTTTCTTACCCCTCACTCAGTTCACACAGGATCAGCAACATTGATTCTCTTTGTCTCACGTTTGATTGCTAAGTTTATTACAAGATCTCGGTTGATTTGCTTCTGGAAATCTCTTCTCGCCTGCAACTATTTCGTTCTCGGTTCTACTAAAAAAAATGTTTTAAGTATTTCTATTTCTTCAAAGAGCACGCTATCTCTAATATAAGTATTACTACAATCTATCTTATCTTATGATGGGGGACCGGGAATAACCCAGCGGCACTTCGACCCTTGAGGATCTTTTGTGCCTATCCCATTTTACACACTGGTCATCTCAGTGTGCAGGTTTCCTCACGATGTTTTCCTTTAGCGTTAGAGCAGTCGGTAAATGTACGTAAGTCTTCGTAAAATACGAAAAACTCATTGGTACATGGCACTGCACGGTTTCGAATCCGGACCTCTCGCATGGGTGTCCAGTGTCCTACACACTAGGCCACAGACGCTCTTAAATAGAATACTACTGAAATATTTTATTATTTATATTATTTCTATATCACCCAAAACCTACGCTATCTCCCATAATACCTTTAGGTAAACATATAACCCCAGTTATACCACGTCTCTTTATATACTAGAAGAAAGTAAATAGAGTCTGAAACAACGGAAGCGAGGCACGCAAAACATTCGCGTGGGTCGCAAGTTTGGGCGGTGGAACAAAATGTCGGAAAGTTTGGGCGGACTATATCGTATCGCACGCGACCAAGTTCGCCGAAACGATCCAACGGCGAATATGAATCCTATTATTTGCTACAATAAAAAGTTTCTTTGAAACACATTGAGCGCGAGACGAATGGTGTATTTTCTATTTATAGCAGAGTATTGTAATTTACTATTGATTTTGATTGACGTAGGAGTAGGAAGTCAATCTCCCGTATAATGCAATGTTGTAAATGTGTTTTGTTTCATTCTTTCTTTCTTTCTTTCTTTCTTTTTTCCTTTCATGGAAATGAAACTGTTTCGAAGAAAATTTACCTACATATACCAATACAAGTATACATAGACAGCAACTCGATATAAAATCTATTATTTTTTCTGTTTGAGTAACATATTAAACTTCAAACTTAATCCAAGACTTTTCATGAACTGACTTGACTTGGAATGACAAGAATCCAAAAATTTGAGCAGCTATGAGACTAGTTATGAGCAGAGTCCGAAAGTGATCGTGCAGGTTAAGCAACGTTGGGCGTGATCGGTACCAGGATGGATAACTGTTAGTGACATTTTCATCTGAGCCCTTCGTGCCTCGGAGAGCACGTTAAGCAGTCGTTGTGGTTGTTGTCGTCCGACAGCAGTCGTTAAGCCATGTCAGAGGCCTACGTGCGGCCTGAACAACTCCGACAAATAGGTTAGCCACTAACCATACGATAAGCAAGCAATCCAAGACAATAGTCATAACCGCAATTATGTCCATTCCTAAAAATACAAACCCTTACAAAATATTGTATGGCATAGAAATAGAAATAATTATTAGTTAAGTAGGTACCTATTTGGCTATCAAATAACATTTATATTTAACCCACCACAGTATGAAAAATTCTTCACATATACATTAGACATACATTAAAAAATATTAAAAAATATGTCATACAAATACTCATATACATACTAAATCCAATATTAAGACAAATATAAATGTCAAATTCTAGATCTTTAAAAAAAATTACAAAAATTACAATATAAAAATTTACATACTAGTAATGTCGGAGGAGGTAAAAAAATATTATTAATATGAAATAATGTAGGGATGCACCTAGCTACTTAATTTTTATATCTATAAATTCTTTATAATACTCGTATATATAAAACGACTGCTCGACAAAGCATATTTTCAGTTTATTCTTAAAACATTAAACTCGGTGAGTCGACCATATTGGCGGGAAGTATGATATACGTAGGTTCCAGGGCGTGGATAATCAGCCTGGCCTTCTCCAACGTGTGGGCCACGGTACGGAGACGGTCCGCGTCACCATCAGAAATCAGTCATCAATAGATGTTTGTTAATTTTTATTCACAATTAACTACAGAACTAGCTTAAAAATTTGACTATCGAATAACATTTCTACTCGTATTGAATCCAACAATATGAATAACTCTCCACACAGCATGTTTGTCTGGTGTACGACAGAAGCGGACGCTTGTCGCCCGCGTCTGTCGTCACCATGAGCGACGCGGCAACTCGAGTCTGGCGGATACGTCGCGATGTTTTTAAACCTATGTAGTTACATACAACATCTATACAAATAAAAGCTGTCACAGACTTGATGATAGCAGTGATAGTGTCAAATGAACATATGGTTGAGACATGTTCCAAAAATGATGGAGAGAAGGAAGCTTATTGGTTCCCAACTACACTACACTACACTAGTAGACGTTCAATTCGTTGAACTCCAAAATGAAATAATGACCAAATCAAATCAAAATGTTTTTATTGTAAGTACCTTATACATTTTTACAACGTCACTTTTTAATCCACCACCGCTTTGTGAGGTGCTATAGCTGAAAGGAAAGAAGCGGCGCAAGAAACTTTCAACAGCACATCTTTTGAAATAAATATATCTTACAATGATTATGAATACATATGTACCTACACAATGTGCAGAGCTGGAGCTGAATTTAGGACCAAGTCTTTTCATCATTTAAGTAGTCATTTATTTTATAATAACCCTTTTTATATAAGGACCTTATGTAAAAAGGGTTATTATGACAATAGACGTTAAAGAAAACAGGCGTCTTTCTGAGTTTAGTTCACTGCCTAACAGTTCACTATTCATGATGTCCTAAACGAACGAAATGGGATGATTTTTAAGATCATTCCATGGATTTATTTGTATCTATCTCCTTGTTTAGATTTAGGTTCACACATATTAAGGTGCATAATGTTGACAGTCCAAAGTGATTTCGTTTTTGTACACAGTTAACATGTCTTATAGTCACAGTTGGAGACACTCGAGTGAACAAGTGTCACGAGTCTCCGACATTGTCCTCACTGACCCGTCAATCCACGCCTCGTCCGAAACTGTACACCGAAATAACACCAGATAAAACAAAAGATCAGATATAGACCGCGAGTGATGACAAAATGTCACAATATTTAAATAGAACGCGTTTTTATTTCATGCTATTTTTATGTGAAATCGTGAAACGTTTGAAGTGACTTACTCTTGTGCAAAATAGCTAAATTACGTAGAGCTAAGAGGACTTGAAGGTCACTGGCAAATTAAATTAACTTTTTTATTTCTAATTTGTCGATTCTACTATAGACAGGTTAAGTCGTCAGTCTACATAACTCAACACACCTAATTCGCATTTTCCTATCTAGGTAATATAAATATTAAAATGTTACCGTTTGCAAAAAATAGTCACGTAGGAACTAGAGTCTACTCTAGTAACGCAGGAACTAGAGTCTACTCTAGTTCCGTAATTAGGTATAATTACGGAACTAGAGTAGACTCTAGTTCCTACGTTACTAGAGTAGACTCTAGTTCCTACGTTACTATTTTGTCCAGTTTGTTCTATCGCATTGAGCAGTAGAACAGTCTGGATTTTTTTAGTCCATTTTGTTCTATCGTAGAACTAATAGTAGAACTAGATGGACTAAACCCATCAATCTACTAATAAATAAATGAATCATAAGTATTTACTTATAACTTAGTATTACCTCTCTGCAACTGTACTTACTTTTAGGTAAGTTATTAAGGATAAAGTGCAATGACATATAAAAAGATGAAGTCTTATCTTACCACCATTCCCATACTATAATGATTAATACCTATTCATTTGCCGTTTTCTAAGCAATTTTTATACGACAAAGACCGCTTGTCTTTGTAGAAAATAGATAAAGGTAAAACGTTGCATACCGACGCTTGTATAGACTTCCGTTCTTGTCCGCCGACAGTGGTCGGATTGTTTCTTTTAATCTCCTCTGTGAATGGAGCTAATGACGAGTGGCCGGGCTGCGCGGGCGCATATAACGGTCGCGCTCATTCACCAGAACTGTCAGCGACATCTATTGACAGTTAGCTTCTGTGTCACGCCCACCAAAAGCTGTGCTGATGGAGATTTCTGGATTTAGTTATTGAAATTCTTATAAATGAGTTTTGACTAGTAAATTCATTGCAACAAATAACATCTATAGTTAAAAAACCATTCTATTAAAATGTTCCACTTACCTACAATATGTGTAGAAGTAGGAGTATGAAATAATTTCAATTCTAAAATAGATAATACATGTTTGAATTTGTGTAAGCCTTTCAAATAAGATATCCCGCAACAAATCGAATTTGCAATTCATAGACAGAACAGTTCTTAAGTTTTTGTACGTCATTGGAATTCATGCTACTTCTAATCCACAAACCTTTGATAATCGTTCACCTTTGTGCCCAACTAGTCGCCGCTGGCCAACCACTACAATAGTCGGTGATAAGGATGTTAAAGAAAAATAAACCATTAAAATATCATCAGTCATCGGCGACCCCCGCGGTGGGCAGGTCAACGAAGAAAAAACCTTACAATTCCGGCCAGATTCAAATGAAGAATGATTCATTTATGAAAATGAAATGACAGATTGTATGAATGTGGAGACGCGGGTACAAAGAAACGGCTACTGGCCGGCCACCGCTTTGTGCCACGCGTCTCTGGGGAATTGAAGACCAAGAAATGCTTATAAAAACTTCAACTTTTTGCTAGTAAGTATACAACAAGTACAAAACTTAGCCGGTGTACCGTAAAGTAATTACGTGTAGCATACTGTTAGTCACATGGGTTACTCTGTGGCCACATGGTCAGTTCTAAAACTTGATCATATAGGTACCTACAGTAGCTATGTAGAGACGTAAGTGTATATAGTAGTAGTCTATGGTAGAAAGTATTAATGTAAACCGAATAAAGCCTCTGCTTTAAAAGTAGAGTCAGCGTTATTTTGGACAAGTCTTTTTACAAGAGTGTAAAAAGACATGTCCAAAATAACGCTGACTACTTTTTTGTACATTTTTGTCTACTTTTTGTTTTCATGCTAAACAACTTTATTATAATTGGATAGGTATATCTATTCGAATATAAACCTTCCAAAATGCACATAAATAAAAATATACAAAATTTACTGCTGATAATTTTGTTCTTGGAAGAGAAGATAGTATTTTCTATGGTTTAATCGAATGTCTGCTGATTTACGTTTATAATAAAACAAGGAAATTAAATCATACCTACTAAGTATAAACACCCTAAAAGTCCCATAAAATATGTTTGACATTCAAAAAGTTGTGACCTTATCTCGTAAAAATGGCAATTACTCGCTACCCTTGCAGCGGGAGTTAGTGAACTCCAAAACACTAAGAAAGAAGGAGCAGGCAATGAAATTAAAAATATGTCTTAAGGGCAATTAGCTTTAACTTTTACAGCAAGTGCCGTATCTTGGCGGCGCCCTCGCGTTTTTCAATTGTGGGGAACGCGGTCAGATTTTCGGTTGGAGTGAATTTTATGAACTCGCAAAGAGTTCTAACTTTGAACGAGTTCACTTACCCCGACTGCGGCGAATAAAATTAAACAGAATTACAAAGTACTGTAATATCTATTTACTGCTGTTAAATTAATAAATTACCTATTTGCTATTGTATAACGAAACAATCTTTAGCTGATATGTTAATTGCACTGGAATCTGTGATGATAGAAATGACATGACACATGAATATGCTGACATAATGTTTATCAGAGCCTCTTTTCGCATTAATAAATCACTTATCGAAAATAATTACCAACACAGAACTGCATTGGCAGATATAAAGGATTAAAATATCTCTCCCGATCGCATAATTTCCATTGAAAACAGAACAAAGGCAGCCGAGCCAAAACTAGGTAAAAATTTAACCGCACTTTGGACCGCATTGACGAAGTGTTTAACAATAAATTTCCATTTAAAAGCCGCAAGCGGTCGCGGGGTGGGGAAGGAGAGCGGGGGGAGAGCTTCCGACGCTTTTTTCCTTCATTTCCTTGAGGCCGCGTGGCTAGGGCGCCGCCCGCCCCACCGCGCGTACTAGAATTAAAACGTTTGTTTACTTAAATTTCTTCTGAATATATAAATCAGACTAGGCTTCTAAATATAGGAAAAACAAATCATTGATGTGGAAAAGAAAATTTGTATCTACCTACTAATATAGGTACTAATATACTTATAACATAAGTAAGTATAAATAACAAACTGTTGCAAATACACCTACTTTCGATTCCACAAGAAAATTAATTTCAAATAGGCATGTTACTCTGTCTAATCCTGGCACCTACATAAGTGGTTGCTTATTTTATAAAGATCTCTAAGACACGTTCGATGCAACCGCTATAAAAGCCAAATGAAACTTAGGTAAATCTAAAAAAAAACTTTTTCTTGTATACTTTAAATACTTTACCTTGTAGAATTAACTCGGAGCAGCTCTTGTAGGTAACTCAAGTAGCGGCATAGTGGATGTCGCATAAAATATCGGTGGGATAATAATTAAAAGAGGCGATAATGTCCCCGCGCGGTGAAAAACGAGCGCGCCATCCTTTTATTTGATAAATAAAATTTATTCCCTAACGCTATGCCTTGCCTTCCTCGCTCCTTTGTGGCTTCCTATTAAGGCTGTTCTTTGTTTTAGCTTGCTTATTTTTTTTCTCCTTTAGTTACTATGCAGTCATCCTTACAAATCGATTTAAAGGGAATTAGGATAAGATAAAAGATCGTTTTTGCACTAATTACATACAGGAACTACACGAATTAAATTCAAATGAAACAAAGTTTTGGCGGCCTTATCCCTAAAAATGATCTCTGATTCAGATTCATGTATTAACCTTAATTTGTATGCAAATATAAAAGATGGTAGGTACCTACCTACTTATATATTTTAGATTCAGTCACAATGCAAATTTACCGGAATAGTTTGTGCAATCATCGAATTCATCGAAGAAATTTAACAATAGTGGTATAAATATATATATTTATTATTATATATTATAATATATATAATAATTATACTAAATACCTAATAAACTATTGTTATTCTTAATTATAATAAGTACCTATAATATTTTAAGGTACTTTAAAGATCCTTTGGTTAATAGCAATTTAATGAACTAGATCACAACATGATGATGATTTTCGCTTATCAGGGACATAGGGCTTGCCGTAAAGTCCTCCTAATCCTGTCCTGCGCGAAGTAACTCTCTTTCTCTTTTTAGGAAAAAAAAACATTCTTGAAATGTTTTACACATTACCACACCAATTCGACTAAAATGCCTGTCCACTTCAATGGACCAAAGGTGGATTCGATCCGGCGACCCTTGCGCCGCTGTCTCGTGTCATCGCTTTGAACCATTGTCTCTTATCACCTTACCTTATGGTAAGGTGATAAGAGACGGTGAGAGGTGAGAGGTGGTGAGAGGTGTTTGTTGTGGACTTATGTCCACAACAAACATTTAAATATCTATGACACTGTTGTTTGCCACTCAATAATTCTGGAGGTATATATGTACCTAAACAACAAGATTTTCAATATGTACCAAAAAGAAAACACACGGTAGTCCCATAAAGAACACGTTATCTATCTAAACGCTTTCTGTTGAACTCCCCTTTCCTCTAGAAACGAGCACCTAGGTGCGTCAAAAGTAGCTGACGAAGCATGCATCTCGTTAACCGAGCATCCGTGAGACGTCTTCACTGCGCCCCTCAACTATTAACCTTCCCCTCCCAACCCCTCGAACCGTGTACCCCACCCCCCGGGATCGCAATCGGTGCTTTACTGCGCACTAAATATTCTCCCGGCGACAATTGCGATTATGAAAAGTGCACCGTTATTTATACCCCGGCCGTTTATTTTTTGTCGCCCCTTTCAAGGGCAATTAAATACCGCCAGTCTTAAAGCGCTTTGCATATTTGGTGGAACGTCTTTATTATCGAGCCGCTAATAAAGATAGTAAAGGTTACAGCCATAAAATATGCGGAATATATCGCTTTTTTCCTGTACATAGTGAGAAATATAAAATACATACATACAGTAATACAACTAAATAATAACGTTATCTATCATAATGCTATGCATCTATATCTATTTCTAAGTATCAACCGTAATACCTTCAGTTAGGAAATGACAACTTTTTAATGCGAGATTAATGAAACTTCCGCGTTGACGGAATCGAACCCGGCCCCCCGGGGAGAGACTGTCAAACTCTCAACTTGCACCGTCTGTCTGCCGCGACAACTTTTAATAACGCCAAATGAATTCCGGGCCCAAAAACAGAAGGAGTGTTTGGAGATATTTACTATCAGTGCCCTTTTTCTTTCCGAACTTGGCGGACACGCTCCCGTGTGTAGAGTAGACACATAATCTAACTCATACGAGTACCTAATCTAGAGATTATGAGGATGTAGGTAACAAAACAAACAAAATGTGTTGTATGTACGAGTACAGTGTTGGCCACACATAGGTACTCTTTGATACATTGTATGTACAGTGTTGGCCACACATAGGTACTCTTTGATACATTGTATGTACAGTGTTGGCCACACATAGGTACTCTTTGATACATTGTATGTACAGTGTTGGCCACACATAGGTACTCTTTGATACATTGTATGTACAGTGTTGGCCACACATAGGTACTCTTTGATACATTGTATGTAGTGTTGGCCACACACATTGGATACATTGTCGTTTTAACGTACTTGACACATTCATAAGATTCTCAAAAATCATAACAAAACCTTATTGTGACAGGGTTCAGAGCTATACTCTGTCACACTTTGTTGTGTCTTCCACTGTACCAGTAGGTATTGATCTCCTGAAAAAAATGGGCCTCCATACAAAATTCGATCAGCTGACCGGTGTTAATGATGTATAGTAAAAGTTTTGAACTTTATTATGTACATATAAAGGTTACGGTATTTTCTGATATGATATGGATGGGAATTAAAGAATAAAAAATAAACAGCTATTTTTTTAAACTACTTATATACTTATAAGCACTTTTTAATTCGCAGCACACGTGTTCGAAGCACGCTTGTCCCAATGCACATTTTTCGAAAGCACGTTTATTCCTCTTTCATTGTAATCCTACGAAATCCTGTTAGTCCAATGGTTATATGTACAATATTGTAAACCTATGAGAGCGTACCGAACCATGCATAATAAGAACCATCAGCCTTCATCAGTCCTGATAAGGCGATCCAAGTCACTTCCTGATAGGCGCCCCTCCGACCGAAGGAGCTTCCGTCCCCGCACCAAATTGAACCGTCTCGGATCTGTCTGTTCGTAAGCCAGGCTTATAATTGATGCGACAATGTCTAACAGGGCTCCGATAGCTCGAATGCTCCGATACAGCTAATCGGAAAAACTCAAATCCGTAACAACATGATCGATTGTGGGAGAAAATTCGAGACAAATTGCGAGTAAGTACCTATCTGTTTTGTTTTGATTTACTTTGACGTAATCCAAATAAATGCAACTTTAATAAGTTGAATCTTAATCAAATCCACATTTCGTTTTAAACTGGGTGATGTTATTGACTCTGAAGATTCTCTGATGATTAATAGTACGTAAACATACTAACTTATAAGCATAATAATTATTACTAAACATCTGTACGTCTTTACCATATTCTTGCAAATAAACGTTTTACTTATGCGCTTACTTACTGAATTTTATTCTGCGAGGTGAACGCACAAAATCTACAAAATCGGTTTTACGCTCACGTGCTCAAAACGACATTGTTACTGACGAGAAATTGCGGAAAAATTTACTCTTTTTGCTATGAAATATTGAATTTTTACATTTATGCCTTTCACACCTCATAACGTAATATTTTCTCGGCGAAAACTCCCTCCCTTTGCTAACTTTTCCGTTGCAACAGCAACATTCAAAATAAATGTTTGGTGCTTTATCAAGTAGGAAGCGTGTGGTACGTTCGCATTATGGCTAAGTATAATGTTATGCAGCCGTTTCATAAGTATTCGTTTTTATTTAACATTCAAGCACTCAAAACAATCTACACAACCAATTCGTTTGGGTGCAGAATTACACAGGTTTTCTAATTTCTAAACCTCCGCTGCGCCGTGCCATATGCCTCCAGATCCCGACACAAATAATGTGACCACAGTATTTAGTCGGAGGGGCATCGAACGTTCTCTAATGGCATCCAACCGCCAACTGGCCACGCATTAATCCTTTACCGGCACTTGATTAATTATTTAAACTTGCCCGTGGGGCTCTCCGCACATATCCTTCGCAAATTGTTTGCAACTACTGCTTGTCGCTACTTGACTTTAGCTGTCTAATGCGAAATTCTCGATAACAGGATCATACAACATCAAGTACATAGCTTCTGGATTCAATTTTGAAGATCACGAAAATACTCGCCAATTACCTGTTTTATTATTAGGTACCAAGTCCGTTTTTACAAATTAAACTACAGCAAAACTTTCATTAAAATACATATATAGAAAAGTTCAAGTAAGTATGTACTTATCTATTAACGTGTTTCGCTATGAATTTAATTATAACAAAGAAAATGTAAGAAAATGTCGGATTTTTGGCACGACGGTGTAGGTATATTTTCTGTAATAGGAACATTTTCTTTAATAATCTGGCCTTTTTAATTTTATTTAAATAAACCTTTCAAAGTAACCCCAAACTTGCAGGTACGCGCAATAATTCAATAAACCAGGGTACGGTGATATTATCAAATTAAGTGCGGACAAGCCGACTCTCGACTTGAGCGATGTAAGTGACCCCAATCCGCAGTAAATCTTCGGCCGAGCGCACCGCGACCCGAAGCTTGTCCAAGCCCAGCGCGGGAGGGTTAAACAAGCTAACACACTTCGCAATCATTTATTATAATGCCTACATGTTGTACGCCCTTGTTCTTGTAATATTAGCATTAGGGATCGCTTGAAATAATTACGAATAAGTAACATTATCTTTTGAGATTTTACGAACCTTTGAGGACGTTCTCGCTGTGGAATTAGTGTTGTCTACATTACATTACATTATAAATGAATATAATTTATAAAGTAAATAATTATGTGTAAGTAATATGAATTGAGCGTCGGTGGCGTGGTGGCTAGGACGTCGGACGCGGGAGGTCTGAGTTCGAAACCATGCAATGTCATGTTGTCATGTACCAATGAGTTTTTCGGTTTTTTCGAAGGACTTACGTACCTTTACCGACTGCTCTGACGGTGAAGGAAAACATCGTGAGGAAACCTGCACACTGAGATAACCAGTATGTGAAATGGGGAAGGCAATTGGCAAACCGCCCCATTAAATCTGCCACGAGAGTCGTTCTATGTGATTAATTCCTTAGAATGATCACGACCCTCAGCAATGAGGAATACGACTTAGAAGTAAGAAGTAATTATTAGGACCTAGAATTATTCATATTTACATTTCGGTTAAATTCGGTTACACATCAACGTATTCAATTATCGTAAAAATCAATTTCTAGCATATCATAAGGCAATCGTGCAAGTTAAGCTACATTGAGCGAGGTCAGAACCAGGAGGGGGACCGCTAGTGGCATCGGTAGGTACATATGTCATCTGAGCCCCTCCGTGCCTCGGAAAATACATTACACAGTCGGTCCCGGACTACCGGTTGTTCTTTAGACCATATCGGACGTTACAGTTCATTATATTATTTACTTTTTTTTTAATAAGTATTGAAGTTAAACCAAAGAATATACATATTCAGATCCAGAAATATAAATTCTATTTTGAATGATGTTGTCAAACTTGTGTGTGAGGATTCAGCATGGATATCGAGCAGAGTTCTCCAAAAGCGGTGTTCAGTGGCGCGTACAGTTACGTACAAAAGCTATAATGCGAACATTATACGCGCGACGCCTCTCGAGCCCGCATAATCATGCCTACCACCTACCACCTACCACGCCACCACCGAGCAAAAACTTACCAACTTGCATCTTTCGAACATTCATCCTCCCAGTACATGCGTGCACGAAAGCCAAATAAATATAATGAATTGATATAGGGAATTAGAGATTCCGCGCAAACTAAATGCAATATTGGCAGAGATACTGTTATTAATTTAAAAGTAAATTAACATATCCACCCGTGACCCGCCTAGGTATACGGCATTTATATTTCTAATTTACATAAACACTTAAATGAGTCTGCTTTTTATTTGGACTGGCATATCGTATTTCAAGGTTAATACAATGCAATCATTTACCTAGAACCGTAAACAGGGAACCGTTCACTTTCCAAAATCATCACCTAATTCAATATACTCATAGCGCGTTTTCATGCTTCTTCGCTTTTCTTCGTAAATCCACAATTTACAAATTTCTTGCTTACGCTACGATCACAAACTTTACCTATTTATATCATATAACATATAACTCATAGGCATAAACCTAAAGCACTTGTGTTACCAACTGTACCCCTCATAATAATTCTAGTGGCTGACCAAGGGCTATCGAGTTTCGGGTCCAGTAAACTGATAATTTAGTTATGTTGTTCAAGAATCCGGCATTGCACGTTGGGTACATTAATTGTCGTTGCATTGTTTTAGAAGTTAGTCTGTTCGTGCCTTGAGATATGCCTACCTAAAGGCCTTACCTAAGGCCCGCTTGTGCGAAAATTTAACCCTGGGTTATCTTATCTTATCAATCTTATCATAGACAGGGGGCCAGGGATAACTCCAGCGGCACTTCGACCCTCAGGGATCTTTTGTGCTCACCCCTTTCCTTAGTCTCCTTCCTGTTCCTTAAAGATACTTTGCATCAAGGACGCTATACAGCTTTCAGGAAGGAGTCTATAGTCCTCTGGTTTCGGGTAGGCTACCCCCAGAAGACTCATACGCCAGCCAACAAGTCACATTCGCATAACCCTGGGTTACTCGCGAACAGTCTATGGTTTTTGTACAAAATTGAAATCGGGTTAGAGTTAACCAGAGAGTTAACGGTTCGTGAAAGATGGCCTAAAGGGTAAGAAAAATTTAGTATGGTGCCGGGCATTACGTTATTTTTTAATTTATTTTTTAATGGTGATGTTCTGTTACACTTGTATAGAAGCCACTATATTTTTATTAAAAAGAAAATTGTCGACGAGGGTTAGTCAATTTTAGGGATTTGCTTTGTAATTGTAGGTATGTATGTAGGCTAGGCCCCAAGCCCGAAGCAGGCAGGGCCAGTGCACCCGTGCGGAACCGAGGGCCGCGCGCGGTTTGATTGACAGCTGCCCCTGCCCAATGGCAAACGCGAGAGCTGACGAGCCACGTCAATCAACCACCACCACCAACCCCACCACGATATCCACACAAAACCACAACCCGATATCATCTCTATTGTGCTGTAAATAAGATCCAACGCGACTGCATCGATAAAATTGCGAGCACCGCGAGTCGAGTCGTCACGCGAACGCGAGCGCCCCATTATTCGCCGCCCTTTTGTAATTTGAATTTCGAATTCCAATTCGTATTTTGTGGTAAAATAAAAAGAGCAACTTCGACACAATGGCCTCAAGGGCGGTGCTCTGACATGCGATCAAGTTATTACATTAAAGGAAAGCGCACCCGCGAGCCTCGCAACCCTGTTATTGAAAGCTTCCAGGAATAGCGTTCTACAGCTTTTATTAATTTGAAACTCCACCGGCATAAATATAACTAACTAAACTATAGAACTGCCTTTATTGCGTTTATGTACTTACATAACCTTCTATAGTGATCACTTATATGTGATAGAGTCATTATTCTAAGCGGCTGTCTGTTACTATGATATTTACGTGACATTTTGTTTGTTTCAGAAAATGGTCTACCACGAAGACTACGGACCGCTTACACAAACACTCAGCTGTTGGAATTGGAAAAGGAGTTCCATTTCAACAAGTACCTTTGCCGGCCGAGGAGGATTGAAATCGCCGCTTCACTCGACCTCACAGAGAGACAGGTAGAAAATTCTCTAATTCCTCCAAAACAGAAAACCGATCTATAAGTAATTACTTTAGAAAGTGATGATTGATTGCCCCAAATGACTGCCTCGTCAGAGACATTGGGGTCGCAGCAAAGGCTTCCCAAGTTCTGCCCTGCGCTAGAGCATCTAACTCGAATCATACTCAGATTTATCAAACAATAACTAATGCATATTTGTTACAGGTGAAGGTCTGGTTCCAGAACAGGCGAATGAAACACAAGAGACAAACGCTAAGCAAAAGCGAAGATGGCGACGACAAAGACTCGACTACGTCCGAAGGAGGCAAGAGCTCCAAGACAGGACTCGACAAATTCCTAGACGATGACGGCCCGTTGTCCGGCAAGAAGAGCTGTCAGGGTTGTGAGCTGCCACCAGGAGCTCTATGCTCACCAGCCGAGGACTTGCCGGAACTCGCATCACGGACCAGAAATAATAACACTCCTAGCGCTACGAACAACAACAGTTTCGCCAGCGATGGTGCCTCAAGTGTCGCCTCCTCCTCTTCGCTCGACAAACTGGCTGAAGACGACTCACGGGATGCTCACCCTACTGCAGCAGTCGCCACAGTCCCCAGGAACTTGGCGAAAAGAATCAAACAAGAGTCCAGGAAACGCTCGCCGTCATTGGACACCGCAACCTGCAAAGTATCCCCGTCGTCCTCAAAAGACGGACTCGGCCCGGTCGGGTTACCAGATGGAGCTAAGTTTTCGTCGGTCAGTTTGACTCCTTCGTCGACACCGGGTACTCCGTCGAGCATGCATCAAAGTCCGCTCGGGCACTACCCTCGCCCGTCGCCGCCGAACGTGCCCCCAGGCCCTCCCCATCCTCAGGCTGTACCCAACGCTATGCCTCCATACGTAATAAGAGGCAACGCACCTCCTGGGCAGTTCGTTCCGCATCCTGACTTTCGCATGGACTCGAAGCAATTTGTCGGAAAGCTAGCTCAATATCCACAGGGCAACAGAAGCTACGAAGGTTATGGGCCTGCAATACAGGGAGCTGACCAGCACGCATATGTGCGTAATCAACAACATGCGAGGCAACAGGATGGATCACCATCCACGAGACCGACCAACGGCATAGGATCCAGGCAGACGTACCCTCACGAAATGTATCAAAATTACGGCTACGCATCCTACGGGAAGGATCAAGTTGCTTACGGACACCCTGGCTACGAACAATCACAAGGGTATCCCGGGGACCACATGGGGTACCCAAACAGCCACTACGGCTATCACTATCATGAGGGCACTCAACACGATCACGCGCATAACTATTACGGGAGTGAGGGACAGAAGAATGCGCATGGGGCTGAGTACGCGAAGAATGCTTATTATGACGCGACTGGGTACGGTGGGCAGCAAGCGGCTGCTGCTGCAGCGGCGGCAGGGTACACTCCAGGGACCGCGCAAAATGCAGCAGCCAATGAAACTTACAGCAGCGGCGGCGCCGGGGAATGCGCCGACGGATATGGCTCATTTCAGCAGTTCTACGAAGCGACGCACTCCGCCCCCGCCGGCGACAACTCCAACTCCTCCTCCGACTTCCATTTCCTGAGCAACCTGGCCAATGACTTTGCTCCCGAGTACTACACCATTTGAGACAAGGACTTCGCCGAGCAGGCGAGCGATCTGTTCGTTTAAAGCCGCTGTTCAGCGCATGATTATTTACGGATTTACTTACTACTGTGTAAAAACGCAAACTATTATAAGGGTTATGGTGTTTAGAACTGACGAGTGTTTTCGCCAAAGGCGTTGAACTTGGAATACTTCTTCGGTAATCCTAAATCTCTTTGGTAAATTAATGTTACGTTATGTACACTAAGTTATTAATTATTATTATTGTACGAAAATGTAAATAATTATCTAGCTTGTATGTATTACCTACAATAGAATAAACAAAATATTTTTACTGATGATACGTACACGAGTAAAATTAGGTGCTGATATAACCTACTGGTCATTTGAAGAAGGTATCGAAACCTGATAGAAGACTACAAATCTACATTTTCATACTTAAACGATAAAGGGCGTAATTATGTACCTAACAAAGCTACCTGAAAGAATGTAGTGAATGTACCGTCTGTTACTCTACTACATGACACTGGCCTTTACTTCATCCATTGTTTACTTAAAAACTACTAGTTTGATTATAAGTATTCTTTCACTAGTAGATAGATTACAGTTTACACTATTTACCAGTGAAGATTTTTTAGTTTGAACATATCGTTTTTAAGGAAACTTCCAACGGAGGTCAGATATTAGGGTAACAGACCGTACATATGGACCATATGCTAATTCGAAAATAAAGGTACTACTATAATAGCCAATCCACCACATGCATTATTTCAGCTTAAAATACTGTCTATAATGTACGTAAAACTTGTAATTACAACTGATATCATTGTAAATTTCTTATTACCTAATATTTAAAGTTTATCTTGTATCCAAACACCTTTTCACGTGTTCATGGTAAGAAATATTTGAATAAAAATTTAAAGTTTGATTTACGACACATACTAATAAAAAAATTGTTTACAAACTTAAGGAATAGTCGTTGCCTTATTTAGTTGATATTGTTTTGTGACTATAAGACATATTGTAGATACACAATAAGATAGTTTAATAAGTCATTATAATTGTAGATATCAGCGCTATCATTTTGGCCTATTAAAAAAATAAATCATTTGGTGTCACATGTTGACAGTGTTTCATCTTATTTAACAAAAAAACCCTGTTTAATAGACTTCGATAGACAGTGGATGGAGCTGGTCTGTTAAGCGTTTCCAGGCATTACAATAGACCCATATGGCCATTACAATATACCACTCACTTTGACTGGATTTGAGCTGCGTCTCATACAAAGGAGCTATGCCACGTGCTGTCCAACAGTGCACATCAGTTTTCTCACTAATCACAAAGTTTTGGCTAGCCAATTTATTACACAAACATAGTTCACATATCACACAAGCACATAGCACACAAATCGAAGGAAATTGTCCAGAAATATTGAGAAAACCACATAAACCAAATTGTAATTATTATTATTATTATTTTCTTTAATAAATGCCCCTGCTAGTGATTTACACTGCAATTTGGCCAATGACCGTGTTAGAATCTTGAAAATAACTCGAACGTTATGGCGTCTGTTTTGAAAAAAAAAACAGTTAACCAACGTCGAGATTAACGGAGAGTCGTGTGCACTAGGAATGCCTAGTGTCTTACATTCCAAGTGCAATTGGAGGTTAGGTTGCCGGGTTCACACCCGAATTTTAATTATCCGCTGATTTCGTGTGGTCGAGGCAAGATGGCAGCCGACCGAGAGTCTCCTACCACTCGCACGCCTGCATGTTGCGGGTATTGTAGTATACCCACTTATAGGTAAATTATAAAGCCCGGACAATCCCAGCGGAAATACCACTAGTGTTCACAGGAAATACCATACCGTAACCAAAGTAAAATTCACCAGGCTATTTATTAAAATAAATATATAATAACAAAGAATTCTCAACATTACTGGCTAAACTATTGAAGGTTGAAAACATAGGTAGCTATTCTACGATAGTAGAAAAGAAGAATATCTACCCAGATTATGATTATTTTTCAATTTTAAAACAAATCTTTGAATACTGTTATCAATTAATTTTATTACTTAGTAAACCAAATTAAAATATAGACAATAGAAATTAAAACTTAGTGATCTTTCAAAATAAATAGATGAATTTCACCACTGTCATCCAATAGAACATATTTTTAAAGAATATAAATTGCATTGCAGGTTAATTATTAATTACACATGTATATGGTAAAAGAACAAGATTATTTATTGCCATTAACAAGAATAGGTAAAAACAAAGAAATTGTATTGAGATACCGTGGAGATTAACAGCAAATCGAGGATTAGAGGCAGCACTCAAGAAATGATAAATTATAGAACCATTTAAATCAGCTGTTCCCAGAGCTTTTAACCCCTAGGAGATCCCTACGGTGCTCAGACATGGTCGCTGACAAAACATCAAAAGTCCAAACTCAAGGTTTGCCAGCGTGCTATGGAGCGTAGCATACTCAACGTGAAAAGGACGGATCGCGTCAGGAACACGACCCTGCGCTCCAAAACACGCATCGCTGATGCAATAACTAAAGCATCTCTATTGAAATGGGGCTGGGCAGGCCACGTGTGTCGCATGCATCCGGAAAGGTGGGCAAAGATCGCCATGCACTGGGTGCCACAAGACGGACAGCGGCGCCGAGGCAGGTCCAGGCGTAGGTGGAAGGACGATATCGACCACTTCCAAAAAGGATGGTATAAGGACGCCGAGGATAGGGAAAAATGGAAAGGAGGAGGGGAGGCCTTTGCCCAGCAGTGGGACAGCCTATAGGCTGTTATATAAAAAAAAGGAGATCAACAAAGATTGTCAAGGACCCTCAGAAAATAAAAGGATAGAGAGACGAGTCCTGTCTGTTTGTATGAACTTTAATATTTAGGGCTTTACATTGAGGCCAAGACCTCTTGGGAAATGCTTCCAAAACATCAGCAAGGTTGGACCCAAGGACCCAAGGTTTGTTCATCGAAATGTAGAAGCATCCCAGTAATGATTGCCTACTGATTTCAGTGCATGTGTGAATACTGTATAAAAATACATGTATACTTACCATAGTTACCATTGATAGCCCGGGTTCGCAATATATTTGATCAGTCTATTGGTAACTGTCCTTTAATGAAAGAGGAATCCAATAGTTATTAAATATATTGATAACGGTAATGGCAACAAAAAGTCAAGTCGAAATGCAAATTGAGTAATGTCAATGCATACAATCTACTCACATTAAAAATAATGAGTAATTGCATTATTAAGTGTGCTTCGATGAGATCTAATGTTGTGAGAATGTTGTCTAATCTAATGAGGTGGATGGCTTCTGTGCCTGTGCCTGAAGTTTCATCTCCATCATCATACAAATAGCGTCACGGACCTTTGACTTCTCTATACCCATCATTTGGATTTTCTCCATTTGTTCCGTTACAAACTGCACTTTTCTTTTGAAGTAGTCTTTAGCACCCTCAATGTCCTGAAAAGAAACAGACATACCATTTATAAGAAGGGATAATTAAACATAGTTCCCATGGGATATATTATTTTGTTTTGTTTTTGTCACCATGCAATAAAGTATATTTGTAAACAGATAAAATAAAATAGATAAATATGTGTTGAAGTAGTACCTCAAGATTTAATTTCCTGAAAACAAATATTTATGTTTACCTACATCTGGAAACTCTGCAATAAGCTACTTGCCATCACAAACAATAGTTCAAGTAATGGAAAACAGAAAAATATATTGATTTCCGATCATGAAATTACCATTTTAAATCAATAATTTAAGTTTAATATCGCCTTTTTTCATCTGTATGTCACGTGACCTGAAACGCAGTGTGACGTCACTATCGAGTAAACAACATAACGAATATAGGGCAATCAGTTTTGTTTCGTTTGTTTATTTAATCGATAGTTACGTCACTGCTAAACTATCATGGCGACCAGTGTTTTCACGGGAATTTTAAATTATTAAAATTTAAATGCTGTTTAAGACTATTTAGTGGCTTTATTTTGAAGAAATAAAAAAACTAGTAAAGAATTACAACGATTTAAACATTTTAACAAACTTTTCAAAAAAGTATCAAATACCCTATTCCGATTCCATTATAAATAAAATCATCAGTATTTCATATTTATGAATTATAGTATAGTATACTTACTTTTTGAGCATAATATCCAGTTCCAATATCTATGACCACATTATCAGTGTCCGATATGGTACCAGGCACGTACATAGAGCCAGTAAGAGGTACAAGAATAGTCTTGCCCTTTGACGCTGGTGTTATCTTTTCCACACTTTCTCCAGATTCGACAAATTTCCCTTGAGCTATTTTCAGTGTTTGTAGAGAATCCTGGAAGACATTTAACTCCTGAAACAATTAACAACATCTATTTAAAAAATCTATTGTCACCAAAATAAATCATGCCAAAAAACAGTTACTGCAACTGTATTTGATTTAGGGTGTTATTATGGAGACACTGAGATATCTAGACTGCATAAGAGTAATAGCAGAAAAGTTCCAGTTTGTCAGCTAAAAACTAACCATCAACATTTTGAGTCAGTGTCGTTAAGGGGGCGCAAAGCGAAGTCTAGGAGCCCCGACGGGCTTTTTGAGTGGTTGTCATAATACAACCTATAGTAGGTTGTATCAGAGTCGGTTTCGCATCCACTTGGTTTATGTGACACAGTTAATTTTATAACAAGTTAGAACTTTTCTAAGACTTTTTCCCTCAGTGCCCTCTTAGCGACACCCCAACCACATTTTGCGCTGTTAAACAAAGATTTATATCACAATTCTAACTCAACTTACTTGATCCAACTGCTGCTTTAGCTGAGCCAACTGGTGAACATTTAATTTGGATAAATCAATTTGATGCATTCCCGGCGCTGGAGCTGTAGACACAGATGCCATATTTCGGAAAATAGTATTTCTCCGTAGTTAAGTACGAAAACTACCAAAATATTCAAATTTTATTCAATTTTTACACATAATTATCTCAAATAACCTCAAAAGACCGCACTCATGAAACGTCAAACAAGGCCAGTGTTCCCAAACCAAAAAACTATAATTCGTGAGAAAAGTTGTCAAAAAGTTGTGAGAATAGGACATAAAACGCAAAGCGTTGCGTAGATGGAGGCACGAGCAAACTCCGTAAACGTCATCACGTCAAGATATCACAAAATTCTCGTTATTTGGATTAATTTAATTTAATTTCTCAAAGCTATAAATATATCTATATAAGCTCCTCTATAGTGCGGGTTAAATGTTCTTAACCCGGGTTAGTTAACCCTGGTTTAACTCACGGATTGCCTAAGGTTTCCAATTTTTTCTTAATCAGGGTTAGCGTTGGTGGGTGCAAGACGTTTTTGTGATTTAACCCGGGTTATCTTATCTTATGATAGGGGCCGGGAGTAACCCAGCGGCACTTCGACCCTTGAGGATATTTTGTGTCTACCCGATTTACACACTGGTCATCCCAGTGTGCGGGGCCTACTACGAGCTCTTAAAGCAGGACGTAAATTGAACTGCCTTACTTTTTCGTACTATGACCACTTGTTAGCAGGCCTGCGGCAGGGCAGTTTACGTTGACGTTCTTAAACCGTTCACCTTTTTCTTAATATGGACTTTCGTACTATGACGCTTACTTTGACAGCAGCAAAGCGTCTTTTTCTCACGATGTTTTCCTTCTCCATTGAGCAGTCGGTAAATGTAGGAACGTAAGTTTTCCATAAATACGAAAAACTCATTTATACACGGCACTGCATGGTTTCGTACCCGGACCTCCCGCATGAGAGTCCGGTGTCCTAGCCACTGTGCCACCGACGCTCTGGGTTAGGCACTAACTCTCGGGTTAACTCTCAATTCGACTTTCGGGCAAGCCAGCCTTAATTTGGTTCCATAGGTTTTTTTATCAGTCTCTATCAGAGTTGTAAAACTTCCAAATTTTCCTATACTTTGCAGAAAAAACGGTACTATTTCCGAAAAAAAAACATAATATTCATTAAATTTAAGCGATAAGGCCGCCTTCTGCACATTATATTGCACCTCTCTTTATGTTGTATGTTTTGTTTTTGTCCCGGGTGTGCAATAAAGTATATTTGTATTGTAAATTTCTAGATGGGAAAAAATAGAGAAAACAAAATATTTATTATTTATTTATTTATTTAACACTTTAATGCACAAAAATAGTACATGAGGCGAGCTTAATGCCATGCGGCATTTTCTACCAGCTAACCATTGGGTCATACAGATATTGCAAGGCGGGTGCATATTTCTTTTACTTTTCGAATTATTTTTTGCTCCATTCTATAAATACCTATCTCTTTTATCTCCTTTCATACGATCCAACCGTGAAACTGTGAAATAACCAAAATTTCCTATTCAATGTCGAAATAACGATTTTTCATGGGAAAATATTGATCCTTTTCATGAAAAAAAAAAACGTTTCTTTCCATGGAAAAAGCTTTCTTTTCATTGAGGGCCACTTGCGCGAAAGTGCGGGTTAAATATTCTTAACCTGGGTTACTTAACCCGGATATAACTCGTGTGTGAGTGAATTTTGTCTTGCACCAACGAAAACATCGGTGGAGTTAGTTAACTCTCAAGGTTATGGTGTATACTAACTTTCAGTAAATAAGTATAATAATAAAACGAACAAAATATGAAATAGTGTTGCTATCTCTATTGCACTTCATTTTGTACATTATATATACTCTAATCTGTGACTTATTTTTGTTTAAGAATTATGAGATTGGCAAACGCCCAAACAAACGGCAAGTCGGCAACACTGAGCGAGTTGTTACATTTACTCGTATTGTATTCATTTGTAATTTCTATTTTATTTATATAGGAATTATAAAATTGTATTTATGATTGTTAAAATAACGTCCTGTCTAAGTGCTAATACACAAAGTTAAAATTATTTCAATCAAAGTAACATAACAACATAACATAACCTTATTTTTGTACATAATGTCGGTGACTAACCTAAACACCGTTGAAAATTTCGTGAATTTCATAGGGTGAGTTGAGTACGTGCCTTTTGAATGAAACCACACTCATAATGTTCCTTGACCTATGTACTGATTAACCTACTTGCTTTAGAAATTTCTGGAAATGTGAGAAGAAAAATAGGTACTGCCCATTCCCTGTTGAGTTTTTCTTTCACTATCAGTAGTAGTTTATAAAGTTACCTACTTTATTCTATATTTTTATTTTTTTATAATCATGCAACCTATTAAAATTATATCTAATGAACAAGGTTCTCAGTAGTCTCGCTACCTACACAAGGCTCTTTATTATCTAACTAATTATTTTATCCAACTGATAATCTTTTGTCCTTTTAGCCATATTAAGGTCAGATACTCGATGTGTTATGATGTAAATTATGAATATGACTACTACCCACTATATTTCCGATGTTGTTTAAACAATTGAAACTGTTTTAGAACTGGCTCTTTTTTAATTGTCAGGCAATGAGTACCCTTTTTGGAACATGCTTTATGTATGTTGTTTTTTTACAGTTCTCCATCACTCTCAGTAGTTCATTTTTCTGCTGAGTGGGCAGATCAATGTGGTCAGGTAACTGAAGTGCTCAAAGAACTTCTCAAACTACCAGAAATACAAACCAGTGCTACAAACATTGGTGTGTGTGATGCTGAAAATCTCTCTGAAATCTCATTGAAGTATAAGGTGAGGTAAAATCAAATGCTTTGTTTCTTCATAATTAAAATCTTTCAAGAGTAACCGAATTAATTATTTTTGATGTATTGTACTTACTACCTTCATTTCTATTACATGTGCATTAATGCATTGTGCTCAGTCTATCTATATGAACAATATAATGTAATTTTTAACATAATCATAAGAATGATACCTACTATATTATAAAATATAATAATTATTACAGGTTGATTCTGTTCCAACAGTGATTCTCTTCAAGAAAGGGACTCAAGTAGACAGAGTTGATGGTGCTGACGCGGCACAGATCACATCTAAAGTGAAGGCTCACAGTAATGGCAAGACAGCTCCTGTGAATGTCACACCACAGCAACCATTAGAGGAAAGATTGAAGGCACTAATCAACAGGCATAAAATAATGGCCTTTATAAAGGGCACTAGAGATGCTCCTAGGTGTGGTTTCACCAGGACTCTAATTCAAATTCTAAATGGAACTGGGTAAGTTAAAAAATCTCTAGTATTTATTGAAATATTTGCTTTTCATTACGTAATTACTTTTTTCTTTCACAGTGTGCAGTACAACACATTCGATATATTAACTGATGAAGAGGTTCGTCAAGGATTGAAAGATTACTCTGATTGGCCAACATATCCTCAGCTCTATGTGGCAGGGGAATTGGTAGGGGGATTAGATATTATCAAAGAACTTCAGGCTAGTGGTGAATTAGATTCCACTCTTAATGCTTAGTCTGTTTATGGTTGTTATTCCATTCTTATTTATTAAAATAAAGCTTTTGCGTCATTAGTTTATCAGCATTTTTAAAATATCCCCTTAATTTCCTTTATAATAATTTGCAGGGCTTTATTCCGACAAATTGCACGTGGTTTGGTTACTCATTTTAGCATAGTAGTGCTATCATATCACCAAAGCAAAGCAAAGAACTTTCATAGTAAGAACATGATTTATAATAATAATACGCGTCTCACTCACACATTATTTAGATAAAATGATATCCTTTTTCCTCGACGACGAAGCACCACTACTTCTGTAAGACTCAAAATAATTACACCCAGAGCCGTCTAACTTCATTAAAAACAAAAAATGACGATTCGTTTTAAAATAGGCGGGAGTTTCTCCCGCGCTTTTGTCGCGTCCACACCAGCTTTTTTTCGTTGTCTTGCAAATTGTTTTACAGTAGTGCTTTTCAAGTAAGAATGGTGTTTTTATTCGAAGAACGTCTACAAAATGTGATTAATGTGTGGGACAGTGAAGTAAAGTCAAATAAGACGCTGCAGCCCGATTCGTACTTGGCTGGATTTTAAAGAGCCATACTGCGTCCGGGACGCCTTCTTCTTTGGTTCGGATGGTGCAGAAGCGTGGAACATTCTCCCAGATAGCATTGAAATGTGTCACACCAGCATTTTAATGAAGACTTGCAAGAGTTGTTTACATCAGACATGGCTGTATGGGCTCAGTTCCCTTTGCCTTAATAAAAAAACAAACTGAACTGATTAAAATAGGCATTTTTGCACTAGAAAAGTGTGTGACAATTAAGAATATATATTATTCGTATTGCAACCTCTCTTTTCCTCGTGATACCAATGATTCGATTTGAGTAAAAAAATAGAATTGAACAAATTTTCTGACATTGATAGTTTGTTTAATGTTTTCGTACGATCACTTTTAGTTGCAAAATTGTAATTTATTCTGTTTTTATGCGTAAATAAACCTAATTCGAACTCCAAAATGGAAAAACTAACTCCTTTTCATCCCAGTAAGTATTTTTTTCTCATAAAATTAAACGAAAGCAATTTGTATTCGTGTCGTTCGATCTATGTACCTGTGCCAATTTTCATTATTTTCTTCAGAAATAATGAATAAGAAGAGAACTGCTGGCGATGGCATGGAATCAGATGAAAGTGCTTCCGAAACTGACAAGAAAGTTATCAAACCAAATGTTGTTTCAAGAAAGGAAAGTCTACTTCCTGGTCGCCTTGTCCAAGTATTTCCCACGAATATCATCAAAGTGGAAAGGAGAAATTCACAAATACATTCTAAGAGTCCAAAGTTCGTACCCTATGAACCTTATCCTGCTGCTGTTAAGCCAATGTCTCCTCAGTCAATGCCAAAAGGTGTAAAGAAATCTAAGAACAACATGGATATCAACACATTGATTTCTCAGATGTCGCAGATGAAAACCAGTCTAAACGAGTTCAAGCCAAGGGCTAAACTTACATCCACAAGTGATAAGCCATTGGCAGATATTGAAAAGCCAAGTGCTACTACAGATGAAGTGCAGAAAAAAGTTGATGAGTTGTTAATAGAAAATGAATCGTTGAAAGAACAATTGAAACAGCAAGTCCAGGTAATTTGTTTTCTGTTTACAGCTCTTAGTATTTGAAGTAACAGGATGGCAGACCCATTTTATTCCGCTAAATTTCATTACTGAAAATAAATAATTTGACATGGAATTTGTAATAAGTAATACAAGTTGCATAGCCTTATTTTAAAGGCAGTCTTTTTAATGTTTTCATCAACATCATATCCCCTTTGAATGATATTGATACCCATTCTGTCTTATGTCTTATGCCCATGATGATGATAAGTTCCTGCTATCTGTCAACAGAGACAGATGCATGATGACCTCTAATCCTTGCCTGTTTATGTTGTGGGCACAAAACTCCTCTTGTACAAAGCGTTGTCATGTCGTCTACCTTGCTTGTGATTAATTTTTCTCAAAGATGCTCGGAAATGTCCTTAATACATACAAAAATACCGGCCTAGAAGTTGCTTGTAATGTACTATACACTGATATTTTTGATTCTGTACAATGAGCAAATAAACTACGCATGAACTCAAATAGTCTGATTTAAAATATAAAATAGTAATAATAAGTGTAAGATAACATTTCTGATAATCCTATTATCTGCTTCACAGGTCAACAAAGAATTAAAAACAATGTTGGTAGCATCAATGGGAGAGGATTTGGAAACTCAAGTGCAATCTTTGAATGAAGACAAGAAGCACTTAGCAAATGCCCTGCTCAGTTCAGCTCAGCACTTGTCTACCCATCAAGTATGATCATCTCATCTCCATCGTTTAATTGAGATATATTATTTTTATAGTATTTAATTTTGTTTTTCATTGGTTTAGGAGCAAACTGAGTGGTTGGCCGGTCAGTGTGAAGTATGGAGAAGTAAATTTCTTGCAAGCAGGTGAAGTATCATATTTTTTAAATTGAAACTTTTTGGATTGGAACATAATTAATTTACCTATATAAAAAATTATTCTTTCAGTTTAATGGTAGAAGAACTAGCAAACTGTAAGCGACTATTCACAGAAAAGACTGAAAACTTAGAACAAGCAATAAGACAACTACTAGACGAAAGATGTAGAGCAAGAGACATGATGACTTGCACTTACAAAAACTTGTATAGCCTACATGAGAAGTGGCTTGAAAACATCGCCATTTCAGAATATGTCGGAAATACTAAAGTATATAATCAACCTATAGGCAATCTTAATTTCAATACAACAATGCCACACTCTGCAAATATTTTGGATATGGCATCTGTTAACTTGAAACTGTCAGAGAATGTAAGCAGTTCCGTTGAGAAGCAGGATATTAGTCATCTCAATAGTTTACCAACACTCACAGATGGAGAAAAATATGCTGAAAATGTAAGTGCTTAAGGCAAGGGAGGCCTGGCTGGAGCTTGAAAACTAACTTAAAATTCTGGTTGCCTTATCTCTTTCTAAAACTAAGTCCTAGAAAGGGACAGTATTTGATGTTGAATTCTTAGGATGCTTGCTTCATTCAATTGTGGTATACATTGTATCAGTGTAAATTTAATGAAACTCTGCTTATAGGTGATGGCGATGCCACTAGAAATGAGGAAGATGAATGAAGAGCCAATGAATGCTCTTGTCCACCATGCATACAGCAACAGCGGCAATACTCCCCGTCCAGTCGCATCATGTGCACACTGCAACGGGAAAGTACAGTTATTGTAAAGTATTTAGGTGAATATTATTGGAATTAAACAGTATTTTATTGTTGTGAAAACAGTTAAATGCCAAACAGTTCCTTGAGAAATTGCTTCAAGTTTTGAGGGTATTGATCTTGTAGGCAATAAATTAAAAAATATTTCTATAAGTATAGGTAAAAACTGGCAGTAGTAATATTACTAAATATCCATTGAAATTTTTTCGAGATATTGTATGGTTTATAAAATCACTCAGCTACATATGAAAATCAATTATATTGATGACTTGTTTCATAGTAGATATGAATTTACTACCAGTAATACCACCCGCATAATAATAACTACCTATATTATTAGGTATATGTATTTTAAAACGGAATGCATAAATACATATAGGAATAAGTTGCCTAACCTAAAGGCATATTCCAAGTTGGTGCTATTTATTTGTTAAAAATATTTGTTAAGTCTTCGTTCCAGCATTTTTTGTGAATAAGTCACAAACGTTTGTATACCTATTTTAACGTCTGTGGAATAAGTTATAAATAAAAGTTATTTCACTTATCTATAAAATCATTTTATTTCATAAAAACTTGCAACACCCGCAACTATTACACTAAAACATAAAAAATTATATCACATTTTCATCCAGTTATGTTTAGCGCGAGATAAGAAAACGACATTCATTTAAAATAATATTTTTACAACCTTTGGAATTTTAAAGACAAGTGTTCTTTGGTAATTATTGTCACATTGAATTGTATATTTATCAATCACCCATAAAAATGCCTTTACAAAATCTAAACACGAGTAAGTCCGGTTTTGTGCATTTTATTATAACGATCGAGGATTTCTGTTCCAGTGTAGTTGTAAGACAGGTAGTCCTTGACGGGAATATAGACGGCACCTCCGAACCAGTCAACCATAGCTATCTGAGCGATCTTCAGCTTCGCGACGAACCAGTTGTGATCTGAGAAAAAATCACATTATTTACTCGTAGCCTATACATAAACCAAGTAGAATTTCTGGCAGTAATCGGAATAAGTAGGACTGTTTTATCTAACGTTCATGAGATGATTAATGTAATTGCGCTGAGGTGAATGTAGTTTCTCAAAAATGGATCAAATGCCGACTTTTTTTAGGAAAAACTTGAGAATTATGCATTATATTATACAAACCTGTAGGGAAATCGGCCATGGCTGGATGCCTTTCAAACAACGCGGCCTTTGCGAATGTAAATTCCGGAGTTCCCTCCTTGACCTGCAATAAGTTAATCATACTGATAATGCATTCGATTAGAAACACTCATTATATCGTGGGTGTAACAACCTGGCGTAAACACTGCATGGCATAAGTTGTTTAAGTAATCAGGTAATTTACCTTGTAAGTCATCAATACATATACAACAGTTAACTTGTATTGGCACCGATTCCGGGGTGGCCGCCAAATTTAGCGATAATCGCTAATTAAAACGTCCCGCTCGCTCGTACACAATCTAGTATACGAGTGAACATGACAGTTTCATTTAGGTTTAGCTTTATCTTTGGCGGCCACCCCGGAATCGATGCCATTTTAATAAACTAATATTGTATAAGTTTCACCAGGGACAACAGCGAGTATAAAATATTCACCAAATACTTTGGTCGTAATCTTAACCAAAATCCAAGGGTCGATTTATATGAAAACGCCCAACCGCCCGCCGCGCTACAAAATATCGTCAAAATACACGGGTTTTACGGGTAAGCCTCGCGTGCGAAGCGCGTCATAGAACGGTTTCAGATATATCGAGCACCTAATAAGAATCCGAAGCGCGGCGAGCGGTTGGGCGTTTTCATATAAATCTACCCTAACACGATACGAGTGATGGAGGATTTCCCCAACAATGACCAACCTTCTTCATCTTTCCGGACAGTATGACCCTGGTACAGCGAGGGTCCTCGGCATCAAGGTTCTCTTTCTCGCAATATTTCGTCTCTTCGAGTGTGACAAGGACAGTGGCGCGGTTGTTTTTCTGAAAATATAGAGTAAAAATTAATTTTAGCATCTTACTGTGGAATATTGAGGCGTATTTCGCATTATACCAGAAGATTTTTTGTCCGTCATGAAAAGGTAAGTGCACTAGACGATAGATATTGCATTAGGTATTAATACCTAGATATTTCAGAATTCTAAACCAAGAGTGGCAAGACGAGAAAAATAAAAATAATCGAGCAAAATTCAAATCGCGGACAAGAATCGAACCATATCGAACAGCGTTTGAGCTTTTCAAATCGCGGACGAGTTTTGAACAGCTCAAGCTTCGAAGCTTAAACGAGCTTGTCACCTAACGCTAAATATAATAGACCCTATTACTAGGATGTATGATACTTATATCACGAAAGTTTATGTGGTAAAGGTGTATGACATACCTACTAAGGCTGGATTGCGCGAAAGTCGAATTGAGAATTAACCTGAGAGTTAGTGCCTAACCCGGGTTAAATCACAAAAACGTCTTGCACCAATGCTAACCCTGAAATATTTTGTATGAAACCATAGACAATCGCGTAAGCCTGTCTAAGTATCATGAAAGTACCATATACAATAATATAAAATCTATTTTTTATAAGTGCAATACTTACAGAAGTACCTATACATAAAGCGATCCCTCTTTATCTGGAGTAGTCTCTATTTATAGATAGGTATATGAATAAACAGAGCGACCTCTCAGCAAAAGTAGTTTGGACCTTTGTCTTTTCCCGGTCGTACACCTCGTGATATTTCACGTTTATCGCCTTCGCTGACTCAATGGTAAAATCCGTAAACAACCTGACGTCATATTCAAAAGGTTGTACAGACAGACCAGTCAGTGACTAATTAGTTCACGTTTTTCGGAAAGTCGTAAAAACATATCTAAATCAAAGATCTCCATACCGCCTATATATTATATATCCATCTATGTGTAGGTAGGTACGAAGCAATTTTCTTTTTCGTACATAATGCTAAGATATGAAACAGCCCACCGTCCGTTTATTTTTCTCCCAAAACCTACCACAAAATCTTCAAGACCATAGTGAAATCGTGTGAATATGCACTTACTATACTAGACCCGTGTGCTCCATCGTCGACGACATACATTTAAAAAAAATGATACGTTACAGCAGACGCACATTAAAAAAAATACGTTATAGCAGACTTTCCAATAAGATGCTCTGTATTAATTTGAATTTACCGTTAAGTCCTGTGAGGAAAAGTCCAAAGGCGACATGTAGAAGTAAGGAATGCCAGTGGAGTTGGCCATGGATCCATCCACGATCGACTTCACATTGGTGAACGGGAATCCCTCGATGGCTGGCAGCACCGATATAGTCGCGAGTGACACCCAATCTGCAAAATAAATATGTAAGTAAAGAAATTAGTAGGATTTGAACCTGTTGGCTTCTATGCCATTTTTTACCATTTTATGCCGAGCATGAAGAAAAACGCGCACGCCCCACTTATAACCACGTAAACCTCCCATACGCCTATGACTTGGCGACAAAGATGCTGATACTAAATAACATTCAATTATCAATCCATTAACCAAAACCAATTTATTCTTTTTTATTATTATTAAATAAGTAGAACAGACGAGCAAACCTGATGGTAAATGGTCATCGTCGCTCATAGACATCTCACCTCACTCTGTAATTATTCTTCATCCAAGACGCCTAAGTATGGCTACTGCCTAATCAACATGATAAGTAGACGACATATTTTTGACAGAGGTAAAGTTGGTAATTTTGTATAGTGCACCTGCCTAGCCAGAAGCGCAAGGATCAAAACCGACTGCCATAGGAAAACCCCTTAAATCGGTTGTGACCCCAATTGACTCCAAACCTAAGGTAGCTAAGACCGTATCTAAATCAGGCCTTGAAAATTCATACCCTACTATGTTTTACGTTGTTTTCGGATCCATATCACAGGAAATACTCGACTGATAAGTGGAGTGCTATTTATTATTAAATAACAAACATCTCATTGACGAACTGTGATCAGAATAAAGGATATCGGCATATGATTTCAGTAATAAATAACATTACAATTCATAACATCCAGTTTGCTTTTAGTTAGCTACAAAAAAGTATTTGTCAGACAACGGAATCAAACCTACTAGAGCGAAAACTCAATTAGGTTTGCTCGCATGATAATCAGGGCCTATGATCATATCTTCATAGGGCGAAGGTCACCCCATGGAGCTCCCTGTCTGTCTACACAGCCCATGGCCAACTAAGTATACGTGGAAAACTTTCCCTTCT
This sequence comes from Hofmannophila pseudospretella, assembly GCA_947369225.1. NCBI lineage: Eukaryota > Metazoa > Arthropoda > Insecta > Lepidoptera > Oecophoridae > Hofmannophila > Hofmannophila pseudospretella. The sequence continues at coordinate 5,164,143 of OX376321.1, read as the reverse complement.
TGTCTGGATAAAAAATATATTAAATTGAAACGAAACAAATTCACGTAACTCTGTCATATTTCCTTCGGACAATACCTTTTATTTTGCATCGATAACTAATAGATTAGGTAATGAAGATAGTTTACAATAAGCATTCTTACTATCTATTGTATTCATTCTGTTTTCGGTAAACACGTTTAAATAATAAAAATAAAGTAAATATTAACTTTTAAACTGTTAATTTTGCAAACATTATTAGATCATTTTCTTTTTACGTGGACATGTCTTCATGGGGCAAGTGAATCTCAAAAAATCAAGCGTTAAGAATATAATATTTTAAATTATAACTCAACACAAGTGCTGAAGTTCTTCGTACGTAACTAAACACCAAGTAAATATTCGCACAAAGTACAAAATCTCATGCAATTTTTATCAATTTACATAAGTGGTAACTTAAGTATTTTTTTCTTTTTTACCATTATTATTTGTGTAAATCTATAGTTGTTAAGGATAAATTATTGAAGTGTGGAACTAACGTTACTGCTAATTTGTGTAGGTAGTATTTTATGAACAGCAGAAATATTTTTCAAGGTCCTACTTTATACTTTATCAATAATAATTTTATCAAGTTTGAACCAGGGACTGGGGTACGACGTATTATATTTTGCTACTATGTGTACCTATATTAGTTACTTACTTACTTTTTCTTATTATTTTCCTCGATGTCCAGGTCTAAGGATTGCTGCCAATTACATATAATACGCTTGTTTTCATTTTAAACACTGTTCAGTGCCAAAACATTAGAAATGTTGCTACGTCCATAGACTGACAAAAATACATTTTCTAATGAAGCACTATTGAACCCGACGTCCAAATTAATTAAAGGTGAATACAAATAAATATGTTGACAATATTTTATATTTAAAATAAAATACTTTGTTTAAAAAAACGATGTTCATTATCTATCTAATCCTTTTATGGACCTATATACAGAGACCTATGGTCAGAGATCTAGCGATACATCTAGCGATTGGGTCTGCTTTCGGAAATCTCGTTGGCCATATTGACTTTCTAGAGAGATTAGGTGTTTATCTAGTATACAGTATAGATAGGTACGATTATGCAGCACATATCTAGCCACCTGCGCAGTCTTCGTGTGATCCAAGGTGGCAGGTATCTCCTATCCTGCGCGTAGATATCTCGTTGATTCCTATCTACATGACATGAACACTATAGAAACTACCGTAAATCTGGTTATAGTTATCATAATTATGCAGCACATATCTAGGCATCTGCACAGACTTCGTATGGTCTTATCGATTTTCGTTGGACCTCTGTCTTCACTACGTTTGTTATTTAAACCTTCAGAAACAAGAGTTATTCTGGTTATAGTTACCAACATTATGCAGCACATATCTAGCCATCTGCACAGTCTTCGTGTGATCTGGAGGGTCAGGTGTGTCCCGGTTGGATTTGCGTGTGGTTATTTCATTGGCCGTGTCCTTCCAGTATCGACGTTCGTTGGGCCTGTCGTGACCATACTCCGGCCTCCATCGGCACTCTGCGTAAACGTTCAGCAGACATAATGCGACGAATAACTGTAGCTTCATTTTGGTATCTGTTGGATGGAATAAAAATATTAATAACTGCAATAAGTAACTGATTTTTTTTGGCAATAGCAATCAACCATGGAAACTTTGCACGCACAATTTACGTCCTACACCTAGTATTTTCATTAGTATGTATACAGTGTTAATTAAAAAACCGACCAAGTGCGAGTCGGGCCTTGCTCTGTATAGAGGGAGAGAGGGAGGAATCAGAGGGGGATCCCTATACTACTACGATACGTTAACACCAAAAATTAGATTTACTTATAAATAATGCCAAATAACTTTTGTTGTTTTACTCACAACTTACAAACAAGTACAGATGTATCAAGTTTTAGTATTTGTTATTTAAATTAGGATATGACCAATATTCTAACCAATTTTCAAGTTCCTAGATAATACCGTTTACGAGGTAGGCACCTAATAAAAGTTTAACAATTTTGTCGGGCGCTTTACGGTTATTTCTCAACGAAAAGATTATAAAAAATATTTTCGTAAAGAGCTCTAAACAAAAACACCCCACACGATATGGTACAAAAATAATATTTTTTTATCTACCCCCTTTACTTGTATTGTATTGTATGGGACCCCCTCTAATATATAATTCTAAAAAATTTTAATATTGATATTCGGATTTGAGTCAAGAGATTGCAGTGTGAAATTTTGGAGTCTGTATCTTATTCCGTTTAGGCGCTGGACCCGCGTGACAGACGGACGGAGTAGCGACAATAATAGGGCTCCGTTTACCCCTTCAGGGTATGGATCCCTAAAAAAATTTACAAAAAGTTTTAGCAAGTTTGAATTAAATACAATAGTTTTAATTGCGGGAATAACAAATGGAATATTAACACAAATTAATTCTTAGTACGAAATCAGCTAATTAAAATAATCTAAACACACGTTTAAGACGACTTACATGTTCAAAACACTGCCAAAATGTGCGATGTCACAGAATTTACTGTATGTACTGTTACTGTATTTATTATTTTATTTATAACTTCGGGAAGTGCGCAAAACAACAAGCGTATGTCCGCCAGAATAGCTGTCACTCTGACATTGTCAAGGCACAATAATATATGACGTAGGTATACTGCGGTTCGTAATAGAAAGCGTGCCAGGGGACTTTGCCTTCAGCTATGGCGCAGTCAGCTAAGTAGTAGCGCAAAATGATTAACAATCCAATAAGAATTCATCAGTTCCATTTGCCACCGTAGGCAAAGTCACTTGGCACGCATTCTGCATTAGGAAAACCTGTCAGCAGAGGGAGCCCTTTTGAATACGTTACTGGCTCTGCTGATCAAGATATAGGCTACACCATAGCAACAATCAAATAGAATATACTGATAGATGGCGCTGCCATAACTACGCTAGATATTAAACTTCGAAAAATTATTGATAGATTCGGTAGATCATAGAAAACCAAGAGATAAATGTGGAGCTTCACACCAAAAGGTAACATTTGCTACCGACTATTTTTAAAATACAGCAAAGCTTTATTACTTAAAAAAAAGTTAATTAAACGTTACGTTTTAGTGCAAAACATGATTTTGTCGTGTGTATAACTTTATATTTATGAAGTATTAGTGTAATTTTATTGTGTTATAGATTATCTATAGCGACCGACTTTCATACTCAGATCCATTTTTTACCTAAAAAATTGATTTTTGGTGTGGACCTCCACAAATTAAAAGCTCTGAAAGCATGATCAAGCAAACAATATTTCTGAATAACCGTAAACGGTGGGTTAAATACAAACAAACCGAAGTTGGCATTAAAGCTCAACGACACTTTCCATAAAAAAATTGTAAAATTATTGTATCAGGTGTAACATAAACATTTTTTTGTCTTCCCTCACGCTAGTGACGGTATTAATTTCCGTTCGGGAAGTTAGACTTTTTTTAAAGTTCCAAGCATATTCTAAGTTAAACACCAAATCGAAATAATCCAAACCAGTCTTATTATCAAGCGGTATAATTCTGTATGGTGATAGGGACTAGTAAATTTTGCTAAAGCTGTTAAAATACAAACACTTTTGCACCAAATAAAACTAAATTCAAATTAAGTTCATAATTACCTCTCCGACACCGTATCTCCAATAAAATGTGACCTGGTCAACTACCAATCTCAGAATGGTAGCACAAGCCACTACAAACGAACTAACTTTAGGATAGGTAATACAAACATTGTGATAAAAACCTCACGTACACGATAAAGTAATGTAAACTATCCCGACCCACAAAATCTGTTTATACAGATAACGACTGTATCAATCACGTACATTATTTAATTTGTTATTAAATTGATACAAGTTTTAAATGTTATTAATTAAGATCTTACGCAATTTTACATTTTTAGGTATATAAAGTTGCGTAATACAGGATGTAATCAAAGTACCTACTAAACATTTTCTTAATTTTTTCTTATATTTCCGACAAGAAAATTTGATAGATACTTTTTGCACCGATCTGATCTGTCAATAAAACATCGAATTCTAAAAGTTGACCAGTTATCGTTATGGAGTCATCCTGCAAGAAGTTAAAACGGACAGGTAAATTGTTACACTTGTTAATAAATGAAAAAGGGTTAAAGTTTAGTGTCTAGTTAGTATGCTTTAGTAGGATATACGAGCTGCATGTGTTCGCACCAGAACAATGTACGTGTATCCGAATGTATTCCTGCTCCTGGCATAGATAACAAGAGGATTGGGGCTGTTAAACCTAGCCACCGATAGTGGAGCACGCGTTTTAGGTTAAAATCTATAAACCAGTCTATAAGCTGGAACTTTTTTTTTTTTTTTTTTTCGTACTGATAATTGCTGTTGGTCCTAATGACCTTTACAGCTTCACCGGGTTTTTTTGGGGCGAACGCTAAATGCGCTCCAGCCTAGAGGAGGACTTAAAAACTACTATAAGAAGCGACTGCCTAAGGGCACCCAGGTGGGTACGGACCTCGGCTTAGGACGTCGCTGGGGTCGGGGAGAAGCGGCCTGGAATACGCCGATAGCGCGTGAAAGCGCCAGAAGCGGGTCGCCGCCCGCGCCGGCGCGGGCGGTATGAAGGTGCTGTGTGTGAACTACTATCGGGTGGCGGAGTGGCTTCCGCGATGGAGATCGTGATGGCGTCGTCGGGGTCGTCTAGGACGTGTCTAGGCCGACGTCGTCGACGGGATGTCGGTAAACCGTTAGTCGAATAAGCGGCGGCGCTTACTACTAGAGGGTTTGGGTGGTGGGGAGCTTGCTCGAAGAAGCGTCGAGACGCTAACTTCATGTATTGAGCGATCGTGGGGAGTTCCAAATCGTGATGGAGGTCTACGTTACGTAGGTACCATGGAGCACCGGTTGCTCTACGCATGAACCTATTTTGGATAACCTGAAGGCGGCGAATGTGGCAAGAGTGCGTGAATGTCACGCTTGCGTACGTGAGGATTGGACGGATGCAAGTTTTGTAAATTGTCAACTTATTTCTAAGTGACATTTTACTCCCCTTGCTTAGCATCGGGTGTAACCGGCCGAGAATGAATGAAGCTGGAACTGCAGTGCGCGTTACAGCATCAAATGTATTTTTTATCGTATACTTCAATAAAGTGTGTTATAACATCAAGCTTCTGTTTCCTTGCATCAAGCGACCGGCGCGCCTACACCCTGTGTGAGGAACAGCATGCAAAATAAAAACCCTTGTATTATTACTTAATTTATTGAGACTATATTTAAATGCTTATCATTAAAATTAAAGCGGATATAAAAGATACAAAAAAATCCGCCAGTTTGTAAATCAAGATAAAATATACGATCATCGTACATACAGCTTTTCCAAAGGCAATGCGAAATCTGCTTAGCGGTGCTGGTAAACGGAAAATCTGCTAATAATCCAAATCTAACAAAAATCACATATCAATAAGTAGAAAACCCGCTGCGAAATCGCACCGCGTCTGGATATGGTCATACATAACAAAACAGCCTGGTTGATACCTGACCTAGAATGAAGATCGAAAGGGTACGACAAGTGAAACACTCCAGGGTTAGGAGTTGTATGACTGACCAGTCGCAAGCAACCGATCGCATTCGGCCTGTCATTCAGCGTGAAGTCAAAAATTGAAATCGTTTATTTAGCGCTGTAAACACCAGAATACAGAAGTATACAAAGTTTAATACATGCAGCACAGAACATCTGGTGTGGTACAGTGCCAAAAAGGGTACACCAGCTCAGCATAATTCTGAGGCAAGCCACAGCGCTGATTTTCAGCTGGCCCCTCAGTGACTGCACGGACGAAGACAGCAACAGTATGTGCGTGTTGTGTTGTATGAATGTGTTTGTTTGTATGAATGAGGATATTTGTAAAATAGAGAAGATTATACATTCTAATTTGGGAATAGGAAGTGAGCGTTGATATGGTATCTCAAATGAGTATTGTTTTATGTCATTATATTATAGTAAATTCAAATACGCGGCCGCATCAACGCTGCTGGTGCTGCTGCTGCCGTCGTTTGCGTTTCAACGCGCTTTTTCGTTCTTGTTAATACAGAGTAGTCTATTAGTATATAGAGTCCTATTTTATTGGCGGCAAATATTTCTAGGGTGTCATCTATAGGTTATTATAACAATAACAATAACGAAAGTGCAAAAAAAATTTCTTGACAGAGACTACAAAATTGTTTGTTTGAAAATTCCACAAATGAATAAATTGTTGCTATTCTAATACTGAAATAAGAAATATGAATGAAACTCGTTTCATCCATAACGACATGGATGAGTTTATGTCACCAAGGCGCAATAATAAAAGTAATGATAATTTTACATAGTAAAATTAACGAATAAACCCCATTATTTTGCGCCTTGATGCATGATCATGCATGATGCATACTGATCCATGTCGTTATGAACGAAACAGGGTTATTTCTTCGTGTAAAGTGGTACAAATAACCAGCACAAAACCCCTCCCCCCCTCCAATTATTTGCTACTAATAAAAAAGGACCTTATACAAATAATTGAAATGTAATAGTAAAAAATGTCAAAGTATACTTCATTCACTCAAATAAGCTCGCTCTTTGAAAATGCCGCCCGCGTTCGTGCTCCTGCCGCTAGTCAAAGGATGCCGCCGCGACAACAGAGGACGCAGACTGCCGATTGCTTCCATTTGTGTATAATTAAATTTCCTGTTTTACATTTAAACACCCGCAGTCCGGCAATCAAACTGGGTGTAAGCTTATTTAAGCGAATGGATTTAATATTATAATAATAAGGGTCGGTTTCAACGCTGCTGCGTGCTCTTGGCGATCTGTTCCTTGAGCATGAGGATGCTGGCTCGTTGTTCGGGCGGCAGTAACGCGATCTGTTCGTCGGACAGCTGCAGCACTTGCATTATCAGCGCCGCCTGATGATACAAAACACTTGATTTACCACACTGGTCCATAAGACTTATTTCTTAAAAGTCAGACAACAAACGCATTCTCACTGGTCATTTCTTCACGTCACAGTCAAGACAAACTGTGGGCACGTCTAATGATCAGTCATTAAGAAAGAAAGAAAGAAGGAAATAATTTATTTTCAAGAGCACACACATACTAAAAATTAGGTACAGAAGATAAAAATGATAATAATTTCAAACAAATATAAGATAAAAAACAAATAAACAAAAGTAATTAAGTTTGATGACGGTGGGGTGCTGCAACGGAAAAAGAGGACTGCCTCAGCCTGTTGCCGCAGACGTGTCAGCACAAATAACAAGCATAAGTGAAGAGATGATTCAGAATAACCCTCTAATCTAGGGTGCTCTACAGACAGATCCCGCTGACACCAACGACCCGCCGGCGGGTAGGATCAGGATATAAGAAATACTCAAATTACTGGCCATAACATGATTGGAAATAGACATACCTTTTCCTGATCTGACGCCCCAGAAGGAATGCCTTGGATGGTCCTAGCCTGCGCCATGCTCGGCATACCAGGGGGCATTTGTGCTGCAATCCAAAGTTAATATTACAATTAATTTAATTTAGTTAAACTATACGGTTGTGAACATCGGCGGCGTCGTGGCTAAGACGACGCCCTCCCGCATGAAACCATGCAATATCATGTATGAGTTTTCAATTTTTTCGAAGACTTACTTCATTTACCGACTGCTCTGACGGTGAAAGAAAACATCGTGAGGAAACCGGCACACTGAGATAACCAGTGTGTGAAATGGGGAAGGCAATGGCAAACCACCCCATTAGACAACCACCCATCTGCCAAGAGAGTCGTTCTATGTTGTAAATTCCCTAAAATGATCAAGGAATACGACTTAGAAGTAATTGACATTATAAATTATAATCTTTATACTTACGTGGCAGTTTAGGCTGCGTGCGCGGGTCGTTGGTGCGCACGCGCGGGTCCGCGTTGAACGGCATGTTGGCCAGGCGTGGGTCGCGCGGGAACCCACTGGAACAGATACTTTACTTTACAACTAAAACTCAAGTGAGACATTTTTTAATTATATATAAAGTTAAGTGTGACACTACCGCGAGTGGTACAATGGAAGACACATCAAGCTATACCCGATGTTTCTTCCATTGTACATTTCATGCTCCTTGAAAAAGGACTTCTGACAGAAACGTCGGAGCAATCTCCGCGATAATTATGAAATGAGTAACACCAGTTTTAACATCATTAGTCTTCGTTACGGTCACTATCATTATCATCAGTCCATTTTTGGCTACGTCATCAGTAGCCAAAAATCGGTTTCGGGTGTTCGAAGATTTCGGGGGTAGAACCATGTTTTTTAATGGACATACTCAAAAATGAGGATTCAGATACAATAGTGCCAATTTTTTTTATAAAATAACATTTTTGGTGGAATTATATACTCTAATTTATATACTTTGGAGCGTCGGTGGCCTAGTGACTAGGACGTCGGACTCCCATGCGGGAGGTCCGGGTTCGAAACCATGCAATGTCATGTACCAATGAGTTTTTCGGTTTTTTTTCGAAAGACTTACGTACATTTACCGACTGCTCTGACGGTGAAGGAAAACATCGTGAGGAAACCTGCACACTGAGATAACCAGTGTGTGAAATGGGGAAGGCAATGGCAAACCACCCCATTAAATCTGCCACGAGAGACGACCCTCAGCAGGAAAACTACTTAGAAGAGAGAATATACTCTAAAGCGCATAGCGTGAATAAAAAACATTTTGAGAGAGGTGTTCTTGTCTTTCCAAAGACAAATACAAGTAAGTCCATTATGATTGCGAACGCAAAGTATTGTTGTATGTGAAAATAATAGGGTGTACGTGCATTGATATGAAAACCCAAAATCTTACATGCTCGACTTGTATTAAGGGGGCGTCCATTAATTACGTGAGGCATTTTTTAGGATTTTGTAAACCCCCCCCCCCCCCCCCCCCCCCCCCCCGGTGAGATTTTGTGTGATTTTCCTCCCCCCCCCCCCCCCTCTCCTAATATCACGTGAGTTTTTTAAAATTTGTGTTCTGATTACGAACGCGTTGGATTATAAAAAAAATAAAAAAACAAGAACACAATTTATTCTATTATCTTTATTTAAGGCTAGCAAAGACTAGTAGTTGAGATTACTACCGTTACTTAAATTCACTGTGAATAAAAAATTTATTAATTTAATTTGATTTCACTTTCACGCCATCTTATACCGTTTTTTGCTAAAAAAAAATTACGTGATATTTTCGGAAAGCCCCCCCCCCCCAGGTGAGATTGAGTAAGATTTAGCTTGACCCCCTCCCCCCCCTTGAACACCTCACGTAATTAATGGACGCCCCCTAATAAGTACAAGAAACATTCTTAAATAATTAGAGAAAATTCTGTTCTAATAAAACAGAGAAAATTGAAGAAAATAAGATGAATGACAAGTAAGTTTGTAGAAAAATAGATCGAAGAGAAAAAGAACATCTTAGTTACTTGTTTAACAATACGATACCAATGTCTACTAAAAACAAAACAATATTCAGAGATACTAATAGACTTACATTTCGTGAACCTCCGGTAGAGGAGCAGGACTTTAATAAGAGAAAATTGCAATTTTAAGCAGTGTACAATCTAGATTATATTGGCTTATCTAGTGAAACTAATGCCATTGGTAGTAATCTAAACAGTTGTGTAATGACGACTTTTACGCATTATGACTATTTCTACCCCTTCACGTTTGATTTATCATAGAAATGTTAAAACAGTGGATTGCTCAGCAGTTGGGACAACATCAAATAGTATTTTTTGGAGTCACGCTCTGCAGCCTTTAATTGACTCAATAGTCCAAACTGGGATTCCATAGATTCAGATACACCAATAAAAATACCAGTAATCGAACCTACAACCCCTTTCTTAATTTACGACTAAACCCGTATTTGACCTCAATCTCACCTGGTAAGTGACGCTGAGACCGAAGACGGAGCAAACGGGCTTAGTAAGTACTTACTGGCTCTTCTATACACTGCCGAAACACATCAACGCCGAAGCGAAGATATTTGTCGATAGACTTTACATATAATTTTTTTGTGATCTCTAGCCAGGCGGAACCTGAAGAGGTCCTTCCACCAGCAAGTTACTCAGGTTAGTCGCCTCGTACGACTCGCTTGCCTAATGGATATTCTAATCCGTCCCATACACGGAAGTTGCGTAGATTTATGTTGATGTTGATACTGAACCAATTTTGGTACAAATTGGCAGAAATCCGAAGAATAACGTACGTAAGTAACGTACTTATCATCCCGATTTAACATTCAATTCCCGAGGGATAATGCTTTCAAATTCCACACGGACAAAATCGCGGGCAACAGCTAGTCAATTCCTACATCATAGCTCAATAAATGTTGGAGATAAGGACTGGACTACAAGCGCCGGTTCGGTTTTCTGCAGCCAATCACGAGGCGCTGACTTCAAGGCTGCAGCAAACCAAACCGGCGCATGTAGTCCCAGTCTAAGAAGGGGCGGCCAAGACTGCTAGTCCGCTTCGTCATGAGTACTCACGGGTCCTGCGGGAGCATCGGCGGAGGCACCGGGTGCGGCATGGGCGGCAGCGAGCGCATGTCCTGGTCTAACAGTGTTGGCCCGGGTAAGGGCACGGGCGCGGGCGTCGGCGGCACGGGCGCGCGCGACCCGCGCAGGTCTATGTCGGCCATCGTTGGACGCGCTGCGGTGAACAATATCGCTAGTTTTACTAATCTTTATTATACACACATACAAAATACAAAACAACTTAATTATCGAAAAAAAAATATGTACAAAAGGTATAGCATAACTCGTTTCGAGTTTTCTCCCTGCTAACCATCGGGATAGAGAAAGGTGATAGATTCGAGCAGGCAGAGTATGTGTACATGATGAATATAAATATATATATATAAACAAAACCGTATGAATTCTGTACTTTATTTATTATTTTATGTATATATATATATATATATATATATATATATATATATATATATATATATACATAAAATAATACGGGTGCAGGCAATAGAACAGAGGAAGTTTTTGAAGGCTTTTAATGCGTATATTAATTACACTTTAAATAAAAAAATATGTAGTATGTAAAAGTGAGCCGTGTAAAGCGTTATCGACCGCGGCCATGTTCAAAAGCCAATGACATATGAACATAGTTAATATGTCACTGGCCACAGCGCGTACAACTACGACTGAGTTCGTCTGATTCAGTTTGAGATCGCTTGTACGCCGTGTGCATGGGCCAATATCGCGCGTTTGTATGGCTCGGACTATCAGGATCCCCTAACAAAATCGCAAAGAGCAGCGGTCGGCAATAGGCGGACCGCGGAAGGCCGAAACCTGGACCGCCAAAAATTTAACTTATTTTCAATTTGAATAAATAATTTATTAATATTTATATAAATTGTTGTTGTATTATGTGCTAAAACAACGTTTCGTGCATTAATATGGACCCTAAAATACTTAAAGTTGACAGTGAAAATAGGAAGTTTCTGGCTGAGTGAACAGAAGAATATTATAATTACGCTGCGATAGGTCTAAAGTACCCTAAAGCTGTTCCAGTTTACCTCATATGCAACAAAACTGTATAACCAAAAAAATTAAGTGTTTTTTTCTCTGGACCTCGATAAAAAAATTCAAAAGTATTCGGACCCCACTTAAAATTACTTGCCGACCCCTGCCCTAGGGGATTTATTGAGCGGACTTTCTGTATCTTTATATTTTGTGACAATATTCTGCATTGCCCATTTAAACCGCATGGAATATGGCCACCAACAGTGTCAAAGAGTGATATTACTATCTAATGTCTAATATCTTGGACACCATGACACCATTGTAAAGATCTGTACGCACACTACGAGTACAGAAAACTGAAAATACCATTTGTCTTTAATTTTATTATGAGTCACCATAAAGTACTTACGGACATATTGGTTTGGTGGTGGCACAGGATTGGCAAGCAATGGTGGTTGTGACACTGAAATATGAAAAATACCTCATCAATTAAATTATCATTCATTTAATTTACGACTAATCAATATCAATAATCGTCAGTATCAATAACTGAACAACTTTTGTGATGACTTTTGGAGATTTATCAAACATTTGTCTGCAACCTTTATTAATAATGTGATTAAGTTATAACCTTGTGCAGACTGGGTGCTCGGCATGAAAGAGTTGGGGAGTGGAGGCTTATCCCCAGCCTGGATGACTGGTGGCACCGGGTTACTTGGATGGAGCATGCTCTGAAAAACATCGTTTAAAATAACATTAATAAATATTTAATGGTGGTCAGGTGTTACTTTGTGGGAAATCAGAAGGCCATGAATATTAAATGGGGGAAAAAGGTCAGCATTACCTTAACACGTCTTTAAGGAGGTTGGTTTTCTCATTTTAAATTGCAATTTTAAATCCTTCTGGTGATACTTCTAGGTATTATTATAAGTAACCTTTGTACAAGAGCGTCGGTGGCACAGTGGCTAAGACACCGGACTCCCTTATGGGAGGTCTGGGTTTAAAACCATACAATGAGTTTTCGTATTTTTCAAAGACTTACGTACATTTACCGACTGCTGTAACGATGAAGGAAAACATCGTGAGGAAACCTGCACACTGATGACCAGTGTGTAAAATGGGGTAGGCACAAAAGATCCTCAAGAGTCGAAGTGCCGCTGGGGCTATTTCCGGCCCCCTATCATAAGATAAGAAGAACCTTTGTATAATATAATCGACAAATAACAAAGTAACTTATGTTGTTACTAACTTGATGTATAATCATCAAATAGCAAAGTAACATAATATGTGTTCTTAGCTAAGTTTGTCCCACTTCTGCATAACGATCCTGATGACACTGGTCAATCCTAAAATGTTTCCAAGGTACATACATAATAAATATTACTCACAACAGCGGTGGCAGGGTCCACAATCCTCATAATGACTTGTGCTTGCAGAAGAGCATAAGCTAGTTGTGGATTCTGCAGCAGCATGTTCCTTGCTTCAGTGGGGTTGTTCTGAAAGTGTGACACTTTTATTTATTCATTCTGGACATTTAATAGATGATAATATACTTAATATTTAAAAACTAAAAAATCGAACATTTTTAAAACATTTTAAATGGGTACGACAAAAAACTTCCATTTTGGTTCATGAGAAATAATATATGTTATGGAATAGATATGGTAATTCAATTAAATTGTAATTAAAATGTAACCAAACTTATAAGCATTGAATGAACCAGTATTTATTGTGTAAATGGTATACATATATGTTAAAGGAAAGAATACATTAATATTGTTGATGCAGATTTCATTATTAATGAAAGGAAGTTATTTGCAGAAATATTTTTTCTCTCCCTGCTTTAGCTCCACATGCGTCCAGTTCCAACCCCGATTTGGTTCGCCGCAATCAATCATATGAATACCGCCCTCCCCCCACTTGAAATGAGTGCTTTGTTGGAGTGAACCGAACCAGGACTGGAACTGGATGCACGTAGTCTGAGACTTATAGCTCATAAATTCGTGTTAACCTGAATGCACAGTTTCATTTGTTTCATCAGCTCAAACATCTGTTCGGGAGGCAAGGTGGCCACAGCTTTGCTGATGGCTTCAGGTGCTTTCTCTGGTTCCACAGGTTCCCCATATGGATTTTCAACCTAAAAGTCATCAGAGCATTTTTTTTAAATATTGGTTTATTAGGTTTCCTTCTTCGTCACTATCAATTAAATAAACAAACAAAACAGAACTGATCACCCTACATTCGTTGTGTTGTAAAGCTCTCCATAGACCTGATCACCTGCCTTGCGACCTGGCAGCCATCCCTCCAAAAAGTCATAGTCATAGTGACAATATAAAATCAAAATACCTGAGGGCCCTGCATCAAAGCCTGCATCTCCATTCTCGATTTCTCAGTACAAGCATTGTCCACCCTGAGTGAACGACCACCAATTTCGTATCCATTGAGATTCCTCATGGCGCTCAGGGCAGTCTCCTGGTCCTTGTATTCACAAAACCCATATCCTTTGGGCTTTCCAGTTTCCCGGTCAAATACAAGTTTAAAAGATAATACTGGTCCAACTTCGCTGAAAATGTCTTTCAATTTTTCTTCAGTGGCTTCATACGGTATATTACCCACTAAAATTATAAAATAATACGTAATTTTTACATACTTTAAATAAGTATTAAAATATATTAAGACGCGCTTCCATAGCGTTTCCCAAATCTAACCTTAATTCTGTTTAATGCAGAGCATAACTTACCAAAGACTGATCTCATGGATTTATCCATGATACTTTGTTCTTCTTTTTCTTTACTTTTATCCATTTTGAGTTATTTATTTAATAATTTAATAAAAAAGACAACCTTTCTAAAGTACCTATTAACCACTAAACATTCAATTTCAATCACCACAGATTAGAGTTGACAATCATTGTTTTACGAAGCGGAACTTCAAGGTATCTTTTCTTAAATAATTTTCTATGGAATTTCGTCCCATCTTTCAACAGCTTGACAATAATAATAATAATGACAGATGACAACTATCAAATAGTGAACACCGTACCTAATCGACATCGATAAATTCAGCACAACCACGATTGGGATCACTGGTCGCCAGATTTCTTCAAGTAAAATACTGCCAAAAATGATATTATGATAAGAAAATTACTTACGAATCTTACGATACAGAATTTTTATTAAAATTTGGCATACCTCATGTGATTGAATAACATGGGAAGAAATTCAATACAATTTTTTTCTGTTAATTCACAGATTGTAGATTTTTTAGTAAAATTTCATCTTTCGAATTTGGAAAAGGCAAAGGGATCTGAGCCTATATAGCCACAGACTTGCGCCCTCTAACTAAAGCCTAGTTAACATTATTCCAGTAAGCGTCTACACGATTCCAGTCAAATTTGTATGGACTAGAATGGTCACTGCATTGGAATTGCGCTGCGCTGGAATGGCAGTTCACATTATTATTATTCACGGTCTCATTCCAGCAGACCATTCCAGTCCTACTGGAACGAAAACTAGAACACCATTCCAGTTGACTGTTTTATCTGGTTTTGAATGAACAAAATAGCTACTGGAATGCCTACCGGAATAATGTAAACTATGCATTACTTATCTGCAGAGATGTAAAGCTCCAAAATACCGAAAAAAACAATTTAAATTTCCATTCTTTTCCAAAAAAAAAGTCTCCATGAAAAAAAAAACAATATCTTTCATTTTTCGGATTCTTTCATGATCCACGCTATTTCTAGATGCCTTCTTGACCTCCTGACCATTGGTGGACAAAATTCAATCTGATTAATGATTAAAAACTTATGACTAACGTCGTTTTAGCCAGCCATGAATATTAAACTGGAAATAAGGAATTAATGTCAAACTAATATCAATAGATTATGTTTAATCTATGGTGCTTTATCGCTATGTCTGCCTGTGTGCCCTGTAACTTTTATCTAAAATAAAATCTTATAAAATTACCGATAGTGCCAAATTTCGTCTGAGCCCTTCTGTGTCTCGGAGAGCACGTTAAACAGTCTGTCCCGGTTGTTGACGTTCGACAGCAGTAGTTAGTCATGACAGAGGGCCACGGACGGCCTGAACAAATCTGACAATTGGTTGACCTCTAACTAATCGATAAAAAAATCGTGTACCTAAAAGGCGATCAAATAAAACGAAATAGGTACATTAGTAATATTTTCCAAAATAAAAAGAAACCTAATATTTATGTAATTTTTTCCATTTGAGACACTCATAAAAAGAACGATTTCTGTTCAATGAAAATAATGGTTTATTTTCAAAACGGTTTTATCCAGGAAAATAACGATTTTTCCGTCATTAAATAGGAAATTTTGGTTAATTCACGATTTCACGGTTGGATCGTATGAAAAGATAAAAAAAATAGATAGGTGTTTATAGAATGGAGCAAGAAACAATTCGAAAAGTAAAAGAAACAGTTATTTACTCGATTTTTAAAATAAAATAAAAATTCTCGATTATGAAAATTATGTTTTTTTTTAGGAAAAGAAACCGTTTTTCTGCAAGGTAAGTATGTGACAATTTGAAATGTTTACAACTCTGATAATCTGTGGTGGCACCACAGACAAGACAGATAATGCATAATAGACAATATAAGGTCAATTTTGTACGACATGGAATGCATGTACCATCATCGATCACGTATTGGCCGTACCTTTGTTCTCGTACTGTGGGCCTACTATGAGCTCTTAAAGCAGGACGTAAATTGAACTGCCTTACTTTTTCGTACTATGACCACTTATTAGCAGGCCTGCGGCAGGGCAGTTTACGTAGACGTTCTTAAACCGTTCACCTTTTTTTTAGTATGGAATTTCGTACTATGACGCCTACTTTGACAGCAGCAAAGCGTTTTTTGCTCGTCTGTAATGTCAAATAAGACGATCTTGAAAAAGTTGCTAAAGGACTAACTTAAACAACATTGTTTTAGAAATTATAGTGGTTTCACAAGCTTTTTGTGGATCTTTCCTTTACACTTGAGTGTATTTTTGAGACATAATCCGTCGGTGATAAATTTGTGTTCGAGGTAAGTGCTTAATTGCGATCCATATGAGATTAAAACACTCGGTTAATCTTTAGAAGAAGTGGAGGACTTAACTCTTATCTTTATCGCCTTAGAAACTTTTCAAACGATTTATTGTTTCTATTTTCGTAGATGTGTGACGAGTATGAGTTGTTTGAGTACTTGGAAAGCGAATATCGTTCACAAAAAAGAAACCAACGGCGTCGTACAAGGGTGATAAATAATCCATTTGAAATGGAAGAGAGGGAATTTGTTGATGAATATAGGTACCTAAATGATATAATTAATTAGTATCTATTCATAGATTTAATGTTAAATTATATTTCATACCTAATTCTTTAAATTTTTTAAGGTTATCACCGGATTTGGTCCATAGTTTGTGTGAGGATTTGGAACCAATTATGAGAGTAAATCCTCAAAGATCAAGCGATTTAAGCATAGAAACAAAAGTGAGTGAATTTTTCAAGATGAACTTCACATCGAAATGAATTACAACCAGGGTTTTTATAAAGTACCTATACTAATTTACCTTCTTTTCTAGTAGTACTTATATATTATTGCATGTTTTAGGTTCTAACAGCAATCTATGTTTATGCGCATGGGTCCTATCAGAAGCCCACTGGGAGAGCTCAACAAGTCGCCCAACAGACTGTATCAGCAGTTTTGGCAGAAGTTACTGCTGCCTTAAACAATATTGAAATGAGGAATAAATTTATAAAATTTCCTCAAACTGCTGCTGAGAGGAATACAAATAAGCTAAGGTATAGTATACTCTGCAAAGCAATTCAATTGTTTTGTGCTTTTGTTAATGGATGGTTTTAGTTAAGTCCATTTTAAGAGAACATGCACTAACATTACAAAAATTTGTTGTTGCAGATTTTATGAAAAGTTTGGTATCCCAGGGGTAATAGGCTGTATTGATGGGACTCACGTAGCCATAGTCAGACCTAATGAACATGAGGAGAGATATTACTGTAGAAAAAATTACCACTCTTTGAATGTTCAATTGGTAGGTTATTCTCATTTTCCTGTAACTAAATCAAAATGCATCTTAAATTATTGTAAATATTTTTTTATTAATTTAAACAGGTTTCTGTATAAATGAACTGAACAAAGTAAAAAAAGAGTTCTATTTAGCTAGTTCTATTTACACAATTTAAAATTTTTATTAAACTTATTTGTCATTACCTATACCTATTTATTTACAAAGAAACACCACAGAATACAATCAGAAAAATGAACTTAAGCTAGTTTTAAAAACTACAAATAACAATAAATAATATACTTTGTAAATAATATACTATGTAAAAAATCCTATAATTACATATTATAAAATTATTTTCAGATTTGCAATGCTGACATGCAGATCATCAGTGTAGATGCTAGCAATCCAGGTGCCAGTCATGATTCTTTCATTTGGTCTAATCATCCACTCAGACCACACCTGGAGGACCTAAGCGCCACAGAGGCTTTATGGCTTTTAGGTAAATTAAAAATGATCTGTTCATCACTCAAAATAACAACAATGAACAAAACAATAATGTTTATTTATTTCCTTTCTATTTCAGGAGATTCTGGATATCCACTCCGAAAAATCATTATGACACCAATTTTGGATGCACAACCAGATTCTCCAGAAGCCTACTATACTGAAAAGCATGTCCACACCAGGAACATTGTTGAAAGAACAATAGGTGTTTTAAAGGCTCGGTTTAGATGTTTATTAGTCCACCGGGTGTTACACTACCAACCACATGTTGCTGGCTCTGTCACAAATGCATGTGTGATTTTACACAACATTTGTAATGCTGCCAACTTGCCTGTACCAGAACTCACAGATGATGAAATTCGACGAGAAGCCTTCATGCAACCATCTGTGATACCCCATGTAGATTCAGCCAGTCGACAGAACAGGGAGTTGCAGATTGGTTTTTCTACACGGCAGGATCTTGTATCTCGTCTGTGGCAGCTTCGGCAGGGAGTCTAAAATAAGTAGAAATTAGTCAATTGATTTTTATGTAATGTGTCCTCCTCGTTGGTTGATTACTAACATATTGAAAGTAGCATTTACTCTGTGATGAAAATAATATTTAAAAAATAGTAACAATCTTTACTAATTTATATAATTTGTAAAAAATATGCTTGATAAATAACTTATTTTAAAAGAAGTGTTGTGGAGAGTTTCTCTCTTAGCCATACCACAGTCCGAAGCGGTGGTAGCTTCAAAAAAAATTACGTGCTAAAATATACTTGATGTATTTACTGGCAATAAAATGATTTGAATTTGAAAAATAAACGATCTCAGAACCTATGTACAAAAAAATATATATTTTATTTTATGAAAAGATTTGAGTCTTACCTTGCTTCTATTCTTCTAAGTATAGAAGTCATGTCGCTGAGAATATTAACAGCCCGTTCTATAGAACGGTTGTTAGCCAACTCGGCGTTAGCTCGAGCCTGAGCAGCAGATACCAGCTGTTCTCTCGCCTCAGCAGCTGTTATCCGGTGCCGCCATTGGCGCCTCCTCGGGAGTCGCTGCCCTGATGTGCTACAATGTGTGAAGTTGCGTGCTGAAGTTAATGGTCGGGGAAGGGGGTATTGATATGATGACGATGATGGTCGAAGGTCTGGATGTGCAGTTGAAGGTCGGGAAGGGGGGTCTGGCTGGTCAGATAGGACTGGTGTTGTCGTCGATAGAGGCGACTGTTGTGCAACAGACGCCACATCTCCGAGTGCCTCATCTTGTTCTCCTTCCTGTAGATAGAAACATACATTATTAGCCTATCTATCTAAGACTAGCTTCAACATATATAAACAGACTGATATTTACATTTTCGCTGAAATTTAGGTCCAGCTCTAGATATACTGGCTGCTCACTGGCTGTCGATTGGGAGGTGCCCGCCTTACTTGGGCCAGGCTCACTTTCTTCATGTTCCTAGAAAAAATGGAAAATATTTGAAAAAGGATTTCACAGTAACTAGTAAAAATGTTTTTGAGGCACAGACTTAATAAGTTTAAAACTTACTTGTGCTACTACTAATGGATTGACTTGCACACCAGGCAGGCCAGATCCATAATCCTCACCTAATAGGGTGAGGAACCTCCTGTCGATTTCTGATAATTCCATGTCAGAAGCGGGACCCCCACCCGTCCTCCTCCTGGCATCAATGGCCTGCCTGTTTTATCTTTTTGTTTTGGCCTTATAAAAGTAAAACAACAATGATCATATTTATACATTAATGAATAAATAACATACATTAACACAACGATGACACTAATTGCCATATAATTTTTTTCCCCAGTGCAAGACAGAATCGAACTCACGACCTTTGCGTCTCAGTAGTCTATCATAATAGGGGTACCTATCTAAAATGATTGTAGTGGAAGGAGCGATCTTAGCCACTATACCACTGCCACTGTCATTAATTATGTACTCACAATAAATTCAAATGACATACCTTTGACCATTCAGATCCGGACTTTACTGCTCCCTCGCCAACAGAATTCAAAATTTGTGCCACTCTTTTCCACATCCGCTTGGAGTGTTCCCGGGCTTGTGCAGATTTATTATACCCAGTTGCAATATCTCTGTGTTTGTTTAAGAACTCCCACAAATTTACGCGCCGTCTTGTTTGCTGGTTTCCACTGAAATTATAAAGGGACCATCTCTTAAGTTTCTAGGCGATAATTAATTCAATAAATTAATTGATAATGTGGAGTGAACATATACTTACGACATGATTGAAAGGGAGAGTATAAATTTCGGGAAGGGTGCGAAACACAACGATCGAGAAAGGAGGTTCGGGATCAAGTGCACCAAGTGGGGTTGAAGTGAAGCGAGGCGACATTTTAAACTATTCTTTAAATTCTTTGTAAAAGTCCACTCGCTCGGGGCATTTTTAATATCCCTGGGGATTGATTTGTATGAAGTCGGAATTTTTTCGTAAACTAATTTTTATATTAGGCGCTAAAACTTGGTGAAATGTGTTCAAAAATCACATCACGACAACTTGAGGTTTCAAGTCAAAGTAGTAGCTTACAAAAAGTTTGTGTTTTTGATGGTTATAGACAATAATACAAGTATCGTCTTTAATTAATTTATATTAAAATGTACTTTTTTCCCATAAACTTTAATATAATAACATTTTAAAAAAACCGGTAATATAAAAAAATAATTTGATAAAAGTTTTTGAACGTCGTTGATTGGAAAGAGCAAAGCATAGGGGCTATCCTTGTGAAACTGTATAGCGCCATCTCACTCTTCCATTCTGACATTACAGCAGGCCATAGACAGCATAACCGTTCACCTTGAGGAATATACGATGCAATTGTCGTTCACCTTTTCGATGCTCATAGTACGTTTCTAAACAATTCAGTTGCAGGCCTGCTTTTGAACTGCTCGGAAATTGAATGGTTTTTTAAATGCTCATAGTAAGCTCCCTGTGCATGGGTGGGTACTGTCTGTGCTGTACATTACAGGCCATCGCACATTGTAGCGACTCGACGCGAATCCGGCACGAACTCAAATCAGAGCAAAGCAGTGAAATGCGAGGTTTATATCGTATTTTACATACAGTAGGTTTTCAAAACTCTAGTAAAGTAGTTGTCGACGAGTGGCCCACGCGTTGACAACTTTACCTTCTACTTTTGAATTTTGAAAACTTACTGTATGAAATACGATATAAAGCTCACATTTCAATGCTTTGCACAGAGTTGAGTTCATTCCGGGTTCGGGTTGAGTTGGTATAATATGCGATGACCATAAACCTGCATGATGACATGCGCGGGGTGCGCCGGCCTGCACGATTTATTTATTTTATTATGGTAACACTGGTAGTACATAATTTTTATTTTATACAAATTTTTTCGTACCTAGGTACCTACCTATCGCTCGCTTGTAACGAAATTGAAGATTATTGTTAGAAAGGGCATTAGTGTAACTATTGTTCTTAGTTTCTTATCCGTATACTTATAAAAATAAGTGAGTTCGTTACTGACACATACGCGACCTACGCGAGTTCAGTTTTTCTGTTCAGAAAGAAAATAGGATATTGATTGTTTCATGAGAGATGACATGACAAGTGTGTTTAGTGATTCCATATAAATTTCGATATAATTAAAGGACTGCAGTTACGAGTATCATTAAATCAACAGAATGAATCTCGATAACTCTTCGAGAGAGAATTCCGAAGCCTTGGATTCAATCGGCACTGTGAGTCCCAGAGAGAAATATCACAGTATGAGGGAGAAAAAATTGTCAACTGCGTCTCTAACGAACACAGAAGGCGCGCGGCCAAAAATGGTAACAGTCAAGCACCCCGAGTCCAACAAGCCCAAGCCAACTGCTAAGAAAAATAAACCCATACAAGCTGATTTAGATGTTATAAAAGAATTCATGAGATGCCGCGAGGAAGGTGTCAAACGACTGGATCTTAGTAAGTCGTCTATAACCTCTCTGCCACCCAATGTCAGGGATTTGACACATTTAGTAGAGTTTTATTTGTATGGAAATAAGTTGGTTGCACTGCCTGCAGAGTTTGGTTGCTTGACAAACCTGCAGACTTTAGCATTGAATGAAAATTCACTGACAAGCTTACCAGATTCTCTTGCTAATTTAAAATGCTTGAAAGTGTTAGATTTGCGACACAATAAGCTTAATGACATACCCGAGGTTGTTTATAAATTGACATCACTTACCACACTGTTTCTTCGCTTCAATAGAATCAGGACAGTTGGTGACGGTATTGCCAATCTTACTAATCTCACAATGCTCAGTCTAAGAGAAAACAAAATCAAGGAATTGTCCTCTGGGATTGGAAATTTGGTAAATCTAGTAACGTTTGATGTTTCACATAATCATTTAGAACATTTACCTCAAGAGATTGGTAATTGTGTTAATTTATCCACTTTAGATTTGCAACACAATGAGTTATTGGATATACCAGAGAGTATTGGAAACCTACAAACTTTGTCTCGGTTAGGCCTCAGGTACAATAGATTGACAGCTATTCCTTCCACATTAAGTAATTGTAAACACATGGATGAGTTTAATGTTGAAGGGAACTCAATTTCTCAGCTTCCTGATGGACTTTTAGCCAGCCTGAATGAGCTAACAAGCATCACTCTATCCCGAAACTCTTTCATGAGCTACCCTTCTGGTGGCCCAGCACAATTCACTAATGTATATTCAATAAATCTGGAACATAACCAGATTGATAAAATCCCATATGGTATATTTTCAAGAGCTAAGAATTTGACTAAATTAAACATGAAAGAGAATTTACTTACATCACTGCCACTTGATATTGGGACATGGATGAATATGGTGGAACTTAATTTAGGCACGAATCAGTTGACAAAGTTACCTGATGATATACAAAATCTACACAATTTGGAAGTACTAATACTATCCAATAATCTGTTGAAACGTATACCACCCAGTATTGGAAGCTTAAGGAAGCTGAGAGTTTTAGATTTGGAGGAAAATAAATTAGAAATCCTGCCAAATGAAATAGGATTCCTGCATGATTTGCAAAAATTAATTGTACAGTCAAACCAGTTGACAGCACTACCGCGATCTATTGGTCATTTGACTAATCTAACATTCCTGAGTGTTGGTGAAAATAATTTACAGTATCTGCCAGAAGAAATAGGTACTCTTGAGAATTTGGAGTCCTTGTATTTAAATGACAACCCAAATTTATGCAACCTGCCATTTGAATTGGCACTTTGCGTGAGTTTGCAAATAATGAGCATTGAAAATTGTCCTTTGACTGCTATTCCTCCCGAAGTCGTATCTTCAGGACCGTCACTTGTTATCCAATATTTAAAATCTCAGGGACCTTATAGAGCTATGTGATATCAGGAAGATGATTACTTACCAGGCAGTGAGGGCACTTAAGCTACACTAAAATGCTGAAAGAGCATGATTTCCAAATGTATACTCAAAAAAAGTCTTTGTCATGAATTTGAATTTTTAAGGCATAGTTTATTTATGTGTAGTATTAAATTTTTATCGTTTAAATGTTTAGATTATGTATCCAATAATGTGTTAAACAATATGTTAAAATTGATTATAATCATTAAACTCTTGTCTCTCTTGTTGTTGCATAGTCAGATTATAAAAAGTGTCAACTTTAGGAATTTGAAAGTTTGTTACATAAGGGTATTAACATTTTATACTTTCCTATACTACATTATTATAGTTTCACAATTTATTGATACCTAGACTGTAGGATGATTAAGCAGTTTTTTAATTTACCATATTATGTTAGAACAGGGATAGAAAGTGTGGTCTCTGGTTAGAAATGTTTGTCACTATGAAAAATTATGCACAATTTAACGACCGCAAACGACTTCATGATGGAGATGTAAGATTTCTTGACATTAAGTAGATAATACTGTCTATTTGAATGTTACTTGTATACTATTATATCTACAACATTATATTGTTTTAGTTAAAATACAAAATTGTTGTTAGTTAAAACTGTTTTAAATGATTAAGCTAGAAGTATTTAAACAAGTATTTGTAACATTGACTGTGGTTATAATGTAAAAAATATGCATATTCCTACATACCCACTCATTTTAGCGAGTTTCTGTTAACATAAATCACAATAGATTTAGATACCAGTGTTTTAAATAATAATAGATATACCATTATGTCTGTACCTAGTTAACACAATGTAATCAAATCATATGTATGTAAAAACATAGAATGCAATAAGTGTCTACTTCCTATTAATTTCTCATCAGGTATGTAATCACAGCACGTTAACCACCAGTATTAGCACCATTATTTGTCATAATTTTGCTCTCTTATCTAGATTTCAACATCAGAATCCATCTAGCTAGATTCTTATTGGTGTTTTATTATAAAATAATAAATTGAATGATATATTACTGCGACAAATACTATGTATGGTAACTATTATAATCTTTTCTGTTTCCTGTTGTATTGCATTTATTTTTTATAAGTTTCTATAATAATCATAGTAGGCATAATTAGTTGTAAGTTTTAGTTATAAAATTGTTGTATCAATGGATCACAAATTCACACACAAAATAATGATTTATTAGGCATTTTTATTTATAAACAAAAACTTTTTGTCTTCATTATCTTGAACTTTTAAATGAGTTGTAATATTATGTTTTATGTAAGTTATGACGTAAGTTCATTATCTCATTGAGTATTTTTCTATTTTGTTTTTACTTTTTTATAATATCTAGATTTAAAATTTAATTGATGACATTGTTTTCTACGATAGATCATAGCTTTTCTAGTCATTACAAATTATTGTTTACTATCACATCACATGAATTTACTGAATTTACAAAATTAGCGCACAATAATAATTTCCGGATGTGGACAGTAAAAACTTACCTAAAATTTTTTTAAATGTCAAACTCAATCATAAAATTCAAAAAATTGATGGTACTTATACAAAATACCAATATCTTCAAATAATCATGTCCTAATGTTGATCCATGTATTTAATAAATAATTATTATGTGTAATTAATAATTATATATATGAATATGTATATTTGTATATGTGTTTGAATCGGTACTTGCCCATGGTCCCCCGTCTAGTCCCCCTGGGGGTTCAACGGGTAAATATTTTTGCCTGTGGAACCCCCAGGCGGACTAGACGGGGGACCATGGGCAAGTACCGGTTTTTTGAATGACATGTAAACATGTTAAAAAATAAATTACTATATTATTTTCGCCTTTCACTCCAATAAAAAAATTGTCAAACCCGAGTAATCCCGACTGGTACGGTGGTTTAATTTCAGACCAATTCAAAAGTTCAATAATTTATTACACAAGGTTTATTCATAAATTGCGCATTTGTTCTTAAAGTATAAATAATTGAATATGTATTCGTTATATACAATTACTGTCAAAGCTTTACCTGTAAATCAAAGCAGTCTATAAGATAATTACAAAATAATAACCGACGCGGTAATTACACTGTAAATGCTTTGTTATCCTTAAATCTAAGATTTCCACATACAAAAATAGTTTGCCCTAACGAATCACTATAAAACACGCTTGGTTTCAACATATGCCATATAAAGACAAACCGTACCTAACCAGTTTATTATATGAAACAATAATATATTTATCAGTGAGTACCTATAACAAAATCTCAAATACATACATAATATTATCATGCTGATACATACATATTATTCACTGCATGCATTTGAAGCTTGCAACACTAAATTTGTTATGAAAAATCACCGTTTAACAATTATGTCAGACCTATTGTTATTACACCTGTTTTCAATAAACATAAATATTTTCTGTAATACCATGTAGCATTTCTTACATAGCATTTTATTTTCTAAATAATATCCCATCTAATCTAAAATATTTTCTGTAATTGCCACTTGTCATCATAGAAAATTCTTTATTTCTTGTCTGTTATTAAAACCAAGAGATTATTTTGAATGAGTAAGATAAATGCTAGCTCCTAAATTCAGTCCATATTCACAAGTTGCATAAAGACTAATAATATCTCAAAAATTCTAAATATTGAGGTTCATTTGCATTTATAAAAAATAACTATTCGTATTTTTTATGTAAAACAGTAACAATTTGTTTCTAACCACAGATTATGTCTTAAGTTTGGTCGTAACAAATATAAAATACATTATTATATTGAGCCTTATATCTACCTCTTAATCTTTGGCATGCATGTCCATTTGCTTATAATAAGCAGGTAAAGTAATACAAATAAATGTTTAAAATACACAAAAAATACGTCATGTTAATACTTACAAAATGGAATCAATGGCACGTTTTAATAAATAATATAAAAACAATAACAACAAAATGTCATTGCATAAAATACATATTGTTTTGAAATTTATGTAAAAAGATTTGTATCAAAAAACTGTTTAGACGCATAAGACCAAAACACGCAAATTGCCAGAATACTCCATTGCGATACGCAAAACGTCATACGTAAATTGCCATAAATCCAATATGCAGAATGCCAGATACGCGATTTACCAAACACTCTTAGGCAAAAGTTGTGCGCCCTCAGGGGCGTTAGGTCCTATTACCGGTATGTCCAATTGTCCAGTCGGTTTGTTAGGTCCATTTCCCCAAATGTCCAGTCCCCGAACGGAAATGTCGAAAGTGACTAATGTCAAAATGACAAATTGTTTGAGGTTGTATGAGTTGTACGAGTTTGTATGAATTGTATGGAGGTTGTGTGAGTTATCTGGAACTCATACAAACGCATACAACGTCCACACAATCTGCAAACCTCAAACAATTTTCCAGAAATGTTTTATGGCAATTTGCGAATTGGTAATTCGGGTAAAACATGTTTTTCCTCGAAATCTAGGCATTATGCGAAACTGGCAATATGCATCTAAACACAAAAAAAATTCAATATAAAAAAAATTATTGAATTGGTATAGAAACACATTATTACTGTTAATTAGAGATTCCTGCATGTAAGTCATCATTATTGTAATTTCGTCATGGACTTTGTCATATTTACATGATTAGACATTTCCTTTGATGTCTTTTCTGAGGTTCTGGTCTTAATACTGCACGTACAGCTTCGTCAAACACCTGGAAATATGCAAATAAAACATTTTGATTGTTTGTCTGTTGAATAGCTGGACTCTCACTGGCTGCTCGTCCATAAGGACACAGCTATGGATAATAAAGTGATACCTGACCTGACAAAATTTGAAATACGAAAAATGCATATAATTA
This sequence comes from Hofmannophila pseudospretella, assembly GCA_947369225.1. Lineage (NCBI taxonomy): Eukaryota > Metazoa > Arthropoda > Insecta > Lepidoptera > Oecophoridae > Hofmannophila > Hofmannophila pseudospretella. The sequence continues at coordinate 5,136,808 of OX376321.1, read as the reverse complement.
AATAAAAGTACACCATAATCAACTAACCTGCTTTAGGCCACGCTGTGTTAAGGCAGAACATTCCATATATTTGACTGCTCTAATTTTGTTTGCCAGTTTCTGACCCTGCTCCCGTTTCAGCGGTGACATCCCTTGTTCAGAGAGCAGACTCAGTGTCTCCCGATCATCTCTCAAGTCAATCTTTGTACCTGTCATTTGAAGTAATTAGTGATTACAGAAGTTCAAAAAATATTAATATAAAATAGTTTGGCATAAGTGGGTAGTTACTTACCAACTAATATTATAGGTGCATCAGGGCAGTGGTGCTTTATTTCAGGATACCATTTGGAAGTAACATTTTCATAAGATGAAGGACTGAAAGAAAGTAAGGACAAATAAATAGATTACTTCAAAATTTACTAGTTGTAGGTACCTAGGTTGTTGGGCTCCCGTTTCTGCATTTGGACAAATAAGTGAAGTGGTCCTTTGTGTGTTGTTAGTACCTAACAAATTAATGTGGCTGTGATATATAATATGACAATTTATTACCTCGTCACACTGAAGCATATAAGGAAGACATCTGTTTGTGGATAACTTAATGGTCTTAGTCTGTCGTAATCTTCCTGGCCTGCAGTATCCCAGAGACCTAAGGATACAGCAACCCCATCAACCACCATAGGGGCTGAATAATTATCAAATCTGTAACAATATACAAAAACATAGCTTATTCACATCTACAAATATGTATGTATGTACATTCATATAAATATATACAGTCGTTTGTTGACTTACACTGTAGGCACATATTCACCAGGGAAACTATCTGTGGTGTATGAAATTAACATACATGTCTTCCCCACTGTACCATCGCCCACTACCACACATTTAATTGGCCTTCCAGAAGACATCTGTGAAACAAAATAAAATTAGATTGCAGTTTAGCAAACCTACATTTAATTTTGTAGATAGGAGGTATGAGTCATTTTTGAAACCAAATAATAGGTATATGTTTATTATCCTAAGATTACCGTATAGCAAGGTATTGTGAATCCGTCGGTAGAATTTTAATACAATGAACTATCTTGTTTATGAATTATGTATGAACTACTAAAATAAATGCACTTTTTGTCCAAATTCCAGTCGGAAATGCATTGAATGAAGATGGATGACGGACATAGATAATATATAAATATAAATTGACGGCCGAAAGTGTTGCCCTCGAAGAAATTCATAAGTCGTATCAGAGTTTTTTTTTAAATTAATGGCCTCGCCTTCCTGATGAAGACGATTCTCGCAGATGGAATGTCGAATTCGACATTAGTCCTATCTCATTCGCTCACATTACATGTGAGCGTGACAAGACGTTCGTAGCGCTCGACTTTTGTATGTCGAACTCTGCGAGAATTGCCTTCCAGAGTTGTAAAAATTCCAATCTTTCTATACTTTGCAGAAAAAACCTTACATTTCATACACAGACATATTAGTAACTCTGTGATTTCATAAAAAATTTAGATGGGAAAAACTCGAGAAAACTTTAACTTTTTTTACTTTTCGAATTGTTTCTTGCTCCATTTTATAAACACCTATCTCTTTTCATACGATCCAACAGTAAAATCGTGAAATAACCAAAAAATCCTATGTAATGACGGAAAAAATGTTATTTTCCTGGATAAAAAAAAAGAAACAGTTCTTTTCATTGAGTGTCTCATATGGAAAAAAAATTAGGTATTTTTGATTATATTTATTTATCGTAATTTTTACTTTTGTAGTATTTTGTTATATGCATCAAAACACGTAACATTTTTTTTTTAAATTTTGCACCGCCATTTTTTTTTCAATACTTGCTCTGCGGTATACTTTATGATATCTTCGAAAATGCCGTTTCGTTTCCATTTTTGTTTACGGAGTGTGCTCGTGGCTCCATCTACGCAATGCTTTGCGTTTTATGTCCTATTGTCCGAGTTGTTCAGGCCGCCCGTAGTCCATAAAATGTCATTTTCGTGGACCTCCAAACTGGACACTGGCAGTAATTGTCAACGATTGCCATAAAAAAAGTCACTGACTGCGGTGGGGAGTTGGACATATACTTCTAATCTGTGGTGGGGAGATTCTTCAGGCGAGTTGGTCGTATGTGCTTTTGTTTTCTTTAATTTAATCATAAATTACGGTTAAATTAATGATTTGCAAGTTATGATAAGACAACTATTAAGATCTAATCGTCAGCAGCAAGGTAAGATTTGCAACAGAAGTAAGAATTATAGACTGTTCTGTAAAATTAAATACCTTATCAATTATCGGGTAATGCTGAGCAATCATACTTTGCAGATGAGTGACTCATGTGTGGAGACTCCAGAGGCGCCGGCGTGGCTGTCAAAGCTTGAGAGTCAGCGTGAGAAGCTCAGTAAAGCACGACTCGGCCACGACAGTGGTGCCGGAGCTCCTTGCAACTCCTGTGGTAAGTCTGTTTTCTATCATATCAAATAGGGGTAGTCCCTGAGTAGTTGTACACAATCGAAGCCGGTGGCTTGAGGAAATTATGGTTGTAGGATATCGCACATAGCTCTAAACGCATGTCTAAATTTATAGTTTAGTTGGCAAAAAAACTGAAAAATTGGATTGTATAACCTGTTGGAAAAGTGGACTTATGACACATTGACATGCTAAAATTGAAACAACATTATAATCAATCTCGTACCTACACCCACGTAGATGTGCAACCATAACAGCACATTCTGTAGATAGCCATTCTACTTTACATGTTGAACATGCCTAAACACCCTGTTCAGCTCCACAAATATACCCATTTAAAGTGTCATAAACATGATCTATCGAGAACTATCGGCGTATTCCAGACCGCTTCTCCCCGATCCCTCCCTCCCCAGCGACGTCCTAAGCCGAGGTCTGTACCCGCCTGGGTGCCCTTAGGCAGTCGCTTCTTGTTATTTAGGGTGTGTATATCTAACACTAGGGTCTAAGGTTTTGGGAATAAAACTATTACGTCTGTGATAACCAAGAGCTATAATTAGACTGATTCCTAAAATGACGGTGACACGGACGCAGCCGTGTCAGAGGTTTTTATTGTCTACCCGCTTAATACTAACATCCCTCCACCAATATTGAAGAAATACAATAAAAATAAAATAAGATTAATTCTGCCACAAAACCCGTCTATAATTCGCACCCTTCCGAGGCCGTAATGTATACCTTATTCCGTCAGATTCCGCCGGTTTCAGCGCGGCGGCAGTGGCGTCCTCTGTACCCGCTGACGTAGTCGCTATAGGGTCAGAGCTTGTGGGTTCTGCTGTCGGGCTATCTCTGCCTGTGACAACTCTAGTATCGGGAGGAGGAGTCTCTGGTTCTATTATCAAATCAGGCGATCGTTCCCGTCTCGGTGGTTCCACACTAGCCATAATTTGCTGAGGATCTGTGGAAATTGCAACCGTCGCCGGTTCGCCTAGTTCTAGTATAACTGGCGGAAGAAATCCATCTAGCTCCACAGAGTGTCCAGAGTTCGCGGGTGGGCCGTTACCGGTTGGAGCTAAGTGATGATCGGCGGCATCGGCGGGTGACGACACCTCTCTCTCCCCTTTAAATTCGTAAATTTGATTTTTATGTCTTTTCAGGACGCGACCATCTTCCACGATTTCCACTAAATATGCCGACTTTCCAAGTTTCTTTTTAATGACACCTTTTGTCCATAAAGAATTTTGTTTATAATTTACTTTTACTAAAACTACTTCTCCTAAAGTGAAATCTATATTTCTTCGGCCGCGATAATATTTAACCTGTAAGCACTGATTTTCTCTTACAGTCTTTGTAAGATTTGCGTCGGTTGATGGTGATGGCGAGGGGTTCATAAGATCCAAACGACAGCGTAAGTTTTTGCCAAATAGAACCTGTGCAGGAGTTCGACCCGTGGAGGAGTGTACCGAGTTCCTATAATGGAAAAGGAATTCATTTAATCTAACATTTATGTCCCTGTTGTTCGCCCCGGATAGCAAAATCGATTTTAACGCTTTTTTTATTATTTTAACATAACTTTCGGCTTGACCGTTACTCGCCGGATGGTAAGTGGGGGATGTTATGTGAGTGATACCGTTAACTGAGCAAAAATGTTCAAATTCCTTCGACACAAATGAAGTTCCATTGTCACTACACAAGGTATGTATTAACCCGAACCTCGACATCAACTCGCACAACCTTTCTATCACTACTCTTGAGCCGTACCCGTTGCTGACATCGAAAACTTCAACCCATTTTGAGTAGGCGTCTACCGCCACCAAATAAACTTTATTATGCACGGGCCCTAAAAAGTCGAGGTGCACGCGGTGCCACGGCTCCGGCGGCAGCGGCCACGGCGTGAGAGGGGCGCGGCGCGGCGCGGGGCGCAGCTGCGCGCACACGTCACACGCGCCCGCAGCGCGCTCCAGCTGCGCCGACAGCCCGGCCCACCAGAACCGAGTACGCGCCTCCGCCTTCATCTTAGCGATACCCAGGTGCCCTCTGTGCAGCTCATTGATGACCTGAGCTCGTAAGGCCTCCGGAACTATTAACTTAAAGCCCCGCATTAAACACCCGTTTTCCACGGCTAACTCTAACCTACATTCAAAGTAAGGTTTGATGTTTTTATCTAATAATCTACTATCCGGCCATCCTTCTAAAACAAATCGTACCACCTGTGAAAGCACACTATCCGTCTCTGTCGCACGCCTAACGTCACGCAGGGAAACGGGAGGCGAGTCTGCTTGCCAAACGAAATGCAAGTAGGTACTTACATCGCTGCTGTGCGCCGGCATCGCAACAGCTGACTGCCCGCCGCCGTTGCATTGTTTATCGATGCTATTTATAGACGCAAGCGCAGGGCTGGACTCGGGCGCTACAGCGCGACTGAGAAAATCAGCGGAGTTGTGTGCACTACTCACGTACTCTATTACATAATTGTATGCTGATAAAAAGAGTGCATATCTCTGCAACCTATTGGCTGATACTTCCGGTACACCCTTAGTGGGACTAAATATGGATAAAAGAGGCTTATGATCAGTTCTTAAAACGAACGGCTCCGCTCTGCCGTAAAGATACTGGTGGAACTTGCGAACCCCAAATATTATCGCAGTAGCCTCCTTTTGAATTTGGCTATATTGTTTCTCAGCTGAATTTAGTGACTTAGATACATAAGAGACTGGTTTTTCGATTCCGTCCTCTTCTATCTGTGAAAGTATCGCTCCTAGACCATAAGGCGACGCGTCCACCGTTAAAATTACTTTTCTTGCATCTGGGTTGTAGTGCGCTAACGTATTGTCAGATGCAAGCATTTGTTTAATATAATTAAAAGCGTCGTCATGCTCTTTGCTCCATATCCATTTACCGTTTTTCTGTAATAAGGAATGCAGTGAATTTAGTATACTTGAAGCATTTTTCACAAAACTTCTATAGTAATTTACTAGACCTAAAAATGACTTTAGCTCTGTAACATTTTCAGGCTTTTTCGCGTCTATGATTGCTTGTACTTTTTCCGGAGATTTATGTAAACCATGTTTGTCAATAACAAAACCGAGATACGAGACGGAATCTTGAAAAAAACTGCATTTATCTTTCCTCAAAACTAACCCTGAGTCTTCTAAACGTCTGAATACTTCCCTGAGCCTAGTGACATGTTCATTTCGAGTTTTTCCCGTCACCAATATGTCATCTAAGAATTGTAATACTCCATCAACTCCTGAAAGAATATTTTCGAGTGTACGCTGAAAAATGGCGGGTGCGCTTGATAAACCGAAAACGAGTCTATTATACCTGTACAACCCCTTGTGTGTGTTGATGCAAGTAAGCATTTTTGATTCATCATGTAAAAGCAGCTGGTTATATGCGCTAGATAAATCCAATTTAGTAAACTGAATTCCCCCGTGAAGTTTTGAAAATAACTCTTCTATACGTGGAAGAGGGTATTTTTCAATTAGCAGTTGTTTATTCAGAGTTGCCGAATAATCTGCACATAAACGAATACTGCCATCACTTTTTAGAACTGGTACTACTGGACTGGCATAATCAGAAAACGTCACTGGCTCGATTATGCCCAAACCCACCAACCGATCTAACTCCTGCTCTAGCTTAGAACGAAGTGCAAATGGTACCGGTCGCGCTTTGAAATAAATTGGTGTTGAATCCTGTTTTAGATTTAACTTTACTTCTACGCCTTTACAACAACCCAATTTATCAGAAAATAAATTCGGGTAATTCTCCATCAGCGTATCTATATTACTAGAGATATCGCAAGAATTCACCTGACAAATTTGTAAATTAAATTGTGCCATGAAATCTCGTCCAAGTAACGGTGGTCCACCCCCTTTCACTACAAAAACATCAATGTTTTTTGTAACGTGGCGGTACACAAACGATAGAGAAACAATCCCTAAAGTATTAATCGAGCTACCATTGTAACTTTGTAAAACCTTGTTACACGTTCGCAAGGGATGATTAGAAAAATATTTATAATAATGCTCATCAGAAATTGCTGTCACTGCCGAACCCGTGTCTAATTCGAATTTTAAAGTTACATTATTCACTAGTACCGACTCCTGCATAGGTTCACCGTTACAAGTGCGAATACTAAATATTAACAGCTTACCGTCATCACCATCATCCGCACAACACTGTAGAAAATGATGATCCGTTCCACGCTTTTTACAAACACGTTTTAAATGCCCCTTGTCCCCGCACTTCCTACAAGAGTAATTTTTAAAACGACACATTTTACTATTGTGACCGAAATAACCACACACTGTACACTGTTCCGCCGCGGTGTCCCGAGACGAGGATGCAGACGACGATCCGGCCCATTGGGTGCGGCCCTGGTAGGCGGGCGGCGCGGGCGGCGGCCTGCCACGCGCCGACACCTTGTGCAGGTCGAGCAGCTGCGGCGCGGCGGCGGCGGGCTGCTGCGCGGTCTGGCGCGCGCCCTCCCGCGCACAGTGCACGCTGTCCGCCAGCTGCAGCGCCTTCTCGATGGTGAGCCCCTCCATGGGCTCGCCGAACAGGCGGTCGCGCTCCGGCCCGCCGGCCATGCCCAGCACGAACCGATCTCGCAACGCCTCCATTAAGGCGCTCGATGAGAACCCGCAGTGCATCGCCAAACCTCGTACGCGCGCTGCCCACTGCGACAGCGATTCACCCACGTCTTGAACGGCACTGTGAAACTTGTGGCGTTCGGCGAAGCCACAGGTTTTAGCTTTAAAGTGTCCGTCCAACAATTGGATCACCGCACTGTATGACAATGTACCGACATCTTCCGGTAGTGCTAGGTCTCTAATGAGTCTATACGTGTTTTCGGCAAAACTACTCAATAGAATTGCCCGTCGTTTCACACCGCTCTTGTCCGCGTCACTCGTAATGTCGTTCGCGAGGAACCATTGTTCCAACCGACCCTTATACAACACCCAATCTTGTGTTTCGTGATTAAATAGGCTTAACGCACCAACTGATACTTTTGCCATCTTTGTAAATCACTACGCGTAGTTCGATCGTCGCCACTGTTATTTAGGGTGTGTATATCTAACACTAGGGTCTAAGGTTTTGGGAATAAAACTATTACGTCTGTGATAACCAAGAGCTATAATTAGACTGATTCCTAAAATGACGGTGACACGGACGCAGCCGTGTCAGAGGTTTTTATTGTCTACCCGCTTAATACTAACACTTCTTATAGTAGTTTTTCCTCCAGGCTGGAGTGCACTTAGTGCTCGCCCTTAAAACCCCGGTGAAGCTGTAAAGGTCATTAGGACCAACAGCCACTGTCAGTTCGAAAAAAAATGTGTCAAACAAAAGAAGTCGCTGTAGCTTATCAACAACAGGCCTTGCAACATGCCTTCTTTTGGTAATTATTATTTTTAATTATTGTGCAGGTAGCACATAGCTGACACCCCCATATCTAAGCTGGTGTATTCGTCGTCGTCGTTGGCCTTTAACATCTTGACAGATGATTTACACAGCGTTGTGTCAGCATCTACGCTCATGGCTGAATAAGCCGATGCGAAAGCGGCAAGTTCTGCCGCACGTGCAGCAGGTGAACTGCGAATTTGTTGGAGCAGGTGTTTCAAGGTGTCTGTGCCGGTTAGCTCGTTTGTCAGCTAAATTATGGAACCACTCGATGTCATGTGAAGTGCGGCCCTCGATCACCAGGCGCCTCCATGCGTCTCTATCCACGGCGAGTTTCTTCTGGTGTATTATAGTTCATTCATTTGAAGTGCTTGGACATCATGCTGTTTTTAGATTAGATTTACTTTTATTACCTTTTTAGCGTTTATTGTTTCATTTTGTTTTATAAGTGTGTAAAGAACACCAGCAATTAAATTTTTTTCTTTTTTATTTATTAACTAGCTGTTGCCCGCGACTTCGTTCGCGTCATATAGCCTATGTCACCCGGGGATAGTGTAGCTTCCCAACGGTGAAAGAATTTTTCAAATCGGTCCAGTAGTTTCGGAGCCTATTCAATTCAAACAAACAAACAAAAAATCAAACCTTTCCTCTTTATAATATTGTTATATTATAGATCTATGCAAAATAAAATGTTAACTCTAGTATTATGATGTTCTAGGCCCAACATGCCCTGGGCTGGATCTTCACTTCTGGCGCAAGGTGTGTCGCTCATGCCACTGCAGCAAAGATGTCCACGACGTACAAGATGACGACTTGTCCGGGTGGGCCCAGTTTGAGCTCCTCGGCACAGCACGACCTAAGAAAGCTTCAAGTGAGTAACTCTAAAAAGTGAATAATTTTCTCTACAATATAATGACAGGTATTTAGTCATATGTCAATAATGATTAGTCATAATTATGTCATAAATAATTCAGAGAAAACGCAACACTCATGATCTGAAGTTTCAAATATTTATAAAGTCATATTTATATTTATGATTCATATTTTATGTTGTTTTAGTGTGATAAAATTGCATTTTAATTTTCCAGTGCCATTGATTAAAATCCGAGGAGTCACAGATCAGCCCGTGAAACTCGACTGGGTTCCTCCGAATGCATCTACTGAGCTGGTATGTGTGTAACTTACTAAACATAACTGTTTGTTTTTACATAAGATTGATAGGTACTTTTAATAGTTGTTATTCATTTAGATAAAGTAGATAATACAACATTCCATAGCACTGATGTGGAATTATTATAAACTCTGATAGAGGATTAATTTATTTCTTATCTGTAGTTAATTATTTTATAATTACAATAACTGTTTCATTACAATATTAGTACAGTTACATATTTTATCTTTTCTGGACCACCCACCACACTTGTGATATGAAATATGCAAGTTTTGACTATGCCCTTCACTACTGTTTATAGTCACTACTTTAGAATTAAATACAGAACTAAAATAGGTATTTTAATAATTATATTCGCTCCGGATTTTCCACTTCTGTCCGTCATAATGCAGGCAGTAGTACTTTCGCTGTCTACGATACGTATTTTAAATCCTGAATAAATAAATAAACTTTATTTTGTACCCTCATCAGATCATGGTTTGACGACCAATAGGATATTTGACAAGTATCATATATTAAATACATTTCATAAAAATAAGAAAATAGACATAAATTGATGGTCAAATGTGAAAACAGAATTAAAATCCGTTGAAAAATAAAATAGCTACAGACAATCAAAAATCAAACGGTAGAAAGAGACGGCAATAGATAATTGTGACGTCACTGTTATGTAGCGCCATACAAGCAGGTCTTTGGCTATGTAATAAGGACTGTTTTGCTAGAAAGGGACAGAGTATCCCCCCACTACTAACTTTAACCATTAATATAGCTGATGTTAGTTGAGATATCGATAAACGGATTTGAGATCCATCTTCAGGATGTCCATGTAAGTTGATTAATGCAATAATTTTTTTGAAATAGTAATTTCATTAATTTGTAATTTTTTTGTCAAATACCCTATTGCAGGTCCTCAGAGAGAGAAAAAGTTAATCCTTTAACTGGAGGATATTTTGTAGTACTGGGTTAGTTTCCTAATCAGGAAAGATATTGTATCCAAAGTGCACTTTTACAAATCTGAGTGCCCTTGCCCCTTTGTATTTGTAATTACCTATTGTGTTGTCTTTGGAGTTGTCAGTGGCGTAGTGACTAAGACACCGGACGCACATATGGGAGGTCCGGTTTCGAAACCATGTTTTTTTCTATGACTATATACATACTTTTTTTCTACGTACATTGACTGACTGTTGTAATAGTGTAGGAAAACATCGTGAGGATACCTGCACAGTGCGATAACCGTGTGTGAAATGAACTGGGGAAGGTAAATAATGACATTGCACTCCGAAGTTGTTGTATGTTGTTTTTTTTGTATCTGTCTTACCAGGAGCCCAATTCCACTGTTTTACGTTTGCCATTTATTTCCAGTTAAGTAGCGATTCCGTTTTTGTACCGATCCAACTTGAACTACAAATTGTAGTCCAAAGGTTAATTATTATTATTTAGGGTAAATTTACATTTATTATATTTTTACATGGTCAGTGTAGCATAAACCAGTCTAGGTTTGTTCAGTACACTGACAGGCCGTCGACGGTAGCGGCTTACAATGTTTTCTAATACTAACCTACTTTGGAATCGAATTAGTTCGCCGATAATATTATTATGTATTATGTAAATCTTATCTTATCTTATCCCAGGGGCACTTCGACCCTTGAGGATCTTTTTTGCCCACCCCATTTTAGAAACTGGTTATCTTAGTGTGCAGGTTTCCTCACGATGTTTTCCTTCACCGTTAGAACGTTACGTCTTCGAAGTTGATAAATGTACGTAAGTCTTCGAAAAATACGAAAAACTCATTTGTACATGCACGGTTTCGAACCCGGACCACCCGCATGGTAGTCCGGTGTCTTAGCCACTGTTTCACCGACGCTCATTATGTAAATAAGTGATGATAACCAATGTTATGTGTCTAGGTGTCGGAGTACATGTCGTGCCTAGGCGAGCTTGCGCCGGTGTCGGGCTCAGCGGCGGCGCGCAAGCGGCGCGCGCAGCTCCGCACGCAGCTGCCGCCGCACGACGTCGCGCCCGCGGTGAGGCAGCACGCCTCCGACCACGAGAAGTCTGAGCACACGGTGCGTATAGTCGAACTCGAAGCGACCATCGTCAATAAGACATAAAACGCAAAGCTTTGCATTGATGGCGCCACCAACACACTCCGTAAACAGAAAAGCAAAACGAAAAATAGTCTATGCTTCGTAAATCTTACGACGAAAACTTGGAAATACCTGTGATGAAAGTGGTTCCTCTGTCTACCCCCTCGGGGATTATGGACGTGAAAGTTATGCTATGATTCGTCGGAACTGCTGGGAAAAGGCCTCCCCTCTCTCCTGAGGGGTTTAGCCATGCTGGTCTGAGTATGCCTAGCATGATGATATGCTAAACCTAAATGCTATGCATATTCTAGATATAAATATCTAAGCATAGACCTAAGTGTAGGCTGCTGCTGCGATACTTACGGGGATGTTTACTGGTCCTGGTATCGTAGACTATAATTTCTATAGGCCTGAAGAAATGTTAGGAAACTAGTCACATGACCTCTGACGAAACGGGCTAGTCATACAATTTAAATCATCACATGCCGTTTTTATTTACAGGAATACATCACACGTATAAAAGACCATGTCGTCGGTATGGGAAACGTGGTGAGAGTCGGCCCGCTTCAGAACGGCGAAGTTTACTCAGTGGAGAACAGCAAAACTCACTCGGCTACCAAATCCTACGCTCTGCCTTTGAAGATATCAAACGTGTCCAGAGGGGTCAAGTACAACATAGTTCCCAAAAACGCCTCTGACAAGAAGCTAGTCTTGGATTCCCAAGGGAATGTCGTAAGCAGTGCTGCCAACTTGCCAGACTATAAATCCAGTCCAATTCTCAGTAGAATTGTTAAGGACAAGCTGCATATCATGCGCATAGAATCCGATAGAATCAAGAGTGCTGTAGAACACGGACCAGTCTATGACAAACTCTTCAAAAACCTGAACGACTTGAACATGCCCGTCACTAACGATGTGTATCTGGAGCCAATAAAACTGTTCCGTGATGAGTATAATAAAAACCCTCAGTTTCAGGAAGAAACTAATGAGTTCGCTTGCAAAGCTTTGGGAGCTCAAATTATGCCAGACTTATGGCCAACTAGCAACAACAATGTTATTGGCACAGCAAAATTGTTAGACAGTAGGATCCAGAAAGGCACAATCTTCGCTCCTAATGGCGAAATATGGAGCTGGAAACATGAGCCCACTACTCCAGAACACAGTGGTACCATTTGCTCCACTAAGATCAATCCTCAGTACTCGACCACCACAAAACCAATTAACCAGGTCGAACCACAACAGACTGCTCCCCTTAGGGAGTACCTTAGAACTCACTCTGAAGAAGATCTCCCTCCTCCACCTTTACCCAATTACAATACTTATCCTGGTGCTATACCTCCAACTGCTGCTGACCATGATTGGAACAATCCAATCGAAAACAGCCAGCTTGCCGACAACATTGCATATTCTATGAATCCGGAAATTGCCAATTATGGGGAAACGATAGAACCAATTCTCGATCAATTGGCTGAAATGTCTCTAAACCCAGCCGAATTAGAATTCAATATGAAATTGTACAATGAAGGCGTGCCATGTCAACGCTGTGAGAAGTCAATGTTTGCTGGAGAGGTCGCTGTAAAAGCTGAGAGGGCCGGAAAGGAAGCAATCTGGCATCCTCAATGTTTTACTTGCAGCAAATGTGGGGAGCTGTTGGCTGACCTAGTGTACTTTTTCTACAAAGGAGAGATTTACTGTGCCAGAGATTTGGCCAACGTGCTGGAGATACCACGTTGCGCCGGCTGTGATGAGCTGATATTTACGCGACCGTACACAGCTGCGGAGGGCAGAGCGTTCCATGTTCAACACTTTTGTTGCTACCACTGTGACGCACCACTCGGCGGTCAGAAGTACGTGCCCGACGACAAGACGGGCTTGCCGATATGTCTATCGTGCTACGATCAGTTCCACGCGGAGCGATGTCGCGCCTGCAGCGGGGTCATCGGCCCCGAGCAGCAGGGCGTGTCGTGGACCAACCTGCATTGGCATGCGGATTGTTTCATCTGTTCCGGCCGAATGTGTGGCAAGAGTCTTCTCAGTGGCCGCTTCGTGGTCAAACAGGAGATGCCATTTTGCAGTGTGCCTTGTGTTCAAAGCAGAATTAAGTGAAGCTGTCATGATAAGGGTTTTAAAGGGTTCTATAGCTTGACCACGGATGCCGCGCCGCGCCTTAGGTGGCGACAGACATGCGGGGGGAAAGGAGCGAGCGGGCGCGGGCCTCACAGAGTGTAGCCCAGAGGTTCCCAGACTTTTTTAGTTCGTGGCGCAATCACAGGTTTGGTATTTTGTCCTGGCGGCGCCCTAGTCGAAATATATGTGTATATGAAAACAACTTTTCAGTTAAACCTTACAATGTGAGGCTCACACAAATATATACAGAAATATATGAATACAGTAACAGAAAAAGGTGCATAATAATTTACATATGACTTGCTTATTTAATTAAATATCTTTTCATTTTGCATATAAGTGGTTTTAGCTTCAAGAGCAGAGAAAACAAGAGTTTGGGAACCCCTGGCCGCTCCACCCCCGCGTCTCGCCGCACAGCTACCTAAGGCGCGGCGCAGCATCCGTGGCCTAGTTATAGCTTGGCTTAATCTATACTATAGTATAGATTTGTCAACTATTTCGTATTTATACAGATATTTTATTATTATATCAAGCATATAAAATTACTATTTTTACTACTATGTTATACATTGATTATACAAGGGTTTCTATATAAACATGTTCGGTGTCAAATTGTCCATTAGTATTAAAAGCAATGATATTATATTTGTCACAAAAGTAACAATATAATAAGCGTAAATGTTGGGAATCAAACATATTAAAAACTATTAACATATTAAATATTAAAAAACGTTTTTTGTGCAATATACACAGAGAATTAAATATACTCGTAGATGAGAGAAATACGTCTATTAAGGTCCACAGATAGCTCTCAGAAACTGAAAGCAGCATTCTCATCTGAGATGCAATTTCTTTGACATAAACAAAATGACAAAAAAATCGAGAATCATTCCTCGTGCTCCACTTGGAGCATGGAGCAAGACATTCCAGGAGCATTTAGATAATGACAATTTTAGTATTATAAGAACTATTTTTTTATATTGTGTGCCTCGGCTTATTACATTAGAGAAGTTTAGTACAGGTTATTTTACTCAACTCTTGGCGTCGATTTATATGAACAACCCGCGTATTTTGGCTTTTCCATCTAAATCGAGCCTTGGGATAGTAAAAAATCTATTTGATATTATGGAGGTTAAATATATAAATGTAAGTTGTTGTTGTAAGGCATCTAATGATGTATTCATTTTTTTATAATTGAGCAAAATAGTGACTTCATAAATAGATATAATACATAGAAATTAATGAAAATCATCTATAGTCTGATAAAAGTGATATTACATTATATTGGTTCAGTGATATTTCTTGGAAGTGCCATTATGTTGTGCATAATTGATGGGAGGTATTTTTGAGAATAAAATATAATGTATTTTTATACCCATACTTTGTTATTTTTTTCACCTAGGTACCCTTCCCCATATGATAGTGGTTGACGGCAAATTATTTGCTACTTAAAGCAAAGAAAACCAAATTTGTTAAGTAAAGAACCCAACACAAAGAATATCATTCTGGACATACAATTAAATGGAGGGTTACTAGCTTCTGTGGAATCAACTTTTTTTCTAGGAATCACTTTAGATTCAAAGCTTAGTACTTTAGATTTTATAGTCCGAGGGACAAACCATTGGAGCTTTGAATTAGTGATTTGAAACATTGTTCAGCAGCTTATGCAGTATGGAAAATCAGGCTACTCACCAATGTTCAAACATCGCGTTTAGTTTATTTCAGCTATTTTCATAGCATAATATTCCAATAGAAAAACTATTGTGATTCGAAATGGAAACTTTTAGATGAGTTCAGGATTAGTATATTCAAGTGACTAGTATGGTACTTAAGGCAAGAATATGAAGAAAAATAGTTGATCCATTGTAGTTGGTCGTAGTGGAACACCAGAAATTACCTTTTTTAGATTCATGCATACTGTTATGCCTCCAAAGGCAATACCAATACACAGTTGCTATGGATGGATACATAAAACTTGAATATGAGATAAAATCTATTATCCAGAAAACTATTATAAAGGTAATAAAATAAAAAGTGTACTATAAAAATGTTAGAACATACTTTATTTAAACATTAAATACATATAAGCGAGTAAGTAATAGCATTATTGTGATTTCCACACATCAAGCTTTTATTTTGAGTTTTCCGAGATCATTCTTTAGCTTGTTCAAGTTCTCTTGTAAGGCTTCTTGTTTGTTTTCTAACGCAGAAATGTGGTCATCTGTCCTCTTTATTTCCTTGCTAATGTACTCCATACGTTTCGCTACATTTTGTCGGGCATCCTCTAAATCTTGCTTCACTAATACTGGTCCAATAAGTTTGTACACCTCAGCATCCTTCTTCAGTAGTATGAGTTCTTCTTTTACAACTTTATTTTCGTTTAACTGGCTATCTAACTGCTGCTTCTGTGCAACTGCCTTATGATATTCTTTCTGCACACCATTGAAAATCTCAAGCTCTTTCTGCAACTTCTTTTGTATTTCTTCAGCCATTTTGACAAAAAATAATGTTTTAATACACTCTTCAGTAATATTAGCTCAATTAAATAAAAATAAGTAATTTTTCGAAGAAATGAAAACGAATTTTGTAGGTTATGTTTTGGAGCGACTGTGACAGCTTTTTTTATTGAATGAGTTTTACAGCTCTGAGTACAAACACTTTAGGGTCAATAGCAATAGTTATTTTCGTTCAGAAAGAGGCAAATGAAACCAACAACTGTACATTCAGCCTCTTCAATTTATGACCTACCCACCTATGTATTACCCACAGAGGTACCAATATTTCTGTGGTATTACCGCGCTAAACCTAGTTTACACTTGGTCAAGTGCTTAGTCAAGTGCCAGTCAACCAGGCCAGGAAATCGCCATACTCGCTATTGCCACTTGATTAACGCACTTGACCAAGTGTAAACCAGCCATAAGTTGGAGGGCGTCATCATTTTTAGGTAGGTAACGGATTCGTGGTTACATCGGTTTTTGATTCTTCAGCTTTCAACTGTTGGGTGGGACTGAGACACTCAGAGCATGGATTTGAGGAAGGAACTTCGCGCTCGCGCAGCTGTAAAGTTTTTTCATTCATAGTAAAAATAGATTCACTCTTGGACAAAGAAAACGGAATCATCCTAAAATATTATATTATGATAATCGTTTTGATAATCACACTACAGTAATCACATAATCAGCACTGATAAATAAAAGATTTATCAGTGGCGATGGTCTATATTATATAGTTTTTTTTAATAGGATAAAGTGGATATATTCTATGTATTAGAAATAAAAAACAGTGTAAAATGAAAACATGAAAATTGTAGTTATGACAGCTAAATTCTTTTATTTTGTTTACATTATTATAATTATTATCACATCCATCGATTAAAACTTAATTACTTACACTTATAAAATAGGTACCTTCATTTGGATTAAATGACTAATTTTAAATTACTATCTCTACAGTTATCTACATACATTTATATGTTACTTGGCCACATTATAACTTCTGCCCGTATTCAAGGGTCCACATGTAAGCAGCATTAGGATCGCCACTTTTCTCGGCTTGTTTTTGTGTATCTTCAGCTTTTTTAAGAACATGTTGTAACGTATTAAATAATTTCGCATTTTCCCGTACAGGTTTCAATGGCTCCTGCAGCCGCTCCGATCTTTTTTCAAAGGACCCTCGTTTTCCAAACCTTTCTCGAACGAATTTTTCATATAAATCGTCATATTGACCTTCTTGTTCGTCGTCTTCTTTATCTTTCTTGGTATAGTCCTCTTTCTTTTTATAATTTTCGTAATAGCTAGGATATTTATGATGAAGATCATCATCTTTAACATGTCCTTTATGTTTCTTTTTGTAACTATCTTTCTTTTTATCGTTCTCGAAATAACCAGAATATTTACCATGAAGGTCATCGACATATTCATCTTCGTCTGGTTTATTTTTCTGTTCACTCGATTTGTCATCTTTATATTCATCACTGTAATGGTAGAAGTTTGGTTTTTCTTCAGTCTTTTGTTTTTCATAAGAAGGTTCTTCATACGTGTACGCTAAGATATCTTGGGGCAGTTTTATTTCCGGTAGCTTTATAGTGAGATCATCGAATTTGATGTTCAAATTTTCATCATAACTGTGATCTTTAGGTGTTAAGATGTCTAAAGTGCCTTGATTATGTATCGTATCATCGTCGTCAGCTTCAGATGTACTTTGCACAGGTTTAGGCATGGAATTATTCTCATTATGTTGCTGTTCTTTTTTATCATGATTGTAATTTAACGGAATTCTTTCAAATTGTTGTTTAACATCTTGTTTGTCTTCTGATTTCTGCTGTAACACTATTTTATCATTTTTCTCCTTACTTTCTGTTATTTTAACACCAAGAAGAGACTCGAGGCTTGCGTCTTCATTATCTGGAGAACTTTTCAACGACTCTTTGCTATTATCATCAAGTAATTCATCACTATCACGGTTGATTTCTACGACAGGTTTGACTTCTCCATCGTTTATATGAGTTTGTCGTCTATCATCTTCATTTATTTCAGCGCTCAAGGGCGTATCTATGCTTTCTATAGATCGTGAATACTGTTCAACATTTTCTTTCACTATTAAAGGTATTTCAGTAGTAATTGGTGCTATTTCGACTTGAGAATCAATATCATAATTTTCATGAGTCTCTTTGGCAGGTTCGACAAGTCCTTTATCATTTATTTGAATTCGTTCATAGCTAAAATCATCCAAATCTACATCTTTAATTTTAACTGGTGTATTAGTACTTGAGTGATCTTGAACTTCACTTTTATACTCATCATCATGATATTTATCAGCTGGTTTCCTATTTTTCTTTCGCATTATTGCTATTATCGCTTCTTCTTCGTCTTCACCGTCATCGCTATTTTGGGGAGGCTGTAGCAAATTGGAGCTTTCATTGCTTTTGTAATAATCATTTTCTTCTCTGACTGGTGTAACGGTTGAAGGGTTCTGTTGGTTTGACAAATTTTCATTTTGTCTGTAGCTTTCTCTTTCGTTGCTTTCCGTATTTTCACTACGAGTTTTTGTATAAGCCGATTTGTCATCTGCATTACGATAATTATTATTATTTTCAAGACTTTCTTTGGAATCAGCACGCTTTGGATAAGTAGACTCTTCACTGTGTTCGCCTTCATGACTTTCGCGACTATCTTTGTGTGGTGCGGTATATGATTCTTTACTGTTTCCTGAATAATCTCTTCTTGGATAGTTGGATTCATCATTTTGTTCACCTTCACGGCTTTCGCTACTATCTTTAGGTGGTTCTGAATATGAAGCTTTAATTCGTGGATATTTCTTTTCAGGCTCATAGCTATCTCGATCACCTTTAGTTCCTCTTCGACTGTCTCTGTAGTCGATTCTCTCGCCACTCTCTTCACTTTCTCTTTGAGGTTTAGTAATTCGTTCACGATGAGGTTCTCTACTATTGTCTCTATAGTCACTTCTTTCGTCAGTTTCTCCGCTTTCCCGAATTGGTTTACCGTCGCGTTCCCGTTGTGGTTTATCTCTTTTATCTTTGTAGTGACTTTCGACACTTTCTTCGATTTCTCGATACTTACTTTCGGGTTTACTGTCGCGGTCCCTATTTTCATCTCTATAGTTACTTCTTTCCCTACTTTCGTCGCTTTCTCGATAAGGTTTATTATTACGTTCTCGATGTGGTTCATCTTTATTATCGCTGTAGTTACTTCTTTCCCTACTTTCGTCGCTTTCTCGATAAGGTTTACTATCGCGTTCTCGATGTGGTTCATCTTTATTATCTCTGTAGTTACTTCTTTCCCTGCTTTCGTCGCTTTCCCGATAAGGTTTACTATCGCGTTCTCTATGTGTTTCATCTTTATTATCTCTGTAGTTACTTCTTTCCCTACTTTCATCGGTTTCTCGATAAGGTTTACTATTGCGTTCTCTATGTGTTTCATCTTTATTATCTCTGTAGTTACTTCTTTCCCTACTTTCGTCGCTTTCCCGATAAGGTTTACTATCGCGTTCTCGATGTGGTTCATCTTTATTATCTCTGTAGTTACTTCTTTCCCCACTTTCGTCGCTTTCCTGATAAGGTTTTCTGTCGCGTTCCTGATGCGGCTCATCTCTATCTCTGTGGTCACTTCTTTCGCTACTGTCTTCGATTTCTCTATAAGGTTTACTGTCACGTTCCCGATTTAGCTCTTTTCTACTGTCTATGTAGTCGCCTTTATCGTCATTCTCTTCGCTTGCCTGATACGATTTACTATCGCGTTCATGTGGTGGCTCTTTCCTGTCTTTTCTTTCGCTGCTGTCTTCTCTTTCCCTATAAGGTTTGCTGCTCCGGTCACGATCAGATTCCCTCCTATCATCACTTTCTTCACCGCTGTCTTGGCTATCGATCTTTCTGTTGTCTTTGATTTCTCCCTTGTCGTTATTTTCTTGATTTATTTCACGTGATGCTGGTTTAATTTTAGGCTCGTAATAAACCTTTTTAGGTTGATCTCTAATGTTTTCATTACTTTTTTGGGGTTGAGTATTTTCGTGTAATGTCTCAATATTAAAATCTGCTAGATCCGAATTTTTAATAACGTCCCTGATTCTTTCAAACGGCTTATCGCCATCTTGATGTGGGTGAGCAGTTTTGTAATTAACAATTAAGGGAACACTTTCAGCGTGTCTTGTATTTATATTGTGTTTATTTAGAGATCGCTTTCTTCTTTTCAGACTGTTTTTAGAATGTCCTTTGGATTTATCAGGCAAATTGGATTTTTCATCTTTTTTGTACACATATTTTAATACTGTGTCACCGTCATGAAGCTCATGACTTGGCTGGATTTGTGCTCCGGTAGAATTATTTAAGTTTTCGTTTCTATTTTGTGTGAAGTCTTGTAGAACAGCTGGCGGAAGTTCACTTTTTTTAGATACATTATTGCTTCTAAACTGTGCAGTAACTTCGGAACTTTGTGCTATATTAGAATCTGCAGTATTATTACAATCATTATTTGGAGTCTCTGTAACAGTATCGTTGTCAAAATTGTTTGTAACATTGATATTTTCCTTCACATTCTCAGTACGGTCTTCACAGTCTGTTTCGTTCTTAGCGGGAATGTACGCATCTGTCATCTGTGAACACAAAACAATGTTATTTATTATTGTAGTCAATTATCAAATAACAAAATCCAAAAAATAGATAAAGTAATTCAATACTTACTCTCAAAAATCTAAAAGGTGCTTTAGTAATTTTGCGTGGTTCTACAATTACATTAGATTTCTACATACATCAAGGCAATAAAACAAAACATAATCTCTTACATTCTTGTATTTTACTTCTATTTACAAAATTCTACAATAATTTTCATGCGCCACTGTTACATCATATCCGTTGACTATAAAATAAATAAAAAATAACAAGTGAAAGTTGTAATAATAAAGTTTGTATGTCGTTTCTAAAATAATGTTTCGAAACAAATATACAAATTTTATTAGTGATGATATGAGTAAGCAGGCAAGACTACTTATGCTTAAAACTACTTAAGTTCTAATGAACTGATGGCGATACAAGGCCACGCTCGAAAAAAGTTATTTATTCTGTTTTAATGAGTTTAAACACATGAAATAGATAATGCTGATAGATTAATCTATCAGCAAAGTTGTATGGAAATTATATCTTGACCTTATATGAATACTGAAATTTTACTGGGATATTATGAATTAATTTTCGAACGGGGCCTTCAAGTGTTACTAAATAAATAATAACATTAATATAGCTCTTTACATTTCTTTATCCATGGAAATTTTTTATTTTTGTTCTAGGACTTATAAAGCCTTATAAAGGCGTCGATTCTATTAACCTAAAGTAAAATCTAAATGAATCTGTCGCGCTCACTCGTATGCCAGATTGAGCAAGTGAGGTGACGTTTCCTTTAGCGATGTTTTATTTTAGCGAATGATACGCCAGAATCGGCAAAAGAAATATATTTAAAAAAAAATCAAGAAATTCTTTACGAAAAGAACTGTCTCCATTACGCGATACTTTTTCTTCTATCGAAGTGGCTGAAACTATACGTCTACTACGATGATCCGGCTGGCACATTCGGTAGGACGTAACCTGAACGTATTTGTTAATATGTACTTAATTGTACTTAACGCGGGAAAGCAAATTATGCTAACTTATTATTTTATCATAATCAAATTGCAAAAAGTAATTATAAACTATTCAAAATAGCTACCTACATAACATTAAATTACGAAATATTCTTATCTTATATTCAGTTTCCATATCAATTTGACAGCTGCCAGCCGAAACATCGTAGGACGTATGGACGTATAGTATAACACTTTTACTTTTTTATAAGTTCATAACTCATACAGTAAATGCAAAGAGCCTTGTATCAACCAACTAAGTCGAGTATTGACTGCTATTCTACATTACATTGTAAAAATTGTGGAATTTGTGGAGTATAGCGCCTTTAGTACACTGCAGTATTTTTGAAATGGAATCGGTCAGAATCAATAGAAATGTTTTATTAGATTTTCTGATTTAAAAAAAATATAAAGTCTAAGACTAACAGGCAAACGGGCCACTTGAGACCGTTGCCTAGAGACGGTTTCTACGGTTGACGCTTTCGTTTCAAAATCGCTGTGTACTGAAGGCGTAAAAATACTAAATACTTTTGAGCTACAGAAATATGGCAATAAAGCATTTTGGCCTCTGCTAAGCCACATTCTACTTCTACAATAATTTTGTACATTCCTTATTCTATGATATAAATAAATTCCTTTAGGATGACCACGCAATAAAGTTTAACACAGGGCGTAAGAGAAAACCCACCTTTCTCTTTACAGTTTGATTTTCAAAAGTTAAAAAAATAATGGAAACCTTTACCAAAATCGTATGGAATTGTGATTTGACATCAATGTTTGGATATCAATAGTTACTTTTAGCCATTATTTAAATTCTACTCAGACTGTACGTGGGTATTTTCACCCTATAAAGTGAATGATAATTTTCCCTGACATCTTGCATAGTGTGATCTAAATACTTTCTACTATCGACCTCGCGAGTGTAATAATTTGACTGTGACTACATTACGGTACTACATTGAAATCCATATTTATTAAATTAAATATAATAAATCAAGTATTTACGCAAACAAGAGGTCAACAGTAGGACATTCAAGCTTAATATTCAAATGAGCCACGGTTAGCTCCGAATTCGAATTCAACCAATTTAACTAGTTGAATCATAAAAATTCTGTTCTTTTCAAACCACAAATATATGAAAGAGTTCTTAATAGATGTACGGTGAAATTAATGAAGAACCCATACATCTTTTTGGCAGAGCATTCAGGAATGAGATATATGTTGGAATCAGGTGTTACATTGCAATAGCCTATTATTTAAAAAAATGAGAATACCATTCCCCATTATTTTAAAATTGAATAACTTTGAAAGTAAATGAACAAAACACCGACACCCCTAAAACAACAATTGGATTTGAAAACAAAGTGGACTATAAGTTTGAAAACAACAGATTCTTCCGAATTTTCTCGTGAGTGCATTCGTGTATTAAGGCTCAACCTCTAGCGAAACTAGCGCCACTCTATAAAAAAAACATTTGTCCTGAATTATGGCATTTATCAAAAATGTGGACAGTAGAAATGTTCCATGAATGAAGATTTTTTTGATAATGTTTTAGTACCCTCGTATTGAAACAGAAAGAAGCAGAAAGCGAAAGATCTAAAAGTGACTTATGACACATTCGCTTTCTACTTGTTATCGTTTCATTATGAATACAAAACCATTATTAAAAAAATCTTCTTAATTCGTGGAACAATTCTACTATCCACTTTTTTGATAGATGTCTTAATTCGGGAGAAATGATTTTTTTTTCTGGAGTGGCGCCACTTCAACTATGGTAGCCCCTTAAGCTTGAACGCAAGGAAGTTGCAATACTACTATGTAGTAAACTGGAAAAGCTTCTTCATGGAAAGAAAGTGGTCCCCGTCGAAACGCTATTTTAAAAAAAGAAGAGTATACGGAGTATCCTATCTCTTTTTAGTACAGTTGCTTGCTTATCGTATGGTTAGTGGCCAACCTATTTGTCAGTTGTTCAGGCCGCCTGTAGGCATCTGACATGGCTTAACGACTGCTGTCGAACGACAACAACCGGGACCGACTGCTTAACGTGCTTTCCGAGGCACGGAGGAGCTCATATGAAATATGCCACTAGCGGTCACCCCAATCCAGGTACCGACCGCGCCAACGTCGCTTAACCTGCACGATCACTTCGGACCGTGCTCGCAACTAGGCTACGAGCTCCGACCATAGTAAAAAAATCCTAAATTTCCTATGATTTAATTGCAGAACTAATGTTGGTAACACATGTTACGATGAAAAGAGACGGGATACCCAGTACGTCTCGCTTACTTTTTTTTAAACAGGGTTTCGAACGGGGACACTTATTTTCTATGGAGATCTCATTCCAGGTACAGTCGACCACAAGCTAAAGTATACCATCTGTCAAAAATCTTCGATTAAAATTCAACCTTATCTCTGCGCTATATGGTACATTTCAGATTCACAGATTTTGACGTTTTGGGTAGGTTACCCTTAGGTCGACTGTACTTACTTTAGTTAGCATGCAACTTTCTTGGTTGAATGTATCAACAGTTCCACAGGTGACTAAGTTCCTACGAGCTACGTCTCAGTGCAACTACTTCTTGCCTAAGTACGGGTTGTACGTGAAGCTACTCACGAACTGCTTGGCCGAGTGGAACGGCGCGGGTTCCGCCCACTTCGTGAAGTCCATTGTTGGGATGATGCCGCTTCTGCACGGCACTCGCGGGTTCCTGGAATGATGACAGATATTTTGTGAGAAAAATTGTATATTAATATTATCGACGGCGTAGCCAGGATTTTCTTCAGGGGGCGGGCAAGGAAGGCAAAGCTGTAATATTCATGCTGCATGATAATAATGGTGCCTGTCTACTAGAGATATGAGAGGAAGCGAGACAGTGGGCGAGTAAAATATCCGCAAATAGGATTTCTTCATTTTACTCATGATGTGATAATGAAGCGATCCTATTGGTCGATTTATTCCTCGTTCACCGCCTCGCGCTTCGGCATCTTAATTTCCTAAAACAACTGTCAGATTGATTGAGTGACCACTTCTTGGGCTGCACGTGTCCGAGCCATTAAAACGCACGAATATTTGAATCAAATACTTTATATAAATGTTGCTTAAACGATTCAGGAGCAGTTACCCACATCAACATGGTATTAACTTTTTATTATTATTGCATCAATCAAATTATATGGACATCCTAAAGAAGGATCTAAAATTAGTTTTTCGATATCTCAACTAACATCAGACATTAATGGTTAAAGTTAGTATTGGAGAGATGCTCTGTCCCTTTTTAGCAAAACAGTCTTTATATGTAGCCAGGACCTGCTTGTATGGCGCTAGTT
The DNA here is from genome assembly GCA_947369225.1 of Hofmannophila pseudospretella. Lineage (NCBI taxonomy): Eukaryota > Metazoa > Arthropoda > Insecta > Lepidoptera > Oecophoridae > Hofmannophila > Hofmannophila pseudospretella. The sequence continues at coordinate 5,112,121 of OX376321.1, read as the reverse complement.
AACGTTGACGTCATAATTCTTATTGCCGTTTCTTTGTACCGTCTGATTTTTTAATTGTCTGTGGCTAATTTATTTTTCAACTTATTTTAATTCTGAATTGTTTTATTTCTTAATTTATAAGAAATGCATTTAATAGTTGATACTTTGAAACTACCCTATTTAACACTTTCAGAGAAACCTCTAACTGTAACTGTAAGGGTAGTTATAAAGAATTTCTGACTGCTGATGATAAGCTGTTGATTCTTTGTTAATTGGATCCCACTTCTGATCTCTAAAGACAGTTTTAACGTAACACTTACAGTTCGTGGTCGGGTAAGACCATGGGGTAGAGTTGCACGGTGTCGATGATGTCTGTGTTGTCGCAGATGACACGCGAAAGCCGTGATTTTCTTATTTCTGCTAACTGTTCGGGCGTGAACGAAGACGGCTGGTTTGGTAGCTCGAACCTGTAAAAGTACATTTGTAATATAGTTATCAAAATCACCTCACGACTGTCCTCCGAGTGCCTTCGTAGAATTCTCGAGTGCCTCGGCCACATTGCCAGGAAAGATAGTGACAACCTCGAAAAACTCATTGTGATCGGAAAAATGGAAGGGAAGAGGCCTGCGCTGGTCCATCCAAATCCGCACCACTCTTGACTCTACAGTTCACGACACCGCCGGGGACAGAAATAAATGGAGATCATCTGCCAGAAGGTGATACCTAAAGGTGATCACGACTCTCAGCATTGAGGATTACTACGCGAGGAGGAGGATGTAGCATTGATATAGCTTCTTGTGTCTACGGGAGATCGTTTAAAGAATTTCCTAGAAAATGTCTACGTAGAGTCCCAATGCGGGATCCAGACTGAACCGTGATATCTGTGCGTCTTTCGCTTTCTCCAAATAGTATGGTTCTTATCAAACTCAGTTTTAAAAAATCAACAAATAAATACATCATCATATTATATTTGATATTTGTGTTTGAATCAGGTAGTCATAAAAATCTAAACACTGCTCACAGCTAATGAAAAAAAAATTAAGTATTTAAAATAATATGTTCGGAGAACTTGATTTCCAAAAGGCTGGGCAAAAGTTGTCGACATTGAATCCGATGTAAGGTTGAAGTGTTGGGTAGGCCGACCTGTGGTCGACTGTACAAAGACAATTCATCTTCGTTTACTGTACTTTCTGGATTACGATAAAATTAACTTCCTACGAGATTTAGTTAGAAGTTCTTGAAGGAAACTTACCAAAATCTGTCACCTCTTCTTGAATACGAGAACTGTGTAGCAATGATGCAGGCGAACGTGGGTCCCAGCATGGACCCTGGCAGAGGCCTCTCGGACACGCCGCCAGACCACAGGTCTACATCAATCGGGTGCTCGAAAATCGTCTCGTACTTCCTCACAGTGTCATTCGACATGGTTCCGAACAGGTCTTGGAACGTTTCAGCGCCGGAGAGGCCGCAGAATTTCCTATGAAATAAAATTATTTATTAGCTTTGGATGCCGTATGTAGATTGTTATTTGTTACTTGTGATACAATAGTAAAGTAAAGTAAAAGTAAAATACACTTTATTACACAAATATAAAACAACAAACATGAGATAGAAAAGGAAAAAGTAAATAGCTAAGAGCGATCTCTTCCAGGCAACCTTCGGGCAGAAGAAATGATTTCGACAAAGAGGTAGTAGGTGTGCAAGGTTTATGGAAAACGTTATATAAGAGAAATTATATAGAATTTATATTTATTATATAGTCCATCATACTCGGTTATTATTAGAGTTAGAGTAAGGTGGTAGATCCTGATGTGCAGGATTGACTGGGGTGGTGACCACCCTCTTATCTAATTCTGCGGCAGATGATAATACAGTGAGGTGAGGTGTCTATGGCCGACGGTGACGTAAGTGGTCACAGACTAGCAAAAAGGCCACCTGATGGCTTACCATCTAGTCTACTTTAGTTATTTAATAAATAAATAAAATATTAGATTATTTTATGATAAGAAAAGAAGACTCGCAAACGTACTACCAGATGGTAATTGGCATAGAACATAGAACTTTATGCAGCGCGATCGAAAATTTGGTAGTGAATTGTTATTTTTATTGTTGAATCATTTCAACAGTAAAAAGTAGGGCCTGGTTCTTATAATAAATGTGTCAAATGCGGAAAATTCGAAGTCTAACGCAAGGCGCGATTGACTCGCCGCTCGCACTCCGTTTCCAGCCCCGCCCACCTGAGTACACATTTTGTGGCGCCATTCGCGTGCGTCTATTACTTTTCTAGGGTACAATATTTCACTGATTTGCACAAACCCTTTGGCTCACTGTCAGTGCATCATCATTCATCATCAGGAGAGGGCGTTACTAGTCCGATTTCTGTGACATAGTCACATCACTAGTAAATTTATAAAATATTATTTTATGATGTAGGGCATTGAAGACTATAATAGTTACCTGAACTCCATGTATCCAGGTACGCCAAACTCTCGGCCCCTTTGCATATTGAAGGACACGAGATCCATTCCGAAACGGGCCCCTGCTTTCTTGAACAGATGGTTGGTAACCTCTTGCGTGATGGAGTCGTCCATGGCTTGGGCCACTTGATTCATGAGTCCCATGACGTATTCGTCGAGGACGCCCGCTCTGTACAGGTCGTAAGGCCGGCGGATGAGGTCTGACAGCCTCTTTGATGCTGTAAAAGAACGTTAACAGGAACATAAAAACCCTCGCCATATTGCGAAATTATGGCATAGCATAACTCTCACATCCATAATCCCCGAGGAAGTAGACAGAGGAACCACCTTCATTATAGGTAGTTCCCACTTTTCGCCGTAATATTGGTGGACAAACGTGATAGGTGGCGAGCCTATCGCCGTCTACTAGGTATACAATAGTATTCCGCAATACTATTGTACACCTAGTACCGTTTAATTAAACGGTACTATTTTTTATAGCGAACTTCATAACGCAGATTATAAAAGAAAGAAAGAAAGATTACTTATTTCCGATACACACATGCAAACAATTAGGTACAGAAGACAAAAATAATATTAAACAAATATATTACAAAAATAAATAAGCAAAAGTAATTAAGTTTGATGAAAGTGGTGTGCAGCACCGGACAAAGGGGACTGCCTCAGCCTGTTGCCGTAGCGATTTTAGCACTGCGGCGCTGATTTTCAGGCATCCCCTGAGTGCCAGGGATCACTCCCTAATAATACACTACCGAAACATATAAATAAATAACGGAAATATTAATAAACAGAAGTAAAATATTAGGAAACGAAGGAAGGTACTTAATTTTTAAATTAATACAGGAAGGTATGTATTATTGTATAAAATAGAGAAAAAATAAAACTACTAGTAGTATTAACCTTACCGATAAACTTGTGTGCCTTGGACCACCTCTCAACGGCGGTGGGCAGCAGTGAGTGTCCGAAGCGGTAGGCGGCCGCCGCGAAGGACGCCAGCACGTCGGGGTTCACGTTCTGGTCGTACCCGTCCCAGTAACTCTGCAACCAACCAATCATCATTGGTACACTGCTTGTTGGAAACACTACATTTTATGGCTCAAAGGGTCTTCCACCCAGAACCAACAATCAAATATGTATTACTTTAAACTTGGTTATAAAAAATATATTCACTCTTATCTTATCTTATGACAGGGACAGCCCCAGCGGCACTTCAACCATCAGGGATCTTTTGTGCTCACCCCTTACCTTAGTCTCCTTCCTGTTCCTTAAAGATGCTTTACATCAAGGACGCTATACAGCTTACAGCTTACAGGAGCATATAGTCCTCTGGTTTCGGGTAGGCGACCCCCAGAAGACTCATACGCTTTCTAGCTAACGAGTCACATTCGCACAGCAAGTGTTCCATTGACTCAACGGTGTCACCACAGGCTCTACAGGTGGGATTGTCTGCCAGTCTCATCTTGTGTAGGAGGCTCAATTCACTCTTAGGGCCGCTTGCGCGAAATTGCCGGTTAAATGTTCATAACCCAGGTTCGATAACCCTGAATTAACTCGCGAATTGCCTATGGTTTTATAAAAAAAATTCAGGGTTAGCGTTGGTGCAAGAGGTTTTTGTGATTTAACCCGGTTTAGGCACTAACTCTCGGGTGATGTCTGAATTCGACCATCGCGCCTACCGACTACTTCGGGTCTTATTATAGATCCAATTCATGTTCTACCTACGCAACCTTTTATACCCTGATCAGAAAATAAAAACTGTCGCCATATTTTAGAAATACATAAATTGTACTGTTTTTTCATAACGAATAGAACTACCAATGGCGCCCTCTTGAAAGGGTTTTTAGTTCCTGGTCAGTGTATAACGTACCTAGTTAATATAAAAAATACTGTCACTCTTATTCTAGATCTAATCCACCTTCTATACCTACGCAACTTATACTCTGACCAGGAAAATAAAAACTCGCCATATTGCGGAATTATATGACAATATTTATTTTATAGCGAACTCCATAGCACAGATTATATAACTACCAATGGCACCCTCTTGACAGGGTTTTTATATTCATGGTCAGGGTATACATTAAATATAGCATTTGAAGAATTTACAGTAGTTTTAATATAATACAGCCACAATGCATACACCGTTAGGAATAATATTTTTCGAAGCAGAGTTGAAATAAATTAGCATAACATTCTGTAGGTCAAACGTGGGTCAAATGCTTTAACATATTAATGGCGGTCTAACTATACTTGTAGGCAGAGAAAAGTTTGATAGATAAAAGATAGTGCGAAGAGCGAATTAAAATAAACGTAAATTTTAGACAAAAAGAAATCCAAACAGAAAGAATATTAGTAAAGACTATACGTTCACATCAAAAATATTAAATATTAGTCAAGACTATACGTTCACATCAAAAATATTAAATATTAGTCAAGACTATACGTTCACATCAAAAATATTAAATATTAGTCAAGACTATACGTTCACATCAAAAAGATTAAATATTAGTCAAGACTATACGTTCACATCAAAAAGATTAAATATTAGTCAAGACTATACGTTCACATCAAAAAGATTAAATATAGTAAGTACGTAATATAAAAGTTATTTGGTTCACATGCATTGAATAGTAAAACCTACATGCATCTACTTCTGCCGTTTCAATTTCATGGTTACCAGCAATGTACTGGGTGTAACAAAACCCCCTATAGACCCGAAAGGGGGTGGTCAGTATCCATAACTGTATAACTTTCTATATGGAGCCAACTCTGAAAATGCAAAAAAATCACCTGTTCCATACAAAAGTTCAATACCAACATGACAGAAATGAATGAACCAGCCGATTTTTTCTCGCGATTTCAGAGTTGGCCCCATAGTGAAAGTTGTTCAGTTATGGATACTGAACGCCCTCCTTTCGGGTCTATAGGGGTTTATTGTTACATCACGTCCTGTGCTCACATGTGGCACAAAGGAGGCCTTCAACCACAGAAATAAATCAAGATAGAACGGTGACGCGGGCGAGCTGCTATATGAATCGCGCGTGTCAACATTTTCATAAGTCACGATTACGAACGAAATACCTCCTTTTGATCGATTCACTGTCGTACCTGTTGTTCTTACAGTTACAAACCGCACAATAAGGCATTTTAGCACAACCGCTCTGATCTAGACGCTAAACTAGGCGCTAAATGAATGAAATCTTGCACTAAGTATATTGCAAGATTGAGTCACGGGTACCCCGCCCACTTCACGGTTCTATCATGATTTATTGCTGTGCACTCAACACATTACACCTGATTACCTCTTTCTCTAGCACCAAACCGAATTTTTCCATGACATCCTTCCCCAGTAATATCGGTAGGAACTCGTTGTAGGTGATGTGTTGTATCTCCGCGACGTTGATGCGGCGAGCCTCCTGGAACAGCGTCTCGTCGTCCCAGTGAGGGTTGACGGCAGCCAGGGCCTCGGCCACGCGGTTGTGCTCTCGTGCCATTAGAGTGTGCATCACTGTTAGGACCAGCTGCTCGTTCACTCGGATCTCACCTGAAACGCGTTTTTTAAAATTAAAGAAGTAGAGCAGACGAGAAAACGGGTTACCTGTACCTGTAGTGGTCACCGTCGCTAATAGACATTTCACTTCACTGTATTATTATTAGAGGGTTAATTATTGTTTTATTATTAATTTTTATTAAACTTTTATTCCTGTGTAGTGGTGAGAATGACGCCTTCCGGTGTTCTCTAAAAGCCGACCTTTGGAAATATAGGTATGAAATGGCGGTGCAGTGAATAAAGAAAAATAAAGTTACTTAAATAAAGGAAAATAAACTAAATCACAAACAAGTTAAGTTTATCAATATTATCCGATTGCCTGTTAAATCATATCGTGTGGAATAGGCTTTATGTTTCAGTACTTACATCGTGAGTTGAGTATATTACTTGGCACGAATTATGTATTTTTTATGCAATATTATGTATATGAAAAGCACCAAATTTTCAAAACCAATTCAAGACACGCCCATATACTTTTTCGATTTTCTCGAAGATTTACTGTTCTAACGGTGAAGGAAAACATCGTGAGATACTAGTGGGGAAGCAATGGAAAATCGAGTCATTCTAAGTATATCCACAAGTACTAATTAAAGTAATACTAAAATAACACTAAAATAAATACGCTAAAATTACAAAATTAATTAATAGTCTACAAGTGATTAATTAATATTTTATTAGAAAGATTACCTAATTCTATTGTAAATCAGGAATATATACGTCTAGAGAAAGGGTAAATTGTTTTGTTTGTGGTACAAAAATCTCTTCTTTTAATTTTTTATTGTATAAGGAGAGCAGACGAGAAAACGGGCCACGTGATGGTAAGTGTTTACCATCATTCTTAGACATCTCACCTCACTATAATGTCAACTTGAGGGCTTGGAGTGCTTCATGTGCCGTAATTACGCTGGCTCTCTTACCCTTCGAACCGAAACACAGCAATGCAATTGGATGGGCCGAAGCCTAAATAACAATTAAAAAAAAAAGAGGTAAGTACTGACCAGCCTCGAAACAGTACATATTCTTGTTGGGGCGGGTGCAGCCCTCGTCGGGGATGTCCAACTTGAGAGGCAGCAGGTCCTTGAGTCCGTACTCCTTGAACACTGGGTTCATGCGCAGTATACCACCATATCCTGTTCGTAGCTTCCTGCAATCGTTCAAAATGGTTAAATGAGTTTCGGACGATGGTAAATTGAAGGACATGAAAATTTGACAAAATTCCAAACTGAAAAGCAATTTCAAAAGTATCTAAGGGAATTATTAACCAAAAGCTACTATTCAGTTCGGGAATATTCTGAAGATAACTTACAAACTTGCTATACCGACAAGGTTAATCATGTTAGGACTAAATAATTGTAAATAGTAACATCTGTTTGTAATTCATGATTATGCATGAATAAATAAATAATGAATTATGACCTGTGCTTGTACATTCCAGTCCAGGATCGAACCTAGAATAGATAGGTACTTTATTGCGCAAAACTTAACATAAGACAATGCGTATGTAATTGTAGAATACAATGTAGGCGGTCTTATTGCTCTTCTAGAGAACCTTTCGGTAAGGCAACTGTTTAAAAGGAATCATCGGTAGGTACCTACCTACTTTTTATCATAGGTAGACGTGCGTCTGTCTACCTTGGATAAAAAGTATGTACCTACTTATCCACCGACGAGGAGGAGATTGTCAAGACTTCATGACATGTGTAAAAATGATTTCAATGCGTATTTTTCTTAAACATAGTGTACCAAAATATTTTTTGGTACACTGTTTAGAGCGTAACTATTTGAGTGAATGAAAGCCCTGACGAAGCTCTTCAATTTATTCAATGACGGTATTGCTCGGAGGTTTTGCTAGATGGGAAAAATTCATGTACTATGTTACTTTACTTGTATTAATCAATTAATGAAAAAAACAAGTCGTAGCGTAACTGATAGAAGTCGATAGACTACAAAAAATACTATAATATAAAATGAAGCAAGACAAGAAAACATCGAAACAAAACTTACTAATAACATTCAATATAATAAGCCTAATATGATAATATAGATAGTAAGTTGACAACTTTACCTGGAGAACTTATCAGTGACTCCATAAACAGTGTTGCCATCTAGAGCACCAGTCAGCGTGTTGAAGGGAACCCTTGAACCTAAAACACAAATCGCACTTGTTACGCTAATTAAGCCGTCACTTCACTTAGCATACCTAATATCGCTCATAGAATACAGATTAATCTCAGTCTTGGTCCCACGCGCCTGTCATGTGAGCTAAAATTGCTTTGCCCGCATAATTATGTTTAAAATCATTAAATGCCACTCAAATTGGTTATTTTGAGCATGATAGGATCATGTCTGGCCGGAGGCGTTGGCATAAATAGTATTAGGTAAAGTACGCACGTTTTAAGACTTATCATGGCTGAGGGAAAATGGAAATGTTTATTCATTCTATCAGATATCGAAGTTTTTTTTTGTTAAATAAGGAGAGCAGACGAGCCAACGGGCCATAGACATATACATCTCACCTCACTGTATTAATATTAGAGGGTTTTTGATACGCTGCTAACCTTGAGGACTAAGATGGATTGCCTCATGGCGCTGGAAATTACGCTGTCTCTCCTATCCTTCAAACCGAAACAGAGAAATGCAAGCATTTCCGCTTTACGGTAGAAACAGATAAGAGGGTGGTACCACCCCAGGCGATCCTTCACATTAGGATCTACCACTACAGTTACAGGTATCATTGTTTTTTCTATATTACACATAGTCAGTGCATCAATCATTTGACTGTACGTACAGTAGGTAGGTAGGTACTTATTATTTCATGGCTTAAAGCCATATCTTTTTATATTATGCTGCTACGAAAGAGCTAAGTAGCGAACCTTGGGAGAGGTCTGTTTTGCAGCGAGTTAAAATGAATGGATTTTTTATTACCTACTATTAATTTTGTCTCGAGTTTCTGATAGTATGTACTCGTAAACATCCACGAAATTCATTAGATATTTATTTATATTGCGTAAATACGCAAACCTTCATATTACTTTTAACTATAATCATCTACGGTTTGCAACTAATGTGACCACTGTACTTTGCTTAATACTGTGACGGTACAGTACTTGCATCAAATATTGCAAAATAAATATTTTGTCGCAGTTTACCTCAATAGGTCAGTTTACTTCAATAACTATTGCAGAATTAGAAGCCAACATTTAACGCTCGAGCGACCGTAAAATATCTCAAGTCTTTCGCGATGAAAATCGTATCGCTATCGGCGTTTGCGAAGTCATTCCTTAATGCGTTGTTTGCTAACCCAATTTACGGATCGTAAGCATATGATCATGAGTATAATATATTACTATTTTCTCAAGTAATCTGTCATAATATATGAAGTAATATCTCCCAGGGGCTGGCACTGAGCCTCATTAGTTAGCCAGTAATTTATAGTGCAATTTATTAGAATCAATTACAACTGTTTTACGTGTTATTAAGATATTTATGGATGATTGATGTTTATCTGGAGGTACTTATATGAAGTCTTTGGACATTTCAATTCTTCAAACTAGATTTTTTTTTTATAAATTAGCTACGACAAACAGGTAGACGGGCCGGGCCACCTGATGATTAGTAGTCACCGTCGCCTAGAGACACGTGCAGTACCAGGGGTATTGCTTGTGTGTTGCCGGCCGTGGAGGGAGAGGACTTTTTTAACGTTCTTTTGAAGCATCCCATGTCATAGCGCTGTGGAAAAACGTCGGCTGGAAGAGAGTGAGAGACATGAACACTTAAAGATTAGTTGTGTAGGTAAATCGGTATTGCATCTCTACTATTTGTTGTTTCATTTAATTACTAACACTATAGTGGCAAGTAGATAATGTATATTTTTTTAAAATAAATATCTTTGAATCATGTATGTTCTCTGCGATTATTGATTTTAGAACTTACAAATTGTTTTTACATGGGGGTGATTCGCGTAGTTAGTTACTATGTAGGAGTGTAGATTTTTCCTTTTGACGTTATTATTTGGGCCACCCTGTATAAGCTAACTTACGTAAAATAAACTGCTGCCGTATTAATTAATTAACTGGATAATTGAACACCATTTTCACACCGATTATAAGGTAGCAGTTCAAACTGCTCATCCAATTAACTTTTACCAGATCTTCAAATAAGACAGCAGTATGAAACTACCCATTACCATACAGCGATGACGTTGGAGCCATATCGCAACATCTCAAAGAGAGAGGCGTGAGCCGGTCGAGTTATTTACGATTGATGTTCACTGCCCTCGGCCTCAGAGCTTTGGACAATATCTGCACTGGATTGCGCAAGGAGCACTACACCCACACGTAAGGCTCGGATACTCGGATACACTTTCCCCTCTCACCGAGGCAGATGTTTCGATCGAGATACGGAAGTAGTCTCATGATACGTCATGCTAAATTTGAATCTACATTGGATGGGTAAGTCGTGAGTGTTTTGCTTGGGGCGAGTAATGGTCAACGGGCCAATGGCTTAGGTTTCGCGTCGTATAATCAGGAACGAGGAGAAAGTAATTGATTATACATAGGATTCGTAGATCTAATAATGATAGCATTCGATTCTGAGGAGTAAGAAGATTTTTGATAGCTACAAAAAGTTCTAAAAGCCCAACTTTGAATGTTGGAAATAGGTAACTATGAGAATTTAAGTGTGTTATCTCCGTGGTGATACAAATTTTCTGTTTTATATTTTTACATAGAATTATCGGTGCATAAAATAGAGTGTAATATGGCAGCTACTATTCATGTTTATCGGTTCAAAATTCTCCAAAATTTAAAAAATAATAAGGTATCGAAGGCACTATTCTTCTATTGGCCATCTGTTCGCAAACCTTAAACAAACTTTAACACTAGTGGTCAAATGGTAATTTTTCAGATAAAATGTGGCAACAATAATAGCATACAAAGTAGCAAGAGTCATGTATGTATCAGTAGTTACATGCGGCGCTGTGTAAATGTCGCAAATCAACCGCATAGTGACCGGCGGTTACTCAACGCAGGCAAATGGTTATAGTATTATTTACCAGCGACCGACTACGCAACTGAAGTTTTAAGATTTTTAGCTATATCGAATGTTCGTCATTTATATATCTTGAATTTTAAATTCATTCTTGCAACTGAAATTGCCAAAGGCAAACTGTCAGCACTTGCGCGGAAACCTTAGTACAGAAGGCAGCAAAACCAACCTGCTTCATAGGTGTTTTAATAAAGCGTATATTTTATGGTGAAGCTGATTGTGGATTCAAATCATACCAGAAAGATTGTTTGTTTTGCTTATTCTTAAACGTTCATTCTTGGCCCATAATAATTTCGCAATTATAGGAATTCTACAATTTAGTAGTTTTAATATCTATAGGTATTTTAAACAGTTTTACATTCACGCATTATGCATTCTCCAATGTCCAACTAACTTTGAAGACTTAAATGGACTGCCTCCTGTGACGGTAATTACACTAGCTCTCTTACCCTTTAAACCGAAACACAGCCATGCAAAAAATAGGTGTAAAAGGGTGGTATCACACCGGGCTGCCTCTGCACAGAGTTTACCACCTATCGTTACCTATGTAAGTTGCATCACATAATACCGTCTTACCTAAATTTCAAAAGTCGTCTGATCAGATACCTAATTATTATCAAAGATATTCGCTTAAACCGTCTCCCTATTTGAAAGTGCCTATGACTATGGTTGATACGAGTATGTTTGTATGGTTGATAGGTTTGTTTAACAGTTCATTCGCTTAAACAGTCTCGCTCTTTGAAAAGCGAGCGCGGGTGGTCAAAGTGATTTAAGCGTTAATGATTTAATGGTCAAGATGATTTAAGCGAATGGACTATACACTATTGTTGAAGGAGAAGCCGGGGTCGTCCTAGACCGACCTTTAAATAACAGATTGACTGAATGCTTATAGATTTTAATATACAGAGCAGACGGCCCCAACGGCGAGCATGCTTGAAACAACGAATGACTGTAGAGGACACAAGAGAGGCGTGTCAAGACAGGGATTCGTAGCGCTCCGTTCTCTCTGCCTACCCCGCAAGGGACATAGCGTGAAGGTAAGAATGTAGGTATGTATGTATGTATGACTATACACGGATTATTTTTCTGGGTACATACCTAGGCGGCAGCCGGGGCGGGGCGAGGGGAAGCCGCGCACAAAGTCGATACACTTGACGCTGAACAAACGGTAGAAGTAGTCGTCGTCGGGAATGCGAATCTCGTTGCAGTACGGGTGCTTGAGGTGCTGCGGCCTCTTGCAGCACTCCTCAGGGTCGTTGCGGTTTATTGGGTCTGTGGGCGAGAGGAAAGTGTTAGGTTACAGTTTACACCATCGAATGTACAGTGTGACAGCTATATTCTGTGAAATCCTGTCGCAATAAGTTTTTGTTATGATTTCTCGATATTTGTATGAACGTTTCATATAAGTTAAAGCGACTAAATACCCTCATATGTTGGCCACTGTAACGTCTCGGGACGAAGATGGTAGTTATTACCAAGGTAATACTCGTATATATGAACAGTGTTGCATAGCTGACGTACCAAGAGCAAATTGAGGGTGTGGTGGAGGTTTTTTTCTCCATTGGAATCGAAATGAAATGAATTTTTATTTGCAAGAATATACGTTATGAAGGATCTTAAAATTACATAGTTAGTTCCAGCATATCATACCACATTGTGGTGTGCAAATTTATACAATAGATAAACTTTACAAGAAATTAGAAAAAATGGATACAAAACTAATTAACTAATACTCTTTAGATTACATGTCATCAAGTCTCTATGTATGTATGTACACACATATTCAGGTGGACCATTGAGATGGGTCAGTATGAGGAACTCTGAAACTATAAAAGATAAAGGAATATGTTCTAAGGAACCATGCCGTCGATTTTAGAGTTAAGAAAAACTGCATTAATAGATTTACAATAAAACTCATACACGACTCGGGAATCGAACCCGGTCATTTTCAGAAAAAAGGCATGTTACTTTATTACGAAAATTGATAGCGTAGATTGTAAGGAATAACTGTTACTATGGAACCTTGTGTCACGTGACAGAAAAAAAGTATGTTATTTTGAATGATTATTTAAATGATAAAGAGGTTTGGTCCTAAATTCAGCTCCAGCTCTGTACATCGTGTATATTATATTCATACATAATTGTATTCATAAATATTGTTAAGTATGATTATTTTAAAAGATGTGATGCTGGTTGTTTCTTGCGCCGCTTCTTTTCCTTAAGCTATAGCACCTTCCGAAGCGATGGTATAGAAAATACAACGTACAATAAAAAAAAAAGATTCTGATTTTGATTCTGCTTACCGAGTGGCGTGCCAGTGAGCGTGTAGTCGTGGTCCATGAACTGGCCCCATGCGATCACCATCACGGTACCCGCGTGGTCATGGAAACCTTCGTCTGGATGCATGGTGCGAGACACCACGCGTGATAGAGGCAGATCTCTGCCAGTGTGCGAGATACGTGGTGCGTTGATGCCGTCGGCGAATAGTGGGCCGATCAGTCTGGTGGAAGAATTATTTGATGACTCAGCTGTACTAACATTTGTAATGGCTGACAATTAATGAAAATTCATAATAGCGACGTTGACCAGAACCGACAGAGCTTGCTTTGAAACATGTTCCAATATCAAATATTCTGGAGTGAGTTAGCCTTGTATAGTAGGCTTTCTATGGGTGATCTGTAAGATTTTGACATGAATTCAAATTAATGTCTTACGTTAGGTTAAGGAGAGGCCCCCTATACGGTACGGTTTGACGTTAAAAAATACTGTTTTCGATATTAATAAAGTTCTGACGTTGATTGCAAGTAAAAATGGCAAGGTGGAAAGAAAAAAAGGCTAAACTTAACAGATTATTTGTATGCGACTGACCAAAACCCCTTTGGGAAGCGGAGAGGATACGTCTTCATCGTTTAAGAAAGAAAGAAGCCCAAAAAATGACACCGACTCGAACCTGGTTGACCAAGATGGTGAACGCCGAGGAAGAAATTTGAATTCATGAAATAATAAAGCCATCAGTAGTAGCCCCGACTTCTACCCATCCCGATTTTTAATTGTTTGTTGTCAAAAATTGTTTATATTGAAAGAAAAAAAAAACACTTTCGGAAGAACAACATCTTCAAGCTACGTCCCTTGCAGGAATAATACACTTTTGAATAAGTATTTGTATAGAACGGTCGCTCGCTTTAAAAGATTCCGTTCCGTGTTGAATGCTTGTTTGTGAACGGTAAGTATGCGCCATCACGCACAAACTTCGTTGAATTCATCGTATCGTATCGTGGATACTTCAATATACGTAAGTAGGATGTTGTTTTCATAACATTTTAATAGCACCTACTTCGTGACATTATAAGCACTAGTACACACATCAGGTTTGTAACTTTGTGAGGGCCGGCAAGTTAGCGATGCTTGTCGACCTTACTTACGATGTTTGCCGACCTTATGATCGACTTTCGTGTTTTTAGATCACAATGAAGACATTGACATTGATACCGACGAGTTCGCTTTCGGTAGATCAGATCTCCGATAAGATATACACATAAACGGCTTCACGTCAATTAAAATTCATGACGTAAATTAACAGTCGCGGCAGAAATAGAGCTGTCAAAACTAATTCAGAGAAAATGTCCATCAGGCCGAACGAAGAGGCGACTTATTAGACCTCATAATGACAGTCATATATAGGACTAAACGCCAGTCGTACCACTGAAATGAGATATGATGGTTAATAGTTCGATAAATTCTTACTTAAGGGAACGTAAAAGCAGTTTATACAGAGTCAATTACTAACGTCAATCCTTCGGAAATAAATAAACCGGCCATAATATCTTCCTAAAATCAGGCCCACTCGAAAGTAAATAACTTAATAATACCTTCATGAGTGGAACCATCTCATAACATTGGTTAAACAACTTACCTCTGGAATGGTGCATTGATGGCGCCCCATGTGGGGTGCTCCAAGTTGTTGCACAGTCCATCGAGCCGCCGGTACTTGCCGGCGCGACACTCTACGTGGGAAAACACCGGTGGGCACACTTGTCGGATCAGCGTGCGTGACGTGTCGATCAGAGGGAGTCCTTTCTCGATCTCCTCGTATGTCAGGCCGTATCTGTTGGAAACAAATTAAAATTTAGAATCGCCTTTGTTGTTTCATAGAATAGACTTGGAATGCTGAAATTACTTTTAGTTTATTTTTAACCCTCGAGCAAAAAGAGGGGTGTTATTATAAGTTTAGATCGGATAAAGACATGAAGTTTCCGCGTTTGGGCAAACGTAGTGTGGTGGGCCCCCTGCTAGATGGAGCGATAATCTGCGCAAGGTGCGCAAGACAGCGTCTAGATGAGAAGAGCCGAATATCGGGCTCAATGGCGCGGTCTGGGAGAGGCCTATGTCCAGCAGTGGACTAAAGTAGGCTGCTGATGATGATGGAAGACATGAAGCGATAAACAGACGGACATACCGCCTGTTTATCGCTTAATGTCTTTATCCAATTTGCGATATCCGATATGCAATTTTACTTAGACCATGATGCCATTTCCACATCTGGAACCCTGAGAATGATGACCAGGAAAAGGTAAACGGATCTCCACAAGTAAATCGGGCGTTTCTTAATATAGTTATGTATAGTAGACGAATCACCTATGCCCTCAATGTTGCAGTAATTTAAAAGATCTTACTGATTAGTATGTGGAAGCGGATCCCGGATGTTTATTTGGTGTGGGATATTATTTATTGCCATTCATGGTCACCCAGTCTATGGTGTCAATGAAGGAAGTTGTCCAGCTAAAAGATTTAGTTTACATTGGTACCAAACCTAATTGAAATGATAAATTGCAGACTTGAAAAATTGTAAAGCATTAATTTGAAAAGAAGGTTAATACAAAGAAGAATTATTAATTACATATAATATGCTAAGAGGAAATGGCTGATTGATACAATTTACAATGTTTCAATGCAAGTAATTGGGTAACGATGTTCGTTCAAAATGCCAAGGTTTATTGCGAGTTGCGATCATGTGAGTTTGTGCAGATCACGTCACATCCATGTTTATGATTATAAAACATTGTACATGAAACATGAGCAAGCATCCGTCATGGAGCTAAAACTTATAATTACGATAAATCCTGTTTGAAATTAGTTTGTGTCGACAACGTCAACGTGTAATTTTTTAGTTAGGAAGTCTGTAATCTAGTTGATTTATTGATCTAGATAATCGATTTCCTGGTTAAATAAATAGGTATGTGGGTAACCAAAATTGAAATACCGGAGCACTTTTAACTCATGGTATTTTAAGTATCTTTATTTAGTTCTTCCTTAAATTCTATTCTAATCATTTGGTATTCATTCGAAATTGACCTAGGGTTAGAGTAAAGCAACGGTTTACGGTTCGCGCAAGATGGCCCTAGAATCCATTTGGAAACTTACCGAGATTTACAAGAAACGTCCTTAATGTTAAAGCTGCCTTAATTCTTGTGTCATCTATATCTATGTAGCTATGGCGTAGAAAGGGATAGCATTTATTGTAATGAAGACTTAACTTTAAAGACGTTTCATGCAACTGGTGGTAGTTTGTAGAAGTGAGAGTAAACAAGTAAATAAATTCGTCGCACGAATATGGTTTTAACGTCATAATTAGCCATTAATTACATAGTAAGAGATTTTAAGTTCCATTATTGAGGTCAAAGACAAACTTGGTATGTAGTTCAAGGTCAAACTATGTTATGTATAATAATTTACGATCAATGTATAGGTTTACTGCATATTGTAATTTACGAAATTATTGCGTTTCTACAAATTCGTCAAAACAAAGTTAAAATATGCCTATTCAAGGCGTTTAAATATTAATAAGCATAATAAAATATTGTTTCAACACGTTACACAAGAACTGTTGGAAAGTTCCGACAAATAAAATACTTGCAGCTTTTAAGGCATACCTTTAGTTGTTTTCTTCTGCAGACGTTACTGCAATTTTCTCCACATTTACGGTTTTAAACGATTTTATTATGATAATTTGAATGAAAGCAACGCCAACAGAATGTTGTGTAAACGTGCCACACAGTGAACGACACAATGGACATTCTGCATGAACGGTTTGAGGGTAGGGTTATCTCTCGCAGAGGTGACGTGAATTGGCCACCAAGATCGTGTGATTTGACTCAGCTAGACTTTTTCTTGTGGGGTTTTCTGAAGTCGCAGGTCTATGCCAATAAGCCACAATCGACCGTTGCCCTGAAAGCCAACATAACACAGGCCATCGCTCAGATTCAGCCGGATCTACGCAGCAGAGTCATTGAAAATTGGACCTCTCGGATTCGTGCCACCATTCGAAGCCGCGGCGGACATTTGAACGATGTTATATTCCATTCATAATGGCATAAAAGGACCTTTCAAATAAAAAAATATTTCGTTAATATCTCACACACATCTTGTTTTATTCAATTTTAACATCGACCCGTCCTTGTTGAAAGACCCTTTGCTTAAAAAAAAACTTTTGTTATGTAACCACTCGCTCTCCGTGTTTTACGGTTCTTTTTATCAGCTATAAACATGTTACGTATCACAGGCTTATTAGACTTTTTTTAATAAAAAGGTTGCGTCACTCTTGACTCGGATAGACACGTTAAGCGTTGACCTTTCTTCGTTGCATTTCTATTTATCGACTAATAATGATCCGGTAGAGTCTGCATCTTTTATGACGTGCCTCACTTTCTATTTCCGTTGTAAAGTTTGCTGACATCATTGTATTCTTTTTACATAAAGTGAATGGAATTTTGGGTTACTAACTAAACTGATGGGTGATAATAAAACTATTTGTTCAGATAGAGATTGTAACTTGAGAACCGCTGAACGGATTATGATCATCATGGTGATACAGAGGTTTCGCGAATAAACTAAAATGAATATAACTCTAAATTTATTTATTTACATGTTTAAACTTAAAATTATTTATATTATACTCGTAATTACAGAACGTATAATTAAGCGGCAGACTCTTAATTGAAAATTACGAAACCCCCGACGTACCATTGTGAAGATCCTCTCAGTTTTTCCTGGTCTTAAACTGATCCTCAAGGTTTCAGATGTAGGAAGGTCACCATAGTCATAAACATTTGAGCTCATACTCGAACAACCTAACTGTTACCGTTCAAGAGATCATATCATACACCAACATCCCAACATATTCAAAAATCTTAGAACCACTGATCTAATTTTCAACTCACATGGCTAAGAACATTAGCATATTAGACCTGCGGATTAGATAGCGGAAAACAGCTGATTTGTAAAATGTTAGAAATATTGAAAAAAATTAACATTTATGTCAACAAATTCTAGTATGTTAAGCCAGGAAGGTATATATTTAAAAAATATTGATTTCATATGCATAAATGCAACATTCAGGAGCCGTATGAAATGAGCACATCAGATTTGAAAACAATAGTACCCACAAATCATTTACCTACTACCGAAATGTAATGCGACCTAGATCTGTCGATCACTCTAGAGAAAAAACAAAATTAAATTTTATATACTTACTATATTGACCTTCGAGATGATACGCAATGATAAAGTAGGTATAAGTAATACAAAACATAAGTTAACTGCTTTAGCGATATGTTTACCCAACATACTTCGCTGTACGACCTTGCATTTCTCAAAACGGATGTCGTAATGGGGTAGGCAATGGCAAAAAAGTGTCAACAATTTTTAAGATAGCTTATTTTCTTAATGAAGATGAATTATTCTTATGTCATACTTCTTACTACTTCTTTTATATGGTTGTCTTATGCGTCGACTCTACTATACGTAGAACTCTACTCTACTATACATAGAGTCGCCAGTAATAATTTTTTTTACAATATATTGTGTAAAGTAGTTATTTTTAAGCCGCAAAGTGTAAATTAATCCCACTCAATTACTAAGATAAAATGTTTTAAGAGGGCTTAATTAAATTATGATAATTGCATCAACTGACATTTTATTATAAAAACAAAGCTACTTTATTTGATATGCGTGCCCGACATGCCCTTATAGTATAAATAAATGGTTTCAATCGCATACCAAACGTAACTCTCAATGCTTTTAGAACCATCACTCTTTATGTGCTTCTTTATGTCGGAGCTACTATCATTAACACTGAACTATCCTAATGACTTTGTCCTTTACGTCTATTAAATCGAAAAGATCAGGAACTATGAATGCTAGTCACAAAAGAACTAAATCATTCAATCGACGCCTCAATGGTTATACATAAGGAAATAATTTAATCTATAGTAATCTATAGTAAAGGTGTAATAAGTTAGTTGAGATAGTTTTCTTACGAAGAGCAAGGCTGCATCGTTAAAATTTTGACAGTTACTCGTAGTTACGACATCCGGTTCTTTTGGATTTAATATGGCGAGGAACAGACTATACGGAAGTTTATATGAGAGACTACTAAAAATAAAAATTGCGTAGAAATAGATATTTAAAACAGAATACATTTAAAATTAAATAAATAAACTTTAATGCAGACCTGGACGAGGATTTGACTTTAGATTGTAAGTTTCTTGATATTGAGTATTTGCCAAAGGTATCTATCAAGAAAGTTACAGTTTTAAGTTGTGAGATTTGTGAGGTAAAAGAAGGAGTAGATTTTCTATGGTATAGTTAGTAAGTACCTATTAGTCTGGACATCATTTACATTTACGTACAATTTTGCCACATCACGTATCGACTTACAAGGACAGTACCCCAAGTGTCCGGCTCCGACTTGATTAATTTTAAGATATATTGCAGAGCATTGAAAAATAACCGATAAAAATAATCGGTTTGGTACATGTTGCAGAATTGACTCCTCCGTTTTGATTCGTTTTAAGATATATTGTAGAGCACTAAAAAATAACCGACCCGTATTTTTTTTATCCGCCTAAATTCATATTTACAACATCACTGACTTCACTATGTCCTTAAATTCGAACACTTTGAAGGGCTTTATCAATTAGAATTTGGGCCGATAAAAAAATACGGGTCGGTTATTTTTCAATGCTCTGCAATATATCTTAAAGTGAATCAAATCGGCGCCGGGCACTTGTGGTACTTTCCTTGTTAGTCCTATGGTAATGGATAGTAACAGTTCAAGTTACTTCCGGTGAATGAGTAACGAGAGATGCATTAATGCGTTATCTACAGGTTTCTTGTTTCACTAATGTACTCAGTACATACCAATCAAGATGACATTTGCAGCCGTTCACTCCAAAGGTCATTGCACACTCGTAGGCGACAGTAGCTGACACATAAGATCAAGGACCTGTGTCCTGTATGATGTAACTGAACCTTTATTTTGCAAGTTGTGGTTTATGTTGCGGTTCAGCTATGGTTTAGCATCAAAGTACGAGTATTAATGGCCAGTGCTATCTACTCTTTCAATCTATGGTGGAGGTTGAATGTTTTCCACATGGGTAGCAAGCAATTTAACACGGGGGTCGGGTCGAATTAGTTTCATGACAGGCGGTGAATAATATATGTGATAATTTGTGGTGGCAACATAAGTCACAATTGTTATTTTATCCGCTTCGTAAGCACCGGTGGTCGACAGTCGTGATGTGGAAACAAAAGAAGGCGGATCTATGTCCAGAAGACCGGCCAGCCTTGCTGAAGCTCGAATTAATCTTGAAGTTGCGTATAAATACGTCTAGCGTAGTAACTGGCCGTATAAGAATAAAGAGAGCACGCAAGACGCCCGCGCAAGGTCACGCTGGCACTGGCAGTCGAGTAGTGTAGTAAATGCCAGATGAATGTGAGAATGTGAGTTCAGAATTAATATAAAAGAAGAATGTCCCTGAAGTGCATTTGCATAAAACGTTTAAAGTTTTAAAGAAATGACAAGGAATTTAATGAGTCGTTAACTCTAACAGTGAGTTGTGTAACGCTCCATGAGTAAATAGAAATTAAAATTGCATATCAGCAATAAAATAGTAATTTTACGAGTCATAAATTATAATTGAAAGTTTACACTGCCGTCGACCGACAATTTAGGTAATAGGGTAGTTTACAAGTATCAAATAATTAATGCATTTCTTAAAAATTACGACAAAGTCATAAATTGATGATCAAATGTGAAAACAGAATTAAAATTCGTTGTAAAATAAAATAACGACAGGCAGTCAAAAATCAGAACGGTAGATAGAAACGGCAATAAGTTGTATGACGTAATTGTTCTCTAGCGCCATACAAGCAGGTCCTGGCTGCATATAAAGGACTGTTTTGCTAGAAAGGGACAGAGCATCTGTTGAATACTAACTTTAACCAATAATATCTCTGATATTAGTTGAGATATTGAAAAACTAATTTTAGATCCTTGTTTAGTATGTCCATGTAAGTTGATTGATACATAAAAAAACTAGGTTAATACCGTATTATATTTATTAATTGCGACTTCAACAGTAGTAGGTATTAATTGCCGTAAATAATTTGATATTTAATAGATAGGTGATTAATTTTACTTTTTAGAAAGGATCACTCCAGAAAGATAATTATTTTATAGTCAACAACTTACAAGTTGATCGAAAACATTATAGTGATCATATACCTTAATTTTATTTATTTACCGTATACCTAACGACTATATTTAAGTTTTATCTGTATCGGGATCTGTACTAGAATATCTAGGTTACCCACAAATAAACAACATTCGAAGGCCTGAATGACTCATCAACACTTAGTCTAAATTGGTGAACCTAGAAAAAATGAGAATTTATTTCAATTGCAACGGGATTTGATATTGGCAATAAAAAACCGCCGCCTAAAATTTCTAATATCTAACGCAGTTAGCTATCATTTTAATTTAATAGTTGTTCATTTATTTAATCTTAGAAATTTAGTTTCTGTTTTGTAACAAAAATAAAGATCGAATTAAATAACTCGTTTCTTAATTTATAATACTCTTCGACGAGTCAGTCATAGGAGTAACAAGAATTGGTCGTACAGTTTTTTGAGGTTAACAGAACAGAGGTATATTTTCACATCTAGTTGTACTGTAATATCATTGTCAAAAAAGGTGTAACGTAGCATTAATTCAAGACAATATTTGCTTATCTTTATTGTCATATTTTTTGGTAGACAATTTACAAGGACTTATTCGTTCATGGGCGTCAGATTGTAAGTATACGGCTGTATGGCATCATACGGCCTAGGATCAATTTGTACCTGTCAACTGGAGTGATTATGATTACGTAAGTAAGTAAGTAGTAAAATGAAGACACTTACGTGCGTGCCAAGTTAATGGAGATGTCGAGGATGAGCTCTCCCACGCTCGCGTAGTCCTCCGGCTTCCACTCGCCTTTCGGCTGTGAGACCACTGTTGGATTAAAATAATTAACATCAGTTATTTAAAGATAGTGGATAGGTGCTGTAAATAATTCATTTATTCATGCATAATCATGAGTTACATACAGATCTTACTATGTACAATTATTTAGTCCTAACATGACTAACTTTGTCGGTATAGCAAGTTTGTAACAGTAGTTCTTATCGTCAAATAATTTCTAAATTTTTATCTTCAAAATATTCCCGAACTGAATAGTAGCTTTTGGAGGTTAATAAGTCCCTCAGATACTTTTGAAATTGCTTTTCAGTTTGGACTTTTGTCAAATTTTCAGGGAGGTGGTTATAGATTTTTTCTGCCATGAAATAAGTGCTGTCATGAAATAAACTCTGGTACATACATACGGGAATAAGAATAAGAATGAAGAATGTACCAGAGTTTTTGAAAACTTACGTACAGTGGACGTATCAGGCTACCCTTAGTACTTTGTCGCTTTAACTCATTTGACACATACATACGAATATCAAGGAATCATAACAAAAACTTATTGCGACAGGGTTTCACAGAGTATAGCTTGATGTGTTTTCCACTGAACATTTACTGCCTACTCCGATGGCGAAGGAAAAGGTTGTGAGAAAATTTGCGTTTGGATGTCGTATGAAATCAAATACAATCATGGGTGCACGTGGTACCCTCGCAGGGTGCATGTCAACCAAAGCTGCCGTATGAAACTCGTAAGCCGGGTATAAATTCGCCAATAGGATCGCTTCTTTATTACTTAAGTAAAATCAAGCGATGCTATTGGCGGGGAGGCCTGTTGTATTACAATAGTGGGGATATTAAAAGGGTAGGTAATGGATAAATTAACACTAGTTAACAGTGCCGAAGGCACTGGTTTAACGTGGTGAAGGAATGGTCTCACAAATATCAGGAAAAGTTGAATTTATTACCCAGAAAAGGACCAAGTGACTGATTAGTTAAAGCTCAATAGATTAGTTGGGACCTACGCTAAGGGTAATAATAGCTGGAAGTTTTGTTCTTTAAATGGTTTCGGAATGATTTTTGCAATAGTAGATGTATAAAATTACTCTTTTCCTTCCGCGTCAATTTTAACTAGCATACCTAGTATGCAATATATTAACAAATACTTGTAATTAGACTAATTATTTAAAAAATACTTACAAATTCTGTTTCTGGCCTCAAGGTAGGCCTGGTTGACTGCATCGTATGTGATGCAAGTGTGCTGGCCCTCGTAACCACTGCAACAAACATCATGGATTAGACACGCAAAGCAAGCTATAAAGCTTTTGTTTATCGCCATATTACGCAGCTTCTTGCGGCTGCTCAATACATTTATTAGTATAGTAACATGTAAACTAGTAGTTGTATCGCAATCAACGAACCTATGTAGCTGACACTAGCTATGTAATAGGACTTAAAACGCAAAGCGTTGCGTAGATGGAGCCACTAGCACACTCCGTAAAAAGAAAATCAAAACGAATCCTTATTCTTGAAGATATCACAAATTTCTCGTTATTTGGGTTAATTTAATTTAATTTTTCAAAGCTTTTAGTAAAATTATAATGATATCATGGCATCATATGGCCATTTCAAAATAGCAGACCTAAAAAATCTGTTAAGACAGCGTGGCAGAAGGGTAAAAAAAAGATTTGATGGAAAGAAACGTATCTAGATGTTGATTGGCTACGTACCATTGTGCTAGTGGCGCCTCTAGTGGTAAAACATTGCAGGATTATCTCCTATTGCTGAACGGAACTGATTTTAAGTAAAAACATAGTCTTCTTTAACTGGGTCTTGTGGGAAAACGAAATCTTGTAGACACATTTGTGTAAACAGATTTTTTGGGAATTACCATTTACTGATATAATTCAAGTATTCTTGTTGTATAAATCTTCTTCTTGTCGTGTAGTTAGGCTGTGTTCAGGCAGCTTGTAGGCCCTTGAGATTGCTGTAAATAAGTAACACACTCAACCCAAAGCCTAAACCGGGTCAAAATTAATTTTGATTCGCAGCTTTCGACCAACACCGGAACTTTAGTGCAGTGCAATTGCACTACTAAGAAAATAGGCTCTCAAATAAAAAATAAAAGTATACTTGTGAAAGTAATATCATTGTACAGATGGGTCGTGAAACAAGTAGATGTGTTTGTACGGGCAATTGCCCCCGTAGCCTACATTACAACCAGCACTTATCGGCGGGGCAAAGGTCCCGCGTTGCTTAATGAGATGCCAGCCATTTAGTTACGTCACATCTCTCGAGTTGTTATTATATTACGTCATAATCTTCACTTGAACGTGCTTCACATTCTTTGGCAAAGAAAGAGATGAGTGTTTTGAAAGGTCATGCGTACAAGTATGGAGGTACAGGTGAATTGATGAGCTTTTGTGTTCATGTTTTGTTACACAAACATTTATCTTTATTTTACATTATCAAGAGCTATGTCTATAGTTGTTACGAGGACTAACAGATAATAGTTTTTATTTAACTTCCTTGCTTTAGATAGGTACGTACTTCCTCGTTTTATTTGTCCACACAACAGGAATATGTACTAGGATATTAGGATATTGTACGATAAAACTAGGTACATAATTTGCACTGATTAGTAGGTTATGTATTATTATATTATGTAAGTAGAATTAAGTATTGTAAAAGAATAAATAAATAAGTATCATACATAGCATATCTCTCACGTCCATAATTCCCCGAGAGGGTAGACAGAGGAAATAAGTATCAATTAACTATAAAAAAATTGATATCATATTATTCAAGATTATCGGATAACTCTAGGAGTTTGTTCCGGTTGCCCAATCATGTGCTAAAATTGGTTTATATAAAATGCTAATGAAAAGATTGTTTACTTCTAATTATGCATTCAACGCTAATAAACAGAAAATTAAAATGTGTGGTTTTTTAAATAATATAAATATAAATACCGTTTTAACAAAGTGCTATTATTTTATTCAAAGTTACACAATTAAAAAAAAACTGATACATCTGATTGTCGAAAAATAAAACAAAGAAATTGTTACGAAGAACTCGTTATGTTCTCATGTAAATGCGCGGGCGTCGTCACCGGATGAGTTTTCAGTTCTACTTCTCACAATTAACTTAGCACTTAAAATCAACTCACCGTCTAGACGTTTCCAGTTACGTTGTTTTTACTTTCAAATCGTAATCGAGATTTATATCAAGATTGCTTTTAATAAAAGGATGAGCTGAAATTACAGTAGAATGGCCACAGAGGTCACGACTCATGTAAGTGTAGTCTGGCGTCGATGTTAACCAAAAGTATGCTGTCGAGTCATACCAACTAGGTCTAATACGAATCTATGCGGATAATGTATGCAAAAGTTAAGGAAGAAGGTGCAAAGTGAGAATTGAGAGACTGGATAGAGCCTCGGGCATATCCATAACATTATGGTATCGAGGCGTAACCGTTCTAATAGTAGTAGAGAAAGTAGAATCTCATAACTCGACTCTTGTCTAATTTCGTTAAATTTTACACATTTCAAACTCATGTTAATTGGACGACTCTATTAAGTTATAACAGTAATGGGCTTCTTGAGTATCTGTTGCGTTAATTTAATGCTAGTGGTGCTTGTGTTCGGATGGTAAGGCATATGACCGCGTCTGGACATGATCGTGACTATGCATGCTTGCTGAGAATAAATATGGATGGGCAAATATATTGTGGACGTTAGACGATGAGGTCGCACCGTTAGTTCGACAAACTATGGCCTGTTCCACATATTTCGGAATTACTGCAAATGATTTACGAGATATTGGAATTTCCACGATATGCTTCGATGGCTAATGCATCGTTCCAACAGTTATAAATTAAATGTTCACGACGATAAACAAAAACATGTTTATAGTTTTGGATTCGATTACACTGACCCACTAAAATTTTATAGACTCGAGACTCGCAGATGCGAGATTAAACTTATTAATTAAAATACCAGAAAAATGTTCTACGTCGTCTTAAATAATGTATGAACTCCATCATCTTTAACCCATGATATTTTCACAATTCTCCTGGACAAGATAATCAATCAATTGATCGATCTATTAATTATAGAGTTATGATGACTATGTAATAACTAATGAGATAGAGACAAAAATATGAGAAAAGTAAGAGTAGAGTCGGTATCTGTTTCTACATTCTCTGTAATTTTGTAACACCAAGAGCGTCTGCTAATGAATGAAAGGTAGATTTGTTTAGCGAAAGGATTTTGAAAGTCAGTTCGAGACTCGATCTATTGCCAAATCTATGCAAATGGAAGTAATTGTTGATACGATAGTTGCACGTTGCGACACCCCCCATCATAGGGTTGAATCACGACTGTCGGACGATTACTTAAGCTATGTTTATGTTTGGATAAGGTCTTGAATAGCTCCGCAATTGCTTGTATGTTTTTGTAAAGCTTAGTAATTATTTCAGCTATTATATTTGCGACAATTTAATTTACAGATTAGGTACACTTAAGCACTCATTACAATACAGACTACTGTTTATAAGCGATAAATCGACTAACCGACTGACCGTACTGAGTACATTACACTTGATTAAAGTCAGTCAAATTTAATTCAGTCAAGTGTAATAAGCGTTTTAGTTTCTTTTCTAATATTTAAATGTAAAGTGACCTAAAAGATGACTTGCGCTATTGATGCTGTGTTAAACAATGGGAAATACTTGTGGCGTACAAGCGTCGAGCTTTCATTGACCATTTAGGAATATATAGGTAGATATGTAACATAGAAATTATGTAACTTTATTTTTCAAAAGAGGAGTGAAATTCTAACTTTATATGCGATTTCCTGTTTATTAAATTGAATTCACACACAATGATTTCATTGTTGAACGTCTATGACAAAACTTTTTTGGAGTGACCACTGCGCGAGAGTAGGCTAAGCGTATTGTGAAGTATATGAAAGTAGGTATACCTTTATTAACTTTTTCGTCTTTTGTTGTCTAAGAGTAACAGGGGCCAAAATCTAGACGAAGTAGATAAGATAATGTTGCTAATATTAAAAATTCATATTACAATGCTTTACAAATACTACTTAAATTATCATACTAGACGGTGAAAAGATAATATAGAGGACACACAACTTTTGAGTACGCGTCAGTAAACGTGAGATGTGATATGCATTCGGATGTTCGCGGAAACCAACCAACTTTTAATTGTGATATTAGCATAGAGAAAGAGCGTTAACTGTTCCGCAGAAGTGTGTCAAGTTTATCACCGGCGGCGGCGTCTGCGGCTGTGACGTAAGCCGGCGGGCGCTACCGAACAACGGACAAAAAACTGTGGTCACAGGTCTAGTGCAGTCGTTGACATTGGATCTGTCAGGAGTATCATTGTAATAGATGTCTAAGTAGGGTTAACATAGCAGGCGCAGTTCTAAATCAACATTTTAGTGATGTCACGTGTAGGCATAGACCAAGGAAGTTGTATACTTACTAAAAGTAACTGGAATGGGATATTCAAAGATAAAAAGTGGCCCCCTTCGAAACCCTGTTTAAAAAAAAAGAGAAGCGAGATAGACTGGAGTAGGTATCCCGTCTCTTTTACACTGTATTAAAAAGAGACGGGATACTTACTCCAGTCTAACTCGCTTTTCTTTTTTTAAACAGAGTTTTGAAGGGGGCCACTTTGTATCTATTAAGATCTCATTCCAGTTACTTACTTTAGTAAGAGATTAAGATTTTGGGGGAAGGGGATTCATGTAGAGGGTCACAACGAATTTAAGTTACTTCCTTATGGGAGTCAAAGAATGGTGGTATCGCGACCTGTGATGGCTATCAAGTGATAGTGAGATTTCGATCCCTGCAACTCTTTGCGTAGTAGTTGACATTGGGTTGAATGGCGAGTGGCCATGTATTAAATGTTGCAAACCATTAAGCGTCTACATAGCTGGGTCATAGTAAATTATTGTATACCGTTTATTCGGATAAACTGCAAATGGCAATGTCGTTAAAACTGACAACAAATAAAAAGGTGGTCGTTCTCAGGTATTCAGGAAATCGTACCCGCCATGTAGTTCAGGTTGCCTGAAGATAGCAATTGTACCAGTGCTATCGCTGTCGGAAAGAGCAATGTCATCAGCGAATGCTTAACTTACGGGAAAAACTTAGGTGCAGAATTATACTTAAATTGGTGTATTTGTTGTGGACCAAGTGATTAATATAGTGTCCAGACTGTTTGAATAATGCCCAAAATGAGGCGGCAGTAAGATAAAAACTATGGCTGGTCAAAGTGTCATTGTACATTGCTTTAGGTTCAGAATATCCGCTTTCCTAAAATGATAATTCCCATAATGTCTCAAAATGATATATCATTACAGGATCCTAACGTAAGTGTAAGAGGTACTCACAAGTTGCCCTTGAGCAGGTTGAGGCTGTAGTCGTAGGCGGAGGTGCGGCCGGGCCCGGAGAGGTACAGTGCGCAGTCATTGTCGTCGCCGGCTGCCGACAGCGGCGTCCGCGCGGCTGCGTACGCGCAACATAGCGCTACAAGCAGCGCTCTGGAATAAGGAAGATAATAATTCAGCACTGAAAGAAAGCTTGTTTGATTTAGAGCATATAAAGAAATTTTTATTCATTTGAACAAATTACTTGATAGATACGACTAAGATCTTGGTTGAAGTGAACAATTTCTTGGTTGGAGTTAACAAGCCGACTTTAAATGCTCGTATTGAAACAAGATCTTGTTTGAAGTAAATCCTAGGCAATTAGTTTTTAAAAGACGGGTTAAGGATGTCCTGAAGTAAGCTATTCACGCATCTGCTTTATAATTTTTACTTTATTATTTTTATTTTTCAATAGGTTTTATTGTTATTTTTTGTCATTACATTCACTAGTATTTTTTGATTTCCCAACTCAATTTTGTTCAACCAATTTTCCACTTCCTAACCATGCTGTAACATTAAGGGTTACGACCTAACTCATATCTTTATATTGATTTTTCTGTAATTTATCTGGTTGTAATCTGTTGTGTTTAGGTACTTAATAATAAATTAAAATTAAACAAGCTTTTCTTTCAGTCAGGTATGGTTAAGTATTTAGTCACTTAAAGATAGTAAGTAGGTAAAGGTACGAGTAATTTGAAATGACAATGGCTCAAAGGCACGAGACTATAACGCAAACATCGAATCCACACGTCGTTGGGCCGTTAGCATTGATGTACTTATTTCTTGTATGTTTTGATTTTCCCAAGAAATTGGATTAGTCGCGTCCTCTAGTCCTCTTCTTTCTTTTAGTCTAATTATATCCTCTTATCAACAACAAGCTGGTTTGGCCGTAGTCTATGTTTGTATCATCATGGCACAAGAAGAAAGGCATATCGAATACAGATCGCCTGACATTACATGCACAAGGGTACGTCATCAAACAAGTGAGTATTACCATTATTAGATTCCAGACATTTGCACAAAGTTTACCGTAAAATATTACCTGATTTTTAAATTGTTGAATTAATTATGTTCATGCACTTGCACATCGAAATATTGTATCATTTTTTTATTGCATGCTTATTAAAACATAATTTGTAATTGTAAGAATGTGCAATTCGGTATAAATGGCAACCCGAGTGGCGTATAATTGTGCATGAAACGTCCGGCGATCCGTACTCGATGTGCCTGTGAAGGATGAACGTCTTCTTGTGTCATGGGTATCACAACTTAACAAAATACATTTTCTGTCCTAATGCCCCAGGCTTGGTACCAACTATGAAACCGTTGAAACCTGTCCATGTATCAACCGTTTTATTACACCACATCGCAATTCGTCGTTATTACCTTCATTGTAAACATCTCAAACGTAATAGCACATTAGCTTCATGAATATTGTCACAATTAAGTGTTTATGGATGTCACGCAATTACAGAGTACACGACGGGCTCAATATCGTAATCTGGGTCAAATCGAACCTTCGGTTAAGCTATCAAACCACATCGAGCGAATGTAAACCCTTGTGACTTACTTATATTATAGTCCTTCAATATGTTTATCAAACCACCTGCAGCCTAATGCATATGCTTAACTATTTAAGTGTTAATAAGTTGAGATGCTTTTTTAAGGTAATATTTTCCCCCTCCTCCTCGCGTCGTAATCCTCAATGCTGAGGGTCGTGACCACCTTCAGGTATCACCTTCTGGCGGATGATCTTCCTCCATTTATTTCTGTCCCCGGCGGTGTGGATGGCATCGTGAGTCAAGGGTAGTGCGGATTTGGTCGGACCAGCGCATCGGACTACGTCCTCGAGGCCTCTTCCCTTCCATTTTTCCGGTCACAATAAGTTTTTCGAGGTTGTCACTGTCTTTCCTGGCAATGTGACCGAAATATTCGAGAATTCTACGAAGGCACTCGGAGGACATCGTGAGGTGATTTTGAGTTCACGTAGAATGGATACGTTGGTACGATGTGCTGTCCACGGAATTCGGAGCATTTTTCTCCAGCACCACATGTCGATGGCATCAATTCTTTTGCGGTCTGCTGTTCTAAGTGTCCAAGTCTCAGCCAAGTCTAAGTCAAGGTAATATTATATCTATCATTATATGTATAAAGTTATTCGTGCTAACTGACTCAATGATTGACTTTTTTTTCACACTGCATTCTTCTCGATGACCTCAACGGTGTAGCAAGGACATAGAGTACCTACCAAGATTTCCAAAACGTTTGTATTCCTTAACGATTAAAAGAAGTTAACACACGGGTTCCCAGGTAAATAAGGATATCTAAAACTATTATTGTGGAGCCTTGTAAAGTCATGGTGGACAACTTATATGCAATTCGTTTCAAAATGTAAGGTGCAATTCCGCAATGGGCCTTAAGTAGAGCACTGCCTAGATCCCAGGCGTAAGGTGGAGCCAAGTTTCGCAAACACAATGCTTTTACTGGAGCTTATTATCAGTACAAACACCTGCCATATAAAACTTAATAGCTAACAGATATAATGAGGTAACTGGTTGCAGTTTTTATCAATACACTTGCGTAAAACATGCAATAAAGGACATATTTTGACATACACTTAGATATTAAATATAGATTCGATAGCGCGTGCAATTATTTCTTTTTTAGTCGAGTTGAGCCATATTAACATTCCAGACTCAATAAACAGTACTAAATCAGCAGCAATACCTAGTACTAAAGCATTGACTTACTCAATAAACAGTACTAAATCAGCAGCAATACCTAGTACTAAAGCATTGACTTACTCAATTACAGACATTTGAAAATGAAAAGTGGTTTACAGCCTGGGTCCATTTGGCAGACTAATGCAATATTTATCATGTGAAAGGCTGATATATATCCCGTCAAGTGACTGGACTGACTTATCCATCCACCTGTCGGCACACGCATACAATGTATAACTTATGGTCGTCGCACACCATGCATATTACTTGAGCTAGTACTAGTACTAAGCAGCTATTTTGCATCGCGCTAACGCTTTCTGCTTAGTGAAAGACGCACCGATGAGGATTGATCTGATGCCCGTGCGTAAGTGTGCCCGGTCCCCGCAGCACACATTGCCTTAAATCCCGCTCTACTCGTGTGCACGTTACTCTGTATTGTGTAAAATGGCACTTATGCGGTTACTTGTGCGAACTCAATCTTGATCATGCTGCACGCGTGTAGTGTACAATGCCCCCATGAGGTTTCCTTTGACTTAAGTAAATGCTTGTATTGCTTTACGTCATAAATTACTACCTGGAAACGCTTTATTTTCGAGATAATTCATATTTTACGAAAGAGAATTTCGAGCTCGTGGCATATACTTACTCTAATTTAAGCAGTAAAATTTTACACAGTACTTGTATTGTGGGACGGTACAGTAGCTTGCATGTGTGATTTGTAGTAATAATAAATTAGTCCTTACGCGAGTACTTCACTCGTCTGCAACGTGCGTATTGCTCGCCGCGAACCGGCTTGCCTGTGAAATACTCGTATCTGCAATAGTCGGGCGACCTATCAAGACGCAATTATACCAATTACACTTAGGAATTCACACAAGTGTTAAATGATTTGCGTCACAAATGCACCTGAGTGTTATACCTAGGTAGGTTTATTCTTTTAAATGTTGTGTAGGTGTTTATAAAGTTTTTGAAAGAAAAAGCTGTTGAAATATGAATGTTAAAGAATTAAAAGGGCGCCATTAGTTCAATTTCTGTCTAGCTGATGTTTGGGAAATAAGATATATAATCTACTAAAACAATTAATAAGTCTAATCTAAAAATCTCTGGACATGAACAACTGTTGAAAATAAAAATCGAATAGCGCCCAGTCTAGCAAGAGCAATAACTTTAAAATAACAATGCCATATTAAGATAAGAATTACACAAAGCATTATGTTGCATAAAAGTTGGTTCTATAAATAACGTTTTAGTAAGATTATATGGATTCTGACTTCAATGAATGAAATTAAAATTCCGATATCATTCATAAAACTTCTTCTACTTAGAAGACAATACATATAATCATCTTGTAGATATTAGTTAAATGTACATAGGTATTTATAAGTATGTTACTGCTGTGTAAATAAAATTCTCTTATATCTCGTTTTCCACATTGATTGCACACCTACTACCTCTTTCTCGAAATCATATCCTCTGCCCGAAAGTTGCCTGGAAGAGATAGCTCTTAGCGAAAAGGCCGCCTAAATTGTACTTCACTATTTCCTTTTCTTTTGTTTGTTGTTTTCTATTTGTGCAATAAAGTGTATTTTACTTTTACATTAATTAGAATGCATTCTTTGTCAGTGAAATAAATTATACCTGTTTGATATTCTTATGAGTCTCAAATCAAAGTCATTGTCCCCATTGACGTAAAATGTGGACTTATACGTGATTAAACCGGGTTTCATTTAGTATTGGAACTTAATGTAGCTTCCGTTAGTCCATCGACTAGTGCATACTTGCCGGCCTCGCATAAAAAATGCCACCGTTTCATCCATTTATCCTTTCACTGAGTATATTAATACTCAACCGATGTTTTATTGAGTTGTGTGCGAAGTGAAATTAAAGTAGGTACTAAAAAAGACCAATTTTAAAATAACCGTTTGAATTGAATGAAATATATTTAATCTCCTAGCAAGAAGTAGGTATTTATCTGGAAAACCCTTTCCAGGAACCAATGGATTTATTACGCAATACATTTTTAAAAATCGCAACGGTAAACTATTAAATGCCTCATGTTGAAATCTAACGTAATAATTATTATCAATATATCTTTGTCCTTGCAAATCACTTCAAACTGACTTCAAATCATAAGTGCAATAACTTTACAGCGCTCAAATTATAATAAAGGTGAAATCCTTTTGTCTTAGCGTGAATAATGATTAATTCATCCAATTGAGATTCGCGAATTAAATCCGACCTTCTAATGTCCAAATCACGACCGATCCTATTGATTTTGAAAGGGAAATTCCTTATAGAACCAGTAATTATTTTTGTAATAGAAAAATTAACTATTCGCGACTTTTTGCCAATTTAAAGTTACGTAATAGTTAATACCGCGTCCATTGGCCCAGTGACCGTTAGTCGGCGTCTGCGCATCTTCTAGTTGCGTGATCCGTGCGGGATTAGTTTGAGTAACGCAAGCAAACGAAGACGACGAGTGTACGTAACTAATTGATCCCACGGCGATCTCACGGAGAACAATTATGGTGATATAATAAAAATACGTACAGCAAATACAGGTTAAATATAGAGGCGATACTCGAAAAATTTAATTCCCATAGAGAAATAAAATAAATAAACACTACAGGTAAGTGCATTAATAGGTATATAAGTGTTACTGATTTGAACGATAACAAAAATGTTATAGAGCAGATGAAGTAATTTAATAGATAGCATCAGTGAAGCGGAAAACATTGGACCTAACGGGAAAAGCACACCTTCCAATAAAGAACTTCGTTAAATTATCCAAATAAGGAAGAAAGGAAGTTGTTGTTCGAATACAACTTTAAGAGTTGCTTCACTTAGACATAGTGTAACTTTGGATTACTTTCGTTTCATTTTCAACTCTGCACTGGTATTTTATCAAACTTGTTACATCATAAGTGGAAGTACGAAATATGCAGAACGTAAAAATTAATATAAATATCATTTATTCAGCTAACTATAGGTTAAATGTATAATACAGTTTAACCACAATATACTAACACAGTGGGTCGGGTCATCGCTCATACTAATGGCGAAAACGCCTAAACGTGTTTGACAGATCGTAAAGAAGTATTTAAAAGAGCGTCGATGGCGTTGTGGCTAGGACGTCGGACTTTCATGCTAGGTCCGGATTCGAAACCATGCAATGTCCTGTACCAATTAGCTTGACGGTTTTTTCAAAAGACTTACGTACCATTTACCAAGTGCTGTAAATATCACAGTGAAACCTGCAGACTGAGATAACAAGTGTGTGAAATAGGGAAGGCAATGTCTAACCACCCCAATAAATTTGCCAAGAAATTCGCTCGATGTGGTTCATTCTAATAGGATGATTACATCTCTTATCAATGGGGATGACAAAAAGAAGTATTGTGGGAAAATACCTCAGATCTAGAACAGTTACACCCGCCCACCTCCCCGCAACCCCAGCACAGGAGACCTACAGAAAAGCACTCGTTGACCGACTGCTATAAACAGGATCTCTTTCGGTTGTGGTTTAACCATTCAATGGTGCATTATTTATCGATGGTTTGTGCAACCAGACAACCGGTTAGATGCGCGTGCGATGCGCCGGTTACGTCATCACCTGTTACTGCCCCTTATCTCGTCTGTGAATCTTGTAATGCTCGTTTGTGTACTTTTGTCACATTAAGACAGCCTTGTAAGTATGTGTTAATTTATTAAGTGACCTACATTCGGATAAAGGTTACCAACTTTTTAACCATTATTATCTCTATAAATATTAACGTTAAATGCGCGCCGTTCAAGAGAATATTTGATTTCAGCCGAGGGATTGGTTAGTTCCTAAAACACTCCCAATATCATATGTAACTTCAAAGCCGATGGCTCTACAAACATTGCATACCGAGTTTTAAGTTTAGCAACATTACAGAATAGAATACTAATATTTACGTGAGAACGTTTACAACTTTTCGTAAGATTTTTGCAAGCATCATAATTTGGAAATAAATAAGTAAACATTTTTCCCATATTTATAAACACACTAATTAACCGTTTCATCAGAACTCAATAACCTTAAACTAAACTGGCCTTGAGTTTTGAAATTCAAAGGAATTTATTTAAAATGTTTGTTATATTAATATTAGATGACTATTAAACATTTACACAATTTTAATACGTCACATAAGCATAGTTTCTCAGGTAATATTCCACTACTTAGGTTCTACTTAGGTTTATGATAGTCGTGAGAAATTGAAATATAATAACTTGTTTTCTCTCAAGTTTACTGTCACTTCGGCTGGGTTATTTGATTATAATATTTTTTAAATTCCTTGCGAAATATACGAAAACCTTATGACAACACAACGAAAATTATCACTCAAATTGATAATAAGAATTACGCACGCAGAATGTCTAATAACGCAAAATTACCAATTAGAAATAAGTCCCACACGTAAATTACATAAAATGCTTTGTTAGTAAGTAAATCAATGTGAGTTATTGCCAATCGAATAGATTCACCAACAATTAATCATCATGATCTATTCTAAACTGAGCGATCGATCTATCAAATTCAATGGAGCGCGAGCTTTCGACTCTCGCTTTCAATATGCGACAGCACACAAAGCACGTACAATACAGTAACAATAATTGTTTTATGATAGAGGTAATCGATCACTATTCTGTCTTTAATAGTTTTAACTTTAATGGAATACATTTCATTAGAAATGTAACGAAAATAAGTAAACCACTTCGTAGGAATAGGAAAATGTGGTCAATTCACTAACTAAAAGAACGACAAGCCTTAGATGTAAGAAGTTATTTATTGTTAAGAATGAATAATGACCACATTGTAAACACATTATTGGTATTTGACAATAGTACAGACGTCCTTTCTCAGAACATGTGAGCAATAACTCCACATCGAGTCAAAATTATTAATTTCTGAAAAGGTCACGTAATAAGTAATAAATAACCTCTACAAAGAGTCGTGTACGACTAATTGAACTTCGTAAAAAGATTTAGACTTGTTTGACTTGATTTGACTTGACTTGATGTTAAAGCCATAGCAAACCACGGCGGGGCCATTTCAACTCCCATTAATAGCCGTTAAAAAAGCTCACTCATCCACCTACGAGAAACCGTTGTTTTATATGATAGGTTGGTGCAAATTACGACCAAAAAAAATATAGATGTGATAAAACTTTTGTTCTACGAATTAACAATTCGTAGAACAAAAGTTTTATCACAAGTCGACTGATGTGAGTTTAGTTACGTCCTTTATAAACATGAATGACCCTACTAATTAAACAAAATAAATTAAATAATTAATTAACATATAAATGGAGACATAAATAAAAATAGAGACGTAAATCTCCACAGTAAATGATTACAAATGCAAACTGCTTTCTGGTTACAATCAGATTGTTGTAATATACGGCCCGTAACGGCTCTTCTGGTAAAAGGTAGACATTTGTTTATTTATGAAGAAGTAAAATCTGGTTTCACTTCCTAAGATAAAAATAGATTTTGTGGGTCGTGGAATAAATTTAAATGTCGTGAGTTCCGAAGACTGGGCCAAGTTCTTTCAATTATAACTGTTAATATTTGCATTTCAAAGTACCTATGTACGTACTTAGAAGCTTATGAAGAAGTTTATTGAATATAGGCAAGTACATAAATGTGATTCCTCAATTTAAAAAATTAAAAGAACATTGCTAATATAATACAACCAATTGTAGAATACTATCGTGTATGTTAAAAGTAGAATTCCGACTAATTATAGTAATGATAACTACACTGTAATAATAATGAATTGTTTCAGCCCCACATTACTAAAGCACAAACGAGTGCTACGTCGCGACCGTAGCAATTCGTAGCCGCTACGCCACGCTAAGCGCTACAAAAGACATTAACGGGGTGCTATGACCTAAAAATCTAGTAAGTATTATTAAAACCAGTTGTCTTTATCAATTTCTTATTAGGGTACTAGTAATTAAATTATTTACCTTGATATCAATAACGAGCCCATAACTCCTCACTGATCACTAGTTGTTTACTGACACTAGAACACCGACATAGAGCACAAAAGTCACAGAACTTCAAGCCGAGCTTACAGTCATTATTTTAATAAATAATGTGTTTAAATTGTTTAATTATTATTAGTGGGGCGCGTGTTGACAGTGGTGCGCCGGCGATAGCACTGTGGCTGGTCGGCTGCGCCGGCGCATCGAAACCTGCGCGAGCGACGAAAGTTCGAACCCACCACCGGCTACTTTAGAGCAGCATCTGTACTGTGCAACAAAAACGCTTAATAAAAAATGCTTTTGCACATTATTAGTGAATATAATTTGTTTTCTAGAGTATAAAATGCGAGTAATTGAAATTGAGGTATAGAGATGAAATGATAAAAGTTTACATTGCATTTGAAAGGTCTTCTGTATTTTTCCGTTGTATGAACTGTAAATTGTAATGCAAGGCAATAGACTGACAGACAAATAAACAAAAAGATAAAGAAATAAGTTGAAAAGCCCATTGAAAAATAAGTACATTACGTAGTAATTATCTAAATAAAAAATACAATTTCATAAGAAGTACAGTATCGTTTTAAGTAAACATGCTAGTTTTATCAAAATCTCAACTATTTAAGGTGGCAGGGGTAACCGAGGGACTTGCATATCTACATACTATCAGTTACGAATGAACGCAAATTTTAAATGTACTAGCAGCAGTACCCACGGCTCCGCCCGCGTACAAAAGTATGAATGATTACCTACCTATGATGTTAAAATTAAAGTAATTCCTTTAATATTATTTTGTTTTATTAATTTACGTATAGAACTTTGCTATACTATTCTTTATTTAGGTTCTAGTATTTGTATTTGCATTAGGTTTAGGTTCTAGTATTTGTATTTCCCCCATCTCCCTCCCCCCCATCTTTCCAAATAAATTTTGAAATCCCCTAAAGTACTTACACTTACATAACACATATCTACCGTTTTCTTATATATTATATTTATATATAATAACTATACTTGCGCCCTAACTATATTTTTATATTCATGCGTGAGTAGTAGGGACATACGCGGAGGCATGACGACATGAGGCATGCATGAAATGCATTTTGAGCAATAAAGAGTATTCATTCATTCATTCATGACGCTAAGTATCAACTAGCTGGCGTCATGCCAAAGTATATGTCTCCGGAAACATCTTTCTACAACATAACCCACTTGCATTATAACAATACGGAAAAAATATATTTGAAAGGGGCTGTTCAGTATTCATAACTGAAGAACTTTAGGGCTCGCTATGGGGCCAACACTGAAATTGGGAAAAATCAGTTATTCCATATAAATACATATACTTTTTTAGAACTTCCTTAGTAGTCACTATGTTTATTAAAACTAATGAGTTTTCATCAATTTTAAGACATGGTCTGCCAAAATATTTGTTGCCTAGGTGACTCGATTTGTTATTATAAATATTATGTCCCTATTTTTGTGAAATTATCCAAACAATACGCATTTCCGGCAACATGTTTTTCTACGAGCGTTGCAATACAGTTCATATTATTGATACCGACTTGACATAATAACTGCAAGGAGTTTTCCATACAATCTTGTTATCGTGATTATTCACAGATAACACGTAGAAAGGCGCTGATTTTTATTCGCGCTCTTGTTCTGTGGACGTGTTTGTAGTATCGAATTACGACAATTTCCGTGGTAAATTTTCGCATACGAGAAGCTTTGGGTCAACAAAACGAGCGACTTTCTGTAGAACGGCGTCCCTCACTAACTCGTCGGTGCGTCTTGTTCTGGTTTTTGGGTTTTATATAAGTAGATTACATTTCAAACCAGAATTATTAAAAATGTAATGAAGATATTAAACTGTGTATTTCACAACACATTAAAATTGTCTCCTTGTCATCATGAGATCGGAATTACAATCGATAGTTATGTGAGCGGATCGAATGGTTTGTCGCTGCTACATTACGTAAATCAGCTGATTTGTTTCGTTCAACAAGAATCTAGCATGCAACGCTCGTCTTTTTCGTAACATCAGATGCAAGTTTTTACTTAAAGCCGTTTTTATGCACGTTACATCCGAACAGACGTTGCGCCAAATAATTGGTAAGTAGTTTTCTGTGTCAGTTGCGACATCACATTTGTCAGGGGTTCCTTGTCTGGTTAATTTCAATTGAAATACTGTATCCCCAAGTTGGCATAAACATGTTGATCTTGGAATAAACTCAAGTGTTATGTGCGTTATCTGCGTTAAATGTAGTTGGTTCAGTAAGTGCTTGATATAAAATAACAGTTTGTCCAGGCGCAATTGGTCTAAATATACCAGTACATTTGTATCTATATTTGATTTAATATAAAAGATCATAATAAAAATTGAGCTCTAAATCTTTTATTATACTAGAAAGCTAGAATAACGCGCGACTTCGTCCGTTTGTTAGCGATTTTTGGGGATACACTTTTAGCGACAGCCTGTAAGTAACATACAATTAAGTATTCACGAGACGTGTGTGAGATAAAAGTCGTGATCAAAATGCTATTTAAAAGATATTAGGAGCGATGGTATCGTATCGTCATAGCCCATGGTCCGCCAAATACATAAATCACATCAAGGTTACTTACATTTTTGGTAATTCACCATTAAGCCGGAGCTTTCTCTGTTATGCAGGCGAATTATGCCTTTCACGAACTCATCGCGTGCCTCATCTGAACCTCTCTAATATTTCTTAAATCTCTCGAATCACAAAAATATATGGTAGGTATTCAATTCAAAGAAAACATTTTTCATATCAGGAGTTCTATAACATGTGTGCGAAAAACTAGAAACCTGGAGGGCATTTTTAAGCGATTTTATATAGAGACGATATTGATATTGTGAATAAAGACATTATTTTTGGTTTATATCATTATATTATTTAGTTAACAATCTGAAGTAAAATCTTGGCATTTCTAGAAGAAATGAAATAATGCAATTATATGATGGATTGTAAAGAGAAATCAATTTATTTTGTAAGCATGTTAATTTATATTGACGAGTCTGCCTTGTAATAAAATTACCAGTGTAATAAAATTAGGTGTGTACAGTGTTATGTAGGTCAGCGTTCGGCTTCATTATTATTTTGTACTTTGAAGGCATACTAGTAAGTTTTAAAATAAGTTCTTTTGAAATAGGTATTTACTTACTGGTACTATAAAATACTTGATTCAATCCTGATATAAATGTGAAATGTTGGTTAGTTGGTTACTCGTGTTTATCAATATCCGTGAATTTATGTATTGCATATAATTTAGGTTACCATCACTTATTTACCACGTCATCTCTACAGGTGGGTATAACGTAGTCTAGAACCAAAAGCGAGTGGTTATTCTTGAAATGAATCTAGCATACAAATTCTAAAATTCCATTTATTAGAGAGGTAACGGG
This sequence comes from Hofmannophila pseudospretella, assembly GCA_947369225.1. NCBI lineage: Eukaryota > Metazoa > Arthropoda > Insecta > Lepidoptera > Oecophoridae > Hofmannophila > Hofmannophila pseudospretella. Next base: position 5,071,174 of record OX376321.1, on the reverse strand, counting down.
ATTATAAAAAAATTAGCATACCTACCATTATTAGGCAAGGCAGAGTTCGTCGCTCTTTTTATTAACAGTGCGTTAAGCTTTTATATGTTCGAGACTGCTTTCCTTTTTACGATAAATTAATTATGATGATTTCATTATTAGTCGTGGAAGATTAGTGAAGTACGTATTACGACAGCATATATGGGAACCGCCCATTGTGAGTCAGATTATAAAAACATCGTCGGAAACTACATCCGCAGAACATAACTCACATAATAACGGACATAAAAAGTTCAACCAACCAGTCAGGCTTGTACTCGTATTGTCGTATTGTTCCATTCAAAGTCCACGGACTTGGTTGTACTTAAAATTGATAATGATATAAAATAATCAATCCCGGACTTGAAATAGATATAGGAAAAATATTGATTCCCAATAAACTTTTGATTTCTTTTTTATCTATGGGCTTACAATGAAATTTAAAATTTGCATGTGTCGAAGCATGGCAGCTATCAGTGTTCCGTATATACCTATACAGATTTATAATTTGAATAATGGCAACTTGGTTTTTACACACTTTAACAATATGCAGATTTTACGGAACACCTAGTATCAATTTAATAATCAACTTAACATAAAATTATAATTAGATGATGATCCGTGGCACTCTACTTTCTGTCCGCCCCGGATATTAGTAGAAATAAAATAAGTATGCAGATATCCACTTAAACAAGTAATTGCGGTCACTTAAACGTGATCACGTGAATCAGTTTCATAACGACCTTTTCTTTTTTCATTACCCAAACTTACGCAACTTGATGCGAAGCGCATTGTTCCATCTGGATCATCTGGTTTACTTTGGTTTTAATAACAATGGCTTACGCGTACTGATCAGATCTTATCTGAAAGGTCTTTACCTACTTGAGTAAACGGTGCAACCTTATAAGTAATACGTATGTAAATAAAAGTAGAATCCTACATCAAACAATAGTGACAAATTGATTAAAACAGAAACAATTAATATCTATATCTTTGGTTGCATCTATGTAGTTGTTTACAGATTTAACACCTATTATATTTGGTAACTAATTGTTACCAAAACTATTATATAGGAACTTTTGAAATACGAGTATTACTTTTCTTTATTTTAAAGCTGATGTACCTACGATGTTTAACTGGTTTAAGATAGGGTCAAAGTTAAACAAACACTAATCGTGGTAAGTGAGAATCCCGTTTCTATCTTTAACTGTATGTTCAACAAACATTACAGTTTAAAAAGTCGTGTTCGTTATTAGTGTTCATTAGACCCTTGATATGAACATCTTAGAATGGGATATAACGTTAAGTAGTTGGTAGGTAAGTATATACATTGTTGTGTGTGTATCGACTAAGGGCGATTAATGTAGAGGCAGGCATTGCGAAAACAACGTCGTCAAAAACGTTTCATTCGGAAAGAGAACAGATCCTTCGTCATCTTCTATTGTTATTGCCATTTTAAATGCTATCAGTAGATGTCATTCACCATGTCCCACATAATTCATAACCTTGACTATTCAACATTCAGCGGAGACAATAGAAGAGGAGGACTGTGAAATATATTGATGTCTCCATCGTCGTGGTTGCATCGTATTGTTTCTGTATCGCTTTGCGACATCACGAATATGGACGGGCGTTGTATCCAAGTGGAGGGTTTAAGAAAAGACGAAAGAGTGTAAGATCATTGTGCAGATAATTAAACAGTCGAACCGCTCAAGAACATGGTCAACAGTATATAAGTAATTAAAGGAGGAAATCATCAGGTCAACAAATTATGTAATTATCTACTGCAACTCTACTATCACCAATAAAAAACACGGGCCGACAATAGCACTTATCCACGATTTCTATGGAAAGTTGTCGGGCAAACGCGTCATTGTGACGTAATGAAAGTGCGAGAACGGTCAGATTAATATTATGTGCCGCCACACCCCATCACGACCCACATAACTCGCACGTAGGAGTAACAGTTCCGATCCACACATCTTCCGAGCAGCCTTCGTTAGTCCCCGCATGTTTAATTCTAATACAAATAGCTCACACACGATCCGAACATGATCCGAAACAGCAATGTAGTCCGAGGTCGGTCTCTATGAGGCTTTTAAACGTCAATTTGTCTTATCGGCTGTCTGTACGTCATGTACTCGTGTCGCAATCCCGCCCCGGGACAATTCCACCGTACCCAGGACAATCATTAATCAAACATATCAATAAGACCGCCAAACATGCTAATGAGCTTAAATTGACCTAAGTTGAGTTAAAAAGCCAATAAATAAATCAAAATTTAATTCATTACTTCCATTATTGGTTGCGTACAATTTGTTAACAAGTGTAGCATTTAAATCTACGTAGAGACATTTTAGGAAAGTTGATTGCTTTACTATATTGTGTTTGTGAGACATGTTTATAAAAATTGAAAGAAGTTGATGTTTTGCAGTACAGCATGGTAAACATGAATCTAAACATGATCTAATTTTTTTTCAACCTTTAAAATAAATAAAGTTTGGTCGTTATGTTATGTTATCACTCACAATTTAAAAGAATGTTCTCGAAAGAGTAAGGCAGGGCGAGCGAGGCGCTCCAGTTTTTCTGTCGTGTGACTGCAGGGCAGGGCAGCCATGTGCGATCGTCAGCCGCGGTCGACATTGACCTTCTTTGTTAACTGAATATCAATTTGGGTCCAATTAACACCGAACTTCGCATAACGAGTTCACATAATGATCTGTGACTTTGGTTTCCACTTGAACGAGATTTATTTATGAACATGCGCATACGTTTCGACGTAATTTCACAATACATAAGTACATACTCGTGGAGAATAATAAATATAGACGTTGTAGATTTTGACTGTACTCGTACCTAGAAATATTTTCAACTTTTTTACTTAAGGACTATTTTTGTAAATTTATTGTTAATTCCACTGTTACATTTTCTTTAGGTGTAAGAAGTTCGAAAAAAACTGAATTGATTAAAGTCGGATGTAAAATAAATAACATTCTAAACTTTCGTTTATAGATGCGCATTATCCATAATCAATTCATAATCAAATCGACTGGAGTGTAGTGTCGCAGTTGATCGAGTTTTGCATAATGCAATTATTACAGCGGTTGCAAAATTTTTCAAACTTTTAATTATGCTTATCTGAGAGTAACTAATTAATGATTCAGCATACCTAATGTATTTATGAAGAATTAAACTGCTATCAATCATATGACATAATTGCTACTTTATTCGACCTCTCAGCTAGACCCCTGTGTAATGGTATTATTTTTATAATAGGCAAGTCTAGATTTTGAGACATTTGTCCAAACTTCCTTTGTACCTGTCATATTACAAACACTCACGCTCGTTTAAAATAATAATTGCGGTGGGTGTAAAGTTGACAGCATTCTATCGTAATTATGTGATTACTAGTTTGATTACTTCATCATGTATTGATTGAAATATAATTATGATTAATAATATTGAAAGTAGGGAGAAATTTTTAATCCAATGGTTGTGTATTCTGAGATTAAGGACTATTGTTCCGAGACCGAGTAACGTTTAGAAATTCAATTAATTATGGCTTAATGACGAGCAAATGTTCCGGTTTGTGACCTTTAATTATTTGATTTTCCGCAATCAGTTTGGGTAAGAGCATGTCTGGATATTGCGCCATTGCTCAATGTACAAATACTAACTCGCGAGACGCTGTTATGCAAGTTGTTCCAAGCTACATCGTCGCCTGCGAAGAAGCTGCTGCTAATTCTTTTGTACCGGACCCCGCTTTTGTCTAAGCGAATGCTTCACAATACCATCGCCTCTGAAATGGAAGGGTCCATATAATCATACCGTTTTGGCAGCCGAGGATGGAGCAACTTTTAAACATCACTTAAGAAGACAGCCTGCGAGAACCACTAAGCTTCGTGCTGTGCATAGTAAAAACCTTCGCATAATACTTGTAGGTAATGAATCGTATGCGCAAGTGCGACAATATGTATAATATCAGCTCTAGAAATCCGATAGCCGTGGGAATGCAACCTTCGAGTAGATCAAATATTTTATCGATCAACGAGTCGGGGTGGTTGCGCAAGGGTCGGTAGCTATGAGTGTGACATTGACCATATTTACAAGGTGCTAAAAAGCAAAACATGCCTAATACGAGACAATATAACGTATACTACGTAAACGTAATTTTCAAATAACATATAAATTGGCTTCATGACATACTAGACGCTAGATAAAAGGGATAATGGAGGTTACTTTCAGATTCACAATGTTCATTTCCCAAAAACCCCAAAATCCCTACCTACTCCAAAACTCATTACTCTACACTTCACGTCTAGCGTCTAGTCAGCGTAGGATCCCCAGTGACTAGTGACTAAGCTACCATAAATTGTATTCCTGTGCCGAATTATATTATGATTAATTTATGCCTGAATTATTTTAAAACTACGGAAAAAGTATAAATAATAAGAATGCATTAACACCTAATTAGGTACAGGAATTATCTTGCCCATTAATCTGGTCTAGTATTTTAATTAGTTTTCCTGTCTAATTGAATTTCAGAAAAATTAATAAAGTACTTTTATATTAAACAGGTACTTCACAAAAAAATTACACAAAGTCAGCCTTCATATAGTATCTTTCAAAATTATATCTATTTATGAAAATTTAAATCGAATGGAAAAGCCAAACCTCATTGTCTGTAAAATTTCGCAAACCGACACACGATTAATAATGTATCGATACCATATACATGCATAATTGAACACAGCCGCTGTTTCATTTTGCTCCAATTGCCTCGATTTAGAAGCCGAGAATTCTTGACATATGGTGTTTGGTTTTCCACCATTTTGCACCCTACGGCATACTTCTGTTAAATTACGCCGTGCACAGACTATAAAACTAGGTGTCACATAGCGCCACGCAACATGCATTTTTAGAGTATTGATAGAGGACAGCTTGAGATATCTAGATCGATTTCATCGTAAATAAGGCTGTATTAATACGGACCAACTTTATAAAATATTTCCAGTAAATTAGTTTCAAAATTGCGTGCCCTAACAGGTATCGTAAATTATCAACCAATCGCTGTGACTCAAGTAAACAGGGATTCCAATTTCATAGGTAAGTGCAATCATTACAATCGCGCATGTTTGAACTGAATGTGAGTCATGTCACGTATTAGAGAGGAAGTTGCAGTTTTTGACTCATTAAAAAATTCGGAGTATGAATATCTGAAGAGTCAAGGCATTAAAAATTGCATTAAGTACTCAAAAGACAAGACATTTCTCGATGTAATAATAGAGCCTTTTGTAAGTAGTGCGGCACAGGTGTTGCATAAATTATCGTGGGTATATTACGTGTGTTAAGGGCTAAATGGTCTCAACTCGTGATTCACAACCTAACACTCGGTCTGACAATTTAACCTTTTCCATACTACTTACACAAGGCTCTATTATTCCATCGAGAAATGTCTTGTCTTTTGAGTACTTATTGCAATTTTTAACGCACGCAAAAATAATTAAAAATAATAATCAGTTTCAAGTTTCTCATAATTAATGTACGATCTGTTCCCTGAGTTATCTGACCCCTCTCGATACTAATACGTCAGGGGGTCATACACTCATAACTCAGGGAACAAATTGTAAGGGTAACAAACGAGAAAAAGGCCAATTATCGAGTAGGTGTTATATATGATTTAGTTAAGATTTTCATAATATCAATATATTTATCAAGTTAATCAATCAACACAACCACTAAATACTGCCCTAATTTTTTACTCCTATATAGAGGTCCAGGTAAACACCTATCACAAACCTTGCGTGAACTCGTTAGCAGTTTATTGTCAACATACCGCGGCAAACATGTAAGCGACCACACCGCTATCGCTATACCCATTCAATGGGCAATAATTTAAAGCTAGCCAATTGGGTGGCACAATTTAATGGGCTAATGATCTCTACGTTGTATTTCGATAAGTTACGTTCACTAACGGATAAGTTAATATATTATTTGCATTGACATGCCCACACCTTGGTGTTGTATGTGAATTTGCATGTGGGAATTCAATTTAATATCGAATATTAATGTATGGCTTCAAACTGATTGCTTTCGAACGGTCAAGGAAAACTACGCATGGAAACCAAAACATTTAGAAAACGCGCCTCAATACCTCATGCACCTACCTACGTCATCCGGTTGCTGCTGAACACATGCTCAGCTGCTCTTTAGAAGTTTTAGAATATCACAAGTATTTAGAATCTTATTTCGTATAGCTTCAAATAGCTTACAACAGCGCAAGTTAAAATGAGACGGAAGATAATCGCTGACCCTAATTAGATGTTTGAAATTTAACAAATGTTGTAGATGTGAGATGAGCCAAGCTCATTAAATAAGTTAACCAATAAAATTAATGAGGTTAAAAGAAGTTGCAATAGAAGGATTAAACATTACTGAAACCGGGATATTTGAATTACGAATTTGAAATCAATTTAAAATTATGCAAAAATGTTGCCAAAACCATAGAACCGTGAAATGGAAAGTGACTGCGATCTATCGCGATGATATAATACTAAATTAGTGTCACGTATTGTTGCAAATTAAAGAAAAACATTTTAATGCGTACTGAAAAATAGGTGAATTATATTTCTTGTTGCATGATAGGATTTAAGTTTGTGGAATATAGAAAATTATGTGTTAATAACTAATCACGCCCACATACGTTCTAATAAACGTGCTCGGTCGAGCCACGGCTAAATAACTTTATCATAATGATACGCTTCCATAAACCAAACAACGCACCGTAATAAGTGAGCGAGAACTTTCAATTATCGTTAATGTTTATAATATTATAATTGGCTAAAGTGCATTTTGCAAAGTAGGTGATCCGGATTTGATTCACCGCGCGCCCACAGTGTTACGTCTGACATTTAACAATGGAGTACCTACTCGTTATTTTACATAGTTAGATATGTTTTATTATCATTAACAATGGCTACTGAAGGCCCGGCAGTCCTACGCAAAAAAATGTCAGTTCATTATATTGCAAAAGATATACCCATTCATGTTCAGCATCTAGGTATGGCCAAAATCTAACAGCAGATTAACATCTTCATCCAGAGGTAGGTATAGATGTAAGATTAAGATAATAAATATCAAAAGCATTAACCTACGTAATGTCAGGTAAGGTAACTTGGTAAATGTCAATACTTCCTCGCGGACCTGATTGAGTGGCCACTGACCAGCGGGATTTAACTCGTTACACTTCATCTAAATGCCATCGAACAACCGCAAAAACACGTCGATTTACTTCATCGGTAGATCGGTTTCATAATGTTACAACAAAAACCTGCAATTTCTGCGGTTTACAAATAAACTGTGGTTATTTTAGAAATCCAAATAGTCAATTAGCACTTGTTTCATAAATGTTTTTAGGTTGAGTTTTTAAGGGTTATCTTCAATCGAAGTCGGATTCTCGATTAAACTAAAATCACTTTCCACTGTAGACGGAGAGTTAGAGTGCGACCGCGATAAAGTTGACCCTCCCATGTATAGCCGTTGCATTCACGGGAGGGTCAACTTTATCGCGGCTGAACTATAGCTAGAGACAGCGAAATATTTATCAAAAGTCAAAAACAAAAGACAATAATTGAGGATAATCCTTGTTACTTACTCTAAGTCACCAAAGTAGAGCCACAGAAGCACTGTAAGTCTATGCTCTCTTTATCAAAGTAGGTCATAGTGCTTAGTTGTTGTTAGATAATAGTGCTCCACGCTTATGGCTAAAGTCGGACTCTGCTTTAGGTAAGATTAACCAAATCTGAGCAGCGATGAAAGTGTAGAAATAAAACAAAGTACCATTAGGTCATAACGAACAAAAAAAACGATGTATGCAAATGTCAGATCCTTCAAAACGATTAGAAGGCTCGAAGGACACTGCACTTACGTACGTTGTGCGCAAGCGCGAGTGGTACTGCGGAAAGTGGATCAACCGCGAAGCTCCGCGATGCAGTCTTGTGACTGTGAAGGTCGGCGACGAACCTTGCGGGAGGGGAGGGCGGCATCGCACGCGCAGCCTTTCTTTACCTTCATTTCGCGTATTATCGCTTTATTAGCAGCGTTGAACGCGAAACATGTCCATAAAAATGTTAAGAACATACTTTTTACACCTAATTATAATTTAGGTCAACAAGTATCAAGATATCGTGTTGTGAAATTGCATCTTTACCAAATCCAGCCGTAATAGTCGAACGTAGTAAATGAGTAAAATTAATTTATCGGTAAAATTATTGAACAGTAATAATATCGCGACGAAATAGGCAGACAGTTTATTAAAGTTAATAAAAGGAGGCAATTACTATCAGAAATGATTTCGTACATCAGCGTTCCGTCGATTTTTTGCAATCGATTGCTGAGGTCGGTCTTGGCTACGCGTCCGAGACTTTACGCAACGGTTGTTAAGAGTAAGCTTCGAGTCTTCGCATCGCAGATGTTAAATCATATAAATGTGTGAACGTAGTCAACACCGACATCATCTGTAACCTTGTACTAGTTTTAGCCAATCGTCATCACATCCTCGCTCTAGAGTAATGAATGTACATTATACAATAAGTAAGAAAGAAGCTCTAAATGATGTAAGTTGAAGAAGTCAATTCTAAGCTCAATGTCTAACTAAGTGCAGTTTCCTTGTGCTTTATCTAACTCGTACATACGAGTACCTAACCTAATTACACAATTTTACTAATACGCTAAATAAAGCCTAAAATAATAGATCTGTAATAATAACCCGAGGGTCTAGCCCAGGGCCATAATTAGAAACAAAGGCTGTTTGTGAATGGACTGAAGAGGCTAGGAGAAGGTAACGGCGAACATTATCCAGTAATTATCTAGTAATTTCCTTTTTAATAGCTCCCCATTATACATACATTTACATATCATGGTATGTGCAACATGTAATAATAAATTGTCACAAGCGAGCGCGGGCACAGCGGTGGTCGGTGGGCGGATGTAGTCCATATTTCGCAACCTCAGGTCACGCAGGATCGTGGGGTATACCACTAAACTACCGCCAAGGCTACCCGAAGTTCCAATAAGCCGAACTGTCAGACTAATCGGTTCATACACGCATTATTAATAGCCAACGCCATAACGCGATGATATTGAAAAATAACTCGTTAGCACTACAAGGAATTCATTGTTCAATAATATAATAACTGATTGATTTATATCTTAATTGCATATTGATAAAAGCTTTTGTTTCTCTCTACTAGTTAAATATCAGGTCATTAAGCAACTTTGCTTAAATTAGAATAAGAACACTTACCTATAATTTCAGTGCAATTAGACAAGTTTTTTATCCTTGGCTAGCAATGGATGTACCAATGCTGGGCAAAGGCCTCTACAAGGCTATTCTAAACATCCCAGTATACCTACAAGTTTTACTAAGATGTAAAGCCTCTGTCTGAGGCTTCATTAAAATCTAAGGTTTAGTAGGCCCGAGTCCTACTAGTATATTATGTTTAATCTATTTATGGATCACATAACGCACATGATAAATTTTGCAATACCAGTTGAAGTATCGATCTAAATGCGCCGTATATTTAATCTTAATCGATCTAGAGACTAATAAGAAATACGTACGTATGTGTGTACCTACAATAGCCATGTGCAGGAATCTAAATGCCTATGCAAGCAGTGCAACAACTAGCGAGCAATTTCTGGTCCATACATAACAATAAAGTTGCGAAATGCTCTTACAATCTTGGAGCAAGCGACGTAGGTACATATCAGGCAAGAATGTTCGGGATACCTAATTGATTGCACATATTATCATTCTGTAACTAGTTTAGGACGGCTCGATATGATCTGTGCATGACTGGTCTATGATCGTAGCTGTCAAAATTGTGGCTGTGCCATGGTCGGTCAGGTACGTGTCGATTTTGTGAACCGATAACTATTCACGCAGCTGCCCCGGGGATAAGATCAAACATTTGAAGGGTAACCTTTAACACGTCCTTAGCAGTCTTTTGTAATATACTGACTTGGTAAACAATAACAGAACTTTCATGTTACAAAACGCCATGACGATAGTCTCTAAAATTATTACTAAATTCACCAAAACTTGTGCTTGTTTAAAAGAATAATTACTAATTTATCCGAAAAATAGTGCAGAGATCCGTTTGGATCTCTTGGATATTTTTGGATAAATTAGTATAGTTATTCAGTTCTAGTTTTAGAACTGAAAATTGTAATATCTTGCTAATTTTAAAATCTATGATAGAAAGAAAGAAAGAAAAACATTAATTTTACATTGCATACATTATTAAACTTAAAAAATATTTGAAATTAAAAAAACAATGCAACATTAAAAGGACACATGCTCAGCATGTGCTGCGGTCCGACCGGTAAGGCAGAATCACGGCGCTGGTTTTCTGTTTTTGATAGTCAATAAACAGAATTGCCGACTGCTCTGACGGTGAAGGAAAACTTCGTGAGGAAACCTGCACACTGAGATAACCAGTGTGTGAAATGGGGAAGGCAATGGCAAACCATCCCATTAAATCTGCCACAAGAGTCGTTCTATGTGATTAATTTCTTAGAATGTTCACGACCCTCAGCAATGAGGAATACGACTTAGAAGAAGAAGAAACAGAATTAATCTAAGTTGATGTGATAATAAGTAGCATATTATATTGTTTGTCAAGGTTCCTGTCTTCGTCTATTGTTTATTGTAATCTGAAGTTTAATAAAACTTTTAAAAAATCTAAACCTGTTGCAAACCGTCTAATGCACAGCACTTAAAATCTTACCTTTTTCAGCACGATTTACACGATATATTTTACAAATTGAAGCTACTTTGCCTGAAGGTATATTACAATGTGAAATGTAATACATTGTTTGCGGTGACAGGAACGAGTTTACAAATAGTGTCAAGTTTACAAGCCAAGCTCGAAAATCAACTATCGAATTAATTATAATCCCTTGATATGACAAGTGGTCAAAAGGTAATCTCAACACAAGCATTAGTGATCCTGTGAAAATAAATGACATGACAAATTGATGGAATAAAAAGCACTAGATAACAAAGTATTCAGTTAAATGTTCATCTAAGTTAATTGTCAAGGTCATAGGTACATATTTAACAACTTGGAGAAATTGACTTTATGCAAAAAGGATGTCAGGATGGACATCAGGGAAATTGAAAGAAGCAGAAACAATACTTATGAAACTATGTTCTTTAATAGGACAATAAACTTTGCTAGTTTATATCACAGATTAAGGTTTCAAAATTCAATGTGCAGTTACCTACTACAAACAAAACTAAAATTTTCATTAGACCTTACTGACCCTAAAGTCATATAAGTAAAGATTGTAACTATAATCCTAAAAATGCTGATACATTACATACACCTGCGTAATTTGTATATCATGTAATGAAGCAGCAAACGTTACAAAACAAATGAGTAAATACTACGAAAATAAGGTGCGAATTGTATTCCATCAAATCTTCTTCATTAATTAAAAGTAGTTTGTATATTTCAAAAATTTCCAGAAGTATTATGAAAATACGAGAATTTTTGGACAATTGATGTAAGTAGCGTTAATAAAACAATATAGATCTAATTTAAAATGTAAGCTGAAATGTAGACCAACGAAATATAGACTATGTGTATATTCTAATTCTACGAGGGAGGGAGACATAGACGCAATTATGCTTTAAATAATAATATTTATTTTCACTCTACTCTTTCTAACTCTACAAGTACTCTATATTTAAATTAAGATAAATCAAGGAGCGTTAAGAAATTAAACTGCGCATAAAAGTGCAAATTACCGTACAAAATAGGTAATGTATAACATTTACCACGTGTTTGGAACACGAACTCTACATGGAGATCGCGAAGGAGATAAACTGAAATCGTGAATTGAATTGCGTAGCCCAGGGCAGGGCACGCGGCTGATTGATGCTTCACATTACCATGAAATACGATGGTGAATTGTAATACCTATAAATTGGACTGGATTCGATTAGGTGTGTTAAAGTTAAAACCTTTGTTCCGTCGGCTACTTACCCAAATTCTCTTAGGTTCGTAATAATCCGATATTTATAAAAAAGTGCTAATTTCATTCTCAAAAATTGATATAATTCGTAAAATTATAATCAATGTTAACGTAATACGCATCATCGTTATTTATCGTGGCCATTGTTAACCTCTCACCTCACACACATACAGCCAAACACCACCTCACACAACCTCATACACCCTCTCCCCTGTACACACACAGTATCCTATTATATCCCGCTGGCTATCTTTGTAAATAGATACCTACCTACTTGTTTTAAATATTGTATTGCATTGTATTGTAGTATTATGTATTATATAAGCTTTTTCGTAAAAAAATGTTTTTTTTTTAAATTAAGGTTATAAATTCATAGTCATACTACACCTAGGTAAAATTATATAATATAATTTCAGTCAAATAGCTCCCCGCGAAGTGCCCCCTGGCCGATAGTACCTAAATACTCGCGGGCGTTCCCTCGCTGAATGGCCGTACCATACCGTTTAAATAACGTTGTGTATATACGTATTGTATGTGCAAAGATTTAAAAATTCGAGAAGAGGGCCCCGTAGTCCGAATTCTGTATGTATGTTTCTAATGTTTGTGGCGTATGTGCTCCTAATATTATGGCAAAATATCCACGGTGTTCCAATGACATTGCCCGCGGCAATTTATTTAGGCACCCACGCCACGTGGTTATCGTTAATGAAATAAAAATAATATGTCGTCATCCCCATACAACTTGTATGATTATATCAAGGTAACTCTCGTATTATCTCCAAATTAAGTGGTCATGTTATGGTAATAAATTGTATGATATATTGAGAGAGAGTGAGAGAGAGAAGTGGAAGAATGAGGCAAGGAAAAATCTCACCTGTTGGGTAAAGGCCTTGAAGCCTATATATTAAAAATAAAATAAAAACTGATTCTTGCTCTACTTAAGTAGTTTTATTTATTAGTTGAACAAAATACTTATTGCAATGTTACAAAAGGTAGCCAAATCATAAATTAGGTAACAAAAGCCAACCGTGAGGCAACTCCAATTATCCGTATCGCGATGGAGTTAACTAAGTAAACAATTGAATATAAATAAAATATAAACCGATAGGCGTGTAATCGAGATCATGCCGACACTCGAGTTGGCGCGCTCGATTGTTAGCCAGCATGGGGTCTAGAGACACTCGTGTCTGCGGATTTTATTCTGCAGGTGCATGCAATAGTGACGCAAGCGCATGTAGGCTCTACCACAGAACAAAACTATTGTGACGCTAGCTATACTAATGATCCTGTTTACTTATTCATAGAATACTGACAGCCGGATGTAACAGTTAATTAAAGGTTTGTAAAAAATACAACTCGTATATCTAAAGCCCGCTCTTCACTCCCGACAGCCGCGTAACAAGAGTGTGGATGGTGTCGCGCATTTGAGATCGCGCGTCGCGGCGTTCCCCGTCCGGTGTCGGTTTTGTTGTCCCGAAGGGTTCGCGGAGCGCAAACGCGAACCCATCCACACTCGTGGTATCGTCGCAGTAGAGTGCGAGATGCGTTCGTGCATGCTATGTTACTTTTTCTTAAAATTAGCATTTCGTTGAGTAATCAGATGACGAATGAGATTAGTACCATTATGAACATTCCTGTGGATGATTTGAAAAAAAAAGGACTCAATAATCTCCAATTACAGAACCTACATAGCGTCACGGCAGCAGCAATGTCAGCATCCATCTCAGTCAAGTACGCGAACTAGACTGCGAAAAGTTGTAGAGGGACATATTTTCGCGCAGAGTTCACGGGGAATCGCGGCCAAATGTCGCGGCCGTGGTTCGCGGGCGAGTGTAGAGCGCGCTTTAAATATAGCCGGTCAATTGACTCGTGCGAGGAAGGAATTTATATCGTTAGGAAACCTGCATGTGTGAGATTCTTTTCTAGGTCAGCATCAGCTTAGAGAACTACAGAGCCAGTAATCATAGCGCGGAGTTGGCTCAAAGTTATATACTCGTAGCGTATTATTTTCTGATCGAACCTTCTGACGTGTAGACAACGAAAGATTTGGAGTTATATAAAAGTTCAAAAGCATTCAGAACCTAATTTCCAGCGTAACAGCTATTAGGTTATGGACTAACCTAAAGATACGCAATTTAAAATAGTTTGGAAATAAGCATTGAGATATCTGCAATAGTTACGCTACCCAAAGAAACAATCTGTGCGAATTAAAATGAGGAAACAGTTGTGAAACCGTCCCATTAATTATGGGGCCTCTGCTCAGCCTACTTGCGCCGTGCTAATGCGAATTTTCCACGAGATAAACCAATCCGTAACCGAGATCTGTATTTTGGTTGCTTCATAAAAGTTGTGTTTACAATAATTATTACGTTTTCATTTCTATCTAGGTACTTTTCACAATAGATAAAGAGCGAAACGAACGTTTAATTTGACATTTATTGATTCCCTTCTAATACACATTATGCGAGACATAAATCAGAGTCAAGTACCAGCAAGTAATAGAAGAAAGCTTACAGAACGTGGAAGAAACGTGGCCAGACTGGATCTAGACATGAAAACGACCATTGTTAGGTCGCAACAATAAAGCGAATTGATATGCAGTTCGTCTAAGTTGCGACTTGCGACCATTTATGGCGTAACTTAACTAGTTGACATTCTGACCGAGACGTTCGGATATTCGGATACTGTATCAGCTTTCCATTCAATTGCGTGGTAGAATGTTCAGTCGTAATGAACCAGATGCCTTTTATTTTGCAGATAAAGTTACAGTATAAATATTTTCTCCTTTCGTTTTTTTTCTACATGCTTTAAAACTAATCAGTATAATGTGATACTGACGATTTACCTACTTCGTTAATTTTTATTTTTATTTAGGACTAAAACCGTGTTTGATCATAATTTTACCTGATGGTAAGTGACGTGACGATAAGTCCGAAGATGGAGCTCGCGGGGTTAGAATTTATCCCAAACATTGCCGGAACAGAGAGGAGGCTTATATCCTGCAGTGGGACATGGGCTGATGATGATGATGACTGCCGCAACACATCAACGTCGAACGAAGTGAAGATTTCTGTCAACAGATTTTAAATGTAGATGGTGAATGGTGGGTAGCTAGGCGGATCCAGTGACTGTCCTACCACCAAGCAAGGTTGCTCGAGTTAATCGCCAAATCTAATACTTAAACAAATTCTCGGAATAACAAAACTCCAATACCTAGTGCCGGATCAAATGTAATTTTTACGCCCCAATCGAGTAACAGACATATTCCACAGCAATACTTAGGCTGCCATTGCGCATTGCAGAGATGGCAAAACTAGATCAAAGGATTTATAAGGAGTTGTAGGGCGAACTCGATCGATTATTGCCCTTATGTCGCAACTGAATTCGATTTCCATGTGTGGTAAGCCCTACAAATTCCTATAGATCAGTATGAATTTAATTCGGGACCTGTCTTTATGTAAAATACATTAAATATAACAAGAGTTACCTAACTCTAATGTAAAAATTAAAAGGGGTTCAGTATCTTTAAATAAATACCTACGTGTCATGATTGAAAAATTGTAAAAATGATTGAAAATCGTTTTCCAATGGCTTGACTCAGACACCCGGAATATTGAACAGAGCACATGAATTTAAATTCAGTTTATGATTATTTCTGAATGTTCTGTCAAAAAACTCAATCCATAGCATGGGATCCAGAATTCAGAGACGGCAATATTAAACACCTCCCTCCAAATCATCTAACATTTGTTATTGTATGTATACTACAATTCCTTTTTATAATAATTATATTCATCTATTGCTCAATGAAGTTCCATTGAAAATTAATTCAGATAAGAAATGTGACCGCGCAGCAAGCAAATAGATCCGTGTGATAATTTGAATTCGTCTCGACTGCGTAACACCTTTGCAAATCCAAGAGTCAGGCGCGACGTTCCGAACTATTTACCATGTGACTTTTAATAGGTACAGCGACTTTTTGTATGATAACATAGCGTAAAATTAAAGTGCATAATGGTATTTATACCTGGAGAAATTGTTGAGGATTGATGTCGTAATGAAGAAGCGGAGAGCTATAGGACAGCCGACTACAATGTTGCCACATTTATCACAGGGTTGAAGAGTACATATTATGATTCCGTGTATGTATGAGGCCATTTTGGGAATGACCAATATCATCTCATTTTGGAAAATGGTTGTCGGCAGCTGCATAAATCCTTTTTGTTGTAATTAGGTTAAGGTTTTATTTGTCAATAAATGCTGCTGGCTGGCTGAAGGGCGAAGAAAAAGATAGTGACGTTTGGTTGGTTGGACACATTGGTGATCGGATTTGGAGGCAGTGGTGCTGATGATGGACAGAATCGGAACCCTTCAGACAGCCAGCAGCCTTAAAATTTAGCTTTTGTTTTATTTATCGTAACTACAGTTTAAAAAGTGGTACTCTTTGGCCGGATGTTTTGCTACATAAACCGTTAAGACCGTATCAAGACTGTAAAAATTTCCAAAAAATGGAGTGAATTTTGATCTTACATAGATCGCAAATTACAGTGTGAAATTAACAGACTCTCTTACGTCGACTCGCTTGATTACGGTCGACAACATTTAAACGTAAAGAGCTGTCGATTTTCCAAATTGAAATTGAGTTACTTTGACTTAAGACTTTTCAGTTTTCAGTATCTATTTAATAGATACTGAAAACTCGTCGACTAAAGCATACTTCGTTTTGGTTTAACATCATTTTTATTAAAGTTTTAAGATTAATAATATAAGGGCACTCTATTAGGAACATAATTATTATTCATTACTTAAATCTACTTACGTAAAAAATTTAGAATTAAAATATAAAAATATAAATACAAATTCATACATTAAATAAATACAACATGAAAATCAATTCTACAAACTAAACTTTATAGCTACAGAAAATACCTGTGGAAATACTCGAGCCAAATATCAGTTCTACTAAAACAATATAATTGACACTTCAATTAATCTATCAAAGATTTATAAAAATATAAGATACTTAATAATAATAATTTATGTCTACATATACTGTTGTCAATTTATTATAATTTACTAGCAAATTTATTTCATTTACAACCTGCCGGCGTCTGTATTTCCCGAAACCTACAACCTTGGGATCTTCAAGACCAGAGTGAATAGGCATTTACTGGACCCGCATGCTCCATCGTCGACCTCATCGTCGCTTACCATCAGGCGACATCGAGGTCAAATGCGGGTACAGTAGTAAATAAAAAAAATACACTAATGAAATGAAATGAATTTAAATTTATTTGCCAGAACATAGTGAAAATAACAGGTGATTTAATAAGCATAGGTATCACCACCGACAACGGTATGCAAATCTTTTCTGCTATTTGTTAGTGTCGTTGAGATACTCTTTTATGGACTAATAACATTTGTCTAGAAACCACATGGAAATATTAGTGTTAAATAGGCTAGCAGGACCATTTTTAAGGCGACTAGGCGGAAGAAAATATTTGAGAATACCTTCATTTTTCTCCGACTTTCATCCTACTGGCCAGCAGGACTCAAAGCTTTCAGTATCATCGTCTCATCTTTAACAATTTCTTTACTAGTATTTACATTACACGTTGCATATAGCCTGGTAAGCTTCCAGATGGCTGCCATCTTCTGGCGAGAGGGTTAGTTGCCGACTAGCCTTGAGGAAGACCACGACACCTGGTCGAGCCCGGATCGGCTCCGTGTCGCATACCTCGCCGGTGCCAGACGTGATAATAATAAGGCTCGGGCTTGGACGGTTTATGGTGTTGTATGAGTCGCCGCTTTCCACCTGTGGATAATTACTCTATGTAATAGGGTTATAAGTTATTTTTTTAAATTCCATCAATAAAATTACATGCACACCCTGAAATGGATCTAAAATTCGTTTTTTGCTATCTCAACTAACATCTGAGATATTAATGGTTAAACTTAGTACTGGAGAGATGCTCTGTCTCTTTTTAGCAAAACAGTCCTTTATATGAAGCCAGGACCTGCTTGTATAGCGCTAGGGAAAGTCGACGTCATTATTCTTATTGCCGTTTCTTTCTACCGACTGAAATGAAATGAAATTTATTTTATTCGCACGAAACACGGTACATATAAGATAGTAGTATTGTTTGAATAGATCATACATGTTTCGCTATTATTTTGGCATGCAAAAAATTTTTACGACACGAAAAGCAATAATAGGTTAAAAATCGCAATAATAGAATAAAAATTAAGTCCTCCAACTAGCCATAAGGTTAATGTCTGATTTTTTAATTGCCTGTAGGTATTTTATTTTTCAACGAATTTTAATGCTGTTTTCACATTTGACAGTCAATTTATGACTATTTCTTAATTTTTAAGTAATGCATTAATATTTTGATACTTGGAAACTACCCTTTCAGCAAAGATTTTGAAATTCACCTATGTAGATTACTCGCTAGAGAAGTTTTCTATAGAAACCGCATCCTCTGTACCTAATTGTCTGTATGTGTGCGCCATTGGAAATACACTCTTTCTTTCTTTCTTCGGGATCCGTGCTAGGGGAGCCAAGTGGACGGAAGATTTCTTTCTTTTGAAATGTAAAATGTATGGAACTATACGCGCATTTTCCCAAATCCTTTGGCTCGCAAATAGTGATCACATCATCATTCGAGAGGGAGCTTCTAGTACGATCGATTTCTATGATTTTCAGCTTAATTGAATGCCCATTTAATATCTGACACCATCGTAGCTGAAGGATGAGAGGAGAGTAATAACAAAGTTCATAGATGGAGTCATCAGATTAGGCACTCCCATTTTCATTTCATGCAATAAATAATACGAGCGAGTCGAATTCGAAAACCAACACAACGGAGTTATTATTACAAAGGACCATTCGTAGTCTGTAGTTTAATGGCAGCATATCAATATTGCAACCACAATAGCGAGCATATTCTGCGACCACAATCGCTTTGGCATGATTTCGAGTCGTGAGTGGTGTCCAATCGACAAATATATTCGGCGCCCGAATATACATGTGTGCATCGACTACTAGCGAAAGTATACCATCTGTCAAAATTCTACAATTTAAATTCTACGAGTAACTACGTATTTTTAGTATAGTACAATTAAAATAATAATTAATAGTAACTCTCTTCTATTTAATTTATATGCACCTGCCTTACAATATCTGTATGACCGAATGGTTAGTTGGTAAAAAATGCCGCATGGCATTAAGCTCGCCTCATATACTATTTTTGTGCATTAGTGTTAAATAATAAATTTGAAGTTTATGGCGAATGCATTAAGTTTCATTTTAGATTACAGAAATTTGACAGATGGTATACATTAGCTATTATAGGTCGACTGTACAATGCGAACATCGAAGTGTTTCGGCGTGAGGCAATCGTCAATATTAACTTACCCTGATCTTAATAACAGCGAAGTCAGGCACAGGTGGCCGCCATATGCAGCTATTGGCGTCTTCCATCTGCGGGTTGAACAGGAGCTGGTCCGTGCTGTAGCTGGTGTAGTCCAACATGGCAGTTAGAGTGGGCACGTCGATGTGTTTCGGGGTGAGCCCTGCTCGTACCACATTGTCTGAACACGCCATGCATTCCACACAATCTGGGAGAAAATACACAGTGATAAATGTACAAGTAATATTTAGTTTAGTCTTTCTTAACTACTACGAAGTTACCTACATCATAATCAGAATGTAAAAACCAAAGATTTTGAAATTGTAAAACTCAGTGAAACAAATAAAAATGTAATCACAACTGCATGTATGTAAAACCTGAACTCTTTACACAATAAAGATTTCATTCAAAAAGGGTTATTATAAAAATAAATGACTACTTAAATGATAAAGAGCCTTGGTCCTAAATTCAGCTCCAGCTTTTCACATTGTGTATATGATTGTATTCGTAATTATTGTAAGATATATTTATTTTAAAAGATGTGCTGCTGAAAGTTTCTTGCGCCGTTTCTTTCCTTACAGCTACAGTACCTTACGAAGCGGTGATAGAGTAAATATGACATTGCAAAAATGTACTTTAAGGTTACTAACAATAAAAAAATTGATTTGTTTTGACCTAGGGCCCTACTAGTCTGATTTCTGTCGTAGAAACATATCAAAACTTTTGTAACAGAAAAGAGTCACGATCAGACAAGAGAGAGATAAGTAGATTCTGACAAGAACTTCTGGCTCTGGTCTGAAGATCATTTGTCATCCAGAGATTTGATACGAGTCTTAGATTTCAGCATGTTGTATGTTTAAAAATGTGTAATGGAAGAAAGACGGTTGAACTATGTACAAGTGAATTACACATTGCATAGTACACACTCCGCGCCACACATGTAGTTTGCTCTGAAGTAATTGCGGTATTTGTTTGTTCGTTCGAGAGGCTGGGTATTTAACCTTTATACATGCACTCAGAAAAGACTTGTTGTTTATTGATAATTGGAATCTCATAAAACTGGATTAACATTAGTGGCTGGCAGTATTGTTAATCAATTGCCAAAAAAAAACGAATGGTACGCAGGAGCAAAATATAGGTACCGCAGAATGAGGGCGATAGGCTGGGGTAGAGCACGCAAACACTCAGATGGAACAGAACTATCTAGATGTCTGATGCGATCTGTACAAGAATGACTGAAGGTTTTCTTTTCTATAGATTTTTTTTCTAACTTATTTGTATTACCTCCGCTCAAATAAGCGTGTGGTAAGTTTGGCTTGAGGAAGATGGCCTGTCCAGGACGCAGCTCCAAGTAATTCATAAAGTAAGGTGCCAAGCACCCCACGTCACCAGGAAAGTCGCCGTGTAGTCGTCGTAGTAATGGATAGAGAACTGACGACTGAGTTAACGCATCTGGAATATGAGTAGATATAGATAATACCACAAAGTACTATAGCTTGTTTGTTACAAATCCATGATCATAAACATATTAAGGGAAGGATGAAGGATGGGATCCGATTCCTTTCCATCAAGGTTGCCCAAAGGACATTTGGCAAAAGTTGATAGCGCAAATATGCAATCAAAACATACATTATATTGTGGACAGTTCGCTTCTGAAAGAGAACAGTTCGCTTCTGAAAGAGAACAGTTCGCTTCTGAAAGAGAACAGTTCGCTTCTGAAAGAGAACAGTTCGCTTCTGAAAGAGAACAGTTCGCTTCTGAAAGAGAACAGTTCGCTTCTGAAAGAGAACAGTTCGCTTCTAACCAGCCCGTTACTACATTACATTACAAATCATCTCATAAATGCTAAATCCTGTAGTTAAAAAAGCCATAATAAAGTAGTTTCTACCTTCATTATCCAGTCTTCTCAGCAAGGTCTGCAAGCAGGTGCCTACTGCTGTGCGGTCACATGTCATCAGAGACTGGAACACAGGCTTAAGGACCTCACCACTCTCGCCTTGCTGCTCATGAGCTAGGAGATTGTCTATGCTTTCTTTGGACAGGATTTGTGTAACTTCTGGTAGCTCTGTAAATAAAATTAAAGTGACATGAGATTTATGCTGTGGTGGCTACTAACTAAATATGTACCTTTGAAAATGTTTTGGTTATACCAAAAGAACGAATGAATAGATACACTAACTGAAGAAATGCCTTTTGGCCCTACTAGCAGAACCACATAGTTGGACTGGGCCACAGGCAACAATGTATTTTAATGTAGTAACGGGCTGGTTTCCACAACTCGATGTCTAATGCGCCTATTTTGCGTATCACAGGCAACAAACAAGAGAGTATGAAATAAATAAATCTGAACAGAAAGGAGGAGCAGTTGTCGAATCTTGTAATAAATGACTACTCATATATTTAAAAAAATGGTTTTATGGTTTGTAGTATTACACTGTAAAAGATGCTTACTTTTCAGGAATCCTTTAATCTCTGTCAGTTGTCTAAAGCCACAGAGGGCCTCAAAAGGAGTCAACGCTATAGCCAGTTCGGGCTTGTGATTTGGGTCCTTGTACATATCTGGGAAGTTTCTGTGAAGTTCCTCGGCATGTTCCTGAAACAGAAAGTAACTGGTGCATTGATATTGATACTGTAGATATGTTATGGACAAAGTGATTAATAGGACATTACTCATAATGTCCAGACAAAATAAATAACGCCCAAAATGAGGCGGCAATATGATTATAACTATGGCTGGTCAAAGTTTTGTTAAGAATAAAGATAAGTGGAAGGAGCCATGGGGGGCTCATTCCATGGTTGTCATAATGCAAACTAACATAACCGACAACATCCTAGTCGGTTTCTCGTCCTCTAGGTTTCTGTGACATTTTTCCCAATTCGTCTTGTCATTATTCATAAATAGTGCCACCATTAATCACTTAGTCCATGACAGATACATTAGTATTGGTGCACAATAAAATTAGAATGAATTAACCACAAAGTTAGATAAAATAAATATTTGGTATGTTTTTTTTTATGTATAACTAAACCCGCATTTGACCTCGATCTCGCCTGATGGTAAGCGACGATGAGGTCGACGATGGAGCATGCGGGTCCAGTAAATGCCTATTCACTCTGGCCTTGAAGATCCCAAGGTTGTAGGTTTCGGGAAATACAGACGCCGGCAGGCTGTTCCATTCCTTAGCCGTTCGCATAATGAACGAAGAAGCAAATCGCTTAGTACGAGCAGATGGGATATCAACAACATAAGGATGGAACCCATGATGTGATGTAATATGTATTAATTTTTAATGAAATGTAATTGAACCACTGATTTGTTGATAAGATCACAAAACTTGAAAATTAGTAATTAATATTTTGTATGTAACAATAAATAGTAAATAGGCATTTACTAAACCCAACATGGACATCATTGTTGCTTACCATCAGGCGAAATTGAGGTCAAATATGGGTTTAATGGTAAATAAAAAATTTAAAAATATTCAACTGAGATTAATATCAACTTATCTTTTATCTTGTGGTGTGTCCTTTCATGACACAAGGTTTTAACCAAATGTCATGATAATAATTATATGTTTGGTATCTTTATTTACACACCACCTACTGGCTTAGTATTTAGTCTTAACTAGTCTAACTTGTGCACTTTTAAAATGCTTGTAAATAAATATTACTTGTAAGATTATACATTTTTTTTTCTATCTTTGATGCAGAATGCCTGTACCTCATACCAAAAAAAACTACATACTAAACTACTACTACTCGTCGCCAATGCGATGTTTGTGTGTAAGTGGGTACGGAGCAAGCGGGAGGGAGATGAGTGAAACCACCGAGCGATGGATCGAGACTGATTTATTAGTAACATAAATGCACCATACACCACAGTTATTATATATAACACAATAATTACCTTCATTGGATGTGCCTGAATTGATAAAGCTTTGCGTATCGATAATACCTTCAGCAGAAAGGGCACATTCACACCAAACTGCTTCTTGACTTCTGGACCAATAGCATCATGATTATCCTTTATATACTCCGACAACAGCACATCTCTCTCAATGATAAGTGCAGGCCCATTTGGATGGGTACCCATCCACAGCTCTGCATAGGGCTTTGAAGCATCAATGGTTTCATTGGGATCAGCACTAGATGTAAGTTGAGCCACAGTACTCTCTTGTCCCAATTTACCCCACTCGTAGTTCTGGACTTTGCATTTTAACTCCATGTTGAGTGTCTGTACGATAGCACAATAAAATAACCAAGTTAGAATTTTACACCGCTACTTTTTATTTTTTAAGGTTGCTTTTTGTGTAAAGAACTTTTAGAAATGTTATTAATACTGGGTATAATAAGTCATTTTGTAAGGATAAACTAGTAATACAATATATGTATCAAAAAGTAGATAGAGCTGATTTAGAGTTTATTTTTATCTCAGATTTTATGTAATTGAAATGCAACTTACTGCGTGCAAAGTTGGTGACTCGATGCGACAATGCACACTGCACTAGATGCGACAATTCACATACGTCACAAGCAATAAACGCTTATTATCGGCAATTAACTACACCATCATAATTTATCAGCCGATAAAAGAATGTTTCAAGTTTCATCCGAAGTTTACAGCTCGTTTATAGATTACGGTAAAAATAAACTACGTTCCATTGGTTGTTTCAAATAAAGGTTTGATGAATTTTTAGCTGTTAACGCGGTAATGGACCATGAACAGTTGTCAACGTATATTATTTCAACTGGGAGAGCGTTCCATAACCAGTTAAAATAATTCACATTGACAATTATCCGTCTTCCATTACCGTGTTAACAGCTAAAAAAATATCAAATTTTTATTCGATACAAGCAATGGAATGTGTATAATTATTAATGAGAATAATTTCAACTGGTTTTGGAATCCTTAATGTTCTAGCTTTCGAGTTTTGGCGGGAAAGTCGCCGGAGACGGTTCTACGGTGTTTATTTTATTGCTCAAAAATTTGTTTTCTGGTGATTTTGATAGCTAAAATTGGTGTAGTTTTGTCTAGCAAACTTCAGTAACAGTGACAATTTGTTGAACTCTTAAAATAAACTTCTCGTTTGGTTCGTTGTGTAGTTTCACTCTGTGATTCTGCGGCGGGCCATGAGAATTCTCCAGATACTAGACCGGTTGAAATTTCCGTCATAACTCCTAGGAGTGTTAAAATGTGTCTACACCACAACGTTTAGACGCTGAAAAAAAACTGTTTTAAATCGCTTAATGTTTAGACTGATGGCCTGTGTTGCCAATGCCTTGTTAAATAAAATAATAATAATAATGTTCTAGCTTTCTATCGTGCAAAAAACCGGACTGTCATTTTGACTGTTGGGCTGATGGCCTTTGTTGCCAAGCCATAATAAATTTAAAAATAATGATAGTCTGTTTCACTCATACATGGGTAATTTCGTTTTTAAGAGAGAGATAGATGCGGAATTAGTTTCCTTGCTCCAATACCTCATACTATGCGCGAACTAAATACGCCAATATTCCCCACCAGGGGAACATTTCTTTGATTTCTGTAGGTAGGTACATAATTAATTACATATTATGTACCGCCAATTATGTACTTTAAGTACTCCCATTTTCCAAGATATAATCATTCTACAAAGAAAACAAATGTCTATTTTATTTAGGTTTATTGCTCATTTTCTCCACATATTCCTTTACGTCATCCCTGAGGCTCCCTAGCACACTTAGTTCAGGTGTTTTTTTCGCCAACGTCACTAATTCAGGCTTATCTTCATTGCTGTTTATATTGTTAAACTTTAATTTGTTCTCCACCATGCTAACACGTCTTGAGAGTTGTGGGGGAATAGCAAACCCGGAGAGACCTCTATTAGTGATTTCCACATTTGGTCCTTCTTCCAAAGGCTCGCATATGCTAGGGTCGTTTCCAAAATTATTGGTATCCTGTTCGAATTTAATACTTTGCCTAGCATTCTTACTGGAAGGACTATATTTCAGTTCCAATTCTTTGAGATCCAAGTAAGGGTACTTCTTCATTATGACTAACTGTTCGTAATGACGGAGATCTTCCTCGCTCAGAGTGTTTTTATCAGAACTTTTCAGCCCTACGTGATCGTAAATATTTTTACCGAAGTCTTGCGTGGAATCTTTGATTCTTTTTAAAGCGTGTTCGATGTTTGAGGCCATCTTCTTGGTTCGTTCTACGATGTTTTCATGATGGGCGGGGATGTCACATGTTTGTAATGTGTCTAGAAACGTTTAAAATAATTACAGAACATACTATTAGAATAACCAGTTAGAATTCCCTGTATCATGGGAGATAATCAATATATAATTATAATAAAATAAGTATACCTACCTACTTAAATATTTAATGACAATGACACCCAGGACCCAGATTTAAACTCTCCTTACGATCAAGAATCGAACCGGGAAGGGAAAGACTTTTCCATAGAAAGTGACAGGTGCACTACATACCTATGGAGGTAGAGTAGAAGCCGAATATATAATACTTGATGGTTTTCGGTGCTCAAGAACTTATGTACCATTGACTTTTTATCGTATGAAATTAAAGGCTACTTACTATTTCCATAATAAGAGTCTGAGGTTTCTCTGTGTAGAGGGAAAGTGTAGTTAAAAGAGAGGCACAGTAGAATACAAATAACGGTCAGAACCGCCCCATATCTCTGCATTTTACTAAAATAATTAAAACATTGCGTTAATTTATTTTCCTCCAGTGTAACGACGTGTACAGTTGACATAATTAATAAAAAGTTTATACCATTTAACATGAAGGTTAAGTATCTTACTTAGAACTTCATTGGTTTTGCTTCATTTTATCTAAAGAAATTTTATATTAGGATATATTTAACCTCTTTGGGTTGTTTTGTTTTTACAGTACGAAACATTAATCTTTGTTTTATGATTACATATTTCTTGGTTTTTACCACAGACATCTACTTAAGTATAAACGGGAAAGAGTAAAAACCTACTTTTTACTCTTTCCCGTGAAAAGAAGTTATAAGTTTTATACATTTCTTTGGTCACCTGACGAAAGTTTCATAATATTTTTAATCAGTGTTTTAAAATTGTTCGCTACCGCCGAACAGCGAACATCATTTCTCTTTCTTTCTTATAATAAAAGATAGCTAGCTTTCCAGAAACTTGAATAACTTTCCACCCTTGTCCCGCCTTTCGGGACGACCGAAGCCGCAACGCGCGCTCCCATTGGCCGCAATCCACCCTTTCCATCCCTATTGCCATTCAGGGTGAGACGGGAAACCATAGTGGGCGGAGTTGCGGTCCTTTGGGAACATACACCTGAATCGGGAACGTCAATCCACGTGTTCGTTATGGCTGGACGTGACCACAACGCGCGATAGTGGAAATTGTTTTGAAGTCCGAAAAAAATAGTGAAAGATTTTTGTGTTAATATTTTAATTAATTAGGCAAGTGTTTAATAATAATTAGTTTCCTTATTTAAGCTAGTGAAATTAGGTAAAGAAATAAAACCCAGATTATTAAAAATGAGTGAAGAAATAAAACCAGAAAAAACTGTAGACTCTAACACGCCGATACAACAAACGCCGCGGCCGTCGTCGCCGCGGAAATTCTTTGCTCGATTGTATGGGCACCTCGAGGAGTCAACCGCTCCAAAGGATGCGGTGGAGACCCCTGGCTGTGAGAGTGAGAGTTCCTCGGATGTCGAGGTGGAGGAGAATGAAAGTAGATTGGAGGGATTGGCAGTAAGTCCGCCGTTGTGGCCTCCACCGCCGCCGCTGCCGCTGTGCCCACGACCGTTGATGCTGCCCCATCAGCAGTTGGCATTCGGTGCTGGACTCGCTGCTTTTTGTAAGTTTTTCTACTTACCTTTATATGTTCGAGTAAAAGCTGAGAAACTCAAATACAAAGTTGTGGTGAGTTGTCTTATCTACTAAACTAATCTAACTCACTACTACAACGCACGTCCCGACGACGTAAATTCAATCAAGGCGCAGCCGAATCATTCACAGTAAGGGTCATGCATGAGTCTGCATGACCCACCCCAAAATCTTCGTGTTACTAATTTCATAAGGTTACTAACTTATAGGTGCATAGCACTTTATAAACGAATATGTGAGTAGATATTGGTATGTAGGTAATAATTGATTCAATGTAGGCGGCGATCTCAACCGCAAAAGCTTTTATTTTGATCTCAAAGGGGTTGAAAACTACTTGTAGTTAATGATTGATGCAATGTAGGTCTTGGTGTATATGTAAGTGCCATATATTTATTTATATTATAAATGATATATATTATTATATTATATTATATATATAAATTAGAATATTTTATAATTTAGTATTTAAATAAATTGGAAATGGTAGTTGAAATGTGTTCCGCGTGCTGGATTTGAATAAAATTAAATTAAAAAGAACCAGCTTGCGGAAATAATATTCTACCACTTTTTCCAATTTATTTTAGTCCGATATTTTTTGGGAGATGATTGTACCAATAGTTATTACTTATGATGGAGAACATTGTGAGATTAATGATGTGATATCTCATAGGAAGTATTGAATTCATTGCATCCATCATAAAGCAGAGAAAGAAGTCCACTCACGCTTCAACCGGCGTTCTTTCTTCCGAGCCTGTGCCCATGTCCAATCTTATCTTATTTTTTGAGTCGGGAATTACTCAGCGGCACTTCGACCCTTGATGATCTTTTGTGCCTACCCCATTTTACGCACTGGTTATCTCAGTGTGCAGGTTTCCTCACGATGTTTTCCTTCACCGTTAGAGCAGTCGGTAAATGTACGTAAGTCGGTAAAAATACGAAAAACTCATTGGTACATGGCACTGCACGGTTTCGAACCCGGGCCTCCCGCATGGGAGTCCGGTGTTCTAGCCACTGTGCCACTGACGCTCTTGCCCATGTCCATGTCATGAGAACGTAAATAAATTATTATTAGGTACCTACGCGTGACAATAGATACCTATGTAAATAGAATATAGTAGGAACGATTTTACCAACTTTGAAACAAAAATAGCGTCTATATCGATTTTGCTCTCCAATTTAAATCCTAGTACAATTTGTGTGCTTTAGGTTTATTAAAAGGATAATATTATTCAGGGCTGCTAAGAAATAAAACGGTTTCTAACCGTTTTCACTGGCTAATATTAGTTCACAAGCATTTTTTTTGCAGTGCGTAAATTAGATGGGTTTTAATTTAAACGTCGAGCTTCAAAAAAGTTCTGAATCGACAGTATCACTTATGCAAAAAATATTAATATCAAGTAATTGTAAATTGTAGACGGACAGCTGATATAATGACTTGGCAGCAAATATTATGCGAGGGCAGCATTACCAAGGAAGCATTGCTATTCAGCGCAGAACAGAATCGGATGGTAAATTATTTTATGACCACGCCAGAACCGGATTTAGTAGATATTTTTCATCTTAGCCTCCATCAAGTTGCAGCCATACATTCAGATATCGAAAAATTTATTCATAAATTATTAGTATTATTGTTATTTTCAGCTGCTCTACATTTGTTGCCAACCTATTATTTTTACGACCTACCTACTTTTTTTAAGATAATTTTTTTTTAAATGAGTTAGTTAGACTCAATGCCGAACTCTATGCCAGCAAGAGATAGTAAAATGGTCTTGTTCTTTATAGAACTAAATGGATCTCTACATATTTTTTTTTTACAGAAAAGCACTCACCGACATATAAATACAGACATCAAAGAAAATTCTCCCAATGGGTCCGTACCCGCTTAGCCGTAAAAATAAAATATCACTAGAAAAATATTTGAATAGAGCTGGTAGATAAGCCTCCTTGTGGCGTAGAGACCTAATCTCAGCTCAACCAACTCTTTGCCGGACGCTTCTTTATGAATATTGAATGGAAAACGCGATACAGTATCTATTACTTTTCTCCTTTTCTCTGTATTTTTATTACAAAATGTTCTTCAAGGGAATAAAATTTATCCCGGGAAAATAGATAATAATATTGTATGAAATATTTATTGAAGGTTGTTTTATAGGTATTTTAATATATTAAACTGTGAGAATTTTTTTATCATCATAGGCGTTTTTTAAGTACCTACTTACGTACTCAATTTCACCATAAATCGTTTCACAATCACAAGCCTTAATTATTTCACGTAGGCACTGAGATAAGTAGGTACTTATACGTTGTAATTTTGGATATTTTACAGAGTAAACCTGAAGACCCAATGACCACAGAAGTCGTCTTCAGGTCTGATTAGGTAGATATAATTGCAGTAATTGATTTTACCATGTCTTATAAGAAGATACTTAAGTGAAATCGCATTAAAAATTAATATCCCCCTGGATAAAGTCATGTAAAACGGCCAAAGTGGCGATTGGTACTTACAGTTTAGACATTAAAGTGGAAGATATATTAAATATACCTACTCGCAGTTACATAGTCGTTGACCGCTTCGACGACCGACCTGCGGTGGACGACCTACGGTCACCGACCTCCGTTGTTACACTTGGTCGTTGACCGAAGTTGTCCAACGTCATTCGCTCGATGACAAGTGACACTTTGACGTTCGACGCATGCGGTAATTCACATATAGGCGGTAGCCGCATGCCGTGACCGCCCAGGCGGTCGGTCACCTTAATAGACAAAAGGACTCTTCTCTACAATCGAATAACATAAACAGGTGTTCAATAAATACTTAATTGTTTTATGAATTCACTGAAGTACTTAGGTATCTTTCTCAAACAATTACAATACCTCTATTGTCACTCCGTTTCGGATTCGTTTCCGAGAAACAATACTGTGCTTATAAACAATTTTCTGTAAGCTCATTACGGGACCCATTTTCCTCCACAGGGATTCTTATCGCCATGAAAATAGAATCATAATGGTTTGTCGCGTCGCTGAAAAACGGTTGGGTTGCGAAACACAGTGTTAGGGCTGTAGTTAGGGCGGGCGGTGAAACGCAGAGACGAATTCAGGTTTCTAAATGAGGGTTTTTATCAGCCAAACAGCATAAACATATCATTCATCATAACCTAATGCGGACGATTTTTTTCTTCCGTCGAGTACAGGTACTATAAAGTACAGAATATATCGACTAAGGCAGGGATTCCCAACCTTTATTGCATTGAGTCTCCCCGGATGATAAAAAATGTATGCCCCCTTTTAATTTTTTCATTGTTACAATAAAAAAACACATCATTTTTACGACATTTATTTCTCAATTACAAGCATAATCAACGCCGTGGCCTGACCGAATGAATTAAGGAGTGGATTTAAGACTTCAAATGGATTTTTCTTTAGAATGTCCGAACATATTGGGCCCCTTTATCTCTTTATGCCCTCTAAGGAGGCGCGCCCCACTTGTTGGGAAGTCCTGGACTAAGGTATGTAGGTACTTTCTCCAGTGTTGTCAATACCAGAAAATGAATTATTTTTTTCATCTAGGAATGCTGGTCCAATTCGGTAGTTTACAAGTAACAAATATTAATTGCATTTCTTAAAAAGGAATTTAAAAAGGAGGAGGGATGCCCCAAATATTCAACACTCATAGAAATAACTTTCATAAATTCTGCGCGACCTCCTAGGTAGATATATATCGAGGATGCAACAAAAATTCCATATAGAGCCGAAATGGGAGTATTCACTATCGATAACTAAACAACAAAATAAATCAGCTGTTCCATACAAAAGCTCAATACTTACACGATCGAAGTGTACCTACACAGCTAATTTTTTTCGCGTTATTAGTTGGCCCTATAGTAAAAGTTGGTCAGTTATGAATACTGAACACTCCCTATTCGGCTCTACATGGGGTTTTTGTTACTGTAATAGGAGATAATCCTTCAATTAAAAAAAAAATTGCACTAGAGCCACAAGTTTTAGCACACACAATGGTATACCATTAAACGTATCTACATGTTGATTGGCTACGTATACGTAGCCATATAGCCTAGTAGATACGTTCCTTTCCACCAAATTTTTTTTACCCTTCAGATTCTCGCCATGATGTCTTAACAGATTTTTAGATCTGCTATTTTGAAATGGCCCTATGATGCCATGATATATATTTATCATCACAATTTTACTAATAACTTTGAAAAATTAAATTAAATTAAATTAACCCCAATAACGAGAAATTTATGATATCTTCAAAAATGACGTTTCGTTTTGCTTTTCTGTTTACGGTGCTTGTGGCTCCATCTACGCAACGCTTTGCGTTTTATGTCCTATTGTTTCCACAACGTGGAGCTTGACGTGTCTCCAGCTACGTGCCTGTAGTGAGGCCTGACGGCTCGCTTGGGCGGCGCGGTGTTGAATTGCTGATGCGATTACGTCACCACGACTCGGTGCCTTGCTATAGCGCCGAGCCGCGATCCATTCGGAGTTGCTCTCATGTGAAAATTGCTGGCACTGTTCTGCTACTCCGCTATGAAATCTGTCCATTGTTCAGCACTAATAACTATTACGATACAATACAGGATATGGAGTTGATTAATATGTATAACCGTGGCGTAGGCGTCGGAGAAAGAGCTGGCATGGAAATAACCAGAACATTCGACGGTTACTAACTAAAGTATAGTGGATAGGCGATGTAACGAAATTAAGAACATGACAAAGTATTGGAAGCTGCGAACAGATTGGAAAAGCTAATAGCCACAGCCCAATCCCACTTGCCCTGGATGGGTATTTCACTTAGTGCCAGAGTGGTTAGTCTATCGAAAAAATAAGATATCATACAGGGTGGAAACGATAAGTGATCTCACTATATAATTCCTAAACTATACAAGATATTGTAAAACTTTTTACTGATGTAGAAATTACGTCAGGGGCTTAATAAATTGATATAACTATCTGAAAAAAAAAACAGAATATGTCCAAAATTTTAATTTTTCCTACTCTCATACATTTACTATGAACTAAAGAGAGATGATTTGGAAAATTACGTCAACTGATATTTTTTTAATTTAAAATTTATTTATTTTAATTAAAATAAAATAAACAAAACAATAAATAAACAATTGTTTATATTACATTAAAAATTAATGAAATTTTGGCAGCATTCTTCTTTTGTTTTAGTTTATTAAGTTTAAGCAAAAGGTACAAAATTCATACAGCCATTCAGATTGTATTAGGTACTCTTTTAAAGTAGCGAAGTAGAGTAACACGTGTATTTACTATCTATCACAATTATTGATAAAGATACAATACTTATCTCGTAATTAACAAGTGCATAAAATCTTCTTAAGTACATAACTGATAAAAATATCTCGATAAGTGCCATGTCATACTAAATGTATGAGAGAGGGAAAAATCTAAATTTTGGGCATATTCTTTTTTTTCTTCCAGATAGTTATTAATATCAATTTATTAAGCTAGACACGTAGTTTCAACATCAGTGAAAAGTTTTACAATATCAGTATAGTTTAGGAATTATAGAGTGAGATCACTTATCGTTTCCACCCTGTATACCTACCTTCTTAAGTCCAACATCATACTTGGTTGGAACTTTCAAAGAGATGCAAGCATAATAAATAGTCCTTAACATGGACGTAAGTTTTGGTACTTCCATGGTCCTTAATTGTTCTTTGTCCTTATCTCTAAGATAAGAACTTCTCCAGTGTTCCAAACCACGTTTGGGTGGTGTAATAGTTTTTTTAAGGCTTCAGAGCCCTGCGCCCTATTGATCTCAGCTGACTGGGACACAGTCTGTACTCTTCAAATTCAATAAGTCAGTAACACATAGACATCAGAATCATGAAGCATTGACAAAAAAATTACCATCTACAATTGTGCATCATTTTATTGTAGTTAAACTCCCACTTCGGCCAGTATCGTCGACTGCACTGATCCCACTCGGCGTGGGAGCGGCCACGTGCGGCTTCATGCGCGCTCTGCCGGAAACATAACATTTCGATTTACATTAGCCGCAATTTGTACCTACTTACTGTACGAACTCGTTTCACATCGCATTTGGCTGGAGATTTGAGCCGGATTGTGCCTATAGTCTGATTTTAAAGAGTAGGTATACAATTTAAATAATGTCAACTTTTACTGAAATCCCCCAGACAGACCAATCGTGACGAAATGTCATTACGATTTGGCATCGATGAATTTTAACTGCACTCTGATAAGAACATTCGATCGGTGCTAAATAAACAAATTCTCATCACGTTTGGGTGCATAGAGGTAAATAATTGGTGGTTGGTCCTACTTACGGCGATATCCTTCTAACAGCGTCTCGAATAGTGTTCAAGATTCATCGGTCTGTTAGCATAAACCATGTCCCTTTTAGATAGCTCCACATGCCTACTCAACATTTTATTCTTACGTTCCTGTCGATTAGGTCTGTACCTGTTTTTTTTAATCGTTATTAATCATTGGAAAATAAAAATATATTGTTAGACTCTTTGGCTGAACCAGCGGAGCGTTGCTTAGTAGGTATAATATCAATATCTGTTGGAAACGATGATTGGAAAGTTGTTGGGAATAAATAAAAGTAAGCAAGCCAGGTGTGGCATTCTCTCAATCTCGCCGAGGAGCGTGCAAACGGTCGAATGGACAGCAATTAGGGGATCTCGGAATGATCTCAGTTAATGAGTATTAAGGGGAAGCAGCCCTAATATCCATCTCTATTGTGTTTAAAAGTATTGTTGATTAATCGCGATCGTGTTTTTTCAATCGTTAACAAAACAAATACTGGAATGGAGATGATAAATGTAGAGTTCTTAGCATTGATTGAACTTTTTAGGACCTACGGATGCCTTAAGTACCTACCTACATATAGAAGGAACACAGCATTCATAGAGTAAGGATGTCCTTACTCTATGAATGTTCATAGAGTATCGTAATGCTTGAGAATTAATGTTCACCTCACCATACTGCCCTTAGATTTTAGACAGCCGTAGGTAGTGCCGATGACACTGGCAAAGTAGACGACCTATAATACCTACCTATGATCCATATATCTGCCTACTATGGAAAGACTCCATGCACAAATATTATTATACTGAAACATGACACATAAAACGCGTCTATAAATGGTCATAAATTGTTAACAGTGCACGTGTTATCATATCACTTGCCAAATACGTGCAAATCCTTTATAAATCCTGCGGCTCTCACTTTCGAGCCGATTAAGCGCATGACGATTTAATGTGACAACTCGGATAATACCCCATTGTGGTCCAATTACACATACTTACCGCGAAGGGGTGGTCACATCACAGCTGACGCTGTCTCACTGCAGATCACCCTTTACATATCTGTGTGTAAATAAGCCAATATCGTTATTAGATTGCCTGCACTTGGTTTGACGAAAGACAAATATTTAGAGGGTGAATTTAATTGAAACATTAGTTTGTCTACATACTGATAAGGATCACAATTTTGTAAATTGTGATTTTGTAGATGTACAGGTATACTTAGGTATATCTACGCTATTTTTCTTTCATGGATAGAGTTAGAAATTATATCATCCGCCACAAAATGCGAGTTACCGACATACTTAATTAGCTCAGATTTTCTTCATCCAAAGTAGAGACACTGGTTGTTGCGATATTTCCTTTCATACTTATTTTATTTGGACTTTCCGCATTGTGTTCAACTATTCGACCATCATTAGGCGAACGAGCCGCCCATACCATACTTGTACAATAAACATGTATTTCAAACAAACTGAATAGGAACAATCTCACACGCATCTACAGTTTAATGATACGAAACATGCGAACAATAAAGAAGAGCTTTATATAATAAAAGCTCTATTATTGTTGATGAAAATAATCTACGCTCATTTAGAGAACTCAATCTTTACTTTACCTACTGCGTTTACAGAAAGTAGAGTTGCGTGGCATCGACCGCCATGGTTGTTCAATTTATTCATGGACAGCTGTTTGAATGAACTAAAGGAGTATGACTGTGGACTGAGAATGAATGAGTTAATGGTGAAGTGCCTGTTACACGCTGGTGATCAAGTTTTAGTATCGTCGTCGGCAGAGGATCTTCAGTGTATGGTAACTTAAAGGTTGGGGAACTTAAGAAGGAATCGAATCAAATCAAAATGTTTTTATTGTAAGTACCTTATAGTACATTTTTATAATGTAATTTTTTTCGCTTCAGTGGGACCCGGCGAGCTCTGGCGAGCGACAGTTTGGACACGTAGAAAGAATGAATGAAACGAGAGTAACGAAAGCGGTGTGTAAGGTAAAGGTGAATGGAAGAGTAGGAAAGGGGAGACCTAGAAGGAACCTACGTCGACCAGATTGCGGACGTTCTAAAGAAAGGTCAGGTGCGGTCAACCACTAACCGAAGAGCGTGTATGAAGCAATTGATGAGAGTGGAAGAAGCGAGAACGGTTTGTCAGGATCGTTGCAGGTGGAAATCTTTAGCCTCTGACTACCCCTGTGAGAAACAGGTGTGAGTTTATGTATATATGTATGTACCGGCACGTGGAAAAATACTTATTTGTGATGAGACAAATTGTACGTTAATAGTACTAAATAGTTTTCTACGTCTTTCAAAAATGGTGCATTTCCCCTAAATCGGCACCCGTTTTATCTGATTTGATGGTTACAAAATCACCCGGAAGTCACGGTTACGAAATAAATCGAATGGAATCTATGGGCAGTGGGTTGTGAATCCATGGCTAATTTGCCGGGACCGGACACCGTCGCCATTGTAACGCACACCGAGACGCCATATGTCGTCGGTTCGTCGGCTCCCAAGAGATTTGTGGGCTTCAATCTTATCGGTCACGACACTGGTTGCAATGCAACTGATATGGCATAAAAGGCGGCCTGGATTCTCGGTCTATGTAGATACTTAGTTTTTTTTACGTTTAACCCATTTATTTGAATGTTCTCAAATAGGCATGGTAGATACATTAGATAGTTTGCAAAAAATCCTCTCTACCTACCTTTTTAGACATGGACGGATCATAAACATTACTTACCCACGTAAGTATATATTTTGTAACAAATATCTACATTTTTGTAAACCACAGTTGCTTTCATACGCAGGAGTCATTTATTTATACATTATTGGAAGAAGAATTTTGTCCTATAAATCGAAAGGTTTGTCAAAAAACATTTATAAAAAATCGATTCAGAATAATATAAACCAAGTAGTTAGGTAGGTACTTACTGCCAATTCTGGTGCCTACCCTTACTTTTTTGTATTTTAGGTTTAACCCCATATTCAAATGAAAATATCCATTTTAAGTATCAAATTCCAGTTATGAACGATTAAAATAATCGTGATTCACCCCTGTCCGTACAAGGTTTCACCATGGGATCACTTCCGCAATATGGCGCGGAATCGGAGCTACGTGCACTTTCTCATGGCAATCACAGGAACTAAGTGTAAGGAGGAATCCTTACTTGTGTCGCCTTTAGGATGTATCTTGTAACGAGAGTGTGGGAAGGTTGATTGTGGGTAAAAAATCGTTAATAATGTGAAGGCAATTAATAGCGCTTCGCGTACATGAGATGATATTAGGAGGTAAGAGGTTAGTAATTATTTTTATAAGCCGTTTTTCGTGGTCCTACTATTTTGTCTTGTAGGGAATCCTGAGACATTTCAAGACAAAAAATATATTTAAAATTAGCGGCCACAAAATAAATTGAAACGATGTGGAACTTTTATGTCAGCCATGGCGAGGCCGAAGGCTGAGCTCCGCGTAGGGCGAAGTTCGGAACATCCCACCCGCCATCGGGCGCCGTAGGTCTAATATGCTGAATGTTCTTAGCCATTGGATCAGTGGTTCTAAGATCTTGGGATGTTGGAGTATGATGGGATCTCTGAAACGGTAACAGTTAGGTGGTTCGAGTATGAGCTCAAATGTTTATGACAATGGTAACCTTCCCACATCTGAAACTTTGAGGATCTGATGAATACCAGGAAAAAGTAAGAGGATCTCCACAATGGTACGTATGTAAGAGTGTTGTCATTGTGTGTTCATTTTAGGTAAGTACACTCCGACAAAAATAGTAGAAATTAAATAATGGCAACTTTCCGTACATTGATGTCAAATCACAATGACATTTTCATACTATTTCAGTAAATGTTGCCAAAATTTAACTTCTACTCTTTTTTGACGGACTGAAGGTAAACAACCGTCACCCGTCCCGAGTATCGAAATTGTAGACCAAAAGTTTCCAGGTCACAGAACGTTTTTGGGTAGGTCGTTTAGTTTTTTTTTTGCCCTGTAGTCTCGGGCGAAGGCCCTGTAGTCTCGGGCGAAGGCCCTGTAGTCTCGGGCGAAGAATAGAGCCACGGTAACTCCTGCCTGTCGTAAAAGGCGACTAAAAGGAGGGATCAGGGTCGCGGGCGGTCAAAGTGGGGGCTTTGACCGTTAATTGGCGGGCGACCCTGGGGAAGGCAGCAACGTGCTATGGCCGCACGCTGCTGTGACGGGAGGAACCGGGAGGTGGAATGTACACCTCCCAGGAGGAGCCCAAGGCAAATGCTAGGACCGGTGCGTTCCACTGGAGATCCCGGGGCCCTCCGATAAGCACGAGGCCGGCCATCGAGGGGGTTTTAGTGAGTGGAAATCTCATAGCCCAGTCTCTCCCCCAGGAGGCTGGGTATCTTTCAAAGATTTCCCCCCGTTACCAAAAAAAAAAAGCTCGTTTAGTTTTGTAGTTTTTTAGTCCAATAGTAAGTAAGTAAGCTTATACTAGCAAATCGTCGACGCGATGAATGTAAGGTGTCAAAAGAGTTCCCGAACCTCGGGGTAACGGCTCACATTTGACGGGTTAAGTAGCCCAACCCAATTATGGGCTTATTGGCGAAGTTAAGCTTGTAAAATGCGAGTAGTGGTGTAGAGGCTGGACTGGACGCCCGCCGGACACGCATGCGGGAGGTTAGGGTTCGATTCCCGGGGTGTCGATGAACACCTGCATGTCTGAGTCTAGGAGACAAAGATTTCGGACGGAAAGATTTAATGTGAAATGCACCAATAGGGTAGTTTCCAAGTATCGAATATTAAATGCATTTCTTAAAAATTAAGAAATAGTCATAAATTGATGCAAAATAAAATAACTACAGGCAATTAAAAATCAGAACGGTAGAAAGAAACGGCAATAAGTTTTATGACATAACTGTTCTCTAGCGCCATACAAGCAGGTCCTGGCTGCATATAAAGGACTGTTTTGCTAGAAAGGGACAGAGCATCTGTCCAATACTAACTTTAACCATTAATATCACTGATGTTAATTGATATCGACAAACTAGTTTTAGATCATTTTTTAGTCTATTCATGTAAGTTGATTGATGCAATAAAAAATTAGGTTAATACCGTATTAGCAAAGACCCGCAGACTCGTAACTGAGGGTTCCAGTGAAGTTCCCTGCAAGGGGAGGCCTAGTGCTTTAACAATGGGGTTGTTAACAGTCCAAAACGTTGATAGCGATTGTAAAATGGAGGGGTTGTTTCAGTGGCACGACGGCGACGCAAAGAGAGCCGGCCTCGGAGACAGCGGACCACCTTCTCCGCGCACCAGACCTTGCGCCTGGAGCTCGAGTATGCGAGAGGGGAATACGTGGCGAGAGCACGAAGGTATAGACCGATCCACTGGAAAGTATTAGTAAAACTTAGGTAGTTCTTGTCATCATCATCAGCCTATATAAATGTTCCCACTGTTGGGGCACAGGCCTCTCCTTGCACAAGGGGGTATGGGCCATGATCCACCGAGCGGGCCCAGTGCTGATTGGTGGATTTCACACGCCTTCGAAAACTTTTAATTTCGTTCGAGATGCAAGTTTCTCACGGTGTTTTGCTTTACCGTTAGAGCAGTCGGTAAATGTACGTAAGACTTCGAAAAAATCTGAAAAACTCATTGGTATATGGCATTGCATGATTTCGAACCCGGCGAAGTCCGGCGTCCTTTTAATATTGGTACTTATTCGTATATTTAATATAGGTAGTTCTTTTAATATTTGTATTCAGGTAATCGTTTTTTTTTCTTTTCCTGTATTTTTATAAGAGATTCTTTTCAGGTGTGAATTAGCTTCCGCTTTGTCGCTGAGCGAAACCCAAGTCAAAATCTGGTTCCAGAATCGAAGGGCTAAAGACAAAAGAATTGAAAAGGCTCATCTTGATCAACAATACAGGTACTCTTAATTTTTTTAAACCCGACTTACCATTGTGGAGATCCCTTGACTTTTTCCGGGTCATCATCAGGTCCTTGAGGTTCCAAATGTGGGAAGGGCTCGATGGTCCTAAATATTTGAACTCAAACTCGAACCATCTAGCTATTTATCGTTCCAGAAATCCCACCTGACAAAGATACTCCAAGATCGTGGAAACCCCTGATCCAATTTTTATCAGAGATAGCTAACAACACTCTCGTCAAAATTATCTATTAAATAGAAGATACCGGGTCCAAATCGGTCCAGTCAAGACGGCGCCATTGTTCTTTTAGTCTGTTATTTCGGGTTAGTCCATCTAGTTCTACTATTAGTTCTACGATAGAACAAAATGGACAAAAAAAACCAGACTGTTCTACTGCTCAATGCGATAGAACAAACTGTAAAAAAAAAATCCATTTAGTTCAACCAATACAGTAAGTGGATTATTCTCTAATTAGGTACATTACTAGTACAATTTGTAATAAGGCACGTACATGTTTGGAGAATGCCGCACTCCTGGTCCACGCGTACAGTTCACAAACAGGTGCGGATGTGGACGCACCCATAGGTATGCGACCTCAACGAGATAAAATACTGGCCTCTAATAGACGATTAATAA
Source organism: Hofmannophila pseudospretella (assembly GCA_947369225.1). Lineage (NCBI taxonomy): Eukaryota > Metazoa > Arthropoda > Insecta > Lepidoptera > Oecophoridae > Hofmannophila > Hofmannophila pseudospretella. The sequence goes on along the minus strand of OX376321.1, from coordinate 5,030,958 downwards.
CGTCAAAATGACGCTTAGATAATATGATTGACTGCATGTCACCCAGTTGCATTTGTTTAAATAATATAAAAGCGGTCCAGTTTGTTCTATCGCATTGAGCAGTAGAACAGTCTGGATTTTTTTAGTCCATTTTGTTCTATCGTAGAACTAATAGTAGAACTAGATGGACTAACCCGTTATTTCGCCGCGAAAAAAAAGTTCCATTTAAATCAATATCGTGACGGTTTCTATATTTTTGGTCAGGGTATTCGCTAGGTGCACGATTTCAGCGCCACCTAGTGTTCGAAAATTTGTTGGCTCTTGACGTTTCTGTTAAAATATTGTGATAAAAAAATAAAGTTGAAAAATATATGTAAATTATATTAAGTTTCACTGTATTGCTCTAATTTGTGTAGACAAAGACTTGTGAAACCGTTTCCGTTCAGTAAAATTAAATTTTACTTAAAGTGTGTTTTATGATACATCTGGGTTTGTTTACTTCATGTTTATTTGTAGTTTTGTTTTTAAACAAGAAAAATAAGGCTATGTTAATGGTTTCATTAAAAAATTATAAACATATAATTGTTCCTGTATCGCTAGTAATAAATTAAATATCGTTTTCAGCTGAGTATATAGGCTGTATAAACCAGCTTTGTGAGTGTCATTCACAATATAATATTCCAACCACAAACTGTATCCAAAGATATAAATTAAAGGTAAACAATTAATCTCCGTTTGAACTCATTATCAGTTGCAATTTACAACACAACTATTAGATCCATTCTTGTTTGCGGAATAACCAGTTTCTGCATAGATTTGTTTGACAGAAATAGGTACAGAGCCAACAAAATTTCTGTTTTTGGCCAATGCGAGCGCTGCGATCGATCCATTACCCCCACCTAGTACCTACTTGGAACCCAGCGAATACAATGTGTTTACAGACAACTAGCGGCGGCTTCGGGTTTGTTCCCGGCGGTGCTGGGCGCTCCGTACTGTGCGCCGCCGTGCCCGTGCCTGCCGGTGCAACACCCGCCGCCTCTCAACAAATAAACTGCGCCATGTGGCGCCACAAATACTGGATGATGAATTGATGACAGGCAACAGTTTGTTCCCTACGGTGCTGGACGCTTTGACAGAGAAACGCTCGACCAGAGTGATAGGCGAGGCATTTATTCGGATTAGAATTTCTAGGAGGGTGACTAATGGCTATCCACCAAAGCTGTGCGAGGAAACGGAGCAGTGAGCGAGAAAATATCCACCAATAGGATCGCCTCATTATCACGTCACGATTAAAATGTAGCATTCTATTGGCGGATTTTTTCCTCGCTTCCTCGCACAGCTTTGGTGGAAAGCCACCCTAAGCCTTGACTTTGACCGTCATAGCCTTCTACTACATCTAAATTGGTGAATAGCAGTTTGTTCTCGTTTTCCTTGTTCCTGTTTTAATATTCAAGGTGACTCAAGATGGAGAAAAACAAAAACTATCTGTAGTAGGTAGTATAATTTAGCAAATAAGAGTAAAATAATGTGTACAAAATCACAACAAATATTTTTGTCCTTTCTATTCTAGTTCAATATTTAATAATTTGTTTCGTTGAGTGGAATGGAACTACACAGTAAAGGTGTAATGTTAATTTATGTGTACATAGTTGTCCTGGCATATGAATAATACTCATATATATTAAAGCAAATAATTCAGGGTCTAATTTGTAATATAGTGTACATATTACTATAACGCACTGCACGTTATCTGGATTTAATTTATAGGAATAAAACTGTTAAAATAAAAGATCAATAATATTTTAGTGAGTTTATTTGGGCCAATTCACTTACCATGGCCTTTTCCACCGAGGATGGCTCGTCCGAGTGTAGAAGAGTCCATGGAAAACAGTATTTAAGTATTTAATGTATTGCACATATATAGGCAAAGAAACAAAATCGATATATCATAGTAATAATTACATCGACACACCTTAAAACTACTATTGTGAAATAAAATATATGAAGATAACATAACAATGTCAAGTGAAAAGATGAAATTAATTATTACATTAGTCCATATAAAAACTGAGTTGGGTTTGCTCTATGACCCAGTTAAAAGTTATTTAAACAATACCTTTCTTTATTATTATTTTTGAAACTCGCAAATCTATGCCTAATAAATAACATCAAATATTTTGATAGCTATATTGGTGTTCCAATTTGATTGCATAATAAATAATTTATGCGTTGTAAATATGTATTACATTTAATATACATTTATAAGGTATAAAATATTTTAAACCTTGAAAATACATTAGTCAAACAGATTTGGAATGTTATAGCTATCTCGAGCTAATCAAAATCATGGACGATTCATTGGAACAAAATATATATAATTAAAAATTATGTTTCTTCTTACTTAATAACTAGAAACCTAATAGTTTAGTGTTTAACTATAAGCCACAGCTTTTACAGTGGAACTCAATCATGTATGATGACTTTATTGTCTCAAGAAATCATTGTGAGACCCGACTAGTAATAGTAAGTGGTATATATAAAACAGGAAAGTGCGTACATATTGTGATTTGTGACATTTCAAATGTAAAAACTGTGATTTCAGTGCTATGACTAAACTCTTAAATAATTAAAATGAATCTAGTGCCTACACCGTACCTTAATATGAACAAACCTTATTCGTCGGAGAAAAAAACGTGTATAATGATAATGTAATGTGGTCGCTTCACTAAGTCCGCTTGGCCCTCACTAGCTAGCTGACTGGTGGCCTACCTTCCGTCTCTACTCTAGTCTGCCTGCCTAGCTTCAACTAAGCGCAACTTGACACCTAAACCACATTAAAATACTTATGTAAGTACACGATAGAAACTTTCATCTGAAAAATTTGGAATTGCCGAAAAAAATCATCAATATAAATTTAATAATATCATTTTGGGTATGTATTGATATTTGTAATTTGGATCTTTTAGTTTATTAGCTTGGGAAATTGAATGAATGTGTGTTGGGCGGAGATGTAGTTATATAATGTTCGATACAACAAAAACTGGTTATATTAACACTGGAATGATCTTCGACATACACAATCATTTATTATGTTTATTGATTATTTTTTTTAAATTATCTCCCATCCCATCACACTTGGAGTCATTTTGCCAAGGTTCAAAGGTGTAAAGTTTAATAATTGGATATTAGAAGACAAGTGATATAAAGGCAATACTCACAAGAGGGCCGATTGACTTGACGCAAAGCGCTTAGAACCGGCGCTGGTTGGCGGCGCCGCCGCCGGCGGCCGTGTTGCCCGCGTTGTAGCCCTGCCCGCCGCCGCCGCCGCCGCCACCGCCGGCCGTGCCGTACCCGCCGCCGCCACCACCTACGTGTAAATAAAGCCATAAAGGACTTCTTTCTCGTGTGAAGTTAACAAGTATTTTGACACAACGGTAAACATCACAGACAAAATGGACTGTAGTCTCTGTCGTCAAATATCTTCGCTTCGACGTTGATGTATTTCGAGTGTTTATGGAAAAGCCCGTACTTACTAAGCTCGTGTGCTTCATCTTGGGCCTCATCGTCACTTACCATAAGTGACATTGAAGTCAAACGCGAGTTTAGTCGTGAATAAATAAAAACTGACCTCATTTGAAACATAACCAATTACCATTTTGAAAAAGGATGTTACAGTAGATGAGTTCTTGGTTTAGTGGAGACCACATTTAGGCTAAGGTAGTATGGGATTTACTCCTGTTCGATGAAACAATGACCTGCATAAACTGACTGACAGGGACTGGATGTAGAGAACCTAAGAATAAGTTGAGTGGTGCACCTTGGAAGAGGTTAGCTAGCGCAATGGACAGCTTTAGCCTGATGATGATGGATTCGCTGCATATGCGACTTGAGAGAATTTTTTGGCTTTTTTTGTTGGTTCAAATAAAACTCCATCCTCCATTTACCAATTAAATGACATTACACTGAATTATGTGTCATACAGACCTTCTAAAAACTACTAACCTGAATTGTAAGGTTGCGAGCGGGCAGTGTTATAGTTAGCCCTCATGGGCCCTGCGGTGTAACTCTGCTGGTAGCCAGTCCCGAAGTTGCCTCCTGCTTGCCCCCAGCCACTCTGGTCGCCATAGCCCTGGTTTCCCCAGCCTGCGCTCTGGCTAGAGTCCCACGGGTTCTGGTTGCCCCAGCCGCCTTGTCCATAACCTGTATTAGAACCACCTTCTGTGGTAATTTCGAAAGATATTAGAATATTTTAAGGTATTTATTAACAGTCTAAATGAGAGCCAGTGCAGTGGAGAAGAATTATCCAGAAAGTGATCTTGCTGTCAGTCAAAATAAACATTTTGACTAAAGTTTACTTCAAACAACTTCGAAGACCAAGAAAAAATTGAAGAAGCTCTGTATTATTGTTTTAGCCTCCTTGTTTCTAGTTTGAGATTGTGTAAACCAATACATTTAAGCCAACAATAAAAATATTAAAGCATAAGATAGATAATATAATCCTTTATTTATCTTTGCTTTAAATATAGAGAGTAGGTACAAATGTTTAAAATAGAATACTTAAAAAAACGTAGGACTTGCAATGATGGGCCTGTGTGTGCAGTATTTGAGTATCTGAGTATGACACGTCGAAGAAGCAATTTCAAGAAAGTAATTTCATTATTTGTCCACTATATGCTGTAGTTCTTCAGAAATACGAAAACCAAAGTTCCAAGTACGAAACCACGTGGTTGATGAAGCTGGGACTCTAATGAATGACGTCACATCAGACTCGTGGCTAACCGCTACCTAATGTCAGTTTAGGAAGAACCAGCCAGTGACATTACGACAAAAACTTTAATCACAGTTGAAAATTAATATGCAGTTTGTACTGGGTGATGCTGGCTACAAAGAATATGAAGGCCATAAGATCTTTGTCAATAAGAATCAGCTCATGTAGTAAGCTGTCATCTCCAGCTTTCTGACTACAGCCTACATGTGTCTGGTTAGATCAGCTTGTCATGACGTCACTAAAGTTCGCGTTGTATTGCTTTGGACATTATTATTATTTGTTTGTTTATGGAGAACAGACAAGCAAACGTCATGTGACGATAAATACACTGGTACTCTTACCCTAACAATCGAAACACAGCAATAAGTAAAATAGTGGTGCCACAACAGGCGGTCGTGCAGACCGCCTGTTGTGGCACCACTATTCATACTCATACCACCTTCGTTTATTATCTAGATTATTTTATTTAGACCGGGAACTGCTGATTTAAATGAAAATGAAAATCTTCAGGACCAAGATATTGAATTCCTAAAAATGTTGAATTGCATATTGAACATTTTGGGAATTCAACATTTAGCGAATTCTACATTTTAAGAATTCAACATTTTGGTTCTGAAGGAACGAAAATACCTGAGTTGCCCCAATCCTGCTGGCCGCCCCAGCCGCCACCGCCGCCGCCGCCGCCCCCGCCGCCGCCACGCCCGCCGCCCCGACGACCGCCGCCCCCGCCGCCGCCGGGTCCGCCCGCTGCCATCTCAGACTTCGACAGCGCCTTCTTCACGTCCAACCGTACGCCTTTTATCTTGTGGTTTTGTTGTACTGCAGAAGAAATATTGAAACAGTCTAAGGGCTGGTTTACACGCAGTAAGGGCTGGGTTACATGCAGTGACGAGTGCATACTGCCAGGCACTCGCTACTGTCCATTTTACTTGCACTCGCCACTGTACATAACCAAGTGCTTAGTCAAGTGGACAGGCGAAATAGGCGTTTAAGACGTCGAGTTGCGGAAATCAGCCCGTTATTACATTACATTTGGTCAAGTGGACAGTAGGACAGTGGCGAGTGCCTGGCCAGTGATAAAAAGTCAAACAAAATTTGGATCAGTGGATCCAAGCAGTGCCAGTGGGAAAGGCAGCTTGTAAACCAACTTGACTCGCCACTTTCCCAACAGTTTTCACGACTGTCCTTGCTACTTGACAAGGTGTAAACAAGCCCTAAGAGGCGGTTAAGTTGCAAATATTATATTAAATTATAATTTACCATTGACTCACAAACAGGAAACTGTAGTTTTGGGATTGAATTGGTACAGTACAGGAAAACATGAGCTTGGGAATTTTTGAGGTTTCTGTAATGACCACTCTATTCCACCAGAGCATGGCAGTTTTTAATACCTATAAAAATACAATATTGATAAAAAAATACAAGAATGTAGACAACAAACTCACAGCATATTCTATCAACAGGGTCATAGTCATCAAACTCCACAAATCCAAAGCCCCTCTTCTTGCCAGAGTCCTTCTCAGTTACCAAGCTGACTGAGACAATGCTTCCATAAGGACTGAAGTATTCCTTCAGGTCTTCCTCTTCAATGTTTTGTTTCAGCCCCCCAACAAACAGTTTTTTGACAGTGGCACTCGCATCGGGACGCTTGATTTCATCTCTTGGCACTGCTCTTTTTGGTTCCACCACTCTGGAAATGGTAAATTGACATTTAAAAATGTAGAAATAAATAGATACTAATATTATTAGTGTAAGGACATGACAACAGTGCCTCAAATCATGTAACACTTTAAGATCGGAAAACTGTCAAAACTTTCACATTGGACTTCAGTAACAATCAGAATTTATTGAATAGGGTACAGGACTAATTTTTATTATTGCATCAATTACATGGATATACTGAAGGATTAGAAATCCCTTAATTAATATCTCAACATCAGCAACATTAACAGTTAAAGTTAGTAGTGGCGCTACTATAGAGTGATGTCACTCCACAATAGCTCCATCTCTTTCTTAGGTCTGATTTTTTATTGCCTGTAGCTACTTTATTTTACAAGGAATTTTAATTATGTTTTCACATTTAACCATCAATTAAAATTATTTCTTTATTTTTATTTTACTTGTCATGTACCCTATTGATTCAATTTAAATTATTTTTTTGTTGGAAATGTATGGCCTGGCATATCCTCCGGTTTAAATCGATGTCTGGAAAATCATTCAAGTCAAAGGGAACCAAATGTTGGTGAGTATATATATGTAAGTTACAGATGCAGTGCTTAGCTAATTGAAATGGAATTTCAAATAATGATTACAAATGCATGATGATTAAGGTCAAATCTATGTAGAGCTAATGCATTCTGTAATTTTAATAGTTATTACTAATCTTTATTACACTAATCATAATTACCTTCCATCTATTTTATGTGGGCGACTATTCTGAGCATCGTCGACCATTTGGGCCCGGGAATACGTGATAAAGCCAAAGCCTCGCGACCTCTTGGTCTGAGGATCCTTCATCACGACGACATCCACGATCTCGCCCCATTGCTCGTAGAACTCCTTCAGTGATGTGTCATTGGTCCGGTAATCTAGACCTCCTATGAACAGCTTTCGCATATGTTCGGGTTCTTCCTGTTAATAATACATTTGCATATGTTAAATCCTTACAAGAGAACATTCTTTGAATATTCAAAATTGAAGAAGGTTATCTATTCCTTTTCGTCAATGGAATTTATCTATCTGCGTCTATGACCTATCTTTATCAAATTATAATTTTGGAACTTACATAGTCATCACCACCACCGCCACTTGGTTTCATATTGTTAAATAAAGTATTGAATATTCAAAATGACCCTAAAAAGTTGAAATTATTAATTTGAGTTTTAATCAATTCAATTCTATAATACAAAACAAAATACGAACGACGAGATCAAAATGACAATTTGAAAGAAAACAAAACGTCATCACATTACGGAACGATTGGAAATGAATGAATGGAATGAAATCTAAATCGATCGATCAGTGGGTAGTGTTGCCGTTAGGCAAACTAGAAAATTCTCGAAATCATTGATGAAATTCCCCAATTTGGGTAATGAGGGGTTTTCTTTCAGCACAGCTTCTCAACAATTCACTAGATGGCGCTTGAAATTGTCAATTTAAATTAACCGAAAATGTTTCTAAACTTTTTTTTTTACTGTAAGTGAAATCATATTTTAAAATAAATTATTTTTATTTACTACTAAACCCGCATTTGACTTCGATCTCGCCTGATGGTAAGCGACGATGAGGTCGACGATGGGGCATGCGGGTCCAGTAAATGCCTATTCACTCTGGCCTTGAAGATCCCAAGGTTGTAGGTTTCGGGAAATACAGATGCCGGCAGGCTGTTCCATTTCTTAGCCGTTCGCATAATGAACGAAGAAGCAAATCGCTTTGTACGAGCAGATGGGATATCAACAACATAAGGATGGAACCCCTCCCCGCGCCTGGTAGTCCGAAGGCGGAATGGAGATGCTGGAATTAGGTCGTGCAATTCCGATGCGCACTCTCCGAAATGTATCCTACAAAATACCGATAGGCAGGCAACCTTGCGCCGATGTTCCAGACTTTGCAGTTTAGCTTCCACCAGCGAAATGAAATGAAATGAAATGAATTTTTATTTGCAAGAATATACGTTATGAAGGATCTTAAAATTACATAGGTAGTTCCAGTATATCCTACCACATTGTGGTGTGCAAATTTATATAATAGATAACATAAAATTAAAAATTTAAAAATAAATTGTTACGAAGCTAACTAATACGCTTTACATTACGAGAACTATTTACAAGAAATATTAATATAGTGATTACATGTCAATTTAATTTAAATGTCAAATTATTTATATCAAATATTATTATTAAGCACTAACTTTGTGTTCAAAAAATTCCTTAACACTGTAGAAGCAATTATTCATCAACCAAATATACATTTTCCTTTTAAATTCATTTAACGGCATGGCTTTCAATTCAGATGGTAACTTATTATAAATGTATATTGCCATACAACATACATTTTTCTTATATAATTATGTCCAAGGTACATTTCGGAAGGTATAGCCTGTCTTTGTGTCTGGTTTGTCTTTCATGAACATCTGAATGTTTTTTAAAGTACATTGGATGCTGTTTAACAAACACGCAGATATCTCTTATGTACATGCATGGGAGTGGCAATATATTTAGTTTCTTAAAAAGAGGTTTACAACTATCTAAGAACCATGCATCACATATTACTCGTATACACTTTTTTTGTATGAGGAACACTCTGTCTACGTTTACTGAATTACCCCACAAAATCAAACCATAACTGAGCACAGAAGAGACATATCCATGATAAGCGGTAATTGCAGCCTGTTGCGACACTGTCTGTCTTAGGCGTCTTAGCGCAAATACAAAACGATCCAATTTACCGCAAATATGCTCAACATGGGCCTTCCAGTTACAATGTGTATCAATAACAAAACCTAAAAATGTAGTGGAATTTACTTCCTCTACTCTTCTTCCGTCATGACTCACATGCAGTTGCAAGGGTCTCGCGTTATATGAATAAAATTGCATGGCTTTCGATTTATTAATGTTTAAGTGTAGATTGTTGTTATCCATCCATTTTACAATCTTATCTAACGATTCGTTTATTTTTGATTCAAAAGTTTCTTTTTGATCACATTTTACTATTAGAGTTGTGTCGTCAGCAAATAGAATGCATTGATGATCAATTACTTCTGGGAGATCATTTATGTACAGTAGAAATAGCAGGGGTCCTAAAATACTACCTTGTGGTACGCCAGAGCTGTTTCCACGAAAGTTTGATCTCTGAGTAATTCTGAGTGCTACTTTACTCTCTGTTTTGGAGATTCCAGACAACTCAACACACTGCTGTCTACCTTTTAGATAACTTTCTAACCAGCTGTAAGCATTACCTCTAATACCATATTTCTCAAGCTTACGTAAGAGGTTGCAATGATCTACGAAGTCGAAGGCCTTGCTCATGTCAAGAAATATAGTTGCTATAGGTGTTTTATTTTGAAGGCTTTCAGTAATATTTTTTATTAGATTGAAGCAAGCTAAAGTTGTTGAGTTTCCTTTTTGAAATCCAAACTGTTCCGGTTTTATTATGTTATTTTTTGTTATGAAATCATACAGCCTATTTTGCATTGCTTTTTCAAAGATTTTTGCAATGATCGGTATAAGGGTTATTGGCCTGTAATTATTTAAATCGGTTGTATCTCCTTTTTTGAACAAAGGTTTAACAACTGAGATTTTAAGCCTGTCTGGAAATCGTCCTTGATAAAGTGATAAGTTAATAACGTAAGCTAATGGTTTGCACAGAGGTGGACCGCACACTTTTAATATTTTAGTGTTTATGTCATCATATCCTACGGAATTGCTATTTTTTAGGGCCATAATTATTTTAAGTATCTCCTGTGCGATTCGTCACCTATAAGGCGCTTAGCGCGTTTCTCCACTGAGTCAAGGGCAGCCAGTTGGTACTTAGCTGAGCCGTCCCACAGGTGGCAGCAGTACTCCATGCACGATCGGACTTGGGCTTTGGACTTTCTTCAAGAAATTTTCGACTGACGACTCGACGAGGGATAATGATAATTATTAAAGTTCAAGTTATTACATCTATTGTAATCACACCCGTCAAAATAGGTAAAGAGGAGTATCTGTTATAGGTATATTGTAATACAAACACATCAGATCAAGCGATGTCAAAAAATCCGCAAAAAACCCTCACGAAGCCCTTTCGCAAAATACGATTCAGGTGTTAATTCCCCCAATTTAGCGAAAATCCCACAACATGGCATCACTCTCTATGAGGGAATGAATGAATAGTTAACTTTTTAATTTGGTTTTATGACTCTGGGTACAAACTCAATATATATACTGACAAATAAATAAAATATAAATATAAAATATATTATCAGATTTGTAACTAAGGAATTAGGGTTGGACCTCACTTATCCGCACGGAACCATATTTTCCCGTAACTCTATCCTTTTTCGTCGCTTAAACATTCGCCAGAGCAAGAAAGATATTACTTCCACAGAATCGGCCCGCCAATGCCGAAAAGTGCGGGCGGATAGAAGTTTGCCCTTTAATTGTGTTAGAATTTTTTTCAGCATTTTTCCCTAAACTCTAGCATATTTTTGGCATTTTAGATTTGGCATAAAATATTTTAGTAGTTGTAGCACTGAATAGCTTCGTTTGACCAAGGAATAACGTGGCTTGCTTTAATCACAAAATGCAAGGTTCCCATACAAGCATGAGCAATAAAATCCGTACTATTATGCAATCTACCCTTCAATCTGCAGTCAACTTCATTTTCTTCGTTAAACGAACTTTCAGGGCCTCGCCAAAAGGCACTGACAGCCGCGGTAGCCTCTTTTTGCGTTGATAACAGTTTCGATAGTAAAAATATTACTTCAATATTTGATTTTTAATTTCACTTTCCAAAGGCACAATACAATACAATACTTTATTGATAACATCAGTTGCACGTCATTACAGATCATTTTTCAATACACCATACACATAGTTATGTATGTCAATAATAAAAAAAGATTATAATTTCCAATAAAAAAAATTGAAAATAATAAATAAAATTAAGAATATATTATAATAGTAGGTACATATTGTAAAGATAGGTACCTATTGCGATGATTAATTTAATTTTAATTCTAGAAATTCGTCATATGAATAAGACGATTGCTTGACAAGCCAATCTCGTAACTTCTTTTTTAAAACAAATGAGCTCGGGGCGCCAGTGACATCACCGGGCAAACTATCGTACATTGCTGGTACCATAGCCTGGACGGTTTGGGAGGTCTTCGCGAGGGAGTGCGAGAGCGGTCGAAGCCTGTTGGCGTGGCGGGTGCCGTAGGAGTGGCGGTCGCCGAGTCGCGAGTAGTGGTCTAGGTTCTCCCTAGCATAGGTAGCGACCTGGAAGATGACTAGGCATGGCAGTGTCATTATGCCCAAGGACACAAACAGCTTCCTAGCCGGCTCGTCGTGATCCACACGTGCGATCACTCGTATGGCGCGTTTTTGCAGTCTGAACACTCGCTGCCACTCGGCAGCGCGTCTCCACAGACCGACACCATACTGCAGAATTGACTGCACGGTGGAGAAATAGCAGTTGCGCACTGCTTCCATGGGTAGGACCGAGCTCAGTCGACAAAGGGCGAAACACGCTCCTCCTAGTTTCCCACAGATCTTTTCAATGTGGTATTCCCACGTTAGGCTATGGTCTATTCGATACCCGAGAAAGGACACTACCGACACCTGCTCGATCGACACTCCCTCTTCTTCTAGGGTCTTTGCTAGATTCAGCATAAGTCCGTTCCAGCGAAACCACGTGTGCAGTTGCCTAGCGACAGAGTTCAACTTGGACTCGAGCGCGTCGAGCGAGGGGGCGGTCACGACGGCGGCGACGTCGTCCGCATACATGTACACCTCGGCCTCCGTCACGGTACTGGGCAAATCATTCATTAGCAGAGAAAAGGCCACGTTAGACAAGGATGAGCCTTGCGGCACACCCCTCTCCGTGGACAGACCATCCGACTGCAGCTCACCGTGCCTACCCACGACGTATTGGACCCTAGTCCTCATAAAATCGATCAACACGCCCAGAGCTGGACCCTCCACCCCATAATGACCCAACTTAACCGCGAGCGCGTCATGGTCGGCGACGTCGAATGCTTTGGACAGGTCGCAGCACAATAGCGCGACACAAGGACAAAACGTGGACAAAACTCAAATAAAATTGATTTAATATTCTTCATAAGCTTAAAACCGTATTAACCCAGAGCCATAAAAATGCCACATCATTCATTCATTCTTGCAACGATCGATCGATCATTTCCTTCCTTTTCCGACTTTCCTTCTTTTTGGCGTGGCATCCGTAGAGAGCGGTTGTGTTTTTGTGAACTTTTCGATTTGTGGTTTTTTAGGGCGCATCACGTCAAAAAGTTGTTTTTCAAAGTGTTTTTCTGCTTCACTAGATAAGTGTTAAATTTCTTTATTTTAGTAATTAGTGTAGCGTAGTCGATAAAATGAGGCCACAGAATGGTGATGACGGCTTTGTAAGTATCTACATTTTGTTTGCCTACTTACTATGTTTGCTCTTTTGATCATGAATTTGAGTCATAAAAGCTTTTTTATTAATTCGTTTAGATAACTATTCTCGTAGGTAGATAATGAGATTTTTTAACTGTTGCCTTGAAATGCGGATGAACCCACGCCATCCGCCATTTTGTTGACCGAGCGTCCTACTTTCAGGACGAGCCCGAGGTACACCGCAAGATCTTCATTGGCGGTCTAAACTATCGTACCACTGATGAATCTCTCAAGGGGCATTTCGAAAAATGGGGTGAAATCGTCGACGTTGTGGTTATGAAGGATCCCAAGACAAAAAGGTCGCGAGGTTTCGGCTTTATTACGTACTCCAAAGCGCACATGGTCGATGACGCACAGAATAACAGGCCGCACCGCATTGACGGACGGTAAGTCTTTTTATATCCATTAGTGGGCACCTAGTACTTGCAGTCCAGCTATATGAAAGCCTTTTCCTCGCTTTCATATCGTTTTATGCTGCAGAAATAATAAGACACTACTTGGTGAATGTCTCATGGTATTATTCACGTGACATTTTCTGTGGGGTTGACAAAATAATAGATTATCTACCACGTGTTTTTGTGAAATATGTCCTTCATCTAAAGTACTATCATACATATCATATATTACTCACAGATTTAACTTATAAATTGTCTACCACAAGAATATAAAAAAATGCTATTAATTTCTTAACAGTGTGGTCGAAACAAAGCGAGCTGTAGCCAGACAGGATATTAAAAACCCTGAGGCTGGTGCAACAGTGAAAAAACTGTTCATTGGTGGCATTAAGGATGACCATGATGAAGATCAACTCCGGGAATATTTCTCAAACTATGGCAACGTTCAGAATGTCAGCATTGTTACTGACAAAGGCACTGGAAAGAAGCGAGGCTTCGGCTTCGTAGAGTTTGATGATTATGATCCTGTCGACAAAGTTTGCTGTAAGTACCTGAATCTTTTCATTGTAGCAAGCAGTCATTCCACAGTTTTGCCCCAGAATGGAACATTTGTGACCAAACTGGCTTCTCTTGACTGTGAATATTAACCATCGATTTAAGCTATACCTTACTGCTATTTAAATGGGAGATATGGTACGCAAGTCAATGAACATTTTATTTTTAACAAAAACATTCATAATAGAATCAAGTAGGTACATACTTATAGTGCATTATTTTGTATATTTCAGTGAATGCTCCTCATAAAATAAATGGAAAGCAATTGGATGTGAAGAAAGCCCTTCCCAAGGATGGTGGTGATCAGAGGGGAGGTAGACAAGGAGGTGGGGGTGGCAGGAACGACAGCTGGGGCAATTCTGGTGTGTAAAATTTATGATTTTGTAAATGAACTATATATTTACCGCACAAATAAACTATTCTTATTCTTATTTTAATTTTACTTGATTTATTTAGTTTGAAATGTTAATTATTTAAATATTTTTTTTGTGAATGTTACAGGAGGCTATGGAAACAACCAGGGTGGTGGATGGAACCAATCTAACCCATGGGATAATAATCAGGGAGGCTGGGCCGGTGGGAGCCAGGGTGGTGGTTATGGGGGTGGCAACCAGAGGGGTGGCTGGGGAAATCAAGACTTTGGCAATTACGGGCAACAGAGCTATAGTGGAGGCCCAACTAGAAATCAACAGTATAGCAACAACCGTGCTACACCTTACAACATGAACCAGGGTGGTGGAAGCGGCGGCAGCGGCGGAGGCTATGGTGGCAATGGTGGTGGAAACTACGGCGGTGGCGGCGGTCAGGGCGGCAGAGGGGGAAGATTCTAAACTACGTGAGTATAATACTTCCACATCAATCATCATTTACTCCTTTCACATCACAACCAGAACCATAAACTACTAGCCCTAAAACATTCTCATTGCATAGGATGTTATTTGAATTAGTTGAGTTCCTTTTATCTTAGGTTGTGATTTTCTAACACTACATACATAGCATTAATTGAGCATAGGAAGAGATAGTCATTGCGATGTCTAGTGATAGTTCCCATGATTAATGCTATGAAGGTAGATCTTTACTGTATTAGTGCTTAGTGCTTACTTGTATATGACTCATTAAAGGTTTTTTCAATCTCTAGGTTTCGTGCTAAGTACACTAGTAAAGCAGTGTTAGTGCTAGTGTAGGCAGTACGCTCCGGAGCACTAGATACACACCTCATGGTCCACACGCGAGACCACCTAGGAGAAGCCGTCAGGAAACCATAGTTTGTAGCCGGAAATCTTAAATCAACTTTAGACAACTATTACTAGAAATATTTTAAAATAATGTACTGATTGTAAGTTGGTCTTCTATTTATTGTAGTACTTAGGTACTTACCGTGACATACTTTTAAGGATTATAGTTATGTAAAATGAGAATTAGTTACTTTTTTACGGATAATTAAGTACAATTATTTAGGATAACCTGTAAGAACTCCACAAACTAGATGCTAGGTTTAATTAATAAATCAGAAATTATAGATGACATTAGACAACAAAGTTAATCCTGAAGTTATTCATTTCTCTGGACTACTCAGTATTAAGTTCTCAAATAGATGTTATATGGAGATCTAGGTATAGAATTATGGACTTATAGGTTAATAAAATGTAAAAATAAATTTTAATACAAATCTGTAGGGTTGTTTCTTTAGATCTGTAAATTATACCTTTTTAGTTTTGATTGTCAAGTCTGCAGGACACATTTTTATGCAAGAGAATCAGTACTGCTTTTTATTCCCTTTTATTCAAATAAACGTTTATTTTGAAAGGTATTAAAGTTAGAATAAATTTTTGTTAAACTTGTGACAACTTATCTGAAATTATTCTATAGATGAGTAGGTGTCTACAATCCAGTAAGGTGTTCTACAGTAGCAACATCAGGTAGTAAAAAATGGCTTCGAATTTATCAAAGTGAGGAACGATAAATATAGGTAAATATCTAAAAACATGAAGATTAAATATTTTTGTGGAGATGGGTAGGTATGTAGCGCTTGAGCTGGAAGTTTTCGTAGCTGCTTCAATGACAGACTAGGGTGACCCAGATCAAGGTAGGAAACTCGCAAGTTACCTTTGTCAAAAGTGAAAGGTGACTGTGTGTCTACTGTCTGGTATTGTTATTGTTACATCCGCATCTTTCACATGACGTTCACTATTTAGCTCGTCAAATTTTTGGATAGAAAGAACCGTACTACTAAGACTACAGGTAAAAGAATTATGCTTTCGAAGTCAAGATTGGGGTCAAACACGAAATTTGATAGCTGTAACGATAACGGTTTCTTTATAAAATCTTAGTAGGGAGGTATAACGGCCAATAGGCTTAACGGGTTTACAAGCTTATTATTCAGTGCCATCTTTCTGTTAACTAGACGCGTGGGTTACTTGTTTCTTTCGTATACTTATGGATAGATGTCCATAATTGTTATTTAGGTGAGAGCAGTTGATTAGATATGTATGACATACGAGTAATATATGTACTAGGATATGATAAGTGGGTGACTCAGACAAAACGGTGGAGGATAATAGTGCTGCTGGCAGGAACGTTGACAACGATATAGAATGCAAACTCTGCATTTAACTTGTCTGCACAACAAGTAGGTATTTATACTTTTCTTTACACTTATGATTATTTGAAGTTACTTAGCTGCAGGAAAAATTATCTAAGGCCAAATAGGAATCGAGGATCGTCAGCAACTGCATAGTAGTAAAGTAGGATAGACAAAGTACATAAATAATCAAGAAAATTTTACCTACCTTGCAATCCAGGGGTATATCTAGCGACAAATCATTGATGGTTGTTTGTTATGAAGCGCAGTGCAATACACATACACTCACGTAGGCATTAATTTCTTTTTTATTTTTCTAATATGTTGATTTTATTTCCATGATATCTTCGGGGAGCGCTGAGTCTATACACTCTGCAAAATTCCTTTCAGCTATACAGGTAAGTGTTGTGTTGATTTTGTATCGTAAACGTGTAAAGTGTCTGTTTTCTGTCTGTCAGTCAGTAACCCAGAGGTCATCCGGTTTTATTTGTTGGACTAACTGATGTAACTGAAATAGACCCTTTAGACAACAATCAGTGTTCTGTGTGTAAACTAACAGGTGTTAGAATTGAAACGGTGCATACATTGGGAATCTAGAATGATGGTACGGTTGTTTGGATCAAATGCTACTCTAGGGATCTTTTTGGGAACTAAAACCGTGTGGTTCGATAATTGACTCTGGATACCTATCGAAAAACAAAGGTTGATACTTACCTTGCCTATGTACTCTACCTGTTAGTTTACCTAAATACTGTACTGTAATATACCTACGACATTTATATAAGATGTGTAATCCCAGTTTTTAAATCTAATAAATATTTATGAATCGATTTGTTGTTTTTATCTTCACCCACAATTCCACCCTTCCAACTGTAGAGATAATAGACCCCTCTTAATTCATCTATACTACAGATCTCGTTTATACTCCTTTGGCGGGGTACCCGTGGTACAGTGGAGATCTGCCGGGGATTCAACCTGAAGATAATGGGTTATTCCCATTGGCTAGATCGTTGGTCAGGGTTCCTCGTGAATCGGCATATCGCAGTTAGATCCGTAACTCCATAAGCGATTTTATGCGATATATTTTATTTAGCGATCTAGTGATGCATGAGTAAGTAGGTATAGGAACAATCCGTCGGAACCCAATAGTTCCATTGTCCAGTACCAAATGCAATAAATAGGTCCTTGGTGCCACCACAATAGGATGCATTGTGTATTCGTGCGGTTCGACGGGATTACTAGCGCGTCCGCCTGTCTAGTAGTGCGCAGTGGTCAACGTGAACTTAAGGCTCAATTTACATTGCCGCGGAATGGAATGGAAGCGAATTTTCGCAACGTAATTATAAATAGCATAATGAACGTTGTCTCTTGTGTAACATACAAACTAAATACGTTTTACCGCTAGGGGAATTCTCTAGAATGCGCGAGGATTCCACGTAAGACGCGCGACCTCTTTTTTGGCTCGTTTTTAGTTTGTATGTTACACAATTCGCTTCCATTCCATTCCGCGGCAATGTAAATTGAGCCTAAGAGGATGCAACGAAGACAGAAATAATATTATATATCCATTGCTACGAAGGTTACGACTAGAACATAATTCTATGATGTGTCGAATTGATAACCTTATTTCTAGTTGATTAGAAATATGGCGACTCCGCTCCGTTTATGTACAAGCACAAAATTTTGCTTGCAAAGGCGCAGGCGCGCCGCGGGTTTTTTGAATTCTGCCACCGAACATTGACCTCGTTCGAATCCCGTTCTTGGCTAAATCACACCCGAAACAAATTTCTTTTTAACAAGTCTGCGCAAACATGCATTCACGATTCGCAGATCGTCTTTGCTATAACATAAATAGAAGGCGCGTGTAATGTTACATATTTTCCCTGAGCAATTGGCGTATCCTCGTAAACATACATTTGTCAGGTATTGTACAGTGACCGAGGAAGACACTCAATCTTATTCATTGGAACCCCGTCGCAATTGTTTTTGTATGTGTAAGAACTGACAACGTTCTCTGACAATTATTATAGTCTAATTATGTAGTTCTGTACATTAGGATGAAAATCTGACGACGAAAACATATTGCGGCTGTGTATTAGTGAGATTGATCCCGATATTAACAATCTTGTCTCAAATTCGAGCTCAAGTTTCGCATTAATTTCTGAATCAGACAGAACATAAACTATAAAATAAACTATTTTTTAAATACACATATGTACCTTTTACCTACGGCCCGCGACTTCGTTAACGTCCCAAAGTTTGGCCCGCAACTTTCCAAAGGTTGTTCATATCATACCTGGTATAGAGCGTCTCCTCGCATATTGGATACCATCTGTTGCATTGTAAACATTGTTGTTTAATATTCACCGGAAGATCAGTCACGATTACGTTGAACGCTCGGCGCGGCGGCGAGCGACCGTGTTGCGGAAACGCTGAGACCACTGGTTTCACTTTCATTTATCAGTGGGGAAAATCCACTGAGATCCGCAGACTTGCTCCCGCAACTTCCTTATACCAACTTCAAATATAAGAAGGTAAGTACAAATTATTCTGTGCCGAGGATGGGAAATGGGAATAGACGCAGATACACTAAGTCTTATTACCTCTTCTTTATTACATAGGTACGAAAAGAGCGTCGGTGGCGTCGTAGCTAGGACGCCGGACTCCCATGCGTGAGGTCCGAGTTCGAAACCATGCAATGCCATGTACCTACCAATGAGTTTTCGGATTTTTTCGAAGACTTGCGTGCATTTACCGACTGCTCTTACGGTGAAGGAAAACATCGCGAGGAAACCTGCATGTCAGTAAAAAAGTTTCTGAAGACGTGAAATCCACCAATCATCACTCTCAGCTCGGTGGATTAAGGCCCGCATCCCCTTTAACATTAATTAATAGGCTGCTGAGAGAAACATACGAAATCGCAAGTACTTGTAAGTTTGTACTTAAGTGGTGTAGGGTAAGCCCAGGAACTCTTAGGAGACGAGAAGCAATTTTCAATATGTAGAACCCACATTCGGTGAGTAAAACCGCGACATCTGCGTTGTCAATGTCGCGTAGTACAGTCGACTACAATAGTATACCATCTGTCAAAAACCCTCGATAAAATCTCAACCTTATGCCTGCGCAATATGATACATTTCAGATTCTCAAATTTTGACGTTTTGGGTAGGTTGACCTGTGGTCGACTGTACTTATGTTGATGGTGCAGCAGCAGCGGTGGGGGTTGGAGAGCTCCAAGGGTTTCGGCGCGAAGAGAAAGTACGCGAGGTGGTGGCCGAAGATCCCGCGAGGCGCACTCTAGACCCGCGCGGCCGCGGCCGACACACGGCCTGCGAACGTTTGCGAAATAATGCCATTGAGGCGTTGTCGCCCAATAAGCTAGTGAACCCGTGAGATGCCGCGCCAATAAACAGTGGTGCAGCAATACTGACATCGAGCTATCCGCCCCCACGACAATGCGCCCATGGAGTTTAGTGAAAATAATTTACGTGCCCCTCGTTTTGAATTTGGTTGAAGCCAAGGAACTAAGGTCAGCAGACGTCGCTGCGCTTGATAATCATGTGAGTACCTGATCTTAAGTCCTAATCTATTCTGAATAGAGGCTGTGCAGTATCGGACAGGGAGTGCATTCGCGCCGGGACCGGTGCATTGACATCGATGCACTTTTACTTTCCGTCAAGCGACTTAGCTTCTTGCAGTTGTTTATTAACAGTTAATGATAGACAGACAGTCCAATCATGCATAATAATAACAATCCCCACTTAGCACGTTATTCATAAGACTGCTGTCAACAAAAATCGCATTCCCACATTGTTAAATAACCTTTCGTTGCGTATCATATTCGTAATTTCGAATGTGTATCTACTCGTTTTCAACTGTAAATAAGGTTATATATAAACTATAAACAAATAAATTAATGTAGGTAATTACTTAAAATCTCTAATTTTATTCAATATATATTCATAAATAGACGAAACCTCAATGAATACGTTGATGAGGCGGATATGCTCTGCTTTCGACAGTTAATATTATTACATACTTAATTGACATAATTTCGCGTTGATATAACATTTAATTTTATTTAATATCAATGTTATATCATGCATGACGTATCTATATGTACCTACTTATTTAATTATGAAATTTATTCATCTCCTACTACGAATAACTAACCACGTAACCACAAAGAATTTGTGTCGGCATCTCGGCATCCATCAAGCTAATCCCACTGAACGGATTATAACCAGGTATTAGACAGCTTACTGATGGCCCATGTTTTCAGGGAGATAAAGTACCTATACCTAAAAATCAAGCTGCATTTGGTTTAAAAAGCTGTTAAGATTACAAAATATGATTTTATTGACTTAGAGTGACATGTAAATTAATGATATATTACCAATTGTCTGTCACGTTAATATCATAAATAAAATAAAAACATCAGTGCTATAATTTATGGCAGAGGAAATAATGGCTCAACCAGTGCATCATTTCGTGTTTATGTAATAAGTAGATAGTAGGTGTAGTAAGTTATACGAGTATATCCGGTTCCGATAAATTTGTTCCACTCAGTTAAAGCCACACAAACACGCTAGTGAGTATATACGCAAATACTTTGTCTAATTACCCACTATAGTCGAACAATATTTTATAGTTTTATACTTTGGTAGACAGACGTGCAAGTGCTTAATAATTAACCTGTATATATTTAAATAATAACTACTATTATATACGTGCTGTAAAGTAATAAGTAAGTAATAGATATTAAAGTATTGTTACGAGGAAGTTGATGTAGTAGGTAGGTACTACCTACCCCTGAAGAAAGATTTAGAGAATTTTATCACTAAATATACATAATTATATGGGATCTTCAAGGTGTACCGACCCATTGTCGAATTAAAAATGAAATAAGTAAATATTTTATAAAAAAGAAAAAGAGAAAAACGATATGTTGGTATTTACATCCAAGGATGTCTTATTTTGCTCATTTATACTGAACCCAGGTCAGCATGGATAAATAAATATATATAGAAATCATCCTTCAAGAAAATAAAACTTAAGGTTTACTTAGCAGACTTTAATGTTGAATCTGTTATTTCGTGTACAAACAAATTTCATTCACAGTCACGTACGCCAGATGTTTATTTATGCTATTAGCTATCTTTAGTCAAAACAATAAAGGGTGATACCTGCTTGCATTCGAACGTGAACGCCCGAGCGACCGTACCTTAAAAGCAATAGAACTGTGGAAAAGAGAGGGGAGCGCCAATGCAGGCGGCAGCGTGGGACAGTCGCGCCGGGACGCTAGGAGACCTCACCCGCACGCCGTTTGGTGGGAGCGCGGTGGCCGAGAGTGCGTACGTGTCCGGCGGTCGAAAAGTAAAATGTTAGAGAGATGGAGGAGTGACGTGTTGTGATCAGCTCGGGACCAGTTGAAGATTGAAGTAGGGAGTCAGCCTAGGGCCGGAAAAATGTGTGCGCACGTTCGTGCGCAGCTTTTAGCGCAGGGACACCAGCCAGGACGCGGGACATACCTACGGCTTTTTCGGATAGCACGTGCAGTCGCAGAGCTGAGGGAGATGTCTAGTCGATAGAGGGAGAGAATGGAACTTTCGAGATTTAGAAAGGGTTTTTATAAGAGCCGGGAGGAAATT
Organism: Hofmannophila pseudospretella; assembly: GCA_947369225.1. Taxonomy (NCBI): domain Eukaryota; kingdom Metazoa; phylum Arthropoda; class Insecta; order Lepidoptera; family Oecophoridae; genus Hofmannophila; species Hofmannophila pseudospretella. The sequence goes on along the minus strand of OX376321.1, from coordinate 5,008,873 downwards.
AAGTGAATGTGTTATTATTATTTCCGTTAAGTGCTAGCTATTATCATGAAAACAAAGAAAGACAGTGTGGAGTGTAGTCTTGTTACTCGTAGCTTAGGGAATAAAACCATAACCGTGTAAATAATTTTCTGTAATCTCGTCGCGTAAATAAAATGAATGTCTATAAATCCAGATGAGTTGTGGACAGTGAGTCTGGTCGCTTGATGACCTCCACTGTACCGATTTCTACGGCAGAGTACGTGAGTAGTAGTTAATGGTCTGGTTGTATTATGGGAATCATAGGTTTTAGATTGTGGAAGAGGATTTTCCACTATATTTGTTTACTTCGTGAGAAGGGGTGTTTATCGGAATCACTACATAGTTTTATTATAAAATAGTGATTTTGATGGGCTTTTATTTTAATACATAACTTATTTATATTTGCATTTTATGGGGTATTATTGTTATTTTATGCACATATATCAATATACTAGGTATACCATACTCTTCAAATGTCATATATTTACTTTAGCCTAATTTACAAATTAAATAATATTTTAAAGTTAGCTAGATAATCCTTCGCTAGTTTCTGATATTATTATGTAAAGACTACAGAACAACATTCATGTTTCACGAAATAATTTCCTCTGCCCGAGGGTTGACTGGAGGAGATCGCTCTTGGCGATGGGGCCGCCTAGGATGTACTTCACTGTTTCCTTTTGTGTCTCTTGTTTGTTGTATTCTATTTGTGCAATAAAGAGTATGTAAGAAATCAAATAGACACTTAGTTTTTAGATAGAAACTTATGTCGTAGGCGTGAGTATATTGACCTAAATGTCTTCAAAGTAGGTTTGTGCATAAATAGATAATAAATTAAACTAGAGATTTCTTTATTCAGTTAGGCTTTCGTAGATCCGCGTAATAATTAGATATAGGTACGATAAACATCTACAGAGTAATTCTTCGCAGTAAAAGAAAGAACACACATTTATTTACAATGGTATATCGTTTGTTTACCTGACTTTCGTTGCGATCCGCGCGCTCGCGATGCAAAGCCGAACATTCGCTAAGTAAGAGAGCGCGGTTTTAGTAATGTATAATCGATTTAATTGACGTATCGATATGTATATCATTTTATTAAATATCCTTTGAAACTATTTGTTAGATTCTGAATTTTGACACACTAAATTATAGCAAAATTTAATAAATGATATTAGACTTATTACAGAACAAAAAATACGTTAAATATAATATAGTAGTGATACAATCGTAAACAATTAAATAGGTATAAACAAACTCAATAAAGTCTCAAACATGTTTCGTAGGTGTTTTGTTTATCTTTATAAACAACTCAAGCGTTCGAGTTTAAGGGAAATCGGTACGTTCGTAAGACTACAACACTGGTAATAAATAGGTAGTTCACGTGCGACAATTAGATGTAATATAGCTTGAGAGAAATGTTGTAACTTATTAATAGACGGCATCCTTCTAATGCCGAATGAATGAATGAAACTATAATAATAATAACTATAATAAATAATGAATTGCAGATATCGTTTATCACAAAAAGAAAAAGGGCTTAAACTACGTGTATGTAACAGATATCCCATAAGTTAGGTAGGTATATTTGATAATGTTATTGAAATAGATTATTCCAGACGAATAGTATGGTATGTCTAAAATAATGTATCTTTCTTATTTGATTTTCTTGGTTCTAAATAAATATCTAAAATCATCCTAAATATGTAATATTTAACTGAAATTTCTTTTATAATAGTATAGTTTATTATTCAAAATCGTGTTATACAAGAACCAAGAAAGTCCTAAATAGAGTGTTAATAATATTTATTATAACGTGTGATTGATTTGAATAGTTTTAAATTGTTGGTAGTCTCTAGTTATTTATTGAATAACAGGTAATAATATTTTAGGGTTTGTTCCAGTTCGTAATTTCGGATAATGTTTGTTGTGATCTTTTTATTGTTTTATTATATTTTCAGATGTATTCAACTTCTTTTGGAAATTTTATTGTTATTTAATATTCTTAACTTTTATAACAATTTCAGATATAGTCCCGGTTATTTACTTCAATAATTTTATTAACTTTTTGTTGTTGTTTGTGTGTTTTAATTGTTTTATTATATTCTAGGGTACTTGTACTGCACTCTAACTAGTGATATTTTCAACAGGGATTGTATGCAACAATCTATAATGATTTTAATATATATTTTTATTTCCTATTAGGTTTCCATAAGGAGTCTGAATGAATCCACTTAATTTTTATAACAATTTCAGATATAGTTCCGGCTATTTACTTCGATAATTTTATTAACTTTTTGTTGTTGTTTGTGTGTTTTAATTGTTTTATTATATTCTAGGATACCTGCACTGCACTCTAACTAATGATATTTTCTTATAGGGATTGTTGCAGTAAATATATTAATTTTAATGTTTTATTTCCTTTTAGTTTTATATTCTACGAGAAATATCTGCAGAATAATTTAAGTTGGTGGTGGATTTTATTGCAAATAAGTTGGTGGTGGAATTTTGATAGACTACATTTTGTGAGTTAGAGCGGCACGTGTCGGCGCGTGATTTGATCGACTTTCCGTAAGAAAAAAAAAAGGAAAGTTCGAAAGGATTACGGTTATTCACGATAGTTGCCTGATTCATAAAGTCTATCCAGAATTAGTTAAATATGAAAATACTAGTTTTATACAATTGATTTAAATGATAATTTTTAGATCATCATTATCCTAGGTTGTTCCTGAACCTTGGAGTTGTATGCAGTAATCTATAATGATTTTAATATGATTTATTTCCTTTTAGGTTTATTTTCTACGAGAAATATCTTTTGAATAAATATGTTTTATTGCAAATAAGATGGTGGTGGAATTCTGATAGACCACATTTTGTGAGTTAGTGCGGTGACTGTCGGCGAATGATCTGATCGACACTCCGTAAGAAAAAAAAAAGGGGAAGTTCGAAAGGGTTTTAGTCTCTCTTGTCCGTTGCCTGATTCATAAAATCTATCCAGAATTAGTTTAATAAGAAAATATTTCATTTGGCGTAACTGATAGTTTTAAGAACATTTCTAGATTTGATTTTATTCAAATCTAAAGTATTTAATATATTTGCCTAATTTGGCTCATGTTTAACTTCATATTCACTCTCTGAAGTATTTTTGTGAGTGAATGATGGCCGGAGTTTAGTGGCGATTGCAAGGGACCTCACAACCCTTTGTAATATACGACACTGCCTCTTACGCTTTATTTGATTCATGAAAATCACTACAGCAAGCATTTGACTATACACGTTAGGAACAATGATTTCCCCACACTATCCAAGGAATTGATGAGTAGTGGTTTACTTGGCCGGTGAATTGCTGCTTACTCAATTCACCCTACTCCATGGTAACATGACATTGGTTGACCTTGGGCTAAATTGGTATTTGTCAATATTAGTGCAAATAAGGCTGGTGGTGGTATTAGTGCTGATAAGGCTGGGAAGTTTTATTACAAATAAAACTGGTGGTGGGTAGATCTTAAGCAATTGGCGTAAATAACATGTAAGTTCCTGAAGTCCTTGTGTATACTGAACCTAGTTTGGTTTTAATTAGACAATGCAACTACGTTCTGGAGGTTTCTTGTGAGTGAGTGATGTTATGGTTTAGTGATGATTGTGCGGGACCTCACAACCCTTTGCAATATACATCACTTTTCTTATGATTTCACTGGTTCATGAGAAATACTTCTGCAAGCAAAATACTACACATGCGGCGACTATATTTTTCCCCACACTTCACAAGGAATTGATGAGTAGTGGTCTGCTTGGCCAGTGGGTTAATGCTTACTCAATTCAACCTACTTCATGGCATGGTTGAATTTTAGCTAAATTAGGGTTTTGTTGCTTTGACCTTCGACTATAAAAGTATTATTAATATTTATATAAAATCATTAAATTTCGACTTCGGAACTTCTTAATTTCTTATATTATAAGTTGTTTTAGAATTAAGTTATCCTACCAGATCCCTTCCAAAATTTCATATCCTCTCGCCTCCTTCCTCTTTCCCATGGTTAGATAAATGTAGAGTACATTTATTGATTAAAAACTATTTCAATCCTAGCATGTTTGGATACTGACTAAATTCCATGACTAAGGTCTTGGTTTATTTATTATCTTAATTACTTACTGGTAGCAACCAGTCCTGAGCAAAGCTCAATATTAGTACACAAATACTGGTTCGTCCAGTCTAATATGGGCACGGCCCTAATGCATACAACTTACTGGTTCTTCCAGCCTATTGAGAGCATCGCTCTTACAACTACAAATAATGGTTCGTCCAGACTAATAAGGGCACGACCCTAATCCTTACAACTTACTGGTTCTTCCAGCCTATTGAGAGCATCGCTCTTACGACTACAAATACTGGTTCGTCCAGTCTAATAAGGGCACGGCCCTAATGCATACAACTTACTGGTAGCAACCAGTCCTGAGCAAAGCTCAATATTAGTACACAAATACTGGCTCGTCCAGACTAATAAGGGCACGACCCTAATCAATACAACTTACTGGTTCTCCCAGTCTATTATGAGCATCGCTCTTACAACTACAAAATACTGGTTCGCCCAGTCTGCTAAGGTCTTTGACCTAATAATTATTACTGGTAACAACCAGTCGAGAGCAAAGCTCTTCACAAAACTATACATGCTGGTTCGTCCAGATTTCATGAATGTTTATCATCGAATGCAGTTGAATAATTATTTCAAATATGTTGGATTGAATGGTTGCTTTGCTTTGCTAATTAGCTGACGTTGATGTCAAGGTTCCATTTCCATCCATATCCGCTCCTAAGGGAGAGCATCAAGTGGTTGACTCTCATTGTTGTTGGGCGCTGGCTGGAGCTCTACAGCCCCCTAAAAGGGGAAAAATGTCCATCCTTACCATTCCTAATGTTTCCGTCAACTCTAATCTTTTCCTTCCAAAAAAAATTCCTTCATATTTTCCCACATCTTCTTGATTTTATCCTAGTATATTTCCCAGTGTTTCCCTAATTTTATTCCTAATATAATTTTGTGTACTGTACATATTAACAATGTTTTACTCTTTCAGCAATGACATCAACACTACAATATAGTGTTATCTCTTCCTTTAATCATTTAATTATTTTATGTGTCTTCGAATTTTAATCTCACGTCTCTAAAAGTACCTGGGTTATTCATGCGGATCACAACGTAGCGATAGACGATCATGTGGCCAAAACAGTGTAAAGCAGATTTAGTTCTCTTTTGCGCGGAGGGAGTTTAGTTACAATTTGGTGCCGTGACCAGGATTTTTTGCATTGTTCTTATGACTAAAACTAAAGTAGGCCTTGGCCTACAATTTGGTGTTCGTGAAAATGGAAAGAGTTAGTTGAGATTATTTTTGAAGACAGACTTTGTTTATTACGTTTAAAGGAGAGAGTCTTTGGTCTTTAGGATTGGGGGGTGTTTGAAGTTTAATAAAACGGGGGGTGTGCAAATGTTTTAAGGAATGGCAGAATGTTGTAGACGTCTTAAGGATTGGGGGGTGTTTGAGAGTTTCAACGATTGGAGAGTGTTATACAGTCTAAAGGAATGGGGGGTGTTATAGAAATCAGGAATTATTGAGGAATGAGAATAGTTATGGATTTGAAGAATACTAGGGTATTAGTAATGTTTTAAAAGGTAATGGATAGGAGGCGTTCTGAGTTAATGTACTGGGGAATTATAAGTAAATGTTCAGTATGAATGTTAGTTAGATCATTTTGAATTTGTATTAGTTTCAGCTCGAAAATTTTAACCGGATAAACCTTTTAAAATATTGGGGGGTGAATGTACCGACCCATTGTCGAATTAAAAATGAAATAAGTAAATATTTTATAAAAAAGAAAAAGAGAAAAACGATATGTTGGTATTTACATCCAAGGATGTCTTATTTTGCTCATTTATACTGAACCCAGGTCAGCATGGATAAATAAATATATATAGAAATCATCCTTCAAGAAAATAAAACTTAAGGTTTACTTAGCAGACTTTAATGTTGAATCTGTTATTTCGTGTACAAACAAATTTCATTCACAGTCACGTACGCCAGATGTTTATTTATGCTATTAGCTATCTTTAGTCAAAACAATAAAGGGTGATACCTGCTTGCATTCGAACGTGAACGCCCGAGCGACCGTACCTTAAAAGCAATAGAACTGTGGAAAAGAGAGGGGAGCGCCAATGCAGGCGGCAGCGTGGGACAGTCGCGCCGGGACGCTAGGAGACCTCACCCGCACGCCGTTTGGTGGGAGCGCGGTGGCCGAGAGTGCGTACGTGTCCGGCGGTCGAAAAGTAAAATGTTAGAGAGATGGAGGAGTGACGTGTTGTGATCAGCTCGGGACCAGTTGAAGATTGAAGTAGGGAGTCAGCCTAGGGCCGGAAAAATGTGTGCGCACGTTCGTGCGCAGCTTTTAGCGCAGGGACACCAGCCAGGACGCGGGACATACCTACGGCTTTTTCGGATAGCACGTGCAGTCGCAGAGCTGAGGGAGATGTCTAGTCGATAGAGGGAGAGAATGGAACTTTCGAGATTTAGAAAGGGTTTTTATAAGAGCCGGGAGGAAATTAAGTGAATGTGTTATTATTATTTCCGTTAAGTGCTAGCTATTATCATGAAAACAAAGAAAGACAGTGTGGAGTGTAGTCTTGTTACTCGTAGCTTAGGGAATAAAACCATAACCGTGTAAATAATTTTCTGTAATCTCGTCGCGTAAATAAAATGAATGTCTATAAATCCAGATGAGTTGTGGACAGTGAGTCTGGTCGCTTGATGACCTCCACTGTACCGATTTCTACGGCAGAGTACGTGAGTAGTAGTTAATGGTCTGGTTGTATTATGGGAATCATAGGTTTTAGATTGTGGAAGAGGATTTTCCACTATATTTGTTTACTTCGTGAGAAGGGGTGTTTATCGGAATCACTACATAGTTTTATTATAAAATAGTGATTTTGATGGGCTTTTATTTTAATACATAACTTATTTATATTTGCATTTTATGGGGTATTATTGTTATTTTATGCACATATATCAATATACTAGGTATACCATACTCTTCAAATGTCATATATTTACTTTAGCCTAATTTACAAATTAAATAATATTTTAAAGTTAGCTAGATAATCCTTCGCTAGTTTCTGATATTATTATGTAAAGACTACAGAACAACATTCATGTTTCACGAAATAATTTCCTCTGCCCGAGGGTTGACTGGAGGAGATCGCTCTTGGCGATGGGGCCGCCTAGGATGTACTTCACTGTTTCCTTTTGTGTCTCTTGTTTGTTGTATTCTATTTGTGCAATAAAGAGTATGTAAGAAATCAAATAGACACTTAGTTTTTAGATAGAAACTTATGTCGTAGGCGTGAGTATATTGACCTAAATGTCTTCAAAGTAGGTTTGTGCATAAATAGATAATAAATTAAACTAGAGATTTCTTTATTCAGTTAGGCTTTCGTAGATCCGCGTAATAATTAGATATAGGTACGATAAACATCTACAGAGTAATTCTTCGCAGTAAAAGAAAGAACACACATTTATTTACAATGGTATATCGTTTGTTTACCTGACTTTCGTTGCGATCCGCGCGCTCGCGATGCAAAGCCGAACATTCGCTAAGTAAGAGAGCGCGGTTTTAGTAATGTATAATCGATTTAATTGACGTATCGATATGTATATCATTTTATTAAATATCCTTTGAAACTATTTGTTAGATTCTGAATTTTGACACACTAAATTATAGCAAAATTTAATAAATGATATTAGACTTATTACAGAACAAAAAATACGTTAAATATAATATAGTAGTGATACAATCGTAAACAATTAAATAGGTATAAACAAACTCAATAAAGTCTCAAACATGTTTCGTAGGTGTTTTGTTTATCTTTATAAACAACTCAAGCGTTCGAGTTTAAGGGAAATCGGTACGTTCGTAAGACTACAACACTGGTAATAAATAGGTAGTTCACGTGCGACAATTAGATGTAATATAGCTTGAGAGAAATGTTGTAACTTATTAATAGACGGCATCCTTCTAATGCCGAATGAATGAATGAAACTATAATAATAATAACTATAATAAATAATGAATTGCAGATATCGTTTATCACAAAAAGAAAAAGGGCTTAAACTACGTGTATGTAACAGATATCCCATAAGTTAGGTAGGTATATTTGATAATGTTATTGAAATAGATTATTCCAGACGAATAGTATGGTATGTCTAAAATAATGTATCTTTCTTATTTGATTTTCTTGGTTCTAAATAAATATCTAAAATCATCCTAAATATGTAATATTTAACTGAAATTTCTTTTATAATAGTATAGTTTATTATTCAAAATCGTGTTATACAAGAACCAAGAAAGTCCTAAATAGAGTGTTAATAATATTTATTATAACGTGTGATTGATTTGAATAGTTTTAAATTGTTGGTAGTCTCTAGTTATTTATTGAATAACAGGTAATAATATTTTAGGGTTTGTTCCAGTTCGTAATTTCGGATAATGTTTGTTGTGATCTTTTTATTGTTTTATTATATTTTCAGATGTATTCAACTTCTTTTGGAAATTTTATTGTTATTTAATATTCTTAACTTTTATAACAATTTCAGATATAGTCCCGGTTATTTACTTCAATAATTTTATTAACTTTTTGTTGTTGTTTGTGTGTTTTAATTGTTTTATTATATTCTAGGGTACTTGTACTGCACTCTAACTAGTGATATTTTCAACAGGGATTGTATGCAACAATCTATAATGATTTTAATATATATTTTTATTTCCTATTAGGTTTCCATAAGGAGTCTGAATGAATCCACTTAATTTTTATAACAATTTCAGATATAGTTCCGGCTATTTACTTCGATAATTTTATTAACTTTTTGTTGTTGTTTGTGTGTTTTAATTGTTTTATTATATTCTAGGATACCTGCACTGCACTCTAACTAATGATATTTTCTTATAGGGATTGTTGCAGTAAATATATTAATTTTAATGTTTTATTTCCTTTTAGTTTTATATTCTACGAGAAATATCTGCAGAATAATTTAAGTTGGTGGTGGATTTTATTGCAAATAAGTTGGTGGTGGAATTTTGATAGACTACATTTTGTGAGTTAGAGCGGCACGTGTCGGCGCGTGATTTGATCGACTTTCCGTAAGAAAAAAAAAAGGAAAGTTCGAAAGGATTACGGTTATTCACGATAGTTGCCTGATTCATAAAGTCTATCCAGAATTAGTTAAATATGAAAATACTAGTTTTATACAATTGATTTAAATGATAATTTTTAGATCATCATTATCCTAGGTTGTTCCTGAACCTTGGAGTTGTATGCAGTAATCTATAATGATTTTAATATGATTTATTTCCTTTTAGGTTTATTTTCTACGAGAAATATCTTTTGAATAAATATGTTTTATTGCAAATAAGATGGTGGTGGAATTCTGATAGACCACATTTTGTGAGTTAGTGCGGTGACTGTCGGCGAATGATCTGATCGACACTCCGTAAGAAAAAAAAAAGGGGAAGTTCGAAAGGGTTTTAGTCTCTCTTGTCCGTTGCCTGATTCATAAAATCTATCCAGAATTAGTTTAATAAGAAAATATTTCATTTGGCGTAACTGATAGTTTTAAGAACATTTCTAGATTTGATTTTATTCAAATCTAAAGTATTTAATATATTTGCCTAATTTGGCTCATGTTTAACTTCATATTCACTCTCTGAAGTATTTTTGTGAGTGAATGATGGCCGGAGTTTAGTGGCGATTGCAAGGGACCTCACAACCCTTTGTAATATACGACACTGCCTCTTACGCTTTATTTGATTCATGAAAATCACTACAGCAAGCATTTGACTATACACGTTAGGAACAATGATTTCCCCACACTATCCAAGGAATTGATGAGTAGTGGTTTACTTGGCCGGTGAATTGCTGCTTACTCAATTCACCCTACTCCATGGTAACATGACATTGGTTGACCTTGGGCTAAATTGGTATTTGTCAATATTAGTGCAAATAAGGCTGGTGGTGGTATTAGTGCTGATAAGGCTGGGAAGTTTTATTACAAATAAAACTGGTGGTGGGTAGATCTTAAGCAATTGGCGTAAATAACATGTAAGTTCCTGAAGTCCTTGTGTATACTGAACCTAGTTTGGTTTTAATTAGACAATGCAACTACGTTCTGGAGGTTTCTTGTGAGTGAGTGATGTTATGGTTTAGTGATGATTGTGCGGGACCTCACAACCCTTTGCAATATACATCACTTTTCTTATGATTTCACTGGTTCATGAGAAATACTTCTGCAAGCAAAATACTACACATGCGGCGACTATATTTTTCCCCACACTTCACAAGGAATTGATGAGTAGTGGTCTGCTTGGCCAGTGGGTTAATGCTTACTCAATTCAACCTACTTCATGGCATGGTTGAATTTTAGCTAAATTAGGGTTTTGTTGCTTTGACCTTCGACTATAAAAGTATTATTAATATTTATATAAAATCATTAAATTTCGACTTCGGAACTTCTTAATTTCTTATATTATAAGTTGTTTTAGAATTAAGTTATCCTACCAGATCCCTTCCAAAATTTCATATCCTCTCGCCTCCTTCCTCTTTCCCATGGTTAGATAAATGTAGAGTACATTTATTGATTAAAAACTATTTCAATCCTAGCATGTTTGGATACTGACTAAATTCCATGACTAAGGTCTTGGTTTATTTATTATCTTAATTACTTACTGGTAGCAACCAGTCCTGAGCAAAGCTCAATATTAGTACACAAATACTGGTTCGTCCAGTCTAATATGGGCACGGCCCTAATGCATACAACTTACTGGTTCTTCCAGCCTATTGAGAGCATCGCTCTTACAACTACAAATAATGGTTCGTCCAGACTAATAAGGGCACGACCCTAATCCTTACAACTTACTGGTTCTTCCAGCCTATTGAGAGCATCGCTCTTACGACTACAAATACTGGTTCGTCCAGTCTAATAAGGGCACGGCCCTAATGCATACAACTTACTGGTAGCAACCAGTCCTGAGCAAAGCTCAATATTAGTACACAAATACTGGCTCGTCCAGACTAATAAGGGCACGACCCTAATCAATACAACTTACTGGTTCTCCCAGTCTATTATGAGCATCGCTCTTACAACTACAAAATACTGGTTCGCCCAGTCTGCTAAGGTCTTTGACCTAATAATTATTACTGGTAACAACCAGTCGAGAGCAAAGCTCTTCACAAAACTATACATGCTGGTTCGTCCAGATTTCATGAATGTTTATCATCGAATGCAGTTGAATAATTATTTCAAATATGTTGGATTGAATGGTTGCTTTGCTTTGCTAATTAGCTGACGTTGATGTCAAGGTTCCATTTCCATCCATATCCGCTCCTAAGGGAGAGCATCAAGTGGTTGACTCTCATTGTTGTTGGGCGCTGGCTGGAGCTCTACAGCCCCCTAAAAGGGGAAAAATGTCCATCCTTACCATTCCTAATGTTTCCGTCAACTCTAATCTTTTCCTTCCAAAAAAAATTCCTTCATATTTTCCCACATCTTCTTGATTTTATCCTAGTATATTTCCCAGTGTTTCCCTAATTTTATTCCTAATATAATTTTGTGTACTGTACATATTAACAATGTTTTACTCTTTCAGCAATGACATCAACACTACAATTTAGTGTTATCTCTTCCTTTAATCATTTAATTATTTTATGTGTCTTCGAATTTTAATCTCACGTCTCTAAAAGTACCTGGGTTATTCATGCGGATCACAACGTAGCGATAGACGATCATGTGGCCAAAACAGTGTAAAGCAGATTTAGTTCTCTTTTGCGCGGAGGGAGTTTAGTTACAAAGGCCAGAGTGAATAGGCATTTACTGGACCCGCATGCTCCATCGTCGACCTCATCGTCGCTTACCATCAGGCGAGATCGAGGTCAAATGCGGGTTTAGTTATACATAAAAAAAAATATAAAAAAAAAAAAATTGCTCTATAAATGACCTTTTTCCTGAAAACTGCGGAAATTGCCACAAATAAAAAGCGAATTTGAAAAAGTGATTTAAAATGTATTTCTGAATTTTTGCGTGTGCGTCAAGGGCCATATTCTGTTGTGGGTTCTTATTATATCTACATTTTAACATTTCTTTAACAAAGAAACGAGAGCACATAATTGCCATGTGAAAGTCTCTAATTAAGTATGCTTTGGAAAGTTCACTTAGTGACCTCAGCAATTCACGAATTATAAGCACACATCAAAAGGAAATGCGTACTTATAGTGAAATTTTATTAGACCGAGAAGATTTTTAATGCTTTTAGAATTATTTTATTAAAGAGTTACTTTTATTTACACTTCAGTAATCCGTAGATAAATAAAGCTATAAGAATAACTATAGTGTCGTCAAGTAATTTTTTTTAAACAAATTAATGGTCGAAGTTAAAGTGACCTATTATAGGTGTGTAATAAATGATTGATATAAAAATGTAGATACGTAAGCATTAAATCAAGTGTAGGTATGTTTGCTAATATACGTAGGTATCATTGTTTTAGTCTTATTGTTGTTGCTCTTGGGTTGGGCGTGATCAGAGCGACATTGAACTTCAGACTTCAGTCGTGAATCAGACAGAACGAATGCAACCAGGGTCACTTGCGACAGCCACCAGTTAACTGGGTCACGGGTCTTTAACATACCGAAGGGTGTTAATGATTTTCTAGATTTGCTATTTTTTACATGACAACCTTGGTTGACAATTAGGTCGACTTGTCATGTTAGGTATTATTGACTGAAACTGATTAGTAGTTGTGCTAAAAATGGTTGTCAAGCAAAAAATAACGATTGAAACCACAGCAACTGTTTCAGAATTCAATAGCATGAAAAGTCCTAATAGATGAGATAGCTAACTCTATGTATAGTTTCAGCAGAAATATAAACCAGAAATTGATTTTTTTTATTGATGCGATTTCTAACATACTTAACACATTATAAAAGTACCAGTGGCGCACAGTGGGTTTTTATTTTCCTGGTCAAGGTTTAACATAAAATTATTGAACTTTTTGCAGAAATAGTCAGGTTTCGATAGGTAACTGAATTTAGGTATGGTAATGACGATATGAGGATCTTCTGGTATAATCGGTTCCTATAGTCCCAATACCATGTACCTACATGCACTTTATGAGACTGCATGTTATTTGTGTAAGTACCTTGTAACGATGTCGACTTCATCGTCCATATCAACCTCCTTGATCAATTTCAAACTTATCGTTAGCGTCTATCTCACATCATTTCATTTCGTGTTGGCATCTTCATTTCTTCATCTATATTTTCAAAATTCAAATAATATTCCCATTTCATTTCTAAATTCCATTATTCCATTAATTTCATTGTTTTCGTTTTATTTTGCACTATCTCTCTGTATCTTGTCCTGAACGGACGTTTCTCTGTTTTATTTTTGTCTCTTACTACTACCTATTTTCTACTTTTACTATTTTTTGTGTTCTGTTACTTAAAAATATAATATCTATTACCAAGTTCTTCTATTACTTCATCTGCACACTGTCCTAGAACCCTTCTAACCGGCACCTAGAGGACAGATTGTATCAACCTTGGGTGGATTCGTCATCGTTACATGATTTATGTATTAAAATGACATCGTATAAAAGTGGTACAAGTCGTAAACTGTGCTGTGCAATACAGCACAGTAAGTAGGGTGCATGTGTAAGTATGTGTCATAGGACAGGGTAACCAAATAGGAGCTCTCCATAATATAACGCCCGACAAACTTTTATTTGACCCACCCACGTGTCGTCTCTACAACCTTAGCCTCATTAGAGATCACATAACAGTTATGTAATCGTTTAAGTAACACGACGACAGCCCCACATTGGTTTCGTCATATGTTACGTCAGACGATCGTGTGAGGGAAAGCGCATGAATATTGCATTATTTGACCATTTAAGATGTCAAATCACAGCAGAGGCAAGCGACATTCAGTATCTGTGTTTTGAATGTATATAAAGACAAAATCTTAAAGATTTGCGTGAATGATTTTGGGCATTTCGTAAGTGTGTAAAATCCTGAAAACTGGAGTCATACCTAACAACATAGTATATTTTTTAGTTAGTAAAAAGAAGCTGAGATAAGAAGTTCCAACTGTCGTAAGAGTTCAAGATTTTCAGACATTAAGGGTACGCGTTAATCCCATTGCCTTCACATTTTGGCACGTGAACTTTTTTCATTTAATGTGACAAGGTTGTTCTAAAACTCAAAGCGGGTCAGAATTCAGTTTCCGCGTCCGTCGACCGTACCTACACTGAAAGAAAAGCTTGTTTACTTCAAACAAGAACTTGTTTTAATACGAGCATATAAAGTGTTAACTTCAGCCAAGAAATTGTTCACTTCAACCAAGATCTTAGTCGTATCTATCAAGTAATTCGTTCAGATGAATAAAAATTACTTTAAAACATATTCTCTAAATCAAACATGCTTTCTTTCAGTGTAGGTACTATAGACTACCTTTATCGTATGTTGCTTAAATTTATGATACAGAGATGCACACACAGTTGATTATTTTTAGTATGGCAGTTAAGTTGAATAAACTTACTTACTTAAAAAAAGCTCACAATTCGTATTCGACTTATTTATGAAAACATAATTTTACTGAACTCTGAAATTGGTAATGGACTTTGGTATAGGTAGGACGTGTATGCCTTTTCTTATTATTTTGTTTATTTTCAAAAGTATTTAGCAGTGAAAAGCTTCGATGACTGCATTAGTCACAATTTCTCAAATCTAACTCAATTTGAGATGAGAAAGTGTAGTCAAATCTAAATGTAACAAAGTTTACAAAAAAACGATCAGACCGGAACACTCCGGAGATTGTGAAAGCAACATTGACATTACAGGCAATTAACTTGAGGTCCATTGCGCAATCGTAATGGCTCCGGAGTATCGTCGCGTTCGCCGACGCGAAAGTGAACCTCTGTCTGCAAATGGTAAACAAAACTTATGTAAGGTGTATTTCCGACATTAATAGCTACATGTTATACACAAAATAGCATAATAATTGCTGAGGATGGTAGAATCTATGTCAGTTTTCTTCAAATAACCGGAAAATTATGCAAAATAAAAGATTCGTACGAAATTACATACCTACATAATTATGGACTGCGCTGCGTTATGCAGAAACAGAAAGCTGTATGCACATAGCGCATGAATTATTATTAAATACAGATTAGGTAAGTACCTATATATACTTACTTCGCGCATTCCACAGGATCCCTATTTTGATCCCCCAGGGGTTTAATCAAAGAGCTACCTTTTGAAAGAGGACTCATAAGTGCATGTTCGCCTGGTTGTACATCCTTGTATTTCTTTAGTTATTTATCCTATTTTCGTTGCAATTTAATTCAAAGCAGCGATTCCAATTTGAAGGGTGAGAGTCAGCGTATTTACCGGAAAATGAGGTATAGGTACCTACTCCACCTAAGTCCTCAACATCAGCATCGCTCGTCAGATTTCCTTCAAGAAAAAAAGGAGGCAAACATGTTTGTTTGCTGTTGTTATAGCTCATGTATTAAATGAAACTTTTGGTGCATTACTTTTGCAGATAAACCTAAAGACAGTAGGTAGAGATGCAGTACTATACTACTATAACCTATACTATACTACTATAAACAAACAAACAAAACAAAATAGTAACAAAACAGATTATAAACAAACAAACAAAAGCTCAGGTGTAGGTAAAGCTTCTATTAGGTAACCTAAAGACAGTGGAAGTGCATTACCTATAGATGCCACAGATTGTGAACAAATAAAAGCTAAGATGTACCTAAAGCTTCTGGTGCTCTACAGGGTGTAACAAAATCCCCTTATACAGCCAAAGGGGGGAGGGGGGCTGTTCAGTGTTCATAACTGAACGACTTTAACTATGGGACCAACTCTGAAATCGCGAATGATTTTTTTAATCAACTGTTCAATATAAAAGCTTGAACCTACACAACCGAATTGTATGAAACAAACATAATTCTGATTTTTTTTCGCGACTTCAGAGTTGGGCTCATAGTGAAAGTTGTTCAGTATGGATTCAGAACACCTCTCTTTCGGTTCTATAGTTTTTTTTTGTTATATCCGGTCTGAGAAACCTAAAGACAGTAGAGAGAGAGAGATGAAGTAGAACCATTGCCACAGATTACAACACGAGATTTTATCGACTTGGTGATGTCTTCCAGGTATCATCAGGCAACAGATCTCAGCGGTTCCTGTTCGACGCGATCTTCGGCTTGGAAGTGCCGCTTCTTGAGGAGCAGAGCGTCGAGGATGACGACGATGACTCCGGTACCAGAAACTGCTCCTGTGGTAAGTTCCATGCATGTTCACGATCGGTACGATGATATTTCTGATGATATTACTTCAAAGATGTCTACGTGAGATGAGAATTATCCTAAAACGGCGACAGACCTACCTACCTATACGTTGACTTTTACTTCTATAGTTCCTTACCGATCTTCAAAAAGTATCTCGGAAAGCTATGGTGGGGGGTCATTTCAACTCCCCATTTACGCTGACGCACAGATAATGTTAAAAAAAAAGCTCGCCAATCCACCTACCCACCTATACATTGCACATTGACAATTATATAAAAGGATTACTTAGGGACCTTTTATATTTAAGTCCCTTTTGGTCATATTACCTATAGGAAAGTTTCAGGACTTGGATTGAAGTGTATTTATTGTAAATGATGAAAGAATAAGTACCTATATAACTTTCTGTATAAAAATAATCTAGAAAATAGAGCATGTTTTGAGCACAACAGTATTTTTTCATGTAATTACACCAAAATAAAGAGCGTGAAATTGATTACATTTTGTACCTATAAGTACTTTACAGTAAGTTATAGGTACTTATAAGTATTAAACTTCTTACGTAGGTAAGCTACTATTTACTTATAAGTGTACTTTTTGGTTTTAGAAGCATTAAAAGAAGGAATGTGTGAACAGCAATTTGTAAAGCAATTCTAATGGTTTCTATTCACGTTCACGTTTTAGAATGCGGCAGAGCAAACCCACTGCCTAGAAAGATGGGTAAGTTATGTTGTGTATAGCACATAGTATGGTTGATTAGTTGGCTGCACAGCATATATGTACGGCCTCACCCTCACAGCACTGTATAGTCCTCGTGTAATGTACCTATAGTCAAAATCCTATTACCATATCTATATCTACCATATTCCTAAATTACATAGTCAAAGCTGTCTAACCCAGGGTTTCTCAAAGTGGGGTATGCGAACCCCAGGTTCGCCAGTTGATCGTGTTCGCGACAAGATTTGGGTTTTCACACCTGGTCATAATAAAAACGAAATACAGGAATCGCCTGAATGCTGAATCTGAATTAAGATTGAAATTAAGCAAAATTGCTCCTATAATCGACTCAGTTTGCGACAAGAAATAAGCCCATCCATAACATTAATTACCTAATAACATATTGTTTGTGACTGTATTACTTTTCTTAAATAAAAAGCCTGTTTTTTAAGGGAGATCGCCATTGTCTGGGAAATTTAATAGGGGTAGGTTAGGTACGTGAAGCTATAAGTTTGAGAAACTCTGGTTTAATCCGTAGATTGGTAATTCACCATACTCATGTCCTATGTCTTGTATGTTTAAAAAATAATGAATAAATTGCTGGACGAATGTAATATTGTGGCACAAGTTAAAAATATAGTTTAGAAATTTAAGAAATTTAGTATGCGCGCGATATAAATTATGAGTAAGTATCTCAATATTTGTTTTAATTTAGAGTCTAAAGTACCTACTGCAGTAATACGATGCTACCAATCTGGCGCTAATATAAAATAGAAAACTGTGCCAGTATTGCGTTTAGCCAGCGGAATATTTATAGTAGTTTGACACCCTATATGTAAAATACCTAATATGTACCTAGTATCTAGGTATGTTGTGCAACAAGTGTGGTAAGGGCTAAAATCTTGTGAAACATGAGTTGAAACAATTTGGCCCTTAACGTATGTGATACACACTATACCTTATGTAATATCTGTGAGAGAAAAAAAAATCAAAAAATTAATTCATTTTCATGTTCCTCAAAATCAACCTACAAATTAACAGCCAAGTAAAAGGCCAATTACTGAGCTGGTGTTACATAAATTAATATTAGGTACCTATTTACCTATCTGTCGTAGTTAGACTTGTAAGATAATGTATATTAGACTTGTAAGTTGTAACTAAAGCATGTTCCCGATGTGTAAATATATACCTACCTACTTACATATAGATTTTATAAAGTCGGTCTTGTAATATGTTATGGTTGTTTATTTAACTTTTGTCGTTAAGTAAATAGAGTTAATTGCATGTTGTGTTTTAATTGGATGTTTATTGTTTCTATTCTACTTATTACTAAACTTTAGCTGTAAGCTAAACACTGATGTGATGATTATAGATACTTTATAGTTGTAATCTTCTTGGATTAGATTCTTAGAAAAAAAAGTATTTTATTAGGTACATAATTTAAAAATATCGTCACGTAATTGGTAGAGCTATTCTAGGTTTTTAACACAAGCCTTCCGCATGGGAATCCGTTTTCCTGGCTACGCAACCTACGCTCTTCTCATAATATATATCTTACATAGAATATTAAATGTATGAGTTGTAAAGTAGATATAGTTTTTGCTTAGATAATTAATAAATACCTGTCATAAACAAACAAAAGCAAAATAACGAGTATGCGTTGAATTAACAACCATTAAACATATCTCCAAGAACTGTGTAATCACAGTAATGCGATTTACGTAAAAAGTTACGCGCCCATTGTAGAAGTTGTTCGTTGAACCATGGAAACAACGACGGTGAAAGTGGAAAAGATTCCGCTCTTGATAGGGGCTTAACTTTGTAACAGCTATGTAACGAGATAGAGGTACTTTTCTGTTAACAATTTAATCGTTTTGTCGTGCATTACCCCTTCGCCTATAATGGCGTTGTATAAAGGTATCTACTTGAAAAAATCTCTACATAAATTACTTTGTTAGCTGCTACTTAGCGGTTCTTCGAGCACGTGATTGATTGTCTTAGGTAATATAATACTTAAAACATAAATAAAACTTTGAATGACTACTTAAATGGTGAGAATTATCAATGGGAGATTACTTAAAATTATTAAAGATAACAATTTTGTTGTATTATATTTAGATAGATAGAAACACTTTATTGTACACATATACAGGAAAAGTAAAACTACAGAGATAGTAGCACGATATGTACAAAGGCGGCCTTATCAGCGGCCTTACAAAGCGATCTCTTCCAGGCAATCTCTGAAGTTAATTGGACATGAAAGAGATTAGCGACAATGTAGTGTGAAGATATGAAAAAGGTTACTATTAAAAAAAAATTGAATTGAAATCGTTTATTTAGCGCTGTAAACACCAGAATACAGAATACAGAAGTATATAAAGTTTAATACATGCAGCACAGAACATCTGGTGTGGTACAGTGCCAAAAAGGGTACACCAGCTCAGCATAATGCTGAGGCAAGCCACAGCGCTGATTATTACTACTACTATTAGGTTATTACTTATTAGGTTACTACTATTACTTATTTATATTTATTTTTTCTAATACACCGCACAGGGACAGCCTATAGGCTATTAAAAAAAATACACCGCAACGCCTTCAACGTGTTGCAAATGTGGATTTATTTCGAAAATGAATATTAATAAACATCTCGTTAGGTAACTCAACTTATACTACTAGGATTTATTTAGTATCAGAATGCGGTGTTTTCCTGTTACATTTCCGTCTTATGCGGTTCAACAAACTAACGTTCACTTTCTCACGACATCCGCAGAGTGCGGCGGGGCCAACCAGGAGAACCGCATCGTAGGCGGCATGCCGGCGGGCACCAACCGGTACCCGTGGATGGCGAGGATCGTGTACGACGGACAGTTCCATTGTGGGGCCTCGATTATCACCAAGGAGTATGTGCTGACCGCTGCGCATTGCGTCAGGAAGTAAGTAGCTAATAGCATGAAGACGTCGAATGTATTCACGGATCATGTATGACGGACACTGAATTGTTCCTTTGTGGGGCCATAGTCGTCACCAAGGAATAAGTGCTGACCGCTGCGCATTGCGTCAGGAAGTAGGTAGCTAAAAGGACGATGACATCGAATGTGCTGACGTGGGTACGATCCTCGCCATACATGGGTGTATGGCGAGGATCGTGTGCGATGGAAACAGTTTTTAGAACACTTCTCAGGTATCCTATCTCTGTTCACAATTATACCCAATGCAATACTGGATCGTACCAAGGTAATTAGGATATTTTTTTACATATGAGATGTTAGATAAATATCAGACATTGCTTGACTGCTACTCTGAGCGTGAAATACAATGTGCGTATTGCGATATTACAAAATTAAATTGCGGATTAATTCTATAATCCATTCCACTAAGTTTCTACTAAGCAATTTTATTTGATTTTTTCGTACTGATAATTGCTGTTGGTCCTAATGACCTTTACAGCTTCACCGGGGTTTTTGGGGCGAGCGCTAAGTGCGCTCCAGCCTGGAGGAGGACTTAAAAACTACTATAAGAAGCGACTGCCTGGCACCCAGGTGGGTACGGACCTCGGCTTAGGACGTCGCTGGGGAGGGAGGGGTCGGGGAGAAGCGACCTGGAATACGCCGATAGCGCGTGTAAGCGCCAGGAGCGGGTTCTACTAAGCACATTTTCGTTATAAAAAACATAATATTTCCTCAAGTGTCACTAACTTAGTGATATTCTTCGTTCTTCAGACTGAAGCGGACCAAGATCCGGGTGATTCTCGGCGACCACGACCAGACCATCACGTCCGAGAGCCCGGCGATCATGCGCGCGGTCACGTCGATTGTCAGACATCGCAGCTTCGACGCAGACTCCTATAACAACGATATAGCGCTGCTCAAGCTGCGCAAGCAAATCACCTTTTCGAAGATAATCAAGCCCGTCTGTTTGCCTCCTTCTAGTAAGTGTACTTAACTATGTTTGTTTTATCAATAACGATTTAAATTAATGCCTTAAATTACCTAGTATGCCATACTCTTTATCCGAGCTGGCAACGTCGCATTTCGATTAATTTGAACTTGACAATCATGAGTTCATGACATGAGTTATTAATGACATGTGCAAACGAAGGCAAATAGTTTGGCAAATTGTTTTGTTTCAGGTTTTCTTATCCTAAAAAAGACCCTTACTCATTGTAAAACTCAATTAAATTAAATAGCAAGTATCTCGAAAACGAAGCGTTTATGTTTATTTTATGTTATGTTTGGCGAAGTTTATGCATACCCTCAGGAACACCTTACATAGAGAGTGGTGGATAATTGGTATAAGTGAGGGTCAAATGTTTCACCCACCTGAGCGAGGATGTGAATAACGAGTTGGTCCAATTTGGTCCTTAACGCACGTGTTACACACGATACTTTACCACCTGTGAGAGAAAATTTTCAGTTTCATTAAATGTACGATTAATAAAAAGTAAAAGGCCACTTATGGAGCAGTGTTACATAAAATTAATTACTTACCGTATTCTGTGTCGGATTACAGGTACCGATCCAGCGGGTAAGGAAGGCATAGTCGTGGGGTGGGGCCGCACGTCAGAGGGGGGTCAACTGCCAGCTGTGGTGCAAGAAGTGCGGGTGCCTATCCTGTCGCTGACTCAATGTAGAGGAATGAAGTACCGGGCCTCGCGCATCACTAACAACATGGTGAGTGGTCACTTCAGGATAGGGGAAGAAGGTACACGATCCGACCCAAAGTTTCCTTCTAAGTCGTGTTCCTCATTGCTGATGGTCGTGATCACGACTCTCGTGGCAGATTTAATGGGGTGTCTTCTCCATTTCACACACTGGTTATCTCAGTGTGCAGGTTTCCTCACGATGTTTTCTTTCACCGTCAGAGCAGTCGGTAAATGTACGTAAGTCTTTTGGAAAAAAAACGAAAAACTCATTGGTACATGGCATTGCCCATGCAATTCGAAACCATTTTCGAACTCGGACCTCCCGCATGGGAGTCCTAGCCACGACGCTACCGACGCATCCTAGCCACGACGCTACCGACGCATCCTAGCCACGACGCTACCGACGCTCTCACCACCCCACCCGACCCAAAGTTTACATAGTAATTAATTTGTGCCAAAGTCTAGAGATAACATAGAAGCACATTATAATCAGCTTATTAATATCCCCACTGTTGGGGCACATAGAAGCACATACTTAAGTATAATAGGTACATTATGTAACTAGTGTGATAAGCCAAATTCTTGTCGAGTTTTAGGTCGCAAGTCAGCTCAGTCAGCAATGTGAGCTGTCAGGCACAAAAGAGATATGTAGATAGATACGCCAGGCGAGGGGTTTAAACACGACTTGAGATAATTAGGCTCTTACCGCACATGATATAAACGATACTTTATAAAAATATTTTAGAAAATAAATTCCGTTTCACGTTCCAGTTAACTAGCAGTTAACAGACAAGTAAAAATTATCTAGGAAGTGTTACATAAGATAGTTTAGAAGTTATATATTGTTGTCGGACTCTGCACTGTAGTAGCAAGATCAGATTGACTCCCAATTGCAATGAATGACTCCCGTATCTACCTTAAAGAAGGATGGCGACGTTCCATACATTTTGAGGCCCAGTGTTGCCAATAAATCATTGGCAGTCAGGATTCCTTCCGTCTGTCTGTAGTCGGACTGAATCAATAGCGTTTTGTTAATGCATTTATTCCAAAAAACATATGCCACAAATTCTTCATTCCCGACTTCTAAAAATGTACGACTTGTATTAAATAACTTAGTATAAAACTATATTCAAAATTACACCTATATAATTTATGAAGAGGCCTTCGTTTATTTTATAATAACTGGGCCCTATGTCGCCATCCTTCTTTAATCATCGTGTATATTTTTCAGTTATGTGCTGGGCGTGCGTCCACAGACTCTTGTCAAGGCGACAGCGGCGGGCCTCTGCTCATACAGAACGGGGACAAGTTCCAGATAGTCGGTAAGTTAACGCATACAATTTAATCAAAAAAGGTAAAATCACAATATCGAGAAGGTGGTAAAACACAGTGAGTCACCGCGGGAACGCCAAAATTGCGCCAAAACGTGTTTGACAGATCGTTTTACAGGATTGACGGGAAACACGCGCGCCACTCGGAACCAGTTTGTTGAAACTACTTGAAACATGTCTGTGGTTGAAAGGTTAATAGGCTACTTGCTATCATAAACAATAAATTATGAGAGTATGTAAATATAATAGTTCAAGTAATGGCAAACAGAAATATATTGATTTCCGATCATGAAATCACGACATGAGTGACCTGAAACGCAATCCACATCCGCCATGACGCTGTCAAGTGTGACGTCAGTATCGAGTAAACAACACAACGAATATGCGCTCCCCGCACGGGATACTATAGAAAATGGATAACAGCTTAGCTTATCGTATAGTTAGTGGCCAACCTATTGTCAGAGTTGTTCAGGGCGCTCGTAGGCCTCTGACATGGCTTAACGACTGCTATCGAACGACAACAACCGGTACCGACTGCTTAACGTGCTCTCCGAGGCACGGAGAAGCTCAGATGAAATATGCCACTAGCGATCACCCATCCTTGTACCGACCGCGCCCAACGTAGCTTAACCTGCATGATCACTTTCGGACTGTGCTCGCATCTAGACTAGGAAATAGGGATATGATCTCTGCCGTAAAATAACAATAGGTAGTCACTTGGTTTAACATCAACGCTGATCAAAAATATCCGAGTGGGAAAAAGTGATCCTTATAAATCCGAAAGAACGAAGGGAATAACATGGAATTACTAGTTTTATTAGATTCAGATACACGTCACAAATAACTGACAAATTCGACAAACACCCATTTTATTGATCAAAATTATTTAATAGTGTTGCATTTTAATGCCGAAATTTGATCACTTTTTGTACAAATATATGTATTATATTTTTGTAAAAAAAATCATTGTGGCGGGTATCTGCAACTAATTAAAAATAGACTTTACCTCCACAGGGGATAATCAGTATCCACAACTGAAAAACTTTTGTTCTACGACCTTTGATTACCCATGATGTACCTATGGAGAATTTAGATTCTCCATCATTTTGTTATAACAAGTATACTTGGCGCATGAACAACTAAGTATTATGTTATTGATCTACCTGTAATTGTGAGTTCTACTCACAAACCTAATAAATGTTAACTGTATGTCGTATTATGCATTTTTCGTATACTTAAATAAATTTGAAGGGTGAAATTTTTTGAAGACAGCAGAATGAGGCAGAATGAGCCGTGATAGCTAGTCGTTTAGAGCACTGCCACGGAAGGGCAAGGTCGTTTATTTAATAAATGTTTGTGGTTCTACTTTGTGTTCCAGGAATCGTGTCTTGGGGCGTGGGGTGCGGCCGACCCGGCTACCCTGGAGTGTACACCCGGATCACGCGCTACCTGCCCTGGCTAAGAGAGAACTTGAGAGGCTCATGTCTTTGTGGCAAATGACTTCCGTTCGGACAAGTCCTTGGAATTAGGCATCTCTCTCGTTAAGAATTCTGTTGTCGACTGTACAAAATCGTAACCCAAATTTTGTACAGTTACAACAAGTGCGCGAAGTGGCACTTTGTCGCGTGAATGAGTCAACACGAGCTGCAAGTGAGTGTCGTGATTACATGAATGCGTCATGTGCTTTTCGGGTACGTGAATCACACGATACTGTTTGTAACATCTGCGAGAGAAAATAAAAAATAATTAAGAAAAAATAAAACATTGAAATTGCTTCACGATAAGAATAAGGCCACTCCTCGAGCAGGTGTTACAAAAAAAAGGGTAATATCTTTTGGTGTATGTGTCACAGGAATCCAACTCTTAGATTGGTACCCTTTTTCCGCCTTTGTAGTAATATACCTACGTATCATATCAATCCTGCTTGTGAAATGTCTATTTCCTGTTTCTCGAAATTACAATTTATCGCGTAGGTATCTAGTGTAAGGATCGATAGAAAAAAAAACATATTCAAGAATATATTGGCCTCCTTCCCTTATCTTGCTACGGTGTTTTCACCTTAGTCCTTATTGAAAATAAGGTTTAAAAAATGTGGAGTTTGGAAAACCGCCGAAGCAGCATAGGTATACATACTTGCCTACTCCTCTCCCGATTTATTATTGATTTAAATTCTATTGCATCTTGTTGCATGAATAACAAAGTATCTTTCTGACTCTACATAAAGGTGGAGAATAATTTATTAAATATATTGCCCTGTGGCAAATTCTGTATATATATATCATGTGCATATGTATATTATAATTAATTAGGATATAGTTAGTGCCAGGTTAAAGTGTGTCATACCACTTATTAAATTCGTTTATATAAATTCTAGAAAAGTTATATTGAAGACCAAAACGACAAATACTCGTAGGTTGTAATTATAATTATTTAATTAAAAAATATTATTTATTTACGAAACAGATTAACATTGGGTTCGATTCTGGGGTGGCCGTTAAAGTACACCGCAGAGCAAGTATGGAAAAAAATGCCGGTGAAAAATTAAAAAATATATATTACGTGATATATATTTTTTAATTTTTCAACGGATTTGTTTCCATACTTGCTCTGCGGTGTACTTTAAATCTAAATGGAGCTGTCTCGCTCACTCATAATGGTTGATGTTTTAATTTATCTAATAACATCCCAGAATTAGCTGCCTTTAATAATTTAAAATTACACTTAATTATACGTACTATATGTAGGTACGTTGTGTAACAAGTGCGCGAAAGGCCACTTTGTTGCACGAGTGAGTGATTACACGAATGCTATATGTACTCTACGGGCACGTGATATACACGATACTTTTTGTAACACCTGTGAAACAAAAATTCAGGATAAATTAAAAAAAAATATTAAATTACAATCACTTGTTGTGTATGTATGTGGTTACCTACTTTTCTTAACTATTAATTGAATAGTTAAGAAAAGCCACTTCTCGCTCGCCCAGTTGTTACAAAAAGTAAATTTTATTGATAAATGTAGAGAAGAGATAGACATAAAACTTTTGCCGTTATATTAATTTAACAACTTTATTTTAATTATTTTTCACTACCTATAATCTCTGAACAATCAATCTTTGAGATCTTCTTTTAATAGTGTTACATTTACCTACCTATTTATTATTTTAATTTATTCTAGTTCTATTATCAGAATAATCCTTTAAATTAATAATAGGTAGGTATAATATAAGTACTTTGAAATGCTTTGCACGTTTCATACATACAGCACCTACTTCTTTCACCTTGTCTACCCTATTTTCATGATTTTCGGCAAACTTTTCTAATTTGGATCGGGCTCGGTTCACTGCATAAAATTGCAATGCGTTAATTTCAAGTGACGAGTGGGAGCTGGAAATCACCGTAATGGGATTGGATGCGGCGAACTGAACCTAAATAGTAGCTAATAGATAATCTAGTATTTTTAGTATTGTTGAGTTTTTTTTGTTGTAAACTAGTTATGTATTTTTTTGTTGTAAACTAGTTATGTATTTTTTTGTTGTAAACTAGTTATGTATTTTGTTGTTGTAAACTAGTTATGTATTTTTTTTTTGTAAACTAGTTATGTATTTTACATTTGTTATTTTGTTTATTTAAACTCGTTGAGGCCGGTGGTGCAGATTACCATTAGTGACGTAATAGTAAGTTGACATAGTAGTAGATTCATTAACATTGCTTTAATGCTTATTTTCTTAGTTTTTAATGATCGACTATCGCTATTAGAATTACTAGCGCCATTCTAAAAATATTTTTCAAATACAGGTGTTTTATATAAGCTGTTATATCCCAGTTGACACGAGGCTAACATTTCAAGCCGGTATAGCAAGCTCTAGTAGATACCCCGAATAGGATGGAGTTTTGTTATTACGACTTTCACCTAGTCGTATAACAAGATAGTAATTGCTAGCTCAAAGAATAAAATAAAAACCCTATTCTATTTTGAGTTGCTGCTTGGCTTACAAGCTTGCGATTTTGGTTGAAATTCTAGACTCTGGTAACTAGGACATTACTTACGTTGTAATGTGAGTTTTAGAATCTTTATAGGCAAGCATATACATTGTGTAACAAGTGTGCAAAGGGCACATTATTGCACAGAATGTTATCTCATGACATTTGCTGTGATCTTCGCATGTGACGTGACACACAAGATACTTTGCTGTGAGAAAAAATAAAATAAGATATATTACCATAAGTATTTTATTTAAGAGTAATGATTGACATTGTATGAAATTAATATTAACTTACGTACTTGTTTAAAAATACCATGTACTTAGGTATTTTTTTAAACTATAAATTATTATTTATTTATAAATTTTAAAAGTTATATTTCTGCAATTATTCAGGTTTAAATGAATATTTCGTTCAGTATTTAGCACTTGAGACATGAAAGAAAATTGTTCATGGTCTACAAAATTATCATTAGTTTCAGTTTCATTTGAATCACTTTCATTTATTAATGGTTCTGATGATGCTGCTAAAGGATCCTGAAACTCGATTTTGATTTTTTTAGGTTTACATGGCTTTATGGTTTCACTTTCTTTTCGTTCACATGGCTTTTTAGTTTCACTTCCTTTTGTGGTTGATAAAGTTGCTGTCTCCGTTATTTGACTATTAATTTTTGATGAGTTTTCATTGTCTGTCTCTGTCGCTTGTGAAGGCTTCCACACCACATGCCTTTTCAGGGGTCTGGTACTGGTTCCAATGGCTGCCAATAATTTTGCAGATGTTCGACGGAAGCTATGACCAGTATAACATTTAGGGTCTGGCAAGTTTAAGTATTTAGCAATCTCTTGTGGCATTTTACCGATGTGGTTTATGCCTATAGGCTGACCTGTACACCTCCCATATGATGATGATATGTTCAAAAAGAAACGGTTGGATGGTACATTTTGGGGCCGAAGACCTTCATATTTTTTAAAATATTCATAAAACTCACCATCAACTGTGAATGACCGTTGAATCTGGCCATTTGTTTTTGGAATGTTGATAAGTATAATGTTGCCATGGTGTTGAATGTCATCTACCGTCATATTACATAGTTCATCTCTTCTACAGCCTCCACAAATGCCTAAGATTAGTGCAACCTGTAAATAATAAAATATAATGTACATTGTAGATAGGTATTTATATTCATAGGTATAATTAGGTAATATCTCCCTAATAATAAAAGGGATTCGTTTGGTTTGGGTCAACATGATAAGTCGAAGGCTGTTCTTTAGTGTGGTTATCAAAATACCACCAAACAAACCTAATTTATCCGAGTCGATTTTCTGACTAGGTTTCTGTGAATTTTCTGACTCTTTTTCCCTCGGTGCCCCTTTTCATCATTATCATCATCGGCGGCCCTATTGAATCCAGTAGTGGACATAGGCCTCCCCTAATTATCTCCATCTGATTCTGCTGCTGGTATCACGACTCCACTGTTTGCCGGCTATTTTCTGAATGTCGTCGGACAATCACAATTTAGGTCTGTCAGGCTTTTGGCTCCATCTGTAATAAGGTGGGCTACTCGATTTCCGATATCAGTAACACCGGTGCCCCCTTTACGACACCCTAACTGGTTAATAATTAAAACATTGCAATAACATACCTTAGTTGGTAAATATTTACTGTCAGGAGCTTCTTTCAGAAATCGGAAAATTTCATTCTCTGTTAAGACTTTAGACTTGTTGGCTTTATATCCAGCAGATAGTTTCTTTACAAAAGTTGATAGGTTCTTGTATCCGGCAATGTTTATATTGTTCATAATATTCAAAGTAGATTTTAGCATTGAATATCTTGCCCATAAAGATGAAGGTTTTAATTTTTTAGATACTTCCCTAAAATATGTCAGTAAAACATTCTCTGAGAAGGTATTTTCGTTTCGCCTTTTGCACCACTTAACGAAATTGTCGTAGGTCCCCATATATTTCACTTTTGACTTATCCGGTATGCTTGCAGCGCCTTGTGCCTCTTCATCTAATCTATGTTCTTCAATAATATCTTGGGTGCTCATTTTTCCTTAGGAAAATCAATTCAAAGTTGTGGTTAGGCACAATAATTTCGCAATTTAAAGTCGAAAATATTATGTCGACTAGGAATCCAAAAGTTTTATGCTCACTTCTTAATCAATTGTTTAATTCACAGAATACCTACAGATTATGAGAGCGTTCCATGACCAGTTGAAATAATTCACGTTGACAACTGTCGTCTATCAATGTTCCATTACCGTGGTATCAGCTGAAAATTTGACAAATTTCTATTTGACACAAGCAATGGATCATCTACAGCTGTTAATGTGAATAATTTCAACTGGTTTTGGAGAGCATTCCATAACCAGTTGAAATAATTCACGTTGACAATTGCCCATTTTTCTTTACCGCGTTAACAGCTGATAATTTATCAAACTTTTATTTGACACAAGCAATGGAACATGTACAGCTGTCATCGTGAATAATTTCAACTGGTTTTGGAACGCACTTTTGGTAGTTGGAATAAAGTGAAATGATATTAATAAAATCATATATCTATACATAGATTATATCCAAAAATAATCTGCTAATGTGATTTTTCAAAATTACCCAAATTGATATTTTTTTACATTTTCCCCATTTGTTTTGTAAAAATATATTAGCCCTCATTTATAGATAAAGACGTAGTACTATTAGTTAATCTGTGGTTATAGACGCTGTATCACTAAGTAAAAAACTCACCAGCAAATTGAGCTTCGGCTTTCTAAGCCAGTCTATAACGTCTAGCCATTTTATCCTCCCCCATTTTGGCGAAATTCCTGTAAAATGGCAACACTTTCCCGACGTCTTTTTTTAATATTTATTCTTATGGCTCTGCATTCAAGCCCTTCTGCACCTTGATCGATAGAAGAAACGTTTCACCAACCTCTAAAGAACTTGAAGGCCTAGACTACATGCGCCGGTTCGATTCGCTGCGCCAATCACAACGCGCTGACTTGCAGTGGCTGCTGCGAACCGAACCGTCGCTGGAACCGGTGCATGTAGTCCCAGCCATATGGTCTTTTTATCCATAATTTACCAAAATGTCCTGATTATTCAACATGACTACAATTCCAAACCAAACTAGTCATGAGATCGGAATCGTAAGTTTGTGGGCAGTGGGCACGTCACGCACGCACGACTCGCGAACTTCCCACTGTAAAGATCGGTTTTTTTATAGGGTACCCTGTCTTCTTATTCAGGATGGGCGGAACGCAAACGGCGGAGCGACCCCAAAATGTAACACTTTCCGCGCGACTCTAGTTCAGTCACTATTAAGCCGAGCTCAGTGCCGTAAGTGTCTATCGCGAGAGCAAGGTTGCTCGCTCATTCTGGCTCACTGGCAATGGGACAATCAAGTATACTGTACTTGTACATTTTGGAATTTGTACGTAAGAGTAGGGCAGAGACCCGGCTTTCCGAAACGGGGTGTTCAGTATCCAAACTTTGAAAAGAATTGGCCTCATAGTGAGTTGTTCGATTATGGATACAGAATAGAATATCTACCTTTCGGGACTATAGAGGGTTTTTGTTACTAGAACAAGAAAATAAGTTTAGATACTAGAACTTGTAAGAAAAATGCTTGTTAGGCTATATCTGTGATCGATCCGTTATCACGACAATATACATTATTGCTAATTGTCATAAATTTACTGAAGATTATAATTAGTTTTTAAGTTTTAATCCATGCCTAAATTGTTTTAATTTATTAACCGACTATAATATTTTAAAATAAATAAAATCTTATTATTAAGTACATTTTTTTACAAATTCTAGTATCTACAGGAGATACTAGAACTAGTAAGAAAAAATCTTGTTAGGCTATATCTGTGATCGATCCGTTATCACGACAATATAAATGATTGCTAATTGTCATAAATTTACTGAAGATTATAATTAGTTTTTAAGTTTTAAACCATGCCTAAATTGTTTTAATTTATTAACAGACTACCTATATTTTTTTTAAATAAATAAAATCTTATTAAGTACATATATACTTATATCGATGGTGCTTGTTTTAAAAATTAAGTAGCTGTATAACTGATTCTGAGCTATTTAATAAATTTTTTCCCCTATCCTATACCTAGGTAATAGGTTTGTATAATCCCTTTGACATTCTTGCTAGGGATGAGAGTAGAATAACAATCTTGTTGTTGTTATAACTATCTAGTAATCGCTAGTTCAAAAAATAAAACCCTATTAAAAGAATCTCATTCTGCTTGGATTATTATTTTCTGGCTTGAAATATTACTCTTGTAACCCGAACATTATTTACGTTGTAATGCGAGTTTTAGGTAACCATATTATATACCCTGACCAGAATTATAAAAACCCTCGCCATGTTGCGGAATTAAATGGTAAGTACGATTTTTTCACAGTGAATGTCTTTAGCACAGATTTTAAAACTACCAATGGCGCCCCTTGACAAGGATTTTATATTCCTGGTCAGAGTATACATTGTGTAACAAGTGCGGGAAGGGCCACATTTTTGCACAGAATGTTAGCTCATGACATGACCCGTAGGTCTACGCACGTGACCGTGACACACAAGGATACGTCTTGTTACAGCTGTGAGAAAAAATAAAATAAGTGTTATTACCCTGAAGTATTTTATTTAAGAGCAATATAAGATTGACGTTGTATGAAATCAATAGGTATTGAATAAAATCAACTTACCTACTTTCTTATGAAGAATAGAAATACCATGTAGGTATTTTTATAAGAGATTGGGCAGATCCCATACAAGCTCCAACCAAATCTGGTGCATTTTATAGATCTCACCTAGGATTACATCTTTTATTAAGGAACAAACATCCAAATCATGTGGAACAGGAGTTTTGTTTAGTTGCTGGCGAAATAAAATCGAATCTGATCAGTCATTTTTGGTCTCCAGCTCGTATCCCACACAACGTAGGATGTGTCTTCAATAATGAAAGATGTGATTCTAGGTGAGATCTATCAAATGGACTATGTTACATTGGGTCCAAAATTCCAAATGCAACCAATCTCTTTATAAGTAATTTATTTATAAATTTTAAAAGTTATATTTCTGCAATTATTCAGGTTTAAATGAATATTACGTTCAGTATTTAGCACTTGAGATATAAAAGATAATTTTTCATGGTCTACAAAATTTTCATTAATTTCAGGTTCATCTGAATCACTTTCATTTGTTTCAGTTTCATTCATTGACGGTTCAGATGATGATGCTAACGGATCCTGAAATTCGATTTTTATTTTTTTAGGTTCACATGCCTTTATGGTTTCACTTCCTTTTGGTTCACATGGCTTTTTGGTTTTACTTCCTTTTGGTGTTGCCAAAGTGACTGCTTCCGTTATTTGACTACCAATTTTTGTTGTGTTTTCTACTGAGGTTTCATTGTACTCCTCCGTCGCTTGCGAGGGCTTCCACGCCACATGCCTTTTGAGGGTTCTGGTACTAGTTCCAGAGGCTGCCAATAATTTTGCAGATGTTCGACGGAAGCTATGACCAGTATATGATTTAGGGTCTGGCAAATTTAAGTATTTAGCAATCTCTTGTGGCATTTTACCAATGTTGTTTTTGCCTATTGGCTGACCTTTCCACTTCCCGTCTGATATGTTCAAAAAGAAACGGTTGGATGGTATATTTTGTGGCCGAAGTTCTTCATATTTTTTAAAATATTCATAAAACTCACCATCAACTGTGAATGACCGCTGAATCTGGCCGTTTATTTTTGGAATGTTGATAAGTATAATGTCACCATGGTGTTGAATGTCATCTACAGTCATATTACACAGTTCTTCTCTTGAACAGCCTCCACAAATGCCTAAGATTAGTGCAATCTGTAAATAATTATTAATGTAGTTAAATTATATACACAGTAGGTAAGAACTATAATAATTCATAGGTAGGTATAATAAGTTAAATAACACAATAATTAGTCTAGTTTGGAAGCAACATGATAAGTTGAAGGAGTAGCGCTTTTGGCTTTGTTACTAAAATACCAAACTTATCTATTGTTCCATGACTAGGTTTCAAGTCCAAATTTCTTTGTTCTTTTTCCCCTCAGTGCCCTCTTAATGACACCTGAACTGGTCTGAATAATTAGGTACAAGTATGGTCTGTAGTAATTATAATATTGCGAATACATACCTTAGCTGGTAAATATTTATTATCCGGAGCTTCTTTCAGAAATCTGAATACTTCATTCTCCTTTAAGACTTTAGACTTGTTGGCTTTATATCCAATAGATAGTTTCTTTAGAAATGATAATAGGTTCTTGTATTCACCAATGTTTATATTGTTCATAATATTCAAAGTGGATTTTAGCATTGAATAATTTGCCCATAGAGTTGTAGGTTTTAATTTTTTCGATAGTTCCCTAAAATATGTCAGTAAAACTTTCTCTGAGAAGGAATTTTCGTTACGCGTTTTGCACCATTTAATGAAATTATCGTAGCTCACTACATATTTCTCTTTTGACTTATCCGGTATGCTTGCAGCGCTCTGTGTTTCTTCATCTGATCTGTGTTCTTCAACAATATCTTGGGTACTCATTTTTCGTTTCGAAAGTAGTCGAAAATATTGCAAAAAGTCAACAAACAATTTTGTATATGAATTATTAAAAATAAGCAACAACTAGGAATCTAACGAAGGTTTGATCCTTAATCAGTTGTTAAATTCACAGAATTTATGTGTACAATTCAAAGAGTAGGTTCAATTGCTCAGTGAAGTGAAATGAGACCAACAAATTATTACCAAAATCAAACGAAATCTTTATTTTTAACTTTGGATCTTTCTATTTTCTATAGCTTCATTGGTACCCATCATGGGTTGGAATCTAGCAACCCTGACGAGCGGCGTTAGTGACGCGAAAAGTACCATAGACAAATAGCCCTTATTCCTATGGGATAAGGGGGTACGAGAATTTTGACAGCCATTTGACGCTAATATCTAACATGGCTGCCGGTTTATTGTTGCCATGAAAAACCAAAAGAATATAAATAACATCGACTATCGATACTTTAATTTGCAGAATAAAATTATGAATTTACCTATATTAATTAATTAATTTGGTTTCAATAAATGATCGTCCCAGTTCATAAATTTAATTTTATAAGCTCTTGAATATTTATTTGTCAATCAGTCTATGGTTTCTTTTTATAGCGAGTCTATGTAAAATGTCGTTTTTCTTTTTCCGTCCATGTTCGTCCCTCGCTCTCGCTTTGAGAAAATTGTGAAGCTTTATCGGATGATAACCTTTAATACTTTGTTTTTCTCACAGTTTATTTGTTGTGTGTATACAGTTTTAGTGCAGTTTTTATCTAATTACAATATTTTCGTGTGTTTCAGGGAAAATGCCTGTTACGAGGTGTGCCGTCTTGGGATGCCGGTCTTCAGCCTCTACAACAACTCTCCATCAGTGGCTCCGTAGTGAAGATGTTGGCGAAGTGTGGATGAAGCTCTTAACACCGTGTAACCCTTCATTGGCTTCACTACCGAAAAAAACTCTTTCCAAACAGATGGTAACCATTGCTTTGCTTGCTTGCCTTCTACATTATGTAAACCTCATCATAATGAAACCTTGAATGGCTAGGTACACTACTTGAAGTTACAGCATAACCTAGAGGCCATAGAGTCACAATCCTCCGAAGGTCATCACAAGCTCCAATTGAGGACCTCAGCTAAGTCCCACTGGGTAGTACACATACCACCACACACACATACCCCAACACCCTAGTAAATAGTTGGATTAAGTTGTAAATAGTAACAGTTAACTAAGTTGTATGTACAGTCGACCACAGGTCAAACTACCCAAAGTGTCTTTTAGAATCTGAAATGTATCATATTGTGTTGGCATAAGGTTGAGCTTTAATCGATTTTTGATTGATGGTGTACTAAAGCTTGTGGTGGACTACATAGCTAGCTAGGTTAGATTGTAGATATTGTACATAACTAGGTAGGATTGAGCTAAAGTTCACCTGAGGTTGTCCCAGACGGTTGGGGGGGTAATTACATCCCGAAATTCCTTTTGGGAAAGGGGTTTGCCCTAAACCTGTACTTAGTCCATAGGGCACAGATGACCCGTAAGCTAAAAAAGTCTTGTTTCTAGTATAATTATAATTTCTCTCGAGTTAGGTAGGCACCTATCATATGTTGCTTTTGTTTTCCTTCTCCACCAATCTTACGATATTTTTTTCAAATCAATAACTTCACATAAACTGAGAAGACTGAAGTTAAAAAAGTTAAAAAATTAAAAAAACAAAAAAATCTAAATTATTCTGCAACAATAATGATCAGATCCCTAAG
This sequence comes from Hofmannophila pseudospretella, assembly GCA_947369225.1. Taxonomy (NCBI): domain Eukaryota; kingdom Metazoa; phylum Arthropoda; class Insecta; order Lepidoptera; family Oecophoridae; genus Hofmannophila; species Hofmannophila pseudospretella. The sequence continues at coordinate 4,973,454 of OX376321.1, read as the reverse complement.
CTTCACAACAGTGGTATCTATAAATTGGAATGCGACACCTGTAAAAAAGTGTATGTGGGTCAAACGGGCAGAAAATTTCAAACACGTATTCTAGAACATACTAGACCATGGAAGAATAAAAAACACACATCTACCTTTGCAGAACATTTGAAGTCGTGTAACCACTTTTTTGACCCTACCAAAAACTTTGATATTTTGCATAGAGGAGAAAAAGAAATGAAACTATTCTGTTGGAAGCCCTAGAAATTAACAAGGCGAAATTCCCAAACAAGGAAAATGTGCTGAATGAAGCCTCGTCTCCTCTTTTGAATTATTTTATATTATAATACAATAAGGTATGACACATTTATTTAATTTTTTTAACTTTGACAATATTTGTAAGTAAGTAGTTTTGGACCGTATCCTGTTGACTTTAGCTTAATTTGACATACAAAATATTATTAATGTGTTTCGGAACGTAACTTGTCATTTTATTTGTAATTGCAAAAACAAAACCCAAAGCTGTATTTATCTACTTGCATGTAGTTAAGAAAATTATTATAAACAAATACCTGAAGATGTGTAAACGAAACCGGTCGTAATTAATAAAATACAGTAAAAACCCGTGAAACAGTATATTATTTAAATCTAATCATGTACTACAAGTTTCACCAAGTATCAACAACCGCAAGTATTAACCAATTCTTTTGATATTATTAAACTTCGTCTGTAGAGGCTTGATATGTATGGATCAGATGTATATAGCAAAGCGTGGAAGACGTCTTCATTTGTAGCTGACCGGGAACACGTTCTGGCATGATGCAACCGAAACCTCTTGTAATCTTTATTCCTTGCTTCTTGGGCGTCTTCAGAAAGTTGACCAATTGGCAAAACTACGTAGTATTCTATAATTTGTGCGCCATGAATAAGAATCTTATGCACAGAAGAAGGCATGTAATACTAATTATCCTTGTTAATATATAACTGTGCTGTATGAAGTGTATAGTGGCCGAATTTTACAGGATTAATCGGAAGTCCTAAGGTCATAGTTTGAAGAATTATGTATAGTCTTCTTATTAATTCTTCGTCAACACCCATTATCTCTGCAGAGCATTGATAGTTTTGAAAGAATCTTCTTGACGTACCTATTACCGTCATTGGTATTACCAGTACTTTGTCTTGGTTTGTCTATAGGCAAGCCAAGTTCTTCACGAAAACGTCTTTGCACAAGCCTTTTCTTTTCTTCTTTACTTCTTTTGTTCTCAGGTGTTGTTGCTGACCACTTTTGAAAAGATAAATTGTATGAAATGTGTAGTTTCGATATGCTCTTGTATGGAGGGTTCCCACTGTGCGTAGGCTCAAACACCTAAATTCACGATTTTGTAAATATTTTGAACCACTAGATAATGAACTCTGAACTTTAAATTCGAGTTTGTATGGATGTTGTGTGAACGTGAAGTTTGAAAGGCTTGAACTTGAAGGTATGGAGTTTGTATGAGTTGTATGGAATTTGTACCTATGGATTGTATGGGTCATATGAAATTGGGCACTGACCAACAGAACACATTCATAGATTTTATCATTGTTTCCAGTTGAACATATCACTTTGAACTTGATTAATGTTAATCATGATCACAGTTACGGGAAAAATCCCCAGAAAAAGATAAAATTAGACGGTAACAAGGAAACAATATTTTGTAGTCGACTTTGTAGTTCATTCATTAGTAATGTAATTAATTACAGTAGTACCTAATTTATAACTTTTATTAGATACAAACACCCATTTCATGTAGATTTAATTGATTCTATCCTTGGATAGGGATCCACAGCCGTCGTCCATCTGTATGTTTAATTTGTCATTCATCATGTGGAGCAACTTTTGTTTGACACCGCTGCCTATAATCAAACAAGCAATATTTGTAATTTTGTTTGCAACTTGGTTATTATAATAGAGTATGCTAATTTTTATTTAGCCAGTCTTAGATTTGCATGTAAGTTAATTTGTTTTACTATGTAGATTGAATATAAAATATCATCCTATATCAATCCTCCCTTTCCTTTCTAAAGTTCTCGAACGCCTCGTTCATCACCAACTGTCTTCTTTTCTCTCTATAAATAAAATTCTCAATCCTTTTCAGTCAGGTAATCGCCAGGGTCACAGCATGGACAGCAGGATTACGCAAATTGTCATTATTATTTCAGGCCCCACTGGAGACGTGCCTCCCCCTTCTCCGACTCCCTTCCCGCGACCGCGCCCGCTCACTCCGTCAGCTGGTGCTGCACCTGCACCTCAGGATTGTGCCTTTACAGCGCTGCCAAGTGAGTGTTGTCACAGAATACTTACTATAACATTCGAGTGTACCAACAACAGAAGGTCAATCTCAGATAATATTTTGGCAAGACTGTACTAACTAGGTAGCGACGGAACTTTGTAAACAGTGTAAAACAAAGTATAATACCACTATGTCAGGAATCGAACTCGAACTATTAATATTACGTAGACTACAGTTTGTGCAGCATAAGGCTTTTAGACGTCTTGTTGGATTTTGATAAATGGTATTATAGATTTGCACAATGGCACTACTTTTTTATTAAATCATGTGACTGATTGGCAATGGATGGTTTTATCGACTACTTGCTCCCTGAGCTTGCTCCGTCCACTCAATCCAAGTAGGTAATATAGGTAGTAGGTACAGGCTGACCAGCAAGGGCCGCTACCACAATCGTTATAGTTACAACTTTAAAATTACAGGTACAGCTAGAGATCCCAACAAAACTAGACAACGGATTGTGAAGAGTACAAAAAATTTGACACCTAACTGCAGGAAGATGTACACTAAATGTACTAAAATGCTAAAATCGAAGCGAAGGCTACTGTATGGATGTGAGGAAAGATTCGAAAAGGCCAAACAATTGAATGAAAAAGAGTCATTTAGGGCGATGGTTGAAAATATGACACCGCAGGCACAGGAATTATTCTCCATACAAGCGGCCAACGCTAATAAACATTGTAAAAGAAGAAGATTTCCTGCAAAACAGAAATTACTGGCTTTGACTCTTTTAAAACAGACCCCAAAGGGCTATAAATTGTTGCAAAAAATTTTTATATTGCCTAGCCGAAGAACTCTAAATATATTTACTCAGGGAGTTTCCAGGACTGAACTTACATGTAATGGCACAGTTGAAAGAAACGGTGAAAACATGGGACGACAAGAAAAAATGTTGCTCCATATTGTTTGACGAAGTTCAATTAACGCCCAATTTGACATTTGTCGAATCGGAAGACCGCATTGATGGTTTTGTCAATTTTGGACAGGAATGCGAGAGAAAGTTTTGTGACCATGCACTTGTCTTCATGGTAAGAGGAATTTGTTCTGCTTGGAGGGAGCCAGTAGCATATTATTTATGTGAAGGCACAACACCGACTTTGACTTTGAAAAATATTGTAAAGGTAGGTACTGGTAGGGGTTATTTACTTTTGTTCTGTAGATTTTAAATTAAAATTAAGGCCAAAACTTAAGTGAACACAAAGGGTACTTCTGATACCTTATGAGTACTTATTGTTGCATATTAAGCACTGGCTATTTATTACCTTCTTTTAATAACTTGTCACATTGACGTTCTCTCATGGTTTTGTTTTATATTAAAGCAGTCACAAAAAACTTACTTACTTACTTACTCCGCTGGCGCAGCGACCCGAAGTGGATCTTGGCCTCCGATACCAAAGAGCGCCATCGCTCTCTCTCCAGCGCAGTCTCGAGCCAGTCAGGCGCCCGGAGCTCCCGCAGATCCTTCTCCACTTCATCGCGCCAGCGGTATCTGGGACGTCCGACCGAACGTCGTCCGTTAGACCGTCCCACATACGCTCGTTTAACTGCCCGATCCTCCCCCATCCTAGTGATGTGTCCGAGCCATCGGAGTCGAGCCGCTTTCGTCTCTCCTATGATGTTCAAGAGTTCAAGAGAAGAGGAATTCAATATCCGAACTCAAAACGCCTTTATTAATCTCCTCTGTTCCACATACTCTGCTTTAATTTCAATAGGTTATGTAGTTCACATGCTCGGTATTAAGGTACAGCGTACTCCAAATGAATTAATTCTTAGTCAAGAACTTTACATCGAAAAAGTTTTAGAACGTTTTGATATGACTGATTGTAACCCGGTTTCAACGCCAATTGATGCAAGTTTAAAGTTCTCTGATAGTTGTTCTCATGAAGCTGTATTACCTTATCAGGAATTGATAGGTAGCCTTATGTATTTAGCTGTAACTACGCGGCCTGACATTTGTTTTACTGTAAGTTTTTTAAGTCAATTTAACACTCGTTATACTAATGAACATTGGTTAGCTGCTAAACGTGTGTTACGGTATTTAAAAGGTACGAAACAATTAAGTTTAGTATACACTAAGTCTGGCACTAAACCAAGGTTAATTGGCTTTACGGATGCTAACTGGGCAAACGGAGATGATCGCAAATCGTACACGGGATACTTGTTTAAGTTGTGTGACAATGTAGTATCATGGGGTTGTTATAAACAAAGTTGTATAGCGCTTTCGTCAACTGAGGCGGAGTATGTCGCATTAGCTGAAGCAGCTAAGGAAGCAGTTTACTGTCGCGCGTTGTTAGCTGAGCTGGTTGGTGACACTGTTCGAGTTGTTTTGTATAGTGACAACCAATCTGCAGCTAAATTAGCTTCTAATCCTGTTTTCCACAAACGTACCAAACATATTGATTTAAGGTACCACTACATTCGCGATGCAGTTGATTTAAAAATCGTTGACTTGCGTTATCTCTGTACCGGTGATATGATAGCGGACATATTAACGAAACCGTTAGCAAAAGCTCGACATCAGTTACTTGCAAAAATGTTAATTAATTAATTAATGTTAACTTTTATCAACTGTTAAGGGTTGTATACTTTAGCAGATAGCCATACTTAAGGGGGCGTGTTGCATATTAAGCACTGGCTATTTATTACCTTCTTTTAATATCTTGTCACATTGACGTTCTCTCATGGTTTTGTTTTATATTAAAGCAGTCACAAAAAACTAATATAATTTATTAATCTCCTCTGTTCCACATACTCTGCTTTAATTTAAATACTTATGACGATGCTGAGATAATTCAGCAGTTAACTACAAGTTACTAAAGAAACTTAAGAGTTCAATTTCTTATTTACAGGACGTAGTACAAGCCGTCGCAGACACAGGCCTGGTACCGAAAGCTTTGATCTGCGATCAGGGATCGCCTTTCCAGTCTTGTATCAAAAGCTTTCAAGCCGACACACGAAGAGATCAATTATTAAAAGAAGAGCGTTTGGGTAAACTGCATTATTTTATTATGTACCACCACAGAGTACTATATGTATATCGACGTATCACAGCGAAACCATGGTTTTTCAATGTCGAAATAACAACAGAAATCGGACTATTGGTCTCTCCTCTAGAACGATGAGCACTGCCAGCGAACCAAAGAGTTTGTGCAATAGTTCCATACATTCGACATTTCAATGTCCGACTAATGTACGAGGAAACGCTCACATCGCATGCGCCAACTAGCAGACGCGATTTCCATAGAAAACGAGCAATCTACATAGGGTGAATTTCCAAATCGTTCGTCGTTACATTTTCGGTGTTAACAACACAAACATACGTGACTGTTATCTGAATTCAATTCCGTACAAAAAATACTACGTCGTATTTTTCACGCCCATAGAGCATAAAAGTTCGCTATCCTACTCTCTCCTTAATTTATAACAATCGTTTTGTTACAGACAATACGCTCATGATTAATGACAATAAATTAGGTATCATTTTTGATCCCCCACACCTTATTAAAAGTGTGCGGAATAATTTTTTGAGCAAGGACATGGTATTTGACGGCAAGATAGCCAAATGGAGCGACATAATCGAGGTATCTTGTGCTCTTAGTATTTGTAATCAGTAACCACAGTATTCCTTATACAGCGGTGTAATAAAAACAACCTATAGATCCGAAATAGGATGTTCAGTATTTACAACTCTGAAATGAAATCAGATGTGTCTTACAAAAGTTCAATACCTACAATACAACAGCTGCAATGCTAAGTTACACTTCAAAACATGGTAATTGAGTTTCTATCGTAACACTACAGCTAGTAAATTCGTCAATACCTATTTAGAAAGTCTTATGCAATTAAAATGCAAAACGTCGCAGAACTATCTCTAAATATATATGTACATGGTTGCTAGATTAAGAGTTTTATTATTATCTTTTTCATAACTGTGGAAGCTTATAAATGGCTATTACTTTTATATATGTATATGTAATTTGTAAATAAGGCTGTAAGCTACCCAAATAAAATAAAATAAAATATTGTACAAATAGCGCCTAAACCCTTAACCTTACATCAATTTTGTCACATACTTATATAATAATCATTAAATAATTAATATTTCCAAAACTTTAATATTGGACTCATGAGTACTAAATATTTTAGGGTTAAAATGAATCTTATTGATGGTGACAAAAAATAATATTCTAAACACACAAAAAAAGTTTTGACTCAGTACTTTAATAGGTATTTTAATCACATTTCAGCCACATATGTCGACGGCAGGCCAGTCAGCGGGAAGTTGAAGAATACGGCGGAGGCGGTTCTGTTCTTCGACAGACTTTTCGACAGCGCCAATGGTTCACGAGGTGGTTCGGCTCCTGGGAAGATGAGAGGGCCCGTCAGGGAGGTTAGCGGCACCTGCAAACATGTATCGGTTTGGCAGGAAGCCATTAAAATTCTTAACGACATTTATTTCATCGATACGTCTAGTAAACAGGCTATTTCAGTGGGGCATGAAATTCATAAACGCATCCCCAGTATCCAAAATTGGGTCACCGCATTAGAAAGCTTCATCAAAATCTGGTCCGACCTTCGAGCCATCGGGGTACAATTTTATTACACACGTAATTTGAACCAAGACCCCTTGGAAAACTTTTTTGGCCGTATTAGAGCACTCAATCATCGTAACGTCAACCCCGACGCATATTCATTCGAATGTGCTTTTAAATCATTATTGATTACCAACGTTATGGGCCCTCATTCACCCAGCTCCAATTGTGAAGATGATGTGGGAGACATTATTTTGAAATCTGGGTTATTATTCCCCGAACCCAATAAAGAAAGCGAGAACTTCTGATGTTGCTTGGCTGGGATGTCAACAGCACCACTCTGAACTGCTGAATGATTTTATAACACTAGTGTGTCGTGTTCAAATTCATAACTGGTGTAACGCAATCAACCAAATTATGAAAGGTTTATATTTGTAAAAAATAAAGTGCTTCATTTGTCTTCAATGCAACAACTGGCACTTAAAAAATATAGATCACAGAGTTAAAAGGTAATTTTTATCATTTACCAGGTTCTTCGGCCGAACAGCAAAACACTACCTTGCGTAACATCACTGGTCGCCGAAAGCGGTAGGCTTTTACCTTTTTACCTTTCCTTATTATATTACATGGTACATAATAATTATTATTCACAAACCCTATCGACAATAAAATGACGATAATAATAGATTATATCATAAGGGCCCGAAATATAGTATATTTACGGCGAGGGCGTTATGATACAATTTACTATGTCACTGCTTAATATTATACAAATTTACTGGCACTAATTCTGGCGTGTCGGTAGTTAAATTAAAATCTCGCTAAACGAAACGTCACTCTACGAGCGTGACATTTTCATTTATTTTAGGTTTATTAGCTACACAGGAATCAACGCCACTATTGTTATTTCCTATTCCAGAGTCCTCAGCGGATCAGCAGGAGACATTGGCCATAGCTCGACTCTTCATCACACCGAATTTTATTTTAAACCTGTGATAAGGTATGTTGTATGCAAATTCATAAAACAATCATGAGAGTATGTCACAGAAAATATATAACAAAATTTCACAAATCATCGACTTTGAATTAAAAGACTCGATATTCAATAAAAGATAAAGTTATATCTTCTTAACAAATGTTTCTATTCACTGCACGAGTTTTTTGATGATAAAACCAATACTTAACTATAAAATCAATTATGTATAACTTATAATGACATTTAATTCAATTTATCTCGTTAGCATTTATTACTATTATAAATTGTTATAATCTCTTATTTAATATTGCGGTGCCCTATTGGTTTCATGTATGACCAGATAATATACATTTTAAGACCAATGAAAAGCAATAAATGGTATGAGTATAAGTATGAAATCAAATATTATATAGAGGAGTGTGTATGAGTTCTTAGGGAAACTTACCGCAACGCCTGGTGTTATCAAATATTGTAGACGATTTAACATTGTTGTTTTCTATTCCAGGTCACCGCGTGGCTCAGCAGAATTCTGGGATTGTCCGGTGCAGTGGCGGCGGTTAATTCGCCCTTTTTCTTAGCATTTATGTTTAATTATTGTAGTTTAAATGTATTCTTGTAAATATTATACATCAATTGATGTTTATTTTAGTAAGTAGGCATGTACATACTAGTTTTAATACATAAATAGCTGTCTTTATTAAATTGTATTTTTTTAACCACCTAAGTCAAACCTTAAACATCGATATATGCTTTTATCGTAGGTACATCCCTAATAGAAAGCATCGACTAGTCCCATCACTAGTTTCGTCACAGCAGAGCCCTCACAGGTTCTGTGGCGCTCACCGGAACTTTCACTATTGTCCGTCCCGTTCTATGAAGAGATTCCCATCTGTCCTTAGACATATACTCTAATCTGTGGTACCCATCAATTGTTTTTTTTTTAAGGCAAAGGGAACTGAGCCTATACAGCCATGTCTGATGTAAACAACTCTTGCAAGTCTTCATTAAAATGCTGGTGTGACACATTTCAATGCTATCTGGGAGAATCTTCCACGCTTCTGCACCATCCGAACCAAAGAAGAAGGCGTCCCGGACGCAGTATGGCTCTTCAAAATCCAGCCAAGTACGGATCGGGCTGCAGCGTCTTATTTGACTTTACTTCACTGTCCCACACATTAATCACATTTAGTAGACGTTCTTCGAATAAAAAACACCATTCTTACTTGAAAAGCACTACTGTAAAACAATTTGCAAAACAATGAAAAAAAGCTGGTGTGGACGCGACAAAAGCGCGGGAGAAACTCCTGGTACCCATCAAATTGTCAATCAACATTAATTTTTATTATTATTAAAGAAGGCATTGGTAACACAGGCCATGAGCCTAAACATTAAGTGATTTAAAACAGTTTTTAGTTTTTCAGCTTCAAATCAAAATGTTGTGGTGTAGACACATTTTAACACTCCTAGGAGTTATGACGGAAATTTCAACTGATCTAGTCTCTGACGAATTCTCATGACCCGCCGCAGAATCGACATACAAAACTCGAGCGCTATGAACGTCTTGTCACGCTCACAATGTAATGTAAGCGAATGAAATAGGACTAATGTCGAATTCGACATTCCACTACGAGAATCGCCGTCCAGACACTTTTTTAAAATGCTTTAATTAATTGATATGATATTTTTTCGATTCGCGGCGCTAGTGTGCGCAATACCTCGTCTTAAGAAGGTAGGTACCTTCTTAAGATGAGGTATTGCGCACACTAGCGCCATAGAACAACAACTTAACAAAAACCCCTATAGTCCATCCATCCATAACTGAATACCTAACTTTCACTACGGGGTCAACTCTGAAATAGCGGAAAAAACCCAGCTGTTTATACATTTCGTTCGTTTTGTAGGTATTGATTATTGAACTTTTGTATGGAATGGAGCAGATGTTTTTTTTGCGATTTCGGAGTTGGTCCCGTAGTGAAAGTTGTTCAGTTTTGGATACTGAACACCCGTTCGGGACTATAGGGGTTTTTTGTTACACTCTGTATATTGTAGGGTAAGAAGTAGTTACTTCATGAACATGAGTTACATACAAGAGTTAGATACATTTCGGAGAGTGCGCATCGGAATTGCACGACCTAATTCCAGCATCTCCATTCCGCCTTCGGACTACCAGGCGCGGGGAGGGGTTCCATCCTTATGTTGTTGATATCCCATCTGCTCGTACGAAGCGATTTGCTTCTTCGTTCATTATGCGAACGGCTAAGGAATGGAACAGCCTGCCGGCGTCAGTATTTCCCGAAACCTACCTTGGGATCTTCAAGGCCAGAGTGAATAAGCATTTACTGGACCCGCATGCTCCATCGTCGACCTCATCGTCGCTTACCATCAGGCGAGATCGAGGTCAAATGCGGATTTAGTAGTACATAAAAAAAAAATATCTATAAAATTACATCTCATACTCAGGTAGAAGTTTTATGAAGACATTCCATAAATTAGGTTTAAGTTGCAGTGATTGTGCAAAAAGACAGTGAGTTGGTGAGCGCGTTGGAAAGCGCCACTTTCGCGGTCTGAACCGGTCAAATCAAAAGGATGGTCGCCCAGTGTCGATCTCGTGGCGATAGATGCACCGAGAGTTGCAAGAAACGTCCTAGATTTTAAGGCTTCCTTATGTCTCGTGTCGTTTATGAGCTGTAGCGTAGAAAATGATAGCATATTTATTTTCTTCATCTCGTTACTATACAGTTAGATGCATAGTGTCCTAATTAATTAGCAGTTTTATGTGACATTTAGTTTTAGAGTTACAACAAAGCTATAGATGATTGAGCATGTGTTTTTGTAAGAACATTTTTTTTCTCCCTGCATACGTGCGCGTTCCTTCCTTCGATAGTTTAAATGAATGCTTCTGTAACAGAAATAGTTGGTGGGTAATTATTACATGTAACCATTTCTAAAGTATATAGAGTCAGATGCATGTACCTATTTACGAAAAATCATAGAATTCTGCGTTTTTGAATTTTTCATCTATAATTTTAAGGATATTTATTTACACAAATAACTAACAGTAATTTGTGTGAGATAAATGGTTTTCAATTATATAAAATTGAACTATATAATAGAAGAACGACTTAACCACTGAAAAACTATGAATGTAGGTAAGTATGTATAATATGTATATAGATGTATTTAGGCTGTTTATATTGAAACTCAATCAATATTCGATATTCCTTCGCTTATACCTAGTTATAACTCGGGATTACTCGGGAAACGCTAAACCGAATTGGATGGGGTTTTTGTTATTAGTAGAGTAGGCTTTTATATAGGTTCTCACGGGAATAAATACCCGTGTGAAGTCGAACAAAAATAGCTAATATAATAATTAATAATTCTTGTCACCTATTGCTACGCGGTTCGCACCTCAGACTCCTACATTTCAAGCTATTAGTGGGGTCACATTGACGTATCCAAATCACGTCCGCTGTATAGAAGGCACGGACCACCGCATCTCAGTGTCCGTTCAACGCGCGCGCACACTTCAAGACCGAATGACAATGCGCCAGTGGTGTGCGCTAAACTAAATTCTAAATTTAAATTTTGAATTCCATTGTTTTAGAAGAAAACAAGAATGTGGAAGTGTTTTGTTTTGGTGCTCGTGGTTGGGACTTTCACTTGTTCTGAGGTTAGTGGAAAAGCTTACGAGGTATTTAGTTAATAATCCTTTTACGACGTATCCTGTTACTTAGAACAAGCAGTTACGTTCTACTAAAGTAGATTTAATTACCAAAACATTACGAATTCGATAATCTTTTGAAATAGGTACCCAGTTGTTATAGCCTTAGCAATTTTGTGAAAGGAGTTCCGGGGTCGAGTCCTGCCAGGGAAGATCCGTTTAAACTACTGAGTCGGTAGTATCATTGTTTGTGTACAGGGCGATGTGGTGAGAGATGCTCGCGGGATCTTTACCAAGAATTTCTTCGGAGGTGTGTGGGGCAACCGGCCGCCGCTCATGGAGGCCAACATGCCGAAGACCACTTGTACTTGCAGTTAGTATGATGATGTTTATATGATATTGTTTACATGTTAGGTAAACAATATCACACTAACTGTACCAGTTAGTGTGATAACAATCGAAATATAAAGAACTTACTTTATTTAACAAAAAACGGTTTTATTTGTACATTTGAAACGTTACAAGATTTGGTACTTAGGTACTTACCGAGTTGCTGAAGACGCGCGCGATTCATCGATTTTTTTTAATAAGGTAATTTTTTTTGGTATATTTTTCTCTTGACTACCTATATGGCCATAACAGTTAGGTGGTTCGAGCTTGAGCTCACATGTTTAGGACTATGATGTCAACCACATGTGCAACTTTGAGGACCTGATGGTGACCAGAAAAAGCTCAAGGAAAAGTAAATAAATGTAAGAAAATCGGGGTTTTAAATTTTTAAATTTGGACTTACCCTATTCTTATTTGCCGTTCCTTCTCATTTCATATGCAAGCTCGTTTGTTGAAATATATTTACAGGCTAGGAATGTTGTACAGTTAGTCCAATGTTTACCTTGTATAATTATTCAGTGTCGCTCGTAATAGCCTCAGGGAAAGTTGTTGAAATTGAAAGTGAAGAGCTCTACTTTACTTTCAAAGTTACAAACGTAACTATACCTACTACCTCCCCTGTAAGTGACTACACATCTCTGAATAAAGCAGTAGGTACTTCCCATTTTTGTCATTAAAGGTTTTTTTTGTGCCATAAAGAAAATAGTAGTTTCTAGAGCGTACTTTTAAATTTAGTTTTTTTCAATAATAAAATCCTAGATATAAAAAAACCGGTACCTAATCTCTAATTGTAACTTAGGTAGGTGTATATCTTCATCATATATCCTGAAACTGAATATCCTCATTCTCAACATTCCAGAATGCGGCGAAAGAAACGAAGTCCCACGAATTGTGGGTGGCGAAGAGGCAGGTGTCAACGAGTTTCCCTGGATGGCTCGCCTCACCTACTTCAAGAGGTTCTACTGTGGAGGCATGCTCATCAACGACAGATATGTGCTGACCGCTGCGCATTGTGTCAAAGGGTAAGGGTAGTCTTTTATAACTTTTATATTCTGGGGAAGAACAGGCATCAACGATCTCTTCTGAATAAGTGGATGACTCTTCATTGGTGAGAGATCTTGGATGAAAGAAAAAATAATCTCAAAGTTTGTCTCATACTCGGGAGTTCGTTCCTTCATGGTAATATTTATTGCGTGAGTTTTTAGAAAGGGATCGGGTCTTGAGACTTCTGTTATTGATAGCATCACGCGAATGTCCTCTCTAAGAGCTCACAGGTGCAAAAATTACGTCCGTCAGATGAATTAGAAAAGAGAAATTTCAGTTGAAGCTCGTATTATGCATTTTCCGATACCATTTTAATTTTATTTTCTGTAAACTGTTACGAGAAACAAAATAAAAAATAGGTAAAATAACACCCCGAACTTTCTTTTACAATTTTACGAGCAAACATAGCAACGCAACAAGAATACCCAGAAAGTGTTCACACGTTAAATAATTCAAGTCAGAGAATGAATTGTCGAGAATATTTCAGTGGTTAAGTGCTCCTTATGATGCTCTTGGTGGCAGTGGTAGATATGTTGACTCGCCACACAAAGATTTCACTGCCACTGCCAACAACAGATCCTTGAAATATACATCTACATGAACTATGTAAATATGCTCACGCACCTTCTAAAGATGAACAGAAAAAGGAATACGTTTTGCTTTAACTATGTACCTACAGTCGCCCATATAATTGGTTTACCACCTTAAGGTTGTCATTTGTACGTCAAAGAACAATAACGACTATTTTTGCTTGCATCTCTGAAGGATCCAAGGAAAAGTATAAACCTTAATGATATTTTCATTCCATTGAAGATTTAGTCAAAACTGGTAAACTGGCAAATTAAATTCCTGAAAATGCATGTATTGTTAGTTTCTTTGTTTTTTCGACGATATATCGTCATGTTTACGATGATTTTATCTTATATAGATTTTCCACATAATTACATAATCGAAATACAATTAAGGTTAATAGAGATACAATTTAGCAACGCAATCAAACAATGGATTTCTCCAAAAGGCTGTTGATTTCTACTTTATTATTAAGGCTAATGACAAACTATTAACGAATAAGATCAGAAAATAGTTCGAAACGCAGCCATATTTGATGCTGGTATAGTTATTTCTGTATCATTGAAAGAAATGAATAGAAAAGAAATGCTGGTGCGGAGCGCATTTTATACGATTGAAGAGTTCTTCAACGTCAGTAAGATCTGGTAGGTACTCGCCAACCAACAACGCAAGATTTTTAAAAAAATAACACTTAGTTTTAATTAAAATTGAAACTTATTTTATTATGGATAATTATAAATTCAATTTAAATAATAATGGTTTGTAATGATAATGATAAATGTATGTGACGTATAATTGAATATTATAAATAAAGATCTGAATCTGAATCATTGCCTTTTTTATAGTTTTTAATTTAATAAACTGGATTACAATTTCTCATTAACATTTTAATACTGTATTCGGTCTAAATAATAGGCACCTATCCCAAAGCTAAATCTTAAACTGCAGATGAAACTATAAATCAACAGCATACGAGTCCGATAACCTGAGGATCGGCAAACAAGTTCAAAATAAATAACTTTAGTCCGAATTAGCGAAATCCAGTTGGTATCATATCGGTGCGTTCACCTTAAACCGGCCCAAGAGCAGGCTTCCAAACTTAAAGGTTCAATATCCTCGAGAAATGTCCACTTTGTGTGCCTTGTGGTCACTTTTTGTTCTAAGTTTTTTGGAAGGCAGATTCTTGGCGCCGCTGTTAGTTAGGTATTTAGCACCGATCGTTTTTAGGGGTAAAAATTAGATGCCATTACAAACTTAGGTATAGGTATAAAACTACCAAGAATTTACAATAAACATAGGCATGTAAAACTTTATGGATATTTTAACTTTTCGTTCATAATCTTAAACAATAATGAACTAACTAAACTTAGGTATACATAAGTAAGTAGAGTAAGAACTTCTTAAGTTCCGAAGTTTTATTTGTTAATGCAAATACAGCCTTTTCTAAAAGTCAAGAAACCTGCGTACCTATATTTTAATTTCTAACGACTTTCCTCTGCGCACGAGTGTAATGATAACATTGTTAGAACAGAACACGGTAATTTCAATGTATAAGAAGACAGGTGACACTGACATATTATGAATACGGTAAGGTCAGTAAATAGTGAAAGCGTAAATGAGGAGACATTAATAGAATTCATGGCCTGCAGCCTAAAAACGGTCGGCTCGCTTTCGCTCATGCTGATTGTCGATACACACCTGGCATCGCTACCTTTACATTAAATATGTGCATTGCAGTATAGTGTTTAAGGTTTTCAAGCACCGTGACTGTTAATAGTACGAAAACATACTTAAATCAAACCTTAATATGTACTTTGGTACCTACCTTACTTACCTTTGTACGCTTTAGTGTACAAAATAAACTCTACCTACACGTATATCATACTTGTATAAAATTAAGTTTAAAAATTGAAGAAACCCCTGACTTAGCGTTTGGGATTCTCCTTACTTCTTCTCGTCTTCATCAGATCCTCTTCCAGATGTCGGAGAGCACCCTGCTTTATAACCATTGGTACTTAAACTAAGTACACTACTGCTACTAATATACTAGATAGGCTACGAGCTCCTTAGATGTAGATAACCCAGATAGAGATGTATTCGATAGGCCAGGAGGGCGGGCGATTCTCGTAGTGAAATATCGAATTCGACAATAGCCCTATCTCTTTCGCTCATAATGTACCTATGGCTGAGCGGGATAAGAGAAGACTTTGGCATGTCGAACGCTGCGAAAATCGCCGTTCATGTCCGAGGCCTACGTTGATTAGCCACTAACTACAAGACAAGAAGGAGAATCTAGATCTTGCCTATTTGTCAATTCAATTCTTTACTTACTTCCACATGGTAGGTCTTTATCTTAAGATAATTTACATAGGTCTCATATGGACCCTGTAAGGGCACCGCAAAATCTAAACTATCTAGAGAATAATCTATTGACCTTTGCTTTGTCGACAAAGTCTTAAGTCATAAATCAATCTAACAATTTAATTTAATCTGTTGTAGATTCATGTGGTTCATGATAAAAGTGACGTTTGGCGAGCACGACCGCTGCAACGCGACGGCCCGCCCGGAGACGCGGTTCGTGCTTCGCGCCATCGCCAACAAGTTCAGCCTCACCAACTTCAACAACGATATAGCATTGCTGAGACTCAACGAGCGGGTGCCCATCTCTGAATCTATCAAGCCTATCTGCTTACCTAGTAATGATAGTGAGTACCCTACCTTGTAAGTTAAACCTATGGTTTAGACAGGAGGATGGTTTGTTGAGATTAGGTATGTACAGTCTTTGAGGCTGACCTACTCTTTTTCCCCCAAGGAGGATAATGTGGTAGGGACTTATTGTGGAATAGGCCTCTCTGATGCCATTACTACTAGATGTAAGATGGGGGCGCGCGATTCCTTCCTTCATGCCAAGCCTATACTTAATGCTTGTCTACTTATAGAGTAGTGAAATAGTTGTATCGCGATGGAAATTGTGAGTTTCACAAACTTTGATAACTGTCACCGCGGGTATTTTTTTAACGTTCCCAAATTCGAAGTCGACATCGACATACAATTCTGAAATTGAACGAGAGTGTGTGCCATCAAACAGCTCTTTTCTGAAGCTAACAATGTTGCAGAAGGCAAATGTAAAGTGACAAAAATGAGTGACTATTTATTTCCATATAAAAAGACCATATCAACGAACTACAAATATTTGATACTTTTTATTTCACCTATGTTTATTTACGAGTAAGTTTATGGCTCAATATCTTTATAACAATTATTGATCTACGGCTTTTGTAGACAGACAAGACGTTTTAGGCAACTAACAGGAAGGACTACCGAGTGTAGTTTTTGGCTACTAATACTTATATGAACCAATACAAACGATTCGACAATGGCTCAATGGCTAGGGCCTATTATTTATTATGTGCTTGGGCAGGAGACTGCGTCGTAAGCGTCGCCGGATCGAATACATCTTTGGACTATTATATACAGTGGACCACTCCTAGCACATACCTACCACTGTCTTTTCATTTAAAAAATAGCTCCACCAATCGTATTTGATGCGGACAGAATGAATGCCGTGTTTTGCGCATAGTAATAAGTAGCCCTACTGGGTTAACTGCAGCTAAGCGGTATGTCCCACCGATTTATATCGGTGGGACATACCGCTTAGCTGCAGTTAACTTTGTACGTTTTATTTCAGACAGCCTGTACGTGGGCGTGACGGCAGTAGCGTCAGGCTGGGGTACCCTCACGGAGGAAGGCAAGGTGTCTTGCACCCTGCAGGAGGTGGAGGTGCCAGTGATCAGCAACGCGGAGTGTCGCAACACTAAGTATACAGCCTCCATGATCACAGACAACATGCTCTGCGCCGGATATCCCAAGACTGGGAAGAAGGACTCTTGTCAGGTACGTTGTTACAAGTATCTTGGCGGGTGTAGATGGGGGTGGATGTGGCTTGCACCCTGCAGGAGATGGACGTACTGGTAATCAGCAACAGAGTGCCGCAACATCAAGTACACAGCCTCCATGATTACTGACAACATGCACTGCGTCGGATACCCCAAGACTGGGAAGAAGGACTCTTGTCAGGTAATGTTCTCAATTTCCTAATGCTTAACACCAAGTACACAGCCTCCATGATCATCTACAATATGCTCTGCGCCGGATACCCCAGATCACCGGATCACCGGATCGCCGGATATCCCGAAAGTAAGACCTCTTGTCAGGTAATGTTCTCATTTGATGCTCGCTGTAATGGCTGGAGGTGATTTAAAACGGGATCCTGATGCTTAGCAATGCGGAGTGCCGCCACACCAAGTATACGGCCTCCATGTTCACATATAACATGCTCTGCGCCGGATAGCCCAAGATTGGGAAGAAGGACTCTTGTCAGGTAATGTTCTCATAAATATCTTGGCGGCTGTAGATGAGGGTGGATGTGACTTACACCATGCAGGGGGTGGAAGTGCCGGCGATCTACAATGCGTACTGTCAAGAAAGACTCTTGTTAGGTTAAGTTCATTCGGATACGTAAGTACTAAGAAATAGTGATATGACCAGAAGATTAAGGATGGGGAGTTGGGGTTTCTAACCAAGTAACTCACATTTATCTATTCTCTAGGAAAAGTCAAAGTTGTATGTATTGTTGCCTTAAATTTTTTTAACTCGTTAACTTGCAAAGATTTATTCATTTAATCGAGCGTTGTCTTAATTGGAAAATATAAAGATCGCAAAATATTTCACGACTTACGTTTTACGGGTATGACATGAACATTTCCGCATATCGAATTTTTTTATGGACTTCTGTGAAGAAGTGAAAAGAATCATTGACGCACATATCGGTCTTATTTGTTTATTTTCGATTAACTAACTAGGTACCAAATATTCTGAAATTATTTTACTGTATTTCATTTGGTAGAGAGGAGACCGATTTAGTTTACATTTTACGCAGAAAAACAAACAACATAATATTTTGCGAGTTTTGTAAAGTTACAAAACTCGCAGTTACTGCCTCTATTGATTTAAGAAACTCAACACCTACTTCTTTGTTTCGGATATTACTTAACACCAAATTGCGCAAAACCGAAGTATAATTAAACTAAATGAAATCATTTATTAAATCACACAAATGAGTCCATAATTATAACATTAAAATTATATCAAATATCATACAATGTCAATTTTTTTTCGCTTAAAAATATACAGTAGTTAAGAGAAGCTTTAGTTTTATCTTTTTCTTAGTCTAAGTTTAGTTTTAGCTTTAGTATTATTATTATAGATTTATCAATACCATTCTACGCTCCCAGAGTACAATGAATAGGAAGTAACTTTTGAATTTTGACTAAACTAAAATAAATTTTACAAAATCAGCAATTTATTCCATTATATAATTGTTGGCTTTCTCCCATTTTTCAGGGTGACAGCGGCGGTCCTCTTATAGCCGAGAGAACGCACGACAAGCGGTACGAATTAATAGGTAGGTAATGAACATAACGGTTTTACATTACAATAAGATTACAATACGTACACTCACTTCGTCCTTTGTCGGGAAAACTCAGTTAGTTTCTCTGGGGAACATGTAGAATTTGTTTGAATTGAAGACGCAAGATACAAGACGTTATGTTACAACATATCCTTCTTGTTGCTTTGCCAAAGCCGGGGAAACTGAATTTACAGGTAGATCCTGATGTGAAGGATCGCCTGGGTTGGTTTGGTAAGAAAGCCAGTGTAATTTCCGGCACATGAAATCCGTCTTAGTCTTCAAGGTTAGCAGCGCATCAAAAACCCTCTAGTGACGGTGACCACCTACCATGAGGTGGCCCGTTTGCTCGTCTGCTCTCCTAATTAAATTAAAAAATATTAATATTCTGAGTAATAAGTATTGCAATTTGACTCTCACTTTTTGCGAATTTATTATTTCGATGGATCAATGTGACTTTCGAGAGAAACATGCCTGCGAACGAAACATCACTTTGAACTAAAAAAAAAATTGGAACATCGGTTACTGAGATCGGAAAATAGTATTAAAACAATGTTCAAAGGCGAGTCGTGCTTCTATAGCGGTCTAAGGGTGCCTTTTCACTAAAGCTGTGCGGGGAAAAAATCCACCAATAGGATCGCGCCATTATCACGTCGTGTATCACGTGCCGATTAAAATGGAGCGATCCTATTGGCGGATTATTTCCTTGTTACAGGCAGCCTTACAGGTCATGGGGAGGGGTGATGGCCACGCACCAGGATCCGCTACATAATAATAATGTTTCTACAACTGATTGATAATCGTTTCAGGTGTGGTATCATGGGGCAACGGCTGTGCGAGGATAGGCTACCCGGGCGTCTACACTAGGGTGACCAATTATCTGGACTGGATCCGGGAAAATACGCAGGACGCCTGCTACTGTCCCGACTAATACAAACGAAACTCTATGGCTGTCCGGCCACTAGAATATTGTATATTTATTATCTCTAGTGAAAAACGAAAAACTGTATACAATCTATCCGGTACATACATCTTAGTCTTCAAGATTAGCAGCGTTTCGAAAAGCCTGTAATAAAATTGCAGTGAGGTGAGAATTTTATGGGTGACAGTGACCACTTATATACCACCAGGCGGAAACACATTCATTCGAAAGCTCCTTGTTAATAGTGCAATACAAGAATTGTTTTCTATAGTGGCCGCTTACTGTATTAAATCACATGGCATTCCTCGAGCGTGAAAATGAAAGAAAGCGTTCAATGTTCCGTGAACAACACATCAGGCTTATATCCTTTAGTAACTAAGTACTTTGTCGCTTTAAATTCCTATTTGATTCATTCGTATACGAATGTCGAGGCATCATGACAAAAACTTATTGCGACATTTTTCCACAGAGCTTGATGTGTTGTCCACTGGTATACGTAACACTTACATATTTATTGGATCAAAAGTAGAAAATCTCCTGTGCTATGGATCCTAAGACGGTGTTGTCCAATGTCCCTGATCTGGGAATCCTATACGTAACCCTTTGCACGTTAAGGTAGAGTCAACAACTTGGTTTAAGTAGTACGAGTAGTTGAAAAAAAAGACTATGAAGGTAATATGAGTAAATAAAAAGATCTGAGAAACAATTTAGAAATTAAATATGAAGCGATTGCTAATGATAAGAATATTATATTTTAATAAATACTTATTGGTTAAGAATTCGGCATTTATTTGTGTTAAGAATTTTTAGAACTCAATTTTACCTACGCACTAATTCTGGGGTGACACTCGTTAAACGAAACATGAGCATGACAGTTTTATTTAATTTTAACTTTAGGTTTAGCGGTCATCCCGGAATCGACGCCATTGTCTACATTCCATTCAGAACATTTTTATGGCAAATATATTGTACTGATTTGATAGATCGTTAACTGTAACGGTGCCAAAAAAATAACATACTTAACATTAAAATATGTTAATTAAATTTAGGTAGGTATGTTATTTAGTAATAATTTATTGTGATGGAATATTACATAATGCCATAATTAATTAAGTTAGGCTAAATTATAAAGTATATTAATATAAGTTTATGCTTTGATTACAAAATTCTACCAATAAAGTACCTCAACAAACGTAATCTTGTTCATTCTTTAAACTTACTTTGAATTAAGTTAGGTACTTCAACTCCACCCGAATCCAGCAAGACCTCCCCAATTCTCGTTTTGAGTTTTCTGGTTTTTTTCTGACTTCACTGTTTTGAAGATCATCGGTGAGCTTTTGGTCTGCCGTTACCCCCGGGAGATCGGGAACTCTTTTGACACCTTTCATTCATCGCATCGACGATTGGCTAGTATAAGCTTACTTACTTACTTCCTATTGGACTAAAAAACTAAAAAACGAAACTACCTACCAAAAACGTTCTGTGACCTGGAAACGCTACACAGCAGGGGGCAATTTTGGCCTAGGATTTCGATACGCGGGAAGGGTTAATAAGTTAAAACCCCCGTCTGTTCAAACCCCCGACGTACCATTGTGGAGATTCCCTTACTTTTTGTTGGTAATTATCAGGTCCTCAAGAAGATTCCAGATGTGGGAAGCATCACCATGGTCATAAACATTTGAGCTCAAGCTCAAACCACCTAACTGTTACCATTCCAGAGATCCCATCATACTCCAACATCCCAAGATACTCCAAGATCTTATAACCACTGATCCATTTTTCATCTGACATGGCTAAGAACATTCAGCAGGTTAGACCTGCGGCGCTGAAGGCTGAAGGAAGGGGAGACGCTCCGGGTTACGCCGTACGCGGATCTCGGCCTTCGGCCTCGCCATGGCTATCTTAAAATTCCTAGCTCCCCATCATTTTCATTTACTTTTTGGCCGCCAAGTTAATTTTTTTTCTTTTGTAATGTCTCAGGATTCCCTACAACTTTAGTTCGACAAGACCCCATCTAACTATTATAATTTCTGCGGGCTGATAATCTTACAATTCTTCCAGTTTCATATTGTGAAATTGTAGTTCACTAACTTTTTCCTGGTCATCAGATCCTCTAGGTTTCAAATGTCGGAAACGCACCAGGAACCTGAACATTTGAGCTCAAATTCGAACCATCTACCTGTTACCGTTCCAGAGATCCCATCTGACATTAAAGATACACTAAGATCTTAGAAACCACTTGTCCAATTTTTATCAGACCTACCTAAAAACAGTTTTCACAAAATTCTCTATTTAATAAAATAAAACCGTGTCCAAATCGGACCATCCGTTCGGACAAGACAAACACACAAACAGACATACAAACAAACAGACAAACGTGTCAAACTTATAACACGCCCTCCAAAACATAAAAGGAAATTATTAAAATATAAAGTCAAATCAACTTTTGCGCGGTGTTAAAAACTTATTAAAGGTATGAAATTCTTAAGCATCCACAGGCTGATATTAATTTCAATAAATTTATATTTTGTTTGCAAATTCGTGACTAGACTAATTAGTAGTAGTATATACCTAGTTAGAATAATGATATTTTTATTATTATTTCGATTCGATCACCTATTGGTTCTACGATTATGGTTTGCTTATCGAAAGGGTCATGGACATGAGCGGTTAAATTAGAACACGAGTTTCTTGTTCAGCTTGAAGACTGTTTCGTCACGCTTAGGTACTAGGATAGATTATTGAACCTACTATAAAAAATAAAATCGGAGCGAATGATTTTATCGTAGGCTATGTATGAATAAAATAAAAATGGCGATTTACGATCGATTTCGTAATAAGTCTTGTGTTGTTATTACAGACGTTCTAGTTGACGAACTTGTTGTTGTTTACTTGTATATCTTTTAGAAATAGGTAGTCGAATAGGTATCTGAACACTGTTTATCAAGACTAGATTTTTTAAATTCACGGGGTAGACTTTTTTTGGCAACAATAGCTGGATGAAATCATGGATGAAATTTAACTTATCTCATCCCCTATGTGGATGAAGCATGAGTAGATATTAGTACAATTAATAAAAAGAAACATCCTGTATAATCGAAGCAATCGAAATGCATTCGTAATTTATTAGTTCTTCTCGCCTTAAAGAACTGGTAACTGAGGCCAAAATTACCTTTATTTTAATGCCAATAAGATTGGAATTGGAATTATGAGCTTTATTGACGCAATAGCTGTACTGGGGTCGATGATCTCGCAGGTCATTGCCAAATATATGCGCCCGCACAGCCTCCGTGGACCATTAAAATGCTGCTTAAAGCAGCGAGCTAGAGAGCAAAGCTAAGCTTGTTATCTAAGGAAATCTTGCCAATTTTTCAGTTATTTTATATTTTTTTCCTGAAGGAAGTATACTTAAGTGAGATTGATCTCTTGGGTCTCACTCAATTTAATTGTTTACATGATTAGACTTAAATAATATACTGTTTCACGGGTTTTTGAAACAGTATATTATTTAAGTCTAATCATATACTACAGGTTTCACCAAGTTGCCAACAACCGCAAGTATTAACCATTTAATTGTTTAGTTTGTGCGAATTTTTCGTAATTTCTTGATACGTAATTTTCAATCGGTTTCAATGCTACATTTTACGTGTCCAATATTCACATCACAAGTACCTACGTAAAGATCGAAGACATGAGTTAGTGTATCAAAAACTTTGAACTCCGAGCACATGATCTTTTGTTAGAAACTAATTAATAATTATTTATAATTGTAGATTAATTATAGACATAGGTGTTTTAATTTAGTGTTTGAAATGTGGTGGTATTTAGTGTGTTTTTCTTTATGGGCTTCTGCTGGCGAAACGATAAACACGGTAGGTAGAAACTTCATAAGTTGTTTACGCTTTGTATCCCATTCTCAACTATCGCGTTTTCTACTAATTGTTTATAATGACGATACAAGAATTTTTGGTAGAATTGGAACTTTATAAATTTTTGGTAAAGCCATTTGAATTTCAACAAGCCTTTATTTTGTAAGAGATACCTGCCGTCGATTTTTTTAAAGTAACTATATCTCACCAACTTAGCTTTTATTGCTAGTAATAACGGATAAATGATTTTTAAAGACTTCCAGTAGAATTCGGTTTGATTTTCTTTGTTATTTGCAGGATGGATTGACAATATCAGAGGACCCATTCGAGCCCGGAGTTTCGGAGTTGAAACATCTGTACACTTACAAACCACCTTGTCAAAATTGTGGTGAGTTAAAAGACCTAATTTCAACATAATTTAAGTGAAAAAAAAGTTTTGGTTACTATTTTATAATCTTACCAAACTTGGGTAAGACGAAAATTGTCAGTAAGTAAATAAAAATCATAACGAAATGAGGGGTTACATGGTATTCATTGAAATCAAAACGAACTAGTTTCTTTTCCAAGTTGTTTTTCCCAGTTTTTAAAATTCCCAAACATTTTTTATCAATACTCGTAACTGCCCTAATTAGAGTCATATGATATATGACTCATGACATCCTAGTACCCAAACTTGGATACTTAACTTATACAAAAAAAGCACTTTAGTCACGATGCTGAGACTTTGAGCTTTTATTGTACTCCATACCTTTCTTCTTCTTCTTCAATTTAAGAGCTATGCTCTTGTCGGTGTAGTAAACGCCACTGTGTCCTGTCTAGGGCCTTTTCCTTGACCTCCTTATACGACGCAACGCCAGCCTTCTCTTTGATTTGATCGAAGTAGCTTATCCTCGGTCTTCCTCATCCCCGCTTGCCTTACTCCATACCTTTACCCACCATAAAAGTAGTCTAAACTCTCTTAAATCAAAGGTTGGCTGGAAGAGATCCCTATGGGATAAGCCCGCCTTTGTACATATTTTAATGTTTTTTTTTATTTTCTGTGTATTTTATATTAACATTGTTACCATTTTAGTCGCTTTTAGAAATACACTCGTGTTATTATTCCTGTAGTTTTTACTTTTCCTGATTTTGTGTACAAAAGTGTTTCTATCTATTTCTATCTACACTTGTGAGTGATAAGATGTGTCACTGTAAGTTTTAATTTGAATGGATTTAAGAAAAAAAAATGCATAGACCTTTTTTTCAATTTTAATTTACGACTAAACCCGCGCTTGACCTCTATCTCACCTGATGGTAAGTGACGATGAGGCCGAAGATGGAGCTAACTGGATTAGTAGGTAAGTACTCAACAAAGAAAAAAGTTGTGTTAGCGTATTTAAACATAATGGTTTTTTTAATAATAATAATAAATTTTGAAGGTTGCGGCGAGCGCAACGGAGAGGCACGTGTGGTGGGAGGCTTGGGGTCCAGCAGAAACGCGTTTCCTTGGCTCGCGCGACTCATCTACCACAAGTCTTTCGGCTGCGGCGCCTCACTCATAAACGACCGATACGTCATCTCCGCCGCGCATTGCATGAAAGGGTAAAGTACCATTGTTTAAATAAACTATGCACTACAGACGAGCCAAGTCATCATGAAGTCTCACTCTACGCCAACTTTAAATTTTTTAAAGGAATTTCTAATCCTAATAACGTAAATACTTAGAATTTCCTTGCATTACCCCTCGAATGAAATTGTTAACGTGCACTATCGTCCCGCAAATCTTAGGCCAAAATTGTCCCAGCTGTATTGCCTGGTCACAGAACGTTTTTGGTAGGTCGTTTCGTTTTTTAGTAGCCAATCGTAGATGCGATGAACGAACCTTTCGTTCATCCTATCGAAAAAGTAAGGGAATCTCCACAATGGTACGTCGGGGGTTTGAACAGACGGGGGTTTTAACTTATTAACCCTTCCCGCGTATCGAAATCCTAGGCCAAAATTGCCCCCTGCTGTGTAGCGCTTCCAGGTCACAGAACGTTTTTGGTAGGTAGTATCGTTTTTTATTTTTTTTAGTCCAATCGTAAGTAAGTAAATAAGTAAGTAAGATTATACTAGCCAATCGTCGATGCGATGAATGAAAGGTGTCAAAAGAGTTCCCGAGCCCCCGGGGGTAACGGCTCTCGGTTCGCGCACACGAAAATCACGAACCTCCAAGTGTAACGGCTCACATTTGACGGGTTAATTGTGACTCATCTTTATAATAAACAACAATTCGGTCATAGCATTATTATATTCATAAAAACCATTTATGTTGCCCCTCAATCAATCAATCTGACTGTTCAGTCAGTGGTCGACTCTGTATCGCATCTTGCGATAGTTTGATGTGAATAGATTCTCTTCGGAACGTATCCGCAGACGATTCCCTCAGTGAGGTCATCAGAACTCTTTATTTATAAAGGAATATCTTGCTTATCCTCAGATTCATGTGGTTCATGTTCCGAGTGACATTTGGCGAGCACGACCGCTGCGACCGCGCCCAGCAGCCGGAGACGCGGTACGTGACGAAGGTGATAGCGCACAACTTTACCCTGCAAGTGTTGAGCAACGACATCACGCTCATCCGGCTCAACGAGCCCGTTGAGTACTCTCACGTCATCCGGCCCGTGTGTCTGCCCACTGACCCGGGTGAGTTCCTTTAGGTTCATGTTTAACCCGGTACGTGGTGAAGATGATAGCGCACAACTTCACCCTGCAAGTGTTGAGCATTGCACATATCCGGCTCAACGAACCCGTTGAGTGCTCGCACGTCATCCGGTCCGTATGTCTGCCCACTGACCCGGGTGAGTCCTTTAATGTTTCGAGAGGATTAGACGCGGTACGCGATGAAGGTGATATCGCATAACTTCACATTTCAAGTGTTGAGCAACGACATCGCGCTCATCCGGCTCAATGAGCTCGTTGAGTACTGGGGTGAGTTGCAATCCGAGTGACATTAGACGCGGTGATATTACGCTAATCCGGCTAAGTATTCGCTAGCACACGTTTTAAATCCGGCCTGTGTTTTCCAATGTAATTAATGTGTCTGTCCATTGATCCGGGTGGTTTGCTTGAACAATCATGTTAAATTTAAATTACATCGCATATAATTCGGAAACCGCTGAACTCGATGGATCTTTTTGGTCTTATATTATATATCACTTTAATCGAAGACTTATCAAGTAAGATTTTTATTATAGGTAAAGACACAGAGTAAGTAAAGGTGATATCACTACAAGCTAATTTTGGGGCAGGTATACTTCCTTTTATAGCAATGCGGTTTTATGTTTAGGTTTTTTTCGTTTATTTAGCACCTTTTTGTTATAAACTTTACAAACACTTCAAAGGCTAAAATGTTTCATGAAGGAACGAACGCTCGCCCCTATGGAGAGCTAATGTTTATCGTTTCGGGTCGCTACTGGGGAGATATACTACTTTTTCTTTCAGCCTAGTCCGACACGCTTGAAAAGCAAAATAAAATAATTTTCCAGAAAACCTGTACGTTGGAGCGACCGCCATAGTAGCTGGTTGGGGAGCCATAGCCGAGACCGGCAACTGGTCGTGCACGCTCCGGGAGGCTGACCTGCCGGTCCTCAGCAACGACGCCTGTCGAGCCACCAAGTATAACGCCTCCAAGATCAGAGACGTCATGCTCTGCGCTGGGTATCCTGAGACTGCTCATAAAGATGCCTGTACCGTAAGTTTATAAACCCCTTTCGGTACATTGCCGAGAAAAATCTCATTCCACAGACTATATGTATTTACTCTGCGATCATAAAGAAAAAAAAAGTCGAGCTCTATATCTGCGTTTCAACTTAGGTATGCTTAGAATATCCACAGATGTTTCCATCATTATAATTAGGACTTTCATAAGATTGTAGGTAGAGTGCACTGCTTCAATATTTGATACATACTCGTAAATTGCTTATTCGTACTCTACATTTTATGCTAGAATATGCATCAAGTTTAACTTAAGTAATTACATTGTGTACCTACTTACATATAATATTTTCCCCCGAATTCCAATATAGAAGAAATGAAAATATCTTTATATAAGCAGTCTCTTCTATAATTTCTATAAAACTATCGTTTTATTTTTCAGGGGGACAGCGGAGGCCCCTTGGTCACAGTGAATCAGAACCATGCTTATGAACTGATAGGTAAGATACTCATACTAATTTATTTATAATAGGATATTCTATTACACGTCATTTTTATTATTAGTTATTATTAATAACTTATTAATATTTAAAATGTAAGAATTTATTATCATTATAATATAACATATGTTGAATCCGAAGCTATGTTTTTGATATCAATATTGACTATCTACCCCACCTTTTTAAATTTGTGGGTAGGTATTACTAAAACGTTGTTTTATGTTTCAGGCGTCGTCTCCTGGGGTTACGGATGTGCCAGAATTGGTTACCCTGGAGTTTACACGAGGGTCACCAAGTACCTCGATTGGATCAGAGACAATACCGACGATGCGTGTTATTGCAAATACTAGACTTGACGACTGAAAGTTGGATAATTCTTCGGCAGTTGTCTATTTGGATAAATAGCAAAAGTTTAGAGTGGTTTGAACATATGTACCTACTTACTTACTTAATTAAATGTTATATCTGTCGGGGAAAGAGGCGTGGAACCACAGGATGCCCTCGATTTTCTATGGGTTGTACTTAATATAGAAGATTTATTTACTTAGTTCCTAACTAAATATATTCACATATATATTGGTTTTATAATATTTTAAGTGAAAAATATCGTATAACTTTGACAAATCTGTGTTTTATTTCCAGGATTTTGAAGGAATTTGATTCACAATTCCTTATAGGTACAGTTTAATTTTAAAGAGTAGGTTTTAAATAATTGGCAACCTTTCCTGAAATTATATCTGCTTTATTTTCCCTCTTGTTTTACATAATTTGTACACGTATGTATGTCTACTTATAGTACTTAATTTCTGTATGTTAAAGGTCTAGCTGGAAGAAATCTCTATTTTAGAGATAAGCTCTACCTGTGTACGTCAAATTAGTTTTATAATTTATGTGTGTGCAAATAAAGTATAAAGTAAATTGCATGGAAATGTCATTGCGATTTTGACTTCAATAAAGATGCTACTCTTTAAAATTAGTTTGTATAGAGACAGTCTTCAGTTATAGACATGCGTAATACGCTACTATATTCTGTGGTCAAACTAGGTGGATTACTATCTCCCTACACCAGCTTCGTTCAGTTCGTCTAAACCAGCTTAGGGTTAGTATACAACAATAACAAATAGGCTGTATTGTATATTGCATAGCAATGCGGCGGGTGCAATGGCCTCATCCCGATTCCACACTCCCGTTGGCTCGCTCGTCTATGGAGCCACAAAACTCTACTATTTAACTTTTGCACGATTTTGTGTGGCTGTTGGTTAATTAGATGTGAAAATGTGGAAGTTTTTATTGGTAATTGTTGTTTGTGTATGTGTTGGAAGGAGCGTGGTAAGTCGAACTTTTGTTATGTAGTTAATTGTAATTGTAAAAACACTCTTACTTATCCGAATTTATAGGATCCATTTTCCGCAAAATGTTTTGAACTTTATACGGAATAAAATATTATGTAAGTGGGGTACCTAACTAATGTTGCACCACAGCGATCGACTTTCATTAAAAAAAAACCCATAGAAATTGCGAAAAACGAAAAATATTTTTTTAATTGGTTCGGTTTTCTTCCGTTTTTAAATCGCTGCAGAGGCGTTACAGTTTGAGTAAATATTTCAGTTAGAATTTTGTTTAGTTAGAATTGTTAGTTACTTATAGATTAATAAAAGAGTGCTACTTATTATACTAAAGGTAAAACCGGACTCTACGCATGTTGAGGAAGACGACGAGTATTCATACAAACGCAAGTGTAACTGCCGTGAGTAAAATTTGAAAATTAAATTAAAAAAATCTTCTATACTCTTGGTTAGTTGCATGAAAAGTCTAATGATTTCAACCTTTTTCTATAGAAATAAATGTTACTAGGTCGCCAGAATTTTAAGTAAGTTCCATGCAATAAGCCATCTAAATATTCTTGCACTTATCCTACCCTTCATCTTCTTTTCGTCATCTTCCTCAAATAATTTATAAGTAAATACTTACATTATTATCTATATAAAATATTAAGATATTTATTTACAACTTAAAATTATTTATACACAAACAATTACAGAAACAAGAGCAATAGAAAAGAAATGTAGAAATAATTAATATGATAATGTACACAAAAAATTTATTAAATGTAACTTATAAAATTTCTTAGATTAGGCCCGTGTGGTAGGGTACCAAGGATGCTGGCGGCGTTACCCCGCTGGATCGCTATGCTGATTCTTTGGGCAAGATAGGCGCCAGCCCTTGGGTCCCTCGTCGCATCGAACAAACGCTTGGACAGCTCTCGGAACAGTGACCAAGCTCCAAGGCCCCAAGGACCAAGGGTCTCTACACCAAATGCAACAAAGTTGTATTGGTTGCCGATGTCCCTGTATTTGTGGGCCTTAAGGCCCTCAGCCGCTTCAGCCGCCCCACCGGCCTTCTTACACGTACTCTGGAGGTGGGACGGAGCCAAAGTATAAAATATTATTTTAGCATATTAAAATTTCTTTGTCTTCCTTCCTACCAGTACCCGCATGAGGGTAAGCTACTTAATGAAAATGAAAAACGTTTGTTTGCTTTCAATACAATAATAATATAATAAAAATTAAAGTATGAAAGCAAATGTGTCCATGTCTCAGCATAATAAAGCCGCTGGTATTCTGCCATGGCCCGACATAATACAATAATGGAACACACGGAATAACAAAAGTAACAAAAACAGAACATACACTCAACAATTTTTATATGGGGACACCAGCGTCCCAGGATTGCTTCGTCAACAGCCACCCCGAACAAATTTATATAAATTATAAATTAATCATACTAATTGAAAAATACAACGATTAAATAATATTCGATTTCAAATAGGTGTTGTGAGTTTGATCGAGTTATGTAGCAAAAAGCACTTGGTATCTGAAATAGCTGCAGAAAAACGTTACAAAATTATTATGAAGAACAAAACCAGAACCGAAAAATTGAAGAACGGTCTAGATTTGTATTAGAAAATTAAAACGAATTATAATTATGTACCTAACAAAACCTTACTTATTTTTTACACGTGCAAAGATCTTTGATTTGTTCCGGACTATACCGGTTTGTTCCACCTGTTACGGTACCATAAATTAGATAACAACAAAAGAGAACTATACAAGAGATATTTGAATATGACACCTACGAATATCTCTCTATATTTTTTTAAGAAAAATAATTGTAATTAACTACCTACTTTAAGCGTATACCTACTTAAAGATTAAATTTATTTATTTACTACTTAAAACACCATATGACCTAAAACATCAATAGTTTATTTTATTCTTATAATAATAACTAATTCTACTTAGTCCAAAAATATCATCATATTAATATTATCATCATCCGTTTTCTTGTTCTCCTATATAATGCAATTTCGTCACGGCAGCAATGAATGTCTCAATCACAGTCTTGGATCATTTATTAGTACAGGCTTTTAGTTAGGAAAGGAATGAGCGTTTTTTTATTGTTTATGGAGAGCAGACGAGCAAACGGGCTACCTGATGGTAAGTGGTAATCGTCACCCTTAGACATCTGACTTGACTGGCATCGATTCCAGGGTGGCCGCCAAAGTACACCACAGAGCAAGTATGGAAAAAAAATGCCTGTGAAAAATTATCGCTAAACAAAATATCACTCATATACATAATATTATGAGAGAGCGTATAACAGTTTCATTTAGATTTAGCTTTAGATTTGGTGGTCACCCCAGAATCGGAGCTACTATAATGTAATTAGAGGGTTTTATGAGCTGCTGACCTTGAAGACTCATGGAATGCTTCATGTGTCAGTAATTATGCTGGCTTTTTCTTACCCTTCAAACCGGAATACAGCAATGCAAGCATTACAGCAGAAATAGGTATATAAGGCTGGTGCCTTCCGAGGCTAACTTTGCACAGATTCATACCACCTAAGTACTTATAAAGAGTTGATCTTTGTAAAATTTCAATAAACCAGGTTGTGGTGAAAGGAATGAAGCGTCGCGTATAGTAGGAGGCGAGGAGACGGCAGTGAATGAGTTCCCGTGGGTGGTTCGCCTCACTTACTTCAAGAAGTTCTACTGTGGAGGCATTCTTATCAACGACCGATATGTGCTGACTGCAGCACATTGCGTTAAAGGGTTTGTGCCATTAATGTATGATGGTGGATAGCTTAAACTTTTCCTTGACGTACTATATACGGTACATAACGGACAAGTGTGAGAAGATATGTATGAGTCGATGAGTTCCGATAAACCAAACTTGTTTTTGAAGTGATAATCAAAAAAGATGGAAGCAAACGCGGAAAATATCTTGACTCTACAGGCAAATCATCAAATTCTTGTTATTACTTCGCCTTATCTTTCGTCGGAAGATTTAAATTTCTCTAAACAGTGTTTATTTAACTATGTAAATAGTTATTATTATTGCTGCATAACGACAACCAGTTATATATGTAGGGTGGAACAGAATAAATGTAATTGACTGCCTGCAAGGAGACTCGATTACTATTTATGGCCAAGCCACATTTTGATATAAATACTGGACAAATATTGTTGCTCGAATGGATCTGCTGATCAACCTGTCAAAGATATCTGTGGACCTGAGCGGGGATTTTTAGCTTGTTTGACATGCAATATCGATCGTATGTGTGAGTGAACAAGATGGATTTATGTCGTTTCGATTTTTTCATGTCGATACTTGCCATAATCGCTACCCCAGGTCCATTGTTATACTAGTTACATTTATTGTCTTTCTCGTGTCCCAGGTTAATGTGGTTCATGATAAAAGTTACTTTGGGCGAGCACAACCGCTGTAACGAGACCCACAGACCCGAGACCCGCTTCGTGATCGAGGTAGTGGCCCACAACTTCACGTACGCCACGTTTAAAGATGACATCGCACTTCTGAAGCTCAATGAACGGGTCGAGATCACGGATACCGTCAAACCTGTGTGCTTGCCGCATAACGACGGTGAGTTCATGTATTTACATTACATCATCAACGGTTTATTGTAGTACTACTCTTGAGAGGTTTGAAATGGAAATACAACGTGGAAAGTCAATCACTATCCACATGCTGGTCGATTTCAATAATTTAGAACGAATAAAAACAAAAGACGATCGAAACTTGGGCAACTATGTACGTAGTCCATTGAATTAATGCTTGTTAGATTTCGGATCGGATGGTCTTCGTAGCAAAATGTCCTTTGTATTAGATAGTCCGCTATATAGGCATAATGTCCATTGAACCAAAACGACAACTGTGTAAAACGGCTAGGGTTTGCTTCGAAGACCATCCAATATCTAATATTTTGTTAGCGCTGTTTGCTATGTCCGGTGGTTAAGTTTTGAGATGTAACAAAAAAGTCAACTCTTCATACAATTTATACCCAATTGTAAAAATGTCATCCCAAAACTCGTCTAGATAACACTTACGAAGACGTGAAAGCAATAGCTGCGGGCTGGGGCTCAGTCTCCGAATCCAAGAACCATTCGTGTGAACTTCTGGACGTGGAGCTGCCGGTCCTGAGCAACGAGAAGTGCAGGAACACCAAGTATGGCGTGTCGATGATAGCTGACGACATGCTCTGTGCCGGGTACCCGGATAAAGGGGAGAAGGATACTTGTCAGGTGAGCGTGAGCGTGAGATACATGGAATAACTACAAAGTATTCTTTTTATTTACTTTTTTATTGTTTAATGGAGAGAGAAATTAGCAAACGGGCCACCTGATGTGGGGATGATGAAGGGATGATCGTCGCCCATAGATATCTCACCTCACTATAATGTCTATGCTGGTATTAAAGGCTTCGATGCGCTGCTAACCTTGAAAATTTAGATGGAGTGCTTCATGTGCCAATAATTACGCTAGCTCTCTTACCTTTCAAACCGGAACACAGCATTGCAAGCATTGGAAATAGGTAAAAGGTCGGATCTTGGGCGTTAGGTACCGATTCTTTGGCGATTCTACCTCCCCCAGGTTGACTCTACATATAAATCATATTTTACAAGAAAGGACACTCTGTATGTCAAGTACATTCAGGAGTTAATTCTTATAAATGTTGGACGAATAATTAGTTTCAAAAGGATTTTTACAGGAGACATTACTTTGTACCTAAAACTTTATAATTATCTGAAATAACTTTAGCTGTCGTAACACGTTACGACTCTCTCATGATAAAATAGAAAATTTATTTATTATCCACATTATATATATTTGTTAAAAAAATAAAGGTTATTAATACAGTATCAGCTTGTATGTTACTAACGGCACCTAACGGGATGTCAAAGCATACGCGGCTTTTCTTTAGTAAAGTATGTAGGAAAGGAACCGCTCAACCGCTGTCATAAAATCGCAACTTTATTAACCCTTTACAAGTCATTCAACACTGGGAGTAGTAAAGTGTACCTATAATAGTACGCGACACCCCGGAATGCCGGTTTTTGTACGGACACCGGTACTTATACTTACTTGTCTAGTTATTAATTACTTGTCTAAGTCTCGTACTTATACTTGTCTAGATTCAAGGATAAAAGAAGTTTCTAGATTGTCGAGGTATATACTGAATAACGCTATGATAAATGGCCGTAACCATAAATTGATTTCTGGTTAGATTTGGGACTTTTAGGGTAAGATTGAAGTTTTGAGGAGTCAGTGAATGTTAGCACTAAACTATCGTATTGTTTCAGGGCGACAGTGGTGGACCGTTATCAGCTGAGAGAGGCGACAAAAGATATGAACTTCTAGGTGAGTGAATTACCTTTTACAATAGGAGATAATCCTTCAAAGTTTTACCACTAGAGGCGCCACGCCACTAGCACAATGGTACTTAGCCAATCAACATGTAGATACGTTCCTTTCCACCAAATCTGTTTTTTACCCTTCATACACGCGCCACGCTGTTTTAACAAATTCTTTGGTCTACTATTTTGAAATGCCCGTATGATGCCATAATATCTTTACAATTTTACTATAGCTTTGAGAAATTAAATTAAACTAACCCAAAAAACGAGTAATTTGTGATATCTTTAAAAATGACGTTTCGTTTTGCTATTCTGTTTACGGAGTGTGCTAGTGGCTCCATCTACGCAACGCTTTGCGTTTTATGTCCTATTGATCTAACAATATATTTTTTTGTTGTTGAGCCATCTGAGGCCCGGTGCGCCTCTCGTGAATCTTGCCTCTTTAGTCGTTAAGGTTGAATTGCATTTACAACGAATTGACTAACACTGACGTCGTCGTGATGTCTTACGCATCGAAGTTCGGCAAATAATGCTTTAATAATGTATTTTTACTTTAGGCGTAGTTTCCTGGGGCATCGGCTGCGGTCGCGTTGGCTACCCAGGAGTCTACACGAGGGTCACGAAGTACTTATACTGGATCCGGCATAACGCACGCCGCGGCTGCTACTGCGCAGACTAAAATGAATAAATTAAAGATATCATTAGTATACTTAATTTGAATAGTGTAGTCTAGAATAGTGTAGCAATAGATTACTTAAATGCCCTTACTAAGTACTAATAAATATCAACCAGTCGAAACTTATCTACTAAATTAAAGCCCGCATGTGCCACGGAAAGTTTAAGTTGTGTCGAAATATCATGTTTTTGTCGGTAATGTTTCGTACTTTTTCATTCAGTAACAATAAGTGTTTGAGTACAACATGTTCCCTCTGACTCTAATTTTTTATTTCTATTTTGTTCAGTTTTCGGTGAGTATTTAAAAACAATGTTACAAAAGCAAAACTATAATACAGTATTCTAAACCTACTTCAATGTCGTTACGTTAGTAGCGACGAAGTCATATTTTTTGTATGTTTCTTTTATAAAATAACAAATTTCGACAAGTAATTCAGTTGGGTTCTATCTTCAGTCAGCTTTCTCCGGGACCGGAGGTCTATTCGGTTTCGTCTTTGGATACCAGAGGTATTGCCTTTGCAGTAAGTTTCCAGTTTAATTTATCTTTGTATCTTAAATCTACACTCGCGAGCAAAGAGGAATGTTTAACGTTGAAAAATAATTATTCTATATTTATAATTATTTATTCATATATCATTATCATATTCTTCAGAGCGTCGGTGACACAGTGGCTAGGATACCGGACTCCCATGCGGGAGGTCCGTGTTCGAAACCGTGCAGTGCCATGTACCAATGAGTTTTTCGTATTTTTTGAAGACTTACGTACATTTACCGACTGCACTAACGGTGAAGGAAAACATCGTGAGGAAACCTGCACACTCAGATGACCAGTGTGTAAAACGGGGTTGGTACAAAAGATCATCAAGGGTCAAAGTGCCGCTGGGTTATTCCCGGCCCCCTATTATAACATAAGATAAGATCATATTCTTACCCGAATTAGGTACTTGCTCTCGAGTGTATTTGAACTCAGTCTAAACAAAAAAATATTTTTAGGATGTGGCGTAGCGCAGAGGCACTTCTCAGACCATACAAGGACTAGCCGACTATTGGGAGGGGAGCCAATAAGTCCTCATCAGTTCCCGTGGCTGGCTACAGTGAATATTGGCTCTCAAACTATTGGGGGATCCCTTGTTTCTGATAAGCATGTCGTTACTGTTGCATCGCCTTTACACGGGTGAGTAAATAATAGTATGAAACTGTTTATAAAATTGAACGAATAACATTTTATTTTATTTCAATAAAAACCAACCTAGAATATCATGTGGTGCTTTCGTATAGCTGTTATGCTTTACGTATTCCGATTCTACACACTTATCCACGTAGAACAAAAGCACTTCATTTTGGTTAATTTCTTTACTGATACTTCGATAAATAGATTCTCCATTATCTCTCGAATAATACTTACTACTGACAAAGGTTATTGTCAGTCGATACATATTAAATATATACCTATCGGAATTCGATGATTGGTATTGCTTCTATTAAAGTACCGGCACACGAGGTTCACCATCTAAGTTCTCAAGATTAGCGGCGCCTCTAATCCTCGGATCGGAAAATCCTCTAATAACATTATAGTGAGGTGAAATGTATATATGGGCGACGGTGACCACTTAGCAACAGGTGGCACGTTTGCTCGTCTGCTCTCCAAATACAATAAAAAAATACGTTCATGGTCATATCACCATAGTCATTCGTTTCAGAGTGTCACCTGGTCAGATATCGGTCATACTAGGAGCGCATGACCGCTGCGGGGGCAGCAATCCAGCGCTGATCACAGGCGTAGAGTCTGTGCTCCTACCACCTGGTTATTCTCATATAAATAGGAACAACGATATAGCATTGCTGAGGATCAAGCATGCAATTCCTTTCAGTCAATATATCTCGCCAATCTGCTTGCCAATTTTGAATGGTAAGTACGAGTAGCTCTTGATTCATGAAATTAATAGGAATAGTCTGAAAGCTGGTGTAGAGTCACGTCTACGTTACAAATGAGAGAACATCGTGTTACAAGTACCTAGTGTTGAGTCTAGATAGAAGAGTGAATGCAGTATCTTATATGTCTATAGGACCCACATATAAATTACAAGAAAAGTACGTAAATGCTAATTTGCTTCTAATTTCATGATTATCGTTCAATTAAATAAAGATTTATGTATTTTGTATTTGAATTGTATTATAATATTTTTGTAGTTTTTGGTAGACTAATGATCTATATGACTTCAGGTTTATGGGGAAAGTGTTTGGGGTTCACATAATTAGATCACATTGTTGTTTTAGGAGCTGGTCACTAATGTGATAATAATAATATATTTTTTAATCCACTGAATATTTTTTTTTTTAAATGTGTGGTTTGTAATTTAGTTTAAGTATTGTTATGAAATAAGTCGATAGCAGTGAACTTTTAGACTCACCAGCGCAGCCGCAGCCAAGAATCCTTGAGGGCCCTCTGATGGTCTTCAAGAGCTGGTTTCTTTGTGAATCTTGTCCAGATCGGCACTGGAGTGCTTTTTGTTGATTTGGAGAAGTTTATTTACGCTTGACACGAGATTTTGGGTTTTTAATGAATTATTTTATCAGAGCGGCGGGCCGACGGCGCAGTTCTTCTCTCGATCTTTTTTTAAGTTGCGGATTTATTCCGCTAGGTGCGCTGCTAGTTGGCGCTCTGAGAATTGTCCAGAGCTATCTGTTTTGAAGCGCGAAAGTTTAATTTTGAAAAACTTTCTAAATTGGTGCATAGACAAATACGAAACAAGTATTTTAGTAGGGCGTCATTTAATTTTTAAAAATTATATTATCATTAATCTAAATTCCTCTTTCCTCACAACATGAGCTGAAGAACCTGAGCAAGTGGTGTACATAACTTCATGGATGAACGACTCCTCAGTGCAATCCTGCACCCCTCACGTCGCCACCCTGCCCGTCCTGCCGTCCAGGGCTTGCTTTAAGGGAGTGACTGACTCCAGGCTGGTGACGTGGGATAAAGGGTGCTTGGGGCCCTTTGGAGCTAAGAGCATTATTTGTAAGGTGTGTATAGAGTTTTGAGTTTTTTTTTATTTAACACTACGAGTATACTCATGTTAGATCTGAATCTCACCTGATGGAAAGTGTCAGTGATTCTATATAATTCTATCTAATGATATGGATTTAGAAAAAAACTGGCATTTCTATCCTTGCCTTGTACGTAAATGCAGGATACGCTTAGATATTCTCTTATCCAACAGGTATTTCAATAAGTACTCGTACATCGTATTTTAGCAATTGGAAACTTTATAAATACTCGTAAATAAACCATTTCTTTCGCGTTTATTCAAAAAATATTTGAAATAGACTAGGATTATTGTGAAAATGATTGTTATGTGCGCATGCGCTCATACCCCTTGACTGTTTCTAGCAATATCAATCCAACTAAAGGGTTAGCAATGTTTTTCAAAATGTATGACATCCAATTTCTTCCCCAGAATGACGTGGGAGCTCCAGTCATGACGCGCTGGACAATCTCCTCAGCCTTCACGCTGGCTGGCGTCGTCTCGTCAGCATCCTGCGACCGCCAGGAGACCCCGCTTTACACCAGGATCAGCGACCACGTCTCGTGGATACGAAACTGCATTCGTTCCGATTGCCAATGCATCTAGATTAGATATAGGTACTAGTGTACCCAGGATGGTAACTCGAAGTAACACTCGGTGAGAATTTTGGCCCTTAACACACGTGATACACATGACTTATGTAACAACTTTGACAAAAAATCATTAGATATAAATAGCTGTAAGTATACCTAATTAATGCTAATATACTCGTATAAATCAAATAAGAATTGTTATTCTCCGTACCATGAAATTCAAATGATTTATAATGACTCCGTTTGTGACTAATTCTAAGTTAGTATACTTAATTAGAGTAATTTATACATTAGGTATTACCTATAATGAAGGAATAAGTATAAGTATAGGATTGGAATTAAATACTTTGATTTATTATAATTTGCTATTTTATTTTTTAAGTTTTATTTTACAATACATCACATCTTATAGTTTAATAGTACCACACGATATTTGTCTTTATTTACACTAAGATTAGTTACTACAAAATTCTGTGCTACAGACTTACTAATTAAAAAAATAATACTTACCTACTACATAGAAATAACACTTATTCATTTCTAAGTTGTTCTATATATTACTTAATTATTCGTAATTTCAAGTTTATATGCACACTTAATTTTAAAGGATTGCTAGGAATGACTAAGTAGGTACTTAATTAATCAGTTTTAGGAAGGTACACACATTAAACACGAAGATGCAGCGACGAAGATCATTATTAACCAGAAGCGACCTTCCTTTTCACAACGCTCGCTTGTACATCAAAGACATCTTTCTCGTGGAACAGAGGGAGGCCTTCCTGTTTGAGCGTGGCTGGGGGGGCCTGATACCTGGCTGTGTAGCTAGGGTTGAGAGGGTGCAGGAGGCCCACTGCTGTCACTGCGGCCTTGGCGTCGTCGGTGCCGAGGTCGTAGTGCGTGCCGTCGCCGGTTCGTATGATTCTGTTTCTCACCTGATGGACGTGCAAAAGAGAAATATTGAGAATGGAATCGGTATGTTTGAAGATTGGTTCCAAATTATTCTGAAGATTAAATGAGAGGTCTCTAGGTTGAACGAAGCAGTTGCTCTGAAAGCCTAAGAGCAGATAAGCGCTCTATGGGAGAGATCTATGTCCGGCAGTGATTTACTGATGATTATAATAGGCGTAAAGAGAGATGATGATGAAAGAGAGATGAGGTAACAAACAATAAAAGTTGTTTTCCAATACTATAACCAACGGTTTTTCTGTGCAAAGACTTACCATTTCTGGCGAAGCAGTCTTCAAGTCATAAGCTAAACCGATCCTCTCGAAGAACCGGATGATGTCAGCGGAGAAGTTGAAGTGCATCGACAGCTCGGCCGCCTTGTAGTCCCAGGGGAAAGCGTGGTGGTAGTTGTGCCAGCCCTCGCCGAGACTGATGAACGATACGAACCACGACTCCACCGGTTGGAGGTTTCTGCAGAAGATACGTGAGGTTACTGAACGACACACACAGAGAAGAAGAAGATTCACGTAGCACAGAATACACACAGAAAATCCGCTCAACACAAACTATGGGAAAAACTGTTCCGCGAGGCATTTGATATTTTATTTGACTTACTTTATGTTTTATAAGACTATTTAAAGTTTATGTTTTCAGAATCTGGAGTAATGTGGCTTTCTAATAGTATTTATAACATAAGTAAATATAAAATATATTTCAAGTTAACGATAATTACTTATCGACAT
The DNA here is from genome assembly GCA_947369225.1 of Hofmannophila pseudospretella. NCBI lineage: Eukaryota > Metazoa > Arthropoda > Insecta > Lepidoptera > Oecophoridae > Hofmannophila > Hofmannophila pseudospretella. Next base: position 4,932,840 of record OX376321.1, on the reverse strand, counting down.
ATTTGTTTTCAATTTTACTTACTTCAATTTTGTCGAGTTTCTTCAATGAGATGATGAAAAAGTTATTCCAAAAATGAACTCAGCATCCTTAATTTATACGGAAACGATATCGATATCATCCTAGTAGGTATAACAAAAATGTCATAAGTTTAAGACTGGAGCGTGACAAAAAATCACTTTGAACCCCCGTGATGCCCAGGAGCACGATCTGCAAGTGCGGCTACCGGGCTAACTCAGCTTAGGTTGACCCAAAGAATAATTGTGCAAAGCGGCGGCTTCGGCTTCTTATGTCGGTTTGTATGTATGGAGCGATCCACAAACGCACTTACTATGGAAAAGCTCTCCCGCGCGACACTTAATATTTTTTTAACGTACTTATTGTGAAATAATGTTATTTATAGTGTATCTTTTTAAAATCTCGAATAATAAGGCCTTCTAAAAGTATTTTTTATTTAAACGTGAAATCACCAGACCAGTTTTTTTTCAAACGTGAATTCACGAGACCAGATTTTTTCCACTAACGGACAGTCTTGCTCTATCCTTTGACATGCCACTCGTCGAAGACGACTTCTAGCTATGGCTGCTTATAGCGGATTGAATTTCTAAATATGAATTTCTAAGTTGTAGCGTTGCCATTTTTTTCGAATTCATGACTAAGAAGGAATGGATTGAAAAGTGATTTAAAAGTTACATTAAAATTAGACATAACGATCTTCCATATGAACCTGTCAGTTTGGTAGCTCCAAAAGATAATCTTTAGCTTTACCTATACCAAAGAATATATAATTTGCCTATACCTATAGCGTTCTATAGTTGTAAGGCACGTAGCAGATTTAAGCAGATCGTTTAGCTACCAGCCGTCCAAGAAGCGAGGTTATGTGGTCGTGTTGACTTACCGGTCATAAGGCCTAGTGCCATAGAGATGGGCAGCGCTATTGACCAGCCAGGTACCGTTGATCATGATAATGTAGCGGGCGACGTAGCAGACTAGCAAGGAGTTCAACCAAGAGTCACCGAAGAAGTGCACCGGCACCCATACGGGGATGAAAATGGCCAACAAGAAGTAGAGGTAATAGTAGTACCTGGGAATGAAAAATTTGATTGATTAATAAAAAAAAACATTCGGAATTCCGATTAACTGTCTTTGTGAAGTGATAGATTATATCTGGTCGTGATCGATGTAATTAACGTTAACTTTTGCAATTATAGTAGACAATCTATAAGGAGGCACCATTGCTTGTATTTTCTGGTAAAAGTGTAAAAAGATATGATAACTGAAAGTATAACAACATCTTTGAAGAAAACTTTACTAATAATATTACTAACCTACTTGCCTAATAGATGCTACCAAAAGGTGCAAATATTAAAAGCAAGAGAAATGGCTAGGACAAGTGTAACATCACTTAAACTTCTAATACGATAAAACAAGTTAGTCCAGTACTCACTTCTTTTGAAGCATGACCATCCAATCCGCTTGCAAGTCACTCATGTCGATTCTTCTGCCAAGCTCGATAACGTACGGGTGTTTCTTCATCATTAGCCAGCCTATGTGGCAGAAGAAGAAACCTCGCTTTGAGTTGTGAGGGTCGGCGTCAGTATCGGAATAGCGGTGGTGAAGACGATGATCTCGGCTCCAGATGAACACTGAGTTCTGAAAGGAAAGTAATAAAGATCAGAACTCTTCAAATGAAAAAATTTTAAACTAATGAATTTTAGAATGATAGAAATTATTACCTGTCCAGCGATAGTTTGTCCTAATACAAGTATAGCTCTAAGTAGTGGTGAAGCCTTAAACGACTTGTGTGTGAAATACCTATGAGCGCCTATAGTGACACCTTCAGTAGCGATGAACGTTACGAATACACCTGAAAATTTACAATTTAATTGGCGTTAAGTACATACAAACAATTTGAAATAAAAAGAAGTCATTATAACATATATTCAAATCCTTTCGACGCATGTGGCCAGATTCGCACTTGACCAGTCACGCAAAGGACCATATAATTTATTTGTATAAAGAAAATCTGTATGTGGAGCAAATTAAATACCTGCGCCATAGAAATCGGACTATAGGATAAATTTCAAAATGTTTGACCTCTCCGATTTTTTCTCTCTATTATAATTTATAACATCAGTTATTTTTATAGGACTTCTTTACAGTCTCAATAACTTAACATTTAAATAGGTGTTTACTTACTCCAAATAAATGCCTTCAAACTAATCCCTCCGAATATAGCAATGAATAATCCCGTTATTGCAAGAATGTGCAATATTAAAAACCCGATAGCATTTTTCCAAACAATTTCATGTTTGTACGAATAATCTGTCCCTATCTCTTTAGCATTTAGAACTGAGTGTTCTTTATCGAAAATCTTTTTTTTTATGGTATCAATTTTTGTGGCCTTTTCACACACTCCATTAGTTTTTGTTGAAATATCTGCCGCAGTCATTTTGTTACCCTATCACAACTCCTATCTTGGATCAAAATGCTACTGATGCAGATGGAATGTCGATCGACTTTATAAAGGGATAATTTTAACATATTGTTCGGCTATTCTGATTGTTTTAGTTACTATTGTGCAGTGAGAGAACTTGAACTCTGCTTTGTATGTTAATTAAGACAAGGACAAAGAATTGTCAACTAATCACTACTAGCTGATGACTCGTGGCTGGGTCATCGTTCATGACCTTTGTCATTCTTGTTGAGGAACTTCTTTTATAATTTTTTTTTCATTTCATTGAAAAAACCCTAAAATAGTGGCGACCGTGAGACGACTGAATTCTATCCAAAATTCTGGCAAATGTTACTGTACTGGTAATGAACTACAGCATCCATCCATACAGCAACATATTATACTATATGGATGACAACATTAACTCGTGTTTATCTAGCCATGGGTTTCTAATTTGTGACAACTAACATTAAAAATCTAGCGGTGATTTATGAATGAAAGGCATAGATCGATTGGTAGGACAATTGGCTGCAACTATTGATCAACATTGTTATTCCCTCGAAATATAAATAATACGATGCACGAGTGAGCTTCGATATCCATTCTGATTTTTAATTAAAATTCTGCGAGTTAGTTTCCATTTTATTGCCTTCGTAATCATTGTTGAGCTGCTGATGATGATGGATTCTTTCTCGAAGTATTGCGTGATTTTAAGTACGTCTATAAAATGAAAAAGATATGGTTCGTACTTTATTTAGTAATCAAATTGGTAAGTAAAGCATATAAAAACAATACCTTTAAATCCAGGTGAAAACTAGTTCATGACTTTGCAGTTTGTGTTTGCAGGTGCAAAGTCACGTGAACAGGACTTGTGGTAAGAATACACATTTGGAACTACGTTGTCTTTATAATCATTTCTTCCTTTGACTCAGAATTCATAAGAACAAATAACATCGTGTAGTTGTTTGATTTTCATAGATCTGTTTTAATTGCCTTTTACCTTCTAAGCACATTTCCTCAGCAGAATTATACTTCAACTGCTAATTTATTTGTGTAGAATGTGGGGTCGCTGGCAAGAATCGGCGCATCGTGGGTGGTACGACAGTCCAGCCCCACGAGTACCCGTGGCTGGTGTCCCTCATGCTGGGCCCAAAACTGCACTGCGGTGGTGCCATCATCACCGACCTCCACATCCTCACGGCAGGCCATTGCATCACGTTTGGGTTAGCGAACATAATCGTTATAGCCTATTTTATGTCTCTACTGAGACACAGAGCTCGATAGGGCCTTATGTTTTCGAAATTATTTGTTTTTTGCAGCATTCAGATTTCTTTACAATGTTTTCCTTCACTTTTAGTTTTAAGATTAGATAAGTATATGAAAAGCATATTGTATTTATTGGCTCAACATCCTATCCATCTAAATTCAAACTGTAAAGTAGTCGAGGCTAAAGAGAAATAGCTAGCGATATCCTAGTAGGGTCAATAATGTGAAAACCAGTTTACGAACCGCAAAGGACGCAAGTATTATTATATTATACCTTGCAATTTTAAGGAATTATCTAAGCACTAAATATTTTGCAGCGTCCACTACCGAGACCTGACTGTCAATGTGGGAATGCACGATCGACTGGATCCCTCGTATACAGTGATGCATGTGTCCAATGGGGTTAAGCACCCAAGTTTCACATCCAATGCTGTGAGAGATATCAACGATATAGCAGTGCTTACGCTCAGCAAGAAGCTGAAGTTTTCGGACAAAGTTCGACCGATCTGCCTGCCGGATGAACGTAATTATTCTGAATTATATTTTTATATCAATCGTACTCTGAATATTAGAAAGGTTCGTCGAAATTCCCTGAAAATTCGGAGTGTCGAAATGAAATAATGCGCTTGATGGAACTCTATCTACAAATTTCCGAAACTTTCTAGAAATAACGAGTGGTTTGACGTAACTTTCAGTTCTGTGTGTCTTGTAGAGTTTAATGTGTAAAATACGGCTGACAGTTGGATAGTTTACATAATTTCTTCTAGCTTAATCGTTTTCAATTTAAACAACTCGACTGCTGCTCTGGGCCTTGATGAAAAAAATGATTTCACAGATATGGATTTCAAAAACATGCCGTTGACTGTGGCTGGCTGGGGCAAGACGAGACAGGGAGCGATGACGTCATCGAGGTACCTGCTGGAAACTAAGGTGAAGCTGGTGGACGGCGATAAGTGTCGGAAGTCAGCCATTTACAGAGACAACCTGGTCAGCGACACCATGATGTGCGCTTATAGTCTTGGGAAGGACGCCTGTCAAGTGAGCCCTTGTTTCAATACCACTTCTTATTAAAAATCTTATAAATCTATTAAGATTGTTTTTTCTCTGTAGTTTCTTTGCTCTACACAAAGGTTTTCACATCAGTCGGTTGACCTTTTTCAGTCAAGTAACCATAATTAACAGTTTCATCCTTCCTTACAATGAGTGGAGTACATAGGTGAAAACAATGAGGTGTCAATTCGTCAACACCGTTGCAGGCACTAGCTAATTCGCTATGGTTATTATATTTGCTTCGAGCTCTTCTTTCTTTGTCACGGTGAGGTCATTGTCACCGAAAACGTGAAGAAGTTTAAGACGAGGAATTGCGCACGCCAATCGCAAAAAAATCAAATAAGGAAAGAAAGAAAGAATGTATTTCCAAAAGCGCACTCATACAAATAATTAGGTACAGAAGATAAAAATGATCATAATTAATTAAAATGATCATATCAATTAATTAAGGCATTTTAAAAAAAGGGTCTGGTATTAGTTAAAAGTCTACTTTTAACAGTAGTTCTAGTTTCGCTTTTTGTTTATTATTGTTTCATGAGAATACAAAACTATTTAAAAAAAATCTTCTTCATTCGTGGAACCTTAATACCAGACACTTTTTTTAATGCCTTAATAATTCTTCATGGAAATTCAGTTAGGTCTTGCAATTTCTGATGTTGGGAAATACCTAACTTTGTGTTCTGGTTTCAGGGTGACAGTGGAGGACCATTATTTGCCACTCATGCTAGAACGTCAGTTCAGCAGTGGTATCAAATTGGTAAGCTTTTTTGGCTTCTATAACGAGGCATTGCGCACACTAGCGATAAGAAAAATCATATCAGTTAATTAAGGCATTCAAAAAAAGTGTCTTGTATTAAGGTTCCACGAATACAGAAGAATTGTTTTTAAATAATTTTGTATTCTCGTATTAAAATAAGAAACATAAATTCAATAAGAAATAATAAGCTGTCAAAAGTGGCCACTTTTGACAATTCGCTTTTTGTTTCTTATTGTTTCAATTTGAGAATACGAAACTATTTTTAAAATTTCTTCTTCATCTGTGGAACCTTAATACCAGACACTTTTATTTAAATGCCTTAATTAATTGATATATTTTTTTTTCGATTATCACTCGGAGATTAATACTTCTATTCATTTCAGGTATTGTATCTTGGGGAATAGATTGTGCAATGCCTGATTATCCAGGTAAGTGAGTTTTTAATTTTCTTCCCTCCTTTGCATGCTGATTTCTTACATAACCTTTTATTGAATTAATATATTTAAGTATATAATTTCATTTTAAGTAAGTAAGTAATACGTTTATTTTACACACAGCAATGACCGAAACAGTTATAATTATGATAAAATAATTATGTAGTCAAAGGTAAACATATTGAAATCATGTCTGATGGTCTGCTGTTATTGTGAAAAGGGCTTCAACTCAGCTTATTTTCTTCTTCGATAATATATTACGGTGTAAACTTATACTATAAATAACTAATATATGACTTTTTAATTCAAAGGCGTCTACACGGTTGTCAGTAAATACATCAGCTGGATCAAGCAGCAAACCAAAGATGGCACATATTGTGCGTGAGCTACTTGAGTATAAAAGACATTAAACAACTTATGTAATAATCACTATTATAAACATGATGTGTGTCAACAATTTGTTACGTTTAAATAAAAACAATATTACTATGTAGGGACAATCCCTTCGATACTTTCATCACATAATATCACAAAGTAGAGCGATAAGAAAACACAGCGCACGAAAAATAAATCGAATTTTCCGGTCACAAATTGAAAACGACTCTCAGCTACTTTTTATGTGTGTTTTATTTTTTAACCTCTTCCTCTTAAAAAAATAAGTAGGTATTTACATTATCCTTAACTCTTCGAGGAGTATAAATAAACTAAGAAGGAACTATGCCACTTAGAGAACAATTTCCCTATAGATAAGTAATGATTATAAAATTTGTGTAGTATAAACATAAATGTCAATTTTTAACCTTTGACGGTGAAATGTGTGACGTTTGACGTGTTAGATTTACGAGGACATTATCGCGCGGTTAATTTCTTCGCATCACCCGTGCGGAGCGTAATAAGCACCAAGAAACGGTGGCGGAAACAGTACGCGAATTGAGTCCCGAGTGAGTGCAGTGCCAAACATTCACCTACGATGTACCATGTATTACTCAGTGCTATTTATTTCGCTCTTGGGGCCTCAGGATTCCAGGTTTGTATGGTTCAATATGTGCAATGGATTTCCTAAATTGACATACGAATGTGCGTGAAACGTGGATTGTTTTAGGTGGGGAAGCCGCCGCCTGGGCCAGACACTTGTTGTAAGTAAACAGAAAGAAATACAATTTTACTGGCTATTCGTGTCGAACCAAGCGTTTGTTCCCATTAGTTCAGTTGGCTAGTATAAATAAGGTTTGATAAAGTTAAGTAAGTAAGTAATATGTTTATTTCACACACAGCAATGACCGCAACAGTTGTAATTATAAAATTAATTATGTAGTCAAAGGTAAACATATTGAAATCAGGTCTGATCGTCTGCTGTTGTTGTGAAAAGGGCCTCAACTCAGCTTATTGCTGCAGACAAAAATGCCTATAGCGCTGGTATTCTGTTGGACCATTGCACCAAAACCTGTCCAAAAAGGTAATGGTCCTGTTAAAATGTATACATAGGTACCTACATACATATAGATACGTTTTGTATGTAAATATAGGTACCTACCTATATCTAACGCATCCACTGAATTTGAACAAATCAGAAAATAAATTTCACTAGTTCTACTGAATAAATGGGAAAAAAATCACACTAGTTCAGTCAACTGAACTAGTGGGAACAGACGGAAGCAAGCTGCAATAGCTACTTTAATACAATTAATAATACAATTCTTCAGTCGAAGAAACACATTCAATTTCATTTTCAAGGCATATCGTAAAATATCTGCGATAAGCAACAGAACTAAAGTAAAGTAAAATACACTTTATTGCACAAATATAAAACTACACACTACATATGCACACTTACATCATTACACACTCCCACACAACCTAACACACCCCCACCCATTCTCACTCTTACCATTATCTTTACTAAATTCCTTTATGATTAAATTTTCCAAATTCCTTTTAGGTTAAGAATATAATTTGTAATTTGCTTGCACAGAAAGTGCGACGGAATCCCGACTTACAAGATACAGGTTTTCGACCTAGTTTGTAAGTCGGAGGTCCTTTTTTGTGCCCTGTATAAGTAAATAAACTTTTTCATTTTTTTTACAAACATGAGATAGAAAAGGAAATAGTGAAGTACAATTTAGGCGGCCTTATCGCTAAGAGCGATCTCTTCCAGGCATTAACTAATTAAATTAACTAAACTGAAACAAAGTTCTAATTGTTTCACTCATTAAAGCTGTAGGTAATTATATTTAATTTGCTGTGAGAGTCTAGACGTAGAATTATGGAGTGTATTAACAGAAATGTTTTTAAATAACATTGTTTCAATATTTTTGCTTATTTTCGTAATTTTTGCTAAATTGTAGTGTAATAGATTGTGGGAATAATTGTTTAAGTTTGATTCGTACAATCTAAAAACATACCTACATTAGGGATTTGGCCAAATCACTGCTTTTGGCTATTTCCCTTGCGACATATTGGTACATATTAGACACACAAGTATTGCAAGAAATTTTTTCTTGCTCTACTACCTATAATGTAGACATTTACTGCGAAATTTAAATCAATAAAACATTTCTTGTAACTTACCTACTTTCATATACTTAGACATACACTTCCTACCTATTATTTTATAAGTACTCATCAGTGAGCTGAAATCAGCTGCAATAAAGAGAAAGAATATTAAGAAGTCTGAATCTTGAGGAATCGTGAGCACTAAATTGTAGCAGACTAGCAGATAGGATAGAAACTCTGTCTAGAGTCTATTTGATTGTAGCGTGATATTTTTTCTATACGCCACATACATATGCAAAACTGATATAAGTATTGTAGACAAGGCAAGTCAAGCAAGATCATTGATCATCATCATCAGCAACCTACTTTAGTCTACTGCTGGATATAGGCGTCTCCTAGGGCGCGCCATTGAACCCGATCTTCTGCTCTTCTCATCCAGTCGTGTCGGTTCTGCGAAAGATGTGACCGGCTCAATGCCACTTCAGCTTCCTAATCTTCTGTTATGTCGATAACTGTGGTTTGATATGTATGAGTTACAGTTATACCCTCAACTCTTGTGCAGTTTGTGGGAAGCCCTCAGACGCGATAGTGGCGATGAGGATAGTGGGCGGACGGAGGGCGGAGCCCCACTCGTACCCGTGGACAGTGGCCATTCTGAAGAACGACCGCATGCACTGCGGCGGCGCCATCATTACGGACCGCCATGTGCTCAGTGCCGGGCACTGCTTCAAGTGGTAGCTATATTTTTTGTTTGTTCCACTGATGAAGAATAATTGTATAATAATGTTTGTGTCCTGATAGGTAGAACGCGAATGTGTCAAAAGTGGCGAACTTTAGCATTTTCTTTCTACTTATTATTGTTTCACTGCCTATCTACTAAAACATAAAAGAGTTATTCTTCACCCGTGCAACAATTCTACAAGCATAGACAATTCGAGAGTTAACTCAGGGTTGTGGAGTTAACTCAATGTTGGAGCAAGTGGGCCTAAATGTACAAAAATTATAGTAAAAAAAATCGGGGCAGCTAAGAATTGAAACGGTATCTGACAGTTGGCACTAACTAAAATTAGTTTGGCAACGTTTTAATTTTTTGTACAACGCACAAATTAGATGGAACGTCACGTGAAGCTTCAATGAATCAGTGATACTGCCGTTTTGTAACTTTAAAACGGCAGTATCACTGATTCAACAAATATAATAATTTATTATTTCCAAGAGTTTATTTAAATCGCCACCATACCTTCTGAAACGTGAAGTTAGTTCAAACTTCCAGGGACAACTTCACAGCAATGCAGGTACTCATCGGGCTGGATAATTTGGATGATATGACCAACGTAGAGAAGCGGACCATCACCAGCGCTGCCATCCACGAGGACTTCACCTCGTCAGCGGTCCGGGACGAAAACGACATCGCCATCGCTACACTGAATAAGCCTATCAAGTTCAGCGATACTATTGTACCGATTTGCTTACCTAAGCCAGGTAAAACTTTGTTATTTAAGTACATACTTACTTATATTACTGATGTAGGTAGGTACATCGTAAATAAGTACAAACAGATAATTTTATGAAATTATTTCTTAAATTTAGAACTTATTTCTGACTCAATTTTTAACTATTATTTTATAAAATAAATACATCCAGAATAGGTATATAATTTTCATTGGTCGCTAACATAAAAAATCAAGAGATAGTCATTTGCCTATAAAAAATAACAGCACAGCTTTGTTCAGGGAAAACGCGATTAAAAATACCAACATAAATATTTATCAGATGGATCACGTACGTGACAATAATGTATCTATAAAAGAAAAAAAAATGCATTTTTATACTGGCTACGTAGGTATAAAATAAATTATTTGATTGCCTTTAGCGTAATAAAGAAAAATAAGTATATTTTTTTTCATAATAAAGGGCGATTAAAATAATTATTTTATTTGTCAACGTGCCAGCTTCACCTATTATGAAACAGGAATTCACTTTCAAAAATTAAATTTTACCTGGCCGCTAAATATAAAAAAATCTATAGATTGCCGTTCGCGTAAAAGGAAACAAAATTATTTACTTCTTTTTTTTGTATAAGGCGATTAAAGTAAAATTTTTCAAACGGTCAATGTGATAAAATAAAACAGGAATTTACTTTCAAAAATTGTATTATTCCGTTTTCCGCTCATTTCAAGGTCAAGAATTTGCGGGGATGGTGGGTACTATCGTAGGCTGGGGCCGCATGGGTGTCGAGAAGTCTTCATCGAAGGTGCTCCTGAAAGCCAGCCTCCGGATCCTCTCAGATGCACAATGTATGAAGTCCAAGTTGGCGCAACATCTAAAATCTACAATGATGTGCGCTTTCTCTAAAGGAAAGGATGGTTGTCAGGTATTTGGAATTGAAGCCATTACATTACATCCTTATTAGCAAGGCAGCAATTAGTCATGCAGTCATTGCGTGAGTTGGATACCAATTCAAACACCTTATGTTGGGAAAGGGCGATCTCTACCATATTTTGTGCTTTTACCGTTCTTGCAACATATAATCTTAATGCACTTTTATTGTTCTAGGGAGACAGCGGTGGCCCTTTACTAACATTCGAAAACGACGGAAAATATGTTCAAGCAGGTAAATAAGCAATAAGGAATTTTAATCGTTATTAAGTCCTAACTAACTCCTAATTGCAAAACAGTCCTTAGCAGAGCAGGTTCTTAGCTGGATTTTATTGTGTTAATCGACCAGGGGGCGCCGTTCTAGATATGGCAATGCTTAATATTTCTTCCTATCGGACTGAAAATTAGCATTTAGGGGTTTTCATAGCTTCGGATTTTTCTATTTTGATTCTAAATCTATTTATGCAATAATGTTTTCGCAGGCGTCGTATCGTGGGGCATCGGATGTGCGGATCCTAGATATCCTGGTGAGTCTTATGTATTTAAAATGTGTACTTATTTTCAAACAAATCTGTTACACTTTGTTTGCATGTGCGTACAACTAATAAACACCGAACAACATATAGTGTTCGGCGAACAGCGTCCAATACATACGATTGATCGATGTTCGTGTTCGTTAGTACATAAACGAAAGTATTATACACCTCATAGAAATACTAAATCAATTTTGAAGTTATAGGTACCTACTCTATGTAAGAAGTTAGTTTTCATCTCTATATTTTCAGCTGATAATTTTGTAGTTTATATTCATACTGATTTAAGTTCGGGGTCCAAGCTAAATTAGAATCATCTCCCGGGGATTCTTTCTTTCATTGGCAGACGTTGTTTTCAAGTCAGAACCCCTGCGATCTTAGTTTACAGGAGTAGCAATGGAAGAGGAGCATAGACAGGTTTGTCTGATAAACCTAACTTAACCAATTCTGCTCGCTGGCTCGCTGCCTGTACCTGGCTACGCCCATGACCCAGTCACTGATGTGTTAACTCATTGAAAATAAATTTGCTGTATATTCCAGGTGTGTACACGAAGGTCAGCCACTACATCGACTGGATTCACAACCATTCTCCCAATGGAATCACGTGCAATGACCCTTCAGCCAATTAATAAACAACTTTACCCTATTTCTAATAAGTAGTTTGATTAATTTATTTGTTTATTTTTAGAAGAAATATCCATAAGTAGTTAAGCTTGACTAGGAATCTATCTTATCTTATGATAGGAGGCCGGGAATAATTACAGCGGCACTTCGACCCTTGGGGATCTCTTGTGCCTACCCTATTTTACACTCTGGTCATCTCAGTGTGCAGGTTTCCTCACGATGTTTTCTTTAACCGTTAGAGCAGTCGGTAAATGTATGTAAGTCTTCGAAAAATACGAAAAACTCATTGGTACATGGTAGTGCATGGTTTCGAACCCGGACCCTTCGCATGGGAGTCCGGTGTTCTAGCCACTGTACCACCGACTCTCAATTAGGAATAAGTAGAGCATCTGTTGATAAGTAGCGAATAATATAGTTTTTAATCGGCCTGGAAAGTTTGTAACACGAGTGCTACTACTGTACCTCTATATATGATACCAAAATCAGAATAAAGCCTAAGGTGTAATGTTTTAAAAATAACAGGATCAAGTGGGGTAATTAAGTAAAAGTAATAATGTGTGTTGCTGACTTTGTCTTTGAGAAATCTAGTGCTGCCATGTCTGATATGTTTTATGTACTCTTTGAACAACGAGGAAACCACCTTTCGAAGCTGTTTTACCGACGAACCAACGAATGACAAAAGAAAGAAAGATAATTGTTTTTTTTAAGGCAAAGGGAACTGAGCCCATACAGCCATGTCTGATGTAAACAACTCTTACAAGTCTTCATTAAAATGCTGGTGTGACACATTTCAATGCTATCTGGGAGAATCTTCCACGCTTCTGCGCCATCCGAACCAAATAAGAAGGCGTCCCGGACGCAGTGCGGCTCTTCAAAATCCAGCCAAGTACGGATCGGGCTGCAGCGTCTTATTTGACTTTACTTCACTGTCCCACACATTATTCACATCTTGTCGAAGTTTTTCGAGCAAGAAACACCATTCTTACTAGAAAAGCACTACTGTAAAACAATTTGCAAGACAAATCGAAACAAAGCTGACGTGGACGCCACAAAAGCGCGGGAGAAACTCCGAAAGAAAGATAAAATAAATTTGCGTATTTTTTTTACTTTTTATCCCACTTTGAGTCTATCGACACTGCTAAGAAATAACGCAATAATATCACATTTGCCCCTATTAACCGGGCAAATGTAATAGTTCGTCAAGGTACTTGGTTTCGGATTTCATCAAGTTGACGTTGTGATTTTGTTATATGTATTACTTGGAACAATAGTCTAATATATGCTTAATACATACAATAAATACCAATCCTGAATTGTTAAAGAGTAAATAGTGGTATAGTATAGAAATGTAATTTTAGTTATGGCACTCGCATTTGTCCCTTCAGCTTCCTAATCTTCTGTTATGTCGATAACTTTGGTTTGATATGTATGAGTTACAGTTATACCCTCAACTCTTGTGCAGTTTGTGGGAAGCCCTCAGACGCGATAGTGGCGATGAGGATAGTGGGCGGACGGAGGGCGGAGCCCCACTCGTACCCGTGGACAGTGGCCATTCTGAAGAACGACCGCATGCACTGCGGCGGCGCCATCATTACGGACCGCCACGTGCTCAGTGCCGGGCACTGCTTCAAGTGGTAGCTATATTTTTTGTTTGTTCCACTGATGAAGAATAATTGTATAATAATGTTTGTGTCCTGATAGGTAGAACGCGAATGTGTCAAAAGTGGCGAACTTTAGCATTTTCTTTCTACTTATTATTGTTTCACTGCCTATCTACTAAAACATAAAAGAGTTATTCTTCACCCGTGCAACAATTCTACAAGCATAGACAATTCGAGAGTTAACTCAGGGTTGTGGAGTTAACTCAATGTTGGAGCAAGTGGGCCTAAATGTACAAAAATTATAGTAAAAAAAATCGGGGCAGCTAAGAATTGAAACGGTATCTGACAGTTGGCACTAACTAAAATTAGTTTGGCAACGTTTTAATTTTTTGTACAACGCACAAATTAGATGGAACGTCACGTGAAGCTTCAATGAATCAGTGATACTGCCGTTTTGTAACTTTAAAACGGCAGTATCACTGATTCAACAAATATAATAATTTATTATTTCCAAGAGTTTATTTAAATCGCCACCATACCTTCTGAAACGTGAAGTTAGTTCAAACTTCCAGGGACAACTTCACAGCAATGCAGGTACTCATCGGGCTGGATAATTTGGATGATATGACCAACGTAGAGAAGCGGACCATCACCAGCGCTGCCATCCACGAGGACTTCACCTCGTCAGCGGTCCGGGACGAAAACGACATCGCCATCGCTACACTGAATAAGCCTATCAAGTTCAGCGATACTATTGTACCGATTTGCTTACCTAAGCCAGGTAAAACTTTGTTATTTAAGTACATACTTACTTATATTACTGATGTAGGTAGGTACATCGTAAATAAGTACAAACAGATAATTTTATGAAATTATTTCTTAAATTTAGAACTTATTTCTGACTCAATTTTTAACTATTATTTTATAAAATAAATACATCCAGAATAGGTATATAATTTTCATTGGTCGCTAACATAAAAAATCAAGAGATAGTCATTTGCCTATAAAAAATAACAGCACAGCTTTGTTCAGGGAAAACGCGATTAAAAATACCAACATAAATATTTATCAGATGGATCACGTACGTGACAATAATGTATCTATAAAAGAAAAAAAAATGCATTTTTATACTGGCTACGTAGGTATAAAATAAATTATTTGATTGCCTTTAGCGTAATAAAGAAAAATAAGTATATTTTTTTTCATAATAAAGGGCGATTAAAATAATTATTTTATTTGTCAACGTGCCAGCTTCACCTATTATGAAACAGGAATTCACTTTCAAAAATTAAATTTTACCTGGCCGCTAAATATAAAAAAATCTATAGATTGCCGTTCGCGTAAAAGGAAACAAAATTATTTACTTCTTTTTTTTGTATAAGGCGATTAAAGTAAAATTTTTCAAACGGTCAATGTGATAAAATAAAACAGGAATTTACTTTCAAAAATTGTATTATTCCGTTTTCCGCTCATTTCAAGGTCAAGAATTTGCGGGGATGGTGGGTACTATCGTAGGCTGGGGCCGCATGGGTGTCGAGAAGTCTTCATCGAAGGTGCTCCTGAAAGCCAGCCTCCGGATCCTCTCAGATGCACAATGTATGAAGTCCAAGTTGGCGCAACATCTAAAATCTACAATGATGTGCGCTTTCTCTAAAGGAAAGGATGGTTGTCAGGTATTTGGAATTGAAGCCATTACATTACATCCTTATTAGCAAGGCAGCAATTAGTCATGCAGTCATTGCGTGAGTTGGATACCAATTCAAACACCTTATGTTGGGAAAGGGCGATCTCTACCATATTTTGTGCTTTTACCGTTCTTGCAACATATAATCTTAATGCACTTTTATTGTTCTAGGGAGACAGCGGTGGCCCTTTACTAACATTCGAAAACGACGGAAAATATGTTCAAGCAGGTAAATAAGCAATAAGGAATTTTAATCGTTATTAAGTCCTAACTAACTCCTAATTGCAAAACAGTCCTTAGCAGAGCAGGTTCTTAGCTGGATTTTATTGTGTTAATCGACCAGGGGGCGCCGTTCTAGATATGGCAATGCTTAATATTTCTTCCTATCGGACTGAAAATTAGCATTTAGGGGTTTTCATAGCTTCGGATTTTTCTATTTTGATTCTAAATCTATTTATGCAATAATGTTTTCGCAGGCGTCGTATCGTGGGGCATCGGATGTGCGGATCCTAGATATCCTGGTGAGTCTTATGTATTTAAAATGTGTACTTATTTTCAAACAAATCTGTTACACTTTGTTTGCATGTGCGTACAACTAATAAACACCGAACAACATATAGTGTTCGGCGAACAGCGTCCAATACATACGATTGATCGATGTTCGTGTTCGTTAGTACATAAACGAAAGTATTATACACCTCATAGAAATACTAAATCAATTTTGAAGTTATAGGTACCTACTCTATGTAAGAAGTTAGTTTTCATCTCTATATTTTCAGCTGATAATTTTGTAGTTTATATTCATACTGATTTAAGTTCGGGGTCCAAGCTAAATTAGAATCATCTCCCGGGGATTCTTTCTTTCATTGGCAGACGTTGTTTTCAAGTCAGAACCCCTGCGATCTTAGTTTACAGGAGTAGCAATGGAAGAGGAGCATAGACAGGTTTGTCTGATAAACCTAACTTAACCAATTCTGCTCGCTGGCTCGCTGCCTGTACCTGGCTACGCCCATGACCCAGTCACTGATGTGTTAACTCATTGAAAATAAATTTGCTGTATATTCCAGGTGTGTACACGAAGGTCAGCCACTACATCGACTGGATTCACAACCATTCTCCCAATGGAATCACGTGCAATGACCCTTCAGCCAATTAATAAACAACTTTACCCTATTTCTAATAAGTAGTTTGATTAATTTATTTGTTTATTTTTAGAAGAAATATCCATAAGTAGTTAAGCTTGACTAGGAATCTATCTTATCTTATGATAGGAGGCCGGGAATAATTACAGCGGCACTTCGACCCTTGGGGATCTCTTGTGCCTACCCTATTTTACACTCTGGTCATCTCAGTGTGCAGGTTTCCTCACGATGTTTTCTTTAACCGTTAGAGCAGTCGGTAAATGTATGTAAGTCTTCGAAAAATACGAAAAACTCATTGGTACATGGTAGTGCATGGTTTCGAACCCGGACCCTTCGCATGGGAGTCCGGTGTTCTAGCCACTGTACCACCGACTCTCAATTAGGAATAAGTAGAGCATCTGTTGATAAGTAGCGAATAATATAGTTTTTAATCGGCCTGGAAAGTTTGTAACACGAGTGCTACTACTGTACCTCTATATATGATACCAAAATCAGAATAAAGCCTAAGGTGTAATGTTTTAAAAATAACAGGATCAAGTGGGGTAATTAAGTAAAAGTAATAATGTGTGTTGCTGACTTTGTCTTTGAGAAATCTAGTGCTGCCATGTCTGATATGTTTTATGTACTCTTTGAACAACGAGGAAACCACCTTTCGAAGCTGTTTTACCGACGAACCAACGAATGACAAAAGAAAGAAAGATAATTGTTTTTTTTAAGGCAAAGGGAACTGAGCCCATACAGCCATGTCTGATGTAAACAACTCTTACAAGTCTTCATTAAAATGCTGGTGTGACACATTTCAATGCTATCTGGGAGAATCTTCCACGCTTCTGCGCCATCCGAACCAAATAAGAAGGCGTCCCGGACGCAGTGCGGCTCTTCAAAATCCAGCCAAGTACGGATCGGGCTGCAGCGTCTTATTTGACTTTACTTCACTGTCCCACACATTATTCACATCTTGTCGAAGTTTTTCGAGCAAGAAACACCATTCTTACTAGAAAAGCACTACTGTAAAACAATTTGCAAGACAAATCGAAACAAAGCTGACGTGGACGCCACAAAAGCGCGGGAGAAACTCCGAAAGAAAGATAAAATAAATTTGCGTATTTTTTTTACTTTTTATCCCACTTTGAGTCTATCGACACTGCTAAGAAATAACGCAATAATATCACATTTGCCCCTATTAACCGGGCAAATGTAATAGTTCGTCAAGGTACTTGGTTTCGGATTTCATCAAGTTGACGTTGTGATTTTGTTATATGTATTACTTGGAACAATAGTCTAATATATGCTTAATACATACAATAAATACCAATCCTGAATTGTTAAAGAGTAAATAGTGGTATAGTATAGAAATGTAATTTTAGTTATGGCACTCGCATTTGTCCCCCTTGACCCTACCATTTTGTTAAGAACATGCTTAGGAATCGAAATAAATACACGTAATCTCCATAAGGAAGCCCCGGCCGCCATTTTTGGTAAAAGCGTATCGCTTAAGCCTAGTGACAGTCGCGGAGCCTGTCGCTCTACCGGACACCAATAGGGTAACTACCTACGTTGCGATTTCATCCTGAGATCTCACACTTGTTTGCTGATATGGCAAATTGATATCTATGGTTTCTTGGCAAACTGATGACATGTTTATTGTACTTGGGATTTGGGGCTTAAAATAGTGAAGTTGATACGAATTTATCAAATATCTGTTATGTTATGTTGGCACCAAAACAGAGTACAGTTGTCAATATTCTTATATCTTCTTCTTAACCATAGTTCATATGTAACATTTTCATACGTAAGGTTGCTAAAAGAATTTACGTCTAAAGAATGTCTCATATTCAGGTGATATATAGAGTTGACTGCTGCGCTGTTCTCAGAAGATCTCTTTTAATTACTAGATCTCATTAAAATTTCCATAGCATTCAAAGTTGCTCTCTCCACAACTAAAAACCTCAGGCTTCTATTTTGATCAGGACTGTAAGTTTTCGGGTTAGAATTTTCCTTTCACAAAAATTCTGTACGTGAACTTTGCATCAGCCTCTTCATATTCCTCAAGTTGTCTCCAATAACCATAAATTACTCTAGGCCTGAAATTTATATTGATTAAACACTCCCCGCTCCTGGTTCCATATTTTGTGGTCTTCTTTGTCTCTCGCTAGGTGTATAAACAAATATGTTACTGAAATCTGACCAAAATATGTCACTCGTAGCTCTGACGGGTTTTATGGATACTCTTACATCGTATTTCATATGCGCATATGGAAGGTCAGTAAGGTTAAACTTGTATGTACTATTACATGCAGGCAAAGTAGTATTAACATGTCGAAAATGCGAGGCATCATCAATTTCAGCTATTTGATATTCAATTTTATGCTGTACACCTCCAATTAAAAAGTCAATTATATTACTAGGAAGGCTCCATTGAAGAACAACACTATGGGGGGTTTCACTCACATTTTGCAAGTTAACAGGCGGATCTGGTTTAACCACAGAGAAATGGTCTACAGTAAAATTTTCTTCATTCACACCAAACATGTTGGTAGAAAGAAGACTAAAGTAAAAGATATCCACTTGCTGTCTATACTGGTGGCTAACGCTGGTAGTATTCCACACGCAGTACCTTGTCAGTGAGTTTTCAAGAGCAGATGCAACACATGTCTTTGTTTTTTGTCCAGATATACGGGGTGTTAGAGTATAATTTGTGAAAATTATCAAATCTGGTGTAGTCCATGAGCAATTTAATACATCTATATTCTTTGAAATGCACATAAAATTAGTTACGTTTGCGGGCGGTGAACCCACTGTTACACTTTTAAGAGCATTTTGCTTGGTTATCTTATTACTGCAATAAAGTGTTTGCCTTGGATGTTCTTCAGGTCTTTTGATAAACAGTCGTATTGTAGTTGAGTTGATGATTTCCGAGGGTAGAGGTTTTAATGACGCGGTGAATTTAAGGTACTTAGAGGTGTAATTTCCCGATATCGTGCAAAACATCTCCAAATCGTCACCATATCGAACATAGATATCACCTTCTGGGTAAATTGAAATCGTATCCACTGACAACCTCGCCGAAATATAGGGTAAGCTCGCGAAAATGCCTAATAAATACCATCGTACACACAAATACAATCCACTGCACTTTGTCTTTCTGTGAGTATCCAGGCAATGATTTTCCATAACTGTTGATTGATTGTTGTCACACCATTAGGAACTGGAGCACAATTCGTTGATGCGATATATGAAAGAAAGTTTTTATTTCTCGCGAGGCAATGGCGAACCGCGACCAATCAACCCTTATGACACACACCAACAGACTGATGTGATGTGATTGATGATGGAATGCGACGCTAGGATTATTTAACTCACTATACTTATATTGTTTCGTCGCCACTTTATTTACTACTAGCTTACCCGCCAGATTCGCACGGGTTTAAATAAGAATAAAAAGACTATTATATGTACTCATTGCCCCGGATTATTGTTTAGCTACAATCATAATTTGTTTGTTTGTTGGTTACATAAGAAATACTTAGTAGGTTACTTATACCTAGTCATAATGAATGACAAAGTAAATTGGATTTTGGTTAGGTTTTTTAACATCGTCTTTTTACTTTCACGCGCTTTCAATGTATAAATACGGAACCTTAATTCACTGTTGATAATAAAAATATCGGTTTGATAAAAATAACATTTACCGTGTAATTTGCAAGGACATTTATCGCGTGGATAATTTTTAAGTAAGAATCATGAAACAATGGCGGAGAATCAGTAAGTAAATCGAGCCCTGAGCGAGTGCAGTGCCATGTACTTTAACATTATGTTTAGTCTATCGCTCGGTGTCCTATGTTTTGCTTTTCAAGCTTCGGCAATGGTTGGTGAACTTTTTGATTGATTGACTGATTTCAAAACTAAGTTCGAGCTTGGCTCGAAAGTGATCGTCCAAGAAAGTAACGTTGGGCGCGGTCAGAACCAGGATAGGTCAGGATCTGACAACTGTCGATCCCAGCTGTCGTTTCACATCAGTCTTTAGGCCATGTCTAAGGTCCACGGGCGACCTGGATAATTCTGACAATACATGACCACAAACTACAAACCACAAAACGATAAAGAAGAGTCAAACTGTGCTGGAAGAGATTGCTATTAGTGATAAGATCGTCATGATTGTATCAATCGCTTTGAACTCAGTGTTTTGTGCTACTTCTGTGCAATAAAGTGGAGAAAAAAGGTCGTCCGTCCATTCGTCCGTCTGTCAGGCGGGTCTAGTTTATCCCTTAGTGTACGGATCCCAAAAATGAATGTGTGTCGATAAATTCAATGGTATCAGTTGATGGTACAAATTGGTATATACAATTACAATAAAAATGTGTATTGTTTAAGGTGCCGCCGTCACAATCGTCGAATCTTACGAATACTTGCCGTGAGTATAGACCTAAACAACTGGCCTAAGTATTTAAAAATAACAAGAGTAAGGTTGCTTGATAAAGTTCGCAAGTAAAGAACAGAACCAATTTAAGAACAGATTAGACAGCCACTTACGAAATTTGAAGAAACAGCTAATCCAATAATAATAATAATAAACCGACAATACCATCCACCACAACCGACCAGACATCACACTCCATGATAAGATGAATAAAATAATTTACCTTACAGACATAGCCATACCCAATACACATAACGTTACATCAACACACACAGATAAGATTTCAAATATATCGATTTATCAATCGAACTAAAGACCCAATGGAAAGTGCAAACAGTCAAAACTGTACGAATCATTTTGTCATCTACAGGAGTAATCCCAAACACACTTCACACCGGTCTCAAAACACTTGGCATGCTCGTCCTCACATACAGACTCCTACAAAAAGCAGTTATAATAAATACATGCAGAATAGTTCGCAAATTCTTATCAATAGAAGAATAAACTTAAATTACTATAAAATGCTTAAATATTTATCATTTTTATATATATCTCTTTATTTATTCGTCCCCACTCTCGTTTGGCCAAAAGCCCGCGAGTGTGGTATCGAGTTTTAAAACATAATAATAATAAGTACCAACTAAGTGGAGAGCTGAGTAGGAGCACAAGGAAACACCCACCCCTTATCTTGCGGGCCAGTCCTGGAAAACGTTCACGTCTTTGGAAAACTGATATTTTTTGATACTCACGATGCCTAAGCGTAGTTGTTAAATGTAACGTAAGTCTTCGAAAAATACGATAAACTCGTTATAAAATTACATTGCATGATATCGAACCCAGACATGGGAGCCACTACACCACCAACGCTCTTATATTAATTTAGTCATTTGGAATTAAGAGATTGGACAGATCCCTTACAAGCTTGTGCCATTTTGTTTTGTTTCAGTGCATTTGATAGATCTCGCCTAGAACGACATCTTTTAAATATTCTAAAGTCAGCATGGAGGGATAGAAGCACTAGCTCTCATGGAGGTCTAGAGACCATAAAAGATCAGAGAGACAGAATGAGATCTCAATCAAATGCACTACGTTCTGCGACCAAATGTCTTTTACTTCGAACGATTTACTAATGTACATAGCTTCTATTTTTTACACGTTAAATTAAAACAATTGGACAGAATGTGGTGTACCATCGGATACGGTGTTGTCAATGAGGATAGTGGGCGGGCGGAGGGCGGAGCCCCACTCGTACCCGTGGACCGTGGCCATCGTGTTTTATGGGCAGATGCACTGCGGGGGCGCCATCATCACGGACAGGCACGTACTCAGCGCCGGACATTGCTTCCAATGGTACGATAATTCAATTCAATTCTATCGTTATTTATCGGATAACTTGATCCATTGTTTATAATGTACTTAAAAACTATGTTAGTAGTATACATATCGGCAAAATTACGACTTTTTACACTTCGAACAGATGCTGATCAAAGATAACATCATTCGATCAGCACCCGAACGAAGTGTTTAAGGATAGGGGAATCGTATATATCCGCTATCATATAATGTACTTAAATCCATTTATTTCAACGTACCCTGCCACACTGGCCTAGTTTAAAGCATTTCTTATATAATATTTAAGCTTTTTTCGTACATTTCTTTTTTATTACTCTTCCTTTTGTAATTGTTGTGTATAAATAATTTTAAGTTGTAATTAAATAAATTCCTATTTATTTCAACTGATAAGCAAAATTCTTGACTATTATTTAAAAGAAATTTTTAGGCCTCTTGCAAATTTGTATTAAAGTGTAAAACAGCAACTCGCACATCCAGATGTTTTGATTTTTTCCCTGAGGCATAAGATAAGATATAAGATTACACTTTTGGTCTTGTGGTTTACTCCCGATAGGATAAACTTTTAGCTTTAGTTGGAGTGGAAAACGAATATAAAAACGTCACGAACTACCATATTATTTTCCTTGTTTTAGGAGCGACTACAAGACTTTGCAGGTGCTGCTCGGAATGCACGATATTTCTGACTTGACCAACGTGGAGAAGCGGAACATCTCTGGTGTCGTAATCCACGAAAACTTCACAAGCACTGATTTGCGGGACGACAACGATATCGCGATAGCAAAGTTGGACAGACCAGTGAAATTTAGTGAAACTATTATTCCGATATGCTTACCAGAGAGAGGTTTGTACCGATGACATTGTGTCCAAAACTTTCCGAAACAGACATCTAAGGTTTCCGAATTTCAACTCTTTAAAAGTTATTGGCTGCTTTTATAATTTTCCACGGTAACGGCACGTTTTACCGTCAAGATTTAACAGGGAAGCAAAATGTATAGATATGTTTCCGTCGAGGGTAACGTTTTGCCGTCGACGGTATTACCGTTGCTGTGGCACACCTTAGCTCCCTGTCAAATCGTCACGATAAAGTTGAGAGTGTAGTGGTAGTGTGTACCTACAAGAATATTAAAGATGTGTGAGTGAGGTCGCATTCACGCCTCCCGTCCCGCTTCCCACTTACGGATAGGTAAATTATAAAAGCGTTAACCGTGGACGTGGACGATAAAACTGTGGATGATATTATCGTGGACGGTAACGGCAGTGTAATCTTAAAAGCGCACATTCTATACATTGGTTTTTCTCCAGTGGAACACGAGGAATGACCAGGCAGGCATTATCATATCATATCACAGACACCAAAATACCTTCTTATTACTCCCAAGGATTTTAATTTTTGCAATGAATCATGCAATTTTCTAGGAAAAATCAAAATAAAAAGTCTCGGTGGTTTTGTGGTTCAAAGAATAAGTAACTTAAACGTGGTAGAAAGTAAATCAAAGTGAACCTTCAACTAAAGTTTTTAGGCTCTTTTATTGAAAATTGAAATATATTTATTTTTCAGAAGCATTACAGATACAATAAATTATCAGTAATGTCTTGTAATACAATACAAATTACAAATTAAATACATTAAATTAAAATTGTCAGGTTAAATTAAATTGAATGAAAATTATAATAATGTCAGTAAATTACAACAAAAGTACAGTAAAACAACAACACAAACAAATATTTATCAACATTGTTGTCAAGTTATTGGCACAGGATAAGTGCCCTTGCTCGGGATTGGACAGATTCGGTATTGGGCAGATTCTTGATTCGACAGATTCTTGATTCGACAGATTAGTGGATTGGTCAGATTCTTGGATTCGACGGAAAATGCACAGTTGTGCACAAAATATAATACGAGATCAATTAGCCATTTCCGATGTAGTGGGCTAGGAACACATTCTCTATTATTCATTTATGAAATTATCTAGTTACTCGGTGCACGGTGTAAAAGTTTAAAAACTTTTAAAAGTTTAAAAAAACTACTATATTTCTGCCCAATCAGGACAAGATTTCTCGGGTTTGGTAGCCACAATCGTGGGCTGGGGCCGCGTCGGAGTTAACGATCGTACGTCTGATATACTCCTGAAGGCCCGCCTGAATGTTATGTCCGATGAACAGTGCACGTCAATGGGAACATTGAAGGATCACCTAACACCTAACATGATGTGTGCTTCCTTTAAAGGAAGGGATGGATGCCAGGTAAGCATCTATTCTATTTAATTTAATGAACCTATTTCATTACAGACTTTTAGTTGAGCGAGAGATCAACACACATTAGACAGGCCCAATTACTCTCGATTTTTAAAAATTATTTGCGTCACCACTACGAACAGCAATGTGGTTATGTGTAATTAAATCCTATAGAATGTATTGTGTTTATCTGTTAGTTTTTTCCTTATATCATGTATACTTTTTATTATATGTATTTATATTATAAATATCTAAGTATACCTACCTATTTATGTATTTTAAATATTATGATTTATTAAGTACATACCTATATTTGTATTATTTTTTTATTACTTGGTATTATTTAAATCGTTCTTGCACCCGCTTACATTGTATATTACAAAAACTCAATCACCCAAAGGTTTTCTGGAAGAAATAGTTTAAAGCTATAAGGCTGCCAATTGTATTTGTATCTTTTCTTCTGTCCTGTATTTTTATACTGTGTGCAATATAGAATATTTGTATTGTATTGAGATCTCTCGTTTAAATGTATAATATAAAGGGACTGCCAGACGGAAGATTGACTGCCACTACATCGAATGATTTAACTTCGTCAGAACACTATACCGATCAATTGAACCTCGACAGACTGGACTTCGACAGGACTGATGTTTTCCGTTTCGATAAAGCAATGTGGTTTCCAATCCTCTCGTTGATGTCTTTTCTATGAACAAAACAGAATAGTTTTCTATATGGACGGAGAGCGGCAAAGTACTTTGCCAACGGTAGCAAAGTAAACTTTTTAATAAGTAGTTTCATGGAATACGATTCAAGAATTCTCCAAATCAATGTAATATTATAATTTACTAACGACCAGTGCAATGCCTTAGTTTGTGTTACGGTTTGTGGTTTCGTAATGAACAAATGACCAAATGAGTGTAGAAAAATACGTATTTTTCAGGGCGACAGCGGCGGCCCATTATTAGTATTCGATGATCAAAAATTCGTACAAGCAGGTAAATGATACGAAAATAAGTTTTAATTATTTATTTAAATCGCAAGTGTAACTCGATTCCATCATAATATGATTATTTCTACGCAGGAGTCGTGTCGTGGGGCATCGGATGTGCAAATCCTATGTATCCTGGTGAGAACTCTCATAATATCTTGACTATATTAGGTATCCTGGTGAGAACTCTCATAATATTTGACTATACCAATTAAGTATCCTGGTGAGAACACTCATATCTTGACTATATTAAGTATCCTGGTGGGTCTCCCGTTCTGCAACGGTTATTGCTATGGCAGTTTAAAGAGTACAGATCCGATACAAATTCTAAATGTATGGTACAAAACCGCCACCGGATAAAGCTTGGCGCACGCGCGTCACTCCACTTTTTCCATTTCATTTCATGTTGCCAAACGTTGCTCAGCGGCGAACTGCAAATAGATTGAGCATAAACACGGACAATTAATAATTAATAATTTTCAAAAAATTTCAGGCATATACACGAATGTTAGCAACTACATCGACTGGATTCACAACAACTCGGATGACGGCCTCACGTGTAATGGAATCGAAACTAATTAAGAGCCAATAAACTTAATTTATACATATTATATATAGCAATTTCATTAAAAAGCCAGATAAAAAAAAACGAAATAAAAAATATATATTTATTAATGCAGACAGTATCTTTTACATTTTCTCAGATTTCCCTGGCTCCCACACAATACACAATAATATAATCACAATATTAACATCAGTCACAGTCATTCATCATAACATCATGCTTCCATGTCGAAGTCAAAAGAGACGGGGACTCGGAGAGCCGAGCCTGGAGAAATATTGATCCTTACCTACTCTGAGATCAATATTGAGAAATCTGAAATGTGAAATGGTCATCATCACGTCCTTAAGATTTCAGATGTGGGAAGGTCACCATGGTCATAAACATTTGAGCTCGAAACTCGAACCTTCTAACTGTTACCGTTCCAGAGATCTATTTTTTTTATTTATTTATTAGGGGGCTCAGGGCTTAGCTCTACGCGTATCTCGGCCTTCGGCCTCGCCATGGCTATGTTTAAAAAAAATCTCTTATAATATCTCAGGATTCCCTACAACTTAAGTTCGAGAAGACTCCGTCTAACTATTATAGTTTCGGCGGGCAGATAACCTTACAATTCTTCCAGTTTCAAATTGTGAAATTGAAGTTCACTAACTTTTTGCTTGTCATCATCATATCCCCATGGTTTCTTTTTTTTTTAATGGCAATTGGTGACCATTACTGCCAGCGTCGCCCATGGTTTCAAATGCCGGAAACGCACCATGAACCGTTTTTGGAGGTCTGTGCCCTACCCCCTCTCTCCTGATACGCCACTGGGAGGCCACACAGGAATCGTTTTAGACAACAATGTGCGGGAGCCATATTAATTACCCGAAATTAAGATATTTTTTTATGAAACGGCAACACTGCTTTTACGGATTTGAAATTGCTCAAAAGGGTCTTAAAAATAAATATTAAAAAAGGAGTTGAAATTTGAAAAGGGGTAAATGGCGGGAAAATACGAAATGTGCAATCTGGTATTTTACTATCTACGTTCAACTACAGCTAACAACTTAATTACGTTCTTCACCGTTTTCCAATATATCTCTAAATTAAAAATTAAAGAAACCCCCGACGTATCATTGATCCCCTTACTGAAAAAAATCTTGGCTAGTGTCAATAGGACTGCATGATCCATCCATCCATGGATGGATTATCTGAGCTGGCCACACAGTAAATAAAAGAGTATGAATCCAAAGCCATAAAATCTAAATAAAAAACAAACATAGCAGTCAGTCAAACAGTTTGCTTGGTTGGCCTATTTATTTTTGCTAATTTTGTCGAAAATAAAATAAACACACAGATGTGGCGGATAATTAGTAAAACGTTTATTTATATGTGATATGAATTAGTGATAAATAAGATAAAATGCCTGGTATAAGAAAATATCGACGGGACACTAGCGAAGTCAGTTGTTGCTTGAAATATGTTATTTTTGGTGTAAATGTGTTATTCTGGGTAAGTGTGTGTATTTTATTTCAATATAATCTCATTTATACGTTGTTTTTTAATTTTTTTCATATATTTTGTGGCTTGTGTGTTTACCTACTTCTTAAATCAAGACTTTTTTACATTGTGTTAATTGTATTGTTATTTCAAGGCTCTTTTTGTAAAAAGTGATATTATATAGAACGTAGACAGGAAAGAAGTTTGTAAAATTCACAAATAACTATGTTTTTCTTTATTTATTTAAATACAAATATTGTAACATTGGTGGCAACATCATCTCTTTGATTTGTTCAAATTGAGGCCACTGATTTTGTGTACCTACCTAACCAGTTCTATGTAGTAAATAGTAATAGCTTTGTGTGTCTAACTTACTGAAATACCTAACCTTGATATTTAGTTAATGCAATCATCATTGAGAATAAAAATGAAGTACTCTGCTAGTATGTTCTAAACAAAGAGGTTACAACCTCCTACTCAAGACCTTGTTTATATGGTTGATAGGTCAATCTTTTTAGGGTTTTTAATCACTCAATACCCAAGAGAGATGATGCATCTTTAAAAATAACATATTTACCTATGTGCATTAAATAAGACAGCATGCATGTATTCTTATATTATTTGCTAATAAACATTGTTGAAACTGAGATGTTATCTGTTAAATATAAGAACTGTATTAGATAGGTACATAGATACGTTCTTAAGCTAGTGCTAATTAAGATGTTAAACACCTACCTACACCTACATAGACAGACATATAGCATACATCTTAGTATGTGCATATTTTTAGATTTACGAAATAAATAATCTGGTCTTACCATTTTCAGTTCATTGGCCTGGTTGTGTTGGCAGTGGGCATTTGGGCTTGGACTGAGAAAGACACATTCAACAACCTGTCCCGACTGACTAATATAGCTTTAGACCCAGCATTCATATTGATATGTGTTGGTGAGTCAGAATTTTATTCCTTTTTTCCTAATTTTAAATTATAGGAAACTGTATATTTACCATATGCTCAAATAAGGTCAAATGTGGGTTTGGTAATAAATCAAGTGGTCAACCACTTTATGAGTGTTTATGTAGCTATAGAACAGTGTGGTAGAAGCGAGAACGGTTTGTCAGGATTGTTGTGGGTGGAAATCCTTCATCTGTGCCTTCATCCAGAAAGTGCAGTAAATTATATTTGATTGTATTGTACTTATACTACATCATTTAGTATGCATGAACTAGGGTGTTGCCTTGGAGCCCATTGTCAATCAAACATTGTTATTGTTCAGCCTAGCATTGTTAGCAATGGCCAAGGGTAATAAATTACCCAAATAAGTTTGTTTTAATTTAGGTTAATTAAAATGGCAAATAGCTATTGTTATTTTGTGACACTTGACATGTTTTCATTTGCATTGGATGATTATCTATTACTACATACGTTCTGTGTAAAAATTCTGGATCACTTTGAAGTTATTACAGGATGTGCAGTAGCAAAATATAAAGATGTTGCAGAGAGGGCCGAAGGCTGAGAGTTTTTCTCTTCTGCCCTCGCACATTTGGAGATATCTAGAAATCTAGAAGTAGTAGCCCTTGCTCATTCGGTGATATCTAGAAGTCTAGAAGTAGGAGCCCTCACACATTCGGAGATATCTAGAAGTCTAAAAGTAGTAGCCCTCGCACATTCTGAGATATCTAGAAGTAGTAGCCCTCGCATATTCGGAGATATATAGAAGTCTAGAAGATTGACACAATCAGTACTAGTACTTCCCAAGTATACATGAGTACACAATTAGTTCTCTATGAGTATATAATGTTTCAATGCAAGTTTTATAAATAAATAATATGTTTCAATGCAAGTTTTAATGATCTTTTTGGCTCAGTAGAAACTTAATCTGCCACTTATACAGTCATAGCCTCAATCCACATGGCAAATAAATTAGATTTATAGATAGGGTACAGTCGACCTACCCCAAATATCATGTGAAGGTGAAGTAAGCCATCCTAAGCAGACATAAGATTGAAGAGACAAATGGTATTTTAGCTCTGTACCTGGCAGGCAAACACAGTATTCGAAAGTACATGTCACTTCATAAAATCAACATAGAAACAAATAAGGGGAATGTGTGTGATGCATTGAACCATATAATTGCAGGGACGATTACCTTCATAATCGGTTTCACGGGCTGCGTCGGCGCGTTGCGTGAGAACACCTGCTTGCTGGCTTGCGTGAGTACATACTGTTGTATTACCTTCATTTGAATGTAGATTTTATGGATAAATCTATTCTGCTTTGAAATGTATGTAACTGTATATTTGATTTAGTACAGATTTTTCTGTGAAGCTGTACGATTTACATTTCAAGTTGAAAGGAAGTTGGTTGTGGAGTGAAGATTGTCGGAGTATGGAACATCTGTAATTCTACATGTTACATTGTATTATGGGGGTAACAAATGTGTCAAATAAATTTGAAAGTCATTGGTCAGGGTGATAAGAATAATTAATCCCATTGTGTTGTTTAATCTCTTGTTCATCATTAAGATGGACTTACACCAACATTCAAACCTGGATTAATTCACGAAAACTCCTATGATTTTTATACAAAACTGACCTCGGATGAGTGTTAACCTGATAGTTAACTGATAGCTATATGTCCTTAGTAAGAATCCTTTTATTTTGTTATGTCTAATTTCTCTTAGCAATAAAGTGTAAATAATAAAATGTTATCTGTTACCTGGCAGTGGTTCTTCAGATAAAAACCCACTTAACAATTGAATAAGATAAGGAGCTGTGAGCTGAGCTGATGACATTGACCATATAAACTTGTCCAATAAACACATACATTGTAACACTTTTTTTATATCCGAACAGTGATTTAAATGACACTTATTTTTTAAATTTTAATCACTTCTTCATAAATTATGTGAACTGATTATGATATTTCTTTTATTGTCTATGGAGAGCAGATGAGCAAACAGGCCATCTGGTGGTAAGTGGTCGCCATTGCCCGTGCACATCTCACGTCACTATAATGTTTTTAGAAGTGTTTCGATGCGCTGCTGTCCTTGAGTGAGGATTTTCATGGAGCACTCTATGTGCCGGTAATTACGCTGGCTTTCTTATCCTTAAAACCAAAACAAAACATTGCAATCATTGCTGCTTTGCGACAGAAATAGATAAAAGGGTAGTACAGTCGCTAATCTCTTTAATGTCCAATTAACTTCAGAGGTTGCCTGGAAGAGATCGCTTTAAGCGATAAGGCCGCCTTTGTACATATCGTGTTATTATTCCTGTAGTTTTTACTTTTCCTGATTTTGTATACAATAAAGTGTTTCTATCTATCTATCTACAGTCGATCACAAGCTATAGTATACCATCTGTCAAAAACATTCGATTAAATCTCAACCTTATCCCTCTGTATATGATACATTCCAGTTTCTCAAATTTTGTCGTTTTGGGTAGGGTTGACCTGTGGTCGACTGTACCATCCCAGACTGACTCTGTAGTCAAACCACCTTCAAATTTACTCTAATCTACCTCTTTTGTACGTTACAGTATGCAGTATTCCTCGCGTTGCTACTTTTGGCAGAGATGACGGTGGGAATACTCTTCTTTGTCTTCAAAGACTGGGTAAATTATGTTTATACATCCTCGTTCATGCAAACAAATACAAATAACAATACAACAGAACACTGTTGCTTTCTTCATCCGTGCAGTGCCTGAGGGGACTGAGGGGCCAGCTGAAAATCAGCGCTGTGGCTTGCCACACTATTATGCTGAGCTGGTATCCCTTTTTGGCAGTGTACCGCACCGGATCTTTTGTGCTGAAAATATTATATCCTTTGGTATACTTATGTGTTGTGTACTTGCTGTATATTGGTGTTCACAGGGTCAAATTGTCGTTAAGTGTCGCAAAGACATGTTGAAGGATTTGCGTGGTTGTCATAATGCAACCTAACATAACCTACTATATCCGAGTCGGTTTCGCATCCACTAGGTTTTTGTGACACAGTTCATTTTTTAAGAAGTCAGAGGTTTTTCCATCAGTGCCCCCTTAGCGATACCCCAACCGTTAACAGTGCTAAATCAACGTTTTTCAATTTCATTACACGTAACATTCATGACAAATAACAGTTACGTATGCTTGCTTATACTATTATAGTAAATTATTGTAATGATTATTTTAGTGATCTTACTCATATGCATACAAGTGTGAAATAGTAGGTGTCACAAAAAACAATAAAAAAAAAATTCTAAGTAAGTACCTTAAGTATATTTTTACAACATCATGTTTTACTCTACCACGAGTTTTTCGTAAATATCGAAGACATTTACCGACTGTTCTAACGGTGAAGGAAAACATCGTGAGGAAACCTGCACACTGAGATGACCAGTGTGTAAAATGGGGTAGGCACAAAAGATCCTCAAGGATCAAAGTGCCCTTATGATATCATAAGATAAGATAAGATTTACTCTACCACTCTCTACCACCACCACATCACTTGTGATGACTCAGGTAACACCATGGTAACACAGGGTAACACAGAGAAATCGCTTAAGTTTTATCTTTAAAGTTAAAGGCTATTTTGTTGACATTGAAATCTGTGTACTTACGTATTTATTTTATAACGTTTCAGATTAAGCAGCAAGCGACAAGCGGCTTCCAAACTTTCATTACTCACTATAGAGAGGATCCTGACCAGCAGAACTTGATTGACTGGATTCAAGAAGACTGGGTACAAAGTTTCACCTATTAATATCACCTTGTGGTCTGTGGAAAAACAATCAAAATCGATCCAATTTTTGTGTGTGTGATAGAACGGCTACGCAACCCTATCACGTGCGTGTCCGATGCGCTCTTGGCCGTTTTAATGTGTTTTTATAGACCTTTCTCTCACTATATGATCTCGAAAGAGAAAAGAAAAACAAATAAACATGCATGCTTGCGAAGGAAATGCGGGTAGTGCGTATAGTATATAGTATACCCCTCTCTTTCTCTCCAGCGGCTTCTCCGACTGCGGCATCTATCGAGGGCAATAACACACTTAAATATGTGATTAATAACGGATTACTCACTAATGAAAGTCGGAAGTCCTTTGACTAGTTTCGGCCTTTTTCGATGGCCTTGATCACAGTGAGTGCGAAGTACCTGTCGACACGGTGGCATTTCGTCTCGCACTACTGCCACAACACGTTTTTTACATTTGGAACTTAAGATATTAATTGTGTATTTGACAAGTACCTATCGAAGATTAAATTAATTTCATAAATATTATAGACATAAATTGATGTGGTCAAATGTGAAAATAGAATTGAAATTCGTTAAAAAATAAAATAGTAATAAGGCAATCAGAAATCAGAAGGTAGAAAGAAACGGCAATAGTAATTTGTGATGTCACTGTACGGTAGCGCTATACAAACTATATTATCAAGAACTGTTTTGGTAAAACGGGACGGAGCATATCCCCAGTACTAACTTTAACCATTAATATCTCTGCTGTTAGTTGAGATATCGAAAAACGAATTTCAAATCCATCTTCAGACCATCCATCATTTCCATGTACAGTGCGTGAGCTTTTAGTTGAACATTCGGGCCATGAAAACTTCGGTGTGCTTCGACTGTAGTAAGACAGAGGCCGTTTTTACCCGATACCCGAATGTTTAACAAAAGCTCACGCACTGTACACGTCGATTATCTAAAGCTGACACGTTCACAGTACTCACACCAATGCAATTTCATTATACAGTATGTAGCAATTAGTTGGGTGGGCTATGTATAATAAAACAATGTATAAAACTGTTTTTATTGTGATGCATGAAATAGTTAAAAACATTATACACAATTTCACGAGATTGTCCTCTTAAAGTTTTGCCACATCCAATCAGAAGACATTGTATTCTAACCTCAAAATAAAACATCACACTTTATTTCTTAATAGTAGTAAAAACAAAACAATAACAATCTCAGTCACGCTCATGAGCTTGGCCGGGTGCGAGTAAGACAGCGAGACTTTTCATGTTGCGTATGCAGTGTGACGTCATGCCGCGTGCTTATTCACAGACACTACGCAAACGCAATGTGTGAATGTGTTGTACGTGCCAGCTTTAGATAATCGACCTGTAAGTTGATTGATGTAATAATTTGTATATAAAAAACCCTTTGCCCACAGCTGCAATGTTGCGGTGTGGAAGGGCCTCGCGACTGGGACCGCAATGCTTATTTCAACTGCTCGAGCGGCGCCGTGGGCTCGCGCGAGGCTTGCGGCGTGCCTTTCAGCTGCTGCCGCAACAAGCCGCAAGACATTATCCGCAACAAACAGTGCGGGTACGACGTCCGGAAACCGACCTATGTAAGTATTTTGTTTAGCACCTTCGTTTTTTTAGAAATAAACATTGGTAAAGTTTTACACATCACAATAGCCTTGATTCCTGCAAGGCCGTTAAAAATAAATTTAAGTTCAGCGCCGGGTCAGTTCGCTGCAGCCAATCACGAGGCGCTTACTTGTAGTGGGGTAGGGCGGAACGCTTGTGATTAGCTGTAACGAACCGAACCGGCGTTGGAACCGGCGCATGTAGACCGGGCCTAATCCCAATGCGGATTCATGCCTTCGAAAATTTCTCAGACATGCAGGTTTCCTCACGATGTTTTCCTTCATCGTTAGAGCAGTCGGTAACAGTACGTAAGTTTTCGAAAAAATCCGAATAACTTATTGGTACAACTTTGCATCGTTTTGAACCCGGACCTCTCGCATGGGAGTCCGGCGTCCTAGCCACCACGCCACCGACTCTTAACCAGACGTTCCACGAAAACAAGTGTAAGTGTAAATGTCGCAGCCCGATTGTAGAATCCGCCGTTTTAATGGTTAGATATTTTGCAGAACGGTGCCGTTTTATATTACGGCTAGAAGACGTTCAGCCGTTTTACATAAGGGCTGAACCTCACCACGCCCTATTGTATAAACGTTTTGCCTTCTTCAATCCGGCGGCGGGTCAACGTTTAGCCTTTTTGCATAACGGCGTGTAATTAGACGGCGGATAGTAAATTTAGTTCCAATATTTAACGCTCGTGACTCTGCTTAATGTCATAACAACAAACATGGCGTCGAGTGTAGACAATGTTTTGTTGAAATTATCAAATACACATGAAATAGAAAGAAAAAAATACCGGAAATCACGCATTTCACTAGGAAACGGCCGCAATACAGCCATTTTATGTTCCGACTAAACGTGGGCCATATTGCAAAACGTAACGCTTTGTCAATCCTGTTCACCCAGTTTTATAAAAAGGGCCTAGCCTTTATGTAAAACGGCGGATTATACAATCGGGCTGCGAAATAAATAACAAGTGAAATGTAGCAAGTGACCGTCGGCGTGATCCACGAGCGTGGCTGCGTGGCCGCCGGCGAGGACTGGTTGCAACGCCACTTCGCGCCCGTGGCAGCTGTCTTACTCGCGCCCCTAGCTCTCAAGGTTCCCATACTTTGCAGCCATTTTGTTTGCCACTAGTTGATTACGACTGTGCCACTTTGCGGTCATTTTGTTTGCCACTAGTTGATTACGGCCGTGCCACTTTGCAGCCATTTTGTTTGCCACTAGTTGATTACGGCTGTGCCACTTTGCGGTAATTTTGTTTGCCCTGCCATTCTTCGGGCGTTTCAACCGCTTTAATTACCTCTGTATTGTTGTTGTTTATAATACAAAAGGACATAAAATTATATTAAATACGAAAACTGTCCACGAGTTTTACTATAAACAACGATATGGGTCCTTTTGTAATATAAACAACAATATGGGAAGTGGTAATCACAGTGGTTGAAACTCCCGAAGAATGGCCCTGCCACTAGTGGATTACGACTGTGCCACTTTGCGGCCATTTTGTTTGCCACTAGTTGAATACGGCCGTGCCACTTTGCAGCCGTATTGTTTGCCACTACACTAGCGAGCATAGTAGGGTAGTTCATTTGCTTTTGTATTCGGTTCGATGTTTTCTACGTATGTACCACGTATTTATACCGAAAGTTTTTTATTACATCAGGAAACAAATATGTCATATCAAGGTAATGTATTAGATTATAATGTTAATTTGGTCATTTCATTTTGACACCACGAGTTATCGTTATGTTGATAAAAACATCAAAATTGTAGTATTATTCCAATTTGTCATACTTTTTCCTGACGTTGTATTATTTGATGCAGTAAAACAGTTCCACAAAAGAACGCTCTATAATATTTTATAACGGTTAAATTATAACAGCCTAACAATATTTTGGGTTTGCATCAAACGGTAACGGTTCTGTCGGTCATTCAAGGTATGTGAGTCATGCACGATGATACATGATGTGAATTAATTTCAAGATGTTGAGTAAAGGCCGTTTTCTTAAATATGCTCGGAAATGTGCCCAATACAGAATGTTGAACCAGGGAAGTACATACTTTCTGTCTTGAAGCCAAATACTTATTTTTTTAAAATGACGACTAGTGGATTTTCGTACAACCTTATCGGGCCTTGGCCAGGAATCCTCTCGTCTTATGTTTTTTACTTTTTAAAATTCGATATTTTCGGTCGCGCGTCTTCGCCCTCTTTCCGCGCTTTACCGACACGTGCAACCCGCACACCAGCGCGAGCAGCTCCACCTCCTGACAGCGCCACTTCTTTCCTTTTATGGACGCCTAGTACTTTCGACTTTGAAGCAGTATTTGGAATGAGACTTTTTTTTCGATTTCCTCGCATTATTTGAGAAAAGCACTATACAAGTATCGGCCAAAATACTCATTTTAGGCATTGGATCGTTAAAAGACCTCGCCTACGGCTCGACCTTATGATCCGCGGCCAATAATGGCTAATTTCGTTGCCTCTGCAGTAATGTACTAATACCATTACAAATTGCAAAGTATAGTTCGGTTACCTACAAATACATTACTATTTGGAGATCAAATTGGAATTGGACTCTATTTAGCGATTCCCAATTTACCCAAGTTGATTTCTTATTTGTTTCTTTTGTGGAATTAGTTTTTATAGATGTAACGAGACGAAATTCGGATAACATCGCACATGAAAATAACTAAGAAGTCGTTCCGCACCGGTCTGATCACTATCAAATTGCTCTGAACAGATGACGAATTTCGCTTCGGTATGGGAAATTCTTTAATCAGGAAAATTCACGATAAAAATGTATACAAATTTAATATTTCTGCGTGAAGTTCCTGAGTTTTAAGTAGTTTTTAAGTTGCAAGTAGTGCTTATTTTAGTTTGACATTTGGTTTCTTTTGTTCTAGAGTTTTGATATAGCTAAGATAATATATGACAAAGGCTGCCTAGAGGCCGCCGAGGAGTGGTTCGACCACAACCTGTTGATTGTAGCTACGTCCGCTGTTTGTACCGCTTTTGCACAAGTAAGTTTCATTATGTAGTGCACTTTATGTAAAGCTTCGTTTCTCAACCTTTTTATTTTAGTGTAGCGACCCACTAAAAAGTTAAGTAAAAAACTTTGCGTCCCCGTCACTATAATATTTGAAAGTAATTTAATGAACCAATGTGATACGTGGAGCACGCATGCGGAGTTAACACTCGTGCGTGACGAAATACGCACAACTCTGAAACGCCCTTATAAGTAAACCATTTAATTCAGACGACGCAAGCGACGTTAGGGGGGCGCGGAGCGTGACGCTAGAGGGTGAGCGGGGAGGTGGGGCCTGCTGCACGCTCGCTTTGTCGTCTCTCCTCGCGCCCCTCTAACGTCACGGGCGTCGTCTGACTATTAAGTCATTATTACGCATTAGCGTAAAGGCGTAATTCATCAAATATTAGCGAAATGTTTCAGTATGTCTGGTTTAACCAGGTTACCATTTTTCTAAACCGGCACCCCACCCACAGATCCTCGGCATCTGCTTCGCCCAGAACCTGCGCGCGGACATATTCGCGCAGAAGGCCAAGTGGCACTGACAGTCAGCCACTCCTGCCGCCGTGTGACGTCACTCACTTTACATCCGCGACCCTTACCGCGCGCTCTATGCCCCTGCGCCGGACCAACGCCCGCCATTGCCGCCCCTAGTTGAGTAACCAGCTTTATTATGAGCTACACGTGCTGTGGTACTAATGTAAATAGAAACAGTAAAGAGTCTGAGTACTAGCTAAAACCGAGAGATCTCATCTAAAGTAGATTTTTTTATTAGACGGACTAAAATGACAGGTGTTAATGTCACTTTGTAATATATTGTTGCCATGTTTAATGTAATAGTAATGCGTTCAGTTCATTTGTGTATCAGTTCCATTAGTTCACCCAAACAGTGAGCCAAAAACATAACGTTAAATTATATATTGAAAGAAGATGGATTTCGCTCCCACGCAAAGTGAGGTTCAGCGATTTAACTTTTTATTTTCCAATAAATATCACGACATTACATTATATAGAAGAAAATAAAATATATTTTGATTGGTGAACTATTAGTCAGTGATTGAACTCGATCTTTGGTCACAACACTATTTTTATTTCATCAAAAACTGGCAACACAGGAAACGTCAGTTTAGTCCGTCTAATAAAAAATACTACTTTAGAGCAGTATTCGCTGGGTGCGAAGGAATCGATCGCAGCGCTCGCAGTGGCCAAAATTAGAAATTTTGTTGGCTCTGTACCTATTTCTGTCAAACAAATCTATGTAGAAACTGGTTATTCCGCTAACAAGAATGGATCTAATAGTTGTGTTGTAAATTGCAACTGATCAAACGGAGATTAATTGTTAACCTTTAATTTATATCTTTGGATACAGTTTGTGGTTGGAATATTATATTGAGTGATACACACAAAGCCGGTCTTTATGATTATACTCATTTCGAGCTGAAAACAATATTTAATTTATTACTAGCGATACAGGAACAATTATATGTTTATCATTTTTAATGAAACCATTAACATAACCTTATTTTTCTTGTTTAACAACAAAACTACAAATAAACATGAAGTAAACCCTGATGTATCCAAAACAAAACACACTTTTAATATAAATTTTACTTACTTCATTTAATTTCACTGAACGGAAACGGTTTCACAAGTCTTTGTCTACACAAATTAGAGCAATACAGTGAAATTTAATGTAATTTACATATAATTTTCAACTTTATTATTTTATCACAATATTTTGACAGAAACGTCAAGAGCCAACAAAGTTTCGAACGCTAGGTGGCGCTAAAGTCGTGCACCTAGCGAATACCGATGCCTTAACTTTTCATCCGCTCGCTGTGCCTTCCCGCGATCACATGAAGTGTACGGCATTCTGATTGGCACAGAGTTCTACTGCAGCACATGCCAAAGTGAACACGAAAGTGCATACTGTTAAGGTAGAATCTACCATAAATTATTTCGGTCAAATACCGGTAACCGATACTGAAAGACCATGGAACCTTATCGCCATTTCGGAAAAAAATTACGATTTCTTGGCGATCGATCCTAGCTTAATAATTCGACATAGGACATCAATAGAAACATGAAACATCTTGAGAAATACTCCTAAAGTATCAGAGATACTTTAGGAGTATTTCTCAAGATATTTGACCCAAGGATCTTACTAAAAAATAATGCAACTTTCAACATCAAATATCTGGGTTCAGAGATACTTTTGGAGTTTTTGTCAAGGCATGTTTTATGTTTCTATTGATGTCCTCTATCGAATTATCGAGCTGAGATCGATCGCCGAGAAATCGTAATTTTTTTCAAAATCCAGGAGAGTAGGTGTGACAGGCTCCATAGGAAAATGTTCCATGGCCTTTATAAAAATATTTATTAAAGATTGTACCTTCACGGCATGCGTTATATGTTCAATTTTGCATGTGCTGGCAAACTAGATTCAGATAACCGCTTTCAGTCTCTGGTTCTGCGGTCGATGGAACGCACCAATCAGATTGCGAACGCCGATCGCGGAATGCTAAATGTGGAATGCTTATCGCTTCCTGTGAATAATCGCTTCTTTTCAAAAGGAAAACGGTGCGAAAAGTTGAAGGCATCCGGCCATATTCTACATTTTGTCACGACATAGCGTCATTTTATGCCATTCTACGACATTGTCGATTTGTGCCCAGGGATGACCCACGAGCAGGAGTTCGTCGAAGTCCGTGTAAACAATGCGCGCTATACTACGTACGCTTGTGTGAGTGCTTGGCAAACACGAGCACCGAGATTCTTTGCTGTTCTTATTTTTATTTATGTGGTAATTATTAATGTGTGGAAGGCTGTTTGAGATGCCTTGTAAGGTTATTAAATATTTTGGTTTACCATTGTTACGATCAATTCTTAATACAGCCTTACACATTTTATTTACTACATATAATTTAATGAATGTTGTCTACATGCATTTATTTGCTATTTTGCAATTTTATATGAAAAATGTTGATATTGTACCGTAAGTGCTTCACTTTACGTAATCTCACTTTAAATTACAATTCCTATACCTTTTCGAGTTTCAGAGCCACTTGCAAAAAGAGATCTAACTTTGATTCGAATAAACTTGCATGTGATTGTGGAAACTCACCATTCCGCTTCAGGAATCTCTTCTAATATTCCTTATTGATGATGAATGATGATGGTTGTAATCGTTCTATGGAAATAACCACATAGAACGCCTGTCTTGGATTTAATGAGGTTTGCCTGTGCCATCCTCATTTCACACACTGGTTATCTCAAGTGTTCTGGTTCAATCACGTTATTTTCTTTCACCGTTAGAGCAGTAAATGTATTCTTTCTCTGTCATTCTTTCTATTTCATTCATTTGATTATGTGATTATTGATCGATTTCATAGTTGCAAGTGGCTCATACCTCTTTAAACCCCTCGACTCCCCTTTTGGCACTCTTCCAAACAACTTCCAAAAGTCCAAAAAACTTTATGCCTTGGACAATTCTTCAAATTCTCATATATTGTTGTTAGAATTATCCAATGTGTAATGCATTTACAATGTACGTCAGTTTTAGTAGATCAGTGGTAGAAAGGATATTTAAGATAAGATAAAATTGTTGACAAGTTTACACTGAATGCGATTTTATGTGCAGACTAAATTGAGTTTCAAAGTTAAGGTTTTAAATATGTAAAAAAATACCCCAAAATAGAATGATTCTTTTGTATTCTAGCTACTTCTAATACCTTCGGGAATATGCACCAACACTCTGAGTATTCTAATCTAAAAGATATTTAAACATTCGTTCGGTTTTGGCTTAGATTTTGAAATAAGGAGTAGCCGCCACTAGGCCGGTTTCTGTGGGCTTTGTTTGACAAATGTTGATAAAATTATTAGAAAGAAAGAAAAAGAAGAAAGAGTGCACACATACAAACACTTTGGTACAGAATACAAAAAAAAATCATAATTTTAAACAAATATAAGATAAAAATAATAAATAAACAAAAGTAATTAAAGTTTGCTGAAGGTGGTGTGCAGCACCGGAAAAAGGTGACTGCCTCAGCCTGTTGCCGTAGCAGATTTAGCACTGCGGCACTGTTTTTCAGGCATCACCTGTGTGCCAGGTTCTTTTATCAGGTTTTGTATCCTTGAAACAATAAATTATTATTTATTTGTATGTCATATCACATAGTACTTTTACTGTCATACTGAAACTGACGTCACTGTAGCTCAATGTGTTCAATGTTGGCCAACTAATAGCCTTAAAGGGAGCTGTGAGATGAATTAATATTGAAGTAATAATGTTATAAAAAATGTATCTATTGTTGTCAAATGAATCTGCGTTATAATGTAATATGAATGTTGAATCTCAATGGAAATCGCTTCAGTATTATTTTGTGTGGAGTTATTACGAATGTAAGTATTATTATGTTAAATATTTTTCCAAATAACATACGTATATTTAGAACGTACTTGTAAAACCAGAAGCAAAGGGGCCGTTCAAGTATTACGTAAGCAGCATTCTAGCTATATAGCCCCCCCTCCATACGTTTACGTGAGCATTGGTATAATTTATACAGAATTTGTCAAGACTTTAATTATAATTCATAAACAAGTATCATAACCCCCCGCCCGCCCCCGTTGTCATAAAAAATAAACAAAGTTAAAACCCCCTACCCTTTTGATGTTTACGTAATACTTGATCGGGCGCAAATCCGAATTAAACATTACTTTGAAAACAACGTTTTCATACATTCTGAAACGGTATATTGGCAAGATCTGATTTCGAATCTTAGTAGAGTGATTATGATTAATCCTTTATCTACAAAAATCTAATACATATTCTATTCATTCGTAATAACAACACTCAAAACATATAAAACATAATTTTACGTATAATATTACAGTACGTAAGTTGTAGCTACGTACTTTTGGCTTGCGGGCGTTTTGCTTGGAGCAGTTATTGTTAGTACGTATAGAGCGTTAGGGTCCAGAGCAGCAGGAGAATAATGGCTGACAATATTCTGTAGATCTTAAAGCGATACTCGATCGCCACTTTAGGCTACCCATAGCGAAACTAGCGATAACCTGTGCCGATTTTTTTTTTGTATTCTCATAGTAAATCTATGATGAGGATGATGTAGTCCTGGCCGTTGTCGACCTTGGCGACTGCTATGGATTTGTCTCGTTCCGCTCGTGAGCATTTATGTGACATATATAGTATTCTTGGTAGTAATTGTAGTGGTAGTTGACTTGCGGTCTCGCTTTCAGATCGTCGCGCTTTCTGTCGAGTTCCGCAACTCTACGTCTCTCAGTCATAAATGTTGTATCAGAATCAGTTTTTTAAAATTGTAAGTACTTACAGTACCTTAAAGTACATTTTTACAACGTCACTTCACTCTACCTCTTTTGTCTTGCACCAGTTGTCTCCAGGAATCGCGGTTTCCAGCCTTCCCTTCCCTGTTGGTATGGTCTATGTTGCAATTCTTCATATGACGTTTAGTAAAACTATAAGTACAGCTTAGCATAACTCTCACGTCCATAATCCCTGAAGGGGTAGAAGAAGGAACCACCTTCATCATAGGAAACTAGTGGCCACTTTTAGCACTTTTGCTTTCTACTTAGAAAAACTTACTTACTTGCGCGAAAATTTTACCCGGGGTTAACTCGCGAATTGTCTAGTTTTTATACAAAATTGAGAGTTAACGATTGGTGCAAAACCACTACAAAGTTACTAAGATATTATTTAATAAAATCCTCTTCATTCGTGGAATAATTTTAATAAACACTTTGTTGATAAATACCTTAATTCAGGAGAAATAATAGCTAGTTTCGCTAGGGGTTGAGCCTTAAATCTGAACGTTTTAATAAGTTTGTGTCGACGTTGTGCGAGGCGGGAGTTGTAGGCTGGTTATAAAAACTATCTTCAGCGAAAAAATCAAAATAACCAGTAATGTACGCCGATTTCGACTCGTGCCCGCCTCCTACAGCGTTGGATCTATAGTTACGCATTTTTAAAGATAAGCTTAGGGTTTAAGTTGAGTATGAATCCGACTTAGATTTACTGTGAGTTGCAAGAAACGTTTTTAAAGTCTCGTGTCATCTCAATCTAGAGCTATGGTGTAGAAAGGGATAGCATGTATTTTAAAGAAGACTACTTTAAGGACGTTTCGTGCAATTGACGTTTAGTGTATTAAGTAACAAAACTATTTTACAATTTTACTAACTTAGGCCCGCTTGCGCGAAAACTTAACCCTGGGTTAACTCGCGGATTGTCTATGATTTTCATACATAAATGGCATCGGGTTAGAGTTAACCCGAGAGATAACGGTTCGTGCAAGACGGCCTTAGTGACATAGGAATAATGTTTTTAAAATTTATACGTTTCTATTGAGTATTGCCAATATTTTATTTATTGACAATGATATAGTCAGTATTATATTAATTTTGAATCTAGTACATTATGTGAGTCTCAAAGCAGATATAGGCTGCACAAATTACTTAAATGTTTAAAAATACTGCCATTTCTGAATTTCTTGCGATTTAGCACAAATATTAAAACAGATCGCGAAGTTAAAGTCCTATCGTATTATTCTGTTTATGATTAGCTGTTAAGTTTTTGTAAGTACCTACTCGATTTTATAAAAAAATATATATTCTTATAGATCATAGAATAGAAGAGGTCTGAACGTACCTTAAGCTGTATTAAAGAACAATTTTCATGGAAGAAATTTGTTATTAAATTATTGTTTCTATGATGCGACAAATTCCCGGGCAATTGCGTCATCGGGGCAAGCGACCCGGCTACTGCGATCGCCAACCCGCAGGCCTAGCGTGGCGATTATGGCATCACCTCCCATGGATAGCGCACAAAGAAAACGGCCCCCAGTTCCCGGCTGGATGAGAAGAGCCGAAGATCGGGCTCAATAGCGCGCCGTGGGAGAGGCCTATGTCCAGCAGTGGACTAGGGTAGGCTGCTGATGATGCGACAAATTCCCAAAATAATAGTTTCACCGATTTATTAGTATTTTCCATACATTCCGTCAAAGTTTTTTTGTTACGCTGACTATAGAGAAAATCTGTTTTCCAGATAGATTTTGTTATTTCTTTTAGTTGAATTATACCTACACGTTATTTTCAGCAATGATTTTAAAATCTTATGTTTATTTTTAATAAAATAACATAGTAATAAAGACTCACTGCCTTATACGTAGTGCTATATGGTGTTGGTTAACATGTTAACAAATTATGCAAATACTTGTTGAAATACTTTGCCAATAGTGATATTAAAAGTGTATTGATATTTTCTGTTGTAAGATTTGTAATCGCTTTATACGACTTACAACTTTGGAATAATAAAGGCAAAAGGAAATGTGTACCAGATGTTGCATAAAGTCTGAATAAGGAGGGTATAGACGCCACGATTGGCCATCAGAGGGGTACAGTATAGCAGATCGTAAGGCTCAATTTAAATTACCGCGGAATGGAATGGACGCGAATTTTCGCAACGTAATTGTACATATCATAATGAACTTTATGTCAATTGTGTAACATACAAACTAAATACGAACCAAAAAAGAAAAGTAGCTAGGGGAATTCTCGTGAATGCGCGAGGATTCCCCGGAAGACGCGCGACCTCTTTTTTGGCTCGTATTTAGTTTGTAT
Organism: Hofmannophila pseudospretella; assembly: GCA_947369225.1. Classification (NCBI taxonomy): domain Eukaryota; kingdom Metazoa; phylum Arthropoda; class Insecta; order Lepidoptera; family Oecophoridae; genus Hofmannophila; species Hofmannophila pseudospretella. The sequence continues at coordinate 4,888,351 of OX376321.1, read as the reverse complement.
GTTACACAATTGACATAGATTTCATTATGCTATGTACAATTACGTTGCGAAAATTCGCTTCCATTCCATTCCGTTGTAATGTAAATTGAGCCTAAGAAGCGTTTATTTATAACTTCTCCTTTTCCTCCAATAGTGTAGTTATCACACTAATTCGGCTCTAAATCGTGGTGCCGTTGCTGTTTGCTTTATACAGGCTGTAACGAAGTATCACTATTGATGACCTCATGTTGATGTAAATTCGGAAAATGTCTTGACTTCCTTTAGTAGGGATGTAACGGAGGTGGTTTTACCGGAACCGGAGTCGGAACCGAAGGTTTTAAATTTGATTTCTCGGAGTCGGAACCGGAGGCGGAGGTAGAAGAGAGATGTTCAGAAGAAGTTCAAATTTTAAACCGTTTTTTAATTTTTATTACTGAACTAGCCAATATTTTTTATGATGACGTTTGCTGTAATAAAACATAATCCTTTATGTAGTCCTACACTATTTAATAAAATATTGAAATTTGAATATGTTTGCTCACAAATCTTCGGTTTAGCCTCCGATTCAAAATTATCGGAGCCGAAGTTGGAGTCGGAGGTGTAAAATCAATCGGAAGTTCCGACCTTTCGGAGTCGGAGTCGAATCTCCGTAACATCCATACTAAATAGTATCTCAAAGACAATCAGTCAAATTATTCAATATCTAAATTATTTTATAAGAGACGTGCATTATTTTTGTAAAATTCAAAATGTTACATATGGTACCTAAATGATTTTAGAACGATCAAATTAACACAATCAATATAAGAATTTTGTTACAACTTGTATAATATTAGAATGAGATAATATAGATGCCTGGTATTTGCATTTAGGTTACTATGAGAGATATTATGTAAATTCAGTTACATATGCAACTTGCCGTGTTATTATATTGCTATGTGTATTTTTTGTACATTTTTTTAAATTTTATACTTTGGATTCTGATTTACATAAACGAAAGTATTAAAAAGGGTGTTCAGTATACACCAGTTGTAGTATTGTGAATGTTGTTTAATGTATCTAGTATTTATATTGATGTAGAGTAGTTATATGATATTATTCCTTATTATAAATTGACTTAATTGATATTTTATACGCAAATATAGTACATAAAATACAAAATGTCTTTCATTCTTTACTCTAGATTTTACCTACAAATTCAATTCAAGGGTGCTTAATGATTTGACATCACCTGTAAAGTAGGTATACTTGTAATAAGTTTTTTATTTTATTTTATTAATTTCAAAAACTCACATATTTCCAGTTTCATTTCATCAAGGCATATGTGAGCTCAATTATTTACATTATTTATTTTCTGCCCTTGAAAACACAGGAGCTATAATATATTCCGTGTCGTGCCGGCCATAAAGAATAGCACCACCCCAACTCTTTCTGTAGGTGTCGTACGAGGCGACTAAGGATCTTAGTGGATAATATTTTACACCTTGCAGACGGCGATAGGCTCGCTACCTATCACGTTTGTCCACCAAATGTTACAGCTAAATGTAGAAACTACCTGTGATGAGGGTGGTTCCTCTGTCTAGCCTCTCGGGGATTATGGACGTGAGAGTTATGCTTATGCTATACCATAATATAAAAATACATATTATAGTTGTTGCAAGACACACCAAGAACCATGGGTTATCCCAAGAAGTAACGATCAAATTAAACAGGGTGTTGGCCGAGGTCAGTCTTTGATTGTAGGTATACCTGGGACAGTACAAACGTTTAAATTACAATTTACAAAGGTTTCCATGACAAGCAAACAAATTCCAGCCTGGACCATAGAGTTGGACGAATCAGCCACGTCCACGACGTAAAGTCTAATAAGTGTGACAGAAAATGGTGCGTTACTTTCAGTTAGAGCGGTCGCAGCAAATGGACCCGACGACGACACGAATTGTGAGTTAGACGCGCAAAGCGACGGACGCGAACGGACGGACAATTGAATTGAAACGGTAAATTAAGCTAAGGCTGGATATTAGAGATAGGTATTTGAGATATTTGTCTCTAAAGACTAAAATAGAGATAGCGTCTAGAGGCAAAGTAGTAATTGATTTTACTGCTTTCTCGTCTCGTGGGTAGGTAGGTACCCAATATGAGAGTTAGGGATGTTACGGAGGTGGTTTTACCGGAACCGGAGTAGAAACCGAAGGTTTTTATATTTGATTTATCGGAGTCGGAACCGGATTCGGAACCGGAGGCGAAGGTAGAAGAGAGAAGTTCAGTAGTTCAAATTTTATACCGTTTTTTTAATTTTGCGGCAATAAAACATTCCTTTATGTAGTCCTACACTATTTAATAAAATATTGATATTTGAAAATGTTTGCTCACAAATCTTCGGTATAACATCCGAATCAAAATTATCGGAGCCGAATTTGGAGTCGGAGGTATATAATCAATCGGAAGTTCCGACCTTTCGGAGTCGGAGACGAAGCTCCGTAACATCCCTAATGAGAATTATCACTTATGTAGATACCAAATTTGTTTCAAATACTCATTTATTGAACATTTGGGGGACTAATAAGATCACTAGGTTAAGTTCCTTTCTAATCTAAATACAGGTACCTACTCGTAACACGGCTGGATGTGCACATTATTAATTGTAAGCAGGGTGTACAATGTAATACAATTAATATTACACAATGCACAAATTCAAAACAAAAACAAACTAAACAACATTTAACAAAATTCAAAACAGGTATATACTTAAAAAAGAGTTAAAACTATAGCTGCTCTAAAGAGGCAATGTCAGATAACAATTTCGATTATTCATCGCCTGTCTATGATTTATGAAGTAATCTTACTGATTTTTTTCCGTGTAAGTCAGCCTCCTAATTAGCCTATTACGTTACATAATATTCTTTATATTTGTAAGTAGATAATTTTTCGCGGACCAAGAAACTGCAGAAATATTGGCCTCGTTTTAGATGGCAGGCGATAAAATAAAGCGATCTCACACACGTACAGGATTCGATTACGCGTCGTCGAATTGGATTCGCGCGGCGCGTCATGATGTCACGAAGGTGTCACTTGTCACCTCGGATACGCTGAGCGTGTCACATCGGATACATCGCGGGCGTCACGCTGGGTGCCATTTGTCACGCTCTTGAGTTTAGGAAACACGATTACTTACGCGTGTTTCGCCAATCTGTCTAAGGTGCAAAACATACAAGAGGCGTGCCGGCAGCGCGCTGCCAGCGCAACGTCAGCGCGCCGCATCTGTCTATTTTGCACCAGTCCCTTTCATATATTTTGTATGCAAGTAGATTAAGAGGCGGCGCGCCGGCCGTTGTGCCCGTGTTCCGCCCCCTTTAAACTATTTTCATACTAAATATATGAAAGTGAAGCAGCGCAAAACATACACAAGAGGTGTGCCGACCGGCGCCGTCAGCACACCGCCTGTGTTTGTTTTGCGCTTAAGGTGCTCGATAGATTGAATTTAATTTGCTATTTCAAGATATGTAGGTAAGGTAAGGTACTAACTACCTAATGCTTTATCAGGGTTAGGTATGTGAACAATTTAGTTCATTCAGGCCACTTTCCCAAAAAGTCTACTTGCCAAAACATTCAACTGTTCTGAATTAATATGACCACAATGATGTCATGTAAATATTATCTGCTGATGATAGTCCGGGTTAACTACGTTCGTTCCTTATCCTTTGTTACATCTGAACAACTTTTGTACTACGACTAAAAATGCCATTTTGTACCGTTGGTGATTGATTTGTATGAACAAAAAAGAAGGACAAGAAGGTCGATCTTGAAGGGCGGTGTTCAGCAACACCGCCCTTTAGGTTAGGGCCCTGTAGTCTCGGGCGAAGAATAGAGCCACAGTAACTCCTGCCTGTCGCAATAGGCGACTAAAAGGAGGGATCAGGGTCGCGGGCGGTCAAAGTGGGGGCTTTGGCCATCCATTGGCTGGCGACCCTGGGGAAGGCAGCAACGTGCCATGGCCGGACGCTGCTGTGACGGGAAGAACCGGGAGGTGAAATATACACCTCCCAGGAAGAGCCCAAGGCAAATGCTAGGGGGGGCACCGGTGCGTTCCTCTGGAGATCTTGGAGCCCTCCAATATGAGGCCGGCCATCGAGGGGGTTTTAGTGAGTAAAAATCTCACATAACCCAGTCTCTCCCCAGGAGGCTGGGTATCTTTCGAAGATTTCACTTAAGCATAGTCCTTTATTCGTGCATTACAGATCCATCCAGAAGTTCAAAAGTCTCTTAGGACATTTGAAAGCTTCACGGAGCGTCCTTGGTTCGCCAAGGAGTTGTTTAACACCTCCACTTGAGATTTTTAAGCGTGTTTTGTAACAACCGTCTCATGGATTTAACAAGTTTATTTTGTAAAAACTTGATTAAAACCGATATTCAGTGACAAATAATGACGATATTTAGTTTTGTTTACATAAACAGTGACGCGAAAGCAGCACGGGAAATGGATTCCCGTTTGAATAGATGTAACCAGTATCGAAAGTTTAAATAATTATTTCGAAGATAAAAGATTATTAAAAGAGTCTACATTTTTGTGGATTAAATAACAGTTTAATAAATCGATTAATTAAAAAAATGTGCATATTCTTTAGTCTGTGGTCCGGCTTTGAATTCCGATTTTATGTATTGTTTATTTACATATTTTGGATTACGGGCGGTCTGGCCAGACCCGACTTTTATCACTTCCCGGAAATATTATGTAGATATGTTTAAGTAGGAATTCAATTTCAGCTAGTAGATAATTGTGTAGGTATGTGTTTTGTTTATCTAGTGACCTTTCTATTGAAATTACTCTTCTCGATTTCTTTGTTTTTGTTTGGTTTCCTTTTACTTCCAGGGTCCTTGTTTGTTTTGTAATACATATCGTGTTTCATTTCAGACTTACACGTGGAACAATAGTAGGTATTTCCATTATATATGGAACATTATTTTCTTAGAGTGTTCTCATATTACCTAGAGTAGCAGTATAATATTCTAAGACAGAAGTTTGAGTAAATTCCGTATCTATACATAAGTACAAGTGGGAATTCGCTTTCGAAGTGCGGTGCTACGATAAGCGTGCGGGTTTTGCTACGTAAGCTACGCCGTAGCTAGGAGCAAAACAGCTTTCCTACGGTGTCGTAATTGTTTTTTTTTGCAGCATATTGTGTGTAATTCAATTTCACCTTTATCTATATTAATAACCCATTTGTCTATCTGTCTGACATGGTAATTTTAAATACTCAAGAATTTGAAACTAACCACAGCGACATACAACTCTCTCTGTTACCTACAAATGAAGTTAGTTAAGTTATGACAAAATTGAAACTGGGTAGTTAACGATTGTAGTGAAGCAATTCTAAAGTAATCTGCTGAAAGGAATGGAATCATGGCTTGGAATTAGAAATAAGCATTAGAATTTCGCTGGCGAAACTAAACGATCGATCATTCTTCATTTACAAAGTGAAGGCGCACAGATGGCGGGATAAAAGGACAAAGCACGGAGGGTGCAAAATGCCACAAAGCGTGAATGAATCCCGTAAGTAGGTACTTAGAGTCTGACCTAGGCAACAGAATACCTTAGGCCCATCCTAGGCCGAGTCTAGTCTTTGTCGAAGCCAAATACCTAGGGAAATTTGATTTTCATTTATGATAAACAATTCTGAGTTACCTACATAGGTATAAGTATATAGTTCTTAACTTACATAACAAGAGAAACGTAACGTAAAACGTAAATTGCAATTTAAGTTCAAAATTAGTACTTTCTATTTCCAAATTATAAAATTAAACCTGATATAAGTACGAGTAAGTAATCAACAAAACGAGATAATTAAAGACAAAACAAAATGCTCGAAGAGTGGTTTATTTTCCTCTACTAATACGAGTAGATGGTGTCTACAAAAAAAGTCTTATTCTGGGTCGAAGCCGAATGTCTATAAGTAATTTGTGACCGAAGCCAAGATTCTGACGGACCCTATAAGACATAAATCACTGCGAGCCTACCAGGCCCTGCTTGTCACGATTAAGGAGCTATTAACACGACGCCGAGTGAGGTTCGGTGGTTAATTTGCGGACTCCGGGACGGCGGTCGCGGGTTCTAATCAAGAGACAGATGTAAGTCAAATTAAACTGACACTTTTGTAGATTACTTTCAGAATAATTATTATAATTTGTAGGCAGCTAATTCCTTTAGCTGCCTACAATTTATAATAATCCTTTAGAGTTTTAAAGGTAAATATAAATGTGTGTGGAAATTATAACGCGTGATTATTCGTACAATCTAGGTAGTCTATAATAGTAATAATTGAAAACCTACCTATATTTCACTTTTAGTTTAATATAGTGCTGAATTAGATAGACGGATTTCTCCGAATGTTTTTGTAGTACGCAGTACCTACTAAAACAGTTCACTGTACAAAATTGAAAAGATACAGGTATTTTTGTGGGGTACTCCCCATCCCCACATGTGTGTCATAGTCGGATTTATTTATTTATTTTTAAATTATAAAGTTTATTCTCCATTTAAACTCTACTCGCTTTCGAATATCACAAGAGAAAAAATTAAAAGAAAATCGTAACCAGCGATTCTAAAAAAATCGAAATAAGACCTAGATAGGTAATATTTTTAAAACCTTAACGACCGTGGTCGTTATTTTACAACACAAAATGACGATTACAATTATCCAACTGTCTCGTGCAGAAAGGCGCAAAATGGAATGCTGAGGATTTTAGCACGAATTGCCCAGTTTCTCTAGACCTCTTGCTGTATGGTCCCATTTGTGTTTTTGGGCCTTTTGGAAGAGGCAGACGAGGTCTCAGTTTTATGGTCACTGCATAAGACCCGAGGAGGTGAGAGCTCTTTGTTCGTGCTGCATGGAAAGGTTGCGTCGCTCATTTGCTGAAAGCCCGTCCCGAGAGTCGTCAGAAATCCGACCATTTTGAAGTCGTTGCGTTGGGCTTTATAATTTGAGACCTTTTGAAACAATTTTCGTTGCCGTCAAGGATTATTCTATTCAAAATTTTCCATCGTAGCGCGCCACCGCTATAATGAGACGCCTTGTAAAGAATCAAAGAGCTCTTTTTAGGGTTCCGTACCAAATCGGAAAAAAAAGGAACCCGTATGGTGAGACTTCGGTATCCGTCTGTCCCTCCGTCCGTCCTGTCCGTCTTTATGTCACAACTGTTTTTATCAGGAACTACTGAAGCTATCGACTTGCAATTTGGCACAGAGATGCCCGCTAGGTAAAATAAACTTGAAAAGATAGATAGATAGATAGATAGAAACACTTTATTGTACACAAAAACAGGAAAAGTAATTTAAAAAAGAAAAAAGAAAAGAATTTTATTGTTATTGAAAATGGGTTCCAAAATCTAAAAGTGGGGCAAGTGGCGTGTAAGAAAGGGCTTTGTTTCCATATTGTGACTCATAGATAATCTCTTATATTTTACAGGAAAAATAAAGTATAAGAACAAGGATCTAAACCTTAAAAACCAGCGTCGCTAGATGTATAGGTATCTATGCATCTGGCGACACTCAGATGAACTTGGCCCTTTTAATAGATCATAGCATATGTTATCACTTGTCAGAATGTAAAATATGGCCAATTTATTTTGTACATATTTTTTACAGATATTTTTATATATGGTATTAATAAAGGTTTTTCTATTCTATTCTATTCTATTCTTTAATTAATGTTGAGTAATTTTATATTCGGATTTTTTATCGTTATAAATATTTTTATTTTTTAACAAGAAAAATCTGAATTTAGTATTGATAGACGGTATTGTATGTATGCCGGGAAACTAAAACGATGTCTAAACATTTCAGAAAAAAATTGATTTTGTATTTTTGCAAAACGAAAAATATGTCTTTTGAGTACGGAACGTTGCGCGAGTCCTACTCGCACTTGACCGGGTTTTTTCCGAATGGAACATTGCCATGTGTGTCCTACGAAATGAAGCGAAATATGCTGTTCAGGATATAGGTAGGTACTTACGGTGAATTATTGACAAAAAAAATTTCAGCCGTACTTGTAGATACCTAAGTTAATCATCATAAAATAAAGGGACCTAGCAGGAAACTGAATTCACTTCAGGAAAATACTACAAAAAATAACAGCAGCCATCGCGGAGGCATATAAAAATATCGTGCAATTGTCTTCCCTGCCATTTGCATAAGATTTCCCAGCTAGGTAGGTATGTCTCCCGCTGTGCTGTCATGGGCAATGACTGGGCACGGAAAGTGGCCTTTTTTACGACAAACACAGGTACTTTTATAGTTATCTTAAAGAGAGGTAGCTTCACTTTCAGCAATTTGATTTTATTAGCCCACATTTGATGGGTTTCTGGAGTAGTGTTTCATAATGTTATTGAAATAATGTGGCACTTTCGTGTCTTTATCGTGTAGATAGGTATTGGGGAGTGATGTATTCAAAAGGATGAGATTTGCTATGACAACCACTTGAAATGACTCTGATGGAAGATCAGCGCTGCAAGCGCCATCGTGCGCCCTCTGCAAAAAATTGCTGAGGCAGCGTCTTTTTTTGTAGTCGATATTGTATTGTTAAATTCATGCATACATAATGTATGTAGCTTGTAAGCTTTCATTGTAACCGCAAATAAAGTTTTTATCCATCCATCTATCTATATGCTTAAGTTCCTACTTGTGTATGGACTAGAATCCTTTGTAATCTAACCGCACAAATAAACTTATTCTTATTCTTATCTTGATGAAAATTGCAATTGGAATAGGGAGCAATATATAAGTAAGTAAAACATTTCGAAATTGGAAAAAAAAAACAAATATTTTCGAATAAGTAGGTAGTCGTTCAAGAAGAGTTTACAGGGAAAAATTGAAAGTAATACCTACCTTCTGTGATAAATGATACCATTTCCGATTTAACTTTATTTGGGTTTTAGGTGAACCTCATTGCATTTTCTAATTTGGCTACTGAGGTATTAGGTACATATCGAATTGACTTCTTATGTATAGGTAACCTCTTTCTATAGTCATTATTAATCTACTGTATTCAGCCGTCAGCCTTTCTGCCGTACCTTCGTCGAGGCATAATCATGATGAGCTGGATTAATGACAAAAACATGAGTGTGCGGAACGATGGAATTAATATTTCAGCTATAGGTACAGGGTATATACCTAAAGTTATTCGAGCTAAGGCTTTTGATAAAGTAAGAGCTCTTTTTGGTGTTTTTAGTTTTTGGTTTTTGTGTCTTTTTCTTTTTCTCATATGCTGGACGATAGAGACGATGTGACGAAAAAGCCTTGAATACCTTTGTTTTTCTGTTTTGGTTTTTGAGAGTCGAGAGCACAGAAATAAATCAAGATAGAACGGTGACGCGGGCAAACTACTTTATGAATCGCGCGTGTCAACATTTTTCATAAGCCACGCCCCGAAAGTGATGTGATTACGAATACCTCGTTTTGATCGATTAAATGTCGTACCTGTTGTTCTTACAGTTACAAACCGCACAATAAGGCATGATAACACAGCCATTCTGATCGGTCCGCGTCGAAAACCAGGCGCTGAATTAATGAAATCTTGCAGTATCTTGAGATCTCTCTTAGAGATAAGTCACGCCCTTTGTGTTTCACATATTTTTTGTATAAGTTTGTATTATAATGTTTGTGTACAATAAAGAGTTAATAATAATAATAATTATTATATTGTAAGATTGAGACACGGGTGCCCTGCTCACTTCACCGTTCTATCTTGATCTATTTCTGTGGTCGAGAGCAAATCTACATTAATTGTGCTAGATATTCTGTACTTAGGTATCATTGTAAATACAAATATGCGTAAATACAAATAAGCCCGATTACAATAAAAAAAGCCATGAATGAAAATATAAGACGACTTGTCAAGTCCAGAATCGAATCGCCTACCTCCTCTTCGTCCCACACAACACAACTGTTCGCTATTATCATGAGGGGATTATAAAAAGGGGAAAATCGCAGTCCACTGCAGTGTATCCCTTACAGTCCGCATGTACACTTACTAGCCCATAAGTCTTACTAACCGGCAAAATGCGGGAGACGTTTATATCAATTCTTACTGTCCTCGCGATCGCAGTCTCCGCGAGGTGTTCTGATGTCGGGAAAGATGGCTTCAATTTTTATAAAGGTGGGTACCTTTTTATGTTTTATTGTATAAGAAGAGCAGGCGAGCTGATGGTAAGTGGTCACTGTCGCTCATAGATATCTCGCCTCACTAAGCTAGTTGGCATACAACTCTCCATATTTTAATATTTTTTTTAATTTTTATTTTCTTTACTGCTGGAAATCTTACATCGTATAAAATTTTTACATAGTATTTAGTTCTTTAAGTATTTGTATGCCAATACAAGATTCCACATATCAAATTTTCATAAAACAACAGCATAGGGAAATTAGGACAGAAAGGAGAATAATAATAGGATAATATATTATATAATATACAACATGATAATAAAAAAACTAATTAGTAAAATGTCATACTATAACTAGGCAAAAATTATACAATATAACTTCAGTCAAACAGCCCCCCGCGAAGTGCCCCCTGGCCGAAAGTACCCAAGTCAAACAGCCCCCCGCGAAGTGCCCAGTCAAACAGCCCCCCGCGAAGTGCCCAATGATAATATACAATATAATATATTGTACTTGTTTGACTGAACTTTCGATTTAGATAGTTATACTTATTTACTGACTCTGAAATATTTTTAGATTTTTAGTTTAATTTATCTAACATTTGAGATGTATGACGAATATTATTGATGTACCTGTAGACATATGTTATAATATATCATTTAAATCTGTTTAATAATTGATAATCCACGAATAAATTTACTTAATATATAGTATATAATATGTATATTTTATAACTTTATAACTTTTCGGATTGAAAATTCCTAAAGGTAAACCAACTCTATTTTTATAAAATTGATCACTATTTTCCTCAATGCTATTTTTATATGTACTTCACGATGTTTTGTAAATCTTTACCTAATAAGCATCTTCTTTTGTTACCGTTCATTAGTAAAGAGAAAAACAAGCCAATGTTATTTGAGTATTATATAATTTAGTTGAATTTTTATTCTGCCTGTATCTGCACTAACGGTGAAGGAAAACATCGTGAGGAAACCTAAGCACTGAGATACCAGTCTGTGAAATGGGGAAGGCCATTGCAAACCACCCTTTAAATCTCTAAGAGAAGACCCTCACCAATGAGGAATATCACTCATAGAAGAAGAAGAAAGTTTTCCTTCCGAATATCTTGGTATCTTCTCTTCTTTTTTCCAATATTACTTCATCAAAAGTCGTCTAGTTCTCACGTACGTAACATTAATTAGTGACCCGATGTGGATTTTACCGAACCAGACGGAATCAGACCGACCAAATTAATATCTATTTTTCGGTTTTCTAGATTTCTGTGGTTTCGGCCCGCTTCCATTTCTAAATAGCTGCACTGTGCTAAAGGCGTCTGAATGCCTCCGATACTAAAGAGAGTCATCGCTCTAAAAAAGCAAAACTTTTAACTTTGTTACAACCAAGGATTTTGAAATTCACCCTATGTAGATTGCTCGCTTTTATAAGGAAACCGCGTCTGCCAGTTCACGTATGCAATTGAGCATTTTACCATACATTCTAGTAGTTCGATTTCTGTGGTTACAGTAGGCAACTTTTGATTTCTGTGCTGAAAACCTCTTTATGTGATAACATTATTTATATATACAAAAGGGTACGAAAGTGAAAGGATTTTGCGTAGATACACCTATATCCGGGGCTACTCATATTTCCTCAACGTATTCATTTGTTTTCCAGGCTTTGTTCCGTATCATATCGGGTTATTATGGATGTTCATGTTTCCGATTTCCGAGCTATGTTTTCTGGCTCATTAGTCTTAATAAAAGGTGGATGCGTTGCTTTATATTATCTTTATATTTATGTGTTGCGCTTTATATTCTCTATATGTAAACAGATATGCCTTCAATTTTGATAATGGTACACTGGGAGATTCTTATTCCTTTTGTTTTCTTTATCAATTACGTACGTAAGTATTTGGTGCTTTGAAACCAGCATTGGTTAGGTTAGAAGGTGAATCAGGAAAGAAATATAGGTTTATGTACGAGTACATTGTTGGTTACAACATATACTCGTATTTCTCAACATTAAGTCGTAGAAAGTATTCTTTAAAGCTGGATTTATTTAGGTCGTTCGTTAGCTCTGACTTTGGACTAAAGTTTATGGGGTTTGGCGGAATTTCCGAATCAAAAAAGACCTGAGTAAAAATACCTACCTTCTACGGATAGAAAGTTAAATGTTGTCCCTTTTTACATTATATACAAGATATTATAGGTGTAAAAAGGTCTTTGGCTGTTGAAGTTACATGAAATTGAAAAGGATTAAAAAGTATTTTTTTTAATTTATTTTATTTTATTTATTAAGGAACACAAACAGTTTACAAATAGAAAAAATAAATAAATGAAAAGTTATTTTTTTTAACAATAATTAAGAATTTAAAAAATAATAAATGAAATTAATAAATGAATAGTTTATAATAGTTTTCTACTCGGCCTATTTGAATCTGTAGGTATTAGGCAGGTAGGTATATAATGTCTAAAGGCATCACTTGTCACACTCGTCACTTTTATATAAAGCTAATAATTGCGTTCTTTGTTATAAATTAGAATTAAACATCTGGCAACACCCTTTGCCGCTTTTTGTTATGTCATTGTCATAGAGGTACTTTGTTCGGTCTACTGGAAACTAATAAAATTACGTTGCATCGATATTGATCGAGTTATTATTTCAGTGCAATTATATACTCAAAAACTATTCACTGCCTATTCTTGAGGGTACCACCACCACCTAGTTTTTCTTTGCCTAGCAGTCGAATATGCAAATAATAATTTATAGGTTAATTTTAATTAGTAAATTCGCTTTGAAGGCTCATTCTCTGCTTCCGTGGCGAAAATAAAAGATGGCGGCTTTATGACGCTTCAGAGACAGCCTTTCATCGCGAGATAATAAAGAATTTTAAATTAAAACATGATTTATGAAATTTTAATCCTGGTGATGAAGAAAATGAATTTTATGGCATTGAAAAAGATAAAAGAATGTTTGTTTAGAGGTTGTAGTCAGCGTGGGGGCCCGGGGCGCCTGAAATATCCTGAAATATCATTAAGGTGCCAAGTTTATCGCCCCCACCGATCGTGGCGGTTTGTACCCCACTTAGTTTACACAAATCGTTATCGATATATATTTCTGAATATCGTAGCCGAATTAATTTGTAACTAATTATTAAATTTATTTCTTTTGTATCGTACATCTCTTTTTAGTAATTTACTAACAGAATAAATGTTAAATATTGCAGATTACCTGCGTTCGCGCTCCGATGACAACTTGTCAGAAGGACCTGTAAATGGCGATCGACTTTGTGAGTAGCTAAGAAACTTGACAGGCCCAGCGCTAAGTGTGCGCTGGGGCAGCGGCTTAAATCGATAATAATTTAAATTAAACATTCAAATCTTTAAAATACGGTTCAAATGACTTGTCAATATCAACCGACTCGGGTGCGACAACCGGAGCGAAGCGTGGAATCCTAGGCAACGATGCGTGGCCCTTATTTAAATTGTTATCAAAGAAAATCACTGGTATGTATGTACGTATATAAAGGGTGTGAAGGTTCGAGGCATTATCTGTAGTAAAACCATTGGTTAAACCTTCAATATTAAGCAGATGTAAAATTAAAGTAAATTGTTAAGCAGATTTCTACCGCACGCCCCTGCAGTTGTACCCTGGCCTACTGCCGGCCCTGGAGCAAGAATATCGAAAGAGGACCGGAAATGCATTCAAAAGTAAGCATTTTTTGTATAACATATCTAAGTGCACGGCAGTACGCAGGCCTGGTTCCAGAACATCGGCAGTGCGTTTTGTATGTTATTTTTCGTTTACAGAAAGTTCATAGACACAAAAAATTGGAAGGTTTTAGAAAGTTAATAGACGCAAATACCTAATATGCGTTAATTAAATTTGTTAAAGGAGCTTTCGAAAGTCGTAAAGCTAAAATTTTAACAACAAAAACGAATCAAGCATTGTATCTGAAATTCTATAGATACAGATTTCAGAAACTTTAAACACCAAGGTTTCTGTTGAAACTTTCATAATAATGTCACTTTGTAGGTACCGCTCGGCCGGCATTGTACTAATGATTATTATTTACAATCATCCCTACTGGTTCAATAGGGATACCTAAGTGCAACGACCGAGAATTATTCTAAGCTTCAACAAAGTTAAAGCTTGTACTCATTTACTTGGTCCTTTGCACCGCGTTTGACGTGATTTCAGATCATATGCTGAGCAAGGAGTTACTGCCGCAAGATGAGGCGCCAAATAAGCGCAGCTCCAAGACTGCACTGGCTCTGATGATGGAGGGCAAGCATCCTTATGCACCGTAAGACACCTTCATAATCACCTTTAATTAATTACTGGTCCCACTAATTGATTATTGGTCTTGTAACTCATGGTTTTATAGATGACGATATAATTAGTCTCACGCTAAATTCAAAAGAAATAATTAGGTTTTTATTATCCTTATTTTATTCTGATGACGTGACAAACTGATCTGCAGCAATACTGAACAATGCCTATTGGCCTACATTCAGATTTTAATGTTCTACTAACTTGGTTGGAAGGACTACCTTAGTAGGGTACCTATAGTAGAAAGTCTCAAACTTGGCTCTCATACTGCCGTGTGTCTAGATATCGCTCTCAACTAGTGTTTTCTTAAATATTTTTTTATAATGTCTTAAATGTCTTACTAGACATCTATTATCATCTATTGATTTTTTATTAATGCAAAATAAAATTACATAAATATATACATAAATCAGATTGTCCACAAAAATAGTACCCCATTTGTACGTGGGCTAATCGTCGCATTTACTATTTTAAATTTATACCTACGCAAAACAAATAATGAGTATAAAGAAAAAGAAAAGAAAGTAAGATAAGATAAGATCTCTAGACATTTTGTGCTCTGGTTCGAAGTGCCATGTAAATGAACTACCGTTAAGAGCGGTGTAATTGCAATTATATAACAACCGAAGCAAAATGTCTCCGTGCAGTAATTACTAATCACTAAGCAACAAGTCAGTCTACCTACTTGAGGCACTTTTCAGTTCCCTGCGCATGTACAAGTAAGCACTGAGGCTTGAGATCAAGCCTCGGGAAAGCAAGAAGTGCGTTAAAAAGTACGGAATAATACGCAAAAATATACATAAAGTACTGACTTAGTTTATTTCTAATTCAATTTGTCTATTCTTTTTTAGATACTCGTAAATAGAGTCAGTACTTTAGTCACAGTAGACTGAAAAGTAAAGATTAAAAAATACTCCCTCGTGCTGGATTGCTACTTAATTTTTTTTGAATTTGATTAATTTTGAGTAATACCTATACTATATTGTGGATTAGGGATGTTACGGAGGTGGTTTTACCGGAACCGGAGTCGAAACCAAAGGTTTTAAATATGATTTATCGGAGTCGAAACCGGATTCGGAATCGGAGTCGGAACCGGATTCGGAATCGGAGTCGGAGGTAAAAGGGAGATGGTCAGAAGAAGTTATTTAACAGAATTTTAAACCTTTTTTTAATTTTTATAGCTGAACTGGCCAATTTTTTTATGATGACGTTTGCTACAATAAAACAGGCAATAAATAAAACATAAATGCATTCCTACACTATTTAATAAAATATTGATATTTGAATATGTTTGATCACAAATCTTCGGTATAACCTCCGATTCAAAATTATCGGAGCCGAAGTCGGAGTTGCAGGTGTATAATCAATCGGAAGTTCCGACCTTTCGGAGTCGGAGTCGAAGCTCCGTAACATCCCTATTGTGGATGTAACTTGTTTATTTTAGAAGTTGATGTATTGTTTGATTCTTTCAGTGCCAGCTTCCTGGGTGACAACATGGTTTCATCTGTGGACTAAAATAATAAAATCACTTAGATATGTTATAAAATCGTAGTGAAATTGATAGTTGCGTGGCATGCTGTACTAATTATAAGTACTAAATTAAAATACTATTTAATATTCCTCTTATACTTAGGTTATTTGTTGTAATTGTAATAAAAGCGACCGACGAAGAGTGTATAGGAGCAATGAATTGATAACTCATCACTTATTGTAAAAATGTTATGAACAAATAGATTTGTGAAATAAGATTACAAGTTTTATTGTTTGTTTTATAACTATAGGTAGGTAGTTATGTGCTTACCAGAAGCTTATCCCGTAGGATTTTTCGCCAATTATGAAACGAAATATTCGCTCGAAAAACGAGGTCGGAGACATACTGGGTATTCAAAGCTTGCCTTTCTTGTTGCTTCGTCTCTATCGTCTAGCATACGGAAACCATCACATAACCATTTATCACACATTTCCAGTCATCACCGGATTTTTTTGGGAGGCATTGCTTTAATTCCGCAGCTCTCTCCTAACCTAACCTAACCTAACACAAAAGGGAACGAGGTCTGAGACATATGGTTAGTGATCAACCTATTTGTCAGAGTTGTTCAGGCCAGTTGTAGGCATCTGACATGGCTTCACGACTGCTGTCGAACGACAACAACCGGGACCGACTGATTAACGTGCTCTCCGAGACACGGAGGAGCTCAGATGAAATATGTCACTAGCGGTCACCCATCGTAGCCACTGTGCCACCGACGCTATTAAAGTTTACTAACCTAAACTTTAAGAGCACGGTGGCACAGTGGCTAGGGCACCTCTCCTCCCTCTCTCTCCCATGCGGAGAGGTCCGGGTTCGAAACGTTTAGGTTAGTACATCGTAGCATATGGAAACCGCAAATACACTACAATTAGTATTCATATAGTACTCTGTGGTATTAATGAAGTAAGTCAAGTCGTTAATTTTCTTGGGTTAGCGTGCTTTTTAGACGTCCATTTAGACATGCATGGTATATCAGGTTGTTATAAAGTACCGATATAAAGTTGTCTAATAGTTGCTAAGAGGAAAAGAACCGCAGTTTCGGGAAAAACACCGCGAGTAATGGAATACAATGCTGGTAAGGTCAGCAAAGAAAATTATCAAAGAATTTATGTACAGCTCACTCTTAAACCTTAGCAGCTGTTTTTGCTTTGAAAAAAATCATATACGTACAATTTTTCTGAGTGTTAAAATTTCTAGTTATAAATTATAACAGTGATGTTTATATACGATCCCCTGTGAAATCAGAAGCCTCGGGTATTTTCAGGATCGGGGTATTTTCCATATATGAATTTCTCATATGCTTTAGAAAATAACACTCAGATACACGCAGGTTTTGGTGGTTTCCCTTTTCTAACCTAACCTAACTACTATTCAATTATTTATCAATTCACTTTTCAGTTTTTTTGACAAAAATATAACATTACAGTACGTAAAGAACAACAATTATTTTGATTCAGCGTTTCGATTAATAAATTAGCCTCTAAATTACAAAGTCTAGCGACTGATTTGCAGCGACCGATTTATAATAACCCAGAAAAATCTGCTGGCATATTGTTGCCTGCAAGCTAACTTATATATCGTAGCGAAACCGAAACGGATGGGTTAGGTTGAACTCGCTGCACTCGCTGCGCCTATTTGCCGCCCTATCTTTCGTTAGGTTATTTTGTTATAACAACCCATAAAAAACTGTTTTTTTAATTTTTATTCAACTTTTACACAGTACAGTAAATACAGTAATATATAAGTGTATACCGCCAAACTGCTTAGCAGTTTATCGGTGGACTTATTGCGCTGGACGTTTGCGTATGCTTCCCTGTGGGTAAGGGGGTAAAGGTCAATGACATAGGGAGGGCCTCGGGTCGAAAATTCAGAGGCTATAATATAAATTACTATGCTGAGGTTATATTAAATATTTCTTGTTTGATAATATTTAGTCGCTGAAATAGTATTTTTAGATACTCATAGTTGGTCGCTAAACTAGTAATTCAGAGGGCAACTTAGTTTTACAATAGAGAAAAATGCTATTTTATTAAATAACATTCTATTTTATTAAATTCATTCATTCATTCTTCTATTGAAGTATGGTTAATTACCACCCATTTGGAAAAAGGCCTATTGTTGTTACCTTACGTTGCCGACAGTACCTATCAAGGAAAACCAGTAAGAGAAAAAAATGTTAAAATGATTGGTTGGCGTGTTCTTTTGTGAATCGCAGAAAAGCCCTCAATAATGTAACGCGATGCGAGTGGCTGGCTGCGAGGAAATGTTATAAAAGTTCGCTTCCTCTGTGGAATATATAATTATTCATTTGTGGGATATAAAACACCGTAAATTGGTACTTTTTAATTCGATAGATTCTGATAAAAAAACTTTATTTAAGCGTCAGTGTAGTTAACAAGTAATATAGGTCACTCCGAAGTTTTTAGTAAATAACCTATTCAGGTTATTTACTAAAAACTTCTCCCAGATTTTAGACAAAAACGATCGTGGAGCTGGAGAGTCTGTTGTCTGAAAGTTGTCCAGTTACTAATAGGTAATAATATATCACTCTTTAAACTGTTAAATGTTATATCCTAAATTTTTAAATGTGTTTGACTTAGACAACAATTTAATTACTAGTTTCAACTCACTGTTAAATAAACAAGTGCGTCATCGTCGCCTTTTTTTCCGAACTTGGCAGACACACTGCTGTATCTAGACTGACTGAACGTCGAACAATACAGTTAATTTCCGTTGCTTTTTCAAAACACAGAACTGAAAACGCTCAGGTACTTGCACTTGCAAAACTTCTCTCTACTACAAAAGAAATTATGTTTAGTACACGGGGCATTCGGAACTGCTCGCTTATGCATTCAGAGCCTTAAGACAATGTTATAAACTTTACAGAGCTCGTTGAGTTTCTTTAAGTTGAAACAGCAGGGCACAGAAAGTAGGAGATACAAGTATGATAGTAGAGACTGAAGATATTTAAGATTATTGTACAAACATATACTTATCATGTATAATGTCGGGCACGTCCTTACCTGCAGTACATATTTTCTTACGATACCTAATAACATGGAGTTCTAAGAATATTTGTGTTTTTTTACAAAACTCAGTACTTGATGTAATTCTGGTTTAGTTAATGAGTCAAGGTGTCTAGAGAGTCCGCCGGTGCAACGATGATTGCGTTCCAGGTTAATTTTCGACTAAAATCTCTACGAAGAACGGAGGAAGGTTTCAATTATTTGAAAACTAAAACTTGTAAAAGATAATGACGTGTGCTTCTCTATGAGAATAAAAAATAAGACTCACATTATACTGTAAAGTAAGAAAATTTATTTGAAGTTATTGAAATAAATTGATGGAGATTAAGATATGTGGAACGTCTGCAGCTTATCAAAAAAGTAGGTAGGTATTTGACACCAAATGTTACGTCTTCGTGATTCTGTATTCAGAGTAAAATAGTTTAAGCAGAATGGAAACGAGCACTATTTGATTTCAGTGGAATTGAAAATTTTGCTCGCTGTTGTATGCATAATGTAAGTTAGCATTTATCTTAACAGCCACAGTGGCTTCGTTAAGTAAATTTGAATTCGTAACTTAAACTTACCTACAGATATATTACACTGTTACACTGTTATGGCTTATTTAAAAAAATAAAGAACTTCATTTTTAATATTTCTTTAATTTTTCCAATACCATCTTAATTAGGTAACAGTGGCGCCCAACGTGGGGCCGATCTTAACAAAACCAATGGTAGTGGACAGACATACATAGACAATTATTTACTTATTTTTATTTCCCAATAATCCCGCGTTTGACCTCAATCTCACCTGGTGGTAAGTGACGATGAGGCTCAAGATGGAGCACACAGGCTTTGTAAGTAGGTACTGGCAACGATGACTTGTTTAACTTTATTCAAAGTATGAGAACCTCAGACATACGTATTGCGACTCTGTGAGGTTTCTGAATTCTGCATTGAAGTTTTCAGTATTCGAGTGTAATGGTGGAATAACTGACTTTCAATTTGCAATTTCTATTTGGAGTAACTTCGTCTTTCGGTATTGAGTGCGACTTTCAAATTACTATGAAAGTCGCGAAGAAGTTTTGATGTCTCGCGGCGACGCGACGTAGTAAATTATAAACTAGGTACATTTCTGCGTTTTCTAAGAAAACGCTGAAATAACTTACAACGTGAGTTATGTTTGGGATGTAAGTTAAATTACTATTGATTTTGCTGAGAATCTCCGTGATAAATATGAGTAAGAGATGGAAAAGGTGCGTATCTCGGTGTATACGTACCTATTATAATGAAGACTTGTTTTTAAGTTATCTATCCGTTTTAAATTTCTAATTTGAAATATAGATATTTAATTAGTATAGGATATAAGTACTTCGTTTTCTGTAATTTTACATTCACTCCAACTCCTAAAAGAGCCTTAATGTCAAAGTTCATCGTTAGGTTGAGTATTTCCTTCGTTTTAACATAATAATTTAATACCTAATTAGTAAGTAAGTCGTCGGAAAAAACATCCAAATTAAAAAGTATAAGTTAACGAAACCTGGAAGTTTCATCAGCAAAAGTCACGCAGTACGGGCTCTCGCCTAATTTCTCGTATTTAAATCTATTTTGCAGAAAATTAATAAAGGACGTGACTCGCTTCCGAACCGAACCCACGCGCTCCGCCTAATTTAGCACAGGTATGTACTCCAAAGGGGCCCACACCCACTGGACCTTCCGCCATTATCAAAACTCTTTTATAATAATTCTAGATAGGTAATGAAAATACATGACAAAATCTACATGGATAATGCGAATATATGGCTGGTATTAAAAAGGATTTAAATGTTTACACTTATTATTATATCTATCTAACGTTGTTAAATCATTACAAAGATTACTTACTTAACTATATATGAAATTCATAAATTTGCCACGTGGGTGATGTGACATGTGAAACGGAAATCTAAGTTGTGAACATGTATTTAATCCTAACCAATACATAAAGAACTCAGTCACAGATAGCAAGAAAACTTTTCTTGGTGTATCAAGTGCGTGAGATAACGCAAAGCTAAAGGAAAATCCTTCACAAACGAATGTCCATATGGACCATTGGTCCATGGACCATGGACCATTGATTGTGAACACTCATGAACAGTGAAAGTCTTTCAAGTTTCAAGGTAAGAAAAATAAATGTTTTAGGTACTTACTTACTTGTACCAACGTTATATATTTGACCCCCCTCAATGAAGAAGTTTCTGAGTACGTCCGTGTTTCCGTCTGGTCTTCCTAAATTTATTGTTTCTTATTAATTGCGGCGGTTAAATAAATTTATCCTGACCGACGTCAAAAGAAGTTTTCTTTTGAACTCGCTCGCAACAGAAATTAAATAATTCGGTAGTTTTCAAGTAACAATTATTAAATGAATTTCTTGAAAATAAGAAATAGTCAAATTGATGGTCAAATGTAAAAACAGAATTAAAATACGTTGAAAAATAAAATAGCTACATGCAATCAAAAATCAGATGATAGAAAGGAACGGCAATATTACACAATGACGTCACTGTGTATGCGCTATCTATACAAGCAGATCCTAGCTACATATAAAAAGCTCTTTTGCTAGAAAGGGACATAGCATCTCTCCAGTACTAACTTAAATCATTAAATCGTTAGTAGAGATATCGAAAAACGAATTTTAGATCATTCTTCATGATGTTCATGTAAGTTGATTGATGGAATATATATTTTTAGTCAAATAGCTAATTATACGCTCCAATACGTTGAACTAATAAATTATAACTTACTTTCCTAATAAATAAGTTCTTGTTCGTTCTTGGTAAACAAGTATGAATATTCTCCAGAGCTGCCAGATTCATAAGAACTAGAACTCAATGTTTTTGCCTTCATAACTTTCTAGTGTTACCACTAGAAAGTTATGAAGGCAATTTGTTGCACACATATTTCAACGGAATAGGTAACTTTAGGTTTACCAAATGATATTATTTACTGCTACTGTACTTACTTACGTACAGAAATGGTTCTACATGTGAATGGTAAATTATCTTCTGAACGACTTCTTTTCAATAGCGGTGAATTAAGTACCTACTGTGTTTTACATTTAAAACAGTGGTTTTCAGGAATCCCACTGTCTCGTTCACTAGTTATTTAGCTCCATTTATTTTCAGCTTATCAGAATCATCATCATCGTTTTTCGTTGCATGAATTTTCACAGTCGTATATATGTACTTTCCATGGTGTTTTTATCAGTCTCAGAGGGAGAGCCAAATGGTATAAGTTTGGACTTTCTTTGGTTCCATTTTTGCTTAATCCTATGAGCTAGCATACAAAAGGGACGCAACTATCTTCCGACACAAGTAACAGTTAAGGCTGTCCATCCGGTATCTTTATTAGAGCAAAATAACGGAAAAGTGCCATTCAGGGACGCGACTCACGTACATAGTATTAATTTTGGGTTTATTGAATAATACGTGACCCCCAAGCCAATCCGTACACTTGATAAGGGATAAACTGCCCTCACTTTACCAAATTGGGTAAGTCTGCTTCATATTAGTTTGGTAGGGAATTCTAGACCTTCATTTACTATTCTCTTTTCGTTTGGTATGTACCCTAGGTTCTCCAACAAGTCCCCATACAGAATCAATAGGTTTGGGTTGAGCTAAATCACTAAGGTGCAGTTTGGTTTAGTGCACTTTAGGATTCTTTTTGATTCTTGAATATTCGAACTTCATATTAATTGATAAAAAATGATATTTAGGTATAGCACTTAGTTCTAGTTGATATTATTTGATTTTTATTAATTATAAAAAAATGACGCAATTTGAAACCAGTCGCGGTGAATTTATTTTTAAATCAAATAAAATCTGTAGAACCAATTACTATAAATCTCATTTCCTATCAAAATATAATATCAATAGAAGCGCTTGAAAATTAAATTTGATATTGATAAACAAAACAGTTGAAACAGAAATGTGCGTAGGAGTGATTTAAAATTAAACAAATTATTATTAGATGTAACGGGTGTTACTCACTTCAAATGTAATAATAATTTAAAATGTCTCACTTGAGTTTTAGTTCTGAAGTTTCAACAAAGTACATGAACACTTCGCGTCTACATTGAATAGGTAAGTAAACACTTAACCGATGGAGTTACAGACCGACACTGAGGTTTAATTAAAGCAAAACAGAACTAGCTACGAGGTTTTTGAATAACATTGGCGTTAATTAGATGAGATTTTTCTGCCTTTCATTTCAAAATCACGCTTTACCTCTATAATTGCTGTCTGTATTTACAGACAGAATTTTTTAATTCTTAAGTAGTGCAAATTATGTATTTTCAAAATTTTCTCTGTATCGCACTGTCGTCCATTGACATCTAAGCTTGTATCTGCAAACCAAAATATCGTCTGTTTATTTTTTTTAATTTTTTATTAAATAAGGAGAGCAGACGAGCCAACGGGCCACCTGATGGTAAGTGGTCACCGTCGCCCATAGTCATCTCACCTCACTGTATTAATATTAGAGGGTTTTTGATGCGCTGCTAACCTTGAGGACTAAGATGGAGTGCCTCATGTGCCGGAAATTACGCTGGCTCTCTTACCCTTCAAACCGAAACACAGAAATGCAAGCATTTCTACTTCACGGCAGAAATAGATAAGAGGGTGGTACCACCCCAGGCGATCCTTCACTTTAGGATCTACCACTACTAAAATTTAGGAAGAGAAAGTAAGAATTCTACCCCTTATTAGACGAACATTTTAAATTAAATCTTCTCAACATTTTTCGACTTCCCAACTTCCCGTACCCTATTTACCTTGACCCGACAGATACATTTCTTAAAACTTTTCCTTTTTTCCTTGTAACTTGTTCATACACAAAATCTCGACCTTTAATGAATTCCAAACAAGTCAATTACCTTTTACCCGCGCTTTCACCTCATAGAACATGTAAAATTTAAACGAGACTTTGATGTTAACTCAACTAGATAATGCAAAATGAAACGTAGACCTCCACTTACCCCTGGAAAAATTGCCAGCAAAATATGTCAGTAGGGTTTTGTGTATCATAAAGAATTTGGACGAGGGCCTTTGAAACACGGCAGTACCTAATGACGTTAAGCACCCTCAAACGCGACAGGGTTAAAAGCTTGTTTGGAAAAGGCAAATATATATTTATTTAGCTACAAGGGTCCTCCGCGAGATGAAAAAGCGAATTGTGAAGCTTCTCGGGGACGGAACGTGCCGCTACCATTTACTGGGCGAACTTCTGAAAACTCCAACAAATGAGCGAGACAAGCGGCCCTTAACGACGACGCCCGTGGGACTATGCTGGGAACCGTTAGAAATTATACACTATTTGTTAGGTTAATGCAGCGTTATCGTCAGTTTCTATCGTAAACAGAATACCAGCCATTTGTGGTACAGAAAGTCTTGAATAAATCATTTACAAGATGTTTACAACACTGAGTTTCTAGCATTTCTTGAAATATTGAGATCTAGTTTTTTACGATACTTAGCAAATGCTTTATTTTATGTTTCAGTGCAGGTATATTAGTGAGGATAAGAACCAGGTGTACTCCGAGAATCGTGGTCTAAAATATGCAAGATCGCTCTTTTGTTCTCTATCAGTTGCCTTGAATAGGCCCCTCGGCAGCAATAATTGTCGTCGAAACGGCGTCGCGGAGAGCAAATGCCTATACTATCAAACCTACAGTTTCTTTTTAATAACGGTCTATGCAAAAACTCTTTACTTTCGAAGTCACTCTCTCATAGTGATGGCTTCTGAGTTTCTCACTGACACGTCTATGTACAGACTATGGTTCAAAATTAAAACCATTCAGAAATTGTTGGTTCTCTCTTGTAAGCAAGATATTTCTAATATTCCATTGGAGAAGAATAGAGAATTAAGGTAGAGAATTTAACTAGAGTTACGTCACTTGCTGAAGTAAACTGAGTGGAAAGTTTAAACTGACAAGAGATTGTAACGATGTCTAACTTTTAACTCCTGTAATTCTGATAACTCCCAACACTTATTCAATTAGTTGGTTAAATATTTGAGCAAATTAAGATTGAAACTTTACCCTGACGCATTTTCTTAATAATTTCGTCAGATTTGAATTCGAAATTAAAAATTACGTCTAGTAAAAGTCAGTTATGACTGATTGTATTATCTCTATCACATAATTTTGAGTTATTTGGTGCCTTTCCAATATTCTACTTTTTAGTAGTATTTTTCGTATTTTTCGTGATTCATTCATACATACACTAGACCTACACACATGAAGAGCGTCGGTTGCCCAGTGGCTAGGATACTGGACTCCCATGCGAGTGGACCGGGTTCGAAACCATGCAGTGTCATGTACCAATGAGTTTTTCGTATTTTTCGAAGACTTACGTACATTTACCGACTGCTCTGACGGTGAAGGAAAACATCGTGAGGAAACTTACACACTGAGATGACCAGTGTGTAAAAGGGAGTAGGCACAAAAGATCTTGAGGATCTTTCAGGAGGAGGAGAAGGTCGAAGTGCCGCTGGGGTTATTCCCGCCCCCCTATCATAAGATAAGACCTACACACAATCTCAAGGGGCTAGTTTGAAACCGAAGGTTTTCTTTTTACGTAATACTAATTTTTGTTATGAAGTATAACGTTAAGGTAGCTAAACGCTGGACATCCTATGATATCCTGTGATATTATCACTGACTGCCTCAATCAGTACCTACTAGTTCTAAAAAAAAACTAGAACGTCGTTCAAACTCACTCCTTTGAACATACACCTTAGACATATATACTCGTAGACACACGGGACTTTTACCACTAATATCACTTTCTTCATTCTCAGCAGTGCTGACCCAAAATGAGCGTCATCGAATTGAGTATCTCACGTACACTGTATCAATTTGTAGCTACGTGAGCCACGTGGCAAGTGAGGTGGCGCAAATTAGGGCCCATTCTTACCGCACGGGGCTCACTTCATTCTGCTAATGATGGTCGTTTAATTACGTTTGATACTGTATCGCGACGTTTTGCTGCCATCGAGGGCAGTTTATCTCACTTTCTTGTTACTTGGTATTTTCTATATGTACTAAATTAGCTGAACACCAACCTATTCAGTAATTCAATTCCATTTCAATAATGAATTGTAAAATCAAGTTTTGTTTACTTGTCTAAGTATTTCGTAAATAATACCAGCATATTACATATAGTTATATCGGTAAATTTCATGAAGGAACGAATGCGAGACAATTTTTTCTTTAATCTTTGAGAGGATTTTCCAAATTTTTGATGCTGGTATTTCTTAAGACGAAACGTGGTTTGCTTTTATTATGTGCGTGTTATTTTTTTAATTATGTTTTTATCTATTTTAATTATAAAATAACCTTAAAAAAAAGATAAATACATAATTTAAAAAATAACACGCATATTGCTTTAAATAACTACCACAAAACAAAAGAGGTACTTACATTAAACTTGACCTTCAGACATTCTACATTTAATTGAATGGTATTTCGATAATACTAAATAAATACTACTTCTAAATAATAGACAAATACATAATTAAAAAATAACACGCTTATTGCTTTAAATAACTACCACAAAACAAAAGAGGTACTTACATTAAACTTGACCTTCAAACATTCTACATTTAATTGAATGGTATTTCGATAATACTAAATAAATACTACTTCTAAATAATACTAAATAATAGATAAATACATAATTTAAAAAATAACACGCATATTGCTTTAAATAACTACCACAAAACAAAAGAGGTACTTACATTAAACTTGACCTTCAAACATTCTACATTTAATTGAATGGTATTTCGATAATACTAAATAAATACTACTTCTAAATAATACTAAATAATAGACAAATACATAATTAAAAAAATAACACGCATATTGCTTTAAATAACTACCACAAAACAAAAGAGGTACTTACATTAAACTTGACCTTCAAACATTCTACATTTAATTGAATGGTATTTCGATAATACTAAATAAATACTACTTCTAAATAATACTAAATAATAGACAAATACATAATTAAAAAAATAACACACATATTGCTTTAAATAACTACCATAAAACAAAAGAGGTACTTACATTAAACTCGACCTTCAGACATTCTACATTTAATTGAATGGTATTTCGAAGGAAAATTTCCATCCCGAGATAACTATTTAAAACAACTTCATGGTCCTTGATCTAAATACACTTCTCGAGAACAAACGACCTCAAATCTCCGCAGAAAGATAAGAAACTTCGGAGTTTCTCTTAGTATAGAGTTTTATAGCATTTCGTGGAAATTGTGGAAGTTATAGAAATTAAATTCTCCTTTATTCATGAAAATTATAAAGCAGAAATAATTACATGTATAACTTTAGTATTAGAAATTATATACCGAGAGGAGGAAAGCCCACAACTGGTCTAGGCTTTGTACTAAACTATTTATTATCTATGATCTTTTAGGATTTGGTTGAGGTGGTAAAGGTGAGGGGAAGGCGTGGGGAGGGGGGGGGGGGGAGGGCGCTTGCTAAAACATTATTTCTTTATAGCAAAAGAAAGAAATAATAATCTAAAAATGTTACTATTACTGCCAAATAAAAAACGACCTGCTCTTTCAGTCAGACGACTAAGACGGATCGTTTGACACGTCATTTATAAAATCGTTTCAGCCGTTTGGGCAGTTCTAGCTTAGTTCTATTCTAAAATATATTATTAAAATAATCCCATTTGTTCTGTCATCTGGTTTAAAGCAATTTTGTATGACGTGAATCCATGAGTATAGGATTTCTGTGCCTTTATAATATTGATTGTTTATTAAAAATTAATATTTTTTTTAAAGCTAACTCAATAAATATTTATGTTTTAACTTTTGAGCATAAAAGCAGAGCTTATAGGTACCTACGCTTTTGGTTAGAGTCAGTGAACTAACGATCGATTGCGATCCTAAAATCTCAAGAGATGCAAACAAAAACAAAATACCTTAGTCGTGTTCATAAATCTAAATAAAACGAGGTTCTTGTTTACACGTACATTTATCAGTTGACGATCTCTGCCATAATATGGGGACCTAGGGAAGTTCCAAATATTAATGTTGTAATTACACTGGATGGTGCAGCAGTAAATGTGAGTATTTGCGTAAACGAGGTGGCAATTAATATCGCTTTCTGACATCATTCGCATTAATTTAACTTAACAATACAAACTTGGCGTTTTGCGTAAGGAAATGGGCCGGAGGAATGCCTCCTAAAGTCAGTGTAAGCAGCAAAGAGGTGATTAATTATGCCGTATTTACAAGCAGAATGGCTACAAAGGGAGTTCGCGTATTGAGATAATATTACTGTTTTATAAAGTCATCTAATGTGCCCGTAATTTTAGATGGGGATTAATGTTCCGAAGAACATTCAACTTCATCATGGAATTTTGATATTGCAGTATTTGTCGTTTACTAAGACTCGTTAATGTTTGTTGAAATTACTTCAGATCCTATATGTAGATGGGTATGTTTAATAACAACACGAGCACATTATTCGTAAAAGATTGCATCGTACTTTTCAATTTCAATATTTTTATATAAGTAGGTACTTGAGAAATGGCAGGTATTGCTAAAAAAAGTGAATAGTATACCAGTTTGAATTCTATCATAGATATATTTTTAGAGGATTGAATCTCGAACTAAACTCGTAAATGCAAAGAGAGATCAATATTTATTTGCTCTCACGACAAGTTCGACAAACCTTTTGGAGCACTTTTGTACGTGGCACAAAAAATAAACTCAGTTCGAATTGAACCAAAGTCAACGTTCCTATTTTAATGAGGCGCTGCCCGGACGACCATTCCGTGAATTAATTAAAAACAGCGCAGTTTTAGCTTCAACTGGGTAGTGGACGACGAAAGGTCAACTTTTGATTGAGACTGAAACCGAAACCCACGGCAATTTGTGTTTCGCCTAAACCCTAAACTGAGGTAGAATGTAAAAAAAGACCTGGGACCATGCTGCTCTCGGAGAACCTAGATGACGTGTAATTTTTTGTGTTCCTGTAAATATTTTGTTTGTTTGTAAATAAAATACTTGAACTTGCTTTTTTTAAATTGCTTTAAACATACTCTCTTCAATGCATACTCGATATTCTTTTTATGCGTCATTGAAAGTATTAAGAAACGTTGTACGTAATATAGGCAAAATTTTATGAAAGCTTTATGTAATTCACCTTGACTTGTCGTGTCACTCATAGAACTCTAAGAGTAAGTATATACTTAATTATGGCGTGATTTTTTAAGTTAATAATAAAGGGCTGAAGTCGCTGAGCGCCCTAAGGTCCACAAATACAGGGATATCGACAACCAGTACAACTTTGTTGCATTCGGTGTCGAGATCCTTGGTCCTCAGAGTCCTGGAGCATGGCCACTGTTCAGAGAGCTATCCAAGCGTCTTTCAAATGTGACGGGGGCCTCAAGGGCTGGTAGCTATCTCGCGCAAAGGATCAGCTTAGCTATCCAGCAGGGTAATGCTGCCAGCATGCTTGGTACCCTGCCACACGGGCCTAATTTAAAGCATATTTCTTATATAATATTTAAGCTCTTTTTTGTACATTTCTTTTTTATTACACTTCCTTTTGTAATTGTTTTGTGTATAAATAATATTATAAAAAGGGCATTTAAGTTGATTATGATTTTGATAGTTCCTGGTAGAATTTTTTTTTTTTTTTTTATTAAATAAGGAGAGCAGACGAGCAAACGGGCCACCTGATGGTAAGTGGTCACCGTCGCCCATAGACATCTCACCTCACTGTATTA
This sequence comes from Hofmannophila pseudospretella, assembly GCA_947369225.1. Classification (NCBI taxonomy): domain Eukaryota; kingdom Metazoa; phylum Arthropoda; class Insecta; order Lepidoptera; family Oecophoridae; genus Hofmannophila; species Hofmannophila pseudospretella. The sequence goes on along the minus strand of OX376321.1, from coordinate 4,858,551 downwards.
ATGTTGGAGGGTTTTTGATGCGCTGCTACCTTGAGGACTAAGTTGGATTGCCTCATGTGCTGGAAATTACTCTGGCTCTCTTACCCTTCAAACCGAAACACAGAAATTCAAGCATTTCTGCTTCACGGCAGAAATAGATAAGAGGGTGGTACCACCCCAGGCGATCCTTCACATTAGGATCTACCACTACTAAAATCATAATATTCAATTCTTGTAGCGAAACTGAAGTATTTACGGACTCTAGTTGAAGCGGCGATGAAGTTTGAAATTCCCTCATTTGCGCTGTGGCGAGCTCCATTGCTGCACGGTATTAGGTACGTACGAATTCACTCGCCTGGCTTCGGGTTTTGTGAGAATTTAACTGAGTGGCGCATTTAGTTTAGACAACACCTTACTCTAGAATTTCGTTTAATACCTTGACCAGGAAAATAAAAACCCTGTCAAGAGAACGCCATTTGTACTTTTATAAACTGTGTTATTACGTGTAGTTCGTTATGAAAATAATACTTCCAATTAATTATACTTTTCAAGTCAGGGTTACCTACGAAATTCTATTTTAATTCTAAATATAGTACATATTATATTTAATGTTTTTTGAAAGTGTAGAAAATCAGATGTGTTTCAAATTAACTTTCTTTCAAAACAAAAACCTAGTTTTACCATGGTAGATGAAGCAAAAGCAAAATCCTTAGATCGTCTTAGATTAACACTAACCCGAGGCCAATTTTCTATGAAAAGTATAGACAAAATGCGAGTTAATTCAGAGCATGATCTCTGGATGACCCTGGTCAAATGTTAGCACAAGTCCAAATAAGTTTTAGCTTGGGTTAGCTGTCCCGTACATCTTGATTTTAAAAGCGAATAACGCTTTTTCTGATGTAACAATTATTTAGTTACTTTTTTGTGGCAAAGCGGAAGCCCAAAAGTAATGTTCGCAGAAATGAGGCACGGGCCAAAGCATTTTATTTGGCCAAGATAAGCGGGCAAACAAATTTAGAGTGCAGACAGTTACTTCGGGACCCGTGGGAAATTCCCAACCATCCGATCCGATAGCGGACCCCATATTTCTGCATTACTGGTATATTTCATTTTGTACCGCGTTATAGTGAATAATGTGTTAGGAGATGTGACGTATTGGCATATCTATAATAATCCTTAAAGTATGCAGTAGTGAAAGCTAAGATGAAGTTCTTTCGAAATCTGACCATATCATCTCTTCATGAACCTGATTCAAAGTTCTGCTCTTATTTGGTTCTAGTCAGTTAAGTAGATAGGTATATACGAGTACCTATTAATGCAACCTCTCAAACTTACTAAAGGGGTTGAATCAGTCTGTTTTCTAATATTGGTTTTATTGGAAATATATGTATTATTTATATGCCCAGTGTAGAGATGAGGATATTTGAAAAATTAATACTTACCTTTCATTGTAGAGGCAGTTCTCTGATAATACAATAATAAGCAAAAGAAAATTCCTGGAACTCAATGTTTATTTTTAATTCAGGGAAACTTAGGTTATTATTCTAGACTAGGTACAAACACTGGAACAAAGCCCGTTGCTCCTTTGAAAACAATACTAACACTAAGCACGTCCCCTACGTGTGTGTAACGTACGTAAAACGTACGTGCAATGTCTAGGTTTACGTGGAATCTTGGTCCGCTGTGAGACTGTATAAAGGATCTCACTGGAAATCTGAACATTTGTGTTAATTATTTTTTTGGGGTAATAATAATTTATTTACAAAACAGATTAAAACCAAGGAAATAACGATTTAAAGATAAATTAAAACTACTACTGATGGTTTTATTATTTCATGAATTCAAATTTCGTCCTCGGCGCTCACCATCTCGGTCAACTTGGTTCGAGCCGGTGTCATTTTTCTGGACTTCTTTCTCTCTTAAACGATGGAGACGTATCCTCTCCGCTCCCAAAGGTGGTTTTGGTCGGTTGCTAACGGGATTTAATCTGTTAATTTTAGCCTTGTTTTCTTTCACCTTGAAATCAACGTCAGAACTTTATTAATATCACAAACTGTAGTAACCGTAGCGTATACTCTATTCTTTAAAATACAGTTTATTTGGTCCAAATCAGTCGAGTAGTATCGACGCTAGCTCACTTCTGAGCGCTAACCGCATAACACCTCATTTTTAGTGTTCACTTGCGCTGTCTATGACGCCATCAGAGGGAGCTGAGGTAGGTCGAGCTTATATTTTTTCTTGTCGTCAGACCGATATTTACGATGGTATAACTATTATTTTTCTAACTCCTTCGTTTTACATGAAGCTCTTGAAAGTACATATTTTTTATAACTTTTTTTTTATGACCCCCCATACATTTTCTTGGATGACCCCCCTTCACCTAATGTAAGGCATTCATTTGAATTCATGCCAAAAATTGTTAACTAAAACAATTTGAATTCGAAAGATGTTGAAATATCAGAAATAAGCGATAGGTAAGTACAAAGAAAATTCCACCGATGCGGTGGTGGGACTTTAACGGTTCAAGTCCCACCGGTGCTCTATAACAAAAATAAAGAAACACGTGTTTCAGGTTATCTCAAAATTCATCCCTTAAGGGTGTAAAAAGGGGGTTGAAACATTATGGGGAAACATTTTTATTCGATTTACTTGAAACGGGTATACGAGTACTTAGCATATACCTATGCTTTATATAATACAATACAGAAGAGTTATAATAATAAGAAACACATATGTTAGGATTTTCAGGATTACAGTATCAAGATCCACTTCACTTTTTCAAACGGCAATTCACAAAATTCAAGAGGAATTTTCATGTTTCTAATTTTCATTACAGGTTACTTGTGACACTAATTTATTGTCCATATTTTGTAAACTAAACATTGTCCAACCACGCGAAACCGGGGCGGGCCGCTAGTGATTAATAAAGTCTGCTATTTGAGTTTTTGATAAATTCTAGTTGTTAATTACTTACATTTGCTTAAAGATATTTTAAACACGGCCTGTATTATTAAATTCGAAATGTCTCCAGGCGTTCTAAATAACGCCCTACTTACTTGTATACCCTTGTAAGAACGTTGCGAAACATACAAATGATTTAATTTGTCACTTACGTACCTCTCTTGATTAATTTTCATCAAGTAGGTACATCAGTTAATAATCCTTGCGTGCTTGCGCATCAACTTAATCAAGGGAATGGAGCTTGAGTAGCTAGCAAGTATACTTTTACGTACATATATACATCACGCCTTTTTCCTTCTAAAGATTTCCATCTGCTACGATCCTGAAAAACTGCTCTCGCTTCTTCCAGTAACTGTAAGAAGATCATCAGTCCATTCACGTTCAACTGTTGGGGTTGAGGGGATAATTATGTACAAGGAGGCTCAGGATATGATCTACTACACATGCGGTGGTGGTATTTCCTATTATACATTTCTCAACGTGCAAATAGTAATAATACGAGTACCTGTATCTTTTAACCAATAAGTACTTACGTAATATTGACAGTGATTTGAATGATATCACCCAAGATTCTTGGTCTCACGCCTTCTGTCTCAGATTCTAAAATAATCTCTCATCTTCTGCACATTTCTTCAACTTTTACTGTATTTAATGTTTGCAGGATTGAGCGGGGTCTTCTACATATGTTTACTTAAAAGGAGTGCCCCAGCAATGTATGTAATATGTAAGGTTGATGATGAAATAAATACTTTTTATTTTTTCTGTGGGTCTGCGTCGTAACGCAGACCCGCAGAACCGTAGTTCCGGGATCAATTCCTGGTTTTGAAATGACTTTACCTCACTATGTCTATAGATATGCCATTTCAAATACCTTCGCTTCGACTTCTACGTGTCCCAAGAGATGTTGAAAAGAACAAGTACTTTAAGAGCGCTGATTTTAGACCTCATTGTCACCTACCATCGGGGAGGTTGAGTTCAAAGGCGGGTTTATTTGTAAGTTGTAAATAAAAATCACTTTTCTCTAAGCCCATGATGTCACAGGGAATTCTAACAAAACAGAGATCCAATCTCTTCTAATATATCGTGAGTAATATCTTTAAATGTTCAAAGATACAGACGTTAATCTTAATAATAAATTATAAGGATGAGTTCCGTACCAGCCTCAAGGCTCGAGGCACGTCACGTGCAGAAACAAAATTTGGACCTGTAATGAGAGCTATAAATTCCCGTCTGAAAATAAAATCATGTTGCCATGCGGAGAAAAACTTCCGGAAAGGGTTGGACGACACGTTTTCTGTGATGACATAAAAGGAATGTGAGTAAAAATAATGGTGTTCTTCTTATTCCAATTTAGAGGTTTACTTGTTTGACGATTTTAGGGGGGGAAACGGGGCCTTATAGCTGTCGCTCCGTCATTCCGTCGTCCTTCTGTTTGTCACGCGGGTCTAGCGCCTAAACGAAATAAGAAAGAATACCGTCCTCAAAATTTAACATTATATGTATTCCCTTGACTCAAATCCGAATGTCATTTAGTTTTTCCATAAGTTAAGGGGGAACATAATATTTTTTTTACCCTATCATGTAGTTTCGACAACAAATACTTCACACATCTGTAATAGTTTGTAAGTAGTGAGCAGGATCCCTATATAGATATGGCGAGGCCCGTCTCGCACTTGGCCGGTTTTTTAATCTATTGGCAAGATGTTTAATACTTTAATCCTAAAAAAATATATTATAAAGGACCCTACCTACTAACTTTTGTAGTTTTTAAAATCTGCAATTGCAGATATTTGAAATACAAATGCTAATTGAAATTTTCAAAAGGCTGAATTAATAATATGCTTGTATTTGGAATGCTTCCTATAGTTTTTGGGGTGCCTACATATAGTACGGGAATTACCTACCTACCTACTAGTAGGTACTAACCTATTATGGTCTCATGAATACTTGTTGTTGTAGGGTAAAATATCATTACTTGACTTCGATTTATACTCGTACATAAGTATAGTATTACATTAAAATACGTTCAAACTTTACCTACAAAGAATACTCGTATTATAAACTAAGTTATCTAGCGTGTTACTTAAAAACAAACTTTGTTAAACACTGCTGTTCGACGTGTCTGAGATGGCGCTAGTACCTAGGTGGTGTCGTGCATCAAAGAAGAATGTACTGAAGTTTTTAAAAGCGTGGCACTTTGCCCGTATAGTACGTCGTTTAATCCGTGAGGCGTACTCCGCCATTTGTCGCCATAGAGTAGATAGAGGCTGTGTTGTCGCGAGCGTGTTTTGTTTTAAGTATCAACTTTGTTTACAAAGTAGGTTTTGACGAAGGTTTACTTACGTATATGTTCGTGGGTCTTTAAAATAGTGAACTTATGCCAGGCACAAGAAGCCCGTTCTCCTTTTAAGTTGTATAGGTACACGTACGAAACGTAATGATTACTACCTTCTCTCTGACTTTATGAACAAGGTTACTTGGTTTTCCTTGACTAATGAATGAATACTTACATTTAGACAAAAATGTCTTACTGTCAGCACCAAAGTTGTAGCCGATTTCGGGAAATTTCACGCAAGTATATGCGAATATACTCATACTCGTAGTATTGCAAATTAAAACAAAAGTTATTCAGTTATCTGTTTCGGCTAATAAGGTTTTTGTTACTGTAAATTGATATAATATTTTGTACTAACGTCTCGTCTGCCAATGATAATTAAAAAGAAAACAGTGTAACACCATCACCGTAGTAGCACGTGAAAAGTCAGAGTTTACACACAGTTTACATAAAAAATTCAGTTTAAAGCTAAGCTTGTCGCTTAGTCCAATGCACGCCGCGTTGGATGTAGTGTGGGGATTCTACCGCCGAGTTATTTTTTAAATTAAATTTTTCGCGAATATAAGTCTCGTTGAGTACCAAAGCCCCGCGTAGAATGGATTTAGCCGGGGCCAGAGTCGCTCGCATGCCACGCTGCCACGGTTCAGGAATTTCATTACACTTATTTTTGCTCTTGCAAAAAAGCAGGTGCTCCATTCAATAAGTTTTTTATTAGTATCGTACTGGCATAACTTCAAGAACGTAATTTTTATAAAATATTTTGTATTGGTAGAGAAAATGCTGTTGCTGCGCTATTCTATGAGTATATGAGTACTTGTAGATTGGCTCTATCAACATAAATCGATTGGAAAGTATTAATAGAAAACGTGAAGTTTCTAGAACAAATACTGTAGATAACTATAGTACCAATTAATATATTTTATACGATGCGCCATAACCGTAAAGTATACATACTATCTCTTTCGCCCACTCCATTCATCACGTGAAATAGGTAATATTGGAATTAGCTAGGACCTAGCTACATGTGCTTAGCTGCTAGGTAGATGATACCTACATTGTCTATTTACATAATTACCTACAGTAATTTCGTACGTACTCATATAAGTTAGGTAAATATGAGAGATCTTCAAAGACTAATAAAATCTAAGGTTTAGCAAAGAATTCATATTTTTATGAGTTAATTTAATACATTTAGTAAAGGATGAAAAGTAGGTTGTACAAATAAAACGTGACCCTCGTGAAAGCCGGCCTGGCCTCTACAATTATACAGAGCCCCAACTTCGTTATTTTGGAAGTGCAGATAATTTTATACATGGCCGACCTAGTTTATGTTCATATCATACCCATTTATAGTTGTGAGAGTTCGGTAATGTTTCGGAAACTTTAATATTTCGACCACTCTCTACTTCTCAACACGAGATAATAAAGTTTTCATAACTTTCAAAATTCACAAATTCTATAGTCTAATTTGAGCTAGAAACATAATCAAAATTCTCTCGTGATTTGGGCATTGTTGTTGAAGTACTGAGTGTTCATTTTAGGTCTCTGAGGGTTTTAATATGCCTTTATTATGAAAGGTTCTAAAAGCAGTCGACAGCGGTGGCCCGTTTCACGAGTGGGACTCCTTATTGTGCGCCGAGAGGCAGGATATTCTTTTCCATTTATTTTGTCCAGATTTCGTGAGGCATTAAATTGGGTTTGCGGTTGGCCGCAGATGTCTTCGCGGCAATATCCAACCCCGGAAGCATACGCCGCGACCCGAGTCGCCGGGGATTTGAATAGGTCTACGATAGCGACTGTCAACTTGGGGAAGTTACTAGAGACTGCTTCTTGAACTTATTTCAGTGAATTATTAGATTTTTAACCCCCGACCAAGAAGTGTAACAACACATCTGAGGTAAGTACTATTTTCATCTCCTTGCGTTACTATACCTAATAGGTTTATGCGTTTTAGCAATTTTTGTACTCTCACAAACTGTCGTGCAATATTATGTATGAGTGTATGACCCTATTAGGATTCATTTTGACATTTTAAGGGTAATATTTTACTCTTCTATTTATAGATTTGAGCTATAGATTTTTTAAAGTGAAGCAATCAGAAGAAAGTTTTCTACAATTCTCTGGCAAAATTATAGAGGCATGCCAGCTATTATTTTTCTTGAAACCACTTTTACACGCTATTATTACAGCTTTTACACCGTTTATTCAGTAAAGTGGTGGTTTAAAACTTTTAAAAAACTTAACAATTTTGGCCAACCTTTTACCGCACTGTAATTATTTCAGTGATTTAAAGAAGATAAATTACCTCGGAGCTTCCTGCAACATGTTCTGCCATTGTTTTGCATTTATTCTTATTGTCCTGTTGTTCAAAGCGAAAATATATTTCAAAACCGTTTTTGTTCGCACAAAAAGAACGGTTTATCCTGGTAGACACGCGTATTGTCCTATTTTACATTTTCTTTAATAAATAACTCGCGGTATCTAATTTTTTGTGGGACAGTTTAATAAAGGAAAGCTAAAGGAATATTAGTTGAGTTTACCTATAGATGCGCATTTTATTCACTGTTAGAACCACTGTAAAAATGATGTGGTTGGGAATACCTGCCTATCTAAACTAACATGAAATAGACAATATTTTTGCAGCCTTGAACTTTGATAATAAATACAGAGTTACCTTTCCTGAAATAATACATTGTTCACACAGTATGTGACTGTCGTACCTAACTGTAGAAGATAGTAAGCTGTTCTAATTGCAAAGTAGTACTGTTCATTAGAAAATATAGGTATTCGTAGTCTGCAGATACTAAATGATATTTATTGATAAGAAATACAGTACAGGTTTTAGATAAAATGAAATGGATTTTCCGAGTGTGCAACTTATTTCACCAATAATTTGACATGCAAAATGTACTAAGTTTATACACTAATTAATTCATTATAATAGAATACAATCATAATAAAGTCTGATAATTGAATTAAGTAAAAATAAGTACTTACCTGCCAGCTTTTTCTTGTCGTAGTGGTCAACCTATTGTCACAGTATTGTATTGTATTGTATTTTATTTATCTTATAGTAACTGAAACCGTTACAAGATACGTCATTAACAACAGTATTAAATATACTCTAACAATAATATAAATTCAAACTATATAAAATCAAAAGTTTTAGTTATAAGTGTCTGTCAAATATTTAAAATAAAACATAATAGTTAGGTACAGTCTTGTACACCGTCAGAGAATGGAAATAAAAGTAGAAAAAAGTAGAAATAGAAATAACAATAGTTCAGTCTTCTGTCGGACGACAGCTTAACGTACTCTCTGAGGCAAGGATGGGCCACAGATGGAAAATATGCCACAAGCAATAACAATCTTGGTTCTGACCGCGCCCAGTGTTGCTTAACCTGAGATCACTTTCGGACCATACTCGCAACGAGACCCTCACCAGTTATCATTCAATGTCATAATTTATTATTCGTTAAATAATTCTTGTAAAGAATAAATTTTATTGTCAATTAGCTATATTATCATAAGAGACTAATATATGTCGCACACGTGTAAGGGTGTTATTACACCTGCACGATCGACATAGATCGATGGTATTGATCAACAAATACACCGTTCAACGTCGATCATTGTGTGATATTACACCAAGTTGACCTGCCATTGATTGAGCATTAGGACAAGGTTAATCAACTGTCGTTCGACGTGTTTTACAACCCGCAATCATTGATCATCCTGAGCTACAACTACGCGGTTGATCGACGTTGATTAAGGCATCGATGCGACATCGATCGTGCAGGTGTAATAACACCCTCATCATCATCATAAGCCTATTAATGTTCCCACTGTTGAGACACAGGCCTCCCATCACAAGGGGGTACTGGCCATGATCCACCGAACGGGCCCAGTCCTAATTGGTGAATTTCACACGCCTTCGGAAACTTTTAATTTCCTCAGACATGCAGGTTTCCTCACGATGTTTTCCTTCACCGTTAGAGCAGTCGGTAAACGTACGTAAGTCTTCGAAAAAAGACACCCTAAGTCAAAGATTTTGAAATTCACCCTGAGGGCGCTTCTAGTCCGATTTCTGTGGTATGGGTACTGAAAATGTTGAATAGAACGTGCTCCTACAAGTACCTATCATCGTAGTCAAAGGAGTAAGTTCGGCATACTTTGAGCACACTCTCGGATTCGCTCAAAGACAGCTCAATATTGGAGATTTGACTTGCCTGTTATTGGACTCGATGTAGGTAACTACAGACAAGAATCTGCAACAGTGGGTTTTCCTTTAGTTAATATTGAACTTGCTTAATCAAAAGTCTATTTACGGTGACAATGGCTCAATGGTTAAGCCAAATGTTACGTCATTAGAGCCACGCTCAGCAAGCACGTGGGCTAACACGTTTCTAAAATTAATTATATTATTCGTCAATAGAAATTATTGACGAATTTGAAAGCATAATTCTCGGAAACTACACATAAGTAGTTTTGGTAAAAAATTAAAAATTGTTTCCTCTTCGAATATTAATTTAGATTTATTCCATTGTGATGGAGTGTAATTCAAAACATTAGTGGGCAATATTTCTAATTCAAATGGGATTCTTAGACTAAACCAGATTTCAGAAATATTGAAATCAAATCAACGACCATAATATATAACCATAGTAATTTCAGTAATTTTTTTACAACATTCAGTACAATTCCATTTGGATATTTCCCACCTTTATGTAACTGGATTTCATGACAATGTAACACAATCCCTTCAGCTCACGAGGCTGTCTACAAAAGCTGAAATCAAAGTAAACTTGGCTTGGATTCTCGGAATACCTCCCAGGTGGTGTTTGAACGTTCCTCGCCTGATTCTGGAACGTGCCTCAGACACTAGACTGGAAACAAGTCTTGTCTGGCACTGGAATGTTTTCCGAAACTATGTAAACTATGCTGAGGTTGCTGTTTCCTCAACATCAGCAGAATAGTAATGTTATTCATTATTTAGGGGAAACAAGGGTAGGTATTATTGCCCCCAAATAGTTATTACCCACGCTATAAAAACAGCCTCTCACTTATTGGTTAACTTTCTGAATTTAGCTGCTGAACTTTACAGCTTTCTATACTATTGTCTATTAACCAGCAATTTAATTAATTTAATTACCTATTCAAATTAGTCTTTAACGGATATTTAAATCAAGCTATGGGGAAAATCATACAGAGATTGCTACTATAAGTAACTACTACCGTCAATATTAATTATTTACTTATTTCACCGAGTATGTATATAAGTGCTATATATGTAAAGGAATAATTTGAATAAGTAATTAAATTTATTAAATAGCTGGTTAATAGACAATAGCAATGTAAATTGGAGGAAAGAAAATTGAGGAAAAGTTTGGTTAATCACGGACTGAAACTTTTTCAGGAATTTTCAGTTGAAATTATTCTGGTTTAAAGACTTAACAAATTCGATGTTGTTCAGGAAGTTTATATTCCAAAAACATATTATTTTACTTTAAAAGATATAAAGATAGTTCATAAGGAAGTTTGCACAAAAGGAAGATTTCACGCTCCTTGATTCTAAATTCCCCTCTGCTCACGATTTGACGCCATTCCAGCTAAACTTGAGCGCTATCGTTCCAGTTCCAGAGAGCGGTAACAACCGTCGATAATGTTGTCCCGACTCCGGGGAATGCACGGAATAGGCCATTTCGCGCGGACAGCGCGGCAACGTGACTATATTCCCAAGAATGAGCCCAATAATGGGGAATCACGACGGCTCTCCCGGTGTATTGATTTCGGAATACGTGCCCCGCTTTGTGCACATAAAATGTATAGGTACGTTCAGGGTGTTAATGAAATCTCCCTTCTTTTACTTCTCGCTTGCCATTACCATTATTAGCCACAGATGCATATATTATTAACTAAAGAAAGATGCCCGTTTTTATATCTTTCACTAAACTTCAGTGAGTGTACCAATTAGGTAGGTACCACTGACTAAAGACATTATATTATTACGAGTAGCCTAAGGATACGACAATATTGTACCTCAGTTAGTACTCTTTTTATTCGGCACAACTGTAAAAATTCACGCATTTGACTTCAGTCACGGTTAAATTTTTCGAATCGTTTTAATTGGTTTCGAATGATTATTTTGGTGAAAAATTTATGGACGTTAAAAATTGTTATGACAAGAATTCATAAAGAATCCTAATAAACCTACGACCGTATGTTAACTAGTTTTTAAAAGCGTATGGAATAATTTATGACGCACTGGCTGATGTGTCAAAAAAAGAAAATTTGATCGCCAGATAAACCTTAGAATTTTTGTTTTTTAATTTTGATTTAATGGCTGCGACAACCTCTGAACAATAACCAACCAGTACGTAGGTACGTCTAAAACATTTGAGGGCTTTGTTTATAGTAAAATATACAAAGATCTTTTATTGAGTATATCTATTGACGTACTTACTGGCGTAGACTTATAAATGGATTTTTCAATAAAGATGTCTATAGCCAGGTTGCTTTCATTCCTGATTTTCCCCTGACACCTATATAAGTTCTATCGGCTTTTATGTGAATAGCCATCCGGGTTAATTTCTATTTTGGCGCGCGAATGTGCCGGGATGTGACAGTTGAGGGGACCGTTATTTTACGATTCGCTTTATTTTAGGACGATGTTGTCTCGGTGGAAGGTCTAATAAATTCGGATGGACGCTGTTTAATTATCGTCTCATTATTTGCTATCTCTAAGTTGGCACTCACTTGAATGAATTACGAAAACTTTTGGATTAGAGTTAAAAGTATGTAGGTTAAGGATTTTTAAGTCCTTACATGGGAAAAATCTTCTGGACAAACAAAGCTTCGTTTCGATTTATTCCGACTAGTGACAAGTTGGTTATGAAAAAATCGTCCAATAATTCACAAAAATCTCTACTTGTATCCTTGTTCTATTATTAAGGACCTTTTTTTACATAATGTTTTTAAAGTGTTTTAGTTAAGCCTATTAAAAAGAAAATTAAATGTTTATGCAATTGTAAGTTATTGCCAGTACAAAATAAGAATAACTTAGCTATATTAAAAGAAGAGCAATATAAAATTATTGAATTAGAACAAAAAACCAATGTGAAAGATTGAGAAAACTGTAATCAAGGTCATTTTAAATTACCTACATATAACCATATATATGCGAGAAACTATAGAAACAGATATATATTACGCAAAATAATAAATAGTTTGCCAGATGATGTGAGAAACATTTACCTAAATAGAATTAACTATAAGAAAACATTAAAAGCACATTATATAGAACATGATACTAGCTTTATTGTGAGATGTAATTGTTTAACTACTATATAGTAGTTTAACTACTATAATGGCGAACTCCCTATCGGCATACAAACCTTTCAAGGTTTTGCCTAATGGGATACAGTATGTACCTACCATGTACTTTGTATGTACTAAACAATAAATAAAATAAAAAAATTAACGTCTAATCTCCATATCTCTTGCAAATACGTCTAAACACGAATTGTTTAGTAGTATAATGTATATTTATTCATCTTGAATCTGACCCATAGTGCGTACCTACTGTGCCTAAATTTAAAAAAAAACTCTATAAGGTTTTCCTCTACACCGTTATGTGTAGGAAATCTAATAGTGATTTACTCAAATAATTTCTGCTAATCTACTATCTAAATGTCTACATTTAAAGCAAAATTATTGCTGCGACATATTTCGCCTTAATGATAGCCAGATGTATTAAATTGTTTGGGAAGCTTTTCAGTACCAATCCTACCTACCCCTACCGCGACTGTGGCTCAGTGCATAATGCGGGCGTATTTTAATTGAGCAGAAATTATGTTTTGACGGTCTTTTGTACCGTTGTAGAGCGGTAGCGGGCGTCATTCCAGAGACAAACAAAGGCGGTCGGGACAGGCTCTGCCTTATCATTTGTTTATGCGGCTACGAGCCTCGGTAGAGCATGTAGGCTGTGGTTTAAGTAACTCGATAAAGGCATTTAGTTTGGAGATACCAGGTAGGAATACAATGAAATCTGCTTTAGAAATGACGCGGACGCTCCGGATTTTTGATTCTGGGAATTCCGGAGACGAGAAAATTAGATATTCGTAGATCGTCGCCCTAGATTTAAAACCTCGGCAATGTATTTTGAACACTTTAGTTCAATTTTTGAAAAGGCTCGTAAGACACGTAAATTTCACTCTAACTCGCATTGTAATGTCGTGTGTCTGACGAGGATTTCTTTCAAGGATCGAACTAAAACGAAAAGTTGGTAGGAATGCATAACCGAAATTTTCACTCTAAATTTCTACTGTGATGATTTACAGTATGTAAAAAAACAATTGACCACCACGGTGTCTAGAAGTGAACAATATTTGGACGATTTTCTTTGGAAATTCGAAAAGCAGCTTTCGACAGCGATCAGCCGGTTTAAGTAAATAGGAAGGTGAATATACAACACCATGCAATTTGTGTTTAGTTATTATAAAATCTTCATGTATCTTGGATGAAAGAAAAAATACTCTCGCGCGGTCGTTTCTCCATGAAGTATTGAATATAGTATAATAAAACAAACCTGATGGACACCACAACAAAAACATGTTTACACAATATAATTTAATTTACCTTTAGTGATTTATTTTATCAAGGTAAGTAAGTGTAAAACGATGTCACCTAGTTGTGAATTTCGACTTCCATTGAATTTCACTCTGACAGCTAAGATAGATTGTATTAACGATAAGAAACTAGATCGACGACTTCTTTTAGGTTTGGAGTCGTGACAATCGATCACACGGTCGTGGCGTCTCGGCGGCTTCAACATTTTGCAATAAATATACGTACAAAACGTGAAAAGATGATATATTCCGCATTCGTGTTAAAAAAATGATATTTTTGTCATCGATTTAACACATTCACAGTCCAGTGAATCAACGCTAGTGCCTATCCAAGGCGTCCATGCCTCTTTTGTTGGGTCACATAACAATATAATTAGTTAATTAGCTTTGTATCATATATTTTTTCTAATTTCTTGTAAAATATATGTATCTATTATATATATTTGCACACCACAATGTGATAGGATATGCTGGAACTACCTATGTAATTTTAAGATCCTTCATACATGACGTATATTCTTGCAAATAAAATTCATTTCATTTCATAAATAAGTATTTAAATTAGTTGGACTTGTGAAATTGTCAAACAATTTTGTATGGGGACTGTGGACAACAGGATTTAACCGCTCATACATTTTTCACCAAATAAATTCAATCGAAGCAAATCGAACCGGAAAATTTAATAATCGTGACCTGAAATCTAATGCGTGAATTTTGACAGTTGTGCCGATAAAAGATAAAACACATCTGAGGCACTATTGTCATATTTACGTCTTTGGGTATTTGGTATTTTCTTATACGTTCAGAATAAAGGTTTAATTCCGAGTGCGAATGCGATTGCAGCACGATCGCAGACCATAGACGGTAGCGGCAAACCATAGTCCCGGTAGGTATTAGCGTAGTGTTTGACACTTACATTTTGACGAATCTTACACTCAGGTAACATACGACAGTGGCGCCGCGTGTTCGAACTGTTCGGAAATATTGATAGTTATTTATTATTTATGCCTGTGTGTTAATTTGATCATTACTGTGTTGTCTTTAGACCCATGACATGAAAAAATCAAGTCCGGGACATTAGTGTGCAGTTTGTGTACTCACAAATTAATGTAAAAAATATTATTACCTAGAATATTTGCCAATATATTGCCAATTATGAATTTGTGCAAATTACGAAAGTCGTGACACAGGCTCATGTACTATAAAGTGGCTATTTCCGGCGCCTTGTGTCTAGGACGGTTCATTAGCAGTGTTCGTTTCAGTCGTTATACGCTCGCTTGCACAACGTTTACGTGCAACTGTTAAAGGAAAAGCCCGATCATTTTCCCTTCCTTTGCCTATGTATTGATAGAGGAAAATTCAAAGTAAATATTTGTAAATGGAGCAAGACTGGCAGTCGAATTTCAAACGAAGAGAAATTATTTTAAGAAGAAATCGATTTCGAAAAAATATTTATCTATTAATTAAGTATTAATTTATTGAAAGTGAACGGAGTAATTTAGAACAAAGAAACTGGCCATTGTGGATGAAAATAAATTATTGGATTGCCAGATAATCCACAAAAAACATGGTAGTTCCCGTTCGATCCCGCGTCTATGATACTTATCTATCTATGATAAGTATATTTTACAGGAAAAATGAAACAAAGTATCAAAAATTAACAATTTTTGAGAAATTAAAATAAAGTATAATTTTTTTAATGACAAATATCCTGAAATAAAACCGATAACCTATAAAAGGTGTTGTATGCATTTTAGGAAAACTAAAACAAAGTCTAAAAATTGAGGAAAAAATATTTAAAATGATATTTTTTCAACACGAAAAATATTTTGAGAACGGAACCCTTGACGCGCGAGCACGACTCACACTTAGCTTATTTTTTTTCATATACATATACTAGTTTTTGAAAGATTTTTTTTAACATTTGTTCATTGTTTAAGAATAAATTAAGAAATAAACGTAAGAAAATGTATTCCTTGTATTTCTTTACCCGATTGTACTTTTACTGACCAGTCCGTAACCGGATCAAATGGAAATTGATAACGCCACAGGATCTAATGGGAATAAAAAAATAAAAATACAGGATCAAATGGGAAACGGGATCTTAGACACCAGATCAAATGGAAGTACTCTTCAAAACAAATTTGAAATTGTATTTTTTATGGCTTTGCTGTCTTATAAATAATTTCTAAAAAATAACCAGCCAGTATGTTTAAAAATATTTTTTTATAAAGTGACTGGAGTAATTTATGATTATCGACTGGCCATTTAGTTCTCAAAAAAAACCAATCAATGGCCAGATAAGCGTGAAAAATAAATAAACAATATTGTTCATTTTATTTTATAGCTGCTAGTATATTGAGGTAAGAATATAACCGTACACGGCGGGAATATGTTGATGAGTCGAGAAGCACATATTTTGAGTTAACTACTTTAAACGAAATTCGTTTAAAGTACTACTAGTTTAAACTACGACGTTTAAATAAGTTAATCTCGACTTTTTAACATATTCCCGCTGTGTACGGTAATATATCCTTACTCTAGTATTATAGCTAGTATTTTTTCTGAACATTATTCAACTATCGTAAAGACTAATATGATAGGTATCAAAGGAGATTTTAATATTTTTAATGAAAAATGTACTTCTATAACTTTTTGTGAAAAATAATTGAATA
The DNA here is from genome assembly GCA_947369225.1 of Hofmannophila pseudospretella. Lineage (NCBI taxonomy): Eukaryota > Metazoa > Arthropoda > Insecta > Lepidoptera > Oecophoridae > Hofmannophila > Hofmannophila pseudospretella. Next base: position 4,841,974 of record OX376321.1, on the reverse strand, counting down.
TTTTGTTCATATAAATCTTTACCTACTACAGATTAATATGAATAATGGCAAATAACTTTTATATTATCTATTTCTTACTATAGGTATTTAATATTTTCGAATAATAACAACCTATCATTACAGGTTAAAGTTGTAACGATGTCGACTTCATCGTCCATATCAACCTCCTTGCCATCAACTTCAACCTCATCGTCAGCGTTTATCACATCTCATTTCGTATTGGCATCTTCATTTCTTCATTTAAATTCAAAATCATGTTCCAATTCCATTTTTAAATTTCATTATTCCATTAATTTCATTGTTTTATTTGTACATTTACTTTTTATCTGTATTTCGTCTTGAACGGACGTCTCCCGTTCATTTTTTTTTCCTACTACCTATTTTCTGTGTTACCTACTATGTGTTCTTTTCCTTAAAATATATTATTTAAAAACCAATTCTTCTATTTCTTCATCTGCGCACTGTCCTAGAACCCTGCTAGCCGGCAATAGAGGACAGATTGTAGCAAAGTAACGCTGTTCAAAGCATATATACATAGCATGTGTTTCTATACATAGCAGCTTTGGATCAATAACATGAGAAGATCCTACAACATCCTTAGAGTCCAGTATAACGATGCCTTCCGCATTCTATTAAGACTGCCTCGTTACTGCAGCGCGTCGAGCATGTTCGCCGACGCCAGGGTCCCTGATTACTTCGCGGTGCTAAGGAGCAGGGTGGCAACGTTCTGGGGCAGAGTGCGTGACTCTAAAAATGAGTTAGTGTCTGTCCTTAATGACAACTTATTTGAAAATGTATTTTTTAAGAGTTGGTTGCGCATGCACCGGAGTCCGAACAAAAAATAACGCAATATAGTATAATTCAGTAGGTACTTAGTTTATTTTTGTTTGTTAAGTTCTTTTTACATTTGTATTTATTAATTTGTATGGGTTGCATTTTGCCTGAATTAAACGATTTATTATTATTATTACAAATACTCCAATACCTACCTACCTATACCTACTTGGCAGCAATGCACTTGTAAATATTCTTTAAAATCATACACTCGTAATCGTTACTGCTTTTATACCACGTTGCCTGCATTGCGTTTTATATCTGTTTATTTTATAACAGAAATCCCCGCCCAACCGGCGATTGCCGCGAATCCCGTGGTAATTCCCGGCGTTACATTATTCTCTACAATATCATTATTTCTCTAGCGATCGCTGGTCGCTCGATACGCCCCTAAGGGATTTTATTCGCTAATAGTGTTGTAAATAATGAGATAGCTTTGTGGATGGAATTGGGAATTAGGAAAGGGCATTTGGCTCGAACGATTTACACTCTAATATGAATACCTCTGTGGTCTTTATTATGGATATTAGGTAAAATTATAGTAAGTAAGTAAGTAAGAATAAGGAAGACTCCAAAAGTCGGAAGAAAGACTTTGCTACTAAAGTCCTTTCGATATCAGTTGGTACAGCTCAATAAAAATAAAAAGGTTTGAAAACGCTTACGACGCATGCTTATCGCTGAGCAAAGGTCGCCCGGTACCGCGATACTCTATTGAGACTTGATTATCGAACTAACTGATACATTAACATGTATCGTTTATCGGTAGATCGAATATGAAGTAGCGACAGTGTCCAATCCTGCCAACTACTTATATCCCTGATGAGGGATAACAGGATAACATGGTATGACGTACAATAAAAATGCATTTAAAAAATATTTTTACATTATTTTTACTTAGCTTTTTTGATTTTAATTGGAGTGGTATTTTTGTAATTCACAGCTGGAGGAGATCGTAATAGCTGATCTAAAGAGCGAGGGGCTCACATGGGAAGTAAAGGAGGCGGCGCAAGATATGAAGGCATGGAGAGAGACATCAGCAGCCCTTAGCTCCATAAGAACTCTTCATCATCATCATCAATTTCTGCAAATAGTACAAAGCTAGTTAAAGAGACAACTCTATAATGGTAGCTGTCGAATGCACCAAGCATTTTAATCTTACTCATGTGTATTGGGGCATTTTCTTGCTTCTGACGAGGGTCTACCGATCTACAGCCTATTTTGTAGTCCATGAGGGTACCGGAGGGGTACCGGAGGGTAGAGGCCTGTCGGAGGGTCGTTACGTCCTCTCAGAGGCCGGATGTTAAGTGATGTATCGCGCCCGAGGACATATTTTGCTATTATAAAACCGATTTCTTTGTGAACCCGAGCGCAAGTAATCTTAATGTTAGTATAGTTCCATCATGGACACCGGATGTGTGTTGGTTATATGAACACGTATTTGACACGACAGCGCTAAAGGTTACTAGAGTATATTTTTGCCACTAATATGAAATACCAGGAAGGACCGAAAGCGAAATACTGTCAGGCACTATATTTGGTTGCTCAATCACAGACTATATTGTGTATTAATTGGGTTTCACAGTGGGTTGGGTTACACGTATGTAAACAGTGTTGCCAAGTGAAATATGCTTCGTACTCGTCTATATAGACAAATGCGTATTATTCCAATGGAGCTACATTTTTTTTCTCGTAAATTAAATTCTAAGTAAGTAATTAAAAATTTTTTGAGACGGACGAGTCTGGAAATATATAATCTTGATTAACCTCCGTACCTACTTTAGTACCCATTAGTAACTTTGGGTTGGTGGCGGATTGTAAAAGTATCACCCCGAAAACATAACAATTTAAAACATGGTATAAATTATATTCAAGAAACATTAAGTCTTAAGAGGCGAGAAACTTCCGCAGTTAAAATTTTGCGACCTGAAATGGATCGTAAACTAATGTACAAGATGTAACAAAATATCTAAGCATTTATGTCTTAGGAATGGGTGAGCAGAGCTATATGAAATATATTAATATAGGATATCTGTTTTATAGCTATGACGTAGAAAGGGACAGAGGTAGAATTTAACAGAGTTTTCAAAACACTTCGTGCAACTGACAAATAACAAGCAAATAATAATAATAATAGCTTAACAAATATATTTAAAAAAATCGACCTAATTATCGAAAAAAGTTAGCTACTTTGATTTTAATTTATTTTAATAACATTTTATTAATTTTTTTTAAAGAGCTAATGCCATTGCATTAGCTCGGTCAGGTATCAATGATGAGACACTGCAAATGGTCATTGCCAAATGTCAATAGAATTTGTTACACCTTAAAATAAAGGAGATGGTGCAGTTTATCGTGTGTTCGACTACACGTCTTCTTCTTCAGATCCTGGAGCACCTAGTGATGCATACAGCTCAGACAATATTCTTCTACCGCGCTCTCGTCTTTAGTCTGCGGCATTGGATATTCAAAAAGACTTGGAAGCGGCTAAAGTATCCTGGGAAACAACGTTTCCATGTGACACTGGGTCTTCCACGTTTGCGAGATCCTCCTGTAGGTTGCCAGTTCAAAGAGGCACGTACTTACCTACTTATGTTGTGGAGTTAGTGTCTCTCTATTTGTCAAGCTCTGACTTGGACAGTCGTGTTTATGGCCACAATAAACCGGCCACAGCAATAAAACTTTGTTTTACGCCGTCTGTTTCCTGGCTTTAGCAGTATTATAGTGTATGACGATTTGAAAGCCAAAGTAAGCAATGGCGGGGCCATTTCAACTCCCATTAACAGCCGTTAAAATAAAAAAAAGATCGTCTTTCCACTAGTCCGCCCAACTGCTTTTAATGCTGTGCTTTATTTAATAAGTAAAGTAAAGTAAAGTAAAGTTTAGAATATCTTTCACAAGAGCTGGGTTGTTGAATATAGAGGTGGATTTTTTTCAATCGATGACCATTGTGAATTCAAGAGCTGATGATAGTTACATTTAGCTAGATACGTATGTAAACAGAAGACGATAGCATATAACAAAAGAAATGTGCACATCCAAAGAAATTGAATTTCATTGAAAAGATCCGGACAAAAGATTTTGCACAATCCCGTGGGCGGGATTTGGGGGAAATACTTAAAGTGGCTTACGGTCCGCGATTGCGTGAGATAGGGAAATCCCACGTTCGTCTTCGGAGAAATATAAAACGTCCCTAATACGGATATTTAATAGGTAGCGGACGTATAGGGAACGCGGAGCGTTTGGCGTAGCAAATCTCTTTAACAGGTTCCGATATTTTTTCGTGGTAAATACTTAGCTTTGTAGCTTTGCTTTTAACTCACTAACTCTAGTGAAAGCGTGAAATGGAAAGCAGTAATACCTTTTTTTATGTGTGTGAGTAATCCGTAGTTAATTACATATTCAGTAATACCTTACTTTGAAAAGCAGTCTTGAACCCTAATATCCATTGAACTCTAACAATGGAACTTAAATTCAGTTTACTTTATTATAAACACTATAATATTAGCGGATTATATAAGTTACAACTATTGATTGCAAAAAAAAGTTGTGGTCGTAGCGAGTGGCGTAACAATGGCGTAGCACGTAGCATAGGAAAGGACGTAGCAGCTGACACACTTCCTACAAAAGGTACAAAATTGACGATGCAGAAATTCATTCATTCCTTCACAAAATAAAATTTAATAAGTAAATACTTTACAAAACTTTAGGTACTCCTCATATAAATACTAAATTTTAATCGTTAACTTAAACATTTTTCTCATTACTCTGATGCCATTTATCCCAATAAGTTTTCTTTTCCATTAATTTGACACACTTCTTAATTTGTTACGACCTGTAAAAGTCAGACAAATGTATAATAAAATCCTAGAATACAATTTGCTGAGAATAAAAGATTTTATTTACTTTCGATTCAAGATATCTATTTAATAAATATTAAAATAAAATTGGTATTGTTAGAGTTTAGAAACTATAGTCTTTATTGAAAATAAAAATATAAAAAATCTAGCCAAGTGCGAGTCAGGTCTCACCATACTCACCTTTACTTGTATGAGACTCCCTCTAAAATATAATTCTACAAATTTTAATGTTGATATAAGGATTCAAGGGAATAGATGTTTATGTGTGTGTGAAGTCTAGGTATATCTTTCCCGTTTACGAGTCAAAAGGGCATGACAGACGGACGGACGCACGACAGATCACAGCAATAGGGTTCCGTTTTACCCTTCAGGGTACGAAGCTATAAAAAGCTCATGCATCCGCTCATATGTCCACCTACCAGCCCACTTGTCCTTTACACATGTAATAATGTAAACTGTATCTAATATCAAAGCTATGTTATATACTAACATAATGATAGTAAGTCTCAGGATCTCTTCAAAGACTTCTGTAAAATTCAGAATAATGTTTTTGTACCACGTAAACAGTACTGAAATCCTTAAGGATCCCATACATCAATCTTAATAAAAATCGTCCAACTTGTTTCTCCCATAAGACTGCCTGTCTAAAGCATTTCAGCGTCTCTAAGTAATGACCATCGTTTATAGAGGTAGACGTGTAACGAAGTTTGTAAGTGAAGTTACCTATTGTAAATAGGTTCAATGGACGGGATTTGAATACTTTATATCGAGTTTTGTAAGCTTTTGATTGTCTACTATAAGTTTCAACGATAAATTGATGAAAATTTAGAGTGAATGCTAAGAAGATGGGATTTTTCTTTGCGATCTACACGAGTATTTATTTCTTGTAGGTCTTGTAGGTTCCTAGGCAGAGAAATCTTTCCTATTTAGTAGTTAGTGCATGGGCGAGCTTTTCTTTTACGACTGTGGATGGCAATCAAATTATCACGAATAAATTCGGATGAAATTGTATTCAGTTGCAGCTTGCAAAACTTTGTAACATAACAAAAGGAAGTAAGTTTTTTTTTATTGTATAAGGAGAGCAGTCACTGTCGCCATCACACCTTACTATAGTAACAGCTACCGTGGAGTGCCATGTACCAATGAGGTTTTTCGTATTTTTCGAAGACATACGTACATTTACCGACTGCTCTAACGGTGAAGGAAAACATCGTGAGGAAACCTGCACACTGAGATGACCAGTGTGTAAAATGGGGTAGGCACAAAAGATCCTCAAGGGTCGAAGTGCCGCTGGGTTATTCCCGGCCCCCATCATAACATAAGATAATATAGTAACAGCTATAGGTATTAGTCTCTATTACCACAGAGTACTATAAAACACAGCAATGCAAATGTTGCTGATTTGCGGCAGAATAGGTAAAAGCACGAAGGAACGAACGCTGGCCCCCTATTTTTTCTTTCATCCAAGGGCAAAAGTGGCTGACTCTTCACAGCGTCATAGCGTCATAGAAACGGCAAGCAGCCTGCGCTGTGTGCAATAACACCATGCATTCTCAACGACAAATGTCACCATCATGCATCGAATCAAATCAGAAAATGGTGACCACCTGCGACTTACCCAATCGCACATTTCTCTGAAACTACTGAATGAATTTAAATATGCTTTACTGAAAGCAAAAGCTAAGCTAAGCTTTTTTAGTTATTAAAGCTACATAGATTGTATAAGCTACTGAACTTATACAATCTATGTAGCTTTAACGTTATTTTATATTATTTATATTATTTTAGTTATTTCATATACTACTTACTATACTAACACTACTATTAGTACTAATTACAGGAGAAACAAATAAGTTTTACATTGGAGGACAGGATTAAGCATAAAAAACAGATGTTCCAGGGTACCCTAGTCCAAGTTCGATATTAAGTCAATACGTCAAATGTCAAAGTGACATTTGTCATTTTGACATTTATTACTGACTTTTGACACTTTAATATTAGACGTATTGTTTTAAAAATCTTGCCGTTCAACTTAAAATACATAGATTGTATAAGCTACTGAGCTTATACAATCTATGCAGCTTTAACAACTAGTTTTAATAACTAGTGAAAGCACACTTAAATAAATTCAGTAGTTTAGATTGTGTAAGTTGCAGGTGGTAATTTTCTGACCACCACTGTACACTTGATTCGATGCATGATGGTGACATTTGTTGTTGAGAATGCACGGTGTTATTGCAAACAGCGCACGTTGCCGCTTGCCATCTCGCAGCAAACCCGCTCCACAAACAATTTGTCACGTCCCGAGACCGGGTGCGTTCTACGAAATTCTTACAGAAATCATAAATAAAATTTAGCTTGAAATACACACGGATTTATTTTTAAGAAATAAATATTTTTAGAGAAATGCTGTGTGAATAATTCCAGATCGAAACATTACAATTTTATAAAACTGCTGGGTTTTATATGACATAAGGCCGTACATGAAAGTAAAGGTCTATTTAAAGGTAGGCCTTCTTCTTCTTCTAATCGTGTGTTTAGTGGCAAACCTATTGTCAGTTGTTCAGGGACTGCCTGTTTAAGCTCGGACTTCACGAAGCTGGTTGGGTTCTAGCTCGCTTCGCTGCATCCAATCATAATGCGGTTATTTCAAGTGGGTGAGAGGCGGGGCTTGAAATTAGCGCATGTGATTCTGTCCTTGCTCCCACCTAGATTAAGAGCCTCTCAAAATGGAAGGAGATAAGTATTTAGAAGCGATTAAAATGGTTTGTAATGGTAAAATTTTGAACTAAATAAACAATTCCTAGCTATTATCTTGAATTAACTCCTTATTTTCCCCTTTTCTTACCAACAGACGAGGTTGCGTCGCTAAAAAGTTAAATGAAAAGCTCGTTGCGCAACTTTTGATTGAAAACAAACAACGAAACGGTGGAAATTTGAAAACTCGGCAAGAAAATATTTACAGAAACCTTATACATTGCCTTCTAATAATAGTACAATAATGTTGAAATGAAATTCATGGAACTTTGAACAGTGGGTGGCTCTAGAACCGCCTTTAAAAATTTTTGAGAGTTATCATAATACGAATCTTATATACGGTTCTCATAACTATAGTCCCCTGACTTTTTTAGTAAGTATAACAAACCTAATAATATGCTTTGCTCGTAAGTTGGCAAAAGTGTTGATGGCACCTCGAAATGCGTTTCTTTTAGTGAATTTACATTTATATTACCTGAGTTTACCTGGTTACGTGCTGCATATGAAACACAGCTAGATGCGGGAATTTTCCGCTTCTTGCACTCTAATCGAAAATTCTACGTGGCGAGAAAAATTAGAAGAAGCTGTTGAAATTGTTCCTTATTATATATAACTTGATTCCCACGAGTCTCCAATTTGTTCATGGTGGATTGAATACAATACAATGGAGGGTGTATTTCGGTCGTCTTTTATGACAGTTATATACGGAGTTAGCTACTAATTTTTAAAATTAAACCGCTGTCATGGTTGATATATTAATACCACATTAATGCACTGTTTTACATAGTTTTCATCTCAAAGTTTTTTTTAATGGCCTTTATTGTGTTTCAGGCACAATAATTGCGCCAATGTCGCGTATTAGAGAAAACACGAAAAGATAATTGGCCGGTTATTTATTTGTTTAAATTTTGTGACTTCTTTATGCTGAGAGTCTAAAGTTGACCGGCATCATCTAAAACAAAACAACACAAACATTTATGGACAAGGACAACACAGAAAGATATAGATGTACAAATAAGAAGACATGTAAACAACACAAGAAACGTTAGGTTGGAGTTTTATATTGAACATTTGAATATATTTACATAAATATTTAATAAAGGGAGAATCAACATAGGTTAAAACATCTTAAAGTTGAGAATGTCTAGGTTATCTGTCGGTTTGTTTACGTTCTCGTTGACATTTAGATTTTTAATTATTTTCATGGCACAAGCCACTAGGCTCTGGCCAAATATAAACATATTCATCAGAAGTCGTTTTAAGTGGAACGGAGAAAGCACGAGAATGATTTTGCTAAGTGACATAGGGCCTTTATTTCAGTTCCACGATTGATTGAGAAAACGTTGGTAGCTCATTATGAATGGTAAAAAAACACAGTTGCCATCGAAAAAAATCGATATTGTCTATAGTTCTTTTCATTCGAACCTTTTTTTTTTATGTATCGGACGGAGAGCATCGCCTTTTCCAAAATATGAAGGAATTTGCCTCCAAAATGAAGAAAAGCACTCTTAGAAGGCTAGCCCTTCATTTTCTGTAACTTACAGCCATGAAGTATTAAATTTCCAGCCCGTACCAGGTCAGTATAAAGTCATGTAGAATTTTCACTTTTCGTGGTAATTTTATTCAGTTTTCGCGTTTAGAATACATATTGAATCAATTCATCTAATCTAAATCGTGTTTCCATTAAGTTTTCCCCAAGTTCTACCAATTTTTCTTTGTTCGGAAATCATATGGTCATCGAAGGTCATGTCTCAAGGACATGCACCATGTGTCTGTAAGTAGGTGCAGTCAGAGAGTAAAGCAGTGCAATTGATTTGTTTCAGACGGGACATATGATAACCCAGGATTTGGGATTTCAATATTTTTCAATGTGATGGACTGAAGCTTTAAGGCTGACGGAAAGACGTCACTGGCCAACCAGGAAGGATACCTGCAGTCCTGTATATGTAAACCATAATCCTGTGTTATGTTCCTGCGGTGTTTCCGGCCAACATAATATGATGGACCTTGTCGTTCTGTTTATCTCGTGTAAATTATATTTTCGTACAACTGTAAGTAGTTAATGTAAGGTCGTAAATTAAAACAAATTTAATAGAAGTTAAACCATACTTTTTATTTAATTCGGTGAGCGGTGTAAAAATTATCTTACGTAATAAATGTACAGCCCCCTAGGAAAGAACAATTCACATGACACATGACATGACTGTACACTTCGTAATAATAATATCCCTAATCTTCTATAAATATAAAAAAAGTTTGTTTGTTTGTATGCGTTCCTATACTATTCATCCGATTGCGATGAAACTTTGGTAAATTGTTGTGAGCACGCCCGCGAAGATTTCGGAGTCAAAAAAAGTCCACGCGAGCTAAGCCGCCGGGGAACAGCTAGTTAATTATAAATATATGCAAGTTTAAAAACAGTAGCATTAATGATGAAAATTTATGTAAATAACTAATATTTTTGTAATCTATTCCAATGAAAATCTTTATAGTAATCTCTAAAAAAGTATACTTTTACTTCTTATGATAGGGTAGACAAGAATATCAACTCCGAACTTTATTATTCATGCGCGTCATGTATTTACAAGTGACTTTTATTCTCACAAGAGCACAGATACTTTGACTTGAATATTGAACACGCATTAGTATACAATGCTCGTGATAGAAGGAGGTAAGTCACTACCTACATGGAACTTCTGGAAACATATTAAGATTTCAATCTAGAGACTCTTTAAACACTGTGTGGGCAGAGAGTGTAGCGTTCTCTCGCATTGTATCTGAAAGCGAAGGGTCAGAATACTTGACATCATTGTATGAAAATGCAGCATCATTTTCATAATTTATATCTAACTTTACATTTTATAAAATAAAATAAAAATATTTCATGTTGCTAACAGTCTCAAAATATATTAAATTATGTAGTACATGAGCAACAGGCCACAAACGTCCACAGGTTTCATAATTACAAACTTGTTAAACCTGTATTATAGCGGTTGATAAAAACTGTACCGACGCGAAAAAGGCCACATTATTGTTGGCATCTCCAGAGACTTTGGCGCCATTTCTACATTATTCATTCGTACCCTCATAACTTTGGGAACAATCGCGAACATTGGTACTTACACAATAGGTACCTACTGGAAATGTACCTAGGTTTATCCGCAGCACATAATAATTATTGTTTCATTTCTTTTTATTCGATTTCGCGAACGAAGTTACCGAGTTTCTTCTTTCAAACAAAGCGAGGTAAGTATTGTTTGTTTTTATTTGATGGATTTCCGTTGAAACGAAAAACGAAACAAATATCAGAAAAATCTTGGTTGAAATGTTTACAAAGTTTCTGCACTAGTTCAAAAGCTGAATTTCAATGATATATTGCTTGAAGTAGAATCAGTTTTGGAGTAAGATCTCCAAGTAATTCTAGTAAAAGAGTATTAGATATACGTATACACTTTAATTTTGTACGTCACTGAATAGTTTCCAAATGAAGAATATTTACATCACTGGATTTATGTATATTTACCACGTAATGACTACTATGAACTGTATAGTAATAATATAATATAAACATGCATTAATAGTGATTTCTTTATTAAAAAAAATATTTCGTGAAACAAAATAAATTAAGGATTCTCATTTTCAACTCAATTTTGTACAACAACCAATTTTCTACTTCCTAACCATGCTGTGTTTACACGTTGAGGGTTACGACCTAGCTCATAACATTATATTGATTTTTCTGTAATTTCTCTGGTTGTAATCTGTTGTGTTTACCTAATAAATAAATTAAATTCTCATCCCATTGAAACAAGTTTGCCAAAAACTTGTAGATGCTTGTAGCTTCGGGTAAAAGGGGTCATAATTCAGGGGAATGTCAATAAATGAAAAGGGATCAGATTCCGCCGGCGGGATCACGAGACGTTTCCTCTCACCGGGACCCTCTTTGCGTCCACCCCAACGATCATGGTATAGCGATGACACAACCTATATATCTACTTTAACGCTACCACAGTAGATATAAGTCCAGTATACTCGTATCTTCGTATAATGCCGTGATACGCAGAAACAAAATTTAAGACTTGAATTTACCCATTTAGTGTAATTACACACTTCATACTTTTTCATAAGTGTGTGTGTGTGTGTGTGTGTGTGTGTGTGTGTGTGTGTGTGTGTGTGTGTGTGTGTGTGTGTGTGTGTGTGTGTGTGTGTGTGTGTGTGTGTGTGTGTGTATGTATCCTGTCTATGTATAGGGCAGGCCTTGTCCATAACTTTCGACAGTACAGCATCAAAACGAGTATCTTTTATGTTTTAGTTCGGAACCTTTCTCATCGTTATTCTATTGATGTCTGTTACCGAATCACTTCGAAATAAGACTGTATAACTGCATAAAACGGGTAGACAGTATTTTATCATCTAGAAAAATAGGTACTTGTACTTTAATCGAATAACATGAAATTGTAAAAAGGAATAACTTGTCGTAAAGGGAGAGCCCCTAACAGATTATTTTCAATTACTTCACATTCGTAAAAACCACATAAAAAGTCATTTTCCGAAATAGCCTCCACCTGTTTCGGAAATTGACTTTTAATGTGGTTTTTACTAATGTGAAGTCATTGTGAAGTCAAATGACCTCCACCTATTTCGGAAATTAACTTTTTACGTGGTGTTTACTAATGTGAAGTCATTGGAAATAATCTGTTAGGGGCTCTCCCTTTACGACAAGTTATTTCTTTTTACAATTTAATGTTTTTTATGCAGTTATACCCATTTTATGCAGTTATATAGTCTTTATTTCTAAGTGATGTTATGTGAATTGAAGACTTAACTTTAAGGACGTTTCGTGCAACGGACGGTCAATTACATACGTTGGAAAATATTTGTAATATATGTATAACAAATTCAAGGAAATTCTTAACACGATTTGTTTTGCAGGCTATATTAATGTTGTAAACATTTGTATAGTAACCATCGCAGTCTCTACTCGTACTATTCCCAAGCAGTGAATATGAAATATGAATAGAATCGCTGCATCCTACTCTGGGAATGCCTGAAAGGGAATTCGCGTTTATTTTAATAGAAATATTTCAGTTACATTTTACCCGTCGAATTTTAAGAGGGTCTATTCAGTTTCTTATACGAGTACTCGTATGTATAACGAACGACTTTTGTTCTAAGTAGGTATTCTGCGAAATTTTAGTTTTATGCTTGTAAAAGTGATACGGATAAAAATGTTGGTAGGTTAGTAGGAAGTGTGTGATCGATTTTTTAGAACATTCGGATACAGTTGTATTGTATTTGCCTCAACTATAATTTTAGATAAAAGAAGATGGCCTACCACAGTACGAAGAAGTTCTTGCCATTACGAAAGGGTTTATAAAACTTTTTGTTTAAATTCAACGCGGAAGAGAAAAAGAAATACGTGAAATTATTTATAATTTCTTGTAGTATCTCATGCACTAATTCATTATTTTAAGACAACTAAACTTTTAAGAAAATCTTAAATTTAATAATTGTTGATCAAGGTCAAGTGAAAGTCACATCAGAGATTTTATTAATTACAAAGTGATTTTAAGTTCAATAACCTAAAATATTTATAATACGATTTCCATTGGGAAATAATAAAGATATCTGCGTGTTTATCTTAATTTGGGCTATCGTATTATAATAATTAAGATAAACACGCTGATATCTTTATTATTTTCGTGTTTATCTTAATTTGGGCTATCGTATTATAAATATTTTATTTTCTTCTGCAATGTCGTGATTGTTTTGTTTTTATAATTAAAAAGTTAAATCGCTGAGTCTCACTTTGTATGGGCGCGAATCAATCTACTATTAGATAATGATAATTTTAACTAAGAACCTACGTACCTATAAGTTTCTGAAATAATAGGAGGTTCTATTTTTACCTGAGATTGGAGGTGGTTCCTCTGTCTACCCCCCGGGGATTATAGACATGATAGAAATGTTGTTTTATGATTTTTTACTGATATTTAACGAAATAAATTGTAAAAATCCAATAGATAGAAGTTATAATAATTTTTTATGGTTAATACTTGCGGTTGTTGGTACTTGGTGAAACTTGTAGTACATGATTAGACTCAAATAATTTACTGTTTCACGGGTTTTTACTGAATGTTATTAATTACGACCGGTTTCGTTTACACATCTTCAAGTATTTAATATATTTATGTATTTAATATCTTCTTCAGGTATTAAATACCTCAAGATGTGTAAACGAAACCGGTCGTAATTAATAAAATACAGTAAAAACCTGTGAAACAGTATATTATTTGAGTCTAATCATATATTTTTTTATGTTTATCGATCAATTTAATATTATTGACATTTTTTTTTTCTATGTGAAAATATAATATAATATAATACTAAAATAATACTAAAGCTAAAACTAAATTAAGGCTAAGAAAACTAAAGAGTAAGATCCAAAAGACCCAAGATCTGGCTCCTATTTGGCCCAGCGGATTAGCTTAGCTATCCAACGGGGCAACGCAGCCAGTCTCTTGGGTACACTGCCGGATGTGGGGGACTTAACCCAATTTTTTTATCTTTAGTTTTCTTAGCCTTAATTTAGTTTTAGCTTTAGTTTTATTTTAGTATTATATCAATAAACTAAAGTTTAAAAATTATCACTTAAATTTTATAATGTCATTAATGTATGTTTGGTAATTTCGATCTCGTTAAGTGGAAAATACAGCCCACTATTACAATAAGCCAGTATGAATACTTATATTTTATTCGATATTCAATAAAAAATTTCACAGAGCACTTCACTTCGAGCGTTTCAAAAAAGTGTGCACTCATTTATTTTGACGGAAATGATCCTCTTAAATTCACAATTCGTTAACGTGAAAGCACGGTACACAAACAAAAACCCATTTGGAACAAGATACAGCGGTCCCGATTCCCGATTTGGAAACAATTAGGGGTCGGTAATGACGGCCGGAGCTACGGACACGAGAAGGGTCGCTTGGGGCAATTTTTGCATTATTGTTGTTTATTTTGTTCTGTTTGTGAAGGTGTTTTGGTAGAATAGAATAAATAACGACACATCTAATATCTTCCGGTTTTGCTAGCCTGAAAAAATAGGTAAAGGGAATGAAGCGCCACGTATGCTCGTTGGGGTCGTGGTCGCATTTAAAATCTGTAAGTCTTTATCTGATCTATTGTCATCCTTATTCTCAGTGTATGTCGACTTGGACCTTATAAAACTTACTCCACATTAGAAATTTAAGAAATCCTCGACTCACCGTTTTGTGAAGTTGCCTTATCTTCATCAGGCTCTCATGGTTCCAGATATGAGATTGGCATTATGATCCAAAGAGGTCCTAAACATTTCAGTTCAAACTCGAACAACATAACAAGTACTGTTCCATCTGGAATCAAAGATACATCCCAAAGATACACCCCAAAGATACATCTGACATCAAAGATACACCCCAAGATCTTGGAAACCAATGGTCTAATTTTTATCGGACATACCTAGTTAAGAAAACTCTGGACAAAATTATCTAAAAAAACCGCGTCCAAATCGGATCATCTGTAGTTGAGTTATGAAGTCACAGATAAACAGACATAGATAAAATATATGACTTATAACACCCCTCATACGGTCTGGGGTTTAAAAGATGTCTATGCAAATTGTATCGCCCAGCTGACACGTAATTTTGCATTTGTTCGATCTAATCTATTTCTTGATTCAATGATAAGTATTTGGTCCACTCCCAAATTAAGGGTAAGTCCACTAAGTTCTCCTAACAAAATCTGAATTTCTATGCTTTATGGTTTTTTCTCAGAGAGAAATGTCTGAGAACGTACCAGTAGATACCAAAGTTTAAATTCTTTGGGGGAATTATCTACATTAATTTACTGCACGAAAAGAATTCTCGTAATAACCCAGTTTAAGCATGAAAGCCGTTTTAATGACTAGAGGCTATTATTTAGCAAAAAGGAGGTCAAATTTCATTCCGCATTTATATGCAGTGAATTAAAATTGTGAAACTGGGCGACTTCTTCGTTTACTGACTTATTTCCAGTTCCAGGGAATACGACAAGCAAAATGCATCATAAATTAACTTTTGAATAACTAAATGTTTTATTTTCGCGCTAACATTTTGACATGGAGTCTATTTCGTGTCTAACTCATTCGCTTTGTATGTAAGTGAATTTGTGTCAAGTCACCGTGACGTTAAAGTGTATTTTCAGCATACCACTGGCTCTTGAACTATTTAACCTATCATAATGGAAGTTATACCATTGGATAGAGTCATTCGGCGTCGTTCTAACGATATCTAACAATTACTAAAACATTGTTCCCCTCTTCGCTACAGCTTGCGGAAGTGAGTCCTTTCGGACCAAAAACAATTACCGACTTATGTAAAAATACTTTAACTTTAGAACTATTATAGATATCGAAACACTTGAAACTGCGTTGTAATGAGCTTAAACTACGCTACGTAAACAGTCCACGGTCTCACTTCGCATCTGGTTTTAACAGTTGAAAATAATTGACAAGTTTCATCAGTTGTGACCTCAGGTCTCGCATAACATGCCGTGATATAAAAAGGAAGCGCAGCCAAATTCGACAAACACCCATGTCTAACGCAGAGCAAGCATGTCTATCGTTTCTGACAAAATAAAACAATTGGACAACTACGAGCAAACCAGTGGCTTTTCGCGTGTTGGTCCAATGTTGGAGTTGCAGAATAGATTCCGTGTTTCGGCAGATCCCTATTGCCTGGCAGGTTTTTTATCGATGCATTGTATTGTAGTCTGGAAATAAATACGGGTGAATTTTTAAATATTAAGTATTCGATAGAAAAATATTAGTAGTATTAGTAGTAGTAGTTTCAAAAAATTCGCGTTTGGTTTCGCAAATAAGATAAACTATATAGTGTTTTTCCACTTCAGGAACTACCGCAATAAATTATACATTATTCAGTATAGATATTTATTTCACCAAAATTAATGTAAGTATTTTAAAAATGTAGTGCTTATTCCCCGCTTTTCCCAGGTCCACCTATTTATTCAGTCAACGCATGCGTTGCCCCTTGCAAGTTGCAACTATTGCTCACTTAGATTCAGAAAACATTAATAAATGAAGTCCACACGGAAAGACCCTGCAAGGAATATAAAAACACTCGCCATATTTCAGAATTAAATGGTACTACTTTTTTCATATTAAACTCCCATGACGCCCTCTTGACAGTGATTTTTGTTTGTTGTTTTGTTTTCTGTCAAGAAAACAAATATAACCCTGATATGATATGTCACCTTTTTGTAGAAATAGAAATAAAAATTCCACTTGAAAGTGATATTTGTTTTCAATCTAATTACTTATTAAAGAGTTTACATGAGGCAGAGGCATTTTTTTTCAGGTGGGTAAGAGCTATCGGTGAGCAATAATAATCTTCTTTTCCTATATAAATATAATATAGGTCGCTTCTAGAGCACAGTTGGCACAGTCTATGCGGCACTAGGCGACTTTGCATAAAATTTTTAATATAAGGCCAAATTCTGTATCCAAAATTTATAGCGTGCAGATAACGGCTGCGGAAAATTATGAATAGATTTACTCAACGGCTCCGCCCTGCGTGGAACGTGCTATTTCGGCTTTGCTTTGCTAATTTGCATTTTTATTACATACCCACGTTTTGCGCTGTCCAATTTCAGATAACCTACCAAAAAAAATCTTAATTCTATTATTAACTTTTAAAACCAGGAAGTAACAAACACCCGGGGACCATTTTTTCTTTTAACCACGTTTAAAATCATTATATCACTGTCGTTATAATACACTAGTTTTTTATATCTAGATATTTGTTTTTAATCTCTAGACATGAATTCAAAAAATTTAAAGGTACTATAAACGTAAAAAAAAAAATATGTTTCAAATGTTTGACGTAATTTGCTAGTATACAGACTCGTTCAGTCATATTCGTAGAAGGTAATATCACTAAAACGTCACCCGTATACTGGAACTACATATTTTATAACTAGTGTCTACTTTACTGTCTGAAATATTTTTGAACAACTTTTATATAAGTAGGTAGATTTTGCAATGCAACAAATTCGTGCATTCGTTTAATGAAAGTAATTTCCTCCGAAACGACAACGTTTCCTACTTTAAATTCGTGTTCATACAATTTTCCAATTTCCTCGTGCTATGAACAGAACACGAACACTGAGACTACTATATCCGCTACATGACATCACATGAACGAGAGGAATGTGTCAAAGGGTCCCTCAATAAAAAACGTTCTTAGAAATAATTCTTGGAGTATTTATTCGCGCTTTGTTGACAGTTACTGTCAAACAAGACAACTTACTGTCTAGTATCGTTGTAAAACTATCGATAGATTGGAAGCAGATAGATTTTAGTCATAAACCATAACACTATCTATGGTATCGACGGGTCATGATACATTAAAAAAAATTAGGAAAAATTAAGAAAATAAGAATAAATAAAATATAAGTTAGTAAGTACTTACCTTTTTCTATTACAAATCCGTCAAGTCAAAAAAATCAAGTATAAAATTGTACTTTTATTCACTGAGTAGATTGTAAATGATTGTTATCTAAAAGTTTTAGACTTATAAATTACCGTTAAATACCGGTAAATTGCGGGCCATTTACATATATATCTAAAATTAATTTTAAGATTTTTCATTCGTACTTGAAAGTTCACCTAAAGACGTTATCGAAATAATTTATTTTCGTCATACAGGCTGTCCCGAAAAGGAGAGAAGTCTGAGGTACTTTGGAATGTAAATCGTTCTGGTGAACCGCGCTTCGCCGCGTTTCAACTCCCAACGTGATTTGTAGCGCCCCTCTGCTTCTACTCGTTCTTCTAACAATTTTTACGTATCGAGAAATATTACTGAGAATTCTACAACTCAATTCTTACAACTAGAATTCTGAGTTAAATTGTTGAAGAACTAAAAATCTAAACTAGATAATTAAAACAAGTCTAGAGAATATACATTTTTGGTAGATTTTTGGTAGTGGTAGATCCTAAAGTGAAGGATCGCCTGGGGTGGTACCACCCTCTTATCTATTTCTGCCGTGAAGCAGAAATGCTTGCATTTCTGTGTTTCGGTTTGAAGGGTAAGAGAGCCAGCGTAATTTCCGGCACATGAGGCATTCCATCTTAGTCCTCATGGTTAGCAGCGCATCAAAAACCCTCCCATATTAATAAAGTGAGGTGAGATGTCTATGGACGACGGTGACCACTTACCATCAGGTGGCCCGTTTGCTCGTCTGCTCTCCTAATTTAATAAAAAAAAAAACTACTAAAAACTATATAAACCTGAGAATTAAACCAAAGAACAGTTGACAGTTTCCAAGAAAAGATTTTTACATCCATTTAGGGTTCCGTAATCAACAAGGAACCGTTATAGTTTCGTAATGTGTTTATGTCACAGGCGTTTTACTCCCTCATGTTTGCACATATTGGAATGTGGAGTGAAGATGTATAGTCAGTCATAACAAATAGACGAAAAAGAAAAATACCAATTAAGTAAGTCCCTAATTTTTTTAAACCCCATACAACGATGAAACTAAACTCGACAAAGTTATAGTGTACTAGTAGTTTTGCAACATCTGTGTGAAATTGATGTCAAAATATTTTTTTTGGGTGGTAATTAACCAAACTTGTATTAAATAGCAATCTAACCCATCCGTGTCGGATTCGCTCCGACATGTAAGTTAGCTTGCAGGCAAGAACGTGCAAGCGGTTTTTTCTGGATTGTTATAAATCCGTCGATGGACTTAGTAATTTAGAGGTTAATTTATTAATTCATTATGACCTAAATATTAGGTAATTTACTAACACATAGTTTCTAAGTCTACTAAACTAACACCAATAGGGACATTTATATCTGAAATAAATATTAATTTAATTTAATTAATCGAAACGCTCAGTCAAATAATTGTTGTTCTTTACTTAATGGTTTATTCGTAATAATCAGTTGGTTTTATAAACAATAGAATTAGTTTATATAGGTTGTTAGGTTATTGTCGTCAAATGAAATTCCGGTCGATTTGATTGATAATTCTCCATTTTTTGTGGTAAGTTACATTTTTCCCGATAGACCGGCTACGGGAGGGTGTGCTCGAGACGCTCTTGGCAGTTCTTTTTTTACAGGCAAATTATTTATGAAAATTAACTATAAAACGAGTGATGTACATTATACCCCTTCGTGTAATAAAACTGTATGTAAAGCTGCTAGAGAAGGTTTTTATATTTCCTATCTATTGAATAACTTAAGAAAATTTTAAGTTCTTGTTTTTATCTTGTTGACAAATGAATAAGTTTTAAAACTTGATGCTTGGGACAGCAAAGTTGGAACCGAATGCATCTAGTAAACTTGTCACTTCGCACTCGGCTAGTTGTGTTTAATAAAATTTTAATAAGTCGAAAGGTTCCCACCTAATCGATTAGACCAAGTGGTGTATCAGGCCATGAAATTGAATCGCATATAAATACGTAATTAATAATGATAGGCTATATTTATTGGGGAAAATGGAAACTCAAGTTGAACTGGGCCCATTATGGGCACCTTCAAAGCAATAAACGAAAATAATTGAATTGATCGCAAAAGAAATTCCTGAGAGTTAAATGGAAAATTAATTAAGTTGATCTTTGTCGAGCTAAATCAATTTATTTTATCGGCCTCTAGTAGCTCGATAGGAAATGAAAACGTTTGAGTGTGGGTAATAAAGGATTTAAAACGTACGTTTAATAGACAGATCCAGATTAGTCTTATAAATTAAAATTGAAGACGCGATTATTATGGATTTTAAATGGAAAAGCATTTCTCTGCATGCGTATTTAATAGCAGAGTGGGGTACATAATTAAAAGAAATAAGCATTAAGGCAACGAAACAAGCACCACTCCCGAAAACAAATTAATTTATCCTTATATTTAAGGCATTTATTAAAAAAGTGGACAGTAGAAGTGTTTTGAGGAAGACTTTAGTAAGTACTTTTTGTTACTTATTAGCTACATTTCCAATCTTATTGATCAAGAGAAAATTAATAATAATTAAATGATCACCAAACTTACGGTTCGATTTATCGATGTCTATAATACTTAATCTTTAACGTTGTAAGTGGTAAGTATGGCTTAGTGGCTGCGCTCCCAATAATGGACTTTCCGTGTATTCTTTAAAACTTACTCCACGAGCCAAGGGGAACTACTACTTAGTTTCTGAGACGTTTCTATTGTCGGGATTTATAAAAATAGTCCTGAATAGTAATTTTGTTTGTGTCGAATAGGTATTATTTTTTGCACGAAAATGTAGAAAACTTAATTAAAATTGGAATTTGCCGCAAGGCATTAAGCTCACCTGTACACAAAAGTGTAAAAGAATAAATAATATAATTTCAGAATTTGTTTCTCCCCAGAATTTAAATTTAAATTCTCCCTTCCTCATAGACGCAGACTGATCAGTACATAGGGTACACTGAAAGTTTTGCGCTCCTGGCCGCTTATTGATGTTTTAATTTCGAATGTTATATATTTTTTAAACATAAAACTCTTTGATTAAAATAATTTTTAGCGGGATATCGCTTGTCAATTGTTTTTTATCACAAGTCGAAGTTCATTATCCGTAGCAAAAATAGAATTAACGCGAAAAGATTTTAGGGCGATGATTTTTTTTTATTATAAAGTTCCCTTTCACCGGAAAATTGCACTGCTCGTCTTCAAAGTGCTTTTGGGAGGGAAGCACCTCATCTGTCCACCATAAGGCGTTGGTACGCTGAATTTGATCGTGGCCAAGTTTCAAACTTTCAGAAAATGGGTTGAACGAATAAAATAGTGTTTAAAATGTAACGAAGAATACTTTGATAAACAATAAACATATTACTTTATGTATAATCTGTTTTATTAATGAGTGCCCCACGTACAGAATTGGAGAAAACAAAGTGTTTGTTTCCTGTCAATCAATGTTAACCAAAAAATATAGAAAATTAAAGCTCTATCAACTCTTTCACCAAATAACGGAAAAAACCCATGAATTATTTTGTACGAGTATGTAAAGTAAAGTAAAATACACTTTATACTTACTTTATACTTTATTTATTTGCACACATAAACCACACATGAAAAAAACAACAACAAGAAATTTGACGTACACAGGTAGAAACACACACACACACACACACACTTTATTGCACAAATATAAAATAACAAACATGAGATAGAAAAGGATATAGTGAAATACAATTTAGGCGGCCTTATCGCTAAAGAGCGATCTCTTCCAGGCAACCTTCGGGCAGAGGAAATGATATCGAGAAAGAGGTAGTAGGTGTGCAAGGTTTATGGAAAACGTTATATAACATAATTTTATTTACAATAATAACATATAATACTAAGTACATAAAATAAATAATAATAATATACGTAATATATGGATACTTAAATAAATAATGAATGATAATGTATGTTGCCCGGTTAAAGATATATATTATAATATCTTTTCTCAATTACATAAACATTGTTATAGGTCGAACATCATAATTGGTTTGTTTGTGATATAGTGTGTTAAATTAGGTTTAAAGCTGTTAAGATGGCGAAAAAAAATAACTAAAATATTTTAAATTTGAGCTTTTGAGTTTATTTTTTATTTTATTTATTACACTTGAGTGTAATACAATGATCATCTGCTCTCTCATCCTACTCTCCTTCAAAGCCAAAGGTCAGATTTGTCGCTGGTTATGACGTTTAATTTACCACTGGAGCTGAACTTGGGTTTAAGTTCAACCATGGCATGTTCAACAATGGTTCATGAGCCTATGTCTAGTTTACTTGTCGCAAATGTAGATGGATAATTTGGAATACATAAGACATTTTTTTTTATTATAAGGCTGATTAATATTCTAGAAATTATTCTTAATATATTTAAGACTATTCAAACATACCTATTTTTATTATTTGTTCGTATAGGTTAGATTAGTACATATCCTATGAATGTGCATAGGATAAGTAGGTACTTTGTTTTTATTTGGTTTCAGTTTGGTGATGGCAACTTGTGTGATTATTATTATAACTGTAGTATTCCATAGTCAGAGTAAACATTAATAACTTCAATATATTGTACAAACTTGAAAAAAATACTTACTTACTTACTTACTCCGCTGGCGCAGCGACCCTAAGTGCATCTTGGCCTCCGATACCAAAAAGCGCCATCGCTCTCTCTCCTGCACAGACATCATCATCATCATCATCAGCCTATTAATGTCCCCACTGTAGGGGCACAAGCCTCCCCTTGAACAACGGGGTACGGGCCATGATCCACCGAGCGGGCCCAGTGCTGATTGGTGGATTTCACACGCCTTCGAAAACTTTTAAATTTCCTCAGACATGCAGGTTTCTTCACGATGTTTTCCTTCACCGTTAGAGCAGTCTATAAATGTACGTAAGTCTTCGAAAAATTCGGAAAAACTCATTGGTACATGACATTGCATGGTTTCGAACCCGAACTTCCCCCGCATGGGAGTCCGACATAGACATATCATAGGTCAAATATTTCAAATTATCATCTATGTTTCCGATGAGTAAACAAGACGCCGTCTCCAGAACTATTATAAGCACTAGATGTTAATTCAAGAGTGTACAGCAAACTGTGGAAGTTTCCCACCCGGGGGCTTTGTTAAATAGGAAAAGTTGATAATACGAGATATTTTTACGTCCTTTACAAGCTGGTACGGGTTGCGGCGAGAGATACCTATTCGGTAAAAATAACGTGAGAACGTTATGGAAGTAAGTATTCTTATAACACTGTATTTCAAAGTTCTTGTACAAAGTTTTTCAAATGTTCTAAATAATAAAGTTACTGGTGCTGAGCTTGTGTAGTGCACTTTAGAGGTTCTCTCCAAGATAATTAAATTGATCTATAACTTCAGCATTATAAATACAGGATGTTTAGCTTTATTATAACAACATGGTAAATGTACATTGGACATCAGGCTATAACCTTCAGTTAAAAAAAAGTTTGGCTAGCAACCTACGAGCGCACGCCAGGAGCTAAGCAGGGTTCGCCGTCGACGGATACGTCGTGGAGGACATCATCATCATCATAACCTTCAGTACTTCATCGCTTTATCTCATTTGACACATACATACGAATGTCAAGGAATCATAACAAAAATCATTGCAACAAGATTCCACGGAGCATAGCGTGATGTTACTTCCACTGTACCTAATATGTTTTTATATAGTAAGAGAAACTCACAATTTAATTTCGTGGGAGAAATTATGAACTGGAAATTGACTGTTAGCAAATTGATTCAGTTTAAAAAAATTATAATTAAAATTGTCTGAACCAATGTTGTGGAAGTGATTTTTTAATTTCCACCGAACGGTTTATCAAGTTGAAAAAAGTCCAAACTGAAAAGCAATTTCAAAAGTATCTAAGGGACTTATTAACCTCCAACCTCCTCTTAAATATATTTCTATTTCAAAAGCTACTATTCAGTTCGGGAATATTTAGAAGTTATAAATTTAGAAATTATTATACGATAAGAACTACTCTTACAAACTTACTATACCGACAAGGTTAATCATGTTAGGACTAAATAATTGTACATAATACGATCTGTATGTAACTCATGATTATGGATGAATAAATGAATTATGAAATCTAAACGCTATTTAAAATAAAAAACAACATCAAGTAGGTTGTGGCGACGCACGACACGCGCGCCACAACGTAGAACGCGCTATCAAAATTTTTCTGGGACTTCGTATATATACAAGTTCCAAACATCCATAGTTGGACCAGGACATATGATCACCAGGCACAACACCCCGCCTGGTAGAAGATCTTCCCTTTTCCCTTTTATTTAACTGACGCTACGTCATCCGTGTCCTCACATAGCGCGTTCCTACAAGGTATATGTAAGTGAGATTAAAGCTATGGGCTAGCATCTCGTTGTGTGTAGGTAAGAAGAAGTCAAAGTTGTTCCTTGTGTCTTTAAGGAGGCTGAAACCAAAGGCATTAGGCCGAAGGCGATACGATGTGAAGTATCTTTGGTTTAAGATTAGGTTTAGTTTGTAAAATATGACATAGGTATAGGCAATTGAATTAATTATAGATTTTGATCCGCTTTTGGTTGAAGTGAACAGTTTCTTGGAAGAAGTTAATAAGCTGATTTTATATGCTCATATTGAAACAAGTTCTTGTTTGAAGTAAACAATCTTTTCTTTCATAGACAATATATTTAATGCTTCATATGGCTATATATACTTAGATGTTATGGCCGAAGTTTGAGGAGCTCGTAGCCTAGTTGCGAGCACGGTTCGAAAGTGATCGTTGGCGCGGTCGGTACCTGGATGGGTGATCGCTAGTGGCATATTTCATCCTCTGTACCTCGGAAAGCACGGCCTAAGCAACTCTGACAAATAGGTTGGCCACTAACCATACGATAAGCAAGCAGCAAGCATGGTCGAAGAAAATCAAAACCAAAAGATTCCTCGATACTTGAGCCACAGCTCTAGTTTTCTCAAATTATAGCCTTCCCTCCGGCCGTTTAAATAATCTCGGCATGCAATAAAAGCGGGCGATATATTGCAAGTTCAGAGCCATTAGGGCAGCGCAAACATCGTAGCCGACTAATGGCTGCCTGACCACGGACAAACTTGGGTCTTGACGTGCTCTGCTATTATTTACACGTACTGTGAACTTTATATACCGGCTGTTTATTTAGCTAAGATAACAGTAGGTGATGCCACTGTTAGTTTATTTTGACTTCGGCGGTAAAGATCGTGAAAGAAAAACCTATGAAAAATTGCTCCGCAGGCCGATCTTAAACTGCAGTGGTGCTAGGATTCGTACAGCTTAATTTTCCTCTCGTCAGACATACTAACAATAACAGGTGCATACACACACACACACTCTAACACGCATACACTCATCCTCAAACTCACGCACACACACCCTCTCACAACAAGTATGAACAGCATAGACAACATAATGGATAAATAGGTACTTACGTTTTTTATATAAGTGTATCCCCAAGCCATTACATTGTTGCTATCTACTAGGCTGCAAGACGGCCGATGGGGCCAGTGCTGGTAGTAGACACCGATGTCTTACTTACCGATACATTGTAACTACATTGTTGTTAAATGATTGTAATTTGAATGTTGTTTGGTTAAATACATATTTTTGTATTTTGTATATTTTTTTTAATTATATAATTATTTTAAAATATTACTAGTAGATACCTTATAAATAATTAATTATTTTCAATGTTTTTCTTTATCTCAATTCTAATTAATATGATATAGAATGCTACTAAGTAAATCAAGTAGGTAGGTGGTATTAAGAGCGTCGGTGGCGTGGCTAGGACGTCGGACTCCCATGCGGGAGGTCCGAGTTCGTAAACCAGGCAATGCCATGTACCAATGACTTTTTCGGTTTCTTCGAAAGACTTACGTACATTTACCGACTGCTCTGACGGTGAAGGAAAACCTCGTGAGGAAACCTGCACACTGAGATAACCAGTATGTGAAATGGAGCAGGTAATGACAAACCACCCCATTAAATCTATTACGAGAGTCGTTCTATGTGATTAATTCCTTAGAATGATCACGACCCTCAGCAATGAGGTAAACGACTTAGAAGAAGAAGAAGTTGGTATTAAAGGTTACAAATACGCGACAATGTTATATCTTATTCTGATTTATATCGACACTTATTACCATTTGGTACCATAATACTCTGGTACTAGGTACTTGTATATTCCCTTTATCTAGTTTGACACATTCATACGAATGTCAAGGTACATAATAAAAACTTGTTGCGACAGGGTTCCACAGTTCCACCACAGAAATCGGATTAGTAGCGCCACCGGTGGATTTCAAAATATCTTTGGGTTCCACAAATAGTAGGAGTATAGTTGGATGTGTCTTCCACTAACAGTATTTTTTTTAAATAACGCATAGATTGTCCCACTGCTGGGCAAAGGCCTCCCCTCCTCCTTTCCATTTTTGCCTATCCACGGCGTTCTTATATACTTAACCATCCTTTTTGGAAGTGGTCGATATCGTCTTTCCATCTACGTATCGGCGCCGCTGTCCGTCTTCTGGCACCCAGTGCATGGCGATCTTTGCCCACCTTTCCGGATGCATGCGGCATACGTGGCCTGCCCAGTCCCACTTCAATACAGTTGTAACGATGTCGACTTCATCGTCCATATCAACCTCCTTGCCATCAACTTCAACCTCATCGTTAGCGTTTATCTCATCTCATTTCGTATTGGCATCTTCATTTCTTCATTTAAATTCAAAATCATGTTCCCATTCCATTTCTAAATTTCATTATTCCATTAATTTCATTGTTTTATTTGTATTTTCACTTTTTCTCTGTATTTTGTCTCGAGCGGACGTCTCCCGTTCACTTTTATTTCCTACTACTACCTATTTTCTGTGTTACTGTTTCTGTGTTCTTTTCCTTAAAATATATTATTTATCACCAAATTCTTCTATTACTTCATCTGCGCACTGTCCTAGAACCCTGCTAGCTGGCATCTAGAGGACAGACTGTTGCACAGTATGTATTAAAGATTTATGTTATCCATCCATATACTCTTAGGTCTTGCTAAAACAATTCTTATTAAATAATTGCTAAAAATAAACTCTACCAAAATATTGCTTCTTCTCTGATGTTGTGTGAACTTATTGTGAATTGATTCGACTTACAAAATGTGTATGATTTTCCTTAAAGAGGAGTGTGAAGCTTGTTGAAAGGTTGTTTTCAGACAATGCAATGGGGCAGTTTGCACTTTGTAATATAAGTTCCGCCATACGCCGGCCGATTACGCTGTGCAGCAGAATGAAAACGGAAAACATGAACACTTTTTCCGGAAAGAAAATTCTCTCGTTGTGGCGCTAGAACTGGAAGCTACGGAAGGATCTTTGCACCCGCTATTATCTAGGTTTTTATCTGATGGTCCGAGCAGGTATTCTTTTAGTCACATTTTACATTAGTAAGTAAGTAAGTAAGTTAAGTAAGTGTAAATGGGGTACGTACGTAAATTTTTCAAAGAATTCAGATCTTCAGATGATAGTTACGAGAACGTAGGTTTATATAGTTTTATCTGATTTCTCCATATCGTATTAAAAATTCCGCCCCAATATTAAAATCAAACGATTTTTTCTTTCGGTTCTCGACGTAGGTAATACCAATTTATATGAAATCATTTTTTATTTTTTATATATTTACTTTATTTATTCACTGTTATGTTGTTTATTCAAAATAAAATAATACTAAAATAAATACTTAAGCTAAAATTATAAAATACCTAACTATTTTACCTAAATCATTATTAATATGTGGGAAACATTTGGATAAATTCCTGACTGGTCCCAAAAATTATGTTCACTTATACTCGTAATGGGTACTAAATTACATCGTCAACTCATCTTCCTGTTATTAGTCAAATTATTTTTGGCGCAAATCGTAAACAACCTCAAATCTTTACCATGCCCGAATTTCAAACCAACGACGAAGAAACATTTTTCGAAAATTAAAACGATTTTAGGCAGAACATTGTACTAAGCTATGAAGGTTGTAGCGTGACATTTCGGTCACGTACCGTAGTCACGCGTGCTCAGAGATTAATCAAATCCCTAGCATTTGCTCGGCGTCCCGTTCGGTTTATCCGGCGCTGGCCTGCGAGACTCCCAGTGCATATTTTCTCAGCAAATGGGCGTCTGGCTTATCTAGCTGCTGGCCAGTAACTTTATGTACCACTATTGCACTTGCTTTGCAGTTTACGTGTCGGGTTTGCATGCTAAAAATGTGTTGTAGCTCAGCAAACTTATGGGATTCACTTAACTATGTTTACTGGTGCTGTGTAAATCTACACGATTTTTACTGAGCTGTCAGTATTTCATTACCAACACAGAGTTTGATTTATACAATAGTTGAATTACATACAACTGAATTACATACATAAAACGTCCTGTATTGGAGGTACCAACTGCCAATACCAACTATAGACGAAATGCGTTCTTGCCCCGCAGTTGCATCAACTTTAATAAAATATGTATCGAACACAACCTGGACTTGTTCTGCACCAGCACCACTACAGTTAGACGAATCCTGACACAGAACTGCTTTAAGGATGACTAGATTCCCACACTCTCATAATGTTTTTTTAAACCATTTCTCTTTTATATTCTTAATATTGTCTATTACTATATCTTTATTTCTTTTACTACATCTTCATTTATTTTACAACCGGCCTGTTTCTGTAAAGTGTCCTTTTTTTTAAAATAAGTGAGTAATAATTCTTTTAAGTACTATATTTATACTGTTTTTTACAAGTGGAAATTTATTATTAGCATATTTTTATTTATATATTATAAGTCTGTTGTAGTTATATATTTATTTGTCTGTAAATTTCTGCTGCATCATCATTTGTTATTGTCTAAAAGTATTCAAAAAACAAAACTTAATTATCATCCGATCGTAAAAGATTAGAAGTTCTATGTACTAGTAAACAAGCTTCGCAGCGTCATTAATTATGCTCTTGAATATTTTCCACAGTATTTTGCACTACCATCCCTTTTAAATTCACTCTAAACATGTTGATGGGAGAACAGCAAGGGAATGAAATAAGCTCAAGTGATCTTATAGACTTCATAGAATCAGATTGCCAGAACAGTATCCTAACCAAAACAAAATGTTTGGGGCCTTAGAGTAGAAAAATTAAACTAGCCAACTGGGATTTCTTCCGGCCTCACCAATCTCTAGAGACAACCCTGTTATTTAAATAGCTGCCGATTGTTAGGTACCCTATAGGGAGAATACGAGTATTTACCTTACCTGGGTATATATGTAATACGACTAGGTATAGGTACATTACTTCACAAAGTAGCCGGGGCTCTATCCTTTCTGTAGCCGTATTAGTAGATATTACAGCCCAAATAGTCCTATTGTACCGTTCAAAATATTGCACTGTCAAGGAGAGCTGTGATCTGGGATTACACGGACAATTTCAATGGTGCCGTGACCATAGCAGTAAACAGTAATTCAACTCAATCTTATGGCACGAATCGTTGCAGGCACGTGCTCTCTTTTATAAAATGTCACTTGTACATAAACAAGTGACATTTTATCAGTCGTCCGTTTTTTTTTCTTGAGGTCTATGAAATATATTTATTTGTACGACAATGCCCCTATACAGCAGATATATTAATTTTATTATTTATTAATTTAGATAAATGACAAAGCCCCTTTACAGCTGCTACAATCTTAATTTTTGAGCTGAATTTTTAAATGTAAATCGGCTGGTCTGTACGCTCCTGCCCAGTTATGTTTATAGTTAACATGAATAGTGTTTGAATTTAAAATTTATTGTAAAAGCATGACGTAACCAAGAGTTCCTGGTGTCCCGATGGTTTTTAATAAATGAGTATGAATAAGTCAGCATAATTCTTTTTCAGCGAAAAAGTTATGCACTAACCTGTAATCCTTAAGATCCTTAGTCGTTAACGACTGGCAAGAAAGTTGTAGCACTTGTATAAATTGACGTCATGATATTTAGACTGAAAAACTTTGTCTGTATAAAGTCTGTGGGTACTGTACATGAAGAGACTTGTACTGTGAGTCGCCAAGGAACCGTTCTGAATGCCTTCAATGGTAGCAGTCGTATTAACCGTAATGCGGGCTGCTAATCCGTAAAGCTCCGGTAGTAGTCTGATTTAGATAATGTAACTGGGTACTTAGGATTTTCGGCTATTTACTTAAAGAAACTGGTCAGTTTAGAAAGCAAATAGGTTCCATCTTCAGGATGTCCATGTAAGTTGATTGATACAATAAATAAAAATTACTCAAATACCGAATTGCATTATTGTAAAATCAAATGTTTATTTCTGAAAATAAAGAATTAAATAAGTAATAACTTATCTTCTCTGTAAGTAAGATCGTCTTTGTGTGTTTGTGTGGCTTATTACTTCTAACTTTCCTTCAAAATTAACCGAATTTCTTCAAATTTTACAGAGGAAATTCTTAGAGACAAATACAGGTCATGTGTTCTTATTTTAGCCAGATCGGTGAAAAATTCTTGGCATACGATCCTAAGCAGAACGGTGATAACAAAATCTTATTAAACACTAGCTGTAGAATTTTATTCACCGATCTGGCTAAAATAAGAACACATGACATGTATTTGACTCTAAGAAATTCCACTGAAAAATTTGACGAAATTCGATTCATTTTGAAGTGAGGATCTTACTTATAGAGAAGATAAGTTATCAGTTAATCACTTATTTAATTCTTTATTTTCAGAAATAGACATTAGATTTTACCATAATGCAATTCGGTATTCGCCTAATTTTTATTTATTCCATCAATCAACTGACGAGGACATTCTGAAGAAGGATCTAAATTCGGTTTTCGATATCTCAACTAACATCAGAGATATTAATGGTTAAAATTAGTACTTGTTCGCGGTGGTTCCAAAAATGAAACAACTCAAGTCAAATATACAAACATATTATGTTCTGGTATATTGAATTTTGGATACTTCAAAAAAACTAGCCGGTAAAACTTAACACCGCGTACTAAAAACACCGTGTGGCGCCATCTAGTGATAGTTTGACGAACTAAGAATAATAAATCTTTACACAACGTAGTGAACTGTTAAACAGTACTGGAGAGATGCTCTGTCCCTTTTAAGCAAAACTGTAGCCAGGATCTGCTCGTATGGCGCTATTACACAGTGACATCATAATATAATATTGCTTGCTTTCTATAGTCTGGTTTTTTATTGCCTGTTGCTATTTTATTTTTCAACAAATTTCATTTCTGTTTTCACATTTGACCATCAATTAAAGCCTATTTCAATTTTTTTTAATGCATTGAATATTTGTTACTTGGAAACTATCGAAAAAAAACTCGGTCTAAAACGATAATAGCTAAGGAAAATCTCTACAATAATGCAGAATGTTACTGCTCGCTGCGTTTTTACGGTCTGATGAGCGCATCCGACGTGATTGCCGGATAGTGATTGCGATTTCTGAACTCCGACGACTGACAGTTATTGCTAGCGAATGAACTCGATAAGCCTTCCTATCGAAAGCCTTGTGTTTGACAGGGTTAACGTGAAATTCGACTTGCCCGACTTCCATTGGAGCAAAAAAAATATCTACATCGACTAAAAAACCAGGATTTTATTTACCTTGAGTTGAGTTTTTTTTTGCATTGGGATTAAGATAAGACCTACTCTAAAATATTATGTTGCTTGAAAGAGATCACTGATAATATTCTATGTGGTTACTTTCCTATGTTTTCTTCTGTGCTCTCCTTATATAATAAAAAATATAAATAAAGAGTATCTATTTTATTAAAATTTGTTAGGTACCTAAAGCTTTTTCTTTTTTAATTCGCTGTCGAACAGGCAAATCGGATTACCGGTGGCTTAGCTCTTCGGCATAAATCTTATTAGAGAACTTGGGAGCTTATTTGCATAATTCGGAAATCCGGATTTGGAACTATGTTATGTACCTATTTAAAAAATAATTAGCGAAAAGATGCCCGCAGATTAGAATCTGTTTTTTTCTTTCTTTCTATAATATACATTGTCCTATCGTCACTAATGTAAAATAATTGGGTTGGGACAATGTGGGGAAGGGAGGAGGGGTGATGAGGGATACAAAAATAATGAAAGGTAAAAGCATTACACCCACTTTCCTCTACTCTGCTAGGTTCCGATATTATTTTCATGTTATAGTCAGGTGGTTAGATGTTTATCTCGAGTAGATGATTGTAAAAAATTGATTTACTCTTTTCAATTAGTCAACTTTACTTGGAATAAAAACTAGCAACTGTACAAACCTGCTATAACCTCTTATATGCTACACCATACCTTCTTTGGCAATTAGATGATGTGGGTAGTAGTAAGACCTATCAATAAGTATCAACGGCACAGCTACAATTTTCAATAGTAATATTTATACAGAGAGCATAAAACACATAGTTACGGTACTTAAAAAACTACAAACAATCTACAAAAATCATTTATTTAATATCCATAATATGGTATACGCGCTCGGAACTGTGGTCGAGTGGTAGACGGGTGGGCAGGTGACTGAGGATATTGATACTCCTCTGATGAATATACGTTTATCCTTTCCATTTCTTTTTCTTCTTCTTCTTCTTCTACCTCTTGGCCATGAGCGAATCTGTGGAGAGAGAATAAACCAGAAAAATATGTAGATACATGTCCAAAGACAACCGATTTAGCTTTCTTTTTGCCATCCAGTAGAATGGCGTTGGCGTTAGTTTGAGTCTCCGCTTTAATGGATGCCATAGCCAACTCAAGCATAATAAGAAACAAGAGATTGATTGCCCGCCGAAAAAAACCGCAACAATGTGCTGCTCATGTGTCGGTAACTACATTTCTCTCTCACCCTTCAAACCTAAAAACAACAATTCAAGCATCTGCAATCTGCACAGAATCATGCCACAATCCAAAAGCATGCAGTACCTAGTTGTGACTTGCAGTGTAACCGCATCGACTGGGCAATTTGGATTTAGTGATATAACTGTAGTATTTCCTTGTGCAGTTTCCCCTAGTACCCTAGTGAAGCACGAAATGTTTCGAGACGCTTATATCGGGATAACTTCAATAATACAGTAATAATGCCGATGCCAATGCACAAAATCATGACTTACCTGATCATATTTCTACCCTTAGCTCTTGAATCTCTTGATTCTCTTCCATGTCTGTAATACACAGGCTTTTTCTTAGGGTGCTCTCCGCTTTCAAAGTGTTTGGTGTCGCAACAATTCTTGCAACACTTTAAATTATCGCCGCCGCCATTACTGAAATTTTTTATTTACGTATAAACTACAGTAAGTTAAAGCACCAATAAACTACAGGTCTATTGCTCGAGTCAGTTCCTGGTGTAGATGTGTGGAAGGGGTGACGGATGTCAAAACACCGCTAGCTGCCTCAGGAACCGACCCTGTTAAGCGTCAAACCTATACATAGATAGAATATACATAATAATGTATTTGACTTGCAGCATCATCCAATCAATGAACCTTTGCTTGAATGGAGATTAGGTCCCTGTACGGCTGTGGTAAGGCATTTTTAGATTACTAATCCACCCTAGGTTAGTTGACAGGAGTCCAATGGGATTAATAAACTCAAGAATTAAGACGAACATAAGCAGACTGATGGATGATGAACAAGAGCTTACGTAGATAATCTCTCGTGATAAGCTTCTGACTCGTGGTACAAAGAAAATATACGAGATAATTCAGCATATTCTTCAATTCGTTCTACAACTAGAATAGATTGCACCCACAGGTTCAGTTTTGTTTAGATTCGGAAATTTACGGTAAGTTTTCTGCGATCCAAGGGCAGAAGCAGCTCATCTTCATTCCGATAGCCACGTGGTCACCGTCTGTCTCCACACCGCCTACTGTCACAGCCACCAGGTGACCATTCTGCAATGCTGGAGCACCAGAATCTTCCTAAACATAGGAGTTTATTTTGTATTAAGAAAAGAAAGATAAAGCGAGTAGGAAAAGTAATAGAGACTCTTACTTAATTTTTTACCGTGCCATATTGTAAGGTTGCCTGATCACTTTGTCTTTCTTCTGTTAGTACTTCTTGTGACTCTACTGATAGATTAACTACAGCTTCGATCATAGAGTGGACAACCTTACAAATGGTAAGACGTGATAAAACATTAATGTAAGAGTAGATTCTGTCTAAATTATGTCTCACCATCGTTATGTAGTGGTCTTCGCTTGAATAACACAAAATTTCGTTGCCGTTTTCTGAAAAAAAATGCCATCAGACGGTTTATGTATGCGGAACGTAAAACAATTCAGTTCTCTCGTTTTATTTGTGACTGAAAGAAAACTTACTTATCCCATAAATTGATGGCATGGTTCGCTCCACGATTTTCTTGCATGCCTGCACGTTCACGAAACCAAATACTTCAACAGTCAACTGGTTTTTCTGAAAACAGATTTATCAGACTTTAACTAATTTAATATCATATTCATCAGCAAAAGAGCGAAGCAGCTACGATGGCTCAAACGCTAAGGCACGAAATAATGGCGTAAGCATTGTCGTTGTCTTTTTAAATCCACCTCTGAACCATTGGGTGGTGGACCACGCTTATATAGCAAAAACTTTTAGTAGTTTAGTTGAAGCGGTTAATAAAACATTAGAATTGTACAAAACCAATAGTTTGCAAAAAAAAGCCACTTACTTGCGACCCCATTTGCCTTCGCCAGTTTTTAAAAGACTTGAAGATGTCTGGTTTTTTCTTCGGTACTAACTTAGGTTTTATTCTTTCTGAGTTTTTGCCGCTAGCATGGAATAAGCTCAAAGTATCCTCTTCTTCTGACATTTCCTGTGTTAAGTACTATTATAAGTACTACATTATACTCCTATATAGCATAAACGACTAGTACTTTTTTTGAAATAATTAAATCGATGTCTGATCTCTTTCGATTAACAGTTCTACAGTATACCCTAACCAGGGATATAAAAACCCTGTCAAGAGGACGTCATTGGTAGTTTTATAATCTCTGTTATGGAGTTCGCTATGAAACATAATAGTACAATTTAATTTCGCAAATTGGCGACAGTTTTTATATTCCCTATCTATGTTTGCGCCTTGAAAGAAATGGAAAATTAATAACCTTTATTTTTATGGGATTTTTCAATCTCTACTTTTATGAAAAATCATGAAAATAAATAATGACTAGATACTTAAAAATCTAAGTATCATAATAAATTATGACTGGATACTTACTGCAATAGCAGGTACTTACTTCTATTGAACTGTGTGTCGCTGTTATTGTTTTAATTTTTACAGGTGCCCTGGTCAAACTTGCTTTCTGTGAGAAATGAAATAAATCATGTAGGTAATACCATTATTACAATAAAGCTATACTATTCTATATACAAATGCACATTTACAGAATAACGAAGTACTTAGTTCATTTCACCTATTATACATGTAGATGTTGTGGTGGTGGAAATTGAATTTATATGTATAACTGTTTCTTTAATTTATATATTAGTAGAGAGATAGAGATACATACCGTTACCTTTGTTTGATGGCCTTTACTTTTATAAGGTATAGTATGGGACTTGACTTCCTTCGATTTTAGTCGTGAATGCTTCAAAACAGTAAAAAATACGACATAAATTTATATACTAATAAATAAGTATAGAAAATTTGTGTTATCTATTTGTACTTAATCGTCCTAAAGATAGTTCTATTTATATGTGCCAGTATAACAATAAAATAAATAAATTTAATTGACAAACCGGTGCTTTCGGTAATTCCTCCGATTCTTTCGAAGATTTCAAGTAACGACTCCTCTTCGTGGTCTTCTTTTTCGGCTCTATCCTACTTTGCTCGTACGGCTCTTTAGGAGTATGAAAGTGCGTTTCTCTTTGTTTATGATCGTACGTTTCTCTTTGTACGCGGTCGTCTTTCTGTCTATGTTTTTGATCGTGCGTTCCCCTTTGTACAAGATCTTCAGTTAGTACTCGATCGTCCATTCCCCTTTGTACTCGATCGACTTTATCTCTTAGTGCACTATTATCTGTGTCTCTAGACATGTGTTCATCAGTTCTTAAACCTTTCATGAGGTATCGTACATTATATCCATGCACCTGGTCCTTATAAAGCGGGGGTGGCGTCTGCGGTTCTGATTCCGCCATAATTTTCTCTCTCTCTCTTAAGACATAATCTCTGTCATTGTCTTTAATTAGAGTACGTATTTTTGTTGCCTTTAAACAATATAATAATTTTCTAGATATAAGTTTACAGATAGGTAAGTACACTTTAGTTACTTTCTTTAATTATGTTTTTTATACTTACTCTATGGCGGTCTTCTATAGATTTGTATGTTGCGCTTTCTATATCATCATCCTGTAATAAATTTAATAGGTCAATAACATAAGTGAAATAAGTACTGAAAACCCTAATTTTTGGCGACTTCCTCTACATTAGAAGAATCCTAGCCAGTGGCAAAATCCCTCATAACCCGTAATTTTCAAAAGTTTTGTAATTTTCTTGAAATTGTAGGTTGATGACAAAAATTATAATTTTCTGTATCATGGGTACTTTCATTAAAAATAATAAGTATTGTTCACCAATTTATGTCACAGCTACGCTTATATTAAATACTTTAAAAAAAATGGTACACACATCATCGTCAGCCTTACAGTGTCCCCAACTCAGTACAGTGACGTTCGAATCGACAGGTGTAAGTGACCTGGCCCCACCTAGCGGTATGATTTGACCAGGCTTGTCTGACGTCATCCCCGCGAAGGTGAACACCAGGGCCAGATCTGCCGTCCACCCTCGGAACTTAGGGTGGCTCACAACCCTCTCGATAGGCAGGTATTGTTCGTAACCAGCATCGAACATTTTCTTTGTTCCGATGACGACGAATGATGCAGTTAACTCCGGTAATAGGTATTCGTCGCGTCTATCTACACTGAAATGTAATGTAATAGTAGTACCAAGGATTTTGAAATTCACCGCTATGTAGATTTCTCGTTAGAGAAGTTTTATAATGAAACAGCGTCTGCCAATTCGCGCATGCGATTTGAACGTTTTCCCATACATTAGTCGGGCACAGAAATGTCAAATGTATAAAAGTAAGTATGGGTCAACTCCGTGGCTCGCTGTCATTGCTTACATCATCAGTCCGATTTCTGTGATTAGTACTCATAGTGATAAACAACATTAACATCTAGAAGTTCTAGTCTTTGTTTCTTCTCTCTGAAATAAATGTGAACTAATTACCCGATAAAATTATAACATTCTGTCTACTGGACTGATTGACAATATCAACACTCAATGTAAATATTTGAACCTTGATATAATTAGTAATTACTAATTAGGCATAACAGATATTGTAGGTATAACGATAGTAAAATTCCACACGAACTATAATAGGAGGGTAAAACTAACAAGCAGTGGGCGGCGGTGATAACTACGTTGTCATGTATTACTGCTCCAGTACACGTTCGTTTTGAACCGTCGGTAAACACGATACTGGAAATAAGTCGGTATATTATTGGAGTTCTATTAAAGTACCTATATATCAATACCGCCGACAAGACCTGTCAAGTGCAGGTAGTAGATATTTTTGGACTAACGATACATTTTACATGATCAGTGAATTGGATTAGATTTAGAAAGCGATTTCATGGCGTGATTTTTTTACTGAAACTTTATATCAATGCACGAGACTGGCAAAATACCAGTGTGTTTTTACAAAAAAATAATGTAGGAACTATTTTAAGGAAAACGTGCTATAATAGCAATGATGTTAGACTAAGAAGTAAATAATTACTCAATAAGAGCCACAAATGTGTGCTTATCGGAGGGAGTTGTATCTTGTTCCTCATCCTCCTCTTGATTGGCTCCATCATTGTCGTCTGGTTTCTCTTCGACAGGAGGTGACTGCTCTTCATAACCTGGTGCCAGTCGTGGTGCTAAACAAAGCAGTCAAGTTTCTAAAGGCGGGTTTAACGGGAAAAATCGCGCACACTAGCGTCGTATAAAAATAGGTATTCGTTAGATAATTAACTTTAGTAAAGAACTCGATGAGTTTGTCCCCGACAGGATAAATAGAGGGGAGAAACTATTTTTTCTTTCATCCAAGATAAGTAGTACCTATTTTAATTTATAGAGACTCTATTATGAGATCCTGTTAACAGAGTCATAGTTTAGACGTAACAACATTTTATAAGATGGGCCCTCACTTGGATGGAAACTACACAAAAGCTTCAAAGAGACTTAACAAACGTTTAGTAAATTAGAAATAAAAAGTCAAACAAAGTTGTTTCAAATAGGTCAGATGTAAAGATAAAAGCTTTTAATAAGAATTTCAGTATAACCACCTAAGGCACAACCTAAAGTTCCATATAAAAATTCAAGGTTTACCTATTTACGCAAGTTCTATATTAAATACATACGCGGCTCTTGTCTGAGGTTTTTTCTGTTATCAGCAAATCGAAAATGTATTATTGCACAGCACACCACCACAAAAGCGATGTGGGTAAAATGCATTGCGGTATTAAATCCATATCGACCGCATGTAATGTAACGAATCACTGCAACGAGTCATATTTTTAATTAAAATGGTAAGTCAGGTGTGCAGTTTACAATGTTGGATCTTGAATGTAAGTGCAGTTCCAATGGTACTTTCATATTACTGTAGGTAATATGAAAATAACTTTGGAGCTACACTTACAACATACATAATATAACAATTACATACTTGTAATATGTTGGTCTTGTGAATAATTCTCAAGCCGGCGCCAGACGCTTGCCAAGGCTCGGCAAGCGTTCACAAATTCAAGCGTGTGGATGGGTCGTTTGTTTTGGCTTGCGTAATCTTGCGTTAACTTGTGGCCGATCGGGCTAGTGTCGGTATTTTGTACACACGTATGTCCACACGTTGGACGACAGACGGACGTCTTTATAAATGATTTATGAAATTAATGAACCAATGGTACAATTTGGACGCGGATTGTTTTATTTAATATATAATTTAGTCGAGAGTGTTCTTAGTCATGTCTGATAAAAATTGGATCAGGAGTTTCCAAGATCTTGGAGTGTCTTTGATGTCATTATTTTATTACTTTTATTGTTTAGTTTGGTTTATATTTTACTTTAAGTGCTGTTGGTTTTCCAATAAAATAAATTATAATTTATAGATAATATCATCTAACATTTTTTTTATGAATTCTTCATTTCCTGTTGTTTTGTTTAGCTTTAAAATAAAAATAGGTTAATAAGAATATAAGTGACTTCGACGTTCGC
This sequence comes from Hofmannophila pseudospretella, assembly GCA_947369225.1. NCBI lineage: Eukaryota > Metazoa > Arthropoda > Insecta > Lepidoptera > Oecophoridae > Hofmannophila > Hofmannophila pseudospretella. The sequence goes on along the minus strand of OX376321.1, from coordinate 4,802,670 downwards.
CACGCTTGGATGCTTGGAACGTACTGGCGCACTCACAAGCGTGTGGATTGCCTTCGCTTGCCAGGCGTGTGGACGTACCAGGATATAAAACTGCAATTGCTATGTGAATATTATCTATTACTTCTACGTACATTTATTTTCATTTTATTTATTTAAATAAATCAACAGTATATTTTAGACAATTATTAAATGAACAATATTACTTCCTCATCAATAGATCTGGAGTGATGCTAGGAAGGTGACACAGGACTGAGCGGCGGCGGCGCGGAGAGATCTCGTGGAGGCCCTCAGTACCTCCGGGGTAACATAGGACGACTACAACAACAACATCAGTAGATCCATCTTAGATAGATTGGTAATGATTAAACTGGGAGATACAGTCTGTCTGAATTTGTCGTCATTTTTGACTTTTTCTGGGGTTTGTAGCTTTTATCTAGATAATTCACAATTTTAATTATCTAAAAAAAAAATTTTTCACAAGATACGTACAGCTGCTACTAGCAGCAAATCTGAGTGAAGATGACAGAAACGAGTCTTCGTTGTAATAATCAACCATTCCATAGGTACGAGTAAGTTACATAAGTTAATATTTGATACAACTGTTCTATGTATCAAATTACACAGAATATACGCAGAAATTGCGTGAGGTTTCTCTAATGGAACTGGAAATCTGAACCAACAACGAAGATATCGCGTGTCTTGGGTTCGAACCCAACCCTAAACGATTAGGCCTGGGGGCAATGAACTTTGAGTTTGGTAATACGGATTCGGATTGAGCTATTGGGGTCAAACCTTAGTTACGAAAGTTATGTTGGGATGAGAACGAAGTTCTTATTTTGAAAATCAAATTAGATCTGTAGAAACGGTACGAGTATAAATATAGAGACGGGTATAGCTTCAAGAATGTAAGTCAGACAGATTTAAAGCTTACTTTTGAAGTTACTTAAAAATAAAATATTAGTTTCTTTGGTCCAAGAGTGTTTAAATAATATACAAGGTGAAAAATTGAAACGGAGCTGGTATTAATGAAGATTGAGCTCAGGATGGTTCAAGCACCTACCTCATTTTACAATAAGAAAGAAAGAATTTATTTCCAGAGCGCACACATACATAACAATTACACAAGATAAAAATGATCATAATTTCAAATAAACAAAATTAGAATGATCTACATGCAGGTTTTCTCGCAGGATGATTGCAAAGATTGTGTGGCGACGCACGACGCGCCACTACGATTAGTACCTGCTCACATCGGTGTAGAACGCGCTATCGAAATTTTCGTGGGACTTCGCACATATACAAGTTCCAAACATCCATAGTCGGACCAAGACATCTGGCCACCAGGCACCCCGCCTGGTGGCAGATCTTCCTTTTCCCTTTCATACAACTGACATTACGTCATCCCATGTCTGTATCTTTAAAAATTCGTATTAAATTGCGTAGGAAAACAAACATCGTAACGTTTTCGGTGAAACTATTTGCAATTCTCGTTTCCCGCCCACTACGGTCGACATAAACCAAAAGGTACCGGGAAACAAATGCGTGCCCGTTTACCTGTAACGGCTGGTTTATTGCGCGCCGGTAACCATCCGGGTTTATGTTTATTAGTTCTTCTGTTCAGTTCTTCACGTTCGATGTTTGAAAGTTCAATGCAAAAAGGACGAGGATTCAAACAATTCGAGTAACAGACCGGAGAACAGATCTACCTATACATAATTAAGTACTATTTTCCTATAAGTATACGGAAGAAGTGTCATTGCTCTTTCAAAATTCAGGGGCCAAGAAAAAATTAAGTATGCAACTGCGTGCTGTGCACTTAGCTACTTGAACTTTTTTTTAATTTTTATAAATTGTCTACGACAAACAGGCAGGCAGGCCACCTGATGGTAAGTAGTCACCGTCGCCTAGAGACACGTGCAATACCAGGGGTATTGCATGTGTGTTGCCGGCCGTGGAGGGAGAGGACTTTTTTCCGTTCTTTTGAAAGCAACCCATGTCGAAGCGCTATTAGCTATTAGCTATGAACTATTTTTCTTATTTGGAAAAGCAATGAGGTTCCCAAATTGTCAATTTAAATCGATGTCGACTTTTTGTATGGATAATTTTCATATTAATTAGACGGTTACTTTTTGGTATGAACTAGCACATCCTCAAAATATTTACTTATGTCTAATAAAACTTAACAATGTTTTATTTATTGATGGAGCGCATCGCTTGACAATTTGATTGAAATCTCATGATTTCATTGTGGCGATAATGACTCCGGTATCCATTCGTCGGATGTTAATGGACATCGAAATACAGCGTTGTTTCCGATTGATTGGCACCGCCGAATGTTTACTTTTAATTTGTTTGTAATGGTTCAATTCAATTTAATGTTGCCGAAGATGGATTGTTAATTCTGTCTCGAAATGTTGTTTCAATTTCAACTTGATAAAGTGGTGACTGTTGATATTAAAATTTCACAATAGGTATATTTCATCTCTTATGACAGGCCTACTACTAAGAGATTTTAGTGATGGTCTATGCATATTGTATTATGTGCATTACCACACGACTGCGTAGGTTGCGATTGGACTTTGAACTGTAACTCGCTTTCTCCCATCTCGCTACCTGCTACCTACTTGAAAATATCTGAAAATAAATAGAAATGTTTTCCTCAAATTGTATACAACCTCGCAGTTTGGCAGTCCCATTGTAAATGGAATAAAACGGTCGAAGGATAAGCGAAACCTCATTAGATGTTCATTACGGTCGATAACTCAAATTAGGGTTGGAAAAGAATCCAAACATTCCGTATAAAATCTTTTCTCACTGTATCCTCATTTACTAACATAGGACATGATAGGATACAGATACACTAGATACAAAGGAAATTGAGGATAATAATTGATTTAGGTCAAGTCTAATCTTAATCTGTCCTTCAAGCCCCGATCAAGTATTGATCGAAATCAATGTGGAATTGGCTTGCGCGGATAACTTTTACCTTCTTTTACTGTGTTTGAAATAGACTTAGGTAATAAGCTTAGTCCTAATGAATAGGCAGTGATCACATGGGCGTACCCAGATTTTATAAACTATACTAACAACCCAAAACCAAAATATGACTCTGGAGAACCATATTTAGAAATTAAGTTCAAACATTAATAAACACTTATACTTAATATATTACCCTTAAACCTTAATGTTCATTCGATAACTCCAGAACTACTGAACAGAATAGGATGGCGTTTTCTGTTATTCGTAGAGTATATAATTATGAAGGCTATTTTTACATTACGCACGGAATAAGGAATAAAAATGCGAGTAAAGCCATGGGCAACAGCTAGTCTAGAACTCGTATTAAAATTTTCTTATTTAGGTACATAATGTTCATCAATATTCTTTAGAGGTTTATCTCCTTAGAAAAATATCCAGTTGTCTTGGGAAATCTCCAAATACTTGTAAAATCGTTCGTGAGAGACACCAACAGAAACAATTATGAGTACCTAATTTTGAAGCAGAGAACGTTGAATTATATCATCTTGACATACAGTTTGATGGCTAGATATTTCCACAGCCCTAACGATGTCCATTAGGATACTGGGGAGGTTGCGCTTTGAGAAATAATCCGGAAATGACCGCCGCAGATATTGAGTGCGGTTTATGACGACTCAGTAGAGTAAAAGATTTATATCAAGCACTTCACTTCTACATACCCGGTCGGTCATTACAGGTTGTTTGTAAATTACAGAGGAGTTTTAGTGTGCACATCACCTAATCCTGAATAACGTACCTATCAAATTTCGGTTATTATAACAGAAACACTTTCTTAAATTTTTTCGTGTGATCTATTTCTATAAATATTTTAGAAACTTTTGTTAAGCGTGCTCTACGCGCCGTAGCTTAAAATGAAATGTTTTTACTTTCGTGTTTATTTTACCCAAATAGGTAATTCATTATTAAATAAATTCTTTAAAAAAATATTATATTAGCAACCTGCTCTGATGGAAGAAAGTCAACGAGGAATGAAATATAAGTTCAAAACCGCATGAATTAACTTCAAAGGAAAATTATAAAACAAACTCTGGAACAGCGCCTGCAATCTGTCATACTCAGACCTATTATACGAGTATAAATTACGAGTAATTGTACAATCAAAAAAATCTTCCATTTTCCTCCAACGGATAAGTCGACCAGAAACACAATACCGCGCCACAATATGCATTGTCACATAAAATTATGATTTCCTCCCACACAGAGGTAAGCCTTACCATAAAATTAACGGTTATTCTCACCCGGCCGTAATTCCCGTAAGAGGTGTTGCCCTCGGTCGTGTGTTGCCACATTCCGAAAAGCCAAATTGCTCTCCTTGTAGCAATATTAGGCAGCAAGCCGCAATTCAGTTTATTGCTGGCCGGTGTCACAGCAATTGGTGCTTGGATATTACGGCATTCGTTATTGTCGGATTTAAGGGCCAGTGCAAACGTAGCCACAACTTCTGCTGTTGCTTTTCTCTTCTTTTATAACTTTTTGCTAGGTATGTAGACAATTAGTAAAATATGTTGACTGGGCGTTTTGCTACATTGTCATTTTTCGTTAGATCATTCAATTCAATTCAAAATGTTATTTGTGAACATAGGTCACATGGTAGATACGTAGGTAATACGTACATACGTATTACCTACCTACTTAATTTACCTACTCTAAAAGCAAGGTAAAAGAAAAATGGGAGCCGTATTAATGCTGTGGAAATGCGTTCCTTGTGTAGTTTATGTGGTGTAACAGTGTGTGACACAATAAGGAATAGTGTAATAATGGAAAGGTGTGGTGTGCAAGACGATGTAGTGAATACGACTGAAAGAGGGATGTTGAGATGGTTTGGACACGTAGAAAGAATGAATGAAACGAGAGTAACGAAAGCGGTGTATAAGGAAAAGGTGAATGGAAGGGTAGGAAAGGGGAGTCCTAGAAGGAACCTACGTTGACCAGATTGCGGACGTTCTAAAGAAAGGTCATGTGAGGTCAACCACAAACCGAAGAGTGTGTATGAAGGGATTGATGAGTGTGGAAGAAGCTAGAACGGTTAGTCAGGATCTTTGCAGGTGGAAATCTTTAGTCTCTGCCTACCACTGCGGGAAACAGGCGTGAGTTTATGTGTGTATCTAAATTAAGTATCACTAGCTCTGTTCGAACACAATTCCTTGTGAGTACCTATGTCATAGTTGACATGTAATAATTCAAAAGATTATGATAGTTTCGGCTACTACTTTTATACAAATACACATTTTGATCGCAATTATAATATACATATTACTATCTGCTCAATGATCTGAACTAACAGATGATTTATCCGATCTTACCGATGAAAAGAAATCAGGTACAAAAAACACTGGGTTAATACAAAGATCATAAACACAAGATCGAAGAAACAATTCCAAACATGAAAACTGTTTCAGATCCAACATGTACATCCAATGATTTAGGCAAGACTTTGCAAAAAAATGCTGATTAAAAATAAATTAGTTCTTAATAGGCACCTATATTTTTTTTCGAAAATCAATAAAGAACAAATCTCGTCTACTTAAATTCTTAGACAAGCACAGTAGATGACAGTAGTTTGTCCCTTGCTCCCCACGGCACGCAATATCCCAAAAACTTCCGCTCTGCACTGCGGGGTAGACTGTTTAAAATTCCACAATTGCGCTGCGTACAATAAATTTAACTTCAGAAAGTCCCTGGCGCAGTAAATTTCGTGCTTATTTCCTACAAATTATTTTAGTTGAGTGCTGTGCTTTCTAGACAACAGAGCAGTTTTTGAAACGGGCTAAAATGAGGTTCGTGAGTGTTTTGTGCAAAAAGCTGCGTTTGGATAAGGTTTTAACCCCGTTTTCCGGTCGTGTACGTGTATATTTTCAGGCTCTCTTCGTGTAAAATACGTATTGTGATTTAATTTTGAAATAGGAATGGTATAGGTACTAGGGTATGATGCTAAATCAAGTAGGGTATTTCTGCATTGCATCGGATATAATAAGGTCTTTGGACTGATCCATCAATTTTCGGACCATCCACTGATTGGTATATCTATTTTTTAACTAATCAGGTGAAGGGATTCCTTTCGTGAAACGACTGATTGCGGACCAAACGTAGTGCACAAGACCCTAAACATATCAAATAGCCTATATAGTCTTCTGCGGAGTCTATCGTTGTGGTAAGCGCGGGAGTCGACGCGTGTTGGCGACTACACGTTTTGGCCGATGTGAACGCGATATGCTTTTTTATTTCATTTCGTTTATTTTAAATGCAATTTTTTTACCCAACTACGGTGTGTAACTACGGGTTTCACGCATGGGTGTGTATGTATGTTTGTATGAGCTATGAGTCGGAATCGGGGCCCTCCATGTCAAACAAGTCAATATCAGTTTTCCCTGATATCCTGTATACCTAAGGTGAATAATTAGGTAAGTTCAAGGTTTTCAGGGGCTACTAACTCCGGCCTATACCTCAGAGTTTAGTGACAGAAGAACACACAGTTGCGGCTTAGTTCTTGGTTTGGGATTTTCAAATGTAGATGCGTCGGTGGCCTAGTGGCTAGGACGTCGGACTCCCGTGCGGGAGGTCCGGGTTCGAAACCATGAGATTTTCGGATTTTTTACCGACCGATTTACCGACTGCTCTAACGGTTAAGGAAAACATCGTGAGGAAACCTGCATGTCTGAGGAAATGAAAAGTTTCCGAAGGTGTGTGAAATCCACCATTCAGCACTTTGGTCAAGGGAAGGCCTGCGCCTCAATGTCCCCAACATTGATGAACTGATGATGATAATGTTGAAAAGTAGTTGGTTTTTTTTTTTATGTTTTCGCGTCGCTGCCCCAGCGCGCCAGAGCAATACTTTGCTATCGGTATCTCTAGGGCCAAAGTGTTCCATACAGAAAAATATTCTTTGTCACTTTAAAAGCTATTGTTCCCAGACTTCCAGTAGTACCTCGCAGAGTATTGGAGCCTTAAATAGACATTTGATGGATCGATGGAAAGCACTTAGAAAATTAAAAACTTTGTAACACAAAATATGCTGCGTTTCCCTGTCATCCGAATTGATTGACTTTCAAGTAGTAGTATTTTTTGCCTTTCAGATAGATAATATATATAAAGCGTTGCGAGCACGGTCCGAAATTGATCGTGCAGGTTAAGCAACGTTGGCGCGGTCGATACCTGAATGGGTGACCGCTAGTGGCATATTTCATCTGAGTTCCTCTGTGCCTCGGAAAGCACGTTAAGCAGTCGGTCCCGGTTGCTGTCGTACGACAGCAGTCGTTAAGCCATGTCAGATGCCTACGGGCGGCCTGAACAACTCTGACAAATAGGTTGGCCACTAACCATACGATAAGCAAGCAAGCAAGTCTAGTTTCCGTGACGCAATAACAATTTGGTAATTGAGAGCGATTTTTTAGACTAGAACCGATTATCGTTAACATTTATAGCCCACTCCAACTGCTACGCAAAGGTTTAAATAACCGCGTGAAGGATTATCTACCCACAAGCAGTTATTGCAACCCCTTGTTTAACATTTACAGTAAAGTACAAGTGTAAGTAAGTACCTCTGAATCATCTCCGCTAGGAAAATAAAAGCAACCCCAATGTGTCTAATAACAGCTATAATAAAGAGCTCAGTGCCCGCTGTATGGCCACACTAGCCGTATTACTCGACAACACCGCGTCGGATGCAATCCCCACAATAATGGCCGCTTCTATGGAGCTATTCTTTTCTCGCGCGCCCCGTTAATAGCTAGAAAAACGGCATTGTGGCCGATACCGTCGTAACAGTGTTTTTCCCTTTGTTTTCCAAATACCACGGCTAAATGAAATCCGAGGAAATCTGATGTTTTTTTTAGTTTTTCTACTATTCACAAATTATCAAGGGAAAATACGGTAAATACGAGTTCTTCTTTCTTTTGCTGTTCGGTTGCTGATGTTTGTAATTACTGCTAATTAAGTCGTTAGAAACTGAATCTACTTGTACTACAAACAAACTGCTTTTTATTTAAAAAAAAACACAATAGTAGAAAAAATAGCACGAGTTCTTCTCATTTAGTAGTCTGAGAAAATTCGTTTAAGTCATCGAGCTGTTTATTCGAGCGAAGGTGGGTGAAAAATATTACACTACGTGAAGTTTGGTTTTAAACACACTTGGTATTTAAAAATACTTAAGCAATAATTTTTTTTCGTAGTAAGGCAACTCTGATCTAGTCAAACACGTCCCATTTTAATGTTTTAAATAATTATTAAACGTATAAAAAATATTTCAAAAGATTTAATGTGAAAATATAATTGTCTTGCGCGCTCAATCCCCTAAATAGGAATTTTGAGTATGTACCTACCTAACTACGAGTACACTTGAGTATTAGGTAATATCTTCAGTATTATGTTAATATGTATACATATACACACCCTAGCACACTCACGCTCATCGTCGTACAACACCCCATAGTTAATTACTTTCTTGTCCTTATTTCTGTTTATTTTAATAAATGTATAATATAAATAAGTAATAAAATTAATATAAAATAATAATAATTAAATATCTCATAAATAAATATATCTTAGTATAAATTAATGTAATTATTAGATAAGATTGAACCGGCCTCCGCGATACAGGCTGTTGCCTAGTGCGGAGTCCTATAGTTTAATGTAAATATAGTGTAATGAAATGTATCAAAAATAAATTATTAAATTATTAATTATTATTATATGTTTGTATGAGCTTTAGAGTAAGACGAGAAGAACGACAATGTACTCCAACACGTAGTACTCAAATTGAGTTGTTGTACCTAAATGTACTGTGTAATATTACGTAATATTATGCACATAATTTACCTTCAGAACCCGTGTCACGAATAGTTAGTAGTAAGCAAGATGTTACAAACAATGTAACTAGGAAAAACTGGTTGAAATTTACTTTTTAACGACTTATACAATATATTTTGGCTAAATGTAAAATAAATAAAAATGTAACTACATATATCCATGTAGTACGAGTGGATTGATTACTAAAATAAAATATGGCACTTCTTTTTGGTTAATTTTGCACCTACTACAATTAAGAAATTATTAAAGTTGAAACGGATTTCAAGATGGTTTCTTATATCTAGAAAATGGACAACATTTAAAAGGTTTGCCTTGCTCTTCTTACCTTTGACTGAATTCTTAAGACCTCTTCAACAATTAAGGACAACGAGGACACTGTTTATCCAGGATTTACTGCCTTGTGACCCAAAACAAAGTGGAAAGCTTCTGTATAATTAAATATTCAGTTTAATAGCTACATAAGCATGTAATTCTTTAACGGTGAAGGAAAACATCGTGAGCAAACCTGCACACTGAAATAACCAGTGGGTTAAATTGTTGAAGGAAATGGGAAACCACCCCATTATAATATCTTTCGGCATTTTTTAAAGGGGTGGTTTCCCATTTCCTTCAACAATTTAACCCACTGGTTATTTCAGTGTGCAGGTTTCCTCACGATGTTTTAATTCGTTTTTTCGTTTCTAGTCGTTTTATAGAGAGTATAATTCCACAGAATAATCACGACCCTCATCAATGAGGAATTCGATTTAGAAGAATACAAACTGTTACACAGGCTACGTAAACTCGTAGCTCTATCCGTAGCTGAATTAAAAACATTGTAACACACTTTTCAAATAAAACTTTAATCTAGAATTCGAAAGCAAGTTGGAGTGCATATTATTTCCTCGATTGGAGAACCGTACCACATGCAGGTATTGCTTAAAACTCCAAGTAAGTAATATAAATGTAAATTCTGTAGAACAAAGACGAGGTGCGCGGGATCAGGCAGCAACTTCTCTTGTTATTACTGGGAGCCTGAGCAAACCTACGGCCCAGCGCACACTATTGGAGTGGAGGTGCGACGACTTATTTAGATTACTATGTAAACTAAACCTAAACGTCTTGAAAATACAGTTTATAGTATGTCAGGACGGTGGCGAAGGCAAGCGCTCCCAAAAAATCCTAGTCGTGCCATTGAAACCGCATTTTAGAGACTGATATTGTTATCGAAGAAAATCGCCACGCCGCCACTCTTCTAATGAAAGCTGGGCCTAAGCGTTACAATGTAAATATCGACCTTATTGTGATGCCGCACCGGTGGGTTTTATACCAGAGGCCAATTTGCAAGCGTTTACTTACTAGAGTTCTATAGTGCTCACGCTTTATTTTTTTGTTTTTGTTTATTGGATTTTTGTAAAGGCTCTTGATATTCGATTTCAAAGAAAGGTGTCGATTATCAAAGGCTGTGTGAAGTAGAAAGTATGACTAACTAACTCAGCCGAAAGCGTCGCAGTTTTAGTTAAGATTTAATACTTATTTACATTTGGAAGTAGAATAAGATTAAAGATGATTTTTTACCTCGAATAGGTGTGTACAGTAGAAGACACATCAAGTCATACTCTGTGGAACTTTATTTTAATAAGTTAAGGTTTCGTGACATTCGTGTGTGTCAAATATGTTAAAGCGACAAAGTACTAAATAGTATATCCTGATGTGTTGCTCACTGTACCTAATTCATTTCACTGTAATATGGAAATAATAAGTTTCTATTAGAATCAAATTGAAACCACTTCTGTCTAATCTGACATAGAACTGGCATATGAAGTCGTTAGCGAATTTTATAGGTCATAAACTACCTTGAAATTGAAAATGGTCCTATTTATTTGCCAGGCTTCGTCCCTTTATGAGACAATGCGAACCTAGAACTCGACGAAACCTCGAAAAGAAATAGATTTAAAAAATATATTTTATTGCGTTATTGTGGTTTGGTTTAGCCGCGCCGTCCTGTCCACGCGCCGTTGCCGCCGACTTCGTCAGACGGCGCGCCGACTTCGTTAGACGGCGCGCCGACCTCGAATTTTCCAAATTCTCCATATAATTTACTAACTGTTCCCAACCTTTTAAAAAATTCTTCCAATGTACGGCCCACCACTACCTCAACATTTTCCTGTCTTATCCATATTAACCTGATATTCTTTGTCCAATATTTTTCCGACTTTTTTCCACCATTCCCTACATTTTCTCAACTTATTGGAAAACTTTAATATTCCCACCATATTCGCGAATTCTCCTAACTTATATCGAAACTTATATATTTTGTCGATGATTTTTTTTAAAAAATTGTCAAGTTATTCTATTTTATCAATTTTTTTCAGTACTTTTCCAGATATAAATAATTAACGATTGAGTTGCTTTGCAAACGAACAACCAGGAGTTTTGGTATGTTTGGTATGTTAGCCCGGGAAAAATCTGCCAATGTGGACCCAACCTTCATTAATTTGATTTCGATCACACTGCGATATAATGCTAAAACTACGTAGGCGAAAAGCTAGTTTGATACACTAATGAATTTTGCATAATAGGTTGGGAACAATTTTGAGTCACGCCGGCGCCGACAAATTTTGAGTCGGCGCACACATCTAGTTTGGTTACAGATGACTTAGTACAATTTAGTACTCACAATACTTTCGAACATGCAGCCTTGCCTTCTAGCCTTAATACCTGCTTTAACACATCCGCTTTACTCATAGACTTCATAATTTAAAAATTTAAAGCCTATTAAAATTACTCAGTAATTTAAGAGTCTTCATAAAATTATGACAATATACACTTTTAAACCCGTATGTATATGTGATTCTGTATAATTACAGAAGGCTAGCAACTTTGTTTCATGAGGAAGTTTTGGCAACTTTGTGATGTATCTACATAATACAAATAAGAACGGCGAGAAACGCGACACATATTGTGTTCGAGTTAATTTCCGAGGAGATGCTTTTAATTATTTTCATAATCAGCGAGTTTCAGCGTACCCCATTATAATTTCTGAAAGCGTACTTATAATTTATATTAAAATACAGTGGGGTGAGAAATATAACCAGGGTTTAATATTTATTAATTTTGAGAAACAGAAACATTATAGGCGAAAAATTTACACCGAGATGAGGTAAATTGCTTTGACTAAATGAGAGTTTTTTAATAAGAGGGTAGATGATTCTTTGAAGTGGGCGGTAAATTTAATATAATTGGTGGCGGAAGAAAAATGTCTTAATACCCGGGGGGTCGTTTAGGCGCCTTCGAAGGGTAGTAAAGTTTGCCCTTGTCACTCACTTGTCCGGGGCAGCCTCCAGTCTCAAGACGCTGTATTAGCATACAAATTGATGGGCCACCATTTATAGCCTTTAAACCATATTTTTTTAAGCAATTCACTCACTTTCTATGAACCCTTCAGAGTAAGGGTGTGGCTGGGCTCGTGTAATTATAATAAGCGTCCATAGCGCAAGACAGAAGACATCTCGCGACAGATCAATGAACTTAAGATTTGTATTTGCTGTGCTACGTGAATCTACTCGTAAGTTCCAAAGTAGGTATTTCTTGAGTTCTTATTGATTGAAGTTTAATCCATACGAGTATTTTATACTCGTATGGATTAAAATCGTATGGATTGAAGTTTAATCCATACGAGTATTTTATACTCGTATGGATTAAAATCGTATGGATTGAAGTTTAATCCATACGAGTATTTTATACTCGTATGGATTAAAATCGTATGGATTGAAGTTTAATCCATACGAGTATTTTATACTCGTATGGATTAAAATCGTATGGATTGAAGTTTAATCCATACGAGTATTTTATACTCGTATGGATTAAAATCGTATGGATTGAAGTTTAATCCATACGAGTATTTTATACTCGTATGGATTAAAATCGTATGGATTGAAATTTAATCCATACGAGTATTTTATACTCGTATGGATTAAAATCGTATGGATTGAAATTTAATCCATACGAGTATTTTATACTCGTATGGATTAAAATCGTATGGATTGAAATTTAATCCATACGAGTATTTTATACTCGTATGGATTAAAATCGTATGGATTGAAATTTAATCCATACGAGTATTTTATACTCGTATGGATTAAAATCGTATGGATTGAAGTTTAATCCATACGAGTATTTTATACTCGTATGGATTAAAATCGTATGGATTGAAGTTTAATCCATACGAGTATTTTATACTCGTATGGATTAAAATCGTATGGATTGAAGTTTAATCCATACGAGTATTTTATACTCGTATGGATTAAAATCGTATGGATTGAAGTTTAATCCATACGAGTATTTTATACTCGTATGGATTAAAATCGTATGGATTGAAGTTTAATCCATACGAGTATTTTATACTCGTATGGATTAAAATCGTATGGATTGAAGTTTAATCCATACGAGTATTTTATACTCGTATGGATTAAAATCGTATGGATTGAAGTTTAATCCATACGAGTATATTATACTCGTATGGATTAAATTTAAAAAAATATGTCAATATTAATCTTGATTTTTTTCTTTTACTACGACCTACGCTGCAGTGCTACGATGATCCGACCCTGAGCCGGTTTACAACCGGAAATATGTAGCAAATACATTATAGTTTTACCAAACTATTTGTGAAAATTGGAAACAATGAAAATAGCTAATTTTACAAAGGGCTCGGCCGCGGGGCCGACGCATGATGAAATATAAATAGACAAAATTGGAAAGTTCTGTTCGAGCATCGTTTCTGACCCTGGCCCTACCCTCCGGAACCCGTTGAAAGGGTTCAAGTGTTTCCACAGTAAGTATTTTGACTTTCAGATAATGGTGAGCGCTCGTTATAGTGTCATTTTGTAAGGCTTACCAATTTTTTTTCTAGAATAAAGATTGAGAATACTTACCTACTTATAAGTAATGAAAATTTTCATACATACGTATAGGTGAGAAATGAAGATTTTAACACTTTTAATTATTATTAGATATCTTAGTGTAAATATTTGAAGTTCATTTTATTTTTTTATATACGACCAAACCTAAGTTTGATTCTAACAAACCCCAATGACGATGAGGTTGAGGGTAAGTTACGTTATATTAATTAATATGTCGGTTAAATTTATTAATACCTACCGATAAGTATATTCTAATTACTGCTAAATTCAATAGTACCTAATTACGAGTAGATCCAATCATGTACTTACGTACGTGCGTAATTATTGGAATAAATCAAATGATGAAGATATTATTTTTTAATTCCACCCCTATTCGTATACTATTACAGAATACAGAATATCTTTATTTGCAAAAATGTAGGTGTATTAACAGGTGTTGTTGTTAATTAAGTAACAATACATTTTGTCTTGTACTAGGCGTGCAAATTATTATAAGAAACAAAGGTATAAAAAGTATCTATTTAGTAAAATTAATATCAACACAAGTATTTAATGCAATCTTAAAAATATATATTAGTGTCTGGAAATATTGCTAATTCTAAGTACTCGTATGTCATTACAAATTATCAGTCAAAAATTCATTTAAAGTATAGTTAGTTTTATTCACCAAAAATGTGAACAACTCATTCCTGAACCTGTTCAAGTTAAGCATTTTGAGATTTTCAGGTAACTTTTTGTATATGTATTCATGACTTACCTTTTTTAATTGCGACAATAACCGTATTCGGCCTCAACGCCGAAACTAAGAAAACAATTAAAGGTATATTGAGGTAAAAGCCAATTATACTCTTACAAATTTTTATTTAAAAACACGTAAAATATTCTTCTAAAATCACTTCTTATCTTAAATTCCTAGCAAAACAATTTCAGCTGAGCACTCGAGTGCTTGCGCAAGTATGAGCAACTAATGTGAACACTTGCACCGTTCTTAAGGCTGCATACTAAAATTAACAGGAAACAACTAGCGCCACTCTGATAAAAAATAATCTTTCTTAAGGCTTATACTGTCGCCAATGACCTTGAGGGTTTGACCTTCAGCATCTAGATGTTTACGGCTTTGGACTCTTGCCGAAGACAAACTTCACAAAATCCTGACTTATGGTCGCGTCTACAGGTTACAGATAATGAAATATTATGTTGAGAAGGCCATGAAATTTGTGAATTTGGTATTAATAAACCATCAGGCACTTTTCGGGGTAATTTCAAATATTTCTGAGAATAATCAAAATAAAAATAAATTCGTCAAATTCGGACCTTAATTAGTTTAATATAAATACATTAAATTGTCGTTGAAACACAAACACGCGATAATTGTAAAGTTGTACTTATATATTGCTGTGAGGAGATTTTTAGCTGAACAACAATAATTGAACAAAAATTTTTCAAACATAGACATTGATAGAGGTTTGAAGTACGTATGTGCAAAATATTAACTTCTTTGTCGCTAGAACTTGACAAAAAATCCTTCAATTGGCGACTGTAGGCCCCTTAAATACGGAGTTATTTTGAAAAATGCAGGTGATTGCAGGCGTTAGTCTACAGGTGAAAAGTAATTTTTATGAACCATAGTAGTAGCTTTATTCTAAGTTGTTATCCTATATAACTATATGTTGTTCTTTGTTGTTTTCCTAGATAACTCTAGACAGAAAAAAATACGAAAATATATTGCAAAGACGCTTTAGCGATAAGCCTAACCAATCTTTTATCATTAGATTCATAACGTAATACCAGAATTTTTCAAAATTACGTTTTATTTGGAAGAAATCTATTTTTATTAGAGTGGCTTACTAAGCACACGGGCTTAGTAAGCCACTCTAATAAAAATAGATATCTTCCAAATAAAGAGCTCCATCTTCGACATCACATGACTTACCACCAGGTGAGATAGAAATCAAACCCGGATTTAGTAGAAAATAAAAAAAAATGGAAGAGGCACAGCGACGTTGTGCCGCAAACTTTATGTGTGAAAATATCTTGCAAATGAAAGAATAAAATGGCTAACTTTGACCTCCTTCCTCATCTCTCCTGATTATTTTAGTTAAATACATTTGACTCCAAAATGAGCTTTGTTTATCAATGTTTTCAACGATACTATTTGTTTTTACATATCTTTAAAATTTACGTAGTTATTAGCTTTTAAAAGAAGACATAATACTGTGACACCCGATGCCCGAACCGGTTGCCATACCACTAGTTAAAGTGGCGCTAGTAGTTTTCTGTTAAAAGTCGCACCGACCCTTAATTCTTTCGGCGAACGTAACCTCGGATTAGCGAGTCGGTCCGCGCAAAATAATCCCTTGCATTGTTTAATTAATTTCACGGCACTTGGACGGAGACGGAGCTTTTACATCACACTCATTAGGAGGGAAATAAAGCTAGTGTTCTATTGAGATGGGGATGCCATGCGATTTTTTAGACTACAGACAGTGTTAATACCTACTTTATACCTATAGTCGCGGGTTACTTTTTGATAATGGTCGTGATCATTTAATGGAATAACGACGTTCTTGACAGATTTAAGGGGGGTGATTTGCCATTGCCTTCCCCATTAGAAAAAAGGCTCGTTATCAGAAAATATTATATGTATGCCTTTTAAAATATTTTTTATTGTAGTATTCATTTTACTGTACCTTCCATTGTACATTCCATTGCCTACAGTGTTGTCGTAAAATAAAAATAATTAATTTATTATTATTATTATTTCACACAGTTATCTCAGTGTGCATCTTTCCTCACGTTGTTTTCCTTCACCATTGGAGCAGTTGATAAATGTAAGTATGTACGTCTTTGAAAAATCCGAAAAACACAATGCTTAACATTGAATGGTATCGAACCCGGTCCACCGGCATGTGTGTCCGGCATCCTAGCCACTACACCGATGCTCTTGTGCTGGACTACATGCGTCCGGTTCCAGCCCCGGTTCGGTTCGCTGCAGCCAATCACAGTGTAAATAACATGTGAAATTAGCTACGACGTGTCTATACAGGTGTAACAAAAACCCCCCATAGAGCCGAAAGGGGTGTGTTTAGTATCCATAACTGAACAATTTTTACTATTAAAATCGCGAAAAAAAAACCAGCTGTTTCATATTTCAGTCGTGTAGGTATTGAGTTTTTGTATGGAACAGCTGATTTATTTGGAGTTGGTCCCGTAGTGAATGTTGATCAGTTATGCATACTGAACAACCTCCTTTCGGCTTTTGTTACACCCTTTATGTATGGTTAGACGATTCACCAGCACTACAATTGGGTATTTTAATAGCTTTACGATAGCTTCGTTATAGAATAACGATGGGCTTTAAGCATCTACCCGCGAAAGAGTAATGTGCGGTACAGTGTACTACAATAAAACTCTCCGTTGCGATAATAAACTAGCCCACTAAACACAAGCGTTATTTTTTCCCAGACTCTTGATTGTGTCGTAATATGGGGGATTGTGTGTTAGGTGGAAAGTTGTTTGGACATAAATTGGAACATTTTAGCAGGTAATATTAATAAGGATGTTGTTTCAGTGTTCCATAATCGTGCCCTAAAACTAATTTAGTTTATATACGAGTAGGTATGACGTGATTCATGACTCGAGGTCTGCATTACAATCATATGTTTTATTGTAAGTAATTAAGTATTGTAGCACAATTTATAACACAGTTCACACATCCCACCGGTAGATGGCGCTGCGCTCAAAATAGAACGCGCAATAATGTGCCGCCGAATAGATGAGGCGTGTTTATCATCTCACTACGGCTATTAACGGTCCTACCAAAGCTTCGCGCATTATTGTGCTTCAAAGATTTTGGACACAATATTGACAGCTTACGGTATTGTCGTTAACAAACGTGGGATAACGGGTGGTGCTGCCGGAACCAACTTCAATGTCATTGGATTGGCTCCGCACACTAGCGCCTACCCTTCGAGTATACGTTAGGGCGTAACGGCTTATTAGCCAAACCCTGTAACTTTGTAACTGGAAATTTGCAAAATTCTAATATACGTGTTGTTGTACCATCGAGTGACGTTTTATTCATCAAGTCGCCTTGTCCCTGCCCTACAATCCACGTAACTTCAACTACAGTGTTAGTTAAAGTATATATTAGTTAACTAATATTCGGTATAGTCAGATTTAAAAAAAATAAAGCTATTATAATCCAGTTGTCTTACAAAATAAAAGAGCTTTTCTCAGAACCATTAACGTCTGAAACTTCGGAGCTCTGGGAATACATTGTTATACGCGCTCTAGGTCACTCCTTTAGCTTTATTTGTATTACATTACCGAGATGGAAACAAAATCCATAAATAATATTTTGGTATATTGTACGAGTACATGAGAAGGTGTACTTAACCTTATTTATTGTACAACACTAGACTTAATAAAAACAATTAAAATGAGACATTGTACAAAGGGTGAACTTATTTCTTCTTTTCGCGTGGTTTTTTGGCAACTTATTTATTGGCAGTCAACGTTATCGATATTATTTCTATAATTGGCACCGAGAATGCTAAGTATAGAATATTAAGTACTTAACTTATTTGTATTAAGAGTGAATTATCTATTTAAAATTGATTTTAAAACTAAAAACATACTGGTGTTGGCAATATTAATTATTTTTTTATATTAATTACGAACTAGGTACAAAGTAGATGTAGGGTATTTTACTATTTCATTAATTGAAAATGAGTTCCTCGAAACTAAACCATTAGTTAATTATCATACATAATTAAATAAAAACTACGTAATTAAAATAATAATGTCCGTGATCTTAACAAAATTAAAATTGAAACAACATAAACTTCATAATTATTATAAGAGAATTAACATTCTCTTTATGACAGTAATTAGCCTCTATAGTCAAAGTGAGGTTGTTGTTTTTTTTTTTAAGGCAAAGGGAGCTGAGCCCATACTGCCATGTCTGATGTAAACAACTCTTGCAAGTCTTCATTAAAATGCTGGTGTGACACATTTCAATGCCATCTAGGAGAATCTTCCACGCTTCTGCACCATCCGAACCAAAGAAGAAGGCGTCTCGGACGCAGTATGGCTCTTCAAAATCCAGCCAAGTACGGATCGGGCTGCAGCGTCTTATTTGACTTCACTTCACTGTCCCACACATTAATCACATTTAGTAGACGTTCTTCGAATAAAAAACACCATTCTTACTTGAAAAGCACTACTGTAAAACAATTTGCAAAACAATGAAAAAAAGCAGGTGTGGACGCGACAAAAGCGCGGGAGAAACTCCTCAAAGTGAGGAATAACATCGAAGCATAATAATTATGAAGTTTATGTTATTTCAATTTTAATTTTAAGGTTTTATTTAGGATGAGATATTTCTCTAAAACCACCGGAGGATTATCAATAATATTAAGTACTTAATGAATGTTATTCTTCTTTTCAGCCTATCATAACCAATCGTTCTTCATGTGCACGCCATTCTCCTCGGTCTCAAGCCGTTCGCATCCATATCCTCCCCGCCCCTTCACAATGTGTCTTCACAACCTCGCGGGCTGCCTTCCGATACTTTTGCGTCTTACTCGGAGTCGCCATTCGAATAATGAATGTTATTGTACTTACTATTAAAAAAATAATTATAACCGACTCTACTGATGTCGGCGACTAACAAAGTAGCACGAAATAGCCGATTTCAGTAGAGTTGGTTTGTTTGTTTGTAATATCTTTATTATACTTACTTACAAAAAAAATATACACAAAATTAAGATAAATATTAAAAATAATTATATTTTAATTCAGACAAAAATTGTTCACACACGAAGGCGGGCTAATAGGTAAGTACCATTTGAGATCTCCTCGGTTTCTATTTCTTTATTGTAATTTTTTTATATGTTATATATTTACAAAATATCCGGACTCACTGTACTCTAACAGAAGTAGAGTCACGTACGTCGTTGAAGAACTTTACCTCCTTAACCGTTGCACATTTTCTGCATGAAATTACTCAGTACTTCTCGTCGTGAGTTCCTTAGTGACATGTCTGGAATGCTGCAATTCAAGTGCATTGCAAACAGGGACAGGCGATATTGGACCTACACATTTATCCAAGGTTTGATGATTAAAAACCTAAAGATATTTGAAAATTGTTAACTGACAATAAATTCAAGGTATATAGATAATTTGAAAAATATAATGGTAATCTGGGTGCATAATTCGAACAAAAATGACAATTAGAATGAAAAGTGTCAAATATAATCAGTAATAGTACAGTCCGTAAGCTCTTAGAAAGGGATTCGGGTCTTAGAGGAGACTTCGGTTATTGACGGCGATACGCGAATGTAAGACAGAGACAGATATTGATTTTACCCCATACCCGAATCCTTTTCTGAGCTCACAGACTGTATGTGCCTTCCGTTAGGCAGGAAACAAACTTACAATCCTTTATGACTATAATCGGTGAACCAGAGCCCACACTGTGACCCTCAACATTCAAATTGTTTTTTTGTTGGGAATGTGAATTCCTTGAGTTCCCAGAACTGGAATAAGAAGCATGAGTCATCTTCCAGCAGCCAGGTATCACTAAAGGCGGATCAAAGAACCGGAAGCAATTTTGTGCAAAACCGGGCATGGTAGCACAAAACATGGTAGGCGAATTACTCTGCAGTGGGATGTTATAGGCTAATGATAATTATACTATACTTACCTCCAATTACCAATTTCAATTCAAAAAACTAAAGCTAAAGCGCTTCTCAAAACGATAAAATGATTCATGAGATAGCGTGCTAAACGAAACAATGCCATCGCGTTGGTATAGCGCTGTCTCTGTTCATTATTTTGAGAACGGTAACAGCTGTCCAGTTTACACAGGATATATCCTACGAGTGAAAGCTATATATAGCTATAGAAAGCTATGGCCATTTCAGCTCCCATTAATTTTTTTTTCTTTAACAATGGTCGTCTCACTGCTGGGTGAAGGTCTTCCCAAGGTTCTTCCAAACATCCCGGTCTTGCGCTACCTCTGTCCAGGTTTTACAGTGTGAATCCAGGTCGTCCCGCCATCTTTTCCTGGGTCTGCCTCGGCATCTGTAACCACCTTGAGGCACCCATTAATTACTGCTTAATATTTAAAAATAAACTCGCCCATCCACAACACACTTGCACTTCATATAATAGGATGATAAAGTTTAACTGTATAGCTTTAAAACTATTGTTTACAGTTTAAACAATTTCGACAGTGTAAACGCTTCAAATTAGTCAGAAATCCGAAATGGGTAAGTTTGATCGCGTTTCAAAGGAATTACTGTTGTCTATGTTAATGGGAACTGAATGCTTTGCTTGTTTAGGTACATCTATACTTAACTTAGTTAAATTATATAGTTTTCAATTAAACAGGAGAAATAGGAGTTCACTTCTGACAACTCTATAACAGAAACTGTTCTGCTTAATACAAGTTAACGCTCTGTTTTAATCTGTGGTGTTAATTAACCACATCTTAGACCCAAATGAGAAATTGTATTCGAATATACATTTCTAAGGAAATCACACTTCAAAATTATGTTCTTGAATATCTCTATATTTATAGTTAATTCTTATTACTTATCTATAGTTAATATCCATGTATTAATTTTTAATTGTTTATTTAAAGCACACAGCCACGGTGCAATATTATTGTAGTGATTGTATCAATTCTTTATTCGAAACCAACATGTAAAAATATACAGATTTCGAATTTGAAATATATTTGTACGAATATATTTTTAGGCAAATAAGGAATTTTAACCCTTTCGAACCGGCTGGTATGCATATGTCCCATACTCCATGGGTTAAATTCTTACAATAATTTTGGGACCAGTGCTAAATATATCGGCAAATTCGCGTAATCATAGAAATGAATCTCATTACCGATTATTCGACGATTATCCATAGCAGAATAGATATGTCGTTCGACACACCGTATGGGCTGTCGGCGGATATTGCGTGCCGTGACGTGACGTAGCCGTAGCGGACGCGGGGTGGCCAGGAAATTGCCAATGTTACCCTGAAGCAAAGACCAGCTCATCAATAGAAGTAACAAAAAAATATCATACGAGATGAAGAAGCCATTGCAGCTTCCCAGTCACCTAAAGTTATGTAAGCAATAAGTATTTATTTAAACTGAAGTTATGAAGATATTTTCCAGTAACTTGATTATCACTATCATCCATTCAGCGGCACTTACGTTCGTTCGTAACAAAAATTTTGCTAATTTTGGACTCTTTTCGTTAACTTTAAATAATTCCTCGAAAAAATTTGTCCGATTTAAAAAAAAACTGTGATGTACATAGCTACAATACGAGAAATAGTAACAAAATTATATTACCCAGTACACGACTAACTAAAGTGTCAAAGTCCTTCCTTTTGAATTGTGTAAGATTTTATAATTTAGTACCTGAGAAAATAAAAGGGCTGAGTGACAAAAAATTTAAAAACGTCGTTAAAAAATCTGTCTCGTAAAGCATACTACACTGTGCCAGACTTTATGACTGACAGAGATGCATGGCAACACTGTTGATTATTTGTTTGTTTGTAGTGCCAATGGCACGAATTTTTTTAATTTTTTTTTTTAACTTGTAATAATAAAGTTTTTATTTTTTAATGTACGTAGAAAATGGTATGATTATTATGATTGATTTATACTGTTCTTGATTATTATTATTGTTTATTATAAGTTTTTAAATTGTTATTTATAAATCGAATTAAAAAATTGGAAAATTGACGAACGAAAGCTGTACCAATTTGTTGAATAAACTATTTCATTTCATTTAAATAATTCCGTACTAAAGTACTCGTATATTACTAACTTATTTATAGCTATCGGTTCTCTTCGTGTTTCTATAAATACGAATGACAAAAATATTGTCAGAAGAGAGGGCGGATGTGATAGCTATAGAGAGCCGTTAGCTATTAATAAGTTTGACGTACCTAAGTAGCCTATAGCACCAAATTATTGGTACCTATTAAAAGAAATTGAGGGCAACTAATCGTCTAACAGATAATTAATCTATGACGTAGTCGTCGTTCGTATAAAAAAAACACGCCCACATTCGGCCTTTTGCGGAAATGACTCCATTTTTCGTCGCGGTACATTAGTTACTTCCAGGAGCGGTCTTCAGTTGTTCCTCCTACCCCCGTGAAGGAACGAATGCGCCCACGCTGCTTGACTATACTTTTTTTCCATCCAAACATTAATGAATGAATCCATATGATAATTTTCAACGAGTTATAGTCTTAATGGGAGACTATTTTTCTTTCATTGAAGCATACATATAGTAGAGTGGCACACGTACCTATCATCAACATATCATAGCGATAATCGGAACGCAGGGCGAGTGGTATCAAACTACGCCAGCAAGCATTTAGTCTTTGCGTGCGATCTTTTTTCTTTTACCTCTCCTAACATGTACCGGACCCTCTCTAGGTATAATAACCTTAGTAAAACGGTCATGTTCACAGGAACAGTGTATTTTCTCGTGGTAAAAAGTATCCTGTATTTGAACCATCTATATTTACCATGAGAACATACATTGTTCCTGTGAAAATGACCGTTTCACTAAGGTTATTATACCTAGTGTTAACGCCATCTTTAATAAATAAGAATAGCAATTAATTTTAGTAGGCTGTAGGGAAAACTATCCTTGTCCCTTTCCATCCCACGCACGGGGCATATACGCCTAATGTCGCTCTGACCTGTTAAAAACGGTCAAAAAATGCATAGCAACGCAGTCGAAAAGCATCCGCCGACGCGCATAGACCAATATATGGTTCCGCTGAACTTTCCCGCCGTTTGACCGCCACATGGTCGCCGCCATTTGCATTCTTCGGAGTGATGAACAGAACTACCGCCAGGGATTGGTGATACAGTGCCGGCACTATGTCTTTTGTGATCTGGACTGTTTTGACGACCGCTGAAGCCGCAGAGTCCATCGAGCTGACCAGGACCTGGATCATGTGAGTCCCCGTGCACTGTTTCCAAAACCCAAACTTGACACCCTTTAATTCCCTTTTTCTTCATTTAATTTTGAACTAGCCCCTGCTTGATATAGCAGTTCCATAAATCTTCCGCATTTTTTAATTTCATATTTAATTTTATACTTTTAAATATTTATATACTCGCACCCCGCCGCAACACCTAGTGAGGTTTTTTTTTTATTTTATTTATTTGGATTACCAACAAATGATACACTCAGCAATTATATATATCTAACACTAATACATGTCATAGTGCACATTCCATTACAGGTAACCACAGCAAACTTAAATGACAAGCAAGACAATGCAATAAAAACAATTTGTTTCAAACAGTGCGTTACAAAAATCTCTCCAATTTTAAATACTTAGATTTTAAAACAAAAAAAAGCCTACAAAAAATTAAAAAGGAACAAAAAAAAAATTAATTTTTTTTTCGGTTCGGGTTCGGTAAATGTTAGGAGAGGTAAAAGAAAAAATATCGCACAGACTAAATGCTTGCTTGGTTATTATATCTACTCGTACATCACAGGATGTAGGCTGTAGTTCATACTCGTACGGGAAACAAAAGTGTGTCAAGTCGCCGTAGAGTCGCTGAACTTTATTCCTATATTTTACGTGGCGTTGAACAATTTACGAGCGGGGTTGACACGCCGGCATCTGCGACCCCTCGCCTGCCACTGTCAGATTATACACCTCTAATCATACCGGTCTAATATAATACAGGTGACTTTTAAGTATGTCAGCAAAAAGTATGTATGTGACGTAGAACCTAAATAAAAATAGTGAAAACCTAAAAAATAGTGACGTTTTTAAATTAGATTAAAAATAATATTCTGATATTTTATACTTAAAATCAGTCTAATCTACTTAAATTAAACTATTTAAAGCGACATCGACATCAATTTAGTTACAAATTGATCGTCACATTAAGATTTTACTAAAGTTGCGGTACATCTGTGGCCTCCCCCAGACCTTGTAATAGGGTTCATGACAAGTTTTAAATATAAAATGCATTTTATAAAATAAGAAATAGATATAAATTGATGGTCAAATGTGAAAACAGAATTAAAATTCGTTGAAAAATTAATAGGCTACAAGCAATCAAAAATCAAACGGAAGAAAGAGATGGCTCTACTATAGTATGACGTCACACAAAAGTAGCGCCATACAAGCACAGCATATAAGATTGTTTTGCTAGAAAGGGACGGAGCATCCCCCCACTACTAACTTTAACCATTAATATAGCTGATGTTAGTTGAGATATCTATAAACGGATTTCAGATCCATCTTCAGTACGTTCATGTAAGTTGATTAATGCAATAAAAAATATTAGTCATGTACTTATAACTTTGGCCTATCCTAGTAATTAGTGTTTCGGTTTGAAGGGTAAGGGAGCCACCGTAACTTCCGTCACATGAGGCAATCCATCTTAGTCCTCAAGGTTAGCGCATCAAAAACCCTCTAATATTAATACAGTGAGGTGAGATGTCTATGGGCGACGGTGACCACTTAACACCAGGTGGCCCGTTTGCTCGTCTACTCTCCTTATTTAATAAAAAATACATGTGTTTTCCTTCGCGTGGGGCAAAACTTCAGAGATACCGGATTAATTTAGGTTAGTTGAAATTATTTCTACTTAATACAAAGAACTTACTACTAGTGTATCATTATACGAAACGCGGAAGAATTTACGAGCGTCATTACCAATGACGCTCGTAAATTCTTCTGTCGGCATGTGCGTTCTTATTTGCCATCATGCCAATCTAAGTGTTTTGTTTACGTATACCAGAGTATCATTATAATTTATACGAGTATTATAACTAAACCCTTCCCTTTGAACCTTTATGTTATGTATTCCCATTAAAATATTGGGCCTTTGGTGTCATTTGTAGGGGTTTTCCCAGTAGGAAGGCTTTTTGTATGTCTTGTCTGAACTGTAGACAGGGTGTGGTTGAGCGGATAGAAATATTTAAGATACCATTGATATTATATATAGTGGTCAACGCATCAGGCCCTTTGGTACTTTGTCGTTTAAACTTATATGACACATTCATACGAATGTCAAGAAATTATAACAAAAACTTATTGCGACAGAATTCCACAGAGAATACCTTGATAAGTCTTCCATATATAATATGGATTTTTTTATCAAATTGCTCAAAGTGAAGAAGCTTTTTGCTGTTTGTAGGACCCCTTCAGGCTAGCAACCACCTTTCCACATAAATGTAAAGTCAGTCGCCGGCGGGTTTAACAAAAATATCTGAGAGAAATATTTTGATAAATTTGAAATTATTTGTAGAAAGCAATTACCTACAGGATAATTATTCAAGTCCAATGCCTTCTAGAGCCATTGTTCTGAAAGTTTTTGACCTTTAAATAAACGCTTAGATCAAGCTAGGTTTAAAATTCCGTCCATCGAGGCCAATGAAATGAGTAATCGATACTTACCATTGTATTTAACTAAATAAATGCTAACTCGTTGTTAAATCTAGAAGCTCTGAACTCGATGTAGACTACAATTATTTGTTTCCACGTGAGATGCGAATAAGGAAGTTCAAATTAGACTACAAGTTTCTTTGTTGTAATTATAACTATGAATCGAAGTTTCCATTGAGATTAAAATACTCTACGTATTTTCACCTATTCAAAGTATCATGTTAAAAACCAGGTTATACCGGAAAATCGATGTCCTTTTTTTTTTCTTACGTACATAGTACCTGATTAATTCTGTGTAGTAGGTTAAATAAA
The DNA here is from genome assembly GCA_947369225.1 of Hofmannophila pseudospretella. Lineage (NCBI taxonomy): Eukaryota > Metazoa > Arthropoda > Insecta > Lepidoptera > Oecophoridae > Hofmannophila > Hofmannophila pseudospretella. The sequence continues at coordinate 4,776,160 of OX376321.1, read as the reverse complement.
TAGTAAGTAATACCTTTTAACTTGTTAAACGCACATTTATTTATTCCTTTGAAAGGTGAATACCCACCTACTTTTCATAACAATTGAATCTTTAAACGAATCTTTGATCAAAGTTTATATATCCACATTTAGTGTCTTTTCAGGATTTCCTTTCAAAACAGGATACCATAACCTTCAAAAGAAATTAATTAAGCCCCTCCTGTACCTAAATGTAATAATAATAGGGCCGGGTAGTCTATCATTTTGGTATCATACTTCGTAGTTGAGTAGGGATCTTTCCCACGGGCAAAGATGAGTTTTACACTTGTCCACGTAACCGCTCATATTTGAGCTCCGAATATCTGACTCATTTCTTCATTTGACGTAAGTGTTGTTATCAGTGAGAGGGGAAGGGTATGTCAGGTTATGCTGGTGTAGTAGGCTACCCGATAGTTCTTGTAAACCAGAGAGCCTTCGTCGATCCCTCGCTCCCCGGAGGCTAGACCGCCGTCAACATAAACAAAATGCTGTTATTGCTTGTATCTTATCTCGGGAGAAAATATTGGCCATTGCTTTCGACTGTTTCCATTTTGTAAGTATTAGTTTGTTGGTAATATGAATATATTTGTATGCCTGTAAGGATGTTTACAGGTTTTTTTAAAAAAAGGTATTTCTTTTTTTCTGTTGGTAACAGTATCTCTTTAAAAAAATTCAACGATCCATAATTTATCATGGAGTCATACAGATAGCTTTGAAAATATAATAAGTCTCTAAAAAGTAATAATTCACAGTCACACTTCCTTTATTATTTAGAAAGTGTTAAAAATAGAGGTATTTAAAAAGATATCGAGGTACTGATCGCCCATAGAATATGCGATGCCGTCACGTGGCACAGGCCAGTATTTTATACATCCTTTAATTGATCACAATTTCGTAATTTTAAATTATTTAAACAGTAAAAGCTAACATGTACTCGTGTAACTGTGATATATGTAGGGTAGATAAATATAAGTTCCATTCATTCATTCCTCAATAGACGTTGATAAGCTACACAAGTGTTTCATTGAAGAGCCTTCCCTTAGGAGTCCTGTGGGATATCCCAGGATATATATCATATAATATTTTACAATTTGGTATGTTAAAAACCACAGGCAAATAAACTTCCCGTTTCCCACAGGATTGTCCAGAAACTAGATTGCGATTTTCCCTGGATAGTAAATTAAATTATCTTCCAAATGGCTTCTAGACAACCTTCCCGAGCGACTATTTTTCTTCATATATTGATGGCGAGCAGCTAAAGTCGATGTTCTATTTCTGAAGGTAATGAAATTTACTTTTGTAGACACGAGCATTGGTAGAACTGGCTTCGTCGTCGCATAAAACGACCTTTCTTTTTCTCGATATACTGCTCTAAACCTTAAATAGACTATTTACTACAAAATATATGTAGTAACCATTATTAATTAACATATCTTAAAGCTATAATCATAGGTACTATTAACTTATCTTATAAAATCATTATTAGAAAGCTAGGCAACAATTAAATTATTATAACCGTTTAAAAAAACGATAGTGCTACAACTGTTCTAGGAAACTGGCTACGCTTGATGTGACATAGGTCTACAAGCGTCTACAACTTTCGTAGCCAATATGTATCAGTAAACTCTGATACGTCAATAAGTTCCAGCGATGCAAAAACGTCCCGACCTTCTACCCAACTTCCATCCCTACACGTTTCCTGCATTTGGGGGCGAAGTTGAAGCGTGAAAACGCGTAGACCCGAACACCGGAAATTTGGCCCGCGAAGGTTCCCACTTTGCGTGTATACTGCATAATAAGACCGAATAAATGACAATTTGAATTTCAAAAGTAGGTGGATAACTTAGCGCCGCGTGACTTGCGCATTTCACACCGTTCGAATGCCGGCGAGCGTTGACGTGATGTGAATCAGTATCCTTCAGAACTCCATGGGGGGTGGACGTTTCGCTCCCTGAAAATACGATTCTGACGTGTTCGCACGCGACCAAGCGTCATTATATAACCTACCTTGTGCTGTTTGTTTTGTGAACGGACTCTAACGAAGGATTAGACACCTACAAATTGGGCGCAGTAAAGGTATCGTGTTTTTTCTATTGTTTTCCATTACTAATTAATTAAAAACAGTGAGATACTTACCTACATTTTAATGAAAATAACTTAAACTTTCTCTTTTTTGTGTAAGCCCTTATTATTTTATAGTAACATTTGACCAACTGAATAATTAATGAAAAAATTGTCCGTTCCATTAATAATTCTCGGAGATTAAGGCGTACTAGGCACGTAAACATTTTAGCACGATAATACCTTTGTTAACTACCTGTGTGAGGTTTAAGCTCTTTCGTAAATAATTCAGGTGCTTTTCCCCGGCTTTGGTAGGTATGTGTGTACGTTCAAAGGACCTTGCGGTGTCTTTACTGTTCTAAATTGTACTCTATCTTGTAAATTAGGCTGTTTATTTAACGCAAGGAGGGTGTAAGGTAGTTAGGAAAAAACTACAGGCAAAAAGTCGTAAAATTTATTTTAATTTAGTCAACATTCAAAAGTAACTTATTCATTATACTCTTACTTTTTTCTACCGTGTATTGTCATGCGAAATTTTTTGTCATTTTATTGTATTTGATATAATTTTGTATTTGATATAAATAATTAAGGACTCATTTGTCCGATTTAATAAATAATTTAATTCAATAATGTTACGTAATTTGTTCTTATCGAGTTCAATATATCAATGTTTAAGTGTTTTAGAGGCAATAAAACGAGACCTGCTTGATCGTCTAATTGTTACAAAGCTATGTAAATACTTGGACGAATGAATTACTTGAATACAAAGTAGAAATAAGTTACAATGAAATTAGACCGTGAATAAAATAAGTGATTTTCCAAACGCTAGCTGAACTAAATAGTTAACGACAGACTTAAATATAAATTCAAGATATTATTTATTACGCTATTTTTAGACTCTTAATTCACTTTATATTCTTTTAAAGAGCTCATAAAATTGAAGCTTGAATAAAATGAGAGTTTAGACATAAAGGATAGGCAGTGCCTACACAGGTATTTTAACGTGAAACCCACCTTTTTTTTAAAGCCTGTCCCATTGCTGGGCAAAGGCCTCCCCTCCTCCTTTCCATTTTTCCCTATCCTAATTCTGGTTAAACCCACCTAATTCTGGTAAATAAATTCAAAGGACATTGTGACATTAATAATTTAGATCTTTACCAATGAAGTTGCCGTTTTATATGGACGAATTTAAAGCAAAAAAAATTATATGATATTATTATTTTGGTCAGTCTAAAATACTTATTTTCAGGTACTTTTTTTCTTGTTTTTATGGTTTTACATTTGGTCCAGTAGTCATTAAGAATAATTTCGCTATTTATTCAGTTAATTCTTGGGTTTTTAGCTCTTATGTATGTAATTGCTACGACAAACTATATAGTTAAGAGGCACTAAGTTAATTGATACTGTATTTGAAAATGTAATTATATACCGTGGTTTAAAAAATAATTAACAATTACTTTTTGGAAATCCAAACTTAAATGTTGATAATGGCCCTTAGCTTTACAAGAATACACTTTAAAATAAGTTGCTTTTTCTACAAAAATATAGGTTGCTATTAAATGGACGTGGGGCGGTCCAAAAATTGTTAGTCAACGGCTTGTTATCAACCTCATTATTTTACTTTTATTATCACTTGGAGGCAAATTTTATCACAAACTCCTTGGCCAAATATCACTGGCTGGCGAACTTTAGTTATTTTTTAATTAATTGTTAAAAAGAACAAGTCTGTCACTTTTCAATCGCTACGATGGAGGTAACGCGGGAAGCATTTTGTGCTATGATCTATTATGATTTTAAACGAGGGTTAACATATAAGTAATCACGTGAAAATTTAATCAATACTTTTGGGGAATTGGCTCCATCACTTGCCACCATCACCTATTGGTTTTTTGAGTTTAAGCGTGGGGTAAAAATCACCTTATATATTCTACCAATGAGAGAACTTTTGTCCAGCAATGAGACTAAAAGCTGGAAAAAATACTCCACCAATGAACTCATCAATAATTTCAAACGCTATAATGATTACGTTTGCTGTTGCCACTCTAAACATACTACATTATTAAACACCCAAGCCATAATTGCTAATTAAAAATAGACACCAAATTAACCCTCAACCGCGCATCAACTTTAACCAGCAAACAACCAACTTTCCACTCTGCCTGACGTTCACCTTTTCAATAATTTCTGATCTTTGACCTCATTAACAGCCGCAACTGTCCAAGTTCAACATTGGGAACTTTACAATCAATCTTTGCAGCTTAAAATACAGTAACAAACAGAAAACTTGCACATTTAGACCTTTTAAGGAAGACAGCGACAAATAATAACGATTGTCACAAACGTAACTTAGAAATAAGAACTATATAGGTAAGTATTATATTTATGCTTTGTATTGTAGTTGTAAATTATTAGTATTATTGAATTGAATATTATTGAATCACCTGTACACAAAAGTGTAAAAGAATAAATAAATAAATAGCTATTAAACAAAATATTTTTCACTAGGTACTCTAAAACTAGCAAATAATCTTTATCAGAAGGCTTGTATGTGCTTTATGATCAGAATGTCAAAAACGCATATCGTCTATAGTTCTGTATACGACAAATATAAGAAATTTATTGGTGGCACGGCAATGTCAGCGTATCAATCAACTTTCCGCTCTGGCTGGCAAAATTCCAATTTGTCTAATTTTGAATTATATTTTTATGGTATCCCGAAAATAATTTCATACAATATTGTCAATTTTACTGAAATCATATCAAAATGTGTTTGCGATTTAACATCTAGGTATGGAAATAGGGTATTTTACAAGTGTCCAGCGTCAAATATTAAATGTATTTCACAAAAAATAAGAAATAGACATAAATTGATGGTTAACTGTGAAAACAGAATTGAAATTCGTTGAAAAATAAAATAGCTAGAAGCGTTCAGAAATCAGACGGTAGAAAGAAACGGTAATAGTTAGAGAATTGTGACGTCACTTTTCTGAAGCGCCATACAAGCAGGTCCTGACTACTTACATATTAAGGATTGTTTTGCTAAAAAGGGACAGAGCATTTCTCCGATACTAACTTTAACCATTAATATCTCTGATGTTAGTTGAGATATCGAAAAACTAATTTTAGATCCTTCAGGATGTCCATAGTTGTGTTGTTTGATAAGTTTATTGATGTAATAAATATTTTTTTGATAAATATTTTATTATCATTATATTCAAATTGCACTCATTAAAATCAGACTGTACTTTCGGGATTACATACGTTCCTCGTCACATGTTTCGTCCCTTTACATACGCATTATTAAACTAGTCACGTTAAAAACCCCGCTGAAAGCACAGGAAATATGTGAAACACGTTCCAAATTGATTCACTGAATTAGCAGAGGCAAAAAAACGTCAAAAAACAATGGGCGCGAATTTCACCAAGGGCAACATTCGATACTTTTTTTTTTAATACTCGTGTGCATTTTATATACAGGGTTCAGGAAGAAGGCAGATGGTAATGCTGTGATTTGCATATTTTAATATTAACATGCTGGGTTGGAGGGGAATAACATTCCGGTCGCTAGAATTACGTCCTTGTCCGAATTGAAATATTCATCTCACTGTACCGTCGAACGATAGAAACCGCTGGCTACATTATGCTGAAATGGAAAAATCCACCAAAATTTGTTTGAGTTTGAAAACGTTGTATCAATGAAACTGTAATAGTGAGTATGTGATATAAGTGCGGAAAGTAAACAATAGAGTATTTGACTAAAAAAATATATTGCATCAATCAATTCATATGGACATCCTGAAGATGGATCTGAAATCAGTTTATCGATATCTCAACTAACATCAGCTATATTAATGGTTAAAGTTAGTAATGGGGGGATGCTCTGTCCCTTTCTAGCAAAACAATCCTTATTATATAGCCAAGGATCTGTTTATATAGCGCTACATAACAGTGACGTCACAATTATCTATTGCCGTCTCTTTCTACTGTCTGATTTTTGATTGCCTGTAGCTATTTTATTTATCAACGGATTTTAATTCTGTTTTCACATTTGACCATTAATTGATGTCTATTTTCTTATTTTTATGAAATATATTTAATGTTTGATACTTGTCAAATACCCTATTGTAAACGAGAAAATTAGTATAATATAAATGGTAAAATTGATTAAAGGTTCGTATTTGGAACTGACATCGAATTTAAAATATTTTTAGTTGCAAGTCGTGTTCTATTCTGTTTCAGTATCAGTTCCAAAAGTAAAACGCACTATTGCGAAATTATCAACTTTCGATCGGCTATGCAATGCATGCAAGTGCTTTATTATGAGCAGGTATTTACGAAAAGTTGCAAATGGTGCCTAGAAAAATAAATACAAATACAATTTATAGCTCAAAGGAAATACTTGTGGGTTCAGATATAACACAATATTTTCTCTTTTATAGCATATTCGTCTCTCTCTTTTATCCCATCAGGATTAAATCCAGTATTAACAGTTTTTAATAAAAAATATTGAGGTTCGCTAAAATCGTGCGTCAATATAGGTAAACAAAATTCTCGTTGAAATGTTTAATTTGTAAAAAGGTTTTTTAGTGAGATACTAGTTGCGTATTTCAGTATTTTAACACACATTTTAGAATCGTACACAAACGTTTTGAAGTCCACAGAAAACTATTCAGGAATTTAAAAATAAAGTAATAATTTTTTTTTACAAAGTAATTCGATATTTTAAGTTTTCCAATTCCATCCTAAACGAAAAGGTTTAGTGTTTATAGAAAGAATTGTTCATCCCATCTATTCGAAAAACGCTCATTTGTTCTTCAAAAAGTGGGAGCAAAGTATGTCTTTTCTGTAAAAGACTTTCGAACAGGGAAGAAAAGTGATTTAAATTTGGAACATGAATACACCGCGACCAAAAAGATAGAAGGAAAATATTGTATGAAAAATGTTACTGGCCGGTTGGCGCGGTATTTAAAAAAAAGAGAAACGCGTTGAACCGCATCTTCTGTTCATGGTGTTTTTTGTTACAATATAATTTCGAAAAAAAGCGAAATTAACACCGAAATGTATTCAAACTGATGCGAAATATGTGATACATGTTATAATTGGAAACCTACAATAACCTACCTAATTTTATCGTATGGAAAAATTTATGTTGTAGATGTGATATATGTGTATATTTAGTTGTTATTTTGCTTTGTCCAATAAGTAAATTACAGTATAATACCATTTTATATAAATACAAACATGAGTTGTAATTAAAAGCGCCTCTTATTTGTTTTCCTCATAGGTGGAATGAAAAAAGTGTATTACTCGATACGTAAAAACTTTTTTTTTTTTTTTATGTATAACTAAACCCGCATTTGACCTCGATCTCGCCTGATGGTAAGCGACGATGAGGTCGACGATGGAGCATGCGGGTCCAGTTACAGCTGTTTCCGAAAAATTGTGATAATCACGATTTCAACACCAGAAACAATAACAAACTTGCAGTCCCACGAATTAGACTTAGTAAAGTAAATACATAAGTTATGGTTACTGTGTACGATTTTATAATAAGATACCTGATAATATAATACATATGTAAGAGAAAAAAATTAAGACGTGGGTCTTAATTTTTTTCTCTGACATATGTATTACATTATCAGGTATCTTATTATAAAATCGTACACAGTAACGTATGTATCTGATGTGGATCAGACAGACCTTATGTAAAAAGGGTTATTATAAAATAAATGATAAAGAGGCTTGATCCTAAATTCAGCTCCAGCTCTGCATATTGTGTACATACTCGTATATGATTGTATTCATAATGATTGTACGATATATTTATTTCAAAAGATGCGCTTCTGAAAGTTTCTTGCGCCGTTTCATTCCTTTCAGCTATAGCACCTTCCAAAGCGGTGGTAGAGTGAAAAAAATGACGTAAAAATGTACTTAGGTACTTATTTACAATAAAAAAATCTCATTTCTTATTTCTGACCAAAATTATTTCCCTCGCTACGCTCTGGATTCAATAAAACGCCCTCGCCGTAAATATACTATTTTGGTCCCTAGTGATACAATCTACTATAATGATTGCGTGATTGGTTGATTTACTTACGAAGATGTAAGATTTTTTTACTACGGGATCTTCTTTAGTCTGTGTGGAAAAAATATGGGATGTAGGGTTAGATCATAGATGATATTGCATTAGTTATTTCGCAATTGTAACTCATCTGTATCGAGAAAAAAAAATCATTTTGACTTCGATAAATGTGTTGTATGTAACAAAATTGTAGCACTTTGGGTTCTGCGTATTTCGTGTTTTAAGTCAAACTACTTTACAATCCTACATGCATTCAACGACAACACCTGATTGGAACAGCAACACCGTTTTAAAAAAGGTGGACTAAATCCTCGGCATAGACAGGGAATTCCAATCAGACCGCACCACCCGGGTGGAGTTTAACGAACTCGAAATGTAATCTGATTTATGTACAGCTTTATTTCGGAAAGGAAATTGGAAGGCGCTTTTCTGCCTAATAAAATATTATAAGGAGGCAGACGTAAGCTCCGGCTGATTGATTTATATGAGCAGACGTCGTTATTTTATCAGTTTATCATGCAGAAATTGTTTAGAAAAACAATTGGATATTTTTTTATAACACAATAACATAAAACTTTAGGTATAGCTTACCCGACCACCCACCTAATGTTTGCTAATAATAATAGTAATAACCAATGCTACTTCTTTTCATACTTATAGGTACCGTAGCTCATTATGTGAAAAACAAAACTGTATAAAATTTATAATATTTGGTTTATTATTACCACTGATCGGAGTAGGTAGGGCTCTTTCGGGTCAATGTCCTCAAAGGTTATATTAATATGGATATGATTTCGGGATCCCGTTTTAAGTTATCGAGCAAATGTTGTAAATTACTTTTATAAACCTCGCCCTTACTCGGCGGATTACGATATAAAAAAAATTGTGAACTTACGAAGAAGTTAAAACACTACCATAGGTACACTAGCGCCATGAATCTTAAAAAAAATATTACGCCACCAATCTTAAATGTGTATCAAAACAAATATAACGTTAAAAATCTAAATAATATATTTGTTCAATCCCGGAAATCCCGGGATTATTGGGCATACTTATCCATATTATGACCGTATGTGGCAAGTACCAAAAACAGCCCTACCTGCTCCGATCATAGATTATTACATACGAGTACAAACATAAACTCACGCCTGTTTCCCGCAGGGGTAGGCAGAGACTAAAGATTTCCACCTGTAACGATCTTGACAAACCATTCTCGCTTCTTCCACACTCATCAATCGCTTAATACAGCCTCTTCGATTAGTGGTTCACCGCACCTGACCTTTCTTTAGAACGTCCGCAATCTGGTCGACGTAGGTCCTTCTAGGTCTCCCCTTTCCTATCCTTCCATTCACCTTTTCCTTATACACCGCTTTCGTTACTCTCGTTTCATTCATTCTTTCTACATGTCCAAACCATCTCAACATCCCTGTTTCAATCTTACTCACTACACCTTTCCCTTATTACCCTATACCTCACACGCTGTTACACCACACATACTACGCAAGGAACGCATTTCCACAGCATTAATTCGACTCTCAGTCTTCTTTTGCCATACCCTACATTCGCTGCCATACATCAGCGTAGGTGTGTACTAATACGCAATTGTGAACTGCCACTCTCACCTCTTTCGATACAAATCGGCTGCTCGCAATTGCATGAAAGGCTCCATTCACTGAATTTCCCGATTTTACTATCTTTTCTATATCACCCTCACATTTACGATCCCTGGTGAACAACCTCCCTAAATAAGTATACGAATTCTTTCACTTGTTCAACCCTTTCACCATCTATCATAATATTCCATTCAGACACACTATCTTCCTTTTCCAAAACCATAACATTTGTCTTGCATACATTTACTTTCATTCCTTTCTTCTTAAGTTCCCCAACCATTAGAGTTACCATACTCTGACGATCCTGACGACGTTACTAAAACTTGATCATCAGCGTATAACAGGCATTTCACCAGCAACTCATTCATTCTCAGTCCACAGTCATAATCCTTTAGTTCATTCAAACAGCTCTTTAGTTCATTCAAACAGCTGTCCAGGAATAAATTGAACAGCTATGGCGATGCCACGCAGCCCAGCCCGATAATGCACCATTTATCCTGACACAGGCATTAGACCCCTCATATAAGGACTTCAATGCCCGTATCAAGTTGCTGTCCAACCCATACTCTAACAGTGTCGACCACAATCCACTCCTTATTACTCTATCATAAGTCTTCTCTAAATCTAGAGGGCACAATACACTTTCTGATGCACAGCCAGATATTTCTCGCTGATCCACCGTAGTGAGAATACGTGATCCATACACCCCATACCCTTCCTAAATCCCATTGTTCTTTCATTTAAATAAACAATTTCATATTTTTGCTTTACCATTTAACTCTTTAATTGGTCAAGTTTTTCCTGCTGAAAACTGATTTTCCTCGTAAGTGGACGAATTAAATTTAATACGAACGGATTTTGAGCATTTCACTGTATGTTCAGAAATTCTGTAAAAAGTAACTCTACATTTACAGAGTGTTTAAAAATTACATAACATCATTTCGTCAGCGAACGAAGCGCCCTAAACAAAACATAGTCTACTGCAATGCAAACATTGTTGATTTGAAATCCATCTGCATGTTGTTGACAGACTGCGAACATTTAAATTGCCACATTATTCTGTGACCATCTACATCCTGTATCGTTTACCATTACAAATAATGTGGTTGCAATTTTGGAATCAACAAAAATATTGGAAATGTTTGAGCTTTTTTATTTATTAAGCATTTAGCCATGTTAGACATACTCAAATTCATTAGAAAAATTGATGAAAAAATTTCCGCGAGCAGGATTTGAACCTGCGCATTTTTCACCCCATTTTCTATTTTATTTGATTGAGCATTATTTATATATACAAAGTGTTCCCAGATCTTTACGTTATCGTATCGTTTTAAGACTATTTTACACCAAGTCTCTATAATACAGAACAAAGCACGCGCTCCAAAATAGGTTATTGACGAATACTCGAATAGGCCTCGACCTGTGCTGGAGTCTGCTAATATCGTCCAAGCTTAGTAACTGTGCAATGTAAATATAACTTAACAAAATTAAGACTAAGGCTATCAAGAACATGTTGCAGTTAATGGTTAAACATTGGTCCACCTCTATTTATCAAGTTAGGTTGATTTTACTCGAGTTAAAAAAAGATGCAACGACTTTGAATCTGTTCCCTTTATTCCTTTTATCTCCTTCTTAGCTTATTGAACATACTGTACCCCTTCAGTGTAATTATATATGTATGTCGGAGTGAGGCGCTAGTGTTCCTCAAAAACGGTAATATGCAGCGCTATAATGCGTAGAACGAAAACACAAGTCAGTCTAGTGGCAGAGAGCGCGCGGCGGCCTGTGGTTTTGAGGTTATAATATGAAGAAAATAGTCAGCTCCATCTCGACTGGTGGTGATGGTAATCAGGGTGGTTTCCCGGTGCTGATAATTATTTTCTGGTAAGGTTGTGATGATAAAATGATGTGAAACAAGGAATACGCAGGTCGGTATGTTTTCATTGTTTTTCTGACGACGCATCTAGAATACTATAGCGGGGTGTAGGTGGACCTCCACGATTGTGTGTGGTGTATTCCCCGTGCTCGGGGTTGAGAGGTACACGTTCAGGTTTTCCTGATAAAGTTAGCTGTTATTCGTAACCTGGGTTAAACGTCCACGTATTTCAATGGCCTTCCTTACAACTGTACGATCTATTCACGCTATTTCTGGTGTTGACGCCCTGTCTCGTCTGCGGCTTCGACATGAATATATTTGTGTGTAGGTATATATATTTATTTATTTACGATATTTATATATTTTTATCATTTATGTGTCATGGTAAATGTAGGTATATATATTTTTCACTTATTAACTACCTATCTTCAATTAAGTTTATTTGTGTCGTATCTTTGTCCACTTGGACAGGTTTTGGCCAGCCATCGGTTATGGTCCAACAGAATACCAGCGCTGCAGGCATTTTTGTCTGCAGCAATAAGCCGAGTTGAGGCCCTTTTCACAACAACAGCAGACCATCAGACATGATTTCAATATGTTTACCTTTGACTACATAATTATTTTATTATAATTATAACTGTTTCGGTTATTGCTGTGTGTGAAATAAACGTATTACTTAATTACTTACTTTTTTACTCCTTGCGGTTATATTCGGTTTATATTACGAGTAGAGGTGTTATAAAAATACCGGTGATCGTTACTCCTTCTGAATATGATGGCATATCAAACACGAAACAAATATCAGAACTTTTTTACAATTATTTACTAGTTTTGAAAGCCGTTAAAAAACCATAGCAAGTTATAGCGAGGACATTTCATTAACAGCCTTTAAAAATAAAAATAAAATAAAAATAAAAGCTATCATCCGCCGGTTCCTCACTGGTCGCCGGCATACATGCATAATATACATTTTTAAGACCAAATGTAACACATGAAAAGCAATAAATGGTATGAGTATGAGTATACCTGATACAATGTACTTTATATGTATAATAGTAGAATATACATTTCAAACAGTTGATATAATAAATGATTATTTATACGGCCTAAAATATTTCAACTGTTCCAAGCCGTAAAATAAACAAACGCAGAAGTTAATTCCCATTTAACCCACGTTGCATAATAAAACGCTCTCTGTATAAAAGGGGACAATGATTCCCGGCAATAATAACTCTAATTCAATGTCCGTGGGCCGGAATATCCCAAATTTTGCAATTGCTCTCTACCCCTGTGTCAACAGAAGTTTGGGCGGCCGCGGAAATAAATTCTTCATACATATTATATTTAAGGGTAGTCATGTTAACCGCTTATTTGAATTCCTGAACTATTTTCCTTGTGCTTTAATTTAATAAAAGATGGGAAGGTAAAGACAACATTCATGTAAGTAGGTACGTACTCGTATTTACTAAAATGGAGCAACTACACGACTGATTGTTCACCAACCCAACAGTTTTGTCGGTGGGCAAAAAACAATGCATGCACTTATGGCGGGTTTCCGCCACAACGTCGGCGCATGCGTGCTGCGCGCCTGCCAATTGCAGAAAACAATCGCTATCGCTTTTCATATACTCGCGATGTCAAGCTCGTGTGTGGTGTTCAGAGAAATACATCTTGCACTTCATCTCCAAGACCTGCACAGCAATACAGTTAAAACTAAGACACTGAATTCATATGCTTGACATTGACACAATACAGTACTTAATGTATCGTATAGTATCGTACAATAGATTAAATATAATAATAATATATCTATAAAGATATAACAAATTTTATAGCAACAGCTTTTATTTCGTAGGCGCGTTCAGCCCCACATTGGTGATCCCGACGTGATGGCGGGAAGCCGCCATACACTAGTAGCGCACACGGCACCAATTCAACTTTTTAATTGACACAATCGAGACCGATCCTCAACCTAATAGTTGGCCAACTAAGGTGAACTCCACGGTTCTATCCACGGACCGATCGCTTAGTTGGTGGCCGATACCATCGGCCTATCGTCAAGCAATCGAATTAAACTGTTTAGTTGGACGGAAATCGGTGTCGACGTTCCAAACAAACAGTTTGGTTGGACAAAGAATCGGTCGTGTAGTTGGGCCCTAAGTTTTATCAATATTCTATTACCGTCACTTTGTAATATTTTTAGGTTTCTGTACCTAAAAGGTAAGAAAGTAATTATTTATTTGTAGTATACTTATCGGGTGCAGAAATATGATGACTCTTATAAGATGGGCCATCATGGGTGATTACCGGCACGCACGATCGAGTAGAAATATAAGCGTGTACCTATATAATCGGTCGTGCTGGCCTTTAATCGTCGATAATCGGATAGCGTCGGTTTTTCGTACACACATCAAAGACATGCGTGCGGTTGATTGTGCGTCTACACTACACGATCGCGCGAGTCTGTAATCGTCTTTCATGGCCCACTGTATAGAAGAGCCATAAGACTTTAACCACTTAAATATCGCATGAGGGATTTGTGCACAACAGCTGAATTATAAGTTATTACTTAGTGAGTGTTCGCTTGTTGCTTGCTGTTTCTGTCAGTTTATGCTCCGCTAAGTAAAGTATCTAACGTAAAACAACTGAGACTAAACTTGTCAAAAGTTCAAAGGCCTTTATTAATACCCCACTGAACGCAAAGTAAAACCACAGAGGATTGGCGAACAGTAACAAAACTCAGGCAGTCTGTGATTACTGCTACAAAATATTTAGGTAGGTACCCTTTTTTACAAGCAATAATTATTTTTAAAACACTGAACCAATCATATAAATAACTGTATAATTAACTACGGATTACGGCCGGAGAAAGGCCGAAACTAGTCGGAAGTCCTCCGACTAGTTTCGGCCTTTTTTCGAAAAAGAGCCTTGATCACGGAGAGTGCGATGCGATGTCGTCTCGCCTGCTATCAGTAGCGCCCGCTTGGAGAGCGCAGGCGCTGCCGTGGAAGGCAGCTTGCGTTTGTTCTATGGTCATGAACTCATGATGTCCAGCAAGTCCAAGGCCGAAACTAATCGGAGGACTTCCGAGTTTCATCAGTGAGTAATCCGTAGTTAATAATATATTTAAAATGTCTCTATCTTAATTCTAAAATAAATATCTCTAAATTAAAAATTTAAGAAACCCCCGACGTACCATTGTGAAAATCGCCTTTCTTTTTCCTGGTCATCACCATGTCCTTAAAATTCCAGATGTGTGAAGGTCACCAAGGTCATAAACATTTGAGATCAAACTCGAACCACGTACTGTTACCGTTCCAGAGATCCCATCATACTCCAACCTCCCAAGATAGATACTCCAAGTTCTTAGAACCACTGATCCAATTTTCATCAGACATGACTACGAACATTCAGCAGGTTAGACATGCGGCGCCTGAAGGCCCCGGGGTGCTCCTGGCTTTGCCCTCTGCGGATCACGGCCTTCGGCCTCTCCATGGCTATCATAAAATTCCTAGCTCCACATCATTTTCATTTATTTTTTGGCCGCAATCTTTTAATATTTTTTTCTCTTGTAGTGTCTCAGGATTCCCTACAACAATAGTTCGAGAAGACCCCATCTAACTATTATAGTTTTAGCGGGCTGATAATCTTTCAATTCTTTCAGTTTCATATAACGAAAATGAAGTCCACTTAATTTTTCCTGGTCATCATCAGATCCTCAAATTTCAAATGTCAGAAACGCACCATGAACCTGTATATTTGAGCTCAAATTCGAACCATCTAGCTATTACCGTTCCAGAGATCCCACCTGATATCAAATATACTCCACGATCTTGGAAAAGACTGATCCCATTTTTATCAGAACATTCTCGACATAATTCTCAATTAAATAAAAAAAAAAAGGGTCTAAATCTGACCATCCGTTGTTAAGTTATGATGCCACAAACAAACAGACAAACGTGTCAAACTTATAACACGCTCTCACTCAATCGGTCGGGGGTTAAAAAAAGAAGAATAATCACGATTTGATCTTTTAATGCAGAGCTGTTTTACTGTTAAAAACCATCTATACAAAACGTAAAATCGTTTTCAGTAGCGTTTGCAATCATTGTTTTACCGTCCCACGCGATTAGCTCGCTTGATTTATTATTAACCGGGCCTGTGCGACCTTTATGGGCACTTAACGCACCAAATATTTACATTAGCTTTTTAAGGGTTCGCTGGCCGTTGAAAGGGTCACTTTTGCTTACATCGAATGTGTTAGTATTTAATTAGCAGTGGTAAACGTAAAAGTTTGAGTTGGAGCTTTATATTTTGGAAAACAGCGTAGAATAAATATTCCGCTGTTGCGTGCCAAGTTTTTCTTCCTTTATAAACACCGGCTACACAAATAACTGTTAAATAACATCACAGACCGGACTTTGCCACGTAGACGAACGGATCGGAGGCAAACCTTTCTTTGTTCGGTGTGACTTGACATTGTTCGGAGAGAATTAACCCCTGAGACAGCCATCAGGGGAACATCTGAATGAATTACTAACTCAGACCAGCTTGGCAACTGGTTTCCTTCAAGGCGACTAACCCCTTTTACGGATATTTATTTATTTATTATTACAATTAATTAAAACGGTTAGACCACTTACATTAATTAATTATCTAATTATAATATCATATTTACAACTTATAATTACATTTAAAAAAAAGAAAAAAAGACATTCATCTCACACTCACACTATCACAGTAGCACAGACATGCTCTTCTGATACTCGGCCATGCATCACTAAATGCGTCACAATCACTGTTGGTGGTCGTTCAGAGCGGTCTTCATGCGGCAGATGGGGGATTCAAAACGCGCTACAGTGCGGCTGAACGGTGTTACAAACCTAATTTGCTTACAACGCCGCCTTACGTAATGGTCCGGGACAAAGACCTGGCAGATCAAGTTGTGCAACTCAATGGAGTCAACTTGCCCTCTGAGCGCCTTGCACGCGATAAGCATTTGTTCAAGGTTTCTTCTGACCTCAAGTGAGTTGAACCCAATGCTCCGAGCAAGTATTGTGTTGGGTACATGTAGGGATAATATCCAAATCTTTTTTTGTAATGAAATCTAAGAAAGGCATTTTGAACTTTTTCCAGCATGCTCTCTTATACGTAGTTTTGTAGGGACTCTAGACGCACGCGCTAGTCTCAAATTTTCTACGCACTAAAGCAGTGTATAAAAGCTGTATGGTATGTACATTTTTACTATATGATATGGCTTGGATACGGCTTGGATATGGTTTGACTTGATGAGTACCTATTGTACTTGTTGTAGGTACTATGCGTTTAGGGTAAGAGTTTGTTTGAATGTTAGTTTGTGCACTTGTTATATTACATAACTTCAACACTATTAATGCGGTTTTTTAATAGTGCTTGGATCTTAAGAGATGCTTATAAACAGGTATTATCGTGCGCCAAACTAAAAGGGAGCGCTGCAAAAGATTTTTTTGCATTTTTTTACGAAATGGCATTAAGTTTGGTTGTAATAACAACCAAACTTAATGCCATTTCGTAAAATACTGAAAAATCTGGAAAATAAAATATAGTATAATGTACGTATAACAAACGAGGCATCGATTATTTGACAATAATGTTTATTAACACAGTCTCACCACTTCCAATGACTTCCATTCAACCTAGTCATGAACTTTCATGAGCCTTACCTTTCGAGACATTCAATATCTTCTGACGTCCTTCTTTCTTACTTGGAATCCTTTATATCGTTGTCCTTTTTTCCCTTTAATTCAACTTTCTTTTATCGAACATAGGTTGTTTCTGATTTCGAGAGAGATCAATCGTACAACCACTTATGAGCAGAAACTGACGTCATAAAATTTCATTTTCACTTGTTTGTGTGACGTAAGTCGTAGCGGTCGAGCTTTCTAGCTTTCTTCATTATCAGTAGTAAGTAATAATAATAATCTATACTTTATACTTTAATTTTACATGAGAAAAATAAAGAACATGTTACAAGAAATAATTATAGGGTACATTAGGTAGAGCTTATCTCTAAGAAAAGATCTCTTTGAGCCAAACCTAAAGCATGGGGAGATATAATATGATAAAAAAGATAGACATACATACGTGTACCTACAATATAAAATATAATAAAAATGTTACGAATAAAATTTGTATAAATTGTATAACTATCAGAGTAAGGCTTGGGTCCAAGTTATGTTCTTTATATTCATTGAAAATTTACAATCGTTGAATTTGAAATTGAAATCGTTTATTTAGCGCTGTAAACACCAGAATACAGAAGTATACAAAGTTTAATACATGCAGCACAGAACATCTGGTGTGGTACAGTGCCAAAAAGGGTACACCAGCTCAGCATGATGCTGAGGCAAGCCACAGCGCTGATTTTCAGCTGGCCCCTCAGTTACTGCACGGACGAAGAAAGCAACAGTGTGTGCGTGTTGTGATGTATGAATGTGTTTGTTTGTATGAATGAGGATATTAGTGTGTTTGTGAGGTACTGAGTGTGTGGGAGGGTGATGGCATGGTGCGGGTGTATTTACATGGTATTATGTGTGTGGATGGTAGTTAATGAATAGTAAGCGGCTTTGCTTCTTAGTTGTATTTTTTATTCGTTGTAAGAAATGCTAATAAATTTTAAATGCAAATTTCATTTGCATTTCTAATTCACCTCCTGATTTCCCATCCATGCAGGTGCAATGTTACTTTGGTGAAATCTAATAAGAACTACCTGCACATATTTTTAGAAACATCATGAACGTGGTCAGACATTATACAAAAAGATTTGCTTTTTTTAGGATCTCAGAAAACCACGTAGGCCAACATTTAACTCTAAATTAACTATTATTCTATGCTTAGGTATTCATACAAAATTGTCTTCAGATTAGTGTAAATCCCAAAAGTTGTTTTGGGATCTACAGGTGGTATGACTCTGTTCAAAGTCAGCCTGGGCTGGTACCACCATTTACTTATCTCTGCCGCAAATGAGCAATGTTTGCCCTGCTGTGTTTCGGTTGAAGGGTAAGCCAGCGTACCTACAGGCCCATGAGGCATTCCAGATTAGTTAGATAGATAGAAACACTTTATTGTACACAAATACAGCAAGTAAAACAACAGGGATAGTAGTACGATATGTATAAAGGCGGCCTTATCGCTTAAAGCGATCTCTTCCAGGCAACCACTGAAGTTAATTGGTCATTAAAGAGATTAGCGACAGTGTAGTGTGAAGATATGAAAAGGTTACTATTACTTAATACACAGTAAATTTAGTAATATAAAAGTAATATGATACACATGAATAATTATGTAGGATTTTTTATTTAGAATTTCAGATTAGCAGCGCATTGGAAACAATCTTATAACTTCATAGTGAAATGAAATGTTAAAGATGGAGATGTCTATGAGCGATGATGACCGCTTACTATCAGGTGGACAGTTTACTCCTCTGTTCTCGTTATACAATAGAAAAGAGTTAACAGTTAACAGTTAGCATAAATAAAATAAATAAAAAGGCCATTTACTTCTCATCATATTACATACAAGTATAGTACATCATATATATACATACATTAGGTTAGATGCATTAATTAAAATTATTAAGAATATATTTTTTCTTTATTTTTCTTTTTAGATGAAACTCCTCTGCGGGTAAAATAGAAATATCATTTATTAGTAAATATGGGTAATGCAGATGTTACATTGTGTTTCAGTATCACCATATTCTGCCCGAAAGCGTACAAATTATTTGTTCAATTAATAAATCAATCAATCACGAATTATCATCAATAAATTAGCAAATTAATTATAATATGAATGTCAATTTTAATTAAATTATGATTATGTCACAGCTTATAAAAGGCCTCCTCTAGAGATAACCAAGTGTCCCTATCTTTCGCGACGATCACCCAGTCTTCTCCAAGGCTTCTTCTGTCTATTTCATCGTCCCATCGTGCTGGTCTGCCCGGTCTTCTGGTCCCTTTTGGTCCTGTCCATTTTATTGCTTCATGTGTCCATATTTTGTCTTCCAGTCTTGCGACTTGACCTGCCCATTTCCTTTTTAATTTTGGTGCATGTCTTTGACTTTTGTTTGTTTTCGAATTTTTGTGCATCTCACTTTGTCTCTTTAGCATAAGTGGAACAAAAACATTCTGTCATAAAGCTAAGGCAAAAAAACTACACCTTCATAATTGCGAGATAACGGTTGTTCCATTGCGTGCGTATCACCTTGTAGTATTACACATTGACACTGTTTATTTGCCATTAATTAAAGTGTTTTGCGCCAACAATACCTTTATTTGCCTTGTTAATTAAGTGATGGCATGACCGCTTTTATTTTACTCGCACGAAAACTGGAGATTACTGTTCCCACCCTAAAAGTAATTAATTATACTTATATCCAAAGAGTTCACAAAGGTCAGGACACGTAACGTTATACAAAAAACGTTATAAAAAACAGTCGGTTCCATAGATATATATTTTTATTGTATAAGAAAAGCATACGAGGAAACGGGCAGCCTTGTGGTAAGTGGTCACCGTTGCCCATAAACATCTCACCTCACTTGGCTTTCGATCCGCTGTAATTAATGATGCCATGGGCCACATTACAATTCATAATTCAGAGAAACTTTACGGTTGCCGATTGGTCACAGCTGCGCGTTACTACGTTGAATATCTTTCCATCACTAGTAAAATCCATGGTTTCATACGATCGACATTTTCAATATTGTGGTTTTTTATATAGTTCACAAATTCCTTTAACAGCGACTATAGGTACTCGTATACTTTTTGCACTAATCGCAAATCACTATACTTACCATCGTATTGTGAAATAACTCCACTCTCTGCACTGCATTTTGGTGGATGCCATTTTCCGTTATTGCTCCGTACTTACATAGTTGAGTTTCAATGACTTCTATCATGTAATTTTCTAGAGTGTATTCGGCATTATCAGATTTAAAAAGTACCTAAGTATCTCAGAAACTGTCATTTGACTCCTTAGTCTCTTCGTTCTATTATTAATAGTATATGTAATTAAATACATAATCATTATCGGTGATGTCTCTCTCCCTAGCAATTCTGTATTAAATTCTAAATAATTTAACTATACGAGCATTAAGTTCTGCCTCCTATGATATCTATCTATCTACTATAATATAATAAAATCGTAAAAAGGTAAATGTTTGTTTGTCTGTTTTAACGCACATCGCGTAAAAACTACTGAACAAATTTGGATGGAGTTTTTACGGCTATGTTTAAATATGTCCCGATTGACATCTAGGCTACAGTCGTTTAGAAAATTATACTTAAAATGGGTCCAATGTGGGGTAAAGTTAATATGGAATGCGAACGAAGTTGCGGGCAATACCTAGTAACATATAAAAACTATGATTTGGTTGGTCTTCGAAGCAAAATGTTCTTGTACTTAATATGAACCTCTCTATCTACTTCCAGAGGGTCTCATGCTCGCTATCCTTAAACTTTATGAAGGTCTGCCACCTAAGAAATAATGACTGGGATGAACACCGTCCTAAACCCGGCACAGATAATTAATAGTCAATATTTTCACGTAGAGTCGAATCATGAGAAGAAAACATGAGAGTTATCTAGCTATATTTAGGTAAGTATACCTACTTACAGCTATTATGTTTATGTTTATCTCTCTGCCTACCCCGCAACGGATATAATATTATCTAGCGTGAAGTGTATGTGAAATTCTCATAATATGTTTGTATGTAAGTAGGTAACATATTGTAGATAGTTATAGCCTGACCAGGAACTAAAAGACCCTGTTAAGAGGGCGTCATAGGTAGTTTTATAAACTGTACTATGGAGTCACTATGAAAAAAAGTAAGAAGTACCATTGTATCTACGATTTGCGGAGTTAAGCCCCAAAATAAAGTCGCCCAGTAAGTGAAGATCTAGTCATATCTGGTGGTATGGCGGTGAATAGATCCAGCAGTGAGGGGTACCCCGTTTATCTTGTTTCCGCGATATTATAAACACCACACCAGTCACTTTGTCGTATTACAGTCTCAGTAAAGTCAATTCACTCAATAATCCATGAAATAAATGTAATCCCCGTTAAATTACTTTGCACCGTTTGCTTTACACACAGTGCAAAGTGCATGTGCATCGCGCGGGAGTGACCGACCGACTAAAATGACAGCAGTCTATCAAATACCCTCCGATGTAGAATGTAAAAAAAATAGTAAACAAAGCCTAAACAACCATTGATTGCTTGCTTATCGTATGGATAGTAGCCAACCTATTTGTCAGAGTTGTTCAGGCCGCCCGTAGGCATCTGACATGGCTTAACGACTGCTGTCGAACGACAACAACCAGGACCGAATGCTTAACGTATTTTCCGAGGCACGAAGGAGCTCAGATGAAATATGCCACTAGCGGTCACCCATCCAAGAACCGACCGCGCCAACGTCGCTTAACCTGCACGATCACTTTCGGACCGTGCTCGCAACTAGGCTACAAGCTCCTCCTAACAACCATTAATTCCGTAATATGGCTAGGTTGTTTTAGTTCCTAGTCTTACTTATCGCTTAGTAACTAAAACTAGCCTGCAAGCTATCTATCATGTGTTTATCTTGAAGAAAAATTTGCCCGTTTTCGCCAGAGCGATCTTCTTTCCTCCAAGGTTTTTAATTCAAAACGCTACCAATATGTTAATGAAATAAATTAATCAATCAACAGATGTTTATTTTTAGACAACAGTCTACACATAATAGGTTAGTAAATGCAAAATAAAATTGAACTTTACAGAAAAAATGAAAGAAAGAAAGAAGGTTCCTTAAACTTCTGACGTTCTGTAATGAAGTCTTTTTCTAGAATTATGACATGGAAAGGGATAGAGTATGTTTAATAGTTTGAATTTTAGGACGCTTTTTCAACCGACGAACTAAATGTTTATGTATAACTTCATGAAAATCTCTAGAGACTCTATACTTCATTATACTTCGACCACTGGGAGGTGATCAGCAATGTAATTGGTCTTGTCATAATCCTCTTATACCAATACTTTGCTAGTTGGCTATTGCCAGGGGAGTAGCCTACTGCCTTCATAATAATACTTGTTACAACATTAAAGGACCCATCCCTTCTCCCAGTTCGTTCCCAGTCGCAGTTCTTTCGGGAGGTTTTTGGTTTTGAAATTTAAATTGGTATTGAAACTTTAGGTACAATATGAGCCGATGATTTCGGACCACTGAAGAGGTATTTTGAAAATCTGGCGTTTTGAGAACAAGTCGGCATCGGGGCCCACCAATTACGTGGTTTGAAATTTTTGTGTGGGCTTTAGGGATTACGAAAGGATACGAACGACTCTGTTCTTTCCTGTGTATGGTCATGCCTTTTCCTTAAATAAATAGATTTTAATGATAGTTAAATATGGGGAATTATAAATCAAGCGACCGGAATTTTGTTTGACGAAAAAAATAACATCCTATTTAATGTGTGAGCGACAAGAAAATAATAACGCTTCTAATAAAATAATTCATATTCCTTATAAAACCAACTGATTATTACGAATAAACCATTAAGAAAAGAACAACAATTATTTTGATCCACTGTTTCGATTAATATATTAGCCTCTGAATTACTAAGTCCAACGACTGATTTGCAGCGACTGATTTATTAATAATCCGATCACTGATTATAATAGAACCTAACTTTTAATTATCAACTTGTTTTAGAACACGAAAATATATAATAATTATGAAAATACCATTACTGCGTTGTTTACTCACAGATTGGTATTATATTTAGCAAAGGTAGTACAAGGCTTCCAACAAGAATACTGTTATTTTGTAGCAATGTTACCTGTAACAATAGAAAGGTCATAATACAGCAGTTTGGTGTAATAGACATGATTTCTTGCTTAACTTTCTTAATTGATATAGTAATACAGTAAACTCATCATCATCAGCCTATTAATGTCCCCACTGCCAAAAAAATCTATACTATACTATACTTCCTAGTTCGGAGGTCAGCGCTTATAGTAGGATAACTGGTTGGTCACTAATTTTATTAAGTTTAATGTAACATATGCTTAAGTTCCTACTCCATTGTAATCTTACCGCACAAATAAATTATTCTTATTCTTATAGCAAAGCAGCCCTAACAGAAATGATCTTCGCAGTCGGCTATGAAGGGTCAGTCCCTGGATTGGCCCGACCGCCTTCTGCATTGATCTTCTGCTTTGGATTTGGAATCTTCACAACACCGACAGCGTGGTCTATCCATGTTCCATCCGTGATCATCCCGGTGAGATGAAACACCTCCCAAAAAAGTCTAATCTCAAGCGGTATCAAAAGTAACAACAAAGTCCTAAATACTTCAATGAATAAAACTGTTATCTGTATTACTGAGAGCGTCGGCGGCGTCGTGGCTAGGACGTCGGACTGCCATGCGGGAGGTCCGAGTTCGAAACCATGCAATGTCATGAACCAATGAGTTTGTCGGTTTTTTCGAAGAACTTACGTACATTTACCGACTACTCTGACGGTGAAGGAAAACATCGTGAGGAAACCTGTACACTGAGATAACCAGTGTGTGAAATGGGGAAGGCAATGGTAAACCATCCCATTATATTTGCCACGAGAGTCGTTCTATGTGATTAATTCCTTAGAATGATCGCGACCCTCAGCAATGAGGAATGCGACTTAGAAGAAAATTGATATTAAAATTGTTATTTAGCACTGTAAACACCAGAATATAGAACACAATACAGAAGTACTCGTATACTAATATTAATACATGCAGCACAAAACATCCGGTGTGGTCCAATGCCAAAGAAGGTACACCAGCTCAGCATAATGCTGAGGCAAGCCACAGCGCTGATTTTCAGCTGACCCCTCTGTCGGACGAAGAAAGCAACAGTGTGTGCGTGTTGTGTTATATAAATGTGTTTGAAGAAGCAGAAGAAGAAGTATTACTGAGAACCCGCTTTCTCTCATACATTTGTAAACAATAAAAAGTCAGAGTTCCCTGTTCCAGTAGTCTAATAAAGCTTAAACATTCTTGGTGGAATAGAGAGAGCACATTATGAAGCCCGGAGTGACACAGAAAACTAATAAAATGCAATGAGGCCATAACATGCTGGGTCTAGCTAGAGACTAGACGAGGGAACATTATGATGTACTCGTAGTAGTGAGTTATGAGAACACGCCATTCAAAATTAAGCGGTAGGTTATGCTATGTTGATAATAATAGTAGTTATTACGCTAAGACTGGCATTTATGTATAATTAACTGCTTATAATAAGCAGAAAAATATAGGAATAAATAAAGATAGTACCTGAATAAACCATAACCTTTAATGATTAGACTTAAATAATATACTGTTTCACAGGTTTTTACTGTATTTTATTAATTACCACCGATTTCGTTTACACATCTTCATTATAAACAAATACCTGAAGATGTGTAAACGAAACCGGTCGTAATTAATAACATACAGTGAAAACCTGTGAAACAGTATATTATTTAAGTCTAATCATGTACTACAAGTCTCACCAGGTACCAACAACCACAAGTATTAACCATAACCGTCAAAGTAACTTAGGAATAACTATGAAGGAACAAAGAGCGCTTGGCTTTTGAATAAAGATTTTTTTTACCTACGTTAATTTATTACAGTTGAAAAACCAACTACCAACAATATGTGTAAAACAATAAAGAAACAAACAGTTGTAATGAAAACATATGTGAAACAAAGTGTTAACCAAAATATCCCGATGGGAATATTCTGTCCCAAAACTGCCAAATAAACCAACAAAAAGGGCGCTTGGCTTTTGAATAAAGATTTTTTTTACCTACGTTAATTTATTACAGTTGAAAAACCAACTACCAACAACATGTGTAAAACAATAAAGAAACAAACAGTTGTAATGAAAACATATGTGAAACAAAGTGTTAACCAAAATATCCCAATGGGAATATTCTGTCCCAAAACTGCCAAACTACCATAAAATTGAAACTTACCGTATAAAGTTCATACGAACATAATTCGCGGGCATCTTGGTTCAAGTTCAATAGTTTAGACACAGTATAAGAAAGCACCGTAAGACCAGTCGTATTTCTCAGGTAGACCACTGAACATCAGTACCCTAATGGTTTTATATAGAACCGAAACGGGTTATTTAGTAGAAACTGGTAGCCCGCTTAAGGCTCAATTTACATTGCCGCGGAATGGATGGAAGCGAATTTTCGCAACGTAATTGTACATAGCGTAATGAACTTTATGTCAATTGTGTAACATACAAACTAAATACGAGCATTGTCTCTGGCTCATGACCTGCCCTTCCAATATCTTTGACTCCCATAGAAAAGAACCTTGAGTTAGTTGCGAACCCATGTATGATGCCCCCCACCCCCCACCCCCACCCCCCATGTCAATTTCACATATAAGTGACCGCTAAGACCGCGCCTGCTCTGTATTATGCACCTGAAATATATATGCTCTACTGAAATCAAACCTATGCTGTGGTTAAGGTGTCCCATCACACCCAAAAGTTCGAAGGGTCACCATGGGTTCCGGACAACGACCGACATTTGTGACTTTACGTATAATTTTGGGACATCTTTATACCTGTAGATTTCAATAGGAGCTTATCCTATAGTAAGTATTTACAAAATAATTTGATAGTTATGAAGACTGGATTTCATTTGATTTTTGATTTTTTTTTATCTTTGAATTTAATCGTATCCCTGTAAAATCGTAACACGCGATTTAAGACCAACTTTTCCCAGCGAAACCGCATAATATAATTTATTTAAATAGTTAATATATTAAATATCGTATCCTATATTCGAAATTGACGAATAATTATTAAAAAATGATAAAATAAAAAAATATCCCGATCTAAACTTCTCGAGCTGTGCCTGATTTTTTTTATATTCTCTTATAGTTTTATGTATTCCTTATTTCATTTTTAGATTTTTTAAATTATTTAGATTTTTATGTTATTAGGTTTTTTTAACTATTTTTAAAAAACCTGTGGAACCTATTTTGATGCACCAATGTGTATCAAAATAGGTTCCACAGGTTATTTCAGTCATGTTCAAGGGACCTTAACTATGCGTATATGCCAATGCATATACGCATAGTTAAGGTCCCTTGAACACGACTGTCACATCCTTGGTTATAATTATATTATTTCTTTAATTTTTATTTAATAAAAGTTCTTAGGTTCTTATTGAGGGGGGAGGGTCTTGGAAGTCTGAATGTCCCCTTTCCCTCCTTAACTGTCCATCACAACACAACAGACCATTTGACTTTAATACTACAAAAATAAAAATAAACTATTTAATTATTTAAAAATTTAAAAAAAAAGTGTGGCGCCGATTTTGATGCGCATT
This sequence comes from Hofmannophila pseudospretella, assembly GCA_947369225.1. NCBI lineage: Eukaryota > Metazoa > Arthropoda > Insecta > Lepidoptera > Oecophoridae > Hofmannophila > Hofmannophila pseudospretella. The sequence continues at coordinate 4,749,124 of OX376321.1, read as the reverse complement.
GGCATATATGCATAGTTACGGTCCTTGAACACGACTATCACATCCCTATGTCTGTCGGTTCATGGACCATTTTCCATACAAAAGTGCCCGTCTTCTTTCTCTTTCATAAAGTCCATTATTAGCACTTCCAAGTTAAAATAGCAGTGTATTTTCTCGGATATAAACAATACACAAGAAATAGAAATTGATACCGTATTGGTAAACTCCTCTCCTTCCAATTAATAATATCCCAGTATTACAATTCTGAAGCAAACGATTTCAATTTACTGATCCTAAACGGTTGGCAGGCAAGTAATTGCATAACTTCTCAATTTGAGATAGGTACCTAACAATTCACGTAGTTTATTACAGTGGCGGATCCAGGGGGGGATAGGGGATCGTTCCCCAAATCGGTAAGAGGGCGTGCGGCTCGACTCGTCCTTGACCATTTTTTAAAGATCGGAGTCCTATTGCTACCGCTTCGTCGCCTGTCACGTGAGTCTAGCGCCTAAATGGAATAAGATAGTCTTTAAAATTTCACGTACTGTAATATGTATTGTATTCCCGTTCACCTAAATCCGAATATCAATTTTAGACCACTTTTGTTACCAGGTCCGTCTCATGGATGGTATTATCTAGGAAATTAAAAAGTGGCTAGAATATTGGTCATATACTCGTATATCCTCTACGAGATCTGACTCGCACTTGGCCGGTTTTTTAGTACTGTTTTCCGATTTCTCTTTCCGATGCCCCCCTCATAACATTGTTTCCTGGATCCGCCCCTGATTTATTAAAAGGTACTCGTATAATATTTGTCTTACTTGAACGTAATACCTTGCCTCCATTATTATGTTTCTTGCGTAGAAACATGAACGTCAAAATATAACTTATGTAATCAGTTCTAAAATAAAGAGTTGCCTGATATATGTCGGAAGTTTCTGAACAGGATAACTTTAGGTAGGTTAAGTAATAATAAGTAATGTCTAGTATATTTTATACGTACGTAGGTGTACTTCTTATCTTGGAAAAATACAGAATGACGTAAGCAAAGTTTCAGTAAGTAAATATGATCGCCATTGCACCAATCGCTTATAATTCCATAATAATTAGTTTATTTAAGGATATCAGTGCTAAGTAGGCAGGTCCTGTAATGTAGAACTACGTAACCTCAATTATTATACATAGAATTAGGGTTCCTTGAGAAAATATTTTTTCAGAGGATATCTTTCTAAAGCGATTATAATTAAATACAAACTTTATAACCTACATACAAAATAATGAAATGAAATGAAATGAAATGAAATAGTTTAATCTACAAATTGGTACAGCTTGTACACTTTTGTTCGTCAATTTTTCAGAACTTATAATAAACAATAATATACATCAAAAACATAATAAATCACAAATAATAATTATAAAATACATTTTTCTCAAAAAAAGGAGAAGAAGAAAAAAAAACTGTATTATTATTAATTAAATAATTAATAAAAAAAAAATTAATATTATATTGTGCCATTGGCACTAACTACAAAACAAATAAATAATCAACTGTCTTGCCATGCATCTCTGTCAGTCATAAAGTCTGGCACAGTGTAGAATGCTTTACGAGACAAAGATTTTTTAACAGCATTTTTAAATTTTTTGTCACTCAGCCCTTTTATTTTGTCAGGTACTAAATTGTAAAATCTTACACAATTAACAAGAAAGGACTTTGACACTTTAGTAAGTCGTGTAGTGGGTAATATAATTTTGTTACTATTTCTTGTATTGTAGCTATGTACATCACAGTGTTTTTTTAAATCGGCCAAATTTTTTCGAGCATATAATATGTTGGCTAAAATATATTGGCATGGCAACGTTAAAATATTTATCTGTTTAAAAAGTTCTCTTAAGGACTCCCTAGATCCCATTCGATATATACCCCTTACAGCTCGTTTCTGCAAAATAAAAATGCTTTGCACATTAGCAGCGTTACCCCAGAGTAGAATCCCATACGACATAACACTGTGAAAGTAACTGAAGTAGACCAGTCTGGCAGTGTCAACGTCAGTGATTTGTCGGATTTTTTTAACAGCATAAGCTGCTGAGCTGAGTCTAGAGGCAATATTTGAAATATGGGGTCCCCATTGAAGTTTAGGATCCAGTGTGAGACCCAAGAACTTAGTGTCGTTACTTAAAGTTAAATTTTTACCATCAACAGTTATAGATCCTGTTAAATTAGAATTATGGCACAGAGAAAATTTAATGCATTTTGTTTTGTTAGCGTTTAGCATTAGGTTATTAACTCCAAACCATTTATGAATAATCAAGAGTGCCTCGTTAATGCGCTGTAGATTGGGAAGTTTCCTATTAAGCTTAAATATTAAAGACGTATCATCTGCAAACAAAACTATATTAGACAGTTTATCGGCCAAAAATGGAAGATCGTTTATGTAAACGAGAAAAAGGAATGGCCCCAAAATAGAGCCTTGAGGAACTCCCATTCTCAACCTCAACCCATCAGACTTAGTTCCGCTAACATCAACTTTTTGGATTCTATCACTCAGATACGAATGCATGAGTTTAAGAGCTTTGCTCCTTACACCGTAATGACTAAGTTTACGTAATAAAATCGCGTGATCAACACAGTCGAATGCCTTGGACAAGTCACAGAATACTCCGATAGCATCGTGTGACTCCTCCCAGGCAGAAAAAATCTTCGTTATAAACTCAGCAGCTGCATCCGTTGTAGAGCGTCCCTTTGTAAATCCAAATTGATTATTATGAAATAAATTATTTGAATTAAAGAAAACTAGTAATTGACTCAGAATAATTCTTTCAAATATTTTACTTAGAGATGGTAGGATAGAAATAGGTCTGAAATTACTCGGATTAGTTTGATTACCACTTTTAAATAATGGTATTATTTTGCCGCATTTCATCAAGTCTGGGTAAACACCTTCCTCTACGCAATTATTAAAAATATAAGCCAGATAAGGCGCCAAAATTTCAATAACAGGGTTAAGTATTTTTACTGAAAGGCCCCATAGGTCTTCGGTTTTTTTTAAATTTATAGATTTAAAAGTTTTAATTATTGTATGTTCCGAGACCTTACTAAAAACAAAATCGTACGAGCAAGTAGTAACATTTTCTCTCAAAATACGTTCTGCTTCCGTTGGACAGGAATTAAGTGATTGTGTCGTTTTTAATGCTATATTGGTAAAAAATTCAACAAACGTATTGGCAATGTCTGTTTTGTCAGTTACAAGTCTATCACCGTCCAATAGCTTCATATCTTGGTTAATATGAGTTGTCTTTCCTGTTTCAGTTTTTATGATGGACCATACAGCTCGTACCTTGTTACTAGATGATTTTATTTTGTCGCGGAGATAAATAGATTTTGCCTTAATACATACTGATTTAAAAACTTTACTGTAATGCCTAACAAAGTTAAGGAACTGTTCGTCATGCCTATATGATCTTTCAGCATAAAGCTCATAAAGCCTATTTCTGCTCCTTGTTATTCCCTTCGTGGCCCAGTCATTGAACGTGACCTTATCTTTTTTTGTGACAGATTTTACACTAAAAATGGAATCAAAATTATCTTTTACATTCGAGAAAAAGGAATTATATACAGTGTTAGACTCAGTATCTGGGGGCTCTAGAAAAGGTAAATCCTCTCTCAGTTTATCTTTGAAAACCTTTACTTTGTAATCAGTTATGGGTCTAAAAGTAGTAGTTACTATTGGACATTGCAAAGCCAGTGGGACTTCAATAAGTTGACCTGAGTGATCAGAGGTTAGTTTGTGTATTATGTTTTGTGACATTATCTCACAATCACAGTATATATTATCAATACATGTGGATGAAGTGGCTGTGATACGAGTGGGTTCCGAGAACACATTGATTAAATTATAACTTCGAAATAGGTGTAATAGACTCTCTGTTTTAGTAGAGATATCTAAAAGATTGACATTAAAGTCCCCGCATACTAATATACTTTTGTTGTTATTTGCAGCTTTCTCAAGTACTTCTTCCAAAATTTGTTCAAACTCCTCATAGTTTTCCCTCACAGGCGGTCTATACACACAAATGATTACGTATTTTGACAATTCAATACATGAAATTTCTATTGTACTTTCCACAGATAAACTAACAATATCCTGTCTGGGTTTAAACTTAATTGAATTTTTTATTAGTATTAGTGATCCGCCTCTAATCCTTGTTGTTCTGTTAAATGAACTAGCTAATTGATAATTATTAAAGTTGAAAATAAGCTGAGTCCTCTTTAACCATGTTTCTGTAAGACATAGTATATCCACATCACTATCTTCCAGGAATAAACTTATTTCCAACTCCTTACCGGAGAAACCCTGTAGATTTTGGTGCACTATTCTGATACCATGTTTGTCCGACATTGGTCTAAAAAAGAGCTTTGATGTTTATTTTCAGTGTTTGGGACTGAAAAGTCAGTAGATATACATGAATTTGATAATTCCCGCTGTGCCACAATCTCAATAACAGTATTACTTATATATATATAATACTACTTATAATTAAAACTCGTTTTGTAAACCACGAGCATAATTCACGATAAATTCTATTAATTCATCTTTCACGCCCCTTTAGTTTCACCGAAAACGAAATGTCTAGTTCCCTATCCCAAAACGTCGTAACTTTAAAATAATTCAATTCATGAATTTGATAAAGTTCACCGAGGTCAATTTACCAGGCACACCCGAAACCGGCGGGAAGCTAACAAATTGTGGCCATTCGTTATGTGGCAAGTTTCTCTATCAGCAATTTGCCAAAACCATTACACGGGTAATAGGCTGACTTCATTGTGTATGGTGCGAATAACTATAATCCGCTGTGTAGGTTCTAATATACAGTTTGCAACGAAAGCGGCCAGGAATGCGGTAAAGTTTATCATCACCATGTATGATAAACGTCAGGTAACTTAGTTAAGTTTTTTAAATTAAAATATAATGAATAAATAAATTAAAAACAATTATTCATGCAGACATTCTTTTACATTTTCTCAGATTTCCCTGGTTCCCATACTAGGATAACCTGTGTTGTGGGGACCAGGCTCTTCCGATAGCTCTATATTATGATGACTTTATAAGGTTATGCAAATATGACAATGCTGTTAATGAAAATAAAATAAAGAAAGGAAGTGAAGCTCACTTGGTCCTGGGCCCGTGAGCTTCGCTCTCAACTGACCCCAGAAATTGGAGAGTTAGGTTTTCTCCTTTTTAGATAGTGATTAATAATTTAATTAATTTACGAATAATAAGTCGTTAAGCGATATAAAAGATTAATTTATTGAATAAAGAAGCGATACTAAAATAACATTACAATACCTAAGCTAAAATTACAATCGATATAATTATACAAATGGTGGTTAACTGGTTAAATGGAGGTTAAACTTTTTTTTTTTTTTTTTTTTTTTTATTAAATAAGGAGAGCAGACGAGCAAACGGGCCACCTGATGTTAAGTGGTCACCGTCGCCCATAGACATCTCACCTCACTGTATTAATGTTGGAGGGTTTTTGATGCGCTGCTAACCTTGAGGACTAAGATGGATTGCCTCATGTGCTGGAAATTACTCTGGCTCTCTTACCCTTCAAACCGAAACACAGAAATGCAAGCATCTCTGCTTCACGGCAGAAATAGATAAGAGGGTGGTACCACCCCAGGCGATCCTTCACATTAGGATCTACCACTACTAAACTGTATTTAAATGGTCGATATTAATATCGATGGTCGTTAATATCGATTCTGTATGGCCCCATTTGCACCCACAACTTACAATCTTTTCATATTCACGTCTTGCGTCACGGGCGTGCTTAAAATTGACAGCTTTTCAATAAATAACAACTTGGAGACAAAGCACAAATGTGTACCCATCCATTCGTGACGCGAAGATCAAACCTGGACGTATCGTCTACTTATTAATTAAATTAAAACTAACCTAACTACAAAATAAAATGCATTAGTAGGTGTAAGTACCTATATTTTGCAACAATTAAGTCAAGTGGTCTGGAAACAAACTAGGTACAGTTAACTTACAAGTCGAGTGACGGTTTGACTACATAAGTGCTTACGTAGCGAGTTAGTAAGGTAATTTATTAAAGTAATTTGCGGGCTTATGATATTTGTAATGCAGGCAAGCTTCTCTCGCATGCGAGATCGTTCTGTTTATCACCGCATGTGAGATCGTTCTGTTTATCACATTTTTATCACTTATTGGCTTAAACATGAGGCAGTTGAAATCTTTCGTTCGGATTGTTTAAAAGAATCAGCTGCAAAATAAAAAGTAAAATACGCTTTATTTTGTACGGAAATTTATATACAAGTACTTATAGTGCGTACGTAAACAAAGATAATACAATATTACTGATAATTTATAGTATCTGTAATGCTTCTGGAAAATAAATTTAAAAAAAAAAAAATATTGGTCGTCTTATCGCATAGAGCGATCTCTTCTAGATAACCTTTGAGTACAGTAATTTAAATTTATCCAAAATATTCTTCTTTTATAGTTACCGACCAATATTCCCTGCAATTTCCGGCACATGAGACATGTGCCGGAAACATCATCTTCGTCCATCCATCGTGTAGTGACATCCATCTTAGTCCTCAATGTTAGCAGCGTATCAAAACCCTCTAATATTAATACAGTTAGGTGAGATATCAATGGACGACAGTGACTTAACATCAGGTGGCCCGTTTGCTCGACTGCTCTCCTTACTTAATAAAAAAAAAGTTACTATCAGTAATCGATCAATGTTTATCAGGTAACCATTATGTAACTAACCATTTAGGTAGGTACCAACTTTTTCTCCACCGAGGAACGTCATTAAATCACAGCGGCCGCTTATACCTCTCGATTCCTCCAATCACGTCCACGGACCGGCCCCGAGAAATACCCTACCCGGGTATTTCTCAGGAGATCTCGACTCCTAACCTGATTGTTCACAATCAACGCCGGCATTACAGTTGCAAATGCGGTAAATTATGTGCAGCCCTGGGCGAGTTCGCAAGCTACGTGAATAATAATCACGGCCGTTTCCCTGAGGCCACAGAGTATGTACACTTACCAACTTAATTTTGATGTTTGTAGTCCAGCCTCTCGGTTGGACCACGGAGAGTCCAGTGTACTAGTAAGAGTTATTTTATTAGTCGTATTCCTCACTGATCAGGGTCGCGTTGATCTTAGAATGATTCTATGGAAGTAAGTAATCACATAGAACGACTCTCTGGGCAGATTTTATTGCGTGAATTTTGTCAGTTTTCACCATAAAACAGTAAAAGAAGGCCAATTCAATTTTTAGGGAGTGACTCAGGGGATGCCTGAAAATCAGCGTCGCAGTGCTAAAAGCGCTACGGCAACAGACTGAGACAGTCCCCTTTTTCCGGTGCTGCACACCACCTTCATCAAACTTAATTACTTTTGCTTATTTATTTTTGTAATATATTTGTTTAATATTATTTTTGTCTTATGCACCTAATTGTTTGTATGTGTGTATCGGAAATAAATAATCTTTCTAATTCTAAAAACGGGATATAATATGGAAACTCGATAAATATCCCGTCTCACATGTCGACTATAAATATAACGTAAAATATCGACCGCTAAAAACCACTCGTTGCATGTCGATAGCTAGAACTCGATAAATATCGGAGGTGATAATGCGAGAATAGTAAGAAGTCCCGTTCCATATCCACCTTTTTTTTTCGATTTTATCTACTGTGATATTTATATCACTCCGCTCCGTGAGAATTGGCCTCAGGTACAGACGACCACAGGTCAACCTACCCAAAAAGTCAAAATTTGAGAATCTGATATGTATCATATTGCGCAGGCATAAGGTTGAGATTTAATCAAAGATTTTTGACAGATAGTATACCACTACAGCTTGAGGTTGACTGTACTATTGTCATGTCTTTACGCTAGTATTGCTAGTAATATAATTATGTCTGATTAAAACATTTATTCTGTCTCTTTTACGAAATAGCTCACAAAACTTATATTTAGTACCTAGTCTGAAAGAAGTTTTAATTGGCCGTAAAGTAATTTTATTCCAGACATTCTTAATTATTTCCTAGTTTGAGTAATTTTAGAGGCAAATATTCTTAGAAACATACTGAGGTATGTTTTATTCAAATATACTAAAATAACAATTTCTGAAGGTTCCGCACACTGTGGCCCAACATTAATGAGCCGATGGTGTGTTAGATAAACCGGGCCCGTCAAGAATTCTTGGAATAATGCGTCAAATGTCTCCCACCCATGATAAGGGGATAATGAAGGCGTAGCTGGCAACTGACGAATTTGAAATATATTTTGTACAATAGGATTTCACATATGAATCTGTGATAGCGAAACCGTTTTGACCAGAAACAATATAATAAAATTCATAATAAACAGACCCAACGGGATTTAACTAAATACATTATATGAGAGAGAGAGAGATGGTTATCTCTTTCACATAAAATATTTCCATTTACTATGTTGTCACATATGCGTCACATATTTTCGGTAATATTAAGTCTGCTCGTAAGTGTAGGTATTTATTTTGATGTGTTAGGTTTTTTGGTTTAGGTTAATGTTTCTATTCACTGCAGGAGTTTTTGATGATAAAACCCCAGTAAGTATTGTATTGTAAGTAAAGTACTTAACTATAAAATCAATTATGTATAACATATAATGACATTTAATTTAATTTATCCCGGTATCATTTATTACTATTATAATTTATTATTATCTCTTATTTTATATTGCGGTGCCCTACTCAGGGTATGATCTCATAATATATATTTTTAAGACCAATTGTAACACATGAAAAGCAATAAATGGTATGAGTATGAGTCGAGAGTTCAAATAAAACCATCAAGGTACATGAAATGTTAGATTCTCTCTGATAACGGCAACTGGTGCACAACTTTTGGAACTAAAACTGTCACAAAACTCTCATTATAATAGTGAACTTGTTCTGGGCGTAAACTTGTTCAGGGCGTAAACTTGTTCAAGGCTTGTTTTCTTGAAAATTAGGTGGTAGAATCCTATGACGACAGAACACTTTTTCTTATTTTAACGAATTAGTCTGTGATATGGAGGTTTAACTGCTTTCTGTCAACTTGCTCCTTCCTCTCACATACTACTCCCCTTCAAGACACAATACGAACTTTGGATTGGAAGTGGCAAACTCTTAGCAGCTTCACCTAAATTAGAATTTCGCTTGCAAATGCACTAAATTATGTGGAAGACAGGTGCTGCAAGCAAGACGGGTGCTGCTTGAGTAACGGTATAAGCGGCAGTCTGAACTAGGTAGTTTAGACAGAATTTAAGTATCGTATATACCTGTTCTATTTTGTAGTTCTAATTTAATTTTCGTTAAGTCATTTACATTAAGTATTCAATTGACTTTTAATGGGGTTTCTGTATTTATATCACAAAATTTTAATAGGCAGACAATATTAGCGCAAATAAAGAGTGATCAAAAACGTACAAATAAGTAATATACAGTTAATATCTTACACATAGTACGGAGAAATTCATGAAGGAACGAACGCCCGCCTCTAGTGGAGGGAGACTATTTTTTCTTTCATTCAAGGAGATACATTTATAGCTTATCGAGCGAGCTTAGTGACGAATGGTCTGAAATTTTCTGATTTCTTCCTGTTCGCTTCATCTTTAGCCGGTTTTTAGCTCACTGCTGGGTTGGTACAAACCTCTTTCCTTCAAGTGCAGTGCATATCCAGGGAAAACCTCACACACAGCTTTTGTTTCATTTTGGCGAGGTCGAGCTGGTGGTCACCCACTGACCTTCGCCTTCTTCTAGGACGTTACTCAATCGTTTCTTTTGTCCATCGCCCGTCATTCAGTAAGCTAAATCAAAATCAAGTCAAATCTCCAATTTTTTTTCACTAGTTACTCGTTTGCGGACAGCTTCCACCTATCCCCAAAGCCGGATCTCAGTGTTCGGGATTCGGTCTCTTAATGAACTAGCTGACATGATGCGCTCCATATATATACACCTAGATTGCTATATAGCACTCGTTCTCTTTGTCACTTTAATTAAACCTTTTGAATACAAGAGAATAATCAAATCTCAAGCTATAGCGAGTAATCATAGACTGGTCGATTTCAAGCCCATCAAGAAGACTTATTATGTAAAAGACGATCTTGCTCCAGCATAATGTTTAGCGCTGCTACATAGAATTGTGTTCAAAATATAATACAATGTTTTAATAAATCAACAAAATTATTTTGTAAGTATTTAATTGTTACAGATATTCGCACTTATTAATTAAGGTATTAACTGCAGCGTCTCTTAACTCATGCTCTCGATATAATTAATCACATGCTCAGTCAACCGACAATTTGTATCGCACATCGCTCGAAATAAATGTAGAGCTGTCATGTAACTAAGATATTGCCGCGATACTTAATTATAACACAACTTTTGAATGTTGTCCAAAATTTAAGTAAGTAAAGTAAAATACACTTGCCCTTAGTTTGGTTACTAAGGGCAGCTACCAGAACTGTTAGTTATATGAAAATTTTCATAAAGGAGCTTCATAAATGGTTAGGTTTTTACTAAGTATTAGTTACTCATTATTATGTTATTAGAAACGATTTGCGGAACCTTAACTGAAATATAGAATTATTTAAAACTGCAAAAATACACATTTTTTTAAAATTATGGTAAGCTATATCTGAAATTAAAAGCCAAAGACGCAAAAGTTTCGGAAGTAACATAATTTTACCACAGTCACAAAAATATAACACCTTGATTGCTAAAGAAAAACGTGAAAGAGATGCTACAAAAGTGGAAAACTTCCACAGTTAAAAATGGAATACCAGGTGGATACCTATAATATATATTTATTTTGACACGACCGGATGGTCGGTAGTGTCAAAATAAATGGCTCAATTCTGCGAAAAGTGCAATTCGGTCATCAATAGTAATGAGAAACCACGGAGCGACAGATAAAGGGAGGCGAGAATCGGCGCCTAAAATCGAATTTCACCGAACATCTGCAATTAGAGAAAAGCCAGAAAACCCTGCGTAAAAACAGCGTTTTTTTTATTCCATTTCAATTTTCCAATGAAGGGCCGCTAAGAATCCATAGGGAATTGTTCGATAAATTATTCAAACCAGGGAATAATAAAAATATACTTACGAAATATACAAACGAAAGGTTATTTAAGGTGGAAAAGGAAATTAGTTTACTGAAAACTGAAACTAAGTTTGCAAATGTATGGAAGTAAACTCGTGTATGGCACAAAACGAGAGCTTTAACTAATTTGAAACGTGTTTCGCAATCAAAGATAAACTTTATAAATACGAGGAACCGATAAATAAATAAAGCTCAGTAAATTAGCTTGGCTGAGTGGCTTCCCGGAGATGTGTTTGCATTTGCTGCGAGGTCGTCATTACATGGGCCCTGGGGACCTCAATAGTGTTCTTAGAACAGTGAATACCTATTTAGATATAGGCGAGGAATTTTGTAAATCAATGAATAATTATTTACTCCTTCGGTTACTTATCTACCGGAGGTTGGTGATCATAACCACTGTTCAGGAGATCGATTCCACTAAATACAACGTAACTAAATAGAATCTAAACTGCATCGTTATGACGTGTTTCGTTTGCTACTATCCACTAACGATCCAATTTCAGTTAACTTCTGATCGAGTCAACGATCGATCGAACAGTAACGTATTTGTGCATTCTAATAAAACGTTTAGTTTATACTGAATCGCAGTTGAACGGTAACAAAACGCTTCAACTATCAAATATAACGATCGAACATAAGTTCCTCCCGAGGTAGTTTTGCCCGATCGATAATAGAGATCAGCTGTAGGTAGAGTTATGCGTCAGCAGAATGCTATTTGGTGTCCAAATAGAATTGGAACGAAAACTAAATTGAAATTGGATAGAAATAGAAATACAAACGTTGTAATTTAGGCGAATTGGGCCCCTGATTCTTAATACAGTTCTGTGGAACAAGAATCTTAAACTTATTTTTATTCCTCAAAGGTTTTAGCTACTCATATACAGGTTAACTTTATGCTTAGTTTGTAAATAAATGCAAAGCAAAATTTAGTGTTAGAGAAAAGATAAATAAATAATAAATAAGAATAGTTTATTTGTGCGGTAAGATTACAATGGAGTATGAACTTAAGCATGTGTTACATTAAACTAAATAAAATGCGATGGATACTTCGATAACCTATAAAAAGTAAAGTTTGCAAGGGAGCTCGAATAATAAGTTCCAGTGAGCCTTATAGTAACTAATTTAAAATTTAGCAATTTACTCGCCCGAAAGAGTCCGTTTAGATTAAACTGAAAATCTTTGATAGATAGAAAACTGAACTGAAATTGGAAACTCAACACAGTCGGGTTTAGATTTCGTGAGCGGAATTTCTGTTTTCATTATTTCCTTTTAGCATTAGTAAAACGAGAAATTAATTTGGTAGGATTCGTATCTGTCCAATACCGTACCTGTTCCAGTCTTTGTAGTCATCAGTCTCATAGTTGGTAAATTCTGATTTTACAATTAGTGTTCAAATTGCCGAACATTTTAAGACATGAATATAACAAAGTCAATAATAATTATCTAGGTAACTAAGATTCTTGACTAAACTATAATTTTATTAAACTTTAGTATAGTAGTTAGCCATGGCCATGCCATCAATGCTCACGAAATTTTTCCACTTCAACGGCGCAGCCTGTATATTATATGAGCGACACCTAGCCATCGGCTCAACGGGTTTGGCGCGTCTTATCAGTAAGATGCGCTAACATCGACGCATTACTATGCCTACTGCGCCTCGCATTTACGACTATCTAATAATTCCATAATAACATTTAAGTATTTATATTTTATTGCCAAATTTTGGAATTAGTAAATTGTACTTTACTATTTCCTTTTCTATCTCATGTTTGTTTTTTATTTTTTATTTGTGCTATAACGTGTATTTTACTTTACTTTTACTTTACGTACGACCGATTCTTTACTGGCGCACAAGCCCTGAGGCTTATGTCAGTGTTATGCTTTAAGATATGTAATTAGTTTTATTTAAATAAAGGAAAAAAATGGTCAATGCACTAACTATTCATAACCAATAACTTTAAGATCACTATATGTAGGTACCGTATCGTTACGTCAAACGGTTAACTAATCGCAACTCTGTTTTGTTACAGGATGAAAACCGCTTGCTAAAACCAACAGTCATCAAATGCAAAGGTGTGACAATGAACGTAGGACGATATAAGATCGTAGTGAGATCTTCGTGTGTGATGTGAGTGACAGTATGAGCAGGCAGTGGCTGGCGATGGTGGCGGTGGTGGTGTTAGTGGGGGCGGGGGCGGTGCGGGGGTGGGACTGCGTGTGCAACCCGAGGGAGTGCGAGGCGCTCGAGCCGAGCGGCTGCCCCGGTTTGGGGATCGTCGTGTGGGACCCGTGCAGGTCAGTGATCATTCATCAGCAACCCAATCTAGTTCACAGCTGGACATAGACCTATCCTAGCCTATGCCTTGCGCAGATCATCGCTACATCTATCAGAGGGGCGTCACACACTACGCTTTCCTAATCGCGGTCTCCACTCCAGAACTCATCTACCCCAACGGTTGTTCGTTCTTATGAGATAAATTCGGTTTTATGACGGATCTCCTCATTTCGGATTAGATCCAGCAGAGATACTCGGAGCATAGCTCTTTCCATAGCACGCTGAGCGACTTTCAATTTGTGGACCAGTTGCACCATCGTGTCCACTTTTCGGCTCCGTTTAGGGATCATCGTGACATCACTGACCCACAGTGGTTATTTATTAGCTAATTTATGCGAAACACACCCTTTGCATAAATGGGGATGCTGGGTATGGCAGGGGGTGGGACTGCTTCGAAGTCGATCCGATCCGAGCCTCTCTCTCGATCTGAGGATTGTCATTTGGAACCCGTGCAGGTCAGTCGATCAATTATTATCTAATTTCTGCGGGGACGATTCGGGTTTAGGACTGCGTATGCAACCCAAAGGAGTGTGAGGCATTCGAGCCGAGCGGTTGCCCCGGTCAGGAGATAAACGTATGGAACCTGTGCAGATATGTTGATCGTTATTAGCTAATTTATTCGGGGATGAATTGATAAAGGTGACAAAGGAATAAATGTGGGATGGGAACCCGAAGGAGTGCGGGGTGTTCAAACTGCGTCGCTGCCCCGATCTGGGGATTGTCGTATAGGACCCGTGCTGGTCAGACGATCATCTTCTTCGTGTTGGCCCTTTTGTTGTTGTCGATCCTCAATCTAGCATAGACCACTACATCAGGGTACATGTGCAGTAGGTACGCAAGGACCTACTGCACATGTACCCTGAGGTAGTGGGACTCGATAAATCTGTGATCTGTGTTTTCCGGAAATGTTTTTTTCTTGAAAATATAATGAATTTATTTTGTTTTAGAACAGCCGTTGTTTAAACAATCTTCTGTGGCCTATATAGAGCTGTTAATGTTGTTAAGGAAATCGCCACTGGCTTCTACTGAACTTTTTATTAGTTGTTTACTCCCCAAGTGACTGATCCACTTAGCCGGAACTTTGTCCGTGAACTTCAAAATAAGGAAATCGGTCGAACGACTAACGCAATTACACAACTTTCATCACAAAACTTGTTCGGCTTCTGCCGTTTTGTTTTTATTATAAATAACAAAAGTGCCCGAGGCTTTTAATGAAACCGCTATTAGAGATTTAATTTTTCCCAATTACGTAACTTGTTGGAATTATTTTCTGTATTTTCGCTTTGAGTAGCGGTAGCTTTGTTTATTGTATTCTTAATATGTTATAATGATAGTAGAGATCAAAGATATTTGTCATCTTGATTGGATTGAAATTAATATTCATCCCTACATTTTGAGGAAGCACTTCCATTAGTTCATGCCCTCACTAGGTCATGCGTTAATTTTTTAACACTGTGTCATGCATGATCTGGTGAGCGCATGACCTAATGGGAGTACTCGAAATTAATCTAAAATATTAAATAGGACACATTAAGTGTTTCTGATTTGAACTGAATTCCTCTGTAATCTATTCAACGATTAGTATTCGTATTATCCCACTATTAATTACATCAATTATCAACAACTCTGACAAATAGGTTGGTCTTTAACCATACGATAAGCAAGTAAGCATTACATCAACCCAACCCTTTCAATAGTTTTTCAGACAAGAAAACTTCATAATCTCTTTCCAGTGGACTTAAACATTTTTTATCTTTCAGGTGCTGTAAAGTATGCGCGAGAACAATAGGTGAGGACTGCGGAGGCTTCAGGGGCACCTGTGAACCTGGCCTCAAATGCAGCGAGGGCTCGTGTACACCGATCACGTGAACCCATTGGAACGACCACACCCTGTATTATAGTGTACATAGAACTGTTAGAAAACAATACATATCCCAGACAATGTAGAAAAATGAGAGGACCAGATGGCAAGAATAGAAACCCCGATGTAGAAAAGATATAACTGTAAAGTGGTACATTGTCTCGTGACAATAACTTAGATACGGCATGTTCGCGGCAGGGTGGCGAGGAAGTCATCCGAGGTGTGTTCTCGTATAACCTGATCAACTGTAACGAGGTACTATCTCTGGGTACTGACGTACCTCAGTGGATAACCTCATTATAGTTATTACTTTAGTACATATAAATTTCAACAGGGTTAAAAAGATACGCAATGTTAACACAGACATAAAATACAATAAGAAAAAGAAATTCGATGTAGGTAAGAAAAGCAATGGCCAGAAGAAACCTTCTAAGAATGTCTTGGAAAACATCAGTCTATTGAAAGGCAAATTTTGTGGTTTGTTATCCTATGTATGTATTCGGATCGTTGCCTAACCGTCAAACCGCTCCTATCAACAATGTCGGGCAGCCTTTTTGCCGGAGTCGGGTTGTTATGAACCTATTCAAGATTCGTGTTATGCCCAGTCCTTTATAGGTTGTTGTGTAATAATTCCCGGAAACGCATTAACATCACGGGCGATAAAAAACATTGTATCTAGTGTTACCGATACGTTGTAAAGATTATTTCTTTCAAAACGAGCGCAAATTTCATTTTAATGTCCCAACTCCGGGGCATGGTGATGATAAAATAGCTCGCTTTTGTGTCTGCCTCGTTATATCGCCATTCAACTCTATGAAAGGATTTTCGGAAAATTTGTTGCAAATACGGGATTTACTTTATAAATATAATGAAAGGGATAAAAAAGTTACTTACATTTTAAACATACATTTTCTTGTTTTCTTTAAATATTACCTGCAGCATTTACGTTAATTTCTCGCCAAACTATTTTAATCGAGAATAAATTGAGTAATTACTTTTTGGAATTTCAGATGGTAAATAATCCTTTCAATTTATCATAAAAAAGAATTGATTCTACTTGAAGGTTAGAACTGTATTCAATCACTACCTATAATTATATATACCTACCTACGTATATTTTTTTTTCGGATGGAAACGCTCATGCTTACCTCTTCGCCGCATAGGGCAGACGAAGAGGTTATGCCGGACTTTTACCGGCCAAAAACCCCCCGGTGTTCATGCGCACCGCCTGACGGCGAAGCCACGGGAACGCTTCCGCATAACTTCCTACCTACCTACTTAATACAGTTCTAACATTTAAGTTTAAAAAATTATCACATTGTAAGTGAAATTAAAATTATTATAATATAACATTATAATTTTTTAAATGGATTTTTTAGATTAAAATAATTTATCATGAAAATAAGAAACAAAGAAAAATGAGTTAATTTATCGCATAAAGCTTAATTTTCTTTTATTAAATTATCTAGGTATAATTTAACGGTTAACAGTAGGGTCAGTGCGTATTTGTAACTTTTATAATAAAGCTTTATAAACTATATCAATCAGAGATAAACTACGACTAAATTAAACTGGTACTAATTTTATACTTTGAGCGTGAAACTTTCCAACTTTCTAGTTTTTGATTAAAATTTCGGTTGTTTTCTAAAGAAAAACATAGACAAATTAAATTACTTGAAATATAAAGTTTATAATTAAATTTATTCCTACAATTTTAGTTTAGACATTACATCGTTACGAGTATTATACTGTAAACAAAAATATAGCAAAAAGTATAAGTATCTATATTTACTATCTATATTTCTGTGTGCTTCCAGGTTACATAGTAGGCGTAAGGATATATATATATAAATAGGTATAAATATTTAATATACATACGGACATAATTATTATTAGTGAAATAATTGTTTTGTTAATTGTGTAAATACTACCTGATTAGCATTTTTAACTTGTATGTACATTATAAAATGTGTAGGGTAGAATATTTATATATTAATTTGTATACTGATAAAGAAATAAGTATAGATAACTACTTTAAAAAATTGTGCACAGCACAAAAATAACTTTATCCTATAGACATATAAGCTCTTGATTGATTATGTTCATTTTGTCAGTTATCCTAAAGTCAGAAGTTTGATTTTTATTACTTTATGTACACGCTGTATTCAAATTAATGGATTGAAATCTGTACCTACATTCTTCATTGTCCAATATAAAAATAGCACTAAATTCTATTTCATTGTCCTATCTAAAAATAGCACTAAATTCTTATAGCTATAAGAATAAATGTTGCTTTTCTTCAGATTTTTTTAAAAATGAAAGCCATTTTCATTAATAGCACTTAAATCGCAGTTTTTACTTTTAGCTTTAATTATCTATCATTAAGGGAAATTGGTTAACTTATTTTGGTAATTGATCTGGGGGCACGGTAGTACCCCCGCCATGTCGAGCAGAAAAAAGGGGCACTATCACCCTTTTCTGGAAGCATTTCGGCCTGTTTTAATCTGCCTATAACTTTTTAACTTTTTCAGGAGAGGTTCACAAGCTAAAGTAAACTCCTAAGTTTCACGTTTCTATCTCTTCTAGTTTCTTAGTAAATCAAATGCAAAGTTAGGCTATTTTGACACTGACTGACACACTCACTCATCAAAAATCTGTACTTCCGTTGGTCCTAAAAAACTGAAATTTGCGTAGGGCGAAGCCCGAAGCGTCCCTCCGCAGGCCTGGCTTTTCTGACTGAAAACTTCAAGAAAAGTGCAGTTGAAGTAATGTATCCTACAATATATTTTCTTTACAATCCCATCAAAAACATTTCTGTAAGAAGAGGCCAAGTTTCGTGTCGGCCGTTTGACCATAAAAAGTAGTGAGATATCATGTATAGCCAAGTCTGCGGTATTCGTTCGTATTATGATTTAGGCACTATAATTTTAATCATAGAAAACTAACTAAATACCGTTGATGTATCAATTTCATTAGGTATTATGTATGTATTCATTATATATCATGAATATAATGTTCAAAATTACAAAAGTTACCCTGCCGAAAGATTAAAATACAATACTGTTTTATAAAAGGACATGGTTTGATTGACCGCCATGTATTAAGTTAGTGTAATTTATAACACCGAAAACACTTAATTGTCCTGTGTATATTTGTCGATTGTTATTTAACACTTCTTTAAAACAATCGACAATATTCTAAAACGATAGCTATTCTTGATCAAAGTTGTAGCGTTCAATGAACATTAACTAATTTGTCTGTAAAATTGGAATGTAACTTGAAATGAAATTAAGTAAGTTGTAAAAATGAATAACTTAATCAAAGCTACTTGTTAATTGTGCACACATTGAATAAAATAAGTTCAAAACATGTTTGGTTTATTTGTACTTACACCTACTTTTTTAAAGTAAGGGTTACCGTCGCCCATAGGATCTCACCTTACTATAGTATTCTAGATGTTTTTTGATTACCTAGGATTTAGTTGACGTACCTGTTTCCTGTATCTTTTTTTTCAACGTCACAAAGTAAGCCTAATGAACAGCAATAAGTACTAAATTAAAAACGATGAAACATAACAAATCTTAGACAAATATACAATATAAATGGGTCATCTCAAAGTGGAAAATACGCAGCTCGATTTTCATTCCTCTACACATCATATAACTAGAAGATTTTAACCCAAATCTCGTGAGATGTGAAGCAGAGCGTGGAGATGACGAATTGTGAGCAATTGGTGCGATCAGGTAAGCTCGCAAAGTCTTTTTATTATTATTTAGCTTACGTTAGAAAACTGTCATACTTCCCTTATTGTTGGATTTTATTAAATCGCTCAAAGGTTCAGCGTAGGGACATAAATTGTGTAGTTCACGCATTTTTAGAGCGAATAGTGAAGGTTTCTTGAAAGGAACCGCTTTTAATTAGCAAATAAAACTCGTGTTCTGCCTCGTTTGTAATTACAAAAAGTGTGTTTGACTTTTACTTTTATCGAAATTTCAGGGGAGCAAACAATTTATAGTAACCTCTTTCAAGCTTCTGCACTCCTGTTGAAGTATAGTTTTGGTCTATACTGTCTGTGACCGTGACGTCATCAAGATGATCATATCTTTAGCTAACGTATAGATCCTTCACTTCGCAGGTTTTAAAAGTGGCACGAATCTGGAATATATAGTTGAATTTCTCATCTCGTCCCCGATTTAGGCGCCAATCCGGAATACTTTTTCGGACGAGTCAAGAAAGTTGAATTTGGACTATTGGACCAATTTGGAAAAAAAATAATTTTCAAAGTAAAAGGCAATTTTTATAAGTTATCTTAAACACATTGTTTTGATCGCTCACTAATTTTATTTGCTTTCATTACAATCAGGTTGCAAAAAAAAACATGTCATGTCAATTAGAACTGAAATTCTTAAAAAAAATTGTACATTTATTTTATCGACAGCTAATCGTTGATTAAAAGCAAAGATAGAGAGAATGTGGTACTACTTGACCCGTCCAGTAATAAAGCAAGATAAGCTTTCAGTTTACAACCTAGAAAAAGCTCCGCCCGCTATTATCGAAGCGATACAATTTCGTAGATATTCATTTACTTGAGCTTATCTCACGTTTTATGCTATGCTGCAGATGTTTGTTCTTGTGAACACTTTTTGAGTGAAGTCTTCTAAGGACAGTCACGTTCGAGATTTGTAATAAGTCATGTCTCATTTTGAAAAGACAGAAGGTCGGAAGGTCGTTCCATTCTTTTCAACACAAATTATTCTAATAACTGGAAATTCTGGTAATAATGGTAATTTTATTATATTAATCAGTATTAATCAAACCTAATTTCGTTTATCGAAACAGTAATAGACAAATAATTAAAAAGCTTATACTCGTATTACAGCTTATTGTTTCGGCCAAGGTTAATGTGAGCACTATTTTATAGATGAATACTTTAACTTACACTTATACTTATACTTTTACTTTACTTTACCACCGCCATAGAATTAAAACCTTGATATCTAATGTATTTTTATCAACTTTTTGTTTTAGTTCGATTCCTGACAGAAATCCTCGCCAGACACACCACCATACTTAATAGGCCTGTTCCATCAGTTCCTGCCAGTTATCCCCTACTCCCTCGTAGGGTAGACCGGACATTTTTGTAAAACATTTAAGGTGAGTTATAATGAAAATGGACGTTTTACGAGCCCTTCTTCTAAAGCGTTTTACCAGATTTTCAGTCTACGGTGATAATTAGAAATCTTTCAATAATAATTTCTGACACAATGACTCGTAAAAATTTAATTATCTATGTATTTTAAGAACATAAACAAGTCAAACCTCACAATGAAGAAGGACCTCATTAAATAGTGCAGATATCTTGGTCTTTGTAAACGTTTGTGTATATTGTGACCAAACTAAATCTTATCTGTTTAGTTAACCCCACTAATGATATGTGAAGCCGGTTGATCGCAGTTTTGGCGAAATGGGTTAACGAAACACGAATACTAAACTCTGGAGATAAGATTAGATATAAATAAAGAATCGATTAATTAAAAATTTTAATACCAATCTCAAGGAATTGATTCAAAACTAAAATAAACTAGAATAAACGATTTTCTTCCCGATTTCAAAAGAGGAAAGAAATCTAAATTAAAAACCTAGTTAAAAAAGAATAAAGAAAAAATAAGAAAAAAAATCTAGTTAATAAAGAAATCTAGATTTTACTAAATATCATTCAGAATTCAAGTAAGTAATGGATTAAAATTTTCTAAATATACTACTTATAAGGAACTTACTTACAATAAAAAGTTTGATTTTGAGTTTGATTTTTGAATTAATAGGAGGTACCTGTGTAGGAAATATGATGACTATATGTCAGACTTATTTTATTGTATTAAAAAAAACTAACTGTTTAAATATACGAGTAATTTTGTCTTTTTCTATAGGTATACTTTTATTTCACCAAGTTTTACTTATAGGTACTCACTTATATAAATAATACTGTACTGATTATCCTCGTGTTTTGAACATTCGGTTTGGTTTTTGGACAAACATGGTTTTGGAGCAGTCATTTTACACCACTAGATTAACCAGTGTTTATACGAAAGCCCACTGAGGGTCAACGATAAAGCTTCCTACAATATCGGTAATTGCGTAAATCCATAATCTCGAGTGAAACTTGAATATCGACTATGCCCGGATATTACATGAAATTATCCGAAATCCAAGCTCTTCCTGCTCTCAATTAGCGAACACAAGTGTTGCAATTTGTGTTCGCCAATTGAGAGCAGGAAGAGCTTGGATTTCGGATAATTTCATGTAATATCCGGGCATAGTCGATATTCAAGTTTCACTCGAGATTATGGATTAAAAATCGTTTTATATCAAACAGGTACAGGGAACTCTTTTTAAAATGAAGAGCGAATCGCTATTGAATGTACTCTTTAAATATTTTTAAACATTATCATAGTAAACGGAGATGGAACCTCCTATATCAAACCTCCGCCCTGTAGTTTCCCTAGCATATCTGGAGCAGAGGTACAGGATGGTGATGCATGGTCGGGTCGGAGCGTGCATAACAGACGGCGGCGGAGGAACCAAATATGGTGAACGGCGGCGGTCACAGTCTTTCATGAATATTACGACCTTGGTGTCAGGCGGTAGCCGACCGTAAAACTATAAGCCAAAACCGGAATGATATAAAGTTTAGGACGTTCCTCACAAGCAATGGCACAAGTGAATATGCGATGAATACTAGGACGTACCTCTCAAGCGACGGTCGAAACAAACAATCCATGGTACTCGAGAAGCTGCGGATTGCAACATGGAATATAGGCACCATGACAAAACGCAGTGCGGAACTGAGTGAGGTGCTGGAAAGATGTCGCATAAACATACGCAAGAGACAAAATGGAAGGGCGCAAAATCACGGCAAATAGGAATTATACAACGGAATTGATAATACAAGGAATGGGGTAGGGATAATCATTGACAAACATCTTGCAGACAAAGTGGTGGAAATAAAGAGAAAAAGTGATGGTCTGATGTCAGTCAAATTAGTAACAAATGTACAACCTTACAAAACAAATTAACAGCCATGATCAAGTAAAACAAGAGTTCTTGGAAGAATTCCACACCTGTATCGGTAGCCAGCCGGGAAATGAATTAAAGATAATCTGCGGAGACCTAAATGGGCACGTAGGGAAAGAAAAGTCGACGACCCCGTCTAACCGGGTTATGGCGAGGACAACGAAGAATATTATCATAGTGGAAAATAGCATTAAAATTATACATAAATAGTTAAGCAATGTTGATTTCAAGCTTTTATTAAAATTGCTTCAATTTCCTGTCGTCTGTTGCCATCGACAGTTTATTATAAAGGAGTAACGGGAGTTACAAGAATCTACCTGAAAATGATGAATTATGTCATCTCATTCAATATTATTATTACACGAGGAAGATTGACTTTCAATCTCCCTTGTGTAATAATAATATTGAAAAAAATACCAATAAATACTTTAAAAATATAAATATAAATAAATCCTCGACGTACCCTTTTTGTACCACATTTTCGCCGGGTTAAAAAATAAGCAAAAAATAATATTAACGGATTAACGTTAATTTCCGTTACTTTTAATTCGGATTAACGGATTAACTGTATTGGCGTAAACTTTTATAGTAACGGATTAACGATTATCGGCGTCATTTTTTTTATTAACGGTGTAACCTCTGTAAATAATGTACTTGCCTAGAGTTTTGATTCCAAAATGAAGACTATGAATTGTCCTCACTATCACTCTTTTATTTTGATAAAGGCAATGGTGCCTCTTGTTCAGACTTGTTAGTGGAGATCAAGATCCTCTTCGGGTCGCACAGTCTGCGGAGTAAGTATCCTTTCAAGCCGGACACACCCTGTATATTACAATTTTGTCCCTATAATACAAGTAGTAAACATTGTATGAGGGAACGTAGGAGCATAGTGACGGTAATATGAACGCAAATTTCATTTTAATGATCTCCGCCGAGACGCTGTGGCTCGATACCATCTTCCCCGATTTACTCCATCCAGGGATGTCGAACGATATCTTGTGTTATATGGTGTTGAATCTAAAGTTTAAAATTTACATAAATTTAGTACTTAACTTCGGAAGGTAGGTACTTATAGTGAGTTCAATATACCTTTTAAAGAAACAGAAACTTTTACAAAAATTCACCAAAATTTACTTACATATTTAACTATCAAAATATTGAAAAGGTTTGTGTTCTTTACCCAACATCTGCCAAGTAGTCCGAACGATCAATCACTTCATATCGCGGGTTGAAGGAACCCGTCAAAATAGCCAATTAATTTAATGGTGGCAGCCCTAAATATCGCTCGACCAGATAAGGTATCATGAACTGCTGTGTTGTGGTTACTTCCCCTCCGGGGATCTATCGGGGGTGTCGACGAGGGAGGCAGGGGCGGTTTTTGTCAAGGTGTCGTGTCGTATGGTATTATAGGGTTCGCTTCTTCGTCACATTGAATAGCTTTTGTGTGAAACGGTTACCTTTTGTTGTAGCGGCAGAATCGTGACAGAAGGCCCCGCACTGTTGAGATTGTACTGATTTACGACTACGACTCAGGCGCTGAAATTGAGCTTTCGTTTTCCGGAATTATGACGAAGTATTTATTAAATGTCAACGGTGTTTGTTATTTGTTCACATAAATTAAATATTTGTGAAGTTCTTACTTCGTGAACACCTAGGCACTCTAATAACTTGAGTTGACTTATTTATGTATTCAGACCATTTCTACTTTACAAAATATAGTTACAAGAAGAAATTCGAAGAATTTGTGTTTCGTGTCATGATTTAGTTAGGTACTTGAGTCGCTTTCATGTTTCACTCTAGCTGAAAGAATCCCTAAATCTGCTATAAAAATCTCAATTACTTACCTACGTACTTACAAAAAAAGTTTAGCAGACTAAGTGAATTCTTGGAAAGAAAACGAATCTATTTCAAAATGGTACATTCAATGTAACCTTCAGAATTTAGCTCGAATCGAATTCCAATATCTTTGAGTCTTGTTAACTGAAGCAAGGAACTTTTCGTTTTTGTACCTACATGAAAGAGGAGGGCCCCGGGTGATTCGGGGGGGATCGGGACCCACGTGACGGGGACCTCGTAATTAATGCGAAACAAGGAGAAATAAAACACGTACTGTGCAAGATATGTAGCCGGCGGGCCGTATAATTAAAACATCACGGCAACATCGACTGAAAGAGTTAAGCTCTTCAGGCTTCGCTCTTTGTTCTTAATTTGTTAATTCGTTGTGGGAGTTGTTAAATAAGGTAAGGACGGTAATGGAAATTAAGTTTAGAACGTTCTATTTACTTCCCATGATTATAAGGTAATTTTATTCCTAATAACTTTTACTACATCCTGCGTAAATACCTATAAACAAATTGAATATAAAATATATGACATTGCGTGAGTTATTAGTTAAACATTCGGGCCTTGAAACTTCGGTGTGCTTATTGTTAACGATATGCGAATCGAATGTACTGCGTCTGTAGACTAGTGTGACAGAGAGAGAGGTCGATTTTATCCGATACCTGAAAGTTTTTCTAAAAGCTCATGCACTGTACGCAGTTTTGGTCTAATTCTTCTTGTCGTGTGGCTAGTGGCCAAAATAATTGACAGAATTATTCAGGCCGCCCATAGGCCTCTGACATGGCCTTGTCTAATGACAATGTAGTTCATTAGATGTCGAAATAAGTTTCTTCTTAGAATTTACAAAAGTCGACAAATAAATTTGCAATGAGCAGGCGCGAGAGCAAATTGGCGAGCTTTTACTTATTTTATTTTAATTTTAACGGCGGCTGTAGATAAGAACTGGAATTGCTCCACCATAGCTTGCTATGGCGTTCAACTCGTGTAGAATATAGTAGTAGTGAATTAGTGATAATTATTACTTACGACGCGAAAATAATCCCGAGTTTCTTTTCGTATCCCTCGGTAGCACTGCTGATAAGACCACCATTTTCTTTTCGATATCTAGCTAATAGTTTTCCCGAGGGTCAGTATACGTAATAAATTTTATTTAATCTAGACAGATCTGCCTTTTTCTATTAGTTGGGCAGTTGCTGTTCATTCGCCATTTTTTAGATTTATTAAAGAAAAGCTTACGAAGAACTTACTATACTCTTATTTTTACTATAGATACGATTTTTCCAATTAAGCATTAATAAGGATAATGATTTATTATAAAGAAAGAAAAAGTGCTTATCTAATTATATTATTTTCCGCTTTGCTGGCATCTAAAGCGTTACAAAAATAATCTCATTAAAAATGTAAGACCGCCAGGGTATTTTAATTATGCTGGCGTATCAAATATTTTAATTTTCAATAATTTTATACTTTACTAAATAATTTCGCCTAATAAACCCATTGTCCCCAGTTCATTACGTTAGCCGTTGGAATTAAACAGTGCCGTTAATTCGGCTGTGAAGACAATAAGTAAAGCTGACTTTGCTGGGCCTTTAAAATGTTATCCATTTATGGGAGACCCCTATTTTGTGCTTCGAAGCGTGGAGAAATCAGAGGATCAGAGATCAAGGTTCCCTGGTAAAGCGTACACGGGTGTGTAAAATTGTAATTCTAAAGCGTGGTCATTATCCATGCATCCCTGCGAAAGGACGAAGCGGAGACAGGGGTCCCTTGACATGAAACAAGATTAGTCCCACATACAAAGTTTTAAATTAAACGCGCTGGATAAGGGATACCTAAATAGTGTGTAAGCGCACTCACGAGCTTACCCACCCTTTTGTCTTTGTGCTTTCATTGTTTTAAAGTGATGTAAGTTTTATTTGATGTCGGCGAGTGGAACTTTTAAAAGAATTTAGCGTTTATTCAAATATTATGGATATAACTTACGGGAATATAACTCTAAATTGAAAATTTAGAGCTATACCCCGAGATACCATTGTGGAGATCCCCCTTACTTTTTCCTGGTCATCATCAGGTCCTTGTGGTGCCAGATGTGGGAAGGGCTCCATCAAGCTCAAACTCGAACCATCTAGCTATTACCGTTCCGGAGATCCCATCTGACATCATAGTCCAAGATCTTGGAAACCATCAGGTGTTATGTTAGACAGGTAAGTAAACGAAAAGATGATTTTAAGTCATTATAACACCTGGTGTAACAAAAACCCCTATAGAGGCAAGAAAATGTTTAGTATCCATAACTTACTAACTTTCACTATGGGGCAAAGTCTGAAATCGCGAAAAAAAAGCTGTTCCATATAAATAAGTATATCTTTTTCGCGATTTTAAAGTTAGTCCCATAGTGAAAATTGTTCAGTTATGGATATCGAGGGCTGCGAGGTAATACCCGTTATGTCGACTTATGGTGAAAATGGAGTTATCCACATAGTCATGATGTACTCTTTACGCTCTTTCTGGGGGTAAAACCCGTTTCTTGATAGCTGTCCTGGTTCGAGAGATACTTAATTCAAGAACCTATTAAATACAAAACTTCAGCAGAATATGCTGTATGAAAATACTATAAGTCATGTTATGATCGGCGTTAAAAGAAAATCGTCCTAAACGTTTTGTTTTGTACTCATTTACTAACATCTATAGTTATGTAGCTCGTAACGTTTTGATCGTGTTAATCTAAAGGTTTGTGCCAATAACACATAATGATCGATAACGGGTTTTGTTACTAAGGAATTAAGTTTTGGATGTTAACAATACTTAATTTAAATTCCTATAAAACACAATACAAGCTTTTACCACAAACACGTGTGAAAGAAATCAAATATATTCAAATGTTAATTCGTATTAAATGGTTCTACCCTAAAATGAAGTGCAGTTTTGTCTATTTGTTTTAGAGCAAAAACCCAATAACGTGCGTTACTCGATTTTGCTGCGATGCTTTCTGCGCATGCGTAGCTAGCATACAGCTCTCCACCAATTCGACTCCGGCGCTGCACGGTGTTTGTTTTTTGTTTTTATTTGCGAAAGTGTTTAAAACTACCAAGTTCCGTTTTCAAACTGATGATTAATCATGAGTGAGAGAGCCAGAAAACTAGTGAAATTAGCCTGCGATGAAAAATACAATTTAGGTAAGTAAATAGTTCTTTATAGCCTAAAAACTTTGTTTTGTAATACGAACGAAGTTGGTTTTCAACTTTGAGGTAAAACACAATAACATCAGATAATTGTAGGTACTTACTATGTAGGGAAGAAAAATATTCTTTGCACTTCTAACAAATTTATTCCATGTATGAAGTGTACGAGTAGGTAGATAAATCCCGTTGCTATGCTGGGAACAGCGTGGATGCAGTCTACTGTGTACCCCAAATAACAGCTACAATATAAGTACCTATAACGACTTCTTGGTACACCTTCTATCATATTGAATCATAACACTTGACAAAATTTGAATGAATTATCTAGCTTTCTTTATTATCAGGTACGCTAGGGTAGGTATTTAATTGATTGCAAGTAGGTATCACTAACCTGAGGGCCTACCACGTAACTGGATTAAGTTCATTAAAATATTATGGCAGGCTTCAGTTTCATCATTTTTACTACTATACTTAACTAATTTAGAATTGGTTTGGTTATCCTACAAATTAAAAGTCTATCAGTTCAGTTTATTCGTAAGAGGATATATATATGTATATATATAGGCTTCAAGCTCATCTAATAGCAATGAACGTCATTTCGTTACGCGGTGGGCCCCCAGATCGTATGGATAGGTATATAGTTAGTTAGGTTCAACTAATAATAAATATTCTATCCTAGTATGTCGCAGTAGGAGGTATGCCAGGCACATAGTAATCCCTACTGTTGAAGACCGAACCTGCTCCGACCCCTCCTGCTGAAGATATCGAACCTGCTCCGGTCCCTACTGCTGAAGACTTCGAACTTGCTCCGGTCCCTATGGCTGAAGATTTCGAACTTGCTCCGGTCTCTACGGCTGAAGACATCGAAACGACTACAAAAACGGATGACAATAAAGGTATCTACTTTCAAGAAAGCCTCAACAGCAGTGGATTCGGCTATTTTTTATTTCGATATTCTCATACTTACTTGTATATACGAGTACGTCTCGCCTGTTTCTCCAGAGAGTTAGGCAAAGATTACGGCTCTCAAAATTTTACGATCGTGCATGCTACAGGCCTTTCATCCATATCTATATACATATTTTCTTACACGTTCGCCGTTTTACACCGCTTTCCTTCAAGTCGTCGACATTTTGATCAGTTTACGTCATTCTAGGGCGGCTTTGTGTATTATTATCACGCTGCTGAATATTCTATCACTCCATGTCACACTTTGCATACTTCTCTAGAGCCGCATTTCAACGGCATTTATTCTACTTTTATGCGTCTTCTACCGTATCCAACTTTCACTTCCAAGTCAACGTTGTCGGTACCGACACAACATTATGCCTAACCCAACCTTGCCTTTTCTGATATAAATTCGTAAGTCATAATTTCCTCTTGAAGGCCCCGTTGTTCTTAATCCCAACATTCACTCTACATTTAACGTTCTCTTCATATTTTACATCAAGCACGCCTACCTAAATATACTTCACGCTTGTTTTTCCGATGGATAGGCAGAGATTGCGGCTGTCCTTTTCATCATACGCATATCCATTCATCAGTCATAGGTAAATAAAACTGGTACGTGATAAACGGTTGAATCTGCAGTTGCATTAGTTCAATTTTTTCTTTCCAGATTGTGGAAGACAAGCAGATGCACTGATTGATCTTGAAGATCTTGAAAACCTAACTGTGACGTTATCTTCTAAAACTCAAGAAACAAACTTCGATTCGTTCAACACTATTGATCACATTGATATCATAGAACAAAAGTTCCTCGAAAGCGGCCATACTCACATGGAGGTAGACTCCATGCACGCCAGCATTGAAAACGCATCTAGGAACGTTTCAGTGAACAGTGTGTCAGATTGGAAAAATATTTTTAAACTGGCCAGAAAGAAAAGAGTTAGGGTTGTGAATGATGAAAAGCACAATATAGAACCGTACAAAGTTAGAGAATTTAAATATGATGAGATGCTTGATTTAAAAAAACTCGCTCAACAGATAATAAAAAACAAAGAGAAAGATATCTTAAATGAAAAAGTGAACTGGATGAAAATAAAAATACTTAAATACGTAAAGGGCGAAAAAAAAAAAAAAAAAAAAAATATAAAATATTTTTCAATTACGACTACTCCGAAGAGTTTCGATTTATACAGGTACATGCAGAAGAAACTGTGAAAACTCATACAACTAGATCCAGAAAATTCTCCAACATTCCTGAAAATGCTGAAAATGCATATCCCCAAAACATTTCGAGGTTGTACGATGAAACGCTGCCCATAACCGAAGCAAAGAAAAAAGATTTGCTAACAATGTGCAGAAAGGGGATAATCCCTGAAGAATTGCATCCCTGGGTCTATTCCCTGAAAGCCATGAAGAACAAACCCACAGAAGATTCTGATTGATTTAAATTAACCCTAAAATTTTTAATTTTATGCTGAGATAAGTTTAAAATGTCATTATTATTTTTATAATAAAAAAACCATAAATGTCAAATTTGTTTTTTTTATATAGGTAAAATCGTATAAGTGGGTCTCCCTTTTTATATGGTTAGGTAAATGATTTACATAGCCAATCTTAATATCATCAAATTATGGTTTTTATTACTCTTAAATATATTTCGCTTCAATATAAAACTTACCGATACGAAAGGATTACTTGGTAAAATGTTACGAACATTTCATTTTATCAAAAACTTTGAACTCGATTTTCTCAGTTTCATGTTTTGCGTACTTTTCGGGTTTTACCTCGCAGCCCTCGATATTGAACATACCCCTTTCGGCTCCATAGGGTATTTTCTTACACCCTGTATTATGTTTAATGAATATGCATTATTATGAAAATGAATCCAGTTTTGAAAAACGGCTCACGTAAGCAAATCGGCTATAAAATAATTCTCAGAATTCAATATTATTTCGTCTCAGCTGTAAAATAGCCGTAGAACGTGACTTATTCAGGCGAGCAATGGTTTTACATTCAATGCCAAGAACATAAACTTTGTTATCTCCGTAGTGGAGTACATTATTTCACCTTCCGCTCTGTCAGCGCGTCAGTAAAGCTCAAATTTTATTGGGCCATAAAGCCCTGAATAATCAAACAACTTCCTTTCCCGTCTAGTGCAAACACGCGGGGAATAACAATGTACAATGTACTACATCCCTTCTCTATGTTCACATCTGTATCTCTGGGTAAGGCGCTTCAGAGATGGTGACGCAGTCGGGCAAAGTGCAATAGGTAAAAAATTTAACATTTTTGTATAGATTCGGTTGGTAACGATTAGCGCAAAAGCTACTTGACTTGATTGCCTTCGATTATCCTTTTTACGAGAAAATTTAGTGATCAGCCCCCCACTTAAGCTTTGCTAATCTTCTAGCCCGATTGACAGCTTTTGTAGCGTTCTCCAAATTCGTGAAATGTTTTTACTAGTAATACGTACGGATTACCACCCAATGGCTTTTCTGCCAGAACCTCAAAGGATTTTATTGGTACAGGACGTAATAATTTTGCCCAAGGAAAAGTAGACTTAAGTCTGGTCTAGTCTAGGTACCATTTCCAGTCGTCGACATCTCCCTCTCTATTTAATTATTCGCAAATATGTTGCCTGCGGGGCGAATGCGTTTGAAGATATGTAGGGTAGAATAACGTTCGCGAGGCTTAACGTGCTAACAGGAATTCCTAGGCAAGCAGTAAGCAAACTGTTTTGTAAAGATTTCTCAGTCTAGACCAAATATAAATATGCCTTTACCAGTAGACCGTCTCTATATACCACTTTTCCCACTTCTTACTAGCTTTTTTTAAGTATAGTTAAAGGTTCATGATGATGATCATGAAGATATTTAATTTACTCTCGCTGTTTTTTATTATGAATCAGTCATGAATTGACTTAATCATAGCTGCTACAAAGGCCAAGAAATTATAAAAGTTTAGATTTATCATGTTTTTGACTCCACTTATTTCCTACTTCCTAATGTTGTTTTACTAATTAATTTCTCATTATTACATGTATGAGAGAAAATTCACAAAAGCCTTTAATTTTGCTCTTAGATACTCGTATTTAAATTTGTATCTTCTGATTAACCTGTAAACGAGGACGCGTCCCTTGTCTTGACAAAGCGTAAGTACGTACTTGTAATTTATATGAAATTCCATAATAATAGAGCATACTCACAACAGATCTCTATGGAGAAATATAATAGAATGGATATTGCTGACAATTCACTCATGGAAAGTGCTGCTCGCTAATTTATGGAGCCCACTGGATGGGTGGAGTCGATGGGTCGCTGCCCATGTTCCATTACTTATTAAATATAGGTACGTAATCTTTAGACCACACAGTACTATATTATACTGACGTAACCTAGACTAAAGAACGCCGTGTTCCCAGAAAACCTTTATAACGTTTCCAGATGTCCCATCTTTATGAAATACCCCGGATGTAAAATTACCCGTTTGCGAAATATTCCCTAGATTTCTACGCAGAAGAAGTACCTGTTCTGTAAACTGAAATATAAGAGATTTTGTCGTTATTTTTCTATACTCGTATGTTTTTAAAATACCTATACAATGAATCTCTATATTTTAATTATCTCAGTCATTTGTCATTACAGCGCCGCGCCGTCTTCTTACATAAAAATGATGAAAATATATCCCAGATTATTATTTCGAGTTTACCTTGCTGTTACGTCAGACTTAAATAAGCTTGAAAGATAATCGATACTGGAAAGGCCTTGGCCTTAGAAGTACTCGTATACTGGTAGAGCATAATATATCTTTTCTTTCGGGATATATTATAAGTTGT
This sequence comes from Hofmannophila pseudospretella, assembly GCA_947369225.1. Taxonomy (NCBI): domain Eukaryota; kingdom Metazoa; phylum Arthropoda; class Insecta; order Lepidoptera; family Oecophoridae; genus Hofmannophila; species Hofmannophila pseudospretella. The sequence goes on along the minus strand of OX376321.1, from coordinate 4,716,898 downwards.
TAGAGAAAAGCTCTTCTTTTGGGACATGTTATCACATATCCGTGAAAACTCCATCTGTTCAGTAGTTACTACGTGATGTGCGTTCAAACAAACACACAAAAATTTATCTTTACGATTTTATTGTATGTGTTTAGGTATTGTTGTGAGAGATAGGTTTGGGTTTAATACAGAGTAACGGACAAATAGCTCGTGTGCTAGTCCCGCAGGATTCCTGAAAATCCACACATCAATAGACCCTCTTTGAGGCTTGGCGTAAACGACAAACTTGAACGTATTTCTATAAACTAAAATGTAACAAAGCCGTAAAAGTCTTTCTGCTTTGTAAATTTTATATAAACCTAAGTTAAAGTATTTATGTGCAGGGGCCAACAAATCAGGTTATACTTTATAACATTCATATGAATCATAACAAACCTTATAGCGACAGGGTTCCACAGAGTGTAGCTTGATGTGCTTTCTAGTGTACAGGAAAAGAAAAAGTAAAATCAGTTTGATTGGAGTCTACAAATTAACTTTTTTCAGTGCTTGCTTGCTTGCTTATCGAATGGTTAGTGGCCAACCTATTTGTCAGAGTTGTTCAGGCCGCCCGTAGGCCTCTGACATGGCTTAACGACTGCTGTCGAACGACAGCAACCGGGACCAACTGCTTAACGTGCTTTCCGAGGCACGGAGGAGCTCAGATGATATATGCCACTAGCGGTCACCCATCCAGGTACCGACCGCGCCAACGTCGCTTAACCTGCATGATCACTTTCGAACCGTGCTCGCAACTAGGCTACGAGCTCCCCAACTTTTTTCAGTTGGACACATTACTCGATAGACATGATTAAGATCTTGATGTGATGGTTGATGTGAATTTTTTTTGTGTTGAAGTGAAGTAAACGGTTCATTTGGAAATAAGTGCTTGTTTTCCTGTATAACCAGAAAATGTGTTCATAAACCTTTTGTATGCGATTATCGGAAAAACATTCAACTGACCACTCCACAAAAGATTCGCCGGAATGAACATTTAAAACATATCAGATTTACTCCTCAGCCGGATCAGTGATAACCGGAAAAGGGTCCTTTTTTCACTTACGTCCTCACTTTGTGGCACCCGGGCAAGATTTCGCGGGCCCGGGCCAATAAGCACTTGACGAAGGTGCCTGTCTGTTGAGAACCGGGAATTACACTGTACACACACTTAAGTGAACTTTTTCTGGGTTAAGCAGTGCAAAAACTATTTCACGCGGTACTGTGTAACGATACGCTTTCGGCAGGTTGCTGTCGTTACATACAAATACCACATAATTGCACTGTTTTACATAGTTTTCATCTTAAAGTTGAGAATGTCTAGGTTATCTGTTGGTTTGTTTACGTTCTCATTGTCATTTAGATTTTTAATTATTTTCATGGCACAAGCCACTAGGCTCTGGACAAATATAAACATTCATCCGAAGTCGTTTTACGTGGAACAAAGAAAACACGTGAATGATTTTGCTAAGTGATATAGGGCCTTTATCTCATAATACTTCCACGATTGATTGAGAAAACGTTGGTAGCTCATTATGAACGGTAAAAAAACAGTTGCCATCGAAAAAAATCGATATAGTCTATAAGTAGTTCTTTTAATTCGAATTTTCGGACGGAGAGCATCGCCTTTTCCAAAATGTGAAGGAATTTGCCTCCAAAATGAAGAAAGGCACTCTTAGAAGGCTACCTATGTAACTTACAGTCATGAAATACTAAATTTCCAGCCCGTAACAGGTCAGTATAAAGTCATGTAGAATTTTCACTTTTCGTAGTAATTTTATTCAGTTTTCGAGTTTAGAATCCATATTGAATTACACAATTACGATGTAAATGTGCAAAATAGATTATATAATCCATATGGAAACTTACTCGCGATTATGTAAAACTATTATAAAGGATCACGCAGCGTTAATATGGTTTATCCCGCGGTTCAGCTGTCAGAACATGTTGACCATGAGTGACGTGCACTCATTGTGGGTATGATTACAGTACAATTAGGGGCGTATTTCTAAATTTTACGCCCTAGGCGTGTATAATTGCACCCCTCCTGCACCCGATGAAAAATTCAAAAAACTATGAGCTGAATCCGAAAAGTATAATAAAGGTAGGATATTTATCTTAACCACGCAGAGTATAACGGGGGCTCGGAGAGCGGATCTCTCCCGGCAAAAAATAAAGGTCAGGTTAGGTTTACATTTGGAATAGGCAGCTCCCGCCAAAAAAGAAAATAAATATCGGTTTACAATATCATGAATTCATTATTGACCAAACTAAATTAAACATTTAAGAAACCCTCGACGTACCTTTGTGGAGACCTCTTACTTTTTTCCTGGACATCATCAGATCCTCAAAGTTCCAGATGTGGGAAGGTCATCATGGTCATAAACATTTGAGCTCAAACTCGAACCACCTAACTGTTACCGTTCCAGAGATCCCATCATACTCCAACATCCCAAGATACTCCAAGATCTTAGAACCACTGATCCAATTTTCATCTGACATGGCTAACTAAACATTCAACAAGTTGCAACCTATACGGCGCCTGAAGGCAGGGGGAGGCTCCGGCTCCGGGCTACGCCCCACACTGAAAAAATATACCTTGTTTGATTTAGAGCATTTTGATACACTAGTCATTGTGAACCTGAACCACATAAAGTAACTTTATTTTGTCAAATTACTTGATATACTCACATTGAAACAAGTTCTTGTTTGAAGTAAATAAGCTTTTCTTTCAGTGTACGCGGAGCTCGGCCTTCGGCCTCGACATAGCTATCTTAAAATTCCTAGCTCCACATCATTTACATGTATTGACCGCTATTTTAATATTTTTTTTAAATCTTGGTTTGTCTCAGGATTCACTACAACTATAGTTCGAGAAGACTCCATTTAACTATTATAGTATCGGCGAGCTGATAATCTTCAAATTCTTCTTTTTCTGGTCACCATCAGATCCTGAATATTTGAATTCAAATTCAAACCAACTAGCCATTCCAGAGATCCTGACATCAAAGATACTCCAATATCTTGGAAACCACTGGTCCAATTTTTACCAAGCCTTACTAAGAAACAGACGTCAAAATTCTACATTAAAAAAAAACGGGTACAAATCATGACCATAAGTTGTTAAGTTATGATGCCACAGACAAACAGTCAAACGAAGCTAAATATAATACCCACATTATTCTGATTTTCCAGGGTGATACCCACATTATTATACTCGTATATATATTTATGTATATCTATATAGCGTAGAATAAATTAATAAACATTTAAGTATATTACTTCCCGTACGGATTTATTGAAGTGGATAATCATTATTATATAATATTTTACCGATGCACATACACTGATTTATGAACAATTTCAACTGAAACTCGTCCTATTTGAATTAATGACCGATATAACGTGGGTCCACTCTGAAATTGAAAACGTGGTTGAACTCAATTATTATCATAGCAACAAATTATGTAACTCTACATTAACCTAATTCTGGTTCATTTTATTTAATTCATCGATTCACTCTTTATTAGGGTCAAACTAATCCCTAGTATTAAATTAATTGATGTAACCCACTTTACTAATGATTTTTATTAACCACTAAGCTAACAAATTAACCACCACTTAACTATTAACTAAGCTAACAAATTGTGGTCCACCAAAAATGACCTGAGAAAAAAAATTTGGACAGTATTTTTTTTTTAAATTTGTTAATATAAAGAAAAAGATACAATAATATTTTATGGATCACCAACTAAAACCCTCCAGAGGTTTATTGGCGGTGATCGAGTTCGAACATCAGTAGAGCATTACATACAATACAATATACGAGATATTAAGAAAAATTGAAGATATATAGCGTCAGTATTACAATAAACAGGGACAAGTAAACTATAGTATATAGTTAAGAGCGTCGGTGGAACAGTGGCTAGGGCACCGGACTCCCATGCGGGAGGTCCGGGTTCGAAACCGTGCTGTGCCATGTACCAATGAGTTTTACGTATTTTACGAAGAACATTTACCGACTGCTCTAATGGTGAGGGAAAATATCGTGAGGAAACCTGCACACTGAGATGACCAGTGTGTAAAATGGGGTAGGCACAAAAGATCCTCAAGGGTCGAAGTGCCGTTGGGTTATTCCCGGCCCCCAATCATAATATAATATAGTATATAGTTGGTTGTCTTGTCCAACATGTAATGTTTTCTTAAGTACAGTATAAAGTATAATAATTATGTGTTGCGTGGTGCCGGCGCTAAAGAATAGCACCACCCCAACTCTTCCCGTGGGTGTCGTACGAGGCGGCTAAGGATCTTACTGGATACTAATTTACACCTTTGTAGACGGCGGTAGGTTCGCCACCAATCACGTTTATCCACTAAATCTTATGGCGAAAAGTGGGAATTACCTGTGATTGAAGATGCAATGGTTCCTCTGTCACCCCTCTGGGATTATGGACGTGAGAGTTTATGTATGTATGTTGTGTTATGGACTGTAATATATTTTTAACATACCTAACCCCACAAGCAGAACCTTGGTCATCCACATCAAGGCAATGGTCACAGGATATCCTCCATCCAGGATGTTTGCGAAGGGAATCACAGACGCTAAGACAAGTTGTACGAATAAGCAGATTAAAGTCACCCAGGCAAAGCTGGAAATAAAGTCGGGGTTTTTCTGAAAATTACGGAAAATATATACTTAACAATATGAAAATACGGATCTAAATAAAATATATTTTTTTTGTCATGGTGGTGGTAGGTAGAGCGCTCTTCAAGATTTTGCATAATAAATAAATAAATAAATAAATTAATTACTAAGTTATTAACATGTTTCTTTCGATTCAAGTGTTTGTAAATTGGCCCACAGACACGAGGTAAAAGGTAGATATTGTAAAAGTCCCTCTTTCTTCTAAAGCATCTTTCATAATCGTCAGAAAGCGTGAAATACAGCGAAATATTATACCCAAGAAATGTAATAGGCGCACGCGAGTGCCGCTACAAAATGTGTACTCAGCTGGGCGGTTGAGTGTGCGAGCGGCGAGTCAATCGCGCCTTGCGTTTGACTTCCAATTTTGAAATCCATTTGTGCATCATACGATCCCAAGTAAGAGTTACGTAGACGGATCGCCTTTGTGACATCGCCGTAAGATCTATTTTTGTTCAATTATTAATTTGTGTTTCATTGTGTGAGAAATGTGTTGCATTATTTTCAATTCGTACACAGTGGCGTGAGGTTTGGTGCCATCTTTTACGGGAATTTTGTTGGAAGTTACTCGTCTAGGGTATAGTCGCTGGTGCAATATGAAAATTGAAATTGAAATCGTTTTTTCGTTTGGTTTATATGACAAAATCAATAATGAATGCCTTGCCTTTGTCGCCTTTGCGACAGCAGCTGCTTTGCGTCAAGTGTAACATCTGCATTTTACTGTTTTACTTTCATAAACTTACATCCAAATCCGTTCTCATAAGCATGATAGACACAATAATGAACGATATTGTGGCCACAATGAACAATGTAATTAGAAGGGAAGTTAACATTGTAACCGGAGTAAGAATCTTAACATCTCTTAGTAAAAGCGCAGAAGATCCAGTATAAACCATCAACTGAAAAAATTAAAGAGAAAATAGTTAACTTTCTAGGAGAGTACCGGGCATGAACTCTATTAACATTTATTACAGATTATATAAAACTTTTTAGGCTAACATAAAAGTAGGTAATAAATAATTGTATATCAAATCAAAACCTTGACTTTATAGAAGTTCTATCCATCCAGAAAATTACTATTCCTATGTACATAACCTACTCGAAGATATAGGTAGTCTCAATATGATACCAAAATTGGAAATAAAAATTCTTACTATTCCAACAATTAGTAACAACCTGGAAAAACATCTCAATTCTTTACCAATGTAACAATAAACATTAGTGTTTTCAATTAAAGTTAAAGATAGGTATTTATTTTCGGGTTGCATTATTATAAAAAATCAGTAAATTAATCTAAAAGAATAAATTGTTAACATAAAACAACAATAAAAAATGTTTATAGTAATAATAATGTCAAAATTGACGGATACTATAAATCCATAAATGCATACAGAAAGTTAAAAGAAGATTCTAATTATTACAGACAATCTACTTTATGCGCCCAGATCCGCTTGGCAGACTATACATATAGCCATGGAGTTTAAGTACTAAAATCCATGGCTCATGATTCATGACAGATCACCCATCATCCACTGTTGGACATAGAAATGTTCCAGGATGCACCATTCAGTCGCTGCAAATAATCATGGTAGCATCCCACACTACGCTTGCCTATAATAGTGGATTCTACTCCAACGGTTGTCGATTCTGCGACAGTTTGACCATCCCATTGCTTGCCACTTCACTTGTCGGCAACTTTGGTTCTATGACTGATCTCCTCTTTTCAGATTCGATACAGTAAAGACACTCCGTGCATTCTTTCCATAGCACGCTGAACGACTTTAAAATTGTCGACTACACAGGCAAAGTCTGCAATTGAGTAGATACAACTTCGAGAAAGAAGGCGACAAAAGAATCCAACTGGAATGGGTAGCATTTCGGAAGCAACGTTACATCTTCTCTTCGCCCATACCACAATGCCTGAAGACTAAAGTGTTCAATCATTGTTCAAACGTGGACACTGACGGTGTGACTAGTCTACAAAAATTAACCAAAATAAACGGTACGGTTTCTTATTTTATCTTATGATAGGGGGGATAACCCCAGCGCCGCACGGCGCCAACCCGATCGCCGGGATAACCCCAGCGGCATTTCGACCCTTGAGGATCTTTTGTGCCTACCCCATTTTACTCACTGGTCATCTCAGTGTGCAGGTTTCCTCGCGATGTTTTCCTTCACTGTTAGAGCAGTCGCTAAATGTACGTAAGTCTTAGAAAAATACGAAAAACTCACTGGTACATGGAACTGCACGGTTTCGAACGCGGATGTCCCTCCCGCACGGGAGTCCGGTGTCCTAGCCACTGTGCCACCGACGCTCTTTAACATAAACGGTTACCGCTATACGTATGAAATGAATGTTTTACCCTACCCAGCAGGATAGCATTCGTCTCAGTCGACATCTGTGCCGCAAAGTACGTAAAGTGCGGTTAGTAGCACATCATAAGTTGTTTGAGGATAGAAGGCGACATGGGGGAGCGGTAAATCAAAACAATGCAGGCTGAAATCGCGGCTGATCACAGTTATACCATTATAACTGTTATAACTTCGGATACACTGATAAGCGTAGCGGTAAGGTGTGATCACCAAGCGGAGCGGAAAGCAATAAGGTAAAATCTATGAATAAAATCAACTAATTATAGTTTGAGCTGAGAGGATCCAATGAAGGTACGAAATCTAGGGAATAATTAAATAGCACGATCACCCATTTAATTTTCGTCGCCATTATCAAGCAAACAGCATCTATGACCCTGACACCATGGCTTTAATTATCACGCGATAATTCACGGAGGGTTTAATCTATTGATATGGAAGGTGATGTAACATTTTACTATGGAGCTTGACATACCTACTGGTTCGCTATTTAGAAAATTTCGTGAAATGGCTGTCCTACCCTTGATTTTTTTAAATGCCGGACCAGTATATATTATAGTTATGCCAGAAAAGGTTAGATGGTCTTTATGTGTCGCCCTTACGTTGACAATATGGGTCACTTTGGGCGCCTGTCTTTCATAGAAGATCGTAATAGAAAGGAACTTCCGTCTGACCTCAATTCTGACATTAACTTTGACCTATTTAGACATGATTCTTCTTAGGCATTCTACAAAGGGATTTTGCAAGTTGGGCTTTCTGAACATTGAAACACTATTTGTAATAAGTAGTCACTTTTTCTTTTGAGTAATTAATTATTTACTGATTTTCGTTTCTCCTTACATTAAATCTTCCGTTGTTTTAACACACCCAACTATATCCTTTCCTATACCTATATTCTGACGCGTATTTACGATTCAGATTAACTACCTTCCATTGTTCTATGAGATCTAGCTAAGGATCACGGGTCAGCAGTAAATCACAGCGTAAATTGTGAGTCGCGGTTATCACACAATTAAGGATCCAAGTGCCTTCGTATCTGACTGTGTATCGTTGTAAATTATGCGGCAAGTCGCATCCTAACTCCGTTCCAGTTATTTCGTGCTACTTGGCGAGTTTTTATTGCCAACTTGTTTAAGTTTAAGTTAACGGTTAACTGGTTTTACTCAAGTGTGTTTTATTAATTTAGTTTATTGCCTACAACGGAACTAGGGTTTAGGGTATAGGTAAAACGTTTTGTGTGTATTGTAGGGTTTTTGGGCAAATCCTTTCCAAAATCCCGTCCACCACCATCAAAGCGAATTTAAACTTCGCGCGCATTAACGGCGCGCGCCCGGCAAGTTGCCAAATTCCACCGCAAGATGTCGCCAATACTCGACGAAAAATACTTCGCTGTGCCGGCACAAAACGCGTGTGAAAATTTACGAAAATAATTAAATAAAAAGGAAAAGTGATCACCAGTGGTGGATTTCTCGACCCTCAGTAAGTCCTTCGTTGCCCTGTTTTTAAATCTATAAAATATTACATGTTTTTAATCCATGTATTCTATCATGTTTGTTCTAAAATTATTTATATATTTGCTCCATTTAGTAATTTAATTATGTATGCACCTATCTAAAATGCCATTGCTATTATTTGCATAGCTATAATTTTTTTAAATTCCTATAATAAAAATAAATGTAAACGAATAATAAAATGGTAATAGCATTAAATAAAAGACACATTTCCAACAGACCTAAATGAACATTAAGTACTCAAGTATTACCTTTTATGGGAAAGATAATACACCAAATACCTACTGAATTGTAAATATTTCGCCACTTGACTTTTCTGAATAAATGAAGATTTTATTTCTCTGAATTTACTAGGTTTCCTTTTTGCTAAATTACTTTCTTCCAATAGAGTAGGTATACACAAAAAGTGACCTTGACCGACTGATTTATATTATGAGATGTCGGAAGACTATTATTAATTTCATTTTGCTTTTACTGTTGGATTGCATTGTCACCATGCGTAAATCTGCCGTAAAGTAGCAAATCTTGCTTTGCTGTCTTTCGGTTTGAAGGGTAAGAGAGCTTGCGTAATTACCAGCACATGAGGCATTTTACCCTCAAGGTACCTATGCAATATTAATATATTATCTATGCTCAAGGCGCAACCAAAACCCTCTATGTCATAATAGTAAGGTGTGATGGCTATAGGCGACGGTGATCACTATCATCTGCTTGGCCCGTTTTCACGTGTGCTTTCCTGGTAAAAAAAAAAAAAAAAAACAAATTACCGTAGTTCATAATCTCGGCACGCCTTAACGAGTGCGTAGCGTTAGCCAGCTTATTCTCAACAATTAGAGCCCGGACAAGCCTCCTCCGGGACCGATTCGAACGAAGTTAGTAACAAAAGCTCTACTTCCTGTGCTCCCACAATCGCTTTCGCTGCTTATTTGTTTGGATCAAAGAAAAAAGTTTATTTCAGAAGTCTATTCAAAGTGCTCGTGGATCTTTGTAAACAAGAGGAATATCTAGACATACCATAATAGATATATTCAAAGTTGAGTTCTTCTATTAGAACATCTATACACGACCTTATACAATATAATAGTCTTTGGATAATATTCCATTACAATACCTATATGTACCTATAGGTAGTTCTCCATGTCGAAACCTATGACGGCGACCCCTTTCAGTTTCTATCATATGCTGGCTGGCGAATCAGAACTCGCTTTTGAAGACACCACAGAGTTGTTCGGCACTGGTGCATATGTAGTGGTAGGAAGCAGTAGGAAGTATCAAGTTCATAACATGATGACAAATCAACCAGGCGCCAAATAATACACAAGTACATACTTTACTCGCTTATGTCCGAGAAAATATCATTAACGCGTTCTAGTTTCATATGGTGATAGCGTCTTGTATGCAGTCTGCATTCGCGACGAGTAATGTGACGTCATCTGTCGACGAGTAAAGCGAAGTAGTCAATTCGTTTTCGCTTGGTTGAATCATCTTGCTGCGTAGCTGTCGCTACACACTAGTAAATACTGCTCGCAGCGTGAAGAGCTACGATATTTGCTACGGTATTTGCCTCTGCTCTACTATTTCCGTGACTTCCTCGTAGATAACCAAGTTTGATAACTGGTTATCTACTAAATAACCGGGTTTTCTATGAATAATTGTTTTTCCTTATTTAACCTTTAACCGTTTTAGATTTTGATTGCCGATTTAGAAACCCTCCAGCTAAGCAATTTCTACTGCATTCCCCTTAGGGGCGTGAGGTCCTATTACCGGAACGTCCAGTCGGTCTGTTGGGTCTATTTCCCCGAATGTCCACTTTCCCGGAGCGCCCACTTTCTGACAATGTGCTCGCTCATGCATAATATCAAAGTGATAAATGTCAAAGTCACTGTCGTTCCGGTGACCGCTAAATCTAATGTTACAACTAAATTAAAATGAAAAAATGAAAATTTACCAAACTACGGCAAATACATCAACATTAATAACTTGAGCTCTATATTAATTAGTAACAGTAAATTGTCTAGATTACACTACATGGCAGTGTTTCCGCCAAGTTTGGAGAAAAGGCGACGACGTGTTTATATGTAAATATCGAGTGACGGCTGTGTGTATATTTAAATATCGTGTAAACGAATCGTTTTAAGCTATTTTCGACCCCTCTATAACTGACAATCTATTTGACCTAAAGACTTGTAATTTTGTTTGTCTATTTTACTTATTACATTATAGAAATAGAAAATCCAATACCATGTACATACACACGCACCATGCCATCTCCCTCCCACACACTCAGTACCTCACATACACACTAATATCCTCATTCATACAAACAAACACATGCATACATCACAACACGCACACACTGTTGCTTTCTTCGTCCGTGCAGTCACTGAGGGGCTAGCTGAAAATCAGCGCTGTGGCTTGCCTCAGCATTATGCTGAGCTGGTGTACCCTTTTTGGCACTATACCACGCCAGATGTTCTGTGCTGCATGTATTAAACTTCGTATACTCCTGTATTGTGTTCTATATTCTGGTGTTTACAGCGCTAAATAAACGTTTTCAATTTCAATTTCTTTATTAATAGACCATTTTTGGTTTAAAATACATTATATAATATATACAATTTATTATATTATAAGTCTAGATACGGATTAGTCAATTCTACACGAAGTACAGACAATCTGGATTTGGTGAATAAGGATTCGATGCTAATAGACTGTAAGTTACTATCAAGAAGATATATTTTGGACCCGCATATTAATATAGTCAAATATCCCCATTAGTCAAGAGGTCTCTAAAGCTCTGACTACGAACAATAGCCGTGGATATCTAGCCCACTGTGGTTACGTTACCAACGATACCTAATAAATACTTGATAATGGTGAAGCGCTGTCCATTACACCGGCCGGGTTTATCTCAGGAACTCAGTTTGCCGCAAGAAAAATCGCTCCTTTAGATCCAATATAGTAAGATATATTTTTTTAGATAAAAGCGGTCCGTTTGATTTATTACCTGCCGTATAAAAAATGTTTCGATATACAATGGCTAGAACGATCTTTGGAATCTTAGTACCTACGAGTAGGTATATTTTATCCTGTTTTTAATGAAATTTAATGCAAGATTTCGTTAAGATAATTACTAAGAAAATGTTTGTAAATAACAAACTTTACAATTTTAATTACTTTACTTACTCAAGTAGACCCTTAGTCTGGAAAGTAAATATCTTTTGGCTTGAGTAAACTGAGTTATCAACATAAAGTAGTGACTTAATGCTATTGTTTATATAATTTATTTACAGAACAACCTTCCCGTCTCAAGTGTAGGTACGAGCAGTATCTCTAAGTGGTCTAAGCCACCTTTAGAAGAGAATTACAAACAATCCTCACTTAAACCTCTGCACCGTGTACCGTTTTAAAATGGAAATTCAAGATAATGCGCGGATGAGGACGGATTACGCGAAAGCAGCCGTCTCTAAAAAGTTAAATAAGGAAAACTCCAGTCTAATATTTCAATTACATTAGGAACCAACGAAATTATAAAGACACAGGCCAGAGCACACTTTCATGTTTAACATCGCACGCATTAGAGGAAAATTGTAAAAAAGCCTCCTTTGTTTCTCGGAGGTTATTTTGACCGTTCAGAATTTAACCGGACTAACAACCGAACTACTGCTACTACAGGGTAAATTCAGACAGGAGACAATTTTATCTAAGGAATGGACAAGATAAAATTTGCATAAAATAATTAGTTGTGGAAACCATGGAGAAAGAAAAATGTACCCAAATTCCTAACCTCTGTCAAAACAAAGCTAATAACTACTAATGAAGTCTCGTTAGAGATAATTAAAATTTTTCTTGTAACAGGAAATAAGGGTAACTCACTTCGGAACTTTTCATAGAGAAACTGAATGTTTGAAATTGTTATTTACTTTGCGTGTTTGTAGACCCTCTACGAATCTTCTACGAACACTTTTTTGTAGTGAACTTATGACGACATCGATCTTTTATTTGGAATTATGTAAGTCTAAACCCAGATTTTATAATGTTTGTAAGATTTTATTCCAATTGAAAGAAATACTGTGCTTACTTTCTGTGTAAATGTTGTTAGATATATACATATAACGGGTATTACTCACTTCATATAATTTCTTTGTTCTAGGGATTTGTTAACCAGGTCCCAATATAGCTCGTATGCTCACGGCCATGCAACAACGCTGATTCAACACTTTATGTTCATAATTTCTGAGTATTTGTGTCTATTTGCTCTAAAGCAATTGCAGCGGAAATGTATTTCTCAGGAGCAAGGTCCTCTGATTCTAAATCACGTTTGCTCTTGTTACAAATACAATTTCGTTAATAATCTATTTACGAAATTGTACTTTTAAAATCGACAGTCGACACAACACTAACAAAGGTTAATATATGTTATATAAGTGTAAGTCAAATCACAGAGTGTAATTTATTAAATATATTCCATTTAGCTATCACGTCTCCGGCAGTGGACGCTGCGTTAAACAAACTACATTCATATTGAAATATATTCAACTCAGAAACCTTTATTATTCATTATTCATGTACCGAAGTCCTTCCGGTAGGTACTGGAGATCCCTCTTCTGTCCATTATTACATTTTTACCCTCTAACAGAGGGCTTATCCCGTAGAATTCAGTTTCACAGTCACGAAACGAAAATTTTGACAACGGGTCTCGAAAATCAAGTTCCATATACAACAGCGCCACGAATAGTCTGACTGTAACAGAATTTTCAGGCTGGTAGGGGCAGACCAGACGCACACAATGGATGGAGGATTGGACAAGCAAGTTTTCAAATTAAATAATTGTACATAACAATTAGTAACATTATTTTTTCACAATAAACATTTTTAGGGATAAGTATTGGATAATTTTTTTGCAATTTCTGACTTTTCTAGTACTCTAACCTCAGTTAGTCCCATAGAGTCTTTTCATCCTTATAATAAACAGGATTGATTGCCACCATAAAAAGAAAATGTGAGAACTGCCAATTTTCTCGCTGACTATACCTTTCTTTCAAAATCTGTGAATGCAGTTGTAGATAACTCCAAAAGTTAGGGAAGTTCTCGTTTTCGTTCGTTTCGGAAAAAAAAAGAAAAATAATAATCGACTAATGAAAGTGTGAAACAAGAAAGCAAGGACGATGCATCTCGAATAACTGCCGACTGACTACCGAAGACCGGCGGAGATATCTAATCGGTTTCGTGATGGTTTCCTTACGAGTTCGGCAAAAATACCACACAACTCCGTTGGCAATCGGAAAATTTCGAATAAATCTATCTTTCCCTTTTACACAGGTGTCAGATTAATGAAAGAGCTGCGAAATTATGGCAATACATCTCAAAAACTTCCGGAAATGTGTGGTAAATGGTTTTGTGACGGTTTCCGTATGCTAGACGATAGAGACAAAGCGACAAGAAAGGCAAGCTTTGAATACGCAGTATGTCTCAGACCTCGTTTTTCGAGAGAGATTTTCGTTTCGTAATAGCCAAAAAAAATCCTACGGGATAAGCCCTCAGGTTTGAAATAGCATTAATAATTTAGAATCTAAAGCAAAAATCGTGTTTGAATGCAGTGACGTCATCATTCCGAGTATTTTGAAATGAAAAGTGGAGGTAGGAGTTTTAATTGAATCCTCTATTAAGCATGGAAGATAAAAGACAGCTTTCATCTGCCTCTTCTTTTTTGCCAGAAATATCATTCTTTCCTGTTGGAAAAATTACTTTGATAATACCTATTATTGCCGTGGTAACATTAATTCCCTTTCCAAAAAAATAATTAATTTGTTCTTCGCTTGTTAGAGCTTACGATCCCAGATCGAGTTCTTTGATCGTTGATTTATAATTGCAAAAATTGTAGGTTTTAACAACAAGTTACTTAATTATATTATTTTTATTAAAAATAAATGAATACTTATAAAAAAATTGCGTGTACTTTCATATCTGTAAATAACTGAGGTCTACCGGTACAGGGCTGTTACTATTGTTACTTTCACCACCACATGCAAAATAAATTAGAAAAAGATAAAGGTTCAAGGTCGCAGGTTCATATCCTGCTCGCGGAAAAAATAATCAATCTTCTTCTATTTTATTTGAGAAACCCAAGCATAATGATAACCATCTATAGTGCTGCTGTCCACCTCTCTACCTACATTGCCTTAGACAGCGTCCAGTATTGGAGGTACCAACTGCCAATACCAATTATAGACGAAATGCGTTCTTGCCCCGCAGTTGCATCAACTTTAATAGGTTGTGTATCGTACACAACCTGGACTTGTTCTGCACCAGCACCACTACAGTTAGACGAATTCTGACACAGAACTACTTTAAGGATGACTAGTTTCCCACACTCTCTGTCACATAAATGTTGAATACTTCTTTTTTTTTATAGGTCTCTTTTATATTCTTAATATTGTTATCTTTATCTATTTTACAACCGGTCTGTATCTGTAATCTTCTCTTTTTTTATAATATAAGTGAGTAATAATTACTTCTTTTTAAGTACTATATTTATACTGTTATTTATAAGTGGAAATTTATTATTAACATATTTTTATCTATGTATTCTAAGTCTATTGTTGTATTGTGTTGTTGTTGATGTATTTGTCTGTTAATTTCCCTAATAGAAAATAAATAAATAAATATTAAAATCATACACCAGAGATATTTCTTCCATTTAGAGACGAATTAGAATTTCCTTTGAGCCACTGCGTTTAGTAAAAGGCGACTAACCCGCGGAACGTTGCTGGTTAACCCTTCCAAAGCGACCACCCGTCTCGGACAAAGTATGTCGCCAAATATCTTTGTTTCGGTGTTGATATATTCCGGCAGCAGTGTTTATAGAAGAGCCAGTACCTACTTATAAGAGTAAGAGTGATCTTTATTATAACCAAAACCCTTGCACATGTAGCGATATAAGTAATTATAGGATTTTATATTAGATAAGTAAATTATGAGTCCGTTTTATCCTTCTTTACGAAGAAGATTTTTTTTATTTACGATGTTCTGTTTCTTACTTGATAACAACAAGAAAACGTCGTAAATAAAAAAAAACGTGTTTGGTTTTCGTTCCGTCGATAAATTTCGTTGTTTGGCTCATAACTAGTTGTACCTCCGTGTTATCGGTATACGCGTTACCTACAACTTATATCTCTTTATGAGTCTACGTGCCTGTGAAACAAATCAGATAAACTTCGGAAGCTACCGTTCACGCATCGGTTCTTATTCATGACTCTGGATTCAAAACCATGCAATGTTATATTCTAATGAGATTTTCGGTGTTTTGTTAAAGATTTGTGCACATTTACAGCCTGTTCCAACGGTAAAGGAAAATAACAAAAGGCAACCTGCATATCTGAGGAAATAAGTTTCTAAAGGCATTTGAAATAGACATGTCAGGCCTACGCCGCAAGAGAGGACTATGATTTCTGATAATCATGATAGATATCGTACATTTGTTGCGGATGCTCCGGTGATGCTCAACTTCAAAGTAGGTATATTATATTGTCTAACAACTTTTAAACTAAGAACTTACAGATTTTTTGGAATCTTCTAGAGTTTCCACATCTACATTTCATTTGAATTTAACCTCAGTGAAGTAAAGTCTTCTTCTGGGATTCTTTATTTTTTATAAAATTTTCATACTTTATTTATTAAGCATAAGCAATGCTAGACTTAAATACTCGTATATTAGAAAATTGTTGAAATAGGTCTAAAAGTTTGTAATATCTAAAATTTAATTTTGCCTTACATTTTTACAAAGTTTTCTTTGGAAAAGCTTCGAAAACCTGTCATAATACATTAAGCCCACACAAGCAATAGGTTATCACAACAATGCCTGCTTTGTGTGCACAAGCTTAGAGCTTTGTAAGCCCTCCTTTATGTCACGCTATCAATCTTTTCTATATGGACATAATAGGCATCAAGGTTGAAAAGTGTAACAAAATTCAAAAGCAAATCACTTGGTTTAACTTACGTTATAACTTACACGGTGAATTTTCCTTTTGTCACCTAAAAGAACTCGGAAATTATTATCATCTACATCCACCTATTAACTTAGATATAACTTTATGGAGCCAGTACTTACTAAGCACGTTCCATCTTATATCTCATCGTCTCTTACCACCCGATAAGATTGAAGTCAAACGCGGGTATAGTCGTAAATAAAATAAAAACTTTAAAATGCTTCATCATCATCATAAGTTTATTAAAGTCCACTACCTAATGGGGGCAGGCATCCCCTTGCACAAGGAGTTACGAGTCATGATTCATCGTGCACATCCAGTGCTGATTGTAGGATTTCACTTGCCTTTAGAAAACTTTTCTCCTCAGACATGAAGGATTCCTCACAAAGTTTTCCTTCACCGTTAGAGCAGCCGGTAAATTCCCTGCATGGGAGTCCGTAGGTCTAGCCAAGCACTGCGCCACCGACACTCTTAACACTTGTTTGAATTGAATATAATTATATTTATCAATTATCGAATAATTTCTATGTTATTTGTCGTTGAACAATAAGATGATAATAAAACCGCTGAATTTCAGAATAAAACAGAAGAACAATAAAACACCATGGTGATTTAACCTTCAGGGAACTGAATAACCCAGCCAAGAAACCAATTTTGTTGCCCCTTGTATAAAATTTCCTTGACGTAGCTGGCATTTCATCAATCATGCCCACCTTAAGGTTATAATCATATCACGTAAATTGGATGCAATACGATATTTCACAAGGGCGATAAATCAAATCGCCCAGTTTGTAAAGAAATTAAGTGAAAGTGCGTCATAGAAATCATAATACAGTGCGTGAGCTTTAAATTAAACATTCGGGCCTTGAAAACATCGGTGTGCTTCGGTTATTGGTAACGATACGCGAACATACTACGACCGTAGTAAGACAGAGACAGAGGCCGATTTTACCCGATAGCCGAATGTTTAACTAAAAGCTCACGCACTGTACGTACTCGTATATGTTATGTTTTCTTATGTGTTCTATTGATATTTGAAATGAAACCTTTTTGTTCTTGTAGCTTAGCTTGATAAGGATATATTTTACATGAATATCAATCTATCAGGCAGGCAGATCTAGGATCAGGCCGTCAGAGCATCGGCGGCCTAGTGGGCTATAATATAAGATATTCATAAGGATGGTACAGGTTCAAAACAATGAAGTGTCATGTAACAATGGTTCGGTTTTCAAAACAAGCCCAATATAAGGTCGTCCTATGTGGTTATTTCCATGGAATGATCACGACCATCATCAATGAGGAATACGACTAAGGATCCTCCTCCAAGGCGCGATCTCACAGTCTAAAAAGATGCTGCTGGATGAGAAAAGATCGAGTGGTATGACACGCCTTAGGCGAGTCCTGATAATAATAATCGATTAGTAATAATAACTTCTCTATCGATTAATTTCTGTCTGACAATATTGGATAATTTGTTAATATTATACCTCGGTTTTATTGATCTTTAACATTTCTATGTTATCAGAAAATATAATTAATACTCGTGGGCACATACCTGAAAGAATTTCATTAATTTACTAAGTGTCCATCATTGACGTAGTGCAGTATCAAATTAGCCTGATAGGTTTTATCGGCAATCATCATCAGGCAATCATGGTATTATGTTAGTAATAAAATTGATATTCTAAAACAACAGATTAGTCTCTATAGTTCAATCGTGGGAATAAGTTGTATTGATAACAGTAACAATGAGTGCCCCAAAGAAAAGTACCGCAAAAGTAACACCTGCTGATCTACCACCTACAAAACGAGATAATTTTATTAATAAATGGATAGATGTGGCCAATCAGTACAAGTTTATAACATATTTCGAAGCTTTGTTGGGAATAAATCGTGTATACATGTTCCAGTCTGGAAAATTAATATGGATTTTCTATTTCTTTAGCTTTGCTCTGGCTCTCTTAACCTTATACTTAGTCGCTGTAAAGGACATAAATTATGGAGCTAATTATCTTGTTTTTAAAGAGACGTCATGCATAGAGTATTTGTTACTTAACTTCAGCGCTACTTTCATGCAACGAAAGAAACTGGAGAACTTCTTCAAACATCTTAGCACCTTCGATGATATGCTAAACATCCATAAAGACCTGGCCATAGTTAGTCCATCTAACAGAACTGTCATATGGATCTCACTTAGTGTGATGTATTCAATTGCCGAATACGTCTTGCTCAGTATCTACGTCTATGGCTATTTCGGTCTACCAATACTAATTGTTTATTTAGCTATATTAGTTCATGACTGTGAACAAATATTCTTCTGTACGCTACTCAGAATGATTATGTTTAGAGTCCGTATAGTTAAGGCTCATGTTGTAAAGGCATTTTGTATCGCTGAGAAAGGAATGAATAATTACGAGGAATTTGATAAAATCGAAGCTTTGTCGAAGAATATACAACTTGACACTACTGCTATGCATAGAGCTTACGAGATGTTACACAAATGTGCAGACCTATTGAATTCAGTTATGAGCTTTCCGGTAATTAATTTACTACTCAGTTTACATGATCATAAATCTGATGATAATTTTAAATTATTTATAATTTAAAATTCAATTTCAGATGATTTTAATGCTGTTCACATCGGGGCTGTCGACGACAATATTGCTAAAGAATATATTTAAAATTACCCAAGCAAATGAGAAAGATTTGGGTCCAGAAGGGGTAAGTAAAACTCATTCATCTTAATTCCATTAAATTAATAAAGAATCCAGGGGAAGAACGATCATACTTTAAATAGAAGGCAGTTCGATCGTTCGTCCCCTGGACTCTTCGTTCATTTACATAGGTCTATTTTAAAAAAGTACGTTTTTTCTTAGATTGTGAGATCGATGATAATATACGCCTCGATACGCTGTTTCAAGTACACGTCTTTCGTGGTAATTCCTTGTCTCTTCTCCAGCACCACTACCAAGCAAGTTTCTCTCATCCGCACCATGCTTCATGATGCAATCAACACTTTCCCACTCGGTAAGTTCTTTTCTCTTTTTCCTATTTGTTTTGAAAAGGACTTTTACTCAGAAGATGGAGCTCTCTTTTTGGTTTAAATTACAATCTTCGAAGCTACTAGGCACATTTTGTTTAAGTACGAGTAAGTAGGTACAGTCTGTGCCCTATATTGTCTGACATCTTTTATTGATATGTCAGCTAGCGTGGTCAAATAACTCAACAAATCGTCTGCACCTACATCAATAATGCTAGATATTTATTGCTTCATTAAGTTTAGTCTTTCATCTTCACAAGTAGTATCTAAATGTCTACATAAAATAATATTGTTAACCAATGATATTATTATGGAAAAGAAAAACCAATACAAAATATACTTAACAACATTTTAGACCTACAGATATTTTAGCTGTACGTTAAATTGTTAATTCGGGTAAGTGTTTATTGCGGGGTTTAAACCAATTTACAATAATTTTATGTCATCCATCAACATTATTCAACCCATCGTACACCATTAGGTATATTGGGCTTGTTTTGAAATAATGTTAGTTTCGGTAGCGGGTTGAAGTAGCACAAAATATAGAGCAATGAATGCTTTAACAACCTCAAAAATTTCACAAATTAATGTATCGCCATTGCTAGTAAAGAAGAACAGCTATCTTAGTACAAATATAATTCGTCAATTTAAAATTTTAATCTATGTGGAAACTCTTTTAGGGATTTATTGCGCTCTAACGATAACGTATTACTCGTACTGTGGATCTCTTACGCTTGTAATGCTGCTCTTATCATGTTTGCTCTATATCTACTTGTAGAAAAGAATTTCTACAACGGCTCCTATTATATCTACAATCAGACCAAACCATCATCATAGAATTCTTGATTTTGATGTTCAGCTCAACGTTTTTGCAAAGAAGAAAACCTTCCTTTCGAAATATTCCAAAATTTTCGGAAAACATCGTCAAAAATCTTTCTTTGACAAGTCCAACAAAGATAGCGTACATGGGTGATTTTCCCAAGCGTAGTTTTTACGCGGCGTGGCTGAAAATGATAGTGTAACACACAGATAGCGTTGCAATTTCTTTTTTTTAATGAAATAGACGTCGGTCCTTAAACAAGGCCACAAAACATTTTATGGAAAGCATATTAGAAGTATATAAAAAAAATAGTTTTACATCGTATTTCTAAGTTTGGTGGTGCGTCCGGGATCCGTTTTACAGGATATTTCCAATGATAAAAAGAAACTTGAGTAATATATTTGAAATATTCCGTTGCACTTGTGTTGTGCGTTCATTGTTCTAACCTATAGTAATTTTATTTTCATATTTCGTGCCATAATAAATCTAGGAGCACATTGAAAAGGTCTGTCCGCGCGAAATTTTAAATTTTGGTGGGAATTATAAAACATCTACTGCCTACGTCTCGAACGAATACAATTGGACAACGCTCCCCATCCCCCACTGCGTTAGTTTGGGTACTCACGCGCAGCAGTGACGGATGTGTGCTATCGGTCCATAGTCTCCCGCCAAAAAAGGAAGTACATCATTTCTTGCCATTCGGACAAATAAAATGCAATTTTGATGTACGTGTTTAAAACTGTTATGACAAAGATTTTATTGTGGTTTATATTATACAACTTAAAGTTTTGGTATGCTTTTAAAATTATACAAATTATATATATATTTAAACCGTAACCGTTTTTCTGAAAATTACAATTTTTGACGTGATTCTAATTTTGGTGATGCAATTTTGGTGGTTTTGGTGGATTTCTAGTAACCACCAAAATTGCCTAAGAACACCAAGATTAGGGATCTTCAATTCAATTTTAGTTTATACATTGCAGCAGGAAGCACAACGAAAAGTGCAATCGTAGTTTAGTTCTTTTATATTTCTATATATTTTAGTTTATAGGATACCTTTATATTTTATGGATTTATCATAATAATTACTATGTAACATCTTTGCGTCATGATGCGTCTTCGGCGTGGGCACATTTAATACCAATTTTCCGTGAAATTCAAGAAGTCGCTCCTGAAGTTTGCACTCTTCATCGTATTACCGATTCTCCGTCAGCACAATACAAAAAAATCTTCTACACAATATCACAGTTCAAAATTTATCTACCTAAATTATCTTGTGTTATTTGGCACTACGGCGAATGTGGCCATGGAAAAGGCGCGCTTGATGGCGTTGATGAGGTTCTCAAAAGATCAGCAGATCGGTTAGTTGCTTTCGAAAACGATATAACAGACATGGACAGTTTTGTTCAAAGATTGAGAACTGCTGTCACAGGGGTTAAAATTAAAACTGTTCAAGAACATGAAGTCATTGAGAAAGACTGGCTTTTGCCGGATAATCTTAAAGCCTTCCCTGGATCAATGAAAGTCCATCAAATCGTTTGGTCGAAAACTTCTACCAATGGGTTGGCAATGCGTTCTTTGTCTTGCGTTGAGGATAGTTGTCTGCATGTTCTAATTAGATGCCCTCACGGAAAACATTTAGGTTTTTATGAATTGCCAACTGAAACAACGGTTCACGAAACGTCGTAAAAATGCGCAAAGTCGTGCCCCTTATAAGTGAAGGACAGTTATCGGCAACAAAGAATAATAGTTTCGGCAACCAGCAAACTAACGTTACTCGATTCAATGCATCTGAACCTTTTTATATGAAAACTAAAAACATGCCTCAACTTGAAGCAATCAAATCAGCCGAAACTTCATATGACTTGGACAATATAGACTATGAAAATCTGATTCCATGTGCTTAATTTTTGAAAGTGTTAGTCTTCCAAGTGAACTGCTATCGAAATTTGAAGAAACAAGAGAGGATGAAGATATTGAAAAAAAAAATAGTACCGGATATTAAAAATAATAATGATGATGATGAAAATTATGATATTATCTAATTTGTTTATTTTATATTATGTTCAAAAATATTATATTATGTTTAATGGATGTTAAAATGCAAGAGTTATCAGATCTTGACTACGCCTTTTACAAGAATGTTTACCAAATAGTTAATTATTATCAAAACTATGATTAAGTTGATTGATGTACATTTTAAGACTAGACTAAGACAGACAGAGCGATACTAATATTAAGACTGCTCTTAAAAACAAGGCGTGTTCCTATAATTTGTGATAGTCAACTTTACTGAAACGACTTATAAACATTAAGACTGACCGTTAGTGGCAATTATTCGCAAAATGGCTATAGCTGGTATAGTAGTTATCTAAGCAAAGAAATTTGAGATAATTGTGTTCAGAAGTACCAAATATTGCATAAAATAATAATTAAGTATCAAGGCTGTGTGAACATTTCAGAAACTTGTACACTCATATTTTTATAATTTTATTAAGATTGTATAGATATTTAAGAGATTTGTGTTGTTAAATGATTATAATTATCAAGACTGTGTAGAAGTTTTAGCAAATATGATAACAGTTTTTTTTTTTAATTTTGAATAAAATTTATCAGGATTGTGTAGAAATTAAGAAAATTGTATCTTTGCAGTTTACTGTTGTCAAGACAGTAATTAAGTTGATTTATTGGCCATTAAAACAATATTTCCTCTATTTGACTAAGTTTGTTTTGTTAATTTCTCATTTTGTTGGAGCTGAACAATTTTGGTGTCAGGATTTCTAATTTTGGTGCTTACAAATTTTGGTGTCTAAAATATCTCAGAAACTATTGAGGTTCATTGAATTTCTCTTGCATTCTAGGAAATAGAATACATTTTTTTAACACATCAATACATAAGTTTGCCTAAAAATGTACAAATAAAATTATCCACCAAAATTAGACAAAAAATCATAGTGTTGAAATTCACTCACATGTGGATTATAGGAAATTCTATATATTGGAACTTTTGGACAAAAACAAGTAAATACTAAAATAACACTAAAATATATAAGCTAAAATTTCAAAATACCTTACTATTTTACAAGTAAAAGACCTGGCCCAGGTCGCTCCCTGCAGGGAGTGTCCCGAGGAGCATGGCGGCATTGTCCCGCTGTGTGGCGAGGCTTATACGCTGAACAAAGTAGAGGCCAGCCTTCTGGTCCCGGGATGTCTCTACGAGGTGCTTGGCTATTTCCCGGTAGAGACAGTGCAATGGGCTCCAGGCCCCCAGGGCCCCAATGTCTCCAACCCGAATGGCGTCAAATGCAATCATCACCCAGGCCTGCATATTTGCGCCGCTTGAGGTTCTATTCTATATATTGTATAGTGGAAAATGTTCTACATTATATTCTTCTTGTATCTTAGGTATTTCGTAGGTGAGAAAATGAAGTGGCATCGCTTACCACAGTTTCCGCGCAACCCTGACTATATAAACAAAGACTTCACGGGTCCGGTTCCAGCCACGTTTCGGTTCGCTGCAACGAATCACATGCGCTCCCAGAAGCTCCGCCTTCCCCCACTTGAAATCTACGCTTTGTGATTGGGTTACAGAGAACTGAACCGAGACTGAAACCAGACACATGAAGTCATAAGCATATTAATAAAAGTACTTTTTTTAGACAAGATCGAGCGTCGCAAAGTGAAGTCATTCTTTCAACTAGCGAAAGACAATGAGTTCGCATACGCATTGTGGGGCGTCATCAGACTGAACATGTCGCTGCCGTTGAGCTACTCCAGCCTCTGCACCACGTATCTGGTCATCATCATTCAGTTCTCCAAGTTTATCGACTGAAGCTCTGTAATTTTTTTATCAGTTATATATAGAGTGGTAAGACTAGGGTAGGTAGGTACGGTCTGTTACCATAATATCTGATCCCCTTGCTTTAAATCGTTAAAATATTCCCAATAACAAATTAAAAGAATCTTTACTGGTAAATAGTGAAAACTATTTACTAGTGAAATAATTCTTATAATCAACCTAACTAAAGGGTCTTTCAAATAGAGCGGGTCGATGTTAATAATTTGTGGCGGCCATTTTGTTTTGACGACATCTGTCAAATCTGTTGTTTCTTATTCAGTCACTGATGCCAAATCACCATGGCAAGTTACACGGTTCAGCAGCATGTGCAAATGATAAAACTTTATTATCAAAATGAGTGTTAGTTAGTGCCTTATAGTAGTTTTTGAGTAAACAATGGTTAAAGTAAACCGGGGCGAAGTTGGGAACTAGAGTAACAGACTGTACCACCACGCTTATTACGTATTTCTGTTTGAAGAGTAAGCGTAATTACCGGCACATCTAAGTTCTCCAGATTAGTTTCGTAGTAACATTATATTATAGTAAGGTGATATTTAAGGGTAACAGTGACCATTTACAATAATGAAGGCTCGACTGCAAAAAAAAAATGATTGATTTTGAAAGTTCTTTATTTGACATAAAAACATATAATAATTAGTAGCACCAGCAACACGGTCACGGTATACCAAAACATGAAGTACCTACGTTTACGAGGCTATACCTTTTAAAACTTATACAATGAGTATTAGATATTTACACACATACAATTTAGATATTACACAATTATATATATGGCACATGGCACTAATTGTTGTTGATTATTGGATGTCAAAAAATCAGTCACAAAAAAATTTACGAATTAGATATTATAACGTGGTCGCGATGCGATATTCATGGTTACTACCTACATAGTTCTAACTATTCCAATAAAAGTGATCAACAAAAAAAACAGTACCAACATCAAACCACTGATAAAATTGAATGTCTGTTGACAGACAGCAATTTTAAAATAATCTGGTACCATAACCATAATTGAAACTGCGGTCTGTCAACAAAATTGCTTCACAAAATGGTCTGCACGGCAAATTGCTTGACCAATTTTGTACGACGCATGTTTGCACGTATATACTTGAATGGAGCTCGTTTTTTAAACAAAAACGACATTATGGACCCTTGTTGACTGTTATGAAGGGTCAAATAGGCTACAAATTGTATGATGCACGCTTCCCTCTTGATTAACTTTAGGATCCAGCACTTGGGATTTTAATAAAATGAAACTGTGTTAAAATCAATGTTTTTCATTCAGGCCTTAGCAACGAAAAACGGACGCTACAATTTTCGTACCTACCTACGTTTTTGTGCACAATTTAATTTTAGTCATAACACTGATCACCACTTGCGCTAACCGTTAATACTCGTGTTAACACTAATTCGAAGTGAATTTTGTATGAAAAGCACCTAAATTTCGTTATATGGATAAAAACTAATTTATTTGATTTAAATTTTATTTTTATTTGCGATTTAATCCAGGATTAAATGTTGGCGCAAGTAGGACTAAGTCAATGGAACAAGTAGGAATAACGAAAATCAAAATGTTCACTAACTAGAGTGAAAGATCCACATTGATTTCCCCCAGATTTGGCACGTTGACGGAACTTCAAAATGTAAATGTCGGCTTTACCTTTCACCATTTCAAGGCTTCCCTTGTTAAACAAATAGATGCAGAAAAAGCTTAATCAGCTTTCCAAGAGAAAATGTAACACCAAGATTCGATTTTCGCCGCGAAATTCGCCAAGTCGCAGTCATAATCATTTCGGTTCTCAAAAGATTTCGATTATGGCTGAACGGCCGCTGGGTTCTGAGGCGACGGAAAAAATTAGCGAGATAACATTCACTTTTATTGCTCGCCGTCCATCTACGACAAAATTCAAGGGTGACGTAAATGGTTCGGGAGACGTGCTCTTTTTATCTTCTAAAAGGAAAAAGCTGCATGGGACGGCTTAGCAAAATGTCGTTGGTGAAAAAATCTGCCAACGAATGCTTTGTTTGCCCGAAGTTTTTGAATACATATACGAGTACGTTTATTTATTTATTCTTTTACAGTTTTGTGTACAGGTGAGCTTAATGCCTTGCGGCATTCTCTGCCAGCTGACCTTTGGGCATGCAGATATGTTATGGCGGTGCAGTGGAAATAAAAATGACAAAGAAACTTACTTAATAATATGTGAAATTTATATATTTAAATAACAATATACTTACTTACGTTTATGTTGATTGTCAGAAAACTATAGTAACTAAACTAACAAACAACACTACAAGAATACCATAAGGCTTGACTAACCTTAGTTGCATACAACACCTCGATATTAATTATAACTGGTTGCAATTTTAGTATAATAAGTGGCTAGTGAAAGCATATTTAGGTGCACTCACTCTTTAAATCAATTCAATAGTTTTAAAGAAATTTGCGATTGTGTAAGATTGGGTAACCACTTTCTGACCACCACTGTACTTCACAGTATAAAATAAACTGTACCTACTACACCGTAGTAGGGAACAAGAACATACGAAAATTGCATATTGTAATAGGGTCACATCTAAAAATAAAACCTTCTTTTGTTGCTGAAAATAGATTTTCTTCGTGACCGTCCGACTATTTATTCATGACCTTTACTCCTTTACATAGGTCCTGAAACATATTGCATCATACCTTTGTTTTTGTACTACTCTTTTACAGTAAGGAAATCATAAACTATCTTGAATCTCGTAGTCTTCCGCGGAAAAAAAGATTTATTCCGGATGGTCAGCAAAATATTCCCGTTGCAAATTTATTTTATTTATTTATTTTACTATTACAAAAATTGCACAGCAATACAGTTAATGCACTTGTATAAAATTAATTAACTAACTGGGATTTTTAGCAAAATTTTACATTATTTTATATGTATCTGCAACGGTTCATTAACGTGCTGAAATACAGAAATTAATGAATAATTTAGAGTAAAACTAAAATTAAGCCTAACTCTCTAAATTTTATTTCACTTAAGTATTAGATATTAACAAATTTAATTAATTTTGCAGATAGGTCCGTTGAGTCTGTTAAACTTTGTTCTATTTTCTACAGAACCAACTTTCATGCTAACCAACTGAATATGAGCTTCAGCTCATTACATTTTCACAGGATTTACAGTTGCTTTCCATAGTTTGTAATATGAAATGCAATGGCAACTAAGTTATATTTGAATATTATTTCGGTATCACAGGTAAGTAATTAGAATTGCGAACACTTCCATTACTAAATTACAGATTTAGATATTTTCACTCGTACTATTCAAACAATACAAAGCGTAACACATTTCATTGAAATCGGCGCTCTAGTTACAGAGAAATTTCGAGACAAACCCACATACATACATAAGTACATACATAGATACGCGCCGAATTGAGAGCCTATTCTTTTTCCTGTCGTCGGTTAAAAAAGAAAAGATGGGGGGTGGTTGGCCCTTTTCAGAAATTACATTCACGATGGTTGTGGTTCTGTGAGGGGGGCGGAATTGGGAGCTTCAACATAGACTTCTTCAATCTCTTACTCATTTGATATAAATTACATACAGTCGGGGTGAAAGTGTGGAGGTTAACCCTAAAATAACTCTAAATTGAAAAATTATTTAACCCCCGACGTACAGTCGACCACTCTAGCTAAAGTATACCATCTGTCAAAATTCTACAATTCAAATTTGAAGTCTATGGCGATTGCATTAACGATTATTTCAGATTGCAGAAATTTGATAGATGATATACGTTAACTAGAGGCCCACTGTACCATTGTGGAGATCTCCTTACTTTTTCCTGGTTATCATCGTGTGTTTAAGGTTCCAGACGTGGGAAGGGCATCATGTTCATAACATTTGAGCTCAAACTCGAACCACCAAACTGTTACTGTTTCGAAGATCCCATCATACTCCATTATCCCAAGATACTCCAAGATCTTAGAACTACTGATCCAGTTTTCATCTAGCATTGCTAATAATACTGAAGACGGGAGGACGCTTCTCCGGGCTTCGCCCTACGCGGAACTCTGCTTTCAGCCTCGCCGTGCCATTCCATGGCTATCTTAAAATCCCTATATCCGTTTTTTTTCTTTGGCCACCATCTTTAAAAAAAATCTCTTGAAATGTCTCAGGATTTCCTACAACTTTAGGTCGAGAACACTTCTTCACTTCACAACTTCAATTTCTTCAAGTTTCATTCTGTGAAATTGAAGTTCGCTGACTGTTCCTGGTCATCACTATCCTCAAAGTTTTAGATGTCGAAAAAGCACCATGAACCTGAATATTTGAGCTCAAATTCTAACCATCTAGCTTAATAGAAGCTGTAATATCCTCTCGATATTTTCATGAAGAATATTTTTTTTATAAAAGAATAACAGCGGACCGAATCTACGGTCTCTTTTGGTACACCCGGGTTGACATAACCCGCTCCTCCCTAAACTCTCAGCACCCATTTAATGTCCAGGCCGAAACCGATACTAATAGCCTCAGATTGGTAATTAACCCCCGACCGATCGAGGGAGGGCGTGTTATAAATAAGGTTGACACGTTTGTCTGTCGGTCTGTTTTTCTGTGACATCATAACAGATCGTCCGATTTGACCCGGTTTTTTTATTTAAAAGAGAATAGATTTTTGCAAATATCTCTAGATAAATTGGTATTTTTACTAATTAATATGTTAGAGTTAAAATAGACTTTTTGTATAGAACAAAAGTTATCGACATAGCTCATAAGATTAGCAAGCTGAAGTGGCAGTGGGCCGGTCACATCTGTCGCAGAACCGACAACCGCTGGGGTAGACGAGTTCTGGAGTGGAGACCGCGTTTGGGCAAACGTAGTGTGGGACGCCCCCCTGCTAGATGGAGCGACGATCTGCGTAAGGTGGCTGGCAGCGACAGGATGAGAAGAGCCGAAGATCGGGCTCAATGGCGCGCCCTGAGAGAGGCCTATGTCCAGCAGTGGACTAGAATAGGCTGCTGATGAATGATGATGATGAATAGTCCCAAAAAAATTGCCCTTTTTTGATAAAATATGTCAATTTTTGACTTAACACTTTTTCCTATAAATTCGGATTTACCACCTTTTACACTATCCGATCTAGTAGCAATATCTGTTGAAAGATATTGAATATTTTTATCAGTGACGAAATAATCGCCTGTTAACACTTAGTAGCCGTTCTACCCTATATGTAGTTATGGAAGAACGTACAAAACATATATAGAAAAAATATATAACCTACAAATAAGACTTTTGAAAACGATTGTACCAAAAAATATCAAAAGTAAATATTGCCAAAATGATTCTAAATTATTTCAATATTGTAAGTTATTGCCAGTACAAAGTAAGACTAAATTAGATATATTAAAAGAATAAGCAATATAACATTAATGAATTAGGACAAAAACCCCGATGTGAAAGATTGAGAAAACTATGTAATCAAGGTAACTTTAAATTACCTAAATATAACAATATATATGTCAGATCTGAGGGTAAGGGCATAGATGGCCCGCTATCATTCTCCGGGTTGTCCCCACCCCGTGGTTCTATTTATGCTTTTAAAAAAACCAATGAAATATAATTTAATAACTATATTGACTTAATCAACTTATTTTAGAGTTTTTTAACAGAGAATTAGTTACTGCCTTGTTACTCGACACTAACTAGTCACGGGTCAACCGTCTCAATAGCAACCACTAGTCACCGGTTAGACATTCAATAGTAATCGGCCATACGAGACGAGAGTCCCGTGATAGCAACCAGTTACGGTTAATTATTCGGAAATGCAATATTCTCGAATAAAATATCAAGTCCGACTGCCTCGTCGACAAGTCGCAACTGAATGATCCCACAATGGGTAGGGCGCCCGCTTTTATAGAGGCCAGGTAGTGGCGGGCGGCATGACGTGGTATCGGCTGTTGCTGCGTGTTTCCTTCGTCGCAAGCGCAGGTGGGCATTGCACGTGCACTATGACCTCACTTGTTGTTTGCGCTAACATATTATATATGGTGCGAGAAACTACAGATATATATATTACCCAAAATAATAAATAGTTTGCCAGATGATGTGAGAAACATTTACCTAAATAGAATTAACTATAAGAAAACATTAAAAGCACATTATATAGAACATGATACTAGCTTTATATTATAGGTTACTTGAGTTGTATTGTGAGATGTAATAGTTTAACTACTGTAAAATAGTTTAACGACTATAATGGCAAACTCCCTATCGGCATACAAACCTTTCAAGGTTTTGCCTAATGGGATACCGTATGTACCTACCATGTACTTTGTATGTATTAAACAATAAATAAATAAATAAAATTAATATAGGTACCTACTATTTATTCCCAAGTACTTCATCGAACGATTCAAAATATAAAATTATAAATGTATATTTAATTTATTTAAGTATGATTATCTTAGTGTATAGATAGTTATATCTTCCAAGACATACATTGGCTTCCAAGACACAGGTATGCCTTGTTTGGGGGCCAAAGTTTTTCATTAATGGTTCTCGTATTTGATACATAAAGCTTTATTTATTCAATAATGATAACTCGATACAACGTCGATACATCGACACAGCTAACATCCATATCTACCTAGGCAGAACTCTAAACTTAATTCGAGTTCTGTTGGGATTCCGTTTTATTACCGCGAGGGATGTGCTTAATGTCCTCCCGGAATGTTACACAAAACATTTTCTTTCAAATTAAAGAAATATTACGTTTTACTGTAATATGAGACATAAAAGTAGTCCCTCAAAGGACGTTGTTGAACTTTTATTAAATAATTGAAATGTTAATAAAAATATTTGTAAACATAGGATGAACTTGGGATAGAATGTTTGAATTTATAAAGAAACCAAAGACCTATTATTATTTATTACCTACCATTTACCATCAGGTGGTCCGTCTGGTCTCATTATACGTCTACAGGTACGTCATCTGCACTCCTTATAAGCACAAAATCAAGAATCATTTGACAAAAATATTCGCCTTGATTTTGTTTTTTTACATGCATGACACCTCCATTAAGATGGAGGTGCCATGCCATGCCACTAAGGTGCTGTACATAAATAGACTGCGTACATAGGTGATGTTTAAGATGTAAAAACTCGAATAAGATAACACATTCCTACGCACTTTATAATAGAATCACACACAAGCGTAGCTCCGCTTATCATCAACTTGCCACGAATAAAGCTCTCCCGTCTGTTCTCATAGCCATTGTGCAGAATTATGAGCCATCATCATTAGCCGCAGACGATCGGCTCCAAGTTACATCTTATATTCGAGATTTGTTATCACCCTTGGTGACGCCAGTGACACCGTTACGGTTAATTTAGGCCTGACTCATTTCTCCCATGGCAACGAAATCGCGAATAGCGAATCTTCCCTCGTGTGTTCTGAAGAGTCTAGGTTATTATGCCTAAGATATAAAGTTCACTATTGATCGGCGCAAAACATTTAGAAACGACGCAGAACTAGAGCTGTCATGATATTGGCTGATAATCAAAAAAAATACTTTATCGTCGTTTGCTTGCAGTTCAAAATTCGACGGTAGCGATGCGATGACCCGCCGCGCCATCGTCCGGATGTCTTTTTGTTGTGGCCCGCGGCTTAGGTGGACTTACCCTGTAAAACCTCCCAAATTGTCTATGCTTTTCACGTAAAAATTACCTCGGGTTAGTGTCCCCTTCTTGCATTTTAATTAAGTAAATTCTACTGTGATTAAAAACAATTTCCTCTAGGATCACAATGCGCGACCGAACGCTTTGCTCACAACGTTCCCAGTTAAATAGGCCTATTCTCATTTACGCCTTCCTAATTGCCAATTAGTGCGGTCGTGGCTGCCTCGTTTGTGTTGTCTGTGCCTAGATAGGTACCATGACCTTAATTTCATGTGTGAACACTGATCGATACTTCGGCATTCGAATTGTTTACTTTTTTTTAATTTATTTATTTACGCTTTAACTTAAAATTAAGCTCGCCTCATGTACACCTTTTTGTGTACATGAGGCGAGCTTAATTTTTATATAATTGTTTACGTTTTATATGTACATACATATATAACTTCACGCTATTAATAAAAACAAACACATTCATACAGCACAACACGCACACACTGTTGCTTTCTTCGTCCGTGCAGCTACTGAGGGGTCAGCTGAAAATCAGCGCTATGGTTTGCCTCAGCATTATGCTGAGCTGGTGTACCCTTTTTGGCAGTGTACCACACCGGATGTTTAGTGCTGCATGTATTAATCTTTGTATATTTCTGTATTGTGTTCTATATTCTGGTGTTTACTGTGCTAAATAAACCTTTTCAATTTCAATTTTTCTATATCCCTCGCGGCCCCGCAAGCAGCCTAGCTAGGCAGAGAGAATGGAGCGCCTATCTTTCTTCCTAACTTTTTATATGTACATATATGTAATATTTTCTGTGTTTGGTACAGCCAGTGCCTTGAATTGTCTGACCCCTTCTGATCCTTAGTCATCAGTTAAGGAGGATCCGATAACTCAGAGAGAAGACTGCACACCATGACAAGATCCGTAGTTAAAAAGTATATATCGGGATGAAGTACCTCCATTGTTTGAAGAAGTTTTCAAGGGCATTCGAAAAGATTTAGCTTGTACACCAACAATTATATTATGATTATAGTAATGTAATTTTAGCGAATGATATTTCAGATTGTGAGTAGAGTCAAATGAATCATAATTATTTAATGAATTAATTCCCCGTTTCACAATAATCTAAGGGATACTTTTTTCTTCGGATTAGCATTGTTATTAGACAATTTTATGAAAATTAAAACATAATAAACACAGTATGTTTACAGCGAGTTTTTTTTTTTTATTTTTTTTTATGTACTACTAAACCCGCATTTGAGCTGAGCATCTTCGTCAGGAACTCAGTCACAAACCCATTGTAAACTCGAGCTCAGTATGAAACTAAAAAGATAAGACAGGATCACTGTGCACAGGTACTCCCACTACCAGTCACAGTTTCATAACCGAAGTTCAACAACTTCGTAAAAGCAAACAGGCGTGTCTCCATCGCCGTGACATCTCTGGACACCGCATGCATAATAATAAGAAGGATCGACCCACTCGAGAAGTCCGCTTGCACGAATCCCAGCTCTGATCTATTTTATCTAAATCTTGAAAAATCTAGTGTAAATAAATACGTTACATTGACAGCATTAGGATTTGATGAGCTGATTTTACTTACAGCTGTGCTTTTTTTACTTTTATTTTCGTACTGACAATTGCTGTTGGTCCTAATGACCTTTACAGCTTCACCGGGGGTTTTGGGGCGAGCGCTAAGTGCGCTCCAGCCTGGAGGAGGCTAAAAACTACTATAAGTAGCGACTGCCTTAAGGGCACCCAGGTGGGTACGGACCTCGGCTTAGGACGTCGCTGGGGAGGGAGGGATCGGGGAGAAGCGGCCTGAAATATGCCGATAGCGCGTGTAAGCGCCAGAAGCGGGTCGCCGCCCGCGCCGGCGCGGGCGGTATGTAGGTACTGTGTGTGAACTACTATCGGGTGGGGGAGTGGCTTCCGCGATGGAGATTGTGATGGCGTCGTCGGGGTCGTCTAGGACGTGTCTAGGCCGACGTCGTCGACGGGATGTCGGTAAACCGTTAGTGGTTACAGCTGTGCCTACAGTATCCAAATCTTTGGATCCGAGCCCCCACCTTTTACGGGGCAAGAAGACAGAGAGCGAGCGGAAGGCGGGGTCTGCCGCCCGCTCGCTGTCGTCCCGTCCCTCGCCCCTCTCCCCCACAGGCGATGCGCCTATTACGCGGTTTCACTATAGTAGATAGGTACTTAGTTGAAAACATAATTTACACCAGATACGCATTCTTCCACCTGTGACCTTATTAAAAAAATCAGTTCCATTAAAATATAACAATCACTCCCTAAAGTACCCCGCAGAACAATTATGGAAAAAAAATCCGATGAAAATAATTAGAAAGTTTCTATAATACTTTTGTAGTATTTTGTTATATGCATCAAAACACGTAACATATTTTTTTCACCGGCATTTTTATTCCATACTTGCTCGGCGGTATTCTTTATAAAATACCTCTATTACAACTAAATTACTTCTACCTATCGAATTTATGGTACTTTCACTCGTAAACAGCTGACGTATCTGTTCTGCGAAATGTGCGTGTAAAGCAAGATTTTTATGTGCTGAACCCTTGGCAGGTAAACTAAATTCAATAAAGTTCGCTCGATGGACTCACGGCATATACTAACATGTTATATGTATGTGGATCCGCACACAAGGGGCGGCCAGGAACGCTTTTTGCATATTTCATATCAGATTTCACGAGAAAGCGTCCTTGAGACTGTTTGCCACGTTTTGTTTGGGCTTTCAGCAGCGCTGAGTGACTGAGATAGAGTGTTTATTTATTTTATTTACATGTCTAATCTTATGTTAGACACAGTACTTACTTCTTTGCAATTTTAAGATAAGATAAGATAAGATTTATTGTGTATAAGTTTAGGTAAGAATTACAAGTATTGCAGATATAGTTGTACATAGTAGTACCATTTGCACCATCAATGGTGCTGGTCAATGGTGCAGATGACACTACGGGGCATAAACGTGTCACACTAAACTTTACTTTTACAGGCATGTACACCAAATTCACAAATTAATAATTATTATACACATTTTGAGAAAAAATTAAAAAAAATAAAAGTAAAAAGGGGAATGTCATTACAATTTATACAATGTCAATAATATTAAAATTACAAAATGTCCACTAATTTAGCATTGGTGTATGGAAAGTTCCTATTGTATACCTCTATTGAATTTAAACTCCGACCAGGAATATAGTAGAGCTATCAAGAGGGTGCCATTATTTTATAATTTTTATATCGTATGGTTAGTGACTAACCTATTTGTCAGAGTTGTTCAGGCCGCCCGTATGGCCTCTGACATGGCTTACATGGCATCGCTATGAAAAATATGTTTACATAAAATTCACTATATTACATTAACACTTATTATATTCTTGGTCTCTATACTTTTTATGATAAAATACTTACATTAAAGTATCTAACTAAATATAATAATAACATTGAGACTGTTGGTTAAGCTTGTCAATTCAATGGACATCATCATCATTTCTAGTTTATAAATCCTCATCGGTAGAACAACATTTCTTGGATGAAAGAAAAAATTCGTTCCTTCATGACGCCTTTTCATTGCGCGAGGAATGTGTAGGTACAAACTTTTCATAGTAATTTGCAAATGAATTATAATTACATACTTAATTATTTCCGTTTTTATTAAATTACTAGCTGCACCCCTGCTGCTTCACTCGCTTTGTTTTTTTTGACATAGAAACCTTTCCGGTCGTGCGCACAACAACTTACCAAAGTTTAATAAATGTATGGTATAGAAACAATATAGAAACAAAACATTCATTTTTATATATTATATATAGATATAGATTACGAAAAAAAATTTCTTTTTTATGTTGCCACAGCAGTTTGGCAATTTCATTAATAAAAACCAGGCAAGCGCGAGTTGGACTCACGCACATTTCTCAAAAGAAATGGTTTTTCATTCTGAAAAAATATCCCATTTTCCACAAAAATATTTCCAAATTTCTTTTACTTGGGATAGATGCGGGCAAGCAATTCCTATAACTATGCCATATTTCAAGTCGATAACATTTAGTAGTTCCTGAGAAAAACAGCTGTGACATACAGATGGACACCGAAGTCGCACCATAAATAAGGGTTTTTCTTTTACCATTTTTTTTATTACAAAATCAACAGGTCTTAAATTTAAAAACAAAAAAGTCCATTAATAAAACATACTGCCAATTACAGATTTCTTATTTTTAAATAATGCTTATAGGGAGAAATAAGTTTTGGTGGGTGTGTGTATATTGATGTGTTTATTGGAAATGTGTGTGAGCGTGTTTGTGTCGAAGAGAGTGAAAGGGTGAAAGGGGTGATACACTACATTTGTATGTTTGATTTTTGTACGGAACACTAAAAAGGACAAAAGTATGATTCATTGATGACTGGAAACGAGTTATGCTATACCTTTTGTAAATTTTTTTTCCGTTAATTAAGATCTTTTTTATTTTGTGGGTGTGTGTGTGTATAATAAAGATTATAAGATTAAGATTACTTGGTGGCCAACTATACTTAAACTAAAGTTTTCCTTGCCTCCCAGGTGCAAAGTAAATTATAATAATACTTACCATGTTCGCTGTACTGTACCGCAAGGTAAACTTAGCGCAAGTGCTTCTAAATTACCTCGGTCGAGCTAGATTTTGCTTCCTCAGTAAAACACTTCACAAAAACTTTAAAATATTTCCCGTTGCACAAGATGTTTTAATAAGGAACAGTCTCGCTACAATGCTCTCTCTCCGTTGTTTTAAAAAAGAAAAAAGTTCATCGAAGAAAATGTCGAAAATGCAAAATTATTTAAGTTGATGGTAGATATCCAGCCATGTTGGAATAACCGTTCTGCTTGCAGCGTGGGTGGAGTTTTTATTACAAAAATAAGTCTAAAAACACTTAGCTATTGGTCAAAACTACTTGTTATTATCGGTGGCCAGTAGGTACCTACGTGATTTCAAATTTATTTTACGTACCAAAAAATATGTAGGTATATCCAGAAAAATATAAAAAAATATATGTAAAAATATGTATATATGTTCTACCACTACGACGTGTTTCTAGAAAATTCTGATGACTTAACACGTTCGCGCGCGGTACTTTTTCTCATTTTGGCAGTACCAATATTCACTGCCGTACTGCATAAAATTAATGTAAGTAAGTTATGGCATACCATCACTAACTGCTGGTGCCGTAATACGATACATTGAATAGCTGTCAAGTCCGTACTGTCAATGTGTAAGTACCTGTGTATGTGTGAGTCATGTCCAAAAAAGAACACCTATAAATCCCGCAGTTTTGCCAGTAGAAACAAAATGCACTCTTTGCAGTATGCCTACGTACCAAGTTCATAGAAAATCGTCACCTATAACCATAGCGCTTTTAAGATTTATAATATAAAGATATAAGATCTGCTGATAAGATAAAGATTTGCCGGCGATGACCGTACTGTAATTTTTTAACTTCAATTTAACGGGATTAGCCGTTACCGCGCGCGAACGTGTTAAGGTATCTAAATTTTCTGAGGTGTCAGTGCTGCCGTGGCTTCAGTATGTAGAATTACCGCCACAAAGGCCGAACTGTGAAGCAAAAAAAGATACGCCTTAAAAAGGTATCAATAGTGTAGCCATAACTCACAAGCATTAATTGCCGAAACAGAAATGGCTATTTTCGCCGCTGCAATACCAATGTTGCCAAAGCCTGTAGGTGCGTTTATACTTCCTTTGTTGCCCGACCGACGTAGTCGAACAATTGTGTTCAATTTGCAAATGCATCTCATCAACGACTTGCTACACACACTGAAAGAAATTTCCGGCTCAACCTTCTGATTTTTTCCTTCTAGACGCCTTACCTACCGAAGAAAAATCGATTCCAACTGTTTTTTACCAACCAAACTTGAAGAAAACCCATTTCCCACTGAAATACGGAAGGTATCCACCATTTCCTACCAAATTATCCTTCCAAATTTCATTTGGTAGGTAAAAAACCGGAAGGAAAATCCTTCTAATTTGTTAGGTAATGAAACCGGACGGTATTTCCAGAAGGAATCCAATTTTACCTACCGAATGACCATCCAACTCTAATGGAAATACTAGTAGGTAATTTGTGATCGATCACCTACCAAATCTCAGACCAACCAATTTAGTAGGACGTCATTTACCTTCCGAATTGACCATCCAACTCTGATGGAAAAGTTAGTGGGTAACTTGTGACCTATTACCTACCAAATTTTAAGCCAACCAATTTAGTCGGAATTACGACATACCTTCCAAATTGAAAGGTAGTTTAACTGGTGGGTAACTCGTGATCAAAATCACCTACTGATTTAGTCGGAATTGGTGACATACCTACAATACTGAAAGGTAATAACGACGGTAGGAAACTCGTCTCAAACATCCGTCTAAATTCAGTAGTAAGTTACCCACCAATTTTGTCGGAATTAATGAAATACCTTTCAAATTGAAAGGTAGTGAAGCTAGTAGGTAACTCGTGATCGAATTCCATCTAGTTCAGTAGTAAGTCACCCACCAATTTAGTCGGAATTACTGAAATACCTTTCAAATTGAAAGGTAGTAAAGCTAGTAGGTAACTCGTGTTCAAATTCCATCTAATTCAGTGGTAAAGTCGCCTACTACTTTAGTCGGAATTGTGACATTACCTGCCAAACTGAAAGGTAATGATGACGGTAGGAAACTCGTCAAAAATCCGTCTAAATTCAGTAGTAAGTTACCCACCAATTTAGTCGGAATTACTGAAATATCTTTCAAATTGAAAGGTAGTGAAGCTAGTAGGAAACTAGTCTCAAAAATCCGTCTAAATTCAGTCGTAAGTCACCCACCAATTTAGGCCGGGAACTGGAGGCCGTTTTCTTTTTGCGCTGTCCATAAGAGGTGATGCCATAATCGCCACGCTAGGCCTGCGGGTTGGCGATCGCAGTAGCCGGGTCGCTTGCCCCGATGATGCTGCTGCCCGTCATCGTGCTTCTGATATTTTGACCCAGCCATAATTTGAGTGGTTATACCGCCACTAGTCGGTCGCCAGGGACTCGTTCGTTAATCGGCAGGATGCACCACGTGCAGGTGAGTTTGACATTTGGTGGTCTAATTGTTGGTGACCCCCCTTACATCCCTAAGGGGCTGGACATGAGATAATTAGACTACCACCTTATTATTGTGTATTGAACCCCATCGAGTTAATGTGGAGTCATTTAAAAAAACTGTCCGTAAATCGAATATTACGCCAACAGTGGGTGACAATGTAATTCAAACTGTACGAAATGCAGTAAATTTCACAAACCCTATTTTTTGGAAGAACGCTTACGACCATGTTGTTAAGGTGGAAAACGAATGTTCGAGGGATCGAATTCAACCATTTATAATAAACACGCGTGAAGACACGGATACCGAAGAAAGTGATTAAACATACAATTGATGTAGCAGAAGACATTGTAATAGTAGAAAAAGGGTGTGCTTATAATTTAATGTAAATAAACAAAAAGTAGAACAAACATTATTGTTTAAATGTACCAGTATCAAAATGATTGTTTAAATGTACCAGTATCAAAATGATTGTTTAAATGTACCAGTATCAAAATGATTGTTTAAATGTACCAGTATCAAAATGATTGTTTAAATGTACCAGTATCAAAATGATTGTTTAAATGTACCAGTATCAAAATGATTGTTTAAATGTACCAGTATCAAAATGATTGTTTAAATGTACCAGTATCAAAATGATTGTTTAAATGTACCAGTATCAAAATGATTGTTTAAATGTACCAGTATCAAAATGATTGTTTAAATGTACCAGTATCAAAATGATTGTTTAAATGTACCAGTATCAAAATGATTGTTTAAATGTACCAGTATCAAAATGATTGTTTAAATGTACCAGTATCAAAATGATTGTTTAAATGTACCAGTATCAAAATGATTGTTTAAATATACCAGTATCAAAATGATTGTTTAAATGTACCAGTATCAAAATGATTGTTTAAATGTACCAGTATCAAAATGATTGTTTAAATGTACCAGTATCAAAATGATTGTTTAAATGTACCAGTATCAAAATGCATCACTCCTGCTACAGTTGATCATTGGTTTAAGAACAGATGCTTGACTTGGAGTGTTAAAGTAGTAACTAATCACACAACAATAGATTATTATCGCAGTCTTTATTGTCCAGTCTCAAGTGCCAATACGCCATGGTATATGAAATGGACTATACATTCACTCGTGATGCCACTGATTGAGATTTTCTTAAAAACTACTGGACCAATTAAGAAAATATTTTACTATCATGTAGTTAGGACTTTGTACTATATATCAGTGAAAGAATTTTTAGAATCGGTCCAGCAGTTTTTGAGAAAATCTCAAACATATATGTTGCCCCTGTATACTTTTAGGTACATCTGACCGTACTAAACATTTTGTGTAGAGTTGAATAAATATATTTAATGGCAGCCTATGCACACAAAAAATTACATTTCTTGACTTAGCACTTTTTCCTACAGAGGAATTTAATAATATTACTTCCCACTTTTTGCATTAGGCAACCTAGTAGCAATATCAGTTAACAGATTTTAGATATATTAGTGACAAAATAATCGCCTGTAAACACTTATCGTTTCCACCCTGTATGTTTTTTGCATTAAGTTGAGAATATGTCTTTTTGAAACCGTATTTGGCCAGTGTTACTATTATTATTTCAAAAAAATATATGTGTATGCATAAGTGTATAGGTACTGGTTCAGTAACCACCAATGCATACACATTTTTTCTGTGGATTGTTGTAGTATAGTCACCAACAGAGATAGGTAACCAGGGACAGCATGAGAGATCTTTCACTAGCAGACTGTTTAAAAGTCTATTATATTATGTACACCAGTAAAAAATGTAAGTTTGGCTGATTTTTTTTATGGTTACCTACCTCTTATGGCGACTGTTCATTTACATATCTCTATTGGCGACTGTACATGGGTACTTTCACCCTTCAAGAGGTAGAGTAGGTATTAGGTTAGGTGCTCTACAATTTTATATTTTTATTAATGGTAATACAAGCTTTTGTTTATTTTAGTATTTTGTGTTATTTCGTAGATTTAGTTTTATTTTCCAAGTTATTTGAGGATAAACGAGGAAATCCTCGGATAACCACCTTGTGATGGAAGATAAAACGGAGGGTATATCGGGCGTGCGCCATCTCCACGGGTAGATTATTCAAAGATTTTCAGAATCTTTAAATGACCTAACTACGATGGAACATAAAGCGGATGGTAATCGGGCGTGAACCGTCAACCGCAGGTAGGTCATCCGACATTTCCTTCTGAACGCTAAAATGTCCTACCAGCGATGGAAGGTAAAATGGAAGGTAATCGGGCTTGTCCGTCCACTGCAGGTAGGTCATCCGACATTATCTTCTGAATGCTTAAATAACCTACCAGCGATGGAAGGTAACACGGCAGGTAATCGGGCTTGACCGTCCACCGCAGGAAGGTCATCCGACATTTCCTTCTGAATGCCCAAATAACCTACTAGCGATGGAAGGTAGAACGGAAGGTAATTGGGCGTGAACCGACACCGCAGGTGGGTCATCCGACATTTCCTTCTGAATGCTCCATTAACCTACCAGCGATTGAAGGTAAAACGGAAGGTAATCGGGCTTGACCATCCATCGCGGGTAGGTCATCCGACATTTCCTTCTCAATGCTCAAATAACCTACCAGCGATGGAAGGTATAACCGAAGGTAATTGGGCGTGAACCTACCACCGCAGGAGGTCATTCGAATAGATATTTTCTACAGAATCCTTATACTATCTAACTGCAATGGAAGATAAAACAGAGTAAGCAGGCCTGTACCGTCCATCGTTGTGGTGGATGATTCATGTCCAGTTACTTTCTGTTTTATCTTCCATAGCAGATAAGTATTTTGCGGATTTTGTAGGAAATACCTATTCGAATGACCTGCTTGGGGTGGACGGTTCACGCCCAATTACCTTCCGTTCTATCTTCTATCGCTGGTAGGTTATTTGAGCATTCAGAAGGAAATGTCGGATGACCTACCTGCGATGGACGGTTAAAGTCCAATAACCTTCCGTTTTACCTTCCATCGCTAGTAGGTTATTTGATCATTCAGAAGGAAATGTCGGATTACCTACCTGCGGTGGACGGTTAAAGCCCAATAACCTTCCGTTTTACCTTCCATCGCTGGTAGGTTATTTAATCATTCAGAAGGAAATGTCGGATTACCTACCTGCGGTGGACGGTTAAAGCCCAATAACCTTCCGTTTTACCTTCCATCGGTCGTAGGTTATTTGATCATTCAGAAGGTAATGTCGGATTGCCTACCTGCGGTGGACGGTAAAAACCCAATTACCTTCCGTTGTTCCTTCCATCGCTAGAAGGTTATTTGAGCATTCAGAAGGAAATATCGGATTACCTACCTGCGGTGGACGGTAAAAGCCCAATTACCTTCCGTTTTACCTTCCATCGCTGGTAGGTTATTTGACCATTCAGAAGGTAATCTCGGATTACCTACCTGCGGTGGACGGTTGCAGCCCAATAACCTTCCGTTTTACCTTCCATCGCTGGTAGGTTATTTGAACATTCAGAAGGTAATGTCGGATTACCTACCTGCGGTGGACGGTTAAACCCAATTACCTTCCGTTTTACCTTCCATTTTACCTTTCATCGCTGGTAGGTTATTTGAAAGTTCAGAAGGAAATGTCGTATTACCTACCTACGGCTGACGGTTAAGCCCAATTTCCTTCCGTTTTGCCTTCCATCGCTGGTAGGTTATTTGAGCATTCA
The DNA here is from genome assembly GCA_947369225.1 of Hofmannophila pseudospretella. Taxonomy (NCBI): domain Eukaryota; kingdom Metazoa; phylum Arthropoda; class Insecta; order Lepidoptera; family Oecophoridae; genus Hofmannophila; species Hofmannophila pseudospretella. The sequence continues at coordinate 4,674,101 of OX376321.1, read as the reverse complement.
GAAGGAAATGTCGGATTACCTACCTGCGGTGGACGGTTAAACCCAATTACCTTCCGTTTTACCTTCCATTTTACCTTCCATCGCTGGTAGGTTATTTGAAAGTTCAGAAGGAAATGTCGTATTACCTACCTACGGCTGACGGTTAAGCCCAATTTCCTTCCGTTTTGCCTTCCATCGCTGGTAGGTTATTTGAGCATTCAGAAGGAAATGTCGGATTACCTACCTGCGGTGGACGGTTAAAGCCCAATAACCTTCCCTTTTACCTACCGTCAAGGGAAGGTACTTACCTTCCGTTTTGGGCAGGATACGTGATTCAGTAGGTAATAGCATGGACGGTAATGTGCTGGTAGGAATATGAATTTGGATGGTAATGTTTCCATCCGAAATTACCGTCCCTTTTGACTCAGTGGGAAAATTTGGAAGGTACTTATTTACTACCATCTATAGACGGTAAATGATTTGGTGGATAATATTTCCATCCGAATTTACCGTCCCTTTTGACTCAGTGGGAAAAATTGGAAGGATATCTATTTCCCACTAACTATAGATGGAAATGTGGAAGGTAAAGCTAGGATACTAATTCGGTGGATAAACTCGGAAGGTATATTTTCCGCTATATTTACTACTGATCTGGAAGGAATTTTTCCCACTGAGTCAAAAGGGAAGGTAAACTCGTGGTAGGAAAGGCCGATTACAGGAGGAAATTTCTTTCAGTGCAGTGCTACAAGAACACCGTGATATTATTACCCCTGTAAAAAGCTATGGAGATTTTTTCGTTTTATAGCCTTTATTATTTTGGACTTGCTTTTGAGGGCCCAAAAATATGAAGGTGACTTACCGGTTTATCATTCCCATTCCAAGCGTATCAAACTGCCACTGCCTACTTCTATTTGTCTTGTGTGGGCTCTTCATGCTAGCCAGGACTAAGTATTAAGTAAGAAAGTAAGTACCTAAATCATTATGTATGAAAATATTATGTATGTACGCAAAAACTTACAGTTGTTTCCGAAAAACTGCGGTAATCATAATTTCAATACCAGAAACAAAAACAAACTTGCAGTCCCACGCTTTAGACTTAAAGTAAACACATCATTTATGGGTCACTGTGTACGATTTTATAATAAGATACCTGATACTGTAATAAATATGACAGAGAAAAAATTTAAGACCATATAAGACGGACCTTATGTAAAAAGGGTTATAATAAAATAAATTACTACTTAAATGATAATGAAGAGGCTTGGTCCTAAATTCAGCTCCAGCTCTGCACATTGTGTACATATATGATTGTATTCATAATTATTTATTTATTTAAAATTTGCTTCTTTCCTTTCAGCTATAGCACCTTACGAAGAGGTGGTAAAGTAAAAAAGACGTTGTAAAAATGTACTATAAGGTACTTACCTTCTTACAATAAAAACATTTTGATTTGATTCATTTATTTGCAAGAATATAGTAGAGAATTACAGATGTTTAGTATTAATTATTATGTTATACATATTTCTAGTAGCAGATTAAAACGACTTAGCTCATAACTTTAGCTCATAACTTTATTTATATTATTAATTTTTTAATTATTTTTTTTAAAACTTTTTTTTTACAGCTCAGTCAAACAAGCGCCGTCTCACCGTGTCCCTCCCAAAAGTCCACATAATGCTTGCACTATCTGCAATATATTTATATTGATATTTCTGAAATTTATCTGGTTGTAATCTGTTGTGTTTACCTAATAAATAAATAAAATTAAAGTATTTCTAAGTATTTATAATAGAGAAATCTCAGGATACTATGATGTTGGTTGCATCTTCAAAATGTCGGTGTGTAAGAATCTATTGGAGAATAATTCGTCATGCATGTATGCAGCGGTAATTATTAGCCCGCCCGCCTTGTGGGTTTCCTGTCGATACAGCGGTGGGTGGTGCGGTGTACAGCGGTGTACAAGTAGCTATCTACGATCAAATTAGCGAGGCATTCGTAAATAGGTTGTGCATTTGAATATTAATTGTAAGAGCATTCGATAACAATGTTATCTACTAGTGCTCTCTTTAGATGTACATTTGGTATATGTAACATTAGAGTGTGATATGATATATATGTGAATGCGATAGACAACTATTACTACAATCTGCCCTCTAAGTGCCGGCTAGCAGGGTTCTAGGACAGTGTGCAGATGAAGTAATAGAAGAACTTGGTAATATAGTAAATGTAGAAAATAGGTAGTAGTAGTAGGAGACAATTTTATAAAACGGAGAAACGTCCTTTCATGACAAAATATAGAGAGAAAGTAAAAACTATGAAATAAATGGAATAATGGAATTTAGAAATGGAATGGGAATATGATTTGAATTTTGAAAATATAGATGAAAATATGAAGATGCCAACACGATATGAGGTGAGATAAACGCTAACAATGAGGTTGAAATTGATGGCAAGGAGGTTGATGTGGACGATGAAGTCGACATAGACCTTTTATGACCAAAAGTATGTAATTTGGCCAACTGCGTTTTTGGTACTATGCATCGAAACCGTCGAACTTAGTAAGCAATAAAGGACAGTCGGATCTCTGAGTTTTTTTACCCCTCCTAGGTGATGTATTAGATACTATCAAAGGGGGCCAGACAACGTGGGGTACATACTGTACTCGTACATACATACGATTTCAATAAAGTTTATTTAGGTTAAGGATGTCCACAAGTAAGCTAATTCACGCACCTACTATATTATTTTTACTTTATTATCGTTATTTTTTGTCATTACATTTACTAGTATTTTTTACATCAACCAATTTTCCACATCCTAACCATGCTGTGTTTACACGTAAAGACTTACGACCTAGCTCATAACTTTATAGTGATTTTGCTGTAATTTCTCTGGTTGTTAAAAATTAAAATTAAAATTAATTGCTACACTTCAAAGACAGAGTATATTTGTGGTTAGTTGCAATAAGCATCCCTGAAGTTAATGCTTTATTATGTCTCATCATTAAGTATACATTATTTGATGTTTATTCAGTTGTTGAGCTTAACATTGAATAGAGCCATTCAGACTCTATTACTGTGGTTACTAAACCTACAAATAGGGATTGCCTCCCTACGGATCCCTGAAAAGTGTAGGTAATGGGTATGACATCGACCAAATGTCATCCCCAGATACCGCCATTGACTCCCTCAATCGTATTCATAGTCCTTAGGCCGTTTGAATAGAAATAAGTTATCTAATTCCACACACGTCCGTACCCTACAAATTTTCTCTCGTTTTCGTGGACTTCTACAAATATGAGACTTGAGATTTCTAGCTTAAATGTTCGCAGTGTTTCAAATGAATTGTGAGCAATTATACAATTATTTTATTTAGTCTATTGAGTGCTAATTGCTTAAAAAGAAAAATAAGGAAAAAAAAAAAGAAAAAAGTATAAAGAAAAATATGCTCCTTGAAAGCGGGCAAATTTCAACCATACTGTTCTTTCCTTCATGATGAAAATGTATCAATAATGTCGCGACAAACTTACTTACACATCGGTCTATTATATTATATAAATAAACTTCATAGCAGCTAACCACAATGTAAAGAGCGTAGGTGGCACAGTGGCTTGGACACCGGACTCCCATGCGGGAGGTCCGGGTTCGAAACCGTGCAGTGCCATGTACCAATGAGTTTTTCGTATTTTTCGAAGACTTACGTACATTTACCGACGGCTCTAACGGTGAACGAAAACATCGTGAGGAAACCTGCACACTGAGATGACCAATGTGTAAAATGGGGTAGGCACAAAAGATCATGAGGATCTTTTGTAGTGCCGCTGGGTTATTCCGGCCCCCTATCATAAGATAAGATAAGAAGGATAGGTACTAATTTAAAGATTTAAGAAGAGAACTAAGAAACTAAGATGTTAAAACTGAGGATAATAATATTAACTTAAAGATTTGCAGAAAACAAAAGCAGCTGCTGCCGTACCGACTGCTCTAACGGTGAAGGAAAACATCGTGAGGAAACCTGCATTCTGAGATGACCAGTGTGTAAATGGGGTAGGCACAAAAGATCCTCAAGGGTCGAAGTGCTGGGATTATTGCCGGCCCCCTATCATAAGATAAGATAAGAAGAACCACAATGTAGATACCTATAATTAGACTAGAAGAGGACTTAACTTTACAGTGGGACAATCAAGGCTAATAAAAAGAAAGATCAAAGAAGAAGAAGAAAAAAGACAGTCAGCGCACTTTATATTGAGATTGAAGTCATTTATGTGTACTTACCACATAAATGACCTCAATCTCAATATAGAGAGTGCTGGCTGGCTCTATCTATAAACACATCAACGTCCCACATATTCCCAATATGTCCAACTATATTTTTATCAAACCGGGCTGTCCTATTTCCTGTAAAAGTTAATCAGACCTGTCCACAGCTAAGCATTATTTTACGGTGGCCGGTCGCGTTTGGGTCCCAGAGTCCCGGAGCCATCTGCTCAGATTCAGTAACTGGCGACGGAAGTCTTCATAGAACATGGAAACCATGAGATAGGTTGAAACTAACATTTTGCAACAGCATCAACCAATACATTTTAAGTTTAGATTATAGTATAAATTGTATGCGCCAAACTGAAGGGCTCTGACCACGAGGCGAGGAGGCAGAGTACATACGCATAACTCAGATAGATCTAGAAGGCTGGCGGATAGTATTCGTACTTAAAGCTAGTCTATGGCCACAATTCAATTTTCTTTTTCGAGCTGTCTTTTCAAAAAGTCCACATATCTACTTCAAACAACTAACAACAGACAAGTAGAGCATTTTATTTCGGCCTGTTGTAAGAAGTATCCAAGGATTAACTTTTCAGTTAATGCTTCATATTTCGATTTTATCTCATTCTACAGCTACACTGTAGACTGGGAGGCCTATCGATAGTTAATAGACGGATACAATACAATACAATACAAATATTCTTTATTGCACACAGGACAAAAATACAGGACAGAAGAAAAGATACAAAATACAAATACAATTGGCGGTCTTAGCTATTTTTTCCAGGCAACCTTTGGGTGATGGAGTTTTTGTAAAATACAATGTAAGCGGGTGCAAGAACGATTTAAATAATACCAACTAATATAAATACAACAATTATAGGTACTTAATTAATAAGAATGTTTAAAATACATAAATAGGTAGGTATATGCAGATATTTATAATATAAATACAAATAATATATATAACGGATATAGTCTTACTTCGTATGTCTTCAAAAAAACCGCGTTAAAAGTCACATCTCCTTATTTTCATGTGTTGCGAATCCTCTCTCTTGCATATTTCATTGCAGCGTACCAGCTTGGGACATGTCGACACGCCGCCGCCCTCTTTGTACTGTGCTCACATTCAAACTGAATTTATGACAGTTTGTTTCGGCCATTGTGCTCCGAAGGGCCTACGAAACTGGCTTTTGTTATGTTGTTGCGTTATCATTTATATCTGTAAATAGTAAAGAATGCCGCCCCTTACGGAAAAAGTTTTTTTGTCTACATTGTAAGAAAAATATCGCAGGACTACCAACCGGCCTACTTTCGAACTTCCTTACCAATGGAATCTTTCCTGATATAGTTAGGTAAGTACACTATTTTTAACGCTTAACCTTGTTCAGAGGGCTTATCCCGTATGATTTTTTTGATAATTACGAAACGAAAATTTCTCTCCGGAACGAGGTCTTAGTAATACTGGCTATTCAAGGCTTGGCTTTCTTGTCGTTTAATCTCTATCGTCTAGCATACGGAAATCATCACAAAATCGTTTACCACATATTTCCGGTCAACTCCGGAAGTTTTGAGAGGTATCGCCATAATTCCGCAGCTCTCTCATTAATCAGACACCTGTGTAAAAGGGAAAGATAGATTTATTTGAAATTTTACGATTGCCTACGGAGTTGTGTGGTATTTTTGCCGAACTCGTAAAGAAACCATCACGAAACCGTTTACCAGACTTCTCCGCCGGTCTTCGGGAGTCAGTCGGCAGTTCGTCGCTTCGTCCATATCATCTCTATCTCTCTCCATCCATTGTATGATGTGCTCTGCTCAGTCCACAACCTACTAGCAATATGCAAATAAGCAGTACATACCTACCCTGTGTATTTTCATAAAAAATAATTACAAAAAACTCCTAATTTTCCAAGTAAAAGCAAGCTAGTTTTTGTTATTTCACTCCATCTAGCGGAACTGACGGGTAAACCAATGTACCTATAACCTACCTTCGTACGCGCGGCGCGCGCCTCCGGTGGCATATACTTAAAATCAATGAGGATCGACCAATGAGGGTGAATATATATTTTATTTCTGTTGTATCGACCAATGATATAAATAATTTTAAAAAATGTTTTATTGTCGGGTTATACACCCATAGTGCCTACAAGTTTTATAAAAACATTAGTAAAATTAGAATAAAACATTAAAAAAACATAAAAAATAAAAATTGTTTTATTAAGTCTATTGTTGTACAATCAAGTGTAAATAAATAAATAAAATAAAAAATAAAAAAATTTGAAAAGAAATAAAATGAAAATAACCAGATATGCAATCATACACGCATTTAAGCAGAGCTTACATATAACCCGGCTAGATTAAAATGCTTTGGTTTTTAACATCCGTCCGTCTGTCAAGCGCAATAATAATGCATTGTTATCTAACCGCGTATTTTATTATGCTGCAAATTCTTCGGTCAAATTGAAAAAAAATCATTATGTTATGTTTTCTATGAAATTAATAGTATTTAGTTAAATAAATACTATTAATTTCATTTTGAAAGATTATTGTCGATTGTTTTGAAGAAAGTTCATTTGTTGTAATTTTTTACTGTATCTATAATTGATGTTCTTCTGAAATCTGGATTATCTTATATAGATATGGAAACTGCATACCCTGTTAGAAAAGCCTGTTCACGCCACTGCCTACTAGCCTGAAATTCTGTTACATTCAGACTATTAGTGGTGCTTTTGTATATGGAGCTTGGTTTATGAGACCGATTGTCAAAATTTTCGTTTCGTAACGGCAGTTACAGGATAAGCGTTTTACGGTTACGATTTACGTTTCCAAAAATTACAGTGTACTCCCATGTTGCCCTTTCAAAACTTTGTACACAGCAAGCTGACTGTATCGTGTCGCTTTGCAAACAAAGTTCCCTATACATTATACATTCATAGACCTCATAAGATGCTCATAGTTTTAACATAACGTAACCAGAGCATAACCTGTTTAAAAGCGACCGAGAAGGCTGTCGCAAAGAGGTTAAGTGTGCCTTACCCGCCGCCGCATTACAAGGGCTGCTTCGAGCCACAAAGCGGCTGGCGTCTTTGACGCTTTCAGCGCTGAGTGCTCTTGACACGGCTGCAAGCTAATTACCCACATAAATGGTGTAAAACTACACAAATGTTGCTAAACGGCGTTTAATCGGATTCAATTTCATTGTGTAAGGCCTTTGTTTTCTGATGGTTGATTGAATTTGTGGTGTTCGTGGAATTTGTTGTTTATTTTGCTACAATGATTGATTGACGTTACCTATTTGATACAATTCAGGCAGTTTCCAATATATACTTGGAGCGGTCCAAAAATGGTTAGTCAACGGCTTGTTATCAACCTCATTGTTTTACTTTTATTATCCCTTGGAGGCAAATTTTATTACAAACTCCTTGGCCAAATATCACTGGCAGGCGAACTTTAGTTATTGTTTGTTAATTGTTTAAAAAAACTTGGCTGTCACTTTTCAATCGCTACGATGGAGGTAACGCGGGAAGCATTTTGTGCTATGATTTATTATGATTTTAAACGAGGGTTAACATATAAGGAATCACATGAAAATTTAATCTGTGCTTTGGGGGAATTGGCTCCATCACTTCCCACCATCGCCTATTGGTTTCGTGAGTTTAAGCGTGGTCGGAGCGACCTAAAAGATGACCTTAGACCGGGAGACCACCAACGGCTGTCACTCAAAAAACGTCATCAGGGTGGAGTGGCTAATAAAGGATTGTCGCAACATTACCAAGCGCAAGATTCAGGATGAACTGAAGATTGGATCACAGGCAGTTTCCACCATTTTACATGACCATCTTAAAGTTAGGAAGGTTGCATCGCGATGGATACCCCACTCTCTCACACTTCTGTGAGAGAGATACCGGTGATGTTAAAAAACCGTAATGTGAGGACTTTCTGCTGAAGAGCAGAAATTCATCGGAGTTTCTGAAGAAGGAAGTGAAAATTTGGGATAATAACGAAAACTATGTGGAAAGCAATGTAATTGTGAAGTCTATGAAGATTGCAAATAATATTTCACAGCGAGATGTGTCTTTGATTGAAAGTACAATAAATTACACCCAACGAATGAAGAGCAAAAACAATACTGAAACAAAAATATGCAAATACAAAAAAAACATTATTGTTACAGTTTTAATAACATAAATTGATTTGTTTTTGTCAATTATGTAAAATACATAATAAACGGATTAATATAATTATTGTAGGTTTGATGAAATTACATTCGAACGACATTGTTGGTATCTATAGCTATAAGTTAGAAAGGGTCAAGTTGAAAACCAGCGTCGCTAGATATATAGGTATCTATACACATAGTATCTATAGTAGGTATCTATACAAGAGCGTCTGTGGCGTCGTGGCTAGGACGTCGGACTCCCGAACGGGAGATCCGAGTTCGAAATCAGGCAATGCCATGTACCAATGAGTTTTCGGTTTTTTTCGAAAGATTTACGTACATTTACCGACTGCTCTGACAGTGAAGGAAAACATCGTGAGGAAACCTGCACACTGAGATGACCAGTGTGTGAAATGGGGAAGGCAATGGCAAACCATCCCATTAAATCTGCCACGAGAGTCGTTCTATGTGATTAATTCCTTAGAATGATCACGACCCTCAGCAATGAGGAACACGACTTAGAAGAAGAAGAAGATACATCTGGCGACACTCAGCTGAACTTGGCCCTTTTAATAGTACATATCATATGTTTATTACTCTTATCACTTGTTAGAATGGAAAATTTGGTCAAGTTAGAATCTTACTCATCTTTGGATATTTCTTACATAATTTTTGTCATATGTACCTATATGGTCTATTAATAGGATTTTCTATTTCTATAATTTAATTTTAATTTCAAAATCACAAATTTGAAACGTCTGTAGCGACCCCTGAATATTATTTTACAATTCTGAAAAAAAAATCTGTAAAAGTTTTTCACAAGAGAGAACCTAATGACTGGGTGCACCCTACAAAAATAAAAAAAATTTTTTTTACTATAGAACAGCCTAACTGGTACCCTACATGAAACTCACCCAAAAATTACCTAAGTATATTATTATTTTAATTTAACATTTGGCTGGCGAAGGGTTCCAGGAAATAAAGATAATTTGCCTATTGTTATCAGAGAAACGCCCCTTTCAGATGTGGTTAAGAAATATGACCATTTAAACTCCACAAATTATAATTAACTGAAATATCAACCAACCTATCTCTATTAGAAAAGTTGTAACTCAATATTACTTAAATTTAGTTAATGACAATTCAGTAAACGCTTTTCACGACTCATAAATCTTACTAAAATTAATTTCCATTAATAACCAGCTTTTCATACCAACAGAATATCCTAGAAATCCATTATTTAATGGAGATTAATATCTTGTTGTACACCGCGCGGGTAGGTAACTATAAATTTAGGATGCCTGCTGCAGCCTAGACGATATTGTAGAGATATATTTAATCTTATAGCTTATGGCTAGAACAAGAATATTGAGACCTAGGTACTTGATATAGAAAGCGAGAAAAGATAAAATCTAAATACTTAATCTACATACATACCTTCACGCTTCACGCATTGCGCGCAAGGCAGAGAGAACGGAGCGCCACGAATCTCTGTCTTGGCACGCTTCTCTTGCTTCCTCTCATTCGTAAATACTTAATCTAAATTAATTAAAATACCATTACAATAAAAAATACAATTTTAATATAATTTAAAATACAACTGTGTTTTACATTATATAGAAAGTTAAACATAAAAAGTGAGAGCGAGTGATAGAGACGTCCTCGTATGTATCAGTTACTGGATATTTCCAAATGAACTGACTCTGACCTCTGAAAATAACTCATTCTGTATTCTAAGGTATAAGACACGGAATAAAGATTATGCAGGTTATACCAACAATTTTTTATTTTTTTAAAACAAACCTTATTACAGTAATATTCAAATTTTCAGATTTTTCAAATAATTCCTAAATACCTATTCCAGTCTGCCTAAGTCTGCGTTTCTAGCTCAACACAAATTTCTACGTGGCCCATATTTTACCTGCTTCCCAGGCAGGCTTCCATTATATAACAGCCGACCACCTTTCAATGAAATCTTATTGAAAATCTCCATAAATTTAGAAACCATTTTAAAATTCGTCTTTATGGCATGAAAAGAGGAAAATGACACCATTGTTAGCAAAATATACTATATGCAGCGTTTAATATAACTCTAAATTAAAAATTTACCTAACCCCCGACGTACCATTGTAGAGATACCCTTACTTTTACATGGTCATCATCAAGGTATTCAAGGTTCCAGATGTGGGAAGGGCACCATGGTCGTACACATTTGAGCTCAAACACGAACCACCTAACTGTTACCATTTCAGAGATCCCATCGTACTCCATTATCTATCCATAATCTAATATGCTGAATGTTTTTAGCCATGTTGGAGTATGATGGGATGTCTGGAACGGTAAAAGTTAGGTGGTTCGAATTTGAGCTCAAATGTTTATGACCATGGTGACCTTCCCACATCTGAAACCTTGAGGATCTAATGAAGACCAGGAAAAAATTAGGGGATCTTCACAATGGTACGTCGGGGGTTTCTTGAATTTTTATTTTAAAGTTATATTATATAACTAACAGAGTTTGTAGTGTCAGCCTGGGGAGGTACTTCTGCTGCAAAGCAGCAATGTTTGCATTGTTGTGTTTCGGTGTAAATGGAAAGAGTCCTCCATCTAAAAGTCCATCACCTAAAGGTTGCATGGAAGAAATAACTTAAAGCTATAAGGCCGCCAATTGTAATTGTATTTTGTATCTTTTCTTCTGTTCTGTATTTACGTCTTGTGTGCAATAAAGAATACGAGTATTTGTATTTGTCGTCAAGGTTGCTACAGTCTGTCCTCTAAGTGCAGACGGCTAGCAGAGAAAAGAACACAGAAATAAGTAACGTAGAAAATAGGTACGAGTAGGAAATAAAAGTGAACGGAGACCCGTCCGTTCGAGACAAAATACAGAGAAAAAGTGAAAATACAAATAAAACAATGAAATTCATGGAATAATGAAATTTAGAAATGGAATGGGAATTTGAATTTAAATGAAGAAATGAAGATGCCAACACGAAATGAGATGAGATAAACGCTAACGATGAGGTTGAAGTTGATGGCAAGGAGGTTGATATGGACGATAAAGTCGACATCGTTACAAGGTTTGCAGCTTTAAACCCTTTAATAACCTTATATAGTGCGGTGAGATACCTACGAGCGACGACGGTGACTACTTATATAGTGCGGTCAGATACCTACGAGCGACGACGGTGACTACTTACCATCAGGTGGCCCGTTTATTCGTCTGCTCTCCTTATACAATAAAAAAAACTTGCGTAGGTACTTAATAGTAAGTACTTACTTTTACTTATTTTTATTACAGTTTACTGGGTTACCATTTTCGAGACCAAATATCCAAAAAAGGTCATCTATACGTTACAATTTTAATCAGAAACTCTGATATGAATTTCCAGTTAAATATTTAGTACTTAAATGAGAAGGTAGGGTACGTAATATAAAATTAAACCGTACATCAAAGTTCAAATTAAATTTATTTTGCTGTAAAATTTTCAAATCACCGAGAACGATTACAAAATAATTGGTATAATAACTTTGCTATAGCAACATTATTTCCCAAAACGAAGTAAATAATTTTATTATAGTAGGTCTAATTTTAATTGGAGATATTAAGCAGGATTTTAAACAGTAGAAAAAAATATTATTATATAAAATTAGTTTAAATAATGGCAATCTTTAAAAAATCTTGTGAAAATGACACTGCGATTTGGCAACTTGTATTATTTAAATTCTACTTTTTAAAACACACAGTACAAATTTTACTAAAATTTTAAAAGATTTCCATTCAACATCAGTCGGCTATGACAGTTAAAATACAAAAATTTATAACAATGTGTTGTGTAGTTTTTGATGTGTTTTCGTCCTAATAAACGTCGACCATTTGATTTTCGGGTAAATGTAAGTAACCCGTTTGTGTTTCCTTCAATAGCTCGAAGACTTCTTGGATTTTAGAAAGAAAATAAACAACTTTTGCATTGAAATCACTGGTTCCTTTTATTTTCTTAATTTTTATAATAGCACAAAGCACAACCACAGTAACGACGACGCAAGCAAGAGAGGGGTTTGGCATAAAACAAACACAAGACGCCGGCTAGAGCGTGCCGTCAGCGCAACGCTTGTCTGTTTTACACCGCTTCACTTTCATATATTTTGTATGAAAATAGTTTGAAGGGGGCGTTCCGTGGGCGCAACAGCCGTCACACCGTACGACGCGCCGCCTAGTGGACTGAAAATCAAGCTTTTATGGACATAGGATTTGAAAAAAAAATGTTTTTTATTACGCGTAATCGATGGTGTAAAAACTTTTCGGTTTTTGTTTAGAGAAAAAAACGAAAAATATTTTTTTTTCATTCTATTAAAAAAACCTACATGAAAAAACTATAAAAGCTTTTGCCTCTGGAATATTTATAAGATACATAACATAACATATACTTTTTATAAAAATTTAGAAAAATGTCTACGGCATTTTTGCTTTGCATACATTGTCGCGCTGACACTACGGTTGAACGCCCTCTATATGTTTTACGCCTTAGACAGCTAGTTATTTTGAATTTATTAGACATTTTCTATTTTCATAACAATTACCGACCACGTATACTTACCATCAACATTTCTAGATGAATATTATCATGTACTTATTTATATTCATTTTTTGAGACTTTTTATACAGACGTCTCTACTTTATAAATAGCTCTGGAGAAAGAGTAGGTAATAATAATAATTTATAAGGAAGAATCATAACGTGGAATTTTCTACGTAAAAAAGCATGAATAATTGTTAAACATACTTCACACATTCATATCCATGTTTCAGTGAGTAGATGTACGGAACAAGGATTTATCATTCTTGGGGGTGTGAAAAAAACACGACGGTTTCTCTCACGTCACAATGCTTTTTGTACGTCACGAAAATTCAACGTAACATGATACGATGCTCCTGCTCTTGAATAATATGAAACGCTACGGAATTATTTTGTCCTACATTGGAATTTTCCGTGAGAAGTTTATACTGAGATTCGCTACGGCGTAGCACGTATCTAAGCTACGCACGCACTTCTGCTATCAATACGTGCATTGTCATAATATTGTCAGTGGAAAGGAAAAAATGCTAAAGCGCCAAAATGGAGGTTTTGGGAAATGAGATTTAGAGTATTTCGATAAAAAATATATTACCCAAAACCTCAATTTTGGCACTTTAGCATTTTTTTCTTTCCACTGACAATATGTATAATAAATACAGTTTGACACTAGAAACACAGCAGTCTGTTTCTTAGAGGAAAATTCTAGAAATGATGAATATTTTAATAGATACGTTTATTACAGTCGGATAATTTTAGTACAGTGAACTGTGAGCATCATCGGAAAAATCGAAATAGGGTGGGCAGTGCTAAGGGTTATTTAGGTCAACGCTTGACCTAAATAAGCGCTAACTGGTGGAATACACTTGTGATATGAGAAAACCTAGCGAGGCAGGAATTTAAACTAGTTTACATACTTCTTCTTTCGTGTTGATGATCCGAATTAAATTTTTCCCGACCAGAAGGCAGCCACATCGATAGCCCTCTGGTTGGCCTCGAACGGGTCCTCCCGCGTGCAGATGGTCGGACACGCGGGACAGCAGAGTAAGTGCTCCATTGTTTGAGGGGACACACACACTTTACTTGATCGCTGGAAAACCCCCAATTGTGAAGATTATCTCCGCATCATAGTTTACATACTAATAATGTATGAATATTTTTGAAATTACATCTAAGTCATTTTCCTATCTACATCAAACATTAGAGAAAACTAAACTATTATTTGTAATTTTTATGTCTGTATAAATTAATTTTTTAGAAATCTATGAATTCAACGTGAATAAATGACCACATAAAGGAAACAATTCCAATAAGCGCTTTTACCAATAGAAAATTGAGAAAATATTTTTCTGACTGCCCTCACAAATTGATAGTTGCATTCGTGTAAATTGTACAAACACACTGAGAAAAATGCTTCGTTATGTGTACAAAAGCTTTGTCTACTTGTAACGTGAAAAAAGTGTCAACAAAACTAGGTATTGGTAACCTTACGACCAAAGCGACATTTCAAATGAACTTTGGTAACAACTTAGCAAAGTTTTGTTATTTCTGGAATGACCGAAGTAGTTTGATTATCCCATTTTGTCAGTGCTATCGACAAATAGGTTGGCCACTAACCATACGATAAGTAAGTAAGTGCTATCGAAGAAAGAATTTTCTTAGAAAAGTTTCATTATTTACCATCTAAATGATTAATGTACCAACAGGTGTTTTATTTATACCCTGTTTAATGGACAATATTTTTTCCTTGCTTACTTATAAATCCTTGTATAAGTCGTATGTCAATCTTTTAAATGAAAATGGTTAATTTAATTATTCTGTCTTATTTTATCTAATCTTATGGAAAACATCAAAGAGAGGCTATTTAACAGAACTAGGTCAAGAGGCAAAATGAATGCGTGCGGACCCTCATCACCGCACTAAAAGTGTTCACTCACTTATCAACGTCTTCTGTGTGACCTGTTTGCTAAAGTTCACTCTGTAATATACTCGTATAGCTGGCATACTAAAATTAACAGAAAACAACTAGCGCCACTCTGAATAATACAGGTTAATTTTTAAAATAAACTTATAAATATATATACGTCGTTGTACAAATGGAAAGTGATGTTCAACACCATATAGTTGTAGCTTTATTCTAAGTAAACGGAAAACAATACCAAAACAATTTAGAATGAAGCTATAACAGTACTTTAAAAAATTACTTATCATCAGAAGAACAACGTAAATCCCTGGTTTTTTTTTTAGAATTTCCTTGTGTTTGGAAGTAATAGATTTTTTTATTAAAATGGCTTTAGTTGTTTCCTGTTAAAATTCGCACCGACCCTTAAATACGCGTCTTTCAACAAAGAACAATAACATACAAATGTATAACAATACTACTGTATAACTGTATAACAAAAACATACAAATGTACATTGAATTTATTTGCTTACACAATAATATATAGTTTAATACATAAAGAAAAAATATCCTTTTTTTATAAATTTTTCTGCAAATAAATTACTAAATGACTTCAATTAATTTATTTTGTATTATTTTTGTTCAATTGTTAATAAGTATCCCCAAAAAAATATTCGAATCAATTTGTCCCCAAAATTGGTACTAGTTGTCGTAAAAAATAATTTAAAAAAACTATTTCCAAGAATTTTATTTGTCATACCTTTTCGAAATCAGGATAAAATGTATGTGTAATATAGAATAGTTGGTCAACGTTCTGCAGTAAAAAAAACGGTGACAGTCTTTTAAATATGGCGTTCAGTTTTTGGTGGTTTAATAAAGATTTAGAAGAACATGAATTAAATTTAGTACACGCTGTGCATGTTTTTTAATGCTTACTGAGAAAAGGCTAATCCCTGTGGAGCATAATACAAAAAGAAAATCTGCCAAATATCTGCTAGTTTTTTTTAATACATTTTTTAGTGGGTTCACTAGGCCATTTTTGATAAAGTTCCAAACTTTTAAATAACTTTTTTACATGTAGAATCGGATACCCATATATGGGGTTATATAGATTTGTAATGACCTTAGGCATCACCCTGTTTCGTTTGATCCATACTTTCTGGGACATCCTATTTACTTTTAATGAGTCCCTAATTAGTACCTACTTTCAAGAGGAACCCATGCAACCCGCTATCCCCTCCATTCCGCGAACTTTTGGACCTCCCCTCGTACAAGCAAAAACGTGGTGAGCCACTTTGTAACTTAAAAAGTTTAGTTGGACTAGTTAAAGTTAATTATTTTTGCACGTTTATTACTCATAATAACGTTCAAAACCTTAATATTTTTTTTCTAAACAGGTAGCATAAAAAAATACTTATAATCGCCATGATTTAAGCATGTGTTTAACCGTTAACCGCAGAGTTAACGTCGGTTAAACCAATGACTCCTAAGGGAGCACTGAAATTCTTTCACTCTGCAATCTGGTGTACCCCGTGCTCTCACACGCAGAACCAGGGGGATGGACATAAACAAAGTTTTCTTTTTATCGTTTAGCTAAAATATGATACATGGTAACCCATTTATACCTGCTCTATACGAGTATATTACAAATTCTAAAAGTAGGTAAGTATAGTTATATATAAACGGCGGAGAACGCACTAGTAGCCTGATTTCTGTGTATAACAGATATAAACAGAACATAGTTGCACTCATGAAGGAAAGAACGTGCCCCGCCCAATTTTTCGTTCATCCAAGGTTACACTTTATCAGTTAAAGATTATTTAAACCCGCTGTTTTTAAATTAATTTAAGTAAGTATTATTATTTTCCTTTATAATGGTAACATAAAGTAAGTACGTAGCCTACCTTAAAACTCTTTTATTATAACAATAATTTTGTTATACTTTATTATCTTTTATGGTACGATGTTCACATAGCACAAGTTATTATCGTACCTCCTTATTTAAAACAAATAACCCTGGTTAAAATATTTGCTAAGAAAACGTTAGAACATAGAGCCCTCTTTGAAACCGCTGTAATATCAAGTGTATTTGGATAGGACACAGATACTTACTCCCACTTTACATAACAAGCTCAAAGTTACAGCCTGTAGAAACCTATTAAAATAATATGACGAGAAAATAAACAAATACTAAACTCGTTTTCTCCAGACCCTCTTGGCAATCTTTCAGCAGAATTAGCCGTGTGACGTCATCGCGAAACAAAATGAAAGCGAGGTCCAGGCTTCATTCCATTTTATGGCACCGCTGCGGCCGTGGAAGCTTGGGGAACCTTCCCACAATCGAATAAACTAGACCGGGGACTAACTTACGACTTCCTTGACTAATAAAGTAATAACCTTAGGTAAGGTAATCTAATTCTAGACAGCCTTAATAAAGGCGAGATCAAATGAAAGTGTAATTGGGATAAAATAATTTTGTTGAAAACGCCTAAAGAAGAAAGTATAGGTAGGTAATTTACTTTCTGGCCGACTTATAGCCAAGACAGGTAGAGCTTTAAAAAATTAAATCTATAAAATAACATGTGTAACAAAATACCTGTATTATTGACCTTTTGCACGGAGATTCAGTATCATACAACTTTTTCTAAGCTACTTTAAAAATTTGGTATATATAACAATTAGAGCGAGTTATGCCTCCAGGGTTACCCTGGAAGCATAAAGTTAACTTACGGGTGTTACCACGCGACCGACACCGGATCGATCAAGTCGATCAACGTTAATCCATTGATTTGTAGCTTTAGCTGTCAACGGATATTGGTCGAAAATCAATCGATCGACAACCCATCTACAATCGATCGACAATCTATCATCACACATCGCGTGAGTACAACAATTGATCCTCGTTCGATGACGAATCGATTAAGTAAAGTAAAAGTAAAATACACTTTATTGCACAAATAAAAAAATAAAAAAACAAACATGAGATAGATAAGGAAATAGTGAAATATTAGGCGCCCTTATCGCTAAGAGCGATCTCTTCCAGGCAACCTTTGGGCAGAGGAAAGGATTAAGTGTGAAACAATCGGGCAGATCGATGTATACGTATGGGCAGAGGTATGTAACCGTTGATCGACTTCCCTAGAAAATGTGTACTCAGGCGGACGGGGCTTAAAACGGTGTGCGAGCGGCGAATCAATCGCGCCTTGAGTTTGACTTCGAATTTTGAAATCGATCTGTGCATCATACGATCCTATGTCAGAATTACATAGACAGATATTCGCCTTTGTGACATCGCCGTAAGATCTATTTTTGTTCAAATATTAATTTGAGTTTCATTGTGTGAGAAATGTGTTACATTATTTTCAATTCGTACACAGTGCCGTGAGGTTTGGTGCCGTCTTTTACGGGAATTTTGTTGGAAGTTACTCGTCTAGGGTATAATATTTATTTTATTTTATTTTATTTGGGTAGCTTACAGCCTTATTTACAAATTACATATACATATATAAAAACAATAGCCATTTATAAGCTTCCACAGTTATTAAAAAGATAATAATAAAACTCTTAATCTAGCAACCATGTACATTTACAGATAGGCAGAGGAAAATTTTTTTATGAGAAAGGATTTTACGGAATCAGGACTACTGTTGAAGAGATCTATAGTAGGGTTATTGCTTATCTGGTTAAATGCTGCACATGCTCTTACTAGACAGCTATTCTTTCTGTAATTTGTGTGACACTTAGGGACGCGAAGTAACCTGTTAATCCGTAAATTTTGATTGGGAACCGTCAATGAAATTTTGCTAATGAGCTCAGGACAGTCAATTTTACTTTGCGCAATTTTTTGTAGGAATGTAGCGTCCGCTATATCCCTACGGACAGTAAGGGGCAATAAGTGGAAACGAGCACAACGTTGCTCATACTCACGCTTAGGAATTCTAAATTTATAAGAAAGATAACGCGTAAACTTCTTTTGGACTTTCTCTATCTTATTGATGTACACATTGTAGCAGGGATTCCAAACTTGGGAAAAGTATTCTAGATGACTACGGACGTAAACACAATAAAGAATTTTTACTGTTTTCATGCTTTTAAAGGGTTTAGACGTGCGAATGATAAAACCCAAAGCTTTGGATGCCCTGCTGACAATGTGATGTATGTGATGATCGAAAATGAGTTACTATTATGAAGTTATTATATTACGAGTTATTATGAAGTTGAATATGTAAACGTCTATCGGGTGGGTATGGTAATACTAGGCTATTACCCACCCACCCGATCGACATTGTCCATGTTAGCTGAGTTAGAACTCGGCTAATACAGGCACAATACAAGATAAGCCAATAAACCACTTGCCCCGGTTTGAAACCCGCCGTGTCGGCTGCAGCGACCTGCGCTGTAATTGCACTAGAGCAGTGAAAGCGGCTTGTTACTCGCGAATGAATTGCACTCATTACAGAGATATCGGTACATACGCTTTAGGACTAAGTAAAAGTAAAGTAAAATATATTTTATAGCACAAAACTTTGTGGAACTGTATTTACATCTAAATATTAATTATATGAAGAACTGAAATTACATCTATTAATTATATGAAGATATAGGGGACTATATAGGGTCGTATTTTATTAGCGGCAAATATTTCTAGGGTATCATCTATAGGTTATAACAATAAAGAAAGGGCAAAAAAATATATTTGAATTTTTTACAAATGAATGAATTATTGCTATTCTAATACTAAAATTTGTTTCATTCATAACGACATGGATGAGTTTATGCCACCAAGGCGTAAAAAAGTTTATTTTTCCTTAGTATGGAAAATTTTCATACAAGTAACAGGGTTATTATTTCGTGTAAAGTGGTACAAATGACCAGCACATAGCCCCTCCAAATATTTGTTTCTAATAAAAAAGGACCTTATATATAGCATGTTCACATACGACTAATGTTATAGTATAGCACTCAATTCGATCCTCACAATTCAACTATGTCTGCATTCATTGGTTTACAAAAGTTAGTACAGTCGATCACAAGCTATAGTATACCATCTGTCAAAAACCTTCAATTAAATCTCAACCTATTGGCTGGGCTCAAATATTGGTTACTAATAAAAAAGGACCTTATATAAGTTATAACAACATAGTGAGGAAATCCCTTAAACTCCCTGGGGATAATGAAAAAACATTTGCTAAAAGCAAATTCCCAACTATTATTAGACATCAGGTCTAATAATAGTTGATGAAAATATAGTAGAGTACGAGAAGATATCGTAGGTCAGTCAACATCTTTTACTAATATGCGGCTATAAGACAGCAAAATGGAAAGATAGACGTGACTTGTGAATGTTTTTTAAGATTTTCGTCTAAAACATCATGATTTACTTATAATGTTTTCCTTCCACTGTTGGTAAAACCAGAAACTCCTGACCAAAGTAGACCGAAAGGTGACCTATAATTTGGCAAACTGAAAAATAACAGAAATAAAATTAGAACAAGATTTTAAAACTGAACAGTGATAAAAAATAAATACAGTAAACTAGATAACAATACCAAGACAGGGTATCAATATACATACAATACAATACAAATATTCTTTATTGCACACAGGACAAAAATACAGAACAGAAAAAAAGATACCAAATACAAATACAATTGGCGGCCTTATAGCTTTAAGCTATTTCTTCCAGGCAACCTTTGGGTGATGGAGTTTTTGTAAAATACAATGTAAAACACAAAGAACGATTTAAATAATATAGACATGGAAAGATATCGGAGCTCTTAACCAATTGATTAAAGCAATCTCCAGCACTAGTGCTGATAATTAAGGCAAATTGAATTCAAATGGAAAAGCAATTTCCCAGAAAATGGTTACATAATAAATACTTACAAGGTTTTCAATTTAATTTAACATAGTGTTTATGGAATTTAAAAATAAGTTGATAGTTTAATTAAATTATCATTTACTAATAACAATTTAATGACAAAGTTATTAGGACAAACAAATTATTCTAACTCTGTCATTTTACCTCTGTATTTGGTAGTAACTCCAGTTAATAGTGGTAGATCCTAAAGTGAAGGATTGCCTGGGGTGGTACCACCCTCTTATCTATTTCTGCCGTGAAGCAGCAATGCTTGCATTTCTGTGTTTCGGTTTGAAGGGTAAGAGAGCCAGCGTAATTTCGGGCACAATGAGGCATTCCATCTTAGTCCTCAAGGTTAGCAGCGCATCAAAAACCCTCTAATATTTATAAAGTGAGGTGAGATGTCTATGGGCGATGGTGACCACATACTATCAAGTGGCCCGTCTGCTCGTCTGCTCTGAAAAAAAAAGTAACTTACTCTGATTCAATTTCTTTTTCAGAGTAACTAGTTAACTACAAAAAAGTTATATTACTAGGTAACTATGTGTACGTACACTTACATAAATTTACCGACTGCTCTAACGGTGAAGGAAAAAATCGTGAAGAAACATGCACACTGAGACTGGTTGTGTGTGAAAAGGTGAAAGCAATGTCATGAACCACCTAATTCTACAAAGAAAGTGTAATTACGTGACAGTTACAGAAACTACATACTAATTTTGTATAAAATTCCTTGAAACTATTGATAAGTTTACTTTGTACTTAATTGAGATGACGGTGTTGTAATGTGGGTTGACAGTATCGTAATAAAAGTTACCTAAAGACACTTAGGAATGAATGGTTTGTGTTCATATTGAACTAATTACCAAATGGGAGTAGAAAAAATGTATGACGTAACCAGAGTCCTGTAAGAAGCTACGGTTTTAATAAGTAGTACGAAGTATACAATAACAATACGTAACTCACAGCCGTCTAACAAAGATAAAGCTATACTAAAACCGAGTTTAAGCCTGGATTTTCCGTTAAAAAAGAGGCAAGATTAGGTGGGTATTAGCCGGCCTGACCTCAGCACTTACGGGCTTCAGTTTGCTGGAGCTGCATTTATTTTTTAGGACTAATCCAGGTCTTAGCACCGTTTTCACCCTGTTTTTCATTTAGTCATCGATTAGTCGACGGTTCTTGTATGGCATTGTATTTTGTAATAAGCCTATTCTAGGTCCACCATTTTATTGCTTGCATTTCTGTATTTCAGTTAAAAGGGTAGGAGAGCCAGCGTAATTACCGGCATATGGGGCACTTCATCTAAGAAATCCTCAAGGCTATCACCGCATCGAAACCGTCTATCTTCATAGTGAGATTCACACCTCATTCTATGGGCGACGGTGACCACGGCCCGTTTGCTCATTGGCTCTCCTCATACAATTAAAAAAACCTATAAGGGACTCATAGTTACCTACACACTTGTTCGACGTATCGAAGTGTCTTACCTCTCCCTGTAAAGAGGATTTTCTAATTATCTTACTGACATTTTCCTTATTACTTTTCCGGTTACTTGAATAATTCAATAAGTCATGAAATCTATATTTTATCAAAAATATAAAACATTTTTATTAATATTATTTTCTATAATAACTGTAACCTTGTGAGTAGGTAGGGTTTTATTACACCTGCGCGATCGATGTCGCATTAGAAGTAGGTACTTAAACTTATCTACCTAATGTACTCTTGAATATAAAACACAAGGGTACATAATTAATTTGTTGCTTCGTAACACCTTATTCGGTTGGTTTTGGATACATGTAGCTGTCCACATTTTGTCTTAATACTATGTAGCACAAGTAGGCAAAACTCATTAAAACTTTTTTCCGAGAGATACATTGCGGTTGGAATGGCGGCGAGGACGTCTTTACAATGTAAATAAAACTTTGTCCATTTTAAAAGTTGCTGAATAATTGACATTTATATTAGGAAACCTCGGCTACTTCGTGTTGAGTTCAAATACAAGTTAATGCTTGGTTTACTATTAAATATTTGTGATATTATTTTAGGACGAACTTGAAATCTTAATTGGTCTAGACCTAGAAAGTTAAATTAAGTTATAAGGGTTATAACATAACTAATTCAAAGTACCCGTTTAAAGAAGCCAAATTAATAATTTTCTGGATATAATAATTGTAGGTGTTTATTTAAGCTAAGTCATTCATACAGCCACAATTTACAACTAATTATTTAAGTATTCAAATAATCAATTCATAAGTGATAATTTACTTGGCTATAATTGGTAATTATTAAGACAGTAACCAAGTGTTACTGTCTTAATAATTACCAATTATAGCGGTTACTTTTCAATCGGTTACCCACGGAGCTCAAAGGCGACATCACGCTTAGTAATTTCAGACAGAAGTTGAGGTCACTGTTGTTGCAGAGGTGTTTCTACTCGATAACTGAATTTATAGGAGCATAAAAATGTATATATATTATTAATTATTATTGACCATTGCCAATGTATAAATATTATTAATTATTATTGACCACTATTCCCATTTATTGTATTTTTTTGACATGTAATGTAATATCCTCAATATGTTTTGTTAAATTTCGGACACAAATGTATATTTGTTTACGAATAAATAAATGTAAAAAAATATATATGTAAATGTTAAATTTAGAGAATAAATAATGCAATATGCCGACCAAATTTTAATGTGTATTCGTAATGTAGGTTTACGCATTTTTAAACACATTAATTTACATTTATAATTATTTATATACCTTCGTTGAATAGTCAGTAGAGCATGACAAAGCAACAAATTACTAACTGAATTACAGGAATTTACCAAAATTCAGTAATAACGTCCAACCGGAAAACGTTAATTATGTTCTTTTAAAGGGAAACAAACTATTATTGGTCACCTTTCGAAACTTCGTTTCGTTTTATTATTTCGTGTTTGTATTAACCAATAAACGAGGATCGTCTTCAATCCAAGGTTTCAGGTGGGAGCTGGCGGTACTGTGGGCGAAAAATGAATTATTTATTTCACGTTTTAATATTTATTTGGATATTTTTACGCGTGAACAGTACGCGCTTTGACAGGTGTAGCGGAAAGAAACTGGATGACGCGCTGGCAAAGGAGCTTACATCGAGGGACGCCATTGCGTAAGAGGATTATTTTGTTTTTCTATTGCTGACTTTGCTGTTCCAAATAGAGGATATTACCACAACCTATTTATAGCTTCAATTTATATAACCCCTAAAACTAACTGTTCTACCGTTTTGTGCTCGTTGTTTCAAAAACGATACTACTTATATATCGTAGAGGTATAAATTTTTTAATTGCCTATACAAAAGTCGCTTCGAATTAAAAAATATATCCAAATTGACCTCATTTAACATTAAACTATAGTACGTTTTCAAAAGTCGTGTATTACGTTAACTCGGTTTCTGAATTAATCAAATCCAAACGCCGCATATTTTCAGAAATTGCACGATAGAAATAAGGCCATGCACTCCTCACGAAGGCAGTCGAGTGGACGGCACGTGCAATAACTACAAGTACCCCACCAAAGGCTCAGCCCGAGGCCCTTACCTAAGACTATTAAAACCATACTATGGAAATATCAGTAAGTACGATTTATTTTTAAAATTTGTTTCGACACACAAGCTGGTGATCCAGAAATAGCCACCACCATTATCATCGAAAACGTCGATATTGTGTGAATGAATACGGATTACTGACTGATGAACGTCGGAAGCCCTCCGATTAATTTCGATCTATTTCGAAGGCCTTCGAAGGCAAAGCACCTGTCGACACGGCGGCAGCTCGCCTCGCACTTCCGACTTTCTTTTCTTTTCTTCTTTATTTTAATCACATATTTATAATGTCTCACTATAGTTTCAATGAACCTCAAACTTTGTGACTACTTTACTAACAACTTCCATTTTCTAATAAATCTATTTTACTGCCATCAGTGCGTGTATCCGAATTTTAAAATCTGATCAAAGTAACCTCAGTTTACGGCACTTCACTAATAATGGCAACCTTGAAAAGAGAGACTTCTAAACCCTGTAATCAATAACACTGGAAAAATGACTTCATTTAAGGGTATTCTAAACACGTCTGACATTCAGAGTGGGACGATTGTGAGAGTATTTGTATCCATTTTAGCTTTTGTGAATTTTAGATTTTACAGGTAGAAATATTGTGCAAAATATTTTGTCTTTTATTACTCCAAAATTGGATCGTAAGGCTTGGAGACTGGAAGGATTTGTTTTATTCAAACTCTCCATATTTTTCGTGAATGGAGGGAGAGACTCATCAGGTCTTACGAGCTTAGTATGGAAAACAAAATAATAGTATAGTTTTTAGGCATATTTAAACTATGTGGAGGCAAATAAAATATTGATTTATTGAAATCCGTAATACATAATCGATTCATCGCGAAATGTCAAGATCGTAAAATGTCAAGACGTCCATCTCGGAGAATGTCAAGATCGCAAAATGTCCTTGCCTTTTTCAACTTTGATATTTCGACGTATCGTACATAATAAATCGCTACACTTACAAAAACGGGTACCTACCTATTAGTCCCTCATTTTGTGTCATTAATTCCAAATTCATCGCTGTATAACTTTTTTAATGTCCTCAATTAACTAAAAAGTTTTCTTATTCTATTGAAGGTGGTAAAAAACTTTGGAATCAATGACACGGGATTAATATAATATACGGAATATAAACAAAGATTTAGGAATTCGTTCTATTTTCTATTCTTCAGCTAGTAAATAAAATACCGGCCAAGTGCGAGTCGAACTTCGCCATATCTATAGGGATCCGTACTATAAAAACTATTTGTATGTATTGAGTAAAAAAAATCAAATTACAAACTACGGATTCCTAAAAAATAGTTTGACTTGTTATACAATCCTTGAATTCTAGCAATGCAACCAAGGATTTTGAAATTAACCCCTATGTAGATTGGTCGCTGGAGAAGTTTTATAAGGAAACTTCATCTGCCAGTTAGCGCATGCGATGTTACATTTTCCCATACTTACATACATACGGGCACTGAAGTGTCAAATGTATGAAAATGTATGACCTATGGGTCAAATCTGTGGCTCACTGTCAGTGCCCACTTTATTATTCTAGAGGACAAGGCGTTACTCGTAGTTGTCCGATTTCTGTGAATGCAACATTTTTCAGCGCTCGATATCAGCAGGAAAGGCACACCATTACCGTCAGCGCGAAAGGTCCGGACAGCTCTGCAGTCCACGGGCCGCGTGGAGGACAAACACACTTTCAGCGCTGCAGCGCCGCATTTCCTGCTGTTTATCAGCACAGATGTAAGCGCAATGAACGGACCTCGTAAGTTTATTTATTTTCTTGCTTTCAGAATCATGTATCGTATTGTGGGTTGGAATCGGTTTAGAAAACTTGTGAGCAAAATTTTATCGGGTCATTTCTTTATCTATATTTCATTACTATACCGATGATAACATCCTCGTAGTGAATCTACCTTCAGTGCAACGGGTTGTGGTTTCGATTGCTAGTTCCTAATGTTTTTGTACCAAAAATGCAAGCATTAAGATGGGTTTTCAGGACCCCTAACACAGGGAAATCTTTATGTGCCATTATTTTATAGATGTACGAGTATGTTGCGTCTTTCTTCTACTTATCTAGCACATACATGCTATCCTTTTCTGTACCACATCTCTAGATAGAGATGACATGGTCCTTAAGGAAGCCGTAACATTAAGGTCCTTGCAACTCACTGTTACAGAGCTAAAGTGATATAAACTTATACGTAACTACGTAAATTTTCAGTACACATACGATTACTCTTTCAAACTAAGACAACTTTCCAACTATTTCAGAGGACTACCTCAAGACAAGACAGCGCTGCTGTCAGCCCGAGGGGGCCGCCGACCCGAGGTGTATGCCCATAACGGTGCCGGCAGACGACCCCTATCTCAAAGTGACTGATATACGCTGTCTAAACTTCTCCCGCGCGGAAACTTTCCAAGACGCTGGCTGTGCTTCTAGTGTTTCATCAGAACAGGTCGGTGTAGTGAGGAGTAGCAAGATCAGGACCATAAGTCTTTGTAATAGTGATCTAGGACCGAAAACAACTGTTCTTACCCCGAACGCATACGTTAGAATTAGATATATCAATAGTGTTGATACCAACCGGCATATGCACGCCTGTCATAGCACAGGATCTTATTTACCTACACTTGTTGAAAGTGTTAAGAAATATCTCTAGATTTGTGAAATTGTCATCTTGTATTTGGCGATTCTTACCCAGATTTAAAGATAATATTACAATTAAGGTTGTTTAAAAAGTTAATGAAATACGCACCTCTATAATTCGGCTTCGTTCGGCCTTGGTCTTGAATATTTAGATACTTACTCTTCACTAGGGTTACCTACATTATAAATCTGATAAAAGTTTAGAGTTTGAAAATAATATGCTGCTTGTTAAAGTTGATTCCAAGAATCACAAGTCGCTCGTAATAACTTTTAAAATGCTTTTATTAACGTGAATATCTAATACAATTCATATCTCAGGATAATTATAGATCAGCTTTTATGTAGGAATATTTTCTAATTCTTACTAATCTTCTAAATAAATAATTATGTTTACAAAAATAATATAGAAGAAGCATAGTGCAGGAGTTAAAATATAGCGCCATTTTGTATAGACTTCGATTTGTATCCTATTAATAAGTAGATACTTCTTTATTTCTTATTTTAAAGGCTCGGAATCGTGCATTTCTCCATTTTCAGATAAATTTTCAAACACCGTTACTGGATTTATCAACGATATACGGAACAGATGACAAAGCTCTCGATTCGTTGAGACAATACAAAGATGGTCTTTTGAAACTTGAGAAGAGAGGCGATCGTAACGTACAAGTACCACTGGATATATCAACTAATATAACTGAAGATGCAAATGGAACAGCAGCAGTTGAGAGTGCATTAAGCAAATATATTTGTATGCAAAATATTGGCAATGATTCTATGTGTTATCTATTTGGTAAGTACTTACCTACAATATTTTAATAAAAACATACAAGAACCAATGTTAAATAAATCTAAAAGACCGTTAAATTAATTAAATGGTTCTTAAATTGAATAGTCCAAAGTAATTGTGCTTCTAAATCTAGGTAATTGCTGAACGTTGTAATAATTTATCAGTAATGAAGCCAATTAATGAAACATAATGTCGAAAAAAGAAATGAATTCGTTTCTTTTTCGACGCTGAACTTTAATTATGTATTATATTATTGAAACAACCTTCAGATGGATAATTACAACGGAATTTTATAAAGCGACACGTGTTTTACGAATAAGATTCCGTGCTCACGAGCGATTTAGAGCCTCTCAGTTTAAGAAGAGACATCGGCTCTCTCTGCGTCTTCTATCGCGTATATAATGGGGAGTGCTCTTCGGAACTATTTGACCTGGTGCCATCTTCTACTTTCTTGAATCGCACCACTCGTCGGCGGCTCAATTTTCATCCGCACTTTCTTTTTTTCCGCCTTGGGTGTCTACCACGACCCGTTTTACACGAACGTTTCTACCACGCACCTGTAAAATGTGGAACTCTCTCCCACCCGACGTTTTCCCGCAGCGCTATGACATGGGATGCTTCAAAAAGAACGTTAAAAAAGTCCTTTCCCTCCACGGCCGGCAACACACAAGCAATACCCCTGGTATTGCACGTGTCTCTAGGCGACGGTGACTACTTACCATCAGGTGGCCCGTCTGCCTGTTTGTCGTAGCTAATTTATAAAAAAAAAAAAAAAAAGTACCTGACACTGAAAGTGAAGGAATATTCCTTGAGAACAATTTCATGTAGCTTTAATGGGTGCAGCTGCTAGTCTGCTGCTACATTTCTTCAACTGCCCTTATGCCCGTGGTATTTTCCACATTCTGTAATGTGTCACACTTGTATTTTTCGTGTAATATAAAAATTCAGAATTATTTATCAGAGATAAAAGATGACCCATTTGCTCGTCTGCTCTCAAAAAATAAAAAATATGAAAGATAATTTGCAACACAAACTTCTTTGTCTAAAGGCTTCCCAGAAGTCGGAAATATCGACCTACGAACTACTACTTTGGCTATATTCTTCATGAGAGAACACAACAGATTGGCCAAGATCCTGCATGAGATGCATCCCTGTTGGAAAGATGACCGTCTGTTCAAGGTTGCCAGACAGATTAATATTGCGACGGCAGCTAACATATTTATGTATGAACTACTACCTGAACTATTGGGTAAGTATGCACGCACCTTTTAAAGCTCGACGAATGAAGTGATATGGAGTAGAGATTAGTCATCTAGTTATGGTTACATGTAGTAGATGCCTCGTTCCTACTATTAAACAAATGATTTGAAGGAACTAAAAGACTCAAAGGCTATTCTCAAAATGAGATAGATAAGTACAATTATAATCTAATCTTGAGGAGGCTCATAGCCTACTCGCGAACACGGTCCGAAAGCGATCGTGCAGGTTAAGCAACGTTGGGCGCGGTCGGTATCAGGATGGGTGACCGTTAGAATATTTCATCTGAGCTCCCTCGTGCCTCGGAGATCACGTTAAGCAGTCGGTTCCGGTTGTTGTCGTTCGACAGCAGTCTTTTTTTTTACTACTAAACCCGCATTTGACCTCGATCTCGCCTGAAGATCCCAAGGTTGTAGGTTTCTGGAAATACAGACGCCGACAGGCTGTTCCATTCCTTAGCCGTTCGTATCATTATACGAAGAAGCAAATCGCTTCGTACGAGCAGATGGGATATAAACAACATAAGGATGGAATCCCTCCCCGCGCCTGGTAGTCCGAAGGCGGAATGGAGATGCTGGAATTAGGTCGTGCAAATCCGATGCGCACTCTCCAAAATGTATCCTATAAAATACCGATAGACAGGCTACCTTGCGCTGATGTTCTAGACTTTGCAGTCTAGCTTCCACCACCGATTCGTCACCTATAAGGTGCTTAGCGCGTTTCTCCACTGAGTCATGGGCAGCCAGTAAAACTATGTCAGAGACCAACGGGCGGCCTGAACAGCTCTGACAAATAGGTTGGTAACTAACCACATGATCCACAAAATCTAGTCTTGATTAACAATTCCTTTTTATAATAGGCTACGATAACATGGTGAACTACGGACTCATCTCAGAGAGGATCGAACACATCACTGCTTACAACGAGGACGAGGTACCTCTAGTATACGCAGAGTATGACATCGCCACAAGATTCTTTCACACATTCCTAGACGGTAGGATCAAGTAAGTCTACGTTTGAAATTGTTTCTCCAAAATTCGAAATTGTTTGCTGCTATTCATGACGTCATATCGCGCCTGTTTACAAAAGAAAATAGTCATGCTCAGCAAGCATGAAAGAGCTTAAAATTTTGCGACTTTCGTTTATAGGCGGTACGATGAAAACTATCATTATATCGGCGAGTTTCCCCTCGGCGAGACCCTCTTTAAAGAAGGCTTAATTGAGGAGGACAAAGCCTTTGAGGAAATCAATCGAGGAACGTTCTACCAAAATGCTGCCACTATTGACGATATTCAGGACCCGGAGGTAAACATACTTTTCATTTTACAACGAAAAGAAATTTATAAAAAAAAACATCAGCCCTTATTCTCTCAAATAGATCTCTCTTTAAGAGAGCAAATGCTAAGTAGGTTACCTCGTCCTTTGTGACTAAGTCCTTTACTAGTATTTTTTCTTTTCCCAAGTGTACCGTTCATTATTAAACAAAAGGAAATAAAAGGCCCTGCTTCCTAACTTTCTACTTAAGCATTTTAAAAACTTCCAGTGACTTGAAGTTTTTGACGCAAATTACTTTTATGTTTTCAAGATTTCCGAGAACTTCTATGGTAAGCTGCAAAGAGCTCACGACTTGGCAGCGATGGATGTACAACGAGGTAGAGACTTGGGCATACGCGGGTACAATGAATACCGTCACCTTTGTGGACTGAAACAGGCTAAAAAGTTTGAAGAGTTTTTGGACGTTATGAACATCGAGGTAAGCCCATACCTATATTTCACGCTTTTAAAACATAAACCTCATAACTTCATAACAGGCAGTTAAAACCTTTTTAAACCTTTGAGAAAGTATGCGAGTTTGAACTTTAAAAAACAGATAAGGCATTTAGACGCGCCAATCGCATTGGCCGTTGATTCGCCACCCAAAGCCGCACAATTATTGTATATATAAAAAAAGAACAATTACCGCTAACTTCACCCCGCTTACCGCGACAACTTCATTCAACTACTTCTTCTCAAGGTCGCAATGAGCCACGTCTTCATCTTTTCTCCGCTGAACATTCATACATAAACACTAATTACATCATTACACTACAATTTAACAGTGACAAAGTGGCTGCTGGCAAATTTTTCGGTAAGTCTATTTTTTTACCTATGGATCGTCTTTTCCCCGCTTGGATGGATACTTAAGCGACCTTAAAGTGAAATTTAAGCCCGGCCTATCTAGCATTTATTTCAAAAACAACAATGGTTCAACGACGTGGGGTCAAAACCGACGTCAACATGGCTGGATGGATCCGACCGTTAAACCGTTGCGGTGGATCACGCCTAGTTGAAAATTTTAGCTAAGCTGAAGTGGTTAATTAGACTTCCCCAAAAAATCTAAAGAACAGGACTGTGAAACAGCACTCCAAATGATAAGTTGCAAGTAATTGATTGTGAACTCAACATTATCTTCTCTCATTACGGGTCATCTAATGGTACGTGGTCACCGACACCTATTAATATTTCCCCTCAAGTTATTAGTCAGTTTGCGATGTGCTGCTAACCTTGAGGACTTAGACGGGGTACCTCATGTGCCTATCATTATGCTGTCTCTAACCAATCAAACCGAAAAATAGCAATGCAAGTTGCTTTTCGGCAGATTTAAGTAAAAGTACCTACCCAGGTTGACTTATACCACCTTCAAATTTTCAGAAAGTACTAGTTCTCAAGAATCTATACAAGGACGTAGATGACGTGGACTTATTGGCCGGCATCATGGCTGAGAGCTTTATCAAGGGCACCCACGTTGGGACCACATTGTTCTGCGTCATGGCCAGGCAGCTGCAAGTCTTCAGGTTCGCTGACCGCTTCTGGTTCGAGAGAGGCGACCAGTTCCACAGTCTGACTTTAGGTAAATACAAAAAAGTTCTAAGTATCTGTTACTACCTTTCATGTTATAAGTACTAAAAAATATTTTTTATAATACTTAATTTCTAGCATAATTCTTAGCACATATCTAACTAAACTCTAACATAAATTATTTTGAAATTATAAATTCTTGTAGAGAAAATATTAATTTATTATTTTAAAATGAATTTAAATTGCTAATCCCTCCCCTCGAAATTACAGAAACCCTTATAAATGTGCTCAATATTTTCTACAACTACCCAACATCTCCTTTTATTTTCTATAGTAAGTTTTTTTCTGGGCGGCTGATGTACATTTTCCGTAATGACGTGTTCATAGTAACGCTTAACACTTTAACCAACCGTACAAAAACTCAATTGCCAACGCAGCAAAAACAAAAGAGTAATAAAATTGTTCGCAGCTCAATTACACGAGATCAGAAAAACCAACATGGCGCGGCTGGCATGCGACAACGCTGAAGCCATCAAGTACATTCAGCCACGCGCGTTCCTGAATGTGGGACATGGGTATGTGTCCAATCGATTTTCGCGTACATTTTACATTGCAATGTGGCTGGACTGGAACTACAAAATAAATAAATACAGAAGGGAACTGAACAAGCGTTCGCCGTGTGAAAATCACTCGCACGTCTCGTCGTCGCACAGCTACTGTCGTGATGCGTCGTCAGAGTTAGTTAGCACAGTAAACAATTGTAGGTCTCTTTGGCGGTATGGACAGGAGTGAGTTCGTTAGCGTTCACGCGATTGAGTCACTTTCTGCATGAAGTGAGTCAACATGCAGGAACTAAACTTCATTTAACGCTCAACAATGGCAGCGCCAGAAACTTTACGCCATAATTTACATAAATGTATGTATTACATTATAATTTTACTTGGCCGTAGACATCTCAATCGGTGCAGCCTATATAGTTGTCGCATTGTACATACAAGCGTGAGGCAAAATCATAAGCGAGTGCTTCGCGCGCGCCTCAAACGCTAGTAAGTAATGGGTTTCTCTTCTGTAAGCACTTATTTATTTTGTGCTGGAATACAGTCCAATGAAATGTAGACTGCATAAGTGACGGATGATATTCCGTAGTTAAATTATGCTTGATGTGTTTGCATATTCATTAAGTCGTATCTCACTATACCTATGGCAAATTCCTTCTCTCAATTTGGGGGGTTATTAACCAGTTTCTGAAGTATTAATGTAGTAAACACTTACCTGTGCAAATTGTTCAGAGTTAAATAACCATATTCTCTTGTATGTTCTATATTTTGTGTTGTCTCTGGACCATAAGGTAGTGCTAAAACTATTCGACTAATGGAACTATTTGATACCATTATACTACAGACAGAAAATGTTCAAGCCCTTCGGGTATATGTAGGTATACCGCGATTTTTGAAATTCCAATTTAATATAGAAATTCCAGAATTTCAATTTAAGCTCAAACGCCCTACTGTGGGTACTACTCTATAGTTTAGACCCTAAACCCCCAGGGGGTCGCGAGTCACACGTTGAAAAACAGTGGTTTAGCGTATCCTTGTTTAAGGCGTAGGTAGAGAGCATTATTATATGAGGTATACAGTGGAAGACAGCTATTGTCGCAATAAGTTTTTGTTATGATTCCTTGACATTCGTATGAATGAGCGACAAATTATTAAAGGGTATATCCTGATGTGTAAGAGCGTCGGTGGCACAGTAACTAAGGCACCGGACTCCCATGCAGGAGGTTTCGAAACCGTGCTGTGCCATGTACCGATGAGTTTTCGTATTTTTCGAAGACTTACGTACATTTACCGACTACACTAACGGTGAAGGAAAACATCGTGACGAAACCTGTACACTGAGATGACTAGTGTGTAAATGGGGTAGGCACAAAAGAGCCTGAAGGGTCGAAGTGCGGCTGAGTTATTCCCGGCTCCGTATCATAAGATAAGATTCTATCCTGATGTGTTGTCCACTGTACTTTGATGATTTTCTCAGTAACACGCACATGCCCTGCTCACACATCCCGGGTCCAGACCTCACGAAGTGGCAGGACTCCAGCTGTCATAAACGGTACGAGGCTATCAAGAGCAAACAAAAGTACGGACTGAACAAACATCAACAGCAGACCATGGTCATGGACTACTCCACTTTCTTTGACAGTTTGCTGTCGAACAATAAACAGTAGATAACTTATGTAAGTAGAACAATTAATTGTATTAAAAGATTCCTGAACTATTTAATGTAATTAGTTTCTGTCTGAAGTCGTCTTGGACAGAAACTACGAAAAATGTTCGTCAGATATAGAGGTAATAATGAAGTCAAGATATAGAGGTAATAAATAAGACAGATATAGAGGTAAAAAAGAGTTATTAAAGATGGCCCCAAATACAGAGTGTATACATTGTTGGCCTCAGACAGTGTTATTCATCTGGTGAGAAGTATTTATTTGCCAATATAGTCTAATACCAACACACTAATTTTAAGACTTAAATTCGACATAGGCGAATTCTTTAGAAAGCTTGTGCAAGTAATTTACTAGTGTTGTTTACTTCTACGAGAATTTCATAGATTTGTATGTGAAACAAAAAGTTAAATGTAATATTAGTAACACCACTTACCATACCGTTACCACAAGACTATACATTCCTGTTATTTTTTACGATTAAATGTATTGTTAAGAAATTCCTTTTTTTCTTTAATACGATATTCATGTTGGATTAATCATGCAATTTCCCTACATGCAATCACTGACTGGATAATTTTGTTCCACTCTATTTGACGTGTTCCACAACTCGTCGTGGTCTGATAAATAAACATTTTCACAGACAACTGTACGTTAAACGTTTCAGTTACGTTTCAATTAAAATTCTCGTATCTGTGTACTGTTTCTGTGTGCCGATATAGCTCCAAGCGTTTGACGAGCCAGTTAATTAAACCGATTCCTCTGAACTCAATACCTAGTGAGACCATAGCAATTTTAATTCTACCTTGAGCGTAATCCGTTTGCAGAATTGTATTCAATGCATTAATTTATTTCACCGTCAGATATATCGAATGTTTAATTTGTCAATAAAATAAAGTAGAAAATATGAGGACCTGTATTCTGAATGTTTTATCAAATTACGGAAACAAGTTTTACACATTAATGTGTGACATGAAATATAAAATAGAACTCAATGTAAAATACACTATAGTTTTTTGTGTACTGAACAATTATGTCACTATCCTGAAAGACTGAAAAACACAAAAAGGCTTCCTATAGATAATATATAAGGTCCTATTTTATTAGCGGCAAATATTTCTAGGGTGTCATCTGTATGAGTAGATTCTAACAATATAGATAGGGTAAAAAACATGTTTGTTTATTAAATTTTCGAGAAAAACGACAAAATTGTTTGTTTGAAAATTCTACAAATGAATGAATTATTGCTATTCTAATACTGAAATAAGATGTATTAATGAAACTCGTTTCATTCATAACGACATGCATGAGTTTATGCCACCAAGGCGCAAAATAATGGGTTAATTTTTCTTCAGTATGGAAATTTTTCATACGAGTAACAGGGTTATTTTTTTCGTGTAAAGTGGTACAAATTACCAGCACATACCCCCCTCCAAATATTAGCTATTAATAAAAAAGGACCTTATATAAGTTCTTTGTAAAAAACCGTAGGTACGAGTATAAATCATTAAATTTTCTCTTTCTTTGGTATAATACAGAACTACTTTAACTACTTTACTTTTCTCACACTCTCTGTCACATAATGTTTAATTCATTTTTTATATTTCTCGTTTATATTCTTAATATTGTTATCTTTATTTACATTACAACCGGCCTGTTTCTGTAATCTTCTTTTTTTATAAACGAGTAATAATTATTTCTTCTTTTTGAAGTACTATACTTTATTTAATTATTTTTTTTATTTATATATTATTACAAAAAATTGCACAGTCAGACAGTTTACACTAAAACACTGTGAATTCAAATGTTTAAAGTGGACACTATACTGTACTCAATGTACAGTATAGTGTCGTACAATATATTAAATATAATAATAATATATCTACAAATATAAATCAATCTTACAGTAACTTAAAGCTCATTCATTCATCCTCTCACAAAATCGCAGACAATGGTAACATATTTCTTTCCATCGACTGGCAAATAAGTCGCATTCCGGTACTAGTGCAAGAAGCGCATTCAGTAGCACTAGTGCACGCACAGAAGGTGAGTTACGATGGAAACCGGTTCGCTACAAAGGCGCTAACAACAAGGGGTGGCGACGACGAGCCCGTTATACTTAACTTTATACTGTTATTTACAAGTGGAAATTTATTATTAGCATATTTTTATTTATATATTCTAAGTCTGTTGTAGTTATGTATTTGTCTGTAAATTTCCCTAAGAGAAAATAAATAATGTCATAGAGCTCTCTTTTTCTATATATAGCTATGGTATACCCTGACCAGAAATATAAAAACCCTCGCCATATTGCGGAATTATATGAACTATTTTATTCACAGCAAACTCCTCTTGACAGGGGTTTTATAGTCTTGGTCAGGGTATATAAATGGTACCTTCCTTTCCCATTTTATCCATATAAAATTTCTTGTAACAAAAAGTATTGCGGTAAAAATCTGTGTTTTAAACTACTTTCGCAGCAAAAATCGTAGCAAAAATCGTAGCAACCAAAAATGTTGGTAAGAATTACCTACAAAAGTGAAAGTCGTTTTTTGCAGCAACATCAGCTAAATCCGGGATGAAGTAATGATTAGTCCGGGGAAATCCTGCCGATTCGCTTTTGACGAGATTTTTCCTCTACAAAGTTAGACTAGTTAATCAAACCCTCTACTAACTAGGGTCAGGCAAAGGCAATTTCGCTTTTGGTTCCAGCCTCAAAATACTCTCCTGATGGTCAGTGACATGAATTGTATCAAATAAGAGTTACGTATCCCTAAAATAAATAATATAAATAGTTTTAGTATACCTTTAATCTATAATACCCGAAGTGGCCTTTGGAGATCTATAAGCCTTTTTTGCCAGCCTATAAATCATCCCACTGCTGGGCAAAGGGCTCCCCTCGTTTTATCCACTCCAACCTAGAAATAACCTTACTCTCTACATAATATATGATGCACTTATCTGAAGATATTTTACTAAAACCGGTCATATTTAATAAAGAATTTATAAAAACGTGAAACTATACAGGCTGTAACAAACCCCCATTTAGTATCGATACAAATTTTGTTCTACAAGTATTCAAAATACGTAAAAAACAGTTCGGCTCACGTATGGCCAGTCGTTTTTTTTTTGCGTAAATTATAAAGTTGTAGAAGAAAAGTTGTTCAGTTATCAATACTGAACACCCGCCTTTCGGCTTACAAGGAGGCTTTATAGTATAAACTAATAATGAAACATAATTTTTAAGGCCGATTTCTTTTTAACTGACGACAAAAAAAAAGAGTTGTCTTTTCTTTACCTATTTATGTTTATATTCATTTTTCTCTCTTCTACCCTAAAAACAAAGTCTGCTCCTGTAAAGCTAATAAATATTTTTGTAAGAATTAAGTAGGCGTAGATAAGTATTTCATTTTACTACTTTTTTGGGAAATAGTGCAGTGGTTTCCCCTTGCCTTCCGCACCGCAGTACACTGACCGTCGACACTGTTGCAGCTGCGCTCAAGGCATGTATTTAAGGCAAGCGGGGAAGAGGAAGACCGAGGATAAGCTACTTCGATCAAATCAAAGAGAAGGCTGGCGTTGCGTCCTATAATGAGGTCAAGGAAAAGGCCCTAGACAGGACACAGTGGCGTTTACTACACCGACAAGAGCATAGCTCTTAAATTGAAGAAGAAGAGAGGTAAGTATTTGTCGAATGAATCCGACAAATATTTAGAGGCTGACCTAATTTACGAGAGAATAAAAGAAACCGAAATATGTTCAACTAAAATATCCTTCGGTCTAAACTCTACTACTAACAACCCGGGAACTTTCAGGGATCTCTTTCGCGGTAATAAAATAAATTAAAAAGGCAAGGGAAGTAGTGCAACAGTACTCATTTATTCAAAGGGGGAATTGGAGTAATTTCCAGAAGGAAAATTAAAAAGAAACGAGCTTATCTTGGCCAGCCCTCGTAGCAATCACATCCCGCTAAATCTGGTTTAAGTTTTTTGCTTCTAAAATTTTGGTTGGGCGATTTTCTCTTTATATTAACATGTTCATCCATTTCTTATTGATAGAAATGGTCGATGTTAATTTTGTTGAAATGTTAAGAAATCGAACTAATTTTAGGATATTTTAACTTAAAAATTTTTTTTGAAATTTTGTTATAATTTATTTTTGTACAATTTCAAGTAAGTATTAAAATGTGCAATTTTGCTTTATTTTATTTTTATGTTTGATTGATTGAATGAAAATAATTAAACCTTAGAAATGTTGATGTTAAAAATACAACCTGCGAAGTTTAGGTTCTCATAAAAATCCTATAACTCTAGAATTATCTAAAACTCTATTACCCCACAAAGAAAACCCTTTTTGTTAATGTAACTTGCAACAGATGGTACAAATTACCCAACATTCATAAAATATTATTCATATGAAGAATGCCTAGAGATTAACAATCTAGAAAATGTAGACAAAACTGATCTGATAAAAAAAGTCGTTACGATGTTTTCGGCCCCAAAGGTGAGCATGCGTGATGCCAAGGATGAATTAATGGCGCTCCATTCTCTATTTAAGGGTGTAAAACTTTTGTGGCCATTGAAAATTCAGTATCACCATCTAAAGTAGATGAAAATACATGCTTAATTTTAAAGCTAAACTGCAATGTGTTTGTAGTTTAGTGCGCATAATGTAATGGTATAGCGTGAATATCGTTTTACATAGATATGTTAAGGCACGTATTCATGTGATATGATAGGTAAGTATGTCTTAATCATCTAACGCAATTCATAGAATCATCAAACCAATCTTTATTTTAACTTGTAAACCGATCATTATACGAAAACCTATACAAACTTGAATCCTGCGTATCTGATGCATATGATGGTCTGTCAGTGATTATAATCGCAAAATATAAACTGATAACTCCTGTCAAATATAGCTCTATCTCTCTTTAATGTTATAATTTTCATTATTGCCATCTCGCTCAATAAGATGACATATCCGGAAAAATAAGCCAATAGCAAGAAATCGCGGACTGTCAAATCCCGATCGCAATGTTATGTCAAGATAAATAATATATAAAATACTTTTTAATTAGACATATTTCTGCCATAATGCAATTTTTATTTAAACTTGCATGTATACTTAAAATTCATCGGACATTTACTCGTATTTTATATATATACAGTTGTGTTCCGAATTCAAAATGTTATTTCATGTCAAAATGTTACTTAAAATACAAAATACAAAAAAATTACAAAAAAAATTATTTTGCAACTTACAATTAATACATGGTTGATGCTCTAAATCCCGCACTAGGATACCCTGTGTCGCGGGATTAAGGCTCTTCTATTTAGAAACAATTTTGATATATAAAGGAAAAAAATAAAAATAACAAACAATTTTAAATTAACATTAGATACTAAGACGTAAGCATGGAGTGAAAGTTTGTGTGCATGTGTGCGTATTGGTGCGGGGGTGTGGAAAGGTGAGGGTGTGTGTTTGTTGAGGGTGAGAGTGAGGGTGCGTGTTAGGGTGTGTGAGAGTGTGCGTGTTAGGATGTGTGAGAGTGTGCGGGTGTGTGACTGCATGACTAGTATATGTGTGTTTATTCATTGGACAATTTCCAATACTTTCTCAGTGCTGTCATAGTCCAAGGTTGCAAGCCAGGTGGTAAATGTCAACATCCTTAGTCTAATAAACCGCCCCGAGTCGCACCCAGCAGGAAGGTGCCCATCACGCTGGCAGCGTTTCCTCGATGAATAGCCAGCGAGATGCGCTGCACCAGGTACGACTCGGCACGGGGGCACCTGAGCGCTTTCTCAGTCTTCGGCCCAAACTGCGGACAAAAGCCATGTGTGTTTTTGAATTGTTCCGTCCAAAGTTAAAGATGACTAATAATAATAAAAAATAATAAAATAAATAATAAAATAAATTTATTTTCCTTAAAAAGCTATAACATTTTTATATCCGTGATCGAGGCCTCCTTTTAAGCAAATAATGCTTATGCCAGGAGGCCCCGCTCTTCCATATCCAAACATAACAATAATTTAGTGTGTGAGTGTATGTAGGAGTATGTAATTGTTATGTGTGTGTGTGTGTGTGTGTATGTGTGTGTGTATGTGTGAGTACATTTCTATGGTAGTTGTTCATTTATATGTGAATGTAGATCTTACAATTCACAATTTGAGTACAGAATTATACTCACATTGTGAACTGTAAGAGTGCCTCCGTCTGTTCATATGTTAGTGTCTTTAGCCAATCTATTATATCTTTTTTACAGTCATGAGAATTTTTGTTATATATATATATATATATATATATATATATATATATCTCTTTATTTATTTTATTATACAGGGAAGCTGAACGTTTATTTAACTGTACACTAGCAAAAGTTGTTTTGACCTTAGGTACTTGTGCAACTATATCTTTTCGTCTTTTAGTTGTTAAATTTATGTCATATTGCAAGGTTTTATGTTTTTTAAGGATAAGCTGTATTATATATAATTTTCTGACCGATAGAAGTCCACTGATATGGTAAAGGCTTTCAGTGGGAAATCTAATTTTTTTTAAATACATTACCTTTATCAGAGCTCTTTGTGCTCTTTCCACTTCAATAAACCTGGTTTTAAACGCACCTCCCCATACAGGTATACAGTACACCAAAATAGATTGTACCAGTGCAGTGTATATTTGATTTAGTAATTTTTTTTGAGAATCACAATGTTCCTACAGTGCGATCGATAAATAGAGATTCAGTCAAATTTTGATCGCAACAGGATCGTGAACGAGGTGCTGATAATACGGTATCCAACCGCGTGGATAGTGGGCTTTAGGTAAGTGTGCTAAAGTAACCCCGACAGGCTTTTAGAAACACCCGGCACAGGGCGCGGACCCAATTGTAAGCGTGGTCAACTAACGAATAACGTATACCTACTAATTACACAGCCAAATGTATTTCATGCTACCAATTTCTATATGAAGTGAAATTACAAAATACTCGTAGGTACCGATAAAATAACATTATTGAACACTTTCAGGACTACCTATTACCTATTAGGTAGTACATAAGAACTGTTTTGCATCACAATTCGAAAATTACGCACAAAAACAATTCACAGGTTGGGTACATCCGCACTACCATATAGACACTCCATATAACTCAGTATCAATAAGTAACTGCCAAAACTAACAATTATCTATAGGTACTAACTACGTACGTACAAGTGTACTAGTTTTTAAAGAGTTACTTCCAAGCAATGTCGATTCATTTCCAGAAGATACCCTAGGCAACAATTTAATAAGCAGTAACTTAACCATCATAATAAAAAGTTATGAAAGATCCTCCTACGAGGAGGTTCTTTGATTCTGCAAAGTAATCCTGCGGAGGTAAAGGATGCAGCATCTACGCAACCGTCTCATTTTAAAAATAACGTGACCCTTCCGGGGAACTGGAGATTGAATGGCCTCTTTTACCCGAAGATGCGCGGCCCGGGCCCAGGAAAGGGTAAATTGGTACGTTTGGGGCCACATTTTGTACGAACAGGCCATTATTGAGCCCCGAACTTAGGGAGGTCGATTTACGGGGCGACCTCCAAAACGCTTATGTATAATTTGACCGCTTGATATTTTGGTTCATCTTTTGTTTCTCAAATGAATAAGAATATTTGTGCGGTAAGATTACAATGGATTCATAGTCCATACATCAGTAGAAACTTAAGCATATGTTATATTAAACTAAATAAAATTAGTAAACACTGACCTCCGAACTAGGAAGTTCCTATATCTCGGAGGACAGATCTCTAATAGTGTATCGCATTGGAATTTCTTCTAATAATATGAGAATTTAAATGATCTTTGAGTTTGAAGAAGGTACTAAAACCCTCTGAATTTAGTACATAGAAGAGGTAATGTAATCGCAGAATTGCAATCGTATAACTCTGTACACTTGTCAACTTTACTGTACTTATTCAATTATCTTAGCGTTACCCACGGTCGTGTCATTTTGCAAAATAGAATTAAATTGAAAATCCAAAAAATAAAAATCGTACTAGGAGGCTCTTTTTAGAATAAACGCCGACACAGGTGTCAAATGAACTGAAACGTGATCACATTCCGATTGCCTTTTGTATCTTGTTCGCTAACGCCTCTAATTGGGACGTCCAAATAATTTTATTGGCGAAGTTAAAAGAAAATTTTACCCGATTTTACTGCTGAAAAGGAAAAATTCACTTATTGCAAGAATTTTTATATACTTTGGATGTCAAAGCACTATTTACCTTATAAAAACGGCAATTGGCGTTTGCTCTACGATTTTGGTAAATTAATTGCTTCATTCGACTACTGACGTTTCAGCGGCCGTATTTTCGGCAGCTAAAGCGGCCGAATTATTTTGAAAAT
The DNA here is from genome assembly GCA_947369225.1 of Hofmannophila pseudospretella. Classification (NCBI taxonomy): domain Eukaryota; kingdom Metazoa; phylum Arthropoda; class Insecta; order Lepidoptera; family Oecophoridae; genus Hofmannophila; species Hofmannophila pseudospretella. Next base: position 4,631,639 of record OX376321.1, on the reverse strand, counting down.
ATTTTCAAAAATCGTAATGTACGGAATCCCCGCACAAGTTCTAAAGTACCTACCCATGTTAACTATTGGGTTTTATACATATCATGACGTGTGTGTGTGGTTTTTATTCTAGTGTCAAGATACATACAATTCAATTTAATATGAAAACTACAGTATTTAAGTAACTAAGTATAATATAATTTTCAGCATCATAAAACGACTGTGAATCTGAACTGTGAAATCGAGCTTTTGTCCAATCGACTCACGTCAGTGGTAACCGCAGGATTGAACCTGTGGTTTAAGCCAGTTCGGTTATCGTCCACCACCAATTATTTGCAAACGTTCAACTGTGATATATAAGGTCGAGGAAAAAGTCTTTTCGCTTATTGTATGTATAAACTTGTAATAAAATTTCTTTGGCTGTACTATTTGTATCTGGCTGGTTTCGATGACATTAAAAAGTTTACATAAAAAAAAAAAAAATTAGTAAAATGTTGTTTCCAGCTATTTTTCATTTGGAGTTTCTCCCGCGCTTTTGTCGCGTCCACACCAGCTTTTTTTCGTTGTCTTGCAAATTATTTTACAGTAGTGCTTTTCTAGTAAGAATGGTGTTTTTTAATCGAAGAACGTCTACAAAATGTGATTAATGTGTGGGACAATGAAGTAAAGTCAAATAAGACGCTGCAGCCCGATCCGTACTTGGCTGGATTTTGAAGAGCCATACTGCCTCCGGGACGCCTTCTTCTTTGGTTCGGATGGTGCAGAAGCGTGGAAGATTCTCCCAGATAGCATTGAAATGTGTCACACCAGCATTTTAATGAAGACTTGCAAGAGTTGTTTACATCAGACATGGCTGTATGGGCTCAGTTCCCTTTGCCTTAAAAAAAAAAACAACAAACTATTTTTCATTTGTTTTTCTTTCTGTCAAAATGTGTGAATCTAATGAAGAAATTCGATACATTTTGAAATATTATTACAAAAAAGGAAAAAATGCAACGCAAGCGGCGAAAAAAAATTGTGACGTTTATGGACCTAATGCAGTGTCAGTAAGAGTAGCACAAAGTTGGTTTAAACGTTTTCAATCCGGGAATTTTGATGTCAAAGATGCACCTCGCTCTGATCGCCCTGTTACGGATAAAATTGACGCCATTTTTGAAAAAGTGAAGCAAGATCGGCATATCACTACTAAAAGCTGGGTACACAAAAAAACTCTATATTTGGGTGCCACACGAGCTCACTGAAAGAAACCTAATGAACCGTGTACTCATTTGCGATTCTTTATTGAGACGTAATGAAACCGAACCGTTTTTCAAGAGATTGATAACTGGTGATGAAAAGTGGATCACGTACGACAAGAACGTGCGAAAAAGATCGTGGTCAAAGGTCGGTCAGGCTTTACAGACTGTAACAAAGCCCGGGTTAACTCGCAATAAGGTAATGCTGTGTATATGGTGGGATTGGAAGGGCATTGTTCATTATGAGCTTTTACCGCCGAGCAGAACCATCGATTCGGAACTCTACTGCCAACAACTGATGAGATTAAAGCAAGAATTTGAGAAAAAGCGGCCGGGTTTGATCAATAGAAATGTGGTCTTTCATCACGATAACGCTAGACCACACACATCTTTAGCCACTGAGCAAAAATTACGAGAGTTTGGCTGGGAGGTATGCATCCGCAATATAGTCCTGACCTTGCACCTTCAGATTTCCACATGTTTCGGTCTCTTCAGAATTCGTTAGGCAGTGTCAGGTTAACATCAAGATAGGACTGCCGAAACTAATAGTTGCGTTTTTTTATCAGAAGTCCCAAAATTTCTACAGCAACGGGATCATGTCACTACCTACAAGATGGCAAAAAGTCATCGAACAAAATACTATAATTAAATATAAATCTTTGAAAAAAAAATGTCTTGAGTTTTCATATGAAATGCAAAGAAACTTTTTCCCCGACCTTATATTATTATTCCTGTAGTATTGATTCGAAATAAGTACCCTCGTAGTTCTGAAAGTGGTATGACTCTGTGCAGAATCAGCCTGGGGAGCAAAGAATTTTTAATATAAGTAGGTACTAAGCTCTGCCATGTAGGTCTTTTCCAAGGAGGTACCATCCTTTAGAGAGCGTTGGTGGCATCGTGGTGGCTAGAACGACGGACGCGAATAGTATAAGTTCGAAACTATGCAATTTCATGTCATCTACCAATATTTTTTTCGGTTTTTCCGAAAGACTTACGTACATTGTAAAAATTGAACATGAAAATGTACAATGAAATGTAATCGTGTTATGTATATGTGTGCAAATAAATTTTAATTCATTCATTCATTCATTCATTCACCGACTGCTCTGACGGTGAAGGAAAACATCGTGAGGAAACCTGCACACTCAGATAAGCAGTGTGTGAAATGGGGAAGGCAATGGCAAACCACCCCAAAATCTGCCACGAGATTCGTCCTATGTGATTAATTCCTTAGAATGATCACGACCCCAAGCAATGAGGAATACGATTTAGAAGAAGAAGACCATCATTTGCCTATTTCTGCAGCAAAACAGCAATGCTCGCGTTGCTGTGTTTCGGTTTGAAAAGTAAGAAATCCAGCGTAGTAAAAATCCTTTAATTACATTATTTATTAAACCATTTACCATCAGGTGGCCCGTTTGCTCGTTCGTTCTCTCTTACTCATACAATAAAAAAAAATAGGAATTTTTAATAAAAATAATATTTCTGTATATTTATGTTAATTCGTACTTTATCCGATACCAAAATGTTTTTTTCTAACAGCTCACGCACTGTAAGTACTTATACTACAATTTTATAGAATTAGTCAAAACGTAAGCAAAGAAATAGGGCGATGGTGTGACATGGTGTGACATTTTCCTGGGAATTAATTCCGAAACCATTTCCACTAAAATCACACACCCTTCGTTATTCATAACCATTAATCATAGGTAAAAATACAGGGTCTGGTTACCCTTTGACTTTTGCCGGCAATAGGTGATAATAAGGCGGCCTTAACACTCGCTTACTCCTTAACGGGTGATCGATCACTGTCGGTGTCACCCCGACACGGCCAACACATGAATTATTGTGAGCACACATTGAGCCTTAATCACAAGCGATGAGCGACAAAGCTTATTCAAGGAAAAGCTTAATGGCTAATAAATACACTGGAAGAAATATTTGTTTGATTTAACCATCCCCTTGTTTCCATTTCAGTCTACTAAGATAGTTTGTACGTAGACCTACTTTATAAATAATGATCATTACACGTCAAAAAGCAGGTACTATACACTCATATACCAAGGTATACACAAATACAAATACACAAACTCCCGGAGGAACATAATACACAGGAAAATAATACATTATTTAACAATGCCAATTATAATATTATTATGTCAATTAAATTATTCATTGTTACACTTAACCTCTAAAAATTGGTTCATCTAATCTATAATTTTTTAGTTAGTTAGAGCGTCGGTGGCACAGTGGCCAGGGCACCGGACTCTCATGCGGGAGGTCCGGACTCGAAACCGTGTAGTGCCATGTACCAATGAGTTTTTCGTATTTTTCGAAGACTTACGTACATTTACCGACTGCTCTAACGGTGAAGGAAAATTTCGTGAGGAAACCTGCACACTGAGATAACCAGTGTGTAAAATGGGGTTGGCACAAAAGATCCACAAGGGTCGATATGCCGCTAGGTTATTCCGGGTTATCATAAGGTAAGATCATTTTTAATCTCTAACAAATAATATATCCAACTGTATAAAGTTTTTATTACACTGAAAACAAAATTGTTTTCTTGTTTCAGTGTAATGAATTCTCTCTGAAGTTAGCGAATACTTAGTTGCTGTACCAAATCTCAGGATCTACAATTTAAAAACTTTGTACAAAGTGAAAGTAACTGACTGAGTGCTATTATCGTGGTTCTTCAAAAAGTAAAGTCAGACGAGCATTGTAGTGATTCCTTCCTTCAAATTAATTTTAGATTAAGAAAATGACCAGTAGTCACCGCATCCTTATTGTATTCTGAAATAAACACCTTCAAAGAAAGGTTCATCATCATCAGCAGCAACAGCCTACTCTAGTCCACTGCTGAACATAGGCCTCTCCCAGGGCGCGCCATTGATCCCATTATTAGCATTAGATAGGTATTTGGCACTAATTAATGATCCAGCAAATATAAATATTGTCGAGGAAATAAAGTCCCAATTCCCTGTACACCAGTACATTTATTTCGGTCTAGATTCTAGCTAGACTTATAAACAGGTACCTAGCTACAAGCTATAGCGACTTTAATTAACTTGGTGGAATTGAGACTTTTTGCCACTGCGAACTCTTAGCTAGGGTAGCAAAAGTATCTGTAATTTAAGTTTGTGGGAACACTGCTATTTTGTTTCAAAACTTCATTATTGGCAAAACTTCCATAGTTACGTAATTATTACCAAGTATACATTTGATTAAAGGTAGGTAAATTCATAAGGTTATTTCTAAGGGTTTTTTAAGTCCTATTCTTAGTACAATCTAAATCATTACTTCTAATGGGAAATTTAGTAATAGCCAGGTCATATCATCGGGTGCAAAATGAAATTTTCAAGTCAGTAGGCAAAATCGCTTGCGATCCCATACTGCGTCATTCAAATCACGGTACTCATTCTGGTCTAGTCCTTGATATTATCATCCAGCCGTTTGCGCCAAGGACCTCTCTTTCCTGCGATCTTGCCTTCAAGGATCAATCTTCATCAATAGCTAGGTAGGTAATTTACTTATTTATCTCATCATCATCAATATTCATCAATCCAGCTTTGAATAAAAGCCTTTTTCTCTCTCCTCCATTTCCCGTCCTCCATATCCTCCTTACACGAATTTCACATGATTTAAATTTTGATTGAATCAGTGTACAGGCGGAGTATTATTAAGTATTCTCTGGTACAGATTACCTATCGTTACACCGCGTATATTATTATATGAACACTGCAATACTGCAAACAGGATACGCTTATTTACTATAACTTAAGGTGCACTCTGAAGTGGACGGTAGGGTACTAATTGGCAATTTACAGACGACCCACCTACGTCACAGCTTAAAGTAAACATTGATTCAATAAACTAGGTGTCGGGTGACGAGATTACGTTGAGTGATTTCCAAATTCGATCTCAAGCCTACCCAACATTAGTATTTGGGTGTATGTATCCTTAGTCGGATACCTTCTGAAATTGAAGGGGTATCTAATACCATTACATGTCCCTTTACATTTAGTGTCCATTAGCAAGTTTCTTAGAGTTTACAGATGCTTAAAAAGCAAAATATGGAACGTTTCTCTAGTAATCTTTATGCACTGTAGTTTTTCTGCCAATTTTTTTTGGTAATTTATAGGTACAGGTTTTTTAAGGTAATCACTTTCCACTGACAAACATGGACCTGATCCAAAGCCAGTAGCGACTACCGGTTATTATAGGTATTTCAAACTCCGAGTATAGTTATTCGCACTTAACCAATGGTTTCATTTCTTTATAATTATATAGGTACTTACCTATTCCAATTTTAACATTTACCTCAATAATCACCTAAGGACAATGATTTTTTTTCTGCGAAACCATAAATCAAATATTATTTTCTTGCTTGTAACTATCTAGGGAATTAAGGAGTAATTAAACGAAGAACCCGCAGATTACACACGAAACTGTCCAAGAAAGAGCAATATCGAATAGGTAGGTAGAGGTTAAAAATACCAGGTAGAACTATTGGACTGGGACTTAAGTATTGGGTAGACATTAGTTCGGCTGTGATCACTAGGCCGTTCTAATTAGGGAAGATAATTTGTTCAATTGTCCTGGTTTTGGTGTATAGAGTTAGGGCTCGAAGGGCTGAGTAACAAATGGGAGTGGGAACAAATACCTTTCTCCTCTCTAATGGATGACACGCCATATCTAGATAGGGACAAGACTATTTACTAAATATAAATCTCCTTTCTCTCTCTCTCTCTTTCATCAACCCATAGATTAAAGAGAAATTAGTCTCCCTGGGGCGAGCGTTAGTTCCTTCATGCATCAACCTACTCGTATTAACATCCCCACAATTGGGCACAAACTATAAACCAAACAGGCTATAGACCAAATTGTTTTTGGGGAAAATCCATGTTTAAGTCTTTAATTCTTAAAGTCCATATTAGACTGCAAATTTAAAGAATTTTTACGAATGAGACGACGAATAAGACCAAAAACAGTCGGCTATTTTAATATCTATAATATTCTACCACTTTTCGACAGACGCACAAGCCCTTTAGGAATCTTTGCTTCCCCTACAATATACCTTTAAAATACCCATCTAAAGACTTTAGCACCTGAAGCTTTGATAGGGTTATCCCAGACGTTTGGCTGAGAATAGGCAACACCGTTGTTCCCAGAGAGCTAAAATTATCAAATTATTGGCGGCAACTTGACAACGTATCAATTATCCCCGTCACATGTTAGCAACAGCAGAGCTATTGGTCTGAATTGAAATGTAGATTGTAGGGCTTGATCGACGCGATGCTCTGATATTAGCACATCGCCGTCACATCGTCGTCCTCTCGTCGAAGTGGGTACTCGCATGTTAGAATCATTTGTTATTCTAATTTTGTATTGGAATAGACCAAACTGTAAGATAAATACAGATTACCTATTCGTAATGGAAAATAGACTCAGTGAAAATAATATCTTCATATGGAAATAAACTGATCAATTCTGCATTCTATTTTGTTATCGCATTTTAGAAAATTATTCTATTTAAAAAATATATCATATTTAAAAAATATTATCTTATTTTTATTTTCATTTTAAAGCAAAATGTAGGTATTCCAAACATCGGATCTATGCTTAATTAATTATCAAATATACTCGTACATTTCTCAATTTGACATGTATGTACGAGTAGGATAGGTTTTCTTTACAACAATTTTCCATGTACGAGTACCAAGAGTAATGAAATTTACATAATGTATAACTTCACCGTAACAACATGGAGTCTAGACCCTAGAATTTTATCAGATACAGACAAATTAGTCAGTGCTCTACCTCCTCTGTTTTCATTTACCTCCTTATCCCTCCTACATCCACTAATTCACATGCATAATTAAAACCGTGAACTGAGTCAATGAACTCTCATCCGAACATCGCTGGCTGTGTTCTAATTTAGTGTGACACAACACCTAAGGCATAGAGTAATAATTAAACTATAAACTATATTAACTGGAATGAGAATTACCAATTTGGCATCTACATAAACTATATGTAGATGTATGTATGCAACATTAATTTGGATGATATTCTATTCCATACAATTGCCATCGCCAAGCCTAAAAAAGTATTTAAGGAAAAAAAACCATTTGGTAGGTATAAAAATAAATGTAGGTACAAAAAATTAAATTTGTATTTGTTACGGGCGAAGTCCGTAAGGTGTGCAGAGTTAGCACTACCCGGGCAGTGTCGACTTTGCACAGAGCTTCTGGGCAGAGTTCAGAAATATTGATTATCAGGCTGTGCCCGGGCATTGTCAACACAGTTGAACTAGTAGTGGGCCAAGTCGAAGCGGTATTCTTTGTGTGGTTGTTATAATGCAACCTAACATAACCTTCTAACTCTTTTTCCCATAATCCCCTAACGACACCCCAACCGCGAACTCTGTCCAGAGGCTCTGTGCAAAATCGTCACTACCCGAGCACTACCAATGAGTTTTTCGTATTTTTCTAAGACTTACGTACATTTACCGACTGCTCTGACAGTAAAGGAAAACATAGTGAGGAAACCCGCACACTGAGTTGACCAGTGTGTAAAATGGGGTAGGCACAAAATATCCTCAAGGGTCGAAGTGCCGCTGGGGTTATTCCCGGCCCCCTATCAAAAGATAAGACCCGAGCAGTGATCCCGCACACCCCGCCGCGTACTTCGCCCGTAACATACGAGTATATAATGCATCTAATTTGGGCACTCTGTACTAGCGAACTAAATCCCTTAATCTCAAAAGAGCATGGATGAAAAAAAATAGTCTCCCCAGCTCCCCACAGATGCTGTAGTTCTAAGCATACAATTTCATTCATTCTTTCCATTGAGCATTCGGATGTGAATATTTCTGTCAATTTTTCTGGGACTAGTCCGAATCAAATCAATCTTCATTTCGTTACCCCTAATCCGTCCTCATATTACTGAATACTCATCCCAAATGGATTTCTGATAATACCTACCACAAACCAATCTGCTTGCATTGATGCAAATTAAATGGTAATCAGATAATCATAGTTCCATCAGCAAGCCAAAGCGAACAATAGTTTTCAATTAGGAGATTAAAGTAGGTATTAGGGTTTTGTGTATTTATACAATCCAATTTTTTTTTATAGACGAGCAAACAGGCCACCTGATTGTAAGTAGTAACCGTCGCCCATAGACATCTCACCTCACTATAAATGGTTTTAGATGCGCTGTTAACCTTGAGGATTAAGATGGAGTGCCTCATGTGCCGGTAATTATGCTGGCTGTCTTACCCTTCAAACCGAAACTGCTTTTCGGTAGAAATAATTATCATATCATATAATAATTTATTGTTAAAAAATGTTTACAAGTCAACAGTTTAAATAAGTACAAAAATAAATTAATAAATTAATTTTTAAAAACTAAAAATAATTTAAAATACATTTACAATTAATTTAAAAAATACAATCATTAATAAACAATTAATAAGTACCTAATATAGGTAATGTACAAAATGTACAATGTACAAAAGAGTAGTAGTAAGCTTTTCCTATAAGCCATTTTTAAGCTTATTCTTGAACGCATTGGTGGAGGTTGCACTCGCCACATCCTCTGGCAAACGGTTATATTCTGTCTGTCCCAGTACATATACGGACTCCTCTGACTTTTATAGTCTAGTGTTTAAAGTAGTGGTACCATCGTTGACTGACTCTGATATAGTTATACCACCTTAACTATTACAAATATCATATTAGCCATCAATCATTTTCAACACAATAATACTGCACACCATGGACGCCAGACAATGGTTCCTAAATCCTTGCAATCCAACTAAACCTTCTGCTTTGGTGTAAAATCGATGCCAATCAGATATGCGGTCCATCAGCAGACAGCGCTAACACTAATGGAACAGTGCTGGCAATCAAGAGATTGAAATCTTGCATCTTGTTGGTTAGCAATGCTAAATTGCTAACTACTCACTCGCTTACTAGACTTGTACATCACATAGAGCTGTAAGATACCCAGTATCTTATCTTATGATAGGGGGCCGGGAATAAACCCAGCGGCACTTGAGGATCTTTTGTGCCTATCCCATTTTACACACTGGTCATCTCAGTGTGCAGGTTTTCTCACGATGTTTTCCTTCACCGTTAGAGCCGTCGGTAAATGTACGTAAGTCTTCGAAAAATACGAAATACTCATTGGTACATGGCACTCCACGGTTTCGAACACGAACCACCCGCATGGGAGTTCGGTGTCCTAGCCACTGTGCCATCGACGCACTTAAAAAAAACCAATAGGTATGTCAGACAATGTCGGACAATGTTCAAGGTAATAATTAATAATAATTTAAAATAGTATTTATGCGAGTGACATCAAATTATTAGCTATTTTTTAGTATTTCACTGGCTTTTGTGTTACTATATTGTCGACTATTATTATGTACTACTTTAGCTGTTTGTTTTTTAATTAAAAAATGTTGAAGGTAATGAGACAATCTTCCTATCCGAATAGTTGAAGTCCACTACCTATCATATCGGTATTTTACTTACGGTGACGCCTAAAATAAATAAATGTAAATAGAGGTATTTTTTGTAGTTAATTTTATGTTGTAAAGCGAATAACTAAGAAAAAATGTAAATATAAGTTATTAGGGTAGTGGAGCGTCGGTGGCACAATGGCTAGGACACCGGACGCCCATGCTGGAGGTCCGGGATCGAAACCGTGCTGTGCCATGTACCAATGAGTGTTTCGTATTTTTCAAACACTTACGTACATTTACCGACTGCTCTAACGGTGAAGGAAAACATCGTGAAGAAACCTGCACACTGAGATGACCAGTGTGTAAAATGAGGTAGGCACAAAAGATCGAAGTGCCTCGGGGGTTATTCCCGGCCCCCTATCATAAGACAAGATAAGAAGAAGGTTACCATTTGAAATATGAGCCCGAAAAAACTACGATTAATTAAACCAATGATAATGATAGTCTATTATAGTCTAATCTCATTGCCCGCCAAACTACAAAAACAGTAATTGGTAAGGTTTGACAGCTCTATATAGATAAATTCGTTAGTACACTCGCTGTTCTGCACAGGGGCAATCAAGATATGTTAATAGCGGTGTTTGATATTCAAAGGCGGGTACAGAGAAGCCTCTTTACTGGCTCGTCAGCGGTATCTTGACCACTCTGCACTTGACAGCTTTAGTAATTACCATTGTCTACGGTCTTTATGTTAGTAGACTGGTTGTAATATTAATATAAGACCGACGTTTAGAACAATAAACTAGAGATAGACACAAATAATTTGTAGAGGCGAAGTGGAGAGTAGGAAGATTTTTTTTGAGCTGAGAGAAGGGGTGAACCTAATTCCTAATAGATCGAAAATCATTTCCTCATGCAGAATTCAGTGCTTGCTCTAAAACAACTAAAGCTCACTTTGAATTTATCAATCTATGTTGTCGTGGCTTCTTGCTGGTGGTATCCATTTATCTATTTCTGAAGGTGGTATGAATATGTACAGAAGTATCCTGAGTTGGTTTCTGTCGCAAAGCTGCAAAGCTTTCATTGCTGTGTTTCTGTTTGAACTGTAGAAAGCCATGCAGTGTAGTTACCGGCACATGAGGCACTCCATCTAACATCTGAATATTAGCAGCGCACGTGCTCGATGTTTTGTAACATCAGATTCGCTTCACAGTTCATTTTGTTATTACAGTTTGTGCTCTGAGTTATCTGACCCACAAATCTGACATATTGTCTGATATGTTGGCTACTGTACAACGGTAAAAACAAGCTTTCTTTCAAAGGTCAGCACTTGCTATAAATTGTTATGAACAGCGTTTTATAAGGAATGGGCAATTTTATGGCCGCTATACAAATGTCAGTGGGCAGTGGCGGAGTTGTCTGAGGGGCCATTCGTGCCACATGCGCCAGACTTTGATTGTACTTTGCGGGTATCATAGGCGCTATCAGGCTCGCAAAGTTATTTGCTGTGTTCTAGAAAAACATCTCGTGATGTGAGATTAATTTTTGACATCAAAATAAATTATTAAGTAAAGTAAAGTAAAATACACTTTATTGCACAAATAGAAAACAACAAACAAAAGAAAGGTTTGCCTGAAGGTTGCCTGGAAGAGGTCTTCCAGGCAACCTTCAGGCAGAGGAAATGATTTCGAGAAAGAGGTAGTAGGTGTGCAATCAATGTAGAAAACGATATATAAGAGAATTTTATTTACACAACAATAACATACTTATAAATACCAAGGTAAATGATTACCATACTATACTTACTAAGTACATAATATAAATTGACAGATATATATGTAAACTTAAATAAATAATGATAAACATACATAAAATAATACATAGACTACATAAACTAAAATATTATTATATAATATCTGGACCTCAGAAGCATAACACTGTAAGTCCGTTTTTTACCGTTTTGTGTTTTTTAGGCTATCATAAAGAATCGCGTATTTTCTATCTAGCCATAAAACTGTATTTACACAAAGACTGTCATAAGACCGAATTCTTGAATTGCATTACACTGTAACTATAGCTTGGTGTTGCAACGCATTTTATTGTAACTAAAATACAATAAAATGCTACGAAAAGGAAAAAACATTTTATTGTATCTGTGTAATTACATTTTCTGCATCGATACATAACAAATCAGTAGCTCAGAAGCATAAAATTGTAAGTCCGTTTATTTAATGTAAGTATGGAGTTACATTGTTCTGCAGCGATATTTATCAAGTTGCCGTTTAATGTATGTGCGGAGTTACACTGTTCTGCAGCGATACTAATGAAGTTACATTTTAATGTAAGTGTGGAGTTACAGTCTTATGCCCCACTCGATTTTTGGCTACGAGGCGGGGGGTACGCCAGTCTATAAAAAGAACGCGGGAGTTACCACAAATCGAACTCGGCGTCGCACCTCGACGAGATATACACGTTTTGATGCGGCGAGCAAAAATAATGAGTAATAACTAATCGTCGCAATTGTTGCCCACTTCTAGTTACAGCTATTTCCCACACAGAGAAGTTAAACAATAATACCTACATAAGAATAACTAATAAAGTCACTAAAATTGTAATTCAGCAAAAACATAAGAACGAAGGCAGAAGAAATCGCGCTAAAGCTGGTTTATTCTTATTCGTATCATACGTAACGTGATAGATAAGTACGAGGTAGGTAGGTATAGTACGAAATTATGGAATAATGTTATCAAAAGTAGATATTGGGAATACATATTATAGACAGTGAGCTTAGCCTACTCTCTAATAAAATCAAAATAAAATGATTCCTCAAATATTATTTCATAAGAGGCACTGTACCATTATCCTATTTTCATCGAGATGTTCAAAGGCAACGTTAATCAAAGGAAAAAACATGCAAATGTATTTTCTTTCCAAACATTTCCAATAAAGAGATCGTTTTCATACGTGTTGCTTGTTTCCACATTTTCTGGTAAACATGAAATTCACAAAAAAAAAATATGTCAGCGAAAGCCAGTATGAAAGGGACTGACGGCATTAGAATTTCATCTATGTTTAATGAATGTATGCATATTCGCGATATATGAATATACCGATTTTAATACCTTCACAAACATCATCTTCATATTCTTGGGAATATAATAGAATAGGATTATATGTATAGAAAAGGCTGCAAAAATTGCAAAATTATATGAGTATAATTTTGCAATTTTTGCAGCCTTTTCTATTTTACGTAATTGTAAAAGCATGACGTAACCGAGAGTTCCTGGTGTCCCGATGGTGTTTAATAAATGAGTATGAGTACTCATTTATTAAACACCATCGGGACACCAGGAACTCTTGGTTACGTTATGCTTTTACAATTACGTAAAATTTAAAACACAATTCCTGCTAACCACAAACATAACTGGACAGGAGCGAACAGACCAGCCGATTTACATAGAAAAAAATTGGCTAAAAATTAAGATTGTAGCAGCTGTAAAGAGGCTTTGTCATTTATCTAAATTAATAAATAATAAAAGTATAAAGTGCTGTAAAGGGGCATTGTCGTACAAATAATAATTATAATAAATTATACCTGCTGTAAAAGGGCATTGTGAATTGTCACATGTCATAAAGTCTATAAAAATATAGCCACAAAATAAAGTTATAATACAATAATCAATTATGAAAATACAATGTCAGTATATATTATATAATTAACTGCTTCAAAGAGTCATTGTCAATTTATTAATACCTATCTAGTTGCAAAACTTTCTAGGTCATTTCTTTTTCGTATAAAACTTCTTTAACGTTTTAATTACACACATATTTTCCATGTTCGAGTCAAAACAAAATTATCTGTCTGTCTACTGTATCCGTATCCATCGCGATATTCACTACATGTATGCTGAGTATTCAATTTAGATCCTGTTCCTTTGTGAGATCGCAGTGCAAGGTTCAATTTTCTACATACAGTCCTGCATGTATCAATGGCGAACTGCTGTTCAATGTAAATTTTATCGAAGAACATTTCTCTCTGCTATCATTCCTTCAGGTGTTACGAGTATTTCGTGAAATATGCTTACATTTTCCATTGAGCTTTGCTTGGTATTTTAAAGTTAATACGTAAAGTAGGTAAGTCTCTATTTTTCATTAATTCTATGAAACTTTAGGCAATTTTAAAGTTCATGTATTTGTAAAATCATGTTCGATAAAATTGCAAGCACTTAATTACTACTTTTATTATCATCGTTTTGTTACAACAATTCTATGTTCATTCGTATTTCGATATAAAATCAAATAATAAAAAACATTTTATATTTAAAGCAATTCTTGTAAAAACTGTGGTATTCAAATCCCCTACAACTTGTATTCGACCGCATTCCACTTCCATTATAGCATAACTCGATAAACCTCCATGGAGTATAAAGGCTCCTTTAAGGTGATTAAAGTGAGCAAAGTTCGTCCAGAACTTTGAACCACGAACGCGATATTAATACTCTCCAATTAAGTTCCCCAAGTTCCTATATCTGAAACGTGCCTCGAACAGTTTAAAGATAGTTCAGATTAGCCAAATACGCTTGTGTTGATCTGGGGTTTTCATGAAAACGGCTCTGGAATTCTATTGCGAATTATAGATACAGAATATAAGAAAATACTTAAGCAATCGAATTCATGGGGTCTATAGTTTGATCAACTTTTGGAAAACAGTACATATGCATAGTGGCAGTTGCATGATTTTTTAAATCTATTTGTTTTTTGATGTTTCGGTTTAAAATAAGTAAAACATTAATTTTGTTTAAAATTCAAAATACTTATTTCTACAAGAGAATGCCTGTCTTATTATCGACACTAACTACACCCCTAAATGTTTACCGGCAAACATACATAAAGCCTAAATTCAAGCTCATTTCTCGCAGAGGCAAACAAACTTTAAGTCTCTTTATAAAGTCAAACAGTTTTGGGCGACAGTGAGTAAAAAAGCAATGTCGGTCGTAAGGCTTTCCACAAATCAATCTCTGTTTCTATTTAAACCATTTTATCGCAACTATGTATCTTTATGTCTAGAAATAAGGTTTATTTTATGGGAAATATATTCTCGTAGACGCAAAGTTCGTTTGCAGGTAGTACAATACATCAATTTAACTGCAGCGTGGTTTATTTATCAACTTTGTGTCCGATGTGTACACTATCTTAATGGTCGCAAAAGTTGAAGTGCTGTAAATTTACGCACACCCATGAGGCCATTACATTACAATGTCACACTGAAGCGATACCCTTTCCTACAATGTTACTACTCAGGTTACTATGCCTACTATGTTACTATGCCACCTTGAAGATATAATTTTCTCATAGCACTTCAATAGGTAGAGATCTGTTACTTGTAGGTAGGTACCTAGACTTTTACCAGATTTTTGTTTCAGCGAAGGTTAAAAGATTTAAGAGCGTCGGTGGCGTCGTGGCTAAGACGTCGGACTCTCATTCGAGAGGTCCAAGTTCAAAACCAGGCAATGCCATGTACCTATGAGTTTTTCGATATTTTCGAAAGACTTTCGTACATTTACCGACTGTTCTGACAGTGTAGGAAAACATCGTGAGGAAACCTGCATACTGAGATAACCAGTGTGTGAAATGGGGAATGCAATGGAAAACTACCCCATTAAATCTATAACGAGAGTGGTTCTATGTGATTAATTCCTTAGAATGATCACGACCATGCAATAAGGAAAAACGACTTAGAAGAGATATTATTTTTTTAAAATACAGAGATGAATACAAACTTATAACTTTCAGTAGACATTTACCAGGCGCAACTTTTACTTGTATCAGTACAAAGGCAAGCATATCTTCCAACTTACAATAAACTTAAAACAATACATAACTGTGGTAAACGATGCAGTAAAACTCAGAACACAGAATAAAGTTATAACGAAGAATAGCGTCAGCGTAGTAAAAAGAACTTCAACGAGGAAAATGAATAAACAACAACAGAGATATTCAACTCGGCAACAGAAATGTGACAAGAAACAGCGAGTATTTAAAACAAGACGAGGCCACGGTTTACATTTCATTCCAAATTTCACTAAGAGCGAGTTGGAACAAGCGATCGAGTTCCGCTAAGAGCCTCGGTAAACAACTTGACATCGGATACTGCTTAGGAACGAATTTGCAATCACTGTTGTTTACCTTTGCAGCATCCTTTGTAAACAAGAAGGCATGGAAAGTTTTGTTTACCGCACAAGTTTTATCATAAGTGGGCTCAAAATAATAATTTGAGGTCAAGAGGAGATCGTTAGATAATGCGTGCTGTTGATATAATGCTGCTGTTGATAAATAGACACCAGTATTAATAGCAAACAAATCTTAAAGTCGCAAGAGGCAGTGTTCGTGAAACGAACGTCTCTCGAGGGGCCTGAGGCAGTAGCGGGGGCGCAAATGTCAAAAATTAAAAAATATTTTCGGTGATCTGTTATCTCAACGGACACAACAAGAATTGTGCAACGAATTGTTTCCCTCTTTAAAATAACTAGTTGCTAATTACACGTTTGTTGAACCAGTTTTTGCATTTTTCAACAGTTTCTTATTATATCTATTTATCAGCATATTTGAGGAGCTCGTAGCCTAGTTGCGAGCACGGTCCGAAAGTGATCGTGCAGGTTTAGCGACGTGGGCGCGGTCGGTACCTGGATGGGTGACCGCTAGTGGCATGTTTCATCTGAACTCCTCCGTGCCTCGGAAAGCACGTTAAACAGTCGGCCCAGGTTGTTGTCGTTTGACTGCAGTCGTTAAGCCATGTCAGATGCCTACGGGCGGCCTGAACAAGTCTGATAAAAAGGTTGGCCACTAACCATACGATGAGCAAGCAAGCAACCAGCATAATACAGTCCACTTTTATTTCGACCAACAACCAACGGATCCCACCGTCGACACCAACGAGGACGTTGGTTACAGGCAGTATATGTTGTCAAGGGTCCAGTGAATACTATTGTCATGCTTCAAAGTGTGAATTACAATATTATATTAATCGTCATAATCTACCTAGCTTATCCCGGTTGTTGGCCCGGGACTTCTGCCTTGCACTCTCTCCTTTACCTTGACTTGAGCGTTTTCTTCCCTCTTTATTTCTCCCTCAGTTACAAGACCAAGGCATTAATTCCCAACGTTTATCCCTGAGGTATTCGTTTGCTGATATTACCATTTCCGTGGCTTGTCATAAATCAACTGAGCTACGATGGTTCATCCAGTTAGAGTGAAATTAGTCAACCCTTTCGTGGGCGATTTTTGAAAAGAAATGCTTATTCTAAGCCTACCTTTTCAAACATACTGTGAAAACTGTTTCGTTATATGTAATCAATGGTATATATACACCTGTAGTCTGAAAACAGTGACTAGAAAACTATTGGTAAGTAACCGAGGTCACATTTATTTTTACACACATACTCGTAGTAAACCAATTTTGCTATTTTCATTCAATATAACTTTATTAATGACGTATTATTGACGTGATGAGTATTAAATTACATACTGTTTCGCGTTATTTATTAGATATCCGGTTTCGATGTGTAAACGAAACCGATCGTAAATTTAAAAAAATCATGAAACAGTACTGTTGCACAAAAGTTAGTGCAAGATCTGTCCAACCGGTTGGTCCTCGTCTCCGGAGACCTCAGGGCCGGCACGTACCTCGCTCAGAGACTCAGTCTCGCGATTCAGTGAGGTAACGCGGCCAGGCGTCCTGGGGATCATGCCGTATGCTGGCAATTTAACGACGTGTTCGGCTGGTAAGCTTTTTTTAGTCATAAGTTTGTGTACACTGTTTATTTGTACATAATAATTAAACAGTAGGTATATAAAAATAAGAATAAATTTTATTTATACATTGTACACATACATAGGAACAGGTAGTAATTCGACAAGTAAAACGATGTAGTTTAAAACCATTGTGTTATTGTTTTAAAGATAACACAGCAAAGAGTTCAGATTCCCATGCACACCTAGGCTAAAAGCCTGTCCCTTGGGGGTCGACATTCAACGATTAATAAATACTAGCTGCACCCCAGCGGCTTCGCTCGCGTTAATTTTTTTTACTCAGAAACCTTCCCGGGCGTGCTCACAACAACTTACCAAAGTTTCATCGCAATCGGATGAATGGTATAGAAACGCATAGAGCACAAACAAAGAAACATTCATTTTTATATATATAGACAATTTAATACTCATCCATCATATAAGTATAAGGTAGGTATAAGTATAAGTTTCACCACAGAGTAGTAGGTATGTATATACCGATTCACCAAGAACCAACAACAGCAAGTATAAAAGTTATGTTATTTCTAATAGTTTGGTTATCCTTTTTTTGTCAGTGCAATCTTATATAGATAAATGTGGTTGAAATTCTGACATCACTTCATATTAGCAGGCTCGCTTCGTTGTCAAATTGGCGTAAGTACATAACTGGCAGGACTGAGTGACTGGCGGGCATGAAGCAATAGAGATTGCTGTCGGGTATTAAACTCAATAAATTAGACTCAGTTAAACTTGTCGATGACGTGTGCGCGCTACCCGCAAACCGACGAAACTTACTCATGTCATATCTATGTTGTAACTTGTCTACAGTTCTCTAGGCTCAATGTAAAGTTATGGTTTATGTTGTGTGTTTTCATCAGCCATTCCATTACGAGCGGCTCATAGCCTAGCTGCGGGCGTGGTCATAAAGTGATGATGCAAGTTAAGTCACATAGGGCGATGTCAGAGCCAGGTTCTCGCCCGCTAGTAGCACATTTCATCAGAGTCAGTCACTCCGTGCCTCGGAGAGCACGACGCTATGGCTTGACCACAACAACCGGGACCGACTGTTTAACGTCCGAGGCACGGAGTGACTGACTCTGATGAAATTTGCCACTAGCGGGCGCCCATCCTGGCTCTGACATTGCCTTATCTGCCTTAACTTGCATGCTTGCTGTCAGATATGTCACATATGTCTGACAGCAGCCATTAATTAGTCAGAGGCCTACGGGCGGCTTGAACAACTCTGACAATAGGTTAGCATCTAGTCATACAATAAACAAAGAGTCATTTCATTGCTCATTAGGTACATGAAGTTTTAGTCTTTATGGCCACAATCTCGATGAGTGTAGCCAGAACAGAAAAATGTGATCCAGGGAGCCTAACAGAAATATAGATATGTACAGTAGAAGACGCACATCAAGCTTTGTGGAACCCTGTCGCAATAACTTTTTGTTATGATTCCTTTCCATTTGTATGAATGTATCAAATGAGTTAAAGCATACTAAAGGGTAAATGATCAGGCTACTGTTTTTCACTCAGTTAGGTCTTCAAACGGACGTCCCAGATACCGCTGGCGCGATGAAGTGGAGAAGGATCTGTGGGAGCTCCGGGCGCCTGACTGGCTCGAGACTGTGCAGGAGAGAGAGCGATGGTGCTCTTTGGTATCGGAGGCCAAGATCCACTTCGGGTCGCTGCGCCAGCGGAGTAAGTAAGTAGGTCTTCAAACATAAACAGTAATCCCATGACTCCCAATTATAAAACCTGTTTTAAAATTATGAACTCGGTTTAAGTTATTCATAAATAATTAATACTTTCACTTTCACCTCTAAAAGGATAACTCAACCTCATTTTCATTCATAAATAAATTACATACATACATAAAGTCACGTCTACAACACAAAAAAGTAAAAGAAAAAAAAACACATTTTGTTGCTAAAAATAATAATAATACATATTGAGTAATACAAAAATAAAAAAAATATAGATATTTTGTGTCCATAATTCTCGAAGGGGTGGACAGAAGAACCACCGATAGGTAGTTCCCACTTTTCGCAGCAAGATTTAGTGGACAAACGTGATAGGTAGCGAGCCTGTCGCCGTCTACTAGGTGTTAGAGTAGAATAGCATCTACAAAATCCCTTAGTCTCGTACGAAGAGTTGGGGTGGTGCTATTCTTTATAGCCGACACGATACGCCACCATACATAAACTAGCCCACTATATTAGAAATCGGTTAAAGATTTAGGTATCTGGAACTTTTAAAGTCAGTTATAAGAAATCAACCTCCATTAAAACATACGAGTAGTTACTCCATCCCTCTCTACGTCAATCTGGAAATTTATCACTAAACTTAAGGTAGCCAGAATTTAAAGGAAGAATGATGCAATTGGCCGTCATGTGGAATGATGATGATGAAGCAACTAGTCTAGTCATGTCTCTCATGCGTCATGAGCGATTCAATCGAACGCCCCCAGGGCCGGACCTCCCATTACCCAGTCTGTCGAACTTTAACGGCTCAGATTTGAAATTATTAGCTCCAGACCGCCCCAGGCACGGCTCGCAATTGATACTTACCTCTTGGAGCCCGCAACTTTACCTCCGGGACGTGTTCCAATTACGTCTAACGTTTGAGTGGCAGCCGCCTTTTAAGATCAATTAAGGAATCGTGGGGCGTGGAGCTACCCTCACGGATATGTCAACATTTAGTGGATAATCCGTGAACTCGAGGGATTTGATGGGAATTACCCAGCCGATGTCATATGTATTTTACTCCTAATTTTACGTAATGTAACTATTACGTATTATCATGAAGTTAAATACCCGCTGCTGCTGGAGAGCGGTCATCTTCTTACAGAGACTTTACTATTTGTTCTGTAACATCCTTTAATGGAGTATGAACCTTTTTCGATATAAAATTCTTCTAATGATCATACTGGTACACATTTTCCTCTTTATAAGAATATTACAGATCACTAGATCCACGGGACTTATTTTAACACATACTCATACGTTGTAGGCTACATAGAGCCATTACACAGTAACAGTTGTCCATTAAATAAATGAAAATACTAAAATTTCAATCTTCTTGAATTAGGATTTGGAGAAGAAAATATCAGCTCTGTCACTGCTCTTTCTTAGGACACTATAGTTTCGATTTCTTTTGAATACGGATTGTTTATTTTTTTTTATTATTCCATTACTCGTGTTCACATGTTCATGTTTTCATTTCTCATGTTTGTTCATGCATTATTTATAAATGGGTTAATGAATGTACCTATTTAGGTTAAATTTTATTCAAGAATTTCTATGGAGTATTATTTTTCGACGTCCCACAATTTCCACGAAATTCTGTAAAACATTTCAAATTATGACGTAATAAATAATTCAGAATCACAATTACAGTTGGCGCCATTCCGGGAATCACGTGGAAACCGGGATATTGAACCGTTGTCGGTGATTTTTTTTCATTCCGTTTCTAATAAATCAATCCGACACTTCGACAGGCGTGACGAAAGGTCCCGGCTCGAATTGTTCCCGGGGAATATTCTATTCTGTTTTAAATTGCGTATAGTGATTGACAGACACTAAGTAATTAAAGATCACTATACTTTAAAACTGGATAGTTATTTTATTACTTCGGATATTCATACGGGATGTTATCAACAATATTCACCTTTTATCAAGAGTTTTCATCATGATTAATAAGCATTTACCCCAAAAGTCAAATGTGTAATCAAAAATTCAACATTACCTCCCGATAAAATAGTGAATGTTTTTCAAGTGTTTCTTAGGAATTTTCTCAAAATTTATCTAAATAATTGCGTCCAATCTTTTAACTGAGCTTTTGTTTAGGTTTCCTCGATCCTTATAAACATTCTAAAGAGATCTCGCCGAGTCCCGGAAATTAAAACAGAAATCCCGGAGTGTCAATTTCCCAAAACCTTGAATGCAATTTAATAAACATAAAGACAATGTTCAGCTTAGAAAGCACCCAAAACAATGAGCGTTTTTACACCGACGAGGGTTGAGTAGGGCCACTAATTTACAAAATAAGGAGATATGCTACATCTATCGCAAGCAACAGCATGACTAAGCAAGTTCAAAAATCATGATGTTTTTCGATTATTTTTAACTATCATTTGCTAATCTTATGGCGTCTCATAGCCGCCATTTCGCAAAATTTAAAAAATTATCCTATGACACGCGGATAATCAAAACGAATCCAAAATACACATTATGTTAACACACACACACGCACACACACATACACACACACACACACACACACACACACGTTAAGTAGTTCAGACGCTGTAAGGGAACCGTAGAACTTACTAAGCGGTCACCCATCCTGATACCGACCGCGCCAGCGTTGCTTAAAGTGCACGATCACTTTCGGACCGTGCTCGCAACTAGGCTACGAGCTCCTCGTACATACCTACTAAAACATACCTACTAAAACCCCCAAGCACACTCCAACCTGTTTCGTATCTCCGTGTGTAACAATGCGGAAAAAATACTCGTACTTTGTTTATAAAAGATCCACCTTATCTCGAAGGAAACGAGCTTACTGAAAGTATTATGCAAAACTCTGTTTGTTTGATGAATTTCGTTAGCCCAGCTGAGGTATCTCTGGTAAAGAGAAACATTTCTCTCGTTATCTGTTACCTAACTTTTTACTAAAGCTAAATAATATAATTAAGCTCTACTTTTGCAAATCTTTTTTAGTCGTAAGTTTCTGTACTTTGTGTACAATTTTGAATTTTGAAAAAAACTGCTTCATTATGTCTGTAATGATTTATAACCATATACCAGCAGATATCAGACAGTTGCCCTCAAAAGGTCTAAATACAAAACTTAAAGCATGACTGATTGAAAATTGTTTTTATTCAATAAAATATTATTAATTTTATTGTATTATTACGATTTATAACCTATTATTATTTTTCATGACGCAAAAAATTTTGCACGCCAAAATAATCGCGAAACATGTATGATCTATTCCAATAATCAACTATCTTATATGTACCATGTTTCGTGCGAATAAAATAAATTTCATTTCATTTAAGTTGTCTATAAATGGTACTGAATTAAAGTAAACTATGTAACTATTAAAGTTTACTATCGTATTGTTTCTTGTGATTGTTGAACTCATCTACAAAGTGGCATTGATTCCGGGGTGGCCGCCATTAGCGACGATCGCTAAATCGACCCGCTCACTCGAACACACTGTAGTATGTATATGAGTTAGCGTGACAGTTTCATTGGGTTTAGCTTTAGATTTGGCAGCCACTCCGGTATCGATAATTGCCAGCTGTATTGATAATTGGGAATTTTGAATCCGTTCCAATGTGTATAAATTACGTGCAAAGTCGGAAAATTCAACTTTCTAAAATCTTTGGCTCTCCGTGTCTACTTCTGATGATGAAAATACACTTTACGATTATAATTTCAGTTTCATATTGTGTTCAATAAAAGTTCTTGAGTCTATTTCCACTGCCAAGTATAAATGAATGGATTAATTATTTAATCACCTATCGTCATCATCATCGGGTGCCATCTTTAGAATGGAGGAGTACCATTTTAAAGATTTTGAACTAAGGATACCATAAGCTAGACTAGACGCCTTTAACATACTGCAACGATTTTGAAACGTTTCTAAATCACTGAAGTGAGCTAAAGGCTTTAACTATCATTTATATCAAGTCGCCATGTTTCGAAATGCGAAATAACCAAACGAGATCTACTCCAAAGTTCTTTGAGAAGCCAGATGGAAAATTCTTACTTCCTATTAAGGACATTTCTTGGGGCTATTCATTACCCCCGACCCCTGACTTGAAACTAGCACCGCAGTTCTTGCATTGGGTGGAAAATTTCACGAGAATTTCGTGAATCCTGAAATGTAAGGGAGGTTATTATCACGACTTTGTAAAATAGAACTTGGATTCCGAATGCAAAAACTTCTTTAGCAGTTAAGTGTACAATGTTGTGCGTTTTTAAGTGGGGTGACCTAACCAGGGTCAAATTGTAAATTTGAATATTATACTCATACTCATACCATTTATTGCTTATCATGTGTTACAATTGGTCTTAAAAAATATATATTATCTGATCATACATGAAACCCTGAGTAGGGCACCGCAATATAAAATAAGAGATTATAATAAATTATAATAGTAATAAATGCTAACGAGATAAATTAAATTAAATGTCATTATAAGTTATACATAATTAATTTTATAGAACTTCTGTCCTACCCTACAGTGAAAATCACGAAGGAAGAGAGCACTAATTTTTCTAAGTTTTGCCAGTCTTCAGTTGTATAGTTTAATTAAATCTATATAAATAAATAGTCTTATTTTCTTTTTATTTGCATTGGCATTTATCAGAACAGGTTGTACCTTCAAGAAATTGTTATTTCAAGAAGTGGACATTTCCGGAAGTGTTTATTTTCTGGCGTAGTCATTTATATCACTGAATGGGATAAATACGTCTTCTTTTAAGGGACTTAATATCGCTTGTATTGTTGAAAACACTTGTTTTAACCATTTTTATGACGTAAATAAAAACAGATCACGACCGGGACGATTCGAAACGTTGATCCCGAAAGATAAAAAGGTCCTCCGTTGCAGACAACAACCTCTTTATAAATAAATGGAGCCATCGCTACCCCTAACGCGCTTTCCCAATAAATAAGGATATAGAGGAGTCCCTACGATAAATTGCCTTGTGAGAACTTGTACTATCCGATATTTTAGATTACCTCTATACTTTACCCGATGAAATATTTACAATAAAGTAAATCTAAAGTTTTAAGTTCTTTAATAACAGGGAAATACTAGGAAATTACTTATTTACATTTAAAAACGTACTTAAGTACCTATTTATTAATGTCCTATGACTTTTATAAGTCGAATTACCTATAAAGCACCTCTTCCCTGACGCTTAGTGAACGCGGATCCGATCAGTGAACAAGTAGTACACACTTTATTATTATTTTCAACTACCGAATATGCGAATAGCGAAAAGTTTAACCATTAAATAAATAGACGACCATATTTTGCCTTTCCTTAGAATTTTCTGCAAAGAACATGCTTCCAAGTGCGGAGCGGGCGAAATTCTAGTTGGAACCAGTTAAGTCAGACTAAGCCGTTTAAGCTGACTCGGTCGTAGTGCAGTTTGCCGGTACATTTCTTTTGTTCAACCTCTCGATTATTTGCTCAGCTCATTTCACTGGGATAACTACGTCCCTCCTCGTCCAACGTTCTGCAAGACTGAATAAAAATCTATTGACAATATTTAATCTCTTTTATATTTTAATATCGGTTTTTGTTAATAATATGGCATATAAATGGGGTTTACATTTTAAATTATAGTGGATTGCCTTCCTGACAAAACTTAAAATACTTAAGTACATTTTGAGTGTCTTCATTCATTTTGTGACAGTAACACATACCTACATACACATCACCACACGCTATTAATGGAAGCACATGAAAGCTTCCGAACAATTACTTAGTTCTCCATTTCACTTAAGCTTACCACAGAGTCCATTTCTTAATGGAAGCGTTAATGAATTACTAAGTAACCGATCTGGGTCTCACGCCACACAATGGCTGACACAAGGGGAAAGGCGGTAATTGAAAATAGCTCTCTTTTCATCGTTTCGGCGCATCGGGGATTGCCTTTTTATGACCCAATTTTTCACATCGCCCCTTTCCTTCATTTTCCCTGGCATTCTCCTTCGATTTAATATTCCTCCTTTATGGTGGAAAAATGATTTATTAGAGCCAGAGCCGTGCAACGTTGATATGGAGCTTACGCAAATTGTAGACTTCCTGTATTGTAATGTTCTTTACGCAGATTGTAGACTTCCTGTATTGTAATGTTCTTTACGGAGATTGTCTTCTTTTAAGCCCCTTGGTTGTTCAATACCAGTTGAATGTGTATTAGGAATATGATTCGCTTGATAAATCTTCAGTTTGATCTTAGTGAACAACTGAAGAAAAAAATAGATACTTACCGATTTTACTGAAGTCGGCTCCTTTGTATTATGTTATTAGTCCCGACTTCAGTAGAGTAGGTTTTTATTTTTTGTTTTTATTTTTTTAACAATCTTCAATTACCTACATACCTATTACTTATCTAATACGAAAACAAGGAAATCATAAGTACTGGTACATGGTATACACATTCCTTGTGAAAAAATGTCACTCTAAGAGCTTATGCACACTGCGATTTTATACGCGCAGATGCCGCGTGTTGCGTTATACGCGCTTCAAACGAGATTCAGACGCAGTCAGTAAATCTTTGCACACGTAAGATCCGTGTTTGTATCGATACAAACGCATCTTAAACAAGCTTCTTGCGCGAGTTTGTATCGCGGTTTCTTCTATACAAACGCAAAGAATCTGCTTTTTTGAGTTCTACGGCGCCGTGAACGCCCAGACGACGCGCGTTCTCGAAACGCGGGTCGTCTGCGTGTATAAAATACGCGGTGTGCATAGGCCCTTATTATTCTTGGTAGAGGCAGGCCGTCAAACATTTTCAATAATAAATAATTCGGAAACTGAACCATTTTAGATGTTTTCCTGGTAATAAACATTGATGGTATATTAAACTTTCGCCAATATTTTTTTATCAATTTTCGTCTATTATTAATTATTAACACTCATTCAGAGAAACAAACTTACGGCGCCGTATTACTGCTTGACATGTTATTGGTAACTATGGAAACCGTAGACATGTGAGTTTGAGATATTGTCGATATCGCGCAGACGCGGGCGAATAGTTCTTTTTATGGCTATAGTAACAAGTAGTTGACCAGTGAAATATAGTATAAATATATGTTATTGATTGTGGTTTCATAATGAACAAATTACGAAATGGGAGTAGAAAAATAAATTAGTACCATAAATAAATGAACATATATTTCATAACGCTTAATTTTATGCATTAGCTTATTATATAATGGTGTAATATAATTGTAGGAAATGTTTCATCCACAGAGTTATAAACTAGAGAGATGTCAAGGGGGTGTGGCCCGTGAGAACATTATAAACCAGTCCACTATCCGTGATAGCGATATCGCTTGGTTCATATGAACCAAACCGACAAATTTCCGGTAATATAACCAACTTATTAAACTGGTTTTCGAATAATTGTATCGGGTTTGTACGTTTACATTGCCTTGTTATTATGAAATTGGAAGCTGTTAACTTGAACAAACTCCGCAATGTATTTTAATGCGAAACAGTCGGTTACAGTACGGCCGCTATTCTGCCTTTAAAAATCTGTAGTTCCATTCATCATATAGAAGGACACACTTGTGACCGTAACTTAGTTAGTTCAATCTCCCCATCATATTCCGTACAATATTTACATTTACATCGATAATATTCTATCTAACGAAATATTCAAACGGAATTATTTATTTTATTTACAGCACTTAACCCTCAAAGGCTACATAAATGAATTGAAAAAATAAGCAACTTAATATTCATTAGGCGTAGGTGAAAAACTCATTTAACGTGTGCCTGGGTAGGCTTTTATAATACACAGTATGACACATCAGTTTAATACTTTGTCACTGTAATTTATTTGACACATTTATACGAATGTCAAGGAATTATAACAAAACCTTATTGCGACAGGGTTCCACAGAGTATAACATGATGTGTCTTCCACTGTACATCTTTACTGTACGGCATCCATAACAATGAGACGATTGAATCCCAAGCCGCAGGGTCACGTCGTCAAAGAGACGTCGGGCGCAGACGAGCCGCGCGCGGGTCACACGACCATCGATTTTTTAACTGTATGCAAACGCAAACGTTCTCTTTGATTATCAGCCAAAAAGCCAGCCTTTGATTGGCATCCGTGTCCAGTCACCATGTGCCTTGCGAGGCGGCGCATGTAAAGTAGTTTAAACTATCTCAGAATTGTTATCAGTGTTAGCAGACCTCAAATCTTGAAAACCCTTTACAGTGGAAGAATATCAGGCTGTACTTCCCTGTCGTAATAAGTTTTTGTAATTATTTCTTGACATTAGTATATGAATGTGGTCAAATAAGCTCAAGGTATTCGTAATAAAGGGTGATGTGTTGTCCACTGTACTTTGATAGACGATTACAACTACAGCAGCCGCTTCCGGCCAAACCAAACCAATGACAATCGCATAAACTCTGG
Source organism: Hofmannophila pseudospretella (assembly GCA_947369225.1). NCBI lineage: Eukaryota > Metazoa > Arthropoda > Insecta > Lepidoptera > Oecophoridae > Hofmannophila > Hofmannophila pseudospretella. The sequence continues at coordinate 4,603,977 of OX376321.1, read as the reverse complement.
AAGTAACACCATCTGGTCCACTGTCTACCCTTCTGTTGGCGCGTATTCCCAAACCCTACCGAGTCGAAGTACAGCTGGATGTAATGGAGCGGTGCATCTGTCGCCAGATTAATGGCGGCCACGTGACCGCCTCCGGGACCTATGGCTTTCTGAACATACGCGTCAGGTTGCACTATATTCAGAGCATGATCCTAACACTACTTATGTTTAGTTTATGGAGAACATTGAAATCCATGATTTATCAATATACAGACACAAGCGGGAGATCCGGGTTCAATTGCAATGACATTTACCAACGAGTTTTTCAGTTTTTTCAAAGACTTACTGACATTTAGCGACTGCTCTAAAGCTAAAGGAAAAATAGCGAGGGAACCTGCACAACAAAGAGATAACGTGAAAAGGGGAAGGCAATTGCAAACCATCCTATTAAATCTACCAAGAAAGTCTTTCTATGTATTCATTTCCATAGAAATAGAAAATCCTTTATTAATAGACCATAGGACGCCGAGGATAGGGAAAAATGGAAAGGAGGAGGGGAGGCCTTTGCCCAGCAGTGGGACAGCCTATAGGCAATTATTAAAAAAAAATAAAAAAAATAGACCATAGTAAATATGTAAGAAATATCACAAAATGAGTAAGATTTTTAACTTGACCGAATATAATGATCATGATCCTCGTGTGTTACTCGTCTTCTAGTTACCCGCAGCTAAGAAAAACTACAGCTCTTCAATTAGATTATATTATACACTAGTAAATTAATTTATAAGTCTTATGTCTACCGTACACTGTTAATTACAATAAGTTTATCCTGTATTTCCCTAAGCAAAGTGGATTATATCCTTTTTTTTAGTGAAATACATGTCTAAAACCGTATTCTCATAAATGAGGAATACTACTAACAAGAAAGACCCAAAGGGATGCACTATATGTTTTATTGGTAGTAAGTATAATATGTACGAGTATATTTTTGCTCCAACGCTTTTATTTTACTCAGCAGTAATAAGCTCGTGTATGACCTCAATCTAACCTAATTAAAAGTGACGATGAAATCGGAAATAGGGCACACGAGTTTATATGGTGTGCTCCGTTGTATCATACGGAAAATTATATAATTAACTCATTTTAGAGGTGTATGAATTGCACCTCTTTACTGGTCTAGGAGTTCGGTACGTGTCTATACCTACATCCTAGCCAGAGTAAATCTTCGAGGAGTCATATTCAAAGAAACACTGGACTTGTTAACTGATACTTTTAATTTCAAATCGTATACCATACATGACTGTAGTAGAGAAACGACTAGCTTGACGCAGGCGCAGCCGCGTGACATTTAAAACTGCTGACATAATAATTCACAATGTAGAACACCGTGTGCACTGTGTCTGTACACAGTGTCCCTACAATATTCTCCTTCCGTTTTTTTGAAAATAATTTCGAAAAATAAGCTTACATAAAAAACGTGAGCCTGTATGTTAAAACTTCACAAAAGACTCATAATGTTGATCACGCAAAGAACGGTCACTCGACACTTCTTATCGTTGCATGTGCCAAGAATGTATCATATTGCTTATGCACGTGTTGTTACTTAGTCGACATTCTAATTACATTGCATTTGAACAACATTTTACATAGACTCTAATTTATATTGTAACTTACAAATACCTTAAAAATTTCAAATGTATGCAAATCTGTCAACAAATTTTATGAAAGCAGCAAACTCAAAAAAAACTTAAATAACATCAATAGATATTCACATTGAAATTAACTCGTATACGAACGTCCGAGGGCGTAGTCGCGTTTTGGTTGTATGATGACGAACTGACATCCAAACCTAACTTCAAACACCTGCGGTATCATGCTATAGTAGGGCTCATTCATATCGTGCCTGTGATACTGTCATGCAGTACCGTGCGTGGCTTGCCTGCCATGCAGCTATGCAGTGTCGTATGCTGTCTTGCCTGCCGTGCTGCCATGCAGTGCCATGCCGTGCCTGCCGTGCAGCTATGCCGTGTCCCTGAGACGTCTAGCATGTACATTCACTATATACGTTCTTCTGAAATTTTTCACAAAGTTCTAACTGCATTTTTTATCACTTTTCACTTATACAATGTTTCACGTCGTTTCCTCCATCACCTTCATCACCCCGTCGTTTACGTCGCACAGGGGAGTCGTCACTCCACATGTCTCTGCCACGTTGGTTTCTGCTGACTCCATAACATATTTCCACAATGCGTCTTGTTCACTTGTCTGGGGTCACCACTTTAGAGGTATGCGAATTGCACCTCTTTACTGGCCTAAGAGTTCGGCACGTGTCTAAACCTACGTCCTAGCCAGGGTATGTCTTCGAAGAGTCATCTTCAAAGAAACACTGGACTTGTTAACTGATACTTTTAATTTCAAACCGTATACCATACATGACGGTGGTAGAGAAACGACTAGCCGGACGCGGGCGCAGCCGCGTGACATTTAAAACTGCTGACATAATAATTCACAATGTAGAACACAGTGTGCACTGTGTCTGTACACAGTGTCCCTACACTCATTGTTGTTTAATTTGCATTTTTAAGTTTTATTACAGTTTTTCTAATGAGAGAACTTAGAAGTAGGTAGTTTCTAATTATTGACTTAGTTTGGCTGGAAATTATGAGTAGGTAAACATTTTCTGTTTGCGTTTTGACACATTGTATAAATGGGTCGTAGACAACGAGTAATACCCCCGTTCTAGGTATCCACTTAGCAACAAAAAGCAAAAAGAATTTTAAAGCTCCGCCGAAACACAAAGCTTCGCAATTTAAAGCATTTAATGTAATTAAACGTATCCCCTGTATCTTTAAACCGCGAAGAATCCCTAATTCTCCCAAGCAGATTGTTACTTTAATCTTTTATTCTCATTCTCCGGGATTCTTTTCGTCTTCATTAGTCATTCTTTAGAAGAGATAAAATGATTTATTAGGGGTGGGTAGGCGAACTTTTTTCCGAGGCTCGTGGCTGCACGATTGATGTGAGTTCTATGCAAATGACACAGGTTCCATCTGACAGTATTAGCGAATATTGTCTCATGTGGGAATTTGAATTTCCCGAGTTCAATTTGCATATTTTGGGAAAACTCGATTTTATTAAACTGTTTCATGGCTCTCCTCATACTTGTGTGTGTATAATTTAGGGCGAAAAGCAAATTAACATGTTTTCTTAGGAATGGAAGCTCTACTACTGAACAACTGAAAAAAACTGGCCAAGTGATAAGTATAAGGATTATTATTGTTAAGTATTGAGCGAAAAACTTTTACCTTTTTTACTCAAAACTTATTATTACACGACGGACGGTGGATCGACATAGAGTTCCGTTATAATATACAAAATAGAGTTCCGTTTTCCCCTACAGGCTACGGATCCCTAAAAACGATAAGAGATATAAGCGTAACCGTTATTATTTAAAAATCCTGTCGACATGCAGTTCAAAAGTAAGTAATTTATTTTATTTTATTTATTGCCTCGCCTAATTGGGCGATTACTTGCTAAGTGTTCTTTTAGTAATCTGTAAAAAAAGTTTAAAAAATCTTAGTTATTCAATCTGATCTGAACAGTAGTTTATCGTATGGTTGGTGGTCAACCTATTTGTCAGAGTTGTTCAGGTAGGTCGGTAGGTAGGTACCCGTAGGTCTGACATGGCTTAACGACTGCTGTCGAACGACAACAACCGGGACCGACTGCTTAACGTGCTCTCCGAGGCACGGAGGAGCTCAGATGAAATATGCCACTAGCGGTCACCCATCCAGGTACCGACCGCGCCAATGTCGCTTAACCTGCACGATAACTTTCGGACCGTGCTCGCAACTAGGCTACAAGCTCCTGGATAAGCAAGTAAGTAGTTGATCACTAATTCGTCGTATTTGACAATATCACACAAACTTTACATTACGCGGTTAATATACATAGGTAGCCGGTAGAAATAGTTAACTTACAAGGACGTGTTTAGTTAGGACTGTGCGGTTGTAATGAAAAGATAACATCCCGCAGCCGATTTTGTCCCTTTTTAAATTAGCTTTGGTCTATTCACAAGTCGCCACAAGCCACGAACAACCACTGGTGATCTGTTATCTATTATAGATACTTTTTCAAATTTAAATGCATACAAGATCTTGTATGCATCTAAATACGCATACTTATGTTTATTTCGATAGTTATAGCACCCCAGTTTTGTAAAGAAAAATAAAAATCGTCAATAAGCAACACTAAAGTAATACTCTATGCTAGACATTGACAGATGTCATATCTTTTGTTTCTATGTTTTATTGCCATTCGTAGATTTTACCACACACAAGGTGGCGATATCTCTATTATAATTACTAATGAGGTGAGAAATCTTTTCAGATGATTTGAAATTGATTTAAGTCAAATCATACAAACAAATGCCACTTACATAATAAAGTAGGATTCAGTAGAATCGAATTATTAATCCTACTTTATTTTCTGTTTCTTGTGGCGACGTCTGCAAGGACCCTTACGTGCCGTGAAGCTTCACGCACTGAGGGACTTTTGGTCATTATTATCCCATATCGAAGCTTGGATGGGTTTTACATACACTCAGCCATCTTTTGTATGCATTGAAGCCTTTTGACCATGCTTACCCGCTTTTATCTTAGCAAAACAAGGTTATTCAGTTATTCGGCGGATGATTTAGCTTTTGAGCCTCTTCGCTTTACTCAGGGTAGAAAACTTTTTTCATTACATTAAGTTTTATAAAAATCATCATCATCATCATCTTGTTGAAATCAGTATTGGAAGTTTGCCTCCCCTATTATCGCCATCTCGTTCTGCTGGTGGTACCACGGCTCCACTATTTGTCTGCTGCTTTCTGAATGTTGTCGGACCATCGCACTCTTGGTCTGCTAGGTATCCGACTTCCGGTTCGGGGCTGCCACTCGGTCATCACTCGGATCCATCTGTAATCCTGCGAAAAATCCGTTACTTTTTTTAAATTAATTTTTTGTTGTGTTCACTAGGCCATTTTTGATAAAATTCAAAAAAATAATAATCTTAAACTGTCAAATATCGGATAACCACTTGTACAAGGTATAAGGACTGATAATGACCTTAGGCATCACCTGTTTCGTTTAATCAATACTTTCTTTCTTTCTTTCTTTAACACCTTCAGTATTACTTGTAAATCTTAAAATTTACCAACATGTGTTGGTAAATGTATAAAAGCGTCTAATTTTTCGGGCTTTTACCACTAGAAATTGGCACATGCTAGGATTAAACAATAATGATTAGTACAGGTTGTTTTAGGGAATAAAAACAATTACGATGATTACAGAATAATTTGGACATGTACCGTTTTTACTTGGTAAATCTTAGATTTTACTGGAAATTGTCAGCATTTACCGTAGTTCGAGCTTTTACAGTAACATGTACACGCGTAACATTATTATAATAACCGTACAGGAATCTCTTAACAAGTTCCCTCAGAGAACTCGTGTCGAAACTTTTAATCGTTTCTGGAATCTCTACAACTTATCCTTAACTTCTCAAGAATATATCCCTCGCTTTAAGTTTAAGCACGACGAGTGAGATATTTCGTTATGTGAGACATAAGTCTGCCTTGTAACATACACTCCGTAGGTATGTATAAGTTTTTATTTACTTTATTATGAACAGAATTCTTAACAATTTCAACTTCAACACAATAATATACTTACGGTTTCTCCCGCGCTTTTGTCGCGTCCACACCAGCTTTTTTTCGTTGTCTTGCAAATTGTTTTACAGTAGTGCTTTTCAAGTAAGAATGGTGTTTTTTATTCGAAGAACGTCTACAAAATGTGATTAATGTGTGGGACAGTGAAGTAAAGTCAAATAAGACGCTGCAGCCCGATCCGTACTTGGCTGGATTTTGAAGAGCCATAATGCGTCCGGGACGCCTTCTTCTTTGGTTCGGATGGTGCAGAAGCGTGGAAGATTCTCCCAGATAGCATTGAAATGTGTCACACCAGCATTTTAATGAAGACTTGCAAGAGTTGTTTACATCAGACATGGCTGTATGGGCTCAGTTCCCTTTGCCTTAAAAAAAAAACAACAACAATAATATACTTACGTGAAATCATAGTTATTTTTTCTTTAGAATAAATATTCTTTATTTATAAACGTTTCTTTTTAATCAATAAGAAAGAGTAAATGTGATTCATGTAGCGCGATAACTATACTGAATATATTTCTATAATAAATCGTTTTTACTGGTACTTAAATTCACTAGTAGATATCCTAGAATTTAAGGCAAGAACTGGCGTACATACATAATAAATTAGTTCTTTGGTACATGCTTAAGTCTCACACAATAAAAGTCATTAACAAGGGCTAGTACCTAATTGGTCTATGTAACAAAATAATAGTTTATTCTCATTTTCGTTATCAATAAGAAATAGTAAATATCATTCATAATAGCGCGAAAACCATATCGAATATAAAGTAAAGGCTAGTAAGCAATTCCTGTATTCTGACCACCCTCTTGTATGGAGCTGAGACCTGGACATCGTACGCTAAGCAGGAGCGACGCCTTAACACCTTCCATATGGGATGTCTTCGGAGTATTCTAGGCCTATCATGGAAGGACAGAACGAGAGAGTGTTTGAGATGGCGAAGCTTCCCAGCGTTTTCTGCTACTCTCAAACAGAGGCGTCTACAGTGCATGCGTACCGCATGGGCAGCACTCGTTTGCCCAGAGAAATCTTGTTGAGCCAGGTCGCGCACGCCAAGATACCAGTGGAAAGACCAACTCTGCGCTACAAGGACTGCACGAAACGTGACTTAGCTGCGTTTGGGATTGATACCAGTCACTGGGAGAAACTCGCCGTGGATAGAGACGCATGGAGGCGTCTGGTGATCGAGGGCCGCACTTCACATGACATCGAGTGATTCAAAAATTTAGCTGACAAACGAGCTAACCGACACAGACACCTCGCAACTCCTGCTCCAACAGATTCGCAGTTCACCTGCTGCACGTGCGGCAGAACTTGCCGCTCTCGCATCGGCTTATTCAGCCACGAGCGTAGATGCCGACACAACGCTGTGTAAATAATCTGTAAAAAAACAGTAAGCAATAAATTAAAGCCAACTCATTGATGGAAAAGTAATACCCGGAATGGTAGTTCAACCGCGCTCAACGCAGCAATTTGTATAAAACCGATGCACAGTAGCAGCTCGTACAGACCTCGTACTACATCCGCGGCCGTCGAGTCGAACACAGTCGCTGTAATCGAACACTGTCCGAAAAATAAAATCTGTTTTTAACCAATTGGTTAGAGTACTGCCACGGAACAGCAAATTCCTGCTCGCGGAAAATTGTTCAACCACTTATTCTAATTTATAAAAATTGACGCTGTTTAAAAATGTTATTTTGAATAGTTTATTTATAAATTATAGCTCATAGGCAGTGGTGGAAAAATTTGCGGCAGAGACCTAGAAGGAGATGAGACAAGACTGACTTGAAGCTCATGGATCATATCTCCGGCGGCTGGTTTCTTCTGGTTTCCACCAAAGTTTGAAGAGTTGAGCACTTAGAGCACTCGCGGCGATAGTTCAATTACAAAATTAGAGTAATTAGCGTGGAAAATAATTAATTCCGAGGAGCGTTTGTTTTGAGTGACCGTTGCGACAGAAGTTATTTCACGAGTGAATTTGATTGGCAGATGACATTGTGACGTCATCACGATGCGCGTATTCTTTCGGTCTTGTCTCTTAAGTGATAGGTAGGAAAGGAACAGGTATAATTATATGAATATAAGATAAGTACAAATGTGTATAGTGGAATTTAAAAATAACGATATATGGCGTTAACAGACAGTGAGCAACTGATAGGATTTCCTAAAGTGTGCCTGGCTACCACTCTTCTGTTCGGGGTCTATCTCCAATCTACAATTTGCATAAACGCGGATTTGCACTGTAGAGTGTTAATTTTACGCTACGCAAATGAAGAGTATAATACGCTATATAACTGTCACGTATGTTGGAAGTTCATTAGCCATTATTTGTTCACATTTGTATATTTTATTTAAATACCCGTAAGTAAGGTACGGTAAGGTAAGTTACAAATCAGAATACACACTCCCCACCACAGCGCTCACGACACAGGGTTACCTAGTGTGGGTGCTAACCGTAGGCTCGTTATTAGAAAATATGTATGTTTTTATTTACTTTTTACTGTAGTATTCATTTTACTGTACCTTCCATTGTAAGTTAATAATAAACTGACACTAATTTTTTATTTTATTATTTACTACTAAATCCGCATTTGACCTCATGCATTTTTGCTAATTAATAAGTTAGTACTTAAGTAAAGTTTAAGTACTTAAGTAAAGTTTAAGCAAGGTTACACCACACCTTACGAGTATTATTACGACAAAAATCCCTCCATTTCTTCCAACAAGATACTATGCGGCACCTTTTTAACAGCGCGAGTGATCCTTCGTCCATGGATAATGGAATCCATCGAGTTCCGAATCGGCAATAAGGCGATCCCTTAGCTGCGATTGAGTAGGTACTTTTGTTTTACGTCAAACATTCGTTTTATTTTATGGTCAGCATTAAACGTTAATCGGCAGCGCTTTATCTTTCTTGTTCCTGTAAAATATTTACGCATATCGCTTACGCACGTGCGCTAAATCTGGCTTTAAATACGAATCGTATGGAGCTTGAGCTCTATTTACGCTGAGCTTTACCATAGACAAATTCTCTACAAAGTCCGTCTAAAAATAATTTAGTTATCAATTGTACGTGTACATAATTCCACCAGCTATATACGACGGCTGCATCACGCGTATCCTCGTAGCAAGTAGAATGTTTTCATGCTACGAAATCGTAGCAATATAGAAAAAGCTTTGTACGAGCATGTTTTTAAAGTTAAAAAAAAAGTTAAGTCAAATTAGTGCTCCACTGGAAGTGGGGACGGCAATGGCAAACCTGGGTGGTTCAAATTCAAATCTTTCAAGATTGTCGTAAAATGTGGTTATTTCCATACAATAATCGCTTGTTCCATGACCCTCATCAGTGAGGAAATAGGCTTAGTAAAAGTGCTTACTAATTTATAGTTCACTGAATCTTGGACAAACAAGTACAAACTTTATAAACTATGAATCTTTTCCGACAATTATAAATAGTCGCTTAAATATTTTTTTTAAATATTACAGCGTAAATAAGAACAATCATCATCATCATCAGCTTATTGTTAGGGCATATGCCACACCTTTCACTATAAGGTACGATAATAGGCATTAATTACGGTAAAATATCCAACGATCATTAAAATATTCAGGAACAGAGATTTATAATCATTTTATTTTATCCACAGGGATTTTAACCAGGTCAACCTGGTTAAATTCCCTTATCTCGTTTACCAACATTTTTACCCTTAAAATTACCATGGTAATTACGTTATCATGGTAAATTCGGGCAGCACAAAACTGTTGATCCAGCCAAGGGTAGGCCGATGCACGAGGGGCCAATTCCATTATGCAAATGCGTATGAATTGTTGGCTGTACACCGTACACGACAGTACCGCCTCACTGAACATGGCTGAACACGACTGTACGGTGTCATCACAGCGTAAAGGATTTTCTATTTCCTAACAGACGTTCAACGAACGCGTGGGTGAAGACCGTGAAATACGGTGTCACAAAATAGTATACCAGATGGTAAACTGCGTACTAGAGTTCTAGCGCGAGGCACTCGCACAAACACACGCCGCGCAAATTGCAGCGACTTGACGTCTTTCGTATGCTACTAGTCACGAACCGTTTCGGTCAAGCCAAAGATAGAAGAAAATAGAAAAAGAAAAAGGAGAGAAGCAGAATACGATTTGTAATTAAAATAGGATCGATATGGAAACGTAGGCGCTACTTAATTATAGTAGAACGGCAAACGTTGTAAAACATTGTAAGTGGCCTCCGGTACAGGGCCTAGCTGGACTGACAAAGAAGTTCCACCGATATATCGGTGTATACGCTAGGACTCCAGTTTCCCTTTTGGCACTTATTTGTGGCAGAGTGGGCCTAAACTGCGTGCCCCGGGTAAGTCTGATGCGTTTGTGTTTCTTTCTCTAAGATATGTCTGGCTGCTGTCGGTACTACCGCCTACATCAAAGACTTGGGCCAAGGTCACAGCCAAGTAGAAGGTTGCCTGCCAACTTATTTGAAATCTCGGAAGTCAGTAGAAAAAATTTGGGGGTTATAGGTTACTATGCGATGCGACGCGCATAGTTGTCGGCTCACTGTATTCTCAAGTTTGGACTGTACGGTGACAGGAACACGATGCGTGCGATATAATTGATGAGCAAATTTACATGCTAATAAAATCCATCTGAGTCTATATATTGCAGTTAATTGCAACGAACCTGCGGTATTGCATTAAAGAGCATATGGCCGATGTAATTATGCTAATGGTAATTAATTTTGTGTTATTTTTTCGTGTCCCTCAACAACCTCACGATCGAAATACGTATGTACATTCTTATTATACCGGATTGGTGTAGTTATAGTAGGTATAGTCTGGAAACTCGTTACAGGTAGTTTCAAATCAATATAATTTACTGCACCAACCCTAGGTACATGCAATTTTTTTTCCTGATAGACTAAAACAATTTTCCGGTTGATGTTTGAGCAGAGTAAAATTAGGATATCTATGTCCATGATATATATTACTCAGATAATGTAAATTAAATTGTAGAAAATCACCTTATAATATTAATAATTCTTTAGTAAAAAGGCATAAAAAAACCAATATAAAAACATTACAATACAAAAATAAATAAATACAAGATAAAAATAAAATAAAAACAATAATAGCAATACAAATAAAAATAAAACAATCGTTATGTGCTGCATATATAATCCGTCTTAGTCTCCGTAAGAATATATCATCAAATATATAATCCGTCTTAGTCTCCGTTAGAATATATCATCAAATATATAATCCGTCTTAGTCTCCGTAAGAATATATCATCAAATAGTAAATACATAATTATTATTACTATATTAAATTATTATTACCTACGTGGCCCATTTGCTCGTCTGCTCTCCTTATTTAATAATAAAAAAAACACTACACTTGGCTAAGTGAACTAAGACTCTTAGAACTTAGACACGCTCGTTATCTTCTGTTCTATAGAACAGAAGATGACCTTTTTTACTACCCAGAGTCTAAGTTCACTTAGCCAAGTGAAGTGATTTTTTTTATTATTAATAAGGAGAGCAGACGAGCAAACGGGCCACGTAGGTATTAATAATTTAATATAATAATAATAGTTATGTATTTACTATATATACTTACCTAAAAGGAGATTTTCTACAATTTAATTTAAATTATCAGTATAATATGAACATAGATAGTAGTAACAAAATGTTACTACAACAGGGTCTAAGTTCACTTATACAAGTGAAGTGAATGAATGAATGAATGAATGAATGAAAAGGAATACTCTTTATTGCACAAAATTAGTGTGCTACAATGCGTACAAAACGATTAATACAATCTAGACGATCTTATCGCTAAAAGCGATCTCTTCCAGACAACCTTCTGGTGGAGTAATTTTGGTGGAAAAAGGTAGGTTGAATTTTTTTATCATTAAATAAGGAGAGTAGAGCTGCAAACGGGCCACCTAGGTCAATACGAGTTCTCTAAATATACAAAATGGGCTCGATTTTCGGGTTAATAAAAGTTATTCTCTGAAGATTCTTCGAAATTCCATCTTCTTACAAAATATTTCTAAAGTTGACCAATGGACAATTGGAGCGTTATGAACGATCCTATACAAAGAGAATAATAGACATTATTTCCGTAAATTAAAATTCGCTTCAAAGTTAGCGATTATAAAGGGATCAGGTAGAGAGGGCCGATGTTATAAAGGGATCAGGTAGAGAGGGCCGATGTTAAATCAACACAATTTTTCCAAGTAATCTGTAAAGATACAGGTGAAACAAAACTCCGGTAGGTACGTTATACGTAAAAAAGTCATCAGTGATCTATGAAGTCATCTCCACGTTTTAAATTATTTTAGTATTGTTTATTCGCTTTATTAAATATAGTCAGTGTTTAAAAGAGAATGCCCAATTTCCCAGATCTATGAACGTCAGATTCACCACCATCATCAGTGACTTAGTATTCTGATTAAATTAAATTAAAAATTAAATAATCTTTATTGAATATATTACAAATTAGTAAATCGAACAATACCCTGACTCCCAAACTAGGCAAACCTGTATCTAAATAAAAATATAATTAATCTAATATCTGTTATTAAATACTATTTATTTTGTCACAATGTTTCTTGAACAGCATAACCTCGTTATTTTTAGAGGTTAGCAAAATTATGACTAGATTTTTGTACATTATAATATGAAGATACTATACCTTTTTTTTCGGGGGCAAACGCTCATGCATACCTCTTTGCCGCAAGGGGGAGACGAAGAGGTTATTTCAATTTCGGACTTTCACCGGCCAAAAGCCCCCCGGTGTTCCTGCGCACCGCCTGATGGCGAAGCCGCGGGAACGCTTGCGCATAATTTCCGCGACTTCGCCAGCGGGTGTCCGGGACCCAACTCAGGGAATTCGCGTCCTCATTCGGCTTGTGGTGGCGTGCCGGAACACGGGCACGCCAGACCAACTCGGTGACCTGTTATCAGGTAATGGACTCCCCTTGTCCATTACCCGGAGGCCCTTATTAAGGGGGAAGGTGGCGAGCGTGAGCCAGCCGCCTTCGCCCGGTTCTCCTACGGCGGATCCGGTCGGACATAGGGTCGTCCTCCCTGATCCGCTCCTCGCCTTCCTTCTGCGCCATTACATGCTCGCAGAAGGTCACCATTGCGTCCCACGCCCTCTCGCTGCCGACCATGGCCTTGACTATGTTCGGCAGCGACAGGTTGGACCCTACTGCCGCGGCTCCGCCCATGCAGGTCACTCCGCTACCGTGTGCAACGCCGTGTCCTCCGAACAAGATACTATACCTGGGTTATGGCGATAGACTTTAACGATAACCTTTAAACTCCGCAAATCGACCAAATGGTCCCAAGGGTTGACTACATTTGCAAATGTTACAGCAACATTGTTACTACAAAAGTTAGGTACAATGTAAGCACACTTACCAGTATACAGCTAAATTAATACCACTTTATCGTCACAATAAAACGCGTTTTGTTTGTGCACACCGCTTGTAGTTTATTGTCCAAAGTCCGTTAATTACACAAACAGAATATCATTTCCAGTTATCTCCGGTGTAGTGGTGACCTGAAAACGTAAAGGGGTACTTATTAAAACGTAATAAGCTGAAATGAAGAGGTTCTTAGTACTACGTATAGCTACGGTAGCTTTAAGCGCAGTTTTTAATTTAAAGCACTGGTTAGGGTTTATTGTGAATTGAGTGTGAGACTTCTTCTTTTTCTTCTTTAAGTGACAGTACCGTCGCCCTAGTCAAAAAGCATTTTAGTAAAGGACTTTTTTTTAACTCTACCATAGATACCAAACGCACCAGGAAGAAGTGCCTTTATACTAATAACTTAATAAGTATATTTTATTTTTAACTCTATATTTTTACAACAAAAACATTCGCCCGACTTTTACCAGGAATTCTACTAATAAAGGTGAACAACTTTTGCGGTCGTGTTATGATACAATCTGTATATTTTATTGTATGCCTACAATGAATTTAATAGTTAGTATGTATGTATGTATGTATGACCTAGTATGTTTAATATACTTCGATAGACAGTGGATGGAGCTGGTCTGGTTCTTCTGTTAGGCGTTTCCAGGCATTACACTATTGTAATGCCTGGAAACTTCTTATGGGTCTTCTTATAAGAAGTATACACATAAGAAGTACACCTTGACTGGATTTGAGTTGCGTCTCATGCAAGGGAGCTAGACCACGTGGTGTCCGTCAGTGCACATCAGTTTTCTCACTAATCACAAAGTTTTGGCTAGCCAATTTATTACTCAAACAAAGTTCACATATAAATGTATGAAATTGTCCAGAAATATTGAGAAAATCCACATAAATCAAATTTTTAATTGTCCGCCGTAGATTTAGTGTGGTCGAGGCAAGATGGCAGCCGACCGAGAGTCTCCCACCACTCGCACGCCCGCCTGTCGCAGATATTGTAGTATACCCACTTATCGTATGTATATATACTTTAGTTTAATATAACATATGCTTAAGTTCCTACTGGTGTATGGACTATGAATCCTTTGTAATCTAACCGCACAAATAAACTTATTCTTATTCTTATAGGTAAATTATAATGCCCGAACCCAAAAATATTGTTTATTCTTGTAATATAGGTAAATACAAAGTATTATTATAGACTGTGATATAATGTTTAGTATCTAAGTAAGCAAACCATAATCTATTCAAGTTTTCAGCGCTTTTTAGCTTCAAAGATAGGCATCTTGGCTCTCTGGCTACTGTAATATAACAGCTGGCTCCAGGCCAAATTGCAAGACGGGCAAGTGCCGACACTTTGCCCGCAAAACTTTATGAAAATGAAAGACCCACTTTATAATGAATCATTCCCATCAGCATTGCGTGATAGGCAAAGTTGTGCGGGTCAGATAAAAATTAATTTTAATGTTGTAAGTCCGCACAGTATTCAGTTACCTTTATTATTGAAAAAAAAACGTTCAAATGGCGACTGTAGGCTCTAGCGACTTGATCCTATTTATTGCTGTGAGGAGCTTTTTAGCTGAACAACAATAATTGAACAAAAATTGTTCAAACATAGATTTTTATAGAGGTTTGTAATAGTTTTAGCTGAACAACAATAATTGAACAAAAATTGTTCAAGCATAGATTTTTATAGAGGTTTGTAGTACGAATGAGCAAAATATTAACATATGTTAATATTTTACTCAGCTTTTTAGCTGAACAACAATAATTGAACAAAAATTGTTCAAACATAGATTTTGATATCTAAACATAAAATCTATGTTAAAAATCTATGTTCAAACATAAAATCTATGTTGGAACAATTTTTGTTCAATTATTGTTGTTCAGCTAAAAAGCTCCTCACAGCAATCAGCAGGATTTTGAGAAGTTTGTTTTCGGCAAGACTCCAAAGCCGTAAACTTCTAGACGCTGAAGGTCAAACCCTCAAGGTCATTGGCGAATGTATATGTATATTTATAGAAGATTAAATACTCTTTGCTCACATACAGGGTACTTAACCCTGCTTAGAGCTCCAAACCCTTTACGTAAGCTAATCGAAAAAGTCAAAGTTAACTACAATTAAAGCAATATTTCAAAAAAAGAATCAGTCGGTATACTTTCTGAATATAAATTACCTTTAAGCTAAAATCCGCGTGTCCCGTATAATAAAGCAATAAAAAGTAAGTTTTGGCTTCCAGGATGCGTTATACATGAGTCGGCAACTTTGCCCATAAATACAGGCAGTGCATTGAAGCTCCCGGGAGAGGCCTATGTGGGAACTGCGAACTTTTTGTGAGAGAATTTTTGCATGGATCGCAACATGAACCAGGGTGATGACCTCATTACAATTGGAAAGTAAGGAAAATTCTTCAAAGAACTGAATATTAATTGGTGATACAATGAACAATTGATTCTAAAATTAAACTAAGTATAATTTTTGTATTTCGCGGAAAACCATTTTATTCGCAACGGTTGCGACAGAGCGCGGTCAGATAAAAGCCCCTTTCCAGGAAGAAAATGTGAAATAAATTATGCTAAAATAAGATAAAATTCACCCCAAAATCGAAGAGAGGCGTTTGAATAAAAATGTTTTATCGAGAAAATGTTTGCTCTTGGTTTCCTATTGTGTTTAATTATTTTCGATAAAAACTTACATTTCTAAAGGGTGTTTCAAAAAGTATGGATGAAATGAAACAGGCTAATGTCTGAGGTGATTCCAAAAATTAAAATAAATTTCGAACCATCATCAAGAATCGGATTACCATATTAAGTGGGGTGGGGTTATATTGATGACTGGCAATTCTCAGCCATCACTCTGTTTCATTTGATCCTTCTTTCTGAGACACCTGTAAAGGCAATGTGGAAGTTTGTTCAAGTTATTATTTATTTTTCTTAGATTTTCTTTCACCTCTTGAAATTTGTTATTGACAATTAAAGGTTATGAACACTGTTCCCGGGTGTGCAGGTCCGCCCTGGGGAACCACCCTTTTAGCTATTTCAGCCGCTGTCTACCGGTTTGAAGGGTAAAAAATCCAGCGTAATTACAAGATGAGGTACTTCAGTATGTTGACGCACGAAATACTCACAGAATGCTGAGTTACTCTCATTGCCTAACTCGTCGCTGGGGGGCACTCGCATCGCATCGATACCGTGTTACAAAATTTTAGTGGGGTGAGATTCTAAGGGCCACGGTAACCACTTAACATTAGGAGGCCTGTCTCCTCGTCTGCTTTCCTTTTCTTTACGCTATTAATAAACTAAAATATAAAATCAATCTTGGAACACTAATTACGGTTGTAAATAAAATAATTTGGGTTGTCTAGTACGAGAAGATTGCTACACTTCAAAGAGTTGCCTATTTAGTTAAATATCACTCGAAATATAATGTAAAGACGTCATTTATCTCCAAAACGCGGGCAATAACTTCGGAATACAACTAAATCATAGCTAAGTATCATAGCTATGAAGGTTTTGTTCACAGAAATACTCGACATCAACTGGAATTTGCTTGAATAATAGCATAGTCAGTGTTCTCTAAGGCTGGGATTTTCTTCAAGACAATGTTCCACTGTTCTTGTTGTGATTCTGTTATTATTTTATTCTTGTATCTACCCGACATTGCCGTTAAAAGCTTTAAGTGATATTTTATTAAGCTTTCGATCTGCACATTATTTTAATATCTTTGGTTGTTCGTTAGGTACAAGTAGGTACTTATTGTCAGGAACCCTTTTGTGCTGTGACAATGAGTAGAGGACAGAGTTTAGAGGCAAAAAAGGACTATTTTTCGGTGTTGGCCGGTATCGATTGGCGCAGAGATGGATCCTTTTCCTCTGATATCGTCACACAGTACTTTTGCGATTCTATCTTTTTATCACAATTGCTTGCTTATCGTATGGTTAGCGGCCAACCTATTTGTCAGAGTTGTTCAGGCCGCCCGTAGGCTTCTGACATGGCTTAACGACTGCTGACGAACGACAACAACCGGGACCGACTGCTTAACGTGCTTTCCGAGGCACGGAGGAGCTCAGATGAAATATGCCACTAGCGGTCACCCAACCAGGTACCGACCGCGCCAACGTCGCTTTTTTTTAACCCTTTATTTAAATAAAACTAATTATATCTTAAAACATAATACTGGCATAAGCCTCAGGGCTTGTTCGCCAGTAAATAATCGGTCGTATTTTTACTTTAACCTGCACGATCACTTTCGGACCGTGCTCGCAACTAGGCTACGAGTTCCTCCTCCTTTATCATAATTTCGGTGCACCTCTCGACATGATCCCGGGTCGACTGGAGCTATGGCAGCGCGCTCGTCGGAGTACAGGAAGAGAGGGTAGTTGGAAGTTGATATTATCGGGATGTGGGTAGGAAATGACTACTGATTGTCACAGTGCGACGTGTGCCTCCCATGAATTACCATCATCGATGAGAGAAGCAAGGCTTCGCTTGCAAAGGCTGGCAAGATGAGAGTGATAGGGAGTTGTCTGACCTCTCTTTACTGATACGTCAGCTAGGGGGGGGTCAGATAATTTAGGGTACAGACTGTATTTAATACCGCGTACAATGATAGGAAAAATGCAACACAGGTAAATTATACATCGTAGAGATGTAAATCCTTACGTACTAAGAAGTTTCCTCTGCCTATCTGTAGTACCTACATGGTATCTAGATTAAGAGTTCTTTTATTATTAATTTTACATTAACCGTGGAAGCTGGCTTTTGTTTTTATATATGTATATGTAACTTGTAAATAAGGCTGTAAGCTACCCGAATAAAATAAAATAGTACTTGTTATGAAAATAAACAATTTGAATTTCACGCAGGTGGCTACGCAATCATCTTGTTTATTCCATTCCAATTCCAAGTCGCCCGGAATGATGGTAATACGATACTTTCGCTGATTCCAAATACTGGAATTGCAATATGTCGGCGAGGCATTCTCCTCGAGAGACCGAGTATATCGGAGGGCTCAGGAGGGAATGTAATAACAGAGATAGCGACGTCTTCGCGAACATAATGCCTACAATTTGAAATCGCGAAATGCCTCCGCGGGCAATTCTCGAGATATCCTTTACCGCTGTGAAAAATATAAAAGATTTTTTATTATCTTATGCCGTTTCGTAATCGGCGCCAGAACGGTGCAAAAAGGCATTTTGTCGAATTTTGTCAAATTTCTCTTAACGCCTCGTTGCTATTCTCGTCTCCCTGTTTATTTTCCTTTTAGTACAGTGACGTGAGTGTTAATAGACACCAAAAGCTCTTCAAAGGTCTACTTTGGTTGGCAATAACATTTTAAGTAGGACTTACCTAAACAATATCAGAATTACAAAACTACTACTACTACAAACTTACAATCTCTACTCTCTCTCTCTCTCTCTCTCTCTCTCTACTCTACTCTTACAAACTTGCTATACCGACAAGGTTAATCATGTTAGGACTAAATAATTGTACATAAATAAAAACATCTGTATGTAACTCATGAGTATGCATGAATAATGAATTATGAATTAATTAATTTGATACCGGATACTTGGGTACCTGCCGGTACACTGCCGGATGTGAGGGACTTAGCCCATTTTTTTTATCTTTAGTTCAAATTTTCTTCTTAGTCTACGTTTAGTTTTAGTGTACTTACAGTATATAAACATCTATGTACATTAAAAGTATACGACTAAATGTGATACCTAGTCCTTCTGAATGCCAACGGACCCACGCGGGACGAGATGGTAAAACTATTAGAAATAAAACATTTTGTATTCGTCAACTGGTCCCGCAACGTTTTTAAAAAACTACGTGTGACGAGATAATGGAAACTTAAAATAAATCTGGTCCCATTCGTTTATTCTTGCATAAAAAGTGCAGTAAGATGAAAAGTCTTTGAAACGTTTAGGTGTTTAATTATTAATGATTTTGATAAGCCCTACCAGGTATATAAAGGAATAGAACTGTCGGTATAAACAAATTTGATGAACTGCCGCAATAAATGCATTCATTTTTAAGATTCATTTGTATGAAACATCCGTCAAGGACGCAGTTACATCCCTACGAGTGGTATATTTTTATCCAAAGATTCGCCCTGCTCATGAATTAAGTGGCATTTTTCGCTCATTGTTTTCATAAAGCTGCCTAATTTATAATAACAAAATGTTTTAGAAAGTCTTCACCTTTATACTGTTATAATGATGCAAAATTTCCTAAGTTTTAATAACAAAATACCTACGTCCCTGACAACAAATTCTATGAGCCATGGTGTAAACAAGTCAGGAAAAAGTTTTCCCATAAATTGGGCGCGTATAACGTCGCCGGACACTTTAAGCCCACATCTGCTCGGCAACTTTTAAACAACCTTCTAAGTAATTTTTATTAGCCCTTTATTATGCAATAAGTCGAGTAGACGAAGAATAAGCGTGTGCTCAGCGTTTTGACTTACATTGCGGAGCTACTAAGGAATAAGATTCAACTTTTGACAGACTAAGTAATAATGTACAATGTACATCTAAACATAATCTTATACACAGCTGTTGTAATGTCATTCTCTTTCTATATAGAGGGATACGTTCACTAAAAATTAATAATTAGCATACAATTTAATAAAGAATTAATTTCAAGAACGCTTCGTACAACGGAACGTCATGTGGGTCTAGCACGATCTAATCTTAATTTACATTCTACGTCTACAATCCAATTGGTTTTAGAAATATTTTACACCTATTATCGAATTACAAGAGAAAAAATTTTTTAAAGAAGGCGGCCAAAAAATAAATGAATATGATGTGGAGCTAGGAATTTTGAGCCAGCCATGGCGAGGCCGAATGCCGAGCTCCGCGTAGGGCATAACCCGGAGCGTCCCTCCACCTTCAGGCGACGCAGATCTAATTTGAGCCATGTCAGATGAAAATTGGATCAGAGTTTCTTAGATCTTGGAGTATCTTGGGATATTGGAGTATGATGGGACATTCGTAGCGCTCCATTATCTCTACCTACCCCGCAAGGGACATAGCGTGAAGTTTTGTATTAATGATGGTAGGTACTCGTACAGTTGCTTTATAGCGGATAATCATTCTATGGTTTACCCTACTTACCAAACGGAACCAATTCAAAACAAAAGATACTTACATAATAAAATTAATTACATAATTACGTCTATTTATCTTTTCTGACCTAGTTTAGGTACACACACGTGTAACGTTTAAGTACCTATTACAATATTCCCTCTGTCTGGAGGTCTTTGTGAGGACTTGAATATTTTGTGTACAATATTCTGATAAATTACATAAGTATGTAACGAGACTATGTGGAAATGGAGCAACTGTATGCGAGGGGCAAACGTAAAGATTTTGAAATTCCAGGAGAGGGCGCTACTAATTCGATTTCTGTGGTCTAACACAATGACGTTTGTCTAACCTCTTTAGTTATATTACTTATTAGTTTTAGGCATTTTACTATTCAGGAAAATTGCTTTATAGACATGGATTTTACCCATTGTGCTATATACTTTTACTATATATTTTGCTATATTATTGAGGAGCTCGTAGCCTAGTTGCGAGAACGATCCGAAAGTGATCGTGCAGGTTAAGCGACGTTGGCGCGGTCGTCACCTGGATGGGTGACCGTTAGTGGCATATTTCATCTGAGCTCCTCCGTGCCTCAGAGAGCACGTTAACCAGTCGGTCCCGGTTGTTGTCGTTCGACAGCAGTCGTTAAGCCATGTCAGATGCCTACGGGTGGCCTGTACAACTCTGACAAATAGGTTGGCCACTAACCATACGATAAGCAAGCAAGCTATATACATATATACTTTAATTCACTTACATGCCTGGATAACTTTTTAACGAATATAACTGATGAACATTGTACCAACACACATGTAGACTTTAATAGACATGGACTTGTCACTGTATCTCTCGAAGATCTCAAACAGGTATATTTTTTAATGTATAACTAAACCCGCATTTGACCTCGATCTCGCCTGATGGTAAGCGACGATGAGGTCGACGATGGAGCATGCGGGTCCAGTAAATGCCTATTCACTCTGGCCTTGAAGTTCCCAAGGTTGTAGGTTTCGGGAAATACAGACGCCGGCAGGCTGTTCCATTCCTTAGCCGTTCGCATAATGAACGAAGAAGCAAATCGCTTCGTACGAGCAGATGGGATATCAACAACATAAGGATGGAACCCCTCCCCGCGCCTGGTAGTCCGAAGGCGGAATGGAGATGCTGGAATTAGGTCGTGCAATTCCGATGCGCACTCTCCGAAATGTATCCTATAAAATACCGATAGACAGGCAACCTTGCGCCGATGTTCCAGACTTTGCAGTCTAGCCTATAATTGTACTTCTGTGTTTCGGTTTGAAGGGTAAGAGATCCAGCGTAATTACCGGCACACGAGGCACTCCATCTAAGACCTCAAGGTTCGAAAACAGTGAGTGGGTGCCGAGTTACCATCAGGTGGCCCGTTTGCTCAAAAAAATGCCGCTGCATATACTATAGAGAGAGAGAGAGACCTACTAGTATCATGTACAAAGGTACTGGTAAAATAAGTGACATTGTATCAATTTAGATAAAATAAAAGTAAGCATAAAGCTTTTTTATCAAATTTTCTTCCGTATAAATAGGAGAAGCACCCGTAGCTCGAAACTCAATAGGGGCAAAATCGCTCGTTCCGCGTTCCGAAATCAAGGTGAAAGTGATCCCCATTGATCATAGAAAACAGCAGATAGTTTAACTTATCATTGTATAAAAGAATCAAAGTAAAAGGAGGTGTTTGTTGAACAACTCTAAGGTTTTTTTGTAGTTTTGATGTACCCGTAAGTAGGTATATATGTTGGTCTAAGTAAGAACATAATTCTAGTTTAAAAAATTGTCTTAATATGGGCAGAACATGGTGGTAGCCAGGGAAAGGACTCGGGGCATCTTACTGCCTACCCCTCCAAAATTCAAGAAGTCCATAAAAAAATTGAGTCACTTGGTTAGTATCTACTCATCTAATTACTCATGTTAGGGCCTCATCTCTCAGACTTCATTCTAGATATGAGAGGTATTTGTTGCTTTTATAGATTCCGAGAAACAACTTCCTTGAGTGTCTCAAAGCGACAGATAACTTCCGATTTTTATCAATTCGTAAAATTAAATGAATGAATGAATTAAAATTCATTTGCACACATATACATAACACGATAATTTCATTTCATTACTTACTTTTTTTACTTAGAGTAAGTTCACAATTTCACATGCATATGTGTCAAAAGGGTCCCTGACTCAGCATTATGCTGTGACGATATGGCTAGATGCTAGCCACCGCCGCAGCGTTGGTTTTCAGTCAGGGCCCGGTCTACACAATCTACACATTTGTATGTACTGCGTTGATCCTCGCTTATAATGGGCATTGAAAGCTCATCAATTTTTCCTCTCAATGTATTTTATGTAGAAGCTCAAAGAATGAGCGCCCCTAAACCGTTTAGTGCAAATTGGACTCGGATAGAAGCACTTCCTGGATCGATATCAACTTTATGATACGTACATTCCTCTATTCTTATGATACAATTATGTAGATACCTCCGAATAACTACTTAACGGTTATCCTTGTGTAATCGTTTATTGAGCGTCGGTGGCATAGTGACTATGACGCCGGACTGCCATGCGGGAGGTCCGGGTTCGAAACCATGCGATGCCATGTACCAATGAATTTTTAGGATTTTTTCGAAGACTTACATTTATCGACTGCTCTAACCGTGAAGGAAAACATCGTGAGGAAACCTGTATGTCTGAGGAAAGTAAAAAGTTTCCGAAAGCGTGTGAAATCCACCAATCAGCATGGGGCCCACTCGGATCATGGCCCGTACCCCCTTGTGCAAAGAGAGGCCTGTATCCGTGGGGACATTAATAGGCTGATGGTGAATCGTATATTATTGTATCACTTTCCTACATGGGACTACATACAATTGCGGTGAAGTATTTTAGTTAGGTCCAATTTTATTCCCCCAATAGATGCCTGGCACAGTTTATTGGGGTGATATGAGTCTGTGCAGTGTTAATCTGCCGCAAAACAGCAATGCTTGCACGACTATAATAACTACTTTGTCTGACTACTTTTAGTTCATATAATTTCAAAGCGGTTAAAGAAAGATATAGAAATCGCTTACTTTTGTTGCAATACAGCAAGAGAACCTTCCAAGAATGCAAAACCGTTGAAAATACGAAGAGAAATCTCAACGAATAGCGCTTACAAACCAGTTGTATCGTTCTCAAGTCCCAGTCAGCATCTCTAGAAGTGTTATTAGCTAGAAGAATGAGTTTTAATTTTAACTTTTTCACTGATTCTCCTTTAAGAGTTCTTGTTTAACAAGATCCCGCTTGCTCTTTTGTAGTCGCTTCTTAACTTTCGCCTGTTTCAGACGGCGAGCCAATTTTAACTTCTTTAATTTGAAAAGGATCGCTTTAGTTGCAAATCAGGCTTTTAGTTTAACGTTTTGGAATGGTTTTAGATACAACTTTAATAATCATTGTAATCTTGATAGATCAGCTAAAACAGTCAGACAATACGGGTCACCTTATGGTAATTAATTGCCGCCCTTGGCCGTGTAATACCATCAGCCCCTTCGCAGCTCCATCATTTACTGATATGAGTTTTATTTTTTATAAAAATACACAGGTATGAAAATACACTGCTTATTTGGAAATATAGTGTGCATGCCACTGATATAAAGTATAAATTTTCTTCAACCAATTAAATATTAAGTTAATTGTTATGACCAAAATACTTACTCAATTCAAATAATCCCATAAATGCATTTACTTGAATTCGCATTTTAGTTTTCTCAGTGTAGTGTCGTTTCTTGTTCACGTCAGTGTATTTTTTCCGCATTTGGTCGCACATAAATCTAGCCACCCTATACGACCGGGACCACAGAATGTATCACATCACTTAATAAGTTCGTATGATGACATATATATGGCGCCACTATTGACAAATCGATATGATTTTTAACTTCAAACGTGTCAAAATTTCATGATATTCCCACCATTAGTTTACCAGTTACAGTGGTTTTAGTGACGCTACTTTTGTAACAATGGAAAAATCTGAATTTTGTGTGTTGATAAAGCATTGTAGGTATGTATGTATCACTCTTGAATTGAAGGAGACTATGTTGATGAATAAAGTGGAGTTTTGCCTAAAAGTTGTTTTTTTATTAATCATCCTACAAACTTATTGAGTTATCTATTATTCTGTGCCCGGGCCTAGTCGGCCGAGAAATCCGTCACTGTAGCCCGTAGAGGCCTTGAAGGACATTTTTTATTAACTCCCCGTCGAATCATCTGTGGACCTGGGGGATAAGGCACGGTCGACATGCAAAAGTCTAAATCGACGATCTCATTCACTCACATATACATACGAACATATGACATTATGTTTGAGAAACATTGTGTGAGCGTAACAACACATACCGCGTAATCGCTCGACGT
Organism: Hofmannophila pseudospretella; assembly: GCA_947369225.1. NCBI lineage: Eukaryota > Metazoa > Arthropoda > Insecta > Lepidoptera > Oecophoridae > Hofmannophila > Hofmannophila pseudospretella. Next base: position 4,579,334 of record OX376321.1, on the reverse strand, counting down.
TGAATTTTGAATATTGCAGAACGCCCAGCTCAGGACCACAGATATTTCCGACGGACAGATAAACGTCTGAAAGTCAGTTACATAAGTAATTATTTATTGGATTTCATTTTCATGCAGATTTTATTCAACAAACAAATAGCACGAACTTTAAACAATATAACCGCATAAAATACCCGGCTCTTGTAGAGTAAATACTATAATTCCCTGGCTTTACACACATCATTAATGCCGACTGTTCCGCTCAGATAATAGTTTGTTTTCCTCATATTTTGCAACAGAACTCACACAATATGTCCATTTTAAGCTCTATGTTAATTAAATATAAATGGATGCTGGTATTACCAGCACTATAACTATTGTGTTTTAATATTATGGTAAAACACCATTACAGTTTTACCATTATGGTAAAACACAATGGTTATTAGTGGTTAATTCTACAAAATATAAGTATATATGTACTTACATTCTATTGTATTATACCACACTGTTTATGGATGTAATATGTGTGCTCGTAACAAAACTATTTTATATAAACATATTTCTAATTTTTTAGCATTTCGCTTGAGTCGAGATATCTCAGTTGGTTAGAGGCATGGAGGCATAAATGCTTAACAAATAAAATTTGAAATATATTTGTGGCACGGTCGTAGGTTTAGCCTGCTCGCAAAAAAAAATTCAACCAATTTTTCTAATTTATTTAAAAATATTTCTCTTGGAAAATCAACCAGTAAACTCTGTATTTTTTCTTGCGTAAAATCTGATATAAGAGTAGCACCCAACGTCTGCTTGATTTCGATTAGGTACTTATTTGTTTAGTTATCAGTTTCGGGTACCTAGGAGTAGATTTACCTACATTAAGTTTACAACTAAGCCTACCACTTGATTATGTTTATAAAGGAGTCCTCAACATGGGTTGAACGAAAAAGACCCAGTTCATTTTACTTACCCCCATAAGGATAAGAAAAACGAGAGTCGATTCCCTCGATGGGATACGCAATGATGTGCAGTCACGCGCGGAATTGATGAGAAATAGACCCATCAAGGGCTCTTTCTGTTAAATTGCTTCGTTGATGATCGCGACTTGTATCCAGCTGGTGGTGGGAGGGAGTGCTGGCTTCGATGCTTCATTTATTTAAAAAAACCTACAGTGGTAACGAAGTCATTCGATAAAATTCTGACTCTCCATGCGACCTACTGGAATATTTGATTGCGGCATTCGATTATTTTTTATTATTATGAATTGATCTCGTGATACAATTTTAACTAAAATTTTCGTTCATAGATCTGCTGAACGTTGCGATTCAAAATTTTGGTCCTTTGATATTTACCAAGTACCAAGAATATTTTATATTTTTCTACAGTATTTGAAAGTTATTTTATCAGAACTTAGTTAAAACTGATAGGTACCTAACTCATATTGAATTGGAATTGAGCAAATAAATCATACCTACTCGTATTTGAACTTTCGCAATAATTTATTTGTCAAACAAGTTATTCCAATCATATTTAAATAAATATAAAAATATATTTTTTTCTTTATTTTATTATTAACAAATAAGGAAAACAGACGAGCAAACGGGCCACCTGTTGGTAAATGGTCACCGTCACCCAAAAACATCTCACCTCACTGTATTAATATTAGAGGGTTTCTGATGCGCTTATATTACTCATTATAAGTGTCTTCCAAAAGCAGTAAGTAATTAATTACAATAACAGCGTATTGCGTAGTAGGCTAATTTCGGCGAACTGAAAATTGAAAAAATTTAAAACGTTTATTTAGCACTGTAAACACCAGAATATAGCAAGTACACAATACAGAAATATACTTAGATTAATACATGCAGCACAAAACATCCGGTGCGGTACAGTGCCAAAAAGGGTACACCAGCTCAGCATAATGCTGAGGCAAGCCACAGCGCTGATTGTCAGCTGGCCCCTCAGTGACTGCACGGACGAAGAAAGCAACAGTGTGCGTGTTGTGATGTATGAATGTGTTTGTTTGTATGAATGAGGATATTAGTGTCTATGTGAGGCACTGAGTGTGTGGGAGGGAGATGGCATGGTGCGTGTGTATTTACATGGTATTATGATTTCCTTTCCGTATTTCCGTCTCCTAAGTTACACAATATTATGTAACAAAAGCAAAGCTAAATAGAGTCTAAATATTTGAATAACATCTAATCGTGGCTAATTCCAAGTAAACCAAAGGTTCTTAAATGATATTCAGGTACTTACTCAAATACGATCTCAGACAGGGCGGGCTTTACATCTATAATTGAGCGAATACTTGCGCCTTAGACTTGCACAGGGAGTACGGAACGTAATCCATTATGGAGGCTCAATGCAGCACCTCAATCATGATCCTGTTACGATCAAAATTTGAAACAACTGCATCTCTATATCTCTATTTAATGATCGTACATTATATTGTGTTTTAGTCATCTTTTACTTTAAGGCGAATCTCACATAGCACCGCGCACAGCCGCGATGAAGCGGTCGAATGAGTAGCACTTGATTGTATGTAATCCGCTGCCAACATCTGCAACTAGGTCGACCGCTTCATCGGTGTGCGATGAGATTCGCCTATGTATTTAACTTGAATACCTACATCTTGCGATCGGGATTTGACAGTCCTCGACTGTTATTTGTTTGCTACATGTTCCGCAATGTACGTATATGTCTCTCTACTCAGATGTCCGTACCAACTACTAAACATTTTCGAAACTACCCACGATCTTATGCCCCTAAGACCTAGCGCCCTGGTAACGATATCGTCCCTCCTTAGCCACCCGCCTACATTCCACCTTGTTTATCCATCAAACCCTTCCTGGCCGACCACATTACCAAATTCTAAATCTCGTTCACCGTCATATTCATCGTTTGTTTTTTCACCGATAAGTCAGTCACATTGTCGCCGTCACTCTGTAAACATCAGACCCCCTTCTATATGTAGAAAGGGGTTAGATGTTAAGGACTATGGTCCTTCCTTCGTTAATACCTGTTGGAACTGTTCTGCTATATCAAAAGCCCGATTCCGGGGTAAGTGCGCATTATCTCCCATTCTCATAAAATAAAAAATAAATAAAAAAACTTTATTGAAAACATCACAAATTAGTAAATCGAACAATACTCTGACTCCCAAACTAGGCGAACCTGTATCTTGGGAGACAGTGCTTTCCCAAAAAGAAGGTATTCAATAACGGTCAGCATTCATCCCATAGACAACTTGGTCTTGGTCTTGTCTTGGTCATCTATGGGATAAATACCGCCCCCTACTGAATACCAAGCAATAATAGTCACAAATTACAATTTATTATAATATATACATATATTTTCATCAATAACATTATCTTCACGTGACTCTTTTGATACATCTTTACCTGTTGATACAGCTTCCTTCCTTATCCTTCCTTTACTTTTTACTCCTTTTTGTTCCTTATGGTCTATCTTTAATATTGTGGTATGGTTATTATTAAAATCCGATCTTGAGGCGTATTGATTGTTTTCCTTCACCACGCCCTGAGAGTCTCTGCTCTTTTACTACTTAACCTGCGCACTGTCCATCTCTTCATTCTCATCATACCTGCTCCGCTATACACCCGGTGTAGTGTGACATCCTCCCTAGTATAACGCCCCTCTCACGTAAGTAGGTAGTTAGGTACCTCCTACGTACACAATAATACGACCTGCTATTCTCAACAAGGTAAGATGTCTTAACCAAATATTAACAATTAATTTAGCATCTTCAGAGTGGGACTCATATTGCAAACAGAGGCCTTTGATATCAAACACTTATGTTAGGAATTACACTGACGAGCGATAGCTTCGCAAACATTCCTGTATGTTGAAACTAGCGCAGGGTTTGAAGTGAAATATGAATACTGTATGATTGTACATGAGCTCTACTTTGCCGATTTTTTTGCTATTATGTATCTTATCGACTCGCGACAACCAAAACGTTTGAAAACAGATCTGTTTTCACTGTGCTAAGCACTCAGGGGAATTATTACTCGTCGCAGAAATAAATAACTGAACACGAACAATTTAGGCAGTTTGTTTCGTTTTCTAAATTGTTAGTCAAGTGGCCTAATATGAAATAATTATGTTAAGTGCTTCGACGAAACTATAAACACAATATCCGCTCCATATCACGCTTTTTGTATTGTGTCGTTCAGCAATTTTCAAAATTGGCTCTACAGGAAAAAAACAAGATACAAAGATCTTACAAAGATCGAAAGGGATATATAGAGCCGAAAGGGAGTGTTCAGTATCCATAACTGAACTATAACACGACCAAAATGTATGAAACAGCCGATATATTTTTTACGCGAATTCAGATGTTAGTTTCGGCTCTATAGAGAGTTTTTATTACATTATGTATCACATTATCTTATTGAGAAAGAGCAAAACATGGAACAACGACCATAAAATTACTTACTATAAGAAGAAATTCCCAACAGACTAAATTCAATTAACATGGAAAAAAGTATTACAAGTAACTCATTTTGTTGAAAAGAAAAGGGTCTGAAAGCGTCAAAGTAAAATAAATTGAAAAACAAAGTTTCAAAAGCGTGTTTTGAAATTCTGAATGGTGTGACAATTTTTACCCGAACTGCACGACAGCAAGGGTAGGGTAATGTTTTTCGCGCGTACCTATGTTTTTTTGGAGTATTATAGTAAAAGTAAAGTAAAATACACTTTAAGTATTCTTTGTTTACCTCGTAGCGCCTCAACGGCTGGATAGATTTTAATGAATGAGGTATCAATATTTTCCTCTAAATCCCGAGAGTGACATAGGATATATGAAGTGTCAAGAAATCCAATATGGCGGCTGTCAGCCGTCGTAATTGTTGAAGTTATAATTATTTAAATATTTTATTTCTACTTAACCCGCATTTGACCTCGATCTCGCCTGATGGTAAGCGACGACGAGTTCAACGATGGAGCATGCGGGTCCAGTAAATGCCTATTCACTCTGGCCTTGAAGATCCCAAGGTTGTAGGTTTCGGGAAATGCAGGCTGTTCCATTCCTTTGTTAAATTTTTTTTAATTTATTTTTTTAATACAATACATCGACATGGATATCAAAAGAGAGGTCTCAATGAGACTATTTCAAATATGTATATATACTCGTATAACTATGTTGTTATGAACAATTTCCACCAAAAAATAAAAGTGGAATTCGCCTGACGTGGATCGTGTTCTGTTAACAGGAAATACACATGTCACTAAAAAGACAAAAAGTAATTTAAAAAAATACAAAAACCCGATTGCGTATAAAAGCGAACTAAAAAGATGGAAACAAGACAGCTTCAAATGGTCACTGTTCTCAAGGCAAGGCAAAGACACACACACACACACACACCTTTAAGTAAAGTGGCATTTTTCTTGCGTACTGTACCAGTTTTAAAAATTCTTTGAAGGTAGTTTTAAATGGCTCCAAAAGTAAGGGTAGGTCCGTAAAACATTTTCATGTAGCTATAACGATTCTGGTAGCTGCTACTAAGCTTTTTTAATTTTGCAACCTGTATATCTTAACATTCCCTGAATCAAAGAGGCTAATGTTTTGGTTTTCCGGATTCTAATTATTTTTTAAAACGCAAAATAAAAATAAAAATGGTTACAGTTCTAAGATACTTTGTCAACGCAATTTGATGGGGACTTATCCGTTTAGGTATACTTTTGATTTTTTTGGCAATGTAATATTAATATGTATAATTCTTAATACCAAGAAAATTCGATGTGTTGACACTAATGGTCAACACATCCAGTAAAGTAACCATTCGATGCAATTACCTTTCGATAACAAGTCTTTCGATGTAGCGTACCTATACATTTAAAGCGCAGTGTTCGATGATCTTTCGATATTACGTACGCTAGTATAATTTGGTGTATCATATTATCATGAAATCCATGACACATAAATTCCTGTTATATTAAACAGTAACAGATACATTCTGCTTGCTCTACATACCCAGTAAAATCTCACATTCAGTGTCCCACTAGTAGCGTATAGGTAGGACAATGAAAATGAATCAAGTTAATCCCTAATCCGCGCTGGAGGTGATGTTAAATTGAAATTCCATGTAGAGTGCTCTACCTAGCTCTGTACACGATGGTACGGCGGTAACTACATTTCTATTGAATTCAACTGAATAGAGATGGGTTTTTTTTATATTGAGCTCCCTGATCCTATACAATAGTCGTAGGTATATCTATCTTTAATTGAACTCTTGCAATTTTAACACCATGGTTTTTACAAGCTTACAAAAAGCATTCGAATTCAAAGTGCAGAGCTTTATCTATAAATCGTCGAAATACCGATTCGAATGTGCCTGTTGACTCGCGTAAATACCGTTTCGCGAATTACCGTATCGTATACTACCGATATACCGTAACTACCATACCGATATAATTCAAAGCGAAGCATGTTTGTTAGTTCTTTGGTATAAATGTATCCCACATCCCAAATATGTTTGTAAAGTCAAATTGTTGATTATGCGAAAAAAAAACATTTTTAACTACGTTTAGTTTTAATTAGTTGATCAAATACGTGTACGGAGCTGCTCGTAAATTCATTTAAAATACTCATACCCAACGTGATTACACCCTAAAAATCGCAACAAAGATCTGGAATTCTGACGCGACTAGCATAAGACCGGAAAGGTGGCACAAAAGAGAGGAGGCTTATACCCAGCAGCGGATGATATGCGCTGATGATGATTATGATGAACCTACCCTAACCTAATCCTTATAGATTCTCACAAGACCATCGTAATATAAAAATTACTCCATGAATCAGTTAATTCTATTACCTATTTAAATAAAAACAAGATTAGGGCCACCCGCATTATTTAAAAAGAAATACTTTCTGCTCTGACAGTTCCGAAATGCCTACATCAGCTATGTAGACATTTTGCACACGGGGTCCAATAGAAGGCCAAATTCAATTTTGAAACACGCTCGCAAACGGTTGCGTGGACATTGTTTGCGATGTCTATTTTCCATTCACGTTCCCCTGAAAAGTGACGCGCGTCAGGATTTTATGCAAATTTCCACGATCATAAACAAAGGCTTTAACAAACGCGTTGTGTGATACAAAATTTACACAAAAACGGGCCTTTTTTCGAGGCATTTTCTCCCAATTTAACGACATGGAAATGAAAGCTGTAAAAAAGGGAAGCGATTAATATTGCAGAAACACTGTTATGAGGAAAATCTGTATTATGAGTTCAAGGAGAATAACATTAGTGAGGTATCATTATCAGTAGCAAATATACTATGTAGGTTTACTTTCAAAGAGCAAGGCTGAGGTCAAGGCTTTCGTAGTACCTACCAATATTATAATTATTTCGTTACTTTGATCTGAAGGATATCCTTTTAATGGCATAATGAAACACATACCTACTCGAAGAGACCGGTTGCCTAATTCTATTTACAATACTCCGAGGGCGTCGGTATATAGTAGGTATTCTGTTTCTGAGGTATAGATAGTATTAGAGTACTCAAACCTCCATAATCAATTCATCTTCTCTAATTCCCGATAACTTTATGTATTCAAGAAAATAATAAATACAGTCCCAGTTTCAAAAAACATTTTTATTATCTCTATAGGTATATTCTAACTAAAACTACTTTGATTACTTTAATATTACTAAATAAATAAAAAATACTTTACAAAATTCTAACTTTGATCCTACTTATGGATTAAGTACATACATATAATAAAATTATTCTTTAAGTGTATTTTATTGCGTAATATATCAAGTCTGTCACTGGTGACTAGATAAATCCAACCTAGCCGAGCATCATTTCTAACGTATTCAACTATAGAGTACAGAGTACTAATGTATAGCTAACCCAGGGGAAATTACTAGCATTTTATTAGTGTAACAGGCATTCAATAAAATAGATTTAAATTCGGCTTTTGAACAATATCTACAACGATATAAATTAATCCAGAAAGAAAAGACAATTAAGTTCTACCATTACGTACTAAGTACAAAAATACTATTTACAAAATTTCTGGCATAGCACTTTCACTTAACGTTACACAAACGTATCGTCCTACCGATAAATTTTATCGTCGTGCGGTGGCAAACTAATAAAATAGGGCGCTGGCGGCGGCGGTGCTAAATATCGTACGGAACCCGGTCCCGATTGCACCTTATGGGGCAAAGTAGCCGTAGATAGCGATGCCGGCGCCATAGTTGTGGCGTACCCCGGCCAAGCGGGCCCCCACAAGGGCGCCGCCCCTGCTGGACTGTTCGCCAACGGACCCCCTCTGTAAGACGTTGACGTCATTCTCAATCTCACAATACAAATTACCACAATCAGTATTGCTATAAATGCTACAACACCACCAACTATCCCAATAATTAAATTATCATCATTAGTTGACGACGCTACACCAATAACTGGAGCTCCTTTAGGCTCACCGGTCACTTTTGGGCGATCGTGTGAAGGAGCAACAGACCAGATTATATCTGGCTCGGATGAAGTACGCTGCACGAGACGTGATTGAGGAGTGGTAGTCACAATACTTGATGATGCAGGAGCCGTGGTTCTTCGTCTTGTATCACAGGAAAGTTCATCGTCACCAATTTCGACCAATAAGAATCCTGATAGATGATCTGGTGAGGCACAACGAACATCGTCAATTCCAACATTTGGTAGCCATCTTCGTAACGCTCTAGCGTTGCAGTCACATTTAATGGGATTGGTATCTAATCCAAACATTGATAAGTCAGCACGACGGTCATCTAAAGCCACTAGTAACTGTGGTTGTAAGGTTGACAGTTGGCTTCCAGCAACATCTATTGTTATTTGAGATGATCTTGGCAAAGGGAATAATAAAGCTGGTGGTAAATTTGTCACAGACGTGTTACGGAATCGTACGGTAATGGCTGGAGCTTTTAAACCGGCCAATATACCAGCAGATACAGTTTTCAACCGAGATCCTCTAACCCCCAACTCCTCGAGACGTGGATGCAAAGTTGAGTGTAATTGGTCAGAACTGATTGTTGTGTCCTTTACTTCAACATCTAATTTTTCAAGAGCCAATAAATATTGCAATGCGCCTTGCACGTCAAAGTAGCCCAGTCTTGGATATCCATAAGCTCGAATTTCAACCAAGTTAGACAAAGTTCTGAAAGCATTCTTCTCAATTCTCGAACATTTCTCTAGATACCTCATATCCAACACTCGGAGTGAGGAAAGGCCTTCGAAGTTTCCATCAGCTATAACGGCGATAGGATTACTAGAAATATTTAGTCGTTGAAGATTTTTAAGTTTTGGCCAGGATATTGCAAGGCCTCCAGAAACATCTTCAATCTGATTATTAGAAAGATCTAATGACTCCAACAATGTCGTTCTAGAAAACGTCTTTTCTGACAGCTTGGTAATATTGTTGTATGATAAATTCAAACTGTACAAAAACGGTGTTTCAAGTTGCCCAACTTGTTTCATTCCGGTTCCAGCTAAATTTAAATCTCGTACAGTTTTTGGTTCAGTCAGAACATTACTGATTGTCTTTTCTGATAATGGGTTAAAAGAAAGGTCCAATTTTTTTATATTCACCATAACACTGTCTTCAGCGGGTATGTCAATTATTTGATTATGGGATAGATCAACAGATGATACAAAGAAGTACTGTTTCTGTAAAGACTTCAATGGTGCTTGCTCAAACAAGTTGTCACTCAAAACTATCTTTTCAAGCATGTGCAGTCTTGATCGATCAAAAATATTATCGGGTAGTTCAGTGAGTAAGTTCCCAGCTAAATTTAGAAGTTCCAATCTTACAAGTCCTTCGAATAGTCTGTCTCCTAAGCGATCGATTTTATTATCCGATAGATCTAAGTGTTGTATCTGTGTCGAATTATGGAACGCCATTTCACTTATTGTTTCTATCTCGTTTCTTGCCAATAATATCGTCCTTAATTTTGGAAGTCGCGCGAAATCCAATTCATCAACGTTTTTCAAAGCATTGCCTGACAAGTCCACCAATTCCAAGTATTGTAAAGTACTAATGAGTTCTGACGGAAAGAAATTAAATTTGTTGTTAGTCAAAATAATTTCGCGCAGACGAGGGTGGATTTTGAACGAAGACGGGAACAAATAGCTCAGTTGATTGTCAGAAAGGTCTATGACTTCTAAACTCGTTCCCGTGTTGAAAAATTCTCCTTTGAAAGCATTTAACTGATTGCCTTTCAAAGATAAATACTGAATAGACATAACGTTAACAAACGCAGGCGTTCTGATGTTGACGATGTTGTTGTAGGACAAATCCAAGTGCGTTAGATTTCTCAAGTTTTTAAAAGTGTGTTCCGATACTTCCTGTAGCAAATTATTAGATAAATAAATCTGTCGTAGATTATGAGTTTTCGAGAATAAATTGACTGGCAATGCCTTCAATCCTATGTAGCTCAAGTCAACAGTCAGTAAAGCCTGATTATACTGAAAAGCGTTTTGTGGAAGCACATTAATATTACCACTGCGACTCATATTCAAATGAGACAAACTTGGTATAGACTCAAATGCATTAGCAGGGACCTCAGAGAGTTGATTGTCAGAAATATCCAAGAACCAGAGATTTACAAACTTCAACTGTTCTCCAGTAAATCCCAATATCCTATTTTGACTCAGAGACAAGAACAGCAGTGATGACTCCAATCCATCGTATACTTCTGCTGATATAGAGTTTAGGAGATTTCCTGAGAGGTCCAAATGATTCAGCATTTTGAAATGATTGAAAGCAGCAGGTGGGAGTTCTCTAATGACATTTCTGGATAAAACCAATGAAGTGATTCTATCGGAAACTGCTCTCAGTATGTCACTCGACAATGCAGTTACTCTGTTAAACCCTAAGTGTACTGAGACTAAGTTTGGAAGACGAGATAACGCTGTTGCAGGAATGAGTAGAATATTGTTATCGCGAAGAAGTAGGGTCTGGAGACTTGTTAGACCATCAAAGGCGTCATCCTCGACCTGAAATTGAAACGTTTCTATCATCAAATAATAACGTAATCAAACTTTTGATAACTTCAATTAACGGTTTCTATTTATCTTAGCGATTGAGGTCGGGTGTCTATGAGAGTGAAATATTATTTGAAACACATTTCGGGTCTGCATAATCTTTAACGTTTGACTGTCGTATTTCAAAATTATCAGTTGGGAATATTAAATATTTGATGGAAGTTTTTTTTATTGAGGGATAGCAATTTAAATTAATATTTGGTTAAATATTACTGAAAACGGAATTAGAGGATTTTCAAATGTCTTACGGTGCGAAGGGAGTTGACACCGACGTCCAGATAACGCAATTCGGTGAGACCAACAAAGGTTCCCGGCGACAACTTGACGAGGTTGTTTCTGCTGAGATCCAGCACTTGAAGTGACACCAACGAGCTAAGGTGACTGTTGTCAATATTCTGGAAAAAAAAACGAAGATCCAATAAAGTCCCAGTGTAAATAGTAACAAGACGGTACCTAATCTACAACGTTTTCAGAAAGTTTCTTTAGAAGAATAGCAAATTGCGTAAGTATAAGTAATTATATTAAAAGCTTTCTGCGTTAAAACAACTCACGCAATCCTAAGCTCACGGCGAAACTCAAATAATTTAGAAGAAGTTATATTAAAAATCTAATTTATTTAATATCTAATAAAATTTTCAGGGAATGAACAAGTACCTAAGTACATCGCAACGGTCCAGTCGTGATTCTACGAAATCGCCCCTTTTACGTAAATGAGCCTGTATCCCGCTCGAGGGCGGGAACCGAATCGAAATATTCATTAGAAAAGGCCATAACTGGATCTAAATTTTATAACTTTTTAATTATCAATCGACCAAAGACAATCTAAATTCAAGAAAACTTGATTATTGTTATGAATTGCTTTCGAAACACTCTTCGTTTTGTTGACAAGGAACTGTTCACTGTTCGTCTAACTGTCATTTTGGATTGAGCGAAATTGAATTGAATTACAAACTTCCAACATTGAGTTACTATTCCTGTCTACTATTGCAATAAGCAGTGACTGATGGAAGACGAATTGGGGTTCAAAGACACAAACACAATGATCGAAAGCTAATAAACGTGTCAATATTTCTCTGTGAAGTCTTCTATATTTTTAGAGCAATCGTTATTGTCGGCAAAGTCAATACCTTAGCGCGACTTTATTACTGAAAACAGCACAATAAAAATCATTATGACATTGGGACATACGACTAAATCTCATAACGTAGTATGAAAAGAGGGTCCTCCTCCTCCTCGCGTCGTAATCCTCAATGCTGAGGGTCGTGACCACCTTTATGTATCACCTTCTAGCGGATGATCTTCCTCCATTTTTTTCTGTCCCCGGCGGTGTGGATGGCATCGTGAATTGTAGAGTCAAGGGTGGTGCGGATTTGGTCGGACCAGCGCATCGTACTACGTCCTCGAGGCCTCTTCCCTTCCATTTTTCCGGTCACAATAAGTTCTTCGAGGTTGTCACTGTCTTTCCTGGCAATGTGACCGAAATATTCGAGAATTCTACGAAGGCACTCGGAGGACAGTCGTGAGGTGATTTTGACTTGATGAAAAGAGGGTAAGTGTACACTAAGTATGTGACGTTTTGACATTGAGTCGTATGTCCCTTGGGACATTTGTAATTATAACCGTCGATATGTTTACGCATTCATAACATTTTCCATAATACAATTATCATTCAAAACTTAATAATTAGCCAGGCTTTGCATATTACCCTGTCGCCTTCAGTTACCAGTACGTCTTGCAAGTAAACTTACCGTAATCATGTTACTGGAAATATTCAAATGCTTGAGAGCGGCGAACGACTTCAGAGCGACGGTGGGGAAATCCGCTATGAAATTCTCGGAGAGATCCAACTTCTCCAAGTTCTCAGTGCCTTGGAACACGTCGCTGTTGAATTTGGAAAGCCTGTTCCGGCCGAGGTCGAGAGACTGGAGGGAGCTCAAGCCGATAAAGGCGCCTCCTTCGATGGTCGATATCATGTTCCCGTGCAAGTCTATTTCTTCTAGCGTCTTTTGTGCTACGAACGACGCTTGTCGTATTAGAGCTGAAAAGGAGGATGGATTGGCATAACATTAGCATGAATACCGGGGTGACCGCCAAACTGAGCGATGATCGCTAATCGAAATCACTCACTCGTACACGAGCGCGACATTTAGGTTTAGCTTTAGATTTGGCGACCACCCCGGAATCAAAGCCGTTATGTGAGTTATCGTATCGATCAATGAATAGTTTTATAAAGGCTATGACAATACAATGAACACTTTGAAATAATTATATGGTGACACAATTATTATTGCATACATATATGTATAAAATGTGTGTATTAATTTCACTATCAAGGTGACTAACCGTCAGTTGCACGAAATGTCCATAAAGTTAAGTTATCATCAAAATAATTGCTATACCTTTCTATACAATAACTCTAGATAGAGACGACACAAGATTTAAGGAAGGCGTTATAAGAAAACTTCTTGCAACTCATGGTCAGTCCGCAACAGAAAGAAAAATCCTAAATAAAAATTTTACTTATAATTATATAATTATCTGATTTAATCAGTCAGATCAAGAGTTCAAATCTTGAAGGAAACAACATTTCCGAGCGCGAATTCCTTACTCCAAAGTTCAAAATCTACTTATGTAAACCTATGGTAAGTAAATAAACCTTATAAGTATTTGGTAAGTGGATAATGAACCATATCCTAGTCTCTTTAATACCAAATAAGTAAATAAGAAAAAGGGATGAAAAAAAAACCGCGAGCGGGATTTAAACCTATTCTCTCTTACCAATTCTATTTTCTCTGAGCGATAGTACTCTCAGCGCCTGGGGCCCGTTTAATGAAGAAGACGGCACGTAGTTCATGTTGTTACGGTCCAGACGGAACACCTGCAAAAGTTCCATTTATTTAAACGTCTCTAATAAAATTTGAAGAAAAACATCGTGAGAAACCTGCACACTGAGATAACCAGTGTGTGAAATAGAGAAGGCAATGGTATTTTTACAAGAAAATCGTTTTATGTATGTAGTAACTCCTTGAATAACTGCGACTCTCATAATAGTATTAAAATTTAACTACGAAGTAATATGGCAAAATCGGTAAACTTCAAATGAAAACCATACAACGTAATGTGGCGTAGATGGTTCCTAATTGCCAATATCAATTATTCGTTTGAAGTTAAATTGAAATTCTAATTCTGTCTACAAATCTACAAGCATGCGACTTATACAATAAACAAACCTACTAGTTGAAAGCTATAGCAAGCTGTGGTGCGGGACCATTTCAATTCCCTTCCACAGTCGTATTATTTAAAAAATAGCTCGTCCATGCGTCCACCTATACCAGCCCACTTGTTATTTATTTAATAGAATTAAGGCTATAGGTATTGGAAAATCAGAACGCTATATTTCTGAAATTATAGTATGGTATTATCCCATTTTTTTATTGCATCAACCAACTTACATGGATATACCAACCAACTTACGTGGACTTACATGAAAGATCTAAAATTAGTTTTTCGATATCTCAACTAACATCAGAGATATTAATAGTTATAGTTAGTATTGGAGAGATAATCTGTCCCTTTCTAGCAAAATAGTCTTTTATATGCAGCCAGAACCTGCTTGTATGGCGCTAGAGAACAGTTACGTCATAAAACTTATTGCCGTTTCTTTCTAACTTTTTAGATAGATAGAAACACTGTATTGTAAACAAAATCAGGAAAAGTAAAAACTACAGTAATAATAGCATGATATGTACAAAGGCGGCCTTATCGCTTAAAGCGATCTCTTCCAGGCAACCTCTGCAGTTAATTGGACATTAAAAAGATTAGCGACAGTGTAGTGTGAAAATTGATTGTTGAATGCCTGTAGATATTTTATTTTTCAACGAATTTTAATTCTGTTTTCACATTTGACCATCAATTTATGACTATTTCTTAATTATTAAGAAATACATTTAATATTTGATGCTTGGAAAGTACCTTATTACAATCCTATGGAAGCATCAAATCCCGAAAAGATGTGTACTTCGTTCAAATTAGGTGACAAGGAATGAACATAGTAAGAACAATTTTCTATGATAGTGGTTCATAATAGAAATGCCACTTGCTCTACGAAAAAAGGTCAACTACAAATTCTAACCTACCTTCAACACATCACAGCCAATCAGCAACCCCTCCTCAATCCCCCTGATGTTGTTGCCATTCAGATCCAACTCCTCCATCGCCGGTAGGTTATGCAGCTCAGCTGTCGAGAAGATTGGGTTGAGATTGTCTCCGAGCAGGTTATCAGCCAAGACTAGCCTGGTGAGATTTCCCCTCACTCCGGCGAATAGACGATCTGGTAGACGGCGGAGGCTATTGTGGGAGAAATCCAGCTCTCTCAGAGGTAGACCATGGGACGAGAAGATCTGAAAAGGAACAAAACGGGATATTAAAATAAAAAGGAAGTTGAAGATACATCAAGCTATACTCTGTGGAACCCTGTCGCAATACGTACGATATATATACACCGACGCAGTAACTTATAATAACGAAAATCCTGAATGGAGAAGTCGATATTTCGCAGTAAGCAAAAGTTATAACGACTTGTATAAGAATCATTCAACGGAAAGTGGTAAATATATGTATTACCTATGTAAACGGTGAATCTCTCTCTCTCTCTCTCTCTCTCTCTCTCTCTCTCTCTCTCTCTCTGAATTTCATAGAATATTAAAACTATTTTTATTACAATACATTTATTATATAATACAACTCTTAGTTTTGCTTTACAATTTAAATGCCAGCGAACACAAAGCCTTCCAGTCAACTGTTCAGTAGTTTTCCGCAATTGTGAAAATGAAATATCTCCTTTGTAACGCTGCACTAAAGCGCACTAACGTGCGGTCGAATCGAAATGAGCATTTACTTTATAGGACTCAGGAAGAAACTTAAGAAATGACCACAGGGTTCGAACACTTTGTAGAATAACAAAAAAATATCAAAAATAACAACCTATTTTGTTGTCAAAATCTTTCATAATTAATATCTAAGTCCGACCAGAGTATAGGCAGGGCTTGGGGAGTTCAAACCTTCTCCCTTCATAAATATCAAAACGCTCTATTCAAAAGAACTTCAATCAATTTCTCTGAACTGGAAAACACCCGAAAATTAATTTCTATCTTCGGCCCTGACCTAATTCATCAAAACTTCACCCAAGACTACTCCAAAGCATCTCCAGAGTGTCAGGAACAATACAAAATCAATCAGTTCACAGCCGAGAGCGGAGTTATCGAAACACTTCCCTACAGTCAAACTTGATGCCGACCTCAACTTGTATCCGAGACCCCAGCCTGAGTAGTGAGCGAAGTCTTCGCACTTTCGAGCCACGAGAGCTTTCCAAACTTATGATCTCGAATACATTATC
Organism: Hofmannophila pseudospretella; assembly: GCA_947369225.1. NCBI lineage: Eukaryota > Metazoa > Arthropoda > Insecta > Lepidoptera > Oecophoridae > Hofmannophila > Hofmannophila pseudospretella. The sequence goes on along the minus strand of OX376321.1, from coordinate 4,562,905 downwards.
TGACAACCACTTCAGTCCCTCCGACAACATTACTAATGTCGTTGGCAAGATTCAGCTACTTTGGAGAGAGAGGTTTCAAACTGAGCCGTTTACCTAAGTAAGAAACTATTATAAACTGTATTTAATAACATATATAAACTTTGTTTTTAGCTCAGGTATATATCGGAACATCTGTATGAATGTCTAAGTTTATAATCTATCTAAGGTCTATGTTTAAACGTACTCGTAGAACAAAGAGGAAGTTAATTAAGGAATCATGCAAAGTAATTTAATTTAATAACCTGCAATGCATTTAATAGAATACAATTTTCCGATCATAAAATCAGAATCCAAATCAAAATAGTTTGTCGTTATTCTATGTGCTACGAACAATGTTGTCCAATTAATTTCGTTCCATTGTCGGATTTCCAGTTGGGCGCGAGTTTGCTCGTGTCGGCTCATTTGCTTTTGTGCCTCTGTTTGTGCAACCAATGTTAGTTGCTATTCCAATACCACCAATACGTTCGCATATCCCTCATTGTATTGCAACTAATCATGAAGTCCAGAACGTATCTGTACAATGTTTACGTTATCAAAAAGTTTAGAAAAGTTTGCGGATCTATCTCTATCACCTATAATTTTTATTTTATTTTATTTAACTAGTAAACCTCTAACAATCATTCATTTTGGTATTTCATATTCAGTAACTTATTATGAATAATTACCTGGCCTGATAAACTTCGAAAATTCTACCTATTATTGGTAGTTCTGCAGACTTGGACCCTGGCACTAATGGTAAACGATTGCCATTTAAAAAAATTGTAACTTACAACGTACGTACTTGTACTTACTACTCATATAATTGTTATCGAATTTTATTACATTTGTTACATGAACTTTAAAAGATATTTCCAGCTCTTTAAATTAAAATTGTGATTATAATTCGTAGTTTAATTAAAAGTTAAATTATACAATAACCGAGCAAACTAATTTCGGTGAAACTTGGACATACATAATGTTAAATGTTTGCGGTATATTACTTTGTTTTTGCAAAATTAACTGACACAGGCGTAGCTTTTGTCCCATTAACCTGAATACCTACATACTTCCCTTGATCTCACAAAGGGCTATACTAGGTACTTTACCTACATCCTTTCTCGTCCACACCCTGTGTTTTAATTAAATATTCCTCCCAGCGTCTGTGTAACTTGTTCGACTAATGTTTTGCTTTTAGAGATCTCTACCTAGAGAGTTACTGGCAGGAAAATGAACTAACTTCTATGCTCGGATCCGGACTGGCCAATGGCCGTAGTTCTAGTGAATAATGAATAGGGCACCATACTTAGGTACCTATAAGAATAATGAATAGGGCACCATACTTAGGTACCTATAAGAATAATGAATAGGACACCATACTTAGGTACCTATAAGAATAATGAATAGGGCACCATACTTAGGTACCTATAAGAATAATGAATAGGGCACCATACTTAGGTACCTATAAGAATAATGAATAGGGCACCATACTTAGGTACCTATAAGAATAATGAATAGGGCACCATACTTAGGTACCTATAAGAATAATGAATAGGGCACCATACTTAGGTACCTATAAGAATAATGAATAGGGCACCATACTTAGGTACCTATAAGAATAATGAATAGGGCACCATACTTAGGTACCTATAAGAATAATGAATAGGGCACCATACTTAGGTACCTATAAGAATAATGAATAGGGCACTATACTTAGGTACCTATAAGTATTATTTTTATTATACATTGGTTCCATATAGGTTACATCTTGATATTTTGTCAGGAATGTTCATACGTGACCAGTTATTAGTACATTGGGATCTTTTTCGGCTAGATGAAGTAAAATGAAAAAAACATTATCAGACTTTTAAAGCTTTCGTGGAAAGTAAGAACCCAGAACACGATTTTTAAATTCAATTTCTTTACAAAATATATTATTTCGCTCCAGAAAAGAGTAACAAGGTTGAGATTTACACTACCTACGACATACTTATTGCCAGCTGATTTGTAGAAAAGAATAGATCATAAGAATAATGCAAATATCCGGAGAAAGCGTCTCTAAATTAAATAAAACTAACCTGCGTTGGCAAGGTCTGTTGTCCAGCCCATCTCTGGCTGAAGGATATGATCGGTGCACCATATGGCAACGCCGGGAAGTCACCAGCGAACACCACCCGATCACAGTCCATAAGGATCCTCAGCTGGAGCGCCCGGTCTATTTGGACCCGGCACCGGCAAGGGTAGCGGAGGTCGTCGTTCAGCTCAGAGCAAGGGACCCATTGCTGTTGGCTCGTGATGTGCGGGACCATGAAGAGGAGAAGGAGGATCCACATTGTGTTCTGAAAATAGAAATAAAATTGCTGTTAATAATATTATTTTGTAGTAGCTCTTGGTCTACTCTATACGATTCAAAATACTGTTATCTACTTGGATGACTGTGTAGCGGGCTGCTACTTACTAACTGGCTTAAACTTTAAACCATTACACAATCTATTGTAGCGTTCGCTTTAAACTTAAACTTGACTTCCTTTTTTTTTATTTATTACCAACGCCACAACTGTAATTTTTTTCTTTCTCTTATTGGGGTAATATCATTAATTAATCTTAATAATCATTAAAGGTCAGTTGAACTTGTTTAATTTTAGGGTTTTCTGAAACTCTTGTGTCACTTCGTTGGTCGACCATAGGTCTGTTCCTCCGTTCGTCTATGTCAGTCTGTTCATACGAAATCTTTCCTAGTTCAACATGTTGTATAATCATATCAGTTGATACTATAAACGATAGTCAAACACTTTCTTTAGTAGCACAGGACAATTGACGCCTCCGTTTTGAACGCTGAAGGAAATTTTCATTTCGTAGAGTAGATAGTTTGTTTGCAGTACTGCGCTAACCGCATACATTGAGATATTATAGTAAAACTACGCCCCTCGTTTACATCTAAACGCCTACAATACCATCACGGGTATCCATTACCATAAACTGCATAATAGTACCGGAGTCGATACAAACATAAACGAAAAGAACAGGGCGTACGTCGTAAACTAACTCGTCGGGAATAGGGTTGCCAGATTTCCTATACTAGGCGTACAATACTGCCAGTCTATGCTCGTTTGAGTACAAAATAAACAGTACGGTCCGGATCGAAATATTGCGGACTTTTAATATCAAGCTTTTATGAAGTTTTAGGTTATTGCAGAGGCAAAATAAGATTGTTATTAATTCTAACATATTGGCAAGTGACTGACAACCATAGCAAAGAATTTACGAGAGGGCTGTGACGTCGTTTGTTTATTTTATTCGCCTTGTAAAATTTGTGATTGCTAGGTATTTTAGTTGGGTTGTTAAAATTCCACGTTCCACATGCAAACCGATACGTTGCGTCGGGAAACAAGTGTTTTTTTCTTCTGTTTTGAATGAAGAGATTCCTTGAGACACCCTTGCTTCTCAAGTTCGCCAATGAGCGTTATATTATAACAGATGTTGCTGATGTACATTTGCTACTGCATCTTTCCCGGGTGCTTGACTGGCGAACAAATATAATTTAAAACAACCATAAAATATTGCATCATCTGGCGGAAAATCATTAATCATACGCTGTCCGTAATTAGATAACTTTATTCAGATACAGAAAGATTTCCCCTTCATCTTCGCTTATAAATTGGAATAAGTCGCGAACGCCCTGGTAGCAATAAATTACGAAACTTATAAAATGTTCTGATACTCCACGCGACCACTAACGAGTCAAAAGCTCCCCGACTGGAAACCTCGGGAACTTTTGTGCTTCAATGATACCATTTCATTCGAAGTACAAATACTGGCGCACTTTGACAAAGTTATTCGTAACGTTATAAGTTAGGTATTACCATGGATGAATAAAAAATTGTTTCCCCCTTCGTTCCTACCTTCCTTCATAGGTATTACTTATTAACATTCTATGAAATACGTCTAAATTAGCTATTGTTATGTTATTTTTTTCTTATTACATACTTCGCAATACTTGACCCATAAACCAATATACACTCTACATGCTCGAATCTATGATCTTTCTCTATGCCGATTGTTAGCAGGAAAAAAACTCAAAAACGAGTTAACTATGCTATACCGTTAAGTATATGATTTCTGTAATTAAGTTTAGTTTTATTTTGTGTATGTGTTTCCGGAAATGTATGTAATCCGTCATTATATAGAATTCATAGGCAATGTATATAATGCCTAAAATCGACGTGTGAATTATATTTTATTATACACATTTCCTAGGAATTCTATGCATTTCCTAAGCAACAATCGGAAATGTGTTAATTTTTTTTAATTTTTTTTATTTACTACTAAACCCGCATTTGACCTCGATCTCGCCTGATGGTAAGCGCCGATGAGGTCGACGATGGAGCATGCGGGTGCAGTAAATGCCTATTCACTCTGGCCTTGAAGATCCCAAGGTTGTAGGTTTCGGGAAATACAGACGCCGGCAGGCTGTTCCATTCCTTAGCCGTTCGCATAATGAACGAAGAAGCAAATCGCTTCGTACGAGCAGGTGGGATATCAACAACATAAGGATGGAACCCCTCCCCGCGCCTGGTAGTCTGAAGGCGGAATGGAGATGCTGGAATTACGTCGTGCAATTCCGATGCGCACTCTCCGAAATTGTTAGGTTAGGTTAGGTTCATTAGGTTTTTTTATATAATATCCCATAAAAAACTGATTGCATATGCTTGCCTGGGGGTGAGGGGTGAGGGAGGAACGGTCAATGACCTTGGGGGGTCAATAACTCGGGTCGAAAATTCAGAGGTTATAATATAAATTTTATACATTTCCTAGTACCATTTAGAAATTGCATACGAGTACAATGCCTAGGAAATTCATACAATGTCTAGAAAATTCTAAAGAACCCTTGACACGTTTTACACGTTTTCTAAATTTCCTCGGCATTGTATACATTTTCTAGGAATTGAGTACAATTCCTAGGTTTCATGCATTACCAGTCCGGCGCATATGTACAAATAAAATATTACAATAAAATAATATTCAATAACTAAGTAAAAATACATTGCCATGGTGTGACACGTTTACCTATCTTAACGTACGATACGGTATAATAGATTGGCCACTAACCATACGATGTAAGCAATGTATGATGACCGTACCCACTACCATACTACAATCTTTTTGGTTGCTACTGAAAGAATTCTGGCTACTGAGAGAATATACTATATGTAATCGACTTGAACAAACATCGTAATATTGAACAACGATTACAATTTAAAAAAATCAAGTTTCCGAGAGATGGATAGTGGGTAGTACGGCCATCGTACCTACGTCAGAATGTCAGGATAGGTAAACACGTCACTTGACGGAATATTTCTCTCCTCTCTGACTACGCCCAGAATTCTACGCTGCATTTCTACAAGAAAATCATAGTACCCGGATTCCGAATGAGTAAATTATTAACGGAGCTCGATTTATGTGTAAAGTTGGACTGATCGCGTCCAAAACTAGCCAACTTAGTTCACAACTCCGACCGACAAGCCCGACAACTCCCATCATCGGCTTCCCTATTTGCAGAACGCGCTTTTTGATATCTTTAGATATTTTCATCACTTATTCCTGGATCAAACTTTGATATTTCCTGGGTAAATAAAAAACAAACACTGAGAAAAGTTTCAGTTTTATTATTCAGGGTTGATTTAGGGGTAAGAGTCAAGATGCATTAACAATATTTGGCTTTACTGTCAAGAAAAGTTCTAAACTGACTTTTTTAACTTTCAATAGTGAAACTTCGATTCGATCGTAGTTACGCATACTCGTATGTTTGTCGTTGTCAAAATTCAGAATAAAGGCCATAAAAAACTTCAAGTATATTCGCGTATAATAATAAGAATCAAACATACAAAGGTTCCAGAGACCTTGAAAGATCAAGCTCTGGATGAAGACTCTTCTCTATGGGTAAGTCAGAATAGATTAAATTTTAAGACAATAATACTAACAAGTAAAAAGAAGTACTAACTAAGAAATATTAGTGGGATTTTAAATATTCTTCCAGATTTTCCACATCCACAGTTTTGCCACATCAACCAATGAGTAGAGAACAAATTGATGAGGCCATAGAGCAACTATTTATTTATTAAACCATAACAAAATTTATGTAGGTACCTATGTATGACAACAATTACAAGACACAAATCCCAAACAAAGCCAATAACTCAGGCGTACAGACAGACAACAAATCTCCGAGGCAGCAGCTACCGTGTGGCTGCGTCGCAACATTGCTGCTGAACAGAAACTAGTCTAGCAGTAAACTATGTCCGCCCGGGCAAAACTGAGCCAAATTCGCTGGGGACGCGCCAAATTGCAGCATTAAGCTAATATTTGATAAACTATAGCCGGTGCGGTGGTAAAATATTACTTTGGACAACTAAAACGTATAATATCAGCTTCATGAAACTGTAGCGACAAGCGACATGCTATGACTACTCTCTCTACTCTACTCTACTCGTCAACAGATGGCGCTGAACTGCCTCTGCATACAATTCCAAATCGCCATACAAAGTTAGAACACGCTGACGATATTTTCTCCGGGCATCGGATATAGACAATTTTTATATACAAGTTGTATATATTGTTTGTTGTATGTTGTTGTTTTATATGTGTGTTGTTGTTTGTGTTGCGTAGCTATAGCTACGATATGTAACTCACTTTAACCGTTTGTACATACACCACTGATCACAGTTTAAAATTTCTTTCAACATAAAACACTACTAATAACAAATGCTGAATCAATGTTACAATCAATGTTCTGAATGAATCAATTTTCTAATTAATTCACCGTACACAATAACACTGAACAAACCTAGAAAATAGACTAGCAAAATTAATTGAGGAATATTACACTCAAATGAATATTAGCTTAATGTTTATTGCTCAATAGAAATTTAATAACGTCGGTAGGTAGGAAATAGATTTGAATAACTTGTCCACATCGGGTTATTGTTAACCAGAATCGCAATTGGTATTCAAATATTGATTTGCTGCCGCATTCTATTTGAATATAATTAATTATTAATTGTCACTTAATTATTCAATGCACCGAATGATTCGTGTGTTTTATTATACATTTAGAACTAGAATATTATTATACTTATTCAGTATGTTTATGGACGGATGAAATTCAGACTTTGTTGAATTTGTTCCATAATTTGTATCAAATGGTTGTAATTAGACTATGGAATTCTACCAAATTCTGTATTTTTTCCTGGCCAACGAGAAAGATGTCTCATGTCAGAAACAAAATCCTTAAATTAAGCTTTCAGTCCTCAGTCCTCCAGTCCTAGGTCTCCTACTAAGGAGGATATTATAGTCCGATTTCTGTGGTTTATACCTAGTACATTATTATGTACCTATACCTACATCTCTACCAACATACTTATAACTCTAAATTAAAAATTTAAGAAAACCCTGATGTACCATTGTGGAGATCCCCTTACTTTTTCCTGGTCATCATCAGATCCTCAAGGTTTCAGATGTGGGAAGGTCACTATAGTCATAAACATTTGAGCTCAAACCCGAACCACCTAACTGTTACCGTTCCAGAGATCCCATCATACTCCGACATCCCAAGATATTCCCAAGATCTTAGAACCACTGATCCAATTTTCCTCTGACATGGCTAAGAACATTCAGCATATTAGACCTGCGGCGCCTGAAGGCGGGAGGACGCTCCGGGCTTCGGCTTCGTCATAGCTATCTTAAAATTCCTAGCACACACATCATTTCCATTAATTTTTTGGCCCCCATTAATTATTTTTTTCTCTTGTAATGTCTCAGGATTCCCTACGACTTCAGTTCGAGAAGACCCCATCAGTTCTTCGGGCTGATAATCTTCCAATTCTTCAAGTTTCATATTACGAAATTGAATTCCACTTACTTTTTACTGATCATCATCAGATCTTCATGGATTCAGATGTCGGAAACGCACCATGAACCTGAATATTTGAGCTCAAATTCTAACCATAGCTATTACCGTCTCAGAGATCCCATCTGACATCAAAGATACTCCAAGGTCTTGGAAACCACTGTTCCAATTTATCAGACCTATAGCTAAGAACTCTCTCGTCAAAATTCTTTATTAAATTAAAAAACCGGGTCCAAATCTGATCACCGTTGTTGATGCCACAGACAAACACACAAACAGAGAAACAGACAGGCAAACGTGTCTGTTTATCTACATAAACAGACGTTTCACTTTTCAACACTCAACCGATTGAGGGATGGCGTGTTATAAATTAGACACGTTTGTCTGTCTGTTTGTCTAACTCAATCACATCTCAACAAATCTGAATTTAGCACACGCAAAAAGTAATAAGTAATCCAGTTTAATCAACATTGAAATACAAGAGGAAAGTCGACGGAAAAGTTTGAAGGGAAACTTAGGATTAATTATATATTTTATGAGTTAGGTATTCTTTAAGTTTCAGAATAAGTACCAGCTTAAATAGGTAGTTATTTTTACTTTTGTCATAAAGCAAAACCTAAGTAGACTACGCCTCTACAATAGGTATTGTGAAATACTTGTAAAACTTGTAATGATCGAAAACATTACAGTAATAGATGTGACAAGTACAAGTAATGAGGGGAAAGACAAAGTTATTGCCGTTAACCGGGGTATTTATATGGAAGGGCGGGGGCGGGGGCAAACTTCCCCCTTTCCCTCATGTTGAGGTGTTGCTAGGCGCCGACAGGTATAGTTATGTCCTTCACAAGACAAGGGACATAAAAAATTTATTATGATAGTCTGGCTACACTCAAATGTTATGACTATGACTTTAGAGGAGGACCACTCACTCTGAGATCAGACTCACATACAATGAGATCCTGCTTGGCATATCCATAATTTAAAGGGAGTAGTATCAGTTGCATGAATCGTCCCGAGTTTGCAACCTTTTAAAAAACGTATAGGTACTCTGTCCCTTTCACGTCACTACTTTAAAAATAAATTAAGAACTTGTTGAGAAAATAAATAAATGTGTCGGGTGTATAACAAGACCTAAACCATATCCACACCATGACAGACATCAGAAAACATACTTCAGTTTATAACAAAAATAGTTAGTTGATAGAATCAAACTTCCCACTCATCGCCTATACTTTTGCTCATAGCTCAAACCAAGAGGATTTAATACTGCTCAAAAGTAAAGCTAACTTTATATCTACGAATGAACTAACAAGGAAAGTACCCCAAGTGTTCGGCTACGTTTTGATTTATTTTAAGATATTTTATTGCAGAGCATTAAAAAATAACCGACCCGTATTTTTTTATCGGTCCAAATTCATATTTAATCGAAGAAATCGCCCTTCGAAGTTTTCGAATGTATGGGACATAGTGAAATCAGTGATTTCCCCCACTAAATATTTATTTGGGCCGATAATAAAAAATACGGGTCGATTATTTTTCAATTCTCTGCAATATATCTTAAAACGATTCAAATCGGAAGAGTCAATTCTGCAACATGTACCAAACCGATTTCACTATCCCATACATTCGAAAACTTTGAATACTTTCGAAAAAAAAATGGGCGAGTTATTTTTCAATGCTCTGCAATATATCTTAAAACGAATCAAATCGGAGCCGGACACTTGGGGTACTTTCCTTTCATACAAAATCTATGAATCCAAAATAATCTAAAATTCCATCTAAGTTGAGCCGCGCGCTGTTGCTGTTAAAAATCAATTTACATATTTTATATCCACGGACTGATCCAGTTCGGGAATAGGCTCGGAAATAACGTAATCAAAACATAGACAAATTGGCTGAGGTTTTTTGCCTCCATAGGACCTTGGTGGCTTTTGATTGCTCTCACTTCTGTTGCGTATGAGCGTACAGTGATTGTCGTGACAAAATTATAACGCTATACAATTTTACTCGGGCGGTCCGCTGCGAACGTCCGTGGCTTATGAAAATCCATTGCTCGTTATGAAGTTAAAATTCAGCAAAAGAAGTAGGAAGTTAACTTATCCCCACTGGCCTCAGTGGGGACTGCATGTTTTTGCCGTTTGGGGTGGAAACGCTGGGGCCTTGGGGTCCTGCGGCGCACCAACTGCAACAGGACATTGGGAGACGGCTGGTGGAGGCGTCCCATGACCGGAGGGCTGGCGGCTACTTTGCCCAACGCCTAAGCCTCGCTATTCAGCGGGGCAACGCCGCCAGCCTTCTGGGCACTCTGCCTGTTGGTAGGAGCCTGGGAGAAATCTTTTATTTGTAAATATTAGTCAGATTAGGTTAAATTAATTATATTTTTATTATACGTGTAATTTATATAAATACGATCATTGTATTCTCTGAGCTCATTTTACTTATCGACTAGTTCCTAAGTTAACTTCCTACTTCCCTAAGTATGCATACTAATTTATTGTATCATAGTTGGGGATAGTCCGTGTTTAGAGCCTTTATGCCTCCTCTTGCACGATAATACTCCGTTATTTATTATCATTTATCAGACAGAACTTTTTGTAGCACGAACGAAAATTTGGTAGTGATTTGTTATAAATGACAATTGTCGAAAGTTTTATACTTGAGTCGTTTTTGAAAAACAATAATAATATCATTATCATCTATTATTGTTCATTAAATACATTATCTACAAAGTTTAAAGTTTCTGCGGCACATGACTTACAATATAAATCATGTCTCGTGTCATTTTTCTAGAAGGCATTTTCTACCAACAATTTTTTCCCTTAAATAAATGGCCTCAATTTAATTTAATTTAGATGTTGACAGCGGTCAATGACAATCACTGACATTGAGAGATAATTATATTGTTCTTACGTATGACATGTTTTTAATAACATTATCTAAAGCAATTATTATCAGAATAATGGATAGTCGTGTTACCTACCTATTTAGCAAAATTACTATTGACAATTGTCATTCATCGATAACAAATCAATACCAAACTTTCGTTCGTGCTACAAAAAGTACTACTTCTGTTTATTATTATATTAAATATTCTATGACGAGGTGATATGGGCCCAATCACTATAGAACTAGTCCAAGTACGAGTACATGCCAATAAGTGCTAAATGGATTCCACTTGTCTTCGAAAAATCCTCACACATTCACCATTTATTTTGGATCTAGTCCATACTATATTGAATCATAATCATAATAATTTATTATGTGAATTTAGGTTTGCATTGCAGTTCTTAGAACAATTACTACTTATCGCTAAATTCTACCTTCACAGGCACACACAATTTGTACACGAATATTAATAGGTATACCAAATTAATAAAGATAATAAGTAATGTCGTATCATAACATAATCATAATCACTATAGTACTAAATATAATCATAATACATAATAAACAGATGTCATACTTAAGCTAATAATTTTAATCAGACTTTATATTTCATAAACTCTTTTTTATTGTAAAAACATCTATGAGCTAACCAACATTTTAACTCCTTATTAAATTTGTTAAATATAGGTATAATGTACCTACTTTGGGTATACATCTGGCACGCTAGTATCTTTGCCTCTACATGATTTATTAGACTTTTATCGGTCTATTGTAAACATTCAAACAACATACAGAAATCACAAGGCTTCTAGTCAATACGTACTCTCCATATTGAAAACGTTAGTCTACAATTTCAATGTATATCGAGAAAAACCGCAACCGGGGATTGTGCACACAATATCGAACTGTTTCGCCGATATAAAAGCCTGTAGTGTTTATATTTAACTAGTACCTATAAATGTTGGTTCACGTTATTGCAACGGGCACTCAGGGATAACCTAAGGCCTATGAAAACGGTAGGAATTACAAATTCCAGTATCTTTTCAGACGTTTTTAAATCTGACACTCAATTTATTATCATAGACAATCAAGCTTCGAAAGTGGTATGACTCTGTGTAGAGTTAGCCTGAGGTGATGCCACCGTTTTACCTATTTCTGCCGCAAAGCAGCAATGCTTGCGTTGCTGTGTTTCGGTTTGAAGAGAGCTAACGTAATTACTGGCACACGAGTAAGCCCATCTAAGCATAGCAGCGCATTGGAAACCTTCTAATAATATTACCTGTATATGACGGGGTATATAAGATCTATGGGCGACGCTGACCACTTACCATTAGATGGACCATTTGCTTGTTTGCTCTCCTTATAAAAAATAAACATGGTTTTCATTTTATACGTATATAAAATTATACAGCGTTTGTATAGACTGACGTTAGAAAACAAATTGCCTGCTAAGGGTGCCTTTCGACCAGAGCTGTGCGAGGTAGCGAGGCGATGAGCGAGGAAAAAATCCACCAATAGGATCGCACCATTATCACGTCATATCACGTGACGATTAAAATGGCGTGATCTTATTGACGGGTTTTTTCCTCGCTCATCGCCTCGCTGTCTCGCCCAGCTCTGGTCGAAAGGCACCCTAAATACTGCATACCTGTATTCATTACTTATCACCAGGTGACATTGAGATCAAACGAGGGTTTCGTCATAAATAAATAAAAAATGCGACATGCTAGTCAATGGTCAATATGTAAGTTACGTATGACTGTATCTATTGATAGAAATATAGTTATCTGTGGTGTGTGCAGGTTTCAGGATTCTCGCCTATGTCACGCGCGTGATCGATTCGTTTGCAAACCCATATGGCGGCATGATGGATGCCCACTGCCCTTCGATTGAACTGCCACTGCCGTGTCGATTTTAAACGAAACAGATGGTTACGCTGCGCTGTTTCAGAAGGATTCTCATCGTTGAAACTAAGTATGTGATGATAAGTAGTAACACCCAAGATCCTCCGCACGTATGTCACACTACGTCAACTTAGTCCCGTAACATGACTCGCGCAAAGCTTTGCAAAAAAAAACAGTTCCTTAATTGGTAAAATAAGTAAAAGATTCGTATTTGGACATGAAACTGAATCGAAATAAAAAAAATAGTTACAAATCGTGTTCCGTTTCGTTTCAGAATCAGCATATAATAGTTCCAGAAAAGTAGTCTGTTTAAAAAGTCAGCTAACTTGGGATTTTTAGTGGAATTTAAAAGACTGAAATTTAGCAACATAAGCATAACTCTCACGTCCATAATCCCTGAGGGGGTAGACAGAGGAACCACCTTCATCATAGGTAGTTTCCACTTTTCGCCATAAAATTTGGTGGACAAACGTGATAGGTGGCGAGTCTATCGCCGTCGGCTAGGTGTAGAATAGTGTCCACGAAACCCCTTAGTCGCCTCGTACGACACCCACAGGAAAATTTGGGTGATGCTATTCTTAATGGCCGCCACGACACGGTACATAGTTTTTTTTTTCTACTAAAAAATCCAAGTAAACTGACTTTTTAGACGGACTCTAAAACGCAGTAGTGTGAGTTGAACAACTTTTGATCGGCTAGCATCCACTGAGAGATGCGATTTCATAAAAATAAATATTCTATTGCTGTTAGGTACGTGATTCTTAGTGCAAATGTGATTTATTAGGTAAAAATCTAACGTTGAATGATTTAGTCGCAATCTTTCAATTTGAAAGGGCTAGTAGATTTTCTATCGAGAAAAAAAAAGTGATGTAAGTACTCGTGAGTAGGGATGTTACGGAGCTTCGACTGCGACTCCGAAAGGTCGGAACTTCCGATTGATTTTACACCTCCGACTACGACTTCGGCTCCGATAATTTTGAATCGGAGGTTATACCGAAGATTTGTGAGCATATTCAAATATCAATATTTTATTAAATAGCGTGGGACTACATAAAGGAATATGTTTTATTTCCGCAAACGTCATCATCTAACATATTGGCCAGTTCAGCTATAAAAATTTAAAAACGGTTTAAAACATCTCTCTTCTACCTCAGACTCCGGTTCTGACTCCGGTTCCGACTCCGATAAATCAAATTTAAAACCTTCGGTTTCGACTCCGGTTCCGGTAAAACTACCTCCGTAACATCCCTACTCGTAAGTAAGAGTCGCCCAAATGTGATTTTCCTCGTAGGTAGCCGATTTTACTAAGCCTCCAACGAAATCCTTCGTTATTTTTCGTGATTATAGATTAAAATTATTGGACAAACAAAATGAAATCTCCCTTTATAAAAAATCTTTGCCGCGTATAATCGGAGATAAAGCACGCACCTGTAACATTTACACATCAACGATTTTAAGAGGTGTTTTTATCGCCTTTTTGTTTGTAAATTGTGTTTTATTATTCGTTATTTACATAATTTATCTTTCAAATAAATTAGTATACGCAAGAATAAATATTGGGGTTGGTAATTTTGAGAAAATAGGTTGGTATTCGCCCAAAGTATTCGGTCGTTTCTCGCAACCAATGTATGCAAAAAATATTGTAGAGAACGACCGGTCGGTGATACTGGAATATAACGGAACGTTGTTGCCTGGCTGTCGATGAAGGACTACCTATGCTGAAACGGAAGAGCTAAGGCTGGGACTACACGACGACGTTTCCAGCGACGGTTCGGTTTAGGAACCGCTACCGACCGTGTAGTCACTGCATTCAAACTCATGCGTTGCGCTCAAGCCCCGTCCACTCGCATCAGGAACCACGCTGGCCGGTACTGGAACCGTCGTGTAGTCCGAGCCTTATAGATGTATAAAGTTAAGTAGTAATTATCATAACCATTGTTAACCTCTAACATCACACACACAATCTCTCTGTCTATCACACATACACACACACACACCTCTCACACTCATACACATCCACACACATACACACACCCTCGCATACATATATACACCACACCCCACCCACAATTGCATACACTCATTTACAATTATATATAAAAAAATGAAAAACAAAAACAGATTTTTCATTTCATTTTAGCTTGTAAAATGTATCTATTATAAATACAAATTTGCACACCACAATGTGGTGGATATGCTGGAACTACCTATGTAAATTTAAGATCCTTCATTCCGAAGTCACTATATTCTTCTAACCGGACTTGATCACTGTGTTACTAAACTTCGTTCACACCACTTCTATTCAGCCATAACACTATCCAAAATTGCAATAAAACATGTTGACTCTAATCCGCACTGCACTCGCGCGATAAACTCCCGCCTGCCCGGCTGACGTGAAGCCCGGGAGCCAACGTGCCCTATCTGTCGACCTTAGATTTTACAGGCCAAGCCAAAAGCTCTCATCGTACACGCTAAAAGGCAGCGGTGAAGATGAAAAATATCAACGAGCTTCTTTGAAATCGAGTCGATTCGGTTTTCATAGTTTTGAAAAAGATTTCAAAACTTTCTACATGGTTCGAGTGCCTTTAACTTTGATTTGTGAAATATTCAGATGATATTTTTTTATTGACACTTATTAACAGTCAAGCTTTCTCTCCAATAATCTAGTATTCTGTAGATATACTCAACAACAAAGAATTTTATTAAGTTTGTAACTAATAATACTAAATACTTACCTACCTACGCTGAATACTTAAGTCTGTTCTTTATTATTGAGTAATATCTACAGAATAATAGATGATTGATAATTGTATTATATTACAAGCAAAAAAATAAAAAATCCCAAGTGTATGAGCCGAGTAGACACCGACAAATGTGCAAGGAAGGGAAATAGCAGCACCCAAGTTCCAGCAAACTTCGGAATAGCAATACTTCCATATAAAAGTCAAATTGGCAATTTTTTCCCGGCATTCCGAGTACGACGAATAAATCTGAACTCTATTGCGAGGAGCTACAGCATACAAATGTAAGTGGGCCATGTTATGTTAGATTCGATTGGATTGGCGAGGCACGTCCCGGTTTGAGGAAAGCCTAACGAGACACGTGTTATACAGAAATCTGTTCGTACAACGAATTTTTTTTATTGATCTTTTGCCTAGGAATTAGGTCAACGGAAACTAAACCTAGTACAACCGAACCCATGGATACAATCGAGAGATAAACTGCCTTTGAAAACCTAAAGCTATATACTTAAGCGTCCTTGACGACTGCACTCAGATTTGAAATAATACCTGCACTTTGCATGTTAATAACACGAGTGTCCAACAGAACTCACCATCAGCAGCCTACTCTAATCCACTGCTGGACATAGGCCTCTCCCAGGGCGCGCCATTGGGCCCGATCTTCGGCTCTTCTCATCCAGCCGCTGCCAGCCACCTTGCGCAGAACGTCGCTCCATCTATCAGCGGGGCGTCCCACACTACGTTTGCCCAAACGCGGTCTCCACTCCAGATCTCGTCTCGTCTCCAACAGAAGTAACATTAATACATTATTTGCTTGGTACCTCGAACACTTACCTACCTCGGTACACTTACTCTATGTAAGTGTATAACTGTAATGACCCCAATGGCCAACAGTGGGGGCGTTAATAAGCTGATGAGAAAAAGAGAGAACACTAATACTCAAGTCACAGCTAATCAAGTCTGTCTGTCTGATGGTAGAAGGTGGTATTCCAGTTTTTGAATGAGAATGCGGCAAAGATCGGCGATGTCAACAAAGAAAATATATCCCTTGAAGAATCAAATATAGGGCGGGACACCTAAAAAAAACAATCTTGACCTACACTGTTCGCAAAAATACTCCAACATTTTTCCTTCTAATACCAACATTCAAGAGCCATGGCCCGTTGGAATGCCGGGTGCCCACTTCACGCAACATAAAGCCTTTATGGAGACACACTGCCCGGCCCCATACACGAATTTATTCTATGACCCCGCTGACGTATGCCCCTAGCACTTTATTTAGAAGCTCCAAGTCTATTGCACATTTCGGGAATGCCTTGGGTGCTGTCAGTTCCCGGAATTTATATGTCCCTGGTACTTGCTAATCTTACTTATTTTTGTACGACGATGTTTGAAGATGTGAAGCTCTCTTTTGAAAAGATTTGCTTAATGCTTATATGACCTTGAGGGTTTGACTATCAGCGTCTAGAAGTTTACGACTTTGGACTCTTGCCGAAGACAATCTTCACAAAATCCTGCAGATAGAGGTTTGAAGTACGTATATGTAAAATATAGCTAGCTAAAAAATAGTTTAACAAAAAGCCCTCAATTGGCGACTGTAGGCCCCTTAAAAACTTTTCCTTTTGAAGATGTTTACGGCATTTCATTCTAAGCACTAAGCACAGCAAATGTGAGTTAACTGAAATACGTTAGTATTTAAATAAATTATCACAATTTCCAAATAGAGTATAACATTCGCTAAAATTCAAATTGATAATTACTACAAGAAAAGTAAATCTAAGCATAGCATAGCATCTAGCTGTACAGCTGTATAATCTAAGCCTCTAAGCCCTTTTAACTCACGGGTGTTATGTAATCCTAGAAACATTACATAATCCATACCTAAAACGTAAGTATTAGTTACTGAAATTGAACGGTTAATTTCTAAGGATTCTACTCCACTTCTGAGTTCCTCATTAACACCGTTTGATTGGCATGCCGCTCTTTACCAACAAGTTGGAACGAGCGAATCAAACCCGTTTCCCGTTACAGCCACCTTCATTAGTCGGCAGTCATGCATCAGTCACTCATTAAGTGCGTGGTAAACACAGCTAGCATGTTCCACTTCCATGAAATCAATGAAGATTCGATCAATGTTTCTGCTATAAACTAGCGCCTTGAATTTGACAGGTTTTTAGCCTAGAATTGAGCATAGCCAGAAAGTGATCGTGCAAGTTAAGCAACGTTGGGTATACGGTCAAGGTCAGGGTGAGTAACTAGTTTCACGTACGACACGTGACCCGTAGAAATGATGGAGCGACCTATTGTTCAAGGTAGAGAGGATGGCGCGATGTCACCAGGATGACCCGCCATGCGCTGAACTGACAGATCAAAATTCTGTCAAACCAGACCCTAAAACAGTCTGCACAACAACCCTCGGCAAGAAACAGATGGCACGTGGTGGCATCGTGCTATTGTAAGATATGTGTGACCAATACTGATCTGTCAACAGTGTCCAATTTAGAAGGACTGAGCCCATCAATGCCTCGGAAAGCACGTTAAACTCCTAGTCCCGGCTGCTGATATTAGTCGCTAGGCAATGTCAATCGGTACAGGCAAATATATTAATAGCTACGAGTACATCCAGGAAAAATAGATCGACATAAAGTGGAGAAAGACGTCATAATACTCGCATAATGTTGTACCACAAAAGGTCACGATAAAAATACGCCTAAGTAAAAAGCAACATTAGGGTGCTTTTCAAAAATTTACGCTACCTCTTAGAAATCTATTTTTGGCGTCTGAAAAGAGTCACCTTTAAAAGCACAACCTTCCACTCGCATAAAATCAGCGCAATTAAAGCATCGACCCCTTAAAAGTGAGATGTTTGCACACGAACCCTCGGAAGCAATTTCGCCTTATTTTTATCGAGAGAATGTTAAATAAGCTCGGATTAAAGCAAACAAACTTAAAGTTGGGCACACCATCTCCAAGTCAATTTTGAAGCTATTTGCATATTTTGTGTTTCCCCGCAAGATTGGGCCGAGTATTGGCGATATAACTTCGGTTTCATTAAGTGACGCCAACGTCGATAAGATCGATAACTTTGTCCATACAAAACTTTTCAAATTAGGTACAGAATCCCGAGGTAAGTCGAGAACTCGGTAAACATTACCGACTCATCTACCGATTATATTAATCAAACAGTACGCTTGTTCTGTAAATATTAATTTATTGGGCAAATATTCGTTGCTACTGTAATAAATTATGTTGATATACAAAATGGAAGCTCATAGACTAAGAGCCCTTTCACATTGGTGGCTAGGGCCCGCCGCGCGG
Source organism: Hofmannophila pseudospretella (assembly GCA_947369225.1). Taxonomy (NCBI): domain Eukaryota; kingdom Metazoa; phylum Arthropoda; class Insecta; order Lepidoptera; family Oecophoridae; genus Hofmannophila; species Hofmannophila pseudospretella. The sequence goes on along the minus strand of OX376321.1, from coordinate 4,544,135 downwards.
CACCCGCGCTTTTTGGCCACTGTCCATATAATAACTCTAAATTAAAAATTTAAGATACCCCCAACGTACCATTGTGAAAATCCCCTTATTTTTTCTAGGTTATTATCAGGTCCTCAAGATTCCAGATGTGGGAAGATCACCATGGTTTTGTGCTCAAACTCGAACCACCTAACTGTTACCGTTCCAGAGATCCCATTATACTCCAAGATCTTAGCTCATAACTTTATATTGATTTTTTTTGTAATTTCTATGGTTGTAATCTGTTGTGTTTACCGAATAAATAATTTAAATTAAATTAATTAATCTTAGAACCACTGATCCATTTTTCATCTGACATGGCTATAAACATTCAGCAGGATAGACCTGCGGCTCCTGAAGGCGGGAGGACACTCCGAGCTTCGCCCTACGCGGATCTCGGCCTTCGGCCTCGCCATGGCTGTCTTAAAATTCCTAGTTCCACATCATTTCCATTAATTTTTTTACCGCCATTTTTTAATATTTTTCTTTTGTAATGTGATATACTACAACTTTAGTTCGAGAAGACCCCATCTAACTATTTTAGTTTCAGCGGGCTGATAATCTTACAATTCTTCCAGTTTCATATTGTGAAAGTGAAGTTCACTAACTTTTTCCTGGTCGTCATCAGATCCACAAGGTTTCGTATGTCGGAAACGCACCATGAACCTGAACATTTGACCTCAAATTCGAATCGTTCCAGAGATCCCATCTGACATCAAAGATACTCCAAGATCTTGAAAACGACTGGTCCAATGTTTATCAGACGAAGCTAAGAACACTTTCGACAAAATTATCTTTTAAATAATATAAACCAGGTCCAAATCGGATCATCCGTTGTCAAGTTATGATGCCACAGACAAACACAAAAACAGACAAACATGTCAAACTTATAACACGCCCTCCCTCGATCGGTCGGGGGTTAAAAACTGCGTGTACCTGTGATCAAACGACTGCAAAACATTATTACATCGAAAGGTTTTTAGCTTACCTCAGAAATATAAAAGCTAAGGAGTCTATGTCAACAACTAAAAACAAAATAAAATCCAGTGTACGAAGTTACAGGCAAAAGGTAAGATTTTATGTAAGCCCAATCCAATATTGAAATAGCAGAAAGTACTTCGTCATTCCTCTGACAGGGTAAAAGGGCAGTCAAGAGCAGACGTGTTCGTTATGAATGTATAAACATACCATTACTTTTACTCATACGCACTTTCCCATTTGGCTAGGTTCTGAAACAATTTTACGGACTTCAATTCGATATTCGGGCTAAAACATGACGGGAATAAATTGTGAATAATTTATTTATTTTTATAAATTAGCTAAGATAAACAGGCAGACGGGCTACCTGATGGTAAGTAGTCACCGTCGCCTAGAGACACGTGCAATACCAGGGGCATTGCTCGTGTGTTGCCGGCCGTGGAGGGAGAGGACTTTTTTAACGTTCTTTTTGAAACATCCCATGTCGTAGCGCTGTGGAAAAACGTCGGGCGGAAGAGAGTTCCACATTTTACAGGTGCGTGGCAGAAACGTTCGTGTACACGGGTCGTGGTAGACACCCAAGGCTTCAGAAAGTGCGGGCGGAAATTGAACCGCCGACGAGTGGTGCGATTCAAGAAAGTAGACGACGGCACCAAGTCAAATAGTTCTGAAGAGCACTCCCCATTATATTATATATAATCTATTTATTTTTATAAATAATGTGTAAAATTAGTTACTTTCATTACCTAATAATTGAGTTACGAACACTTCAGATTTTTTACTTTTCAGCTAGCAATCGATTCAAGCTGCCTAGTAATATCTATACTAAGATATACGAGTAGATACCTGATGAGGAAGTAAGCGATGCCTAAAAACGCTGGGTGATTTCAAATTGGATAACGCACCGGCTGCGGAAGTTGCGGGTTCAAGTCCGGTGGCGTTTTCTTTATATCGCTTATTATCTTTAACATGTTCCGAATTTGAAGTAAGTTCCGAGTATGAGAATAAAATTGTACATTGATTTTATTTTCCCTATAAAACAAAATTTTCTGAGCACAGAGTTCAATTCTAACCATCGGTTATCGTTTCACAAAGAAAATAATCAATCTTTCCACTATCTCTCTCACTCTCAATGTAGAAACTCTCGCTTTGGAAAACAAAAGAAAAATACTTAAGTGAAAACAGCTACGGTACCCGATACCTAGAAAATGGGGAATTGTAAACATTCAGAATTGAAATTCCCCGAGAAACAAACAAACCTTCCGGAGGGTTTATTAAAACTTACCTCTTTATTTCGAGTTTGGACTACTTCTGAAGATTTCTCAAATCGACTGATGTGATATTCTTAAAAATCTGTAAATAATCTAGCGATTTCGCTAAAATACAAACTAAGTAGAAACAAACAAAGTATTTGAGTTTTCGGGAAAACCCTAGTTTTTATCCATAAAATCGCGTAAAGACGCGAAATTTTTCGCGAGAAATAGATTAGGTACGCGATCTTACACTGACATAATATTATCTAAGCTAAAGAACAAAATTCTCACAAAATCGCTGAATAGTTTCAGTATCTTACTATTCTCAATAAAGTTCTATGTATTCCAATGTGAGTCAGAAAAAACCCACAAAAACCTATGTCGTTAAAGTAGCCTATAATTCAACATTTAAAAACCCCGATTTCATTGTGAATATCCCCTTACTTTTTCCTGGTCATCATCAGGTCCTTGAGATTGAAGATGTGGGAAGGGCTCCATGGTCCTAAACATATGAGCTCAAACTCGAACCATCTAGCTATTACCGTTCCAGAGATCCCATCTGATATCAAAGAAACTCCAAGATCTTGGAATACATTGATCCAATTTTTTTCAGACATGGCTAAGAACACTCTCGACAATCTATTACATTTAAAAAAGCCGGATCATCCGTTGTCAAGTTATGAAGCCACAAACAGGTAAACAGACAAACGTGTCAAACTTACAACACGCCCTCCCTCCATCGGTAGAGGGTTAAAAAATGACTCACACGTTCCTGATTATTTTTCGCTTTTGCGCTGTACTTTTACGAAGTGAAACGAAAAAAGTCACGTCGGAACATAAGCAAGCAATCCAAATGCCATCAGAAAAGCTATGAATCTAAATCAAGTGGGGCTCATCAAAGTTAGCTGGCGCAAGCCCGGGGCGCTTTCAAACTCATTTTCATATTACAAGCTCTCGGGACTGTCCCGTAGTCGGTATAGAGTAGGTACCTATATAACTTTTTTGCTAATGTGTGACGGGATAGCTAACTGTAGGCGATAGGCACCTGAATTATAGAACGTGAAGGATAAAAATAGAACAGAATGAGTTCTTTTTTAAAATCTCGTTCGTCTAGGTTATACATACAGTTTTATGTGGCATTTTAATATGATTTGATTACAAATATTTTTACGTTTAATTTTTTTTAATGAATGCATGTTCTTACTTATTTTCTCAATTACAAAGTTAACGTGAGATTGTCATTGAGCCAACCCTGCCCCTAAAAGAGATTTAGTGAGATTTTTCCGGACCCATCCCCCCATTTTGAGCTCACGTAGCTAATGGACGGCCCCTTACCATATTGAACCTTTTTGCTTTCTACGCTATTTCTGGCTACGACTTTCAACTCGTAGTATAAATTAATAATAATGTATGGAGAGTTTATAATTAGAAAATGTCAATAAACTGGCCATAATGACGAAAAAAAACTAAAGAAAAGCCAGAAAGGCAAAATACTTATTTCTTTTTAAATAAATAAAAAATTAAAACAAGTAAATACTTATATTTGACTGTCATAGATACCTATACCTATGGTATACAAAGAAACATGTATTAGGTAGGAGATCGAAGTTCATTGCCTTGTCCCGGATATTGCACTGCACGGACACGCGATGTAGAGCGGCGATACACGACACATGAGGGCAATACTTCCCGCCGTAGCCGTACTCCCGCATTTGTTGCATTTGCTACTCGAGACGTAGTTGTATTATGTTTCGAATCACTGGTAGAAAAGATTACCCTCCTCCTGGGGTAGTCGGGTAAAAATGGAGTGGAACTATGGATTCACGAGATATCTCTCTTGAATTCGTTCAGTCTGTAAAATATATCTTTCGTATCTAATGTATTATGTTTGGGCAAACTATAAAGTGTAATTAGAAATTAAGGGCGTGTTAGGTATAGCATCATCAGGCTAAGAGCTAATTGTGCGAACATTTAACTTTGGCTTAACTCGCCTCGGGTTATAGACGGCCTAAGGCATTTCGTTAGAACACGATCATTCCCTTACATAGTACGAACAGCCACGGCCACAGTTTGAGTAGTAGTGCCTTCAAGGAGTTAATTTCAAAAACTTTGACCAGCACTCTCTGTGACATGGGCTTACCTATTTTTGGTTACAGGGACCACCCAGGTTTTGGATGGCGAGAGCTTTATAGGACACATATCAGATATGGACGTTTAAAATAAATAAAACTGCTTTCAACCATACAGCCTTTATTGTAGTGCTGCATATCGACACTTGAGAATTGCTTGTATTGCTTGTATTGCTTCAATGCCTCCATCCAACGATTTAGTGATGTGGGAAACAGATGATACTTGCAAAAAACTGATAAAGCTATGAAAGATCGATATACTGAGATTCTAGAAAACGTAGACTTGCTATATTTTATTTAAAAAGCGAAATAACTAATGAATATTTCATGATTCACTTTATACCTTCTTTAAAGTTCGGATTAGAACGAATCGAAAATCTTAAACCAAAACAAAACAGTCTGTCAGGTGCAAGAAAAAGGAATAGGATAATAAGATTAAGAATTTGTTTATTACCAACAAGCTTAATAAGCAATTTAACAGTAATCCCCACCAGTATCGTGGGGTACCTGCTTATGTCAAAAAGCCAAAACGCCTACTATGGCATTTAAAGGTCAGGCACTTGTGGTCTTTTTTCTATCCCATCCCTGGTCGGAACAGCGCCCCCACAGATCAGTAACTTGTTTAGTTTTCAATTGGCAACGTTGTCTCCCACAGGGCCCGTTTCTGACGTCGCCTTGGAACTAGACAGACACCGACAATATTCCAACAGACGCAAAACAAGCTACGCGATGTGTGCCACAGAGCTGATCTGATGCATCTGTCTTTTATTGCTTTTTGAAAAATAAAAGCCTTGTAGCTGGGGAGCTCGTCTGTTGTTGACACTGTGTTTTCCTATCTATTTCTATTTTATACCTTGCAGCTGGATTGGCGTGTGATTGTTTGATAAAGGTGGATTTGATTTGATAGTATTTGCATCAAATAATCTTTCAAAGCCTATTTTCTAGTGAACCTATGTTCTATGTTGTTGTTCTAGTGAACCAAATATTTATAATGAATACTTTGTTGTACCTGAATAAAACAAAGATTTAAACTAATTTTGGAAATGTTTGTCTTAGTGTCGTTTCTCTGAGCTTTTACTGAAAGCACAATGTTTAAATTACTTTCTTAGGTGAAGCGAAAAAAAAATGTTTTATTAAAATCTTTTGTATAATGTAAACGGAACGAAATGGGAAACCGGTACGACCTTCAAATATTTGCGTAGGTACGAGAGGATTCGCCTTTAAAAACATTCAAGGCGAACGTGTTTTTCCATACTGTTGTGTTCTTATGTAGTATATACGTGTTGCGAGGTGCTTTCCCAGTTCGTTACCTCCAGCGAGAAGGGATTGCAGCTCAAATCTACCGTAAATTGATTTATCTACGGGTGCTCTTCGCTTTTGTCACGCTTTGTTCGCGGGCTCAGATCTATATCGACATCCATGTATACTCCGGGTTTCTTTGATATATTGTCGGTGCACAGAAAAATCTATATACGAGTACCTAGATCTTTAACCTGCATTGTTTTAAAACGTTTCTGTAGAATATGACCATATCGGTCATGAAGCCTTGAGGGAACGAACGCTTTCATCCAAGATATTGGGGGTCTTTGTTTATAATTAAAGACTACTTTTTAGACCAAGATAGACTTTAAGTAAAATTACTCTGAACATGATCTCGAAGATAGCCATGAATCATATATACTTAAGAGGCAAGAAAATTCGCTGAAGAAATACTTACAGCTTTGTATTGAAATAAATAAGGCAAAATAAGTGTGTTTATACTTTCAGATATTTAAAGATACGATTTAATTCAATTGATTAAATTGACGACACTTAAACTAATAAATATAAATACTCTGTATTATTTTTTCATTCATAAATATACTTACTATCGCTACAGCAGTCAAATTCTAAGTATGAATTTCTTACATAACTTGGCTTTGTCGAGAAATTACGATCAAAAGCATATTAATTTATCCCCTTTAGTTAAAGCCTTTTGATAAATACCTTCGTACTAATTAACGAAACAAAAGCCTGTGTTCCAAAATTAAATCGATAATCAAGAAATATGATTGGCCTCCTAAATTAGATTAATACCGTAAAATAGGAATAATTTATTTTGAGCTTTTTAATTATGTCTTTGAATAAATTTTAATTATACTTATATGAAGTAAGTAAGTAAAAAAATCACGGTGATGAGTAAAGAATTCTAAAGATTTAGAGCCTACCCAACCCACATCAAAAAATCTTTTTGAAGACTTGAGGCTTGAGATCAATTTTATGCTTTCATAGATAAGTCTATTTTTGACCAACTACAACTTCTTCTTTCCAATGTTATCTCGATTACCGCACAAATAATAGTGTGGGGTAAGTTTCATCTCATCTCATCAGTCTATTAACGTCCCCATTGTTGGGGCACAGGCGTCCCCTTGCACAAGGGGGTATGGGCCATGATCCACCCAGCGGGCTCAGTGGTGGATTTCACACGCTTACGGAAACTTTTTTTGCCTCACACATGCAGATTTCCTCACGATGTTTTCCTTCACCGTTAGACCAGTGGGTAAATGTACGTAAATCTTTGAAAAAATCCGAAAAACTCAGTGGTACATGGTAGATAGATAGATAGAAACACTTTATTGTACACAAAAACAGGAAAAGTAAAAACTACAGGAATAATAACACGATATGTACAAAGACGGCCTTATCGCTTAAAGCGATCTCTTCCAGGCAACCTCTGAAGTTAATTGGACATTAAAGAGATTAGCGACAGTGTAGTGTGAGGATATGAAAAAGGTTACTATTTTATGGTATTGCATGGTTTCAAACCTGGACGCCCTAGCCACTAGGCCAACGACTAGGGGTAAGCTTACAATGTTGTAACTCCGCTATATTGTATTTTTTGGACATGAACGCCTGCAGCTCCCGAAGGTGCGACTTCAGTAGATCCTCTGTAAACTGTTTGTTCTTTGTCAGTTATTGTTTTAGGACACGGGTTCATGTCTGAAATTACACTAGACATTTGTTTAGTTATAACAAGAGCTGCTGACGTAATATGTAGGTCTTTTGTTACCTTTGTTATATTTGCCTTGTGCAAAATTTTGTGACATAAGTGGTCGTGAAAACTGACGCTGGACTTATTTCTACCTCAAAAATTCCATGCTGTTATAACCTATTAAGAGCTTCTCTAGAAATATGTCCTAGAACTACATCATCCCGGAAAAAAATATAAATGTCAACGTCTGTAGGTATGTACGTAGGTAAGTAGAAAAGTACAATTTGTTCGTTAACTGAGACAGCTCAGTTATAGTTATTTTTTATTCATATTTTGCCGAGTTGTTATGTAATGAATCTCTTTTTTCAGTTGTAAATGTAATAATAATAAATAATAGAGATCGAATGCAAATTAAGAAACTAGATTCTTTACTGACGAGAGGAATTTTGTCTATCTGGATACCTATGTAGAACCAAAAACCTGAGACCAATTTCAACTCAATTGTATCATAAATATTTAGATACCGACGAATAATAGGCCGTAACTCTTCTTCTTCTTCTTAGTCGTATTCCTCATGGCTGAGGGTCGTGATCATTCTAGGAAATTAATCACATAGATCGACTCTCGTGGCAGATTTAATGGGGTGGTTTCCCATTGCCTTCCCCATTTCACACACAAAGGTATCTCGGTGTGCAGGTTTCCTCACGATGTTTTCCTTCACCGTCAGAGCAGTCGGTAAATGTACGTAAGTCTTTAAAAAAAACGAAAAACTCACTCGAGTCCGGTGTCCTAGCCACTGTGCCACCGACGCTCTAACCTAACCTAAGGCTGTAATACACGGGAGCTATCTTCTTATTGTGTGGATAGTGGCCAAGCTATTGCCAGAGTTGTTCAGGCCTCCCGTAGGCCTCTCACGTGGCCTAACGACTGCTGTCAGATGACGTTCCCCGAGACACGAACGGACTCACATAAAAATGTGCCCAGCCTGTTTCTGACCGCGCCCAAAATTGCTTAACTGGCAACTAAGCTAATACCCGTCGGAAATGAAGACCTAGGGTAGCAATTATGCCACGTATCGGCATGCAAAAAACGAAACGACACTTTAATCCATCTCGTTCACTCACATAGACATGGACATTATGTGCGAGCGAGTGTAACGTAACATCACATTCCGTAGCTCGACTTTTGCATGTCGAACTCCAGTTAGTCCACTGATAAAGTGGTAACACCCCAGAACTGATCTGTGGACCTGAGCGGGGACTCTATTTACTAATACAGGATGAAACGAAACCCCCCTTGTAAGCCTAAAGGGAGAGATTCAGTATCCATATCTGAACAACTTTTACTATGGGACCAACTCGGAAATCGCGGAGAAAAAATCTGCTGTTTCATACTGTGGCGATGCACGACGCGTGCCACAACGATTAGTACCTACTCATATCGGTGTAGAACGCGCTATCGAAATTTTACTGGGACTTCGTATATATACGAGTTCCAAACATCCATAGTTGGATAACAACTGGTCACCAGGCAGAACACCCGCCTGGTGGAAGATCTTCCCTTTTCTCTTTCATACAACTGACATTACGTCATTCCATGTCCTCACATAGCGCGATCCTACAATACATTTCGGTCATCTAAGTATTGAACTTTTGTATGGAACGGTTTAATCTTTCTCGCGATTTCAGTGTTGGTCCCATAATGAAAGTTGTTCAGTTGGATACTGAACAATGAATATCTGCTAACAATGGGGTTTTACATCCCATATATATCCGAAATCTGCTTGTTTATATATACTTTATAAGTTTTCAAGCTATAAGATCCAACTCCAATCTCTAAATCAATAATCTGTAGCAACAATAGGTATGGGGCATACGGAGCGTGAAGCAGCGCGACACAATACAAGAGGGAGACAATGCGCTTATTGTGTCCCGGGTGGCAACCCGTCTCAAATCTACCGTAAATTGATTTGCCCTATATCTCGAGATAGGATACAATATTATGTTGGTACAGACAGGCTAGGTACTACAGGCGTCGATTCCAGAGTGACCGCCAAACATAATGTTAAACCTAAATTAAACTGTCACGCTTCCTCACATGCGAGATCGTGTGTGTAAGAGTGACGTTTCGTTTAGCGAGTGACACACCAGAATTGATGCTACAGACATGCTTATAGTCATTCGACCCTGCGTATTAAAGTAGACAACCCCACAAGAGTATCGAAGAAGACGGGACGCTTTTCGCGGAGAGGGGGTGGTGTAATGATTATATATTTTTAAGTGTATAAGGAGAGCAGATGACCATGATAAACTGGTCACCTGATGATAAGTGGTGTTGGTGGCCTTAGACATCTCATCTCACTATGAACCCGGTCCTCCTGGAAGGGCATACTGGGTCCTGGCCACTACGCCACTCCGACGCACTCGCGCGATGATATAATATGTATGAGTATAAATAACACAATCAATATTTCGGTCTCTTTGCAAGCTAGCATAAGAATTTTCTCTCAATCTGTATGTAATCGTTTCACGAAATACTTACACTACAATATTTTTGTATATCATTGGACATAGGAGGCCATCCATAAACTATATATATTAAATATTACGTCACACGAATGTCATGATTTTCGGAGCCCATCCCGCCGTCCTTGTCACGGGTGGTCACATTTGTGTGACCCTTCCCCCTGGTGTGACGTCACATATTTTGCAATTTTAAATTTAGATACTATTAAAGTAAGACAGCACTTTCAAAATTATTTCATATTCAAAATATTATCAAACATTTTAGAAAATTTACAAAACATCAAATTATGTGTCCGTAGACTTTGAACCCATTCCTTTATATTATTTATGATTTCTTCTTTTAGATTTACGCATGTAAGATCACAAAGCTTGACTATCACACGATGTCACACTTTGTTGACCCCTCCCTTCCCCTTAACGTGTGACGTAATTTATGGGTGGCCCCGAGGTTGCAGCAGTTTTCAAATCAAATATTCGAATTCAATACACAACTCCATGAAATTCGTTCCATGAATTCCATTTGTGCAGATAGCAATCACTTTTTTGCAATCTTTTGTGGAGAGCGGTTAGATTCAACTATGAGAAATATGATAATGGATATCGAATAACTTTGAATCGCTATTTACTTTACTGACCTTTTAATTCGCCGCCGGCGGTTGTAGTAAAAGATCTGAAACGAAAGATAAAAGGTAAATTCATGTTGAAATCTAGAAACTATGTGGTATTTAGGTTGTTATACAAATGTTTTATTCAAATAGGAAATCAGTCAATCAATCATAATATTATTATTTTAAATGAATTTTATTATTAGTGATATCCTAAAAACTGGATTGTTAAAACGAGTTCAATATATATCCAATTTATATCCATCAGTACTAAAATTAAATAAAAACTCTAACACAACCATCTCATCATCAGCCTATTAAAGTCCCCACTGTTGGTGCACAGGCCTCCCCTTATACAAGGGGGTACGGGCCATGATCCACCGAGCGGGCCCAGTGCTGATTGATGGATTTCACACGATGTTTTCCTTCACCGTTAGAGCAGTCGGTAAATGTACGTAAGTCTTCGAAAACATTTGGAAAAACTCATTGGTAGATGGTATTGCATGGTTTAGAACCTGCATGGGAGTCCGGCGTCCTAACAACTAGGCCACCGACGCTCTTCACAACCATCTGATAGGTATGTTTTACGATTGGTACTCGTACCTAACTTACGAATACGTAATTTACTGTTGCTATATCTGACCATCATTAAATTTAAATATTTTTTTACATCGATAAACTATTGAAAGCCAATAAATCGTGTTCAGGAAGTGTTAAACTTTGATATAAGCGGTTTAGTGCTAATCAATGTTTAACACGAAAATGTGTCAAACCACATACACGCGAACAACTCTAAAGTCTACTTAATCACGAAGAACTTGAGTTAACAAAGTTTCAGTGATACATAATTTACTTAGGTTAAAACAAGTACGTTTTTACTTTTAAATAGTAAAGCAAGGGATAGTAGACTGGATCAGGATCATATTCTTCCACCCCCTTCTCTCTTCCCCAAACTTCCTAATTATCCGGTAAGGGTAAAAATACCGTCTGATTTCAAGCTACCATAAATTAATTATGTCTAAAGAATGTAGAGTCCGGAGAGCGTCGGTGGCACAGTGGCTAGGACACCGGACTCCCATGCGGTTGGTCCGGGTTCGAAACTGTGCAGAGCCATGTACCAATGAGTTTTTCGTATTTTTCGAAGACTTACGTACATTTACCGACTGCTCTAACGGTAAAGGAAAACATCGTGAGAAAACCTGCACACTGAGATGACCAGTGTGTAAAATGGGGTAGGCACGAAAGATCCTCAAGGGTCGAAGTGCCGCTGGGTTATTCCCGGCCCCCTATCATAAGATAAGATAAGATCCGGCCGCCGGATACCTACCTAGTGTGAATAAGAACATAAACAATCTAAAATTAGTGTAAATGAACTATAACAGTGAGACGAAGAAAGTTAAAGAGAAGAGAAAAAAAATCTCATAGAGGTAAGTCACGCTCTTTGTGCTTCCCATAATATTTTTGTCTAAGTTTTTTTTTTATTTACACCTAAACCTCAATCACACCTTGTGGTAGTTTGTAACCCATTCTGTCTTTACAATAAAGACTAAACAAAAAAATAAAGACGTAAGTATTGATAAAGGGTCGACAACGGATATCAATAAAACATATCGCATCACGCCGCACATCGATAAAAGTCAAATGAGACTCGACACTTTCGTTTGTGAAGAATAGATCGTTCTCCATTGTCCGATCCGTTCTGGATCTTCACTTGATTCGGTTTTAGGGTTGCTAGTAAAAAGTTAGTATGAGTCATATTATTATGTCATCACGAGAGACCAAATTGATGGGAGGAAAAAAAAAAGAAAGAAATAAAGAATTTCTTTCCGATACACACTAGAGTTGCCACGAATAGTGATTTGGCCAAATACCGAATATTCGGCAACGCTGTCGGCCGAAGCGCCGAATATTCGGCGGCCGAATATTCGTCACAAAATACATGGTTGCCGAGGGCGTAAACTCGTAATAGACAGGCCGCAACCTGTCTCATTACGGTGCATACGGGAGCGACGGGCGGGTATTTGTTTCAATTGCGAGTAAATCACGTCACGGCACGCTTTGTCAGATCATAATAATACATAAAACATTAATATTGTGCAGAAAATAGATCTTATTCAATTATTTGTTCGTTAAAAGGTTTATAAAATGACACCAATTAATAAAAAATCGCCTATATGGGAATATTATCCATCACAACCTACCATTGATCAATTTTACTTACTAAAGTATTGTAATTAGGTAATAGAATACATATAATCTTCAGTAATATGTGGATTTTTTTCATGATTTGGTATTCGGTTAATACCGAATAGTAGCCGAATATTCGTGACATCTCTAATACACACATACAAACAATTAGGTACAGAAGACAAAAATAATATTAAACAAATATATTACAAAAATAAATAAGCAAAAGTAATTAAGTTTGATGAAGGTGGTGTGCAGCACCGGAAAAAGGGGACTACCTCAGCCTGTTGCCGTAGCGCTTTTAGCACTGCGGCGCTGATTTTCAGGCATCCGCTGAGTGCCAGGGATCACTCCCTAATGATACACTACCGGAACATATAAATAAATAACGGAAATATTAATAAACAGAAGTAAAATGTTAGGAAACGAAGGAAGGTACTTAATTTTTAAAATAATACATTAGAATACAGAAAGGTATGTATGTAGGTATTATTGTATAAAAAAGAGAAAAAAAATAATTAAATAAAAATAAAGCAAGCAATGAAGATGAAACTGAAGGAAGGAAAGGTACTACTGTTCGATGTAGCGAAACATGTATTTGTTTTGTCTATGGCAACGACTTTTGTATTTCAAGCAGATAAAGTTTAAGTTTTGAAGGACACAACATTTACTTCAACATTGTCAACAAGATATTTTAGAAAAGCCAGTCCTTTCTAAATCGATGTCATCTGCATAGGCCACCAGCGACAGTCGAGTCTGAGACGAAACGTGAGTTCAGATTTCAACAATCGGTGACAACCCTAGAAGAGTAAAAGCAAACTATTGTCATATCGGTGGGTATTGTGGATGCAGCTCTATTATCCCGCATCTCCGCAGCGCAAATAGACTCACCCTATCGTATGTCGAATGCAGACAGGTTTCCATTACAAGGCGGCTCTACGAACTTAAATCACATCTGAATATATGGGCGTACCCAGAGCAGCCAGGGTGTCACGTGATATGTCTTTAGTTTGGCAGGGAACCCTGTCTTCCTATTCAGAACGGGCGGTACCGCAACAGCGGGTGTCAAAACATACGGGTCGTGCTTCGGGGTTTTTTATTGGTGTTTTTAAGGTACAGTCGACAGGTTAACCTACCAAAAACGTAAAATTTTGTGTAACTGAAATAAACCATATTACTCGGACATAAGGTTGAGATTTAATCAAAGTTTTGCCGATGGTCATTCTTTAGCTGGTGGTTGACTGTACTTATTGGTGTCGAATTTGAAGGGACCGTTAAACCCAAAGCTATAATTTGAAGCTATGTATAAATGTTACTGTCATGGTCGCTCATTGCATAAGAATGAGGGTGATATTTCATTTCGAGATGTGTTAATTTAAGATTGCTACTCCAGAATTCAGTACTTATTTAAACTGTGTAAGTACCTACTTAAAATTAAAGAACACCGAAGTGTTCGTTTCCTAGCAAACAAGATAGACTTTTTTATGCACAAATTTTTTTAAGTTGTCTAGTTATCGAAATTGAATGACCTTGTATCAAGTGATTAATAAAGATGTTTTGTTACACAAAACTTGTTCGTTATTTTGTTGAACTAAACAAAATCTTATCCAATTTACAAGTATGGCATTTCAAAGCCGCACGAAAGGCGATTAATCTATTCAGAATTATTTTATTATAGGCCTAACAGGGCAGGCTTAGGGCGGATTACACGCCAGTCAGGTAAACTCTCATTTAGATTAGGGCGTTCGACCGGAAAGCTGGCGAAAATTGGAACACAAGAGCTTGTATACAACGAGGTCAACCACAGAAAAAAACGACGCAAAGACATTAAATTCATACGTACGTATTGTATAAGTATATACTTCAGAATACTACTTTGCGCGGTTCGGGGTACACTGCCTCTACCGGGAAATAGCCAAGCGCCTCGTAGAGACATCCCGGGACCAGAAGGCTGGCCCCTACTTTGCTCAGCGTATAAGCCTCGCTATACAGCGGGGCAACGCCACCCCCTTGGGACACTCCCTGCAGGGAGCGACCTGGACCAAGTCTTTTACTTGTAAAATAGTTAGGTATTTTGTAATTTTAGGTTAAGTATGTATTTTAGTGTTATTTCAGTATTACTTTATTTTGAATAAACATTTATAATTATCTTCAAAATTTAAGATTCTAAAACTAAATTCTGAAATCGAAGTGGCTGACATGTTGCAGTACTAACTAATTGCATATTACCTCTATAATGAAAACTCCAGAAAACAGAGGGCTGATCACAGAGGCGTACAAGATTTAATAATAAGTATATATAATAATACCGATGGTTTTCACGCCATTATGCGCAAAAGAACTGCGTCTCTGCTTTGCAGGCTTCGGAGCAGCTCCAACAGCATCCCGAACGTGATATCGGAAAAATACGATTCCCCTATCCTTAAACACTTCGTTCGGGTGCTGATCGAATGATTTTATCTTTGATCAGCATCTGATCGAAGTGTAAAAGCTCGTAATTTTTGATGAATATATTTACTAACATAGTTTTTAAGTACACTAACACAATGGATCAAGTTATCTGAATAATAAAAATATTGAATTGAATTGAATAAATATTCCTTATTTTCAGGCAACAAATTATATAGCTAACTATACAAGAGTTATGCTATACAAAACGCCCATAGATTCTCGTATATACCTTAAAACTAACATAATAACTTTTATATATAAGTAAAATTTGAAACAATTCTTGTGCGGCATGATTTGCGCTCGACTCTCGAAAAACGAGGTTTGAGACATACCTACTGGGAATAAAAGGGTTGGCTTGGCTTACTTGTAGCTTCGTTTCTATCGTCTAGCTAGCCATAAAGATTATGATATGACATAAAGAAAAAGACATAGTCGACAGCAAAAAATCATTTACAAGACAGTTCCGGTCATCTCCAGCAGTTTTTCGAGAGGTATTGTCATAATTCTATAAATCTGACACCTGTGTAAAAGAGAACGATAGATTCGAAATTTCAGATGCATGGACATAGCATACATATACATCTTGTACGAGTATAATAATAATTTATTACCATGAAAGCCTGCCATACTACATCATCAAGTAAAACTATCTATAAAGCCCACCTACTCGTAGGTAATTTCACCAACAATGGCAGATTTTATGACCACAGTAATCTTTACCAGCTCGTAATCTTCACTATTCCTCACTCGTAAGCTATGATTATGTTATGACACACTTCGTTATAAACCTATATGTACTTAAGGATGCATTAAACTTAAGAAATGCAGTTAACGTCTGAAGCAAATTTTAAAACGCATTGTGTAAATTATTTTGAGACCGAATTAACGATTATTCCATATTATTATTAAGGTTACATTATTAGGTAAGTATTTACTGTTTTCTTTTGCCGAGTGTAATAAAGGTAACATGCTGGCCAAAAGATAATCAGGGTCACTGAACAACTTTTATGTAAATTAACTTTGGTGGAAATTGGATTGGAAAAGCTCAAGACCGAAGAGAATGACGTGTATTAGAGGAGACCTCCATCCAGCAGTAGAAGAGTTGAAGAGAGAACTTTTTTTTATTGTGCAATCTACAGCGTATATTATAGATTTAACCATGTGAATTAATGATAATAAGGCAAATAACAGACTGCCTCGTAGTTACTAAAGTAGCGAGATGACAAAATAATGAAAACTAGGTGCTAAATAGATAGATAGAAACACTTTATAGAAAAGTTAAGAATTAAAAAAAATTAAAAGAACGTATCATCATCATCATCATCAGCAGCCTATTCTAGTCCACTGCTGGACATAGGCCTCTCCCAAAAGAACGTATAGGAACAAGCAATAGCGGGCTCTAAAAAATGGGTTTTTTATCCCGCTTTTCAAACATTATTTCCCGTAGAAAATTTTCGAACATAAAATACTGATGGGGATGATCACCCTTTCGAATCTGTTACCGCTTTTATTCCACTCTGTATATATGTCTGATATATGATACCAGCTATCTCGATCAATAATTGGTAGTGTAAACCAACCATGCAGTGAATATCCTCTCCAAGTGTCTCTCCCATCGACCCTGGAGAGAACCCACCAGAAGTAAGATGCAAGCTGTGGCGGGAGAAATACCCACCGAAAGGTTTCATACCGCCAAAAGAAGACCTACCACCGGGTTTCAAACTCCCGTGGCCAACCTGTAAAACGCTTAATCGCCTGCGAACCCAGGTTGGCTGTTGCGGAGATAATCTTCACAATTGGGGGTTTTCCAGCGATCAAGTAAAGTGTGAGTGTGGTGTCTCCCCTCAAACCATGGAGCACTTGCTCTGCTGTCCCGCGTGTCCGACCACCTGCACGCGGGAGGACCTTTTCGAGGCCAACCAGAGGGCTATCGATGTGGCTGCCTTCTGGTCGGGAAAAATTTAGTTCGGATCATCAACACGAAAGAAGAAGAAGAAGTGAATATCCTTATAAGTGGTGGTGGTCTTCATTACAATACAAACTATCATTTTCTACGCTGTAGCTCTAAACAGAGTTGATACGAGACTTAAGGAAGCCTTAACATTAAGGACGTTTCTTGCAACTCACGTTAAGACTCGTTATGTGAGGACGGATACGGTACGGTCGTACACTAATATTTTTTCTTCATCCAAGAGGTACGCCTGCCAACTCATTCTTGACACTTAGTATAAATATGTATATTCTACATCATTAATTCTACACCACTCCATAGAATCTGTTCAACGTCCTAGCGTACGATTAAGGCCCGGACTACACGAAGACGGTTCCTAGTATCGGTCGATTCCATGGAACCAGTGCTTCATATAAACTCAAACAAAAATGCGCTGTCGACAACACGTACAACGGTTCCACTTGGAACCGGCCTGCTCGGTTCCTTAACACATATTAATTAACATTTCACATTAAACTATAACCTCCACACTAGGCATTGCCAGTGTCGTGGAGATTACATTGACCCTTTACAAGCTATGTGCCAATCAAATATTCAAATTCCAGAATTACAACTTAAAATTACAATTTAAGATAAAGCTTATGATGTTTATTTAATACTATTAACATGCAACATTTAACATGAATGCAGTCGACTACACGGCCGGTACCGGTAGCTGAACCGAACCGTCGCTGGAACCGTCGTCGTGTAGTCCGAGCCTTACAAGAAAAATTCCAGTACCGTTCACTGGTTTCCACGAAGGCACTGGTCCTTTAGACGTGGATGAACATGTCGTCGACAGCTACGCAGATCTCAACCGAGTACCGTTACCGACAGCAATGTTCTATACATCCTTCATCGGTGATGACAGATTTGCACAACTACATAGATACTTACTACTGACGGTTAGTCAAGTTAAACGAGTTTAAGTCTTCAACTAACTCTATATAGAGATGATACGAGGTGTAAGGATGCCCTAACTTTAAGGATGTTTCCTGCAACTCACGATAAGAGACAACGTAGTCCCAGATGTGGTGTGGTTTAGAGGGACAGTAAAGAAAGATCTAGGAAAAAAATCATTAAACTATCATTATATATATATATATATATATATATATATATATATATATATTTATTTATATTGTACCGCACGTCCAATCCTTGTTTTTGTAAATCTTTTTAAACCATTAAAAAATAAACTCCATCTTTAAATGACAGCCACCGAAAAAAAAGTACTACAAAAAGTTGACCAACTATTGGAAAAAATACTGCATTTTATCCAGATTTCGAAAAGGAATGACACATTAAATTCTTGTGCATTGTTTTTTTTAAATTAATGGTTTACGACAACTAGTACAAATCTTAGGGACAAATTGAATCGAATAAATTTTATCAAATATAATTACATTCCTCATTTTAAGGAGAGCTTCTAAAGAAGGTTATGAATATTATTTCTTAGAAAGAGCTTCTAAACTTTTCAGTAGATAAATCTTTTTTTAACATAATTATTTACTCGTGAAATTCAGATAGCACGATTTCAGTGGTAAAGAAGTATTCGACGATATTGATTATGGGTTGTATCAGTGTTTTTAGTGAATGCGCCGCTCTAGTTCTACGGTAAAAAAGAACAGAAAAATCTTACTATTCGATTAGATTATTACTTAATTTATTATGAAATCCGTAACACCATTGGTCACACTGTGTGCCAAACTGTGACCAAGAATTAGTTCTTGGCTCTCTCCGCCTACAAAGCAGAAATAATCAAGAAAGTACCAACCGGTAACTCGATTTCATCTCAAAGCATCACCGAGACGGCTAGTCTTATGTAAGACTAGGATTTACATAACATTGGTATATACACTTGTTTTGGACAAAATCTTTGTTATCATACTTTGCAATCTTAAAAGCTTACTTTGCTTACTTTGTAAAGTGTCGGTTTCAATGTCACCAACTTTTTTTTGACGAGGTGATTCCATTTCGGTACAAATGGAAATATAATAATCTTATTCCACAATTATTAACCAATTAATCAATTATTATTTTATTATTATGTTGTTACTCTTTACAGGATTCACGGGCCCTAAGGGGCCTGATTGTATTATTATTAATCAATTATTAATTAGGAACCTATTTAGTAATTAACGTAGGAATGTTAATTGAATTTCAAAATCAATTCTATGTATTTGCAATTTTACAGAACACACTAAAATCATAATACATGTACATATGGAAATACTTGTCGCCTTACAAATCAAACATTTCACGAAATCACACTCGCTTTCGGTTATTTGCTGTGAAAAACAAATATTTCTAATATTTACCATTATGTACTACTACGTCCTAATCATTCGTAAACTTCGTCAATCATCATTTAGTAATCATAATAATATGCATTCTAAGAATAGAGCACCATTATAGTCTGATTTCTGTCGTACGACTCAACAAAATCAACAAGCAATGGCAGACAACATTCGCTAATTTCTCCCGTAGTGGCGCTAGCTGGAGGTCAAATGATGTCACCTAGAACTTATCTTATCTTATGATAGTGGGCCGGAAATAACCCCAGCGACACTTCGACCCTTGAGGATCTTTTGTGCCTACCCCATTTTTACACACTGATCATCTCAGTGTGTAGGTTTCCTCACGATATTTTCCTTCACCGTTAGAGCAGTCGGTAAACGTACGTAAGTCTTCGAAAAAAACGAATTACTCATTGGTACATTGTACTGCACGGTTTCGAACGCGGACCTTCCGCATGGAAGTTTGGTGCCCTAGCCATTGTGTCACCAACGCTCACAGACAACTGTAACATCTGCTTATTCCAAATAGAAAGACAGAGAGAAAGAAAACACATTTATTTATGTGCCATACATTGCACTTGCAATGCAATGTGCCATACATTGCACGGTTTCGAACCCGGACCTCCCGCATGGGAGTCCGGTGTCCTAGCCACTAGGCCACCGAGGCTCCACACCTAGTACTTACTTGTATCTATGGAAATATCGAACATGTTTTGTCAGCTAGTATTTGGGTTTTTCATGGCCAGCACAGCCGTTGCAACATAATGTTTTTGTTTATCGTGTAGTTTCTAGATAAACAGTTTAGACTTTTATATAGAGTCATATTTTAATAATAATGTGCTGCATGTATACTATACTAACTTTGTATACTTCTGTATTGTGTTCTGGTGTTAACAGCGCTAAATAAACATTTCCAATTTCAATAATTTTCTGGAACACTTTTTCTCATAAACAGCCAAACAAAATAACCTAAAATAATTTGACAGACCTCCAACAAGACCAAAGCCTGTAT
Organism: Hofmannophila pseudospretella; assembly: GCA_947369225.1. Classification (NCBI taxonomy): domain Eukaryota; kingdom Metazoa; phylum Arthropoda; class Insecta; order Lepidoptera; family Oecophoridae; genus Hofmannophila; species Hofmannophila pseudospretella. Next base: position 4,523,716 of record OX376321.1, on the reverse strand, counting down.
TGTACTTCACAGATCCCTTCCATTCTTGAATATCAAAATCAAGAATAGCTATGAACTAGTTAAATTAACAATGAATCTGTAATCAAAAAATTTGATTGCCATAACTAATCTAGCTATTTTCTGCACACTTGTCTAGATAAGTGTTATGCGACAAATGTACAAGTACAGTTAAGCACACAAGTGGCTGGGTTTGCCTTTCCGGTTTGCCCAATAGCGGTAATTGCCCGCCGCATCATCGTGAGATGCCTATTGCCTACTCTACTGCCTAATACGCTCACGCCCTAGTTTCGCGCGTCTACGGGTTAAAATGCTTTGCCGTTGTGTTTAGTGGGCCGAAGAGATAGATGTTTCAACTATTTTCTGTTAATATCAACCTAGGCATGAGGAAGATATCGTCTAAGTGTTTTATTCGACATTTATAGTCAATTATTTTAATCGTATTTTATATCTGGAGGTCCGGTTTTTTTAAAGACACATACCTTTACCGACTGCGCTAACGGCGCAGCGGCGGCGAATATTCGTCGCCGATCGTTCTATAGAACGATCACGACCATCATCAATGAAGAAAAAACAACACCTAATGTACAAAACCGCCCGTGCATCAGAAATACTTATTTAACGCTCCACTATTTTTAGGGCAGACACGTCTTCACAACCAATAGATTGTACAGGAAACATTCAAGAGCAACAATGCGAACGAAATTAATGTGTATTGCTAAATCAATCTTTACAGCTAGTGCCGTTCAATGGTCACGTAATTTTACGTAAACTGTATCCGAATCGTTACAATAAGACTAATGTAACGCTAACAAATGTTCGCTCATGCAGAAAAATCAAAGACATTTAAAAAAGTTCCCGTTATATGTTTGAAAAAATCTGGGTTACATCGCTTAAATTAAATTTTTAAACAGAATTTTTAAAAGCCCTCTAACTTATCAGGAATTTATTTTAGATAAGAAATAACTTCTATGAATATGTAAATACAGTTATTCTTATTCATATTAAGAAACAATTTGCATTCTATAACGGATGTTTTAAATTCGAACAGTAAGTAAATTAGTTTTTTAACGATTATAGGCTATGTTCCGTTCCGATTAGGCAGAATAGATGTTTTTTACCAAAAACCTTTTAGAGGCTATAGGTACTAGGTAAAGTACTTATATAAAATTTTCTTGTCCGTGGCATAAACCATTTGCAGTTTCATTTTAGCATATGATGTGTGTTATTTATTTATTTATTATATTTTTGATTATATATTAAGTATTATATTTCAGTATATATTATAGTATTCACGTAATATTATTACTACTGCTTTGCAGCTTGCAAAGGTTTGCATTTTTTATTTATTTATTATTGTTATTTATTTATTTGAGGGTAGTATCTATTTCATACGCCTTTAGCATCCGTATATTATGTATCTTATGATTTTTCCATCACTTGAAGGTTGCCTGAAAGATATCGATAAGGCCGCCTTCTTCACATTATATTGTACCCTCTGTATGTTGTATGTTTTGATTTTGTCCCTGTGCAATAAAGTATATTTGTATAAACGCACACATACTAGATGAGAACATCAAAATGGAGAAAATAGTACAAGAGCTGTATATGTGTATGACGGATTCATCTCAGAATTTTTGCGAAGATGTAATGTAGTTACCTACATTAATTACATCTCGAGAGAAAAAGGTTATCCATTGTATAAATAATGAGTGTGAGAGGGATGTTTAAGTACTCAGTATGCGTGAAATTACTTTCGTTCTGCTTAGTATGTCAAAAGTTCTTTGGTTTTAACCGTTAAGTGGCGCGTGTCTGTCTGCGTTTCCTCAATGTCAGTCGCTTCTGAAACCGGTTCCATCGGACCTTGGCCCCTCCTCGCACCAAAGAAAGCACCTAGCTCTAATGACGCTTGGAAATGAACCGATCTGTCGAGTTTCGATGGTCTTAAAATCACGCACAACTTCGATACCGTAACCTCAATTGGTCACAGGATTTTGATGTCAAATAATTGGCTTCTCGCTCAATCTTATAAGTTAGTTATTAAATTACTGTGGATTCATATATAGTCGAAAATATTTAATTCTTAATCCCTACTAAGGTATGCTCGATTTCTAGTACGTGATATGACTCTTTTTATAGTCAGTGAGCCTATTTTAGCCTTGTTTTTTAAAGTAAGAGAAGTGTCAGGCTCAATATGCCCGCGGCTGCTCGGTATGTGGGTGGGTTTTGAGTAGGCACAGTGATCTCCTATTATCTTTTTAGAAAATCAACCAATGGAATTGGTTTAAACAAGAAGTCGAGCGCCACACAGTTTATACTAACTGTGAAAGGTATAATAAAATTAAGAAATCACCGCTCCCATTGTCCTCACTGAATTTAATAAAAAGTATGGTTTGACTTCTATTAGATTCGCTTTAATTTACGACCTTACAGTTAACTACTTACAGTTGTACGAAAATATGATTTACACGAGATAAACAGAACGACAAGGTCCATCATATTATGTTGACAGGAAACACCACAGGAACATAACACAGGATTATGGTTTACATAGACAGGACTGCAGGTATCCTTCCTGGTTGGCCAGTGACATCTTTCCGTCAACCTTAAAGGTCCATCACATTGAAAAACATTGAAATCCCAAAACCCCCCCAATCATATGTCCCGTCTGAAACAAATCAATTGCACTGCTTTACCCTCTGACTGCACCTACTTAGAAACACATGGTGCATGTCCTTGAGACATGACCTTCGATGACCATGTGGTTTCCGAACAAAGAAAAATTGGCAGAACTTGGGGAAAACTTAATGGAGACACGATTTAGATTAGATTAGAGCAATTGAATATGGAATCTAAACGCAAAAACTGAATAAAACGAAACGAAAAGTGAAAATTCTACATAACTATACTGACCTGTTACGAGCTGGAAATTTAATACTTCATGGCTGTAAGTTACAGAAAAGGAAGGGCTAGCCTTCTAATAGTGCTTTTCTTCATTTTGGAGGCAAATTCCTTCACATTTTGGAAAAGGCGATGCTCTCCGTCCGAAGATTCGAATGAAAAGAACTATAGACAATATCGATTATTTTTTTCGATTGCAACTGTGTTTTTTTACCATTCATAATGAGCTACCAACGTTTTCTCAATCAATCGTGGAACTATTATGAAATAAAGGCCCTATGTCACTTAGCAAAATCATTCTCGTGCTTTCTCCGTTCCACGTAAAACGACTTCGGATGAATATGTTTATATTTGGCCAGAGCCTAGTGGCTTATGACATGAAAAATAATTAAAAATATAAATGTCAACGAGAACGTTAACAAACCGACAGATAACCTAGACATTCTCAACTTTAAGATGAAAACTATGTAAAACAGTACAATTTAGTGGTTACATACAAATACCACATAATTGTACAGCTTTCGGGAACCTGTCGAAAGCGTACCGTTACACTATATTAAGAATATTAAGATGTCTATGGCTGACGGTGATCAGATCACTAACCATCAGGTGGCCCGTTTGCTCGTCGTCTATCTTTATATAAAAAAACTAATATCTCCATTTTTTGTTAAACTTTGATTATGCGATAAAAAGGTAAACAGCGCGTGAATTTAACCAGTGTCCCGTGGAAAAGTCCGTAACACGAAAATCCCGGCTTAGTGAAACAAACAACAACTGGGCCGACAATACCCTTATCAACCCCAAATACTAAATGAAAGGCGCAATCATCTAACGCGCGTTTTAACATTCAAAATGGACTGCTAAAGGCCCGGGAACATGCCCGCGCACCCGCGGGACTCCGGGCACAATCTGAATCTAACTGTATTACACTGCTTTCGATATTTTTTCCCGGGATTTATTGCTCGAGCCCCGGGATTTACAGCTTTGACCGAAATGCTTACCCACAGCATTTTGTTAGCTTTTTATTGGCAATTTGTTACCTTGTGTATCTTTTTGGGATTCGTGATTTCGTCCACAAATTGGACTCTTGACATGACCGATTTCCTGTCAATAGAGCAATTTGAATGTGGTCAGGGAAAACGTAAACGAAAAACAAGTCAAATTACCGACAATTACAGTAATTCCTAAATACAAAACATGAATTATGTTACAGTGGGCTCTATCGATTACGTGAAGATCTCTTTTTTTTAAAAAGATCATTGCCATAACTGATATTTAAGATTCATTGCATAATCTAGTAAGTATGTACGTACTTATTACTTTAAAAAATCTTTAGGTTAACGACGTTACCGGCACATTTTTTTCATACCTTTAAGTATCAGGCAAAAGAAGCAAACCTATAACCATAATCATAAAATTATATCGCCGCCACTCTACTTTATTTAATTCGTTATGCGGTTAGCTTACCTCATGCTATAAAGTTGAGAGCTGATGTCGCATTTTCTTTGAATATTTAACCACTTGCAAAATGACTAATAACAGTTATGTGAAGAAACCAGTTTATAACAAAATTCAGTATGCTATAAAACCGTGGATTGTATAAAAATTGGGTTGAATAAACACGTTCTTGAGATCCTTGTACACCTGAACTTTGTAGTAATTGTCATTGAAAAGTACCTCATACCTGCAAGATCTATAAATCTGCAAGATCTCTTAGAAGAATCAGCAATTGTTTGCATTACCTATACCTAGGAGGTATGTAGGAAATATGTACTCGTATTAATAAATAACACAGGGTGTGTGTGTTCACTCTCTTCTACACAAACAAACTCAAACACATTTCCAATAAACACACATCCATATTCACAAACACAGAAACTTATTTCTCCTTATAAGCATTATTTTAAAATATCAAATCTGTAATTGGCAGTATGTTTTGTTAATGGACATTTTTGTTTTTAAGTGCTGTGGATTTTGTAATAAAAAAATATATTTTTTTTTAAAATACAATTTACTCAAACAGTTATGGGTCCAGAGGCAGGACCCCTTCAGGATCCGCCTGGCTAGCGACCACATCTATGTAAAGTCTGTCACCAAATATTTTAGCTTCGACGTTGACGTGTTTCGGCAGTGTTTATAGAAGCGTCAGAACTCACTAAACCCGTGCGCTATCTTCGGCCTCAACGTCACTTACCACAGGTGAGATTGAAGTCAAACGCGGATTAAGTCATAAGGCAGAAGAACAGAAGGCAGGTGCACTACCAAAATTGTCAGGAGGTTGTCAGGAAATCCCTTAGCAATATGTGTTGAGTCTGTCGGTTCAGTTCAAACACTTCACGAGATAGACCTACATGTAGTTAGGTCGAGTAGGCTGGTAGCCTCTCAATTCGAACTGTTAAGGGTGCCAAGTATCGGGACCAAGACCGTACAATCAAGGCCGATTCCTACTAAAACCTACCAAGAGAATTGGACCGGTGTCCCGTAGAAAATATGACTATATTTCTTACCACGATTTGGGGTTGTTTCGAGGTCACCATATTTCGACGCAGTTGCATGCAAGCAACAAATGACGGTAAAAATGATGTCATATATAGGTCACAATTAATGTCATGTTTCACGTGATGATGTCGCAAAATTATGACTAAATCACTAGTTATGACGACATAATGGACGTCATAATATGACCCATTACATGTTACGATACAAAATCACGTCAATTATGACGTGATTTTTGACTAAAGACGTCATGTGCCCTTAGAGTATTAATAACTACATGTGCCATTTGAACCACGTTCAAATCACGTCATTATGACGTGTGCTTGTCAACGTCATAATAGATGTGAGTTTTGACTAATAACGTCATGTGCCCTTTGAGTATTAATAACAACATGCAATGGAATCACGTTAAAATCACGTCATTATGACGTGTGCTTGTCGATTGGGAGTCTACCCAAACCGTAGTAAGAATCCCGTATCTAACTATAATATAATATTGTCCATAAACTGATAAATTGTGGTAAAATAAAATATTTATTTGAATTTGATTTTCAGTATTTGAGTACGTATAAACTTTTTTTCATCCATGGTACAAACATACAAGTTCCATAGTAGAAATTTTCCGAAGAATCAAGCAAGACTGAGACCTTCTTAGATACCTTAGCATACATACAATATCAAGTTACTCGTAAGTCATTTCCGTTGTAAAGAAAGAGATACTCGTATGGTGCGTTACGAATCTCTGTCCTCTTTCGCTTCGTCTAAGTCTTTCGTCATTTCTCGTATATTCACCGTCGCTGGGGTCCCTGAGACACGTACAACCTTGGGATCTTCAAGGCCAGAGTGAATAGGCTTTTACTGAACCCGCATGCTCCATCGTCGACCTCATCGTCGCTTACCATCAGGCGAGGTCGAGGTCAAATGCGGGTTTACTAGTCAATAAAAAAAGAATTTCAATTTCAACAAAAACGGCCTCTACTTTGCTCAGCGTATAAGCCTCGCTATACAGCGGGGCAACGCCGCCAGCCTCCTCGGGACACTCCCTGCAGGGAGCGACCTGGGCCAGGTCTTTTACTTGTAAAATAGTTAGGTATTTTGTAATTTTAGTTTAAGTATGTATTTTAGTATTACCTACTTTATTTTGAATAAACCCATTAAAAATAAAACCAAAGCCAATATAGTCTGGGGATGCCATGTGCTCATCATTACGACCCACACCGCAAGCGGTGTTTGTCGAGCAAAGATTGGGGCTCGCCTCGAAAAGCCTGTTTACACGGTCAACATCATTGTGCATAATCGCCTTTCTCACTTTTTCTTGCGTATTTACTTTACCACAATTTGTTTCCCTCTCCTTCCTCAACCCACGTAATGTATTCACCACGATTGGTTTACAACTTTGAAGCACTTCTATAAATTTCGCCGAGACCACTCTCAGTTCGCCGTTGGAATTGGAACGCTCGAAACTTATCAAAGAATGTTCATCGTTAACTCAAACACTTGTGACTGATATCCTGATATCTCAGCAGACATTTACCGATTGCGGGAATCCGGTGAAACTTTTCCAATATCTCTACGCAAACTCCAGTGAAATTCTTTGATAAGCGATTTATAATCATTGCGGCGACAAACTCGCGCTTCCCAGTTCCCTCGCGAATTATCATATAATCTTTGGATTGCAGGACCTGTCTAATTTGTTAAAGAATCCTAGAATCGCCTCCGGTTGCGGTGCAGTATCAACAGGCACCATAGAGGAACCGGATATCGAGCTATCAGCAAAGTGGCATACGTGCATGCCAAGATATTATATATTATATACCAAAGAGAATCCCAATAATTCATAATTCATTTATTCATGCATAATCATGAGTTACATACAGATGTTAAATATACAATTATTTAGTCATAACATGATTAATATTGGAACCATTCTAACTTTTGCCGATACCATATATTCCACTTTTTTTTAATATCACCAACTTAATTACTATTGTTTTTTTTATTTTTATAATATATTTGTTTAATATTATTATTTTTTCTGTACCTAATTGTTTGTATGTGTGCGCTATTAGAAATAAATTATTTCTTTCTATCTTTCAAATTTACAAAAAAAAAACCTTGGCTGAACCGTGCAAATAAAGTTGCACCTCAGTGTATGGGTTTAAAACGCGTAAAAATTAATGAAGTGTATGAGGATGTAGGGAGGTGTTTCAAATGTTTTACAATGACAATACTGTTCTTAGTATACTGGAGCTGCAGCGACAGAGTAAATTGATGAATAATTTTCATTTTACGACAGTGACTCTTGAAAAATAGCTTATCCGATCCGATAAGACGGTATTAAGCGCCAATGAATGGTATCAATCACAATGAAATAAAATCCGTTTAAGTACTAGCAATTTTATTACTACAGAGCGATTTAAAAGTCGATCGAATCCTTTTAGATTGAGCTTGGCTTAAACTGTGTTTCAAGATCTCAGACTTCTTTGTTAACAAATAATATAAAAACTAAAGTGTCTCTAGTCTCTACCTATTACATGTACTGAGGTAATCATAAAAGGTACGGTAGAAATTCCTTTGGAACCACGAAATTACTGGGGTTTTATTTCGGCTTTGTTTTGTGTTATATATGTCGGTGACACATAGCGTAATGGCGCGTTCCACGAAGTGTGTAGACATTACACGAAGTGCTAAAAAAGTTAGTTAGTGTAATAGTCGAATTCTATGCTATCCGTCTAAGATTTTTAGCCACTTCGTGAAATGCAGATCTCTAGTTAGCACATAGCATAATGGTATTGAATTACACTATGTGACTAGCTCTGAACCGTATTTTATAAAATGCCTTGAATGCCTTTGCACCCAAGCAAGACCCACCAGACCCAAGACTCACTACAAATGGATAGAATCCGAATCTCGCACGTATTGAGGCGTCGAACGCCACCGGGGTTCAATTACACTATTCGCGCTTCCAAGCTAGACGCAGTGTAATTCAGGGGATTCCCTGTGGTCCAACTGAAATGACAATACCATTACGATATGTGCTAACTAGAAATCTGCATTTCACGAAGTGGCTAAAAATCTTAGGCAGATGGTGTAAAACTCGACTATTACAGTATCTGTCTACATTTATAAGCACTTTTTTTTAAAAAAATTATTGACTACTGAACCCGCATTTGACCTTGATCTCGCCCGATAGTAAGCGAAGATGAGGTCGACGATGGAGCATGCGGGTCCAGTAAATGCCTATTCACTCTAGCCTTGAAATCCCAATGTTCTAGGTTTCGGGAAATACAGACGCCGGAAGGCTGTTCCATTCCTTAGCCGTTCGTATAATGAACGAAGAAGCAAACTTCTTGAAATAACTACGCACTTCCTGAAATGCGCCATTACGCAATGTGGCTGTGACATATACATGCTTAACTGTATATCTGTATATACTTATCTCTAATCGTAGGTCGTGGATCGAGATCGTTCTGTAGAATGAAACACCCACCATTTAACCTTTTTGCCCCCACTATGCTTTCACAGAAACGTTTCTTTTACTGCCTTAATTCCTCATTTCACTCACTGATTATATCAGTATCAAAGGTTTCTATACGATATATTTTTCCTTAGCATCATCTCGCTACAATGCGGGTTTAGAAGTCAATAAAAAATGAAAAAAATAAAAACATAAAATATGGTTCCAACTTTAACGAATTTTGCAATAGATGCTCTGACACGGTCAAGTAGAATGAATCACCTACTTGCTTAACAAGTAAGTAGGTAGTAGAATGATGTTTGTTCGAAACCGGGTTTTGGCTTCATCAAGTTTTGAATCTTATTTATAACAACGAGCCGAATAAGTCGTAGAATGAAACTAAAGATTCATTGTAAACCAATTTTCACATGAGTAAAGTTATGGTGGGTACTTACTTATACTTATAATAATTTCATCGATGTAAAACAATGTAAAGTAACCGATACATTATGACAGTAACCCAGGCTTGATCTTTTAGATATTTGTCCCATAGTAATTATGGTCCTCACCTACTATCACAAAGTGGTATAATTAACCTGGTCCCTTAATGCCATAAATAACAGATATTGCCGTTTCATAAGAATCATGCACTTCGAGCAATGAAAACAGTGAAAATATTGTTCCAGTAATTATGTAAGTACTTATAGAGATATATATGATGTAAGAACTGGAGCACTGAAGAGTGACATTGCGTCTTAGCGATAAGACCGCCTAGATTGTGTTAATCGTTTCGTACGCACTGTATCCCACTATTTTTGTGCAATAAAGTGTATTCATTCATTCATTCCCTCCTCTTCGTAGTAAAGCGGTGATCTGTGGAGCTCCAACCCTTAAAATTACCCTTTGGGTGTCCCAATTACGTGTGCATCACATTATTTGCTCGAAGTGCACGGTTTTCCAACAATCTACGCTACGCATCTACATGGTAAATACAGTGCCAGTTCTCAGAAACAACTAACTTTTATCTCATTACCACTATAGCACAAACAAACCAACTACTAAAGCTTGACACTCTTTTACTTACTCTCTCATTACTGATTAATTACACTAAAACAAATGCAACAAAATGAAAGCACATCCTAATGGAGTGTGACCTGGTGAAAATTGAGAGGAAGAAATTTGACCTCAATAGGCTCCAAAATGGGAGGCTCAATATTATTTTGAGTCAGCCCTTATCAGATCCATAATATGAAACACTTACTGTTGTTTGCTAAGTTGGCTCTCAAAATTAGGGCTGACTCTAATAATACTTGAGCTTCCCTTCCCTTTTCTTAGTGACCCTAACGAGGCTGACATGGTCACCTTGTCGTGTACCAAAGCGTCCAAATTGAGATTTTTTTTTAAATGAAAGCACATAGAGCAGATGGCTATAGAGTATAAAGTAGGTATACTATAGTTTACATAATATACACGGAGAAAAATAACAAACCAAACTATAACTGCGGTTATTTCTGATTATCAAAGTACATTTGAAATTAGCAAAAGTGGTTTACTACATAAATGTGGCTTTGGTTACATATAGTTTCAAAGCTTACATACAACGAAAAAAATGTTTTAGGGTTGAACCGTATTCTGACTAGAGTAAATTTAAGTACAAACTTATGCCTCTATAAATTAACCTCTTCACTCTAGCTATAAATTATAGCGAAGAGTAATTAGTCTCGAAGCACAGTTGAAGCACTCTCTTGTGGCGAGCAAGTTAGGACCTCTTCTATAAGTCCCTAGGGACTTAACTGATGTTACAGCAACTTATCGGCTTAAATAAATACCAATATGTAACTACGCTTAAATAAATATCATAGGTGCAGTAGCCTTTTCACAAAAACGACCCAGCGGAGGTTGCTAGAGTGTAAGGAAAAGTTTTACGATAATTCATGTTAAATACGAAAATAAGATTTCCTGACAGACTAAAGCTCAATTTTCCAACAAGTATGAAGTTTAGGAAACAATGTCGAAACGAATAGAAAAACAAAATAAGGAATGAAAAATTTAGAAACAGGAATAGCAGGATCTTTTTTATATTAGGTTACTTTTATATTAGGTTATTTTTATATTAGTTTTTTCATTCTTTCTTTATAGTGTTACAACACATACTACCGCTTCCCATCGGAATGGCGAGCCGCATAATGGACAGACATTCACTCTTTGTTCCCTTTTTTCTCCAGTTTTAATTGTTATCTATTTCATATATATTTATTTATGAACTTGTATTGTATACCAAAGATTTGAATTTAATTTATTTTAAATAAGCTTAAGCATTTATTTTATTGTTATTTTAGTTTTATTTTATTTTGAATAAACATATAATAATCTAATTTAATGATTTCAACATGAACATTATAATTTTTTAAATAAATCATATTTATATATTTATTTATTTATTTGTACTTTTCATATTATTTATCAACAACTCATTTTGCTATTCTATGTACGTTTATTTTTTTGGTTTGGTCCCTAACCTGCTGTTTCGCCCGCGATATCTTCGCCCTGGCACAGCTGAAAACCAGCGCTGTGGTTCTGCCGTACCGGTCGGATCGCAGCACATGTTGAGCATGTCTTTTTGACATTGTGTTGTTTTTTAATGTTAAGTCTTTTTAAGTCTAATCCTGTATAATGCAACGTTAAATAAATGTGTTCTCTTTCTTTCTGTCTTTCTATTTGAAATAAGCAGATGTTACAGTTGTCTGTGAGCGTCGGTGGCACAGTGGCTAGGGCACCGAACTCCCATGCGGGAGGTACGCATTCGAAACCTTTTTCGTATTTTTCGAAGACTTGCGTACATTTACCTACTGCTCTAACGGTGAAGAAAACCATGGGGTTGGCACGAAAGATCCTCAAGAGTCGCAGTGCTGCTGGGTTATTGCCGGCCCCCTATCATAAGATAAGATAAGATACAATTGTCTGTAATTATAATTATCAAACGAACAAATAAATAGAGACCTTGAGTTCAGACCCTCAGTTTAAGTAGGTAAGTCTGTGGGTGATTATCGAACAGATAAATAGAGACTGAACAGTACGTACGAGCATGACATAGCTTGTTAGTTGACATGTTGACATTCGAGCACTTAGTTCAATCCGCTGAATACTTGATGCAGAGCCATGAGCCAGCAATTCCCAAATGTCACCAATCACCAAGTCGACAGGTTTGGAATATCCGCATTCAGTCAGTTTCTGCTTAGCAGTGAATTAGAGTCAACCTTTTACTAAAATAAGTACGCCGAGGTCGTCTACTATACGCCTACACATTGTATTGGTGCCAATAAGTAGACTGGCGTGCATAATCACAGTTCAATGTTGTTGATATTTTGTTTCCTTTCCTATACAAACAAACTAAGATCTAAGATGGGTCTTTATGTAAGGTAAGTAAAGTAGTCACTTATATAAAAATAAAATATGCTGACTGATTTTAAAATAAAAGCCAGTACCTAAATCCAAGTAAAAAACCATACACAGATTTTTATCACATGAAAATCAAAAATACTCGTAACTCTATGGAGATTTTTTAGGGAATAAAGAAGGGGTAACTTATTATATAGGTACAGTCGACCACAAGCCATAGTATACCATCTGTCAAAACCCTTCGATTAAATCTCAACCTTATGTCTGCGTAATATGACACATTACAGATTGTTAAATTTTGACATTTTGGGTAGGTTGACCTGTGTTCGACTGTAGTATGATGTCGTTACGTATAAAATATACTCACTGGCATATACGAGTATTGTATTGTACAAAGTACAGTGTCCAACAAACACATCAGGATATATAGGCACTTTACTTACCCTTTGCTTTGGTACAATCTGTGGAAGTTACATACTTTGGTACAATCTGTGGAAGTTACATACTTTGGTACAATCTGTGGAAGTTATATACTTTGGTACAATCTGTGGAGGTTACATACTTTGGTACAATCTGTGGAAGTTACATACTTTGGTACAATCTGTGGAAGTTACATACTTTGGTACAATCTGTGGAAGTTACATACTTTGGTACAATCTGTGGAAGTTACATACTTTGGTACAATCTGTGGAAGTTACATACTTTTTCGCTTTAACTTATTTAGACACTAACGATACAATATCAAGAAATCTTAAAAAATCTTGGTGCGACATAGTTCCATTACACGCCAATGAAAGCTCCGAAAAATTCCTTTCTTTAATAGTTTTACAGGATAGAGGAAATTTTATTGTTTTCATTAACGCTGTTTCCCGCTCGGTAGCTACGAGTGGCTGACATTTTTATTGCACCGTTATATTTTACGTTTTAAAGTGCCAATATTTTAAATCAAGGTGCGCAATTGAGTGCCAATTACAGAAATCCTGACAGAATTTAATACCAGCCTACTTACCTACTACGTGTGTTGTGTATGTTGCATTATGTAATAATCCTATTAGTTTGAAGCACATTTGTGTTTCTGGGAAATGGGCGGGTGGGTGGTAAAGCGTTGAAATGACCCCACCATAGCTTGCTAAGACCTTGTTAAACAGTAAATGCCAATTATAACGGTATTAGAGAAATAGCCCAAAATAACCAACAAAGAAAAATAAATCTTTTAGGTTGTAGTGCTTCATTCATGTTAACTAAGAATAGGTATTATTAGGTATGCTCGAAAATATCATATTATCATAAAGTATTATTACATACAGCACTTACTAAGATATCACTTATATGTATTATATTATATATTATCCTATTATTATTCTCCTTTCTGTTCTTCTTTCCCTGTGTGGTTATTTTAAGAAAATTTGATATGTGGAATCTTGTATTGGCATACAAATATTTAAAGAACATTTACTATTTAAAGAACATTTACTATTTAAAGAACATTTACTATTTAAAGAACATTTACTATTTAAAGAACATTTACTATTTAAAAATCTAAACACTGTAAGATTTCCTGCAAAAAAAATATTTTATTATCAATTTGTTTGTTTTATGATTGTGACACGGAATTTTATTTTAGTTTTATTTTAGTTTATTAGGGATCACAAACAGTTATACACTAAAGATTACACAAGCATAGTAACTAATACAAGTATAAAGTAAATGCATAACCCACTACGTAATCCACAGTTTACAAAAAAATAGTAAAATCAATTTATAAATCTTGCCAACAGACGGTGATAATGTAAATTACTTAGATAAAGTTTATAAATAAAATAGAGAGTTAAGGTATATGGGAAACAACATTGAGAATAAACTTACGAAATCTATTTGCGGACAGTGCAAAGATATCAAAATTTTCAAAGTAAGTGTTGTGTGAATCTACAAGCCTCCGGAGCGGAGCACGTACACCGGCGTTGGTGCGGCAGGAGCCGACTGCGAACAGTCGGAACAGAACGGAATATCCATAATCATGAATAAGTAATATTAACCTATGTAAGTAATTTATATTATAATCGAAATTCAGAAAAAAACCGAAGGCATACAAGTACGCCTCCCTAGTCGTATACTAATAGAATTTGTTCGACAAGACAAACCAATTTGAGTGATAGAACAGTACATACCTACGTAATACAATAAATTTTAAAATAAGCATAATATACAATTCATTAATTCTTCTTCTTAATTTTCCTCCGGCATCACAGCCTCAAAGGTGAACCGGTAATTTGAAATAACTTCCTGCGGTACATAAATTAGAGCTCTCATTGGGTGCGTTTAATTAACGCAGAAATTGCTTCCGCAGATTACAATGTGTTTCTGAGAATGTAATGTACCTACTCCCTACTTCTTTCCATATCATTACTGTCCCATTTCCCGTATCATTTTACTAACATCGGAAAACATTAAAAATCGTCCAAACCTACTTTACCTTACCTGTGTTCATACGTACGTGAATGATTACAGTCGATTTCTAAAACATGTAAATTCAAAATTGACTGATTAATTGAATAATGTATCCTATTACTACCTAAAAAGTAAAGTGAAAGTCAAGAAACACTTTACTGCACAAAACTTAGTACAAAATGATACAATATTGGCGGTCCTATAGCTAAGAGCGATCTCATCCACACAACCTAGGGGCCGTTCAAGTATTACGTAAGCATCAAAGGGGGTACGGGGTTTTAACTTTGCTTATTTTTTATGACTACGGGGACGGGGTCGGGGGCGAGGGGGGGTTGAATGGTGATTACGTCAGCACAAAAAGCGATCAGCAGAGAATTCTCCTTATGTAATATTTGATCGGCCCCCTATGGGTACATAATTTTCAAAGTAGCTATAATAATAAAATATCTATGTGATATTTTATTATTATAGCTACTTTAAACATACAACATAGAGTTTGTCGCCCTGGATGAAAGAAAGAATAGTCTCCATCCCCTAAGGGCGAGCATCCGTTCGTTCCTTCTTGTTGTCGCCACTTACTCACCTAAGATAAATAAAACCAAGTGACGATATTTTTCTAACCGGTCCCTACACTGAAAAACGTTACATACTTACTTAGATTTTGTAAATATTAAAATTTACAAAGCATTAAACAAAACGAAATTTCTAACTTTCTCATAAATGAAATTTACAATATCTTATCCATTTTATTAACTAATGTAATGGGAAAAAGTTTATCCCTACATATATATAATATTATAAATGACTTAGTTAATAATACTGAACGAAACATTTCTTTGTATTTTTTCCCTTTTAATATTTCAGTGCCCGCGTAAATAATTGCAGGGAAAACATAAAAACAATCATTCTTAGCAAAAATAATATGAGATTTTCCGGCCAGAGAGATAAGTACTTAGCAAGATTGCTACGGCGTCTTTCTTTGGTGTCGACTCTTAATTTGATGGGAGCTTGTAAAAACAGTATTAGGTTATTTAGAGGGGTCGGGGAGTAAGAATTTGTATTTCTAATGCTCCACTTGAAATGAAAATGGAAAAGATAAGTTAAAAGAGTATTCGTGATAGTACCTACTTGGAAATGCTAAGTAAGTTATTCTGTAGAAATAATAATGATTTCTCTGTTTACAGAGTTAATGGATTTTTAATATAAGTATCTAGATTTCACAAAAAATTGCTTATGGCTGGCTGGCTAATGGCTTGCCATGCCATTCTTTTATAGTAAGTAGGTACCTATCTCATTTTACACATTGCCACAAACTGACAAATATTAACATATTTTTGGTCATGCATGAAGATTCACCTGTATATATCAATACGCTTCAATTTGAAGTTGCTTCAATAATTTCATTTTACCCATTTAGTTTCAGATATTTTTTTTCTCCGAGTTGTCCCTAACGTGTAAAACTTCGCACGCTCACATCTCTTAAAACCCACTCAACGTTGAAAGAAAATCCAATAATGAGCGAACACGTCGAAAAAAGCGGCGAATTATCGGAGATACGCCTTCTCCGATTCGTCGGTTAAAGCTAGAGACCGACACATAGAAGTTCACGATTTGACCGAAACCGAAACCGCCCTTTCTATTAAAAGGGCTTTGACAGAAGTTCATATTCTAACAGAAAATAAGTAATAGTAAAATACACTTTATTGCACAAATAGAAAACAACAAACAAAGGATAAATAAGAAAATAGTTAAGTACAATAATAGTGACCTTAGGCGACCTTTATCAAAATAATGAAATGCTTAGGTAGAAATGCAAGAAAAGTGGTTTCTGTTGTAATACTGATCGGTTTTTTTTATTTACGATTAAACCCGCGTTTCACCTCAATCTCATCTGGTGGTAAGACGCCGATGAAGCCGAAGATGGAGCATATAGGCTTTGTAAGTACTCTTTTAAGTTTCCTAAGTAAGCACTCTTTTAAGTGTATGTGTAGACACTTTTCATCGAAGGCTGCAATGCTGCTACAAAGAAGGAGCCAAGACGCGAAGAAGTTCATAAACTAAAGAAAATTGGGTAGTGATTTGATTAGGTAGACGCCAAACTTTTCTTAGTCGCACCCTGTTTTTTATTGTGGCCAAAACCGGAACTTCATCAAACACTAGTTAAATTGCTAAAGGCATGGAAAAAGGCATTAATGTCGGCGGAGATATGCGCCGCAGACGAACGCGTGACATGAAAAAGGAATGCGATCCGACCAAAGACGCCCATTATAACCACAATCGGAGGTTTTTAGCGGAACATTCCATTTTATTCGAAAGACTTCTCGTTGGCACAGCTCGTCGATGCAATATTCCGTACGCATACTGACAACAGCGTACAACGTTGAACACCATATCTCGTAATATGCCATTCACATTTCACTCAATTCACTCGAAAATTCATGCATGTACAGCGAAGTTACAATTCTGAATTGAATTTACCGCGAGCAACGCCCATATCGCTATAAGCAACGAAATTTAATAGACCTAAAGAATACCTAGCTAAATCTGCTAACTCCTAATCGATACCAAAAAAAGCATTCAAGTACAGGTAAGTATTTTCTCTTAAATTAATTGGTATCACTAAAACCTATCCGAATAAAAGACACAGTCAAAGAGATGGACAGACGCCGAAATATATGTCCACAATGCGATACCACATGTAACATTTTTCTTAGTGTCTTTTACTATCTGTAAATCCAATGTCTATATTTTCCTTAACTAGAAGATACGTGGTCACTTCAGCGTTGGAATTCATTGGCTGAATAAAAATTCAAGTCCGCGTCCATAACCGTGCCTGTGATGATGGCGGTGCGGTGTGATGCTGAACGGTCGTAGAGATCTTTAATCATTTGTCCTGAGAAACCTTAAGAGTGGAACGGAACTATTCATTTTCATCTCGAATGGAACTAGGAATATGCTGTCAGCGATCTTTTTTCTGACTAGATTTTGTACCTACGATTTTGTAAGTACTCGTAAGTACCTAATCAACTAAACATTTCTAGTAATTAGATTTAATTAACCGACACGACCAACCAGTGCTGTAACCAGAAACAGAAGAAATAGATAGAAATAAATGGGAGCACCGACTAAGAAACGTTGGGTAATTCACGTTGTTCCAAATTATTCTATGGACTTTTAGGAATCCTAAGGACCCGAGCTCCTCTTCGATACTGCCACCAACTATTAATTGTGCAAATAAATTAGAAAAGAGTTGAATTTGAATCTACGACAGTCCCGATACGTGGCAATGCTAGGACTAACTGAACTATATACGAGTATATGATTATCCTTAGCAATAGTTGTCCCAAAACTGGGAAAAGGCATCCCCAAGGATCTTCCAAACACCCCGGTCTTGCGTTACCTCTATCCAGGAGCCCAATTCGCCTAAATTACAACGTTTGTAGTTCAATTTCTATCCAATTTCAATTTAGTTTTCGTTCCAATTCTATTTGGACACCAAATCGCATTCTGCTGACGCAAAACTCTACCACTGCCACCTTTCGATTTACTATCGATTGGGCAAAAGTACCTTTATAGGAGAACTAATGTTCGATCGTTATATTTGACAGTTGAAGCATTTTGTTACCGTTCAACTGCGATTCAGTATAAACTAAATGTTTTATGAGAATGCACAAATACGTTACTGTTAGATAGATCGATGACTCGATCGGAACTTAACTGAAATGGGATCGTTAGTGGATAGTAGCATACGAAACACGTCATTACGATGCAGTTTAGATTCTATTTAGTTACATTGTATTTAGTGGAATCGATCTCCAGGTTTTACAGTGTAAATCCACGTCGTCCCGCCATCTTTCCATAAGTTACTCAAAGTTTAACACATTCAAATGCCGTAGACCACGTACATAGAAGCTAAAACGGTTATTGGCATTTCAACATTGCAGTAATGAACATAGATAATCGCTTTTAGTACGAAATGGTCCATTAACCGCATTGTTACAACTTGTTGTTTAATTATGAAGAACAATCATTATAATACACAGTCATTGTTACCGTATTATGTTAGGTAAATGAAATGGTAAGTAAGGTAATTTAGCTCTCGTATTCATCAATTGGAGGCGTCAGATAGCTACTTACAATGTCTTTAGTTTCATAATTTCATTACACTAAAATAATACTTGTTTGATTTTGGTTAAATTGTTTCTTTCTTGTCTTCTTTAGGCTCAAAAGTTTACAATCATGACGGTTTTTTTTACCAACATCTTGTTAGCATCAAACCTTATTGTATTAGGTAAGTACCTACATAGCGTTTATCAAATAATATTATCCAACTGAATAAAGTTGGTAGACTCGTTGGTATCAAATTATTTTCACTGTATTCATAACTTCTATACCATAGATCATCATTCTCACTAACCATAACCTATAGTATTATTGAAACTCCTAATGTTCTATATTCGAGTCCTAATCGAGATATTTTCAACGAATAGAAATTTTGAATTATAATGTAAATAAGTGAAGACATTATAATAGTTAAGTTAGTAATACCTACTTATTACATTACTTGTTACAAACAAAGAACATGAGAACAAAGAATATTCAATTAAACATACCTACCTATGGGTGAAATTTAATATTGTTATACCAATTACTTCCATATTATACATGTTACGTTCGTTTTCTCTTTCTATATATTTTATTGGCATGTAATGGTTTTAGGAAACTGTTTTGTAACTCTGAAAGTGAAGGAAAGGAAGATTAGCCGCCGCTTTAGTTGGAATTTGCAAATTAGTTTCAAAAGGGGCTAAATTAAATCTGTAAGGAAGTTTCTCTTCGGTAACTAACTCTGTCTAATCCTAAACAGATTTTAAAGTTAATAAATATAATACGTAGCCAGTAAAATCTTAGTATTTTTTTAAATCTTATTATTGACCTATACCAGAGATGGCATCTACTGAAAAAAAATTTATTGACATACCAATAATAATTTAGTGAAATAATGAATAATAACATGTTAATTTTATCTTAATTTATGAATGATTGTGTATGAGTGGAAAGGCTGAAGGGTGAAATTAAAGGCTGTTTTTATTTTATTTTATATTAGGCATTTCAAAGATCACCTCATCTGTACCCAAGAGTGTAAAAGTTTAAAGGAATAAATTTCCTTGAAATCACAATAAACTTTCTCGTCGCCTTATTCAGACGTCAATATCTCGATAACTGTTTGAGCTTCTTGTATAAAATTTAGGATTCTGGGTAATACAAAATTTCAAGAGTTTAAGTAAAATTTGAGTTACATCCCTGTAACTGTCTATTTACACAAACAATGGTTTGTGTAAATAGACAGTCTGTACAATCGTCTTTTTTTAACTTGGCGGACACACTGCGTTGTGCGTCTACATTTTTGAAATAGAAATTTCTTTATTAATAGACCTTTTTTGGCTTAAAATACTACAACCATGCGAATACATTTTTTAAATGTATTCGCTTAATGTAGTAAACATAATTATGATCTATTAAAAGCGCTAAGTTCAGCTGAGCGTCGCTAGATATTTTTTAACTTGGCGGACACTCTGCCGTGTGCATCAAATTTTTTTTGAACATGATGGATACACTGCCTTGTGCGTCTAAATTTTTTTCACTTGGCGGACACACTGCCGTGTGCGTTTACATTTTTATTTAACTTAGCGGACACACTGCCGTGTGCGTTTACATTTTTTTTTAACTTGGCGGACACACTGCCGTGTGCGTCTACATTTTTTTTAACTTGGCGGACACACTGCCGTGTGCGGCTACATTTTTTTAACTTGGCGGACACACTGCTGTGTACGTCTACATTTTTTTCACTTGGCGGACACACTGCCGTGTGCGTCTACATTTTTTTTTAACTTAGCGGACACACTGCTGTGTACGTCTACATTTTTTTAACTTGGCGGACACAATGCCGTGTGCGTCTACATATTTTTTTAACTTGGTGGAGATACTGCTGTGTACGTCTACATTTTTTCCCTTGGCGGACACAATACCGTGTAATACATTTTTCTCTGTTGTCACTTCACTAGATATTCACACGCCCACACTCGTCACTTTCCATTGCTATTTAAAGTACATTAATGTTCACCAGGAAAAGTACAAATGACAGTCACTATAAGCTTCCACAATACTATTGTCTCATATTTTATTAAAGTTACGTACCTAGTGATCGTGAAAGTATATTATTACATACGTTAGATAAATACTACGATAAGTAAGTAAGTAATACTTACATTCTAAGTATCCAACAATATTCTATAATTATCAAAATTGGAAATTACCTAGTATCTAAGGGGTTCATATTTGGTAAAAGTTTTCGACTAAAGACTCTGAGTCTTGTCATGTCATTATAGATTTTAGTTTTAACATCTGATTGTACGTACATTTAGCATGCATTGAATAAATTAAATACGAAATAAACATCGTGTGATTCGCGGGCAGTTAATGGATCCCATCCCTCCTGGAAACACGCTAATCTTAATTTCCCAATCATCTTAGGTTAGATGCAAATGGTGCAATTATGTATAAGAACGTGGACACTGACGGTGCGACTGGTCCACAAATTGAAAGTCGCTCAGCGTGCTATGGAAAGAGCTATGCTCGGAGTATCTCTGCTGGATCGAATCCGAAATGAGGAGATCCGGCATAGAACAAAAGTTATCGACATAGCTCATAACTTACTCATAAGATTAGCAAGCTGAAGTGGCAGTGGGCTGGTCACATCTGTCGCATAACCGACAACCGCTGGGGTAGACGAGTTCTGGACCACTCCAGAACTCAAACGCCACAGACCGCCGTCTCCACAGACCGCGTTTGGGCAAACGTAGTGTGGGACCCCCCCCCCCCCCCCCTAGATGGAGCGACGATCTGCGCAAGATGGCTGGCAGCAATTGGATGAGAAGAGCCGAAGATCGGGCTCAATGGCGCGCCCTGGGAGAGGCCTATGTCCAGCAGTGGACTAGAGTAGGCTGCTGATGATGTATAAGAAAAGCTACAACTGTAAATTACCCAATCAAAAGAGCGGCAACTATAAGATTACCGTCTTCATGAGAAGAGCCAATGGTGTGAAATGTCACAACATTGCACGAATGAACTAGACATGAATAGTTGAATACAATTGTAACATGCAACTTTATGAAACTGTGTCTTGACTTGCGGCCATGAACTTTTATTATAGGTAGTCCGCGACTGTATTCATGTTTATATTGTTATTTTTAAAAGTATTTTAAGGAGCTATCCACGACTTTACCTGTGTTGAAATTAATTCCTTCTCTTTCGACCTGTATCGCTCTATACATTTATGGCTTAGCACGGCATCAGTTGCACGAATGTCCTATAAGCCAATATTTAAAAAATAACTAAAGTTCGCCAGCCAGTGATATTTGGCCAAGGAGTTTGTAATAAAATGTGCATCCAAGGGATATGTCTCAAAGTAAAAGTTTTGGACCGCCCCACGTACCCATTTGAGACTGCGGCTACAATCATATTGGCAAATAAAACGTAGACTTACTTAGTTGAAGAGTATTTAAAGTTAAACAGTTATTAAAACACTGCTTGTTAAGTAACACCCATTGTTTGATAAAAGTCTAAACTATCACAAACATCCATATGTAGGTATTTCGCTTTCTTTCTCAGGAAGGAAGCACTTTCTCACGTGTTAGCATTCGAATTGTAATTAAAACTTCAAGGTACGTAGTTTTTGAACAATCAAATCATCAAATAACACTACGTAGGTATCGACTGCTTTATTGTTATTTCCTTTTGTTTGTGTTTTTTTATACGATAGTTTCGTAAGAGCTTTCAGTATTATGTTAGCTAGCTAAAAAAATCAGCTGTCAGTTTTTTTTTATTACAACCTGTATATAGTACCTACGCTTTTTTTTAACGGGGCGAAATCTTCGAAAGATACTCAGCCTCCTGGGGGAGAGACTGGGTTATGTGAGATTTTTACTCACTAAAACCCCCTCGATGGCCGGCCTCGTGCATATCGGAGGGTTCCGCGGGATCTCCAGTGGAATGCACCGGTGCCCTCCTAACATTTGCAGCCCAAGGCTTCCTGGGAGGTGTATATTCCACCAGGAACCGGGATTCCTCCCGTCACAGCAGCGTGCGGCCATAGCACGTTGCTGCCTTCCCCAGGATCGCCAGCCAATGGACGGCCAAAGCCCCCACTTCGACCGCCCGCGACCCTGATCCCTCTTTTTAGTCGCCTCTTACGACAGGCAGGAGTTACCGTGGCTCTATTCTTCGTCCGAGACTACAGGGCTGTGTATATATTACTCTATGCTACTATCAACGTCACTTAGTTTTATAACTCTTTAGTTTCGACTAAAAACTAGATCACATCTCCAGTCATTGGTAGGTGATGATGGTGGGTAAAAAGCGGAACTGTGTTGGTACCCGATGCAGCGCGATGTCTGCTCGTGCGTTCTTGCACGGACGCACCGGCATTCCTCAACGCCATGTTTTAATGCAAGTACACTGAAGCAGTGATACTTACCTATTTTTTTACAAATTCAAAAACCTGTGTTGTGTGTAATGTTTTAATTTGTACTTTTATCAGATGACAAGTCTTTTTCATAGCTTTGTTTATTGTACCTCTGTGGAGGGTAGATGAGCAAACGGGCCAACTGATGGTATGTGGTCACCGTCGCCCATAGACATCTCACCTCAATTAATATAAGGCCGTCTTGCGCGAACTGTTTCTTTTTTCTTTAATGAATGGCCCCTGCTAGTGATTTACACTGCAATTTGGCCAATGACCCTGTTAGAATCTTCAAAATCACTCGAACGTTTTGGCGTCTGTTTTGAAAAAAACAGTTTACCAATCGAGATTAAGGGAGAGTCGTGTGCACTAGGAATGCCTAGCAATTGCATTCCAAGTGCAATTGGAGACTAAGTTGCCGGATTCACACCAACTGTAGTATTTCACTCCCATTTCACTGTCTTATATAACGTTCAGATGACACGGACGATTTTTAGGTAAAACACACTAGTTTTACGAAAAAATAATCACTGTAAACCGTTTTTAAACAATAAAATAGGACGAACACGCCATGACAGCATGAACGCAACAACATAACCGGGCGAACTGTTTACTCTAGGATTAACACTCACACGATGTCATTTTTTTATGAAAAGCATAGACAATTCGCGAGATAATCCAGTGTTAAAATTAAATGTTCGTGAAAGTGGGCTTTAGAAGTTTTTATTCTGACTAAGGATCAATAGCGAAATCTCGTTCTTTTACATGGTTGAAAGTAGATATTTATGAAAGGAATTGCATAACTTTGTATCCACTTTTTACGGGAAAAGTGCGGTAATAAATTAACATTATGACATACATCCATTACATTATGTAATTACGACAGAATCCCATGTGTGGATTATTGTAGGTACAGTCACCTGCCGACAAAAACATCTCGTATGAGGAAGGCCATGGAAACCGCCCCATTAAATCTGCCAAGAAATTCATTGTACGTTTCCATAGAATCACATCCCTCATCATTATTTAGGAATACGTCTAAGAAGATACAAATAGGTGTTGCCTGAAAATCAGCGCCGCAGTGCTAAATCCGCTGCGGCAACAGGCTGAGGCAGTGCCCTTTTTCCGGTGCTGCACACCACCTTCATCAAACTTAATTACTTTTGTTTATTTATTTTTACAATATATTTGTTTAATATTATTTTTATCTTCTGTACCTAATTGTTTGTATGTGTGCGCTAGTGGAATTAAAAAAAACTCTATAAACTCTTTCTTTCTTATACAAGGTGGTATTTTTTTCGTGATTTCAGAGTTAACCTTATTGTGAAAGTTTTTCACTAATGGATACTGAACACTCCCTTTTCGGAACTACTCGTATATGGGTTTTTTGTAATACCATATTTAGTATTTTTCAAAAAATCTGAAACTGTACCTAATTGTTTGTATGCACACATACAAACGCTATTGGAAATAAATTCTTTTCTTTTACGACTGTTGTGTTATGTTTCTCAGTAACTGATCGTACAGTCGACCACAGGTCAACCTACCCAAAACGTGAAAATTTAAGAATCTGAAATGTATCATAATACGCAGATATAAGGTTGAGATTTAATTGAAGGTTTTGACAGATGGTATACTATAGCTTGTGGTCCACTGTACCAACTATAACATGTGTACATAACTAAAGGTACTTACGTATAAGTAATTACTTGAAGTGCTATCGTTATAACGGTGCCTGTAGCCATGTTTGCTATATGCGGGCTCACGGGTCGGTATGGTATGCCCAGCATACATCCTCCATACTACTCTTGGAGCTTTGACCCAAATGAAACGTATCTCGAGTGGCTGAGAGCTTCATTCATGTAGTATTTGCTCTCTGTGTGTAACGTTTCACGGAATTTTTATTTAATTGAAAGCCTAACTGAAAAGAAAGTGTGACTGCCTGCCGTCATTGTCCTGGCTCAGGAGCTTGATTCGGGAGTATCGATGATGCTTGCTTCAGAAGGTTGTTGGATATTCAATGTCGAGGGTCACTAATTGTAAGAACGCAATATGTGAGGATATGGAAATGACGTAACGTCATTTGTATAAAAGAGAAAAGGGAAGATCTTCCACCAGGCGGGGTGTTGTGCCTGGTTCAACACTGGATGTTTGGAACTCGTATATATACGAAGTCCCACGAAAATTTCGATATCGCGTTCAACACCGATGTGAGTAGGTACTCATCGTAGTGGCGCGCGTCGTGCGTCGCCACAAGCCTGCTTAGTTATGTTTAAAACATGTATTCAGCCAGTAGTTGCTCGGGCAAATTTGAAATATTGAACGTAACCCATAAACGTAAAAAAACGTCATCCTCCATTACATTCTTAACAATCACAACTTGTCGAAAATTACACGGCGAAACTCAGATGCCAGATAATGTCGTCCTCTGCCTCTGACCAATCAGCGCTCGCTGGTTAAGCAGAACTTTTAGCGACAAAGAAGCACAAAACTTTCCTTTGTCAAGTCGGGTAACTCGAACGTAGACATACCCAAACATCTAATCAATAAGTACACTCCCTATGTTAAGACTGTCCTCCGAAATCAGGAAAAAAGTTTGTCGAAAAAGCGATCGGTTTTGTCCAAAAGAAGTGCGTTTATTAACAACTCCGCTCTAAAACGTTTTATATGAATTAATAGGTATTTTAAAACATGTAAGTATGTTACGCTAGGTGCGTAAAATACTTACATGCTATCGTACTTACGTGTACGAGTACGTAAATAACTGACTACCACAAAATATTCCTTTTTTTCGAACATAAGTATTCACGAAGAAAGAGATTCCTTTGTGGTTTGATTTGACTTTGATCTGAGTATAATACCAGCGCTGAAAAAATTATTCAATTCAGGTTCCTTTCTTCAACCTCTTGTTCTGAGAGCTGAGATTTTGCCTATTCACCTAAATAGAAACTTGTTAAAATTACGCAATAAATTAACAACATTACAAGCAAATAAAATAAATTTAATTGAAGAAAGTAAGCCTTCATTTGAATGCAGATAACGTGTCAAGTATTTTCTTGTCTCCTTCACCCATCTAATATTTCATACTCTCACATCAAGGAAACTCATACGTTTTCACTTTTACTGACTTTCATGTGAAACCCTAGACAGAAAGCTATACGTATTTGTTACATCATTTTTTTATATCATGAAGTTAGTAAGTATATACAGGGTGGACCAAAAGTCCGTTAACATTTAAAATGGTTATAAAAAATACAAATGCTACTTTAGTGAAAAACTGTTTATTTAATAATAAAGTAGACAAATTAGGATTTCACTTTTTAAAAATAACATCATTCAAATGTGACCCTTGTTCATCCTGGCACACCTGTAACCGGGAACGGAAATTTTGCATGACCGCCCGACAAGTGGTTGGTGAAATGTTCTGCATTTCCTCGCGTATATTTTCTTTTAATTCCTCAATAGACACTGGGTTGCTGATGTAAACTTTACTTTTGAGATATCCCCAAAGGTAAAAGTCCATTGGAGTTAAATCCGGGCTGCGGGGTGGCCAGTGAATGTCACCTCTTTTGAATATGACTTTTTGGCCAAAAATTTCACGAAGTGCTGCTATAGAGTCATTGGAGGTGTGACATGTTGCCCCATCTTGTTGGAACCAAGAGCTTCGATTAAAGCCTGAGAAGTCCTGTAATGCTGGAGCAAAAAAATTCTGTAGCATCACAATGTATCGCTCTGTATTAACGGTGACGGCGCGGTTTCTCTGATCTTCATAAAAATATGGACCAATGATTCCGCTGGCTGACAATGCGGCCCATACAGTAACCTTGGGCGAGTGTAAAGGTTTTTGGTGCTTCAAGTCCGGGTTAGTGTCACTCCAGTATCTGCAATTTTGTCGATTGACATGTCCATTTAGGTGGAAGTGTGCCTCGTCTGAGAAAAAGATGTTATTGAAGCTCGTAAACCTCTCAAGCACTTCGTTAGCAAAGTGCAGTCTCTGAGCAGGGTCATTTGGCTTTAAAGCCTGTACAATTTGAATTTTGTAAGGATGTAAATGTAAATCTTTGTGTAGAATGCGATTTAGAGATGTTCTGGGCACATCTAAAGCACTAGACCGCTTTCGAGTAGAGAGACCAGGTTGTTCTCGAACAGACGCTCGTACACGCTCTATGTTTACTGGATCGCGCGATGTCCTAGGTCGGCCGGATCGTGGTTGACTTAAAGTTGAACCTGTTGTTTCGAACTTCTGTACCCATTTTTTAATTGTTGGTGCTTGATTTCTGTTCCGTATATTGTAATGATTACAAAATTTCCGTTTAGCTTCGGTCGTAGAATCGTTGTTTCGATAGTACTCGCGTACGCAAAATGCGCGTTGCGCTCCGCTGAATGACGCCATGGTACTAAATCCCTATTAGTAGCTCTCGCTTGTAGTAACACCCCCCGCGCCAATACCCCGCCCGCGCCGACGCAGCGACCTATTCAAATGTTAACGGACTTTTGGTCCACCCTGTACTACTACGATCTTAGTAATTACATGAGTTCTACACTGGCTTTGACTTATCTGACGTTATATTGGTCAGCTGTCAGTATCATAGCGAAGATAAATTCAAATTATTTTTTGACAGGGAACCCCGTCTTCCTTTTCAAAAGGGGCGGTACGCCAACGGACCGAACGACATACCGAGCGACACCCCGAGTGACACCAAAAACCAATTGCAATCTACATACTACATACCTGTAACGTTGTCGACTTCATCGTCCATATCAACTTCCTTGCCATCAATTTCAACCTCATTGTTACCTCGTTTATCTCACCTCATTTCTTCATCTATATTTTCAAAATACAAATCATATTTCCATTCCATTTCTAAATTCCATTAATTTCATTGTTTTTACTTTCTCTCTGTATTTTGTCCTGCTATCACACGTTTCTATAGCGAACTAACTACTGGTTTTCTTAGATCACGACTTTTTTATTGTACGAGTACCTATAATGGCAAATGGCAAACTGATGGTAAGTGGTCACCATCACCAATAGACATCTCAATGCGCTGCTAGCCTTAAGGACTTAGATGCATAGTGCCTCATGTGCCGGTAATTGGCTGGCTTTCTTACCGTTTAAACTGAAGCACAGCAATTTGCGGCACAAATAGGTAAAAGGGTGATGACAGGGGTGGAGAGGGGGTGTAAACTTGATTATTGTCGGGGACGGGGATTGTCAAGGATGAAAATTGCTGTACCTAATTTTGATCACTGTCTATAAGTTATAACGGTCGTCGGCAGTCCATTTTATAAAAAAGGTAAATAGGTAACTGTGGGTATAAAGTGCTAAACGATTCGACCGACATTGAGTTGCCTTTGCCGCAAAACAATCTACACGTAAAACACTAAAGAAAATTGCCCTGACCCTAATTTAGGTGGGCACTAACTATGGCTTCGACTGTGTAGTAGTCAGCTTGAGCAATCTTACAACGATGTGTCACTGACAAAAATTACCTTATTAGCTGTAATTCATGAAGTTTACCGGATACAGCCAGATGGAGATAACCTGAAAAACGTTGCCTCCAAAAAGGAGGTCCCCGGTTCCGGAGAAATGTAAGACGTATAATGCTCTCTCACTCGTCAGCTTCAGCTTCGTCTTCTTTCCTCCAATATTTTTTTTTGTCGGCACTTTCCGTCTTTCTCGCCTTAATTAAGAAGACAAAACATTCATTTATTCAAATGGAATGTCTCACCTGACTCGTTTCATTTCAGTGATCAACTTGTTTTTTATACAAAATCGTATTTCTTAGGCATCACATTTCTACGGGCGCCTGAAGTCTCATATTGAAAACTGTCTACTTAAAATTCAAGACTGAATCTTAACTTACCTTTGAAGCCGACTTGCTCCAAACAGTTTCGTCCGTCAATAATTCACAGGAAATCCACTTTAAGCACGAAAAATCACATTCACAGATATAAAATCAGCATAATATTCAGCACTTCACAAATCACATTTAACTCGCGATAAGTTCGCAGCTCCTAAAAGGCTGTATTGATAAAAGTTTGAGCTTCTCGTACACAGCGCTGAGTTCCGTAATAGGTCACATTAAAAGTTGTAGGGGGAACTTTTTGAGCATTAAGGAGCAAGTTATGAAGGAGTTGGAATATCTTGGTTTGAAAATGGAACGTTTTTGTGTTTGGAATGCGCGGTGAGGCGTGCGTGCGTGCCGGGCGAGGGCAGAGACCTCGGAGCGTGGTGCATGCGCGGGCGCCGATGCCAACTACAGCTCGAGACGAACGAATACCGTTGCTCCGAGAGTGGGAGCGAGGTCGGGTCCGACCAGCTTTGACATTTTCAAGTTATTTCGTTACTTAACTACGAACTACCAGTGTTGTTATTGTTGCTGGCATAGTTTGTAACATTAGCCTCTTTGTCGCCGGAATTGAGGCATTTGTCTAGCGAAATGTAGAAGCCTTGATCGTTTCAAAGTTGAATGGCAAAGTGAAGCTATAATTCATGATGTCAAATCTGGATTCTATTATTAGAGAAGGGGTTTTCTCTACTATTGTTAGAGATATATCATTGTTGAAGGTTCTATTGACTCTACAATAACTTAAATGTAGGGATTTGCTAAGTTTGAAGTACTTATTTATTACTAACGTGCCATTGTTGGAATTCTCACAATTATATCTATAGCAGTAATGGACAAACTGGTTCAGTATGTGCGAATCGGAGTTAAGTAGAGCACAGGTGTAGAATTATTTGTGAAAGGGAAACTGACTGATACTATCTAAATACTTATGTTTAACCACAGCCGTGGTTGCAGGGGGAGTCACAAGGGTCAAGAATGAAATAACTCTCCAGCTGAAAACTGGTTTATATTTTCTGGTTTGAAAAAAGTACTAAATATTCGGGGAATTACCTATGTTAGTAAGTAGAATTTTTCTGTTTTTCTGGAGCAGCCTATCTATACAAATTTGTCTGGACAGTTGTTCACATTTATGAGTGGATCTTCTAGTAAAAGTCCGGCGAACGTTTTTGTTAACACCCTGTTTGAAGGTAAACATGAGAACTGAAAAATAAAAGAGCCGGCTTCAGTAGTCAGGTTATATTTTTTTATTTTTAATGCGTTCTAAGGTACCTGCTGTCTATGAAAAAAAAGTCACCCATATCCTGTATATTGATGCTAGATGCGGGCTTGCCTGGCAGGCCGAGGTTTGTCTTTTCCCCTGATATGCTGAATATTTGTAGAAAATTGTGAAATATACTGAAGTTTTCTTTGTTGCCTTGGAGAGGCTTTATCGTTTTTTTTTTGCTGTAATGAAAATGTTAGTGCTTTGTGATCTGTTTGTTCTCTATTTGTTATCTGTTGTTTTCTATTTGTGCAATAAAGTGTATTTTACTTTAGATTACTTTAGTTTAGGTTTAAAATTAGTTTAGGTCTAACATTATTTATAATAATTCAGAAACTGAACAGATTTAGATGTTTTACTCAGTCTTCCCTACTTAATTCAAACCGATACGCGGGAAATATCAAAGTCGTAAAATGTCAAAACTCCAATTTACGTCCTAGTCGCGAAATGTACAAGTCGTATCAATTCGAAGAATACCAAGTGTTATGCACAGGAATAGATTCCATTTGTGGTTCTTGGAAATGAAACATGGTCTGCGGTAACACTTGTAGAATTTATTTTGCATATTTTTATTCAATTTTGGTATAATTTAGTTATATAGTTTACAGTGCTTGTATGGCACAATAAAGTACCTTTTTAAACGGACAAACAGGTATTTTAATAATTTTAAATTAATTTTAATAATTACACGCTCATGCTAGATGAACGGTGGATTTTAAACAGGAAGCAGTCAACTTTTTAATTTGCTGATTTGTCACAGATAAAAAATGGTTAAAACGACCATGAAGAATAACAAGCTTAACTGTTATATTCGTTAAATCGTTATGTAACGAACACCAAGCGACGAAAAAACAATAACGAATATAACGCAATAAATTACATCAAAATCGACTCTCTAGTTCGTTTGGGTTCAAATGATCAATTTTCCAAAACTTCCATTTCCCTTAAGATAAGATAAGATTTATTGTGTAAAAGTTTAGGTAATAATTACAAATATTGCAGATATAGTCGCATAAACATGTCACACTAAACTCCACCTTTACAGGCATATACACCAAATTCACAAATTAATAAAAACATACATTTAAACAATTATGAAAATTAAAAAAAGAAATTAAAAAAAATATAAAAAAGAGAATGTCATTAAAATTTATACTACAATGTCAATTATCGTCCAAAAACCTTCCTTGACGCTATAAAAACATCTTTCTACAAGCCATGATTTCAGAGTAAATTTAAGTTTATTAAGTTTCATCGTTTTAAAGTCATCCGGAAGCTTGTTATAAATTTTGACGCTCATTATGAACGAATTTTTGGATACTAATGTTAAATTACATGGAGGTTTATATAATTTTTGACGATATTGAGAGCGTAGGTTTCTTGAACTAACTTCATAGTTATGTTGAAAAAGGTTTTTATGTTTATGGACGAAAATACAAATGTCTCAAATATAGATACAGGGTAGCGTCAATAACCGATATTTTTTAAAGAAGGTCCTACAGGAGTCCATTTGATCCAGTCCGAAAATAGCACGGATACACTTTTTTTGCAACAACTTTATTATCTTGAAACGATATAAGTAGCTACAACCATAAACGTCGAATTGATTTTTTGTCGTCAGTTTAAATCCTTTCTAGTATATGTTTATTCTTCCACATTGAAGGTACAAGTTTTCCAACTGAAATGATGTTAACAAACCAAGATTTTATTGTTAATTCATGTCGGATCGTAAAGGGTTCCTTAGGGCGGCGCGATAAATTGCGTTGTAACGAGCCTCGTATGTCTCGTATAAACTTGATAACAAGCACAGCACAACTTGCCAAGGACTTTCCTCAGAATTGCGGTCACGTGACTCAGGGGCGTTTTTGTTTGGTCTGAGGATCATTGGTTTCTTTGAACTTGGGAAGTTAGAGAACCTACAGGTACCTAAGTAATTCAAATTAACAATTTACACTTACAAAACCTTCTATTATACATATCTACTCGTACTTCGCAACGGGAACCCTATTTGCACGAGCCAACTCACACTTGCGCTGTTTTAAGTAGGTATGTTTCTTCGGTAGCTTAGTTTAACTTAAGTTTTAGTTCTTATATATATATTTTTAGTTTTAATGCTGTAAATAAACGAACTCCCTTTTTGATCTTACATTATTTTTTTACTAAGATTCATCTACAGGGAACTACCTATGAAAACAAATTCCCGAAAAGATTAGAAAATTTCAAAAAATCGTGACAAATCGGCCGCAACTGATTATGAGATACGAAAATTTTTAATGTAGGTACAGTATTTTCATGCCTAAATACTATAAATATCTTGAGCCGAATTTCATATAAAAGACCTAGAATTTTCTTTTGGTTCTCCTTACCCCTTATCAATGAAAAAGATAGGTACGTACTTTGAATATATAGGCACCTAGGTTTATCTAGTTTTGCTCGTAAATCAGAATTCACAACGTAATACAAATTGGTAAGCTACTCGTAAGCTTTTACTTTGAGTTCAAAATGATGGATCTGTTTTCGTACATGCCACTGGCAATTTCCTAACTCGGGGTTTCCCAAACTTAGCTCTCTGTTTGTATTTATTTGGATAATAAATTAATTTACTACAGTACCTACCCCAGCCATGAGAGCGTCGGTGACACAGTGGCTAGGACACCGGACTCCCATGTAGGTGGTCCGGGTTCGAAACCGTGCAGTGCCATGTACCAATGAGTTTTTCCATTTACCGACTGCTTTAATAGTGAAGGAAAACATTGTGAGGAAATATGCACCGAGATGACCAGTGTATAAAATGGGGTAGGAACAAAAGATCCTCAAGGGTCGAAGTGCCGCTGGGTTATTCCCAGTCCCCTATCATAAGATAAGATAAGATACCCCAGCCTTCTTGCTTAGCCTGAGTTATTACGTAATATTATTTACCCACTGGAACATAACCTAGCTACACTGTAGAGATGTACAATAATTTAGATTATGTAAACAATTAATTTCGGGGCCCATTTGTTTTTGGTAGAATTGAGTAGCGATTCTTTTGATTAGGTTTTTAGCCCTTTGCTATTGTTCTAACAAAGGTATTTTTATATAAATTAGCAACGACAAACAGGCAGACGGGCCTCCTGATGGTAAGTAGTCACCGTCGCCTAGAGAAACGTGCAATACCAGGTTTTTTTAAATTATTAGGTACACTCTATTCCAAAAACCTTGTTTGTCGGAATGACTGAACATTCTGCATAAGATGAGTATTTTACTATAAATACAATGTCATTTCGTTTAAAAGTAAGTCTATTTACTATAGGGATATTGGGGGAAACCAGATAGTGTATAAAAACAGATAGAATTATATTTCTTATTTCCAGTTACCACTGTATCATTCTAGTAGATTGAAAAGCATTATAAAGCATTTGTATATGGTGCATAAATAACCCACTTACAAATTAATCATTACCTCATGAAAAACATTAGCTAAACAACTAAATATAATAGAAAACACACATCACATCAGCTACTTAAGTTAAAACTGTTGCACATAACAGCTGTTAATTCCTCTAATGAAGTTACGCTTTCGCGATTTTAATCTTATCTTCTCACACGACACGTGTGTGAGAGAGATGCCGTTTTTTTTCTTAATAGATGTAAATTCCTAAGCCTACTTAATAGTCCACGGACGATGGATGCAGCCAAGTCGTGAGAAAATTGTAACTGCGCTCAGGACACTAACTTATACCTAGACGAACCTATCTAGTGCAAGTGTAACAAAAAGTCAGACTAAAATCAAATCGCTTGCAAAGTTGTTCTAACTTTTATGAAGAGTTTTTTGGGGAATAATCTTAAAAATGATGTAGGAACGTGCTATGCGAGGACGTGGATGACGTAACGTCCGTTGTAGGAAAGGGAAGATCTTCCACCAGGCGGGGTGTTATGCATGGTGACCAGATGTCCTGATCCAACTATGGATGTTTGGAACTCGTATATATGCGAAGTCCCAGGAAAATTTCGAGAGCGCGTTCTACACCGATGTGAGTAGGTACTTAATCGTAGTGGCGCGCGTCGTGCGTCGCCACAAATGCCATACAAACTTTTTTCTCAATTATATATAATATTTCGTCATGCTAGGCCTACTTACCTAAATAAATTGGAGCAGGATTTGAACCTGCGACCGTGCTGATCCGTGGCAATACTCTAACCAACTGCGCTATTGCGGCCCATCCTGCCATACAAACTGTCTGTGATCATTTCATTGTGGAATTTTCATAATATAATTAAATAAAACGGGGCAACGCAGCTAGTTTCTTGGGTACACTGTCGGATATGGGGGATTAAACCCAATTTTTTGTATCTTTAGATTTGTTCTCCCCTTCTTTTCTGCTTAGTTTAAATTAAGTTTCAGTATATTTTATGTTTGCTGTATATAGTTTAGTTACCCTTTTCCCTATCAAATTAAATAAAATATTTAGTGAAGTGAAAGTTGAAATTCGTTAAAAATCTGTCTCTCTATTAGAAAATACATAGCTACCTTACATTACACGTCTTTTGTGTAAGAAGTACAGAATATACTTACTTACGTATAAATTACTTAAGTTTATACTTACCTACTTCTTGTTTTTTCCAGTGACTCTCTGGCCAAGAACCATTCTTATGAAACAAAACTGCCTTCGGCCTCATTCGATACTTTTACAAAGAGTTCGACAGTAGCACTGTTGAAATTAGTTTTGTCATTTTGGACTCGGAGTCTGTAACAAAAAAGAACAAAACACAAAGAAAAATAACTGAGAAAACGATACTTCCTTCACTACCATTGACCACTCCTCTACATTAAGCTTGTTCATGTTCTGTTTTTCTTTCGGTAAAAAAAAAACAAATTCTGTGATTAAAGTTTATGTTTTTATTTTAAGAGCCCGTGAAGTCCGCTCCACCTCCCAGAGTAAATCTAGGTTTTCCTGGGTTTCACTCGTAATACGAAGCCCCACTCCTACACCCCCTTACTCCCTTCCATTACCGAAAAGCAAGTACGTATATTTATTTATCCAAAGATTTTGAATTCACGGGATGTTGTATATATATACAACATCCCGTGAATTCAAAATCTTTGGATAGATCTCTGTCCGAGGACAGGAACATAGGGTAGAGTCAGAGAAGTTTACTTGCTCGAGAGCGGCAATGCTAGGGGCGGTGCAGATAATGACTCCGCTCTGTCCACAGACAGGAAAGTAGGGTTAAGTAAGAGATGTTTAGAACAGCAAAGCAATGCTAAGGTGCGGTCAGCTAGTCTATATGGGGACCTTCAGATAATGACTCCGCTTTATCTGTCCGAGGACAGAAGGTAGGGTAGAGTCAGAGTACTTGCGCATGCAAGTACTCTGACTCTACCCTACCTTCTAATGTTACGCCTAAAGCCTTTTTAGACTTGAAACTAATCCACCACTTCAGCAGAAATAATAACTAACCGTCGTCGGAGTTAGTGTGGGGTGATGTGGGCTGGAAGGTGATATATTTGGGATGGTCACCATCTTATATCATATCATATATATTATATAAGATGGTAACCATCCCAACCAACCAACCATATCATATATCACCTTCAAGCCCATATGATCGTCGCCACTGGATGACAACGATCTTATAATGGATACAGTCAGTTACAAACAAGAGAACAAGTTTACATATTATGTAGAAAGCGGTGTAATAGCGGGATCTCTATATTAGGGCGAGTGGACATCCGTTAAATAGTTCTGAGAGTCGCACTACCACCTACTGAGACGACGAGAGTAGTGTGTCGTGTTTTTCCAGTGTCATGTGAAAATTAAAACCTGCTTAAAATAAATACGAGTTCCTACGTTACCTAATTGCTTTGCAGTCTCGCAGGATTTATCTACTTTCTATTTTCATTTTCTAGGTTTAATCTTCTAAGGTTAATTATAAAATGAAAAACTAGAAAATTTAAATTATATTCCCTCTATGAATCCATCATGCATCGAACGATCTAGGTCTAAAATAGGTAGGTAATAAAATGGCACAAGAAAATGTACTACAAAGTTTTTATGTACGTAGGTCTAGTACCAACCAACAACTACTTGCATTATTCTGAATTTAACTGTTTGTCTGTTTTTATCACAGCAGCCACTGGACCGTTGACCGTTTTTTTGCATGATTCAGCATTCGTTATGAAAGCTACCAATGGTGTATTTATATACTTACCTTTTTTATTAAATAATGAGAGCAGAGGAGCAATGGACCACCTGATGGTAAATTATTATTCGAGAGTTTTCCATGCGATGCTAATCCTTGATAAAGACTAAGATGGAGTGCCTCATGTGATGGTAATTACGCTGGCTCTCTTACCCTTCAAACCAAAAATGTGAGTATTTCTGCTCTACGGCAGGAATATATAAGAGGGTGGTACCACCCCAGGCGATCCTGCACATCAGGATCTACCACCTGTAAACCTACCTGCATCGAGATTCATTTTATTATACGCATACAATAAAATATATTGCCCAGAGAGCACAATACTTACACTGTAGGTAGGTATTTTATTAAGGTACCTAATAAAATATAACTCATTTCAGGCGTTGGTCCTTGCAAACACAGAGTTAAACATACTAAACTAAATAATTAACTATAGGGGCGCGGGGCGAGATTATAGAGGGCGAGCAAGCAGCGTGCGGGAGGTGGGGCCTGCCGCCCTCTCCCCAGCCGCTCATCCTCCGTCGTCCCGCCCCGCGCCCCTCTACCGTCGCGGGCGATTCGGCCGTTACGCGGTTTCACTATATATAGCTACTAATTTTTAGGAATTCTGCTGATATTATTTAATTAATTTAATTTTAGGTTCTTACCTTTTTCTTAGGTAGATAGGAATGATGGTAGGTACTTTATAATTATGATATTGAATACGAGGCTAAGGAAGGTCAAAGTCAACGACCGAGAGTGAACCAGGTTGCCGACTTGACTGACGCCAATTGTAGATTAGATCGAGTTAATTAATAGTTACCTATCTGTTAGTTAGCAACTCCCATGTGGGAACTTTCACATGACTTGCTTACTTCCTATACTACCTTTCCATTGCTTGATTACAAACCGTATAATTAAATATTAGACTAAAACCTCATTTGTAATATATTATTTTTATTTTAGCTGGCCAGTTAAGCTTAAAATATTTCTTGTGAAAGACATTAAAATAATAAAGAAAACTAATTATTTATTTCTTTATAATTTATAGCGCAGTCAAAGCAATCTTTTGTGGGTTTTACGCCAGCACTCCTAAAATCGGTTAGTTTTCGTCAAAATATCTAAGTTTTTTTGTGCCCCTCTAACGACACCTTTACCATAATAATTACGAATGAACACCAAAAAATTATGATTAGGTAAGTAGATTTAAATAATATACTGTTTCACGGTATTTTTATTTTATTTTATTAATTACGACCGGTTTCGTTTACACATCTTCAGTGTAAACGAAACCGGTCGTAATTAATAAAATACCGTGAAACAGTATATTATTTAAGTCTAATCATGTACTTACTATAAGTTTCATCAAGTACCAACAACCGCAAGTATTAACCAAAAATTTAATTTACTACTTTTTTTAATAATAATATTCACTAAATATTCACTAATAAACATATTCACACACACAATAGGGAACTTGCATGTTTTTTTTTTTTAATCGAAAGATACTTGAAAAAGAGAAACTTTACTGAACACAAAAGATTTTTAATATGCTTATTTAAAGAGATATAGCTTTGTAAAAACCCATAATACAATTTTCGCGCCAAAACGCATTCATTTTCTCAAGTGACGTAATTGGATTTTATGTAAACAAACGTGAGCTGTGAACAGTCTTGAACTTGTCAAAAGATTTTTCGCTTTAGAGGTTATTTTTATATTGGTTATTTACAAGAGTAATAAAACTATTTACAGTATTTGTGTAATCCTAAGAACAATAACTAGGGTGTAATCGTAATGATTCGTTGTTTTAATTACAAAAGTTGCCAATTGCAAAAAATATTTTCCTTAGAAGTTTATCAAAGTTTATGCAGATTTGGATACGTGTAAGCGTTACTGCCAGTTATTTCTATATACAGTTATGTATAATTATTATAATAGGTATATAATTTATAAAAATAATAATAGTTTATAATAATAATATATATTTATTCAGATAATTCCGCCTCACTTGTAAAAATATTCCCTAAATTTAGGGTAGAGAAATCCTAAGACGTCACTCAATGCTGATAGGTGTTTGAAATTACGGTTCATTTCGCGCTACTAAAAAGCTAAATATCTCAATAAATACAAATATATAAATATTACTACTCACAATTTAATCTTTTTATGTACTATTCTATCGACTGCAACACATAGTTTTAAATTTTAAAATTCATGCAAGTTCCCTATTTCACCCTAATTCTAATTTATTAAATAATAGATGGCAAAAAAATTGCAAAAGAAATACAACCGTGTTGTTGACTTTCCGAACGTTCGAACAAACGCCATCAGTGTTTCTAGGTAAGTTTTATTTTGCCGCGCTTTTGCGCTGAACGGATTCTTGACTTTATTTGTGTCTTGCAAATTGGCGTTTTGTGTGCTTTTGGCATATTTTACACCATACGTTTTACACAATCGATGCCAATTTATACAGTTCTTCGATCGACCTATTAGGCAACACTGAACTGAACGTCATTGTGACAGTGACAGTGCAGTGACATTTCCTTGTTATTTATTCTCTGTTGTGAGTGAATTGTGATTTATTTATTTTGTTTATCGCAATATAGAATTAGTTTATCAAGTCTAAATAATTAAATATCAGCAGAAAAATATACGGAGAAAAAAAATCTACAAACTGTAGCACTAAAGCTACTAACTGTTACAGCGGTGGATACAAAAATGCGCATGATTGAGTGGCCTGCAATGTTTCTTATAATCGCATGAGGAAAATCAAAACCTATCACCGAAATTATCACATTTTCGTCTGTTTAATAGCCTGTACTACATTATAACATTCAAAATGTCGGCGTTGCTAACTGCGGATTGGTTTCAACTGGATTCCTACTACAGGTTAGTTATCCAATCCATTTACTAAGTTTACCCATAAAACGCCTTTTGAAATAAGTAAATTGTATGTCAAACCTCAAAACCTCGCATTGCACAACATGTACGCATCATTGACGGAATTATTGCCTCCCAATACAAGAAGCTTACAAACAACTTCAAAAGTTTACATACAATTTACTAATTTGTGATGTTTTCAAAAAAGATTATTTTATTTTATTAACTTATTTAATGTTTTTGTAGGAAATTCGACCTGTACGTAATGAACTGGGCGATGGCCGAAGGTCTGGAGAACATGGTGGTGAGCGGAGCGCCCTATGGCGGACCCATCGCTTTAGTTCGCGATAGGAAACAGTATGTCAAGATCTTGAGCACCACCAAGCCCGTAATCACAATCTACAACTGCGTTGGAAATGTCATATCTAAGATTTTGGTATGGATTTCATTTTATTGTGTTGGTAGACTGCTAACTAACATGATTAATTTTCTATTAAAGGTTCTTGCTTGGTATTCTAATTCAAGCAAGCTACTGTACTTGTAATAGTTGTAATTAAGCCTAAAGTGGTAACCTGGATGCTAGATCAAAGTATTTCATATGGATTTACTAACATTACAATTTTAAAAATATTTACTTTTTACTTGCAAACTGAAACAAAACTTTGCTTACCTATTTTTGTAACTATAACTAGTTTGAGTACCACTTCAGTTTATGGGAGTATCAAGTAATTACATATTATAAGAGTCACAATGAATTAGTCAGACCAAGGAGCAATAGCTGCCTGCCTGTGTTTTCAATATTAATAACAAGCTTATCTTAAATATACCATGAAGTGAAAACTGTGAACTGACTTTAAATTTTCCAACACTGTGATATCATAGATGTATCAGCATTATGCT
The DNA here is from genome assembly GCA_947369225.1 of Hofmannophila pseudospretella. Taxonomy (NCBI): domain Eukaryota; kingdom Metazoa; phylum Arthropoda; class Insecta; order Lepidoptera; family Oecophoridae; genus Hofmannophila; species Hofmannophila pseudospretella. Next base: position 4,483,445 of record OX376321.1, on the reverse strand, counting down.
GCATGTCTATAAATACATAATAATAAATTATTTTGCTCCAATTGCGTTTTACAGTGGAATAGTGGAGTGCTAGTGCACATGGGCTGGTCAGATGGAGAGCAATTGTTGTGCATACAAGAGAGTGGAGATGTCCTCATCTATGATATGTTCGGAACTTACCAACGGACATTCAGCATGGGCCAGGAAGTCAGGGATACTAAGGTAAGTAATGCATGAATTATGTATCATTACTATTATTATATACATTACTATTCGGAGAGCACAAAGGGCTCTTTCCGAGCGTTTAGGCAAGGGTTAAAATACACACAGCACAAACAAACACACACCTTCACATACACAAACACACCCTATCACTTGCCTTTAACCACATATTGTAATTCTATTCTTTATATTCTGTGCTATTTTATTAAAATTAATTTTGAGTTATTGTGTAATTGGAGTTATAACTTTTTAGAATAAGTACTGTTATAATTGTTTTGCTGTACAATAACCTGTAATACAATAAAATTACTTACAGTTACCGAGTTATTCAGTTGTTATGAATCAAAAGATAAGGTAGCTTAAACCAAACTTCATTAAATCCTGGTTCAGTTTACTTTTAAACTGAACCTACCCAAGTCTAGATTATGAGCATGATATTTAAAACACGAGGACTCACTTAGTCATTTCTGACATTTTGTAAGAATCATGTTAAGGAAAAACTCTTTAATTTATAATATAATTTGAAGATTTTACTATAAACCCTAATTTATTTTTTCAAAACACAGCAATGCTTGAATCATAATAAATTGATAGCTGCTGACATCAGTACAAACATTGTTATAATATGACATACCTTTATGTTTACACAAAAACATTCATGTGTCTAAACATTGCTATTCCAGGTGTGGAAAGCGCAGCTATTCCCGAACCCGCACGGCGTGGGACTGGCGGTCATCACCACCACACACCGCATGTTTCTACTTAGCAATGTCTCCGAGCCCAAAGTCAGATCCGTGCCTGATGTGCCTAGTTAGTAATAAATTGTTGAGATTTTTCTTCTAAGCCGTATTCCTCATTTCTGAGGGTCGTGATCATTCTAAGGAAATAATAACATAGAACGACTCTCGTGGCAGATTTAACGGGGAAGGCCCCCGTTTCACACACTGGTTATCATCTCAGTGTGCATCTCATGATGTTTTCCTTCACCGTCAAAGCAATCGGTAAATGTACGCAAGTCTTTCGAAAATACCGAAAAACTCATTAGCACATGGCATTGAAATGGTTTCGAACCCGGATCTCTCGCATGGGTGTCCCACATCCTAGCTACGACGCGACGCCTGCAAAACGCTCCATTCAGATTCATAGCATCCAATGATACAGAAACGACTATGCAACTAGATATATTTGTATCCTTTATTTTATTATTGGTAAAATAGGCAATTATTTATGAAAATGGGAATTTTGTCCCAAGATTACTTATCTCTATCAAATGTCCAGAAACTGCCATAGAGTACCTAATTTGAAGAGCTTTAGCAAAGCTTTCATTTCATACCTACATCACTCAATGTGTTAGAACACATGGGGTATACAAAAGTGCCAATTGTCCTTTAATTGGATGTTTGTATCCATTTGTATTGCATAACCCTCGTAAAGCTAACGAAATTTTATTAGATTCAATAAGTACGTACACAGAGCAAACATTAAAAAATTACAACATGGCATCAGCAATTTAAATGAAGCTATGGTTTCCAGGGGCAAACGAGCCAATCACAGCTTGGTGTGTGGTGAGCTCCTCGTCTATGATTGGCTTCCTCGTGTGCAGGGATAAGGAGGTTTACAAGTGTCAGCTCGGCGAATCCAGGGCTGTGCTCATGGTAATTCAGATACACTTTACCAGCAGTTCTCAGCTGACAGTTTTTTTCTGCAGTTTATGAATGTAAACATCTTTTTTTGACCAAATAGTTTTGTAAATGTAGTACTAAATCAGATTTTTCATACAAAGTTATCAGTGATCACTCAAGGTCACCTATTTTGTACAAACTCCAGTTGTAATCTGACCACTAATATTATGGAATGTGTATTCATTGATTTTATTATTAATTGTGGACTTGAAACCTGAATATTTCATCCAGGTACATTTATGATGTGTAGATAATATTTCGTTAGAAATCTCATATCAGGTATTACCTACATCATATCTTTGCCAACCATTGATCATGAATATGAAAAAAACTCAAACCCAATGACACAATTTTTTGTGACATCCGAAATTTATTTTTGTGAAAAAAAAAATCCATTTTCATTAGTAGGTACATCCTGTTAACTTTATCTATAAAATTACACTTGCCTTCAAAACATTCACTTGAAATCTGTTGAAATTCTATGCTTCTCAATTCCAGCGACCAGAAATAAGGAACCCATACACCCAGATCCTGACAATAGTGCCATCACAGAACGGGAGACATGTGGCCTTATTAACTGACTCCGGCTTCCTCTGGATTGGCTCCTCAGACTTCAAAAGCAAGTACTGTGAGATTGACACTGGTTACATCAAGCAACCCAAGGAGCTTGTGTGGTGAGTTCATAGACGTAATGTCTACAGCGTCTATTTTGCATATGATGGGAAAACTACTTACTCAAACCACCCCAACCTCACCAAATAGTCCAGCAGTCCTTTGATGTTCTGTAGGACTTCGGGAAATGACCAGTTTCTGCCCGGTCGGTGGTGACCTCAGAGCATTGGGCGACCGTCTCCTCAGCCTCCAGGCATGCTCTGCACAGGGGGCTGTCTGTGATACCCATGTTGAAAAGGTGTCTGTTGAGTGGACTGTGTCTTGAATCCATAGATTTAGAATGACAGAGATACCAATAAATGAACGTCAAAGGACGTTATTTTCTAAGTGTTAAAGAAAAATAAGCTTTAAGATGTTACAATAGCCCATGATCGAGATTGATCGACACTTGTTAAAGTAATGGTCCTTTCAATTTATTTGTTATCTCTTGTCTCTCTCTCATGTGTCGTTTGTATTCTAAAGTCTCGCTCCCACGCTCTTTTCGTCTTTTTACGAAGAAAAAAGTTTGTCGTAAGTCTTACGAAAAACGGAAGATCTTATTGGTACCTGACACTGCATGATTTCGAACCCGAAACTCCCGCATTGGAGTCCGGCCTCCTAGCCACTACGCCACCGATACTATAAGTCAAAGTCAAATTCGGAGAAACAGAAGAACTTACTATGTGTCTAATTAGATGAACCATTTCAACCACTTTTATCCTCTGAGAGCCCGTAACGTACATTGACTCTTCTAGAGGAAAGGTTGGTTTGATTATTAAACAAAAATTAATTCATCATCATCAGCAGCCCACTCTAGTCCACTGCTGAACATAGGCCTCTCTCAAGGCGCGCCATTGAGCCCGATCTTCGACGCCTCTCGTCCAGCCGTTGCCAGCCACATTGCGCAGATCGTCGCTCCATGTCCATCTCCATCGTCCCACACTACGTTTTCCCAAACAAATTCATTAGTGCTAAGTAAATTAAGGCCTGTAAAATGAACAGGTGCGGTTCTCAAGCCATAGTGGGCCACTGGGACGATACAATGTGCATTTTCGGGTTCAACGGGAACTCGTTCCCGTACCCGTACGACGGACCCTTCCACATCATACCCGAGATGGATTGCGTGAGGGTCATATCAGGTACTTAAGGTGAACGCGCACTTGTACGCGCCGTACGCGCCGCTCGAATCTCACTGCTTTGGGTGTTTTCGCATTAGACGATAACGATACCGACACGATACTCATATGTATGGTACATACGTCGTGGACGACATTGTGTGTAGATCCTAATGTGAAGGATCGCCTGGAGTGATACCACCCCTCTTATCTATTTCAGCCGTGAAGCAGAGATGCTTGCATTTCTGTGTTTCGGTTTGAACGGTAAGCGAGCCAGCGTAATTTCCAGCACATGAGGCAATTCATCTTAGTCCTCAAGGTTAGCAGCGCATCAAAACCCTCTAATATTAATACAGTGAGGTGAGATGTCTATGTGCGACTGTGACCACTTACCATCAGGTGGGCCATTTGCACGTTTGCTCTCCTTATTTAATAATAAAAAAAGCAGGTAGTACTACATGTATGAGATTCGACAACTGATGATATTGTTATCTTCTAATTTGAAAACGCCCTTTTGCGTATTTCACTTCTTTTATCTGGAGTAGACGTGTAGCCGACTGCACTGAATCTGGTGACGTCATCAGAATGCGCTGTTGCATAGGATTTCATACAAAGAATTTTAAAATTCGTTGACTGCGGCGCGTACTGCGCGTACAAGTTCGCGTTTACCTTTAAACTATCAAATTGAACTTAGTTGTCTCAGTGACTAAACTTTCTTCAAAATAAGATTTCTATCTTGTAAAAAGTTCTGGGCACCAATTTGATTCAAATCTAGCACCCTTGTTAAAATGGCTAATAAACTGGATAAGTTACATTCAGGTGAAACATATTAAATATAAAAATATTGTTAATACTAATAATTGTTTAACGTACATCATTATAATTTTACAGAATCAACACACGAACTAATACAGAAAGTGCCCGTTGTCGTCGAGAAGATATTTAGAATTAACAGCACTGCACCTGGATCCTACTTGGTTGAAGCTTCAAAGCAATTCCAGGTTAGTAAGTACGTCTTCACTTCATAAAGATTTACTGTTTCCAGATAAATATGGTGGAGAAATTCGCATGATCGCTTGCCAACGTCCATACCACGTTGAAAACACCGGTTCTCGTCTGATCACCGAAGTTAAGCAGCGTCGGGCGCGGTCAGTACTTGGATGGGTGACCGCCTGGGAACACCGCGTGCCGTTGGCTTTTTGTTTTGTTTTGTGTAATGACGTCACTACTCCGATAGTCTACACATAATTTGTAGGGTCTGTCGCCAACGTCCATACCACGTTGAAAACACCGGTTCTCGTCTGATCACCGAAGTTAAGCAACGTCGGGCGCAGTCAGTACTTGGATGGGTGACCGCCTGGGAACACCGTGTGCCGTTGGCTTTTTGTTTTGTTTTGTGTAATGACGTCACTACTCCGATAGTCTACACATAATTTGTAGGGTCTGTCGCCAACGTCCATACCACGTTGAAAACACCGGTTCTCGTCTGATCACCGAAGTTAAGCAACGTCGGGCGCGGTCAGTACTTGGATGGGTGACCGCCTGGGAACACCGTGTGCCGTTGGCTTTTTGTTTTGTTTTGTGTAATGACGTCACTACTCCGATAGTCTACACATAATTTGTAGGGTCTGTCGGCAACGTCCATACCACGTTGAAAACACCGGTTCTCGTCTGATCACCGAAGTTAAGCAACGTCGGGCGCGGTCAGTACTTGGATGGGTGACCGCCTGGGAACACCGTGTGCCGTTGGCTTTTTGTTTTGTGCAATGACGTCACATCACCGATAGTCTACACATAATTTGTAGGGTCTGTCGGCAACGTCCATACCACGTTGAAAACACCGGTTCTCGTCTGATCACCGAAGTTAAGCAACGTCGGGCGCGGTCAGTACTTGGATGGGTGACCGCCTGGGAACACCGTGTGCCGTTGGCTTTTTGTTTTGTTTTGTGTAATGACGTCACTACTCCGATAGTCTACACATAATTTGTAGGGTCTGTCGGCAACGTCCATACCACGTTGAAAACACCGGTTCTCGTCTGATCACCGAAGTTAAGCAACGTCGGGCGCGGTCAGTACTTGGATGGGTGACCGCCTGGGAACACCGCGTGCCGTTGGCTTTTTGTTTTGTGCAATGACGTCACATCACCGATCTAGGATACCCCGAGTAGACAACGTTCAAATCCTACTTGCTGAAAATTATTGTGCAAGATTTTCAAATGTGAGTCCACCACCCATTGGTCCTTTACATACATAATATTTTTTCCTCTTTAGAAACGAAGCCACAGAGCCGACGAGTACATCCGACTAGTGAAGCCTGATCTCTCGAACGCGGTGCAAAACTGCATCGACGCGGCTGCCTTCGAATTTAGCCCAGAGGTATGTATCTTACATACTATAGCTTGACCACGGATGCTTTACGACGCATAATACTTCGGCATTAAACAGAAGCAAGTTTTAGGTATTTTATCGGGCACGTTACAAATATGATGTGCATAAATTTCAAACATGTTAGTCTTTTTTTCGCAACTTGCACATTGGGAGAATTTATTAGAAAAAATCCGTGACCAACAAACTAGCCAATATAAAAATAAATACTGATGGATTTTTTTTTAATTTACGCTAAATTAGATGTGTATGTAGCTGCGCAATCATTAAAAAAAATTCAAATAACCGAAATCAACTTTAAAGTTTTATGCTGTAGGGACGCACTATGTGAGGACATGGATGACGTAACGTCATTGTATGAAAGGGAAAAGGGAAGATCTTGCACCAGGCGGGGTGTTGTACCTGGTGACCAGATGTCCTGGTCCTGGTGTTGATGTTTGGAACTCGTTATGTATACGACGCATTTCTCTCATAGTCATAGTAGTTACCTACGATCTGTTTTTTGTTTTGCTGTTTTCTACCTAAGATTGATATAATGTTAAGTAACATAATGAAAATTTATAATTGGCAAATGTTCAAGTAATATTTTATTCTTTTTATAAGTTCTAAAAAGATGTAATAAATAAATAAGTCCCAGGGAAATTTCGATAGCGCGTTCTACACCGATGTGAGGAGGGACTAGTCACAGTGGCGCGCGTAGTGCGCCGCCACAATGCTATTGTATATTTTAGTTCCATTTCGTTACCATAAAAATGGGACATATGAAAAGTCGTTACTTTCCTGTAATGAAATAATTGTTTAACTAAATCCTTCAGCAATATCTGTAATTTACATACAAAATAAAATTAATAAAAATATAATCAAATTATCTTATATAACGTTTTCCATAATGCTTGCACACCTACTACCTCTTTCTCGAAATCATTTCCTCTGCCCGAACGTTGTCTGGAAGAGATCGCTCTTAGCGATAAGACCGCCTAAATTGTACTTCACTATTTCCTTTTCTATCTTTTGGTTGTTGTTTTCTATTTGTGCAATAAAGTGTATTTTACTTTACTTAAAATAAGTCCTCTTATTTCCCATAAAAAAAAATTGAAATCAAAATTACGCCAAAACGTCATCATCATCATCAGCAGCCTATTCTAGTCCACTGCTGGACATAGGCCTCTCCCAGGGCGCGCCATTGAGCCCGATCTTCGGCTCTTCTCATCCAGTCGCTGCCAGCCACCTTGCGCAGATCGTCGCTCCATCTAGCAGGGGGCGTCCCACACTACGTTTGCCCAAACGCGGTCTCCACTCCAGAACTCGTCTACCCCAGCGGTTGTCGGTTCTGCGACAGATGTGACCCGCCCACTGCCACTTCAGCTTGCTAATCTTATGAGCTATGTCGATAACTTTTGTTCTAAAAACGTCATCAAAGTTATGGAATACCATAAAAGTGTTATGTGCAAGTTGGGAAAAAAAGACTCCAACGTTACAATATTATGTGTTTTGTCTCGACGTATGTGTCAACTTTTTTCAAAATTCCATATATTTGTCAGGTGCAAAAGATGCTGATCCGCGCGGCTCAGTTCGGCAAAGGTTTCATCATAGACCCGGTACTTACTGACCACTACGTGAAGACCTGTCGCTACCTGCGGGTCTTGAACGCGATCAGAGACCCCAAAGTCGCTATACCGCTCACGTTTTTGCAGTATCCTTTTTATATTAGTCTACTTACTACTATGCCATTATTTTTTTATTATTTTGGCTATTTATGTCTATTATTTAATTGTTATTTATATTTAGATATATATGACATTTCATAGGTCATTGAAATCCTTTGGCTCGCTGTCAGTGCTCACGTTCTGAGGAGAGGGCGCTACTAGTCCGATTACTGCACACATAATACACACCACACACACACGTCTACTCAGTCTAATGTTTTTTATTAATTCATAATCTGTGCGTGTGTGTGTGTGTGTGTTTGTGTGTGTGTGTTTAAAGTGGCACCTATTTGCTTAATTATTTAATTATGTTATTTATATTAGTGAAGACCTGTAATTGGCCTTTTATTGTTAGTTTGTTTTATGTATTGTCTGTATGTATTTTATTTAAAATAAAATTAAAATAAACATCTACACACAAAAATATCTACTACAGTGAGAAACAGATATGTTTTGTGTACATGTTTTTGTATATAAACGCGCACGAGATGCGGCTTAAGTAAGGAAAAAATAAGTTTTCGAAAAAGCACTGAGCCCGCACAGTATCCTTGTGACTCGTGGACTCCACTCACAAGACGAGGTCAGAACCTCAATAGAAAGACGTTAATAAAGGGTCCAAGAAACGATCAATTGCAATTGATAATTAAAAAGAGACGGCGCAATATAAAGAAGCGAGAGGCGCTTACAACCTTCTCGCTTTTTTGTATTGCGCCATCCTCTCCAATTGTCAATCGCAGTTTTGGCGGAAAAGTCCTGGAGAAGGTTCTACGGTGTTTATTTTATTGCTCAAACATTGTTTTCTGGTGATTTTGATAGCCAAAATTAACAGTGACAATGTGTTGAACTCTTAAACTAAACTTTTCGTTAGTGGTTCGTTGCGTAGTTTCACACTGATTCTGCGGCGGGCCATGAGAATTCGCCAGAGACTAGACCGCTTGAAATTTCCGTCAACTCCTAGGAGTGTTTCAATGTCTACACCACAACATTTTGATGCTGAAAAACTGTTTTAAATCGCTTAATGTTTAGGCTGTTAGCCTGTGTTGCCAATGCCTTGTTAAATAAAAAATAAAAATAAAAAATTGATTGTCTTCTGTAGCTGATGAATTATTTTTATGACTTTAACTGCACAATCCAGAGTACAAAACCTAGGCGAGAGGGTATTACTGGACCGGCTAATCTGGCGCCGACTGCATTGCCTCGCCGGGCACATAGCTACATACTTGCAGCTCAAAGACGGACAGACCCGTGTGCTCTCGCATTGGGCTTGCTATAAGGTAAGAATTTAAATCTAGTACTATAATTAGCGCCACTCTAATTTTTTTTTTATTTTTTATTTATCTACTTAAATTTACAGCTTTTTACAGAACTTATAAAAAGAATAAAATATTACTTGAACATTTGCCAATACTAAATTTACATTATGTTACTCAACATTATATCGATCTTAGGTAGAAAACAATAAAACAAAAAACAGATCGTAGGTAATTATTAAGAGAAAATGCGTCGCATAATGTTTACGAGTGTGTGCGCTTGAAGGGTGCGTGCGGTGTGACGCGGTGTAGCGAGTTGTGTGTCTGGTGTGAGGGAGTGGTGCGGTGAGGTGAGACAGTATTAGTTAAGGGGTTCACATGGTTAGAGTTATTGTTGTATTTTATAGGTAGGTACTAGGTAATAGGAAGTTGGTAGGTGGGTGTTCAATAATGACTATTGTGCTCGTATTTGAAAATATTTTAAAAATATCATTTTGTCTTAAAGCGAGGTTATGCGCACACTAGACTCACCTAGTAAGGTTTTTAAAGCTAGCTATTTTTTTATTAATAGAGAAAATTACAAAATGGAATTGATATAACATCTCAAAGTTATCTTATCTTATTATAGAGGGCCGGGGATAACCCCAACGGCACTTCGACCCTTGAGGATCTTTTGTGCCTACCCCATTTTACACACTGGTCATCTCAGTGTGCAGGTTTCCTCACGATGTTTTCCTTCACTGTTCGAGCAGTCGATAAATGTACGTAAGTCTTTCGAAATACCGAAAAACTCATTGGTACATGACATTGCCTGGTTTCGAACCCGGACCTCCCGCATGGGAGCCCGACGGTCTAGCCATGACGCCACCAACACTCCATAGAATGTGTAAAACATGTGTAAATGACAAATGTAAATCTCAATGTACATGTGTAAATCTCAATGTACCTTGAATATTACAGGTAACACAACCAGACTTGGACAACGAGAGCGCTGCTAGGGAGATCGGCGAGAAACTACGTAATGTGCCGGGAATTTCATATTCCACCATCGCTATGAAAGCCGCCGAGAAGGGCCGCAAGTCTTTAGCCATCAAGGTGAGCACTTCACTTATACCTACTATTTTTATACTACTTTTACTGTACTTTGCTTCTGAGTACAATAAGGAATATCTGTCAATTTCCCTTTTTATTTTGTTTACGGGGGGAAATCTTCGAAACATACCCAGCCTCCTGGGGGAGAGACTGGGTTATGTGAGATTTTTACTCATTAAAACCCCCTCGATGGCCGGCGTCGTCCATATCGGAAGGCTCCGGGATCTCCAGAGGAACGCACCGGTGCATTTGCCTTGGGCTCTTCCTGGGATTTTCCACCTCCCGGTTCATCCCGTCACAGCAGCGTGCGGCCAATCTACCTATTAGATATACATGTGATTGCAGAAATCTTCAATAACCCGTCTCAAGTTAGTGGAGATAACCAGGAATTATGTCTACTAACTTCATATATTTCTAGTCTAGAAGCTATAACGCCGAAAGGGACATTGTGTTGAATCCAATAGGCATATAAGAAAATCAAACTAATAAATAAAGTAATAAATTAGAAAGCGGTCCTAAAATTCAGAAGTCGATTCGCCAACGTCCATACCACGTTGAAAACACCGGTTCTCGTCTGATCACCGAAGTTAAGCAACGTCGGGCGCGGTCAGTACTTGGATGGGTGACCGCCTGGGAACACCGTGTGCCGTTGGCTTTTTGTTTTGTTTTGTGTAATGACGTCACTACTCCGATAGTCTACACATAATTTGTAGGGTCTGTCGCCAACGTCCATACCACGTTGAAAACACCGGTTCTCGTCTGATCACCGAAGTTAAGCAACGTCGGGCGCGGTCAGTACTTGGATGGGTGACCGCCTGGGAACACCGTGTGCCGTTGGCTTTTTGTTTTGTTTTGTGTAATGACGTCACTACTCCGATAGTCTACACATAATTTGTAGGGTCTGTCGCCAACGTCCATACCACGTTGAAAACACCGGTTCTCGTCTGATCACCGAAGTTAAGCAACGTCGGGCGCGGTCAGTACTTGGATGGGTGACCGCCTGGGAACACCGTGTGCCGTTGGCTTTTTGTTTTGTTTTGTGTAATGACGTCACTACTCCGATAGTCTACACATAATTTGTAGGGTCTGTCGCCAACGTCCATACCACGTTGAAAACACCGGTTCTCGTCTGATCACCGAAGTTAAGCAGCGTCGGGCGCGGTCAGTACTTGGATGGGTGACCGCCTGGGAACACCGTGTGCCGTTGGCTTTTTTGTTTTGTTTTGTGTAATGACGTCACTACTCCGATAGTCTACACATAATTTGTAGGGTCTGTCGCCAACGTCCATACCACGTTGAAAACACCGGTTCTCGTCTGATCACCGAAGTTAAGCAGCGTCGGGCGCGGTCAGTACTTGGATGGGTGACCGCCTGGGAACACCGTGTGCCGTTGGCTTTTTTGTTTTGTTTTGTGTAATGACGTCACTACTCCGATAGTCTACACATAATTTGTAGGGTCTGTCGCCAACGTCCATACCACGTTGAAAACACCGGTTCTCGTCTGATCACCGAAGTTAAGCAGCGTCGGGCGCGGTCAGTACTTGGATGGGTGACCGCCTGGGAACACCGTGTGCCGTTGGCTTTTTGTTTTGTTTTGTGTAATGACGTCACTACTCCGATAGTCTACACATAATTTGTAGGGTCTGTCGCCAACGTCCATACCACGTTGAAAACACCGGTTCTCGTCTGATCACCGAAGTTAACCAACGTCGGGCGCGGTCAGTACTTGGATGGGTGACCGCCTGGGAACACCGTGTGCCGTTGGCTTTTTGTTTTGTTTTGTGTAATGACGTCACTACTCCGATAGTCTACACATAATTTGTAGGGTCTGTCGCCAACGTCCATACCACGTTGAAAACACCGGTTCTCGTCTGATCACCGAAGTTAACCAACGTCGGGCGCGGTCAGTACTTGGATGGGTGACCGCCTGGGAACACCGTGTGCCGTTGGCTTTTTGTTTTGTTTTGTGTAATGACGTCACTACTCCGATAGTCTACACATAATTTGTAGGGTCTGTCGCCAACGTCCATACCACGTTGAAAACACCGGTTCTCGTCTGATCACCGAAGTTAAGCAGCGTCGGGCGCGGTCAGTACTTGGATGGGTGACCGCCTGGGAACACCGTGTGCCGTTGGCTTTTTTGTTTTGTTTTGTGTAATGACGTCACTACTCCGATAGTCTACACATAATTTGTAGGGTCTGTCGCCAACGTCCATACCACGTTGAAAACACCGGTTCTCGTCTGATCACCGAAGTTAAGCAGCGTCGGGCGCGGTCAGTACTTGGATGGGTGACCGCCTGGGAACACCGTGTGCCGTTGGCTTTTTTGTTTTGTTTTGTGTAATGACGTCACTACTCCGATAGTCTACACATAATTTGTAGGGTCTGTCGCCAACGTCCATACCACGTTGAAAACACCGGTTCTCGTCTGATCACCGAAGTTAAGCAGCGTCGGGCGCGGTCAGTACTTGGATGGGTGACCGCCTGGGAACACCGTGTGCCGTTGGCTTTTTGTTTTGTTTTGTGTAATGACGTCACTACTCCGATAGTCTACACATAATTTGTAGGGTCTGTCGCCAACGTCCATACCACGTTGAAAACACCGGTTCTCGTCTGATCACCGAAGTTAACCAACGTCGGGCGCGGTCAGTACTTGGATGGGTGACCGCCTGGGAACACCGTGTGCCGTTGGCTTTTTGTTTTGTTTTGTGTAATGACGTCACTACTCCGATAGTCTACACATAATTTGTAGGGTCTGTCGCCAACGTCCATACCACGTTGAAAACACCGGTTCTCGTCTGATCACCGAAGTTAAGCAGCGTCGGGCGCGGTCAGTACTTGGATGGGTGACCGCCTGGGAACACCGTGTGCCGTTGGCTTTTTTGTTTTGTTTTGTGTAATGACGTCACTACTCCGATAGTCTACACATAATTTGTAGGGTCTGTCGCCAACGTCCATACCACGTTGAAAACACCGGTTCTCGTCTGATCACCGAAGTTAAGCAGCGTCGGGCGCGGTCAGTACTTGGATGGGTGACCGCCTGGGAACACCGTGTGCCGTTGGCTTTTTTGTTTTGTTTTGTGTAATGACGTCACTACTCCGATAGTCTACACATAATTTGTAGGGTCTGTCGCCAACGTCCATACCACGTTGAAAACACCGGTTCTCGTCTGATCACCGAAGTTAAGCAGCGTCGGGCGCGGTCAGTACTTGGATGGGTGACCGCCTGGGAACACCGTGTGCCGTTGGCTTTTTTGTTTTGTTTTGTGTAATGACGTCACTACTCCGATAGTCTACACATAATTTGTAGGGTCTGTCGCCAACGTCCATACCACGTTGAAAACACCGGTTCTCGTCTGATCACCGAAGTTAAGCAGCGTCGGGCGCGGTCAGTACTTGGATGGGTGACCGCCTGGGAACACCGCGTGCCGTTGGCTTTTTTGTTTTGTTTTGTGTAATGACGTCACTACTCCGATAGTCTACACATAATTTGTAGGGTCTGTCGCCAACGTCCATACCACGTTGAAAACACCGGTTCTCGTCTGATCACCGAAGTTAAGCAGCGTCGGGCGCGGTCAGTACTTGGATGGGTGACCGCCTGGGAACACCGTGTGCCGTTGGCTTTTTTGTTTTGTTTTGTGTAATGACGTCACTACTCCGATAGTCTACACATAATTTGTAGGGTCTGTCGCCAACGTCCATACCACGTTGAAAACACCGGTTCTCGTCTGATCACCGAAGTTAAGCAGCGTCGGGCGCGGTCAGTACTTGGATGGGTGACCGCCTGGGAACACCGCGTGCCGTTGGCTTTTTTGTTTTGTTTTGTGTAATGACGTCACTACTCCGATAGTCTACACATAATTTGTAGGGTCTGTCGCCAACGTCCATACCACGTTGAAAACACCGGTTCTCGTCTGATCACCGAAGTTAAGCAGCGTCGGGCGCGGTCAGTACTTGGATGGGTGACCGCCTGGGAACACCGTGTGCCGTTGGCTTTTTTGTTTTGTTTTGTGTAATGACGTCACTACTCCGATAGTCTACACATAATTTGTAGGGTCTGTCGCCAACGTCCATACCACGTTGAAAACACCGGTTCTCGTCTGATCACCGAAGTTAACCAACGTCGGGCGCGGTCAGTACTTGGATGGGTGGACCGCCTGGGAACACCATGTGCCGTTGGCTTTTTTTTGGTTTGTTTTGTGTAATGACGTCACTACAGTCTTTTAAATATAGCTTGATTAGAATGACAGCTGTCAAACAAATGTGATTAGTGCTGGGAATATATTCGTAATAATGAAATCGATATATCGATACGTTATTCCTAAAAAATTTAAATATGCACCCAGTGTTTTAACTATTTAAATACTAATACTAATTTTGGGCTAGTAAAAATAAACAAAAAAAATATAACAATAATAAATTTATTGACACAAAGGTGTACATCCTAAGTCACAATCATCATCGTCAGAATCAGAGTCACTGGAACAATCTTCGAGATTAATTATTAATTCCTGGTCACACAAAGAATCAAAGCGGACATCACGTTGCCAATCTTCTGTGATAATTCTTCGCGTTTTATCGACCACCTTCTTCCAATCATTTGGTGTTACATGTTCACATGCATTGTTCAACAAATTCAACATTTTATTTGCCGTGAACGGTGGGGTGGTATTGTGTCTTGCTGCATGACCTATAACAAAAAAATAATATGAGATAAATTAAATTTTTTTTAATAATTAAATTCGACATCAACTTCATAAAAAATATTAAATACCTTTGACTTGCGCCCAAATCAATTCTATTGCATTATACTGGCAATGATATGGTGGCAAGCGGATGACAGTATGTCCCTGTTCTTTTGCCATCTCATCCAAAACATAAGTTGGAGTTCGGGGTTTGTGTATTCCCACTAAACGCAACAGTTCTTTTTTCAACATAGAGTCATCGGCTTGTACTCCATTGGTTTGCAACCATGAAATTATTTCGTTCTTTCGGTTACTTGTTGTCGGAGGTTTATTTTTTTTTACTGAGTGAGCATTGTCCATTAGTATCACATGGGGTTCATCTAAATTATTTAAAAGGCTTATAAACCATTCTTTGAATTTTTCAAAATTCATTTCTTCTCATTCATGGTATTCTGTCGTCTTGACAGACTTGAATGCCAGTAGACAATTTGGCACAAAGCCAGACGAGGTCCCTGCATGGCAAATTATTAATCTTTGACCTTTACCTTCGGGTACCTTGGTGGACGATTCGGGTTTATCATCCGTCCAAGTTTTAGAAACCGTGTGGTTCGCATTCAGCCATGTTTCATCCAGGAATACTACTTTATCCCAATTATCAATATCTTTCACTTTTCGTAAAAAATCAATGCGTGCGAGCGCAATGTCTGTACGTTCCATAACAATTTTTCTTTTATTACACTTTTTGTAACAGAACCCAATTTTTTTTAATATTGTTGACAAAGATGGTAGGCTCCCACTGAACAGGTTTGCATCTTTCAGAGAAACTGCTAATTTTGTCAAATTTGGCAGCTCGTTACGTGCGTAGTATGCATATATGTGATTACGGATTGCTGCGGCATCAAAATCGTCTATATCAGTCACAGGGCAGCGTTTCTTCCTCTTTTTATTTGGAGTAGATAACTTTATCTCCTCCATCGATGTATCTCCAAATTTTTCTTTGCTGATTCTAGTCACAGTAGCTCTTCCAATACCTAGAGCGTCAGCAACTCTGTCACATACTTGTGACACTGGCAACAGCGGTCCACCATTTTGGTATTCGCGTTCAAAATAGTCACGCAAACGAACCACAAACTCACGAGATTCACTATTTAAAACAGTTTTTCTAGCCCTTTTTGACATCGTAATAACAAAAAGGCAATAACAAAACAACAAAAACAAATTACAAATACTAAAACAACAAAAGAAACGAAAACTGAGAAACACAAGTCGTATACAAGGCGTCGGCACTCGTACTGATACTCAGACAAACAAGATGTCGGCTCAATGTGCTCAGTATTGCCAATATTAAAAAAGACAAACGCGTGGTATTTTTTGGAAAGGAAATATTTTTTCTAAAACAATAATAATTTTTTTTTAATTCCATTAATTTACATTTGTACAATACAATAACATATATAAAAAAGGCACTCAAACTATGTCGATTATTTTGTCGATTTGTCCCATCCCTAACATTTTTGCAAGTCGAGGTAACCTTGTAAGGGCGTAGTAAATAATTAGGCTTGATTTTTATAATTATGAATCTGTAGTCACTGGTAAAATTTTAAAGCTGAATTTATGTGTTATGCATTTATTATGTGAAGAACTGTCTTTAAAAATATTATTAATACGCGAGAAATGAATGATTTCCTGTTTGCCAATACTAATCATTAGCTAGACGCTATTACAAAGTTATGCCGTCTCTTTTGATGGCAGCTGTCATTCTAATCAAGCTATGTTTAAAGGACTTTACTCCGATAGTCTACACATAATTTGTAGGGTCTGTCGCCAACGTCCATACCACGTTGAAAACACCGGTTCTCGTCTGATCACCGAAGTTAAGCAACGTCGGGCGCGGTCAGTACTTGGATGGGTGACCGCCTGGGAACACCGTGTGCCGTTGGCTTTTTGTTTTGTTTTGTGTAATGACGTCACTACTCCGATAGTCTACACATAATTTGTAGGGTCTGTCGCCAACGTCCATACCACGTTGAAAACACCGGTTCTCGTCTGATCACCGAAGTTAACCAACGTCGGGCGCGGTCTGTACTTGGATGGGTGACCGCCTGGGAACACCGCGTGCCGTTGGCTTTTTGTTTTGTTTTGTGTAATGACGTCACTACTCCAATAGTCTACACATAATTTGTAGGGTCTGTCGCCAACGTCCATACCACGTTGAAAACACCGGTTCTCGTCTGATCACCGAAGTTAACCAACGTCGGGCGCGGTCTGTACTTGGATGGGTGACCGCCTGGGAACACCGCGTGCCGTTGGCTTTTTGTTTTGTTTTGTGTAATGACGTCACTACTCCGATAGTCTACACATAATTTGTAGGGTCTGTCGCCAACGTCCATACCACGTTGAAAACACCGGTTCTCGTCTGATCACCGAAGTTAACCAACGTCGGGCGCGGTCTGTACTTGGATGGGTGACCGCCTGGGAACACCGCGTGCCGTTGGCTTTTTGTGTTTTTCGGGAGGGATTTTATTTTTCTAGTCAGAGTATACAACTTTTTGGATTTTTTAACCTAAATAAGCTTTTTTCGTGCTGTTTAGATTCTAGAATACGAAACGCGCAGTAAACTGCAAGTCCCGTTGCTACTAACATTGGGCGAGGGGCCGACTGCTCTGCTGAAAGCCACGGCCAGTGGCGACACGGATCTCGTGTACGTCGTGCTGCTGCATCTCAAGGAGAAGATGGGGAAGCACGAGTTTGAGGTAAGGAACTATCATACTTTAATATATTTTTATTTATTAAGCGTTTAGCTATGCTTGGCTTACTTAAAGAAATTAGAAAAAGTGGTTGAAAAATTTTCCGCGAGCAAGATTCGAACCTGCGACCTTGCCGTTCCGTTATAATTAACTGAGCTATCGCGGCTCATCCAGCTCGCGGTTTTTTTTAACCGCTATCTCATTTGATTAGAACACTGCCACGGAACGGCAAGGTCGCAGGTTCGAATCCTGCTCGCAGAAAATTTCGGATGGCAAATAAAAATTCAGACGTTATTAATCTACATGTATCCATATTTTTAAGTGGCCAGTATTCAATAAGATAATCATAGAAATTATGTTACTATTTTAGTGATGCTAACAAAATTGACGTTCGAAGAATAGACATTCAAGAAATTGATTTACAAATCTAGACATTCGGGGACTATGACCCATATTATGGTAGGACCCATTTTTCAGACATTGGGGTGGTTTTATCACCGCTCTGGCTCTTCAATATGTATGTAAGATTTAGACCTACCAATTTCAATCACTGGCTGGAGAACAAAGTTGTAAAAGACAAGGCCGCATATATTTTTTACCGAATTCATGTTCTATTTCGCAGCTGACAATCCGCAGCTTCCCCCTCGCCCATTCCCTATACATCAAATACTGTGCTAGTCACAACCGTGAAGCTCTACGCAAAGTTTACGTGCAAGAGGATGACTTCTACGGACAAGCAGCCTCGCATATACGGGACGCCATCGACCAGACCAACCCTGGCAGTGTGGAAGCGTCGCTCATATCCGCCAGAGAATGCTATAAGAAGGGGAAGAATGACTTAGGTATGTTCGTACTTCCGTATAGGGTCCTTTCGTAGCTCACAATCCGAAGTTTTATTACAAAGTCTACATTAATTAGCCATGCATAGTAGGGATGCCATCGACCAACCGGGAAGAGTGGAGCTACGCTCATATCCGCCAGAAAATTGTATAAGAAAGGGGGGGGGATGACTTCGCACTGCCTTAAAAACATTTCAGCTCAAATTGGAACCACCTAACTGTTACCGTTCCAGAGATCCCATTTGACATGAAACTGGCTCAAAGATCATGGAAACCCCTGATCCAATTTTCATCAGAAATTTTATGGCTAAGAACACTCGACACTCGACGTTATTTATTTTATATTTATTTTTTAAATAAAATATTCCGCGTCCAAATCAGATCAGATCAGATTGTTGAGTTATGATGCCACAAACAGTCAAGCGTACCTTAATTTTTATTTGGGGTTAAAAAGGGGAAACTTTACTATGTATGACGAACCACTGTAATACTTAGAATGATTTAGATATTTGACCTTGTTACTTGAATAAAAAAGACAGAAACTTCATTATAAAAATCCTCAACTAACATTTCACTCTTATCAGTTGAGATAACGGAGTTGTTACAACAAGTAGATCAATTAACCTATCCATCAAGCGGCTGTTCTGAAGTAAAGTAATTCGGTATTTTTAGATTCTTTCTCTATCGATGACCCAAAATGTACCAATTTTCTTCGGTAAATTAGGTGTCCAATAATTTCAAAGTCGATATGTGGCCACTATTAACAGTTTCCCTTTTTGTTTCTTATTGTTTCAATATAAGAATACAAAACATTTTTTTTAAATTTCTTCTTTATTCGTGGAACCTTAATACCAGACACTTTTTTAAATGATTTAATGAATTGATATGATTTTTGTCGATTGGCGGCGCTAGTGTCCGCAATGCCTCGTCTTAAACTAAAAACACTTTGTGACCGAAATGCAAAATAATTTTAATAAAAAATAAAAACCAAACTAATAAGTTGAATGTTAAGTTGATGTTGTTCATTCTCTTATATATCGTTTTCCACATTGATTACACACCTACTACTTCTTTCTCTAAATCATTTCCTCTGCCCGAAAATTGTCTGGAAGAGATCGCTCTTAGCGATAAGGCCGCCTAAATTGTACTTCACAATTTCCTTTTCTATCTTGTTTGTTGTATTCTATTTGTGCAATAAAGTGTATTTTACTTTATTTTAAGTTAAGAATAATTACACTATAAAAGGTACTTATAATTATTTGGAGTCGATGCCAGCCACTTGCAACCCGTTGTAGTACGCGGTGCACGGCGGGCCACTTTAAAAGTCAAGAGTGTGCAACGCGTTGCACATGTCAAAAACATACAGACAGACGTATTGAGAACCTTCTCCTTTTATAGCTGGTTTTAGATCAACTTTCAAGTTGATCAAACATACTAATAGACTTTATTTGATATTGATTTTATGTATGTTATGTTGAGCGTCGGTGGCCTAGTGGCTAGGACGACGGACTCCCGTGCGGGAAGACCGGGTTCGAAACCATGCCATGTACCAATGAGTTTTTCGGATTTTTTCGAAGACTTCTGTACATTTACCGACTGCTCTAACGGGAGGAAAACGTGAGGAAACCTGCATGTCTGCGAAATGAAAAATTTCCGAAGCAAAAATTCAGCATTGGGCCCGCTCGGTGGATCATGGCCCGTACCCCCTTGTGCAAGGGGAGGCCTGTGCCCCAACAGTGGGGACATTAATAGGCTGATGATGATTTTATGTATCTGTCCTTAGGTGTATCGATATGCGAAGAAGCGCGCAAATTATGCAAGCAGCAGTCGAGCCTACAAGAGACGTACGGGGAGAGTTTCGTGGGACACTCCCTACAAGACACCGTTAGAAAGTTACTGAACCAGGGCGAAGTGAAATTAGCGGACAAACTTCGCTCCGAATATAAGATGCCGGATAAGAGGTGAGTCGGCAAGGCATTGGTAAAGCGCGTGTATATTTATAATTATACTTTTTTTTCAAGTCACATTGGGTCAACATATCTTGTTTTAATTTTAAAGTTGGAAGGCGTTGAAGGTGGTTATGACTTATGACTGCAGTCTGCCTAGGGTGGTACCACCTTTTTAACTATTTCTTCCGCAAAGCAGCAATGCATTGCTGGTACGGTTTGAATGGTAACAGAACCAGCGTAATTACCGGTACATTAGGCACTCCATCTTAGTTCTCAAGGCTAGCATCGAAAACCCTCTAATAACATTATTAGTGAGAGATGTCTATGGGCGACGATTACTACTTACCATCAGGTGATCTGTTTGCTCGTCAACTCTCCTTTTACAATAAAAAAGATGATCCAAGCAACGTTGTTTGAAACATCCGGTTTCGGATTTAATCTTTTCGATGTTTACCAAATAAATATTCATTTATTAAACCTTTTGGAACAAACTGATCACTGTTCAAGTCATTTTAACATTACTAAGAGAGCATTCAAGAGCGTTGGTGGCACAGCGGCTAGGATACCGGACTCCCATGCGGGTAGTCCGGGTTCGAACCGTGCAGTGTCATGTATCAATGAGTTTTTCGAGGACTTACATACATTTACCGACTGCTCTAATGGTGAAGGAAGACATCGTGAGGAAACCTGCACACTGAGATGACCAGTGATTAAATGGGGTTGGCACAAAAGATCCTCAAGGGTCGAAGTGCCGTTGGGGTTATTCCCGGCCCCCTATATGATAAGAGAGCATTCCGTAACCAGTTGAAATGATTCTCGTTGACAACTGTTAATGTTCCATTACCGCGGTATCAGCTGAAATTTTAACAAACTTCTATTTGACACAAGAAATTGATCATGTATAGCTGTCAACGTGAATAATTTCAACTGGTTACGGAATGCTCTCTTATCTTATCTTATGATAGGGGGCCGGGAATAACCCCAACGGCACTTCAACCCTTGATGATGGAACTTAGCCTAAATATCATCGAAATGTAGGTACTACGCTACATGGCTGAATTTACGTATTATGTTTTAACAGTGATTTAATTGCAGTCTCTTCAATTACTAATTACTTACTATAATTAATAAAATAACACCTATATTAGCTGCTATAAAGGGCCATAGTCAAGTAAATAATAATTATTCGTCATCCCAGATACTGGTGGCTCCGAATACTGACCCTGGCCGAGAAAATGGACTGGGAGGAGCTGGACCGGTTCTCCAGGACAAAGAAGTCGCCCATCGGTTACGAACCGTTCGTCGACGCGTGTCTCACTCACGGCAAGAACGATGAGGCCCTCAAATACTTGCCCAAGTGCCGTGATGACCTCAAAGTCAAGTACTACGTGAAGGCTGGGTGAGTTGATCCTTCTACATAGAGATGTTGTTATCACATGCATGTTTTATAAGTTTCGGTGTTCATGTATTTATCTGATATATTTTTTCTCTCTCTTTCATATACTCTTTTATATATGTATGTAAGTATATGTGTATTTTATATGTATTAGTGTCTGTGTATATGTAAGTATTCGTATTTATGTACTTAAAATTGTTATGTAGTAGCATACGTGTAGGTATATTTTTATATAATATATGAGTAGGTATTTTATAGTATAGTAAATAATAATAATTAGTAAATATCTTCTATTTAATTTAGATGCACCTACCTTGCAATATCTGTATGATCCAATGGTTAGCTGGTAGAAAATGCCGCATGGCATTAAGCTCGCCTCATGTACTATTTTTGTGCATTAAAGTGTTAAATAATACATAAATAATAATGCTATTACACGCGATCGAAATTGATCGGTGGATTGATTGTAGACCGATCTTCTTTCTTTCTTTGTCCGATCTGTCATCGATTGACAATATGCATGGCTAAATTATTATTATTTTGCATCAATCAACTTACATGGACATACTGGAGATGGATCTGAAATCCGTTTATCGATTTCTCAACTAACATCAGCGATATTTAGACGAGGTATTTGCGCACACTAGCGCCGCCAATCAAAAACAAATCATATCACTTAATTACGACATTTTAAAAAAACTGTCTGGTATTAAGGTTCCACGAATGAAGAATTTTCTTTTTTAAATAGTTTTGTATTCTCATATTGAAACAATAAGAAACGAAAGCGTGGCCACTTTTGGCTCAGATGGAAGGACGAGCTGTATGGTTTCCAACAGGAATGGCATGAGCCTAAGGACAGAGAAAAGTGCAAAAAAAAAGTTTTTTAGCTGTCCCACTGCTGGACAAAGGCCTCCCTTTGTCCAGCAGTGGGACAGCTAAAAAGCTTTTTTTCACTAGGACCCATAAAACTTTACGGGTAGTCTGATACGAGGATAGATAACTATTAATATTTTGTTCCGGTGTTCTATTCCAGTTTCTTCGAGGAGGCAGCTCAAGTGGCATTCGAGCAGAAGGACAGAAGCGCACTATTCTTCGTTCAGAGCAAATGCCCCGTTCGGGAGATCCTCAAACATGAGAGAATAGCCGCTCTGGTAGAACAACTAGCAACCAGGAAATAGGGTAGTAGAATGGAGTTATTGTAATTATAAACGTAAGTAGCAGTATAAATTGTAATGTCGGATAATTTTTTAATCCGTCTGAGATATTTTCGCCAGTTCCACATATCCCTACTGATCTATCCCTACTGGTAGCGAAGGAAGGACAATATTTAACGGCAGGATGTTTAGCGAAAGGCAAAGTAGACGAGTAAACGGGTCACCGCCGCTCATAGACATCTGTATTATTATTAGAGGGTTTTTGATGCGCTGTTAAACTTGAGGACTAGGATGGATTGCCTCATGTGCCGGAAGTTACACTGGCTCTCTTACCCTTCAAACCGAGACACAAAAATACAAGCATTTCTGCTTTACGGTAGAAATATGAGGGTGGTACTTGTAAAATTGTCACCGGAAGATCGTTGAAGTGATCAGAGCTCGAGAGAATACTAAGCTGTATCACTTTGGATTCTGCGTTACGCGAAATGGATATAAGGGGCCATCTATAAATTACGTCACACGAATTTCATGATTTTTGGAGAACCCCCCCCCCCCCCCCTTCCTTCCTTGTCACAGGTGGTCGCATTTGTGTGACCCCCTCCCCTGGTGTGAAGTCACATGTTTTGGAATTTTAAAATATATTTCTATTTAAAATCTGTTTTAATAAAATCAAACATTTTAGAAAATTTACAAAACATCAAATCAAATGAACGATACAATATTTAATCATTTTGTGTCCATGGACTTTGAACCCATTCCTTTATGTTATGATTTCTTTTAAGATTTACGCATGTGACGTCACGAAGCTTTTGACTCGTCCCCCTCCCCTTGTCATACGATGTCGACCCCCTCCTCCCCCTTAACGTGTGACGTAACTAATGGGTGGCCCCTAAGTAGTTACTGTGATAAATCTTCAGAATGTATTTTAAGGCTACTTGCTTCAATATTTATTCCTGACGGACTAAAAACTCTTCCTCAGTGTTACCGTACTAAGATAAATATTTGAACTGATTTTTCTACCAAATAGATGTTACTATTTAATGTATGTTATTACTTATTATAAAGATTTATGTATAAACTAACTGATAAGTAATACATGAATATTATTGGATACATTACTCAAACCATTTGTATATTAAATTAGATTTACGCCATAAATAAAACTCAAGTGTATGGTCGCAGTTTGGTTTTATTATTGACATGGAAAGACAATCACTGACCTATGTAACAAACAATTCACAATTTTTTTATTATTTATGATAATAGATACAAAATCGGTGAAAATTACAATATTGTGATGTTTTTACTTCATCAAGTATCAAGTGTGGATCGGGCATTAAGGATCAACCAGCGAAATTAGAGCTACTCCCGAAAAAAAATCATTACTCAGTACATCTTTACTAAGTATAGTATGGTAATTAATTACCTTGGTATTTATGTTATTGTTGTGAATACAATTCTCTTATATTCATTTTCTCTGCCTGAAGGTTGCCTGGAAGAGATCGCTCTTAGCGATAAGGCCGCCTAAATTGTACTTCACCATTTCCTTTTTGATAAAGACATTAGAATTAATGTTACACGGAGGAATATTTTTTTTATTAATGTTTTAGTAGCCTCATATTGAAACAATAGCCGTTTCTACTTGTTAATGTTTCACTATGAAGATACTAAAACATTAAAAATTTCTTCTTCATCCGTGGAACAATTATTCTAATGTCCACTTTTTTAATATACTTTTTTTCGGAAGTGACTCTAGTTTGTGCAGTTTTGACATTCGAGTTCCCTGATAAAATGTCTGAAAACAACATTAATAAAATAAGTAATGTCAATATAATGTGATAGATATAAAATGTCCAATACCACTTGTCAAATTGTACTTTTATAATTATAACCCGATCAACTCTCGATTTCATAATATAGGTATAACAGAGTAGGACACATGGATCGCCATACATGTACAGTTAAGGGTAACCATTTGGAACAGAATATCAATTTCTTATCTAAAATTATATAAGGTCCTTTTTTATTAGTAGCAACTATTTGGAGGAGGGTATGTGCTGGTCACTTGTACCACTTTACACGAAAAAATAACCCTGTTGTATGAAAATTTTCCATTCTAAAGAAAAATAAACCCCAATATTTTCCGCCTTGGTGGCATAAACTCATCCATGTCATTATGAATGAAACGAGTTTCATTCATACTTCTTATTTCAGTATTAGATTAGCAATAATTCATTCATTTGTAGAATTTTCAAACAAAAAAATTGTCATTTTTCTCGAAAATCTGATATAAATTAAAAATAAATCCCCTATCGTTATTGTTATGTATAACCTATAGATGACACCCTAGAAATATTTGCCGCTAATAAAATAGGACGCTATTTTTGGTACAAGCCTAAATTGAAGTGGATCTAAATATCTACTGTTTCCCTTAACTATAATGTACATGAGTTTAGTATGAATCGTATATTATTCACAACCGTTCTTGGATCATTTACAATGAACAATTAAATAACAACAAAATGAAAACAAAAACGGAATTAACATAAAAACAGAGCCTATACTTGAAATCAGGGTACCTACATAGTACTAAAGGATTCCAAATGTTTTTGACTCTCCTTACTTAAGGCCGTCACAGACGGGAGCCATAATAACAGTAATATACAGATATTGAAGTCTGATCAGGAATATACTTAATCAAGACAAGTACCACTGGTACTTTTATAAACTGCGTTATGGAGATCGCCATGCAAAACATTTAGTTCATATAAATTTCCCCCGTGATGGGGAATTAATCTATTATAATCCTGGTCAGGCTTTACAATGTATGAATATATCTAGCTGCCATGTGTGGGCTCCTGAAGGATCATATGGAAAAATAAGTTGAAATATATTTCGCTATAGGTCATTATATGCCTTCGCGACGCTGCTTAAATCGTCTGCAATAGACGGAACAGGCCTATGAATAGGTCGTATTAATATTTATTTAATATTATAGCTCCCGTCACTAACGGCGTTTACAGTAAGGGCGTTTTCAGAGTCGTGGGTATTTCGTCATGCACGCGAGTTTGCCCGCATGTCAAAGGCATTCACAATGTCAATTTGAAAGGTTTCCACGGAATGCAGGTTTCACGCAAAATGTTGTATGAAACAATTTGCTTCTTCGTTCATTATGCGAACGGCTAAGGAATGGAACAGCCTGCCGGCGTCTGTATTTCCCGAAACCTACAACCTTGGGATCTTCAAGGCCAGAGTGAATAGGCATTTACTGGATCCGCATGCTCCATCGTCGACCTCATCTTCGCTTACCATCAGGCGAGATCGAGGTCAAATGCGGGTTTAGTTATACATAAAAAAAAAGATGCGTCGAACACGCATGCGGAGCTAACCCGCGTGCGTGACGAATTACGCACGACTCTGAAAACGCCCTAATATAAAGATCTATTGCAATGCAACAGAAATCTATGTGTTAGAAAGAAGGATCAAAAATTTAATAATCCTATTCCCATTACTTTGCTTACAAAAACTCTTCCACCTCCATACATCCTTATAAATATCTACTTCAATGTCAGTATCTTAGTACAAAATCCCCTAAACGTTTCAATATATTATGGTCTCTACTCGACATATAGAAAATTGGTCATTTTAATTGACGATAACCACAGATCTCAGAACTTTCAGCGACAAAGACTAGAGGAGTATATGTTCATACACTTTGGATAAATTAACATAAAACTACAAACTTGAATTTTAACTGAAAAAGGAAGATAGATCCACAAAGGCGAAATTTAATTATACGTGATGTAGCCATCTTGGATTTCCGTGAGTCTGTGTAAAACAAGTGAATATCTATCTATTCCTAAAGGGTGGTCGATATTAATCAGGATACATTTATGTTTTATTATCTCCATACAGATAAGATGTTCATCCCGTCTTGCTACACCTTCTAATAAATTTTTAAACCACTATTACGTTACACCGCAGTATAACACCTACTACAGATAAAATATTTATAACAATATTATTTAATTAAAAAAAAACATTTTGTGAAATCAGGTAGTTTAAATACTTAAAACGTCAAGCCAGCACAATTAATATGTAATGACAATAAATTAGTTGATAAAATTATATGAGCACGTTAACAATGTCTTTATGAATAATAAATTAAATATTCACATTATATTTGCAACTATATCAGTCTTAAATTAAATAATCGCTACCAATCATAAATATAAAATGAGCCTAGGTGCTTTTATAAAGTTGTAAGTCGACTAAAGTGTAAAGTTTTTAATGACGAATTACTCCACAAAAAATATAAAGGAAATTGAAACCAAACGCACTTTACACTGCAAGTTAATCATATATATTAAAAAAATTCCTTGAAACAATTTTCTCAGCCGATACAAATCACAAATCGAAAAAATAACTTTGGAAATTGGTTACAAAGCAATAGTTAAATTTAACTAGTGCTATGGGTGATTACCCATACATGAAATCACCATCTTGCATCCAAAAATATTTCATGAAACAAACACACAGATTTAAAACCCGTTACAACAAAACAATTAACATACGTACGTGGCAATAGGAGGAAAAAGCAGTCACGGATGTTGCAAACATCGTGCAAGTGTTACGTAAAATAAAAACTAATCCTCCTTATGTATCTAATTTATATATTGTACCTACATGAATCATCCTTATATGACTTACAAAACTTTTTTATGGGTAGGTAGAGTCGGCCAAAAAATTGGTTTACCACCGTAAGGTTGATGTCAATTTGCACGTCGAACAATAAGGACTATTTTCGACTGCATGCCTTTGAAAGTTCCTACCAAGTATGAACCTTAATGATATTTTCATTCAATTGAAGATTTAGCCAAAACTTCTTGGCATACCGTACAACCTGATAGAAGAAATAACGCAATAACCATTCAAGGGACATACTTTATTATAGTTTACTGAAAGATTGTTACTATTGTTAAATTATATTGTTTTTGGTTAATCATGATGTTGTGTTGTCGCAAAATTAATATTTAAACTTATTAAAAGGTTAATTTATACTTTATACGGTTTCCTACAAACATTTCAAGATGAAATTCATATTAAAAGTTCTAAATTATATTCACGTGTATAAACTTTTGTATGAAATCCAGCCCGTGATATAACCAGGTTTTGCGTTATTTCAGAGTGTGTTGTACTAACCAACTTTATGATATTCTGAAATAGTGCCACTGTGCATATTTTCTTTTTATCCCTTTGGTATCCAAACTACGAAGTACGTTTTATCCAAATATCACACTTTATGCCCGTTAAGCACCGTAGCCTTTCTAGAATTAATTACACCTTTATATTTAGGTAATACCTAAAGCCTCCGCATTTCTGCATCCCATCTCCTACTTGTCTATAAAATTACTATATGGGGTGTAACAAAACCCCCTATAAAGCCGAATAGAAGGATTCAGTATCCATAACTGAACATATTTTGTTCTACGACTTTCTGATTTGCTCCAAAAAACTCTTCATATAATCGATCAGCTGATCGTCCAAAATGTATGGAGACTGAGCTGGCCGCTTTCGGCTTAATAGAGTCTTCTTCTACATCTTACACAATGCAAAAATACTACATCAGTAAATTATATTTCAAGTAGTGATTCCTTTCACAAATGGGTTTACATTTATCAGCTAATTCCCTTGTTTCTTATATCACCTCTATAGGTACCTATTGACAATATAATCGGGTAAATACAATCCTACCGTTTATAAAGATTATAATAGTTACTAAAAAAAACTTACTCAAATTATGAAATAAAGAACGGTAATTTCAGTGATTGGATTTGTGCCATTTCGTAACTCACCAGAGACGACGATTTTTATAGATAAAAAATCTACCGTAAGACCAATTACTCATAAGCTCTTAAATATTTATTTATTATAATAAGAGTTACATGAAACATGCTTCGAAGCACAAAATGAGGTCCTTATGGAAGTTAGATGACGTGTAGCGAATATCCAGTTGTGAACTGTCTAGTTAACGTTATATCCAGTTGTGAACTGTCTAGTTAACGTTATATCCAGTTGTGAACTGTCTAGTTAACGTTATATCCAGTTGTGAACTGTCTAGTTAACGTTATATCCAGTTGTGAACTGTCTAGTTAACGTTATATCCAGTTGTGAACTGTCTAGTTAAAGTTATATCCAGTTGTGAACTGTGTAGTTAACGTTATATCCAGTTGTGAACTGTCTAGTTAACGTTATATTCTTAATTATTATCTTAATTATCCTTTGGATTAATAGGTTACAAACCTTTAGGTTTGGTAGGTAATAGCATAAACTCTAATATTCCTTGGTAATTGCTACACCTTAGAGATATCTTCAATTCAACTCACACTTTTTAACAAATACTCCGCCGTTCCAATCTAAATTAAATGAAGGCACGAGGCGCACTCCCACACATTATATCACATACAGACAGAACACCAAAACAATTCAAATGTCAGCCTTACAACTATCTAGGTATTTTACGATACGTGGTATACGCTTAAAAGCATCTTTTTTTTTACTTTTTCTAAATATTATTATCACATTTACGAGTATATCCTTTATTCTAGCTTGAAACGATACATTAAAATGCCATTTTTTGTTTATTTTTTCTTAATTATATAAATCTTATAACATTCTGAAACGAATAGTTTTGGTTCAGGCGTAGTGCGTGAAGGATATTAATTGTTAAGTACATGCAAAATGTTAGAAGTAATGGCACAAAGAGATAAATGAATTAACATTTAGATATACTTAGAGTAAGAGAAAATCCACCATATCCTGGGATGATAATTAATAACATGAACAATTTGCTCACAAATTTTTGGATTTTTTCTTTGGTCAAAATTGTCCACGTACGGTAGCGTAAGGTACAAGCCCTAGCGAAACTAACTCCACACCCGAAAAAAAAATTCATCCAGAATTAAGGCATTTATCAAAAAAGTCGTCAGTAAAATTGTTTCACGGATGTAATTATTTTTTTTAAATAATGTTATAGTATCCTCATAGTTAAACAATAAGAGGTAGAAAGCGGACGTGTTAAAAGTGGCCACTTTAATACTAAAACATTATTTTAAAAATCTTCATCCGACAACAATTCTATTATCTACTTTTTTTAATAAATGCCTTAATTCAAGGTAAATTATTATTTTTCAGTTGTTAGTTTCGCTACTACCTTCAAATATACAATTTAAGGCGAGGTTCTACGCACACAAGCGCCGCCAGTCGAAAAAAATTCATATTTGTTTCATTATTAAGTTTTATTTAAAAAACTTACCCGAAAGGATAAGTAGTATTTTTAAGCTAGCATTTCCTTCCTGAGATGAATTCCTGAAGTTACTATTACGTACGCATTCTCGCCAAAAGTGGACTTTTGGCAGAAATTCAAATTATAAATAAAGTCAATCCCTATGGAACTATTCCGATTGAACTGGACATCAGTTGAACTTGTCGGTTTCATTCTATCGACAGATAAATAGAAATTGAGATTGTTGAAAATCTAATTAAACAATATGTAGTTCTATTTTAACAAAATAATAATTATATCACATATTTGCAAGGGCATCCCATAACAGGCAGCCGAGCAGTGTAGGACCGACAAGCCGCCTCTAAAGAATGGTGATGCTTCAATACGGAAGACGAAAATTATAACATAAATTCCTATAGAACATATATCATCTGACTTATGGCACAAGACAGCTTATTCTTCACAAGGCAAAACAGATTTGGATTTGATGACGTTTCACGCACAAGGGTACGTCACAATCACAATGGTAGCACTCGGTTGATGACGTACCATTGTGCGTATAACGTCATGCAATCCGAAGTTGATTTGCCTTTCTTCTTGTGCCATGATCTGACTCTGAAATGATGGGTACATGGGAAGATGGGGTTGATTAATTGTTTCTCACACCAATAAGGGGTAGAGTCTGAGATATTCTACTGTACTGTACTGAGATATAGTATCAGGTTCTATTAGCCAAGCCATAGCAATAAAATAAAACTATAATTAAATTAACATTCCCCATTCTTCAACTGTACCCTTCAAATATAAATAACTTAGTCAAAGTTTTCTATATTATGTTCATCAGACAGGATAGAAAAGTCTAAAATATAATATTATTTCAACAAAAATAAAAGAAAGAATAAAAAGAAATTAACCAAAAACAATTTTAGCTCCTTTATCTCTTTATGAAACAACAAAACGTCTACCTTGTTACATAAAGTAGACTTGTGGTTTGTCCAATCGATGCGACAAACTAAAATCAGAGGTGCAATACTAAAGCATGCGAATTGTAACAATGGAAAATTACAATAACGATTATAAAATTATAAAATATCAAACATCCATGAAAATGAAGATTTTTTTTAGTTTTTTTTAAATAGGAACTGTACGTTCATAACTAGACTTAACACTAATGACTTTAAATTCGTTCGCATTACAGCCATAGCAACGACATGAATTACTTTAATTTGACATATCATGAGGGTAGGATGGAGTTAGAGGAGTCATAGGCTGAGTCTGAATGGTCACTCTCGGTGACCGTTCGAACTTCATCCTGTCGACCGGACTGGAGCCCGGAGTGGAGCCCGGGGTCAGAATACCCGAGTGTCTCACCGGTCCCGCACTGACTATGTTCAGACTGGTGAGATTGTGCTTCGGAATGGTGAAGGTCGGGAGATCCTTGGTCTTAATGCTGTCGTATATGCGGACTAGTTTGTTGCCATCGACCCTTTCGATGTTGATCGGTCGGGTGTGTGGGGAAGCTGTGACGATAAGGCCGGGTACCTTGGGGGGTATCCGGGGTGCTTCGGGGGCGGGAGGGGCGGCGGGCGCGGCGGCTGGTTGGCTCGCGGCCATGTGTTGCGATATGGAGTGGTTCTTAAGCCCTTGGGCCGTTTTGTAGCTTTTGCCGCATTGGCATTTGTAAGCCTTTTTTACCCTGGAAATGTAAATGTCCTCGTCAAATATTTTGAACGCTAAGGAATTTTTACATGGAAATCGCGTCTGCCAGTTGGCGCATGCGCTGTGAGCATCTCCTCATTAAATCGCCCATTAAAATGTCAAATGTACCAACCACATCATCATTCTAGAGGAGAGGGCGCTATTTGTCCGATTTCTGTGGTTCTTGTCAAAAAAGTGTAACCGTACCAACCTAAGTAATATGCCTCAGTCGGTACCGTTTTTAGTGAAGATAGAGAGACGAAGCAGTTGATCAGACAGGAATCTATTTATTCAATAGGGAGAAATTAGCATAGAAATATAATACATAAAATATTACAACTCACTGGCTAAACTACGGCCACAAAATAGATAAGTACCAGAAAGGAAACTCGTTACTACAATCACACCCCGCGTCCTGTACAGCTCGGTGCTGGATCGACAAGGATGTTTCACCGACAGCGCGCGCGTGCGACTGTGTACAGTCTGGCAAAATAAAGTAGGTAGATATGGTAACTTTCCATACATTGATGTCAAATCACAATGACATTTCCATACTATTTCAGTAAGTGTTGCCTTATGGAGTGGATCCAGCAACATAACCTCCAATTGCACTTGAAATGCAAGACACTAGGCATTCCTAGTGCACACGACTCTCCCTTAATCTCGACGTTGATAAACTGTTGTTTTTTTTTCAAAACAGACGCCAAACTGTTCAAGTTATTTTCAAGATAAAAATACGGTCATTGTCCAAATTGCAGAGTTTAAATCACTAGCAGGGGCAATTCATTAAAGAAAAAAAAGGTGTTGTCTTTTTTAATATCTATTTTGCCAAACTGTAAGGGCCTGTTTGTAAGTGTAAGTTTGCCTTCTGGTACTTAAGTATCTATGTACGTTGTGCTCGGCATTTGTTGTAGTACCTACAACAATTTCAAAATTAAAAACTACACTACCTACTCATTTATGTTTTATGATACCAACACCTATTTTTAACTACTTTTAATATTTATATCTTGCAATCTGTTCATACCCAATTAACTACAGTAAGTACCTACAATATTTTAAAATATAGAATACCCATTTCTTCCAGAAATACTCTAGGGCAGTCAGCCGTTTTTTGGGTCGAGTTCCAGGGGTAATCCTTTTATTGTAATATTCTGGCGTCGGCAACAGTAGGTGTCTTCTAGAGGTTACAAAATAAAAACATATTCTGCACTCACATTTGAAGCGGAACCCTAATGTTTACTGGCTATTTACGCATGGTGATAGAAATATAGAACCCTAAGGGACACCGTGGCTAGGACGCTGAATTCTCAATGCTTCAGGTTCGATTCCAAAACACACCATTTTCAAATAGCTAGCCTAGACAGGTGGCGGCGATGGAATGGAGAACGCAACTCGTCACGCCTGGGTCCACACGGGAGTGAACAGCGGACTGAGGAGCCGCTTTGCGAAGTTGAATGTAACCGGAGGAATGTCAGATAAGATGGAAGAAATATATGATACGATGGATGAGAGGCGGCTAGAACTCTTTTTTAATTTGGGGGGGGGGGGGGGGGGGGGGGTTTATAGTCAAAATCTATGGATATTGTTTAGCCATATTCCCTCTTTATACTCGTATACAAGTTGCCCCAAAAAC
This sequence comes from Hofmannophila pseudospretella, assembly GCA_947369225.1. Taxonomy (NCBI): domain Eukaryota; kingdom Metazoa; phylum Arthropoda; class Insecta; order Lepidoptera; family Oecophoridae; genus Hofmannophila; species Hofmannophila pseudospretella. The sequence continues at coordinate 4,449,974 of OX376321.1, read as the reverse complement.
CATGTATATGGGTATTTTGTGATACTGTTTCACCGTTTTAACCTTGTTTTGACGTTAGTTTTCGAGTAAAAATAATGATTACCGGTATTTATTACCCGACAAAGGGCAACCGACGTTTTGGAACCTGACTTTTTCAACTGTCAGGTCAGGCAATGGGTATCCTTTGTCCGGTAATAATTACCCGTTTTGGCACGCTTTCTAAGTAGGTACTCACTTGCCGTCCTTCTTGTGTCCATTCTTGGAGTGGTACTTGATGCCGTTGACATTCTTGTAGCGCTTCTTGCAGCCCGGCACTGGGCACGCGAAGGGCTTCTCCTGCGCCGCCGGACCCAGAGCGCCTGACGCCGCGCTGCCGTTCAGTCTGACCAGTCATATTCAAGTGCTTATTAGACTACATTGGTGACCTCAACGGCGAAGCATGTATGAAACGAAGAATGTCTACAGTTATTCTTCTATCGAATAAGGGAGACGTGTCAAGGCAGAGATTCGTGGTGCTCCATTTTCTGACTACCCCGCATGGGACTTAGCGTGAAGTTATGTTTGTATTAGACTACACTAAATTCAGGTGAAGGCATTATCCTCCATGGGTCTATATGTTGGACTAAATTGTTATAGTCATTCAGACCCAAACCCAAAAAATACAATCTATCAATTGAAGCCCATGGTACTTTGCATAGGACTAATCGATGCCATTGGCGGTCTTAGAAATTAGTACTATGTAACTTGAGCATTTACTCCTTCCCAAGCTGAAAAGCTCTGCGCCTTACGAGGGTATGTCTATGTGCAGTCAGTTGGTAGAATGTGGTACGACCTCTGCAAATGGCACCTATTTCTGCCGCACAGCAGCAATACGTTTTGGTTTGAAGGGTAAGAGAGCCAGCTTAATTCCCGGCACATGAGGTCCTCCATCTGACTCCATACGACTATCGAATAACTCCGCTAATTCCTTAATGAATTTAAGTATTTATATTTTATTGTCTACTTTTGGAAATACTAAATAGGTACGTACGACCGATTCTTTACTGGCGCACAAGCCCTGAGGCTTATGCCAGTATTGTGTTATTAGTTTTATTTAAATAAAGCAAGAAAAAAAATCGAGTCCTCAATGTTACCAGTGCATTATGATATAGCGTGAGATGTCTATGGGCGACGGTGACCACTTACCGTCAGGTGGCCTGGTTGCTGCTTGCTGGTTTGCGCTCTCGCATCATCATATTCGCGTGTTCAATATCAATCGCTGATTCTGATTTTAACTTCAGAACCAGCAATTGATATTGAACACGCGAGTATGATGGAAACTGGACAGAGAAGGGAAGAGAGGTGGACAGGTTTACAGAGATCTTGATGTTAAGGATCGCCTGGGTTAGTCTTATCTATTTCTGCCGTAAAGCAGAAATGCTTGCGTTTCTGTGTTTCGGTTTGAAGGGTAAGAGAGCCAGCGTAATTTCCGGCACATGAGGCATTCTATCTTAATCCTCAAGGTTAGCAGCGCATCAAAAACCCTCTAATGAGGTGAGATGTCCATGGGCGACGGTGACAACTTACCATCAGGTGGCCTGTTTGCTCGTCTGCTCTCCTTATTTAATAAAAAAAAAGATATATACGCACTTGACTCCGTATCGCAGTATGAACTCTGAGCTGTATTCCTCCACAGTGGTCCAGGAGTCGTTGCTGTCCTCTGAGGGGCTCATCATTTCGTCCTCGTCCATCTCGCTCCCTGCAATTTATTACGATAACTATCGGATGTGTATTTCATTTCATGTTAAACGAAAGATCGAATACGAGCGGCTTTAAGGAATAAGGAACTCCTGACTCCAGGTTAGGGTATCCGACATAACTGCGGACGAGAACGCCTAGCCTGACAAACATGGGTCTGCCGAGCAAATACACGCAGACTCTGAATGACTGCCTGCGCTTTGGAAAATAGGACAACCTAACAGGAACTGAACCAGAAACCTTTTGCGGATACACACCGACTCCTATGCCAAGAGGTAGGTTCGAGTCATGTGAAATAAACTGTGAGATTTCGGTTTTTAACCCCCAACCTCCTGAGGAAGGCGTGTTACAAGTTTTACGCGTTATTCTCTTGGTCTGTGGCATCATAACTCAACAGCCGATATAATCTGATTTGGACGCGGATTCTTTATTTGACAGATAATTTTGTTATGAGTGTACTTAGCCATGTCTGATAAAAATTAGATCAGGGATTTCCAAGATCTTAGAGTATCTTTGATCTAAGGTGGGATCTCTGGAACGGTAACAGTTCGGTGGCTCGAGTTTGAGCTCAAATGTCCTAAACATTTGAACATGGTGCCCTTTCCACATCTGGAATCTTGACCTGATGATGACCAGAAAAAAGTAAGGCAATCTCCACAATGGTATGTGGGGGGTTTAACTTAAAGTTATTAAACTAGCTACCAGTAGGAGTGCTGCTACGTATGGAGGGAGTTTTCGGCGCGGAAAGCAAGCGCTGGCGCATGTCGGGCACGGGCGGCATGCTTTGATACTCGCGCCGCGACGCCTCCGTGAAGAATTTGAGCACATAACTCAGAGGAATGCACGCTGGCTGCGACGCCTCCTTCTGTTCTACCACTGCAGGGTCATAGTCTGAAACAATACGACAGAAACTCTTTGCTCTTCATCTTCTTTACATAAAGGAAACAACATCCATTTCAAATCAGCTGTTCAATAAAACCTGCAACTGTTTACATTTAAAAACAATGCTAGAATAAAACAATCAATGCGGAGGCGTATTAAATATCACAAATATTTCTGTGACTAAAATACAATACAAATATTCGCGCATTATTTTAGCTCCAACTCTATCAATGTTGACAACATTCCAACATTGATAAGACGTAATGGGGACGATCATGGATTACATTACACGTATAGAATAGCTAAATCGATTGAAATCAGGATGAATATTTAATATTTACCGATATGCACGTCTTCAATGTGTTCAATTAAATCCGCTAGTCTTGGAAATGTTATGCCACAGCCATTGAATTTACATATGTTTATCATGAAGACGGCCATGTCGTTGAAATGGTAATGCACTAGTCAAACGCAAGCCTATGCTAAAGCGGAACTTAACGTTTATTATTTTTGTTTACTAACTAACCACTTGAGTATTCAATATAGAATTCGTAAAATAATAATCAAATATTAATTACAAAATAATTATAATACATCTAGCGTAACATTGAATAGAAAATTCAATAAAAAGTATTTAAAGAATCTGTCATTCGCGCAAATTGATCAATAGTTGGCTGCACCGACCGAGCTGTCTTACCTATCCACCAATGGCAACGCGAGATTTATACTCTGTTTCACTTTAGCATTCAGTAATTGAACATTCCATTCCAAAGGCCGGTCTCCTCCTTCTCGGTGTTCTTTGGTAAGTGCGGCGAATTGTGAAAATAATAATCGTGAAAAAGTGCTGAAATATCAAGCCATCGTCAGATAAAAAGTGAAAATACGATTTTGTACGGAAATATAGTGGGTGATAGTGCAAATATTTTTTCGTGTATATGTAAGTTGTCACAGAGGATATCTTTCAAACTTCATTCAGCTCGCCGATACGGCCATCTTCCGTTGATAATTTTCATTTTTCTTTGCGGTAATAATTATCAGGTAAATACCTGTAAAATTTGGTGTACCTACAATGATACCGGGGTTGTTAGCTTTACATAAGAGTGTTGACTGGGCGGTCCCAGTCTCCGTTACGTAGTCTCGTAAATTACGTAACGTTCTGCGGTTCGTCGGTCAAACGTCAACTCTTGAACCATCTTCAAGTGTTCATAGCAAGGAGTCGATATCCTAGTAATAGATCCACAGCCTACAAGACTTAGGTGCTCATCTAGTGTACCGTTTCTTTCAGTTGTCGCTCACCGCACCTAAATAATCACAAAAATGCTGTCTGCTGCCAGATTGATCGCCCCTGCAGCCAGGTCTGCCGTAAGTAGATATTCTTATTTGATTTATCCATAATTTGCCGGTTTCTAACACCCATGACTGCCTGATAACACGCCTTTTGCAGGATGTGTTATCATATGTGACATTTTCATTATTTGACCTTGTTTGTGCTCCTGTACGTAAGGTACCGGCTTGTATCTTCAGTAATGAGAAGAGAATAGGGTTTCTCATACTTTTTGTAGCATTTTTATGTATATTACGACTTGACTGTAATTACATAATCAAGGTGCTAAATAAAATTCTACCTAACCTTATCATTGATGAAGGATAGAGTTGTGATAAATTGAATGAAATCTCAATACATTCACAGCAATGTGGTTAGATAATTATGGTAATGGAATCTGCCCTAGACATATTTTTTTACAGCATATCTATCTGCTTGTGAACATTCCAGTTACCATAAAAATCAAAGAATATTTGGAGACACGGTAATACATATTTTAAATTAAATTTTACAGTGCTTCACCAACACAGCCCTGGTGCGACCACTAGCTGCACTCCCCACACAGCTGATGCCTGTGACCTCCCAACTCTCAGCGGTGCGGACCATCCAGACCACAGCAGTCACGAAGGACATTGACTCCGCTGCCAAATTCATTGGTGCTGGTGCAGCGACAGTTGGTGTGGCTGGTTCCGGTAAGCAACTCTACAACTTTATATCATTTTGTGATGTCTTGTGATGTTTCCACTTTTAATTTTATAACCCATTCACTGATTAACCAAAAATGCATGTTTGAGCTCTTATCTGCTCTGCTAATCATTACCTATTATTCAAAATTGGGTACAAATGTTTTGTACTAGATAGTTGTAATTTGCACAAAATACTGTTCAGGTGATTGCATAATAAGGGCCTTACACTTATTAATTCTTGTGAAGACAAATTAGAGTAGCTTGGAGTTCAAATCAATTGCACGTTCAGCCAATTCAACTAACCCTTTCCTGCTCACTAACAATTAATGTTTCTACAGGTATTGGTATTGGTGTGGTGTTTGGATGCTTAATCATAGGCTATGCACGAAACCCTTCCCTGAAGCAGCAGATATTCTCATATGCTATCTTGGGATTTGCATTGTCTGAAGCTATGGGCCTGTTTTGTCTCATGATTGCGTTCCTAATGCTGTTCGCCTTTTAGACATGCAATTATTATTTATTATGATTTATTTACTTTTTTATATGTCAAGTTTTATTGTAAAGTGTAAAAAGTATAATGCTATAATTGTGGTGGCCTCATAAATGATTTATGTTGCATTTTTTAAACACTATTATTATATACTGAATTGACGCTGTGGAGATGGCTAAAGGAGGTGAGATGGTTTCTTTTGTAGTTAGTGTAATAGTAGTATGGCAACTATTCTTTGCAGAGGCATAATACATAGTAGAAACTTTTAATTACTTGGCTTCATTGAGGTTATTTTCATGTGCGGTATTGGAATTTTTTTACGATGATTAATGTGCTGTCTATGTTGTCCTAATCTAAAAATCTCTATGCTTCCATATGAACTAACTACCTACCTATGTTTAGTGAATGAAGAGTCCACAGCAAGAACATCAAATTATATTCAAAACGTTTTCTGAAATGACTTTGATTGTTCTTCCAGTGGACTCTTCAAATGTGATTGTTCGTGTAGTTATACTATTTTAACCTTTTCAGGAGCGGGTATTGGAACAGTGTTCGGTTCTCTGATCATCGGCTACGCCAGGAACCCCTCCCTCAAGCAGCAGCTGTTCTCATACGCCATCTTGGGTTTCGCCCTGTCCGAGGCTATGGGTCTCTTCTGTCTTATGATGGCCTTCCTGCTGTTATTCGCTTTCTAAACTACCTACTTTTAAGAACACTACTGCCATCCCACACGATGAGGTTTCAGTGTATACTATCTGGAGTGGACGGCCATGGAATCGAATGTGTGGAAACCTCACCCTCATAGTGATGCAAGGACTGATGTGTAAATGTGTTACACTTAACTAGTGTGCGTCGTCATCAGGAATGCAATTATTTAATTATGTAGTATATAATATCTGAAAATAAAATGTTGTACGTAACATTACTTGAAAGCTAAAATTATTTCTATTCCTGATTTATGTAGACTGTTACTCAAAATCATGTTAATGAATAGTCTCGCAGAATAATTTATACTTAATTGTTAAAAGCCGGTGACGATATTATTTGCCAGTGACTACGTATTTTTGCGTGTGAGTATTGTCATCGGCTTTTGCAGTTTTCGCGTTATCTTGTTCGAGAATGACGGCATCTCTATTGTACATTTTTAGGGCAATTAAATGATACAAACAAACCAATTTGCCATTCTTTGTCACCCCGCCCCTGACCACTTCTTAGGGAGACCAGATAGCGCTTATATCACACCCTCCTGAAGTCTGGAATCTAATTAGGTGCCTAATAATTAAATGGAAATTCGTTCTGAATACATTCAGAGTTAAATTGTGGATGATTTTTTTACTATACTGGGTTTGTATTTAGGTATCAGCTAGAAATTAGTACATTACATATCAAAAAATTACCAATGAACGCCCTGCAAGTTCACAGAAATCGAAAGCAGCGCTCTATCCCAAATTGACAGAAACCTCATTCCAATTTGGTTTTTCGGTTTAGGCGATTACATAATTGAGGCATACATGGTTCCGACGAGGCAGTCAAGCGTCGCGCTCGAACTCTGCGCCAGAGTGCGAACATCACAAAATCGGACCTACTAGCCCTCTGTATAGGCACGCACCTTGAATTTCTAACTGGCGAACACATCGCAGAACCTGCTTTTAGATTAATAAAAGGTCGGCCTGTCCACTACGGTACCGCCAGTTCCCATTTTTACTACCGCGTTCCAGACAATAGTACTAAACACCTTTGGGAACTGAGACGAAATCCAAGACAGACAAAAACCCAAGACGATAACATATACAAGGTAACTTCCTCCATATTGTAGAATCTGGTGGCAGTGCTTTCATAATCAGGTCTGTTGTTCCATGATAGAAATGACCAAAAAATGACGACCAAGGCTCAGTCGATTAAACTTCTACAAGAATTAGAATAGAAGAAAGAAAAACGGAAGCTTATTGATGCGATATGATCTTACCAATATGACGAGGATATTTTTTTCCTCGTGGTCATACTAGTGTGACTACCAGTATGACCACGAGGAAACAGGTTTTGGGCAGATCCGATATAACCTTTTATACCATGAAAACCTTGTAAACTGTTTTAGAACGACAAGGTTCCATCCTATTCTGATTTTCACCATACTTATGTGGTGGTGCTTATGACTCGTGTAGAATTTCAAGTACCTACTTGAGATAGGAACTCCTTCGTAATTAGTTACTATTGGCCACTTACGATAAATTAATTTCCTTGGGGCAAGTTTCATCGCGCTAGAGCGTTGAGAACACGGAAATAACTCCAAGTGCGATGTGGGCTTATTAATATACAGTATATTATTTACTACTTTCTGAAATCACTAACCGAACTACAGAAGTCTCAGTAGTTCGGTAAATTTGTACAACCGAACTATTGAGACTGAGAGGGTCTCAACAGTTCGGCACCGGACAAAATAACCGAACTACTGAGACTAAAGGGATTTTTTTTGTCGGATAATATTGTTTTAGTCGCCAATAATGTTGGGCATGCTTCTTAGATTATAGATAATCTAAGGCTTGCTTGCATGAGTGCATACAGAAGGCAAGCAGAGACAAAATTCGACTACGAGAAAAAGGACAGTATAGGTAAATGCGCAGAAGTTACTTCCTGGAAGCAAATTCTCGCAGAGTTCGACATACAAAAGTCGAGCGGTACGAACGTCTTGTCACGCTCACATGTAATGTGAGCGAATGAAATAGGACTAATGTCGAATTCGAAATTCCTCCTGCGAGAATCGCCTTCCCGTGCGAGAGACGTCGCAAAAAGTAGTGCGTGGGTTCCACTGACCTGTAATATCTTGTCTATGGAATAGATATTACAGATCAGTGGCGTGTTCACTTCCGTCTCTTTCATCTGGTGTTCAAAAACCGTGCCGACGGTGTGCGTTACTACCTAGTCCTTAATAATTACAATTTATGTATAGAGTTGTGTATGGCGTGTAAATAATAAAAATTGAATATTATCAACAAGTTTATTGCAAATGAATATGTAATGAGGAAAATCAAGTTAATAACTCCACGATAATCTGAAAATCACAAAAGAACTTTTACAAAATCAATCACTTCCTAATTTAGAGCTTTTCCAGGCATTTTCAATGCTTTTGTTTCATACATGATATAAAAATTGCAAAATGAACACAACCCAATAGTTATCGGTTTGTACTCACTTTGCTTAAAAGATATTTGTTCTCAAAGAAATGTAAATCACATCACAACAAAATATGTGAAGTCGAGGTCATTTGAATTTCCTAATAAGGTAAACAAACCTGTTAATCAATATTTCTTCGTGATATATCATATCACATCAAGTTGAAAACCTTACTCATACATTAATTAATAAGATATATTTTTTTTAATTATCTTACCCATCATTAGTAAATTCATCAAACCATCGACAACGCCAATATGGTGGTTTGTTTATCTTATTAGCAAGTTCAAATGACCTCGACTATATATAGTCAATAACCATTTAAAGTCTGTCATCACTCATCAGTCAATAACAGTAATGTTACAAAAATCCTGTACTTGTCCTTACCTGTACCTGCCAATGTCATGAAAATTAAATTATCTTATCCAGGGATGCTCAACATCTAACTTTTTCAAATTACAACTAACCGTTGTAGTTGCAAAAACGTCCTTCAGTTAAGGCTTCCTTAAGTCTCATACCAACTCTATCTAGAGATACGACGTAGAGAGGCATAACATGATTTCAATGAAGACTTTAAAGACGTTTCGTGCAACTGCATTAAATCTGTACCAAAATCGTTATTTCTCTTTTGTATAACTTTACATGCGTCTTGTCATTCGCTATTGAGTTTCGCTCATTCCTGCGCTTCGTCAAAATACACGCCTTCTCTCTCATCGCGGTTTCAAATAAATCGAGTAATAAGAACCCGCGTATTTTGGTGAAAGCGCGTTACCGTTTGATACTCGAAAAGTTGGGAATGAGTGTGACCAAGTATTATGATTTAAATTTGAATGGCAAGACCTATGTTAATGTGTACAAAAAATCTATTCCTGCTTCAAGTCAAATCATATAAATACTTATTACAAAACGTCTACACTTCCTTGAGAAGCAATAAGTATAAGGCATATTATTATAGTAAACGTAATTATAATAGGTAGGTTCAAATATTAAAATAGTACACAAAAATTGTGGGATTCAATGGGAAAAGTTAACAATACATAATTTAGTCAGAAAAGCTAATCAAACAATTATTTGTAAACTTTACAATAATTTTACTTAACCTACAGCAAAACAAAATAAGGCATTTCTCTAATTAACGTTATCGAACATAATTTCCAAATACAAAAGGTCACATTCGCTTGTGATTCGAGTCCATAAAAACAGCTATAGCTCTGTTAAAAGTATAAACTGCAATCTGTTTTCTTTGTGAGATCATTACACTCGTAATATTATTTGGTCCAATAAGTTAAAAGTAGGTTTTCACGGACTCGAGTCAAAAGGTAAACTTACGCATTATGTTTGGCTCAACCTATATCCAGAATGTAACTTTACATAAAAATGTCGTCATCTATACCATTTCTCTATCAACTAATATTGATATTTTTCTTTATATTACACTCTAATATAAATAACTCGGTATGGAACTCTAGATCGCTTCCGTTTCGAACTGGGTGCCTTTGCTTATAATTATAGGTCCATAGGTTTCTGTCTGTTCTAACTTCAGCACTTGATGCTTCTTGAGAACAAGTAAACTGTAGAACTTTTGCGCCACCTGCCGACAAATAACATATACTGAACAAGGATTCGTTTGTGCACCGACATGAGTTTCGGATCAGGTAATGTTACAGTCACAGAAAGCTGTATGGCCTTGTCAAAAGGCCCTTTGTTTTAAGTAGTCAATTGCTCACCTCACTCTAACCTGCAACGGTATCGATAGTATCGCTGCCTAGATAGATTCGTAACGACACTAAAACTAAACGACACTCATATACTAGGTTGTGTAAGAGTGAGGGTCGACATATATGGATAAGCCCAACCGCCCGCCGCTCGACACCCTTTCACCAAAATACACGGGTTCTTATTGCTCGATTTATTTGTAACCGCGCGATGACGCGGTTCGCACGTGCGGTTTAATATAAAACGAGTAATGAGAACCTGTATTTTGACGAAGCGCGGCGGTCGGTTGGTTGTTTTTATATAAATCGACCCTGAGGGAGACATTACGTTTATCGAGTGACACAAAATCAGTACAGATGCCGCCGGCGATGACAGTTTGTGCAGTAAACAACTTTGGGACTCAAGTGGTATGGAAGCGATTCGTTCCTTTGCAGTGTGAAGTATGCATCAGCGCTGCGGACATGTTGCAGCACGCACCTGTTTCCTGATGTTGTGGCGCGGCGCGAGCTCGTCGAAGGTCAGTTGCATGCTGACCGCGAGCTTGGGCCGCATCACGGAGAACAGCTGCGCCGCTCGTCTGTTCAGCACGCGTTCCTCGAACTGCTCGTCTGTCTCGCCCACCTCGCGCTCGCCTTCCTCAGGCTGTCAAAAAAAAGTCAAATATTTTTATTGCAAGTATGTATATCAAGTACATTTTTACAAAGTCACTTTTTTTTAATCTACCACCGCTTCGTATGGTGCTATGGTGCTATGCTGTCGATACGAACATCAATAATAATCAGTGTAAGCCAAATATTCTTCAGAAACTCGTCAGCATATCGTCTATTTTACCTAAAGACGTTTTATATTACAGATTTTACCGGTCCCATTTTTGGGACTATTATGAAACTGTAACCTCCATTGCCCAGTTACTATAATCACTAGTCTCACAGCCAGAAAACAAATCAAGGCACCCCGATCTATGATCAGCGCTGTTGGCTGTTTCACAATGTCATCGAAATCTAGTCTTGAAAATTTGAACGAATAAAATGTCTACTATGTAGATGCACTTCAGAAAAAGTCTCATCAGCCTAGGCCGAGAGACCAAGAGGTAGACGATTTTCGGCTCGCAAAAATTGAAAGCGAATCATTTCGTACAGTTTGTTACTTTTTACTTTTCTAACCTGGCTTTTAGTGGAGACTTCTTAATGACAGTTTAGTCGATAGTCTTCCTACAGTAACTAAATAAAAAAATCCTAGGAATTTTGTGCTTACATGTTCAACGCTGAGCGGCAGGTCGTAGTCGTGCGGCGGACTCTGGTGGGCGTGTTGCTCGTCGTAACCTAGGTTTGTCATCTGCATGCCGCTCTGAAAGTAGTAATTTGTATGTTAGATACAAGATAAGAAAGAACTCGTGCCTCTATTGCCTTATACGCTGGAAAGGTAGTCAGTTATATTTTTTCTGACAGTAAATGTGCTATATTTATAGCAGTTTTCAAAGAGGCGATAAACATAGAACGGGTACAGATACCGGATAAGTTAGCAGCATGTATGATCGTAATTACTGGAGATGATTTATTTGACAGCGAATCAGCTGCTAAAATGGTCACGGAGTGTTGTACCTGGACTTGGTAGTCTGAAGGTTCCAAGAGGCCGTGTAGCAGCGGCTCGACGGGCAGCGGCGACACGTGTGAGGGCGCGGCGGGCGGCGGCGGCGGCGCGGGCGGGAGGGAGCGCGACAGAGCCGGCTGCTCCGCGCCCAGCTGCGGCATCATCGGCATCTGCTCCATGTGCTGCAGCATCGCGCCGTGCGACAGCCCTGTAACGACACGTGATTATATTACCACAGAATACACACAGAAGGTCCGCTCAATACAAACGCTCGAAAACGGCTCACGCGCTCCGCGTACAGGCGATCTCAGTGGAAGTCAAAGGAACTCGGGCGCGAAATACACGCGCTGTGACGCGATCGAGTGGTAGGTATAACTTTTCGTACTTTTAATAAACGAAATACATTGCTAGAAGTATCTTTCACAAGGCTGTTTCTTTTAAACTGGAAATTGTTACTGCACTAGCGCTACGGTCGAGTGACGTAATCAAAATCACGGACGCCCGGAGCAGACCTGTAGTACACACAGTATTGTGATATTAGTGCAAAGTGTTTATCAAAGGCGTAGCCAATAGGCATGTGCACCGGATTTTTTTAAATTGGATTTCTGAAATCTATGTATAAAACGAAAATTTTCAGCGAAATAATCGTTCGATATTTTCAAAAATTACGATGCTATGACGCTTTGAATGTGCAAGATGCTCAGTTGCCTAAAGTTTATAGAAGTTCCATACAAAGTGAACTCTAGTGACGTCACGACAATCTGATCCAGCAAGACACATGTATAGTCTGTAGTCAGACAGCTGGGAGATGACAGCTTACTTCTTTCTTAACTTATAGAAATCGTTAAAATATATGGTCAGTCAAAGCCCTAGCGCGCACTACGTTTAATCCGTGCGGTTTCTACTAGGTAAATGTATGAAGGTACGCGCACTACGATAGAAAATACGCATCCGGTTTTTATTCTGCAGTTTGCTAGATTCGTTGCGGTGCGGCGCCGCACGTTTTTTTCTATGGTGTTCTATGAAGCCGCGCGCACTACGGAAAAAATCCCTTCATAGGCCTCATGGCTACCATTTAATTATTTTTTTGTATTTAGTAATACCGAGGTAAATGCAGATGCATACTTTTATTTATATTTCGTAATCCAGTTTGACAACTTTCTAGAATGACATTTGCGACCCGAATGGCAAAACCAGCTTATTTTTTACCGTAGTGCACAGTAGATTTCTGTGGTTGTTTTTCCTACCTAACCCTAATATGATGGCTACTTTTATGTTCGTAATCGTTACCTGAAGGGGTCATGCCACCGTGCTGAAGTCCCGCCGGCGTCATTCCACCATGATGTAAGCCGGTTGGTGTCATGCCGTGTTCTAGACCTCCTGTAAAAGCCGGGTTTTATTTACCTGCGTCATTTTAACATAAAAATTGAACATTTTTCTTCTATTATTATAAACTATTATTATAATTAACTCTTAAAAAAATAATTAAATAAGTGGTGGTGGTGTATTCTATTTAAAATAAGAGGTGTACCTGACTTGTGTATAAGCCAAGGGTCCTAAATTCTTCGAATAATCTATCTATCTCTTCGATACAAGACACCGTTATTGGTTAGGTAGAAGTAGAGCATGACGCCGAACTCCCATGCGGGAGATCCGGGTTCGAAACCATACAATGCCATGTACCAATGACATTTTCGGATTTTTTTCGAACATTTACCGACTGCTCTAACGATGAAGGAAAACATCGTGAGGAAACCTGCATGTCTGAAAAAAAAGTTTACAAAGGTTGTGTGAAATCCACCAATCAGCAATGTGCCCGCTAGGTGGACCATGAGATGTAACCCTTGTGCAAAGAGAGGCCTGTACCCCAATAGTGAGGACGTTAAATCCCGCCACCTCACCGCTCCCCACTGCTACTCCTACCTATCCACAGTGGTAACTGTCATTGAAGGCGGGATCCCTGGGAGTGACTCTACGCTACCTTGGCCCCCGGACTATTTAAAGAAAGAAAAAGGTTGAAGAAGTAGGAAGAGAGGATCCCACTTCCCCCCTAGGGCAAATGGGTGTAACTTAAACTAAACTGTGGGGACGTTTATACTGTTGAGAGGTTTAAGTAATCAGATGTATTCTGACCTGGCGTCATCCCACCGTGGTGGAGGCCGGCGGGCGTGAGACCGCCGTGAACAAGGCCCGCCGGAGTCATACCGCCGTCCAGACCCAACCCAGGTGTCATACCACCGGGCGTCATACCTGAAAATACATGTCATTATCATCAGCAGCGCACTCTAGTCTACTGCTGGACATAGACCCGTCCCAGGGCGCGCCAATCCAACTTCGGCTCTTCTCACCCAAAATACGAGCGTATTTTGGGATATACTCGTCTATCCCGAACGATTCGATTCTACGACATTATGGGCGCGTGTGCACTGCACTACACGGTATTTTATCGGATCCGCCATTTTCCGGACTGTATAAATGTACCTGGTTGGTTAAGAAAATTAAAAAGGAAAAATTACCAATCAAATAGAAGTATTCTGTACGGCAAATGACGGATCCTGAAAATACCATGTAGTGCATATGCGGCCTGTGACCGGGAGGTCACTTCAGCATGCTAATCTTATTTATGGCTTCCGTAGTCTGTGTGTTCCGACTTTTACATACACTGGACTGATTGGACGTTACGATACTAGTCATCTTGAAACTAGTCATTTTGAGATACTAGGCATTTTGATACTGGACGATTTGAAACACTGGACATTTTGTTACACTAATGATTGTTAATCTGAAGGCTTCAGCATATGAGCTACGTAATCGGACCGGCACATTATCCGGCACTGCCAATAAAATCCGAATATATGTAGGTAAAAGGCTATCCGGTTTCATTCAACCAGACGTTGATGTTGCCCACTCCATTCTCCACACTACCCTGGCAACGGGCTAAACTCCTTTCGATATTTTTTTAGTATAGCTCAATTAAAATAAAATGTTTACGAGACATGCTTATCGCTGAGCAAAGCTCGCCCGGTAGTGCGATACTCTAGTGCAGGGGTGCTAAAACGGATCGCGGAAATATGTTCAAGAGTTTTGGTTACGTAATAACTATGTATTAGGTAATCTGTGGTTTGGTTAGTTAGTTTCACATGACATGAATGTTTTGGTCAACTTATTTGTGCGAGTCTGTGTTTTCTGAAATGAAAATATTGGCTAACTGACGAACATGTCATCATGCTTGCGATTGGCACTTAGTAATTATACCATCCTAAGAAAAGTACGCGGACGACGATATGTAGGATTGCAGTGCCATGCATCGACATCCAAAGATCAGTAATTTTAAAACTAAGTTTAGATATTATTTTTGATTAAGCTGAAAGTACAATAAAAACCTATTTTTGGTAATATGCCATAGATACACCATACAGTGCCCATATCTGCAGAGTCGATTGCTTTCGTCTAATTATGTTCAGGTAGATCGCCGACAACACAAGTTTGAGCATCCTTGCTCTAGTGGGACTCGATTATCGAACAACATGTATCGTTTATCTGTCGATCGAATACGCAGTAGTTGGCGACAGTGTCCTATCTTGTCTACTAATTTCGAAAGGACTATACCATCCTGACCTTCCCATCCTGGCAACACCCACACAATATCTACTTACCACCATGGTGCAAGCCAGCCGGCGTCATACCCAAGCCCAAGTCCACTGGTTGATCCCCGTGCAGTCCCGCTGGAGTCATACCGCCATGTGTGAGGCCACCTGCCGACAGATTCCACAACTATAGTAACATCATTAAGTTAGTTCTCAACCTGTATTTGACCTATATCTGATCTGATGTGATGAGGTCTAAGATGCAGTTTTAGAAAGGACATTAGACATCAAATACGGAAAGCAACCTGTTGCTAGCTAGACGAAATCTGAAGTCTTACTGTCTTATCACCAAACAAGGTTTCACGGGTTAGTTGCCTCATAGGTTAATTATGGTAGGGAAAGTCTAATTTGTCCCTAGATATAAAAACTCCAAAAGCTATTATTATGTATGCCTAATTTTTTTCTTCTTTATTTAAATAAAACTAATTACATGTCTTAAAACACAATACTGGCATAAGCCTCAGGGATTGTGCGCCAGTAAAGAATCGGTCGTACGTTAGGTACTATTTCCAAAAGGAGACAATAAATACTTCAGGAATTAGCGGAGTTATTCGATAGTCGTAAATGCGAGGCGCAGTATTATTTATGCCTTGCAGCAGCGTACCCGGTGTCAACGAACCTAACACGCCCGGCGCCCGAGCGAGCTCAGTATGCCACCTGATGACGTCACTGTATACCAACCTGGCGTCATACCCCGAGCGTTAACCCTCCGGGCGTGAGGCCGCCTTGCAGCAGCGTGCCCGGCGTCAACGAGCCCAACACGCCCGGCGTTAGAGGCGGCCCGAGCGAGCTCAGCATGCCACCTGATGACGTCACTGTATACCAATCTGGCGTCATAGCCCCGTGCGTTAACCCTCCGGGCGTGAGGCCGCCTTGCAGCAGCGTGCCCGGCGTCAACGAGCCCAACACGCCCGGCGTTAGAGCTCAGCATGCCACCTGATGACGTCACTGTATACCAACCTGGCGTCATAGCCCCGTGCGTTAACCCTCCGGGCGTGAGGCCGCCTTGCAGCAGCGTGCCCGGCGTCAACGAGCCCAACACGCCCGGCGTTAGAGCTCAGCATGCCACCTGATGACGTCACTGTATACCAACCTGGCGTCATAGCCCCGTGCGTTAGGCCTCCGGGCGTGAGGCCGCCTTGCAGCAGCGTGCCCGGCGTCAACGAGCCCAACACGCCCGGCGTTAGAGGCGGCCCGAGCGAGCTCAGCATGCCTGATGACGTCATTGATTTTAGGTTAACACAGATTCATACTAACTTCATCTAAGAAGAGTAACTAAAATAAAAGATTGATTGATCTTTAGGAACTGATAACTGAACAAATACGAGTATTGAAACGTATAAAAGACTATTCCTTTGTTTACAAATAATTAAGTGTTCACAGTATATGAGAATGTGACATGCTTTTAGTGCCATCACCTAAAATGAGGAGCAATGGGTTGATGAAATAAGCAAGCAGTCGATCTGTGAATTGAGATTTTTTAGAAGTCATAAAGAAAACACGTATCGCTCTAAAACACGCCATTTGATAATTAACGAATAACTTGTTCTTAATTTTGGCAAAGTCAAGTTTCACAGCGTGTGAACTGTTAAGACGATCGTTTGTTATTGACAATTGGAGAGGATGGCGCAATACAAAAAAGCGAGAAGGTTGTAAGCGTCTCTCGCTTCCTTATATTGCGCCGTCTCTCTTAATTGTCATTTGCAATTGAACGTTTCACAGACCCTTTAGAATAGTATTCGGATATGGCGTAAAATCGGTATCTGTCTTACATTCGCGTATAGCCATCTTTAACCGAAGTTTCCTTCAAGATTCTAATCTGATTATAAGAGGTCACTGAGGTCACTGATAAGAGGACTGTACAGGGGCGTTCTGAAAGTGTTCATCAGTTTTCAATTTCATTCCTTTTTCATATTCCGCGCGATAAGGTATACATAAATCAATGTAGTTACTACGTTTTAAAAATGTGCAGCGTTTAAAAGTAAATCAAATACATATGAAAGAAGTTTCTTACTTGTTGTAATCTGGTATCTTTTATTGCTTTGTAATTTCTGACATCGCAAAGTGATTTTTAACGACTTTTTGATATTTATGAACGAATTTCATAGCTGACAATGGAGACTATAACAGACGTGTTCATGCAATTGTAGACCTTAGGGTTGTAAAAACACTTTCTGACCGCGACTGTACCTGTATTTCAGAGCGACTTTAATGGAAAAGTGGACGTTACCTGGTGTGGCAGGACCTTCGTCGTCGGAGCGAGGAGTCTGGTATGCCGCCGGCGTCTCCGGAGCCCGCTCCGGTTCTAGCCGTGCACCACAAGCGGTTGTTATTGTTAGACATGGTTGTTATTGTTAGACATGATTGTGCGTTAGGGGTCGTTCATTAATTACGTAAGGGTCCCGATGGGGTGTTTAAAAAATCTCCACATAACCTTACTTACTTACTTACTCCGCTGGCGCAGCGACCCGAAGTGGAATCGAAAAATCTTACGTAAGGAGATTTGGGGGGTCCCAGAAATCTTCAAAAATGGGCAAAATCGTCCTTACGGAACTAATGAACGGCCCCTTAGGTGGCGTCTCAGGTTCAGTAATAAGGAGGTATGGCGTGAAAATTGTGTTATCATTGTCAATCATCCAGAATGTGTGCAAGATTATGGGGGGTTTCGGTTAGATTATGCATATGCAACGGTTATTTATCACGGTTAGTAGGGGTCCTATTGCTGCACTTTTTGATTAAAGAAAAACACTTTGCACTGATGAGCATTAGGCTTCCTACTAGGTCGCTTTGATAAAATATGACGGTAACCTTTTATCTCCTTATTTCTGTGATCCAAGATCATGAAAACTTCACAAAATGTGAAGAAAAATTCAAGGTACCATTTCGTCTTTATAATGAGGCACTCTGTATCATGAATGATGCTAGTTTTGAACGTAAAAACCGAAACCATGAAGCATGATATTGACTCCAGAAGTTTAGATTAGGAATGAATGGTAACTTTACACGTTACTTTTAGTTATGGGCTTAATAATAAAATTAGCAATGACAATGATTTATACTTACCAACAGAAGGTTCATAATCCTGTGGCACTGGCGTGGGAGGCTCCAATTCGGGTGGAGGCGGCGCTGGTGTCCCAGGCGGTTGAACAATCTGAAAATATTTGGTAAGTTTTAAAACTACTATATGAATGAATGAATGAATACTCTTTATTGCACAAAATTAGTGTGATACAATGCGTACAAAACGATTAATACAATCTAGGCGGTCTTATCGCTAAAAGCGATCTCTTCCAGACAACCTTCTGGTGGAGTAATTTTGGTGGAAAAAGGTAGGTGTTGTGCACCGTTTAATACAAAAGAGAGCAAAAATTTTAGGTGTTTACTTTACACCTACCCTCAGGGAAAAAAATATATATGAATATGACATACAACGCAAAGCGTTGCGTAGATGGAGCCACGAGCTCACTCCGTAAACAAAAAAGAAAACGAAACGTCATTTTTGAAGATATTATGGATTAATGGATTAATTTAATTTCTCAAAGCTATATTAAAATTGTGGTGATATCATGGCATATCGCCATTTCAAAATAGTCCTAAAAATCTGATAAAACAGCGTGGCGCGTGTCTGAAAGAATTTGGTGGAAAAGTACGTATCTACATGTTGATATTTGAAAGTTTATTAAACAAAAATCTTGTAAAATCATCCAATAATAATCAAAATAATCATTATTTATTTATCAAATTATTGTCATTGAAAGCAATAAATTTAGGTTACGTTATGTTTTAGAACAAAATCATTTTTAAGTCGTCCACATACGTCGTATTTTTGAATAGTTTTTTTAACTGTGCTAGTAGCGCCTCTAGTGGTAAAACATTGCAGTATTATCTCCTTTTGCAACATGAGTCATGTTGTAGGAACTGTCTGCAATAACCGCCCCAGCGATATATTACGATTCTGAATGTCGTGGTACGTTCACTATTCGCACCAATCGCAAGTCACAAAAAAGTATTTTAACTTCGCCCTATGCTCTAACGTTTGACGGGTGCTTTTTCTTTTGCTTTGTCTTTGCATACTTTATAATTTTAATTATACCTCTTCGTGTCTTCGTTTCCGGCCGCCGCGACGCACGGGCTCGGCGGGGTCGGGCGAGCGCGCTGCGTCGCCCTCTTCCGCTTCAGTTCGGAGAGTCATGTTGCGTTGGTATTTCTGTAACAAATCACACGTACAGTCGACCACAAGCTATAGTATACCATCTATCAAAAACCTTCGATTATATCTCAACCTTATGCCCTGCGAAACATGATACATTTCAGATTCTCAAATTTTGACGTTTTGTGTAGGTTGACAAAGCTTCTTTATTCTATCTAAGTATCTATTTAGTTTAGTTTCATTTTTATCAGATAATCAGAAATGTTAGATAGAATTTTACTCGGCAAATAATAATTTCGTTTAATTTCCATGTCTGTGCAAATAAATTATCCTTCTATCTTTCTCCATGGTCCCTTAGAGAAGTTTAGAAAAGTGGCGCGTCAAGGTTATTCTTGACGTTTCGTAGTTAAATCAAGATAGCTATTACCGATCTAAAATGATATCATGAAATGACGCGCTAATCAGAGACAGCGCTATCGCATTGGTATAGCTCCGTCTCTGTTTGGCACGCCATCTCATACCATTTCATTGTTTTGAGAGCTGCCCAGATCTCCAAAGAAGCAAAGAAAGGCCTCCACAATGCATGGCGCAGACAAAAACTTCATAACAATGTATATTCCCCGTCGCTTGCGCACACTTATCACAGCGGACGCCCTAAGTGGCTACGTATCTAAAGGGTCCGCGAAACGATCAATTGCAATTGACAATTAAAGAGAGACGGCGCAATATTAATAACAATATTAATATTATTCACATATAAATAACTACCATAGAAATGTACTCACACATACACACACACACATACACACACACACATAACAATTACATACTCCTACATACACTCACACACTAAATTATTGTTATGTTTGGATATGGAAGAGCGGGGCCTCCTGGCACAAGCATTATTTGCTTAAAAGGAGACCTCGATCACGGATATAAAAATGTTGTAACTTTTTAAGGAAAATAAATTTTTTTATTTTTTATTTTTTTTATTTAATATAAAAAAGCGGAAGGCGCTTACAACCTTCTCGCTTTTTTGTACTGCGCCATTCTCTCCAATTGTATTCATAATAATTGTAAGATATTTTTATTTCAAAAGTGCTGCTGAAAATTTCTTGCGCCGCTTCTTTCCTTTCAGCTACAGCACCTTACGAAGCAGTAGTAGAGTAAAAAAAAATGACGTAGTAAAAATGTACTACAAGGTACTTACAATAAAAACATTTTGATTTTGAAAAACCCCCAGTACCCTTTCAGTGCATCACCATATCGTTTCTTAACACTATCTCACCTTGAACAACACTCTGGAAGGTATAGGCCGCGCTGGCAAAGTGAACAACTTTTCAACTCCACCGGTCTCCTTCCAATGCATCAGCCGCCGTGTGGGCGGAGCTAGGTCGAGAGTCGTAACGATGTCCGATGTGTTGCTGAGTTGGTTCTTCATTTCTTCACCAGATATATTCTTCACTTCGTCGACGATCAGCTTGCGCTTGCGTTTCGTTTTTGTTATGCCTGGAGAGTGATAATCATAGCATATAAATAATACATGGCGCTATGTAAGGGATGTGCTGAATGCACGATTTTCCGATACCTTCCATAACCCTTTCGCACCTGAGATTATTTTTCTCAAGATTTTATTATTTTAGTCTTTACCTTTGAGCACGGTGGCGTCGACTGGCGCTAGCGCGAAGGATTCCTCGTCGTTCTGCAGCAGCGTGGTGCCGTCGAGGTCGCGCACGGGCTCCGCGGGCGCCGGCTCCGGCGTCGGCGGCACCTCGTCCGCCGTCCCGCCGCCCACGCTGTCCACGTCCTAAGATAACAATTATCATAGTTGATATCCATCAACATACATTGGATTTCCGCAAGGTAATGCCTGAATCCTCAGGCATTACCTTGCGGAAATCCATTATTAATTATAAAAAATATTTGGGGAAAAAGGACCCACCACTCACCTTCGGATTCGCGCTCCCCAACGATAACCAAATCCAGACGGATTTACAATCGCTAAGGATGACCCAATAATAGCGGAATATTGCTATTCATGTATGTCCCATTCATTTCATACTCTCTCAATCTTTATCTTGAAGCAAAGAGAAAGGACAAATGCAATCGCAAAGGGCACTAATAAGCAGATGTTTTGTCCTACTGAATCTATTCAAGATATTAATGTGAAAAGCAATGGTGTGACTTACCATAGGCCTGACCGAAGGCGGACGCGGCACCGCGGGCGGTGGCATTAGTTCCGCGGGCTCTTCCATCGCACGGGGTACCGGCTCGTGTGGCGGAGAACCACCCCAACTGTGTACAAAATCAGCAAGTATGTTACCAGTTTAGGGGCGTACAACGGGTGTCACTGACTTCATAATTATCATGGAGATTTCTCCGACGTTTCGGTCTACACTCTACTTAGGAGACCTTTTCTTTGACCTTTCAAGGAGCAAGAAGCGTACCACTCCCGGTGCGGTCACACTTTCCTTTTATACGAAATAATAATTAAAAATATCTCGCTTTAATTTTAGTCTAGGAATTTGTCACACAGAGCGCAGGCTGCGTACTACGGGTCAGACATCGTTCTGTTGATGCGTGATTGATGTCTACGGGCAGAACGCATTCTGCCTGTAGACCACGCTGTTGAACCGGAGGTTGAACCGACTATGTTCACCTTTTATTCTACTGCATACAATTGTGAAGATGAATGCACAGAATACACACAGAAGGTCCGCTCAATACAAACGCGTGAAAACGGCTCACGCGCTCCGCGTACAGGCGATCTCAGAGGAAGTCAAAGGAACTTGGGCGCGAATTACACGCGCTGTGACGCGATCGAGTGGTAGGTATAACTTTTTGTACTTATATTAAACGAAATACATTGACAGAAATATTTTTTATAAGGCTGTTTCTTTTAAACTGGAAATTGTTACTGCACTAGCGTTACGGTCGAGTGACGTAATCAAAATCGCGGACGCCCGGAGCGGACCTTCTGTGTGTATTCTGTAATGAAGGTTTCGCCTGGGGAGAAACCCTGTTTCGTATTTCTGCCGCAAAGCAGCTATTCTTGCACTGCTGTGTTCCAGTTTGAAGGGTAAGAGAGCCAGTGTAATGTGTAAACAGTTACATGAGGCACTCCACCAAGTCCTCAAGGTTAACAGCCCATCGAAAACCTTCTAATAATAATAGTGAGAGAGGGCAACAGTGACCACTTACCAACCAACTGGCCCTTTTGCTCGTCTACTGTCCTTATACAATAAAAAATTTAGAATAGTCTTATAGGGAGGGGGGAATAACCCCAGCGGCATTTCGACCCTTGAGGATCTTTTGTGCCTACCCCATTTTACACACTGGTCATTTCAGTGTGCAGGTTGCCTCACGATGTTTTCCTTCACCGTTAGAGCAGTCGATAAATGTACGTAAGTCTTCGAAAAATACGAAAAACTCATTGGTACATGGCACTGCATGGTTTCGAACCCGGATCTTCCGTGGGAGTCCGGTGTCCTAGGCACTAGGCCACATACGCTCTTATACTATATTTAACGGGATGTTACAACGGTTTCGAGTGATTTTGAGCTCCCGATATTTCTGTACAGTAGCATGCGCCTTGGTCGCTGGTAGAATAGTCTTACCTGTGTTGAGGAGAAGTGCCAGCATCGTAATGGTCTCCCATATCGTCGTCCGAGTCTGGGGCGTCGGCGGCCGCTTCCCCGCCGCCTAAATCGCCTTCCTCGGCGGCGGCCACACCGGCGGCGTCTATCTCGGCCTGCAGCGACTGCGGCTGCGCAGACGTGCCCGGCATGGCCGCCGCACCACCGGCAGCGCTGCCCGCTGTTACGTCTCCGAACAGATCCCCTTCGAATAAGCCGCCCGCATCTGGAAAGAACTCGTTATGATTCTCTGGGTGGTAAACTTTTATTGTACTTTCACTGCACGAATACTTGGTCAATTATTGCACTTTATATTAGTATCTTTTTCAAACAAGCTGTTTGTTAACCAATACCAAGCAACTCCCTTAAAATTCTAGCTATGTTAAGTATAGTGACATTTCTTTCTAGAGATATTATGTACAAAGGGACAGATATTTTTTTTATTAGAATTCTTAGGATATATCTTGCTACTGGCGGTTTCTCTCTGAATTAGATTTCATTGTTTTTATACATACATACCTTCACGCTATGTCCCTTGCGTAGTAGGCAGAGAGAACGGACCGACACGAATCAAGAATCCATTGGAATCCGTTATTCAAAATTATAATATAATAATATCATCAATAGTAAAATCAGTATTGTCAAGAACATATAAATAAACTAAAGGTCCAAAAACACCATAAATAGCAAAAATTATAGAAATAATACTAACGTCCAAAATCCGAGACATCGCTGATAGTGCCCCCGAAGCCGTCATCCATGGGCACGTGCGGCGCGGCTTCCATCCTCCGCTCATGAGTGGCCGTAACCAAGGTCGGCACGCCCGCTGCACTCGTGCTTGGCACCCCGGGCTCTTTGCCGGCCAGTTCCAGGGAAGAACCGTCCGCGAAAAGGAGGTTACTCTGTAAAGAAATTATCAAAATTAGTTATAATACATGAAACATATTTTTTTCTATTATCATTACCAATATTCTTCATTAACCCGTCCAACTAGACTAAAATACTTGTGCTAGGAGTGGTCCAAAGGTGGATTCAAACCTGCGACGCTTACGCTGCAGTCTCGTGCCCTAGCCTTTGAGCCATTGTTGTTTCCAAAAATTGTTAAGGAATTCCCAAAGCAAAGATTAGAATTTTGATCTGATCTCAAAATTTTGTGTAGGTACTATAGAGCGTCGGTGGCGTCGTGGCTAGGACGTCGGACTCCCACGTGGGAGGTCCGAGTTCGAAACCAGGCAATGCCATGTACCAATGAGTTTTTCGAAAGAGTTACGTACATTTACCGACTGCTTTAACGGTAAAGGAAAACATCGTGAGGAAACCTGCACACTGAGATGACCAGTGTGTGAAATGGGGAAGATAATGGCAAACCAGCCCATTAAATCTGCCACGAGAGTCGTTCTGATTAATTTGATTGATTAATTCCTTAGAATGGCCCTCAGCAATGAGGAACACGGCTTAGGAGAAACATATTATTTATTCTCAATTGCTAACCTAGTCAACTTACTTATCTAAAAGTTAAGGCCTACAAACTCTTAGAAGGTGACACTTCACCTTCAGTAAATAGTGGTAGCTCTATTAGATCTCCACCTTATGTACAGCACAATTTGAACACAGATTTGAAGGATTTCATCTCCCTGTTTATAGACCTTTATAATAGCAACATTACCTGCTCCAAACCCCCTTCACTGCCAATAGCCTCTCGCATGATATCAGGGTTGTCGGTGTCAAAGCCCATGTCTCCAAACCCATCGTCATGTGTGACCAGGTTCAAGGAGCCATAGTCCTCTCTCATCGTGATTTCTTCTGCCCTGGACTGGTTGAGAGAGAATTGGGCTTCAATGTCCACTTCACTGGAAAGGAATATACAATATTGTAATCCGTATTAATATTGCTTGCTTGCTTATCGTATGGTTAGTGGCCAACCTATTTGTCGGAGTTGTTCAGGCCGCCCGTAGGCATCTGACATGGCTTAACGACTGCTGTCGAACGACAACAACCGGGACCGACTGCTTAACGTGCTTTCCGAGGCACGGAGGAGCTCAGATGAAATATGCCACTAGCGGTCACCCATCCAGGTACCGACCGCGCCAACGTCGCTTAACCTGCACGATCACTTTCAGACCGTGCTCGCAACTAGGCTACGAGCTCCTCAATATTGAGCATGCATGACATGACGAATGAGTGTAGAGTAAGCAAATGGCATGCCAAGACAGATTTATGGTGCTCCATTATCTCTGTCTACCCCACAAGGGATATAGCGTGAAGTTATTCATGTATTAATATTGGCATTGAAGAAAAATAAACCCAATCATTTTAGTAGAATGCTTGTCCATAGAAGTTTTTGATCTCTAGTTATGAGCTATAGAAATGTTTAAGATCTAGAGATCTATACTAGAGTATAAGATAACGAATTAAATTAGGTACTAATACCAACTTTCACGGTTTGTTAACTTTTGCAAATGGTATGTCATGATCATGAAAGAACTGTGATAATCTTTCTTGAATCCCTTGCTTATAAAGCGGCTGCATAGTCATATTTTTTGATAATCTTTTAATATTGTGTTACTTACCTACACAATAAACACAACTAAGAAGCTAACTTACTTCAACTCGGGCATAGCAGTGTCAAAGTCATGGAAGACCTCAGGCAAAGTGATGGCATTCATGGCAGCCTCTCTGTGTTCCTCAGGTAAGTCCACCATGCCAGGCCTGAAGGCCATCTGAAACATAATTGCTTTTGAGATACAGCCAAAACCTACTAGTCCATTCACTACTAATACTTACAAAAAATTTGTTCATAACATGTGCAGATAAATAGTAAAATACTAGTAAAATAGGTATGTTGATTCAAGAGGATGACCTTTTAGTATCCAAGAATATTACATAGAATTTTAGTCATAGATTTCACTACCTTGAATAATAGACCATAATTGAATGTGCTCGCTTTGTCTCATTTTTTAAGTTTTTAACTTTATGTGTTCCCAAACAGGTAATAATTACCTGACCAAGGATACACATTGCCCTACAGTTGAAAGTACAGGTTGCAAAACCGATTCAGACAATGAGTTCCTAGTGTCGGGTAGCAATTACAGGTTCCAATACACTAACTTTACAATTAAACCCAACAAAGCGAAAGTGGTTTCGGAACATACCCCAAAATACAAACCTTGATCTTGACAAATGCTTCATTACAATCCTGCAGCAAGTATTTCGCCTTTCTCGAGTAAATCCTCACTACACCAAGTAACAGATGACCTGATGTCCGCAAGGCCATCTTCACTTTAGGCTTTAGGATACCATCAACAGATTGCTCAATGTTCGTCTCAAACACATGGGCCTTCGTCAGCTTCTTGTCCCAGTGAGCCGCCAGCCAGATTTTGGCCAAGGGGCCCTTCTTGGCCAGCACAAAGTGTGCGTAAAACATGGTGTTTGCTCACTAGTTCCGACCAGCAATTACATCAAAATTGTTCTGAAAATCAATTTCATTCTTTAAAAAGGAACAGACAACGACAATTAAGCATTGAGGAATGTAAAACAAAAGCAGTGAATTAATGTTCATTACGGTAGTAAATTGTAACGACTTCAGGCAATTTGGCGCCTAATCTATTTAGAGACATTTATGGCAGTCAGAGTAAAGTTACGGCAAAAAATCTCTTCACAACATTCATAGTAAGTTTTCCTGAGTATTTTAAGAATTTATACTAGGTTTTACCTGATTATTTGATTTAAAAATTAGTAATTTCACCTTTCACACATCAACGTAAACATGACAACAAATTACGCTTCAAGATGGCGGCTCAATATTTTGCCAGCAATAAAAAATAACCGTCATATTTATGGAAATAATTAGTGTAAAATGTTGGCAATATCTTCAAGTATCGCCGACTCTTATTTACCTATATCCCAAATAAATAATATTTGCAGTTTATCTCAATAGGATTAAATTAGAGATAATATAAAATTTCTTTGGTTTTTCTTGGATTGTAATTGTTGTTGTTTCATCATTGGAAAATGATGATTTGTTTTACAAAAAGCTATGCTAGGAATAAATAGCGCCATCTATCCCGAATGACAGCAACTGAAGTTTTCCACCTACTAGAAAGTTACTCAATTATCCACAGAGGTACCTACTAATATAATGTAATCTATATAATATTTGATTTCTTTGGAACTATCCAGCTGAGGCAATTAATATTGATTTGTGTCTGTGACTGTGAACAAAGAGTTGCCACTTTGCGGTAAATCGCCACTACCATGAATTAAGGGTTAAACCGTTTGGTTCGTGCGTTCAAGCCATGGTTGTAATATTACAATTTTGTCGTTTACGGTGAAAAATAAATACAATATTTTTATTTATGTATTTGTAAAGTTTGACGATTAATATGATTTTAAAAAAAAATTAATAACTGTTTTCAGAATTGTACGTGTGTATTTATTACTGTTAAAAATAATTTTATAGCATGTCAATTGTCAAAATACATTTACTGTCACTTTTGAACTATGTAGGACACAATATAGAAATACATTGGGTTTTTAAATAAAACGGAGAGACTTTAATTTTATACGTGTCTAAAATAATATGAGAGCGGGCCACTATCCTACAGTAGGTGAGGTACCTACTCTTATAAAAATTAGGACCGATTTTGGAGTTCACTAGATCTTTCTCATAAAAATTAGGACCGATTTTGGAGTTCATAGAAATCCCTCCCTTTAGATATAAGTTTTGTGGGTAGGACTGAATCGTTTCCCGTTTCTGTTACAAACGATACATGCAGGATGCATTGCAGGATCCTGCCAAATCGGAAAGTCTGTTAACGGTATTAGTCATTTAATTTGTTGCAATGTTGGTTGTCCTGATAAGTAATACAGTTCGTTCAATTGGTCCGAGGTTCGTCTCTTCTTCCTCTATAGTTTGTGGTTGTTCTCTTTTCCTTGGACATATACTCTAATCTGTGCTCTTTTCCGGTTTACCAGTGGAGTGCGTGAGACGTATGTTAATATTTCTATACTAAAATTTTGAAGTAATCGTTAAGATTATCAATTATCTATATATCTAAAACGCAAGTAATATATGTGTAGTTGTTGTTTAACATAATATTTCCTTAAATTAAATATGAGTTAAAATTTCAGCGACGTGTTTTACATGATGGACCTCGAATCGCTCTATTTTTTCTATTTGTGGCCAGACCGATGATGTGACTTCTGATCAACTTGTATTGATTTTGTTGCTAGGTCTGCCACAGGCTCACCAAGATGGGCGCGTACAGATATATTCAGGAGTTGTACCGCAAAAAGCTGAGCGATGTTATGCGTTTTCTGTTGCGTATCAGAGTATGGCAGTACCGCCAGTTGACTCGTATGCACCGCTCTCCAAGGCCCACGAGGCCAGACAAAGCGAGGAGGCTTGGATTCCGTGCTAAGCAGGGTAAGTTAACCTACACTACTCACTTCACATGCTGTTTAACAACATAACCTCTAAAACACAACTGAAATTTCGTGTATTTTTGTCCAGGTTATGTGATCTTCAGAATCCGCGTGCGCCGTGGAGGCCGCAAACGGCCGGTGCCAAAGGGCGCCACCTACGGCAAGCCTAAGAGCCACGGAGTCAACCAGCTGAAACCCACACGCAACCTGCAGTCCATTGCCGAGGTAGAACATTCACTAATTTCGAAAGCATGTGCGGATAACCTAAAACCTGCCCTTAAACTGTTTTCCTCATGAGTGTCTTCACACCATGTCTGTCCCTTTTCATTTGATTACTCTAATTTCATGCAGTTTTTTACTGTATTAATATTACTTCTATTTGTCAACCAAAAATGTAGAACAAAGCTGCTTACTGTATTCTATGCTAACATGCAATACTTAAATCTGTAGGAGCGTGTCGGTCGCCGTTGTGGTGGTCTGCGTGTGCTCAACTCATACTGGGTTGCTCAAGACTCTTCCTACAAATACTTTGAGGTCATCCTGGTTGATCCATCCCATAAGGTAAGCATTGCCGATATCAATAATTAACTAGGCCAGGGGTATCCAAAGTGTATGCCGTGGTGATGCATATGAACGTGTCACTTTGTTTTCATACAAAGTCATGCGTAGTCACAAAATGAAAGTGGTCAAGCCTTTTTTTTCTGTAGCTCACTGTATTTTCATATTGTTCTGTTAATTTTAATGTAATGTGAGCCTCATTGAGGTTTAACTAAGTTGTTTTCGTGTCATTGTACACATAGGGCGCCGGGACAAAATACTAAACCTCTAAGTGTGCTGCGAGCTAATTAAGGTTAAGAACTGCTGAACTAGGGTTAATGTTAGTACTTTATTCAAATCTCAGTGATGAACATTTTGTCATGCACCAATCTGAGTGTTTGTGCTGAAAACTCACCTACCAATTTATCTGACAATCTTATTGTTAACATTGTCAACAACCCGAAGCATTCCCTGTTCTAACCAGTCTTCTTTGTGACAGGCAATCCGCAGGGATCCCAAGATCAACTGGATCGTAAATGCTGTCCACAAACATCGCGAGATGCGTGGACTAACGTCAGCAGGGCGAAGCTCCCGTGGCCTGGGCAAGGGTCACCGCTATTCTCAGACCAAGGGAGGTTCCCGCCGCGCCGCCTGGATCCGTCGCAACACGCTGCAACTCCACCGCAAGCGATAAACGGACCCTGGACGACACCAGTGACTTTCTATTTGTTTTGTGTTCTCGGATGGAAAGCCAGTGGAAAATAAAATTTTATTTACAAATCACTTTTTTATGATTTTGGTATCCTAAAATGTGGTTTGTTAAGCTGTAAGTATGCTATGAAATAGGATTGTCTTTATATTTTTATTTTGGTTATTGATCAGTGTTTTATATTTACAGGTTTCCAGGAGTTCGTGTTTCAATAGAAGGTAATTATTACTTGTCTAATTATTGTCTTCATCTTTTTCATAGATAAAGTTCCCCGATTTTAGATAATTTCAATGATGATATAATGCATAATGAAATGCGCAACCTTGATTACCACGCATTTAAAACTTCCTTGGATGGCTGAACAAATGCATTTCTTTAATTATGTATAATGTTTGAAGAACTTTATTTGAAATTTGTTTTATAATTGTCTACAGGATCCTGTTTTTTCATCATTACGTCAACATCCTAAAGGAGTAACCCTGTCATCAAACTTAAAAAGGTGACTATTATATCCTTACAATTAGATCCATTAGTCTAGTCCAAATTATGTTTGAGACTTGTTAAAATTACATTAGTTAACAAGGTAGAAAATTTGGAAATAATAAAGTCTTGTCTAGGTGAGGATATCGTTATACACATTTTCGATAAACCTCAATCCGGCGAGAAACATTTTCTTGATCTAATTAATGTATGTGAAATGACTACCTCGTGCCATGTATGCTAGGGGTTCTGGGTTTTTACCCAAAGTGAATATCAAGATGTTATTTGTGGATGTTGTTTCTTGTGCTCTACTTTTATTGTATTCAAATTAGTACAACAATGTTTTATCTTTCACAGGTACATCAAGTGACCAAACTGTTTGCGCTTTATATGGATCTGTACCCTAACCACAAGGAAAAACGAAGCCATATTACTGTTTTCATTGTTTTACTGTTGAATTGTGGCTAAAATATGAATAAACAGATCTGAACAAAATGTACCGGCTTTTATTTGTAATAATTAGGTGTGAGATAGGTACCATAGACCACTTGCAAGAGGTTCGCTATCGATAATCGAACCCAAATGTTCAATGAATGAATGAACCCTTAATTGATAAATATCTTATCTGTATTGAGACAATATCTTTCATAGCGATTCGGTATTTATCAAACAAGTGTGTAAACCGAAAAAAAAAAGATGCGCATACAGCCTAGCTTTCGCTGTTTATTTAATCAGAATCCAAAAACGGCTGAAGTACCTCTTAAGTCGACAACAAATTAGTAATGTGCCACGTCATTCGATAAAATCGTTACCGATTAACGATCATATCTACACACTTCATAAAATCGATACAACAAACTCGGCGTTTTATCTAGGTATTTAATACATCATATAAATTTCCAAGTTGGGCTATGATAATTTGAGAAACCAAAACACTGCAAATATTATTTTTTATGAAAAATCCGTAAGCTAATGGAATTACACATCTCATACCCATGATAACCCATATGAAATTGGAGAATTCGTTTTAATAACTAGAAAGATTATATAGCAGTAGAAGCGCCCCTTTTGCGTCGCTTGGGATATTAACACTTCCGTGTCTGTTGGTATTCCAAGTAGCAACTTATGTCCGTAGGAATCTGGATGTTTACGAGAGGCTTGGTAACCGCCACACGTACAACACCCGTAGCGCCAACAGGCTCGCCGCTGTGCCGCACGCTCTGCAGAAGGCCACAAAGACGATCCACGCCATGGGCCCTCAAGTTTATAATAGGATCCCCGGGGATATTAAAAATGCGAACGAGTGAACTTTTAAAAAGAATTTAAAGAAATGGCTTGTCGAGCAATCCTACTATTCTTTCAATGAGTTTTTAGAGGTTAAGTGTAACAATAAATAATTTAATTGACATAATAATATTATAATTGACATTGATAAATAATGTATTATTATCCTGTGTGTTATGTTCCTCCGGGAGTTTGTGTGTTGTATTTGTTTAAGTATATACCTTGGTATATGATGCATATTGTATGAGTGTATATGTTGTAGTGTATGTGCTTTTTGACTTGTTATGAATATTATTAATAAAATATGTCTATGTCTATGTCTAGGATAAGGAAACGAAACAATATATTGATTTCAATTTACATTTTATTTCATTTCAAATTTCTATGACCTTATAAAGTAAATAACAATAAAAAGTTAATTTGATAAATACGATAAGTAATTATACAAAAAATTTAAAGCAGTTCTTGGATAGCAACAAAATTATTAGATAGGTATTAAAAATCTTTACTATTTGTATGACGAAATGGTCACGAAACAAAATAATCAGTACTTAAATCTAAATAAATACAAAACATCGTAAATCTAATTTTATTTACATCGCTGAGACCACATGGGTTTCGTTTTTGGGACATTCAAGATACAGAAACGACCGTGATACAAAAATGTTTACACAATAGGGGATCTACATAAACCAGACTAGTCCTAGTCCTACTAAACTAGGCGGGCAGGACTTGCCGCGTTTAGTGAATCGTGAGCCTTTTACATAAAAATACAATAAAATGAAAAGACGTTTTTGAATGGACGGTAGAATGCAATTCTATTACAAAGGTCACTGCAAAAATAACTATTACCTATGTCTTTGTGCAAGTTATGTAATGATAATAATATTATAATACAAATATACAATTGGTATTTGAAAGCAATAATTAGTTAAAACCAAGCCATCATCAACCATATCAACTAACGCAATATTGCAAAACATTTATCGTCCGCTTTCGGGAAAATAGGTGGTTAAATTAAAGTATTTATTTATCATTATAATAATATTCAGTTCTTCCAATACACCTAACAATTTCATCATTTTGTTGGACTCTCGAGAAACACAGTAATTTTCGCAAAACGATTACAATTACTTATTGCATACGGCCCTAAAGTGAAACCTTCGATACCATTGCACTAAATAATCTAATTAATTACAACACCCAGGCGACAGTTTACGATATACTATATTCAGGGCATTCTATGGATTACAATCCATTATCACAACTACGTCTTTCTACATAGTAACGAACTTTCTATTCCAATTTTTATTTTTTAGAAGTTATATTTGAAGTGTTAGTGTCGAAATCATAAAAAGCCATAGAAGTATTAAAAAATTGTAAGGCTAAGAAAACTTCAGATTTTCCTTTAAATGTTTTCTATGGTAACTCATCAAGTCTCAATTAAATAATATGGCTATTACAGTATATTTATTTTTAACTAAGGTTTATCATAAAATTTCCCCTGATTGTAACCCCCAGCTTAAGATTGGCATGAATATGTAAGCGAAACATTCCAAATCATTTACGCGGCAGATAATTATTTATGTATGAAATCCATAAAGTCGCCAAAATTGCAACATTTACGCACAGAATATACAAAAATACAGTATTCATCTATTTCAAAGACTATTAGGCAATTTTGGAATACTATAGGGACCAGACTATAGATTTTCTTCCGGAGGCATAAACGGGAATTAGTCGATCGTATTTTGGCAATTATTAAAAGCGCCCATCTCTGATCAGTTCACCAAAACCGTAGGTCGATCTATAACA
Organism: Hofmannophila pseudospretella; assembly: GCA_947369225.1. Lineage (NCBI taxonomy): Eukaryota > Metazoa > Arthropoda > Insecta > Lepidoptera > Oecophoridae > Hofmannophila > Hofmannophila pseudospretella. The sequence continues at coordinate 4,416,718 of OX376321.1, read as the reverse complement.
AAAATACACTTGTAACTATGTTACAAAAACGATATACCTACAATTTTTTTATCGTAACATACTAAATGAATAACATAAAAAAATAGACGAGACGACTGAGGCTGTCTAGAAATTATTTTATTTCTAATTCCTTAAAGAATTTAAATAAACAACTTAAAATTTTCGCGAGATATTTGTTTACGATAGAAGTAGCCACAGCCAAACCAAGTTAGGGAGCCCTTATGTTGTACAGTCATCCTCTGGCTAAAGTATACCAGCTATCAAAATTCTACAATTCAAAGGAGATTGGGCGCTTTTGGACCCGCGGCTCCGTCTCCAATCAAACATAGTGCATTTGATAGATCTCACCTAGAACTATGTCTTTCATTATCGAAGAAACATTTTTCCCGTTAGCATTTATTACTATTATAATCTCTTTATTGCGGTACCTTACTCAGATTTTCATGTATGATCATATAATATTTATTTATTAAGACCAATTGTTACACATGAAAAGCAATAAATGGTATGAGTATTCTAAGTCGTTTGGTATAGGAGCTAGAGACCAAAAATGTCTTCACACTAACTTATCTGATTCTATTGATTTTGTATTGCCAGCAACTAACAAAACTCCTATTTTACACGACTTAGGATGTTTGTTCCTTAATAAAAGATGTAATAACATGCACTATGTTTGGTTGAAGGCGAAAATTTAAAAAAATGTGTCCATTGTTGTATGGGATAGGCCCAATCTCCTTTGAAGTCTATGGCAAATGCATTAAGGTTCATTTCAGATTGCATAAATTTGACAGATGGTTTACATTAGCTAGAAGTCGACTGTACCTATTGTAATGATTACTAAAGGGTGGGTCCAGACCGGTTGAGCACCTTCGCCAGGCGGACTTCCGTTTCTCTTTTCATCTGTAAAGACCATGACCGTAGGCAGGGATTGTATCAATGGATTCGATACTAGGGCAGCTAACACCGTTCTCAAAGCGATAAAATGATATCATGAACAGAAACAATGCTATTGAGATTTTTGTTTTTGTATCTGTATTAGTATAGCGCTGTCTCTGTTTATCATGCCATCGCATGATATCTTTTCATAATTTTGAGAACGGTTATGAACGGTAATAGCTACACACCTTTCACCCTGAAACCCCAAATGACCCCGGAATCAATTTCAAATTTGTAGCCAGGCCATTGAAAGCGAAGACGAAAAACTGCCTCGCGTGACTACTTATAGTGCTCATCCGATTTGGACCCAATGACGTCACAATTAATTATTAGGCACGGGCTGCGCCGGCGCCGGCCGCCGGTCGAGGTGGAACGTATCTGACAAGTAGAGGCCGAATATCGCGACGCTGTAGAACACCGTCAGGCCGAACAGAGCGACGCTCGCGCTCGCCGTAAACATGTTCGAATACTCGCATCTGAAACAGATAGCTGTCGTCAGTGTCGTAGCCAAAAAAAATGGGAGTTCTCTCAATACCAAGTGGAAGGTGGGGCACTGAGTATACGCGCTTAGCTATTGACACCAATAAGCATTTTCGCTGACGAATGCCATAGTTTACAGGCACAAAGTTACCGAAGGTCATCGGGTCAAACCTCATTAAGAATGTGGATTGCCTGTTGATTGGCGATGTCAAACGCCACATGCGTACGTTCGGTGCTCACCACCAACTTGGTAATGAGGAGAATACTTAGAGGCTGGAGTAACTGCTGGCCACACAAGAAACGATAACTAAGGGCTTACTTCATCTCGATCGAATCTCGCACAAATTTCCCTAATTATTATTCTCTGTGGTGGTCCTAAGGTGCCTGATGAAATGATTCGGGAGTCCTATTGGCTACGACCCTGGGTCCTGTCACAACACAATATCCCAACTCTGACGTCATCAGCGCCGACGCAGCCCTCCTATTACTGCACGAAAAGATCGAATACGTCCTCTTTACGTCCAAAATAACCACCCCCCAAATTGTCCGCTTCCCAAAATGATCACCTCCCAAATTGTCCGCTTCCCAAAATGATCACCTCCCAAATTGTCCGCTTCCCAAAATGATCACCTCCCAAATTGTCCGCTTCCCAAAATGATCACCTCCCAAATTGTCCGCTTCCCATAATGATCACCTCCCAAATTGTCCGCTTCCCAAAATGATCACCTCCAAAATTGTCTGCTTGCCAAAATGATCACCTCCCAAATTGTTCGCTCCCCAAAATGATCACCTCCCAAAGTGTTCGCTTCTCAAAATGACCACCTCCGAAAGTCATGTTAGCCTTTTTAAAATCTTGCCTAATTTGAATTATTTCTTCGTTAGTAGCTATTTCTATGTCATTAAATATTCTATTTTAGTTAAAACAATTATTGTAGCCCAATCTTCCCTTCGATGTATCCAATTATAATTATGAACGAAATATATTAAATAAATTGTTTATATTAAGCTAAATTATTTTAACTACACTATAGGTATATCAAAAGGGAGTCATCGGTATATTGTTAGGTAAGAAAGAGACAAATAGATGCAATAGTGCAAATAACATTCGACCTCGGATAATGATCACTGTTTGTATCATCTATTTGTACATAGTTATTGCTTACCTACAAATAACCTACGACTCCCTTAACAGATTTAGCTGTACATATCACAATAATTAAACAATATTACTACAGCACAAAATAAAACAATACAATGCATGAAAGAATTCAGTCTTAATAGTTTATCAAATAAGAGACTATCTGCCGCAGGCTTATAGATAGATAATGTTTATTGTTAAAGGTGTGCCGTGTTCGCCTGTGTACATCCTACCGCCATTCCACTGTCAAAACATCGACCACCACCAAGCCGGACCATCCCAGGGCATTAAGAACATGCCGATTTTGAAATAGCTAAAACAAAAACAACACTGATAACATATAGAACTTTTTTTAATGGCCTTTATTGTGTTTCAGGCACAATAATTCCGCCAATGTCGCGTATTAGACAAAACACGAAAAGAGAATTGGCCGGTTATCTCTTTGTTTAAATTTTGTGACTTCCATTTAGGACTTTTTATTAGACGGACTTAACTGACACGTGCTAATGTCACTTTGTAAGATAATGTTGCCATGTTTAATGTAATAGTGATGCGTTCAGTTCCCTTAGTTCACCCAAACAATGAGTCAAAACGATAAATTATATATTGAAAGAAGATGGATTTCGCTCCCATACAAAGTGAGGCTCAGCGATTTAACTTATTAATTTACAACAAAAAAATCACGACATTACAGGAGAAAATAAAACATACTTTGATTGGTCAGTGATTGAACTCGATCTTTGGTCACAACACTATTTTTATTTCATCATAAACTGGCAACACAGGAAACATCAGGTTAGTCCGTCTAATAAAAAATAAAACTTTAGAATCAGCCACGGTGGTATGTAACCTTTAGTCAAACACGATTATTTGAGTTTTCCAAGGGAGAACAGAACAAGATAAAGCATGGAATTAAATATAAATTACTTACTCGTACTAACAGACAGAACAACAGTGACTAAACATGATACTGCTGAACGTATAAGAGAAGTACCTATGGATGAAGAAGTCATAAGACCTCCAACTTCTTCTAAGTCGTATTTTTCATTGCTGAGGGTTGTGATCATTCTAAGGAATTAATCGCTTAGAACGACTCTCGTGGCAGATTTAGAAGACCTCCAACTACTTTAGGTTTATTTTGAAAGCCACAGAGAGTAAGGCGCCTATTGTCGAGGCATCTCGGTTGACCAAGTGATAAAAGCTTTTGAAAATTGGCTAATTCCATACACACCATTATTAAGAGCAATTACCTTCCTGGCTGGATAAGACCTTCAGATACTGAATACGTATAATAAATGGAAAACAATCTTGATCAAAGTCGTCTTTTTTAAGGTGACCTAAATTGTCTAGCGTGTACATTATAGATAGACTGCTACTAGTAACGCTAGTTACAATGTACTGACAGGACACTCACCTGAAGAACCACACGACAGTGAGCGCGACGGACACTAGAGTCATCAGATCAGGATGTTCTCGAGGTCCCATGCGCACTCCGTGATCAGTTAGTCTCTCGTGTATAGTATAGATAGACTGCTGCTAGTAACCCTAGTTACAATGTACTGACAAGACACTCACCTGAAGAACCACACGACAGTGAGCGCGACGGACACTAGAGTCATCAGGATGTTCTCGAGGTCCCACGCACGCTCGGGCGGCGCGCCCTCAGTGATCAGTTCGTGTGTCGCGTTCATTGGTTCTTCTGGATTTCCACGAGGCTGAAACAATGATGATATAATGATTTTACTTTATATGTGCATACTGTGAAATTTTGCCGTAATCTGATCCTTCCTGTTAACACTTAAACATATTGCAATGTCTCGTTTAGCATCATTGAGCGATTATCCACCCACATCTGTTGGTCCTCACCTAGCTAGCGGTCCACTCACCTAGCTAACAGTCCACTTACCTAGCGGTCCACTCACCTAGTTAGAGGTCCATTCACCTAGCTAGCGGTTCACTCACATAACTACCGGTCCACTCACCTAGCTAGGGTTCACTCACTTAGATAGCGGTCCACTTAACTACCGTTTCACTCACCTAGTTAGAGGTCCACTCACCTTGCTAATGGTCCACTCACCTACCTAGCGGTCCACTCGCCTACCTAGCGGTCCACTCGCCTACCTAGCGGTCCACTCGCCTACCTAGCGGTCCACTCACCTGGCTAGCGGTCCACTCACCTATCTCGCGGTCCACTCACCTACCGAGCGGTTCACTCACCTAGCTAGCTGTCCACTCACTAGTGGTCCACTCGCTTACCTAGCGGTCCATTCGCCTACCTAGCGGTCCACTCGCCTACCTAGCGGTCCACTTACCTACCTAGCGGTCCACTCACCTAGCTAGCGGTCCACTCACTTAGCTAGCGGTCCACTCACCTACCTAGCGGTCCACTCACCTATCTAGCGGTCCACACACCTACCTAGCGGTCCACTCGCCTACCGAGCGGTCCACTCACCTACCTAGCGGTCCACTCGCCTACCTAGCTATCCACTCACCTGGCTGGCGGTTCGCTTGGGGTGTACGAGGCAGTGTACCACAGCACGATCGTGCAAACCGCACGCGCGCAGTGTTGCCGCGTCGTCGAGCAACACACGCCCGTTGAATATCAGTCGCACTCGGCATTCTGACGATAGCTCTGTTGAGAAATGTCGCCTGAAACAAATAAAAATTAATCAAACAAATGGAACGCAGGATGGCAGGATACGTGACGGTGACGGCCGAATTGTTTTCGAGACCGGAAAAGAATATATTATAGGTTATCCTGCAGTCAGATGGGCTGACGACATAGTGTGGGTCACAGGGAAGGCTGGAAGACTTGGATGATGTTGGCACAGAACCGAGAGGAATGACACGAATGCTTATGCCTCGAAGTGGATACAAGCTGTCACATATAATGATAAAATGGATGGTGGATAAGTGGTAACCAAATGGTGGATTAGAACAAGTTACTACGGGTTTCTTAAATAACAATTTCTTCTTGTTCTAAGTCGTAATCGTCACTGATGAGGGTCGTGATTATTCTATGAAAATAACCACATAGAACGACTTTCTTGGCAGATTAATTGTGGTGGTTTGCCATTGCCTTTCCCATTTCACACACTGGTTACCTCAGTTTGCAGGTTTCCTCACTATGTTTTCCTTCACCGTTAGAGCAGTCGGTAAATGGGCGCAAGTCTTACACATTGGTAAAGTCCATTCGCTCAAATAGTCTCGCTCTTTGAAAATGCCACCTGCGCTAGCGCCGCTACTAGTCAAAGGACACCGCCGCGACAACAGTGGATGCCGTCTGCCTCGTACACTTTCGTATTTTATGATATTTAAACACCCGCAATCCCGCATTTCGTTTGGGAGTAACGAGATTATTTGAGCGAATGGACTTTACATGACATGCATGGTTTCGAATCCGGAGTCCGGCGTCCTAGCCACTAAGCCACAGACGCTATCATAAATAACAATTTACTTACGATTTAAAATCCTTTAGCAGCTCATCCAAGCTCCCGTCAACTTCCTTGAGAGTGTCGTTGAGGTATTTCAGTTTGATCAGTATTTTCCTCGCGTTCCTGGCGTCGGTAACGTCGATACTGGTACCCTGGTCACCACTAGCGGTGTCTATTGTTATGTTATCTTCGGGTTTATTTACATTCGAAGCGGTCGCCGCAGCGTCGCCTTTACTGTCGTCTTTTTTAGCTTCCTTTGTTTCTGATTCAGTTGATGCTGGGTTAGATTCTGGAAGAAAATAATTCAGCATCAAAGCACGGAAAACTATAGGTCAAAAATTAAATAAAAAACAGGAATTGACACTTGATGACCCAGTACCATAGATCTCGAAACCGGAGCTTGTGATTCTCGGGGTATAATTATATACCTGACATTTGAAACTAGAATTTAATATTGAGATTTCAGGTTACCAATCTTGGAATAGTATTCCAGATTAGAATTTAGATTCTAGCACAATTTATAAAATTTAAGTATCTATATATAATTCATGGAATATGGTGACTTCCGCCTCCATGGCGCTGACGATAATATCTATCTCGCAAATCTGAGCGTTGCTCTATGTGTCTCGTCGAAATCTTCTCACGTCCCCTAGGGGGCGTGGGGAGCCTGTTCCATGGCGTAGTGCCCTCTACAGGGGTGTCTATCGGGTGGGGTGTTGGGGTCCCGTAGGCGTGGTCCATTCAGATGATGACCGCCGATGGTTATTCGGCGGTTGTGGCTTCCACCATCAGCAGTTCCCAGGCCAGGGCTCTACTCCGAGTCGGTCCGTGCATAACGGAACTCACAGTAACACTCCTGCTCTATGTGTGATGTAAGTAGATTCAGTATACACTTAGTGCTGAACATATTTTTTTTGCTGGACTATACGCGTCCGGTTCCAGCGCCGGTTCGATTCGTTGCAGCCAATCACAAGCGTTCCGCTCTTCACTTGAAATCAGCACCTCGTGATTGGCTGCAGTGAACCGAACCGGCACATGTAGTCCCAGCCTTACCACTGGGCCGCGTGAAGTAGTCGCACCCGGTGGTGACTTCCGCCTCCATGGCACTGACAATGCTATCCATCTCACGGATCTGAGCGTTGCTGGCCGGCTCGGCTTCCTCCTGCGTTTCGCTCTCGTCGCTATTGGACTCCGCAATGGCATGAGTGTGATTGGGAGCTGCAAATGTAATGAGACTGTTTTAATTGGATTTGTTTCACGGCCAAAGCTTGTAAGGATTCGTATTATATACGTAAACAAGTATCTACTTACAAAACAACTGATTAAACAAAGACACTTAGAACATAATTATATCAAGATACAAAGAACGATAATTGAAGACTCTACAGGAAGAACGATCAATATTATTTCAGTAAACTTCAGTTTTTTTAATGTCATTTATTGATCTTCCTGTGGACTCATTAATCGATATTGACCCAGAAATAGAGTTTCAAAAACGAGTCAGGTCAGGAAGCACGTCACGTAGATTTTCATACGATGAGACTATGGTCTACTACTTACAATCCATTCTTCTATAGAAGTGCAGGCGGTTGTTATCCAACATCGCCATATCTGCATCAACGATACTATCCATCTCTTGCAATGGTATCACTCTGGCACCTTCCCTGGGGCTTTCCTCAGTTGTGTCCGATGTACTTGCACCTATTAAATAATACATACCTATACACATATTCAAATATCAAGATATTAGTTATCTACATAAGTTCGCCAGCCAGTGATATTTTGGCCAAGGAGTTTGCAATAAAACTTGCCTTCAAGGAATAATAAAAGTAAAACAATGAGGTTGAGAGCAAGAAATTGACTAACAATTTTTGAACCGCCCCTCGTATACTACACGTAAAGGTGAAAAGAATCGAATGCCTCGAGATAAGGAAATTCTCAATATGTCACAATAGGAAGTAGACTATCTGGGCTAGGGTGTCAAACTGTCTGAAAACTATAACTGGTTTCTGGTGATTGCCGTTTACGCAGATTATAAAATAACTGGAATACTGCCTACATATGAATGAGCTGAATTTATGCTGGAAATTATTAAATCTGTTCAAATGTCTTACGTTGGCTACAAACGTGGACAAATATCGGTCAATCGACAGCGTCAGCAAAAGTTTAATAAATCTTTGCCACGCAAAAAACTTTCAGTTAATCTACAAAGAAGTACTACAACAAGTACAAGTACAAGACTACAAGTAAAGAAAGTCAAAGGAATGTTATGCATCGTCAGGTACATCAAAACGCCTTGCGCATGCTCTAAATAAGGAACCACGTCGTTTGTGTCTCCTCCAATAACAAGAAACCACATTAAATAAATAACCACCTGTGTGGTTTCATAAGTGTGTTGCGACAGAAACTTATTATTAATCACTGATGCGTCATTGATAGTTAAGCTGAATAGTATTTAATTCTACTTTATTATTCCTGACCGACCTGATTGGCACTACATTCAAGTGGCAACTGATCACCGTAAACAAAAATTGCCCTTGAGATGATAAAATGCTGATGGTAGTATTAATTACCTTCTATATAGTACAGTTGTCAAAGACAGCATCTGACCACAAAGAGCACGTGAAAGCGTTCATGAGAACGTACACGCTGCACGCTATTTTAAAGAGAAATTATGTCAGATGACTAGTAAGTAATACTTTCAAGGAAATTCAGCAAAAATCACACAAAAGTGAAGTAGGTGTGAGTATGAGCATGAGAAAATACATATTTGATTTGAATAGTTTACTAGTTTTAATTAAAATTGATTTTATTTTAATTTTTTTTTTGGTTAATTAAAATTCAATTTAAATAATTATGGTTTGTAATGATAAATGACGTATAATTGAATATTATAAATAAAGATCTGAATCTGAACATTCCAAGATTAGTAACATTACACAATGACAAAAAGAGCTGGATCATGTAAACAATTGCATCACAAAATGTGATAATTCATATTAGGAGTACAGAGTACAGACAGATCCAATGTTTACTAAGATGACAATGCAACCAATCATGTATAAGTTTCACCAAGGACCGACAACCGCAAGTATAACCTGTTCGTAGATCATCACCAGTCTATTGACATACCCACAATTGGCCCTGGCCTTCTAGGGTTAGAAGCCCAGGGATAGGTTCTGGAATTTCTAGAGGCTCGGGTAATGTCATGACCAGACTTCAACGTTCTATCGCATGAGCCCAGAGCGAATTGATTACATTTACAATACACGTGCCATCGAATCTGTTTATCTCTACAGTTGAGTGAAAATGAGGCCAAACATTGGCTTAGTTGGGAAAAATAAATGTTATTGATTGACTTTAGTCATGTACCCAGTTGTAATAAAAAAAACTACTTACCTAATTAAAAAAATATTGTTTAGTAATTGGTTTAGGTGTGTGTATGTGTTGATAAAACTTTGGTAGGTATTTAATACTAGTTCTGATATCAAATACATTTTAACTTGTTCAATAAAGGCGTCGATTCAAGGGTGGCCGCAAAATCTAAAGCTAAACCTAACTGTCATGCTTACTCATATACTATTGATAGTGTACTGTGAGCAGGAGATGTTTTGTTTAGGAATGTTTCATTTAATATACATGGATTAGATATTCTTATTATAGGAAAATATATTTTAAGGCTTATACTGTCGCCAATGACCTTGAGGGTTTGACCTTCAGCAAGTATTATTTATAGGTACCTACTACAATTTAAGTTACGAGTACTTACCAGTTGTATTATCTAAGGTTGATGCTTGAGAAGGACTAGCTTGTGTGCTTGTTACCATTAAATTGGACCCTGAAATCAGAAGAACCTGATCTGAAAAGGATCCAATGATCAATGACTAATATGCTTGTTCCACAAATGACTTTGAAATTTCAAACGCATGAATTTTACGCTCTCACCAATTGGTAAGAGTGTAAAATTCATGCCTTTTGGCTGTGCATCAGCAATATTTAGATAAATTTTAGTTCTTTCACTAAGTATTATTATTACTGCTTGTCTACAATGGACACCAGAGACCTGTTAGAACTTACACCTGTCGGCACCAACTGGTTACAGATTCTAGATGTTGTACTTTGACCAAATTTTTGCATGTTCCTATGCATGCCTATACTATTCCCCATAATTATGATTAAATAAGTAATCAACAAATAAGCAAACAAGGAAAGAACAATAGAGGTCAGCCAGTATCATAGCCAGAAACAAATTCTAGAGAGGTCCAGTCTAAAAAAAACTATGGACTTATGTATCATATTTGGCTCAGGTTTCCCCTGGAACTCAAAATGAATACCATATGAGCTTCACTATGCATAGTCACATGCCTGCAATTGCAGTTGACTGGTCCATATGCTAAGTGTGTTTGAGGAGTACATCAGCAGTAGTGTTGTCTGGATGAGTATTGGCAGACCACTGACAAAGAATGTCATACAAAGCATACACTGCCTGCTAATAGTGTCATACAGAGATGGGAAAACTCACTGGTTCGTATGCTGACTGTGACAGGGTGGTGTGCCCGGGAGCGCATCACTAGCAGAGTCCGGTATCGGTCTGGGCGAGCGTTGGTGGACCACCACGCTAGTGCAGCCACAGTCAGCACCAGCATCACTCCCACAAACTGTAGCACTTCATCACCCACACCCTCTATTAGTGTCATTTTGAACTGTTGCCTTATAAACCTGCAAGTTGTTTAAACTGTCAAATAGTAATAGTTTTAAGTAGATGTAACCTTTTTGCGACTCAGACTTGGATATTTGAAATTCAAATTCTGAATTAAGAAAAGGCTTGTTTGATATTACAAACTATGTTGTACTTAGGTATTCATAGAGAAAGTTACACCTTAATTGTCAGCTTTCAGCTAGGTTCATTTAGAAATATTGCTGCATTAATTTTCAAGCCTTGCGCTGACTCTGTGCTGTGTTCTTTAATATATGTTTAAATTATTATGTGCCACCGTGTTGCCAGTGGCTAGTAACTGCAATATATATAACACAATAGTCATCCAAGTAAAGGTATGGTAAGACAGCAGATGTTGTTTGATAACACAAATGTTAATATAAAACATGAGTGCTTATCATATTACATACTAGATCACAATCAAAACAATAATAAACAATTACAATTGTAGATTTGATTTGCAACACGAAACTATGGTACGTCTATGGAGTGGATTAGAATTAAGTAGAATGCCTGCGAGAGGACTTATTGGCTCTATGAGGACATTGAAATATTGATGATGACATTGGGAAAACTTACTTTACCTTACAAGCAGGATCAAACAACTGCATCTAATTACAACATTATAAGGTATGTACCTACCTTTGCTATTTCTATTACCTACTCACCTATGAAAATACAGCAAATGTTTACAAAAGGTGAGAATTTGGTTCCGCAAAACGAACAGACATTGCGTGATATCAGCTACACCTAAACATCGAACCTAACGCACTGTTTCGTAGATATTATTCACTCCGAACTAAAGGACACTTGTGTAACAAACACGATATCAATTTTTATATTATTTTTAACAAAATGAAAGCTTATTTCGACGAAAAATGACGTACTGCTCGACAAGTGCTAAAAAATCAGAAACTGCGAAAAAAATATTTTTTGCAAACACAAACACGGTGAGTAATTACGACTTTTGTTATGGAAAATGAGACATGATAAGAATGTTTATACAGCTCTATCTCTTTCACTGTTAACAGTTGCGTCTAAAATTACGTAACATAATGACACTGGCTGTGTCAGTGTTCCATCAGCCGTCTAGCGATAACTTTCAAGTAGAACCATAGTCAAAATCATTATCTATGTTTTACGGCTCTGGGTACAAGGCTTTTGAGCCTTTTATTATTGAAATTCCATCTTGTCTATGGCCTTTTTTAAATTATCATTTTAGGACTTAAGAACAAAACTTTTGTGCTATTTTGATGCTGTTCAGTAGCAAGTTTGAACCATAGACCCGACATCCGGTCCACTTGAAAAGAAGCACAAACAATGCCCTCACGTTCTCCTATTTCCCGCCAAAATTTAGTTGTATTTGTCAATGGGCGGGTCTTCGGTCATATCTTTGATCTGTGGTTATCCCGACTTTAGTGCTCGAATAGTATAAATCCAGCAGACCTATCCCATGGGAGAAAAAGGTCAAATATCTAGGAGTCACCCTTGATAGAGGTATGACCTTCGAGCCACACGTAAAACGCGTCCGCGGCCGCGCAGTATTCATTCTCGGCCGGTTACACACGATGCTAGGCAAGGGGAGTAAAATGTCACTTAGAAATAAGTTGACAATTTACAAAACTTGCATCCGTCCAATCCTCACGTACGCAAGCGTGACATTCGCGCACTCTTGCCACATTCGCCGCCTTCAGGTTATCCAAAATAGGTTCATGCGTAGAGCAACCGATGCTCCATGGTACCTACGTAACGTAGACCTCCATCACGATTTGGAACTCCCCACGATCGCTCAATACATGAAGATAGCGTCTCGACGCTTCTTCGAGCAAGCTCCCCACCACCCAAACCCTCTAGTAGTAAGCGCCGCCGCTTATTCCACTAACGGTTTACCGACATCCCGTCGACGACGTCGGCCTAGACACGTCCTAGACGACCCCGATGACGCCATCACGATCTACATCGCAGAAGCCACTCCCCCAACCGATAGTAGTTCACACACAGCACCTACATACCGCCCGCGCCGGCGCGGGCGGCGACCCGCTTCTGGCGCTTACACGCGCTATCGGCGTATTCCAGGCCGCTTCTCCCCGACCCCTCCCTCCCCAGCGACGTCCTAAGCCGAGGTCCGTACCCACCTGGATGCGCTCAGACATGCAGGTTTCTTCGCGATATTTTCCTTCATCGTAAGGTAAGTCTTCGAAAAATCTGAAAAACTCATATAGGTACATGGCATTGCATGGTTTCGAACCCGGACCTCCGCATGGGAGTCCGGCGTCCTAGCTACGATGCCACCGACGCTTGTGTGTTACAGTTCGGTCTGAAATACATCTCACAAGCGCAACAAAAAAAAAGTGAACCATAGAGAATAATAACCATAAACAATTTTCTGAAAACTATAGCGCCGAAAATAATTGTCTCACCCTCCCTAGGGGCCGGGCGTTCCTCATTCATGACCTTCACCCTAAGGGCAAAGGTCCTTAGGCGTCATAAATTATTTGGTCAGGAGGGTCTGGTTGGGCCTCTTGGTCCTAGTGCTGGGCACTGGCTGGTTGCTGGGTAACGATTCGAACGACTGAAAATTTAACTGAAATAAATGTGCGAAATTATTCAAAAATATATTTTTTGGATTGGCATATTGATTAAGGCGCTATACTTAGCTAGCTCATGATTTGGTATACGAGGACAACCTCATTTTATTCATAAACTTAGTCGATTAAGATTCAGAAAAAAAAGTATAATTGAGACCTTTATGCACGTACGTCGGTAACTCGTTAGACGATTCCATGAATTTCGCTCGATAGAAATAAAATTCGAAACATTGGTGTTTTATGTTTTTACGAAAAAGAACTCATTTCATTTGGTTCTAGTTTGATTGTAGGTATTGTAATTTGAACCAAAAAAACAATCAATGTACCTACGTCAAACGTCTGTAATTACATTTTGAATATTGAACACCGTTTATGAAATAATCGCCGAATTGTCGAAAAAAAAGCTCGCACTCCTGAAATTCCGGCACCGTGGGACGCTCACGCGCATCTACAATTTCCATACGTTATCTCGCTCATGATCTAGCTAAGTACAGCGCATTAAGTATAGCTGACGAACAGCGATGAATCAGGGTTTGTATTAAGTGGCAGAATAAAATCGCTCCTGGCTATTTACATTTTCAAGTGTGACGTTATTTATAAAACTATTAGCATCTAACTACCTAGTCTATGGTAGATACGTAGAATGTCCACCTTTAACCCTTTAAGTATAAAGGTTGGCGCGAAAGTCATTCTTTCTATAATTTATACCATGAACTTTGTAAAAAAAAACATTGTTAGGTAGGTACATTCAGTACCTACAATAATTATTGATAAATAGGTAACCTTCAACCTTGTAAACATCATCATGACTCAGCTTTATAATGCTCTTTTTTTGTAGTGCTAGATGAGGTTAATGTATCCTATGAGGAAAACCTTGGAAAATACATTGTTAACTCCAACAGTTGCGAAAAGTACTGACATCCGGCCGGCACACAGACACCATAGCTTGATATCAGGGAAGTTATGGAGCTTCGTAACCGTATATCCGTAATAAAAGAATATCTGAAATCGTATCCGAAATAAAAGTTCCGGATGTTATTTCGGATAATATTTGTCCTACAGTTGTAATTTTTTTCCTTTAATTAAAAATAATAAAGTTAAGTTGCAATTTTTACTAATTTATCGTAATTTTCCTTTGTTTCCACTTAGTTATACATTCCTGTAAAAAAGTAAAGCAAACACACAACATCCGTATCCAAAGATATCTGAAATATTTCCACATCCGTAACCGTATCGGAACTCGAAAAAAAGTAAATTAATATCCGTATCCGAAACCGAAATGTCATATGTCATATCCCTACAACCCTACTTGATATATTTATTGATCCAAATCACAGACTGACACATTTTATAAACATTATAATTACTAGGTATAATCCGTCTGTATTCTGTTTGAGACTTGATAAATATTATAAAAATGTAGAGCGAGTATATTCTCCTTTCTTGGGCCACATATTTTTTCTCTGAGGCGAGAGATAGGTATAGATTTTGACTACAAAGCGACGACCATCTTTGTATAGTATGTGTCGGATAAGTATTAATGATATAGACTAGAAGAATGACTAGACGGACGGACGGGCAGGCGGACTTACGGCGGAGAGCGATACTCAGCGACAGCAATATTAAAAATAATAATTATAATAGCCTATCCCACTGCTGGGCAAAGGCCTCCCCTTCTCCTTTCCATTTTTCCCTATCCTCGGCGTCCTTATACCATCCCTTTTGGAAGTGGTCGATATCATCCTTCCACCTACACCACTATAAAAATATTAAAAAATATGTATGGAAACTTCATATTTTCTTTCACAATTATTAGTCATGGCCCGTGACTCTGGGCATCTCGTTAAGTTATAGATGTTGATAACTCAAGTCACTTATCTCATCTCGCTTCATATTCAGAAGAAATTGCGTCATCCTACTAAAAGTAGCCCTACAAAAACACTGTCTTCTAGTTGGAGAAATATTGATGATTCCAATGGTATAATGCAATCATGTGTAGCAATAGGTATACCTAGATATCGATGATTTAACATTTAATTAAAAAAAATAATTAATTACCAAAACAGAACAATATAGCAAAACGTAAAGTGGTAGTAGATATTTGTAAATGCAAGAAGAGGACAGAAAATTAGGTTGTCCACGTCCGTGTTGTTTTCCTTTTTACGCAGATTGACAGATTAAATTTATGAAAGTTCTATTTGCTGCAGTTGTTGACCATTTGTTGACCTTATTGTAAATTTTAGGAAAAAATACACAAAATTGATTTCATTCTGTGACTCTTTGATAATAAAACGCGTCCACTTTACATGAAAATTCAGGAATTATTCAGCCAATTTTCTAGCGTGGAACGGAACGTAGATATTGCATCAGAAACTTGAACTGAGTCGCAACTCGCTTGCTACAAATTTTATGTTCTCGACATTGCGCACTTTGGCATTTTAGAATCTTACATAGAGCAGTTTACACGTGATACCGACAGTTCTAAGTTTCGCGTTAACTTACCAAATTTTAAAAGGTTTATATAAAGATCTACCTAGTATACAGCATTTCAGCTGATATTAACGCCTTCTAAAGTGTACCCATGTATTGCAATTGCAAATTTAAACCAGAATTAGGTTTAGAGCAATAAATAGGTAATTATCTGTGTTCGGCGTTATTAGACATCCTGGTGATCTGACAGTTATTTTAATTTATTTGCCGTTTTAATTTTGGTCTTATTAACTATACGTTATAAGACCTCCGTCAGACTTTGTTTAAAAAAAACTTAAAAAGTGAAATCAAGAGACACATCGGGTCAAAGTTTTTAACATGAGCTACGTGTATACGCAAAAATCAAACAACCTGTACACGATTTATTACGAGCCCGTAAACAACCTGACGCATAACCAGGAGATTTTGCATCGCAATAATTACTGTTCTATGCGAAAAGACAAGATTAAGAAGTTTAAAACTACAATTTGTAGAAGACACGTTAAGATGTAAGTATTGTACATTATTTATTATTATATTTATGGTTTGTCCGAATCCTATCACGACCCTATTTTTCCTTTCATCCAAATTTTCAGGTGCGAATTACGAACACTTTTTATTTGAATTTCCCGCTTGCACAGATTAAAAGGCGGAAGCGTTTAGAAAAAAAACCCTAATACGTAAATCATCGCGGCCAGCACCACGTGTCATACAATGATACAACACAAAATAAATAAATGACGTAACATATGCGTAATGTACGTAGATAAGTACCGATTCTACTAAGGTACCTACCAACCAATGTTTGGGTAGTTTCAAGTAGGAAAATGTGATAAATCTAAAGGAGTTTGAAGATTTTTACTATAGAGACCGAATCACCAATGCAAAATGGCGGCCACGCATAAATCTTATACAAATCGATAGCT
Source organism: Hofmannophila pseudospretella (assembly GCA_947369225.1). Lineage (NCBI taxonomy): Eukaryota > Metazoa > Arthropoda > Insecta > Lepidoptera > Oecophoridae > Hofmannophila > Hofmannophila pseudospretella. Next base: position 4,400,030 of record OX376321.1, on the reverse strand, counting down.
GACATAAACAACAACAAACATGAAATGACAAAATCTCATATAGCGTCACGTTTCTAAGTTGTAAGTTATTTAATTGTACCCCAGTAAGAGTCAATCGCTTTCAATTTTATGGGTGCTTAGGGGTATATTTTATAGTAGCACTAAAAAGCCTATTTTTGCTCCACAAAAAAGTTTCAGTACCTACCTACCTAACCTACAAATAATTGCAAATATTTACAAAAAAATATGTGAATATAATTTCTACACGAAAGGACTATGTTACATACATAGTCCTTTTTTTCTATTCTAATGGCGATTAATTCGAGCTGGTAACTCTAGACTTAGAGCTACCATACGAATAAGGATGTTGCAACAAGGTCACCCAATGCAAAAGTTGGTGAGTTGTAATTTTTAATTTCTCGACGGAAAAAGGTGACAAATCAATTTATTATTATTGTGCGTATATGTGGCCTTTCTTTGAGCCACCATTAAAGTTTGTTTTAAGTCTACAATTAAAGTTTTTAGTACTTTTAAGTCAAAATCTCTTCCATATCAGATATAAGTTATAATTAAACAACTTAATACTAAATTATGTAAACATTTTTTGTAAATATTTAAAAACGATTGACATTTTCAATTATTACAGTAATATATCTTTTATGTAGAGTTAAGATAATCCATTTAAATAGTGCTAATCCTATGTAAATTTTCGAATTAACCATTTTCTCTGCTAAAATTTGGACTTGCCACCTTTTGCCCTAGGTGACGTAGCAAAGCAACATCAATTGGATTTTTTTGAATACAGCTTGTAAACGCAATTTTTTTAATTTTTTTTTTAAATTTTAGTATGGATCCTGGCATGCCTACTGCAATACATTCGTCATTTTAATTGTTTTTCAATATGATTACTACTTACTAATCATTGCATGCCATTAGAGGACTTCAATACAAACAGAAAGAAAGAATCTCTTGATAAATCGTCCTTAAACAACTTTGTATCCGGAAAATAAAGATTAATTAATTAATTATTAATTTATCTGGAAATCAAGTTATTTGATTTTGAAAGTAGGACTACGTATATGGCGCTATCTTTCTTATCTTATCTTATGGGCCGGGAATAATCCCGGCCCCCTATCGGCACTTCGACCCTTGAGGATCTTTTGTGCCTACCCCATTTTACACACTGGTCATCTCAGTGTGCAGGTTTCCTCACGATGTTTTCCTTCGAAAAATACGAAAAACTCATTGGTACATGGCACTGCACGGTTTCGAACCCGGACCTCCCGCTTGGGAGTCCGGTGCCCTAGCCACTGTGCTTTAAATTTAATATCGGTAAACGAAACTCGGTTGACATTATTCATATTTTATAATACTTAAGCGCCTGCGCCAAGCGTCGATTATCTGAGTTCGTTGAAAGAGTTTATAGGTATAATTTGCTAAATTGCTGGTGTATTTGTATGTGGGTGGAACCATTTTTTTCTAATTTCCATATTTTGACTAATATTCAGTTTCCGACATTTAACGACGTGATTTTATTCATAATATTATGTACTTATTTGTTAGGTAGGTACTTATAAACTCCGTCCATGTTGTATGTACCTACTGCTCGTAATAAAGACCATACATAATGCTATATAATTAGTTTCTAAGAAAATTAAAATTAGTGACAAAAAACTATTCTCAAAAATCTGTACAACGTTTAATCTCATTGACATAGCGATTTATGGATCCCCTCACTTGTATGATTCAGTAGACGAATTTTCGTGCATTTATGGAAAAGGCTAAAAAGTGAAATCGTTCTACCAACGCGGATTTGGTTCGTTTTCCTTCAACTTGGTATTCCCCACCCGAGATGTTAACTTTCACTTTATATCTACTTATATAAAACCCAAAAACCAGAACGAGACGCACCGACGAGTTAAAGAGGGACGCCGCTCTATAGAAAGTCGCTCGCATTGTTGACCCGAAGCTTCGCGTATGCGAAAATTTACCACGGAAATTGTTCTAATTCGATACTACAAACACGTCCACAGAATAAGAAATAAAAATCAGCGCCTTTCTACGTGTTATCTGTGAATAATCACGATAACAACATTGTATGGAAAAAGCCTTGCAGTTATTATGTCAAAACCGATTTGACATAATAACTAGAGTTGCCACGAATAGTGATTTAGCCGAATACCGAATATTCGGCAACACTGTCGGCCGAAGCGCCGAATATTCGGCGGCCGAATATTTGGCACGAAATACATGGTTGCCGAGGGCGTAAACTCGTAATAGACAGGCCGCAACCTGTCTCATTACGGTGCATACGGGAGCGACGGGCGGGTATTTGTTTCAATTGCGAGTAAATAACGTCACGGCACGCTTTGTCAGATCATAATAATACATAAAACATTAATATTGTGCAGAGAATAGTTCTTATTCAATTGTTTGTTCGTCAAAAGGTTTACAAAATGACACCAATTAATAAAAAATCGCCTATATGGGAATATTATGAGATATTATCCATCACAACCTACCATTGATCAATTTTACTTACTAAAGTATTGTAATTTGGTAATAGAATACATATAATCTTGAGTAATATGTTTTTTTTTTCATGATTTGGTATTCGGTATTCATTCGGCCTACCTCCCGCTTGGGAGTCCGGTGTCCCAGCCATTGTGCCACCGACGCTCTTTATACTCATAATCATAATACTAAAAACTAAAATTTATCTTTACCTAGGTTTATTATCATTATTATGTTTCCAACTTAACAATGTTGGAGCACAACATGTAACGTCCTTCCTTGAACCATTATGTATATTACATGAATCAGTAGGTACCCAGTGAATCCATTTTCATAAACACAATCGCTGTCAATTGACGCGGATTGGTTATTATCACGATGTAGCTGGCACTAGGCAGGTGCCGGTCGGCGCCGGCGCGCCGCGACGACGTCCGGAGGCCCAAATGGGTGCATTTTTTGCAAATAGAATGTGGCTGAACTCGTCTGTATTTGGCACAATCTACATAGTGTACATCGATAAGGGGGCGTCCATTAATTACGTGAGACGATTTTGGCGATTTTTCACCCCCTCCCCCTTCCTCCCCCGCCCCCCCTTGGTGAGATGACGTGAGATTTGGGTCAAGCCCCTCCACCAAATCTCACGTGAGAATTTTCAAAATGCGTATTTTTAATTTAAATACGTTAATCTGTGCTTGATTGCGTTGGATTAATTTAAAAAGAAAACATAATTTGCTTAATTAATTTTATTTCAGACTAGTTAAGACTAAGTTTTCTCGCAATTGTACACTGTTTCTTGCGGAAACAAAATATTACGTGATATTTGCCGAGAACCCCTATCTCCCCCACGTGAGATTGGGTGAGATTCGGCTCGACCCCCTCCCCCCCCTAAACGCCTCACGTAATTAATAGTCGCCCCCTGATGTATTTGCCTCTTGAAATGCCTTGAAGGTCATATTAGAGTCATATAATCGTGAGTATGTACATTTCCATTGTGTGTTTTGATATCACATCAGATATCATATCACACACATTCGTTACATAGAGACGATAACTAACTTTAGAACAGACAAAGCTAACATTATATTATTAAAATAAAATAAATCAACATCACAGTTCTGATGTCAATGTAGGTAGGTATTATATGTATTTATTTTTATTTACTACTAAACCCGCATTTGACCTCGATGTCGCCTGATGGTAAGCGACGATGAGGTCGACGATGGAGCATGCGGGTCCAGTAAATGCCTATTCACTCTGGCCTTGAAGATCCCAAGGTTGTAGGTTTCGGGAAATACAGACGCCGGCAGGCTTTTAAGTAAATATAGGTAATGTAACTACCATAGCAACAAACATATAGACCTTGTTAAAAATGTAATGTTTAATTTTTAATGGGTTATTCCAGAAATGGTTGGACTTTTTGTCCAGAGTCCCCTTTGCGTTCCCGTTGATTACCGGAACCATTAATGACAATTTATTTTAATTTTATTATTAAATATTTTTTATTTAAATTAAATAAAAATTTGTATTTTATAAAAAAAATATTTTTATTTTTTATGAATTTTTTTAAATTTATTTAGTTAACTATATTTTTTAAATTTATTTAGTTATTTATATAGTTAACTATCTATTAATAAATATAGAAAAATTAATATGTAACAGGTAGATACTTAACTTATGTAACTTACTCTGGGAACTTAAATAAACAAAATCTACCCGAACTATAAAACAAACACGTAAAATAAAATGAGATATAAATAAATATTTTATACTTATTTATATAAAAAAATATTAAACTAAAAATTAATTAATTATATTATTTATTATATTTTATTATTTATTTATTATTAGAGTTTTTAAAATATTTTATTTACATTTATTTTTCATTATCAAAGCAGTCAATAGTAGCTATATACATCAAACATAAAACACACTAAAACTACTTAAAACTAAACTTAAACTATAGGAAGAAAAAGGGAAACAAAACTAAAGATAAAAAAATTGGCCTAAGTCCCCCACATTCGGCAGTGTTACCTTGCAATTAATTATTAATTGTTAAATTATAATTATTAATTTAATTAATGAATTTAAATAATAAATACACTTTTTTTTTTAAATTTGATTAAATTGAATTTAATCGAATTAGTCTTTTTTTTTAAATTTTATTTTATTAATTAAATAATACAATATCGAAAAAAAAATGAAAAAAAATATGTCATAAATTTCTGGACTTTTTGTACGGGGACGCAAAGGGAATTTCAGGAATAAGCCTTTTTAATGATCAGTCTCAAGCAAGAAAGTGTATTTTATCTGATTCCTGCTTGAGCGAACTTCATAATTATCCTAGACTCTATTTTTCCTGTTCCTTAGGCTCTTATCTCAAGGGCTCTTATTATTATCGCTACGGTTTTTTAAACAAAATGTAAAAATCATGCTTCCTGGTAATGTTAATATCACGTACTTACAAGGTACTGGCTGATTTAGAAGAACATGTTACAACATGTTAGCTGAAAGAAATAACGTTCTTCATATAAGTACGGTGATCATTGACAGTTTCCTCAGTTATCGCCTCTGACCGTTGCCGGATGCAGCGCCGCGGTCGCGTTACTTCGGTGGAAGAACTGCCGAGGTACATATATGTTGATGCTATTAAATTTAAGTTATACAATATGCATATAATAACTAGGTAATAAATTAATAATATTGCGGAGAATATGAATAAATTCATCAGGTGGCTGGCTCGTTTGTTCATCTGCTCTCCACTTAGAGAATTAATACCGCTCTCCATAAACAATAGAAAACACCTATCATTCATTATAAACAGATGAATAGAGTAGGCAGGTAAATTAGAGCAGGAAATATAGATAGCAATATTTATAATTATTGTACATTTATTTGTATGAACTCTGTCTGAAATAAATATATTGAATTGAATTGAATAAAAGTTCTAAGGGGGCGTCCATTAATTACGTGAGGTGTTCAAGGGGGGAGGGGGTCAAGCTAAATCTTACTCAATCTCACCTTGGGGGTTTCGAAAATATCACGTAATTTTTTTTAGCAAAAAACGGTGTAAAAGTGAAATCAAATTAAAGTGATAAATTATTCTAGAGTAAAAATATGAGAAAATTCGAAACAATCGAAGGGCTGAATCGAAGGGCTGAAAATTGCAACGTATTCGTCCGAACCCCACAGGGCAGCACAATAGCCCTTCGATTGTTTGAGCGCTATCAACCGTACGTATTTATTATTTAATTTTATCACAGTGAATTTAAGTAACGGTAATAATCTCAACTACTAGTCTTTGCTAGTCTAAAATAAAGATAATAGAATAAATTGTGTTCTTGTTTTTTTAATTTTTTTTATAATCCAACGCGTTCATAATCAAAACACAAATTTAAAAAAATATCACGTGAGATTAGGAGAGGGGGGGAGGGAGTTGAGGAAAATCTCACCAGGGGGGGAGGGGGGGTTACAAAATCCTAAAAAATGCCTCACGTAATTAATTACATCCATTAATGGACGCCCCCTAAGGTATTTAAGGAAGTAGAAAAAAATATTATCTACACCTACCTATTATTTAATAACACATTTTGGTATCCGAATCATAGTTTTAGCACATTCCCTCTTTAAAAGCTAAATTTTAAAAGTTATTGAATATCTCCTCGTATTCATTATAACGTCATATTGTCGCCAAACAGATATATTAGAAATTATATAATATATTAGAAATTAGTTCAACTTTTTGCACAAAACGCTAAAATCTGATATCTGTGACCTCTTTCGCCTTCGCCACCAAGCGCGATATCAGACGAAGCACTTTCGGGTTTTCAGAATAGCTTTTACACTTATTTATGCGTAGGTAAGACTTTAAGTTTAGATCTTGATGAATTTAACTAAATTATTATTTAATTATTGTTATTGTTTATTTTATTTATTTAAGTTACAATTAAATAGTCACCTACATTGCTAAAGTGAGTTTTTGCCTCTTTGGAAATTGCATGACTTTCATTAATTCATTATTGATAGAGGTTATTTGTCAGGTTTTCTTTCTAATAGCTAGTCACCCGCGCTGCATTTGATATCATGTTATATATCATAATAAACGAAAATTCATTCTTAATATTCTGGAATAAAGATCATATCTGGAAAATGCAAAAAAAAAATAGTTTTTCCCCTTTGAGACGATTGTAAACCGTCTCCGGAAGCTAACTTGTATTTAGTAGTACTAGTAGTAAATTCAGTTTTATTTAATATATCTCGAAGTTATTTTATTTTTATCTGTGATATATTTTTGAGATCGGTATTTAATGCTCTATAAAATAAAATGCAAAGAATTATAAATTGGAAAATAAATGAATCTACGGTACTTTACAATTTTGATACAATTTTTTGGGGGTGAATAGGTAAAACTGTCGTTAAATCAATATTTACATTCATTTTAATATATTTATTAATTATCTAACTAATATTAGAATATATTTTAAAAAGTGACATTAATTTAAATAACTTTATTTAATAAAAACAGTACATGTCATCATGCCTCGTTTTGTATGGATTTTCGCCCATTTTCCTTTAATTAATTATCTAATTTCTTGGGTTTTTTGACTCCCGCTCCGGGTCGTTCCTGGTGAAAAAGTTGGCCATAGAGAGACGGCATGCAGTTATGGGCACTTTTGCAATGGAGACGACAAGGGGCGGGTTATTTCACTAACAATTTTTATTGTTATAATTTAATTTTCAATTGTGTATTATTTCTGATGACGTGTAGGAACAGGTTTGATAACTTCTAGTAAAATTTACATAAAATTTAATTTATGTAAGGACCCTACCTAATTTAATTTACTTTTTTGGATGTGTTTGAATTTCTGAGACAGAAATCAGAATTATAATAATCACAAACTGATTACGAAGTATTAATTTAAAACTAGTGTATCGAGAATAATAAAAACTTATTAAGTAGGTAGGTATAAAGGAAGGGAAAGAACAATAAAATAGACAGATAGTAACCTAGATATATTGACTTCACTGTACCTAGCTTTATTTTATTACGTCACCGTAAGGCTCTCAATTCAAAGAAAATACCTATAGATAGTATGAAAAAATGGATAGACTGGACTACAGTAATACAATAAGAAAAAGAAACAAAAATAGTTGATGTAATATGTTGCAGGTATCAGAACCTAGAGGTTAATAAACCTAGTGATACATCAATGTCAGGAAAAACAATGAGTCATTCTCAAACAGTTTCACGAACGAACATGTTGGAACTTGCTTTATCGAAAGAGAAGAGATCTACTTTTACGTGCCGATTTCTTGACTATTTTGATCTTTCGACAAACTGATATCGTCTGGAATTTATTCTACGTTTCTGGCAAATTCTGTAACTAAGTCTAGCTCAAATCTAGCTAGGTAGTGATTAAAAAGAAAATGCATTCTTCATGCATTACAGATAGATGGATCATGGATAAATACGTAGGTACTAATCGATCGAATTTTGTGTAGAAAAATATTGTTTTTTCAAATTCTCTGCCGAACAGCGCAGCGTAAATCCCCGGCTGCAAATTCTGGGTAACACTATGCATACCTATATACCTAATTATGTAGGTATCTATACACCTACGTCGGTGTTCTATACTCGTATATATCTACATACAATATAACAGCAGTCGATGTGAAAACATCACGATGGGTCTCGTGACTCTTTGACTTTATACCAAGCAATTCTTATTGGTTCTGCACGATGACGTCATATGGAAGGGCCAATAGCGAGCCAGTAAAGATATATTTTTAGAACGCAAAAGTTGAATGGTGGGGAATGAGGAAAATCGTATGAACGGCGCGCGGCGCGAACATTGCACAATATTTTCCAGGCTTGCGAGCGAAGTGCGCGTGTTTAACACGTTGAAGTTTTCGTAGCGTTTATAGAAAATTAATTGAAAGTTAAAACGCTATATAACGCATTTGCTAAAAACGTTTAATAAGTTAAATTATTTTTATATTTTATTTCAAATAAGTGTTTGAGCCCTACTCGGATTGGAGGCGTTACAGTATTTGTTCGTAACAAGGTATGTAATTTATTTTGTATAATAATGACGTGGCACCCGTGTCCATTATTTTAAAAAAATCTCTCGCAGTATAATAAAAACGAAACTAAATTACCTAATTTGGATTTATTTACTATTTCATAACTAATAGGTACCTACCTATTGAAGTTCAAGGACTTTGTACCAGATGATAAATATAGTCAACTGATTAAATATATTATGTACCTACCTAATGTATTATATTTGAAATAAAATAATTAATTTAGCAAAAACACGAAATGCGTCGCACGCCGTTGTCAGTACCTACCTACTTAGCTTGTGCAGGTTGTAACTTGTCGAGTGTCGTGTGCACGTGAGTGAACTTGTGTGGCGCCCTTTCTCTGGCTCATTGTTTCGCACCCCTTTTTGAAGTTGGCGGCATACTCCTTTTAATGAAAGTCAAAACTTTATTTCGACTCGACGACCGCAATAATAATTTACGTCCTATGTCCTATGTTTATACGAACCGAAACGTTTTTTCCGAATGAACGAATATAAGTTCAAAAATCAAAACATTCTTAAACAATAAGCCCCGATTGCGCGAAAAGTTTACTTTGGGTTAACTCGCGATTTGTCTATGGTTTTCATAAAAAAATTGACATCGGGTTAGAGTTTAGAGAGAACCCGAGAGAAAACGGTTCGTGCCTGCCTAAAACTTTATTTTCACTTATAAGTAGGATTTAATCACGTTTTTATTAAAGAAATGAATTCAAAAATATAAATTAAAATATATCGATCGCTTTTTCACTTGGATAATTATAATGAGGTCAAAACTACTGTGACTATCATGTCCGATTTTAAAGGACATTTATTTAAAATTATGTAGGTCTTATTCTAGTTCTGGAGCTCGCTATAGATTATATGAAACGTGTCAGGGTCAGGAGGTCCTGTAGTTTGATGTTTGATTGATTATGTACGTTCTTGTATTTTTTATATTTTTGTGAAGTTGAGTAAAACCCTTCGCGCGCCACTTTTATTGAAGTTTAGATCCAGTGAAAAAGACAGTTCCTTTCTTATGTTTTTCTTCTTTTTCGTCCATATTCCGGTCGGTAAAGCGATATACCTAGATTTTCTAAATTAATTCCTAGAAAGTCCCTGCCCGGGCACAATGCCAAGGCTGAAATGTTTTGTTATTTAGCGAAGAGTTGGAGTTGTGAGTCACCCTAAAACCTACTTAGATGAAGAGCAAAACTTGGTTACAAGGCGGATATGTTGAATATCGGATCGATAATTGTGTGGGCCGTCGTGGGCTGCTATTGCGACGTTAGTCACCCAGCTAGTAGGTGTTATCTATCAGCTACATACAATGTACTGATAACACTTAATGCGATTAAAGTGCCTACGTAGCTATAATACCTACGTTAAGTGCCTTTCTTTCAATTCTTTATTCGATCAAAGGTACATTTTATCATTTGTTCTAAAAAGAACATACAGGTGTTGCAGAATTTTAGGAAAAAAAGGAAAAAAATATTTTAAAATTTCAAATGTGATGGTGATTATGGGTTTCTCCTTGTTACAGGCCTACAATTGGAGGCGTTATTTGGTTGGGAGCCTAAAGAGCTACAATTTCCTTAGGAGCTCGCGAAGAGTTCGAAAAAGTAAGTAATGCCGTTCAAACGGTTTCTTTTTCGAAACAAGTTTATGTTCACAGGTGCAGACGAAGCTTTAGAAACGAGTGAACACTGAAAAGGATACCTAATGCGAAACTACGGACTTTAGGCGTAAAACTCTTATAGTCTTTGCTATATGAGTATTCGAAATCAATAATTTCATTTCTTGAATCATAAACTAGTTAAATTTTGACTTTGATAGATTCATAGGAAAGAAAAATAACGAGTCATTGATATTTTGATTAATTTCTTTTCAATATTTTCAGTGTGTTTTCACAAAAATAATTCATATTCATCATACATACATAATACATATCATGTTGCACGAAGTTCCCGCTTTACGAATCACGCTTCGTAAAAAAACATTAATTACAACCATTCACCTTACTCATCATATTATCATCTTTACTTCATACAAGTTCATTTCCTAAGGTCCATTCTAAAAATTACCATATTGGCACATATATCAAAATCTAGAACGTTGAGGGTTTTTTCACTATTTCACCATATTTTTGTTATATCTATACGTAATTTTAAGACTTTTTACAATTACAGCTCTAGATAATTACGCATATCAGAAACTTAGATATCGAGTTTATAATTTATCACATCAAATAACATAATTACGATGGAAAAGAACACATTTTCCGTTACCTAGTCTAGATTTTTGATTTCTTATTAGTTATGGATAATTTTAATTGTAAGTAATGTTATTAGTTTATTATTAATTTTATTTTTAAGGAACTATAATATTTTAATAATTAGAAATTAGAGTAAATCAATAAAGTACTTAGGTACCTACTTAACATGAGTAGCAAGTATATAAATACAATACTGCTCACTATAGTTTTAATACCACCTTAGATTTTGATGAGTGCCATGAAAAATCCATGAAAAACCATAATCTGGGCAGGTGATAATTTTATGTTGATTGCATAACAGATGACAAAGAAGGAATGCCAGAATGCAATATCAGATTTGTATATATATTTTTAAATTATAGTATTTTAACATATATTTAATTTATGCAATCATCATTCTTTATAATGACATGTGAAGTATCTATTTTATCAACAAGTTTGTGTAGGTATTTGTAATATATAAATACCTATTATATTTAATGTTCAAGGTTAAATATTTCGCAAGTCATGGTTCAATCATCAATTCATCATCAATACAATATGCATTATGTTCAATTAAATATTCTCCATCTTTGATCTAGGTATCTCTGTCTTTCAACGCCGTTTCAGAGTTATCTCCTTCTATTATGCTTCATAGGACGGATTAAAAATAATATTTAAAGATATGCTTATCTATGGAATATAATTTTTATTCATCAGTCTCTTCTTCATACCACTCATTTTGGTGATGTCTATCTCCCACCCAGCTTCATATAAATATGCACATTATGTTACGTCGTATCATTTCTGTTTGTAGTTCTATACAAAATGGTTGCTCAAAAGATCACCTGTCCGAGTCGGAGCGACGATATCGGAAATCAATACATCAACTCAAACACCAAAAGATATGGTTTTTTCGCAAACGAGTCACAAGACTCAAAATATTTTGAAAGTGGTAGAAATAGATCGTTTAAAGCCAGAAAAGAATCAGCAGGTGCACGCTTCGACCGGAGTGATTATCGGCGGAAACACAAAACTAATGCCGACTTCGCCTGTGCCCACAACCAGCTTTTCCGAGGTAAGAACAGCCCCGATAGCCGTGAGTATGTTAATATAATCCTTATACATAAATTAATACTAAGTTAATTTTTAGAGTTCGCTAATTTTCTGAACCCATATTAACGTATTTCTTTAAATTTTCAGGTATTTTTGAAACCAGAGCCTGTATTCGAGAGCACAATGTTCCACGATACGGACTCCGAGTTCTTCCAAGATCTGGTTCCGTTGTGCTCAGATCTCGCCAAGGAAGAACAGGCACTGATCACTGGTAAGAATAATTTTCTAATACGTAGGTAATCTAAATAATACAACATAATATATGATACTGTTTTTTTATTAACATTAATTAACAATTAACTTTGTATTCACAGATTCTCCAAAGAAAATTGAAGAAAGCGCACATAACACTGACACATTACACACTCCATTCTCACCGCAAGGTTGGGATGTATTCGACGCTAATTCTCCTGCACCGGGAGGATTTTATGTTTCAACCCCGAATGAGCCTCTGTCACCCAATATGGACGGGTTCGCACAATTAGACAACAAATTCCTGTATTCAACAGAAAATAGGCAGAATAATCCTGCTCAAGAACTTGATTTTGATATAAATAACCTACCGGTGGTCCTGGGGGACTTAGCGTCCGAGCAAATGGTCGACCTCAATCCGGCATACGTCGAGGAGCCAGTCGGTTACAACACACACGATACAGAATACACACCAACAAATACATATGACAAATTGCTTTTCTTCGACCTAGAAGACATGGACATGAAACTGAATTCGGTGATGCCGAGGGAGGTAGAGAACAACAATGTAATAATCTCAAAATCTATTGCGGATAACGGTTGGAGTTCAGAGAATATCGTAGAGAAACCTCGAGTTGATCGACCCGGAACAGGTCTGACCCTGGATGTCACAATGCCTGCTCCCTGGTCAATCAACAACATCAGCACACCCGACGTTCTCAACTACGTTGAACAGTTGGAGAAAGAGGAATATACACTCCCTATTACGGTGAGTATCGTACGAGAAATACAATCATTTTTCTTAAAAATCCAATAACTTAATCTACAGAATTGTACTACACTTACTAAATTAATATTCTTTGTTGTTACAGAAACCATTAGAACAATCTTTCTTACAAGACAGCGGTTTCGTCACAGCGGACACCCTTACGAAGATCTCTCCTCCTCCAGTAGACTATGAACCGATTACACCTAAGAGCGAATCTCACTTTGAGTCTGACGTCGATGACTCCAAATCTCACACCAGCAAGAGAAGACGCCACGACAGTGAAGATTCAGATGCAACCTATACACCTTACTCAGAGTATACACCGCGAAAGTACAAGAAAAGGAAGCCCAACATTCCAATAAAGGACATGATTCTCGCGCTAGAAGGGTCACAACAGCAACCGAAGGCGCGTAGAGGACGCCCTCCAAAACGGAGAGAGAGCACGGTATCCTCAATATGTAGTGTAGATGAGAATACATCCACTGCATCTACACAAGACATGAAATATAGAGAATTAAGAGACAAGAACAATGAAGCATCCAAAAGATCCAGAATGAACAGGAAGCTGAAAGAGCTACAGATGGAACAATTTGCTGATAATTTAGAAGAACGAAATAAGAAATTAAAAGTTAAAGCTGACATTCTTGAGGATATGACCAAGAGGCTGAAAGATGCCTTGATGACAGCCATATTGCAAAAATGAAGCTTCTAAGTGCTAATTGTGTTTCTGGTTAATTTCAGCATGACAGTGCAGATATGATACCGATGATAAAATATAGGTAATGTTTCTGTCATTGGAAAATACTGTAAATCTGTATTCATTGATAACACCTTTTATATTGTTATTTTAAATGTTGCGTGTTCGATGAATATTGATAATTAGTGGAGGAGGCAGATGCCATGCATTTTGGATGTTAATATTGTTAATTTATCCTGGATTTGACTAAAAAAGAAAAAAAAATCATAAAAAAATCTAATGTAATTTATTTTAATGATTATAGATTTAAAGCTTGATTAAAGTGTAATATCGACACGACGTGTCATACATTTATCATAAAAATGTTTAGTCTTTGTTATTAGAATAAAATCTTGATGTAGCATTTCGATACTTTGCAGGAGTCGAAATTAATATTATTTAAATTACAATTTCTAAAACTTTAGAAACAATGTACTATTTAATCTACAATTGGTTATTATTTGTATAATGCATGGTAGGTATGTATCAAGATAGTTTGTACCTATTGATATTTCTATGGTGTAATTACCTATTGCATTAAATTGATTGATTAATTATTGGTTTTGTATGTTATTGTTGTACCTACCCTACCCATTCATAACTTTCTGCACAATGAGTCTAAGAACACATGTAGGTATATTTACAGACTGAATACAGCCATTAAAAATACGAAAAAAATTGATTTTATGTAAATTTCTGAAATCTATTTGGCATGAATTCTTCACGTTATGCATAATTAATTTTAATATTTATAGTTTAAATAAAAATCTTTTAATTATCTTAAAATTATTTAACGATTATTTATAGAACGATCTTATATAATAAAAAAAAGTAGATGCAAAAGAGGCTAAGGCTCAATTTACATTGCCGCGGAATGGAATGGATGCGAATTTTCGCAACATAATTGAACCTCTTTTTTGGCTCGTATTTAGTTTGTATGTTACACAATTGACATAAAGTTCATTATGCTATGTACAATTACGTAGAGAAAATTCGCTTCCATTCCATTCCGCGGCAATGTAAGCCTTAGAAGCTTAGATAGATAGAAACACTTTATTGTACACAAAAACAGGAAAAGTAAAAACTACAGGAATAATAACACGATATGTACAAAGAAATTACTGAATTAATTACACCCTTTAAATAAACCGAAGGCGGTATGAATGTGCAGGGTCATCCTGGCGCGGTACCACCCCCTTTACCTATTTCTGCTATATAAAGCAGCAATAGAAGGGCAAGAGGAGCTAGCATAAATACCGGGACCACCATACTCTACCTCAAGGTTAGCTAGCAGCGCATCGAAAACCAGCTAATAATAATATTTAATGAGGTGAGATGTCTATTGGTGACAGACCATTTACCTTAGATGGCCCGTATGATCGTCTGCTCGCTCGCTCTCCAAGAAAAAACAAAAGCAGTTAAGGAATTGGTTCTTTATTTACGTTTTTCTACAGAATAATCCCAAAATCCTTTATAAAATAAGATTATTGTTACCCTATCATTTGCATAATGTTGGGCATTATAGTAGGTAACCTTTGCCATCATATTAAAAAAGCAAAATACGTGTACGACGAGGCTACGTTCAACAATTGATGTAGTAAGTTCATTTTTTCATTAGCTGGAGTTACCCGTCACACTGACAGTACCTAAAATGTGATTTATTTATATGAAATACATAAATACAAAAAGTAATCAAATTTCGGCATTAAAATGCTAAACTATACATTATTTTAATAAATTTTCATCTTTATACATGACTAATATCTATTTAATATATAAAATATGTATTTCATATAAATAAATCACATTTTAGGTGCTGTCAACGTGACGGGTATCTCCAGCTGATGGAAAAAATGGACTTGCATATAATAATCAGTTCAATTAATTCAGCTGACAACTGTCCATGTTCCATTACCGCGTTAACAGCTGAAAATTTATCAAACTTATATTTGATACAAACAATGGAACGTGTACAGTTGTCAACGTGAATAATTTCAACTGGTTTTGGAACGCACTCTCATCAGTTGGAAAGTTAATTTTATCTCCATTGCAGTGTTCCCGAATCTACAGATTTTTATTGAGATCTACCGATTTCAAATATCTCACGATCTTTGACATTATGTTCAAGTCAATCAACTTTATTTAGAAAATGTCAAGAATGGACGCGTACAATTGCACTCGTATGAATTTTGGCACACACACAAAAACTCATCTGTGAAAAGGTCACAAAACTCCCCATGAATATCTTATCTGTTGTTGCATGTACAAAGTCTTCGAACTAATTGATTTTATGACAGTTGAAAGTGCTAATGAACATGATAGACGTAAAAAGGTATGCCTTTTTTTAAAAAAAATGTCACATATATTTTTAAGTCGTACCTATCATGGCAGGTAGGTAGTATTGACGAAATGACAAAAAACTTGGTCATTTTGTGTTCTTATTTTTAATAACTTGACCACATTTAACATGAATTCTATTTTTTTGGTTTGGGAACACTACTCCATTGCCTGAACGTTAAAATTAGCGAAATGTGCTCCGAAAGGCGCATAATTGAAAGCCGTGGACGAGGTATCGTTCTAAAATTAACTAAGTATTTCGAAAATGAGAGAGACAGTTGTAAAAACTTACTGCATCAGTTAAGTCTCAAAATAATAAATGCTAAGATTGACGGTGTGTCTGAAGTAACTATCCCAACAAAGATGCTGGCAAATATAGTAAACCACTTGAAAAAGACTAGAAATGTCACAGAGCGAGTAGTTCAGGCTACGTCTATCAATAAAAATACTCTAACAAAAATACGTAGAGAAGGAGAAATAGCAGAGGCCAGTAAAACAAAACTAGATACGCCGGTAAAGAAACCAAGAGGAAAGAAAGATTTCTTCGGCAGTGATGGTCTCGTAAAGTTAAAAGATATTATTCATCACACTTGTATAGAGCGACAGGAAGCATTTATGTTTGATAAATTACTGGTTATTGCTAGACGTCAACTAAACTATAAAGGTAGCAAGTCTACGTTACGTAGAACTATTTACAGCATGGGCTATCAGTTAAGTAAGGGGTTTGGTAGGGGCATGTATATTTTAACTGAGAAATCCAATGAAAATATTAATATGCAAGGTTTATGTGAAAATGATAGCGAGAGCCATAATATAGTAGCAGAGACCGAGGATCAGAATGTATCAACATATGACTATAGCGAATCTAAAAGGAAGGAATTAAAAGAAGAACCCCACATAAAAATAACATTACCTACCGAAAATTATGATAAAGACGAAAGCAAAGATGGGAACAAAAATGTCATTGATGATGATTGTTCAAAAGGTGATGAAATGAAAGAGGAATACTTAGAAGAATTTGATAATGACAGCATTGATTCTGAAGATAGACAAAATGTCTGTGATGTGAAAGTATCTAAGTATAAGTTACCTATAAAATTAGATACTGAAGATTTTTTATAGAATAGAACTTAAATTGCAAGGCAGCAACAATCCAAATGTCCTGGCAGGAAGAGGATTGGAAGAGGCCACACTAGTTTGCAAAAAGTGGACAGCAATAGTTTCTATATACCAGCAAGGGTTGACTGCAAGGAAAGAAAAAGAAAGAAAGAAAAGGTTTATTTACTTATTACAGGACACACAAAAAAAGGACCTCCGACTTACAAACTAGGTCGAAAACCTGTATCTTGTAAGTCGGGATTCCGTCGCACTTTCTGTGCAAGCAAATTACAAATTATATTTTTAACCTAAAAGGAATTTGGAAAATTTAATCATAAAGGAATTTAGTAAAGATAATGGTAAGAGTGAGTATGAGTGGAAAGAATAACTTAAATAATAAAATCAAACTGGCAGTCATTGTAAAATACTATTAGCGTTATCTTATCAATGTAATTAATTAAAACAACTAAGCAACAAAGGAATTTTAATAAAAATCATGTTAATTTTTAAATTGTAGTTTTGTAGGTCATCCATCTATTATGAAGGTAGGTAGTTTTTTTTGTAAATTCCTTGTATTTAAAAAAAAGTAATCCTATTTGGTATTCCTTTAACTTTCAACGACAAAGAAACTCGTACTATACTAACATAGAACGCAGTGCACGCGACGTGCGATGTCTCGTACGTATATAGCTAGAACTTGTATTCTGGTATCTGTTACAATCAAAGATTTTGAAAATTCACCCCTATGTAGATTGCTCGCTAGAGAAGTTTTATAACGAAAGCCTGTCTGCCTGTTCGCGGATGCGATTTGAGCATTTTCCCATATATTAGTCGGACACTGAAACGTCAATTGTATGAAAGTACCTTGGGTAAACTCCGTGGCTCACGTTATTGTTCTAGAGCCCTCTGCTCAAGTAGTCCGGTTTCTGTGTATTCAATTCAACTATCTTCATTGCATATTTAATATTTTTTTAATATACAGAGTTTGACGCGATCCGTAGGCAACTAATTATAGTGAAAAATAATTTTCTATAGAATTGTTTTATAAATAAAATAGTAATCAGTGGCTGTAAAAAGAGTAATTTATTTATAATTCACATTAGAACAAAATGTACCAAACAAAAATTTTGACATATTACAAAACAAAATGTATTTTCGCCATACATTCGCCATGCCTTAGATCAATATATGTTGTGACCCGGCCCTAACCTGCTGCATTTAGTTACTACAAATCCATACGAACTAACATTTCATTACGATACAATAGGCACACAATTGCGATCGATAATGCATACTTGCAAGATAAAAGTAAAAATAACGTGCCCTGATATCGTAACACTTGATTAATTAACAAATTTTGAGTGTAAAGATAAATTAATACAATTAACATTCATAATAATCTAAATCGACTAAATATTTAACATAAAAACGTATGCTAAAGACATAAGATTCCCTAGGGTGGCATTGCAAATCTGCACGGTGATTCCAAAAAGAGTAAATTGAAGCAATTAAAATTAGTTTTAAGAAAATTATTCACATAAAAGGTAAATAAAGCACCTGCATCGAATACCAGTTCGACAGATTCCAAATAATATTTGTATTCATCTCGGCCATCGTTTTGCAACCTCACACTATTACGTAACAAACCCATAGAAAAATTTACACCAATCGGTACAATATGGTCACAAATTGTAAGCCCCAGCCTTTACTGCAACTCCCCCGCGAGCTTGCGACCTCTGCGATCTCGCAACACTGGTGGTCATTCTGAATTGGAATGAATATGTGGAATTACAAAAGCAGGCACAAAGTCGCAGCTCTAGAAGTGGCAATAAAGACTGGGGCTGTCCTCGGAGCTGTGTGAGCATATAGCAACCCTAATATACACGTATTATATCCACACCGTACTAATGACTAATCGAGTCCTATTACATAGCACAATTTAAGATCGTCTCAGTGCTTGAGTTCTACACGTGACACTGATACTCGTAAATTTACACTTTACACTCGAGTCTCGGTAAAACGGACACTGCAATATTAGCGCACACGGGGTTCGGCACGTGTTAGTCTGACCCGCCGTCGTCGGCGTCCTCTAGGAAGCTGAATTTATTCGATGCTACGAAGTTCTGAAACAAATATTTCACTATAGTGAAATATAATGAATGACAAAGTTAAAACTGGTCCAAACAAAGACATATTCTTCTTCTTGAAGATACGAATTATGCCAATGACGAGTCAGTAATAGGAACATATTACTGGCGTAAGGACATGACATGACCTCAAATCTGTGACACTTATCAGAGTCTGTCAAAAGTTCCACATTGAGCTTCAGTCGCGATTTAATTTTTTTGATTCGATTTATGGACTGGCATATCCTGATTTAAATCGATGGGTTCAAATATCAACGGATATACACACTTTTTAAATTGAAAACGACGGTCATCTTAGGACAGCGCACATGATATTATTTCCATAAAATATCGAGTCGCACGCAGCTGCATATTATGCCTGCAGCCTAAGCCATATAAGGCCTATGAATGAACATAAAAGTTCGCGCACTATAAATGGACTAAGGGCTGGTTTTAACCTTTTCAAGTGCAAGGACAGTCCAGTGACAAAAAGTCAAATAAAATTGCAAGGCAGCTTGCAAGCCAACTTGACTCGCCACTGTTCCGCCGGTTTACACTACTGTACTTGCCACTTGACTAACACATTGTCTTTGCCACATGAAAAGGTGTATACCAGCCCTAATGGGCTCCAAAAGTCCAGTGACGCCATAAGTGCCAATAGGACCAACAGCATAGTCAGAAAAAAAGAAATAATAAAGCAAACGTACCGGTTTCTCCTGTTCCACCAACTTGGGCATGGGTCGTTCCTCGCGCTCGTCGTGTCGGTCGCGGGAGCGGCTCAGCCGCGCGCGTCCGTTTCGCTCCTCGCGCGGTTTCTCCTCTCCTCTATCCTTGTCACTCCTGTCGCCCGATGCTGCCCTCTCTTTCTCGCGCGATTCTCGTCGCTCGCCGGAGTACTCGCGCTTATCTCGATCGTCCCTGTCGCTGTGATCCCTGTCGTCTCTACGGTCTTTGTCGTCACTACGGTCTTTGTCGTCCCTACGGTCTTTGTCGTCACTACGGTCTTTGTCGTCCCTACGGTCTTTGTCGTCCCTATCGCGGCGGTCGTTATCTTCCTTGGAATAGTCGCGTTTGTCCCTGTCATCTTTAGAGTATTCGCGTCTATCCTTATCCTCTTTAGAGTAGTCGCGCCTGTCCCTATCGTCGCGTTTGTCCCTGTCGTCTTTAGAGTATTCGCGTCTATCCTTATCCTCTTTAGAGTAGTCGCGCCTGTCCCTATCGTCGCGCCTGTCCCTATCGTCGCGTATGTCCCTATCGTCGCGCCTGTCCCTATCGTCGCGTGTGTCCCTATCGTCGCGCCTGTCCCTATCGTCGCGTCTGTCCCTATCGTCGCGTCTCTCCCTGTCGTCCTTAGAATAGTCGCGCTTGTCCCTATCGTCTTTAGAGTATTCGCGTCGATCTTTGTCATCGTCGCGTCGATCACGATTGTAGCTGCGTGAGTCTCTGCCGCGATCATCTATGAAGCAAAAAAACAATGTAGGTGTAACAATTTATACTAATGTAGTATACAAACAATACTTGTAAGTTTCATAAACAAATTAACAATCAGTAACAAGTTATCTCAAATACTAACCACGTCTAGCACCGCCGCGACGTTCACCAGAATGATCGTTCTGGAAAAAATATTTTTTTAATTATTGAAACAAAAAAATTAGACTTCCAGGAGAATTTTACTGTAATATAGTGAAGCGACTGCATTCAAAGAATTGTGACCATTTAGCAATTCAAAAGGAGATGATCCTGCAATGTTTTACCACTAGAGGCGCCACTAGCACAATGGTATGTAGCCAATCAACATGTAGATACGTTCCTTTACACCAAATCTTTTTTTTACCCTTCAGACTCGCGCCACGCTGTCTTAACAGATTTTTAAGGTCTGCTATTTTGAAATGGCCATATGATGCCATAATATCATCACAATTTTACTAATAGCTTTAAAAATTAATTAAATTAACCGAAATAACGAGCCTGACTTTGAAATGACTTTTCGTTTTACTTTTCTGTTTAGGGAGGGTGCTAGTGGCTCCATCTACGCAACTGTATGCGTTTTATGACCCTTTTGCGACTGAAAAGCTGACAAATAAGCCGTTCGAATAATTACGAACTAGATCTAATCGAAGTAACTCCAGATAAAAAAGAGCGTCGGTGGCACAGTAACTAGGACACCAGACCCGAAACCGTGCAGTGCCATGTACCAATGAGTTTTTCGAAGACTAACGTACATTTACCGACTGCTCTAACGGTGAAGGAAAACATCGTGAGGAAACCTGCACACTGAGATGACCAGTGTGTAAAATGGGGTAGGCACAAAAGATCCTCAAGGGTCAAAGTGTCGCTGGGGTTATTCCCGGCCCCCTATCATAAGATAACTCCAGATGAAGTCACATGGTCAGTGTAATAAGTAAAGCATTGTCTCACCCTACTACGCCCCCAACGTTCCTTGTCCTCTCCACCGCGTCTGCCCTCTTCCTCTTGTTTACGAAGACGCTCCTCTATTTCACGTTCCCTATGAATATTAAACAAAAAATGTAGTTAGAAATATATTGTGTAAATACGCGTAAGAGATGCGGTTTTTGCGGTACACGATCAAGCACGCTTTTTGGAGTCCGTTAAACGGATCTCGCCGCCTGCGTTGTCATGGGAATCAACAATCGACAGTAAGCAACACTAAGGCACTACACTCGGGGGGTTTTCGTGCAAGACATGATAGTAATAAACGAATTGAGTTGGATTCAAAATCGCTGCAGTGTCCTAAAGGCCTAAGCCTCGGACTACACGTGTGCGGTTCCGGTCCCGGTTCGGTTCGCTGCAACCAATCATAAAGCGCGGATTTCAAGTAGGAGAGTGAAGGCATGTGATTGGTAGCAGCGAACCAAACCGGAGCTGGAACCGGTCCCGTGTAGACCGAAAAAAAAATACTACCGTAGAAAATAATACTAAAAAATTGTGAGCATAAACATGACGTAAATGTAGGTATAGAGCGACCGAATGGCACATGATCAGACGCCAAACGGTGTCTGTTAACCTTCTTTTTATTATAGCATGTAGAAGTTGCATTGCAACTTCACAACAATCAAGATCTCCATTATCTTGACTCTTGTTTCATATGCAAGTTTGTTTCGCTCTACAGCGACACGTAACTGTTCAGATGACCGTCGGTGGCACAGTAGCTGGGACACCGGACTCCCAAGCGGGAGGTCCGGGTTCGAAACCATGCAGTGCCATGTGCCAATGAGTTTTTCGTATTTTTACCGACTGCTCTAACGGTGAAGGAAAACATCGCGAGCAAAACCTGCACACTGAGATGATGTAGTGTGTAAAATGGGGTAGGCACAAAAAATCCTCAAGAGTCGAAGTGCCGCTGGGGTTATTCCCGGCCCCCTATTAAAGAGAAAATGGTTCAGGTCTTGAAAACTATGGAACTAATTTTGAACGAATCAATTCGACAATAATCTTACAAATTAAAAAAAAACGCATCCATCCAATCTGACCCTTGATTTTGAGATATGATGCCACAAACAAACAGACACGCGTCAAAGTTATAATAAAGAAGAAAAACATTTATTTGACATGAGCGTCAATTCTGGGATGTCGGCCAAACCTAAACTAAATGACCTAAACTAAACTAGGTTGTGTAAGTGAATTTGATCACCCCGGAATCTATGCCACTGCATTACAATACAAAACACAAATAACAATAGAATGTCAAAAAGGCACTTTTTTCTTCTGTTAATGCTACAGGAGACGATCATTTGCGATTGACAATTGCAGAGGATGGCGCAATACTAATAATTCTGAAGACGACAGCGGGCAAGTTTGATAGTCCTATAATCAGACACTGGGTTCGTGTGTTGACCGGATTCTGGGAGGTACCCGATGAACGCACCAACTCTCCGTCCCACATGCCTACTTAAAATGTATTTTATAAATAATTACTAACATAGTCTTAAGTACCTGCATTGTTACTAACAAAATAGGATCCCTGTTGTTCCGAGGAATAAATTGATTTATTATTATTATTAATTAGTGTCCGACCGAAGCTTCGGCTTCGGCTTTGGCCACCTTCGGCTTCGGCCAAAATGGGCCTAAGTGTTGGCCGAAGCCGAAGGTTCCTAACAAACGACGAATTCGAACGAACTTTTACGACTGAGCGGAGAACATTATTTCGAAATGTTATTATTTTTCACAAATCGCAAGGTAATTTTGATGACCACTAGATCAACTTCTAGAGAAGATTAAAATTACCTTTGTATATTATATTATACAGTCGATATAAAACCTTCAATTTTAATGTTTTAAAATCAAATCATTTAAATTAGCTTGTATCCAATCTTGAACAAAATTCTTAGAGCTTTTAAACTTTCGGCTTCGGCTTTGGCCGAAGGTTGTGCCGATAGCCGAATAAACGGCTTCGGCTTCGGCCAGAAATCGACACTATTATTAATACAAAAAAGCGAGAAGGTGGTAAAGTGCCTCTCGCTTCTTTATATTGTGCCGTTTCTCTTAAATTGTCAATTGCAATTGACCGTTTCGCGGACCCTTTATACAAGGCGTGATAAAAATGACAGTAACTAACTTGGCAGCAGTGTCCACAGGCTTAGCAGCGCCGAACACCTTCTCAGCCGCCAAGGGTTTCGTTGCTACTTTCTCCGGCGGCTTGTCGTCCATGGGAGCGCCGTCCGCGGGCTTCGTCGGCGTCTCGGTCTCGCGAGGCACCGTGCGAGGCAGCAAGTTGAGCTTCGGACGCTCGCGTGGCTTTGAATCTGTACATAATAAAAAAATACAATATTTGTGAAAATCAGCGTTGTTGATGAAGTCAGGACGTAACCTAGTTGCGAGTACGGTCTGAAAGTGATCGTGCAAGTTAAGCAACGTTGGCCGCGGTCAGTACCAGGATGGGATCGTTAGTGTCATCACATAAGTACATACTGCAATATATTTTAAAAGAAATCAAATCTGGTAAGTCAATAGGACATAAAACGCAAAGCGTTGATGGAGATGGAGCCACACTTCGTAAATAGAAAAACAAAACGAAACGTCATTTTTGAAGATATCACAAATTTCTCGTTATTTGGATTAATTTAATTTAATGTTTCAAAACTATTAGTAAATTATTATAAAGTATAATGATATCATGGCATCATATGGCCATTTCAAAATAGCAGACCTAAAAAATCTGTTAAGACAGCGTGGCGCGATGAAGGGTAAAAAAAAGTTTTGGTGTAAAGGAACGTATCTACATGTTGATTGGCTACATACCATTGTGCTAGTGGCGCCTCTAGTGGTAAAACATTGCATGATTATCTCCTATTCTGCATTACATGTACAAATCTGATCTCCATACAATGGAAAACTTTGAAGGGTGGGTTGGTTATTTTTCAATACTCTGCAATATATATCCTAAAACGAATCAAATCGGAGCCGGACAGGACACTTGGGGACCTTTCCTTGTAAGACCAATATTTACCTTCCCGAGGAGGGTCCCGGTCGCGTTCCCGGTCGCGGTCGCCGAAGCTTCTACCACCAAACCCTCTGCTCTCTCGACTTCTGAAACAATAGTGTGCTATTTAGTATTGTTGTCTACCTTTTCCTTTAGAAATCTTAATATATGTACAGTGATCAAGCTATACTCGATGGAACCCTGAAGCGTTTGTTACGATTACTTGTCATTTGTATGAAATGTGTCAAATAAGTTAATGCGACAAAGTACTAAAGGGTATGATGTGTTGTCCACTGTACACTATCATTATAACACGCAGATTTTTTCTATAGATACCTTCGGTTATCCTGAAGGTATCAGGTATCCTTTACTCCGGAAAAATAGCCGTTTCCTATGATAATCGTGAGGAAACTTGAGTGTCCATAACAACAGTTTTCGAAGGAATGTGAAATTATCCAGTAGCAAAAAATTAGCGTGGTGGATTTTACTCTTCTGCAATTATTTTTCTTTAGTATGGCGAAATTTCATACAACAGGGTTATTTTTTCGTGTAAAGTGGTACAAATGACCAGCACATACCCCTCTCCATATATTTGCTACGAATAAAAATGGAACTTATATTCTGTATCTTTTTGTATAATACGTACCCAAATCCGTCACGTTCTGCCGTGCGGAATCCATCCCGTCCGCCGTAGCCACCGCTGCGCTCTCCATCCCGACCGAACCCGCGTTCTCGCCCACTGCGATAACAACTCTCATGTAGAAGAAACTCACGCGTAAGGCAATAATTTTCATCTTTTGTGAGCAAACGGTACAAGTTTTTTGGCGTAATATCATTAGAGGCAGAAGGTTTTACGCCTTGCACACTGCAACGATTTTAAAATACAAATCTAGAAAGCTATTCTGGATCGATTCCGTTTCAAAATTGCGGCAGTGCAGGGACCGCGGAAGTACTCCGTGATGGGCAAACTTCAGAGGTCATAATTATTGCCGAAATAATGTATACTACTAACATAGTTTTTAAATACAACTACTAACACAATGGATCAAGTTATCCCATAAAAAAAAAGATATTGAATTGAATTATGTATGCAGCTGAAAACAACATGGTGGATTGACGTACCCTTCCCCGAAGCGGTCCCGTCCGAAAGAGTCCCTGCCTCCATACGCCGTTCTCGCCGGCTCCGGTGGTGCTTGGCGTTCGCCATCACGCCATCCGCCCGGCCGATTGTCCGCGCTAGCTGAAAACCACACACACAATGTCATAAATCCTGACCAAGAATAGAAACACGCAATTCCGCAATACGGGGAGTTTTTATATTACCGGTCAGGATATACATAGAAAAGTATATATTTTTTAATTACTTTAGCTGTGTCAAGTTTCGTTTTAGACTTTCATTCGGACACAAAGAGCAATCTAGGCCCTGTTTCGCAAAAGTACAGGTACTGTATCCTAAATAAAGGTTGAAAAATATTGAGCTGGATTCAAATCTGTGAACTCATCTTAACAACCCCAGAACAACCTCGCGGGGCAAACGAAAAAGACGAAGACCAATGTAATTTTCCCATTTCCCCAAATATATAGACTGCGGCCACAAATAGCGCACTAAACCATTCAAGTGTAAACAAAATAAGTCACTCAGAAGTGACCATGGCAGAGGGAGCAAGCCAAAGACTAGTCTGAATTGAGTTACGGCAGCGCCGCGTCACAGATTATACTAAAATCGCCGGTCGCAGTGGCTTCCATAGACACAGAGGGCGGAGTCTCGTCCTTGCGGAGTCCTCGACGAAGCCCCGAGGTCTGCGTTTCTGGTTCCACCGCCGTCGCTGTAGGCAACGTCCCCGGCTAGAGGGTTTCGTGACAACCACAATGCCAATGACCTTTACTCAGACCTTCCCGAGACTGAACGAGTAACTATCTCCAATTTCAGAGTCCTCGAAAAATACGCAAATTAAATTAACATCCAGATATGAATTGTAGACGAAAATTTTGCTGAAGAAATTCTGTGATTAGAATTAATTGTGATTGTGTCAATTACATCTGAAGATTGGAGATTCTTGTACTCTGTAAGTGCGTCCCAAATGCGACATTGAAGCTTGCTCCATACCATTGTCACTATTTACATCATTGTGACTTCGCATTTAATTGTAGACGTAAATATACAGCTATTTCTAGATAATCTGTAATTAAATACAAAACAAATTCTGCTTAATAAATAACCCATTACAATATTGTCTACCCCGGGGATTATGAACGTGTGAGTTATGCCTTAAAAGATCACATTGTAACAGTGTTGTGACCGAATAGAAGAGAGATACCATAGATATAGAATGTACAACATGAACAGTCAGTTAATGACAGGATTACTAATAAATGAACGTCAAATTTCTAACCGTTCAGTAAAAGAAGCTCATTTATTTGTTATAAGTTTGACACGTTTGTCTGTCGGTCAGTTTATCTGTGACATCATAACTTAACAACGGATGGCCCGATTTGGACTCGGTTTTTAAAAATGTAATAGAGAATTTTGTCGAGTGTTCTTAGCTAGGTCTGATAAAAATTGGACCAGTGGTTTCTAAGATCTTGGAGTATCTTTGATGTTATATGGGATTTCTGGAACGGTAATAGCTAGATGGTTCGAAATTGTGCTCAAATGTTTACGACCATGATGCCCTTCCCATGTCTGGAACCATGATGATGACCAGGAAAAAGTAAGGGGATCTCTACAATGGTACGTCGTCGGGGGTAAGTTAATTTTTTAATTTAGAGTTATTGACAAGCGTCGATCAATCTATGGGTTACTGTAACGTCTATATTGTAATTTAAAGCTTATTTTCCTTAAACACATAAACAGAAAAGTCTGACACATTGTGTCGTGTCTATATAAATATTAAATCTCGCTTCTACGCTTTGTTGTCGTAGAAATGAAATTTTATTTGCAAGAAATATGATAATACTTAATATGACTGAAATAATAAATTATTTTTTTATTGACTACTAAACCCGCATTTGACCTCGATCTCGCCTGATGGTAAGCGACGATGAGGTCGACGATGGAGCATGGGGGACCATTAATTGCCTATTCACTTTGGCCTTGAAGATCCCAAGGTTGTAGGTTTCGGTAAATACAAACGCCGGCAGGCTGTTCCATACCTTAGCCGTTCGCATAATGAACGAAGAAGCAAATCGCTTCGTACAAATAGATGGGATATAAACAACATAAGGATGGAACCCCTCCCCGCGCCTGGTAGTCCGAAGACGGAATGGAGATGCTGGAATTAGGTCGTGTAATTCCGATGTGCACTCTCCGAAATGTATCCTAAATATAATAATAGCAAGAAATATGGCAATAAGAGTTATGTCTATGGTACTCACAGTCCCGCTCTCGCTCGCGCATCCCCTCCCGGTCCATGACGCGGGCACCGCCCTCGCGTTCGCGCATCCCGTCGCGGTCCATGGGGCGGCGCGCCTGCGGCTCGGGCTGCGCACGCGGCCCGGAGCGCCAGTCGCCGCTCGTGCGCTCTGGATCGTACTCCCTACACAGTAACGAGATTTTTTTTACAGATAATTAATAAATCAGACGATACTTTGCGGAAATACATTATATGTAATTATTAAAATTATTTGGGGAAAAAGGACTCGCTGGATTTGGTTATCGTTGGGGAGGGTGAGTGCACTCCCCAACGATAACCAAATCCAGAAAGATTTACAATCGCAAAGGATTGATTCCTTATCACGTCCTCAGGTCGGATTTGTCACATCGTTTGCGATTGTAAATCCTTCTGGATTTGGTTATCGTTGGGGAGGGAGAATCCCAGGATGAGTGGCGGGTCCCTCTTCCCTTAATTTTGTACACGAGTCAAAGAGAGCTCGTGGCAACGCTCGGGAGACGTCTACACGCTCGTACGATCGTTAGTACGGCTTCCTCACTGGTGACGGACTGACATCTTTTTTTATGATTGATGAAAATATATATATTATTATCCATCATCTTTTTTTGGTGAATTCTTCATATCGTTTTGTTTTGGTTTAAAATAAAAATAGGTTGTCATGACTTCGACGTCCACCTCGCTTGGACGCTCGGAACGTATTGGCGCACTCACGAACGAGCATGTGGATGTGGACGTTTGGCTCGTCTGGGTTTGTCACAAACGGCTCGGCGAACGAGCTTACCGCGCGTGTGGACGTACCATAAAAATGAAGCTATTTGAAATATAACAATAACTAAGCATCATATTTAATGTCGCATCAGTTCAATCATGTAAATACACATATCAAATCAGTTGAATATTTCACGACAATCAGACTTATCTCAATATTTTCCCGAGTTCATTACGTGCCTTATCTTTACGTGGTACTACACAAGCAATATTTATTATCATTATCCACAATCATGCTTGTTATAGATTACCCAACAGTCGCTTCATGAGTGACAAAGTAACTGTCCAGTGATGGATGCCCCCCATCTTGGCCATTTTAAAGTACTCTCTGATCTAATCAACCTATTAACAGTAATAACGTCCCCACTGTTGGGGCACAGGCCTCCCCTTGCACAAGGGAGGTACGGGCCATGATTCATCGAGCTGGCCCAGTGCTGATTGATGGATATCAGACGCCTTCGGAAAACTTTATTTCCCTCAGACATGCAGGCTTCCTCACGATGTTTTCCTTCACCTCAAAGCAGTCGGTAAATGTACGTAAATCTTCGAAAAATCCGAAAAACTGTAGTACATGGACCATTACATGGTTTCGAATCTAGATCTCCCCGCATGTGAGCCTAGCCACTAGGCCACCGACGCCCTCTTTGTAAGTACTTTTATTCGATTTCAGGAACCGATGGCCACCAAATTATTTTTTCTGAATCCGTCCCTGTGACAGCTATCTAAATGTTGCAATTTGTAACATCATAACATGACTGTCTATTTTCTATGACTTAGCAGCATAAGAATAACATTTTTTCGCCTAACTCCTTATTGTTACTGGTGTTGGTGTACTTTTATTATGTAAAGACCCTTATTAGCAATCCCTATAACAATATTAGCAATAACAATAGAAAGGGTCTATGCAAATTCATTTAACAAAGGACGATATCTAAGTATAAGGGTCCAGCTTTTCTGTTGTCCCTTACGCTTTCCAAATAGTTCCTGTGTAATGAAATGACAAAATCATAATATCTTAAGCTAAAGATCTGGAACTTTGATAGCTTGGAAGCTCACGAAATTACAATATACGGTATATTCGAAACAGCGGTAAAGTCAGCATTTAATTTATCTGATCTGAACAGACATTACGATCCCAACTGTAGAAATATAGGTGAAGCGAAAGAGCGTGTGCCGAGACAGAATTCATTAAGGGACAACAGGAGTGCTGAATAAGTAAACTTAAAATAAAACACCACCTTCAAATAACTTATAAGTTATAAATAATTACAGGTAAAAACTTTAGTACCCGTAAATTAGAGTCTGTGCCAGCCTTGTGTACAAAAAAAAATCGAACTGAGAACCTAAATAATAAAAACCTGATTCAGGGCACGTAGTTAGTTAGTCAGTTGACGGTGATCAGTTCTATGACTTTTTCAATTACATATTCATTCATTTTTCATTTCATTTTACACATTTTCATTTTTTTTTCAGTCACTGAGGGGCCAGCTGAAAATCAGCGCTGTGGCTTGCCTCAGCATTATGCTGAGCTGGTGTACCCTTTTTGGCACTGTACCACACCAGATGTTCTGTGCTGCATGTATTAAACTTTGTATACTTCTGTATTCTGGTGTTTACAGCGCTAAATAAACGATTTCAATTCAATTACGGAAATTAAAAAAAAAACTTTACAAAATGATCAGAGTAATTTTTTTATAGTATGCAAACAATTTTACAATAAAACCATTCTGGTTATTATGACTCTAATAACCCGATATTTAAAACCACATATTTTACAATGAATTGTTCTGGGGAAAAGGGGAGTTAGAGATTTTCCAGTTTGAAAATTTGACATAAGTAGCTTCTGAACATTTAACTCAATATGACTCTCAATTATCCCCTCCCCTCGCCTGGGAACTGGAACTGCATATCTAAAGCTGACTGTACGTCGGTACAATAGGGGAGACAATAGGGTTTATTTTCGCGGGTAACAAACGCTTACCTGTTATCGTTCCTGCCGCCCATCCGCCGACGGTCGTTGTCTTGTGTGGACACATCTATTCTTATCCTTCGACCGCCTATTGTCTGGTGAACAAAAGGACCCATTTTTACAAACTGATAATAGTGATAATAATTATTAAACTTCAATTTTGGACTTTTGGGACAGGTTATCTTATCTTATGACAGGGGGGGCCAGGGATAACCCCAGCGGCACTTCCGACCCTCAGGGATCTTTTGCGCTCTTTGGGACAGGTTACTCATTTCCATTCTAAAATTTGTTTAGTTTATTTGTTTGATTTAAAAAGAAAGTGGAAAAGAAGTTTTTTTTTGTTGTTGAAAAATAACAGCTGTCGAGTTCATGACATGTAATGAGTTGAATGCACTTTTATATGCGTGTTAATTTTATAAGTATTTTATCTTCAAAAGATAATGTCGGTAGTAGTGTTTTAAACAAACACTGCTATGAAAGGAACAAGAAGCATCGTGAAAGAAACTTCCTTGCAGGTAGGGATAGAGATGATAAGTTCCATCATCATATAGACCCATCTTGTTTCCAACATTGGATAGTGCCCTCTTCCATTTCTGGTTATACCGCGCGGCTGTCGCGTTGCGTAGCCTTCTCGTGTAAAAACTAAATTGTAAAGAGAAGTAAAACTTACCAGGTCTGCTATGTTCATAGCATTAATGAGACTCTCTCTGTCCTCGAAATCCACATAGCCATATCCTTTGAGGCGGTCGCCTTCGCGCGGCAGTCTCAAGCTGCCGATCTGTTGTGAAATATTTTTATTTAGACACGGAAGCATATGAAAGATTATAGAGGAAGTGATTTCTTTAATTGCTGGTTTAAAAAACAACTGTATTGTAACTATAAAGACAAATGCAAATCTATGGAAGCTTACAAAAGTTCGCCAAACACCTAACTAGGGTTCCCAATGTTATTGTTTTTTTATATAATAGGATAGATTCCTGATGGTAAGTGGTCACCATCACTTAAACACCAGCAACATCACAGACGTTGTCGACTGCAACACTTAGATTGGTCCAAATTGAAAATTGTATAAACCAATAAATTTAATTTAAAAGATGTGCTGCTTGTTTCTTCAGCAATAGCAATTTACAGAGCAGTGGTAGATTAAAAAATAATGTTGCAAAAATGTTCTGTAGTTCTTATTTGCAATAAAAAATACTACGTTTCACTTTGTCCAAAAACGACTCTGCAAAGGAATCACCTTAAGTCCCGTAAACAGTTCCGTGATGGCGCTCTCGTCCACATCGTAGGGCAAGTTGGAGATGTGGGCGATGAAAGGCGGCCGGCGGGGGATGGCATCATCGTCGACGGCCATCCCGCCGCGGGCCGCGCGCGATGCCGACGGCAGCACCACGGGTGCGCGCGTGCGGGACCCGTATCCATAGCTCGTATCCGCTAGTTAGAATGGGAGAGAATGTCAATTTCTATACAGAGATGCACTGTTACGTGTGATATTTCTGTTGTTACAATAGGTAAAGATTTATCTTGATTATGTTTGTGAATTGACAGGTTTTCATAGGTACAAATATAGCCCGAGGTTGTTTTTTTTAAATTTGAATCATGTAAATGCTTGTTGATTTTTAGTAGAGATAATTAATTACTGTTTTATCAATGATATATTGAAGGATGTAGTATTAAATGAAATGTTTATTTTAAAGTCTAAATAGATCTGGCTGCAAAGTCATTAATTACAATAGTTTTCCTTGAATTTGAGCTAATATTTTAACTAGTGAAATGTTCAATACATTACCAATCACCCCAAAAACAAGTTTATTTCTCATAAGCAAAAGGAATCTTAATGACCATAATTACAGCAACAAAATGTATTTATTAATTGAAATACAATAACAATTAGTCGATGAAACATTGATGCTGCTGATGAAACATTTACACAAAATGTTAACAATAAAAGATAAGACACAAAATTAATGATATTAACAACTGCCATTTTCCCTCATTTGTCGGATTTAGTTTAGAGACAAAATTCAACAGTAACATTAGTACCTATTCTTTATAATAATATAATATAAAACATTTTCAGGACAATTTGTCTGTTTTTTTACTCAAACTGTATGACAGCAAGGGTAGGGTTGTTTTTATGTAATTGAACCCTCAGTTTGCATTAGGGAGCAAGCCAATGAAAGACTAGTCTGAATTGAGTTATGACCATGGTCATCTCGTAGATTGTGCTAAAACTGCTGGTCATGAGGGTTTCCAACAGTAACAGTGTCTGTGCCTCCTCCTGGCCCCACAGGCCTGGTATCCCCAGCTAGACACCACACTGTGATTTCTGGTTCCCCCACCTTCCCTGTGAGGGAAGCGTCCGGCTAGAACGTGTTTTGAAACACACAGACCTTTACTCAGACCTTCCCGGGGCGTAGGAAGTGACGAGCACTCTGATTGTGCGCCCCAAGTACGAGATTAACATTGGCCCACCATTACCCTCTGCTCTTCATCATAGGGTTATTTATTCATTCTTTTTTTTGGTTAGATGCTTAATTCAGTAAAACTATGTAAAAATAAATTCCACTTACGTTCTTCATCTACTGAATCCGCCCAGCTGTTTGTAGTTGGTATAGTCGTCGGCTCCGCGATGATGTCTGTGATGCTGGCTGCGATCCATTTTGTTGCCTTCTTTGATTTTTTGCCTGTAAAATGATATGTGTGAAAGAAAATCAATTATTGGCTGGACCGTAGGGCGGTTAAATGGAGGGCAATGAAATGAAATGATGACGCATAGCCTGTGAACAGTGAACGACCTACTCCGATTTTGGAAAGCGGTTACTCGTGGACGAACTCAAAGGACAATTTGCATCTGCACTGTAGCACATGTTTAGAATTACTTGTCTTACCTCGAAAAAAATGTTCAAAACCAACAGTATAATAACATAACCACGTAACAATGAAAATAAAGTGTTGAAAAAGTTACAAATGTGGCCACGCGGTAAATCCAAACGTCTGCAGAGGTGAAATAATGACACGTTAGCATTATTAGATAACATCGTATGGCCTATAAAATCCCCCCATAAGGTAATATTAAATAATGCCAATAAAAAAGGATATGAAAAATAGCAAATAAACAATGTATTGCAGCAAAAATCATGAAAATTTCACGTGACAAAATTAATGGAACTAACCTGAAGCGGCCATATTACAAGGCTGGGCCAGTGTTGCCACTGATATAAATAATTTCTGAGGTTCCCTAAGAAATTATTTATCGTTAATTTTTACCCCATTGGTGTTGTCAGAAGCAATAACTTGAGCTCCACTCAACTGACGCGAATTCACGCGCGATTAAAAGAGCGTCGGTGCCACAGTGGCTAGGACGCCGGACTCCCTGGCGGGAGGTCCGGATTCGAAACCGTGCCATATAATGACATTTTCTTATTTTTCGATGACTTACGTACAATTACCGATTGCTCTAACTGTGAAGGAAAACATC
Organism: Hofmannophila pseudospretella; assembly: GCA_947369225.1. Taxonomy (NCBI): domain Eukaryota; kingdom Metazoa; phylum Arthropoda; class Insecta; order Lepidoptera; family Oecophoridae; genus Hofmannophila; species Hofmannophila pseudospretella. The sequence goes on along the minus strand of OX376321.1, from coordinate 4,365,803 downwards.
TTGTGGAAATCTGCACACACTCAGTGACCAGTGTGTAAAATGGGGTTGGCACAAAAGATCCTTAAGGGTTTCACCCTTAAGTGTGCCGCTGGGTTATTTCCGGCCCCCTATCATAAGATAAAATAAGTTGACATTAACAATGGCATCCAGATTGGCCGCCTTTAGAAATTATCGCTTAACGAAACGTCCCACTTACTCAGATGTAAACAATCTAATAATGTGAGAGCGCGGCAGTTTCATTTGGTTTTAGCTTCAGATTTGGTTGTCACACTGAATCGACGCCAATATTTTCCCAAAGGATGTTTGCTTTTTTATTGCTTGCAACACTAACAAAAGTATTCATATATTTGTACAAAAGACTCTATGTTGGCTCTTAACGATAATTATCGGTTTTTAAGGTTTTTAATGAAGCATTTGTCAAATTATCATCGTACAACGGGACGAGGTTCAAACTCATTAACGGTGAAAACCGATTTTTAGTTTCTGCTAGGAATTACTTACGTATGATTCCTGTAGGTGTTCAATGATCAGTATGATCACCTGCAGTTGCGAATTGCGATGATCTTGAAATTAACTTTTTATTTTCTCTAAATGAGCAACACTATCAGAAGTGAGATGAGCTTCTTTCTTCTACTTAGAAGAAAGAAGCTTCTTTACTTAGGTAAATCTAGGTAGATAAGTACAAACCGTACCAATCTGCCTATTTAGTTCATGATGGAAATCTAGGCTCGTTGTAAGGTAGTACTGGAATGAGTGACACAAAGTTTAGGCTTTAGCTAAGGTCTGCGGTAGGTAAGCCAAACCGTAGATTCTTTTGTTCCTTGAAACCTCGCTAATAAATATAGGTACCTACCTACCTTTGCTGTTAATCCCCATTCCAGGTAGGTATGATGTTATGTACACGGATAAGTTTGTACAGAATTACCGTGATATTGATATGATATAACTATTTATTTAGATTTTTCTTATGTACCTACCTATAAGAGTATTACCTAATAAAATTAGCGGGTTGAATGTTAATACCCCTCTAATGATTGGGGTTATGCATGAACTAATGTAATGACTCAGGATACAGGAGGAACCGAGGTTCTTGCTAGATAACAGCATGCCGAATTCAGAAATTGCCTGCATCTAATACTTTTCCTATAGTGTTTTGCTAGCCTATTCTTTGGCCTATGCCTCCAACTCTTCTTAAATCCTTTTTCCATGGTTCCAACCGAACCACCATACCACCAAACCCCAAGTCCTCGCGACTAGCGTAGCGAGTGACTGGGCGATAAAAAACTTGAGGTAGATGGCATTCAGGTCGCGCATTGCCGTACGGACGCACGTATCGCCGCCGAGCGCTCCTCTCGTCCGTTAAAACATTTTTGTCGATCGCATTTTTTTGTGCCGAAGTGTTTTTCTTTAGCCACGGTCTCGATAGCGATTGTGCGCTTAAAAACTGGGAAGTGTTAAAATTGTAACTTGTAAAATTGATTGAATTTTGTGACGTAAAACGTGCCGGTGATAACGGGTGTGATTGTGTTGTTTCTGTTTACGTCGCGATGTGTGTGTTGGAGTGAGCTGGGCTGAACACTATGGGGTATGCGTCGAGTGGGACGGGGCGGGCGGCGCACGAGGCGCTGTTGGCGCGCCAGGATGCCGAACTGAGGCTCATGGAGACCATGAAGAGAAGTCTCCAGGCCAAGATGAAGAGCGACCGGGAGTACGCACTTGCCCTCTCAGCCGCGGCTGCGCAAGGGCAGAAGATGGACAAGTGCGAGGAGCTTAACGGTAAGATGCAATGTTATACAAGATTAGATTAAATTTTAGTTCAATATTGAACTCTTCGCAGGTATCGTAGGTACGACGATTTAAACAGATGTTTTCTCTTTATGGACCAGCCTGGTAAACGAAAGTAATTACCTAATTACCCACGTAATTACGTGGGTAGGTATTATAGGTTGGAGCAGCAGTTCAGCAGGTTAATAAAAGGACCTTACCTTCCTGTTCAAGGGTGAATATCGACGTTTGGCCGTATCTTTCGTTTCCACGAAAATAAAAGAAGTGATCGTTTATAGTTATTATTACCGTTACGTTTGAATATTCTAACGAGAATTTCAATCTTTGTTCGATCCACCACCGGTTCGATCATTCAAAACTTGTTCAAACAAAGAAGTAAGTAAGTAGGTAGGTACTTATGTGGTCAGGTTAATTTCCAGTTCCAATTTATTGAAATGAAAGCACCATTTTTGAACCTTGGAGATTTGAACGTTTCTTTTGAAACTTTTATGATTCTTTGAGGCATAAGTAAGTTAGCCCACGTGATAAATGTAACATTACGTTTACTCGTATCACGTGGGCTAACTTACTTACAAGTTGATAGAAGTACTAGTGAACATAACACAAACAGAATAATAAAAAGTCTAATGACACCAGCCTAAACTAAAACTTTCCGTATTTTTTGTTTGTCCCTACCGTACTGTTAGTTAAACTGTTGGTAAACTACATGGCCTAAAGTAGATACCTATATCTACATATCATAGCCGGAGATTACTAATTAATAGCTATTATTATATTCTAAATATTATTATAATTCTAAAATTGGAGCCAGATTATTTTCGCAAAAGATATTTTGTTTTCACTTAGGTAGGATGGTATGCCCAGTGGACGGTGTATTTTTCAATAGCGACTTATCAACTCAAAGAAAGAAGTGTATGAACACTTCTTATTGTTAAATCATATTGAATGTTTTATTTGGTATGACAAGATATTGAAAATTCATTATTTTAATAACTAATAATAAATGTTGATTTTTTTTGTCTATATTAACATCGAAGCTGGTCAATGGTTCAAATGTAGCACTCAAAGCGGGTATACCGGCCATTTTCTCGCCATTTTATCCGGCCACCACAGGGGGCTGGATACTGAGCAAATCTGACTTTTTCGTAAAATATTTTATTACTCAAAAACTTTTAGCTTTAAAAATATATATTTAATTTAGTATAATGTCAAGGATATCACAATAAATACATATGTAGGTATTTCAAAACATAGAAGTCGTAACTGGCGCGCGCGCACTCTAAGGTGACAATCCCCTTAAAAGGCCGGGCACTGGGCACACAACCCTACCTACTTAATAACAGGGCGATATAAATATTCATCGTTTACGATTTGTTTCTAGGTAAAGGGAGGGTGATTTAATTTCAATCAAATTTACCTGTACGACTTTTTCCCAGAAACAAAAAGAAAACGTCTCTACGTTTTCTGATTATTTGAATTAAAAAATTAAACTCAGATCCTCAAGGTTCCAGATGTGAGAAAGTCACCATGGTCATAAACATTTGAGCTCAAACTCGAACCACCTAACTGTTACCGTTCCAGAGATCCCATCATACTCCAACATCCCAAGATACTCCAAGATCTTAGAACCACTGGTCCAATTTTTCATCTGACATGGCTAAGAACATTCAGCAGGTTAGACTTGACCTGTGGCGGGCGCCTGAAGGGCCCGGGACGCTCCGGGCTTTGCCCTACGCGGAGCTCGGCCTTTGGCTTCGCCATGGCTATCTTAAAATTCCTAGCTCCACATTATTTTCATTTATTTTTGACCGCCATCTTTAATTATTTTTTCTCTTGTTACGTCTCAGAATTCCCTACAACATTAGTTCGAGAAGACCCTGTCTAACTATTATAGTTTCGGCGGGCTGATAATCTTCCAATTCTTCCAGTTTCATATTGTGAAATTGAAAGTTCACTTACTTTTCCTCGGTCATCATCAGATCCTCATGGTTTCAGATGTCGGAAAAGCACCATGAACCTGAACATTTGAGCTCAAATTCGAACCATCTAGCTATTATCTATTATTATAGAGATCCCATCTGACATCAAAGATAAACGCACAAACAGACAAACGTGTCAAACTTATAACACGCCCTCCCTCGATTGGTATTGGTCGGTGGTTAAAAATTCAGTTATTGACACTAAATCTTCCTTCCTACAAGTTATAATACAGTTTTCGTGGTTAACAAGTAGGAAGAAATATATGTAGGTATTTAGATGATAAGGAAAATGGGAATAATTCATACAATGTTTATGTCCTCATCAAAATTAAAATGTCGCTAAATGTAGGTCCGTATAGAAAGAAATATCCAATTATGTAGCACGAAGTTAAAACAATCTAGATTATGTTATAGGTATAAATATAAAGATGGACGTGCATCGATTTACAGAGCCTTGTAGATGCGAACGTGTCATCAAAGAGTAATTATTATAAGTATATATCATGCCATGTTTATGACCAAATATACCTAGTAGGTAGTTTACAATGAATTTTGTTTATTAAGCTTATAGCCATGCTGCAAATTAGAAAAAGTGGTTGAAAAATGGCGTTGCCTATACAGAAAGTACCTACCTATCCAAAAAAGATTGATTAATTTGAAGCCGGCGCAGGATGAGCCGCGGTAGCTCAGTTGGACAGAGCACTACCACGGAACAAAATCCTGGTTCAAAATCCTGTTCACAGAAATTTGTTCTACAATTAGCAGACGACCCCAACGGCGAGCATGCGTGAAACGACGAATGACTGTAAAGTAAGCAAGAGAGACATGCCAAGACAGAGATTCGTGGCGCTCCATTCTCTCTGCCTACCCCGCAAGGGATATAGCGTGAAGTTATGCATGTATGTATGAATGTACAGTACAATGAAACCATCCTTTCCAGGTTCTGTGATAGCATCCGCATGGCGCACGATGACCGAAGAGTGGGAGGCCACCAGCCGCCTCATCAGAGCCAACGCCGAGGCTCTGGAGTCGCGCGCCCTTGACCGGATCACCACGCTCATGTCCGAGCGTCGGAAGGCCAGGAAGGTCTACCAGGAAGACCACACCAAGATTTCTTCGCAGTTCACTCAGGTAGATTTCTTATCTCAAGAGTCATTAATTTACCTATGTGTAGGACGTATATTTCTTATTTTATGATAAGGAGGAAGACTTCAGAGTCACTTCCGACATTTTAGGATATTTCTTAGTCTTTTAGGGTTTAAATTCTTAATTCTAATAGAGTTTTTATGCTATGGAAACCAGTGAACCAATTTTTCATTTTTACCCTCTCGACAAAACTCTCTATAAAATAATATAAACCGGGTCCAAATCTGATCATCCGTTGTTAAGTTATGATGCCACAGACTGGTGTCTGTCTGTCTGTTACACACAGGCAGATAAACAGACAAACGGACAAACGTGTCAAACATATAACACGTCTTTCAATCGGTCGGGGGTTAATGAAACTATCACGTTCACTCTTACTCTTATTATTATTACAAGATTGGGTAAGATGGGCGGACGTTTCGTTTAGCTTTTCCACAATCGGTGCAATTGATCGAACTTTAAATCTAATTTCAGTTTACCATAGTAACACGTCCACTATGTAGATTGAACTGCACAACAACAGTTCAAGGAACTACACACCAGTTTCCTATCTCAATGAGGGTGAAGTAAACGTAGTCCGTTAGTAAACCGGTCTGCCTAGCTTCCCTCGCTTCCTATCTACAATCTTGTACCACACGGGTACATATAATTAGGTCCGAGCGAACGGTGCAAATGGAAGAAGTGTGTCGAGGCCACGCTAACCAGCTGTGTTAGGTTAGCTTTTCCAATATCCCGTACAGTCAATCTCGTATGTGTGCTAATCGGTCTTGTGATAAAGTTGCGGTACTGAAATCCGTCATTCACTGTCAACACTTATTAGAAACACCAAAGAATTATTGATGTTACGCCTTTAGGACACTGCAGCAAAAGCGATACGGAAACGGACTTCTTCTAAGTCGTATTCCTCATTGCATAGAACGACTCTCTTGGCAGATTTTTAAGGGGGTGGTTCAATAACCACCCCCTGAGATAATTGGTTATCTCAGTAATACTCAGTATGCAGGTTTCCTCACGATGTTTTCCTTCACCCTCAGAGCAGTCGATAAATGTACGTAAATCTTAAAAAAAAGAACAGACAACTCATTGGTACCTACATGGCACTGCATGGTTTCGAACGCGGACCGCACAGGAGTCCGAAGTCCTAGCCATGAGGCCACCGACGCTCTTAGACCACGGGAACGAATTATGGGAATCTATTTATCCTTTTTCTACATTTCTGTGCTTCCGTTTCGCTTTTGATTTTGAAACGGAGTCGGAACGAACATAAATTTAGAAAACCGAAATTAGATTACTATGATGGGTTCGGTCCGATTCGTTTCAAAACAGCTGTAATGAGAATGAAGACCCATTAAATGGTGGCCGAGAAAGTCTAGCAAGAAATGTTAGTGATAGAGATTTCTCTGGACTTTTGTATTATTTCGTTTTAAAATTTGTTGAGCAGAGCATTTAAAACTCAGCGAAGATTTCCAGCCGGTATTCAAAGTTTACATTTGGTCGAGTGTTTAGCAAAGGGTTAAGTAGAGTGAGTTAGGACAGTTATTTTGTAACTGACCAGGCACTCGCCATACTCGCTACTGTCCTTTCCACTGGCATTTGCCACTGTCCTAACCCACTCGACCAAATTAAACTTAGAATTCCGGCTGGAAATTTTAGGCTTACCATGCTTTAGCCTCGTAGCAGGACTTAGAAGTTTGGATCTAGCGCTTATTACAGTTGACTGAATTCAGCAGACTACCCTAATTTAGTTAACGATTTGGTCGACTAATTAGATTGGCTTCTGTTTACAGGCTGTAAATCGCGAACCAACCGTGAGTACTGAATTCAGTCAAACGGCATTTAATTCAGTCAAATTGTATTCAGTCTATTTACGGTCATTCTTAAAAAGCGAACTGAGAAGCGGGTCGCGCCATTGTCTCTAGTTACGTCTTAAAACACATGTTCTGCTGCATTAAGGTTTCAATATTGGAACATATAATTACGGACGAGTCTAGTCTAACCTGGTCTAGTTTGTATTCGTATCGTTTGGACAAGCATTGGGCGGGTTGCCAATCTTTTCGCGAGATGTAAATACAGCAAGGGATAGTCGACTCGGCGTCGTTTCTCCACCGACAGCCGAGACGCAACAACATCAAACATGTGTGGATTTATTGTCGTTTAAAGCGTTATGTTTTCCTAATGCTTCTTTGTAATTTAATGCTGGGGTTAATGTTAGGCCTTTTTAAATATTTTTAGGTAGATCGGAATAAATGCTGTACGAAGTGGAAATGAACTCTATCTATAGGTATTACTATCGTATAATAGGTAACATTCAGTTGTCGCCAAGTCTTCACCGGCAACTAAATATGTCATATGTATCTTCATACATATCTATCTTCTCTATAAGGAACAGCAGCACATCTTTGATATCTCTAGTGTTGCTGGTGTTTAATAAGCAATGGATGATGACTACTAATTACTATCATCTAAACTGAGAAAGTTGGCATAGTGTTCACAGACTATTTACTGAACCTATTGTTTACAAAATAACTGAAATTATTGATAATTAATGCAATTTCGAATTACCCTGTTACTTCAATATTACAACGTTTAGAAAGCTTCGTAATTCAACAGCTAGTGAGCAAGCGGTATTACGGCAGGAAGGATATTTGTATGCAGGGGAATTCACTTCGCCTAATGAATGACTGACATTAGCCTCTTAGAACTCAACAGGACAGGAATGCGTGGGTACCCTCCTGGAATTACAATGGACTGTCAAGGCATTGTCTACGAGAGATGAAAGTTTACCGTGACGAACTGCAGTGATCTATGTTGTTGTAGGTACCACTTGGGACAAGACGAAAGCGACGACTTTATTTAGACGATAGAAAATAATTATAGAAAGTACCTACTGGAGAAACTTTACCTAAAAGTTTAGCAAAATGTTGATACAATGCATCACTTTTTATTTTCCTTGACGAGGAAAGTTGTGTTACCTTTACTGTTGATGATCTATAAGAGCCTAATAGGACAATTGTTGAATTTTTTTGTAAGCCACTTTAATTCTGTAAGTCTAGGATTGGACTCATTTGATATCGTGAATTCATGTCGCATGCGCATCGATCGAACAATGTGCACGTTGCCTATGAACGCAGTCAGCAAACAAAGGAATCGTGCAACCTATGATTACTAGATGCTCAACCGACTTCAGCACAAATTGCGTCGGAATGTTTTAGCCAGATAAGCAAGTTTACAGAAATGACCTAAAAAGGAAAGCAATCGTTCAGATGATCGGTAAACAAAGGCTGCAAAGGAAAGATTATTGTACCGCACGCGCAGTGAGAGGATCTCCGCACTCCTTGGGCTCTCGCTCTGATGTAACTCCTCCACTGCGCAACAGAAAAGGATGTAAGACGTAATTTCGTGATTTCTAACTGAACGATAAAGCGCGGCTCTGCAGCGGGATTGGCTGACACCTGTCACCGTTCATTGGCCCTGCGACGCCGGAGTGCGGCGCGTGCACCACCGATTTCTTTCTTTTACCACTTCATTTTTACTGCCATTATTTCCTCAAACGTTTTTACACGAAAGTGTGACGAGACGGGGTCGAGTTAGTCACGTAAATCTTTGAATTTATTTATGAATTTGGCTACATCTTCAACTTAGTCTATTGAGTTAATCCCCTGATTTAGCGACATTATTAGGATTTTCCTGTTAACGTCCAAGCCTAGCCTTGTTAACTTAGTCACATATTCTTGCAAAATTATTTTATAATAGTGAAACCCGGTGTCTGTTGAAGTGTCGACAGCATCTTCGCAATCTACGCCGGATGTGGCCCGGTTAGCTGTTAACATTAACACAAACGTGGACCTGTAGGCCACTACTATTGTATTCTCAGTCCAAAGGAGCTTTCCATTTCGAGTGAGGCATTATCGAGAAATCGATAGTGACGAGTGAGTATCATGACGGTTTCGGTATGTACAATTCAGAATTCATTGTGAAATGCCCGTCAATACCGTACCGTTAGTGGACCGAAGTCATGAAGGAACGAACGTAGGGTAGGGTCAAGGAGGCTATTTTTTCTTGGATTAGCTATTGGATGTAAGTATGTAGGATTTATGGGTTTCGCTCTACAATCTGTAAATTGTGATTTTGTAATACATATATAAAGATTGTATTTTTGAAGTTTCGTCATAAGAAAATCACTGGAGTACCGTGTATAAGGAAATAATCATAGAGATTGATTGATTGTATCCTAAAATTATGTACTTAATAATTAGGAAAAAAAACCAATGACTTTTAACTTTTATTTACGGAATCTATCTACCTTTTTCTCATCTGAATTTTTAGTAGAGGCGCCGATCTGTGACGGATGCGGACACGGATTGAAAATTGAGACTTGGACCTGCGCCTGAGTTGCTAAGAGAGTAACGTGAACTGGGCCAAAAGAATTGCGCGCACTGCCGCGTCTATTGACGGTCTGACCCAGATCCGGCCATCTGTAAAATGAATATTTCCGAGTACTATCGATGCGCCTACATTTAATTTTGCAATTTGGCAATTTTGGTGATTTACTTTTTTTTCTACCAGAGTTAGGAATCCGACGGTTGCTGTTGATTGAGAATTTACTTTTAATTACCACTTAGTTCATCATAAAGATATTTTCATGTCAAATAGTTCTAAGCTTTTAGATAGATAGATAAATACGAGTAGCTTTTACGTTACAGCGTCTACTTATGCTTACCTACTTTAGATTTTATTTTAGTAAGTTAGTCGGCTATGATTTAGCGGATTTCTTGTTAATTGGGTCAAACAAGCAGAATTTATAGCCTTGGTTAATTTAGCACGGAATGGTACGTCGTGTGCATTTAGTTTATTTTAGTTAACTACCTCAGTTCTTAGTTTATTTCGAGATATTATTTTCAATTATATATTTGCAACAATTATATGTAACATGTTTCAGCAGGGTATTTTGACTATTTTGTATTGTACTGCGAGGTCAGTGGATAAAATAGTTATGTCAAATTATCTCACATTTTGTCATTGTCGTATTCAGTAGACGTTCTAGTTACGCATCCAGCTTTTTCATCGTAAATATTTGAATTAGTGCCAATTTCGACACAGGCTTTGGTTAGCAGCTATCGCGTTGTACATTTAAGTTTTACATCATGATATTACGTGCATAACATAAACCTTTAGTAAGGGCCGCTGGCGCGAAAATTTAACCCTGGGTTAACTTGAGAATTGTCTGTGGTTTTTATAAAAAAATGACAACGGGTTAGAGTTAACCCGAGAGAAAACGGTTAATGCAAGACGGCCTAAGAGAAATATTAAAACTTAAGTAATTCATAGATAGATTGCCACGGATGAAATAAGTACCCAATATTTTCTTAACTTATAAAACAATAGTTTTCTTTCATGGAAGCCTCTCCTCCATCCAGAAATGGTCTTCGAGCCCTTATCACTCTCTAAATTTGTGGTTCTTGTCTAGAAATGGGCTCTTCCTGGACTCTTCTTATGGTCTACCGCCTAAGCTTAAAGCACCGAAACAGCGAGGTAGTGAGCGACGTATAAATCCGTCAATAGGATTGGTTAATTTTACTCGTGATATGATAATGAAGCGATCCTATTGGTTGATTATTCCTTCGCCCACCGCCTCGCTTTCTCTCAGGTTTGGTGGGCATGCAATTCTCCCAAAAATGGATACACCCGTGAGTCTTTTCTAGACAATTGATGCAAGAAATACATTGACAGCATCAAGCAACCACGTAGGGTGTTGTAGATCCAGATGTGCAATGCTGCAGGGTTGCTTGGGGAGCTACTCATTTCTATACACAGCCAATGCTTACATTGCTTTGCTCCGGGAAATCTACCGTACCTAATTACAAGCACTTAAGGAATTTCACCTGAAGTTCTCAAAGTTAGCAGCGTATCGAAAACCCTCTTGCAATATTTGATATGTTTATAGCCGACGATGACCACATGCAATCAGTCTGATGGTATCGCATGGATAAATGGTATCAGGTGCTTTCATTTAACAAAAAAAACTAGCTGAATCGATAGACAATCGCAAAGATGCATATGTGACATAGGTTTCCACCGATGGGAGCGTTCGATCATTGTATTGTTGCGCAAGAGTGGAATCGTCTCATTAGTGGGCCAGGGAAAGTGAAACCGGCGGCGATCAGTGAAAGTCAGTTTAAGGCAGCCCCTGACAGTTATCTAATTCTGATGGGCGGTAACAGGTTGTGACGTTACCTCGGATCATCTTGGAGACCAGTTTGCTGGTGAAACACCTGATGTTGCATCTATATTTGGCGTAGAACGTCTTTGTTTTCGGTCCCGTACGTACATACGTTTTTTTTATTAAATAAGGAGAGCAGACGAGCAAACAGGCCACCTGAGGGTTTTCGATGCGCTGCTAACCTTGGGGACTTGGATGGACTGCCTCGTGTACCGGTATTTACGCTGGTTCTCTCATCCTTCAAACCGAAACACAGAAACGCAAGCATATCTGCTTTGCAGCAAAAATAAATAAGAGAGTGGTACCAACCCAGGCAATACTCCACATCAGGATTTACCACCAGTAATTTAAAATTAATAAATATCAGCAACCAATAGAGATATTTGTACAAATTAACATTCGTTTTATTTCTACCTACCTAACTGTTCGTTAGTAGGGTTAATTAAGTTGGAAGAATCGTGAAAATTCCAGAATCGGTGTCTATGATGGAATTCTTTTCTATTTATTTTACAGTTTTACACCACCCTTGGATATATATCTACTAACATTACAGAATTTTATTATATTATGCATTACCTACTTGTTTACTGTCATACATAACAGCGGAAGTATCGATGATAAGAAGGAAATATTTATTAACACAGTGAAGTATTTACAGTATCCTTATAGCTGACAAAGAGGGTTTATCCATGTTTTATCTGAAGAATGTCATACCGAAGTTGACTCAAACGGGCTCGATATCTATGAATGTTGTAACCGTAATGCAAATGAAATTTCTAGTATCCTGCGTAAATTGGTATTTCCTTTCTTTTACAACAGATATTGTATTATTCATTTATTTTGATAAGATAGAATCACAGTTACGTTAACTATAGGCCAACAAAGTTTGTTTTTGAGTGCTTACTTCAAAAAGGAACCTTATTTTGTGCCTGCTCTTTTTGGAAGTTGGAAATTTCACAGAAGGATTCTAAACAAAGTTTCTAGCATCCGTCCATAAGTATTTTATGTTATGACATTCCGTGCAAATATCAAGGTTGGACAAACTAAACCGTCTGTTTTGCAGAAACTTTCATTTGTTTTAAAAATAAATAACTATCGACCTATCTCTCGCCCGCTGAGTGCACGCGAGGCAAAGTAAACGGAACGAAAATATTTTGCGAATGATTTCGACGGCAAATATTATATTTATGCCTTACTTATACTTGCTTATACGTAGGTTGCCAATGTTATATAAACAATATAATAAAGGTCTTGTAGAGACCCTTGGTCCTTGGGGCCCTGGAGCTTGGTCATTGTTCCGAGAGCTGTCCAAGCGTTTATTTGAAGCGACGAGGGACTCATGGGCTGGCGGCTATCTCGCCCAAAGGATCATCATAGCGATCCAGAGCGAGGCAACGCCGCCAGCATCCTCGGTACCCTACCACACGGGCCTAAATTAAGACATTTTATAAGTAACATTTAATTTTCATTCGTGTACATTTTCTTTCCTTCTGTAATTATAGCTAATACCTAGCGAAATTGTTTAACTTACCACAGAATAAATAATATTATGAGATTGTGACTTTTCCACAGCTTCTGTAGCATGCTCAGAAGTACAGAATAAATCATATAAAATAATTAATACCAGAAAATAAGTCATTCAGGTACCTAAGTTGTTATGTGATAGTTTAAGAAAGAGAAAATAATTTCGCTCATTGTAAATAATCTCGTGGACACGGTGTAAAGGGATTTATTAATTCGTAGTGTTCCTTGATTGGGTGTTTTAATATACCTGCTACAGTCTGCCCTCTAGGTGCCGGCTAGCAGGGTTCTAGGACAGTGCACAGATGAAGTAATAGAAGAACTTGGTAATAGTAGATATTATATTTATCAGGACTAGATTAACACAGAAAATAGTAAATGTAGAAAATAGGTAGTAGTAGGAGACAATTTTATAAAACGGAGAAACGTCCGTTCAGGACAAAATACAGAGAGAAAAATGAAGAAAATGAAATTAATGGAATAATGGAAGTTAGAAATGGAATGGGAATATGATTTGAATTTTGAAAATATAGATGTAGAAATGAAGATGCCAACACGAAATGAGGTGAGATAAACGCTAACAATGAGGTTGAAATTGATGGCAAGGAGGTTGATATGGACGATGAAGTCGACATCGTTACATACCTAACCGGATTGGTCAACGTTTAAAAGAATGACGGCATTTTTTTGTTTTTAAAATCAACTTAAAAATGTCAATGCCGATTGGGAGCCTTTTGATCACAATACGATCTGGGAGTCGAAGTATTCATGTCCTGTCCATTAATTCTGTTCAATAGATATTGTTTGTTCAAATAAAGATTTTTTCCATGTTCTCTATATTTTACTTGTTTATATTGTTAGGCGTACTGTAACAGTAACATTTTTTTATAACATAATACCTAAATTACTAATTATTATTAAATGCTGACGGATGGCTGTATGCCAAGGCGAACGCGCCATTGTATAGACCTGTTTTTTACTTTAAAATACATCGACACACCCATCGCATTGCTGTGTTTGTTTACAATAATAATATTATAATGCCATTATGCGTATCATGCGCACGTACTCAATCATTATGAATAATGATTAGGTACGTAGGCTTTTGTTTTTGTGAATTAAATGAAATATTATTTCCGTGAAATACAATTTAAAAGAAAGACAATAAGAACTAAAAGTACCATAGTACCTAACTACCTGCTTATAGTGGAATTATTTTATTATTATTTAAATCGGACGTAGGTACATACATAATGACAATTAGCTATTTACAATATTCACCTACCTATAACACGCCGCCTAGGGCGCTTCCATGCGGTAAAGTTCCCAGGATGCTGGCAGCGTTACCCCGCTGAACGGCTAGGCTTAGGCGTTGAGCGAAGTACGCGCTAGCTCTGAGATCTCCCGAGGCGAGAACTAGTCTGGTCGAAATGCCTTTTTCATTTTTTTTGTGTCGGACGACCACGGATACAATTGTAATTAATAAGCAATTAATAACTGCATTCTAAATTAAACCAGTTATAGATTATTAATTATGAATTCCTGGTACAGATTAGAATTAATTTATGCGAACATTTCTATTTATGGAAGAGACCACTACTTACCATAGCCATGCTAAGATTATATAAAACGCAAATTGTATATTATATTTCAATAACATTACATCATTATTACAACGTAGTTAGGTACATTAACGTATGTTGTAGGTATAATATTATTTAATCTGTGCTAATTATAATAATTACAAACCTGCTATGCTGAGTTGACCTTTTAGCACTTTCCTAGGATCCCTTACAAAGTATTTCATCATCATCAGCAGCTTACTCTAGTCCACTGCTGGACATAGGCCTCTCTCAGGGCGCGCCATTGAGCCCGATCTTCGGCTCTTCTCATCCAGTCGCTGTCAGCCACCTTGCGCAGATCGTCGCTCCATCTAGCAGGGGGGCGTCTCACACTACGTTTGCCCAAACGCGGTCTGCACTCCAGAACTCGTCTACCCCAGCGGTTGTCGGTTTTGCGACAGATGTGACCGGCCCACTGCCACTTCAGCTTGCTAATCTTATGAGCTTTGTCGATAACTTTTGTTCGATTCCGGATCTCCTTATTTCGGATTCGATTAAGCAGAGAAAAAGTATTTACCTACTAACTTTCCATTGCATTCTGTTTGAATGGAACCACCGATTCAAACATTCGAACAACTCGGAACAACATAATATTGTTCTGTGATGTAATGGAATGACCCTATATGCTTGTCTGCGGCTCTATAGTTCTTTCATAATTTGTGAATCATAAGATTACGTTTTTTTTAACTATAGGATAGGTATTAGGTATAATTGTAGTAGTAGTAATGCAGTTATCTATATGTACATACAAAACGTAAAGTACCTATAACTTGTGAGAAATAACTTGATGTGTGGGACCTATTTTATTGCTCATAATCATAATGTATTATTGAATAGCTTTTATATAAATTAGCTACGACAAACAGGCAGACGGGCCCCTGATGGTAAGTAGTCACCGTCGCCTAGAGACACGTGCAGTACCAGGGGTATTGCTTGTGTGTTGCCGGCCGTGGAGGGAGAGGACTTTTTTAACGTTCTATATATCTTATCTATGTTCTTTTTTATCGTTTTATAGCTGGTAAAGACTGAAGGTTATTTGTTTTTGTCAAATCAACCAGTCAATCTTTTTTTTTATTGCAGTACCTTAAAGTACCCCCACCGATCGAGGCGTGTTATAAGTTTGACACGTCTGTCTGTTTGTCTGTGGCATAATAATTTAACAACGGATGATTCGATTTGGACTCGGTTTTTTTTATTGAATAGAGAATTTTGGCGAGAGTGTTTCTAGCTAGGTCTGATAAACATTGGACCAGTGGTTTCCAAGATCTTGGAGTATCTTAGATGTGAGATGAGATCTCTGGTACGGAAATATATATTACAATAATTATCATTACAATCATATACAATGTGCAGAGCTGGAGCTCAATTTAGGACCAAGCCTCTTTATCATTTATCATCAGTCATTTATTTTATAATAACCCTTTTTACATAAGGTCTGTCTTATGTTGGTCTTAAATTTTTTCTCTGTCATATTTATTACAGTATCAGGTATCTTATTATAAAATCATATACAGTGACCCATAAACGATGTGTTTACTTTACTAAGTCTAAAGTGTGGGACTGCAATTATGTTACCGAAGTTCATGTCTTGACTAGCCGCGAAGAAAATTAAATAATGGTTGATGAGTTGTAATGGATAAGGCCCTAAGACTAAATCTTGCCGCAAAACATTTAGGATATTGTAATCAGTAATCTCCACCCTCTAATGGATTGCTAATGCAATTTGTTTCTGGTGCTGGCTGGGTTGGTGCAATGGCGAAAAATAATTTTAGACTTGGACTTTGTCCGCCATTTATTGTCATTTTAGAATTCAGACTACATTAAACATTTCATTAATTTCAATAATGACCATTCTCGATGGGATTATGATATTTGAACGGTTTAGTATAAAAAATCGTTTTATAGCTATAACATGTACACGATTCGCTTTCTAAGTATTCAGCAGTTTAACCAGTTTGCTTTTAAGTTTCAGAGCTAGATATACAGGGTGTAACATTAAGAACGGTCAGTATGGGAAAGTCTGAAACTATAAGACATACGTACATCTGTTCTTAGGAACCATGTCATCAATTTTAGTAACAAGAAAAACTGTATTCATACATTTTAAAAAAAACCTGTACTCAGCCTGGGAATCGAACCCGGTTGTTTTGAAAAAAAAATCCAACACTATTTCTATTTGGATATCGACTGTGTAGGTGTTAAGGAATAAATGTTAGTATGAAACGTGATGTTTAAAATTAATAAAACGCATTGTTTCCATATCTTTTAATTTATTTTAGACTAGACTATTAATTACTATCTTTTAATTTATTTTAGACTAGACTATTTCTTGTGGGGTTACGTTAAGGATGAAGTGTACAAAACAAGCTACGACACAATTGAAGACCTAAAAGCAGCCATAGAGACAATTTTAACGCAAATTCACCACCTGAAGATACAAAATTCAATAGTAAGATCGTTACCTAAACGAGTTGAATGTTGTATTTTACAAAATGGTAGTCATTTCGAACACCTACTAAAATAAATTAAAAGATATGGAAACAATGCGTTTTATTAATTTTAAACATCACGTTTCATACTAACATTTATTCCTTAACACCTACACAGTCGATATCTAAACAGAAATAGTGTTGGATTTTTTTTCAAAACATACGGGTTCGATTCCCAGGCTGAGTACAGGTTTTAAAAAAAATGTATGAATACAGTTTTTCTTGTTACTAAAATTGATGACATGGTTCCTAAGAACAGATCTTCGTATGTCTTATAGTTTCAGACTTTCCCATACTGACCGTTCTTAATGTTACAGCCTGTATATAGACGTTTTGTTACTTAGGCAATTTATACTTTAAGAGGTTGACCGCAATTTAGCTAGTTTGCTACATTAGACCGTTCGATCACAATCCTTCTGGAGTGGGTCTAATCGTAAGGCATCAAGGTTATTACAGCGGCGTCGTAATCTGCAACCTCTATCGATTGCTAATGCAACTCGTTGGGTGATGCTGCGGCGATTGCTCGTAAATTACACCGGGCTGATCCTTTGTTGACGTTTGCCGCCATTTAATTTCGACGAGCGAGAATAACCGCCTCGGTTGTTTCACAAGTGGACGAGACTGCTCTGGGAACATTCACATACCACGGAAGGATCTGTCTTTTCTTTAAGCAGTTGTTCTTTTCATGTTAAAGAAAGAGAAAAGAAAAAAAGAAGAAAAGAAAAAACATTTATTTAACATTGCATTATTGCATACATAATTAAACTTAAAAATATTTGAAATTAAAAAAAAACAACATTAAAAGGACACATGCTCAGCATGTGCTGCGGTCCGACCGGTACGGCAGAACCACAGCGCTGGTTTGCTAGTGCCAGGGCGGAGGCATCGCGGGCGAAACAGCAGGTCAGGGACGAAGCTACTACATCGTATCTTTCTACATTTTAGAATCTTTATTGAGCAGTTTCATACGGTTTATGACCGAGCAGCTTGACTGCACAATTTATATTTCGCTTTAGTATGTAAAGTATTCAGTCCTAGTTCCATTTACATTTTATAAATAAATCTGTAACACTTCTGCTTCTGACGTCTCTTCATTCCAAGAAACTAGGAATATGAGTGGCCGTCGAGGCGTCCTGAATGGCCGCTTTACTCCCATTATGAAAGAATTGAAAACTCACCAACTATACATGAGATAAGCTTAATTCGCGAAGGCCGGGAAAAAGGAGAAAATTCCGAGAAACTCTTAAAGAATTCCCTGTTTTCCTTCTTTCAGGTTTCAATTGATTTCTAATCTATACTTACGTACTGATTCGAGCAAAATGTTCGCTGTCCTTTTGTGTTCTTGTGTTGTGTGTGATTCATGTGGGACCCCTCGGAGCTCGTTAGACGATCGCCCAGACCTGTTATTTGCGTCCAGCCGAGTTCGATAGTTTGTAACTTTAGACGCTTCTTTCATCTTGCATGAAATTACCCTTTGCTGCTGTGCTCCAACGATCGCCGTCTAGACTCGACTCCTTGTCGGTATAGTTTACCAGTTTTACAAAATTAAAAGCCGGTTTCATTCTATCGATCTTCTATTTAGAATATCTTACTTTATTTGAAGATATTTAATCAACTAGGTTTCATCTTATATCTGCTCATCTGTCAGGCTTGTTAATACATTTTCAAGTTTTTTTTTTCAATATATTCGTTTTACCTTTTCTTTTCCTTGATTCATTTGTTTCTATATATGATGTGTTTAAAGATATTATCTTTAGATCATTGAAAAGTTTGGAAGCACCTAAAACTCCTTACAAGAACTTTGTAGATCTGCTGAACAGCCACACATTTCATTATTGATATGTTTACCTACCTACATTCTCATTAGGCGCAGTCATAATACTTGTAATATCCCGCACTCTGCGTGCGACGCTGCATGTGCATATATTTCACCCGGCGCGCAGAACACATCAATTACCCATATTAATTCGAGTTGCAGAACTGAAATAGATTGCACTCGTGCGCATCTGACGACTGTAACCTTTGAGAGGGTTACTCGTACAGTTATATGTTGGCGTTCTATCCGTTTGATCATTGAACTCAGCTGTTGAGATTTGTTTATTGTCTGTCATACCATACCATACGGTATACATACCACATCGACCCAGGCATTAGATTATAGCTCTGCCTGGTGAAGTATGAGCATCTGTTTGTGACATATTCCCAGGTCTAAGTCTTTGTTGTCAGCATCATCTTTCCTATTATCCATTATATGGATCAATTAATTATAAGTCTGTCTGTTATTCCAACGTCTAAGCCGTCCATCCGATCTTGATTGAAGTGAAATCCTTAATTCTTGTTTCTTTTGCCTTGTTTGTGTTTAAATTCTTATTTTCATGCTTTATTATTTACTTGATCATTCATGCCCTAATTCTCTTTCCCTTGACGACTAACCATTATCGCATTCATAAAATGTTTCACCTATTACATGCGCATACGCAACCATTCGCTCGATAAGACACAGGTAGGTAAGTATTGTTTCTGTTATCGCTCACTTGAGTGGTATCGGCTAGAGCGACGCGTGTTCGACGTCAGGGGCTCAGGGGCGGATCCAGAAAATAATTTAGGGCATCGTTTACTTTCATCAGAAAATAATACTAAATGGTCACGAGCTCACGACCATGTTGAGCCACGCGCCCTAAATGGATCTTATAGGTTTTGCGGGTGAGGGGGATGGGGGAGGTAGGTGAGCCCCCCCTGGATACGCCACTGTAACTACTGACCGGTTTTCTCGTCTCGGGCATGCGTAGCGAAATCCAATGGCTGCCTAGGCGGTGGCACAATCAAAAACAAGATTAGGTTCCCAAACTGGTACCTATTGTTAAATATGATCTTGAGAATCGATTGATAAGTTATATGTATAGTACTTATTATGTATCGCAGATTACGAAAGATCTCGCGGTGGAGCGATTAATATCGAAGTCTCATGGTTGGATGACCAATAGATACTTCCCCCTCCCTCTTATACCTTCATATTCTCTAATTCATCATCTCTTTTAAGTCGTATTCTTCATTACTGAGGGTCGTGATCATTCTAAGGAAATAATCACATAGAACAACTCTCTTGGCAGATTTAATGTGGTGGTTTGCCTTCCCCATTTCACACGCTGGTTATCTCAGTGTGCAAGTTTCCTCACGATGTTTTCCTTCACCGTCAGAGCAGTCATTGGTACATGACATTACATGGTTGCGGACTGGAACCTCCCGCATGGGAGACCGACGTCCTAGCCACGACGCCCTAGACGCTCGATTCATCATATCCTCCTGTAAATACTCTTACCGTAGGTACATTCTTTACCGTCAGAGTTGTTTTCGAATAGCCACGACGCCACCGACGCTCTATTCTTCATATCTTCCTGTAAATATTTGTGTACTCTTACTGTACATCACCTGTACTTTATCCATTCGTTTGTCAGTTTAACCGCAAATCTGGTGATTTGATTAAAATTTGTTCGTTTCGTAATCAATGCACGCGCCCGCCGCCATACATAACAGCGCGTTATTTCCATCGGATTATGGTGTGTGTTAGTGAAATTTTACATAAGCACACCTAAACCAATGAATAATACGGATTTAGAAATAGTAGTAGGTATGGTTTTTACCAATTATTTAGATAGACGACATTATATAAGAAAATGTAGTATAATATCGAAGGGAAATCTGCCTTGATCACGTCCATTTCAAAAAACAGCAGCTAGAAAATTGTGGCAGCTTTTTACACAAAATTACGCGTTCAGTTTAATGAACCGTTACATCGTCTAGCACGCACGTTAGTGGCTTAAAGTAGCTGTCACATCAGTATCTGCCCATGTAATTAATTAAACTTCTCTTGATATAATAAAATGTTCATAATTAGCTATTAAAGCACTCGCGCGCATGCTGGCGCGCGGCCCACTCGAGTGGTTCTCGGAATTAGATGTCGCATCGCTCCAAATAGTTCGTTGCACTGTCCTCTCTGAGCGACTCGACTGACACGTCTGAAAGAGCAGAGCCGGTTAGTTCAGATATGCCATGTAAGAACAACGCATATCACGCTTAATGACAATGACCCAAGTGTCCAAACTAGAGTTTCTTGTATTGGGTTTAGTCAGATAAAACACCCAGGCCATGTAAAAGTGCCATTTAATTCTTTTCTCCTTCTTGGTCAGTATGTCATCAAAATCTAAGTGTCCAAATCTCATTATAAGTAGGAGTAGATATCGTCCTAGGTTAGGACACCGGACTCCCATGCGGGAGGTCCGGGTTCGAAGCCGTGCAGTGCCATGTACCAAAAAGTTTTTCGTATTTTTCGAAGACTTACGTACATTTACCGACTGCTCTAACGGTGAAGGAAAGCATCGTGACGAAATCTGCACACTGAGATGACCAGTGTGTAAAATGGGGTAGGCACAAAATATCCTCAAGCGTCGAAGTCCCGGATGAAACAAGGATCGAGATAGAGAGAGCGAAAATTTCGGGATGACGATATCTTATCTTATCGTATGATATATGATCATGTGGTTGCGATGACACAACATACATACATATCAACCTAACTGCCAATATCATAATTTCATCTGACTATGTATATTATGTAAAATGATCGACTTATCTTTTGTCTATATGATTTTATTAGGATTTCATTTTACATCTAGAGTCATTTAACAACCGGTTTGCAGAATAAATAAACGAAAGATATTTAATAGAGAAAATGAATTAAGGGGCCTACCCTACAGTTGCCAATTGTACGTTTTGTTGTTAAGCTTTAGTGCGTGCTTGCTTATCGTATGGTTAGTGGCCAACCTATTTGTCAGAGTTGTTCAGGCCGCCCATAGGCATCTGACATGGCTTAACGACTGCTGTCGAACGACAACAACCGGGACCGACTGCTTAACGTGCTCTCCGAGGCACGAAGGAGCTCAGATGAAATATGCCACAAGCGGTCACCCATCTAGATACCGACCGCGCCGACGTCGCTTACTACACGATCACTTTCGGACCGTCCTAAGCTCTAGTGACGACACGGCTTGATCCTATAAGTTAATATTTTGCACATACTTCAAACCTCTATCAAGGTTGATATCAAATGTTTAAACAATTTTTATTCAATTACCGTTTTAATTTTGTCATTTACGACAAACAAACAAGAAGAAAAAGAAGCTTGTATGAAAAAAAAAAGGAAAAAATGTAAAGTTCATTTAGGTACTTATTACAAGGCACAATAATAGGACCTCCGACTTACAAACTAGGTCGAAACCTGTATCTTGGAAGTCGGACTGTATGTATGGAGATTATATCTACGAATTTTGCGAAGTTTGTTTTCGGCAAGAGTCCAAAGCCTTCTAAATGCTGAGGGTCAAACCCACAAGGTCATTGGCGACTGTATAAGCCTTAACATGCACTTCAAGAAATTCCTGTTTTCATCTCAGCTCATGTCACTAATTGTAACTCAGTAACGTAACAATAACGTACCTATACGAGTATGCATGCGACGGCGGCAGTAAGTGATATTCATCATCATCATCACCAGCCTATTAATGTCCTCACTGTTGGGGCACAGGCCTCCCCTTGCACAAGGGAGTATGGGCCATGATCCAACGAGCGGGCCCAGTGCTGATTGGTGGATTTCACACGCCTTTGAATTTTTTTTATTTCTGCAAACATACAGGTTTCTTTACGATGTTTTCCTTCTAATTTAGAGCAGTCGGTAAATGTACGTAAGTCTTCGAAAAAATCCGGAAAACTCATTGGTACATGGCATGGTTTCGCGAACTCGGATCTTCCGCATGGGTCCGGCGCTCTAGCCACTAAGCCACCGACGCTCCAGTAAGTAATATAACTAATCCAAAAACCTATGTTGTAGCATTTGTCTTATGAACCGGATCTAACACGTCTGCAGTTTCAACAGTTGCATTGTAAACTTTGATTGGACCAATTGTGCAACTTGACACTGAATGTCAAGTCGTGTCAGCAATAGATGGCAATAGGCAAAATGGCCGCGCATAGAGGGCAAGTTGTGCACGTTGTAAGGCTGTGGGACCATTGTATAACAAAGTAGTAGTTGTACGGTTATAAGTAGTTATAACAACGGATAGGGCTCGGGATCCCAGTACTGAAACTTTTACAGTTTTGCTTTGTTGCCAATAAGGCGTCATACATATTTTGAACAAAATCTTTGGAATTTTCAGTAAATCTTGACATAGGTACAGAACAAGTTCATAAGATATTGTTTTTACGATTATCAAAGATAATTAAATTGGTAAAGAAGTTCAATTCCCCGTCTCGTAAGTATATAGCTGTTTGTATCTGTAGACATAGTCTTACAAAAGTTATTTCTTCATCATCTTTATTGTCACCGTCATATCAAAACTGCAAAATATTTAGTGATATAACAATGGTAATTTCGTAATCGGACTTATGATATAATTTTTATAAGCGTATTGTGTAAGTGACGTGGGAACTTCTTTTGTTTTCAATTAGAGCTCCACTTTAACTAACGTTGATTATAAAACTATGATAGGCCCCGTCCACAACTTGTTTACATAAAAGTGTTACACATAAATCTATGAACATTCTCGCTCTGGACTTTTGAACTAGGCTAGGCACGAGCAACCTCTGTGTGATCTCTTGTTAGTTTCCAGTTTTTCTGTACTCTGTTGTCTCATATGACTTTGTGAAATGTTCATATTCTGACTGCAATAAATCAAATTAATCTTTATTTCAGATATAACTATCCATATTGGTGTTAGTAGACTTATTTTAGAAACTATGTGTTAGTAAATCACCTAATATTAAAACGAAATTTTATTTAATCAGGCCTATGATTAGGCCTACTGGAAGGGACAATCCACCTTCTCAGCAATGACCGTCAGGATGCTATTGGTGCTGCAGCGAACCCTGCTGATAAGGGAGGCCGCCTTTTTCCTTATGATGGCATGGAACCCGTCGGTGCGAGCCTCCGCGAACATCACGACGCACTGCAGAAGCGCGCCAACCCCAACAGCATCCTGAAGGCATTGTTGTACTGCACGCGCAGGACGTTGTAGGCGCCCATAGTTCACCCATAGGCCACCCGAGTAGAATGACTGACAACAACACCATATCATCGGCGTAACTAATGTTATTTACACACACATTAACTACATAACATCCTGCCATTTTGCTGCTGAGCTCAGCGATCAGGTTATTCATATACAAGTTACATAAGTTGAGCGAAGTCAGCCCACCTTGCCTCACCCCACAGTTCAACCTATACTCATGTGATAGCTCGTCAACCCACGTTACTTAGTTTATCTGGTTAGAGTACCAGTGTTTGAAAAGGTTGTTGAGTTTTTCAGGTAAGTTACGAGTAATTCCTTTAATTTGTCCCACAGCACGTCATACGAAACTAAATCAAAAGCCTTTGAGAATCCAATCCCCCCATATGATGGAAAATAGATTAATTCAGTATTAATTTCATGGATTAACTAATACTTCTAGATCTCTGTCAAGATTATGTGGACGTCTTTCCTGGGGCTATTACCCTCTATTATAGGATTCGTACCTTATACACGTTGGTTGGCAAGGACTGGGCATAACAGAACGGCCAGTGTCAATTGAAATGTCAACTCGAGGGTCAATTGGCAATTTCCTTCGAAATTGACCATTTGTTGTCTAATTGCTTAGTTGAAGATCGGTGTCGTCGTGCTCAAATCGTGATTAAATATCATCTAGGACTAAGATGAATAAATCGTGTTCAGCAATGAACACTTTCTGGTCATGAGTCATATCTTGAGAGAAGACGTGACAGTCGGATGCAAAGGCCTTATCTTACTGAATAACTCTGATTGTAGGTAGGCAGGTTGGCCACTGACCACATGACATTATATTTTATTTATTTAGTTACTTGTTAAAGATTACTTAAATTTAATCTATAGTTATAATTCTTATGTTATTATAATTATTAAGAAAAATTTCGTATGCTGTACCTATATTAACGAATTAATAAATAATTTGAATTTGAAAGAAGAATTGGTACTCTATCCAGCCAGAACACTGTAATTAAAAGTCGAGGCTCAAATAAAGCCGCAAATAGAAGTGTCTTAGTTAGATAAATTAGAAAAAGTGGTTGGAACATTTTCCGTGAGCAGGATTTTTAGCCTATACATACGTCTAAGTGCATAATAAATAAAAATTCTTGGAACAAATATTTTCCTTGTGATTTATTAAAATAAAGATTTGTCTTTATTTATATTTAAAATGTTTGTCCCAAGTATTTTTATTTATTATGCACTTAGACGTATGCATAGGCTGAAAATCCTGCTCACGGAAAATGTTCCAACCACTTTTTCTAATTTATCTAACTAGGACACTTCTATTTGCGGCTTTATTTGACCCTCAACTTTTAATTACAGTGTTCTGGCTGGATAGAGTACCAATTCTTCTTTCAAAATTCTTCTTTAAAGTGGACTTCAGTCTGTGCTTTAGTGAAGCGGCACTGACAAAGGATTTTACTTTTTACTCAATGATCAAATGTCAGATACCAGCAGCCACCGCAGATATTATATTATCATGAGTTCGCAGTCGGCACCATTCAGTCGTTTCTCGGAACTCTGCTTGCTGACTTTAACAATTCCAGTAAGCATATGTAAATATTGTTTTTACCCCTATGCTACATTACGTTTTAAATCTACATACCTAGATTGCGACCAGAACAATTGTTTTGGTCTGTCTATTTAACCACAACATAGAGAAGGCAATGAAATCTTCAATTCAAGATGCAAGATCTGACAATATCAACAAAAATACCTATAGTTCCTAAGATCGAGTAGAAGATTTAGTAGTCAAAAAAAATCCTAAGGTAAGTATGTAGTTTAATTTAACACACACAATAAACAAATTAACTAATTTAGTATCTACTATCTTTCCTTGTTTAGGTAGGTACACGATAATGAATATAAATCATCATGATCATAACATACGTATTTAACCAATTTTGTTATCTCATTCTCAAGTAGGTAAGTTCGTATGTATAACCTTCCTTATTTTTATGTCAACTAATTAATACTAATGTAAAAGTAGGAAATTACTACGACACCTACCTAACCACCTAATTTTGTTGTCGCCAAATATTGACGTAGTAATTAGGCGGAAATACCAACTGAAACTTCATGTTTATGCAAAAAAGTGTCGGTACAAAGCAAGGTCAAAGGACTTTCTATTGTTTCCTCACAGCCACTACTAGCCTTGGAAGAAGCCACATTGCCAATGACATTGGTTATTGTACTCGTATGACTGCGAACGATTCCGCATCGGCCTCATTAGCTTTTCAAATTCACTTTATTTGCTTATCTTTTCTATTGAACCTTCACACATTTCAAAACGGCTTTTGAACAAGCCTAAATGATGAAATAAAACATGTTTGACATATTGATTGTTACAATTGGCCTGTTTGTCGGTTGTTAAATTAAATAGAATCAACCATTAGTCTCCTACGCGTAACAAAAAAATATTTATATTTTATGGGCATTTCACACAAGCAAAGCAACACCAATATCTCACAATAAAATGGTAGATCACTCTGGCCAGGTAACCAGCCCCGTATTCGACGATAAAAAAACTAAAATTGACAACGAGTAATATATTAATGAAAAGATGGAAGTAAAAAAGATATTAGGATTCGAATTTTAAAAAGGCGGCGCGTTCAAGCAACTGCTCTGGAGTTGATTTTGTTTGAGTGTTCGGAAAATAAAATAAAAGTTGGGGACGTTATTTTCTCCTATTTGCCTCCGACCTCGGTCCTTATTGACAATAGCTGCCAGAATGAAATATGGTGCGCCGCTAACGAAAAAGAGATTAGGTGGACGATATTATTTCTCGTTCGTCTACTGTGGCCATTTGTGGCTCAGCGTCGCTGCGGCGGCGGCTGTTTGCAGTTGGAATAGCTTTTTACGTGTTATTTTTTAAATCACCTGTTAATCTGTGACGAAGGTTGAAATGTTTTCGTAAGACATACTCATAGTGCTTTATTTTATTTTGATAACAGACGCTGATAAATTAAATGAACCTATATGTAGATATACCTGTCTATTTAGTTCCTACTTGAATGAAAAAATGTAAACAAAGGAAACTAAAGATGTTGTAAGATAAAATCTCTTATCTCATAAGCGGAAGATAAAATCTGTGTTTTTTTCTTTATTCTCGTACAGTCGACCGCAGGTCAACCTAACCAAAACCAAAATTTAAGAATCTGAAATGTATCATGTTGCGCAGGCATAAGGTTGAGATTGTTGACAGATGGTATACTATAGCTTGTGGTCGACTGTACAATCTGTGTATAGATAACAAACTTTGACATCCTAATCCTAACAATGCCATGATTAATAGCGCAAACACAACGCGGCAAGACTAAACATCTGAAATAGGACAACAGTTGTTTCACCAATTAGAACCAACCTGCGAACAGTGCAAATGGCATAAACATCACAATTCATGTGCTTGGCGAGTTGGCGCCTACAAGTGAAGAGGTGAGGGGTCGGAGGGGGTAATGTAGCGGCGCGTGTGGTAGAGGGCAGACCAGACACAATAGCAGCCGCCGCCGACGCGCCGAGCCTTCTCAGAACCGGTCCCGAGGGCAGCGCTCCGCCGAATTTCGCGTCCGACCACCCATCGTACCGACTCCGACCGACATCGCAGGCGATATATATCGCGCCTGTATTTATGACTAGAAACGCCATTGCCGGTACCGTCCTCGGGCTAAGGAATCGCAATGCGAGACCACCCGTTGTAGGTGTTGTTGTCGGTGATATATTAATGCTGAGGTTTCTGCGGGCATCGGGCGCTGTCGGTCGGCATAATAAATTATGAGGTTTATAACCATTTAAACTGACTTGCAGTTTCCTATTTGTTAACTAGGTACATCATAGAGCTATGTATACATATGGGATATCATTTCGTTATCATCCTAATCATGAAGAAGTATGGTTTTCTAGACCTTACGGACAAAGGGCATCAAAGGGTTACAGTGTGCGAGCGAGAAAGAAGGCTGCACCGCTAGTCCGTGCAACGATGCCATCTACTCCTGAATAGTGTTGTACTTGTGATGAACCAGACAATGGAGTCATCGATGTATGGGACGTGACGTGAGATACTCTCAAATCAAATCTGATGAAAGAATAATGTCATGATTTGTATCAAAATTCAAAAGTCATTGCAAGATTTGGAGAAACGTGACAGATCTTCGTTGCATCGTCAGTGTTATATTTTGTATTGGGTAACCCAACCCAACATCGTACAATCTTGAACCGACATTTGGCGATTGTAATGTAACCAGTTCGTTGATAAGCAGTGTCGTTATCGATGATCTATGTCCGACCTTCACTTGTTTCTTTCTTTTTTTTATTACATAACCTTCCTTTCTTTACAGACTGTCTGTCAATATGAGTTTTATAAATCGCCTTCAAGCATTTTAGTCCGTGACGCGTTATTAGGCCAATAATTTAAAATATGACTATCATTAGCAGTGATCGTATAAGAAGTTGTCTATTCGTTCTTGTCGTGGCCACATTATAACAAGATGACGCACCTACAGAAATAAGTTGGCAATGAACGTTTCATTGATACATACGTGGATGCTATTATAAACGTATAAAACGGTTCAATGTCTGGATCGAGAATTTGACGACAAACACACCTACATGATTATTTATCACCCACCACTTAAACTTAATACACCTTATAGTTACTTAATGGAATATGCAACCAGCGTTCAGGGTATATAGAGTTTTCACAGTGCAGTCACACTGCCATTTTGACGGACATTTCTATCTTTGGGAAAAAGAAATTTAGTGATAATGGAATACAGCATAAAACACAGTCATTATTACAGTATAATTTTCCGATTGGATCGATAAATAAATATGGCGGGTGCGCATCCCTGCCGCGCACAGTTCATTGAGTAAACCTGTGTCTGTGTCCCAAGCCGTGCGCCTGCGCTTGCGTCGCTGCGGGCGCGCACGACTCTGTCTGCGTGTGCGTCTGTGTGTCCGCCGCTTATTTGTTGTACCACTCGTAAGTTTAGAAGCTTGCCGGCGCCGCTCTCCAACGTGTTTCGTTAACTTTAACAGTTGTTATTGTATATTTATTGTTGTTGTTCGTTTCTCTTGGAGGTTTGGGTTGGGTTAGGTTTGGAATATTTAACGCTTAGAAATTATCTTTAAAATAGTTTTCTTCTGTACCCCCGCCACCTTATTCCTCTCTACTTTGCATTGTCAGCGTTTCCTTTGTGAGTCCCTTGGTACAGGTGTCTGATATTACGCTTTTACCATGTCTAGCCAGTGTTTTCTGGTGTAGTTGTAGATTCTACCACACTTTACAAATAATGGCAGACTTTGTTTTGAATTTTCTTTTCCAAATTATAATTCCACTAACAAATGTATATCTTTTATGAGGATCAGCTAAAAGAAAGCTACGAGTAGTTCAATGAACTAAGAGAATAATTTTCCTATACCTACCTACACTAAATTAAGTACCTACGCCGCATGAGGGAAAGTATCTAAGAAACTTTCTGAATACTGATCGATTAAAAGTAAAAGTCCCACGGTGCTGTATTTGAGAAATAGTTTAATCAATTCGCGTAATGTCATGCATCATGGATAAGTAACTCTATACGGGTTGAATTTAAAAACATGGTTACATAAAAAAGAAAGCAAACATGATTGCCTCTTTAAAATCTGTAAACGCAAAAGCAGACTATAAGTACTACATTCACTCGTATTAAACGTCACAATGTATGTAATTTTATACTATAATCGTATTATCAGCGCAACAATATACCCACACTATACAGACGTCACTCCACATACAGAAGTGTAATTAGTTTTTCAAACAGCTACGTTGGACTACGGTAAAATCCACTTTAGGGTCGCAAAGGGAGCTGTACTGGGGCTAGTTTTATTAAAAATCCGTAAACACGGATATAATGGATCTTTCGAGGATTTTCCCCCCTTAGCTAGGTTAGCCCTGTAGTCTCGGGCGAAGAATAAAGCTACGGTAACTCCTGCCTGTCGTAAGAGGCGTTTACAAGGAGTCATCAGGGTCGCGGGCGGTTAAAATGGGGTCTTTGGCCTTCCATTGGCTGGCGACTCTGGGGAAGGCAGCAGTGTGCTATGGTGGCAAGCTGCTGTGACGGAAGGAAACGGGGGAAAATACACCTCCCAGGAAGAGCCCAAGGCAAATGCTAGGTGCATTCCTCTGGAAATCCCGGAGCCATCCGTCGTACACGAGGTCGGCCATCGAGGAGGTTTTAGTGAGTTAAAATCTCACTTAACCCGGTCTCTCCCCCTGAAGGCTGGGTATCCTTGGAAGATTTCCCCCCGTTAACAAAAAAAAGGTTATCGTAGGTATTAAAGTGTAGAGCTAAGGTAAATAACCCGACCCAGTTCGAGCGATATCGTCGCCAACAATGATGCTATTATTTTACAGTTTTCTTTGGGCTGGCGCAACGTCGTCATTACACTTTGATATAATCCAACCACTTTATCGTGACCCTTCACAAGCTATAAAATTGCGTCTTCTTATTCAATTCCTGGACACGTTTGATGGGAGGTAGAGGGGTCTTTGCATGCTGGTTGAACGATAACAACAAACGCGTAAAGTTTGCTTAGCTGTGCAAATAGCGTCGGTTAGGTAGCACCACGCGCCCCGATACCAAGAACTTTCTCGTTTACACTGCGGTAGGTACCTACATATTTCAATTACATAAATTTATTTGTATTTGTTCTGTCAGTACCTACTAATGAATGTTGAAATATCTTTTGATAAGTAGCGTCAGAGATATATTTGATTGATTCACATTAATCTACTCCAGATTATCCAATACATGATAATGCACAGATTGAATCTTGATAGCTTTGTTTTGATGTAGTACTTATTTCCTTTCTGCCTGATACTGCTATAACGTGAACGTGACTGAAATCAAACACGGAGAAACCATAACTTATTCTTTTGGAAATCCAGATTTTAAGTTATTTCTGATTATTTCCTCTTTGTATCTTTTCATCTGATTTTAGATAGATGTTATGAGGTTTGGAAATAAGTTTCGGAATCAAAAGTCCTCATATAGACCACCTATGTTGAATAGTCATCACCTCGGTTCACTATAGGGCCCCATGTTCTAAGGGCATTAACATTGGAAGCTCACTTCGTACGTGACGGCATGTTAAAGCTGCGCATATCAACGTTGGTACCCACTACAATTCTATTTGTTTACAACTTAGTAAGGCTACTAGACAAAATACGATTGCTCGTGTGAGTAAAATAATAATGTCTAGAACTTTTTACAACCAATGCTATTGCTAATAATCTATCATAAAAATTCTTGCAACTTTTAATAAGTAGGTAAGAGTACCTACCATTCGTAAACGGTACACGTGTATCGATGATCAGGAAGAAAAATATATTGAAAATAAATATTGAACCATGATAAATGAAATGACGGTTAGATACTTATACATAGATAACGAAAACGTAAAAAGTAGCATTCGGTGATAGACATGATAATATCCAGTCCCAGGAATCGAATTAGGAAAGTACCTAGCAAGTATCAAGTAACCAATGCGGTGGAATTTAAATGACAGAACACAGAATTATAGATTAAAGCGCACAACCTACGTCAGATTCTTACTACGTAGGTGTTGTTGTTTACTAGAATTGGTCATGCTTATGTTTATTTTCATTTTCAACCGCAGTTTAAAACTTACCGTTTTAATTAATTGCACGTCTATTTAGTCACTCAAGTGATGACGTTGATTCGCAGTCATGTTTCAGCATTGTCACTGTTCGCTTTTAATTTTAAATTAATTGTTATGTAATTTATAAATTGAACCCGATAGGGTTGAGAAAAGAATTTACATTTAGGTCCGTCCGTACCTTATCGAATTTTTCAATGCACTCAAATTCTTTTTCAAATTTAACCAAATTGGCAGCCTGTGCCCTGTGCCTGCGCACAAATGCAGCTAAAGGCGTGGTGCATCTAATTGGCGCAGTGCCAGGCCGTGGGAAATCGCCGCCGGCGCATGGAGGGAGGGTGCTGGCTGCACGCCTCATGAATGGACCTCAAAGAAGAAACTCGCTGAATAAATGCTTTGATTGAACAGCGCTTAGTCTAATGGTATACCAAATAACATTAAATAGAGGGCGTAGGAGTCAGAATGCTCATTCATACTATGTAGCATATTGTCTTTTTCTATATTGCTAGTGTTGTTTAGGTTTGATGGGTTTCTCATTATTATCTTATCATTTCAAATGGTTCTTTGCAGTAATCGCATTTGTAACTTGATAGGTTTTTGTGATCTAATTCTGTATACATTCTTACGCCTCCTATGACTTTTTCCGTTCCTGTCTATTTTGAGCAATCTGTGTGTGTCTCTGTTAAAGCTTTGCCTCTTGTAAAGCTTCACCATATATTTGAAAACCCTCGCCATATTACAGATTTAAAAGAACAATTTTTATAATTGCAATCTCCATAACACATATTATAAAAGTACCAATGGCGTCGTCGTGATTAGGGTTTTTATTTTCCTTGTTTAACTTTTCTATGTAGGTACTTCTCAATAACATTTGTTAATAAAAACGTGTAATGTATACCTGAATATGTGACAATGTAAGTCACGTAATCATCATTAGAAATACGAGCGTGAATACAATTTTAGGTTTAGTGACTTGTGGAGCTATTGCAATTTGCTGTACAGTAGGCAGTACCTACTCGTAGGCACGTGCAGGGAGTGGCGGCCGGCTGGTCGGAGAAAGCCGCCACACCTTGCAATGCAGGCTTTCCTGTTCAATGTCCATTCGTTCCATTGGTGGAAAGCTCCGCATTTCATCATATATTTAAACAATATTTGTGATGTTATTTTTTTTTATTCGTTGCCTAGTCGCGAGCACGGTCCGAAAGTGATCGTGCAGTTTCAGCGACGTTGGCGCGGTAGGTACCTGGATGGGTGACCGCTAGTGGCATATTTCATTTGAGCTCCTGCGTTCCTCGGAGAGCACTTTAAGCAGTCGGTTCCGGTTGTTGTAGTTCGACAGCAGTCGTTAAGCCATGTCAGAAGCCTACGGGCGGCCTGAAGAACTCTGACAAATAGGTTGGCCACTAACTATACGATAAGCAAGCAAGCAAGCATTATTAGATGGTATATATATTTATTTATTTACGATATTTATATTTTTTTATGTGCCATGGTAAATGTAGGTATATATATTTTTCATTTATTAATACTACCTATCTTCAATTAAATTTATTTGTGTCGTATTTTTGTCCTCTTGGACAGGTTTTGGCCAGCCATCGGTCATGGTCCAATAGAATACCAGCGCTGTAGGCATTTTTATCTGCAGCAAAAAGCTGAGTTGAGGCCCTTTTCACAACAACAGCAGAATATCAGACATGAATTCAATATGTTTACCTTTGACTACATAATTAACTGTTTCGGTCATTGCTGTGTGTGAAATAAACATATTACTTACTTACTTATTTAATTTCATTGGGTAAAAGTGCGTACTTTATGGTGACAAGCGTCACTCACAGATTTCTTACTCATACTCATACCATGATTTCTTATTAATTGGTTGCAATGATTCTGCGAAAGTTGACGGCCTTCAGTCAAATATGTAAGATTACTCGTGTCTCGTGTGATGTCATTATAACATTTATAACATCAAAGTAGCTTCATACACGTGTTCCCAGAAATACCTCAAGCTGAGAATATCATAAATGACATTGTACACGGGATCATCAATCTTAAAACTATTACTTTATAACAAATCGTTAATGTTGAGTTCATTCGTGATGTGTTTAATGCACTTCACACAGAAGAATGCATTTACGTTAAAATTTTAATATAACTTACGACCGATTGTATAAATAACGGCTTGGAATTTAAAATGATCGCGTCACCCGCTCCAGGCGTATCCTGGTTATGTGTAACAATATACACCAAAACGAGTTAACTTGCATTTGAAGTCACTAACCACCCTGTGGTGGTCTTATTGTAGAGTTCCCGATGACTCAGAGGTGAAACTTGTTTCTACTAGACTTTCAAGTTTGCTATAGCAAGCACAAGCACAATATACAAATATGCCCGGTTTTCATTCTGTCCTTTATTTCCCGACCAAGTTGTGTATTACTTTTATTTTTACACAAAGCGGTTGATTATGAGACTAACGGTATTTTTCTGGACGGGATATGATTTTAAGGCTCATTATATGTAACGACTTCTACATCCAATCAGCCAATGCCTTTACATTTTCTACAAATTAACTTATGTCGTCAATTTTAATGCAATCAAGCGAATCTACAACGATATTCAACGATTGCTAATTGCTAACAGTAAAACAAGTCTATCTACATCGCATGCAATCCCACCGAGTCCAAAGACAGATCCCGAGTGAGTCACGGTCGATATCAGGCTGATTAAAATGTTACTTGCTTACTGGCAAGACGTGTTTCGAACCGTCAACATACTTGTAGACACAGTCAGGGTTCCTGTTGTTCACTTGTTTATGGGCAGATAGAGCACGACTAACTTCTAAAAGTAACTGTTATGGGTAATTTTGGTATCTACTGTTCCTTATAATGTATATACATACACATTATATCATTTTATTTATATTTTGAGACTAGTAGTAGTAGTAAAATATGTGTTATTTTATACCATGCTTATGTTGGCAAAACGGATACTGCTTGCAGGTTTCTTTATGATGCTTTATCTATTTCTGAGTAAATGAAAATAGAGAATCAGGAGTCTAATTGCAATCAGTGCAAACAATCGCAAAGTATAAATAATAGGTAGCGCAAATTATAAAACATATAAAAGATCTATTACAAAAGCTCTGTAGGAAGCTACTTTGTATGGAAGTTTATCAACTTCCTGAGTAGTTAAGGTACTAAATGAGCTTTGACATAGGGTGCGCTGTGACCCTTGAAACTTACGCAATTGTTTCGCACTCATTATAATGAGCGGTTATATGGTCTGGTGGATATTATATTGTAATGTTTGCGACTGATATAAAAATTAGAAGCTAGGTATATGATGATAATAGTGTTAAATTATACACTACAATACGAATAGTGTTACTGTCAACTCTTTATAATTTAGTAAAGAAGTTGCAAAAATTCAAAAGTTGCCAAAACCTCTAACATTATGTGAGATGGTTAATGATCATGTAACTAATTTATATTCATCTTCATAAGAGAATCTACGAAACTGGGATCAGCATATTATTGACAAGTCGGTGTGACAAAGAGAACTGAATGGCCCAACCACAGTTTTCTGAGAAAAACGCTTTCTCTGCAGTAGCGGCACCGTTCAAAGCACCTCGGCTCATGTCAGCTCTCCGAAGTGTTTGTAAGCCACACGGTTAACGACGTTGTCAAATTCCCGTATATTTTCGTCCACTGCACTTGACATTTTGGAAGAAATAGCTTTGCGGCAGGTTGTACTTTATAAAATGTTCTCACGGGAGGTTTTGCTGATTATTCTTGGAAAAGTTCAATGTCGCTTGCTCAAATATAATGCAGTTAGGCGGTACATCTTTATTTATGAATACAGCAAGTTTGTATCTGTTGTGTATATTTCCTACCTACCAGATATAAATCATGGCTACTTCTGTTACCATCTTGTACGATCATAACTAATGATCGTAAATATTTAATGGATTTAGAATGCTAAATCAAACCGGAATTAGACTAGATCGAAGATTTAATCAGTATTAGTATGAACCGCTACCTACTGCGTGCTTGTCTAGAAAAATAATGAATGTTATTTCCCCAATGTAAAAGTTGTCGTCTTGTTAAGCTTTTGTAACAAAATCAGGTTTAGAATTAATGTCAAGTGTAATACAATTACGTGTACCATTTTAGAACTTTTATATCTTTCATGAAAATAATAAACTTCACTCGTGACTCTGGACAAACTAGTTTAAAGCTTCATGATTTTTTATTGCTCAGTTCATTATGTTTGAAACATAGAAGTTTATTGTCATAGGCATAGGCCAGTCACATTTTGCAGAACACAGATTCTGCAGCTTTTGTGTTGTTTTATTAGAATTTGACTTTATTTATTTGCGACTACGTGGGTTTACCACGTTTGACCCCAATCTCATCTGATGGTAGCGACGATGCGGTCGAAGGTGCGGAGCGCGCGGATCTATTAAATGCCGATTTATTCTAGCCGTAAGGATCCCAAGTATTCCCAAGGTTCTTTAATTCGGGAAAAGCAGACGCCCGGCTGGTTATTTCGATCCTTAGCTGTTTTTATGACTTTGTTTAGGTGGTAGGCAGGTAGGTACTATATTTTACTTTATTGTGATTTTAAACAAAAATGAAATTACTTAAGATTTCATTCGTTTCTTGAAAGCAACAATTTCCAAACCAAAAATCAATTGTTGTCATTCAACTGCTTTGCATTTGTAAGATTAAGAATACGGCTTATTGTTTCAAACTAAACCTATTATTATAATTCCGTCAGAAGCTGTTACGTAAGCCACTAAAGACGAACTCCAATTAGTTTTAGTTAAAACATGTTTTGATCTTGTCATGACATCAGTTCGCGATTTCGTCGATGATGCGTGGGCCGAGGACGGTTACAATAATAAGAAATCAAGATATCCTGAGAAATATATATTTAGTATGAGTGGCAGAGATTGATGTGGAATGCATTTTTTTAGTGCCAGAGAGTTGACACGATTGGTTAGATAATATATTATTGGATAAGCAGATGATATTGAAAAATAAATTATATGTTGTAGAAGGGAGGATCATGGTTTGAACCTGATTTGAATTATTATTATGAATTATGATACAACATACAAACATAACAAGTTATTGCAAAAACAAAGCAACCTGTAGTTGAATTAATTTTGACACGTTACGTAACATACTTCTATTAAAGTTTCGTTATTTTTTAAGATCCAGGGGAAGGAAAGATGGATTTGACAACCCTATGGCATAAGGCATGCGACCGATGCCGTATGTGGGTCAGCGATGACAATAGAACTGTCTGTTTATAAATATCAACACATTCAAACGATTGTCGCTCCTTATTAACGGTATATGTAAAATGTTGCTCTGTAGTATATTTTGTTTTGTTTCCAAAAATAAGGGTATTACCTAACTAAAAAATAACAATGCATTCTTCAATAAGTTTTATTTATAAGTAAGTCCATTCTTTCCTGTAGCACCAGAAAAAAGATTTTTTATTTATTTATTTAGGCAATCAGATGTACCTACGTATAAGATTCTGTTTCAAATACTTTTTGACTATTAAATTATGCGCTAAAATATTAATACTAGGTACATACTTGCATACCTAATGAATTACCTATAGAATTGTATCCTAATATAAAATATTGCTTATCTAAATCGTATAAATTACTAATATTAATATATAAATATTTAATAACTACGTCAGTTGATAACAAAGGATATCTAAGTAGGTAACTAAATTGAATAAATGTATTGTTCAATATTTTTGAAATATTTGAGATATTAGGTATGGAGAGTAGCTTTTAACTGTGTGCTTTTGAGTTATCAAAGTAAATTACCTATACATATTCACCTACCTACTCATATACACGTTCATTTGATTACGTAGACCTACCTTTTGTATTCTTCATTACCTATAAATACGTTTTCGGATTAACAACGGGCTTTCAAGAGTGTATACATAGAATATCAATCTTAAAATATCGTTTTGCATGTCTGTGGGGATGAAGAATTAATCGAGATAGCAATAGTTTGTTATACAGGCGAAGGCGAGTGAGAGTGAGAGTGAATGAGTCATTGAACTATGAGTCGTTAGCGGTTTACCGCAGGGCTCTGTACTTGGCCCTTAAAAACTAAATATATGGACCTTTTGTTCGTGGTCACTTTTTAAAGCGTTTAACTTTGTTATGAATTTATTCTTGACATTTACTACTGCATTGTGTTTGATTGAATTCTGGAAATCATAAGTGCACCAGCCGTTTTTACGCTGTGCAAGAGCACAGCGTAAAAATATTAAAATCTTTCAGCATTATCGTTGCATGAACAACATATACATGATTATGTAGGTACCGGTTAATAAAAAGTAAATACACTTTAAAATCATCAATATAAATACTTAGTAGGTACAGAATAAGAATAAGAATAATTGAGTATGATGAAATATGTAATGCACATTCATAACATATTTCATCATAGGTACTCAATTATTATTCCTTGCTAAGTAAAATATTGATGGTTGAAGATATTATTTACCTACCAGTATTATAATAATTATTCTATGATAGTAGGTACATAGGTAAAAATTATTTCATCGTACTAGATAATCACTTTTATCTAAATAATTTAAATATATCTTAAATCGACTGAATATCCTTTACCGATAACAATAATAACATACATGATGCGTTTTTAATAAACCGAACCAAACTTTCTACGATTTACACAAAGTTATTGCAATTATTGAGATCTGTAACAGCGGACATTAGCATGACAAAAGATGCTGTACTCTCTCAAACCATTGTCGTGGGTAACGGTGTGGGCGACAGTACCTACAGTACCAGTCACGTGCTAAACATAATGCTTTGCCTTGCTATACCACTTATTATTGTCATTATAATATAATAACTTCACTGGTGTTTCATTATGCTGCAACGTTGTATTAATTTCTCTTTATTCTGACCCAATTGGACATTAATCGTGTAAACCTATATTTCGTATGATTTCGTCGCAGCGCTGGTTTTTTTCTATTCACTCATCGTTTGTCCAATATTAATTTAATTATGTAACTTATTTCAGCAATTTTTAAATTCCTGAACGCAGAATGATATTTGAATTAAAATGTTATTGATTTTGTTGCAATGCCGTGCCGTGCATAAAGATTTTCTACCTATAGTACGCCTAACATTTCGTTGTCTTAAAATAAACCTAACTGCATTTGAAAAGGTTCAATAAAAGCGTTTGTACGCAGCATGTGGCCAAATACCCTGCTTCACACTGATTTGATTGGTGTTAAGTATGTGGAATTATAATTTTATGTTCTGCTATATATACCATCCGATCAGCATTTTTGACATCGCACGGAGATAGTAAAGATGGTATTTGTCATTATTACTTTAGAATTACCAACTTATACTCAGTTTGAAGAGTCCTATAACAAAATTTCGACTCTCCATACATATTGGTACCGGTGGTATACAATACAGAACATTTACTGTCGGTGCAGCGATACTTTTGTACGCAGACGCCGACATTTTATTACGTCTAGAGTCAGGAAGCCAATTCTCGCAGAGTTCGACATACAAAAGTCGAGCGCTACGACCGTCTTGTCACGCTCGCATACAATGTGAGCGAATGAGATAGGAGTAATGTCGAATTCGACATTCCACCTGCGCGAATCGCCGCCCTGGTGTGGAGATCCACGCAACTCAAACGGAAAATCGGGTATTACTTTACCACTATAAAACAGTATACAGTAAGAACTGTTTATACATGTATTTCTCGATTCTCTCGATCGGTTTTATTATCTTGTTGATTAGTATTCAGTTCTGAACACTGCGCGTGCGCTGCCGTTACGTTCGCGAAATCTGCGTCGGCGCCGGATGCTGGTGTTATTGTGGGATCCGTTTTTAAAACTATGAAAATGTTATTGATTTGCCTACGCGTAGCTAGATCGTTTCTTGTAAATGTCATGGAATCTGTTGAGAGATAGTCCAGACATATAAAAATTCTACCCATTAGTTTTTGTCGTAAATTAAGATGATATGATGATGAAATCAATACATTAGGTACCGAAAAAGAATTATCACAATAACGGTATTTTAATTCACGTAATTTGAAGCATGTAGTTTGATAATGAAGGGTTTTCCTGATCATTTGGGTCATTAGGACTAGGTGATTCACTTTGCTGATTAAGTTTTGATTCGACTGCGTTGCAGTTTGTTTTATTTATTTGATTACTTTAATGGTATTTGATTATCTTTATAATTAGGAATTAAAAGTATGAAATTTTAATCATTCGATTTATTTAGATAAAAGTAGGTACTTAGTTGAGTCGGCAACTCATCGGCAATAGTGACTTACCTATTTACGAGTACATGTCTGTTCGACGCCATGACATATCCATTCAATCGATTGGTGATAATATGGTGGACTGCTCAAACGTCTTCAGTAAATAAACGGACGATTATTCCGAGCAGTACAACATTTTATACTACTTTTGATTATCAAAGGAATCTGTTCCTTTCATTAACCTACCGACAAACTAGTAACTCAATCAAAAATAGTGTAATAGCCACCAGTACTTGGCATGGCAACGCTATCATTATTGATACGCCGCCGCCGTGCAGACATGGGAATGTAATTTCAAATATTTCCGGTGCCAGGCATGCCACTCGAAGGCTGCCGCTCGTCGATCTAGCCGTTCGCGCCCAAACATTTCATGTTCTTTATTGTGGTTATTAACACGTTTTTATTTTTTCACGCTATTTCTAAAATGTTTGTTAGATGTAATGTTTACATAATTAGTCACTTCTTAATTGATTTTATCAGGTATCTATCCTTCATTGTGCTAATCGTTGTTAGTAGATTTCTTCTTCATTGTTTCCCCTTAAATTATAAATACATACATTAGTTTATCTTCATTTCTTTCATCCGATATTTCACTATCTTTCGGTGCAGTTCTTTGTAGATTACATAGCAATTTATAAACTGACTGATATCAATGTTTGCATCATAACTTTTGATCCATCTCCAGATCTCCGATAAAAGACTACCTACCTGCAGTAATTCGTAATAATGTCCATAATTACATTTATTATGATGTTGAGTCTAAGGCTGCACAGCGTACCGTTAACACCGTTTAATAGCTGGGAAACTGCGAAGTAGCGTAGTCTAGTGTAGGTATAATAAACTCTTTATTTAATTATCGCCTACATTGATGGTGTCCGTGGGAACAACTTTCATAATGATGTTACCTATAGATTTATTACCTGTGATTAAATTGTTAAGCTATTATTGATTTGACACGATTTTTTACTATATAGCTTCGGTTATTATAACCTAATCCTACTTCTCAATTATCTCTCCTTGTACATTTTGCATATTTTTCGTTTAAAGTTTGATTGTGAAACTAGCAAAGTAATACATATCGTAAAACTTCGGCTCATGGGTACAATTATTCTAATTCACTTAGGTGTTAATCATGTGCAAATATTCTGTGTCGAAACGCTCTACTTTTTGCGAGTGATGGACGTGTTTAACTATAATAATATAACAGACTTTATGGTGCTGAATGCTAGGAACCATTAGGATGTCAGAATGAATTTAAATGGATTTTTTGTACCGATTTGTTCATCTGCTCATCCCACGCATTAGTGGCCTCACTAATGTATTGTTCGGATGAATTCTGTTTAATATTTATCACTCTATTGGATTTACAAGGTTAATTAATTCGTGTTTGTATGTTTTATTATTTTTCCGCTACCTATCTTTCCACTGTCACTTGATTTAGTCTTAAGCTATCTTCATTTCCTTTGTGAATACGGTTTTGGTGAGCTAGTACCTACGTATTGTCGTAATCGTTTTACTTTTGGCAACAGGGGTCTATTACTGTGGTATATTTTTGTGCCTTTGGTTAAATTTTTAGTGTTCATTTCAACGTACTTACTTTTGTGAAACATTCCGATTAACATTACGATTATCTTTATTCACAGCTGACGGAGGAAGTTCAGAGGAAGCAGAGCGAGTATCAGAAGTGCCTGGAGTCCTACAAGCAGATGAGGGCCAAGTTCGAGGAGAACTACCTTAAATGTAAGTGTAAGTTACACTTTCTAACATACATAACTCATGGTGCTGCTCTTTACTTCCCGTGGTACTAGCAACCCTTTTTTAACTCTCTAACAACAGAAATGACATATCTGGACCTCAGAAGCATAACACTGTAAGTCCGTTTTTTACCGTTTTGTGTTTTTTAGGCTATCATAGAGAATCGCGTATTTTCTATCTAGCCATAAAACTGTATTTACACAAAGACTGTCATAAGACCGAATTCTTGAATTGCATTACACTGTAACTATAGCTTGGTGTTGCAACGCATTTTATTGTAACTAAAATACAATAAAATGCTACGGAAAGGAAAAAACATTTTATTGTATCTGTGGAATTACATTGTTCTGCATCGATACATAACAAATCAGTAGCTCAGAAGCATAAAATTGTAAGTCCGTTTATTTAATGTAAGTATGGAGTTACATTGTTCTGCAGCGATATTTATCAAGTTGCCGTTTAATGTATGTGCGGAGTTACACTGTTCTGCAGCGATACTAATGAAGTTACATTTTAATGTAAGTGTGGAGTTACAGTCTTTTGCCCCACTCGATTTTTGGCTACGAGGCGGGGGTACGCCAGTCTATAAAAAGAACGCGGGAGTTACCACAAATCGAACTCGGCGTCGCACCTCGGCGAGATATACACGTATGTGGTTTTGATGCGGCGAGCAAAAATATCATAAATTATCGTAATGTCGGAGTCAAGGTGTTATAGTAGAGGTAGAAAATTAGTGGGGCTCATAAAGGACCACGCTGAAGGTAACTTTTTAAGAATTTATTCCTTATAGATTTGTAATACGTTGGTGGTACGAGTAATTTATCGGTAGATTTTCTACGTCAATTTGTAGGTAGATTAGTGATTACCTTCTCTCTGGTAAAATAGAGAAAAGGGATCGTCCGTCACGAGCATGTATCCAGCCAGCGAAATAAGTACTACGTATGTAGACACCTACCACGCAATTTAGACAGTGATGTTGCATATAATTTTAGTTAAATTATTTCGCTATAAAATAGAGAAAGCAAAAGTAACACATTGGAGACTCGTTCGTTATGAGTGTTTTAAAACAATTATTTTTAGTTAATTTTCTTGTATTATTTTAAAGGTAATGTAGAAGAAAATTGCAATTCACCTCTTTCGGAAGAACAAAAGAAA
This sequence comes from Hofmannophila pseudospretella, assembly GCA_947369225.1. Classification (NCBI taxonomy): domain Eukaryota; kingdom Metazoa; phylum Arthropoda; class Insecta; order Lepidoptera; family Oecophoridae; genus Hofmannophila; species Hofmannophila pseudospretella. The sequence goes on along the minus strand of OX376321.1, from coordinate 4,323,027 downwards.
TTCTTGAAGAAATTTGAAAACAATGATGTCTATAGGGAATGTTACGACGATCTAGCGCGATGTTCACCACCGATAACTGAAGAGCTAAGTCCAAGCATCATTCCCACTACTAACTATGGTAATTCTGCGCCGCAGATGCCAGAACAAATGAAACTGCAAGAATGCGAAAACAACAATTATTTACAAAAATCTGGTATTCGCATTAGTATTAGCCCTCAGCGTCCACATGATCCTTTAGCTGCGCTGACTCTGGATCAGATACCGACTGTACACTTCCTGAAACAAAACGCTGTCGAAGAAATTATTCGCCACCACTTGTGACACCATCCGCATCTAATGTAATTGAGAACGCAAACAACTCTACAAGCATATTAACTAACTCCACAAATCAGGTTAACGTGTGGTCATCATCTAAAGAATCTGTAAGCAGTGAGAAAAATAAATCAAAAAAGAAGTTAAGAAACTTTAAAAAAATGGAATAGGGAAACTAATAAGAATATACAAGGTCAAAAAGGTGTTAGGGCAGTTTCAAAAAGAATGAAGAACTCGCCGAACGACGAAGAAAGACATGCAGAACGTATATCTCTTCCAGACAAAGTCGACACATTCGGCGGAAATTAATCTTGACTCTGGACTTGAGACTACACCTGGTAAATTACGTAACGACCACGTGAGATCTTCCTCACTAATTCTAGCCCCCTGTAAACCACAAAACCACCACGTAAGATCGTCTTCACTCTCCTCGATACCACAAACTCGTTACAAACACTATGCAGATAGTAATATCTCAGAATTACATAGCGTTCCTGATCCTTTTTCTGCCGACTCTGGATCAGACACAGACTGGATGCCTCCTAATCCAAAACGCGGTCGAAGGATATGTTCGCCACCACCTGTGACACCATCGGTGTCTAATGTAACTGAGGATGAAAATAGCTCACCAAGCATTATTGAACCTTCATTAAATGAAAGGAGTCTGTCAAATCAAGGAAACGCGTCGTCATCATTTGAAGAATCTGCAGGCAGAAATAAGGTTAAATCAAGAAAGAAGTTAAGAAACACTAATAAATGGAAAAGCTAAATTGCTAAGAATAAAAGACTACAAGGTAAGAAGTATGTTAGTGCAGTTTCAAAAAAAAAAGTAATACAAAAGAGGGAAATTAAGCCAGCGTGTTCGGATCATTGTAAGTTGAAATGTAAAACAAAAATAACAGATAGTGTGAGATCTCAACTGTTTAACAATTATTGGAAAGTTATAAGTAGCTGGGATCAAAGACGGCAATTTGTAGCGTCATCGATTGATTTGATATCAGTGAAGCGCCCTCGTCATCGCCAAAACAATGATGTTAGTCGTCGGAAGAAGACAAGAATTTATCACTTAGAAGTCTGTCAGAAGATGTTCCTTAATACACTTTGCATAACAGAACAATTTATAAGTACTACACTTTCAAAAATATCCCCATTCACTAATGTCCCATAAAAGCACGTACCCACTAATAAAAATTAAAAAGTATTACGCTGATTTGCCACATGGAAATGTTCCCGATATCGAAGAATTAGACAACGAAAACTGATTCTAAGGTTCCTATCTAGAATTTTTTGTTTTTATTCGAGAATTTTTTTTAAATTATTTTCGTTTTGGAAGATAATGTTTTTCTTCTATAAATTATGTAGGTACTAGCTTACTGTTTAAGTACTCAAGAAACTGATTCCAATTTTATTACTTTAAATTGTTTTAGATGAGTTTTGAGTTTTATGCTTTATTGTAACTGCAATTCAACACGGTAATATTTAGAAGCATAACACTGTATGTGGCATAGTTTTTTTTTGTTAATTAAAATAAAACTATATTAAACAAAAATTGCATCTCTCACTGTGTCAATTTATAATCTAGAATAGTTTCTTTAATAAATAAATAAAAACCTTTGTCAATTAAACATGTTGTTTTAATTTTATACTTAATCAAAGTCCAGGAACCACTAATTTTGACACAAAAATGTCTCTCCTGTAAAATTATGGTTATGGCACTTACAGTTCAATGCTTCTGAGGTCCAGATATTTGCTTGAGCCGCATACTTCTTCTATGTGAGGAAATTCTTTAAGTGAAGATCTTCATCTTAGGATCGTTGCAAATTATTTATTTTCTTGTCAGATTTAACACCATTACAGATGATCATCTTTTTCATTGCAGGTCCAACGAGTAGAGGTGGCAGAAAGTTGGATGAAACCCGTGACAAGTATGGCAAAGCGTGTCGGAGGCTACATCGAGCTCACAATGAGTATGTGCTCCTATTGGCTGAAGCGACGGAGTGCGAGCGAGCACTGCGCACCGCTGCGTTACCCACGCTGTGGGACCAGCAGCGGCGACAGGGAGAGGCCACGCACACCTCCTGGTGAGTGTCTGAGCATAACGCAGTGTGTTCTTATTGACTGAGATGACGGAGTGCGAGTGAGCACTGCGCACCGCTGCGTTACCCGTGCTGTGGGACCAGCAGCGGCGGCAGGGCGAGGCCTAGCACACCTCCTGGTGAGTGTCTGAGCATAACGCAGTGTGTTCTTATTGACTGAGATGACGGAGTGCGAGTGAGCACTGCGCACCGCTGCGTTACCCGTGCTGTGGGACCAGCAGCGGTGGCAGGGCGAGGCCTAGCACACCTCCTGGTAAGTGTCTGAGTATAACGCAGTGTGCTCCTATTGGCTGAGATGAAGGTGAGCGAGCGAGCACTGCGCACCGCTGCGTTACCTGCGCTGTGGGATTAGTAGTGGCAGGCACTTTAGACGCTTAATTCTAAGATTAGATGATAGTTGTTGTTTTCACCACAGTAAGTATCCTGACTAACCGGCCAGGTCTATACTATTCTTGCCAGATACCAAGTAAAATAATGGGTCTCATATGTTAACCAAAATATTATGATCTGTCCTATACTACAAGTGGTTGGGTCATTGACATTCAACTTCAACTTACGCAGATTCTGAGAACTGATCACAACCTGACTCATATAACGCAATAACCAGTAGTTGCTTGTGTTTTCCTTAACGTATTAATAAAGTACCTACTTCTTTTCTTTGTCTCCAGGAAAGGAATTTTACTAGAAGTGGTGCAGAGGTGCGACTATGGCACGGATAAGTTTAAGGAAGTCCAGGGAAAAATGGAGTCGGCGGTGCAAAACTTGAAACCGCAAGAGGAATACAAAGAATTTTTAGAAAAGTACAAGTCAGCATTACTCTTAATAACATAAGTAGAACTGTACTGGTCATTGTACACTTTTAGATACTTTTTTATGTATGACCAAACCACATTTGACCCCAATCTCGCTTGATGGTAAGTGACGATGAGGGTCGAAGGTGGAGAACGTGGGTTTAGTAAATGCCTATTCACTCTGGCCTTGAAAATCCCAAGGTTGTAAGTTTGGAAAATATAGACCGCCGCCGCCGTAAGGATCCATTTCTTAGCAGTTCTCAATATGAATGATGAAGCAAAGCACTCGTGAAGCAAATTTAATGGAGCGCGTTTTCGGTAATGTGGAGCGGATTGTAGAGGAGTATAAATTGTCCAGTGTTTGGCGTCTTTTTGTGTGAAGTAACAAGATTTGAGATCTGTTGGAGAGGTTGTTTGTTTTCGTTCCTTGGAAGAAAGTTTTTGAAGTATCTGCAGAATTACGATCTAAAAGATTAAAAAAATATCTTTTCCAAGATTTGAATCTAGATTTGGTTATTCATCTAGCTGTTGCCAGCGATTTCGTTCGACGACTAAGTAAATTAATATTAACACTCTAGAGACGTTAATAAATACATACTGTATTGTACCTCACAGTTGACCCATTATTATGTAGAATTTTCTAAATGTCTGTGGCCTAGATGTCAATCTGGACTTAATATATCCGTGGAAACTTCATCCAAGTTTCCATGGATATACACTGGAACGCAAAAATAAGGGGTCGGTTACAAAAATCGCAATATAAGATTTTGTATGAGAAAGTTTGTCCTTAACAAAACGGCCGCCCCACTGGTCGGCATCTTGAATTTTTTTAAAGTCGTAATTTTCTGGCAAACTAGGTACATCATATACCCTGTCAAATCACACAACTCTCGTTTTCCTAGAGGATGCGCATCAGGGAGATCAATTCAGTCTTTCTAGGTCGAAAACCTTTCGATTTTTGTAAACACAATGTTCCTGTTTCCAGATCACCGCCCTCCAACCCAATCACGTTCACATTTGACGAGAGTCTAGTTGAGGACACGAGCGGGAAGCTCCAACCCAACCAGCTGACTGTAGACAACCTCACCGTCGAATGGCTCAAGGAAAAGCTGACAGAGCTGGAAGCTACACTGCAGGATAACAGGGAGAAACAGACGGCGTTACAGGGTCCAGAGATTATTGGGAATGGCGTGTGCAAGAATAATAATACAGGGTTAACGAATGGCGTCAATGGGATTGACAGGTGAGATTTGATATGGCTTCTTTTCACGATCGGCCATGATGCGACAAAGGGCGATTACAGGCATGCATGATCGTGTGTATATAGTCAGCCATGATGAGTATGATGACCTTTAATCGGCGACAATCGGATAGCCGTCGTCGGTTTTTCGTACACACATCAAAGGAATGCGTGCGGTTGATCGTACGCCTGCCCATTCGATCGCCCATTCGTTTATGGTCGATCGTGAGCCCTTAAGATTAAATTGTAAAGCTTTACCAGAAATATAAAAACCCACACCATATTGCGGAATTAAATGAAGCAATTTTTTTTCACTGTGATCACCATAACACAGATTATAAAAGTACCTAGATTATATAAATATTTCTGTCATAGATATAGGGAACTCTTGCGTGTGAAGTATGTAGGCAGCTCATGAAGAAGGCGGTCCACCAGGATCCCCTAAGTTGTAGGGTGAACAAGCCAACCGACCCTATAGGATTAGGTTTCAGAGTTCATATGGAATGGGGTAATCTGCCTTTTGACAAGACTTTGTATTTAAAATATTCGAATATTGAAACTGTGGCGAACTATCAAATAACCCAAGTCCCAATCGAAATCGAAGCTTCGTGGATTCCGGAAACCCTGATATTGGAAGTTGCAACTCAATATAAAGATTCGGAATTCAACTGAAAGGTGGTAAAATTCAAGAAAGCTGAGCAATGGGGGCTACGGTTTTTTCTTAATTTATTCATATACTTCACAGACATTCGCCACCACCAATCCCGGTAACGACATCAGAACCGATCAAACTACTGGAACTGCGGGTGGCGGAGAGAAAATGCGCCAAGCAAGCGGAGATGATCCGCTCGGCACTGGCCGAGTTGGGGTGCGAAGAGGCCCCGAGCGGCTGTCCGGACCTGTCGGCTGAGACTGTTGGTGTTGACAGCTTGGATGGGAGCTCACCGGACCATCAGGTATGGGGTGTGTGTGGTTTTGAGGTGTTTTCGGATACTTATCTATCAAAGAACCCACAGAATTGGAGGTACCTATACCTAATTATGAAAATCATGCGATTCTTTTGGGTCCTCCAAAAGAATCGCATGATAGGATTATTGCATTACGTCTAAAGTATTTCAGTTTATGTGCACCATGAAGGAACGCCGCCGCGCCGCCCCTATGGAGAGCTAATGTTTATCGTCTCGGGTAGAGTTAATTTTGGAGGGTATTTTTCTTTTATCCAAGATATGCACTTTATTTTGACATAGTTGCTTCGATTCGTGGGTGACCGTCAAATCTAAAGCTAAATCTAATGAAACTGTCACGCTCACTCATATAGACAACTGAGCGGGGTGTTTCGTGTAGCGATAATAGGACATAAAAAACAAAGCGTTGCGTAGATGGAGCCACTAGCACACTCCGTAAATAGAAAAGCAAAACTAAACGAAATTTTTGAAGATGTCACAAATTTCTCGTTATTTGGGTTAATATAATTTAATTTTTCAAAGCTATTAGCTATTATTATAAAATTGTGATGATATCATGGCATCATATGGCCATTTCAAAATAGCAGACCTAAAAAATCTGTCAAGACAGCGTGGCGCGAGTCTGAAGGGTAAAAAAAAAGAATTGGTGGAAAGGAACGTATCTACATGTTGATTGGCTACGTACCATTGTGCTAGTGGCGCCTCTAGTGGTAAAACATTGCTAAATTATCTCCTATTGGTAAATTTTATGACTACGCAGGAATCGATAGGCATAAGGGCCTGTACACGGCGTGCGCATTTACATCGATATCAAGCGCGGGCGAGTTGATATCGATGTAAATGGCGAGTTATTGAGTTAATTCACTGACGTTTTAACTTCATAACCGGCAATGGATATTGGCCTGCTGCAGATAAAACCAGTACGTTATTATTAGACGGTTTCACCATTAATTGAGGTATACAATACCAAGAATACAGGATATAACGACGTTCTATCATCAGGATCGCGCATCGATCGGCTCCAAAGCCTCCTTCGATGCACTACGGTTACACCTCCACTCGATAATACCGCCGAAGCCATTCTTCCGGTTGTTCACGCGACCCTTCCGTCGCAAATCCGTCCCCTCGAGCCCTGCCCTGCCACCAAAGACATACAGGAGCAGCTCAGAAGGCCCCGCAGACTCGGTAAAAGTCGTACGAACTCTCCGCAAGAAACGGATCAGAGTTCTCAAACGACGCTTCAGAAAACGTGTGGACGTCTATGTGCATTGTCGTGTTGAAAGAAACGTGTTCAAGAGGAAAAGGAAATGTAGCAATGTTGTTAATTCTAACAGTGTGGTGAGTGCTGCTAACCGCCAGCGCATTGCATGGATGCATGCAGCTTCCTTACACCACGCGGCACCAAAACCACGCAAATGTCGAATGTTACTGCGAACTGCGCTAATTTTAGCGCACATCGCACGAACTTCGCTCAGGAACACACTTTCGAATAGAATTAAAATAGCACCGGCTCTAAAACTCCGTTTCAAAATCAAGGTGACGCCGCGCCGCCGCTTGCGCCGTTCCAGTATTGTTTAGGCGTCGTGCGTCAAGATCATCCTGTTTTTTCTCATGTTTTCTCCGAGCTGCGAGGGGAAATGATGATAAAGTTATAGTGAAATGATTTACGGCGAGTTTTAACGTGTGTGCGTGATCAAATGGATCCGTTTTCGATGTATATATCGAACTCGGAGTTGCCGCCGCCGGTCGTGGTCCCGCGCAGGAAAAAGCGTCTGAAGCAACTGCAACTCGAACAAGAAAACGATGCAGTATGTCCCTAAGCTTTAATTGTTTGTATTAGTCCGTTTTTTCCTAATAATATGGAAAGTCACTCCATAATAAATGTTGTGTGTGCAATTTATGCATGGATTTTGATGTAGATTTTAATACTTTGTGTTAGTGTGCATTCTTCTAATAAACTTATCAATCTACAGGAAATCTTAAATTTTCTTCCACAGTGCACCCAGCAGCACATAAAAGATTGTTCTATAAAACAAAAAATATTTTATCTTTACCTTTTTAATGACCGAATTCCGAAACGAATGTTCTTGACCTAATTTCTTAGTTTTTATACTAACACTTTTCCACCTTTCGTAACATTTATTTATGTATCTCCCCATAGGTCAGTGTGAGCGAGACTGAGCGATCTCTGGTCGAGCAGGAATGGTTCCACGGAGTTCTTCCTCGGGAGGAGGTGGTGAGGCTTCTGAGGGCTGATGGAGACTACCTAGTGAGGGAGACGACGAGGAACCACGCGAGGCAACTGGTGCTGTCCGTCTGCTGGGGACAGCATAAGCATTTCATCGTGCAGACCACGCCAGAGGTAAGTGAAAGTATGGGCTTGCACAAAGGTTCATGGAGTCAGTGCAGGGTCTACCACCCCCGTCTTAGAATTAGAAGTATGGGCTTTAGATAGGTGGGATTGATGGTTCCACGCTCCCCACCCCTGTGAAATATCTTGATCATCTATATCCTATATATACTATACCTATATCCTCAAAACCTCAAACCTATCTATAATACCTGCCTTTTTCCGTATCAGGGCAGTACTTACCATCATATGGCCCGTTTACTCGACTGCTCAAAAAAAAAACTCAACCTCAACGGTCCCATTTCAGGGTCACTACCGATTCGAAGGCGCGGCGTTTCCGTCAGTAGCCGAGCTGATAGCGTGGCAGCGGACCAGCGGCGTGCCGGTTACAGCGCGGTCAGGAGCTTTGCTGCGAAGAGCCGTGCCCAGGGAGACGTGGGAGCTGAACAACGATGACGTGCAGTTGTTGGACAAGATCGGACGGGTGAGTCATACAATACTTCTGCGATTGTTCTGTTAAAGAGTTGACAATGATACATTGGTAATGTTTTACATACATATACAAGTGTTATTTTGGTTATGCATTAACTTCGACACTGTACTCAGAACATTGAAGTAGTCATTTTTCCATGTTGTCACATTTTTAAAATTTATTAAAAAAATATTTTTTTGTTTTAATTTAATTTATTTTATTTAATTGCATGTGCAAACGAAAGGCAAATAGTTTGTTATTGTTTTGTTACAGGTTTTCTTACGGGCATAAATAAAGACCTTTATTCATTGTATAACTGTAAACTAAACAGCAAGTATCTCGAAAACGAAGCATTTTTGAGGATCACTTCCATTGTCAAAATTTATTTTTATTATTTTATTTTAAAATCTAAGAGCACTCTGTCAATCTGATCGAATGTTTTACACATTACCAATATTCTTCATTAACCACTCCAACTTGGCTAAAATGCCTGTGTTAAGAGTGGTCCACCGCAATGATCCAAAGGTGGATTCGATCCGGCGCCGCTTGCACCGCAGTCTAGTGCCCAAGCCAGTTGTTGCTGCTCTAATGGAGTGGAGACTGGGAATATGTGGAAATGGTGCCTTGACTTTGTTATTGACAGCCAATACCCCATGAGAACCTCTAGATCTAGAAGCACTAATTATAAAAATGCTCAGTTAGGGACCCTTTCGCCACATATGCATGTAAACTTACTTTAAGTCATAGTTACTTCTAAGTAGTGAAATGTAATTATCGTGTTATGTTTGCAAATAAATAATAATTCATTCATTTATTAACTGGACTGCTGCGGGGAAGAACGAAAACGAATGTAGTGGCGCAGATTGGACGAGAATAAACCGAAATGGTGATCACGGTAATCGATTGTGATAAGATAAAATTACAGTTGATCGAAAGCAAGATGGAGTAACAAGGATACACCCGTGTGGAAAGCCCCTGAGCAATAAAGTACCCTACAAAGGTTTAAAAACAAAGTCTTTTAAGGACACTGTACCTTCAGTATGATTTTAAATTTTTTCCGTCAGTTTCGAGCAACTAGATTTGGACACAACCTACCTTTGGTAAAATATACTCTGCCCCTTTCTACGTCACAATCCTAGAAAGAAATATCACTAAACTAGAATTTGAGGAAAACTTCATGCTATTAACCTCCTTAATTCCCCAGGGTAACTTCGGTGACGTCTACAAAGCGAGGCTTAAGACCACCGGCCAAGAGGTAGCAGTGAAGACATGCAGGGTGGCACTACCAGAGGAGCAGAAGAGGACGTTCCTCCAAGAGGGTCGGATCCTCAAGCAGTACCAGCATCCTAACATCGTGAGGCTCATCGGTATTGCCGTGCAGAAGCAGCCCATCATGATCGTGATGGAACTTGTGTCAGGTAAAAACTTTGCTGCGTAAACTTCGCTAGGTCTCGATAGGCTCGCGACCTATCACGTTTGTCCACCAAATCTTACGGCGAAAAGTGGGAACTACCTATGATGAAGGTGGTTCCTCTGTCTACCCCCTCGGTGATTATGGACGTGAGAGTTATGCTATATGTTAACTTCGCTTATCGATAACGCGGAAAAGTCAATATTTTTCACGATAAAGTAGTAAAAGGTATAGCTCTGAATTCAGCTATTCAGCATTCAGATTGACTTAATTCAGTCAAGTGTAAATGCATTCAGTACGTGTAGCTTGCAAATTACAGCTTGCTAACAGAGTACCTAAATCGTTGACGGAATTGAGTGAAGTGTAAGATCTGATGGACATATCAGATTTTTCCAAATCAATGCGCCACAAAAGGTCATGTGTTGGAACTTGGGGCTGTATATGTAAAATAGTTTTTTTCATAGCAATCTCCATAACGCAGATTATAAAACACCATCTAGACAACCAATCTTGATAACAAACCAGTATCTTTTTAACTTTAACGTTACACCGGTATTATTATCATACAAACTGATGACTGTATTATGTGAATTTATGTGTGAGATATGAATCTCACACATAATTACTTACTCCTAAGATCTTAATTCACATTTTTATGAATTATGATGATTGTCAGCTTATTTTTGTAAACAGGTTTATCTCTGTAGGTATTAGCGGTTAATCTTAGTATTTTCCTGTTGAGGTAAACTTGTAACTTTCCATAACTATGTTTAGAACTGTTGTATTTTCTGGAATTGTAGTTAAAAAAAGAATATGTGGGTGTAACCCCGTAGATTCTTGAATGTTACGTTATTTTTAGATTCCTTGATGAATTTGAACTGTTCGTAATCCGATGCTTTTGTGGTAAGGTCAAAGTGACGTTATAAAAATGTATTTACTGAGGTACCTACTTGACTTTGACATTAATGTTCTTCATTATTTTTAAACTATTATAATTATATTCTTATTACTAAAGCCCTTAAATTATTATTTTGGCGTACCTTAGTCTGTTTTCTGTGCTAGGGTTCAGTAGGGTGCTGTATCCATAATTCTGGGTACAATTTGTAGTGGTCATTATGCGTTGACTCTACGAGTACTAATACAGAAAAATGTCCTAGTAGATTTGTAGTGTAGAGGTGACGTTCAAAGAAAAAACTGCCAATGCAAGCAAGGAACGATTTATTCAGCTCAACTAAACATACACGATTCACGCTTGCTTTTACTTATTATTACACAATGGATTATCAAGATTAAACTAGATTAAAACATGGCGGTTAAAAGATGATACAGACAGATTATAGAATAGTAGAGCATTTGCATTATGGGACTGTGCGTTCCCAAACACAATGATGAATATACATCGGTCAATCAACATACTTCACATTTTTAACAAGATTACCTGATCATCAAAAATCTGAAGGTTGTACGAAGCGAGAAAACTCTCCATAATATTTTAGCTACATACGCATTAATCCTTACAGTAAGGATTCATTTGCAATAATTATCCTATTTTAAACCCCACAGGCGGCTCCCTCCTAACATTCCTGCGCACGCGATCATCGACCCTCAACTCCCGTTCATTGCTGGCCATGTGCCGGGATGCAGCGGCCGGCATGCGTTACCTCGAGTCAAAGAACTGCATCCATCGCGACCTGGCCGCCAGGAACTGTCTCATCGGAGACGACAATATAGTGAAGATATCAGACTTCGGAATGTCAAGGGAAGAGGAGGAGTATATTGTTTCCGGAGGCATGAAGCAGATACCAATCAAGTGGACCGCACCTGAGGCTCTTAATTTTGGTAAGTGTGGTTTCACAAGCAAGGACCCAAAGTAGTTATCTGAACTGAAATTGACACAAAACACATGCTGGTGGTAGAATCTGCAATAAATTATTTTGGTCAAATATCGGTATAACCGATATTATATCAAGAATCAGCATGCATCTTGTGTTCAATTGGATTCAGGTAATAGCTTATGGTCCCTGTTTAAAAGGATATAAGGGTTTTAAGGATTCTATTGTTTGAATAAGCGTAAAAGGATCTGGTCCATTTATGTTTCGAAATATGACTGATTACTTATAGTAAGGAGATGTGGCAGTTGGTTAGACATATCTAGGAGAAAAGACGTTTTCAGTCAGGATCTTTGGATACCTTGGGAGATGCAGATGAAGTCTTATAGATTTTGCAAAATTCGCTGATGATGTATTAGTGGATAAAAAAAAGTTTTTAAAGTTCATTAGTCTTACCAACTCAACTTTTTAAAGTCCTGCTTCACAATTTTAGTTTCCTAAACTTTACCTACTTCAGTTATAGATTCTTACTAACTACTTCAAAATAATATAGTTCAATACTAAACGGATCTTCTTTTACAGGTAAATACACATCTCTATGCGACGTTTGGAGTTACGGCGTGCTCACGTGGGAGATATTCTCTAAGGGCGACACGCCATATGCGGGCATGAGCAACTCTAGAGCTAGAGAGAAGATCGACACAGGTATGTTTCTGATAGCAAATTCGTAAAATGTACAGTGGGCCGTTGCTTTTGCTGTAGGCGAAAATGGCGATAGCGCCTACCGTCATTTCGATCGTAGAAAGAAAATAAACACGTACCCGTTTTTGTGTACTAAAGTTTGGAAATAGAGACCATCGAATCTCTACTGTCCTAATAAAAACGTCATAAATGTTATCTGCTATTGTTCAGTTTATGTGTATACAATGGAAGTGGACCAAGAAAACGGAACGCCACGAATCTATCTTTATCTCTCTCTCTCGTCAATTTGTTGAATTGAAAGCCGGTCTTTCGAATACCTATTATACTCGACCGTCATTTCTTATGTTATGATGGAAGCTCCCCATTATAGGACAAGTGTTCTCGTTAATGAAACTGCCCCTAAAACACGAAATCTCAAGTCAAACTAGAATTAAACAACAATTTTTATTAAAAACAAGCTCACCTGAGTTTATTCAGATTTCATGCTGTCGCAAGTTTTAACAGCATATTCCACTAGTCCCCTACCAAATAACCCCCTGGTAGGGACGAGTATGTTTACAACGTTTAAAATACATTATCTTTCCTAGGCTACCGCATGCCAGCTCCGGAAGGGTGTTCAGAAGACGTATATGCCCTGATGCTGAGATGCTGGGAGTACGAGCCTGAGAAACGGCCGCATTTCCACCAGATATACACCATTATCGACAATATCTACAATAGATAATGGGATCAAGCTAGGATAAGAATCGAGAGTGATATGAAGAATATGATCAAAGTGAATGTAAGATATATTATTTGGTTATGTTCATGTAACAACTTACACGTTTTACATGACAAGACAGAACTGTATTGTGCCTTTACTAATTTACTTAATTGGATAGATTTCTTCCTTCCAGTATTATAAATTTATAACCACCGTGCCGTGTCGTGCCGGCCATAAAGAATAGCACCAACCCAACTCTTCCCGTGTGTGTCGCCTCAGCGTCTAAGGATCTTAGTGGATTATATTCTACACCTATACGACGGCGATAGACTCGCCACCCTATCACGTTTATCCACTAAAGTGGGAGTTGCCTATAATGAAGGTGGTTCCTCTGTCTACCCCCTCGGGGATTATGGACGTGAGATGATAATTATGCTATAATAACCATACATAACTATAAACCTATAAAATTTTCGTAAAAAATCGTAGTTCTATATTATTATTTTCTTTTGCCCCGATTGAAAAGTGAATTTAGCTATGTAATATTGAAAAGGGGGTAACATTTTAGAGATCAATTTACAAAGTTCTAATCGTGTACAGTCGACCACAGGTCAACCTACCCATATTGCCCAGCCATAAGGTTGAGATTTAATTGAAGGTTTTTGACAGATGGTATACTATAGCTTGTGATCGACTGTACTAACTTTTGTAAACCAATGAATGCAGACATAGTTGAATTGTGAGGATCGAATTGAGTGCTATACTATAGCATTAGTCGTATGTGAACATGCTATATATAAGGTCCTTTTTTATTAGTAGCAAATATTTGGAGGGGGGTATCTGCTGGTTATTTGTACCACTTTACACGAAAAAATAACCTTGTTACTTGTATGAAAATTTTCGATACTAAAGAAAAATAAATCCCATTATTTTGCGCATTGCTGGCACAAACTCATCCATGTCGTTGTGAATGAAAATAGTTTTATGGCGGCTTCCCGCCCAGTGTTGCCACCTTTCGAAAAATCAAGTCACTAGACTGGGTCTTAAAACTCGCTAGATTATCGGATATTTTTTTCTAATAAAGTCCCTAGAAATCGCTAAATAAGCTAAAAATATATTTCTATAATGATTAATGAATTATTAATAATTATAAAAATATTCTAATACAAACAATAAAATTTTAATAAAAATAGTATATTTTTAAATTAATATTAGTACAAATTTAAGTAATTTAATTAACAATTAACGTAAAATACATAAATTGGTATTTCTATGACTATTATAATTAATGAATTAGTAATCCAAACAATAATATTTTGATAAAATATTTTTTAATTAAAATCATGTAACATATCCAATTAAAAATGAACGTTAAATACTTCAATTGGTATTTCTTCTTCATCATCATTTATTGCAGAACATGCAGATGTGGAAGGTTGATCTATAGGAGATGAATCGTCAGTCTTCTTTGGCGAAGAGTATTTTCCACACTCAAAAGGCACATTTTCTCTAAAATAATATATTTGGATGGAAGCCTTTGCTGAATCTCTTTCGCTAATTTGATAGTGAAGTCAATACAACGTTTTCGAATTCCGTTGATGACGTTTGTGGGTGGTGAGGATTTAACTGCTTGTTTCAAATAGATACCCTAAATAGGGTACTGGATTCAAGTGGTCTTCTATTTTAAGAGATCTATGCTATTGTAAAATCTATGCTTGCGTATCTATGGAATGGCCCATTCACCCTCATAATAAAAACTACGCTAAATTCACCAAATAGTCAAGTCTTACCAGTATATTGTTTGGGAATTCCGCACCGCAAGATTCGCTAAAAATCACTGAATTTTTTTTTTAGCGGCAACGTATGTCAGAATATCGCTGTCGAACTCAAAATATCCCTAAATCTAGCGACAAAATCGCTAAGGTGGTAACACTGTTCCCGCCACAACGTCGGCGCATGCGTGCTGCGCGCCTGTCAAGTGTGAAAACAACTGCCATCGGTTTCTATATACTCGTGATGTCAATAGAGTGGTGACACAGACAAAATACATTCTTGCTCTCGATCTTCAAGACTTGCCTTTTTATTTCGTGGGCGCGTTCAGCCCCACAGTTTCATTCATATTTCTTATTTCAGTATTAGAGTAGCAACAATTAATTCTATCCAAATAAAGTAAAATATATTTTTTTATCCCTATAATATAGATGACACCCTAGAAATATTTGCCTCTAATAAAATAGGACCCTATATATTGCACAAAAATGTGTCTTTCTTCTTTGGTAATTAAAAGTATACATAGATATTTGGATAAGTATTTCGTAAGTATTAAATACGTAGTATGTATGTATGTTAACTTGTTTTTTAGTATTATTGGAATGCCTCACGTAACGAAGTGTTGATCTCTTTCGAATGGTACTTTTTAGCAGGTAGATTGTCGAGATATCGTGTTTAGGTTTATAATTATTATTGTACGTATTATGTTTTCTTGACTGAGGTTTGCCTTCTGTATAAGAGTACAATGTCATAGTAGAACTAAGTATTCGAAACGTGTAACTAAAAACGTAGTTTAGTTTATATTTCAAATATATCGTGAGATTTTAGGCCATTAATGTGAGAATGACATTTTATACTGTTAGAGTTAATAATTGTAATTTTATTTACTTCTTCATTTCTATGTTTTTTTTACTTTACATACTTTGTGCTTCCATGTGTATTGTGTCTGAATATTGTATTTTGTATCGTATCTAAGTTTCGAAGTATTTTAACAATTGTCGTTGCAATAAACAGAATATTATTGTGATATAGACAACTGTGCTTCCATTGCGTATTTTGTCTAAAAAATAAAGATTTCACATTTTAGACTATGTGCATGAAATTATGTTATGAAATATAACACAAAGTGAGATATTATTAGTTTGTTGAGTGTTTAGTATTTTAATGTTAGTCATATGAAACGACTGTAAATATTTTTTTTCATACATATTAATTAAAGTGCCAGACAATTTTGGATTCTAAATATTTTCTTATTTTATTTCAAAATACCTCATTACACTGCTAAGAATGTACACAAATATACAAGAGAGATAAGAGATATTAATGGGAGTCTATAGGTACAGACTGGGCATATAATATGGGTATATGATGTTTCTAATTATTGATTAAGAAACAAAGACAGAAACAAATTACTCTTATTCCATTCAGTAGGATTTCAACCAAAAGAGGATCAAATTAATTTGGGTATTACCTGAATATTTGGAAAAGTAAAGCACTCACATTACACTGAATTCAGTCTTCCTAAAACATCCTGAGGAAACCTGCATGACTGAAGAAATGAAAAGTTTATTTTTCAAAGTGTTTCTATCTATCTAAGTTTCCGAAGGTATGTGAAATCCATCAATCAGCACTGAGCCCGCTCTCGTTGGATCATGGCCAGTACCCTTTTGGTTAAGGCGCCGTGGGTCCGTCACGAAGGGGAGGCCTGCGCCCCAACAGTGGGGACATTAATAGACTGATGATGAAAAGAGTTAGTATCTGTATTTTAGAAGGTGTAACAGCATCCAGGAAGAATTTTACAACGGTATTCTTTATATATGTAGAATTTAGTGTACCATGGAATCATCAAGCTACTCCACTTTACTGTAATAAGAGCTTTAGAACCGGCAATGTTATGTAATATTGGGCTGGTTTCCGCAACTCGACGTCTTCAGCGCCTATTTTGTGTGTGATGGGAACAACTACTTACTCGAGCCACCCCAACCTCGCCAGAAAGTCCAACAGTCCTTTAATGTTCTGTAGGAGTTGGGGTGCCTAGGCTTCCCGCCCTGTAGGTGATAACTTCACTGCAATCTAACAACACGTGGGCCCATCATAATTTCATTTCATTTCATCTCGTCTGCCTCCAGGCATGCTCTGCACAGGGGGCTGTCTATGATACCTATGTTGAAGATGTGTCTGTTGAGTGGACTGTGTCCGGTTATTATCCCGGTTACCTTCCGCAGTTGGACTCTGCTGTGCCGCAGGAGCTGTCTGGTGAGACTAGGATCGGCCTTTGGCAGGGCAAAGAACCAGCAATCAAATGAGAATGTATATAAATAAATTTTATTACTTATAAATACAAATTCATTAGTTCGTCACTAACAGCCGACGGGGTGAGAATACCTAAATCCGTGAACAAGAGAGTAATGTACGCGGGAGGCGTATAATCTACTAACGGGTGTTCCTTACTCAGGTCCTTACCCGATTTAATCACGCTAGATAGGTATTTGAACTCCTTAGGCAAGTCTTGTTGGTTGAGAGGGTATATTCTTGAGAATTTGAAGCTTTCTGTCAGCACGTACACTGGTTTCTTGAGTTCTAATGCTGCCATTGCTAAGCCGTAGGTGCCAATCTGTAAAAAGAATGGTATTTCTTTTTGTTGTACTGAGATTAGTAACATTAAAGTACTTTTGTGGCGTTGTGTCTAGGATGTCCCAATACAAGAGATCAGGCTTCGATTTAGGGGTACAACATGTGTACCGTAATAATAATATTTTCACCTTTTAGGACTCTGCTAAATGAGGGTTTTGCACATATTCATCAGATGGGTATACAGTTGTTCATGAATTGATCATACAATATGTAAATATGGCTTTTGTTCGACTTGTGTCGATCAGTGAAACCGATTAATCGATTATGAATATGCCCATATTCATAATGAATTCTTACCGCAACGCCCGGATGTGTTGATTAATGCGAAAACCGGACAGGAAAGACTATCCTTTCATGGAATATTAATTTACAGCCTACTTAAGGGGAGGCCTGTACACCAACCATGTCCCAACAATGGGGAACAAAATAGGTGATATAAATGTTCTCCTAACCTTGTTGATGATGCCGCCGCTCTCGGCAACACCCTCGGCACCAATCATGACGATGTCCATCTGCTCCATGATGTAGCCCACAGATAAGTCCAGGATCAGAGTGGAATCCACCCCGCCAGCTACTAGTTGCTTGTGCATTACCTCTCTGAAATAGGAATATACTTTGAAAATACTCTTAGGGCTGGTTTGCTGGTTTACACTTGGTCAAGTACAGTGGAGAGTGCAAGTAAAATAGAAAGTGGCGAGTGCCTGGCAGTATGCACTTGCCACTGTACTTGACCGAGTGTTAACCAGCCCTTATGGATGTAAGAGAAAAAGGGCTGGTAGTACCGCCAAATAAGAAAGTTTTTTAAAAATTTTAATACAAAATAGCAATATGTAATTTGGCCACCATTATCGACGCCATAATAAATATATAATCTTTTTTTGACATGCCCAAACAAAACGGTTGCCAAATTATTGCTATTTTGTATTAAAAGTAAAAGAAATGGTTTCTTATTTGGCAATACCTTCAGTCCTTTTTCTCATACACTCTGTAGAAAGAGTAACCTTTTTATAAATAGGTATGACATTCATAGCCACATACACAGAGTCATAAATACTTCTACATTACAATAGACTAGGACATAAAATACTACATTATAGTATACTACATTAAAGCCCTGTGCTATTACAGTGTAATATTCATAATGTTAGTCATTTAAATGTGTCTGTTTTAAACCAACTTACCCACTGTTATCAGGAGAAGATGTGGTAACATAAACTTCAAATCTTTTGTTAGCCTTAGCTGCTTCTAACATTGCTTGTAGCACAACCCGTGATCGAGAATGAGTCAGAATTTTCTGCAAATAAGAACACGAGAAATCTAATAATTCAATTCTGAGGTTTAGCACAATATCAGAGCAATGGACATTTGCATTTGGATAAGCTGTGGTTCCACTATGCATGTGTACAGGTTAGAACCTGTGTTGAATAATTATAATGTCACAAAACAACCAACCAATCGCACGCAACTTTCAATCTTGAGCCCAAGTGTACATTTTCATTATGTTTGTGTGCAATCTGCAAACTGAGCCCAGTGTTTTAATCTTGCATAATATTTCTTTCTGGCCTCCTTTTTCTCGCTATCTCTCCCTGAGTGAGGACATTGGACAATGGGTTTGTTGAATCTATTCATTGATGCAGCCATTTTTATAGTTCCTGAGGCACACTGGGCTTTAGCATCTGCCCTGTCTTTTGCATAATGCAAACACTCCTATATAACATCACATACATCAATATATTTTTAAATTATTCATTAGCTTTAAATATTATACCTATTAGGGAGCCAAAGCCTTCATACTATACTGTAAGTAAAGGGTATAGGCAATGAATAAAGGAAACAAACAGTATAACTCACACATCCATCACTAATAAACGGCAAAGCCTGCTTAGCGACCTTCCCTCGAGCCTCGAGCAATGTATCGAGGAATATACGCCCTCTCTCCAGCATCACCTGCTCACACTCCTCAAATGTCTGAAAAGTAGTAAGTAGTAGTTTTTTATTTACCACTAAACCCACATTTGACCTCAATCTCTCCTGATGGTAAGCCACAATGACTATGGAGCATGCAGATTTAGTACATGCCTATTCACTCAGGCCTTGACAAATGAATAGAAATCCTCATAAACGGCAATCCTCGGTAATGATATTTGAAAGGAAAAAATCTGGAAATGGTCTGCACACAATTTATATGAAGTTATACCTACAAGAATTTAGAAGGTAGTAAAATGTGAATAAAAAGAGTCCTTCATCTGCCTAATGTCTATGTATGTAGAAGACTAAGCAAAATAACATACCTTATCATCAAGTTTGGTGAACGAGATGAACCTCATGAAAAGCTCACATCCTGAAGATATTGCTGTGACAGGCTGATCGCAGTGTCTCATCGCATCTACAGCTAGTCTCAGGTTTAAGTACAGCTCTCTGACAGTCGCCACTGCAAATAAGTTTACAGAGTAGAGTTGTATAAATCATGCCCGGCTGGTTTCGTATAAAAAATGGGACCTTACCTTTATAATTTTCAATGACAGTCAAGAGAGTTCTGATAGCCGCCACCGCTGCGGACACATCCTTCTCTTCTCTAAGGATCTTTAGGAAGATATCTTGGACTTCTGCAAACGCAAAATGTGGAAAAGATTGAGCAACAACGAAGTTTACCAACTATAACAAAGTGAAAGAAATGTTACTTAAATACCTTTCGCCTGCATTCTTTTTTAATTAACTTTGTAAGTTCAGAGATTAATTGACTTTTATTTTATGGAATTTATTTTATTTACGTCAACAAAAAATATGAAACCAAATGCAAACCTAACCTACAAATTTAAAAAAAAGTCAAACTTCAAAGTGACATACATATTGAATGCGTTCAAAAACGACGATTTTTTTGTCTGCGTTCGCATATAATATGAAAACATTTTCCAGGTGAAAATCGGCACCAAAAATTACGTTATTTTTCAGATGATATAACTATATAATCAAATATAATAAAATTTTGCTACATACAAGAAATGTTAGTTTTATACAACATTTTCCAAAAAGAAAACATCTACGTATTCATCAAAAGTTAGTTTTAGATAGACATTGATTAACGATGCATGAATATTGAATATACAGACATACGGCATACTCGCATGAATCCAAGGGACACGACGATGGTTCAATAATATTTGGTGGATTATAATAGTCGAACCAATAATATAACCAACCCAGTAGTAAATGAGTATTGAGAAGTGTTAGTAAACTATTGAAACAAATGTTTCCCTCAAAATGTAGCCAGCCACCTGACTCCTTTTAGTATTTGCCTCCTCTACTCGACTATTTTAGTATTGCTTCGCCCTCGCGCGAAACATTATTAATTCATTCATACTTAACTCTCGGGTTAATCTGACCCGATTTCAATCTTGTATGAAAAGCTTAGACAAATTGGGAATTAAACCAGGCTTATGTGTTCGCTCAAGTGGGTCTAATTGACTTATAATTTAGAAACCAAGCCAAACTTTTCGTAAGACAGGCACAATTAGAGGAAATGACAAGTGTCTGGTGACTGGGGAGGGAAAGTCACGGTCGCCGCTACCAGCACCTGCGATTACTAAGTAATGCATAGTTGTAGTATCGGGTAGCCGCGTGGTAAAGACAGACGTGTTGTGTTTGTGGTCGAGTTGTTGTTTACAAAGTTACGGGAAGTGAGGCGTAAACAGTGCGATGGGAAACTCTGCGTCTGTTAAGCTGAACGATAAGCAGAAGTGGCGGTAAGTCAACTTGTTCTGTGCTTGATTGTTCGGAATCATCATCATCATCATTTTCAGCCCATTTCCGCCCACTGCTGGGTATAGGCCTCTTCTTTCGTGCGCCATGTTCAACGGTGGGAATGCTTTGGTTATACATATATTAATCATTAAAGATGATGATTATGTAGGTATATTGTTTGTTTGTTTATCGTAATGGTTAGTGACCAACTATTGTCAGAGATGTTCCGTAGGCCTCTGCCATGGCATAACGTTTGCTGTCGAACGGTAACAACCGGAACCGACTTTGTAATGTGCTCTCCGAGGCACGGAGGGGCGCAGATGGAATATACCACTAGCAGTCATACACACCTCCTGGTTCTGACCTCAACCAAATGATCATGCTCGCAGCTAGTCTACGAGCCCCAACGTAGGTTTTAGATAAAGGTAAGATACTATAACAAAAGATTCCTGTAAATATTTTATTTAGGTTCGATTGTAAATAAAGTTTTTATGGCATTCACGATAACATGATTAGCCAGTACCGGTGCATGTAGTAAATGTATCATTTTTTATTATTTACTGTGTATTAAGTATTAGTAACCTTTTTCATATATTCACACTACACTGTCGCTAATCTTTTTAATGTCCAATTAACTTCAGAGGTTTCCTGGAAGAGATCGCTTTAAGCGATAAGGTCGCCTTTGTACATATCGTGCTACTATTCCTGTAGTATTTACCTTTCCTGTATTTGTGTACAAAAAGTGTTTCTATCTATCTTTATTATTTCTAAAATGAAATTTTGTTACGGTCAGTCTATTGCTGGCGCTTTTATTGTATGGAACTTTGGTTTTCGAGCAGATTAATGTTAATATAATTTACGGGAACAGAGAAACAAGAAAATATCTTGTCACCAGATTTATCGAGTGATTGATCAAGTGGAAAAAAATCCTCATGGACCGATTAATCGGAAAGCGAGATCTGTCAACTGAATCCTACATGCTCAGTCTAGTTTACTGATATTAGACCTGCACGATCGTAGATCGGTGGTATTGGTCAAGATCGCAGGTGTAATTAGTACATTACACCCTTACTCAGTACCATGAATTGTAGGTACAGAACTACTGGGATGAGCGACCATTTTTACCACGCTTAAAGAAACCTATGGAAATTCGCAAATATCGTTTTTGGTTGCATAGAAAAATTATTCTACAGTGAGTGGCTGCACACATTAAACATCTACCTATATTTTGTTACAACTCTAATTTATTATCATTCTATCAGCAAAAAATCAAAGCTAACACGCAAATTGTTATATAATCTAAGTGACTAGTGTAACCGTACAATTACAGTAGATTACAAATTACAATGCGTATGAGTTGAGTGTATAATCTGTGTAAGAAAGTAAAAGTGAGGTAACTTACCCGTAAGTGTTTTTTGCTTCAAGAAGACTGGTTTAAGTATGATTGAACAAACTTGTTGATGGTAGATAGGTATTTACCGATATTGTATTGCTTGATAGAGTTCGTTCGTTCGTAGAGTAGACTGCAGAACATATATATATAGGCCTTTCCCTTTGAGCCCGATCTTTCGGGTCTTCTCAGCCAATTGCTGCCAGCCAGCCATCTTACGCAGATCGTAGTTCCATCTAGCAGGGGGCGTCCCACCCAACACTAATACGGTCGCCTATAATAACAGTTTCCACTCCAGAAATCGTCTATCAAAATTAGAAAAAGGGGTGTCATTTTTTCCGCGAGCAGGATTTGAACTTGCGACCTTGCCAAAATAATTTACCTTTTTATCTGTTTATCGCAAACATTGGGTGGTATTTAACCTTTTAACACTTTGTTAAGAGATGACTCTACATTTCTCTGACTGCTGAACTTTGTACAAAAACAATCGCGACGAGCCCCCTGATTATGGATGAACAAAGTCCAGATTACGTTCATGTTGACATAACGTTAATTAAAAACTTAATATATCTACATAATTTATGTTTGTTTACAACAAACTAAGAAGTGGCTTTATCTAAGTACAGGTTGACTCCTTCCAGATTTTAAATTTTGAAAAATGTTTAAAAGTCACTAAAGTCTATTTTTTAATTAACTGGAGATACCCGTCACAAATAACTGTCAAATTTGAAGATGATTTCTATGAAACACACATTTTATTGATGAAAATTTATCAAAATAATGTATAGTTTTGCATTTTAATGCCGAAATTTGATTACTTTTAGTACAAAAATATATATTTCATATAAATATATCACATTTTAGGTGCTGTCAGTGTGACTGAAAGTACCAGAGGAGGTCTTGGAGGTCCAGTTAAGTGCGAGTAGACTTGTAAAATGTAAATGCAGAAAATCATGTAGAGAATATACCTAACTGCAAATCTACAATTCAATAATTTGTTTTTGAAAAAAATAATCACGAACTGATTTACATGAAACGACTACGACGACGATTGTGGTAGAGTAGCTGGATAGTGATGCGTGAAAAGAACAAAGGGAGGTTTTTGTCCAGCAGTGGACAGCCAGCCATCACAGGTTTTTGGAGTCGATAAATAGCTCCAAAGGCTATATATGTTATGTATGTGATTGCACTCGTATAGAGTCGAATAGATACAGATTGCAACATTTGCAACTGCGTTCTAGATTTATACTCGTAACAGCATTTGCTTGGAGAAATAAGGAAAGAAATCTGTACGATCTGTAGATACAATTTGTAGAAATTACATTCTCGTAAAACGTTGAATGCCTGTCCCTGGCCGGGTTAAGATAGAAGAAGCGCGAAGAAGCGGAGTAGACAGACAAGGTGCGACAAACACTTCACAAAAAGCGAGACAGACTTCCCTTGGCCTAATAGCTTAGATCTTAGATCTAAACAAAGGTCGAAGATTTAAATCAGTTCAGATTAATGAATGATGTAGACATATAATAAAAGAAAGACTCCGAAAACCTTGGAGGATGTAAGTTTTAGTTTCATGTCGAAAACAATCACAAGGTGCAAGTCCATAAGAACAATTTTATTTCTGAAAATGTTCTTTAATGATACCTAAGGTTTACTTACTTTCACAACAATAAATGCTACACAACTATGTTAAAAGATGCTAAAGTTTGGGGAAAAATCCTAGATTGGGGGGTGCTCCCACTTATTGGTTTACCCCTTTATTGGTTGACATCCTTTGGATCCAGGCATTTATAGGTACTTCGATTACTTTGATTTACTAATTGCGTCGATTCCGGGGTGACCGCTAAACCAAAAGTTAAAATTAAATGAAACTGTCACGCTCACTCACATGCTAGATCGTGTAAGAGTGATGATGTCGTTTCATTTGGCGATGTTTTAGTTATAGCGAGTGATACCCCAGAATCGGTGCCACTGCCTTGATGTACTTAAATAAATATTTACTACCGCGGCGAACTGTAGACGTGCAGTAAAGTAAATGAGGCAATACCGCGGTGCGCCGCAGTGGATTGTCGTTGCCTCATCAAGTGGATGACAGGCATTACAGGCTCTTGGATTTTTGCTGACTTGCGAAACCTTGATTACAGGCACATTACAGGTTGTTGTAGGCAGAGTTATTAAAGAATGACTACATATCCTATCCATTATAGTATCGTTAGTATTATTTTTGTTGATGTCACTCAGGATAATACCTACAGAAAAAAAATACTACGCAGCCGCCGAATTCCAGAGAAATGTCGTGTTATAATTTAAACTTTCTTCTCTTTTTCTAGAATACACTAATCACCTTGCATTCAGTTGTAAAACACAGTTTAGTCTAGATTCTAGACTAGGAAAATTCCTCCCATTAGTTTCGGTTTGTTTCGAAGGCCTTGATTTCTGACTTTTCCTTATACATATCCGTGTTTAGTTACCTAAGGACCTAAAAAAATATTTATCAAGTTTTTTGCAACGGATCATCTAAACTCAAAACTTAATTGCATGGTGTGTTCATCAGCTGATGATATAGTAAATTGATAATATAGTGCATCCCACATTGCATAATGTGTTTCTGGAAGGCGGATGATGGGTGGAAGAGCTTTTTCTTTTAATTGTTAACAGCTGTGGATGGAAGTTGAAATGGCCCAATGCTCGTATGGAATAGGAATAATTTGCTACTTTCTATCTAGGTTAACCAATGAACTGACCGCAACAGCCCTGATAATGATAACCTGAACTATCCCACGGCCCCATAGATAAGGACTAGAACCACAGAAATCGGACGAGTAGCGCCCTCTCCTCTAGAATGATAATGTGAGTACTGACAGCGAGCCAAAGGGTTTGTGCAAATGCACTTATAGTTCCGTACATTTAACATTAGCTGTATGGGAATATGGAAAACGATATATAAGAGAATTTTATTCACACAACATTAACGTTAAGTTAGTTAACCCATACATGTTAAGCAAATCATCTTTCTATTTCATTATGTCTTGATCTTAGATAGAGAGCAGAGCACGTTCTCGCGCCCTTGGCCTGATCTTGATCGTCCCCAGCGCTATACGCCAGCGCATGCGCTAATCATGTCACGATTTACGCTATGATTTTTATCACACGCACTATAATTTGTGCATAATCGTTTGAACTATGTTATGAGCATAGACATAGTTTTTTTCTACGTGTTTTAAATAAGTGATCTTTCGTGATGTTACTATGTTTACTAAGTTTTATAGAGATTTTTTGACTACATATAGGAAAACATCCGACGCAATATTTTTATTAAAAAGGTCAATGTAAGTACCTCTCTACTTAGGTATATTTAAAAATAAAACCCATTATAAACTAAGATTAAAAAGTCGAGTCCAAAATCCAAAGTACCTGTCTGTACCTCGATAGCAGATTTCCACTGACTGTGTATGATAGTAATATATAGTGATAGTTGTGTATTTTATATAAGTAAGTGCAGATTTCTAATTATAATGTTGTCGTTTACTCAACATGGTATTTTATTCTGTTTTAGGGAATAAATAATCTAGCAGCTAATGTTAGAAAAATACCTAGGGGTATTGTATTATAATACCTAGGGCACAGAGTACTATAATACTCCTAGGGGGACTATGATTTCCCGCCGACAGCTATTGCCCACTCGAAAAAAACTGTTGTAACTTCCCCTCAAATTGTTGTTGTTGTTATTTGTTAGAACTCTTTTCATTGATTGTTTGTTTGTTTATCGTATTTTAGTGGTCAATTGACCATGGACCGTATAGGCCACTGAAAGAAAGAAAGAAAACACACTTTACTGCCACAAAAAAAAACATATTTAGTTCACTCCATAATACATTTGGCAATAGGCACCTGGCTCAACTAATGTTTGAGAGAATACACTTGCGTGTAAACACACAGCGCTGATTTTCAGGCAGTCCTCTGAACATGGCTCGACGACAACCGATTGCATAACGTAACTCTTCGAGGTTAGGAGAAGCTCAGAGTGCCACCTAGCAGTCACCAATCCTGGTTCTGACCTCGCCCATTGGGCTTAAGTTACACGATCAATTTATGACCATGCTCGCAAATAGACCATGAGCCCCTCAACTCTTTTCATAAACCTCTTGTAGGTATTTTAATTGCTGAATCTGAGTGACTAGAATCACTGAACGAAATAATGTATAGGTATTCCTTGTGGCGCCGACTTGTTGAAAAATTATTTGGTTTCGGGTGTGATTTAGCTAAGAACGGGGATGTGTGACTCGTGGTCCCACCCACATTGTCCCACCATAAAATAAACAAATAAACAAACAAACAAATAAACCATTACTCGTAGTCCCACTAGCCAGAAATGTAGATTAGTTGGACTGAAATATTGTTTTTTTTAAAGAAAATAAATGTAAAAATTAGTATGACTTTATTATTTTTACTTCATCAGTAAACTACCCGTTAGTTATGTGGGCTTTTCTATTTTCCAATTAATGTTGAGTTTCTAAAATATTGTGATATTGTTTATGGCCAAATTAGTGGGACCACGAGCAACTGCATTACACCTGATTGATGATCCCACCAGACAGTGGGACCACGAGCCCATTATATCGAGATACTGTACCTCTAGTGGCTCAAATTAGTGGGATCACGAGTCGTAACCCAGAACGGGGGCCACACGAGGTCAATGTTCGGTGGCAGAATTAATTCATTCATTCTCGATTCTTCCATTTACCTTCATTTTCTAAGTGAATTTCTATTGCATATCATCAAAATAACCATAAAATGTGGAATACCGAGCTAACTTTAGATTTTTTTCTATCGAGGAAACTTTTCCGAATCGTATTTTTGAGCTTGTTCTATTTTAGAGCATATAGTCAAAATATACATATCCAAATTCCACAGTCGTAACCTTCGTAGGAATTGATATATATATTATTTTGAAAGTCTTCGATGCCTCCTCTTAAGATATCTACCAAAAGTCTACCAAGAATGGAACCCGTAACCTTTTGGAAGATCGCAGGTGCACACCAGTATGCTAGAAGGTCATCTTATTTTAGTATGTACTAAACGTTCTCATGCATCACTAAAGGCACAGTTACGCATGGTCGTTCACCGATTTGGCGATCGGCCTGCGCGGACGACCAACGGTTAGTTTACACTTGGTTCGTTCGATGACAACCTAGTGACATTCGCCGAATGCGGTCTACGACTGGTAATGCACTTAAAGTTGGTGACCGCTTGCTGTGACCATATGTAACCGCGCCTTTATAGTTTTATATTCCCGTCATAATCTCCGGTTAATTTCCATAGCTAATAGGTACGGCAGATAGATATACAGCGTGTAAAATAATGTTGTATGGTGTTAGGCGTGAAGGAACGAACGCCCGCTTTTTGGGGACGGAAAGATTATGGGCTTAAGGGATGTTGATTAAGGTCGGTTTTTGTTTATTGACATTATACGCAATAATCAACCACCTGATGGTTAGTGGTCACCATCGCCAATACATACCTCATCACTACAATGTTATTAGAGGATTTTCGATGAGCTGCTGCTTGAGGACTTTCATGGAGTACCTACCTCAAGTGCCAGTAATTACTCTGGCTCTCATATACCCTAAAAACTGAAACAGCAATACAAGCATCGGCAGAAATAGGTAAAAGGGTAATACTACCCCAAGTTGATTATGCACAGAATCATACTACCTTCAAGAAGAATAACGATTGCTCTGCAAATTTTCGAAATATTTTGTTCTTCATACAAAATGTACCTACCGATATCACTGTTGATTGCTAAAATTCAGCTAAACTTCTTTAAGTCTGGCTATCGTGTTCTCTTTATAGCACAAAGTTTGTGTAACAGACTTTTTACTTAAAAATTTGTTTTTAAAAAAATGTGCAGGGAAAAGTAATCCAACGGACCGCCCCGGCATCGATCGAATCAACTCCTTTTCGGATGCCACTTATTTCACACTCTGTATCGACCATAGATTACGAACAGTAGGTAATGTTCATAATGTACTCGTAGTTGTTTCATACTTCACACAGAGTTCCGTTGTTTTATATACGCTGCTTATCAGTGAGTTATATGAATGGCTATGTTATAGCTGTGATAAGTTGCCGACAAAGTATGTAGGGTGACATACCCAATTATTGGCACTTTAAGAGTTCACTAAACTTCAAGTCCGAAAATTTTATAGAAAACAGAATTTAACGCTTATTTTAATGTGTCAATAAGGTTTCCTTTTTATTAATTGCTCTATTAAACTATGTTTTTCATTGAATTTCTTCATAATTGGTTCTGTATTTCAATTATATTGGAAAATGGGTCTACCTCCATTTTTTGGCACCGTCATCACCAATTAATGGCACACACCTACCTAATTATCAGCACTGGGAAATACAATAGGGCAGAGTGGGACTATATGGTCCATGTTACTACTATACATACCAGTAAATTGTATTTTACTTTTATCTGTATTAATACTGACTCCTCCAGCAACAAAGGGCTTTTAAAAAAAAAAAAATTTATTAATGTTTTAAATTTTAATTCTAGTCTATAATTTAATTATCTATGTTATTAAATGTATTATATAATTAGGTAATTAGTTGGTACATTTGCATGAAATGGTTACACATCTTTGGCACGTTAAACTTAACATAATTTGCTTATAAAATTCAATCAGAGATCAAGGTACCTAGTACCTGCAATTAATCTTACTTTCTAAATAAGTAAAATATATCTTTCAAGGAACTAAAATCGAAATGGCACAGCAATAGGAACTATAATAAATTAGGTACCTGGCTACTATCACTTTAATAAGGCACTAAGGAAATTAAATAAAAAGGTGTGAAAAATATGTTTCCTTCCTGAACGATTTGTAGTCGTTAGTCTTCAGAAAGTATCCTTTGCAGCTCGTCTATTGAGTAAACTGTTTTATTGCTAGCATTTTCAATAAATCTATCAAGTACGTCGCCATTAGTCTTTTTTCGGGTAATTTTAGAAGTACTTGGTTCTTTTTCGCCTTCAGTCTTTTTTTCAGTAACTTTACAAGTCTTAGGTCTTAATGGGAAATTGCCCTTTACATCTTCAGTCTTTTTTTGTGTAACTTTAGAAGTGTTTGTCCTTAATGGGAAAATGACTTTTTGGTCTGAGAGAATTTGGATCTTTTTTTCTGGTGGTATGAAAGTTTGTCCCATTTCAACTTTTTGTTTCTTCGATGTAATCTGTATCTCTTCAATTTTATTGTCACTCAGTTGTTTTTGTGCATTTAGTTCTTTTTCATTTATTTCTTCTACTGTAGGTCTGTCCATTTTACGTTTAGTTGAGGTCAGGTGGTTCTTATCATTTTCTTTATTTTTAGACAGAGGTGTCTCATGAATTTCCACTTCATGGGATACTATCAGAAAGTGTGTTTGATCTTGAGACAAATTATTGACACATAGAGTATTAATTTTATCATCTTCTCCTACAGTTGTAGTTATTTGTTTTTGCAATGTGTCTGATCCTGTTTCACGTTTAGTTTTCTGTTTCTTACTAGTTTGTTTTTTAATAACATTTGTTAGAATTTTCTTCTCTTCTAGTTTTTGCAGTCTTTCTTTTTTACGTGTTTCAATTTGTTCTTCTTTGATCTTTTTCACATTGTATTTTTCTATTTCTCCTTTGTGCCACTCATCTGAGGTTAGTACAAATGATGATCTTGCCACCTGTCGTATGCCTTTCCTTTGTGGAGTTTTCTGTTTAACCAAGACATCTTGGATTTTGATTGGAGTCAAGCACTGTTTATTAAAATATTTTTGATTATCCTCCAACGTAGTCGCGGCTATAGTTTCGGTTTTATTGTCATTTGGGCTTGGTGTGACACGTTTTTCGGCATTAACCACAATTTCGTTAATATCATCCAAAGTATTTTGCAAGTTAGTTTCAATATTATCTTTGATCAGGTTTGGTGACTTTGATGTCACTAAATCGTCAAAAAATAATAGTGGCAAATTATTGATGTTGACGTAATCTGAAACATTATTTGTTGAAGTCCCTTCTAAATCATTTGTCAGTAGGTCTATTGAATCATTTAAAACTGGGGCCGTATTATCCTTTTCATTATTTTGGAAAAAATTGCAGATTTTTTTAAGTATTTTGTCACTATCTGAAAGACTATCTATAGACACATTTTGTAAAGCAGTCATCTTTTGTGTCCCAACTAGTTGATGCAAAATGTCTTTAGTCATAACCTTCTGTTCTTCCTTTGTGCTTTTTTTCGTTTCGCTGGAGCCTTTTCCTAGACATTTTTTGTAATTAATAGCTTCGGAATTCCATGGATATAACCCGGTTGTTCTGAATCCATTTATGACTGTGGATGGTTGCACGCCATTTTCTAACGCGTCTTTCAGTAGTGGCACAAAATTGTTCTTTGTGAGT
Organism: Hofmannophila pseudospretella; assembly: GCA_947369225.1. NCBI lineage: Eukaryota > Metazoa > Arthropoda > Insecta > Lepidoptera > Oecophoridae > Hofmannophila > Hofmannophila pseudospretella. Next base: position 4,292,196 of record OX376321.1, on the reverse strand, counting down.
GTCTCCAATGGATGGTCCCTTCCATTGCAGTACGCTGTTTTTCCATGCCAACTTTAGAGGTCTAAATGCAGCAACATCGGCTGGTTGCAATAATCTTGTTGCATTAGGGTACAGCGCTATTAGGACAATGTCCAGACTCCTGCACAGCTCACTGACGTCAATGCTAAGATGGGTTTTATGGCCATCCACAAATAATATAATTGGGAATTTCCTTTGTGTTCGCAGAAGGTAAGGATGAAATACGTTTTTTATATAATCGTAGAACAGTTCGGCTTTCATCCATCCTGAATCGCTTAGTCCTATTCCCCACTCACCCGGAACTGTCGATGTTATGTCCTTTGGAAGTCTTTTATTGGGAAAAACAACAAGAGGAGGCGTTATGTCGCCGTTGGCTCCAAAGGTGAATAGAACTGTGAGAGCTGATTTTGCAGCCGCATGATCTACTTCATAAACATCTCTTTCTCCTCTTAAAGCAAGGACTTTCCCGCTTTTGGGGCAAAGCTGAAAATTTGATTCGTCTCCGTTAAAAATCCTACTCGGATCAGACAGGACTTCATAATAGTCGTTATCTTTTAAGTATGATTCGATATTCGAAAACCAACCTTTGATATCCTGCTCAGAGACTGCAGCACTTGCAGATGTAACTGATTCAGGCGTTCTTTCGCTCAATTCTGGATGGCGTCGCATAAAAAGAGAATTCCATTTTTTGCCTGGAAAGCCATTTTTAAAAGGATTTTTACGGCCCGCCTTTTTTATGAAACTTGCCACGCTTAATTGCAAATCTATCTTCCTTTTGGGGAAGCCTTTACGGCAGCACTCATTTAACCACCTTACTAAGGCGTCTTCTTCTTCTTTATCTAGTACCGGATTGGGACCTGGAAGATCTTTACAGTTCACATTTTTCAATCGACATTGAATGGTCCCTCTCGGTACATTAAAAGTTTTTGAAGCCAATTTTTTGGACATTCCCTTCTTCACTGCTTCTATAGCATTTTTCAAACTTTCTTGGTTGTATGCTTTTCTTTTTTTTACTATAGTGTTCTGGTTATCCTTCTTGTCATTTTTTTTCGGTTTCATTTTAAGGACGCTTATTACCCGTGTTACCCTACGACAGAAAGATAAAGTGTTAGACATATGAATTAGTTGAATCCAATTATTGGCATAACTTTCAACCAATTATCAGCACCGCGATCCAATTTTTGGCATAAGTACAACCAATTATCAGCATCGTGCCAATAAATGGTAAATGTGCTTTCAGCACGGGGCCAAGATTTGGAACCCGGCGTTCAATCAACTTTTTACAATAAAATTCGATCTTAACCCTACTATACACATGGTCCAAAAAGAAAACAAACAATAAATCAGTTTAAACCTATTTTATCCAATTATCAGCAGTAGTGCTGGAAATAGGCAAAACTATAAATTCAGTACCCAGATGTTGGCACCCTTTTAAAAAGCAACAAAATAATAATAACCTCAAAATAATTTCTCGAATTACTGTACAAAAACTATCTATAAGACCATTGAAAACCGACATTTCTTTACAATACTCATATTAAACTTCAATTATGATGATAAATTGAAACACACACTTACCGTCGATGAGACAAAATGGCCGAAAAACACTGAGAACTGTAGAACGACAACTTTGGATCACGATTGTAACGCCATTTTGAATGGCAGCAACTCATAATGTTGCTAGTATTAAAGTATAAGAAGTCAATATATATTTTTGAGCTTGGCAAGTCGAATACAATAGACAAATACCTTATATTTTTATTTGTTTTCCAAGGTGCTGATAAATTAGTGCAGTGCCAGCAATTGGGTATGTGACCCTAATTCAGTTGTTTTATAAAATTTTTGACAATTTATTCTTATTTTTCATACCATTCATATAGTACTACTAGTAGTCTCTATTATTCATATAGTAGAGACCGCGTCAATCTTTATGGCAGATCTGAATATAGGCACGAGTCGCATTTCCGTACATGTTTTAAGGTATTAATGGGATGTAGAAGAGCGAATGATGAGAGCGGGCCACCGCGTGGTAAGGAGGAGGACATGCCCCGCTCTCTCGCTCTTCTACACCCCGTTAACCCTAAAAAAAAATATGCTTAATTCGAATCGTGCCTAAATTCATATACGCCATAAAGATTGACGCTCTCTACGCGTCACCCCGTAGAACCGGTGCCCGTACAGACACTGGCATTTCGGAGATTCCGATACTTAGATTGCTAGTAATGTTTTATGCTTTTCTTATGCCAAGAGGATTTACAAACTATGTTTTAAATAGAAAATCGGATCAAAATCCGTTAGTATAGACAATTATTTTTCGGCAGTGTATAAGACGAACTAGGTACATAAAAAGTGGCCCAAAAGTAGAAAATACAATGTCAAATTGAATGAAATTAAAATTTAAGATCACAAAATTTAAAGTCCCAGTTAACATTAACATTGAGTTCATGTTGGTAATTAATTGAATTGATTTTATAAAGTCACGTTACATAGTCACATTGCAACAGGCTGAGGCAGTTTCCTTTTTCCGGTGCTGCACGCCACCTTCATCAAACTTAGTTACTTTTGCTTATTTATTTGTTTTTTGTAATATATTTGTTTAATATTATTTTTGTCTTCTGTACCTAGTTGTTTGTATGTGTGTCGCAAATAAATAATCTTTCTTTCTTTCTTTCATATAAGCGAAATATATATAAAACTAATTCGTGAGGTAGTCGCTTATTGAATAAAAACACTTTTCCAACACGAAGGTCTTGTTTTGAGCATGTTTTTGAAAACTTTATTTTCACGGACAGCTTTGATTTCCACAGGAAGAGCATTAATTAAAGATTTTAATAGCCTGATAACGAACACAATGTCTTGATATCGGGAGTTGTGTGTTTGTTGTTTGTCTGCGTGTATACCTTAGTATATGCTGCATATTAAATTAGTATATAATACCTGAGTGTACTTTGACGTGTAATGAACATTATCAATAAAATATGTCTGTCTTGTATCTTCGTTTTGTCAGAATATTATCAATACATGACTTGTTGTCGTTCCTTATAAAAGTAGCCTATATCTATAGGAAAACCTCCTCGAATCACCTCCATATGTGATTGACCGCGGTTATTGATAGTTTAGGAGTTACGTGCAGTCTAGATTTTTCCTTTTGACGTCACGAGGCTACCCTGTATAGAAACAGAAGACTAGGTATAATCAGTAAATATATATTTTAGGTCGCAGTGGCTTATGGGTAATGTAACTCTACCTACAAGGTATCTTAGGTATAGATGCATATAGTGGCTAAAGAAGAACTCACTAAGAAAAAGAACATAGTGGTCCGTAGAGAAATAAAGCGAAAGTCTATGTAACAAAATATGTCGGAGCGTCTTAATTGACCCCAGTTCTATTCTAACCTGTGGTGAGACATCATCGTCATTAATTAGTTGCAGATAATTTTATTCATTAATAATGATAAGTAAGAAAATGGTCCGTTATTTATCGCACGCGCAGCTTCCGTCCTTCAGTCGTCTTTAAGAGTTCGCGAGAGCTCCATGGAAGATAATATATCAAAATCTCTACTAAATATAATTTTTATCCAATATTTAAAAAATAAATAAAACGTACATAAAATACAATAAACAGTATTTATTTATATAAAAACTCTTTTACGCAAATTAAATTGTAATAAAACCTTTTTGATATAAGTTGCTTACAAGTAACGTAACTGGGCCACCTGTGATAATTTGATCTCTTTCATAATTAATTTAAAAATGGAATTTCTGACGCGCAAGCTCAAGTCAAACGGGCACCATGACATATGTCAAGTGAATGGCGCGGACGACATCGGTAATATACGGTAAGCCGTTAATATTTTATTGATACTAACACCGATCTAATTTAAGATAATGGGCGGCCGTTTCGGTGGTTAAGTTAGAATATAGAACTCCGGTTGGGCAGTTTATAATCCCCAAAGATTCGTAAACTGTTAATATATTTGCGATCTAATTATCTATAAAATACAGAATCTTTATCAAAAGCGGTGTTCATTTTGTGAATTAGATGATCATGGTCAGTTCTACAGATTTCGGAATTCCAGAAAATACCTACATAACTTAAATTTTTAGCGCCATTTAGCGCTCTTTTTTTCCGAGTTTTTCAACAAAAGTTGTTCAGTCACCTTGCTACCAAAAACGTAGTGATTACCTTCTCTCTGGTTACCACAGTTTATCGGAAAATAGACAATAAAATTATTATTATTTATATTTTGTTTATTTTCCTTTTGTCAATTTATAGTATTCAAGAAGGCTGTTAAGGCCTTGGTCATAGGAAGAGGAATAGGTAAAGGGTAAATTCAATTTTTTATGATTAGGTAGAGTTCGTAGGTAGAGTAAGCAAAAGTACGTAGTTAGGTATGTTGTTGTAATAATGTAATATATACTATTTCTTGCGTTGGTAGTTATTTTTACGATCAGTTATGAATTTATGATACTCTGGCAAAGCTCCGCTTTCGTAGAGTACGTACTACGTATTAGTTTTAATCATAGATAATATAATATAATTTATTTCTCTAGATAGAGTCATACCATAATACTATAAAAAATTATAGCCTTTTACGAAATTGGAAGTTTCTTGTCGACTTGATAATAAGGCACACAATAGACTCTCTCTATATGTAGAAGGGTTTTGGTTGTCTTAAACATATTCATAATCGCGTTTTGGTGTAAACATATTCATAATCGCGCCCACTATTCTCTGACATTTCTCCAGTTTACTGAAGTATACTGTCATATGTAATAAATTATTATATACTATTATAAATTTCAGTTTCATAAAGTTAGCCCAGCCCAGTTAAATGACCATTCCCAAAAATATTGACTCCCTAAAAGTTCCCAAAATAGTGATGTACCAAAATCTATTTTCATAGTATATTTTAATTGTTTAAGTAGTCTCAATATCTCAGCAGTGTACTCTGTTCGCAGATTGTCGGGTATGAACAAGCATACCAAGTGCCCTTGCGAGCAGTCAGGCAACCAATGTCCCGCTTTAGACCCGGCAACGCGTAGGTAGGCCGCACCCGTAGTCTCGTAGACCATGTTCGATTGCTCGTAGCACTCGTAGGCTGCGGCTACGTAGAGTCCTGAGGGTAAAAGCGGACAAAATCTGCCAATAGGATTGCCTGGTAGAGATAGAATTATTTTATAAATATTTTTTTTAATTTTTTATTGTAAATCTACATAAATACATTAAAAACATTTACTTTTATACTTTGGTAGGTAGTTTGACGTTGTTCCTAATTTTGTTTTAGCTATTATTGATTGTAGACTTAGAATATTGTAGATATAGTTTTTTGTATAGTAAAGTCGCTGCATGTCCAGTAAGACTAAACACCATAATTTTAATTCGAAAAAAAATTTAAATTCAAAAAGTACGGTATATCTACGCCAATACTGAGATCCAGATTATTAGGATAGGAAGGAACTGTTAAAAACGTGAAGTATATCATTGTATTGTATACTCGACATTGATTTCGAACGCATCGTTCCATAATGAATACACTCTACATTCTATTATCTATGTCCTCTCTCTCTCTCTGTCCGCCATGATTCTTGCTGCGCACAGCCTTTATACTTTTTCTAATCATAATAATTAAATCCAGTTTAATGTTGTGATATTCCACTGTTTTATTTGATCTTTAATCTGATCTCCACTACAGAACCACATAATAATTTTGTATTTTTTTGAATACCCAAGGCATTACAGGGTTGAACAACATCACCAACATTCAAACTATAGTTGGATGGAACCCAAATGTATCGATTGCTCTAGATTCAGTAAAACTAATAACACACGTCAGTGGCGTCCTCGCCCTTTTTCTTTCCGAACTTGGCGGTTACACTCCCGTGTGTCTAGATAACGACATATGCCGTGAATTGTAGACATACCTGTATTTGGAAGTAAGCTGTAAATTAATTGGAAGCTGAATGGTAATAGAACAAAATTGTTTATAGGTAAACCGCTTAACTTTGGGGTCGCCCGCGCGGCAAGGGGGGCGCGGGGCGGGACGTCAGAGGGCAAGAGGGGCGCGAGGTGTTACGTCAAAGCGCAAGCATGCGGTGTGCGAGTGGCAGGCTTCCCGCTCGCCGCATGTCCCGCTCCGCATCTTATGTTTTGAACGTCGTTGTACTGTAATTTACTTGGGTTTTTGAGCGTCATGTTAAAGAGGTTGAGTGAAAAGGCAGATGTCTATCAAGTCGCCGCCCGTGTGTGGTAAAATCTACGAAATCGTATCGTATCTTAATTTAAATAAAGAAAGAAAAATAAAAACCACCGCACTGTACTTTGACAGAAATTATAGTGTGCTGCGTCTTTGCTTCATCTCTTTCCTTTCACGCCACACCATCTGCCACCTATACTTTTGAACTAGTCACCCGAAGAGCAAATATGTGATTAGAAACAAACTACTACTAAAGTTTTGCTTACCTATGAATAAACAATTATCAAGTACCTAGTTACTTTGATAGAACGATAACCGCTGGTTGGTTCATAAAGGAAGTTCAGAAGGACATTGACCTGTTTATTTTATTATCAAAAGCCAAAGTATCAGTTTCGTGGTTTGGTTTTGTTTTGTGTGAACAGCCACCTGCTCGAATCAATACAATAGATAGTACCTACCTATTATCTACTGTCTGTACTTAATTTATATCTATGTTGATTTTAAAAAATTGCAATTGTAGGTGAATAATGCAATGGAAAAGTTATTCAGGTTTTTCGCCAGTAAGATAATATCTAGTTTAATATCACCATAAAGAGTTGTGGTGCGTTTTGGATCAATTACTACTAAATCTCAGGAAGTAGGTGCTCCCTACACATTCGGACAAAAATTTAGGCGCATATAAGTTTTCCAGCAAACATATTATTCCCACAACTATGTCCCCACAGTTCAAAGCCCTGTCGCCATCTATTATCGGGTAGCCGCAACCGCAACGTGGTTGTTATCGCTGAAAATTTTCCCGCTTTCCCAGGAGCGACGGCGCGATGAGTCCCGCACCCCCCGCCGGCCGCGACAAAAGAGACTTGGTACACGCCGCCGCCAAGCAGTCGCACACCGCCGCTGGCACCAAGTGTACGCACGACGCTATGGAACGCGATCGCATCGGTCTCTGGGGCTCCGGCGACAGCCAGCCGGCCAGCCGCAACGGCGGGCTGGACCATCTCAAACACCCTAGCCTCAATAAGGTACGTCCCTGTTTCATTTATAACGTTTATAAGTGCAGTGTGATCGACGGCGCGTAATTCGGTTAGGTCATGGTTGCACTGCACGGAAGTGTACGAATAAATTTTAGCATCGCATCGCAGATCGCGACCCGTTTTGCTTTTGTTTTCACTTTGCATTCGGTGTCGGATGATATTTCCTCGAATGCAGTTTGTTTTGAAGTCAGGTGTCAAAGTTCACGTGTCAACAAACTTCAGCTTGGTTTTGTTACGAACTAATTACCATAACATTGGCTTGTTTAGTCTGTTGTTTCATGTTTAGTAGTGTTACGTTGCGTACGAGGAAACTGCTGATATTCAAGGTTAATTGTGAGTTTAGTTCCTTAATTTCGCGAAAAAGTTGTTATTGTGTACGGATCTAATTATGACTCAGAATTATTAACGATCGTTTCAAATCGTAGTTAAACTACAAAAGCCTGTAACATACCAATTCATTTTGATTATTCTGAAACAAACATGTCAAGTGAGTAAGTAAGTAATATGTTTATTTCACACACAGCAAGGACATAAGCATTTTAATTTCACAATCGATATCCTACTCTTTGCAACATACCATTGTATACCTACTCTACATTCCCATACTTCTGATAGCATACTACGTAATTATGTAGAGCAGCTTACTGGTATTTTATTTACCCCACTAGAAGGGGGTCGCAGACTCGCAGTCGAGACGGCAACTTAGGGGAGGCTTAGGGACAAACAGTCCCCTCGGCTAGCGAAATAGTCCCTTGTTAGTCTAGCCTACATTCAGGTATAACAAATGTCTTATTAACTCAGACTTTCTAAACCCCGAATTTATTAGAATGTAGTTTTTACCTCAAATTTTGTGCCTAAATGAAAGTTAGGTAATTGCCATGATATTATAAAAAGAGTAAGAAATACCTTGAAAATACTTTAGATATAGGCAACTACTTTGTACCTATATCATTAAGGTACTTACTTAGCTATCTCTAGGTAAATCAATTGATTAAGTAGTTACTCATTATTATTTTCAAGTGTTGCAATGTACTCTGAAGTAAACACAGTACAAAACAGTGCTTCTTCAGTAAATAAAACAAAAAATAAACTTATCTAATCTAGCTTTATCTTTCGGCGAATCCAATTCCACTGTTTTACAACGTTTCCCGTTCTATTCCTAAGTAGGTATAGCGAATACGTTTTTGTATCGATCCAACTCTTTATAGTAACAAATACCATGAACCACGACGATCCAGGGTATATCTGTACCTGGCTGACATATGCTGTGATGTACTGATATGAATGACTATTGATTATACACGGAATGACGTATCCACCCAGACCATACTGGTTATTCGAGAAGGTTGGCCTATTACTTCGACTTGCTTTAGGTACGGTGAGTTAAGAAATAATGAGTACACTTTTGTACTTTATCACATTAAACTCAAACTTGTCATGTTGCATTGCAAAGTTGTCAATTTTGTGTATACCGTAACTCATGGCACATGACGTGAATATGACAAGGTTGGGTTGTATCTATGTACTCTTTTTTTTTTCGCCATTGTACTATGTAATCATTAATCACACCCAAACCAATGCTAAACATAAAAAATAATGAAATAACTATGTTAACACAGAACTAAAATAGATTTATTTAAAATTAGTAAATATTTTTTCCTCAAAAGTAGTAAATTTATGTAATTAATTTTTTGAATATACCCAAAATTTTGCAATAATTTTTCTCAAATGAAAACCTCTTACACCTAAAACTCTTATAAAACGCCTTTGTGAGTGAAATTCAAACTCGTCTAGATCCGCATGACCAGCGAGGTCGACCACAACTTCCTAACAAGATCATCTTGAAAGTTTGTACGAGTTTCTTCCTCAAACATTTTATTTTACGCTCTAATATAAATACTTACCTATGTGCTAATTTGGCTACCTAAAGATGTTACGTACCTACTTTATAGGTTTGTTACTCATGAAAATAAAACATAAACAACATTTTACTTTAGGTAGGTATAATATAACATTTTATTGATGGAAAGATCAAAGTAATATGCGTTTTATAAAATCAAAGGCACATTAAATTCTCGCTAGTCTGAAGCAACACACGAATAACAATCATGAATCTTTTAAATTTAAAGAATCCTTCAAAGTAATTAATAGGATCGCATGTAAGTCTTAAGATTTACATTTACAGCAATTTAAATCTTAAGATTTACATTTACATTTATAGCACTTTAGAGTGCTGACGTCACTCTTACTGTAAATTTCTGTCTCTGACATAATCTAAATAAAAGATTCAAGGTATAGAATACAACTACACACAAACTGAAGTTTTTGAATCGATGTAAATCTATAGGTCAATAATAGACAGGTGTCGATAAGATTAGTTTGAAACAAAACCAGTTTCAGTAGTAATTTGTAGGCGTGACTTTACTGTTTCGTCATAACGTGGTGTGATGGTTGCTCCACGTAGTTATTGACTCTTGTAATTTTAGGTACGTGTTTTAGCTTCGTTCATATTACGACTAGTAACGATGACGCAGAGTTCATGAAGTAGGTGTATCATTGCCATCGTGTTATTTTAAAACTGCTGGATCGTGCAGAATTTGATTTATCAGAATTTTAAATTATGATCTTCAAATTTGATTTACTCAAAAATTAATTACGGATTCGTACCAAAAACGTCCTTAGATGTCAGATACATCTTTTTGGATCTCACGTTCATAATATTTTTGAGACTCTATGTTCTTTAAGCGTTCTCTATGTCCTTTAATTTCATGTTGTATTGTACTTGTTTCATGTTATTCTATTTTTATTACGTGTTCTCGGTTATGTCAACAAAATATGGGAAGGAATTTTCCTTCATATCTTCGTAATTTGAGCAATGTAATTTGGTCTTCCTTATATGAAGGATGCTGTCGTCTGAGTTTCCTTGATGTCATTTCCTGCGTCAGATGATTGGAAGATTTGGTTGGGTAATACAACAATTACATATATTTTAATATTTGTTCTGTATTTAGTATCAATAGAGTTGTATTGTTATTTCAGTATTCTTATATAAGATCTCGCATGTACTGCGATTTATTGTACAAACAAACGAACCACAAACGCATGTGTAGGTATGTAGGTATATGTAGATCATTAAACAATATGCAACATTATTTTATTATCATTGTCGTAACAAAGAATGAAAAAACTCACGATGATGATAAAACTTTTCTTGAAATATTACAGTTTAGAGATTTTCTGTATAGGAAGTAAAATTTTATTCTAATAGGTATCCGTTGCATTTAATATTATAAGTACTAACTATTTTATCTATTTACATACTAAATTTAAATATTTATAAGTACCTTAAAATGTTAAATCGCAAAACATAACTAAATCGATAGTTTGCTAACACCAGTAATACTATTTTATATCTCTATCAAAAAGTTTAATTGACTTAATTTTATGGTCATATTATGCAGTAAACACAAGTTACATACAATAGAAGTACGTAATACTAAACCTAGTAAATAATAAGCATTGAAATTACATAGTGATGTGTTTGAAGTAGAAGCGTTGCAAACTGTTAGAGAGTGGGAGGACCTCACTAGGCTAGCCCGTGTGGAGCTCGTGTTGCAGCAACCTTAGCGGGTATTAAGCTTGCTTGTCATCGCAATGCGATACATACAAACTGAGACAAAGATTAAATACTGTAAATGGAAACAGAAGGAAAAAACCTGTAGTATGTGATAGATGGTGATTTTATGCTGTAGGTCGAGTCAATGAAAGTTTATTAGTGTAGAACAGTATATAATGAGTAACTGACAACTACAGCAAAATGTTGGGTGTGACATACAATGCCTGAACTCGTAGTTCAGGGGCAAGTACACTATCTACTATCTATTTTATTATGTATGGCATAACTTGTTTTATACAAAAATATCTATGAAACATGTGCGTGTCCCGTATGACGTTAACTAAGTAATATAACTAAGTGACTAAGCATTTTGACTGGTTATTCATGCTGTTCTTAAATCTCTTGCGATTTCGAGGAAATATATTTTCCATAATTTACGACAATAATGTATATTTTTCCCTAATTTTCGTGCTTATGGTTTATTTGTTGTTCAGGTTTAATTCAGTTCTTCCCTTTAATATGTGAAATCACCGTATAATACATTATTAATACGCATTAGAATCATGAAAATCGCTTACATCGTCATCGTCTGCGCTCTCTAGAGCGCGTCAATCTTTATGGCGTATCTGAATTTAGGCACGAGTCGCATTCCAGCACATGTTTTTAGGTGTTAACAGGGTGTAAAAGAGCGAGGGAGCGGGGCATGACTTCCTCCATACCGCGCGGCGGCCCGTACTCATCCCTCGCCCTTCTACACCTAAATCATGTATTGAAATGCGACTCGTTCTTATATTCAGATACGCAATAAAGATGGGTGCAATCTCTACCTACCATAGCATGGAAATCGTGATATTTGTATCGTTAGATAGTCATTAGTTAGTTAGTTTGTAAGTAAAGAGACGGACAGATAAAATAAATCACGTTGAAAGTGAAAAAGTGTATGTAATAAAAAGTCAAAATGCCTTTATCCTAGACTGTCCCAATCTGGGATGATTTTCTGCTTGATAACACAAAGGCCCGTTGCCAATTCTTCAGTTGTCGGAATTACTGACATCCATTCGCATCGAAGAGCCCGCTTGAATCCTTTGTTGACAAATGTTTTGGAATTTCATCACAGGAATTCTGGGACAATACCAATTTCTTTTTCATCGTGTTGATGTTTGGAGTCAAATGTTCGGATTTTCGTGTTTAATCTTTTTCTACTCGGATGTCTGATTTCCTACTTGAAATGTAGAAAAATAAAGATAGGAAAAAAAGCGAAGAAACTAATTTCCACTTTCGACAGATGGCATTCATTGAGTAACAAACAGTAATCTGTAATCTGTTGAAATGCTAGTAAAGTTTAAAAAAATAAAATAAGAAACGAACACGAACATTCCCGAAACTTAGCCAATAATAATAAATAATTAATCTACACAACCTACCTGGTGGTCTACCGTGTCCAAGAATCTAGGGAAGGCCCACTAAATGATACAAAAACTCAGGACAGACTGTCCTGGCGCAAGAAAATAAGGAGAGTTGATCTCAAGTGAACTGGGAATAAGCAAAGGAAAGGAAGAATTAATGTACAGTGCCCTTTACTACTTTGTCGCTTTGTGTTGTTCCAACAATACAGGGTGGATACCCCATAGGATTATGGGGACAATGGCTCATAAATTTACTGATTGTTTTTGTTTTTTGGTGCACAAGAAATTATTAATTATTTAAAAAAAAATCATTTGACATCATACGACAATATCATAACAAAAACATATTGTGACAGGCTTCTATTAAGTATAGCTTCCCTTTAGTACTTTGTCGCTTAAAGTTATCGCATATTCATACGAATGTAAAAATGTAATAAAATCCCATTGCGACCGAGTTCCACAGAAATTGATGTGTCTTCCACTGTACACCAGATGTACTAGAGAAGTGGGTCATGCATTCTTAAATACAGCCTCATACACAACACAATACTTATGTTATGAGAAAACATTATCCAAACGTGTTTTTTGTTGATTTCATTATTATATTACACATCTAACTAAAAATATTGGTAACAGATAACCGGAATTAATTAATCGTAGAGAACATCAATTAAAAGATTAGTGAGGAGAAGTAATGATAACTTTATTCAATAGCGTTATCACGATGTCACATTTATCAGGATTATGGCAAAGGGAGCCGACAAGTTGGGGTGAATGGGTAAATATTGACACCTGGGGGATTAGCGTTGTCATGACAACGTGATAACATAGCCGCTTGGTGTTGAAATGGGTCCCACTATTAGTTCGATACCTTTATTTTACGGGAGTTGCGGTGTTTATAAAGTGCGGTAGACCTTATTGTAGGGTTCACTTTAATTCTAACAAAGTTCGTTAGTATGTGGGTGTTAATTTATGAAAATATAATTAAACTACTACGTTAACATAAGTGTGCTTCCAAATTATAATAAACCATGATTGCGATACACGAAGCGTTGAAAATACGTTATGATCCGATTTTCATTGGTTACTTCTAAAAAGGAAAAATTATAAGCGGAATAACATTATTTTGCGTAATAAAAAATTTTTTTTTTTTAATTTTTTTGTGTTTAGTGATTTTATAAAACAAAATAAGAATGAATAGGTTTAACACCTCGAAAAATCGAAACAGCTTAGTTCTGTAATCAAATGTTTAAGTAATTAATTAAAATAATTAAGTATGAGTAGAATAGATACCGTTGTTGCTATCATTTCATGTACATGATTTTTTTTTAAGTAAAGGCATTTAAGTGACTTTAGGTAAGCAGTTATTAAACAGGATATAGGTATGCTTTTAGTACTAGTTACCTATTTCTTTTACATATTGTACGAGTACCTATATCAGGGCGGACACACATGGTATTTATTGTTTGCAAATAATGTGTTCTACCTTGTACCTGAGTAAATGTAGGTTATGTAGGTTACTAGGTGTCCTATGTCCTAGGTTACCTACAGCTGCCGGCTTACGGCCACATATCCTTGCATTGTCGTGATTGAAAGTTACTGTATTAATGTCACGCCTCGTGTGTAAAACATTTATTATTACTCTGTGTTTCTCGAGTACCTAGATAATAACTAAGTAATTACAGTAGACAACAACTAATACAGATTTTACGGGGACACCCATAACATATCTATTCGTAACTAAACAAACATATACCATTTAAAAAAGTTGTATGAAGACTTTGCAAGTAGTTTTAACGAATTTTTTTTAATTCAAAGATAACAAAGTGACTTTTATTAGCATTTCGCTTATAAATTAAATTCACTAACAATAATAAGAGCTAAGTTATTTTGTCTAGAATTCGCATTAAAAATTAGCTTGGTAATTACACGATTTCTCTTTAATGACTTCCTCATTAGGACACGTCTGTGATTTCCGACAGACGAAGCAATTTCAATTGAAACGCAAATATTGTCCCACCCAGCCTGAAAATCTCCGTCGAGTTTCGGGCTTATATAATTAGACTTTGAAAGTCTGTTTAATTATCTTTTCGTCTCTGTCGTACGAGTATAATCCTTCTTTCGAAACTTAATTAAGTAAAGAGCCAATTAACATTTTTTTCTCATAAGCTGCGTCGTAGCTAAGTACAGTCAACTAAGTTTATTTATTTATTTATTTATTTATACTTTAATGCACAAAATAAAAAGGTGTACATTAGGCGAGCTTAATGCCTTGCGGCATTTTCTACCAGCTAACCATGGGGTTATGGAGAAATGTTTGGGTAGGTGCATAAAAAATAAAAATTCTTATTATGTTATATATAAATAGCTATTCATAATACATATACATTAATCTTTAAAAAATGCATACTAATATTAAGTATATTGTACATAATATATAAACATATAAATACTAATATATTATGATGTACAAATAAATATATAATTATAAATATATATACTCGATAGTTGAACAGATAAATACGTAAACTCTATTGTATTGTATTTAGCAGTGAACTAGCACAACAATATCTTATTGATTTGGACCTTGTCGTAGATGTTCTCGGACCAGGGTTTTGAACTGGAACTTGTTGGGGGCCCCCCTGATGTCCTCAGGCAGACTATTCCACAAACGAACAGCTTGAGCAGTAAACGAATGGGAGAAGAAGTCGGTGCGTTGTATTGGGACATCAAGCCGGAGATTGTCAGAGGAACGAAGGAACCTATCATGAGACGAACCCAGATAATGAAACATATTTTTGAGATAAGGAGGGGAATGGGGGTCATTAAGGACAGAAAACAGAACACACAGAATTCGAGAATTTCTACGTTGCCGTACAGTCAGCCATTTCAGCTCCGACCGATAGTGGGAAACGTGGTCATATTTACGAAGACCGAAAACAAATCGTATACAATTATTTAATAGTCGCTCAAGTTTATTAAGCAGTTCTTGGTTTAAATCTAAGTAACATACGTCACCATAGTCGAGAATCGGTAAAACAAGAGACTGAACTAGCATAAGCTTCGTCTTACACGGGTGAAAATGTTTGAACCGATAGAGAGTGCGCAAAGTAGCCACAACCCTGCGGCTAACCTCTGCTACCTGTACTCTCCAACTTAATGATTGGTCGATATGTAGACCGAGATTTTTAACACTAGGGCAGAATGGTATCGCAATTTCATTATACTTTACGGGAGCAATAGTATCCATGTCAAGTCTAGCTAGCAGTCGGGAACTACCAACTATAATAGCCTGACATTTGACAGGGTTGACAGCTACACCGTATCTCCGCGACCAGTCACATATCTTATTCAAGTCATCATTCAGATGATCTACAGCATCAGAAATGTGGTTAATGTCAGTCTGATAGTACAGCTGAAGATCATCAGCATACAGATGATAAGAGCATGCAAGCTGTGTAGTAACTAGGTTTATAAAAACCGAAAACATCAAAGGTGATAATATCCCGCCCTGCGGCACACCTGTTGTCAGGTCACACCAATCGGAGGACTGCTGCCCAAGACGCACCAACTGCTGGCGGCCGCTAAGATAATTATTAAACCATTCCAGGGCCGAAGATGAGACTTTAAGGTAGGACATAATGGCTAAAAGAATATCGTGGTCAACGGTATTAAAGGCATTAGAGAAGTCTACCAGCACCAGCACCGTGATCTTCGTGTTTGCCATGCCCTCTCTGATGTCTTCAGTAACCTTAAGAAGTGCAGTAGTGGTACTGTGCCCTACCCGGAACCCTGACTGATACGGACTCAGCAGATCATTTTTGTGCAGAAACGCTGATAGTTGCTTGTGAACAGAAGCTTCCAAGACCTTTGAAAGAAAAGGAAGGATAGATATGGGACGATAGTGATTTGGTGCAGAGGGATTAGAAATTTTAGGAAGAGGCCGGACATAGGCTTTACGCCAGATGGAAGGATATTGACCGGAATAGAGGGAGAAGTTGACGACATGGGCAATGGCAGGTAATAGGCATTCTAAGATAGTTGTAATCATGACACGGCTCACATCGTCAACTCCAACCGCTTTAGATTTAATTGAGAGAATGATCTTTTTAATCTCATCCTGACCCACTGGAGAAAACTCAAAAGCCTGAATATCAGGAGAAGCAAATGAAGAAATTTGGGCTATGGTAGCTGTCCTCACTTGTTGATCCAAAGGAGACGCTGAGGAGAAGTGACGATTAATGTCATCTAACGTTATAGAAGGTCCACAATCTTCATTTTTAGGGGGCTTTCCTATACGTATAAGTTAACCATCTGAAGTCTTTTTTCCACCGAATCTCGACATCGAAGGTTTGAATTTCATTGAATTTGTTTTGCAAATTCTGATGTTATGGCACACGACATGAGGTCGACTAAATCTCTTCTCTTATTTAGAACATCGTCGTAACATTAATATATTTATTTCATTGGTTTACAATAATTAAATTTACTTTTTGGGAATGTGGTTTTTTTTTGTTTTTTTTTGTATTTTTATCAATTAACAAAGCTGAAAATATTATGTCGACCATTTATTAAAAGTCCATAAATAATTCGAGTAGGTGCCTGGCGAATAATAGTGTCCATACGATTAAGTACGGGTACTTATCTATGCGAAACCAAATCGTATAAAAGTGAAAGTGGACTATTCAGGCTCATAAACACTTTGCCCAATCATGACAAATGACTCCTCGTAGAATGCTGACGGACTGCTGTGAGGCCACCATACTTGATCTATCTATTATTAAGACGTTGATTTCAACATTTTCAATCTGTTTTAAAAATAGCTAAGGATTCATTTCAAATTGAATGAAGTCGGATTAAAAACGATTCATTGTAAAATTTGTTCATTAATGAGTTTCTAGAAAAAATAATTCAGATCTTGACTAATAAACAGCTAGAGATTTTTTAGAAAACTATTCTTAGACCGCCTTGCAAAAACCGTTAACTCGTGGATTAACTCTAACCCAATGTTATTTCAAAGCATAGACAATTCGCGGGTTAACCCAGGGTTAAAGTTTCGCGCAAGTGGTCCTTAGATACTTTATTTTCTTTCTAACTTTTCGAAAGGAAATTCTGGTCGGTTCAGCCATGTTAACTAGGGTTTCCAACCCTACCCTAATTCAGCAGATGAGATGGATGTTTAATTACTGTGCAGCCTTTTTAAAATAATTTTCCGGCGAATTGGATCATTAATTTCACCTAACTCTAGCATTAGTACGTATACTAAGATAATAATAAATACCTTCTATTAGAATAATACGCTAGGACGAAATAGGGTACTTACTCGTAAGTAAGTACCCTATGTAATCCTAGCGTATTGTTTCCAAAGTAAAATGTATGAATTCATATATTATGTAACATGAACTGACAACTTTGTGTATGTACCTGTATAATGTATATTACATATTATTCTAATTAATTGTCTAAAACTCATGACGAGTTGGTTAAATATTTTATCCCGTTTCAATTTTATAAGGGTTGTTTGCCATAAAGTACGCCGTACAAGTTTGTTTTCACTGCGCTATAACTTTGGAAAGGGTCTGTTATTGTTTACTGTACGTGATTGAATAGAATGACTATTTCATTTGATTTACTGAATCAATCGTTATAATGCCTATAACGTTTTGGAACATTATATTCGACTTTAACGGAACATTTTTATAAATAAAAAGTCGTGTAGTGACGTAAATTGCGGTATTTTATGATTCCCCCGATTGTGGTGAGGATAACTGATTATTCCATCGTTTTTAAGGTATTTATTATTATCCCGAATGACAAAGGAAGTTACTTAGAAAATGTATTTATTTAAATAATATTAATGTATTTTACAAACGAGATCTGACCTTCTGAGCTTCTGGCGACTAAGTTATCAATAAAGAAATAAATAAGCAAGTAAGTAATGCTTGTTGCTGTCGCCTGAGGCATCGTCCAGTCCAGTTCGTCCAGTTGAAAGGAATATTAATTATAATTAGTATTCTCTGTTGAAGGTGTGTGCGAGGCGCTTACTCATGTAATTGGGGCAATTTGTGGCCGTCGACAAGTATCGGTTCGGAGAGCGTTGAGATTTTTTCGAGAGGTTATGATCGCTGTGCAATTAGGCGTGCTATACACATGTTCGGACCAGATTTAACTGTCAAAAGCCATATTGATTTGACAGCTAATGTTAGCCCGAACTCGAACATACCGTGTACACTACCCATATAGCATACCCATTTAGCCGGAAATGAAGACGGGCGGGACACATTGTACGGATGGATAGGGACCGGTGGACCAGAAGAACGCTGGAGTGGAGACCACGGCAAAACACGCACCTATGAGATGGGTGGACGACATTCGGGGAATAGCGGGCCACAACTGGATGTGCACCGCCTGCGACCGTCGGAAGTGGAAGAAGGCGGAGGAGGTCTATGTCCGAAGGCGGACCACAAGTGGCTGAGATAGAATAGATAGATAGACCCATATAGCTCACATTCAAATATTTAAAGTTTTTTAAAATACCAGCCTCGTCTTTAGATATTATTTGATCGTTCGCGTACTAACAGTAGACGTGAACTTACAAATCTCGCTTTGATACATTTTACATTGTGAAATATTCATGGCAAAAGATGGTTTTTATTTTCCCTTATACATATTTAATCAGCATTATTATTTATTGTGTGTCTTAGATACAATTACATGCCTGCCATCTGACTTATGCCTTTGTGTTTCAACAAGCTGCTGTCCTTTTTATTATAAGTTACCAAGTTCTTAGATAAGCACCTTACTTACTTTCTAACTTTTTAAGTGAACTTTGTCAAAATATTAAACTCGAGTTTGATGAAAATTAGATGCTTTGCTTATTATTGAGTATAACGGGTGTAACTCGCTTCTTATTAGGTATACGCCACAATAGTTAATAATGCCTTATTTGGGTTTTAGTTCTAAAGATGCGTTGCTTTTATGTATTTTGTAATAGGTTTCTGGAATTGGGGGGGGGGGGGGGGACTCGAACTCGCATCCCCTCGCTAAGACCCGTGTGATTGGTGGTCATTATTAGGTTTATGGATTTGAAAAAAAGAAAGAAAAAATAACCCTTAAGACAAAATCGCAAGTATTTTTACAAGAGCTCACGCTACATAGACCGTTGTTGCTATATTTTAGAGGTTAGGTGTTAGAACGAAGCAAGTAATTAATATAAAATACAAAAGCACCCTACAGGAAGTAGAAGATATCGATCGCGGCAGCACAACGGGCGTCGCACCGCATGTTCTAATAATTTATATTCTATGACTTGCGAACATGCCGCCATCGCCAGCAATGCTCTTTCCCACTTCCAGTCGCCGAACAAACGCTGAACTTTCCAGTTTATTGCTGGAAAATATCGTGTTTTATAGACCTTATCTTTTTGTTGTGAACAGTGAAAATGCCTGTTGCCGTAAAAATGCGAGCTTAGGTTCATCTTGTGTTAAATATTTTATGAACTCTTCAGAGTTCACTATTGTTCTACGATCTGTGATATTTAGGACATTACCTATACCTATATAATAGCCCTTTAAGGTTAAAACGTCGACTCCCTAAAATGTTACTACTTGATTATTGAGATTGAAATGAATTGGATAAAAAATACTTCATGTATTCAAAAATTTACAGCTTTATTCATATAGTCGACATTATGTTGTACTAGTTGAAAACGATAGCAACCTATTAGCGGGGCCATTTCGACTCACATCCACTGCATCCATCGTCCATTTACTTGCCCGCTTGCACACCTTCCAGAACCACTTGTACTTTATATAATATTATTCATATTACTCATAAATCAATGATCCGCTTTTAGACTTTGAAAGTAAGTAAATAAATATAACCTACACAATAATATACAAACATATAATAATACAATACGATACAAATGACATATCGACGTGCAAAAATATTTTACCTAACTCACTAACAGCGTCTGATTTAGTGAAGCCTAAAAATGTGTTAACGTTAAAAAGACGAAAGGAAAGATTCTTATTATAAACAATACTTTTAAAATCCAAATACCTAGTAAAATCGCGAATCGCGAAGAGATACCAAAACTACATACCATCCAAATTTCATCGATCGTCATCGGCTAGAGTAATTTATTAAAGCAATTTGGGACACAAAAGGGAAACCTTGAGCAAATAGAATTTACAATGTTCGCAGCACTGAGCTAAGTTATAGAGTGTCTGCTGAAGTAATTTACATTCTGAAAACAATTTGACTGTGCAAAGAATACAATGAAAAATGATGAACTGTCGTGTCAATACTTCAACTTCTAGAAGAATGAAGGACGTTTTAGGCGTGATGTAACGTCGTTTCTTATAGTCGAAAGAAACTTGTAGAGAATCTCGTTCGACGCAAATAAACTACGTATGAGCCCATCTAACTCGACTAATGAACATAGCTAAGAAAGACTCGGTAAGCGGATGAATTAAGTTGGAGATGAGCTAAATGGTTTGAACTAAGTTGGAGACGAGCTTTTATTGAAACGAGTAGAAGACAAATTAAATGGATTGAAACGATTCGGGAAGATGGAGAGGGATTGGTGGCAACTGACACCTCGAAGCGAAGCATTCTCCATACCAGATAGTTTGGCTGCTATTGACTCACGGGTTAGTTCATGTTTTTTTTTGTGTTTTGTGCTGTTTAATTTGTATGTAGGTTAATATTTTATGCTTTGAAAAAAATGTTGTTTTATGGGGTTGCTTAATTACTCGTACTTCGTATAAAAGAAAGACGGACAATATACTGGGATTGTTTCATGGGTATACTGACAACATACAAATATAAACACAACTGACTCGAAATTGAAAACTGAATTGAACAGAAGGCAGGTTAATGTTTTTGTATTGAAATGTATCTGTCCCTCGGAGGCATAGGACACCATGTCCATTTTGGTTAATATGTAGGTTAATATGCTATACCTACATAAGTGCTTACTTTTCTATGAAAATCATGTGCGATCCAGAAATGTTTTAACGGTAAAACTATCAAAATATAATTTAATTCTTATTTTACCACGTCCAGTTACCCCCTCGAGGATTATGGACGTGAGTGTTATGCTATGCTATTTTTCCACGATATACTAAAAAGGAATAAAGGAAGGAAGGATTTATTTATTTCCTGTGCCTTTGAGATACAGATATATTATTTGTATCTTTCATTTAGTCCATGTAACCCGAAACTCCGTCCTCCATATTGAATTCTCAAAGGATTTTTAGTTGAACCTTGAACCCATCCATTGGGAGGTATTTTCATTTCTTCTTTTGTTACATTATTTACGTTAGATTTTCTTTACTTTGTCGCTTTCCTCATTCTCTTATAAATTATTCATTCAAAATGTAAATAATAATAAATAATACATAGTTACTACTGTAACGTAGACGAAGAACGTTCCAATGTACAAGTACTGTATCGAATTCGTTATTCACATTGCATTTCGCCGGTTCTTTGTACTGAAATTTGTATTAGGTACTGAAATAACCACGCAGTCCTTTTCACAAATAAAACAGAGGATTCAAAAAGGAAAAATACGAAATTTCGCATAAATATATAATACATAAAGTTATTTATTATTACTCGTAGATACATATTTATAGTTATTTTTATTATGAATTTCCAAAAAAAAACGGTTTGTCCAATGAGTGGAGCAGCGTACGTAACCTAATAGTATTTAGGTATATTAATAGATACGAGGAATATACTTACTCCGAGGAAGTTTATAACTGCATGAAACGATTTGTTTACAATCTGCTACGTTGTTTACATTTACCAGGTACATTATCTGATATCTATCTTCCAAAATTTACCAGACAAAACAAAGTAGTTTTATCCATATCCATTGGTCGGCACAAAGTCTGCGCACGCGATGAATAACTGATAGCGGCAAACCAACGTGATCGTTCACGTTATTGTCATACGATTATGTGGACGTATGTTTGATTCATAGGTATAGTCGGGGTCACATATGTTTGCATGCGCGAAGTGATCGAAGGTCTGAAAGGTCACCTTCATTACGTCACGATTGCTGACTGTCGACTGTCGATTACCGTTTCTCGCTTACATTTCCGGAGCCACTTGACCTTGTCGTTCGCTTCGTGATGACGTCATTTGGAGGCTTGGCTTGCAAGTTCTCCGTAATCACAGCTCTCAGAAATTGATATGATGCTGTGCATTTATTAAAGCTCATTTAAATTTTATTGTGGAAAATTACATGCTCTTTAGGTGTTACTAGAAGACATGCTCTACCTTTTAGGAAGTCTTTTGTATAGTGGGATGTATAACAATAAATACGAGTAGGAATATGTTTGCAAATTCACGCTGTGTCCACTTAGATCCCGCCGTGGTGGGATCCATTAATATTGGCATGTAATTTAATTACACAAATCTATTTACTTATACATTGAATGTAAGTGTATTTTATTTTTATCTCCTACTAAAATATTGCAATATTCTCAACTGGAAAACTTTTGCACCCGGATAGAGACATCGGATGCTGACCTTCGAGCAATATCGAAGATGCTGAATTGCTGACTATCCGTACCTCGTTATAGGCAGGTATTCTAAACTTCCCGAGTTTACGTAACTACTTTATCGACACTGTGCGGACGATAATATTGGCATAGTTCCCAGCTTGTTTGTTTTAGCTTCGGCTTGTTTGGTATAGGATTAAAGTGTCGCTTGATTTTAGTCTCCCGTAGTTGTTCTACCACAGAATAAATAATAGTACTTTTTAGTTTGCGGTTGTTGCAATTATGAATACTAATGCTAGTTATTCAGAGCCTTTGTGTAATCGAATCATACATGTCTGATCCATATTTACATAACGACTTGACAGAAGGATTAATTACTATCCGATATGGAACAGGCTGTTGCTTCTGTTCGGTGTTCTTATTTAGGTATGTTACGTGTTCATGACACGGCCTGCCTAACTATGAAATGATGTTTAATTTAATTGTTCATATTGTCGAGAATTGTATATGTTTTTTTAAATTGGAAACAGAATCAGATTTTTTTTATTGTTAGTAAGTACCTACCTTAAAGTACATTTTTATATCACTTTTTTACCACCACTTCGGAAGGTGCTAAAGCTGAAGGAAAAGAAGCAGCAGAAGAAACAATCAGCAGCACATCTTTTAAAATAAACATACTTAACAATATTTATGAATATAATTATGTATGAATATAATCATATACACGATGTGCAGATCTGGTGCCGAATTTAGGACCAAGCCTCTTTATCGTTTAAATAGTCATCGGTAATGTTTTACAAATTACTAGTGCTTAAGAGTGGTTCAATGGCCCAGAGGTGCCTTCGATCCGGTGACGCTTGCACCGCAGTCTCGTGTCCTAGATAAATTTGAACCATTGTCGCTACAGTCTCGCCTTTCAGCCAATTTAGCTAAAAACAGTCTACAGAGATCACTTTACGAAAACAATATTTGTACTTTTGTTTCAAAGGACACCTAAAATTACTGTATTAAATTCTCTAATTCTATTTTTGGTTCGAACAATGTTAGGCCGTTTAGTTGTTAAGTTGATTTATACGTAGTACGCAAATTATATACTTATATTTAGTTATAATTTAAAACGAAGTTTTTAAATAAACGAAACGAGCGGCAAATGCAATTTTAAATTTCTCGGTCAAACGAAAATTCGCCGAAACTGTACAAATGAACCAATTTCATAGGGTACTGTCCAAGTATCAAATATTAAATGCATTTCTTAAAAATGAAGAAATGCATTTTACAGCATAGCATAGCATATTGCATAACTACAGGCAATAAAAAATCATAACGGTAGAAAGAAACGGCAATAAGTTTTATGACATAACTGTTCTCTAGCGCCATACAAGCAGCTCCTGACAACATTAAAGTTTTGCTAGAAAGGGAAAGAGCATCTGTCCAATACTAAATTTAACATCTCTGATGTTAGTTGAGGTATCAAAAAACTAATTTTAGATCCTTCTTTAGTATGTCCATGTAATTGGAACGATGCACTAAAAAAATTTAGGTTAATACCGTATTCAATGCCTTATTTTTTTCCAGGGAATGGCCTTCTCCATCGAGGAGCGACAGGTGTTGGGTATCCACGGGCTGCTCCCGGCCAGGGTGAAGACCCAGGGGGAGCAGGTTCAGCTCTGCAAGCTGTCCATCGCCAGATACGAGGACCCTCTCAACAAATACATCTACCTCATGAGCCTACTGGTAAGTACTGTATCTCTTCTAAGTCTTATTCCTCATTGCTGAGTGTCGTTATCATTGACAATCACATAGAACGACTCTCGTGGCAGATTTAATGGGGTGGTTTGCCTTTGCCATTGCCTTCCCGATTTCACACACTGATTATCTCAGTGTGCAGGTTTCCTCATGATGTTTTCCTTTACCGTCAGAGCAGTAGGTAAATGTACGTAAGTCTTTCGAAAAAACCGACAAACTCATTGATACATGACATTGCATGGTTTCGAACTCGGATCGAGGAGTCCGATGTCCTAGCCACGAAGCCACCGATCGACCACTGAATTATTGTAAGTATCATTAGTACCAAAATGGCAGGGATTTTGAGACGCTTAAAGCATATGGCGCTGGTGCAGCTATTACAAATATGCGTCCAAAACTGGCTGTGCCAAAGGGTTTATCTAGAATTGCCAGATAAAAAGGTTATGTTGCAATGGGTAGTTAGTGGCTATGAAAAAACCCAAATACAAAGCAATCTTATCAAGAAACTTGTGGAAATTCGCAAAATATACTAAAACTATTTTTGGCGCTCCATATATAATGATGATCCATTTTTATGACTGGCATTAGTTCAATAAACGTTAACTACCGTGCCATGGAAAAGTAATCACTTACTTTTTTCGAGTTATAGCTAGTGTATTACTAAAACATTCCCAGGAATATAAAGATCATATCTGTGAAAAAATCATCAAAATCGGTACAGTAGTTTTTGAGCAAATCGCGAGCATACATAAATACACACGGGTCAAAAAGATAACCTCCTTTTTTGAAGTCAGTTAAAAAGCAAACCAATATAAAATAAATTAACGCACGAGCTATGAATAACCAAATACGCGGTGAGTGGAATCCACCATGCGTGTATCACGTCACAAGGCCGATTAGGGTTTCCTTTTAGTGGTATTTTTAAAATAAATTAATGTAAATCTCTCATAAAAATATAGCGCGTTGAATTCTTTTGTATACACAATAGAATAATATAAAAATATTAAAAATCGATACGTAACACATGATTTGTTAATTTTGTAAAATGGAGTCTTGGGTGCGAGCCAGATTCATGAAGACTCCAGCTTAGATTATAAAATTTAAGGACTCCATAACTAAATTTGATTTAGATTTAGATAAAGCACGCACCTATCATATGGACTATATACGGGAGGTCCAAACCGTGCAATGCCATGTAATGTACCAATGTACCAATACCAATTGACTTTTTTGGATTTTTACATATACTTATGTGTATTTATAGATTGCTCTAACGACAAAGTAAAACATCGCGAGGAAACCTATGCATGTATGAAGAAAAAAAAGTTTTCTAAAGGCGTGTGAAGTCCACAGTCCACCATTAAGCACTGCGCCCGTAAAGCGGATCATGACCCGTTAAGGGGTTCATGGCCCGTAAAGGGGATCATGGCCCGTAACCATCTGTGCAAGAATAGGCCTGTGCTCAATGACTTGATTGCTTCATGCCTGTGCTCCTACAGTAGGCATGACGCACCTATCGCAGCAAATTCAAATTCTGCTTCCTGAGATGTTTACCTTACGTATTGACGTGTTTCCATTCCATCCAGGACCGCAATGAACGACTGTTCTACCGCTTCGTGGGCGAAAATGTATCCGAGATGATGCCCATAGTGTACACCCCGACCGTAGGACAGGCGTGCCAGAAGTACGGGCTGGTGTACAGGCGGCCGCGCGGCCTGTTCATCACTATACACGACAAGGGGCACATCTACAATATACTGAGGAATTGGTGCGTATAAACAAATAATACACACAGAAGGTCCGCTCCGGACGTCCGCTATTTTGATTACGTCACTCGACCGTAGCGCTAAGGCAAATATAATTCGCAGTTTAAAAGAAACAGCCTTGTAAAAAATATTTCTAGCAATGTATTTCGTTTATTAAAAGTACAAAAAGTTATACCTACCACTCGATCGCGTCACAGCGCGTGTATTTCGCGCCCGAGTTCCTTTGACTTCCTCTGAGATCGCCTGTACGCAGGGCCCGTGTGTGCGTTATCGCGTGTTTGCATTGAGCGGTCCTTCTGTGGTATAGACATCCTACTATTTCTCACAAGAGTCACAAGTCTCATAATATTAGACATCATAACATCGCACTGCATCAAATCTCCAATCCCCGGGTCTTTGTAAGG
The DNA here is from genome assembly GCA_947369225.1 of Hofmannophila pseudospretella. Taxonomy (NCBI): domain Eukaryota; kingdom Metazoa; phylum Arthropoda; class Insecta; order Lepidoptera; family Oecophoridae; genus Hofmannophila; species Hofmannophila pseudospretella. Next base: position 4,265,493 of record OX376321.1, on the reverse strand, counting down.
TTCTTAGTGAGGGTGAGGAAATGTCAGGAATGAAGACTGGACACTGGATAGTTTTATTGTCAATGTTTTTTAGAATAAGATGAAAGATTGAAATAAATAAATAAACGGGTTGGGTTTGGGTTATTGTACTAATGTGGGGAATATAAATGTGGAGGAATGTGAAAGGGTGATTGTAATTGTGTTTCCCTTGCCTTATGCAATAGCCAATAATGATACACACTGATGCACTGATGCTTGAATTCAATTCCGAAAGGCCCAGCGCACACTACCAGAGTGGAGGCGACTTATTTCCAAACTAAACCTTAAGGACATTAAAATACGGTCCAAATTGCGTGCTAATATCAAAATCGACTCTGGCGACGCGACGGTCAAGCGCGGTTTAGTTTCAATTGTTATCGAAGAAAGGGAGGCACAGCGTCTTTCTTCTAATGAACTTTGGGCTATAGACTGACCTCGGAGCGTTGATATAAAACCAGTCAACGTAATGTTAGCTGTTACGTACAAAACGCCACATTTAGATCCCGTAACATTCACGTTAACTTTCAGGCCAGAAGCAGACGTGCGAGCCATCGTTGTGACAGACGGCGAACGTATCCTGGGTCTCGGCGATCTGGGTGCGTGCGGTATGGGCATCCCGGTGGGCAAGCTGGCTCTCTACACCGCGCTCGGCGGTATCAAGCCGCACCAGTGCCTGCCCATCACATTAGGTATGCATCTTTATATAAGGAGAGCAGACGACGTTTGGGCAAGCGTAGTGTGGGACGCCACCCTGCGACGATTTGCGCAAGGTGGCTGTCAGCGACTGAATGAGAAGAGCCCAGCGACTCGATGAGAAGAGACGAAGATCGGGCTTAATGGCGCGACCTGGGTGAGGCCCAGCAGTGGACCAGAGTGGGCTGCTGTCGCCTGTATATACGGTATATGGAAAAGTGTTGATTAATTGAAAGCCGACAGGATGAACCGCGATAGCTTTGTTGACTAGAACACTGCCACGGAACGGCAAGGTCGCTGGTTTTACGCATGCTCGCTGCTGGGCTGACCACTTATTCTCATATCTGCTCTTATCTAGTCTAATCTCTAATTTGTCCTTATTCTGACAGACGTGGGCACAAACACTCAAGCCATGCTAGAAGACCCGCTATACATCGGTCTGCGTCAGAAACGCGTCCGCGGCGCCGAGTACGACGAGTTCATCGACGAGTTCATGGAGGCCGTCGTGCGTCGCTACGGACAGAACTGCCTCATTCAGTTCGAGGACTTCGGCAACGCCAACGCGTTCCGGCTGCTTGAGAAGTACCGCGGAAAGTAAGTCCAGTAAAATAGACGAGTTCATGGAGGCCGTGGTGTGCCGCTACGAACAGATCTGCCTCATTCAGTTCGAGGACTTCGGGAACGCCAACGCGTTCCGGCTGCTAGAGATGTACCGCGGGATGTAAGTCCAGTACATTTATAGACGAGTTCATGGATGCCGTCGAGCCTGAGAAAAGGATTTCACTGCGTTTCAGGTCACGTGATATACATATTAAAAAAAGAGCAATTTTAAACTTAATTTATTAAATTAAAACCGTGATTTCATGATCGGAAATCAATTTCTGTTTCCCATTACTTGAACTATCATATTTACATACTCTCATAATTTATTGTTATTGATGGAAAATAGCTTAATCTTACCCTATTAAATAGATAAACATAATACAAATCGGATCTGTCAAACGAACATTGTATAATAATTGTTATAATTAATCAGGTACTGCACTTTCAACGACGACATCCAAGGCACGGCCGCTGTGGCCGTGGCCGGTCTGCTGGCCAGTCTCCGCGTCACCGGCATCAAACTGTCGCACAATACCATCGTGTTTCAGGGAGCAGGGGAGGTGCGTATTTTTCAGAACTGTTGGCGTATAGCATAATTCCTGATTTACACTTTTTTTTTTATAAATTAGCTACGACAAACAGGCAGACGGGCCACCTGATGGTAAGTAGTCATCGTCGCCTAGAGACACGTGCAATACCAGTGGTATTGCTTGTGTGTTGCCGGCCGTGGAGGGAGAGGACTTTTTTAACGTTCTTTTTGAAGCATCCCATGTCATAGCGCTGCGGGAAAACATCGGGTGGGAGAGAGTTCCACATTTTACAGGTGCGTGGTAGAAACGTTCGTGTAAAACGGGTCGTGGTAGACACCCAAGGCTTTAGAAAGTGCGGGTGAAAATTGAGCCGCCGACGAGTGGTGCGATTCAAGAAAGTAGAAGATCCGAAGAGCACTCCCCATTATATACGCGATAGAAGACACAGAGAGAGCCGATGTCTTTTCTTAAACTGAGAGGCTCTAAATCGCTCGTGAGCACGGAATCGTCGACAATTCGAGTAGCGCGCCTTTGCACGGAGTCAAGTGGATGAAGCTGGTATTCGGGTGCGCCGGCCCAGAGATGGGAGCAGTACTAAAGCAGTACTAGAGCAGTAATAAAGCGCAAGTATGCGGCCTTACTTGCGCTTTATAAAGCGTTAGCCTCTGGCCGGGCGTGAAGTACCGCTTTGCTTTATTCAGCACACCGAGCTTTCTGGAGGCCAAATTAGCCTTGCTTTCCAAGTGACTCCGGAACTGCACGTCACTCGAAATGTCGACGCCGAGGATTCCTATGCTATTGGAAATAGTCAGGGGAGTGCCCTGGAATTGGCTTGGTCAAGTGTTTAGTCAAGTGCGTTAGTCAAGTGGCAAGGACAGTTGATTTTGATTGATTTGATTTATAAAATTCTTTATTAACATAATATTAATTAATTACATTCCCAGTGTAAATAGTGTGCCGGTAATTACTCTGTCTGTCTTACGCTTCAAATCGAAACAGCATTGCTACTTTGCGGCAGAAATTGGTAAAAGGGGTGTACCATCCCAGGCTGACACAGTCATACCTCCATATTTTTTTCAGGCTGCCCTGGGCATCGCGGAGCTATGCGTGATGGCGATGAAGGCAGAGGGTCTGCCCGAGGCGGACGCGCGCAACCGCATCTGGATGGTGGACTCCAAGGGGCTCATCGTGAAGAACCGTCCTGAAGGCGGCCTTAACGAGCACAAGGAGAAGTTCGCGCGAGACCACGCGCCCATCCGCACGCTTGAAGAGGTCGTCACGTGTGCCAAGCCTAGTGTGCTCATTGGTGAGTCGGTCTTTAGGGATCCGTACCCCGAAAGGGAAAACGGAGTCCATTGCTAACGCTCCGTCGTCCGTCAATCCGTCGGTCCGTCACGCGGGTCTAGCGGCTAAACTGAATAACATACAGTCGTCAAAATTTCAAATAGTATTCCCTTGACCCAAATCCGAACATCAACTTTAAAATTTTGTAAAATGGTTTTTAGAGCGGTCTAATTTTTACACTAATGTGTGGGATATCGTCATTTTATATATAATTATTTTATAAAATTTATAAGCGTGATGGCGCTCTGTAGATTTATTGTAATTGAGTTCTGAATAAATAAGTTAACTCCAGTGCAAACCTTTTACTTTATTGACATTCATGTATTAAATGACTACAGGTGCGGCGGCGATCCCAGGCGCTTTCACGCCAGAAATCCTGCGCAAGATGGGGTCTCTGAACGAGCGGCCCGTGATCTTCGCGCTGTCCAACCCCACCAGCAAGGCCGAGTGCACCGCCGAGCAGGCCTACTCTAACACAGACGTGAGTCATACATACTCTATCTGGATCTTAGTACATCCCTGCGAGTGTTCCAGATGGCATCACTGAACGATCAACCCGTCAATAAAGTGATCGTTTAGTCTAGTTTAGTTATCTGTATCCTCCACACCACTGGCGTATATATGGGGGAAGGGGTGGCTTAGCATACGCGGAAAAAATAAATATTCGCAGAATATTCACCTTTTGTATCCGTGTCTACGACTTTCTCGCTTTTGTAATAAATAAATGCTTTGCCGATTACTTATGCATAATTTATTTAAAGGTACTTAGAGTAACTATCGTTTCCCCGCAGCTTAACTTGCTTGTACTTTAATGTTTATGTAATTTCTAATTGACTGAGATTGGCGTTTAGAATTCTGCCTTTTTCTGCGTGAAGTCACGGACAAAAACTAGTTCATCTTTGAATATTTGTACATTTTTGGAGTCTGGACGCCCCCAAAATGTGTACTCAGGTGGGCGGGGCTTAAAACGGAGTGCGAGCGGCGAGTCAATCGCGCCTTGCGTTTGACTTCGAATTTTGAAATCGATCTGTGCATCATACGATCCTATGTAAGAGTTACGTAGATGGATATTCGCCTTTGTGATATCGCCGTAAGATCTATATTTGTTCAAATATTAATTTGAGTTTCATTGTGTGAGAAATGTGTTGCATTATTTTCAATTCGCACACAGTGGTGTGAGGTTTGATACCGTCTTTTACGGGAATTTTGTTGGAAGTTACTCGTCGTATAAACACAGACGGTACCCCCCAGGACCGCGCGGTGTTCGCCTCTGGCTCCCCGTTCCCGGACTACACGACGAAAGACGGCCGCGTGCTGCGGCCCGGACAAGGGAACAACGCGTACATCTTCCCGGGACTCGCACTCGGCATCATCTGCGCCGGCCTCGTCGACATCTCTGACGACTTCATGCTGTTAGCCGCCGAGGTGAGTGTGTACAATGGTCAGACAATACGCGCGGTGTTCGCCTCTGTCCACCACATCGAAATATTGTGTTAATTATTTTTATTTATATCGCCAGTGGAAAGGAAAAATGATAAAGCGCCAAAATTGAGGGTTTGGGAAATGAGATTTAAAGTATTTAGATAATTAAGTAGGTACCATTTAATTCCGCAATATGGTGAGGATTTTTTAGTTCCTGGTCAGGGTATAAATTATAAAACAAACGTAAGAATGTGCAATTCAGTAAAAATTGAAAATCGATGCGTGAAACGTCATGCAAATTGTAACTGTTTTTCCTGGTGAAGTATGAAAAATCTTGTGCCTTGATGGTAACCACGTTCTGCTTACTCATTAACAGTGCATGTAATTGAAATGTCGATATCATCAGAGCCTATGATTTACCACGTTTGGTTGTTCCAAGTACCCCAAGTCTGATTATGAACATAGGCTTTGCTATCGTCCCAGGGGTGGAAAAGTAGAATATTGTTTCCATTTATCCCTGCCAGTAGGCATAACAGGAGTAGGCAGAATATATAAAATAACGGTCGACTGTTTTATAATTGTATTATAAATAATTTTTAAGTTGGAAAATAAATCAGATGTTGTTCATATTTAAAAAAACCAATAATAATCTATCAATATTACTACTCAAAACTCATTAGTTTGGACTATAAAAACAAAGAAACGTATAACTTAGTGTCGGACCTTCGCAGGCGCTATCTTCGATCGTCACCCAAGAAGACCTGGACCGCGGCGGACTGTACCCGCCGCTGGAGAAGATCCAGGACTGCTCCGTCACCATCGCCAAGAGGATCGTCGACCACGCCTACAAGACTGGTAAGACTCTACATGTGTTTCAGAATAAATTGCCGATAAGTATTGTAGAAAATAATGGTAACACTGTGTTTCCGAACTCTATGGTCAGTATTGTTTTATCTGTGCTTTGGTCTTTGGAAAATATACAAATGGAGCGTACACGGTAAATTGCATTTTATTTAAAATATCTGCTGGTAATAATGAAGAGCCTAACAAGTATCAAGCTATATACTCTGTGGAACCCTGTCGCAACACGTTTTTGTTATGATTCGTTAAACTATGTTAAATCGACAAAGTACTAAAGGATATTGTTTTTATATGTGTATATGTAACTTGTAAATAAGGCTGTAAGCTACCCAAATAAAATATAATAGCCTAATGTGTTGTTCGGACACCCCCTTGCGTAGATGGAGCCACTCCATAAACAGAAATGCAAAACTAAACGTCATTTTTGAAGATATCACAAATTTCTCATTACTTGGATTAATTTAATTTCTCAAAGCTACAGTAAAAGTAATATGTCTCATTTTAATTGTTTTTGTTGTCTATTGTTGTACAATGAAGTGTAAATAAAATAAATATAAAATTTGATGATATCATGGCATCATCATATGGCCATTTCAAAATAGCAGACCTAAAACAGGTCAAACTACCCAAAACGTCAAAATTTGAGAATGTATTTTTTTGCGACAAATGTCTCTTTCGAGATTAAGTCGAATGTGCGAGAATTGCCTTCCAGGCATAATGTTTATATTTAATCGAAGGTTTTAGACAGATGGTATACCATAGTTTGTAGTCGACTGTACTATTGTGCTAGTGGCGCCTCTAGTGGTAAAACATTGCATGATTATCTCCTATTGATATTCCACAGGCAAAGCGTCGGTGCTGCCGCGTCCGCTCGACACGGAGGCGTTCATTCGCTCCCAGATATATGACGTGCACTACTCGCCCGCGCTGCCGCCAGTGTACGAGTGGCCCGACCAGCGGCCGCACGTCGAGCTCGTCTAGGCGACACCGACATCGCTGACAACACCGCCAACAACAGACAACGACAACACTGCACTGATAATGGCACCAATACTGGGGTGTCACTCGCTAAACGAAACGTCACCCTCATTCTTACAGCCAACAACAGACAACGACAACACTGCACTGATAATGGCACCAATTCTGGGGTATCACTCGCTAAACGAAACGTCACCCTCATTACATAATCTAGCGTATGAGAGGAACGTCACAATTTCATTTAGTTTTAACTTTAGGTTTGACGACCACCCCAGAATCGACGTCTATATGAGTTATACTTCGTTTTTTTAGCATTAGAAAAAAGTAAACCAAGCAGTAATCCTCCTGGGACTCCCCATCTCTTTCCATGGATGTCGTAGGCGACTAATTTTAAAATCATTCAACGTGCTAAATATTTAACTGGTGACAAGACATTCTTAATTTAGCCGTATTTTACTACTAAAACATTTCTTTTTACGTTACTCCTGCTTCTTTAGGTATTTTATAGTGTACGTTTTTGAAGACGATTGTTGTCCCATAACGTTTCAATATTGAGAAAAACGTATAAAAGTTACGTTTTAATTACTTAAATAGACATTGACGGTGAGGTGTTTACGAAAAAAATGACATTTTAGCGACCATGATTGAAATTTTTGCACATATTTATAACGTGCCCGATAAAATACCTAAAACTCGCTTCTGTCTAATGCTAAAAAGAAGTATAGGTTAGGGGTCAGACAGTGATTGTTATTAAATCAACCACTTATTGCGTTATTCCCATCAAATGAACCGTTTGGTACGCAGACGTGTTGGCATGACCGGACCAGCTAATTACTTGAAGCGCTTGCAGGGTTCGTCGAATGTATTATGTAAATGAATGTAGGTATTTATGACAAGTCCAGGACGGCGATTCTCGCAGGTGGAATGTCGAATTCGACATTAGTCCTATCTCATTCGCTCACATTACATGTGAGCGTGACAAGACGTTCGTAGCGCTCGACTGTTGTATGTCGAACTCGAGAGAATTGGCTTTCCGTTTACATTTTGTTTAGTGCGAGTGCGTAGTGCTGTTTAGTGACACGTGTGGACATTACCTGTTAAATGCGAGTTTAGTGCTACTTTACTAATAATCACTAAACACCTGCACTACGCACTCGCACTATAAAGAATCTGGAGTTATTGTTCTATTATTTATTAAAGTTAAAATTGTTTAAAGTTTAGTTGGCATGAGCTTTCATGATGATTTAAGAGATTTATTTGCCAATTGCATTACTATATGTGAATATCATTCCAAACTATTGTAAATGTGTGAATAATCTATGTAAAAAGGCATGAAATTATTTATTTCTTGGAATATATGATATGATATATCTCAAATATATTGATGAATTTTAGTTACCAACTTGTATCACGTGTCTTGATATTAATTATAAGACTATGTTCCTCTCAAATTATTGTTCAAATAAGATTCTTAAACTACGAATTTTCATAAGATAATTTATATGTAAATTTTGAAATAAATTTGTTTAAACGTATTTTTGTATTTTAATTATATTTCCATCAAATAGCATTCATTATAATGTCCATTACATTAATATACATTATAAAACCTGGATATTTGTTTGTGAAATGTCATAGTACTGTTGTGTAAAATTCGAACTGCCATACGAATAAATAAATAAATATATTCAGTGTGACGAAGGCTCAAATAATGTAACGCCAACGAACTTTGCGGATAACTAATAAAATAAAACATAGCAATACTCAGACCGACAGTCTTTATTTTGAATAGTAATAATTATTTATAAATACAAATTGAGAAGTACCGATTCACAACAAATTATTACCTAGATTATAATGTTCGACAAAATAATTATCACTTATCACTTCCATTAGAACTGTACAAGTTTACACGTTTGGTGGGGCGTGGCGCCCCGACTACCGCACGGGGGTCGGGGCACGCGCCCCGGGCTGGCTGAGCGGCCTCACGCGGGCCTCGCGCTGCCCCGCGCGCCTCACCTGCTCAGCGAATGAGAGCGCGAACGAGACCCCGAACTCTCACCGTTGCACCTTACGCGGTCATTGCCTGCAATCCAACACACATATTGTCACAAATGCTTACAATCTTTAGCTTTAGGTTAGCTACATTACACACTAATGACGCCAGTCGAACCTCTAGCTTTTGGAACTCTTTTGAAAAGAAAAAAAACGGGATTCTTATCATTGATTGATTGTGGCATTGATTCCGGGGTGACCGTCAAATTTAGCGATAATCGCTAAACGAAACGTTCCACTCACTCGTACACAATTTGGTGAGCGCGACAGTTTCATTTAGGTTTCGTTTTAGATTTAGCGGCCATCCCTAATCGAAGCCTGTATTGGTTTTGATCTCCCGGTATTCTGGCACATATACTCATACTCATACCATTTATTGCTTTTCATGTGTTACAATTGGTCTTAAAAATGTATATTATCTGGTCATACATGAAACCCTGAATAGGGCACCGCAATATTAAATAAGAGATTATAATATTTTAAAATAGTAATAAATACTAACGAGATAAATTGAATTAAATGTCATTATAAGTTATACATAATTGATTTTATAGTTAAGTATTATATATGCATGACCCACGGCAACGGTAGTCAATCGTGTCGAAATATCGAGAGCCCAGAAATAATAAGAATCACGATATAAATCGCATTAATACTACAGTCAAACCTCTCTTCGCCTCGATCGCTGAGAGAAAGTTGATGCAACATTACATTATACAACCATTTTACTTGAAAGTACATTCGGACCGAATGAGGTGCAATTTGTGCAAGAGATTCGACTCGCACCGGCACCACAGGGTTCATCGACTATGATTTGCAAGAAACAATTTATAAAAAACCAAAATGAAAGTTACAAATGTATGATGTTATAGACATAATACAGACTCGAAGCGAAATCAACAGCACACTGACAAAACAATAATCACAAACGGAACTGTAATATGTAGTCATGTCGTACTATGTGTTGTGGGTGATAGATAACTCAAAAAACAAAAATGAAGCTCAAGTAAGCGACTAACAGCGACAAAAAGGCCTGACCTAAGGAATGATGGCCTTGTAAACAGGTGTCCTATAACAAAACATTTCACATCACATCACTGCGACAACAGTTGAGTCGCATTATAAGATTACTGAGGTAAATTATTATAATCATTTTGAGATGTGACAATAATTTACTGATTTCCAAAATACTTTCGATTTAGTGCTCACAGAACAAGAATGAATCGTATTTCAGACAGTGTTGATAATATTACGGATAAAACTGTTGAACAGTGATTCATTTGATCAACAGGTTAGCAGACTACAGTGAGTTTGTAAGCTATACTACTACAGTCCCATTCCCAATGTGTCCTAATGATGAAGTATGTTCTGACCAGGAATGCAAGATGTATACTCAAAATGAACAAATCGAACAATGTCCAAATCTTAAAGACTATAGCAAAATATCTAGGGAGCAAAAGAACGCCGCCCGGAAAGTGAAATTTCTAAATATTTAAGTAGTTTCTGATCTAAAAGTGATGTTAATTTGTTTGATTCGGCAGATATATTTTTCATAGTAATATCTTTGGATTACTGTAGAATCTAGAGTAATCCAAAGACTAGATTTTGACAAAATCTCAGTATGATATTAGCACAATTTTGCGATAAATAGTTACAGAAATTGGTATCATATTTCTATGGACCTAAAAACATTTATGGTAGTATGAAACAACAGGATAGTGGTTTTTACTTCCAACATATTTTGCATTTTAAGATGTGTATTTTACGAGACCATTTGTGTCGTGTGTGAAGCCTCTTTTAGGCCGAGACAACATCGTGCAACATTGTGGCATGCTACAATAGCGTAGCGCTATACGCACGTAATCGCAAAAATCGTCATGTTAAACCATTTTTGCGATAACGTGCTGCGTCAATGTATAGCGATACGGCATTGTAGCATGCCACAATGTTACCTCGGCATAAAAAGGCTTATGGCATGTAATGTTGTGGTAGTGGGTACTAAACTAACCGAGCCTCTGATGCGTGGGCAGTTTGCTGAAAAAGGGATGTTTGAGCGCGTCGCGCAGCGTGATCCTCTGCGCGGGCTCGTACTCCAGCATGCGCGCGACCAGGTCGAACAGCTGTCGGTGCTCCTCGCTGTTGCTCTGTAGGTACCTCTGCAATTATTATGTGGCCACATCGAGAAATTGTAACGTATTGGATTTTCTTTGATTAGGCTTATTTACACTGCATGCGCTTCAACTTGCGTTAGACGCATGCCGCTGTGCGCTGTCAAAAGTGGTGCGTGCGCTTAGCGCATGCACTGTACGCATGCGCCAGCGTCGGTGTTGAACAGGAAGACAGTCAAGTGTCAAAGGTGTGACGCATGCGCTGTAGACAGCGCACATAAGGCGTGCGCACAGCGCAGGTTGAGGCGCACTAGTGTAATTAAGCCAATTGGGTTTGTTTCTTCTTTTTAAGTTTCTTGAGTTTGTGGTATTCTTAGCCAATATCATCCGATTGCTGGGTATATACCTCCTCGCTTTTGTGCTACCATTTTTGATCGTGTGCTAGTCGCATCTTTGTGCGAATTTGGTAATATCGTCCGTCCACCTAGCTGCTGGACGACCCACATATCGTTTTCCGTTCTTAGACTACCACTCAGTGAGGGCTTGGGTCCACCTCACTAACACGTTAGTCTGGGGTATGCCCTAACAATAAAAATCCAAAAAGAATGACAACAATAATGGTGTAGGTTCAACTTACTAATAGTGGTTTGCAGTTTTCTCTGACGTATCGTCCGGCTGATGACTTTTCGTCCCAGTCTAATTTGCCGTGGTAGAAGTATTTTGTTCTTGTTTTGCGTGCCATTCTAGAAATAATAAATAATGGTTAATGGTTTGTACAAAAATTAGATGTCTCACACAATTCAAGGTCTTTACTACCTAGCTTAATTTTAATTTAATTCAATTTGACAATACCAATTATTTCTATTTTTACCAATTTTCATTACTTGTAATTTAATGTCCAACACAATGTTAAGGATGAATAAACTATGAAACTATTAAGTGTTTAGTGTTGCCAGATGACTTGCTACACCATTTTGGAGATTTACCTGTAGGGGATGGGTCCGAGGATCCTCTCCATCATGGCGAGGTGCTCGCGGTTGTCGTGCGTCTGGAACAGCGTGATACCCAGGTGCAGCTCGAACATTATGCAGCCGATGGACCAAACGTCGCACGGCTGCGACCAGCCCAGCTCTGAAATATAAAACGTGTGCTATATTTTATCTGTGAAAACCTTTGCAAAATAAGGTGCAAAAAGATGCAATACATGTTTGTTAGCTCAGTTGTTGTCGGCTGTAAGTTTAAAATTGGCACTTTTGTCCTAGTAGTAAACAGTTAGTATTATCATGGCACAAGAATAAAGGCAAAACGAATACGGATTGCATGACGTTTCACTTCACAAGAGTACGTCATCAACTGATGCCTGGTAACACTATTATTGGATACCAGACAAAGCACAAAGATTACCATAAAAATATATTCCATAATTTTTAAATTAATTATGTTCACGATTTGCAAATCGAAATATTTTATTAAATATATTTTTTATTGCGAGCATAATAAAACATAATTTTTAACAAGAAAATAAGATGTAAGAATGAGCAATTCGGTAAAAATGGCAACTCGAGTGACGTACCCTTGTGAATGAAACGTCATGCAATCCGTAGTCGATACGTCTGTGAAGTATGAGCGTCTTCTAGTATTATGTTAACTGGGAATGGAGTTTATTAATATTATGGAAATATAACTTATAAATCAAAGACATGTTTATTGGACTGCTTAGGTGCTTATTTATAGCTTTTAAAGGTACCACTGCAGGGGCACAGACGGGTTATATCCACAGTTGGTACAATTGTAATTATTATTACTTTCCTGAGACATGCAGGTATGCCATGTATGCTTTCACTGGTAGAGCAGTCAGTAAATGCAAATTTTCCAAAAATTCAAGTAACTTATATAAATAAGTTATAGTATAAAGTTGTAGTAACATAGTTAAGATTGGAACCCGGAATTCCCGTATGGTGACTGGTGTTTTGTTGAGTATATCTTTTATTGGCAGATTGACACACTGTTTGCGCCAAATATTCAGTGTTCTGTTTACTGCCAAAAACATGACTGATGTGCCATTCTATTCTTGCGAGAAATTCTTTTGAGCACCACTCAAAACCGATACTTAGTAAATCATTGTGTCCAATTTTAGAATGCTGAAGAATAACGGTTACTGTTTCGGTCATTGCTGTGTGTGAAATAAACATATTACTTACTTACTTATATGGGAATACAAACAAATGTTAAACTACAAAGTCTATATAACAGCGGTAGAAAATATACTCAAGGTGTACCAGGTGAAAACTGTGTACCAAATTACTTGTTCCATTTCTATAAAAAAAACGGCCAAGAGCTTGTTGGGCACGCGCATTATAGGGAGTTGTAGCAGTTCTAACACCGAAAATTTTGTGGCCGATCTCCTACGATTTGTTTGAATGTAACTCCATCCATCCGTTTGTCCGTCGTAGTTAGTACACTTCAACGGGCAGACATGACGAAACTACAAGGGTTCCTAGTTGGCAACAGAATCCTAAAAACAGTGTACTGTACCTAATATGACTTCGGGCGCTCTGTAATGCCTGGTGGAAACGATAGTGCTGTGGTGCTCGTGGTCAAATGTCGCGCTGCCGAAGTCAATGAGCCGAACGTCGCTCCGTTTCACCCGCCTCAAGTCGTGTTTCTGAGAAACAAAGATAACCTTTTAGAATAATTAATAGATACCCGGCCTTGGTAGATCGTTTTTGTTGATGACGTTGGTTTTGGTAATGGTTTTGTAATTTATGGTGGAAAAAAGGGTGCAAAGGTTGATAATTATGACGGCATAGACTTAGTTTTCAATGATACATCTAAGACACGAACGGAAGTGGTATTTTCTCAATATATAAGCCACTATACAATGCAAGCGGTATTTGAAGTCAATTAAAGCTCGACTTTATACTTCTTGACCCGAAAGAAGAATCCATGATGCAAATGTCATCTCATCATAAGTTTATTAATTATTTTAAAACCATTGTCATGCAATATCTAACTCATTGTAAATTGTTAAATTCATTGTATTATTGATGAAATAAATTGAAAACAGCCTATTAAACGCCCCCATTGTTGGGGCACAGGCCTCCACTTGCAGAAGGAAGGAAGGGGGTACAGGCCATAATCCACCAAGCGAACCTAGGGCTGGATTTCACACGCCATCGGAAACTTTTCCCTCAGACATGCAGGTTTCCTCACGATGTTTTCCTTCACCGCTAACGGTGAAGGAAGGTAGCATTCGGTAAATATACGTATGTTTACGAAAATATCCGTAAAACTCATTAGTACATGGCATTGCATGCTTCCGAACCCGGACTTGACGCTCATAAGAATCGGTAATAGTAATACACCGTGTTAGTTACCTTCTTAGAACTATTGTATACGCTGACGACCTCGTAGTCGCTGTCAACGAACAGGATGTTCTCTGGTTTGAGATCCGTGTGTGTGAGCTTGTTGTCGTGTAGGAACAACACGCTGTAGATGAGCTGGTACGCGATGTGCCGCACCTGCTCCAGGGGGTACGGCTGGTAGTTGTTGTCTTTCTGTAATGGGGTACATACATTATTACATGTGGCTTTAAATGGGGACACTTAAAGTAATAACTGGGCGTACATAAATAAATTACAAAAGGTGTTTGTAGAAAGGGTTGTGTAATTTGAAGCCGGTAGATCTCAGTTGGTTAGAGCACTGCCACGGAACGGCAAAGTCGCAGGTTCAAATCCTGCTCGTGGAAAATGTTCAACTACTTTTGTCTAATTTATTTATTTGGGAAATACCTCCACTTCCAATTTTCTGGTTATATGAACTAATAACAAATTTCAAATTTGACAAATTTCTTGGTACTCATTGCTTACTATCAAAAATTTGATATTAAACGGGACACTTGGGAACTACCTACGCCACCAATTACTTCCAATTCGGTATTTGACTAAATTATTTTTATTCCATCAATCAACTCATGAACATCCTGACGAAGGACCTAAAATTCGTTTTTCGATATCTCAACTAACACCAGAGATATTCATTATTTAAGTTAGTATTGGAGAGATGCTCTGTACCTTTTTAGCAAAACAGTTCTTTATATGTAGCCAGGATCTGCTTGTATGGCGCTACAGCACAGTGACGTCATAATGTAATATTGCCGTTTCTTTCTATCGCATGTAGCTATTTTATTTTTCAATGTATTTTAAATGTTTTAACATTTGACCTATTTCTTAATTTTAAAGAAATTCATTTAATATTAGTTACTTGGAAACTACCTTGGAATTTTCTGATTAGAGATGCGTAATTTAGTTGCTCGGGACAGTTCCAGCACGCAATTTATTTTACTCCTGAAAAAGGCTCTTAGCACTCATTACTCAAACTCTTTTCATGAGTCTGTACTGGATAATGCAATAAAGGAACAAAGAGTTTAAAAAACTCATGAAAATTCAACCATAAATTAACCGATTATTTTGAGATTTTGAGATTCGACTACTGAATTAATACAGTAAAAAGAAAAAGTAATGCCTCAGGTTATTGATACGTAATGAGCGATAGAATGAAATCATGGACGTAAATATTTCCTCAACACGAGAGTGTATCCTGAAACCCTATTAAAAATAAAGGAGTCAGATTTATTATAAATTGTGGTAAACAAGTCTATAAATAAAAGTAAAATAATGTTGAAAGTTTTAAAATCTCCTTATTGACCGAGCTTGTTAAAATTACAATTTTAAAAATAAGAAGCAAGGTTAGCAGGGTTCTAGGGTCCCAAAGACTAATTTGTGAACCTATAAATAAAAGTAGGGCCCCATTGGGTAATAAATAAAGGTATCGAAGGTAGATGGCATATATTAACCCCTTGCATATTGCGAACGTTGACGGACGGTGTAATTTTATCCGCCAACGTGTCTCTCTCTCGAAGTATACGGACACAAACATCGTGAATCACTCGTGCGCACACAGAAACGAGCATACGTGGCGTAAAACGTAGTTTGAGTCACTCTCCTTGTCAATTTTCCACTCGTTCATTCATTAAAAACGTAAGACGCTTATCTACCTAAATCACTGGTTGTAAATATTCTATTTCGACTCAAAATTGCTTTTTTTATATAATGTAATAAAATCTTTTACAGCTTTGTAACACCAGCATAAAGAGCGCGTTTGAATTTCGACTTTTTAACCACTTGATACAAGTCACCTATGTCACTTACTGGCAGTACGTGAGATAAAGATTATAAATGTAGGTATTAAAAAAGTGTACATCGCTGTGGCAGATTGTACAGAGCGCCAAAATAAACACACGTGGCTACAGACAATGAATTTCTTATTTGATAAATGGATTCTGCGGACAACTGGAAGGTCCACCAGACAAGCAAAGCTCCAGCAAACTCCCCAGTCCGAAAAGATTTCTGGTAAGCTATTGTAGAGATATACCGACATTGGCTATCACCCTATCTGTTTGTTTGTTTTGTTAGCACCGGACTCACATGCTAGGTCCGGGTTCGTTTCCAGACAAGCCATGTACCAATTAGTTTTTCAGTTTCGCACATTGCTCTAATGGTGAAGGAAAACATCGTGAGAAAACCTGCTCATTAACCTGCTATTATAAGTGAGAAATGGAGGCAATGTCAAACCATCCCATTACATTTATTGTTATATGAACCCTCCATCGGCCAGAAATGCAATTCCGGCACATAAGGTACCACGTAAATCCTCAGGGTTAGCAGCGCATCGAAAATCATCTTGCAAAGTTTTAGTGGGATAAGATGTCTATGGGCGACTGTGACCACGTGGCAAGGGTATTTCTTTCTTACGGAAGCATTTTAGAATATGTAGGTAGGTTAGCATAACGGTCAAATTTTGAATTATAATATCAGTTACCATTTCCTTTGTCTGTTCAGTTTTATTAAGATAACGATAACGCGTGTCTTATATAAGTTACTAATAGAAGCATTACTTACCAGAAAGTCAAACACGCTCTGTCCGAGCATCTCGAACGCAATGCACATGTGTCCGTGGTACTCAAACCAGTCCAACATCTTCACGCAAAGGCTGCAAAGGAAATAATATCGACATTAGCATGTTATCAAAAAGTTGCAATTAAAATATAGATTGGTTACGAATTACGATTTCTGTGCATGTACAGTGGACAACGCATCAGGCTATACGCCCTTTAGTACTTTGTCGGTTTAACTTATTTGTTTGACACATTCATATGAATGTCGAGAAAACATAACAAACACTTATTGCGACAGGGTTCCACAGAGTGCCGCTTGATGTGTCTTCCACTGTACACTTGGCCTAGGATAAGACGGACTTGTCCAAACATTTAACTCTGGTTTAACAAGCGAATTGTGATTGTTTTCATACAAAGTTGACATTCGATTAGCGTTAATCCGAGAGTTTACGGCTGACGCAAGTGGTTCATGTCTGTTTTCATTTCAACAGATACATTGAAGGATGCACGACAGTTTAGAATAGTCTAGATTTCTCTTCTCGGTTTCTGATCTTATTTATCGTCAGTGTCTCTGGTATCTGCAGAACATGCGCATTAAGCACCTAGTTTTTGCGTAGGATTTTTTCAGCTTCGACGTAGGAAAATCATATTATCCTTGGTTTAAAATAAAATGTTATATAGAACTCTGAAATAATTTTTTTTCTATTGCGTTTTGTTGTCGTTAAGTATAAGCATCAAATTTGCGACCTTCCTCAATCGGCCGGCGAACTGGGCCAAGGCATTCATCAACAAAACATCTAAGTATTTGAGACTTCTAAAATTAACGCGGTTATAATGTTTCTAAACCGTGGTCTTCGCGCAAAAATATAATTACTTATTGACGAAAAACATTAATTTGAAATCAAGGGCGTTCGAACGTTTATTGCTGTATTGGAGGAGGATGTCTATTTAGAAAGTGGCGAGTCGAGCGGGGGAGGGTATTTTTGTGTTGAGTTGACATCGACCGCTTCGCTGGCGGTGCGCCAGCGAGAGCCATAACGCGCGTATAAACGTGCAAGGTCACTTATTGCTACATTCGGCTTCGCGCTATATAATGCTGATATCAACTTGATATCGTCCACAGTGATACAGCGTACATGTCTAATACACTCACCCTCACCCTGACACACCCTCTATCCCCAACTCTTACACTCACCCTCACACTTACACACACCACACGTCCTCAAATACAACCCCAGGCACATGTACACGTCACTCACGCTGGTTGATAATGAAGCCGCTATATAGAGGATCACTGGCCCCTAAGGCACAGGTTCCACCTAGTTTAGAGGTCAGGCGGTCGAAACAAAACACGCTGTACAACCATTTTGTACTAAATTTTTCAATAAAGATTTTTATTTATTTTATTTGTTTAATTATCATCATCAGCCCATGTCATTCCACTGCTAGGTAAAAGCCTCCTTTTTTGTCAGTTTCCGGTCTTGTACTTGTCTAATGCGCAGGTATAATGTTATAGCTACTGTACCGGTAAATCACAAAAAAGTGACAAACTCAAAATAAAAAATTGAGAAATGTTTTTACCAAGAGGAAAATTCAGTGAAATCTTGCCCGAGTGATGCGAGGCGCAGCTGTCAGTCAACCAATAGAATTGCTCGATTCACTGGAGCTGGGAGGAGCTACGAAATTCGAGCAACTCTATTGGTTGATTTTTACACAGCTTCGCTCAGCTTTGATAGTAATTGATCTTACAATTATATAAAAAAATTTGGGGTTTTTGAACGTATTTTCTTGGCAAGGGTCGGGTCGACTTTTCAGTTGTCAAGTATCGGCCTGTACAGTCGACCATCGTAGAAAGTTAAGAAAATGTACTAGATATATAATGCGCAGGCATACTTTCGCTCGTAGTACACATAATTTGGATAAAATTCAAATGATACTCACTTTTTACAGTCCGGGTCAACGTCAGCCAACTTTTCTAATACGTTAATCTCTAGTTTTGCAGCCTCTCTGTACTTCTCAACATTCTTGATAATCTTCAGAGCCATCCTGTGCTCCCTGGAAATTTATAATTACTCGCATTATACATGTGCACATAAAAATTTCAGGAATTTCCTGGCATTAAGTATTGAAAACTGATGTGTTAATATAAACAAATTGAAAATAGATGTGAATATTCAAAGTAAAGCATTCTCTGCCAAAATATGTAATATGCGAGTGACGGTCTGAACGACACTAGGTGCCCACGACACAAATGCTATAGATATTTAAATATATCTAAAGTTTGTAAATATAGCCAAGAAGTGTTGTTTTAGTTGGCATTATCATCTAGGAGTTTGGGGAAGAAAAGAAAGTGTCAAAGATTTCCGATGGCATTTCATCCGTCCAAAACTTTATTAGTTTAATTGGTAGGATCAGGGCTCTAATTTCAGAAAAAAACAATTCTTGTAATTATAAGTCTGAAATGGCAACACTAACGCTATTTCTTGGTCTTGGTATTATTTTCATGATTTAATATTGGGGACGGTGTAGGCGGGTCCTTTGTCCTTATCTATTTTAATATTTTGCATCGCATATACGCACATTACCACTTATGCGAATGCAAAACCTGCTGAAATAAATTGTATGTAATTGCTTCAATATGCGCACTATTTGCAGAGATTTAAAATTAACGGCAGACATCAGTTGCGTTTCCGCAGCTGGCATCTTTTTCTAATTTGAAACACTGACTAATTCTAAAATACTACTTTTCATGTAATAAGAAATTCTCTCAACAACGTATTCCATCACCATGTTGGTATACGCTTGTATAATATATAAAAAAGTAGTTCAAAGCCATTTAACTACTATCCATGGCCGTTAAAAATTAAATAAAAAGCAATCCCATCTGAGCCATATCGTGCTTTTTATAATATGATAATTGTTATATATAAGTTTTGAAATTCTCAAATAAATTTCGACTGTCATTACAAAAAATCAGCTGATCGGCAGTTATCGTACGGTAAGACGATTTATTTTCGAATTTAAAAAAGTTATTTCAAAAGTTGTTTAGTCAGTAATTGACACTGAAAACCCGTTTACCGCTTACAAGGAAGTTTTGTTACAACTTGTATGATTTTCATAAAAAAATAAGTAGGAAAATCATTTCAGATCGTGTTAGTATGATCACTGCATAAAATGATATAACGACACAAAAACCGTTCATATATGAGAAAACATAATAAGTAGGTACTTACAATTCCAAGTCCTTCACTTCCACCACCTTGCCGAAGGTGCCCTCACCGAGCGTGTCGATGATTTTGTCTGCAATCAAACCGAGGCGCAACTATTAATTACTCGGCCGTAAAAACAAAGTCATGCTGGAATTTGGACGTTGGTTATTCACAACTCGTGGGCTCATTGATACATACGAAGTTACTCCGAGAATTATAAACAATTCCCGAGTACTAACAGTCTTGAAACTGCCGTGTATCAATAAACACGAGAGCATACCAACGGTAGGAGCTCCAACATGACTTTACTGATAAAAACAATGATCTGTTATTCTGATTGTGAATAGAAAAGAAAAATTGAAATCTCTGAAATCTTCTATAAAACACGGAACACTGAACTGCAAAGACTGGCTGTCAGTAGGATGGCAAAAAACTTGAATTCTTGAATTTCTGTTGTCTGTTGTGAAATGTATCTGTTTGTTTTCATGAATCATGTGTAGGTACTGAATGTATTGGAATGAGTGTGTGGTATTACTGTATTACTGGTGGAGTGGGTGTTTGTGTGTGTGTAATACGGTTGGTAATGTTAGTTTAGTTGTGGACACGAACATCTCGCTCCCATGACATATCCGGGCCAATACACCAGGTGGCCGTCCTTGTCGTCCTTGACGGAGGAGCGTGCCCGGGAGCTCTGCAAGCGCCAACGCCGCACCGCCGAGTCGCGAGGTCGCCGGGCCAGCCGCACCGCGCACCGCGACCGGAAGCGCCGCACGACAGCATCACGCACGCACCAGCATCAGCACCAGCCACATGGAGAGCGCCACGATCGCCACGACCCGAGTAGTGTTGTACCCAACAATCAGACAATGGAACGGTTGCCCGTCAGACAAGCGACAATTGGTATGGAGTGTCGTACATGCTGTTAGAGGGCGGACGGGTGGGCGCTGCGGGCGGCCGCACGCGAAGGGAAGGGACACAGGATCGGGACCGGGGCGGAACCGGGACGTGGGACTCGCCAAGGAATGGATTCCGATGCACTGCAAACACTCGTCTCAAGCAAAATCACCTCGCGCACTGGTAGTATAGGATTAAACAGTGTCCACCCGAACCTCTCTAACTGATAAAATAATTCAAATTTACATTAAGTAGGTACTGGTACTAACACTAGATCTTGAACTTCGTTTACGTTTGGGGTTTGTGAATAATTGAACACAGAAAAGAGACATGTTAGTCCTAAGAACACGAACAACAAAGCGAAAAACATGCACTATCATTTCACTTCCAATGTTTCCTGTTCCGATAAACTTGATGTCAACACGCTTGTTAGTTACTATTACTACTACCGTCAATGGTTTAACGTTTGCTTTGGCACCGCACAAGAATTATTATCAACTACCTCCCGATACTAACATATCAACTTTGTAGCGGAATTTATTTTTTAAACGTACCGGAGCATTCACAAATTAACATTTTGATTTTTTTCTTCTTGTTTGTGATCTACAACCAAGAATAAGTTTTGAAGGTACTCATAGCCTGGTTCACAACAATAGTTCATAGATATACGACGTATTCGTCAGACAGGCTATATTGACTCCAAACAAATGAACTATTTCTTCCCTGCATTCCAGTATTTCTACTAACAATTAGATTGAAAATGGTGAAAGAAAACGAATAGAAAATCACGGACCAGGTGTATGTTAGCGGCACACAGAGGCGCAGGCAGGCGGTTAGCTTGTGCTTACAGGCGGCGTGGCCGCGCGCCGCATGAGGTGGCGCGGCCGCTGCGGCCGGTGGCGGCTGCGCAGCTCCGGCGGCAGCGCCACCACGTCGCCCACACCCAGCGGCTCCGGCTTGCGAGTCGACGCCGACGACGAAGTACTAGTATCACTACACGTGCCGTTTGACTCCTTCTCGGCTCGCCCGTACATCTCATCTAAATGAGCATACTTCATTATCAAACTCTGTATCTCCTTCCGCCGCGTTTCCCGCTCGCTGAGTATGTGGTCGCCGACCGGCGTCTTGTCGTCGTCCTCGTCACTCGACGGAAAGTAAATCTGCCTCTGTCTACCTACTTCTCGCACGGGGGATGACACTGGCGTCTTTATGGTGTTTAATTTCGAAATCGTTTCGTTTGCGCGACCCTGTTGCGGCGGTGATATCAAGTCCCGAACACTGGACTGCAGGTCTATGGCTACGGGTCGCAGAGATAACTTTGCACCTTTTGTTTCACTCTTCTCCGCTCTAAGCGATCTTCGTTGATGTCTTCGATATATACTGTCTCTGTCTTTTCCATAGTGAGGTCGGTGGTCCCTCAGAGGCACATCGAACCCGTTTTTGTATTCAGTTTTATCGTTTTGTTTATGATTAGAGGATAGACGTCGGTCTGCCGTATTTCTATATGGAGTCTTATCTCTAGTCTTCTCGTGCGAATATTGGTGACGCTTGAAAGAACTCTCGCCAAAGACGGCAGTGGTAAAACTTCTCATCAAACCTCTGGATAGGGACGGTTCGGGTTCTAAAGTTTTATCGCGATCCTCCTTCTCCTTTCTGGCTCTTTCTTTTTTCTGTATCGCTATTCTATCTAGCACTGATGAATACTTGTCTTCTAACCGGCTACGAGTGCTGCCTAGTAATATTGTACTGTCAATATTATTATTGGTTTCCTTGAGAGGATATCGTTTGGAGAATGGCGATGATTTATTATCTTTAGCATGCGCTCTGCGGAATGAGTCATTGCGCGTGAGAGCGCTAATACCGGAGGTAGCATGCAGGGGAGATGCGTCGAGCCGGGCCTTGGACGAGCTCAGGTAACTCGAGTACGTGCGGTCATCGTTCAACTTCCTCGCGGCAGGCGCGCCGACGCCGGATGAGAACGACGCGTACGGCGAGATGTGCCTATTGTTCTCGTAGCGCCGTACATTACTCAGCGCAGAGTTTTTGGAGAATAGTTTGTCGTCGTAGCGAGTCCTCGCTGCGGACAGCTTGGAGTCGACGGGGTCTGCCTTCTCGGAGGGTCCGCGGCGCGTGAGCCGGCTCATGATACTGGAGTAGCCGTCCGACAGCAGCTGCGACATGCTGCTCGTCGACGAGCGGTTGTAACGGTTGCGCCGCGGGCTCGCCGTGCCGTTGCCGCTCGCGCTAATACTGGCCATTGTTGTTTAGTCTGACTCGTTTAATTATATGTACAAGCACTTCTTTATCCAGGGTATATCACATAATATTCTCGAGACGTCATAATTTCACTTTGGCCACTTTTTCACATCTGCTATTACTGATTGCCACGCGATTTTTGGTCAAACGGTGAGAGGTCTCCTACCGAACATCGGACTGGGCCTATCTCGAGATTGAGAGCGCACCTAAGCGCGAACGAATTTCAGAAAGATCACTAGCGCAGCCGAGTGCGGCCGCCGGTGCCAAGTAATGGTCGCGGACTAAAAATATCGGCAACCCGTGGGAGCGCCCTCCCGCGCACTCCTGACGCCGAGCCGCCGCCGCCGCGCGCGCAATTCGTCGCATTACACTCACTAAATGTATCCTAACTCACAAAGTCCACCTGCATTACAAAATGATTACGTTTTGCGGCTTTTGCTTTAGGAAAAAGGTGTCATTTCCATTAGTTTGGATTTAAAAATTAGCTGTATCGAGGCTCTTTCTTCTATTAGCCGGTGTTTTCATTATAAAATAGTTGTCGCCCACGCATTCACGGCATCATTTTTGGCAGAGTCAGTGATGAATAGTGGCGTTAACGTCACAGGACGGCATGCTTCAGCCACTTTCGTATATCATTACGGTAGATAGATACTTTGCTGGATTGTCGTGTGTTTGCGTGCTTGTAATTGAGCTTTAATGAGACATCGGTGAGGCATCGCCTTTCTCTGAGCTCGGACGCCAAGACAGTTCTGTCAATAAGCGCCAGGTAATTGGGTCAGTGGAGCGCGTGTGAGCAGAGCACTCCACAATGTGGCGCGGCTGTTTGCGTCGCGGACAATACCGCCGCGTGTATAGCGCCGCCCGCGCATCGAGCGAGACACAGAGCAAACCGTATCGCGCCGCACGCGTTATCCCCTAAGGTCAAATGTTGATTCATATTGATTGAGCTATAATAGAGGTCAATCCATGTAATATGTTATTGAGGCAAGTACAAACTCTACAATAAAAACTTGTGGTCAATCTGGTCAAATTTTAACGAACTACCGGTAAGATAAGTTATCTTATACACCGTGTTTTTGAGGATATGCATTAACTTCACCAAACACTTCTGTAGCTTTTCCAAAATATATTTGACAATGGAAGTGATCCTCAAAAACGCTTCGTTTTCGATCTACTTGCAATTTTATTTTACTAAATTTAATTGAGTTATACAATGAGTAAGGGTCTTAATTTATGCCCGTAAATAACCTGAAACAAAACTATAACAAACTATTTGCCTTTCGTTCGCACAAGTCATGAGTAACTTATGTCGTAATTGTCAAGTTTACAATAACCAAAATGCGACGTTGTTGTTCGGATAAAGAGTATGGCATACTAGGTAAATTAAGGCAAGGTATTTAGTTTGTATGAAAAATAATAATAATAAGATAATATAGCAAATGACTATTTCGGTGTTCTGAGTACAGTGTTGAAGTTAATACATAACCAAATAAACACGGTGTATATAAGACGCAAGGAAGGGATATTTTTTTAACACGAAGCAAAGAAAGAAAAAAATATGTATTCCATGCATTGCATGGACTACGTAGGAGATATTTGTTTGTTTATTGAAAACCACACTCCAACGAACATCGTCAATAAATACACAATACAGAAATGCTAGCTATTCAGTTGTGTGTGATACACATAGCAACAAAACTTATACATACTAGGGGAAGAAATGAACAATTGGACGTTTGTTAGTTCCAACGATACAATTTTAAAACACGTATCTCTAGAGATGGTAAACATTTTGGAAATGTAAAGATGAGCATAACAAAGATTCCCGTCTGATAGATAACAGTCCTGGCAGCTAACATGAAGGCGGCCCTCTCACGCTTATCACATTGTAAACACATCTATTATTTATTTGTCGGTCATCCGCTACCGAACAGCATCTCCGATGAACAATCTCGATCTTGGTGAGCGATTTGAACCGTGTATGTTCCCTTAAAGGAGCATTTGCATCCCAAATTACCCTGGTAGCCTGGTTTACGTAATGTTTGGTTACTTCGATTGTATTTCGTAATTTGCTTGATTGATTACTTTCTCTGGTTGCCCTGAACTAAATGTTTTAGTCCACTTTATCAACCTCGGCAGTCTTAATGTCCGTTTCGCGTTAACCGATAGCATCTAACAATCGCATCTTGATAAATACAGGGTTCGAGGCAATACGCAAATGGCTTAGTAATTTTGCTTGTCGGAATAACAACGCCGCTGATACGTTTGGCGCAGCGGAAGTTCGGAACGCCTGCCATTCTTTACATATTGTCGACCTCGAGTTCGCTTGCATTTCTACTTTCCCTCGCCAATTTTTCAGCGATGTTCGATTTCAGTCGAATACCGACGTTATTGCAGCACCGATTAATATCTAAATACTTCAGCATGCCCAGCGTTGAAAGTTAAACACGCATGTACGCTAGCGGTTTTAACTAATGCATGTATTTCGCGTTAACGTATTTTCTTGGACCGGTTGGTTAAAATTATTGTGAGAGAAGCCACATACCTCCAAAAACACATAATTGTCAATCAAGGGATAGTTGAATTTCACAAAATCCTTGAGGGCGTTCAAGATGTTGCACGTTTTCATGTTCACAGTTAAAATTAGCGTGATTAATAAGAACACAACAGATGCAAATGATTCATTACAGGTGACTAGGTATTGGTCAATGACACTGGGAGCATGGGAAAAGTTCGTTAACATTTCACGTGCTCGGTATTATGAACCCTCATAGTCTACTGAACTGAGTACGCGAAACTGGCTTCACAGCTGTTTAGAACATCCGCGAACGGCGCGGCGCGACAATGCTATAGGGTGCAGGTAAAAAGAACCCTCCTGTGATTGGTCCACGCTAAACCCCTCCGAGTATGGACAAGGTATATCATGGGAAAGACAGCTGTTTTGTTATAGTAATTTGCAAATAATTATCTCAGTGAATGTTAAGTGTGCAATGAAAAAGTTAATCCACTAACATGAAATAATAACATATAGAAAGCTTTAATACGAAGTTCTCAACCTTATGTAGGTACAATAGGTTCAGAAAGGCTTAAACTCAAAAGGCAAAATAAAAAGCTAGTTAACTGAAATTAATTAAACCGCCATTAACCAATAGCACCGGTGATTGAAGGCTTGATTAATTACAGGGTATTTAATCTAAGTTGCCTTTCAGAAACTATCAGTTGCCTAACAGTAATTGAATATCATGTATTATGATTACGAAATTACATAGAATTCAGTTTGTATGGCTGTGATGAGACTGACCTTGCCGGCTAGCAAACTGCACGCGCCGTCCACATCGAAAAGGATCTCTGCGACCACAGAGAGCAGTTTCGAAACATCGTGCCAGTGGCATCCATGCTCCTTGAGGAACCTCTTATAGAGCTCATAGAACGAGGAGAATCTGAGAGGCACCCGTATATGATCGTGTCTTATTGTTAATTCCGCCATGGCACTACACTCGATACAATACACTTTACGCGAACATTTGTGAAAAACTGGGGCGGGTGGACAGAACGCCGGTTGACTAACAACTGTACGCGTAGTATCGCGGTGGCGCGCGGTACGTTACCTACAATAAAAGCAGTCAAAGTGACTCGTCTCTACTGCAGCCGTGGCACTTAACAAGATTTATTAATTGATACTAATAGATACAATCGAATGAAAATTAAAAGTCTCGGAACCGTGGAGTATTACGCGATACGTTTAGACACTTCGCTTTCGATCAACGTCCAGGAACGAACTGAGGCCCGTTTGAGCAACAGTTTAATTAAACATGGCAAGCACAAATGGAGCAAACAAATTGTAGTGGCAAGTTTCGGATGAAACAGGATTTATCCGCGCACAACTTGCAGACTTCTTCTTAAATGTGACTAATCTTGAAGTAGTTCTTATTAACCTAACCTAAGAAACATGGTAGGTACGCGATAGATGAATTTATAAATAAGCAGATCAACTGTTAGATAATCGGTGGCAAAGGTAAACAATTTATCTATTGTGTTTTGGGTTCAACAGATCATCGCCCTTATCATTGTTTGATCATTACACCGAACACAAAATAAATGTTATTCATTCATAATAGACATGATAAAACATTGTCAATGTATCACTAGTCAGTCTGTTTTATTATCATGCACCCACGTCCGGGAACGCTGCCAGCTGTACGTACAAGTGGGCATATCACGTAGCGACAAGTCTATTGAATTTAAAGTTACGGGAAACAGACACTTATCTACCCCATTCTTTTTTTTATTGAAGATAATCAAAAGCATAACACGTCAGTGACATCACTTTTCCGAATAAAAGAAAGCCATACTAAGCGCTATTTACATACCACTCGTGAAAATGAAGAACGACTAAAAAGAAAACTTTATAGGTAAATGTGCTTTGAAAGGAAAATTGGCTAAATTGGTTGAAGGATGATTAAGTTTAATCGAGTTGGAATGAAGCGACTGGCGCAATGTGAGGCATATCGGCAAGGTCGGCCGGAAGGAACTGGGCATTACCAAATAGATAGGTGGGCTACAAAGCGGGTGGAGCGCATTTATCAGACCGTATCTCGACCGTTGGCCGCGCCGCGTATAAATGATACGCGATAGAAACAGTAACACTACCATCAAGTGTTGCGAACTTGACCAGTTGACCTTCGACGGTGCTGCAACGGTCATTATAGGTGGTATTTTAGACTTTATTCGTTACTGAAGATTAACCATGAGTTGCAAGACGCGTCTACGACATCTCTATCTAGAGCTGTGACGTAGAAAGGGATAGCGTGTATTTTAATGAAGACTTAACTTTAAGGACGTTGATGGTAAGACAAAGATTTGATAAGCGATATTAACAGCACCCAGAATTTAGCGATCTCGACCTATGGCGCGCAGTAATGTAGCGACGTAGACTTATCTTTTAATATTAATTCGTTACCCACCGAGGTTATAAAAACAAAGATACGATCTATTTTAGACTTCATTCTTTACATTCTGAAGATTATGAAGATTTGATATGCGATAATTGTTACTACCAAGTTTTTGCGAACGTGACCTATGACTGTTCGAGGCGTAATGTAGTGACTTGCGAAATTATCTTTTGGGACTTCATTCGTTACGTTACCTATACCTACTGAAGATAATACAGACAAAGGTTAGTCTGCAAACAATTTCATGGATAAGGAAGTAGGAAGGTAAATTCCAAAAAATCAATGTTACTTCCTTCATGGATAGGAGGATGACTATTTGAAGGGTGTGTTTTGTGGTTTTATATTATCTATGCAATTGAAGGCAGAAACAAGGGCAAAATATTTTTTTATGTGTATAGTACAGGGAAAACTATAACTCATTATGCTCGTAAAGAGGTCATTAGATAAGGCTCAGACAATTACACATCACGCATCACGTACTCACGACGTCCCGATATAGATACTTTTATAAATACACAATTCTGTGATACATAAAGTGCAATTTGCAGAAATTACAATCAGAAAATTGAATACTTTCTAGACTGAGAATGTTTCAACGACCTGACTATAGATACTTTTATAAATACACAATTCTGTGATACATAAAGTGCAATTTGCAGAAATTACAATCAGAAAATTGAATACTTTCTAGACTGAGAATGTTTCAACGACCCGACTATAGATACTTTTATAAATACACAATTCTGTGATACATAAAGTGCAATTTGCAGAAATTACAATCAGAAAATTGAATACTTTCTAGACTGAGAATGTTTCAACGACCCGACTATAGATACTTTTATAAATACACAATTCTGTGATACATAAAGTGCAATTTGCAGAAATTACAAAATCAAAATTGAATTACTTTCTAGACTGAGAATGTTTCGTTATTATGTAACCAAAGCTTTGTCTATCTGTAATGTGGAAAAAGTAACTACAAAACTATTGCTATCATATATTGTATTATGTTTTGGTCACTTTATTGGGTAACTATTTCAATTTACAATATTTAAACTCAGTTTAAAAGGTTTAATTAAAAATCTGCAATACATGTGTAATGTTTAAACTGTGAATGTTTAGTCACGATTTCATGTTATTCTGAACGGCATGTGTAACCAAGACGCAGCAATGTGATTCATACAAATCGAATCTAACTAGAGCCGGCAGCAGCAGGTTTCAATTTAGACATTTTAAGTACAGTACAAAACAATTGAGACAAACGCCTCTTGATGAGGCTCTATTAGGCAAATATGTTCGCGTGGAGCAAAATACGTCAGTCAGTGTGATGAAATTGTACGTTTTAAACATATTGTAATAGAGGAAACGAATCTACACAATTCAACCAATTTCAAAATCATCATCATCATATCATGAGAAATATACGGAATATAACGAATCGCATTTTTTAGGATTTTTGAAATACTTAACTACTTTTAATATCGGAATTGCTTTTTCAACCGAAACTTTCGTGATTCCGAATCACCTGCGGTATTGATGAGGTAAACGTTACATTTCATAACTTTAAAATGTAATTAACTTAGTTTTCTAAAAAAAATTATTTTTTTTAAATCAGAGTCTGGCTCACTTAATACTTATGATATTGGAAGTTTACATTTTGAATACTACGCAACGCCTAATACATTGTTATCATCCGGAATTCCAGGAATCTGTGCAGTTTATAAACTGCTTTAGGTATAGCAGGTATAGCAACATCCTCGATCGAGTGGGCGGCGCGTGCTCGGCATGAGCTGCTATCATAACAGCGCGGGCATGTCGGCGCATTCTCCTCTCCTAGGTGAAGGTGATCGTCGCGGGACTATTTCTGTGCGCATGCGCATACATTTCGCGCATCACCTAGCGCCATCTAGCGAACGCCATCGGAATCGCATACCCAGTGCCAGCTGCTGTTACTATTTCGGGCGGTCATACATAATTGTTTACAGCCGATAGGTACATAAAATTTTTCATTGTTTTTTTATGTGCTATAAAAAAGCGACGCACCTACCTACACGAACAGAATTGACCACATATTAACGAACTAGAATAGAAAAAATGTTATTAGGAACACGTTAGAATGAATTAAATGACCTATAATGTGTTAAAGGCTGTAAGCTCATTTCATGATATTAAATTAGTTAATGCAAGTGGTAAGGGAAAGATTACGTCTCTACAGCTGCATTAAAAACTGGACTAACAAATCATTTTCAAAACAATATAATCTACAAGGTCATCAATATAGAGTTCACAATCTAGCTTCAAAATTAAATTTAAACCATCGTATTAAAAATTAAAAAATTAACGAGGATAGTTTTATTCAATAAACCCTTGACCTAATAATATACGCTAAAATAGATGCACATTGCTCTCAATACACGCACGCTGGCAGCATTGCGCAGTTACTTCTAATACAGAACTACAATATGTACATTTACGATTGTAGACTCAGTAATAATTACTTTTTCTGCCTACCTATCAATATTTCTAAAGACCGACCTTGTAGAATATTATCGAAGTATCGTAGAAAATGACTATTGGTTGCGTACCCCAGACAAAAGATTTCTAAACACTGACCTCAACTTCGGGTTTGAGCTGTGAAGTTTGCTGGGGCACTTGCGGCGGTACAAACGAGCAGGATGGTTGAGGTTCTGAAACCGCTTGTTGGTTCGGCCTTGTGGTCGGCTGTGAAGGAGGTTTGGGGCTCTTCTCGAAATCAGCCGGTTGTCCTTCTGTATTCTGAACACGAATATGTGGTTTAGCTGGTACATTGCTAATGGGTTGTTCACAATTAGGCGGTCTCGAAGCCAACCAAGCAGACGGTACCGCCGGTGGATGCGGTGGTAGTGGTATCTTTGATGGAGTAGTTTTGGCATTAACTTCTACCGATGGTGGCGGAGGTAGTGGTATTCTTGTTGGAGTCGTTTTGGTCTTAACTTCTACTGGTGGATGAAGCGGTAGTGACATCTTTGTTTGAGTTGCATTGGCATTAAGTTCTACCGGTGGATGCGGCGGTAGTGGTATCCTTGATGGAGTAGTTTTGGCATTACCTTGTACCGGTGGATGCGGCGGTAGTGGTAGCTTTGATGGAGTTGCATTGGCATTAACTTCAACACTATTCTCCATTGCGAGAGTTTCCCCTGATCGATCATTGCATTTGTTCTGCTTAGGTTCATTTTCTACCTTACTTATTTCGCTATTTACAATAGGTTCAGAAGTTTTAACAACCTCTTTCTGGTTTGAGGCTAATTGTTTAACAATTTCTTTCTGTTTTGGGGTTAGGTGTTTATTTGGCGGTGCACTTGCAATTACAGTTTGATCCGGTGAACTATTCGGTATAGGAGGCAAATTCGTTGGCAACTTGTAACGAATTGGAATGGACGGTAACTTACTTAGAGGCACATTAGCCACTGATTGATTGGATGCTAAAACGTAAGGAACATCATTTTCATTCGAATCCTTGTCCACTTCACTTGTTACGACTAGGTTAGACTTTGGTAGGTCAGGTAACGCTGGTGATCCTTCATCTCTACTTTGAGAATAATCAGTACTGTCACAACCAGAAAGTTCATCAAGACTTTGCACTAAATCTAGTGCCGAGGCTTCGTGATAGTCTGTGGAACACGGGGAGGTGTCGTCACTCGTATCATCTGTACCGCGTGGCACATCAGAACTTATACTGTTTGGAACAAATGCTAAACTAGACGTTATATCGTTGGAAATGTCCGCATTCAAAGATTCCTCACTTTGTGTGGACGATTCCCTATTGGTTGAAGAGTCTAAGGCACTAACTTTTTCATCTTCACTTATTACTATATTACTAACGGCGGAAGGAACAGACGACGTCACAGTTTCTTGTTGTGAAATCGTGGCATCTTTAAGTTTATCAGTCGTATCTTCAACAACAGGCGTGGCCGTTTCCTCTGATTGACAACTATTGTCGGTAAAAGTGTCGATGTTGACCGTTTCCTCTGACTGACAACTATTGTCAGTAAATGTTTCGATGTTTGCTTGTTCTATGGTTGGTAAACTCATGTATTGTGGTATTGCATATTCGAAGTCGTTCAAAGGCATATAATGGATTCCATCTTGCTCTCCAACAGGAGTCACAAATTGGGGTGGGTAGTAGTCGAATGCTGCATTTTCGTTGCCATATGCTGACCATGGGTCGTTTGAAGGTATCAAAGGTAGTCCATCATAATATAAGTCGGGATTGAACTCTCTACCGTCCATTAATAATTCTGGTTTAAATTTCCATGGCACAAATGAATCTTCAAAAGCTAAATAATTATCTGGGAGCACAACCATGGTTTGGTTTAATTGCGATGGATCCAAAGC
Organism: Hofmannophila pseudospretella; assembly: GCA_947369225.1. Classification (NCBI taxonomy): domain Eukaryota; kingdom Metazoa; phylum Arthropoda; class Insecta; order Lepidoptera; family Oecophoridae; genus Hofmannophila; species Hofmannophila pseudospretella. The sequence goes on along the minus strand of OX376321.1, from coordinate 4,233,240 downwards.
ATACGAGCCATCGTAAAATGGGTTATTAAGTACCAGTGGTGGAGGTCCCATAGGCCCACAATCCATGGTTACTTCAGCTTCCACGAATAGGCCATACTTTGATAAGTCTGGTTCGGATCGTCTATGACGGAATGCGCGGGCGTCAATGTCGTTTTCAAAGCGTGTAACATAAATGTCTGAAATATCAAAACTGTGAGTTCGTCGTAAATAGCTATCTGGTGGAAACTGCTGTTTCACGTTATTATTCTCTAACACACTGTTATTCACTTGGTCACCGAACAAACCGTATGTGGGCACACCGACGTTGTTTATGTCGTGCAAAGCGTCCGCATCGTTTGTTTGGTTATAGGCAACATGGATTGCAGGGTTAAGAGTAAGGATGTCGCCCGGAGCGGTATCGCTCGGCAAGAGCACAACTGGCGGCAGGGTGGGCGGGGGCCCGCAGAAGAGCAGGTTGTTGGGGGGTGGACGCGGCGGCTGGGCAGCCATGGTTCGCGCGCGGGCCGCCCGAGCCAGGCACGCGGGCTACGAATTTCGGCACGGGCGGCAGAGACGCGCCGGGCGGCCGGCAGAGCTTTGCGACTGACTGAAAGCGAACCGAATGACGAAGGCGAACACAAATAGAACGGGCGCAAGCGCGATGAGGTCGCCGTCTCTCGCGCACATCTTCACGGGCGAAGGCGCACGCGCACGCGCATTCACAAGCCAAACCCGTCCCGCGTGTTATCCCAAACAGGCACACTTGACGTTTACGCTTTATTCTCGTTCCGCACTCTGCTTACGACTGTCAGCAACTCACGAATAGGGACTGGTTTTCGGGTGGACACTTTACATTTGTGATGGTAAGCGTAGGGTTTTGAGAATCATACAAGCCTTACATGCATCGTCTAAAATTTAAACAAGAAGGAACGGTTAGACTGACCTGTTCCGGGGTTGAGCGTGGCGACGACTCGTCGCGGTGGTGCCTCCTCCGCCTGTGGGAAGTGGGCGAACGCCGGTGATGCGACCGTTTCGAGCGTTCATTTCTCCTTCTCCACGAGTGCTCCGAGCTGTGAAATCATCGATCGATAGGCTGTAGGGTTAGTGAACAGGACAACGGCAAATGCATCTAATGCGAGAAATGTTTAGGTGAGGTTCGTGTGTGCTAGAGGCGAGCGAGCCGGAGGCTTACGTTGGTGAGCGATCCCCGCGGCCAGCGGCGTGAGCGTGTGGGTCTACGAGCCACTCGAGCCGGTCGCCGGGCGGGAAGCAGCACGCGCGCAGCAGCGCCCGCGCGGCGGCGGCCCAGCGCCGGCGCTGCCCCGTGCCTACGTCTTTGTTTACGCCCTATGGTTGCAATTGTTTACCTAATCTTGCGCAAGATTCAAAATGTTCGATATATGAATTTTATGATCCAAACCAAACACCAACTCATCTCGTACGTACGAGGAAAATCACATAATGTTACAACGCATGCACTGTTGGTTTGTACTTACAACACTTTAAAGTTAAAAAAATATTAACTTCATACACGTTCATTAGTGCCAAAGTTTAGCATAGTACTGCTTTATCAAGGTAATTGCGTTCACTGTCAACGATAAGATACAATGATTTATGAATTGTATGATTCATCACCGGGTTATGGTTACGGATTGTGGTACGGTACGGAGGATGTTGTCGCTAAGTGGCGGACAGTGGCGCTTATGTCATCACCAGTGTCGACTGGCGGCCCGGCGCGTGCTGTGGTCGCGGACACACTGCCACGTTTGCCAGCATCGACAAATCAGCGGTAGCGTTCGCGCACGAGATTCTGCTGATCAATGCTCGTTTCAAAACAACCGTCACAGCCTAGCGACCGCTAAACCTCGACGTCACTAGTCGCAATGTCATCGTGAGAAAATCACCAACGCTCGTATTCTGTAGCATGAATCGTGGGGAATTATAGCAATTGAGTTGCTTTGTTACCATACTTGGCGTGCGAAGCCTTGACCTTAAAGTGCACATTGACGTTTGAAATCAATTTCAATTCAAGTTAGGCTATACATACATACAACTCACCAGCAATCTCGCAAACTATCTGGTCTTATTAAAAAGCTATCAATTCGCGTGACACTAGCACTTTTTAATTCCATTAAAGGGTATATCATAGCGAATATGTATTTAAAATTAATTTTGCAATAGCTATGAGCTAGTCACTATAATATTAGTAAATGAGACATGCTGGTTCTCCAGGCCAAGAACAAACTGAAATAGCAATGCAGAACGAACACAGTCACCTCTAATAGAATTAAGTTCCACATAATTGGTTTACCTAGGCTAAGAGTAGACGTGAAACAAAAGTTACGTAGGAGATATACTAGAACAGAAGAAACAATTCTTAAAGTGAAGATGATATATAATAAAGAAAGCTTGTTTGATATAAAGCATATAAAGTAATTTTTATTCATTTGAACAAATTACTTGATAGATACGACTAAGATCTTGGTTGAAGTTAATAAGCCGACTTAATATGCTCGTATTGAAACGAGTTCTTGTTTGAAGTAAACAAGCTTTTCTTTCAGTGTAATTAATTCATTATGAGACAACCAGCGACATCTAGCAACGAGTAGACGTACTAATTCGGCATTGGACGGAATATTTATAGAGCGAAGTGATGAATGCTCCTAACCAAATGTGTAGACGATTAATATTAAATAATGGCGAATGATAAACGTATTATTAAAATGTGTATCGACTAAAATGTGCAATAGTCCAAAAGAGGAACTAATGCCGTCGTCGGCACGGCGCATGCGCGGGCGGCGGTAACAAATAGCATTGCTGGTAATGTCACATTGTTTAGCGCCGCGCCGAGAGGTTGAACTTGAACACACACGGCTCTAGACCTTCGTGCGATCATGCCCACATATGATAACTAGTCCAATTAATGTCACTATGTATAAATGCCATTATTTCTATGCGTTGCCGTATCCGATTGGGGCAAAAAAAAAGGATAAACAGACAGCAGCTATAGCTAACAGAAGTTTAAAGGCTAGAAAAACAAAATGATTCATCGAGAAAAAGACCATCTTTCCAGCCAATAACAGAATTCCAAATAGAGATCTATCAGTCTTATATTAGTGCGATAGCAAACCTGTCCATCAAACGACAAGATCAATTACTGAACGAGTTGCGTCATTCTTGATTAATAAAATCAATCAGTACAGTACAGTTTAGCGATTAGGAATACATTTACAGAAACAACAACCTCTTTATTGTCGTAGATATTTCTCATTTACTTATATTATATTTAAAGTTACACCGACTCACTTTATTGATATGACACAACACGTCAGTGTTTTAATAGTGGATGAGTGTTATTAAAAGAAGTATCTAGTTGGCAGTCAGGTGTCAGTCATCATGCACTGGTTCAACAAAGCCGCGCACGTCACACGATCCGTCGCGAATAACAAACACCGGAACGTTCACTTTCGACGACGGCGACACCGATCCATCGATTCGAACCCGCTGTTATGTATTCAGCACTCCCCAAACCGGCTACTACACACAATTTCTAAAACTAGTGAGACGGGTATCACACGAGAGCTACTGCTACGTCATGTCCATGTCAAATCACGCCTCAGGAAATTCGTCTAAACGTCCGTTGATGTTAATTCAATTAGCAGTTCGTTTCATCTCTCTCATTAACGCGGAGTGTATGTAATTTTAATTGGTAAATTAATTCCTTTCCGCGCTTTCCTTTCGTCTAGCTGCCGGCCGAGTAGCCTTTAATTACGGCTAAGGTAGCCGTGGAAGGTGAAAGCGAGAAGACGTAATTCGCGACTTGTGTGTTTGTGCTCTCGCAACGTGCACTTTCAGTTCCGCACGCCGCAACCGGCGACGGTGAGCACCCTTGTGATAACGACGGATGTCAATATTGGTAGAAAATGTATGGGAAAGTTTGTTTTGGTGCTCGGAAGGAAGCGAGGTCAATGGTTACGATCTATCTGTGCATATTTTGTACCTAATGGCTTCCACGCACTATCGGCTCATCTTTCGAAGCCATTAAGGAAATTGTGCAAATGCCTCTAAATGAAAACTCGATGAAGGAAATATTAATTTGCAATGCGGTCAACGTCCGAAGCTTGTAAGGTATTCACACAACGGTTCTTTATATTTAGAAACGCTGAACACGTGTATCGGATTGAATCATCTTCTCTGTTTACAGTGTCTTAATGTTATTTCCTGATGTTATAACATTTCGTATTTTTACTTTCTTCTGCTTTATTTTGGAAATTGGAAATCCAGTTTTAATAAGATGTGACTAACGTATTAGGCGTAGGCATTTGGATTATGTGACCGTTTAGATTGTGGTGGCGATATCGTGTGACAGGTAAGGAAATCGGGCCAAGTGACAAAGTGTGCAAAGGTCAGAGGCAGCGGAGCAGCAAAATCGCGGCGAGAGTGGAACGCCTGCCTGCGCTGGGACACAATGGCCATAATCGATTGGCCGCTGAATCGCTCCATCTACACTGGTCAGTGCAAACTGCGGCCGATTACGAAACCGAAAGTCGACTGCGACGTGACGCGAACCGTGCCCGGTCAAGGATCCGCTGCAGCACTCGTGACATATTCAAATTGTTTTTTTTATACCTCGCAAATTTTATAACCTGAAAAAGTGACAATATCTCCCGCATGAATCATAATGCAGTGGAATTTATAATACATCGAGAAATGATGGGACATTCCAATATAACTCTTACAACTACATTTCCCGTGTGATTCATGCAGGACGGAATTTCTGGTTGATAAAAAGACTATGAAAACAATGATGGAGCATCTATTTATACAGTCCGTAGTACGGTCGACTGAATTCCCTAATAACCCCTGGCCCTTTTTTGTGTACAGCTGACCGGTTCGAACCCAGTATCAAATGCTTTTATGAACTCGGCTCCATATTCAATTGAGTGTAGTTTTGGAGGATCGGACAGTTGTTCATTTCAAATCTATTGATCGGTAAGTTACTTGCAATATTTTGTAAGAAGAACAAGTTTAAACCCTGGCAGTCAATATCTCGCAAGAAAAACAAATGTAAAGCGTAAAGGACTGGGTTGTTAAAATCGAACCAGTCAATATTAGCAGAACTAAGTAATGTGAATGGACTTGTTAAACGTTAAGGTGTATGAGGGTGAACGACTCAGAAACATAAGCAATGACACAGCAGATGAGAGCGATGGTCAGGCGGGCCTCGCAGGCCGAGCGGCCGGTGCGGCCCACGGGCAGACAAGGCCGCGCCGGATGAGCGATTACTGTGAACCGTGTCAACAGTGCAGCCGCGACTAATCGCCCGCCTGCGCCCGCGCCGCCGCCGGGTCAATGACAACTGCGACTCTCCTAACGCTCAAAAATACACGCTCCATATATCGACGACGTGATCTTTCCGTGTTTGGATATTTATCAAATCCTACACACCTTAATATTATTATGTTCTTGAAAGTTAATGCTGATACAGCCTAGAGCAATATGTTACGGCGACAGCGGTGCGGTAGATGATAGGTGCCGCCAGATGAAAGCAGTAAATGAATTAATGATAGAAGACAGTCCTTCGATGGACATGTCACATGAAGTCACGACACAGATAAACCACCTAAATAGGAACCAATATTAATCAGCGGGGTGCCTCATATGAAACGACTTGAAACGGGGTTACAGTTAGATTGTGATTGATGTCCATTTTATTTTAGAGAGACATGACCTGATTTTTAGGTCAGATGGCAAAAAATTAACCGAAAGACTAATAACACGAGGCGAGCCCGGACGGACTAAAAATCCATTAACCTTAATTAGAACATACCTACGTGAATGGCGATGAAAGCAATTTTTTATGAGATGTATGAATATTTTCGCACTTCAATAAATATAGCCAGAGACCAATTTCAGAACCAAATAAAACTGTTCCGCCCAAACGTAATAGAAAATACCGGTGTATTTCATCCCTGTATATTCAATATTGCTCGAAATGGGTTTCTGGAAGTTCTTTACTGGTTATTTCGAAACCCTGATATTTTGTCTGTGTATATTACTCATCCGAGATTGATCATAGATAGTAATATGTATTTATGATTATGTGGTGAAGCACGACGCAACGCTGCACCACCAGGCGGGACCAGTCCACAGTGAAAGTTGATCACTGCGTGCTGTCAGCTTTTGACATTTGTCAGATGCACGTGAGCAGCCGGCCGAACCGAGTAGTACCGTCCATGCAGTATTCGTTCAAAAACAAAGTTACTCATAAAATGATAAGCAAACGAACATTTGGCACGTCTGTTGTGACTGATCACGTTCACTCTTTCTACATAATAGCCTCTGGGAAAATTTCACTAGCTTCTACATGTTAACATAAGTGCAATACAAGAGAGATAAAAAAATATATGACATGTAATAATAATAAGGGAAATCTGCTGTTTTGAATTACGGTGAGATTATAAATTCAAGTTTCTCAACAAATCTACTAATAATGCTGTGCATATTCATTATTATTGGTATCAAATCGTGCAAGTGAGAGCGGGTGGATGTCTGTCGAAAAGCCACAAATCCCACCGCAATAAAATACTTTCTCCGGGCATTTCCAATCGTAAACCACCAACACAGTCGTTCACCCTTTTATTGCTATTTGTATTTGACTGACATCGAAGAAAAAAATACGAAGATAAAAGCCAGATCTATTACGTCACGACGCCTACAAGTTGACAAATCCTTTGCGAGTGAACAAACCAGGACAGGACCTTGAAACATTCACCGAGAACGCTATCGAGACGAATCTTTAAGCTAAGTCTTGCCGGGCGCCCACGAATTTGCTGAATGTTTGTTATTGTTATGCATATCATGTATGACACGCATGCATAAGACAGCACAAACATTTGTTTGCATTAATAATGGCCTGTAGACACGATCACAATTCACGATCCAAAAAGTTTGATGGCGGTAATCAGTATTTGTAAATCGAGTTCTGTCAGTCAACTGGGGAATAATACTTAAGATCGCGATAAGGACCGAGGAACGGCCGCGTCTAACCACTTTTCTTCCATTTCGCTGCACATTAAGTTAGCCAAATGGCGATAATGAGCAACGAGATTAAGCAACCGGCAGCAGCGGGAAGGAATAAAGCGCAACGCCGGTGAGTCACGGCTGGTTGTGCAACGCTTTTGCACAACCAGTCTTTGGGCCGTCGCAGCTACTGTCATACTGCATAATATTTCAGGCAAATAGACTGTATTGACATGACAATGATCAGATTGGAATACACAATATGGTCAGGGGCATTGAGCAGTTTAATGTATCTCCGACATTTTTAAATATATCGCGTCAAGTTTGGTCACAAGATAGTGCACTCGAACAGTCTCCGAATCCATTTAGTGTTTTTATTACCACGACCGTAACGGTATAAAGTCAGCAAAATAAAATTTTATTACAACAACCAAAAGTGCACAGATTAAGATTATGATACGACATTGCCAAGTATGTCGCTCACTCTACTGATTTACAGTTAAAACCCCAACGAAATTATTTTGTAAACCGTTACAACACCACGCGAAATTGTGGTTTAAGAAGTACGAATGAGGAATTTCACTAAAACTTGCACGTAAGAACCGGCTAGGCTAGTAGCTCTAACGTAATGGTTGGCGAAACATGTACATAATGTAGAGGTATAGCGCAAAAGCTCGCTCGTACTGCACTCCGGCGCAGCCAGTAGCGGAGTCGTTGCACTCCTGCCGACAAATGTTTTTTTCCTATTTTATATGCGCACGAGACGTTCTCGACTTCGAGTATGTTTTTAGCAAGCTCGCTGCATACAAAGTGCCCTCGACTTTAAGCACACACGAGTTTAAAGGGATTGGATCGAAGTAGTCGTAAGGAAGAAGGCGACGGGATGTTGTTAGTAAATGAGAGTTGGCCGTTTTGGCGAGGGTACATACGATACGCTCCACTCGTGCTCACGCATACTCTTCTGGAACGCGGCCGACTTGGGCGTCCACGAGTCAACGCCGAGGTACAGCGCGGGCAGTTCGGCCACCTTCACCTCGAGTCGCTCGGCCAGCCGCTGCTCCACGACGGACTTGGGCCCGCTGGTCAGAGGCCGCTGATGCTCCTTGGCGCTGCGCCGCTCTACACCGCTGTATCCGTTCAGTTTTTCTCCGTTGCAAGACGTCACGCTTTTCGGACTATCTGTGTTGAGCAATTTACTCATAACGGTCTCTGCCTTACCGTAACTCTTGTATTGCACTGACTCTGTTCCGTTCGCTGTCCGCGAATACTTCAAAGAATCATATGTGTCGCCGTTCAGGCTGGTGTATTCGACGTTGTTCAAGTTAATGTCTCTGTCGACGCGTTTGGACGGGGCGTCGTACCCGTTTCGTTTGCTGAAACGATCCTCGTGATTCTGTTTGAGGAAGTTATTTTCGAAACTAGTTTTACATTTAGGAACATTGTTTAAGTAGTCGCTATAACTTAAGTCTTTGTGTAATCCTTTTTCACAGCCCTTTTTGAGTGTTTCTTGTATGTCTATGCCGTTCCCATTCAAGCGGCCGTAGGTGAAGCTGGCGGGCTGGGCGCCGTCCAGTCTTTTGTCGATGGCGTCTGTGCGTTCTGCGTCTTTGTTCTCGAACTCGTGTTTGACTAGAGCGACTCGCGACATCTCCTCGCCGTTGACGCCGTTCCTGTACTGCGACTTGGCGGTGAAGTCGGCGGCCGTGATGCCGGCCCGGCTCTGCTCACTGGGAACGGTCCACGTGTCGTGCTTCTTTTTCTCGCTGCTCTTGGAGGACCAGGCCTTGGCGAGCGCCGCCTTGAGCGCCTCCCGCCGCTCGTGCACGCTGACCCTCGGGTACTCGTGTATGGGCACTATGGCGGGCGCGTACAGAGTCGACCGCGGTGTGGCTCGCGTTATGCGGAAACTTCTGAACTCCCTGTTGAACTCCGAATTCAGAGAATAAGCCGGTATTCTCGAAGTCACCATTTTGAGATCAAAATTTCCACTTACAGTAATAGTAACTTTGTTCACAATCAAACTTGTATTAGCACCGAGCACACTGAACACATATCGACTCTACCTGCAATGAGGAATACACGGAAACGTGTTGAATTATAACTGATCGGATTGTCTTTTTCTAGATGGTTACGCGATAGTCGGTGTAGCGGAGTGCATAGCAGTGGTCGCGGGCGTGCTGTGGGTTGCGGGCCGAGACGCGACCTTCGCGGTGGGCGGCGCGCGCGCGGCCGGACGACGCACTGGTCAACGAACCGCCCCGTGCACCGTCCAGGCGCAGCTTGCATAATGCACTCGCGATCCGCTGCCCTACCTTATCTCTCATGCAATTATGCCACCGAACACGACAGGCTAATACGACAGATAAAAACGTTCTCGGCACCGTCCGTTAATATTTATGAGCATTAGCCGATGATAGATGAATCTATTAACTCGTGGATAGTGATAAGACGTCATCGGTGCGTTAGCTCGCTCAGTGGAGCAGTTATGCCGTATAAGTGCAACAAGTGTCGCCTTGCGGCGTCCCCAATATGGCGAGCGGCGCTGCTGCCATATGGCCCCACACATCCTCGGCCGCGTCTTCAGCTGCAGCGCCCCACAAACAACTATTCTGGGGCGGTGCATTACGCCTGCTGCGTTATTAGCATTCTGTGATGGATTGCTTTTATTATCCGAGTTTTATTTAGACTCTGGAGCGTTCAAGAGAATAAAATACTCGTTGCATAGTCGATTGATTGAATCATTCATTTCAGACATGATTAAATTAAACATTATTCGTCTTTACGGTAAGGCCAACACGTTTTACATATGCATGAACGCTCTAGGCTGTATTATTGAATACATCACAGGAGATAACAACACAGGCCCCCGTCTGTTTGCTTTAGTTTATTGTTTCTAAGTTATCAACACGATATACGTCGCGGTCGTAAACAGTTATAATTCAACACATTTCCAGGGTTCGATCGAATGCACTCGTAGTGATCACTACCGCACTGAAACACCGGGTCACACTACGTTTGCGGTGGCTGCAGTCTCGCAAACAACTTTATAACGAGAGAAACTGTTGTCACATTAGTGCGAGACGGACGATAACGCGGTGTTGGAAGGAGAGCAGCCACCGGAAGCGAGTGCGTGTCGGTAGCGGCGGGCGGCCGGGCGGTCGGCGGTACGTGCATACCTTCTCGTTGCGCGCGCGAGAACTGCGTGCGGCGTGCGTGCACCGCTGCGACTATACTGACTGAAGGGAGGCAGCGCCGGCGGCCGCGGCGAGGACCCCACCGCGCGGCCGCCTCTCTCCTCCCAACCACAAGTGACTCTATGCCGAGAGCACTACGGACGCATTCGCAGGAGCACTGACCTTCCTACGTAGCTAGCACCACGGCTTGCTCTCAGTTCGGCAACTTCGTGAGACCCATACAACACATTTGGAAATAATTATGTTTAATTGTAGAACAAAGTTCAAAAACTTTATAACGAGGGAGAAACACGACGAAACTTTTAACAACCTTACCTTATCTTAAACTTGACCTTCTATTATGACAATTCGCCATAGGTGGGTATTTTACGGACCTGGTATCTTTATTTAATGAAGGTTAATAATTAGGAAGGTTAGGGCAAAAATACAATCTTGTATAGGGTGGGCCATGAATTAGTTAACAATTGAAAAAATCATATAAAGAAAACCATTTGACATATTTTTAAAATTGTTTATTTACAAGAAAGTTAGTTATTTGGAATTTATTTTTTAAAAATAACATCATCTAAATGACCACCGTTTCGATTTTTGCACTCTTCTAAGCGAACACCGAAATTTTCGAATACTCGTCGACAAAGAGACCGCGAGATCGCTGACATTTCTTCACTAATGTCAGCGATCCAGATTTAAGATTTAACGCCAGCAGACTTCTTTTTATGGGGTTATTTGAAGAGTCGTGTTTACACCCATAAACCAAAAACACTACGTGAACTAAAGGAAAAAATTAGTGAAGAAATGTCAGCGATCTCGCGGTCTCTTTGTCGACGAGTATTCGAAAATTTCGGTGTTCGCTTAGAAGAGTGCAAAAATCGAAACGGTGGTCATTTAGATGATGTTATTTTTAAAAAATAAATTCCAAATAACTAACTTTCTTGTAAATAAACAATTTTAAAAATATGTCAAATGGTTTTCTTTATATGATTTTTTCAATTGTTAACTAATTCATGGCCCACCCTATATAAAAATTGGTAACAAAGTAGATTGGTTTGGCTTGCCGAATCGCCAGCTTCCGAAGTACGAACGTGCAACAAGCGGCTTGGCGAACCGAGCCTGCATCGCCCGTGTGCTATATCGCCTGAGTTACCAGTTTACCACTCGATATGCACATAGTGCAATATCTCTCGGAAACTGGCCTTTGTAGACGTTATCTGGCATATTTTAAAATATTCATAATTTAACATAGTAAAAATAGATTCGAATACTGAAGCTATTCGAGTTGTCGTATCTTCTATATTTGAAAATTTGGATTCGAAATCTTGTAGTAGGTATTCGAATTTTATATAGAAATTCTAGGATTCGAAATTAGCCCACTGCTGTGATTTTGAAGCGGAATAATCCATTTAAGTCTATTTTTCGATTTTCTAGATTTCTATTGGTTCGGTTAGATTATGTTTTAAAATAGCTACATTGTGCTAAAGACAAGAATAAGAGTGATATTGAAAGTAACTTCTATGACAGTCGTTTTAAAATTTAATCAATAGGTTTTAAAAAAAATTCAAGATAGTCGTTATAACGGTTTGGTTAGTAAAATATTCGAGGAGGCTCGTAGCCAGAAAAATATTCGATGCGCCTTAAGTAAATATGGACACCTAATCGCGTAATTAGAATTTTTCTGTGGACGCCCTGAGCCAACCTGATTTCGACACAAGTCTTTAAGATGCAATGGAAAATACAGAAAACGACAAATGAACAGGTTAAAGTGACATTGATATTTAAATATCAATACATTTAAGAACCATTAGGAACTAGAATATGTGAGTAGTGCGTTTTATCCTTCCCCGCGTTCTACAGTTATTGAACTTGTGACGCGCGTTCCAATTAGAATTACCTACTAAATGAACATAGGAAAAATAACCTGTTTTCCCTGTCTGTGGTCTTAAGTGTTGTGTTTGTGAGCTGGTTAATGTTAAACGGAAAATAACAATCTCGGCCGTCGCCGGATCGAACGAATTTTCTCTCGGAGAACGTCTCGAGCGCGTTTTTTAATCGCCGCGTTATGTGGAGCGTCCTCAATCGGCTCGTGACGTCATAAAACATGAAGTTGTTAATTAGTGCAACGTCCGCGGCTCGCTTCTTAATTAATAGCCTCTCTATTTATGGCACCACACACAGAATCTCACCATTAACATTTAGCTGCAGTAAAGAAATTCTCCTTACCTGAAACAAATGAAAATATTTATTAATTACAGTTTTACAGCATTTTTTTAATTGGAAGTTGTATTCCTCATTGATGAGGGTTGTGATCATTCTATGGAACTAACCACATAGAACTATTCTCTTGGCAGATGTAATGGGGTGTGTCTTCCCCATTTCACACACTGGTTATCTCAGTATACAGGTTTACTCGCGATGTTTTCCTTCACCGTTAGAGCAGTCGGTAAATGTACGTAAGTCTCCGAAAGATAAAACTCATTGGCACATGACAATGTATGGTTTCAATGGTTTCGAACCCGGACCTCAGGAGCATGGAAGTCCAGCGTACTAGTCACTACGCCACCGACGCTCTTACTTTAGCATATACAACAAAAAAATCCTTTTAACCAATAAGTGCAGCCAATAAAAATATGAACACATAAACCGTACCGAGGTACAGAAGGTCAAACTGTTTCGAAACGTGGCTGCATTAACCGAAGATTATTATGTATGCATCTGGGCCACCGACAAAAATAAATAACGTACATACATACAAGTGTCTACAAAGGAATTATTTCGTTAAAATGTACAACGAGTTTATAGGCATTCAATGCGCTGACATGTGTAAATATGTTTTTAAATTTAACGAGAGGCATAAAAGACAATACAATGTTAATTAAATTTGATTTAAACATAATATAATTTAAGAAAACGTAACCTTCCTACACCTGCGGAGTAAGGAAGGTATAAAATTACATTTACGTCGAGATAAATAATTTTATTTCCCGGCAAGAGGCCTGTGGTCAAAGTTTTATTTCAATAAATATCTCGTAGTATTGACCGTTTTGTACAGCTTAAGGACTGAAAATAATTAATATTTTGACACGAAATATTAATATATCAATAATAAAGGAAAGGCAAATGGAAGTGACAGGCGAATTTCCAGGTATCCTAATATGGGAGAAAGTTGAGTTGGCAATATTGAAAACAAATTGAATTAATAGCTTGCCGAAGCCCCGACATAAATTATTGCTGCCTACGTTTTGTTTGTTGCTAAGAAATGCGGAGCTTTAAATATATAGTGAGACAACACTACATGCTCGCGGCTGTGAATAAAGTTGGAAACTTGGATTATCATCTGATACATTGAGACGAAAGTAAGACAAGAACTCCTTCGCAAGATTGATACCAATTAATAACCGAGCGGAATTTGCTCGGCTGTGATTGTACATTCGCGGGAATTTGCTTGCCCTAAAAGCCTACAAGAGCTCTCTGAGTACACAAATATGTACCTACATATTATGACATGGTTCGCTTAATATTCATTTATGTGAGAAAATATGGCCTAGACTGGTGCATTATTGCTTATTCAGTGGTGATGTATGTCACTGCCAACGATTATGCGCTCGTATGACTTTATTCCCCCTAGAGCTTCGAGCTACGTAATTACTTTTACTTGACCTATAAATGAGCTGAGAATAAGTTAACATAAAAAAAACTTAACATTTTATTTTCCTTTAAGCTCTGAACTCTATAACGTAGAACTTCACGAACTCCTCCAAGAGAGTTCTAAATTGATGAGTGAAAGCTAAATTGAATCTTTAGAAACTAACTTAGATTGAATTTACACTTATTATATTACCCACAATCTACTTATAATTGATCAATCTGCTTGAAATAGATCAAAACCGCTAGCACGTTTTTGCAAACAAACAAGACAACATGACGTAGATATGTGAGTACGGTAACGGTGCTTTTGGAATGGTAGTCATAAACGAGAAAATTGCACAACAAAGTGTAAGTAAACCCGATGAGGTTTCGGCTCTGAATCATCATAACATCAATTTCCCTAAGACACCGTTAGGTCCTGATTCTCACATCCTACACAGCGATTCTTTGTGCAAACCCTCAATCAAAGACAATCCGTTACAAGTGAGCGAAAGAAAACATGCCAAATTGATGGCACATACACACACATACGGCTTGCAAAACAGTTCTCGACCTGCGACCGTCTGTAGGCGACCGCGTTAGCCTGTACAATTGGCGGCACGTAAATGGCGGCAAAAAATAATGGCACCGGAGGCGGTGAGTAGCCGACAAACGGAGAGGTCCAATGACCCAAATGGTTCATTACTAGGCCGCCTAGACTAACGAAAGAAAAATCGGTCACTGTCTAGCGCACGCCATTGCTTCAACTATCTTAGTACATTCTTGTTGATTTAAGAAATTAACTCACTCGATTGCCTATTAGGGTCATTACTTTACCGCGATTTGAAATATAGGGTGGGCCATGAATTAGTTAACAATTGAAAAAATCATATAAAGAAAACCATTTGACATATTTTTAAAATTGTTTATTTACAAGAAAGTTAGTTATTTGGAATTTATTTTTTAAAAATAACATCATCTAAATGACCACCGTTTCGATTTTTGCACTCTTCTAAGCGAACACCGAAATTTTCGAATACTCGTCGACAAAGAGACCGCGAGATCGCTGACATTTCTTCACTAATGTCAGCGATCCAGATTTAAGATTTAACGCCAGCAGACTTCTTTTTATGGGGTTATTTGAAGAGTCGTGTTTACACCCATAAACCAAAAACACTACGTGAACTAAAGGAAAAAATTAGTGAAGAAATGTCAGCGATCTCGCGGTCTCTTTGTCGACGAGTATTCGAAAATTTCGGTGTTCGCTTAGAAGAGTGCAAAAATCGAAACGGTGGTCATTTAGATGATGTTATTTTTAAAAAATAAATTCCAAATAACTAACTTTCTTGTAAATAAACAATTTTAAAAATATGTCAAATGGTTTTCTTTATATGATTTTTTCAATTGTTAACTAATTCATGGCCCACCCTATACTAAAGCATAGAGACAGACTTCCCGGATGATGTTTTGTTTATATCGAGAAGCATTTAAGCTTCAAAAACGTTAATACGAGATCAGTGGGTATAGAACTTTTTTCAAACAGTAACACAATAGAGAGACGTACATTTCCGCGATCATTAGGAGATGCGTGAGGAGCAAGTTCGTATTCGTCACGCACAGTCTTCGACAATAGAAAATCCTTCCTATGCGCTATAAAAGGAAAGGTCGGTAAGCTTAACTAGGTACTCCAGCCAGAAGATAAAGATGGATCGACATTGAAGCCAAAACAAAAAACTAGGAACTTAATCTGAATCAGCTAAACGCTTCTAACCATAATGCCGTGATTCTAGCAATGACCACGGCGAATTAATCCTTTGCCGTAAAAGGTACTCTCACGGAAACCTGATCTGGCAGCCGCGAGTCTAAAGCAATCTAAACAATTTATCAAAATAGAGTCCATACATGGACTTCCTGGTGCCCGGGATTCCTCACCACCACTTAACAAGTGCGTTTAACTAGGAACGTATGAAAGAATACTTTTTTGCCGCCCCATAATAATCACCATTGATAATGCTCCATTCGCGCCAAATACGAATCTTTGAATTGACGGGTATGTAAATGTATCTCGGTGGCGTGATTAATAATATTGTATGTAGTTTCTCGGTAATTACTGTACATTAGCAGGAGGCGGCAATCTTTGGTATTTCAAAACGTAACGCAATAATAACTGAGTTACGAATAAATAACGGTGTTCATTAATCATTGGGGTCAAAATCCGTCAACACTAACAAGCAATACTCGATATTGGTTCGTCATCGCTCTATTTTTTCTCCGCAATAACTGCCGCTTCAATTATTCCGCTATTATCATCATTATATTTTTTGGCAGGCATTTACATGAAAGAAATTTTCGTCTGCATCACTTGTTGCGTCGCGTGCGACAACGTCGTTCTGTTGCTGCTAGATACGAGTGAATATTTGAAGAATTCAAAAGTTTTACTCGCACATTAAGATTTCAACTCGGCAAATACCTCGACGGCATACCCAAACGAATACTCTTGTAAAATGAAAACTGAACTTCTTCGAAGCAAGCACCGCGAAGCAATCAGTTAAATCTAAGTCAACGAGCATTAAATTCGACACGACATTTAATTATTTTTTAGCTTTGTAAGCGGGACAGGAGAAATCAGTCCGTCGACCTGCATTAAAAACGTTTCCCACAAAGACGTGCCCGTTGAGGTTCTCGGAAGCGCAACAAAGATCCTGTACGTGTTTGTGACTCACGCCTCTGGTAGAGCCTCCGACTGCGCTCCAGACAACAAAAACAACGCGAGCATTTGAGACATTTTAAAAATCAACAACGACGTCGCTCCGTGTATCGTGTCTGTAATCGTATAGCTGCTGCTTTAGGAACGATTTACGAGCGAGTACATGGCTTAATGAGCTTTAACATTTGTAATATCAAAATCGAACATGCAATGTTGCTCCTTGAAATAAAAATTATGACTTTTAACTAAACATCCACATCATCAAGGAAGAGAAACTTAAACTTGCTGTTTCACTGGAGTTTACGTTTTGGAAATACCGAATTAAGTATAAGTAGCTGAACGGCATTTTTTTTCCGGGTAGTCCCTCGATCTGAGAATCAATATGAATGGGGAAGCTTTATTTCTTTGAATTAGCCTTATATGCGGAATGGACAGACCCATGCACGATATACACTGGATCAAGGAAAATCAATCTTAAGTATTGACAGTCAATTGGCTAGCTAGACTACCAGAGGGGAGAGCAAGCAGGCTTGCCCACGTTCAGAGTCCGCGTTTGAGGCATGCAATTGGGACAAAGCTGTCAGTACGCGGTTGCGTACAGTTCGATTCGCCGAAGAGGTGCGTAGGTGTCTTCACAGTACAGCCGCTCGCCATCCTTCATACACCAAATTGCTTGTTCCCATAATTTGTATTCGGGGTCGCCGTCACACTTATGATGCACGATTAGAAAGGAGATGGCAATTGTATTGCGATGTAAAAACGATCCACATGTGGGTGGTCGTACGAGTTTATTGAGGATGAAATAAAACCAGACGTTTTGACATTATCAGAGTAAGTACTTATGTGAACAGAAAAGATAATGTAGAGTCAACATCGATAACCTTTTTATGTAAATGTTAGGTGAAGAGTGAGATTGGAACGCTCGTTCGTTTAAATGACATACAAGTCACACAACAGCAACATTTCCCTTGACCGGTGGCTGTTGACGCAGCATTCATTAAACATCCATCATTAGCACCTAGGCCGGCAACCGACTCAGACAAAGAAATATATATTATTATTTCGAAACGCGGAAGCAAGGATTTTGTCGAGAAGAAGGTTAAACGATTGACGTTATTTTCCGACACGTCATAAGTCGAATCACTTGTCATAAATATTGCTGTGGTCATTGTGAGGTTTAAAGTGAACTTTCGCTTATTATTATTTCTTTTTGATAAAAGGGAAATCATGTTAGCGGAGATGACAAACGACACGGCAGACAATGTGCAGCGGCGCGGGAGGCAACAATCAAGGCCGTGGAGACGGGGCCGTGGCGCAAGCGCAGCCCAGGCGATTGAAAACAAAAGTGATCACGGTTTACGCGAGTTGTGAATATCTGATTGCGTAAACTCCTTCCGCGAGCTTTGCGCGCCGCTGAGGAACAATGTCACCCACGCCGAGGCTGATGCATGAGCCGGCCATATCGGGCAGCGCAGACGGAGAAATGGCAGCAATTAATAAGGGTTGTCGTGACTTCTCAGGATCAAGGAACTCTTACTGTGTCGTTGGATGGACAAATCGTTAGAAAGTGAAAGAGTTTTATCTCGAGATAAATTTAAGTATCAAACGTTAGGTTTCCAAACTTTCCCCAGAATTAATGAGACTTAGTAACTTTTTTTAAACTTTCAATGGTGGACAACAATGGTGGATCCACAACAAATGGTGATGGATCCGAGAAATTCTCGCAATTAGAAGACTTGTTAAACAAAGTATCTGCGGTAAATTTAAAAAAAATATAAAGCTATGAAATATGATACAACACACCTACATATAAGTCATGTACGACTTTAAAATAAATCGATTTACAACGAACAAGTTAAATACTTCCGTGAATGGACGAATTACCGAAAGATCGTTTGCAGTGTTTTAGTGCGACGCCTCCATCGATTTCTGAACAATACGTGGGCGGTCGATGCATGCCAGTCCTTACACGGAAACCCTGTTTACCTACTTGTCTTCCCTTTAGGACGGTCGATATCGATGTTCACCAAGGCTTGTCATGATTATCTTGCGAGGAATCCAATCTCGCAATTAATACATCACAAACAATGGTAGAAACTATTGGCAATCGCTACGTCCTTCATGAAAATGATTCAATAAAATTTTGAGCTTCCGCTGTCGTGACCCGCACTCGATGATGCCCGTGTAAATAACATAAATATCACGAGTGCATCGACAGCTCCACCATTTTGTACTTTATTACGTTTCGTAAAAGGAAATAAATGACTCGATTAGCATAATCGGTCCGAGCCGCCACGGTTTGTCTTTATTTAGTATGCTTAGCAAATAAATTGACCGCGTATAAGTGTAACTGCAGCGTGTTGAATTAATTATCAATAAAACTTCATATTAAGATGGTAATGCAGTTATCGGTTACGCTGTGTAGAGACAAATGCGAATGATTTCTATAATCGTATGCTGGGCCAGCGACGGTCAATGTCAGTGCTACAGCTACCACATGAACGAGTCAGTGTTGGGAACAAAGGGCACTTATGACTCAAAAACGTGTCTAAGTTTCGCCATACTTCCTTGCAACAAATGATATTGTGGCAGAGGCTTGCAACACGTGTAAAATGTGCAGTCATCGAGTTGATAAAGTACGGTCAGTATGAAGCACCACCGATAGCGAACTTCATCATCAGCCTTTTAATGTCCCCACTGTTGGCACACAGGCATCCCCTTGCACAAGGGAGTACGGGCCATGATCCACCGAGCGGGCCCAGTGCTGATTGGTGGATTTCAGACGCCATCGGAAAATTTTAATTAGCTCAGACATGCAGGTTTCCTCACGACGTTTTCTTTCACCGTTAGAACAGTCGGTTAATACGAAAAACTCATTGGTACATGGCATTGCATGGTTTCGAACCCGAACCTCCTGCACAGGAGTCCAACGTCCTAGCCACTAGTCCACCGACGTTCGATACCGAACTTAAGTAGCAAAGTATCATAAACAAACCGAATATATAATCTACTTTTTGCATTAAAAAATTATATAAGTCACTTAGGGTATGTGTGCATTGAAAACAAGTGTTACAGAAACTGTGCATGGTAAATTATTCAGGTCAGCGTGATCAGTCACTGATGAGTCAGGACCGAAACTAACTGTATCGGCTTAGGTCTGCGCTTGCTCCATTTCCCTACATCTATTCAGTTCAGATCGCATTACACACAAACAAATGCTCCGTGTACTCATTACGCCAGTCTTTTGTGTTATG
Organism: Hofmannophila pseudospretella; assembly: GCA_947369225.1. Taxonomy (NCBI): domain Eukaryota; kingdom Metazoa; phylum Arthropoda; class Insecta; order Lepidoptera; family Oecophoridae; genus Hofmannophila; species Hofmannophila pseudospretella. Next base: position 4,213,462 of record OX376321.1, on the reverse strand, counting down.
TAAATACAATACAAGCACATGTTCTCTATCTTTACCAACAAATTGTATATTCACAACATTTTCGAGTAACTGATAGCGCGTTCCGAATAGGAGAGAATCCTGCAATGTTTTACCGCGCCACTAGCACAGTTTAATAAAAAAACATTTAAAAATACGACGTATTATACGTGTACGACTTAAAGATGATTTTGTTCTAAATATAACATAACCTAAATTTATTGCTTTCAATGACAATAATTTGATAAATAAATAATGATTATTTTGATTAATATTGGATGATTTTACAAGATTTTTGTTGAATAAACTTTAAATTAGCACATAAAGCAAAATATCAACATGTAGATACCTACTTTTCCACCCAATTCCTTCAGACTCGCGCCACGCTGTTTTAACAGATTTTTTAGGTTTGCTATTTTGACCATTATGATGCCATGATATCATTACAATTTGACTATAGCTTTGAGACATTAAATTAGTCCAAATAACGAGAAAATTGTGATATCTTAAAAAAATACGTTTCGTTTTTTTTTCTGTTTACTCGTGCTCCATCTACGCAACGCTTTGCTTTTTATGTCCTATTACTGTGTAAAATTATGAGACCCAAATTTATAAATAAGACATATCTTCTTCTAAGTAGTATTCCTCATTGCTGAGAGTCGTGATCATTCTAAGGAATTAATTACTTAGAACGACTCTCGTGGCAGATTTAATGGGGTGGTTTTCCATTGCATTCCCCATTTCACACACTAGTTATCTCATTGTGCAGTTTTTCCTCACGATGTTTTCCTTAACCGTCAGAGTAGTCGGTAAATGTACGAAAGTCTGATAGCGCGTTCCGAATAGGACCGAAAAACTCATTGGTACATGACATTGCATGGTTTCGACTCAGACCTCCCGCATGGGATTCCGAATCCGACGTCCTAGCCACGACGCAACCGACGCTCGATATAAGACATATATAAAGTCCTTTTTTACCAGCGCTGTAGGTATTTTGGTCTGCAGCAATAAGCTGAGTTGAGGCCCTTTTCACAACAACAGCAGACCATCAGACATGATTTCAATATGTTTACCTTTGACTACATAATTATTTTATCATAATTATAACTGTTTCGGTCATTGCTGTGTGTGAAATAAACATATTACTTACTTACTTTTTTTATTAGTAGCAAATATTTGGAGGGGGTATGTGCTGGTCATTTTGTACCACTACACGAAAAAATAACTCTATTACTTGTATGAAAATTTTCCATACTAAAGAAAAATAAACCCCATTATGCGCCTTGGTGGCATAAACTTATCTATGTCGTTATGAATGAAACTAATTTCATTCTAACTTCTTATTTCAGTATTAGAATAGCAATAATTCATTCATTTGTAGAATTTACAAACAAACAATTTTGTCGTTTTTCTCGAAAATTTGAGAAGTAAAAAATAATTTGTTTTGCCCTTTCGTTAATATTATAACCTATAGATAACACCTTAGAAATATTTGCCGCTAATAAATAGGACCCTACCATATGTGACATATAATGTGTGAGAGACCTACCCACGTTCCCTGATCAAACAATGCAACAATAATATTAGTTCCAAGAAACATAGTAGGTACTTATAGTATAACGGAATTGGTACTATATAACTAGAATGCGCATACATTATTTGGCACAATCGATTAGCTCTCATATGAATACAATGAAGATCTTGTATCTTACTTTTCTTCGACACGTAACAGATTTTGAAACGAATTTGGCTCAACCGTTACAACATTTCAATAATCATAATTCAAGACTTATCCATTATGAATATTATTAACACTTATTCGTAAAAGATTCCTAATATGTAGCGTGGATTTAACATTTTATAGTTAATACAATTTATAATTAACGTTATATCAAACAGTTCATTCGGCATGTGGCAATGATTTGAGCTAAGTAATAAAACCGGAAAACGATTCCATGAAATGGAGAGTTTAATTAAATTAATGTGTTTAAAAAGCAGGTAGGTTATAAATAAATAAGCTGGCGTAGAGTAGCTTTCACTAGCCGCCTACTGCCGGAGGGATCAGCCCGATACTGGTTCTGTGCTTAGAAAAGTTTACAATAAAACCGGCCAAGTGCGAGTCGGGCCTCGTCATAAATAGGGATCCGTACTATTTATAAGGACTACTTGTAAGTATTGAAATTAGGTAGAAACAATTTCGAGAAAGAAGCCGACAGAAGAATTCAGCTGGGTTGGGCAGCATTTCGGAAGTTACGTCACATCTTCTCGTCACCCATACCTCAATGTCTAAAGACAAGAGTCTTTAACCAGTGCGTCCTACCAGTAATGACCTACGGAGCCGAAACGTGGACACTGACGGTGCGACTGGTTCACAAATTGAAAGTCGCTCAGCGTGCTATGGAAAGAGCTATGCTCGGAGTATCTCTGCTGGATCGAATCCGAATTGAGGAGATCCGGCATAGAACAAAAGTTATCGACATAGCTCATAAGATTAGCAAGCTGAAGAGGCAGTGGGCCGGTCACATCTGTCGCAGAACCGACAACCGCTGTGGTAGACGAGTTCTGGAGTGGAGACCGCGTTTGGGCAAACGTAGTGCGGGACGCCCCCCTGCTATATGGAGCGACGATCTGCGCAAGGTGGTTGGCAACGACTGGATGAGAAGAGCCGAAGATCGGGCTCAATGGCGCGCCCTGGGAGAGGCCTATGTCCAGCAGTGGACAAGAGTGGGCTGCTGATGATGATGATGATGACTTGTAAGTATTGAGGGGAAAAAAGCTTGCGGCTTACTCATAATCATAACATAAGCTTACAAACTATTACAGATGTATCAAATTTTCGTTCCCTACTTGACGAGTTCTAAACAACGATACCCCACACGGTGGCGTAGGTATATAAAATTAGTCGATAATTATCGACTTTAAAATTTTGCAAAAATGTTTTTAGGGAGGGTCTTGTACAAGTAATGAAAGTCGATATTTTTTTAAAATTTTATACACCTTTTCTAACTTTTCTTTCGGAGTGCGGATCCCTAAAAAGGCGCAAATGCAATACCTACAAGCTACGCCCCCTTCAGTTTGAGCTAATTAATCCTAATTATGAATTATTTTAGAATAAGTTTGACAGCAATAGTGAAAGTGAAGATGTCACGGAACATGATTCCGACAGAGAAAGGCTTTTAAAATATTTTAGTAGTTTTTACAGAAGCACATGATCTATGTAATTAACTAACTTTATCTACATGTCAGATCGTAATTTAGTGCTCTGAAAGAGCTGGAAAAATAATTGTCATTACGAAAATATACTACTAGGAAGGTGATGGAAATACGCAACAGATGAAATTTAGGGCAGACAGTTTCTCGAATTATTGGAAGTCCATATTCGGTGTTATCTCTTATGGATCTTCATACATTGTAACCTCATCTTATTTTTTACCGCTGCTATTTCATTCTTTTAAGCCTTTATTAGCACACTGATGCGATTTTGAAATGGAATCTGACCGAACCCATACAAATCTATATTTGTCGGTTTTCTAGATTTCTATGGGTTCGAATCGATTCGGTTTCAAAATCGCTAAAGTTAACGCCTCTATGCACAAAGTAGAGCAATACACTCTGTAACAGGACATGCGTGTATAATAGGTACAGTCCAGCCTTTAAAATAACGTCTTGCGATGTTAATTTGTAGTTAATGGCGACTCGGCGACGCATAATGGGAGCTGATCATGAAAACGTGGCGATTGCTGATCTGCTTACCGCAGTAACTTAACAGTAAAGATGAACAATACAGTTGTTGCACAAGTAATTACCGTTCTTGCACGCGCCCGTACTTTCTCGTCTGCGTTCCACAATGAACAATTACATTATTATACTTTTTGTGTATATTAGTAAAAGCAAACACCCTTGTCTTCGAGCCTTTACCTGGTAAAGGTTAATGTTTTCATATCATAGCCGCTGCCTGTGATTATAAACTTGTAATATAAGTACGATACTATTTCATTATGAACGACAATATGCAAAAACTAGTGTCGCGGCGTAAAATTGTACAGTAATTTTGGACTCCAGCCAAGAAAATTAACCATTTCTATGAATAGAAATGAACGAATGATTACACTATTTAATGCATTTTCGGCGAAAGCATATTGACCGAAGTTCATCTCATATCTTTGCCGAACATAATTACTTTAGCCTATATTTAAATGAATATGCACATTGGCACGTTGGCGTCAGCAGGTCGAGCCTCGCTCCAATGAACACCCACCGAGCGTGCACCGATACACGCAGACAAAAGGCCGCTCATGTGAAGTGAACTGCCTATGGACGTGAAAGTACAAAAACACATCCCTTTTATCTTAAAAATAATTAAACAGCTTCATAAAACGGAGGTTAAACAAGCCTACACTCGCTTTCGTCTCCCGAAATGGCGATAGCAATAACGATGAGTAATGAATAGAGAGCTGCTTTAATTCGCGCCGCTGCCTGCGCCCACGCTCTCAGTCCCCGCGCATCCACTGGAACAATGCTTACTGGTTTACTTTCTCGATTGACTCATACTGATTCATTGCGTACGTCTAGCGATACGAATTAGATTAATGATACCGGTCCACATTATCTTCTGAAGACACAAATTCATAATGTCAACAAAACTTTCGTTGACACTGTTTCGCTGATAGAATGGTACAAGACTTCGCAGACAATGGGCCGTCGTAAATCCCCTTGTAAAAATGAAGTGGAGGTAATCAAAGAACGGTGTGCACATTTGTTTAGCACGGTTTTTTTGCAAATTAACATTTCATTTAATGCCAATCATCTCTGGCCCAAGGTCTGTGGCTTCACAGAAAATATTAAGCCACAATGAAACCTTTGCGTTGACCCTGAGGAGCGCAATGTCCTTTAATTCTACAATAGCTACCTTCTCCACAATGAAAATGACGGATTGTTAACCGGACCACACGAGCGGGTATTAAAAGCAAAAGTAAACATATCAGAGGACGTTTTATGCAAAGATGCCGGTGTATTTAATATTGCGAGAGTTTGGACAGGCCGGAACACAAAAATTTACAGCTTCCGCGATCAATGCTTCCTCCGAAATTGGTTGAACAACCTTCGAGATGCAGCGGCTGTCCTCTGTAGTGTTGTCTAACAAATTAAATGTTATTTTTGGATCCTATATCGTTTGAGTGATCGCGTTGCGATTTCTTAATTATCTTAGATTTTTAAATAAGGAAAATATTATAGATTAAATTAAAAGCGATAATGAGAAGATATTCCCAAAAGGTAATTTGAATAAAATAGAGAACGGTCTGGATTTCAATTCATAGCGGCGATAAGGATGATAGTTTTTAAGTGACAAAGATTCAATATTTGCGATGAACTGACTGAACATGCCATTGCAAAAGAAAGAATTTTACGATACGTAAAGAAAGGGGAGACTGACGCAACAGCGAGGAATGCTTTAGAGCATGCAAGTGCGCATTATGCACAAGAATCGTCGCAGGCGCAGTGCGCTAATGAACGCATGTCGTCGCTGACCCCCGACCCACGCGGGTTCGTTGCCCGAGCCCCGTCCCTCACCCCTCGTCCCTACGGCTCCAGGACTATGTCGGACAGCTTTATCATGTTTAATCAGGACTGCCTGTTTGCACTCGAGCATTCCTTACAACATATATCATGACATCAATTCGAAATGATATATTTTATTGTTACGTTACATCCTGTTCCTCTCTTTATCTCAGACGAAGGGTTAACTACCCACCTTTAGCCCTCGAATTCACTACACATAGCATCATAACTCTTCTCTATCAATATTGAAGATATGATTGATAGGTATACGCATGGAAATATAAATTAATTTATGGATTTGTTTGCATGGAATTTTCCAATAAAGAAAATTATGTATGTCAATTGGATGTCAAGAAGATGCTCAATATTTCAGCATGATAAGGAATAGTGGGATTGGACCAGTCATGAATAGCACATGTATGTAATCTCTAAACAAACGATGTTACGCCAACAATTAACACAATAGTTTTCCTTTGCCACGTACATATACGAACGGAAACGGCCTCACGCCGTCATATAATCAGATTAATTGTCATTTGCTTGCTGCTAGCCACTGTAGGTGAATCAATCAAAACCATGTCGTAAATTACGAAGAAAGTTACTGCGTAAATGGTTGTTCATTAAAAGGTTTATGAAAGTTTTCCTGTTTCCATGTATGTAGTTTCATAGCAGAAGAGGACCGGTGTGGAGATGAAAAAAGCAGAGTTTTCCTATAATTGCGCCGGCGCACCTGCCAGCAATTACACATGAGCGGACGCGTGTAGTTAAGACAACAAGACACCGGCAGAACCTGTCATCCGCGGAGTGAAACTAGACGTGGCTTACTGTACACCGATCATATTAAAGAGATTGTGCAAAGAAGATACTTTCTTACTAAAACGAGTTGCAATACTCGTATCGGGCGACGCGTATACTTAATTTATGCAACTGGAATCGTATTATGGTACGCTATTAGCATTATTACGTCTTTTCCGTAATTAAATGCAATATTAGCCTTAAAAAACAAACATTTCCTTCCGCTTTTTTTTATTATATTTGACAATTACATTTTCTCGAATGAAAGAATGAAAGAGCAAGGCCGCTTCCACTGATGTAATTTGACCGAAATTCTACGTAAAGCGTAGGTAATTATATGGTTTTCTCTTTGTTGGTTTGCATTTTAAACGTTTGTTGCAGAAAGCAGCGAAGATGTAGAGGAGTGTAATTACTTATCGCGTAGATTTTCATTCTGTGAAGAACACAATCACGTCATGATAACGAAAGTTAACGAGACATTGTGTCTCTTCAAAATTACTCTCATAACGAGACACCTACATGGTCACACTGCAGTCCCAAGCACGGTGGGCAGTATCATTCCTCAGTCAGCCAGCTTTAACTGGTAACTCGGTATTGACTAGGGACAAGCACGTATATCTTGCTTTGTGTTTCCAACAAAGGCAGTACCTACTTAGATCTGCGCACAAGGGCACTGTCTCTGAAACAAGACGGACGTGAGGAGTGCGGGGGGTTCGCAGTTTGCACAATTCGCGTCGTAGGCGCAGCTCTCAGGAGCCGGGAGTCAATGTACGGAGGGGACCGGTTCGCTAATCGATCCCGCACCGGCTCGGGCTCCTGTCCGCACCTAAGCGCGACTAACGGCGTCTCCGCAACCAGGCACGACCAGATATCGTGTCGAGCTGCACTTTCTGCACTTGCTATAACCCGTTGTATAAAACTTCATGTCTTTATTAGGCAAATTATACGGACCAGTTTCAAGTTATTTTATGTTATTTCTTACTGACCCATTTGAATAGTAAAGTCTCAATTAAAACTTGTTTCAACTTTTATTACACTGGGTGTTATGCGACGTTTAGGCATCTTCCTTCCCTTTACCCACTTTTAGGAGTTACCTAACACCAAAATTAGTAGACACACGTAACAAAATGATCAGAGGTATCAATTTACCAATCGTTGTGAAAGGAGCCGACGAACGGAGACAAGCTATTAAGTCATTATGTCACCCTAATGAACATTTATCGACGAGCTCGGCGTGCGCGCAATTTCCTCTAAACAGATCGAATTGGGCGTCAAATGTCACGTCGTTCAGCCAGCCGATTTCCGCGGACGTGACAATCGCCCCCATTGTTCGTAATTCGTAAATACGTGTGTCTGGCCGTTGCGACAGGCGCCTCGGGAAATGTCTCTGGTGAACCATTTGTGCAGTCAATCGATCCATCCGAGAAAGAGTTTATTACTGCAGATCTCTGGTGGCACAACCACCTAACAAAATGACTATAAACTTTATTGCTACGTGTAAATAACCATAATGCGAACGTGAGATAAATGCAGGTCGCTGTTATCGACCGAATGATTTACACACGCCCATGTACGACCGCGAGAAGAATGATTTATATCGGATTCACAACTCGTATACACCGGACGGCGATCTAATGTTGTTTTATGACGATTTATCAATTTACGATCAAGACATAGATTTCTGTCTGTGCTTAATTAATGTATTATTTTATAAAGCTATCAATCTGGCAGAGAAGACATCAAATCTTAAACGATACAATCGTTCGGAATAAAGTGTAATGATTTCTATTTCCAAATCTCAGATTTCGTGTTACAAGACTAGACGAATGAAATCTAAATCGACATATAATTTGGCACCGAATTATAGTCTAATATTAGAGAAGTATGTTCCGTGTGGCCAGTTTCATTTTGCGTCGTCAATGGCGTGATTAGAGTGGCGATAAATCGAGGAGCTCTCACTGTACGCTCGTTGAATCTGTCACATGTGCCCGTTCCCCGGACAATAGCATCCACACGACGACCACTGGCAGCCCACATAAATAACCGACTTCATAAAGACATCGACTTAACAATACCAATTCACAAGAAGCAGACTGCAAATTGACTTTAATACCTTGAACCTACACCTAAAGCCTTTAGCACACTGCAGCGATTTTAAAACGGAATCTGACCGAATCCATAGAAATCTGTCTTTGGTTTTCTGTGGGTTCGGTACGATTTCGTTTCAAAATAGCTGCAGTGTGCTAAACCCGTGAAGGGGTGGAGTTTTTAATGAATATTCTTGAACCGTTAACGATGCTATCTATTGGCCGGCGTACTTGTACGATAATTTACAATTCGACACGTATAACCTTAAAGAAAGAAAAAAAGTTACGTAATTTATTATTGTTAGCATACAATGTAAATGAAATAAAGCATTAAGAAACTTCGCAAACAACGAGACTGAGCTTGATGAGTGCAGAGGTGTAATCCTCAAGTCGCGAGACGCGACGTGTTGGAGGAGACCCTGATCGTACCCTCCGGCGACAGACCTCGGCATCAGCCATTGTTGAATAACAGGATATGATGAGCGGCGACCTCGCCATCTTAATCCGATGTTACACGGGAGAAGGAAATCATTTTGTATAATGATCCTCACCTTGTCAAAATTGATGATGGGGCGACACACGGTGTCTAAGGAAGAACATTAGATTCATTCGTTGCGTGCTTTTGAATTATGATTACGATTTCGTGATGATTGTTCGAGTGTGCAGAATGCATTACAATAAAATAGCATTGTAAAGATCTATTCTTCTGAGATTCAATCAAGTGCTAATAATGCAATCCTGGTTTTAACATTTAATATTAGGGATGTTATGGAGGTGGTTTTACCAGAACCGGAGTCGAAACCGAAGGTTTTAAATTTGATTTATCGGAGTCGGAACCGGAGTCGAAGGTAGAAGAGAGATGTTCAGAAGTTCAAATTTTAAACAGTTTTTTAATTTTTATAGCTATGGCAATGATAATGATGATAATGAAATGATAATGGCAAATATTTTTTGCATGCCAAAATAATGGCGAAACATGTATGATCTATTCAAACAATACTACTATCTTATATGTACCGTGTTTCGTGCGAATAAAATAAATTTCATTTCATTTCAAATGTTTTTTATGATGACGTTAGCGGCAATAAAACATGTTCCTTCAGAGAGTTTGCTTACAAATCTTCGGTATAACCTCCGATTCAAAATTATCGGAGCCGGAGTCGGAGGTGAAAAATTAATCGGAAGTTTCGACCTTTCGGAGTCGGAGACGAAGCTCCGTAACATCCCTGTTTAATATTGTCTGTGAGTACTTACACCAAATAACCTTTTTTAGCAACTTTTTCGCGCAAGGTACATATTTCAGCTCGAATAGAACCAAGGCAAATATTTCCATCGTGGTTGTTGCGTGGCTGATAAATAATGTAACCAAGCTAGGTACAGTACAGGTAAATATGCCGCTAGGAAGTGTGCCCATAGGCTAACGAACGGACAGGCCAGGTTCGCATAAATCCGCGATCGGATTGTATCGGGCGCGCGATACGGGGTATAAATCGCGGCTGGACGACGTTCCGCCTCGCGACATGGAAAGCGTTTCTGGCCGAGATCCGCGCAGATCACGGCAGATTAATCGCCGCGTGCCTTACTGCCGGTGAAAATATAAATATTTTCTTATTGATACTTGCGAGGTTGGCCAATGGCCTCGTAATACAGTTAAGAACCATACAGCATACAGTCTAGGATAGGACGGTGTCATGGAACATTCAACCACAAGATACTACCGGGACGTCGTTGTATGTAGTAGTGATTATTTTCATAGAATAATCACGACTCTCATCAGTGAGGATACGACTAAGAAGATGATCAATCACCAGAGGATATACATCGGTGAATACAGGATAGTCCATCCATAGTCACACAATAGTTAAGTAGGTATAACATTGGTGTAGATTTGTACACAAATAAACAACTTTATGGACATTAAAATAGATCTACATACTTCAATCACAATACAATCCAAGCTTGTATTGTCCAGTGGAACACGCGAACAGAAAGCTTCAAGGGCAGAGATGGAGCGAGAAACGTAAACTTTTTCTTTCATATCGCCAGGCCACTCTACAGTTCAATCAAAAACAGGAAACCAACGTTCCGAGGTCTGACATGTTTCTAGGTAGTGAGCCGTGGTATTCTAAGCAGAAAAGAAAGGTGTCACAACACAAGTTACGACATTTAGATAACTATGCAAGGGCTAGAAACATTTGAAATGTATAATTAAAACTATAACTGACTAAACGTGAGTTGCAGGAAACGTCCTCAGTGTTAAGGCTTACTTCAATCTCATTTCCTCTCTAGCTAGAGCTATGGCATAGAAAGGAATGGCATGTATTTAAATGACTACCTAACTTTAAGGACGTTTCGAGAAATTGAAGGACAGATGAACAAAACGTTTTTTTTTTTCGAACAAAAAGTTGATTCGAATGAGGGTTCAGACGATTAATGGGTCTAGGTATTATAGAGCAACGTAAAGCTGCCAGTTATAAGCTCGCGACTGGTTGGTGGTCGATTAGCAGTTTGCAAAAAGCTCGGCGTGGGCCGCAGCTGCACCTACTGCACTTCTAGTTTTACTGTGTCAAGAACAACCTCCCGCCCCCACTCCTCGGGCCTCACTCCGCGGGCCGGTCGCGCCACCATTTGTCAGCTCACCTGGCTCGTAACATAAACTATGAAACACGAGTTGCGACAATTATTGATGGTTGAAACTACGCAACCACCAAACAATCCGCTTACGAGACGTTATGCACTTTTTACTTGCAATTCTTCAGCTTCCTCGTTTGGCAACTAACTGTGTAGTCTATTTCGAAAACAATGGTGACTGTTGAATTTCTTCGACAATGACATGGAAATACGAAACGGTACCGCTTCGTGAGCATGTGTTTCTTACATTGTTTCACCGAAATGAATTTGCGATGACGTGATTTAAGTTAGTGGATACCCAAAACGCAACGCGTCCTCACAGATAACATAAAGATTGCCGTTTTAGTAAGTGACCTTTCAGAGGTCCTTGGCATACAATTACGAAAGAAAATTAAAACATGTCGTCGGGTACATTACCGACGACAAAATATTACGAGGCTTACTCAACGCACGTAATTTGTATTATAGGTGTTGATTGTAATAAATTACAGTTTGGCATTAGCTGAAGTCATACCCTTGAGTCAGTGTCGACGTGCGATTAAAGAAATGATTTCCACAACACGTAGTGCCATTACGGACAACCAACAATTACTGTCGTCGGTCCTTTGTGCGAAATATCAATTTATAATACACTGAGCTGAATTTATCGCATAAATGGGCTGTTAAACTCTCTGGAATCAGCATTCAGAGTTCACTGGCCTCGTGGACAAATGCACTCCTAGCTGCAATTGCAAAGAAACCTCTATTTACGATACACTATAAAGAACCTTCTTATACTCATGCGATTAAGTACCAGCCTGTTCAAGAAGTGTTCTTTTCTGTGTAAACTTTTTTAAATGTCATAAAAGAATAGAAAATGAGTATTAATAATAAGAACAAGGTTTATGATTACCCTTCTATTTTCAGTAGTTGATCTTCTTATTAATAGTTAACATAATATGTGTAACATACTGCCGAGAGAAAAAGTAAATAAAGTTATCAGCAAATGGTGATATAAAATGAGATAACCTGATAATGGTGATGCAACCAACCATCCAACATTATGCTTAAGTTGCGTAAAAACAACCAAAGATTATGGGATACTGGGAGGGACAGGTTTTAAAAGTAACGACGAGAAATAACAAAGACAATCCTAACTGAAAATAAAAACTGTAAAAAGTCCCTCGATATTCCTATAAAGATTAAGTTATGAAACAAAAAGCCAGTTGCACAATGAAAAGTTATATACCATACCCAACACATTCTATAAAGTAAGAAAATACCGAAAGTATCCATGATGGTATTATACCATCAAATTATAGCATGGAGCATTGCAGACGACATCGACATGTGGCCACAGCGAAGGCACAATACCCGATGGTAAAAAACCTCCTGCCAAGGAATGCAACAGCAAAACTGGATTCCAGCGCGCTGCTGCAACGACCACGCAGCGGGCCGCGAATCGCAAACTCGATTTGCCGTTTTGACTCGCTGCTGCATGGATGAAGTCATTTTCAAGGAGCTTTTTGTCTCAGGTTTTAATATTGCATGTGCATTTGATAACTACGTACAACGTGACTGAACATCGGGAGATCTGAACAGTACCTTATTATACCGTTTGTAATTTTAGAACGTATGGAAAAAAGTAAAATCCTCCATTGTCACTCATTGATTTGAAATCATGTTTGAACTTCAGACAACTCAGTATTCGGTAGGTAATTAGTACAGAATGTTGTCTAGTCCTTATTTAGTAGTTTCGATTGTAATTATCCCTTACACGTAAGACAATTCAAGTGAAATGATTTAATTGCATTTACTGGTAAATAAATAATCACGATTTTATTGGCGACATACAAATTCAAGTCCCGTTGTATGTATGAATAACATAATTTATACAGTCATGGCTAAATACGAAGGTTGTGTAACAGATTCTGTGAAACATCAGAAATAAGCGATACAAAAAAGCACCACCGGTGGGATTTGAACCCACACCTCCGGCTTAACCGTAGGGCGCGTTATCCAATTTCGCAAAGTGGTGTCCAATCATCGCTTACTTCTTCATAGGTATCTATATCTAAGTATAGATTCTGTGAAATATACTGTCTCTATGTATGAGACATACAAAAATAACTGGGCACCACCTACACATAACAAACGATGGAAAATCTCAATATAATGAGGACTGAAGCCTATGGGAAAAAAAATAGGGTCTCATTAGCATGACTTTTTAATACCGTTAGGTAGGTTAGGTACCTACATGTAAACGTACAATTAATTCAAAGAGATGGTGAAAGGCCACGACCATGACTGTTTACTTTGCGTTTATCGAAGCTGACTGTTATATCCTAATAAAAGTAAAACTTGGTTAAGGTTAAATCAACATTATGAGACGGTTACCGTAAGCGACGCAAAATTTAAGAAAAAATTACCATCGTTCCCACGAAGCGACACCTGAAGGCCGCTACGATAATCAGACTTGCTAGTGACAGCAGAACCATAGGTTACGTTGCCAATTTGTACAAGACGCACCTACTTAATCATACAATAAATTGATTGGCACCTCTTGACGAGCAACAAAAAGCAGCCGCCGTGCCGTTCAAGACCATTTTTATATGGTAACATTGTAAAATTACTTATTTATCTGGCTTTTGAGTCGAATGGACATATTTTACAGCGGTTTCTTGCGTCAGACTGTCGTTGATCTTCGAAACACGCATAAAGTACTAAATACCGATCACACCTTTACACATTTTATTTTGTTTTTAAATGATAATTCAATTTAAAAAAGTGTCACCATTTTATACGACATGCAATGCAACTCGCTATTATCAGAGATATAAACGCAGATGGAGCCATGCTGAATGAATCATAAACAAAACTTAACATGTAAATTATGAACGTAATATTTCGTATATCTAGTTTAGGTTACCATACTAATAAGAACATGTAACGTCCAAATAAGGATTACATTGTGTTTAATAATAACTCCTAAACAAGCTTCACTAAATCTTATTCGCAGAGGAAAATCCCAGAAGATCATGTTAATCTAAACATAGCAGGATCCGCGACTCCTACGGTAGTCTGGGAGCGGGGTCAGCTGTTTCACCCGTCACGACTGCGGGCTACATGACTTATGCCCCCATGATAGGCCCTAATCTGCGGATACCGTACTGCCTGAAACCTGTACCCGGCACCGTGCACCGTTGCTTTCGATCTATTCAATCACGTAAAGTGGAAAATTCCCAACTGTTGTATTAAGTTTTATCGGAGCCGTGGTAGACTCCGTGAAGGAGATGCTTGGTCATCGTGATTTCTGCCTAAGGACATAATTAGGAGTTCAACAGACTATATGATTAGATGATGACAGGATATACGCCTAACAGAAATGAAATTTAGATCTGAATTCTAGATAATTATGCAGAAGAAAAAATTGACAGCTAAATTGAGCAATCAAGTTGTCGATAGTGCACTACTTCCAATTAGATAAGTCAATAACTTCTTTGAAACCTTCGAACAACACAACAAAGGCAGCCTTCAAGAAACATCAGAAAGAGTATACAAATGTACTCCAACGCTAATTGGCTTTGGCGAGTATTATCCAGCCCTTAAAATTCCCTTCAGGAATATTTAAACGAAAGGGTTACGCCATCGGGCGCTTTGATGAGCAATAAATGAAGGAAGCGAAAGCGAATTGTTTAGAAGGTATTTTTGGCTCTTAAAACTGAAAATCCCAGGAATCTATACAATATTATGAAAAGCAAAAAATTGTTGTGGTCAGAAATTAGACAGTAATTACACACTAGACAAACGAAATTCAGAAAAGTGTTGAATCTTAAGTCTATATTTTTCGTAGTACAAGTTTCGGTAGTAATATATTATGTTCTAGATAAAAACACGGTTATCTCGATGACGTTGACAAACAAGGATGTAATTCATTATGCAACTGAAAGTGCATTTTATTTTCCTGTAGACAATGCAGGAACTTGTTTCTTCACTAATGTTTAGGCCAAATACGGTAAATCTACAGTATCAAGTTACAATATGTGCCTAGTAGCGCCATCTCACGGAGAGTAGCAAAACAACTACCTTAACTTGCAACTTGAATTGTGAAAGGAAGCGAAGGACCTGACTCAGAACATAGCGACATCTAATAACTGCCGAGGGAGGGCGCCACTCAACGTTTTGCAGCAGAAAAACTACAGAAATAATTCATGGTATTCTTGTGAAATTACCTACAATCATTTGAATTTTAAATGCCTTTTACGGTAAATACGAATGACGAATGCGTATATATTTCTTGCCGATTATTCGCTAAAGAGAATCTGATCTAAGTAGGATGATGTTACACAAACGAAAATTATGATGTTATTCTTCCTTTTATCTCACATTGTGAACATCGGGTCAATATAGTAGGGACTAACACTAAATTAATATATGCACAACAGGATAGATAATATGACAAAATACTTGGAACTGGAACCTAAGACTATAATATAAGCCTAGGGGCCGTTCCAGTATTACGAAAGCAGAGATTTAGCCAATTTTTACTTCTTTCACAGGTGGCCATCTAGCATAACATTTCGACTTAAAAGTCTAAGCTGACAGTGTCATAGCTAAAGGCAAAGTTGCCTAGCAGTTATGGCTGAAAGTCATCACATCAGGTAGAAATATCCTAGAGAACTCTGTTTCTTCCTTTCAAAGCATGTGATTAATGTATCGGAATTTACGTACATTTACCGACTGCTCTAACGGTTAAGGAAAACATCGTGAGGAAACCTGCACATTGAGATGACCAGTGTGTATAATGGGGTAGGCACAAAAGATCCTCAAGGGTCGAAGTGCCGCTGAGGTTATTCCCGACCTCCTATCATAAGATAAGATGTATCGGAATTCGGAAATATATTAAAATTCCAGCTCACCTGTCCCTCTCCTTGCTCCTGCTTCGTCTCCTGTACGATCCCTCCCTTGACTCATCATCGAGGCGCCTGCGCTTAGCCTCGTACGACCGCGACCGCGATCGAGAGTGCGATGCGTAGTGCTTCCTGCGTGTACGCGGCATCTGTGGACGGCAGTCAGAGTTGACTTGGTTGTCATGATAGTAGACTGAAAGGCGTGCCATGACCATAGTAGAAGCAAATGTGTTCAATGGAGTAGAACTATCAGTAAACTTTGAACAGTCTATGACGTAAGTTCATGTACGATGTATATTTTATGATAAAATATTGTCAATAACTTCAGGCACCTTTAGCCGTGTCTGTAATCAGATAAAAACTTTGTTGGCCGCTGGCTATGACCTCCTTTATACGAGACACAAATAAAGTTACTACATAATAACATAGTTTCAGTATTTAATGATAGCAGTACTGCATAAAAGTTCTAAATTATAAAATGCATAGAAAATTCTGAACATAAAGACTGTATCGTATAGTATTTTATGACTATGGCACACCTTCCATAATGGTCCATGTATGTAGAAGAGAAAGTGAAAATGTGCTGTACCATGAAGCATGGCCGTTGCTCTTTGCTGTGTTAGCCAATTATGTAAGTTGTTAATCAATTTATAATTAACAACTATCATAGTTCAATCTTTGTAAATTAGCTAAGCTGGAATTTTCCTACACATAATTATAATAGGTAAACATTGTACAATTTAGACAAAAATTGAATGAAAATAAATGTAGTGTCTATTGTGAGTTCGAGTTTATAGGTCCGATTGTATGACCACAAGTAAATGTTATTAGATTTTGAAATTAGTATGTATTGATGTTAGAAATAAAGCATTTGTTATACTGAAAAATAGCAAGTCTTGTTTAATAGCTAGAACAAGAAAACAAACAGTTATATTTCAAACAAAAAAATTGGTTTGTGTTGTTGTTGGATTGATAACACACATCTGTAGTGGTGTTTCATGTTAATAGATGATATCTAGTACCATTTAGTTGTCATTAGAATTACGTAATTATTAAGCTAATGAGCTTTGATTAATATGATTACTGAACACTATCAAAACTTTGCAGCTGGCATTCAACATTAGATCAAAATAAACTAAGACACTAAGGCTGGGACTACATGCGCCGGTTCCAGCACCGGTTCGGTTCACTGCAGCCAATCATGAGCCACTGACTTCAAGTGGGGGAAGGACGAAACGCTTGTTGATTGGCTGCAGCGAACCGAACCGGTGCTGGAGTCTATATTGCTTGATAGATCATTGGATATAAATGTGACACAGCCTTGAAGACTGCTAACAGTAAAGATGAAGAACTGGTTATAAGTGGATCAGTAGCAATGAATACAAGAAATCAGCATTAACATGTTTAAAAATAACTCATGAAAATGATATTATCAGAACTGCATAGCATAAAGCCATTCCATCTCGAAACCCACCATGCTCGAATATGTCACTGTCAAAAATAATTTGGTAAAAGAAATAGAATTTGAAATAAATGCGACACTAGTATTATGTCATTAATACTTGTAAATCCCTTCCAACTCAAAACAAAATTCCCGAATGTTTTTAGATGAAATTCTTACGGCCAAATACAGGTTAAGTTCATATTTCAGAAAGATCAGGTCTCTTGAAAAGCCTTGACCCATAACCATGCAAACAAGTCATGGGCTAACCACTAGTATTCAATATTAGTAACAACTTTAGAGGAATAATACAATCTAAGCAGATAACAAATAAACGGTTTGAATCTAGGTTAATACTTTTTCAATGTCAATTCATATTGGACCTCATACCAAAGTATTATTGACAGAAACACCATAAGTAGGAAAGTACTTCAGTACTTTCACTTACCATAACAAGAATACCAAAACTCGTATCCGAGCAGTTTAAGCTGAAAAACATAAACTTTTTAGACCATAAGACTTTTGGTCAGTGAATCACAGAATAACAAAACCACATGCGAGCTAAACTAAAGCAATGAAATTTTGAAAATTACTTATAAATTCAATCATACACATGTGAATCTATTTAAGAAGGTTAAATATAATGATTTTGTGACAAGTATCCATTTCTTGTCACTTTAGAATGTAATTGCCTAATTGGTATTCTGGACACTTCTGAAAATGTTACAAAATGGCATGCTACTAAATAGCATTTTACTTGACAATCATATTCACTAGCTTCTCTTGTTTCAGAAGGTTTGCCAAACAACATAAAGGATTCTAAGCTGAATTCTATATTTGGAACTATCTAGATAAAAAATACTGCACAACGCCACAATACCAGTTTGCTACCTTTACCTCTACCACCAGCTGTAGCTCAGTTATTGTTGCAAAACGTACCTATATGTATGTAGGTAAGTAGGTAGGTATATTGTGGAAAATGTGCAAGACTCCACTACTAGTTAAAACTACTTGCCAAGCTAAACTACAATTGCCAATACAATATACATAGCATTTAACATGGAATATACCTAGGAAAGTTCCTCATGACGCCAATGAGGCAAATGTCACTCCGTCAAGTTATTTACATGCTGACGCCATGTTGATTTCTACGACTCCACGGAGCCCTAACCAGTCTCACTACAGTAAACAGATATTTGCTAGAACTTACCCTCAATTCACGTAAGTATTTCAATTTACACCACAGTAGTTGAGTGAAATTAGTTAGGCAATTCCAAGTTCGCGATGCAGAACCCTGAAGAATGCTTGTTCGCAATAAAGGGCCGAACATCGATCCGAATCCAAGACAAGCTTTGGTTGGTTGGTTGTACTGCGACGATCACGACGATGGCGTAAACCGAGACTACGTATTTCCTTTACAAAAAAAATACTCTTCAAACATTATTCTACTAAATTATTAATATTATAGCTAGAAGTATAATACAAAATAAAAATATATAAAATTAATGTAAAGTGTAACATGCAAATATGGCATAAATGCAGCTATTCGTCATAAACAGTAAAAATTTATTGACAAACAGGAAGCTATACTGCTGTTCAAACAGTGCTAGTGCCATCTAGCGGTAAACTTATGCATTACGTTAATACTGCCAACATGGTGGACTATAGGGTGCGTTCAGAAAATAATTGTCTGGTTTTTTTTTTAATCTTTCCATATCTGAGACCATACAGCCATGTCTAACGTAAATATTTTTCTTGAATAGGATAATATCGTGCAATGTTTTATAACTAGAGGCGGCACTAGCACAACGGTACGTAGCCAATCAACATGTAGACACTTTCCTTTCCACCAAATGAGAATGAAGAAAGAATGAGAAAAGAAAGGGTTTTTTCCATGAAAAGAATCGGTTTTTCCATGAAAAATACGTTTCTAATAATTAATCATTTAAATAGGAAATTTTGGTTAATTCACGATTACACTGTAGGATCGTATGAAAGGAGATAAAAGTGATAGGTATTTATAGAAGGGAGCAAGAAACAATTCTAAAAGTAAAAGATACATTTTATTTTCTCGATTTTTTCCAATTTAGAAATATAATGAAAAGTACATTTTTTCCAGAAAAAACTCGTTTTTTCTGCAAAATATAGGAAAATTTGGAAGTTTTACTACTCTAGCCTTTACACGATCGTGCGTGCCTGTAATCGCCCATCATGGCCCATCGTGTAGACGAGCCATAAGGGTGCGTTCTCAGCTCTTTTATTCTATTATCTATTGCGTGGATCGAACCTTACTATAATATAAAGGAATCATAGCGTGTTCACACGTAGGATTCTTTTGTCTATTCTATTTCTACGCTATGTGTGACTGCCGTTCACAGGGTTCAATTTGCCAGTCGATTCTTTATAGAATAGAACGAACGCCAAAGATGAGCTTCTATTCTAGTGAGTATGCTATCGCATAGACAGTCTGTATGTAGGTATACATTTTTGCGATATTTTCATAATGTGATCTTTCTGTACACAGCACAGCTGCAGAATATGTGTGGGATAGGCTTAACGTTTCACACAGTATTGAAATAATTTAATTAATAAAATAATTAGTTAACTTACCTATAACCACCGCCACCTTTTGATCGACACAGGGTATGGTATAGATGACGTTATGTAACGTGATTTGGGCGCCACGGTCGGCATTAGAGGACCATAAAAACTGACACAAAAACTGCAAAATAAATGTCTAAACAGAACAACTACACTTTTATTGATACCATTTATGAATAAAACAATCACCATGCAACACAATTGCATGTCGATTTGAAGATTTAAAACATTTGAATTATGTTTAATTTAAACTAGGTTAGGTCTTCAGAATAATCAATTAGGTATTGTATAAACAATAACAACGCGGGTTTGTTACTGCAAGATAGGTTACCTAATATGGTACCTATGATATGGGTTTAATAATCTTACTGAGATATGAAGAACGCAAATATCTTGTTAAAAGTTGTTTTAGTGGCACTTACGTAACGTAATGTATGTAATTTCTACCCCACATAATAGTCTTTTACATTATCTTTAGGAACGATAATGATCCAATCAGTATTTTTTTTACGTTACGTAAATACCTATCACTCTACCACTCGCTCTAAGTAGTCGCTCGCTTAAAGTGCCTGTTTCATTCATTCAACCGGGTCAAGACTAGCAGGCTAGATTTAATCGCAAGCAAACATGCGAATCCTTCACAAGTAAAATAGCAATGGTTTGCCACGAGTGAAAGTGCAATTATTGCCAGAAAGGAGGCCGACCTTCTGGCGGGAATCAGCTGATCGGGTTTGCGCAGTGCGCAAAACTGGGGAGCTAGGGCGGGGGTGGAAAAGCCGCCGGGGTGTGCGCGCCGCCCGGACAGTCGCGCGCCCGCCCTGCGTGCCGACCCGACCGCCGCGCGCCACCAGGAGCGGGCCGCGCCGACCACTCCGCAACACCTGAGAGAAAACCCTCGCGCGGACTTTCGCGGACTCTCGCGGACCTCGCGGATCCTCCTGTCGATGCTGTAGCTGTGATATTTGTACAAACCGAGCGAGCGCCGGCATGCGGCCACGCGTACCTCTCTACACGCAGCCTCCCGTTCTTCCAATCACGCGTAGCGCGGCGTTATGAGGGACGTCCACGTACCTGATACATGTACAAAAATGTTCGACGCGTCAATTCAAGAGGTGAACGGTAAAGGACCTAAAAAGAGGAAAAAGTCGTTAGAGCGTATCTGTGATAATGATGAGGGTTCGGATGGTAGTGAGAAGCGAGGACCTGAGTCTCCGAGGGTTGTGGGGGAGAAGGCAGCGGGAGGTGTGGAGCTTCTGCACTGGCGGGACATGCCGCAGCATCTGCAGTTCAACCCTTACGTCCTGACGGGATACCGGCCGCTGCAGGGCTGGCGCGACTGCGTGCGGAGCCTCTTCTACTTCCACAACGAGACCATCAATATACTTACACACGGTAACACTATTTATTTGTTTGCACTACTTAACTGACCAAAAATAGGCAGGAATTTCGAAGGCATGTGAATTCCACTAATCGGAACCGGGCACGCATTATTATGCGTTATAGATTTTAACTTGTAACCCTTTATAGAAGGAGTACTCCAATAGGGGAATTTAATAGGCTGATTATGACTAAGCGCTTATTACACTAGTCCGAATTCAGTCAATTAAGTGTAAATGCATTCACTACGGTTGGTCTGCGATTTACAGCCTATAAACAGAAGCATGTCTAGTAGTAAGTCGACTAAATTCAGTCTGTCTATTCTAATAAGCGCATCTCAGGGGACAAACAAAGGTTATTTAGTGCATATAGAAAGAGTGGGTATTCGAAAATAGAAAATTTTATTCATTTTGTAAAAGATGTTTAAGTTCATGGGCATTTTTACCCATATGTAAAATACCTTGTATGCAGTTGACGAATTTTTTTTAAAACGGCCAGTAATCATGTTATGAACAGGTACGACAGTCAAATTACAGTCAAACTGACTAAGTAATTGTGTTTAGATTATGTACTAAGAATTATATAGATTTAGGTCTACGTGTGAACGACTGTACCTACACTAAAAATACATTATATTACTTTAGGAACCATCGCACACACACTAAAGTAAAATAATGCCTAAAATTTCGTTTTAAGTACAGATAAACCTTTAATTTTATCACCATCTAAGTGCTCCCGTTAAATTTAAACGTGACTTTACAATTAAAGGAACCCCTAAGTAGTCAACAAAGGCTTCGTTTATAGAATATTAGGTAGGTTAAGATCTTTTAAGTTATAAACGAATAAATATTAAAATTGGATTAATTAAGGTCTTACGACAAATATCTCTATTATTTATAAAAGAGGAATCTGAAATTCTTTCTGGAGTCAAATTCTTCTAATTTATTCATAAGTCACAAAGAAAACATTTCTCGAGACAGAGATGAAAATAAAAGCAAAAAATTGTAAGTAAACATTCCCTCTACGTTTTGTATTCGTAGCGCTATCCTGCTACGAGCGCTTATCTGTAGGCGGTGCTACGTGGAATATAATTTCACAGACTATTTAAAATAATTACGAGAATTTTCATTTTATTTCACTCGTTCCTAATTGCTACGCTGACGGGAGCCGCGAAACAATTAATCACTAATTATTCTTCGCCATCCCGTCCCTTGTTTTGTGTTCATCTTCTGAAGACCTACGACCACTTCCTCGCGGCTCGGTCTGTAGTGCCTTCTGTACAGGGAGTTCCGGGTTCGATTAATACCCAGGAAAGTAGGTGCACCGCAAATATAGGCACTTATTCCGAGTCTGGGTATTTCACTCATGATCCAGTGAGCTGGTTTTCCAATAAAATAAAATATATTCTAAAATAGTCGATTGGAGCATGTACTTGTAGAAATAGAATCCAACAGCTCTTTTAACCCTACTTAACCAGTTTTATTATCTGTCATTTACGTAAACCGTGCTTCCCTGTACAAATAACCAACCCTCATAAAATCGCATAGGAGTTAAAAGGGCAGGAAATGTAAGTATGCAGCGTATCTGAACGGTTAATCTGGTGTGGTCGACCACATGATATTGCATGCACCTTATAAATCTGGCAGTAAAGTTTATATTAGCTTAAAATGTGAGTAGAAAACAAAGTTTGCTGTATGCGCTGAACGACCGAGGCAGGGCTCCAACATTGTTCTAGCCCTGATTTATTGGCATACGAAACATGTTTAACTTCTCGATACATGCAAATTCTGCTAGCTTGCATAATCTCGGAGAAAGCATTGTTCATAATGTACCAATGTACTTACTATACACTATACTATGCTCGCAGAATTGGAATGACTCTGTAGCCCAGAATACAGAATACTGTATCTTATCGCTAGTGATAAAAACCGGCCAAGTGCGAGTCGAGCCTCGCCATATCTATAGGGATCCGTACTATAAGGACCATTCGTAAGTATTGAGTGAAAAAAACTTTACAATTTTTTCTCACAACTTCCAAATTGTTACACGTAGGTATAATGAGATTTAGTGTTTGTTTTTCTAATAACTCACTTGGCCGTTTTTATCACTTTTGTCTAGATACAGAATAAAGCCCCTTCCCAAAAACTTTGGTCCTTAAGTAAGTAAGATCTATTTTGTTCCTCATTTCTTTTTATTTCGCTGTATTTGGCCTTTCATATTTATTCTAATCAACCACGAATGCTAAAACAATAGACCGGTTAGTAACCTTTCATTTAATCTCACAATTGAGATTATATGGGCACAATGTCCTCTTTTGTAACCATGATTTATTGGTTTCGCTAACTTAGGCAATACATATTCAAGGCATAATCCTCGGGGTCACGAACGACCCCCGCTCACAACTTTGCGGGTCGAAGAATTGTTCCGATGATTTCTGAGAAGATATTGGAGAAGGTCAAATCTATTTCCAGTCCTTTTGTTAAAAGGATTCTATTGCAGATTTTGTAAATTCTGTCACATACGGTTTAGACCTTCGTGTCAAAGCATGTAAGCGACAGACCTATGTAACCTTAGAAGGTCCCTAATTGGATTTAGACAAAACGAGTTATCTAGGGTTGTTAGCAATTGACTCGTTCGTTGACACACTTATTTTTCTTTTTGTTAAAGTCGGGAGTCGCAGAAGGTACTGTAGGCACCTCTAACCGTGATTTTAACTATTTGTCGCACTTGCGTAGGTACGTATGTCTGTTATTTTAACATTGAAAATCCTACTGTACTGTAATGCCAACGTAATGTGTTCATACGTAACACTGTCTTGTCTTATTTGAATCTTGAATCTTCACTATTTGCAATGTCAAGTTAAATAATAATTAAAACAAACAAACAGAAACAAAAACAAACTTGCAGTCCCACGCTTTAGACTTAGTAAAGTAAACACATCATTTATGGGTCACTTTGGACGTTTTTATAATAAGATACCTGATACTGTAATAAAGATGACACAGAAAAAATTTAAAACCCATATAAGACAGACAGAGTTATTATAAAATAAATGATTATTTAAATGATAAAGAGGCTTGGTCCTAAATTCAGCTCCAGCTCTGCATATTGTGAATATGATTATATTCATAAATTGTTAATTATTGTGAGTTTCTAATTTTATGTATTATGCATTACTCATTCTATAAATTTTATAAATAAAAATTAATAAATCAAATTATAAATTTTTCGCTTTCGACTTTAATATAGCAGTGTTTTCCTTCTCAATCTAAAAATAAA
Source organism: Hofmannophila pseudospretella (assembly GCA_947369225.1). NCBI lineage: Eukaryota > Metazoa > Arthropoda > Insecta > Lepidoptera > Oecophoridae > Hofmannophila > Hofmannophila pseudospretella. The sequence continues at coordinate 4,188,806 of OX376321.1, read as the reverse complement.
CATAATCTAATAATTTAATCATTATCAAATGAAAAATAAATAAAGGATCAGTTAATACAGTTTTGTATTTGTGAAGAAATTACATATCCAATACTAAAATATATCCACATCCATACATACGAGTACATACATAAACTCACGTCTACAACAATATATCAACACGTTAGATTAAATTATGTAAGCAAAAGAACTAGGTATACTTACTGGGTAGGTTGCTATTTGTCCACAATAAAGGCATCGAAAGGGGCTGAAATTCTAAGACAATAACAGAGTAAACAGTAATAAGTGTAATCGTCGTGTAATCACGTAATCATTGGACCATAGTTTCGTGGCCCAACCACACATTACCTCGTCAATTATGTGTGGAGCGCCGGCCGCGGCCTGTCAACGTTATGAATTAATGATTGTGTGTGTATGACACGGAGTGAAATGCTGGTGCTTATTTATAATTTTGTACACATTAAGATAAAGATTATAGATCACTGTTGATAGTGTATTCATAAAATTGTTAGATATTGCAAATATATTTATTTCAAAAGATGTGCTGCTGATTATTTTTTACGCCGCTTCTTTTTCTTCGCTTCTTGCGTAGCACCTCACGAAGTTGTAGTACAGTAAAAAAATGACTTTGTAAAAATGTAAAATACCTATCTACTTGCTTGCAATAAAATATTTTGACTTTTGACTACCTAATTTGTTCGTTTTGAACTGATTTACCCCCAAACTGACTAGAAAACTGGCACGTTTCAATTTAAATGAACTCGACAAAGTTATAGTGTAGTTTATTTGGAAGAAATTGTTTGAAAATGACCGAAAAATAATTTATAATAGAAGCTACGGAACTCGACAATTGGCGGCCGCCGCGCCGTGCGCTCCCGTGATGGATGCCTACATGCTGTAATTATATCAATTTTTAGTTACGGTCATGTCTTAATTTGTATGTGTTAAGCTGTTTTTATATTTGGTTAGTGTTTTAATTTAATAGATTGGAATGTGCAGCGTCCAGACAAACCAGCTTTCTGGTTTCAGGGCGCGAAGGTTTGTAAATAATGTAACCTTGTATGTACACAACAATAATAAAATTATAATAATAATATCATCAGGCAGACATGCTCTTATCCGGTTTTTTCATAAAATGTCACCCCTCGCAATTATTGAAAAAGCGCCGTTTCTTACTCCGCTTTCATCTTCAGTCCCATCTGTCAAATATTACAATATGATTTAATAGAAGAAAGAGGGGACATAACCACATACCCATCAGGGTGTCTTTAACCTTAAATTAGGTCCTCCTGGTTTGAAGTATTTTTGCGATGTCTGGGGTACGTATCTTCTTATTTTCTTGTTAGCTTTTCGGTTTGTTATTGGAACAACATAAAAAAATTCCATGAACCTACCTACACAATAATAATATTGAATATAACTAAAGCGTAGTTGCTAGCTTATTTCTTTACTTTGTATAAGTTCCAACTTGTATTTTCCTAACCTAACCAAGTCCTCCTCACTTTGTATTTCTAACCATCCATAACACAAAAACTTCCAAACGGCTAGGGAATATATTTACATGAAACCTATTCTTGCTCGTAGACGTTTCGTAGAGCTGTCGTCGTAGCAAAAGCTGGAGTCATTCTATTTCCACTTCGTACGTATTTCAGGATAGATTTGTAGGTCAGCAGGCGGCCAATGAGGTACCTACATATGGCTATAAATATCAAGCTGTAGCAGATAGATGTCTTATGCAGGGTGTAGCAAAATAATAAATCAATCTCAGTTCCATAACTGTGCAACTATTCGCTTACGACTTTCGAACGACAAATACATATTCCCATCGTCGTGATGTTTAAGAATATGAATGACGTCACTTATTGCGACTATCTTTGTCTAATTGCCAACTTTGAACCGTTATATCTCGGGAACTACTACGGATATTAATTTTTTTTATCCTTGTGCAACTAATACGGAAAAGATAAATAACTTTAAAAAAATTGAAATCCCCATTGTGCCGTTCAATTAAGTGGCTAGTAAATATTTGTATCACCAAATTGTGTAGGCTTTGTACATTGTTTTATCTTCCTATACGTATAGGTTAGGTAGGTACATATTTTATTTATCCATCCTACTCGTATCTATGCCCAAGAACTAAATACATACAACCAACGTCCTGTTTCACGGTTCACTTTGAGATAAAGCGGAGAAAAGAGCAAACAAAACATAGCAGTCGACTCCGTTCCATTATGTGATTGAATTGATGAATTTCATTTCTGGAATAATCTTGTTGTCATGTCTCTATATATTTTTATAGAAAATGTTTTTTCTTTCTTCGCTATATTATAAATAGGTAGGTATTACATAGACCCCACACTTTATTCTGTAACTTGTCACTAGTGAGGAAAACTTACTATATCACGCTTTATTCGATCCATTTTCAAAAAATTGTGATAAGAACGTGCTAAGTAAGTTTTTTGCCTCACACCTGCAATAATTGCAAATGAAGGGGAAAAAAATTATGATACCATTATTATGTACTATTACCATGATCCCATGATCGCGGGTGACTTTTTTTGTCACTAGTGGTAACAAACAGAATAGAGTCACTGCTTGTTGTAAGTATAAAAAAGTTAGTTAAAAAAATCATCTGCAAAACTATTCAATATTCTTTCATAACATCAGGTCAGAAATCTAAGAAAGGACCTGATTTTCAATAAATAGCCGAAAATCATTTTTCAATAAGCCTTACGAGTAAATGACAAAGGAATGCAATAAAGACTGCGGGTCCAGCAAACAATTTCCGGACGGTCAGGCACGACCCGGGCCGGTCCGGTCGACAAACAAATATCAGACAGTGACGGATGGAGAATACCCACAAGGATCACGTCTATAAGTACCCGTTAGGAATAAAGTTCAGATGTATAATTAATAAAAACAGAGCCATAACAATGAATTGCAGAATCATAATAGAACATTGTGTAAACAAGTGCGCTAAGGGCCACATTTTGTCACCTGTGTCCGATCCGAACTTGTGAAACACGAGGTACGATATTGTGGTCCTTAGTGATAACACCATACTTTTTGTAACACCCTGTGAAATAAAATAAAATAAAGAATAATACAGAAATTAAGTCAGTTTCGTGTTCTTCAAAATCAAAATCAATGTAATTACGAAAAGGCTTCTCGAGCACGTGTTACATAAAGAATGGTTTGAAATTCGCATGAGATACATAGGGATGAAACAAGCAAGCCAGGGGAAAATAATTGCGGTGATGGGAAAACTTTCCCTTGTCCTGGGTAAATAGGTTGGTGATGATGAAATGGAAACTAAGCAAGGTCCTACCTAACCTAAATCAAACTGTTTAATTTGTAGTCAAGTTCTGCTAAATCACGCAAAGTCAAACTTGAAACTAAGTTGTATAAGTTGTAACACACCAATACTTTTCTACGCGTGTGTCCATTTGAATTTATTTCCCGACAATACAACGCTGTCTCTGAAATATTCTATAGACAATAATCTATGTCGTTGCTATTGTCTCGGCTGTGACGATGCTGCTTAATCTTTGTCAAGCCGTGACACACACGACACCCTTTGACAAAGATCGCCGTTTCTAGACATTATTTATGTTCCAAATTGCTGTGTGACTGCTAAATTGCTTTAGTTAGGTCATCAGGAGTACCAACGACTTAGGCTTGATTGACAGATACTATCTCTAGAACTGTCTTCAATAAGGCCCCAGTTTCAGCTCTTTATTTATAATATTCAATTATACTCGTACGTCAAATACATTTATGATTACAAAACATTATTATTTACATTCAATTTAAATTAACGATACATTTTTTTTTCATTTTAATTAAAACTAAGTATAATTTATTTAATCTTGCAATGTGGGTTGGCCAGTTCGTACCAGATCTACCTAATATTGAAGAACACTTCAACCGTATAGAATGCGCTTCGCACCAGCATGCACCTCAAATGCAATTTGTTTAATTTTGACATCCGGGACAATAAAAATACAAATACATACACTTTTTTTCAAAATCGGCTGATACATTCATATAGATTCATCTAAAACTCATCTTTATGTGCAATTCTGAATTCAGTTGCTGACAATGGCTGGAATATTTCCAGTTTATATAATTTATTTTGCATTTATATTAGCCATGCTTTAGAAAAAGCGATTGATTTTTTTTCTACGAGTACGATTTTTGGACTTTTGGAGGTTATGTTCTGCTCGTGGAATAATATTCAACCACTTAACATCGTAGGTCGTAAGTAGGCGGTATGTAAGTTCTAAAATATGTAGGTACTATTATAAAGAAGATACGTTTACACACTTTATAGCGCAACAATAACACAGCTACCTGTTTTATGTTGGAGGGAAGATTTGTTTACTTTAAGCAACATCGCATTGTATATTATGTAAAATACCCACCGCAGAATGTTGTCATTCCAGACAAACCTCAGTGGTTTTTGGAATGTAATCCTCTACTGTAAAAAACGTATCACCCACTTGCCCACTTGCATTCCTAACATTGTATTACCTAACCTACGGTCACCTATAAGTACATGGTGTAGTTTGTTTCTATACTTCATATATATAATACATGTTGGCATTGTTGGTGGCTACAGAATGTGTTCCTATCGAAACCCGAAGCCACAAACTCTACTGTTAGCAATACTTTGGGATGAAAACGTGCGACAATGGCTCAAAGGCTATGTAGGGCAGGAGAACGCGACGCAATCGTCGTCGAATCGAATTCTTTGGTCTATTGTGGTGGATTACTCCTATCCCAGGCATTTTAGCCGAGTTGGAGTGGTTAATGAAGAATTTTGGTAATGTGTAAAGCATTACCAGTTTTTTAATAGACTTTATAAGAAAAAGTCCTTAATAGACCCGCGTGCTCCACCTTCGACCTCATCGTTTTCCATCAAGTGGGATTGAGGTCAAAAGTTGAGTTTAGTTGTAAAAATAAAGAATAATGTTGCCCAGGTTGATAATATACACTACTTGATTAAAAGCCATGTTACATACATCAGTTGCAAAAGTGGAATTCCTTGTTATGTCTACTACAAATAGATTATTAGTTCAAGAAGTTTCCTCTTATTAAGTATATTGACATCTCTTTCTAGTACAGCTATGACGTAATGGTCAAAGTAATAGGTTTGCAACTGAATGTTACTGGCAACTGAACTTATCGAAACTCAGACGTTTCGCTCATCCATTATACGGTCCAGTATGAATAACGTATAGGTTATTGAGATTTATACTTGCCATCTAGTTAACATTGAGCTAGTTGGCCCGAGAGAGCCTTACATAACCTCTTAGCAGATTCATTACTGTCCCCTTTCGATCTTCGCTGAGTATGCAAGGGAAAGGGAGGTTTTCCTTAAAGTACTGACAGTGGATCATTAGGCAGGGCATAGATACTTATAGCAACATAGAAATTATAGCTTACGTCCCATCTCGTCACCTTCTCATCTCGTCTCCTCCCATCTCGTCACCCATGGAAATCATGATACTCGTCATAGCATCTTCTTTTTCTCGTCGTGTGATTAGTAGTCAACCTATTGTCAGAGTTGTTCAGGACGCCCGTAGGCCTCTGACATGGCCTAACGATTACTGTCGAACAACTTTGCAGGGACCGGCAGTTTGACATGACTTCCGAGATCCCTTCATTGCTGAGATAACCTGATAGTCTAACTCCTTATAGAGTTGTAACAAAAAAAAAACTATAGTCCCGAAAGGTTCTGTTCAGTATCCATAACTGAACAACGTTCAAATCAACAGCTGTTTCACACATTTCGGTCGTGTATGTATTGTGTTTTTGTATGGAACAGCTGATTTTTTTTCGCTAGATCGTTTTTGTTGCATCCAATATAGGCTAACTCTCAATGTATAAAATGAATAAAAAGGAGAAGTTAAAAGCCAAGTTTCGGCTCTGGCTTAAAGAAACAGGTGACCGACAATGCCTTAGCAAACAGCGTAGCCGGAGGTTGGCGGCTCGCCAAGTGTTATACCATAGCGCTTTTTGGGTTAAGGCTGTTTTCATGCGTTATCATGGAAAGTAATGGATAAAAAAATAGAAAGCTCGTAAGCTTTTATCCACAGAAATCGTACTAGTAGCGCCCTAGGGTGAATTTCAAAATCTTTAGGGTACTATTAGTTCCCATATAGTAGAGAAGAGTAGAAAGTTAGATACTTCATGTGTCGTAGAGCAGGGTATTTAGGGCTATTCGTATTTTAGGAATATCCTGTGATTCTATTTTGTATCTTGTCACTAATGCTAAAAAGACCAAAAGATCTCGCTTTCTTATCACTAATTTTTGAATATGGAACGTAAAACGCTTGATTGGGGCGAGACACCATTATTATAACTAGTGACAAGATACATAACTAAACCACAGGAATCTCTATACCTTTTACAGTACTGCATTAGTGCTGGGATATTAATAAACTGAAGCGAGGTCCCCAGTATGTTAACAGATAGAAAGATAGATAGATATACACTTTATTGCGAACAAGATACAGAAATAGGAAAATACAGTTTCAAATTATTTTGTAAGGTGCCTCTTACAATATACTTTCATAGGTAATCTCTTACAGCCAACCTTGGGTGAAATTGAAATTAATAGTATGTTATCGACAGTATAGTGCAGAAAGTAAAAATAATTAGTAATACGTACAATAATCATAGTAATGCAGTACAATAATCTTGTGCGTACTAAAAGTAATAGGACCAAATTAACCCCATTCTGATAAACATTAGGAGGCGTTGGCGATGCTTCTATACTGGGTGTAACAAAAACCCCCTATAGAGTCGAAAAGGCAGCCCCCCTTTTTCAGTATCCATAACTGAACAAATTTCACTATGGGACCAACTATGAAATTGAGAATAAAATCAGTTGTTTCATACATATATAGGTATAAATATATTTCAATTCTAAAATGTTTAATACATTTCGGTTTTGCACCCCTGTTTAGGTTCCATAGGGGTTTTTTGTTACCCCTTTTATACTTATTTGTGTATTAAAATCTAATTTCGAATGCTGGTGTATCTAGAGGATTCGAAGATTCGGTTTCCGATATTCAAACAAACATTAAAATATTCGACAATCCATGTTAAAATTATTTAACTACTATTCTCTACCCGTGTAAGCAATCAGCGTCAGGGCACGTGTTGACGTGATATGTCACGAACGAGTCACAATCGAACATATCGCGTGCAACCATACCTTAGTACCGACGTGCTAAACCCTATCAAACGCTATGTTTAATTCAGAAGCCGGCCCGTCGGGACCTAGTCTAGCCTTTCAATACTGCACGGATTAGTGGGGCGCGGTCAATCATTGTTTTCTGTTTGCTATCCATTGATGTATATTCTCTTTCTAACTTTATTTACCTTACATTGTCACAATAGCGCCTTTGAAAATAATATGAGATTGTACGGAAGGAATTTATTCTGTTTTTGGACGTATTGCTCATTGATGAGGGTTGTGATTATTCTATGAAAATAACCACATACTCTCTTAGCAAAAATGGGGTCGTTTGCCATTGCCTTCCCCATTTCACACACTGGTCATCTCAGCAGGTTTCCTCACGATGTTTTCCTTCACTGTTAAGAGCAGTCGGTAAATGTAAATAAGTCTTTCGGAAAAATCCGAAAACTCATACATGACGTTGCATGGTTTCGAACGTCCAGCTTCCAAGCCAATGTGCCACCGACGCTCTTAATTTAACCTAATTAAAGTGTCTGTTAAATTTTAAAAAATTATAAGAAATATTCAATTAATTCTGAACCGTCATGCAAAATATAATTTTCTGTTACATATTTATTCGCGGTACGAAAATAGCGGTAGGTTATGCTGAGTTAGTGTACCCTTTTGGGCACTGTACCGCACCGGATCTTTTGTGCTGAATGTATTATATCTTTGTATACTTTTGTATTGTGTACTTGCTGTATTCTGGTGTTTTACAAGGCTAAATAAACGTTTTTCAATTTCATTTCAATTTCAATTTTAAAAGACCTCAGAAAGACGCGATCCGTAGCAACCTCGTAGCACATTCTACATTCACTACTCTACGGAGGCATTCATTATGCAACCCGCTGTAGCGCGACCGTTTACTTGTACAATCGATACTGGCGACACCCTTTGCATAAACGAAGATGACTCTGTGCATAAATCTCATGGAGTTTGTGACTCGATCGGAGGAACAGCAGTTTCCGACTAATAACGGTGACATTGTATTTGAAATAAACAATAATAAACCAGGATTTTTTATTGTTCCTTGCTGCTGAAACGCTATGAAAACTTGCAAAAAGATAAAACATGAAATTTACAAAATATTTTATAGAAATTATTTTTTATTAATTAAAATTATTTATTATTGTTCTGAATTCAAACTATTTAAAATAAAAAGAACTTTTTCTTATTTTCATTCATCCGGTTAGCTTATTTTTTTAACATCTAAAAAGATCCTTCCAAAGAGATGCCAAATAGTACCATTTGTTTCTGTAAAAAAGACTCTCAGAAAAGAGTTGCATTCAAAGAAAATAAATCTAAAACGCTGGCTTAAAACGACTAAAAAATATCTACAAAAGCCATAAATTGCGAAGAAAAATCATTAATATTTCCTTTTTATTATTCGGCTAATACATTTTTTTTCATTCAACCAGCCAGCTTATTTTTTTGAACATCTAAAAGGGTCCTTCCAAAGAGATGGTATTATACCTGTCTTTACAGAAAAACTCCGCCTTTCTTTACACTTATACATTTATTTTTGTAAATGAAAAGTTTTTTGACACGATTTTTCTAACGGAGGTAAGTAGGTAGGTATACTTCATAGTTTATTCATCCATCACCATTACCTGCACGATACATTTGACTGCAAGGTTATATTTTTGAACGACTTATGCTCTAATAATAAATGTATAATAGTTTATTTAAACAATGAAGTAACGATTCAAAGTGGTGGCCGATAGTACCAACAATTAAAGCCGGTTTCGCGCGAAAGTGAGGGTTAAGTGTTCTTAACCCGGGTTAGTTAACCCTGCTTTAAATCGCGGATTATATAAAATGTTTCAGGATTTGCGTTGGTGCAAGACGTTTTTGTGATTTAACCCGGATTAGGCACTAACTCTCGGGTTATCTCTGAATTCGACCTTCTGGCAAGTGGGTCTTAATGGTTAATGAATAGGAGTATGGGATTAATCTTAACTACACAAAGCTGAGTGCATTAATTAGAAGGGTCTACTAGCCCTGCTCGATCAGATGGGAAAGTGAATAAGATATGAACTCACCCTCTCCCCGAAGTAACCACAACTATTTTTTTATGCATAAGGAGAGCAGACGAGCAAACGGCCCCCCTGATGGTAAGTGGTCACCATCGCCTATAGACATCTCGCCTTCCATAATGCTATTAGAGGGTATTTGAAGTGCTGCTAAGCTTGAGGCCGAAAATGAAGTGCCTCGTGTGCTTTATTAATTACGCTAACTCTCTTACCTTAAGACAGAAACACAGCAATGCAAGCATTGCTACTTTGCAGCACAAATATCTAAAATGGTAATAATACCACCCCAAGCTGACTGTGCACAGAATCATATCTACCTACCTATGTTGCGTGCGAAGCCTTCAGCCTACCCTGTAACGCATTTTTAACCCCCGACCGATCGAGCGAGGTCGTGTTATAAGTTTGACACGTTTGTCTGTTTCTGTGTTTGTTTGTGGCATCATAACTTGACAACGGATAATCTGATTTGGACCCGGTTTTTAAAATTTAATAGATAATTTTGTGTTCTTAGCTAGGGCTAATAAAAAATGCACCAGTGGTTTCCAAGATCTTGGAGTATCTTTGATATCAGAAAGGATCTCTGGAACGGTAATGGCTAGATGGTCAGCTTCATGGTGCGTTTTCGACATATGAAACCGTGAGGATATGATGATGACCATGAAAAAGTTAGTGAACTTCAATTTCACAATATGAAACTGGAAGAATTGTAATATTATCAGCCCGCTGAAATTATAATAGTTAGATGGAGTCTTCTCGAACTAAAGTTGAATGGAATCCTAAGACATTACGAGAGAAAAGAAATAAAAATGGTCGCCAAAAAATAAATAGGAATTTTAAGATAGCCATGGCGAGGCCGTAGGCCGAGCGCCGCGTAGGGCGAATCCCGGAGCGTTCCTCCGCCTTCAGGCGCCGTAGGTTCAACCTGCTGAATGTTCTTAGCCATGTCAGATGAAAAATGGATCAGTGGTTCTTGGATCCTTGGTACCTTGGGATGTTGGAGTATGATGGGATCTCTGGAACGGTAACAGTTATGTGGTTTGAGTTTGAGCTTAAATGTTTATAACCATGGTTACCTTCCCACATCTGGAATCTTGAGGACCTGATGATGACCAGGAAAAAGTAAGGGGTTCTCCACAAAAGTACGTCGGGGTCACTTAAATTTTTAATTTAGAGTTATCATCTGTTTATTGTGCCGGATAAGCTAAAATGAAACGCACACAGTTCACTATAATGAGTTGTCTTAGTTACTTATAGTCTGTGTTTATAGCACTGAAACATAAATTGAATTTCTCGTCTGCTAACCGTCTTTCGTAGATAATCCTCTACGAAAGGCGGTTAACGCACGATGATGTATTTACCACTTTGTTCGAACAAAAGTCGTCCGGCAATGCGACAGTGTGCTGGATATATAAGCTGCTTGCGATTTCTTGTAAAAAATGTCGCACTGGATCTTAGCAGTTTACAGTGGCGTCCTCAGGCATGTCCTTGGGATCCAGCGAGGCAATGCAGCCAGGGACCATGCCGCTCTCAAGGAACCTAGACGACGTATTCTTTCTGTAAAATAGTAAATACTTAAGTTTCTTTGTTTGTTACAGTTACTGTTAAATTTTTGTATTTTTTATTGGGGAAAACAAACAGCTAAAGTAGTACATAATAATTGACAACATAGATAACACAAACCAGTGTAGTTTTCTCTGAAAGTACTAAAAAAATAGCTAATAATGTAGCGTAAATACTATTTTAAATTGTATTTTAATTTACGTGTTAACATCAAAGGTGCAGTTTACCGCTTTTTAATGCAAAATATGTCAACGTTACTGATTTTTTTATTATATATTATAGGCCTAATATACTTGTAACTTTAAAACGACGAACAGTATGTAAATTGCACATAATCGGTGGTAAATTGCAATATACGAGGACTAGCGCACTGAAGTATTCTTTTATTAAACAAAATGTAACTTGTAAATTACTAGAATCTAAAAGGAATATCGTGTAGTTCAAATTACATCGTGGAATTATGACAGATGGTAGATACTTATTCGTATACATGTACATGTTCTTGCATACAAAAGACTTCAACGAACACCGTTTTCTAATATTGCATTAAATTAGGTTTTTTTTTCAATATACTTGCTTATTTGAATTGAACTAAGAAAGGTCGCTGCTAGTCCTATTTCTGTGAATTAAATATTAAACAGACTACGTTGTGAGCAATATTCGTACTGACGTTCGTTCCCAGTTCCGTGCTGTAGTTCCGTACAGAAAACGTAGTTAGTTCTGTGTATTCTGTGACCGTTAAACAAACATTAGACCGTTGTGACTGGGTTTATTTCATAACTAATTAATGTTTTTATTACACTTGACTGAATTCAGTCAACTATTTAGTAGACTAACTAGGCTGGCTTCTGTTTAAATGCTGTTAATCGCAGACTAATTGTACAGAATGCATGAAACCCAATGCAGCAGCAACTACTGGGAAAGAGCGTCGGTTGTCTAGTGGCTAGGATACCGGACTACCGTGCGGGAGGTCCGAGTTCGAAACCGTGCAGTGCCATGTACCAATAAGTTTTTATTATTTTTCGTAGAGTTACGTACATTTACCGACTGCTCTAACGGTGAAGGAAAACGTCGTGAGGAAACCTACACACTGAGATGACCAGAGTGTAAAATGGGGTAGGCACAAAAGATCCTCAAGGGTCGAAGTGCCACTGGGGTTATTCCCGGTCCCCTATCATAAGATAAGGTAACTACTGGGAACGAGCGAAACATTACATTTTTCCATTATCAGCTTTTAAAATAATTTTCTAATAAATAATTAGATTACCAGGCAATCAATTATCCGTATTTGCTTACCTTGAACCCGCGACTCGCCTGGCAACACTCTATTTTTGGCACGCTTTAGGCGCGCCGTACACTGTCCGCTGCGCTGATTATAGACCGGGCGCCGCCGTACCTGTGAATTCTATACTACAAAAGGCCCAAATAAATTAAAACAACTACAATAAGGAATCATAGATATCGGAGAAGTAGCGCCTTCTGAATTTCAAAATCTTTGTAAAGAATATAAAAATACAATTTATCAGTAGGTCATGTCATGTACCAAATCCAAATAAACGGATCCAAATAAACATCGATTTATTTCAGTGACACTTCGGGCCCCTCTCTCTTTTTAACCCATGACCAAAAGTAATGTGTGTTATAACACCCCTTAAATCACGTAGGTCTGTTTGTTTGTAGCATCATAACACCAAAACCAATAAACCCATTTGGATGCGGGTTTTTTTTTCTTCAACGGAGTATTTTGTCGAGAATGTTGTTAGACATGTCTGATAAAAATTGGATCAGAGATTTCTTGAGGATCTTTGATTGATGTCAGATGGGATGTAATCGTCTGAAACGGTATTGATATGTACCTAAGTACTCGTAGTTAGGTGGTTCAAGTTTAAGCTCAAATTTTTAGGACCATGGTTCCCTTCCCACATATGAAACATTGGGACATGACGATGACTAGGAAAAATAAGGGAATCTCATGGTAAATCGGGGGTTTATTTAAATTATGTCTATATTTACCATTCCTTTCTTTAAACGTATAAATGATTTAATTGGCAATAAGTAGAACAATAGGACATAAAACGCAAAGCGTTGCGTAGATGGAGCCACGAGCACACTCCGTAAACAGAAAAGCAAAACGAAACGTTATTTTTGAAAATATCACAAAATTCTCGATATTTGGGTTAATTTAATTTCTCAAAGCTATAGTAAAATTGTGATGATATCATGGCATCATATGGCCATTTCAAAATAGCAAATCTAAAAAAAACTCTAAAGAGAGCGTGGCGTGGGTCTGAAGGGTAAAAAAATAAGATTTGGTGGAAAGAAACGTATCTACATTTTGATTGGCTACGTACCATTGTGCTAGTGGCGCCTCTAGTGGTAAAACATTGCAGGATTATCTCCTATTTCAACAAGTTTTCTTTTTAATCTACTAAACTCTAAGCAGTAATCTTTGGTTCACAAACTAGATCGAACCTTTATCTTTACAAGTTTATATCTGGCCCTTTTGTAAGGTAGGAATCCGGATCCGTGTCCCGTGCTGTGGGCACGCGTCAATAACCTGTTGTCGCGTGAGAAAGCCCCATTAAGTGCCGCCCCCGCCCTCTGTCCTCACTTGACACCCTCTTCATTCAATTCTTCGATATTGGAAAAAGAAGACAGTTTAGTGTAGCATACCTAATATACCTACTACTGATATGTTTCATTTTATGCGAAAGTAAGCCGGGTTCAATGGAACTTGTTCATAATGTAAGCAATCACAGTCTCCTAAGAGAAGAAAGAAAGACTTTTAAAACGACAGACCACGTGACCATTATAACTACTAGGACAATAAACTTACCTATTTAGAATTATATAGCATAGATTTATAGATAGAAGAATTACTTAAGGGTCTTGTCGCATGAAGCATGTGTTAAAATTCAGCTCTGCTGCCCTTCCTCACCCCCTCTAGAAGTTTACCGTATCAGTATCCCAAAGTTCCTCGCTTGTCAATAAATGACATTTCTATTTTCCCAATAGGACATAAAACGCAAAGCGTTGCGTAGATGGAGCCACTAGCACACTCCGTAAACAGAAAAGCATACTTTTTTTCCCCAAAGCTATAGTAAAAATGTGATGATATCATGGCATCATATGGCCATTTCAAAATAACAGACCTAAAAAATCTGTTAAGACAGCGTGGCGCGAGTCTGGTCTAAAGGGTAAAATAAAGATTTGGTGGAAAGGAACGTATCTACATGTTGATTGGCTACATACCATTGTGCTAGTGGCGCCTCTAGTGGTAAAACATTGCAGGATTATCTCCTGTTATAGACGGACAGAATTGTGACGATTTTCAGGGGTGGCGCTAGTAGCAATGAAAATTCTGTTACTACACTTAATATAAAAATTATGGTTTGCTTAAAACTAAATCTCAAACTTGGCGAGTTTTCACACAAGAGTCATTCGAGAGAAGAGTTCAAGTATTTTGTGTGTAAATTTGCCAAGTTAGGGACTAAGTTTTATGCATACCTACATAAATAGAAACACGTAGGTACGCGGTTGGTGAAGCGTGTCGATAAACATCTGTGAAACAATCATTTTTGAATTACTCTGGCCGGAATAGGCTTGTTCCATGTAGCCATGTATGTCACAAAGTTGTTGATTTATGTAAAGGCTATGGAATTTGAATCACATAAATTATTATCAGGTTGATAATAATGACATACATTATTATCAACCTGATTGAAATATCGTGTTATGTGTTATCCATCTTTATTTCTTCCATTTTCTCTTTGTTATCTACCGATAGATCTTGTTAAATGAAGATTAAATGCGGTGAAAAATTACTAATAGGCTTTTCAGCACAATTAGTCTGCGATTTACAGGGATCTTTAGTATAGAAACATAACCCTATCTTTAGTCGACTATTTTTATTTTAGTACAATTTTACACCTTACAAATATATAATACATAAATCGTAATATAAATATACTAAATCTTTATCTGAATTCCATCAAATGCAATAAGCTCTTTACGAGTTTCATGTCGATATAAAAAATATTACTTAAAAGCATCGAATTGAGAACCTCCCCCTTGTTTTGAAGTTGGTTAAAATAGCGAGCACATTTCCTATACGTACCATTAGCAAACTGGTCACGTCTACAACTTGGCCGCGCTTTTTGTTTTCTCTTATTTTTTAAGTCGCTCTCTGTCGGAAACTTTGCACTACCAACTCTGACAGCTAGCTGGTGCAGTTAAAACAGTTACACTGTAACCTATATATCTTCTTAACAATGTCAAGAGCTTAAAAGTCTCATTTTCTTTTCTTTAAGTGACTCCGTTTACTTTTTTAAATAAGTATTTATAGTAATGGCCATAAAATAAAATATGGAAGTAGCGAAGATAAGCCATTTTCTTATAAACGATAGAGGGTACACAATTGCACTTAAAAGACCATCAGTGCAATGGCTTAAAATTATTTACTATACTTTTTACTTACTAGTTAGGTATTTTATGGCGCGACAGTGGATTGATTATAAAAAATATATGACGATAATGTCTGAGTAATCTAATTCTATCTATCGATCTGTCTACGCATGTCTGAGGAAATTAAAAGTATCCGAAGGCGTGTGAAATCCACTAATCAGCACTGGGCCCGCTCGGTGGATCATGGCCCGTACCCCCTTGTTCAAGGGGAGGCGTGGAGACCCAACAGTGGGGACATTAATAAGCTCATGATGATGATGAATCTATCTACGAGCAAGTATAGAGACACAAGTCGATTATTGCTCTACAGTAAACTTAACACATTCATAATAGTGATAAGTTACAACAATCTATCATTTACCTATGTGTTTAGTAGAATATCTCTATATTACTGATACTCTTATCATAGAGACATATAATAAATATGTATTCAACCCACAATGAATACCTAATACGCGAGGACGCTACTAGTTAGCCCATTTCTGTGGTTGCAATCTACAATATTTTGTGTGGAATTCTATAGTATGGTGAATATAAGAATCCGTCGTTCATGGTGTAAATTGCCGAGAAATCTATAAATATTTTATCGACAAGTTTGGCGGGCCCATTTCAACTCCCATTAACAACCGTTAAAACAGCCCACCCAACCACTCATCCGCCCGCCATACAGAAACACTTGTGCTTTATAATATAGGATAATACCTGCGTCATATTATGTTCGCTACTCACGTCAGCTCATATTATAATCGCCAGCTGTGAAGTTTGTGCGACATATACATATAGCTGTATACCTATAACTTTATAGCCACGTATGATAACTGCTAAAATATAGCGGCTATTTATTACTCGCAGTAAAAGCGATGGTTTATGGCCACGTAGGTGTTTTTTCCTTGTTCGTCGCTTC
The DNA here is from genome assembly GCA_947369225.1 of Hofmannophila pseudospretella. NCBI lineage: Eukaryota > Metazoa > Arthropoda > Insecta > Lepidoptera > Oecophoridae > Hofmannophila > Hofmannophila pseudospretella. The sequence continues at coordinate 4,172,596 of OX376321.1, read as the reverse complement.
GAACGCGGCACGCACACTAGCACCGCCAATCGAATAAAAATACATATTGTTGCTAGTCGATCGGATCAAGCAGAAAATAAACCTCGTGATTAATCGGAAGAGCGATCGGACGACTCGATCCAGGAGATCCTGGTGGACCAACCCGATCTTACCACGCGGAATGTCCCAACTCTGAAACTTCCCACGAATTTTTCTATACATATGCGTTATAAGATGATTATTTGTTTACTGCGTATACACTTAGAACCAGATTATTCAGTCTTACTTGGAGTTAGGAAATTTGTTAATATTCCGTTAACACACACCTAAATTCTACGGATACCTACATGTACTTAGATTTTAAAATATACGAGCACGTAGGTATGCTCCGGTTTGGCTGCTCTACATTCTAAATTAAAAGGAAATCTGTACTAAGTTAACGCCCTCGATTCGAGGATACCTAAGTAATTAATTAATAAATTTAACACAATAAGTTGCTGTACTGTAGATGGCAGCTTATTGTTATCGTTGATGCTATGAAGGCAATTAGGCGGGAGACATTTTTTTTGCATCCGTGGTTAATGCTCATTATCATTAGTGATGTTAATATTTTACAACCTTCTTTTCACAAAGGCGAGTGAGAAAAAAGGCCCCAGCATCACGAGAGCATACTACGAGTATACTCTAGTAGTAGCTAAAATTCTTTCTTTTCTTTTTCTATGTAAAAGTACCTGTACTATGTATATTACAGTACCTATAGTCAATAAACATAGACTTAAAAAAAATAAAAAAATACCTACACACGTTAATATACAGGGTGGACCAAAAGTCCGTTAACATTTAAAATGGTTATAAAAAATACAAATGCTACTTTAGTGAAAAACTGTTTATTTAATAATAAAGTAGACAAATTAGGATTTCACTTTTTAAAAATAACATCATTCAAATGTGACCCTTGTTCATCCTGGCACACCTGTAACCGGGAACGGAAATTTTGCATGACCGCCCGACAAGTGGTTGGTGAAATGTTCTGCATTTCCTCGCGTATATTTTGTTTTAATTCCTCAATAGACACTGGGTTGCTGATGTAAACTTTACTTTTGAGATATCCCCAAAGGTAAAAGTCCATTGGAGTTAAATCCGGGCTGCGGGGTGGCCAGTGAATGTCACCTCTTTTGGATATGACTTTTTGGCCAAAAATTTCACGAAGTGCTGCTATAGAGTCATTGGAGGTGTGACATGTTGCCCCATCTTGTTGGAACCAAGAGCTTCGATTAAAGCCTGAGAAGTCCTGTAATGCTGGAGCAAAAAAATTATGTAGCATCACAATGTATCGCTCTGTATTAACGGTGACGGCGCGGTTTCTCTGATCTTCATAAAAATATGGACCAATGATTCCGCTGGCTGACAATGCGGCCCATACAGTAACCTTGGGCGAGTGTAAAGGTTTTTGGTGCTTCAAGTCCGGGTTAGTGTCACTCCAGTATCTGCAATTTTGTCGATTGACATGTCCATTTAGGTGGAAGTGTGCCTCGTCTGAGAAAAAGATGTTATTGAAGCTCGTAAACCTCTCAAGCACTTCGTTAGCAAACTGCAGTCTCTGAGCAGGGTCATTTGGCTTTAAAGCCTGTACAATTTGAATTTTGTAAGGATGTAAATGTAAATCTTTGTGTACAATGCGATTTAGAGATGTTCTGGGCACATCTAAAGCACTAGACCGCTTTCGAGTAGAGAGACCAGGTTGTTCTCGAACAGACGCTCGTACACGCTCTATGTTTACTGGATCGCGCGATGTCCTAGGTCGGCCGGATCGTGGTTGACTTAAAGTTGAACCTGTTGTTTCGAACTTCTGTACCCATTTTTTAATCGTTTGATTTGTTGGTGCTTGATTTCTGTTCCGTATATTGTAATGATTACAAAATTTCCGTTTAGCTTCGGTCGTAGAATCGTTGTTTCGATAGTACTCGCGTACGCAAAATGCGCGTTGCGCTCCGCTGAATGACGCCATGGTACTAAATCCCTATTAGTAGCTCTCGCTTGTAGTAACACCCCCCGCGCCAATACCCCGCCCGCGCCGACGCAGCGACCTATTCAAATGTTAACGGACTTTTGGTCCACCCTGTACTACAAGTAGTATAATTCCATGATATAAAAAGTTGAGAAAACACACACACACACACACACCACAACTCTAAGGTCCAATATAACCCGAGGGGGTAGACAGAGGAACCACCTTCATCATAGGTAGTTCCCACTTTTCGTTGTAAGATTTGGTGGACAAACGTGATAGGTGGCGAGCCTATCGACGTCTACTAAGAATATTATCCACTAAGTTTCTTAGTCGTCTCGTACGACACCCACGGGAAGAGTTAGGGTGCTGCTATTCATTATGGCCGGCGAGACACGGCACTAAAAAGAAAAAGATGAGCTCTAAATAATATAGTAGTATCTCTATTACAACAACCTTTGACATCACCTCTCTGGATCATTCAAATACCTCACACATACCCTTGTCTTGTTGCAGGCGTGTCCCTAGTGTTCATGATGGTCGTCCTGCCGGGGCTACTGCCCTGGGGCGGCGGGGGCACCTCGTTCCTGTCACTGTGCCACCTCCTGGGAGCCATGGCGCCCTGGTGCGGCTCCTTCCTCTACCATCTGTTCATGAACCACGCGCAGGGGGAGAGCCTGTACCATCGCCTGCTGCAGCTCGACATGCTGGGCATCTGGGTCAGCCAGAGTATAGGTTAGTTCTCGTTGTGTTACCTACCTACAACACATCAGTCTATACCTTTTGGTACTTTGTCGCTTTAGCTTATATGACATATTTATACGAATGTCAAGAAATCATAACAAAAACTTATTTCGATAGGGTACAACAAAGTATAGCTTCATGTGTCTCCCGCTGTACTACCCCATGGGAGCTAAAATGCCCTGGTGAATCCTACGTGAGTTACCACACGGTGCTGGTTCAGCCTGCTGTCATGGCTTTAGAGGAACTGACTGCTAGGCATCAAGAAAGCGCAAATATATTAGGATCCTAATTCAATGTGTATTGTTAGGTATAAATATGTTAAGAGCTATATGTTGGATAAGTTATTAAATCCCCTGCATTTATGACGTCATGAAAGATTGAACAAATCAAAAAAATCCTAGAAGGCTTTTGATTGCCTGACCTGCACTTAAGTCATTTTAAGGGTCTCAAGAATATCGACTCTATTTTAGACTGAAATTAGTTGCTCATCAACAACCTTATAAATAACTCTTAATTAACCATCATTATAACTATGACATGGTGTGTTTACGACAACACGCGACGCTGATGGCTCACTCGAAACTTTTTAAAAATTCACGCGATTAATCACAGGGGTGTGAAACCGTGATAATGCTGGTCGAGTTTCACAACCCTGGGGTACGATGCTCGAACATAGTTGAGTAGATGAAATAGGGTTTGTAATAAAGAATAGGAGTGATTGTTTATTTATAGTTATACCTACCTGATTATGCGCAAGTTGCGGTGTATAATCGAACCTGTGAGTGGGATACGGGTGTTATAGAGCTCGTAGTCTTTACAAAGAGGAGGCGTTAAAAGACATAATTATAAAATTCTCAACAATACAAGCAAAGTTACGAGTATATTTGTTATTTCATATTTGTATATATATTTTTGTAGGAACGCGCTATGATGAGGACACGGATGACGTAATGTTAGTAGTATGAAAGGGACAAGGGAAGATCTTCCACCAGGCAGGGTGTTGTGGCTGGTGACCAGATGTGCTGGTCCGACTATGGATGTTTGGAACTCGTATATATACGAAGTCCAAGGAAAATTTCGATAGCGCGTTCTACGCCGAAGTGAGTAGGTACTATAACGTAGTGGCGTCGTGTGTCGCCACATTTTTTATACACTTTTAACCATTTGGAACATTTAGAGCACTGCGGATACTTCAACATAATTTGAAACGCTATACACAAAAAGCGTTAAATTGAATTACTTGGCTTAGCTAGCACTGTTAAGCGATATCATGTAATAGGACGCGTTCGCTTCTATTATTTTACCGTACTCAGGATTTCCGAGAGATGAGAAGATATAAGACGGATAATAAACGCCTTAATATTTTAAGAACCGAGGCTAATTCTGCACCAAGTTCTCAATTTCTCTCTGGGGGATATCTAGTGGAAATTTTGACGACATTTTCTCTGAGAATGAAGTAAAATTAGTTGCTTAAAACGAGTTAACTTTCATTTCTGTTACGCTCTACGTATCTATGAGTACTTAGGTAAATCGTTTACTAGGTCAGATTCCATGGTACGTTTATAGGGCACGTTAAGGGTATAAATATTATTCTATTCAATCCCAACTATGTGTGATATACGATGTGTGGTAAAGAATTTATTATTCTTTTGGTGAGGCCTCGTCATGTCGCGGAGAGAAGTAGTCCTACGACATTATTCAGGGTGTAACAAAAATACTTTTATTACACGTTGACTCAGTAATCTCAGTATTTGATTAGTTATGTCGCAACATTTGGAACACTCCCTGAAAACAAAATTCGTCTCTCCAAACTCCGTTCTCCGCATTTACAGATAAAATTAAACAAGCATGGTAACAGTAGCTCAGTTTCGATCTATACTCTACGCCATAGTAGTGATTGAAACATCAAATATTTTGTTACACCGTATATTACATTACGAGTGCGTTTATGTACGTACTGGGATTCACCTTCCGTGAGAAATCCCAGCTGTTACGAACGAGATTCGCGAAAAACATTCCGTGTTTTATATCTGTTCAGGCCCGTTAATCATGGTAATCCGTGATAACGCGTATTCCTGACAAATTAGCTTCATGCACTAATTCCAGGCTCCAAATATTATAAGTAGGTCTCATTTTCAAAAACAGCGAAGTCATTATTCAACACAATGCCTATGAGCGATTCGGGATATTAATTAGAGGCAGTTAATTATACGCTAGCTCGCTTCAGTTCATTGTTCATCTGTAATCTAGCTATAATGACTCAGTTCATTTATCAGACCTAGTGTTACAGAATTAGTATAGATAAGACCTATATTTATATCGTGTCGTATGGTTAGTATGGTCAATCTGTTGACAGAGTTGTTCAAGTCACCCATGTACATATTATATTATATATGGCCTAACGACTGCTATGGGATGACAGCAGTCGGAACCGGCAGTTTAAGGTATAAAAATGCAAGGAAGGATAAAAATTTGCCACTAGTGGTCACCCACCTTACTTCTGACCGCGCCCAACGCGATCACTCGGCTAGGTACTTTGTTACTACCTATGTGCTAAAATAATTCTCAGGTATATGCTGTAGAATTTCATTGAAGTTGCTTGTTTTATATACGCCGCCGGTGCTAACATGTTTGCTTTCTTTCCCTCGCATACCAGGCAAACTAAACAATACGTCAGATACGTAAGTAAGTAGGTATATACTCGTTCTTCATAGATTTTTTTTAAAAGTTTATATGAAAACAGACAAGTAATAAACGGGTTACCTGACGGTGGTGGTATCCGTAGCTGCTACAGAACAAATCTAAATCTATGGGCTACGGCGTAACGTTATTTCATTTTATAAAGTTGAAAAAAATAAATTATTTTTCTTAAAAATAAATAAGTCGAGAAATAAAAATGGACTTGAAACAACAGCTTCAGTACTTACATTAAATATTACTTACTTACCTTGATCCTAAAGAAGCCCTCCTCATTTTTCCCACCGGACGTGCAGGCGGCTGTATTATTTTTATTCTGCAACGACCAACTTGGATAAAGGTCAGGTCATAGTCTAGACAATTTCATTCGCTTTGCATTTTTAGAAGTTGATGATAGATTTTTCTATCGCTCGTACAAATACTGAGAAATATTTAGTACTTACCAAATATTTTTAATTAGCAGGTACATTTTTTATTACGACTATAATCACATTTGACCTCAATGTCGTCTGATGGCGGTTAATAATAATGAAGCTAAAGATGGAGCACAGACTGGCTCTACTATATCTGTACTATTACGGTTCAAGCTATTAATAGGTACCTACTGAGATGGTTTAATGATGATTCGGGCAACTGACGATGGTAAGTGAACATTACGCATCAAGTATTTTGTTAGTAATTCACCCTAGCGCACTTTACGATTTCTGTGACACTTGCCCTTTCTGTCGTTCCCTTTGTAACTAACTTTATGCAGAAGGTCAAGTGCAACGCTACGCCACAACATGAACTACAGTTAATATTTTACACTTTAGCACAAATAGCATCAAGTATAAAGCACGTAAGTACCTATGTAATAGAGAGTAACAAACCTACATACCACGAGCTATCAAGATGAAAAGTGCGGAAGCTTTAAAACCATAACGCCAACAGTACACCAATTTCCTTTTCAAATATCTGGAATAACTGGAAAATACCAGCTTCCACATTACTTCGGTTCGGGGTGTACCATAAAACAGCTATTGTCAGTGTTTATTGCCCAAAGGTCGAATATAAATCAGATGCGGGGCATTTTATTAATTTTAACGACGGGGCGTAAATTTTCCATTTAGGCCCTTGTTCGTGGTATAAAGTGCGAGAAATCGAGTACAATACAAATGAGTAATTGAAAATAAACCGACTTGCGTGAAGCGAGCGCCCCATCAGCTCGCAGCGAGGGGCTTCAGTGGTCGCCAAACAAAAACACACAAAAACCAACGTGGGGCGGTGCCAGGGCCACATTGCTGGCGAATTATTTTACCCTTTGTTGCCTTTCTGAAAACAAAAAAGGGTTCCAAGTCCTCTCGTATGTGTGATCGAATGCTAATGATTGACTGTCTTTTCACAATCTTTTATTATTAGATCTCTAGAAAGCGGAATAAGATCCAAGTTTCCCTTTTTAATATTGGTGGTTTATTCTGAATCAATGGTTTGAAAACATTTCATCTTGCTCCCACGCCATAACTTTATTTAGAATTAGAATACTATTTCTCATAAACATAGTATATACTGGCGTAGATCCTTCGTTTGTGCTTTTTCTACACAATAAAACATTATAAGATGTTTATAGGTTTTCACACTGAATTTTTCCTACCTTTTTAATACCTAAGTGAGGGACTAATCTGTCTGTCTCAAGAAAGTTGCATACTTACTAAAGTAAGTAACTGGAATGGGATGTCCATAGAAACAAAGTGACCCCGTTCGAAACCCTGTTTTTTAAAAAAAGAATAAGCTATACATACTGGGGTAGGGCATCCCGTCTTTTTTAATCGTAACCTGTGTTACCAGCATCAATAATTCTGCAATTGAATCATAGGAAAATTAAGATTTTTTTACTATTGTCACTGTACTAAAAAGAGATAGGATGCCTTACTCCCACTGACCTGTAATATCTATTGTATAGATCTGACATTATATATAGAATAGATATTACAGGTCAGTGCCTACACCGTATGTCTCGCTTTCTCTTCTTTTTTATAAATAGCGTTTCGACAGGAGCCGCTTTCTTTCCATGAAGATGCTTTTCTAGTTTACTACATAGTAGTATTGCAACTTCCTTGGTATGTCTGTAGTTCATATAGTTACGAAGATGCTTTTCTAGTTTACTACATAGTAGTATTGAAACTTCCTTGGTATGTCTATAGTTCATATAGTTACGAAGATGCTTTTCTAGTTTACTACATAGTAGTATTGCAACTTCCTTGGTATGTCTATAGTTCATATAGTTACGAAGATGCTTTTCCAGTTTACTACATAGTAGTATTGCAACTTCTTGGTATGTCTATAGTTCATATAGTTACGAAGATGCTTTTCCAGTTTACTACATAGTAGTATTGCATCATCCTTGGTATGTCTATAGTTCATATAGTTACGAAGATGCTTTTCCAGTTTACTACATAGTAGTATTGCAACTTCCTTGGTATGTCTGTAGTTCATATAGTTACGAAGATGCTTTTCTAGTTTACTACATAGTAGTATTGCAACTTCCTTGGTACGTCTATAGTTCATATAGTTACGAAGATGCTTTTCCAGTTTACTACATAGTAGTATTGCAACTTCCTTGGTATGTCTATAGTTCATATAGTTACGAAGATGTTTTTCCAGTTTACTACATAGTAGTATTGCATCTTCCTTGGTATGTCTATAGTTCATATAGTTACGAAGATGCTTTTCCAATTTACTACATAGTAGTATTGCAACTTCCTTGGTATGTCTATAGTTCATATAGTTACGAAGATGCTTTTCCAGTTTACTACATAGTAGTATTGCAACTTCCTTGGTATGTCTATAGTTCATATAGTTACGAAGATGCTTTTCCAGTTTACTACATAGTAGTATTGCAACTTCCTTGGTATGTCTATAGTTCATATAGTTACGAAGATGCTTTTCCAGTTTACTACATAGTAGTATTGCAACTTCCTTGGTATGTCTATAGTTCATATAGTTACGAAGATGCTTTTCCAGTTTACTACATAGTAGTATTGCAACTTCCTTGGTATGTCTATAGTTCATATAGTTACGAAGATGCTTTTCCAGTTTACTACATAGTAGTATTGCAACTTCCTTGGTATGTCTATAGTTCATATAGTTACGAAGATGCTTTTCCAGTTTACTACATAGTAGTATTGCAACTTCCTTGGTATGTCTATAGTTCATATAGTTACGAAGATGCTTTTCCAGTTTACTACATAGTAGTATTGCAACTTCCTTGGTATGTCTATAGTTCATATAGTTACGAAGATGCTTTTCCAGTTTACTACATAGTAGTATTGCAACTTCCTTGGTATGTCTATAGTTCATATAGTTACGAAGATGCTTTTCCAGTTTACTACATAGTAGTATTGCAACTTCCTTGGTATGTCTATAGTTCATATAGTTACGAAGATGCTTTTCCAGTTTACTACATAGTAGTATTGCAACTTCCTTGGTATGTCTATAGTTCATATAGTTACGAAGATGCTTTTCCAGTTTACTACATAGTAGTATTGCAACTTCCTTGGTATGTCTATAGTTCATATAGTTACGAAGATGCTTTTCCAGTTTACTACATAGTAGTATTGCAACTTCCTTGGTATGTCTAGTATAGTTCAAATTCGATGAAAAAAACGAATTGTTAAAAAAATAAAATTTATATTCCGGAATAAAAGGAAAAATGTGAACCACTCTGGCACAATGGGAGCAAAATGTGACCTGGCACCGACACTGCAGCACTGAATGTGCACAAATGTCAGTAGGCCGTCTGCCACAAACTGGGTGACCTTAATACGCGGCGCCACTTCACCTTCACGGCTCTTTGAAGTCCCCAGGTGCCTGTGCTACCCCTAATTAAACGCTGTGATAACCTTCGGGTGCTGAATGGATACCGTAATCAACGCTGAATCGGCTACAGTTTGATTACGTCCATAGGTAGGATTTGCTTTGTATAGAGTAGACAGACTTTGAATTTGTGACTAATTAATGAGCGATAATATAATTTAACTGATTACTAGTTTACACAATGGTAGGAATTTTATTGATAATTTCGCTACCTATTTCTATTTCTCAGAAATCCCACCTCGCTTTAAACAATAATTTTTATTGTTAAATAAGTTGGTTATTGAAATTGGACGCTAAATTCAATTAAATAAAAAAACATACACAGCGTTAAAGTGGCATTTTGTAATAATTAAAACAGTAAATGCTAATATCCACCGAAGCATTATAACACACAACACATTTATTTATTTATTTATACTTTAATGCACAAAATAAAAAGGTGTACATTAGGAGAGCTTAATGCCTTGCGGCATTTTGTACCAGCTAACCATGGGGTTATGCAGAAATGTTTGGGTAGGTGCATAAAAAATAGAAATTCTTATTATATTATATATAAATAGCTATTCATAATACATATTAAAAATACATATACATTAATCTTTAAAAAATGCATACTAATATTAATATATTATGATGTACAAATAAATATATAATTATAAATATATATACTCATGTTAACACATGTTAGTTATAGTAGTTTAGAGATGAGTTGAGAACTGTTTTGAAACGAAGCGTAGCTAAGTTTCACAAAAGATCTTTCGAGTGTTAAAATCACCATTACGTGCAGTTACATACATTACTTTTTCTACAACCACGAAATACCCTAATAAATAATAACAGCCTACAAAGTAATTTTCACGGTTCAATTCAAACACTGTTTCAGACAAGTTCATTAAAGAGACACTAACTGAAGGGTGCTAATGTCCAATACCCAATGTCCAAATATCCAATAACCAATGTCCAAATTACCAGTTTCCAAATGACTATTGTTCAAATGTCCAGTGTCTATCTAATGTTCACTGTCCACTGTCTAATAAGAATCCAATCCCTTAAACAGCTCCATTCTTCTTCTTCTTCTCCTTCTTCTCCTCCCTCTTATTCTACTTCTTCTTCCTCCTCGTATTATACTTCACCAGCCAACTATTTTCTAAGCCTAGATAATGTTCAAAGATAAGTTAAATTTGAATGGCAGAACTTGTCGAGCCACGAAACCATCGGACTACTACTTTATATAACCTAATTCAGATGTTGCTGCCCTAGTTCTATAACTATATATATTACAGTACCTACCTACTTACTAGGAATAAATACTCGTATGTCATATTATTAACATCAAACATTTAGATTTAAAGATTGTTTGCAACGATTTATTTTGTTCGAAACATTTGCATGCCATAATGTGGCTGAATACGACTACTATATATAAAATTATAAGATATTTTGTTATATAGTATTCTAAGCAAATAAACAATTCCTATTTCTAAATAAAATAATTTGCAAGCAGCAAGACGATTTTTTATAAAAATTTTATGTCCTACAAATTTTACAAATTATTCGTCTAATAAGAGTCCAATCCCTTAAACAGATCCATATTACATATACAAGCAGCTGTACTTTAATGAAAAACAGTGTGAAATATTTCATAATAACACTGCCATGAAGAATGAACCCCTTTATGATGTTGGTTGTGGTTTCTTATTGAACAAATTACGCAATGGTAGTAGAAAAACAAGTTTATAATCAAACACAAAACTCTGGAGGCCAAGACTCGACTGGATAAGACATTAAAATAAATTATGTAACATTAATTTTCAAAGTTTTCATCTTTAGCAACGTTAAAGGGAATAATAAATATAATAAATGAGATTCTTGTTTGAATTCAGTTTGACTGAATCCAGTCAAGTGTAAATGCATTCGGTATGGTTAGTCTGTCATTTAAGGCCTGTCTAATAAATCATTAATTAGTAGACGAATTAAATTATACGAGTATGCAATAAGCACCAGAAGATTGATGAATAAAGTTTATATTATGATGTTCCTACACGTTTGTATGTTAAGGGCTAGAGGGTAAGAATAGGTAGACCCTATTAAGAAGAGAAAATGCCCACGAATGTTATTCAGAACTACCCATTGTAAATGAACCGTAAAGTGAGGTCGGTCAACATTTGGGCAGAACAATTTAACTTTAGTTGATATGGGTAGTTGAATAATTATATACGTTTTCTCTCTCTATTCTAACCATCAGTTGCACATTTTGAGAGTTCAAACCCTCATTATAATAGCAGTCACACGCTTGGCTGGATCCTACAAGTCAGAGATGGTTGGTTCCGAGTCCTCGGATCTGGATCTCGGAATTCGGCCTGGACGGATCGAATCGGATTAGCTGAGTGCGTTATGCGGTACGCCATCCTACAAGCCACAGATGTGACCCATGGAACTCAGGAACCGTGTCTATTGGATCTGTATAGGTCTGGCTGGGATAGACACGGTTCCTGAATCCTGTTCCGATGATTCGGGTCCATGGGTCACATCTGTGGCTTGTAGGATGTATGACTGCATATACACGCATCGCTATGTCCATGATGATAAGTCATATGATCCAATGATGGTTCCAAGTAGTCTAAGTACTAGCGCCGCAAATGGAAGAAAATACATATTTCATATATTATCAATTTATATTCAAAAAATTCGATGAGATTTTTCTCCGGCAGGATAACTTGTATGTTTTAGGCTAGCATTAATAAGCGTATTTGAATTCATGAAATTACGTTAGCGTTGGCGCTAATGTCCCCGCACATTCCGACCGATCCCCTTAAGACTGTTCTCTTCTACGTTAAACTATGGTTGGTTATACGTACATATATCGACAGTTAAAATAGTAAATAACTTGGAAATGAAGCGTTTTTATGTCCACTTCTTTTATCGAATATGATAAGTAAAAGCTACAGAAGTGTTTGACAAAGTTAATGCATATCCTCAGAAACACCTTGTAGTAACAAAATGTAACTATGATAGACATAATTATGTTAGAAAAGTGTTATGTATATGTACGAGTAGCTTCATGCATAAGTCAAATCTAAGTATGACTAACAGCTCCTAAAAATCAATGAAATATTTATTTGATGGTTAGATATTTTTATAAGTATTGGCTTGTCTGTTAAACAAGCAGACATAAATTGTGAAAGTAAAATTGCTGTTTCAGGTTTATTATCAAGGCCGATGACTTTGTACGAACTAACATTATTTTATAAATAACAAAGGGAATAGGTATAATACGAATATTTTCGCGTATTACCAAAATAACCATCAAAACCTTTTATTTTGCTTCACGTGGCAGCGCAAGGAAAACATTAGCATAAAGATATTAAAAAAGCAACAATACAAAACAATTCCACCTCACTGTGAATATGTAACATTGTGTAATGTGAAACGCGTGCAAAACCCATTGTTTTAATTTAACTTTGTGCGGAAGCCAGACTCTACATAAGTAGAAAGCACCCATTTCCGCCTCTATAGCCGGGAGGAAAGGAAAGAGGGATCTCCTCCTCCGCCTACTAACACAGTTCTTAAAAGAAAACTTTAAGGAAACGGTTTTTATTTTCAGTATTTTACTTGAACGATTTGCTTCATTATGCGTACGGTTTAGGTACGGAACAGCCTGCCGGCGTCTGTTTCCCAAAACTTACAACCTTCAAGGCCAGAGTGAATAGGCATTTACTAGACCCGCATGCTCCATCGTCGACCTCAACGTCATCGCTTACCGTCAGGCGAGATTGAGGTCAAATATGGGTTTAGTGGTAAATAAAAAAAAATAACAATATTATTATGCCGATATGCCGAATAGCGGAACGTTCCCCAAAGAGCCGGTCCTCAGATATTTTTTTCGCGTCACAGAAGCTCCTGGCCTAGTTAGAGTCATAGTGTAACTCTGGCAAAGCCGATAAAGTTACTCGCAGTTCTTCTCGGAAATTCACAACAGAGAGTAGAGCGAGCTCGTTTAAAAGTTTTCTTAATGCATAACCACCCAGCGAAGAAGCAAAGCGAAAAAAGTAAAACATGGAGGTTTAGGGGGGGTGCTGCTGGTACACATTTGCTCGAGCTCGAGCGGGCGCATAGAGCTGTAATTAAGGTCATGATTCGAAAACCACGTCGGTATCCTACTGATCTTCTCTACAAGGAAACAGGCTTTATGTCAGTTAGACACCTTTACATCAATGCTAGTATTCTTCGCTTCCACACCTTTACCGTACCAAAACTTACGACTACGACGGGTAGACGTGCTTACTGCCCTACGACCCAGATTAAAACTAGCTTTGCACAACGTCAATTCGCATTCCTTTCTTCATTTCTTTATAGACAACTCAATCAATCTGGTAACTCGCAAACTGCTTCGAAAACAAAATACGTCATAAAGAAAATGGTACGAGATTGGCTTAGTGGTCTTGATCACGAGAGCACGGAGAAACTTTTAAAGGTAACACAATAATAATAATAAACACACACACACACACACTTTTATTAACCTTTATTATTGTTCTTATTTTTCTTTCTTCCAAATTTTGCCCTTTTAGTTGTGTTACATGTTCATTTGCACTGGTCAAAGAAGAGATCTGTCCTCCGAGATACAGGAACTTCCTAGTTCGGAGGTCAGCGCCTATAGTAGGATAACTGGTTGCTCATTAATTTTATTAAGTTTAATGTAATATATGCTTAAGTTCCTACTCCACTGTAATTTTACCGCACAAATAAACTATTCTTATTCTTATTCTTATCAGGATTTATTTCAAAAGGACAATGTTGAAAAAACTCATAATATTTAAAACCCTATTTTATGCTACCTATTTCAGTTGTTATTAACTACATACTTCACAATTCAACAATTCTGAAACCCGACACTAAATTAAATATAAGAAGATATCGCTTAAACCGCTAAGGCCGCCTTCTGCACATTGTATTGTACCTCGATTTATGTTGTATGTTTTGTTTTGTCCCGGGTGTGCAATAAAGTATATTTGTATTTGTATTAAATAAAAAATGGTATTATAACGGATCCGCCGCGTACAAGTACACGGTATGTTACGAGCATGTATGTTTTACCGTGTTGTCATTATTAAACACAAACAAATGATCGGTCTTACACACTGTTTCTGGCTATCCTATTACATATGTTGAGTTACAGGTCACTATCACATCACTACCACGTCCATAAAATCACAGAAAAATGTTCCAATTGAATCGTGGTTTTTCTTTGACATATAGCAGTGCGGGGCGTGAGCAAATAAAATATACAAAGGCATTTAATCGCTTTGGCATCGCAAGGGTTCGTGCGTGCACTTGCGAACAAATCGATATAAATAATGACAGACATTCCATAAATAATCAATGAAACCTAGTCACCATTCAACTAAACATAAAAACGTCAGAGCAACCCGGATTCCAATGGTCTTCTACCTTCTTCTTCTTTCGTGTTGATGATCCGAACTAATTTTTTCCCGACCAGAAGGCAGCCACATCGATAGCCCTCTGGTTGGCCTCGAAAAGGTCCTAGTAGACAGCAGAGTAAGTGCTCCATGGTTTGAGGGGGTCTTCTACCTAAATCCCAGTAGTATATTGACAAATTGGTACCAAATCATTTAAATATACAAATAACTGAGAAACATACCTGTCATTTACCCTCTTCTTATTTCCACGTGTACTTGGTATGCTCAGTAATTGTTTTCACTTAAATTGTTCTTGTTTGCCCTCTATTTTATTATCTAGACATTCTAGACGTAACTGATACCACTGGTATCGCGCGACGCAGGCCCTGTGCCGAGCAATCACAGTTTTATGGACGATTTATGACGCGTTCCCAGCCTAATGTCACGGGAATGGTCGGTTTATGTCACTACTGCACAGATAGCCGAATTAGCTGATGAGTTGCTGGCTTTATTTTATTTATTTATTACGCTATTAAAGTTGCTCATCAGTTATTCGGAAAATTTTGGAAAATTAAGTTACAAATAAATTACCTAGTCAACGGCAAACGGTTGTAGAAGAAGCGAAAGGAAATAGGCATACTACGATAGATTTGTAATTAAAGCTCCTTACCCTACTAATAGAATCTACGAAATTTACGTATGGCAACAACAAAAACTGTGGAAGTAAATAGTATGACTTTTGTGTTACTAACTGTTAGTTTTAATTAACGTTTAAAAAATGGGGTGCCATTCTGTGGGTGCCATACTCACTTGGTAGGCTCTAGTATCAATTTACATACAATTGGACACCCTCCTATATTCATTCTAATCTCTGCCCTTTACAAATGATTAAAAGTAATAGATATTGGATCTTCAAGATTTACGGTCAAAATAAAGACATTAAAAAGCCAAAAGTGGACACATCAAAGGACCTCGTAACGGGACGATGATGGGCTACTTTGTCCCTTAAATAAATTGTACGAAAATTTACAAAAAGAATCCACGGCTCATTCAGGGCTCGAGCTTGACCCCGTTTCATTCCTATTCAAACATCATTTGCAAGCGAGCACAAAGCCGAAATACTTTTGTTATTTTTGCCCTAATGACTGTCGGAATTAGGCAAAGTTGTGAACTGGTGCGAGTAAAGGTTCAGACTTATGTTGATGGTCTCACACCCACTCCATGCAGGTGATTATGGTCTTGGGTTCTTAAAGTTGTTGAATGCCTTGATGGCTTTTACAGTCGTCTTCGAGGTGTAGCGTAGATCACAGACATTGACGTTAGTAGTTTATAACTAGATAGCCAAAATAATAGGCGTAAAAAAATTCGAAAATGGTTGAAAAATTAAGAACAGTGCTTGCTAAATAACAATAAAGGCGTAAGTTGAAGGTGATATGACTCTACGCAGAGTTAGCTTGTGGTGGTACCACCACCTATTTCTGTCGCACAACTGCAATGCTTGCATTGCTGTATTTCTGTTTGAAGAGTAAGAGAAACTCAATTCGGATGGATTTAGATTCTCAAGTTTAGCAGCGCATCGAAAACCTTATATATTATAGGTTATAATATCTTGGGCGATGCGCTGACCACTTACCATCAGATGACCCGTTTGCTGGTCTGCTCTCTTTATCAATAAATATAGTACTTACTAATTTTCTTTCAAAAAAATGTTTAGAAAATGTAGAAACCCTTTTTTGCATTTACCCTTGCTACGATAGTGCCTTTTTATTAGCACCGGTCTTGGCGTGGATTCTGCTCATCACTAGTTAAGTGGGAACAGTAGAGAGAGCGGTTCTCTTTATTGGAGGCCCATCGAGATCTCTCCACGTGATTTGTTCCCACCCTCCAGACAAGAGGCCCTCGAGTTTGTGCATTTGTAAACGGAGGGCGTTTCAAACAAGAAGCGTAGTAAATCAATCAATCAATAAGAGTTCACATTTTGATACTCTTTTGATTTGATTTATTATGGGTATACTATTGTACTATATTGATATTTTCTTACTGAAAGTAAAAATAAGTACTGTGAAAGAAAACATCGTTAGGAAACCTGCATGAATGTGGAAATAAAAAGTTTCCGAAGGTATGAGAAATCCACCAATCAGCATTGGGCCCGCTCGGTGGATCATGGCCCGTACCCCTTAGTGCAAAGGGAGCCCTGTGCCCCAACAGTGGGGACATTAATAGGCTGCTGATGATGATGATGATTTCTTACCGTTTCTGATCTATTTTAGTTTCTTATTTTCAAACAAAACGAGTTGAAAACGTGACGCGCGTTATGGTGCGGCCATTTTAACGTTAAAATAAAATCTTGTCCATCCACTGCTCCATCAAATCTGCCCCATCTTCCAGAAAAATACTGGAAATTTCAACTCCCATCTATACTCATTAAAAATTAAAAAAAAGCTCACGCAATCCAATCGTTCACCAAACCCAATCAAGTCTGACCGCCTACATGCCCGACCGTGCGCATAACCAGCCACACATTGCGCTGTAAAAGATTGCTATAGTCATCTTGGATCTTGATGACAGAAAACCACGCAGGTAGTCTCTGTAGTTCCGTCATGGAAGTTTACATAGAACGGAACTATTTGAAATAATCTAGTCTACACATAGGCGTGCTATGCCACGGAAATATTGGAAATAATCCAGTCCATACGATGGCGTACAGCGCAGTGTCGGACGCCCCCTTGCCCGGTGGACCGACGGCCTGAAGAAGGTTGCTGGCGATGGTTGGATGAGAAAGGCGGAGGACCGAGTAATGTGGCGCGCCCTGAGAGAGGCCTATGTCCAGCAGTGGATAGACACGGGCTGAAATATAGATAGACAAATACGATGGCGTGTTCTTTCATGATTTTCGATTTCACTTTTTACGAGTAATTTCCAATCGTATCGTTTTGGGGCGATATGTCAAGGTTACTGCGCGATTAGGCGCTCCAATCTCCATCAAGAAAGGCACTATGTGATCAATATCGTGGTCGTGGCAGTAGCAATCAGGCAGGGCGGCATTAGGCGAATCTCACATTGCTCCGCGCACCGCCGCGGTGGGCAGTGAAGCGGTTGAACTAGTAGTATGAAACAATACATACAAATGTGCGCTGTGACCTAACACTACAACCACCTCCCTGCGCTGTCGGACGGCGCTCGCCCAGTGTGTTAGGTCGCAGCGGATTACATACAATACAATCCAGTACCACTAGTTCGACCGCTTCCACCGTCCACCGCGGCGAAACGCGGTGCAATGTGCGAATAGCCTTATAGTTCGGCACACAATAATATGGTATGGAGGCAAGGTGCGGTGGTAAGTGGTGGTGAGTGGTGACCCGACGACGCAGCAGCTGTCAAAATATTATTAGGGTCGGTGACTTGGCGGAAATGTCAAGAGAAATTATATTAGGGTTGACAATCTTGAGCAAGGGACAAGTTCTTAGTAAAATGTCGCCACAAATCCAAGCAAGGGTACTTACCTACTTTTATTTAATAAACTATCATGATTGTGTAATTATCGTGAAAAGCATGGGAGGAAACCTGCACACTGCGATGACCAGTGTGTAAAATTAGGTTGGCACAAAAGATCTTCCAGGGTCGAAGTGCCGCTGGGTTAGAAGTTATTCCCGGTCCCCCTCATAAGATAAGATAAGATAAGAGCTTTACCTTGTTAGGAAGCCAGGAAGCTCTAATTTAATACACCAACTAAGCATGTACAAAATAAATGATATTTACTCGTATTTATATTTATTTAAAGCGATAAAGAGATGATTAATAAGTAGGTATTTTTATTTTTTTAGTTAGAAATGGTTAGAATTAGTAAAGTAGTATTAAAACTCGTAAATAATCTATGGTTATTACATGACGCATGAGGTTAATTCTCAATAATTTATGGGCAACTTCAACATTAGCAAGAGCAAATGTTTGTTTATAGATAAACAAACAACTGCCATTATGGTTAACCTATTGTCAGAGTTGTTTAGACCTCTGACATAAGCCTGACGTCTGCTGTCAAACGACACAACCGGGACCGAACGACTGTTTAACGTGCTCACCGAGGCAGGAGGGGCTTAAGTGAAATGTGTCACTAGAGGTCACCCATCCTAGTTCTGACCTTGCCCAACGTAGCTTAACTTGCACGATCACTTTATGACTATGCTCGCGGCTACGCTATGAGCAAGAGCAAGTGAATACAGCTTTATTATGACATAGTTAAATTCTTTATGGCGCAATAAAGTTACTAACAATAAATAAAGAACACAAACAATAAAGTGTACTCCAGGCTTATCACTTGAAGTAACTTCTTAAATACCCACAAATTCAGACCGTTTTCTTATTTTTTCTATTAAATTTACATCGATTTTTTTAGCAGAAATGACGCTAAGATTTAATCAAAGCAACGGGGATGAAGAGAAATCGACATGAAAGTACAATTTATGAAATGTTGATTTCGTGGTGGCTTGATTGATTGTCGATTTTATTTGAAGCTAAAAGAAATTATATAAGTCAATGTAAAATGGGAAAACGTAATAACTGAAAACTATAAGCCTTTCAAATCTTTCTATTTTATTTTACAGGGCAATCGACAGCGTATATTATAGATTTAACAAAGTGAATTAACTAAAGTGGCGACTAAACAAGATATGAAAACTAGATGCTAAAATAGAAAAGAGAAAAAATTAAAAAGGAAACAGACATATTGGAATAAGCAATAATGGGTACTGAATAAAAAAATTGATTTAACAATTACTTGATTATGGATTATATAGTTGGTTATGCAAATTAATGGATTATGGATTATGTAGTTGGTTATGCATTTACCTTATACTTGTGTTAGTCACTATGCTTATGTAATCTTTAATGTATAACTGTGTGTGATCCCTAATAAACTAAAATAAAATAAAAATTTATTTTTTTATTTTTTATATAGTAAAATTAACAGGGAGTAGCAGAGAAAAACGAAAAACTACATATATATATATGGTAGACGCTCGAATTATCCTGTTTACAGCGCACGGAGCTTTGGCACGAGGTGAAAATTAGGAACTGCTTAAAAAAAGTTAATAAAAAATAAAATAAATATAATAAATAAATAACATTTTATTATGCATAAGAGATAACATACGAATTTAAGGACTGACTAAAGACGTCACACAGTCACTCTACAGCCTTACAGTACAGCTAGGTTCATTTTAATTAATTATTGCACACTGAGTGAGTCTTTACAAAGGGCTTCGGGTCTTAAGACTTCAGTTATTGATAGCGATACACGAATGTAACTAAAACAGACCCTGATTTTACCCGATACCCGAAACCCCTTCTAAGGGTTCATCGCGGACTGTACTTTGCTTATGACACAGGTACATCTAGAGGTACTTATCTCGCATCTGATTTTTTTGTATAAAGGACAGTACCTCCCGCGAGCATTCGTTATGCGAAGTTTGGTTAGCGAGCATTTAGTACGCGAGCAAATTCTTTCGCGAACCAAACTTTCTTTCGCGAGCAAACCTAGCATTTGTTCCGGTTATTCGTTTCAACATACTCACCAAATGTCTGGTTCGCGAAAGAATGTGCTCGAGTTTACTACGCGAGCAAAAGCTTGCGCAGAAAACGCTCGTTCGTGAAATGAATGCACCCGGTGAGTCCGTTCCATTAAAAAAAGTAACAATCAAAGATTTTTAAATACACGGAGACGTTACTAGTCCGATTTCTGTGGTGACAATATATCATCCTAACTTTAACCAAAAGCTGATTACTTCGGTTGGGAGGAGCGGTGGGGGATTTGAAAGCATGTCATTCGCCCTCACTCCCACCCCCCGAAGTCATAGACGTAGGTACAGTCGACTACAAGCTATAGTATACCATCTGTCAAAAACTTGCTTGCTTTAAGATACATTTCTGATTCTCAAATTTTGGGTAGGTTTACCTGTGGTCGACTGTACATTGAGATTAATATGTAATCTATCAAGTAGCGTTGCATTTAAAAAGCTTATGAATTTGTTCCATTCTTTCTTCCAAAATATTCATCTCGAGCAGACATTACTATAAAAGATTTCATACAAAAGACATCAACGACACACCACTTTTTCTGAAGTCAAAAATAGACAATATTTCAACCAACGTAGTACGACCAGCGACATATACCCTAGACGAGTAACTTCCAACAAAATTCCCGTAAAAGACGGTACCAAACCTCACGCCACTGTGTGCGAATTGAAAATAATGCAACACATTTCTCAATCAATGAAACTCAAATTAATATTTGAACAAAATTAGATCTTACGACGAGTCACAAAGGCGAATATCCGTCTACGTAACTCTTACATAGGATCGTATGATGCACAGATCGATTTCAAATTCGAAGTCAAACGCAAGGCGCGATTGACTCGCCGATCGCACTCCGTTTTAAGCCCCACCCACCTGAGTACACATTTTGTGGCGCAATTCGCGTGCGTCTATTAAATTTCTAGGTTTCGCTGAGTACGACACAGTATCGCCTCTGTCATCATTATATCAGCCTATTAACATCTCCACTGTTAGGGCACAGGGCTTCTCTTGCACACCCACCGAGTGAGCCCAGTTTCGCTTCTAGATTTCTAGAGTCCTTTGTCTGATTTACTAAGATTTTGATATTTTTCAGTTAATACCATACTCATACCATTTATTGCTTTTCATGTGTTACAATTGGTCCATGTTCAAATATAGAAAAGAAAACTGCCATCAATTTGAGATATATCTGTCCTTAGCGGCGCAACGTCAGTCTTTTTCTTGTCGTGTGGTAAGTACCTAACCGTTTCATTATATAAACACTTTCTTATCTTATGATAGGGGGCCGGGAAAAACCCCAGCGGCACTTCGACCCTTGAGGATC
This sequence comes from Hofmannophila pseudospretella, assembly GCA_947369225.1. Lineage (NCBI taxonomy): Eukaryota > Metazoa > Arthropoda > Insecta > Lepidoptera > Oecophoridae > Hofmannophila > Hofmannophila pseudospretella. Next base: position 4,151,001 of record OX376321.1, on the reverse strand, counting down.
TTTTATGCCTACCCCATTTTACACACTGGTCATCTCAGTGTGCAGGTTTCCTCACGATGTTTTCCTTCACCGCCAGAGCAGTCGGTATATGTACGTAAGTCTTCGAAAACTCGTTGGTACATGGCACTGCATGTTTCAAACCTGGACCACCCGCATGGGAGTCCGGTGTCCTAGCCACTAGGCCACCTACGCTCTATGTAAACACTTTATTGTAATATAAATGTGTTTCAAACTTAACGTAGTGCAATAAAGTATATTTGTAGAAGAGGTGTTTATACCCGGTATTCTATGTATCATTATGCATCACTCGGTTTGCATATTGAGGTCTTCCTAGTCAATTTATCCCCTTATGAATAAATCCCAAGGCTCCTCGAATGGGTAGCAGAAGGCTGAATAGATGATTGGTCATGTATTATTTATGGATACAGCTATATGAGGATAGCCACCTATCCATCTCATCTATACATCCCGTGTTTCAACGCACAATTTTATGGCTGAACTCTTTCATACTCATATTTTTATGCCAGACACATTTGTAAAAGGAAAATCGTAACTTATATTCTTGTAAATTCTTCTTCTTCGTATACCTCATTGAATGAGGGTCGTGATCATTCTATGAAATTAACCAAATAGAACGACTCTCTAGGCAGATTTAATGGGGTGGTTTGCCATTGCCTTCCCCATTTCACACACTGTGTTATCTTAGTGTGCAGGTTTTTTCCTCACGGTGTTTTCCTTCACTATTAAAGCAGTTGGTAAATGTGCATAAGTCTTGGAAAAAACCGAAAAGCTCATTGATACATGTACCAATGGCATGCCATTGCATGGTTTCGAATCCAGACCTCCCGCATGGGAGTCCGGCGTCCTAGCCGTCCGTCATTCTTGTAAAAGCGTGTAGAAATCTGGCTTTGTACAGTCTTCATTGGATGTCTCTTCAAATATTTCAATAAATGAATTCCAATGCTAAATGAAAAGGCTCTCATTTTAAATCTCTGTAGGTACATATAAGCCAATATAGAAGAGAGCTACAATAAAGAAAAATATAGCATGTAGTTGTAGGTCACTACTAGAGGTGTGCAACTGCCCATGAGAAATTATTGCACGAATTCCCAAATGTTTTCAGCATTTTGGCAACTCTCATACCGTTCTGTTTATTCCTACATTTTCCTGTTACGCAAGATACAGTTGGCAAACCACGTACAAACTGTGTAGGTATAGTCGGCAACGAAAGTTTATTAACACGTCCAAAACAAAATATACATGTGGGCATTAATTACCTAAAACCTATTCAGAGAGATGTTATTCATTATTATGTTACTGATTATTTACTTTACGCCGGAACTGTATTTTTAACCGACTGCCGCAGGAGGAGGATAATGTTTTTTCGGGTGTATGTATGAGCGTCGGTGGCGTCGTGACTAGGACGTTGGACTCCCATGCGGGAGGTCCGGGTTCGGAACCATGCAATGTCATGTTAATAAGGTTTCGGTTTTTTCGGAAGACTTACGTACATTTACCGACTGCTCTGACGGTAAAGGAAATCATCGTGAGGAAACCTGCACACTGAGATAACCAGTGTGCGAAATGGGGAAGGTAAATGGCAAACCACCCCATTAATTCTGCCAAGGGAGTCGTTCTATGTGATTAATTCCTTAGAATGATCATGACCCTCAGCCATGAGGAATATGACTAAGAAGAAGTATGTAGGTCTGTTCATTTGTTGCCTCCTGAAGCCTAAACGGCTTGATGAATTTTGGTGGATGAGGTATCGTTTGATTTTACTCCTTTTAGTTTTTCGGCGCAGACTGGTATTTTATGTAAAAAAATAATTAAATTGAGTTTATTAGCCGATTGTACATTTACTATAAATGTATGTTTGACGGTCCACTGACCACAGGCTGTGTCTGACGTTTACGCGTCCTCGTTTGAGTACAGTCAACTAGGCTACATTGCGAGCCTACTCACAAAGCTTACTCAAGTTGGGCGGCGCTTTATGCCATTTTCCTTTGAAGATTACCATTCACGTTCTAATTACATTGGTGTGGATTATCAACCATCATTTTGGTAATCTTACATTAAAGAGATTCGTTTCTGTTCTTTGTGTATAATTTTTAACTATAGAGATAATATACATAGATATACGTAGATCCTGGTGTGCAAGATCCACAGGGTTAGTACCACCCTCTTTATATCTATTTCTGCCGCTAAGCAGAAATGTTTGAGTTTCTGTGTTTCGGTTTGAAGGGTAAGAGAGCCGTAATTACCGGCGCATGAGGTACTCCCATATTAAGAGTGTAAAAACATGGACGCGATCGACATTGAACGGTGGATTGATTATAGACCATTCAACGTAGATTATTGTTTATTTCTGTCATCGATTGACAATTGTATACGCGATCGCGTCCATGTAATAATAATACCCTTTGTTCTCAAGGTTGGCAGCGCATCGAAAAACCCTTTAATAATAATACAGTGAGTGAGATGTCTATGGGCGACAGTGACCACTTACCATCAGGTGGTCCGTTTGTTCATCTGCTCTCCTTATAAAATTTTTTTTTTAAAAGCGAATGTGACTGAAAATCTATCAGAGTGCATGACATTATTCTACTAAATACAGAAGGTATATTATATTTACCTATACCTACATAACACGACTATATGTCTCGAGAGGTTTAAGCCCTGACCAGGAAAATAAAAACTCTAAAAATACATAATCTGTAATATGGAGATCGCAATGAAAATTCCTGAGAAAAACAGCTGCGACATACAGATGGACACCGAAGTCTCATCATTTAAATGGTAAAAAGGAGGGTTCCTTATGGTTAAATCGACGTACCCGTACGGAACCCTAAAATTTGTTTAATTTAATTCTGCAATATGGGGAAAACTTTGTGGGTGGCTCCCCACGGTGACTCTGTAAAGAGTCTTGAGACCAGAGTTTCAAACTTTTCTACATACTATAACTTTTTTTAAATCTTATATTATCTTATTATTATTATTTCTTATTGTCTTTGTTGTTTTTTGATGATAAAACCAATACTTAACTATAAAAACAATTATGTATAACTTATAATGACATTTAATTTAATTTATCACGTTAGCATTTATTATTATTATAATTTATTATAATCTCTTATTTTATATTGCATTCCTATTCAGGGTTTCATATATGATCATATAATATATATTTTTAAGACCAATTGTTACACATGAAAAGCAATAAATGGTATGAGTATGATTACTCGTATGAGCCACGTCTGACTTTTTGCACTGCACCACAGATTACTTAATACTGCACCAAAAAAACTTTGACAAACTTATCTGTCCCAAGCTTTGAATTACCGACCGGCTGCTGACGGCAAGCCAGCAGAACAAATGAGGAAATGGGACGCATTAGCCAATTGGAACTCTCGTCACACGGGCAGCGAGATTGTCCGTCGTGACCCAGTTTCAAGGGACGGAATTAAAATTAAGGCATAAATTAAACTCAAGCTGGGATTGGAAAAACACATCCCTTCCATTGCCGACAATACATTTACCGACTGCTCTAACGGTGAAGGAAAACATCGTGAGGGGTTTCCTCACGATGTTTTCCTTCACCGAATGTGTCTGCGGAAATTAAAAAGTTTTCGAAGGCATGTGAAATCTACCAATCAGCACTGGACCCGCTCGTTAGATCATGGCCCGTAACCCTTGTTCAAGGGGAGGCCTGGGCCCCAGCAGTGGGGATATTAATAGGCTGATATGAAGCTAAAACTAAAATTAGGCTAAGAAGAAAAAAACTAAAGATAAAAAAAATGGGTTAAGTTCCGCAGATCCGGCACTGTACCCAAGAGACTGACTGCGTTGCCCCGTTGGATAGCTAAGCTAATCCGCTGGGCCAAATAGGAACCAGCTGTTGGGTCTTTTGACGCGTCGACCAGGCGCTTTGCGAGGTCCTTGAAGACGCGGTGCGCTCCCGGGCCCCAGGGTCCCAATGTTTCAACCCCAAACGGCTCAAATATGTATGTTTCACCCAGATTAATATATTGGCGCCGTTTGAGGGTTTCTGTGTTCGTTTGTTCAAACTGCAAAGTGTAAAAATTAATGAATATGTATTTGTATTTTTCAACCTCAGTTTCTACTTAGAAGGCATTTTCTAATCGTCTTCCGGCATCAAAGTTACCTAAGTACCATAAGGTGCGGTTAAATTGACACGCAGGTTTGGTTTTATATAAGGTTTCATTGATATAGGCGTGTTTATAAAAGACTTTGCTCGAAGTCAGGAAAGGCAAGGGTCGTTAAAAACGTATTTATCATGAAATACTTGTACGCGTATCGGCAGCTTAATTTGCTTAATGACTCGAACTTGACATGTAAAATCTGAACAAATCGAGCGATCGACGGCGGAGCGGCGGAGCGGCGGAGCGGCGGAGCGGCGGAGCGGAGGAAGTACGAAAACGTGGAAAACGGGGACTTTTCAGTCGAACGCCGTGCTAACGTAGTTTAATTTCCTGAATAGTAGTTTCTGATCGACTCGAGCTATAAAATACGTCACATATATAGCAAACATCGTACTTGGATACTCGTATTCTAAGTCCCTGTAGGGTTATAGAATATGTTTCATGTGCATGGGTACGTTCAGTTTCAGAGTGAAGCGGCTCTATATAGTGGCTCTATTCTGTATCTTTTTACTAGTGATAAATTACCCATTGTCCAACTGCAATGTCCAACTGGTTGTACCAAGGGGTTTATTTTTCCCAATGGACCAACTAATCAATTTACAACTCTTTTTTATTCCCCGTGATTCAACACGAGTTTCACATTATGATAACGTTTTAATATATTAAGCAGTTCATGGATAATTAGTTGAACCACGGGGAAAATAATAGTTGTGCATTGTTAATTGGTCCATCGGGACAAAAATCCCCTTAGTACAACCAGTTGGACATTTCAGTTTGATCATGGGAATTATCTCTAAAAAACGGAACTAAACTAAAGTAATTGTGCAAAGGTTGGACAGAGGTGTCTCTGCCATGATCCCGATCAGATAGAAATCGTGTAAGTTTAAAATCCCTTAGAACCACAGGATATCTAGGTATAAACATGTATAGCGCTTAATATGTGAATGACAAAAATATGCACCCAAAAATCTTTATTGATACCATAATTATACAATTACATATATAAATTTGAAATAAACTTAGGTCCTAATTACTTATCCATTGAATTAAAATTGTTGGCTCCTGACACATGCACTAGCCTAATGGCTGCCTTGCAGCGTGCCAGTGTTCAAAATAAAGATGGATAGCAAGATACATATTCATACACACAATAATACTCTGTGATAAAACAGTGTCCTTTCCATTGCCTGCAGGAGCAATCCCGATGGTGACGGCGACGGTGTACTGCGCGCCCACCCTGCTGCGGTACGCCGCGCTCACAGTCTACTGCCTCGGTAGCCTGCTCGGCCTATACAAGGTACCATTACCCACTCGTGGCCCGAAGCTGGGGATATACAAGACATACATCCGGTCCTAACCTGTGCGGGGCCGGCATGGTATGCTCTTGTATCAGAGTCCAAAAAAAGGAACTCGCAGGAGCATAAGTGCCTGCGCGCCATCATAGACGCCCCACGCTACGTGCGCAACACGACCATCGCCAGAGACTTGAAGATCGAGAGAAACAAGTTCATCGACAGCCCTGTAGAGGTTTCATAGATAACTTCTTAACACCGATTATAAAACTAAACCAATGGCGCCATCTTAACTTAATCATCTTATCATCTTAACCTATAATCCTGGTCAATGTACAATTTTACTTCCCTGTCCTACCATGTTGGTAAAATAGTTCCATCCTATGCCGTGCCGTGCCGTGGAAAATAATAAAAGCGATCACATTGTCCAAAATATCCAAAAAATTACAAAATATCTAAAATTTTAACGTAGCCACGCTAAGCCTACGAAATTCACTGTTATAAACATCTCCCTGGTAAAATCTTTTTTATAAATGTTTAAAATTAAATCGCTGGCTGGTTGAATGAAAAAAACAATTGTGATCGCCAAAAATAATATACGAAGAAATAGTTTTCGTTTTTCGCATTTTATGGCATTTACAGACATTTCTTCCTTGATTTTCGGCCAGATTTTCGAATTCTTTTAATTTCTTTTAATGCATCTCTTTTCTGATAGACTTTTTACGAACGCTAAAAATAATTTTTTCTACTCCCATTTGGTAATTTGTTCAATGTGAAACCACAAACAGCAACACAAACTAAGTGTCGATACGTAATGAACGTCGCGGTGTCCTAATATTCATTACCGCTGCACTCGTATCAAAAACTAAAATCTCATTTTAAGTTTTTAGTTTTTGATTCGAAAAACTACTGCAGCCATTTTAATAAATCTTTCACATATTCACTTTCACGTGATCTGTATTAAAGTTTTAGAATATGATATACTAGCATGACCCGTCGTTGCTTGCTAGAAAGTCGTCCCAGTAGTTCTGTTGCACAGTTCTATTGACCGAACAAGTGAGAAAATAATCTTGTAACAAAAACTTCAATGGGTTGCAGGCGATGCGCGCGTGGTCGCCGTGGGAGCGGCGGCTGTGCTTCGCGGCGCCGTTCTGCATGCGGTTGCTACTGGCCGGCGCGCGCGCCGCGCGGCTCGGCGGCGGGGACCCGCACGCGATCCTGCACGTGTTTCTGCAGGTCAGTGTCAGGTGTAGGCTAAGTGCAGCGGGGGCTGTTCTTCACCACAGAACATATAGGTACTTGACTTTGCGGCCGTTCTGCATGCTGCTGCTGCTGGCAGGTTTTTGCAGGTCAGTATCAAAAGGGCTAGGTGCGAGTATGGTCGAAAAGTTATCGTGCAAGATAGCAATGTTGGGCGCGGTCAGAACCACGATGGGTGACGTGCCCGCTGGCGGCACATTTTCGCATCTGAGGTTCAGAAAGCACCCATAAAACCTGTCGTGATCCCGACTGCAGTCGTTACGTTAGGCCATGTAAAGAGTGTAAGGAGAGCAGAAGGCGGAGTCAAAGTCACAATGTATAATGTCATTGGTCACAATACATACGTTTATTAAATTAAAGTCGTAACGTGACCCTTTGTCGCCAGATTCTTGTATGTCGTTATTATTCCATTAAGTAGGTACCTCAAAAATAAAGTGTTGCATCGATGCATGTAAGTGTCCTTTCGAGAACGTACCTCGCTTTAACCCGGCAACAATGCCTTCAACAACATAGAAAAACTACTCCGACCCATTCAATTCAAAGTTTACCATTTCCACTTCGCTACCCGGAGTTATTTCTATCGGTACCAACCACGACACGCCATATCATAATTCTGGAAATCGATGCCTATAAGATGATATGGAATCGTTCTATCTATATGCAAACTCTCGGTTTTAACGAAAACTCACACCAGCAAAGCACTATATCGTCGCAATCGATATTGCCTATAGACACAGGAGACTTTATAATTGCAGCCAACATGGCATTAAATAAGTAATGAGTCAATGCGAGTTGTCACGAGCTAATGGCCGGTGCAAACTGGCAGGCCGCCAGTCGGGTGCGGGCGACACCCTGTATTTATGGCCCTGTCGCCGCCAGGAGAGTGCACACCCTGTTTACTACTTGCTCGAATTAGTTCATTTGTCTTGTGACTGGATCCAAAAGGGAAAAATGCTCGCGGCCGGCTTCCTGGGGCAGGTTTGATACCTTAATCACAGAATAGATATCTATTCTGTAGGTACCTTCATACTCTCTCTAGACTCCGGTGAGAGTTTTATTCTATCGCAGATATACAAAGAAACTGGCATAAAACCGAAAAAGAATGAATTGACGAGTCAACCAACAATGTGACCAAAAAATAACTAAATGAACGGGCTGAACGATCACGAAACTCTTCAACGAAAATAAAACGCATTTCAAAGACTCAATTCATGCTATAACATAGAACGCGCTATAAATATTTTCAATTGAAATTTTTATACGAATTCCAAACATACATTAGTGAACCAGCACTATTAATCACCAGACACACCATCCCGCCTGGTGGAAGTTCTTCCCTTTCCCTCTTCATATCCCTCTCACGTAATGTCGTTCCATATCCGCGCATTCTTTACGCATATTCCATAACTACAACTACATGTTTACCTTTAATACCCTTGGCACCTTCCAAGCACGTGTTCACTCAGCCTCACATAAATCTGGGTCACTTATTGGACCCAAAACTCTTTGTCACAAACGAATGGAAACTGGAACTATTGATTAATCATATGTTCCGAGCGAGGATTAAATAACTGGTACCTACCAAATGACTGAATTCAGTCAACGATTTAGTCTACGATTTAATCGTCTAATTAAACAGGCTTCAGTTTAAATGATGTTAATCGCAGACTTACCGTACTTACTGAATGCCCTTACACTTTACTGAATTCAGTCTGACTGTATAATAATAAATTCCCTGTCCCACAATCTATACGGTCTTATAAAGTTATTCTTGTATTCTTCACATTAGATATTTGGAGATCGCTCTCCAGTGATAAAAGCAGTGAATTTGACAGCATCGATAACAATTTTACTGTTTTATTCATGTAATCAGGGCTGGGTTGGAAGATTGGAAGGCCCTGGGGTAACAAAAAAGTGGAGGCCCTGGATATTTTTAGAAATCACACGAAAAAACTCTTTTTCCCAGTTTTTAAGACAACCGAAATGCTTTTAACGAACTGTTGAAGGTATGGTAAAATACAAGAAATAGACAAAAATGAATCAGGAAAATGGGACTGCGAGCTTTTTTGGCGAAATATCATCAAAAATTTCAGTAAAATCACATTGCGGGGGCCTTTCTTTTGGAGGCCCTTGGGCACCAGCCCCTGTTGCCCTAAATCCGGCCCTGCGTGTAATTTGTATATCTATAGCTATTAGGTATATAGATCAATAGTGGGAACTTTATCATACTATCAATCTAATGGCAAACCATTTTTATGACATTGGAAATAATACCATCACGCACTACACGGGTAATGTCGACTTTAGCACAAATTGCCTACTGAAGAACAGTAATAGCATAAATTAGTCGAAGGCTTTTAGGCATTACTGAATAATAACTACGAACGCTATATTTAGATTGGTTTCCCAATAATTACAATAAACAACTTTGAATGAAACATAGCACCACAACCTTACGATTTACTTATAAGTATTTTTATACCACGATAGCACACCGACCCGCGGTGTCGTATGAGGTATGAGCTCGGACACCGGATGCTCCATACTGAAGGTACTGGTTCGATTCTCATATCAAGCCAGGTACCAAACCAATGCGAGTTTCGATGATTTATATTTGTCCAGCAGAATGTCCGCTTTCCCAAAAACTGATCTGACGTGGAAAAGGAAATGATAAGCATTGGGTCCGAACTGTGGGTCATGGCCTGTGTATACCCCCAGGATGTCTGTAGCCTATTAGAGGAGGGTAGTAAATAGACGCGACCGACATTGTTATTTGTATTCGTAATTAAAAGAATACTTTAAAATGTTTTGAATTCTCAAACTCGTAAGTAAGTACCTTAAAAGTATTTTCACAAAGTTACTTTTTTATACTACCGCTTCGTAAGGTGCTTTAGCTGAAAGAAAAGAAGCTGTGCAAGATTTAGTTATTATTGTTTTTTAATTGACGGCGACGCCAGAATCGAATCCATTGTATCTATAAAATGAAATAAGTTATAATATCTTTTTGAAACAAAAGTCTCAATAGTGGCGTTTTGACAAAAGGTCACTTCTCTATACGGTCCTGTGTGTGCTCCTGTTTGCGAGTTAAGTAATTATTCCTGTCACCGTCTTCGCCTGCCTCAATTCACGGCAATTAATCACTGCCTCAAGACTTGCCTCGCAGCTGCCTCAGTGCATATGCCCGTTATTCAAAATCTGGTCCTGACAGCTTAATCTCTATAGGTATTTGAAATTGTTCATGATGCCAAGTGAGGCACCTAGTGCAAGATGGTCAAACTGGGCCTTATGAACAAATAATAAACTGACCCAACCGAACCGTACCCCAAACTGTAATAATTGTATTAATCGAAAAGCCACCCCAAGCGAGGACCGATGTAAGCTTTGTCTTGCCTTGCCACGTAATTGCTATAGGTTTGATGTTATTAACTAGCCTTTGTTTCTGGGTGGAATTATAAACAAGCTTTCATGATAGTTTGGTTATAGATAAACATGTATATAGGTACGCAAATCATTTCGCGTTAGGTACCAAATATATAATATGTGTAAAAGCGTGAATCATTGCTTAGTTAGACAATAATTTTAGGGGCGTATCATACAAGTTAACATAGCAAAGTTATTTGTCTTTTTTTGTAGTTGTTATACAGGAAGTCGGATACCAAGTGATGTTCATAACGAAAAGGATTGACGGACATTTACAATTAAATTAACTACAAACAAGTTAACGAAAGTCCAATAGTTCTCAAGTTATTTACATTTTTGTGGTATTTTTTTGAAAAATATTAAGTTCTTAGATACATATAAGCCTCGCTATACAGCGGGGCAACGCCGCCAGCCTAATTGGGACACTCCCGTTGGGCCAGGTCTTTTACTTGTAAAATAGTTAGGTATTTTGTAATTTTAGCTAAAGTATGTATTTTAGTGTTATTTTAGTATGTATAACTTTATTTTATTAAATCAAATAAATTCTTCATTTGAAATCTAGAGAGAAACCAATTCTTTCTAACGTGACAAAATAAAACTCATATCATTACAGAAGTGTCTTGATATACTTAATGTTCTCTTAGTTACCGGTATCGCTTCCAATCCAAGTAAGGCGAGTACCTATAAAGTCTAGCTTAAAGTTTTCATGTGCTTGGAATCCCATCAGGGGAGTTAACTCTGCCCGACGCAAGTTTGTGTAGGCAAAGTGCTTCTAGCTTATCTTATTGGTATATTCAATACTATACTAAATATACACGCTCGGTACACGAGGACACTGTATGTACAGTAATTTCAATATATTAGGAAGACCGACAAAATAAGAAAAAAATGAATAATCTAGAATCAAGATAAGAAGATATAGGAATAGTCACGAATGCCTCCTTAAAAAATGGTCATGAATGAACATAAAATCCATCCTGTATTTTCTCTCAAGCATCAATAGCGTCACCGGTTATGATTATAATCATTGGGTTTCCCATGATTTTAAATGGAACTGACTGCACGATAACATAATTGCAGTTTTTATCCATCGGTTTAGATCCGGAGCCCGACATTAGGACAAAAAGTGTAATTGGCTCGATTAGCACCGCTTCATACAAACAACCATGCTTAGCATTTGAATGTTACGTGGGATTCAATGAAGGTGAAATGAAAACTCTATACTATACTATAAAGTTGGATGAAATAAAAAAATAGGGGCCGACGTTCGTTCCTTCATATTGCCTTTGCAGAATAAGTAGACAGTCAGAAGTTCGTTGTATAAATTCTCAAACAATGGAATTAAAATTCCAACCATAAAATTAAATACCTACTTATAGTATCCTTCGAAATTTTTAGAAACAGAAAATATTAACCGACGCGACGATTTTGTACATAGTCATTCGGAAATTTCAGAATGCAAGTCATTTCCTTATGATGTCATGATTTCACATATTTGAGTCAACAAAACCTTTCAATTTTCCTACCTTTAGTATGATAAATGAAAATGATATAGAGCTAGGCATTTTAAGCTAGCCATGGCGAGACCGAAGGCCGAGCTCCGCGTAGGGCGTATCCCGGAGCGTCCTCTCCGCAATGGTGACCTTCCTGGAACCTTGAGGACCTGATGATGACCAGGAAAAAGTAAGGGGATCATAGGGCATCCTGATTTTAAAGTTTAGGAAATCATGTCCAGCTCTCTTTATCATCTTATAATTACGGCACTACCTGTGTGTCAAGCTCCCAAGTTAACGATGTTGATGTATAAACCTTTACTGTTACAGGACGCGGTATCTCTAGGTGGCGGCGTGATTGGGGCGCTGCACATTCCCGAGAAGTGGTTCCCGGGCACCGTGGACCGCTGCCTCAACTCCCACAACATCATGCACGTGCTGGTCGTACTGGCCGTGTACTCCATGCACCAGGTCAGGGCCACCATCACTCATATTGACGATAGGCAAGAGATCGGCGCCCTACACATTCCCAAGAAGTTGTTCCCGGGCGCCGTGGACCGCTGCCTCAACTCCCTCAATATCATGCACGTGCTGGTCGTGCTGGCCGTGTACTCCATGCACCAGGTCAGGGCCACCATCACTCATATTGACGATAGGCAAGAGATCGGCGCCCTACACATTCCCAAGAAGTTGTTCCCGGGCGCCGTGGACCGCTGCCTCAACTCCCACAACATCATGCACGTGCTGGTCGTACTAGCCGTGTACTCCATGCACCAGGTCAGGGCCACCATCACTCATATTGACGATAGGCAAGAGATCGGCGCCCTACACATTCCCAAGAAGTTGTTCCCGGGCGCCGTGGACCGCTGCCTCAACTCCCTCAATATCATGCACGTGCTGGTCGTGCTGGCCGTGTACTCCATTCACCAGTTCAGCGTCACCATCACTCATACTGACGAAAGGCAAGAGATCAGCGCGGTTCCCAAATACTTCACTTTGCCTATCGGCCAAAAGGACCGCTGCCTCAACTCGTACAACATCATGTACGTATTGGTCTTGTTGGTCGTGTACTTCATGCACCAGTTCAGCGTCTCCATCACTCATACTTACACACGACAGGCGGGACACGACACTATGTATGTACAGTCTATGCCCTGAGTTATGGGTCAGATAACTCAAGTAAGTTTGACACTGATATGTCAGTTAGGAGAGGTCAGATAACTCAGAGAACCAACTTAAATTCGCCGTGTACTCCATGTACCAGGCCTGAATCACCATCACTCATACTGACGACAGGCAATCGGCACTGCACATCAAAGACACATAATACATATTATATATCAAAGAGTAGTGTTTCCCAGACGTCGTAGACTGCTGCTGCTCAGGCTAGGTTCTCACACACGGTTAGACTGTAAAGACCAGTAGGGGCCAACAATGAACAAGTTCTTTCGTAAAAAGGAAGGAAGAAACACACCTCTATTTGCGGAACTAACCACGTGTTAATTCTGTTGTAAAATATGGTGAACAAATTGATTAAATATTGATCGATGAGATCACGAGAGCAGATCCAGATCCACTTTTTCCTGCCTAAAACGCATATCAAGAACTCAGACCAAAGGAATCGCGTAATTAACTTTATAGGCATTGGATAGATAAATAGATAAAATCGTGCGTGTTTACAACGTAACCAAGAGTTACGATAACTCTTGGTTACGTCAATCTGAGTATGAGTAGGTAGATATTAAAACCATTTCTGTCTGTTTTCAGGTGACGACCCTGGACATAGCGTGGATGTCGCGCGTGGACTGCCGCGCCCCGCTGCGCCTACTCTGACGCAGACAACTCTCGTTTCTCGACTCGTTCACTCGCTGACTCTCTCACCTCCCTCCGCTGTATTCTCTGGAGAGAGCACTGTATACTTGACTTAAAATCTAATCAGCAAGTCATGGCAATGGCATGATCCCTACAAAGTACTTGGAGTGCAGTGTAGACCCCCTGCGTTGACGCAGACGCCTCTCGTCTTTCGACTCGTTCACTCGCTGACTCTCTCCCTCCACCGGATTCTCTCGAGAGTGGACTGTATACTGTGACCTAAAATCCAATCAGGAAGTCATGTCATGGCATGGTCCCTACAAAGTACGCACGCACAAGGTCCACTTTTGTGTCTAAATGCGGAAGACTTATAACAACCAAGGGACTTGAACTACTGAAGACCATAGAATCCCTCCAATTAAACTTCATCTCATCTGGCAATCCTACATACTGGCCATCAGATCCTAAAAAAACCAGACCTACTTGACTTTTTCATTGTAAAAGGCATCCACAAACTACATGAAATGTGATTCAAACCTGGAACTGTCTTCTGACCACTCATCTGTGATGGGACAAGTTTCTTCAAATCCCCAGCCCTGCAAATTGTATAACAATAAGACTAACTGGCACTAATACCGAGAGTTAATTAGCCAAACATTGAATCTTAAAATGAAACTCATGACTCACGAAGACCTAGTTCTTCCAGTGGAGCACTTTATGACCACTGTTCAAAATGCAACTTGGGAAGCTACTCCACTAAAAATAGAGAAAGAACCCACTCTACAATTCTCTCCGAAAATAGAAGATAAAATCTTGAACAAACGCAAGCTTGTTCAAGATCTGATGCAGCACGTGACTTATATCCTAATCAGTAGGGACGCAGGGACTTATATCACGCGAGTCTCGACTCGCCTCACCCATTGACCCTCTCCTCTCCTTCCCTCAGCTGGACTCTCTCGAGACTGCACTGCAGTCAGTAATCTTGCATCTGATCTTTATTATGTTAACGATTCTACTTGCTGACTTTACTAGTGCACCGTAGTTTGAGGTATACTCGTAGGATCTGGAAGACAATTCTGCACTGCGCCAAAATTCAGATCCCAATTTATTAGACTTTGTCTCTTGCAAGACCGTATGTGGTATGGAGTGACGGACAAGCGATAGTGATACTGTGATCCGGTTCATCATCTATCTATTCTGAAGCAAATGCTGTCCTCTTCTCCAGTGACTTTCATTTCAAATGCACCGCATTAGTTTGTAGTTTGAATCCGTAGAGAACATGCGGGCGTATACATACCTACACCCTCTGATTGTGGAATGCCTCGGCTTGCTGCACTTTACCGTATTTCTTACGACGATACTTCTTGTAGAATAAACGAGGTCAATACTGAAAGCGAAAGGTTTTCACTCGACTTTATAATAATATCCAAATGGTATTGTGTATATTGAACTGAGGGAAATATTACAAACTCTACTGAATAAAATCTACTTTAATCGTATCTGCTATAATTTATATAATTTGAAACGGCGCCGGCGGCTCTTTAATTGAATCAAATCGTTATTAGTAGACAATATTACGGCCTACGGAACATGTAATTAATATGTTTCAACATTACAGTTATCGCATAACGTCGATAATGCACACCTAGCTAATGTCCCAGACAACAGAGCCGTTTAACAATAACTAGTTGGTTAATTACTATAGGTAGCGTTTGGTTATTTATTTCGGTAATAGCTATGATAATTAATTAATTAGTCGTAAGGTTTCGAGTACAAGAATGGAAATGATTTCTTTTTAACGCAAACGAAATCTGAAAAGAGTAGTGGTAG
Organism: Hofmannophila pseudospretella; assembly: GCA_947369225.1. NCBI lineage: Eukaryota > Metazoa > Arthropoda > Insecta > Lepidoptera > Oecophoridae > Hofmannophila > Hofmannophila pseudospretella. The sequence continues at coordinate 4,135,731 of OX376321.1, read as the reverse complement.
ATAATATTGCCATTATTCATAAAGATACACTCTGCTCTGTCCCATAGGAAGTAGGAACTAGGAACTCAACCTTAGTTTCAAATGGGATTCTTGGGAGTCGTATTTTGTCGGGAGATATTCTTCCAATTAGCTTTCGTATGACAAATTAAATATGAGAGTGAACGTCTATTAAGTGCTGTGAAAAAGTTACTTCGTATACCTACTTATAAAAACTTTAGATAGTTTGTTTTTAGCAATTAGATTTCGGATTTATTTCGGCCCAAAGTTTCAGTGTTCATGCATTTCATAAAATAGGTATAAAAATAATTTAGGTGTGATTACTTTGCTGTGAGATACATTAGGGTTTATTTTCACCAATCTTTTTGGATGTATGCTTGGTACAGTCGGTGCCCTAAATTGTCTGACCCACTTTGATACTGAAATGTCATCTAGTCAGATAATTTTGGGAACACACTCTTGTACTTATACAACATATAGGCATATTTTTATTAGGATTACCTATAACGTCTCATCCCATATCTGTAGACATAAACTAAGAGTTGCTTAATATCTACGAGAAATTAAATCATTCTTTGAACTATTTTCAGTTCAGTTTTTTGTTCATTTTGCAACTAACAAATGCCATAATTTTAAAAATTGGTTACTGTATACAAATATACCCAAACCCTCCTATTATATCGGTTACTATCTTTGGAACCCCTAATTGTTTATATAAACCGTCTAATTTCAGTGACCAATATATGGTATATTTTTATATTCTCGGTGTTGTACGCTTGCCAGCTTTAAACTAGAAGAGCATCGTGTGAAATCTCTCTCTCTCTCTCTCTCTCTCTGAAATCCTTTTCAATAGAATCGATCACACCTCTCCGTTAGTGTAAAATAATAATTATATCTAGTACCTAATCCGATAGTAATGACCTATAGTAATGACTCATTACATTACAGTAGTTTGAGTAGCTAGGTAGAGTACAAGCAATAATAATAGACAATTGTTAAGAAATTTGACAAAAGTAGTCGCGTAAAAAGTTTAAAAAAAAAAATATTGACATAAAATTTTACACATAAAATTAATTGTTGAAAGCTTTTGTATTGAATTAATACTTTGATGGCTTTAGATATCTACTTTTGTCAAAGTTCTATTGTTTTGAATTACTTATTTATTATGAAGGTAGTATTTTTAGGTGAAACGAAGTGTACTTGAGGTTTTTTACTAGTTGTGGTTGTCGGAGCGACCTCGACGACTCTCATGGTATGGTGCGGTACTCGGAGGCATCAAGCTAAACCTTTACTAAACTACCTATTTTAATTTAAGAATATTTTTGAACCAACCTTTCATCTAAATAGTTAATACTAGCGGTTGTTGGTACTCGGTGAAACTTGTAGTACATGATTAGACTTAAATAATATTCTGTTTCACGGGTTTTTACTGTATTTTATTAATTACGACCGGTTCCGTTTACACATTTCGTTTAAACAAACACCTGAAGATGTGTAAACGAAACCGGTCGTAATTAATAAAATACAGTAAAAACCTGTGAAACAGTATATTATTTAAGTCTAATCATGAACCTTTCATCTAGTTCAAATCTGCGTACATTATATGTTATCCACTAAATTATTATTTTCTGTACCTTATGGTACATAGTAAGTACCTACCTATATTTCTAAACTACGTTAAAGTAGGTAAAGATGTTATTTTTATCTAAGACGTCAAATTAGTTTGTTGATATATGTAATTATAAAATTATACTTATTGTAGATATCATTTGAAACGTTTTCTTGCCTAAAATATCAATTATTTACACGAAAATTGTTAATAAAACTAATTTTTAAATCTAGTAATTAGGTTCACGCGTCAAGATTGACCCTTGAATGAAGTTTGTAAATTGTATTATTAAAATAACAATATTAAAGTTTAGTGCTCTCACGTACCTTGTCTTACGAGGATGGTAGATCTTACGAGCTATTCTAAAATAGACACTACAGTCTTAAATTAAGGCTTAGTCCCTAGCGAAACTTGCGCCACTCCCGAAAAATAACCATTTCTTCTGAATTAAGGCATTTATCAAAAAAGTTAACAGGAGAATTATTCCATGAACAAAGAAAAATTTAAAAAAAATGTTTTACCCTTATAGTGAAACAATACGAAGTAGAAAACGAATGTGTCAAAAGTGGTCACTAGCTAAAGCACATTCGCTTTCTACTTATTGTTTCACTAAGAGGATACAAAGCCATTATTAAAATTTCTTTTTCTTCCGGAAACAATTATACTGTCCACTTTTTTGACAAATATTTTTTTCGGGATAGGCGCTAGTTTTGCTAGGGGTATAGCCTCTATTTTTATTCAAACCCATATAAGTTACATACTTACCTATACACAACAACTGATAATTCATAATCTTGAATCTCATATTCATTAAACATATTTTAATTATCTCCTATGCATATGTTAAATGGACTTCTACTATTAATGTTATTAAGGCTTAACCCGAGCGAAACTAGCGCCACTCCCGAAAAAACATCAGTTTCCTTCATTGATCAAAAAAGTGGACGAATTGGTCCATAGACAATAGATTTTTTTTAATGATGTATCACTATCCTCGAGTGAGACAATAAGTTTCTCCACTTTTAGTAGGTACCGTGGTTTCCTACTTAATATTGTTTCACTATGAGAGTACTTTAACATTATTATAAAATATTCATCCGTGGAACGATTCAACTGTCCACTTTTTAATAAAAAAATATATTTTTTATTACTACTAAACCCGCATTTGACTTCGACCTCGCCTGATGGTAAGCGATATAAAAAATATACCTATACCTACCTATTTTTAATAAATACCTTCATTCTGGAGTTTTCTATTGCAGGAGTGCCGCTACTTACGCCATAGGTATACTGCCTTATGTAGGTATCGTATTTTTTTACTTCATTCATAAGATATTGGGAAATACGTACTGTCAAATTATTGAACACATTAATTAAATTATTAATTAATTAATGGAAATTTTAATGTAGTGATATTCGAGAGCAATATAACAGTATTTGACATTTATTTTAAGATTATTTGAGCGTTACCCTGTTGTTGCACTTGTCTTGGACGACTTACTCATAATAATATTGAAGATCATTTTCAAACTGTAGACGTTGAAGTGAGTATTAAAGTTTATTTCAACTCAACAGGCATTTTTCATTTTTTCCCCGACTTTGACCACAGAACATGACAAAATTAAAAGGAAAAATAAAGGTGTTGATTATTTTGGGACAAATATTTGGTATATAGGTACGCTATAGACACTAAGATACCTCTTGAAATGAAATGAAATGAAATTTATTTGCCAGAACATAGTGAAAAATATAGGTTATTTAAAAAGCATAGGTATCATATGTTCCACCGACAACGGCATGCAAATCTTTTCTGCTATTTATTAGTGTCATTGAGATACTCTTTTATGGAGTAATAACATTTGTCTAGAAGCCACTTGGAAATATTAGTTTTAAATTGGCTAGCAGGACTAAAATTGCCATACAGAAGGAATTCTTTTTATATATGTCTACTCTGGAACTTGGCAAATAGAGACGGTTCTTGTATCTTGTAGACCTCTTAATAAGTTAGTTTTCAAAAATCAAGCTATAATTATTAGTACTAGAAAATATTACACAATAATTTCAAAACCTGCACACCAGAGCAGAGAGTTTGAAAATTGAAATCAAAAATATCAGTAATACAATAATTGAAAACGAAAACAGTACAACATAATACTATAAATTTTATTGACCTTGCTTATTGCCCAGCTCAATTACTTACACAAATAATAATGAATAACAAGGAATAACCTGTCATAAACATAAACCCTCAAACGGCGCAAAATACCAATCTGGGTGAAACATACATATTTGAGCCGTTTGGGGTTGAAACATTGGAACCCTGTGGCCCGGGAGCGCACCGCGTCTTCAAGGACCTCGCAAAGCGCCTGGTCGACGCGTCAAAAGACCCAAGATCTGGCTCCTATTTGGCCCAGCGGATTAGCTTAACTATCCAACGGGGCAACGCAGCCAGTCTCTTGGGTACACTGCCGAATGTGGGGGATTTAACCCAATTTTTTTATCTTTAGGTTTCTTAGCCTTAGTTTAGTTTTAGCTTTAGTATTATTTTAGTGTTATATTATATTATGTTTTAAATATTGTATTGTAGTATAACAAGGAATACCCATAAATTATCGATTACACATAAATGAAAGATAAGTCGAAAGGTAAGTACGTATATACGCCATTAAACAATGAACGCAGGCAGGTATGATTCAAGATTTGAAAGATCTTCCTTAAAGCCACAATGACGCTGATTCCTAGCAATTCCAAAAACTACTTCAGATAACGATCCGGTTTACACGTCAACTATTTTGCTAAACAATGATTTCCTTAAACATAGGTGTATACCTGGTATCAAGATTATCGATGCAATTGTAATATATTTAATTTTGCAGAAATATGTAGGTCAAATGGACATGAGCAAATAATTGATTTGATTGTTTAAAGCAAAGCAGCAACCTTATGAGTGACATTATGTTACTAGACATAAAAATATTAAGAACGCTTAACTGTACAAGGAAATCAAGATTCCGAAACTTGGCTGAAACACTGCCGTGTGTCTCCAACAAAAATAATGGAATTAGTGGTGAAATTCGATTCCAACTGATTAACTATAACAACCTGGCAGGATTGTGTGACGGTTACTAAGACCAGTATTAATATATAAATTTTCTATGCCAAGACGTTACTAAGCTTCGGCACTGTTTATGTAACCCAGCTAAAGTAAAAGGTCCTCCAAACCGGATAGATGGAAACAAAGTATAAGGATTTCGCTTTCAATGTCTTCCTAATAACTACTAAGTACCTACAAAGAATACTCATACTCATACCATTTATTGCTTTTCATGTGTAACAATTAGTCTTAAAAAAATGTGTTCATACATGAAACCCTGAGTAGGGCACCGCCATATAAAATAAAAAATTATAATATTAATAAATGGTAACGGGATATACCTACAGTACATTGCACTATTGTACTTATTGTACCTGTACTGTACCAACTTGTATTTTCTTCAATTTCTTTACGATTTTTAAGAACCTACAAAACCATATTATTTGAAAACTTCTGAATGGCGATGAGAATATGGCAGAAATTATACAAAACTAAGCGGATTTTAAGACTTTAGATACCTACTTGCATTTTAACAGTACCTCCCACCGATACGGTTGAAGTGCGTACATAATACTCGTACTTAAAATGTAAACAGTTAAACATCAGAAAAACCAGTAGGATAGAGAGTAATTTCTTAAAATAAAAATTTGTAAGTAGATATCTACCGCCAGTGGAAAAGCGATTTTAATATTGATGTTGTCGACGTAAAACGTATAAAGGTTATCACGCACTGGCCGCCTCGCTACGCCTCGGTGTCGTATAACGCGGCCTTGGCTCGAGCGGTTGCGATTACATAGTAATGCTCAGTTTTCAATATTAGATCGTGATCACCTCGCCTTTTGCTCCACAAGTGACTTATCAGAAACCATCATTTATTGTTTAGTTATAATTAAATGTCTTATTACTAAAGTCTGTTTACATACAATAGGTTATATGAGGTTATTATTTAGCAGTATTATTTAGTTTACGCGTGGTCATTACGTCTCGGCGTCTCACCGCGCCCAGGTGTTTCCATCACATGGTTAACGCCACGCCGCCAGTTAAATACCATCCGTCGACCTTCACCTAGCTTCATCCCGGTGGCATAACACGATCAAGTAACGAAATAAACTATTAACCTGACCTTTTTCTTTATTAAAGACTAAGCCAGTGTTTAACTTCATTCTCATATTCTTCATCTCACCTAATGGTCAGTGACGATGAGCACACAGGTTTAAAAAGGTGATACAGAAGCGATGGAAGCGAGGCGGTGCAATACGATTGAGGCGTTAGGTGTGCGACAACCTTTACCCTCCAGTAGTGGCGTGCGCTCGGGCAAATGATCCGTATAAAGCGCGGCGGGTGTGCGTGGGCACGGAAGTAGTAGCGCGATGGACTCTCGGAGGTTGACAGCGTGCGCGTTGCTCGTTCTGTGCGCGTGCGCCGCCGCGCGCCCCGGCACCGGCGACAATGACATCGACCTCGCCGCCAAAATAAGTGAGCACTAGCTTTAAAATAAAGACACGACACCTAATTATTTGTAAGCCAGACTTTTCTAATAAATTTCGCCTACAGTGCAATCTGCACTTGGACAAACCTAGTAAAGATCTCGTGGACGAATCGGAAGGAAAGCAATTCTTTATTTACAAACTTTCATAAATTGTGTTTGTAGTTTTGTTTTTAGTTTTCTTTAGCTTGGATTAAAGAAAAAATAGTCTCCCTCGGCGTTCGTTTCTTCATGATTTTAGTGTTAATTTTAGTACTAGTTATGTTTAAGTTCCTTAGATAAACTATAATCTTTTTTAAGTCGTTTTTCGAACGGGAAAACCAAAACGGTGCCTCATTTCAACGACCAATTGAAATTACGGAGCTATGCTAGTCTCAAACCGGTTCCGTTAAAATATTCATCATGTCTTGAATTCTGTGTACTATCGTGGTAAACAAAGGCGGTATTACTAGGCTGTGTACTAGGAGAGGAACACCTTCGAAATTTTTACTAGGTCTACTCTTTTCTCACTAAGTCAGATTCCAAAGTTTTTAATTATCCCTCAGTTGCACGAAACGTCCTTAGAGCTAAATCTTCAATAAAAAAAAAAAGATATGATATCTCTTTGACACGACACTTAAGAAAGCCTTAACATTAAGATCGTTCTTCCAGCTAATGGTAAATTTTGTACCGCTTCTTTTATTTCAGCAATAATAGCACCTTTGAAGCATATATTATATGATAATCGTTAAAAGCACCTGCCTTCTTTCTGCATGGTTTAGATTCGATTTTTGATCAATAAATTTAACCGTGACGCGTAAGTTTGTCTATTTGTCTGTGGTACATATCTCAACAACCGGTAGACATGATGTTTTTATTAACGGAGAATTTTGTTGACCAGTTTCTTCTTAATATCTGATAAAAATTAGACCAGTTGTTTTGAAGATTTTGGAGTATCTTTGGTGTCCGTAGGGATTTCTGGAATATTAATACTTAATATAAATAAGTTAAATTAGCTGTTCTGGGCCATGGTGCCATTGCCACATCTGGAACCTTTAGGGCCTGAATCATCAGATCAAGAAGAAATAAGAGGTTCTCCACAACTGTAAGAATAGAAATAGAATAGAAAAACGTTTATTTGTTATCTGCAGCACACATGCAATTCCCCTTATGGTAAGTATAGGATATATTATACAATATATATTCTTAAACAACTAAATTAATAATGCACGGCGTACATGCTGCAGCACCAAATAGGCTCAGCATAATGCCATACTCTAGAGTAGTCGAGAGCATGGCGCTGATAATTCTTAATTCTATAACATGTCGGTCAATAAGTAATTCACACTTTTAGTTCCTGAACGTCAGTTCAGATAGATATATAGGCTAAAGTTCACGTGACTGTAACCGATATTAAAGAATCGCAAAAACAAGTCTGTATGATGTTATGTATGACCTATAGTTGACACTGTTATCATATTATTTTGTATCACAAATAAATTTCTGCCATCTAAGTAACAATAATTATACCTTATACTTAACCACATAAGTAAAATACTTGTTATCTGGACAGATGAGACCTTGACATTATAAAGCAGTATTTAATTAAATGCAAATGATTGGGTTTCCATACAAGTTTGTATCCACTTTTTTTTGTTTTCGCTTCCAAGCAAATATAGTACGTTTGATAGATCTTACCTAGGACTACATCTTTCATTATGGCACGAACTTCCTAAGTAGTGTGGGCCAGGAGCTAGGGACCAAAAACGGTCTTCATATTAACTTGCTCTGATTTCGTTTATGTTTCGCCTCCAACCATTCCCCCGCAGAACATAAAATATATGTGAAGCAGGATTTGTTTGAAAAAAGATTACGGTAAAAAATTCTGGCAAAAAAATTATTTCATATATTTCTGTATGTAGGATAAGAAAGAAAAATAAGAAAAATTCCTCGGTAAGTTTTTGAGAAAAATTGATCTAACTGAAAATTCAGTCTTCATACTAAATGTATGGAGAGAAAAATAAAAAAAAACAATTTCAGAAAAAAAAAATATAGAACTCAAAAATTGAAGACAGTCATTCATTGAGCACACTTAAAAATAATTATTACTTTCAGAATTATTTGACTTTAAAATATCACGAATATCTTCCTGTGATAATTAGTGATTATTTTTAAACCGTTACCGCAATATTATGTTTTATTTTTATTTTTCAAACCTCAAGAGTCCTTTCAAGTGCGGTGATTGTCGAGACATCGCAGCCGTTTCCTACTGCAACTAGCTGCTTCCCACATATTTATAGGAAGTTAGACAATAATATTTACGAGTTTAAGAAAAGAATTACGACAAATACGGGAGTTTTTGGAACTTTATCAAAAATGGCCTAATTAACCAAATAAAAATTTATTTTAAAAAAACTAGCAGATATTACAAAAAAACAAATAAACTTATTCTTATTTGGCATTTTTTAAATTATGCTGACCGTACTGAATGCAGTACGGTCAGCATAATTAAAAAAATGCCATTAACTCGTGTCATCATAACTAGCAATTGTAAAAAAAGAAATTTTCAATTTTTTTTTAAATTTAAGAGCTGCTGTCATCTACTCCAAATAAACCTCCTGTCACCGTAGTATCTAGAGAGTTAAAATAACTATTGTGTATTATTTGTATAGTGCCATCTATCAGTTATGGGAACTGAGTTGGGAAATCAAGGTGAAATACATTGTCATCGAAACATTACGAACGAAGTGGTTACCTTGATGGTCGGTTGCCAAAAGCTGTACCCACATTTGTACACACCCCTTTTCAATTGCATATACTTAGTATAAAACAGATCAACTGCCACACCATAAAGTCATAATCTTATGCTGACGAGGAGACTTATCTCTACATCCAATGTAAACAATAAAGTGGAACATGTTCTGGGATCTGGTCATTAGAATACACTGTAAAGATATAAAAAATAGCGGCTCCATGAACCTGGTTGTTTGTGTGCAAACTTATTACGTGTAAGTATAGGTAAATGCGTGTGTGGTTAATAGTAGAATATGTGCACTTCTTGCAAGTTATAAAACAAAGTTCTAGCCTCAGCTCTGGTAGCTACGCGAAAGGTTTTAATTAAGTAGGTACATAGATAATTAGTCAAAAAATTAACCGCTGTTTGCACGATTTTTATGGGTTCAGAAGGGGAATTTCAAGAATTTGGGATTTTTCCTTTTACTGTTATAGACGTTTTCACGTCAATACTTTAAGGCTCAATTTACATTGCCGCGGAATGGAATGGAAGCGAATTTTCGCAACGTAATTGTACATAGCATAATGAACTTTATGTCAATTGTTTGTTACAATACAAACTAAATACGATTCAAAAAAGAAAAGTAGCTAGGGGAATTCTCGAGAATGCGCGAGGATTCCACAGAACACGCGCGACCTCTTTTCTGGCTCGTATTTAGTTTGTATGTTACACAATTGACATAAAGTTCATTATGCTATGTACAATTACGTTGCGAAAATTCGCTTCCATTCCATTCCGTGGCAATGTAAATTGAGTCTAAGAGCCATCCTGTTGGATTTAACCAACCCTACCAGTCTCACCACAGGCCTAACAAATCATGATACAAAATTAGCCCTTTTTGTGTCCTATACTTTGTATTCCGGTACGATTTTAAATATCGATACTTTCTTATTTCATAATACTTCTTCTAGATTCGGAGGTCTGTCCAATCACAACAAATGGAATATGTTAATACAATATTAATATAAAGGAATAAGTAATATGAAAAAGCAATGTATCTATAATCATTGTTGCCTACAAAATATCGACAAAACTCTAAATGGAATAGTCTTTTGGCACTTAATTTTATTTTTCGCTATTTAGGCAAAGGCAAATTTTCCCCGACTCCGGTACCTAAAGGCCGTCGCGGTTTACGGCTTCATTATCCAAACTTACTTCCTTGTCTACAAAACTTAGGTACCTTACTATTCTAATAGTAAGTTGGGCGGGTTGGATTGGCGACTGACTTAAGATAACTTAAGATAAAATAAATCCTACTATTATATTCTAATGGTACCTACGTTTTAATTCTTTGTTACCAGTAGTATGACCAATCACAAAACTAGTTCAACCCATTTAGTAATGCGCGTAGGCACAAAATGACGCACGAATTTAATTGTTCTCTGTTTTTTACGAATGTATGTCCTTTTGGTGAGGTTTTCATTCATAAACTTTCCTTGAGTCCCGTAGTCAACTGCGAAACAATAGTTATCGAATTTTTTATTTAGAATAGAATAGAATAGAATAGAATAGAAAAACATTTATTTGCTGTCTGCAGCACACACACAATTCCACTTATATATTATACAATAATATATAAGTGTATACATATACATATATCCTATACAATATAATCTTAAACTAAATTAATAATAATGCACGGCGTATGCTGCAGCACCAAATAGGCCTCAGCTCAGCATAATGCCATACTCTAGAGTAGTCTAGAGCATGGCGCTGATATTCTGCTGATATTTCACATTCTGCGACGAAGTTACGCTAACCACTACCGGAAAACCTAAGAAAATCAAGTACTTTAGGTACTTGATTTTCTTTTGTTATCTATTTTAGACATCATTCATACAACTAAACTACAAATTCAGTAAGTACTAATTTCGTAGATATTTATACCTACATGTTCATGTACCTATAAGTCCTACTCGTTAATTAAAACTCTTTTTTGCAATCGCTATCCATCATGAAGGAACCAACGGCCCGCCCGCGGTACGAATGAACGAATGAACGCCCGCGGGAGACTACTTTTTTCATCCATGCTATCCATCATATCTTTACTATTTTGAACGGCACTAAAAAATTATAGGTGTAAAAAGTGTAATTATTTTTAAACTACATAGGTTCCAACCTACCTACAGACCTAGATAATTATCACCATGCTTCCTATTGATTTATTGATGGAACCCACATACTTGAAGAGTCATTCCCATCGCTGACGTTTGCTCTGATAAGTAGCGATTACGGGTGCCGCCACGAGGGTAATTGGTACCTATATAATCATTAGGGGCCGATTACCGTGCTCGCTGTCTTTACAATGGTCACTCTATGTTTTTCCACAGAATCTAGTAAAAGAGGTTATCAGTTTCCACGATAACATGCGATTATCCTTGTTGTATGGCCGAACAATTGTTACCAATTGGTTACTTATTTCGCTAGCACGCTTCATAGTGGAACATAATAAAAGACACTAAAGAGGACCATTACTTACTCTGAATTACCACTTCGAGTCTTATTTTACCCACCCAAAGCTATGATAGCTACATAAATAATAATAATAAACACAATATAATAATAATATACATTGGTCGCTTCAGCTACAAAAGCCTGTCTTTTCATATATTACTATCAGTGTAAGAGTATCTATGAAATAAGCAGGTGGAATCCTCCAAAAAAGTACCTTACTTTTGAACACTAAGTAGGCACGCAGTGATGCCCAAAATAAATAGAAAGAATTTTCCGGAAAAAGGATTTTCCATTTTTATTAATACTCCGTGTGATTAAGTAAGTAACTCAGACGGTTTTAATAATTCCTAATCAGTTGGATTTCTTTATCAGTGATACCAAGTTTACTAACAAGTACGTACCCATATTAACAATGTTTTTAGTCGCTCATTTTATTGTTATTTCTTATTTATTAGGTAAAAAAAATATTCACTGAATACCTATTGATATTATTATACTGAAAGTTTTTGATATTACCTAACATAAAATTATAAAACAAATGGAATTTGTTTTTCAGCCAACGAAATCAACAGCAAAGAAGTGGTGCATTCAAAGCCAGAAGATGCCAAAGTCGTCGAGACCAAAGACGCCGTGACAGACGCAAATATTCCTGAGACCGGAAACAAGACCGCGGATGATCCGGATGGCCAACCGAGCAACGAGACTCAGAAGAGTGTGAACGAGCGATTTCCACATGCGGTGCTCTTCGGAGGCACCTGCGGAGGCACCATCATCAGCCCCAATTGGATACTGTCAGCTGGTCACTGGTATGTTCACTGTATTCCTCATGTTTCTTCGCTTCTTCAGGTCCAACATGAACATAGGGTTGAAACAATATTCTTCCACCGCGCTTTGTCTGATGCGGTGATGCCGCAGACTCAATAGTTGTCCAGGATATTTCAGCTGCTTCCAAGTCTTTTTGGAAGTTTCCCTGTGGCCCACACAGGTTGCCAGTTTAAGGAGACGTTGGCGATGCTTCCTGGGCTGCGTAATCCTATTGCGGATCTATTCAGATAATGGTTTTTCACTCGCCATAGCTCACAAGATGATTAGAGATAAACATCAGAGTTGATTTCTATAATGATAAAAACTTATCCAATCATCATAATTAATTATTAAAATGTAAATACTTGTACCAAACCAAAAGTAGCTCTTATAGCTACTGCTGATGTTATTTTTAAACATGTTTTTATTTAACATTTCTGAGAAGACTCGTCAAAAACCTCCTTGTATCAGTATTTAGTAAGGAAGCCGTAGCACACAAAACCCTTGTTCTTGATCTTGTAACAAACAAAACAGTGAGTCATCCCACGCCACACAAGAAACCTGTACAAATTACTAATGAATGCCTCTACGTTATCGTGTGCAGTGTTAAAACATGTTAACATGTTAAAACTAAGATTTTCCTTGTTCGTTTTGTTTGCTACGAGTAGATTGTTCATTAGATATTTATGTACGTCATCACTCATCAATCAGAATTCCCTTGTTATTTACACTATGTAATAACCTAGTATATCCGGGTAAAAACGGGTTTGATCACACAAACTTCATACAATTTAGTTATATGTAGGTACCTACTTAGTTGTTTTCAATATGAAATACCTAGTTGTTGTACCTACCACGTTCCATGACCCTACGCGATAACCCCGTCATCGTCAGAGTAGGTAAGCGGCTGCATCTAATCTCTCGCTAGCAGAAAATAAAATAAAACATTGGATGTCTCATAAATTGTAGGTACGTCATAGGTGATGATAAGCTTCTTCAAAAAGTATTGAATAGAATATTGAAGCCAAAGATCGAAAGGTGACATCAGTAAAAACCTCACCATTTTTCAGTTTGTTTACTCCTATGTACAAATTATCATCATACCTATGTACTTAAATTTATTTTAAAAATACTTATGAATAGTTGGCTCATCAATCGCATAATACAGATGTTCCAGTTAGCGACGTCAGTCAATGTACCTACAAAGGGAAACCGTATTTAGGGGATCTAGCCTCAGGGTCTAACTACGGCTCAAATAACAGCAAAAAGGTCTATCCGAAAGCTTCCCTTTGAACGACTGGGACAACTGTATATATATACTCGTACAAATATAGATTATTTTCTAACGCAATCGGAAAACAATTTGAATTCTACTACAATTTTACGATCTAAGTCCTTCTACAGATTAGTGTATAAATTCAGTTGGATATTCCTACTAAAGCTACTATATTCCTACTCCTATACCTACTCCTATAGAAAATTGTTACACAATATGAACTTCATGGGAACATGACAATCAGCAATGGTCTAGTCATTTGTACCGAATTGAAATGTGATTCCAACTGTGACCCGAATTTATTTATTTAGATCTGACGTAAGTAAATAAATCTATTGAATTGATACAGTACCAGCCAACCTTCACATACCGACATGATGGTGCGCAAAGGCATGTGGATATGGGTATCGAACGAACTGAATGAGTACCTAATTTAATTACATAAACTTGTAATTTCAGCGATTCTTTTAGTTTTAGTTTTACCAAAAAGCTTACCTACCTAAGTATATTTGTTGTCATTTTCCTCTTCGGTAGCTCTTAGATCAGCATTCTAAAGAAGAAACTTGTTCACCGGGTTGAAGTTGAAGCGAGGGTCGGAATTCAAACCTTCCGCTCTTCCCCGCTTCAATTTCAACGAGGTCACGATGTTTTTCTCATACTGTATTTACCTGGATCCATACATCTTTCCCCAGCACACTATTCACGGGCGGGCTCACCGTGCTTGCGGGTACGGACTACTCTTGGAACAACAGCGGAGTCAGGCGCCGCGTCAAGCGTCTAGTCATCCATCCGCTCTTCAGTGTGGGCCCCTACTGGCTGGACGCGGACAGATACGACATCAAACAGGTGAATTATAGCGATGAACCAGCAGTAGAACTATTGACGGATTACTAGATGACGCGGCAGTGAGCTGCTTCGTCAAGCGTATATAGTCATCCATCAGTGAGGGTGGATACTGGCTTGATGTGATGGCAAAGGCAAAGCGCCGCCCAGGAAGCACGACACCACGCAAAATTTGGATCCACTGGCAAGGCAGCTTGCATGCCAACTTAACTCGCCACTGTCCACTGGTTTACACCACTGTCCTAACGCACTTGAACAAATGTAAACCAGCCTTCAGACGAAGAAGGATTTAAGCATGGTACAAGAAGCCAGGCAAAACCTGGGCAAAACGACTACGGATTGCACGATTTTATTCACGTCACCATACAAGGGTACTTCATCAAACGTAACACTCGTTTGAACATCGTGCAATCCGTAATCGTTTTGACTGGTGAAGAATGAGCCGTCTTTACCTACCAATGTTTTTGCAGGTGGCAGCCCACTGGGACTTCTTGCTAGCCGAGCTGGAAGACCCTCTGCCGCTGGACAACAAGACCATGACTGCCGCGGAGCTGGACGACCAAGTGACCATCCCAGAGGGGCTCGAGGTCGGCTATGGCGGGTACGGCGCTGACAGACATGGGGTTCGTAGCTTTCTACTTCTACATTAATCATATTACTAAAATTGAAATTAGCAGTTTTATAGGCTTCAGTGGACAAGGTGACTGAACACGTCAGCCTCGTTAGGGTCACTACACACAGGTAAGGGAAGGAAAATCAGTCAATTTATGAAACATTTGTACTCGTAAAGTACCTACCTAAATATAATTATATGCTCGTAGGTAGGTGTATGTACCCCGTTTCTACGGTAATTAATTTGAATAACTTCTAAAATATCAGTCTCACACCAAATTCAGCAAATTTTTAATTACTTACCGCTATTTCCGGGTGGGGTCCAGACCGGGTGAGCAATAAACAATTTTTTTTCCTAAATGTAAGGGGTAATTTATGCAGGCAAGGCAGTTTTTAGTCTTGAAAAATCAGAGCAAAATGCTTCGAGCAGTAAAAACTGTAGTTACACTAGATCTGGAAGAAGCTTTTCACTGTTGTATGAATGACTAGGTATGTTCCCATAAAAATCTGAAATTGAGGGCGCTACCTATTTATGTGGTTTCCAAATCCCATATTATGTCAGAACCTTTTATTAATTGAAACAAATACCTAAATATTCACTGTTGATTCATATGATATTTGCAGGCGACGATGCGAGGAGAGATGCACGGCATGGATCTACAGGTGCTAGCGGACTCCAAGTGCCAGGAGGCTCTGGAACAGTACGATGCTAAGGACATGGTGTGCACGCAGGGCCGGCCTCCGCGCTTGGACTCGGCTTGCAACGTGAGTGGTCTGCTAAACTAACTTTAACATACATACATACATAATAATACCCTCACGTCCACAATCCCCGAGGGGGTAAACAGGAACCCCCTTCAATCATAGATAATTCCCACTTTTCACGCACAAAGCCATCGTCTAATATAGGCGCAAAATAAGATCCTTAATTGATTCGTACAACACCCCAGGGAAGAGTCGGGGTGGGTGCTATTCTTTAGGGCAGCCACGACACACGCTTTTGTACTGGACAAATGCTACTCTCCAAATTGGAATTTATTTAAAGGAGTAGAAATGCCAAACTTGGCGCACTAAAAAAGAGAAGTACCTAATTTGTGCTTGGAGGAAGTGTTCTGTTGACCATCGAACCTAAAACCCTTTGTACTTACAATATGGAACCTACAGTGTATCCCATGCGTAGATTCAACCTGATTCCTATCACCAAAGTACCCTTTTGACACATACGAGTACAAACGAAATACAAATGTCAAGGAATCGTATCAAAAACTTGCACAACTTGATGTCTTTAACTACATAGAATCGCACACTGTGTGTATGATACAATGAAGACTCCTTACTAACCCATAACTGTCCTCGTAGGATCCATATATCAAGGAGTTAGACATAACCTTCGTGTACGTTCCAGGGTGACAGCGGCAGCGGCCTGGTAAACAACGGCAAGCTGTACGGCGTGGCGTCCTGGGTGCAGGAAGATTCCCACCGCTGCTTTAACGGCGCGCTGGTGGTGTTCTCGCGCGTCGGCGCCGTGCGCGACTGGATCCGTCAAGTCACCAAGATATAGACGTAGGCGCAGGCTGAGAGCTGGCGATACTGGCACGCTTGAAATTCACGTGACAAAAGCCTCTCCCACACATGTACGGGATTCAGCGCGGAAAAACGCCTAAAGTCGCCTAAATAGTGAAGTCATTCAATCAATTAATATTTTTTTATTATAAGTACAGTCGACCACAGGTCAACCTACCCAAAACGTCAAAATTTGAGAATCAGAAATGCATCACATTGCGCATTCATAAGGTTGAGATTTAATCGAGGGTTTTTGACAGATGGTATACTGTGCTTGTGGTCGACTGTACCATAAAGTACATTTTTACAACATCATTTTTTACTCTACCACCTACCACCACCGCTTCGTAAGGTGCTGTAGCTGAAAGGAAAGAAGCGGCGCAAGAAACTATCAGCAGCACATCTTTTGAAATAAATAGACGGCCGATAAGGCCAGTGCAGGTAGTAGAGACTGATATTTACCTACTAATCGATACATTATAACTACACTGTTGTTGTTGTTGTTAAATATTTATCTTACAATAATTATGAATACAATCATATATGTACACAATGTGCAGAGCTGGAGCTGAATTTAGGACCAAGCCTCTTTATCATTTAAGTAGTCATTTATTTTATAATAACCCTTTTTACATAAGGTCCGTCTTATGTGGGTCTTAATTTTTTTCTGTCATATTTATTACAGAATCAGGTATCTTATTATAAAATCGTGCACAGTGACTCATAAATGATTTGTTTACTTTACTAAGTCTAAAGCGTTGGGCTGCATGTTTGTTTTTGTTTCTGGTATTGAAATTATGACTAGCGCAGTTTAACAAACAACTTTTTTGCGTACATACATTTAGAGCAGCACCAACATCTCTGAATAAGATTTCGAGGAAAAACATAAAATAAGGGTGCCCGCGCCCACGTCATACTTTTTATAGGACCAATAATCGGGCAGATTTTTCCTCCGATTCTTATGACCGATTTTGTGACCGACTCCAATCCTGTGTTGTATAAAGCAGGCCGCTTTTCTACTTCCTCAATCAAACTCTCAATATCGATCTCCATCGCTGAGCAATGTCATCGACACACACAACGTCCTTCCCTGGCAAGTGCAAGCGGCCGACTGTTGGTGAGAAGTGTGCGTTAACGCATACATTTCCGGACGTTCCATTTTTCACCGACAATCGGATCGGTCGGGATGCACCGATTTTATTTCTGACCGACTTTTTGTAGGACGTGTGCGTTACACTATTGCAATCAGTACGTTCTATTTTCCTCCTACAAAAAGTCGGTCACCGTTTGTCGGACGTGGGGACCCTAAAGATGATTTGATTTAGTAAAATAAAACTTCTAAAGTTAAAATTCCGTTCGTTGTCAGTAGATCCATTGGCCAGATCCATATTGGATCTAGTGAAATTTTCTGTATTTTTATCAATTAGTTTGTCATAATTTTTAATTTTATCGCTGTTTTGTATTTCATAAATTTATTCCACTTTTTGGTTCACAAACTCTAGAAAACGTATGTAACATAATTAATTATGATCACTTAAGTTACTAGTCATACCTATGTTGTAACTTGTAGTCAGTAGGTACGACATGGTTGTGATTTTGCAATTTTTACATTACAGTACCAATTCAGAATAAGTACAGATTGATTTTAGAGTAGAAATCTTATGTTGCTAATAGGACATAAAACGCAAAGCGTTGCGTAGATGGAGCCACGAGCACACTCCGTAAATAGTAAAGCAAAACGAAACGTCATTTTTTAAGATATCACAAATTTGTCGTTGTTTGGATTAATTGTGATGATATCATGGCATCATGTGGCCGTTTCAAAATAGCAGACCTAAAAAATCTGTTAAAATAGCGTGGCGCGAGTCTGAAGGAATTTGGTGGAAAGATCTACATGTTGATATTTGGCTTTATGTGCTAATTTAAAGTTTATTAAACAAAAATCTTGTAAAATCATCCAATATTAATCAAAATAATCATTATTTATTTAACAAATTGTCATTGAAAGCAATAAATTTAGGTTACGTTATATTTAGAACAAAATCATCTTTTAGTCGTACACGTACGTCGTATTATTGAATGTTTTTTTGTAACTGTGCTAGTGGCGCCTCTAATGGTAAAACATTGCAGGATTATCTCCTAATAGCATCGATGTATGGAAAGATTGCCTTGATTTAAATTTTTTTTTTAATACAGACTTATTAAGATACAAAAAAGTCCATGTCATCATCGTGTATTTTAAGTAAGGACGGTTCATGCCTATTTGGTGCTGCAGCATGTACGCCGTGCATTATTATTAATTTAGTTTAAGAATATATTGTATAGTATATATGTATACACATATATTATTGTATAATATATAAGTGGAATTGTGTGTACTGCAGACAGCAAATAAACGTTTTTCTATTCTATTCTTGCATCTGAAAAATATGGCATAGTATAAGCTAAGGTACTTATGTTGATAATAATACAGTACAGCATTGCATATTCTCTATTTATAGTGTATCTGGTCGTGATAATACTGTACCTACTAGCAATGTGATAAGGTCTTAAAAAAAATGTATCATAGAAATAAAATATGTATGTATATGTTACACAAATAAATTGTAATTAAAAACTGAAACATTGCGTTCTTATTTCACTGACAGAGAGGCATTAGTAGGACGAATAACAAAAAGACAATACTATTGTTCCTGAAAATTTAATGACTTTAATAGAAGAATAACTAAATTAAAACAGCAAGATAGAAGAAAAACCATTCATTATTAACATCATCTTTTATCTGATTATGTTCAAGCAAAAAGACCAAAATTAATCAATGACCTAACAAAATATACAACAAAAGTCATTAAATAATTAAGTCCAACCAATCGTTAGTCTACTGTGGACAACCGAAGCGATACATAGCTATTATTGGTTCAACTTCACCACTAAAATGAACAAGTTACATAAAATACAACTTACAATTTTGAATAATATTGTGATTAAAAGAAAAAAAAGCTAAATAATTCTTTCCTACTTATATAATGTGTAATAATATAAAGTGTCGACTACTTAATATGTATAATAACTATACTTATAATTTTCACACAAAGGGCAGAGCGCGGCGGGCGGGAGCGGGCGGGAGGGGGCGGCGTGACCGCACCGTGCCGCGCTGCCCTCACACGGGACGAGGCCGCTAAGTGCAAACGTAATTGTCGATAGAATAACAAGAAACGCGTCAAATTGGTTTTACAATGTTTCTAGATTTTAGAGAACCAACTTGGCTAGTTATTTAACGACTTTCTCGACAATCACTTTGTGCACTTAGCGGCCACCTCCCGTAGCAGGGCGCGTGCGCCGGCGCGCGCTCCTTACTCCGATACACACCACAATCTCGCTAAACACGGTTCGTTCTCACTAGTACCACTGTTTGTACCACCGGTGGTACTATGGAGAAAAAAAAGTCCCACTGGTACCACCATCCAAATTAGTGGAACTAGTGAGAAGTTTTGTACCACTAGCTTTTTGGGCGGTACCGACAGAAAAGGCAATATTTTCTTTCATAAAAGATACTGAAATGGTTATTTTATCAAATCAGTATAATTATTAGGTGATAATCTATATCTAAATTATTTATTTATTAATTATTTATTTTTATTACTTCAAAAAAGTATGGATGAAGAACTTTCTTCCAATATTGAGTGTATTCGGACAGGAGCATAGGACCAACAATTCTGTTGAAGGTTGGCATCATGCGCTCAATTCCTACAAGAGCAGAAACAAACCACAGTTATTAGAAATTTTGCACAATCTTCTTGATGAATCGTATATAACGGAATTCCGGAACAACAGGTTGAAAAAATTCAAGAAGAATTCACAACCAAAGCGACGCAAACAGTATATCGTCTCTGATGACCGCATTTTATACGCACAAATGCAACTGACTTCTGGAGAAATAAGTGTTGGGCACTTTTTGGAAAAATTGCGTTATTAATTTGATTTTCAATTACTTACTGTTCTTAATTACATACTTTACCATTATTAATTATGTATCTTTTCTGTCGGTACCGCCCAGAAAGCTAGTGGTACAAAACTTCTCACTAGTTCCACTAATTTGGATGGTGGTACCAGTGGGACTTTTTTTTCTCCATAGTACCACCGGTGGTACAAACAGTGGTACTAGTGAGAACGAACCCTAAACACTATGTCACTTATGCCGAATGTTAGACAAATAAGAAAGCGACGACTTCCCAAACCATATTACAGTACTAACAATTTGTAGATGATGTTATAATGCAGAGCCGGAGGCCGGGCGAGCGCGGCGGCCCCCGCTGCGGTCAGTTTGGCATATCATATCATACCGTATCATACAGTCACCCACTAATCGTTGTCTAGCACAGAAACGTCATCATTCACAAGTTTCAACACGCTTGGTTGTCACGAATTGAATGTTTCCGACAAAACACGAGTCATCTGCGATATTTCTGTACAATTTACAACTAGGCGAGTAACTTGGAGAGTGGCGTGGTACGTGAGGGACCCGTGGGGCACGTGGACCACGTGGGCCACGCGGGGCACGCAGCGGGGCACCCGAGCGCGCCGGCCCACTCGTTGAGCTTCAGCTTACAATTGTTACCTCGATATAGTAAAGCATGCTATGCTCTCCGTTGGACAATGCAGCTTTTTTTGGAAATTTAATTTTTTACAATATATAGGATTTGTTTCTATAATTAATTATATCTAATATTTACAATGGAGGTGAATGGACAATATTCAAAAACTCTACTTAATAACTCGAAAAAATTAATCCAGAAATTCCTACCCGAAACGAACATTATCTACAACTTTTAATAAAAATTTAAAAGTAAACTCTCGCCACGAATAAATCAAAATACAGTATAGATCGAGTCTGCGTTTCTGTCGGCTTCACATTTAAATACACTCTAAATTCTGAAAAATAGTCTCTGTTTAAAGGGAATTCTAACAACGGAAGCGCGCGCTAACTCGCTGGTCACAAATCTACGCGTAAATAAGAGACACAAACTCGATCGAATATTTATTTAGAGTAAATCAATATATGTATGGTGGTATGTGAGGGGCGGGCACGGAGGGGCTCATATCTTGTGTATCTTCTGGGAGACGACGACGGGGTTGTTGCGGCGGATCTCCTGCGCGCCCAGCTCGCGGTAGTCGAACGAGCACTCGTGCTTGTCGCTGTACCGGTGCACCGCGCAGAACAGCCCGCCGCAGCGGCACTCGAACCCTGCGCCGAACAAACATTAACCACTGAGGCCTGGACTATATGCCAGCCCCGGTTCGGCTGACGCGGACTTCAAGTGGGGGGAGGGCTGCTGCGTATAGTCCAGCACTTACACCAACTGCGGCCGCAGTGCATCGCTAAACCACAGTAAAGCGAGAGAAGGAGGTGATCTTTATACTAACTACGCACGTGTTGAATGTCTGATCTGGTGATGACCGCCGGTGGTCATCACCAGATCAGACCACGACTACGGCACTGACTTGCCTACGGCACCCCATCCGATAGATAGACCCCTGTAGATTTCGACGACGAGTGTTGAGTGTCGTACGAATCACTACGCACTATTATATAAAAACTCACGTGATCTCTTCGTGATCGTTCCGAGGTCAAAAGAGACTATCACAGAAGGTCCGCTCCGGGCGACCGCGATTTTGATTACGTCACTCGACTATAGCGCTAGGGAAGTTATAATTCCCAGTTTAAAAGACAAAGCCTTGTAAAAAATATTTCTGGCAATGTATTTCGTTTATTGAAAGTAGAAAAAATTGTACCTACCACTCGATCCCGGTACAGCGCGTGTATTTCGCTGCTGAATTCATTTGATTCGCCGATTTCGCACGTTTGTATTGAGCGGACATATTCAATCCATAGTAGTAGTTACGTTTAGAATAAAGATCACCAGTTACTTCTCTTTTTTACTATGACTTTACCCTCCTTTAGTTCAGGGTGCCTGTCCGCTAGAACTTAAGCTAAGCCATGGCACAAGGCAGTCATATCCACTACGGATTTCACGATGTTCACGTCACCCCGCAAGGGTACGGCATCATACGAGTGTATCCTTGTACGGTGACGTGAACATCGTGCAATCCGTAGTCGTTTTGCTTGGTGAAGAATGAGCCGTCTTCTTGTGCCATGAGCTAAGCCGTAAGGAAAAAATGTGCCAATAGGATTACCTCATTATCACATCACGAGTAAAATAAAACGATCCCATTGGTGTATTTTTCCTCGCACAACTTAGGTTAGTTTTAGTTGACCTTCACCCATAAACATGTGTGTCGATAAAACATATAGAATTGCACTTTGTACAATTATTGAATCGAGTGCGCGGTCCTTTAAGATCAGACAATCATCTATTATTACGCTTAGCTACCGCAAGGATGCAGACACGGACTTAAAGCCATGCAAAATGCTGACAAAACTAACCTTTCCCCCTGAAGCATCAAAACCCAGTTAAGCTTCGGTTACACATGCTCGTCGACAGACCATCTGTTCGGTCATTTTCGGTGAACGATCAAATGTCACTAGGTTGTCATCGAGCGAATGACGTTACGACGACTTCGGCCAAGGACCAAGTGTAAACTATAGCGGTCGGTGACCGTAGGTCGTCCACCGCAAGTCCGTCGCCGAATCGGTGAACGACCAAGTATAACCGGACCTTGACACAATCTGTATTATACGTCGTACGGTCGTAGACGGAAATCGATCTCAGGGTCCCACTGCGGTACCCACTGTGAGTGATGCCCACAGGTGGACTGGTTAGGAGCACCATTTCTTTCGAGGAGCCACGTCCAGATTTCGACAGGTACTGTTTAGTAGCTAGAAGGTGCATTCGTACTCGCTATTCTTTCCCTTCTGTTATTCAGTCGAAGAATTTGGGGCTAGTAAAGGATGTCTCCACTATATTTCTTGCATCAGGTTGCAAAGTTCATCCCAGGGCTTTAATGACCTCTACGCCTCATTTAACGCTTCCAAGTATATCTTGAGCGACATATCTTTCTCGTACTATCCACAGTCTTCCCTATACTCAAATTACTCGCATTTGCAGTTTGCTCTGATCAAAGTGAAGACACTACTCGCACTATAGCCTGACCACAAATGCTATACCGCGCCGTGGGTAGCGACAGACGTGCAGGGGGAGGGAAGCGAAGAACGGGCGGGCCTCACAGTGTAGCCTCCCGCGTCTCGCCGCGCAGCTACCTAAGGCGTCGTACAGCGTTTGTGGTCAAGCTAAAATCAAAGCGTGAACAGCCCTTTAGGTACAGGGTGAAATGAAAGAATCGTCACGCACCTGTGAGTCCGACCTTCTTGCGACAGACGGCGCACCGATTCTTTTTCTTCTTGTCCTTGCTGGGGTCCTTGTCGTCCGCGTCTGTGTCCGACGCGCCAGTGCTCGCGCCGCTCGTGCCCGCTCCGTTCTCCTCCTCGAATTTCTGGAAAACAATCACCGTTCCCCGTTAGAAAGTGTCACAGATCAAATAGGCCCGTAGGCAGGGGAGTGGTTTTGGAGGTCAACCCCACCGATTTTTTTTCGACATATACGTTATTACGTAACGTTCAACATGTTACAATATTATTTTACTTTAGTCATCTCTTTTTGTTAAAACCTGGAATTGGTGGAAAACAATAACTGTTCCCCGTAAACAGGGCACAGATCATGGCACAAGAAGAAAGGCATATCAATTACGGATTGCACGATGCTCACGTCACCGCACAACGGTACGTCATCAACGGTAACACTCGTTTGATGACGTACCCTTGTGCGGTGACGCTGTTTGCTAGTAGTTATAGGTGTATAAAGATTTTAGAGCTAGGCGAAGGGGACGACCACGCGATAAATCCAGTTTAACCATACTACACAATAAAAAGTGTTTTTGGAATCGAACTACACAATGGAATCCTAACTTTTGACTAGGAGGAATGAAGGGCAGAACAGCTCTTGTCTAAAAATCAATTCTAGGACTATATTTGCTTTGAGACTTGGTGGTTTAAAAACAAAAACTAGTAATTTATTTCATTTGATATACATCGTACAAGCAAGTGATATAATCCAGGATTAAGTTAAGTCGTATGTAGTCTGAGATCGACATAAACCTTCCCTCGTCTGAGCAGTGAGCACATACAAATGTCCATGGTGTCATCAATCAAAAGTACTACTTTAATTCAAGGAGTCTGGTTTAAGGAAAATGGCACAATGACTCAGTGCCAGTTTTACCATAAATCACGCGGTTTTTGAAACCCTGAGTAACAGACATCGATAATCAGCCTACCTATTTATACCTGCTTTCAAATAAGAATAGATACCATAAAATGAGTTTCAAATTCGCAAAAAGTCAATTAAACCTCCTGTTATAGCTAACGAAAGGAAACAACCCAGCAGCTGTTGCTCAGAAAGGAACTCAAAAACAACCGTTCTCGTAAACTATTCTAACACCTAATTTCTGAAGACAACTAAACGAATAAACGATACATATCTAAGGAATCATCGCCAAACCACCAACCCTTTTGATGCCTCTCCTGCTATTCTCTGGCTCAGTCTTTTTGTCGAGTTTCAACGAAATCCTCGACCTGTCCTTCTTGGAGCCAGTAGCGGTCTCATCGTACACCTCATTCCGCTCCTCCTGAATGTCCACAATCTTCTTCAACTTCACCTGATCCGAGGGGCCGTCTAGCTTTACAGAAAGTGCTTGTGTTTTGTTGTCTGGTTTCAGTTTCTGTCCACCTTGGCTGTGGCTGTGCTCAGGCTGGTCGCCGGGCCCGTCCGGAGTGGGCAGCGGTGTGGTGTCGTTTATTTCTAACGCCCGATCCTTGTCCTCGAAGCTCTTCGACCGCGTCACACCGATGCCCTGCTCCAAGGCGGAGCTCTGGCTACCGTTACTGGATTTGCTATTGCGTCTCACTGCTTTTTTAAATAGTCTCTTCCCCTTTGAATCCTTTTTGCTAGGGTCATTTTCCATTATTGAGATTTTTTAATTCATTCAGGTCGGGCATTTTGACTGGAACACAAATTCTATTTAGCTACCTACTCGATATTAACTGCCAACTAATGAAAATTTAAAAGCAATATTAGATTAGAGCACTACCACATGTTACGATGTAAAGAAGCCCCTCATTTCAAGAGAATGAGAGGACTAAATAAATCCAAAACTGTTACATTTTAAGTCAACAGTACAAATTAATATCGTATTTAAAACAAATTACAAAATTAGTTAATGTAGAAGTAAATTATTTTAGCTAAATTATTTTTTGATTTTCCTTGGTGTTTACAAAATGTCTACTTGACACAAAATTCTTATTTTAAAAAGTTACAACATTGAATGCCAGTTATGAAAACAAAAAAGATTGAATGTAATAATAACATTCTTTTTGCTCGAGAATGCCGAGTTGATTAGTAATCCTAATGATTCCTAATAGACTACCGTGCATGGAGTACTGCTGCCACCTGTGGGACGGCTCAGCTAAGTACCAACTGGCTGCCCTTGACTCAGTGGAGAAACGCGCTAAGCGCCTTATAGGTGACGAATCGCTGGTGGAGGCTAGACTGCAAAGTCTGGAACATCGGCGCAAGGTTGCCTGTCTATCGGTATTTTATAGGATACATTTCGGAGAGTGCGCATCGGAATTGCACGACCTAATTCCAGCATCTCCATTCCGCCTTCGGACTACCAGGCGCGGGGAGGGGTTCCATCCTTATGTTGTTGATATCCCATCTGCTCGTACGAAGCGATTTGCTTCTTCGTTCATTATGCGAACGGCTAAGGAATGGAACAGCCTGCCGGCGTCTGTATTTCCCGAAACCTACAACCTTGGGATCTTCAAGGCCAGAGTGAATAGGCATTTACTGGACCCGCATGCTCCATCGTCGACCTCATCGTCGCTTACCATAAAAAAAACCTACTACAATATTGGTAAGACTACTGAGAAGGATCGGCTGAATTTTAGCATCTTTCCGAACATTCCATGTCAAATAACAAACTTGCCGCTTCTATTTATTACTAACAGGCTGATCTATAGAAACCAGACATTGATTTAGTAAATGCGAAGAAGAACAGCTAATAAGTCACAGACACGTTTTAATATTTTATCCTGTGATAATTATTTCAGTCAGTAAAAACTTACCTAGTTGCTTACATTACAGTTTACAGGTACTGTCGGTAAACTTGGAAGTTTGAATTTAGTTAGTACCTTTTTCTTGGCGAGTTTCCACGTGACTCATGTCTCATTCTGTTATTTATTACTTATTATCTTGAGATGACATTCCTCTCTATAGCTCAATTTAAGATTACCTACCTAAAATGGTCTTAATTCTTCCTTTGTAATTTAATATTATTCCTGCCTTGCTTTAATAATGCAAAACAAGGAACACAAACTTATTTTTATGGATATCTTTAGCACATTAGCTGAAATGAATGTGCTCATTAAATCATGTTGTTTCTAGAATTTCTTGCCGGAACTCTTTATCACGAACGAATATCAATGACACTGTTAACACAAAAACAAAACGGCACTACTACATTGCATTACCTACCCACAAACCTAATTTAACATAGCAGATCAACGTGTTAAGAAATCACATATGAAGTATACAATGCGGGTTTTGTTGAATCATCACGTCACATGTTTCTTGTCCCACATTCGTCATAAAAGCGAATGCAAGTAAACTAAAGTTATAGAAGTTTTTTTTGGGGCGTTTTTGTGTAATTGTAATTCCAACTGCCATACGAATAAATAAAAATAGAAGTTTCTTGACAAAAATGCTTAGAATCAATTATGTTTATGACTTACTCTGCAAATGATTGGTATCGATGTTCAGTCACTCAGATTATTTTTTAATTATTAGTGTTCATGGTGGTTAGTTACAAGACAGAGTCAGAACATATTAAACTTCACTATTTTATTTATGGCAACTATCGAATTGCGGTAATTCTGACAGTGCCAGAACATAGAAAGCATACAGTGAACCAACGTCATTTATATTTGCGGCAATGCCAACAGCTGTCAGAATATAGAGACAAAAAAGAGAGATGAAAACGCGATTCTTCTCATGACCGACTCGTCGTCAAACCAGCTTGGCACACCAGTGTGACTACTTCTTAGGCTACCACTTTGGATTAAACCCATCCGTCGTTTCATCGCGGGTCAGCTGCACGGGCGTGCTTTGAAAGCATGATAGCAGACAGACTATTTAGGCTGTGATAGTTATATTATCTTATTTTATGATGATAAGGGCCGGGAATAACCCCAGCGGCACTTCGACCCTTGAGGACCTTTTGTGCCTACCCCATTTTACATACTGGTCATCTTAGTGTGCAGGTTTCCTCACGATGTTTTCCTTCACCGTTAAAGCAGTCGGTAAATGTACGTTAAGTCTTCGAAAAATTCGAAAAACTCATTGGTACACGGCAATGCATGGTTTCGAACCCGGACCACCCGCATGGGAGTCCGGTGTCCTAGTCACTGTGCCACCGACGCTCTCAAGCTGTGATATTTAGTACACAGGTAAATAAATTATGTTGCCTCACATCTGTATGGAGTTGCGTCTGTACTGGCAAACTGGGCACGGTGGGCGCGGCTGCGGCGAGGGGCGTGGGCACGGGCGCTGGCGCCGGCGCGGGCGCGGGCGCGGCCGGCACGAACGGCGCGGACACGGGAGACGGCGTCGTCGCCGGCGGCTGTTGCTTCTTCTTCAGAGCCTCCTGAAAATCAACACAACCACCATTAGAGAGACCCACTATGTAATCAAAGTTTGTTTAACTTACGTACAGATGTATTCGCTGGCTGAAGAATGAAAGAATGTGTTAGGCTGCAAGTCCATCGGAACTATGCGAGAAAGCGAGACGGCGAGGAAAAAATCCGCCAATAGAATCGCTTCGTAATGTGATAATGATGCAATCCTATTGGTGGATATTTTTTTCGCGCATATCGTCTCGCTTCCTCGCACAAACATGGGTGGACATACGCCCTCAGTATGTTAAGAAACACGTTAAAATAGCCAAGTTTCTTGCCCCCAATTTGCATTGTGAGACGCTATGCAAATCTTTAGGCAAAGCTCTCCATTAAAGCTTCCTTAGGCGGTCGGCTTCCGATTTGGACGGCGGCCAATACACTGGCGCGTTCTGCACTGACTTGACCGTTCATAAATTAAATAACGCTCGACGTGTCTCTGCGTTGGGCGCGACGATAACAATGATCGATTCAAACAAATGTGAACCTTTTGGTGAGAACAATGCAATCTATTTTGATTTCTATAACAACGTCGAAATGCGTAGATAATGATGACGTCTTGTTCTTAATATTCTAACAACTGTTTTGGTATGTTCGAAAGTTTCTATTTCACGAAAACGCTCACGGAAGATGAAATGCGAAATACTTTAGATGACCCAACCCACGCGTGCGATCGCGTCACGAGCGCGCTAAGTGGCCGATTCGAATGCAAACATTCGCGGCGAGCTCGTAACCTTCCAGAAACTCTTCACTAGTAGGTCAACAATACACCTTCCTTCCACCAAGGAGAGCCGCCGATCACCTTATGGCACGTATAGAATAACCTGCTCCGCAGGAAGACTTGCGATACAATTTTAATGAACTCGTTTACCTCGCCGTCTACTTTTCACACGCCAAGATTTATTCCCGGATGTGTGGTTGGTTTACAATTTCCTATCACAATACCTACTTACCACATGTAAGTATATTGTATGGATATAGTGCGTTTAATATTATACGTTTATCTACATAAGACCAATCAATTTTTCAGAAAGTTTAATAAGTAAGCAGAAAAATTCACTTGTGGTACAAATCTTGTTCCTCATTGGGTACAAGTACGAGGGGCGGTTCATTAATTTTCAAACAAATAAAAAAATAAAAGAAATATTACAAATGTTTATTTACAACTTTTCAAAATATTCCCCTGCGGCATCAATACACTTATGCAATTGGCTGAACCAGCTTTCAAAACATGTGAAAAACTGTTCTTGCGGAAGGTCGAAAAAAGCCGCCTAAATTGGTCTACTGCTTCGTTCGCATTCGTAAATTTCCTTCCCCGCAGAGATTTCTTCAACGTGGGGAAGCAAAAAGAAATAGGGGAATGTGGTAGCAATTGTACGCCCGAATGCGTTAAAGAGTCGAATGGTTCTGGCGGCCGTGTGAGCTAGCGTTGTCATGGTGAAAAATTATACAACGCGTTCCACTCCTCGGACGACCGTCACTCAGCTCCTGGAAGGGTTGCGGCAGGCAAACCTCGCTATACCATTGGCTATTAACTAACTGTTCTTCGATCTTCTAGTTCACTTAAACTCACGAAACCAATAGGTGATGGTGACAAGTGATGGAGCCAATTCCCCAAAAGCGCTGATTAAATTTTTATGTAATTCCTTATATGTTAACCCTCGTTTAAAATCATAATAGATCATAGCACGAAATGCTTCCCGCGTTACCTCCATCGTAGCGATTGAAAAGTGACAGACATGTTTTTTCGCCAGCCAGTGATATTTGACCAAGGAGTTTGTAATAAAATTTGCTTCCAAGGGATAATAAAAGTAAAACAATTAGGTTAATAACAAGCCGTTGATAAACAATTTTTGGACCGCCCCTCGGAACACTTGACTATACATTTTAGACTACTGAAGGTTTCTACTGCGTCATTTGCTGTTTATCAATTTCCTGCTGTCTCTAATAGATCCTACATTTCAAATTGAATTACTCACGTTGTCTCATCATTTCTGAGAAGGTATTTTGACAAATTATTATAAACTGATTAGCGTTCTTGTGTGAATGACAACTTGCAATAATGTAGTATACTGAGTGAAGTAAAACAGTTTTATTCTTTAGCCACTGACTACATCTATTGTACCCACACACAATGAACACACAAATACACACACCAGTTATTCCTCTGCTGCAGATGTGTATTGAAGCATAAGAACGATCAATTCAATTAGACTTCAATTGCAATGACCACTTCAAAAGCAGTGTAGCTATAGCTAGCTATAGGTATTGGTATATAATCTGAATATAATTGAAATATTCTTTGAAAGATAAAATAATCAAAAGTCAGGGAATGAACATTTCATTAACAAAGCATTAACATGATCACTAAAAGTCACGATTGTAGTTACTTTTTCTCAAGACATTGTGTAACTACCGAATAAAACCCCCGCAAAACTGCGCTATCTTTCGCGTATATCACGAGAAGGATTAATATGTACCAACATTGCAAGATATGCATGAATATGGCGTTCATTGCCTCTTTTTATTTTATCTAGAATGTACTGGAACACAGAGGTCAACATGGCCTCTATCTACGTGACCTAGAGGTTGTTGATTCACCAGAACCCTTCAGAATATGTATGTATGTAGCAAGAGGTATCGACATACAATATCTTCCTCTTCTTAAGACTTAATCTTTACTTCATTTTACCCAGAAACCCAACCGGAAAGCTGTCCTCGTCAGTATTTTTTCACATACATATGTAGCTTATGCCATATAATGTACGTATATTTTAAAGATGGAGTCGAGTGGCTGACATAGACATACTAAGTGTGTATAGTGCAGTGTTATCGAGTGCGAGTTAGATATCAAACACAGCAGTATATAACTGTATGTGACCTTGGTTGTACAATGTACAGTGGCCAACACATCAGGGTATACCCTTCGGCACTCTGTCGTTTTAACGCATTGACACTTTCATATGAACGTAAAGAAATCACAACAAAACTTATTGAGACAAGATGTGTCTTCCAAAAAAAAATGAAAATCAGCGCTGTGGCTTGCCTCAGCATTATGCTGAGCTGGTGTACCACACCGGATGTTTTCTGCTGCATGTATTAATTTTGTATACTTCTGTATTGTGTACTTGCTATATTCTGGTGTTTACAGTGCTAAATAAACGTTTTCAATTTTAAATATTTTTCCACTGCATAAATAAAAAAAGGTTGTTCTATTTATAGGGAATTTACATGGGACGATTTTCGCCGCACGACTACGCCACACGGCGAAAATCGACCGTGAAAATAGCAAATCGACTGGACAGCGGGTGACTAAAATCGCAAACGCCAGAGTAGAGTAGGTTTTGACTTTTGCCATGCGATGACAGGACGCATGCGGCGATAGACTAAAATCGACCGTGAAACTGCTCAGTCGCAGGCTGTAGTTCGCCATTGAAAGGTGTTTTGAGCTGTGTTGTTCCGCTACTTACACCTGTTCTGCTCAACGTTTTCGAAGAAAATGACCTAGTCGCTTGCGATTTCAGTAAAAGTAAGCGACCAGCCGCACGGCGACAATCGACCCATGTAAATCTCCCATTAGACAGATAATTTTATATTAGTGTTTTATAATAGTGTTACCTTAAAGCATACTGAGCAGAGCCCGTCTGTGGAGGGGTTCCCGTAGAACCCGCAGCCGGAGCGGCACAGCGCCTCCATGGGATTCGACTCACGCTCCATTGTTCCACAATAATTTCACTCGAATATCACGCAACAACAAGTCTTGTCACTTCACTTGTGTCAAAAGTACGATTGCACTAAGAGTATATTGCACTTGTTTGTCGTAACAGTCTGAACGGTCAGTGGTGGCGCACTTTTAACTGTTCAATTTAAACACGATTTATCTGTAGCTTGCTGAGTTCGCGGGTTGTGGCTTCCCTTGCCAGTGAGCTGCAACTGATTTTTCTATGTCAGGATCGCAGAGGGCCCTGGAACAAATCGAATAGTTCGGTTTAGATTACACAGACGATGTTCCTCTTTCATGTCAATGACAGCATCACCCTAGCATCTAGTTAGTCTCGAGAAGGCTTAATCTGCAGGGGAGGATAAGCTATTAGAACCACCCAATGAAAAATTGATTGTTAATAAAATAGAAAATACCTACCTAGATTGCAAAAAAATAAATGTAAGGTAGACAGTTACCTAGTAGATACTAGGTACGTAGATAGATCCCTAGCTAATACATCTTGTAAAAAAAAAGAAAAACCTTGTAGGTCGGTAGGTAGGAAGTCCAATAAAAAACAGCTCTGCCCACTTGTATAGGCAACCTACCTACAAGCTCAACATTTTTTGTTTTAGCAAGATTATTCATTATTCATCAATCATCATCTCCGTTATACCTTACATTATCTCAATTAACATTAGCAAACATGTTGTGCGTTTTACCCGCTTCATACTTTAAAACTCCTCACGATCGCCAATTCGGTCTAAAATCTAAACCAATCACAGCCGTTCGTGTCTTGCACAAATCAATTAACTTCGTCCGAAAACTGGTAACGTATAAATAATGCGATTATTTCGATAGAAAGCTGTATCTAGACGCAAAACACGATTTCGTAGAGGCAGAACATAATATGCATAACGACAAGTTTGCGTAACAAGAGAGAGAGCTACGGCAAAGTGGAACGCGCCCGCGAAACGGGGCACCCTGCCCCCGCCGCATCAAGGTCGCCCCGATGTAGCCTCGAGTCGCACAGAGCTGGGCCTGAGAAACCCAAACAAACGACCAGAGTCAAGCAAGGACGACAGGTCAGTTACTTTGAATAGCTATACGAACGCAACAAATATGAGAAAATGAGACAATACAGCTAGAAAACCAAGTTTATGCAGGTGTTGTTGTGTGAAAAACAGTATGAAAAACAACTGTTATTATTGCTGTAATCGTTAAAGACTAAGAAAGATAAAAACAAGATGACGCGACACTACAGTAAATGAAAATGGTGGATCAGGAATACATCGTGCGTGACACCAAACACATATCCCTCCGATCTAGGTAGATGACAAGGTCTCTGTGATCGATAAGTCAATGTGAAGCTAAAAGATTGTCGATCAGCCGGCTTGCGGCCTCAGCAGACAAGGCGAATCCCTATGGAAATTGAACGCTCGCATCGCTTCGAGTTACATGTGTAATACATATATGTAACACGCGGCCAAGGACCAACAAAACTTTCAACATTTCTAAACTGTACATTTGGAGCAAAAGAATGTGCATCAATTATTGCAGTAATGAATGTTTAGTGGAGAGCGGGCACCGGTCGAGGTCATTAGCACTGGAGTCGGACTTGGGAGAGTCATCGACCGGGCAGCACGCAGGGGTGTCCGGCGCGCCGTGCCTTGTTTGCGCGCCTTACGGGCACCGGCTTGCGCGCAGCGCGCATCGCACGCGGCCTCTAACCACTACGTACACTGCACCCCGTAGAGAACAATAAACTCGCCCGTGTTTGTTTACCCAGAAAACCCAGTCATCGGAGACTCGTTTCTGATATTCACCGGACATTTTCTTTGAAGTGGTTGTTTATCGAACTGGCAAAAATGAGATCCGCTTCATGACTCTACAATTTGGTGAGAATTATCATACCTAGTCAAACGAAGTCAATTCACGAATGTGTTGCCATGATCGATTGTTTATTAAATCACGCCTCATAATTTTATTTAACATCCAGACTTTAAAACAACAAGACAAAATTACAGACAATTTCGTACTCAAGCTAAAACAGCAGGACTGTGTAGCCCTGCTGTTTCTGTTTGTATGTCTATTGTCAGTATAGACAGCAAATAATCGAACAGATATCGTAAACCATTAACAGCGCTTTTACTTAATGTAAAAATGTTTACAAATACTTTCTTATGCTTCGAAAGTGCAGCTGCATTCGGGTAGAGAACGGTGGCGAAGTTTACGTCACACGAGTCATGCAATGATATCATCAAATCGAAAACGAACCAATGAAAATGCGTGCTAATATCGACATATTTGCTCTTTGCAGAGCAAATACAATGCCCATGACTATCACAATCATAATAATACAAGAACAATTCTCGCTCCACGTGTAAATGTCGACATACACTTTTATCTCATTCGCTCACATAGTCACGAACACACGCGTGAGCGTAACAAGACATCCGTAGCGCTCGTCTTTTGCATGTCGAACGTGCCAGAATCGCCAGCCTGGGCCATATCTCAGTGCCACGCCGCAGCGTAGGTATACTATTATCATAGCAAGCCAACCAACCCGAATGTTTCATATCGGAGTCGCAGCCGAATACGTAGTAGATAAAACACTATTTTTACAATATTTTTAAATCGAGTACAGAATGAATACTTTTACAAGTGAGTAAAGTATTAATGATAAACCTCTCGGAGAAGAATGGAGAACATAACTTGTGTTTTTGTTACATTTCTGCTGTACAAAGTTACCTAGGTATAAATATATACCTACGTATAAAATAACCTTCCCATTCCATTTTTGTTATCTCTTCGTCAATTATGTAATGAGCTCTTCTTCATGTTACATACCTATGCTTTGAATAGTACCTAACTACCTATTCATTTGTGCTGCATCTGCTTGTAGGTACATAGGTACCAATTGTGACATATTAGGACAACTCCATTTCCATTTATGATTTTCGTTTGATTCGGCCTTAGAATTTGGATCATACAGCTGTTGCTCATTTAATGAAATACACATCCTTTTGGAGCATTATTTGATTTAAAATTCAATTTTCCTTTCATTTATAAAAGAAGTTATACAAAATCAGAAAAATTAAAAGAAGATTGCACACTAGCAATAAACGCTAGCAAATTATTTAGAGGCCTGCAATATTGGTACGAAATAAGTATGCCAAGGCGACTGCTCGACCAGTCGGAAACGTGATGTTCAATTATAGCATTACAATAATGGCGATGCTAGATTCAGTTGCCAAATTAACACTGCTGGCCGCAGCGTTTAACGAACGGTTGATGGGCATGATTATTGAGCAAATAAAACATTAACCACGAAAATTAAACAACCATTGATCTGATTAGTGACCGAGTTCTAAACAGATGAATTTTAATGTCCCATATAAAATAACAAGCCATCACATATTATGTTGTTCTGTGAAAGCCTTTCATAGCTTGGCAGATTGTTAAAAAACACTACACTGTGAGCAAATAATGTGAAAATTAGCACACGTATTTAGGACACCCAAAGGATAATGTTGATGATTAGAGTCCAAAGTGTCAAGAGTCCAAAGGTTCAAAGTGTCTATTCCTGCGCGCTCCAGTAAAATTACTGAGTGATAATTTTCACATTATTTGCTCAAACTGCATGATACATTATGAATCTGTGTAACATCCTCTCGAACATTACAAATAAGGAATACAATCAAAAGGAGCTCATTCATCGAGTTATGATTACGGGCGTAATTTTGGACTATTGCTAGGCCGGACAAGATAACTTCAAAGACAGTCCAAGCAAAGCAGTAATCTATGAAGTGTCTATGAGTATTGTGTGTATGTATGCGCCGTGCCCTGCTGACCCACTTGCCGAGTGCTCGCTACGCAATTCGAGCGCGACCCGCTTCGCTTCGCGGTTGCACCGCCGACCGACCGACGACCGACCCAACACATGTGCTAGCATAGCGCTAATGCACTGCACCCTCCTGCGGCTCACACGTGTTTAATAAATACCCCAGTGGGCTGGGCACCGAGGCTGTGAGCCGTATAATCACCACCCACGAAGCAAGTGCGTATCGTATCTAAACAACGTCGAAACAAAATACTGACAAACTTAGTAAAACGGAGCTGACATCATCGACCATAAAAAGAATTAACTAGATTTTTAAACAGTCAAACTCTCTCCTCGATTGACTATCTTATTGCGTCACCATTTTTATTAACGATATTTGTAAATTATCTAAAATAAATCGACGCGAAATTAGGTTACCTCCCACGAGCAAAATGTAGGTCGACACAACTCCCATAGCATTTCAGAAAGTTATAGTTTATCTGCCTGTTGTATTTAAACATAGGCACATACATGCCCGAATTTAAGAAGTCGTATTGAGACAAAATACAGGTCTGACCACTCGATCAACGGTAACAGTAACGGTTCGGAGCACAAAAATCGTGCAGTGCGGAGAAAAGTCCCCAGAAATTCAGAAACCCGGAGTTGTTGGAAGCCGTTGCAGATCCGACGATCTGACGACAGACCGCCTACGTGAATTGAATCTCAACAGAGGCGAGTCTCGCACAATATTCGACGTTGTGTGAAATCGTCAAGAATATGAAGATATTCTCACAAAATTAGTTGTGTGATTGGACTGAAAACAAAATTGTTATTAAACAAAAACAGACCACACAATAACACGGAAACCCAGCGGATGATGACGCCGATCGAAACCGAAAACTTATTTCTTGGCACGATTTCTCAGCAGAATAAAATTTATTTACAAAGGCTGTAAAAGCGTCTTTTTGGACATACATCGCAATATACCTGTTAGTAAATACATTATCTTCGTAGAAACAACGCTTACCAAAAATAGAGAAGCCAGGGCCTCGAGTCGGAACCTTCCGCGTGGTTTCGCATACAAGGAAGTACACCTGGCGAGTATTCGCTCATCGTCGACCCGGCAACTAGCTCTAGCATAGCAAATACAGGACGGGAAGGACAATGACATTAGCATATGAAGGAAGTATATGCGTCACAAACGTGAACAATGACGCGGCGAGTATTGAGCACGCACGGCAAGATGGCCGCCGTGGCGTCAGCTGATTGCGCTGCGCACACGCAGCGCAGCTGTGAACACCGCTCCACACATATCGCTCTCTCTTTCATCCATAGCGATTAAGTACAATGGACGCGCTCAGTCATTGTTTGAAACACAATGCTGAGCTACACTTCGCTACTAGAGATAGATAAAAAGAATTTTTACTGGGTTGCGCACCCGATCGCTATGATCAACAGGTAGATTCCACATTCCACCCCAAAGAGGACGTAGCGTGTAGGTAGTTCAATATCAACTTGTGTGTGACTAAAGTAAAACCAACTGCATGCCATTAGGTAGCAGTGTGTTCAGAACTTCCTTAAGCGATTGAACGTAATGGATACAAATAGATAGATACGAGATAAATATCTTCTATTGAGCATTTTTTGTGGATCTAAATTGCAAACGACGACGTACAATACAAAACAACAGTAATCAACGGTGTACATATTTATATTAAAACTGTTTTTCTGAGAAACTACGAATAAAGTAATTTTTGCTGAACAAAAATAATGCGCAGTACATGATACAAGCAAGGAAAATACTTCCTCCACAAAACGTGATTGTAAGAAGCAAGGTGAAGAAATTCAGAAAGTCAGCTCAAGAAACGTGACACAGCCGGAAAACAGCGCTTTGAAAAATGTTTACGAATTAATTTGTTCTACAGAACAGCCGTATGGATGCTAACAATATGCCTATTGAATACCTATAATGATAGACCAGCAAATAAGATAATCGATGTGTGTAAAAGGACACACACAACACAACGAAAGATCATACATAATACAAGATTAACCTATGAAAAAATACTTTGAGACAATCCTTTATTTGAACTTCATAAACACATTCGTTTATGAAAAAATGTTAGTGGGTAAACAACATTTTAAATATCAGACAATTTATTTAAATTTAATACTGGGTTCTCAATCGCGTAATATGTCCGCCTGAATAAATTGCCGAAGGTAAAGCACACACATTACATTAGTGCTGGAACGTATAAAATACAATAACTTACACTAATTTCCTACAAATAAACAAATTATATATGTAGACAAATAGACTCTTATCGAAATTTAATGACCATTAACGACTGTTTCTCCAGAAACGACAATACGCTGAGAACACATCAATAACAGGATTTCAAGTAATCGTTCATCAACACGAGTAACCTGGCGGGCTAAGTACAAACAAGCTGATAAAGTAAAGTTTCCACTGGCCAGCGAGCATAATGTTCCAC
The DNA here is from genome assembly GCA_947369225.1 of Hofmannophila pseudospretella. NCBI lineage: Eukaryota > Metazoa > Arthropoda > Insecta > Lepidoptera > Oecophoridae > Hofmannophila > Hofmannophila pseudospretella. The sequence continues at coordinate 4,097,459 of OX376321.1, read as the reverse complement.
TCGGATAAGTTTTATTGTACAACTTTGTTGTTAAATCGAACAAAATTCATTTGTATAATGTTATATGAAAGCCGAGATTGGACGGGATGTTACAAATTGCATGAAAGCTGCTAACACGTGAGGACGTTGACCTTCTGGCACCAAGGTCGGGGCGGCGGCCTTCAAACAGCCTCGTCTAGCTGGGCGCAGGCTCCTCGCCGATACATCTCGAGACGCCAGCACACACGAAAACACACACTTAACCACAAAAATATTACCTTTGAGTGGGAACTCGAGCCCATGGCCACGTAGAGACTACGCTCGAAAGCGCCTCATTGCCACACTAAAATGATATCACTGTCACTGTAACACAAGAGAAACGGCGGAGACTAATTCGCACTATTATCTTGTATGCAGATAAGGTGCATTAGTCACGGTCGCACCCGATGGGAACAGCACTGTTTGCGTTACGAACGCGTATGTCGGCCTCGCAGGGACGAGCTCCGGCACGCGCGGCCTGCTGGCTACAACTGAACTGACGGAGCCACGCACGAGACGGCCGCCCGTTGCCCGTCGCCCGCCTGCAACTATTCGCGTCATACCGTTCCACACGCGCACGCACTCACCAATACAAACAAGCGACTGCCGCTGGCCGATAAACACATGCCCGATCGCCAGCCATCTCATACACTTGAAATCATATCACTACATTAGCACAACTCGCTCACCAACACCATTATCTCCAAACGACGCAACTATAAGAAATCTGGATTGAACTGGTTAGCATTTAGAACACAAGGATGCAGTGACAGACGAGAAGAGTGGAGATGACTCATGGGATTCCTGTTAAACATTCGAATACCACTGAATCATAACTTTCCTGCTATGCTTAATGCACAGTAGTTTCTTAATTGGGTACTTAAGTTTCGTTTCGATTATACCAAAATGACGTCAGCTCACAGTGATATCAAGACGGACACGTTCATACGCAGTTGCTCGTGTGTGATGTATATCTGCATTGTCTGTACGTACAAGTTACACAACTGGATACGCTATAACTACAATAATTACCAGAAACTATAGGTTCTGCAATAGCATCAGTCTACCGGGATGTCTAATTCAACGTCAGCAAACACCATGATTCGTTCTAATCTTGTTCAATTATAATCTGAATCCGTATGTTAGTTAACCCAGACAACTTCGGAATTCTAATAGAATCCCCGTTCAAGACAGGGGTCTATTATCATGTTTCTCAATTCGAAGGCATCCCGTGTCCGTATTCAAGTTCTCTTCACCTGTGTCTGTCAACTTACATATATTCGAGTTGTGCCTCTAGCTTAGCACAATAATCCCACGCTTTGGCCTCTAATGTATTCTGTTTATATTCATTCTTTCTATCACATGAAGATTTTCCCATTTGGTGCGTCCAATAAAATCGTTATAACCTTCGTCTCTTTATCTACATCCCAAAATATTTAGCATGTTGGTTGTTTGAGTATATGTACTTGGTTGCGAAGATAAGGTAAAAACTCAAGGGTAAATGGTAATGTGTTAACCAAATTGTTGGTTTCAAATTGGCAAAATTGCTACAATCACCATCTACAGTAAAAATACCTACTTCAGTCAGGAATCGAAGGAAGGAACTTGCTTACGAACTAAACCCTGAAATGCCATTCAATGAGTCAGTCAACTCACAGGTCGTAGGATACAAATTATACATGTCATCAGTAATTAGTACAATGTACTTCTCTGAGAGGAAAGTGAAAACCATAAGATCAATATTCGAATATCAACGCAACGACCATTGAACTTCGAATGCGTTGAACTTGGGACGACATTTGAACACTATTTTTACAAGATAATGGTAAGTATGAAGCTGAATAGGTTGTATGCATGTACCTATGATAGGTACTTTACCAAGTTAACCTTTAGTTTCTCATTAGGGCTCATTTGCACATTTTGCGCGCTTGTCTACAGTCAATGCCGAGTTGGGTAGGATAATGCAAAAAAGGTCGTCGGAGGTGATCACGTCGCGTATACAAACAAAAGCATGTGTGAGGGACGGGAGGCGAGCGTGTGCGGCGCGGCGGGGCGAAGCGATTCGATGGCGACGCAGCGGACGCAGACAAAGCCGCGGCGGCGGCGGCGAGAGCGAGTCGTCGATCTCCCCCGAATTAGTCCTGCCGGGGCGCTGACCCCGCCCGCCACGCGCCCGCGGCCTCACCACCGCCAGTTCATAAATCCTCGGCCCCGATCCTAACTACGCATCAACGACCCCCCGACCCCGGTGCAATGCAACAATACGCCCTCCGATTAACACCATCGTCGTGTTAATGTAAATAAACCGTGACTAATCGAATATCAACTCCGTTGTCACAATTAGGTAGATCTCGGCACAAAGAACAAAGACGAAGAAGAAAATCGAAGTAAGGTCAATGGAATAAGAGCACGTGGAGTCCAAAATCATCGTACTGAGTCAGTTCAGTACGCAGTATAGTTACCGTATATTCGCAAGTCACGTGTTGACAGCGCGCCGCTTTGTTAGCCAAATTACTTGGCACCAACGAAGATTTCAAATTCATTAGTTTACGACTAGAAACGGTTGAATACGTAAATGAGGTATTGATAGTTATAAAAACACTTCCTTAATGCTAATAGTAAAACCATAACTAATCAGTCTAATCACCAACCTCGTAGCTACATACAATGTTAATAGAACACGCGTAATTAATTATGCAATTACTATGCACTTCGTAATTGTTTGAACAGAACAAAGTTTGCATCTATGCCTCTGTCTCGTCATATACCTATGCTTTATTTAGGTAAGATATGGAACATGAGGTGCATAACTATTTATCAAGTTTATCTATGTATAAAATTAGGGTTATCAAATACAAGATTATACATATTATGTAATATAAATAATCGAAAGGGGCAAGAAAGCTGGAAAAATTGAACTGGATTACCTAGTCAAGCTCAAATTGAGAGGTAATTAGGGTGGTTCTATACAGACACCAAGGAGGTGAATGTAGTCATGGTGAGATGGCGTGTACTTGGACACATACCTGATGTTGGAATAGTGAGTTCCGTACCAGACAAATGTCTTTCCAAGTGCGCAGGCCCTTCAGCTCACAACCAGGCGACTCCACGTCTGTGCGGTTGAGGTCAGCATCCACCGGCATCACAATGAATGGTAACACCACCTGGTTCAATGAAATTGCTGTTCACAAAAATGAAAAACAAAGGACACGCACAAACTGAAAGTTGTTTACTGTGACTCAGCAAAATGGGATCAACTCCATTTGTAATAAATATACCAAACTACAGGTAAATTACTTTAGAATTAACTTTTAACTATGATTATTGATTGTAGCACATACCTAGTTACAGTTAAATTTTATTCATTATACCCTGACCAGAAACAAAAAAACCATCGCCGTATTCCGGAATTAAATGGTACAATTTTTTTCATAACGAAGACCATAACACAGGTTATAAAACGACCTATGGCGGCCGCCCTCTTGACAGGTTTTTTTAGTTCCTGGTCGGGGTATACATATTAAATATTATACATACAGTCAGCGTCAGAAGTAGAGGAGCAGATGTCCAAATAATTGTAAGCAATATTACCATTACTGTACATATTCACAGCAAAAGGATTCAAATTATTGTGAATATCATATGCATCAATATTATCTAAACACTTCAGAATTATCTATAATAGTGTCTTCCTCCTATAATCCTGTGTACGTGTCCTAGAGAATAAGGTGGATATTTCTTAAATGTTTATTAGAGATGTGCCGACTAGTCGGCCTTTAGACAGCCTTAAAATTAGGGTCATTGTTTGATAATAAAAAAAACTAAAAAAAATCTCTTTATAAGAATAATAATTTTAAATATTGTTGTACACATTTTGTACCTAATAATCAACAATAATCAGCAGTAACACTATAAAATAATACCAAAATCAAAGTCACAGACAAAATCAAGCTTAAAACCTTACTATGTTTATTTCTTTATTAAAGGTAAATTATGATTATAGTAATGTTAGTGTTTCAGTATTTTCAGAAAGAAGGCGGTTCTTCTTGGTTTCATATACCTACATTACCAGCTTCGTATACCGTACTAGCTGGACAGCCCAGATATATTTTTTGCGACTGTTACCATTACTGGATACCCTTTTCCTTTCCCGCGTAAGGACTTAGCCGTGTAATTTATTGAAGTTTTAAGTTCTGATTGACGGGGCATTTCGTCGCTGAGGCCGACTAATCGGCTAGTCGGCTAAAACCGTAGTCGGCACATCTCTAATGTTTATATATTTTTGACCATTAAACAGGTAACATTGAACTATTTTTTCGCCAACAAAATGCTGATCTGGCTGCTTAAATAATATTGGAGACTGGTTGCATATACATAATTATCTGAACACTTGCTGTGCAGATGTACATTGAAGGCTTACAATTATTTGGACACCTGAACTGATCATCTACTTCTGATGCTGACTGTACCTCTATCTAGAGAAGTTTTATATGAAAACTGCGTCTGCCAGTTGGAGCATGCCAAGGGATACATTAGACGGGCATTGAAATGTCAAATGTATGAAAATATATGCCCTATGGGGCAAACCCATGGCTCGCTGTCAGTGCTCACATCATTGTTCGAGGAGAATAGCTAGTAGTCCGATTTCTGTGTGTACAGTGGACAACACAACAGGCTATAACCCTTTAGTACTCTGTTGTTTAACTTATATGACACCTTCAAACAAATGTCAAGGAATAATAAAAAAAACTTACTGCGACAGGGTTCCATGGAGTATAGCTTGAGGTGTCTTCCACTGTACAACAGACTTTTTGTAACCAAGTGACAAACGTTCATGGGATATTTTTTGTCCGGCTGACAATCGATTGCGTTACGTAAAAACCGAACACCTAAAAATTATATGAATTGTATTAACCTTAGGCGCAAAACCGTCACGTGAACACAAGCCTTTATGCAATGCACCTATTTATACCTGGACCAGGAATATAAAAACCCTCACCATATTGCGGAATTAAAAGGTACTATTTTTTTCATAGTGAACTCCTTATTACAGATTATAAATAAAACCAACAAAGGCGCCTGGTTATGGTGATCGGTGGTCGATTGACCATCGATCGATTGTTTTATTGACCAGTATCCGTCGATCAGCCAAAGCTACCACATCAATCGATCCACATCGTTCTGGTGGATGTGGTTTATGGAGTTCCCTATGAAAAAAATTGTGTTATGGAGTTCAAGAGGGCCTTGACAGCCTTTTCATATTCCTGGTCAGGGTATAAATACCTATTTTTTAATTTACATAGACTCAAGAGTTTAGTCTACAATCTCAGGTATTGTCTGTGGTTAAATTTAGAAGAAGTTAAAAGAATGTAACAAACCTACCACATGACATTGCAAAACCTCCAATAACAATATTTATTTGGAGATATTTTACCTAGTTGGCAAATTTATAAGTAATTTGTTCTTATTATACTTTCTGTAAAATGCTGTTAATTCAAGCAAATAAATAAAATAAAATATGGAGTTTATGTTTGTTTTTATGGCTTTGTTCCCGCTAAATGGACAAAAACTACTGAGCGAATTTGGATGCGATTTTCACTGTTAGATTTACACATTACACATTTATCTAGGCATCATTGCGTTACAGCAACCGAAAAAATACCACATGGGCTGTGGTGGTAAAAACGTAGTATTAATCTATAAAGAAACAATGAAAGAATCAAAATGTAATAACCAGATCACTATCCACTCCTACTATTTATCAAGCCAGTATTCAACCACAGTTCCTCTTATCTATGAAATAGACAATAAGTATGAGGAATAACCTCAAAAACATGTTTCATGCATGAAAGCAAACTGGTACCTTAAAAGGTACAACCACGCAAAGTTTGCAGGGCTCCTTCGACTTCTCTTTGCGCCTCATAACGACACTTTGACCTCTCACGTCCATAATCCCCGAGGGGGTAGACAGAGTTCCCACTTTTCGCCGTAAGATTTGGTGGACAAACGTGATAGGTGGCAAGCCTATCGCCGTCATCTAGATGTAGAATAGTATCCACTAAAACCCTTAGTCGTCTCGTACGACTCCCATGGGAAGAGTTGGGGTGGTAGCACCACCCCAACTTCTTTATGGCTGGCAAGACACTGCACTAATTTATAGTAATTCAAAAAACCTAATATAACATTACTGCTAATACTAATTATTATTTTGCTAATAATTTATGTCTGTTTTTGTTATGTTCTAGTCTAAAAAACAACAGGGTAAAAATGCAATTTGTAATTTACCTACAATGATAATATGTTTATATCTATCCATAATTTCTAACATTGTGATAAAATTTGTTATATTATCTCTGGCATGTGGACAACAAAAAACCATAAAAGTAATAGAATCATGGAGATACAGTAGAAATTATTAGGTATGTGTATTATGTTTGAAGATTAATGACTAGAAAACGGAATTAAATCGCAAGTTGCAAGAAGGGTTCCGACAGGTCAACCTCCATTTAAACATGCTATAGCTTTCTACATCACACCTTATGAAAGGGATGTCATTAAATTAAGGGATGGCCAAAATATTGGGAATATTGGTTTGAAAACCCCTTTAAACAATGAGTGATTATTGTCTGGTAACAAAATCACTAACTGTACCAACTATACTGATAATGTTTTTTTCACTTACCCTTAAGTGAGAGACAATTTTGGTTTGTACTAATAATTTTAAGAATGAGGCTAGCAAGTTTGTATCTTGTCATCACGTGACTATTTTATTTTCTGCTCCCGAAATATCTGTTTGATCATCAATCATACAGGTTACTGTCTAACCTATTATATTCAACATTTTTTTAATTACATTAATGGATACAGGGAATTTTGTGAGTGGCCATTCTAAATATGCATTTAACTATAAACAAATAAAATAGCAATCAATCACGCATTTATACCACGTTATTTCATTAGCAGGAAGTTGATGGCACATACCTCGAAAAAGTTTCTTGCAAGTGAAACTATTGCATCAATACGGTGGTTCTAGCAACAGCAGGTAAGTGGGATGAAAAATTAATGCGTTAAAAACACAAGGAAATGAAGACACTTGAGGTACGCCTTCCATGAAGGTGGTGTCAGCCAAAAAATGCGTAATGACTATTATTTGCAGTCATGCCCTACCCCAGCCTTTTCAATACACACAATATGGTAAACTTGAAAGCATGCAGTTAGGCCTTCTTGAAATCAATCCGTGCACAATCGACAGTCCCGTTTTAGAACAGAAACAAAGAAAATATTGAAGAATTTAATAATTGGCATTCACGAAGAAAATGGCGTCATATCACTGGTCACAGAACAAGGTACAATTTCGTCATATGAAAGCACATATCACACAACACATATAAACACCACAAAAAACATATACATGCTTTACAAACGATTTTCTTCCCAAAATTACTCACTTCGAATAAGAATTCCAAAGAAAATCATCCAAAAACTCAAAGGACTGATGACAAGGCACTCCACTCACCGTTTGCAAAACCCTGACTGCTGAGTCACGTGATCAAACTGTGTTGCCAAAAAATAAATATTAGTGATGTTTAATTTATTGATTAATCAATTTCTCAATCACAGTTAACAACTAATTAAACAAGAAGCTGTACACTTGATGCCAATTCTCAAAAACGAGATATAATACCGAAATTCTTAAAATGAGATATAATATTGCGGTGCATTTATCCAACCGTATCAGAAAAACGGCCGCAGAAATAGACTGCGCGCACTCCGGTGAAAAAAACCGCACATTTTGCCATTCGTGTCGTAAATCTCATTCTAGAAGGTCGTCATTGTCAAAATGGGTTACGAAATAAAAGTGTGCATCTGCATTTACAGAAAAAATTAAATCATTGCAAAATTGGATACATCTATTAGTCGCAATGACGGCTTAGCACTAGCGTGCACTACGGTTAAAATCCGTGCGTTTTCCAACCGCAGAATATGTGAACTAGGGACATAAATGTATGGAGCCCAACATTATCACCAAGTATTGCAATATGAGAAAAATATTTTTAAAAAAACAACACAACAGTACCATGTCGGTGTTCCCAAATAACCCGATTATTCGGGAAATCTACTAATTTTCCATTATATCTCCGATCTACCTATGCGATTACAATCTTCCGTTTTTTGACATTTTTCAAGTCCGACTATCAGCCGTGCTACTATGCGCCAGTTCTTTTGACATTCTGAGCATCCCAACTGACAATTTGTATGAGATTTTGACGTTTGGGACGCTTTGAAAACGTCAAAAAACAGACGCATAGTAGAAGTGCAGATAGTCAACTTTCTTCAAAAATATTAAAAATTAATGCATGCACTTTATTTAATTTTCATAATTAAAATCACAAAACTCATACTATTAAAATATCTTTGAACCAATCACTTTGAGTTAAAAGTGTCAATTGAAACACGACTTAATTGTTAATTTTTTTTATTTGTAAACATAGGTTACATTACATTACTAACATAGTTGGAATTTTAAAAAGTGACCGCTATGTTTTGCCATAGGGATCCGTACTCCGAAGGGAAAATCGGAGCCTTATCACTGTCGCACCGTCGTCCCTCCGTCTGTCACGCGGGTCTAGCGCCTAATCGGAATAAAATAGTCTTCAAAACTTCACATAATATTATGTAGGTATTCCCTTGACCCAAGTCCGAAGATTAACTTTAAAATTTTGTAAAATGGTATTTTAGAGTATGTCCCATATTATAAGTACTTACATGGGACCCACTTTAAAATACCATTTTTCCTTATTTTTTATATTTTGTTGTAAAACAAAAACAATAAACTAAAATATAAATAATAATAAAACAAAACAAATTGTAAAACTGTAAATTGTAATTGTACAAAGGCCGAACTTATCTCTAAAAGAGATTTCTTCTAGCAGCATTTTGGTACGGAACCCTAAAAATGTGTGTTGTTATATTTACAATTCACTTGAATTCACAATTCTATATTATTATAATCTCGATTTCATCCGATTTTTTTACCAATTCCTAGCGAATTATACAAATGATGCAAATCCAAAAGGGAAATCTTGGATTTATTCAACTTTATAATAAAGCATAGGAAAATACAATATAGATGACAACAGACCTGAATGACAATTGCCACCTATTTCTTTCTCTATATAACTGCACGCAAGGAGACCATATCACCGAATTATTTTTCTTTGGTTTGGGAACACTTATAGCTGTCGTTCCGTTTTGCAATGTAAAGAAAAAGGATATAACACCGTTCCGTTGTGCATGGTGTTGTAATTTTTTTTAATGAACAGATACATAGGTACCTATGGAACGATTTTGTGGTTAAAAAACTGACTGAAGAAAACTTTAAATAAAAATCCAAAGTTAAAGCTCTTTACCTAGATTACTAGATATTCTTTATTACAGAGCTGCAATGCCAACGATATCGGTAAAACGAGATGTACTTTTTGAAGCTCTTGGAAGAACCTACAGTAAGTTTATGTGCAAGTATTGTACTTATATATTGCTGGTCTGAGAAGCAGGCAGGACCCAAATAATGAAGCAAGTATACGTACGTGAAAAAAACCCGTTAAATGTTAACAGCTTGCTGTGCCATTCTAACCTAGGCCCAGCTACTAATAGAAGACCTATGCATGCAAGCACTATGCAACTTATCACTTACATTCACTGAGGTGATTGATACGTAAAAGTTTTTTTGTCAAAATTTTAAATTTATTTTTTGACGCCCGTTTAACGACACCCCGACCAATTGTTGGAGTGTCCCTAAGGGGGCACTGAGGGAACAAGTGTTGGAAACATTGTAACTTGTTAAAAAATGAAGTTATGGGGTTATTACACTATCCTGTATGCAGTATACGATTTAGTCTGTGATTTAGTCAACGATTTAAACAACTTCTTATTCATTCAGTCAGACTGCATGCAGCATAGTGTAATAAGCCCATCATTCGACTAAATCGTTGACTGAATTCAGTCAAGTGTTATAATTATAAGCATTAAACTATTATTTAATTACTATTTCTATTATTTATTTCAGCTGATGATGAATTCCAAGATTTGTGCTTTGAATTTGGATTGGAATTGGATGAAGTTGTGAGTATCTAAGAAGTATTTTTGTGATTTATTCCCCTAGCACTTGTTGACATGATAAACCTAGGGAATTACGGAGTTGTGTGTAATAATCACTGATCGGTGTAGGTAGGGCTGTTTGGGGTCAAAGACCTCAAAAGCTAGATTAGTGCTAGGTTAGTATGGACATCTGTAGACGTCAGAGTGAAGCGAATTTATAATTCAATAGAATTTCGTCGTCTATTTCATTTCTTTCAAGTATGTCTAAATCCGGGTTTCTGCAGTAGTCTTCTAGTCTTCTTTTAAATTTCCGCAAATCCCGGGATTTTTTAATATATTTTTTTTTATTGGCAAGTCCATAGTATGATGATCGCAGGTTGGAATTACCAAAAGTAGCTCTATCTACAGTGATTTTTTCAATTCCGGAAATCCCGGGATTATCCAAATATGGTTTATAAGAAAACCGTATCCATATCATGACCACACCTTGCAAGTACCAAAAACAGCCCTACCTACTCCGATCGCTAGTAATAATCATGGAGTTATAAAAATGTTGTTAGGTACCTACTGAGAGAAAATATTACGAAGATAGTCTTCTTTCAAACACCCTTAGTTCTATTAGAGTTTGGGACCTAGAGAGGTACTCAGTAGGAATTGTAAATGGTACAAATGAGTTAAAACCCAAAATAGATATTCCTATATACTATAAGTACCTCAGTAAATGTAAGTATTGACATAATGGAAAATTATATCGAATATTAAATCTTAATTTATGTTAATGCTTTTTAAGTTGAAAATAAATACATACCCCTATTCCATTTATCATGTATTTTACATATTTCATTGAGTTTACTTTTACTATTTGCCTGATAATGACAATTCCTTTATTTATTTTATTATTATATTTCAGTATAAGCAAAGAATGTATAATTTACTACATAATACAGAAGGACAATCCCATACAAGATTTTGGCGAAACTAATTATTTTCTTTCTATCAAAAATCGGCTTGGAGTGCTGGTTGGTCAAAGATTGAAACACTAAAAAGTACATAAAAGTAATTTGTTTGTCATTTGAAACACTTAAATTGAAAACGAAAAACGTTTTACCTATGAACCATATATTTTAAGCTTGTTTATAAGTACATTTAAAAAGACTTAGGTAACTATTATGTACCGCCATCTAGTGTAGTCTAGTTTTATTAAAAGTAAAATGTATGGAGTGGATGTCTATGCTATGAGTAATAAGTAGAATTCTAATCACAACATGTCACTTACATAACAGACCACAGAGAAACAAATGTTGATGAAAGAACAAGGAGACCAGGCGGGCGCTGGAGTCTCAGAGGAGGTCCTGTACCGCATAGACATTCCCGCCAACCGCTACGACCTGCTGTGTCTTGAGGGACTGGTCAGCGGGATCTTGGTCTTCCAGGGAAAGTGAGTGAAATAAATTGTACATCCTGTTGACTTATTATGGAGTTATGATCACAGGTACATATTATGTATGTATAAGGTGATTTAATGATGATTTTTATTAATTTAACTTGCCACTTGATGGTAAGCGGTCACCGTCGCCCATAGATGTCTCACCTCACTGTATTATTATTAGAGGGTTTTCGATGCGCTGCTAACCTTAAAGAGTTAATTGGAGTGTCTTGTGTGCCGGTAATTATTCTGGCTCTATTACCCTTCAAACCGAAACACAGAAACGCAAGCATGTATACTTTGCAGCAGAAATATTATAGATAAGAAGGTGGTACCAACCCAGGCGATCAGCACATCAGGTTCTGTTAATGTAAAGTAACACTTAATAGATGGCTACTCTCTTTAGATTACGACAAAACCAAGGCTCTAATCATATAACATAAAATTTTACACACTAAACTCATTACGTTCTTCAGATTATTAACACTTAACTTCCCACACCCACTCACCCTACACACAACCTAACACACTCCCACCCATACTCACTCTTACCATTATCTTTACTAAATTCCTTTATGATTAAATTTTACAAATTCCTTTTAGGTTTAGAATATAATTTGTAGTTTGCTTGCACAGAAAGTGCGACGGAATCCCGACTTCCAAGATACAGGTTTTCGACCTAGTTTGTAAGTCGGAGGTCCTTTTTTGTGCCCTGTATAAGTAAATAAACTTTTTCATTTTCAATGGTACATGATATTGCACAGTTTCGAACCCAGATCTCCCGCATGGGACCTACGCCTACGCCACCGACGCTGTAAATCGTAAAGAAGCTATACTAAGATTATAAATATAATCGCAGACTGCTATTCTATAGTTTTTGCAAATCCACCTTAATTCTCTTCAGTATATTCCTTTACATCTTTCGATTACACTTTGTCCTAAAAGAGTAGACATTAATTTTAAGACGATTATTAAGACGATTTTTGCCGAAGTCGTATGAAAATGTCGTAGCATAGCATAACTGTCACGTCCATAATCCCCGAAGGGGTAGACAGAGGAACTACCTTCATCATGGGTAGTTCCCATTTTTCGCCGTAAGATTTGGTGGACAAACGTGATAGGTGGCGAGCCTATCGTCGTCTACTAGGTGTAAAATAGTATCCACTAAAACCCATACTCGTACGACACCCACGGGAAGAATTGGGGTGGTGCTATTCTTTATGGCCGGCACGACACGGCACAAGATTCTGGAAATATAAAAATAAATAAACGTGATACTAAAAAATATTATAGCTATTGTAAATATGTACTCTGTATTTCAGGAAATCCCCACCTGAATACAAACTGAGGAAGTATGAAGACTGTTACTCTCTGCACCTCACGCCGGCGACGGCTCAGATCAGGCCGTATGCCGTGGCAGCTGTCCTCAAGGGCATCAATTTCACCAAGGAATCGTATGACAGCTTCATTGACTTGCAGGTTTGATATAATATAAGTACAGCTTTGTGGAAATGTGAAAATATGTTAGCTTAAAAAATCCTGTACGTACTTCTGAACGAGGCATCATTTTTCCAATACTATAGTTAGACAAATGCTAGTTGTTCGGGAGCTCAAAATAACCATGAAAGCTTCTCAAATCTTTACATACAGCTATATGTAGCTTCATATAAATACATGGAGAGAGAGAGAGAGATTAACTTGACCAGAAGGTCTAGAGATATGTAACGGGACCCCATACTACTATACATCACACCACCACAACATCCTCAACCTTTATTCTATAGGGACATGACTTTAAAACCAGAGTTTTGTAAATTTCACCTTCCATCAACCCAGCCAACCTAGCTCAAATTCTTTTCTAAGACATACCAAAGTAAGTACATACACCATAAGAACAGTTGTATTGTTGTCACTACATAGAAAACGACGATGGTTTGCCATTGCCAGCAATCAGTAAATGTATGGTAAAAGTCTTCAAAGAAACCATATAACTCATTGGTTCCATTAAAACATTGCAAAAATCGAAAACCATCTTTATCCTCATTTTCTGCTATATTTGCAAGTAACCTAACTATACCCTGATGAGAAATATGAAAACCCTGTCAAGAGAGAGCCATTGGTAGTTTTATAATCTGTGTTTAGTTCCTGGTCAGGGTATATTTACCAACTTCTCTAAATAATTTCCAAGTGCGATTCTACGGGGTCCTCAACCTTTGAAAAGGTTCGAGTTAGGACCGCGCATCATATAAGGACTTTCCTCCCCGATACTGTATTATTATCCTAATTCCAAGCCTTATCCTTCCAGGACAAACTGCATCAGAACATCTGCCGCAAGCGCACCCTGGTGGCGATAGGGACCCACGACCTGGACTCCATCCAGGGCCCCTTCGTGTACGACGCGCTGCCGCCCGCAGACATCCGCTTCAGGGCTCTCAACCAGCAGAAGGAGATGAGTGCTGTCGAGCTCATGGAGCTGTATTCTGTATGTCATCATCTTTTTTTTTGGCCCGGATTTTACAGGTCCGGTTCCAGCTCCGGTTCGGTTCGCTGCAACCAATCACATGCGTTCCGCCCTCCGCACACTTGAAGCCAGCGCTTCGTTATTGGGCCTAAACCCATATTTGACCTCAATCTCACCTGATGATCATGAGGCCTAATTATTTCCCTATACTAAATTGAAATGTGACAGATTAAAACAAAACTGACTGTTTCTCGTGTTGAAACATGGTTCGTGTCATTAAAAACCGTTGATAGATTTTATATTGTAGTCCTAGGGTCACTATGCCGTCCTACCTACCGTCTCCCGACAGATGTCGCTGTTTGTCCGTAACACACTCTTCATACATCAAATCCGTATTCCCATACAAACAGAACACGCTATCGATATTTTTAATGTGACTTCGCCTGTACAAGAGTTTCAAACATTCATTGGTGGACCAAGACAGTTGGACACCAGGCACACAACACCTTGTCCCCTTACCTTTCCCCTTTCATACCATCGAACATAGGAGCTCGTAGCCTAGTTGCGAGCACGGTCCGAAAGTGATCGTGCATGTTAAGCGACGTTGGCGCGGTCGGTACCAACCGCATATTTCATCTAAGCTCCTCCTGAGTGCCTCGGAGAGCACGTTAAGCAGTCGGTCCCGGTTCGACAACAGTCGTTAAGCCATGTCAAATGCCTAGGGGCGGCCTGAACAACTCTGACAAATAGGTTGGCCACTAACCATACGATAAGCAAGCAAGCAACCATCTGACATTACGTCATTCATTACTAAAGAGCTTTATAAGATAATTCATGAGCTTTTTTAAAAAAGATACTTTTTACCTATACCAAACTTACAGTCTAGTGTTCTTATAAATTTCCCCCAAAATGCTTAGCAGTCCCAGGAACCCTTACTTACAGTCATTTGCAGGAGACGTAATGAAAGTGAAGTGAAGTGGAGTCTTCATTAAAATTCATGTTATTCCCTTTCTACGCAACAGATGACACGAGACATAAGGAGGCCTTAACATTAAGGATGTTTCTTGTACGTCACGGTAAATCTAATTGATTGTTTTCGATTTCAGAGCCACGCCCAGCTGAAGCAATACCTGGGTATAATACGAGAAAGCCCCGTGTACCCCGTCATCAAGGACAAGAATGGTGTGATACTATCCATGCCCCCCATTATCAACGGTGATCATTCCAAGATCACGCTTGACACCAAGAATGTATTCATTGAGTGTACTGCCACTGATCTGACTAAGGTAAAGCTTTTGATAGATTGTTCCTTTTTTTTTTAAATTAAAGGGGCTGCATGAGCGACACTAGCGCCGCTAATCGAAAAAAAAATCATTAATATATTAATTGAAGGATAAAAAAAATGGTTTACAGGATTATTCCATGAATGAAGAGGATTTTTTTAGTAATATTTTAGCATCCTAAAAAGTAGCCACTTTTGATAGATTCGCATTATGTTTCTTATTGTTTCAATATGAGAATACAAAATTATTTTAAAAAAAATGTCTTATTCATTCGTGGAATAATCCTGTAACCATTTTTTTACGCCTTAATTAATTGATATGATATATTTTTCGATTGGTGGCACTAGTTCGCTCAGGTACCGTCTTAAAGGAGAATGGCACTTTAAGTATGTGAACCATCCCAAATGGGTGTTGGCTACCATTGTGGGGATGTGGAATGGGGATACCATTGTAATTGTCACATTAGACAATTACAATGGTATCATGGACAACATATTGTGAAATCATCTAGTACTAAATGTATGAAATTCGACAACCAACTATATCGGTATCATTGTAATTATTAGGGATGTAACGGAGCTTCGACTCCGACTCCGAAAGGTCGGAACTTCCGATTGATTTTACACCTCCGACTCCGACTTCGGCTCCGATAATTTTGAATCGGGAGGTTATACCGAAGATTTGTGAGCAAACATATTCAAATATCAATATTTTATTAAATAGTGTAGGGCTACTACATATAGGAATATGTTTTATTCCCGCAAACGTCATCATAAAAATATAGGCCAGTTCAGCTATAAAAATTAAAAAACGGTTTAAAGTTTGAACTTCTTCTGAACATCTATCTTCTACCTCCGACTCCGGTTCCGACTCCGATAAATCAAATTTAACCAAGGTCCATTAATTTAAAAATACATCGAATTTAAAACCTTCGGTTTCGACTGCGGTTCCGGTAAAACCACCTCCGTAACATCCCTAGTAATTATAAAAGAGCGAATTTGTAGTAGCTATTATTGGATTTATTTGGATATGACCAGTGAAATAAATTATTACTGTGCACTGAGCAGAAGATTAGCAAGCTGAAGTGGCAGTGGGCCGGTCACGTCTGTCGCAGAACCGACAACCGCTGGGGTAGACGAGTTCTGGAGTGGAGACCGCGTTTGGGCAAACGTAGTGTGGGACGCTCCCCTGCTAGATGGAGCGACGATCTGCGCAAGGTGGCTGGCAGCGACTGGATGAGAAGAGCCGAAGATCGGGCTCAATGGCGCGCCCTGGGAGAGGCCTATGTCCAGCAGTGGACTAGAATAGGCTGCTGATAATGATGATGATGAGCAGAAGGAATCGAAGATAATTTAATAAATTCAAAAATATTTCATTAAGTAACTATTTCGTTTTATCATTATCATCCATCATCATTATTTCAGCCGAAAGACGTCCACTGCTGGATCTCCGTATTCCTTTTTTTATTTCAACTTATTATTGTTTGTTACTTGTATAACAAATTGCGGTGGTCATATCGATATAAATCCAATAATAGCTCCTTCAAATCCGCTCTTTAGTTAATACTAAAGACGATAATTCGTCTAATGTGAAAATGCCCATTACTGGATGTATAATTAAAGCAGACGAAACTTTTCAAATATTATTGTATGTTGGCAAAGTCTTAACTAGTCGTCATACATAGAGACAACATGTTCTGTTAACATACTTTTTTGTATAACAGCTATTCCAACAGTTGAATCGAGTTGAGTACTATATCAAATGTAATTCTATATTTTATTCCATAGTAATAAAGTAACTAGTAAACGCCGGGTCGTGCTAGCCATAAAGAATAGCACCATTCTAACTCTTCCCGTGGGTGTCGTACGAGGATAAGGATCTTAGTGGATAATATGCTTAGTAGACGGCAATAAGCTCGCCACCTATCACGTTTGTCCACCAAATCTTACGGCGAAAAGGTGGTTCCTCTGTTAACCCCTAGGGGATTATGGACGCTCACGTCCGCTCACGGAATTAATAGAATAGCATAACTCTCAAGTTATGCTATTCTATTTTTTAATAGCAACAGACTGTAAAAGTACCAATGGCGCCCTCTTGACTGGGTTTTTTATATTCGTGGTCAGATTATATATTCCTCTACTGTTAAACAATAATTCATTATCTTAATTCTTCTTCAATATGACATAAAACGCAAAGCGTTGCGTAGATGGAGCCACGAGCACACTCCGTGAACAGAAAAGCCAAACGAAACGTCATTTATGAAGATATCACTATTTTTTCGTTATTTGGGTTAATTTAATTTAATTTTTCAAATCTATTACTAAAATTGTGATGATATCATGGCATCATATGGCCTTTTCAAAATAGCAGACGTAAAAAATCTGTTAATACAGCGTGGGGCGAGTCTGAAGGGTAAAAAAAAGATTTGGTGTAAAGGAACGGTATCTACATGTTGATTGGCTACATACCATTGTGCTAGTGGCGCCTCTAGTGGTAAAACATTGCAGGATTCTCTCCTATTCCAGGCGATAGTGGTCCTAGACACGATAGTGTGCATGTACTCCCAATACTGCGGCAACCAATACGAAGTACAGCAGTGCAAAGTGTTCGCACCAGACGGCACGTACGAGCTCTACCCGCGCATGCGCTGCCGAGAGGAGCGTATCAACGTGCACAAGGCGAACACATACATCGGCATCAGGTTTGTAGTAACACTGTAGTCACAATATCAAGTGCAAAGTGATTGGGTTCTGTCTATTTCGTGATTTTTGCCACACAAATATTTTAAGGTCGTTATTTTGACAAATGTTCTACTGTGTAGAATCACCTGGGTTGGTGCCACCCTATTACCTATTTCTGCCGCAAAGCAGCAATGTTTGCATTGCTGTGTTTCGGTTTGAAGGGTAAGAGAGCCAGCGTAATTACCGGCACACGAGACCATCTAAGCCCTCAAGGTTAGCATCGCATCAAAAATCCTCTAAGAAAATTATAGTGAGATGAGATGTCTATGCGCGACGGTCACCACTTACCATCAGGTGGCCCGTTTGCTGGTCTGCTCTCCAGATACAATAAAAACCCACTTACATGTTATGTAAGATTTTTTCCAGGCAGACAAATTTCCGCTATAAAACTAAAAGATGATTAGAGTTAAATGATATACTGTTTCCCGGGTTTTTACTGTATTTTATTTATTACGACCGGTTTCTTTTAAATAAAATACAGTAAAAACCCGTGAAACATAATTAAAAATAATTGAAAATAATTAATTAATTTGAAATATTATTTAACTCTAATCATGTACTACAAGTTTCACCAAGTACCAACAACCGCAAGTATTAACCATTTAAAACTAAAAGTCTCTGGGATTGGCTATTTCAGTGAAAGCGGCGAGAGCATAGCCAAGATGCTGTCACGGATGTGCCTGACCTCCACCTATGACAACTCTGAGGAATTCCTGAGGGTACAGGTGCCGCCCACTCGCCATGACGTCATCCACCCCTGTGACATTTACGAGGATATCGCCATCGCGTACGGGTAAGATATATAGATAGAAACACATATTGTACAATCGCTAACCAATATGAAATGAAATGAAATTTATTTGCCAGAACATAGTGAAAATTATAGGTGATTTAAAAAGCATAGGTATCGTATGTGCCACCGACAACGGTATGCAAATCTTTTTTCTTTAGGACACATTGAACAACTTTGTCACAATAAAACGTATACGGCAATCAAACTGACAGAAAATTAAGTTTTTGTTTGTTTTTGTCATCTATACCAATATTATAAAGAGGAAAGGTTTGATTTTTTGTTTGTTTGTTTGAATTGAATAGGCTCCGAAACTACTGAACATACCAATATTATAAAGAGGAAAGGTTTGATTTTTTGTTTGTTTGTTTGAATTGAATAGGCTCCGAAACTACTGAACAGATTTGAATAATTCTTTCACTGTTGGAAAGCTACATTTTTCCTGAGTGACATAGGCTATATTTCATTTTCAAAAAAAATGGGGATCCTTACTTAAATTACGATAAAGTGTAAAAAAATATCAAAAAACTTCCTTACATCGCGTACGCTGCGAAAACTATTGATGATAGAACAAAATGATATATAACATTTTTTTAGAACACACCATTATCAACAAAAAAATCAGCGGCAGCGTGTCTCTAACTATTATAGTCATGTCACAATAAGCGTTTTTTTATAAAAAAAAAAAGAAATTAAAATACCACCGCTACAAAAAGCTCTTTATTTGTACCTTATCAAAATAAATGATTTATTATTTAAGACTGCTTCAATACCTTTATATTACTTTTTGAATTATTCGATTCTGACATTCCATTCAAAAGATATCACGAGTTTAAAACTTTGAAAAAATAAACTCCATTCGGCTACTTATGCGTTGTAGGGCGTCACTCGGGCAGGGGTACGGGAGGGGAGTTAAGATCACGAAATAAACTTGCCGCGCGGTTCACTCGCGCGGTCGGCTCCCTACGTGATGGATGTGCGCTGCCCGTGCGAAGCCGGGACGGGCCGCTAGTATTAAATAAAAGGAAAAGTAAAAAGATTAGAAAATCTCATTGGTATATGACATTGCATGGTTTTTGTAGACCCGGATCTGCATGGGAGACAATTACTTGTAAAAACTTTCCTCCGAGCGCTCGTGATTTCAGGACTAGATTAGCAATAAAACTAGAGAACTTGCTATTATCCACATCTATAATTTGCCAAAGACGTATAGTCCCAGCCTAAATCGACTGGTTTTTTTCCCACGTCTGATTGACCTAGGGTAAATTTACGTTAGCCAATAAAAGACCTCGACTAATCAGAGTACAGCAACCGTCTTTTTAATATTTATTTTTATCGCTCTGGGTGCTTGTCCTTCACAACAATAGTGTTGCCTGTCGCAAGTCATGATTCCGATCTAATTCAAATACTAAATGGAATAACAATTAATAAAATTTGAAACAAAAACACGAAATTAACCACCATTTTACACATTACATTTGATAATATCTAACATAATATTACAGATACAACCGCATCGAACGGCGGCCGTCGAAAGTGGTGTCGGCGGGCGGACAGGTGCCGCTCAACAAACTGACGGAGCAGTTGCGACAGGAGTGCGCACACGCCGGGTACACTGAGGCCCTCACTTTCACCCTGGTGAGACACGTTTTATTCGTCGAGAGTGGTGGACGCCGGGTACACTGAGACCCTCACTTTCACCCTGGTGAGACACGTTTCATTCGTCGCGAGTTGTACATGCTGTGGCGTAGGCATTTTTTTTTGGTCGTGGATTAATTCATGAATGAATCTTACCGTTAATTGTAAGAGATGTTCTGTCTCGTGTTATTTATACAGGGTGTAACATTAAGAACGGTCAGTATGGGAAAGTCTGAAACTATAAGACATACGAAGATCTGTTCTTAGGAACCATGTCATCAATTTTAGTAACAAGAAACATTGTATTCATACATTTAAAAAAAAACCTGTACTCAGCCTGGGAATCGAACCCGGTTGTTTTGAAAAAAAATCCAACACTATTTCTATTTAGATATCGATTGTGTAGGTCTTAAGGAATAAATGTTAGTATGAAACGTGATGTTTAAAATTAATAAAACGCATTGTTTCCATATCTTTTAATTTATTTTAGTAGGTGTTCGAAATGACTACCATTTTGTAAAATACAACATTCAACTCGCTTAGGTAACGATCTTACTATTGAATGTTGTATCTTCAGGTGGTGAATTTGCGTTAAAATTGTCTCTATGGCTGCTTTTAGGTCTTCAATTGTGTCGTAGTTTGTTTTGTACATTTCATCCTTAACGTAATCGATATCTAAATAGAAATAGTGTTGGATTTTTTTTTCAAAACAACCGGGTTCGATTCCCAGGCTGAGTACAGTTTTAAAAAAAATGTATGAATACAGTTTTTCTTGTTACTAAAATTGATGACATGGTTCCTAAGAACAGATCTTCGTATGTCTTATAGTTTCAGACTTTCCCATACTGACCGTTCTTAATGTTACAGCCTGTATATTAACAAAAATTATGGCGTAGCATGTTTTTTTATTAAGTATTTAAGGATGTTTCGTGCAACTGACCCATATCCAACATAAAAGTTGTCTATACTGTTGTAAATCAATGGTTGGCTGGAAGAAATCTCAATGGGATAAGCCCGCCTTTGTACAAGTTATAATAAATATGTGTCTTAATGTTTATTTATTTTATATTAGTACAATGTGGTACAATAAAGATATAAACAAACTGATGTTTAAACACATTTAAATTTCAGTGCTCAAGAGAAGACGTTGCCTCGAAGTTGGGCGTCAAAATCGAAGACGTGCCAGCTGTCCACGTCTCCAACCCCAAGACCCTGGAGTTCCAAGTGGTCCGGACAGTGCTATTACCCGGGCTGCTTAAGACATTAGCGGCTAACAAGAAGATGCCACTGCCTTTGAAACTCTTCGAAATCAGCGATATTATGGTGCAGGATGAGAATGCTGGTAAGTTAACATCGAGGATATCCCAGCTCACTCCAACTTTCAAGCTCAAAAGATAGAAATTCAGTTGATTTTATCGACCGCACTATTCAAACAAAAAACGTATATTTTAACCATTTTTTAAAAATTAAATAAGGAGAGCAGGCGAGCAAACGGGCCACCTGATGGTAAGTGATCACCGTCGCCCATAGACATCTCACCTCACTGTATTAATATTAGAGGGTTTTTGATGCGCTGCTAACCTTGAGGACTAAGTGGATTGCCTTATGTGCTGGAAAATACGCTGGCTCTATTACCCTTCAAACCGAAACACAGAAATGCAAGCATTTCTGCTTCACGGCAGAAACAGATAAGAGGGTGGTACCACCCCAGGCGATCCTTCACATTAGGATCTACCACTACAACCTTTTTGTATTCAAGGCACTAGCGGATAACACGATGCCGCTGCCTATAGGACAGCTTATCTCGATGTTGGTCCAAGATAAGACCAACGTTGAGATAAAGTCATTTCGATATCAGTTGGTACAGCTCAATAAAAATAAAAATGTGTAAACGTTTACGAAACATGCTTATCGCTGAGCAAAGGTCGCCCGGTACCGCGATACTCTAGTGAGACTCTATTATCGAACTGACTGAACATGTATCGTTTATCGGTCGATCGAATATGTAGTAGTGGGCGATAGTGTCCTATAGTATAGATCGAAAATATGCCAGCTGTGCACAAGTCGGTTGGAGCCCAAGACTCGGGAGTTCACTATCGTTGGCATGTTACATCTACACTTTATTGATAACAGTGCTTAAATAAGTGGATGACAAAAGTATAAAATTTTATTTTACAGAAACGGGAGCCCGCAATGAGCGACGGCTATGTGCGGTGCACTGTGGTCGCGCGGCAGGCTTCCAATTTGTACACGGACTATTAGACCGCGTTATGGCACTACTGCGGCAGCCGTGGAGTCAAGCCGGCTATACACTGCGCCAGTGCGAAGGTACTAGCACACTCACAGTACTACACACACGCTGCCAGTTAGTACACGGACAGTTGGCAGTAGAGCCAGGCCGGCTACACACTGCGCCAGTGCGAAGGTACTAGCACACTCACAGTACTACACACACGCTGCCAGTTAGTACATGGACTGTTAGACCGCGTCATGGCACTACTGTGGCAGCCGTGGAGCGAGTCCTGCTACACACTGCTCGAGTGCGAAGGTACTAGCACACCCACGGTACTACAAACACGCTGCCAGTTCGTACACGAACTGTTGGCAGTAGAGCCAGGCCGGCTACACACTCACAAACCTACACACACGTTGCCAGTTAGTAGACGGACTGTTGGCACTGTCCATTTTACTTGCACTCGCCACCGTACTTGACCAAGTGTAAACCAGCCCTTACGAGCATCAGCATCGCAGCAGGTTGTGACGTCATACCAGCGCGCAGGTTCTAATCTCGCAATTTTCACACAGCACGGCGGTTTTGCTTGATGAAGGGGCCTCGTGTGACCATTTTTGCAATTTCCATTTTTCAGTTAACTGGTATCGGAATGTAATTACAGATGGGTTTGAAGGGAGTTTTGGCGGTAAAGTCGCTGGAGAAGGTTCTACGGTGTTTATTTTATTGCTCAAAAATTGTTTTCTGGTGTTTTTGATAGCTAAAATCGGTGTAGTTTTGTCTAGCAAACTTTAGTAACAGTGACAATGTGTTGAACTCTTAAAATAAACTTCTCGTAAGTGGTTCGTTGTGTAGTTTCACTCCGTGATTCTGCGGCGGGCCATGAGAATTCGCCAGAGACTAGGCCGCTTGAAATTTCCGTCATAAATCCTAGGAGTGTTAAAATGTCTCTACACCACAACATTTTGATGCTGAAAAACTAAAAACTGTTTTAAATCGCTTAATGTTTAGGCTGATGGCCTGTGTTGCCAATGCCTTGATAAATAAAAAAAATGGTTTTGAAGTCATATTTCTTTACAGATCCAGCATATTTTCCCGGCCGCTGTGGCGAGATAGTTCTCCGCGGCACAGTGATAGGCAAAATTGGCGTCATCCATCCCAGCGTACTAGCCGGTTTCGAATTGACCAACCCCTGCTCTGCGGTGGAAATCAACATTGAACCATTTGTGTGATATGTATGATAAGACCTATTGTTATCTAATTTAATAATAAAAGATTTTATAACATTGAGTCATTTCCATTATCAGGTTATTATTGAAATCAGTTCCCGATTTTGAATTATTATTAATGGTAGTATAAACTAAAGATATAACTTGAATACGGGTAATCTTTAGATAACACTATTTTTTAAGAATATCTGGCCCCCGGAACTTGGATTAAGGGTCGATTTATGTTCAGCGGTAGGACCGCAATTTACACCGTTTCTTATGCAACGATTTATATGCTACCGCTCGCACTCTTGTAGAAATGTTCGCCGCGGCGGTGATTTGACCGCTGAATATAAATCGACCCTAAGATTCTTTAATTCTCTAGTACACTATTTCCATTAAATTAAAGAAGAAATGTTGTTGAAAATACATTTTTATTCTGTGTATGATAATAATAAAACAGCACAAACACTGAAATAATGGACTATAAAAATCACAATGTATTTATAAATAGTAAATAGTAGAGCCAATGCACGCCAGAAATCGTGAGTATATCTAGTCGGTTATCTATCACACAGGTCCTATAAAGACAATCACAATCTGTGGTGTATATTAACTGCTAAATGTGGCGCTAATTTTCTCAATTGCTCATAGATTTAATTGAATGTGTAAACTGAACATTTTGATTTCAAAAAAGTGATTTATAGCACGCCTTAATTAATTCCCTAGTAGATAAGCAAATTAAATGAATGCATGCTCAAACAACACTCACAACTTCATAAAGATTAGCCAATGACAATATATTTTTTTCTAATCTAAAGTTATCTATTTACAAATTAAATATTAAAATATAGATAGATCTCTATAAGGAAGTCTTGCTTCTGTTAAAACTATAGAATTTCATGACATTATTCATACATAAGGCACTCCATTTATAATTGACAATGTTTCCAAAAATATAAATAAGGCGGAAATATTTCAAAATGGTCTGCATATTATGTACATCTACTACGTAGATATTGAATGTATTTTAAATACTCTATTTTAAAAAATACTGCAATTATTGTTTTAATTCAAAAGTACTATACAAAATAAATATTAGTAGGGCCATCCACAACAAACAGCCTACATACTAAAATCATTTACCTACCACAATTATATTATCTACAATAATTTTGGCATAGGCCACCTTTCATAAAATGTGATTTATTCATAATTCATACTCAGGCATGCGGCGTGAACCTAACATCTAAAATTCATTGTTCATTTACTTTCAGTTTGTATACCTGCATAAACCTAAATTCTTTCAAATTCCTGTATATAAAAATATCATCCCAATAAATGATATTTATTAGAAAATGAATAATAATTTAAATACATGTAAAGAGGTGGACGGATATCTAAGATGCCTTCGATAATACTAACTCTAGAATTTCAATCTAAGAGTAGCTGTATGTTAAACATTTCCTCTAACTCTGACCTATTGAAATCTGGGGCAATGATGAACGGGCAAAGGTAGAAGGACAGTTCCTTGAGATTAGGTGCACTAGTTTTGATTACTTTAGCGACCTGCATAGTGACGTGCAAACATCTAGACATGCTCAGGTAGGTCAGGTGATGAAACGTGTTGTTAGAAAAATATGCAAGCAAAGCACTAGTGGAGAAATATCCGTGCCGTAACTTGAGTGACTGCAAATTCTTGAGCCTGTACAAATGCAGCAAACTTGAATCAAATAAGGTTTTGCATGTCATGATGTGGAGGACCTGTAGTAGTCGGCAGTTGGATATGTACCTCATTATGTCATCATTTAATGTATCACCATAGATGTGCAATGCCCTTAAGGTGGCCTGTTTGGTATGCAGCAATGATTCCAGAAAGTCTGCAGGGATGTTTTTCATTTTCTCCATATTAATACTAATTAAATTCGTACATTGCAACATGCTGTACAGACTGTTCTGTGTTAATGCAAAATTAGACAGGATGAGCGTCTCAAGATACTTCAATTTTTCAAATGGCAAATGATAAACAAAATTTCCATTGGCATTTTCAGGATTTTGTACTATCAGAGAATTGCGGAAACTCAAAAATTTCAAATTAGGCCAGTGATGTAGGTCGTCAAATATACAGCTATCGACTTGAGATATACTTATTTCTAGGTGAGTCAAATTAGGACAATAGCTTATTAGGGAAGCCCTGACTTGAGAATACAATTTGAAATACTGTAGTTTGACATTTTTTAAATACTTAGCAACAAAAGGCACAATGTTCTCACTTATCCTGACATAGTTCTTCATACAGACAATCAGGCGTGTGTTGTCCCACACGCATGGAGTTAAACAGAGTTGCTGCCACCTCATGCATACTTTAGCTACAGCCAAGAGAGACTCGAAATCTATCATGGAAAATATGTAAATAAGTATTTCATTTGGCAGGTCATTTATGGTCAGTGTGTGGGTGCTGCACTGCGGGACTGCAGTCATCTCGAGGTGCACCATCCTCCGTCGCCGCACCCTTCTCTATAGCACCCCTGGAAGTGTAGATTAATTTCTTTCAAGATTGATCAGGAAAATGAATAACACGAACTAGTAGGTGATGAGTAAAAACACGTGGAGCACGATATAATTTACTTTTTGACAATGGAACAGAATTCGGACTGTCGCTAATATAACAGGACAAAGCATAATAATTAAATCAGGTAAGGTCATGAACCTTGAACAACTGTAACAGACATACGATAAAACTGGTTTGATTATAATATTAACGAACTTTTTTACATTAATAGTGTACTGGACATCATACCTTACGATTAGCTTGCTTCGTATTCGAGAAAATTTTAATGTTTGCTTTAATAAAATCATAATTTATGTAAACTTGGTTTCTAAATATAGATGCTACAAACACAACGTAAAAAATACTTCAAAAAGTAATACTGTTCATTTGGGGTGAAATAAGTCATCTTAGAACAGAGCAGCAGAATAATTAACACATTTTTTGGAGGAAATATTAAAAATAACTTTCATTTTTGATGCTATTTTTGTATGACGTTCGTTTTTTTTATTTGACAGTTTTTTTTAATTGTTCATGACCATGGATACAAATCGAAATCTTAAATAATGGTAATATTCAATTCTTCTTTAAAATGCTGGTGTGAGACATTTCAATGCTATCTGGGAGAATCTGCCACGCTTCTGCATCGTCCGAACCAAAGAAGAAGCGTCCCGGACGCAGTATGACTCTTCAAATACCAGCCAAGTACGGATCGGGCTGCAACGTCTTATTTGACTTTATTTCACTGTCCCACACATTAATCACACGTTGTAGACTTTCTTCGAATAAAAAACACAATTTTTAATAGGAAATGACCACTGTAAAGCATTTTGCAAGACAAAACGAAAAAAGCCGCCGTGCACGCTTCAAAAGCGCGGCAAAAACTCCCTATTTAACAGTTGACGCGTTTCGTTTCAGCATACAATCGTTTCGTCTCTTTATGTTGTATGTTTTGTTTTTGTCCTGGGTGTGCAATAAAGTATATTTGTATTTGTATTTGTATTTGTACAATTTTAATAATGGCGTCAATTCCTAAGTCGCTAAATCTAGTTAAAATTAAATGGAATAGTCACGCTCACTCATATACTAGATTGAGTACGAGTGAGCGGGACGTTTTGTTTAGCAATCATCGTTAAACTTGGCGGCCACCTCGGAATTGATGCCACTATTAAACATTTTCATCTAAATATATTGGACTATTATTTCAATATTGCACCCAAAAACTCATTAAAAGAATATAATTTCGATACAAAAAAATTTTAAATCAGTTTATTGATAAATATGAATGGAATAACAAAACGTTTCATAAAATTTCTAATTTCATAAAATAAAATTGAAGAAGTCTTCTATGACTGGTATCGCACAGATCAAAGATAGAGCTCAGAATCCTTGAGCTCGGTCACAAATATAATCTATTTTTAACTATACAAAACAAATTAAAAATGATACAAATTAGGAAAGAAAATGTCACGGAAATAAACAATGTCGCGTAATCTTTTTTTTTAATTCTAACGACACTAAACGACAACTTGGACCACGCACTGTTGTCATCGGAGTTTTGACGAGCTGGACGCTTCACAAGTTTGTATTTTCAGTTATTTAGGTATTTCATGGTCGTAGAAAAACACGTAGAATGAAAGGCCCAAAATTTATACTTGTTGTAAGAGTTGTAGGTATTTAGATCTGATCTACCTACGACAATTTAGAAAACAGGTGGTAAATACGTAACAGCCGGGGTAGACACTGTGCCCTGTGTTGGGCCACTGGGGCTAGAACCTGGGGGAAGATACCCTGACGTTGGTGTGGGTGCTGGAGTATTGGGGGTTGGGGAGTTAGGGGAAGGGGACGGGGATGGGAAGGAAGGGGATGGATTTGGCGGGAGATAGCCTGTGGTAGGGGTTGGCGGGGCTGTGCTAGGCACTGGGACTGGAGAAGGGCTAGGAGAAGGACTTGGTGCGGGTGGCAAGTAGGAATCTGATGGTTGGACAGGTACTGGTGTTGATCCTGGGGTAGATCCACCAACGGTTATAACACCACCGCCACCGCCACCGCCGCTGCCGCCTAAGGGCGGTAAATACTTCGGTGCGTTAGTCGATACTCCTGTAGATGTAGTCCCGATCGTTGACGACGTAGATGATGTCCCATAGTTGTATCCTGTCGCGCCTGTAGCACCAGATGCAGAGCTGGAAGCTGTTGTAACTTGCGTTGCTGTGGTGCCTTGAGTCCCGGAGCTATATCCACCGCCGCCGTAGCCACCAGTAGTTCCGACTGTACTTCCTCCAGCTGTCGTTCCTGAGGTTCCATAGTTATAACCTCCTGAGCCGCCGCTGTATCCGGCTGAACCTCCCCCGCCCGTTCCTCCGTATCCCCCTGCAGTTCCGCTTCCTTGACCCCCTCCCGACCCGCCTGATCCCCCTCCGTAACCTCCGGAACCTCCGCCTTGTGCTCCATAGTTGTATCCTCCTCCAGAAGTAGATGCAGTGGTACTGGCCGTAGTCGAAAACCCGATGTTGACGGTGTCTGCTCCCCCCGCTGGCGCCGGGTAAGCATAATACATCTGCTGCGCCTGTGTCCTGTCAACAGTAGGGGCTTGAGTGGACACAGTAGGTCTTGAGGGCAGCTCGAATGCGACACTCGGCCGGTTATACACGTACCCGTCTTGCCTCTTCTCACGGACATATCCTGACGTGTAGAACTCCGCAACGTCCGATCGTAAAGGGACTGCGACACTTGAATTCAAAATTAACATTAATAGTAGCTTGACAGTGGATTTAGTTTCTGGACGCATTTTTGGTGAACCATCGGTATGAGAGTTAAAAAGACGATTTGTGCTTTGTTCGACTCTATTTATAGTAATTTCGAGGAAGCTATCTCGTTGTTATGAAATCCTTCCTCAAGTTAACCCTAGAAAGTCTGCGTAATATTTCATACAAAAGAAAACAAAGTCGTTTTCATACTTTATCGCCTTATTTGATCATTAATTGATTTATCAGATCAAGGTGTATAAGAGAGGCAAACGTTTCGTCTCTCCAGTGTCACCAAATCTGACACCGATGTTGGTTCCTCCAACTGTTATTTTAATTTTATATACGCAATTTACCGGAGGAAGCCGAAAACCTGAGAGACCGTGGGATATGATAACACCAACAGAACCTGATGGTGAGCACTAAGGAGGCCTCCCTTGTTTCTATTCCTATGTCCAATACTGGACTCAACAGGGTTGCCGATGATGATAAACATTAAGCTTGATTTTGCCCTAAAGTAAAAAAAAACATTTAGTAGTGGGATCGACAGTTGAAGGGTTTGTTTACAATGATAAACTATTATGCGGT
Source organism: Hofmannophila pseudospretella (assembly GCA_947369225.1). NCBI lineage: Eukaryota > Metazoa > Arthropoda > Insecta > Lepidoptera > Oecophoridae > Hofmannophila > Hofmannophila pseudospretella. Next base: position 4,067,686 of record OX376321.1, on the reverse strand, counting down.
TTTATTAAATTACCAACAAGAAAATTAAGTTATTTCGTAGTTACTTAGTTTTACTAGCACTTATTTTCAATTATGTCAAGGCTCGAATAAAAATTAGAAACATCTAAATTAGGTACTTTCTAGTTTAATGCCAGACCTACCACAGGCATAGCGTAGAGGATATTAGGGTTCAATTCCGTAGAATTGAATATCTTGAATTCTATTCGAATACTATTTCTATAATATCATCCAATACATATAATCTATCAACCGTTGGAAGTATCCACAAAGCTATAGATACCTTATAGCTTTGTGGATACTTCCAACGGTTGATAGACTATATGTATTGGATGGACATTATAGAAATAGTATTTCTGTAACAACCTAACCTAACCTAACCTAACATCATGGGCGTACCAAGGAGAGGGAGGAATGGGGTTATAATGAAAGAGACAATACCTACCGATAGACATACCTTCCGACATACCCTAAAGATAGGAGATAGGGGCTTGATATGTAATTGGTCCTTGGAGCCGGATTGTATTGACGTCAGCTGAACGGTGGAATTCAATCTTCCTAAATTAGTGTCTCTGAATTTAATTTAGGAAGGTGTAATAGCATTCAGGATGAATATTAAAAGGGCGCTTTATTTTACAGGCTTCCTGAATTCAGCGTACTTTAATAAAATAAACTAACAAGCGCTTACGTCGTCTATTTATGTGAATTCAAGAATCTTTGGTTCGATTTTTGACTCCATCAAATGCTAATAGGTTACCTACCTATATAACATACACATACATATACCTACGTATATTAGAATTATTTAAGAGATTATTTAATTAAGAGCGTCGGTGGCGTCGTGGCTAGGACGTCGGACACCCATGCTGGAGGTCCCGAGTTCGAAACCAGACAATGCCATGTACCAATGAGTTTTTCGATTTTCTCGAAAGACTTAAGTACATTTACCGACTGCTCTGACGGTGAAGGAAAACATCGTGAGGAAACCTGCACATTGAGATAACCAGTGTGTGAAACGGGGAAGGCAATGGCAAACCACCTCATTAAATCTGCCACGAGAGTCGTTCTTTGTGATTAATTACCTATGATCGGAGTAGGTGGGGCTGTTTTTTGTACTTGCCACATACGGTCATAATATGGAAGTATGCCCAATAATCCCGGGATTTCCGGGATTGAATAAATATATTATTTAGATTTTTAACGCTATATTTGTTTTGATACACATTTAAGATTGGTGGCGAAATATTTTTTTTTAAGATTCAAGGCGCTAGTGTACCTATGGTAGTGTTTTAACTTCTTCGTAAGTTCACAATTTAAAAAAAATCGTAATCCGCCGAGTAAGGGCGAGGTTTATAAAAGTAATTTACAACATTTGCTCGATAACTTAAAACGGGATCCCGAAATCATATCCATTTTACACGAACGTTTCTGCCACGCACCTGCAAAATGTGGAACTCTCTTCCACCCGACGTTTTTCCACAGCGCTATGACATGGGATGCTTCAAAAAGAACGTTAAAAAAGTCCTCTCCCTCCACGGCCGGCAACACACAAGCAATACCCCTGGTACTGCACGTGTCTCTAGGCGACGGTGACTACTTACCATCAGGTGGCCCGTCTGCCTGTTTGTCGTAGCTAATTTATATTAAAAAAAAAAAAATATATTAATATAACCTTTGAGGACATTGACCCGAAAGAGCCCTACCTACTCCGATCAGTGTTAATTACTTAGAATGATCACGACTCTCAGCAATGAGGAATACGACTTAGAAGAAGAGATTAGATTAGTATTATGGAGTGAACTAAATATGTATCATTATTTTTAGTTTTTGTGTGGCATTAAAGTGGTTTTTTGTGGCATTAAAGTGGTTTTTTCTTTCTTTCTTTTGACTTTTTTTTCTTTCATTCTATATGAGACTCGCTCAAGCATAATTACGCGTATGTAATTAATTACCTACCATGTGATATTTTTTGTAATACAAACACTGTATTAATAACTATTCTCTGACACTGTCATGCATATCATACTCTCTCATATATCTGTAGGAGGTATATAATTTTCTGTGTCAGACATAACAGCTATATCTATTTGTACGGGTATGTCGTGATACCAACGCAGTGAAAGGAGCTGTTTTGAGGCTAAGATAACCGGCAGAGTCAGTTCATGTTTCCGCCTCCAACCTGGCAAACGTTCATTATTTATCATCGTTATTTCAGTATGTGTATTTGTTTATTCAATTTGTTATTACACTCTACAAATATAACTAGGTACAGTTTTTATAGAGCTACATATGTAAGTATACACTCACACAATATAATACAGATACCTTTTTCACTTTTAGTTGAATTTACTTATTTGTGGAGGGTTTTTTGTTTGTTTTTAGAGTGGATCGACCGCAAGGATAAATTATAGATATAACTAATACCTATCGTCTTTGGCCCACTGCTTATTTCATCATTTTTCGAAATATAACAGTTCAATAGAGTTCAAATTCAAATTAGCATCAGTTATTTTTTTGGAAAATTGTTGTTGCAGATATGACGAAGGCGTGTAATAATTGTATCAGATAAGGACGCCGGCAATAAATAAAAATACCAACCATACCTACCTAGTTACCTACATAGCAAATAAATATTCTTTATCTAAAAGCTGTAAATATCAAACGATTTTCAAACTTTTACGCTTACGCGCCCCTGTAAATTAATAGATCCCTCCTTACTATTTTCTGCTCTCTATCGGGTGCTTTCTACTTTTACAGATTGTTAATATAAAATGGGTCTGAAACTGTACGCCGTGTCCGATGGACCGCCCTCTCTCTCCGTGCGTCAGGCCCTGGCCAAACTGGAGATTCCATTCGAGTTGGTCAATGTGGACTTTGGTAAAGGGGAACACATGACAGAGGAATACGCTTTGGTAAGAATATTTCCTTTAATAAATTAGAAAAAGGGTGATTAATTTTCCGCGAGTAGGACTTGAACCTGCGACCTTGCCGTTCCGTGGCGGTGCTCGGAACGGGAAGGTCGCAAGTTCAAATCTTGCTCGCGGATTTTTTTCCTAATTTATTTAAATATAGCTACCTAGCACGAAAAATGCATAATAAATAAAAAATATTTCCTTTACTAGAAAATAGCATGTACAGTGAAAGACGCAACAAGCTATACTCAGTGGAACCCTGTCGTAATAAGATTTGTTATAATTTCTTAACATTCATATGAATGTGTCAAATAAAATGAAAGCGACAAATTACCAAGTGTAGCCTGATGTGTTGTCCACTTTACAACAACGATAACCTATTATCATGGATTATTTAGAATCATGTCTAGATCATACTATTACTATTCAATTTCATCTAATACATCACTGAAATTGATAGAACTTTGTACTCACTCATACTGAACTTGAAATACTACTATGGTCTGCGAGTATTATGCCCTTTTTAGTCCTAATACGAGTATTATAACAATTGTTGCAGATGAATCCACAAAAAGAAATCCCTGTTCTCTATGACGACGGATTCTATTTAGGCGAGAGCAACGCTATTCTTCAATATATTTGTGATAAATATAAGCCTGGGAGTCCTCTTTATCCAACAGATCCTAAAGCGAGGTAAGTACATATCTATTTAAGGTACATTGCATAACACAAGAAGAAGAATTTAGGCCACAAGTGTGTTTTTGCAAGGTTGGCGGGCGTGGGGATGAGCGATCTTTTTATTTAAATTGTGGCTGTGTTGAAAATTACTTGTTACAAAATAAAACGATATTGGGCTGAAATGTTGACGAATATCGTGAAAGTAAATCTACTTTGGCGAGTCAAAGGTAGACTCGAATTTCTAAATACCAATAATTTAATTTTTCAATTTACAGGGCCATCGTTAATCATCGTTTATGCTTCAACTTATCTACGTATTATGCCAACATTTCAGCTTATACAGTAAGTAAACTTAGAATTGCTTAGCTTAAAATATAAAAAAACAGTAAGTCCAAATTCTCAAACGATTTATTTATGTCTGAATGTGTTTATTTCTAGATGGCGCCAATATTCTTCGACTACGAGCGCACACCACTGGGTCTGAAGAAGGTGCACATGGCTATGGATGTATTCGAGACATACATGACGCGTCTGAGCACCAGCCATGCCGCAGCGGAACAGCTGACTATCGCTGATTTCCCTCTCTTCAACTCCACTATGACTCTAGAAGCCATCGACTTTGACTTTTCAAAATACGCAAGGGTATGTTTTATTTTAACTGCTTATTTTAAATAGATAGGTATGAGTATCGGCACGTAAATAAAATGCTGTAAAGTTACGCAGAATCGGTGCGTAATAGCAAAAAATTAGAGAGGCACGATTAATAAAAGTACATTTTCCGATATTAACATTTAACATGTGCAAAGAGGCCTGCGCTGCTATATTCACAGCATTTTGGTTGCGTGTCGATACTATAAATGAAAATTTCAAAAAATAAAAACACACCTAGAACTAACATTTTATTGTACAGATTCACAAATGGTACAACAATTTTAAGAAGAGTTATCCGGATCTGTGGAAAATCTCAGAAGCGGCTATGAAAGAGATTCAGCACTTCGCTGCAAATCCTCCTGATTTGAGCAATTTGAACCACCCGATCCATCCAATCCGGAAAATTAATAAATAAGCTTAGATAGAGATACCTACAGGCAAAGTATTATATACCCTGACCAGGAAAATAAAAACCCTGCCCCGAGGGCGCCACTGGTATACTTTTATAATCTGTGTTATGGAGATCGAGATTTTATTTAATTCCGCAATATGCCGAGGGTTTTTATATTTCTGGTAAAGCTTTACAATAATAATTATTTGCAATATTTATGAGGTCCTTCTATTTTTCGCCAGGGACATGACAATATACTATGTCTAGATTTTTAATGCTGATGTTATAATTTCATTAAAAACTTATTGACATACGGCAACTTTATCCCGACCCAGAAACGCATCTCTTCATGTATCCAAGACATGCGAAGGTGCAGCAGTCAGAATGATTCATACACTGAAAGTAAAGCATAAGAAATATATTATAAATAAATTATTTACATAAACAAAATGTGTACTTTTCTCTTATAGAGTTAAGTATTTGAAATAGGTATGTAAAACCAGCCTGGGTTCTTCTGTTGAGAACCCTAGCGGAAACAACAAGTAAGGGTACCTAGCAGTCGGGAAAAAGAAGTAAGATGGGGTGGGGAATGCTTCCCTAAATAACACGATGATGCCTACCAGTCCAGCCGTTTGACTTAAAAGGTACGTAATTTAATATCTTTAAGAAACTCAGCACGAACGTCAGGGGTCTAAAACTTCTCATATTTCAGTTTGAGTACCGCTGACTTAGTGCGATGTAAGTGGAAGAAACATCAAATAATGAGAACCTAATGACAGAAAACAAAAATCATATGGAAATAAAATATCATTGCGTTGCGATTTGGTATTAGTGTATGGTAAGTTGCCATTATTTAATTTATAGGTACAATCCGTGGCACTAAGTTGAACAAGAATGTCCGCGCAGGTACAATTGTAGACAAAAGTGTTAAGACGGATGGTCCGCGGTGGCCGAGATATTCAAAAATCTTAAAAGAAAAACTGTGATTACGCCGTATTTAGACAGATGTTTTGATGAAGTGTGAAAATGGAGTGAAGTAATCATAGTAATACTAATATTTCAAGAATACATTGAGATTAATGCAAAATCACATTTAATCAAAAAAGTCCATCTAAAACGGATTTTTGTATTTCGCGAATAACCGTGGTGTGGTATGTGGTCGTTAGGGATAATTAAATAGAATAGTTAAAGAATACAAATAAGAATTTAATACATCAACAGTGAATGTACATATTTAATCACTGTCACTCATTGACATGACACATTCTACATAATTTCCGAGTGGTATGGGACTAGAACTTAGACCAGGACCTGCGACATCATCATCTGAGTCAGTTGACGAATCCGATTCAGAATCACTGCTGTCCGAATCTCCAACTCGTATGATAAGTACGTCCGTCATTTCGTCGATGACGTGGTCGCTTTTGACGTAAGCTTCTTCGATTGTTTTGGCTTTGTCGCACAGCTTTTTCCAATCACATGGTTCCATCGCGTTTACTTTTTCCTTCACCAACTCTATGACACGAGGCACATTCCATTGTTCATTTTTGCTGCTAACATAACCCTTTATAGCTGCCCATGCCATTTCTATTGGATTCAGATCTGGATAGTAAGGCGGCAGGCGAAGTACGTCATGACCATGTTCGTTAAAAATCCTATCAATGCTAAATGTTTTGAAGCGGTCTTTGTTACTTTTTATTAATTGGTATAACTGAGGCTTTAACATTTCAGGCGTAAATGGTATTCCTTTTTCTGAGAGCCAAGCCTGCATATAAGCTTTCTTCGTGTTCGAGTTTGGTGCTAAATCATGTTCCTTGTTGTGGTATGAGGCATTGTCTACAACCACAATCGATCTTGGGGGAAGATTCGGTAGCAATTGAGTTCGGATCCACTTCTCATAATTTTCAAAGTTTATGTCATCATGATAGTTACCGGATACCGTCAGTCCTGACTTCAACGTTAACAAGGCGTTAGGCACAAAACCAGCCTCTGATCCGGCATGTACGATAACAACACGCTGCCCTTTTGATATGAGTTTTTTTAAACCCTTAGTGGACACATCTGTTGTGTGAGTAGCGTGAACATATGACTCATCTGTATATATAATTGGTCTGTTTTGTTGTCGGTACTGTCTTAGTTTTTGTAAGTAATTTATTCTTAATAATCTAATGGCTGATGTTTCTATTAAAATTTTCCTATTATTCTCGGTGGCTTTCCACTTAAATCCGAGTTCCTTAATTATGCGGCGGAGACTTTTTTCTGAACCTTGAAAATTTATTTCGGAACGTAATTTTGCACGAAGTTTACCCAGGGTCGGCAATTCGTTTTCCGTTATGTGAAAATTGTGTATGCATCGTTTTATTACCCCCTTGTCGAAATCGTCTATGCCTGTGACAGGTTTTACTCGTTGTCTCTTTTTACCTGGGGTACTAAATGCAACTATAAATTCTGATCTTTTACTTTCTTTTACAATCCTTCTAACTGTGGATACAGATTTATTTGTAGCTTCTGCTGTTTTTTTCTGAGAATCAGTTATATTATTTTCTTTTAAAAAATAGTTAAAAACATCAAATACCATCCTTCTCTCCCGTCTCCTTAAAGTTGGTTGTCGTCGAGGCATTTTCTTTCCTTAATTAAATTAAATGCTCATACATTTGACACAAAAATAAATATAAACGTCAAACAACTAAAAACTTTGTGCGCGATTGTACTCTATTGTATTTTTATTAAACGGACTAAACTGACGTTTCCTGTGTTGCCAGTTTTTGATGAAATAAAAATAGTGCTGTTACCAAAGATCGAGTTCAAAACTGACCAATAGTTCACCAATCAAAGTATATTTTATTTTCTTCTGTAATGTCGTGATTTTTTTTTGTAAATTAAAAAGTTAAATCGCTCACTTTGTATGGAAACGAAATCCATCTTCTTTCAATATAATTTAACATTATATTTTTGGCTTACTGTTTGGGTGAACTAAGGGAACTGATTCATAAGTGAACTGAACGCATCACTATAACATTAAATATGGCAACATTATTTTACTAAGTGACATTAGCACCTGTCAGTTTAATCCGTCTAATAAAAAAATCTACTTTAGGGCCGCAAGGAGCGTGCGCGGGTGGCGTGGGACGGAAAGCGACTGCGCGGGGGTTGGCGGCGCTGCGTTGCTATCGAGGCTCATAAGTTGAACAATGGCCTTGAATGCGCAGTGACAAATGTTCGGATCTCAAACGAAGTGCGGTATGAGGTGCGACGCACGTTTTTTTGTATCTGCGCGGACGACCGCCATTTTAGTTCAACTTATGTGCCGATTGGCCGCGGATGTAGTATGTCGCAGCCCCTCGCGTCGCACCTCATATCATAAGTCATACCTCACTCGATTGAGACCCGAACATTGTCACTGCGCATTCAATGCCATTGTTAAACTTATGAGCCGCGATCTGTACCTACTCTTTTATTTAAGACAGGATGTAGGTACTTACAAATTCACCAATCTTAGCACACTGTCTCTCATCTCCATCAGTAACAGAATTAGTGCTTGCTACCTCCACTGGCGACACCACATTGGTTACATCAGATTCCTCGAACACTTTGTCGTGAGGAACCGGCACCTCCTTTGTGTTGACGTCATCGGTTGCCCTGATCAGATTACCGCTCACGTATTCACCGACGAATGCAAAGCAAAGGACCAGCAGAATGGTTGAAACACGAGCCATTGTGAATAGATGCAATTGGGTACTGGTTAGGAACAATGTGACACTAGTCGGCAGTGAGCCAGTGACAGTGATATTAGCCAGTTATAGGGAGTGGTGTCGACATTCCTCCACATTTACGAGCACACCAACACACACCCGCATGTGCCTTGATAACACTTTGCAGCTGTAAACATACCTATGCAACAGGATGTTTTTTTTTAAATCGATGATTAATGTAACGATGGGTTTATACCGATAAAAGAATTATGTCTAAAAGTAAGATTGTTTGTGTAGTTTTCCTGTCCAAATCCATATGAGGCAGTTTAGGGTCTTTCGTTTTCAAACGTTCCGAAAGAAAAGTTTTGTTCTCTTTACCTTAATGGAAAACCACGAGTGCAGGTTAATTAACTGGTACCTTTAAAATACCTATAATACTAAAAAACATACTACTGGTGCAGTGGAAGATATTTTTTTTTAAATTGACTACTAAACTCGCATTTGACCTCGATCTCGCCTGATGGTAAGCGACGATGCGGTCGACGATGGAGCATACGGGTCTAGTAAATGCCTATTCACTCTGGCCTTGAAGATCCCAAGGTTGTTGGTTTCGGGAAATACAGACGCCGGCAGGCTGTTCCATTCCTTAGCCGTTCGCATAATGAACGAAGAAGCAAATCGCTTCGTACGAACAGATGGGATATCAACAACATAAGGATGGAACCCCTCCCCGCGCCTGGTAGTCCGAAGGCGGAATGGAGATGCTGGAATTAGGTCGTGCAATTCCGATGCGCACTCTCCGAAATGTATCATATAAAATACCGATACACAGGCAACCCTGCGTCGATGTTCCAGACTACTACTACTACTACTAGATACATCACAGATACTCGGTAAATCAAGCTATACTCTGTGAAACTCAATAGCTGCAGGTTTAGTTACTTACTTAATTATTTCTTCACTTCGTATACGAAGTAAATGTGACAAATAAGCGGCAAAGTACCAAATCCTGATGTGTTGGCCACTGTACATTAATAACACCTTGTAATAAGTATAATACCTATATTATGGGGTTTTATCTTCTGGTACCTGCGACGAGAACAAGAAGGTGGCCAACAAATCATAAAGCCATCATAAACCGGAACGGAATATTCACGACTTGCAGTTGCAGTGAAAAATCATATAAATATAGGTTCTTGTAATGAATTAACAGAAGCTTTCTTCCAAGATACTATCGAACTAAATCAGTGCCAATTAGAGCTATTCAAATGATCAAGATCACTCTCTATGTGACCTCAATACGAGTATCGATTATCCTGGCCATACATTTTTCCAACTAATCTGTCATTCGAACAAACACAGTATTGCGACATTGAACAGACAAAACACTATTTGACCTTATTTTTGTAACCTAGCACCGTAACATAACGCACAGACTCATTTAGGTATTCAGGTTGATGTCTGGGATTTTACCAGTCAGAAAAGTTTGGTAGTGATTGTCAAAGAACGAATTCACCACACCCTTGCACGGAATGTTTAAAAGTGACAAAGGGCAATGGCAGCTGAGGCATAGGATACTAACATTGAAGTTAGAACTAAAATTTAATAGGTATAATATTTACGACCATTTTGTCGGAACTGCGGTAGTAACTTCAGGAATTCAAACAGGGTTATTAAGGTTAGCCACTAACCATACGATAAGCAAGCAAGCAATGCTAGCCTAAAAACACTACTTATCCTGTCGGCATCCTTGTGGGGTTTTTAACAATAATGTATTTTTGGCGGGGCTAGCGTGCGCGCGTGATCCCGCGCGTAAAATATTTTCAAGTGGGAGTCGGTAAGGAACAGTTTGAGATCTGTTAGGAATTAAAGGAAAGTCTATTGTTTCTCAAAGAAACTTTCGATTTCTGTAGTAATTCTATTGCATTCTGTTGTCGTTCACTTGCAAGTTGCTATTTTATTCAGTCATTTATATCCAACTGAGCTTTCGCCAATCCTGAGACGAATCAATGAATTTTTTAACATTTAGTTAATTATTTTATGCCACAATCTTCTTCTTCAATTTAAGAGCTATGCTCTTGTCGGTGTAGTAAACGCCACTGTGTCCTGTCTAGGGCCCTTTCCTTGACCTCCTTATACGACGCAACGCCAGCCTTCTCTTTGATTTGATCGAAGTAGCTTATCCTCGGTCTTCCTCTTCCCTGCTTGCCTTCAACTTTTCCTTCTATAAGGTTTCTTATGTATTCGTCGGGTCGTATAAGGAGGCCCACCATATTTCCCCTTCTATTTTCAATAGCCTTTAAGATGTTTCTCTTTTCTTTTACTCTCGTCAGTACCTCTCACTCTCTCAGCCACAATACAGACATTTAAATTAATAAGAGTCCTAGTTAGTCTGTGCCTAAAGTGTGAAAAGAAAACGCATTCAACTGAAACATGTTTTGAAGGTTGAATGACTCCGTGCAGAGTCAGCAGCAGCATGAGGTGGTAACGTGGTAACCCTTTTACCTGTTTCTGCGAAGCAGCAAGGCTTGAATTGCTGTGTTTCGGTGGTTTCAGTTTGAAGGCAAAGAGGCCAGGATCCCAGAGGCATCTGAAGTCCTCAAAGTTATCTATTTCCTAATATAATAAAAAAAACATGCTGGTATTTTAAACAATTTTATTTTAATATCTATTGAAAAGCCCTCCTAGTCCAAGACCGCTACGTCTTTTTGGCGCCTCAGTCGTTTTCCTGGTAATTTGAACAACTTCCCGGGTTGCCTCAGTAGTACGGCCACCCAGCCCGCTCAAGAGGTTCGGCACGATCGGTAGTTTGGGAGCCGCTGGCACCGGCAGTACTGGTGGCACTGGAACTGGTAAGGGTACAGTAGGTACGGGCAGAGGTAGCTTGGGCAGATTCAGCAGGTTTCCGAGGATCCCTTTACAGAGAGCGCCTGTTACTCTGTCAGCTATGTTGCCCCAAAGGCCCATTTGGCAGAACCTAAAATATAAACATTATTGGAGTTACAACTATAGTAGTTATGCCTCTACATTACTCTACCCTGCCTCATCTTACCGAATGTAACTTATAACCACAGACAAGTTCTTTCTTACACAATTGGAATAGCGGCTTTATCATTGATTTCTTGCCCAACCCTACCTTCCTTCTAAGTCGCGTTCCTCATTGCTGAGGGTCGTGATCATTCTAAGGAATTTATCACATAGATCGACTCTCGTGGCAGTTTTAATGGGGTGATTTGCCATTGTCTTCCCCATTTCACACACTGGTTATCTCAGTGTGCAGGTTTCCTCACGATGTTTTCCTTCACCGTCAGAGCAGTCGGTAAATGTACGTAAAGTCTTTCGAAAAAACCGAAAAACTTATTGGTATATGGCATTGCCTGGTTTCGCACTCGGAGCTCCCGCATGGGAGTCCTACGTCCTAGCCACGACGCCACCGACGCTCTACAACCCTTGCCCAACCCTACCTGTTCTAAAATGATACTGAATTTGGCATCACAATTTTACCAATTGTACATAATTCATCTTGATTACTATTACTTGCAAGTTCCCTTTAGGTTCACTTCTCGAGTGGTCGTTTTAGCACATGACGTCTTAGGAACTGAAGCAACAAAGTGAACAATTTAGGAAATGGTATTTTTAGGAGTGGCCCTTTTAGAACTGAAACAACAAAGTGAACAATTTAGGAAATGGTATTTTTAGGAGTGGACCTTTAAGAACTGAAGCAACAAAGTGAACAATTTAGGAAATGGTATTTTTAGGAGTGGACCTTTTAGGAAGTGGACGTTATGGGAAGTGGACCATTTGGAAGTGGACGTTGTGAACCTAAACGATTGCAGCACAGTATTCTTGTGTATCTATCTACATATTATTTACCTATTGCTGGGTTGTAAAGTATGATCAAATAAAGTTCTATCCATCTATCTATCTATATCTTAGACTACAAATAACACTTGCCCTAATTTCATATCTTTATTTATTTTCTCGATAAAATATAAAGATATGAAACTCACCTAAAGTCCTTATCCAACGTAATGTCTTCATTAATCTTTATGAACTGCTCGTTATCTTTGGAGAACGGCAAGAAATTCAACGATTTCGTCTTATTCTTCTCTTCAGAGTTCAGGTCATGGGCGAACTTCGAGATGAGGCCCACGAAATTGTCGCGGACTTTGGCGTCTGTGCTCGTAACATCATTTTCTACAGATTTTCCTGTGTCGTCTAAGGGCTCGAATATGTAAGCCAGTTCGTCTCCATGTGCTGGGCCTGAGGTCGCGGCCGTTCTTTCTTCTACGCCATCCTTATTGCTGTCATCTGAAAAATAATTTACTTTTTAGATTTCTTTTCTTTTGTCAGAGAAGAGCGCGAGCGTCGAGCCTCACGACCTACAGGGGGGAGCATATCTCGCTCTAGACCCCGCTGGATCCGCCACGGGCATAAGATAACGCGGTCACACATAGAGATTCAAAGATTTCAAGTCTTCCTAAATTATATTGTCTCTGACTGTTGGAAGGTGTAATAATAGCTAGGGATGTTACGGAGCTTCGACTCCGACACCGAAAGGTTGGAACTTCCGATTGATTTTACACCTCCGACTCCGACTTCGGCTCCGATAATTTTGAATCGGAGGTTATACCGAAGATTTGTGAAAAAAAAAATTAAAATTTCAATATTTTATTAAATAGTGTAGGACTACATAAAGGAATATGTTTTATTGCTGCAAACGTCATCATAAAAAATATTGGCCAGTTCAGCTATAAAAATTATAAAACGGTTTAAAGTTTGAACTTCTTCTGAACATCTATCTTCTACCTCTGCCTCCGACTCCGGTTCCGACTCCGATAAATGAAATTTAAAACCTTCGGTTTCGATCCGGTTCGGTAAACCACCTCCGTAACATCCCTAATAATAGCATTCAGAACGAATTTCACAAATGCGAACCTTTGTCAAGCGAGCTATTAAAACTTACATTGTGCTCGTTTGGTCATCGAAACATCGAATAGCAGTTCATAAAAGTGTTTGAGTCATCAACGTATTCACCGTTCAATTACATTGTTTAAACAAACCCCAAGAATGTTTTTTCTGGGTGCTTACTATTATTACACGGGGATATACCATTGTGTACTGGGGGCTTAAAGTTAGAGCATATATGGACTTACTTCCGCCATTTTATAAATTCTTCAGTAACACATCATGAAAAACTAATTTGTCGAAGTCGTTTAATGGTATTTTTTACCATGCTTTATCTCCATTTTGTTAGGTATTCACAAAGATTCAAAAGTTCGATTTCTGTGGGTTTTCATCATTGTTTTCGCATATCGAAAGACACAAAACATTTTTAAGCCCTTCTATTTGTCTACATATCCGATGTGTCAAGGAACAGACCTGTCAGAGGCACACCGGGCAGGAAGTGAGAGCCCTTGCTGAGGTTCCCCACGTGCTCGAAGCTGTACAGGAACGCTGGGCTGCCGGCACTCCACTGCTGCACGCTCTGGTATGCCGGGAAGTTGAACAGGGCGTCTCCTAGAAATTAGGAGTGCTTTGGGGTCAATTCAGACATGTTTGGATGTGCGCATTGATATGATGTGTAAAGGTAAACTGTGATAAAGAAGGCCAGCGTTGGTCAGCTATTTTTAATTTCAAACGGCTATTAATGGGAGTTGAAAAGGCCCTGCCGTAACTTGCTTTCAAATCGTCTAATATAAACACGGTAAACACCTAGGTACTATCTACCTACATAATTTATCGTTTTCAGAATTCTTTAATTATGTAGTAAGTATATTAGAGAAATCGGTTCCTCGAATGAACTTAATTTTTCGTTATATTGGGTATGCATAATTGTTGTTAAAGTAAAGTAAAAGAAGAAAGATAAGAAGAAGAAGAAAGAAGATATCGCTTAAAGCGATAAGGCCGCCTTCTTCACATTGTATTGTACCTTTCTTTATGTTGTATGTTTTGTTTTTGTCCCGGGTGTGCAACAAAGTATATTTTGTATTGTATTGTAAAAGTAAAATACAAAGTGTATTAATTTCTGGAATAATTTTTAATAAAGCTATTACTCTAACAATTTCTGGATCCAATAATAATTTTAGCCTGCGAGTTATTGAGCTGGCTGGGGCTCTCCCGCGTGGTATTATTACTGAACGTGGGTCTTGTTCACGATTCGTTTGAGTGAACTCAGGGTTCCGTCTAGAGTTTAGGTAACAGGCCCCTGAACCTTCCAACATGCACAGAGGTCGACCATCGAGGGGGTCTTAGTGGGTAAAAATCCCACATAACCTGGTCTCTCCCCCAGGAGGCTAAGTATCTTTGAAAGATTCCATTCTCCCAATAAAAGGTAGGTAAGTGTAGGTACTTACCTACCTTTTATTGGGAGAATGGAATCTGGAAAAAAAGGTAGGTAAGTACCTACTTATCCATAAAGGAAGATAATATTTGTTTGTGGTATCATGGTCTGCCTTATTAGAAGAGCGTCGGTGGCGTATTGGGTAGGACGCCGATTCCCTGGTCCGGATTCGAAACCATGTATCGAATATTATGTATCTACCTACCTACCGTGAAATATACCGTAAAACCAATGAGTTTTAAATTTTTTAACAAAAGATTTACGGTACCTACTTACTGCTCTAACGGTGAAGGGAAACATCGTGAGGAAACCAGCTCACTGATATAACCAGTGTGTGAAATTAACTATTTTCATTTATAATTCATGTATTCATGCATAATCATGAATTACATATTGATGTCATTTATTATGTACAATTATTTAGTCCTAACATTGAATGAAAACGACCGTCATCAACGAGGAAATAAAGAAGAAAGAAAGAAGAAAGAAAGAAGGTGCACAGTTGCTGATATTTGTTGTACCTATCTATTTATCTAAACAGACACCCTCTCCCGAAAAATGAAAGGCTCTTAATAAAGCTGATTCTTAGTCATATGTAGTGTAGATAAGTCAATTGTTGTGCATGATGAATAGACGATAAATCCCTTTCACGAGGTTTCAGAACCGCTTCTTCTTCTTTCTCTTCGGTTAATGGAAATTTCGATAATACGAATTCTGCCAATGACGAGTCAGTCATAAGAGTAACAAGAATTGATTGCAACCGCTATAATAAAGGCTCTCTGTTATTTTATTTAGGGACATTTACATAGTGGGAATCCCAAAACGCGCAGATATGGATAAGAGCACAAAGCGGGAAACCAGCCTTATTAACATACCTACTTCCGAGTCGTTGATAAACCAAACTGGCCAGTTTTAATACGAGCTGATAATAATATGAATTATGACATTCAGCACACGTATCCCTAAAAATAGGGAACAAAAACTTCTACCTGCTTAGCGAGGGCTGGTACAAAAAATAAAAAAGGGTCCTTTTGAAGGGATCCTTTTGCCTTAGGGACCCTTGGGTATACTATACTGTATTGTTGAAAGTTTCATTTTGCAGCTGTTGATGGTTCGTATTATTATTGCAATTTTAAAAGTTTTGGTGAATGTTGTAAGCGTTGCCCTTCAGTTGCCTAAGTACTGAATATCTTTGATCTCTGAAATAACCTTGGAAGATTAAAATTATACCAACCTAGATTCATTTCTGTGGAGATCGCGAACAAATAAAAAACAAAAAAGTGTCTACTTTTTCAACGCTGCCGTGTCAGGCCAATCTCTGTTATTTTAAGTTACACGAGTTACGTCTAGCCAGTGCGAATCGTGTTTTTTCACCCCTTTACACATTATACTAAACCCCCTTTTTTAAAATTTTGCTTCATTGTTGAGGAACTTCAATTGTCAAAGTCATGTAACTCCGACATTGGCCAGCGCAATCACACCTTACTCGTGCAACTTAAGTTGCCATAGATGTGCGTTGCGGTGGCGAGATGCCGCGGACGCGGGCTATAACAGTTAACATTAGTTACAATAGATACGCATGACCACTTCGTTGGTAAATAGATCGCCGCTCTTAAATATATTCCCGCGCACTTTCAAGTAGGGATGTTACGGAGGTGGTTTTACCGGAACCGGAGTCGAAACCGAGGGTTTTTAATTTGATTTATCGGAGTCGGAACCGGATTCGGAACCGAAGTCGGAGGTAGAAGAGATATGTTCGGAAGAAGTTCAAATTTTAAACCGTTTTTTAATTTTTATAGCTGAACTGGCTAGAATTCCTTTATGTAGTCCTACACTATTTAATAAAATATCGATATTTGAATATGTTTGCTCACACGCAAAAAAGAAATACCAGCAGATGAATCAATTAGGCAAACTAGTAATTCTAAAGAGAAACAGAAAAAAACCCAGTCGGTCAAAGAGCCAGGAAGGAATACAAATACGTGAATCTAAAGAAAAACAGGAAAAGAAAAAGGTCAAGTCAATTAGCAAAGACGAAATACAAGCAAATGAATCACGCAAGCAATCTGATGAATCTAAAGGACAAGAAAAAAAGAAAAAAGTCACACAGCGAAGTCAAAATAAAAGCTGATGAATCAAACAAGCAATCTAATCAATCTAAAAGGCAACAGAAAAAGAGAAAGAGTCAGTCAAACAGCGAAGACAAAATAAAAGCTGATGAATCAAACAAGCAATCAAATCAATCTAAAAGGCAACAGAAAAAGAGAAAGAGTCAGTCAAACAGCGAAGACAAAATAAAAGCTGATGAATCAAACAAGCAATCAAATCAATCTAAAAGGCAACAGAAAAAGAGAAAGAGTCAGTCAAACAGCGAGGACAAAATAAAAGCTGATGAATCAAACAAGCAATCAAATCAATCTAAAAGGCAACAGAAAAAGAGAAAGAGTCAGTCAAACAGCGAGGACAAAATAAAAGCTGATGAATCAAACAAGCAATCAAATCAATCTAAAAGGCAACAGAAAAAGAGAAAGTGTCAGTCAAACAGCGAGGACAAAATAAAAGCTGATGAATAAACAAGCAATCTAATCTATCTAAAGGGCAACAGAAAAAGAGAAAGAGTCAGTCAAACAGCGAAGACAAAATAAAAGCTGATGAATCAAACAAGCAATCAAATCAATCTAAAAGGCAACAGAAAAAGAGAAAGAGTCAGTCAAACAGCGAGACCAAATTAAAGGTGATGAATCAAACAAGCAATCTAATCAATCTAAAGGGCAACAGAAAAAGAGAAAGAGTCAGTCAAACAGCGAGGACAAAATAAAAGCTGATGAATAAACAAGCAATCTAATCTATCTAAAGGGTAACAGAAAAAGAGAAAGAGTCAGTCAAACAGCGAGGACAAAATAAAAGCTGATGAATCAAACAAGCAATCAAATCAATCTAAAAGGCAACAGAAAAAGAGAAAGAGTCAGTCAAACAGCGAGGACAAAATAAAAGCTGATGAATCAAACAAGCAATCAAATCAATCTAAAAGGCAACAGAAAAAGAGAAAGAGTCAGTCAAACAGCGAAGACAAAATAAAAGCTGATGAATCAAACAAGCAATCAAATCAATCTAAAAGGCAACAGAAAAAGAGAAAGAGTCAGTCAAACAGCGAAGACAAAATAAAAGCTGATGAATCAAACAAGCAATCTAATCAATCTCAAGGGCAACAGAAAAAGAGAAAGAGTCAGTCAAACAGCGAGGACAAAATAAAAGCTGATGAATCAAACAAGCAATCTAATCAATCTAAAGGGCAACAGAAAAAGAGAAAGAGTCAGTCAAACAGCGAGGACAAAATAAAAGCTGATGAATCAAACAAGCAATCTAATCAATCTAAAGGGCAACAGAAAAAGAGAAAGAGTCAGTCAAACAGCGAGGACAAAATAAAAGCTGATGAATCAAACAAGCAATCTAATCAATCTAAAGGCCAACAGAAAAAGAGAAAGAGTCAGTCAAACAGCGAGGACAAAATAAAAGCTGATGAATCAAACAAGCAATCTAATCAATCTAAAGGGCAACAGAAAAAGAGAAAGTGTCAGTCAAACAGCGAGGACAAAATAAAAGCTGATGAATAAACAAGCAATCTAATCTATCTAAAGGGCAACAGAAAAAGAGAAAGAGTCAGTCAAACAGCGAAGACAAAATAAAAGCTGATGAATCAAACAAGCAATCAAATCAATCTAAAAGGCAACAGAAAAAGAGAAAGAGTCAGTCAAACAGCGAGACCAAATTAAAGGTGATGAATCAAACAAGCAATCTAATCAATCTAAAGGGCAACAGAAAAAGAGAAAGTGTCAGTCAAATAGCGAGGACAAAATAAAAGCTGATGAATAAACAAGCAATCTAATCTATCTAAAGGGTAACAGAAAAAGAGAAAGAGTCAGTCAAACAGCGAAGACAAAATAAAAGCTGATGAATCAAACAAGCAATCAAATCAATCTAAAAGGCAACAGAATAAGAGAAAGAGTCAGTCAAACAGCGAAGACAAAATAAAAGCTGATGAATCAAACAAGCAATCTAATCAATCTAAAGGGCAACAGAAAAAGAGAAAGAGTCAGTCAAACAGCGAGGACAAAATAAAAGCTGATGAATCAAACAAGCAATCTAATCAATCTAAAGGGCAACAGAAAAAGAGAAAGAGTCAGTCAAACAGCGAGGACAAAATAAAAGCTGATGAATCAAGCAAGCAATCTAATCAATCTAAAGGGCAACAGAAAAAGAGAAAGAGTCAGTCAAACAGCGAGGACAAAATAAAAGCTGATGAATCAAGGAAGCAATCTGATCAATCTAAAGGGCAACAGAAAAAGAGAAAGTGTCAGTCAAACAGCGAGGACAAAATAAAAGCTGATGAATCAAACAAGCAATCAAATAAGTTTGCCTCTCAAAAATAATAGAACGTGTTGTACAGCATCAGCTCATGAATTTCGTGGAAAAATATAACATTCTCCCGCATATTCAGTCAGGATTTCGGGCCGGTCACAGCACTATGCACTGCACTATGTCATGTTACTGACGATATAGTGGCAGCATCTGATGAATTTTTTTTAAAAGACTGTCAAAATTATTTATAATTTACGGTTACGATTTTAGAATATATATATTTTTTAAATTGTAATCTCCTAATATCATTTAATATTGTGTATTCTATTTAGTCTTAGTTACGTTCGAATTTTTTATTATGTTTCTACTAAGTATGTAGTTAGTATCTTTTAGTTCCAACAGTCAAAATATAATGATAATTACATTTGTATTCAAAATTATTGCTACCTACCTAATTTTAATTGTTATATTGTTTAGCCCCTTGCTCATAAAGAGAATTAGAGTAAAAATTACTTCAAACACGGGTTTTTATTTTACTAATATTGTTAATAAACCTAATTCTACCCACGAGTCCAGGTGTATGGTAACTTGATATCGTTATAGGCTCTGAATTTGTTTATACCACTACACTACAGTACCTTACCTATTGACAAATTAAAATTACATTAAAAACAAATATTAAATTCTCCCTGTCACACCAATCTCATGCATCTAGCACCTACATGAGATGGACCGCATACTTATCGCGTCCTGTCTGATAGCGGCAAACTGTTGTAAGTTAAGTTACAACATGCGGCGTGGCCACATTTGTATGAAACAGTGGTTATGCCCAACTACTTTTATTCGAATAAAACGCAAAATATTATTTATTTCTGCGGATTTTAAAAGACCCTTTATGCCTGAATATTTTTATAACCTTTTTTCATACAAAGATATACTATAAAAGTTATAATTAACTCTATAGGCTAATTTGTCTATCCACAACTTCAAACTCAATTATCTCAAAACGCATTTTTTTAAGTTGCACGAGATTGGCCTGACACGGCAGAACGGTACCGATTAGGAATCGAACGTTTCTCAGAATGCACATCTATTTATGCCGAATATGGACTACACCGAACCGTACAAGTATTAATAAATCATAGGTACCCAACCTATGAAGTATGAATAGTTACCTGTAGCTTCAGCAATCTGTGCGAGCCCATCCACGGAGTTAAGCGAATTGTCGAAAAGGGCCTGGTAGTAGTCCGCCAGGGGCAGCACCTGCGTCAGGCTTGAAGAAGCCACCGGCACCAGGCCGTGGACGTTTTGCACCATGCCGCGGAGGCCACCCACCAGGTCGTTCTTAATGAAATCCTTGACGTTAGCCAGGCGGTCTGTCAGGAACTTCGAGTATTTGCCTGTAAGATGGTCATCGGTTCTTACTTAGGAGGATCTGCAGCTTCTGCTTAGGCTCAGCAGCTTATGCTCTAGTTGGATGTGAAGAGCGCAATTTGTCCTAAGTATGCCTAGGAACCAATTCGGCAGACATTATTTGTCCAGCAATAGACAGAATATAAGATACTATAACTCAAAGTTCTTATTCTGAGACTTACTCTTTATTAAACTAGGGACATTGCATGTAGATGATTGTGGGTGAATGACATGGTCTGACTGATATGGGTATCGTATAGGTGCCTAATAATCCTGAGGTGTAGAGAGGTCTAGTTGAAGTTGCTAAAGAAGTTAAGTGTATTATACCAAATATTATGCTAAAACTAGTAACAAACTAACAAATTATGTAGCACAATATGCTGCCCCAGGTCATGTAAGAAGAATACTTCGGTTTCCCAACTTGTTCAAATATATAAATAAAGAATCACTTACCAAATACGGCTCGTGAAGTCTCAGCAGATGTAACTCCAGTGAGCAAGGGCACATTCTGTCGTTTGTTCTTGAGGGAATCCGACGGTTGCTCCGACACCAGCGGTGGTAACGCTCTGAGGTCGTCTGCTCCCTCCACTCGAGCTCCTGCACCTGAGGGACATATTTCTATGGAAGTGACGCTTTATGGGGTTATTACACTATGCTGCATGCAGTATAATAATATTACGGAAGAAAGAGGGGTCGCTCGAAGACTACGTGGCAAATTTCCGTACAACAGGAGGCCAAACCCATGACATGAACTGGCAAGAATATGGGTGAAAAATTTTGCTGCTAGGATACTGATAGTACTTACATTATATTAAAAACTATTATTATCGGCTTCGACAGTAAGAGCTCTTACCAGATTGTCCAGAGATTTCTCTTAAAAACTGCTCCGTGTCCACCATGTCCATTGACATATCTTTATCCGCCTGAAACCAAGCACAACAATCAATTTAAGTACATAATTACCTAATCACACGATGATCATTACTAATAATCACAGTCAAAATTAATACCAATTACAATCAATCTACCGAACATCAAGACGAGTAATTAGTAATCTTATTATGTTTAGCTTATTATTTGTAATCTATGGTAGACGCCATCAGCAATATTATGAACCACATTTCACACAGAAAATAGCTACAGAACCAATTTACAATTCCTTTGCTAGTAGTAACTAACCTCTACGATTTTGTCATATGGCAGTTGCCTTAGACAGTTTAAAAGCTGTTCTGCCGGTTGATCTGGGCAATTTGTGCGGTTAGCCAGCTCCTTCGCATACGTCGCAGGTTCTGACTCGGATCTCACAGCCCCTGGAGACAATGGAGTGCCTGATAGTGCTACAACAGCGTTGGCACTGCGACCTTCAGTAGATAAAGCGAAGAGGGAAGCAGCGCTGCCTCCAGAACCTTGGCCCATTACCACTATTCTGGTTGGGTCGCCGCCAAAGAACTCTATGTAGTCTTTGATCTAGAACATACAATAAGTTAAAATTATGCAATTAATCATCATCATGAACCCATTCATTAACGTCCTCACCCTCACAATTGGAAATTGGGATACAAGTCTCTCCTGCAACGAGAAACTTGATCCAACGTACATTGGTGGATTTCACTTGCATATAGGAAACAAAACTAAATGATCATTGGTATCTACTTTAATCGAATCAGGGTCTCAAAAACGGAAGAAATAAAAGGTTTCAATTTCCTTACCCAGGCCATAGCAGCGCGCAGATCAAAAAGACCGGCGTTGCCCGAGGCATCTTTTTGAGCAGTGCTGAAATATCCAAGCGATCCCAATCTATACTGTGCTGTCACCAAGATCGTGTCCTTCTGAGTGAGATGTTGTCCCTAGAACGCAAATTACAATTTGGAATTATATAGATAGTTTTCGCGTCTTTGTATGGAAATTCGGCTCGAAAGACCAATACTTTTCGTACGTAAAATACTCTAAACAAAAGTTTGTCTGGAAGAGATCGCTCTTAGCGATAAGACCGCCTGGCTAGATTGTTTAAATCGCTTTGTACGCATTGTTTCACACTAAGTTTTCGTGCAATAAAATACTTGTTGATCAGTATTGGTCCTTCGAGCCGGATGTATAGAACTCACTCCGTACGCAGCTGTTGAACCACTTCGGTAATTTCCTCCGTGGATGAAGAAGATAACTGGACTACCTAAACAAAATGAAGTTTAGAGTAAGTAAGAAGTTTCAAGAAAAGTTTTGTTAGTAAATAATTCTTGTCTTGATCAAGTCTGTCCACCATGAGATGGCTGTTTGAACAGATGTGAACAGATACCTAATAATTGATATATGACTTTGTGGTGATATAATTTTGTAAATGATTTTTATTACCTGTAAAGTGTAGGTACTTTATTTATTCTTTAAGTACTATCTCAGTGGTCTGAGGTTAAATGAAACTGTTTCACGCCAAGGATCAATCTATTCATTCTTGGTTCAAGCGTTTACTTGTTTGGTTGCTGTGTTTACACCCATTTGACTGATCTCATGATGAAGGAAAACATCGTGAGAAAATATCTGAAAAAGAAACAGTTTTCCTACAATTCGTATCATTTATGGGTCATGCATGATCCAACAGTATAAATTGCATGAAGATTACAGACATGGATGAAAATAAATATAGTCACGGGGCGAGCTCCTACATAATTACAGAGGATACGAGGCTTCGCTGCTGTGTGTTCAATAATGGGATGGGTCATAAATATATTAATAAACAAAGATTTTGGAAGTCACTAGTCCGATTTCTGAGAAGGAAGTTTACTTTGACCACGCATGAGATTATTCATCAAGTTGTCGCACCTTCTTCCTCCCCTGGCATTTTGGGCGCGTATACGTTAAGGCAGAGGCAGTCTTCATGTCCGATAATCCTCTGTGAGTTCCGAGGGTCTGGCTGAGGGCACGGTTGGCAGTACTGTTGCGCGGTGACCTCACCAGCTAGGTACCGGCGTACTGGGCGCTGGAACCTTCGCGGACCTACTGGCGGCTGTGCGTATCTGTGGGGTATAGCATAACTGTCACGTCCATAATCCCCGAGGGGGTGCACAGAGGAACCACCTTCATCATAGGTATAGTTCCCATTTTTCGCCATAAGATTTTGTGGACAAACGTGATAGGTGGCGAGCCTATATCGCCGTCGTCTAGATGTATAATCTGTATCTGTAGGGTATTGAAAAAAATATGATGAGCCGCAGAGTTTCCGTAAGTTGCAAAAAACGTCCTTAATGTTAAGGCTTCCTTAAGTGTCATCTTTGTCTAGAACTATGGCGTATAAAGGAAAGGCATGTATTTTAATGTAGACTTAACTTTATAAACATTTTGTGCAACCGACGTTTTATTAACTAGGTGATCGTATTCCACATTAATGAGGCTCGTGCTCAGTCTATGAAATTAACCACATAGAACGACTCTGTGTTGGCATTTTTCATACAGATTGTGCAGGTTTCCTCACGATGTTTTCTCTCACCGTTAGAGCAGTCGGTAAATGAACGTAAAGTCTTCGAAAATACCGAAAAATTCATTGTTGATAGTTACATGGTTTCGAACTCCTGCCGCACGGGAGTCCGGTGGCGTCCTGGACACGGCGCTACTCACGCTCTCATTACGAATCATAAGGACATAAATATCACCAGGCGTCCTAACCGGCGCTCTTGATTAGGTCAGGAACAGTATTGTTTTGAACCTAGACCTCCGCGCACAAAACTCCGGGGTCCTAAGTCCTAGCCAATGCGCCACCGACACTACTAGCTATATCCTACCTTACACCAAAGAAACTATAATATCCAAGCCGATCGTCCTTCAACCCTTCCAAACGCGCACTGTGCCCGTGCTTCTGAACAAAGACCACTGCAGCGTCAGGCTGGGGCGCGGCAGCCGGGTCTCCGCCGACCACCGCCGCTGCCGGCGCCGCCAGCGCGGCCAGAGCAAGGAAACACCACCGCGACGCGCACATTACTGAGCACCCATGTTTCGACTGCCCATATCCCGGATACTGCATCCCACGATGCGCCTAATCTCATTGATAAGTGCGAATGTCACTGTCTGGAATTGGTCGCAAATATGCTGATGTAGAGCGTCGGTGATCTAGTGGCTAGGACGCCGGACTCCGGGTCCGGGTTCGAAACCATGCAATGCCATGTACCAATGAGTTTATCGGATTTTTTCAAAGACTTACGTACATTTACCGACTGCTCTAACGGTGAAGGAAAACATCGTGAGGAAACCTGCATGTCAATGTCAATACACCTATCAGCACTGGGCCCGCTCGGTGGATCATGGCCCCTTCCCCCTCGTGCAAGTGGAGGCCTGTGCCCCAACAGTGGGGACATTAATAGGCTGATGATGATGATGATGCTGATGTAGGTACCTACGTACTATATATTGCTACTATCCAACTTGGGTTACCTACTTGAGCTTGAAGAATAGAATAATACTACCTCGATACCTACTGTTCATCTGCATAGCAACCTAGGTGGTCACCTTCCTGTGGTGTAAGGAAGTCAAAAGCGTGCAGCCATAGCACGCTGCTGTGAAGGGATCACGGGAGGTGCTGGCGGAGGTGGAAATCGGTGGATTTGATATCATGCACGAAGTCGGTAATCGAGAGGGTTTTAATATCTTTGTGTTTGGATTTCACCCCGTGAACAAAAAAAAAGTAGGATATCTACCTGACAAAGGTGGGGTACGTTAGGCCGGTTTTTCACCGGTCGGAAAATCTGGACACTAACCCCGGAATGCCGCCGCTAAGTACCGACACCGGTACTAGAAACTGGCACTCCGGGGATGTCGCGCACTATACGAGTAGGTATACTAGGCGACATCCTCGAAATGCCGTTGCTAAGGAGTGGCTAGGCAAATTAGGCGCACGGCAAACGGAGCACTTACGTGACTGACGACGAATCTTGACTTTATTATTATTTAACACTTTAATGCACAAAAATAGTACACGAGGCGAGCTTAATGCCATGCGGCATTTTCTACCAGCTAACCATCTTGACTTCATCAAGAAGAAGAAGTTCTTCACTTCTTCTTCTTCATCTTTACTTTCATCGAATCTTGACTTTCGCTGTTGATATCGAACATGCATGGTTCGTAAAGAAAGGTTTATTTGGGTACTATGTGGCAATGTTCAGTTCCGAAAAAGCTATGGACATAATCTAGGTTTGGTTTATTTTGATGACAGATCATGACTAAAAATGCCTAGTTTGTTGTGGCCCTAAGCACGGATATGGGAATTGTATCGAATATTCGATATCGTTAGATTACAATCACTATTTGGGAACGAGGATCTTAAGGAAAATTCTCATTCTATTTGATAGAATCTATGAAGTAGATCAATGTGAATAGGCGATAAAATGACCGTTAGAATAGAAGCTCAAGCTCTTACTTTTTTTGTTTTTCTAACAGTATATTTGTGTGTGTATAGTGTGTATATAGTTTTGGTGCAGTTCTTTAACAATGTTTTTGTCTGTTTTAACAAAAAAAAGCCTGTCACGAGGTTAGGTTTTATGTGGTTACACCTTCCAAATTGATTTGTAGTAGAATATTAGTTTTACACTGGTATCACTCTCGTTACCCGATTAAATATCAGTGTTCCCGAATCTACCGATATTTCGGGAGATTTACCGATTTCACCTCTGTCTACCAAAAGGTTATGTTTAATTCAGACCACCAACCAACCAACTTTGTTTAAAAAATATATTATAAATGTATTCATACAATACCACACCTAATAGTTCATAGCTAATAGCTCACTTTCAATACATATCCCTACGATTCCTTTGGAGAGGTCGACAGACTTTCTATGCGATAAACGTTTAGGGGAAGGAGTTAAGATATATGTCGATCTATCAAAAGTTCATGGACCTGAATGAATGAAAGTGTGAGAAATATACTTATATATATACATATACTCTAATCTATCAGCTCCATGGCGACTAAATTTCCGAGAATCGAGCTACTCATCCCCACTCTCGGCGCACCGCTCTCTCATACCATTCCAACTTCCAACGATCAATACCGTTTTTAAAATTGTACGTCTTTCTGGCTTACTCCGTACTACCACAATGTGCAAAATAAAAACGTTGACAACACTATACTATTTCAGTACATACTTCTAAAGATAACCTTAACGCTAGGGCACAAAGTCTAATTTTGTATGGTAACTGGTTTTTGATGACAAGCTATCCATTTTTCGTGCACAATGCGTTGGAAGTTTGCGAACATGTATTGTGTTTAACCAAGTTTGTTTAATTAAAATGGGTGCTGTATTTATTGATTATGAAATAAATAAATACGAGTTACATACACAAAAGTTAGGCAACTATTGCAAACACTTTCGGACAATATTTTTGATATCATCTGATTTTTGTTATTCCTTTATTTTTCTTAATAAGTCTGCCTGTTTCGAAAGTTACCTTGTGCGTTGTCTTTCTAATGGGTTATGATTATGAACCTGTTATAAAGATACTAGTTCGAAAGCACGCTAGTTCGATTCGAGAGAACAATATGTTAACTTTTAATGTTTTAATAATTTAAGTTTATGAACTAGCTATGCAAAGCGACCAATTGTAGGCTGTATAAAATACTGGTCATTGTCATATTCTATGAGCGATAGATGACGTCACCCGAATTTTGACATGGCGATGGCACGTAAGGATATGTTGTAAAATCTAGAAAATGATTATTATAAAGTTAATTGTATAAAGGAGTTTTATTAAAAAGGACATAACAAAATGACAAATGTCACAACGACAAAATATGTTATAGTGACAAATCAAAGTGACAAAATGTCAAATTAACAAATGTCAAAGGGACAAATTTTAATCAAAATTAATTTCAAAGTAACAAATGTTAAAGAGACAAATATCAAACTGACAAAATATGTTAAAGTCAAAGATTCTAAGAGTTGTGTATGGAAGTTGTATGTACGAAATGTATGAGTCGTTATACTTACCTGTAATATCTATTCGAGTCTAAGTGGTACAGTGTAATTCGAAGAAAGCTACCTACTGTGTTCTCTGTGTAGACAAATCATTCGAGAGTGCGTTCTAAAACCCCTTGAAATAATTATTCACGTTAACAGCTGCTTCAATTGTTCAATTGCTTGTGTCAAATATAAGTTTGATAAATTTTCAGCTGTTAACGCGGTAATGGAACATGGACAGTTGTCAACGTGAATTAATTAAACTGGTTATGGAACAATCTCCGAAATAATGTTAGTAGGTAGTTATAAAAACAGAACGAAATAACAAATGTCAATATGACATAACTCTATTTTCTATTATTTTCTTTTGCGAAATTCGAGGATTACATTGATCCGTCTGACTACATCGAGCTACCGTTCTATTTTTTTATAGAAATTTTTAAAGTCGAAGTCCTACAGCGAATTAGTACAAACTTTATATTAGTTTATGTGCAATTTAATTTTAAATAACGCAGATATTTTAAAAGTTATTAATAGTGTCGAATTTCGATGTAAAAAATTTAATTCTGTTTTGTGCAATTTGGCGATTACACGGTATCACTGTGACGCCACAGTCCACGTCGCATTTGCGTCATCAAATCGTGAACAGCGCTCAAACGGGGAGGACGTGGGATGAAATAGTGCGCGCTTTTAGGAACATTTATTATTTTTTTCTCAAATGTTTCTAATATCGAAATCATAAAGTACAAAGTTATAGGATAGGTAAATATGTGCAGTTTTGTTGTGTAAATGTAATTGATTAGTGTATTCAGTGAATTTGTTCTAAAATTGGTGTTTTATTACAGGTCCCTCGAAAAAATCGCCGCCATCATGGCGTCGGACGAACAGTTTTCATTATGTTGGAACAATTTCCACGCGAATATGTCAGCAGGCTTTCACGGCCTGCTGTCGCGTGGAGATTTGGTGGACGTGACGTTGGCTGCCGAAGGCAGATTATTACAAGCACACAAACTAGTTTTATCAGTATGTTCTCCCTATTTCCAAGAAATGTTCAAAATGAACCCAACTCAACATCCAATAGGTGAGCATCACTTGATTGGTTCAATATTGTGAATTGACTGTACCTATTGTATTTTTGTCATGTTATTAACGTTTACTTTTTGTTTCAGTATTTTTAAAAGATGTTAGTCATTCTGCGTTAAGAGACTTATTACAGTTTATGTACCAAGGTGAAGTTAATGTTAAGCAAGAAGAATTAGCGTCGTTTATTAGTACCGCGGAACAGCTTCAAGTGAAAGGTCTAACCGGTAATCAGAATGAAGAAAGTTCCACGCCATCCAAACCAAAGCCGACTTCAAGGCCAGGCCCGAGGTCGTCACAACAAAGGCAATCCGTAATGACTAAGATAGAGACTGATTTAGATTCTAAGCCCTCCTCAACTCCAGTAGCAATTAAGCGACCAAATAGGCCATCAATAGCATCAAATAATTCGTCATCCTCACAAAGTGGACCTGCGAAACGGAAATGTGTAGATCCATTAGAAGCGGGCCCGTCTGGATCGGCAAAAGAGGAATTCGTAACGATACCTGACGAGGACGAAAACAATGCCGTGGCACCGAAAATGGAACCTGAATTTGTTAATGAAAGTATGTGGGATGACGACGATGATGGCACGAACAATGATGAAACAAATTTTGGCGAAGATGACTCTAATATGGATATGACTGGTGAGTATCTACTGCGGATCTCCTAACGTCTTAACTTGTCTGATTTCGTTATATAATATTATACTTTTTCTCAGGTTTTGATGGCTCTGCAACTGGCGATGGTAATATTACTGGAGGTGGGGAAGGTGGAGCCGTAGGCGATGCACAAGGTAGGTTTGCAACTTCTTGTCTAGGACAGCATTTATCTTGTAAAGGCTGTCCCTGGAATTTACGTTTATGATCCTTTGTTTACTTATAGCTTTTGTTCAAAAAACTTCCAAAGGATCATGATCGTATTTTCTATTAGTATTAACAATGAAATTTATAAGTTAGATAAGTATTTAGTTGTAGATAGTATTTGTAGTTAATTTCCGTTGCCTGTTACAGGTTTTCAAAGATTATGCTTCATTTGAAATTTCATGAAGCATGGTCTTCAAAGGTATTTGTATATGTAGGTATGGTGAGGTATTGGTACAGACAATTGTATGGTTTGGTAGTCTGCAATGGTAAATTTGGTACGGTAAAGGGCTGGTACGTGTGGCTGTTGTTTTGTAACTAAATCTGTTTAATTTACAGAAGTGGTCTGGAGTGTGATGTGATGTGTATGGTATGCTCTATGGTGAGTAGTTTCAGGTTTTTCTAAACCATTTCTGGAAATTGATTATTCTGAGAACGGGCATTTTGGAAATAAATGGAATTGCTGTTGGGAATGGTCAATTTTGAGACTTGGGAGTTTCACTGCAAGCGTTGTCTCGCAGTGGCTAGGTCTTCGTTACAATCGCTGCGACTGTTCTACGATATGTATGGTATGCTCTGGTGAGTAGTTTCAGGTCTGCGTTTTTTTGCATGCAGTAGGCGCTTCCTTACCCCCGGCGACGAGTTAGCGATAACTGTAGCTTTCGATTAGAGCTGCGTGGTGGAGCGGTGTGCGAGAAAAATCTAATAGGATCACGCCAATTTAATCTAATGTGATATTGGCGCGATCCTATTGTATTTTTCCTTCGTAGCTCTGATCGAATAGCACCCTAAGGGTAAGCTGTGATGTGCGTTATTTCGTACTTACATACTGAAGCTAAAACTTGCGAAACCTCACGATCGAAAGTTGAGAGGCTGAGGAAACCAAGAAAAGATGCTTATCGTGTTGGGTTCCTTGATTAGACTAGAAAAAGTGTCGAGCTAGATTTGTGTACAAAACGACTCGAAAAAAAAATGTGGCCGCAGATGTTACACCAGCCCATTTTTTTTTCTAAAATCCGTAATGGCACGTAGAGGTCTGAATTTTGGACACGGAATCTAGCTCGTGAATATTCTAGGCCCAATCGTCCGATACAGAAACCCAATGGTTTTTTGAGCACACTATATGCATCTTTTCTCACGAGCGTCTCTCCCTAGCATCCCAACTTATTGTAAGGGCCCACAAGTTTAAATTTAGTATGTTGACGCACTTATTGCCTCAATCGTTGCTTGGGGGTGTGGACGTTGTCCTGATGTGTATGGTTATGCTCCGTGGTCCACCAGGTGAACTAAATAGGTGGACCTGGGGAAAGCGGGGAGTAGTTTCATGAGGCCAGGTCCGCCATTTTATCGTTGAGAGTTAGCCTCCCTGTTCCCGAGGCAACATTTAATGAGCAACACGTGACTCATCTTCGGCAACGTTACACCACGTTGCTAGATGGCGCGCAACATGATGCACTGTATGGAATTGGATAACGACATAGATGGGTTTAAGCCACCAAGGCGCAAAATAATGGGGTTTATTTTTCTTTATATAGTATGGAAAATTTACATAAAAGTAACGGTTCCACGTCCACGGAGGTTATTAGGCAGGGGCCCAATTCGCCTAAATTACGTTTGTTCTATTTCTATCCAATTTCAATTTACTTTTTGTTACATTTCTATTTGGACACCAAATCGCATTCTGCTGACGCATAACTCTACCATCTTTCGATTTACTATCGATCGGGCAAAGAATCTTGGGAGGAACTTATGTTCGATCGTTATGTGACAGTTGAAGCGTTTCGTTACCGTTCAATTGCGATTCAATATAAACTAAACGTTTTAGTAGAATGCACAAATACGATCGATCGTTGACTTGATCGGAATTTGAATGAAATTGGATCGTTAGTGGATAATAGCATACGAAATACGTCATAACGATGCAGTTTAGATTCCATTTAGTTACGTTGTATTTAGTGGAATTGATCTCCTGTATTTGAAAAACAAGCTTTCATTCATTAACTACCCTACCGAAAATATTGTAGTTATAGCGGAAATATACATCATCACTAGATTTTAGGTAAAATATATAATAATTGGTGAGAATGGGCTAAATATGCAAAAGCATATAATGCGGTCTCTAAGGGTCAATTCAGAGCTAACTGAAAAATACACGCGTACTTTTTTGATGTGAAAGAATAAACTATATTGCTAATTTTATTTTTCATGCTTATATAAGCATGCTCAATTATAGCATGCTCATGATGAGTTCACATTTGCTTTGATTTAGGATGTTATTTATTACCAAATACACATGTTCAGGCAATTTAGGTTATACGAAGTTCGAATGAATAATAAAAATTTAGTTTTGTCATCTCAACGCGCCTTTTTCATTAGTCAAACCATCACGTACATGACTATTCATGACTAGCATGCTAATAAACAAACACGTTCAGACATGCTACAAAGCACACCTTCCACCCGCACCACAGGTAGCATGATGGAAAATCAACCTGCTTGCGATTTAGTAGCATGCTGAATATTAGCATGCTTATT
This sequence comes from Hofmannophila pseudospretella, assembly GCA_947369225.1. Lineage (NCBI taxonomy): Eukaryota > Metazoa > Arthropoda > Insecta > Lepidoptera > Oecophoridae > Hofmannophila > Hofmannophila pseudospretella. Next base: position 4,035,835 of record OX376321.1, on the reverse strand, counting down.
ACTAGCAGGTGCTTAACACGTTCGCGCGCGGTAACGGCTAATACCGTTAAATTGGGTTTAAAAAATTACAGTACGGTCATCGCTGGCAAATCATTACACCTTTTTTAAAAGCACTACGGTTATAGGTGACGATTTTCTATGAACTTGGTACGTAGGCCCCTCCCACTGCCATCTGCAAAGAGTTGTTTCTATTGGCAAATCTGCAAGCTTTATAGGTGTTCCTTTTTGGACATGACGCACACATACATAGGTACTTACACATTGACAGTACGGACATGACAGCATTATATGTATCGTATTACGGCACCAGCAGTTAGTGATGGTATGCAATAACTTACATTAATTTTATGCAGTACGGCAGTGAACATTGGTACTGACAAAATGAGAAAAGTACCGCGTGCGAACGCGCAATTAAGTTAATACACATGCAAGTTAGTAGCATTTGCTCGAAATGATGATACGGACCTCAGTGCGCGACCGTACTGTCACAATGTACTATCTTATTCAGTTGCTATTAGGATAATTATAATACCTTTTGGTATTGAGCGGGTTATGACGTCATAACCCGCCCGTGTCCGTTGGGACACCTGTGTGTGCATGCACTAATAGCAACCGCGTTCATTTTCGCGAATTGCGCGAGTGTGGAGCCTGCATTAAGATTTGGCGGCGGAATCGAAGCGAAGCCTATACATGTCTATAGAACAATGACGTGAGCATTGACAGCGAGCCACGAAATTGACCCATAGGTCATATATTTTCATCTGACATTTCAGAACCCGACTAATGTACGGGAAAATTCTCAAATCGCATACGCCAACTGGTGTAGACGCAGACGCGGTTTCCTTATAAAACTTATCTAGCGTGCAATCTACATAGAGGTGAATTTCAAAATCCTTGCTATACGTAGGTACAGTCTGGCAATATAGAGTAGAAATTAAATAATCACAATGACATTTCCATACTATTTCAGTAAATGTTGCCATTATGTAATTTCTACTCTTTTTTGACGGACTGTACTTGGGAAGCGTTCCATAACGTATAAGAATTACCCAACAAAGAGTAATAATTACTCTACCTACCCCAAGAAGCTTATATCTAAAGGGAGCGATTACTACGAATCACGAATTCGGTCCGAGAGAGGTCCATTCTGAGGGTGTTCGTCCTTTCTATGTAGGATGACCATAATACGTCTAAATAGGAACCGGGCTGTGTCCACCTACATAATAAACCCTGTATATAAAAAAAATTGAAGAGGCACAGGGATGCTGTGCCGTAAATTTTATGTACGAAAATATCTTAAATTATGGGCCTAGACACCAGTTGATGCATATTGTTGGACTCGTCGACTCTGCACATACGAGTGTAACATAGTTTGTCTCTTGAGACGTGTACCAGAGTAGCCCGGAGCGGATGACGCCGCGCGTTTGAAATTTTCTCGCCGCGCGCTCGAACTCGGGCCAGGCTGGTTTCTGTCAGACTTGTCCAATTGATATAATTTCTTCAAACGCTAGATACGACACCTGTCCATATTACATAGCGGATTTGCTCGATTTAGGCGCGGGTTGCGTGATGGATCTTTCGACTTTTTCCTCAGCATATCGGTAAATTCACTCTTTTGACGGCTGCTGTTCCACAAATTGATCGCAGCGCTAGATAGCCCATTTTATTCCGAAGAAAACAGTATATCAATTATTATTGTACCTTTTACAGTTGTAGAAATATTTTACTTTTGTCCAAACAAGTCACGATAAAGAATAAAGCAGGCTCTTTTAAGGGAGTTGATGAGTTTACAGATAGTAATTAAAAAAATTGCCCTTGATAGATCGCCATTTGTGGCACCTACCGAACATGGAACTCCTAAAATTTACACTGTTATAGTCTAACAAGTAGTATCACGCATTTTCGAGATGCGGTCTAAGTCTGGCAACGCAGATGGATGGTCGCCCTAGCTGTTTGTTCAAGTTGTCGCCATTTTGTAGATGATATTTTGATTCAGTGATGCCACTTTACGATAAATCGCCACTACCATGATTTGAGGGTTAAACTGTTTGGTTCGTGCGTTCGAGGCAAAGTTGTATTATTATAATTTTGTCGTTTACGGTGCAAAAATATATTATTTTAATTTATTTACTTGTAAAGTTTGACGATTATTACGATTAAAACATTAAAAGCACTGTTTTTAATAACTGTTTTCAGAATTGTACGTGTGTATTTATCACTGTTAAAAATAATTTATTCAAATTAAATTGTCAAAATACATTTATGTAGGACACAAAATTGAAATACACTGGGTTTTAAATAAAACAGGAAGATTTTAACGCCTGTTAATGTTATACTTCTGTCTGAATGTGAGAGCGGGACATCATCCTACAGTAGGTACCTCTCTTTCTCATAAAAATTAGGACCGGTTTTGGAGTTCATAGTAATCCCTCCCTTTAGTTATAAGCTTCTTGCTCTATCCGGTTTCGAAACACAACGTTGATAATTCATCTGACACTTGTGATATGGAACCGGACAATCGAGTAATATTTCAACTGTCAGATGAAAATTTTTACCCTGGAAAAATCAGAGTTAGAGAGCAACCAGTTGAAATAATTCACGTTGACAACTGTCCATATTCCATTACGGCGTTAACAGCTAAAAATTTATCAAACATATTTGACATAAACAATGGAACGTGTACAGTTGTCAACGTGAATAATTTCAACTGGTTTTGGAACGCACTTCTAATTACTGTCACTGTCAGAGTGACAGTTATGTATGCGTTGACATTGGATTTATTCACGTTGACGAGTTTGTGGCCGTTCCATTCTTTTGGAGTGCGTTCCAAAACCAGTGGAAATTATTCACGTTGACAGCTGTACACGTTCCATGGCTTGTTTTGAATAAAAGTTTGATAAATGTTCAGCTGTTAACACGGTAATGGAACATGCACAGTTGTCAAGGTGAATAATTTCAACTGGTTATGGAACGCTCTCTTGTTTACCTACACCTAAACCTGGTTCCATAACGTTCACTTTACCCGACAATATTTGTCGAAGAAAACAAAAATGGATACGGAACGTACCCTTGGTAAAGAAACAAATTAAAAATATTACCTATTAAACTGAAATATAAAGCATGTCTTTGGATAAATATTTGTGAATGATTAACTTCATAAGTCTGCGTACTATGGAAAAGAGATCCGTTATTTGTGGTTTGTCATCGTAAACGCGGTGGATCTAAGGTCCCAATTGTGTCATTCGGGGATTGTTTACTATTTTCGGAAATATTAATTTTAAAATGTCTTTAGTGAGTTATGTTGTGTTTTTGTAAATAATCTATTTCTATTAGAGTGAAATCTGAATGTGAGCTAATAAATATTCTGAACATTACCCAGTGGTCGTAACGTGAAAGTGTAAACGTGTTTACGTCGAATGTTTTAGGATATTTTTAAGTTTTGGAGTGTAATAAATATCAGTTACAGTGCAATGGAAAGTGTTTACATATGTGGATATGTGGAAAGTGCTACAGTTTACCTATTTCGAGCTGTGGATTGTGGGGAAAGTTATCAGTAAGTACATACCATACCACGACACAAACGAATGCAGGTTGTCAAGTAGAGTACTAGGTACTGCGTTCATTTCATATTCATTGAATCGTGTATACATGAAGCTTAAATTGGTTTATTATGTCGTTTTACGTTGTATTAATCATCATTAACGCTAGTGCTGTAAGAATTTCATATTTTGCGCGTATTATTTGGCAGCTTGTAAACATAACCTAAAAATCAGCACCGTGGTGTGTTTTCCTAAAATATTTGTTTTCACTATGTTTTAAAGCTTTCCTCACAGAAGTCTCAGGTTTTTATACTTTCTATAACACAAGTGCTACATATTTTCTGAATTATTGTGTGAAATTTCCCAAAAAATATCTCACTAAGTCATTTATGTGCTTACGGTTGTTGTAAGTCGTTACTGTGATTGTTTTGGATAAAAACTGTTTGGGTTTAATATTCTTTACATCCTTAAGTGACATATTACATTGTTACTGAAAGTTAAGTAAAACAGTCATAAGTACATGCCTACATCTTAAAAATTTGCATGCAATGTGCATCAGTGTCATTAATTACCCTTAATCATTAATTTGGTGAACTCAAAACAAGAATTACCAATACTAACTACCTCAATAATGAAATATGTAAATGTACTTGTTAACTTATCCCCTAAATGTGAGTATTCAATTTATTTCATACTTTTAGTGTCATTAAAAGTATTTCTCAATGCTGTGGGTAAAAAAACAGGCTGATGATAACTCTTAGGAGAAAATATCTTGTAAATTGTTTATTTTGTATTTAATATTCGTATTTACAGTCGTTTCTCTTCGTTCGATTCTTTGCAATCAAACTTGGTTTGGAAGACTATTCAACGAAGCGTTCTTAAAATTTTATCTTAACTCTGGAGACGTTTCTGTTTAGAGCTATGATGTATAAAGGGATATGGTATTTTTAGTGGAGGATGTAATTCTATGCGACCTATGGACTCAATCACCCATTCCTGTTTTTAAACCTCACCACCAATTTCCAAAGGACGTGTAGTGCCCAGGCCATGAAACATATGTATGAGGGGTTATGCTTTTCATGTGTATGTTTGTATGTTCCACTGTGTCTATTGATTTTGTGCACGGATTTGCATGCGGTTTTTTGTAAAAAATGGAGAATTTTGTTGAGATGTTGTTAGAGTTCTATTTTGGTACCCTGGAGGTACTGAGGACCTTCATGAGATTGCTCCACTCCACTCTGTCTTGTGCCACCTTCTTTACTTTTATCCAGTTCAATGGAATTTGATTCTTCTCTTCGTAGTGTGTGCTCTGGTACCCGACAAGGTGACCATGTCAGCCTGGTCAGTGTTACTAAGAAAAGGGGTCCTATATAATATAGTTACAGTACTAAATAAATGCTTTTTAATTTCGATTTGCCTTGGGCAAACTCTTGCCTTATGGTGGTTTAGGTTAGGTTAGGTGATGGAGTTCAACCAGTAAAAAAGGAGTATGGACTTAAGAGATTTGAGACAAAAACTTTATGCACAACACATTCATCACTCTCTAAGACTCATAGTCAAACAGTAACACAAGCTTCACCACTGATACGAAGGAAATTTGATACACTGAGTGAGGATGTGTGATATTTGATTCTTTGATATCAATCATCAGAAGTGTGAGGAACCAGCTCTGTAGCAGTTAAGATGGAAGATGATAATTTGTACCTACCATAACTTAGCAATGGTTTATAGCTAGGAACTTGAACTTCGTTTAGGTACAAGGTGCCGCGCCGCTTCTACATCTAGACAATTGAGGGCCTGATGACGACCAGAAATATACTCAGGGGTTTTATCAAATATTTTTTTTATTGACTGCACCTAAGCTAAATGTTCATTAAGGCCGGGTTTGGAAACCTCAGGAGAATGTTGAAATGACTCTGTTCGAAAACTATGTGAGTGAAAATTTGCGACTAAAAGACGACACTGGGGAGAGTCATTTCGACTCTGACAGGTGAATAAATAGCGCACTGAAAAAGTGAGGTGAGTTTCTCCACTGTCACTTTGACAGTTATTTTGTGGTATCAAGAAGCAAGTGGCATCCTTTTGGCGGCAAAAAAAGTTATTTACTCCTGTTTGGCGGTTTAGATCGGTAAAATTGTATTAAAATGGAAAATATTATTTTCATTTATTTATTATTATTTTTAACTGTCATTATTAATTAACAATGCCCTTTTACAGCAGCTATAATTTATTATTATTATTATTTGTACAACAATGCCCCTTTACAGCAGATATATTAATTTTATTATTTATTAATTTAGATAAATGACAAAGCCCCTTTTTACAGCTGCTACAATCTTAATTTTTTGCCCAAATTTGTATATGTGAATTGGCTGGTCTGTTCGCTCCTGTCCAGTTATGTTTATAGTTAACATGAACTGTGTTTCAATTTTAAATTTATTGTAAAAGCATGACGTAACCAAGAGTTCCTGGTGTTCCGATGGTTTTTAATAAATGAATATGAGTATTCCTATTTTTTACTTTTTTCAGTTTTACCTGTACGAAAACAACTCAGTTAATTTCTCATTTAACACTTCTAAGCGATTACTTGACCAGTATTACTCTGGGGAATAATTATCTATTTTTGAACACACCCCTTAAGTGTGCACTGAGTTTGTGAACACCTTGAAGGGTCTTTATTTCTTTCTTCTTTTCAGTGTGGCTTGTGCATCACTACTACAGGTAGACACACTTAATGTTATGTAGGTACATTAATTAATTACAGGCAATTAATGTAAATAATTTAATTTTGATTTATTTTGTACGACATATCGTGTAACGGATTTTGTTGCTTTGAGATGTAATAAATACAATAACAATAACATTTTAGCTGTAATTTTTTGTTACTGTATGCAGTTAGTCCAACACACGATTCTGACAATTAAATACTATTATTCATTTGACAAGAAGAATAAGTATTAATTAATTTATTAGGTAAAGCCATAAAGCAGAAATGCTTGCATTTCTGTTTGAAGGGCAAGAGAGCCAGCGTAATTTCCGGCACATGAGGCAATCCATCTTAGTCTCAAGGTGACCACTTACCATCAGATGGCCCGTTTGCTCGTCTGCTCCTCATTTAATAAAAAAAAGGTGCATCCCCAGCATTACCCAGGTTCATAGGAATCGATAGTTCCTTGGATTTCCCTGTGTGGTACCAGTAGTAATGGTAATCTGGTTAACCCGATTTTTTCGTGGGGTAACAAGAAGCCTATAAATGGCAGGATTATAAAATCTATCAATAGAATAAAAAAAATATTAGCTTCATTAAGACGGGAAACGTAAAAGAGGCCAACCAGCGAGACGCTGGGAGGACGACCTGCCCAAGGGATGGAGAGGAGCGGCCCGTGATAGAGAAAAGTGGAAGGACTTGGAGGAGGCCTATGTCCAGGGACAACCTGCTGATGTCAACATAGTTGATAAATTAATAGTAGTTGATAAGTTAATTAGTTATTTGGCGGTGAATAAAGGCTATTTTTATTTATTTATTTTATATTAGGTTCATTAGTTCCTGAATTATAAGTATGTAATATGAGATTTCCAAACATAACAATGCGGAGGTAAAGATGTTTATGGTGTGATAACTGACTAAGTATGTCTAAAGAAATGTTGTTACCTACGTGGATCTCTGGGAGTCCCTAATATAATATTAATCAGGGTTTCTTTGGGTGGAAACAGGTAGTAATCTGTACATATATAGCATATGGTTACTGTACATATTAGTTAATATCAATAAAATATGACATTGCTGTTCACAATTTATTGTCTTAATAAAATAAATCATCATCAGACCTGCATCTAGGTTATACAGAAAATAAATAAATAAGTAAAAAAATTAGATAATATATTGTGGTGTTTAGTAATAGGCAATTCCTAATGTCGTCAAGTGGGCATCTGCATCTTCTGTTTCGCATATAATCTTTTATCTTTGGAATTCCTGTTTCCAAACACGCCAAAATGGCGAAATGTTTAGGGATGCTGCTATATAGGAAAACGCCCCCTTCTAGCCACGTCATATTTTAGTTTAAATAGGGTTTCTGATGATTTCTCGTCACTTTGTCAACCACAGGCAAAAAACTACAACTACTTAAACATATCCAGACTTACAGAACCGGTGTTCACCTGCAACCTCTTCTGGCAGCGAACTAGTTGTACCAGAAATTCCCTGCGCCATTTTCCAGTCTGTTTCGTGTTAGTATGATGAGCCAAACCTGAGATTTGCATGTCGTGATAATCCTGCTGCATTCCTAATTTATTCACATAGTAATCGTACCGACCGCAGTATGGCTCCTCCTAGAGCAGCCAAGGACGGATCAGGCCACAAACGTCCTATTTGACTTTATTTCACTGTTCCACACACTGATCACGTCACGTTATACCAGAAAAGAACCATTGTAAAACAATTTGCAAAAGACTACAAAAAAATCCAACCATCCAGTTCAAAAGCGCGGCAAAACTCCTCATTGACATGACAACTAAGTGACAGCTTCATTTGGCGGGAACTAGAGATGTTCTTCTTCGTTCAGAAATTGATATTATTGTCAAATCAATGTAATGTAATGCAGTAACGGGCTGGTTTCCGCAACTCTACGTCTATAGCGCCTATTTTTCGTGTGACGGGAATAAATCTAAATTGAAAATTAAATAAAACCCCGACTACAGATTATTAAGTAATGTGACAAATAAACCTAGATGACTCCTGTGGTAGTGTGCTTACCGTTGAGCGAGAGTCAACGATCTTGGACGTTGCGGGTTCTATTCCTGCTGGTTTAAGAGGAGATGAGACTCAGTTCGGTGGCCAGCATTAATCAAACTGTTACTTTTTTTAAAACTTTTTAAGAATAAAAATGGTGCCTGATTTTGAACTCCTACTTCTTCAAAAACTTATTGGTATATGGAGTGTAATATAAAGCCGACAGGGGGTTCTGTATGGCGTGACCGGGTATTAAACCCCATATTTACAGTATGAATGAGTGTTCGACATCTTATTACGCCACCGACGACATTTCAAAAGTGCGGAACTGTACTTACCTATACATACATACATACATTACTAGTTATACTATGGGTACGTTACGTAGGTAAATAAATTGCATTTTTTTCTCAGACAGACAGACATGGTTTGCAGTACGATGTTTTCCTTCGCATAAATCTGTAATATTAATTCACATGTCATGTAAAAAAGATTGAAAATACATCGGTACCTATAAGTAGAAATAAGTTCCCCGTTCAACCAGTTGGACATTGCAGTTGTACCACGGATAATGTTCTGAACTATCGGGATTCGTTTCATAAGTGTATTGCAGATTTTAGAGAGGTATATTGCATATGCATATAAGTGTATTGCAGATTATAGAGAGGTATACCTACTGTTCGGTAGAACCTTAATAATCAATGTATTAGTGACAGATACGTACATACCGCTTTTCTGAAATGAAATTTATTTGCCAGAACATAGTGAAAATTATAGATGATTTAAAAAGCATAGGTATCATATGTTCCACCGACAACGGTATGCAACTCTTTTCTGCTATTTGTTAGTGTCGTTGAGATACTCTTTTATGGAGTAATAACATTTGTCTAGAAGCCACTTGGAAATATTAGTTTTAAATTGGCTAGCAGGGCCATTTTTAAGGCGACTAGGCAGATTATTATACACTAAAATTGCCATACAGAAGGAATTCTTTTTATACAAGTCTATTCTGTGACCTGCATGGAACTCAACACAAGCCGTTCGCAAGAGGAGTCATGATTTTACTGCCCCATTGATGAAGGTTTTCCGTGATTCTATGGATGGAAAGAACCAAATATAACGCCTTTCTTGACAGATATAATTCAGTATTAAAACCCTTTCCTTCCCCATTCCACAATTACGCTACTGAATATCTCAGTATGCAGGTTCCTAAATATGTTTTCATTAGAGCAGTTGGTAAAAGTCGAAAAATTCATGGTTTGTCCGAAATCGAACCCGGACTTAACCAGCTTGGGAGTCTAGCCACTACACGCAGTCCATTACACCACTACGACAACGCTCCATTCCGTGGGCCGTCCGCTGCGCGCAAACGCGTCTTGTCGATGTACAGTGGACACCAGGCTACTTTAGTACTTTGTCACTGTAACTTAATAGATACATTCATACTAATGTCAAGGAATCATAACAAAAACTTATTGCGACAGGATTCCACAGAGTATAGCTTGATATGTCTTCCATTGTACGTACATCACCCATTACTGGTTATCGTGTTTTTTCGCTGACGTTTTAACTTCGTAATGAGAAATGGATTCATCCGCCGCGGATGACCGCGTCACGCAGCGGACATCTTACTATTCTGTAATGTCGCAAAATCATGACTTGAACTTCAATCATAAAATTAAAAATTTAATATACTGTTGTGGCGATCCCTTTAGTTTTCCTGGTCATCATCATATCCTCAAGATTTCAGATATCTGAAAGTACCATCGTCCCAAATTTTTGAGCTTGATTTTGAGTTTGATTCGAACCACCCACGGCACGTAACTTTTTATCTTTCCTGATCTTGAAAACTCTGCCCCAATTTTTTTTAAATGACAGTATTTTATCCACAAAACAATTAGGGAGTGGGGCTAACGCTACAGGGCCTGGGTTCCGTTGCAGTCGGCTGGTTCCTATAGGTACATTGTCTAACTAGTGTGGGAAGGGGTAAATTGTCGCTTCGAGTGCGACACTTGGTCTTCCCGCACGTGATAGATACTATATTTTTTGTTACATCTGCTAGAGAGAGAAACTATTAGCGCCCTCGCCTCTAGAACAATGACGTGAGCAATGACAGCGAGCCGCGGAGTTGACTTCACTCACTTTTACTCGTCACTTTCTTTCATACATTTGACATTTCTGTGCCCAACTAATGTGTGGGAAAATGTTCAAATCGCATGCGCCAACTGGCAGACGGGTTTCCTTCTAAAACGTCTCTAGCGAATAATCTACATAGGGGTGAATTTCAAAATTTTTGTAAGTATTAATAAGTACTCCATGTCGTTATGTGTCGTCCATTGAGAGTGAGCATAATTAGTTATTATCTAGTAACTTCAAGAAGTCATATGTTCCGTGCCGCTGGTCCGTCGGTACAGTTGGCGAAAAAAATGTCTCGAATGTAAGTACCTATTACAAATATTCACTTAACTTTAACGAAAAATCAGAAAACAATAAAATAAGCTCGTGATATTAGATTGTGCACCGAACTGTACTGCGGGTGTGAGTGTGGCGGTGCAGAGTGCGGTGACTTTGACAGTTTGAGGACAGCTTGAAGTTAATGGATAGTTCCTATGGGTACCTACTTTTTAAGATTGCAATAAGTATAAAAGCACCTGGGCACATCAGGTGCGTAAGTCACCAGTGTTTGCGTACGTAAGTTTTCGAAAAAAAAACCTCATAGGTAATCGGAACCTGTGTCCTGATGTTTAGAAGGATAGAAGAGCCTATCGCCGATTTGGGGAGATGTCGAGGACGTAATTTTGTTTGTTCTTGTCAGTATCCTCCTCCAGTCAATAGATATTTTTGGCAACCTGTTGTTCCTACTGATAACACAAAATCCGATAATGTGCACCTCAGATTAAGGAAGAGTGGTCATTTAGGTCCATATCATGTGGTGACAAATTTCATCTCCAGGTGCAATATTACGGTGCCATCTTAGCCTAGTAATCCTTCTGTTTACGTACATATTTACTTCATTTATTTTTTTATGTATAATTGGATTTGCTTATGTTGTCTCTTTGCTTGCTTTGCGTATCTCTACTGTAGTGTATCTCGTAAAGGTAACTTTTCTACAGAGATGCAGATTGTCATGAATGTGTAGTGTTTTATTCACACACGCATTGTAAATTGCAAGTGAAGACTACCTTTAAGGATGTGTCTCATGTCATGTTACCTTTCAGAGCTATGGAATGGAGTATGGAATCTATTTAATGTATTACACACTCGCCTTGTATGTGAGTGAACTTGTGCATCAAGTAAAAAAATATGTACTTTCAGCATACCACTAGCTCTTTAACTATTTAACCTATCAAAATGGAAGTTGTATCATTGGATAGAGTCATTCGGCGCCGTTCTAACGATACCTTACAATAACTAAAACATTGCTTCGCTACAGCCGTCGCCGCTAGGTCCCTTTTTTGGCCAAAAAATTTATCGACTTATATTATATTCTTAATAACTTTGGAACTATTATAGATATCTAAACACTTTAAACTGCGTTATGATGTGCTTGAACTACGCTACGTAAAACGAGGTCTCACTTCGCATCCGGTTTCAACAGTTGAAAATAATTGACAAATTTCATCAGTTGCGACTTCATGCCTCGCATAACATGCCGTGATATAAAAAGGAAGCGCAGCCGAATTCGGCAAACACCCATGTCTATGCAGAGCGACAGCGCATCTATCGTTTACGACAAAAATCGCAACAATCGCACAACTACGAGCAAACTGGGGGCTCTTCGCGTGTTGGTCCAAATATGTTGGAGTTGCAGAATACCGTAGATTCCATGTTTCGGCAGATCCCTTCAGCCTGACAGGTTTTTTTTAGGTATTTCTGTTAATGTATGTCTGTTAGTAGAACATTATTACATTCAGAAAAATCAGACTCTTGAAAAAAAAGTGTTAACTTCACTAGCGAGGTAATTTGTGTTTGTTGGCCAGCTTTTTCGCATTGTTTTCTTTATTTATCTGAACGTAATATTCTATTATTTGTGTATTTTTGGTCTTATAGAGTCAAGCAGCAGATAGAGCTTCGGAACGGGAGAAATTGGCGAATGTTGTCTGCATTCTTCTTCTTGCCTTAGAGGCTTAGTTATATGTTTACCTTTTGTATAGACTGATAATAATGGGATAGACACCCTCTTTTTTCCACTCTATTTCCTCTGTAGCCTGGCCTTGTGTAAATAAATAGTACTACTAGATTACAACCACGGTCGTTATTTAATTGGGTAAGTTTTAAGCTTCAAAGTTTTTAACAAAAGTTTAAAGCTTAAAAGATTATATTGAATAAATAAATGTTACACCTACACTTTTGCAACGTTAATATTTACAATGCACAAACACAGTGATCTGTAATGCACATACAACACTGTGGTTTGAGATTCAGACTGTCGCGCTTTACATAGACGGTAAAAACACACCTCGGGATAGAGCTCAACAGGTGCGGCGAGTCGGAGGCGACTACTATAATTTTGGTTGCCTATTTAAATGTATAATTCCATAATGGCTAAATTACAACGTACGTACAACGTCGAACTTTAAAAAGTATAACCATAGAAATCTGACTAATCAAATCACAGCGCCTTCTCCTCAGTATTAACATATTAAAAAACCATAATTTTGACATTTATAATTTCAATATTATTAAACGTCAAAATTATATTTTCTATTAGTCTAAATTATGCCACCCATGTTTAAGTTTCCCATATAGGTAAATATGGTATCTTCCCGGAGGTAATAATTAGCCTAATATTTGTACTGGGATCTAAAGGGCTCGGGGCTATATTGACTAGATTGTCAAATTTGACGATTTGGGAAACTGGTCTAATTGGTACAGTATGGGAAGTGGACAATGTGATACTAGTCATTATAGGACACTAGACATTTTGAGACTGGTTTGGGTAGCTGGTCTGATTGGTACAGTAGACAATTTGACACTCTAGTTAATGTAGCCCTGAGCCATCTAAAGTAGGCGCGTGTCAGTCCGTCTTATGGAGATGGTTTGAGCTTCGCGATTGACATGCTTATGTTAAGTTACATTTCAAAATATATGTTTTAATTTTATAGATACTGATGATAATTCGGCTTAACGTAATTCAGCCATTTTGAAATTATATGGTTCGTAGTTCGTCGTTTCTACTAAGTCAATTTAGCTACTATTAAATTAGGTAACATTTTAATAGGTAACCATAGTTTTAAATCGATGGACAACATTCAGGCAGCCACAAATAAAAAACGTTTGAAATAACTGTGTTTAATTTTAATTAATTTCTTTTAGTTCATTTAGCTCTCAAAAGACGGGCACTTAATCTAAACTGAAGTTCTACATTAATTGATACTTTCGATTTAGATTGCGAAACTCAGCCCACTCTCTGCCCGTTGAAGAAACTCTCCCTTATTCGTCACTTTTGTTTAGTTTTAGGAGCAGTAAACAGCAATATGAAGGGAGATCTGCATTTTATACAAACGAAAAGTGGTCATTTACAATTAATATACGAACCGTATATCTTTGTGACTGACAGCGTGAGGAGTGGACGGACGTTTTGGCGGTGCATGGAGTACGGGAAACGGTGCCGTGCGCGGATCACGTCAAAAAACAATGTGTTGCGGATAACCAACCCAGTTCATAATCATGTAGAAAATCATATGGCTAAGATCACTCGGAAGTACGAGCAGGGGGAAGTGGTCACGTGTCCCTCCGTGTAACAGTGCGACTGAGATATCTTAGACTGGTCGGGTAATAATTATCGAGTAAAGTTAGTGTTTTGGAACCGCTATCTATTACCCGACAAAGGGCACTCATTACCCGAAACGGTTTTGAAACTGGCACTTTTTCAACTGTCAGGCAATGGGTACATGAACCCTTTGTCGCGTAATAATTACACGTTTCGGAACGCTCTCCAAGTTCAGTTTGTACTGTTGTGTCATTTAGTGTGTGATCTTTATTTTTTAAGGCCTATAATAATTAGTATTCAATACCAAAAGAAGTCGCAGTTCGCTCATCGAACATTATTTTCGTTAACGCCTTTACGCTGTAGCGATTTGTATCTATTTTTCGGTTTTGTAGATTTCTATGGTTTCGCTGCAGTCTGCTAAAGGCGTTAGACCTATCAGACTTTTGCTTAGAAATCAAATTTTAAGTTTAACACATACTGCTCAAGTGATGAATTTACTTTCAGGAACCTTTATGTACCAACAGGTAAATAAAAAACATAATAATTAGTGTATTTTTCAATATAATTAATTGCGTATGTAGGTTGTAAAATTATCCTGATTGAATGATTTTTTATAATGATGATTTAATTTTCTTAGCTTTGAAGACGTCTCTAGTTCTAAACTTTGTCATCAAGAATAACTAGAACGAATGTATATAATTAAAAATAATTGTGATCCAATAGAGTTAGGTTAAATTTTAAGGCTTTAATAAAAATGAAATCAGTTTTAAAGGTATTTTATTTTATTTACCCTCTGTTCGGGTACTGTCGACTGCACATAGACCTATGCCTTGTCTAAATATAGGTCTTTACCAATGAAAATGCCGTTTTTAAGGAAGAATTGAAAGCAAAAATTTTATGATGTTTTTATTGTGGTCAATTAAATTATTTCCCCATCATATGGTCAACAATTACATCGTTGGTTTATTAGTTGTTTTATTGGCAGTTGATTCTCTACAGTTGATTGATGTCTGCGGGAAATCAATGAAGATCTTAGGGCAATTTTTACTGCCTCTTGGGAAATGTATTTTTGCCCCCTAGAAATAGGGAACTTGCATGAATTTTAAAATTTAAAACTATGTGTTGCAGTCGATAGAATAGTACATAAAAAGATTAAATTGTGAGTAGTAATATTTATATATTTGTATTTATTGAGATATTTAGCTTTTTAGTAGCGCGAAATGGAACGTAATTACAAACACCTATCAGCATTGAGTGACGTCATAGGATTTCTCTACCCTAAATTTAGGGAATATTTTTACAAGTGAGGCGGAATTATCTGAATAAATATATATTATTATTATAAACTATTATTATTTTTATAAATTATATACCTATTATAATAATTATACATAACTGTATTTAGAAATAACTGGCAGTAACGCTTACACGTATCCAAATCTGCATAAACTTTGATAAACTTCTAAGGAAAATATTTTTTGCAATTGGCAACTTTTGTAATTAAAACAACGAATCATTACGATTACACCCTAGTTATTGTTCTTAGGATTACACAAATACTGTAAATAGTTTTATTACTCTTGTAAATAACCAATATAAAAATAACCTCTAAAGCGAAAAATCTTTTGACAAGTTCAAGACTGTTCACAGCTCACGTTTGTTTAAATAAAATCCAATTACGTCACTTGAGAAAATGAATGCGTTTTGGCGCGAAAATTGTATTATGGGTTTTTACAAAGCTATATCTCTTTAAATAAGCATATTAAAAATCTTTTGTGTTCAGTAAAGTTTCTCTTTTTCAAGTATCTTTCGATTAAAAACAAAAAAAAACATGCAAGTTCCCTATTGTTCAAATTTTGAAAAAAGTTTAAATTTGTTAGTGGAAGGTTCATCAAACACGATAGGTGACGGATGGTTTTCTTAATTTCAACTTTTAGAGTGTGGCACGTGCCGAGTATGGCCGCGCGCAGTTGCGCTGCCCCCTTTCAGGGGTTACAGCTTAGATATCTACCTTACTTAGGGGTTACAGCTTACTACCTTCCGTCACTCACATACTCGCTGGACCTTGCTCCAACAGATCCTAATATTTTTTTTAATTGGTCATCTATTGAGGGAATATTGATTTTCCGCTCAGCGGAATTTAAAAGTAGAGATGTGAAACAACTACCATTAAAATGCCAACGTTGCGTTGATCATAATATGGACTGATACACGGATGAAAAAATAAATTAGTATGGGTTCCTTCACGAGTATTATTGTATTTGATTGATCAAATAAAAAAATTATAGGTAACAGTACGACTAAGATTTCTTAGAGTGGTCGGGTAATAATTGACGAGTAAAGTAAGTGTTTTGGAAACCAGTATCTATTACCCGACAAAGGGCACTCATAACCCGAAACGGAGGAAAATTTTTTTTATTCAGTTCAGGAATGGATACCGAGTCACTGCAACCGGTCATTACAGTTAATTTGTTATATACAGAAAGGTGTAGAGTCTATATGTGTTCGGATCGATAACATAAAACTGTACGGTTAGTCTAGTGATGTATGGTACGACAGGGCCAGCGGTGGATGTACGCTACACGGTGACGCGGCGAGGGGCGCCCGCGCTACTGGTGGATGGCTTCGGGTTCGTGGCGCGCAAGCGACGCGGCCCGCGCGTCTACTGGTCGTGTCGCAGCCGTTGGCACGGATGCCGCGCGCGCGCTCTCACCAACCACGGGCAGCTCCTGTCGCGCGTGATGAACCACAATCACGCACCCCACGCACCCGCGATCGACCAACACGCACGCATAGAGAGTCTCATTGAAATGATTTCTGCTAATAAAGCGTGATTAATATTTCCCATACTTCGAATGGTCTCACGCCATCGTTACCGCCTTGCCACAATGAAGGCGCGACGACCTGGTGCGGCGCGGTACGCTACTAATTTACAGTATTGTTACTGGGTAGTTTGAAATCGTCCATAGATAATTACACGTTCACGGTGAACTATGAGCCTCAGCCGAGCGTTTGTGACATGACAAACACGCCCGCCGCGCGCGCCTTCAGTGTGCCAAGCACCCTATATGCATCGGAAATAAAAACTCACAAGCCTATTTTCTGTCATTTCAATCACCCTGATGTGCATGTTTCTTCTAATGCTTCTGTGACTAACGATGTCGGGTATGCATGGATAGTGACTGGGTGGTGTTTTGCAGTGGAGTTCGTGATATCTAACCGGGGCAGGCGCCACATGCGGCTCGGAGGGTTCTCGTTTTACGCGGAGAAGGTGTTCCCTGAGAAGAACAAGGTGCGGTGGCGGTGCACGCGGCGGACTTGCCGTGCGTACGCGCATACGCTGCACGACCGCATCTTTGCGCTGAGCAACGTGCACTCTCATGAGCCTCCCGCTGTTTCAACGCCCACTGTCTCCTCCGCTACCGCCTCCGCTGCCGCTCAACGGGCTTTCGCGCACGCCGCGTTAGTTGCCCAAGCGAAAGCTCTGCTCGATGACTAAGCTATCATTAACACTAACCTGATCGACTGGCTTCGGAATTGGAACTGGGGAATTTCCGTAGTTATTTTCCAAGAAAAGTTTAAATGTTGATTCGATTTAAACCTTGAGTCAAGTTCAATATTACTTCGTACCTTTCAAATGAATATATGTAATTTTATAATACAGGTTGCAACAAAATAATAAATTACTTCGTTAGTTTTGTTTATGATAAGAAATCAGGAGGCATATTTAGTTGAGTATCAATATCGGCAGCCCCCCCCCCCCCTCTGGGAGCCACGATATTCGTCGAATTAATGTGCTGAGTACGTTTGTTTCAAATTTTGTTTAACAATTTAAACTTTACTTGAGAATGGCACGACAGTGACGGGATTCTATGTACCTACATGCCAAGGCTAGGTGATGGGACTGATCTAGTCATTTGTAATTAACAAATAGCTGTAGGTATTATGTTACCAACGACTTGCACAATAACTGTTCCGTTAGGAGTTTTTTTGTCTATTTGAAATGATTGAATAAAATCTAGTCATGAAGGTGAAGGCAACGTCAGAGTTGTAAAAAATATCGTTTTAAATACTTAAATAATAAAACTAAATGTATGTATATAGTGAATAGTGAATCGGTTGGTTAATTATTAGAATTTAGCAATAATTTATCATTTATTTGATATTCAGTACTGATATAATGAGTGTGATTTTATTTACATATTTAAGTTGATCTGAGTAACAGAAGTGAGAGCTTAGTAGAGATATTACTCTGACATTAATAATTTTAATCTATTCTAGTAAATATATAAACCTAGCATAATTAGTTACTCTCACAGCAAGCAATTAATAATATACTGGTGTTAAAATTGCATTGTTACTCGAATAACTTTTTATAGACATGAAAAAAGCATGACATGAAAGGTGGATGATTTTTAATCTTGTTTTTATAACAAAGCATGATAAATTATGTTTATTTACATTACATGTATAGCATAAAAATGGTGTTTTCAGTAACATTAATTCTATTAAAAACGTGGTAACTATTAACTGAATGATTTAACTACTAAAGGCTGTAATATATAACATTGCATGTTGCTGTCTATGTGGGTGGTATGTGGTTAAAGTGTAAATACATCGTTATTTGTTGTATAGAGAAGTTCGTGCGCTTGTGCGTGGGGCCGGGCGGGCGGCCACGGCTCTGGGTGCGCGGGCGCAGCTTCTACGCAGCTCACACCATGCGCTCAGGCATCGTGCGCTGGCGGTGCACCATGGGCGGTTGTGGCTGCAAAGCATACACCCAGAAAGGGGCTCTACACAAACTGGTCGGCGAGCACAATCACACGGGTCGATGTGGGCGCAGGTCGCTTGCTAAACCCGTACCTGGAACCCTCACTCCTCATGTACCTGTATCTTCGGCTCAAGCATCCTCCCCCCCTACTCCCCTCCTGCTACCGCGACTCCCGCGTTTCGATTTCGATAATTTCGACCCAAACGCTTGGGTGGTGCGTTACTAGTCATTTTAAGTGCAAATTAGTAATTGTGCAAACGCGAAAAAAAAGATTCTGCTAAATTAGTTTAATCTCTTCATTTTAGAGGTTTGCAAGTCTCACTATTGCAGCTGTCGTACGTAACATGTCTAAGAGAGAGAGAGAGTTTGCAAGTCTCACTATTGCAGCTGTCGTACGTAACATGTCTAAGAGAGAGAGAGAGTTTGCAAGTCTCACTATTGCAGCTGTCGTACGTAACATGTCTAAGAGAGAGAGAGTTTGCAAGTCTCACTATTGCAGCTGTCGTACGTAACATGTCTAAGAGAGAGAGAGTTTGCAAGTCTCACTATTGCAGCTGTCGTACGTAACATGTCTAAGAGAGAGAGAGAGAGTTTCTAAAGATTTTTATTTTACTTAACGAAAATATTGAACTATCTTTAACATAGAAAAATGGAATGCAATTTTGAATCTAGTCTAGTTGTATAGTGCCAAAGAACAATCATACTTGACAATGTTGTGTACCAAATCCTTCATCGTAGAACATAAGTATATTTTAAATCTAGTCACGATGTACAGTTATTGTATTATAATTATAAAAATGTGATAGCTCACACTAATTCAGATCTCAGTTATTTGTTAGTGAATTACAGAATGTTGATTTTTTGTTAGCGTGTGTGAATAGAAGTGTAATTGTTATAAATAACTACTTATAATAACTACTTATATTTGCGAGATGGTCTTCCCTATTTATTTTGATTTATAATAATGACTACTGTGATTTTTTAATGATGATGATTTTGTTTGTTATATTTTATTTTATTTTCGGAATATACAGGTGTCCCAGAAAGTATGGATCTATCGAAACAGGGTGATGCCTGAGGTCATTACCCCTCTATATAACACCATATATGGTTATCCGATTCTTCACGAAAAAAATATTATTTCAATTTTTTGGAACTTTATCAAAAATGGCCTAGAGGAAAGGCCGATCCCTTAGGAGCATAATACAAAAAGTAAATCTGCCAAATATCGGATAGTTTTTTTTAAATAAACTTTTATGTGGGTTCACTAGGTCATTTTTGATAAAGTTTCAAAATTTGAAATAACTTTTTTCGTGAAGAATCGGATAACCATATATGGTGTTATATAGATATGTACCTCAGACATCACCCTGTTTCGTTTGAACCATACTTTCTGGGACAACCTGTATATCTGTATGTTCTGGTAGTTTAAATGTTTTAAGAGAACTTGCTCACTTTCTTATGCCAAATATTTTTAAATTGTGTGCCAAAAATATTTTGCTCATGTAACGGTATCTCATAGAGACAATTTATTATTACTCCTAGTAGTTTTAGATGTAGGATGTGGATGTGGCAGTCTGAGATTGTTTGTTGTGGAAGTGATAAATAAATAGGCCAAATTTTACGGTGTTTTTATTTTAATTTAAGTACTTACATGTAAATATTAAATATAATTTAAACGTCTGTACTGTCTGTTTTATTGAACCTTTGTTATCCCGTTCCTAGTTTATTAAGGTAAGACGAGATCAACTCGTCCTATCTTCCAGTATCGTAATGAATAACGTAGTTACATTAAAATATGCATGGGTTTAACGTAGTAAAGACCGCTTAAAATCAGCCGGCCTATATTTGGCAAGTTTTAAGTGGGGCTTTTAAGAGTTTATTGTTATTAATAAGGGTTTATCACTATAAACCTGCCACTGCAGGACGATGTATTAACATGTAACTTTGTTACGCAGCGCGCTTTATCCGCGCGGGCAAGGGCCGGCTGCTGCTGCACAGGGGCTACACGTTTCGCCTGAAGAACAACCTGGCTCACGGGCGCAAGCAGTGGTACTGCTCGTCGCGCCTCACCTCGCGCTGCCTCGCCGACGTCAACACCGAGGGTCCCGAGGGCCACGAGCGTATCGTGCGCTCGCGCTACGCTCACAACCACGCGCCACCCAACGTGCGCCGCTTCGCCGACGGCCGCTACGTGGTGCGCACGCCGCACCAGAGCGGCCACCGCGCGCCCGCGCCCTTCGATCCGCACCACCAGTTGCTGCAACTGCAACATGCGCTGGCTCTGTACGCCGCTACCGCCCACGCTACCGCCACCGCTAATGCCAACAACCGTAATGACGATACCCGCGATGGAGGCGCAGTCATTTCCAACGTCACGGCCAACGCGGGCCCTGGCCCACAGATGTCCCCGAATGCATTGCCGCCCCCGTCGCAGCATGCTCCGGTAGCCAAGCCGCTCCTACGAGTCAATACACCTTGCAAGGAAGAGGATCAATACCCTCTACCGCTATCCTGCAAGGAGGAGGACCAATACCCTCTTACCAATGTTTAACTAGTGCGATATTGATAGATATATTGTCGAACAAATGCGTGGAGCGCTTTCACGGTTACATCACATTTTATGATTAAGACGAAGATGAAATTATCGACCAATCGATATTTTCTGAAAAGGCCTTTTGGCACGCAAAAATTAGCATAATTTATAAACGTAGATTAATTATTGTGTAAGTTATAATGGGGATAAGGTGTCGTTTATTTAGAATTCAGCGATGGTTATTGATGGGTCAAGTTATGGTAATGTGAATGTATGTAAAACCTCTTAAATCAGGATCGGTGTTGTGGTGTACTGAATGTTACGGCGACCAGTGGACGGCACAGAACAACCAGTACAACGGGAAGGAATATGTCGTGACGTACGTACTGTAGGTAAGGCGATCTCTCCGAGATCTTATAAGGTTATGCATTCTAGGTGTGGGTTATTTATCGAATCGAATAGAGAAAATAAGGGTGTTAAAATGTGTGTAAGAATTTTTTGAATGTATAATGATGTCAGCGAGTATGGATGTCACGTTTAGATAGGTGGTTATTATCCGGAACATGTCAGAATTTAGCGTTTGATTTAGTGTTGGCTCAATCGATCCGAGAATCATCATCCAAGATATGCAAGCAACGTAAGCTAGGCGGACAGGGACACTACTAAGCTGGTCAGCTCGTGAGTAGGCACACAGGAAACCTAGAACCAACGTAGGGCAAGTTAGCAGTCGTTAGGGTGCGCAAAGGTAAGGTTCGGCGGCTCTCGCGGGCCGCCGACTACGCGTCGGTGACTGATTACGGGAACTCTATGAAACAAAGCAATATGAAATCCCAGGACTGTACTTAGAAATACTTAATTTATTTTGAGAATATAACTTTACACGTTTCAGATATTGCTACTTAGACAATTAGACGTCCGCCTCCTTAATCTATAAGAATTATAATATACTGTAGTTGATGAAATATATCACATATACTAACTTTCGATGGACACGCTCGACTCGTGCTGCATGCGCGCAGAGTCGGCGCAGCAGGCTACAATCGATTGTTGTGCTGTTTAGGATTGATTTAAGTACTTAAGCTCAATCAACTACCTCTTCACTTTTTATACGGGTTTTACAGATTAGTTTAATTATACAATTTTATATACACGAATGAATACTCACAAGCTTTACTCGAGTAAGGTGTCGTATATAGTAAGGTAAGCATAGGCTAGCTAGGATAGGCAGCGCGCCGGGGCGGGCTTCCGGGCCCGCGCAGGGTCCGGCGCGTGATTTAATATTACCTCTAATTAATGAAACTCAACTACCTCTTTACTTAGTTTTAACTCGTACTCGATCGTTCGCTGTTGACGACTTTAATATTTAAAATAGGCTCTATTTTGAGACTGTTTTCTGGATATATTTTATGAATTGTTTTTAAAGAATGATTTGTTGCTCGTCGAATTAATTAATCAATGAGATCGTGGGCCGGATTTTGTCTATACGTCTATGATTTTAAGTACAAATTTTTACTAACTTTAATTGTTATTTAGATGACTTAGTTATTATTGGGTCTTAGTATGTGCGTGAAGAACATAAGTACCTAATGATGGGAATTGTTATCTAGGTGTAATGATAGAACGTGTCAAATCGATAGATAATGAATATTCATCAATCATCCATTTAATATACAATTATCATGAAAGATATTTCAAGTAACATTATTTGATATAAACGTACTTATGACATTTTAATTATGAAATCTTAATATTCTGGTTATATCAATGCATCATGTAATATTTGATTGAAGCAAAACCTTGAACTGTTTGACATGCTCTATATTTGACCTGATAATCGTTTTACTTTACATTTAGCCAAAAATTCTGTAATAGGCATTTCGTAGCTACGAAGCCGTGGCGATAGTTTTATTACTTACATACTTCTAAACCTAACATCTACTTAATACCTATTTATATGTATTGATAAGTCTATATTAACTTTATAGCGAATGACAATATACGTCAATTATTTAAGATACGATTTTATGGGTTGATATACTTACCTGACTAGGTATAGAATTTTACATCACATTTCACTGTGTAAATATTGATTTTAATAATATTACATGCAATATTTACCTCGCTTAATCTTGTCTCACCATTAGGAATGTTTGTATTTCATCGAATTTGGTCGGACAATGGTGGATTAGTGTCTTGTCTATATATTTGCTCATGTTGTTAAATTATTATGAATCTCTTAGATAGGTGGTAGTGCAAGTGCATGGTATCGTGTGGTAATTGTTGAGATGTGCTCTACCGCCACGGCTTCTGGTACACGCAACAAACCCCGCGGTTGCTATACATACCTCACTCAACAATCTACCTCTTTTGCTGTTAAACTTTCTTTCATATACCAGTCTCATTCATAGTGTAATTTTATACTTACCATTCTAATCATAAGATTTATTTGGTTCTTGTACCCATTTTGTGAAATCATATTAAATTGTACTTATAAATAATCGTTCGTTTTACTTCCTCTCAGTGGTTAATGATATCCTAATAAACGATTGCATTCGTTATATTGTTTTATTTCTATCACTATCAAATTGTCGGTGATGGGTTTTGGTTAGGTTCTGATACTGACATGCCTCATCAGCAGTTGTTTGACGATTGATTTGCTCGCAGGTATCAAGTTTCTCAAATCTCGGCGCGGGAAAGTTATTATGGTGGTGAACACTTTCCCTTTCTGCGAGGAGTCCAAGTTGAGGGACAAAGTCATCTGGCGGTGCACTTCGAAGAAGACGAACTGCAAGGCGCGCATCCACATGCTGGGAGCCAGTGTGGTGGCTGTCAAAGGCATGCACAACCACCCGCCGCGTGCGCTGTGCCTGCCGCAGCCTCGAAAGCCGAACTCGCGCAAAAACGCCGAACTTTCCACCCCTGTGAGCGCATCTTTACCCACCCCCATCTCAACAACGCCTCACGCTGACACATTGGCTCTAGCCACTTCCGAACTGGAATGATGATTATTTTTGGACGCATTTAGAATTTATTTTATAGCCTGACCAGTAAAATATAAATCTCGCCCCGTATATTAAATGACAATCTCATAACTTGACAGACTTTAGACTTTTCTGGTCAAGCTCTATATTTACTTGTTTTAGGTTAGACCTACGTATTTTCTTGATACTACAGTAAGCAATGTAGACAATAAAAAGACGTTACTAGGTTTATTACTGTAAGTATCAATTATTATTTATAAGCGGCAGGAAATACCACCTCTATGTATAAGTTTTCAATGTAGTCAATGTGCATTTCATTCATTCCATTGTACCAACCGCCGCGTCGTTACATTCTGGTGCTTCAAGCTGAAGACATTCATTATATTTCATAGTTCAATAACTGTAAAAATAATTTGGTTGTAATAGCTCAAAATAACTAGTTTGACCCAAACAATTATCTTAAGATTAAATCTGATATTTGGCCTTCATATTTTTTAATATAATGTACGTATTCAATACATTATTTAGTGGAAGTATTTAGTATTACTTACGCGTAGTTCTATAACTCTGCTCATTGAAATATGAATTCGTAATAATGAAAAACGCTTTGCAATCAATGTCAACTATGTGATAAGGCCGTAGTAGATTAGTGACCCTAGATTATTAACTATAAAATGACATACTTTTATAATGTACTTATGATATTAACGTTATGACTCAATATTGATATTTATTGGGAGTTGATATTTTGGCTTTTAAAATAAATTAAGTGATAAACGTGCCTTGTAATGGGACCATTGAAGAACTGAACATTCCTTTTTAAAGTTTATAGTTGGGCTTTACAATATTTTTATACAAACTTAATGTAATTTTGAATAAAATTTGATCTTTATATCGGTTTAAAAGACATCGTTACATTTATCAAGAGTATTAATTCTTTAAGGTTTTTTAATTAAATATGTTTTATTATTTTTTTGTGTTTCTATTTAAACAATTTGTCTCGGTATAATTTACCTATGGCATAGGTTTTTAATTGGTTCAAAAACTTCCTATTTCATGAACGACTATTACGTTTCTACGTGATAGATAACTGTTAAGTGATAAAGATAACACAGTAACCCCATGTCATTGTCCAAGAAAAGGTGTTCCTGGTGTATAACCTGGCTAACCAGGTCAGATTTGACAGATCAGGTCATCATTGCTGCGGCCTTTCCTTCATCAAGAGCAGGAGTTCTGCAACGGACGCACTAGCCGTGCCGCTGCGCACACGCATCTGGGAGATGCCTCGCGGTTTGTGTACACCATTGATGATGTCGTTCTGCTCGATGGTAAACATGGTCACAATGATAATATGTATTAGAACAGTTGCAGTTACATATCGAACGAAAAGGATATCATGTACGGTCTGTAACGTCAGATAACTCAGTGAATCTGTACGTTATACGCCTATTTTTAGATTTTAAGATCGAAATTCTGTACACCCATCTGATATTTTAGAACTATATTTGTGTTAAATACAGATCGGATATTTGGTCTCCGATATTATTGAACGGTCTCTTGACATGTTGTAACATAATAAGTGGCCTTTGTAGGGATGACAGCAGCGTACATTCCAACAGGACGGGGAAAAAGGAATCTAGTATTAAATGGCTATTCGTACAATGAGTCACCTCCGACGTATTGGGCATGCTCTCGACGCAACGCTGCGAGGTGCAAGGCGGTGGCCCGCACCAACAAGCGGGGTGAAGTGATCTCGTACCGAGGAACCCATAACCACGACAAACCTCGCTTCTATCATAAGAACACGAAAAAGATGATACAACTGTAGATATTTTTATTCATTATTAATTTTGCCATGCTACGCGTACTTACGCTAGCGGGATGATGGGGTCTCAATAGATTAGTTGGTATGGATTGGCACAGTCGCAGGCTCAAATCCTACTCGAGGAAAAATGTTTTCTAATTTCTTTAATTCTAGATATTTTCTCAAATGCTTGTAACTTTAGAGATTTGTGAGTTGGTTATTAAACTTTCTAAATTTTTTTTGGTATTTTCTTTTGACTTATTAACTAGACCTACTTCATTTTTACGGTGTTGATTGTGTTCTTTCAAAGTTTTTAGTTAAATGCACGAGTCTTTTCATTAAGTTATTTTAAGTTGGTACTTATTTGACACGCAGAAATAGTATCAGCCGCGTACATACCGACCGGGAAGGGAAAGAAGAGTTTGGTTCTGAACGGGTATTCGTTCACTGAGTCTTCACCGTCTTATTGGACTTGCTCGCAGCGGAAGAAAAGCTGTAAAGCAACCGCACGGACCAACATACGAGGCGAGGTCATCTCCTATAGATACAAACACAACCACAAGAAACCCAAGTTCTATCAGAAGACTACACAGAAAATGATACAGCTTTGATTCAAGTGATTAAGCCGTTTCGATTACGAGATTAAAGGTTTTTAAAATAATGTTGGCGTTTATTGTCAAAAATATCCGTCACGATAGGATTTAGAATCAAATGTTTATTTAATATGTAAATTCTGAAATAGCGTCCTGTCGTGAACTTCGGTGAACAGATTCAGCTACAATCTCATATTGGCAACAATCCCTCGCGGCTACATGAAACCCATTACCAACATGTTAATTGGTTAAACATGCATTGTTATTAATATCATCACTATTTTTTGCAGATGCCTTTTTCTTGCCATCCAGAGCCGGGAAATCGGTGTTGATATTCAACTATAACAAGTTCTGGGTCAACAACCAGTATCGGAACAAGCTGAATTGGGCATGTCGCGACAAGGATACTCGAGGGTGTTTATGTAGAGTGCAGACAACCCTCGAAGGACGCTTTATCCGCATAAAAGGTGGGCACAATCACATGCCCAACTTTACACCGGAAAACTTCGACGCTCCAGACAAAAATTTCGTGGACTTTAAGCCAGAGATCACGAAAGTAACATCACGAGAAAGTATTAAAATGCTATAATGGATTATTCGTAAATCAATTGACAAATTAGTTGTTAAGCTTGGCTAGACAGTAAAAAGATTTACCTTTTAAACAATGTTCAAAATCTGACAGTGAATTGATTTGTGATTCTACAAAATATTAAAACCCAGTGTCTTCAGTGGCTGTGACAAAAGACATAAGTAATTAAAAATATTCTTATACTTACTCGTACATTTCCCAAAAAATACGCATTCCTTTTATAGGATAAGTCTTTACTGTAGAATCATATTTTATATAAGGTGCTTTTTAATTAGGTACGAATATTTCAAGTGTAGCTTCTAAACAGGTTACAACAACAACGATCACCTAAAAATGTTTTTTATTTCATAAATTTTCGAGAAAAATTACAAAATTGTTTTTTCACTTGACTGACAATTAGTATATTGACATTTTTCCACGTTTTATTTACCTACCGAAAATAATCTTCCTTATGAAACCGCCAATGTAAGCGATTTAATTTTTGGATGGAAAATTTATATAGTGTTAGGCGGTCATTTTGTGGTGTGAAGTGGTGTTTATACGATTATGTGCTCGTGCACATCCCCTCAAATTATTTGCATCTAATAAAATAGCATCCTATATACTAATGAGATGTAATTTTAGGTTAATTATTATATTAGTTTAATATTGTAATGCATTAAGCGTTTGTATTTTATATTTTGAATAATATTGTATCGTCGATGTTTTCAATTTACATAGCTGACGAGTTCTACCTTTATAATAATTAGATTTAGGTTATTTCGAGGATTAGGTATATTTGGAACAATTGTATAAAATCAAACGAAAAATATTTTTTGTGATATTATATAACGCCTACGGAATCACGTTTTTTTTAGTTCGAACAAAGTCGAATCTCAATTATGTGTACTTCACTTCAAGCTTTAAAAAGTGTCATAACATTTTATCACAAAACTATTCTATTACTCTTTTATCTACATATGATTGATGTAGGTATACTGCAGGTGCAGTTGAATTATTTTTATTTTGACGTAAGCCCTAATACTGATGTAAGAATGTATTTATTCTGAATCAATATTTTCCTAAATACAAAATATTTTCATAATTAACGTTTTGTTTATTTATCAATTATTATTTTTAGTGTAGATTTAGAATTTCGGTGTTTTGTATCGAGTAAACTCTACCAAGCCTGTAGAGCAATTTATATATAGCAATGTTACTTATTTCACTATGTAGGTAAGCATAGATTAAAATTTTATGAGTATATTAAGCATTTAAATTTTTAGCATATTTAGGGACCTAATAAAGCTTGAAAGCCTGCTGTAATCCTGCTCACCTCAGGGATTAATTTTTCGATCAATAATTCGATACTTAATTTCGTAATTGAAAGTAGTTTTGTGGTTGTGCGTAGTTCTACTCCAGGTCAGTAAAAATTCGTGATCATCTCGAAGACAGTACTGAAGACAAATACCAGTACATCGGTAGTGTGTTTGCAGTGTATTGGAGCGCCTCTCGACTCGGCAACCCGGTGCTGGTAATTGAAGGGCAGCGGTTCCGGAAGGTTCCCAAGAAAAATGGCAACAGGTGCCGCACCGCCGGGAAGGACACCTGGCTCTGCATCAAGTCTGATACCGGCTGCAAATGCTACGCAGTCACTCAGTTCGGACAAATCGTCACTATGGGCTATCAACACGTTCACCACGTGAAGAAGCGCAAACGGCAGCAGCGCCGTGTCATCAAGAAGATGCAAGTAAAAAAGCGCCCGGGCAGGAAACCAGGGCGAAAGAAGACTCTACTAAACCCCTTTATTAATGGACCGTTCATAAATGGAACCACTTCTAGTGCGAATTGTGACTCTTTGAGTAGCGAGCTAGAGCGCATCGCAACTTATTTTAATGAAAAGTAAATGAATGTTATCTGCACTATATTGTTTGTACGAACTACGAACGACCTGTCTACGTTTCACAGACTACGCTGTGATGTAGACATGTCATGTGTTTTATTTTTATCGTTAACGTAGAGTTAAAAAGTTATTTTTTTATTGAAATTTATTGGAAGTTTTAGAACTTCTAAACAAATTCTATTTGGCTGTTGTTAGTTTGTAAGTTTGAGCTTCTATTTTTTACCTAACTAAAATTAGTTCCTATGTTAAGGATTTGATACCCAAATTTTTTGTCTGCTTTTAAAGTTTGTGAATTGTTTACTATTTAAAAAGAACTAGCAATGTTATATCTAGTCTAAATGTGCACGGAGGTCATCAATAAAATATAATAAAACTGTAATGTTCATAATATTATGTTTTTGCTAAATTACAGAGTGTTTTAATGTCGATTGGTTTTAGTTATCAGTTTATATTTTGTAATACGTTTGATAATTGGGCAGAAATCAGAATTAATTAGCCCGCAATTACGGAAACAGTCTGATAGCAGAATAAAAACAAAATGGTATGCGATCCTCAATAATACTAATGGTGCATGGTTAGTTGCAGGCAATGCGACTCCCGCTGAACCGACACCGACTCTGGGGCTGCCGTTCCCATTCCCGTGTTTCCCGGGACAATTCCGGTACTGCCTCAGCAAGAGGGGGAAGCCAGCTATAGAGGTGGGGGCACACAGGTTCTGTTTCAACGGCCGCGCTGCCAGCGGCAAGGTCTGGTGGCGTTGCTCGCGCAACCCTCGCTGCCGAGCCGCCGTCCACACCTTCGGGCTACGTGTGGTCCAAATGAACAGCGCACACACGTGCGGAGTCCGCGCCACCCCCCTCAGACCCATGTTCTAAGCACAAAGCTCTCTAAACAAATTCACGTCCGGTGGAAAAGTCGTCAAGTCAATTTTATTATCATCGAAGGACCATCGGCGCGCCCAACGATGACGGAGACGGCACGAATCTTGATCTCAATGCTACTATTTTTTATTATTATAGGTCAAACGCGATGTTTATTAACACTAGCTGGATTGAACCTTGTTCTTTCGAGGGGAATGTCAAAATGTTTGCTTTTGTGCCTTTTCGCCGATGGTCTGGTCAAAATACTCCAACGTATATACGCTATTTCGTGTATACAAACTGTGTATTGAGATTGCAAACTATAGTTTGCTCGTTTATTCTCATAAATGTATTATTATTCTCCAAAGAGATTATAAATAGATCTATAACCATTGTATTGAAGTACATTGTAGACATTTGCGCTGTGTAAAGTATACGAATCTTAATATTTAAGGTAATTATCTAGTGTGATGACCGTCTGCGCACAAGTAAGTGAGACTTTCTGCTCCAAGGCAAGAGCAGGTCAATCGTGCGGATTATCTTAATTTTTCTAGTTTCTGGTAATTGTATATTGAAGTACTACTAATTTTCTAATTCAAAATATACCTACACCGTTACTCATCCGTCAACTCGCTAATGTATAATATTAATAATCTTGTCAGATCTGCGCCAATCGCTGCCAAAGGTTTTCTACACTGAAGTCATCCCCAAAAACTTTTTTTAAAGCTTGATTATAAATATAGAAACCCTCATTTTGCGGTATTAAATGAAACTATCTTTTTCATTGCGATCTCCATAACACAGATTATAAAACTACCAGTGGCGGCCTCGTCACAATCACTGAAAGAAAAGCTTGTTTACTTCAAACAAGAACTTGTTTCAATATAAAGTCGGCTTGTTCACTTCAACCAAGATCTTAGTCGTATCTATCAAGTACTTTGTTTAAATGAATAAACCTAACCTAACCTTTTTTTCAGTGAAGGTTTTTATTTTCCTGAACAGGGTACTCGTATAAGTAGATGTTAATTAACATAACGCTTGTGTGATAAATGTACGGGTGAACTATTGCAGTGTCTGCTGAACTGACTGTTTAGACCCTTCGGTTACGGATTCAGATTCACACATTTATTTGTCAAGAATGTAGGTAATTATCAAAATACAATACCTTGTATTACCAAACTGAATAGTAAATTAACGCTCTTGCCTTCGATGGATTTGACGTGTCTCAGTTCTGATCTTCCGCACACGACGGTCTTAGTTGTAGTTCATGTACAAAGTGATATAGTTCTCTTATGATATTCTAAGTATTTTTATACATTATTTTTACATTATTTTTTGACGATTTTATTCGTGTGTTGTACATAAAGTTGCGATTGTTGAAGGAGTCTCGCTGGACTCGAGGAAGGTTGGTTTCGGTTGCGATCACAAGAATGCTACGGTTCTGTTGTTTATATCAGAAATGTTAGACAAAGTCATGTATACGATATTAGGAAAGTAATGTAACAACTTGTTAAAGTAGGAAATTGCATTTATTGAACAATTTGACTTATAATAATACTCATTATACGTTGTAGTCGTAAGATTTGTTTAGTGAGATTTATTATTTGACGGCCTAAGTTAAGATTTTTTATATTTTTTTATCGCTTTTTTGAGTACTTAATTGAATATTTTATTTAGCCTCGGCTGTACTTACTCAAAGAATTACGAAAACAATAATGTTTACCGATTATTTACCATAATAATGTGACTGCACCAGTTTATATAGGTACCATTACAGATGTATACGATTCCTTGTGTTAACCTTGTAGTATTATTCTCGAAGTATTATTTCGTATGTTGTGATAAGATGTTTTATTATATTATTTAGCTGAGAAAGTATTACGGAATAGATAGAGGTAGCTATAAGCGGCAGTCGTCGATCTGAGAATGTATACGCTGTGTAGTAAGTACGTTAGTTGGGAGACTTGTTCTCGTGTATAGGTACAAAGAAATGATTATATTGCGCTGATGTAACTCATGACTTTTCATTTAACTGTGCCTTTGTACCTTCATTGTCGTCCACTACGCTTACTTTTCTATCTGCTGTTGCTCTATATTTCGTCGTTCTCATGTCCTCCAGCGATACATATTCCGAACTCTTTGTTCAATGTCTGTATAATTATTTCGAGATAGAAAAAAAGAAATATCCGTGAAGCCACCTAGATGTGTGCTAGTGCTTTTCTTACTAGAAGCTCAGCCATCTAGATTTCAAATAATAGAATAACTTATTTTGCTAGAAATAGTTCAGTGTTTAGATGAATCAAGATTGTGTAGTCAAGTTATCCGGATTCTTCAGCTCCAGGTATTTTATTTTCTTTAGTTTAGTAGTTAACCTGATCTAAAGGCGCTACTACCGCAGAACTAGCGCCAAGTTTTTACTATTTTTTTGCTTTTAATTAGAGTATGACAACCACTCTTTGGCTCGGTACGACATGGACCTAACTGCAGTGATGTTGCAGGGTGGTTTTACATCCGATCGGCGCGTGGTGGTCTGCACCTCGTCGCCGACGGCCACATATTCTACGAGGACGGAGGCTCGCATCCCCGACGAGTCACCTGGCGATGCGCAAGATCTTACCAGAAAGCTGAGAGATGTCAAGTGGCCCTGTGTCTAAGGGATGGGAGA
Source organism: Hofmannophila pseudospretella (assembly GCA_947369225.1). Classification (NCBI taxonomy): domain Eukaryota; kingdom Metazoa; phylum Arthropoda; class Insecta; order Lepidoptera; family Oecophoridae; genus Hofmannophila; species Hofmannophila pseudospretella. Next base: position 4,003,173 of record OX376321.1, on the reverse strand, counting down.
CTGGTGTATTTTAGGGGGTGTCATAATCATCCGGCGACGTATAATCCAGCGAAGCACGAGTCGAGGAGGTTCCAGGTGGACCCGATGGGCAAGTATAAGATAGTGGCGAGTGCGCCGCGTGCGACGGGCGCGGAGGCGGCGGTGGCTGCGCCCGCGCAGCTGGTGCCGCCGGCGCCGCACGCCGCGCTGCTGCTCTAGGCCTGGCGCGACCTCCTGGTGCGCGGCCTGCTCGACGGGAGGCAGTGACCACGCTACAGGAGCGTCGCAGTGACAACACGTTCACTTTAAAAAGTGCCCAAGGACTATACTTACTTGTAGCATTTTCTGTTCTGAAATAACTAGTGTATGAAACTGGGAAGCGTTGGCCATGATTTTCTATTTGGATGTGATTGATGAAATGACCATGACATGTTATTGGTACGAAAATGGGGAAAAGGAACTAAATGCGAATTGTTTTTGTGTTCATAATAGTTTGGTTTAATCGGTATTTAAATGATTTTCTTATTATGGATTAATCAGATGAGCATTTTTCTTTACAAAACTAAAATAGTACGTACCTAACTATGAATTGCCAATTACATGTATAATCTCATTAATAGGTAACTAGGTTTAAATTAATTTATACATTATTGAGTCTCCAGGTTTTTGTAACGTCATAGTAATGAATTTAAAATAGATTAAAATAGAATGTATGCCAAAGGTTACGTTATTGCCCTTAATTTATATGTAAAGTAGGTATATGACCCTAGTTTACTTTTAGACCTTTAATTTCAAGTTTGTATAATTGCTATTCAAAGATAATTTTTTTGATAATATTATGCATTGTTTGCAAATGCAGATAAAGTATTTAGGATTCATCGGTTTTAAAAATGTAGAGACGTGTGATTTTCGTGTTCGTGTGAGAGTCTTTGATATTCCAACATACTAACCGTTTAAATCTAGCTAAATCCAGGGCTTTGACTGTGTCAGAAAACAACTAGGATCTTCCAGTGTAAATCTATAAGAGAAATTGATATTTCTGGTTACGAGAATGAGCGTGCAATTTGAATGACTCTAGAGGAAGCAAGTGAGGCATGCCAAGACAGAGATTTCGTGGCGCTCCATCCCCGCAAGTGATATAGTGTGAAGTTATGTATGTATATGTGAAATTTGTGGAAAGTGTTATAATTTTCAACTTCTGTGCCAGTTTGAAGGAAGACCGTCTGCCGAGGATCTCTGTCTCCCGAAGGCTCATGACTCATGAGCCATGCTTATTATTGCGCGTTTACATGCATATTTTTATGTGTGCGTTAGTTTGTGCTCTGATATCACCACTCACTCTAAGTGAGACGAACCTTCGTCAAAGTTCTGTGCCTTCTTTAAATTTGCAATTTTCCTGTAAAACGTGTCTGAGAACGGAGCTCTAATTGCGATTATGTATTGAGATTGTTTATACAAAAATGTTTGAATCCAACAATAAATCGGTGGCTCTAGAAAACGCTTTAAAGTCGCCTTGAACCAATGCCTTAGCGGCTAATATTATAAGAAACGAAACAATGACTATGGATATAAAATTATAATCATTGTATAATGTAAATGTGCAATATTCTCTTACCAAAATGTTTAGAAATTATGTATACAAACTGTATAGCTTTAACTATAGCGTAGCCGTCTTGTTGAAGCTTTTTTATAAAATTCTATTTATTGACCGCTGCGTAGTTCGCGGCCCGACTGATAGGCGATGTTACGAGATACTCCAATATTTATGATTTGTATTTAGCCGTAGGTGTAGCATAGTATACTGTAGACGTATGTAACGGCTTATGAACAAAATAATTCGAGCGATAGTTTTTATATTAGAGACTTATACGACTAATATAATGAGATAGATGTAGATATCCACCTCTTGTATAGTAGAGTAGGCTACAGAAACATGTAGGACTTGTATTCCATAATCTTAATATAATAGGTTTATCAAGTGTATATTGTATTTACACAAGCAGGACTTTATTAGTTAGTGTTATTATGAGAATTTTTATCTTTAAACCAAATTCTTTAATACTCATTTTGAAAATATTTAATGTAGGGCTCTTATTTACCAAAGCAGTAGGTAGTTTTTGATGATTTGTTTATTTAGTGAGTACTTATCTATTACGAAGACAGTTGTAAGTTGTATCATCATGTGTTTACTTATTTTTATGTACCTAAGTACGCAAGTATATTGTAATAGTACCCCATATTTAATTTCCATTTATATTCATAAAAGGCATTATGGCTAATTTATTTTTTTATTTCACATTCCTAGAAAGTATCACCACACATAACTACTACAAATTATTTTTTGTTTATTTATGTCGATATCTGCCTTAACATTTAGGCTATAATGCCTTGTTAGGAGTCGTCCACCGCAATTGTTCAAGACTTCAAAGGTGGATTGGATCCGACGTCGCTTGCGTCAGATTGTACTGGCAAAGAGTTGAATCCTATGTCCTAGGCGTACTACTCAAATCTTATCCGTGAGTTGCAAGAAACGTCCCTAATGTTAAGGCTTCCTTAAGTTACGTATCATCTCTATCTAGAGTTACGGTGTAGAAAGCGTTAGCATGTATTTTAGTGAAGACTTAACTTGAAGGATATTTCGTGCAATTGACAGCTAGTCTTCTAAAATAATGCAACCAACCACAGACCTTCAAAACACTGAACAACCAATTCGATCACTTCTACAATGTACAAAATTGTACTCTAACCAATCGGCGAATAGCTCTGTGTCCCCCAGATGCGGCAGACGGGCCACTGCTGAAGATGGGAGGGCACTGGTACAGACTGGACGGTTGCTACCGGCGCAAGCGGAGATGGATGTGCGCAAGAGGCTGTGGAGCCAGGATCCACACTGCTGGCAAGAGGGTCGTCTTCTCAGAGCTCCGGCATCGATGCAGAACCACCTACAATCACACTGTTTGACGTGGTCGATGCCTCTGTTTTATTACACGAATTCATGTTGACCTTATTTGACTGGATAATGATAATGATTAATGAAAGTACCTGTATTCGTCACCTGCAGTCAACTTAGTGTTGAGAACTGAATTATTTTTGCAAGTCTTTCGGCTTTATTATTGATTTTTCGGCACAATTTGCAAAGGTAGTCGAAATTTCTGTCTTTATAAATCGTACTACGGTTAATGTCGCATACGTAATAGTTACTGTTATTCGATGATGAATCGTCCTTCAATTAGTGATCAATTCAGACAATACTATGTTAGCAACAAATATAAAAATAACATGTATTATTATAGGCCTCTATTCTAAAGTTTAACTAGCCTTAAAAATAATGTTCATAATTTAGTTATTTTTATCCATGTCTGACGATGATGTCATCGTCTAGAAGGGTCAGATGCCTTCGTGATATAAAACGGTTACTTTTAACTTTAATCAATGATCTGTTTCAAACAGTCGTATGCGCGTACGCGTAGCTTTTAATCTATTATGTGTTATTGTTAACTATTCATTATTATACCTATACTTTACGTATTCACAATGTATACCTTTTTCCCACCCTTTTTAAAACATTTTTAATAAGTACTTATTTAAATATTTAACCCACTTTTGGTAGTGACATTCTGATAATGTATTACAGCATGTACGAGTAGCATTATAATCCATATTTTTGGTCTTAAAAAATAATTTTAGAAAACGTACCATCTTTTCTAATTTGCACCTTTCTCGCTGACACTGGAGGTAATATTACTTTCTTTACTAAAATTCTTCTTGTTGCACTCCTGTATTAACTTTCCGGTGACTTTGCAGTGCAAGTGATATATAACGAGAAGGGTTATCCGAAGCTGGTGCTGGACGGGTACTACTACCGTCCCCACAACGCGTACCGGAACCAGCCCAAGATTCTCTGGTACTGCGCAGCCAGGAACAGGTTTCACTGTAATGCTACTTTACGGACTTACAACCGCGAGGTTGTAGCCGTGGCTGGGTCGCACAATCACGATCGCTGACCGCCGCGAGCGCGTGTGCCGAATCTTCAGCGCATGCGTGAATTGCTGCACCTGCACCAAATTTTTAGACTGTATGGCGAGCGCCTAGCGCTGCCCAATACAAATGGACCTGAAAATACTGAAGAAGCTAGTCTCAATAAGTGTACCTAGTATCGGATGTCTTACTCAGCGTAGATGTTCTGGGAGAGTACAGAGGAACTAAGTCCATCGTGGTCTTATCGCCACATAAAATAATAAACTTCCCAACAAGCAAAATAATCTAATAACAAATAACTCATTCAGCTAATAATCGTAAGACAATCGTATTAGTATAAAAGGTTTTGGTACAAACGTGAGTCAGGTAAAAGCGGCTTTTACACAATTCACGGGTAATGGTATGAAGCAGCTACGTTTACTCAATTTATTTTTCCTATGATACCTCTATAAATGAAATGACATTATTACATATTTTTTAATTTATTCATGACCATGGATACAAGTCCTCTGAAAGAGGTGTGCCCAGAATCAAGTAAGAAAAACGTCACCTGTTGACTTATTATAGCATCTATCTACGACCTATTCTAATATTGACTGTGTATTGTATTTATATTGAAATGAAATAAGTGTATAAAGGTAAAGTATTAAAATTGTATAAAGTATACATTTCAAACATCAGTTCCTAATAGTTACATAAATGTTAGTCCTCTATTCTGATGTGTCATAAAAAAGTAAATCTTTATATTGTGTAAAACTGACTGGTTAAAAATAATTAGTCGCTTTATTAATTTGAGAATGTATTCTGTGAATTTTGCTTTACAAGTATCAGTTTTTACATTCATGGTGAATGGTAAATCAGGTACTTATTTTATAAAAGTTATTTAGTTTTTATTTGTTTATTTAAAAAATTATTATGTAGGTATGTACACAATTTTATATTCCATTTAAAAGTCTTTTATGATCTCTACACTGTCTTTTACTTCTATGAATGCTCCTAACTAGGGCATGCGATATCCGTTCGGTTTTACTATCCGGATTATTCGAATTAAAAAATTATATTATCCGGATAATTTGTGAAATCAATAGAATACCTTTAAAAAACCTTTAAGAAAAACATTTTGGTGTGCCAGCGAGGAATCGAAAGTTATGAAAATATCACAGCCGGCATCAATGTTCTGCATGATTTGTATTGGTTGTCGGCGTTGCTGTATGGACAAACAATACAAGTACTTACTTTCTTGCAGTAAGTACTAAGTTCAAAGGCTTAGTGACATGAATATGATACCATGGTGTAGTATTTGTATAATTTACGATATTATACACTCGTATTATATATTTTTTATTTTATTTTTTATTTTATTTACATTTGGTCTTTTATTTAATGAAAGAATGATACATTAAAACTAATTTTCTATTAAAATAAGTATTCGGATTATCCGGATAAAAAGTGGTTGAAATCCGGATAACGAAAATGGACGGATATCCGGATAATTTTGCTATCCGGATATCCGGATTGCATGCCCTACTCCTAACCTAAGGGCACGCTTAATCAGCTCAGTTTCTGACTTTAACCCTTAAGTTAGTGCTAATTCGAAATAGAGCGGGAATCATCGCCAGTTACTGAATCAGTATAAACGTGCCTTTAGTTTTGTTCTCTGTGGTCCATTGTAGAACTATTCATACCTTAATTACATCATCAAATCTGAGATTGCCTTCATTGAAAAACGTAGGTAAAGTAGCTAGTAATTGCAGTAACCCATAGCTAATCCTGTACTAATAACTAAATAATATGCGATCGACGGTACTCTCGATCGCATGTTGTTATCTGATGGTGTTTGACGCAGTGCCAGCTATTTACGTGCCGTCGCGGACGGGCAAGTCGCTGTTACTCCACGACGGGTACACGTACTATCTGAAGAATCTCCAAGCCCATGGTCGGAAGCAGTGGTACTGTTCGTCGAGGGACATGGCCGGCTGCCGCGCTGACGTCATCACGGCGCCGGCGAGGGTTGGCGATGGTGACATACTGTTCCTGGTGCGTGGGCGCCACATCCACGCCCCACCGAGCTACTACTTCACACCTGATGGTAAGTACGTGCGGCGGAAGGATGTCTACCACAGATACAGGTAGCTTAGATTTACTTGTGGTTTTATATGCGTTTTTGTAGTATTTTAAAATTATTTTTTTTAGACTTACGAATATTGTATTTTTGTGTTTTTTCATTCTTTTTTTTTGGTATATTTTTTTTGTATATTTGATCAGGGTTTATTGTTAATGTTATATATTTTGAATTTTTTTCTTGATTAGAATGCTTTGTACCTAAAGCAAAATGTTACCTACATAACTACTTTCAAAATTAATTTTTTTTGCTAATCAATGATCATGTTTTCTCATTATTTTTTGTCGGTGAATTTTTATTTTTTAATTTTTAATTAAATCTATATTTTTATATATACACTTATATATTTTTTAACATCAGAACCAGAGCAATATCTTGTAGCTATAATAAAATAAGTATTCTTGGTAAAATGTGCAAAGTTCCTAGATGCGATATGGTAATAAAATAATCGTAAAACTTAATTTCAAAATAAGTTCGGTAAACTTTGAGTTGTTTGCATTTTCGTTATGTATAAGTTCGTTTCGTTTCGTTTCTAAGTTCGATAATTGAGGACTTAAATATGAGCTCCCAAGCATAAGTTTGGTATTTATTGCGTACATTGTCGTTTAATTATTATAAAACAGAAAATAATATTACAATAGTTGATAAAGCGTAAGCGACAACCGAAGCGAAGATCTGAATTTTAAGACTACCTATAGAATATAACTTTTATTCTTATTGCTTACTTGGAAGCTCACACAATAGTCATTTAAGTAGGATTACTGCCTCTTTTAGTTTGTAATAAAATACTTACTTTTTGAAACAGTTTGTATTAGTAAGTACAAAATATAATTCTAAAAAAATTGAAGAAGACGAAATTATTTTTAGTTTGCTCACCTAAGACACAATGCATGAGTTATTGTCTTTTTTAAACTTATGAGAAAACTGTATGTTAAGACGATGAATTTGTCTTTCAGTTGTCTGTGATCGAGACATAATTTTTATAATTATAAACGTTAAAAAATATATTTGATAAAAAAATGAAATTATTGTCAGGAACATTGTTGTACTTAGGTATTTGAATTATACGTACACTCCGAAACTCCGATGTTTTTGATTACGCAGTGCTTGCATTTTTTCCGATATTTAGACAAGAATTTTAGAAGGGCTCAACTCATAGCGCCTTCTGTTTTCAATGGTAGTATTTTTTCTTATTGGTACAATAGGGTTAGTTTTGATCTAGACTGGACATATTTCTTGGAGAAAAGTATACCTCCAAATAGTAAAAATTCTCACTTATGTATGAGACTTCTCACTTGCCTAGATACACAATTAGACTTTAAAGGCCAAGAGAGATGCTACATGGTGTTTGGTTTAAGTTTACCTCCCGCTAGTTACACACGGAGGTATGTTGGAGCGAGGGAGCGTGGGTGGGGGCGCCTACCCCAATCGTACTACGTCCTACGCCGCGTTTCTGTGTTACGGGGCCTAGAATATTATGTATGACGCCACTTAGTTACCTTTCATTTCATATCTAATTATAGATTTTCTCAGGAAAATAACATAAGTAACTAGCTATAAGATAATATTCCTTCGACTTGAGTAAAAATATGATGTGAGTTTTGATAATGTTTTTATAATTTTGGAAATTGTGGAAAATTTCTAATAATTTTAAAGTGATTTCATTTGTATAGAAAAGGTTGGGGTGGGGTGGGTTTGGGTCGTTACTTCTGAAATTGCTCTGTAATTTTCCACTTCCGGTCGACCTAATTAATTAATATTCATCGCGTAAATATTGTGAGTTGCTTTATTTTTCTCTGAAAATACTTATGTACCTACTTAATTTTGATGCATTTAGTTATTTATAAAGCAACAAAAAATAAGTTTTAAATTTAATTTTTAAAATTATTTAATTGTAATTGACACTAATTTTAAATAAGCATACTCAAGCATCTCTCCGTTCGCATAGAAAATGAAAGCGGGCGTATACTGCCACTACAAAAACTTTCAACTTCATGTTTTTATCAGGACGCCGTCAATCGTCATATCATATTTAATATTTTTTCCCGATCAGTTGCAATCTTGTATATCCGAGGAGGACATGAATTGCGCAGTTCTGTCGGATCAATACCTACGGAGTTATGAAAGAAAGTTCGGCAGGGCACGGGCCGTATGGGCGTGCCCTGCGTGCCCTGCGATCTCCGCAGCAGCCTAGTTTCCCCTGTATGCCCTAATTTTGGCGCATTCGCCCTTTGTTCGTGGGGGCCGCGCGTGTGTGCGTGCCCCGTTAGCTTGTAGTAAGCCCTGTAATGTAATGACGTAGCCTGACGTAATTCACGGTGTGGGGGGCTTTTTGGGTATTACTACAGAGTACTATATATACTAGCGTAGTATTACGTTTGTTGATATGCGTTGTTATGTCTGTTGATGGTTTCTTGGAACACTAAGATTGAATTAAGTACCTACTTACGCCTTTAGCACACTGCAGCTATTTTAAAACAGAATCGTACCGAATCCATAGAAATCTAAAAAACTTAAAATATGTTTCTATGGGTTCGGTCCACTTCCGTTTCAAAATTGTTGCAAAGTGCTGTAAAACCTGTGTCCAAAATTTTACCGTTATCAAAGGGGGACAAACTTCCTATTATTTACTTATTTACTTCACACCTATATTAAAATATATTTTAGTGTGATGAAGAAGTGTGACGTAAGCCAGTGCCTTCATTTTACACGTAAAATTCACAGCACGAAAATATAATATAAAGTTATAAAAATAGAAGGCCAATTATGAACTTTACAGATCAGATAAAAGGTGAATTCATAACAAATCTACTTAATTAGGTGCCAGGTATTTGGCATGAAATTCTAATTTTAACTAATCTCCAACAGATTCCGCAGTACTCCTACGCAAAAGCGTGACCCTAGCTGACATTTGTAATTACCCTCATACCGTAGCGGCGGCGTTGTTACATTAGGCTCTCTACTTCTACCGTAGAACATCTATATAGATGCGCCAACCGGTACGGGACGTAGACATAACCGGGCCGGCGATTCTGTCAAGTACGACATGCATGTAGAATTCGACGTTATAGTCCTGTCACGTTCGCTCACATACATAAAATTGTAAGTGATGTTAAGCGACACGACATCTGTTAACTTAATTAAATGTCGAACTTACCAGAATCGCGCCCTAGAGAGCAATTCTCGCACTTATGTAGAAGATATTTGTCAATAAAAAGACGGATGTCGTGTTACAGCTTTTGGTGTTCTCGTCGTTTTTCGTCATTATGGTTACAGCTGGGGCTAAAGATGCTACGTGACGAACGACTTTCCTGATTCGAAAGTAGACGTATGTCGAACGTGCGAGAATCGCCCCGTGGGCCGTTCGTGGTACGGCACGCGCGAGTCGGGACGGCTAGAAGCCGCGTCGGGCCGCGGACGCCGAGCACGCGAGAGCGCCAAACCCACGGCCGAAGGCGGGACATGCGCGTGGCGCCGCACGCCTCCGCTGGTGATGGTGCCCCCAATCGATAATGCCCCAGAATCTCTCTCCGGGAACCCCTCTCACTCTTCACTCCTCTCCCGATGCCCTAACTCACCATCCGTCAAAATATAACATCCCATTACAATAATAAGGTCGTTTTTACGTTAAACCAGCCGCAGATGTACTTCCGTTATGCTTAATGGCAGTTATAAAAGGAACTTTTGGTACTACAGAAATTGTTTCTTTGTATTTCATTCCTTTTAGGTTTAGGACGGGGCCGTTGCACGGTCGTGAATTATTCAGCGTGGCGCGTTTAAAATGCTTTTGATGATTATTTTTGCTCGTTTTAACATTGTTTTCATTTCAAATTGTATAATATATAATGGATGAAGGCTTTCATTTCAGCCTACTCGATCCTTTTTAAAATAACCACCTAGCACATGCGTACCCATTTATATTTTCACCTATCACGCACGCATCTTCATTGAACTAGAATGTTGGCCAACTGTTGGTGCTTGTAGCGACGTCGTGGGAGGCGCGGTCGTGGACGTCGCGCTGCACGGTGTGGCGATGGCGTTGCAGCAGCGCGTCGTTGGCGGTGCACGCGCCGAGTTGCCGCGTCACCGTGCGCGCCAGACACCTCTGCGACTGCCAACTACGGATACGTTTACCCTACCACTAACTTTGACTCTCGTCTCGACACCGCTATAATTACTGAGAATTTCGACGGTCTTACTTTTTGTGTAACTCCTGATAAAAGTGTTCCTGGCGATGACGCATAGGACAGTTTTTGAACTGTCCATGTCCAATGTCCATGGTGTCGCACCATCATCTATACAACATGTCAACATATTGGCTGAAAGTCATGGAATATTTTACTATGGAGCCTGGTACACCTACTTCCCGTGATATTGAAAGAAATGACGATTCTTGGCGATCGATCCCAGCCGGATTATTCGATAGAGGACATCAATAGAAACATAAAACATATCTTGACAAAAACTCCTAAAGTATCTCTGAACCGCAATATTTTTTTTAGTAAGATTACTGGGTCTAATATCTGGGTTCGGAGATACTTTAGGAGTATTTGTCAAGATATGTTTTATGTTTCTATTGATGTCCTCTATCGAATTATTAAGCTAGGATCGATCGCCAAGAAATTGTATTTTTTCAAAATCACGGGAAGTAGGTGTGCCAGACTCCATAGTAAAATGTTCCATGCCCTTTCAGCTAATATATTGACATGTTGTATAGATGATGGTGCGACACCATGGACATTGGACATGGACAGTTCAAAAACTGTCCTACGCGCCATCGCCAGGAAAACTTTTATCAAGAGTTGCACAAAAACTAAGAACGGCGAATTTCTCTGTAATTGTAGCACCAATAAGGTTCCATGGCCAAATAATAGGAGAGATGAATATAAACTTGAACGACGAAATTCTCCGTAATATATCGCACGTTGTTGTAATTTGGGACCATGAAGCCTGTGGCAGATACTCTCGTAGCGTGGAGGTTAAAAGTTTAAAGTAAACTACTTGCCTGGTTTGACATTAAAAATACATAGTAGGTAAAATTAAGGGTTAATAGAAAATTTAAGTTAAGTAAACTGATCATGATAATTATGCTCATAGTAAAAACCGAGTAAGGCTATGTTACTTGATTACGATGTCCGACTTGTTGTTTTGTCGAGTACTTGTCATCTGTGTGTTAATTAGCATTTTAACTTGTTTGCTGTCACTTTGCGGAGTTGAACCTGTCCTACAGGGCTCGGTGACGTCTTGATGTCTCGTCTTAGGTTGTCGGCTTGTTATGTAAAGTTAGACTTTACGATTCTAAGTGATCGAGGAAATATCTCTCAAACTTTCAAACTCTTAGTAATTCTCAAAGTGATACAGGCTTGGATGAAGAAAAAATTAGTTTTCCCTAATGTCATTTTTTTAACCATGGGTCATTGAATGCCCATGTTTCATCCTTTGTAGATATAAGACTTACCCCAAAGAAATTTTTGGTGTTTTTTTTTAATGAATAGGCTTAGACAAACGGGGCACCTGATGGTATAAGTGGTCACCGTCGCCTAGGGACACGTGCAGCACCGTAGTTTAGTGTGCGTTTTAGATTTGTTATTGACAGAACGTGTATTAAAACTTTACTGTTTTTAGAAATCAAAAAAATATAATCTAATCTTAAAGAATTATGTACCAACCTACCATGTTGTCTCTAGATCATATTCCTTTCTAAATATAGTACAAAATCACTTTAGTAAAAGGATACTTGCTTATTAGATCTGTTTTCCCAATCACTTCTAGATTAACAGAATAGTGCCTTGTTTTACAAACAAAAACACAGCTTGCATGTCGTAGGAATATTTTATAGTAGCATTTACTTTTGCTCTCCGCTCCGTCCATTATTAAAGTAATATGTACTGAGTACCAAATAAAACTATATTCTTTGTGTAACTAGAGCCTTTCATTGATATGTTTTTTTGCTTTGAGCGCCCTAGCGATAACGTGGATCTTTGTCGCTATTGAGTATTTAATCTTGGGGATTTACTTTGACATGTTTCGCCAAGTAATTTTCGCTAGCGAAGTCTTACTATGCTCTTTCACTTCACATTAAATTGGCGTATAACTTGTCATAGCAGAGAAAAACAATAGTCTTTTAGTGTTCTTGATAGAAAAAAGGTTAGATAGGTGTTCGAAATTTTTGTAGGCTTATGATATTTCGGGGGAAGGGAAATTGAGAGTCACTGAGTCACCTCAATCCATGGCTACAATCGTAGAGTCTCCTGTTTTTCTCACAACTGCCAATTGCTTGTTAGATGTACGCGCTCGGTATGTATCGACTGCCCGGGGAGGACGACTGCTGTTCTTCGATGGCAACACCTATTTCATCAACTCCAGGAAGCGGCAGGACAAGACCCGTCTGCTCTGGTACTGTTCGTCCCGCAAGTCCAGGCACTGTCCAGCTTCAATACTGACCCTGAATGACCAGGTGCTCGGACAAGCGCCGGTGCACACGCATCCACCTAAAATCTCCAGCACGTATTGCAATCCGAATAAGGGCGAGGATGATCAGGATTATATTTCTGGTTGAAAAGTGCGGAAAGGTTTCAATGGTTATTTTAATGAATGAAACGATATTAGTTTCTCGAATATCTTAAAGATTTATTTTAAAGGTTCAGGTGTACCTATTACAGATGCGAAGAAAATTTGAGGAATAGTTAATATTTATGAGCGGCCAAAAATATCTAGTCTAATATAAAGCTTGGTCAGAAATATAAAAACCCGCCGAGCCATATTGCGGAATCGAATGAAACTATTTTATTCATTACGATCTCCTTAACTCGGATTATAAAAGTACCAGTGACAGCCCGTGACAGGGTTTTTATTTTCCTGGTCAGGATATAATTGAATGTGATCATAGATTATTTTTATTGGGTTTACACTAAATTAATTAGCTATCCACTAATCATTTTTGGATTAGCGTAACCCTTGATGGATATTCCGACTTTTTAGTCCATAGTCTATACCGACGTCATTGTACATTTTAATTTTCGTCTTGCCTACCTTTTTCTGTCTATTATTTAGTACTTTTACTTAATAACTTTAAATTTAGTGAACAACTGCCGATCCTGTACATTGACGAAAGTAAATGATTGTGAGGTAGTAGTCAGTTCTATGGGTTTAAGTTTCACCTGGGTTAAAACGACAGGTAATAAAAATGTATTTTAGATACCTGTCTCCATATCTGGATAAATTGTTTATTTTTTAAGTACAAAGTACCTAGATAACCTGGTTACATGTGCCATACATTTTGAGGTAACCAATTTACATTAAAGCATTTGTTGTTGTATAGATAGTTAATAGGTAATGTATGTGTCAAAGAATATTGTGAAATACTTAAATGTGCCAAAACTCCTAAGTCTTAAATAAAATTGTTATAAAACTCTGTCTTTCAAATTCCATGCTCAAATAATAATCCTGCTCATTTATACGTTCGTCGGTCTGTACGTTATTGTACAGATTTCTACCTGCATCGTTCTGGGAATCAAAAAAAGGATGTCTAGACAGCCTGCCCTTAAAACTTTTCTATTTAAAATGGTTTTTATACAGAGAGCTTTCATATTCTAGTTAGGGCCAGGTGCAGGTAAAGCCCTTTGGACGTTCGAAAATGTTACCTTAAGTTTTGGTAATAAGGATGGTAATGTATTTTGTTCATGTTTAGAATGCTAAGTGTTTTTTTTTGTTAGCCTAGTTCTGGTTTTGTTGTAACATTGGTATTGGATGTAAAAAATTGAAGACACCTGCTTTAACTTGGTAATTGTTACTGGTTCCTTTTAGCAGAGAAATATTTTGAAAGTTATTATTTGTTTTATACATAATGCGTACGGTTTTACTGTTATACTGTTACAATCTGATTAAAAAGGTCATTGATATTTTAATTTGGTGGTGGTACATTAGTCTCCAGGTCAATACCCTAGGCTTTACACATGCTGCAAGCAAGACCTCGGCCTCCAAGGATATACGACTCTCTTCTATCATTGATACAATTCTCATCTACAATCGCATGTTAGAAAAGGTAAGCGATATTCACGTGCTAGGTCGAAGATTTATTTCCCTGTTGCACGTGAAAACTAACCAGGCTGTGTGCGAATGAGAAGACTAATCGCGAAACTGGTATTCTAGTAAAGGATAGAGAATAGAGGTAAATGCACCTACAAGATGTAAACATCCTAAATAATGTAGCAAGCGTAGGTAATTTAATTGTTTAAGGTCCGATGCACATGGTTCAAACACTTAATTATATAGAAGTCACAAGGAAGATTTGCTACGTAATTACGACTCTATTTTTGTATAGGTAATTGGTGTGTGAATGCCCTGAAATTGGTCAACTGGTCTAAAAATAGAGTTGATTTACTATTTAAAACAGCAATGGTCATTTAAATATTACGCTTAATTTTAAAATGCGCAATGACTAATTATTTACGCACGCTTTACGCAACCGTTGTTCATTAAATCGTAGGAACTTTACAAAAAGAGGTTGCCTAGAAAGAGGCAATCACTTCGTCATGGCCCTATTGCGTGAACCAAAAGTAGTAAACAACATCTGGTACTATAAGTTATTCTACGTACCGTTACGGTGAACAAACTACAGATAGATTTAGTTGCTACTATGGCTACCTACCTACTTAAGTTCAGTAACTTTTGGTACCTATCTAATCTAACCTAGAAGTTTTTTTACGAGAACTACTATCTAAGCTAGTTATTTCTAAGGAAAGTCGGTGTTGTTCAAGTGAAATGTATATGGCTGTGTTAAGTTTTAATTAAGTTAATTTTGTTAATAAGTTGGTAAATTATTAATAATTAAGTTGTTTTTATGTATAAAAACAATTCAGCGATGTATGTATGTCTATAATTAGGTAAATATTAATTAAAATCTAAATAAAGTTACTGCCTATCTATTTTTATGTCAATAAATAGATATTTTCGACCATGGTTGTTTTAATTATGTACTTTTCCTCTTGAGTCTAGGTAATCATACTTAGTTTCAGTTTATGGCTGTTTTATTAAGAAAATGTAGAATCGTAAAAAATCAAAGTCAAAACACCTACCTATGTCTACTTGCTGGAATCAGGTGTTCGTTTAGTAAATCTGTAACATCTTTAATAGAAAGGAGGGTTGAACTTAGCCGCCCAGGGGCGGATGATCTAACCGGTCACATTATGGTAAGTGGTCACCGTCGCCCATATTACATCTCACTCACCTCTCTATATATCAGGTGCTACAGGATTTTTGATGAGCTAATTACCTTGAGTACTTAGGCAGAGTCCCTCGTAATAATAATATTATATTCCGGTAATTAAGCGGGTTCTGTGGTTTTACTTTTCAAACCGGAACACTGCAATGCCAATATTGCTGCTTCGCGGCAGGCTTTAAAAACTGGCCGGTTTCATCAATGTCCGGATTTCTATTTTTATTTCTTCTCTATTCTCACGTCAACATGCTGTTTTCTTCTAGGTGAGTCGTGGCAGAGTCACCGTGTATTATTATCAATCAATCTTCTAAATGATCTATAAGTACTACGTACTTCAAAACACCAGGATACAGGAGGATAGAATAGATACAGATACATGCATTGTCTGTCAAGAAGGTGTAGGTACATTTTTGTTTATTTTATGTACGGTTTTGTTGTGTTTTTTAAATTTGAATGAGGTAGGTTTTGTTTTGCAGTTTGAGTTGTTTAATTAGTTAGTTATGTACGTCAATCCGTTCCCTGAGTTAACTAACCTCCGAAGCTGACTTACAAATTTTTTGGGGATCAGATAATTTAGGTCACAGACTGTACTTACTTGTTTTTTTATTTCAATTTGTTCAGGAGTTCAATTTTCCTTTCACTGAAATTGTAGATACGGTAAATTTTTAGACCCAGGAAGAGGTACATTCAGATAAGTGAAGAGAATACACCAGGATACAGAAGAATAGAATAGATACAGATACATGCATTGTCTGTCAAGAAAGTGTAGGTACATTTTTGTTTATTTTATGTACGGTTTTGTTGTGATTTTTTAAATTTGAATGAGGTAGGTTTTGTTTTTGCAGTTTGAGTTGTTTAATTAGTTTATTATGTACGTCAATCCGTTCCTTGAGTTAACCTCCCGTTGCTGACTTATAAATTTTTTGGGGGTCTGACAGGTTAGGTCACAGACTGTACTTACTTGTTTTTTATTTCATTTTGTTCAGGAAAAAAATCACACTATTGCGGACAAGGTTTTCAGAATGTTTGATTAGTTAAATTTTCCTTTCACTGAAATTGTAGATACGGTAATTTTTTAGACCCAGGAAGAGGTACATACAGATAAGTGAAGGGAATATTTAACTCGTTCATGAAAGAAGATCAATAAATCACACCTACAGTAATTAGTGATCTTTTTAGTAATTTTAATATAGGTGGGTAAAAAACGTGGGAGAGCCGGAATTTACATGAATTGTACTTATAGGTACATTTTTGTAAACATCCTGTCAAATGATATGATTGTGTATTATATTCAGGCGAGATCGAGGTCAAATGAGTTTTTAGAAGCCAATTAAAAAAAATATTTAAAAAAATACACGAATCAACTACATGCAAACTAAGATTAAGGTTTTCATTCACGTACGTATATACATTCTGACAACCTAGATTCATAGATCCACCACAGAATAAATACTTAATATACGATCCGCGCGCTAACGTAAATCGGAACGGTGCGCTCTATCGTCTATGGTTTTCTCATAACTTTACTACCGAGTTATCTCGTTCGGATGCTGTTATCGATGTTCTGTTCAGTCTCGGAAGGGAAACGGGAAAAAATTAGGAATGTAAATTATAAAGACGTGTGTATCGTTCCGTGAGAATGCAGCCGAGTTATTATAGGCATGTAGCATTCACATCGGGGCCCGTTATTTATTGTTCTACTAGGTAGATAAACCTAGTTCTAATAGGTTGGTTTTTAGTTCTAATAGACTTTACTGGCTAATTCTTGTTTTAGTAATATAATAAATGAATTAGATTGAAGAGATTCGGATATGTAGATACACTCACCAATGACGACCCGTTCCCAGTACTCAGTTTTATCAGACAGTCTTACTTAGCTTAGTTGTACTAATGGGAATATCCATCCACTCAGACTCAGAAATATTGCAAATAACTTCCCGACCATGAATCGAACAAAACACTTTGCATAGAGCTGCCGGCTTCCTCTAAATAAGGCTCAATGGCGCATATTGAGGGGCTCGTAGCCTTATTGCGAGTGGTTGGGCGCGGTCAGAACTAGGATGGATGATCGCTAGTTTTAAATTTTTATCTGAGCCTCTCCGTGCCTCGGAGAGCATGTAAAGCTGTTGGTACCGGCTGCTGTATCCCAACAGCAGTCGTTAGGCCATGTCAGCGGCCTGAACAACTCGCATACGTTAGCCACAAGAAGGAGAAATGGCGCGTCATAAAAGAGGCTTCTGTCCAGCAGTATGGTCAGGACATGCTGCTGATGATGACGAAAATCAATTCGAAACTAGGAATCAGCTTACTAGTCGATTTAATTAAAGATTCCTACTTACAGGACGCATACTACTTACGATTACTATCTTATCTTATAATCTTTATTATACACTCATACAAAATACAAAACAACTTAATTACCGAAAAAATAAATATGTACAAAAGGTATAGCATAACTCGTTTCGAGTTTTCTCCCTGTTAACCATCGGGATAGAGAAAGGTGATAGATTCTATGGTTCCTTCTTAGATAGTACTAGATACTCGTACATAGAGTTGTACTTTTTACTACTCTTAAGTGACGTTAGACTCGTTAGGCTCGTCCGTGAAGGAAAATTTGCGAGGAAACCTGCTAACCTCAGAGGTAATTCGATTTAGTGTCCAGTCCACCGGTACTCGTAGATTCCACTGGTTTTTTCTAGGCGAGGTCTGTCCGTCCAAACCTCACATTACCTTTGATGAAACCTGTCATGTCTCTAGGTTTAGTAGATATGCACCGGTTTAGGAAACTAGACATAAAGAATGACGATGATCAATCGTGTTGACCGTTAGAGTAGGTAAAGGTTTGGGTTAGATAGAATTTTTTGCGCCACCGCAAAGGTTTATTATTTTTACACTTTATTCTTTTTTACGTTTCTTGTAGATGTTTTATTGTAACGAGCATATATCGTACATTATTGAGGAGCAAATGGGACTACTAAAGATAACGTAGGTAGGTAGTTAGGTTAGGTAAGTAATTTTATCAATGAATGTAGAGTTACGCAACGCTACATTCGAACGTAACTTTGAAGTTGTTTGTACCAATCTCGTAAAAATGGATTCATTCATACATAGCTGATATCTAGAGTAAGATATTGTACTTGTAAAAACATTCTGTGCAAACAACGCGCAGCGCCCTCAGTTGCATTTCTGTCGCAAGTTTATGTTCCTTGAGGTTTTGGAACCATTTCCGCGGCGTCTTCGTTATGCACCTTTCACCTTTTGCAATAGATGGCGTTACAAGTATCAGAACAAATTGAGAAGAAAATTTACTTTTAATCATTATTTTTGCGAGTTAGAGGAAATGTGACACGAAATTTAGTTATATTTACTTCGTTCTTTGACTAAAATATAACCAAAATCAATGTTTTTTGTTTGTGTTATGGCCTTTGTGATTTTGCTAAAAACAGGCTTAATTTCACGGAAATCATTATCGTCTACCTATGTAATAATAATGTAACCTACTGTGCTGTGTATGTAGGTAGGTATTTATCTATTAAACGAATCAGGAAAATTCAAAATTGTTAATTGGACATTATTAGGAAATAAACGGTAGGTAGGAGATAGGTAGGTCTGCATAATACTATCGTAATCGTATTACAATCAAGTAATTATTATTGAGATTAATACTAATGGTACAGAGCTCTCCCTAGAATAAATTTTCTTACGCCCTGTACGTCAATAGATGGCGCTAGTGGTATAGTACGATGCAAATTACTTGTTTATTTTTAGCTGGAACCTAGTTCTAAATATAGTTTGCTGTACTTATGTTATAGGCAAGGTCAAACGAAGACTTAATGATGGTAAAAACTGCGCAATTACGTTTTACTATTCTAGGTAAGTAGGTTTGCCGAAGTTGATAGGTACCCAGTATGTTGAAAAATGAATACAGATATACTTACTTACAGAGATACTTATAATATAGAGTTTTTAGGCATTGACTCTGATTGTATTTAATGAAATCTGAGTTACCTAGTAATTGATTAATGATTACTGTAATGATAGACAGCGGTTAATTTATTTCCTACTTTCGACAAGTAAGTATATAGGTAAATAAACTGATACACCGAATTCATTGCATCAATTACATACATAAACCGCTGTAGAAGAGCATTGAATATGGACATTATTAAAGGAAGGAATAATTA
Organism: Hofmannophila pseudospretella; assembly: GCA_947369225.1. Taxonomy (NCBI): domain Eukaryota; kingdom Metazoa; phylum Arthropoda; class Insecta; order Lepidoptera; family Oecophoridae; genus Hofmannophila; species Hofmannophila pseudospretella. The sequence goes on along the minus strand of OX376321.1, from coordinate 3,983,690 downwards.
AATGTATGAAACAGTCGTCTTGGGTTCTAGTGAATCAAAATAGGTATGTTCAGTTAGTCCTAGATATCCGCATGTTTTAAAAAGGATAAGGTTCTTAAGTTATTTTAAGGACTTACTGTTATTGATAATTCAATTAACAATTACAATATCTGCAGGAATCCCTGACAGTGACGTTGAAAAAGAAACTATCTCAAAAATGTGTTTTGACGCCGAACTATTGAAGATGTACGGAGGAAGGCCGAAGAATAAGAAACCACAATGGACAAGGCAAAAGATACTAGATGTAATAACAATGATTGAAGAATTTAAAGCCAAACCTAACAAGACTAAACCACCGAGCCATTACTATTATGTACAAAAGTACGACGTCTTGGAAGTATTGAATGAAAAAATATTGATAATGAAACGAAAGGCTTCAGGCGACCCCGTTGTTAAAATAGTGGCTATAGAGGATTACTATGATCTCATTGCTCATTTCCACCTGTCCACGAAACATGGTGGCCGCGACAAAATGATGTTCTCTTTAAAACCAAATTATCACATACCTTTCGCTGCTGTCACTGCTTTCGCGAGAATGTGCCCAGTATGTCAGAAAAAAAAATCACGCAATATTAAAAATATTTCTAGTTAAGTCTAAGTAGATGCACTTCTTATTTATAAAATTATCTTTAAATTAAATCAATAAATATTAAGCATATTTAATTTGTCTGGGAATGTTATTTTTACCTACAACGACGGAGAAAATTTTATGAAAAAAAAACTGCATTAAGGTTGTTTGTTAGTTTGTATACTTTTTATATTCCAAAATGGCTTATGACGAATTTAGACGCGGTTTTAGTAGAGTGGCCCATTAAAGATGGTATTTAGATGGGATAACCGCACCAAACCACCAGGGATCCCCGTAATATGTATATTTTTGTTTAGATACTGCTACCAAATTATTTGATGTTTAAAATAACTGAGAATGAATGTGAAGGAGCATAGAAATAGGACTACTTTAGTAATATTATGTAGCAGTATGGGAGTAAGTATTGGATAACGATTGACAAGACGTGATTTTTTTCTGGTTATGCAAGATATGGAAATCAGGTCAAATCTACTACATGAGGAAATCTTCTGCACAAAAAATACTTATGTTTGATGCACTTAACCTCACCGGATCTTCCTTTACTTAAAACCACCAACTTCATCTAAATATCGTGATATAGTATCACTACGTTATTACGCATATTTTCAGGCCCATTCTTCATGACGTCACGTTGTGGGAACCCCATGATACTCTTCGAAGGCGTCACTTTTATCCGGGAAAGAGATAACGGGACCAGGGTACGCTGGGTCTGCAGCAAGAAGCGGTACCTGCGGTGTACTTACGCGCTCACCACCATTGGTGGAGACATCGTCAAGACCTTCGGCTTCCATAATCATGAGAAATCATGCTATCAGAAGAATATCTCCGAGAAAGGTCGCAACGTTGATGTATGATAGGCGAACACCTTAGCAAAACACTAGGTATATTTTTTAATTTATTGATTAGGCAAGCACAATTATTTTATTAGGTAAACACGATTATTAACACTATAAAGTTATATGAGGTAGTCGCAAGAGTCGCAACTCAACTTAATATAGGTACTCGTAACAACAAACTTTACACCTTCTTATTTTATTAATATTACGGCAAAAAGTGGAAACTACATATGACTGAAGGTGGTTCCTCTGTCTACCCTCTCGGGGATTATGGACGTGAGAGATATAGACAGATATACTTATTTTATTTACAATGGTGGGTTAGGGCAAGGAAGTGGAAAATTTGTTGTTATTTAAAATTGAATTGGGAAATAAAAAATATGAATAAATGCAAAGATAGTTTACTGTCTGTTGTTTAAAGGGGAATGCAAAATTACGTAAACCCTGTTAAAACCACGTAAAATCTACGTTTATTATAAGACTTAGTGCCTATACAGCCAGGGTAAATCTAGCTAGATGAATTCAGTCTAGATTGTGATGTGAACAAAGGGTTGTTATAATTCGTCATAGAATATAAGTATAATAATACTGTCAAAACTTTGTATTAGTCACAGTCGCATGATGCTTATAAAATGACACTACTTTAAAATTCTAGATATGTGAATCTTAAGCGCTATTAGTCCGATTTTTGTGGTTGTACCTAACTCTAGAAATTACATCTAAAAAAACGAAGTATAGATACGAGTACATTCATGTAAATTAAATTACCCGATCATGTCAGTATTATGAGGACAGAACTTATGGCAATCACTAAAGAACTATTTTTTATATCTCAGATTATAGGCTTTGGTACACGACAAGGTGACCATGTCAGCCTCGTTAGGGTCACTAAGAAAAGGGAAGGGAAGCTCAAGTATTATTAGAGTCAATTAATTGTTATACATAAGATCCTAGGATCCATGGTTTGACTCTGTTGTTGGCCTCAGTAGGGAGCTGCTTGTTCTAGTATTTAGCTTAAATTCTGGTCACATTCTATCAATTAATTGGGTACCGCTCTGTGTTAATTGTAACACAATAGATGTACTATCTCACTCACCTTATAATGGCATGGGATCTGACGAAAATTAAGAAGGATTTTTGGCCTCTACAAGTTTCAAAATGCGCGGCTTAATGTTATTTTGAGTCGACCTTCGACTTTAAACTGTTACCATGAAAAAAAAATACTACTAAATTAGAGATCTGATTCTTATAACTTTTTTATTTTTACACTTAGTGATTTTTTTTGTAAAATGATATTTTGTAAAATTTACAAAGTGAACAAAATAAATCGAACTACTCAGCCAATTGACAGCGTTTGCAACTTATTGAAAACCCTTCTATTAATAAAAATATAATAAAAACCCGTGAAACAGTATATTATTTAAGTCTAATCATGTACTACAAGTTTCACCAAGTACCAACAACCGCAAGTATTAACCTATTAATGTTATTGTAAGTAGAGGTAAGACATTTATGGGCGATAGTGACGACTTAACACCAGGTCATCTGGTGGCCCGTATCCTCGTCTGCCTTCATTTTTGTGTTTTAATCGTAATAATGTTTAGGTCAGACCAGATTTTGACCACCGATTGTATCATTAGTCCAGTTAACATAATCATTCCAGGTGCTCAATTCTGCATGTCCCGCTTCGGCAACCCTATGATTATTTTTGAAGCTGCCACCTTCACGCGACACCGCTCCAGCGGTCCCAAGGCTCAATGGGTATGCAGCAAAAGGCGGCGACAGCACTGCACCTGCAACCTTATCACTGTCAATGGAAAAATCATTAGAAGATCCGGGTTTCACAATCATACCTGAAAAAATAGATTAGGTATTCTCGGAAAATTTGAAACTGTTTAAAGATCCTAAGGCCAGCATATGTTTATTTTATTTTTATAAATAGGCTAAGACAAACGGACCGCCTGATGGTAAGTAGTCACCGTTGCCTCCTTAGGCAACGGTGACAACGTGTCCTTACACGTGCAACACCAGAGGTATTGCTTGTGCGTTGCCGGCCTTGGAAGGAAAGAACTCTCTTTACACGGAAATACGTCGAGAGGAAGAGTGTTCCACATTTAAGCAGGAGCGCGGCAAAAAATCGTCGCTTTGGATACCCAGGGCTCCAGGAAATGTGGATTAAATGCATGCCTCCGACTAGTGGTGCGATTTAGGAATGTGGACGATGACACGTATTTTTTTAAATTGTATAACGAGAGCAGACGAGTATAAGAATTTGTCAAAAGAATCAACTTACCTGTTTTGGTACGCTGCCGGATGTAGGGAACCTGATAGACCAAATTTTATCTTTAATTTTTAATCGCAGTGTAATTTTAGTATTTACGTATTTAGTAAGTAAGTATGGGTAATTTTAATAAGTCAGAAACGTTTGTGAACGCCAGTAGGTAAAGAAGATATACCTGGGTACTTATAAGTAAACCGCTTAACTGGGGTATCGCTTGCGGGGCGGGGCGACAGAGGGCGAGCGTGCGGCGGGCGCTAAGTGGGGCCTGCCGCCCGTTCGCCGCCCACTAGCCGTCGTCCCACTCCGCGCCCCTCTTGCCGCGCAGCCGATACCCCAGTTAAGCGGTTTACCTATAGTAGTAGTAGATGAAGCTGGTATGACTGTGTAGAGTCAGCCCGCAGTGGTATCAACCTTTTATCTATTTCTGTCGCAAAGCAGCATACTTGCGTTGTGTTTCAGTTTGAAGGATAAGAGAGCCAGCGTAATTCCGACACATGAGGCACTCCTAAGTCTTCAAGGTTAGCAGGCATCGAAAACCCCCTAGTTAACTTCATAGTGAGGTGAGGTGTCTATGGGCGAGACGGTGACCTCTTATAATCAGGTGGCTCGTTTGCTTGTCTACTCCCTTACAACTAAAAAAACAGTATATAATAAAATACCATTGTACGTATTGATCAACGGTATAGTGTAGTGCCCCGATATTCCAGGTCCTTGCTATATAAAAACACGACGGGGAAACACGATGATATACTACAAAGGTAAAACCTACACGAGAGAAAAGGTCTGTGGCATTAAAGCCCGCTGGCTCTGCAGCAAGAAGAGACGCCAGAGGTGCACCTACAGCTTGACAACCGTTGACGGAACCATAGTGAAGACTTCCGGGTATCATAATCACTGATAGGATTTTGACAGGGAACCTTCCTATTCAGGACGGGCGGAACGCTAAGACCGCCGACCGACACACGAGCGACACCAAAATGTAACACTTTTCGGGCTTCTCTATAGCTCAGTCACTATTAAACCGAGGAGGAGGGGAGGAGTGGGACGTGTATTTCTGTGTCATAATATCTCTATAACGGGAGATCCGATTTGGACGCGATTTTTTTTTCTTTTTAATAAAGAATTTTATAACCATGTCTAATAAAAATTGGACCAGTGGTTTACAAGATCTTGGAGTATCTTTGAAGGCAGTTGGGATCTCTGGAACGGTAATAGGTAGGAGGTTCGAGGTTGAGCTAAAAGGTTTCGGATCTAGGTGCCAATCCCACTTGTAGAACCTTGAAGACTAGGAAAAACTAAGGGAATTTCTACTTAGCTAAGTCGGGAATTTCTTAAATTTTTATTTTATAGTTTTTATTAATTATGAAAAATGTTCAACGTTTTTGTTTTCTTGAATAATAAATTTAAAATTGACCCTTGTTTTCTTTCAGTTACTTGTCTTCTGTTGCTCTCGCTTGTATAAAGGGTGATATAATTTACTTATTTCTTGTATACACAAGAAATAAGTAAATTATAAAAAAAGAAATAAGTAAATTTCTTTCTTGTTTGTTATTGTTTTCAGGGTGGTCAGAGTGCCAACTGTTCCGAGGAAGGTTGTTCTCTTTTCATGATTTGGAGCTGGCTCTGCACAACTGCTCCAATGATTAGCAGTAAACTAGTTCGATTCAGGAGATCTTTTTGAACGGAATCAGATAGCCACTATGTTACAATTAGAATCATGAGATAGGCTATTTGTTTCTTTGGAGTTATAAATCTGCCTGATCCGTTCTCTAAACATTTACCAGCGAGATTTCATTGTAAATGGGGCAGATTATGTAGCCAGTTTGGGATAATTATCGCAAGGTTGAAGAAATAAATGTTTTGTCTTCCAAAATAACAAGTAGGCACCTAAAACATAAGTCAAAAGAGCCTGAATCGAACGTAGAACAATTAAAAAGTACCTAACCTGATTATCTTGTTGCTTCCTCCTTAAGATAGGAATACGTCTCTATTTAGTACATATTCTAAGCGGGCGATTGGGTGGTAGTAGCGTGGATGGAAGTTGAAATGTTTCCGCCATAGTCGGAAATGCCTTTCAAGTAGTATCATATAAGTTGGTATGCTGCTGATTGTTTCTCGCTTTTTTATTACAGTAATAGCACAGCGAAGCGGTAGTAGACTAAAAAATAACGTCGCAAAAATGTTCTGTAATTGCAATAAAAAATATTGAGTTTGAATTTGTCTTCCTATTAACTAGAGACGTATTTCTATACGCTAGGATTTTTTATCTGTCTGAAAGGACACATAATTATTGTACACTACCTGTACATTATTGTACAGTGGAAGACACATCAAGCTATACTCTATAGAACCCAGTAGCAATAAGTTTTTGTTATCATTTCTTGACATACGTATGAATGTGTCAAATAAATTAAAGCACCAAAGTACCAAACTGTTGGCCACTATACATATGTTACCTACTAATAACATAAAATAACAACCCGCACACTCTTACACACCCTAACACGCACCCTCACTCTCACCCTCAACGAACACACACCCTCACCTTTCCACACCCCCACACCAATACGCACACATACACACACACTTTCACTCCATGCTTACGTCTTAGTATCTAATGTTAATTTAAAATTGTATACGTTTATTTTAATTTTATTTTTTTCCTTCATAAATCAAAATTGTTCATAAATAGAAGAGCCTAAATCCCGCGACACAGGGTATCCTAGTGCGGGATTTAGAGCATCAACCACTCTTGTATTAATGTAAGTTGCAAAATAAATTTATTTATATATTTAAATGGTAATGAAAATACTAAATAAGTATTAGAACAGAAAGACATAGGTTTAATTGATTGAATATTCGCTGGACAATAAATCACAAAATTAACTAGTTACAATAACTGCAAGTGTCTTAAAAATCTAGTGCTTCCAAGTAGACTAGGCATTTATTTAGAATTTTATATATCTTAGGAATGTAATATTAAAAGATGCTCTGAATATTGTGATTAGAAAAATAAACAAAGAAAAATTTACCAAAGTGTTCAATGTATCCTATAAACCTATAGGTACATTTACCTCATTTTTTGTGTAAAACGCAATTAAATGTATTATGATTAAAAAATTATGGTCGTTTTAAAATTTCAATGCATCTATCCGTCACCCAAGTCATTCAATCATCACCAGCCTATTTTAGCACCTAATGATAAATAACCTTATCTTTTTCTTGGAGTAAAACTATTAAACCATAGACATATTTCTCTAGATAGAGTCATACTGGTAATTGAAAACCAAACTTCAAACTTTACTTCAGTAAATAGATCTTTACAAGATACTTTTTCACGTCATTTTACAATTCAAATGAATAAATTATTAACAATTAAATAATAGCTGTGAGTAATAATAGTTAACAATACAGAAATAGAAAACAGTATTTTTATGGAGCCGATTTTGGGGAACACCAAGTTTCTTTGTCTCACAACGTAGTGATTACCTTATCTCTGGGTACCTACACATATCATTTTTCAAAGTTAGCTGTGTGCATGTGATTGCTGGTTTCAGGAAGCGAAGCAATCATGATACCCACGCGAAGCGGCAAAAAGTTCCTCCTAATGCTCGATGGATATACGTACTCGCAAGTGAATTATAAGACGAACTGGGTCTGCTCGTCGAACAAGGCACGCAGTTGCAGTGCGCGCCTGCGCGTGATGGAACACGGGGAGATAGTGCGCGTGAACACTGAGCACACGCACCCCCCACCGCGGTATCTGTGTAAAAATGGACAGTACTATAAATTGGGAAATTAAGGAATAAAATAAAGTTTTTTTTAAAAAATTAATATTTTAACAAAGTACATACGACGAACTGTGTCTGCTCGTCGAACAAGGCACGCAGTTTCAGTGCGCGTCTGCGTGTGCTGGAACACGAGGAGATAGTGTGCGTGAACACTGCGCACACGCACCCCCGACCGTGCAAAACAGTCCTTTATATGCAGCCAGGACCTGCTTGTAAGGCGCAAGGGAACACTAACGTCACAATACTTATTGGCGTATCCTTTTATTGGTCTGATTTTTGATAGCCTGTAGTTATTTCATTTTTCAACGAATTTATTTATGTTTTTACATTAGACCGTCAATTAATGACTATTTCTTAATTTTTAAGAAATGCATTTAATATTTGATACTTGGAAACTACCCTATTGATTTCCGTAGATGTTTTCTTAAAATAAATTCACTTAAGTGAATTTATGGGAATTGGTTGCAGGACTTGCAGCAAGCACAGCAATCATGATACCAAGTGGGCGCGGTAAAAAATTTCTGATAATGCTCGACGGGTATACGTATTCTCAAACCAGTTCCGCTGCCACATGGATCTGTTCGTCGAATAAAGCGCGTAGCTGCAACGCACGCGTGCGTAAAACGGACACCGAAGAGATCGTGCGCGTGAACACCGCTCATACGCACCCGCCGCCGCATTATATCCTTAAAGATGGACAATACATCAAATTGTAGCTTTACCTTTGTATGAATGAATTATAACACTTCTCTTTTCAGACTTTGTCTTTTGAATGTGATTTACTTTCATGTACAGCGGAAGACACGTCATCATTTTTAGCCCCTAAGGCTCAATTTACATTGCCACGGAATGGAATGGAAGCGAATTTTCGCAACGTAATTGTACATAGCATAATGAACTTTATGTCAATTGTGTAACATATAAACCAAAAAAGAGGTCGCGCGTCTTCCGGGGAATCCTCGCGCATTCTCGAGAATTCCCCTAGGTACTTTTCTTTTTTGGCTCGTATTTAGTTTGTATGTTACACAATTGACATAAAGTTCTTTATGCTATGTACAATTACGTTGGCGAAAATTCGCTTCCATTCAATTCCGCGGCAATGTAAATTGAGCCTAAGCGTCCAGTATTGAACATAGGCGTCCCCCTGTTCCAGCGGAAGACTCGATGCTGTGTTGATTGACTCCTGTCGTAATAAGTGTTGTTATGACTTCTTGACGTTCGGATGAATGCGTCATAACGTAATAAGTTATAGCCTGTAGTTATACATACATGGAAAATATGCGTGATATAAAAAAAATATTCTCACTTTAGTCAACGTTAACATGCTTACAGAAAGTGAAGTTAAGATGATACCTTCTGGAAGGGGCAAGTTTCTGATAATGCTCGATGGATATACTTACTCGCAGGCATGGAGGAACGCTTACATTTGGGTCTGTTCGTCGCTAAAAGCACAGGGATGTAACGCACGCTTGCGCAGAACGAAAAGCGGCGTGATTGTCCGCTTAGATACTTGGCACAATCACTCGCCTCCTAAATACGCCTATAACCGTGGCAGATATATTAAAATTTAAATTAATTAGTGAACTTGAAATTTTCGATGTAAATATTTTATCAATCTGTGTTTTTTCGTTGAATTTACCTACTGAATAAACTACAATCATCTCACTCATATAGTTTTTATTTTCTGTAGTAAAACAGAAACAGAAAGCGAAGCAATGATAATACGTAATAGAAGAGGCAAGTTTCTGATAATACACTTACTCGGAAAGCTCAGTAAATTTTTGAAGTTAGCATTACTATGTCGTAGATAGTGCACCCAAGAGCGCCAAATTAATTCGTTTTGATTTTATTGCAACTCGAGTTATCAACTTATTCAGGCACAACACGGATTTGTTCAATACGAAACCAGCCAGTAATACAAACTGGTTCATTATTAACCTGTGCAGGTTGAAGTTACATAACGAGAACTGTTACTTCGAAACTGACCATGGCCCTTTATCAGACGACAAGAAGAGAATTTAAAAATATTAAATGAAGAATTACACACAAATTGAATCGTAATTAGTGAGATAACTGACGTACAAACCATATCAATCAATGTAACGAAATTAATCACAATATTACAGAATACGTAATAATGACCCACCATGAATTACCCACAAAAAGCGGTACATTCCTGATTATACTAGATGGTTTCACGTATTCGCAGACTGGTTGCAGAGCCACCTGGGTTTGTACGTGTTAAAAGCACAACACGAAAAACGAGGAAATTTTCCTCTCGGGCCTCGGATTCTATACTTCACACAATCAGTCTCCTCCGCTGTAATATATGGAAATTTACATTTACAATATGTGTGTATTTAACATTGAACACCACTCATACGCACCCACCGCCGCGTTATATACTTAGGGATGGACAATATTTAAATTGTAGCTCTACATTGCCTTTGCATGTTTATGAATGAATGAGTTATACCGCTTCTCTTTTCAAAGTTGTCTTTTGAATAGGTTTACTTTCATGTACAGAGGTAGATACTTACAATACTTTGTACAAACATTAGAACTGTAGGTAAATTAGAATTATAACCACTAACAACTATTAAAAAACATGTAATTTATAACTAAAAATGTTTAATTAATCTTTTTTGGAAATTGTAACATCTGTGATGAGCAACGTACCCGTGACTGTGTGGGGCACAGCATGCGGACACTACTGTGCAGTACTGTCCGATAACGCACACAAGGGAATAAACGTGTTTCCTTGCCGAAGCAGTGCACTAGCACTGGAAATGCACAAGCACAGTGCTGTTCTTCACACACTCACAAATATAATGATTCACTTCATTGAGTGTTGCTATTCGTGTGCGACTGTCGACGGTCTGTCAGTGTTCTTAACAACCCTATATTGGTTTTTGTTACACTGTAAATGTAAAAAAAATATATGTAGATTTATAAATAAATAAAATAAAATAATAGATACATTATCATCTATTTTCAGCCTCTAAGCGTCCAGTATTGAACATAGGCCTCCCCCGGCACCGAAGACACATTAAAGCTATACTCTGTGAACCCCTGTCGCAGTAAATTTTTGTAATGACTTCTTGACGTTCGGATGAATGTGTCATAAAAATTATAGTCTGATGTGTTGGCTACTGTACCTATACATAGAAAATATGTGTGAAATAGGTTTATTTTCAATTTAACTAATGTTTACAGACAGTGAAGTAAAGATGATACCTTCTGGAAGAGGCAAGTTTCTGATAATGCTCAATGGATACACCTACTCGCAGCCATGGAGCAACGCTTCAATTTGGGTTTGTTCGTCGTTAAAAGCACAAAAATGTAACGCACGCTTGCGCAGATCGAAAAGCGGGGAGATTTTCTGCGTGAATACTACGCACACTCATTCGCCTCCTAAATATATCTGTAAAGATGGAAATTATATAAAAGTTTAATTTATTTAGTACACTTGAAGTTTTAGAAATAAACATTTAATCAAACTTTTAAACGTTGAATTTACTGTTTAAACTACAATCATCACGCAGGTACTTTCTTCTCTGTAATAAAACAGAAGTCAATTAAATAAATGGTTACAGATAGTGAAGCTATGATGATACCTACAAGAAGAGGCAAGTTTCTGATAATGCTCGATGGATACACTTACTCGAAGTTGTGCAGTCACGGTAACGTTTGGGTTTGTTCATCGTTAAAAGCAAGGAACTGTAAAGCACGCGTGCGCAGATCGAAAAGCGGGGAGATTTTCTGCGTGGACACTTCGCACAATCATTCGCCCCCGAAATATATCTGTAAAGATGGAAATTATATTAAAGTTTAATTTAACCATACTTGAAATTTTCGAAATAAACTTTTTCCACCCCTTATAGTAATTTGTTGAATACGAAACCACAGTGGATAACATAAAGTGGTTCACTGTTAATGGTCAACCTGTGCAGGTTGAATTTACATAATGAAGCACGGTAATTTATCACAAGACATAAAAATATTTTTTTTTATATACTAGTACTTTATGGGAAGATCGAGAGTACCTACATTAGAGTTAGTACTAAAACACCTTGTATATTGAAATAAGTTAGTAAATTCACCCGTCACCTACAGGCTTGTGTGTCCACGAGCACGGCTTTCACCCGGTGCCATACAAACTGACGACCGGACATAGGTGTGTAGCCCCGGCGCAAAACCGTCTCGTGAATACAAGCCCGTAGGAAATTGTATCGGGGCATGTAGTATTAATTTTAATCTATGTAACAGTGACAATTCTAAGAATCGGTTCAGTAGCTAGTTTTGACAAAATCTCAGTGGTCCTTTAGATACAGGTGAATGTAAACTTGATGATATCAAAACATTTTACCAAAACATTTCTACAAGTTTTACACTGGGAACTACCGAATATAAAAATAATAATATTTAAACAGATGCAATCGTAGTCTAGTTGCTATCATAGTCAAAAAGTGATTGTGCAGATTAAGCAACGCTGGCTGCAGTCAGGACCAGGATGGGTGACCCCTAGTCGCATATTTTCATTAGTAACAGCTAATAAAATATGGAGGTGGGAAAGTGGAATAGGGAGTGGGGAGAACAAAGAAAAGGGTATGTATGTAAGTATGTAAGTTGTAAGAGTGTGTAACTGTGTGTTGAAAGGGAGTGTGTGTGAGAGAGATGGAGATTTCTGTTATGTTCTGTGTGTGTAAACTGCACGCTAATCATGTAATCGAGCCTGCGCTTCTCGACCCAATCTCAGCCATTAACTGCTTCTTGTACGCACGTGGTTTCACTTGGAAAATATCAAGACCTTTAAACGATGTGTTGTATGTGTGAGTGCACCGGGACACGATCGAGTTCCGAGCGCACAGTAATCCGACAGCACTTGTGTTAGGCCATATCAGAGGGCTACAGGCGGCGTGAACTACTCTGACCGATCGTCCACTAACCACATGACAGGAGAAGGTATAACATTTTCTAATATAGTAATTTTTTTACAGAAACCGAGGCAATAATGATACCCACAAGAAGCGGCAAGGGACTGTTAATGCTCGACGGTTACACGTACTCAAAGAACAATCGCTGTGACATTTGGTTTTGTTCATCGCGAAATGCGCGTAATTGTAAAGCACGTGTACGTAAAACGCAGAAATCTTCCCAGATTTTCCGCTTGAACACTATCCATAATCACTTAGCACCAAAGTATGTCTATAAAGGTGGACAATATATTAAAATTGGTTAGTACAGTCACCCGGAATATGGTACCTATACGTATTGATTTTAATCTATGTATGTAACAGTGACATAATTTTAAGAATCGGTATGGCGATTTTAACACTCGCCTCGCGCTAACCAGCTGCATTTTGTTTTACAAATCAGCTCTCGTGTTAAATTCGCTATCATTACGTGGCAGGTGGCAGTACCATAATGTACTATTTTGTTCCTTTAGATACACTAGAAGAGATCTAAATAAAATCCTATTTGCCACCGCCTGCTCCGCTTGTAATTCACAGTAAAAACATAGTTATAAATTATAACTATGTTTTTACTGTGCATTACAAGCGGAGCAGGCGGTGGCAAAAAGGAACAGACGACAATTTAGAGCGTAGATGGTTCGTTTCTTTAATAAAATAGAAGTCAATAAAATAAAATAAATAGTTACAGGAAGTAAACCAATAATGATACCAACGAGAAGCGGAAAGAAATATATTTTAATGTTGGACGGGTATACGTACTCGCAGATAAACACTTCGTCGCTGTGGCTATGCTCTTCGAAAAGCACTGGGTGCGGAGGACGAATTCGGGTGATGAAAACCGGAGAAATAGTGCGCCTACAAGCAACTCACACGCACCCACCGCCGAACTACGTGTGCAAGGGTGGGAAATATTTTAAAGTGTAACTTTGGTATATGTGTTTGTTAGAAATCTATAATCTAGCTACCTTATTGTTAGTCTAGCTTATCGAGCACGATGTTTGATTATCTCTTGATGTTTTGTATTATGTAGTATTTTTTGCATGAATGAAGATTTAATTTCTTCGTATGTAATGCATACGCGGGCATTAATTTTATATTGTAACTTTTTGAATAATAATAAACTTCTAGTCAGTATACGAAGATCAAGTGTTTATTTTAAACGTAATTTAAATTGTAATTAGGAATAACTATCTTTTAATTAATTTACTAATTATTTTGTGACGTGACGCTAAAATAAATTGCTTTTACAGACGTGCAATTCATACCCACGGAGAAGGGTAAATACATACTGGTGTTGCGCGGCTTTACGTACTCCCAAGTCGGTGGAAGATTCTTCTACTGCTCGTCGAAGCACATGGGGTGCCGGGCGCGCGTCCGACTTTCTTCGGGCAAGCTGGTTGCTTCGGGCGACGCGCACAATCACGCGCCGCCGTCACACGCGCGCTGCGGAAACGGCGCATTCGTTCAGCTGCGCCCGCGCAATCTCTCCCTCTCGACCCCCTCAGCCATTCTCCCATCCCCCATCACTTCTCCCCGTGCCGCCTCCCTCGCTCTCCACGCGCTCAATTTCCCAAGAATTCTCCCCAAAACAGATCTATGGCTTCGGCCGCCAAACCCTGAAGAGAAAAAGGATTAGTTTTATACGTATTATATTAAATATGACACAGGAACACTTTCGAGCAATAATTTAGATGGCACATTGATAATGCCGCGGGCAGGACCTGTGATTTGTGAAAGGTGTAATTGTTGGAAGGCTTTTTGGCTCTCTTCTTGTTGCAGCTATATTTGCATATTGTCAAGCAACGAATAAAATATTTTACTGTTAAGTACGAAGTAGTTCATTGGTCCTGAACGCTCTGTAATTACTTATCGTTAAAAGTAGATTTAGAAATAATTGAATATTATTGTTGATAGAGGAAGGATGAATGAAGAGCGAAATTAGCTAGGAAACCTATTTGTTGATCTCCAAAATCTATGTATTTGTATATTTCGAAAATGTATGCTAGATAAAATACTTAAGCTTCGCTTTCAGTGATATCTCAACACGATACGTAATTCGGTGATATTTTTTAATAATTATTATTATAGGCCTTATTTTCATAGGGTTGACTCTACTTATAGTTAGATGTTATTTAATACCTATTTTGTTTGTAAATATCCTTATTATTTCGTATAGACTGCTCCTTTTATGAATTATATTTATGCTTATACCTTTACGATATCTTTTCACTGGTTGACCACACTTGAATGGAATTTGTTCACCGTGACAAATTGTCATAAACTCTTTTGCTTGACGGCAAGTCGCATTAACTCGACGTTTTTTGTATAAGGAGAGCAGGCGGGCCAACAGACTACCTGATGATAAGTGGTCATAGACATCTCACCTCACTATAATGTTACTCGTATTTGAGGGATTTCGATGCGCTGCTAAATTTGAAGACTTGATGGAGTGCGTCAAGTGTCAGCCAATACGCTGGCTCTCCTACCCTTAAACCAAACACACACCCCCTATGCTGACTCTGTACAGACGAGTCATACCACCTTCAAAATATCCCAGACGATACGTTTTTTTAGGAACTATTTGTCATAAATAAACATTGACTTACCATTTATATCTGCACATCAATGATTGATTTTAGATACATCTGTATTTTTCTCCAAGACTGAAAAAGGTAAGCCGGCTGTTGAGTACCAGGGCCAAAGGTACTACCAGAGCTACAAAGCAGTGGACGGGGCAATATCCTGGAGGTGCCAGTACCGAAACTGTACCGGCGGGGTCAGAACTCGAGGAGACTCTATCTTAACAATAAAGACGCATCGGCACTGACTCGACGATACCACATAATTTTACCCCAAACATATTTCAATAATTTACTCAAGCGGTGCGGTGTATGGGGCTTAGTTGTGACAGCATGTTTACGACATTCGTTGTGGAGTGGAGACCCTGGACCTTGGGGGCATTTGCCTCCAGAAAAGTCTAAGCACCTGACTTGGTACGTGGTATTATTTTTCTGTAACCTGGTTAAGCCGTTCCGGCCTATATGGCTGACCTCTATTTTGCTCAGCGAATAAGCCTCGCCATACAGGGGCAACCCCACCAGCCTTCTCAGGATACCATCATTGTAAATTAGCACGCAATTTTACGAGTACTTACCTGACCCAGTAGTATTTAATATTGTTTTATTTTCAGTGGTAGTCTATTTATTTTTATATGGTAATTTGTAATTTAAACGTTAAATTTTGTATGTAAGCCTGTTATTTTGAATGAATATATATTTCATTAGGCCAATCTATTTTTGACTTTTCATGGGTTTAATCCGGTGACCCCACTAAATATTATTTGTTACATCTGCTCAAAAATTGGCCTATTTATTCACAGAAAACTCGACGTAAAGTACCACATTCACGTCCTAGGGCGGAAAACTAATCCCGCCCTAGGAATCTATTACGATCAGAAGTCTCGACAATATGTGAAGTAGCAATTTTATATCAATTACAAATAAACACTTTGTAATCGAAAGATTTTATATGAGTAGTGAAGATAATTTGCTACCGGATAACTCACATATATTATATATTTTTAATTTTATTCATTTTCTCGCAGATGTAACAAAAAATATAGTGTTTAACTCGTGCGAGAGGACCACTTATCACACTCGTCTGTCCGCAACCCTTTTTTTTGGTAACGGGGGGGAAATCTTCGAAAGATACCGAAGACCCATAAGTAAGCCTCCTGGGCTGAGAGACTGGGTTATGTGAGATTTTTACTCACTAAAACCCCCTCGATGGCCGGCCTCGTGCTTATCGGAGGGCTCCGGAATCTACAGTGGAACGCACCGGTGCCCTCCTAGCATTTGCCTTGGGCTCCTCCTGGGAGGTGTACATTCCACCTCCCGGTTCCTCCCGTCACAGCAGCGTGCGGCCATAGCACGTTGCTGCCTTCCCTAGGGTCGCCCGCCAATGGACGGCCAAAACTGTCCGCAACCCTACCAACCCAACCCTACGCAACCCTGTCTACGGCTCGTGTTGCGAAGTAGACTCGTGCCAACAATCTCGCCCTATGTTATCAATCTACTATTATCATCTTTCAAAAACGTCATCAGATAAATAATTGGTTTGAGTTCTATTGCTTACTTACTTACTATAGTCCCTAGAGGTAAATTTCTTTTAAATTTAAATTACTTTGTATTTTTACCTGTACTGCTATATCATAGAAGCTAGATTTATTTGGTGATTCGTTAGCTATTAATGTGCCTGTTTTACATTTTCAAGTAACGGACCCCACCTTATTTTACACAACGCGAAAAGGCAATCTCGCTGTGGAGTACCAGGGTTACAAATACCACAAGACCTATCTAGGAGCTGATCACGTCATATCGTGGAGATGCAAGAACCGCCAGTGTAACGGCAGGCTCAGAACTCGAGGTGAATTCGTGTTGGCGGTGAACCCTCATATGCAAGACTGTCAACTTGGAAACGTAGATAATTCAGTTCTAACTAACATACAAAGTATTGAAAAAGCAGAAGAAATTATTCCTTTCTAATGGTTAAAGGAACGATAGGTAAATTAATGCGTAGGATTTTAAGAGCTTTTTACATGACAGTATTTGTATTTTATTGAACGATCAATCTACGTCTTAAATTTGATAATATTATGTATTAAATCGGGCTCTAATATAAAAGCTACTTCGTTATTGTTTACAATATTATAAAAAATATACCCTGAAAATAAAAAAAACCTTATGAGGACCTGGTACCTTTTTAATCTGTTTCACTCATGGAGATGGCAATGAAAAAAATATTTTCATTTAATTCCGCTATTAAATGATGGCGAGAGTAGGTATTTAAATTTCTGGTCAATCTTTACTTACCTAATCAACATAAAATTCGTCTAAGACGTAATATACATGCCTCATATATTTTCTCGTATTTTTATCTTTTCCGCTACCTTTGTTACCATTGAACTTAAATCTAGCTGTATCAGACACCAGTATTAAGTCAATATTTATTAAATGATAAATCTCTAAAATATTTCGTCTCATTTTAAGACATTCTTCAGACACTTATGTTATGGGAAACACGACTTTGAAGCCTATAATTGCCCACCGAAAGGTCCCACGCGAAAATGCCTGAATTGACGAATGACTGTGAAGCAAGAGAGGCATGCCAAGACAGATTCATGGCGTTTACTTCTTTCTGACTACCCCGCAACCCGCAACGGAAATAAGGCTGGGACTATACGACGACGACGGTTCCAGCGACGGTTTGGTTCAGGAACCGCTACCGACCGTGTAATAGTCGACTGCATTCAAACTCATGCGTTGCGCTCAAGCCCCGCCCGAGTGGACGGTTCAGGAACCGAGCAGACCGGTTCCAAGTGGAACCGTTGTACGTGTAGTCGACAGCACATTTTTGTTTGAGTTTATATGAAGCACCGGTTTCATGGAACCGACCGATACTGGAACTGGCGTGGGAACCGTCGTTGTGTAGTTCGAGCCTAAAGTAAAGTTATAACATATGTGTATGTATGTAACTTGTAGGGGGGTAACGATTGTGATGACTGCACTGTACCTGATGTTTTTACCTAATAAATAAGTTCATCTAATTGTATGTCTGTACTCGTATTACAGACATCCTGACGTTTCTGCAGACTTCGAAAGGCACCACGAAGATCCTGTTTAAAGGTGTAGTTTTCTCCAAGAACTATCAGAATGGGGACAAAATATCTTGGAGATGCAACAAGGCGGCTTGCAATGCACGGATTGTTACCATAGGATCCAGTGTACTTGATCTAAAAAATTATCACAACCACTAGGTTATTGACTTCTGAGCGAATATTTCTTCTTTTCACAAAACACTATTCAGAAAGTTAAAATTTAACATAGGAATATTCGGAGAAGATATTTTTATACTGATAAAACTACTACAACTTGTAGATAAAAAATAGTCCTTACTTCTGTGTTTTATTAAAGTCAATAAAATGATTACGATTTTGTTGTTAAACTAGGTATAAATCTAACTCAGAGCACGCCAAACATACATCAAACCACCATGATACTGATAGGTATGGTGTGGTGTCCTGTGAATTGACAACTGACGTTATCGTATCATATATATCGTTATCGTTCTATTAAGAAAACGTCCATTGTAGATGGCGTGCGATTGAATGACTAGGACGTTTGTTGAAACATGAATGTTAAAGAGTAGTTGCAAACAAACGTAAATTGAGTGAACAACATTGATTATAGATTACAGCGAACGAGATCAATTTCAAAAATCAAAAGAGTAGAAAGCTATTTTGTAAATGAACACCTGTGTGCATGTTGTTTCAGGCAAATCTCTGGAATACGAATACCACTTCACTAAAAGCCGGTTCGGCAACAAAATGCTCGTCATCAACGGCTTCCGGTACAAAAGTAACATAAAGGAAGGAAACCGCACTCGCTGGTTGTGCATCAAGACTGAGAAGCGTTGCAGATCCTTTGCAGTCACTGTCGGTGACGCCATAGTGCGATTGAATGAAACGCATACACATAACTAAAACTAGAACTGTGGTTCCAAACGAATTTAAATTGAATGAACGAACGCTCGTCCTCACTATATTTTCTTTCATGCATGGTGATCGGGATAAATTTCAAAAACAAAATGGAATCCTGATTTATAAATGAACACCTGAGCATGTTGTTTTAGGTAACTCTTTGAAATACGAATACCATTTCACTAAGAGCAAGTTCGGCAACAAATTGCTCGTCATCAATGGCTTCCGGTTCCGGTTCTAGTACAAAGGTAACAAGAAGGACGGCAATCGCGCTCGCTGGTTGTGCATCAAGTTCAATAAGAGTTGCAAGTCCTTTGCCGTCACTGTCGGTGACACCATAATGCAATTGAATGAAACGCATACACATTACTAAAATAAATGAATTAGTGGTGTCAAACGAATTTAAATTGAGGGAATGAATGCTCGTCCCCACTACATTTTCTTTCATCCATGGTGAACGGGATCAATTTAAAAATCAAAAGAATCTGATGCATTTGTTTCAGTTGAAACCCGTGCATGTTGTTTCAGGTAACTCTTTGAAATACAAATACCATTTAACTAACAGCAAGTTCGGCAATAAATTGCTCGTCATCAATGGCTTCCGGTTCCGGTACAAAGGTAACAAGAAGGACGGCATCGCACTCGCTGGTTGTGCATCAAGTCCGATAAGAGTTCCAGGTCCTTTGCCGTCACTGTCGGTGACGCCATAGTGCGATTGAATGAAACGCATACACATAACTAAAACATAAAAGTGAGTGCCGCAAATGAATGTAAATTGAATGAACCAAATCGATTACAATTATTTCGTAATTTCATTTTATTGTTGAAAACACGTAATTGTTGTTTCAAGCGGCTCTGAAATACGAATGTTAATATCACACCTCTACAGCCAGAGCTCAGAGATAATCTATTTTGGAGCAAAAACGCTGTAGTTAACTTTTTTTATCAGAAATACTATATAATCATAGAGCTCAAATTTTATTTTTCTATAATTATTTTGCCAAGTAAAAATGTACCATGATTAGCAAGTTTGTCGTACTAAAGACCAACTGCATCTTTTATAGTACTGTGCGTGCATTGTATCTAGACGCGAGCGGGTTCGAAACCCGCTAGGGACAAAAATATTCTTGCGCCGCTTCTTTCCTTTCAGCTACAGCATCTTACGAAGCGGTGGTGGAGTAAAATATGACGTTGTAAAAATGTACTTTAAGGTACTTACTTACAATAAAAAGTTTGATTTGATTTGATGTTCATACTTCTAGATCTTTTCTTTATCCAAGCTAATATGCAAGTTTTATACAAGATTGTGTAAAAGTGAACGCGTTTACCCTTTATCCGGTATTACCGGTTGGGGCGATTGATATTGTACCCGTATCCCATATGTGAGGGAAAGCGTTAAATATTGTACAATTACAATAAAAAACCCTCATTTGTAGGTCCAAATGAATATTATTTTACCAAGAGCAGGTTTGGTAACAGAATGTTAGTACTGCGAGGACACCGGTACAAACTGATGAGGAGGAAAGACCTGCAGGAGCGCTGGGTCTGCATCAAGACCACCTGTTGTAGTGCCTTCGCCGTCACCGAGAATGGAGCCTTGGTACGGATGAGCGACAGTCATACGCACTAATATTTAAAGCTCAACACCCTCGAGTTAAATGACATTATTTTTTCATTGCGATCTTCATTATTTTTTTTGCGATTTTTTCTTTTTTTTTCTGTAACGCAGTCTATAAAAGTAGAAGTGGCGTCCTCGTCACAGGGTTTTTATTTTCATGGTCTGGGTATACGTAATGCTGGATGTTATTTTTTATACGTGATGAAAAAAATATATCATTAGTACTAGTTTTTGCGGCTTTATCTGTCCTTTCAGGAGTATTTATTTTCCGTGAAAGTTATATCCCTATATTTGACCTATTGTTCTGAGATATGAGTGTATCTGAAAAATATTATAATTGGCTTGTTTTCACGAGACGGTATATTGATATTTATGATATTTTGATTTCATGATATTACATTTTCTTTACGGCATTATATTGTATTTTTGATTAAAACTATTGAAGATTTTTTTTTTACTTTTATTACTTTCATAGCATATGAAACACAAACAAGCCATTAAGTTAACTACATTAATATTATTATTATGTGATTTCTTTCTAATTTTTAGTAGGTAAGTTAATATTAATAACTCTAAATTAAAAGTTTACAAAACCCCCGATTTACCATAGTGGAGATCTCCTTACTTTTTGCTGGTCATCATAAGGTTCTAAAGGTTCCAGGTGTGGGAAGGGCACCATGGTCCTAAACATTTGAGCTCATACTCGAACCACCTAGCTATGAACGTTCTAGAGATCCCATCATACTCCAACATCACAAGATACTCCAATATCTTAGAACCACTGATCCATTTTTCATCTGACATGTGGCTAAGAACATTCAACAGGTAAGATCTGCGGCGCCTGGAGGCGGGGGACGCTCCGGGCTACGTCCTATACGGAGCTCGGCATTTGGCCTCGCCATGGTTATCTTAAAATTCCTAGCTCCACATCATTTACATTTTTTGATCGCCATCTTTAATTTTTTTTCTCTTGTATTGTCTCAGGATTCCCTACAACTTTAGTTCGAGAAGACCGCATCTAACTATTATGGTTTAGGCGGGCTGATAAATTCTTTCAGATTCATATTGTGAAATTAAAGTTCGCTTACTTTTTCCTGGTCATCATCAGTACGTCAAGGTTTCAGATATCGGAAACGCACCATGAACCATATTTGAGCTCAAATTCGATCCATCTAGCTATTACCGTTCCAGAGATCCGATCTGGCATCAAAGATACTCCAAGATCTTGGAAACCACTGCTCTAATTTTATTCGGGCCTAGCTAGGAACACCTTGACGAAATTGTCTATTAAATAAAAAAATCGGGTCCAAATTGGACCATCCGGTGTTAAATTATGATGCCACAGACAACCAAACCGACAGACAGACGTGTCAAGCTTATAACACGCTTCCCTCGATCGGTCGGGGGTTAAAAATACCGGTTGGGGCGGTTGATATTCTACCGGTATCCCACACATGTCAGGGAAAACGTTAATTGTTGTACAAATACAATGAATCAACATAAAAAACCCTTGTTTTGTAGGTCCAAGCTATGACTATTATTTTACCAAGAGCAGGTACGGTAACAAAATGCTGGTGCTGCACGGACACCGGTACAAACTTATGAAGAGGAATGACCTGCAGGAGCGCTGGATCTGCATCAAGACCACCTGCTGTAGTGCCTTCGCCGTCACCGTCGATGGAGCCTTGGTGCGGATGAGCGACAATCATACGCACTAACATTCAAATCCTGACCAGAAATATAAAATCCTCACCGTATTGCAGAATTCTATTTTTTCATGGCGATCTCCATAACACACATAAAAGTATCAGTGGCGCCCTCGGTATTTTTCTGGTCAGGGTATACGCAATGCTGGATGTTATAATAACATACTAGCTTTTGCGGCTTCATCAACGTTGATATCATGTTTTAGAAATTTCCCAAAAGAACAGAGTATTTATTTTCACCATGGTAAAAAGTATTCTATGATTAACTCACTGTTTTGAGGTATGTGCAGGATTTCTATTGATGTTTTCATAATATTAATGTTTGTTTATAAATAGTACCTATACATTGTATTTTCGATTTTCAATAAGCTGACAAAGTAATTCTATTAAAATATTGTTATTTTTAACTTTTATGTATACTTTCGTAGTATAAGAAACGCAACCCTTTAAGTTAACTACATTAATTTTAAGTAGGTAAGTAAATATTAAAATGCCGTTTCAACGCCAAATACATGTTAAATACATGTTCCATTTTGTTCTCAGCAAAACCGGCAGTCTCAACAACGACGATGTCGGAGCGGGCGCAAGGGGCGTCTCAGCCAATCAAATTTGAGATGACCAGGTTCGGAAACCCCATCATCCAATGGGGCAAGTACCGGTTCATCAAGAAGCTGAGCCGCCGGGTCAAGACCTGGTGGGAGTGTACTGCTCGGAAAACCACTGGATGCCGCTGCATCGCCGTCACGGTCGAGGATCGCTTGATGCAGCTCAACGGATGGCATAACCATTAAAGTTATAATGGAACCAACATAAACCAAACAATTAGATCTCTCCAGGCCCCCAAAATCCCAGAAATTCATAGGAAAATTTGGAGTCATCTGAGTATATAGACATGCGGTCCTTTCAAGTCTAGGACTAGCTCGAAATTGTAGGGTTCTGTAAACAGCAATTTTTTACAGATTTGTCGGGTTTTTCTGGCTGATGGGCTGGAAATTCGGAAAACTTCGCGGATTCTCGAAAATCGTAGATTGAACAGAATAGGAATCGCGACTGATTTTAGTTATGATTGATTTAGTTATACCCGGTGTTGTTCAAACACCGCCACTCTTGAATATATAGGCTTTTTACTGAGCTAAGTTATGAGTGACGTAACTACATAGCTTACTTGCAGTGAATAGCCTATAGGTGTTATTAAGTTCCTCGTTTAGGATTATGTACCTTTTGTACGTTGTGTGTTATGATAAAAAAATATATCGTGTATTGTGTGTCGTGTAGGTCTTGTCTAAATTATGATCTTGAGTCTTGTATATCTTGAGTCATATAATGTTAGTTCTTGTCCCACCTAGAAGTAGGTTTTTCCTTGCGATTTGTTTTTTTGATTCACTAAGTAATTTATAAGGAATTTTGAAAAGTTTTTATGTAAGTAAGTAATAAGAAAGACGCAATGTAGGGTTCGATTGTAAATTAATTGGAATTAACTAAAACTTAAACAAAAACTGTGTTAATTTCTATAAAACAGTTATTTATTTAAAAAAAGAAGATATTTTCGACTAGAGTTCAATGATTATTGTGTTGTGTGTGTGATTTTTTTGTGTTATTTATTATCTGTACTTTTTGAATATTACGTTTTATAAAAGTGCTATTTTAATTATTTCACTATCAGTAAGTACCTAGTAATTCTTAACTGTTGTTTCGAATATATTCAATTTTAAAAAAGTCATACGAATTGTGTTTTATTTCCGTGCAACTAAGTCCTACAATTGTAACAAAGTTCCTGAGATAAACAGCTGTGACATCAAACGGACGGACACCGATGGGTTCCTTCTTTACCGTTCAGGCACGGAACCTTAAAAACGGTCGGTGAGAAGTCAAAACTCCTTATATCCCAAATACTTATAATGCAATGATTTACTTACAAGCAAGATTTACAACAAATAATGCACTTTCAGAGCCCAAGTTCGGGTTGTCCCAGCGTGGAAACTTGGTAGTACAGATCGGCGAGTGGCGCTTCAACAAACACGCATGCTGGGGCTCCAAGGTGCGCTGGACTTGCATCAAGAAGAAGAGTGGCTGCACGGCTTCTATCACCACCGTTGACAATGTCATCGTGAAGACTCTTGGAAAGCATAATCATTAAATCAATTCTTCAAAAATATAATCAATATTTAGTATAGTTAAGTAACTTAGTGTAATTTGTACCCTGAATGTGGACGTGAGAGTAAGAAAAGAGGGTAAAAGCGGGAAATTCAGTTAATGGAGCCTTTCATGTCATTGTGAGCTGCCGATTTGTATCGAAGGATGCGAGAGTGGCAGTTCACAATTGCGTGTTAGTGCCTACGCTGATGTATACCAGCGAATGTTGGGTATGGCAAAAGAAGAATGAGAGCCGAATTAATGCTGTGGAAATGCGTTCCTTGCGTAGTATGTGTGGTGTAACATTGTGGGATAGAATAAGGAATAGTGTAATAAGCGAAAGGTGTGGTGTGCAAGACGATGTAGAGAGTAAGATTGAAAGAGGGATGTTGAGATGGTTTGGACACGTAGAAAGATTGAATAGAAAGAGAATAACGAAAGCGGTGTATAAGGTAAACGGTAGGGCAGGGAAGGGGAGACCTAGAAAGACCTACGTCAACCAGATACCACTAACCGAAGAGCGTGTAGGAAGCGATTGGTGAGTGTGGAAGAAGCGAGAACGGTTTGTCAGGATCGTTGCAGGTGGAAATCTTTAGTCTCTGCCTACCCCTGCGGGAAACAGTCGTGAGTTTATGTATGTTTATTGTATGTATGTATATCCTGATCAGGAATTACCCTGTCAACCCTGGCGCCTGGTAGTTTTATAATTTGTGTTATGGAGTTCGCTATGACAAAAATAGTAACATTTATTTACGAAATATGGCGATGGTTTTATATTCCTATTTACTGTGTTAGGTCTGGTTTACATACTTTTCAAGTGGCAAGGACAGTAGAAATGACAGTGGACAGTAGGATTTTGTTTGAACTTTCCTCGCCACTGTCCTACTATTCTTACCACTGTCCACTGTTCATTCTACTGTCCTACTGTTTATTTCTAATTCTATCCTGTTTCTAATTTAATTTAATGTATGTTCTCTGATATCTCTGGCAATTTTGAATAAATAAGGAGAGCAGACGATCAAACGGGCCCCTTATGGTAAGTGGTCACCGTCGCCCATAGATATCTCACCTAACTGTATTATTATTAGAGGGTTTTCGATGCGTTGCTAACCTTGAGGAGTTCAATGGAGTGTCTTGTATGCCGATAATTATGCTGGCTCTCTTCAAACCGAAACACTGAAACGCAAGCATTACTGCGTTGCGACAGAAATAGATAAGAGGATGATACGGTCGCGGAAACTGAATTCTTCTTACCCGCTTTGAGTTTTAGAACAACCTTGTAACAGTAAATGGAAACTTTAATTTGATGTCTTTGTCAAGTCGATAAGTAGACAGTTTTATTATGACAAAGTAGTTCAATGCTTCAAAGTGGGTCAGAATTCAGTTTCCGCGAGTGTACCAACTCAGGCGATCCTGCATTTAGAAATGTTGCACTGCCAGATTTGACTTTCCTCGCGCCGCGTATAGTAGGAGGAGTTGAGCGTGGCCGGTTGGTTTGACCGATTCCATATAATAGGGTATTTGACTAATTTTTTTGATTACATCAATCTACTTACATGGAGATCTTGAAGATGGCTCTGGAATCCGTTTATCGATATCTCAACTAACATCAGCTATATTAATGGTTAAAGTTACTAGTGGGGGGATGCTCTGTCCCTTTCTAGCAAAACAGTCCATATTATGTAGCCAAGGACCTGCTTGTATAGCGCTACTTAACAGTGACGTCACAATTATATACTGCCGTTTCTGTAGCTATTTTATTCACATTTGACCATCAAAATATTTGATACTTGTCATACCTTATTATAGGTACAACTAGGCTTACATTTGTGTTATAATTATTTGTAGCGGAGGAGGGGGTGGGGGGGGTGGGGTTGGACCAAGGTCCGGGGTCTCCTATTTCCGCATTTAGACGCGTAACCTGTAAGATCATGTTTTTCAGATTTCAGTAACTGATGCCATTTTAATGCCCACCTCATTTTAATTTCTGGATCCGCCCCTGGTTTGTATTTTTTAGTTATTAGAAGGCGGTTTTTATTTTTTATGAAAATTAATTTATACTTTAATCATTGATAATACTGCCATTATTTTATCATCATCAGCAGCCTACTCTAGTCCACTGCTGAACATAGGCCTCTCTCAGGGCGCGCCATTGAGCCCGATCTTCGGCTCTTCTCATCCAGTCGCTATTATTTTATAAGTAATATTTTTTAGCTTTTGATGAACTCTATTGAAATAAGTACCTATAACTAATTATTTAAGCAAGTAATGTTAGTTTTCAATGATGTAGTACAATTTATATTGCCATATATCTTTTAATAATCGATAATGTAGCTACTTTTAATATTATAATATGATGATTAATAATTATGTTTGTATAATTTTGGATTTCGCTCTTTCCTTATCATGATTCATGGATCTATGCAATAGATTGATGACAACTTTATTAGGTAAGATAACTAACTCTAAACCTTTATTGTTAATTAATGCACTTTATTAACCTAATTCTAATCTTTGTACAGAATTACCACTATACATGAAATTTCCAAAAACTTTATGTATTCGATATTAACTAGCATTTTA
The DNA here is from genome assembly GCA_947369225.1 of Hofmannophila pseudospretella. NCBI lineage: Eukaryota > Metazoa > Arthropoda > Insecta > Lepidoptera > Oecophoridae > Hofmannophila > Hofmannophila pseudospretella. The sequence goes on along the minus strand of OX376321.1, from coordinate 3,956,600 downwards.
ATTTCAGATCTTAACCCAGTATTTGCTCAATCACAACGAGGGAATCCAGTGATCATGATTGGTCAGTACCGATTCAATAGAGTCAACAAATATGGCAGCAGGACTCGATGGGTCTGCGTTAAGGCGAAAGCTGGCTGCAGGGCGTCGCTGCACACCATGGACAATGCCATCGTCAGGGTCTGGGGATTCCACGATCCCATGGCGCATACAAGTGCCAACCGGTTTTAAAAAGCTTTGAGAGATATTCACAAGACTATCACATCTACAATAGGGTATTTTCCAAGTATCAAATATTAAATGCATTTCATAAAAAAATAAGAAATAGGTAGACTTAAATTATTGATGGTCAAATGTGAAAACAGAATTAAAATTAGTTGAAAAATAAAATAGCTACAGGGCAATCAAAAATCAAACGGTAGAAAGAAAGGGCAATAAGAATTATGACGTCAATGTTCCCTAGCGCCATAAAAGCAGGTCCTGGCTACATATAAAGGACTGTTTTGCTAAAAAGGGACAGCATCTATCCAGTACTAACTTAAACCATATCTCTGATGTTAGTTGAGATAGCGAAAAACTAATTTTAGATCCTTCTTCAGGATATCCATGTAAGTTGATTGAAGCAATAAAGAAAATAGGTTAATACCCTATTTATCACAACATACATACAGATTCCTACTGGTTGAAAGAACGTGTGAATGATACCTGCAGGTATTGTGTGACCAATGAGAAGCGAGCTGTCAATTACTAGAATGTTCTCATTGGTTACTGATTGCGTGAGGCGTGTAGGTAGAGCCAATGTGCTTTCGAATTATTTAAATTGAAAATTCTGGCCGCGGTCTAGTCTTTCACTTAAATGAAATTATTGTTTGTAATATAATGTTCACAGAAGAGTTTTTGAAAATAATGACTTCTGAATCTCCTATAATCATGACAATTCGGTGCTTTTACAGTTGATGTTGCTTTTTGCAATTTTATTGCATTTTGAGGCTTGTAATTTTCGGAGAATGAACTTAATTATAAGTTAAATTATTTTCATTAATACTACAGTAGGCAGTATTTTAATAAAATATATGTATAGGAGGGTGGGTAGTAATTAAGTGTTACAATGTAGTTTTAAGGTGAAGTAATCATATAATTATAATTTCGGTCATTACATTACTATACAATTATCATAGCAATCGTGCACAAATAAAGTTATTAACTTAAATATTACTTAGGTTTCGGTGGTGGATAATAGTTAAATGCTTTTATTCAGTATTTAATCATGAGTAATGTTTATCTTGACTCAATATTTTACTACTTACAGTATAGATTACAGTAACTGTAATTTTAATTTTTATTCTGTCGTTTCATTTAACAATGTTAATCCTCTAGCGTAGTCCCTGTTTTCTGGCGCTCATTGTAATAGGTACTACGAGAAAAATACAATATCATCATCAATACAATATACAATACAATGATATATCATCATCAATATCAATACCAATACATACAATATCATCATCATCATTTACATATCATATCGTATCCACCCACTGCACTGCACTGCTGAAGGCTTCGTGCAGTATGCTTACTGACAATAAGGGGTAACTAAACTACTTCGGTTATTTCAGTCGGTCATTACCAAAGTTCATTTTTTAGCAAAAGTGGTTTACTACAAGTTTTGGCTTTGGTTACATGTTACCAATAGTTTTGTGGTCACTGTTTTCACGTTTAAGTCTGTCTAAAAAGTCAGTTTACAAAATCCTATGGGATTTTTAGTTGAATTAAAAAAACTTATATTTTAGCAACACGGACATTAGCTGTAAAACATGTCTTCGGGTTTTCTAGTTCTACTTCCGGACATATTTGACAGCTAAATTCTGTGTCTAAATATAACTTTTAATTCTACTAAGAATACCAAGTAGACTGACTTTTTAGACAGACTCTACAGATAGACGAAGCTTTGGTTTCATGTAACGAATTTTTTTTCTCTGAGTTCTTCAGGTAAGTAGGTGTTGTGTTAGTTATTGTGTGCTGGACCACAATACAGGGAATTATATTATCTTGGGTACCTTTAGATAAAGTACGAGAATGTAACAGTAAAAGTAAAATAATGTACGTAACATAACTACAAAGTCAGTTTGAGTTTATCTGTCGTAACGTACCATGAAGTGATGTTCCCCTTCTACATAGTCGTACATACATTACATATTATTATGTTCACGCTATGTCCCTTGCGTCATAGGCAGAGTGAATGGAGCGGCAAGAATCTCGTATCTTGCATGCGCCTTGCTTCCTCTACAGTCATTCGTCTCTGCACGCATGTTCGCATGCTAAAATCTAGATATGAGCACTGTCAATTTGATCTTTAAATATCAGTCATGATCTAATTTAACACTTTCACAGTCCCGGGTACTACATGTGGGTCCAGGTAGACAAGCCGCACAAGTCCGGATCAAAATTTATAATGTACAGAACCACAAAGGGAATATTTATTGGACAGGTTCATTACGACAAGTCCGGGACCCATATGTGGGACCCAAACAAAAACATTGGGACTCCACGGAACAATTTTAGCCTTTGTATGGAGACTGTCAAAGTGTTAACTTTCTACGCTATTCTAAAACAAATCAAGTAATCGTACTTATTAGGAAATATCACTGAGGTGAAGATGTCTGGGGCGACTGTGACCACTTTCCATTAGGTGGCCCGTTTGCTCATCTGCTCTCCTTATTTAATAAAAAAAATATACCGGTCTTTACGACGTGGGTACTAATACGACCCGGTAATAATTTCAGTTCAGGAATTCATCACCAGACGAGGCACTGTAATGCTGCTGGTGGAAGGGTACCGGTTCTCCAAAGGCAAGAATCTGCGCCGCGGCCGGATAAGATGGCAATGCTCTTCCAAAAGTCGCACTAAGTGCAAAGCGAACATCACCACCGTCGATGACGTCATCATGCTATGCAACTTCAAACACAACCACGCGACATCCGCCGCGTTCAAGTCACAGGGGTATTTTTTGAGGAATTATAAGTACTCGTGGATACCCGAAGTTATTATACATTGAGCACTGAAAAACTGTTAGATACTTAACGTGAGTTGCAAACGTACTTCATGTTAAGGCTTCCGTGAGTCTCGCGACATCTCTGTCTAGAGCTACAGCGTGGAAGTAGAAGGTTTAACTTTAAGGACGTTTCGTGCAACTGACGGTTATACTTGCATAATTTCAATAGGTCAACTGGAAGTGACTCAAACAAACATACGGTCTGATTTTAAACAGTGAATATGAGTTTAAATAATGGCTACTTTATTAAAATTCTGTTGTGAATTTGTTGCGATTTGGTATTAGTTCAGATTGTACCCTTCAGATATAAAATGTCCACTTTCCCAAAATGACTACCCAGTTACTCAGTTTGATATTGGTCACTGTCATTTTGATGTTTTGGGAAGTAGTAAAAATGACTACCCAAAAGAGAAAGTGGTCATTTTGGGAAAGTAGTCACACTGGGAAACTGGAAACTTTTTCGTCCTGAAGGGATTGTACAAGTGAAGTTATACAAAAACTTGTCGATAGTATCTCATTGGATTTAAAATATTGATAAATTAATGTGAAGAATATTTTAATTCAGCTTTAACTTTCGGAGAGGAAGAACACTAATGAAGATTATGAAATAAATGAGTATTGAGTATTAAGTATTGCGCTCTTTTCCTTTTAGTATACTTATACTACTCTTTGAGGGCGACTTCGCATGTTAAGATATAATATTTTTCACTGGAATACCATTGACGATCTTCACCTATATTAAGAAGTTTGGCTAGTCATTTTATAGTATTAAGTAATACGTTATTGGGAAATAAGATAAATGTCAGTGATATAGGATGTAAGAGGTTACGACTCGTGACCCCATTAATTTGACCCACTAGTGGTACAGTATACAATACAAAATAATTTATTTTCCACAAAAAGATTACAATTGTTTTTAAGTTTACTATTGGACCCCGCACTATGGCGACCCTGTGTCGCGGCGATACTTAAATACATTACTAATATGTATTAATTACCTAATTAGTACTTAGTTGTAGTTTACAGTTTACTATATACCTACTTCAGACAACAATTAGAAGAATCGAGATTGAGTGTGTAAGCATGTGTATGTATATGTATGAATCTCGATGCGCATGCACACACAACAAAACAAACAAACATCCTCTTTGGTCAAACACATATACCTTCTCTGTTCCGTCGTGGGTAATAAAAAAGAGTGGGACCACGAGCCGTGACCCACAACTATTACTGGTAGTCCCACTATTCAGTGGGACCACGAACCTACATTTTCAGGCTAGTGGGACTACGAGTAATGGTGGGACCATGTAGGTCACACACCGATGTAAGAAGGAATTTGATAAATTAAATTAATAGGAAAATTATGATAAATAATTATAATTTTCACAAAGAATATCACCTATAGACTGACCACATAGAAAAACATTATTAATTTTTTAAAATTCTATTTCAATTGCTATTAAAAGTTTCAATATCCATTTTTGCATCTTTTATTTAAATTACGATTCGATAAATGAAGAAATTTTTATAACAACTTATGTACTTAGGTACATAAGTTGTTATAATTTTATTTTATTTTTTCTCTACACACCTAAGTATGTAGATACTAAATATTTCATAGGCAGACGTTCACTGTTTAATTAATTTATTTATAATTATGATATTTGAATTATTATTCTCTTTATTCCGTTTTTTAGATGTTTTCACCTTTAACCTATTATACCTATTGACGTTACCAGAGACCGTTGAAATTAGCAGACCTGGCCCGGGGAGTCTAATTGCCAACGGCGTTCGTTTCACCATAGATTGGGTGCGAAATTCTTAGACAAGGTGGCAATGTGTTACAAGCCCCCTTACCAAATGCAAAGTGTGTAACACACGGCCTGAGCCTGATAAGAGATGTGATCAGCATACAGCTCGATCATAATCATCAGTTGGATTTTAACGAGTGTCCAGGTAAGTTGACGGTTGTCTTTTTCTAGTCGTGGGCGTGTTCTTTAATTCATATATAACACTTTCTTGGCATATTTAATAGGTGGTTTGTTTTGCCATTACATTCCTTTTTATGGAACCGTACCCTGAATGGGAAAACGGAGCCCTATTGCTGTCCTTCCGTCTGTAACGAGCGCCTAAACCGTATAACGGCATCATATTTGGTTTTTTTTTATAAGGAGAAGCTGATTCGACCATCCGGACCATTCGGCATAGATAGGACGTGTGCAATAAAAAAAATCTGTTTTCTTATGTTCTCATAGAAAAAGTGATTACCCCATCAGAGCTAAAGCTACGAGGTGTGTGGACCAAAGAGGACCTCGCCATGGCTCTTAAGATGATCGCTACCAAGGAGGATTACGGGCTGCGCGGGAGTTCAACATGTCTAGAAATACAATACAGAGGCATTTCCGCAATAAGTATGATACAGATAAACAATTTACTTGTAATGTTACTACAAGTTGTCATAGTAGGAACTTTTAATATTGACATGGGAACACTGTCTTCCTATTCAGAATGGGCGGTACCGCAACTGCATGTGTCGAAACAATTGTAATCGGCTGACTGAAATACTTACGAGATTCCGTGCCCAAAAGTGTAGAAATAACCCCGAAGCACGATTCTGATCGTGCATCAGAATCGGGCTTCGGGGTTATTTCTGGCTCAAATTTTCTTATTCCATCCATCAACTTAAACATGAACATGCTGAAGATGAATCTGAAATTCTTTTTTCGATATCTCAACTAATACCAGATAATGGTTAAAGTAGCTATGTCCACTTGAAACACTGACTTGGATCCCGTGGGTCCGTCCTTTTTTAGCAAAACGGTATGTATCTTGACTTTACTTAAGTGTGACGTCACAAATAACTACCTATTGCCGTTTCTTTGTAACTTCTAACTTCTTAATACCTGTAACTATTATATTTTTCAACGAATTTCGATTTGTTTACAAATTTATGGGTCCTAGGTGGGAACATTAGTTTCTCTAACAATTAAAAAATACTTTTGTTTGTACATTTCATATTTATAATGTACATTCAGTTTTTGTTTAATTAGTTACTTACCTATATACGGTATGGTCTTTTTATTTGATTTTGGCCTTCTTTTACTTCACTCACCTAATGGACAAATAAAGGTAACTTATATGAATTTTAAGTATGTGTTCATTTATTGGCATGAGAAACAATTTTGGCTGTTTTTATTCTTCCAGTGAGAGCTCGGCAGAACATTATGAGATTGTTTAAACTTTGGACAGCAGACGATTTGATCGAAGCGATGAAAATGGTACAAAGCAAGCGGATGGGAGTCAACCAAGCGTCGAGAGTGTATAAAATACCTTCGAGGACACTTAGAAGGTACCTTATAAAGGGAAAAATGACGAAAATAATTTAAAGAAGAATTGAGGCGCGCGAAGGTTTAATTTTACGATTTTTTCATAAATGAGAAATAGGGTTTTCACAAACTATTTATGAATGTTTCTAAACTGTTTTGTACGTTTTCACCCGTTTGTTACATTAAAGAATTTATTTTTTATGATTTTTTCTTCTTGTACTTATGATTCACGCTATGTTCCTTACGGGATAATGGAGCGCCACAAATCTCTATTGCCACGCCTCTCTTGCTGTCACATACAGACGTGATTTTTAAGAAAAACTTTAACCTTTCTTCTTTTACAATATTTACAGGGTTTCGTACTCGTATAGCTTACTTCCAATATAACAGCGGGAGTTTTTTTTGTTTCAGTGGGCGCCTCGTTCGGTTTGTCTAAAACTGGAAAACCTGTGATCCAAGTGGGTCCGTACAGGTTTAATCAGACCAAGGGCAAGGGCCCACAAGTGCGATGGGCGTGCGTCCGGTATTCGAACGGATGCCGAGCCGCAATCATAACTCTTGATGATGTCATTATTAAAACTCGTAATGAACACAGCCATTAAGGCTCGGACCACACGAGGCCGGCTCCATTCCGGATCAGTTCGCTGCATTCAATCACGAAGCGCTGATTTCAAATGGGGCTTGCAGCGAACCGAACCGTGGCCGGGGCTGGAACCGGACTTGTGTAGGGACTTGATTCAGTCGATTAAGTCAATGATTTAGTTCTGTATAAATAGCAGACTAACCTAACTGAATGCATTTACACTTGACAAAATTCAGTCAATTTGAATTCAGTCAAGTGTAACAAGCGCTTTAATGACTATGTAAACAAGTCCGTCCGTCTCGGTGTCTTTTAACTTTCATTATAAATTTAATTAAGTTAATTAAGTATGTAAGTTAAGTACTTACTTTTTTACATTTTTTGTTACAACAGTACTAGACAATGGTAACAACCAATAAAGCATGAAGTCTCCTTAAAATTCTAGATACCTTAAGTAGGATGATATCGCTTTCTAGAGGTATGAAATAGAAAGGAAGGGACAGAGTGATGTTTAAATTCTCATTCCGCTTCGTGCAACATACAATACGTTCCTTTACCACATTTACATTCCAATGATACCTAATACAATAATAAAACATTAATTTTGTCTTAATTAAAAAAAATAAGTTTAGCACTTATTACACTTGACAGAATTCAGTCAAAATGAAAAGAAACAAAAGATAACAATGTCAACAGTCGAAAGTTCAGAAACATCAAAATATAATTATATTTTATCTATGATAACGTGGGAACGCGCTATGTGACTTGGATGACGTAATGTCAGTTGTATGAAAGGGAAAATCTTCCACCAGGCGGGGTGTTGTGCCTGGTGACCAGATGTCCTGGTCTAACTATGGATGTTTGGAACTCGTATTTATACGAACTCCCAGGAAAATTTCGATAGCGCGTTCTACACCGATGTGAGTAGGTACTAATCGTAGGTGGCGCGGGTGCGTCGCCACAATAAGATAAACATTATTTATAGATTAGATTAGCCAACGATTTAGTCGAATAATTAGACAGATTTCTGTTTACTGGCTGTAAATCGCAGACTGCCTGAATATATTTACACTTTACTGAAGTTATTGAAACTAAATTCAGTCAAGTGTGATAAGCGCTTTAGTACTTAGCTTTTATGTTGAAGCTTTTATTTGTTTCCTAATTTTGTGATATGGTTGATTGACAGTATTGGTATGGATGTGTAGGTTACCTTTTAGTTTTATTTTGTGTAGCGTGATACATTTTAATTAATGAATTAATTTTAAATTTTATTATGAGTAAGTATCATATTATTATTTTTGTTACCAGCATCAATATCTTTTATATATTTTTACTATTATTCTGTAACGTTTTGAACTATGAAATAACATATTTTTTATGAAATATTTCTGGGCTTTTCTATTCTTTATTTTAATCTCAGTTTCATATAACAAAAATAGTTCATCTCATCTCATCAGCCTTTTAATGTCCCCACTATTGGGGCACAGGCATCCCATTAAACACGGTCTCCAATGATCCACCGGGCGGCCCCAGTGCTGATTGATGAATTTTATTTTTTAATCAAGGCAAACCAATAATTACGTTTATAGTAAAAGTCGCTACGTTTCAAGAGAGAGGGATAAAAAATGCATTTAAATATTATTTTTAAATAATTTCAACAGATACACTATTAATTATAATACTCAAATGTGCACATTTTACTTGTAATTTTTTTACAATTGTTTTCATTACAGATAACCCGGTTTTCAGCGTATCTCGGTTGGGCAATCGAGTGCTTCTGATCGGTAATTACAGGTACAACTATGATAACCGGTACGTCGGGCTCAAGGCCCGGTGGACGTGCACACGGAAAGCCGGCGGCTGTCGCAGCACGCTTTTCACGTATGGGGAGAATATTACTAAAACACGCAACTTTCATAATCATTAATTTCATTAAACACGACAAAAAAATATTCACATGGGTGGGTTTTGAAGCTTCACACCTTCCTGGAGAAAGGTTCTATGAATAAATAATTTATTTTTACTTTTATTACCGCCGCCGGGAGTTTAAATACTCTTATAGGTAAAAGTTGGTTCAAAGTTACTTTATTACCGGTTAATAATGAGATTAGGAACATAATTTTTGGTGAACTGTGATCAAATTAAAAAAAATATATAAAATGCTGTTAAACTTTAAGAAATATTATAGTATACTTACGTTTATAAAATAATGTAAGTATATACTACTTTCTGAAAACATATTTTTCTAATAAAACTATTTTATAACTTAAAATGATTTAAAAGATTAAAAATTTAAAAGTTTTAACATTAATTTTTATTTTATTGCAAAACTTAACTTAACTTGTTTTTAAAATGACTTTGCTCTAAAATCAAAGTCATTTTAATAATATTTTATTAATACTTTTTATTTTTATTTTCGTAATTTGACTTTGTCAGTTTTTTTAATTTTTATGTAGAAATGTAGACTTACACGTAGTTGAATCTTAGTTTAGTGTGCTAGAAACAGACTAGTTTTATCTAAACATGCATGTGAGTTGTAGGTCTAGATGAACTCGACTGTACCTACATTCAAAAGTAGTATTGTTTTTAGTTTTTGCTTATTTTCAGTTTTAGAATTTTCTTTTTTATTATTGCCTTAATTGGAATTTTTAATTTGTTTTGTCAACGTTTATTTCAGTGCCAGTTTTCTGTAACACACGTAATGGAAGACCGAGTGTCCTAGTAGGGAATCACAAGTTTGGGTTGAACTACGCCTCGAGTACCAAATACGTAAAGCACTGGGTTTGTAGTAGGAAAAGATGTCGTGCCGGGTTTAGCACAGAAGATGACGTCATTATTAAAGTCTTTAGGGAGCACAATCATAAGTAACATTGTGCATGAGGGTCCATGCCGAAGTACAGTGGACAACCCATCAGGCTATAATACCCTTTAGTACTTTGTCGCAGTAACTTATTTTGACACTTTCATAACAATGTCAAGGGATCACGGTTCTATCGAGTATAGCTTGATGTGTCGTACACTGTACAGTACAGTCAGTTACTTAAGTTATCTAACCCTCCCTCCTAGCTTATAATATAAGTATCAAAAGGAGTCCGACAACTCGGGGCATAGACTGTACCTTCGTCGTTACTGCTTATCGAATTCATTGTGGTTTAAACCTCACAACCAGCAATGTACTCGCATATCCGCATGCCGCCACCACCGCATGTCAAAGCCCTTAATAGTAATCTACTTTTTTTATTGTGGCTGCGAGTTCTTTTTGTACTTAACTCTTTGTTTTTTTTAAAATTCAATTTTAGTTAGTTTTTTTCTAAAAAGAATTTATTTGATAAGTCAATCAATAAATTTGATTGCAGTTATTAGTTTATTAGTAATTTTGTTTATCTGGTTTTTTTCATGAATTGTTAAAATGTTTATTGTGTATTTTTAAGTTTTGTTATATCCTATACTACTACTTATAATAGTTTCTTGATATTAGTAATTTTCTTTAAGGTGTTAAGTATTTCATTAGAATATAAGTAACTATCCGTCAGTTGCACGAAACGTCATTGAAGTTAAGTCTACATAATACACGCTAAACCTTTCTACGTCATAGCCCTACATAGAGATGACACGAGATTTAAGGAAACCATAACATTAAGGATGTTTCTTGCAACTCCCGGTAAGTGAGACTAACGTCCAAATGCAGGGTTGTGAACTTGTGACTGAATATTTGCCATATTTACGTATTTAAGTGTTGTTCCTCATTAAAAGAGTATTTTTCTCGTTGTATTTTGAAGGTAGGTACTCTAAGTATCTACTGTAGTTACTGTAAGGTTCAGATTTTTACGTTTAGAGGATATAATAGTTTTGTTAAACTTTTACTTGTCTACGTTTAGTTATATAAGATGGTCTGTTTAGCGCTTTCGGGTGTTACAGTAAGGTAAAATATGTTCCCTGAATTATCTGCCCCCCAAGCCGACGTTTCAGTAACAAGGGGGTCAGCCAAGTTCTGGTACACACTGTACTCGTCTGATATAAATACTTTGTTTTTTTTCCTGTTTATAAATATCTATACACATTTTCTTATCTACTTACGTGGTTTTATTATCGGTAATTCAAGTCTTATTAAGGCTGGTAGAGTTGAATTTTGAAATTGAAATGATTTGCCACACAGCGCGGGCTGCGTTCTCCTTTCCTGGCAAAATCATTCTCTCTCATGGCCGATTTACATTTGTCAAGTTTTTAGCGAAGTGGGTAAGTAAAGTGAGTAAGGACAGTGGTAAACTGAGATGTCAGGAGACTGAGAACTATAGTTAGCAGTATACAGGGGCCTGATAAAATTCAACTCAAACGGTGCAAAATTATTTCTTTTGTAGGTATTTTTGCGACAGAGGTGTTAAGAGTTGATCAGAAAATGTGTTAAAACTATTGATTAGATCCAAATAATATACTGTTTCACAGGTTTTTACTGCATTTTATTAATTACGACCGGTTTCGTTTACACATCTTCAGGTAATAAAAACAAAAGATGTGTAAACTGTGTGTGTGAAGATGTGTAAACGAAACCGGTCGTAATTAATAAAATACAGTAAAAACCTGTGAAACAGTATATTATTTGAATCTAATCATGTACTACAAGTTTCACCTAGTACCAACAACCGCAAGTATTAACCATTTAAAACTATTGTTTTGACAATTTATCGTATTTTGTTACGCAGAAAAGAAAATGGCGTGGCCGAATAAAAAACTGAGTAAAGAAGTATTAGAGAAGATCCCCTACGGCTCGGCCTTTCAATATAATCCGTGGCCAATAATTGCTTATTTAGTGGCCTCTGCAGTAATGCACTATTAATTCTAGGTCAACACTTCGAAACCTTACCCAAAGGGAAGGCGCTATGTATCGGTCGCTACCGCTACAACAGACATAGCTCCAGCAAACCGCCGATGTCCAGATGGATTTGTGACAAGTTTAGACGGCACGGTTGCAGAGTCACCATCGTCATGATTGACAATTCCATTGTGAAGACCATGCACAAGCATAATCATTAAAACTTTAGTGGTTCAGGTTTTGTAAGTATAAGCACTTGCATCAACATTTAACTCTGGTTTAATTTTCTTTTTTTTAACGTCAGACCAAAATGAAGAGGTCTATTTTAAGTTAAACGCGTATGTCCTGTTTATCTGCCTGTCCGTGGCATCATATCTGAATAGCGAATGACCCGATTTGGACGCAGTTTTTTTATTTTACAGAAATTTTTAATGAGAGAGTTTAACCATTTCTGATTATAGTTGAACCAATGGTTTCCAAGGAGTTTATTTTATTTACATTGGTATAATAAATGAGCAAGTCAGATACAGTATCTTTGATGTCAGATGGGATATTTGGAACGATAATAGTTAGATGCGCTTAAGATCAGTAGTACCATTTACCAGTACCATTGGTGGTACTAGCGATACAACTTAATATCTCTAGAACCATCAATACTAGTGACACTAATTGGGTAAGTGAGTAAGTGGTACGAATTTGAGCTCAAATGTTTAGAACCATTGTGCCTTTCTCACATTTGGAACCGCGAGGACCTGATGATGAAGAAGTAAGGTGGTATCCATAATGGTAAGTCAGGAGTTCCTTAAATATTGACATATCTATGCATTTCATACAAAGTTGACCTAAGTTTAGCGTTAATCAGAGAGTTAAAAGATTGGTGCAAGATGATCCAAGATACTTCAAAGATGCACATTAACTCCAGAAATATCGGTAACTAAAAAATATTAACAAATTGTGTTAAGTTTCCGTTTTAAGTACTAATTGTACACTTCTTCCTGTTTATTTCTAGGACCGAACTTTTGCGTGTCTATAAAAGGCAGACCTATGATCCAGATAAATCAGTATAGGTACAGCCGCCGTAATAGCGCTATAAATCCTAGGGGAACCTGGATCTGCACCAAGAAGAGCTCCAGGAATTGTAGGGCTTCTATCGTGACTATAGATAACACTATTGTGAGTTTTAATAACTGTCATACTCATGATTGACTCTACTGTAGTGTAAACCCAGCAAGCTATGCTCTGTGGAACCTTGTCGCAATAAGTTTTGTTATAATATTTTGACGTTCGTATGTTATTTATTTATTCGTATGGCAGTTGGAATTATACACAATATACAAAAACAGTAGGTACTGCGATATGTCACAACCAAATATCCAGGTTTCTTAGCCATTCAGCGGCGTCTGAGGTTAGTAGGATGAAGTCGTCAGGTCACCGGCGTATGCTCGCAGGGGGCACTCGCGCGTGATGTGCTCGACGGTCTGGGACTCCGCGCCGCAGTCGCAGTGGGGGGACTCGATCCAGCCGCACAGGTGTTTGTAATGGGCGCTTCGGCGTTCGTATGAATGTGTCGAATTAGTTATAGAGATATAGTACTAAAGGTATAACTTTGATGTCCACTGTACCTGACATAATACTGTAACTAGATTGTATAGTTTTAGAATCATTATTATATATCCAAAATGATTTCCAAAAGGCACATTCATTTAAAATATAAGTTTGTACTTTGTTTTTACCCGAGATTTTATTGTGCAAGTACTTACATGCAGCTATGACGTCACACTTGCGTTCAAGTTACGCACTGGAAACAAGTTTATCAGAGCTCTGTACTGATCTTGTTTATCTATGCAATGATGGTATTGTTTATTTCCGACTACTCAAGTTGCATCCATCTTGCACCTTGCAAGAAACATACTTGCACAATGGAATAACGACTTCGTAATCTGTTGTGGTGTTGTGGTGGTAATATGGACTTAGATCTATCTTTTCATTCATGCTGTATTATTTCCAGCCAGTGCCAATATTTTTCGTACATATTACAAGGTGATCTTACCGCCACTTATATTCTTAACAATTACTTTTTTTTAATAGGTAAGTAATAGTTTACATATTATTAATATTTTTTATTAACAACTGTAACTAGGCTAAAAATGCTAAAAAAAAAGCTAGGAGTTGTCCATCACAATGGTCGAAAGGGGGCGTCCATTAATTACGTGAGGTGATCCCCCCCCCCCTTCTCCTCTTGGTGAGATGTCGTAATAATTAGCTCGACCCCTTCCCCCCACCCTACACCCACGTGAGATTTAAAAAAGGGTGTATTTTCAGTGTAAATACGTGAGTGAATCTGTGCTTGATTGCGTTGGATAAATTTAAAAAACATAATTTGCTTAATTATTTTTATTTAAGACTAGTCTTTAAGACTACTAAGAACGCAGTCTAGAATCACAGTGAGAAAATCGAACAATAAAATTACTTAAATAGGAACTACTAAAATTCGTAAAAGAATATTTATTCTAATTCAGTCTACGGGGACTCATATGTGGTCTCAAGAGTGATTTAATTAGTCATATTTTAGTGGAGCAACATGTTTTACTTAATTTAATTTAAATTTACGTGATTTTTGGGGAGAGAGCCCCCCCCCCACCCCCCGCGTGAGATTGGGTGAGATTCGTCTCGACCCCCTCCCCCTCCACTTAAACGCCGCACTTAATTAAGGGACGCCCCCAAAGATAGATTCGAACCGGCGACGCTTGCGCCACCGCTGCGTCTAATAGATAAAATAAAAATGTATTCATGCAAACAGTGTTTTTACATTTTCTCAGATTTCCCTGACTCCCACACTAGGATACCCTGTGTTGGGGGGAGCCTCGTGCCCTTGAGCCTTCGTCGCCACATAATACTGGTATGATTTCCATTTGTATTAACATACCTATCTATTCATTCTGTTATTTTCAGAGCCAATATTTACCATGTCAAGCAAAGGTAAGCCTATTATTCAAATAGGCCATCACAGATTCTGTCGTCGCAGCGGTAAAAAAGGACCCCGAGGAGGCTGGATTTGTACCAAAATGCAAACTGCAAACTGTAGGGCCTCCATCATCACAATAGACGATACTATTATAAAAATTAATAACGTTCATACTCATACATAACTACACAGTAACCAACTCATCTATAATTAATAACGTTCATACTCATAAATGACTACACAGTAACCAACTCATCTATAATTAATAACGTTCATACTCATAAATGACCACACAGTAACCAACTCATCTATAATTAATAACGTTCATACTCATAAATGACTACACAGTAACCAACTCATCTATAATTAATAACGTTCATACTCATAAATGACTACACAGTAACCAACTCATCTATAATTAATAACGTTCATACTCATAAATGACTACACAGTAACCAACTCATCTATATATTGATACGAATGTC
Organism: Hofmannophila pseudospretella; assembly: GCA_947369225.1. Lineage (NCBI taxonomy): Eukaryota > Metazoa > Arthropoda > Insecta > Lepidoptera > Oecophoridae > Hofmannophila > Hofmannophila pseudospretella. The sequence goes on along the minus strand of OX376321.1, from coordinate 3,941,385 downwards.
AAGAAAACATTACAAGAGGTTATTGCGACAGAGTTCCACAGAGTATAGCTTGATGTGTCTATCTCTATTTCTTGTTCTGTGCGTCTACTCGTACAGTCGACCACAGGTCAACCTACTCACAACGTCAAAAATTTAAAATCAAAATGTATCATATTGCTCAGACATAAGGTTGGGATTTTATCGAAGGTTTTTGACAGATATATATATATATATATCTATACTATAACTTGTAGTCGAACAATTATTGTGGTAGGGCGATTCATACACGATGAATGTGTTTCAGCGTCATATTGTTTTGTATGAAATACAAGCTTACACTATAGAGCTGAGTGCAGTATAAGATTTGATGTATTTATTTTATTGGGAAATCAACAGCGTACATTATAGATTTAACAGAATGAATTAATGATAATGAATTAATGAAACAGACTGCCTCGTAGTTACTAAAGGCGAGTAGACAAGATAATGAAAACTAGGTGCTAAAATAGAAAAGTTTAAAATTAAAATAATTGAAAAGAAAATTAGTTATTTTGTTATATTCAGTATAATTTCACTCTTTTCTTAATTTTACTTATGTGATTATTATTTTGATACTTACATATAATAGTTTGATTTTGTTTCTATATATAATATTTTATGTAGAAGATTACTTTCGTACCTAAAAATGTTTTTTATTCATTAGTATTATAGAAAACAGATGTCAAAAGCGGATGAGGGTTTAGTTGCTACGTAAGTCCTTTCTTCTACTGTTGGACTTTGTTATTATCTATTTTAGTACCTAAACTAAACTAAATAAAATTAGTGAGCAGCAACCTATTCTAATAGTGAATAGTTCACGTACCTATTCAGTGCCTAGATTAGGTACTAATGATGGGAAGTTTTCTACGGATAGTCTGTATTATTCTCTGTATTGTGGCAATATTTAATTTTACGAATCCATTAATTTTTTTTCCACTTTCGTCTGCCCTTTAAATATCAACTCTTAAGCCCCGAATCCATTGTGCTAGAACTTCCATGCGACTTGAGTAGTGAACAGGTAAACTTGCATACATTGCAGGTTGTAGTCGGCTAGCGATTGGTTAGTTGTTTGTGCCGTCATATGTGCGTGTAAAGTTCTTGCCAATGGAATCGCGGCTTTTCATATTCCCGCAGGCGTTAAGTTCGAGATCACTCGTTTCGGTAACTATGTCATGAAGATCGGGAGGTACCGGTTTAATCGTCGCAGTGATAGCAGAGGGCCTCGTGGTAGCTGAGTCTGTGTGAAGAAGGTCTCCGCGTGCAGGTGTACTGCAAGGGTCATCACTCTCCAGGGCATCGTCATTAAGATGCTGGGCAGTCATAATCACTGAGACGGTTAAGGCTCATTTGTTCGGACTAACAACCGGTCTACTGATACCAGGCGGATGAGAAATTGATTGTAGTTTAAAATCAGTCATAAGCCGTTTTGTACAAACTGCAACAAAATAGAAGACCTAACTCGCCTCCTAATTGAGTGTGACCTGGTGAAAATTGAGAGGAAGAAATTTGGCCTCAATAGGCTCCAAAATGGGAGGCTCAATATTATTTTGAGTCAGTCCTTATCGGATAACATGAAACACTTACTATTGTTTGCTAAGTTGGCTCTCAATATGAGGGCTGACTCTAATAATACTTGAGCTTCCCTTCACTTTTCTTAGTGACCCTAACGAGGCTGACATGGTCACCTTGTCGTGTACAAAAGCCTCTAAACTAAGATTAAAAAAAATATATAACCTTGGTTGAATGTGACAGAATAATAATATTGAAAATGGATTTTAGTTTAGTCTATCATCAGAACCCGTTTTCAAGTGACGTGTCATCTTTATTCGTTTTAAACGATGCGGTAAGTAATAAAACAAAACAATTATGATTAAAACTTATAGTATAACCATATTAATAAATACATATTCTGTACTGCTACTGGGTGTAATAAAAACCACGGATATTCCCGAGATTGGGGGGTTCAGTATCCAGCTGATTATTTTTTCGCGATTTCAGAGTTGGCCCCATAGTAAATATCATCACCTTATCAATGCTTCAAATAATTCCATCTATAGTCCTAACGATAATATCATATTCACAGGCTACGACATAAGGTTCTCCACAACACGTTACGGCAATCCGGTGCTGATTGTGGGCCGGTACCGGTACAACCGGTGGAGTGGCAGCAAGGGTCTGCAGGTCAGATGGACCTGCGTCAAAAACCAGCAGGGCTGCCGGGCCACCCTCACCACCATCGGCAGCGAGATTGTCAAGTCCAAGAATCAACATATACATTGAACTCTACCGTCACACTGAGAAAATGAACCAACCAAACTACTTAGGTTATATCCGAAATAACAAAAGTGATTTACTGAATGTAAATGTAGCTTTGGTTACATGGTACGTTTGTAGTTACTTTTTCACCGTGCAGGTAGACAAAAATTTGGTTACCTACGTAAAAATTGTCAGTGCGCTGGTCGGAATAGGTAGGGTAAAGGAGAACGCCATAACTTCGGTATAGTTAGACATTACTCTTAAGTCTTAATAATCACAAGAATAGTGACCCTTTCGACTTATTTATTTTTAGCTATAGCTTCATCGTGTGTTTATTTGGAATGTAGGTATTTACTATGAGTATTAAAAATAAAAATCTTATCATCATCATCTTATTCTGATAACCTTGGTACATTGTATTCCGCAATATGAAGGTTCCAACTCCAAGTGACCCAATTCCACTATTTTACAGCATTTCTCGTTCTTTTTCAATTAAGTAGCGATTACATTTTTGTTACGATTCTACTTTAAAAACAAATTGCATTCTACTAACAGCATGTGAGTAGACCGATCGATCGTTGACCGAAAAGTATACCATTAATCGAACGGTTTCTGATTAGTGGTGTATGCAAAAAAAGTCAAATCTCTGCAATTTGGTTCCTATTGAGATTATTGTATTAGTTTCGGTCACCCCGGGATAAACCCCTAGAGGGTTCTTGTGGATGACCTGTAAAGTTTGATCTCTGTTTTTTTAAAAGATTAATCAATAAATCGAAAAAAGTGGAACCAGGCCCTCTAGTGTAAACCCCTCACAACAAGAACTAAATAAGAACTGTATTCCCCAAACAGACAAACAGGACCAGGAAATAGAAGGCGAAGAGCAAGCCGAACCGGTATTCACGAAGTCCAGATACGGCAAGCCGGCGATCCAGATGGGCCGGTATCGGTTCAACCGGTGGACCGGGAGCAAGGGGCCCCGGGCCCGCTGGGTCTGCGTCAAAGCCTGCTACGGCTGCCGGGCCACGATCATCACATTGAATGACGAGATTGCACAGTTTTGTAACTCGCATAATCATTAGGGTTTGTAGCTGGTCGGTATAATGAATAGTTGAATGAAGAATATTTGGAAAAAAAAACCCGAAGCCACGATTCTGTTCGTGCCTACACTTTTGTGCAGGTAACCCGGTTACAGTTGGCCGATTGCAATTGTTTTTTGGTGTCGCTCGGGTCGTTGCCGTGCCGCCCGTTCTGAATAGGAAGACAGGGTTTCCTGTCAAAAAATGAAATCAAGTATTTTTGGGCGTTTTCACATTAGACGATAATGACATAGATATGTATGTGGAGTAATTGACGACTTAGTGTGATAGTGTTTAGTACTAAATGCGTGAGATTCGACAACCGACGATACCGTTAGCGTTGTCTTTTTCGTCTAATGTGAAAACGCCCAACTTAAGACTGCCTTTAGGTATTTTAAATACTTTATCTCTTGCTGCGTTTATTTACTTTACGGCAACTTTAAATTGAGTCATTAATTTCCATTTTCTTTTTTATCTCTATAGGTTTGTGTCTAAAATCTAAAGGCAGTCTAGAGATTTTAGTCCAAGCAAGTGAGGCCATCTTGCGCCAATTGTTAACTCTCGGGTTAATATCAATCCGAGATATTTTTTATGAAAGGCATTCTCCCGGGGTTAAATATACGCGCAAGTGCTATGGGGTCAGAAGTCGGTGTTTCGCATAATCTACTTCAAGAATAATTTTCCAGTTAAGTTCAAAGATATCGTAATAAACTCCTTGAATTCTGGACTCCTTTTGTTGGACACTGTATTAACAATGTAAGTACATAAATGACGGTTCCTACAGTGCTATGTGTACCTAATATACTTAAGAAATACATAAATATAAAAGCTTTCAACGTGGTTTTAATAGAGCACCACTCGCTGCTATGGACGTTCTCTCTACGCTATATATTCTGTCTACGCCGTAGCGCTACGAGCGTAGCCATTGATATTTCGTAGTTAGTACACTTGTAGCTTGAACTCGCAGGGTACATAACTTTTGAGCAGCGAATGGACCCATTAATTAATTCCATATTTATTATTTGGAAAATATAGGCAAGTACTTATATTATATTAAATTAGAATTAGAATATGTAAGCTAAAGAGTTTTAAAAAAAGTCTGTTTGAAAATGTAATTGTATTTACAGATTACATATACTCGTACGGTTTGTCCCGGTGCGGGCGACCAGTGATCGAGATCGGTCCGTACCGGTATAACAGGTGGACCGGTAGCAAAGGCCGGCGTGTGCGCTGGCTCTGCTCAAAAAAGTTTTACGGGTGCAAGGCGACTGTCACCACTTTTGATCACTTGATCATCCGTAAATATGAAGAACATAATCATTAACCGGTCTTTATCAGTACCCCCAATAATACCGCTTAGGTATTACACTATATAAATACTCTAATTTTGTGATTTCATTGAATTGTGTTATGTATGTGTGAGTGTTAAAATGACCCTTTAGTATTATTTATTCTGTGGATTTGTTACCATCGCCGTTTCGTGATCTCTTCTGTGCTGCGTTTTTTAATCTAGTCTCTATTTTTTTCTTATTAGTGATTACGTAACATAGTACAAAGTCGATATTTAAATTATTTATTTCACTGAGTTTTTAAAAATTAATTAGATTTTTTCTGAAAACGAAAACCTTTTTGATTCATATTCCATTTCCAACCCCAATTTCTGTTGTGTTTGAAACATCAATCAACAGGGACTTGTACCGTTATAATTGCAGAACTAAAAATGACATTATCCCGGAACGGGAGGACCCTGATCCAGATCGGTCGGTACCGGTTCAGCAGATGGAGCGGCAGTAAGGACCCCAAAATCCGGTGGATTTGCATCAAGGATCACGGCGGCTGCCGCGCCAAGCTTACAACCATCGACGGCATCATCGTCAAGTCCAATTATGAGCATAACCATTGATCATTAGATTATAATCTTTATTACACACATATAAAACAAAATACAAACAAAATACTTAATAAACGAAAAAATGAAATATGTATAATTGGTGTAGCATAACTCGTTTCGAGTTTTCTCCCTGCTAACCATCGGGATAGAGAAAGGTGATAGATTCGAGCAGGCATGTGTGTACATGTGAATAAACATATATATATAAACAAAATATATACATAAAATATACTAAATATAATACATAATAATACTAATACACAGTATATATAGTTACATACAATACATATACCCACTTGCTACATAATATACATACATATATACCAATACATAAAATAATAAATAAAGTATACAATTCATAAGGATAGATAATGCTCCTTTACTCTACTCTTGAACACTTCCAAGGACGGACTTGCACGTATAGCATGTGTATCATCGTTGTATCTAAAAATGGGGGAAAGGGTCTTAGGAAATAATAAAAAAATGAGTACGAATCTGGATACCTTGTCGTTGCTTCAAGTTACGTGTATACATGTTTCTTTATTTATTTACTATAAGTAAGTATTTTTTACGTACGGTATGTATCTGTGAGGTAGGTAGAAAGGTAATTAAAGCTGTATATCCTGAACCTGAAGTTGTCAGAGGTCGGGCGGCCTGAATAACTCTGACATGACCACTAACCACACGTTAAGCAAGCAAGCAAATCTGGGGTATCAATATGGATTGTTGTATGAATGAATATAATATAACAAAATTTATTTAAGAATACAGTCATGAATATCCATGGCTAGAGGTTTTTTTATTTATAAAAAAATAGGATCATTACTCCTGAATCTACTACTACATTGTCCCATGAATAGCACCACCAGCCACCACTCTTCTAATATTACAAATACAAATATACTTTATTGCACACCCGGGACATAAACAAAACATACAACATAAAGAGAGGTATAAAATGTGCAGAAGGCGGTCTTATCGCTTTAAGCGATATCTTCCAGGCAACCTTCAGGTGATGGAACTGAAAAAATGTTTATATACTTGAGTTGTGTCTATTTCAGAGCCCATTTTCACGAAACCCCGATTCAGATAGGACAGTATAGATTCAACAAGAAGAATGATAACATCGGGCCTAAGAGTCGTTGGGTGTGCTCGAGGGGGAGGTGTGGCTGTCCCGCTAAACTAGTGACCGTCAACGATGATATTATATCTTATCTTAACGAGCATAACCATTAAATGCCAGTAACATTACAAAAGGTAATGACTATTTTTAATTTCTTAATAAAATTATGAGATAAGTACATGATGAGTTGGTTTTTGGTGCCGTCAAAGATATATCGTCTGTATACTGTGAAAACCGATTAACTACACTTTTGAGTGTAAATGAAAACAAACCCTAATACAAATGAGTTATTATATCCGTTCTTTCAACTTGACAAAATGTGAAGTTAATTAGTTTTTACAGTATACTAGCGATATTTACCCACACAACCTATCAGCCGATTAAAGCTGCCGAGTAATCTATACTTAAATATATTATACATACTTGTACTTATCTATGAGGAAGTAAGCGATGCTTAAAATTTCCGTGACTTGAACACCCACTGTAGCGAAATTGGATAACACTCCAGCTACGGTTAAGGTGGAGGCTTCAATCCCACCGGTGTCGTGCTTTCATTGTATCGCTTATTTCTGACATTTGTACAAAGGTAACTTTTGTTAAACCAAGATAGTGGGTAATATGGCAGATTTTATTTGTTAATTTTCAAAGGTGATGAACCATGAAATTACTATTTCAGAGCCCTATTTCACGAAATCCCGTTACGGCAAGCCGGTAATTCAGATAGGACAGTACAGATTCAACAAGAAGGATGGTGGTAATAACATTGGCCCTAAGGGCCGTTGGGTGTGCGTAAGGGAGCGGAGTGGCAGCTGTCCCGCGAAAATATTCACCGTCAACCATGTTATTGTATCTTATGTTAACGAGCATAACCATTAAATGTCAGTAAGATTACAAGTCATTTATGATTAATATTTTTTATTTAAAAAAATATGATAAAATACCTGAGTTGGTTTTTGGTAAAAGCTCTAAATGTCTCATTCTGAACTTAAAGGTGACATTTTATTTGTTAATTTTCATAAGTTTAAAAACTTTCGTACTTGGCATTATGCGTAGGTACATTGGAATTTTGCGTTATTGGTATTAAACGTCTAAACTCAAGAAATTATATTTTCAGAGCCCTATTTCACGAAAACCCGTTTCGGGAAGCCGGCGATTCAGATAGGGAAGTATCGATTCAATAAGAAGGACGGTGGAAATATCAACGGACCCAAGGGACGTTGGGTGTGCTCAAAGGAACGCAGTGGCAAGTGTACCGCGAAATTAGTGACCGTCAACAATGATATTGTATCTTACGTTAACGAGCATAACCATTAAATTCCAATAAGATAACAAACCATAATTCTACTTTTTATTGTAAATAAAATATTAAAATACATCGGAGTTTTTATCATCAAAATATTTTTCGACCCATTTCTGCTAACTGCGAGTATAGGCCTCTTCTTTTGTGCGGTGATTGATTTGTAGGAGATTACAAGGGAAGAACTGGGAACAGCGACACAAAGCTTCGGTAGTCTGTTTCGCACTGTTTTATTAATAGGCACACCTACCCTCAACCACGGGTATACGTAGATACCCTCATCTAAATACCTAACATGCGGCATCTAAAACGATCATGGGCTAGCCTCGTCCAGTCTTCCCGCCGTTTTAACGACGTCATCCTACCATCGGACTGGTGGTCTGCCCATTGATCTTCGCCCTGTTCTCGGCCACCACTCCGTTAGCGCCTTTGTCCATCGTCCATCGTCTCATCTAACCAGATGCCCTCTGTCCACCTCTACTTCTGTCTTGTTAGTTTGCCGACGTCCTCCACATTTGTCCGACGTTGCATTTCTGAATTCCGGACTCTTGTCTATAAGTCTAACCTAACCTGACATGACCCGCTCCATAGCTCTCTGGGCAACTTTTACTATTAGTAATAAACTATTAGTAATAATAAGCGATACAAAGGAAACACAACCGGTGGGACTTGAACCCACACAATCTGGCGATATATTAAAGCTGCTGAGTATTCTATACTAAATATAAATATAGAGGAAATAACCGATGTTTAAAATCGTATTGTGACATGAACACCACTAAACGAAATTGGATAAATTTTTATTTTATTTTATTTGGGTAGCTAACAGCCTAATTTACAGGTTACATATGCATATATAAAAACATAAGCCATTTATACGCTTCCACAGTTAATAAATAACGCGCCTTAATAATAAGTGGTGCTTTTTTTTGTATCGCTTATTTATATAAAAAAAATATCAATAAGTACCTTTGTAGGTACCTTTTACGTAAATTTACGAGTAATAATGTAATTTTATTTAATTCAATTTATTTGTAAGGTTTACAGCTTTATATCTGTTAATTTTCAAAAGTTAACGATCCATGAAATTACTATTTCAGTACCGTATTTCACGAAATCCCGTTTCGGCAAGCCGGCGATTCAGATAGGGCAGTACCGATTTAACAAGAAGGTAGATTATAATAACGGACCCAAGGGTCGTTGGACGTGCACGAGGGAACGGTCTGGATGTCCTGCGAAAATCGTGACGGTCAACGATGAAATTGTGTCTTGTGTGAACGAGCATAACCATTAAATGTCAGTGCGGAGTCAGTCTGGGGTACCACCATTTTTATTATTTTTGCCACAATGCAGGAATACTTAGATTGGTGTGTTTCGGTTTGAATTGTAAGAGAGCCAGCGTAATTACCGGCACATGAAGGTACTCCAAGTCCTTAAGGTAGCAGTGCATAGAAAGACATTTACCTAGTAACATATAGTAAGGTGAAATGTCTAATTGGCGACGGTACCTACTTACAACCACTCACCATTTCGGTGGCCAGTTTGCTTGTCTACATTCCTTATACAAAAAAAAACTTTCAGCTGGCTTGGGCCTCGCACATTTCTCTCCGCCGCGTCTCTACAATACCAGTAGTCACAATTCTATTTCTTTAATTGTAAAATAATTGTAAAAACGAAAAATAAACAAGTAAGTACAGAATATATTAAATGCCTGAATAAAAATTATATTTTGATCGTTACCTACCTATTTTTTTTATTAACTTTAATTTACCTCAAGACCAAACAGGTAACAAGTTAATACTTAGTAATAAATTCACTGTATTTTAGAGCCGATATTCGTGAAATCCCGCACGGGCCGGCCGGTGATCCAGATCGGGCCCTACCGCTTCAACATGTGGAGCGGCAGCCGAGGGCTGCGCAAGCGCTGGATCTGCGTGAAAGTGCACACCGGCTGCCAAGCCACCCTCGTCACTGTGGACAACGTCATCGTCAGGCAGAAGCTGCACAACCATTGAGGAGAAGGATATCCTGTCTCCTTCAGTAATAAACTAATGAAGTAAATAACTAATGGAGAATTATCATTGACACTTCGGCCAATATTATTATATATTCTATGCTTAGGATGTTTGTACACTACTATGATATGTTATTTGCCGGGAAGAATCGGTTGATACAGACATCTATTTGCGCCCATTACGGTCCTCTGGCCACAGCCCTTAACTGTTGGGGCGCATGCAAGAACGCGGACCGGGCCGTTAAAGTGGATAAGCACGATAGTGATAGCACTCGTATTTTAAAATATATTATCGACTTCGAGATGTTTTAAAATACAACGTGTACGTCGCTATTTAGTTGCCTACGGAATCACGGTTCACGGAATAGTGACGCACTCTCTTGGTTATAAAGAATACTTATCGACATGTTTTAAAATATAAATGCTGTCATAAATGCCATTATTCGATGACGCTACTTTGTTATTTAATTCCCTTTCAGATCCAATTTTCACCACCTCACGCTACGGTAAGCCAGTGATCCAAATAGGGCGATACCGTTACAATAAATACTATAAAAGCAAAGGGCCCAAAGCTCTGTGGCGCTGTGTGAAAGTCAGCTCTTGTAAATGCCTTTCCACGATCACCACCTACGATAATGTGATATACAAAGCCAATAATAAACATACGCATTGATGTTTCAAATATATAAAAGTAACTAATATCCTGATGTTATGTAATAAATAACTATTCTTATTCTTAAATAAAACGGTTATGTATTAGTACTATACATTACATTTGAATAAATGGTTTGATTTGCGAGTAAACCTGTAATAGTTATTTTCGTTGATGGAATCGGAAGATACTTTGCAGAATCCATTATTGAGTTATTAATAAGCAAAAAAAAACAGATTCGTGGCGCTCCATTCTCTGCGATTACTCCGCAAGAGACATAGGATATGTCATTGTTAATAATGTATGAACTATGGGGTGAAAAAGGACCCTCTACTCACTCGAGATTTGCCCTCCCTAATGATTGTTCAAATCTAGAAAGATTTACGCTTACTGAATTGTTGCCTTAAGTTGTTTAAGACTTTATTATTGTTAAAAATTAAATAAAAAGCTCGCCACACTCACACACACAATCGATCCGCCTGCCCAGACGCACATTGCGCTCTAGATAATAGAATTTTAATGACAAGTAAGTAACTAAAATAAAAAAAAGAATAAAATAAATAGAATTTATAAATAAATTATATTCCGATTTTAGAAATCCAGGCAATATTCACTACATCGCGATACGGGAAACCAGTCTTAGAGATAGGGCAACATAGATTCAACAAATGTTGCCGCACTGGAGGATCTAGGATGAGATGGACATGTACGAAAAAGTCTACGGGAAAAGGATGTAAAGCTACAGTATTTACTTTAGAACATAATATTGTTATGCTTAATAATGTTCATAATCATGATTAACCGTCAGTTGCACGTGACGTTCTTAATGGTGTCTTCACATTAAAATACATGCTCTCCCTCTTTACGTTTTAGCTCTAGATAGAGACGACACGAGACTTAATGAAGCGTTTACATTAAGAGCGTTTCTTGTAACTCACGGTTAGTTTGCATAAAGAGAGAAATATTTTGTTAATTTTGTATTAAATATTACAGATTTGCTCAACTTTTTTTTTTATATCCTAGGTCAATCTGCCAAGAAAATCATTTTATGTGGCTTAAATCGGAAAAGAATCCCCTATCTGTAGAAAGAAACCTTTGCAAAGAAAATGGGAGCACACTGGACGAGAATGGTGAGGGACAGGGACAACTGGAGGAAATTGGGGGAGGCCTATGCCAGAGATGGCAACTACTGAAACAAATAATAAATATTGACATAACTATAATAATTTAATGAATAATGAAATTGTAATTTTATCTTAATACTTGAATGATTGTGTATGAGTAGTAGGAATTAAAGGCTGTTTTTATTTATTTTATTTATCTGTAGAAATGTGGAATGCGACTAGTAAAGAGATCTAAAAATAATAACATTTTATTTCAGATTTCTTGGAGCCGATATATTCCACATCACGTTACGGCCATCCTGTTATATTATATGGTTCTTATCGATATAATAAACAACAAAATCGAAATAGCAAAAGCCCTAAAGTAAGATGGACTTGCACAAAGCATTTTAAAGGCTGTAGATCTTACATCTACACTATAAATGATAGAATAATTTACATTAAGAATGAACATAATCACTGATCACTTCAATTCAAATTCAATATTTTCGTAAACATGTAAACGTACAGGTTGGAACATAAAAGATGAGATCGCTATGTTTTTCTGAACTCAATAAGAGCGGAATTTAGGGAAGTATAGTATGTCGCTGGCGGAATTGCTTTAAATCATCAGCCTATTAATGTCCCCACTGTTAGGGCGCAGGCCTCCCCTTGCACAAGAGGGGTACGGGCCATGATCCACCGAGAGCGGACCCAGTGCTGATTGGTGGATTTCACACGCCTTCGGAAACGTTTAATTTCCTCAGACAAGCGGGTTTCCTCACGATGTTTTCCTTCACCGTTAGAGCAGTCGGTAAATATAGGTACTAAGTCTTCGAAAAAATCCGAAAAACTTATTGGTACATTGCTTTAAATGTCAATAGAGAAATTGAGTGTTATAAACGCTTATAAAGGTGATAAATTGTTTAAAAAAATAAATGTTTTAATATTGTTCTTGTGTGTTTAATTTTGGTTTTAAATAATTAGAACTACATTAAAAACAATTCTGAGTTTTTTTAAAGTTGGATATGTTATATGCGGTGGTTATTTGATAGATTGTTGAAGGCAACCAAACCATCAAATGGTAGGCTCAAACCCATTTGAGCAACCATTAACCGTTTGTTACCAAACAAGGTGATGGTTAAATTAAATCAAATAAACATTTTTGGTGTACTTTCAGTACTTACCACATTTTTATCCCAATAATGACTTACAGCATTTATTTAATTTAATTATATTTCTAAATATTTTCTCTTCACAGACGCTGAACCTATATTAACAAAATCTCGCTTTGGAAAACCAGTTATTCTAATAGGCAAATATAGGTTCAACAAATTCTGCATGTACAAAGGTCCCAGAGCGAAATGGTACTGCACAAGAATATCTCAGGGATGCAAAGCTAAAATACTGACAATAGACAATAATATCTTGCAGATTAATAACGAGCATAATCACCAGTAGGTAGTGGTAAACATTGTAAAATAAGAGTATATTAATATTCTGTAAATTATTTGCACAAAGTTGATAAGTATCAGAGAGAAACGAAGAGATCTAGCGTTCTAGCTCGCGGCTTGTGTCAATCACAATACGGCCGCGCTTCCTTGACAGCGAATTTCCCAATGCAATGTCAAATTCGACAATAGTCCTATCTCATTAAATGATGTGTTCCCTTCTTCTGCCTAGCGATGTCACTGCAGTTGGCCAGGGTGCGCTTTCCTAGACAGTCTTCTTCACTTTAGCCATGTCAGTCCATTGGCACTTTATGTCGAACCTCACAATGTCATTTGAACTCATTTGTTCTCTTCTGTCACTTTTAATAGACATAGTATATGTGTTTATTGCAAAACTATTATTTGACTAAATTAAACTACCGATCAAAAATTTAGACGTAGGTAGGTTGGGTATGTATTCTCCAGTCCTTGGCGCATCGGCGAGCTAATTTCATTCCAATAATGAATGAATGAATTAAAATTTATTTGCACACATATACATAACACGATAATTACATTGCACTACTTAAAAGAGTTACTTTTTTTTAACTTAGAGTAAGTTCACAATTTCACATGCATATGTGGCAAAAAGGTCAGCATCATGCTGTGACGATATGGCTAGATGCTAGCCACCACCGCAGCGCTGGTTTTCAGTCAGGGCCCGGTGACACGACGCGACGCCACGGTACGTGACGGTGAGACAGCTGTCAGCATTGCACAACTATATAAACATATATAACATAAGTTATTATGTTAACGGGAACATTGTAAAGCTGCGACCGTCGACGGTCTGTCAGTGTACTGAACAAACCTAGTTTGGATTTTGCTACACTGATCATGTAAAATTCTATTATAATTATGTACATTTTCAATAAAATAAAAAAACGTGTTTTATGAATAAAAATATTTATGTCAAAATCATGTAATCTTATCATTGTAATTAATCGATTTAGAACAATGTTTAGCAGCATGTGTGCATCGATAAATCGACTCAAACTACTCTATTGAAAGTAGATAAAAAGATTTAAAAAAAAAACCTTTTCTTTATTGTCAGATGAAGTGAAATTTGGAACTACACGTTTTGGAAAACCTGCATTATTAATGGGCCAATACAAATTCCACAAAAACAGTAATTACAAAGGTACCAGGGCAAAATGGTACTGCTCAAGAAAAAGCTCTCGACTTTGTAAAGCCACTGTGATTACTATAAAGGATGTAGTGTGCACGTTTAATAATATACATAGTCATTAATAATTATATATTTAAGGTGCAATAACTTTATGACTCATAAGAATGACTCATTCATGTCCATAATATAGTAGTACTCCATATTACTATATGTATGAGTAGGTATGTATGAAGCTTACTACGTGGTTTTATAAGTAGAAGAATAGAATAGAATTATACAATACTGGAGGTAGGCGAGTCGTATGTAAGTTAGTATTATTGAAATTACTAATATGAAATAGAATTTATTTATTTATGATTGTCACGTTCTACATATTAACGTTGTATATTAGAAGCAAGTTCTTATAAGGCCCGTCAAATAACATTTTATCGATACATTGTGTACCTTGGTACGTTTACATTCCATTATATCGTTATTTTGCTTCTTGTTTCTTGTTATTATTTTATTATTATACTGTACCTGTTTATCAAAGAATTCCTTTATGGAGTATAGTGTCCTGTTCAGTAAATGCATTGTACGATAACTTGAACATGTTGTAACTTGTAATTTGTTTGTCTGGAGATACGAGTACCCTTGGAGGTTGAATAGTTTCACGCCCATTATTTTAGGATTTTCTTCTTGAAGCAACTAGTCTTTTCAATTGTAAATAGATTTACAATAAATGTACCTAAATGAAAATGTTGTGTTCATGTAATGGCAGGTTATATTTAATTACAATGGTACTGGAATAAAGCTTTGCCGGAACGCTGTTTGATATTTGATATGAGGTAGAGTAATGTGTGAATAATTTTCAGGTGACCAACCAATACTCTCTACAACACGGTACGGAACTCCTGTTTACAGTTAGCCAAAAACAAATTTGTCAGAAATAACAACTATAAAGGGCCACGAGCTAGGTGGTATTGCACGTACTTGAGGGGTTGTTGGTAATAGGTGGTGGTGGCGGTGGTAATTAATTAAAACCCGTGAAAAAAAATAGAAACCGACTCTACTGAAATTGGCGACCAATAAAATACCACAAAAGAGCCGAGAGTAGGGTCTTACTTACTTACTCCGCTGGCGCAGCGACCCGAAGTGGATCTTGGCCTCCGATACCAAAGAGCGCCATCGCTCTCTCTCCTACGCAGTCTCGAGCCAGTCAGGCGCCCGGAGCTCCCGCAGATCCATCTCCACTTCATCGCGCCAGCGGTATCTGGGACGTCCGACCGGACGTCGTCCGTTAAGGCGTCCCACATACGCTCGATGGGGGAGGATCGGGCAGTTAAACGAGAGTAGGGTCTGCTTTTATTTATTTTCTTTTTTTCTTTTATTATCTTCATAAAATCTCTAGCTTCATTGCTTTGCTATTCAGATATGATTTTTTTAAATTTAATATTTATTTTTTACTTTCAGGTGTTGCGCCGGTGTTTACTAAAAATCGTTACGGCAACTATGTAATGATATTGGGTAAATACAGGTTCAATAAGAACAAATACTACAAAGGCACTAGGGCTAAATGGTACTGTACCAAGATAGTAAATGGTTGTAAAGCTAATATCCTCACTTTAAATGACAAAATTGTTAACCTTACTAATGTTCATAATCATTAGATTCAGCCTTCCATGCAACATCCAATATTAATCATTTTTAGCAGATATGTTATGTTTATAAATAAAACGTGGTTACCTAAATATATATGCCGCAGATAAGGCGTAAGTAGGAGGGGATGCGTTCAAGGGGTACACATCCCCCCAGTGGAGAAAATCAATAATTTATCTTTTCTGTTTTTAATTATAATTTTCCATTCAATTATACTCGTACGTCTATAGAAAATTGTGTTTTAATAATTTTGCAATTTAACCGACTTTAGTATTTTGTCGCTTTAACTTATTTCACACATTAAATGTAAAGAAAACATAACAAAAGCTTCGCGAATGTAAAGAAAACATAACAATAACTTATACGACAGGGTTCCACGGTTATAGCTTTAATGTTTCTTTCGCGAATTTTATTTAATTTGCTTGCGTTTCGTGTTTATAGGCTGATAGATAATTAATAGATAATAGGTAAGTACAAAAAAATATATATAAATGGTTGTAAAGTTAACATTCTCACTTTACACGACATAATTATTAACATGATTAATGTCCACAATCATGATTAGTTCATGATTGTGAGGCATTAGGGGTTCACTCTTCCTGTACCTGATTCGATCAAATGGGAATTTTGTATATTTACGTCAGTCATCCCAGTTCTTGTACTTGGTAGTGGTACATTTTAATCTGTGCCCCTCCGTGCCTGGAGAAACTGTTGTCCGATAACCTGTACAACTCTGGCGGGTGGCCACTAATAATTCGAATTGAATAATACCACGCTAATAATTTTTTTTGGCACTTATGTGACTCTATTATTATGAGACCTTTTGTGAGATTGTATTTTGTCAGATAGGAGTGTGCAAAAGTAAAAAAAATCAATTATATTTTCGGATTTTTTGAATTTGTCTCTTGTTTCTCATTTATATGTTATCTTACTAAGGTTAGTACCTAGTTTTAAGTATTATTAGAAGTATTTAAAATAAATTATAAATAATTAAATATTTATCATTAATTGTAATATAAATGTTTACATTTCAAATTATTGTTACATTTGTTATAATTTTTCAGACATTGAGCCGATACTTACTACCTCACGTCATGGAAAACCGGTTTTGTTAGTGGGCCATACAAATAGTTTTAACAAACGTCCATATCGGTTTAACAAAAGTAGCTACTATAAAGGTTCTAGGGCAAAATGGTACTGCACAAAAAAAGATTTCGGGTGCAAAGCCAATGTACTTACTCTAGACAACGCGATTTTGAATATTAATAATGAGCATAATCATTAAATTTTCACAGAAAGTTATGAGTACCTACAGAACTTGAAATGTAACGTGGTAATTTTTTTTTTATTATAATATCTTTATTGGCCTCAATAGGCTCCACAATGGGAGGCTCAATTTTATTTTGAGTCAGACCTTATCTGATAATATGAAACACTTACTGTTGTTTGCTAAGTTGGCTCTCAAAGTGAGGGCTGACTCTAATAATACTTGAGCTTCCCTTCCCTTTTCTTAGTTACCCTAACGAGACTGACATGGTCACCTTGTCGTGTACCAAAGCCTCTAAACTGAGATTTAAAAAATATAATAAAATAATATCTTTATAGTTAATTTACTTAATATAATCATTAAGGTGAACTTGGACCAACATTTAAGCTTGGACTAATTTGCATATTGTTCAGAACGAAAGATGCTAAATGTTTCTGGACATTGTGTATTACTATTAATATTTATAAAATAAGAACCTACCTAGATTTCTCCTAATGATTAGGGAACGAATAATATTACAAGAAATTATATTCGTTTTGTCCAAAGAACTTGTATTATAATATAAGCAGAGCATTAAATGACTATGTATGTTAGCGTATTGTATGGTCACGGGTCTAGATTATTTTTTTACTATTTTCACTATTTGGAAGAAATTCGAACTTGACCTGTATTTGACCCTAATTTGATTTTTTATATTTTTATGTACTACTAAACCCGCATTTGACCTCGATCTCGCCTGATGGTAAGCGACGATGAGGTCGACGATGGAAAATGAAATTGTGTTGAGTTTGAAGGGTATGTAAACCACACATACCTACAGTCAGAGACGATTTCATAATACAATATTTTAATTTAAAACACTTAATACATACTTAAGTACATACCTACTTAAAAATATAATTTTATCATTTCAATAATTGCGTTTTTTTATTGGGAGGATGTCAATTTGTAGTTTTTTCCTCCGATCAAATGTAAAAAAAAATATTCCTCATTCATCCCACCTATCTATCCCAATGACTCCTTCTTCCGTCCTTACTTTTCCACAACTCCAACTCCTCTTTTTTTAATGGTTTATACATATACTATTTTAGTCCCATGTTACAATCTACTATTTTTGTTCTTTTCCAGATCTCAAACCAACATGGTCGGTTTGAGATCTGGAAAACCTGCTTTATTGTACGGAAGTCATAGATATATTAAGTCCAATAATAGGCGCAGAATGTAAAGCCGTTGGTACTGCACAAGGGTGTCGCTCGGGTGCAAAGCTTCTATTCTGTCTATAAACGGGGAAATTATTAATGTCGATAATGAACATAATCATAACTACAATAGGGATGTTGCCCTTGATACCGGGTTATACCACTGCTTGGTGGTACAACCGGCATGAAATGACTGAAAATATTATCAAAAGTCATTTATTTATCTATCTGATAAAATATGTAACTACTGTAGAAGCTATATCCTGAAGATCTAGTCAAAACAACGACTTGGAAATAATTTTTGTGTGGCAAAAATCACGAAATAGACAAAACCAAGCATGATAAATCCTAGTAATAATACCTATGTGACTAGGTAATTAGCTCTGACCCCAATTAACCCCAGTACGATGCTTGTCCTGCAGTATTTGTAGTAATCAATATGCATTTTTACCGTTTTTGGTAAATATTTTGCTCGCTACAGATTGTTTAAAATCATGAAATACATAAGGTACATCTACTGTACTAACCCTACATACATGCTTTTTTTTTCTGGCGGAGTAATTATGCTGCACCTGTTTATTAAATAATTTCTTTACGGAGTATAGCATCCTATATAAATGCTTTGTAAGGATGCTTAAACACGTTGTAATTTCTTTCTTGTCTGGAGATTCGCCGGGACGTTGTTAGATACCCCCATTATTTTCGGATACGAGTATTTTCCTGAAGCAGCTAGTCGCTGTTTTGGCATTTTTAATTACAAATTTTTAAATATATAAGTAAATGGAATATTTTGTGATCATTTTATCTCATGTTATATTTCATTATAATGATACTGGAATAAAGCCTTTCCGGAATGCTAGTATACAAGTTTTTGATATTTGAAATGAGGTGGAGTAATGTGTCAATGATTTTTAGATGACCAACCAATATTCTCTACAACACGGTACGGGACTCCTGTTATACTATTAGGAAAATACAAATTTGTCCGAAATAACAAATATAAAGGACCACGAGCTAGGTGGTATTGCACGAAAAGAGAGGGACATCATTGCAAATCTGTGATACTTACAATGGACGACGTTATTTATTCTATCACTGAACATAATCATTAAATCCTGATTAGCTAATGTATATCCGTGTATCGTGTTTTATCCGTATTAATATTTAGCATAAGCATTAAATTTTCATGGAAAGCTATGAGATTTTATTTACCGTACCCAGTGACGTATTCTGACCGTACCCTGTGCCTACATAACTTGGAATGTTGTATTTTTTTAATATTATAATATAGTTATAGTTAATATACACAGCTAACTATAGTAATAATGGCTCTCAAGATACAGGTTAGACCTAGTGTGAGGGCCAGGGAACATTGTATAGTGACCTTATACTACAGGTCAATAGTATAAGTTTAGTTTAGGGTTGCAGTACTGTTTAATGTGCCAATAAACTATTTGTATTTGTAATTTAATTTATTTATTAGGTAAACACAACAGATTACAACCAGAGAAAGTACAGCAAAATCAATATAAAGTTATGAGCTAGTTCGTAACCCCTAACGTGTAAACACAGCATGGTTAGGAAGTAGAAAATTTGTTGCTGTACAAAATTGAGTTGGGAAAGCAAAAAATACTAATGAATGTAATGATTAAAAATAATTAAAAAATACCTTTTGAAAAATAAAAATTATAAAGTAGGTGCGTGGATAGCTTGCTTGAGGACATCCTTAACCCGTCTAACTAATACTAATTACTCGTATAACTCATTTTAATATTGATTAAGTTTATTTACATTTGCGATAAAAGTTATCAAATCAAATCACCCACTTAGTCGATATTTTGCGTCGCCGATGATTGCTTTGGTTCGTTGTATAGTAACAATTTATTTTTGAAACAATGAAATGTTTCATCATCATCAACAGCCTACTCTAGTTCACTGCTGGACATAGGCCTCTCCCAGGGCGCGCCATTGAGCCCGATCTTCGGCTCTTCTCATCCAGTCGCTGCCAGCCACCTTGCGCAGATCGTCGCTCCATCTAGCAGGGGGCGTCCCACAATACGTTTGCCCAAACGCGGTCTCCACTCCAGAACTCGTCTAGCCCAGCGGTTGTCGGTTCTGCAACAGATGTGACCGGCCACTTTAGCTTGCTAATCTTATGAGCTATGTCGATAACTTTTGTTATATGCCGGATCTCCTCATTTCGGATTCGATCCAGCAGAGATACTCCGAGCATAGCTCTTTCCATAGCACGCTGAGCGACTTTCAATTTGTGAACCAGTCGCACCGTCAGTGTCCACGTTTCGGCTCCGTAGGTCATTACTGGAAATGAAATGTTTAAATACACCGAAATCCTTGAAGAAAAGATTATGCCGGCTGCCTAGCGAACTTCTATGGAGAAATCGGCTAGAACATTAACTATCTTTATTTTTTTAAATAAATTTTCAGGTCACGAGGCAACTTTCACCGAATCACGTTATGGAAAGCCGGTAATAATACTAGACCAATACAGGTTTAATAAATATCATGGATACAAAGGCAGTAAAGCTAGATGGTACTGCACGAGATGCGCGAATGGGTGCAAGGCTTCCATACTTACTATAGATAATACTATTTTAAATGTAAATAATGTGCATAATCATAACCCTTAAGATGGGCTTGGACCAACATTTAGACTTGAATTAATTTGCAAATTGTCTAAATAGAACGAAAGGTGCAAAATAAAGATTTTGAAATTCACTCTATGTAGATTAGGAATGTTACGGAGCTTCGACTCCTACTCCGAAAGGTCGGAACTTCCGATTGATTTTACACCTCCGACTCCGACTTCGGCTCCGATAATTTTGAAACGGACGTAATACTGAATATTTGTGAGCAAACGTATTCAAATATCAATATTTTATTAAATAGTGTAGGAATATATTTATGTATTATTATTTATGTATACAACTCTCTAAAGGAACATGTTTTATTGTCAATTGCACGAAACCTGTTAGCATTACGTTCTTTTGCTCAAAGCTTAGGCTTGATGTCAGTGCTCACATCTTCATTTTAGAGGAGGGAGCGCTAGTAGTCCGATTTCTGTGGTACAAGTTTCTGAACATTGTATAACTGTTAATATAAAATAAGTATCCTACTTAGATTTCTAAAAATAATTAGGGCACAAATTATATTTAAAAAGTGTTTTTTCCAAAGAACCCACTATTGAGCCGAGAGAGGGTTATCAGTATCCATAACTGAAACTATCACTATTACCATACAAAAGCTCAATATCTACACGACCGTATGAAACAGCTGATTATTCAGTTAAAGTTATAAATACTAAACTCCCCAATTTTTAGGGTTTTTGTTACAGCCTGTTTTAAAAGTTCTTTCTTTGTATAAAACACATACTATATTTTTACATAAATATAATTTTATAATTTCAATTTTTGCGTTTCTTTTTTAATGGGAAGATGTTATTTTGTAGTTTTTCCTCTAATCTGGTGTAATAAGTTTTTGTGCCTTTTCCAGATCTCAAACCAATATGGTCGGTGTCACGTTTTGGAAAAGCTGCTTTATTGTACGGAAGGTATAGATACAATAAGTTCAATAGTAGCCGCGGAATTAAAAGCCGTTGGTACTGCACAAGGGTGTCGCTCGGGTGCAAAGCTTCTTTTCAGTCTATTAACGGGGAAATTATTAATGTCCATAATGAACATAATCATAAATAGAATAGGGCTGCCCGTGATACTAGGTTAAAGGTACAACCGACATGGATGTAGTTAAGAGTTGGATGTGAAAGTTCCGAATAGCGACTAGGTCGCTGGGGTTTTGGGGAAAATTCGAATAATGTAATGTATTTGGGGTTTTTCGAACATAATGCGGAATAGATTATCGTAGTTGCACAGATGACCATATAAGCCCACCTACCTTTGATCTTGTTGTCGACTTCTCACCTTCCGCCTGATGAGATGAAGTACAGCTTGCACTGAGTGTTGGAGCTCCCAAGATGTTCATGCGTCACAACAGATTTAAGCGGACATCAATTTAAACACAACGGCACATAAATTTTATCGAAACAGTCAATGTTCGAGCAATTTCTTTGTCTTCGGAAAGCACACGACAAAACACGCAGCCAAGTTGGCGGTCAAACGAGTTCTGGGTTGGTCGATGGCCGGTAGCAGGCCAGTGTGGCGTGACGCTTGTCGAACGAAAACAAACATAAAAGCAGGTAGGACTATATCGCGATCCGGCACAGTATTAATCTACCCACAAATTGTCCTGATAGAGTAAAAATCTTCCGGTACATATCGATTTTAAAATATGTAGATTATTTATTAATATTAATCAATTTGTATTAGAAAAGTCAAATATATGATATAGTTGAATAACATTGTATTTTATGCGTAGTGAGTAGGTGCATAAATAATGTAGGCGTTTCGTGTGCATTATAATATCGCTTTCAAATGTATAAATAAAAATAAATCCAATATATTCATTGGATATTTGTTGTTCCGACTCTATTCTTATACAACAAGTTTTTCCAATTATGGAGGCCCTCTTTTAAGTGTGACAACACCTGTGTCAGTTCTTATAAATATCTACATTTGCTTAATATGATGATGACGCAATTTTATGATTTTTTATGTTTTTCTTATACTTATAATATTGTTTCACAGATTCACCCGAGTACATGATCACAGAAACGCGTTTTGGAAGGCCCGTTTTGATTATGGGCCAAAATAGGTTCAACCATTACTATAAAAGTCGAGGCACGAACGCCAGAGTCAGGTGGAGGTGCACAAGAATTAATACCGGTTGCAAAGCCGCTATTATTACAGTGGAAGGGCGCATACGAGGTTTCATCAGTGAACATAATCATCAATAATCCTTTGAAACAAGTAACTTTTGTTTAGCGTAATTATAATTGTTCCAGTATTATGTATTTGTTATTGATTATATAATATTATGGTAGGTGAACATCTAGTTTATTTTATTTCTCGTTTATATAATTTGTACACACATGTATGTCTACATATCGTATCATATTTATCTATCGTTTTAAAAAAATAATCTAAATTTAGAGGCTTTGGTACACGACAAGGTGACCATGTCAGCCTCGTTAGGGTCACTAAGAAAAGGGAAAGGGAAGCTCAAGTATTATTAGAGTCAGGCCTCACTTTGAGAGCCAACTTAGCAAACAACAGTAAGTGTTTCATATTATCAGATAAGGGCTGACTCAAAATAATATTGAGCCTCCCATTTTGGAGCCTAATGAGGCCAAATTTTTTCCTCTCAATTTTCCCCAGGTCACTCCATTAGGAGGTGAGTGAGGTCTTCTATTTTGTTGTAGTTGGTACAAAACGGTGATGCAGGTCTTCCCACCAAATGCAAAAACTTATTTAACGGAATGTGACCCGAGCGTAATCTAAAAGCCAAGACAAGTAGCTCCCTACCGAGGCTGACACAGTCATACCATGGAGCCCAGGCTGGCATGTAACTAAGCTATAGTTACCTGTGTACTTCAAAATTTTAAATTCATAGTTATTTATAATTTATGTGGTCTACTATTATTCTTTTTCTTCTTCTTTTTAATTTATGTGTATATAGTAAGTAAGTAAGTTAAGTATTGTACATACATACCACGCTGACATTACATTGAATAAAGACTACGATAAACATATTTTTTTATACCTATGTCAAAGTAGCATATTGTTTTTTATACATATAAGTTAACTATAATTATAATTTGGCTGTAAACACTATAATTAAATAAATAAATAGTCATTAATAAATTGCGCTACGAAGTATCGCGCGTGTATGAGGGCATTTTATTGTTACATTTCTTTCATTAAAAACATTTTTTTTTTCGAAACGAGTACATTACAACCTCGAATGATAGAAGGAAGCTCTTATACAAAGGCCACGTGATTAGTATTCAACTTTGGTCAGGCAGGACCCCTGTAAAACACCAGACATTGCCTGTGATCCACCTGCTAAATCCACCTATGTGGACTACGGGCACTTTTTTGCGCGTGGTAGTCATCATCTCCCCGCAATATTATCTGACTGTGACATAGGTTCGTGGTTAATGTGTAACTGGCTAAAAACTAGACTAGATTAAGTAAGTATCGATTCAAACGCTGAACTTTTTATTTACAGTAGTGTCTGTCTACCTTACTAATAACTTATAAACCATGGTAATATGAGTCTTTCGCTTCAGATTCTAACCCGATATTCACGACGTCACGCCTTGGAAACCCTGTTGTGATACTAGGAAACTACAGGTACAACAAGACCTCGGGATATAACGGAATAAAGGTGCGATGGTGCTGCGTAAGGAAAAACTATAAGTGCAAAGCGACGCTGATTACCGAACACAATCAGATTTTGTATCAGAGACATGAGCACAATCATTGAAACTGTCATCATTCGTTGATTCAACCAACCAAGGGGCGTTTTCACATTAGAAAATAACGACACCGACACGACACCGATATTTATTCAATTCAAAAAAAAAAATTTCATGTATGTATCTAGTTTCTATTAAGTGGCAATGGTGTTCAATATTATATGGAGTCATATTGCAAACTTCTTTTCTTTTGCAGACTCCACAAATGCGTAAATTGCACAAATCTTAGGCATTATTAACAGAACAAAACAGAACAGAAACAGAACAGAACAGATTAGACAGCCACTTATGAAATGTGAAGAAACAGGCTAACCAGCATTAGCTGCCTGCCTGCCAATCCAATAATAATTATGCTAACATCTGAAACACTATTTTTCAGAAGTAGAGGCGTTCTTCACAACATCTCGTTTTGGCAATCCCGTGTTGATTTACGGAATGTACAGATTTAACAGGTACCACAACAGTCTAGGCCCTAGAGTGAGGTGGGTCTGCACTAAGACCGGAAGGGGATGCAAAGCATACATCACAACTATTGATAAAAACATTGTTCGAGTTAGTAATGTACATAACCACCTTTAAATATTCAGCTTGGAAACGCGCGGTCTCATGTCGATAGTGGCTTCAACGGTAATTAATGAAACAGAATTTGTTTACGACGCAGTTATTCCTGTTGCCTTTGCTTAAAGGAAAACATATTAGTATTTCAGGAAGTTGGTCAAGTCCAAATTCTTGAATTTCAAAACAAAAATCCTAGGTGAAGCGACTGAGAACTCTCGACATATTCTTTACAATATAACTCGTTTAAAAGTGGACTCTACCATCTTTGAAAAATTAACTTCTGAACTACATTTAAAATACACCTACCTGTCATTTTACTTTATGTGAATTTTGTGTCACGATTTAGTTTACAATTGGTATTAAATATAGGTTAGGTATGAGGTATCCGTTATGTTACATTTCAAAATCACTATTACACAATTAATTGCTAATTTTATCAATTATAAAGTAACAAAAAAAACCATGCTTATTTAATTAGCAGTAGTTAATTACATACTTAATAAGTTTTATTAAATAATATATTTTATAACATTACAGAGATATTTATTTTATTTTAATGAATATTTTTAACTTGTGCTGATTTTTATTTATAACCTTAGAAAGCTGGATCACAGAATATTAAAATTATAGGATTAACCATACGATACCCGTATAACGCGATTGTATAGTAAAGCTCTTATTATGCTACAGTTCTAATAATAATACTTTATAGCATTCAAGACGAATGTTACAACTTACAAGGGCAGTCTAATTTTAAGATCCTATAGGATTGTAATTATAATTATTAGAATTTTAGCGTAATCGTATCGGTTTGAACCGAAACTCAGCAATGCATTGTAGTGCTGATTTGCAGCAGAAATAGGTAAAAGGGTGGTACCATCCCAGGCTGACTCTGCACAGAATCATACCACCTTCAACCATCTTCTTTATTATCTCAGTGTGTAAGTATGCGCATTTTGTTTTATTAATGTGTAATTAGGGTGAGGATAAGGAAAAATGGAGGCCTTTGCCCAGCAGTGGGACAGTTTATAGGTTATTTAAAAAAAGGTGTAATTATGTAAGTATGCACATTTTATTCTATTAAGATATTTAAATTATCATAACGTACTTGCCTTATTTTTATTGTATACAGAAAATCCGATATTCATAACATCGAGGAACGGTAATAAGATGATTACTTTTGGCGGATATCGGTTTAGCCTACACAAACCCACAAGCAAAGGTCTCAAAAAGCGATGGCAGTGCACACAAAACTATCGTGGTTGCCGAGCTACCATCACCACTATAGATAACACTATTATTAAATGTATTAATGATCATACTCATTAACTAAGTGCAGCATCGAAACTTAAAGACCGTCGTTTGAATCTCGTAAGCCAAAGGATCTTAAATTGTAGGCATTTAAAAAAATCTTTGTCTTAGGGTGACTAAGGAAAGGAATGGGAAGCTCAAGTTATTAGAGTCACATTGGCAACTATAGCCTTTACCCTCACTTTAGCAAATTACAGTATCTTATCTTATGATAAGGGGCTTTTGTGCCTACTATTTAACACACTGGTTATCTCAGTGTGCAGGTTTCCTCACGATCTTTTCCTTCACCGTTAGAGCAGTCGGTAAATGTACGTATGTCTTCGAAAAATACGAAAAACTCATTGATACATGGCACTGCATGGTTTCGAACCCGGACCTCCCGCATGGGAGTCCGGTGTCATAGTCACTGAGCCACCGACGCTCTTCAAATAACAGTAAGTTCTCCATGTTACCAGATAAGGGCTGACTCGTAGTAATATTGAGCCTCCCATTCTGAAGCCTATTTTTAATTTTATCAATAAAAGAAATTACCATTGACTGTATTGGCTTTTAATTAAAAAATAAATTATTTATTATAAATGATCATTTATTCAGGATCAGGATCACCATGTTTATTACATTATACGAGTAGTTGTTATGGTTGCCTTTTAAAAGGAAGACGTGACTTAATTTCAAATAATGTTCTCTGAAAAAGCCGAGTGTTCGGGCAATGATATGGTTCCGTACCCGTTTTATCGCGAAGAATAAACTTTGTCGAGTTCTATTTCACAACGTAACGTAAGATTTTTTTGTATATATATTTCAAAAGTTACGGGAGGGCGGACGAAGAAGTCTGTGAGATATACAAGCGGATATGACGAAACTACACGGGTACTTAATTGGCTACGGGCTCCTAGAAAGTCGATAAACATATCGACCACTTGTGTAGTAATGAGGGAAAAATACAGGTAACCGTCGTGTATCGCCCAAATTTTCCAGAATATTGCTGCACGATTAACATTCAATAATACTACATTTTTCTCTGTTGTATTATGTAGAGAAGGCTATTTTCGTGACTTCGCGCCATGGCAGTCTAATGATAAACTATAATGGATACAATTTTGGTCTCAAGAAGAGCTCCAGTAAAGGTGAACGGAAACGGTGGGTGTGCAGCGGTTGGGGACGAGGCTGCAGAGCTACCCTCACTACTATAGGGGACAGCATAATTGAGTGTTCCGATGGTCACAACCATTTGCCCAGGCAAATAAAACGCGAAATTGAAATGAATGCTACCGCCACTTTTCACTACGCTTGTACTAAAGGCGTCGAGAGTAACGTTGAAACCAAAGATTTTGAAATTCACCCTATGTAGATTGCTCGCTAAAGTTTTATAAGGAAACCGCGTCTGCCATTTGGCGCATGCGAAGGCATCATTTTTGAGGAGAGGATGCGACTAGTCCGATTTCTGTGTTTGAATCTCTTCGTTGAATACGTGATTGTGTTGCAATGTAGATTCAGGCAACCGTTTTCCGTTCTTGTCCATGTATTGAACATTTTGGTTTAGTGTTCAATAGTACTGAAATAATGTTCATATCTTAACTATAATGTGTCAAGAGTGAATATAAAATTATAATGTCAAAAATGTCGGCCAAGAGAGAGTCAGGCATGTACATCAAAGGGTTCGTAGCCGTTCTATCACAGAAAATATTTTGTGGTCGATTTCATACAATTTGTGAATTCCAAAAGTAACAGGGGGGAAGCACTCTGTGTCATACTTACATACAGATGGACGGACAGACAGACATACAAACAAAATATGTAGACGAAACTGTAAGGCTCTTAATTGGCTACTGAACCCTAAAAATGTGCCAGTTATTGTGTATACAAATTACCTAACAATGTTTTTTCTCAGGTATTTATATTAAAATATTATTGTATTCAAGAATGTCTGTGTGTAATCAAGTGTAATGTGACTAGTCATTAAATTATTTCTACATATAATATAAATACTTGCATTTCAGATATTAAATTATTTCTAACAATTCCATTTCACTTAGTTTTTTTTATTTTTTAATTATCTAACCTTAGAATGTTATCCGTCAGTACCTGACTTTATGATAGGTTATTTTTTTAATTTTGTACAGATAAACCGATATTCGTGACATCGACCTATGGCAATACGATGATTCGTTGTGGTGGATATAATTTCAGCCTTCACAAGGGCAAAAGTACAGGCATAAAGAAACGATGGGTGTGCACTCAAAACGGACGTGGTTGCAAAGCTGCCGTCACGACTGTGGATGATGAAATCATTAAGTGTAATAATCATCACAATCATATTAGTAAAATGCTATAACATCTGATCTGGCAATTGCCTTCTTTTTAAAATGTGTTCTCGATCGCAGAATAAAAATGGATTATACAACTTCAGGGTTTAATTAATGTCTCAAAATTTATTTTACATAACAATGTAATATAAATTTTAGAAAGTTTTTAAAAAAAAGTTAAATCAAATTGTTATAAATTATTTATTTTCTACTAACAAGTAGAAAATAAATAATTTATAACAATTTGATTTAACTTTTATATTTTATAATAACTAACTTAGATAGTTTATCAGTTATGTGCCATTATGATGGATTACATTTTTTTATGTTATACAGAGACACCGACGTTCGTAACATCGAGGAAAGGCAATAGGATGATTCGTTGTGGTGGATATAATTTCAGCCTTCACAAGGGCAAAAGTAAAGGCATCAAGAAACGATGGGTGTGCACTCAAAACGGACGTGGTTGCAACGCTACCATCACGACTGTAGATGATTAAATCATTAAGTGTAATAATCATCATAATCATATTAGTAAAATGTTATAACATCTTATCTGGCAAGAAAATGCTTTATTTTTAAAATGTGTTCTTGTATCATAGAATAGAAATGTTTTAATACAACTTTCGGGCTTAATTTATGTCTTACTTAACATTGACTCACCTGACTGACTCATTGACTGGTCACCAGGCACAACACCCCGCCTGGTGGAAGATCTTCCCTTTTCCCTTTCATACAACTGACATTACGTCATTCCATGTCCATCCACATCGCGTTCTTACACATGGTAAGTAGAAAATAAATAATTTATAACAATCTGACTTGTTCGCGTTGCTTCGGTGGGGTCACCATCAGGCGATTAATGAGATTGTTCGGCGAGCGATAGTGTTTGTTGGCGTGCACTGTGTTTTGGAGACCCCTTGGCTGTGCCGAGCGGACGGCAAAAGGCCGGATGGTCTGATGTTGATTCCTTGGCAAACAGGTTATTGCCTCGTATGGGACGCCACTTGCGTTAGCACGTATGCGGCGTCGCACCTGAGGTGCACCCAACGCGCGGCCGGCGGCTCGGCAGCTGAAACATGATGGGCTGAAGCACGCCAAATATGCCAATTTGGAATCAGTATACGACTTTGTGCCTATCGCATCGTTGAGACGGCGGACAAATGGGGCTCCGAAGCAAAGGACTTTGTTGGCGACTTGGGGTAGAAGGGGTGCGACCCCCGGCCCCGGTCTGGTCACTTCCTCGCTCAACACATCTCCTTGGCGATTCAGCGACGCAATGCGGCAAGCATCATGGGGACTTATGGGAGAGACATGGTGAGATTGGTTTGTTTGACTGAGCTGTTATTTGGTGGCAGCTCTTAAGTAGACATTAGACAGTATACATATTGTATGTAATTATTATTAATGTGATTTATATTATATGATTGTTGTTGGAATTGTAAATTTTGATGATTTGTTAAATTTTCAATTTATTTTAATAACAAAGCAAAAATTAGAATTCGTTTCGAAAAATTTATAACAATTGTATTTAACTATTCTATTTTATAATAAGTAACTTAGGTAGTATAACAGTTATGTACGTGTCATTATGATGATTTTTTTTTTTTTTTACAGAGATACCGAAATACGTAACTTCGAGGCAGGGCAATAAGATGATTAGTTGTGGTGGAAATCATTTTAGCCTTCACAGGGGCTCAAGTATGGGGTTGAAGAAACGATGGGTGTGCACTAAACACCCGCGTGGTTGCAAAGCTGTCATCACGACTATAGATGATGAATTCGTGAAGTTTTTTGATAGTCATAATCATTAAGTGTAATGCTATAATATGTCATCTAAAATTGTCAGTTAACATAACAAAATTAATTGTTTTTGTATTAGGTAAGTATATTTATTTTTGAAAATAAATTTAAAAATGTGGTTGCTAGGCTGTGCATTTTACAACATTAACGAATTTTATAACTAAAAAAATAATGTGAAATAAAAACACAAATTTAATAATATTTGACATGTAAAATAATATTTATACTAAGAACATTTGACATGTAAATTTATTTTATGAATAAATTATAATTATGATTATTAGATATTAATTATTTGATGAAGAAAAAGTAAGTAAGTACCTGTAAACCATAGTTATTATTGTGGCAAGAAAAAATGAAAAAAAAAAAGAAAAGCATAGAATTTCATTATTACGAGTACATACATATATTATCGTATCGAAGAATAGAAATTCCATTGCCATTCATCCATAACAATTTGGTAGGTATAATACGAGTATAAGCTTCAATATCATCTTGAAATTCCAGAAAATAAATAGTAATTTGTGACAGTTAATTTAACCGTTACCCAATACAAATTATTTATCTATATTTCAGTTCTTCGGTAAATTCTAATTTCATTTCACTTATCTTATTTTTATTATTTAAGCCATAAACATACACCTATTGTTATTAATAGCTTATTTATTATGTGCAGAAAAAGCGATATTTGTATGTACAATGATTCGTTGTGAACCACAAATAAAGGCATCAAAAAACGATGGGTGTGCACCAAAAACAAAGCAAGTACAGGGTGGACCAAAAGTCCGTTAACATTTGAATAGGTCGCTGCGTCGGCGCGGGCGGGGTATTGGCGCGGGGGGTGTTACTACAAGCGAGAGCTACTAATAGGGATTTAGTACCATGGCGTCATTCAGCGGAGCGCAACGCGCATTTTGCGTACGCGAGTACTATCGAAACAACGATTCTACGACGGAAGCTAAACGGAAATTTTGTAATCATTACAATATACGGAACAGAAATCAAGCACCAACAATTCAAACGATTAAAAAATGGGTACAGAAGTTCGAAACAACAGGTTCAACTTTAAGTCAACCACGATCCGGCCGACCTAGGACATCGCGCGATCCAGTAAACATAGAGCGTGTACGAGCGTCTGTTCGAGAACAACCTGGTCTCTCTACTCGAAAGCGGTCTAGTGCTTTAGATGTGCCCAGAACATCTCTAAATCGCATTCTACACAAAGATTTACATTTACATCCTTACAAAATTCAAATTGTACAGGCTTTAAAGCCAAATGACCCTGCTCAGAGACTGCAGTTTGCTAACGAAGTGCTTGAGAGGTTTACGAGCTTCAATAACATCTTTTTCTCAGACGAGGCACACTTCCACCTAAATGGACATGTCAATCGACAAAATTGCAGATACTGGAGTGACACTAACCCGGACTTGAAGCACCAAAAACCTTTACACTCGCCCAAGGTTACTGTATGGGCCGCATTGTCAGCCAGCGGAATCATTGGTCCATATTTTTATGAAGATCAGAGAAACCGCGCCGTCACCGTTAATACAGAGCGATACATTGTGATGCTACAGAATTTTTTTGCTCCAGCATTACAGGACTTCTCAGGCTTTAATCGAAGCTCTTGGTTCCAACAAGATGGGGCAACATGTCACACCTCCAATGACTCTATAGCAGCACTTCGTGAAATTTTTGGCCAAAAAGTCATATCCAAAAGAGGTGACATTCACTGGCCACCCCGCAGCCCGGATTTAACTCCAATGGACTTTTACCTTTGGGGATATCTCAAAAGTAAAGTTTACATCAGCAACCCAGTGTCTATTGAGGAATTAAAAGAAAATATACGCGAGGAAATGCAGAACATTTCACCAACCACTTGTCGGGCGGTCATGCAAAATTTCCGTTCCCGGTTACAGGTGTGCCAGGATGAACAAGGGTCACATTTGAATGATGTTATTTTTAAAAAGTGAAATCCTAATTTGTCTACTTTATTATTAAATAAACAGTTTTTCACTAAAGTAGCATTTGTATTTTTTATAACCATTTTAAATGTTAACGGACTTTTGGTCCACCCTGTAGTTGCAAAGCTGTCATCACGACTGTAGATGATGAAATCATTAGGTATATTGATATTCATAATAATTAAGTGTAATGCTATAATATCTCATTTACTACAATTGTCAGTTAATGTTAATGTTATCTACATTTGCTTTTGTATTAGGTAAGTATAATTATTAAATCTTACTTTTTTGATGAAGAAACAGTAAGTAAACCATAGTTATTATAGCAAGAATAATGTGTAAAAAACGATAAGCATTAAATTTCATTATATGAGAATATTATCGTATCGAAGAATATTTTCCTTTGCCATTCATCTATAACAATTTGGTAGGTATAATATAAGTTTCAATATCATCTTGAAATTCCAGAAAATAAATAAAATTTGGTAACAGTTAATTTAACCGTTTTCCAATACAAATTATTTGTCTATATTTCAGCTACTCAGTTAATTCTAAGTTTCCTTTCATAAACATACACCTGTTGTTATGATAAGTTATTTATGTTGTGCAGAAAACCCGACATTCGTGACATCGACCCATGGCAATAAAATGATTAGCTGTGGTGGATATCATTTCAGCCTGCACAGAAGCTCAAGTAAAGGCATTAAAAAACGATGGGTGTGCACAAAAAACCCGCGTGGTTGCAAAGCTGTCATCACGACTATAGATGATGAATTCGTGAAGTGTTTTGACAGTCATAATCATTAAGTGTAATGCTATAATACATTATGTATGTATTATCTACAATTAGCAGTTGATATATAAACATATAACAATAAATTTTACGATGAATTTATCTGTCATTATTACTATTATTACATTCATTTTATTGTACTAGGTAACATGTAAGTATGTATGTATTAATTTTTTTTTTATCGAAGACAGTGACATATAAAAGCTGGTGTGTAACATTAACATTTCTCAACATTGAATTATAATCCCAGAAAATATAGAATTTCTAATATTAATTTAATTAAAAAAATAATTGAATATTATCAATTTGTACGTCATTATCTATAACATTGTAAAGTGGTCAATGTGTGTACCCATGTAACCTCCACGACACAGGCAACGCCTAGTGTAGAGGTTATAGTTTAATGTGAAATTTTAATTAATATTTTGTAAACGAAATCCAATTTTAATTTTTTTTCAATTTTCAGTTTTTTTTATCTGTCGTTATTATGGATTACATTTTTATGTTATACAGAGACAGCGACATTTATAACTTCGAGGAAAGGCAATACGATGATTCGTTGTGGTGGATATCATTTTAGCCTGCACAGAGGCACAAGTAAAGGCATCAAAAAACGATGGGTGTGCACAAAAAACCCGCGTGGTTGCAAAGCTGTCATCACGACTATAGATCATGAATTTGTGAAGTGTTTCGACAGTCATAATCATTAAGTGTAATGCTTATAATAATGTCACCTACAATTGCCAGTTAACGTATGTAAACCATAGTTATTATTGCAAGAAAAAAATTTGAAAAAAACGAAAAGTAAATTATTGTTAAAAAATATATTATTGTTTAGAAGAATAGACGTTCTATTGCCATTCATCTATAACAATTTGGTGGGTATAATGTGAATAGTGTCTTGACTTTCCAATAAATAAATAATAATTTGTAACAGTTGTTTTTACCTTCCTGTATTCTAATGTATAATTTAAAAATTAAGTACCTTCCTTCGTTTCCTAATATTTTACTTCTGTTTATTAATATTTCTGTTATTTATTTAAGTTTCCGGTAGTGTATCATTAGGGAGTGATTCCTGGCACACAGGGGATGCCTGAAAATCAGCATCGCAGTGCTAAAAGCGCTACGGCAACAGGCTGAGGCAGTCCCCTTTTTTCGGTGCTACACACCACCTTCATCAAACTTAATTACTTTTGCTTATCTATTTTTGTAATATATTTGTTTAATATTATTTTTGTCTTCTGTACCTAATTGTTTGTATGTGTGTATCGGAAATAAATAATATTTCTTTCTTTATCCAATACAAATTATTTATGTATATTTCAGCTATTTAGTTACTTATAAGTTTCATTTCAGTTTTTTTTATTTTTCATATTAAATAAGGAAAGCAAACGAGCAAACGGGCCACATGGTAAGTGTCGCCATCGCCCATTGACATTTCATCTTTCACCACTGTATTATTATTAGAGCGTTTTATCATGCTCGGCCCGTGAGGTCGCGCAACACAAAAATATGTAACCACCAACGACCGCTTCTCCTACAGCCGCCCGCAGGCCTAGCACCGCGCGGGATGTGTCGTTAGAGGAAATTCGCCCAAACAAAATAATAAAATTATTATTTAAATAAACATACACCTATTGTTATTAATAGCTTATTTATTTTGTGCAGAAAAAGCGATATTTGTATGTACAATGATTCGTTGTGGTGGATATCATTTTAGTCTCCAGTAGGGTTCTGGAACAGAGTGCGTGACTCTAAAAATGAGTTAGTGTCATTGTTAGTTGTTTTTATGACAACTTATTTGAAAATGTATTTTTTAAGAGTTGCTTGCGCATGCACCGGAGTCCGGACATAAAATAACGTAATATAGTATAATTTAATAGGTGCCTAGGTCATTTTTGTTTGTTAAGTTCTTTTTACATTTATATTTATTAATTTGTATGGGTTGCATTTTGCCTGAATTAAACGATTTATTATTATTTATGTTATACAGAGACAGCGACATTTATAACTTCGAGGAAGGGCAATACGATGATTAGTTGTGGTGGATATCATTTCAGTCTTCACAAACCTACAAGTAAAGCCATAAAAAAACGATGGATGTGCAGCAGTTGGGCGCAAGGTTGCAGAGCTACAATCATCACTATAGATGACACTATCATTAAGTATGTTAATAAAAAACACCCTCATTAAATTATAATAATTAACACGTTGACAGTCCCCATACAAAATGTTTTGATTTCCTCGTAAGTCCTATAATATGTAATATATGGGTCACGGACTTGTGGAACTAGTTCGTCGTGACCCATATATGGGTCACTGGACTGTCAACGTGTTAACATTAATTACTAAGTAATTGCGAATATTTTCATTATAACACGTTGACGGTTTATGGTTCATATTGCATGTTAATGGTACTATAAAGTGTAATTTAGTAGGAAATGTAATATAATGATAAAATGTTAATAGGTAGGTAGGTATCTATTTACAAAAATCAACCCCTGCCCACCTGCAGGCACCTGGCCAACGGCTGTCTTGCAGCATGCCGGTCTTCACTAAGATAGCCAGCGGGATATGATACTGCGTGTGTACAGGGGAGAGGGAGTATGAGGTTGGGTGAGGTGGTGTTTGGATGTGTGTGCGTGTGCGTGTGCGTGCGTGTGTGTGTGTGTGTTGTGTGTGTGTGTAGTTACTAATATCTTACAATATGCTTTGTATTGTATAGAAATAGTTTCAGTCATTAACCAAATTTAAATATTATGTAGCCAGGACCAGGACTTTGTATTTGGTTTGTATGAAGTATATGTATTGTAACGAAGAATTATAATAAGGTACCTAATACAAATTAGTCTACAATTATAGTATTATTCTTAACAGTGACTGTTAATTATTAAATGATCTGTACATGCAATACAAATGACTTGTATTTTAGCTATAAGAATATAATTTCCTAACACCACCTTTAACTTTTTTATTTTTATTATTTAAGATAGGATAAGAAGTATCACCAGTAGGTACTTTTCGTTATTTCTTTATGTTATACAGAAAAACTAATATTCGTAACTAATAAGATAATTCGTCGTGGTAGAAATAATTTTAAGCTTTACAGAGGCACAAGACAAGGCACCAAGAAACGACCGGTGTGCTCTAAACACTCACGTGGTTGCAAAGCTAAAATAAAAAACAGGTTGCAAAGCTGTCATCACAATTATATATTACGATGAAATCATTAAGTGTGTAGAGACACACACTATCATTAATCTACAATTTATATTACCTCATCACTAATGGTCAGTTAACATTTTAAAATTAATTGTCTTTATTTTTGTATTAGATAAGTAGGTATGTATGAAAAATATTCTTGTATCGAAGAATTTGACGGATAAATTTAAGTTTGAACAATTCTAGAAAAGAAATCGTATTCATTGTTTTTAATTTATATTTTATAAGAATAAAATAACTAACATAGGTATGTCATCGATATATTGTATTGTATATCTATTATGAAGATAGGTTACTTTTTACGTAAATATTTTATTATTGTATAAATAGGAATACACTTAATTACATGCCAGCCTGGGCTCCATGGTATGACTGTGTCAGCCTCGGTAGGGAGCTACTTGTCTTGGCTTTTAGGTTACGCTCGGGTCACATTCCGTTAAATAAGTTTTTGCATTTGATGGGAAGAGCTGCATCACCGTTTTGTACCAACTGCAACAAAATAGAAGACCTCACTCACCTCCTAAAGGAGTGTGACCTGGTGAAAATTGAGAGGAAGAAATTTGGCCTCAATAGGCTCCAAAATGGGAGGCTCAATGTTATTTTGAGTCAGCCCTTATCTGATAATATGAAACACTTACTGTTGTTTGCTAAGTTGGCTCTCAAAGCGAGGGCTGACTCTGATAATACTTGAGCTTCCCTTCCCTTTTCTTAGTGACACTAACGAGGCTGACCTTATCGTGTACCAAAACCTCTAAACAGAGATTTAAAAAAAAACAGGAATATTACCAATTTGTACCAATATCTATGTCATATATCAATGTCAATATCTATCGTTATTATGGATTACATTTTTATGTCACAGAGAGAGCGACATTCATAACATCGCAGAAAGGCAACCAGATGATCAATTGTGGTGGACATCATTTCAGCCTTCACAAGGCTTCAAGTAAAGGCAATAAGAAACGGTGGGTGTGCACTAAACACCCACATGGTTGCAGAGCTATCATAGTGACTTTACATAATGTAATTATTAGGAGTACTAGTCACAATCATCAATTGTCAGGTTATAATATAAAAAAGAATTGAATTATGTGTACTTACCTTTACCTAAGTAAGATTATTAGATTATATTTGATGAAGAAGATGGAAGTGAATTAAAATAGTTTTTACAGCAAAATAAAGTGTAGTAAAAATTGCATAAATGTTTTAAAAATTGCGTAAATGTTTTAAAAATTGCATAAATGTTTTAAAAATTGCATAATTGTTTTAAAAATTGCATAAATGTTTTAAAAATTGCATAAATGTTTTAAAAATTTGCATTGTACGAGTGTATTCTTGTAATGCCATTCATCCATTTCCATTTGTTTATAATTAAAGTACTCGTATGTATCAATATTTTAGAATTAAACCTCAAGTTAAACATTTTTAATTATACTTTTAACGAGTGTTACACATAAAGATATCCTGGGTAAACTGAAATATCGGAACAACCTTCGCGATAATTATGAAGTAAGTTATCATTTACCATCAGGTGACCCGTTTGCTCGTCTTCTTTCCTCATACTTACAATAAAAAAAGTAACATCCGTTGTACCTTGTACCTACTAATAGTTTAAAATAATGTCTTGATATTCCCAAAAATAATCACAATCAGTTATTTTAACTTTTATGTTTTACTTCTATAAATAAGTAAATATTATAATGTATTACATCCCTAATCCGGCAAAAAGTGGGAACTACCTATGATGAAGGGGGTTCCTCTGTCTCCCCCCTCGGGATTATAGACAGAGTTATTTATGTATGTTCATCCCTAATGTCATCAGAATGTACCAATAATTATGATGATGATGATGAATTACATTTAAAATTGAATGTTTTAATTTGTATGTTTTACAGAGACACCGACGTTTATAACTTCACACAAAGGCAACACGATGATCCGCTGTGGTGGTTATCGGTTTAGCCTTCACAAAAGAAATAGTAAAGGAATCAAAAAACGATGGGTGTGCAGCAGCCAGGCTCTTGGTTGCAGAGCTGCCATCACCACTATAGATGGCACAATAATTAAGTGCGTTAATATTCATACTCATTAACGTAACGCCTGTTGCGGAGATAATCTTCACAATTGGGGGTTTTCCAGCGATCAAGTAAAGTGTGAGTGTGGTGTCTCCCCTCAAACCAAGGAGCACTTGCTCTGCCGTCCCGCGTGTCCGACCACCTGCACGCGGGAGGACCTTTTCGAGGCTAACCAGAGGGCTATCGATGTGGCTGCCTTCTGGTCGGGAAAAATTTAATTCGGATCATCATCACGAAAGAAGAAGAACGTAACGTCGAAGTTCCTCTTACGGTGTGCCAACCGGTTATCGATTAACAGTTTTGGCTGAATCATCAATGAAAATATCATTAAGGTTCATTAGTTTAGTTTAGTTTTTTACTAGCTGCTGTAAAAGGGCACTGTCAATAGAAAAAGAAAAAATATGGCTGCTGCATAAGGCATTGTCAAATACGAATGTACATTATGTTATAGTAAGTTTGTACACAATTTCAAATTTAAATTTACTTAACGCTACTAGCTTTTTTTTTTAATTTACTTCTAAACCCGCATTTGACCTCGATCTCGCCTGATGGTAAGCGACGATGAGGTTGACGATGAAGCATGCGGGTCCAGTAAATTCCTATTCACTCTGGCCTTGAAGATCCCAAGGTTGTAGGTTTCGGGAAATACAGACGCCGGCAGGCTGTTCCATTCCTTAGCCGTTCGCATAATGAACGAAGAAGCAAATCGCTTCGTACGAGCAGATGGGATATCAACAACATAAGGATGGAACTCCTCCCCTCGCCTGGTAGTCCGCTGTAAAGGGGCATTTCATACTGTGTAGGAACCTTAAAAGAGATGTAAGCGAAAATAGTCCTTATTGTTCTTTGACGTGCAAATGACATTCAACTCTAGGCTGGTAAAACAATTATTTGGCCGAGTTTACACCACGTTTTTGGTACTTTTGCGAAAATAATTTTATGGCAATAAAATATTTATTGTATTGTACTTCTTTATTCTGAAAATAAAAAATAAATGGGTAAATAATAACAAGTCTTATGGTGATATGATAATCGGTATTTATGGTTTTAACAGTTTTTCCATGGCAATTTAAAGAAAATGGGTCGCCAAAATTGATAGATTGGCAGCAAATTTAGAGGCTTTGAAAATATGTCAAATTTTAACAAATGTAAAACGAGTAGGTAAATTAGATTTAAAAAAAAATGATTCCTATGAATGCGAGCGTCGTATTGAGGCCTATTGTTCTCAGAGCTTGTCACCTAAAGTAAAGTAAAATACAGTTTATTGCACAAATATAAAACAACAAACATGATATGGAAAAGAAAATAGTGAAGTACAATTTAGGCGGCCTTATCGCTAAGAGCGATCTCTTACAGGCAACCTTCGGGCAGAGGAAATGATATCGAGAAAGAGGTAGTAGGTGTGCAAGGTTTATGGAAAACGTTATATAAAAGAATTTTATTTACATAATTAAATAATTCATAACTAAAATTATTAGAATGTATCACGTTGGGTTCTGCCTATTTCGTTACACGTTTTTTTAAATCTTTTTTTTTAATTTTTTTTATTAGATAAGGAGAGCAGTCGAGCAAACGGGCCACCTGATGGTAAGCGGTCACCATCGCCCATAGACATCTCACCTCACTTTATTAATATTAGAGGGTTTTTGATGCGCCGCTAACCTTGAGGACTAAGATGGACTGCCTCATGTGCCGGAAATTACACTGGCTCTCTTACCCTTCAAACCGAAACACAGAAATGCTAGCATCTCTGCTTCACGGCAGAAATAGATAAGAGGGTGGTACCACCCCAGGCGATCCTTCACTTTAGGATCTACCACTACCAAATCTTTAGGATACGGTTTCAAAGTACTGCTTATACCTATTATGCCAGATTTTTTCAGACGAAATAGGATATTTCCAGTATACTAGTAGACTACTAGCTAGACTAATAAATATTGCCTAACATATCGATTTATCTTTAAAATTTTATAATGTTTAACAGGAATGTTTTCAGTACTACCATTACGATTAGGGATGTTACGGAGGTGGTTTTACCGGAACCGGAGTCGGAACCGAAGGTTTTAAATTTGATTTATCGGAGTCGGAGGAGATGTTGAGAAGAAGTTCAAATTTTAAACCGTTTTTTATTTTTTATGCCGGAACTAAAATATTGGCCAATATTTTTTATAATGACGTTTGCGGCAATAAAACATATTCCTTTATGTAGTCCTACACTATGTGGAGTACAATCATCCGAACACTCACATCCGTCATCACACGTCAAACTGAGTATCACTGATTGATAGTATGTGAACGCGCAAAACCACTTCCTACGTCACAACCAGTTCTGCATACAATACCATGCAGCGGGCGGCGGACTGGCGCGCGCGGCTCATCGATGCGCCTCACCCCGTTCCTCACCCCTCCACAGTCAGCTGTGAATCGCGACTCGGAACACACGCTTACCTATTGCTAGCTTTCATATAATTTCTATCTAGTCACATTAGTTAAGATTGCATTGCTGTTAATTAAGTAATTTCATTAAATCTTTGTTAAATTATCTGCTTACGCTTATCCTTCCATCGACACAAATAAAGTACATCACCCTACCTCCATAACTATTTAATTAAATATTGATATTTGAATATGTTTGCACACAAATCTTCGGTATAACCTCCGATTCAAAATTATCGGAGTCGGAGGTGTTGATTTTACACATCCGACTCCGACTTCGGCTCGGAAGTCCGGGATCGGAAGTTCCGACCTTTCGGAGCCGGAGTCGAAGCTCCGTTATATCCCTAATTACGATGGATTACATTTTTATGTTATACAGAACCATCGAGATTCATAACATCGAGGAAAGGCAATACGATGATAAATTGTGGTAGATATAATTTTAGCCTTCACAAAGGTAGCAGTAAAGGCATCAAAAACGATGGGAGTGCAGCCGTCAGGCGCTTGGTTGCAGAGCTGCCATCATCACCATAGATGGCACAATAATTAAGTGCTTTAATAAACACACTCATTAAATTTAACGTCGAACTTTCACGTAGAGCACGTTGCTGGATCTTTTGTTCAAAATATGGTAATAAAATATAATTTTTATTTTACTTCTTTTATTCTGATAATGGATAATAAATGGGTTAATAATAATAAGTCTTAATAATCGACATTTATGCCTTTAATATTTTTTGGTATCTTAAAAGAAAATTTGCCTTTGCCCAGCAGTGCTTTGCAGCCTATAGGCTATTAAAAAAAGAGAAAAAAAAGATAATGGGTTGTAGAAATTGATAGTTGGCAGCCGACCCTTTGAAAATCAAATTCTAACAAAATGGAGTAAACTAAGATAAAAAAAATGGCAATTTGTATTCAGAGCTACAACTTTGTAGTAAGTAATTGTAGCACTAAAAACCATACGAAGTGAAATCACCAGAACAGATTTTTTAC
Source organism: Hofmannophila pseudospretella (assembly GCA_947369225.1). Classification (NCBI taxonomy): domain Eukaryota; kingdom Metazoa; phylum Arthropoda; class Insecta; order Lepidoptera; family Oecophoridae; genus Hofmannophila; species Hofmannophila pseudospretella. Next base: position 3,899,382 of record OX376321.1, on the reverse strand, counting down.
CACTTGCGGACAATGTTGCTCTATCCTTTGATATGTCACTCGTTGACCTCACTTCGTCTTCGAACTATGGCTTTTTATAGCGGATTGAATTTCTATATTTTAGTTAAATCCTAAAACCATCTCTCATAGAGAGGAGGAAAGGGACCAAATTATTTTGTAAGTACCAGACAACCTTACTCTATTCTACGATACCTCACTCGTTGACCTCACTCACTTGGTCTCCGAGCTATTGTTATTTAAAGTATACGAACCAGTGCACAGCGTGACGGGCACTGCATGACGTCAGCGTCAACTTTTCAGAGTTGTACCCAGTTACCGATTTTAAAGAGGTTTCAGTTCAAAAAATAATTTTGACACCTACCCATAAATGCGGGCGAACGAGCGTCGGCGTCCTATTGAGGTCTATAGTTTTCAGAGTTTGTTACCTAATAAGGCATTAACCTATTTTTTTAATTGCATCAATCAACTTACATGAACATCCTTAAGAAGGTTCTAAAATTAGTATTTCGGTATCTCAGCTAACATCAGAGATATTAATGGTTTAAGTTGGTACTGGAGAGATGCTCTGTCCCTTTTTAGCAAAACAGTCCTATATTTATGTCGCCAGGACCTGCTTGTATGGTGCTAACTGCTAGGGAACAGTGACGTCATAATTCTGTTTTATTTTTTTAACGAATTTAAATTCTGTTTTCACATTTGACCATTAATTTATACCTATTTCTTAATTTTAATGTAATGCATTTAATATTTGATACTAGGAAAATACCCTATTTCTTAATAGGGTTGAGTTCATCACACATTACGTTTTATTCAAAATAGTCATTAATTTCATAAAATCTTAAGGATATCTTTATATTATGCCACATTTCTTCCAGAAGAACCAAGATTTCGTTTAGAATACTGCATTAGCTAATAAATATTTTCTAACAGATCGATTTAACTCATACATTTTGTACCTACTATTACGATGGATTTTTATGTTATACAGAAATACCGACTTTCGTAACGTCGAGGAAAGGCAATACGATGATAAATTGTGGTGGATATAATTTTAGCCTTCACAAAGGTACAAGTAAAGGCATCAAAAAGCGATGGGTATGCAGCAGTTGGTCGCAAGGTTGCAGAGCTACCGTTAGCACTATAGATGACAATATAATTAAGTTTGTTAATAAACATACTCATTAAGTGTAATGATGAAACTCTTATGTCATTATTAATTTTTGAACCCTATAAATAAACCAAACTGCGCTACGACAATGGGGTGTTTAAAATCGAACGTAAGGATAGGTCCCATCTTTCCAAGACCGATAGCGCACAAGTAATGCCTGAGTATTGCACGTGCTCTAGCAGACAGGCAACGGTGACCACTGACCATCAGACGGCTATTTACAAAAAAACTTTTTAACCTTTAACTATTGACGCGCGGTCTCACAGACCGCTCGCAGTTTGCGATATTCGTGTTTACCGTCGTCGCACTCCTGGCTTCTGAGGCGCACAGTAGCTTCGGTTTTAGTGGCGAAATGGCTGCTGAGACGGGATGTTGCTTCGGCTGCAAATTGGGTGAGTTGTTTTGCTTCAAACTTTGACCGCGGTTGTGAGATCGCTCGTCCACGATTCCCATAGATAAATCTCTAATGGAGGTTTTAATTGTTTTAGGTTATTGTGGTTCAAAATGTCAAAGAAATAGAAAGAGGAGACTTTCTAAAGAAATTAGCACGAACCGTGGTTGTTCCACACATGCAAAGACGTGCTATCAATGGAAGTTTGCCAACGGAGTTGAATACGAGTTGATGCGAGTCGAGATTTAAGAGCAGACATGTCCCTGGAAGAACCTCCTACTCAGGAAATCAATTCCTCTAAGCGAAAGACATGTAGACTCTGTCCACCAAAACTAAAAAGGAAGTCTAACTACACTTGTATAAGTTGTAAACAGGCAATATGCCTACAGTGTTCGAAGCCCTTGTGCAATAATTGCCAATAATTTTACACATATTTGGGGCTATTGTCAGAATGTTTTATGTTGAGAAGGTTTTTTTTGTCTTTTATCTTTGATGTACCGTAGATTTAAAGATTATTCTGTTAATTTTTCGAAAAGAGTTCAATTTCTCTAAATGTTTGTTACTTTAGGTGATCTCGAGTAAATTAAGACTGAAAACTGCCTTAAAATGTAAGAAAATAAATAAATCTTAACTAAATACATACACATTGTTTGAGTTTATTATTCCTAAAAATAATAAAATTAATAATTATACAAATAATTTAGGTAATTTCTCATAAATTTGACCTTGAAATATAGCGGTCCGTGAGACCGCGCGTCCATGGAAGTGCGACAAAAAAATTACGTCCATAGTTAAAGGTTATTTAATTTGTCGAAAGTTTAATAAAATTATTAATTTGTGACTGGATTTTAGCTGTATTGGCGACATTCGTAACATCGAGGTTTGGCAATAAGATGTTACAATTTGGCGGAAACAAGTTTAGTCTACACAGACCCACCAGTCGAGGTATGAAGAAACGATGGGTGTGTAGCAATAACGCGCATGGTTGCAGAGCTATTATTGTAACTATAGATGATGAAATCATTAAGAGTCATGATGTACATATACATAAGGCTCCAACTAAACCGACTCGGACTTCACTTCACCCTTTCCAAACACAGAATCCGGAACAAAATTAACAAAAATTATTGAGCCGCAATGTTAACAAGGTAATTTCCCTTCGAATACTATGCACATTATTGGACAGAACATTATAAAACAATACAATGTAATTTTAATATTAATGTGGTAATCTTATAACTAACATTATATAGTTATTCCCCTTGATTGCAAATTACGTAATAAATTGACATTTCATTTTACAGCAATCTAAAAAAAGTGTGAGTCATTAGTATTATAGTTTAAAAGGTTCTACTTGAACTTAAATAATTGGTTTAAAGTACGTGATGAATGGAAAAACCTGCCAGCCAAGACTATTTAAAAAAATTCAATGCCTAAATGGATGGATACAAGAGCATAGTTTTTATAGTGTCAATGAATTCCTCCCAGTAATAATTTAAGAGACCAATATTTGCTTGCTACTTACTGTATTTTAGCTGAATAGAAGACACATCTATTTTATAACATCATTTGTGACCAATGTAACCTATTCAACGCAAATAAAGGATCATTTCAATTCATTACCTTTATTATTGTTCTTTTTTTTCTTTCTTCCAAATTTTGACAGTTTTTATATTTTCCCATGTTCTGTTACATGTTCATTTGCACTGGTCACAGAAGAGAGCTGTCCTCCGAGATACAGGAACTTCCTAGTTCAGAGGTCAGCGTTTATTGTAAACTAACTGGTTGCTCACTAATTTTATTTAGTTTAATATAACATATACTTAAGTTCCTACTGGTGTATGGACTATGAATTTATTAATCTTACCGCACAAATAAACTATTCTTATTCTAGTTTATTACTAATATAAACCATTAATAAAATGTACATGTCAAATTAATTTATCAATTAAAATTTTCTTAAAGTCGTAATGTGAGCATTCATATTTCTCATATAATGGCCTATAATATGTACTCACTCATACTAATGCTTTTGTATTTAATAGAGAAGCCAATATTCGTAACATCAAGGCAAGGCACTAGAATGATTCGTATTGGTGGATTTAACTATGGTCTACACAAGGCAGGCAGCAAAGGTTTCAAAAAACGATGGATATGCAGCAAGTCGGGTCACCATGGTTGCAATGCTACCATCATAACGATAGATGATAATATAGTTAAATATTGCAGTTACCATAACCATGAAATTTAAATGATCTTAAATAATTATGTTATCGAAACTGGTTTACAATTGTTATTGCTATGCAAAATAGTATTAATGTCGTTATTAAGATATTTCATGGTTGTAGAAAATTTTGTATTTTGTACTTGTATTTATTTTAATTTATTCAAACACAAGTTAATAGAAGTACGTAATACTAAACTAAGTAAAATATTAAGCATTAAAATTACATAGTGTGTTTGAAGTAGAAGCGTGCAAGCTGTTAGAGAGTGGGAGGACCTCACTAGGCTAGCCCGTGTTGAGAACCACCGAATCGTGTTGCAGCAACCTTAACGGATATTAAAGTTGCTTGTCATCGCAATGCGATACATACAAACTGAGACAAAGATGCAATACTGTAAATAGAAACAGATAGAAAAAAAATTTAGTAAAAGTTATAGTCATTTTATCAGTCTTGCTTTTGTTATTGGTTAAAATGAAATAATAAATAAATTATTTTCATTTACCCCACACCTGACACCAATCTACGTTCAGGGTAGCACATGAACAGTAAGTTGTAACAACTCGAATACGTGCTGATTGTGTGCTGCTACTTATTGTGTTACGGCATATTTTATATTAGCTTGTATTATCTTAGCTACATGTTATAATTATGTTAGTCTTAAAGTTTTCATAAAGGGAGGAGATGTTATATGTGGGTATCTAGATTATGATTACATGTAGGTAGTTCGGATGCCCAATAAAGTCAGTCTTTGTTAACACGTCATCGTGGTATCATTTAGACCCCTACACCAGCATACTACAATTACTATTATTGAATTGATTGTGATTATGTATTAATTAATAAAAAAGTTTTATACTATTTGTTTGATTTCTTTTTGTTAAGTGTCTGCAAAATACTCGTATTATTGTATGTAAGTATTCATGTATCCTTATTGTTTTATAACAAATCTAGTTATATATTCATTGAATTCCATAGGAGAACCAATATTCGTAACGTCGAGGCAAGGCACTACAATGATTCAAGTTGGTAGATATAATTTTGGTCTCCACAAGAGTACAAGTAAAGGTATCAAAAAACGATGGGTATGCGGCAGCTCGAGGCGCTGTGGTTGCAAAGCTTCAGTTTCAACGATAGATGGCGTTATCATTAAGCATTTAGATAACCATAACCATTGAGATCAATGTTACTATTGGTACTGAATATTACTTTTTTTATTAAAGGTTAAATGATAACTGTTTCTTTTTTCTATTAACTGACTAAAAATGCCTACGCTTATTATCCCTGTTTATTACGAAGATATTTCATTATTTTATTGTATTCCATAGGAAAACCATTATTCATTCATAGTATTGGAAACTCACTCTCACCTTTCCACACCCCCACACCAATACGCACACAAACTTTCACTCCATGCTTACGTCTTAGTATCTAATGTTAATTTAAAATTGTATACGTTTATTTTATTTTATTTTTATTTTTCCTTCATAAATCAAAATTGGTCCTAAATAGAAGCCTAAATCCCGCGACACAGGGTATCCTAGTGCGGGATTTAGAGCATCAACCACTCTTGTATTAATGTAAGTTTTGTAATGTAATGGATATTTTATAGGACACATTTCGGAGAGTGCACATCGGAATTACACGACCTAATTCCGCCTTCGGACTACAAGGCGCGGGGAGGGGTTCCATCCTTATGTTGTTGATATCCCATCTGCTCGTACGAAGCGATTTGCTTCTTCGTTCATTATGCGAACGGCTAAGGAATGGAACAGCCTACCGGCGTCTGTATTTCCCGAAACCTACAACCTTGGGATCTTCAAGGCCAGAGTGAATAGGCCCCGCATACTGGACCCGCATGCTCCATCGTCGACCTCATCGTCGCTTACCATCAGGCGAGATCGAGGTCAAATGCGGGTTTAGTAGTAAATAAAAATAAATAAAAAAAGTTGCAAAATCAGTTTATTTATATATATTTTTTGTATAATTTCGAGGCGAGACACTACAATGATTCAAGTTCGGGGATATAATTTTGGTCTCCACAAGGGTATAGTAAAGGTATAAAAAAACGATGGGTATGCACCAGCAGGACGAAGAATAATGTTTGCAAAGCTTCAGTTTCAACGATAGATGGCACTATCGTTAAATATTTCCATGACCATAACCATTGATATCAATAATATTGATCTCAATGGTTCATCAGCAATGGTTATGGTCTCTTTTTTTTCTACTAACTGCCTCATATGCCTACGTTTATTACGAGGATATTTTCCAACAAAACGTCATTATTTTATTGTATTCCATAGGACAAGCAATATTCGGAACATCAAGGTGTGGTAATACAATCATTCAAGTTGGTCGATACAAATTTGGTCTCCACAAGCGTTCAAGTAAAGGATTCAAAAAACGATGGGAATGCAGCAACACTTCGAGACGTGGTCGTTGCAAAGCTTCAATTACAACGATAGATAACACTATCGTTAGGTATTTAGATAACCATAACCATTGAGTTAAGTTTGATTAGTGATGCCGTTATTTTTTTATTATATGTTAAATTACTATATATTTATTTTAAATATTAAAAAAAAATTTCTGAAAAAACCCTGCGATTTTTATTCTTATGAAACATAATGTAAAAAGGGTTATTATACAATAAATGACTATTATTGTATAATAACCTTTTTATATGAATTTAGGACCAAGCCTCTTTATCATTTGATAAAGAGGCTTGGTCCTAAATTCAGCTCCAGCTCTGCACATTGTGTACATATATGATTGTATTGCTTGCTTGCTTGCTTATTATATGGTTAGTGGCCAACCTATTTGTCAGAGTTGTTCAGGCCCCCCGTAGGCATCTGACATGGCTTAACGACTGCTGTCGAACGACAACAACCGGGACCGACTGCTTAACGTGCTCTCCGAGGCTCGGAGGAGCTCAGATGAAATATGCCACTAGCGGTCACCCATCCAGGTACCGACCGCGCCAAAGTCGCTTAACCTGCACGATCACTTTCGGACCGTGCTCGCAACTAGACTACGAGCTCCTCCGAGCTGATTGTATTCATAATTATTGTAAGATATATTTATTTCAAAAGATGTGCTGCTGAAAGTTTCTTGCGCCGCTTCTCTCCTTTCAGCTATAGCACCTTAAGAAGCGGTGGTAGAGTAAAAAAGAATGACGTTGTAAAAATGTACTATAAGGTACTTACTTACAATAAAAAACATTTTGATTTGAACGATCGGTTAAATATGCAATGTGGAGTACATTGCATATTTAACATAAAATAGGAAAACCAACATTCGTAATATCGAGTTATGGAAATCCAATGATTAAAGTAGGTCGATATAATTTTGTCCTTCATAAACCTTCAAGTTAAGGTATCAAAAAACGATGAGCATGCAGCAGCTCTAGGTACAGTGGTTGCAAAGCTTCAATTACAACGATAGATGGCGCTATAGTTATGTTTTGCAATGACCATAACCATTAAGTTTATCTAACTATTGATAATATTTGTTATGAATAATGCCTACGTAATTTTTTCTTGTGTTTATTACAAGCTGGGTCTTATTTTTAATAAGTACTTGATCGTACGTACATGATCACCAGCCTATTAATGTCCCCACTGTTGGGGCACAGGCCTGCCCTTACACAAGGGGGTACGGGCCATGATTCACCGAGCGGGCCCAGTGCTGATTTGTGGATTTCACACGCCTACGGAAACTTTCAATTTCCTCAGACATGCAGGTTTTCTCACGATGTTTTCCTTCACTGTTAGAGCAGTCGGTAAATGTACATAAGTCTTCGAAAAGACTAAACATTTTTAAATGATTGTAAGACAAAGAATGATTCGAATTGCTATTTATAATTTTGTGATGTAAGTACTTATATAGCCTTATAGGACATTTTCGTACCAAATTAATTAAATACTGAACTTTTTATATCTCAGAGAAGCCAATATTCGTAACTTCGAGGCAAGGCACTAGAATGATTCGATTTGCTGGACATAACTTTGGTCTCCATAAATCTACAAGCAAATACGATAAAAAACGATATGTGTGTACCAGATGGTGGCGTGGCTGCAGAGCTTCCATTACCACTATAGACAATGTTATCATTAAACGTTACAATGACCATAAAATGCATTAATACTACTCGTTTCATAATTAGGTATTGAATGATAATATTTTTGTATTCTTAAGACTATATGTTATGTTTTATACTGAAAATGTGTTTTATTTACATACGTACGTATTTTATGATGATGTTGGTTGCTAACCTTAAGGCCGTGGTCTCGACGGCAGCGACAGCGGCGCGGCGGCGCGACGGCCGCGACTAGTATTGTTCTAGCTAAGCAAAACTATTGATAGTATGATAACTGATAGTTTTCAGTCAAAAACACCTACATAATCAGTAGTACTTTCGAAAATATTTTATCGTCGATAGCATTAGATAATCCAAATAAGCAATACCTACTTTCGGTAAGCAGTGATAACCTCTCAGCTGTCAATCCGCCGGGCGTCTGCGATTTTGATTACGTCACTCGACCGTAGCGCTAGGGCAGTTATACTACCCAGTTTAAAAGAAACAGCCTTGTGAAACATATTTCTGGCAATGTATTTCATTTATTGAAAGTACAAAAAATTATATCTACCACTCGATCGCGTCACAGTGCATGTATTTCGCGCCGAGTTCCTTTGACTTGCTCTGAGATCGCCTGTACGCAGAGCCCGTGTGTGCGTGTGCTGTATAGAATAGAATAGAAGTACATTTATTGCCAAATACTTATAATTTTTTTACAAAAAAATTAAAATTAAAGTACATAGCACTATAACAAAGCACTATGTATATTCCTCCTTATGTGCCTTTGCCGTCGAATTTACGGCCAAAAGGTTTATTTACCACTGGAATATGTTTTTATTCGCAAGTACCTATTGTCACTAATTAATGTCTTTTTTATCTAGACTATCCACAACCAACATTTACAAAATCGAGGCAAGGTCACGTGATGATTCACGTCGACGGATACAACTTCAGGTATCACAAGTTTGGTAGTCGAGGCTTCAAGAAGCGGTGGGTGTGTTCCACCAGTGCTCGGACAGGGTGCAAAGCCACCCTGGTGACCATTGATAACCACATCGTGAGGTACAGCGATGTACATAACCATTAAAATTAACGAAACAATTATAATGGATCATCCTAATTAGAGCTAGAAGTTGTCGGAGCACGATCTAAAATTTGTTAGGGATTGAATGCTGTTTTTATCAACTTTTCTAGATATCGATGTTGTAGCAATGATTATGGGTAGGTACACAATGTCCAAAATCAAAATGTCGTAATTTAAAATGTCTTAGCCCAAAATATTCGTATTTAAAATAATAAAAACACCGACTATTCAGAATACCAAAAATATTTAAAACCGAATTGAATTACTCAACCCCAAAATTCCGTATTACAAAATACTTTCCCCAAATAATGTTAATTTAAAACATTTCAGTGAGAAAATAAAAAAACACTGAAGTAATTGTATTTTTAATGTTAGAAATTGAAGATAACAGCTTTACAAACATAACATTTTATTTCTTCTTTCAATTCTGTTAAGCTGAAAAAGAAAAAGTGAGTCGCAAAAATATGGAACATTGTAATTATCGATAAGTAGGTATGCATTTATCGATAATGCTATCACTATAAATATGACAATTCTGCCCCGACAGTTTCTAGCTCTAATCCTAATAGAACGCGACCCTAATGGCGCGAATAAGTGATGGTCATGCGATGGCAGCGACTGGATGAGAAGAGCCGAAGATCGGGCTCAATGGCGCGCCCTGGGAGAGGTCTATGTCCAGCAGTGGACTAGAGTAGGCTGCTGATGATGAAGCGATGATCGTGTAATCGCGTTCTATTAGGACGACACCTTAAACTTTACAAGTTTTAAAACTTTATAAACGCTAAATACACTTGACTGAATTTAGTCTACGATTTAGTCAACAATTGAATCGACAAAATCCGACGCAGACATCAAGCGTCAACTCGCGCGCTTGACGCTTGATGTCTGCGTCGGATTTTGTACTTTTTTTAACTTTAATTATAGCCCCTGCTAGTGTACACGCTGAAATTTGGCCAATGACCGTGTTAGAATCTTGAAAATCACTTTTGTACTTAATGGCAATGCTATTACAGTTCATTATTCAGTAACATAAAGAAGTGCGCGAGCATTTTTCTGTTTGGTCTGAACTAGTCTTGACTTCTGTTTATAGGCTGTAAATCGCAAACTATCCGTACTGAAAGCATTTACAGTTGACTGTATTCCGTCAAACTGAATTCAGGCAAGTGTAATAAGGGCTTAAGCTATGTACAACATAATGTTATTATTAATTATTGATAGATGCAGTTAAGTATAATCTTGAAATTTGTTTCTTATATAATTATTAAAATTGATTAAACAACTTTATGCCTGTTACTTAACGGTGTTGATGTTTACAACAAATTCATTATAATATTAAGGGTTCTTCCGGATTTGTGTCCACCCTGGAGCATAGAAGGTGCACAGCCTGGGATCGGCGGCGTTTGAGGGGTGGGTTCAGAGCAAACCCTGCGAATGTTGGTTCTTCCCTTTTCGATGTTGTTAGGCGACAGTTTTCCCGTTAATTTGCAGGGGGTTGTAATAACTTAGGGGTATGCTAGGTACGCACTTGACGAGGTGCAGGCTGGATCCACTGACACATCAAAAATATAACTTTTCGTGGAATTTGGGAGGGAAACGAATCGATTCAGGGGTAGGACAAGTTAGGGGATGAAAATAGCGACCAAGGGGTGTGGATTCTTAGGTTAAGTTAATAGAAATTCGAAATTTAAAATGCGAGTTCGTGCTTTATCGTTGAGACGAGAGGAAAAAAAAGTGAAAGTGACAGTTGTATTTTTTTAAACCTAAGTAGCGGGGTTGTCACAAACATACAATTTTACCGAAAGTAGGGGAGATACCAAACAAGGGTGTATACGGAGGGATTGCATTTCTACTGCAAGTCACCAGCAAAATTGCAGTTTGGATGCAGTATGCTCACCACGCTGACTACGCAGGATGCAGTTAAACTACACGCAAATTTCATGCTAACAACAATTGAACTGCATCCAAACTGTGCAGTCAGATAGTCGGCTTGAAGCTGGACCGACTGCAATAGAACTGCACAGAAACAGCATCCAATGCAGTCTATCTGTGTATTTCGATCAGAGCTGTGCGACGAAGCGAGGCGGTTAGCGAGGAAAAATCTACCAATAGAATTGCGCCATTATCACGTCCTATCACGTGATGATAAAGATGGAGTGATCCTATTGGTGGATTTTTTCCTCGCCCGCTGCTCCGCTTCCTCGCACAGCTCTAGTCGAAAAGCACCCAAAGCCAAGACATTTTATTATTATTTAATCGTTTAATCTATGTTAGTATTATTTTTTAATTTCTAGATAAATTGAAGCCAATATTTAAAACCTCGAAATTTGGAAATGAGATTATTCATATCGGCGGGTACAAATTCAGTCTCCACAGATTTGGCAGCAGAGGCTTTAAGAAGAGATGGGTGTGTTGTCGACATGCGTGCAGAGCTGTGATAACAACCATCAATAATAATATAGTGAGTCGCAAAAATGAACATAATCATTAAACTCGAAAAAACAACTATAAATCTCTATTATCAAAAGTAATCGTTTTGCATTTGTCTGATTTCCCACTTGACTAAAGCGAAATTTTCCATGGCCATGACTTGACTAAAGCAGAATATTCTTAAGCAGAACGTGACTAAAACAAAACATGACTAAAACAAAACATGACTAAATCAGAACATGACTAAACTGAACGTGACTAAAATAATACATGACTAAAACCAAACACTATACACACACACTATATACTATTGCCTAATTTTAATTTCTTTTTTATAACGCTTATAATGTGGTTAAGATTGACACTGAAAGAGTTTAATTATTATTTATGATTATTATTTTTAATTATTTTTTTTTGGCATGTGTTTTTTTTGTATACAATCACAATTTATGAATTGTTTATGAATAAATGATATGATATGGACATGACCAAAGCACAACACGACTAAAACTAAAACAGAGATGACCATCACAGCACAACCCTGATATTTGTAGGTTAGAACAAACTGTTTACAGGCGATTATTTCGCCACTTCATAGTATAATGTAATGAGACTGTATAACGAAACTAATTTTATTCAGTCAGTATTTTTTTTTTAGATAAGTTGGAGTCAATATTCAAAATATCGAGATATGGTAACATGATGCTTCATATTGGCGGATACAAATTCAGTCACCAAAAGTCTGGTAGCAGTGGCTCCAAAAAGCGATGGAGGTGTTCTTCGAATGCTCGGACCGGGTGCAAAGCTGTGATAGAGACAATTGAAAACAATATCGTGAGGCTTAGTAAAGAACATAACCATTTAATACCATAAGTCCATTGCAGTCAGTTCAACTGCACTCTGACTGCTACACGCTGACTGCAGTTTGGATACAGTTCCTATTGCAGTCGGTCTTAATTACTGTACGTTCAACAAGTACATGTCCACGACGCAACATGACAACTTTCTGATTTGGATGAGTTCTTTGAATCATCTGACTGGGTGCAAAGCTATAATAATTAGTTGAAAATTATATTATAAGGTGCAATAATGAACATTATCATTAAATTGATTTAAAAAAGTAAAATAAAAATTTATTGATGCAGACTCCTCAGACAGACATCTTATACATTTTCTCAGATTTCCCTAGTCCCCACAACACAGGGTGTGTTGTGGGGACCAGTCTCTTCCGATATATCTAAATTATGATGACATAATAAGGTTATTATTATTATTATATATGCAATTAATTAAATAATAAAGTATGCGTGTATGTGAGAGGGTGTGTATGAGGGGTTTGTGCGTGAGAGGGTGTGTGTGAGGGGGGTGAGCGTGAGATGGTGGTGTGTGTGATGTGTTTATGTGGTGTGTGTATTTAACAACTTCAAATCTCCATTTACAATACTTATGTTCGATTTATAGATGAATATCAGCGTACGAACCTCCACTGCGGAGCCGCTGTATAGGAAAATACACAGTTTCCTCTATATGCAACCGCTCGCACACTCCATATAAATGTGCTGCCGCTACAGCGGTTCGTTCGCTGAGAATAAATCGACTTCTTGCTTCGACTAAATATTATTCAGTCAGTATTTTCTTTTTCTAGATAATTTAGAGCCAATATTCAAAGCATCAAGATTCGGTAACATGATGCTTTATACAGGCGGATACAAATTCAGTCACGACAAGTTTGGTAGTAGAGGCTTGAAAAGGCGGTGGACCAATTTTGGTAACTAATTTTATTCAGTCAGTGTTTTCTCTTTTTAGATAAGTTGGAGTCAATATTCAAAATATCGAGATACGGTAACATGATGCTTCATATTGGCAGATACAAATTCAGTCACCAAAAGTCTGGTAGCAGTGGCTCCAAAAAGCGATGGAGGTGTTCTTCGCATGCTCGGACTGGATGCAAAGCTGTGATAGTGACAATTGAAAACAATATCGTGAGGCGCAGTAGTGAACATAATCATTAAAATTGACTAAAATCCCCAGTGAAAATTGACATTAAAATATTATTTATATTTTATAACTTCTTTTTTTATATCTGTATTGATGAAAGAATTAGTTCAGGGTACTATGTTCCATATCTAATCAATCTAGTAAGTTCATTCTGGTTGTAGTACTTGTCTATTAACGTGGGAGATGTGGGCTATGCCTTTATGATGGGATCATCATCATCATCAGTAGCTCACTCTAGTCCACTGCTGGATATAGGCCTTTCCCAAGGCGCGCCTTTGGGCCCAATCTTCGGCTCCTCTCATCCAGTCGCTGCCAGCCAGATTGCGCAGATCGTATCATGGGGTACCAGAGCATATAATTATTTCCTAGGCAAGTTTCTAACTGCAGGCTTTGTCATCTTTGAAGAATAATTATAGGTAGTTGTTATAAAATTAAATCTAGTCAGCTTAAGAATATATTTCTACTATACTACACACAATTTGTATCATTGAACCGTAAATTGACATTGACTTTATCGTTAAATGTATTAATGAACATAATCATTACATTATTACGTTTACGACTTTTATTTAATTTATTGAAACTTTTATTTCAATGTCGTATTTCTAATTTTTTTAATACTACTAATTAAATACTATAGTATTTAATTTTTACTTAGGTAATTTATTATTATTTATTACAGTTTAAAATTTACAATTAAATAAAATAATATTGTGACAAAATGTAACCCACTATTAAAGGTTACATAACTGTTCGGGCATTATAATTTACCTATAAGTGGGTATACTATAATATCCGCGTAATGCGGGCGCGCGAGTGGTGGGAGACTCTCGGTCGGCTGCCATCTTGCCTCGACCACATGAAATCTACGGCGGACAATTAAAAATTCGATTTATGTGGTTTTTCTCAATATTTGTGGACAATTTCCTTCGATTTGTGTGCTATTATATGTGAACTACATTTGTGTAATAAATTAGCTAGCCAAAACTTTGTGATTATTGAAAACTGATGTGCACTGTTGGACACCACGTGGCCTAGCTCCTTTCCATGAGACGCAGCTCAAATTCAGTTATAGTGTGTATACTTATTAAGAACCAGACCAGCTCCATCCACTGTTTATCGAAGTCTATTAAACAATAACAATGCATTATATTTAAATGCATTATAATGAAGATGTTTGTCTGTTTATTGTTTCGACTGTAGACTTTCACTGATAATTGTCTATTTTCTCTACAAGCTAAAATGATTAGTAATAATTATCTTATGTGTTTTCTTGTATTTGATTGTTTAGAAAAAGCACAATTTGTAACATCGAGCCGAGGGAACACAATGATTCAACTGGGTGGATTCAAATTCACCCTCCACAATCGTAACCGCGCCAACAACGTTAAAAAGCGATGGAATTGCTACAATTGTTTCAAGGGCTGCAGAGCCTCAATTACAACTGTTGACGACATTATCGTTAAATGTAATAATGAACATAATCATTAGAATATAATATAATTATTAATAATTATTATTATATAAATACCCACTACTGAAGGTTACATAATAAAAATAGTTTAACTGTATACTAAATAATTTAGATAGGTAGACTACTGAGTTGTAAACATAACTTGTGAATTATAATTAAATGCATTATAGGTAATGAAGACGTTTGTCTATCTACCTATTATTTCGCCTACACTACAGTCTTTTACTGATAATTGTGTTATTTTTTCAACATTTATAAGCTAAAATGAATATTAATAATAAATTTGCGTCGTGTGGTGGTGGCCTTGAAGAAAAGCACCAGCCTAACTCTTCACGTGGGTGTCGTACGAGGCGACTAGTAGTATTTACAAAATGTTCATTCTGCGTGTGCAGTATATCATACCAATCAGAGTAGATCGGCGCATTATAAAACGTAGTAATATTAAAACAAACTTTTAAATAAACAGAACAGTCTTCTAAGATTGTAACGATGTCGACTTCATCGTCCATATCAACCTCCTTGCCATCAATTTCAATTCATTGTTAGCGTTTATCTCACCTCATTTCGTGTTGGCATTTTCATTTCTTCATCTATATTTTCAAAATTCAAATCATATTCCCATTCCATTTCTAAATTCCATTATTCCATTCATTTCATTGTTTTCACTTATTCTCCCTGTAATTTTGTCCTGAACGGACGTATGTCCGTTCAGGACAAAATTGTCTTCTACTACTACCAATTTTCTACTATTGTGTTGTTCTGTTCCTGATAACTATAATATCTACTATTACCATCTATTACTTCATCTGCACACTGTTCTAGAACCCTGCTAGCCGGCACCTAGAGGGCAGATTGTAGCAAGATTAAAATTCTCCCAGCTACTAACCATTTATATTCAGTATCTTTTTAGTAAAGACTAATTTTTATTCAGAACAGGTGATATTCGCCAAATCGAGAAGAGGAAACACTGTGATTCAGTTCGGTGGACACCACTTCGGTTTAATCAAACGGTATAACAAACAGTAATAGGCTTAAAAAGCGATGGGTTTGCGGCAAGAGGACATCCAATGGTTGCAAAGCTACTGTTGTGACTATTGATAATAGCATCGTTAAATGTGTTAATGAACATAATCATTAAATTGTTTAGCACTAATATACCTACTTTTTTTCTTTTCTTAAAATTTATTTAAAGTTAAACGTTTCACTTTATTCAGGGCATACTGCCACCAATGCTTATACTCGTGTCGGTTGTGGATAAAGTTCATCAAACGGGGCTATAACGTCTTGCGAGTGCAGTATAACGATGCATTTCGGATACTAATGAAATTGCCTCGATATTGCAGCGAAAAAGGCATGTTCGCCGACGCGAGAGTCCCGGACTTCTATGCTATTCTCAGAGCTCGAATAGCACCGTTCCAAGAGAGATTGTTAAAATCGAACAACAAAATTTTGGTGTGCTATACACGAGGACTATGCCAATGTTTTATGTGACACTGGATGGCTGTGCACCAGTGTGAGAATGGCAAATTATAAGTAGTTAGTAGCTACCGCTAAAATTTTATCTATTAATTTATTTTATCTTTTAGCTTTTTCTTTATATATCAGTTTATAGTTATAGTACCTACAGTAAAATTATATTATATATTGTTACTTTGTAATATGGGTGTATGCCTGAATTAAATACATTTATTATTATTATTATTATTTATTATTGATATTGCTTATACCATTTCAGACTTTCCACATATTTTAACGCGGTACTACGACACCATTAAAATAGTATTATTTCTTAAAGATGGTAATTGTTAAAGATGATACGTGTATCTTTCATTTCATTTATGAGAATGCTTGTACTACTAAGTCAATCCTAAGGGTGTAATTATAAGCCGATATTCTTTTTTTGATGTGAATGTCGAGTAAATAGACCATATTTAAGAATAGCAGGGTTTAGCCAGCCAGAATAAGCCAGCTAAAATTATTTAATTTTATGTAAGATAATTTTATTTATAATATCGAAAGAGGTAACAATGATTTAGCTTGGTGGATATCGCTTTAGTTTTAACTAACATACTAGTAAAGGGTTAAAAAAGCAATAATTATGTGGTAAACAAAAACTCAAACGGTTGCAGAGCTGCTATTGTAACCATTGATGATAACATCATTAAATGTATGAATGAACATAATCATTAAATTCTGTAAATAAACAACCATTTGTTTCTTCTCTAATAATTTATAGTAACACATAAATGTTTATAATAATTTTTAACAATAATATAATTCCCCAATTAGGTAATAAACCTGTATTTTTTGTTTGTTTAGGTAAAGCGGTATTCATAACATCGAATCGAGGCAGCACAATGATTCAACTTGGTGGATATCGCTTTAGTTTGAACAAATATAGTAGTAAAGGCATCAAAAAGCGATGGTTATGTGGTAAACACTCAAGTGGTTGCAGAGCTACTATCACAACCATTGATGATACCATCATTAAATGTATGAATGATCATAATCATTAAATTCTGTAAATATACAACAAATGTGCTTCTTTTTTTCATAATTTACAAAACACAAAAATGTGTATAATAATTTAAGTCACTAATATTAGTCACCAACTAGTTAATAAACCTGTAACTTTTTTGTTTGTGTAGGTAAGGCGGTATTCATAACATCGAATCGAGGCAACACAATGATTCAACTTGGTGGATATCGTTTTAGTATGGACAAATATAGTAGTAAAGGCATCAAAAAGCGATGGTTATGTGGTAAACACTCAAGCGGTTGCAGAGCTACTATCACAACCATTGATGATAACATCATTAAATGTATGAATGAACATAATCATTAAATTCTGTAAATGTACAACAATTTGTTTCTACTTTAATAATTTACAGTAACACAAATGTTTTTAATAATTTTTATCCGCAACTAGTTAATAAACCTGTAACTTTTTTGTTTTTGTAGGTAATGCAGTATTCATAAAATCGAATCGAGGCAGCACAATGATTCAACTTGGTGGGTATCGATTTAGTTTGAACAAATATAATAGTAAAGGCATCAAAAAGCGATGGTTATGCGGTAATACTTCAAGGGGTTGCAGAGCTACTATTATAACCATTGATGATAACATCATTAAATGTATGAACGAACATAATCATTAAATTCTCTAAATAAACAACAATTTGTTTCTTCTTTAATAATTTACAGTAACACAAATGTTTATAATATTTTTTATCACTAATATCAGTCACCAACTAGTTAATAAACCTGTAACTTTTTTGTTTGTGTAGGTAAGGCGGTATTCATAACATCGAATCGAGGCAACACAATGATACAACTTGGTGTATATCGTTTTAGTATGAACAAATATCATAGTAAAGGCTTAAAAAAGCGATGGCAATGTGGTAAAATCTCAATGGGTTGCAGAGCTACCATTGTAACCATTGATAATAACATCATTAAATGTATGAATGAACATAATCATTAAAATCTTTAAATATACAACAGTTTGTTTTTCTTTCATAATGTACAATAACACATAATTGTTTATAATAATTTGTCATCTAATTGATATCTTATATCAGTCCCTTAACTAGGTAATAAAACTGTAACTTTTTTGTTTGTGTAGGTAAAGCTGTATTCGTAACATCGAATCGAGGCAGCACAATGATTCAACTTTGTGGGTATCGCTTTAGTTTGAACAAATATAACAGTAAAGGCATCAAAAAGCGATGGTTATGCGGTAATACCTCAAGGGGTTGCAGAGCTACTATTACAACCATTGATGATAACATCATTAAATGTATGAATGAACATAATCATTAAATTCCTAAAATATCCGACGATTTGTTTCTTCTTTCATAATTTACAATAACACATATTTGTTTATAATAATTGTTATATTAATTGATAGCTTATATCAGTCCCTAACTAGATAATAAACCTGTAACTTTTTATTTGTGAAGGTAAAGCTGTATTCATAACAACGAATCGAGGCAGCACTATGATCCAACTTGGTGAATACCGTTTCAGTTTGGACAAACATAATAGTAAGGGCTTTAAAAAACGGTGGGTATGCAGTAAGTGTAAATTTGGTTTGAGAGCTACTATTGTAACCATAGATAATAATATTATTAAGAGTAACAATAAACATAATCATTAATACTGCCACGGAACGTCAAGGTCGCAGGTTCAATTCCTGCTCGAAATTTTTTCACCCTTCTAATTTCTTTAAGTATACCTTACCCAGCATGAGAAATATAATAATATTTACTGTATAATTATTTTATTGTACTGAAATCAAATGTCAACTTAACATCTAAAAATCCAAAATAATAATAATCCTTATATAAACAAAGACAGTCTTATCTTATCTTATGATAGGGGGCCAGGGATAACCCCAGCAGCACTTCGACCCTCAGGAATCTTTTGTGCTCACCCCTTACCTTAGTCTCCTTCCTGTTCCATAAAGATGCTTTGCGTCAAGGACGCTGTCCAGCTTACAGGAAGGAGCTTATAGTCTTCTGGTTTAACAAAGACAGTCAATCAAACTACCTGCCCCTTGTCGTCCCCGGTGCAAAGGTCCCACAACGCTCGCGGCGTTACCGCGCTGTATGGCCAAGGCCAACCATTGCACCAGGTAGACCCGAAGCGAGGGTCACAACCCCCCTCCTTGAGGCGACGACCAATTTCTGAGACAAATTGCTTCGCTTCCGCCCCCAACAACCCGTAGTCTCCAATAATTTAATAATGACATAAGCCTTTATTTCTGTGCAGATGAGACGACATTAAAATTTATAACATCGAATCGAGGCAACATAATGATTGAACTCGGTGGATATCGCTTCAGTTTCGACAAGAAAAATAGTAAAGGCTATAAAAAACGATGGGTCTGTGGTAAATCGGGGTACAGTGGTTGTAGAGCTTCAGTTATAACCGTTGATAATATAATCCTTAAATGTATTAATATACATAATCATTAAAATGCTTTAAAACAGTTATTACATTTTAAAGCATTTTAAACAACTTGTTTCTTTTTGCTTTCTTATCTACTTTGATACACGGGTTTTTGGGTTTGTCACATTGATTTATTGTCGATGTTAGTTTCAATACTGCAGTTATCCCGTTGCCCAATGGGCAAAGGCAAACATCGTATTAAATTATTTAAAAACTGAGTACCGTGTGTGCAAAGTGGGGAAACGTTGGCTTTAGAGCTTCTCTTGTAACCGTTGATGATAAGGTCATTAAATGTATTAATAAATTACATCAATACACGGTTTTTTAATAATATTGTCACATTATTTTATTATTGATCTCCTATTAGGAAGCAACAAATTCATGAAGACTTTTAATTTAACAGATAAGGCGATATTTGTAAAATCTAATCGAGGCAACACAATTATTCAATTCGGTGGACATAGGTTTAGTATGGACAAACATCATAGTAAGGGCTACAAAAAGCGATGGGTATGCGGTAAGTGGAATCGATGCGGTTGTAGAGCTACTATCGTAACCATTGATGATAACATAATGAAGTGTATTAATGATCATAATCATTGAATATATAAATGAACTATAATACAATTGTATTAAAATACAATAATTATTGTAAGAAATGTTTACTTTTGTTGTGTATTATTTAACCTGCAGTAAACTTAAATCTACATTAACACAAGGGTTTTTAGTTTTGTCACATTGATTTATTGTTGATCTCAGTTTCAATACTGCAGCTGCATGAAGATTTCTTATTAATTTAGATAAGATTATTTATTTGTAACATTGTATTTTTGTCACATTCCCACAGTCCCTTTATTGCAGCTGCACGAAGATTTTTTAAATTTGTACTGATAAGGTGACATTTGTTTGTAACACCATATCAATCGATGTAACGTATTGATTCGTTTAGTAGAAGTCTGGACAAATATATTTAATTATTTAAAAATGTGGTACATGTGTGCACCAAGTGGGAAAACGTTGGTTTGAGAGCTGCTCTCGTAACCGTTGATGATAAGGTCATGAAAGGTATTAATAATCTTATCACTAATGTGATGACATTATTAATTAATTTTATTGACATTATTCCTCCTTTTTAACTATGAAAACGGGGCTTAATGGCGTCGGTATTTAATTAATTTAGTTAGTTTATTTATTTAGTCGGTATTTTATTTTATTTAGTTAAAAATGAATACAAGTCGTGTAAGTTTAAAATGTTTATAAGAAGCACCAGTTCAAATCTCTCGGGTTTTTTTTTACCCTTATTCTAATTTATTCGTTAAGGTTTGGATTTTACAAAAAATAACAGATTCATGAAGAGTTTTATTTGTACAGATAAGGCGATATTTGTAACATCTAATCGTGGCAACACAATGATTGAACTCGGGGGACATCGGTTTAGTATGGACAAACATCATAGTAAGGGCTACAAAAAACGATGGGTATGCGGTAAGTGGAAACATTTAGGTTGTAGAGCTACTATCGTAACCATTGATGATACCATAATGAAGTGTATTAATGATCATAATCATTGAATATATAAAATATAATCTATCATCATCGGGTGCCATTCAAAATGAGATTCAAAGGGCAGTTATAATCTATGGATGAACATCCACTGGCTGTGCAATAATTGTAAGAACATGTTTACTTTTGTTCAGGAATAAATTATTGTTGTGTATTATTTTAAGGAAAAAATTGTTAATGTTAAGCTACAGTAAACTTAAATCCCTGTAATGTAATTATAAAATAATCTTATTAATTATTGTTTTTTAACCGCGGTTATCCCACTGCTTGCGAGGGTGCGTTACGATGTACAGTGGACAACACATCAGGCGTATAGCCTTTATTACTTGGTCGTTTCAACTTATTTGACACATACGTAAGTTGTCACGGAATCATAACGAAAACGTATTGCGACAAGGTTACATCGAGTATAGCTAGATGTGTCTTCCACTGTACTTATTATTCATATAAGAAAACTACGGGTATTAAAATATACAGGGTAGATCTGCTATGTGTCTACAAGCGACTTTTCGTCACTGTTAAATATATTATATTCAAAATCTTTCAACTGATATTGCTAGAGAGTAAAACCTTATTCAATCGAATACTCATACTCATACACATTTATTAACACCACCGGGACACCAGGAACTCTTTTTTGACATTATACCTTTTTTGACATTATATCTTTGTAAATATCGACAGATGCATTGATATTTTCACTAATTGTTACTAAACCTTTTATGTAGAGTTAAAATAGACCTTTCGGATGGTGACAAAAATGGATCTCTTATATGCACAGAAAATGACAAATGACTTTTTCCTGTCGAGAATTAAAAAGTTACGGGGCGGGGTGACAGAGGGCTAGTGGGCGGCGGGCGGGCTGCAGGTCTCACCTCCCGCCCGCCGCACGTTCGTCTTCTGTCGTCTCGCCCCGCGCCCCTCTTGCCGCGCAGGCGATACCACAGTTAAGCGGTTTACCTATAGATCACCTAATGCCAAGGGTAGCACCAAACTACCATACCAGTTACTGCCGTTATACGAATTAATTTCTATTCGTTACATTATTTATATATTTAAATAAAACACCACATTCAACGATTTAGTACGTGAGGCCCGCTGTACAATTTAACTTTATTTGTGCAGATAAGGCAACATTTATAACTTCAAATCGAGGCAACATAATGGTACAATTCCGTGGTCACCACTTCAGTTTCGTCAAGCATAACAGCAAAGGGGAGAAAAAACGATGGGTGTGTGGCAAGCGTGGATCCTGCGGCTGCAGAGCCGCGATCGTAACCATTAATGATAATATAATTAGGCATGTTAACAATCATACTCATTAAATTAAACACTTTATGCATTTCTCTTATTATTTTATGAAGTATTTTTTTAGTTAAATAAGTAGAGCATATGAGCAAATGGGCCACCTGATGTTAAGTGGTCATCTCACCCCACTGTATTAATATTAGAGGGTTTTAACGCTGGCTCTCTTACCCTTCAAACCGATACACAGAAATGCAAGCATCTCTGCTTCACGGCAGAAATAGAGTGTGGTACCAACCCAGGCGATCCTTCACATTAGGATCTACCACTACAATATATAAGAGGGTGGTACCACCCCAGGAGTGTACAGTAAGTATGCTGACGAGAAATGAATAATGATATTATTGTATTTAAAAAAGAAAATCCAATGTCAATGATTTCGTGATTATCATTAAATCTAGTTAAATGACGTACTCGTAGTAAACGGTTAAAGGGTAGTTATTGTGTCGCAAATTGAATAGCTCTACCTATTTATAAAAAATATATCATTAATATATCATTGTTATTTTTGTCCTCTTAGATATGCCGCTATTCGTGACATCGAGACGAGGAAATCGAATGATCAATTTTGGTGAATACCACTTTAGTTTTGACAAAGGCAATAGTAAACGCTTGAAAAAACGGTGGGGATGCAGCAAACGAGGTTTAGGTTGTAAAGCTGCCATTATGACCATTGATGATGTTATCGTTAAACATAATAATAAGCACAATCATTAAAATACTTACTAAAAATATACAAAATTGTGTTTACTTTTAAAACCTTTCATATAAATTTATTATCGAATCTGGAACTCTTCTTATTTGAATCATATATAACTTTACTTCTACTAATTGAATAAAACCGCTCATTTATATTTTTTTATTATTTCATGTTTAGATTTACAAACCTACACCTTTTAACGTAATTTTTAGTCAACAGTATCTTAGAAATGTTATTTACCTATACACCGTGTTCCGGAGGATTTGAATTAACTTCGTCAAACATTTATGTAGCATTTACATAATATATTTCACAATGGATGTGATCCTCAAAAACGCTTCGTTTTCGAGTTATTTACTATTTTATATTACCAAATTTAGTTGAGTTATACAATAAGTAAGGGTCTTTATTTATGCCTGTAAGAAAACCTGAAACAAAACACTAACAAACTATTTGATTTACCTTTTGCAAATGTCATAATCGTGACATTGTGTCATGATTGTCAAGTTCAAAATGCGACGTTGCCAGCTCGGATAAAGGGTATGGCATACTAAGTAACTTAAGGCAAGGTATTTAGTTTGTATGAAAATAAAAATATATTAAAATTTAAAAATGTGATGATATAGCAAATGACTATTTCAGTTTCAGTTTCTACTGAGTACAGTGACGAAGTTTTTTTCTTTCTATAAATTGTCTACGACAAACAGGCAGGCGGGCCACCTTATGGTAAGTAGTCACCGTCGCCTAGAGACACGTGCAATACCAGGGGTATGGCTTGTGTGTTGCCGGCCGTGGAAGGAGAGGACTTTTTTAACGTTCTTATAGTTAGTTAATGCATAACCAAAAAAACACGGTGTATATACTTAACACTACGGCAACAGACTGAGGCAGTCCCCTTTTTCCGGTGCTGCACGCCACCTTCATCAAACTTGGTTACTTTTGTTTATTTATTTGTTTTTGTAATATATTTGTTTAATATTATTTTGTATGTTTGTGTCGGTAATAAATAATCTTTCTTTCTTTCTTTCTTACACTGGGTTCTTCTGGGTGGCTTCGCTATTGTCATGCAAGTTTCACTTAAGTGTAATTGTGGTTACAGATAAGCCGTTATTCGTGACATCTAGAAAAGGAAATCAAATTATTAATTTTGGTGATTATAATTTTAGTTTGGAAAAGCCCAATAGTAATAGTTTGAAAAAAAGATGGAGATGTTGCAAACGAAATACAGGTTGCAAAGCTATTATAATAACTATCGATAATACTATCGTTAAGTATAATGATGAGCACAATCATAGAGTCTTTAACCAGTGCGTCCTACCAGTAAAGAGTCTTTAACCAGTGCGTCCTACCAGTAAAGAGTCTTTAACCAGTGCGTCCTACCAGTAATGACCTACGGAGCCGAAACGTGGACACTGACGGTGCGACTGGTTCACAAATTGAAAGTCGCTCAGCGTGCTATGGAAAGAGCTATGCTCGGAGTATCTCTGCTGGATCGAATCCGAAATGAAGAGATCCGGCATAGAACAAAAGTTATCGACATAGCTCATAAGATTAGCAAGCTGAAGTGGTCACATCTGTCGCAGAACCGACAACCGCTGGGGTAGACGAGTTCTGGAGTGGAGACCGCGTTTGGGCAAACGTAGTGTGGGACGCCCCCCTGCTAGATGGAGCGACGATCTGCGTAAGGTGGCTGGCAGCGACTGGATGAGAAGAGCCGAAGATCGGGCTCAATGGCGTGCCCTGGGAGAGGCCTATGTCCAGCAGTGGACTAGAATAGGCTGCTGATGAATCATTAAAATACCTACTCAGCTATACATTTGTTTACTTTGTATAAGGATCCTTTCATGGACAGCCTGCCGGCGTCTGTATTTCCCGAAACCTACAACCTTGGGATGTTCAAGGCCAGAGTGAATAGGCATTTTCTGGACCCGCATGCTCCATCGTCGACCTCATCGTCGCTTACCATCAGGCGAGATCGAGGTCAAATGCGGGTTTAGTAGACAATAATTAAAAAAAATATTTTTTTTATCCAATCTGGAAGTCTTTTTATTTGGATCATAGAATATCTAACTTTACTACTAGTAATAGAATCACACCGATCATTTACATTATTATATGAAACAAAATCTTATATAAAGTAGGTACTTTATAATTTAGTTTTATGAGCCTACACCTTTTTAACGTAATTTTGAGGCACCTACAGGTATCTAGAAATTCAATTTATCGATATGCATATAAAGTAAAAGTAAAAAGTATAATTTATTGCACAAATAGAAAACAACAAGCAAAATATAGATAAGGAAATAGTGAAGTACAATTTAGGCGGTCTTATCGCTAAGATATATACTTAAACATTATCTGGATCCCTTTACCGTTTTCATCCAAGTTTCACTTAAGTACGTGTGTTTGTGGTTGTAGATACGCCGTTATTCGTAACATCGAGACAAGGAAATAGAATGATTCATTTTGGTGAATATCGTTTTTATCTCGACAAGTGTAACAGCAAAGGCATCAAAAAACGATGGCGATGCGGCAAGTGGAATACCTGCGGTTGCCGAGCCGTTATAATAACGATTGATGATGTTATTATTAAACACAATAAAGATCATACTCATTAGAGTATTTTAACTGTACATTTTCTTTTCTTTATCACGTTTTAACAAGTTGACTATACACATGATTTTATCTTAGTCAATTAATTTAATTAATTACTATGAGATTATGTGTATAAAGTAAAGTAAAGTAAAATACACTTTATTGCAGAAATAGAAAACAACAGATAACAAATAGAGAAGAAACAGATCACAAAGCACTATGTATATTTGGCAAAAGTGGGGAAAGTCAGCAAATGCTGACATACTCGGGTACCAAATATGCAGCGCTGTTTTTCATTTCACCCCTTATCCCATGGTGTTAGTGGGAGCAATAGTGATGGTGTGTAAAATTAAAAACTAAACATCAAAAAGATTAATTACTTATGTGAAGAATTTAGGTACCATTTTGCCAAAAAATAATAAATTACAGTAATGACCTGTGATACATATTGTGTGTGTGTTTGTGTGTGTATACTTGTTGTTACGCACTATATGAAAAATCGCATTATCAACTTAGACTCATGGGAGGTGGCCTTAAACAAGTCAAAGTGGCGCGACCTGACGAAGAAAGCTGCAAAATCTTTCGAAACGGGGAGGGTAGATTCTGAAGTAGAAAAAAAACGTAAGAGGAAAGAGAAGGAGGCAAACCCGGATTTGAGAGACAGGCCAACGGTGACAAAATGCAGCATATGCGGTCGCGAGTGCAACTCCAGGATCGGGTTGTTGAGCTACTCCAAGACGCACCAGAGGCAACAATAAAAGAAGATTAGCAGAAGTCATCCTCGCAATGAGGGACTGCCGCGCCGACGACGACTAAATAATAATAAAATAATATTTATTGAAAATATAACAATGCTTGTAAATCAAACAATACCCTGACTCCCTAGGCAAACCTGTATCTTGTGAGCCCGTGCTTTCCCAAAAAGAAGGAATTCAATTATTACTATTAACTTGTGAATTCGGTGTATATTTCTGTAAAGGTAAAGTTTAGTGTGACATGTTTATGCAACTATATCTGCAATATTTGTAAAACTTTACCTAAACTTTTACACAATAAATCTTATCTTAATAAAGGGTAGTATTTATCTTATAAATAACTACCTTCTAAGCATTAATCGTTACAAATTACAAAATATATATCACAAAGTACAGTCATGGGGATTTAATTATTTTTTACGTGACTCGCAGTTGTCTACCTTTTTGTACCGCCAATGTACAAAATTCTGGCAGTTTTTTATATCACCGAAACACCAGCACTGTATCAGCACTGCGAGGAGTCCATGGAGGTGATAGTCCATGAGCGATGACGAAATTCGGTGACACGCGCACGAACCGCTGCTGTCTCAAGGGCTGTGTTTCCGAGACTATGTCAGCGAGTGGCAATCAACGATACAAACTACCCTCACTGGACATTAATATTCGACAGAACGAAACAAAAACGAAATCTAAAACTACCTACAATGACTGTCGCTAATGTAAACAAAACTTATGAACTAGGTATGCGTTTTACGAATTGTACACTCTTACTGTTGACAAGTTCTAATTTGTGAACAGCCTTAGTATAAGATCAGTAACCTAGAGAGAGGTTATAAAATTAAAATATAAGGTAAGGCTTCAAATTGTAAACGTAATAATCCAGATCAGTTACCTCAAGTACGAGTAAGTTCAATAAGTTATGCGTCCTTCCTTTTGCACCATTTGATCTAAATTTTTCACCGTTCGAAATATCCAAGTTGTGAACATTCTGTATAATCTAATGGTGACTTAGGGGTGTTTTCTCTTTCAGCACACTCTGATGGAAAATTCTGATGATGATGATTTGAAAATTGTGTCACAATAACTTTTAACTCATCATCATCAGCCTTACAGGCTGTCCCCACTATATATATATATATATATATATATATATATATATATATATATATATATATATATATATATATATATATATATATATATATATATATATATATATATATATATATATATATATATATATATATATATATATCTTATGTTATGAACTTATGTCAATAAAATAATAATGAAAAATAAATATCCCTATGGGATAAGCCCGCCTTTGTACATATTTTAATGTTTTTTTTATGTTCTGTGTATTTTATATTAGTACAATAAAGAGACTACAAACAAACAAGCAAACAAACAAACAAAAATAATATTATTATTAAATAGAATTAGAAATAAAATATTTAGGTACCTAAGTATTGAAATTCCAATTATTTTTATCTATCTTCGGCAAACATGTCATTTATTACCGGTCGGTATATTAAACAGTACATATGAAACAATTAAACATAATCACTTAAGTGGTAAATTCTTGTAACATTTTTTTTTCTGTTCATGATAGATAAGGCGAGATTTGTGACATCAGTGCACGGCAACAGGATGATTCAGGTTGGTCAATATAACTTTAGCTTTGACAAGCGTCACAGCCAGGGAATCAAAAAACGGTGGGTATGTGTCAGGTGCTCGAGCGGTTGTAAAGCGGTTATTATAACCATTGACGATTCTGTTATCAGATGTAATAATATACATAATCATTAAATTAATAGTTAATACATTATATTAGTGATATTATTTACTATTCAATGCGAAGGGACAGGATGATGATCTGATGATGCTACAATAAAATGTTGTGACATATCTAATGTTTTTTTCCATTACCTACTTTACTTACATACATACACAAACTCACGTCTACAACACAAAATATTATATATAAGTAAGTAAGTAAGTAAGTAATACGTTTATTTCACACACAGCAATGACCGAAACAGTTATAATTATAATTAAATAATTATGTAGTCAAAGGTAAACATATCTAAATCATGTATGATGGTCTGCTGTTGTTGTGAAAAGGGCCTCAACTCAGCTTATTGCTGCAGACAAGAATGCCTCCATTTTTCTCTATTTTTTTGTGTCCATAATCCCGGAAGGGGTAGACAGAGGAACCACCGCTTACATTAAATATTATAGTTAAGACCACACTACTACTTAGGTCGGTCATGAAGTAAATAATTAGGATTATTTCGAATAAAGTCGTTTTCTTTTTGATTATGTGCTGTGTAAGATTTAAATAAATAAAGGGATTAATTTTTCTTTTTTTTACCTCTGACCAGCGAAACATCCGACTGATCTATTTGGACCCAGTTTTTATTATTTAATAGAGAATTTTGAGGAAAGTGTTCTTAGCCATTTCTGATAAATATTGGATCAGTAGTTTCCAAGATCTTGGAATATCTTTGATGGCAGATGGGATCTCTGGTACGGTAATAGCTAGACGGTTCGAGTTTGGGCTCATATGTTTAAGATATGCCCTTCCTACATCTGGAAGCTCAAGCACCAGAAAAAAGTAAAGGGATCTCTACAATGGTAAGTCGGATTTTTTATTTTTTTTTATTTTAAGTTTGTTTTTGTTTAAAACGAATGACACAAAAAATTAATTCTTATTTATATTATAAATTATCATATAAATGACGTGTAATATAGTTTCAAACTATTCTAGTGGAATTGTAAACCTGCATGCAAGATGCAGTCATTTTTTAATCGTAAAATATCATTCTTCCATACATACAATACGGAGCTCTGGCAAACATCTTTCTTATGCAAGTAACGTCACGTCAAACCTGTATGCAAGTACTTGCATAACAAAATGGCGGCTTTAGCGATTTTTTTATTTATACAGATGCAGATAAGCCTATATTTATAAGATTGAGACAAGGGATCACGATGATTCAGTTTGGCGGATATCACTTCAGTTATCACAAAGCCAGCAGTAAAGGTTTTCAAAAGCGCTGGGTTTGCACTAGGTGTTCTAGTGGCTGCAAGGCTACAATTACCACCATCGATGGGCGTATCTTCAAGTTCAATAAAGATCATGCTCATTATTATAGAATTATTAAAATATAGTTGTTAGGCACTTGTATGCACTAAGATAACTAGATATAAGTATTATAATCTTAGTCTTTTAAATTTTACGGATCTATACCCCGAATGGAATTACCGAAATCTATCGCTGTTGCTCTGTTGTCTGCCGAAGGAGCACGAAGGTTAACGTTTTGAAAACTAACTTTGTAACAAAATTACCTTTCAGATAAGCCAATATTCGTTACTTCAAGACAAGGCAACAAAATGATTCAATTTCAAGGACATACGTTCAGTTTTGACAAGCGCCACAATAAAAGCTTCAAGAAGCGCTGGGTGTGTGGCAAATGTACTCACCACAGAGCTTTCATTATCACCATTGATGACGTCATCGTTAAATGTAATAATGAACACAATCACTCACCGGCAATGGAGTAAGCTTATTTTTTTATTTATGATTAAACCCACGTAAGTGACGATGAGGTCGAAGGTGGAGCACGCGTGTCTAGTAAATGCCTATCAACTCCATTGCCTTGAACGGATTTGTGTTTCGGGAAACACAGACCGGCATGTTGTTCTATTCCTTACCAGTTCACTTTCTACTACTCCTCCGCTGGCGCAGTGACCCGAAGTGGATCATGGCCTCCGATACCAAAGAGCGCCATCGCTCTCTCTCCTGCTGTCTCGATCCTGGAGCCTGGAGCTCTTGCAGATCCTTTTCCACTTCGTCGCGCCAGCGGTATCTTGGACGTTCGACCGAACATCATCCGTTCGGGCGTCTCACATATACGAGTACGCTTGTTTTATTGTCGTCGTATATAGTCGAGTAACTTCCAACAAAATTCCTGTAAAAGCCGGCACCAAACCTCACGCCATTGTGTGCGAATTGAAAATAATGCAACACATTTCTCACACAATGAAACTCAAATTAATATTTGAACAAAAATAGATCTTACGGCGATGTCACAAAGGCGAATATCCGTCTACGTAGCTCTTACATAGGATCGTATGATGCACAGATCGATTGCAAAATTCGAAGTCAAACGCAAGGCGCGATTGACTCGCCGCTCGCACGGTTTTAAGCCCCGCCCACCTGAGTACACATTTGTGGCGCCACTCGCGTGCGTCTATTACATTTCATTATATTTCGCTGATTCTTCCCCATCCTGGTAACGTGCCTGTGCCATCGGAGTCGAATCCTCGATCTCCCTATTCTTTCTTATCCTCCGCCATTCGCCCTCTTTCTTTCTTGAGAATCAATACTGTTTCTGGAACCAATCAAGGAATCCTTTTACGTGATGAAGCAAATTGCTTCTTGCGAATAGACGGGACGATACGAATATTTCACATTTTAGGTCTATTTGACTTTTTTCAGATTCTAAAATAATCGAAAGAACCCAAACTGAAACCATAGTTATAGATACAAATACAACATACAATAAAACCATATTAAAATTACATAATTACAGACATAATATTAATTACAGATACGGCAGTATTCACAACGTCCAGGCAAGGCAACCCGATGATCCAGTGTGGAGGGTATAATTATAGTTTGGACAAGCTTCATAGTCGGGGTATCAAAAAGCGCTGGGTGTGCGTCAGATGTTGCTCCGGTTGCAGAGCTACCATAATGACTATTGACAATACCATCATTAAATGCAACAAACAACACAATCATTAAAAATCTTCACAAGCAAATATAAAGACTGAATAGAACTGAATAATTATCTATTTTATTATTGCATAAATATGCTAAATGTCAAATGTATTTTCCTATACAGGGTGTAACATTAAGAACGGTCAGTATGGGAAAGTCTGAAACTATAAGACATACGAAGATCTGTTCTTAGGAACCATGTCATCAATTTTAGTAACAAGAAACACTGTATTCATACATTTAAAAAAAAACCTGTACTCAGCCTGGGAATCGAACCCGGTTGTTATGAAAAAAATCCAACACTATTTCTATTTAGATATCGATTGTGTAGGTCTTAAGGAATAAATGTTAGTATGAAACGTGATGTTTAAAATTAATAAAACGCATTGTTTCCATATCTTTTAATTTATGTTAGTAGGTGTTCGAAATGACTACCATTTTGTAAAATACAACATTCAACTCGTTTAGGTAACGATCTTACTATTGAATGTTGTATCTTTAGATGGTGAATTTGCGTTAAAATTGTCTCTATGGCTGCTTTTAGGTCTTCAATTGTGTCGTAACTTGTTTTGTACACTTCATCCTTAACGTAATCGATATCTAAATAGAAATAGTGGATTTTTTTTCAAAACAACCGGGTTCGATTCCCAGGCTGAGTACAGTTTTTTTTAAAATGTATGAATACAGTTTTTCTTGTTACTAAAATTGATGACATGGTTCCTAAGAACAGATCTTCGTATGTCTTATAGTTTCCGACTTTCCCATACTGACCGTTCTTAATGTTACACCCTGTATATTTCCATTTTCAGTTAGTGATAAACTTTTATACTTATTGTTTAAAAATTCAGATGTGAATGCGATATATATTCAAAAATTAAGTAAGTACTTACTTCATTGATGAAGTTTTTTTTATTTTCTAGACTTAAGATATCACTTACCTATGATATGTATGATACAGACTTGCACTGCCCAGGCAGTATTTATAAGTATTTATCACACTGTATTACGTCAAAATGATTGAAATTGATATTCGCATAATAAGTATATCGTAATCGATTAGTTAGAAAAATGTACCCATAGTGGTAACATGCCCTTTCTTTTTACAGGTTTGCTGAAAATCTTACCATCGAAGCAAATCAACTTAAAACAGTCATCTGTTAAGCAAAGTAAAAAGAGCGCCTTTCTCGATGGGATCAAGGTGTTAGAGAGCGCCGAACATGCTGAAGACTTAGAAAGTAAGGGTTCCTGATTATTATTAATGTTAAGCGACAATGGCTCAGGCTAGGGCATGAACCTGCGGCGCAAGCGTCGCCGTCGTCGCCGGATCGAATTTACCTCTGGATTATTGTGTTGGACCACTCCTAGAACGGGCATTTTAGCCTAGTTGGAGTGGTTAATTAAGAATATCGGTGTCGTGTAAAAACATTACCATTGATTCTTATTAAAAAAATATCAGATGGGATTTCAGGAGGCCAATTCCACTAGTCCCTACAAGCTATCCCCACCTGAAAGACGAACGGTAGACTCTACTTTGAGCTTAAGTATTTAGGACTATGATGCTTTTCCAACATCTGGAATCTTGGGGATCATGATGACCAAGGAAAAGTAAGCGGGTCTTCATAACTGTAAGACCTACACTACACGCGTCCGGTTCCTGCCCCGGTTCAGTTCGCTGCATTCAATCACGAAGCGCTAACTTCAATTGGGGGAGGGCGGAACGTATGTGATTGGTTGCAGCGAATCGAGCCGGGGCTGGAACCAGACGCGTGTAGTGTAGGCCTTACAGTTATGGAGACCCATTTACTTTTCCTTAGTCGGGGGTTATACAATTCTTAATTTAGTGTTGTATTGTATGTACCATAAGAACACCTGTTTTTAAGTGTTTAATAAAACTGATTAGCCATTCTATTTTCAGATGAGTTCGTATTCGGGACCACTATAAGGGGTAATAAGAAAATTCAACATGGAAAGTACGAGTATTACTATCACAAACGTAATAATAGTAAGTTTAAAAAGCGCTGGGAATGTCGCTGGAGCGTATGTGGTTGCAGGGCCTACATTGTAACCATAGATGACAAAATAATTTTGAATCACAGTGAACATAGTCAGCATAATTGCTACTCGTAAAATACAGTACAGATTAATGTATTATTTTGTGTTAACATGTGCCTGAAATGAAAATATTTTAAGACCTTAAATAGGCTACGAATTGTTAATTAAAAAAAATCTGATGACAAAATGAAGTGTAAATGTTATCACAATCATTAAATTGCTGACATATTTAAGTGTAATAATGATCACAGTGATTTAACTGATAATAATAATAATAACGATTTTTTTATTTCAGGCTGCGTACTAACATACATATGTAATATTAAAAATACACTGTAAGATAATTAAAATTTATTTAAATTAATTTCGATGACACATGCAGATAATTATTCTTCGTCGGTTCTCTAGACCTTCGGTAAAGCACCCCTTCTGGTCAGAAGTCCTCGCTAAGGAAGATGTGCTGGTACTTTTAATATCGTTGAGTGTAAAATTATTATAGTAAAGTAAATAAGCTGATGTGAAGTTAATTATCATTTAGTTTTACAAATAGAAACACCAATATTACTCACACAATTCTACTTCGCCAAATCACATTACTTACAGTACATTTAGGTACAAATCACAATATACACTCCCCACCACAGCGCCCACGACACAGGATCGCCTAGTTTGGGGGGTGCTAACCGTAGGCTCGTTATTAGAATATATGTATGTTTTTTTAAAATTTTTTTTTAGTATTCATTTCACTGTACCTTCCATTGTATATTTCCATACAGTGTTGTCGTTAAATAAATTTATTTATTTATTTATGAAATATCATTAAGTGTAACAATGATCACATTGTAAGTGCTTGCATGTAATTTTTATTTTTAAATAAAGATACGTTACTTTTATATCTGCATAATCTATGAATTTATTCCCATAGTATATCTTTCTAAACATTTCTATTTTCAGTTAATGATAAACTTTTATACTTATTTTCTAGAAATTCAGATGTGAATGCGACATATATTAATAAATAAGTAGGTATTTAATTGATAATTTTTTTTTATTATCTAAACTTTAATTATCACTTACCTATAATATGATACAGACATGCAATACCCAGGCAATATTCATAAATGTATCTATCACACTTTATTATGTCAACATGAGTTAATGA
Organism: Hofmannophila pseudospretella; assembly: GCA_947369225.1. Classification (NCBI taxonomy): domain Eukaryota; kingdom Metazoa; phylum Arthropoda; class Insecta; order Lepidoptera; family Oecophoridae; genus Hofmannophila; species Hofmannophila pseudospretella. Next base: position 3,864,663 of record OX376321.1, on the reverse strand, counting down.
TTGAAATTGGTATTTGTATTTTTAGTGTACCTAAATCGATATCAATATCTATTTTAAAGGGTTTTTTAGTGGTAAAATGGCTTTTCATTATTACAGGTTTGCTGAAAATCTTACCATCGAAGCAAATCAACTTAAAACAGTCATCTTAAGCGGAGTAAAAAGAACGCCCTTCTCGAGGGGATCAAGGTGTTAGAGAGCGCCGAACATGCTGAAGACTTAGAAAGTAAGGGTTGCCACTTATTATTAATGTTAAGCGACAATGGCTCTGGCTAGGGCATGAATCTGCGGCGCAAGCGTCACCGGATCGAATTAACTTTGGACCATTGTGGTGGACCAATCCTAGTATAGGCATTTTAGCCTAGTTGGAGTGGTTAATTAAGAATATTGTGGTAATGTGTAATTACTGATTCTTATAAAAAATGTCAAATGGGATTTCAAGAGGTCTATTCCACGAATCCTTACCAACTATCCCTCCTGGGGGGGAAGAACAGTAGGCTCGAGTTTGAGCTCAAATATTTGGGACCATGATTCTTTTCCAACAACCGGAGTCTTGGGGATCATGATGACCAAGGAAAAGTAAGTGGAACTGTAAGGACTAGACTTTACGGGTTCGGTTCCAGCCCGGTTCGGTTCACAGTCCCCATACAAAATGTTTTAACCTACCCGTACATAAGTATATCCTACGATCTAGATCTGTCAGGATCTACAGGGACCCGCCGGGATCCGTCGGAACCGGCCAGGATCCGCTGGGATCCGCCGGAACCAGCTGGGTCCCGCCGAGATCCCGATCAGGATCCCGCTCCCTCACCCGATCTTTGGATAACGCTGCCCAGATACTAACCAACGTGTAAATTACTTTTTCTAGGTGCGCCATATATGGGACACGGGACTTGTGGAGCTAGTTTGTGGTGTTTATGTGGCACTGGACAGTGAACGTGTTAATAAAACTGATTAGCCATTCTTTTTTAGATGATTTCGTATTCGCGACCACTATGAGGGGTAATATGAAAATTCAACATGGAAAGTATGAGTTTTACTACCATAAGGGTCATAGTAGTAAGTTTAAAAAGCGCTGGGAATGTCGTTGGAGTGTTTGTGGTTGCAGGGCCTACATTGTAACCATAGATGACAAAATAATTTTGAATCACAATGAACATAGTCAGCATAATTGCTACTCGTAAAAAACGAGTACAGAACTTAATGATAAATAGGTAAAATATTATTTTGTGTTAACTTCATGTGCCTGAAATATAATAGTAGGTTGGTTACCTAGGGCGAGAGGGACCAGATTGTCGGCACGAGTCTACTTCACAACACGCGCCGTAGGCGAGGGTTGCGGACAGACGAGTGCGACAAGTGGCCCTCTCGCACGAGTTAAACACGATATTTTTTGTTACATCTGCGAGAAAATGAATAAAATAAAAAATATATAACTAAAGCACTACATATACTTTTTGTTTTGAGTTATCCGGTAGCAAATTATCTTCACTACTCATATAAAATCTTTCGATTACAATTTTTTTTGTAATTGATATAAAATTGCTACTTCACTTATTGTCGAGATTTCCGTTCGTGAGTAATAGATTCTCGCCCTATGACGTGAATGTGATACTTTACGCCGAGTTTAGACTTCCGATCATGAGAAAAAGATTATCGCCATAGGGCGGGAATTGATTTCCGCCTTAAGGCGTGAATGTGGTACTTTACGCTAAGTTTTCTGTGGATAAATAGGCCCGTTTTTGAGCAGATGTAACAAAAAGAATTTTAAGATCTTGAATAGGCTACGAATTGTTGTGAGTTGTGAGTGAGTCCACAGTGAGTGATGACCATATAATGTGCCCACAGTTACATGTTGTGTATAAAATATGAAAATCATGCGAACCTACTGGTATAATTTAACATAAGTAAGTATAATAGTATTTTCTCTGGGTAGTACATATTTTCAGCCTTAAAGTATTTTTTTGTGTTTTTATATAAGATTCCTAATATTTTTTAAGTTTTCCTCTATAATTCTCAATTTATGTTTTCTGTTAAGGTAACGCCATCTACGTGACATCGAAATACGGCAACAGAATGATTCAGTGCGATTCATTTATCTTCAGTCTCCAAAAAACTACTGGTAACGGTCTTAAAAAACGCTGGGTATGCAATGTGAAAGGTTGCAGAGCAGCTATTATGACTTTGAATGATGACGTTATAGTTAAGTGTACCAATAATCACATTCATTAAACTTTTGACAGTGATTATAATAAATTGAACTGTTAACAAGGTTAAGTGTATGTGTCGTCATCATCACCAGCCCATGTCGTCCCACTGCATGGTATAAGCCTCCTCTCTTTTGTGCCACCCTATACGATCCTGTGCTAGTCGCATCCAGGTCTTCGATGCGACTTTGGTGATGTTGCTACAGTCTGTCCTCTTTTGCCGGCTAGCAGGGTTCTAGGACAGTGCGCAGATGAAGTAATAGAAGAATTTGTTGATAAAGTAATAGAAGAATTTGTTTTAAGGAAAAGAACACAGAAACAATAACACAGAAAATAGGTAGTAGGTAATAAAAGTGAACGGTAGACGTCCGTTCGAGACAAAATACAGAGAAAAAGTGAAAATACAAATAAAACAATGAAATTAATGGAATAATGAAATTTAGAAATGAAATGGGAACATGATTTTGAATTTAAATGAGATAAACGCTAACGATGAGGTTGAATTTGATGGCAAGGAGGTTGATATGAACGATAAAGTCGACATCGTTACAATGTCATCCGCCCATCTAGCTACTGGACGACCTACTCCTCTTTGTGGGTGTGTATGTGTTATCAAAATCATTAAAGCGCTGATGTCGTTAAGTGTGATATTGATAAAGATAATTAAAGGTTTGACTCAAGAGCGTCGGTGGCACAGTGGCTAGGACACCGGACTTCCATGCGGGAAGGAGGTCCGGGTTGGAAACCGTGCAGTGTTATGTACCAATGATTTTTCGTATTTTTCGAAGACTTACGTACATTTACCGACTGCTCTAACGGTGAGGAAACCTGCACACTGAAATGACAAGTGTGTAAAATGAGGTAGACACAAAAGATCCTCAAGGGTCGAAGTGCCGCTGGGGTTATTCCCGGCCCCCTATCATAAGATAAGAAAGGTTTGATTCACTGAGAGTATCAGTGACCACAATAATAAAACTGCTGACAAGATTAAGCGTAAATGTGATCACACTCATTAAACTGCTGACATAATTAAGTGTAACAATTATCACTGTTATTTAACTGATATGATATCGTTGAGTTTAAAATTATCACAATATGCTGACGTCGTTAAGTTAATTTTGATCACAATCATGAAATATAATTAAGTGTAACAAACTACATGCAAGCTGTTACAATGTGATCAACATTGTAACAGCTTGGAAGTAGTTTTTTTTCTAAATAAATGGTCGTTATTATTACATCTGCATTATATCTTTATATTGCCTCCCATTGATTACATGTGAACAGCTACTTATTCACACAATGAAACTCAAATTAATGTTTGAACAAAAATAGATCTTACGGCGATGTCACAAAGGCGAATATCCGTCTACGTAACTCTTACATAGGATCGTATGATGCACAGATCGATTACAAAATTCCAAGTCAAACGCAAGGCGCGACTGACTCGCCGCTCGCACACAGTTTTAATCCCCGCCCACCTGAGTACACATTTTGTGGCGCCACTCGCGTGCGTTTATTACATTTCTAAGGAATAATATTTCGCTGCATGCGAACCAAAAAAAGAAATAACGTAAAGAAAGTAAAGAACTAACTTAATTACCTATAATTAAATAGGTAGTTATTAGGTAGGTATTATAATGTGTTTTATAAAATGCATGGTTGGTCGTATATTGTAGTAGTTTATGCAACGGCCACTAATGATAGCGATTTTAACATAAGAACTGTTTATGAAAGGAAGCGAAGCGAAGTTTCATAATAGATCGTTCGAGTGTTAAAATCGCTATTACGTGCTATGGAAACCGTAGATATGTTTGACGTATTGTCGATATCGCGCAAGCGCGGGTGTCGAGTTTTTTTATGGCTATTGTACCAAGTAGTTTGTCAGTAAAATGTAGTGCATTTAATACGAAAGAATTCTTGTATGCAGTGTCATTCAACAAAGAAAAATTTACATATTACAATCGAAAACTCCTAATTAATATTTCATTAAAACACTATTTTCACACAACCATGACCAATGAACCTCTTTATGTTATTGATTGTGGTTTCGTAATGAACAAATTACGAAATAGGAATAGAAAAAAAATATTTATAACACTAGTAGCGTCTATGATGGCCTTTGGTAAAATTAATAATAATAATCCCCCATAGCCCCGAAAGGGGGCTATATTCACAACTGAAGAACTTTCACTATGGGGCCAATTCTGAAATCGGGAAAAAAATCAGCTGTTCCGTACTAAAGTTCAATACATTTACTTTTGTAGAACTTCCATGTTTATTGAAACCAATGAGTTCTTTCTTCATCGATTTTAAGACTATGATCTGCCAAAATATATTATGTAAGCGAGCGAGTTTCTGTAGAGCGACGTCACTCTCTAACTCGTCGGTGCGTCTCGTTCTTGATTTTGGGTTTTATATAAGTAGATTTTTAGTTTGGTCAGTAGACATTATAAGTACTATATTGTATTCTGTAATTATACATTTTAATGCATGCTAAAAACGGATATTCCGAGGTAATTTCCTTTTTACCAATAAAATATGACTCATACTCGTATATTTGTTCTTAGGCACGGTGATTGAAATTGCTGAGCAACGTTTCATTCTGGAAAAGTGTAGGGGGAAAAAGAAGCGTTGGGTTTGTGGCATGAGACCCAGTGGCTGTAGAGCTGGCATCACGACCCTCAATGACGTCATCGTTACCTGCGATAATGTTCATAACCACTAATATTAATATACTCTTTTTTGTTTGCCCATGGGAGACGGTACAGTGGAAGACACATCAAGCTATACTCTGTGGAACCCTGTCGCAATACATAGTACCAAAGGATGTATAACTTGATGTGGCCACTGTACATAATTTCCAAAAAGTCATAATACGTTAATTAAGTACAAAGTGAATTGTGCCATTAAAATTTACGATAGTTATCAATTTTTTTATATCGTTATAATTTCTGATTAAAATGCTAGCGATATTAAAACCACTGTTTTGTAACATTTATTGATTGATTACAATACTACCATTATTATCATTACAAGTCATGAAATGGTTACTTCATGGACTGTAAGAAATAGAAAATATATTCTTGTTTCACTTTGGTACATATCGAATTTTATTTACACATCGTTGTGAAATTTTTTAAAGTTATATAAGCGTATGATTATATCTGTGCCATTACGCACGAAGGCCATAGATGAATATTTCTTACTGAATACTTTCAAAAAGACCTCCATAACGTTTGCCCCTTAGTTTAATTTCATGCTTAAATTCTTTACAGAACCAGAAGAACCGACATTTATAACTTCCCGACGAGGATGTCGAATGATCAAGGTAGGTAAGTACCATTACAGTCTCCGCACCGACTACAAAGGTCCAAGAAAACGTTGGGTCTGCGGCAAATGGAGCACAGGCTGTAGAGCTACCATCATGACCATCAATGACTTCATCGTAACCCATAATAAAGATCATTCTCATTAGTTATTCACAAGTTTTTTTTAATAGCCTATAGGCTGTCCCACTGCTGGGCAAAAGGCCTCCCCTCCTCCTTTCCATTTTCCCCTATCCTCGGCGTCCTTATACCATCCTTTTTGGAAGTGGTCGATATCGTCCTTCCACCTACGCCTGGGCCTGCCTCGGCGCCGCTTCACATTCATATCACATTCACAAGTTCCGTAGCCGAATTCAGTGGGCCCCAAGTCTTAATTGGGGCTCGCATCGTAACAATACAATTGTTATTATCACTTGTATTGAATAATACTATGATGAGACATCTTTCTGGTTTTCTTTCTTTCACCCCCTTTTCTTCTTTCTGTTAGGGTATGAGGCTCGAACTATTGCTGTCCACTTTTTGCAATCTTGTGCTGTCTCTTCAAGTTCATGCCAGAACATTCGGATTGTTGCTGCCTCGCTTCCAATTGACCGGCGGCGCCACGTGGATTGTGCTGAAATATGGAGAATATACAATGTGAAAATATGTTTATGTTTCATTTATTTTATTTCTGGATACAACACTCAGATAGATGTTATTTATGGTTAAAATTAAAAGGTTTAAAAATTGAACTTTTATATCAGATCTAAACTAAAACATGCTTATTAAATCCTTTGCAGTAAAACAGGAACAAACGCCAGTGTTTATAACTTCAGTCCGAGGATCTCGAATGATCCAGAGTGGCAAGTACCGGTACGGTCTCCACACCAAATGCAAAGGTCCAAGGAAACGCTGGGTTTGCGGCAGTTGGAGCATCGGCTGTAGAGCTACCATCATCACCTTCGATGACGTCATCGTTGACCACAAAAATAAGCATTGTCATTAGTTTTTAGGGTTGGTTCACATATTACGGCTGAATATGGCTACGTAATGGATGCAAAACCGATAGGTATGTAGCGCAAATACTACAATTATTAGTAGTGACAGAGTATCAAAAAGAAAATATATGTTATTTTGTGCATTTTGGATTTTATTTATACAGACTGAATAAGCGCATTAAATTATAAAAAGTTGCATTCACTGGTGATGTAATACATATATTGCAACTAGTATGGTCAGTATTAAGGGGTATATAATATCGTCAAAGCGCCGTGTCTTTGTAATCTTAAAGCTCTATCTAAACAAAATTTCGAGGCAGGCCCTGAATATTTTTTCTGAATACGACACTGTCAATGATCAACAAGGGATCATTTATGGTTAATATAATTTAAATCAGACTCCCGTGACCTAAACATTAAAAACTAATAACGTGCTTTAAAAATATTCGCAGCAACAGAGGAACCAGTGCCAGCATTCATAACTACACGCATAGTTATGGATGTTGGCACTAAATCTGTGCCACACCGCTACGTACGAAGCAGTGGCGTGCACAGGCTTTGCCGATAAGGTATGCAATTTACCTATCCAGACATTCCAAAAGAAAATAAAAAAATACTGTTAAAAACAACAACAAATACAAGCGTCCTCGAAAATAATCGACAATGTAAATATCATTAATGTCAAAGAGAAATTACCACTTATTGAAGATTTCCAATTTGCCATATAATACGATACGCGGTGAAATCACAGCAATATTTTGAAAATTCAAAGCATTTTGATCTAGCTGGGTTGTCGGTAAGCTCAGCTTATATTTACGCACACCACTACAAAGAATACGCACGTTTACGAAGTTAAAGAGGTGCGTGCCTGATTGGCTGATCTTTTATATGTGTGTGTAGATCGGAAGCATGGCGAATGACTGCTTCCCCACCAGAGCGTTGAATTATCTTGCTTGAGTAATGTGGCTGAATGGCGCTGATGATACTCTGATTTACAGCTAGATAGAGTGAAATGGAAAAACTAGCTAGCATTTTACTTCCGCAGACTTATAAATAGTAGATGTACTGATACCTTGTTATTATTTATATGAAAATACACAGGGTATGCTCTGCAAATGGCATATACGGTGTGCACGCCATAGATGAGTAGGTACCTACTTATCTTTTGAAATTAGACTTCCATAAAGTTTGGCCTTAGAATAATGACATGCTTAAAATTATTTACAGTAACAGAAGCACCGGTGTTCGTAACTTCCCGTCGAGGATCTCGAATGATTCAGTTAGGCAAGTACCGGTACGGTCTCCACACCGGATGCAAAGGCCCCAGGAAACGTTGGGTTTGTGGTAGCTGGAGCTTCGGATGCAGAGCCACCATCATTACCGTCGATGGTGTCATTGTTGACCAAAAAAATGAGCATTGTCATTAATCATTAAGGCCGGGTCACATAATATGGCTGCAGGGAATATGCATAGAATTTTGATTTTTTTATATTTATTAACCTATTTTTTTAATATTTTTTTTTTAATATTTATTGACGCCAATTATTAGTAATGAATGCGTTCCATTATGGGGTATCAAAAAGAAAATATATTTTTGTTTCACTGTTACCATCATGGATTTTATTTACACACACGGTTATGAATAAACGCATAAAATTATAAATTACTTGCGTTTACTAGAGATATAATGAATATATATTGCAACCAGCTGAGTCCTGCCTCGTTTCTGGTCGTGTCCTTGGAAATCCTGTACAAAAAGTTATAAAGCTCTACACAAAATTGTGATACTTTTTTTTAATAATGTTTTTATTAATTTTAATTTTTCGTGAATGTTCAAAATTTCACCTTAATTCTTCGGACTTTCCTCTTTGCTCTTGATTATTTTTTCTGAATAGGACATTGTACGGGCTAGGGGCCTCCATTTAAATAACAAGGTATTTAAATGGAGGCCCCTAGCCCGTACAATGTCCTATTCAGAAAAAAAAGGTATAATAGCCCATACTCTTTTCACCAAAAAAAAACGTTCGAAACGAATCGAAAAATTATAGCGGTACTGAAGTCCAATGTGTGAATTATGACCGTCGTGCCGACCGAAAAGTGGAACAGATCTGAGGTACGAATACTCTTCCTCTAGGGTTAATTAATGTCTACAATAAGGGATTGTACCATCATAAATCAGACTCCCGTGATCTAAACTTTAAAAACTAATTACGTGCTTATAAAATCCTTTGCAGTAACGGAAGAACGGGTGCCACTATTCGTAATTTCCAGCCGAGGATCTCGAATGATCCAAGTGGGCAAGTACCGGTACGGTCTGCGTACCGGTTACACGGGGGCAAGGAAACGCTGGGTTTGCGGCAGTTGGAGCATCGGCTGCAGAGCCACCATTATCACCATCGATGACGTCATCGTTGTCCACAAAGATGAGCATTGTCATTAATTATTCAGGCTGGGTCACATTAATACGGCTGCAGAATGGGTATTGCCGGCAATTAATGTCACAGTCTTACCAATCTATAGAAGTATTTATATTGAGTTAATATGTTCCAATTATCAAGCGTTTCAAGGGTTAATATCTCCGCATTCGGCTGAGGTCCGCGCTGCATGATCAACTTTTTCAGAAAGCCCTCCTCGAGCTGTATCGTTATAGATTGGAGCGGCGACTATATGTCCCAGTGGACCCAGGCACAAAACATTTTAAAGGATACATTGGTCTAAAAAAAACAACATGAACTTGAATCTAATTCGGGACCTAGGTACAATTTTATATTCGTTTATTGAAAGGTCTCTGCTTGTTTGTATTGGTTTATTTACTCGTATAATATTTATTTATTTTGATGTGCATATATTATATAATATAGATTTCTTCGTCTTGTTAAGGGAAACATATATGTAAATTGTTGTTTAATTTAATATGGCTTGCAAATTTTCAAGATTATTAAATTTAGTGGTAGAGTGTTCCTAGAATATGCTAAACAAACAAAAGATTTCATTATTCTTTTTAGTGTTCAATTATTAAAAAACTTATATGAAACAATCGTAGTTTAGATTCTATTCTTCAGGTAGAAAATCATGATTTTTTAAATAGTTTCAAAATTATCTTACACCTACTGCTTTGCATGTTTATGTCTTAGGAGCCATAGCTCCTGGCATGCCACCATCAAATGATGGTGACCTAGTCGAGCCCGCTTTGCAATGGCAAAGCCAAAAAATGTGTAATGACACATTGCGCTTTAGTATACTTACAAGAAAAAAAATTACAGATGTAACATTGAGTTTTACTTACAGTGGCAATGTGGACAGTTTCTTTACGAGGGAATCCAGTTATTCAGCTCGGGGGATACCGGTACTGCCTGAGGCAAGAGCTGACTGGCTTCAAGAAGCAGTGGAGGTGTGCCAAATGGTCTAGGGGATGTCGAGTGGCCATTACCACCCTTGAAAACAAGATTATCAGTATTAGAAATCGGCACAATCATTGATACTAAGGCCTTATTGACAATTCCTTATGTTTCTACTAAGGATTGATAATTTTTATATTTTTAATACAAAAGCACGCAAACATCGAGAATATTATTGTTATTAAGAAAATTTTGAATGAAACTAATAGAAAGAAACAAATAGATGTAGATGTAAGGTCGCAATGTCTACCCGTAAGAGAGGATACAGCTGAAAGTTTTGCCTGAAACGGACATAAGACAGAAGAATATAAAAAGAAATAAAGATGGTGACTGTGTGACGCTGTTTGGATACTCGTATTCTGCAATAGAAATAAGTGAGATAAAAAGTTAACACTATTTTATACATACTACTTTTAAAAAAAATTGGCGTAGGTTTCAAATGAGCGGAAAAGAATCTTTGATAAACACTTAACACATTGATATGAATTCAGTAAGTACTTATAATTTTAGGATTATAAGTTTAAAGTAGGTAAGTATTGTGTTGTCTCTGCCAAAGAATTTCAATATTAGATACCCCATCGTTTACGGTGAAGTTTGATCTCTACTGTTTTCTTTAATAATTTCTATACGCATTATTTTTAATTTGCTTCCAGTTTTACATGTTTTTAACTATATTTCTTAGTTTATAAAAGTTAAGCTCAGTCAATTTTAATTATATATATTATAATTTACGACTATCATTGTCCTAAATTATTCTAGTATATATTATAGTATAGGTACATGTGTATTATAATTTTAAAATGATTACATTCTTAAAATCTAAACTTCTTGTTATCTATTACAAATTATGTCATCAAAATTTCATTACAATTGAATTTGTTTTTTGTTTTGATTATTTTAATAAGCCTTTTTATTGTCAATCACAGAATTCAAATGTACGAGATTTGCCGAGTTCGCGATATCAAAACGAGGCAAACAGGTCATTATGTTCGAAGGACATCGGTTTGCTTCAAGAGATAACAAACCTCTCATACTTGGCGTGAGGAAGACCTGGAGGTGCATCAAGTGGACTTCAAAAGGCTGCCGCGTCGATCTTGTCACTATTGATGACAAAATCATTAAGATTAGAAATAAACACAATCACTGACTTTAATGTTTCTTTATATCTCAAATTCTTTTGCTGCGTCGAGAATTTTTTTTAAATGTTTGGGGTAGATCCGCGTTTGACCTCAATCTTACCTGATGATCTTATCTTATCTTATGATTGGGGGCCGGGAATAACCCAGCGACACTTCGACCCTTGAGGATCTTGTGTGCCACCCCATTTTACACACTGGTCACAATGTACGTAAGTCTTCGAAAAATACGAAAAAAACTCATTGGCACATGACACTGCACTGTTTCGAACCCGGACCTCCCGCATGGGAGTCCGGTGTCCTAGCCATTGTGCCACTGACGCTCTAAAACCTACCTGATGATAACTAACGATGAGGTAGAGGATGGAGCAGGCAGACCCAGTAAATGCCTATTCATTCTTACTATATGAAGATTGCAAAAGATATTTCTAAGACCATATCTCCTGAGATGAGTTACTTCTTTCGGCACAATTATTTCCTATCCTCAGTATTACTATTAGAATTCACAATAGATAAAGTACCGAGCTTAGCATGTTCATCAGCATTTAATACTATGCTTCTTACTGAGTTACGTTGACCTTTAACTGTCAATTTCAAATTGTGAGTAATTTAGCTAAATTCATTAATCAATTTCTTAAAATGTACCTACTTGTGAACTTGTGGAATACCTTTATTTACATAATTATAATATGTATTTTTGTGCTGCCCATTGATTTCAGAATACAAATATACAATGCCAACTTTCATGTCATCGCATCGAGGGAACCCAATCATGTTGTACGCCGGACACCGGTACTGGCTTCACCGTAACAGCAATATGAAGAGGAACTGGCGCTGTGTCAAATCTCCTGCTGGTTGCCGAGTCGGCATCATGACTTTAGGAGATGTTGTCGTTAAGATAACAAATGAGCATTCGCATTGACCATAGACAAAGTGAGAACGAGACAAATTGAGAAGAAGCGACAAAGACTAGGGCACGAAACTGCGGAGAAAGCGTCGCCGGATCGAATACACCTCTGGACCAGGACATAGGTTAGGATTAGTTTCTTACAAAAGAGTGTATTTGTTATGGCACCGAAGTTATATAATGCTTGCTTATCGTATGGTTAGTGGCCAACCTATTTGTCAGAGTTTTTCAGGCCACCCGTAGGGCCTCTGACATGGCTTAACGACTGCTGTCGAACGACAACAACCAGGACCGACTGCTTAACGTGCTTTCCGAGGCACGGAGGAGCTCAGATGAAATATGCCACTAGCGGTCACCCATCTAGGTACCGACCGCGCCAACGTCGCTTAACCTGCACGATCACTTTCGGACCGTCTCGGACCGAGCGAAATCCATACGAGAGTCTAACTGTTTAAACTCATTTAAGCGCGAGCTGAACAAACTGCTAGTTGACAAGACATATTATTAAGTAAATGATTTTTTAAGTGACAAAGATATTTAATCAGTGATTGCCCCATTTTTATTAATCACGTCCGATCTATGTGTATGTCCATAATCAGTGTTTAGTGAATTAATACTACTACTACTATTACTTACTATTAATACTACTACTACTAGTCAACTGTTTAATTTAATTTTAATAATTTATATAATATTGACATTATTTGTATGTCAAACGACGGAGCATAGTGATACCAACTCATTTAAACTGTATACTTACTTATTATTACCTATGTTCACGAATAAATGATTGATTGATTGATTGACCATTGTGGTAGACCACTCCAAGGCACAGTCAGCCAGTTGGAGTGGTTTGTAACAAAAAAAATGGCAGCAATACTACTGGTGATTAGAGATAGTACCTATCTATTAATTCTAAAAGACTGTCATAGTGATCTGTTTTTGAAATGTATAGGATAATAAATTATAATAGAAATAAAATAAGTATATTAAATATTATAGAATTACCACAAATAAAATAATTTTGTTTCTTTGCTTATTCGTAATGTTTTATTGAAATTATGAGAGTAATTATGATTTTGAAATTGATTTTAAAGTTTTGTAGAGCCATCGAATTTGGAACAGACAGATCTTGCTCAACAATGGGGGGGGGGGGGGGGGGGGGGGGCTTATGCAATTAAAGACAGCTCGATGGTCGCATGGTGGACGGGTGGTGGACGATAACATCCGACGACGATATCGTTAAAAGGTAGCCCAGAACCGTTTAACATGGCGCGCGAAAGAGAATGATTGTGTGTTTATTTAGGTAACTGATTTACGAGTACCTATAATACACAGTTCGTTTTTTCCGTTTCGTTATAGTTTTCGACCTAAAGTTTTATATTCAAATATAAGGCATGAGGACAAACGCACCACCAGTACCCATAAATATTGAAAATAAAATGTGTCGCGTCGTGTCGGCCATAAAGAATAGCACCACCCCAAATCTTCCCGTGAGTGTCGTACGAGGCGACTAAGGGTCTTTGTGGAGACTATAATACATCTAGTAGACGGCGATAGGCTCGCCACCTATCACATTTGTCCACCAAATCTTAAGACGAAAAGTGGGAAACCTATGATGAAGATCGTTCCTCTGTCTACCCTCTCAGGGATTACGGACGTGAGAGGTGGGGGCAGATGGGAATTAAAATTACACCCCCACGCAAGGTCCGTGGGGGCAGAAGATGACACAAAAATTTCCATCCACCCCCACGCGTGGGGGGAGCTACGTGGGGGTGGATGGTAATACTCCGTTGTGCTATGCTATTATGCTATGAAAATAAAACTAAATCGCAAGACGTAGTGCATATTGCTCTACCTGGATAAAATAAAAGAATACTATACTTACGATTCACAGGGGCTGTGTTTACGTCATCAAAGTTCGGGAAGCCAGTGATACTGTTGGATGGGTTCCGGTTTAACCAGCACAGTAGCAGCAAGGGCCAGCGAGGGTTCTTCGTATGTACCAAGTGGGCCATGGGCTGCAGGGCTAGTATTCGGACGTATAATGAGGAGATTATATCCATCAAGAATGAACATAACCATTCCTAAAGCAACCACAGACGTTATAATAATTTCATAATGAAGAAACTACGAAGCAAACGTTACCAGATATCTTACCCCTGATGACATGTGATCCATTTTGGTGAATGACACATAAGGCTCAATTTACATTGCCGCGGAATGGAATGGAAGCGAATTTTCGCAACGTAATTGTACATAGCATAATGAACTTTATGTCAATAGTGTAACATACAAACTAAATACGCTTTACCGCAGGGGAATTCTCTAGAATGCGCGAGGATTCCCCGGAAGACGCGCGACCTCTTTTTTGGCTCGTATTTAGTTTGTATGTTACACAATTGACAAAAAGTTCATTATGCTATGTACAATTACGTTGCGAAAATTCGCTTCCATTCCATTCCGCGGCAATGTAAATTGAGCCTAAAGCTAACTGTGGAACCCTGTCGAATCTTTTTTTTGTTATTTATTATTCCTTGACATTTGTATTAATGTGTATATGAAGTTGAAGGGACAAAGTACCTGACAGGCCATCAATGTACATACAAGGTCATCAATGTACCTGACAGGTCATCAATGTACATACAAGGTTTTAAGTTAATTGAAGTGGTTAATAGAGGACATTAGTAATGTGCAAAATTATTAGTATTATGTCGATCTCCTTACCTAAGGACAATGTGGCACCTAAGTGGCAACTTATGCCCGTGTGAATCTAGATGTTTACGAGAGGCTGGGTAACCGCCACACGTACAACACCCGTAGCGCCAACAGGCTAGCCGCTGTGCAGCTCACTCTGCAGAAGGCCACTAAGACGATCCACGCCATAGGCTCGCGTTTATAATAGGATCCCCGGGGATATAAAACTTGCTCCGAGCGAGTGGACTTTTAAAAAGAATTTAAAGAAATCACTTGTCGAGCAATCCTATTATTCTTTCAATGAATTTTTAGAGGTCAAGTGTAACAATGAATAATTAATTTGACATAATAATATTATAATTGACATTGTTAAATAATGTATTATTTTCCTGTGTATTATATTCCTCCGGGAGTTTGTGTATTTGTATTTGGTTAAGTGTGTTACGTTTAGCTACCTAGCTAAACGTATACTGTTTCATTATGGGGAAAAATAATTCCCCGTGGTCCAACCAGTTGGACATTGTGGTTGTAAAACCACCACCACGTCGGGTAACGACCCCATTCTATACATAAGTCGTAATATGTATGTTTCATGAATCGCACAGTTTCCCCTAGGTGAGACCTTGCTATTTTTATTTCAGAGAACAATAAATCTATCTATCTATCTTTTGTAACATGGAATTTTAGAAATTGGTTTGTTTGGTTTGTATTCCTGTTATATTAAAAAGTGATTGATTATTATGCAGTTTTAGTTAAACTTAAATGTGACATCTTTTACAAAGTTAGATACTCATATTCTTTAAGAAATATAATTTGTGGCTAGTCCCATCGGATGTTACACAGTTTTGTATGAAACGTGCAGTTCGAGTAAAGAATGTGAAAATTAGTACACATCTTTGGTCTATAATCGTATCGGTCATTGACATCGTATCTGTTACGTACATATTAAAAAAAATATTTAGCCATGATTAAGTACTTACCACATTTTGTTTCAGCTCCAGTAATTTTAACATCACGAACAGGGAAGCCATGTTTGCTATACGACAATAACAAATTCCACTTGCATGACATTAAGGGCCCGAAGGTAATGTGGAGGTGCTCTCGATGGAGGAATGGTCTCTGCAGAAAGTGTATTACCACCATCGGACACGACGTGGTGAAGACCGGCAAACCTCATAATCATGCAAATCTTATGTAATTAAATAAGTGTGTGTAGAGCTCACATGCACGGAAAAAAAATCTCGTAATAGTTGTAACGGTACGCTTTCGGCAGGTTCCCGAAAGCTGTCGTTACATACAAATACCACATAATTGCACTGTTTTACATAGTTTTCATCTTAAAGTTGAGAATGTCTAGGTTATCTGTCGGTTTGTTTACGTTCTCGTTGACATTTAGATTTTTAATTATTTTCTTGGCACAAGTCCTTTTACGTGGAACGGAGAAAGCACGTAAATGATTTTGCTAAGTGACATAGGGCCTTTATTTCATAACACTTCCATTATGAATGATAAAAGACAAAGCTGCCAAAAAAAATCGATATTGTCTATAGTTCTTTTCATTCTTGGACGGAGAGCATCGCCTTTTCCAAAATGTGAAAGAATTTGCCTCCAAAATGAAGAATAGCACTCTTAGAAGGCTAGCCCTTCGTTTTCTCTAATCTAATCTAATTCGTGTTTTCATTAAGTTTTCCCCAAGTTCTGCCAATTTTTCTTTGTTTGGAAACCACATGGTCATCGCAGGTCATGTCTCAAGGACATGCACCAAGGTAAAGCAGTGCAATTGATTTGCTTCAGACGGGACATATGACTTTTGGGATTTCATTGTTTTTCAATGTGATGGACTGAAGCTTTAAGGCTGACGGAAAGATGTCCCTGGCCAACCAGGAAGGATACCTGCAGTCCTGTCTATGTAAACCATAATCCTGTGTTATGTACCTGTGGTGTTTCCGGCCAACATAATATGATGGTCGTTCTGTTTATCTCGTGTAAATCATATTTTTGTACAGCTGTATGTAGTTAACCGTAAGGTGGTAAATTAAACCGAATTTAATAGAAGTCAAACCATACTTTTTATTTAATTCAGTGAGGACCATGGGAGCGGTGATTTCTTAATTTTATTATACCTTTCACAGTTAGTATAAACTGTGTGGCGCTCGACTTCTTGTTTAAACCAATTCCATTGGTTGATTTTCTAAAAACATAATAGGAGATCACCGTGCCTACTCAAAACCATATATGTAATCATTGAGCTCACCACATACCGAGCAGCCGCGGGCATATTGTACCTGATAGTTCTCTTACTTTAAAACCCAGGCTATATAGTAACGAGAAATCAAGACAATTGTTCATATTATTATAGTATCCATTACGAGTACAATATTTTATAGCATCCATTACAAAAAGAACAATTGTCCTAATTTTAAACTATTACGATTTTTTTCCGTGTGAGTACGATTAAGTGAAGGCGAGAGGCGGGCATAGAGAGTGACATCAGTGGTGATCATTCAAGCAATTAAAAATATCCAGATTATGTTACACCCCAGTGACAGTGATAAGACATTTGGTTTATTTTAGTTTCTAAGCATTATTGCGTTCCACTGTTAATAAAATGCGCTGCTGTCCTGTACAGCGTAGAGCAGCCTTTCCCAAAGTGGGCGATAACGCCCCCTTGTGGGCGCTGCAGGTCTAAAGGGGGGCGGTAAGAGACCCAGAAAAAAAATGGGGGCGTTGTGTAGAGGCTTGGGGGGTGATTTGTAATTTCATTTAGCTAAGAGTTCTCTTAGACACCGACTGCATGAGCTCTCGACTCTCAACTACAACTTGTGAACATCAACTAATATTAGTTAAGAGATTGCTCAAACTCGGTTCGCTATTTCTCTCCGCGTAGTTCATATATCTGTCCTGTTTTATTGAATATATGAAATAAAAATCATGTCAATCGGTCGCTTCGTTTCGAAATGAAAGTAGACACAAACAAACAAATAAAAAGGTAACAGACATACTTTCGCATTTTAATAGTTATTAGTACTCCTAGATAGGTAATTTTCGTAGATAGTAGACCGCGGGCAATCATGTTTTAACAAGTTTTTGTTAAATAACCTGAATTGTGCATTCCTGTAAAATGGGGGCGCTAAAAAATAATTTATTCTCAAAGTGGGCGGTAGACAAAATAAGTTTGGGAACCCCTGGCGTAGAGTGTGTCTAGAGTCTAGAATTCGTAGAGTGTCTACGCCGTACCGTCATTAAAAAGTAGGTAGAATTTTTTAAGTTCCAACGTAGATAGGTTATTAAGGAATTACTGGGATTTTGGGATCATTAAGTAGCGAAGTTGTTCATAGTGATATTATAGATAAATAAAATATTACAAAAATGTTACAATAAAATGCTGGAGTTCCGTATCAAGTGTTGAAATTTCGTTCTTTTATCGACATAATTTTCTATAACCATCAACGTGTAGTATTCGTATAAATACGAATATTTCGTTATCTTATTTTATTTAGTTTGACAACGTATAAGCGTATAAGCCTCGCGATACAGCGGGCCAGCCTCCTCGGGATAGAAAGAAGGAACCTGGGTCAGGTCTTTTACTTGTAAAATAGTTAGGTATTTTGTAATTTAAGCTTAAGTATTTTATTGTTATTTTACTATTCCTTCTTTGTTCAATAAATGCCCACTTTGACAACTACATAAGTATGGTTTTTTTAATATTTTTGAAAAATAGCGTGTGTTTAAGCAACCATCAAATATTTTTCAGACTTAATCTTTAATTGACTTGATAAAGTGTATGGATTTAGGATCAGAGAAGTGAATTTATTAAATCTAAATTGCGATTTATGTGTTGATTATGTTAAGTGATTCGATTGATGTGTAACACAATTTGAAACTTACTAAGCTACTCATGCTTAGTAAGTGTCAAATTGTGTTTACTTTTAGTTACTAATTGTTCAACAACAAGAGTTTCTGTGACATCATTCGTCTTAGATAATAGGCAATAGTGCAGTTTGATTATAAAGAGTACAATTTAAATAATTGAACTTTTTTTCACGCATCGATTTTAAATCGTAGTACCATTTCCATACTATTTTCACAAAGGTTGCCATTATTTAAACTTAAATTAATTTTTTAAAATTAAATTTCATTAAAATTTCATATTTAAATTCTATTAATTCCTATTTCAAAACATTTCCATACTATTTCAATAAAGATTACTCATTTAAAATCGAACTAGTGCACAATTATATTCTCGACTTATGCATGATAATTTATTTAAATAAACGGAGAATAGTATCACATCGCACCGATTCTGGGGTATCACTCGCTAAACGAAACGTCACTCCGACTCTTACATAATTTAGCACTTGAGCGAACGTGACAGTTTCATTAGGTTTAACGGCCATGTGGGAATCGATGCCACTGAATACGTTTCTAATGTTTTATCCTTGCATTCTAGTCCCGGGGCTAATGTACACAATATCCAAGTACGGCAGGCCAGTGATCCTCTACGGGCCGGGTCGGTTCAACATACACAGCGAAAACGGGCCCAAGTCCATCTGGAGATGCGTGAAATGGAGTGACGGCTGCCGCGCCTGCCTCACCACCATCGACCACGTTCTAGTTAAGATTGCTGACATACATACTCATATGTAACTCTCTCTCATTTAAACTCTATTATTCTTACCTGACATTCCGCCATCGAACTACCAGATAAGAGGCAAGGAGGTCCCCTTATCTAGTGGATATTCCATGATTAGCGTCTGTATTTCCCGAAACATACAAACTTGGGATCTTCAAGATAAGAGCGAATAGATATTTACAAGGTTCACGTGATCCATCCTTGATCGAATGAGATTATTATGGTCAAACGCAGGTCTAGTCCTAATAATATAACAGTCTGCGAATCCTAAACGCGGTATAAATGTAATCTTGTTAAAATTTCCAAAAATAATAGCCCAATAGGTATCACTTGTCATATATTCCAAAGACGAGTTACTTCATTACTTGTGTACTTACTTCCTCCATCACATCTGATTTTTCCAACTTTCATATTTGTACTTCTTTCAATTTCGTCTATGTATTCTTTCAGGTAAGTAAACACTTCACTTTTATGTTTAATCATGTACGTTTCAGTATAATGTACGAGTAACAGTTTAATATAGGATCATGGAGATTAATATTGTATTCATAGGTCGATGTACCGTGTTCTATATACGTTTACATAATGTAAGTACTTACGTCTATTTATTTGTTTGTTGTGTAGGCAAATGTGTTTATTGTAATCGTAATATTAATATACGAGTATTTAATCATTCTAGAAGTTTTATTTTGAAAACGTGGGCAACTAACTTTTGACTTTGGATATTTATAAATAATTTTATTTTGGACTGTATAGTATAGACGATGAACATTTATGTCAATTCAAGCCAAGTCAGTACAACAAATTAGCCTAACATTAAGTACCACAGAAAATAATGGTCTGTACTGTAAACATTGGCTTGTACGAATAATAAAGCTGCTTGACAACTTGTACTTTTATAGTCTGTATTATGGAGATCGCTAAAATTAGCTAACAATGTATGTTCTTATTATTTAATATGAGGAGGAGCTCGTAGCCTAGTTGTGAGCACGGTCCGAAAGTGATCGTGCAGGTTAAGCGACGTTAGGCGCGGTCTGTACCTGGATGGGTGACCGTTAGTGGTATATTTCATCTGAGCTCCTCCGTGCGTCGGAGAGCACGTTAAACAGTCGGTCTCGGTTGTTGTCGTTCGACAGCAGTCGTTAAGCTATGTCAGAGGCCTACAGGCGGCCTGAACAACTCTGACAAATAGGTTGGCCATTAACTATACGATAAGCAAGCAAGCAAGCATTTAATAGGACTCTACAATGACGTAGCATAGTTGTTCATTTACCCCATGCTGTCAGCCACCGCAGTTCACTGAAGTGCGAAGCTAACTAAGCTAACAGCTCCACAGATGCAAGCTACAAAATATAACTTAGCATCGTATTGAATATATTTTTGTTATTGAAAATCCAAAATTCCACAGATATAGTCATGACGACTTCTCGGAAAGGCAAGCCGATGTTGCGAAAGGGCAACTTCCGTTTCTACCAGCACAGCAGTCACAAGAGTGGCCATCCGAAGTGCTTGTGGGTCTGCGTCAAATGGTGCACTGGATGCCGAGGGTCCATTACGTCTTTTGATAATGAGATTATTAAGATTAATAATGTACATAACCATGATTAGAGCTGATTTAGGTTATTGACATATTGGGGTCGATTTATAGTATAAAGACTTTGAAAGACAATGTTATCCAGCTTCTGACGTACGCCGATATGCTTTTGGTATCGGCCATATATTCAACACATAAAGGATTAGCTAATAAAAACAGCAAAACCGTCTCCTGAAGACCAGGGCTACGCACGGTTGCACGCCGGGCCTACGTTGGGTCGTTTGTTCACCGTCCGGCGCTGCTGGAGGACCGCGCCATACATAACTGTCAGATCTTGGGGTAAGGCCATAGATGGCCCGCTATCATTCTCCGGGTTGTCCTCACACTGTAATTACATAGGACAGGTCCAATTTGGGAGATAAGGTTCTTCATTGATCCTTTTACCATGATTATTAAGATGATATATTGCTAAAGCATTATTTTAGAAATAGAAATATATATTTGTAATTTATTTATTTTATATTATGCTATGTAATTCTTATATTACCTATAGGTAATGTAACACAAGTATAAATTTTAACTATATTCCAACTTTCATTTTTCAACCTTCGTAACTTGATTTGGTGTAAATTATAGAATCTAAGAAAGTATAGAATTGGTGGTACAGTGTGTATTTTTATTTGCAGAGATGAAAAAGGCGTGGTATTCAATGTCCATACGCGGTAATCCGGTGTTGAATGTCGGTAAATACCGGTACCACCGACAGCGGTACAGCCGGTACCATAGACCGGAGGTCCAGTGGCTGTGTGAGCGGTGGACCCGGACCGGGTGTCGAGCGTCTGTTGTCACTCTCAATGAGATGGTCATTCGGGCCAAGAATATGCATAATCATTGAACAATCATTTACTAACGTTTTCCTGAACTACGTTTGATCAAATGTATCGATTTGCCGAATTTTCGTTTCGTTTCATCGAAAGTTTATCTACGTTGTTTACACTCGCTTCGCTTGCTTTGCATTTTTATTATAAAATCACCTAACCTAAAGCATCTTAAATATCTTTTTTTTCTTTTTTAAATAAATAACTTTAGACGAAATGAAAATTCAGCGTAACGATATCTCTGTACAGATACACTCGGT
Organism: Hofmannophila pseudospretella; assembly: GCA_947369225.1. Classification (NCBI taxonomy): domain Eukaryota; kingdom Metazoa; phylum Arthropoda; class Insecta; order Lepidoptera; family Oecophoridae; genus Hofmannophila; species Hofmannophila pseudospretella. The sequence goes on along the minus strand of OX376321.1, from coordinate 3,842,710 downwards.
CAAATCAATTGTATTTCGGACAAAGAATCTGACCCTTACTTTTTAACTAGGGCAGTAGATCGCCTGTAGCAGGCGATAGCTTTTAGAAAGGCAGCCAGGCAATGGGGTTAATAAAAGTTTTAAACAGGTGGGTATTTTGCCCCAATTTAGTGATACTTATATCGAATGAAAGCTCTGAACAATCGTAATAAAAGGTAATTATATTATCAGTAGTCTTTACTTAATTTAATGTTTGTGAAACTAGCTTGTAGCTCGATGACGGTTGTAGGTACTTGTATTTTTATTTAAGCACTCATAGTTGAAATTAATCAGTGTAAGCTTAGCAAATAAATACTGCTTGAAGTGTGGAGTTTTGAAAGTATCATTCTTTTACTTTTTCAATGTACCTATATTCACCATAAGGATCTGTCCTGTTTCTGAATTCTAATAGAAACAACTCACCAAGAGTGTATAGGTGCTGGATAGAGTTTCGTAAGCGTTAATAAAAAATATTTGGCAGTCGACTTCGTACAATTTGTTCCAAATTAACTACACTACAACTTTGTCGAATTCTATTTCACAACGTAACTTTGGTACTGTGCCTGTTATGATTTGAATAAACCCTGCCCAAGTTCTTACCATATTATTAAGGTAAAACGTTCCGGTCATGAGAAGCTTTTTGGTCAAAAGATGTCGCCACCGAGAATGTGCGACCTGAAGTGCTATTTCGAAAATAAAATGCACTATTTGGCAAACAGCCTATTAATGTCCCCGCTGTTGGGGCACAGGTCTCCCCTTGAACAAGGGGGTACGGGTCATGATCCACCAAGCGGGTCCAGTGTTGATTGGTGGATTTCACACGCCTTCGAAAACTTTTTATTTCCTCAGACATGCAGATTTCCTCACGATGTTTTCCGTCGCCGTTAGAGCAGTAGGTAAATGTACGTAAGTCTTCGAAATAATCCGAAATCTCATTGGAACATGGAATTGCATGGTTTCGAACCCGGACCTCCCGCATGGGAGTCCGGCGTTTTAGCCACTAGGCCACCGACGCATCTAATGTATAGCATCTATCAAATTTCTGCAATCTAAACCTAGACCTTAACGCATTTGCCATAGCCTTAATTTGAATTGTACTTAGAATTTTAAGAGGCAGTATACTATAGCTAGAGGCTGACTATACAACGTTACAGCGAATAGAGGAAGTAATTTAATAAGTAGTTGCCTTTTCTTCTTTTCAGGGAATTCAAACCGTAAAATTAAAAAGGACGGATACCGGTACTACGCTTTCAAGTCTACCGGAAACGAGGCAAAATGGCGGTGCGAACGCTACAATTCTCATAATTGTAAAAATTTCTTCACTATTGAAGACTAAGTGGTCGTAAAGTCTTCTTTCAAGCTTAACCATCCAATCTGAAGACTTTTTAATCCTATTTTCCGTTAGACATGCTGTTCCTTTCTACGACATAGCTCTAGATCAGCCTTTTCCAAAGTGGGCGATAACGCCCCCTTGTGGGCGCTGCAGGCCTAAAGGGGGGCGGTAAAAGACCCAGAAAAAAAATGGGAGCGTTGTGTAGAGGCTTGGGGGGTGATTTGTAATGTCATTTAGCTAAGAGGCCTCTTAGACACCGACTGCATGAGCTCTCGACTTTCAACTACATACAACTCATTGGCAGGTGTAGCCCGTAAGAGTTAACTTGAGACCTGAGCGCCGTTGTGTATTACCGACTGCGCTCAGGTTTCAAGTTAACTCTTGCGAATTATAGTAAAAGTCTCGTTTAGAATTAATGTTTAACCTCCGCTAATATAGCTCACAATAATTAATTAATTTAATTTGAAGTTATAGTCGTTTTTAAGTAGGGGAAAAAATGGGGGCGCTAAAAAATAATTTATTCTCAAAGTGGGCGGTAGACAAAATAAGTTTGGGAACCCCTGCTCTAGATAGAGATGATGATACATTTCTCTAGCAGCATTACCAGATATAATCGACATAGAGAAGTACTTTGTGTATAACAAAGTACTTAGTATAGTAAATTAAATAAAAAATATAGGTTGGTGAGTTTCTATAAATTATTATTATTAAATGTATTTGACAATGCCCCTTTACAGCAGTTATTAGTGTTTAAGTATTGTTATTTATTAGATAGGTACTTATGGGATTAGTTTTGTAGTGACTATGGTGCCTCTGGTGCATTGTGCTAACGAGCCAGATATTAGTTTGTATACCTACACTATACAGAATAAGTAATAAATCTGAATTAATTTTAAGTACTGAATACTGATATGTGTAAGTGTGCTGCAAGTACCAAAAGGCGAATATATGAAATGAAATATTTAGTGAGTAATATGAAATGAAATATTTAATAAGGGTATGGGCTAAAATCGGTTTCTGTCTTACATTCGCATATCGCCGTCAATAACGAATCCCTTTCTAAGAGCTCACGGACTGTAACCTAAGAATGTAATTATACAGGGTGGACCAAAAGTCCGTTAACATTTAAAATGGTTATAAAAAATACAAATGCTACTTTAGTGAAAAACTGTTTATTTAATAATAAAGTAGACAAATTAGGATTTCACTTTTTAAAAATAACATCATTCAAATGTGACCCTTGTTCATCCTGGCACACCTGTAACCGGGAACGGAAATTTTGCATGACCGCCCGACAAGTGGTTGGTGAAATGTTCTGCATTTCCTCGCGTATATTTTCTTTTAATTCCTCAATAGACACTGGGTTGCTGATGTAAACTTTACTTTTGAGATATCCCCAAAGGTAAAAGTCCATTGGAGTTAAATCCGAGCTGCGGGGTGGCCAGTGAATGTCACCTCTTTTGGATATGACTTTTTGGCCAAAAATTTCACGAAGTGCTGCTATAGAGTCATTGGAGGTGTGACATGTTGCCCCATCTTGTTGGAACCAAGAGCTTCGATTAAAGCCTGAGAAGTCCTGTAATGCTGGAGCAAAAAAATTCTGTAGCATCACAATGTATCGCTCTGTATTAACGGTGACGGCGCGGTTTCTCTGATCTTCATAAAAATATGGACCAATGATTCCGCTGGCTGACAATGCGGCCCATACAGTAACCTTGGGCGAGTGTAAAGGTTTTTGGTGCTTCAAGTCCGGGTTAGTGTCACTCCAGTATCTGCAATTTTGTCGATTGACATGTCCATTTAGGTGAAAGTGTGCCTCGTCTGAGAAAAAGATGTTATTGAAGCTCGTAAACCTCTCAAGCACTTCGTTAGCAAACTGCAGTCTCTGAGCAGGGTCATTTGGCTTTAAAGCCTGTACAATTTGAATTTTGTAAGGATGTAAATGTAAATCTTTGTGTAGAATGCGATTTAGAGATGTTCTGGGCACATCTAAAGCACTAGACCGCTTTCGAGTAGAGAGACCAGGTTGTTCTCGAACAGACGCTCGTACACGCTCTATGTTTACTGGATCGCGCGATGTCCTAGGTCGGCCGGATCGTGGTTGACTTAAAGTTGAACCTGTTGTTTCGAACTTCTGTACCCATTTTTTAATCGTTTGAATTGTTGGTGCTTGATTTCTGTTCCGTATATTGTAATGATTACAAAATTTCCGTTTAGCTTCGGTCGTAGAATCGTTGTTTCGATAGTACTCGCGTACGCAAAATGCGCGTTGCGCTCCGCTGAATGACGCCATGGTACTAAATCCCTATTAGTAGCTCTCGCTTGTAGTAACACCCCCCGCGCCAATACCCCGCCCGCGCCGACGCAGCGACCTATTCAAATGTTAACGGACTTTTGGTCCACCCTGTATTTAATTTAATAACCTTTATTCCGATATTCAAAGTTTTTGGCTAACTACTGTCAAAAATTAGGCAGCAGGACCTCGAATTGATTGACAGTCGACTATTGAAGACCCTCCTGTCCACGCACGTCGCTGATCCGCGAATTTACAACAAAATAGTTCCTATCCGCGATGCTAAAACGTACAAGATCCGTTTATTAATTTAAAAAATAGTTGGTCCAAAAGGCCTATTACTCTATCAATGAGTTCCTTGACGAATGATGTACCTATTTGAAATACTGTAGATTCTGCAATACTTTTTTTTTACTTTCGACATACTTACTTTAAGTAAGAAATTTTATTAACATTAATGTAATTAGCGGCTGAGGGCCTTAAGGCCCACAAATACAGGGACATCGGCAACCAATACAACTTTGTTGCATTTGGTGTAGAGACCCTCGGTCCTTGGGGCCCTGGAGCTTGGTCACTGTTCCGAGAGCTGTCCAAGCGTTTGTTCGATGCGACGAGGGACCCAAGGGCTGGCGGCTATCTTGCCCAAAGGATCAGTATAGCGATCCAGCGGGGCAACGCCGCCAGCATTTTTGGTACTCTACCACACGGGCCTAATGTAAGAAATTTTATAAGTTACATTTAATTATTTTTATTGTGTACATTATTAAATTAATTATTACTACATTTCTTTTCTATTGCTCTTGCTTCTGTAATTGTTTGTGTATAAATAATTTTAAGTTTAATTAAAGAAATTATTCCCATATTAATGTATTATAATGATCATGACATTTTAATATTTATTTCTAATTATTTTCTATCTTTTTGACAATGTCAATGATCATTACTGAAATAAATGAATATGAATACTAATAATGCTTATTTGGGTCAAATATTAAATGTATATAGTAAATATCCATTATGAACATTTCAGGTGTTGTATTCGCAACATCAAAATTTGGCAATCCGTTGATCCAAATCGGTAGATACCGGTATTTCAAAGACAAACGCACCGCCGCTGGACCAAAGAAGAGATGGATTTGCAGCCATTGGACTAAGAACCGGTGCAGAGCGACCATAACCACTATAGACGGAATTGTCATCAAAGCCATAAACGAACACAATCATTGAAAGTTTAATAGGGTTAAGGCATATTATATGTATAGCAGACTGCTTTATTTAAGGCGAGGTAATTCAGCGCTAGAGAGAAATTGAGGGGTTGAAGAAAGTCGCGTAGACTCCGCCTACCGGGGCGACCCCCGCGCGTCTACCGTAATTTCGGGATTATTTATAATCGAGCGAAATAAGTCTAATCGTGTAGTGAATAGCGAATACGTTTAGACAAAGGATTGAAAAAAAAGAAAAAAATTCTTTGGCCTAAACATCCACCAGAACTATTTTTTAATTGGAATCAAAATATGGGTAGTTTCGCCTTGGCCGGGAATATCTGGCCTTAACCTTAATATCGGTCGGCTGAAAAGTATTGAGCCTAGGGTATTAAAAATGCTGATAAAAATGTAAACAAAATTTATTTTTCTATATAATCTCCCTCTATTTCAATGCACTTCGTACTTACTATAGTGTACCACAATGTACACTTATTCGTATAGTAAGTCTTGTAATATGTTTAGTTATTTAACTTTAGTTGATTTGCATTAATAAATTAATACATAACTTCACGCTATGTCCCTTGCGGGGTAGGCAGAGAGAATGGAGCGCTACGAATCTCTGTCTTGACACCCCTCTCTTGCTTCCTCTACAGTTATTCGTCTTTCACACATGTATAAATGAATCTCACCCTAATGCGAGTGCCTACTTTGACGTCTGTACTTTTTCGAAGATTTGTTTTTTGGCGGATAATTATAAGTATTATTATTTAAATGACCAACGCGCGTTTAAGTGAGTGAGTGAGTGAGGTGAGTGGGCTTTTTTTCTTAAGTTTTAAGGGCTGTGGATGGGAATTGAAGTAGCCAACCCAGCTCACAATATATTGGGGTGGAGGCATTGCGGCGATGGCGACTTACTTTGATAACAATGTAAACTAAACCATAAAACTCTAAGAGCGTTTTCTGTTTCATGCGGATTCTGTGCGGACGCGGACTCGTCCACACCCGTGTGGTCTGCAATGCTCATTTCAATAGTACATTTTTAAGTAAAGCGGGGCGTACGTATGCGGAGCTGAATAGCTCCGCGTGCGGATACGTTCTGTTATAGATTTTGCTGTCAAGCGGACCGTACACTCGCAGATGTACCTACAACTACGATTAACATCGACAATAGAGCGACTTATTATCGAAATTCATATGCGGCCACTGTTGTGGAATAAACATAACGATATGTTGTCGTGAGGACGGGTCAGCGTCCGCACCCGCACCCGCGCTAATCAGAAAACGCTCTAAAATTCGGGTTTAAAATGGCAGGCTTACGCCGCTTGGTATGTATTAGCACACCATTTTGAACTGTATTTTGAGACATTAAGGTTTAGTTTCGGTACTTATCGAAGTAGGTCGCCGCGCCTTCATTCTTCTAATGAACCCTGGATCTTAAGCTAGGACTACATGGTCCGATTCCAACGACGATTCGGTTCGCGAAGCGTATCTGTCACGCTGATTTCAAGTCAGGGAAGGCGTAACCACAAAGAATAGAGTGGAACGCATGTGATTGGTTGCAGCGTACCGAACCGTGGCTGGAACCGGACGCGTGCACTTAGGCTTTCAAATTGTTTATACATTAATATATTTGTTTTAATAGACGCCGTTTTCCTTGAATCTTCGAGAGGAAACCCCATTATCCAAATGGGAAAATATCGGTTCTATCAAAACAAAGTTTGCGGGTCGAAGGTGTTTTGGGTCTGCAACAAGTACTCGGCGAAAATCAAGTGCAGAGCGGTTATTACCACCTATGATAATACAATTGTAAAAGCAAAAACTGATCATAATCATTAGTTTTTTTTGGGATTAATTATTATATTAATAGTTATGGCAGACGAACTGAGAGTTCATAATATGATGCTATGTGTACTTATGTATAAATATCAGATATTGATATTGATATTTATAAATCATCAGGTCTTAGATTTTGATAATTGTCTTTGTTAATAAATAAAAACAATTATAAAAAAACTAAAAAAACAAAGAATTATAAAAACAATAAAACAACTTTGTTTTTCTTCGTGCACTATCTCGTGTTCGTCGATTCATTGTGATATATTTTTTTTGTTCATAAATACAGAAAAAATCTTGGTTTATTTGTTTATTTCAATAACGTTTACCAGAAAAATATTGATTTATCTGATTACTAACTGTCCTTGATTTAAGAAAAAATAATCATAGTCATAGAGGTATTTGGCGTTCTTTCATGAAACTAATGGATGCGGCTGACGCGCCGCGACCGGCCGCGACTGGCGGGTCAGTCATGTACGGTCCACGACACATCCTGCTTTCGGATGTCAGCGTCCGTCGCGGGGGTCTTGGAAGCGGCGCCATACACTTACGTACATAGTGTTTAGTATTGTCGCGTCAGCCGCGGCATATTGACCGCGCGCGTCAGCCGCATTGGCCGCGATGGACGACAGTCCACCCTTAGTCTCTTTATTGCACACATAGAAAAAAAATACACAGAAATTAAAAACATTACAATATGTACAAAGGCGGGCTTATCCCATAGGGATCACTTCTAGCCAACCTTTGATAAAGGAGAGTTTAGACTACTTTTATGGTGGGTAAGGTTTGGAGTACAGTAAATAATAAGTATAAATACATTACAATAATTATATAGTAGATAAATAAAATACATACTCAACAATTATAATAATATACACATATACGAATACATATATAAATATAATAAATAAAAATATATATAATAATAATATTTACACTAATTTAAGTCTTAGTTAAGTGTTACTAATTATTCTAAAAATATTATTTTTGTTTCCTTAGGTATAATATTCTGCACGTCGAGAAGAGGAAGACCTATGATCCAAATAGGAGACTACCGATACAACCAGAGTAGAGTCAACGGGCTGAAGGTCCTGTGGTGCTGCAACAAGTGGTCTACCATCAGCTGCAGGGCTTTCGTCACGACGTACGACGGTGAACTAATCAAATTCAAGAATAAACATAATCATTAGATCTTTGAAATCCATTAACTAGACATAACAAATAAATAATTATTTATAACTTATTAGGTAATTAGATTTATAGCACCTAGTTCTACACATATGATTTTATTGTTAAAGAAATTCGTCTCGGCCGATTTCGACTTGCGTCGTTTTTTGCATTTGGTGGGAAGAGCTGCATCACCGTTTTGTACCAACTGCAACACAATAGAAGACCTCACTCACCTCCTAATGGAGTGTGACCTGGGGAAATTTGAGAGGAAAAAATTTGGCCTCAATAGGCTACAAAATGGGAGGCTCAATATTATTTTAAGTCAGCCCTTATCTGATAATATGAAACACTTACTGTTGTTTGCTAAATTAGCTCTCAAAGTGAGGGCTGACTTTAATAATACTTGAGCTTCCCTTTCCCTTTTCTTAGTGACCCTAACGAGGCTGACATGGTCACCTTGTCGTGTACCAAAGCCTCTAAATTGAGATAAAAAAAAAAAAAAAAAAAAGTGCTGAAAGGAGAACGGGCTTTTTGGGTCTGGCCATATCCATTTTCCAGTCACCTAAGTTGGCCGAAACCTACTACAGTTAAAATTAATATAAGTTGAACCGTAGAATGAAAAATAAAATGTGAACCGCGATTTCGATACACGTCGTTGTTGAGATCTGTCGTCATTGTGGCTTTTTGGGAGTCACTTATATCCATTTTCCACTTACTAAAATTAACAGGAACCGTAATACAGATAAATGTAATATAAGTTTAAGGCATGAAAATGTTCCACGCAGCATTAGGACCAATGTAAAATCTGAACTACGATTTCAATACACGTCGTTGTTGATATCTGTCGCCATTGTTGTACATATAATATAAAGCCAGCTCTAAACTCATGGCAAGAATTCTTACCGAGATGTCTCGGCGCGAATTCCCTAAGAAAATGAACACTTCACGGTTTCTCATCTTCGTTCTGGTGCTAGAACGATATTGATGTCAAAGTAGCAGCTACCGCTACTCTTTGCATTTGAAATTACTATAACTATGGTCGCCTTTAGATACTAAAACGCATGAAAAAAAAAAGTAGACACTGACGTTTGTTGGTCGCCGACTTCAGTAGTCGGTTTAAAAAAATTTTAATAGCCTATATGCATCCCACTATTGGGCAAAGGCCTTCTATCTTTCGCCGTGGTTTCTCATTCATTAGGTAGGTTTAAAAAAAATCTTTTCATGCGTTTTATAAGTGGCTTGAGACTCACGAGTAATCGTACATTACAGCGACATACGTGATTGCGCGTGCGAAAGAGTGAACAGTATTTTAGCATCACGCGCGCAATTCCCGGCTCTCGGGGACATTGCTGGCAATGTTCCGGGAATGTTCCCGGGAACGGCACATCAGTATGGCGGGCACTAAATACCGCCTTCGATCAAGGAACGAAACGCGAACGCCGCCGCCGCGAACGTGTCCACACTCGCGTTCGCGGGAATCCGTGTCTGTTCGCGGCCTGAATATGGAGCTGGCGTAACCCCTCGCAGTAGCTTGAGTACAGTTCCACAAAGATCAAAGGGCACTTGCAGGGGGCGCCAGTTTGTACGTTTAACTAATATTAGAATATATTTTAAAAAGTGGTATTAATAGTATAAATAACCTTATTTAATAAAAATATAATAAAAATAGTATCTGTCATCAGGTTTCGTTTTGTATGGATTTTCGCCCGATTTCCTTTCATTTAGTAAGGGTTTTATTTTGTTTTTGTAGATGTTTTTCTGTAGATCCATTCAAGCCAGGCATGTATTGCAATATGCATATTACCGGTTTAACCAGAATATTGTTAACGGGTTGAAGGTACGGTGGTTATGCAAGAAGTCGTGGCCGTTGTAGAGTTTCTACAGAGTATAAAACCGCCTGTAGAGCCGAAAGGGGATTTTCAGTATCTATAACAACTTTCATTATAGGGCTAATTCTGACTTCGCGAAAAAAAAGTCAATTGGTACACCCTGTACAATAACATTGGAAGATAAAATTGTCAAAACAAAACGTGAGCACAACCATTAGATTATCAGTTTTATTACTAATTTCCTACTTAGCGTAAGCACGGATTCTTTATATTAATTATAAATGAATGAGTAATTTAAAATTAGACCTCTTACATTCTATAATTAATAGTTATGATATGAGATAGTAGGGTTTAATTATATATTTTTTGTTGTAGATATGTTCTTCTGTAGGTCCATTCAAGGCAGACGTGTATTGCAGTATAGAAATTACCGGTATAACCAGAACATTGTCAACGGGTTGAAGGTACGGTGGTTATGCAACAAGTGGTCATCATCAACGGGTTGCCGAGCTTCTATAACTACATACGAAGATAAAATTATCAAAACTAAAAATGAGCACAACCATTAGACGTAATGAATTAGGTACTTATTATTAAAAGTAGGGGGAAGAAGGACTCGCCACTTACCCCGGAATTCAAATAAAAATTATATTCAGGGTTTGGTTATCGTTGGGGAGGGCGAATCTGACAGTGAGTGGCGGGTCCTTCTTCGCCCCATTATTTTAATAATTAATAATGGATTTCTGCAAAGTAACGCCTGATTCCATAAACTATATTAGATGTAATTGTCAGTTACATTAGTGATTCCCAAATAAAGTATGGATAACATTAAAATACAAGTTTAATTAATTGACATATGTAAATAAGATCTATCATTTAATGTAATTTAATTATGGATGGTAAAGATTTTTTTTACTTTTGTAGATATTTTCTTCAGTAAGTCCACTCAAGGTAGACGTGTATTGCAATATGGATATTACCGGTACAACCAGAACAGCGTCAGCGGGTTGAAGGTGCGGTGGTTATGCAACAAGTGGTCATCATCGATAAGTTGCAGAGCTTCTATAGTTACGTTGGAAGACAAAATTATCAAAATTATAAATGAACATAAACATTAGATAAAAACCGGTAGTTCCGCGTTACAATTATTATAAAGGTATGTATAATAACGGTATTTTTTCACATATATTATATACACATCTGTGAATCTAAGAAAGGCATAAACATATTGCAATATTTTTCAACCACATTCAAATAAGAGTCAGCGCAAGAAAAATGTGTCAATTGGAATTCTAACAGTTGCCGTGCTATTGAATCAAAATACCCATTCTAATTGTTTTATAATTGCTAAACTTATTTTTCTTCTATTTTAAGTCATTTATTAAATTTTTGATATATTTTTTGTAGGTTTAATGTTCTGTAAATCCGTTCACGGCCGACCCATCATCCAAGATGGGAAATACCGGTACAACCAGAACAGAGTAAACGGGCCGAAAGCGATGTGGTTATGCAACAAGTGGACAACCACTAACTGCAGAGTTTCTATCACTACAATTAACAATGTAATCGTTAAAATGAAAAATCATCACAACCACTAAAAACGTTAGTAACTATAATATTGTCGTTATTATTAATATTATGCCAACCGCAGAATGTACATTCAATGGAAAAATTCAATACGACTATCTGTCAAATGCAAGGAATGTCCTAATAATTTTATACTTCTATTAAAATATACCGTGTCCCTTTCTATGTCATATGTCTAGAATGAGATGTCATGATATTTAAGATAGCCAGGGTTTTATACTTAAGTATTTTTTTAGTGTATATACTCAAGTATTTTTTAAGGATTAGGTAGTCACTCGTATTTAAGTACCTGTATAAATATCCACTATTGGTAGTTATTATGTATTCTACGGTATCAGTGAATCACTATAATGACATAATTATATGCAGAATACATTTAATTTAAAAAAATACTTAATACCTAAATATATCACAGATTTTTACAGCAACTTTGAAAGTTTTCCTGTCTATTTACCGTCGTTGAATAAAACACCACGAGTTCTAAAGGTACGCGTCCACTGCGTCGAACGGATTAGTTGCGTTGTATTGATTCCTATGGAACTGCGTTCATTAGGATCGGTAAATCGGAGCCGGACGTCAGTATTTTTCCCATACTAATTCGTAAATACTGACACTCCGATCGCAGCGTACGCTCGCTGCGATGTCGAAGCAATGGACGCGTAGCTTAATTCTGTTCATTTCTATTTCATAGCCCTTAATTTTATAATTTTAGACATAAATGCGACTTCATTTAAGTTAACTAGCTTTTTAAAGATGCTTCACGCAATTGACCGCCAGTTACCTGAATGTTCGAACTTATTTCAAGTTAAATTGTGTAATAATAAATATTGTTTCTATTTATAGATATGATGACCTTCTGTAAATCTATTCATGGTAAGCCATTGATACAACAAGGGAAGTATCGGTACAGCCAAAATAGAGTGAATGGAGTGAAGACTTTGTGGATTTGCAATAAATGGACATCGCGGCGCTGCAGAGTTTCTATCACCACAATTGGAAATCAAATTGTTAAATATAATAATATACACAATCACTTACAATTAATTCGGTATGTAAGCCGGATTTTACCGTTGTTTTACATACATGCTTTCTTAGTTTTTTAATCATGTACCTTTATATTTCCCGATTCATATTATTATTAAAATGTGTATCAATAGACTATTTATTTAATTCAAAACCTGTATCGCCTATAAATATAAGGCTAGGTTACAGGTAAATTTGTTTACGGTAAGCTGACGATTCAAGAAGGAAAATACCGGTAAAACCAGAATAGAGTGCAGACATTGTATAGGTATATGCAATAAGTGAACATCACCGGTACAAGGTTTCTATCACCGGTACCAGGTTTCTATCAGCACAATTAGCAAAAACACAATCTTAAAATTATTGCAATTCAGGTAAGCATTTTTATTTCATTTTTTATTTTTATTTATATATATAGGCTGAGACAAACGGGCCACCTAATGGTAAGTGGTCACCGTTGCACTCGACTTCCTGACATCGAGGGACAGTAGACCGATTATCGGACCGCTTTTTGACTAAAGCTGACGATAAAGTTAATATTTTTTTCTTAAATTCGGAGGTATTTGGATCTTTAGACGCCCGCGCTTTGGTCCAAGCCCGACAAGCCGTTTGCTTCAGCCTGGAGGACTCTGCAGTGGCCATATTGAACTTGGACTGACTCCGTCCATCCAGATTTTACCCTAACTTTAATATACCCAAAATAAAAATGCATGAGTCCCTTCTCCATTATAATAATAAATTAGGAACTGAGATATATTATGTACCTGCATAACGACTTAGGGTATTTTTACTTTAGGCTTTTCTTTTTGCGGATAAATATTAAAATAATTAAATGTGCTTATTAATCAATGGTCTATATGTAAAAGTATTTAAAATGCTATTCTTTTAATTTAAAGGTACAATGATCTTCTGTAAATCAGTTCATGGTAAACCGATGATTCAACAGGGAAAGTACCGGTACAACCAGAATAGAGTGAAAGGAGGGAAGACCCTGTGGATATGCAATAAGTGGACATCGCGTAGGTGTAAAGTGTTAATCACCACGATTGACAACCAAATTGTTAAATATAAAAATACACACAATCATTAAAATTAGAAGACTTTAATAAACACAAAACACATACCTACATATCGACTTAGCCTACTTCCACATTAAGCGGCTAAGTTTTATTAACTTAGCCTTCTTTTTATGCAGATACATATATTTATGTTTGCAGATAAATATAAATTAATATGTGTATCTATAGCGGATGTGTGTAGTAGGCAAGGATTGTATAGGCATATAAAATATTGTTGTTTTCATTTAAAGGTACAATGACCTTCTGTACATCTATTCACGGTAAGCCGATGATCCAAGAAGGAAAGTACCGGTATAACCAGAATAGTGTGAATGGAGTGAAGACCCGGTGGTTATGTAATAAGTGGACATCGAGTTATCATCGGTGCAAGGTTTCCATTACCACAATTGGTGACCAAATTGTTAAATACAAAAATAAACACAATCATTAAAATTAGTATAATTCATTAAGTACCAGTTAACTAGATTTAACCTTGACTTTAATAAATACAAAATACCATCAGGTATTTTATTACAATAATACCTACATTCCCACTTAGGCTAAGTTTTCTTAACTTAGTCTTGTTTTTAAATTTAGATTTATTTCTATTTGCAGATAAATATGGATTAATATATGTTTAAGTTTTTATCAATAGCGTATATGTATAGGCAAGGATTGTGTAGGTATATCAAATATTGTTTTTATTTAAAGGTACAATGACCTTCTGTAAATCTATACACGGTAAGCCGATGATCCAAGATGGAAAGTACCGGTATAACCAGAATAGAGTGACTGGAGTGAAGACCCTGTGGTTATGCAATAAGTGGACATCGAGTCATCGGTGCAAGGTCTCCATCACCACAATTGACGACCAAATTGTTAAATATAATAACAAACACAATCATTAAAATTAGTACAATTAATGAATTGTACTAATATTAATGATTGTGTTTTGTTGTCTTGTTGTTGTACCTAATGAGGTAAGATGTAAGTTGGATTTTATCGTAACTTTAATAAACACAAAACACCATCTGTTATTTCTATTAAAATTATATTTGCATACTGACTTAAGCTAATTTCACGCCAGAAGGCTAAGTTTCCTGCCTTTTTTATGTAGATATATTTCTACCTATATTTACAGATAAATATGTATTAATATATTGTATTATTATGTATATCAATAGCACATAATGTATAGGCAAGGATTGTATGAGTATATAATTATTGTTGTATAGCTATATATTGTTGTTTTTATTTAAAGGTACAATGACTTTCTGTAAATCTATTCACGGTGAGCTGATGATAAAAAAAGGAAAGTACCTGTATAACCGGAACAGAGTGACTGGAGTGAAGACCCTGTGGTTATGCAATAAGTGGACATCGAGTTATCGGTGCAAGGTTTCCATCACCACAATTAACGACAAAATTGTTAAATATAATAACAAACACAATCATTAAAATTAGTACAATTAATGAATTGTACTAATTTTAATGATTGTGTTGTTGTTGTACCTAATGAGGTAAGATGTAAGTTGGATTTTATCGTAACTTTAATAAACACAAAATTAACACCATCAGTTATTTCTATTAAAATCATGACCGACTCGTGGTCACACCAGTGTGACTACCATTAATTTTTTGTCGTCATATAACTGCATACCAACTTAGGCTACTTTCACATTAGGCGACTATGTTTTCTTAACTTATTCTTCTATTCGCAGATAAATATTAAATTAATTATAATGTGTACTTATATCAATCAATAGCCTCCCTACATGTAAAAGTACAATGCGGCAATCTGTCCTTGTTGTGCTTTTTATTTTAATAGCGCAGTGTCCGAGTTCGTCCAGTGAAAGACTTAGGTGAGTTAAGTCAGATCTCTGCCGGCAAGTTGTCCTCCGGTGTTTTTCTTATCAGCCTTCGTGGCATATTAGCTGACACGAGTCCGCTTGCAAGCTGTTTAGTGTGAGCATCTTAACTTTTCTTATATTTAGGTCATTGTGAATAATTTTGTGACGTACCACAGCGCTTCCACCAGAATACGACGTATTGTAGAAACTCTTATATAAATGTCAGTGAAATAATTCTTTTAATCGTCTATGCACTTTACAGATCTGGTATTCGAGATTTCCAAGCGAGGTAGACCGGTAATAATAGTTGGTGGATACCGGTATGGCCAACATTCAATGTACTACATTCAACGGTGCGAAGGTACTATGGACATGCACCCATTGGTATTAGGGTTGTAGGGCCTCCTTGACCACATGCGACGTAGCGATTATATCGAACAAGAATGATCATAGTCATGCATGTGCGAAGAAGTAAAGTGTTGTGTAATAAACGCTTTGGAGGACTTTACCTACACGGGGTATTTTGAGTATATCCCCACCAGGGATATAAAAACCTTCGCCATAGATTATAAATAGAAGTTGTCGGGTCACGATCTAAAATGTGTTAGGGATTTAATGCTGTTTTTATCGACTTTTCTAGATGTCGATGTTGTAGCACTGCTAATGGGTAGGTACATATCACAATGTCCAAAATCAAAATGTCGTAATTTTTAAATGTCTTAGCCCAAAATAATCGTATTTAAAATAATAAATAATGCCGACTATTCAAAATACCAAAAATAATTAAAACCGAACAGTTGAATTACTCAACCTCAAATTCCGTATTACAAAATGCTTATCCCCAAATAATGTTAATTTAAAACATTGAGAAAATAAAAAACACTGAAGTAATTGTATTTTTAATGTTAGAAATTGAAGATAACAGCTTTACAAACATAACATTTTATTTCTTCTTTCAATTCTGTTAAACTGAATAAGAAAAAGTGAGTCGCAAAAATATGGAACATTGTAATTATCGATAAGTATGCATTTATCGATAATGCTATCACTATAAATATGACAATTCTGCCCCGACAACTTCTAGCTCTAATTATAAAACTACTATTATACTTAACGGTGCCTTTATGACAGGATTTTTATATACCAGGAGATCGATTCCATTAAATACAACGTAACTAAATATAATCTAAACTGCATCGTTATGACGTGTTTCGTACGCTACTATCCACTAACGATCCAATTTCAGTTTTAAGTTCCGATCGAGTCTACGATCGATGGAACAGTAACGTATTTATGCATCCTAATAAAAAGTTTACTGAACATAAGTTCCTCCCAAGGTACTTTTGCCCGATCGATAGTAAATCGAAAGGTGGCAGTGGTAGAGTTATGCGTCAGCAGAATGCGATTTGGTGTCCAAATAGAATTGGAACGAAAACTATATTGAAATTGGATAGAAATAGAACTACAAACGTTGTAATTTAGGCGAATTGGGCCCCTGATCAGAGTACCTACAGGTTGTTCATATTTATCGAATTTTAAGATTGTAGCTACTATAAGGCAGTTGATTAGTTTAAATAATTTTCTGACTTAAGGTTCCGTGTTCATAATGTCGAAATAGGGTGGCCTTGCACGTCATGGATCAGAGGCTCCCGAGCGTCGTGTTACTGGTGACCCTCGATAATAAAATCACAGCCATTAGTAATAAGCACTACATTCATAAAATGTGCATATGAAAATAAACAGGAGCAATTTTTCATTCATAAATTGTTTGAGATTTTTTCAAAATCTGCTGGGCCGATTCTAAGAATAATTTCACTGTTTGTTTGTTTATCGTAATAATTTCACTTGTAGAGAGCGCGTCCATCTTTATGGCGGATCTGAATATAGACACGAGTCGCGTTTCAGTATTTGTTTTTAAGGTGTTAGCAGGACGTTGAAGAGCGAGGGATGAGTACGGGTCGCCGCCGGTGTGGAGGAGGATGCGGGCACCGCTCCCTCGCATTTCTACACCCTGATAACACCTAAAAATATGTACTGAAACGGGACTCGTGCCTATATTCAGATCCGCCATAAAGATTGGAGCGAACTCAATTATAGTTTAAAGTCTAAGCTACGTGGTAGTGATTTTATTATCGGTTTTAGGGAAAATCTCAAACATACATATTGCATCATATATGTTTATTTCTGCCGATAACTGTAAATCATAAATAAATAAATAGAACATAACAAAATACGGGAAACAATGTTTTTTCTAGGAAATAATTAAGTCAATTATATATCAGTGAAATAAATCATTATTACTTGTACTTTCCAGATTCGCACTTTCCAGATCCGGTATTCGAGATTTCCAAGCGCGGTAGACATCTAATTATAATCGGTAGATACCGGTACGGCCAACATTCAATGTACTACAACGGTGCGAAGGTACTATGGACATGCACTCGGTGGTATTCGGGTTGTAGGGCTTCTGTGACCACATGCGACGACGCAGTTATATCGAGGAAGAACGAACATAATCATACATGAGTGAACGAGTGTAGTGTAAAAAACCGTTTAGGGTCACAACGTCCACTTCCTAAATGGTCCACTTCCCATAACGTCCACTTCCTAAAAGGTCCACTCCTAAAAAGACCATTTCCTGCATTGTTCACTTTGTTGCTTCAGTTCTAAAAGGTCCACTCCTAAAAATACCATTTCCTAAATTTTTCACTTTGTTGCTTCAGTTCCTAAGACGTCCTGTCATGGGAAGTGGACCATTTAGGAGGTGGACGTTGTGAACCTAAACGTTAAAAACGCCTTAGCTTTGGAGAACTTTACCTACACGTACTTGAGTACCTATAGTTTTTGTTTAGATCCAATTATTTAACCATTCAGGTTTATATTCGCCAATTTACGTATTATTTTTGGATTAAATTTTAACAATGATGCAAGGTTATTCAATCTATTATGTTGTTAATACTTGCTGTTGTTAGTACTTGGTAAAACTTGTAGTACATGATAAGACTTAAATAATATACTGTTTCACGGTTTTTGGTTGTATTTTATTAATACATGTAGTTAAGAAAATAATTATAAACTAATACCAGAAGATGTGTAAATATAAACCGGTCGTAATTAATAAAATACAATAAAAAACTGTGAAACAGTATATTGTTTAAGTCTAATCATATTATGTGTGTACAGTGGAAGACAGCTCAAGTTGTACCAAACCATTGCAATTTTTGCAACCATCTATTAAAGTTCCACAAAACGTGTGCTTGATATGTCTTTCATTGTAGCTATTATAAGGCAATCGATTAGTTCTATGTCCTAAAATAAATAAATAATTTTCTGACTTAAGGTGCGGTGTACACAATGTCGAAATACGGTAAAACAATGATCCTGCTCGGCAAATACCGGTACAACCGGCACTCTTACTATAAGGGTGCGAAGGTGAGGTGGCCTTGCACGTCGTGGAGCAGAGGCTGCCGAGCGTCGCTGGTCACTTTCGACAACAAAATCGTAGCCATTAATAATAAGCACAACCATTAAGACTGCGTATTATAATTAACAGAAAACAGCAGATGTAAAGTAATTTTTCAGAACCATTGTAGTAGCTTTATTCTATGTGGCCACTTTATTCTATGTGGCCACTTTATTCTGTCTAGATACGAAAACAACTTGCAATACCAATATGTCTTAAACATCACTTATTATGAGAATAACAACGTAATTCCTTGATTTTTGATATGAAAATATCTTACGTGAAGTATGGGTGAATGCACTTATAGGTCGCCTTTCAAAAGCTAATAACTTCGTCAGTTTTAAATATATGTAAAAACAAATAGTATCGTTGAAAACATCGATAAACAAAGCTCATTTTGGAGTCAAATATATTTGACTAAAATAATCAGGAGATAAGAGGAAGGATGTCAAAGTTAGCCATAAATTTATCGTGAGTTGTTCGGACAAAAGTGAATTATTTCTACTACAAAAGATGCGATACCTATTTATATATATATATATTGTTTTCTTCGGAATGAAATGGACTATACAATAAAAGTATTTAATAACAAGTCATTGTAATTCCGTTCTTACTCGTACGGTTGTCTGCAGAGAAATGTATACCTAGGGGCGCAACAAAAATTAATAGATGATTCTAAAAAAAAATGCATTGATCTTTGTCAGTGTCATGTATGATTTAGAAATAATTTTTAGAATCGATTTGCTGTTAGAAGAGAAGTCAAATCGACGGTTATTATAATTTCAAATGTCGTTAGGGACATACGTTTGAATGTTCCTTACGACATTTGAAATCAAAAACGTCGATATGTATGTATGCCCCTATGTACAGTGTCTCTACAGGCGACTACCTGCATGGTTGTTCGTAGCAGTTATCGTGCTAACAACCTCTACGCCGTAGCAGCAGTGTGTTAATTCGTAGCACGTAAAAAAAGCAAACATAAGATACATTGTGTGTTTTGCAGCTTGTGTAATTAATATTTTCAAATTTAATATGAAATAACATTTTTAGGTACGTTACGCCCAGTTTTTATAACGTCGGTAAACGGTAATCCGATGATTCAAATCGGGAATAACCGGTACTATCGCCGAAACAATAGAAGAGAAAAGTATGGGAGTCGGAAGAAAGAAAATAACCCTCAAAAGTTTGTCGAATTCTCGAAGGAGAAAGTAACGTGGTGTTGTACAAAGAGATTATGCAATGCCAAGATTCTAACTATCGAAGATGTTATTACAAGCACTACTGAACACAGTCATAAATAAAATATATAAATATTTTAGATACATAATGAAACAGGAAAGTTTTACGCTGCATTATATTTAAGTAAATATGTTATGTTACAAATGAAGTCCTTTCACCTATCAGTAAGACTTACCGAATTCTATAGTTTGTCTTTTTAATTGTAATGTATTTCCATCAATTTTAAGTGTTATATTTTCAATTGTTTTATTTTAATCCATTTACTATAAAAATGAATGAAATAATGTCGTAAAGATGTAATGAAATAAAAAATGAAGCTGTTTGCTGAAAGATGTTACTTAAAAATAAGTTCGCATTTTGCACTTGTTTTCCGTTCGCTTGTTTGTGTGTAAAATGAATGAAGAATAAATAATTTAAATTTTAAACTTTTTTATTATACAACATTTAATCGAAATTAATTTACCTACCAAAGCAAAATTCAATCATTTTAAATGTTACTCTTATTTAAAAAGACATTTTACACGATCTCTTATTTAATTAAAATACGGTATTAAAATCTACTAATCCCATCACTATTTTAGGCTGGCGATTCATTACCTCAAGATTCGGTAAGCCGATGATCCAGTTCGGTAAATACCGGTACGGTTTGCGCCTGTCCTACAAGGGGCCGAAAGGCAAGATGCTTTGGCCGTGTTCGAAGAAGACGTGCAGAGCCTCATTATTCACACTGAATGACGAAGTTATCGACATTAGGAAAGAACATAATCATTGATGAAATGGAATTAGATGAATTTAAGTATAATTATTATTTATAGTAAAAAATATTTTTGTCTTAAAATTTTAAAATTACATGTTTTATTCGAATTAAGTTAATCATTGCGAATGTTGCGCTGTCGATGACCGTTTCATTATGAAATAAAGTATGGCAGAGTTATTATAGCCTGTTCAAATAAAATATTAAAAAAATGAAAATGGAAAAGTTTTATTTACAGTACCTACTTATACATAAATAACTCTACATGTTATGTGTTCTATCGAGGTTTTAACTATGCTTTGGTAAGTACTCTCTTAACTTATTTATTGTCTTAATTTATTATTTAATATTTTAGGTGCGGTATTCACAACGTCTAAATACGGTAAACCGACGATCATGTTCGGTGGATACCGGTATAATCAACACAGTCGGTACAAAGGTCCCAAAGTGCTTTGGCCATGCAACAAATGGTCATCGGGATGTAGAGCTTCGTTAACAACTTTCGAGGGCGAAATTATATTAATACGAAATGAACATATACATTAACCCTTTTAATAAAAAAATAAATAATAGTTTAAGATATTATACAAGTGTGTTGGCAGGTGTATAATTTATGTTTGTTTTTAAATGTAAGTAATTCTATTAAGAAATTATTCGTTATCATTAATAATTTGAAAAGGAATGTAACGTATATTACGTGAAAATGAAATGAAATGATATTATATTAAGTAATTATATTATATTATTATACATATTTCGTGGCTTTTTGTTTTACTTTTTTACATTTCTCTGTTTTATTGATGGTTGATTTATAAATAATACTTACTGCGTTGGCGCAGCGACTCGAGTGTAACTTGGCCTCTACTAAGGGTGAATATCAACCATAGCTAAGCTGAGATAATACAGGAAAAATACGCTTCACTTTACTCGTAATGTGATGATGAAGCAATGATATTGGTGCATTTTTCTCCAATGCTTAAACTCTGATGGATGGGTAAGATCGATTGATAAGAACATCTGATCTGTGGATTGATTAGATCTATTTTATGTCTATTATATTTGTACAGTACACCTATACCTATAGTCCGTTCGACGACAGTTGATAAATGTTATAAAAGCACCCCCATACAACGATTGTCGCATTGCCGTCAAAATCTATACCACTCGCGAACTTTATCTATAGGGGAGGATACAGTCGCTATAGCTGGGTGTTTTAAAACTATTTATCAACTCTCTTCAAACCAAGTATAATCTGTTGTAATTTTTATATTCTCTACATTATTAGGGCCGGTTTACACGACGTCGAAATACGGTAAACCAAGGATCCTGTTCGGCGGTTACCGGTATAATCAACATAGTCAGTACAAGGGTTCCAAATTGCTTTGGCCATGTCATAAATGGTCGTCAGGATGCAGAGCTTCGCTGACAACCTTCAATGGTGAAATTATTGTAATAAGGAATGAACATAAGAATGAAGTATGTAAGATTAAGTAAGAACCATTGATTGTAAAAAAAGCTGTTGTTTGATAAAAAATACATAACTTAATATTTAAAAAAATTACTATTAATTTATTATTTCAAAACACAGGGAATCTTAGTGTAGGGGCTAATAATATACGTCTACAAATATTTTCCGGGGTTTAAAATCCAGGGGTAGGGGGCAGTAAATTCATTCGAATTTTCCTTTTGACTGAAAAGCTACAATCCACAATTTTTCAGAGAAAATATTATGTACAACATTTGGATGCTAAAAACTATAAATGAAACGTTCAATTATACTGTAGATAGGTAAGTAAATTCATATATTTTTTATTTTCATGCGAATCAATTCAATTTATATTATATTCCATTTTAGGGGCCGTTTTCACTACGTCAAGACGCGGTAAACCGGTAATAGAGGTAGGTCATTTCCGGTACAACCAGTACTACAGTAAAAGTCGCGGACCGAAGGTTTGGCGGTGTGTCAAATGGCGCACCACTAACTGCAGAGCTAGTCTCAAAACTGACGAAAATCGCATTGTCAAAGTTAATAAGAACCACAATCATTGTTAAAATTAGTACAGCGCTTTTAGTTAAGCATTCGGGTTTTGAAAACTTCGGTGTGCTTCGGTTATTGTTAACGATACGCGAATGTACTACGGCTGTAGTAAGACAAGAGACAGAGACCGATTTTGCTTAATTTTACCCGTTACCCGAATGTTTTTCTAAGAGCTTACGCACTGTCCTTTTTTTCTATAGTCCGTTCGAGGAGAGTTGATAGGTATATATAATTTCCGCAAGGTGGCTGGCAACGACTGGACGAGAAGAGCCGAAGATCGGGCTCAATGGCGCGCCCTGGGAGAGGCCTATGTCCAGCAGGGGACTAGAGTAGGCTGCTGATGATGATGACATCCCCATACAAGGACTGTCGCTTACCTCTATGAAAATCAAAATGCTGTTTCCCCTGCAGAACTTTACCTATAAGGGAGAAATGGATAATTATTAATTATATTATTAATTAGGGATTATTATTTATTAATAATAATTTAACTTTGACATGTTTATGATATTTATTTAACTAATTCTTTAAATTTCATTAGAAGTTAATACTAATTTGTAGCCGCTACTGGAGGGCTCTTTATAATATTTACCAACTCTCTTCAAACAATCTATAATAATGTTGTGCTGGTAAAGTTTGGATTATTATTAAAAAGTTTATTGATGTTAAAGATTATTTTTGAAAAGATAGGTAAATAAATACAATTGAGTTTTCAATGTGATACCTAATTTATTTCTAGTTACTGTAGAATTTTAATTTAACTGTTATCTGTATAGCCATAGAAATCGGTCTAGTAGCACTCTTTATAGCAGAACAATAGAATTTTCGATATAATATTCACAATTTCCTGCTAGACAAACTTACGTATTTTTATAAATTAATATTTTTTACATAGTAAGTACTAGGTTTTTATGTTTGCTTATCGTATGGTTAGTGGCCAACCTACTGTCAGAGTTGTTCAGGCCATCCGTAGGCCTCTGACGTGGCTTAGCGACTGCTGTCGAACGACAACAACCGGGACCGACTGCTTAACGTGCTCTCCGAGGCACGGATGAGCTCAGATGAAATATGCCACTACTGTTCACCCATCCTAGTACCGACCGCGCCCAACGTTGCTTAACCTGCACGATCACTTTCGGACTGTACTCGCAACTAGGCTACAAGCTCCTCATAGGTTGAGGTCCATTAGGTTTTTATTTGTTACTCTAATTCCAACTAAGCTAAAAGGTGAACTAGGTGTGGTCCACCAAAGTGGTTCAGAGGTGGGATCGATGCAGGGATGATTTTTTAACCCTTAGGCTAGTCAACTATTGTATTTTTTTTTATGAAGGTAAATTATATTTATTAATGTAAAAATATGTTACATGTCAGATTACAGCTTACAGATTTAGTTTAACTTGTACAATTGAGTTAAAATTTTAGGGGCCGTTTTCACTACATCAAGGCGCGGTAAACCGGTAATAGAGGTGGGCAATTTCCGGTACAACCAGTATCACAGCAGCAGTCGAGGGCCGAAGGGTGTGTGGCGGTGCACCAAATGGACCAGTACGAACTGCAGAGCTAGTCTAATTACCTACCAAAATGTAATTATTAAATTCAATAAAGTCCATAATCATGATTGATTGAAACTTAGTACAGAATTTTTGCAAAATGTATAAATTTAGTACCTAGTTTTTTTTTAAATAATCGTAATTTTTAACATACTAAGATTTATAATAATTACTTCTTAGTAACCACAGTACTTCTTAGTAAAAGCTACTATTTAGATGTGTCCAGTCACCATAAAAATAGTATCTGCAGTAGGATGTTTATACCCGTCACACAATTATAGATTAGTAATTTTAAGAATTTAATTGAATTTTAAAATTTTAGGGCCCGTTTTCACCACATCAAGGTTCGGTAAGCCGGTTATAGAGCTGAGCGGTTTCCGGTACAATTTCTACCAAAGCAGCCGTCGAGGACCGACCGATGTCTGGCACTGCGTCAAATGGGCCAGTACGAACTGTAGAGCAAGTCTGATTACCGATAAAAACGTTATTGTCAAGGTCAAAAATGATCATAATCATGATAGAAAATAACCCACAAATGTATGTCGAATTCTCAAAGGAAAAAGTGACATGGTATTGTATAAAGGAGGAATGCAGAGCCAAGATACTAACTGTCGAGGATGTTATTACAAGCACTATCAATAACTCTACATTAAAAATTTTAGAAACCCCCGACGTTTCTGATCCTCAAGGTTCCAGATGTGGGAAGGTCACCATAATCATAAAAATTTAAGCTCAAACTCGAACCACATAACTGTTACCATTCCAGAGATCCCATCGTACTCCAACATCCCAGATACTTCAATATCTTAGAACCACTGGTCCAATTTTTATCTGACTTGGCTAAGAACATTCAGCAGGTTAGACCTGCGACGCCTGAATGCTCCGGGCTACGGCCTACACTGAGTTCGGCCTTCGCTCCTACTTTAAAATGCCTAGGTTCACATAATTTTCATTTATTTTTTGGCCGCCATATTTAATTTTTTCTCTTGAAATGTCTCAGGATTCCCTACAACTTTAGTTCGAGAAGACCCCATCTAACTGTTATAGTTTTGGCGGGCTGATAATCTTCCATGCTTCCAGTTTCATATTGTGAAATTGAAATTCACTTACTTTTTCCTAGTCATCAACAGATCCTCAAGGTTTCAGATGTCAGACCCACCATGAACCTAAACATTTGAGCACAAATTCGAACCATCTAGCTATTACCGTTCCAGAGATCCCATCTGACATCAAAGATACTCCAAGATCTTGGAAACCACTGGTCCAATTTTTATCAGATCTAGCTAAGAATACTCGACGAAATTCTCTATTAAATAACGTCTATCTCGATTGGTCGGGGGTTAAAAATGATCGTAAACATGATAAAACCGTTTAAAATTCAGTATAGCTCTAGAATAGATTGTCAAATATACCAGTATACTATACAGTACTGATTTCTGGTGTTTTAAATGAAGTATAATTTTTTCAAATTATATTTAGTTACGCATATATACTGTAAATATTAATAAATTACTTGAAAACAATCCTTTTTTAATTTTCGGAAATCCTTAACCGAATAGATTGTCATATATTATTACTTACTTACTTACTCCGCTGGCGCAGCGACCCGAAGTGGATCTTGGCCTCCGATACCAAAGAGCGCCATCACTCTCTCTCCTGCGCTGTCTCGAGCCAGTCAGGCGCCCGGAGCTCCCGCAGATCCTTCTCCACATCATCGCGCCATCGGTCGGACGGACGTCGTCCGTTATATATTATTACACCAGTATAATGTATTATATAAGTAGTAGATTCCTGGTGTTTTAAATGAATTATAATTTCTCAAATTACATTTATTTTAGTGTAAATATTAATAAATTACATGGAGACATTTTCTTTTTTCCATTTAAGTAATTACGGATTGACTAATAAGTAGTTAATGTCTATTCGGCTATCGCGATCGAATAAGTCCCATTCCACCGTATCCATATGGATTCCTTACCTAATAAAAAGTCCAAAAGCAACGGTAATAAGTCGGACTTCGTCGATCGCGTTTTAGTGCGTTATAGTTATGGACTTCCACAATTACTATTTCATAGCTGTTTTTTTGTCATAGTTCCGGTTTATTCCGAAACCCGAGCCGGTCGTCCTCTCATACACTACGGCGGTCATTGCTACTACAGAAACAACAGAAGTCGAGGTCGCAAGTCTGTCTGGTTCTGCACCCAGGGCCGCAGGAAAAACTGCAAGTGCCGAGCCTCACTGACAATCATAGATAATAAAATCTCGTTCTTTAAGAACTTACACAATCACAGACCGGTATTTAATCAGTGCCCGGTTACTATTTTTCCAACCAACCCTATTCCGGTCTCGAAAGGGCCAAAATATGAACCACAGGCGATGGATCGTAAGAACCTTTCCTGTGTGGTAGAGTTAGAGGAAATAAAAGATGACCATGATAATTGCTTACTTACTCCGCTGGCGCAGCAACCCAAAATGTATTATGATAAATAAAAATGATACTCAGACGTGAAAACGTTCTAGCACTTTTGAGCATGAGAGGATTTGAACTTAGAGGTACACCAACTGCGAAGATTGTCGTTTACCAGTTTTGAAAATTAGTCCTTTTTGTAATTTTCGCATTTTTGAAGCTTGTGTCTTTATTTAGCTACTTAATTAAATTAGGGTTGTGTTTAGTGTTATATACAATAAATAATATGCTTGCACTTATAGAACAAATCTGTTTTTTATTTCTTAGTTTCTATAATTATCTAAGGTATAGGTTGTGATTTCTTATTTCTGAACCATATTATTTAAGTACTTAAAAACTTGTGCAAATGTTTAATAATAGTGTTATATTTTATTTTATTGAATGTTTACGACACTTTATCAAACGAATTTAGGTATTAAGTATGGGTGTCTGTCTTTAATGACTAATGAATTAATACAAAATAAGAAAACTCATAATCGGTGTCCCGTTCAGTCTGTCAAGATTCCACTGTTCTACGACTTGAAAATAAAGCACCTTTCTTACTTTCAGACATTTACTATACGAAAACACCTGCAGGGCGACCCATACTATTGATGGGCCCGTACCGGTACTACCGCAATTATCGTGACGTCGGTTTGAAGTAAACCTGGTACTGCAACAACAGCCGTAAAAAGGTGTCTGGGAGGCCCCCCTGCAAAGCTTCAGTCGTACTCTACCGCGACCAATTATTGACCACCAAGAACGAACATAATCACTGATTAAAACGACCTGGATGATGGAATGAAAGTTGCGACAGGACAATATGTATGATAAAAGTCTGAAGTCCTTTCGAAGGTGAGAGTGCGAAGCGCCTGTATGCTCAGCGGCAGGCGGCTCGCAGTGTTCCGAAGTTAATCATTGTAGGCAACGTCCTCTTAGGTGTCGACCGTGGGATCCGTTGGTTGAAATGAATGTGGACTGTATGCTGGATTAATTATTTAATAACGAAGAAATTCTTATTTGAGTACAAAAATACGTGCAATTAGCAACTCGGTTATTCAGCTCTTCTTGGAAAACGTTGCACACACTTCCCGTGTCGGTTGAGAGGTGACACTTCGTTGTCACATTTTTAATTTTTTGACATTCCGGCCCCCGCTACCGCCTCAGGCCCCTCGCGAGACGTTCGTTTCACGAACAATCATATATTAAAATATCTCACTATAGTTTCAACTTTATAAAAAGACAACATGTTTTTTCATGCGACTAAAATTTAGAACCACCTTGAACTTCTTGAAAATCTGAAACATAGTCGACATAGGAATGAAACAATTCCTCATAATGTGCAATGTATAAACGACTTACAAATACGATGCCTTTCTTTTTAGTCCAGATAGTTTTATGTTATAATCGTAATAAACTGAAAAAGTGAAAAGAAATAGAGATTCGCAAAATAATTAGACTTAGTAATTCCATAGACCTTCAAATCAATTGGTCAACAAAAAGTTACGAATTAAATATACTCGTATATTTTTTTAAATCTGAAATGTTACAATATTTATTTCAGAAGCCGTATTTACGACTACTAAGAGGGGCTGGCCAATATTAGGTACCGTTGGGAGGTTACAGGTACCGCCGAAATAACTCATGCAGAGGTACTTAAGCCACGTCGTTCACGTTGGATCTCTGGAACGGTAACAGTTAGTGGTTCGTGTTTGAGTTAAAATGTTTATAACTATGGTTACCTTCCCACATCTGAAACCTTGAGGACCTGCTGAAGACCAGGAAAAAGTAAGAGGATCTCCACAAGGTTACGCCGGAGGTTTCTTAAATTTTTAATAATATTAACATCATTACGAATTGGATCACGAGTTAAGATTATAAAAAATATAAACATAAATCTAACTTGATATTAGAAACAATGCTAACACCTAAAATAATAAATTTTTCATTAACAGTTAATTTTCAACTCTCTTTTGTTTCATATACCTACTCAAGAAGACGTCCAATACTCATCATCGGGACATACGTTTTCTTTAATAAATTCGCAAAGAACTTATACTTATACTTTTGTTTAAAGCTGGATGTAAATACCACATCAAAATAAAAAATAAAAACGGTACCACAATATGGTGTTGTGCGAGCAATCCATCTTGTAAAGCCATCGTTAAATTAAATAGTGACAATACAGAGATATTACATGAAATCGACCATTGTCATGATTGTAAATTTTGACGTGAAATCTATTACCTTATAGTCTTTTGACATAGAAAAGTATTAATAATCCACGGTCCATATCAGTTCAATAAAACAACAGGAGCTTTTGCTAAGTAAGGGGCATTGTTCTGCAGCAGAAGCTCTGCTGGATGCAGAGTTTCACAATTGTAACTCATGATTGTGCAATGAATACATGAATTCCGAATTAAGACGCCTTTCCTTATGGTCTGTATAATTTTATATTTACAGGGTTTCAAGGAATAATAGTGTACAGAGATTGGGTATGCAGAAAAAACACCTACCATCATTCACTTGTGGTAGAATAGAATTTTGCTTTATGTTTTGTATGCTTAATTGTTTTGTAATTTGTAATTTTTTGTTACTAAGTATTTTGAACAATAAAAAAAACCCTTTTGAGTC
The DNA here is from genome assembly GCA_947369225.1 of Hofmannophila pseudospretella. NCBI lineage: Eukaryota > Metazoa > Arthropoda > Insecta > Lepidoptera > Oecophoridae > Hofmannophila > Hofmannophila pseudospretella. Next base: position 3,813,387 of record OX376321.1, on the reverse strand, counting down.
CGTCTGGCTACCGACCGCACCTTTCTATAGTAGAGGTAATACTGTAACAAACCCTTATAGTGCCGAAAGGGTTCAGTATCGATAACTGAATAACTTTCACTATGGTACCAACTCATAAATCGCGAAAAAAAGCTGTTTCATTCATTTCGGTCGTGTAGGTATTGAACTTTTGACCCCATAATGAAAATTGTTCAGTTATATGGCCACTGAACATCCCCCTGTCTGCTCTATAGGTTTTTTTTGTTACACCTTCTATAAAATCTGTCACCAAACAATACGCTTTGGCGTAGATGTATGTAGAGTTAGAAAGACCAGTAATATTTAAGACCGCAGGCTCCATGTTCACATTCATCGTCTCATACTATCAAGTCATACGCGAGTTTAGTCGTATTTAACTGAAAATGAGAACTGGAAAGATATCGAAATCCTCGAAATAAACCGACTTTGGATTTCCACATTTAAACCTTGGTATCTTCAATACCAGAGTGAATAGACATTTACTGTAGCATGCTCCATAGTTAACCTTATTATCGCTTACCAAGGTTATGATGTTTTAAATCTAAAATGTTACAATTATTTTCAGAAGCCATATTCACGACCACCAAGTGGGGTTGGCCAATATTACAGTTCGGAGGTTACAGGTACCGCCGGAATAACAGAAGCAAAGGTACCAAAGCCACGTGGTTCTGCAATGGTGGCAAATCTTTCCCACGGTGTCGCGCTGCCGTCGTCGTTGATGGAGATGCTGTCATTGAGTTCAGAAATCAACATAACCATTGAGGTAGAACACTCAGATAGAGCGTGGTGTAGTGGCTGGGACGACGGACCCCTATGCGGGAGGGAGGTCCTTACATGGATTGGTCCTTATAAGTTCTTACATGGACCGGAGTCCAACTTGAGATTGACGGTATACAGATGCAGGGCTGTAGGAGTGCCTGGCGCTAGAAAGCTAATGGGGAAGCTTCGTTTCTGTTGTTAATAGTTAGGTATATCTATTTTGTGTCGGGGCGACCGAAATAATAAATTTTATGATTCTCCAACAATGCGAAGAACAACTTGTGCCATTATTTAGTAACTATAAAACCCGCTCACCGCACGCTGGCCCTCTGTCGTACCGCCCTGCGCCCCTCTTGCCGCGCAGGCGATCCGCCTGTTACACGGTTTCACTATAGTAGTTGTTTCATGTTAAATTAAGAGCAGTTCAAACGATACAAATTGTACTTTATTTTATGTTGTCTGATTTTTTTTTAACTTTTCTTCTGCAGGAAAGTTAGAATTACGAGTTAGGAGTATCGGGTTTCGACGTGAATAAATAAAAGAGTAGTTCCCAAATTATCGAAAACTCCTTATTCTTCCTATCGTATTACACAGTACAGTCTCGTATTAAACAGGTTATAATTTCCAGGTCTTCCTACAGCGAAGTTCACCACCACTCGTCGAGGTAACCCTGCCATTGAGATAGGTCGGTACCGGTTCACAAAGAACAGCCGCAGTGGGGGTGTCAAGTCTCTCTGGGTCTGTTCGCGCGTCAGCAACGGATGCAAAGCTAGCCTGACCACTGTCAATGATATCATCGTCAGGGAAAAATTGGAACATAATCATTAGGATCTGTATCAAGAACCAATCCTACTGGCCGGAACAACAAAAGAAAACTCGAAACGTGCTGGAAATAAAAGTACAGCGTACCCCCCTCAAAATTGATAAACAATTTAAATATTTTTTTAATTGGTTTCTTTAGGTTATTTTTGATAAAATTCCAATAATTTAAATAACTTTTGAACCATCAAGAATAACCACATTTGGGGTTATATTGACTGGTAAAAACCACAGCCATCACTCTGTTTTGTTTGATTCTTATTTTCTGGGATACCCTGTTGTATATTCCAGTATTACTTTGTATCTATATTTTCGTTTTGTATTTCTTATAAAATGTTTTTTTTTCTTTTTCACATTGGATTTCTTAGATTTTTTTACTAAAGTGTTTATATTATCATACCTACCTATGTTTTTAATAAGTAATAAATTCTATAACTACGTGTTGTTACTATTTCCATATAGTTATCATGATTATCTTACAATTTTTTTATACCTACAATAAAGTATCCACCTAGGTTTACTAACTTTGATAAAACTTTCAGAGGCAATTTTGACTACGTCGCGTTTCGGTAAACCAGTAATAGTCCTCGGTCCATATCGGTTCAATAAAAATAACAGGAGCAAAGGGGCTAAGGGGCATTGGTTCTGCAGTAAAAGCTCGGCTGGATGCAGAGCTTTCATCACCACCATAGACAACGTCATCACCAAAGTGAACGCTGCGCACAATCATCAAATTCGATTTCCTAGACTTAATGAAACACCCGTCAAAATACAACAGTCGGACTTATGTTTTCTACCACGAACGATAGCGTCGACGAATGCAACGTTGCATAATTTGGATAATTTATTTACTCGTGTAACTCAAGCTAAGGAATAATATTTGTTTTTTTTTAATTTTTGTGTCCGATATTTTATCCTGTTTAATATTATTTTTTATAAAATAAACTAGATGTAGTCAGATTATTATTATTAACCTAAGTAATAGGATAATGAATAAATTCTTTTAGTTGGGAAATGTAAATCATTTTTGCAATAGACTTTTTTCATGTCGACAGTAATATAACAATAACTCTTAGTAGGTAAGTAGGTACTTACTTATTAGTTATTACTTAGTCTTATCAAATCAGACATATTTTTTGTTATTGATATTTCCATCAAAGTGAACACCTTCGTAGGAAACGTAATTAGTACGCAAAACGCGTGCTACGAGTTCTGCTACGCTAGTGAAGCACGGCATAGAGGGCTATGCACCTAATATCTCCGGATTCGTCGATAAATCTGCACAAAATCTTTTTTCTTTTGCAAATCGTGCTTATTTTGTACCACTAAAATGAATTTGATATTTTTTTTATCGTTTGAATATACGGATAAAAATAATCATATATATTTAAATATAAAGTTTATTTAAAATTAATAAATAATTTAGATCAAAATTACAAATAATGTCAATTAATTAATAAATAATTATAAATAAAGCCCCCCCCCCCCCCCCTGCCGCTCCCGGTGCAAAGGTGCCCATGACGCTGTGCTGGATCGCTATGGCCAACCTTTGCACCAGGAACGACCCGGAGCGCGGGTCAGAATCGTACCCGTCGCCTTAGGGCGACGGCCAACCTCACCCACAAATGATTTTGCTTCCGCACTCCAGCAGCCCGTAGTCTCCACAGCAAAAGGTACAAACATGTAATTGTGCTGGAGTGCGGAATATTTTTCATTTTTTCTAGCAGCGGCCAATTCAGCGGCCGCTGCGGCCCTCCGCGTCGTTCGCGGCAGGTGGCTGGCAGCGAAGGTGCTTTCACAGGTGGCATCCCAGAGTAAACACTTCCCACGCTGCCAAGGCACCAGGGTCAGGCCGTCTGGCCTCTTGCCATCCGTGCGGCTGAGATATATATTTGATTGCATATTTAATATCTGCTAAGTTTAAATGCTATTTTTTAAGAGTAGCAATTCTCTACTAATTTACGTGTTTTTCTTCACCAGAACAATATTATTTCACCACGTCTCGTTCAGAAAAGCCGGTGCTGATTCTTGGCAAGTACCGTTACAACAGACGCAGTAACGCCACAGGCCCTAAAGCAATCTGGTATTGCAGCAGGAAATCTTTGCACTGCCGGGCGAATGTCACCACTTTGGATAACAATATCATTAGTCTCAAAAATGAACATAATCACTGATGCTGTTCTATTTAAGGGTGATTGTGAAATGAGATGAAAAAAAAAGAAAAATGAAAAAAAAAAACTCTTAGAGAAAAGTTTACCCTTTGTACAATGTCTCATTTCAATTGTTTTTATTGTACAACAATAGATTATTGTTGTACAATAAAGTGTAAATATAATATAAAAAAATTGAGAAAAAAAACAGATTTCACAAAATATCGACTGGTCTTACATTACTATAGTTAGACACGGGATAGTTACCACGGTTTGGGGTTGTTATGAGCTCCCGATATTTCTTTAATTTTTATCCAAATTAGGTTGATTTGGTTATTTATTTGTATTTGTAAAAGTACAGTCGGCAACAAAAGTCGCTAAACTTATTCCATTTTATTTTATTTATTAGTATACACTGTAACCGTCCTCAAATCAGTAAACAGTACCGGCATACAAACAAGTAATTTGCAGTTAATATTTCGCTAAACCAATATTTGACAAGATCATGTACAGGTGTTTTGTTTTGGATGTGTTAATTTTTCGAGTTCCCCAACACTTTTAACGAACTAAAACACCAAGTTTAAATAGTATTCGTTTATGTTAAAATAAGGTTTAATTGTAAATAATTAATGAAAAATAAAATAAAATGTACTTCTAAACTATTATAGGTTATGAAAAAATAATTAAAATGATATTTTATTTTAGACGAATAATATTTCTTTTGAGAACGAAACCTTCGGTGCGCGGGTCCCACTTGTACTAGGTCAAAGTGAACACCTTCGTAGACAACGTAATTAGTACGCAAAACGCACGTGCTACCAGTTCTGCTACGCTAACGAAGCACGGCGTAGAGGGCTACGCAGCTAATATCTCCAGATTCGTCGATAAATCTGCGCAAAACTCTTTTTTCTTTTGCAAGTCGTGCTTATTGTGTATCACTAAAGTGTACTCGATCTGTTTTTAATCGTTTGAATATACGGATAAATATACATATATATGTCGGAGAGAGTCGCTAGTGTTTCTCAAAAACGGTAAAATGCAGCGCTGTAATGCGCGAAATGAAAACGCAAGTCAGTCTAGTGTCGTCTGGCAGCGAGCGAGCGACGGCGTGTGGTTTTGAGGTTGTAATTATGAAAAAATCAGTCTGACTGGTGATACTGGTGGTGATAGTAATCAGGGTGGTTTCCCTGTGCTGATGATCATTTTCTGGTAAAATTGTGATGTTGATATGATGTGCAACAAGGAATACGCAGGTCGGTATGTTTTCATTGTTTTTCTGATGATACATTGAGAATACTATCACTAGGTGTAGGTGGACCCCCACGATTGTGTGTGGTGTCGAACCCCATGCTCAGGGTTGATAGGTACACGTCCAGGTTTTCTCAGAAAGTTAGCTGTTTTTCGTAACCAGGGTTTAACGCCCACGTATTTCAATGGCCTTCCTTACAACTTCGTGTTCTATTCGCGCTATTTCTGGTGCTGACGCCCCGTCCCTTCAGCGGCTTCGACATATGATTACATTACATTTGATTACGTTCAATATCTGCTAAGTGTAAATGTTATTTTTTAAAAGAGTAGCTATTCTCTACTAATTTACGTGTTTTGCATCACCAGGTTCATATTATTTCACCACGTCCCGTTCAGAAAAGCCGGTGCTGATTCTTGGCAAGTACCGTTACAACAGACACAGCAAGGCCACAGGCCCTAAAGCAATCTGGTATTGCAGCAGAAAGACTTTGCACTGCCGGGCGAATGTCACCACTTTATATAACAACATCGTTAGTCTTAAACATGAACATAATCACTGATGCTTTTTTAATTAAGGGATGATTGTTACGAACAACTTAATATTATATTTTAAAAAACAGATTTCACAAAAAACTCGCCTGGCCATACATTTTTATCCAAATTGTGTTGAATTGATAGATATTTTATTTATTTATTTAAACGGTAAGTAGTATATGCTATTTTTTACATAACCAGAGCCGGTATTCGTCACATCTCGCTATGGACAACCAGTGCTGTTAATCGGCAAATATCGCTACATCGACGCAGGCGCAGGCACTACAATGGCAAAGTGATCTGGACGTGTAGCAGGAAAACTTTGAAATGCCGCGCCACAGTCATTACTTTGGACAATAATATAATTAGTTGGACAAACTTTCATAATCACTAATTTAAAAAAATATGCGAACCGTTTCACGAAATATAATATTGCAATATTGTAACAGCCTATCAATCAGTAATTTTTTGGAATCCTTCATCGTAGTTATCAAGAGGTATTTAGAGAATTCAGGCTAAAACTGCTTTTTCGTTAGTATTTTTTTTCTTGACGACGTGCTGTATAAGGATTCGATCCATACATACGGTCGCTGAACTAGTGTATTTCCGGCGACTGTATTATTTCGGACCGTTTACAAGAATAACGTGTATTTATTTAGTGTACTTAATGCAACTTTTGTACGTTATGAACTATTGTAATATCATCTCAAAACGCACTGTCCTAGTTGTTAAATTGTAACTTTGTTGATTTCTCAAATAAAAAGTGTTGTATTCCCAGAGCCAATATTTACGACCTCACGTTTTGGAAATCCTGTGATGATCATTGGCAGATATCGCTACAACAAGCATAGCAGATACCAAGGCCAAGGCTGCAAAGGTCTCTGGGTGTGCAGCCGAATATCATCAGGCTGCCGCGCGCAAGTCACCACTATTAATGACTCCATTGTCAGAATTAAGGGAACACATTATCACTAGTAGTATTCAGTGATATGCACCGTATTTTAAAATGTATTCTGTTTACTTAATTCTGTGATTTATATAAAAATGTATGCGATTTCATTTCGTTACGAAATTTAATTGAAGTTGCGCTTGGAACAAGGGTTTTCATTTTTAGACCAGGAACATCGCCTTTTCGGATTTGAAACCACTTTATAGCATCACTTTGTTTGCTTTGTTTCCAAGGAAATTTCTAGCTACATGTATGTACTTCTCTGTATACTTACAATCTTTGTGCTCTAAAGTGTTTGTCTTATGTGTGTATTCTGTTCTTATAGGAATCCGTATTTATAATATAATTTCTTTTATCTACTCCCATTTCGTAATATGTTCAATAAGAAAACACAATCAATGACATATAGAGGTTCATTCGTCATGGTCGCGTGAAAATAGTGTTTTAATGAAATATAACAGTTTTCTTTAATTTTTCCAATATTTTAATAAATAAAATAATTGTGAAAGGCAATAAATTGCTGTTTGTGAAGTAGGAGTCCTGCTTCTGAATCCGGAAAATTTACCGTTGCTAAAGCGATGCTATAAATGAGTTTGTAAATATTTTGAATATTCACAGTTCCCGTTTCACCACGTCACTATATGGAAACCTCATGCTCTCATTTGGCAATTATTGTTACTACAAGAACACCAAATTTGCAGGCGCGAGGCAAATCTGGTACAAATGTACTAAAGGCCCTCGTGTTTCTGTTACTACAATGAACGACTAAATCTTGCACAATATGGGAACGCATAATCATTAAATACTCATTAATGATCTATATTGTAAACATTTAATAGTGTTCACGATTAAAATTTATCTGGAGGTATTTTGGGTTAATTTTGAATGTCTCACTTCTTTCAATTCAATCTGAAGAAATGAAGCATTTCAAATATATGTCTTAACATCCCTGTTTCTCCGTCAACTATAAGTTAAGTAGTACTTAGTAGCTAAATTATGGGCATAATTTATGTTGTCTATTTTTTGCAACTTATTTGTAATAATTTTTTTTATTAATTAAAAAATAGTATTTTTTTAAACTTGGTGATATATTCCCTGTTTTAAATATCCACAGTTCCCGTGTTTACCACATCGCGGTATGGAAACCTCATGCTGACGTTCGGCAATAATCGATACAATATGACCAACAAATCTGTCGGCGCAAAACAAACCTGGTACTGCAATAAATATAATAAAGGTTGTCGTTGTTCTGTTACTACAATGGACGAAGAAATCGTGCTCATTAAGGGGGCGCATAATCATTAAATGTTAGTATCACGTGATCAGTAGATACTCAAATAAAAATATAGACGTAATTTTGGATTAAATAATTTATCGCTTCTTTCATTTCAATGTGGAGAGAATGGAGCATTTTGAAATTTCTCTTTTGACATATTTGTTACTTCGTTAACTGTAATTTCAGTAGTGGTTGTTAAAGCCACATTCCTAGGGATTTCGCTTAGTTTCAGACATAATTTCTGTAGCCTGTTTTTTGCAACTTTTTTATAATTAAAAACAAATTCCTATTAAAGTCAGCGTCATTGCAGAGAGAATAAAGTATTTTGAATATCTATCTTGACTTTTCTGTTACCTCGTTAACGGTAATTTAAAATAGTACTTGTTTTGACCATATCTCTAATAGGGATGTAGGAAGCTAAGGCCCGCTTTCGCGAGAAGTTTACCCTGGGTTAACTCGCGATTTGTCTATGGTTTTCATACAAAATTGACATCGGGTTAGAATTAACTCGAGATAAAACGATGTATCGTCTATTTTTTGTAACTTTTTGTAATTGATAATAAATAAATTCCTGTTTGTAAAATAAGAATCATGTGTCTGAATATAATCATGTAATTATATATATATTTTATTTTATCATTTCAATTAAAGCACCATTCTTAAATGGTACCATAATATAAATACAATCTAGCCTATAATACAGACTAATAAGTAGTTTAATTCTAACTTAAAATAATACGGAAACACTTAATCTAAGAAAATGTCCACTGACTCGATTCTTAGTCATTGTTTGTTAAGGGGAAGCACTTTGTTTTTGTGTCTTTGTCTTGCAGTTACCAGTTATTACAGTTATCACTAACTTTGTCACTGCACTAACTCAAAAGGTTTAGTCCTTTCCAGTCTTCTCAATAGGTTCGTGTTATCAAGGACATGGCTGGCCTCGATATTCTCGTGATGGTGTGTATAATTATGTAATCATGTTTAATGTTTCCTCATACATTACGTTGAAGCACTTTATTATTTTAAACTATGGTTTATTCATAGGTGGATATTTATTATGGGTTTCACTATAATTGTTTTCAATATCCACAGATGCCTATTTCACCACATCACGAAATGGAAACGTCATACTATCGATAGGCCAGTATCGCTTCCATCAGACCTACAAACCTGTCGGGGCAAAGCAAATTTGGTACTGCAACAAATATAGTAAAGGCTGTCGTATTTCTGTTACTACAATGGACGATAAGGTCATGCTCATTAAGGGAAATCATAATCATTAAATATAATAAAAAAATTAATGATTTTGTTTGAAGATACATGACTATAAGTTGTCTGGATTATCAATCAAACGGGTTGTCCATTCGAACCTCGTGGCCGGACAGAAGCTCGGAGTGTCACTACATCCCCCGTGTTTGGTGCCGTTAAATTAAACAGACTTAAAGTTTAGTTTAATTAATTTAATTAATTGGGCGTAAGGATGCGGGGGAGGGGTGCCTGAACGCTGCGCTCACCGCGTGCCCTGTCGCCACGGGGCGACTGAGGCCATATTAAGTCGCGCAGGAGCGGGTACCGTGCGTCAGTAGAGCGCGCGTGTCTGGATTAAAGGTATATTGTTTAAAAAAAAGTAAATAATTTCAATTCTAATAAATAATTTTAAATCTATTTTTTGGCTTTATTTTGTATTTGTACTTTTTGTTAGTTTTAATCTGGAGAAAATAAATGATTTAATAGTTATCTGAAATAAACGAATCATTTTGAATCTCTGTTTTATTGATGCAGCTAGAGTAAACAGCTAAAATTTTTGCTCTCGTTTTAATAATTTGAAATAAATATAGTTCATTAGTATTTACTGTATATTTTTCAATATTATAAATCAGTGACTGTACAAGTATTTACCTACCAGTTTATTTATTTCCTCGAAAATCCTCTATAGTTCAACTAACACAGTTCCTTTAGTTTGATACTGCACTTCACAACATACATTCTATTAAACAGTCCATGTTCGACATGATGGACCTCTTCCTCAGTAAAATGGTGAAGTTCCAGGAGGATCTTAAGAAGACTGCTGCACCTGCCGATGTAACCACAGCTTCCTTGGATTTGGAACTCCATTAATAATTACCTTGTGATATTGTTGTGTAAATTAAATTCTGTTATATAACGTTTTCCATATTGATTGCACACCTACTACCTCTTTCTCGAAATCAGTTCCTCTGCCCGAAGGTTGCCTCGAAGATATCGATAGCGATAAGGCCGCCTAAGTTGTACTTCATTATTTCCTTTTCTATGTTTTGTTTGTTGTGTTCTGTTTGTGCCAAAAAGTGCATTTTACTTTACTTTACTTATTCACATTGAAAAGATTTTAACTATAGCCTTATACCACGGTTTTTTGCATAGTTTGTAGTAGTCTTTCTTTTTGTTTCGTTATTGCAATGGCAATAAATTCCTGATTGTAAAGTAACTTATTCTTTTCTTTAAAATTTACAACTATAGCATGAGTCTCACCCGTCTCATTGTAGGGGCGTTCACAGGCCATTTTGGCACTAAGAATCTCCTACACAAGATGAAACTGGCAGACAATCCCACCTGTAGAGCCTGTGGTGACACCATTGAGTCAATGGAACACTTGCTGTGCGAATGTGACTCGTTGGCTGGAAAGCGTATGTGTCTTCAGGGGGTATCTTACCCGAAACCAGAGGACTGTACGCTCCTTCCTGTAAACTGTATAGTATCCTTGATGCAAAGCATCTTTAAGGAACAGGAAGGAGACTAAGGTAAGGGGTAAGTGCCGCTGGAGTTATCCCAGCCCATAAGATAAGAACTTATTCTTTTGAATTCGCTTTTTTTGTTGGACGCTTTTAATATTTAAACGGCGTAATTTATTTGAAACATATCTCACAGCTTAACCGATTCTATGTTTATGGGTATCCCTATAATTGTTTTGAATATCTACAGTTCCCAATTTCACCACGACACGAAATGGAAACGTCATACTCTCGATTGGGCATTTTCGTTTCAACAACATCTACAAAAACAGTGGCGCGAAAAAAACTTGGTATTGCAACAAATATAATAAAGGCTGTAGGGTTTCCGTCACTACAATGGACTATGACGTCATCAGAATCAAAGGAACTCATAATCATAACTAATTATTTTGTATCCAGTACTCGTATGATATTCAATATTTATGGGTAGTTGTAGAATGGTGGATTATTTATTTTGATGAATTTTTAACAGTTTTATTTTACACACGAGTGGAGCAAGCTGTGGCGCTTTTCAACTCAAATCAAAAAATAATCTCGTCACCTTCCAGAAACACTTTGTGCTTTATAAGATAGGGTGTCTATGGAGTCTTATTATTGTCGTAAATATTTACATGGCTTAAAGTATATCTACAGTTCCTTTACTGTAATTGGCAATAAACCTGATTGTAAAGTTAGTCATTGTTTTGAATCCGCTTTCCTTGTTAGAGACTTTATTAATATTTAAACGATGTGAGTTATTGAAATATGCAGATCGTATCATATAAGGACCGCGTCACTTAACCCAACAATACGATAGATGACCAACAACGAATTTAAAAATGTTCATTTAAAAAAAAATACCTTTTATTTTTGAATAAAAATATCGTGGTTCGGACATGCATATGGTACGCTATGGCGGGGTTATCTTATCTTATGATAGGGGGCCGGGGATAGCCAAACGGCACTTCGACCCTTGAGGATCTTTTGTGCCTACCCTATTTTACACACTGGTCATCTCAGTGTGCAGGTTTCCTCACGATGTTTTCCTTCATCGTTACAGCAGTCGGTAAATGTACGTAAGTCTTCGAAAAATACGAAATACTCCTTGGTACATGGCCCTGCATGGTTTCGAGCCCGGACCTCCCGCATGGGAGTCCGGTGCCCTAGCCACTGTGCCACCGACGCTCTATGGCGGGGTTATGTGCCGCGGTCCTGTAATGGCATACTTACTCTATATCTATCATAGCTTATTCGATACTTGACACATTTGTCATTTTTTTCCAAATTGCTTAATACTCTTCAACATATCTAATTTATTATGGGTATCCCTATAATTGTTTCTATTATCCACAGTTCCCAATTTCACCACGACACGAAATGGAAACATCATACTCTCGATTGGCCATTTTCGCTTTAACAACATCCACAAAAACAGTGGCGCGAAGAAAACTTGGTATTGCAACAAATATAATAAAGGCTGTAGGGTTTCCATCGCTACAATACACGATGATATCATCAGGATCAAAGGAACTCATAATCATACATAAATATTTGATGAAATTGTTTATTTTAACGAACTTGAAACATTTTATTTTACACCCGAGTAGAAAGATTGAGTGGGGCCGCCGGTAAAATTAAAAGATCGCCATTCACTCCAAAAACTGATAGATGCTTTGTCTGTTTGTTTGTAGTATCTTTATTGTACTAATATAAAATACACAGAAAATAATAAAAACGTTAAAATATGTACAAAGGCGGGCTTATCCCATAGGGATTTCTTCCAGCCAACCTTTGATTTAGGAGAGTTTAGACTACTTTTATGGTGGGTAAAGGTATGGAGTACAATAAATCAGTATAAATGCTAATTGCACTTTATACGATAGCGGTATTTAATTATTGTGATATAATATTTACATGGCTTAAAGTATTTTTACGTATAAGTTTGAAACTTTATTTTTTGATTTGAAGTTATTTGCTTAGGTTGAAAAAAGTATTTATTGCCGTGTAGAGTCCATCAAGTTCCTTTTTTTGAGGTCCTGTTATAGGACTTATACATGAGTCACAAAATGAAAATTTTAATTCTATGTTAAATCTACGTATTTATAAAATAATATATAAAAAAGAAGATTTGATCCTAATTTGAACTGTACGTAAAGATTACTGTTGCTTACTGTCGATTTTTAATTTGTATTACAAAAATGAGATGCCTTAACTGATTTGATGGACTCTACAAACAAACATTATCTGTGTATGTCCTTGTATTTACGATCCCTTGAAAAGTAGATATGATTAAGGAGCAGTGAATTAAGGAGAAGTGTAATGTAAGCTTATTCAAATAAGCATTTCACTAAATAAAATATAGTACGTACGTACTCTAACTTGTGTTTCATTTATCTTTATCCTTAATAACTTTTTATTTTTTTTATTTTCTCTTTATCCTTTCTTTGGTTTTCTCCAGGTTCTATATTCTCTACGACCAAACAGGGCAACCTTAGACTCAACCTCGGTCGCTATTGCTTCAATAAGAACAACAGATATTCCGGGCACAGACAAGTTTGGTACTGCAATAGATATCCGAAAGGCTGCCGCGTTTCTGTCACCACACTACTTAACGAGGTCATCAAAATTAAAGGGTTACATAATCATTGATGGTAATACTTTAAGTGTGTAAGCGACTTTATGTGTGTAAAGGCTGGTTGACACTTGGTCAAGTGGGTAAATACCGTGAGATTGGACAGTAGTGTAAACCGGTGGACCGTGGCAAGTCCAGTTGGCTTACAAGCTGCCTTGCTACTGGATCCAAATATTGTTTCACTGTAGTATAAACAGTCACTGGCTAGCCACTAGCCACTTGCCATTCTACTCGCCATTGTCCTTGCAACTTACGCTCGCCACTATTCTTTCCCACTTAACCAAATGTAAACCAGCCAAGAGATTTGTATTATTTAGTACGTTCATATTTAATAAACCATTGTATATTTTTATTCTTGAAATATAATTCAAATGTTTGATATTCCTCCGATAGCACTCCAACCCGTACCTTAGCTTTACTGTAGCCTGGCGCGTTAACCATTACGGCATGGAGGTCCCAGTAACGTTCATCGAAAACCCGATCAACTTTACTTCCTTATAATATATAATATATCTATACTAGTATTTAGTATAGTAAGCTATTCTCGATTGTACCCGGGCCAGGGATAACCCCAGCGGCACTTCGACCCTCAGGGATCTTTTGTGCTCACCCCTTACCTTAGTCTCCTTCCTGTTCCTTAAAGATGCTTTGCATCAAGGACGCTGCACAGGTTATAGGAAGGAGCCTATAGTCTTCTGGTTTCGGGTAGGCTACCCCCAGAAGACTCATACGCCCTCCAGCCAGCGAGTCACATTCTCACAGCAAGTGTTCCATTGACTCAACGGTGTCACCACAGGCTCTACAGGTGGGATTGTCTGCCAGTCTCATCTTGTGCCAGGCTCTTAGTGCCAAAATGGCCCGTGAACGCCCCTACAATGAGACGGATGAGACTCCTGCTATAGTTGTAAATTTTCCTGCACCCAGCCGTGCCATTTCCAATGAACCTCTTAGAGTGTTTCGTTTTTCATTAGTTCGAATGTGTCATATAAGTTAAAGCGACCAAGTACTAAAGGGTATACAAAAGGCTATAGCCTGATGTGACTTCCACTGTACTTATATTTAATGTTTTAGCCATGTGGTTCCCTTCCCTTTTCTTCCCATGGGTGTTGTAAAAGCGACTACCGGAAATGAGGACTGACGGTAAAACTGACTATTTATAAATATATATAATATATATTTATAATTATATATATTATAAATTAAAAATATCTATTTATTACTATAAATATCTATTAAATTATTTTAGAATCAAACTGTGATTGGTTAAGTATGCCATTTGTCCTTGTTTTGAAATAGAATCGATAGTTCAGACAGCAGTGAACATTTTTTTTTTAATTTGATATTTTGGACATGGATTAAATTATTTTTGCTTAATTTTATTATGTCATTTAAATCTTAATCGTTAGTTAGACCAATGTGTTGTGTATTCACACACTTAAACCAATACTACTTATATGTTAGATAGTATCCAGAACGTAACTCTACACCGACAAACGTTGAGCATCATACTTACTTTAAAACATTTTCAGACGCATAACTTTCACTTTTACACTTAAACCAATACTACTTATTCGTTAGATAGTATCCAGAACGATAATCACAAATCACGTATCTACACCGACAAACGTTGATCATCATACTTTAAAAACATTTTCATAAGCATAACTTTCACGTCTATAATACCCGAAGGGGTAGACAGAGGAACCACCTACATCATAGGTAGTTCCCACATTTCGCCGTAAGATTTAGTGAACTAACGCCATAGGTGGCGAGCCTATCGCCGTCTACAGTATTGTATAATATACAAATAAGCACAGGAAATTTAGTGAAACCTTATGTCGATCGGTCAAATATTTAAATAATAAAATAAGGAGAGCATACGTGCAAACGGGCGACCTGATGATAAGTAGTAACCGTCGCCGATAGACATCTCATATCACTGTTATTATTCGAGGGTTTGCAATGCGCAGCTCACCCTGAAGACTTACATAGAGTGCCTCATGCGCCGGTAATTACGCTGGCTCTCTTACCCTTCAAACCGAAACACAGAAATATAAGCATTTCTGCTTTGAGGCAGAAACAGATAAGAGGGTGGTACTACCTCAGGCGAGTCTGCACTTCAGGACCACTTTTACAAATTATATTTCGGTATAAGAAAGAAGTGGGTACGTCGACTTTGTCGATATAAAGTAATTGAGATATAAGAAATAGAAATAGAAAATTCTTTATTAATAGATCATTAAAAGTGGCCCATATAAGTGGGTGTCGAGTTCAGTTAATCTTCAAACCTACCTACAGAAATATATAATATTGTTTAAATTAAATAAGCGTGCTTGTTTAAATTAAATGGAGCGTCGGTGGCACAGTGGTTAGGACGCCGAACTCCCATGCGGGAGGTCCGGGTTCGAAACCATGCAATGTCATGTACCAATGAGTTTTTCGGTTTTTTCGAAAGGCTCACGTACATTTACCGACTGCTCTTACGGTGAAGGAAAACATCGTGAGGAAACCTGCACACTGAGATAACCAGTGTGTGAAATGGGGAAGGCAATGGCAAACCACCCCATTAAATCTGCCACGAGAGTCGTTCTATGTGATTAATTCCTTAGAATGATCACGACCCCCAGCAATGAGGAACATGACTTAGAAGAGAAGAAATTAAAAAATTTCCGCGAGCAGGATTGTTTAAATTGTTTAAAGAAAAAAAAATATTGCTTGTTTAAAACTAAATCCGTAGCTTGGCAATTTTTCACACGTAAAAGGATAAATAAAGGTTTTTTTTTGTTTCAGTAACACCCGTGTTTGCGATGTCTAGACGTGGCCAGTCAGTGATCCAAGTAGGAAAATACAGGTTCAATCGCAACAGTAGAGGTGCAGGCCCTAAGGCTTTGTGGTTATGTGTTAAAAGACATAACGGTTGTAAGGCCAAGCTCACTACTTATGATAACGTTATTATTTTGAGCCATAACGATCATTGTCACGATTGATGAAATTCATCATCATCAGCCTATTAGTGTTTCCACTGTTGGGGTCCCCGATGTCCCCATTCCCCTTGCACAAGGGGGTACGAGCCATGATCCACCAAGAGGGCCTAGTGCTGTGCGGTTCATTTCCTCACGATAAAATATATAAATAAATATTTTCCTTCACCGTTAGAGCAGTCGGTAAATATACGTAAATCTTCGAAAAAATTCCCGAAAAACTCATTGGTACATGGCATTTGATTACATGTCGCATATTGTAATTTAACTAACACACTCTCGTGTGTAGATGTATCACATTATATTTGGTTACTTATTGAATTATACTATTACGGATACAGCAAGTATTATTATTTCTCCTCAATTTGAAAACGTGAGCAGAAGAGGTACTAATATTTTGTTTTAACTTTCAAAACTATTTTTTACTTCGCTTTATCATGTTTTAATTCTTATCGTTAGGCCACAGTGTTCGGTATTATTATATTTTCTTAGAATCATTACATACTTAGGCAATACTACTTTTCCGTTAGATAGTATCCAGAACATAATCTACACAGGCAAACGTTAAGCGTTATTGGAGAGTGCGCATCGGAATTGCACGACCTAATTCCAGCATCTCCATTCCGCCTTCGGACTACCAGACGCGGGGAGGGGTTCCATCCTTATGTTGTTGATATCACATCTGCTCGTACGAAGCGATTTGCTTCTTCGTTCATTATGCGAACGGCTAAGGAATGGAACAACCTGCCGGCGTCTGTATTTCCCGAAACCTACAACCTTGGGATCTTCAAGGCCAGAGTGAATAGGCATTTACTGGACCTGCATGCTCCATCGTCGACCTCATCGTCGCTTACCATCAGGCGAGATCGAGGTCAAATGCGGGTTTAGTAGTCAATAAAATAAATAAAAAATAATTTGGAAACGTTTGAACCAAACAATTCATCAGTTTATATTGCTTACCTACTTTAAAAACCATTTTCATCATTGTACAATGTACAATGAAGTAGACAAAATTTATCGTTTATTTAATGTTGTGACCCTGGAAAATTTTGTTTTGTTTCAGAAACACCCGTATTTGCGATGTCTAACCGTGGCCAGCCCGTGATCCAAGTAGGAAAATACAGGTTCAATCGCAACAGTAAAGGTACAGGCCCTAAGATTTTGTGGTTATGTGTTAAACGAACATCATTGGGCTGTAAGGCTAAGCTCACTACTTATGATGACGTTATTATTAACAGCCAAAATATTCACTGCCACGACTGATTGTTATCTATCACTCTTGCAGTGATCATATAGAGCGATTAAATAATTGTGCATTACTAATATTTTTGTGAATATAGCAATTCTCAATTTGAAATTCTGATCTGAAAATAAAAACAAATATTTTTTAATTTGTTTTATCATGTTCGAAGTCTAAACGTTAACCCTTACTCACTTAACCAAATACTACTTACTACGTCTAAGCGTGGCCAGCCCGTAGGAAAGCAAAGTAAAGTAAGTAAAATACACTTTATTACACAAATATAAAACAACAAACATAAGATAGAAAAGGAAATAGTGAAGTACAATTTAGGCGGCCTTATCGCTAATAGCGATCTCTTCCAAGCAACCTTTGGGTAGAGGAAATGAATTCGAGAAGGAGTTTCGAGTTTTCCGTAAACCTTGCACAGGCTACAGGTGTGCAAGGTTTATGGAAAATATATAAGAGAATTTTATTTACAACAATAACATAAAATACTTACTAAGTACATAAAATAAATAGGCAGAAATATATGTATATTTAAATAGATAATGATAAATATACATAAAATAATACATAGACTACATAAACTAAAATAGATAATGATTACATAACATACAGAAGAAAGCAGAATAACAACCAGTGTAGTAAAAAGGAAAGGAAAGTTTAAAGCAAAGTTCGAGAAAGTGAGCCTTCACTTGCCTTTTAAAGATTGTGAACAGTGAAGGACTGCTGATAAAATTTAGTGGAATTGGAAGGGATAGCGAGAGTGAGGTTTGCAGTAGAACGGAGCGTACGATCATGTGCGGATGACTGGAACTGGAAGCGTTCCTTGAGGTAGGAAGGAGTTGAGGGGTTGAACAGCACGGAATAAAGAAGGGACAGAATATGCGCATCTTTGCAGTACAGGTTTAATCGCCGCAAAAAATTAACAGGCTTCAAGATTTTGTGATCATGTGTTAAACGAGTATCATTGGGCTGTAAGGCTAGGCTCACCTATGATGACGTTATTATTATGAGCCACAATGATCATTATCACGATTCATCATAATACAGATTGAAATTTAACTTGCACACTCTCGTGTGCTCACATCTATTACATTATATTTGGTTATTCATTGAATTATACTGTTACGAACACATCAAGTATTATTATTTCTTCTCAATTTGAAATCCTGATCGTATACTAATTTATATTTTATTTATACTTACAAATATTTTCATCATTGTACAAAGTAGTATAATAGTCAAAATTCATCATTTATTTAACTCTGTGAACGTTTTTTAGGGTCGTTAAAAGGTTTTTTTTTTTAAATGTTTTAATTCTAATTGCTAGACCACAATGTTAGATATTATATTTTTAGAATATTTCCTTACGTAACCAATATTACTTATTCGTTAGATAGTATCCAGAACATAATCTACACTGGCAAACGTTAAGTATTATTTTTTTGGAAAGGTTTGTAAAACCAAACAATTCATCAGTTTATATTGGTTACCTACTTTAAAAACATTTTCATCATTGTACAATGTACAAAGAAGTAGACAAAATTTATCGTTTATTTAATGTTGTGACCCTTTTTGGGTCATTAAAAGAAATCATTTGTTTTGTTTCAGAAACACCCGTATTTGCGATGTCTAACCGTGGCCAGCCCGTGATCCAAGTAGGAAAATACAGGTTCAATCGTAACAGTAAAAGTACAGGCCCCAAGATTGCGTGGTCATGTGTTAAACGAATATCATTGGGCTGTAAGGCTAGACTCACTACCTATGATGACGTTATTATTAGGAGCTTAAATGATCATTGTCACAATTGATAATAATATAGATTGGAATTTAACTTGCACACTCTCGTGTGCTCACATCTATTATATTATATTTAGTTACTTATTGAATTATACTGTTACGAACACTGTAAGTATTATTATTTCTTCTCAAATTGAATTCCTGTTCAGTGAATAGTTGCAATATTTTTGAGTTCGTTTTATCATGTTTTAATTCTACCTAATCGTTAGGTCACAGTGTTACGAGTAGATATTATGATATTTTCAGAATCCTTACTTACATAACCAATACTACTTATTCGTTAGATAGTATCCAGAACATGATCTACACAGGCAAAAGAAATATTTTAAAAAACCAAAAAAAACGGTCTATATTGCTTACCTACTTAAAAATAGTTTCATCATTGTACAATGTACAAAAAAAGAAGACAACATTTAATTTTTGGGGCGGAATTTTTAACTAAGGCCGTCTTTCACGAAGACATTTATTGACGAAATTTAATTTTAATTATAATTAATGGCTGCAATAAAAAAACAATTAATTATTTCATGCTGTGAACCTTTTTTGGGTAATTATAAGGAAAATTTTGTTTTTTGTTTCAGTAACACCTGTATTTGCGAAGTCTAACCGTGGCCAGCCCGTGATCCTCATAGGAAAGTACAGGTTCAATCGCAGCAGGAAATGTACAGGCTGTAAGGCGTTTTGGTCATGTGTTAAACGAATATCATTGGGCTGTAAGGCCAGACTCACTACCTATGATGACGTTATTATTAAGATCCAATATGATCACTGCCACGACTGATAACAATATAGATCGATCAAGTAGAATAGAATATCAATAATCAATCAGAGCCCGGCACAATAATGACTTGCAACTGAAGACAAACACCAAAACGCGCGTCTTCCGGGGAATCGTCGCGCATTCTCGAGAATTCCCCTAGCTACTTTTCTTTTTTGGCTCGTATTTAGTTTGTATGTTACACAATTGACATAAAGTTCATTATGCTATGTACAATTACGTTGCGAAAATTCGCTTACATTCCATTCCGCGGCAATGTAAATTGAGCCTTAGAGTAAGAATGTGCATTCTCATGATTAATATTTATAATTACTGTACTTACGTATAGTGAAGTGAGATGAACGTGGGGGACAGTGACCACTTATCATCAGATGGTGTGCTCTCCTTATACAATGCAAAAATATATTTTAGTTGTTTCCTTTACCACGTTATGTTATGTATGTTACATGCCTATATAAATGTATATTGAGGCTTCATCCGGGAGCTAGGAAGGCGGTTGAGGGAGAGGGGGTGTGACCCCCGATCGGGATTCTTCCTGGCCCAGCACATTTCTCTTACTATTCAGCGAGGAAATGCAGCATGCATAATAGGAACATTTGGGTGGGGCGCGCTAAAAGGCGGCCTTTTTAAGTTTAAGCTTTAAAAAAAAGTGACATGTAACTTTCTATCATTATAATAAATAAGTATTAAATAAATGTATATTTAATTTAATTATAACAGTACTGATGTTTTTATACTCGTTTTATGATATCATCACTTAGCTTCTTAGAATACAGTGGATTATGCAATAAATTTTTTTTCAGAAATGCCAGTTTTCACGACGTCTCGGTATGGTAAACCGGTAATCCAAGTAGGAAGGCACAGGTTTAATCGTTTCCACCGTAGCAAAGGTCCCAAGGCGCTATGGGTCTGCGTAAAGACCTCTTCTGGCTGCAGGGCAAGCCTAACCACTATTCATGACATCATTATTAAGAGTAAGAATGTGCATTCTCATGATTAATATTTACACTGACTATACCTTTCTTTTTATTGCATCGAAATACATGACTATATAAATGTATAATGTCTTTAATTATTACACAAATATAGAATAGATTAGAAAATTCTTTATTAATAGATTATTTTTAGCTTTTTTTTCGTTATGTAAATAAAACTAATTACATTTATTAACAAAGAATACTGGCATAAGCCTCAGGGCTTGTGCGCCAGTAAAGAAACGGTCGTACGAATACTACATTATGTGGATACATTTTTAAAATGATATGGTTTAATTAAAGTAGTAAATATATGATCTATTAAAAAGGGCGAAGTTCAGCTAAGTGTCATAAGATGTATACCTCTACCGACGCTGGTTTTCAATATAATGGTATAGAGGTTTTCTCATACTCGGATTATGATCACTTGTCTACTAAATAAACACACATTTTGACTGTAGTTTCGGGATAATTGGCTTGTCTGGATATTCAAGCCGCAAAATACAATTTAAAAAAAATATATTAATCTTATCTACTTAGATTTCAGTGGTTCATGCATATAACTGACTTTTTTCAGAAACTCCAATTTTCACCACGTCTCAGCTTTGAAAGCCCGTCATGTAATTAGGAAGGTACAGATTCAATCGTTACTCTCGTAGTAAAGACCCTAAGGGTACTATAGGTCTCCGTCAAAACCACTTCTGCCTGCAGGGCAAGTCTTACAGTCGTTAGACTTGCCCTTCGTTAGTCTTCAATAGTCATTGAAGATGTTCATTATTAAGAGTAAGAATGTGCGTTCTCATAATTAATATTTACACTTACTATATTTATTTAATTTATAGTGAGGTGAGATGTATATGGGTGCAGACCACTTACCGTCTGTTTTCCTTATTCAATAAAAAAACATTTATTTTTTGTTTTTTTCTCATTTACTACTTACTGTATTTAATAATGTAAAATATTTAATTATTACGCAATTATAGTTGTACTGAGATTTTATACTCGGATTATGATATCATCAGTTATCTTTTTAGATTCAGACTTTAGTCGATCAAGCATATAATTGAGATTTTTTTTCAGAAACACCATTTTTCACCACGTCTCAGCTTTGAATGCCCGTCATGTAAATAGGAAAGTACAGATTCAATCGTTTCTCTTAGTAAAGGTCCTAAGGTACTTTGGGTCTGCGGCAAAACCACTTCTGGCTGCAGGGCAAGTCTAACGACTATTGAAGGTGTCATTATTAAGAGTAAGAATGTGCATTCTCAAGATTAATATTTACACTTACTATATTTATTTATAGTGAGGTGAGATGTATATATAATACAAATACAATACGTTTACGTTTAATATAACCTATGCTTAAGTTCCTACTCGTGTATGTATACGTTTAATATAACCTATGCTTAAGTTCCTACTCGTGTATGTATACGTTTAATATAACCTATGCTTAAGTTCCTACTCGTGTATGTATACGTTTAATATAACCTATGCTTAAGTTCCTACTCGTGTATGTATACGTTTAATATAACCTATGCTTAAGTTCCTACTCGTGTATGTATACGTTTAATATAACCTATGCTTAAGTTCCTACTCGTGTATGGACTATGAATACTTTGTCATCTTACCGCACAAATAAACTTATTCTTATATATACGTATAATATTTAATTATTACGCAATTATAGTTGTATTGAGTTTTTTAAACTCGGATTATGATATCATCAGTTATCTTTTTAGATTCAGACTTTAGTCGATCATGTATTATATATAATTGGGATATTTTTTTCAGAAACACCAATTTTCACGACGTCTCAGCGTGGTAAGCCCGTGATCCAATTAGGAAGGTACAGGTTCAACCGTTACTCTCGTAGTAAAGGCCCTAAGGTACTATGGGTCTGCGTAAAATACCCTTCTGGCTGCAGGGCAAGTCTAACCACTATTGAAGATATCATTATTAAGAGTAAGAATGTGCATTCTCATTATTAATATTAACACTGAGTATACGTTTCTTTTTATTACATCGAAATACATGACTATATAAATGTATATATCTCTTTAATTATTACACAAATATAGATAGAATAAAATAGAAAATCCTTTATAAATAGACCATTTTTCGTTTTTTTTTATATATTTAAATCCATAAAAAGTGGTTCACAACTGTCTGTGAACCAAGCACCTGTAATTGCACGAATACACTTTTTTTGGATTCTGAAAGCCCTCTCAATGTCGACGGAATTGAGATGAGAATTAGTTGAAATGTCTACGGGCGACGCGCGATGGTGACCACTTACCGTCATGTGCTCCGTAACTCGCATCTGTTCTCTTTATACAATTGCTTGCTTGCTTATCGTATGGTTAGTGGCCAACCTATTTGTCAGAGTTGTTCAGGCCGCCCGTAGATGACATCGACATGGGTTAACGACTGCTGTCGAATGACAACAACCGGGACCAACTGCTTAACGTGCTTTCCGAGGCACGGAGGAGCTCAGATGAAATATCCCACTAGCGGTCAGCCATCCAGGTATCGACCGCGCCAACGTCGCTTAACCTGCATGATCACTTTCGGACCGTGCTCGCAACTAGGCTACGTGTGACCAGCGGTGATTAATATTCATCATCATCATCAGCAGCCTACGCTAGTCCACTGCTGGACATAGGCCTCTCCCAGGGCGCGCCATTGAGCCCGATCTTCGGCTCTTCTCATCCAGTCGCTGCCAGCCACCTTGCGCATATCGTCGCTCCATCTAGCAGGGGGCGTCCCACAATACGTTTGCCCAAACGTGGTCTCCACTCCAGAACTCGTCTAGCCCAGCGGTTGTCGGTTCTGCGACGGATGTGACCGACCCACTGTCACTTCAGCTTGCTAATCTTATGAGCTATGTCGATAACTTTTGTTCTATGCCGGATCTCCTCATTTCGGATTCGATCCAGCAGAGATACTCCGAGCATAGCTCTTTCCATAGCACGCTGAGCGACTTTCATATTAATTATTAGCGATTAATATTATACTTACTTAATTTCAGAAGCTGAATTCGGTAGATCGAAATTCGGGAGAACAGTATTGTTGTTTAAAGGACATCGTTTTAGTAAGAATAAGACATCGGGAAAAAGAGTGTACTGGGTTTGTGGTCGCTATCATCTCTTACGGTGTCCTTGCAGGGTCACCTCAGTTAACCACAGAATAGTCAAAGTTAAAGGTGAACATAACCATAGTTAACCATCTGAACTTATTCAGATGAAATAACTATGGTTATCTTCATAACCATAGTTATTTTATTTTTAAGGGTTCAAGCCTATTGAGTTGTTTGTAGCGATCTTATCGGTTTCGTTTAAGAATTTATTTAATTAATTTTTTATGGATAAAACGATGTAGCGATGTGAGAAAAAATAATTATAAGATGCTATTTTATTAGATGCAAATATTTTATCAAAACTAAATAACATTATTATCATTATGTAAAATTTATTAAAGTTTTTTTTTTCAAAAGAGTTTTGTTAGGTTTAAGCGGTAGTAACAAGGGAAATAAAATGATCTCGTCTTACCACTGGAATTGTTAGTATGACACAGGTAACGAAGGAAAAAATCGACATCGCTTAAATGACGTTAACGTTTTAATAAGGAAGGTGGTTAACATTTAGGTAAAGAAATTTCAATAAGATTTTTTTTTATTGAGTATTACATCTAATTTAAATGCACCTTGTATATAAAAATATATTGCATGCAGCAAAAGACTTCGACTTTTCATACAAATCCGTCACCACTGATCCGTAGAAAATATAGGTACATATTTCGAAAATCAAAAAGTCGTAATACAAAAGTTATTCAGTTATGGATACTGAATACTTCTCCTTCGGTTGGTTTAACAGCCTGTATAAATAAAATTTTCAGATAAAATATCAAGATTGTTTCTTGTGAGGTAAGTAATAGAGTCATACCTCGGACTACACGCGTCAGATCCCAGCTCTGATTCGGTTTGCTGCAACCAATCACGTACTTTCCGCCCTCCCCCCACTTGAAATCAGTGCTTCGTGATTGGATGCAACGAACCGGACCGGGGCTGGAACGGACGCGTATAATCCGAGGCTCAGTGTTGCTTTTTTGTGTCTGGATTTTTTTGAATTAGAGAAATATGGTGCCACGCTGTAATAAGTCTGTAACGATGTCGACTTCATCGTCCATATAAACTTCCTTGCCATCAACTTCAACCTCATCGTTAGCGTTTATCTCATCTCATTTCGTATTGGCATCTTCATTTCTTCATTTAAATTCAAATCATAATCCCATTCCATTCCTAAATTTCATTATTCCATTAATTTCATTGTTTCTTTGTATTTTGCACTTTCTCTCTGTATTTTGTCTTGAACGGACGTTTCTCCGTTTATTTTTTATCTCCTACTACTACCTATTTTCTACGTTTGCTATTTTCTGTATTCTGTTCCTTAAAAATATAATATTTATTACCAAGTTCTTCTATTACTTCATCTGCACACTGTCCTAGAACCCTGCTAGCCGGCACCTAGAGGACAGACTGTAGTAAGTAAGCTATTATTTTTTTGCAACCATAACAATAGACTTTAGACGATAATAATTAATGATGATTTAATTATAAATTACAGTACTTTTTCGTAATTGTTACAGTTATCCATAAGCCACTTTCCGCTGCAGATAAACAGCGTCGTTATAGAGAAAGACGGAGAAAGGATCCAGAGAGGGATGCCGAAGCCAAAAGGAAACATTTGATGCACTATCATGCCACAAAACGATTAGTAAAAGATATGACCCCTGAAGAACACCATCGGGCCAAAAGAAAATGGCGACTTTTAAGTAATAGAAAACGTTTAGTTAAAGCTATCTGTAAAAGTGCATAAATCTTTGAAAATTAAGGAAAAATCTAATCGGTACATGGGTGACTTCGAATCAGATTTAGATTTTAGACTACAATAACTTTCGCAAATATTAAACCCTGGTTTAACTCGCGAACTGTCTATGCTTTTCATTATGAAGGTCACATGTTTGTGTTAATCCGAAAGTGGTCTAACATCTGGTTTTCTGAAGAAATGTCTTGTACAATGGATTACAAGCTATAGTATACCATCTGTCAAAAACCTTCGATTAAATCTTAACCTTATGCATGCGCAATATGATACATTTCAGATTCTGAAATTTTGCGTTTTGGGTAGGATTAGCTGTGGTCGACTGTACCTATATAAGTGAAAGATAATAGTGATTTTGCATTAAAAAAAATAAACCTTACATAATTTATTATTTATTTTAACAACTCTTAATTAAAAATTTAAGAAACCCCTGACTTCATTTGTAGAGATTCCCTTTTTCCTGGTCATCAAAGTCTTCATGCTTCCACATGTGGAAATGACACTATGGATATAAAAATAAAGATAATAAGATAAAAGGACCTAACCATTAACTGTTCCATCATAAGACACTCCAAGATCTTGAAAACCACTGGTTCAAGGTTTATCAAACATGGCTGAGTACACTCACGACAATTATCTGTTGAATAAAAAGGAACCGTGTCCAAATCGATTCATCTGTTGTTGAGATATGATGTAATAGACCAACTACCCATTATTAAGTAGAATTTTGTTAACGTCTATGAATGTCAATCTAGACTTATTTAAATATATTCGTGAAAACTTTATCCAAATCCGTTCAGTAGTTTTGTGATGTGTGTTCAAAGAGACAGACAGACAAACAAAAATTTACCTTTACGATGTTATGATATGTATAATAGATAATTAAACTAAGAAGTCAAAGATTTTGAAATACACTACCAGTCCAATTTCTGCGGATTAAGTAGAACTGACAATACATATTTATTTTTTGCAGATGTTTGTAACATAAAGCCGGTAGTTCTCCAGACGAAGAAAGGGAAACCTCTGTTGCAGATCAACCACTTCAGGTTCAACTGTAAGCACAGCTGCGGGGCTAGGATCTACTGGCTCTGCAACCGGGCCCCTAAAGGCTGTCGAGCCTCCATTGTGACTCTGGAAGACATCATCATCAAAGTTTCCAATGAGCATAATCATCCGTAGAAGTTATCATCAAGTAATAGGTGTTCTGGTATATCAGATGCTTTTGATACTTATACCGAAAGCATCCATTTTCAATTCAAAACGTCTTTATTGTTATTGGTTAGAGTTTCCATGGCACAAGAAGACAGGCATATCAACGACGGATTGCACGATGTTCACGCCACCGCACAAAGGTACGTCATAAGAGGTAACACTAAGGCAAAGCTCACATTGGCGCAGAGTTGAGTCGAAGCGAAGCGTCGCGTTGTTACACTCCATGATATATTGAACTCTATCTCCACTACGTAATGTACAAATTTGTGTTAAAGCAAAGAAAAAATGTGCGTCTGCACGGTCAGCGGTGCAGTCGAACGAGTTCGCGCGCAGGCGAGCGTCTATTTACAATTATAATGAACCAAAGAAATTTATACAATAACAAAAAGTATTTATTAATTTATTTTTATTCATAGGAAATCACACAGCATTTAAATCATATTTTACATACACGTTATGAACTACATAGGTATAAAAAATACATGTAAATTTTGCGTGTGTGTGTGTGTTTGAGGAAGTGTGCGCGCGTGTGCGAGGCTGAGGGCTATAATTGTATTTAATTCAATTTTTTAATATTGAACTTACTTACATAATTAATACTCGTAAGTTGTATGCTTCTATAATAAATTAAATCACATAATAATTATATTAACAGCGAGGTGACATGTAAAGTAAAGTAAGACTTTGACCATTTAACATCAGGTGGTCCGTTTGTGCGTGCTCGCCTTATTTAATAATAAAAATATATTAAAAAACATGAAGTAACAAATTAGTAACGAATCAACGTTTATTTATTCAATAACATTTAATACTAAGTAAAAAATATATGTATACAATGCTTTTTTAATAAATAACAATAATAAGATATTGTTTGTGTTTTAATTAAAATGTATTCAAGTATTTTGTCTATGCTATGCTAATGCAAGAATAAAGCAATAAATTCCTTATTCGTCGTAAATACTCGTACAAATTCATCTCCTTATACATACAAAGTTGTAATTATTAGGACAACTTGCGTGAAAATACGGGTTAAATGTTCCTGACCCGGATTGGATACCCTGGGTTAACTCGTGAATTGTCTATGGTGTCGTACAACATTTTTCAGGGTAAGCGTTGGTGCCAGACGGTTTTGTAATTTAAACCCGGCGGGTTACTAACTCTCGGCCTAAAGCGAACCTTTTATGTAAAAAAAAAACCACAGAAATCGAACTAGGAGCGTTATGCTCGGTTTATATTATTCCAGTAGCCATTCCAGTCCAGTGGTCCAGTCCAGCGCTGGATTGCTACTTCTCTACCGCGTCCAGCGATACCGGGGGCGGCTAGCGGCTGACCGGGCGAAGTCCGCTCGGCAGCCCAATGTATGCTATCCACGCAGCTCGATCCTCCCCCATTCTTTGCACTTTTTCAAGCCAGCGGAGTTTTGCAGCCTTTGTCTCTCCAATTTTTTTGGGCTCCGACAATAGATCTTCTATTTCTTTTCTTAACCTCCAGCTACCATCTTTCACTTTAACTGGCCCCAATAGCTTTCGCAACATCAATAGATGAATTGCTAAAATTACTCATGATAAACCTACAACAATAAATAAAAATACAAACCCTAATCTTCATAAAATAGAATGTCTATAATTAATTTCAGTTATATGAGGAGGTGCCAATCAACTAGATTAAAAATATATTTTCTGTTAATTTTAATTGTAGGCTGGGGTTGAAGCCGGCGCTGGAACCGGTGCATGTAGTCCAGCACTAAAAGTCGAAACGAAATTTAAATCCATATTTTTCACTCACAGACACATTGTGAATGTAACAACACATACTGTAGCTGCTCAACTTGGCATGTCGAATGTGCCAGACCTCCCCGCAATGTTTCCGATGGATTATAAATGTCAGTCTTTTTTTTTCCTTAGCCATGGTTGATGATGGTTGTCCCGTTGCTGAGCAAAGGTGTTAGTCAATTAATTAATGTTTGTGTATAAGTATACCTACCTTCTTATTTCTATTTATTTCTGAAACTTATCCAACAGGCGAATTCATTTTCGATAAATCTCTGAAGGGCAACCCTGTCATCATTGCTGGTAAACACCGGTTTTACAAAGAGAAAGAAATAGGCCTGAAAACTCGTTGGTGTTGTGTCAAGAAAGGATACTTACGCTGTAAGGCCTTCCTCTGGACTTGTGATGGCGCCGTCATCAAATCTAATGGAATCCATCATCATGATTAGGTACAATAGTTGTTGTGTGTTTTAACTAACCAGTATTTGCATGAAACGTCTTTAAAGTTAAATTTTCATTATGTTATCCCTTTTTATATACGCCATAGTTCTAGATAGAGATGACACGAGACTTAACATAACATTATCGTTAAGGAAGTTTCTTGCAACCCGAGTTATGCATGACTTGTGAATGACCTCACCAATAAATAATAATGAAATTAAATAAAATGATCGTTTATTTGCGATATGAATATGAATATTTTTGTACTAACTTACAGAAATATTTATAATAAGTTTTGAAATTAATCCAATATTTGTTATTACAGGCCTGGTTTACACCTTTGCAAGTGGCAAGGACAGTAGACGGTTGAATGGAAAGTAGAAAGGACAGTGGATAGTAGGATTTTGTTTGAACTGTCCTTGCTACTTGAAAAGGTGTAAACCAGCACTGTCCTACTGTTCACTGTCCTACTGTCCACTGTCCTTGCCACTGCCCTAGTGTCCACTTGACTAAATTAGCCCTAAGGCCTGGTTTACATCTTTGCAAGTGGCAGGACAGTGGACAGTAGGATTTTGTATGAACTGCCCTTGCCACTGTCCGGCTCGTTTACACCTTTACACTTTCAAGAGGCAAAGACAGTGGACAGTAGAATGGAAAGTGGACAGTAGGATTTTGTTTGAATTGTCTTTGCTACTTGAAAAGGTGTAAACCAGCACTGTCCTACTGTCCATCACTGTCCTTGCTACTGTCCTTCTGTCCACTTGACTAATCACTTGAAAAGGTGTAAATTAGCCCTAAGGCCTGGTTTACATCTTTGCAAGTGGCAGGACAGTGGACAGTGACCAGTAGGATTTTGTATGAACTGCCCTTGCCACTGTCCGGCTCGTTTACACCTTTACACTTTCAAGTGGCAAAGACAGTGGACAGTAGGATTTTGTTTTAACTGTCCTTGCCACTTAAAAAGGTGTAAACCAGCACTGTCCTACTGTCCATCACTGTCCTTGCTACTGTCCTTCTGTCCACTTGACTAATCACTTGAAAATATGTAAACCAGCCCTAAGGCCTGGTTTACATCTTTGCAAGTGGCAGGACAGTGGACAGTGGACAGTAGGATTTTGTATGAACTGCCCTTGCCACTGTCCGGCTCGTTTACACCTTTACACTTTCAAGAGGCAAAGACAGTGGACAGTAGAATGGAAAGTGGACAGTAGGATTTTGTTTTAACTGTCCTTGCCACTTAAAAAGGTGTAAACCAGCACTGTCCTACTGTCCATCACTGTCCTTGCTACTGTCCTTCTGTCCACTTGACTAATCACTTGAAAATATGTAAACCAGCCCTAAGGGTTGACTTATTTCGCGGCAACTCGATAGATTTGTTTGTCTGAATAAACTGTGAAATGGTAAGGTCAAAGCTAGAAATATCTGTTGGAAAAAGTATCTTTTTTCTTTGTCTTTTTCTTTTTTTATCAAACTGACACAGTTCTCGTTTCTTACTATGTTCCTGTATGTTCAATTTT
Organism: Hofmannophila pseudospretella; assembly: GCA_947369225.1. Classification (NCBI taxonomy): domain Eukaryota; kingdom Metazoa; phylum Arthropoda; class Insecta; order Lepidoptera; family Oecophoridae; genus Hofmannophila; species Hofmannophila pseudospretella. The sequence goes on along the minus strand of OX376321.1, from coordinate 3,782,657 downwards.
TTCAGGTGTTTCTATATGGTTTTTTTTTCAACTTGTGCAGGTGAATTCGTTTTCGGAAAGTCTAGAAGAGGGAACCCGATCATCATTGCTGGGCAGTATCGATATTGCAAGGAGAAATTTTTAGGGATGAAGACTCGTTGGTGCTGTGTGAAGAAAGGAGTATTTGGTTGTAAGGCTTCCATCATGACTTGTGAAGGATCCGTCATAAGAATGGGGGGCGTCCATTATCGTCATTAGGCAAATACGAGTGGAAGACACATCTAGCTACAGGTAATCTGTGGATCCCTGTCGCACTAAGTTTTTGTAATGATTTCTTGACATTTGTATGAATGTCTCCAATATGTTACGGCGACAGAGTATTAAAGGGTACCCTGATGGGTTGGCCACCATACATACATATTTGATACGTAAGGGTATGACATTTATAGTAACTCATAACCACTGATCGGTGTAGGTAGGGCTGTTTGGGGTCAAAGACCTCAAAAGCTAGATTAGTGCTAGGTTAGTATGGACATCTGTAGACGTCAGAGTGAAGCGAATTTATAATTCAATAGAATTTCGTCGTTTATTTCATTTCTTTCAAGTATGTCTAAATCCGGGTTTCTTTAGTAGTCTTCTAGTCTTCTTTTAAATTCCGAAAATTCCGGGATTTTTTAATATTTTTTTATAATGGCATGTCCATAGTATGATGATCGCAGGTTGGAATTACCAAAAGTAGCTCTATCTACAGCGATTTTTTCAATTCCGGAAATCCCGGGATTATCCAAATATGGTTTATAAGAAAGCCGTATCCATATCATGACCACAGCTTGCAAGTACCAAAAACAGCCCTACCTACTCTGATCGCTACTCATAACTGTTAAAAAAATTATCAGAAAATTGTAACATTGGTCTTTAGTTGCGATTCGTATTTTTCAATTCGATTCAAACGATTTTTTTGTAAAATACGTTTGGACTGGCATATTCTGTGATATGATTATGTTTAACTCTTTAAAAATATATATTTGCAGTGTTACCAAAGTTGTGGGATGTTCATCAGGATAACTGAAAACTTTGTTATGTAGTTTTTCAATCAAAATTCAACTTTTTGTTTTTTTCATTTCCCATACAATAATTGTGCCGTTTCCCATACAATAATTGTGCCGTTTCCCATACAATAATTGTGCCGTTTCTTCTCGACTGCTATAGGAAAAAAAAATTGCGACATCAATTTCGTTACATCCTGTAGACTTTTGGCAGAGCTATTTATTAAAAATGTGATTGTACTTGTTTAAAATTATTTAGTAATTAATATTTACACTACTTTCTTGTGATCTGTTCCATACAGAATAGAGAAAATAGTTGATATTTTTTTTTTATAAATCGTTATTTTATTTACTATAATATAAAATACTAGGATAATAAAAAATAATTATAACACTATGTGTATCATTTTCTGAATCTATAACTATAAATGAAACGCCGTCTGTGTATGTGTTTGTAATGTTTTCACAGTAAAACGGCTGAACGGATTATTAATAATTTGGTCCAGATAGGGGCAAAGCTGCTGGCGGAAACCTAGCATAATATAAACAATAATTAGCCATAAACTAATCAAATAATACTTCCATGGAATCCTATAATGTATTCTCTTGTTACAGAATATAATATAGAATTTGAACAAAACGTTCCCGAGCCAATTTTCTCGACCACCCGCTTCGGAAACCCGCTGATGATGCTTGATTCGTATAGATTCAACAAAAGAAGCGACTCTAAAGGTCCTCGTATAAACTGGGTCTGTGTGAAGAAAGACCAAAAGTGCCGTGCTACTGTCAAAACCGTATTTGACAAGGTCGTCCGGTATAAGAATATACATAATCATTAAGCATTCCTCGACAAGCGATCACATAGCTGCCTATTAGATGCCGAACTAAACTCCAACACGTTGGAACGTGCGGCGAAATAACGACGGGCAGGACACTGCGAAGGTCTTAAACTCAATGAGAGGTTTTCTGATTGGTTCCAAGAGGCTCGTTAGATGGCGCTCTATGAAGGGGCATTTTTTAATGTCAAAAAGGCTGGTATCCAGTGCCGTAAAACTGCCAACGTTTAGTGTTGCAGTTTGTTTATCGAAGTTCCACGAGTCTTTAGATGTGGGACCGAAATCGCGCTATAGCAAATTATGTTTTATCCCTTTTTATATACGCATTTATTTCATTTTAGATACAATTTAAACGCGTGACGCGTGAATTGTTATATGAGGAATCCTTTGTACTAGGTAGAAAACTTAGGAACAGCCATTGCGACTCCAATCTTAGTTGGTTTTCCAACGGTTTTTATGGCTGGCCCTAAAAAAACAAAAGACAGTGTTAAATAGATAGATAATACATTTATTTGCTGTTACAACAGAACACATTAAAATGAATACACACTAGTATACATTAGGTAGGTATACACTCACATAGCACAAGGTACATAAGAATATTATTATAACCTATTTATAACATTGGTAATGTGTCGCAGTAACAAATAGGCGCTGACGCAGCGTTATTGCTGCGCCCGATGGCGGTTAAGGTCTAATGAATCGGCTAGAGAATCGGATTTCTATAAAAAAATATTTCTTCATAGATAAAGTCCGGTTATTTATAAGGAACAATAATTAATTCTTGATTCACAACCCGGTTATCTACGAAGTATATTTTTCCCTTGAGGCACACTTTGCCGAAATTACGCGACCCAATTGCGGTGGCTAATAACTTTGTATGAGTTTTCGACGTAATTTCCGTCAGGTGTGTTGTCGGTAACCTAAAAAGCTTTGTGAGCGTAACCGGGCCGAAAGTTCCGTCGCGTAATTTCGGCAAGTGTGTCGCTAGGCTTAGATGACTGGTTATCAAACTTTGTAGGATAACTTTTTGGGCGCGGTCGGTACCAGGATGGGTGCCTCGGAGAGTACGTTAAGCAGTCGGTCCCGGTTGTAGTCGTTCGACAGTAGTCGTTAAACCATATCAGAGGTCTACGGGCGGCCTGAAAAACTCTTGATCACTAACCATACGATAAGCGAAGCGAAACATCAAGCTTGGTTATAATATCGGCTGTAGCCGTTAAACCGAAGCATGCGTAATAGAGGAGTCTGTCGTATTTTGATAAAGATAATTCCAAAGCGATTGCATGTAATCTAGTCTAAGTCGTTATATACTAGTCATTTAGTATTAGCCTAATAATTATAATGTCGAATAATTAGTATAATAATATCAAAGTTTATTAAATAGATAAATATTTAATTATTTACACTGTAAATTTATATGTCAGCGCAAACAACAAGTGACGTCATAGTGCACGTGCATTGCCCACCTGCGCTTGCGACGAAGCAAACACGCAGCAACAGCCGATACCACGTCATGCCGCCCGCCACAATCTGGCCTCTATAAAAGCGGGCGCCCGACCCAAGGTGGCATCATGGCATTAACCGTAACTGGTTGCTATCAAGGGACTCTCATATGGCCGGTTACTAATGAATGTCTTACCGGTGACTAGGGGTTGCTGTTGGGTGACTGGACTGCGACTAGTTGCTGTCAGCTGGCTGAGCAGTAACTGGTTAAAGTAAAGGTTACTCCGGTAGCCATTGGTTACGGTTAAAATGAATAAATCCCTGACTGGTTACTGTTGAGGGATAGAACAGTAGCCTATTGCTGTTATGTAACTACTGGGCACTGTCTGGTCGCTGTTAGGTGTCTCCAATAACTATTGGTTGCTATTGAGACGGCTGACCCGTGGCTAGTTAATGTCGAGTAACTAGGCAGTAACTAATTCGCTGTTAAATAACTCTATAATAAGTTGATTGAGTCAATATAGTTTTTAAATTATATTTCGCTGTTTTTTTAAGTAAAAATGGAACCACAGGTTGAGGACAACCAGGAGAATGATAGCGGGCCGTCTATGCCCTTACCCCAAGATCTGACATATATGAGTAAAATACCAAATAATTCGTTTAATTTCCTATCCCGATGCAGCTGTTACGTTACAAATTATTATTTTATTTTTAATACATTAAACAATCATTTTTAATCAATAATATTAAGAGCACAGGGCAAGAATGATGTTTCGGAGACAACATTTGCCGTCAATTACCTATACGAAATGTCCTTAAAGATAAGTCTTTATCAAAATACATGCTATCCCTTTCTACGACACAGATTAAGGACTGCATGACATAAAACTTAAGGAAGCCTTACCATTAATGACGTTTCTTGCAACTCACGGTTTTTGTTGTAGACTAATACAATACCATCAAACTGAAATAGCTCCGGAGTTTTATCATTTTGATGGTTTGCTTATTTACCAAGAGTTGGCATCAAAAATTTATTTTTGTTTTTAGTAAACCTCCCCTTGTTCCTCTTCATGTGTTTTTTCGTTTTACATGTAGAGTCTATCAAATTAGTTATTTTTATAAAGCAAAATAAAAATCGACAGTTAGCAACATTAACGTAGTACTCTTTACTGGACAATGACAGATAACTTTTTAAGATATTTAAAAAGTTATCTGTCATTGTCCAGTAAAGAGTAGTCCAGTTTGTTGCCATACGTAGATTTTACCACACCCAGGCGGCGCGATTGACTTGATAGACTCTAGCATTGAATAGTTTTAAATCATCTGCGATATTTTCAGGAGAAAGGGACGCCTTAATACTACCGACTAAACGCGGTGGCTTGAAGCTTCTGATGGACAACTACGTCTACGTGAAGAATAAGACTTGGGCAGATGGTCGCAGCATTCACTGGAAATGCAGCAAGAAAACTCATGGCTGCAAAGTGACAGTTCTCACTTACAATAATAATGTACTCAAAATTTCGGGGAATCACCTCAATCATTGAAGAACGATACGCAGTTACTTTACGAGGCACATTGGTTATTTATAATAAGGGAGCAACATGTCCGCCGATTAACTGCTATTATTGCTAGTTTGGCGGTATATAATTAAGACGCTATTGTATATTAAAATAATTTTAAAAAAACGAGTAAAGTATGTCGTCAAATGTCTTCTCTTCGACGTTAATGTGTTTACATTTCGGCAGTATTTTATTAAGTTTTTTATTAAGCCCGTGTGCTCTGTCTTCAGGTTTAGGTGTGAATTAGAATGGCTTAGAACTAAAACTTATGAATTCCTCTACAAGAAATGAATGAATGAACAGCCTCTGAATCATGGTTTTATTGTAATGATGATTAGCATGGTATTTAGACCGTATGGTTGTCATTAATCAGTTAAATTGTACCTAACAGTAAACTTATATTATTATTATTATTATTTTTTATCTCAATTTAGAGGCTTTGGTACACGACAAGGTGACCATGTCAGCCTCGTTAGGGTCACTAAGAAAAGGGAAAGGGAAGCTCAAGTATTATTAAAGTCAGCCCTCACTTTGAGAGCTAATTTAGCAAACAACAGTAAGTGTTTCATATTATCAGATAAGGGCTGACTTAAAATAATATTGAGCCTCCCATTTTGTAGCCTATTGAGGCCAAATTTTTTCCTCTCAAATTTCCCCAGGTCACACTCCATTAGGAGGTGAGTGAGGTCTTCTATTGTGTTGCAGTTGGTACAAAACGGTGATGCAGCTCTTCCCACCAAATGCAAAAACTTATTTAACGGAATATGACCCGAGCGTAATCTAAAAGCCAAGACAAGTAGCTCCCTACCAAGACTGACACAGTCAAACCATGGAGCCCAGGCTGGCATGTAATTAAGTGTATTGTACCAAAGCCCCTTCACTTTAGCCAATTCCTCATATTGGTCTCTCCAGCGAGACATACAAGCAGCCCTCGCATTCGGAATGTACTCAGACCCAAGCGGATCTAGATGCATTTCAACACCCTCAGAAATGGCTAAATTCGCGTAACGATCAGCCATTTCATTGCCTCCTACTCCGATGTGTGAAGGTAACCACTGTAATTTTATTGAGACATTAGTGTAAACTTATATTATAAAACAAATATGCTGCACAGTAGAAATAAATATCACTTAACGTTAATGTAACGAGTTCTCAAGATATTCTCATTCTAATAAAACACTTTAGGTGGTAATAGTGTACATATTTAATCACTTTATAGAAACCTATTTGATATACCTATTTTTAAAATTTAACCAAATGAAAAAATGTGTCAAACAATTGACATTATTTCTTATTATTATGTGTTTTTGTCTTTCGTTTTTTTTTCTAAGTTTAGTTTTAGCTTAAGTATTATTATAGATTTATCAATGTAAAACAATATTAAAAATTATCTTATTATTTATTTCTTCGATTTTTGGAAGATTTACATCTGAATAGTAATTATTATAGTTATTACAAATAAGTTATCTACATTACTTATATAGTATGTATCATTACAGGACCGCGTCACTTAACCCCGTCATAGTCTACTATGAGCGAGCATGTCCAAATCACGATATTTTTAATAAAAAAATGAAAAAATGAAATGTAAATAATTTATCTCACAAAATCACGTAAAAAAACATAAAATCAATCAACCTTATTATAATTTATAATAATTAATATTCAGCTGTAATAAATACTCGTAAGTGATTAGTGTAAGATATTTTTTATTAATTATTTAAATTTATTTCATTTTAATAACCATTAATATATTATTAAATTTTTAAAGTTACTATTGTTAACTAATTTATACATTAATCCTTTGCCCAGCTCCATAAAATTTATGTAATTTTTTTACTGTACAATTTATTTTATTTGTTCGAAATTTTGATTATAGTTGTCCAATTCACACAATCTCAAGATTTTTAGGTAAAATTCACCAGTTTCACAATAAAGGCCACTTTTGAACAATAAAATAGGGCGAACACGCCATGACAGTCCAAACGCTCAACCTAACCACATTTCAGATACTAACATTATCAAAATGTATTGTTACAGCATTCTTTGGATTCACAACAACCGGCAAACGTTGTCTGGACATCGGCAGCAATCGGTATAAAATTCACCAGCACGAGGGTGTTAAGGTTCGCTGGCGATGCGAGAAAAAGAACATGGGCTGCCTATCCTTTGTCACCACCATCGACAATGTCATCATCAGGCAACGCCAAGATCACAACCATTAGCTATTGGGCTTTTGCAATTAAAATTAAACGTAAGTGGTTCAGTGTTGCCATATTCTAAAAATTCTACCAAATTATATTACAATATATATGTTATTGTTATATGCCTACCGCTTCTGGTGGTATTTACGTTTGAACGCGGCTCAATTTTAGGTATATGCCTATATTGAGAGGCTATAATTCCTAACAGCAATGTTAGCTGTTAACTAATTATTAAATCGATGGGTAAGCATTGGCAACATCTGTCTTTCTGTCCTATACCAAACTGCAACTGAACAAGTATTGTAACGATGTCGACTTCATCGTCCATATCAACATCCTTGACATCAATTTCAACTTCATTCTTAGCGTTTATCTCACCTCATTTTGTGTTGGCATTTTCATGTCTTCATCTATATTTTCAAAATTCAAATCATATTCCCATTCCATTATTCCATTAATTTCATTGTTATCCTGAACGTACGTTTTTCCGTTTTATAAAATTGTCTCCTCGGACAACACTATATTCTACTATTGTGTTGTCCAGTTCCTGATAAATATAATATCTACTATTACCAATTTTCCTCTATTACTTCATCTGCACACTGTCCTAGAACCCTGCTAGCCGGCACCTAGAGGGCAGATTGTAGCAGTATATCCAAATAATGTACGTGGGTAGTACGCTTGGAAAGATATAAGTGATATTATCATAACAATATGCGTTTTTGTTACATACGGTTTTAGTTCACGTCAAATAAAGATTATACTCTTATGTAAAAATAATTAATTGTAATTATCTTCTAGAGCCACGCTTCCTACCATCTAGACGAGGGAGAGGCCATCGAGTTCTGAGATACGGCAAGCAGAGGTACCATAGAGATGCTTACAAGGTTAATGAAAGAGTCGGTACAGTTCGCTGGCGATGTGTGAAGAGGAACGGATGTACTTAAAGCTAGAATCAGTTCAGTCGACGTCGAAGTAATAGAAGTTAATGATGTACATAATCATAATAAGTAAGAAAGTCGCCGAGCAGTTGAACCGATTGCAATAGAACTGCAACTAAACCGCATCCAAACTGCAATTTTGCACTTGGTTTGTCTACATTACGAGTATTATGCTACTTTATTACATTAATTTATTAAATGTTTAGTTCCCCATATGTGTTTGAAATATTTATATACGTCCCCCATTTCGTCACATTTCTTTCGGATAAAAAGATAATATCGTTGTTTTTATTAATATTATTGCTACAAATATCAGAAATAAACGATACAAAGAAAACACCACCGGTGGGACTTCAACCCACAGCTACCGGCTAAAATACGCCGGTCGACTTGATCACCAGTATCGAAATTGGAAAACGCGCCGGCTATGGTTAAGCCGGAGTTGTAGGTTCAAGTTCCACCGTTGGTGTTTTTGATATTTGATGCTGAAAGAAAGAACACACATTTAACATTGCATACATGATTAAACTGAGCATGTGTCCTTTTAACATTGTGCTTTTTTTAATGATAAGTCTTTTTGAAGTCTAATTATGTATAATGCATTGTTGAATAAATGTGTTTTCTTTCTATATTTGTAACATCTTCTTTCGAATTTAAAGTAAACAAGTGTAAAAAGAATAAACCATGGTTTAATATTGTTGCTTTAGGAGTTTCCTTCGTATTATCAACCCGTGGACATCCAGTTTTGATGTTGGGTGATCAAAAGTTCTACAAGGCGGATGAATCTGATGGCGGCAAAACTCGTTGGCGATGTTCGAAGAGAAATGGGTGCAGAGCTAGTGCTGTCTCTATCGATGAAGTGATTGTACGTGTCAATGCTGAACATAATCACAGCTAGCCAAATAAACTAATATATAATCTTCAGTTACTTAGTTCACTATTACAGTGTTATATACGAATGTATACCCTGATCAGGAACTTATAATAACCCTCACCATATTGCGAAATTAAATGGAACTTTGCGTGGAATGGAACGGTTTAGTTTAGAATATCCCGACCACTGGGCAAGCTAACTCAAGTCACTTCCTGGTGGCAGGTCTCCTTCAATGTCCGCCTGACTAGCGACCTTCACCCTTCTATCTAAAGTCGTGAAATATCTTCGCTTCGCCGTTGATATGTTTCGGCAATTGAAGATCCAGTAGGTACCTAATCGATTTCAGCCAAAGCAACATTAATATCACAGATTTATATCTTATTTTATTAGTTTTCGTATAACCACAGGTAATTAATCAACAATGTTGCTTTTAGATATCACCTATGTATTGTCAGAACGTGGACAAAGAATTCTGTTGCTGGCCGATCAGAAGTTCCATAAGGCATATCAGTCTGACGGTCAGATTCGTTGGCGATGCTCGAAGAGACATGGGTGCAAAGCCAGAGTTACTACTTATAACGATGCCGTTATAGGTTATTATAGTCAACATAATCATAACCATTAGGTTAGGACTTTGTAATCTTCGTTCGAGATTACAAAGTCCGGTTTTGGAGCGACAATTTACCGCCCATCATGATCTAACACACCGGGAGCATTCATTTCGCGAACGACCGTTTGTTGCGCAAGCATGTGCTCGCGTAGCAAACTCGAGCACATTCTTTCGAGAACCAAACATTTTGGTGAGTACGTTGAAACGAACAACCGGAACAAATGATAGAAGATTTGCTCGCGAAAGGTTTGTTCGCGAAAGAATTTGCTCACGTAGTGAACGCTCGCTAACCAAACTTCGCATAATGAATGCTAGCAGTGAATACCGTCCGTAAGAATACAGAATGTTTAAAGATAACTGCGTGGTGGGTGTGGGACTCGAGGAGTTTCTAAGCATCATGCCGCAGCATTGACGCTGCTTAATGATCTTATATAGATGTAAGTAAAGGCCTATGATGATCATGATGAATCACTAGTATTATGATGTGGGACAGTAATTTCAGCAATCTATCGTATTTTCGCTCTTTTTCGTCATATTTTGTTGAATTAATTTTGATTATATCTAGAATCTGGGACTCTATAGGGACACATGTTTGCATTATAAACTTGAGAATATTAAGTGAACTGTGACTGTAAACGAATAGTGGTGGCAGTAGATAGCGATCTGATGCTTATAATCTTTTTCACAAAGGAAGGCACGGCTGAAGTATATCACTTGTAAGTCATAACAATAAATTAGTAATGTGCCACAACATCATTCGGTAAAATCGTTACCGATTATCGATCATATCTACACACTTCATAAAATCGATACAACAACAAACCCGGTGCTATATTTGTTAAGCATTATATTAATTTCCAAGTTGGACTATGATAATTTGAAAAATCAGATCACTGCATATATTATTTTTTAAGAAAAAACCGTAAGCGTAATGGAATAATGAATACATTTACAAGGTCCTTAATATTACCATATTATTGTTACAATAATTTGTGAAATGAGTTTTAGGGACATTCTGTATAAACGAAATAACGTAAATTCAACAAAACAGAAAAACAACAACAACAAAAAATCGAGTAATACGTATAATATCAACCAACAATCGATACGAATCAACAAACAAAGTCAACTAGTAGGTACCGATTGTAAGTCACGTCACTAGCGCCGTGACGTAATCATTGACTCTAGAAGGTAACTGCACTTTCACGTTATTATTTTTACAGCTGTTGCTACTAATTAAGTAATTTATTTAATAATTAGCAAAAACATTGTTTTTAGTTTGTTGTGTCTGTATTATCTGATGGTCTTTGATTTTAATATTGTAATATGTGACCACTAGCTACCTATCCAGTTTTCGTGACGTAAATGTTATGTGTTGTAAGGTTACGTTCTATGGAAACTTCTGGCGTGCCTTCCTATGTTAAAAAGACTATAGTAGGTAGGTAGTATTGTATCATCTACATGTAAGACACAATGTTTAAAAAATCTTTGACTTTGATGAATTTTAAGAAATAGTATCTATGACTCGTAATATCTATTAGTATTTTTTTTACCACGGTATCCACTGTTTTTTCCTTTTTTTATTGTCTAGGTAAGGAAAGCAGATGAGTAAACAGGCTATCTGATCGTAAGTGGTCACCGTGTTCCATAGACACATCACTTCACTATAATGTTATTAGAGGGATTTCGTAGCCTATATACTAGTTGCAAGCACGGTCCGAAAGTGACCGTACAGGTTAAGCAACGTTGGGCGCGGTCGGTACCAGGATGGGTGATCGCTAGTGGCATATTTCATATGTGGAGCACATATGAAATATGCCACTCCGTGCTTCGGAGAGCGCGTTAAGCAGTCGGTCTCGGTTGTAATCGTTCATGTCAGATGCCTACGGGCGGCCTGAACAACTCTGACAAACAAGTTGACCACTAATCATACGATAAGTATGCAGAAGGATTTCGATGCGCTGCTAATTGCTGCTGCTGCTGCTGGATTTCGATGCCTTTAAACCGAAACACAGCAATCATTGCTGCTTTGCGGCAGTAATAGGTAAAAGGATGTTACCACCCCAGGTTGACTCTGCACAGTCATACGAAATAAAGAAAGAAGAAAGAAAACACATTTATTCAACATTGCATTATACATGATTAGACCTTATTACCTTCAAAACTGTTTATTATTGCAAAAAATAAACTTAGTATTTTTACTAGAGCATGTTGACTTAGTGTTTCTGTTGTTTGAATCTGCTGTTTTGTTTCTAACTTCTCATGTTTTCTTCAGGAAAGCTAGCATTATTTCTGCCATCGCGGCGGGGGCAATGCATACTCATGCTCGGACATCACAGGTTCCACAAAGCTGAAGAGGGTCGCGGCAGGATACGATGGCGATGCTGGAAAAGGAAGAGGGGATGCAAAGCCATCCTTTTCACCATAGACAACCATATCATAAACATGGATTACGAACACAATCATGATTAACTGACAATTAGAGTTAACCAAACTACCTCTTATTTCAGATATAACAAAACTTTGTCAAATCATTACCAAAGATAATGTGAAATTAGCAAAAGCGGCTACTACATGTAAACGTGGCGTGGGTTTGATTACATGATACGAATAGTTTTATGGTCACTGTTTATCACGTTACAGATAGACAAAGCTTTGGTTACTTCGAACAAAACATTTTTGTAAATGTATATTTTAATAAATTTATAAACGGAGTCACGTAGAGTCTTGTGTGTCGGTGAATGTAAAATAAGTCGTAAATTTCATATTGGAATGTTTAACGTAATGAGAACCTCTCCTTTTTTATTGTTTGTTAAAAATGAATGATTTTTTTTATTTGATCATGTTGTATTTAAAATAGAATGTTTATTTATCTGAATCTGAAACGTATTATAGAAGTGCAGAAAACTTTTTGTCTATATTACTTAATCTTCCACGGAGGAATACGTATTTAATCCATGTTGTATATCCATTTTTTGTCTTATAAATAGATCGGATGTAAAGATTTTTACCATAACTACTTCAGTCAGTAGAAGCAAAATCTTTATTTTATTTATCTAGGTACACTAACAGCTCTGATCTCTTCATAGCTCTTTTTTCGTTTACTTATATTTAGCTCTCTTCACATTAGAAATCGTATTGTACTTATGTCCTTTGTCTCTAGATACTCCATTTTATACGACGTCACTTCGAGGACAGCATATTCTGGTGATCATGGGCCAAAGATTTCACAAGAACCGTGGTAACTACAATGGTATGATACACTGGCGGTGCAGTAGGAGAAAAGGCTGCAAAGCTACTGTTGTTTCACTGGACCAGCAGATTCTTCGCGCCCGTCTCGATCATAACCACGACTAGTTGGAGAAGAGAAGAAAAAGGATTATCGGTATAAGTGACAAACAGAGATTTACTGTGAGGTTTGAATATTCAACCATATGGTTTGAATTCTGTAGAAATCCAAAAATCGAGAGATCGAAATGGTCTCAATGATGAATCAAATTAGGTATCCAAAGAGCCAATAAGTATACACATAGGTGTACATAATTTGATTCATAGGTACAATAGCTATATGAATAATGTGATCATTGTTTCTTAATTTAAATACAGAAATTTATTAGTAACTAACACTTTCAATTATATTTTAGGTATTTTTACATGGTTTATAATAATAATGATACATATTACATATGTACCGTTTCTCAGCACCATCGTCACCTCTTTTTTAATATTGCCTCCCGCACCGTTTACAATTATACTATTAACTTTATAATACACATGAACTTATTTATTAATTAAATATTATATATCTTTTTTATTTATTTGTACCTCCTATATAGTACCTCCCCTTCGTCAAGATAGATAGATAGATAGATAGAAACACTTTATTGTACACAAAAACAGGAAAAGTAAAAACTACAGGAATAATAACACGATATGTACAAAGGCGGCCTTATCGCTTAAAGCGATCTCTTCCAGGCAACCTCTGAAATAGATAACGGATAACGAAGGGATAACGGACAAAATTGGTCACGTAGTGCGCCGTAGGTTTGGAATTAAGACAATCTTCCGGCCCCTGACACAACTTAGATTTTGTTTACGTTCATCCAAAGATAGATCCCAGCGTTCCGGGGGTATATCTGATACCGTGTGACTGCTAAAAGGCTATATAGGCGAGACAATGCGGAATATCACAACCAGGCTCACTGAACACATTCGATGCATGAAGAAGGCAGTAATAGATCAGCAGTAGTCATTATGGTCAATACCGGAGACATGGAAGCCGATACTGCGTGTGTAGTCTCGTGCTAGTGTTTTTGAGACCGAAGAAGAAGACTCTCCAACAACTGAAGTAACCGAGAACCTAGATCTGCACCCAACACCAGCGCTGACCTGGCCTTGTCGGCGCGGGCGCGGAGAGCGGCAGCGCGCAGTTTGAAGTGGAGCGTCGCACCGGGCGGAGGCACACTTCATGCTCCTTGATAAAGGTCTCCTGAGTAGACCGAACGGCAACCTCCGCGATGATTATAAAGTGAGTAACACCCGTTAAATCTAATAATAATTATATTATATTTGTTATCATTATATATGTATAATTCAAATTATTACCCACTGAGTGTATTATTCACTCAGTGGGTAATAATTTGAACCTCCGGACAGGTTGTGAGTACCAGCGCTGCTAGTATCCACTGCCAGTAGCTTTATGCTAACCCTTTTCACCCCAACAGCTGATTCTAAGTTTACCACATGGTATATACTTATCATAACAGCTTTCTTTAATGCTTCCTCTATGTTGTATGTGAAATAAATCATTTACTTACTTACTTATTTTTTTATAAATCTCATATATTTTGTTCCTTATCTGCACAGTTTACTCGTAAATAACAAAGACCTAATAACCCGAAACAGGAGATTTATCGATATTTGAACAACTTTTGTTCCAAAACTTTATGATTTTCGCAGAGAAAATGTATGTGCTCCATACTTACTTACATTTTGTACCAATCAGCTGATCGAGTTCTATGAACAGTAACTTTTCTTTTTTATTACAACCTGTAAAATATCGTTTGAAATTTTAGGTCTGTTTTTCGCGAAATCATCGCGGGGAAAGCTCATGCTTGTTATTGACGGTCGCAAGTATCATCACTTCCGTATATGCGGCTGTAAGGTACATTGGCGGTGCGCAAAGAGGAAAGGTTGCAAAGCCACGGTCGTCACTATCGAAAACGAGGTCCTGGCACATTTTCAAGATCATAATCATGTCTGAAAGAATCCTTTATGTTAGTAAAGTGGATAACACATCTAGCTATACCCTTTAGTACTTTTCTCCTCAATCATATGAATGTCAAGGAATCACAGGTAACAAAATCTTGCTTTGGCCGTCCATTGGTTGGCGATCCTGGAAAAGGCAGCAGCGTGCTAAGGCCGCATGCTGCTGTGACGGCAGGAACCTGGAGGTGGAATATACACATCCCAGGATGGGCCCACGGCAAAGTGCTAGAGGGGCACCGGTGCGCTACTGGAGATCCCGGAGCCCACCGATATGCATGAAGTCAGTAATCTAGGGGGTTTTAGTGGGTAAAAATCCCACATAACCCCGAGACCACGTACCAAAAACTTATTGTGACACAGGATTCCTCAGATTATAGCTTGATGTGTCTTCCACTGTACATAATCAGTACCTAAGCAACTCCAAGCTGTCATCTCTACTGTTAAAGTCACCACGTCCCGCACATGCCAACACCCACCCCCAGAACAATTCGGTGCACAATATACTCGTACGTATATGACGAGTGAAGGCGTAGTTACGTATAGCCGTTGACCGCTTCGGCGACCGACCTGCGGTGGACGACCTACGGTCACCGACCTCCGTTGACGGACTAGTTTTAATCAGTTTCTTTCTAATCAATTTATGTCGTAACAATAGTGAAACGTGTTACTTAAATTTTGAATTTAGATTTATGTAATTAAATTAGGTGCTAATGATTACTTATTGTTGATTGCTATTGTTTCAATGTCAATAAAATATTCTATCAGGACTACATAGTTTTTCGTCATTCCATTACTCATTGCACGTGTACAGTGTCCCCTACATTACCCCTAGATTGTACTGAGTGGTGGAAAAATTTGCGGCAGAGAGCTAGAAGGAGATGAAACAAGACTTACTTGAGAAGCTCCTGGATCTAATCTCCGGCGGCTGGTCTCTTCTGGTTTCCACCAAAGTTTGAAGGGTTGAGCACTTTAAGCACTCGCGGCGATGGTTCAGTTACAATATTAGAGTAATTAGCGTGCAAAATAATTAATTCTGATGAGCGTTTGTTTTGCGTGACCGTTGCGACAGAAGTCATTTCACGAGTGAATTTGATTGGCAGATGACATTGTGACGTCGTCACGGTGAGCGTATTCTTTCGGTCTTGTCTCTTAGGTGATAGGTAGGAAAGGAACAGGTATAATTATATGAATATTAGATAAGTACGAATGTGTATAGTGTAATTTAAAAATAACGATGTATGGCGTTAACACTGTGGCGGAAACATCAGACTATTAGCTTTACGGAATTCTGTTGAACCCTGTCAGTCCCTGTCGCAATAAGGTTTTGTTTCGATTCCTTGACATTCAGTATGAATGTGTCGAATAAGTAAAAGCGACAAAGTACTCTAGGATATAGCCTCATGTATTGTCCTCTGTACTCCATTAAGTATAATATTATTCATAATAGTATATTGCAGATTTTCAATACCATTGACATTGTTTTTGTTTACAGTTTTCGAGATACAAAGTCGATACAGAAAGCATGCCATGTTGATGATCAATGGGTATACCTTTTCCGAGTATACTAAAACCTTTTGGTACTGCTCTAAAAGGAAAGCTGGATGTCCCGTAAGAGGACGTACTGATCCTAATAATGGACGTCTAAAATCTCTAATCGGAAAACATAACCATACACAACTTGATTTATATTACACATAACAAACGTTTTTTTAATAATGAACTGTTAGGAATATATAATGTGTGTGTGTGTGTGTGTTAAGAAAGAATAAAGACTTACTTATTTGTTATTATACTGGCTCTAGACTGCGCAGGAGAGAGTGATGACGCTCTTTGGTATCGGAGGCCTAGATCTACGTCGGACTTCGGGTCGCTGTGCCCCAGCGGAGTAATCGTATTGTTTATTTCAAACAAGTACTTATTTCAATATGAGCATATAAAGTCGTCTTGTTCACTGTGCACAGTCTGTCCTCTAGGTGCCGGCTAGCAGGGTTCTAGGACAGTGTGCAGATGAAGTAATAGAAGAACTTGGTAATAGATATTATATTTTTTAAGGACCAGAATACAGAAAATTGTAAATGTAGAAAATAGGTAGGAGACAAAAATAAACGGAGAAACGTCCGTTCAAGACAAAATACAGAGAGAAAGTGCCAAATACAAAGAATACAATGAAAATAATGGAATAATGGAATTTAGAAATAGAATGGGGATATGATTTGAATTTTGAAAATATAGAGGAAGAAATGAAGATGCCAACACGATATG
This sequence comes from Hofmannophila pseudospretella, assembly GCA_947369225.1. Lineage (NCBI taxonomy): Eukaryota > Metazoa > Arthropoda > Insecta > Lepidoptera > Oecophoridae > Hofmannophila > Hofmannophila pseudospretella. The sequence continues at coordinate 3,765,632 of OX376321.1, read as the reverse complement.
AGGTGAGATAAACGCTAACGATGAGGTTGAAATTGATGGCAAGGAGGTTGATATGGACGATGGAGTCGACATCGTTACAACTGTAACCAAGAAATTGTTAACCACAAGCAATATCTTAGTCATATCTATCAAGTAACGTGTTCAACTGAATAAAGTTACTTTATGTGCTCTAAATCAAACAATCTATTTTTTCAGTAAGTGTTATGTCCAAATTGAAGGCGGTATGATATGAGACAGTCTGGGGTGCTATCACATATTTATCTATTTCTATTGCTGTGTTTCGGGTTGAGGGGTAAGAGAGACAGCGTAATACAGGCACACAAGGCACTGCATCTATGTCCTCAAGGTTAGCAGCGCATCGAAAATCCTCTATTAACATTATAGTGTGGTGGGTGAGATGTCTTTTGGCTACGGTGACCACTTATACTATCAGGTGATTCGTTTGTCGTTTTGTTTCATTATACTTTTTTTTCTCTGTCAATTCAGCTCTCCAACGCAGCTTGCATTATGGGGACTTTTGGACGACCCACGTATAGTATAGCTAACTTGACTTAGCTTCGTTTTTAGTAAGTATTTATTTGTTTAATTTGACGTGTTATTAAATATTTTTACCAAAATAAATACCAAAAAAAAAGTCAATAAAAACACCCTACAAATCCAAAAGAACATAACTGAACAACATTGTTCTACGACGGAGGGTTTTGAAAATTTGCTTGGTTTTTTTTAATGCGAAAAATAATATTTAACTCTGTTTTATTGTTGTATGTGAAATTAATTCGTAGTATTTATTTTGTTAATGATTTTGTTCATTAAATGTTTGAAGATGAAGTTTTTTTCTTTTATTTTTATTAAAATTAAATACTAAATGGTTGGTTTGATAATTTGGACGGTTTTACACTACAATAATTATTAAAAGTACTTAGTTTCAATTTTTTTACGTTATAAGTTGACTTTACATTATCAATAATATTTTAAGCATTCTTTTTTTCTGACTCGTAAAGTTTCTTGAATTTATAGATAGGTACTTGAAGGTAGGTATTTCAGAAATATTTTACGTATTCTAAACTATGTATTGGGATTGAAACTGATTATTTTTTCATTTATATTTTTTACGCATGTTTAATTTAATAGCATATTGGGATTGGAAGTATTGGTACTGATTATTTTTTCATTTATATTATTTTTTTAGTTTTTTCATTTATTTTTTTACGCATGCATAATTTTTATTTCAGATATTCTACGCGCCATCCTTTGCGCTCGCTTTGCTAAAGAATCTACTCATATCTTTGTCGGTGGTCATAAGTTTTTCAGACATTCTCGGTCCTTAATGGGCAATAGGATTAGGTGGACCTGCTCCAAGAAACATAAGCATAAATGTAAAGCTTCAGCTGTCACCATCGACGGTGTCATTGTTTCAACCACAGGCCTTCACTCTCATGTTTAAAATTGTATTTTTTACCTACTAAATCTAGAAGTTTAAGTTTAATATATTCTCCGCCAAAGGAGAAGGCTCATTCCAGTATTCTATTAAGCTCCACCAGGGGAATACTTATTAATCAGTTAAAAAAATTGAGTTGAGGAGCTCGTAGCCTGCACGGTCTGAAAGTAATCGTGCAGGTTAAGCGACGTTGGCGCGATCGGTACCTGGATGTGTGACCGCTAGTGGCATATTTCATCTGAGCTCCTTCGTGCCTCGGAGAGCACGTTAAGCAGTCGGTCCCGGATGTTGTCGTTCGACAGCAGTCGTTAAGCCATGTCAGATGCCTACGGGCGGCCTGAACAATTCTGACAAATAGGTTGGCCACTAACCATACGAAAAGCAAGCAAGCAAGTTAAGAAAATTTTATTAGTTAAGTGCTTATTACACTTGATCAAGTCAGTTGAGTCGACTACTTCAGTTTATATGCTGTAAATCGCAGACTAACTGTACTGAATGCATTTACAGTTTTTACAAAAAAAAAAAAACTTGAGATATAAAAGTTATTAAAAATTACTGGATATCTTTTTACAAAAATAAAAATAATGATGGCTTAGTTGTGTAAGTCACAAAAATAAATATTATATTTTTGTACCTATGTTTATTGTTAACAAATATAAATAGTTACATAAATGTATGATTAAATACATAGGTAATATTAAGTTATGATTATGATATATTTATATGTTAGTTACGATTATGTGTATAATAAAGGTTTCCTTGTATTCGAGGAAACTTGTTATGACTGAAATATAAAATCGACAATATTCAGTTATATATGTCAGAGATAGATGTTATGATCATTTTTCGAAAACCCATATAATTTTTGCATTTGTAATTTTATATTTATGTAAATAATTTTATATGTTGAGATACGGGTGGTTCTACAAAAATTGAGTAACCATATAGATAAGACATTTTGTTACATTTTGTATATGTTTCATTACAGGTATTAAAAAAACTAAACCCCCTCTATCCCATTCTATACCCCCTCTATACCCATTGTCATTTGTCCACCCAATTTCAATACTTACTCCAAAAGCATAAGTCAGTAAAACAACACAATAAATCCTCAAAACGTCAGGACTTTGGCGTGTCAGAAACCCAAAAACGCTTAATCAAGTGGTTGTATATTAAAATATTTCCTATTTAATATAAATTTTATTATTTCACTACAATCCGTAATATGTTTAATAATGTAGGTATTTCACAATTTTCATCATAGAATCTGCAGATAGCTATATTAAAAAAAAAGACTGTCATCAATTTCACCCGTCAGTCCGTTGTGATGGTAAAATTTGAAAATCTCGCAAATTATCGCCGATTTGAGGTCAAATCCTCGCACGGTTTGAATGTTGGTTGGTAGTGAAGTTAGCTGCAGAGCGCGCCATTTACAAGGCAGCCATTACGATGCCAGTGCTAGCGAACGGCGTGGTTATCGCGTGTTCATTTGCCGATCCAGTCAATATTCATCAGTACTTTGGCGTCAGACCTATGTCTTATATTGCGCCAGAGGACTGGCGTGTTGCCAGGGTACTGATGTTATTTATTTCACAGCATTTTATGTGAAAATATATTGTGTGTAAACTTTTTTGCTTATTTCAGACTCAAACATCATGCCGCTGCCTAAGAAAAAACAAAACTTATCTAGGGAAGACATATTAAAAAAGAAAAGAGAAGCCGAAAAGGCTCGTTTGATCAAAATTAAAAATGACCCAATTAAATTAGCCGAGTATAATGAAAAACAAAGGTTGCAGTATTTAAAAAAAAAGGAGAAAGGGAAAGTAAAAACTGTTAAACAAATGACACCTCGGGAGCAACAGATAACTAGAAAAATGTGGAAAGCAAATTCATTAAAATATAGGCAAAACAAACACTAGTAGTTTTGTACGTCAGAATACACCTTCAACTACCGATGATCAAGGGCCACCAATCGTTCCTGGAGAAAATAAGATCTATCATTTACGAAGATCAAAGAATGATAGAAGCAACAAGGAGAAACCAAAGGCAGAGACAGAACAGAAACAAGCAATTAAAAGAGTTAATGACGTTATTTCAAAAATTAAAACCAACTAAATACTCAGTGTCAAAAGTATAAACGAGTTAAAAAACAGTTAAAGAAGATCTAAAAGGTAAAGTCTGTTTCAGCTAAAAGTAAACAACGCAAAAATAAAAACTCATAAAGAAAGAGCAGAATTTAAACAAGTTATATCTGGAAGTGTAGTAGACAAATACAAACTATGAAGTTAAAAACAAAGCGGTGACAAAAACTGGACATATTTTTTCAAAATAAAAAAAAGAATGGCAAAGTGCGATTGCAAAAATAGTTCAGCAATTTTTAGATGATAAAGCTAATAGCCGCCAAGCAGTTGGAAAGAGGAAAGAAAAAAGAAGGAGGAAAAAAGAGAAAGAAAAACAGATTCCCTTTCTAATAATCTTAAAGAGTAAAATTCTTTTTTATTAAATTATTGAATTTCAGAAGATATATTTTTTTACAATTTTACAAAGTATACGAGTATATTTAGTATTATTTTTTATTCAGACCATTAGTAACAAAAATGATTTTCACAGCAAAGATTATCAATATGACGCGAGGAGGACAAGCTCTGAAATATTTTTACACTTGATTTTGATTCACTTAAGTAATACAAACTCGATGCATTTTAATAACGAATTACCTTGTTATTAATTTTTTCTTTTGTTTAATAATTATAATAATTATGTAGGCATGCAAGTCTCACATATTTAAATATTTTATACAACTTTAAATCCTTGTCATCATGGTAATTATATTAACTTAATCATGTTTTAATATTTTATAAAGACGTAATTAGTCTGTAAAAAATAATAATTTTTTATATGATATTTGTTAACTAGTTAATTAACATGTATTTTGTTGATTTTATAATAAAGACTTTTCAAAATCAAAAAGCTGAAATATTGTGTTTATAAAATAAAATAAAAATATTGCGATTATTTGTACAATCGCAGACAGTGATCCAAAGGGAACCGATGGCGATGGTACTGCGCCGAATACGGCAAAGGATACAAGGTGGTAATAGTTGTCAGCGAGAACCTATGAGAGGTGAAATTTATTGCTGAACCGAAACATTACCATTTGCATCCTACACTATTTCGCAATAAAGATGGAAGTATCATAAATTGCGTGCCAAGAAAAAAAAAGATAGCATGTATTAAAATAGGGTATTCGACTATTTTTTTTGCATCAATCAAAGTGTGTATCAAAATAGAGTATTCGACTTACTTACTTACTTACTCCGCTGGCGCAGCGACCCGAAATGGATCTTGGCCTCCGATAACAAAGAGCGCCATCGCTCTCTCTCCTGCGCAGTCTCGAGCCAGTTAGGCGCCTGGAGCATCTGAATCTGAGCCTGAAATCCGTTTATCGATATCTCAACTAACATTAGCGATATTAATGCTTAAGAGGACATGCTCTGTTCCTTTCTAGCAAAACGGTCCTTAATATGTAGCCAAGGACCTGCTTGTATGGCGCTACCGAGGAGTGACGTCACTCCTCGCTATTGCCATCCCTTTCTGATTGCCTGTAGCTATTTTATTATTCAACGCATTTCAATTATGTTAAATAACGGTATCGGTTGCTAGTATTTGATCAAAATAATTTAATGTCGATTCCACCTTAACTGCGTAAGTTTTGTGTTCAATTTCGCACGTGTTACATAATGAAAGTTAATTTCACATTTCTTTAATTTAAGGGCTGGCTCCTATTTGCTCCAGCGGATTAACTTAGCTAGCCAACGGGTCAACACAGTCAGTCTCTTGGGTACACTGCCGGATGTGGCCATATTTTTTATATTTAGTTTTGTTTTCCTTTTTCTTCTTAGTTTAAGTTTAGTTTTAAGTAGTTTTAAGTAGTTTTAGTGTGTTTTATGTTTGCTGTTTAATTAAAGTCAAAACTGTTATAAAAATAATTTTTTATTTTAAACCTGGTTGAAAATGTTTCGTTGACTAATAATTAAAAAATAGATTTAGGTTATGAAATGACTTGGAATATCACTAATTCATGTTCCGAATCTAGCTCTACAATAGATACTATAACATTTACAAATAAAAAATTAAAAAAAATTAAATATAACATTTATGCAATCCCATATCATTCTATTAATATCGGGCAAATCTTCACATCTTAACTTCTATAGAACTTTTCTAAATATGCATTTCCCATTACTAAATTATATAAAATGGTTTTTTTTTAAAATTTGCTCTCTAAATAACAGTAACTGATAAGTAATCCCTGGTAATAATAGGTTATTTTCCGTGCATTACAATTATGAAACAGTAGGAAACTAGTTCATTTTTAATAGCTAGTGTTGGGTCGATCTGGGGCGCTAGGTCGATATTATAAAGGGAAACACATATTTTCAGTATTCGGCGGGCCTTTACTCTACAAGCTTAAGTCAAACTCTAATAATAGTGATGGGCAAATTCGATCGCACGCTAGTGTTGTGGGCGCTGTATCGATTTCGATCATTACTAGATAAGTACATAATTATTCCGTTTTAGTTGAGATTATTGATATGGTGCGAGGAAGACTTTAAAATATCGCGGTTATGTGTACAATCGCAACTGGCCAACCAAACGAAAATCATGGCGATGGTTCTGCGCTGATTACGACAAGGGTGCAGGGTGTTGATATCAGTCAGCGAGGATGGTCAAAAGGTGGAATTTAATGCAAAACTGGAACAGCCATTTTCCTCCTAAACTAATTCGCACCGGACAGGGAAAGTATTTTAAATTGCAAAGAAAAAAGTAGGCAAGTAAAACTGCAATGTATAATATAAATTACTATTAAAAAGTGTATTGTACAATGCTACGGAGGCGACTTTGTGTATTCCACAATAAGAGGGCAAATCATTTGATTTAGATCACACACACACACACACACATACACGCTTGCATAATGGGAGCAATTGGGCGGGGCGCGCTAAAAGGGGGCCCTAAGCCCTTGAGCACTTCGGTGTAGTGACAATGTTTTACCTTTTAGGATTTACTAAAGATTATTAACTGTTATGTTATTAGAAATTATGTAGATTTAGTTTCATAGGTTAGTATATTTATATAAAATGTGATTATTACTTTCAGCTGAAATTATTGATATGGGGCGTGGTGGTCAGGCTTTAAAATTGGAAGAGTATAGTTTCAATCGTAAACAAAGGTCCAAGCAGGATCATTGGCGATGGTACTGTTCAGATTACCACAAAGGGTGTAGGGTGGTCGTGGTTGTCAGTGAGGACCTTCGAGAGGTGACATATATTGCAGAACGGGAACATAACCACTCGCCTCCTAAATTATTTCGCACCGCAAGTGGAAAGTATCTGAAATTGTAAAGTAAATATAAACATTATTGTATTTTATTTTTCTACTATATAATTATTGTAATTTATCTATACTGATTTATTGTACTCCATACCTTTACCCACCATAAAATTAGTCTAAACTCTCCTAAATCAAAGGTTGGCTGGAAGAGATCCCTATGGAATAAGCCCGCCTTTGTACATATTTTATTATATATTTATAGACGGACAGCATATATGCTGATGCGTCTATGTCATAGTGTTGGAAAGTTATAAGTTCCTAGTTTCATTTTATAGATTTCACAGTTCACAGTTTTAACACAGTCAGACAGTGTTATTTATTTAAATTAAATGTTCGCACTAAATCATTGGTTTGCCATAAGATAAAAATTAGGGTTATTTATCACTGCTTTTTAAACCAGTTGTGTAGTCTATTTTTAAAAGAGTTCACTGAAGGGGCAGACACAACATCATCGGAGAGCTGGTTCCATGATTGGACTACTCTATTACTTAAAAAGTGATATGCGACGTTGGTTGCGGTTTTGGTGCGACTTATTCTTAGATGATGCCTCGCAAGGGCCGTTTATCCTTCATTTTGAAGAGCTAAATGTAAATTATAATGTTTTTTATTTTCTGTGTTTTTTATATTAATACAATAAAGAGATTACAAACAAACAAACAAAATATTTGATGTGTTCCTGAATAATTATTAATATACGTCATCATCATCACCAGCCTATTAATGTTGCCACTGTTGGGGCACAGGCCTCCCCTTGCACAAGGGGTCAGGCCATGATCCAGTGAGCGGGCTCAGTGCTGATGCCTTCGGAAACTTTCCATTTCCTCAGACATATAGGTGTCCTCACGATGTTTTCCTTCACCGTTAGAGCAGTCGGTAAATGTATGTAAGTCTTCGAAAAAATACGAAAAACTCATTGGTACATGGCATAGTTTCGAACCCGGATCATTGGAGGACGCTCTTTTTTTAATATACGTACCTAATAATAAACATTTAATAATAAATCAATGAGTTTTTGCTTCAATGGTGGTCATGTAAGTATTCCCTTTGTTGCCGAAGCTGCTGAGTTTCGTGAGATGACAACGGATGTAAAGCCGTTCTCGAACGTATTATGCCAACGGTATCGGGAGTTTATATCGTGAGACTGAGGGTTTGATAACTTGCGATACATTCTTCCCACCTAGGCACCCTTCTCGACGGCGACTCACTGTGTGGTTCTGCTGTGGATTTCTGCTCACCGGTGCCTTTATAGTTCCATGGCGAAAGCTAACGACAATCACGCTTTGAGTTCCTGTCTGTGCTCAGTAAGGTTCCCGCATCATCATGGAATCAATTAATTGACTTTATTTCAATCAAATATTCTTCATTAGATGACTGAAAGCAAGTACTGGTCTCTTAAACCATTTTATAGTAAATTAGCATTTACTTCTAATGAAACTTAAAGAATTAGTTAAATGAATAACATAAATATGTCAAATTTAAATTATTATTAATATAAAATAATATTCTTTTATTCCACAAATAATACCTATTAATTGAATAATTTCATATTTTTTTTTATTATAATTTTTATTCTTTTTAATATTAAAAATCATTATATTTTTTCTATTAAATTAAAAAATAAAATTAATAAAAAAAATTCTAAAAATAATAAAATTTTTAATTGAATATGATAAATAATTTATTTTCAATTTTTGATCCCTCTACTAATTTGTTTTCTTAATACAAGAGTTTTGTTGTTTCAGCTACGATTATCGATATGGAGCGAGGAGGTCAAGCATTAAAATTGCACGACTATGTATACAATAATAAAAGAAAGTCCAGACAGGGTCATTCGCGATGGTACTGCCCAAATTACCACAAAGGGTGCAGAGTTGTCGTGGTAGTCAGTGACGACCTTCGAGAGGTGGAATTTATTGCTGAACCGGAACATAACCATTCGCCTCCTAAACTATTTCGTACCGGAAGGGGAAAGTATCTAAAAATGTAAAGGAAAATAATTTTGTGAGTTCGTAAAAATAAATATTTAATAATAAATTTTTAAAATGATGTCATCGTAAATATGTTATATTGGTTTCATTAAGTTAATGTATGTCCCCGTTTTGAATTTATTTCGGGTCCATTCGCAAATTAAATATTTCTCACCAAAAACCGAAACTATTATCACTTCTTAATGCAACTGTAATGGAACACTTCCCATTGAAGGGTATTCCTGCCTGTCTAAGACTTTCCTCTCACGCTAGATGACCAAGTTGGGTACGCCAGGGACCCGACCTCGGCAACTTCCGTTCCACATTGTAATATCAAACTGGGATTAATTCTGGGCCATGATCAATGGATCCTCTACAGTCGTGGTCAGTAACCCAAACAGGCAGAAACACTATTAGAGTATTGATGAAGTATTCATCAATGATCATCGTGAAGCAGAGATGCTTGCATTTCTGTATTTTTTTCTGCCGTGAAGCAGATATGCTTGCATTTCTGTGTTTCGGTTTGAAGGGTAAGAGAGCCAGCGTAATTTCCGGCACATGAGGCAATCCATCTTAGTCCTCAAGGTAAGCAGCTCATCAAAATCCCTCTAATATTAATACAGCGAGGTGAGATGTCTATGGGCGACAGTGATCACTTACCATCAGGTGATCCGTTTGCTCGTCTGCTCTCCTTATTTAATAAAAAATATATACTAATACATATATAAAATTTCTAACCTGTCAGGCATCAGGTTCCGGAGAAAATCCATTACAGGAACTCACCACGTCCCTGGGACGATTTCTTTAAAGTTGACCGATCTCAATGAGATTCGGTATGCTAGTTGCTCTTACCAATATTGGCATTACTGCATAAAAGAAAAAGTTAAAAAAAACCGGTTATGCTTTTAAGCAATTTTAATGGGTGTCTATCGCTACACAACCATGTAGGTGTTTTTATAAAATAAGCTAAAGCAAACAGGAAAACCACCTGATGGTAAGTGGTCACCGTAGAGGTAAAAATAGTTAATTATAATTTTAAATCAGTTTTATATTTGGAGTAATAAGTATTATAACCAAAAAAAATATTGTTAAGAGGTGTCAGCGGCTCTTCGTAGGTATTAATTGTATTTTCTGTGTACCCCATTACAATGGTGTAGAAATGATTATTAAAAAAGATGTATATTTTTTTTTCAGCGGAGATTATATATATGGAGCGAGGTGGCCAAGCATTAAAATGTCGTGAATATACATACAATAATAAACAAAAGTCCAAACAGGGTCACTGGCGATGGTACTGCTCAAATTACCACAAAGGGTGCAAGGTTGTCGTGGTAGTCGGTGAGGACCTACGAGAGGTGGAATTTATTGCAGAACCGGAACATAACCATTCGCCTCCTAAACTAATTCGCACCGGAAATGGGAAATATCTAAAACTGTATAATTCCTCGTAATGTTCCAGCCTTTGTTATATAGATATCTATTTTATTTACTACTAAACTCTCTTATAACAATATAACCTCGCAAAGCGCCTGGTCGACGCGTCAAAAGACCCAAGATCTGGTGCCTATTTGGCCCAGCGGATTAGCTTAGCAATCCAACGGGGCAACGCAGCCAGTCTCTTGGGTACACTGCCGGATGTGGGGGACTTAACCCAATTTTTTTTATCTTTAGTTTTCTTAGCCTTAGTTTAGTTTTAGTATTATTTTAGTGTTATTTATATTGTTATAGATATCTTAATTTTATAGTTCCTAATGTTATTACCAAAATTTTTGAATTTGACCCTAAGTAGATTGCTAGCTAGAGAAGTTTTATAAGCGCGCATACGCTGTGTGAGCATTTTCCCATATAGGTATTCAGTTGGCCTTTGAAACTACTGTTCGGTCTTAATGTAACGAAGTAGTAATAAATCGGATTTAAACTTGTAGAAACACCTAAAATTGTTGCAACAAATATTTGTAAGAGTTTACCATGTCAAATATTGTTAAGAGTGTCAGCAGCTCTTCGTCAAGATTTTTTTAAACATGTAAGTATGTGTAAAATTGATTGATTTTATTTTATTGAAGCATAATGAATTTGTTTTCTCAGTACATGTATTTTATTATACCTTGTACACAGTTACGATTATTCATTTCAGCTACGATTATCGATATGGAGCGAGGTGGGCAAGCGTTAAAATTGCATGACTATGTGTACAATAGTAAACGAAGGTCCAGACAGGGTCACTGGCGGTGGTACTGCTCAAATTACCACAAAGGGTGCAAAGTTGTCGTGGTGGTCAGTGACGACCTTCGAGAGGTGGAATTTATTGCGGAACCAGAACATAACCATTGTCCTCCTAAACTAATTCGTACCATGAATGGAAAGTATCTAAAATTGTAAAGAATTTTTTTATGTGTTCGTAAAAATAAACATTTAATAATAAATTAATGAATTTAAGTACATTATCGAGAGGAAGAAATTTGGCCTCAATAGGCTCCAAAATGGGAGGCTCAATATTATTTGGAGTCAGCTCTTATCTGATAATATGAAACACTTACTGTTATTTGCTAAGTTGGCTCTTAAAGTGAGGGCTGACTCTAATAATACTTGAGCTTCCCTTCCCTTTTCTTAGTGACCCTAACGAGGCCGACACGGTCACCTTGTCATATACCAAAGCCTCTAATCTGAGATTTAAAAATATAAAAAAAGTACATTATCAATAACTATAATAAAATAACCAGCCCCATATTTTTTTATCGGCCCATATAAATATTTAGTGGGGGAAATCACCGATTTCACTGTGTCCATAAATTCGAAAACTTTGAAGGGCGAATTCCCCACTAAATATGAATTTGGTCAGTTATTTTTCAATGCTATGCATTATATCTTAAAATGAATCAAATCGGAGAGTTGCACTTCGCGAGGTTCCCTTGTAAGCTTATAAACTACAAAGATTTCCCTACTACAAATGTATTAATTACAATGTTCCCTTCAAAATATTAATCTCTATATGTTATTATTTATTTCCAGCCGAGATTATTGACATGGAGCGTGGGGGACAAGCGTTAAAATTTAACGGCTATGCATACAATAATAAACAAAAGTCCAAACATAATCATTGGCGATGGTACTGCGCAAATTACCGCAAAGGGTGCAAGGTTGTCGTGGTGGTCAGTGAGGATCTTCGAAAGGTGGAATTTACTGCGGAACCGGAACATAACCATTGTCCTCCTACACTAATTCGTACCATAAATGGAAAATATCTAAAATTGTAATTTAGCGCTGTAAACACCAGAATACAGAAGTATACAAAGTTTAATACATGCAGCACAGAACATCTGGTGTGGTACAGTGCCAAAAAGGGTACACCAGCTCAGCATAATGCTGAGGCAAGCCACAGCGCTGATTTTCAGCTGGCCCCTCAGTGACTGCACGGGCGAACAAAGCAACAGTGTGTGCGTGTTGTGTTGTATGAATGTGTTTGTTTTTATGAATGAGGAAACTGTTTGGTGTGTTCGTAAAAATTTACGTAATAATAAACATTTCATAATTAATAATTAAAATGTGCATTATAGATAAGTTTATATTAAGAAAATATTTGTTTCATTAAATTTATTATTTGATCATTGATCAAAGTGATATTTTTTTGGATTTCAGGGTTTATATAAAACGGAAATCCGTGTATTATTCTGGCTATTAATATTACTAAAATAAATGTAATAGAATTTACAGAATATGTCAGTGTCAGTAAATAAGTATAACTATCTAAATCGACAGTTCAGTCAAACAAGCCCCCTCTCGCCGTGTCCCTCCCAAAAATCCCCATTTCATTAAATTCATTTATTTCCCCGTTTTGAATTTTTTTCGGAACCATTCGCATCTTAAATATTTTGCACCATAAAGTGAAACTACAATCAGTTCTTTATGTAACCAAGTATGTAGTTTTTAATCAGATTTAAACTTGTAGAAATACCTAATATTTTTGAAATACATATTTTAACCAAGTATAAAATTCGATTGTGTTTTCTTTGAGCCCTATACTATTGTCTTTGGCGATGGTACTGCTCAAATTACCACAAAGACAAAAGCTGCAAGGTTGTCGTGGTGGATGACCACCATCGGCAGTGGACGACCTTCGAGAGGTGGAATTTATTGCTGAACCAGAACATAACCATTCGCCTCCTGAACTATTCGCACCGGAAAGGGAAAGTATCTCAAAATGTAAGGAAAAGATTGATGTTTCTTTTATAATGTATGACAATATTATTAATTCACCATGATACTATGTAATAATATACTTACTACATAATCAATTTATGTTGGTATAAATTGGGATCTTCAAGGCCAGAGTGAATAGGCATTTACTGGACCCGCATGCTCCATCGTCGACCTCATCGTCGCTTACCATCAGGCGAGATCGAGGTCAAATGCGGGTTTAGAAGTAAATAAAAATAAAAAAAAATTCGCTTTGATTTTGTTGTGGAACTGGAACGTAATGAACATTTAGTGAACGCCAAGACGGCACCTGCTGATGAAGATCACGATCCTCAGAATTCAGGTCTACGAATTATTTCGTACTGAAAAGGAAACCACTAAATTTAAAAATTTAAACTACGTAAGATTAAATTGTTTTCATACAATTTTAAGTTTTAATCAATTAATAGTAGATTGTCTAACTAGTGCCGGAACGACCAAATTATCGCTACGAGTGTTATCTTGCAACACGATCCACAGGAGAGTGTTGTGGATACACACATGAGTGATAGACACGATTTTTTTACATCTTTGAGATAGGAATAAAAAAAATTCAACAGCTATTATTATGTTTATTTGTTTTTAGCTGACATTATCACTATGGAGCGAGGTGGTCAAGCATTAAGATTTCGCGGCTATACGTATAACCGCAAAAATAAGGCCAAACAGGGCGGATGGCGATGGTATTGCGCAGATTACCACAAAGGGTGCAGGGTTGCCGTGGTAGTCAGCGAAGACCTTCGAGCGGTGGAATTTGCCGCAGAGCTGGAGCATCAGCATTCGCCTCCTACACTATTTCTCACTGGAAAGGGAGAATATCTAAAACTTTAATTTAATTAAAAGGTAGAAATTCTAACTTGTAGAATTTATCGATTATCACCAGCTTTTATTTTACGAACTATATAGGGTCTTTCTAGTAATTAGTTATTACATTATTAGGAGCTTTAGAAACCGCATACTGGCAACCCCTAGTACAGTCGACCGCTCCGCTAAAGTATTCCATATAAATCTCAACCTTAATTATTGATATGTGGTCGACTGTACAATACTACTGTGTAAGAGTGTAGTTATGTTGCTAGTTTGGAATTTTGTATCAAAATGTCTTTTTTTTAATAACAATTATATTTACTAATTACATAATCCTAATAACTTATTTTTACTCTTATTACCTAGACAGACTTCTCGAAACACGTAGTATTGTTTCTATGAAGCACCTGTAGGAACGTGCTATGTGAGGACATGGATGACGTAACGTCAGTTGTATGAAAGGGAAAAGGGAAGATCTTCCACCAGGCGGGGTGTTGTGCCTGGTGACCAGAATACCAGATGTCCTGGTCCAACTATGGATGTTTGGAACTTGTATATATACGAAATCACAGGAAAATTTCGATAACGCGTTCTACACCGATGTGAGTAGGTACTCATCGTAGTGGCGCGCTTCGTGCGTCGGCACAACCTATGTGTAATAATTATAATATTTTATTATGATGTAATAAAGAATAAAGTGATTTTTATCTCAATAATTAAATTATATTTGTGATATTTTATCACAATCTATCTAATTTGGAAGAACTAAATCTAAATCACATCCTACGAGTTAGGTATATTAGTCCAGAGTTTTCATTTTCTCCTTATATTTTTAGGTGAAATGATATCAATGCACTCAGGTGGCCAAGTCTTTATGTGGTCTAAGTTTACATACAACAGGAAGAATAAGACAAGAGACCAAAAATGGCGCTGGTACTGTGCGAAATATCATAGAGGCTGTAGGGTCACCGTTATTACTACTGATGATCTGGTGGTTACCAACCATTTTGGTGACCACAACCATCCCGCGCCGAATTTATTTAAGATGTTAAATGGATCCTATTGTACCGTATAGTTAGCATAAAGAAAAAAATAGTCGAGTGTTCCTTACTTCATAATTTAGAGTTAAAAGTAATAGATACTATACGAGTGTAATATAAATGCTGTAGAAAGGTTTGTTAACTTAGTTATTTAATTTTTTTTTAATTAATTTTCAAATTAGTATTCAGTATTAGATATTACGGGATGGGATGTAAGGGGGGTCACCAACATCTAGACTTCCAAATGTCAAACTCACCTGCACGTGGTGCATCCTGCCGATTAACGAACGAGTCCCTGGATAGTTTAAGATTTTTTATAACATGAGATAGAAAAGGAAATAGTGAAATACAATTTAGGCGCTAAGAGCGATCTCTTCCAGGCAACCTTCGTGATTTATTCATATTTTAATTTGCTGTTATATTTTTAGGTGAAATAATAACAATGAACACAGGTGGCCAAGTCTTTTTGTGGTCTATGTTTACGTACAACAGGAAGAATAGGACAAGAGAACAATATTGGCGCTGGTACTGTACGAAAAAATATAATAGGGGCTGTAGGGCCACCGTTGTTACCACAGATAATCTGGTGGTGATCACCCATTTTGGTGACCACAATCACACCATGCCGAATTTATTAATGACGTTAAGTGGATCCTATATTTCCGTATAATTGTGATGAATTATTTAGAATTTGGATGAAGATAAAACATTATTATTATTTTATTTACTTTTATTTATTTTCATTCTTTTTACAATTTTACAGGTTAGTTGAGTAAAAAAATATTAATTTTGTAATACAATGTAGGTATATGGAAACCCTTTAATTGTTGCAGTGGTTTGTCGGGAGGAGCGATATCAAGATAGAAAACTTATCGATCAATATCGAAAAAATAAAAAAAATAACCAATGATGATTTTCTATTCTGATGTACCATTTTGTTGAACATATCGTAAAATGTGCCCCACGTATTGGTATCCCCATCGAAATACATTAAATTTATTCTAGGCAACTTTACCGATATCGAGTCAGTAGGACACGGATCATTTCCAGGAGATGACGAGTTCGTAATATTCGAAGGAACGAGCGATGAATGTATTTGAATAATTTGATAATATTTATCATCAAATTCTTTGCGTATTAAGTCTTGCTGTTCAATTTGAACTTCGTCTGTGATTTCCAAACATAACTTCAAATGATGAGTCTTAAAGCTAGTGGAATGACTTGGAAAGACTAAAACGTGTCAAAAATATTGGAAAACGGGTGACGTCGACAGTAGCCAGTGTGCTCGCCGCTAAGCATTCATCAATTCGCTGTAAGGCAATATCACGCTTCAATTCTACCACCACCACCTTCTTTCTTTCTTCCTCCACTATTTAATTTTGATCTAGGCACGATGAAAACAATAAAGTAGATGGGAAAAAAACGAAAAGTAAATGAACAAAATATTATGTAGGTAAAACGAAATAAATCTACAACAATATTGCGTATGTAAATAAAAATATTCGAAATATTTATTCAGTATTTCGCGTTTCTATCGAAATATAACGAAAAAACCAAAAAGCACGATAATAAGTACTTAATAATTGAAATGTATTGCAAGCAAATTAATAACGAATGATAATTATTATGACAAATTATTTATGATGTTAAAGCGATATTCAAAATTTCAATTTATTAGTGAAGGAATATTACGAATTAATTGTTTGTTTACACTATCACGAACAATGGTGAACAAATTCTAAATAACAAAATATAATAATATACGACAGTCAATTCAAATAATTAATTCGAAACGATAATAAAAAATTAAACAAACAAATATGACACGATCATTTTCTATAGTATGACGCTTCTAGATGGAGCGTACTTGATTTCTATATCTTTGGTGCAACAAAGATTCTATTTATAGAAACCACCAAATACGAAAGTCCTTACGACGAAGGTATACGAAGGTACCATCACGATCTCCATCGCGGAAGCCACTCCCCCACCCGATAGTAGTTCACACACAGCACCTACATACCGCCCGCGCCGGCGCGGGCGGCGACCCGCGTCTGGCGCTCTCACGCGCTATCGGCGTATTCCAGGCCGCTTCTCCCCGACCCCTCCGTCCCCAGCGACGTCCTAAGCCGAGGTCCGTACCCACCTGGGTGCCCTTAGGCAGTCGCTTCTTATAGTAGTTTTTAAGTCCTCCTCTAGGCTGGATGTTTCGAGGGCGAAATAAACTAAGGGGGGGTCGGCGCCGACAATGTCCAAAATTCTGGCAGTTTTTTGTATCACCGAAGCACCAGCACTGCGAGGAGTCCATGGAGGTGATAGTTCATAAGCGATGACGAAATTCGGTGACACGCGCACAAATCGCTGCTGTCTCAAGGGCTGTGTTTCCGAGACTGTGTCAGCGAGTGGCAATCAACGATAAAAACTACCCTCACTGGACAATAATATTCGACAGAACGAAACAAAAACGAAAGCTAAAACTACCCACAATAACTGTCGCTAATGTAAACAAAACTTATGAACTAGGTATGCGTGGTACAGATTGGCGAAACCGAGGGTGAATGGTGGGTCGATTATAGATACCTGTACCTACTACAGGTATCTATAATCGACCCACCATTCACCCTCGGTTTCGCCCTCTGCAACTATAATCAAATCCAGAAGGATATACAATTGTCATAAAGATTGAGAGTGCGTGAAATGCATAGGATCTGAATGAATAATTTCTATAATCAATAATGGATTTATGATAAGTAGGGCCTGACTCGATCAATCTCCTATAAAATATGGTCTATGGCAGTAAAATAACTATATAAGTTTAAGCCTAAATTTTATAAAGATAAAGTATAATTTAAAATTATTTTCAGAACCAATGTTTGAAAAGTCTAGAAAAGGTCAGACAGTTATTCAAATAGACAAATATAGATTTCTTAAGGCAAGTTCAAGTGGTTTAAAAACAAGATGGCGATGTATTAAGAAGAATAAAGGCTGCCTTGCCTGCCTTACCACTGTGGATGATGTTATAGTGAAGATGACTAGAGCCCATAATCATACATAAATAACCAATGAACAAATAGTACGTGATTTGTTTAAAGGATTAATTTATACGTTTTTAAATAAAAACTAAGTCATTTTTTGCATATTACTAATATTTTTAACCACACCAACTGCTAGGTACTAAAGGTTTGTAATACCACAATGTTCCAGAGCTGATTTTTGGATGTGGTACATCTCTGCGAGCCAGTCTTTGGTTGTACCACCCTTTTACCTGTTTCTGCTATAAAGCGCCAATATTTGCATTGCTGTATTTCATAATGAAGGGTAAGAGAGCTGGCGTAATTACCAGCACATGAGGCATTCCGTGAAGTCCTCAAGGTTATCAGCGCATGTCTATGGCTGAAGGTGGCCACTTACCATAAGGTAGCCCGTTTGCTCGTCTGCTTTATTTTTGCAATAAAAAAAATGTGGAATCGATCTTGAGTCATCGTCGCTTCATTTACTTGTTATTTTCTCTTTTCAGTGACTTTCGCATACAACAAAGTTGGCAAAAGAGTAGCTATATTCGATGGCTACACTTACTACTTCTGCGGCAAACTTCAACATCCTATGCTAGATGGTTTCGGCATGTGGCGCTGTACCCATGGGTACCCATGTAAGGCAAGGTTTAAAGCCTCACCTACGGGGGAAGTCATCAGGATCACCACCTTGGAGCATATTCACGAGCCTCCGAGCTTCGCGGTAGAGGATGGAATGTTGATTAAAATTGGAAAGAAGTTTAAAGTGTAAAGTAATCTGAAACTTCTTACGGAGGACCTGGAGAAAATTGACTGGCATCAGGTATATGCGGCCAAAATACCACTATTTTGGCCGCATATACCTGAAATGGAAAAAATATTTAACTTAAAATCACGAAAAAATCAATCAATCTTTAATTATGTACGTACCAAATAAAAAAAAATATTTATAATAAATGCTCATTTACTTACCTTGATTATTTATTTGCTTCTTGCCCCCTGGCACTTTGACTATTAACCCAGTAACGAAATCTATTAAAGCGAATTTTACCTAGAGTGAGAAATGTAGTTCAAATATATAATAATAATCGTTAAATGCACTCGCAATTTTTTTATTTCGACCCTATCTTTACTATTCACTAACTGTAAAAACCTGCAGTCTGTTGTCACGCATCAGGATACTGCAGTCTGTTGTTGTTATAGTAATATAATAATAAGTGTCTAGTGCTAAGCATATCCTGTAAATCCTGTAATAAATCAGATTTCTCCTATCCAGTGACATACGTACGCAACAGATCTGGAAAGAAGTTGGCGATTGTGGACGGCCATTCGTTCTACTGCGGTGTGACCAGTTCCAAGACCAACATCTGGCGGTGCACGCGGTGGGGACAGTGCAAGGCCAGGCTCATAATCACCAAGCAAGGACAAGTGCTCACCGCGCATCTGCTACACACCCATGAGCCACCCAATTTCATCATTCGCGATGGGGTTTATTTAAAGATTTAAGCCCTGGTTAAAGACCGGGATAACGCTAGACAGAAGAAGGATCATCAAAGGGTTCACGATTGTGTAAATCAGGGTCAGATAGCCGAGGTGGCTCCGAGGACATTATTACGGTTTGAAGGGGAGGAAATCTTCATAGCCTGGCTGGGTCCCCTCCGAACCCAAAAGCTCCTACAAATATATTGAGTTATCTTTTCCCTCGAAATTGTTTTCACCCGACGATATCTGCTACTAGATAGGACTTAGGAGAATGGGGTAAAAAAACCGGCCTATAGCTTGACCACGGATGCCGCGCCACGCCACAGGAGGAAGCGGGCGGGCGCGGGCAGGCCTGACAGAGTGTAACCAATGGAGCGAGCCGTTCCACCCCCGCGTCTCGCTGCGCCGCGCAGCTACCAGAGGCGCGGTGCAGCATCCATTGTCAAGCTATAGAAAATCTTGGGTACTACGTGACTCGTTCTATAAAGTGCTGATGAAACTGGCGGGGCCCAGGTTCTTCGGGCCTACTGAAGACGACCCCGAAATGTAACACTTGTACGAGTCATCATCAGGCTATTAATGTCCCCACTGTTGGGGCACAGACCTCCCTTTCCGCAAGGGGGTACGGGCTATGATCCACCAAGCGGGCCCAGTGCTGATTGGTGGATTTCACACGCCTTCGGAAACTTTTAATTTCCTCAGACATGCAGATTTTTTCACGATGTTTTCCTTCACCGTTAGAGCAGTCGGTAAATATACGTAAGTCTTCGAAAAAATCCGAAAAACTCATTGGTACATGGCATTGCACGGTTTCGAACCCGGACCTCCCGCATGGGGTCGGGCGTCCTAGCCACTAGACCGCCGACGAGTTACTTGTACGAGTAGCATATTATTCTTTCGCTTTTGCAGCCTAGTAATTAATAATTGCAGTTGTAGTATAAAGTTTTATTAGGTAATGAATTTCGTGGCAGTATTTCTATTGGTGCGTTTTCGTTTGTATTGATATAAGTAATAGCAGTTAAATCTTTATATAAAAGAATTGTGAATAGAATGGTAAATTACATACATAATTGTTTATACATTAAAGTATAATAGGTAATACATGGAATATGATAATTAATTGTCTGTATAATATAGCTCGTTACTACTAATTTTGTTTAAATGTGTTTTAAATACCTACCTACCTACCGCAAACAGCCTTCAACCAAAATTGCATGAACTGAATATATACTGATGGGAAGAGCTGCATCACCGTTTTGTACCAACTGCAACAATATAGAAGACCTCACTCACCTCCTAATGGAGTGTGACCTGGTGAACATTGAGAGGAAACAAATTGGCCTCAATAGGCTCCAAAATGGGAGGCTCAATATTATTTTGAGTCAGCCCTTATCTGATAATATGAAACACTTACTGTTGTTTGCTAAGTTAGCTCTCAAAGTGAGGGCTGACTCTATTAGTACTTGAGCTTCCCTTCCCTTTTCTTAGTGACCCTGATGAGGCTGACATGGTCACCTTGTCGTGTACCAAAGCCTCTAACCTGAGATTTAAAAAAATACCTACCTACCTTCTAAGATCCGGCCACATTCCAAAAAATTCTATCATTTGGCAGAATGCTTTGTACCTATAGTACCTGTAATAACCATATCGACGGTGTGTATTACTGTGGTATCACTTATTGGTGGAGTGTGACTGTGGTCGGACGGGGGCGCCAAGCCCAGCGCTTGTTGGGTGACGAGGAGTAGCGTAATGGGCAGATTATTACAGTTTTAAACCAGTCATTTAATCTATCCGAAACAGCTATAAAATTATCTGCTGCGCTGTCTCAGGGCAGCAGATTAGTGATTTTGAATTTGCATTACCCTATGAAGCTGGTATGGTCCCATAACACGTGCGTACATGAAGCAGCTAATGGCTGAGATTGGGTCGAGAAGCGCAGGCTCGATTACATGATTAGCGTGCAGTTTACACACACAGAACATAACAGAAATCTCCCTCTCTCTCACACACACACCCTTTCAACACACATAATTACACACTCTTACAACTTACATACTTACACAACATACCCTTTTCTTTGTTATTCCCACTCCCTATTCCACTTTCCCAACTCTATATTTTTTTAGCTGTTACTAATTATTATCATTATTATCTTGTATAAATTAAGGAGACCTATTTTTTGACTTGCACGCATGTAAAAATAAAGAACAATTCAGGCATTATATAGCTGTAAGGTTTCTCAGAAATAAAAACAAAAATAAAGTAAAAATAAAGGGACGAAGTCACGAAAAGAAATAAATTTAAAAAACCTACCTATGTTTTCAGCTCTATGTGATGCATGATGATTAATGTGCGTTGTGTACATAAAATCCAGACTGTCAAAATATAATCTTTCTTAAAATCTGGCTCCATTCTGTCCTCCTGGACATAATGAAGCCAGAAAGTATCCTTACTTTCTCTATGACTGTGTTGATGAAAGGGTATGGTAGAAAACATAGATAAAACAAATTGTGAAAGAAAATTCCCGTGAAATATATATTATGGTGAAAATTATCTATGTAAAACCATAAATCAGCTCTTTAAGTCATTATTAATAGGTAAGTTAACAATCGTCAATGATTTTTTTATATTTACAGTAACATGGTTGCACAATACAGCTGGGAAATTAGTGGCCATTGTAGACAGTTACACGTTTTTCTGCAATAATCGCAACAAAACCACAGACAACTGGATATGCAGCTACAGAAGGCAATGTAAAGCCAGATTTACATCGTCTAAGGGCAGGGCGATTATTCATTCAAATCTTGACCACAATCATAGGCCAGCGAAATATTTTATACATGACGGAATGCTCATGAGGAAGTAGTCATTAAGACCCGCTCCAGCTTTAGTCTCATCGTCACTTACCAGGTGATAATGAGGTCAAATGTTAACCGTTGAATCAAAAATAGGTTATGAACATCGGTGGCGTCGTGGCTAGGACGTCGGACTCCCATGCGGGAGGTCCGAGTTCGATACCAGGCAATGCCATGTACCAATGAGTTTTTCGGTTTTTTCGAAAGACTTACGTACATTTACCGACTGCTCTGACGGTGAAGGAAAATATCGCGAGGAAACCTGCACACTGAGATAACCAGTGTGTGAAATGGGGAAGGCAATGGCAAACCACCCCATTAAATCTGCCACGAGAGTCGTTCTATGTGATTAATTCCTTAGAATGATCACGACCCTCAGCAATGAGGAACACGTCTTAGAAGAATAACAATAAAATATACTCCACTTTTATCTTTTTCATAATAATATATTATGTTTATATTATTTGAAAATGATGAGGATGATAGAGGGCAGAAACACAAATGTTTCAAATTGTAGAAGCAGCAACATTGTTAAATTTTATAGAAAATTATAATTAAAAATAGAACATATAACGACACATTCGCTCGCTATACATATAGTTTTTATAAACATTGATTTTTTCCCTAGTTTGAGCTCTATCTTTTTAGATTTTAGTATACTTGTGGTGGCTTCCCGCCACAATGACGGCGCATGCGCGCTGTGCAGTCTGCGCGCGCTGCTGACGTCTAAAAAACAATCGCCTCCGCTTTTCTCTTACTCGCGCTGTCACTCCTCTTCCTTTCATCATCGCAATATCAATATAATATATTTTATCATCGCATCAACATGCTGACTTTCATTCCATGGGGCACACGGCCCCATATACTATTAAACGTGGAACGATCTTTGAAATGCTAAGTTACAAATAGTTTTTAAATTAGTTGTAGTATTTTATGTTTGTTAGATTGTTCATGATTAATCTCAATAGAGTATTAAATTGTGACGCCATTAAAACGTAGCTTATTGTGCTCTCCTTTCAAGACCTAATAAAAAAATTGAATCATAAGATTCATAAGAAATTTGGTTTTTGTTTTATGAATTTTTGTGACAAAAGATTTCGAAGGAATACGGATGAAATTGGTATTGGTCATATTCTTAGTTTATATATTTTTTTAAATCTCAGTTTAGAGGCTTTGGTACACGACAAGGTGTCAGCCTCGTTAGGGTCACTAAGAAAAGGGAAGGGAAGCTCAAGTATTATTAGAGTCAGCCCTCACTTTGAGAGCCAACTTCGCAAATAACAGTAAATGTTTCATATTATGAGATAAGGGCTGACTCAAAATAATATTGAGCCTCCCATTTTGGAGTTAATACACAATAATTTAATTTATTGTAGTCAGAGTATCAGAAGCTTAATTTATACAACGAACTTAGAACCTTAAAAACTAAGATATTATTTTTACTTGCCACGGAATACCAATCATTCATCTGTCATGGTCCAACAGAATTACAGCTCTGTAAGCATTTTTGTCTGCAGCAATAAGCTGAGTTGAGGCCCTTTTCACAATAACAGCAGACCATCAGACACGATTTCAATATGTTTACCTTTGACTACATAATTATTTATAATTATAACTGTTTCCGTCATTGCTGTGTGTGAAATAAACATATTATATTACTTACTTACTATTCTTTAAATATACATAATTATTTATCCATAACTAATTTTTTGTGTAATTTTTACAGTTACATTTGTTCGAAGCAAAGCTGGAAAACCGAAGGCTATTATCGATGGATACCCATTCTACTGCGACTCGCGAAAGAAAACAGTGGATCACTGGCACTGCTCTAAAAGATGCAGAGCACACTTCGTTACAAATAAAAATAGAGAAATTATTCGACACTTCATTAGTCATGATCATCCACCACCGGAGTTTGTAATAAGAAATGGTTTTTATATAAGACTTTAATAGTAGTTTATGCGCAACTGTCACGTAATTACAGCCATTGTAAAATGCGTTTTAGTTTTTGATACAAGCGAACCGAGTATCAAAATAGAAAGAAAAAGGAATATTACAACAGCTAATATCATGGTTAACCTAATTTGTTTATTGCATTAAGTACATAAACGAACATCCTGAAGAAGGATCTATAATTCGTTTTTCGATATCTCAACTAACATCAGAGATATTAATGGTTAAAGTTAGTATTGGGGAGATGCTTTGTCGTCGATGTTTGACGTCATAGTTCTCTATTGCCGTTTCTTTCTACCGTCTGATTTTTGTTTTTTAACTAATTTTAATTCTGGTTTCACATTTGACAATTAATTTATGTCTATTTCTTAATTTTGCTGTTAATTAAGCTGTTGGTCTCGGTACATACTAGCCATTAACCCGGCCCCAGGGAAGACAGAGTCACCTTCTCTTGCCTTCCACTGGGGTAATTCCTGTCCGGCGCGTCCCAGTCGCGGGGGTGGGCACCTCACACCTCAGTAGGCGGAGTTCGGATGGGGACCCAGTACCGCGGGGTATAACGCGGAACCCGTGCCCAGGGTTACGGGTGAAGTCCTCAACGGCTGTGACAGCGGAGATGGCAGCCATCGGTACGGCGGCACAGGCGGAGGAGGCAGGTCACTATGACTTAAACTAGGAACCTGACAGAGGGCAGCAGTACCTGTCAGTACTATACAGAGGCGGAAGAGGTGGGCTCTGGTACGGCTCTGAAATAGATTATACTGAGCGCAGCTGCAACAGTGTCGACGGTCAGTGTACTGCGGTGCGGAAGGCAAGGGGAAACCACTGCACTATTTCCCAAAAAAGTAGTAAAATGAAAATGTCAGAAAAATGTCTTAATTTTTATGAAATTCATTTAATATTTGATACTTGGGAAATACCCTACCTACCATGAAATACCTAAATAACAGAAAATACAAACTATCGTCAAGCGTCAAAATCGTCAATACACACTGACAGCTCGTCAATACTCCGTCGACAACAGTGCGTGGTCCAAGTTGTCGTCTCCATAGCCGTTTCAGTTATTTCATGACATTTAAAAAAATATAAATAATCGATGGAAATATCAAATTCCATACAATATATATTTTTCTACTCCCATGTGGTTTAAACTACAATCAGTAACACGTAAAAATTAGTAACACGTAAAAATACCATCAACTCAAATACAAAGTAAACTTATTAAATTATCAAATTCCATAAAACGATTAATAAGTTTACTCTGTATTTGAGTTGATGATATTTTTACGTGTTACTGATTTTTACGTGTTACTTTACGTGTTAGTGATTGTAGTTTAAACCAAATGGGAATAGAAAAATATATGGGATGGGAGAAAAATATAGTTACAGAAATCATTTTTAATAAAAAGGATCTATAATAAAACAAGTCGATTTATTAATTTTAGTTTATTTTTACTATTTTTTAAATATTTTTTTACTATTATTTTGTAATGGGATTTATGCCTTAATAAAGAGTTTTATTAATGAATTAAATAATTCAATTTATCCGCCAATGGTAAATTCACTAGCAGTGTCGCCATATTTAGTTTACAAATGAAATCTATTCTCCTTGTATATTTCTCCTACCATATCGTTAAAAAATATATTTTTTAATTATGCTGTAATCTTTTAATGTTTAAAATAAAATATAAAATAAAAATTTATTCATTATTCAAATAATAGTAGCAAAAGTTTAATAAATATTAATGACTGGGTAAATTCATGTTTGCTTGTTCACAGTCTCGTATGTTATAAACAAAACTGGAAAACCTATGGCTCTGGTTGATGGGTACTCATTCGCCTGTGACCCACGAATGAAGACCACAAACAATTGGCATTGCACGTACAATAAAATATGCCGAGCCCGTTTCACTACAACGAAAAATAGAGAAATTATTCGACAATGCACGAATCACACTCATCCACCATCACGATTTGTGATAAGAGACGGAACTTATATTAAACTCTAAATCGTGTTTAAATAAAGGTTTAGATTTTAAATTAAAAGCTCATTATTTCACAACAATTGACAAGAATTAACATCTTATGCGTATTGGAAAAAGAATATGCAGTTTATTTCCTTAAGTTATTAAATAAGTAACACAATTCTTTAAATGTACATTTTTACTAAATAACTCATTTATTTAATGCGTTTATATTAGGTACAATACAAAGTAGTTTATTATTCTGTCTGTCTGTTGTCTGAAAGTCTGTTTATTGTTCATATCAACTTGTGCACAGTGACGTACGTTACGTTAAGTTATTAGGCAACTCATTAATCATAATATGATCATCCACGATCACAATGTGTAATAAAAGACGGAATTTATTTAAGACTTCAAATCTAGTTACAGAAAACTTTTATACTATTAAAAAGGACCTAAGAATTATTTAATTTATTCATCTATGGTAGTTTACTAGCAGTGTCGCCTATATTTATCTGTTCTTCTAATACTAGGATTATTGTTATTGTATTGTTTTTGATATGTGCTTTCATTTTGATTATTATTACTATTTTAATTATTTTAGTAGCTAACATATAATAATTACTGGGTAATATTCATGTTTGCTTGTTCACAGTTGCGTATGTTCGAAGCAAAACTGGAAAACCTATGGCCCTGGTTGATGGGTATTCATTCGCTTGTGACCAACGTAGTAATACCACAGACTATTGGCACTGTACTAACCATAACAAATGCCGGGCCCGTTTCACTACAACTAAAGATGGAGAATTGATTCGACAAAACATTAATCACACTCATCCACCACCACGATTTGTGATAAGAGACGGAACTTATGTTAAACTCTAAATCGTGTTTAATTAAAGGTTTAAATTAAAAGCTCAGGATTTCACAAGGCAAGTCAATTTAAACGTTAGCTAGACAGAACGTTTTCCGACGATTATCCAAAATATTATTCATTATCAGATAACTCACACATTTTGTGAGCTGTTTCATTATTTTATTTATTTATTCGTATGGCAGTTGGAATTACACACAATAACGGTACTGTGACATGTAACAACCAAATATCCAGGTTTCTTAGCCAGTCGGCGGCATCTGGGGTTAGTAGGATAAAGTCGTCAGGGTCACCGGCGTATGCTCGCAGCGGGCACTCGCGCGTGATGTGCTCGACGGTCTGGAACTCCGCGCCGCAGTCGCAGTGGGGGGGATCGGACTCATTATTACACCATTGATTAACATAAATTAATAATGGTGTTTATTGATTAACATATTAATAATGGTGTTGTTCTTATGACTCACCAGTGACATATTGTTCGTAGTCCACAACAGAAAATTCTACTTAGTATAGCCAATAAAATTAATATTATCTTTTCTTAAAGTTAAGAAATAAACAACGTTATTAAATGTGTAATAATTTGTAACTTTCTCATTAATTTCCTTTTAAGCTTATGGGATGTAAATTATGCAATTTATTTTCTTGAAGTAATAATTAAATAACATATTTTCGAAAATGTGCATTTTTACTAAATAACTCATTTAATGAACATAATTCGTTTCTGTTATTAATTTTTCAGTCTATTTATTATTCATATCATATATGTTCGAAGTCAAACTGGTGCACAGGTAGCGCTGCAAAACGGATGCTCATTCAACTCCAGTCCACAAAGGAAGTCCATAAGCCGTTGGCAGTGCACTAACTGTAAAATATGCCGCGCCAATTTTATCACAACCAAAGATAGAGAATTTATTCACACTCATCCACCACGAAAATTTTGTGATAAAAAACGGAATTTATATTAAAATATAAATTATTTTTGACCCCCATCTCCCGTGGAAGGAGTGTTATTAGTTTGACACGTTTTTCTGTATGTGTGTTATATTATACATACATTTAGACGCGATTTTTTCTTTCTTGAGGACTTGATGACCAATTAAAAGGTACGATAATGGTAATATTCATGTTTGCTTGTTCACAGTTGCATATGTTATAAACAAAAGTGGAAAACCTATGGCTCTGGTTGATGGATACTCATTCGCCTGTGACTCACGAAAGAAATCCACAGACAATTGGCATTGTACTAACCATAACAAATGCCGGGCCCGTTTCACTACAACTAAAGATGGAGAATTGATTCGACAAAACTTTAATCATACTCACCCACCACCACGATTTATGATAAGAGACGGAATTTATATTAAACTCTAAATCGTGTTTAACCCTAGAACCGTACCCATATTAGAATTTAATTAACGGTACCCTGGGGTACTTGTGTACCCCTGTCAATAAAACAACTTTTCAAAAAGATATAAATATTTATTAAAAATCAACTTGCATTTTTATCATTAATCTCAGTCTCAGTGAACAATGTTAAACGTACCCTGGGGTACTGGAGCGCCCCACGAGCACCGTACCGCGTCCACAAGTTAGCAGGACCGATGTCCGACTGACGTATCCGCGCACCCCCCTACCCGCGTATATACATAGAGGCGCGAAAGAGTTCGTTTTAATTTTCTTTTGTGCCCCAGGTTACGGTCCTAGGTTTAAATAGAGGTTAAAATTTTAAATTATAAGGTCAGTATTTCACAACAATGCATGTTAAGGAATAAAATCTTAGAGGTATGGCAAGTAAACTATGCAATTTATTTCCTTAAATTATTAAATAAATAACACAATTTCTTAAATTTGCATTTTTACTAAATAACTCATTTAATGAACATAATTCTTTTATATTGCTAATAATTCAGTCTGTTTAATATTCATATCAACTTGTTCACAGTGACGTATGTTCGAAGTCAAACTAGTGCCCAGATAGCGCTGCTAAACGGATCTCCAGTCCTCATTCAACTCCAGTCCACAATGGAAGTCCACAAGCCGATGGCAGTGCACTGACAGTAATAAATGCCGCGCCAGTTTCATCACAACCGAAGATAGATAATTTATTCAACAAGTGTTTCTATCTATCTATCTAAAATATTAATAACACTCATCCACCATAAAAAATTATGATAAGAAACGGAATTTATATTAAAATATATATTCTTTTTGACCCCGATCTCCCGAGGAAGGAGTGTTATCAGTGTAACACGTTTGCTTATATGTCTGTTTGTCTGTGATATTATACTTGGATTTAGACGCGATTTTTTTATCTAACAAATAATTTTGTCGAAAGTGTTATTAGCTATGTCTGATAAAAATAGAATCAGGAAAACCCCTGATCTTAGAGTCTTAAGTATCTTTATCTCAGTTGGGATCTCTGGAACGGTAACAGTTCAGTGAGTCGACTTTGAGCTTACATATGGTGTCCTTCCTACGTCTGGATTCTTGAGGACTGATGATGATCAATTAAAAGGTATGGTAATGGTAATATTCATGTTTCCTTGTTCACAGTTGCATATGTTCTAAGTAAAAGTGGAAAACCTATGGCTCTGGTTGATGGATATTCATTCGCCTGTGACTCAAGAAAGAAATCCACTGACAATTGGCACTGCACTAACAATAACAAATGCCGGGCCCGTTTCACTACAACGAAAAATAGAGAAGTAATCCGGCAAAACATTAATCACACTCATCCACCATCACGATTTGTGATAAGAGACGGAACTTATATTAAACTCTAAATCGTGTTTAAATAAAGGTTTAAATTAAAAGCTCAGGATATCACAAGGCAAGTCAATGTAACCGTTAACAACTGACTTGTCGTGACCAGCCAGATAGCAATTTTTCCTAAGATTATCCAAAATATCATCCATGCTCAGGTAACTCACAAATTCTATGAGCTATTTTTGTTAATCAATTAAGATTGGTGTTGTTCTTATGACCCACAACCAGTGACATATTGTTCTCAGTCCACCACTGGAAATTCTACTAAGTTTTAAGAAATGTAATTAGTTTTATTTAAATAAAGAAAAAAAAATACTTAACTTAGTATCGGAAATAAAATTTCTATTTTACTTTCTTAAAGTTATTTAATAAACAACGTTCTTAAATGTGTAGTCATTTGTAACTTTACCATTAATTTCCATTTACGCCTATGGGATGAAAATTATGCAATTTATTTCCTTAAAGTAGGTGTTAATTAAATAACATAATTTCGTAAATGTGCATTTTTGCTAAATAACTCATTTAATCAACATAATTCTTATATATTACAAGTAAGGCCGCATATGGAGTACTGCTCCCATCTCTGGGCCGGCGCACCCGAATACCAGTTTCATCCACTTGACTCTGTGCAAAGGCGGACTACTCGATTTGTCGACGATTCCGTGCTCACGAGCGATTTAGAGCCTCTCAGTTTAAGGAGACATCGGCTCTCTCTGCGTCTTCTATCGCGTATATAATGGGGAGTGCTCTTCAGAAATATTTGACTTGGTGCCATCGTCTACTTTCTTGAATCGCACCACTCGTCGGCGGCTCAATTTTCACCCGCACTTTCTAAAGCCTCGGGTGTCTACCACGACCCATTTTACACGAACGTTTCTGCCACGCACCTGTAAAATGTGGAACTCTCTTCCACCCGACGTTTTCCCGCAGCGCTACGACATGGGATGCTTCAAAAAGAACGTTAAAAAAGTCCTCTCCCTCCACGGCCGGCAACACACAAGCAATACCCCTAGTATTGCACGTATTTCTAGGCGACGGTGACTACTTACCATCAGGTGGCCCGCCTGCCTGTTTGTCGTAGACAATTTAAATAAGAAAATACAAACAATTCAGTCTCTTTATTATTCATATTAACTTGTTCACAGTGACGTATGTTCGAAGTCAAACTGGCGCACAGGTAGCGCTGCTAAACGGATTCTCATTCAACTCCGGCCCGCAAAGAAAATCCACAAGTCGTTGGCAGTGCACCAACAATAAAATATGCCGCGCCAGTTTCATTACAACCAAAGATAGAGAAGTTATTCGGCAAAATATTAATCACACTCATCCACCACCAAAGTTTGTGATAAATAACGGAATTTACATTAAAATATAAATCCTTTTTTATTTATAATATAACAGTAGATTTAGGGCTTATGTTGTTAACAGAACTGGTAGTCAAATTATACTTTTTTCCTGCACTACCAATGCCCAATATACAATGCCATTTTATGTCAGCGAAATAATTAGGTAATATATTATTTTGTTTATTTATAGGACGATGTCTTAACGGTCAGTTCAGGTAGTAGTGATTCGATCCGTTGTGGCTATAACCATGGCCTCAAATTTCAGTTTCATCGCCGCGTCCGGGCGTTATTTGTATCCGTCGTTTTGTATTGTTCTCTAGACTGGTTTTTTCTAGATCTTAATATAGGTCTAGTATACGCATGTACAGATTTCTCTAAAAAATTTTAAATAAATGACTTTTATGTAGCATACATTTGAATTTCATTCACTTGGGAGCCTCTATCAATAATGTGCTTCGATTTTCATGTGTCTCGTGCCGGCCGTAAAGATTACCACCACCCCAACTCTTCCCGTGGGTGTCATAACAGGCGACTAAGGGATTTGGTGGATATTATTCTACACCTGTAGACGGCGGTAGGCTCGCCATCTATCACGTTTGTCCACCAAATCTTACAGCGAAAAGTGGGAACTATCTGTCTACCCCCTCGGGAATTATGGACGCAAAATATCTATATATTTTGTGTTGTAGACGTGAGTTTATGTATTATGTATATCATCGTCAGTTACACGAAACGTCATTTTAAATCATTATTAAATACATGCTCTTTCTACGCCATAGCTCTAGATAATGGCACGAAACTTTTGGAAGTCTTAACATTAAGGACGTTTCTTGCATGTCACTATTAGTATTTAGAATAAATATCAGATATCTAATATACATGTTACATTGTCCACAGTTACGTATGTTCGAAGTAAAACTGGCGCAATGATAGCGCTGCTTGACGGTTACTCGTTCAACTCTGGCATGCGTTGGAAGACGACAGATAGCTGGAAGTGCACCAACTGTAATATATGCCGGGCCCGCTTCACAACCACTAAAGATGGAGAAGTTATCCGACAAAATATTAAGCACACTCATCCACCGCCACAATTCGTGATAAAAGACGGAATTTATACTAAGATCTAAATACTTTTTATTAAGTTCTAGTTTAGTAGGTGAGGTTCCTTTGTAAGAACTGTATCAATCAAACGGGTCGTCCACTCGAACCCTGACTGGGGGGAGTGGGTGCGGGCCTGGAGGCGAACCTCGTGCCCGGACAGAAGCTCGGAGTGTCACTACATCCCCCGTGTTTGGTGCGGTTAAATTTAAACGGAGGTGTAGTTAAATTATCGCTACATACGAGCGGGCAAGGAACTGTATAAGAATATGTTACTAAATTGTTACTGACTAGTATCTAAATTGTTACTTGCTAGTAAGTAAATTAAATAATAATAATAAACCAGAATACCCAATCCACTTACCCTGCAACCCAATAACCTACTAAAATTACCTGTCAGTAGATTATTGTAATTGTTCATGCAGCTAGTGCATGCAGTATTCAGAGACAGGCCCGGTGCACTCCATCACATAATTGTATAGTAATTCATAATTAATTCATTTATTCATGCATAATCATAAGTTACATACAGATGTTATTATTTATGTACAATTATTTAGTCCTAACATGATTAACCTTGTCGGTATAGCAGGTAATTACTCTACCCTTAGGGCCCGTGAACCCTGGATAGAGAACAATAATAATAATATTAAATAAAATAATAACATAATATTAAACATAATATAATATTATTTACTAATTATTATTTTTTAAATAAATGTATACGACGCTGACAAACGGGTTTGTAGTATTATTGAGATACAGGAATTTCCTTGTGTTATAATTTCGACGGTTATACTTTCAAATGTCGTAAGGGACGTTTAGTATGTTCCTTACCATATTTGGAATTATAATCGGCATATGTATGCTACTTGATTACTTTGATACTGAAAAATATTGTTACCAATTAGTTGAGTCTTATGGACGCACATTGACCCTCACACCTTCCAACATACATCCACTCACACACACACACACACACACACACACACACACACACACACACACACACACACACACACACACACACACACACACACACACACACACACACACACACACAATAAACACACACCACACATCACACACACACACCATCTCACCCCCTCACACACACCCTCTCACGCACACACCCCTCACACACATAGCATTACCTTATGTTTTCATAATTTATATTTAGCGAATGAGATTGGCCCCCACAACACAGGGTATCCTAGTGTGGGAGCCAGGGAAATCTGACAAAATGTAAAAGATACTGTCTGCATCATTTTTTTTTATCTACAAAATAATATACGTCCAACGAAAATATTTTTCGTATAACGTGGTTAATATTACCGTTTACTCGTTTACAGTTATTTATGTTCAAAGTAAATCTGGCGCACCAATTGCTTTGCTTCACGGATTCCCATTCAACTGTGGCTCGCGAACTAAGTCCACAGACAACTGGAAGTGTACCAACTGTAATATGTGCCGCGCCCGCTTCACTACTACTAAAGATGGACAATTAATCCGACAAAACATTAATCACAGTCATCCACCACCACGATTCTTGGTAAATGAGGGAATTTATATTAAAATATAAATCATATAAACTGAATTCGCGGTGGAGACAACGGGTTGTTGGGGGGCGGAGGCGAAACAATTCGTGGCAGAGATTGGCCGTCGCCTCTGGGAGAGGGGCTGTGACCCTTGCTCCGGGTCGTACCTGGTGCAAAGGTTGGCCGTAGCGATACAGCGCGGTAACGCCGCGAGCGTTATGGGCACTTTTGCACCGGAGACGACAAGGGGCGGGCTATTTGATTGACGATAATTATTTCTTTATTGTAAAATTATTATTATTATATGACATGTAAATTAATTTTATGAAAGATTAAAGTTATATCTTAATATACTGAATTGTCGATATCAAATCGATATCTTTTTACTATTCTGTAATTGTGTTATATATTGTGTTATATCTTCAAGGCCAGAGTGAATAGGCATTTACTGGACCCGCATGCTCCATCGTCGACCTCATCGTCGCTTACCATCAGGCGAGATCGAGGTCAAATGCGGGTTTTGTAGTAAATAAAAAAAAATTACTTTAATTTTAATTTAATAAGTTTCGTATTATGAATGAATGAAGAGCTCGTAGTCTAGTTGCGAGCACGGTCTGAAAGTGATCGTGCAGGTTAAGCGACGTTGGCGCGGTCGGTACCTGGATGGATGACCGCTAGTGGCTTATTTTATCTGAGCTCCTCCGTGTCTCGGAAAGCACGTTAAGCAGTCGATCCCGGTTGTTGTCGTTCGACAGCAGTCGTTAAGCCATGTCAGATGCCTACGGGCGGCCTGAACAACTCTGACAAATAGGTTGGCCACTAACCATACAATAAGCAAGCAATGAATGAAACACTTTATATCACAAAAACTTAGCGTGAAACAATGTGTACAAAGCCGTTAAATACAATTATGTATTTTATTTAAATGAAACAAATAGAGTATACTTGGCTGTAAAGTGTTGTTTTTTTAACCCGTGTGGTATAATATGTCTTACTATGGGAAATCTTCCTTAAGATTATGGTAAAATGGTGTTGGAATTAATTGTGTTGTATCTATTTTTAATTCTCTTGGAATTTTAAAATAAACAATTTTTTTGTGAATATATACCTAATATAATAAATATATAACCTTCTAACGGACGGCAAAAGGCCGGATGGTCTAACACTGATTCCTTGGCAAAAAGGTCGCTGCCTCGTGTGTGACGCCACTTGCGTTTGCACGTATGCGGCATCGCACTTGAGGAGCACCCAACGCGCTGCTGGCTCAGCAGCTGAAACAGCTGCTGGGCTGAAGCACGCCGAATACGCCAATTTGGAGTCAGCATACGACTTTGTGCCAATCGCCGTTGAGACGGCGGGCACGTGGGGCTCCGAAGCAAGGAATTTCATCTGCGAATTGGGGAGACGACTGAGGGAGAAGGGGTGCGACCCCCGGTCCGGACACTTCCTCGCCCAACACATCTCCATCGCAATCCAGCGGGGCAATGCGGCTAGCATTATGGGCACTTTAGGGAGGGACACGGTGAGAGGGGGCTTGTTTGACTGAACTGTCGATTGGATGGTTATACCTGTTTATTGACTATGACACTGAAATATTTTTAGTTTTATTTATATAACCTTCTTGTAAATATGTTTGTAACTATTATATTTTACAAAATGTTCTGAATATGTATGACTTTATTTTTTATGATTTTATTATTTATGTTTACATGTTACAGTAACTTATGTTCGAAATAAAAATGGTACATCGATAGCGTTGCTTCACGGATACTCATTCAATTGTGGCGTGCAAAGGAAGAACAGAGCCCATTGGAAGT
Organism: Hofmannophila pseudospretella; assembly: GCA_947369225.1. Lineage (NCBI taxonomy): Eukaryota > Metazoa > Arthropoda > Insecta > Lepidoptera > Oecophoridae > Hofmannophila > Hofmannophila pseudospretella. Next base: position 3,730,049 of record OX376321.1, on the reverse strand, counting down.
GTACTAACAACAGAGTGTGCCGGGCACGCTTCACAACAACTAATAATTTTAAAATTACTCGGCAAAACCTTAATCATCCTCATCCACCACCACATTTCGTGGTAAGAGACGGAATTTATTTTAAATTCTAAATCATGTGCACTGAATTGTCGCAGCCATCACATTGATATCTTTTTTTTAAATCTCAGTTTAGAGGCTTTGGTACACGATATAGTGACCAAGTCAGCCTCGTTAGGGTCACTAAGAAAAGGGAAGGGAAGCTCAAGTATTATTAGAGTCAGCCCTCACTTTGATAGCCAACTTAGCAAATAAAAGTGTTTCATATTATCAGATCAGGACTGACTCAAAATAATATTGAGCCTCACATTTTGGAGCCTATTGAGGCCAAATTTCTTGTTACTAAATACATTAGTATAGTAATTAAATTTTTATTAAAGTAAATTATTATATTTCAGTGAAACCACTTACCTATTGCTTGCTTATTTATATGAGAGCTCCTGACATTCTTAGTTCGGCAGTGTGCTTAGTAAATAGTACTGTAAGTGCAAAGGTCAGTTTCGGTTTTTGATCGATAGAGTATTTGTGCAGTCGATCACTACCTAACTAAAGTATACCATCTATCAAAAACCGTTGATTTAAATAAAACTAAGGATAGAACAGCCTGCCGCGGCGTCTGTGTTTCCCGAGACCTACAACGTTGGGGTCTTCAAAATCAGAGTGAATAAGCATTTACTAGACCTGCGTGCTCCATCGTCGCTTACCATCAGGCGAGATTGGGGTCAAATGTGGGTTTGGTGGTACTACTACTAAATATAAAAATAAATAAAAAATCTAAGCTAAACAAAGAAAAACATTTTTTTTAAATATTAAGCCATTTCAGATATTACAAGATAGTCATGTCTTTGTCTTTGCTTAAAAGATCCCTGTGGGTCGAAGTGCCGCTGGGGTTATCCCTTGCCCCCTGTCATAAGATAAGATAAGCCATTTCAGATATTATAAGATAGTCATGTCAACTTGTTCACAGTTACGTATGTTCGAAGTAAAACTGGCGCACTGATAGCGTTGCTAAACGGATACCCATTTAGCTCCGGTCCGCCAAGGAAATTTACAGACTTCTGGAAGTGCACAAACTGTAATATATGCCGGGCTCGCTTCACAACTACTAAAGATGGAGAAGTTATCCGACAAAATATTAAGCACACTCATCCACCGCCACAATTCGTGATAAAAGACGGAAATTATATTAAAATTTAAATAATTAAATTTTGACTGTAAGCGGTTACAATAATATCTTTAAAAAATATATACTTTTTAACTTTATTGTTGTACCATGTTCATTTTTGTTCGTTTCTTTGTTTATTCTTATCTAACTTGTTCTAAAACAGATGAAACAATTATCAATAATTTATGTGATTTTATTGGAGTTTTATGTATATTATTTAATTCCTATACGAGGAGCTCGTAGCCTAGTTGCGAGCACGGTCCGAAAGTGATCGTGCAGGTTAAGCGATGTTGGCGCGGTTGGTACCTGGATGGGTGACCGCTAGTGGCATATTTCATCTGAGCCCCTCCGTGCCTCGGAGAGCACGTTAAGCAGTCGGTCCCGGTTGTTGTCGTTCGACAGCAGTCGTTAAGCCATGTCAGATGCCTACGGGCGGCCTGAACAACTCTGACTAATAGGTTGGCCACTAACTATACGATAAGCAAGCAAGCAAGCAATTCCTATACAGTGTGTGTACTGAATTTTCAGACTCTTTTCCATAATAATATAATATATATAATATTAACACTTTAATATTTACTCTATTCCATGTCTTGGTATTATATTATATGTATTTGAGATAAAATGTTGTTATTTTGCCCGTAGTACAGTGGGTTCTATCTATCTAGTACTGGGTATCTCCCATCCAAGTTCCACCCTATTCTATAGTATAATTACATCTAACATACCTATTGCTTTTCCTGGAAGAACTATACCCGAAGGCACTAACTTTATGAACATAGGGGTCCTGTATTACAAGCTTACAAGACGTTCATGTCAATACTCAATATCCTAATTGAATACGTATGTCTTTTTAATATTAATGTTTATTCGTTCACAGTCATTTATGTTCGAAGTAAATCTGGCAAATTGATAGCTCTGATTGATGGATACTCATTCAACTGTGACCCGCGAAGAAAAAGAACGGATGGTTGGCAGTGCACCAACCACAACATTTGCCGTGCCCGCTTCGTCACAACTAAAAACAGACAAATCATCCGACAATACATTGATCACACTCATCCACCACCGCGGTTCACGATAAGAGACGGAATGTATATTAAACTCTGAATAAATAAATAAAAATTGACCAGTATTCTATAAGCACCACCAGGAAAATCCTACACTATTGTAACATGCCAATTGCTGTACCTACCGGTGTCGGGGAAAAATTGAATGTATCTCTAAAAGCATTTGCGAATGAATATTGAGAAGTCTGAAAAACATATTGTTCAAAGATGCAACAAACAATAAATAAAAATCAACAATAGACCTGGCTCAGCCTAAAATTGTTAGACAATATGCTAAAATATCTAGAATAAGTGATAAATACTTCGTTACATGCTTCAAAGTGGGACGTTATGGGAAACTTACAAAGCTTCTACAGACATTCAGCTTTACACTCTCTGAAAACCACCCATTCGAAACCACAATTTCGATGTTGGCTTTTTCAGCTTTTGCGGTTAAAGGTCAAGAAGATATAGGTTCACTTGTAATAAGAAAGACATAGCATGGTAGGTTTCAATAATTGTCGAAATCGTGTCAAGAAAACGCTTCTGAATGAAAGAATACGGCGTTCTGTGCCAGGAATTTCGGGATGTCGTCCTATTCATATTCATTATAATATTTTCTAAGCATACTCGTATATATATGTATTTGTTTAATTGTATTGTTTTTTTCTCAGTCATTTATGTTCAAAATAAAACTGGCAAACCGATCGCACTCTATGATGGATACTCATTCAACTGCGACCAGCGAAAGAAGTCCACAAACCATTGGCAGTGCACCAACCATAACATTTGCCGCGCCCGTTTCATCTCAACTAAAGGTGGAGAAGTTATAAGACAAAATATTGATCACACTCATCCACCCCCACAGTTTATTTTACGGGGCGGAATTTATATTAAACTTTAATCCTTAAATCATTCCTCTTTTTCAAGGTTAAGTGTAATGTAATAAATAATATTCTATGGTAATATTTTATGGAATTAAAAATACGTTTAAATAATCATTTTATTTTACACAATGTTCAAAATAAGGTCATTTCCGTATTGATAATCGTAACGCACTTATATATTTGTTCATTTGTTGTGTTTTCAGTCATTTATGTTCAAAGTAAAACTGGAAAACCGGTCGCAATCTATGATGGATACCCATACAATTGTGACCAGCGATTAAAGACCACAAACTATTGGCAGTGCCCCAGCCGTAACACGTGCCGCGCCCGATTCATCTCTACTAAAGATGGCGAAATTATCCGATACCGTTGTAATCACAACCATCCTCCTCCACAGTTTATTTTACGAGGCGGAATTTATATTAAGCTTTAAATCATGTTTTATATGCCTTTTGCACCCGTATATTATGTATCTTATGTTTTTTCCATCACCTGAAGGTTGCCTGGAAGATATCGCTTAAACCGATAAGGCCGCCTTCTGCACATTGTATTGTACCTCTCTTTATGTTGTATGTTTTGTTTTTGCCCGGGTGTGCAATACAGTATATTTGTATTTGTATTCCTCTTTTGAGTTCTAAAAGAGTTATTCTTTAATAGGTAGGTATGGGAAATGTTGTATGATTTCCGGCTGAAGTTTAAAGATAATATTTCAAATTAATTGTGATTCTAATTATTTTATAGAACTTAATTTTATTAAATAAAAAATAATCGCCATATAAAATAATCCCTTTATTTTGTACAATATTAAAAATTAGGTGATTTATTATGTATATCTAGGTACATAATTTGTTTACAGTCGCTTATGTTCAAAATCGCTGTGGCGCAATGTATTATGGATACCCATGCATTCATTTGTGACCCGTGTATAAGCCCACAAACAGATGGCGGTGCACCAACCATAGCATTTGCTGCGGCTGTTTCATTACAACTAAATAGAGAAGTTTTTAAAAAAATCTCAGTTTAGTGGCTTTGGTACACGACAAGGTGACCATGTCAGCCTCGTTAGGGTCACTAAGAAAAGGGAAGGGAAGCTCAAGTATTATTAGAGTGCCCTCACTTTGAGAGCCAACTTAGCAAACAACAGTAAGTGTTTCATATTATCAGATAAGGGCTGACTCAAAATAACATTGAACATAAACAGGGAAGTTATTCGACAAATAATAATCAGTCAATAAAAGACAGAATTTATATTAAAATCTAAATTTTGTTTAATTCCTCTGAAGGTTGTCTGGAAGAGATCGCTTTTAGCGATAAGACCGCCTAGATTGTATTAATCGTTTTGTACGCATTGTATCACACTAATTTTGTGCAATAAAGAGTATTCATTCATTCATTCCTCCTTTTCTAATTTAAGTGTAATTTGTGTTGCACATAATATGTTATTATATAATTATATTGCTTTGTTTTCAGTTATTTACGTTCAAAGTAAAACTGGTAAACCGATCGCACTCTATGATGGATACCCTTTCAATTGTGACCAAAGAAAGAAGTCCACAAACAATTGGCAGTGCACCAACCGTAACATATGCCGCGCCCGATTCAACTCGACTAAAGATGGAGAAATTATCCGAAAAAATATTAATCACAACCATCCTCCTCCGCTGTTTATTTTACGGAACGGAATGTATATTAAACTGTAAATCATGTTTAATTCTTCTTTTTTAGTTTAGAGTAATGTAATAATTGTTTTGTGTTCGGAATAATGAGTTATTCTTAGATAGTTACACAGGCATGGCAAATGTTGTATAAGTTCTGACTGAAGTTTAAGAATAATGTTTTAAATTAATTACATTTCAAATTATTTTACTTTTTTATAGATCTTAACGTTATATTTAGAATTAAAAATACTTGCAAACCATACATGTCATAAAATCGTAAAAAGAAAATTTTTGTTTGTCTATTTGAACGCACATCACGTAAAAACTACTGATCGGATTTGGATGTAGTTTTCACAGAATATTTCTATAAGTCCATATTGACATAATATGCTACAGACGTTTTGAAAATTCTATTTAAAAATGGATCAAATGTGAGGGTAAAGTTTATATGGAACGCGAACGTAGTTGGGGGCAACAGCTAGTTTAAAATATTCCTTTTATTTTATACAATGTTCAAAATAGGGTGATTTACGATTAATTGAAAAATTTACAAATTGAAAAAAAAATCCTTTACAAAATATTAATTAACATTTCACATTAAACTATAACCTCCACATTAGGCGTTAACTATGTCGTAGAGATTACATACACACACTGACCACTTTACAATGTTATGTGTCAATTTAACATTCACATTCCAGAATTAGAATTTAAAATTACAATTTAAGTTTAAGTAATTATATGCCTATTATAAATTTATAAAATATATTAATATATACATTTATATATCTAGGTATATTTATTTAATATATATTTATAATATGAAAGCTAATTATGTACATATATGCATTAATTAAAATAAATAAGTTCCAGCTTCAATTACATAAACGTCCCCTAGATAAGATATTTGTACTCAAAAAAGTAACTGCCAAAAATTTAAAAAAAAATTTCCATTAGCCTTTCATTGATAATCATGTATATCTATTTGTCTACAGTAACTTATATTGAAAATCACAGTGGCGCACCGATAGCAGTATATAATGGATTCCCATTCAATTGTGACCCCCGTAGGAAGACCACAAACAGATGGCGGTGCACTCACCATCACATATGCCGCGCCTTTTTCACTACAACTAAATATAGGGAAGTTATTCGGCAAAATATTAATCACACTCATCCACCACCAAAGTTTGTGATAAAAGACGGAATTTATATTAAAATCTAAGTCATGTTTAATTCCTTTTTTTTCAATACTGTTGAAATAGAAAACCTTTAAGAAATGCATTTAAAATTATTGTACTTTTTTATAGAATTATAATACTTGCCATATTAAATACACTATTTATATTATACAGTATAATATACCTATTTGTTTACAGTCGCTTAAGTAAAAAAAATCCCTGGCGTCCCGATAGCAATCATTCACTTGAAATCCGCGTTAAAAGTCGGACAACAGATGGCGGTGTACCATAACCATCACATTATGCCGTTTCATAATAACTAAAAATAGGGAGGGTATTCGACAAAATATTAATCACAGTCTTCCGCCACCAGAGTTTATATTAAGAGACGGAATATATATTAAACTTAAACCATGTGTTATTCTTGAAGCGGTGGTAGAGTAAAAAATTACTTTGTAATACTTGTTATAAAAAAAATTGACTTTTGACTTCTTCATTTATTCATCAAGATAGTTTAAGAACTTAACTATACCGAAAGCAGGCCTGTGCCCTAATAGTGGAGACGTTAATAGGATGATAATAATGATGATGATGCTGAAATGTATATCAGTTAGTTTTATGTATGACTTATGGCAAGACCTGATCAATAATTTTTCAATTTTATGACATGGTGGTTTTACCGGAACCTGAGTCGAAACCGAAGGTTTTAAATTTGGTTTATCGGAGTCGGAACTGGAGTCGGAACCGAATTCGGAACTAGAGTCGGAGGTAGAAGAGAGAAGTTCAGAATAAGTTCAAATTTTAAACCGTTTTTTAATTTTTATAGCTGTACTGACCAAAACTTTTTATGATGACGTTTGCGGCAATAAAACATATTCATTTATGTAATCCTACCCTATTTAATAAAATATCGATATTTGAATATGTTTGCTCACAAATCTTCGGTATAACCTCCGATTCAAAATTATCGGAGCCGAAGTCGGAGTCGGAGGTGTAAAATCAATCGGAAGTTCCGACCTTTCGGAGTCGGAGTCGAAGCTCCGTAACATCCCTAATATGATTATTAGAATATAATATGACACCGGTAAATTATTATGTTACTTTTATTTTCATAGTGTCTTTAATAAATAGAAACTAGCGTCCTTGGATAAATTCCAAATTATCTCAAGTTTAAACACACACTCAAGTGTGTGTTTAAAATTGATATTAATTTTAATTTTTTAATTGGCGGCCTTATATAAAGCTATAAGGCCGCCAATTGTATTTGTATTTTGTATCTTTTCTTCTATCCTGTATTTTTTGTCCTGTGTGCAATAAAGAATATTTGTAATGTATTGTATTCTTCTTTTATATTTTTTTTATCTCAGTTTAATGGCTTTAGTACACGACAAGGTGACCATGTCAGCCTCGTTAGGGTCACTATGAAAAGGGAAGGGAAGTTCAAGTATTATTCGAGTCAGCCCTCACTTTGAGAGCCAACTTAGCAAACAACAGTAAGTATTTCATATTATCAGATAAGGGCTGACTCAAAATAATATTGAGCCTCCCATTTTGTAGCCTATTGAGGCCAAATTTCTTCCTCTCGAGTTTCATCAGGTCACACTCCATTAGGAGGTGAGTGAGGTCTTCTACTTTGTTGCAGTTGGTACAAAACGGTGATGCAGCTCTTCCCACCAAATGCAAAAACTTATTTAACGGAATGTGACCCGAGCGTAATCTAAAAGCCAAGACAAGTAGCTCCCTACCGAGGCTGACACAGTCATACCATGGAGCCCAGGACGGCATGTAACAAAGTGTATTGTATTCTATTCACAGTTTCGTACGGTCCAAGCTAGACCATTTTCTTAGTCTGAGTATTTTTGTTTCATCACCAACATCACTGTTTAAACAAAATAGAGAATCACTAGTACGCCCGTTTAGATCTGTAACGTTCCTATTCAGAATATTCAGGTATATCTAAATATACAGACGATACTTATATTTATGTTTATTTGTTCACAGTCATTTATGTTCAAACTAGAACCGGCGCACCAATAGCCCTAATGGACGGGTACTCGTTCAACTCTGGGCCGCGAAAGAAAACCACAGAGAACTGGAAGTGCACCAGCCATAACAGATGCCGTGCCCGTTTTACTACCACTAAAGATAGACAAATAATCAGATATTTTAATAAGCACACACATCCACCACCACAATTCATAATAAAAGACGGAATATATACTAAATTTACGTTTTACTAATTTTTTAAAATTAGTAAAACGTAAATTAGATAACTATACGATGTAATATGAATGTGTAGTACATTCATATCACATGTAGAAGGTATACCTACTACATGGTATACCTTCTACATTGTAAATAAATAAATAATTATAATTTGTTTCTTACACTTCTTGATAAATTTTAGCCTTTCGAAGCGACACTATATTTAGGGTTAGAGTAATGTAATATGCAATAAATGCTTTGACTACGAGGACCGCAACGAAGCGACAGTATTTCGTTTCCCCCATAATTCCCAAAATTGACGTTATGGTTCAATTACATACTTAATATTAGTATTGTGATATACCTATTTTCTTGTTCACAGTCACTTATGTACGAAATAAATGTGGCAATGCGATAGCTCTGTTTAATGGATATTCATTTAATTATGGCAAGCGGACGAAGACCACAGACAATTGGAAGTGCACCAATAATAAAATATGCCGAGCCCGTTTCACTACAACTAAAGATAGATATTATATTATCCGTCAAAACATTAAACACACTCATCCACCTCCACGATTCATGATAAGAGACGGAACTTTTATTAAACTTTAAATCTGTCATTAGTTATTTATCTCTGTGTGTGTGTGGCAACACTGGTTTTCCCGTGTTTTAGAATCCGTGCGGAAAGACACGTGTGATCCCGCACTGAAAAATGCGACTGTGCAGGAGATGCTTTAGTTAGGTTAGTCATACTGAGCTATAGAGTTACATGTGTATACAATATTTTTTAACTTAATTGTTCTCCTACTTTAATGGCATACTATTTAAATAAAAAGATTACCTACCTAACTTTTAAGCTACTATTAATAAACGCTTGATTACAAGACCCATACTTTTATATTGTCTTCAACCCTTAATATAAAACTTATGCTTCGCAGAAATTGAAACTAGCACCCTAAGAAAAAATCCAAATTCTATGAGTAATAGATTTTAAAATATATTTACAGTCTCATATCTTCAGAGTAAGACTGGAAAAGTGGTAGCTCTGATTGATGGATACTCATTTTACTGTGAAAAGCGATCGAAAACTACAAACAATTGGAAGTGTACCAGCAATAATATATGCAAAGCCCGTTTCACTACAAATAAAGGTGGCGAAGTTATCCGACACAACATTAATCACACTCATCTGCCACCACGGTTCATGATAAGAGACGGGACTTTTATTAAAGTTTAGATTTTTGTATGCTTTGTTTTTAATGTTTGCCTATTTATATAATATTGTGTTATTAATAAATATATCATTATTACAGTAGGTAAAATATACTACCGATATAATATGTTATATTACTTTGTTTTATTACTTTTATTTTAGTCAATAAATATAAGACGTGGTTTATTCCAGTAATCCCCACCAAGAAGTCCCCACTGGTGGGGATTTCTGGAATTTCCAAAAAAAGTTGTCCAATTTTCCCCACCAAGGCCCCACTTAGAGTTTAGTGGGGAAAACTGGACAACTTGTTTGGAAATTCCAGAAATCCCCACTGATTTTAATTGCTAAGTACAGTCAATTCCTCAAGCGTTTGGATCGGTAATTATTCCAAAAATTGTCTTATACAATATTTTCGATTTAATTTCATAAGGCTTGCTCCACACATAATCGGGCCGGCATTAATCGCCACGGCCGGGCGGTAAAATCGAATATATGTAAATAAATATTATCACTGCCTGTTATTGACTTTATAATGCTATTGTAAATTTTCTCTTTTTATCTAGTAAGTACTTGTTCGTGTCGTGTCTTATGTGCGTGGCACACCTTACAAGATTTCGATTTAATGTTTGTGGGCCTAATAGAAATAGAAACAAGCGACGTTGGACAAAATCCAAATTTTATGAGTGTGTGTTTAAAATCTATATTTATTTCTATTCATAGTATCGTACGTTCGGAGCAAGACTGGCAAAGTGATAGCCTTGATTGATGGATACTCATTCTACTGTGAAAAGGGATCGAAAACTACTGACAATTGGAGGTGCACCACCAATAATATATGCCGAGCCCGTTTCACGACAAATAAAGGTGGAGACGTTATACGACAAAACATTAATCATACTCATCTACCAAAACCGTTCATAATAAAAGACGGAACTTTTATTAAAGTTTGAATCATGGTTTTAAACATTTGTTTTTAAATACGAATAAAGATGTATCTACAAAATAAAAGACCAACGTTAGTATTTATAAATAATTTACTACTTTATTTAGGTTAGGTTAAGTGTTTCTATCTATCTATCTAATCTTAGTTACCGAGCTATCCTGTTACATTTTCATGGAATACAATTTGTAAGCCTTAGACTACTATATAAAATGCTTGCCTATTTATATAGCATTGTGTTATTAATAAATATTTATGATTGTTAGAGTATACAGGCTGTAACATTAAGAACGGTCAGTATGGGAAAGTCTGAAACTATAAGACATACGAACATCTGTTCTTAGGAACCATGTCATCAATTTTAGTAACAAGAAAAACTGTATTCATACATTTTTTTTAAAACCTGTACTCAGCCTGGGAATCGAACCCGGTTGTTTTGAAAAAAAATCCAACACTATTTCTGTTTAGATATCGACTGTGTAGGTGTTAAGGAATAAATGTTAGTATGAAACGTGATGTTTAAAATTAATAAAACGCATTGTTTCCATATCTTTTAATTTATTTTAGTAGGTGTTCGAAATGACTACCATTTTGTAAAATACAACATTCAACTCGTTCAGGTAACGATCTTACTATTGAATTTTGTACCTTCAGGTGGTGAATTTGCGTTAAAATTGTCTCTATGGCTGCTTTTAGGTCTTCAATTGTGTCGTAGCTTGTTTTGTACACTTCATCCTTAACGTAACCCCACAAGAAATAGTCTACTCTAAAATAAATTAAAAGATAGTAATTAATAGTCTAGTCTAAAATAAATTAAAAGATATGGAAACAATGCGTTTTATTAATTTTAAACATCACGTTTCATACTAACATTTATTCCTTAACACCTACACAGTCGATATCCAAATAGAAATAGTGTTGGATTTTTTTTTCAAAACAACCGGGTTCGATTCCCAGGCTGAGTACAGGTTTTTTTTTAAATGTATGAATACAGTTTTTCTTGTTACTAAAATTGATGACATGGTTCCTAAGAACAGATGTTCGTATGTCTTATAGTTTCAGACTTTCCCATACTGACCGTTCTTAATGTTACACCCTGTATACCTACCGATGGATATTTACTTTGTTTTATTACTTTTATTTTCATATTGTCTTAAATAAATATAAGGCGTGTGCCTAATAGAAATAGAAACTGGTATCGTTGGACAAAATTCAAATTATTTGAGTGTGTGTTTCAAATCGATATTAATTTCTATTCGCAGTTTCGTACGTTCGAAGCAAGACTGGTAAAGTGATAAATCACACTCAACCACAACCATGTTTTATGATTAGAGAATGAACGTTTATAAAACTATAAATCATTGTATTAGGTATTCGCTTTTATGATTCTTAGTATGATTATCTTTACAAAGAAAAAAAGATTAACCAATATCATACGTTGTCAACCCTATTTGGTTGAGGTTAGTTTTACTTACTGAGCTGTAGACTTAATTTTGCATACAAAAAATGATGCAATGATGAATTTTTCGTCACTAAAAAATAACATTTAAAAAACTTTAGACGACTATATAAAATTTTAGACGACTATATAAAACTTTAGACGACTATATAAAACTTTAGACGACTATATAAAACTTTAGACGACTATATAAAACTTTAGACGACTATATAAAACTTTAGACGACTATATAAAACTTTAGACGACTATATAAAACTTTAGACGACTATATAAAACTTTAGACGACTATATAAAACTTTAGACGACTATATAAAACTTTAGACGACTATATAAAACTTTAGACGACTATATAAAACTTTAGACGACTATATAAAACTTTAGACGACTATATAAAACGCTTGTGTATTTATTTATGTACTAGCTACCGGTGTATTTTATATTATTTTCATTATTGTTTTCAATAAGTAGGTATAAGAGGTCTGTCTCACAGAAAAAGGAAATAGCTCCCAGGGATAAATTCAAAATTCTTTGATTTGTTTGATATTGATTTCTATTCACAGTTTCGTTTGTTCGAAGTAAGACTGGCAAACGGATAGCTCTGATTGAAGGATATTCATTTAACAGCGAGAAGCGAACAAAATCTACAGACATTTGGAAATGCACCAACAATAATATTTGCCGATCTCGTTTCACTACAAGTAAAGATGGAGAAGTTATCCGTCAAAATATTAATCACACTCATCCACCACCACAGTTTCTGATAAGCGGCGGAACTTTCTTTAAAATTTAAATGTTTTTCCTGTATTCCTTATTATTAAGTATTTAAGACATTTGCGACTTCTCTACAAAATAAAAGTTTACCCAAACTTAATACCTATAATTTTTAACCTTATTTGAGTTAGGTAGTCTCACTTACGAATTATTAACATGGAATCTCTATTTCATATTTAACACTCCCGCTTTGTGTGTGAGTGAACTTGTGTCAAGTCGGTGTCACGAAAATGTGTACTCTCAGCATACCACTGGCTCTTGAACTATTTAACCTATCAAAATGGAAGTTGTACGATAGGATATAGTCATTCGGCTAGGTTCTTACGATAGCTAACAATAACTGAAACATTGTTTCCCCGCTTCGCTATAGCCGCCGCCGCTAGACCCATTTTGTGGCCAAAAAAATTTACCGACCTTTATTAAATTGTCTAACTTTGGAACGATTATAGATCTCGAAACACTTGAAACTGCGTTGTAATGTGCTTGCACTACGCAACTTAAAACGTGGTCTCACTTCGCATCTGGTTTCAACAGTTGAAAATAATTGACAAGTTTCATCAGTTGTTAGGTCATGGCTCGCAGCAATTGTCGTAACATGAAAAGAAACCGCAACCGAATTTGAAAAACGGTAATGTCTCACAGAGCGGTAACGCCTCTACCGTTTAAGATAAAAATCACAGCAATCGGACAACTACGAGCAAAGTAACCGATCATTATGTCACCGTGAATGGAGTGAGAATCCAAAATGTTTCGGCAGATCCGTTCTGATTGGTGAGGTTTTTTTTCCTATCCTATATTACGCATAAAAAAAATCTTTTACTTTTCTGGCATAAAAAATTAAATTACCTTTCCTAAGATTTATACCCCTCATTTACGTGAGGTAGCAATGCGAGTTAATAAAACCACGCGACAGCAACGCGATTTGCAGTTTTTTGGACGTGGATTAAAAATCCACAAAATTAAGAGTGTGTTTATTTGATATTGAAAAAAGAAACCTTAAACTTTGTCACTACGTGAGAAGCTTAGTCAAAAAGGCCGCCTTTTAGCGCACCCCGCCCAAATGTTCCCATGCTGCATTTCCTCGCTGAACCTTAAACTACATTTGATATTCATTTGAAATTCATTTCTATTCACAGTTTCGTATGTTAGAAGCAAGACTGATAGAGTGATGGCTGTAGTTGATGGATACTCATTCTACTGTAACAAGCGAACGAAGACCACAGACAATTGGCAGTGCACCAGTTGCCATATATGCAAAGCCCGTTTCACTTCAACTAAAGGTGGAGAAGTTATACGACAAAACTTTATACACACTCATACACGACCGCACTTCGTTATAAGAGACGGAACTTTTATTAAAATTTAAATAATGTTCGATTCTTCTTTTCCGATTTTAGGTGTAATTTGTGTTCTATGTAATGTGTCATTCTTTTAATAGTTGTAGGCATGGCAATTAATTTAAAAAAAACTGAATGTTAAGAATAGTGTTGAATTTTTATTTACTGTACAAACCCTTTAATAATCATATGTACTTAGGGTATTCTTCTTTATATAGCTCTCGAACATTATTATTTAATTCTTGGTTAATTTAACTTGATTAATATCAAGTTTAAGGTACTTAATAGTACGTTTAGTAATTGCAAAATCTCAACGATTTTTTTTTAATCTAACGTTACTTTATTATGTCTTTATAATATTGGTCAAGTTAATCTTTTTTGGTCTATGTTCTCTCTAGATCACTATTTTAGTGAGATACTAGTATCTTCTTCTTCTGGTCCTAGAACACCTGCTGCACTGCATTGGGCTCAGGCAATATTCTTCCACCGCGCTCTGTCAGATGCCGCAGACTCTATGGTTCCCTAGGATACTTTAGCCGCACCCAGATCTTTTTGAAGACTACGTTTCCATGTAGCCCTGAGTCTTCCATGTTTGCGAGATCCTCCTGTAGGTTGCCAGTTCTAAGAGGCGCGATACTAGTATACTAGTAACTAAATTATCTAGTTCTAGAACTAGTTTTTAGGGAGAAAAACATAGAGACCTGCACTATTATACTATTATATTTAAACCAAAAATGTTCTTAAATTTTTGCATAAATGAACAACATTTCCTTAACTTCCCTATTTAGAAACAATGGGTGAAAGTTAAAAGAAAGTTAAGTTAAAGAAATGTTGTTTATTTATGCATAAAAAATTTTATCTAACTTTTTGGGCGTAAAAATTGAAATAATAACATTTCATAAGCTTTGAATTAATATCATCATCATCATCAGCCTATTAATGTCCCCACTGTTGGGGCACAGGCCTCCCCTTGTAAAAGGGGGTACGGGCCATGATCTACTGAGCGGGCCCAGTGCTAATTGGTGGATTTCACACGCCCTCAAAAGCTTTTAATTCCCTCAGACATGCAGGATTCCTTGCGGTGTTTTCCTTCACCGTTAGAAATCGGTAAATGTACGTTAGTCTTTGAAAAAATCGGGAATACTCATTGGTACATGGCATTGCATGGTTTCGAACCCGGACCTCCCGCATGGGAATCCGGCGTCATAGCCACTAGGTCACCGACGCTCCTGAATTAATACTACTAGTACTATTAACAAAATGCTTCTTTTGTATATACCACAAGGTGAGTATTATTATAGACACCTCTTTAATATAGGCATCACAGACAGCCCCTTGTGCAGAGCTTGCATGGAGGCAGAGGAGACGGTCGCCCACGTGCTTTTGGAGTGCAGTGAGGTGACCACCTACCGGGCGGGAAGCCTTGGCACCCAGGATCACTTCCCGAAGTCCTACAGGACATCAAAGGACTGCTGGACTTTCTGGCGAAGTTGGGGTGGCTCGATTAGTAGTAGTTTCCACCACACGCAAAATAGGCGCTGAAGACGTCGAGTTGCGGAAATCAGCCCGTTATTACATTACATTACAAGGTGAGTATTAAATTTCTTCTAAAAACGTATGTCTTTCTCGAATGCTAACTATGCGCTTGTTATACCTATGTTTCAAAATGTTGAGTTTTTGATATAGATACATGTCTGTTAACAGTTTCCTATGTTCAAAATAAAACTGGAAAAACGACGGCTCTGGTCGACGGTTACACATTCTACTGCTGCAAGAAAACGAAGTCCACAGACAACTGGAAGTGCACCAACTGTAACATATGCCGCGCTCGCTTCACTACTACTAAAGATGGAGAAGTTATCCGACAACACAATAGTAATCATAACCATCCACCACCACGATTTGTGGTAAAAGACGGAATTTATTTAAAAATTTAAATAACGGTACTTAAAGATTTGCGGAATATCCCTATCTATAATTGACTGAACTTTTTTTTACTAAAAGTGTTTATATTCGACATTTTAAATTATTTTTATTGTATATTTTTAGTTATATGGCATTATTGTATAATTAAATATTTTATAAGGAGAGCAGACGAGCAAACGGGCCACCTGATGGTAAGTGGTCACCGTCGCCCATAGACATCTCACCTCACTGTATTAATATTAGAGGGTTTTTGATGCGCTTCTAAGATTGAGGACTAGGATGGAGTGCCTCATGTGCCGGAAATTACGCTGGCTCTCTTACCCTTCAAACCGAAACACAGAAATGCAAACATTTCTACTTCACGGCAGAAATAGATAAGACGGTGGTTACTACCCCAGACGATCCTTCACATCAGGATTTACCACTACAGAAACGTACGTACGTTGTACGTTTATTCAATATTTGTCATGACAACACTGTTAGATTACTTTTACTTGCTGAACTGTGCCTTCATATTTTTCAACAAAAATGTTAATGTATTTTTGATACGTAAAGTCCAAAATAAACAACTTTTTTAATCTTTGTTTAAATTAGAGATTGTATATAATCACACTTCATTATGTACATTTCCTAAACAGGAGCACTCTAGCCGCACCAGGAATTAGATCAGCTAAAATGCTCTGAAACTTACCATATCCAGTTTTAAACTATATTGTCTAATAAAGCCGTGTATTCACTAGGCAACATTTGATGCGCAACATGTTGACCGACTTTTGTTTAGCAACGTTGTCTGTCCAATTCCATACGGTACGTCATGTTGCGCGCCATTTTTTATGGCCGGCACGACAGGACACAGGCGTATCCACCTGTGTTTAAGATTATTTTTATAGTTTGTGTATATTTGTGTATTGTGAATTAATTATTTTTATAGTTTGCGTAGCTTGTGTGTATTTTTGTATATTGATATGTCTGTTCACAGTATCGTTTGTTCGGAGTAAAAGTAGAAAACCAATTGCTATAATTGACGGACACCAGTTTTACTGTGACTCTAGAAACAAGACCACAGATCATTGGCACTGCACTAAAACCAAAAAATGCAGAGCTCGCTTCGCAACGACTAAAGAGGGAGAAGTCTTTCGACAACACCTTTCCCACACTCATGCACCAGCTCTTTTTAAAATTGTAGATGGTACTTATGTTAAACTTTAAATCATGTTGCTACTTTTACACACCTACTAATCTCGTTTGACCGCGCCGACAACTCCGCCTACCCATCTCTACGCGAGATGGCACCGCTCCACGCCCGCCCGTCCGATCATTTGAGCAGAGCCCTGCCCAGGGAACTTCTCAGGGGCGAAGCCACACCCGCTGAGTGGCGATTGACAGCAACACACCTACCAGATATTCACCAGGCATCTTTCCGAATTATTTTATCATAAACATTGGTAATGTTCTGTGAGCATCGGTGCCGCGCCATAGTGTCTAGAATCAGGATAATCCGGGTTCGAAACCATGTATGTACCAATGAAATTATCGTTTTCATTCTAAACAGACAGTGTGTGAAATAGGGAAGGCAATGGCAAATCACCCACATCTGCCAGTTATCAAAACCCTCAGCAATAAGGAATACGACTAGAAGAGAGAGAGAGAGAGAGAGAGAGTTCTAATTGTAGACATAGGCCTACTCTGACCTATTATTTCCCATATAAGAAACCCTATGAAATGTTATTATATAATATTAAAGATTGTTTAAAATATAATAAAATATTGTGGTGTTTTCTTCAAGTGATTGAATATGTTTTTAGCGTAAGATTGTTCTGTCGAGACGGGGCGGATTAGTCCATTAATGCTAGCCACATATTATTATACACAATAAAACATTATACCCTAGACGAGTAACTTCCAACAAAATTCCCGTAAAAGATGGTACCAAACCTCACGCCTCTGTGTGCGAATTGAAAATAATTCAACACATTTCTCACACAAAGAAACTCAAATTAATATTTGAACAAAAATAGATGTTACGGCGTCACAAAGGCGAATATCCGTCTACGTAACTCTTACAAAGGATCGTGTGATACACAGATCAATTTCAAAATTCGAAATCAAACGCAAGGCGCGAATGACTCGCCTCTCGTACACCGTTTTAACCCACCTGAGTACACATTTTGTGGCGCCACTTGCGGGCCGTCTATTACATTTCTAGGGTATAATTTTTCACTGACTAATGCAGATTAATGACGAAAGAGGTTCTAAGAATTTGGTGCTAACCCTTAAAAAATCTTCAAACTAGCGGCCACGCATAAATACTATATAAATCGATAGCTGATATCAAAACAAACAAGAAATATTATGTAACAAAATCTCCTAAAGTATCACGTTTCCAAGATTTAAGCCATCAAAATTGTGCTGGTCATAGAACTTTTCAACTTTGATGACTTATATCTTGGAAACGTGACATTTCTCATATTACATTTCTTGTTTGTGTGGATATCAACTATCAATTTATATAAGAATTATGCGTGGCAGCCATTTTGAAGACTTATTGATGTTTTTTTAGCGGTTAGGGCCAGGCTCCATAGTGAAACCGTAGAACCGCAAATATACGTATATTTAATTTTTAATATATGTTTATGAATAAATGAATTTGGGGGTTACTAAGTACCTAACCTATTTACCTAATAAGTGTTTAGTATTCGGCATCTAGCTATGTAATATTTAATATCTATCTGTGTATTGGTTACAGTAACTTTTGTTCAAAGTAAAGCTGGCAAACCGATGGTTCTGCTTCAAGGATATTCATTCTACTGCGACGCGGAAAGCCAAGCGAATTATAATTGGCGTTGCACTAATTCTAAAATCTGTAAGGCACGTTTCAGTACAACAAAGAAAGGGCAACAAATTCGGCGCCAAAAATGTGCCAGTCACTGTCATCAAGCACCACAATTTGTGATAAAAGACGGAATTTATATTAAACTGTAATCGTAATATTAAATGGTATTAAAATTAAGTAAGTACCTACTTAAATTGTTCATTATTTTACAATGCAACATTAATATTTAATTTAGTTATTTAACTTGTACTGAGTACATTCCGAAATCGAGGGAGAGACCAATATGAGGAATAGAATAAACTGAAGGAGCTTTCGTACAGTACACTTAATTACATGCCAGCCTGGGCTCCGTGGTTTGACTGTGTCAACCTCGGTAGGGAGCTACTTGTCTTGGCTTTTAGATTACGCTGGGGTCACATTCCGTTAAATAAGTTTTTGCATTTGGTGGGAGGAGTTGTATCAACGTTTTGTACCAACTGCAACAAAATAGAAGATCTCACTCACCTCCTAATGGAGTGTGACCTGGTGAAAATTGAGAGGAAGAAATTTGGCCTCAATAGGCTCCAAAAAGGGAGGCTCAATATTATTTTGAGTCAGCCCTTATCTGAAACACTTACTGTTATTTGCGAAGTTGGCTCTCAAAGTGAGGGCTGACTCTAATAATACTTGAGCTTCTCTTCCCTTTTCTTAGTGACCCTAACGAGGCTGACATGGTCACCTTGTCGTGTACCAAAGCCTCTAAACTGAGATTTAAAAAACAACTTACATTTCAAATTTATGTACACTGTATGTACAGAAACTTATGACTAAAAAAAGAAATAGAATGCTTACCAGCCGAGCACATCCGTCTGTGCGAGATAAGTGCCAGCCCTGAGGTCTCCGGGGGCGAGGACCAGCCGGGTGGACAGATCCTCACTAACTTTTAGTGTCAGGGGACCACAGACCCATAGTCTCAAACACAAGCGCCGCAAAATGGTAGTGACTAAGTAGACCCGAATATTTGCGGCGTTTGAGCGTTTGTGCGAGCTCGGCTGCCGCCCCGGCCCTGAGGAGGGTACTCTTTAATTTGTTATTTTATTTTAATCACGTCAATCCATATTCTGTGGTACACTGAATGAATGAATTAAAATTTATTTGCACACACATACTTAACACGATAATTACATTTCACTACTTAAAATAGTTACCTTTTTTTGGCTTAGAGTAAGTTCACATGCGTATATGGCAAAAGGGTCCCTGACTCAGCATTATGGTGTGACGATATGGCTAGACGCTAGCCACCGCCGCAGCGCTGGTTGTCAGTCAGGGCCCGGTGACACGACGCCACGGTACGTGACGGTGAGACAGCGTCAGCATTGCACAACTATATTAACATATCACAATACCTAATAAGTGTAAAACATCTACTTCCATTCTAATATTAGGTACATTTCGGTTCTACAGAAACAACACACATTGAATAGGTACCTTGTAGATCGAACAGATAGCGCCCTCTGTAGGAAATTTTAAGTAAAATATGTAACTGTCGCAATAAGTTATTATTATAATATGATACCTTGACATTCGTATGAATGTGTCAAATACATAAATGCGACAAAGTACTCCAGGATATATAGTCTGATGGGTCGTCCACTATACACTAAAGTACTTCACAGTTGTGGTTTTATTTTATATCTGTCATCCGACAATGTATGACAACCTGTCTGGGCATATTGAACTTGACACTTCTCTTACTTTTAAAACAAGGCTATAAACCCTGGTTGGCCACTGGCCTACTAACCACACCTACTAAACAGTAGAGCATTTCTTTCAAGAACTCAAAGCCGAAGGGGGGGGGGGGGGGGGTCAGTATCCATAATTGACCAACTTTCACTATAGGGCCAATGGCGAAAAAAACATCTGTTCCATACAAACCTACACGACCGAAATGTATGAAATTTTTTTCGCGATTTCTGAGTTGGCCCCCTTAATGAAAGTTCTTCAGTTATGGATACCGAATACCCTTTCGGCTTTATACAGGGTTTTTGTTCCTTTTTATTGTCATGACTCTAATTGCAAACATTTTTAATTACACCCTCTAAAACATATGGTATTTTTATGTTTTCAGTAAAGTGGCTGCTAAACCAACAAGGCAAGACTATAGCAGTAGTTGATGGCTATTCATTTTACCGTGACGGCCGTGGGAATACCACAGATCGATGGGTGTGCACTAGTTCCAGGTCACAGAAATGCAAAGCAAGCTTTACTACCACTAAAGAAAGGGAAATGCTTCGCACTAACTTCATACACAAGCACTCCTCTCCTAACTACACAATACATAATGGAATGTATTTAAAATTATAGGTAATTTTTAAGAATAATTACAATAAATGGAAAATATTAAAGATAAAAGAACAAGAGAAGAGAAAAGCATCGTGTCGAACACTACCTTGTTCCCAGAGCGCTGGTAATTATCAGTAGGTTAATTCAACATGATTAAACCGAAATAATATACTGTTTCACGGTTTTTATTTGACATTTTTTTAATTAAGACCGGTTTTGTTTACACATCTTCAGGTATTGTTTATATTTTCTTAACTGCATGTAGGTAGATAAATATAACTTTGCGTTTTGTTTTTGCAATTGCAATAAAAGGTTAATTTATGAGGTTTTCATTTATTTGTACAGGAACAGATGTTGAGCGATGGTCGTTATTTTGCGCATGCTATTTTGGGTATGTTTGAAGGAATGGGATTCATTCGTTCTTTGTGTAAAATGCATAATCTCATGCGTGAACTTCACCATTCATCGGGACTGGCTAATCAATGTAGTCCTGAGCCTTGTCAACCAGTTGTGATTATTAAAGTAGGTACTTGTAGAATTATTCTAATTGTTTTTCAATTATTTTTATTTGGGTGCGCGATATACCTACTTGTTATTGTGTTATCTGGTATTATTTTTTAAATAATTACAATTTAAAATTTAAAAAATGTAACCGACTCTACTGAAGTCGCGTTCTTTTGTGTTATTTTGTTGGTCCCCGATTTCAGTAGAATCGGTTACATTTTATTATTCTAAAAAGTCTTTAAGTTAAGCATTTAAGTTTTGTCAGCAGCCTACGGGCTGCTTGAATGACTTTGACAATTGGTTGGACACTAACCATAAGAAGACCAATTGAAGATTTCTGACAATAACTGTATATAAACGTTTTTTCATTTTTTTATTTTTTTTTCATAAGATTCAAACCAAACATATATTTTCAGTGAACTGGCTGCTAAACCAACAAGGCAAGACTATAGCAGTAGTTGATGGCTATTCATTTTACCGTGACGGCCGTAAGTTTACCACAGACCGATGGGTGTGCACTAACTCCGGGTCAAAGAAATGCAAAGCAAGCTTCACTACTACTAAAGAAAGGGAAATGCTTCGTACTAACTTCATACACAACCACCCTCCGCCTAACTACACAGTACATAATGGAATGTATTTAAAATTATAGATTTTTTAATAATTACAATATAACGTGTAATAATAAATGGAAAATATTTAAAAAAGATTCCTTCCAAGCGTGTCGCACCGAGGTAGTGTTTCCAGAACGCTGGGAATTGTAGGTTAAATTGAATGAGGTTTTCATTTATTTCTACAGGCACGGATGATAAGCAATGACTGTTGTTTTGCGTATGTGTTTTGGGTCTGTTTGGGGGATTGTCTTGCCTTCATGAAATTGATTCGTTCTGTGTGTGAAGTAATCTCATGCGTGAACTAACATCACCACTCAGCGCTTAAGATCGGGGCCGGCTAATTAGTTGTGATTATTAAAGTAATTATAGAATTATTGTTGTTTTTTTTGCTTCAATTATTTTTATTTGGGTGCGCGATATACATACTTGTTATTGTGTTATCTGATATTCTTCATAAATTCATTAATTCTCTCATATAACGTTTTCCATAAACCTTGCACACCTATACTACCTCTTTCTCGATATCATTTCCTCTACCCGAAGGTTGTCTGGAAGAGATCGCTTAGCGATAAGGCTGCCTAAATTGTACTTCACTATTTCCTTTTCTATCTCATGTTTGTTGTTTTATATTTGTGCAATAAAGTGTATTTTACTTTTACTTTCTTTATATTATTAAAAAAAATTAAATAAAAAAAACTTGAGCTTCCCCTCCCTTTTCTTAGTGACCCTAACGAGGCTAACATGGTCACCTTGTCGTGTACAAAAGCCTCTAAACTGAGATATAAAAAATAAAAATAAAACGTAACTGACTCTACTGCAGTTGCGCTCTTTTGTGTTATTTTGTTGGTCCCCGATTTCAGTAGAATCGGTTACATATTATTATTCTAAAAGTCTTTAAGTTAAGCATTTAAGTATCGTCAGCAGCCTACGGGCTGCTTGAATGACTCCGACAATTGGTCACTAACCATACGATTATAAGAAGACAAATTGAACATTTCTGACAATAACTGTATATAAGATTCAAACTAAATATATATTTTCAGTGAAGCCACTTCACTCAAAATATATATTTAGTTAAACATGTTTTGTTACACCCTCTAAAACATATGGTATATTTATGTTTTCAGTAAAGTGGCTGCTAAACCAGCAAGGCAAGACTATAGCAGTAGTTGATGGCTATTCATTTTACAGTCACGGCCGTGGGTATACCACAGACCGATGGGTGTGCACTAACTCCGGGTCAAAGAAATGCAAAGCAAGCTTCTCTACCACAAAAGGGAGGGAAATGCGTCGTACTAACTTCACACACAACCACCCTCCGCCTCACTTTACAGTACATAATGGAAAGTATTTAAAATTATAGGTTTTGTTTTTAAGAATAATTAAAATATAATGTGTAACAATGGAAAATATTAAAAATAAAAGATTCCTTCCGAACGTGTCGCACCGAGATTCCAGAACGCTGGGAATTGTAGGTTAATTTTAATGAGGTTTTTCATTTATTTCTGGACGCAATGGACGACGACACGGATGTTGAGCATACATCATCAGCAGCCTACTCTGGTCCACTACAGGATATAGGCCCTCCCAGGGCGCGCCATTGGATGTTGAGTGATGACCATTATTTTACGCATGCTATTTCGGGTCTGTTTGTTTGTCATTTTTGAGTTCACGAAATTGATTAGTTCTTTATGTAAAGTTATCTTATGCATGAACTAACATCACCACTCAGCTCTTAACATCGATGCCGGTTAGTTAACCAACCAGTTTTGAAAATTAAAGTTCTTTTGAAATTCTTGTTTTTGTTTTGCATTAATCATCTTCATTTGGGTACGCGACATACAAACTTGTTATTGTGATATCTTGTATTCTTTTTATATTAAAAAAAAATGTGCAAGTGTTTGCAGTAAATTAGTAAATACCTAATTCTAATAGTCATTGTCAGAAAATAAAAACAAAAAATAAGTAAATAACTCAATCTTTTTTATCTTTAGTAACTAAGTATGTTAATATCAATTAGTACGTTAAAATTAACATTCATTATTTATAGTAAGTAATTGTTAATTCACAGGCAAAATAATGAATTTACTTTTATTTTAGTACGAGTACAATGTCGCTGGGTACGTAATTGTCATGACAAGGAATTCGCGATGATCGATGGATATCCTTTTTATTGCGATGGTCGAAGTAGTACTACAAATCGATGGGAGTGCTGCTCAAAATCAAAACACAAATGCAAAGCCGTCTTCACCATAACTAAAAATAAAGAAATTATCCGCGTGAACGTCTTACATAATCATCCTCCACTTGAATTTATAATAGAATTCAAGGCAAAGATTTGGCGTTGATCGATGGATATCCTTTTTATTGTGATGGTCGAAGTATTATCATAAATCGATGGAAGTGCAAAGCCACCTTCACGACAAAAAAAAGAAAGAATAATTCTAATGAACATTATATGTAATAATAACGCTCCTCAAAAATATTTTCAGAAAAATGAATGGAAATGATATTCAATTTATTTCAGCATTTCAAAATGTTATACTGATACAGTAATGAATGTAATGAATTATAATTTTAATCTGCTTAATAAAGAGCCAGCTTCACTGTAACAAAAACGAGAAAGATTATCTGTATGAACATCGCACATAACTCTATCTATTCTTATCTAAAAATATGTACAAAAAAACTCGCATGGAGCAAAAAGCTTGTATGGAGGCAGAGGAGACGGTCGCCCACGTGCTTTTGGAGTGCAGTGAGGTGACCACCTACCGGGCGGGAAGCCTTGGCACCCCAGGATCACTTCCCGAAGTCATACAGGACATTAAAGGACTTCTGGACTTTCTGGCGAGGTTGGGGTGGCTCGATTAGTAGTAGTTTCCACCACACGCAAAATAGGCGCTGAAGACGTCGAGTTGCGGAAATTAGCCCGTTATTACATTACATGGGTCAGAAGATAGACGAGTTTTTTTTGTACATATGTAATGTACAAAAAAAACTCCGTCCACCTACCATAAACACACTTGTACTTTATTTATTCGGATTTTTCACACAGACATCTAAATATAAGTATAGTAGCAGACTCAACATATTAATATACAGAACGTGGCCAAAAACATGATTTGTCATTGTTGTAGTGAGTAGTGCTATTCTTTTTTATTCGTGTAGCAATACTAAATGAATTTTAAAAAAACATGTCGTAAGTGTGAGCGAATAAGACGTAAACCGATAACATATTACCAACATTCCAAACAGTGCACGTCAATCATGTTCTCTCTGCTACTTCTATTCATATTCATATTCATTTATTTCAGTAATGATCATACATTGTCAAAAAATAAATAATAAAATGTTAGCATGTCATGATCAATAATAGTAAAATTTCTTACTTAAAGTAAGTATAAAGTCAACAAGTTTAAAAACTAAAATAAAATAAAATAAAAAAGTATTGCAGAATATAAATCTACAGTTACAAACATCGTTCGTCAAGGAACTCGTTGACAGAGTAATAGGCCTTTTGGATCAACCATTTTTTAAATTCAATAACGAAACTGTTGTACGTTTTGGTATCTCGGATAGGAGCTGGTATTTTATTGTAAATTCGCGGACCAGCGACGTGCGTGGACAGCTGGGTCTTCAGCAGTCTACTGTTAATCAGTTCGAGATCCTGCTGCCTCACTTTTGTCAGTCTCTTGCCAACCCATTTCTTAGTAGGATACTCTCTTAGATTTTTCCTGACATATTTACCTATCTCAAGTATATTGTGCGATGGTACAGTGAGGATTTGAAAATCGATGAATAGATCACGAGCCGGTGTATCCTCGGGGACACGCGCCATTCTTCGAACTACTCGTTTCTGAATTATGAACGGACGGTCCCTATCTGCCGCCCGACCCCATAAGTCTATGCCGTAAGTTAGGAGGGAATGAAAGTAACCAAAGTAGGCCGTCAATATGTTCTGTCTAGGTAGAGTTGATGTGAGGCGTGACACTGCATAATAGGCAGAATTTAGTTTGGCGCAAAGAGTGTCAATATGTGACTGCCATTGAAGACCATTGTCAAATGTGAAACCTACGAATTTCGCGTGTTCCGTGGTCGCTACGGAAACATCACCCACACTCACGGACATCGGTGACATCTATTGGTAACTCTGTGGATTTACATTATAAAAATATAGATTCAAAAAGTTTCTATTCCCTAGTTTTTATTGATTTGAATTGTTTTAATTTTCAGTACGTTGGGTGCATAATACTCAAGGTAAAGAGTTGGCGTTGATCGATGGATATCCTTTTTATTGTGATAGTCGAAGTCACAATACAAATAGATGGGTTTGCTCGTCGGCATCATCTCGAAAATGCAAATCCACCTTCACTACAACAAAAGAGAAAAAAATAATCCGGCTGAACATCGCACATAATCATGATTCACTAAAATATATAATTAAAAAAGATTTGATTGTTAAAATTTAAATTAAGTTACTTTCAATCGCCTTGTACGAGTAAGTATACAAATAAAGTGATGGATGAAAAAACAGGTTTTTCTATTTATTACAAATTATAATTCTTATAATTTTAAGGTTCCGTACCTAAACAGTTAAAAAAAACTCTATGGTGAGACTTCGGTGTCCATCCGTCCGTCCTCTGCCTGTATATCACAGCTGTTTTTCTCAAGAAGAACTGATGCTATCGCTTTGAAAATTGGCGCAGTTATAGGAGTTGTTTGCCCGCATCTATCTTAGGTAAAAGAAATTTGGAAATAATTTTATTTGCTTGCCTGCTCACCTTATTTAATTTTAAAAAAAACATTTTTATTGAAAATGAGACCCCAGAAGCTAAGTGAAGATAAGGAAAACAAAGAGAAAGTGTGAGTTCAAGTCAGTTCAAAACAGCTGTGACATACACATAACTCTAAACCTACTCCTCTAAAATATATATATTTTGCATAAAGATATGCTTGTCAAACCTTTAATTTGGTTGCGTTTAATTGTCATGTCAAATGGTTATAAGCTGTTAGGTATAAACATAGAAATGTCTTATATAGTCGAAAGCTATGGCGGGGCAATTTCAACACCCATTAACAGCAGTAAAAAATACAAATTCTCGCTCATCTACTGACCCGTCTGTCCACTTATCAGAAACACTTGTGCTTTAAAAGGATTCTTTATTATAGAAATAGATAATCTTCTATATTTTACAGGATAAATAAAGTATCTACATATAAGTCTATCAGTACTTAATTTCTTCAGATTTTTCGTGGTTAAAAAATATTATGGATTTTTTTTAAATTTCTTCACAACTGTTATGTTTTGAAACTTCGCTTTAGGTTCTTTTTAAAATTATAAAAATACAGATAGAGTCTCAATTCCCAAGAAAAGCACATGTTTGTACCTTTTGCTGTGGAGACTACGGGCTGCTGGAGTGCGGAAGCAATATCATTTGTGGGTGAGATTGGCCGTCGCCTTAGGGAGAGGGGTTGTGACCCTCGCTCCGGGTCGTTCCTGGTGCAAAGGTTGTTCATAGCGAACCAGCGCGGTAACGCCGCAAGCGTTATGGGCACTATTGCATCGGGAGCGGCAAGGGGGGAGGTTTATTTATAATTATTTAGTTATTAATTAATTGACATTATTTGTAATTTTGATTTTGTATTATGTTGACAATAAAACAATGGATTATTTTATTCAGAAAAGCAATATAATTGAATTGTTTTAATTTACAGTACGCTGGGTGCACAACGAACAAGGCAAGGAAATTGCTTTAGTAAATGGATATCCTTTTTATTGTCATGGTCGAAGCTCTAATACAAATAGATGGGTGTGTTCCTCTGCTTCATCGCAAAGATGCAAATCTACCTTCACTACAACAAAAGAGAGAAAAATATTTCGCCAGAACATCGCACATTATCATGCTCCTCTAAAATATGTATTAAAAAAAGATTTGATTATTAAACTTTAATTAAAGTTACTATCATTGTATTATAAAATTATAAACTGATGAATGAAAACACAAGTTTTTTTTTATTAATTACAAATTTTATAATTTTAGGGTTCCGTACCTCAAAAGGGAAAACGGAACCCTTATAGGATCACTTTGTAGTCCGTCTGTCTGTCTGTATGTCTATCCGTCAGTAAAGACGCTTTTTCTCAGGAACGGGTAGAGGAATCAAATTGAAATTAATACTATATACTAAGGTATATGGCCCCTCGGTGCTGTAAATAATTCAAGCTTCTAACTAAATGCAGTCAAAAGATACGGCCATATAAGTTGCATTTTTTGACAATCAAAAATTATTCATCAAAACCTATAGGGTACTTCCCGTTGACGTAAAATCATGAAATTTGGCACGAGCAAGGTCTCAGCACGAGTAAAGGAAAAAATCCGAAATTGGTTTATTTGTAATTATATCACTAATTATAAAACCTAATTTTACGATTACAAACTTACATTTGTAGGTGACACAAAGACCGTTGTATAGATCGATTAATGGAAAATATATTTTTTTCACTAAAGCTAAGTTTGTCATTCAATCCTACTTAATAAAGGATGATCCGATTTTTTATTTATTTAATAGAGAATTTTTCGAGAGTGTTCTTAGCCATGTCTGATAAAAAATAGATAAGTGGTTTCCAAGATCTTGGAGTATATTTGATGTTAGATGAGATCTCTGGAACTGTAATGGTATAGCTTGATAGATCGAAATTCAGTTCAAATACATATATGGATTCAACTACCTGACCCAAGTGGACACAGGCGGTATAGAGGTGAATTGGACGGATTAGAAAATCTCTACCGCCACTGGGGAAAGTGTGTCGTGCGAGACTGCTATAACGAGTAACTTGCTGGAGGTAGGATCCTTTCAGAGTCCGCCTGGCTAGAGACCACCCTTTCTATGTAAAGTTTGTCGCCAAATATCTTCGCTTCGGCAGTGTTTATAAAAGAGTCCAGTACTTAGTAAGCTGATGTGACTCATCTTCGCCATCAGCATCACTAACCACCATGTGAGATTGAGGTCAAACGCGGGTTCAGTCGTAAATATTAAAAAAAACGTGTTCACCCTTTCCGTGCGGCACACCATCTACTTAATACTCTGTCCTATGTTTAAAATTACACAGATACAAAGAAAGAGTTTATTTCCAATAGCGCACACATACAATCAATTAGGTAAAGAAGATAAAAATAATATTAAACAAATATTATATATTATAAAAAATAAAGTCAGCACATTTTTACTTTCAGTGCATTTGATCCGGAACAGATACGGAAAGGAACTGGCGTTACTAAACGGATACACGTACTACCGTAACGTGCAGACTAACAACACAAACCATTGGCGCTGCACTAATACTACCTCCAAGAAATGTCAAGCCCGCCTCACTATGACTATTAATAATCAAATTATTCGCGCCAGAGTCATACATAATCACCCACCGCCAAAATTCGCAATATACAATGGAGTTTACATAAAAGTGTAAAATTAAGCGGGGCAACGTAATTAATTATTAAATGATTTTAAATTGATATTTAGTGTAGATCTTTTCCATACTTAACTTAATTAAGCGAGGAAAGCAAGCAAAAAAGCAAGGATCTTGGGGCGTTACGTCCAATTCCCCGAAGGTCGAGTCGGTAAAATCTATTCCCTGAATGTCCAATTACCTGAATTCGGGGAATTAGACATAACGCCCAAGATCCGAAAATGCGACTGGGAAATTCGCTATTGGAAAATAATCCCGAAAGGGAACACATCTGATTATATCTGTCTGCTAAGGGTTGGTACCCCACCTGCCCGCACCGA
Organism: Hofmannophila pseudospretella; assembly: GCA_947369225.1. Lineage (NCBI taxonomy): Eukaryota > Metazoa > Arthropoda > Insecta > Lepidoptera > Oecophoridae > Hofmannophila > Hofmannophila pseudospretella. The sequence goes on along the minus strand of OX376321.1, from coordinate 3,700,137 downwards.
ATAGCATCTTCCCGTAGCTCTATATCCCTGTCTGTCCCTCAGAAACATCGTTCGCTAGATCAAGAAAGATTGCTTCTAAGCGCTCGCACTCTTCGGAATCGACGGGCCGAATCAGTGGAAGCTATCTTTCTCGCTCAGCAAACGATGTTTCTGAGCGACGAAAAAGGATAGAACTACGAGAAAATACTGTTCCGTGCCGACAAGACGTGTGGTTCAACCCTAAGACTTCATTAGTCTTTCTTTCTCCGGCGTTCAGTTAAACATTTGTAGTGAATAATATGAAGAATTTCGTCAATAAATAAAATAAAAGAGTTTATATTCATCAGGCACAATATTGTAGAGACTACAGAATGCTTAGACTATCTAAATGATAGTCTCTGCATATCATTCTGTAGCATAGCATTCTGTAGTCTGTACAATATTGTGCCTGATGAATACATACTCCTTTATTTTATTTATTGACGAATTCGGCCCGTACTCAAATCTTACAGGGATTTATCTTATCTTATGTTATGATAGGGGGCCGGGAACAACCCCAGCGGCACTTCGACCCTTGAGGATCTTTTGTGCCTACCCCATTTTACACAGTGGTCATCTGAGTGTGCAGGTTTGCTCACGATGTTTTCATTCACCGTTAGAGCAGTCGGTAATTGTACGTAAGTCTTCGAAATATACGAAAAACTCATTGGTACATGGCACTGCACGGTATCGAGTCAGGTGCCACCGACGCTCTAAAAAATATAGCTGTACTACTAACATTTAGTATTATTTCCATGCATATTATTGATATTGATTATACAAACGTATGAGCTGGGACTCATAAAAAAGATTACTATTAAAAAAAACTGGCTGTTACAATTATAATGGCTTTTTTATTGATCTTATGCCCTCGTTGTTGAAGTTGTGTTCATTTCTTTGTTTTTATTCCTACAGTTTTCTGGGTGCGTACAGTCTCTGGTAAAATATGGGCATTGTACGACGGACATACTTTCTATTGCCACAATCGAAGCAGAACCACAGACAGATGGACGTGTACAGTCGGACCTTGCAACGCAGGTATAATAATGACTAAGGAAGGAAATTTAATCCGAGGTTTGAGTGGTATACATAAACATCCACCGGCAAACTATAAAATACATAATGGATTTTACATAAAATTATAAACTGTACTACTAATACTATTAATTGTTACTTTGTAAATTACTTTCAGATTATATAACATCCTTCACTCACTGTCCTAATATCTTAAAAAAATTAAATAAATTACTCATTTATTACTTCCTTAAAATACAACAAATAAAAGATGATGAAGATTGACGGTCTTTTTGCTATCAGCGATCTCATCCAGATAATTTTTACCTTACAAACAAATAAATAATTTCTAACAACTGTTGTTTTGCTAACTTTCTGCCTACTTATGCCCTTAAAGTTAGCAGCGCATCGAAAACCCTCTTGCATTCTTTTTGTGATGTGAAATATCTATGGACGACAGTGACCATTTACCATAATATGATAGCCCGTCTCCTCATCTATATTTATTTAGTATCAAAAATATATAGGTACTTAGTATACAACATTCCAATCTTAATGCATGGCTTATATTGTTTTCCTTATATTGTGTATCACTTTTTTAATTATGCTTGCAGTTTCTTGGCTGCGTAACAAGAACGGTAAAACGCTGGCCTTACTGAATGGATACACGTACTATTGTCATGTTCGGGCAAAATACACCGACCGCTGGTCGTGTAGTAACACCACGGCACAGAAGTGCAAAGCGCACCTTAGTTTGACCAAGGATAGGCAAGTAATTCGGGCAAATACTACACATAATCACCCGCCCTCGTCGTATGCAATACATAACGGAATGTACATTAAAGTTTAAATACGACGTCGATCAGTAGAAGATGCAAGGGATCGCTGGACCCCTCTCTGCTACAAAAGGAAAATGTTCCAGTAGAAATACGACCAACTAAGAAGCTTTAGGGTGCCCGCCCACGTCCGACAAACGGTGACCGACTTTTTGTAGGAGGAAAATAGAACGTATTGATTGCAATAGTATAACGCACACGTCCTACAAAAAGTCGGTCAGAAATAAAACATAAACTTTCCTCTGTATATCCAACTTCCTCTTAAGATTCATGACATGGTATACGTTATCACTCTCCATGACGTGCTACTCCCTCGAAAGCTACAGACAAAGTGACGGCCGTATGCGTTGAGTCGGTCACAAAATCGGTCATAAGAATCGGAGGAAAAATCTGCCCGATTATCGGTCCTACAAAAAGTATGACGTGGGCGGGCACCCTAATGCAGTCAAAGATGCAGATTGCTTTGTAGCAGCGAAGAAAAAACCATTAAAGTTGAACACTTACTTACCTACTATTTTTCTACAGTAATATGATTGTCATTTTTATCTTATATTCTTATTTAATAAAACTTTTGATATTGTCAATGGTGATTGTGTTTATTGCTTCATGTGATTCCGTAAGTAAAGTTTGTATTGGTTTTAATTTATTTAACTAATAATTACGTATATCAATTAAAATATAATGAGCACTGGTATCAACATTTCGTATTTTAAGGGGTAAATGTAAGTATTATAAATATGAATCACTTAGCCAGACCTTTTAATATTATGCTTGTAGTTACTTGGATACATAATAAGGATGCTAAAACGCTGGCCTTACTGATCGGATACACATACTTTTTAATATTGTGCTTGTAGTTACTTGGATACATAATAAGGATGCTAAAACGCTGGCCTTACTGATCGGATACACATACTTTTTAATATTGTGCTTGTAGTTACTTGGATACATAATAAGGATGCTAAAACGCTGGCCTTACTGATCGGATACACATACTTTTTAATATTGTGCTTGTAGTTACTTGGATACATAATAAGGATGCTAAAACGCTGGCCTTACTGATCGGATACACATACTTTTTAATATTGTGCTTGTAGTTACTTGGATACATAATAAGGATGCTAAAACGCTGGCCTTACTGATCGGATACACATACTTTATAATATTGTGCTTGTAGTTACTTGGATACGTAATAAGGATGCTAAAACGCTGGCCTTACTGATCGGATACACATACTTTTTTATATTTTGCTTGTAGTTACTTGGATACGTAATAAGGACGGTAAAACGCTGGCCTTACTGAACGGATACACATACTACTGTCATGTTCGGTGCAGAAAAACCGACCGCTGGTCATGTGGTAACAGGACTAGACAGAAGTGCAGAGCATACCTGGTTGTGACTAATAACAAGGAGAGGGAAGTACTTCGGGGAAATACTGCGCATAACCATCCGCCACCACCACATGCAATATTTAACGGAATGTACATTAGAGTTTAAGAAGCACTGCTGCTATAATGTATTATTTACATCATAAATACTTCAAACTTCAAATGTTTATTGCATTCATGATAACATTAGTTCATAAGATTTATTAAAGTGTTATTATGAAGCCCATTGACACTGCAGTGTCATTTATAATAATGTACTAAATACTTAGATAATCATGTAAAAATTCTATTAAAAAAATCTTCCTATAAAGCATTATTTATTTTGTAACACTACACTTTAATCCTAATTTATAGCTTTTAATATGAACGTTGATATATTTTTTAATACATTGCTCGTAGTAAATTGGATACGTAATAAGAACGGTACAATGCTGGCTTTACTGAATGGATACACGTACTATCGTCATGATCATGGAAGCAACGTGGATCGTTGGTCATGTACTAGCAGAACATCACAGAAATGCAAAGGGCACCTGACCACAAACAAGAAAAGAGAATTACGGGTTCTTGCCACTCTGCACACACATCCCCCAGCATCTTATGTAATACATAATGGAACGTACATGAAAGTTTAGTGAGTTAAGTGTAGTGACCACTTTAAGGACCCGTTACTAGAACATAACATAATAAACCTTTTATGTAGAGTTGAAATAGACTTTGGATGGTGTCAAAACAAAAATGACAAAAAACTAATAATTTTTAGATCCTTATTTATTTATTTACACTTTATTGTACAACAATAGGTGGACAAACAACAAAGGGTGAACTTATCTCTAAAAGAGATTTCTTCCAGCAAACCCGCGAAAGTGAAAGATGCGTTATAATATGCGTTATCCTTCACCTGCTGAGAAATAAAAAAATTGGACTTACCACCTTTTGTACTATGTGATCTAGTACTTTATCAGTGACGAATTAATCTCTTGTAAACAGCTATGCTATTTCATCCTGTATTTTGTTATTGTATTAAAATAAAAACTTAATAGTATACATTCATTAAGTACGGTTAGTCTGCGATTATTTATTCATTTATAAGGGAAATCATCGTATAAACAGAAGTCTGTCTAATTAGTAGACTAAATAATAATTGTTTGATTAATTTTTAATTGTTTGATTTATATATTTAATGTGTAATATGCTGTGAAACTGACAAATAAATAAAATATAAATATATATAAATCGTCGATTGAATACATCGTGAGGAAACCTGCACACTGAGATGACCATAATCAGCGGCAGGAAACTCACTCGTATGGCCACCTCATCGGCGAACTCGAGCGGTCAGTGGTCGAGATTGAGTTACGCGCCAAGCTAGCTATGATGAAAGTGGATGAGAGCTCGCGTAGCAGCCGCCGTGCGAATAACCAGGTGCAGTTAAAAGCTAGTGCCGCAGATCCTGGTATCAGGCGTCCCGGCTATAGTGCCACAGGGGATGATGCTTCGCACGAGCTTGATTTTCATAATCAACTACCTCAGTCCGAGGCTCTCCCCCTGAAATAAGACTAAATGACGCCCATATGTAACCGCTATCATCTAGACGTAACGCGGCGCTTCTTTACATAACGAACGAGCTGATGACGTTATGGTCTGAGACCATGAAGCAAATAACCAAGGAGGGGAGCGGAGGGAAGAGCGCATCTCATTGCGGCTACCATTGACTAACACAGCTGACGTCACAAACAAACACAATCGCGTACTGATAAGCGTCTAGAGTGCCGCGAAAATTATAGGAAATATACTGCTAATGCTCGGTGCGCGTAGATCGCCGTCATCGGCAGTCAAGTGTTTCTATAGTCATTGCCTGAGACGTACCTACCCTACGTGACTCCACGAGACATATCAATGACACATCACACTATACTGCTGTTGTACCCCACCTGATAGTAGTTCACACACCGCACCTAAATTCCGCCCGCGCCGGCACGGGCGGCGCCCCGTTTCTAGCGCTTACACGCGCTATCGGCATATTCCAGGCCACTTCTCCCCGATCCCTCCCTCCCCAGCGACGTCCTAAGCCGAGGTCCGTACCCACCTGGGTGCCCTTATGCAGTGGTTTCTTATAGTAGCTTTTAAGTCCTCCTCCAGGCTGGAGCGCACTTAGCGCTCGACCCAAAAGCCCCGGTGAAGCTGTAAAGGTCATTAGGACCAACAGTATAGGTCAGTTCAAAAAAAAAACTGCTGTTGTCATTGACGCCCGCGCAGTACCTCCGCGTGCCCAGGCCTACGATAAATCCCTGCGTGACGCCGGAGAGCCGCGCTCGGGATGAAAGAGGGCGAGAGCGCACGGTGCGCCCTCACCCTCTTTCATCCCATCCCATGTCGGTCGTACAACTGACGGACCACACTATTCGGGTCCTCTGAAGCCTACCTACTCATCTCTGTTTTCCACCTACACAAAAAGATTAGGTATTGGTATTGAGGTATTTCACAGTAAACCCTCGACTAATTACCTGAATAAACGACTGGTTAGTAATTTTATATTTAGTTTACTAACGAAACAGGACCTGCCACAAAAATAATAAACCGTTACACCTGCTCGAAAATTCTTCATTTCTTAATTGTAAACTGTACATAAATTTTTAAGAACATGAAATTGAATTATTTTCAGAAATATTTGCAATTTCTTCAGTTGTAACGTAAAGTATCGTGTATATCACTTGCGAGAAGACCACGAGTCGCACTCTTTTTAAGCTTTCGTGGTAATTGTCAATACTATATGTATAGTTACACACGGGATTCTTACCACAGTGTGGGGTTTTGACCCCTACCTTGGGAATTGGTCCTTTCGACACATTATTATTATACAACTTACTATTTTTAAATTTTTCAGTGTTATTTATGCAGAACACGTCTGGGAAAAGGACTGCTTTGTTTCGAGGTTACTCTTTTTATCTTCAACGTCGATTCAAGTCTACAGACCGTTGGAGGTGCACAAGTAATAGTAGCCATCGGAAGTGTAAAGCTCATTTAATAATTACCAGGGATGATAAATTAGTCCGTTATTTAGCTGAACACACTCACTCTATGCCAAAATATGTGATACGTAACGGAATTTATAAAAAAGTATAAAAGTCTATTGATTAATTCATTTTTCACAACACCATAAAGATAAAGAGCATATTTTCGTCATGACAACACAAGTGTTTTATTTAGAATTCAAGTGACTCCGCCTCAGATAATGTAAAGGGCATCAGAAATCACCAATGCGCCAAAAAGGTCGACAAATGTTTCAATATGATATTTTTTAAAATACAATGTATTTGTGTTGAATATTAATTTTAACTATAAATAAATAAAATAAAATAAAAAATTATTCATGCAGACAGTGTCCTTTGTAATTTTTATGTATGTTTTTCTATGTATTGAATTAAATATTGCAAACTCTCTTAATTAGTTATTTTTTGTTATAATATAATTAGTAATGTAAGTGTAAAAATCGCCAGGCGTAATGAAAAACATTGAATCATAACACGTGCGGAAAGGTAGGTAAGTTGTACTACTCGGGCCTTAGAAGCCCTCGCTAGTCCGCTCGGGATTCAAACTCATCACCTCGTTCAGAATTACTCACTTTCCGTACTAGTATCACACTATACTATTTCTCAATTAGTTTTTTTTCTAAAAGTGTACAAGATAATAGTTTAGTTAAAGTAGTTCATACATGTTACGCGTGCATTTTACATACCTGTTTACTTTTATTTTATATTTTATTTACAGTAACATGGGTGAAAAACAAAGCGAACAAATTATTAGCTCTGATCAACGGCTACACATACTACTGCCAACAAGTTTCCCACTCTACGGAACGTTGGCACTGCACCACTGCAAGCTCTTCCAGGAAATGTAGAGCAAGCTTCATTGTCACTAAGGAATCTCAGGATAAACAAATTATCCGCATGAACGCTTTTCACTGTCATCCGCCGCAAAATTATATGATAGTTAAAGGAGTGTATTTTAAAATGTAGTAAAGCAAGTTTTCAATATTAAGGTTTGTCTATCTGTAAAGTGGAGACAGTGATTTCAAAACTAAAGCGCTTATTACTCTTTACTGAATCCCTCGACGATTTAGTCTACTAAATAGATAGGCTCCTGTCGCTTTAGCAGTCTCCATCCGATTCTGTACGCATTGTATCATACTAATTTTGTGCAATAAAGAGTATTCATTCATTCATTCTGTTCCCCGCCTTCTCCTTAAACTCCTGGTACGACGAACAACCGATCCAATCCTTTAATTGCTCCATATATCCAATCCTGGGACGGTCTCTGTCGTTTTCCTTCAATTTTCCCTTCTATTATGGATTTAATTAAATCATTGTCTGATTATTTTTATTTATTATGATTTTATCCATAATTGCCATGCTAGACGTACTTAAATAAATTGGAAAGATTTATTGAAGAAAGAATGAAAGCGTTGATTAATTTGACGCCGGTAGGACGAGCTGACGGTCGAACGTCCCAGATACCGCTGGCGCGATGAAGTGGAGAAGGATCTGCGTGAGCTCCGGGCGCCTGACTGGCTCGAGACTGCGCAGGAGAGAGAGCGATGGCGCTCTTTGGTATCAGAGGCCAAGAACCACTTCGGGTCGCTGCGCCAGCGGAGTAAGTAAGTAGGACGAGCCGCGATAGCTCAGTTGGTTAGAGCAATGCCATGAAGTGGCACGGTCGTAGCAATATTGCTCGTGGAAATTTTTTCAACCACATTTCCAATTTATTTAAGTTACTTACTTACTCCGCTGGCGCAGCGACCCGAAGTGGATCTTGTCCTCCGATACCAAAGAGCGCCATCGCTCTCTCTCGTGCGCAGTCTCGAGCCAGCCAGGCGCCCGGAGCTCCCGCAGATCCTTCTCCACTTCAACGCGCCAGCGGTATCTGGGACGTCCGACCGGACGTCGTCCGTTAGGGCGTCCCACATACGCTCGTTTAACTGCCCGATCCTCCCCATCCTAGTGATGTGTCCGAGCCATCCGAGTCGAGCTGCTTTCGTTTCTCCTATGATGTTCGGCTCGTTCACCATCTCCTCCATCTCCCTATTCTTTCTCATCCTCCACCCTCCGTCTTCCTTCTTGACTTATTTAAGTTAGGTCACAATAAAATGTTGTTGATCATTGTACTGTTATTATGAATTGATAGCTGAACATTGCTTGAACATACCTACTTTAATAAAAACATGGTATTAAAAACATGTTTATTTTGTATTGTAGTAGATAAGTACCTCCATTTTATTTCTAATACTTATCACTGAAAGAAAAGCTTGTTTACTTCAAACAAGAACTTGTTTCAATACGAGCATATAAAGTCGGATTGTTAACTTCAACCAAGATATTGTTCACTTCAACCAAGATCTTAGTGGTATCTATCAAGTAATTTGTTCAAATGAATAAAGTTACTTTATATGCACAAGCTATTTTACTACAACAATTCCTTTTTTGCAGTAACGTGGGTATGGAACCAAGCTGGTAAGCAGCTAGTCATAGTTAATGGTCACACTTTCTATTGCAAGCAGTGTTGTAAGCAAACAGCTCACTGGAATTGCACCACGAATGGCAGAGTGACCAAGTGTAAATCACGCCTTATTATAAGGCAGGATGGAACTGTTATCCGAGCAAATTTATGCCATAACCACCCTCCACAGAAATATACGATACATAATGGAGTATACACGAAGATTTAGAGATTATTAAGTATGTGATTTAGTTCCATTTTAACTGTATTGTGCGACCCCCTCCTCCGCCCCCCACCATTTGTCTATAATTTCGCATCCCTCACCTCAACCCCGTCCTTTAAATTTCACGCAGTTTTCACGAGGGCTGCCTGTATGTCTCGCTGGAGAGACCAATATGAGGAATTGGCTAAAGTGAAGGGGCTTTGGTACATTACACTTAATTACATGCCAGCCTGGGCTCCATGGTCTGACTGTGTCAGCCTCGGTAGGGAGCTACTTGTCTTGGCTTTTAGATTACGCTCGGGTCACATTCCGTTAAATAAGTTTTTGCATTTGGTGGGAAGAGCTGCATCACCGTTTTGTACCAACTGCAATAAAATAGAAGACCTCACTCACCTCCTAATGGAGTGTGACCTGGGGAAAATTGAGAGGAAAAAGTTTGGCCTCTATTTGTAGCCTATTGGCTACAAAATGGGAGGCTCAATATTATTTTGAGTCAGCCCTTATCTGATAATATGAAACACTTACTGTTGTTTGCTAAGTTAGCTCTCAAAGTGAGGGCTGAGTCTAATAATACTTGAGCTTCCCTTTCCCTTTTCTTAGTGACCCTAACGAGGCTGACATGGTCACCTTGTCGTGTACCAAAGCCTCTAAACTTATTTTTTTTTTTTTAAATAAAAAGAATTTCATGTAAGTACAGTTATTAATTAATCATGATATTTTTTCAGTGCACTGGGTACACAATCAATCTGGCAAGGAACTGGCCTTAATCAATGGATTTTCATTCTATTGCGATTGTAAAACTACAAAAACTTTGGTATGGCGGTGTACCAATCACAGTAAATGTAAGGCTCGATTCCTCACCACAAAGACAGAACACAGGAAAATAATTCGTTCCAACTTGGAACATTGTCATCTACGGCCTAAATACAAGATATTTAAAGGAGTGTATTTTAAAGTGTAAATGTATCACTGTAAATGTTAGCTAGACGTGTGTCGATAAGGATTATTGTTCAAATAAATAATATTACTTACCCTCTGGTTCAGCGACCTATAATCCATAGCTTTAAAAATAACGTAGATGAGCTTCCAAAACGGATTAAATGTCCAAATCACGGTGAATACTTTCGTACTTACACTGTTGTTTTAGGGTTTCATAGCCAGTAATACATCTGAAAAAAATATGTTAATAATATCTGGTTGTAATTACTTTAAATGAAACTTATTACGGCCCAGTCAATACCAAAGTTTCGTTGTTAAACAGAATTCGACAAAGTAATGTAGATCATTTGGAACAAATTGTATGAAATTTGATATTACATTAAACGTTTGTGGTAAGTTAATATTTTCTGTGATAGAATAGTTACAGAACCCTATCGTGTGCTCCATATCTTGACAGAGTTTTATTTAATGTATGAAAATAATAAGTCATCATAGGAGACAACTGAAGAATCTAAACTAGGGATGTTACGGAGGTGGTTTTACCGGAACCGGAGTCGAAACCGAAGGTTTTAAATTTGATTTATCTGAGTCGGAACCGGAGTCGGAGGTAGAAGAGAGATGTTCAGAAGAAGTTCTAATGTTAAACCGTTTTTTTCATTTTTATAGCTGAACTGGCCAATTTTTTTATGATTACGTTTGCGGCTATAAAGCATGTTCCTTTAGACTTAGAGAGTAGTGTAGGAATACATAAATAATAATACATGAATGTATTCCTACACTATTTAATAAAACATTGATATTTGAATATGTTTGCTCACAAATATTCGGTCCTCCGATTCAAAATTATCGGAGCCGAAGTCGGAGTTGGAAGTATAAAATCAATCGGAAGTTCCGACCTTTCGGAGTCAGAGTCGAAGCTCCGTAACATCCCTAATCTAAACTATTAATGAAGAATCTAAACTATTCTTATTAAGAAAGTTCATCTAACAAAATAATATTGTAAATAACACAATATTCTTTTCAGTGTATTGGGTACGCAATCAAGCTGGCAAGGAATTGGCTTTGATCGATGGGTTTACATTCTATTGCGATGGTTGTACCGCAGCAACTATGAAATGGCGATGTACCAATAACATCAAATGCAAGGCACGCTTTCTTTCCACAAAGGCTGTGAAAGAATATAGGGAAGTGATTCGTTTTAACATAAATCATACTCATTTACCGCCTAAATACGGTATAGTTGAAGGTGTGTATTTTAAAATGTAAGTATGTCAATGTACTTAATATGTAAATATGTCACTGTACAGTGGAAGTCGCGTCAAGCTTTACTCTATGGCTCTATGGAACTCTGTCGCAATAAGCTTTTGTTATGATTCCTTTACATTCGTATTGCATATGTATATAATAAAACGGTTATAATTCAGACTGAACACTTTATTTTCTACTGTGTGCTACAACGATCTCCAACAGACTGCCCCTATCGAGAGCATTTTACCGACCAAGCCAGCAAAAAAACCCCACCGTTCTATCGGGCTTCGCCCTCCAGCGTATCACACTTCGTTTCCTTTCGTTCGTCAAATCCGTTGAAGAACTTTTATAATTAAAACTTATCAAACAATTTGTTGCATCAATCAAAATTATCAATAATTATCGACATAATATTAATTTAATATATTATTTGTAAAATGCACGTACTTATTAATGATCTTGTCGTCGTAGCTTTAATTATGATTTTAACAACCATTTCCGTCGAACCGGAGAATGGAAAATTAACTGAAAATCGTTAAAATCCTTCTTAATAAATCAATATCTACAAAAATATCATTACTAATTAAACTAACATGTCAAATAAATTAAAGCGAGATAGTACTAAAGGGTATAAGCTTAATGTGTCTACCACTGTAATGTAGTTTCAATGTTAGCATTACTTGTTGTTCAAATAAATAACATTCTTATTCTTAAATTATCTTTATCTATTACTTACTCCCCTTTTAATCTTTAAAAATAAATTAGATGAACTTCCAAGTAGAAAGGGTTTATATGTCCAAACCATAGCGTGTATCTTTGTACCGGCAATGTAAATTTTAAAAATCCATAGCCAATTACAAATAATAAGGGGAACTATATTTAATACATCATAAGCGACAGCTCAATAGTCTAAATTATTAATGCTAGCTATTTAGAAAGTCACATAGGATAATAATGTACTATCATAATATTTTTTTCAGTGCACTGGGTACGTAAACAATCTGGCAAGGAATTGGCCTTGATCGATGGGTTTACATTCTATTGCGATGGTTGTACCGCAGCAACCATGAACTGGCGGTGTACTAACACCGTCAAATGCAAGGCACGGTTTCTCACCACAAAGACTGTGAAAGAATGCAGGGAAGTAATTCGTTCTAACATACATCATACTCATCTACCGCCTAAATATGGTACATATTTGGTGTAAAGGACTGTAAAACAAAATGTAAATATGTCACTGTACTTTAAAGCACGGTACTGAAATTATGTAAAAATATCATAGAAGATATGAACGGTTTATATGTAGGTATGTAGATGGGTTTATCGATTAACCAAGATTTTGAAATTCTCCCTAGAGGAGAGGACGCTATATAGTCCGATTTCTGTAGTTTAAACATTTGTCAATAAATAATGTTCACCATCAAAATTATTTTATTTTAATGTAAGTATACTAATATTTTACAACATATTTTTTTTAAGTTGCCAACTTTCATAAGTTGATATTGCTGAATTAAAAGAAGCGGCGCAAGAAACGATCTGCGGCACATCTTTGGCTATGATCCTTAGAAATTGTGGTGATTCATAATATTCATATCAAACAAACCACATCTGGCAGTCAATTAAGCGGCATCACATCTGGTTAACTATTGTCCTTTCGGTTGAAACCGTTCCAGTGTCTTCGGCGACTACCTCCTGCTGTGAAGTTGTGAAGCCACGAGCATGCAAAGCCTATAACAATGTAGACTACGTGAGTGATTCGCTCAACCTCACGCAGCCGACACGTGCGTGCATAATTCCGCGACCAATCAAAATCTAATCAATAATAATCAAAATAATCTAATCTAATCATAATCTATTCCTCTAACTTGTACATACAACTATTTAGCACGTAAATTATCAATAAAGAATTTACGTGCTAAATATTGTCATCACGTTTATTTCAACCAACAATCCCAAAAAATACAGTATTTTTTGCTAGTAAGTTCCCGCAGTTGTTGAAAGCGTATGCTGAAAGTTGCTAATAATTTGTCGTAATGTCAAAATTGAAACACTCCAATACAAATGATATGAGGTTATGTTGTTTCGTTAATGCGGTCATGGCGTGTTCATCCTATTTTATTGTTTAGAATCGGTTTATTGTGGTTATTTTTTTCGGAAAACTAGTGTATTTTACCTAAAAATTGTCCGTTAAATGAATGTTTTATAAGACTGTGAAATGAGAGTGAAATACTGCAGATGGTGTGGATCCGGCAACCTAACCTCCAATTGCACTTGGAACGCAAGACACTAGGCATTCCTAGTGCACACGACTCTCCCTTAATCTTGACGTTGGTAAACTGTTTTTTTTTTCAAACAGACACCTAAACGTTCGAGTAATTTTCAAGATTCTAGCAGGGTCATTGGCCAAATTGCAGAGTGTAAATTACTACCAGGGGCCATTCATAAAAAAATACAAATTATTACGTTCCATGTTACTTTATAATTATACGTACTATAATTTGTAATAAAATATAATATGTATTGTTACAGTATATTTCATGTTTTCAGTGAGCTGGGTTCAGAACAAAGCTGGAAAAGAATTAGCCTTGGTCGACGGATATACGTATTACACCGGTGCTAATAATAAAACCACTTTAAATTGGAGATGTACGAATAATCTGAAGTGCAAGGCACGTTTTTCGACTACTAAAGACAAATGTGAAATAATACGCGCTAATATGGTGCATTCTCATGCGCCAGCCAGGTTTATCATACGGAACGGAGTGTATATTAAATTGTAGATAATAAATAGTAAAGTGAGGTATTAAGAAAACCGATGAGACATCAGCCTTGATACTCTTTCTATTGTTGTGATTATACAGGAGTTACTGTCAGGCTATTTTAGGGGGCTGCTTGAGCGACACTAGCGCGGCCAATCGAAAAAAAAATATTAATTAATTAAGGCATTTAAAAATAATGATTTACTGGATTATTCCATAAATGAAGATGATAAATCTATAATAATACTAAAGCTAAAACTAAACTTAGACTAAGAAGAAGAAAGAAAAATCTAAAAATAATAAATTTGGCCGCTAATAAAAGACCCCCATATCCGGCCGTGTACCCAAGAGTCAAGCTGCGTTGCCCCGTTAGCTAGCTAAGCTAATCCGCTGGGCCAAATAGGAGCCAGCTCTTGGGTCTCTTGACGCGTCGACCAGGCGCTTTGCGAGGTCCTTGAAGACGCGGTGCGCTCCCGGGCCCCAGGGTCCCAATGTTTCAACCCCAAACGGCTCAAATATGTATTGTTTCAATATGAGAATACAGAACTATTTTTAAAAATTTCTTCTTAATTCGTGAAATAATCCTATAAACCATTTTTTAATGCCTTAATTGATATGATTTTTTTTTATTGGCGGCGCTAGTTTCGCTCAGGTAGCGCCTTAAGCTGTTATAGTTATATATAATTAGGTATATTATTATATGTTAATTTTTATGTACGTATAGGTAAGATGACCACATTTTTTTAATAAATACGAGTACATTTGTAATACGGTTTTACGCTATTTATATACAACGACACATTTTTAATCTGTGTTTGGTTATTATTATTACAAAAAATTGCCAAATAGCCAGCCTGTTTCTTGTCGTTTTCTAATTATTATTAGCCTCTATACCGCTGTTCGTACACATCCCAGTCGTTTGTAAACGAATAGATTAGATAATAGAACGGCAATATTGTTTCACGTTACTTTACGCACAGTGTATTTCATTTCCAGTAACTTGGGTAAATAACACTGTTAATCTATTGACTCTGATTGACGAATATATTTTCCATTGCCATTGTCATATTATGAGCACAGAGAGTTGGCGCTGCACTAAACGACACTGCAACTTTACTACTATGAAAACCAGAGAAATTATACGTGCGTGCCCTTACCGTTCACGCAGAGCGTCGGTGGCCTAGTGGCTAGGACACCGAACTCCCATGCCATCCCATGGGTGGTCCAGGTTCGAAACATAAATATTAATAGTTAAATTAAAACTAATAGTAAAATATTTGTCGGCGCCTGACTGGCTCGAGAGAGAGAGCGATGGCGCTCTATGGTATCGGATGTCTAGATCCGCTTCGGATTGCTGCGCCAGTGTAGTAAGTAAATTAAAACTAATATTTAACACAAATATAAGGTCCTTTTTTTAGTAGTAAATATTTGGAGGGGGGGTATGTGCTGGTCATTTGTGACTGAACTGAAATAAGAAGTATAAATGAAACTCGTTTCATTCATAACGACATGGATGAGTTTATGCTACCAAGGCGGAAAATAATGGGGTTTATTTATCTTTAGTATGGAAAATTTTCATACAACAGGATTATTTTTTCGTGTAAAGTGTAAGTGTGTAAAACTTTACACGAAAAAATAATCCTGTTGGTTCAAACAAACACTTTTGTCGTTTTTCTCAAAAAATTGATACGTAAAAAAAATATTTTTTGTCCTATCGTTATTTTTATAACCTATAGATGACACCCTAGAAATATTTGCTGCTAATAAAATAGGACCCTGTATATAAGTGTATGGCACATTTACGACTAAACCCGCTTTTGACTTCAATCTCACCTGGCAGTAAGTGACGATGAGGCCGAAGAAGTTGGAGCATACGAGCGAAGTATAACTATAAACACTGCTAAAACACATCATCGCCGAAGCGAAGATATTTGACAACGAACATAAATAAATACATTATTTTATTATGTTTTCAGTAAACTGGGTGCAAAATTCATCAGGTAGAGGATTGGCTCTGATAAACGGATACAGTTATTACTGCGACAGACAAGGTATAAGTACCGAGCGCTGGCACTGCACCAATAAGTCAAGATGCAAAGCTAACTTCACCACCACGAAGAGCAGGGAAATTATCCGTGCCCAACTGGTGCACACTCATCAACCAAGGCAATATGTAATGCACAACGGAGTTTATATGAAAATTTAAATAGCACACTTACCTCATTGTATTAGCATTATTCGTGTATTAAAATAAGACTAACAAAAATTATGACCATAATAAAAAATAAATTATGTATCAAGTTTGCGAAAAGGTACTTTGTCGCATGAGTGAGCTCGAGTTGTGATTATACGAACGCGACTGTGTGTTCGGACATTACATTTTTTAACACTGGGAAAGAAAATAAAATATAATTCAGAAAAAATCAAACTATTACTATTACTACTGTCTACCTACTTACTCATTATGATATTTGAATTATTTTTAGAATTTTTTATTTTTTATTTAAAGTATAGATAGTCGACAGTAAGCGACTGTGCAGTGCAAGGCTCGCTTCACCACCATGAAGACCAGGGAAGTTATCTTTAAGCAGATTGTTCATATACTCATAAGCCACCGTTATATATTAATGCACACTATATTGACACACATATATAAATGTATGGCATATATATTATAATATTATATTTTCAGTAAACTGGGTGCAAAATTCATCAGGTAGAGAATTGGCTCTGCTAAACGGATATACTTATTACTGCGACAGACAATGTATTAGTACCGAGCGATGGCATTGCACCAATAAGTCGAAATGCAAAGCTAACTTCACCACCACAAAGACCAGGGAAATTATCCGTGCCCAACTGGTGCACACTCATCAACCAAGGCGTTATGTAGTGCACAACGGAGTTTATATGAAAGTTTAAATAAATAACACACTTACTCCACTTACTTACTTTACTAACTTGTATCACCATTGTTCGTGTTTTATAAAGAGTCTAACACAAATACTGACCTGATAGTAACATTAAGTAAGTAGTGTAAAAAGTGCGAGAAAAGGCAGTTTGTCGCATGAATGATCTCGCGACACGAGCTGCGAGCGAGTATCGTCGTTACACGAATGCGACTATGCTCTTTTGTAACACCGTGAGAAAATAAATTATAATCCAGAAAAAAACAAGGCTTATTTTCTACAATACTGCTGTACTTCACCCATTTTACATTACGCCTAAACGTCGGTAGCCTCATTTTGGAACGTAACGCATTGCCAATCTGGCTGAACGTTATTTAGCCGTATTACAAAACGGAGCCGTTTTGCAAAAGGACTAGCGATTATGTAAAATGGTGGATTGGCTGTAACACATACACCACTTGGGGTGGCTCCCATACACGTACGTACGGTCGTTTACATGAATTATCTGACCCTTTTCGATACTGATACGTCTGTTAAGGGGGTCAGATAATTCAGGAAACCGACCGTACCTATTTTATGTTTGTGTTTCCATTCGAAAAATTCCTTTTTCCTTTCGAGTTAACATACTAAAAATTAAAGAATTTGATAGCGGGAACTTCCCTGTCCATGAATCCACAAAACCTTAGTTTAATGTAGCGAAAAATATAGCACAGCATGTAGCGCTAAGCTCTTTAAAAATGTATAAATTGAATCTTAGTTAACAGTTTTCCCGATATTGACACAAACATAGAAATGTATGGCATATTATGTTTTCAGTAAACTGGGTGCAAAATTCATCAGGTAGAGAATTGGCTCTGATAAACGGATACAGTTATTACTGCGACAAACAATGTAAAAGTACCAGGCGCTGGCACTGCACCAGTAAACCGAAATGCAAAGCTAACTTCACCACCACGAAGAGCAGGGAAATTATCCGTGCCCAACTGGTGCACACTCATCAACCAAGGCAATATGTAATGCACAACGGAGTTTATATGAAAATATAAATAGATAGAACACTTACCCCATTATATCACCATTATTCGTGTTTTATAATGAGAGTAACAAATACTGACCCGGTAGTAACAATGTGCAACAAGTGCGCGAAAAGGCACTTTGTTGTAGTACATGATTTGACTTAAATAATATACTGTTTCACAGGTTTTTACTGTATTTTATTAATTACGACCGGTTTTGTTTACATACGGTTTCGGTTAAATACCTGAAGATGTGTAAACGAAACCTGTCGTAATTAATAAAATACAGTAAAAACCTGTGAAACAGTATATTATTTAAGTCTAATCATGACTCTATTTTTTAATTATTTAATAGTTGCAAAATGAATATGTATTAGTCAACATCATTATGATATATTAATGTAACAATACACATTATTTACTAAAAAAAATTAAATTTATTTATAGCTTATAATTTGTAGTATAACACTGTTGGATTTGATCTCAAGCGGTTACCAACACTAAAAAGAATTTCCAAGGACCTATAACAAATTCTACAAGTTCTCAGTTTCATAATGGCATGGATTGTTTTTAAGAACTTTATTTGTTTACAGTGATGTGGGTGCGAAATACATCTAATAAAGAGCTGGGTTTAATCAACGGATTTACTTTCTCCTGCGAGTATAAAACTGGCATCAAAATATACTGGAGATGCACTAATAATAAGAAATGTAAAGCGCGCGTTATTACGACTAATGACAAAGAAAAGGTGATAATTCGTGCCACCACAGAACACACCCATCCGCCACCCAAATATTTGATAAGAAATGGAACGTATATTAAAATTTGAAATAACAAAGTTATCTTTTTATTTTTTTACTTACTACTAAACCCGCATTTGACCTCGATCTCGCCTGATGGTAAGCGACGATGAGGTCGACGATGGAGCATGCGGGTCCAGTAAATGCCTATTCACTCTGGCCTTGAAGATCCCAAGGTTGTAGGTTTCGGGAAATACAGACGCCGGCAGGCTGTTCCATTCCTTAGCCGTTCGCATAATGAACGAAGAGGCAAATCGCTTCGTACGAGCAGATGGGATATCAACAACATAAAGATGGAACCCCTCCGCGGAATGGAGAATCTATAAGTAATAAATGTCTTTTTGTAAAGTAACTAGATACGACCAATCTGATATCATATCCTTTTTCTTAATAATGGGTAACTGTACGTTAAATATTAACTGTATTTGCATATTGTTTTAACTGTACACTTTTGGGGCGTTTATAATTATTATTCCCCACGATCGGAAGTTTTCAATAATCAAATTGCTACCTATTCACCAATAATATGGTCCTTAGCGCACTCGTTACCCAATGTACGGTATGCCAAGAAAGTGATTTACCAGTTTTGGCTAAATCTTCAATGGAAGGAAAATATCATTAATGTTCATACTTGGTAGGAACCTTCAAAGAGATGCAAGCGACAATATCCTTATTGTTCTTTGACCTCAAAATGACATTTAACCTTAGGGTGGTAAACCAATCATTTGGCCGACTGTACAGTGGACAACACATCAGGCTATACCCGTTAGTACTTTGTCGCTTTAACATTTTGACACATGCACATGAATACACTTTATTGCACAAAAATAGTATGACACAGATAGTGCGTACAAAATTAGTATGACACAGATAGTGCGTACAAAATTAGTATGACACAGATAGTGCGTACAAAATTAGTATGACACAGACAGTGCGTACAAAACGATAGCTTGATGTGTCTTCTACTGTACCTACTAGGAATTAATTATTCTGTTTAATTTCAAAATAATTTATTTTTATCTCTTGTGTTATTTTGCACAACAATTTCATTACAAAAATGATTTAATACTTGATATTTTTAAAATGCACCCTACTCCATTTCAATTAAGGTTAGGCGGTACTTCACGCCGGGACAGCTTTTAAACCTTTACCAAGCTCAAGTCCGGTCGTGCATGGAGTACTGCTGCCACCTGTGGGACGGCTCAGCTAAATACCAACTGGCTGCCCTTGACTCAGTGGAGAAACGCGCTAAGCGCCTTATAGGTGACGAATCGCTGGTGGAAGCTAGACTGCAAAGTCTGGAACATCGGCGCAAGGTTGCCTGTCTTTCGGTATTTTATAGGATACATTTCGGAGAGTGCCCATCGGAATTGCACGACCTAATTCCAGCATCTCCATTCCGCCTTCGGACTACCAGGCGCGGGGAGGGGTTCCATCCTTATGTTGTTGATATCCCATCTGCTCGTACGAAGCGATTTGCTTCTTCATTCATTATGCGAACGGCTAAGGAATGGAACAGCCTGCCGGCGTCTGTATTTCCCGAAACCTACAACCTCGGGATCTTCAAGGCCAGAGTGAATAGGCATTTACTGGACCCGCATGCTCCATCGTCGACCTCATCGTCGCTCACCATCAGGCGAGATCGAGGTCAAATGCGGGTTTAGAAGTAAATAAAAAAAAAAATAAAAAAAAAATTGTTTAGCAAACCTCCGAATTATTACACACATATTTATTTCTACAACAAGTCACCAAAGAGTTCTTTCATTTGTTATCCGTTTGTCTATGAATATAAATTGATAGTTTTTTTTATTGTACCCATATTAAATTATTTACTTTTTTATAAATGTTACTTACTTACTCCGCTGGCGCAGCGACCCGAAGTGGATCTTGGCCTCCGATACCAAAGAGCGCCATCGCTCTCTCTCCTGCGCAGTCTCGAGCCAGTCAGGCGCCCGAAGCTCCCGCAGATAAAAATAATAATTAATTAATTAATTTATAAATGTTAATTATTTTTTAATTTCAGTATCTTATGTGCAAAGCTCTAAAGGAAAAAACTTGGCAATACTCAATGGATACACTTTCTACGTCCGCCAGAAGAGCATGACCACAGAGAGATGGCAGTGTACCAGAAATGGCACTTGTAAAGCCGTTTTTACTACAAATAAACGCAAGAAAATAATTCGTAGCAGAACTGACCATAATCATCCACCACCACAGTTTTATGTTAAGAAGGGTACGTTAATAAGATTTTAAAGTTTATTTAGTTGACATTATATTGTGACATACGAGTAGTTTCAAGAGTTATGTAAAAAAATATTAGGAATCTTGTAATATATCGTTGTTTCCCATAATTTTATGTATGGACAATAAAATTTTAAAATATTCAAAATAAAATTCCGTAAGTGCCTAATTAATACAAGTGTCTTTTTAGTATTTTTCATCACATAGAGTGCCTTTACTCGTTTACTTACTTACTCGGCTGGCGCAGCGACCCGAAGTGGATCTTGGCCTGAGCGCCATCGCTCTCTCTCTCCTGCGCAGTCTCGAGCCAGTCAGGCGCCTGGAGCTCACGCAGATCCTTCTCCACTTCATCACGCTAGCGGTATCTAGGACGTCCGACCAGCCGTCGTCCGTTGGCATCCCACATACGCTCGTTTTACTGCCCGATCCTTCCCCATCCCTTGACGTGTCCGAACCATCGAAGCCGAGCAGCTTTCGTTTCTTGTTACCACAATTTACCAATGCGCCACAAATACATCCGGCAAAAATGATACATTATATATATTTTTAAATAACTTTTATATTTTTTATTAGAATAGTTAATAAATATAAATGTTTACTCGCGTAAAAGGTTGTGTGATATACTTACGTGTAGATAAGCAATGGAATCCCTCGCCTGTCGTCATCGGCTCGGTTTTCAAACTCATAACCTCTATTACATAGGTATTTTACAAGTATCAAATATAAAATACTTCATAAAAATTAAGAAATATATATAAATTTAAATTTAAATACATAAATAGCTACTCAAAAATCAAACGGTAGAAAGAAACGGAAATAGAGAATTATGACGTCACTATTCCCCAGCGCCATACAAGCAGGTCCTGGCTACATAGGACTGTTTTGCTAAAAAGGGACAGAGCGTCTTTCCAGCACTAACTTAAACCATTAATATCTCTGATGTTAGTTAAGATATCGGAAAACTAATTTTAGATCCTTCTTCAGGATCTCCATGTAGGTTGATTGATGCATTAAAAATATATTATTAAAACGCGTGATAAAAATTAATTAAAATAAAAAATAAAAACCGACTTTACTGTCGGCGACCAACAAAATAACACATAAAGCCGACTTCAGTAGAGTCCGTTTCTATTTTTTATTTTACAAGTTTTTCTCATTTAGATGCCTAATGCCCGGGATTCACGAGGCTAGATTTACGAAGCCAGGATAGCAAGTTGTGCTATTAAGCTGGCAAGCTAGTTACTCTGGCTTCTTGTACACATAACTAGCTTCATTTCTTATATGTGCCGAGTAGGACAGTAAAGCCAGACTAGAAGACAAGATACTACTTTGCTATCCTAACTTCGTAAAACTAACCTCGTGTATCCCGGGCATAATAACTTTTTTAATTCGTTTCAGTATTTTACGTAAAAAGCGCTCAGGGAAAAAACTTGGCAGTGATCGATGGTTATACGTTCTATGGCGGCAAACGCGGCAAGACCACAGATAGATGGCAATGTACTAGAATGGGTACTTGTAATGCTTTCTTTACTGCAACTAAAAATAAAGAAATACTTCGCGTCAACACTAACCATACTCATCCACCACCATCATTCACTATTAACAACGGAATGTTAATAAGATTTTAAAGAAAAAAAATATTATTAAAGAATAGAAAAATAAATTATTAATTAAAATATTGAGTTTTATATTTTCTCGTCATAGCTTCATATGAGTTTTATTACAAAATAATTATGAGATTTGTAGTTTAGCGTCTTTTTTATGTAAATAAACATATAAAGGGTCTTTCAACAAGGACGGGTCGATGTTAAAATTGAATAAAACAAGATGTGTGTGATTAACGAAATATTTTTTTTATTTGAAAGGCCCTTTTATGCCATTATGAATGGAATATAACATCGTTCAAATGTCCGCCGCGGCTTCGAATGGTGGCACGAATCCGAGAGGTCCAATTTTCAATGACTCTGCTGCATAGATCCGGCTGAATCTGAGCGATGGCCTGTGTTATGTTGGCTTTCAGGGCAACGGTCGA
The DNA here is from genome assembly GCA_947369225.1 of Hofmannophila pseudospretella. NCBI lineage: Eukaryota > Metazoa > Arthropoda > Insecta > Lepidoptera > Oecophoridae > Hofmannophila > Hofmannophila pseudospretella. The sequence continues at coordinate 3,677,216 of OX376321.1, read as the reverse complement.
TTGTGGCTTATTGGCATAGACCTGCGATTTCAGAAAACCATTGGACCACAACATTTTTGTACGCTTCACTATTTGTAATTTTAATCTTATCAAGTCATCGTCATTCATGTTGTTTTGCCAATAGTTTATTTACAGCGATTAGGTATCGGTCTGTTTTTGATGAGAATGTTAGATCAAAGCCGCGCGTAAGAATAAAAAGAGGTTTGTAGGCTTATAGTCGAATATACAGTAATTGTACAGCGCCTTCTAGTGGGGTTTTAGTTTACTACATAGCTAAATACACTTGATCTATAGAATTTAAGATGGTAGGATGAGTAGTTTAAACTAGGGGGCGCTTATTATAGTTATACTACGATCGCCTAAAATGGCGTGGCGTTAACAGAGGATAATTTTTTACACCTATGTTGGTACTATAAGGTTTCAAAACTATTTGCAGTTAAATGGGTGCGCAACGTGTATGGCAAAGAAATTGCTTGTTAATGGATATAGTTTCTACTGCAGTGTACGGAGCATCACTACTATGAACTGGTTATGTCCATCGCATAGTATTCGTAAGTGCAAAGCACGCATTATCACTTCCAATGACAAGGAAGTGATCCGGATAAATACTGAACACAATCATCCTCCAACAAAATACATCATTCGCAATGGGATACTATTTAAAATTTAAATTGTATTGATACAGTAATACCCCGCTTTACGCGACCCCGTATTGCGCGGATTCGTTACAACGCGAATTTCAAATTTCGCGCTAAATGCCCCGCTTTACGCGATTTCCTGCAAACACTGACTGGGGAATACACCACAGATTAATTTCTAGTGCGACTTGCCTCCTTGTATGTTAGCTCTGAATAGGGTATTCCCCAGAAAATGTTTTCCTTTGCGACTTGCCGTCTTTATGTTGGCTCTCCAGGTTGGTATGATAGACGATGTTTGGAAAAGACTTTGGACGTGTATTTTCGTAAACCAATGCTCATATTTTGCAATAAACAAAATTGATTTATTATGTTTATGTATTGTTTTTGAGCAGACCCCGTTATACGCGAATTACGTTTAACGCGATTTTCTCTGGAACGTATCCCTCGCGTAAAGCGAGGTATTATTGTATATGATTTTGCGAGTTATAAACAAATAAAGGACCCGACGTTTCCACAGTACGTACTCTTAGGTAACTATTATATTTAGCCACTGGATTTCCTATAAACAGGACTACTACCTAACTCTACATTACACCATATTACAAGCATGTATAAGTAAAGTGAAAATTTTGATATCTATTATTTATTTATAGTGAAATGGGTGCGTAACAAGTTTGGCAAGGATATAATAGTAGTCAATGGCTTTACCTTCTGTTTCAATACACAAAGCAAAACCACTATTAACTGGTTGTGTACAACGTATGGCAAGCGCAAATGCAGAGCTCGCATCACCACCACTAAGAATAAGGAAGTGCTCCGGGCGAACACTGAACACAATCATCTTCCACCAAGTTTCATTATTCATAACGGTGTCTTAACACGTTAACAGTCCTGTTGCCCCCCAATGGTGAGTCACGCAACTGCTTACCAGGAGTCCATGCCTCCATTGTTGGGTCACTGAAGAAAATATTTTAAATTAGTTGGTCTTGTGAAGTTTTCAATCAATTTTGTATAGGGACTGTCAACGTGTTAAAAAAAATAAGTTAAGAATTCTTTTTAAAAATAATTTATTTGACTATAAAGGACACGAAGTTTCAAAATTAGGATTAATAATTCGATTAAGTAGAACTAATTATAAGTCGGAGGTGCACACCGAGTCAATGAACTTGGAGTTTTATGCAATATTAGTTGACGTGAATGTCGTCAAACCAATACAAGTGTCACTTCGAGTTATTAATCCTACTTTAGAGTATTTTCGTCGAATATTGTTATTTCTTTACGATAAATTTTTTCAAAGCTATGGGTGTAAGTAAAAAATACCTGATATTTTAATTTTAAATAATGTCACCATTTTGTTTCGCTATGCCAGTAGTAGGAAAACTGGATTCGTATAGACACAGTCACGGTTTAACAATAATACTACAGTGTATCTTAACAAACTTTAGTATTTTACTTCTCATTTTCCTATCAAGAACACCAGTCAAATTTGAAAGTAATTCACATTTTACTACGTATATAATGAGATCACAATTTCATTTTAATTATTTATTTATAGTCAAATGGTGGTATAACAAGCCTGGAAAGGAAATGGCAGTAGTCAATGGGTATACCTTCTGCTTCAGTAGACAGACCAAAATATTATTAGATGGTTGTGTACAACGTATGGCGGGTGTAAAGCTCGCATCATCACTGCAGTGAACAGTAAATCCGACATTTAAAAGAAGTTTACATTTTGCTACGTAATGTGTGAGATCAAAATTTAATATTAATTATTTACTTATAGTCAAATGGTGGTACAACAAGGCCGGGAAGGAAATAGCAGTAATCGATGGGTATACCTTCTGCTTCAGTGGACAGAGCAAGACCACTATAAGATGGTTGTGTACGACGTATAGCAAGCGCAAATGCAGAGCTCGCATCACCACCACTAAGAATAAGGGAGTGCTCCGGGCGAACACTGAACACAATCATCTTCCACCAAGTTTCATCATTCACAACGGTGTCTTAACACGTTAACAGTCCAGATGACACCAATGGTGAGTCACGCAACTGCTTGCCAGGAGTCCATGCCTCCATTGTTGGGTCACAGAACAATATATTTTAAAATAGTTGGACTTGTGAAGTTGTCAAACAATTTTGTATGTCTATTATATCGTCTTTCCTTTTAGTTTATTTAGTTATCATCTATTTACTTATTCGTCTATAGTCTATACAATATCATTTCATTACCATTTCAGCACATAACTTTACATTTTTACGTCTAGATTATCGTTGCTTGGTTTCCGCCTCCGACCTCGACCGGCTAAAGCAGAATATCAGCGCCATGCTCTAGACTACTCTAGAGCACAGGTTCTCAAACTTATTTCGCCCACCGCCCACTTTAAAAATAAAATCCATCTGTTGCGCATTTTAAAATCAGCTATTGTAATTATTATTTTTAAACGTGCCGTATCCTATTTCTGAATTCAAAATGAGCCTTATTAGTGAGAGCAATTAAAACGCACATGCCTACTTAATCACATTTAAGAGTATTTTTATTTTTATTTCAAAGCTTTGAATTTACATCTAATCTATCTAATGTAAAGGATGAATCTGATGCACTTTAACGAGTTTGATAATATCAGGCTCGAATTTACTTAAAAACAGCTGTTAGTCGCTTGCACAAATCGCGTTGTTCTTGTTTGCTACAAACACAGTACACGGCACGGGCTAAGAAAGCCGTGACAAATAACCAGGGTAGGAATACGATCGAAATTAATGATGTAGTTGTGGTGGGTATTTAATCTTAAATTGAAATATCAGGAAAATAACTTAACATTTTTTTTTTGCCTTTTATTTTAAAATCAGCTATCGCCACCCTATATAGACCGCCTTAACGCCCCCCAATTTGTTTGGGCCTTCTACCTGAAGGCCTCCAGCGCCCACAAGGGGGCGTTATCGCCCACTTTGAGAAAGACTGCTCTAGAGTATGGCATTATGCTGAGCTGAGACCTATTTGGTGCTGCAGCATGTACGCCGTCCATTATTATTAATTTAGTTGTTTAAGAATATATTGTATAATATATCCAATAGTGGAATTGCATGTGTGCTGCAATCAACAAATAAACGTTTTTCTTCTTCTTTTATTAAAATTTAAATTACTTGCTCCGCTGGTACAACGACCCGAAGTGGTTAACTACAAAACAATACAATGTTTCGATAATGTGTAAAAATAATCGTAGACCATTTATTTAAAAACTCAATCAAAATACACATTATAATACAAAATCTAAAGTTATTTATTACTACAGACCCTAAGTGAGTACCCCTGGCTCCAGCCGAAGGTACCTATTATACAATATGTATCATTACAGGACCGTATCACTTAATCTCGCCATAGCCTACTTTAGCGGGTCATTCTCCATCTTATATTATAGGTAGTTCGAGGTTAAGTTATGCTATCGTGTATATAGTGATACGATCAGGGTTTTCCACTTCGGATAACCATCAAAATCTTTCGATCTTTCGAGATCGAACAGCGAATAAGAAAGTGCTCAGGATAATCACTGCACATCACCGTCCTCCACATAAGTACATCATTTGCAATGGTGTCTTATTTAAAATTTAAATTACTTAATTGTTTTAAGAAATTAATTTGTTAACTACAAAGGACACAATATTTTGATAGTAATTTCCTAGCTGTATATATTGCATTTGCAAGTGTTTTAGGTACTCTTAATTATGAACGAACACTGAACACAATCATCTACTTCCGCCATGGTGTTTTGATTAAAATGAAAATTATACCATCTTTAACTTTGTCTACTATTACTTTAAGGACACAATGTTTAATGTTTAGGTATGTTTTCTGCGGAATAATTAAAAAAAAACCATTACCTATTATTTTGTTATGCCCCTGGTTTTCTATAGACATTATATAAGTTAGTTTAAAGTGAGATTTTTTTACACGGACCTTAATACAAGTTGAGGTATGCAGTCAGGTTTTAATTAAGTTTACATTATAACATTTAAGGACGTGTGAAGCCAAACTTCAATAATTATTATTCCTTTGCAGTCAAGTGGGTACATAACATGTCTGGCAAAGAAATTATAGTAGAAATGGATATACCTTCTGCTTCAATGCACGGAGCAATACCACTATATCTTGGTTGTGCACAACTTATGGCATATCTAAGTGTAAAGCTCGTATTACTACTACTATGGACAAGCAAGTGCTCCGAGCGAACACTGAACACAATCATCTTCCACCAAGGTTCATTATTCGCAACAGGAATTTGTTTAAAATTTAAATTATATTATACTATCTAAGAATTAACTATGTTAACTTTGACTATAAGGACAATCGTTCAGGTCTGGACAGGTGTATAAAAAATTACAATATCATGTTTGTTTATTTGTTTCGCCGCAGGATTCAGTTTAGAGATAGAGTAATTTAAAGTATAAGTTATTGTTTGTTTGTTATACTACTCATTTTCCCATCAAAAGCTCCAGTCAGGTTTGAAATAAGTTCACATTATAACATTTAAGAACGTGTATGTAAGGTCAAACTTCAATATTTATTATTCCTTTGCAGTGAAGTGGGTGCGTAACATGTCTGGCAATGAAGTGGCACTAGTCAATGGATATACCTTCTGCTTCAATGCACGGAGCAATACCACTATTTATTGGTTGTGTACAACGTATAGCATATCTAAGTGTAAAGCTCGTATTACTACTAGTATTAACAAGCAAGTGCTCCGAGCGAACACTGAACACAATCATCTTCCACCAAGTTTCATCATTCGCAACGGGATTTTGATTAAAATTTAAATTATACCATCTAAGAAATAACTATGTAAACTACTATTAATGTAGTTATATTTTCAGCGGAACACTTGTATTTTTTTAATAAAATTTTAAAAAAAAACACATTTTGTTTCGCCACTGGTTTCAGTTTAGAGAGCGATCTTTTACACGGTGAAATAATAATTATTATTATTTATTAAAATACTATTAAAAGCCTAATATAAAAATAAAATAATTACAAGATAAAAATAGTAATAAAAATAAAAATAAAATAAGTTTACAATCATTATAGGTTCTGTGCTACAAAAACGAAGTTAGCCTACTTTCGGTTGGCGCTCCGGTGTACAGACCCAATTCTTAAAATTCAGACTGTCCCAGTCGTCAATTACTGCTTGGAGTATGCTGTTGTCAGAGGCACGCAACCTGCTCCAGAAGGAGGCCTCGCGGGCTCTGACAACAGCATAAAAGTACCAGCATAAACCCGTGCGTCAGCAAACATGCCCCAAGCGCTACAAAATCGTGGCAACCACATAAGAGTGCTAAATGCACCATTGTATTGCTTATGGTGCTATACGAATTCCTCCAATAGATTAGATTAGAAATATAAAGTATACTTTAATATCTATTTTTTTTGTCTTCTCATTTTTCTATCGACAGGAGCTGTCAGGTTTGAAATAAGTTTACATTATAACATTTAAAGACGTGTATGTGAAGTCAAACATCAATGTTTATTGTTCTTTTGCAGTCAAGTGGGTGCGTAACACGTCTTGTAAAGAAATGGCACTAGTTAATGGATATACCTTCAGCTTCAGTGCACGGACCAACACAACTATCAATTGGCTATGTTCATCGCATGGCGGACGCAAGTGTAAAGCTCGCATTATCACTACGGTGAACAAGGAAGTGCTCCGGGTGAGCACTGAACATAATCATCTTCCACCTAAATACATCATTCGCAATGGAATTCTTATTAAACTTTAAATTACTTACTTACTTACTCCGCTCGCATCATCACTACAGTGAACAAGGAAGTGCTCCGGGTGAACACTGAACATAATCATCCTCCACCTAAATACATCATTCTCAATAGAGTTCATGTTAAAATTTATATTTTTAAATTATTTTTTTGTTAACTATAGACTAAAATAATGTAAAAATGTGTAAAATGTATGTGTAAAGTGTGTGTAAAAATACCAAAAACACTCATAGTACCATTTATTTAACAAGTCAATTAAAATACACATTATATAATACATAATGTATAGATATTTATTACTACAGACCCCTTACAGTACCCCTGCCCAGTCCGATGATACCTATTATATTATTTATTAAGCTGGCATCATGGTTTCCACGTTGGATAGCCATCAAAATATTTGGACGAGGAAAGATCCAGAGCGAGAGTCACCGCCTCTCTTCTTTATTCGTTGATACGGTCCTTAATATTAAAATTATTTATTCAGTCTAAAATACCGTAATTTAAAATTAAATCTGAAAGTATTTCGAACAAAAATGGATACAATGATTTTCCTATGAGAAGACAGCACCCAATGACGTTTGAAATAAATATTTCAGCACGTTTATGCGAGGTCAATAAAAGGTATTTATTATTTATTTGCAGCTTATGTCATCTGGCATAAATTTGACATTCTTTGTTTTACTTTTCATTTCTTTATCGATAGCTCCAGTCAGATATGAAATAAGTCTACGTTATACCATTTATTAAAAATAAAGGACATACGTGGGTCAAACTAAAATATTTATTATTCATTTGCAGTGGTGTGGGTGCGTAACAGGACTGGCAAAGATATGGCACTAGTCAATGGATTTAGCTTTTTCTTCAGTACACGGAGCTACAGCACTATCACTTGGGCATGTTCATCGCATAGTTGGCGCAAGTGTAAAGCTCGTATTATCACCACTATGGACAAGGAAGTGCTGCGGGTGAGCACTGAACATAATCATGTTCCACCAAAATATATAATTTGCAATGGAGTGTTTATTAAAATTTAATTATGTTTTAAGAAATTCTGTTAGTTTTACTGCTATCACTAGTTAATAACTAATATTATAAAATTAGCTAATTGTATTAGTTAATAGTGCAACGCTCGCAAGTATTACTATAATGAACAAGTACATAAGTATAATTGTTGCGGGAGAATATTGAATCCAATTATTTTCCGTAAAATTACGTCGCTGATCACTCGATCTGTCACTATTTTGGTATTAATTAGGTGCTAATTTAATTAATTAAATTATTATTTCGTTAGGTGTGTGTGTATATAGAAGTAAAAGGTATTTTTTTTGTTTTAATATCTGCGTTTACTAGAAGAGTGAGATACTATGATTTACTACTCCATTTTTTACAGATAACATAAGTCAGTTTCAAAATAAGTCTACAATATTATGTAAGTATTTTTGGATAAACTTTAATATTTATTATTTATTTACAGTTCAATGGGTGTATAATACCTCTGGAAAAGAAATAGCACTAGTCAATGGATATAGTTTCTACCGTAGTCGTCGGTGCCTCTCCACTGACCACTGGTTGTGTACAACTTATGGCACACGTAAATGCAAAGCTCGTATTATCACCGCTAAGAACAAGGAAGTGCTCCGGGCGAACACAGAACACAATCATTTTCCATCAAAACACATAATCCGTAACGGAGTATTGATTAGGGTTTAACTTTAAAGTGTTATTTGGAAATACTTTTTATTTATTTATACGAGTACTTACATGACAAAATTTGGAGATATTAATTAAATGTATCATTTAGTTAGTGTATTGATAACTACATTTTTTTCAGTATTAATTATGTATTATTTTTTTATAATCAAACTAGCACAGAAAGCCCAACCCAAATGTAATTTTGAAGCCCGCGTGGAATGCCTTCTGATTCTTAACATCGAGCCTTCCAATATGTGCTTAGTTACTTCGTTCATATGGTATTTGATCATATGTGGACGAACATTAATATTCATTATTTACTTACAGTTCAATGGGTGTATAATAAGTCTGGAAAAGAAGTAGCACTAGTCAATGGATATAGTTTCTACTGTAGTGGTCGGAGCATCACCACTAATTACTGGCTATGTACAATGTATAGCGCACGCAAATGCAAAGCTCGTATCATCACCACCAAGAACAAGCAAGTGCTCCGGGCGAACACTGAACACAATCATCTTCCAACAAAGCACATTATTCGTAACGGAATTATGATTAAGGTTTAAAGTGTAAATTAAAAAAAAAAGATTTCATTAATTATACACGACATAACATTTATATTTAGAGAGTTTAATTAATGTATCATTAAATTTCATTGTGTGTACCTATAGGTGTATTAATTTTTGTATTTAATCAAATAAAAACCAATTTTGATTTACTGCTTGTTCTCCTAAAGACAATATTAGTCAGGATCAGAGTAAGTCTACATTTCTACAATTTTGGACAAATTAATTTTTACAATATTCATTATTTCTTTACAGTTATATGGGTACATAAGATGTCTGGAAAAGAAGTAGCACTTGTCAATGGATATAGCTTCTATTGTAGCAGTCGGAGCAACACCACTAATCACTGGCTATGTACAACGTATCCCAAATGCAAAGCTCGTATCATCACCAGCAAGAATAAGAAAGTGCTCCGGGCGAACACTGAACACAATCATTTTTCACCAAAACATATCATCCGTAACGGAGTTTTGATTAAGGTTTAAAGTGTACTTTCGCCAAAAAAAGGAATTTAATTTAATTAAGAATATACGATAAAACATTTCAAAAGTGAAATGAAATGAATCAAACTGAATTGAATTATTTATTTGGTTTTGGTTTTAAGTTAAATTAGGTAGGAGAGTAATAATATTTTGAATAAATAAAGTTGTAGAATTTTTTTCATATTAAGACACTTTCTTTACAATAGTCTGTCCAGTTTTAATAAGTCTACAACAATCTTATATAACAGAAACTTAAATATAAGAAAATATAAATATTTTTTATTGCACACCCGTCCTGGGTGGAAACATACTCGAACAACAACAAATAATACTAAACAATGTCCGAAAAGTGGCCTTATTACTTACTTACTCTTACTCCGCTGGCGCAGCGACCCGAAGTGGAGTTGGCCTCCGATACCAAAGAGCGCCATCGCTCTCTCTCCTGCGCAGTCTCGAGCCAGTCAGGCGCCCGGAGCTCCCGCAGATCCTTCTCCACTTCATCGCGCCAGCGGTATCTGGGACGTCCGACCGGACGTCGTCCGTTAGGGCGTCCCACATACGCTCGTTTAACTGCCCGATCCTCCCCCATCCTAGTGATGTGTCCGAGCCATCGGAGTCGAGCCGCTTTCGTCTCTCCTATAATGTTCGGCTCGTTCACCATCTCTTCTATCTCCCTATTCTTTCTCATCCTCCACCCTCCATCTTCCTTCTTAGCTGGTCCCAGAATCTTCCTCAATATCCTCCTCTCGGTCACCAAGAGTCTGTTTTCTTCCTTTAAGGTTAGTGTCCAAATCTCGCATCCATACATCAAGATCGGTCTGATGACAGCCTTATTGCTAAATATTAATTATTTACTTCCAGTGAAATGGGTGCATAACACGTTTGGCAAAGAAATAGCATTGGTCAATGGATACTGTTTCTGCTATAATGTACAAAGCCTCAGTACGATTAACTGGGGTTGTACAATGCATAGCTCGAGCAAATGCAAAGCTCGTATCATCACCACGAAGTACAAGGAAGTAATTCGGATGAACACTGAACACAATCATCTTCCACCACGTTACATCATTCGTAACGGAATTATAATTAAAATATAAAAATAATCATTAAAAAGAGTTAATTATTTCGTTAGTTTTTGTTTCGAGAGTAAATTGATTTATTATTTATTCGTTAAATGTTTTCACAATTAAACAATGTTTGAACATTATTCCACTCTTTTGTCACTCGTTTTCTTGGAATATTTTTGTCCGTCAGAAAAAATATGGCATGTAGAATAGTGGGTATAGGTATTTCATAATATAAAAACTTTAATACGTCGTTTTAGGTAAACCTTGTTTATGATTTTCTTTTAGTCATATGGGTGCGCAACGTACATGGCAGAGAAATTGCTGTTTGCAATGGATACAGCTTCTACCGTGGAGTACGTAGTGCAACTACTGATAACTGGATATGTTCATCGCAGAGCGCGCGCAGGTGCAAAGCGCGCATCATCACTACAATCTCCTCATTCGCAGGAACGAACAAGGAAGTGCTCCGGGCGAACACTGAACACAATCATCTCCCACCAAAATTAATCATTCGCGATGGAGTTTTAATAAAAATAAATTGTATAAATTTGAAAAAATGATGAGGAATGTAACGGTAACGATATATATGTTTGTATAGATTTATTCAACATGTTTTCTTAAGTATTACATTTACATGTCACTAAAAATACCTTGTCGGTGTTGCATGCTGGCTTAAGATATAGTTCTTATATATTTGATAATATTTCATGTTAGCAATATTAATTAATATTGCTAACATGAAATATTAATAATAGTATTTAATTATATACAGTATGGAACATATTTTCGACGGTCCCATCACAAACAGACGTATCTCAATTTTGTTAAATCTAAAAACGTAACATGTTACATATACGCTGTCTACGCCCGGAAACCGGCTACGGTGAGAGGGAAGCGCGAGGGGAGCCCGCGCCGCCATCGTCAGACCACTAAACACACTCGCCGTGAGCGCACGTTGCTTTGTCAATTTTTATAAGCATCCACATTGTGAAGCTCGCACATTAAACTTATATTTCATCGAAGAATCATCTTTAACTTGTTCTCAACAAGTTTTGGCGACCGTGACAGGACTCCAGCGCTCCACAAAGTAAGCCCGTTCCTACATCTACTAATCCTTTCTTTTCCAGGTTCATTTTGTGTTGATAATGTTGGTGTGTTTCTCGAACTTACGTTAACTTACCGTCATTTGCATAAATGCAATTTCGTGCTAAGTTACTGTTCTATACCTACTTTTCTGCTAAAAAGATTATTAATTCGTAGTTTTCCGTTATTGCATTCAATTATAAGCTGCATTATCGTCCTATTGAAAATATTTAGTGCTATATAAGTGAAATTAAAATACATACGTATACAATTAGAATACATAAAATTGATAATTAATTTCAAAATAGATACTAATTTCACTTGTATACGACAAATTACCTAAAGTACATTGAAATAATATCTATATCCTGCTTAATTCGTCTACCTACCTACTTATCAGTGCATAATTGTATCTACTTGCTGTGCCGACTTCCAATTACGATTAAAGTCGTTTCTATCACGCTTTTTCCAAATTATTTTGCAACAATATCACTTTTTTGGCCTAATTTGTTCACTTGCAGTACACACAAACCCTGCTTGCAACCCTGCTTGCTTCTGCTTTGGCATTGTTTCTGCAGATATTTTCCTGATCAATTCCAGGTCGCAAGGAGAACGGTTGGGTGACGAGCGGCTGCCGACGGCTGCAGGCGGATCAGCTGATACTGCTTACCTGCTATATTCTGCATTCCTAGCGCAAAACTGGTTTGTTGTTATCGCTGGTTGCGGACTGCATTGAAGGTCAGATATATTTTCCTATAGCGTTGCATAGAAATTTATTTGTAGTTATTTTGCATTGTTTACGTGAATATGCCGGAAGACAATTTAACGATTAAAAAGGCAAAGAGGCACAATTAAGCAGCGACTTGCCGTGTTTAAAAGGTTTTTAGAACCTTATTTAGCTGGCGATTTTCAACCAACTATATTACAATTAATTATTTATTTAACTCTCTTCTTTTTTCTATTTATAAGTTTCTATTGAGTATTTGTATGCTACACCATGTGGTAGAAAGTAGTGATACTATATTAAAATTTAAGAACTCTGTATGTACGGCACCTACTTTCAACAAATAAACTATTTGATTTGATTTGATTGATACAATTAAATGAATTGTCGTTACGATTAAATATAGCTTTTTCTAATTTTGATCAGATTCAGTCCGAAATAGAGGAAATAGAGAATGAGCCACAAAAACAGTTTAACGAAAGGGAGGAGTTGAATTTACAAACAATGACAACCAAACCTTCTTAGTACGTGCTCTGTTAGACAGCGGAAGCCAGTCTTCTTTTTTGACCGCATCGGCGAAGAATAGGATTGGTTATCGCCGTTCTGGTACTTCTTCTCCTAGCTGTTTAACAGGCCTTAATAATACATAATTTAAAATTACTGAAGGTGTCAATCTTGAAATAAAATCGCTACATCATTCTTTTACTACAAATGTCAATTGTTTAATTGTTCTCGTCATTACTAACAAACTTCCAAATAGTGAAATAAAAACTCACGTTAATATTCCTTCTCACCTTCGTCTAGCAGATCCAGGTTTCTGACATCCCTCGGAGATTGATTTGCTTCTTGGAGCGGACGTCATTTCACCGGGTCAGGTGAAATTAGGGCCCAATAAACCTATTCTTCAAGATTCCGTTTTAGGGTGGCTGGTGGCTGTCCCACAGGAGGCAGGCAAGTCCATAACAATAAAGTCCAATATAATTTCAATCAAGAAATACTAATACAAAACACAAAAAATATCAAACAACAATTTTGGGAACTCGAGGAGAGTCACCTACTTCTAAAGTTTTATCTAGCAAAGACATGATCTGTAAAGATCACTTCGTCAAACCTCGTATTAACCGTAGCGATGACGGAAAATTTTGTGTGCAAATGCCCCTTAGGGAATCTGAAAAGGTTTTAGGGGATTCATATAAAATAGTTAAGAAGGATTTTCTAAAAAAAACAGTATTTCAATAAAATTCAATCAAAAATAAAACTTAAAACTAAACCTCCATAATAACATCTGTATGTAACTCATGATTATGCATGAATAAATGAATTATGAATTATGGCCTACTTGAAAAGAATACACCTTTTAAGGAACACAATCTAAAAAATCCTGACTCTAGACAGACTGGTGTACTAACTACATCAGAACTAGAGTCGTCTCTAACTTACCTGATGAAACAATCACAACATAAATCATTCGGTGATTATATTAAAATATTAGCTAAAAGTAAAAAAATACCTGCAAAATCTTCCATCGAGCGACATAGTCGCACAGGCGACTAAGCTCAAAAAAAAAAGAATTAAAAAAAAACTTTAATTTTATCACTTGATCCTTTTCTTGATGAGGATGGAATTCTTCGAGTGGGAGACCTATTCAACAATCTTCAGCTAATTATCTTAAAAACATCCAGCTTTACTACATCCAAGTCATGCGTATTCTTCTTCTAAGTCGTATTCCTCATTGTTGAGGGTCGTGATCATTCTAAGAAATTAATCACATAGAACGACTCTCGTGGCAGATTTAATGGGGTGGTTTGCCATTGCCTTTCCCATTTCACACACTGGTTATCTCAGTATGCAGGTTTCCTCACGATGTTTTCCTTCACCGTCAGAGCAGTCGGTAAGTCGGTAAGTCTTCCGAAAAAACCGAAAAACTCATTGGTACATGGCATTGCCTGGTTTCGAACTCGGGACCTCCCGCATGGGAGTCCGACATCCTAGCCACGACGCCACCGACGCTCTTATGTCATGTCATGCGTATACACAACTGCTATTTTAATAAAAACATTTAAGATTGTTACACGGTGGACCTCAGCTATTATTGAATTCTATACGTGAAAGATACTGGTCAATTATAGGTAGAATTATAGCTAGGAACACTGTGAATGCGTGTATGATTTGTAAACGCATGAAGGCTTAAGACATGTGTCCTATTATGGGTACGTTACCTTCTCAAAGGGTTACACCGGGTTTTCCATTTGAAGTTTGTGGCGTTGATTTTGCGGGACCACACTACTTAACCGATCCTAATGGCCGCGGTTGTAAAATAACAAAAGAAAGTGCTAATTATTTGTGCCTCTACATATTACATATTAGTCTTTAATCTACTTAAATAAACCTAACTACAAATATTTCTTACATGCATCTAACGTTTGATTTCGCAACGGCAAAAACTCCCACGAATGTTTTTCAATAATGGTTCGAATCCTGCGTGCGGCGAAATAGGAAAATTTATCTTTTTTTAATGCTTTATTACACAGAGTGCGCGGCCAGTGGTGGCATCAAATTTGTTTTTTACTCCAGCTTATTCTCCGACTTTCCAAAATTATCACTTCTTTTCTAAAACGAATTTTAGGCAATACTTACTTACTCTTCTAACGTTCGAGGAACTATCGACACTGTTTGCTCAATTTCTCCCCGACCCCTCCCTCCCCAGCGACGTCCTAAGCCGAGGTCCGTACCCACCTGGGTGCCCTTAGGCAGTCGCTTCTTATAGTAGTTTTTAAGTGCTCCTCTAGGCTGGAGCGCATTTAGCGCTCGCCCCAAAAAACCCGGTGAAGCTGTAAAGGTCATTAGGACCAACAGCAATTATCAGTACGAAAAAAAAAAACTGTTTGCTCAAATTGAGACAATCCTTAATTCCCGTCCTTTAACTCCTTTATCATCAGACCCACATGATTTGATCCACTAATAAAGCCAGGACACTTCTTGGTGGAACGAGCGCTGACTTCACTGCCGTCCCCGATGCCCCGATATACAGACTACAAAGATACGAGTTTCTCGAGCAACTCCGTCCACACGTCTGGCAGCGCTGGCGGTGAGAGTGAACTTTTTAATTTGGCTGAACTACAACAACGCTGTAAATGGAAAACTAGACAGCCAGAGCTTCGTGTCGCCGACATGGTCGCGTGATAAAGAAAGACCATCTGCATCATGAAATAGCCACTTGGACGTGTCTACCGTCTGTATTCTGGAGTTGACGGCGTGTCCAGAGTTGCAGAATTCTACACCGTCATAGGTATCATACGAAGAGCGCTGACTTCAAATTTGCCGTTACTCCCGCCGCGCCCTCATACCACGCCGCAAGCTGTCCCGCTCCCGCTTTTAAAACGAGAGCGGGACAGCTTGCTTAAATAACGGTCGACGACGGCAAACTTGAAATAGACGGCTAGTACTTTACCTATATATATTTTTTAATTTGCTTTATATTTCATCTTTCTCTTCAGTTAATGGCAATTTCGAAGATACGAATTCTGCGAATGACGTGTTACCTTTCATTATCATTGACGATCACGGTTTACCATGTAATGATTTGTTCACAGTAACCTGGGTACGCACCAAGACTGGAAAGAAACAGGCACTAATAGATGGATTTACTTACTTTTGCGACTCTCGGAATAAAAGTACAGATCACTGGCTGTGTACATCGTCCGGCACTGGTCGCAACTGTAAAGCGCGCATTATCATGTCCAAGGATAAAGTAGTGATTCGCGCGAACACTGAACACAACCATCCGCCGACTAATTATGTTATTCGTAACGGAGTCATCATTAGGTACTAATTTTGCCACAAGCAGTTTGCATTATTATTATCATCATCATCATCAGCCCCTGTCGTCCCACTGCAGGGTATAAGTCTCCTCTCTTTTGTGCCACCCTATACGATCCTGTGCTAATCGCATCCAGGTCTTCGATGCGACTTTGGTGATGTCATCCGCCATCTAGCTGCTGGACGACCTACTCCTTTTCCCCGACCTTGGACACCACTCAGTGAGGGCTCTAGTCCACCGGCCATCACCACGTCTAACCAAGTGTCCCACCCATCGCCACTTTAGCGTCGCAACCCGCTAACCGCTCTAGGACTTTTGTTCGTTGTCGGATCGCTGTGTTGCGGATCTTGTCCATTAGGGTGATGCCTAACATGGCACGCTCCATGGCCCTTCGTTTGGTCTTCAGGCATTGTGGCATTTTTCTGTCCCTCAAGATGTCATCGAGCTTGCTTATTATTATGAGGATGCAATTAAAATTAAATATGATTAAGACAATTATCCGTCGGCAACAAGGAATTTGAAATTCATCCTAATTGTAGATTGCTCGCTAGAGTAGTTTTATATGGAAACCCCGTCTGCCAGTTGACGCAAGCGCTATTAGCATTTTCCCATACATTAGTCGGGCATTGAAATGTCAAATGTATGAAATTTATGCCTATAGGGTAAACTCGTGGCTCGCTGACAGTGCTCACATCATTGTTCTAGAAGCGAGGGCGCTTAGAAGTCCGATTTCGGAAAAATGTTATGCAGTCTTTCTTATGAGGTAATTTTGTATAGTGCCCATTATTATGACGAAAGAAAAGAAAGGTGGTTCAAGGGAACTGAACATAACAATCACTTTGAAAATTCTTGCGATAGGTATGTCAAGTGATTGAGGACTTCAAATCATTATAGTGGTAATGCTCGGATTCGCCTTACGTTTTTTCTTCCTTCGTAGAATAGTAAAAGTTACAATACTTTTTACTAAATAATAATAATTTGAACTAGGTACTTTCAGACCAAATCGTTTAAGTTCATAATGATTACTTTACCAAAATGACCACTTTCCCAGAGTGATTAAATATCACTTTATTAATTTAATTAACTATCCAAGAAATTAATTAGATTTTGATGTTTTCTGAATCCCAGGTTTTCTTAGGAATTTCAATGGCTATTAAATATACTAATTACTAGATACGTGATTATTATAAGGAATTAAAATAAAGATTTTCAACAATCCATAGTAATTTTATTATTTCTTAAACTGTTGTTATGAAGTAGTATCACTAGTAACATGGGGGATATCTTGACTTTTCTTTAATGGTACTAAAGATACAAAGTTGTGTCACTTGTACCATCAATGGTACTAGTCAATGGTACTACTGATCTAATGGCAAAATTTCAATATTTCAATTATTTTTCTGTTAGTTAGGTTAGGTTGTTAGACTCCTGTTTTCGCAAACACACAAGTGATAATTTATGCCTGTATTTTATGTGAGATAATAGTTTATAATTGATTATTACCACGTAATGATGGTCATAGAGCTTAGGTAACAAGTAATAATAACAATAATTTCAGTTTGTGACTTAGATTTTATTCTTTATGTAAGATAGAAATACATACTCGTAAGTAATTAAAATTTCAACGTTTTCAACAATTTTAGATCATT
The DNA here is from genome assembly GCA_947369225.1 of Hofmannophila pseudospretella. NCBI lineage: Eukaryota > Metazoa > Arthropoda > Insecta > Lepidoptera > Oecophoridae > Hofmannophila > Hofmannophila pseudospretella. The sequence continues at coordinate 3,659,734 of OX376321.1, read as the reverse complement.
ATCCCTATTTATAAAAAACTTTACTTATAGATAATTTAAATTAATTTGTGGGTTGGTATAATATCAACTTTACGGTCCTACTCGTAGATTATGAAATTTTCTATTAATTTTTTATTTGGTTATTATTTATCTTTCATCTTTCTCTTCGGTTAATGGCAATTTCGAAGATACGAATTCTGAGAATGACGTGTTCATGTTTCATTATCATTGTCGATCACGTTTTACCAAGTAATGATTTGTTCACAGTAACCTGGGTACGCACCACGACTGGAAAGGAACAAGCACTACTAGATGGATTTACTTACTTTTGCGGCTCTCGGAATATAAGTACAGATCACTGGCTGTGTACATCGTCCGGCACTGGTCGCAATTGTAAAGCGCGCATTACCATGTCAAAGGACAGAATAGTGATTCGCGCGAACACTGAACACAACCACCCGCCGGCAAATTATGTTATTCGTAACGGAGTCTTCATTAGGTGCTAATTTTACTTCAAGCAGTTTGCATTATTAATGATAAAAAAATAAAAAATAAATATAATTAAGACAATTATCCGTCGCCCTTTCAGACCAAATCGTTCAAGTTCATAAAGACTATACTTTCAAAAAATGACCACTTTACCAGAATGGTTAAATATCACTTTATTAATTGTACCCAATAATTCGTACATTATGTATGGACCTTTGAAGTTTTCTGATATATTTTTTTTGTTTTCTATCTTTACTACCTAGCTATTAAAATAGGTAACAAAGGTAAGGTTTCAATTTAAACATTAATGTCTTTTCTATGGGTTAGGTTAGGTTGTTGGGTTCCTTTTTTCGCATTTATACATAACTGGTCCTTTATGTAGAATAATGATTTATGCAATTGCTACGTAATGCTGGTCATTTTAATTTTATACTTATCTAAATTCTAAGTGCTGTATAGTATTCGTTTGAAAACAATAACGGCCGGTAATATGGGTCAATACGGTTTTCGTAGAGATAGAAGATACGTAAGTAGGTACATGTTTTTTGTGTTACACAAGTTCACTCGCCCCGAACGAGGCCGAAGTGAAGAATTGTAGCGGTGTGTGAACGTGTGTTTTTAAAAAAAAAACAATAATTTAAATATTAATAAATCCAAAAAAATTAATGTAATAATAATTTGGTCCTTTAATTTCAGTTCTTATACTATCTATCTTTAACTGATTAATGTTTTTTTCTTAGTTACCTTTGTACGTAACGCGTTTGGAAAAGAGATAGCACTGGTCAATGGCTATATTTTCTACTGCCGAGTACAGCGTAAGTCTTCAGATAATTTTCAATGTACAATGTGTCGATGTAAATTAAACGATGTACTATTAATTCGAATTTGAAGTACATTATACATATTTGTTCCAGTAATATAAATTGTTAATACTTTTTCAGAAAGCGTACTAAGAAGAAGCGATAGAAACTTTATAAGTTTTGCATAACACTTTAATTAATATAAGTACATATAATAAGGATTTCGTTTCATATGAAAATATTGAGTTACCTTTGTAAACATTATTTTTAGGTCAACTCTGTAATAAATAGAAGAATACTAAGTAGAAGAGATCCTTATAACTATAAGAGGTCTTATAATTATAAGTATTCAGTTCTAAGATCATAATAACTAATCGAAACTTTATTCTTTAGTAACCTGGGTACGTAACATGTCTGGAGAAGAGATAGCACTGGTAAATGACTATACTTTCTACTGCGGAGTAAAGTGTAAATCTACAAATAATTGGAAATGTACAATGTCTCAATGTAAAGCGCGCATCATCATGACAAAGGAGAAGAAAGTGGTTCGCGTGAACAGTGAACACAATCACCCGCCGCCAGCGTTCATCGTCCGTGATGGACAATTAATTAGACTTTGAAGAGTACTGTATTATTGTTATTTTACTCTTGTCAGTGTCAAAATTATCTTATTACTATAGGGAATGTATAGTTTTACTGATGAATACCATATGCGCTAATACCAGTGGTATACCAATACCAGTGCGCAGTGGACAGTTAATTAGCATTTGATTTTTTTTTGTTATAGTCACTTGAACTTATTAATATTAAGTTTTCTTGTTTTTTTTTTTAAGTTTTTATAAAAGATCGATTTTGTTTTATTTCACTTCATAATACTTTCGCAATGAAGTATCTTCTTTACAATATTTAAATAGCTTTTTAATTATTATTAGATTCTATGATCACTAGGTACTTACTTTGCTAGGCCGGCATAATAAAGATAGCCTTGGCACCTACCTATACAGTCCGCTGAGTTCTCAGAATTTTCTTGTTAATTGTAGATAAATGATACTAAGTAGAAGCGATACAGACATTGCACTATTGTAAATTATAGTGCATTTTGGTTACGTTATTATAATTAATTAAGATAAAAAGGATTTGATATTTACTCTCTGTAATAAATAGAACAATGTACTAAGTAGAAGAGATCGAGGCTTTATAAATTATTATTTTCATTTCTAAAATCGTAATAACATTCACAAATTTTTTTTTAAGAATATAATTTTTTGATTTATCCTGAATAGTTTGGCTTTTTGTTATGTCACTGTAAATATTAAAAAATTCACTTACCCTTGCAAATATTATTTCAATGTCAATTCTGTAATAAATATAATAATGTATTAAGTAGAAAAAAATCGAGGCTTTATAAGGTTTTTTTTTATTTTCAGTTCTAAACTCATAGTAACTGATCGTTTTTTTTCTTTAGTAACCTGGGTACGTAACGAGTCTGGAAGAGAAATAGCGCTGGTCAATGGCTATACTTTTTACTGCAGAATAAAGTGTAAATCTACAAATAATTGGCAATGTACTATGCATAAATGTAAAGCGCGCATCATCATGACAAAGGACAAGGAAGTGATTCGCGTGAACAGTGAACACAATCACCCGCCGCCAGCGTTCATCGTCCGTGATGGACAATTAATTAGACTTTGAGGAGGATTGGGTTAGTAGTGGTAGATCCTAATGTGAAGGATCGCCTGCGGTGGTACCACCCTCTTATCTATTTCTGCCGTGAAGCAGAGATGCTTGCATTTCTGTGTTTCGGTTTGAAGGGTAAGAGAGCCAGCGTAATTTCCAGCACATGAGGCAATCCATCTTAGTCCTCAAGGTTAGCAGCGCATCAAAAACCCTCTAATATTAATACAGTGAGGTGAGATGTCTATGGGCGACGGTGATCACTTACCATCAGGTGGCCCGTTTGCTCGTCTGCTCTCCTTATTTAATAATAATAATAAATAATCAATACAGCAATTTACACTTGTCTGTTTCAAAATTATCTTAATAAGGAAATGTACAGTTTTGATGAAGAATGAAATAAAATATTCAATCATCTGAACTATTCTGTTATAATATTATGTAAGAATAGACAGCAGCTGCTGTTGCGGCTCACGGTCCTCAGCTTTATCGATTGAGGAAAACAATAAAGCGTAACTGAAACAATTCAGTTACTTTCAGTTGTAAAATCATAATAACTTATCGTATTTTTTTCTTTAGTAACCTGGGTTCGTAACACGGCTGGAAAAGAAATAGCACTGGTCAATGGCTTTACTTTCTACTGCAAGATAAAGCAGAAATCTACAAATAAGTGGCAATGTACAATGCGTAAATGTAAAGCGCGCATCATAATGACAAAGAACAAGGAAATAATTCGCATGAATACTGAACACAATCACCCGCCGCCGGCGTTCATCATTCGTGATGGAGAGTTAATTAGAATTTGAAGAATACATAAATTAGAAAAAGGGTAAAAATAATCCGCCAGCAGGATTTGAACCTGGCAAGGTCCACCCTTAGCTCCGGGCGCCTGACTGGCTCGAGACTGCGCAGGAGAGAGAGAGCGATGGCGCTCTTTGGTATCGGAGGCCAAGATCCACTTCGGGTCGCTGCGCCAGCGGAGTAAGTAAGTAAGGTCCACCCTTGCCGTTCAGTGTCAGTGCTCTAACCAACTGAGCTATCGCAGCTCATCCTGCCGCCTACAAATTACTCAACCCTTTTTCTAATCTGATTTATTTATGTATACCTAGCATGGGAAATGCATAATAAATAAAATTATTAAAAAAATATATCGTTACAGTAATTTGTACATACCTACCTATTATTTACATGTTATCTTTTTTCGATGATAATTTTTCATCTCGTTTTTTTTTAAATTTACATATAATCCCTCGTTTAGACCTCAATCTCACCTGGTGGTAAGTGACGATAAGGCCGAAGATGTTACACACGGGTTTAGTAAATACACAGTCCATACATTCTACCACAGGTCAACCTGCCCTAAAAGTCAAAATTTGAGAATCTGAAATGTATAACATTGCGCAGGCATAAGGTTGAGATTTAATTGAAGGTTTTTGACAGATGGTTTACTATAGCTTGTGATCGACTGTAGCTATCAAGAGACAACATTTTGTCGTCGGTTAAAAATTGATAACCATATCTGAAAAAAATGCTTATGTCGATTCCGTTTCTTAGTATTGACAAAACTATACAAAGAAACGGGTTTTACACAAGCAATTTTTTGACTGATCAAACAGTGTTAGGTTAAGAAATTAGTGTTTACATAGGTACAATAAAGTTCCTAAGGTTGTTCACGTAATTACATGAAATTCACTAAAACAAGCTTTTCTTCTTAATATAAAACTTTTCGTAAACAACTGATATTTCATCCGTAATACATAATCACAACATATCGAAACCAGGCAATGCCATGTACCAATGAGTTTTTCAGTTTTTTCGAAAGACTTACGTACATTTACCGATTGCTCTAACGGTGAAGGAAAACATCGTGAGGAAACCTGCACACTGACATGACCAGTGTGTGAAATGGGGAAGGCAATGGAAAACCACCTCATTAAATCTGCCACGAGAGTCGTTCTATGTAATTAATTCCTTAGAATGATCACGACCTTCAGCAATAGAAGGAAGAAGTATCAATAGAAGCGTCGGCGGCATAGGATACCGGACTCAAAACGGGAGGTCCGGGTTCGAAACCACACAGTGCCGGGTTACCTAATCGAGTCAAACTTTACTTCTTCGAAGACCATAGCCGCGATATCCCAATAAGCGTTAAGTATTAATCTGTGCCTTATATATTGCAGTGACCTGGGTGCGTAACAAACGGGGCAAAGATCTGGCTTTATTAAATGGATTTACATATTTCTGCCAAAGTCAAAGTAAACACACTTGTTACTGGTACTGTACAATGTCAGGTACTCGAAGCCGTAAATGTAAATCACGCATCATTATGTCGAAAGATAGGAAAGTTATTCGTGCGAACACTGAACACAATCATACAGTAAAAGATTACGTTATCATTAACGGAGTCCTTATTAGAGTTTAAATAATTTTTGTACGTGTCAGTATTTCGTGAAGAAAAAAAACAGTATTTGATAGAAAATTGAATTTAATTTGTTATTTGACTTTGGAAATAATATAGTAATTAGTAACGTATTATACAATTACTTACTTATTCTGCTGGCGCAGTGACACGAACGAATAGAATCTTGATCTCCGATACCAAAGAACCTCGTACTGCGCCGCGTCGCGCCTGTAAATAAAACTTAGTAAATCGTAATATTAAATTATAATCAAATAAGTAATTTAAAAACCCCGAAGCACGATTCTGGACGTGTCTACACTTTTGGACAGGGAACCCTGTATGTACGAGCGCCTTTTTTCTGACACAATTTTACTACAGTGTAGCTCGGGGCTTTTCTTAACGATTTTCTGTCTCTGTTCACCTCCGATACAAATCTTTCGAAGTCCTTGGTTTTCTTATTTTTTATTTATTTATTATATACATTATATCGTTCTATTCCATCATTTACTTTACCACTTTTACACTTTATTTATTTACTATTCCATTATTAATATACAATCATTATTATTGCTCTTGTATTCTTTTTTTTCTATCCGTTATTCCTTTTTTTTTTCATTTTTTATTACCATTTTCCGCCCTTTTCACAAATATCTATCACCTCATATTGCCACTACTGCCCCATATCAGAAGACACAACATGTCTCTTCAAGTTATTTTCCCTTTTGATAAATAAATCCATTGTGTAATTCCCTTTTTCTCGAAACCATCAAAACCATGTTTTGATGTCGCTAGGGGTGTCACTCGGGCCGTTGCCGTACCGCCCGTTTTGTATAGGAAGACAGGGTTCCCTGTCAAAAAAGTATGTGTATAAAAAGGGGGTTAAATCTGAATTTGAATCTCGGGGGGTCCGGAGAAGGTTTTGAATAGTAGGTCATCTCAATACCTAAATTCATGTAATCAAATTTGTTAAGCAGTTGTCTGTTGTCAATAAGGAAAGTTATCATTTGTAGAATTAGAGTATTTGTGAATGTACCTATGCAGTTTTGAAGTAAAAATAACTTGATGATTTGCATTATTAATATTTTTTTAGGATCACGTTTTGTCTTCAGTAGTAAAACAAATTAAAATTAAAAATGTGTAATTGACACTATTTTATTACTAGACTCATAAATACGTAGAATATGTATATGTCACAGGGAAATAGCCGATTTCAGGCAAATAGCCGAACCCTAGGGATTTAGGGTTTAATTGTCGTCAGTATTGGGGGATGGTGGGATAAAATTAAATAACATGTAAGAATGAGTTATGAGATGAATTGGAGGGGGGAGTGGGGCTGTTAATATTGCGTGTACGTAAGTACAGTCCTTTAACTTTTTAAGGAGTACGTAGTAGAGTACGGAGGAAAGAACCTCGAGGAACCCCTTCATACCCTCCAACTTCCGCCAAAGGTACTTCGGACCCAAAGCAACAGTTCCCCAGTCTTGACCAAATCCATATGAGATTCGGCTATTTTTCTGCGACATATTCACATTTTTTATTTTATTTTATTCAAGTTGTACACAGTACAGTAAATACAGTAATATGTAAGTGTATACCGCGAAACTGCTTAGCAGTTTATCGGTGGATAGTATACATATAGGTATCCTTACTCATGCATATTAGAAATACAATGTATTAACCATTTTATATATTTTTTTATTTCAGTGCAATGGGTGCTTAATAAATCTGGAAAAGAAATTGCATTGATAAATGGATATACTTTTTTTTGCTTTACACGACATAAAAGCACAGATAATTGGAGGTGTACTATGGGAAGAAAATGCAAAGCAAGGTTCCTTATCACGAAATCGAAAGAAATAATCCGCGCGAACACTGAACACAGTCATCCGCCACCTAATTATATAATTCACAACGGCGTATATATTAAAATGTAGAATTTCCAACGAAAATCAAAGTTACCTTAATTAAACCTAATTTCTGGAATGGAACGCCAATGCATCAATCAATGAATGTTTGATTTTAAATGATTTAACTGTATTCTAATATAAATTTCGATTATTAATTTATTTCTATTCCTTATTGAGAACATTTAATTTTATCCTTAACAAATACATATTAGGAATACAAAGTAATTACCAATATTTTATATTTTTTATTCCAGTTCAATGGGCGCTTAATAAATCTGGAAAAGAAATGGCATTGTTAAATGGATATACTTTCTATTGCTTTACACGACATAAAAACACAGATAATTGGAGGTGTACTATGGTGGGAGCCAGGATGAAAAAATGCAAAGCAAGGTTCCTAATCTCGAAAACGAAAGAAATAATCCGCGCGAACACTGAACACAATCATCCGCCACCGAATTATGTCATTCGCAATGGTGTATATATTAAATGTTATCTTAACTAAACCTAATTTTTGGAATGAAATGCCAATGCATCAATCAATGAATGTTTGATTTTAATTGTTTTAACTGTATTCTAATATTTCTATTACTAATATATGGAGGTCAGTTTATGAATGTATGTAATTTATTCGTTCCTTTATCTTTTTTGCAAATTTGAGAATTCGAATCCTGTTTTTCTTCTTTTTGCTCCATAGATTTGTAGTTCCTTTAGTTTCATTTGTCTTTCTCTATTAAGCAATTATTTTCTAAAGCCGCATATTTTAGAATATTTTGTAATAATATACTATGGTAGATATGTAGGAACGCGCTATGTGGGGACATGGAATGACGTAATGTCAGTTGTATGAAAGGGAAAAGGGAAGATCTTCCACCAGGCGGGGTGTTGTGCCTGGTGACCAGATGTACTGGTCCAATTATGGATGTTTGGAACTCGTATATATACGATGTCCCAGGAAAATTTCGATAGCGCGTTCTACACCGCGTCGTGTGTCGCCACAGATATAATACTATTAGTATAATTGGTCTGGGCTAACTAAATATTTATGGTTAATGTACACTTACTTGACTTTCTCTAGATAAATATGCTTATTCTTTAGATTATGTATACAGCGGATATATTCATAATAGATTCAGTAGTCTTTTCGAACATTCAAATTATTGTATTTGTAACGAAACTGACTGTTAACTTCTGTGTGTACCTACACAGTACGTCTGGGAAAGTAATAGCTTTACTAGGCGGATATACTTAATTTTTCCATGCGCGATATATAAACACAGATAATTGGAAGTGTACTACGTCGGGAGGAAGAGGAGAAAATGCAAAGCAAGTATCGTTATGACGAAGAACAAACAAATAATTCGTACAAACACTGAACACAATCATTCGCCGCCAAAATATATAATTCGCAATGGCATCTGTATTAAAATTTAGAATTACTAACTACACTCATGTTACGTGATTTTATTTTATTTATTAAGGAACGCCAACGGCTATAAGTATTGTACATTAATAATATATTATTTCTAGGCTTAATTTCTAATATCAATTATTGGCATACACAACATTATTTATGAATCTTTGTGTAAGTATTGCTTGCTTATCGTATGGTTAGTGACCAACCTATTTGTCAGAGTTGTTCAGGCCGCCCGTAGGGCCTCTGACATGGCTTAACGACTGCTGTCGAACGACAACAACCGGAACCGAGGCACGGAGGACCACAGATGAAATATGCCACTAGTGGTCACCCATCCTGGTACCGTCCGCGCCCAACGTTGCTTAAGTACCTATGTATTGAAATAACAAAAAATAGAATAGATATAAAATAAGTATAGATATTATACTTTGATGGTATCAAAGTTAGTTGGTGAATGGTATCAAAGTTTCTATTACTTTCAATGGTATTCACTGTACAGTGGACATCAAATCAGGCTTCCGCTTTAAGTAAGTAAAGTAAAGTAAAATACACTTTATTGCACAAATAAATACAACAACAAGTACTTCGTCCCTAAAACTTATTTGACATATTCTTACAAATATCAAAAAATCAATACAAAAACTTACACTTTACAATACAAAAACCTAATAATCAATACAAATACTTACACTTTACAATACAAAAACCTAATAATCCTGCATAAAATTCTTCATTCCACCTTAGATTCACCTTCCTTGCTGTCCTGTCTAAACTTCAACACAAACTTTAAACTTCGCAATCCTAAAACATTTGTATTAAATGTTTTTAAGAACAACACATCGTTCTATATACTGTGCGATCAATAGTATTTTTTCATAACTCAATTTTGTACAACCATCAATTTTCTACTTCCTAACCATGCTCTGTTTACACGTTAAGGGTTACGACCTAGCTCATAACTTTATATTGATTTTTCTGTAATTTCAATGGTTGTAATCTGTTGTGTTTACCTAATAAATAAATTAAATTAAAAACAAAAAAGCAAAAAATTGCGACAGGGTTCCATTGAGTATAGCTTGATGTGTCTTCCACTGTACAGGAATAATTAATAATTATATAGAATACAGTGACGATTCTGATTGAGTTTTATTTTGATTAAAGACTAGTGGGGTTTATGTATTATGTGTATTTTTTGTCTTTTGCAAGGCTTGTCTTTTCTGATGTGAATAATATTCGTTTTTACTTTATTTTTTTAATAGTTTTAATTTTATTTATTTGTTACATAATTATAAATGATATATGCAATGATTGGCTACTATTTGAATTGTATTTGGGTCGAGAATTGACTGTTTATTTATTTATTTTACAGTGGAATGGGTACGCAATACTTCTGGAAAAGAATTAGCTTTGTTAAACGGGTATACTTTCTTTTGCTGTGGGCGTTATCGTCGCTCAGATATTTGGAGGTGTACTATGTCAGCAGGAAACAGAAGAAATTGCAAAGCAAATATCCTTACGACGAAGAACAAAGAAATAATCCGCGCGAACACTGAACACAATCATTCGCCGCCGAATTATATCATTCGCAATGGCGTCTGTATTAAAATTTAGATTTTAGCATAATTCTTTTTTCAATCCATAAATCATAAAATTACTACCTAGTAGATTTTTTAATTTGTCTAATTCTGTGAAAGATGACGAATAAAAAGTATTTATAGATATAGGACTTTCGCATTATTTAAAAAATTAAAATTCTTTTATTAGTCTAAAATTAAATTTATTAGTCTGAACGGTGTATTATTATTGTAAAAATATACTTACTATGGTATAAAAACTCATCATGGTATAGAAACATAGCATGCACAAGAGTACACAGGCTGTTCAGCGCCGACTACGAATCGATTAAATTCACGAGCGGTAGTAACACTTCTACCCGCCTCTTTTTTAATGCCTTTTATGTTTACAGTTTCTTGGGTACGCAACACAGCCGGAAAAGATCTAGCATTGTTCAGGGGGCATACTTACTACCTTACTCATCATAACAAAAATACAGATTATTGGCAATGCACCGTTGCCGGTGGAACTACGAGATGTAGAGCAAACCTCATCCTGACTAAAGACAGGCAGCTGATCAGAACACATGCAGAGCACAATCATGTGATGCCAAAATTCATTATTCGTGACGGAATCCTTATTAGGTATTAGGTTTGGTTTAGGTCCAAGGTGCAAGAACTTTTAATATCGTAAGCAGAATGAACATTATTTTATGTACCTACAGTGGACAGCACATCAGACTATTTTTATCAGTGATCGGAGTAGGTAGAGCTGTTTTTGTTTTGATACACATTTAAGATTGGTGGCGAAATAATTTTTTTTAAGATTCATGGCGCTAGTGTACCTATGGTAGTGTTTTCACTTCTTCGTAAGTTCACAATTTTAAAAAAATCGTAATCCGCCGAGTAAGGGCGAGGTTTATAAAAGTAATTTACAACATTTGCTCGATAACTTAAAACGGGATCCCGAAATAATATCCATATTAATATAACCTTTGAGGGCATTGACCCGAAAGAGCTCTACCTACTCCGATCACAGATTATTATATACCCTTTAGTATTTTGTTGCCTTTAACTTATCTGACAGATTCACACGAATGTCAAGGAATCATAACAAAAACTTCTTGCGACAGGTTTTCACCTATAGCTTGGTGTGTCTTCCACTGTACACTGATTATACTGTACCTACTTATAACCTTTTTTTTCTGGCTGACTAATGACATTGGTCCTATTGACATTTACAGCTTCAATTTGATCTTTACAGCTTCGCTTATAACCATCTCACTCACACTCATTATTTATGCAATGGATATCCCTTTCACCCGACGTACAGTTCTTTACCTACACTATACTACTGAACTAACAGATATCGAAGCATGTCAAAATTTTTGACATGATACTTACTACTAGTCAAATATGTAGCTCTTGTACTATATTGTTCGTACTTATTTTATGTGATTAATGTACTATTTTGTTCGTACTTATTTTATGTGATTAATGTACTATTTTGTTCGTACTAATTTTATGTGATCAATGTGTGCGGTTTTGTCACATACTAATTGTCCTTATGTTAGTTCTGCTCCTGTAAGTATTATAAAAGGTCTTCTTTGAGTATTCTTCTAAGTCGTATTTTCATCATTGCTGAGGGTCGTGATCATTCTAAGGAATTAATCACATAGAACGACTCTCGTGGCAGATTTAATGGGGTGGTTTGCCATTGCCTTCCCCATAGAGTCTTTGAGTATAGGTTTGATTATTTATAACTTCAAATAAATCTCTACGCACAATTACTTATCCTTATTTTTAACATTTTCAACTATTTATGAAACAAAATAAAGTAGTTTCTATGAATATAAGATATTCACTAAAATAAGCTTTTCTTAAATTTTTTTTCTGAATGTAGGTAGTATACGTCACTAATATTTCACCCATAATAGGTTTTTATGACAAACCTATAAAGATATGTGGTTAAATTTTTTACACTTACACAAGTGTATTTACGACACATGTGACTAACTGATTGTGTAGATGATCAGTGAGAAAATCCTTAATGGCAGATGTCATACATCTTGCTTTAAATGTAAAAGAGAAATCTTAAAAAGTATCTAATCCCCTAAATTGTTTTACAGTTTTCTGGGTACAGAACCCGAATGGAAAAGAAATGGCTTTGCTGAACGGATATACTTTCTACTGTGGTCCACAATCCAAAACCACCACTAACTGGTTATGCACGATGTCTGGTGGAGCTGGACGGAAGTGCAAAGCGCGCATCACAACGACTAAGGAAAGGACAGTGATCCGTATGAACACTGAACACAACCATTCACCTCTCGACCATATTATCCGTAACGGGGTATTTATTAAACTTTAAAGAGTACTGGTGACTTAGAAGTATTTATTTGCCAAAATATGTGCAATCATCATTATGGATTATATTATTATATAAGTCATGAAGGTAAAAAAAGACGGAGGGAATATCATTAAGACATTGTTGAAGCAAAGCAATGGCGGCAGTATAAGTATGTGTGAGTGTATAGAGGATTGCCATATGTAAAGAAAATTTACTCAAGTCTCGGAACTAGGGTTTTATTAAAATTAAAGGAAGGTAATTTCTTCTTGTCCAGTATAAAAAGATAAATAAAAAACATTGAATTCAAAAATATTTTTATTTATTTATTTTTATTAATATTTTTATTAGTATTGTAGAAGAATTTTGAAATATTTTGAAAATATTATAAATATGTATATATATAAAGTAAGACTATCAATCTCCCACACTTTCGGGGAATTTTCATGTTTAATTATTGGCAACACTGGCTGACTGTGTCAAAATTTCAGAGCTCAATATTTTAAATAAAAATCAAGAAATAAGGTGATCAAATTACTCGCTTACTTATGATAGGTGATACCCTGACTTTTTTATGATACCACTATGGTTTCGACACGATTTTAACTACACATGACGGCATAATGTAGTTTTTTTTTTTTCAAAATGTCAACAAACATGACACGGTCGCGGTCGGAAGCGTAATGGCGGGTGAAACGTATTTCTATGGTGTGACAGTGTGCGTAAGGCTCGTATACAGGGTGTAACATTAAGAACGGTCAGTATGGGAAAGTCTGAAACTATAAGACATACGAACATCTGTTCTTAGGAACCATGTCATCAATTTTAGTAACAAGAAAAACTGTATTCATACATTTTAAAAAAAAACCTGTACTCAGCCTGGGAATCGAACCCGGTTGTTTTGAAAAAAAATCCAACACTATTTCTATTTGGATATCGACTGTGTAGGTGTTAAGGAATAAATGTTAGTATGAAACGTGATGTTTAAAATTAATAAAACGCATTGTTTCCATATCTTTTAATTTATTTTAGACTAGACTATTAATTACTATCTTTTAATTTATTTTAGACCAGACTATTTCTTGTGGGGTTACGTTAAGGATGAAGTGTACAAAACAAGCTACGACACAATTGAAGACCTAAAAGCAGCCATAGAGACAATTTTAACGCAAATTCACCACCTGAAGTAACAAAATTCAATAGTAAGATCGTTACCTAAACGAGTTGAATGTTGTATTTTACAAAATGGTAGTCATTTCGAACACCTACTAAAATAAATTAAAAGATATGGAAACAATGCGTTTTATTAATTTTAAACATCACGTTTCATACTAACATTTATTCCTTAACACCTACACAGTCGATATCTAAACAGAAATAGTGTTGGATTTTTTTTCAAAACAACCGGGTTCGATTCCCAGGCTGAGTACAGGTTTTTTTTTAAAATGTATGAATACAGTTTTTCTTGTTACTAAAATCGATGACATGGTTCCTAAGAACAGATGTTCGTATGTCTTATAGTTTCAGACTTTCCCATACTGACCGTTCTTAATGTTACAACCTGTATACTAGCGAGCTGACTTCCTATGGATGCGTCAAGTTATTGTTCATGGGACTATGTCCGTTTTTTTTTCTTTGTCCATGATATAAGTAGTATCATTGGAAGCGTCGTCAGTGGCATAGTGGCTAGGACACCGGACTCCATACAATTGAATAATTATTGTTCGGGATGTTTAAAACTGTCTTGTGTAGCGCAGTATAAAATTGATGGTTATGGTTTGTCGATAAATGCTCATTTCTGATTCTCTTGTGCGAAATATCTTGTGTGAGTGTGACTATATGTGTTTGTTCAAGTGTTTTTAACTACTCGGATTTATTTTTTCAGAATTGGATAATGAATCATTTTCTTTTGTCGTAAATAAATAGAATTTGTGAATTTAACAATAAATATATTCAATAACATTTTCAGACTTTTTATATACGTATACGACTATACATATACGACTGGACCGTAGGTCTAAAATAGACGCAAAGCTTTTAGACATTGTTTTTAAAAGAAATAGTCAATGGTTTTAGTCGTAGAATAGAAATACTTACTGGGGAATTAGGCAGGTAGCTATGATTAAGAAAAACTATTGCGATGTCCCATTAAGCATTATTAATCTCTGCTTTGTGTATTACAGTAAATTGGGTGCGCAGCAAAAAGGGCAAAGATCTAGCTTTAGTAAATGGATTTACATATTTCTGCCACAGTCAAAGTAAATCTACTCGTTATTGGTACTGTACTATGTCAGGTAGTGGAAGCCGACAATGTAAAGCACGCATCATTATGTCGAAAGATAGGAGAATTATTCGCGCGAACACTGAACACAATCACACAGTAAAAGATCACGTTATCATTGACGGAGTTCTTTATAAAGTTTAAATAATTATTGAGCATGTAAGAACTTTATGGAAAATACAGTAACTAGTTCATTTTTATTTGACTTTGGATTTAATATAGTACGTACGTACGTATTATTATTACTTATAAAAATATATCAAGAAATGACAGTCTCCGATACTAAAGAGCCTCTTTCGGCGCGCATCGCATTTATAAATAAAACTTAGAAAATCATAATACTTACTTACTTACTCCGCTGGCGCAGCGACCCGAAGTGGATCTTGGCCTCCGATACCAAAGAGCGCCATCGCTCTCCTGCGCAGTCTCGAGCCAGTCAGGCGCCCGGAGCTCCCGCAGATCCCTCTCCACTGGTTACCGCTGGCGCGATGAGAAAATCATAATAATAAATTATAATAAAACTAGGTGTTAAAAAAATGTTTCTTAATGGGGCTTTAAATTCGAATTTGAATTTAGAGGCGCTCGAAGGATTCGAAGCTTCGGTTTTAAATTCCTTACGTAAAGAAAAGGAATGGAAATACAACAATACGCTTACAAAAAAGTGTAATGAATTTTTTTACGGTCATACAACAATTTTAATTACGGTCTTTTATTCCAAATCTATGAACAATTGTCTCCCGCTGTACAAAATTTCTCTTTTAACTACTGATACTATTAAAATTTTCTTGTTTTGTATACGAGATTTTTTCCGTGATTATTCGTTATTAATATGGAAAAAAATCATTTGTACTATTTGATGTAGGTATGCAGTTTTTAAATAAAATAACTTGATGATTTGCATTATAATTAAATAATTATTAGATTTACATTATATTGTCTTCAGTGGTGAAACATATAAAAAATAAAATAAAAAGTGTAATGATATTATTTTATTGCTTGATACTTACATATTTACGAAAAATAAAAAATAAAAATTAAATTAATTAATTATACATTACATATTAATTGTAATTATATTTAAATAAAATATAATTTCAATTCTAAAATATATACTAAGGTTATTTAGAAGGGTATTCTAACTAATACATATTAGGAATACAAATTCTTTACTAATATTTTTTATTTTTTTTATTCCAGTGCAATGGGTGCTTAATAAATCTGGAAAAGAAATTGCATTGTTAAATGGATATACTTTCTTTTGCTTTACACGACATAAAAACACAGATAATTGGAGGTGTACTGCGTCGGGAGGCAGATCGAGAAAATGCAAAGCAAGATTCCTCATCTCGAAAACGAAAGAAATAGTCCGCTCCAACACGGAACACAATCATCCGCCACCTATTTATATCATTCGCAATGGGGTATATATTAAAATTTAGAGTTTCCGAATTAAAGTTATCTGAACTAAATCTTATTTTTGGAACCCAAACGTCAACATCAATGATCGGCCGCCGAGCCCAGGCGCGTCTGAAACGCACGAAGTAGGTACGCGAAGATAGAGCGCTGCTACACCTTGAGACAGCAGGGCCTTGGGGAGCTGAAGCCATAAAAATTGTCAGGGACATTGGTTGGCGCCTTAATGGCTTGGGACATGACCCCCGCTCTGGGTCCTTCCTGGTGCAAAGACTGTTCATACCAATTCAGCGTGGAAATTCCGCTACTGTTATGGGCACCTTAGCGCAGGAAACGAGAAGAGGGGGTTTGTTTGAATGACTTAATATATTTTTTATTTTTGACATAATTGTTTATGAATTACATGTCAAAATAATAATAATCTTCCAATGATAAAATAATTATTAGTCATTCAAATAGCCCGCCCCTTGTCGTCCCCGGTGCAAAGGTGCCCATAACGCTCGCGGCGTTACCGCGCTGTATCGCTACGGCCAACCTTTACACCAGGTACGACCCGGAGCGAGGGTCACGACCCCTCTCCCTGAGCCAACGGCCAATTTCTGTCACGAATTGTTTCGACTCCGCCCCCCAACAACCCGTAGTCTCCACCGCGAACGGGACGAACAGGTAGTTTTGTTGGAGAGCGGAGTACTTATCCCGTTTTGACAATTTGTTTATGACAATTGTTTGTTAATTTAATTAGACATAGTTCATGCTAATAAAAATGATCGAATAAATAAAATTGTTATTTTTGGTTTAACTTTATTCTAATAATATTTCTATTACTAATTTATTTGAGAACAATTAATTTTATCTTTATTAATACTTACATATTAGCAATACAAAGTAATTTCCAATATTTTATATATTTTTAATTCCAGTTGAATGGGCGCTTAATACATCTGGAAAAGAAATGGCATTGTTAAATGGATATACTTTCTTTTGCAATACACGACATAAAAACACAGATAATTGGAAGTGTACTATGTCGGGAAGTAGAGGAAAAAAATGCAAAGCAAGTATCGTTATGACGAAAAACAAACAAATAATTCGTACAAACACTGAACACAATCATTCGCCGCCAAAATATATAATTCGCAATGGCATCTGTATTAAAATTTAAAATTACTGACTGTCATAAGTGTTACGTGATTTTCTATTATTTTAAATGGTATTCACTGTACAGGAATATGTAGGCAGTGATTCTGGATTGAGCTTTCTTTTGATTATAGTCTAGTTACGTTTAAGTATTATGAGTATCCTTGACTTTTGCGAGATTTGTATTTACTGATATGACTGATATTTTGATATTATGTCGTGATTTCTTTATATTTTTATAATTTTAGGTGTCTTTATTTTTTACGTATAGTATACGTGCGACGATTGACTACTATTAAAATAATTTGATTTGGATCGAGACTTGACTGTTTAATTACTTATTTTTACAATGAAATGGGTACGTAACGTCTGGAAAAGAATTAGATTTGTTAAGATGGTATTTTTTTTTTGCTGTGGGCGTTATCTACGCTCAGATATTTGGAGGTGTACTATGTCAGCAGGAAACAGAAGAATTTGCAAAGCAAATATCCTTACGACGAAGAACAAAGAAATAATCCGCGCGAATACTGAACACAATCATTCGCCGCCGAATGAAATAATTCGCAATGGCGTCTGTATTAAAGTTTAGATTTTTACGCAATCTTTTTTCAATTCATAATTTATAAAATTACTTAGTAGTAGGTAGTCCTACTAGATTTTTTATTATGTCTAATTCTGATATTTTTTTAATCTAAAAGATGATGAATAAAAAGTGTTTATGGATTTCTGACTTTCGCATAATAATTATTAAAGAGATTAAAATAATGAAATGAAAACATTTAAAACTACTTGAATTTGTATTAGTTTGAGTGGTATATTATTATTACATGTAGCATAGTATGTTTTTACAGTAATAATACACCATTTAAACTAATAAAAAATCAAGTCGCAATAACCATAAAGTATAAACCATAAAGGTCTTCGGGGGCGCTGCGAACTATCATTATCATTCGTTTATAAGCTTTATTACCGCACTATTTTGATTACTATAGTGAGGTGATATATATTTATCTTTTGCAATCCCTATCTATAATGATGTACCTATGCATATTGTAATTTTTATAGGAAACTCACCCAAAATTATAGATTATTGGAGGTGTACCATGTCGGCAGGAAGTGAGAGAAAATGCAAAGCAATTATAGTTATGAGGAAGGACAATGAAATCATCCGCGTGAACCTACACAACTTTTTACCGCCGAATTATATCATTCGCAATGGTGTCTTTATTAAAGTTTAGAATTACTGGCAAACAAAATTGTTTACATAAAACCCATAAATACTATTACTATTTTATAGACTTTTGAATTCGGAGCTCTTACCTAACCCTTTGATAACGTGATGTCTAACTAATAAATTTTTGTATTTGGAATGTACTTTTTCGTTTATTTATTTTTACAGTGGAATTGGTGCTTAGTACTTCTGGAAAAGTATTGGCTTTGTTAAGCGGGTATACTTATTTTTGCAAAGATCGTAATTTAAGGACAGATAATTGGAGGTGTACTATGTCGGCAGGAAATGGGAGAAAATGCAAAGCGAATATCACTATGACGAAGAACAACGAAATAATCCGCGCAAACACTGAACACAATCATTCGCCGCCGAATTATATCATTCGCAATGGTGTCTGTATCAAAGTTTAAAATTATTGGTAATCAAAATTGTTTACATTAGATATACGATAAAATTAAATACCATCACAATTTTTTAGTCTTCTGAATTCGGTGCTCTAACCTAACCGTTTAATAACCTGATATCCAACTAAGTAATAAATTGTTGTATATGGAATGAGATTTCAACGTTGTTGTTTTTTTACAGTGGAATGGGTGCAGAGTACCTTTGGAAAAGCATGGGTTTTGTTAAGCGGGTATACATTCTTTTGTCAAAAGCGTAATAAAAGTACAGATAGTTGGAGGTGTACCATGTCAGCAGGAAACAGGAAAAATTGCAAAGCGAATATCAGCATGACGAAGAGCAACAAAATAATCCGCGCGAACACTGAACACAATCATTCGCCGCCGAATTATATCATTCGCAATGGTGTTTGTATTAAACAAGGACGGCGACACAGGGCCCAATTATAATAAAATAAACGAACCTCTTCATAAACTATATGAGTATAATTTTATACATAATATAATGCTAAGTTATTTAATACAAGTCGTACATTTTTAGAATGAAGAATTAGTAGAATTTGAGAGATGATTTTCGGAATAAATGCTTTAATGAAACTCAGTTGATTTAGTCCGACAGACAACAGACACAGACAAAGAGAAGCCTGGCTGCAAATGAACCTGCTCAAAATTAAAAACATTTTATGACAAGCGTTTTGACAAGTCGTCAATGTCGATTTTTCCAACTACTTAGCCTCGGACTTCACGAGTCCGGTTTCAACATCAGTTTTTCCATATCAACTATTCTACTCCAACTTGTATAGACTGTAATCAATTAGCTTTTTTGATGCTATGAAAGTGTATTACGTGTAGGTAATATAGGTCTCCCTTTTGAACGTCGTCAAAAACACTGCATGGGCCTCAAAATCTATGGAACATCGCCATCGTTCTTTGGAATTAGTGGCTTATGATTGCCCCAAATTATACGATAAAAAAATAAATATCATCACTATTTTATAGGCTTTTGAATTCAGGGCTCTAACCTAACTGTTTAATACCCTGATAATCTAACTAACTAATAAATTATTCTATAAGTATGGAAAGAAATTTCATAATTTATTTATTTTTATAGTGAAAAGGGTGCGTAATACCTTTGGCTTTGTTAAGCGGGTGTTCATACTTTTGTTTAAGACATAATAAAACTACAGATATTGGATGTGTACCATTTCGGCAGGAAATTGAAGAAAAGCAAAGCAATTATAGTTATGGCGAAGAACATCTTACCCACCATAAAAGTAGTCTAAACTCTCCTAAATCAAAGGTTGGCTGGAAGAGATCCCTATGATCCCATGGGGATAGGAAGCCCGTATATAAAGAGACTACAAACAAACAAACAAGAACAACGAAATAATTCGCGCGAACATAAACAATAATTCGCCGCCAAAATATATCATTCGCAATGGTGTCTGTATTAAAGTTTAAAATAAACTTTGTAATAAATTATTGTATTTGGAATTAACTTCTTCGTTTTTTTACAGTTGAATGGGTGCGTAGCACCTCTGGAAAAGTATTGGCTTTGTTCAACGGGTATACTTACTTCTGTAAAAAGCATAATAAAAGTACTGATAATTGGAAGTGTACGGCAGGAAATGCGAGAAAATGCAAAGCAATTATAGTTATGACGAAGAACAACGAAATAATCCGCGCGAACACTGAACACAATCATTCGCCGCCGAATTATATCGTTCGCAATGGTGTCTGTATTAGAGTTTAGAATTACTGACAATTAACCCACAGTAAATTACCTACGGAGCCGAAACGTGGACACTGACGGTGCGACTGGTTCACAAATTGAAAGTCGCTCAGCGTGCTATGGAAAGAGCTATGCTCGGAGTGTCTCTGCTGGATCGAATCCGAAATGAGGAGATCCGGGATAGAACAAAAGTTATCGACATAGCTCATAAGATTAGCAAGCTGAAGTGGCAGTGGGCGGGTCACATCTGTCGCATAACCGACAACCGCTGGGGTAGACGAGTTCTGGAGTGGAGACCGCGTTTGGGCAAACGTAGTGTGGGACGCCCCCCTGCTAGATGGAGCGACGATCTGCGCAAGGTGGCTGGCAGCGACTGGATGAGAAGAGCCGAAGATCGGGCTCAATGGCGCGTCCTGGGAGAGGCCTATGTCCAACAGTGGACTAGAGTAGGACTGATGATGATGAACTCACAGTATTAAATAATCCCATCGATAATCTATTTTGTAGACTTGGGAATTCCGATTTAGGGGCTGCATGAGCTGCACTAGCGCCGCCAATCGAAAAAAAATCATATCTATAAGGCATTAAAAATTGGTTTACAGGATTATTCTATTAATAAAGAGGAATTTTTAGTAATATTTTAGTGTCCTCGTAGTGAAACAATAAGAAACGAAAGGCGAACCTGTCATAAGTGTCTTGAAAAGATTCGATTTTCGTTCCTTATTGTTACAATATAAGAATACAAAACTATTTTTACTCTAATAATACTTAAGCTTCCCGTTTCTTCGTGACCCTAACGATGCTGACATGGTCACCTTGCCGTGTACCAAAGCCTCTAACCTGAGATTTAAAAAAAAACATTTTTTTTATAATTTCTTATTCATTCGTGGAATAATCCGGTAAACCATTTTTTAAAATGCTTTGGTTAATTGATTTATTTATTTCGATTGGCGGCGCGGCGCTAGTTTCGCTCAGGTTGCACCTTAATTGAAAATTTTAAATACTTATTGCTACTTTATTTTTTATTTTTTTATTGTCTACTCAACCCGCATTTGACCTCTATCTCACCTGATGGTAAGCGACGATGAGGTTGACGATGGACCATGCGTAAATGCCTATTCACTCTGGCCTTGATGATCCCAAGGTTGTAGGTTTCGGGAAATACAGACGCCCCGGCAGGCTGTTCCATTCCTAAATTATGTTATTCGCAATGGTGTTGTTTATATAAGTTTTTGAATTCTGCCAATGAAATTTAATTAGTATTATTAAGTAAGTATGTATTTTATTAGCAAGTGCCTTGCCTGCTATTTTATCGAATTGAAACACATTATAATGGTATACAAATTTTATCCAGTGTTTTCAGTTTAATAAATTATTATCCTAATTAAATATTTAAATATTTATTTTCATTAAACAATTGAAAGATAATAAATAAATATTTCATTATAATATTTTATAGTTTTATTTATAAGGAGTTGATGCGCTTTATGTATGTTATTTTCATAACCGCTTAATAAATTATTATCTAGTTACAAATTATGTTATCCGAAATTTAACTTTTGCGTATTTGCACAGTGTTTTGGGTGAAAAATACATCTGGAAAAGAATTAGCTTTGTTAAGAGGGTATATTTTAGCCATGTGCGAACTAAAACCACAGTTAGTTGGAAGTGACGTTATGACCAAAAACAAAGAAGTGATCCGCGGGAATACTTAACGTTATCATCCGCCACCAAGTCGTATCATTCGGCGTCTTTATTAAAATGTAATATTTTGCACAATCATTTCTTTTTTAATTCATAACACCCTTTCACTCTCTTCTACACAAACACGCTCATACACATTTCTAATAAACACATCCATATATATACACGTATATATGACGTATATGTGGCGTATGTGGGACGCCCTAACGGACGACGTCCGGTCGGACGTCCCAGATACCGCTGGCGCGATGAAGTGGAGAAGAATCTGCGGGAGCTCCGGGCGCCTGACTGGCTCGAGACTGCGCAGGAGAGAGAGAGCGATGGCGCTCTTTGGTATCGGAGGCCAAGATCCACTTCAGGTCGCTGCGCCAGCGGAGTTGTTGTTGTTGTTGTTTGTTATATATATATACACCCCAAAACTTTTTTTTAAATAGGGAATCTGTAATTGGCAGTACGTTTTATTAGTGGACTTTTTTGTTTTTAAATTTAAGTGCTGTGGATTCTGTAATAAATAAATAAAATAAAAAAATGTGCATTAAAATGTTATGAAACGCAGAACACTCGTTTATCTTGTATGTACTTAGTTTTTGCCTAATTCTGTGAAAGATGATGAATTATAAATTCTGTTTGTTTATAATTGTTTTAATCCTTATAAATCCGGCTCCGCATTCGCACTAGGCGAGAACGCCCGCGAATGGGAATGTGGGTTCGTGATTGTCGCGCATGATTGACTATGTTCCCCGAACTGTCAGGAGACTGAACGCGGCTCGTAGTGGTTCTCGGACGAATACTACATCCTCGCAGGTTCACAGTGTATCTTGTGTGGCGAGATTTCTTGGTTTGAATGTAAATTGATGTAGAATTGATGCATCGAGTGTTTCTGGAAACTACTCGTACGTGTATGGCAGGCGACTTTCTTGGTGGTTTCCTTCAAGATCGTCAGTGGAAGTCAGTTTTACCTCATCTTTCGGAAGTTTACGTTTCTTTTCTGTGCAAGGAAACATTTTTTCTTAGGCATAACTAACCTGTCCCGCTGCTGGGAAAACGGACCATTATGATTAATTATATATATTTTATTCACAGTTCATTGGGTACGGAACACAGCCGGCAAAAATGTAGCCTTATTCGAGGGACACACTTACTACCTTAGTTATCGTAATAAAAGTACAGATTATTGGCAATGCACTATGGCCGGTGGAACTAGAAGATGTAAAGCACGCCTCATCCTGACAAAAGACAGGACATTGATACGGAAATTTACGGAGCACAATCATATGACGCCACAGTTATTTATTCGTGACGGAGTCGTTATTAAAATTTGATCATTAATAATAATACTTTCTAAAGTGGCAGTCCATTATCTAAATATTTCTTTTTTATAATTTGTAAAAGAAAATAAACGAGTTTAAACCTCAAGTGAGATATTTTTTTTAATTTATTGGATATAAATAAACGGAGCAACCGCTGCAATGATTAACACTGAAGTTAGTAACACCTATTATATCTAAACCCGACTCCACATTCGCGCCGTGAACAGGAGATAACGACTGCGAACGCGACGATGTGCGATCGCGCTTCATTCCCCAATTGCTGTCACGAGAAAAGGTTATCGGACGACAATCGAGAAAGCGTCTACAATCTCGCAGGTTCGCAATGTATTCCGGCAATAATTCTTACCATGAGTGTAGAGGCGGCATAATAATACGTTCTTTAGTACTTTGTCTCTTAAACTTATTTAACACATTATTACATTATTTTTATATCCTGTGTAATATCCATAGAATCTATTTCTATGGATATTACACAGGATATCCATAGAAATAGATTCTATGGACACTGGCTGAAGATGCACCGGATTACGAATAAAAAGTAGAAAATTCACTTTTATTATGTTTAATGTATTTTATTTTATTTTATTGTGTGCATTCACTTCTTTACTTCTACTTTTTAATTTAATTTTCTGTTTTCTGGTTATTTTCATTTCTTTATAACATATTTGCTCGTAAAGTGGCTGTAATTACACCAATTTCAATATCGTAATGTATCTCATTACGCACTTGTGCGTTATAGTAATGTGAAACGCACGAGTTTTTTTAAATAAAGTAACATGTACGGTTTTTTAAGATGCTCCGTCTAAAAATGAACGATACTTTTTAAAATCTTAGCAAAGAGTTTTTATGTTAAAAAAGTGGTCAATATTTTATGAATAAAATTAACTTTGGGAGATAAAATATAATAAATAAAGATTTAATTCTTTAATTTAATTAATTTTGACAATAAATTACAACCATTTATCTGTAACAAAAACACAAAAATATTAATTTACTTTATTAGTAATACTGGCTGTTTTTGTACCTTTACCTAAAAAAAGTTGATGCGCGCGCATCGCTAATTTGTGGACAAGTAAAATTATTCCGCGCGCTTTTTCTTTTCGCTGTATTGTTTTTATTTGAAAATGTCGTCAAGTAGTGATGAATTTATTAATTTGACACCGCCACAAGTCTTAAACGCAGCGAAAAAGGCTACTCTAAGCCTCTTGCCTGAAAAATCGACCGATAGATACTTACAAGCGTATCAAAATTTCATCATATGGAAAACAAGCAAAGATGCAAATTCATTTTCAGAAAATGTGTTTTTAGCATATTTCATGGAACTTTCTCAAAAATATAAGTCAAGCTCATTGTGGTGCTACTATTCAATGCTAAAAAGCAACTGGCAACGTAACAATCACTTTTAAAAATTGTTCAAATTTCTATAACTGCTTTAACAAGTAATTAAAGATTTATTCGTTTAAGAAAGTCAAAGTTTTATTTATTTCTTCGTAAATATGTTATAAAACGTCGTATGACATACGTGCGCTTTGAAAATTACAGCCTCTGCTTCCTTATAGCCCTCGCCTACGGCTCGGGCTAGCAATATCGCCTCGGCTGTAATTTTCAACTTACCGCACTTATATCATAATGTACTATTTCAATTTTTATTTTTATTATTTAATTTTTTTATGTTTGATTCTAATTTTAATTATGTTTTTATTAAACTTAGGCACTATGGGTGTATAACCTGACAAAAAAAATTGCGACTGTCACAGGTGCGACAGGTTCCGTAAGTATAGCTTGATGTGTCTTCCACTCTACAAGAAAAATATATATTTACTTTTTAACCACCGACCAACCGAGTAAAGTGTGTTATAACTTATAAGCTGACGCGTTTGTCTATTTGGCTGTAGCATCAAACTAAACAACCATTGACCCATTTTGGACGCGGATTATTTTATTTCAAAGATAATTTCGTCGAGAGTGTTTTAGCCAGATTGGCTATATACAAAATGGATCAGGGGTCTCTGAACGGTAATTTCGAGTTTGAGCTTAAATGTTTAGGACCATGGTATTATCAATTATTCTTATTCTTATGGTGCCACTCCCACATCTGAAATCTTGAGTGACCGAGAAAAAGTAAGGGTGTAACGATGTCGACTTCATCGTCCATATCAACCTCCTTGCCATCAAATTCAACCTCATCGTTAGCGTTTATCTCATCTCATTTCGTATTGGCATCTTCATTTCTTCATTTAAATTCAAAATCATGTTCCCATTCCATTTCTAAATTTCATTATTCCATTAATTTCATTGTTTTATATGTACTTTCACTTTTTATCTGTATTTTGTCTCGAACGGACGTCTCCCGTTCACTCTTATTTCCTACTACCTATTTTCTGTGTTACTATGTGTTCTTTTCCTTAAAATATATTATTTAACAACCAATTCTTCTATTACTTCATCTGCGCACTGTCCTAGAACCCTGCTAGCCGGCAATAGAGGACAGACTGTAGCAAGGGTAAGTAAGTATTATATATAAACCAATAAATATTTCATATTTCACTCTTCTGCACTATACTGCCGGTAACCTATTAATAATTCTTCTATCACCTAGGTTGCCTGGAAGATCGCTCTGAGCGATAAGGCCGCCTTTGTACACTTATTCTATGTTTCCATTCCTATGTAAATTTCTTGTGTGCAATAAAGTATTAATCTATCTATCTAAAAAGTAAGGGGATCTCCACAATGGTAACTTATGGGTTTCTTAAATTTTTAATTTAGAGTTAAACTGATAAGTTTATGATTTGTTTGCAGTAATTTGGGTACGTAACGAGTCAGGAAAGGATATAGTTTTGTTCCAAGGATACTCGTTTTACCTTAGCGATTGCAGTCTCATCAAAAATCGTTGGCAATGCAGATCCACGAGAAAATGTAAAGCACGTCTCATTATGACTAAAGAAGGAGAACTGATCCGTACACACGCTGAACATAACCATCCACCACCAAAATACTTCGTTCATAAAGGGGTTATTTTTAAAGGTTGATGTTAATGCTGTATACTAGGGATGTTACGGAGGTGGTTTTACCGGAACCGGAGTCGAAACCGAAGGTTTTAAATTTGATTTTTCGGAGTCGGAACCGGAGTCGGAGGTAGAAGAGAAATGTTCAGATGAAGTTCAAATTTTTAACCGTTTTTTAATTTTTATAGTTGAACTGGCCAATATTTTTTATGATGACGTTTGCGGCAATAAAACATTCCTTTATCTAGTCCTACACTATTTAATAAATATTGAAATTTGAATATGTTTGCTCACAAATCTTCGGTATAGCCTCCGAATCAAAATTATCGGAGCCGAAATCGGAGTTGGAGGTGAAAAATCAATGGGAAGTCCGGACCTTTCGGAGTCGGAGTCGAAGCTCCGTAACATCACTACTGTATACCCTAACCAGGGAAATAAAATTCCTTTCGATATTTTTAAATTAAATTAATAAGTAGTAACGTTAGGATATCTGTTAGCAATTACTAAGTATTGTATAGACTAAAACTAGAAAGAAGTAATGTATAAAAATCGTGTTATTTTTTGTCTATTTTTTTTCTAATGGTTGTAATGTTGTTAAAATTAAGGATTTTAAACTTTCTTCATTTTAAATGTACATGTATAATGAATAACAATTATTCATTTGACTATGAAACTTTTTACAAAGTATAGAAAAGTGTATTTTAATTATTATATTTTGAAAATTGTTGTAAGTACGAGGGCTGTTCTGAAAGTTATTAGCTACTTCGTTAATATTATTCAAATATCCCTATGTTTATAACCGTTTGCAGGCTTATTTCAATGTAAATCTCTATGGTAAAAGTCACTGGCCAGTTTCGATTAGTTTTTTTTAATGAATTTTTGGCGGCAAGATGTCATCAATAAATTACCCCATCCACCCTACAGTCCAGATCTGGCCCCGTGTGATTTTTTTTATTTCCCACGGTAAAAAAAATGCTCCGTGGGCGAAGATTTAGGACTTCGGACGAGGCCGTCGATGAATTTAGGCGACTGTTTTTCGACTATCCGCAAGAATCTTTTTTTAAATGTTTTGAAAGCTGGTTCAGTCGAATGAACAAATGTATAGAGGCAGGAGGGGAGTATTTTGAAAAACTGTAAATACATTTTTACGATAAACTTATAACTTTTGATTTTACTAAAAATTTTCGGAACAGCCTCGTATACTCTTTTTAATTTTTTGATTTTATGTACGGTTTGTTGTTTATTTCCTAACAAAATATTTAGAAACACAAGACTTAATGAAAAATAAATCTTAAATTACACAAAAAGTATTCTATGATTTGTACAATACAGTATAAGGTTGTAAGCTAGTGGAAGACACATCATGTTCTGTGGAACCCCATCGCAACATTTTTTAGTTAAGAATTTCTTGATATTCGTAAAAATGTGTCAAATGAGTTATAGCGACAAAGTACCAAACGGTATAACCTGATGTATTACCTGCACATAGACTTTTGCCTGGAACAGATCGCTCTTAGCGATAAGGCCGCCTAAATTGTACTTCACTATTTCCTTTCCTATCTTTTGTTTGTTGTTTTCTATTAGTGCAATAAAGTGTATTTTACTTTACAAACTGTTTACTGCTTCGTCCACAGTGACTTTCGTACTCAACAAGGCAGGAAAGGAAGTGGCCCTCTTCGAAAACTACACTTTCTTCCGGAGTACAGAGAACAAAAGTACTGATTACTGGCCATGTACTTTGTCTGGCGGGAAGGGACGACGTTGTAGGGCCAGTCTCGTCTTAACAAAGGACAAAAAACTGATGCGAGCGAACGCCATACATAACCATGATCCACGGCTAATTGTTATCCATGATGGTGTCATTGTAAAGAGTCAAAAGTCTCATGTAGTTCAGTAGCCAAAGTATTTTTTAATAGCCTTTAGACTGTCGCGCTGTTGGGCAAAGGCCCCCTCTCCTCCTTTCCATTTTTCCCTATCCTCGGCGTCCTAATACCACCCTTTTTGGAAGTGGTGGATATCGTCCTTCCATCTACGCCAAAGTATTATACCAAACTATTACAGTCTAAGGCGTTTAGTTAAGTTAGGAAAATAGTTACGTTTCTGATAGTCGTATCGAAATTATGCAAATCATTCTTACTGTCGATAGTACTATCGATAATATTGAAATATTACGATACTATAAATATCCTCACTCAGCGCATAAAACTTTCCCTCTTCGAATCTGTCGTAAAGTTCGTGCTGCTGTTTGGCTGTGAGTCTTGGAGAGTGACGAAGGGATTCACTAACAAACTTCAAGTTTTCATCAACAAGTCCCTTAGATCCATACTCCGTATTTACTGGCCGAACACCATCAGCAACGATGACTTGTGGACTCGATGTCGTCAAACACCTATAGGTCAGGAGATTGCAAATGGTGCTGGATACGCTACGAAGAGGGGAGACAAATTCCACAAGGATCGCGTTCGAGTGGAAGCCACGCGGGAAGGGAACACCTGGCCGTCCTGTACACACGTAGACGCGAACTGTCGACCGTGAACTAAAGGCAGCAGGGTTGAGCTGGAGTGAAGCTAGGAAGGTGGCACAGGACAGAGCGGCGTGGAGAGATCTCGTGGATGCCCTCAGTACCTCCGGGGTACCATAGGACGACAATAACAACAACAACTATCGATATTAGTTGGTACGATAGGATACTGCCGCCCACTATTGCGTATTCGATCTACCTATAAACGATATAATACGAGTATACTTGTAAATGTATCAGTTATCACGTTGGGCGCCACTGCTACAATCTGCCCTCTAGGTACCAGCTAGCAGGGTTCTAGGACAGTGTGCAGATGAAGTAATAGAGGAAAATTGGTAATAGTAGATATTATATTTATCAGGAACAGAACAACACAATAGTAGAAAATAGGTAATAGTAGGAGACGATTTTATAAAACGGAAAAACGTCCGTGCACGACAAAATACAGACAGAAAGTAAAAAACAATGAAATTAATGGAATAATTGAATTTAGAAATGGAATGGGAATATGATTTGAATTTTGAAAATATAGATGAAGAAATGAAGATGCCAACACGATATGAGGCGAGATAAACGCTAACAATGAGGTTGAAATTGATGTCAAGGAGGTTGATATGGACGATGAAGTCGACATCGTTACAATCTACCGCGGTACCGGACGACTTTTGCTTAGTAAATTTCAGACTTTTTATTTCTATTGAGCTGTGCCAACTTATATCGAAAGGATTTTATCGGTAGGCAGCGATACCGTCGATAGTATTAATAGTAACGACAACTTCTCTTATATAACGTTTTCCATAAACCTTGCACACCTACTACCTCTTCCTCGAAATTATTTCCTCTGCCCGAAGGTTGACTCTTAGCCTAAAATGTACTTCACTATTTCCTTTTCTAGGTATCTCTTGTTTGTTGTTTTCTATTTAGCAATAAAGTGTATTTTACTTTAACTTTACTTTACTTATCTATAATATCGATATTATTGCTAGTAAAACTATTGTTAGTTTGTGTTTTCGTTTGAATTATAAAGTTTGGAATCCGTGTATAAGTGGATACAACATCAGTCATTCCCTTTAAAATGTTGTCGCTTTAAATTATTCGAGACTTTCATAGGAATGTCAAGGAATCATAACAAATGCTTATTGCGACAGAGTTCTACAGAGTTATTACAGGTCATAGATTAACGGAGATTGTTCATAATTGCTATATATAAAGGTTAGAAATTTAAGTTTTTACACTTTTAAAAGATAATCACTTTATAAGACCCGTTTATTGTTAAATGATACACACATATTTTATTTGGTTTACGAAATAAATGTGTAAGTGTAAATAAATATACCAAGTTGATATA
Organism: Hofmannophila pseudospretella; assembly: GCA_947369225.1. Classification (NCBI taxonomy): domain Eukaryota; kingdom Metazoa; phylum Arthropoda; class Insecta; order Lepidoptera; family Oecophoridae; genus Hofmannophila; species Hofmannophila pseudospretella. The sequence continues at coordinate 3,629,063 of OX376321.1, read as the reverse complement.
TATCTATATATCAATCATTATCATAAACTATTATTACTTTATTACATACATTACTTACCAAGTTACCACGTATATGTATTATATTATATATTATCCAATTATTATTCTCCTTTCTGTCCTTATGCTGTTATTTTAAGAAAATATAATATGCGGAATCTTGGATTGGCATACAAATACATATTTAAAGAACATTTACAATGTAAAAATTTATACGCTGTAAGATTTCCTGCAAAAAAAAATAAAAAAATAATAATAAATATATTTATATATACAGAGTGTACCATTGAGATGGGTCAGTATGGGGAACTCTGAAACTATAAGAGATAGAGAAATATGTTCTAAGGAACCAAGTCGTCAATTTCAATGTTAAGAAAAACTGCATTCATAGATTTACAAAAAAAAACGAAATATAATCTTATATGATAGATAACAAAACTTCCGGAATAGCATAAAATAATTAAATGTAGCCTTTTTTTTAGAAATCCACACATTTATTTCTTACAACCTACATTATCAATTTTTGTAATTAAATAATACGTTTTTTTCTGAAAATGACCGGGTTCGAATCCCGAGTCGTGTATGAGTTTTTTTGTAAACCTACGAATGCAGTTTTTCTTAACTCTAAAATCGACGACATGGTTCCTTAGAACATATTTCTCTATATCTTATAGTTTCAGAGTTCCCCATACTGACCCATCTCAATGGTACAACCTGTATACTTAGATCAATTTTCGAGTGTGTAACATTTTGGTTAATCAGGGTCTAATAAAAATCTAAGCGGCAATACTACCCGTCGGAAATATATGTGGACCTTAGCGGGGCCTTCTGGCTTATTCGACAGGCTAAGACAAACGGTTTCGGAATGTATTGTTACACTGACACATAATATCTGTGTCTATCTAAGTGAGCGAAATGGAATGATATGTCGTTTCGATTTTTACTTGTGTGATCACTACCCCAGGTCCACAGATATTTTCGACGGGTAGAATAATACTCGTTAAATATTTATTGAACCCCCATTGGATGGAAAGATTAACAAATATTGACAAACTTTCCGTCCATTGTACAGTGGTGGTCAGAAAGTAGTGTACCACTTGCAACTTACATAGTCGGAAATTTATCTAGCGTCGGTGGCGTCGTGGCTAGGACGTCGGACTTCCATGCGTGAGGTCCCGGTTCAAAACCAGGCAATACCATGTACCAATGAGTTTTTCGGTTTTTCGAAAGACTTACGTACATTTACCGACTGCTCTGACGGTGAAGGAAAACATCGTGAGGAAACCTGCACATTGAGATGACCAGTGTGTGAAATGGAGAAGGCGATGACAAACCACCCCCTTAAATCTGCCACGAGAGTCGTTCTATGTGAGTAATTCTTTATAATGATCACGACCCTCAAAAATTAGGAATACGACTTAGAAGAACCACTTTCTTACCGCGACTCATCATTATCGGGTGCCATCTTCAAATTAAAGTTTGGAGATCAGTAGGCAAAATCGCTTGCGATCCCATGCTGCGTCTTTCAGATCACAGTAGCTCAGACCGCGACTATACGTACATAAAATGGATGAAAAGAACGAGATTTGATAAGAAGCACATTACTTGTGCTTCTTACCTTTCCTTTACCTCTTACCTTTACCTTACCTAGGGCATTTTTTCTTGTTTCAGTTTCATTTGCTCACAGCAAAAATGGGAAAGAGATATTACTAGCTAATGGGTACACCTATTTTCGTGGTTATCGCAACAAGGATTCAGACTACTGGCAGTGCTCATCCTCAGGAGGCAAGATTCGGTGCAAAGCTCGAGTGATCACCAGTCGAGACAAGGTGGTACTCAGCGTTAAAGATGATCACAACCATTTACCACCAAAATATGTCGTTCGTGATGGAATAGTTATTAGAATTTGAGTTGGGTCTATTTTTAGGGTTCCTAGGCCATCTAAAGTAACCCTTAAGCCTGGACTATACGCGTCCGGTTCCAGCCACAAATCTGTTCGCTGTAACCAATCACATTCGTTTCGCCCTCCCCCCACTAGAAGTCAGGGGGAGGTTTCGGCCCTCTTAATTCTCTCTAATCTCAATCATATGTCGTATCAAATTTACTCGTACGTTGTGAAATAGAAATCGACAACGTTATAGGGTAGTTAAGTTAATTTGGAGTAGTTTTTTTTATTTTTTGTATAGGTAAATATATACACTGAAAGAAAGTTTGTTAGAACTTTTTATTCATTTAAACAAATTACTTGATAGATACAACCAAAAGATCTTGGTTGAAGTGAACAATTTACTTGATAGTTACAACCAAGATCTTGGTTGAAGTGAACAATTTACTTGATAGATACAACCATGATCTTGGTTGAAGTGAACAAATTACTTGATAGATACAACCAAGATCTTGGTTGAAGTGAACATTTTACTTCATAGATACAACCAAGATCTTGGTTGAAGTGAACAAATTACTTGATAGATCCAACCAAGATCTTGGTTGAAGTGAACAATTTACTTGATAGATACAACCAAGATCTTGGTTGAAGTGAACAAATTACTTGATAGATACAACCAAGTTCTTGGTTGAAGTGAACAATTTCTTGGATGAAGTTAACAATCCGACTTTATATGCTCGTATTGAAACAAGTTCTTGTTTAAAGTAAACAAGCTTTTCTTTCAGTGTAGGCTTAAATGTACCGGGCTGTCTTCTGATGGTAAGTAGTCACCTGTTGCAACTATCAACCAATGGAAACTTCTGCAATTAACCCCTGCTAGTCTTAAAGGACTCTACATTACATGGTTATATAAATTCTAATGTTACCTACATCAGTAGCCAACATGTCTGGGTATAGCCTATGGTACTTTATGGCTCCAACTGATTTAACACACTTTGATATTCGTATGAATGTGCAATTTGACAAATCAAGCTATTCTCGCGGAACCCTGTCGCTATAAGTTTTTGTTGGTTCCTTGATATTCGTAGGGATGTGCCAAGTAGGTAAGTTAAACCGACAAAGTATCAAAGGGTATACTCTGTAGTGTTAGCCACTGTAGGTATATGAGATTGCATTATTAGATTTTATTCCATTGTTTTTAGTAAAATAATAATGGGGTAATCTCAAAGCTAAAAACGTTGACACTAAATATTAGCAAACAAAATTTATTGATTTTATATAATTTGTAGTAATATAAATAAAGGCATTAGAGCCTGGTAATTTTTTTTTATCACATTTAATAAAAAAAATACTGGGTAGGTAAGTTTTTGGGAGAAATAAACTAATATCATTTACCTAGACTTGTTATCTTCGAAAAAAAAAATGCGCGCCATCTGTAAATAAAGTTTTCGTGGTAAGTAACTCGTGGTAATTAGAGTAGTATCGGTTTGGTCGCCGAAGGGATCGGACGTTCCTTTCACACCACGCGGCATTATTCGCGATTCTTTAAGAAAAACTAAGTAATAAAACAGTTTATTAATTTAGTTTAGTGCATGTGATTGTGATAATTAAGCCACTAATATTGATAGAGCAGAAATTAAGTTACTTCTAAGTGAAGTGTGTGTTTGTGATGTAATAGAAATGAATGAGTGAGGCGATTTACCAGCTACTTGGTCCAGAATGCAGCGGCGCGTGAGTTTCTTGCATGCCCTAACTTTTTCCCGGCGCAGATGTTTCATTTTTAAAGTATTCGCTTGGTAGGTCATCATAACATAACTTAAAACTTGATTAAAATCTTCGTTCAAGCACATTTATGCATTTTCGAATCTTTAAGGGTCGCAACTAGTCCTTGAAACGGTTGCCGTATTGTCTCCTTATAGCTCCCCTCAAGTTTTGCCGCCCTTTGTCGTTCGTCGCAGGTAAAAAACGGGGTCGCACGCGGTAGTGAAATAAAAAGGGCGCCAAACGAACATAAATTTGTCTGCGATTTTTAAAAAAATTTTAACATCCTGTTATTTTATAGTCATGATTTTTAGTAGTTTTAAAATTAAGGTCCTTTGGAGAAACTGTATAATTAATTTGAAATATAAATACTGTGTGAAATGTATACTCTTCAAATGATATTTTACAGGTGTTTTTTATTTTTTTTGCGAACCTTGTACAAAAAATATATCTGTAATATAATAATACTTATGTACCTAATTATATTGAGGTAAATAGAAAGAGGTAACATCATGCAATTTATGTTAAGGTTGCTCTCGTGTTTTTTTTTCAGAAATAATATTTTTTGTTTAAAATTTTTTCAGGAATTTATTTTAATTTAAGAATTTTAACGGTGGTTTTCTATAGCAATATGTGTTTTTAAGTTTAGCTTTTCAGATGAACTTAGTATTTACCATGAGTTTTTAATTAATATTTGGTGCCTAAGTACTATAAATATTGACGTAAGTACATAGTTGGATTTTTTTTAATGTTTCTTACATAATTTCTAATCTTTATTATGGTATCCAGGACATAACTTAGTTATCTGACCACTTTTCGACCTTTTATAACTCTTCCGGGAATATAATAGAGTTCGGCATGTAGCGGAATTTTATGTGGACTAATTTGTGTTCTTTTGCAACTCTATTATTATTATCTTTGTCGAAAATGGTAGATAATTTGCGTTAAACTTAGAGAAGTTGTTAAATAAAATGTTAATATTTTTTTTGGTAAGTACCTACTTATATAGACATTTCGTATAAGTATGTATACCATGAAACCTTCATGTCTGAGAAAATGAAAAGTTGCCGAAGGTGTGTGAAATACACCAATCAGCACTGGGCCCGCTCGGTGGATCATGGCCCTTACCCCCTTGTGCAAGGGGAGGCCTGTGCCTCAACAGTGGGGACATTAATAGGCTGATGATGATGTTGTATACCATGTACTTATTAGCTTACTTGTACTTAAGAAAATAAGTACGTAATCAGTTCAGGTTATTTACTGTGGTAATTATTACAAGATCTTTTGTTTTTCAGTGAAAGTGGTTTATAACCGTCGCGGAAAAGAGTTGATTATTATCAACGAATTCACCTACTACTGTATGAGACACAACAAAAATACGGACTACTGGTCTTGCACCATTGGAACCTCTTGTAAGAGCAAAGTGGTCACCACCAAAAAAGAGAAGGAAGTTTTGAGTGCGTATTTAGAACACAGCCATCCTCCGCCGAAGTTTATGATTGTGGATGGAGTTATAGATAGGTTACAATAGTAGTTTAGAAATATACAAATATGTATATAAATAAATAGAAAAAATAATAAATTAAAAAATTGTAGAAATTTTTCCGCAGGACAACAACCATTTTCTCATTAAGGCCCGGGCTATACGACGACGGTTCCTAGACCGGGTCCAGCATCGGTCGGTTTCATAGAACCGGTGCTTCATATAAACTTAAACAAAAATGCGCTGTCGACTACACGTACAAAGTAAAATACACAAATATAAAATAACAAACATGAGATAGAAAAGGAAATAGTGAAGTACAATTTAGGCGGCCTTATCGCTAAGAGCAGCGCCGGTTCCACTTGGAACCGGCTTGCTCGGTTCCTGAACCGAGTGGGCGGGGCTTGAGCGCAACGCATGAGTTTAAATGCAGTCGACTACACGGCCCGGTAGCGGTACCGAACCGTCGATGGAACCGTCGTCGTGTAGTCCGAGCCTAAGTACGTTGAGCATGGCTTAATGCTTAATAAATTAAAATACTTGTGTGTGGTTCAAGTACAAGTACAGTTCAGTGGTCAACCTATTGTCAGAGTTATTCAGGCCGCCCGTAAACCTTTGGCATGGCCTTACGACTGCTATCAGAGGATATCTTAAAGAGCTCTCCGAGGCACAAAGAAGCTTACATGAAAAAGTGCTACTAGCTCTTACTCATTCTGAACGCACCTACGTTGTATATTTTAAACCTGCACGAGGTCTGGCTACGCCCACGACGTAAGAGGAGGTGCCTCCCGCTTGCTCCCCGCTCACCCTCTGTCGTCTCGCCCCGCGCCCCTCTAACGTCGCGGGCACAGCCAGACTTAAATGGTTTACCTATAGAATTAGCCATATTATTTATTCTGTGATTGTAACCACATCACATTGCATCCATTACCAAAGGTAACTTAAATTAAGTATGACACCAATAACTGACTAACTCTACATACAAACGTGTTAAAGTGTTAAAAATCTGTTTTTTCCATTAACAGTGGTTCTTAACCGAAAAGGCAAAGAGGTGATTATTGTCAACGAATTCACCTACTACTGTCAAAGGCACAACAAATTCACGGACTACTGGACTTGCACTATCGGAACCTCATGCAAGAGCAAAGTGGTTACTACTAAAGAGAAGAAAATAGTGAGTGCTAATTTGGAACACAATCATACTCCGCCAAAGTTTGTGATCGTGGATGGGTATATTGATAAGGTAAAAGAGTAGTGTTGTATCAAAATATAAGTAATTTGTAATCCCTATTTTTTACTTGTTATACTTTATTTTTTGCACACATAAATGACAGAAGAAACACGAACAAGAAATTTGACGTACACAGGTAGAGCTTATCTCTAAAATAGAGATTTCTTTTTTTAGATTTTTTCAGTAAATAAATAAAAAAAAATATGTATCACAGAACTATTGAAAAAATTACCGCGGATTCTAAACTTGCTCGCGAAAAATATTTATTCGAGCTCGGATTCGAACCACCGTTCTAGAGATCCATCTGACTCCATCATCCATGACATCCATCTTGGAAACAACAGCTGACTCTAAGTGTACCATACATGGTACTTATAATTATAAGTCTTTCTTTTTTTTAGCATAATCAATTATGATTACAATCCCTAAATTAAAAAGATTTAAAAAAAAAAAAAAAAAAAAAAAAAAGTCTTTCTTTAACTCTTTCTGTATTTTGTGTGTGAAATAAATCATTTACTTACTTACTTACTTATTTACTTACACATGGCTATGAAAACTATCGATAAAATCTCTGTTAAACAAAAAACCGGGTTCAAATCGGATTATCGATCAAGTACGAGTATGTACCCCCTTTTGGTCATGCCCTCACTAGATAGAAAATTTCTTATTAATGTCTGATCACATTTTTGGAAGCTCTAAAATATTAATTAATAATTAGAGAAAGGCATTGGGCAAAGGTTACATACATTGGGTAACTGGATCTTACAGCAACGGTAAAGTTTAGGAATATATTGCATAAAATAAAATAAGCTTATTTCCATTACAGGCCGCAAACCTTCGTTGAGTCGTGAAGAAAAGCTAGAGAAAAAAAACCATGCTGAACGCTTAAGGTTGGAGAAAATCATTATCCAACGCTGTATGCTCTATGGCAATCCAAACAAAGAGAAAGATATTTAAAGAAGAAATGACATGGGAAAATTATCCCAATCAGTAAGTTGCCACCGAGACAACAGAAAATAGGAAAACAAAGAAGCAGAGATAGTACAAGAAGATGGTACGAAAGCAATACAACAAGAAGTAATGAAATCAAAGACCGAGAAAGTATAGGCAAATCTGACGCTTGATTTTTTTTTCTTTGGGAATAGTTTCATTCGTTCGTTCGTTCCTATAAGATGTCGGTGAATTAGGGTATAAAATCGACTACATCAATACATAAACCTTTAATTTATAGCATTAATTTTCTACGACTTTCTTCATTCGTTTGCTGATTCCCTTGTCATCCGTTTTTGATGCCCCTGGTCATAAAAATTGAAACTCAAATATCCCTGGAACGGCTACGCGAAAATGAATGCCAAGGCGATATGTTTCTGATAACATCTATTTTCTTCGAAAAATACAGAAATTTATAAACTAGGAGAAAAAGTAGCGCGAAAGTAGGTAGGTAGATTATACCATTCTCAAAAAATGTATATACTTGAAGAGTTATTTTCACAGAAATCGGACAATACCTTGTTAATTTTGGGATGATCCTTTAGAAGTTTGTTTGCCGTATCATACAGGGTCTATTCGGTGCTCGAATAATTACCGATTCGATTCTTTTAAAAATAGATTTACTATTTCGATTAATTAATTTACATTCCATAAGCATAACTCTCATGTCCATATTCCTCGAGGGGGTAGACAGAGGAACCATCTTCATCATAGGTAGTTCCCACTTTACGTCGTAATATTTGGTGGACAAACGTGATGGGTGGCGAGCCTAATGCCACTACAGGGTAAAATAGTATTGGCGATATTTGTAAAAATTGTACATAATATTATTTTGAGGCATTATTCTCGACTTTTATTTTTCAACATCACGATTACAAGAAATCGATTGGAGTTTTTTTTACAATAATTGTCGATTTCAACGAGTCAATCTCTAGACGATTCGACGTAAGTATATAAATTTGTAGAACATATTTTTATTCCAAAAAAATATGTTCCACAAATTCTTCTATCTCGTCATCTAAAAATGCACGACTTGTATGTACTGACTTAGCATAAAATTGTATTTAAAATGACACATATATAATTTATGAAGAGTTCTTCGTTTATTTTATGTAGTTGGCGACACAGTGCCCTGTTATAGCTAGACCCTGTGTCACTTTCCTTCTTTAAGAGAAGCCGTCCTCATCGTCGCTTACCATCAGGCGAGATCAAGGTCAAATGCGAATTTAGTAGACAATTTTTTTTTTTAAAGTAACAAACACTTATTATTTTTGTCTAATAATACCTAAACCTTTTTACACGTAACCTCATTTTAACTAAAACTACATTTTTTTTATATTGTTCATTTTATTTTCGCTTTGTTTATAACATTTATATCTTTAAACAGGTGTGTTAAAGTTAATGGCAACTAGTGAAGGTATTCGGAGAGCAGTGTACAATGGATATCCATTTTATTGCCATCGCCAAAATAGTGATGGATCAACCAAGTGGCGTTGTATCACACTCAAAACGAAATGTCAAGTTCGGTTCACCCTTACCGAGGACAAGAGGATGTTCAACCAATATCTCAAGCATAACCATGAACCAAACCCTTTCGTTATTAAGAATAAAGTTTATTATAGCTTAGTTAAACGTGGTGGAAAACATATTAAAATGTAAATTTATTTTTGACGTGACGTTGACGGTGTTAACCTGATTTACATAATGATTGAGTTTCTATTCTTGTAAGGTAAAATATTGACCTTTATGTATATTTCTCAGAAATAAAATTATATATATATAATGTATAAGCCTCGCTATACAGCGGGGCAACGCCGCCAGCCTCCTCGGGACACTCCCTGCAGGGAGCGACCTAGGTCAGATATTTTATTTGTAAAATAGTTAGGTTTTTTGTAATTTTAGCTTAAGCATTTATTTTATTGTTATTGTAGTTTTATTTTATTTTGAATAAACACGATAGTATATATATATATATATATATATATATATATATATATATATATATATATATATATATATATATATATATATATATATATATATATATATATATATATATATATATATATATATATATATATATATATATATATATATATATATATATATATATATATAATACTGTCAAATTATAAAGTTGTTAACGGTCATAATTGAAAACAGATTTCAAACTTTTAAGTAAGATAAGGACAGTAGGACCCTGAGAATTCGTCTTAGATATTACTGTTTCCCTGAAATAATTTTGAACATTTTAGGCTTTTATCTTTTGTTGGAAAATTACAGATGTATAAATTACTCTTCAATGTGTTCGGATCCTAATCACAGTGTTGTTATTTTTATCTGAACGTGTTATATTTTGTAGCTCTTACTAAATGCAACAATATTGCAATATTTACTGACTCTGTTAAAATCGCTATATGGTAATATATCAATAAAGATAGTTTTAGATTAAATAAAAATCATTTTATACCTACTTCATTCTACACATTCATAACTACACGTTCATTTAAAAACAATTACAAAACAAAACAAACAAGCGAAGTGGCATTATACATAATTATATTTGTTTTTAACAACTTAAACTTTTTTCAGCAGATTTGTTGCAGATAGTGAAATCTGACAAAGGTTCTGTGCGTGTCATATACAGAGGATATACATATTACAACGGCTATGAAAGCAAGAAAGGCATTAATTGGCGTTGTCTGTTAATGAAATATCAGTGCAAAGCTTGGTTCACTCTTAGACACGGCCACAATGAGATGATCAATCGTCATCTAGAACACAACCACAAACCAATGTCATTTGAGATCAGGGATAATATTTACTATGGCCAAGAATTTGAAAGTGAAGCCATAAAACTGAAAATGCTGGGATTAAAAAAGAAGCAGAAATCTTATAGCAATAAGGTGAAAAATGATATAGAGAGCGTCTTTATTACAAATAAGTAAGGGTTTTGACAATTTTGTAAGATATTTTTTCATAGTATCAGCTAATATTTTTTTTTGTGAGGGAAGGGAGTGATTGTGCAAAATCGAATAAAATAGGCCAGCATTAATAACCCTGTTTGAATTGCTGAAGTTAGGTACGCATTTCTGCCATAAAAGGCCATTTTAATTAATAATGTAACAAATATACATCGACGAAAGAAAAATGTACATAGTATATCAGGGCGTTCGTTCCTTCTTGCAAATATATATTTTTTCGCTTGGCAGTGCTAGTGCGTGTGATCTCACCCCTTAATAAAGTACTATATTTTCAAATTCGGTTACTCCACTGTTGGGCAAAAGCCTCCTCTCGTTTTTCCATTCCAACCTATCCTCGGCATCCTTGTTCCATCCCTGCTGGTAGATATGCTATCTATTTCTGCCGTAAAGCAGAAATGCTTGCATTTCGGGTTGAAGGGTAAGAGAACCAGTGTAATTTCCGGCACATGGGGCAAGCAATTTTAGCCGTCAAGATTAGTAGCGCATCAAAAACCCTCCAATAATAATAGAGTGAGGAGAGATGTCAATGGGCGACGGTGATCACTTACCATCAGGTGGCCTGTTTGCCCGTCTGCTGTTCTTATTTAATGAAACGAAGCCTAGTATATTCTCTACAATTTCTTTTGAATCTTTAATGTTTTTTTAACACGAAGAAAATTCGAAAAGTTGACACGTTTCACACTAGTAATTAAAAATTATGCCATAAGTAATCATTTTTATTCTGCTATTTAATAAATTAACTTATATTTTAATTAAATTATTATCATCTTTCTTGATATCGGTCCTGAGATGACAACCTGATTCCGATCTTACCTTACTCAAAAATTATACCTTCTTACATGTATCGTGCGTCATATATCTATTCCACAAAGGATAGATAACTTGTGTTATACTTATAACGGGTTGATTAAGCAAGGAAACAAAATTCCCACCAAATTTTAAGAGTAATACATCTTTTATTTATAGGATGCCGGAATCATTTGGCAGTCAGGGGAGGGGATTCAGGATTGTGCCACGCCGCCAGCAGCTAAATCGAGCCTTAAAAAAGAAGAATGTATTCTTTGTAATTGTACGCCCGGTTTAATAACTGGAAAATTTTAAATAAAATAAAAATTATTGATAGTTTGTTTTATGGTTCTTACAGGTGCGCTAGTGTGGGTGAAAACCAAAAAGGGAAAACAAATAATCTTACTCAACAATTTCCAATATTACTGTGACACGAATGGCCAGAGCAGAAGAAGTAGTGTATGGCGTTGTTCCAGAGGAAGTGCGTGTAAAGCGCGCTTTAGACTCAACAGTGAATCACAAATCGTATCTAAAACTTTGGAACATAGCCACCCTCCGTCTAACTTCATAATACGTGATGGAACTTATTATAAGTTTTGAATATTACACTATTATATTATTACTATTACGCTATTTTACTGCTCCCATTTGGTAATTGTTCAATACGAAACCACAATCAGTAACATAATCAATTCATTCTTAAGGGTTGTGTATAAGGTTTTAGTCGTTTTTTATTACGATACCGTTCACCACAATTATAAAATAAACTTATTAATAGTTTCATGGAATTGGATACAAGTATTCACTTTCATATTAAATGTACTATTTCAATACCCAATTTACTTTGTACTAAAGCCACGTCAAAATTTTAAAAATAGCCCGATGCTGACTGTTGCCATAGTTCCCTACTAATCCTATCATCGAGCAGGTGCGTAGTAGAAACGCGATGAGCTTGATTCACGATAATGAAGATTGCCATGGTTATCTCTACCAATCCTAACATTGTGCAGGCTCATAATTCCATATGACTCCTTCTTCCTTCCTTACTTTTCCACAACTTTGGTTTCTAGTTATATTTTAATATTATGTATCTATGTATATATGTATCTGTGTGTATATGTAGATATTTTATTTAAAAGTATATATAAATATATTTATTTGTATGTATATATTATATATTTATTATTGTAAACGGTGCACAACCTACCTTTTTCTACCAAAATTACTCCACCACAAGGTTGTCTGGAAGAGATAGCTTTTAGCGATAAGACCGCCTAGATTGTATTAATCGTTTCATATCACACTAATTTTGTGGAATAAAGTGTATTCATTCATACATTCATAAAGACCACGCACGGCCCTCATTAATATGAAATATGACTAAGACTCGATTTAAATTGAGCAGTAGCCGCGGCGGCGCCGCTGCCGATTTGTATCGAGTGCACTATACTCATTCTATAGAAACCCGCTCCGCCGCTAAATCGATTTCTACGCACATAATGTTTAGTACTGTATAGATTTAAATTTAAAAAAATATTAATGTTTTATTTTATGGTTTTTACAGGTGCGCTAGTGTGGGTGAAAACCACAACGGGAAGGCAAATAATCTTACTCAACAATTTCTCGTATTACTGTGACATGAACAGCCAGAGCAGACGAAGTAGTGTATGGCGTTGTTCCAGAGGAAGTGCGTGTAAAGCGCGCTTTAGACTCAACAGTGAATCACAAATCGTACCTAAAACTTTGGAACATAGCCACCCTCCATCTAATTTCATAATACGTAATGGAACTTATTATAAGATTTGAAATATTATACTTTAGGTAATAAAATATTACTTATGAATGTTCTTACTCCTATTTGGTAGATTTTTGGTCTATACGAAACCACAATCAGTAACATAAATAAATTTATAGAGGTAAGTTGATTGTAGGTTGTTTGTGTAGATGGAAGGATACGCGGAAGCAGATGATTTTACAATGATTTAATGAAATTAACTTAAATAACAGAAAGCAATCTAAATTGATGCGAAATAGATAGTTACAGCGAAATTGTATGAAAGCTAGTAATAATAAGCAAGAGGTATGCGCTTTGAGTCGCGAGAAACAGCTGACTGTAGCGAGGTGAGGAACGGGGTGAGGCGGATCGATGTGCGCGCGCGCCGGTCCCTTAGGACCGGCGCGCGCGCAACTTTCACGACCTAATGGTCGTGAAAGTTGATTCAGTTGCTCAATTTCACATATTTTCTACGGAGAGGGTAAATAGGGAAGAAAACAGCAATAATTAACAATTTTACATATTACTATGATTCAGGTAACACGATCAAAAGTAGCAGTTTATGGCGCTGCAATAGGGGATCGTCGTGTAAAGCACGCTTTAGTTTGACCGATGTATTTTGATTCGGTTCGGTTTTACCAATCACATGCGCTCCGCTCTCGCTCCTCTTGAAATCAGCGCTTTCTGAATGTAACGAACCGGCCTCGTGAAGTCCTAGCCTTAGTTTTGAATTAAGTGATTTTTTTAATTTAAGGTTGGGTACCTACAATGTTCGTTTTATTATTGCTATAGGAACACAATGTAATTTTTAATTTTCAGTTGCTTATTTAATTTTATTAAATACCTACAAAACTGACAAAACTGGTTTGGTTTTTCACTGGTCGCCAATTTGGAAATTTAAACTTTTCAAAAAGGCACCACTCGTAAAAAAATTGTCTCCCCCTAGGGGCGGGCAATCCTACCTTCATGAGCACATAAGTTCCCACGTAGCGCGGCATCAGCTGCAGGTTCTTCAAGTATACAGCGTTTTGAAGTAGTTAGCAAAAACACCAATATTTGTCAAATTCGTGTCAATCGATGTTACAGTACTATAGGGACATATACTAATCAATCCATTTCTTTTTTTATAGTGCAACTGGTTATAAACCAGTCTGGGAAACCACTGGCTATACTCGACGGGTACACATTCTACTGTGCCAAGAAGCATGGCTTCACTGACGTTTGGCGGTGTACCAGAGCGGGCCAGTGTAAAGCCCGATTTACAGCCACCAAGGATTTTTTCATAACTCGATCTTTTTTGTCCCACATACATAAGCAACCTAACTATATTGTCCGCCAGGGATTGTATATGAAAATGTAATGTAATTAATAACTAATAATTAGAGTGGCGTTTATCAAGTTCTATCATGTTTAGTTTTTAAGTTTGTATTAGTGTGTGTGTTTGTGTTTACTGGACCCGCATGCTCCATTATCGTTGACGATGACGATTTTATCGTCGCTTACCATCAGGCGAGATCGAGGTCAAATGCGGGTTCAGTAGTAAATAAAAATAAATGAAAAAAGCACCCTGTAGGTGTCCTTATCAATAACATAAAATAACATAAGATACATAAATATGTTAACATAATTAAACTTAAGATACAATACAACATGTCTTTGTTTACGCTTTATTCGAGCTTCTGCTATGAAAGAGCTACGAATGCGTAGACATAGTGTTAAATAAGTATTTATTAATTTTAGTCTTTGTAATAGATGTAAAATAGATACTAATGAATTACACTTAGATCTTTAGAAGTAAATAAGACTGGTTTAAATTACCTACAATTGAAATCCGTATAGAACTACTTCTTATAACAATCAATAACAAAAAGTATCGTATCTGAAATAAGTTAATCTCTCAAAGAAAGAAGGAAAGAATGAAAGAATGTATTTCCAATAGCGCACACATACAAACAATTAGGTACAGAAGATAAAAATAATAATATTAAACAAATATATTATAAAAATAAATAAACAAAAGTAATTAAGTTTGATGAAGGTGGTGTGCAACACCGGAAAAAGGGGACTGCCTCAGCCTGTTGGCGCAGCGGATTTGGCACTGCGGCGCTGATTATCAGGCATCACCTGAGTGCCTGAGTAACATATAAATAACGGTAATGTTAATAAACAGAAGTAAAATATTAGGAAACGAAGGAAGGTACTTAATTTTTAAATTATACATTAGAATACACGAAGGTATGTATAGGTATTATTGTATAAAATAATGAAGATGAAACTGAAGGAAGGAATAAAGTAGGTATCTACTACTAGGTACTACTGTTCAATGTAGCGAAATTTATATTTGCTTTGTCTATGGCAACGACTTTTGTATATCAACCAGATAAAGTTTAAGTTAAAGTGAGGACTGACCCTAATAATACTTGAGCTACCTATCCCTTTTCTTAGTGACCCTAACGAGGCTATACATGGTCACCTTAAATAATAATAATATACCTACATACAGCGATCAACTGCATATACATCTTTTTCTTCTTTCATGTCCAACTTTTTGACGAGAACACACCATTCATTATGTTGCAGTATCATGGCTACAGACGAAATCTGGGACAAAACTGGCTCTGATCAACGGCTGCCTGTACATCTGCACACACATCAGGTTCTCGACCGAGACGTGGAGGTGCATCAGATGGCCCCAAAACTGTAAGGCTCGCTTCATATTGGACTATGATAATATGTTTATTCATGATGCGAGCTTATTGCATAACCACGAGCATCCTAACCCTGAAGTTCATAATCGCACTTTGATAAGGAAATGAATGTATTTTTAATGTTCTTATTGTAAATTAAAATTGCACGTAGATTACATTTTTACTTATTATTTATTTGTTTGTTAATCGTATGGTGAATGGTCAATCTATTGTCAGAGTTGTTCAGGGCGCCGGTAGGCCTCTGACGACTGCTATCCAACGACAACAACCGGAGCAAACATATATAATATAGTATTAGTAAGTTGATATGAGTATATGTCAAATAAAAAATTAGGTGCGACAATGGACACAAGACTGCGGCGCAAACATCGCCGGATTCAACGAGCCAAGCCTAGTAAAAGTGGTTAAAAAAGAATTTTGGTAATGTGTAAAAGATTAGCAATGTTTTTTTGTAATTAAAAAATTAAGTATGAAAGATAAAAGAGGTGGGCAGCTTAAATGAAATAAAAAAAATAGATTTATGGCCACTAGGATCCATAGATATATAGATACATACCTATTAACTAAAACTTAAGTTACGTAGCTCGTATGTAGTATGTATGTAGGTTAATATTAAGTTTTTATTGTACAGAACTAATGTAGGATATGGCTACATTTATTATAGTGAAACAAATTAAAAATTAATTTTACATTAATTATTTAGTTTTTATTACAAAACTTTGCACTGTTCCCTATGATGATCACAAAAAACAGAGAGCAATGCCTTGTTTGTAAGTGCCAGAACGAGAGGGAAGATTTGACGTGTGCGTTTAGTTTAACCATAATATTTATAGTCTATGCTGCGTTTCGCACAACAAATAACAAATTGTAAGCCGACGTAAGCTTGTTTTATTGTTCTATGTGGAAAAATTACAAGAGCTTAGCCTGGCATATCAATCTGATAACTCTCTAAAGATCCCAAAGTTGCCACAAACTTTTCTGTATTAAAATACGTACGAACACTTTATTTTACAGTTCAATGGGTACAGAATCGTGCTGGTAAACAATTGGCAATATACCAAAGCTTCACGTATTACCACGAATACAAAGGACGATGGCGGTGCACAAAAGGTGGCACTTGTAGGTGTCGCTTCACACTCAACAAGGATGGGCAGATAACCAAATCAAACTTAGAGCATGACCATAAAGCTCCTAAATTTATAATTCGTAACGGACTTTATATTAAAATATAAATTACAGCCATTGAAGGCATAAATTAAAGTTCGTTGATTAGAGCATAAAAAAATAACAAGTTTCTTATTTTAATCATATTACTTGCTGTATAATTTGAATATGACTGTACTGTTTGTGTTTTCATGTAAAACAAAAAATCATATAATGATTGTGTATCGTCGTTGGCCTTGTACATCTTGATTGATGATTTACACAGCGTTGTGTCGGCATCTACCTACGCTCATGGCTGAATAAGCCGATGCGAGAGCGGCAAGTTCTGCCGCACGTGCAGCAGGTGAACTGCGGATTTGTTGGAGCAGGTGTATCAGTGATTGTGTATCAGTGTTAAGAAAATTGTTTACCTTTAAGAAAAGTTACTACTGTATATGTTACAGTCAGATTCTGGTGATTCATTATTTTCTAATGGATTTCTGAAAAATAAGGTGTTCCGTCGAACGTTTTTTTTAAAATTTAATTTCTTGTCGTTTCTTACAGTACATTGGGTGCACAATGGGGCTGGCAAACAGTTGGCAATACACAAAGGCTACACGTATTACAACGAGGAACAAAGACGGTGGAGGTGCACAAAAGGTGGCACTTGTAGGGGTCGCTTCACACTTAACATGAATGGGCAGATAACCAAATCAAACTTGCAACATGACCACACTGCACCAAAATTTATAATTCGGAACGGGATTTATATAAAAATTTAATCAACGTGGGTATATTATTTTTAAGTTTATAATGTATGTCAGAGAGATAGACAATATTTAGAGGCGTTTGAGATGTGGTGTTGGAGGAGGATGGAAAGGATAAGCTGGACAGAGAGAGTGACAAATGAAGAGGTACTGACGAGAGTAAAAGAAAAGAGAAACATCTTAAAGGCTATTGAAAATAGAAGGGGAAATATGGTGGGCCACCTTATACGACACGACGAATACATAAGAAACCTTATAGAAGGAAAAGTTGAAGGCAAGCGGGGAAGAGGAAGACCGAGGATAAGCTTCTTCGATCAAATCAAAGAGAAGGCTGGCGTTGCGTCGTATAAGGAGGTCAAGGAAAGGGCCCTAGACAGGACACAGTGGCGTTTACTACACCGACAAGAGCATAGCTCTTAAATTGAAGAAGAAGAATGTATTCTAAGTGGAGGAAGCGTCCGAAACTGTTCACGGTTTTTGAAATGAAACTATCATTCTTCATCCTTTATACTATTTTTTCAATATTTTTTTATTTTATTATTTCTAGTGTACAATAGTGTAAAAAAATAAATTGTAATTAATTATGTCAAAAGCAAAACTTGTAAAGCTATCTGAAAAAGTGTTTTGTTACAGTTCTATGGGTACGGAATCGATCCGGTAAGCAACTGGCAATAATCAAAGGCTATACGTTTTATATCGGACGAACTAACAGTAACGGCAACCGATATCGGTGCACAAAGGGAGGATCTTGTAGGGCTTACTTTTTCGTCAATGAAGATGGACAAATAACCAATACGAAGGCAAACATGGAGCATGATCACAAAGCTCCTGAATTCGTAATTCGTGATGGACTTTACATTAAAATATAAACTATAGTCAATGAATTTGAACGCATAAAAGTTGAATGAATGAATTAAAATGTATTTGCACATATATACATAACACAAGTAAGTGTAACAAGTCATAAGTTGTTGATAATAGAAATAGAAAATATACACCTTTCTTAATTTATATTTAATTTGAGCATGCTTAGTATGTATTGATTGTTAGGTATGTGCTACTTAAAACAAAAATATAATGATTGTGTATTATCAATCAGGGTTAAGAAAAATATATACAGTTCAGAAATATTTACGTCATACATAATCAATCACGTTCTACGCCTATTTTCCATTGGATTTCTGTAAAAAGTGTGACCAGCTATTCCTTTTCTTCATTTTAATTAATTCTTTGTCGTTTGTTTGACAGTACATTGGGTAAAAAATCAGTCCGGAAAACAGTTGGCAATACACAAAGGCTACACGTACAACCGCGAGAGGCAAAGACGCACGTGGAGGTGCACTTTAGGCGGCCGTTGTAAAGCTCGCTTCACAGTCAACATTAATGGACAGATGACCAAATATAACTTGCAGCATGACCACAATGCCCCAAGCTTTATAATTCGGAATGGGATTTATATAAAAATTTAATAAACGTACAAGTAGATAGATATATAGAAACACTTTATTGTACACAAATACAGGAAAAGTTAAAACTACAGAAATAATAGCTCGTACAAAGGCGGCCTTTATGGCTTAAAGCGATCTCTTCCAGGCAAAATCTTTTCCAAAAATAGAGGAAGCATCTAAATCTGTCATTGTCGTTTACGTTTTTCTGTAATTAAACTGTCAATGTAATAATAACAAAAATGCAAAATTTGTAAAATTTGTACATTCGAAAATGTACTATACAATGTATGTAATGTAAATGATTACCTGCTGTCAAGAAAAAATGCCATTATAATGCATTCTGTTGATTCCCTATTTTCAGTTAGACGCCGGTTTCTTACCACGGTTTGGGGTTGTTTTAAGCTCACGATATTACGGCACAGTTACATGCGTCATGGTCGCGAGTACAGTAAGAAGTGTTGTGAGTATTGGCAATAACCACGCAAGCTTAAAAAGTTATATCCCAGTTTTTCAATGGATTTCTGAAATTAATGTGTCCTTTCGTTTCTATTTTTTTTTAAATAAGTTTTGGAATTCGACCCTCCAATCACTACCCGTCAAACAAAAAAGACGACAACGTACCCGCGTACCACCGGTCAGAACAAGCTTTGCCCAACACCAGTACGGTTTCTTAGACCCATTTCTTTATAGATATTTCAACGATGTCCATGATATTACTAAATTTAGTAGGCACTCTTTAAAACAAATTCTTAAAATCCACCGAATGAATTTAGCTACGATCAAACCGAGAAACTATTACGTCCACAACAATAATACTTCACTCATCTACAGCATGCACACATACATACTTTCACACTCACCATCTCACACATAAACATACACACCCTTACACACACTCCCACCCCCAAACACACCCTCGCACACCCCTTACATACATTCACACGTCTTCGGGTATAAAATAATAATTAAAATATATATATATTATAATAAATTGTAATTTGTGACTATTATAGCTTGGTATTCAGTAGGGGGCGGTATTTGTCCCATGGATAGCTACCAAGTTGTCTATGGAATGAATGCTGACCGTTATTGAATACCTTCTTTTTGGGAAAGCACTGTCTCCCAAGATACAGGTTCGCCCAGTTTGGGAGTCAAGGTGTTGTTCGATTTACTAATTTGTGATGTTTTCAATAAAGATTATTTATTTATTTATTAATTAATACTGATACAATATAAGATACATATGGCACTGATAAGTGAAACTTGGTTGTCTGTTGAAAACTCTATTAGGTTAAATAATTACAAGTACCAACTGCAACAAAATAGAAGACCTCACTCACCTCCTAATGGAGTGTGACCTGGTGAAAGTTGAGAGGAAGAAATTTGGCCTCAATAGGCTCCAAAATGGGAGGCTCAATGTTATTTTGAGTCAGCCCTTATCTGATAATATGAAACACTTACTGTTGTTTGGTAAGTTGTTTCTGAAAGTGAGGGCTGACTCTAATAATTCTTGAGCGTCCCTTCATTTTTCTTAGTGACCCTGACGAGGCTGTCATGGTCACCTTGTCGTGTACCAAAGCCTCTAAATTGAGATTTAAAAATATTATTCATTTGTTGTTTTTTTAATAGTACTTTGGGTAAAAAATAGGTCTGGTAGACCAGTGGCAATATACAAAGGCTACACGTATTACAACGAGAAGCAAAGGCGGTGGAGGTGCACTTTAGGCGGCCGTTGTAAAGCTCGCTTCGCACTCAGTAAAGACGGACAGATAACGAAATCAAACTCGGAACATGGCCACAATGCTCCAAACTTCATGATTCGTGGCGGAATTTATTTCAAAAAAAGAGTTCCCAGATCACTATGAAATTCAATCTCACTACCAACAACTTAGGGCTTGTTTGCACTTGGTCAAGTGCTTAGTCAAGTGGCAAATGGCAGTGGCAAGAACAGTGGCGAATGCCTGGCCAGAGACAAAAAGTCAAACAAAATTTGGATCCACTTACAAGGCAGCTTGCAAGCCAACTGGACTCGCCACTGTCCACCGGTTTACACCACTGTCCTAACTCACTATCCTAACGCACTTGACCAAGTGTAAACCAGGCCTTAGTGATTTATTTAAAAAAAGTACGGCGGAAGTAACTCATGTTTACTATGTACGTGGGGCGGTCCAAAAATGGTTAGTCAACGGCTTGTTATCAACCTCATTGTTTTACTTTTATTATCCCTTGGAGGCAAATTTAATTACAAACTCCTTGGCTGAATATCACTGGCTGGCGAACTTTAGTTCTTGTTTGTTTAATTGTTAAAACTACATGTCTGTCACTTTTCAACTGCTACGATGGTGGTAACGCGGGAAGCATTTCGTGCTATGATCTATTATGATTTTAAACGAGGGTTAACATATAAGGAATCACATGAAAATTTAATTTCTAGACTAAAAATTAATGGATCGCCCTAGGTATAACTAGGAAATATTTTTTGGGAGGCCAGCAAAAAATATGACTTAATTTTTCTAGTTTAAAATATGATGATGAGTGAAGTTATGGATGGACATTCCCCTTTAATCTAAGTCTGTATAAATGTATATTTATAATGTGATCTTCAGAAATAAAGAAAGGATCCAGATCTTTAAATGTTGTTTACGTTTTTCTCAAATGATAATTACCTTATTCAGTTTGTAGTAGGTAATGCCAAATGCAAAAGTCGTAAATGTCTCCTAAAAAAATATGTTGTTACAGTACAATGGGTACGAAATCAGTCCGGCAAGCAACTGTTAATTTTTAACGGCTATACGTTTTATCTCGGACGAGCCAACACCAACCGATATCGGTGCACAAAGGGAGGATCCTGCAGAGCTCACTTCTACCTCGATGAGGATGGACAAATAACCAATACAAAGGCAAATATGCAGCATGATCACGACGCTCCTAAATTCATAATTCGTGATGGAATTTACATTAAAATATAAACTATGTACTTATGAGTAAGTATAAATTATAATTATATAAATAAATTGAAAAATCATTACTGTTTAATTTGGACATGATTGAAATTGAAATTGAAAACGTTTATTTAGCACTGTAAACACCAGAATATAGAACACAATACAGAAGTATACAAAGATTAATACATGCAGCACAAAACATCCGGTGCGGTACAGTGCCAAAAAGGGTACACCAGATCAGCATAATGCTGAGGTAAGCCACAGCGCTGATTTTCAGCCTATAAACTGATATTTAAAAAATATATCATTTGTTGTCGTTTTTTTAATAGTACTTTGGTTAAAAAAAACGGTCTGGTAGACCGGTGGCAATATACAAAGGCTACACGTATTACAATGAGAAGCAAAGGCGGTGGAGGTGCACTTTAGGCGGCCGTTGTAAAGCTCGCTTCGCACTCAATAAAGACGGGCAGATAACAAAATCAAACTCGGAACATGACCACAATGCTCCAAACTTCACGATTCGTGACGGAATTTATTTCAAAAAGAGAGTTCCCAGATCACCATGAAATTCAATTTCACTACCAACAACTTAGGGCTTGTTTACACTTGGTAAAGTGCTTAGTCAAGTGGCAAATGGCAGTGGCAAGAACAGTGGCTAATGCCTGGCCAGAGACAAAAAGTCAAACAAAATTTGGATCCACTTACAAGGCAGCTTGCAACCAACTTGACTCGCCACTGTCCATCGGTTTACACCACTGTCCTAACTCACTATCCTAACGCACTTGACCAAGTGTAAACCAGGCCTTAGTGATTTATTTAAAAAAAGTACGGCGGAAGTAACTCATGTTTACTATGTACGTGGGGCGGTACAAAAATGGTTAGTCAACGGCTTGTTATCAACCTCATTGTTTTACTTTTATTATCCCTTGGAGGCTAATTTAATTACAAACTCCTTGGCCGAATATCACTGGCTGGCGAACTTTAGTTCTTGTTTGTTTAATTGTTAAAACTACATGTCTGTCACTTTTCAACTGCTACGATGGTGATAACGCGGGAAGCATTTCGTGCTATGATCTATTATGATTTTAAACGAGGGTTAACATATAAGGAATCACATGAAAATTTAATTTCTAGACTAAAAATTAATGGATCGCCCTAGGTGTAACTAGGAAATACTATTTATTTTGTTACAATATTTCCGGAACGGTTATAACCTTATTATTTTTTGGGAGGCCAGCAAAAAATATGAATTAATTTGTCTAGTTTAAAATATGATGATGAGTGAAGTTATGGATGGACATTCCCCTTTAATCTAAGTCTGTATAAATGTATATTTATAATGTGAAATAAAGAAAGGAGCCAGATCTTTACGTGTTGTTTACGTTTTTCTCAAATGATAATCACCTTCTTCAGTTGGTAGTAGATAATGTCAAATGCAAAAGTCGTAAATGTCTCCTAATAAAAAAAATGTACATTATTTTTTATGTATTTTGTATTTTTTTTGTATTTTGTACAGTACAATGGGTACGAAATCAGTCCGGCAAGAAACTGTTAATTTTTAACGGCTATACGTTTTATCAAAAAATATGACTTAATGTTTCTAGTTTAAAATATGATGATGAGTGAGGTTATGGATGGGCATTCCCCTTTAATCTAAGTCTGTATAAATGTATATTTATAATGTGATCTTCAGAAATAAAGAAAGGATCCAGATCTTTATATGTTGTTTACGTTTTTCTCAAATGATAATTACCTTGTTCAGTTTGTAGTAGATAATGTCAAATGCAAAAGTCGTAAATGTCTCCTAACAAAAAATTTTGTACATTTTTTTTGTATTTTTTTGTATTTTTATTTTTTTTGTATTTTGTTACAGTACAATGGGTACGAAATCAGTCCGGCAAGCAACTGTTAATTTTTAACGGCTATACGTTTTATCTCGGACGAGCCAACACCAACCGATATCGGTGCACAAAGGGAAGATCCTGCAGAGCTCACTTCTACCTCGATGAGGATGGACAAATAACCAATGCAAAGGCAAATATGCAGCATGATCACGACGCTCCTATATTCATGATTCGTGATGGAATTTACATTAAAATATAAACTATGTACTTATGAGTAAGTACAAATTTTAATTATATAAATAAATTTAAAAATTATTACTGTTTAATTTGGATATGGTTGGTATCAAATCAAATCAAAATGTGTTTTATTGTAAGTACCTTATAGTACAAACACAACAACAACAAAAAACAATTAAAAAGAGCGTCGGTGGCGTAGTGACTAGGACGTCGGACTCCTACGGGAGTTCCGAGTTCGAAACCATGCAATGTCATGTACCAATGAGTTTTTCGGTTTTTTCGAAGGACTTACGTACATTTGCCGACTGCTCTGACGGTGAAGGAAAACATCGTGAGGAAACCTGCACACTGAGATAACCAGTGTGTGAAATGGGGAAGGCAGTGGCAAATCACCCCATTAAATCTGCCACGAGAGTCGTTCTATGTGATTAATTCCTTAGAATGATCACGACCCTCAGCAATGAGGAATACGACTTAGAAGAAGAAGACTTTATAGTACATTTTTACAACGTCATTCTTTTTTACTCTACCACCGCTTCGTTAGGTGCTATAGCTGTAAGTATGTATGTATGAAAACAATCATATATGTACACAATGTGCAGAGCTGGAGCTGAATTTAGGACCAAGCCTCTTTATCATTTAAGTGGTCATTTATTTTATAATAACCCTTTTTACATAAGGTCCGTCTTATATGGGTCTTAATTTTTTTCTCAGTCATATTTATTACAGTATCAGGTATCTTATTATAAAATCGTACACAGTGACCCATAAATGATGTGTTGAAATTGAAATTGAAAACGTTTATTTAGCACTGTAAACTTCAGAAAATAGAACACAATTTTATTTTATTTATTTAGGTAGGTATGCCAACAGCACATATATTTCACATTTCAAATAATCTTAATAAAATTGTACTTTTACTGATATATGTGCCAATTAAAGGCATACACAGCATTCACTAACACATCGGGTAATTACTTAGGTATAACATTACAATATAGGTCTAGTACCTTATAACAATATACTTTATACAACTAATAGCAACTAAAAACAATTTAAAACAATTACTTTTTAAAACATAAAAAAGAATACAATACAGAAGTATACAAAGATTAATACATGAAGCACAAAATATCCGGTGCGGTACAGTGCCAAAAAGGGTACACAAGCTCAGCATAATGCTGAGGCAAGCCACAGCGCTGATTTTCAGCTGGCCCCTCAGTGACTGCACGGACGAAGAAAGCAACAGTGTGTGCGTGTTGTGTTGTATGAATGTGTTTGTTTTTATGAATGAGGATATTCGTGTGTCCCATACATACCTCCCATAGGTACTGAATGTATGGGAGAGTGATGGCATGGTCCGTGTGTATTTACATGGTATTATGATTGGTATGTTCACGACCGACTCGTGGTCACACCTGTAGTGTGACTACCAGTGTAAGCAGTCGACCGTAGATATATTATGTATTGATTATTTGTGCTTACTTGTAAATTAAAAATATAATGATTGTGTATTTTCAGTATTAAGAAAAATATTTATTGTTAAGAAAATTTACTATTTACCATCAGATTCTGATGATACCATTCTTTCCAATTTACAAATAGAAAATGCTTTTATTTAGGCAAAACATACATATTGATAGTAGTGGTAGATCCTAACGTGAAGGATCGCCTGGGGTGGTACCACCCTCTTATGTCGTAGTGCCGGTCGTTCATGGAGTACTGCTGCCAGCAAAATACCAACTGGCTGCCCTTGACTCAGTGGAGAAACGCGCTAAGCGCTTTATAAGTGACGATTCGCTGGTGGAAGCTAGACTGCAAAGTCTGGAACATCGGCGCAAGGTTGCCTGTCTATCGGTATTTTACAGGATACATTTCGGAGAATGCGCATCGGAATTACACGATCTAATTCCAGCATCTCCTTTCCGCCTTCGGACTACCAGGCGCGGGGAGGGGTTCCATCCTTATGTTGTTGATATCCCATCTGCTCGTACGAAGCGATTTGCTTCTTCGTTCATTATGCGAACGGCTAAGGAATGGAACAGCCTGCCGGCGTCTGTATTTCCCGAAACCTACAACCTTGGGATCTTCAAGGCCAGAGTGAATAGGCATTTACTGGACCCGCATGTTCCATCGTCGACCTCATCGTCGCTTACCATCAGGCGAGATCGAGGTCATATGCATATGTTTAATAAAAAAATGATTTCTGAAAGTATTCGATCGTTCTTTTAATTTATTTAATTTCTTACCGTTTGTTTTACAGTACAATGGGTACAAAATAT
The DNA here is from genome assembly GCA_947369225.1 of Hofmannophila pseudospretella. Taxonomy (NCBI): domain Eukaryota; kingdom Metazoa; phylum Arthropoda; class Insecta; order Lepidoptera; family Oecophoridae; genus Hofmannophila; species Hofmannophila pseudospretella. Next base: position 3,602,798 of record OX376321.1, on the reverse strand, counting down.
GGCTGGTAAACAGTTGGCATTATACAAAGGATACACGTATTACCTAGAGGGCCTAAGGCGTTGGAGGTGTACTAAAGGTAGGACTTGTAGGGCTCGGTTCCTACTCAACGATGATGGGCAGATAACCAAATCATACACGGAGCATGACCACAATGCTCCAAACTTCATAATTCGGAACGGAATTTATTTAAAATTGTAATGTATGTACAAGTAGATATATCTAAATAGGTAAATCTTAAATAATTTAAATAAAATCTTCACATAATATAAATAATATCTTTAATTATACCTTGCCGCTCCGTTACCGCGCTGGATCGCTTTTGCCAACCTTTGCATCAGTAGGTAAGTATATTATTTTGTGATAAGTATATCAAAAAAAAGAAAGGATTCAGACTTTTAATTGTCATTAAGTTACGATTTTCTTAAATGTTAATACCGTGCCAAGTTTTTAATACAGTAAGTACTGTATTAAAATCTTGGAAATGGAAAATGGAAATAAATGGACATGAGCATTTAAAAAATAAGTAAAGCAATATTTTCAAATTTTAAAAATAATAATTTATATCTCAGTTTAGAGGCTTTGGTACACGACAAGGTGACCATGTCAGACTCGTTACGGTCACTACGAAAAGGGAGGGGACGCTCAAGTATTATTAGAGTCAGCCCTCACTTTGAGAGCCAACTTAGCAAACAACAGTAAGTGTTTCATATTATCATATAAGGGCTGACTTAAAATAATATTTTTTATATATTTTAATACTTTGATATCCAATTGACCCTGATATCCGATATGTCATAAATTTTATTGCATAAACAGTTACAATTAATTATTGCAACATTTGTAAAATTAACAACAAATAGTCTATGATTCTGTTACAGTGGAATAGCTACAAAAACAGTCCGAAAAAAATGGCCCTTTTCAATAGTTACACGTATTTCCTGAAGAAAAACAACAGATGGTACTGCACCAAGGGCGGTACCTACAAGGCTCGCTTCAGGCTCCATGAAGCTCCTCAGTTTGTGATTCGCGATAGGATTTATATAAATATATAAATGGTAACCGTGACAAATATATGTCTGAAGTTATGAAATGGACATTTATATAAATATATAAATGGTAACCGTGACAAATATATATCTGAAGTTATGAAATGGACATTTATATAAATGGTAACCGTGACAAATATATGTCTGAAGTTATGAAATGGACATTTATATAAATGGTAACCGTGACAAATATATGTCTGAAGTTATGAAATTGACATTTAACTTACACCTTATAACTACCAAGGTTTTATTTAGTATCATATACAATATTCTTGTAATATTGTAGATTTTAAATTAAGAAAAAAAATATTATCGTGGTATTTTTAAATTAAAGGTAATCTAGAATTTATTATCATCGTGCGACATGTCATTATCACCCGTATATTATGTATCTTATGATCTTTCCATCACCTGAAGGTTGCCTGGAAGATATCGCTTAAAGCGATAAGGCCGCCTTCTGCACATTGTATTGTACCTCTCTTTATGTTGAAATTGAAATCGTTTATTTAGCGCTGTAAACACGAGAATACAGAATACAGAAGTATACAAAGTTTAATACATATGTTGTATGTTTTGTTTTTGTTCCGGGTGTGCAATAAAGTATATTTGTATTATCTGTTGTTATTTACATCACAAAACGTTTAATTTTATCTCTTTGGTTACAGTACAATTGGTATACAATGAGACTGGAAAAAGAATTGCCCTGTTGAGAGGTTACACGTTTTTCCTGAAGGAGAACAGCAGATGGCTATGCACCAAGGGGCGTACTTGCAAAGCTCGCTTTTCACTCGGTATAGACGACGAAATATATAACGCTAATCTACAACATGACCACAGTGCCCCTAATTACGTTGTTCGTAATGGGATTTATTTTAAACTTTAAAGAGGTTTATTCAAGGGAAAGCTGTCGTTTTTTACTGGGTTTTTTTTGCCGTCCCACAAGAAATAGGCTAAATACGTCTTTCCACTAACTCCTAATAGTTATAAGTTTAAGTTTAATAAGTTATATATAGGGTCTAAGCCCTACCTAGATGATGGTGACTGTCTTGTAACATTCATTGTTGGCGACATTTACCCAACTTTCACAAAATATATTTATGATGGCATTGTTTAGTTTTTAAGCTATTTTGTTATAAGAAATCACTTTGTCGCAGTCTGTGAAACTTTTAGTTACACTTGACCCTTTCCAACTTATAACTATAGAGAGCAACAATGTTGCTATGTAAGTAAGTAAGAGAGTAAGTAAGTAAGTAATATGTTTATTTCACACACAGCAATGACCCAAACAGTTATAATTATAAAAAATAATTATGTAGTCAAAGGTAAACATATTAAAATCTGATGGTCTGCTGTTATTGTTAAAAGGGCCTCAACTCAGCTTATTGCTTAAGGTTCATCTCTCGTATCGGCTCATGTCCGTTCATGTCACTTACAATTATTTTCTGAAACTCGACCAGTATCAAAAATCTGGGATTTATTCGTAACCTACTAAAACTAACACAGACAGTCAATTAGGACTGAAGGGACCTCAAAATCCTGTCGCCATTAATGAAATTATATCTAAAGTCATTATACTGAGAAAACTATTACTCTATAATTTTTAATCAGTATTTTTTTTTTGTAATCAGTTATCGCTTTTGTTACAGTACAATTACTTTTGGTTACAGTAAGAAACCGGTCTAGTAAACCAACGGCTCTATTGAACAGTGTAAATGTCCGGTTGTACCCCCTAAAAATGCAAGGCAGCATTGTAAAGCTTGCTTTTGTCTCAACAAGAAAGGGATCCCCCTTATAATTTTATACTATATTATATTTATATTAAAGTTGTAGCTTTCACATATTATACTTTACGTTATAGTAATTATGTTGATGATCGCATTATTTATTTATTTTTATTTCTCTTTCGATCACCATTATATATTTTTTATTAATCCAAAAAAAAAAACGTCGAATAAAAGAAAAGTGATATTATTAAACAAAATAATATTACTATGGTTTTTTTTTAAAATCTCAGTTTTGAGGCTTTGGTACACGACAAGGTGACCATGTCAGCCTCGTCAGGGTCATTAAGAAAAGGGAAGGGAAGCTCAAATATTATTAGAGTCAGCCCTCATTGTGAGAGCCAACTTAGCAAATAACGTAAGTGTTTCATATTATCAGATAAGGGCTGACTCAAAATAATATTGAGCCTCCCATTTTGGAGCCTATTAAGGATTTATATAACTATTAATTGGAATTTTACGAAACTTAATTCCTTGTCGTTTCTGTTCCAGTACAACTACTGCGATACCCGTCTGGTAAACAAGTAGCCCTGTTCAAAGGTTATACGTTTTTCTTGCTTGGAAACGAAAGATGGCTATGTACTAAAGGCGGCACTTGCAGAGCTCGCTTTTGGCTCAACAACAAGGGGATAATAACAAAATCTAAGTTGGAGCACAACCACAATCCCCCTAATTTCATTGTTCGCGAAGGGGTTTATATTAAGGTTTAAGTTATATTTCAATTCGTGTACTTGTCATTATAATTATTATAGTTGTAGGAACGCGCTATGTGAGGATATGGATGACGTAATGTCAGTTGTATGTAAGGGAAAAGGGAAGATCTTCCACCAGGTGGGTTGTTGTGGCTGGTGAGCAGATATCCTGGTCCAACTATGGATGGTTGGAACTCGTATATACGAGTATGCGAAGTCCCCGGAAAATTTCGATAGTGCATTGTACACCGATGTGAGTACGAGTAAGTACTAATCGTAGTGGCGCGTCGTGCGTCGCCACATAGTTGATTAGTACTTACTTGTCATTATAATTATTTAGTTAATGTTACATATTTCTTTATTTTCTTTATTGTAGGAAATCTTACAGCTTATCAAATTTTACATAATAAATGCTCTTTAAGTAATTGTATGCCAATACAAGATTCCACATATCACATTATGAAATAACAGCATTAGAGAAAGGAGAATAATAATAGGATAATTTATAATTTAATTTTAATTCTATTGGAAACCAACAGCACTTAAGACAATACATAAACCAAACTAACAATAAAAGGCCAATTAGTCCGTATACTATATATACGTTGTAACTTGGTAAGTGATGTATGTAAGTAATAGATTTATGTTAATGATTTCGCTCGCAAACATAATATTTATTTTTATTTTGTCACAACGAAAGTTATGGGCGACGTGATATTACTTCAGATTGTGTGGTAGAATCACAATTGTAATTTTTCAAAAGAAATGTAAAACTGTGTAATTATATTACAGTACAATTGTTGCGATATCCGTCTGGTAAGCAAATAGCCCTGTTCAAAGGTTACACGTTTTTCATACTTGGAAACAAAAGATGGCTGTGTAGTAAAGGCGACACTTGCAGAGCTCGCTTTTGGCTCAACAGGGGGGGGGGGGGGGGGGGGGGGGGGAATAACTAAGTCTAACTTACAACATAATCACCGTTCTCGAATACCATTTAGTTTTATGAAATTATTTTTGTTATTTTTAACTGGCTTCAAAAAGACGTTACGAGTTAAAAATAACTGAAATAATTCTCAATTCGATTGTATGTTTTTTTATGTTTGTTGTCTGATATCTTTGGCATTTGGGAACCGATTTAAAAAAAAAATGATTTAAAAAATATATCGGAAGTAATATTTTAATTTAGGCGTCATCATTTTGATCCTATGCACACCTCGTTTTTTTTTAAAACGTAGTGTTCATAGGCCCTTACTCGTATTAATTTTGATTGTAACTTTACAAAAGAAATTGAAAACCGTATAGACAAATTAATGTGACTTGTTACGGACCAATAATAACTATGGTTAGGTACAGTAAATAAACAATTAAGAACGAACTTGTGTGCTCTTATTTCAATAATACATAAGGTTCCTGGCACATAAATAAATTTATGTGGTTCCTGCCATTACGGTTTAAAAATATCACAGACACTTTGTAACTGTCAACAAAGTTCTATTATATCGGCTTAGGCGTACTTTACAGTTAAGATGTAACGATGTCGACTTCATCGTCCATATCAACCTCCTTGCCATCAACTTCAACCTCATCGTTTCGCATCTTCATTTCTTCATTTAAATTCAAAATCATGTTCCCATTCCATTTCTAAATTTCATTAATCCATAAATTTTATTGTTTTATTTGTATTTTCTCTGTATTTTGTCTCGAACGGACGTCTCCCCGTTCACTTTTATTTCCTACTACCACCTATTTTCTGTGTTACTGTGTCTGTGTTCTTTTCCTTAAAATATAAAATTTATCACCAAATTCTTCTATTACTTCATCTGCGCGCACTGTCCTAGAACCCTGATAGCCGGCATCTAGAGGTCAGACTGTAGCAAGGTTAAATCCCTTACACTGACGTATATGTTTTCCTTACAGACAACACAGTGAGATGGGTGAAGAGTCGCTCTGGCAAGCAAATAGCCATTATCAACGGCTACCCCTACTACTGCGGTATTACAACCACCACAACTTACGCGTGGCGTTGCACGAAGTGGTCGAGGTGTAAAGCTCGCTTCATACTGTCGAAGAGTTTACAAATGTTACGGGCAAACATTGTGCATAATCATGAACCTCCCGCTTTTACTGTGAGGGACGGAGTGTATGTTAAACTTTGAATGTTATTTTTTGTATCGTTTAGTGTTTCTAAATTACTGGTTGTTTGCGAAAATCGTAAATTGTGAAAATGACCATTTTTTTATTATTATATAAGACAAAGAGGCAAAGGAAAGTGGTCACCGTTGCCTAGAGATACAATACCAGAAGCATTATTGTGCTCTGCCGGCCTTGGACGGATACGACTCTCTTTACGTTCATTGAAGTAAAATTTTTTTAATGGCATGATATATAGAGTCAGGCTGGGGTAGTACCATTAACCTATATATACAAAGACTTGCATTTCTGTGTTTCGGTTTTGAAGGGTAAAAGAGCCAGCGTAATTACCGGTACACGAGGCTCTCCATCTAATGCCTCTAGGTTAGCAGCGCATCGAAATCTCTGTTATAACATTATAGTGAGGTGAGATGTCTATGAGCAATGGTGACCACTTACCATCAGTTGGACCGTTGCTCGTCTGCTCTCCTTATACAATAAAAAACGCATTTAATTTGTGACTACTTATATAAAAGTTTTTTTTTGTAATTTAATTTTATACACGTTATTGAGTTTTCAGATAGATATATTGGTTTGGGGTTTATTATAAATATTATTTTTATTTTAGCTGAATATGTAACTGTTTTATAGGTACATACTATAAATTAAGTAAAAGTATATAAGGTCCAGAGCTGACGTATTGTTTCTTTAGAACTAAATCGATAATTTGATATTGATTTTTATTCCTTGTCAAAATACATAAACTCGTCCTTATACCTTTTTACAAATATTTTTTACGCCGACTCTAGGACCAGTAGATATCACAAACTCTATTAACATCTAAATAAAATTATAACATAAACATATTTGACTATTTTGAAATAGTAGTAAGATATTTTCCTAGTATTTCTTTCTTAAATTTGTTTAAGATGTTTTTCAAACTATAAATCACAATATTTATTGTACATAGAAATAAGACAATTATTTTAACATAGCTTTTTTATTACAAGTAAGTATTGTGCGTGTGGCTGTAATAGTTATAGAATAAATAAAAACTTACCTACATAGATCTCTTTTTAATATTCAGTGAAAACAGCAGCGGTGTGATTCACTGTGAAAGCCTATGCAGTCACAGAATAAATAATACCTAGATGCTGATAGGGGGTAGGTTTCCAGACTCCGGTTCGATTTTGGGATCGATCCCGAATCCCTCCGTATCCTGATCAAGATACGGAGAGGCCCAGTTTACCGAGAAAACCTGGATCCCTGGGTCTCTTAGTACCCAGGGTTACTCGGTATCTTGGATCTCTCTGTCTTCTCCTGGTATGTTTTGAATCCAGATTATTTACTTACAGCAATATTACGATAACCTAATTATGATGTAACAATTTTAATGTTATACTAAAATTACTTAGGTTACAATCAGTTGCAGTTAAATTAATTACTGGACATCATTATCAGCAGCCTACTCTAGTCCAATGCTGGACATAGGGCTCTCCCAGGGCGCGCCATTGAGCCCGATCTTCGGCTCTTCTCATCCAGCCGCCGCCAGCCACCTTGCGCAGACTGCAATTGCAATTGCAATTACTGGACAAATTATTTTTATTTAATAATGATAACCATAATTAATATTTTTATATTCATTTTAATTACCTAACTAAAATAACAAAAACTGAATACCTTGTCGTGTACGAAAACCTCTAAACTGAGAAAAAAAAATTGAATACGATAATAATACAGTAAATAAGTATTTTAATGAAATACAGCATTAACACACTCACTCTCACACACACACGCACACACACACACACACACACATACACTCACACACATACACTCACACTAACACACACACTGCATTCCCACCACCTCTTATATTAACCTTTATTATTGTTCTTTTTTTTTCTTCCAAATTTTGTCAGTTTTATATTTTCCCATGTTCTGTTACATGTTCATTTGCACTGGTCACAGAAGAGATCTGTCCTCCGAGATACAGGAACTTCCTAGTTCGGAGGTCAGCGTTTATTGTAAACTAACTGGTTGCTCACTAATTATATTTAGTTTAATATAACATATAATATGTTTCGTACTGGTGTATGGACTACGAATCCATTGTAATCTTACCGCACAAATAAACTATTCTTATTCTTATTGTTATTCTTAAGAATCACCATCTACATTGTTAGTATTATTATTATGGTAATATTTTTTATTATAATAATTATTAATTTCACAGTGAGGTGGGTTCAAAATCAAGCATGTAAACCGTTAGCTTTGATCGACGGGTTCCCATTCTACTGTAATTCGAAGACCACTACGAGATATTGGCGATGCTCTGCAACCGGAAATAAGTGTAGAGCCTGCTTCCGCCTCGGTACTAACAAGGAGATTATTAGTGCTAAGTTAACACATAACCACTATCGAAAAAACTTCGTAGTTCGTAATGGGATTTATCTTAGAATTTAAATGAAGTATATGTGCGATCCCCAGCGATTCCAGGGATCTTTCGAAGGCGAAATAAACTAAGGGGAACGAGAAATGTCCTGGGCAGGCAATAAATACCAATGAAAAACCAACTCACCAGCGTCTCAACCCGAGATCACCCGTAGACGCCGACAATGTCCAAAATTCTGGCAGTTTTTTATATCACCGATGCACCAGCACTGTATCAGCACTGCGAGGAGTCCATGAAGGTGATAGTTCATGAGCGATGACGAAATTCGGTGACACGCGCGCAAATCGCTGCTGCCTCAAGGGCTGTGTTTCCGAGACTGTGTCAGCGAATGGCAATCAACGATAAAAAATACCCTCACTGGACAATAATATTCGACAGAACGAAATAAAAACGAAAGTTAAAACTACCCACAATAACTGTCGCTAATGTAAATAAAACTTATGAACTAGGTATGCGTGGTACAATCCGTACAGTATATTTGTTTAACATCGCCAGTCCTAGCAAATGTATATCGGCACATTTCGAACACAATTTATTTCCGTGTGATAATTAAACGTGTTCTGGTAGAAATATGCATAGAACATGGTGGTGAATTATTGTAACTACCTTATTAGGTTACATAGAAAGTACCTAAGTATCACAAATAGTGTTACGAATGCATTGGCATAAAAATCAAATAAAGAAATAAAAAATTGACATAAAAATTATATGTTAATCTAAGTTTATATGTTTTATTCGTGTAGTTATTGTAAACATTTGGCAAAATCTGCCAGTTACCACTTGTCAGTTTGAACAACTCAACTAATAATAAAATTAAAATAAAAAAGCCTTTTATTTCCTACTATGTACATAATTTAACTTTTAAGTATAATATATTTAACTATGAAATTTATTTATTTTATGTATGGCAGGAACCCCTCTCAGGTGAAGGCCTCCTCCAAGGATTGCCATTTGTCACGATCTTGAGCAATTTGATGGCATTGTGGTCCCGCAATTTTTTTGATGTCGTCTTCCCAGCGTGTAAAGGGTCTTCCTCTGTTGCGCTTTCCTGGTGGACCTTTCCACATTGTAAACTAATAGTTTACTAAATATAACACACATGACATTATTTTATAGTAAGTAAATATTTTTTTGCAGAGATATGTGTACATTTGTTCTTATTACAATAGTATATAGGCAGTATACAACAGTAGGCAACATATTTTACCTTTCTAGATGTGCAGATATTTATATCTGAGAGAAAAATAAATAAATAAAAAGTTACTGAAATTAAATTGACAAGGCACTGCATCAAATATCATTAACCATTAAATTATTAATTAATTAATTATTAAATTATAAATACAATATCTCATGTCAAATTTTATAAATTATAAGTCCTTTTAATAACACGGTTTAATTAAATTCAGCGTTTAATATTACCATTTCCATGCATTATTTTATTATATTTGTTTAATACCTAAAATTTAGATTTTTAACTATTCTATCCGTTATTGCTGTTATTATTAATATTTGTTTAAAAAAAACTATCTCAGGTACGCAATCTACTATTTTACATCGTTTGGTTATTTATTTCATAGTAATATGGGTGCAGAATACATCGGGTAAACCGTTAGCTTTGATCGACGGGTACCCATTCTGCTGCGATTCGAAGTCTTCCATAAAGTACTGGCGATGTAGCGACGTCAGGAGTAAATGCAAGGCCCGTTTCACTGTGAACCAGGAAATGCAGATCATTAGTTTTACTACGTTTACACATAACCATAATCGGAAAGAATTCATGATCCGTAATGGAGTTTATTTTAAAATTTAAAATAATATAAATTAATATTTCAAAACTCTGTATAACTATGGCAAATTATTTCGGCACTTGGTGTTGGAACATTTCTTGTTGGAATTTATTTCACGTGTGTCAAAAAGTACGCCGAAATGAACAAATATTCACAGATCGTGATTTGAAACTGTAGTAAACCCTGACCAGGAACTAGAAAACCCTGTCAAGAGGGCGCCATTGGTAGTCTTATAATCTGTGTTATGTAGTTCGCAATAAAAATACTACTATTTAATTCAACAAGATGGCGAGGGTATTTGAGTCCCTGGACCAGGTATCAGGGTATAACTACCTTATCTAGTTAGTAATTTAGACAAGTCTCTTATTTAAAAGATTGGATTTTATATACTCTTCTAGGAGAAAATCATACAATGATTGTCCATAAATTATATTTACATTATTCCATTCAGTTTTTTATTCCAAAATCTGTAAACGTATATATATGCTAAAACCATTGTTCCCTAAACGTTAACTCCATCTCAGGAACCCAATTCTACTATTTTACGTTTGGTTATTTATTTCACAGTAATGTGGGTGCAGAATACATCAGGTAAACGGTTAGCTTTGATCGACGGGTTCCCATACAATTGCGATTCGAAGTTAACCATGAAGTACTGGCGCTGTAGCGACATCAGGAGTAAATGCAAGGCCCGTTTCACTGTGAATCAGGACACGCAGAACATTAGTTTTAGTACGTTAACACATAACCATAATCGGAAAAAATTCATGGTCCGTAATGGAGTTTATTTTAAAATTTAAATAATATAAATTAGTAGGCATTTGCAAAACTGTAGAACTAGGACAAATTATTTATTTATTTACACTTTATTGTACAACAATAGGGTTAATAAAAACAATTAAAATGAGATATTGTACAAAGGGTGAACTTATCTCGAAAAGAGATTTCTTACAGCAAACCCGCGAAAGTGAAAGATGCGTTATAATTTGTAGGTACACATAGTGACACAGACATTTAGTAGACATTTCGGCACTGGGTGTCAAAAAGTTCCAATATGACCAAATATGTAAAGATCGTGATTTGAAACTGTAGTAAAACCTGACCAGGAACTAAAATACTTTGTCAAGAGGGAGTCATTGGTAGTTTTATAATCTGTGTTATGTAGTTCGCAATAATAAAAAAAAGTACTATTTAATTCAGCAAGATGGCGAGGGTATTTGAGTTCCTGGACCAGGTATCAGGATATAACTACCTTACCTAGTTAGTAATTTAGACAAGTTTCTAATTTTGTGTAACAGATATGATAGATGTATTTTTTTAAAGGTTGGATTTTATAGATTCTTGGTGAAAATCATACAATGATTGTCAATTTATGGAACCGCCGCAATAAATTATATTTACATTATTAAATTCAGTTTTTTATTCTCAAATCTGTAAAAGTTCCAATAATAATAATTTTAAAAAATTACTAAGTCCATACTTATGTCAGGTTATGTTGTACGATATAATAGTGATTTTATTGCGAACAAAAACGTGTCCATATAAATATACACAAATCGTGGTTTCATAAAATAATACATGTATCGTATCGTATCATACATGTATCGTATTATTTTATGAAAATGTCACCAATGATCGAGGAAGGAATGTACCTACTAGTGTAATAAAATGCATCATTTCTTATTACCACGTGTCACTACTATTATTGAAATAATAATGCAAAACTGACATGCAAAAAGATTGCTCCCTAAAAATGACTCAGTCGTTAAGGAGATCGATCGATCGATTGATGATTGATCCCATCTCAGGAACCCAATTCTACTATTTTACATCGTTTGGTTATTTATTTCACAGTAATGTGGGTGCAGAATCAATCAGGTAAAAGGTTAGCTTTGATCGACGGGTTTCCATTCTGCTGCGTTTCGAAATCATCCACAAAGTACTGGCGATGTAGAGACGTCAGGAGTAAATGCAAGGCCCGTTTCACTGTGAATAAGGACATGCAGATCATTAGTTTTAGAACGTTTAAACATAACCATAATCGGAAAAAATTTATGGTCCGTAATGGAGTTTATTTTCATGTTTAAATAATACTAATTGGTATTTACAAAACTCTGTATCACTATGGCAAACTATTTCGGCACTTGGTGTTGTAAGATATCATATAACATTTCACGTGTGTCAAAAAGTACGCCGATATGAACAAATATTCACAGATCGTGATTTGAAACTGTAGTAAACTCTGTTATTGTGATTTTTTTTTGCGAATAAAAACATTTTGTCCATACAAATATACAATGATCGTGGTAAGAGACTTGTATCATTTTATGAAACTGTTACCTATGATCGAGAAAAAAATATACCAGTGTATATTTTCAATACAATGTATCATTTCTTATTACCATGAAACCTAGAATGATATTATGCTAAAACGATTTTGCTCCCTAAACAACGACTCAGATCGATCGATTCGTATCATCGTATCATACATGTATCGTAGTATTTTTTGAAAATGTCACCGTTGATCGAGGTAGGAATGTACCTACTAGTGTAATAAAATGCATCATTTCTTATTACCACGTGTCACTATTATTATTGAAATAATAATGCAAAAATGATATGCCAAAAGATTGCTCCCTAAAAAATGATCCAGTGGTTAAGGAGAGCGATCGATCGATTGATGATTGATCTCATCTCAGGTACCCAATTCTACTATTTTACATCGCTTCGTTATTTATTTCACAGTCATGTGGGTGCAGAATCAATTAGGTAAACAGTTAGATTTCGTCGACGGGTTCCAATACAACTGCTATTCGAAGTCATCCATGAAGGAGTAAATGCAAGGTCCGTTTCACAGTAAACAAAGACTTGCAAATCGTTAGTTTTATTACGTTAACACATAACCATAATCGAAAAAAAATCATTATCGTTATGGAGTTTATATTAAAATTTAAATAACAATAAATTAAATGAATTAATAATAAATATACATGTAAACAGTGTCTTTTACAATATTTTTCCAGATAAAACAAATACAAATATACTTATCGCACACCCGGGACAAAAACAAAACATACAACATAAAGAGAGGTACAATACAATGTGCAGAAAGGGGCCTTATCGCTTTAAGCGATATCTTCCAGGCAATCTTCAGGTGATGGAAAAAATATATATATAATATATACATTTATATAATGCAAGCTGCAAAGCAGTAGCAATAATATTACGTAAATACTATAATATATACAGAAATATAATACTTAATATATGATCAAAAATATAATAAATAAAATAAATTAATACAAAAACAAGATGGCTAATGAATCATAATTTATTGATAAATATATATCAATACTTGTTTACACAAAGAACATGCATAAAATGTACTTACAATACAAGTGTGTGAGTTTTTAGTAAAGGCTTAGGATCTTAAGAATTAGATTATTGACAATTATACGGGAATGTACCAAGACAGACAGAAACCGGTTTTACCCTATACTCGAATCCTTTTATTTTAAATTAAAAGCTCATGGGGAGATCGTCGATGGCACAGTGGCTAGGACACCTGACTCCCATGCGGGTGGTCCGGGTTCGAAACCGTGCAGTGCCATGTACCAATGAGTTTTTCGTATTTTTCGAAGACTTACGTACATTTACCGACTGAATGAATGTATAAATGAATGAATACTCTATATTGCACAAAATTAGTGTGATACAATACGTACAAAACGATTAAAACAGGCGGATTATTAGGCGGTCTTATCGCTTAAAGCGATCTCTTCCAGACAACCTTTTGGTGGTGTAATTTTGTTAGAAAAAGGTAGGTTGTGCACCGTTTACAATACACACACACACATATATCTACATATACACACATACATATACATACATACATAATCTTAAAATGTAACTAGAAACCAAACTTGTGGAAAAGTAAGGAAGGAAGGAGTCTTTGGGATAGATAGTGGGCCTTGACCTGTGTTTTGAAAATGTCTAAGGATTTGGCTTGTCTTATGGAGGGTAAACAATTCCAGAGATTGCTCTAACGGTGAAGGAAAACATCGCGAGGAAACCTGCACACTGTGATGACCAGTAAGTAAAATGCCGCTGTAAAATAAGAGCTCATGGGCTGTATAAATAATAAAATGACTAATTTATCATATATTTACAATAAGTGGAATTGTATGTGTGCTGCCGTTAACAAATGAACGTTTTTCTATTCTATTCTATTCTAATTAATAAAATTGTTATTCATTTTACAGTGAGTTGGGTGCGGAATGAGTCAGGTAAATTATTAGCTTTGATCGATGGGTTCTCATACTACTGCGCGGCAAAACCTTCCTCAAAGTATTGGCGGTGTATAAATACCGCAATGAAATGCAAAGCCCGGTTCGTCCTGGAAAAGAACATGGAGATCAGGCGTGCTAAGCTTTCACATAATCATGATCCAAAAAAATATATGGTTCGTGATGGGATTTATATTAAACTTTAAATAATGTACATTGTAGATTCTGCCTTAACCGTCTGCGTTTTGTATTTAATTTTGCATGTGCTGCAGAAAAGACTTAGGTAACCGCTTTCGGTTCTGGTTTTAAGCCTTAGACTACACGCTCCCGGTTCCAGTCCCGATTGGGTTCGCTGCAACCATTGAAGTCAGTGCTTCGTGATTGGGATGAAACAAATCGAACTGGATCTGGAACCGGACCCGTGTAGTCCTTGCCTGAAAAAGTTTAAATGTATATCCATTTTAAAATCAAATAAACGCTTTCGTTTTAATTTTTTCACTTTTCCTGAATCAGGACACGCATTATTAAAGTCTCATTTGCAATCAAGTACATAAGGTATCCTATACAAGTAATAAAGGCTGGTATTTAATATAATAAGATAATAAACAAAAACAAAACGAATTAAAACAAAAAAAACAACGTATGTATAAAAATATTGTTTAAAAATAGGTACTATACTAACACAAATTTTTAATCTGTAAACAATACGAGTAATACAATAAGAGATAACAAAACGATTCTAGTGTTGATTTTCATGATATCACTATTTTAATATTAGTTAAACAGTTTTGATCGACAACATTAAAATGCAACAAAATAGAAGACCTCACTCACCTCCTAATGGAGTGTGACCTGGTGAAAGTTGAGAGGAAGAAATTTGGCCTCGATAGGCTCCAAAATGGGAGGCTCAATATTATTTTGAGTCAACCCTTATCTGATAATATGAAACACTTACTGTTTGTTGTATGCTAAGTTGGCTTTCAAAGTCAGGGCTGACTCTAATAATACTTGAGCTTCCCTTCCCTTTTCTTAGTGCCCCTAACGAGGCTGACATGGTCACCTTGACGTGTACCAAAGCCTCTAAAAAGAGATTGAAAAAAAAACATTAATATGGAAGCAGAAATTATACCTATCAAGAAAAGAAATGTGAGAAAGTATAAATTCTTTATTCACGAACAGGAGTAAACCTTTTTTTTTCTTTTTCAGTGGCATGGGTACAGAACCGATCAGGAAAGCAGTTGGCTTTGATCAACGGATTCACGTACTATCGGCATAGCGGCGCATACTGGCGTTGCACCACTGGCAGAAGGACTTGTAAAGCACGTTTCAAACTCGTGGCCGATAGTACTCTTAGTAATACTAATCTAGAACATGACCACGGTGCTAGTGGATACGTAATCCGAAATGGAATTTATATAAAAATTTGAATGCGTTATATTATATATAAGTTTATTAATTAATATTTTTAAATCTCAGTTTAGAGGCTTTGGTACACGACAAAGTGACCATATCAGCCTCGTTAGGGCCACTAAGAAAAGGGAAGGGAAGCTCAAGTATTATTAGAGTCAGCCCTCACTTTGAGAGCCAACTTAGCAAATAACAATAAGTGTTTCATATTATCAAATAGCAAGCTAAAGTGGCAGTGGGCCGGTCACATCTGTCGCAGATCCAACAACCGCTGGGGAAGACGAGTTCAGCAGTGGAGACCACGTTTGGGCAAACGTAGTGTGGGACCTGCTAGATGGAGCGACGATCTGCGCAAGGTGGCTGGCAGCGACTGGATGAGAAGAGCCGAAAATCGGGCACAATGGCGCGCCCTGGGAGAGGCCTATGTCCAGCAGTGGACTAGTGTAGGCTGCTGCTGATGATGATGATGATTATCAGATAAGGGCTGACTCAAAATAGTATTGAGCCTTCCATTTTGAAGCCTATTGAGGACAAACTTCTTCTTCTCATTTTCTCCTTTATTAATTTGCTTTATTATTAATTTTTTATTAGTTTACTACACAAAAAATTGTACAGTTGTCAACATATCAGTATATACCGTTTGGTACTTTGTCGCTTTAATTTATTTGACACATCAATACGAATGTCAAGAAATTGTAACAAAAACTTATCCCGACAGGGATTCGCAGATATAGCTTGATGTGTCTTTCACTGTCCTCTTAGTACCTAAGTACGTTATTCTTCTGAAATGTAACTGCAAAGGAGGAGAAGAGGAGGAGCTCGTAGCCTAGTTGTGAGCACAGTCCGAAAGTGATCGTGCAGGTTAAGCGACGTTGGCGCGGTCGGTACCTGCATGGGTGACCGCTAGTGGCATATTTCATCTTAGCTCCTCCGTGCCTCGGAAAGCACGTTAAGCAGTCGGTCTCGGTTGTTGTCGTTCGACAGCAGTCGTTAAGCCATGTCAGAGGCCTACGGGCGGCCTGAACAACTCTGACAAATAGGTAGGCCACTAACCATACGCTAAGCAAGCAACTGCAAAAATCAGAAAAAAAATATGAATCGTAATCAATAATCTTACTAAGTACCTAAGTGTTATAATATATTGTATCTAGTTTTATTAACTCCAATGTAGTAAAAACCCAAGCAAACATTTGTTCATTTTTTTTTATAATAATGCTAGTACATTAGTGTATAACATTATAGAGAGATTCAAAGTGCAATACTAATTATATGATTTAATTTCCAGTGATTCTTTTGGTGAAGTCGCGATACACGGGCAAAAAAATAATAATACACAACGATTACACATACTACTGCAAGAAGCAATGTAAAAAGACAAATAACTTCCATTGGTACTGCTCGACTCATAACTATAGAGGCTGCAATGCTAAGCTTAAATTGCAAGAGAACTTTGCCATTGTAGAAGCTGAGGCTGAACATACGCATCCCCCGGCCAAATATTGCATTCTGGATGGCCAGTATATAAAAATGTAGCCTAGTTTATATGTAGTTACAGTCCGTAAACTTTTAGAAAAGCGGGTATTGTGTAAAATCAACCTCTGTCTTACTACCGTCATTGTACTCATACAAAACCCGAATGTTTTTCTAAAGACTCACGCACTGTACCTACGTTTAATATTTTACAGTATCTTATCTTATGATAGGGGGCCGGGAATAACCCAGCGGTACTTCGACCCTTGAGGATCTTTTGTGCCTACCCCATTTTACACACTGGTCATCTCAGTGTGCAGGTTTCCTCACGATGTTTTCCTTCACCGTTAGAGCAGTCGGTAAATGTAAAAAGCTCATTGGTACATGGCACTGCACGGTTTCGAACCCGGACCTCCCGCATGAGAGTCAGGTACACCTACCTAACAATACTAATACGTATATTATTGTTAGTTATCAGTTTTATCTTATAAAATCGGTTTAAAGGGCCACCGGCAAGTGAGGCTTCCCTTCACCTACGAAGACTTTAATAGCCCCGGACATTTGGGTAAAATCTGATTAGCCACTGTGCCACCGACGCTCATATTTTACAGTAAGTACTAGTACATATTTTGACTTGAAATATGTAAAAGTCAAGAGATTATATTCAAATATTTTTATTATTATAGACGTTGAATTATTTTCCATTTTTTTCTCATTTATTTAACCCTTTTACTCCTTTTCTTTTTTCAAGATGTATACGTCTATAAATTTCTTTTCTATATCTTTTCTTTTTTTAATCGGATGGGTATACCCACCTATAAAGGTGCTAATCGAGCATGCATAGTAAAACTAACTAACATATTTTGAAAATAAATTTTTTGTACAAATTATTTTTTTCACTTGAGCACGCGTCCACGAATCGAGTCTGATTGAAAATTGATAAACCCAAAAAGGCCAAACTAATTTTAATGTTTGTAAAGCGATCATAAAGTTGTTTACGCTCATTTGTGTTCGCAGTTCTGAAAACAACCGCAGAGCATTCGTAATTACTTAAATAATTGACTTACGCGCTTTGCCGCCAAGAGGTTATCATAATTTGAAACTTTACGGGTCCGGTTCCAGCTACGGTATGATTCGCTGCATCCAATCACAAAGCGATGATTTCAAGTGCGGAAGAACGGAGCTCATGTAATTGGTTGCAATGAATCGAACCGTAGCTTAAGATCGCAACATCCTTCATGCTTACTTAAGTAATTTGTCATATTTCAGTCACTTTAAAAGTTTTTTTTAATTTTAGTGGAAATGCTAATAACGAAATCCAAGAAAGGTAAGGAATTACTGATCGTGAATGAACACACGTATTATTGCAAAAAGAAGAACATCACCACAGGGAACACTTACTGGTACTGCTCTACCCACTATAGTCGGGGGTGCCATGGTAGAGTCACACTGTCAAATGAAGAGACAATGGTGAACTCTCACTTAAACCACAATCATCCACCAATAGTGTACCATTATTGTGAGAACATTGATGATAATTGAGTGGATATAATAATATATAGTCGGGGATGCCATAGTAGAGTCACACTGTCATATGAAGAGACAATTGTGAACTCTCACTTAAACCATAATCTTAATCATCCACCAATAGTGTACCATTATTGTGTATCATCAATGTTCTCACAAAGGCTGTACGCACTGTAGTCGGGGATGACATGGTTGAGTCACACTGTCAAATGAAGAGACAATCGTGAACTGTCACTTAAACCACAATCATCCACCAATTGTGTACCATTATTGTGAGAACATTGATGATAATTGAGTGGATATCTTTGCTCTACGCACTATAGTCAGGGATGCCATGGTAGAGTCACACTGTCAAATGAAGAGTCAATCGTGAACTGTCACTTAAACCACAATCATCCACCAATTGTGTACCATTATTGTGAGAACATTGATGATAATTGAGTGGATATAATAATGTATAGTCAGGGATGCCATGGTAGAGTCACACTGTCAAATGAAGAGACAATCGTGAACTGTCACTTAAACCACAATCATCCACCAATTGTGTACCATTATTGTGAGAACATTGATGATAATTGAGTGGATATCTTTGCTCTACGCACTATAGTCAGGGATGCCATGGTAGAGTCACACTGTCAAATGAAGAGTCAATCGTGAACTGTCACTTAAACCACAATCATCCACCGATAGTGTATCATTATTGTGAGAACATTGATGATAATTGAGTGGATATAATAATATATAGTCGGGGATGCCATAGTAGAGTCACACTGTCATATGAAGAGACAATTGTGAACTCTCACTTAAACCATAATCTTAATCATCCACCAATAGTGTACCATTATTGTGTATCATCAATGTTCTCACAAAGGCTGTACGCACTGTAGTGGGGGATGACATAGTTGAGTCACACTGTCAAATGATGAGACAATCGTGAACTCTCACTTAAACCACAATCTTCCACCAATTGTGTACCATTATTGTGAGAACATTGATGATAATTGAGTGGATATCTTTGCTCTACGCACTATAGTCAGGGATGCCATGGTAGAGTCACACTGTCAAATGAAGAGCCAATCGTGAACTCTCACTTAAACCATAATCATCCACCAATAGTGTACTCGTACCATTTTTGTGAGTACATAGAAGATAATTGATTGGATAACTTATAGTAATATTATTAAATAATGAAATTTTTATATACAGAATGGAAATTTTAGATGAGGCATTAAAGGCAGCATAAAAGGAAAATGTAAGAATTGCCCTTTTTCTCGCTGACTGTACCATTTTTTCAAAATCTGTGAATGCAGTTGTAAGTTACTCCAAAAGTAAGGGTTGGTCTCTTAAGAACGTTTTCCTGTAGCTACAACTGTTCATGTATTGCCCCATCTCAAATTTCCACCCTGTTAATACAGGGTGGAAATTTGAGATGCGATTTTAAAGTATTTTATTGAATCTAGTTTTGTTTTACATTTTAATTTAAAATTACCATTATCTACCTAAGACTAATTTACTCTATTAATACACATAATGACATTTAATAATACTTTTAAATATATTTGCCTGTAACTCCTTTTTTAATAATATATTATTATACATGTGTATACTATATACATACATACATCAATTTCATAAGTAGAGGTATAAAAGGTATTCTAACATTTTCTATTGTAACAGGTTTAAAATTCGTCACCTCACAAACTGGCAGAACATTGGCGCTGTATGAAAAATACACTTATTATTTCCAATACGAGACACCATCGAAAGGGACAACATGCTGGCGGTGTTCCACTCACATGCATAAGGGTTGCAAAGGCCGGGTTATTCTCTCCCATAACAATACGCAGATAGCAAGATCAGTTACAGAACACAACCATTTGCCACCAGAATTTATTTTAAGAAATGGAAAGTATATTAAAGTTAAGTCTCGACCTATTTTCTGAAAAGTGGAAACGACATGACTGTTGTGTATCACTTTCAAAAGAAGAACAATGTTACAGGAAGCACTTACAATTCTTTTTTTGTGTTTATTACTTATTATATAATAATCACAGCTCAACACTTGAATATGAAACTCACGTCACGAAATTTAAATATGAAAAATTTCGCACTACTCATCCTCCTAATAGTATATCATTATTGTATGAAGGTTGATGATATGTACTTGATGATGTGTACTTGATAATTAAAAAACTAGAAAATAATATTATTTAAAAGTGAATAACTTAGTAATAAGGAATAAATAAACGAAGATTTTTTTTTTAATATTTCAATTGATCAAATTTCATCAGCAGCCTACTCTAGTCCACTGCTGGACATAGGCCTCTCCCAGAGCACGCCATTGAGCCCGATCTTCGGCTCTTCTCATCCAGTCGCTGCCAGCCACCATCGCTCCATCTAGCAGGGGGGCGTCCCACACTACGTTTGCCCAAACGCGGTCTCCACTCCAGAACTCGTCTACCCCAGCGGTTGTCGGTTCTGCGACAGATGTGACCGGCCCACTGCCACTTCAGCTTGCTAATCTTATGAGCTATGTCGATGACTTTTGTTCTATGCCGGATCTCCTCATTTCGGATTCGATCCAGCAGAGATACTCCGAGCATAGCTCTTTTCATAGCACGCTGAGCGACTTTCAATTTGTGAACCAGTCGCACCGTCAGTGTCCACGTTTCGGCTCCGTAGGTCATTACTGATCGAATTTAACCGACTTGAAACTACTTTACTCAGAAATTTATGATTTTTTCAATAATAATATTCTTAACAATGTCTGAAAATCATGTAAAAAATACAAAAAAAAATTGATTAAGGGTTGCGTTTCCCATAAATGGGCCAGTAGGCTCATGCATTTGCAAAAGTCAAAGTGAAGTTCCACTATTTATTTTCAAATTATATTACAAGAAACTTACATGAGCTCTATAATTTTATTTAAGTAGTAAAAGTATCCTATTTGACACTAATTTTTACTATGCTAAGACAAGAAACAATTAGCATGTAGTCCAATATTGCACTTTGTGCATCTGTTGCGGCACTTTTTATGGTAAAGCGCATATCTTGTGCGGTTGCTTCAGGCTGATGAAATGATCTTTGGCTCTTCTCATCCAGTCGTTGCCAGCCACCTTGCGCAGATCGTCCCTCGCTGGATCGAATCCGAAATGAGGGGACGGATCCCCTAGAACAAAAGTTATCGACGTAGCTCATAAGATTAGCAAGCTAAAGTGGCAGTGGGCCGGTCCTTATACTTGAACCCCAAGCTAAATCAAAACAAAGAAGTCGAGTGGGTGCTACAAATTAAAAAATATATATATAATGTTCCACATATGGGACGGTAGGCTAAATGGGTTAAGATTTATATAAGACTGATTTAATCTCTAAGCTTACTATTAATATTACCTATACTTACTTACTTACTCCGCTGGCGCAGCGACCCGAAGTGGATCTTGGCCTCCGATACCAAAGAGCGCCATCGCTCTCTCTCCTGCGCAGTCTCAAGCCAGTTAGGCGCCCGGAGCTCGCGCAGATCCTTCTCCACTTCATCGCGCCAGCGGTATCTGGGACGTCCGACCGGACGTAATATTACCTATACGTTTAGAATATTAATACGTTTTCAAATGTCATTGTTTACTTCATATTATTGAACTCGTATTATACATATTTAATTTCAGGATTAATATTCGTCAAGTCACAAGCTGGCAGCACACTGGCCTTATATGAAAAATACACATATAACTGTCACTACGAGTCATTATCGAAAGGTACAACATACTGGCGGTGTTCCACTCACAAGCGTAAAAGTTGCAAGGGACGGATTATACTTTCGCATGACAATACAAAGATAGCCAGAGCTGCTACAAAACATAATCATTCGCCATCTGAATATATTTTGAGAAATGGACAGTATTTTAGAATATAAATCAGGAGGATCGACGTTGTGACTCAAACATATTATGCAACTGACGAAAGAACAACTCTAAAAGAATTTTCAGTGCATTATATTCTCAATTGTAGCCACAGCTAAAGAAGATGAAGTGTCATATCAAATTCAGATGATTCAGTTAAACCAAAACAGATTTATGTTAACAAGCTGAGAATTAGTTTTTAATAAATTGACAAAGTGGATGACTTAGTAATATTAATGAAATAAATGTGATATTAGTAAATATTAGAAAATATTACATTTACCTACTATATTTCAATTGACTAAACCTATAAGACCAACCTAAGACTGCCTTAAACATCAAAGCTTAGAGTAAACAAAGACATTCATTAATACGCTTTAAATGTCATTGATTACTTTTGTTTTAAAATATTATTATACTTATATAATAATTATGTATTTAATTTTAGGTTTAATATTTGTGGAGTCACAAG
Source organism: Hofmannophila pseudospretella (assembly GCA_947369225.1). NCBI lineage: Eukaryota > Metazoa > Arthropoda > Insecta > Lepidoptera > Oecophoridae > Hofmannophila > Hofmannophila pseudospretella. The sequence continues at coordinate 3,579,845 of OX376321.1, read as the reverse complement.
CTGGAACAACACTGGCATTATATGAAAAATACACATATTACTGTCATTACGAGTCATTATCGAAAGGTACAACATACTGGCGGTGTTCCACTCACAAGCGTAAAAGTTGCAAGGGACGGATTATACTTTCGCATGACAATAGAAAGATAGCCAGAGCTGCTACAAAACATAATCATTCGCCATCTGAATATATTTTGAGAAATGGACAGTATTTTAGAATATAAATCAGGAGGATCGACGTTGTGACTCAAACATATTATGCAACTGACGAAAGAACAACTCTAAAAGAATTTTCAGTGCATTATATTCTCAATTGTAGCCACAGCTAAAGAAGATCAATTGTCATATCAAATTCAGATGATTCAGTTAAACCAAAACAGATTTATGTTAACAAGCTGAGAATTGTTTTTTAATAAATTGGTAAAGTGGATGACTTATTAATATTACTACTTTATTTCAATTGACTAAACCCATAAGAGCGTCGGTGGCCTAGTGGCTAGGACGCCGGACTCCCATGCGGGAGGTCCGGGTTCGAAACCATGCAATGGCCGTGTATCAATGAGTTTTTCGGATTTTTTCGAAGACTTACGTACATTTACCGACTGCTCTAACGGTGAAGGTGAAGGAAACCTGCATGTCTGAGGAAATTAAAAGTTTCTGAAGGCGTATGAAACTGGGTCCGCTCGGTAGATCATGACCCATACCCCCTTGTGCAAGGAGGGAGGCCGGTGCCCCAACAGTGTGGACATTAATAGGCTGATGATGATGAAACCTATAAAACCAACCTAAGACCGCCTTAAATATCAAAGCTTAGACAAATACATTTATTAAAACGTTTTTTAAAAGTTATTGATTACTTCTGTTTTAAAATATTATTATACTCGTATTATTAATCATATATAAAGCGTGTTTCCCAAGCGCTACTAGACGGCCACAGCAGCCACTAACCACTAACCATCATATCTCCTGATCACAGAACCTACACCACACTCACACTACACTCACATATACTCAACCTCACAGACAAGCAACGCGACAGACAATTTGCACGGGGATTATTTTAATTTGCATAGTGTTGTCTTTTTTCTTCCACCTTTTATTTACTTCTATCCTCGGTATAAAAAACAATAATTTTAATTTGTCGAACTTTATAATTGTCTGTTTATGTTTAAGATATATGTGTAGTTTTAAGTAGAAAGCTGTTAAGTTGGCTAAAATAAATAAAATAAAATATTTAATTTCAGGATTAAAATTCGTCATGTCACAAGCTGGTAAAACACTAGCATTATATCAAAAATACACATATTACTTACAATACGAGTCATTATCTAAAAGTACAACACACTGGCGGTGTTCCACTCACATGCGTAAAGGTTGCAAGGGACGGATTGTACTGTCGCATGACAATACAAAGATAGCGAGAGCTGCTACAAAACATAATCATTCACCACCTGAATATATTTTGAGAAATGGACAGTATTTTAGAATTTAAATCTAGAGGATCGACATTGTGACATATTATACAACTGAAGAAAGAACAACTCTAAAAGACCTTTCTACTTTCAGTGCATTATACTCTCTTAATAACAATACAATTGTAGCCAAAGCTAAATAAGATCAAGTGTCATATCAAAGTCAGATCATTCAGTTAAACTAAAACAGATTTATGTTAACAAGCTGAGAATTACTTTTTAATAAATTGAAAAAGTGGATGACTTGGTAATATTAATGAAATAAATGTATATTTGATCCATTAAGGTCTCCTAATGGGTTCTTATTGAGTTTTTTCAATTTCTTGCAGGTATACATACCTATACCATACATAATTTATAAATATTTTCTTGAATAGGACACCCATTGTTTTGTTTTTCAATTTTTTTACGGACGATGGTTCTTTTTAGCTGAATTGAAATTAAGGAAGTAGTAAAAATTGAAAAATCTAATAATGGTTTTCCATCGGGTCAGCCGTTGCTGTCAGCGTTGTTCACAAGTTAGGTTAGGTGCTAGATTAGATGCAGTTACAGCCATCATTATGATATAGGTGGTGGCGGTGGTGATATTGTCACTAGGCACGATGGAGGACTCTACAGTTGTGTTCTAAGGCAAGATCTAATCTAGCACCTAACATCACTCATGAACTACACTGACAGCAACGGCTGATTAAGATGGTGGCACGCGCACCATAGACCCGATGTCAATTAGATCTAGACGCCATTGAACTATTGTCACCAAATATGTGTATTTTATATCTATTTTTAAAAGACGCTCGCGGTCTTGGGAGCGGTCAGTACCAGGATGGGTGACCGCTAGTGGTATATTTCATCTGAGCTCCCCCGTGCCTCGGAGAGCACGTTAAGCAGTCGGTCCCGGTTGTTGTCGTTCGACAGCAGTCGTTAAGCCATGTCAGAGGTCTACGGGCGGCCTGTACAACTCTGACAAATAGGTTGGCCACTAACTATCCGATAAGCAAGCAAGCAATTATTTTGAAGCGCTATGTTTAATAACAAGAATTAATTATTTTTTCTCTACTAACAGGTCTAATATTCGTCAAATCCAGATTTGGCAGAACACTTGTGTTATACGAAAAATATACATATTATATGAAGATGGAGAACAAGAATAAAAATACCTTTTGGTATTGCTCTACCCATTCCAGTAAAGGATGTAATGCAAGACTCACACTCACTAAGGACAGTGAGATATATAAAGCTAATCTGAAACATAATCATCCACCATCAAGTTACACGTTAAAGTAACTTAAGTAATCTAATACGTTAGTTTATACTATTAAGCACATAAGGACACAAACATGACATAAATATGCTTATACATACACAGAAGTGAAAATATACTTAGATTTTTTATTTTAGTGTGTTAGTACCATTAACCTGCCTTAATACGGAAGAAGGCAGCTGAGTGCATAACGTGATTGCCAAAAAAATGGCAAAAACGCATCTAATTGGTATTCTAATTTTTCTGCAATTCTATGAAAATTCCTGAAAGTTTCAAAGAAGAATTCCAGGATACACTAGGAAATCAATCAGGCGTGTTTTTTTCGCCATTTTCTCGACAATCCGGCCTTCTTCCGTATCAGGGCAGTAATATTAATGATATTATTTTTAAATATTAATGATGTAATAAATGTACTTTTTTTTAAAACACGTCGTTTATTTTTAGTAAAAATCATTTAGCGAACTACAGCTAATAAACAGATACCTACGTTAGGTGTTGTTATTAAATTCTAAGAATATACCTTGAATATACCTATATTCTTATTCTTACTTTGTCTTTTTCTTAGCTACGTTGACGTAGTTAAAGGTGGTATTCATTATTAATTTAAAATGTATTTAGAAAATTAACTGCAATGTATTTAGAAAATTAACTCCAAATTTTAAACAATTTAACCACTTGAAAATAACTATACTTATACTACCTTTTTTACTTATAAATATTATTTTGTCATAATCTTAACTATTACATTTAATACCATTCGTATGAGTAAGTACTTTTAGTACATTTAGTTTTAACCCTAAAATGTATTATTTTTTAAACAGGTGTCATTTACATGCAGTCAGAAACTGGACGAAAAGTAATATTAGTCGCTCGTCTGTCTCGCGAGAATCCTGCAGCCAGTCAAAAGCCAGTTGACTTGCCAACATCGAATGCAACCACCGAGATCCAACAACCAACTTGTATTATCGATAAGGTAATGTCATTGAATGCTACTGCCCAGGCTCAACGACCAGATTATAGTATGGACAAGGCAACTTCCAATGAAATGACCCAGGATCAGCGAGCGGGATCTATAGTGAACAAGGTATTAATAAATGCAGCCGGCCAGAGTTGCCTACCCATTTATAAAATTGACAAGACAACAGGGAATGTAACCACAGTGGCCGAGAAACAGATTTATAATATTAACAAAAGCAATTTGAGGGTATACCCACAACAGATTACTAAGAAGATAGACAAAGGAATATTGAAAGCAAACACTAAAGTTCATCGATCGACCGATCTACCTGTTTATAAAATTGATAAGGGGATATTAAAACGAACCATGTTAAAACCAACCATCCAGGTTCAACAACCGATCAACAAGGGAACACCGACTGCAACCACTCAGGCCCAAGGAAATTCAAATATCGTCGAGGAAGGAACATTGATGGATAATTTGGAACTTAATAACCAGACGCCACAAACAATTAATTTGCAAAACATACCTGAAATCAAGATTAAATCTGAACCTGATGATCATGTCCCTTAAACTAAATTTAAAATAGTATATTCCATTATGGTTAATTCCTTCTTTTGTGAATATGTTTTTGTAAATAATAACGCATATAATATCTTTATTTTAGACATAGACATGCAGATAGACATTTATTAGTTTATTTAGTTAATGAAACCTTTTTTGCAATTTGTATATAGTCTTTTATTAAAATAACCATGAATTTACCCAATAAAATAACCATGAATTTACCCAATAAAATCATCAATTAATGGAAAATGAGATATTCAGCACTTACTTCTACAAATTTTTATTTATTTTAAAATAAAGTCACCGCAACCGGATTCGACAATACGCTATTTTCAAGCGAACTGTTAATTTAAAGGAAGTTCTACCGAGTAACGACACAGAGTGTGAATCGTAAAATCCAGTAGTCCCTACCAGCTATCACCTCTGGGGGGAAGATTGCGTTCTAAATACTATCAGCCCGTGTCGTCCACCCTTGGGCATAGGCCTGTCCTAGGGCGCATCACAACACTCGGCTCTCCGCCTCTCTCATCCTACCATCGCCAGCAACCTTTCTTCAGGTCATTGGGCCACCAGTCAAGAGTGTTTCAATTTTCAAATACTAAATAATTGAAATAAAAATAATGTATTGTACACAGGTTTGCTTATCATCAAGTCGCGGTTTGGAAAACCTTTGGCTTTGTACAAAGACTATACGTATTGTTTCAAAGCATACTCCATGGGCAATACTACTACCTGGCGCTGCTCCACCCACTCGTATAAGGGATGCAAGGCACGACTGATCATCACCGTTGATAATGAGATACATAAAGCCAATCTAGAACATACTCATCCACCACGTAATTATATATTGAGAAATGGAGAGTATTATAGACTTTGATAAGTTACAATATGAACTATGTATCTCAAAAAAAAGCGTGTTAAGTGTGTGTTAACTATAGTATCAACAATTTTACTTAAATGTGTAGACAATGTATAATAAATATGTTAAAATGGAATTGTAGATTTTTGTTGTTTTATCCAGTGTTACACCTAGATACTTCACCTTGGCGGACCATTCTATTCGAGTATCGTACAGGTACAAATGGCCTAAGTCGGTAAGATCTCGTTTCCTCGTAAATGGAATTACCGTGATTTTCCCTGGATTGATAGACAGGTGATTTTTACAGCACCAGTCTTCCACTTTATCCAAGGCCTTTTGCATAAGCCCGGCCACTGTGGTCGAGAATTTGCCGTTAACCAGTATGACTAAGTCATCTGCGTACCCCACCGTATAATACGGTCCTTCATTGTGATCTTCTATGAGCGAGTCCACCACCAGACACCAGAGTATGAGAGATAACACTCCCCCTGCGGACATCCCTTGGTAGTTATCGCACATAGCTCATCTCCCAGTAGTGTAACATAATACAGTCAAGTCTAATTTAAAAACGATTGATTACTTATAATAGATTGTGACATTATCTTAAAAGCAGTATCTGACCAGTATTCAACTTTATTATACAATCGAATACAGTTTTAAAGCTGGCAATTTTTTAGACGATGGTGAAACTGTTTGTAACGTTATTGTCACAGGTTTGATGTTCGTAAAATCGACAACGGGTCGCCCGTTGGCACTTTACAAGGATTACACGTATATTTTCAGTCCAGGCCGAAAACTAAGAATACCTTTTACTGTATTGCTGAGAGGATGTAAGGCCAGTCTAATCCTCACTAATGATGACAGGAAACTACTGAAAACTAATGATGTACATAGCCATCCAGTAGCCAAGCATGGATGGAATATATTTTAGAATTAGATAAAATTAACTTAAGTTGAGGTGAACTGCCAAATTAATTTACCTGCAACACAGGCTTACAAATATCTTGGCACTATGTATACAGAACTTCGTCCGTGTCATTTTTTTTGCAGATATAAATTTCGTTACATAACAAAATGGGCGACCATTGGCACTCTACAAAACTACACTTATTATTTTAAATATGATTCAAAATAATAATAAAAAGCCAAATCATGGTGGACATGTCCACCACACGCATGTAGAGGGTGAAAAGCAAGATCATAACAGGATGAAAATATTGAAAAGCATAATCATCCAGAATCGAAGTTTATTGTAATAGAAAGTATTTCAAAATCTGATAGATTATTAATTTGAACAATAAATAAATATGAAACATACAGGTCATTATAAGAATTATAATTTACATATAAAATTGTTTCACCTTATGTGTGTATTAAATAAAGCATTAATTCAATTAAGTTTTTTTTATTGAATTGGGTGTAAATTGTAAATTGCACCCAATTCAATAAAAAAATTGTAAATTCAACAACAAATATGTATGAAACAATAACATATAACAACAACAAATATGTATGAAAAGGTGGGTGTAAATTCAACAACAAAAATGTATGAAAATATAAAGTTAAAAATATGTTTAAATACAGAGAAAGAATGAATGAATTAAAATTTATTTGCACACATATATATAACAAGATTACATTACATTAGGTACTTAAAAGTGCTACTTTTTACGTTTTCTAGAGTAAGTTTACAATTGTGAACTTGCATATGTGGCAAAAGGGTCCCTGACTCAGCATTATGCTGTGACGATATGGCTAGATGCTAGCCACCGCCGCAGCGGTGGTTTTCAGTCAGGGCCCGGTGACACGACGCCACGGTACGTGACGGTGAGTCAGCTATCCCTATTGCCCAACTATATATACCTATCTCAATACACAATAGGTGTAAAAGAACTACTACAAAGCACTATCGTCTTAACTATGTATTACGAATACATAGTTAAGACGATAGTGCTTTGTAGTAAACGATACATTACATAATATATTTATTTAATCAGCAGCGATAATTATTATCTCTAATGTTGTTGGTACTGTAGTCATCGGCGATGGTGTCAACGTACCATCAGCTAGCTAGAACATCTCCTTGTTTATAAAACAACCATATAACTTTTCTTTGCAGACGCAAATTTCGTTACATCACAAAATGGGCGACCATTGGCACTCTACAAAAACTACACGTACTATTTCAAATATGAATCAAAATTAAAAAATGAAAAAGCTAAATCATGCTGGGCATGTTCAACTCACGGACATAAAAGTTGCAAAGCAAAAATTATACTTGGTCATAACAATACGAAAATATTGAAAACTTATACAGTGCATAATCATCCAGAATCGAAGTTTATTGTGAGTAATGGAAGATATTTCAAAATCTGATAGAATTTGAACGATAAATAAATATGAAACATACATTTAATATTAAAATTACAATTTACACATACAAAAGTTTCACCATAGCTAATGTGTGTATTAATTAAATGAAACATTAATTCCATTAAGTTTTTTTTATTAAATTAGATGGATTATTAATTTCAACAATAAATAGAAACATAAAATTAAAGATAAATTTTAGTATTGTCTTAGCTAACCTATGTATTCGTATTAAACGATGCATTAAATAATGTATTTATTTTTATTGCAATGAATCACAACTTTGTACATACAAAATTAAAGGCTCGTCCGTACTTAGCACATTTTGTGTAAAGTCTGTATGAAAAATTAGACGCACATACCTGTTACTTTTTTTGGGTGATATTTTATTAATATTAAAAAAACGAGTCTAGCCTAGGCTTCATCCTAGAGCTGGGGAGGCGGTTGAGGAGGTGTGACCCCCGATCGGGATACTTCCTGGCCCAGCACCTTTCTCTCGCTATTCAGCGAGGAAATGCAGCATGCATAATGGCAACATTTGGGCGAGGTGCGCTAAAAGGGGGTATTTTTGACTAAACCCAAGAGCTCTTCTCATGTAGTGACAATGTTTTAGCTTCTTAGGATTGACTAAAGATCTGTTATGTTATTATAAATTATGTACGACAATCTTTATTAATAAATTTTACTGTCTAGCCTAAATTCTCATAAATATTTTGTCAAAAATACTGACTTACGTTTTCTCGTCAGCAGGTTTTACGTTCGTAAAGTCGCAAACTGGTCGTCCACTGGTACTTTACAAGGATTATACATACTATTTTAAATCCAGACCAAAAGCGAAGGATACCTCCTATTGGAATTGCTCCATTAGTACCGCTAGAGGATGTAAGGCTCGACTTACCCTCACCAATGATGACAGGGAACTACTGAAGGCCAAAGATGAACATAACCATCCAGCTGCTAAGTATATTTTGAAGAATGGACTGTATTGTAGAATAAGGTGAAAAATCTGTCTATTAAACTGACAGTATGTAATAATAGTTAAATATAGTTAATGTAATAATTTAATTTTAATGTCACGTTAAGTGATGAAGGGTTGGGTAAAGTTTGATTTTCATTAATAATTAGTACAATTTTAGTTATAATATTATAGTTATCTTATTCTGTGTAAATAAACCACTTGTATCAATCAATACGTTTTTGTTTGTTCAAATGTTTTACATTTTATCTACCTAAATTGAAGAATCAAATTATTTTTTTAATTGCAATTTAGGACCTCACAGTACATTTTTACAAAGTCACTTTAGCTGAAAGAAAAGAAATCTAGCTCGTATACCTTTTTCTTTCTTTCTTTCTTTACCTATGTCACAATCTAGAAGAGCCTAGACTAGTCTGGAGAGTGGGAATCTAGGTGTATCATCGTTACGATTGTGATCATCATCCATCTCAAACCAGAGCTTCTTGATGTACCTACCTACATTATAGTTTCGGTAGTAGTAATGGTAAAGTGATACAAGTATTCTACGGATGTCATTTTTTCTTATTTCCTTGTCGATCACACTACTTATTTAATTTTATCGGGAAGCGGATGTTATAGGAAGCGGATGTTATGGGACGCGGACAATTAGGGTATTATTACTCCCACATGATCGACTTAGATCGATTGTATTGATCAACATCGATTATAGACCGTTCAACGTCGATCATTGTGTGCTATTACACCAAACCGATCTGCCATGGATTGAACATTTAATGATATCGATCCGACGTCCATCGGACGATTGTCGAAGAATCGATGAAAATATTCGATCGAAGATCAACCGATCTTCGCAATAATTAGCACAAGGTTGATCAATTGTCGTTCGACGTGTTTTACAAGTCGCAATCATCTATTATCCTGAGCGATTTTGCGACATCGATTGTGCTGTGCAGGTGTAATAACACCCTTATGTTTAACTTTTTTTTCTCCAGGACTACGTCTAAAAAAGACTATGATGCAACTTGGCGAGCACACATTCTATTGTAAGCGAGCTAACAGACGTCGAATTCATTGGTACTGCCGGAACAGGTATTTTACCTACTGTACTGCAAACGTTCTTACTTTCGATGGTGAAATTATTGCCACTAATGAAGTGCATAATCACTAGATTATTATTAACGACAAAGTTGATATTGTATTGAACAACGGAGGTGATATATTATTGTTAAATGATGTTAGATATTGACAATAAGCGATGCTAAAATACGCCGGCCGACTTGACCACCGCTGTGGCGAAATTCAACAAAACGTCGGCTATGGTTAAGTCGGAGGAGTGTTCAAGCCCAGTAGTGGTTTCTTTGTATCGCTTATTTCTGATATTTGTAACATCTTCTTTAAAGAAATATTTATTGAGAGTAATTAAAATATAAAGTGTAACATCTTCTTTCGAACTTGAAGTATATTCCAAGTATATTTTCATTACACATCCCCAAGGGAGTTGCATACTAACTGAAAGTAAGTAACTTTAGGTAAGTATGCAACTTTCTTGCACATCCCATGTTTTCCTGACCGATTAAATCTTCCAGTAGACTGCACCATCTGTAAAAGTGACCCTTTTCTTGTCATTTTCAGACTGGGAAATAATTCCACTGTCCACTGGTGGGCATTTACTTCGACTAGGGGAGAATACCTTCAACGTGAACCAGAGAAGTCCCCTTCAAGGGTATTCTACTTGGTACTGTTCTAAAAGAAACAGAAAGGCGTGCCGTGTTAAAGTAAAGATGTATGACAACAAAATTCGAGCTATCGTTGGAGAACATAGTCATAACTGAGATATTAAAAGTGTTTTCTGTAAAACCAATGTGTCACCTGTTCATAAAGAGCTTCTTTCGGTGCATGTACAGCCGATCGAAAGTTGCTCATTTCGCACTAGTGCTTTTGATTTTTCTGAAACTACGGTACTGGAAATAATTTTCAACTTTCAATATTATTTTGTATGAAAACATTGTACCTAATACATTTTTGAATGTGCAACAGTACAATATGGACCTAAAAGCATACTATATTCCAGTAAAATATTGCACTGCTATGAGATTAATGTGAAAAATAATTTTGTATGAAACCTTGCACCGTAAAATAAAAATAGAATAAACTATTATGAAACTTATTTAATTCACAGGTTTTCAACTGGTGCCTCTACCTTCCGGTCGCTACTTGCTCAAGATGGGAAAAAATACATTTAATAGTAGCACATACGATTTAAAGGGGCAGAATACTTGGCATTGTTCAAAGACATCAAATAAAAAGTGTCCAGCAAATTTAAAAGGGCAGAATACTTGGTATTGTTCTAAGAGATTAAGCAAGAAATGTCCAGCAAGAGTTAGAACATTTAATGCGGGAATAAAAGCTCTCATTGGGGAGCATACGCACGAATAAAAACAAATAGGGTCTAAGTAAGACATTCTTTGGATTTAAAAATATTGGTCATTGTAACATGAACAGATACACATTCTTTCTTACTATGACAATTATTGTAAATAAATGTACAACTTAGTTACCTAATTCTACTTCTAGTTTCAATATCCAGGCATCAAGGTATCTATTTCTGGTTTCTATGTCCAGTTCTAAATCCTTAACCATTGTTATGGATTTAGTAGGTACATCACGATTTTTGTTTCCCAATTAAAACTTTATTATTCAAGTAATTTCTTCTTCTTAAATTTTGTGCACAGTCAGCCTAGGGTAGTACCACCCTTTTACCTATTTCAGCCGTAAAGCAGCAATGTTTCCATTGCTGTGTGTCGGTTTGAAAGGTTCAAATAGTCGCTATGAGTGTTATTTCGCGACACGAGTCGTCGTAAATAAAGCCATCAGTAAATAAGTCCATTTATAGTTGTAACAAAACGGTACTTTCCCAAATCTGTTTCAGACTGGTGTTTAGTTCCTAACGGAAAGTATTTGCTAAAAATAGGAAATAATATGTACATAACTAACGCGAGAATAGAATCATGCAACTTGGCGGAGATAAGTAAGAAGAAGTGTTATGCTAAATTTTGGATAATGGAAGGACAAATACATGCCTTTGTAGGTGAACATAATCATTAATAATAAATACGGATATTTTTGGATAATTTTAATAATGGTTTTGTGTTTTCTTCATGTTCTGTTCCTCGCTTTTGGTAGCATCTCCAGATCACTCGTATCTCGGGAAAAGGAACAAAATAATAAAATTACTTGAACATACACATAACATACACAAACTTACATTTCTCTTTCCACATAGATGTAAACTTATTTTCTTTCTGTCTTATATATTATTGGTATTTTAGCTTACGTATTTTAGTGTTATTTTAGTATCTCTTCTTTGTTTATTAAACATAAATATTATTGGTATTTTGAATTAACTCCATTATTGGGTCATTAAATATGTACCCAAATTGAATAAGTAAATAGGATATCAGTTTTATTTACTAAAATTATGGATTTAAAATAACTCACACTAAAATACCTAAGCTAAAATGACAGAACGCATTTTTAAATAAATGGTTTTTGAATCAATAATTTTCCAGAACTGGTTAAGTACTTACTTACCTCTTATTTTATTTCTTACTTACTTACTTACTTACTCCGCTGGCGCAGCGACCCGAAGTGGATCTTGGCCTCCGATACCAAAGAGCGCCATCGCTCTCTCTCCTGCGCAGTCTCGAGCCAGTCAGGCGCCCGGAGCTCCCGCAGATCCTTCTCCACTTCATCGTGCCAGCGGTATCTGGGCCGTCCGACCGGACGTCGTCCGTTAGGGCGTCACATACGCTCGTTTAACTGCCCGATCCTCCCCCATCCTAGTGATGTGTCCGAGCCATCGGAGTCGAGCCGCTTTCGTCTCTCCTATGATGTTCGGCTCGTTAACCATCTCTTCCATCTCCCTATTCTTTCTCATCCTCCACCCTCCATCTTCCTTCTTGGCTGGTCCAAGAATTTTATTTGTTATTCTCACTATTTTCAATAGCCAGGGCCAGAAAATAATTAAAATATTTTTGAACAGGTGTCGAGTATGAGCTGATTCCGCTGCAATCCGGACGTTATTTACTATCGATTGGAAACCATACTTACCACACTAGCAACGGCAACTTCATCGGTCCCAGCACTTGGAACTGCTCGAAAAAAAAACGTCGAAAATGTAAAGCTAAAGTCAGAATGTTTAAAAGAGACGTGGTGGCGGTTATTGGCGACCATTCACATGACTAATAGTAAATATAAACTATGACTAGTAAATATAGTTATATAGTTAGCGAACCTGTGCACTATAACTACTATCTTGTCAGCTGCGCAACTTTGTAGTAGACATCGATTATTATTCTGCAAAATATCGATTATTGTAGAATTTTAATAATCACATTTTTCTTCATGGGTTATATCTCGACTCCGGTAGCATCTCCAAATAACGTAACTGTCTCAGTCGAGGAAAAAAAAAGAATGCAATTTTAAAATAACTGTATGGCACTCTAACTTACATTTACATACATTCGACGAGGTAACTATTTGGAAAATTATTTTGTTTGCAGCTTGATAGTGGATATCTATTATGGTTAAAAGGATTTCTCAGCTTTTTGTATTATATTGTAAGAGATAGTTTTTTGCTTAATGTTGTATGGTCTCTTAATTTACCTCCCCATTTTATTACGTCATAAAGACAAATTATTGGATAATTTCAATGATTAATAAAATAAATAATTACAATGCAATTTTAGAGTAACTACATATATACACATTTACCTACCTTCCACGTAGATATAAGATTATTTTGTTTTTAAGAATAGAATAGAATGAAAAATCCTTTATTAATAGACCATTTAACTTACGAGTAACACTATTGATGTCTCAAGTCAGACCTATTTTATTAGATCATAGGTACTTAGAATAAATAAATCGTTCTTCAATGAGACCTATCAATAATTTTCCAGAACTATCTCATTTTTATCTTCCCTATATTTTCAATATCCGAAACGTGGACACTGACGGTGCGACTGGTTCACAAATTGAAAGTCGCTCAGCATGCTATGGAAAGAGCTATGCTCGGAGTATCTCTGCTGGATCGAATCCGAAATGAGGAGATCCGGCATAGAACAAAAGACATAGCTCATAAGATTAGCAAGCTGAAGTGGCAGTGGGCCGGTCACATCTGTCGCAGAACCGACAACCGCTGGGGTAGACGAGTTCTGGAGTGGAGACCGCGTTTGGGCAAACGTAGTGTGGGACGCCCCCCTGCTAGATGGAGTGACGATCTGCAGCGACTGGATGAGAAGAGCCGAAGATCGGGCTCAATGGCGCGCCCTGGGAGAGGCCTATGTCCAGCAGTGGACTAGAGTAGGCTGCTGATGATATTTTCAATTGTAAGTGGCTTAAAATAATTCGTAGCTTTTCGAACAGATATCGAGTATGAGCCGATTCCGCTGCAGGCCGGACGTTATTTACTCTCGATTGGAAACCAAACTTACAACACTAGAAACTACAACTCCATCGGAACCAGCACTTGGTACTGCTCGAAAAGATTACGACAGAATTATAAAGCCAAAATCAGAATATATAAAAGAGAGATAACGATGATTATCGGCGTCCATACACATACTAGTAAATATGTACATAAATTAATTAATTACAATGAAATTTTCAAGTAACTGCATATACATATTTACTTGTTTTTAACTTAACATCATTGCCGTCTATCTATCGTAAACATAATTTATTAGCCTTTGTACTTAGTATAAATAAATCGTTCTTCACTGAGACCCATCAATAGTATTCCAGAACAATTATCCCCTTCTTACCTTCCCTGTATTTTCAATTGTAAGTGCCACGTAATAATTACAAGCTTTTCTAACAGGAATCGTGTATAAGCTGATTCCGCTGCAGCCAGGACGTTATTTACTCTCGATTGGAGACCATACTTACAACACTAATAATGGCAACTTCTCCGGTACCAGCACTTGGAACTGCTCGAAAAGATTACGCCAGAATTGTAAAGCCAAGATCAGAATGTACAAAAGAGAGGTGACGAAGGTTATTGGCGTCCATACACATGACCAGTAAATACTACACTAAATAAACTAGGAGACCAGTGCGCTAACTGCGTCTTTGGTTGAAAAAATTAACCGAAAATTAAGTTCAATACTGGGTCTTAATGATAACGGTTTTAAAAAAAAATCAAAATACAGATTATTGAATAATTTCAGTAATTAATAAACTAAATACATTACGTGAGTTTTTAGAAAAAGTGCATGTACACATTTACCTACTACCATGTAGATGTAAAATTATTTTGTGTTCAACCTAACATTATTACTCTTTTAAGGTCTGATACCTATTTTATTAGATCATTGATACTCGGAATAAATAAATCATTCTTTCATGAGACCTATCAATATTTTTTTCCTTTTTACCTTCCCTGTATTTTCATAAACTAAATAATTACAATGAAATTTTCAAGTAACTGCATATACATATTTACTTGTTTTTAACTTAACATCATTGCCCTCTAAACCTAATTTATTCGCCTTTGTACTTAGTATAAATATATCGTTCTTCACTGAGACCCATCAATAGTATTCCAGAACAATTATCCCCTTCTTACCTTCCCTGTATTTTCAATTGTAAGTGCCACGAAATAATTTCAAGCTTTTCTAACAGGAATCGTGTATAAGCTGATTCCGCTGCAGCCAGGACGTTATTTACTCTCGACTGGAGACCATACTTACAACACTAATAATGGCAACTTCTCCGGTACCAGCACTTGGAACTGCTCGAAAAGATTACGCCAGAATTGTAAAGCCAAGATCAGAATGTACAAAAGAGAGGTGACGAAGGTCATTGGCGTCCATACACATGACCAGTAAATACTTCACTAAATAAACTAGGAGACCAGTGCGCTAACTGCGTCTTTGGTTGAAAAAATTAACCGAAAATTAAGTTCAATACTGGGTCTTAAAGATAACGGTATAAAAAAAATAAGAATACAGATTATTGAATAATTTCAGTAATTAATAAACTAAGTACATTGCGTGAGTTTTTAGAAAAAGTGCATGTACGCATTTTCCTACTACCATGTAGATGTAAATTTTGTGTGTGTTCAACTTAACATTATTACTCTTTTAAGGTCTGATACCTATTTTATTAGATCATAGGTACTCGGAATAAATAAATCATTCTTTAATGAGACCTATCAATATTTTTTTCCTTTTTACCTTCCCTGTATTTTCATAAATTAAATAATTACAATGAATTTTTCAAGTAACTGCATATATATATTTACGAGTTTATTAGCCTTTGTACTTAGTATAAATAAATCGTTCTTCACTGAGACCTATCAATAATTTTCCGGAACTAATTATCCCCTTCTTACCTTCCCTGTATTTTCAATTTTAAGTGCCACGTAATAATTACAAGCTTTTCGACCAGGTATCGTGTATAAGCTGATTCCGCTGCAACCCGGACGATATTTACTCTCGATTGGAAACCATACTTACAACACTAGAAACTGCAACTCCACCGGTCATACCACTTGGTACTGCTCGAAAAATAAAAGTCAGAATTGTAAAACCAAAGTCAGAATGTACAAAAGAGAGGTGACGAAGGTTATTGGCGTCCATACACATGACTAGTAAATATAAATCCCCAAAAACGTTTCATGTAAAAAGTAGCCAAGTCTCGTGTATCGTGTACTCGGAAAAAGTAATGAGATCCAATGTAGATCCAAGTCCAATGCTCTTACCTCTATTACATTCGTTAAAAAGTCATTTCAAGTCGCTGCATCTTAAGTTTAAGAACATTCGTGACCTGGCAATTACGCAACAAGGGGAAGTAGACTGATTTTTTTGGCTCGTCTAGCTAAGTTGGCCTAAAATGGCGGATGCGCAGTGACAAATTTCGGATCTCAATCGAAGTGCGGTATGAGGTGCGACGCGAGGGGCCGTGCGTAACGAACGACCGCCATTTTGGGTCAACTTATGTACCGCGATCTGTAATAATATTTTAAAAACTATCAAGTCTTTTCCTACAAACAGAACTATTCCTCAAAATAATTCTAACTTACTTTTAATTTGGTACCTACCTATAGAACTTTGTTTTTTTTTTCTCTCTTTAGAATATGAATTGCTACCATTATTAACTGGACGATATTTACTTCGAGTGAACAACTATACTTATTCGTGCAATAGCGACGACTTGACAGGCATGTGGTACTGCTCTAAGCGAAAGAGAAAGAATTGTCGTGCGCGTGCCAAGATCTACAATCAAAATCTGGTGACTTTTGGGGTCCACACGCATATTTGAAAAACATTGAACCTCATTTATAAATAATGTTGAGAGTACCTTTGAACGTGACTTTGAATATGACTTTGTGCAGAGTCGGCCTGGGGTGATTCGGGTGGTTACCTATATCTGCTACGCTCGTATAACAAACTCGCACCCATGTTACAAGGCTGTTATTACATGACAGTTGCATAAACTAGTATTGTGCTGTAGCTTTCTTCGGAAAACAGTCTTTAATTTACTGATGTTTAATCTCAACTGTGAAAACTATAATTGGCTAAGGTGTTATATAATTTGATTTAATTATATGTGTAATTTAGCTGTGGATTTTCTTATAAACATCGGTCGATCAATGATGTCTGCGCCTCGCATTATGTAACTCCACTAATTTCTTACTGCCTACTACAAAATTATTATTTTAGTATAGTAATATAGGTAGGTAGAGTACCCGTTAATCTTTATGGCGTATCTGAATATAGGCACGAATCGCATTCCAGCACATGTATTTAGATGTTATCGGGGTGTAGAAGAGCGTGGGAGCGGGGCATCTCGTTCTCCATACCGAGTGGCGGCCCGTACTCATCCCTCGCTGTTCTACACCCCACTAACACCTAAAAACATGTACTGAAATGCGACTCGTGCCTATCTTCAAATACGCTATAAAGATTGATGGGCACAATATGATGGTCAATCGTTTATTTGCGCAGAGCCCATAGCTTATACCCGTAATAAGTCTTATTATTTTATCTTTAAATAAAAAGAAAAGGTAACTAAATATGCTTTACATGTGGTGAATTTAAGTTACTCTGCTACAATCTGCCCTCTAGGTGCCGGCTAGCAGGGTTCTAGGACAGTGCACAGATGAAGTAATAGAAGACACTTGGTAATAGTAGATATTATATTTATCAGGAAGAGAACAACACAACAGTAGAAAATTGGTAGTAGTAGGATACAATTTTATAAAACGGACATACGTCCGTTCAGGACAAAAATACAGAGAGAGAATAAGTACAAACAATGAAATTAATAGAATAATGGAATTTAGAAATGGAATGGGAATATGATTTGAATTTTGAAAATATAGATGAAGAAATGAAGATCCCAACACATCTAAACGCTAACAATGAGGTTGAAATTGATGGCAAGGAGGTTGATATGGACGATGAAGTCGACATCGTTACAACTCCCACTGCCTTCCGGACGATATTTATTGAGGATCGGGAGCTATTCGTTTTCCACTAACTACAAAGATTTCATAGGATGCTCTACTTGGTATTGCTCAAAGAGAAAAAGAAGAGAATGTCGTGCCAGAGCCAATCACTCCTAAGTTTGTATTTTTATAAGTTTTTTTTAATTAAATACTATAAGTACAATACATATTTTTGTAAACGGTGTAAAGAAGCTGAAAGGGGAGTGTTCAATATCCTTAACTGATCAATTTGTGTTCTGCGACTCTGACTGACGCAAAAAAACTTTTGATTTTATAAACCTTTTTTTTTTAGCTTATGAATTAGATTTTTATTACACATTATAAATACATACAACACTTACACTAAGAACTAGTGCATAAAATTAGATTATAATATTGAATATTTTTATAAAACATATATTTTATGTTAATAATGTACGTATGTGTATATTAGACATAATCAATTCTATGTCAAACTCAACAATTTCTGTGTTAGACATAATCGTCAATTTCTATGTTACAACTGAAGAAGTGATAAAAGTTACTTATACAACTTATTGAATTTTCAAAATAAATCGTCAAATAAAGAAGCTCGATCCCAAAATTCGAATCAATATAACAAAAATCGATTAGTTTCTTTCTTACCTGTCGATCATCTCTTACGGATTCCTGTAGGTCATCTCGTATACGAACTCCTGAAGTGCTGTTTTATATCTCACCACGGTATTTCGGACTATTTAGGAACGTGGAGAATATTAGAGTTAATACTCTAATATTCTCCACGTTCACGAGATGACCTACAGGAATCCGTAGTGTATGAATGTGTACAAGGTGTTTTGTAGTAAATTACGTAAGTATGTATGTACAAAATATTTGGAATTTTCAAAAATCAAAAAGCCGTAAAACATAATTTGTTCACAAAAGGATACTGAATACTTAGCAAATAAAAATAAATGTTAATAAAGTATAGGATCTTCTCCTCCAGCAGGATCAAAGAATGAAGTAAGTATTAAGATTTCGATCAGTAAGTAAGTAAAAGTTCCAGCTTTCGGTTTTACATGGGTTTTTATAACACCACCGTACGTGGTATGAAATTCACTATTTGTTTTGTTACGTACCTAACGTGACAAAATAGAGAGTGAGATAATAGAATTGAAATATCTATCTATCCCTATTTCAGGATATCAGCTGTATCCACTACGCACTGGCAAATACCTTCTGCGAATCGGAAACCACACGTTCAGTTCAAACGACAAAGACATGACTAAGAAAAGCCTCTGGTACTGTTCGAAAAGGATCAGTAGAAAATGCCGTGCTAGCGTTAAAATGTTCGGTAACAGTATTTTGTCTCTAAACGGAGACCATTCGCATAATTAGAACAATTCGTAAAATGACCAGGTCGGAAAATGTCAAGATCGCTTTCATTTAATTCCGAAATATGACGAGGTTTTTTGCATTTCTAGTTTCTGGTCAAGCTTTATTAAGCCATGACATGATTTCTATACGTGTATGTATGTGATGGAGTTCCTAAGTATTTGTAATGTTATTGATAGCTTGTATTGTGTGTATTCCATACAGATACTCAGTATTGTGCCCGTCAATCTTTATGGCGAATCTGAATATAGGCACGAGTCGCAGTTACATGTTTAGATGTTTGCGGGGTGTAGAAGAGCAAGGAATGAGTACGGGCCGCCGCGCGGTATGGAGGAGGACATTCCCCGCTCCCTCGCTCTTCTACACCCCATTAACACATAAAAACATGTGCTGGAATGCGACTCGTGCCTAAATTCAGATACGCCATAAAGATTGATGGGCACTCTAACACCGGTATGGCGGAAGCATCATGCAATAATTAAGTGAGGGTTGGAAGTAAAGATTTTAAAGATATCGTAAAGAGGGAGTACAACACCATGGGAAGTAGGGATTACTTCCCATTGTGTTGCGAGTATTCTTCGCAATAACACCGATATTGTGGAAGCATCCGTACAATTTCAGTGTACCCTAATGTAAGTGTGCTGAGCTATTTTATTAGCGTAGCTTGCCAAATTACATCATGACATGATTATGTATGACTTCTAGTTTATTTTTTATTGTAAATACATTTTCTAGTCATTATTTTTTATTTTTTTATTTACTACTAAACCCGCATTTGACTCGATCTCGCCTGATGGTAAGCGACGATGAGGTCGATGATGGAGCATGCGGGTCTAGTAAAAGCTTTTCACTCTAGCCTTGAAGATCCCAAGGTTGTAGGTTTCGGGAAATACAGACGCCGGCAAGCTTTTTCCTTTCCTTAGCCGTTCGCGAAATGAACGAAGAAGCAAATCGCTTTGTACGAATAAATGGGATATCAACAACATAAGGATGGAACCAATGAAGTACATTACATTTTCTGATTGTATTTACTGCTATTGAAAATGCTTATCTTAGAAAATACCTAGAATAGATAAATGAGAGTAAGCAAGTTGTATATTTATGCCAAATTTCAAGTTGATAGCTTTAGTAGTTTCTGAGTAAAACAACTGTGAAATATCGCGGGCTGAATGCAATATACTAATATATAATAACGCACAATCCAAAATTTTATATTTTATGTTAGTACCAGATTCGTAGCATCGTAATACCTACTCTAGAAGTAAACATTGTTAAAATGTATAAAAATCAAACTGCACTAATTTAGTCTCTAAATTAAAACAAATATTGATATAATTAATATCAATAAAAATAATTACCTTTCAGGTTATAACGCCAAATTCGTGATGTCTCGCAGTGGTAAACAGCTGATATTACTAGACAACTTCACTTACTGCCACGTCCGTAACTGTCAAACCAAAAACATCAGTCACTGGAGATGTTCCTCCCATAACGGCAAGGGTTGTACCGCGAGACTGGTTTCCAACAAAAATAACGTTATGACATACGCCAATACTATACATAACCATCCGGCGTTTAAATATTTTTTACAAGACGATGGTACTTTCGTTCGAGGTAACAAATTAGAAATGTAAGTTCTTATTTTAAAGTTGCAAAAAATCCTAAAAAATTTTTTTAATTGAATGACTGAAACTAAAATAAGAACAATATGAATACGTACTTAAATGATTTTTTTAAACGAAATGTTATAGAAATAAAATCCAAAACTAAGTTAGTGTACTCTTAACTCTTTATTGTACACAAAAATTATAATACAAACTTATACAAAAAAATATGTGAAACACAAAGGGCGTGACTTATCTCGAAGAGAGATCTCTTCCAGCAAACCCCAATATGTATAGTGTACTATTTATATTGTACTATAATTATTAATTTTCGATTTTTAATAGTACAGTTTTTGACGAAATTGGCTTCTTTGGTTCTTGAAAGCACACTTAAAGAATATTTAGGTACTTAAATACAGTTATCTAAATCATATTAAAAATCGAGCTTTAGTTTGGTACTTCATTGTAAGTGCCTATATCAAAAGAATTAATTAATTCGTTTTAATTGTTTAATTATCAATAAAAAACATGATCTCATAATGTCTTCTTTATTTCCCATCACTCCTAACCACTTTTTATGCCACAAACATAAAGTAATGCACTGTGATAAAAAGGGGCTCAAATTATAGTGAGATTTTTTTTATCAAATAGATTTTTTTATATAATATATATTGATTTTCTTTGAATCTTTTTAGGCGTATAATTGAGTGAATTTAGCTCAAAATGTATTATAAATATAAATTTAACTTAAATCGTCACAAAATATAACAGTTTATTATAACATACAATGTCAAATCAAATATAAACCTACCCCCTTGCCGCTCCCGATGCAAAGGGGCCCATAACGCTTGCGGCGTTACCGCGCTGGATCGTTATGACCAAACTTTGCACCAGGAATGACCCGGAGCGAGGGTCACAATCCCTCTCCCGAAGGCGACGGCCAATGTCGCCTACAAATTCTTTTGCTTCCGCACCCCAGCAGCCTGTAGTTTCAACGGCAAAAGGTATAAATATGTAATCGTGCTCGAGTGCGGAGTATTCGAGAATTTAGTTGAACTCGTTACTTTGCAGGTGGTACCGCCAAATTCGTGAAATCCCGCTTTGGTAAACAGCTGATATTACTAGACAACTTCACTTACTGCCAAGCGCGAAAATGTGAAACCAAAGGAACCCGCCACTGGAACTGCTCCTCCCATAACGGCAAGGGCTGTTTGGCGAGACTTATTTCTGACAGAAATAATGTTATTATATCAGTTAATGCTGTGCACAATCATCCGCCGTTTAAATATTATTTACGTGAGGATGGGACTTTTCAGCGATTTCTTTATTAGATATAAGGAGACGTAAGCGACCCCACCTGGCTACGACCATCGTCATCATTTTCTTTTTTCGAACTGACAAATGCTGTTGGTCCTAATGACCTTTACAGCTTCACCGGGGTTTTTGGGGCGAGCGCTAAGTGCGCTCCAGACTGGAGTAGGACTTAAAACTAATAGAAGTAGCGACTGCCTAAGGGCACACAGGTGGGTACGGACCTCGGCTTAGGACGTCGCTGGGGAGGGAGGGATCGGGAAGAAGCGGCCTGGAATATGCCGATAGCGCGTGCAAGCGCCAGAAACGGGTCGCCGCACGCGCCGGAGCGGGCGGTATGTAGATGCGGTGTGTGAACCTTTTTTTTTTTCGAACTGACTTTTGCTGTTGGTCCTAATGACCTTTACATCTTCACCGGGGTTTTTGGGGCGAGCGCTAAGTGCGCTCCAGCCTGGAGGAGGACTTAAAACTACTATAATGAAGCGACTGCCGAAGGGCACCCAGGTGGGTAGGGACCCCGGCTTAGGACGTCGCTGGGGAGGGAGGGATCGGGGAGCAGCGGCCTGGAATATGCCGATAGCGCGTGTAAGCGCCAGAAACGGGTCAGCGTCCGCGCCGGGGCGCGGGTAGTATGTAGGTGCGGTGTGTGAACTACTATCGGGTGGGGCCATCGTCATCACATGATTGGAAGAGAGTGAAATTCAATAAGTGGAAGAGACAAATGTAATAAGCCATTTATGACAAAATGTAAAAAGTGTATTGAATTAGAGGGAGATTAAATTGTAAAATAAATTTCTCATACATTTCTATCAGCAATTTTAATACCCTAGGCTCAAAACTTTTCAGCCGCCCCTCGTATGATAGAAGTAAGATTAAATACTAGGAAATATACTCTGAATATTTTATAAAAATAATTTGATTTTCTATTCTTAACTAAGTCTATAACTAAAACTAACAATTAATTACCTCGGTATTTATATGTTATTGTTGTAAATAAACTACTACTACGTGCACACCTACTACCTCTTTCTCGAAATCATTTCCTCCGCCCAAAGGTTGCCTGGAAGAGATCGCTTTTAGCGATAAGGCCGCCTAAATTGTACTTCACTATTTCCTTTTCAATCTCTTGTTTGTTGTTTTCTATTTGTGCAATAAAGTCTATTTTACTTTACTTACTTACTAAAACTTGCATCACACATTTTTTCAGATCCCGTATTCGTTGGTTCCAGAACGGGCAGTCAGTTGATTCTGCTGAACAATTATGTGTATTGTGGCAGTAAGCAAAAGGGTAACTATTGGCGATGTTCTGCCCACAGTAATAATAACTGCAAAGCTAGGCTCTTGTTGGATCAGAAGAAAGGTGTGATCACCAATGCCAAAACTGAACACAGTCACGAACCTCGCAAATATATTATTAAGAACGGGGTACTTTATTATGTGTAAGATTATAATATGTACTTTATCGATTGAAAATATTTCTTCACGTTTTTTTTTTCGGCCGGCCCTACTAAATTATGGGCCCAAGCACAGAATTAAAATGAAGATAGAACGGTGACGCTGGCGAGCTGCTATAGAAATTGCGTGTGAGAAGCCACGGCCCCAAAGTGGCGTGATTACGAACGAAATACTTCAATTTGATCGATTCACTGTTGTACCTGTTGTAGTTACAGTTACAAACGGTGCGGTTTGTAACGTATAAGGCATTTTAGCACAGCCGCTCTGATCGGTATGCGTCGAAAACTAGGCATTGAATGGATAAAATCTTGCAGTATATTGCAAGATTGAGACATGGGCCCACTTCACCGTTCTATTTTTATTTATTTGTGTGAGTGTATGTAATGATATATTTATTATAAATAATTAAATTTCGAATTATTTGCCATGTATTAATACCATCACTTTCGCAAGTACCATTTCACTTTTAGATAATAAAATGTACTTACATATTGTTTACAAATATCAAATTGTTTCATTAAAGGAATTTTATGTGTATTTTTCCAGAAATCGTGTTTGTGCAGTCTCGGAAAGGGAAAAAGGTTATCAAGTTAAATGATTTCTTCTACAGTAATAAAGTAGGAAGGAATAACATATGGCGGTGCTCTTCGCACTGTACCAAAGGCTGCAAAGCCAGGCTTCTGCTGAATCGGGAGAATACTATGATCAAAGATGCCAGAATTGTCCACACGCACAACTCACGCGAATATGTTGTTATAAACGGAAAGATTCATTATTTATAAAAAAAAAGGGTAATAAACCGTGAAATTGGAAAATTAAATGCTTTACTTATGTATGAATTGCACGACCTAATTCCAGCATCTCCATTCCGCCTTCGGACTACCAGGCGCGGGGAGGGGTTCCATCCTTATGTTGTTGATATCCCATCTGCTCGTACGAAGCGTTTTGCTTCTTCGTTCATTATGCGAACGGCTAAGGAATGGAACAGCCTGCCGGCGTCTGTATTTCCCGAAACCTACAACCTTGGGATCTTCAAGGCCAGAGTGAATAGGCATTTGCCGGACCCGAATACTCCATCGTCGACCTCATCGTCGCTTACCATCAGGTGAAATCGAGGTCAAATTTAGAAGTAAATAAAAAAAAATACAAAAAGAAAGATAAAGATATTTTTTTAATTTTTTTCTTCATTCAAGTAGGCATTTCATCATAACAACCAATTTGAATAGGAACGTCCAAGTATTTTACCCTTTTCTGTCAGGCTCAAGACTACATCTGCGAATAATTCCGTTTGCGATAATGATATCCCTAAGTAGAGCCGGTAGCGGTTATATTCCAACCCAATATTGCACTTGGGCGTCTTGAGTTTTTGGCACAATAGTTGTATTTGGTATAGTTGTACTTTTAGTTAGTAGTTATAATATTGGTATAGTTTTAGTTGGTATTTGGTACGGTAGTTGTATATACTTGGGTGTAGACAACTTTTAAGTGGCACCACTTGCACTCGGCCGCCATCATGGAAAATATATCACTTTAACCGTTTAAGGAACGCCACACTAACTTTTACCCTTTTCTATTAGTATTTTAGTCTTTTCTGTCAGTACTACAATGTTACTCTGCGAATAATTCAGTTTATGACAATGATATTAATAAAAACCATAGTAAATTTACGGCGAAGACCTTATAAAGAAAGGCTGAAAGTCTTGGCTTTGACTACACTCAAGGAGCGCCGACTGAGAGGAGATCTCATTGAAACATATAAAATCCTCAGGCACAGATTCTACCTCCCAGATCTGCACGAGCTCTTTAAAATGAAGGATAAACGGCCCTTGCGAGAGCACCATCTAAGAATAAGCCGCACCAAAGCGCAACCAACGTCGCATATCACTTTTTAAGTAATAGAGCAGTCCAAGCATGGAACCAGCTCTCCGATGATGTTGTGTCTGCCCCTTCAGTGAACTCCTTTAAAAATAGACTAGACAACTGATTTAAAAAGCAGTGATAAATAACTCTACTTTTAATCTAAAGACAAATCAATAATTCAGTGTAAACATTTAATTTTAAGAAATAACAATGATGACTGTGTTAAAACTGTGAATTGTGAAATCTATATAACTTTCTCACACTATGACATATACGCATCAGCATATATGCTGCCTGTCTATAAATATATAATAATAATAATAAAATCTTTGATATTTACAGACCAATTTGTTCCAGGTTTAAAATTTGTTCGTGGTACGTCAGGCAATCTGCTACTATTGCTAAACAATCATACATATTCGTTTCATAGACATTACATAGTCAAAGGAACGAACCACTGGCGATGCTCTCATAACAACAAGGGTTGTAAAGCCAGGGTGATTTTAGACTCTCCGCAAACAGCTGTTATCCAAGGAAACACTAAACATTCACATGAACCCAAAAAGTATATAATTCGCGAAGGTGTTTATATTAGATTGTAATTAGTCTGTAAGATTTGAATTAGATTAAACGTGAATGTGGTATCACTCGCTATTAATTTTTGACCTCCAACCACGGACACTGTCTCCATATCCTTCGTCTAAAGAGAGGATTTAGCGACCAAAAAAGAGGTCAATTAAACTTGTAACACCATTGGTTTTTTTTTGGAAAATGGGTTAGGGAGTTCAGTGTGCGCCGCGGCGCCCCGGGGCGGCGTGGAGAGTACACAGGGGCGCCGCGAGACACTCTTGTTTTCTCTTCTCTGGAAGTTAAAATTACTTACCTATACAAAATGAAAAATAGTAATTAAATAAGCAATTCGATAGTTCATTATTTGAATGATCAAGCACCTTTTTCTGTTTCTGTATTTCATATTTTTCTGTCAATTTTAATGTATATGTTGTAAGATTTAACTAAAAAGTTGATTTCATATCATTGTACACATATTTTCACTGGGGCGCCGGGACAAAATGCCAAACATGCAAGTGCGCCGCGGACTCAAAAGTTTGGGAATTATTTATTTATTTATTAAAAGTGTACATAATTATATTAAAAAATTTACATGAACAGTGTAACAAAAACCTATCTAGGTTTGTTCAGTACACTGACAGACCATCGACGGTCGCAGCTTTACAATTTTCCCGTAAACATAATAAATAACTAATTGTCATCAATTAGCTCGCCAATGAGTAATGGGCGGCAGAATAATATACTTAACCTACAGCTACGTCTACATTTTTTATTGGTATCAATACGCGACATTCAATCTTTACAGCAGCTGTAGGCTAGCACACTCTTATCCCGGCAAAATCGGTTTACCATGTACGTAACTATACAGTAACACACAAATAGCAACACCCAATGAAGTCAATCATTATATTTGTGAGTGTGTGAAGAACTGCATTGTGTTTGTGCATTTCCAGTGCTACTGCACTGCTTCGGCAAGGAGACAAGTTTATTCCCTTGGCACACATATTATCGGACAGTACTGCCACTACCGTGCAGGTTAGATTGTTAATTCTCAAGATCTATTATAGTTATATTTATACTACGTAAGGGCGAGGATTTTATGTGGATAAAATTTTGACTGTCTTTCTGCAATAGGCACTGCCCTACGGGGTGGTAAAAAGTAAGTACTGCTACCGAGTAACTTGAATGAATGAATAAAAATTTATTTGCACACATATACATAACACGATAAAATTACACGATTACATTTCATTAGGTACTTAAAAGAGTTACTTTTTTACAATGTCTAGAGTTAGTTTACAATTGTGAACTTGCATATGTGGCAAAACGGTCCCTGACTCAGCATTATGCTGTGACGATATGGCTAGATGCTAGCCACCGCCGCAGCGCTGGTTGTCAGTCAGGGCCCGGTGACACGACGCGCCACGGTACGTAATGGTGAGTCAGCTGTCTCCATTGCCCAACTATATATACCTATCTCAATACACAATAGGTGTAAAAGAACTACTTCCATTACAATATTAGATTTCATTTATTTTTTTTACTTGCTGGTGGTAGAAACCTTTCAGTATCCGCCTGGCTAGCGACCTCCCCTCTATGTGAAGTCCGTCGACAAATCCATCTTCGGAAGCCGAAAAGCAGACCGAGATAGTGATGGTCCGAAGACATAAAAAGCAGCCGGCGAAAAGTGGAGTCGTGATACCAGTAGAATCCGATGGCGACAATTATGGCAGTGACAGATCATTTGATGCTGATGATGGTGACGTTACTAATAGATGTTATGGCTTTTCCAGATTACAGTGTGTATCCTCTACCACGTGGAGGGTTCCGTCTTCGAATGGGCGTCGAAACGTTTTCAACGAACCATAGAGATATATCGGAGAAGAGCATCTGGTACTGCTCTAAAAGAATCAGAAGGAAATGCCGTGTATCTGTTAGGATGTATAGAGGAAAAATATTGCAAATAATTGGAGAACACAATCATGTTTAAAAAGTTTTAGTTGTTGCTGAAAGAGTTTGATACATCGAAAATGTGATAAGGATTATTTCTGATATATTAAATATTTAGTATTGTTATGGATACGTAGTCTATTTATTTTCAATTGTACCTAATGAATGTTCTATGACTTTAAATAGGTATAAATTAAACTGAATAAATATCTAAAATTAAGCCTTTTATACAGTCGTTACAATGAGTTGCCAAGGAAAATGAATTCAGATTTTGTCACACTTTTTCAAATAAATATTTCAAATATTATGTTTGCAATAAAGTCACGTCATTATTTGGCCCTTTGTTTTTTAAAAGTCTTATACAAATATACTGGTAGGTATTCTAAAAGTTATAATAACTGACGATTACAAGTATATTTACAATTTCCTGTTTTTCTTTAACACTTCCTATTGTAGAGCAGTTTATTCCGTCAGTGGCATATCGTTTCAAAATTTCGTGCTTTATTCCGCTCTACCTTTCTCCCATCTTTTTCCAATTCTCCCAACCTATAAGACCTCCAAAAGCAATGGAATTTTTATTTTCATTTCAGAAGCTCAATTCATACCAACCGAAAAAGGAAATTACAAGTTATACATAGCTGGCTACACGTTTTGGTGTGACCGTTATAATCTATTCAGCGGGAAAGTATGCCGATGGTATTGCTCTAAGAAGAAAAGTAAGGCTTGTCCAGCCACAGCCCAGTCTATAGGCCGCCAAGTGGTAGCCGTTCGTGGAGAACACAACCATGACAGGACAATAAATGGCTAAATCTTTATAGGTCATACGTTTTTCGATGTTACGGCTGGCACATTCGATAGGACGTAACCTAAGTAATTTTACTCATGTCTTGCTTATTAATAAGACACAGTATTAAACTTGATGTAAAGACAATAACTTTTGCAATATGTGATAAAACACTTCGTCACTTTTTTAAAAACGCTCTCCTGAAAAGTTACAATAACTGAGTTACGCCTGTTAGTGATGGGACCAACTATTTAATTTTGACAGCTGTCAAGCGTAAGTGCCATTACACATGGCGCCGGCACGGCCTGCGGGGCACCGCAACGGAGTGACGTCACACCGCCGTGTGTGCCATGTGCAGTGTTGCCAAATTGATGAATTTCTCTGCTGCTCTATGATCGCTCCGTGAGGCGCCGCAGTGACACCGCAGCAGATGCGCCGCCGCTGCGGCGCCAGGTGTAAAGGCTCTAACATCGTTGAACGAACAGCCTATGGGCCACAGTGCAGCGCATCCAGAGGACATAAGAGAAAGATATTTTGAAATCGAAACTATAGTGAGAAATTTTAAATATATTATATATACCTATGTGATTTTATTTGTTCTTCAGTAAACACACCGTAGAATAGAATTAAACGATAAACGACAGGGTATTTCTATTTTTTTCCAACATCGCGTGGATTGTGGTGTGATCTTGGGTACACCTACATTTATCTTTTATCTTTCTTTATATCTTTTGTCACTCCTTTTCATTACATGTGTACTGTACATTTTTTTAAACCCTGAACAAAAGACTAGCACAATTTTGATTCTGATGACTGTTTGTTTGTAATGATCCAATTTAGAATAACTTTGACCTTAAAATTTCATAGGAATTTCTGCCGCGGTAATAGTGGTGATTCGAGATTAAGTTATCAAATGTGTATGACACTGGTGGCCATTTCCACATCTGAAACCTTGAGGACCTGATGATGACCAGGAAAAAGTAAATAGATCTCCACAATGGTAACTCAGGGCTTTCAAATCTTTAATTTTGGTTCCAGCAGTTAAAGCAATAAAATCTCAAAGGGGTAACAAGCAGCTCGCTTGTGGTGGTTACACTTTCTACCTCCCAACAAGATATAGCCACGATTCCGTATTGAACAAGAGATGGTACTGTTCCACGCACAGACCAATGGGTTGCAAAGCTTTCATCATCACTAGATATGGTAAAGTCACACTACTGAACAACTATCACAGTCATAAGATTCCAGTCTACAAAAAAATGCAGATGGCACGAGAATGAGTTAATTCATTTGGACAAGATCTCGTAATAAATAATGCCTTTATACAGCTAGAGAATTCAAATAGGTTTCGCTTCACTGGCGATGTACTTGGTTGGATGATTGGAAAGCTTACAGCTAATGTTAACGAAGAAGTTACCAAGAAACAGGAAAACCACAATCAGCCATGATTTTTGATGAAATATTATTTTTCAATTGTGGGCGGAGCTACAGGTCATGTTAAACATATGTAATATGTTATTAATACAGCTAGAGGATGTGAATAAGCTTCGTTAGTCACTGCCGAGCTAATAAATATAGACTTTGTAACCGTTATCGCTATAAGTATAACGTTAATGGAGAAGTTTCCAGAAACAGGAAAGCTTATGTTCAACCACGATCTTTTAATTTGATAGAAAGTTTTATTTGCTTTCGACGTATACTACCAAAAATGTACCTAAAAGGCCATAAACGCATTGTACCAAAAACGCCGGCCGAAAACGTAAAATAAGCAGAATAAAAAAATCTATGTATTTACCTACTATGTATGTTTCTTCTTTGTTATTTTTTGTCTTTCTTTCAATTTTTATCAGTTTTATATTTTCCCATGTTTTGTTACATGTTCATTTGCACTGGTCACAGAAGAGACCTGTCCTCCGAGATACAGGAACTTCCTAGTTCGGAGGTCAGCGTTTATTGTAAACTAACTTGTTGCTCACTAATTTTATTTAGTTTAATGTAATCTATACATAAATTCCTACTGGTGTATGGACTGAATACTTTGTCATCTTACCGCACAAATAAACTTATTCTTATTCGATGGATAAAACTATTATAATATTATTCAATAATTGAATTATAAACTGTATATTATTATAAAGTGTTTTATTTTATTTACAGCATGGTAGATGATAATATGTAGTTTTAATTAGATTTGTAGCAACATTTTTGTTCTTCAACTTTTCAGTATTAATAAAACGTAAAGTAAATTATTTATTTCCACAAACATTCCAAATAATAACTAATAACAATTAACTTTGGATCCTAAATTAAATATTAAATACACAAAATTAGTTGATCATTTTGTACCATGAAAAAAAGAAGTTTTTTAAATGGAAAGTTTTAGAACAAATATCTTTTCTTCATACCTTTCCTATGCAATGTCATTTAAGTTTTTTTTATTTTTGCAGCGTACATTTACGTAACACCAAACGGCAAGCAACGCATGATACTGAGGGGGTATCACTTCTATAAACACTCCACTAGTTGTGGAAAACTTCGATGGTGCTGCACTAAAAAAACTTGTAAAGCAAGTTGTTATAGTATAGAATCTGAGGTTATTAGATTTAAAAATTCGCATAACCATTAACAAGAATTAGATATAAACAGAGAAAACTTGCAATGCTAATTGCGGACATATTGACTTAATTATATCTAAGTGACCAGGCAACTGGACGTTCGGGGAACTTGACGTTCAGGGAATTGGACGTTCGGGGAATTGGACGTTCGGGGAAATGGACGTTCGGGGAACTGGTCGTTTGGGAGAATTAGTTGTTCGGGTAAATTGACGTTCGGGGAAATGGAACTTCGGGGAACTAGACACTTGGGGAAATGGACGTAACACCCAATATCCGTCTGAAGTTGTTAGAATTAATTATTTGTACACCCTTTAGTATTAAGAGTATGAAATGAACTTGTCGTTATTTGTGGAAAGCCTTGATGGTGCAAATGGCACAAATTGGCATAAAATGGCACAAATGGGCATAAAATACTTGAATACTTGTAAATATATACTACCTATTAGAATTTAAGATATGCGTGAAATATGTCAGCGTCAGATGGTGAAATCCATTTTTTCGGGATTTCGCCAAAGGCATGGAAAAACGGATTACGGCGCATCTTACGCTGACACATGTAATCATTAAGTGTTTGAATAGGAGATTTTACAAGGTGTAATATTATAGAAACCCTCTATATGTAGAGTTGAACTTGAGGAGTTCAGTATCCATATCTGTACAACTTTCACTATGGAGGCCAACTCTGTAATCGCGAATAAAAAATCTGCTGTTCCGTACAAAATCAGCTGTTCTGTTCTGTACCTACCTGAAATGCATAAAGCAACTTTTTTATTCGCGATTTCAGAGTTGGTCTCAAAGTGAAAGTTATTCAGTTGTAGACAGTGAACTCCCCCTTTCGGCTCTATAGGGCGTTTTGTTACACCCTGTGTAGCTTAGTAGGAGTTCTTCTATATTCTAAGATTACTAGCTATTAAGGGATAGTTATTTATTACTATCTATTAGTTACACTAGGTCAGAGCTTGTCATTAAATTCATAAACATTATTACTAGAGCCACTGGAACGTCAATATTATCTCATGGCCGGTTCTGTCTATTTCTTAATTTTAATAAAATATACACAATTAGAACTTTATTTCAATCTATAATATAATACTTACACTAAACCATGATATATTACAGTGAAAAAAAAAAACATTTTTTTTTAAATTAATGGAATACATACTTAAACTAAAATTACAAAATACCTAACTATTTTACAAGTAAAAGACCTGGCCCAGGTCGCTCCCTGCAGGGAGTGTCCCGAGGAGGCTGGCGTTGCCCCGTTGTATAGTGAGGCTTATACGCTGAGCAAAGTAGAGGCCAGCCGCCAGCCTTCTGATCCCGGGATGTCTCTACGAGGCGCTTGGCTATTTCCCGGTAGAGGCAGTGGGCTCCAGGCCCCCACGGCCCCTAGGTCTCCACCCCGAACGGCGCAAATATGCAACCACCATCCAGGCCCGCATATTTGCGCCGCTTGATGTTCTCCACAGAGAACTTTATTTAACTTACCTACTATATTCTTTCCATATTTTGTAAGTACCTACTTGAATTAAATACCAAGTAAGTACGAAGAAATCCTTTACAAGTATCGGATATAAATGAAAAATAATATTCGACCTCGCACTCCGGTTTAACCGTATGTAGCCCGGCGAGCCGGTTCAGTTAGTTGCAGCCAATCACTGCGGCGCGGCACTGACTTTATGTGGTGGAGCACGGAACGCTTGTGATTGGCTGCAGCTAATCGAACCGGACGCGTGAAGTCGACGAGGTCGACCCTGAAGATCCCAAAGTTTCGGTTTCGAAATTGTTGTGGCTGTTCCGAACCTTAGCCGTTGTAAAAAAAGAACGAAGAAGCAAATCGCTTCGAACGAAAAGATGGAACCGCTCCCCGCGTCTGGTTCCTAGTTTATATGGGGTTGTGGCTATACCGTCGATGAACATCCTTTTGTAGAACGAAACTTCATGTTCACTTTTATTTTAGTTCCAATATTCTGCACATCCGCCCGAGGTCGCCACCTGTTGTACTGGAGAGGAAATAGATACCGTGTGAACGGCGCAAGAGGGTACAAAGTACGATGGCGATGCGCTACCCACGAGAGATATGGATGTAAGGCTTTAATCCATACTGTAAACAATGATATTGTGTACTATAAGGATGAACATAGTTACGGTTCGTTATTCTAAAGGATTTTTACATGCAGTGCGATATGCGTTCTGCGGTCTGGTCAAAATAAGTATAATATGTATATTTATTTGTATTGACTTTTATAATTATTAATTTATAGATTAAATATAGATTAAAAAACAGGCTTTAATTTATTATTTTCTTATTAGTTGATTTTTTTTAAAGTACTTAAGTACTTTGTTTATTTAAAATGTAAATAATTTAATCATGGCAAGATCACTAAAATCTTTCGTCCACCCATCCTGGTTCTGACCGCGTCCAGCGTTGCTTAACGGCCATTTTCAGACAAAGCTCGCAATTCTCTAAGCTCCTCATTAAGAGGTACATAATCTACATGTCTTTGGCAACATAAAATCATGTGCTATATTCATTATCATCATTTCAATCCACGTAGGTCATCACCTCATCTAAATCTTGGAAATTATCTGGTATCTTTTCAGAATGCATCATGACTATATCGAAGAAAGGAAATCCAATGATCAAAATTGGCAAGTACACGTTCTTCAAGAAGTCATGGAGAAGCCAGAAAGCTAAATGGTGTTGTTCCACCCATCACAACAGGAGATGTCCTGCAGGAGTGTACACCATCGAAGATGAGATCGTTAAAATTGTTAATCACCATAATCATTGAAAGTAAACAGCCGACTTATGTACATTTACCGACTGCTCTAACGGTGAAGGAAAACATCGTGAGGAAACCTGCATGTCTGAGGAATTAAAAAATGTCCAAAGGCATGTGAAATCCACCAATCAGCACTGGGCCCGCTCGGTGGATCATGGCCCAGACTCCCTAGTGCAAGGGGAAGCCTGTGTCCAAACAATGGGGACATTAATAGGCTGATGATGATGATGATGATACAGCAGATACGAAGTTATAATTTTATAGTAATGTAACAGAAATGAGCCCCATACTAGTGTAGTATTTTGGCGAGAGGCACTCGCCTAATCGCACGGCCCGTGCTTTGATGTTACACGGGTCGTGACGGGCCCGAAGTTCCGGTCCAGCTGTGTCAAGTCGTAACTTCGACAGAAGCGGCAGCGGCGAGTTCAAACCATACATCATCGCTGATCTTACTAAAAGACATAAGTGAATTTTGTTTAAATATCACATTAATGTATATGTGATTTACAAAATTCAGTTACGAGTACGTCTATTAGTAAAGCAGACGACGACATGGGCATGTAAGCAGGTCGCATCAAACTACAGCCCTGCGGGGGCGACCTGGCACAAGCGGGATCACTCATACTTGCTGCACTCGGCGGTGTGTGGATTGTGTGAGTCCACACACCAGAACGCTAGAATGGGAGGGTCTCTTCTGTTATTTATCTGTTTTGTTTTATAATGGTAAGTTCATCCCGGATTTAATGCACACATAATAGGCAGGTATTATTAAACATAGGTACAAAAAACCTGTTTACCAATACTCATAAAATAAAACTAATATTTCTTATGTGTTCTACATCTTTTTATTCGACTTAAAAAATCGTGGCTCTCCATTTTCTCTGCAAATTAGAAAGTAACCGTAGCATAATTCATATTTTTAGTTAGTTATCGAAAATATTAAAGTCTTTGTTATATTTAGAATCTCAGTTTTTATTTTTCAGAATTTACCATGACTATTTCGAAAAGAGGAAATCCGTTGATCATATTCAACAATTATACTTTCTTCAGGAAGAGTACGACGAATCTTAAATCAAGATGGGTTTGCGCAAGTCATCATAAGGGTTGTAAAGCTATAATATTAACCATTGAAAATGAAGTAGTTTACGTTAAAAATGATCATAATCATTAGTTTGTCCATGTGATAAATGATAAATGACGTATAATTGAATATTATGAATAAAGATTTAAATCTGAATCTGAAAGGAAAAAATAAGAAGTTTTCTATGCGCTTAGCGTTGGCATCCGTCCGGGTTTCCCCGGATTTGTCCTAGTTTGGCGTCCGGGAGCGTCCGGGGGCGTCCGGGGGCGTCTGGGCGGAGTGTAAAAAAGTGTCAGACTCTTTTTGTGTCCGGACGAAACCCGATTGATTGATACTAAATGATAATTAATACATTAAACCAAATCTAAGCAGAAAGTCACTAAATAACGCCTGTCGCGTAGATAGTTTTGTTTATGATCCCATAAATTTTGTGTAGCAGTGTAGCATTGTTATGCAAGAGATCAAGAAAACAAGCCATGCTAATAAATAAAAACGTTTAATTTTCAACTTTGTTTATTTTTATTACTCAAATAAAATTGTCATGTTGTCCGAGGAAAAAATCAGATTTTACCCAAATGTCCGGGGCTATTAAAGTCTTCGTAGGTGAAGGGAAGCCTCACTTGCCGGTGGCCCTTTAAACCGATTTTTTTTTTTTTTTTTTTATAAATTAGCTACGACAAACAGGCAGACGGGCCACCTGATGGTAAGTAGTCACCGTCGCCTAGAGACACGTGCAATACCAGGGGTATTGCTTGTGAGTTGCCGGCCGTGGAGGGAGAGGACTTTTTTAACGTTCTTTTTGAAGCATCCCATGTCATAGCGCTGCGGGAAAACGTCGGGTGGGAGAGAGTTCCACATTTTACAGGTGCGTGGTAGAAACGTTCGTGTAAAACGGGTCGTGGTAGACACCCAAGGCTTTAGAAAGTGCGGATGAAAATTGAGCCGCCGACGAGTGGTGCGATTCAAGAAAGTAGAAGATTTTATAAGATAAAACTGATAAATAACAATAATGTACGTATTAGTATTGTTAAGTAGGTGTACCGGACTCCCATGTGGGAGGTCCGTGTTCGAAACCGTGCAGTGACATGTACCAATCAGTTACATCGTATTTTTCGAAGACTTACGTATATTTACCGACTGCTCTAACGGTGAAGGAAAACATCGTGAGGAAACCTGCACACTGAAATGACCAGTGTGTAAATGGGGTGGGCACAAAAGATCATCAAGGGTCGAAGTGCCGCTGGGTTATTCCCGGTCCCCCCCTTATCTTATATTATTATAAGATAGGTAGGTATAGTTTTTATTTTATATTATTTTTAATTTATGTTAGTAAGTAGTTTCATTTTGATCTAAAAACATTCTTATCATTAATTTTAATAAAAATAACATAATTATTTTTTCTATTTAGCTTTTCCTGTTCAGGATATATATTGATTTATTACCGTTTTCAGAAATTACTTTCACCATGTCGCAAAAAGGAAAGCGTATGATACGCATCGGAAACTACACGTTCTATAAAATAAGTTCCCGAGACTCCAAGATTAGATGGCGATGCTCTACACACCATGTTAAAGGATGTCAGGCAACTATATACACCATTGACGACGAGATTATTAGGATCAGAAACGAACACAGCCATCCACCCTTACAAAATCTTGCTCCACTCTTTTGAGGTGTAAACTTCTTGTAATGCATACCCCTACAAAATTAGTGTCACGTGTCCCTGGATCGCACTACTCTTCGAGGAAAAAGCTGTATAATATTTAATGTAAGTAATTATATTAGGTATTGCATAGATTTATCCTTGAAACTCTTATCGCCCTAAGATCATCAAGTTGCGTTCAATGGTTGATTCAGGAAGCTTCAAACAAATACAGCGAGTGAACGAACGGCTTCGTCAGATGGAAATGATTCTAATGTCACTTTGTGTACAAATAAACATATTAACTAATACTGTGAAAATTTAGAGGAAGAAATTTGGCTTCAATAGACTCCAAAATGGGAGGCTCAATATTATTTTGAGTCAGTCCTTATTTGATAATATGAATCACTTACTATTATTTGCTATACAAGTACTTGCATACTTTAGTGTGTGATGAATGATGTTCAACATAACAAAACAGATGTAAAAGCAAGAGTTCACGCATGTCATGACGATATTATTTGCTAACTCTTACCATAATCATGGTGTAAAATAAGGAAAAGCTTTAGATTAAGTGCCTACTTTTTATAGGTAAGTGTGAAATTGTGTTTGTGTAACACAAAAATTAATACAAAAGATAAATATTCTTGTCTTTTTATATAAGTATATTTTAGGCTATAAACAAAATGTGGCTTATTTTAAGTTTCACCATCTGGTACCGCGTGTGAGAAGTTCCACGGGACCAGTTGGTGAACAACCCAAAATGTCCGAAAACGCATATAGAGCCCATAAAAAACGCAACGTGTTGCGGGTTTTCAATTATCTTTAACGCAAAATTCATTTTGTGACACTCCAAAACAGACCACAATGGGTTGTAGTAAAATTGTTCATCAAATATTACAATACTAACAAATAAAGTTGACTATTTTTTTATTTTTTTTTATTTATTATTACAAAATCTACAGCACTTAAATTTAAAAACAAAAAAGTCCATTAAAAAAACATACTGCCAATTAAAGATTTCCTATTTTAAAACAACGCCTATAGGGAGAAATAAATTTTGGTGTGTGTGTATATGGATGTGTTTATTAGAAATATGTGTGAGCGTGTTTGTGTAGAAGAGAGTGTAAGGGTGAAAGTGGTGTGTACTTTTGTATGTGTTATGACTATGATTGA
The DNA here is from genome assembly GCA_947369225.1 of Hofmannophila pseudospretella. Classification (NCBI taxonomy): domain Eukaryota; kingdom Metazoa; phylum Arthropoda; class Insecta; order Lepidoptera; family Oecophoridae; genus Hofmannophila; species Hofmannophila pseudospretella. The sequence goes on along the minus strand of OX376321.1, from coordinate 3,541,681 downwards.
ATTCCTCACCCTATGCGCCAATGCTACATCAACGAATTTCCAATCGCAAAAGTTGATAATTCGGCCTCCTCCAATGCTTATTAATCTTATTATATATGATTGTATACGACAAGCAAAAGAAGAAGAATGAATGAATGAAGAAGAATGCGAGGTCGTTTTAGTTAGTGGTCAACCTAATGTCAGAGTTGTTCAGGTCACCCGTAGACTGGTCTTTTGTCCCTTGATACGCCCCCTCTCAGTTTTAAGCGACAACAAAATGCAATATTTTCTTAATAATACAATATTATTTTTTCCAGTTATCTACGTAAAGTCCAAGAGAGGGAGACGGATGGTGAAATTGGGCGACTACACGTATTGTCTAAGTCGGCAAACTGGTGATAAAACAATTTGGATATGTTCAACACACAAAAATAATGGATGCAAAGCAAGAATTCGCCTATATAATAACGAAATACTCAGCGCTAACACCGATCATAATCACAGTGTAGACTGGAATAGATTTAGGGTTAACCGACATACTGCATGGTTGGAATATTCATAATTCATTTAATCATACATAATCATGAATTACATAGACACCTACCTATACAGAATATTATGATACTCGTATACAATTATTTAGCCCTAACATGATTTACCTTGCCGGTATTGCAAGTTTGTGAGAGAAGTTCTGATAAAAATTTCACTGTCTTCAAAATATTCTAGAATTGAAATACTCATAGTAGTCTGAAATTGTATATTTAAATTCCTTCTACGTGTTACTATAATAAAATAAATTAATCTCATCGTTTTATATTATTTTTCTATTTTATAATTTACTGAAGGAGAATCGAGAATAATGTTAGGTCAAATATATTTGTTATTTGCACAAAATGGATGTTAAGGATAGATTTTTTAATGTAAGGGTTATACAGTGTCCAACAAATCCGGCCGTAAAGTATCCTTTGGTACATTGTCTCCAACTTATATTGTGATATAAATAAGGAGAGCAGACGATCAAACGGGCTGATGGCAAGTGGTCACCATCGCCCATAGACATCTCACCTCACTGAAAATGAAATGAAAATGAAAAAGTTTATATACTTATACAGGGCACACAAAAAAAGGACCTCCGACTTACAAACTAGGTCGAAAACCTGTATCTTGGAAGTCGGAATATCACTGTATTATTATTAGAAGGTTTTTGATGCGCTGCTAACCTTGAGGACTAAGATGGATTGCCTCATGTGCCGGAAATTACGCTGGCTCTCTTACCCTTCTAACCGAAATACAGAAATGCAGCATTTCTGCCACAGTTTCTGCTTTACGGCAGACATAGAAAAGAGGATGGTACCAACCCAGGCGATCCTTCACACTAGGATCTACCACCTGAAAGTCATAACAAAGAGCTTGAAAAAGATCGTCAAACCAAAACCTTATTGGAAAGGGTATCTCCGGTTAAAGCTACTGAATTGGATGGGGAGAAATAGACCTAATAGACATTCCGGGAAATAGACCTAAAAGACCGACTGAATGTTCCGGCAATAGGACCTAACACTCCTGAGGGATTTTTATCAGTTTATTATTATCCCAGCACCAATGCAATAATGTAAGAGGTGTAGTTTTTATAGCGGTGTGACGACGAAGAAAAAAATTACTGGTAGTCATACTGGTGTGACGACGAGTTGGTCGTGGTTTATTTTTGTTGATAGGTAAATAAAATTACTCTGAAAATGTTATTGACTAACCAGGTACGTAGCTGTTAGCCCGTGATCGTTTTGTATGGACCGAATAGTAGTTTTTCTCGTGAATTTAATACGAAAAAAGGTTTTTTTAAGGTAAATGTTGTAAACAGTGGATGCTACTCTTAAAATATTTGCATCTAATTTAAGAACACCTAAGGTACCAGACAAGAAGGTTCTTACCCCGGGAAAAAAATCGGAATTCAACTTTTTACTGATTTTTTTACTGGACTTTTAATTTTCAGTGGAATTCGTGACGTCACGCCGTGGTAGGACCTTGCTCTGGGTTGACGGATACACGTTCTATTCCCAGACGGTATCAGGCCTGAAGACCAGATGGCTGTGTTCCACGCACAACCACAAACAGTGCCGCGCGGTCATACATACTATTGATAATGTAATTGTCAAAATTAATAATCAGCATAATCATATTCCCTGTTAATTATAAGACGGTCCAAATTTTTACGGCAGGTGCCGGTAAGTACAAGTGTACTTTGTACAAACTTTGTGTATTTATTGTATAATTAAATTCTACTTTTTCTTACTTAAAGATTTTTTGTTTTATTTTTAATTATAAGTGTCTACGGGTAATTGTTATTTTTATAATTGGTTAATACTTGCGGTTGTTGGTATTTGGTGAAACTTGTAGTACATGATTAGACTTTTATATATTTATATTTTTCTTAAGAAAATAATTATAAACAAATACCTGAAGACGTGTAAACGAAACCGGTCGTAATTAATAAAATACAATAAAAATACCGTGAAACAGTATATTATTTAAGTCTGATCATGGTTTTTTTTTTAAATCTCAGTTTATACAGTTTTTACCTTGGCTTTGGTACACGTCAAGGTGACCATGTCGGCCTCGTTAGGGTCACTAAGAAAAGGGAAGGGAAGCTCAAGTATTATTTGAGTCAGCCCTCACTTTGAGAGCCAACTTAGCAAATAACAGTAAGTGTTTCATATTATCAGATAAGGACTGACTCAAAATAATATTGAGCCTCTCATTTTGGAACCTATTAAAGCCAAATTTCTTCCTCTCAATTTTCACCAGGTCACACTCCATTAGGAGATGAGTGAGGTCTTCTATTTTGTTGCAGTTGGTACAAAACGGTGATGCAGCTCTTCCCACTAAATGCAAAAACTTATTTAACGGAATGTGACCCGAGCGTAACCTAAAAGCCAAGACAAGTAGCTCCCTGCCGAGGCTGACACAGTCAAACCATGGCATGTAATTAAGTGTATTGTACCAAAGCCCCTTCACTTTAGCCAATTCCTCATATTGGTCTCTCCAGCGAGACATACAGGCAGCCCTCGCTTTCGGAATGTACTCAGGCCCAAGCGGATCTAGATGCATTTCAACACCCTCAGAAATGGCTAAATTCGCGTACCGATCAGCCATTTCATGGTTATTTTTCTAATTAAAAGTTGTCCAGAAAAACCTGCCATATTGCGGAATTAAATGAAACAATTATTTCTATTATTATAAAATAATATAAAATAACATCACAGTGGTTCCTCTGTCTACCCCCTCGGAGATTATGGACGTGAAAGTTATGTATGTATGTATCACATCATACATCTTTGACTAATTAACTTATTTGGTTGCAGGAATCCCCGATGATCGGTCCACAAATCATGCTCTTCAGAAGGAGGAAAAATGGAAACCCTGCGTGGGATGCTACAATAAATTAAGATTGACGTTTAGTAGTGAACAAGCTGTCAAAAAAACAAGAAAAATTCTTACTTATTGTATCCAATGCAATCAACCCATGTGTTTGCCATGCTTCAATGAAAATCATTTGTATAGTAGCGCCACACGCCGAAAATCGGGAAAATAAATGGCACTATGAATGGCACTGCACAGTTGTTAACAAAATAATCGATTTGACCCGCAGCAGTGACATTTTCATCCCATTTTTTTTTCAGTTCCTTGTAGATAACCAAGATGGCGGCCATTTTTTGACGTAAAAAATCTTATAGTAACAAAATACACCGTGCGACATTATCATTTTTAGTTAAAAGGAGGTGGGGGAGGCACTTCGAAGGACCCGTTAGCTCCATTTTTAGTTTTCGGCTAATATCTCGAAACTGGTTGCTCATAGCGAAAACGTTAAAACTAATAAATTAAAAAATTTAAAAGATTGCTGCATGCGATCTTTTTCTGTTTCTAATCGTTTAGTAAATAGCCGCCATAGAAAATCGCAATTTTGTGAAAAAAAAAGATATTTACGTCACGTTTTTCGACTAACATTGTATTCTAGCATATAAATAGTTATGTTTAGGGAACATAACGTTGTCAAGCTTTTAATTATTTTTCAATACAGTACCATATTGTCTATTTTATCTTCAACGGTTCACCAGTTATGACAATTTGATGACTTCAATATATTATACAAAATCGGTATTGGACTACATGTAGAATGTTTGTGGGTGGAAGTGTTTGGAACAGAACTGTTGTCTTCGTAACTGTATTTGGATTGGTAAGGAGGTAAATGCACTAAAATTCTCCGGATTTAAAGCTATCGCTCAGATATCAACCCTGCACCGCAACGACTTCGTATCGCCTCGCGGTTAACCAGGCGTCAACGAGACTCGAGTTGAGGCGACGCTGATCAGGTGCCGGGGTTATATGTGTGCGATAACCTTTAGGAGGCGAGCTGGCACTGAACTCCGCGCAGTGAAACAACAAGGATGACATAATCACTGATATTGTAACATATATAATATAGTACCTGTGTCAATCAGGTGACAGTTATATCAATTGTAAATCTCTAAAATTAAACTCTATTGTTGATGACTGTGGTCATCAAATTAAATACAATAATTAATTTTTAATGATATTTAAGTACTTATATCCCGTCTGAAACACGAACGGTAATTTTTGTCTTAATGTTTTTATTTTTAAGTCCATTTTTCATTAGCTGGAGATACCAGTCACACTGACATCGCCTAAAATGTGATTTATTTATATGAAATAAATATTTATATATAAATATTTATTTAATGAATTTTTTTTAAATTCATATTTTTGTACAAAAAGTAATCATATTTGGCCACAACAGTGGTAACAGTGGGCCAACTAAGGGAGGAAAAAATCAATTTTGCATCAAACAGTATTTTCCGTCAAATTAGCCGTCAAAATAGACCTCGATGTGGAAGGACAATAATTGGGGATGGGGGGATTGACCTTTTTCACTATTTCTTCCATAAAACAGCAATGAAAGCATTGCAAGCATTCCTGAGTTATGTTTTTCCGGTTTGAAGGATAAGGGAGCCAGCGTATCACTGGCACTTCATCTAACTCCTCAAGGTCAAAACCTCTTGCTATATTTAAGTGAGGTGAGATGTCCTCGGTGACGGTGACCGCTAATCATTATGTTGACCATTTGTTCGTCTGCTTTCAATATACGAGTACCTACAAAAATCAAATACTTTTTTGTGTAGGTACCTAAGTATTAATAATTTTATTTTATTTTTCAGTACAATTCGTCACGTCAATGCGTGGGAAACCGTTACTACAAGTCGATGGCTTCAGATTTTGCATCAAAAAAATAATGGGCCTCAGAACAAGATGGGTATGCTCCACTCACAACCACAGGCATTGTAGGGCCGCAATTACTACTTACGACAATTGCATTATAGCCCTTAAAAATACACACAATCACCATGTTGGTACTAAAATAATACAATTTCTACCACGAAGTCAACACCAATAATTGGTAGGGTACTAAATAGTCAAACGACGGAAGTCAACACCAATAATTGGTAGGGTACTAAATAGTCAAACGACGGAAGTCAACACCAATAATTGGTAGGATACTAAATAGTCAAACGACGGAAGTCAACACCAATAATTGGTAGGGTACTAAATAGTCAAACGACGCTCACAAGTCCAACCTCAGGGTATGCCAAAGGGCGATGGTATGCCAAAACAAACATATTCATAAAGCACAACACGCACACACTGTTGCTTTCTTCGTCCGTGCAGTCACTGAGGGGCCAGCTGAAAATCAGCGCTGTGGCTTGCCTCAGCATTATGTTGATCTGGTGTACCCTATTTGGCACGGTACCACACCAGATGTTTTGGGCTGCATGTATATAAATTGTATACTTCTGTATTGTGTTCTATATTCTGGTGTTTACAGTGCTAAATAAACGTTTTTAATTTCAATTTATGGAGCGCAGCATACTTGGTTTAAAATTAATACCACTAATTATTGTGGTATTAATTTGTCCCAAAATCTATATATACAGAAGATCCACTCAATACAAATTGCCTCACGCACACGCGGGCTCGCGTACAAGCGATCTGAAATCGAATCAGACGAATTCAGTCGCAAAATCCACGTGCTGTGGTATGATCGAGTTGTTGGTATTATTTTTTGTACTTAAAATAAACGACATACATTGCCAGAAATATTTTTCACAACACTTTCTTTTAAACTGGGAACTATTCCTGCCCTAGCGCTACGGTCGAGTGTGATAAAAATTGCGGACGCCCGGACCAGATCTTCAAGTGGCACGAATCCGGAATACACAGTTTTCTTCCAAGTTTAAATTCTCATCACGTCCCGTTCCAGTTTTCGGCACAAATCCGGAATACTTTTTCGGACAAGTCCGGTAACTAAAATTCGGGTCAGGAATAAAAGTCAGGAATAATTTATAGTTTGTGATATTGCGCTCTATATGACGTAGCCCTGGGGCTACGTCCGTAATTACGGTGATATAGAAGATTTTCAGCTGTCAGCAGCTGCCAAGAAAAAATGGGACTGAACAATATCTGTCAACTTTAGGACATCAGCAAAAAATATTTAATAGTCTTACCGACTTTTTTTTTCTTATTGACTAATGTTGTTGGTCCTAATGACCTTTACAGTTTCACCGGGGTTTTGGGGATGAGCGCTAAGTACGCTCCAGCCTAGAGGAGGACTTAAAAACTACTATAAGAAGCGACTGCCTAAGGGCACCCAGGTGGGTACGGACCTCGGCTTAGGACGTCGCTGGGAAGGGAGGGAACGGGGAGAAGCGGCCTGGAATATGCCGATAGCGCGTGTAAGCGCCAGAAACGGGTCGCACCACGCGCCGGCGCGAGTACCGAATTAACAGAACTGATGAATGTAATAAATACTAGTAATTTATATCTCATATAAAGGAAACAAGAAGAAATTTTGTATTTATGTAATTAATCATTAATAAGTAGGTTTAATTTATTTTTTTATTTCAGTAAGTATTAGGTAAATAAGTATACAGTTTCAGATGTATATGTTTTATTATTTTAATGAATATTGAAAATATGTAAATAAAAGATATTTATCGTAAATAAAATGTATATTTTCCACATACAGCTCCAATTATGGCGCTAAAGCAAGTAATTTCGCAATACTTTTTTAAAGTGTGAAAATGATCCTTTATTTATGAAATACTTGTTTGTGCATACCTGTTATTATATAGCTTTAATTAATTAATATTTGTAAGCAATAGATATGTATAAAAGAGATAGCTATAGATCGAGTTATTTATGGTAAAAAAGTTGTATTTTTTTTTTCGAATTGACAATTGCTGTTGGTCCTAATGACCTTTACAGCTTCACCGGGGTTTTTGGGGCGAGCACTAAGTGCGCTCCAGCCTGGAGGAGGATTTAAAAACTACTATTAGAAGCGACTGCCTAAGGGCACCCAGGTGGGTACGGACCTCGGCTTAGGACGTCGCTGGGGAGGGAGGGGTCGGGAAGAAGCGGCCTGGAATATGCCGATAGCGCGTGTAAGCGCCAGAAGCGGGTCGCCGCCCGCGCCGGCGCGGGCGGTATGTAGGTGCTGTGTGTGAACTACTATCGGGTGGGGAATTGTAAATTTTAAGGGCATGTAAGCAATATATAGGTATGAAAGAGATAGCTATAGATGTTCATGTGTGTAAGAAAGAGAGAAAATATATGCATTATGACCGGACCTCTAGTTTTTTACTTACATTTTAAAAATAATTAACGTACCTAATTATTTATTATTTTTGTAAACAACTTAAAAATTTACTTATATACAATTATTAATATTTTAATATTATTATTAATTCTAATTACGAACATAAAAACCATACTTAATTTCAGTTCGGTTCGTGAAATCTCAACGAGGAAAGACTTTGCTATGTATCGGAGGTTTCAAGTTCTGTGCTCAAAGGGTGTCGGGACTAAAAACTAGATGGATGTGTTCCACCCATAACAGCAAGCAATGCCGGGCGGTAATACACACTTATGATAATTGTATAGTTAGGATTAACAATTCACACAATCATTAAAAAGAAAAAAAATGTCTTCAACAAAAATCTGCAAGGTACTAAAATAAAATGCGCATGATTGAATTTTAAATTTTACAATTAAAGAACACTTTTATAATTATTATTTTAATGAACTCAATGTTTAAAGTTATATTTTTAAACATTATTTATAACCATCGATTTCAACAACAGGATATGCCAGTCCATACATTTTTTGTCATCAAAAAATTAGTTCGAAACAAATCGAATCCAAAAATTGGATCTCGAAGAAGTCCAATGCCTGAATTGCGACAGTTGTACGGCCCAAAATGTGTAATAGATTTGAGTTACTATTGTCTTAAGTCATAACCTTACGCTAGTAATATAATAATGTCCTTATTTCTAACGCATTACATACATACATAAACTCACGTCTACAGCACAAAATATATAGATATTTTGAGTCCATAATCTCCATATACTAAAAACGTATTACCATAGTTTTAAATTGGATACGTGAAATATATTGGACGTAAGTATTAAAAAAAAGACTGGCAGACAATCCCACCTGTAAAGCCTGTGGTGACACCAATGAGTCAATGGAACACTTGCTGTACGAATGTGACTCGTCGGTTGGAAAGCGTATGAGTCTCTGGGGGTAGCCTACCCTAAACCAGAGGACTATAGGCTTCTTCCTGTAAGCTGTATAGCGTCCTTGATGCAAAGCATCTTTAAGGAACATGAAGGAGACTAATGTAAGGGATGAGCACGAAAGATCCCTGAGGGTCGAAGTGCCGCTGGGGTTATCCCTGGCTGTCTGCTGGTTGACTGGCTGGTTACCTCTGTCATAAGATAAGATAAGATATAAGTATTAAAAAAAATATACTAACTTAAAATGTAGTACCTACATACTAATCCGGAGTAATTTACCGCAATGATTATAAAATATATTGAGTTAATTAACAATGGTTTGACAATATAAAAATATCTTTAATTTCAGTTAAATTCGTGACGTCTCAACGAGGTAGAACATTGATATCCATCGAAGGTTTCACATACTGTGTCCAAAAGGTATCCGGTCTAAAAACTAGATGGATGTGTTCCACACACAATCGCAAGCTATGCCACGCGTCTGTCCTCACGTATGATAATGAAATCGTTAAAATCAATAATCAACATAATCACGAAGTTAAAGAAAAAGTAATCAAGAGACTAAATCTACCTATAAATAAACATAATACCTGAGAATGGTTTCTTTAGATATTAGATCGCTAGGTACTATTATGTCAGCCCTGTAGTCTCGGGCTAAGAATAGAGCCACAGTAGCTCCTGCCTGTCGTAAAAGGCGACTAAAAGGAGGGACCAGGGTCGCGGGCGGTCAAAGTGGGGGCTTTGGCCGTTCATTGGCGGGCGACCCTAGGGAAGGCAGCAACGTGCTATGGCCGCACGCTGCTGTGACGGGAGGAACCGGGAGGTGGAGTGCACACCTCCCAGGAGGAGCCCAAGGCAAATGCTAGGAGGGCACCGGTGCGTTTCACTGGAGGTCCCGTAGCCCTCCGGCAAGCACGAGGCCGGCCATCGAGGGGGTTATAGTGAGTGGAAATCTCACATAACCCAGTCTCTCCCCCAGGAGGCTGGGTATCTTTCGAAGATTTCCCCCCCGTTACTAAAAAAAAGGTACTATTATGTGTAAATAATATACGTAAGATAAAATATATAACTTGCTTACGAGTAATATTTTTTTAGCTTCCAACCTGTATAAAAAAATGAAATATTAATAAAATGATAATTATATAAATACCTACTTTATTTGATTCCTTTATTCGCATATACCTAAATATTTGTCAGATCTTTTTACGAAGGTGAAGTAGTTACTCGTATATTCCAATTATTTTGTCAATACCTAAATAGAGCGTAAAATGAGTCGTCAACTGCGGTCCACACTGATAAAAATACTTGTTTGATTTAACCGTCTCCTCTTGTTTCCATAAGAACATACAAATACACATTGATTTACTTAATTATCAACTGTAATTATTATTAGTGTCTATAAAATAATATATCCAACCAAATAAAGTTACTTTGTGGGCTCAGATTTTTTTACAGTGTAGTAATTTAGTGAGTCTGTACGATCTGCTACTCTACAACCCTCTTTATCTTATCTTATCTTATGATAGGGGGCCGGGAATAACCCCAACGGCACTTCGACCCTTGAGGACCCTCAATGGTCGAAGTGCCCTTTCTATCTAACCCATTTCACACATTAGTCATCTCAGTGTGCAGGTTTCCTTCACCGTTCTCTAACGGTGAAGGAAAACGTACGTAAGGCGGTAAATGTACGTAAGTCTTCGAAAAATACGAAAAACTCATTGGTACTAGTTTTAATATAAAACATCTTTACTGGTAAATAGTGTTTCATTCATTTTCATTTCATTTATTTTGCCATAAATCGCGTGTACTTACATTGTGGGTCTTATAAACATATACGTTTCAACACGATTTTACCCAAACTGTAATCTATCTACCAGTGATATTTTTTTAATAATTGAACTACCAGTTTTTGAGTAAACAATGGTTAAAGTAAAAAGGGGTCAGGGAGTAACAGACTTAACTTGCGTAGATACTTGCTTGGTAGATTGCTTCAGTGGAGAAACGCGCTAAGCGCCTTAATGTGACGAATCGCTGGTGGAAGCTAAACTGCAAAGTCTGGAACATCAGTGCCAGGTTGCCTCTCTATCGGTATTTTATAGGATACAATTCGGAGAGTGCGCATCGGAATTGCACGACCTAATTCCAGCATCTCCATTCCGTCTTCGGACTAGCAGGCGCGGGGAGGGGTTCCATCCTTATGTTGTTGATATCCCATCTGTTCGTACGAAGCGATTTGCTTCTTCGTTCATTATGCGAACGGCTAAGGAATGGAACAGCCTACCTCTGTACCTCTATATTTCCCGATACCTACAACCTTGGAATCTTCAAGGCCAGAGTGAATAGGCATTTACGCATGCTCCATAGTCGACCTCATCGTCGCTTACCATCAGGCGAGATCGAGGTCAAATGCTGGTATAAAAAAAAGATATGAAAATCAACAGGATTCTAAATAAACTCTTTCATTTTAGCGGAGTTTGTGACATCCCGTTGCTCTGGGAAAACTCTACTCAAGGTTGGAGAGTACACTTTCTGCTCTCGAGTGGTGATTGGATTGAGAACAAAATGGGCCTGTTCTACTCACCTTAACAAGCAGTGCCGAGCCTCCGTTCTTACTTATGATAATGAAATCGTTAATATTTATAACGTTCATAATCACGGAATAAAGCATTAAATGTAACACGTCTTAATTAAGAATCAATATAATGTTTGGTATATTTTTGTCTCACGTTAATCCATCATTATATAAAATATAAGTTCATTTAAGCAGTAAAGTATTATATTCGTCGAGAAATAATGATTGCATTTTTAATTATTACAACACTGACGATAAAAAAACCGATACTGTCGGTTACAAAAATCGCAATATCTCTTAAACTACGCAAGATAACTTCTTGAAAGTCCCGATTCTTGTTGTACCAGGAATCGTGTTGTAAAAGTTCCGTATGGCGGAGGCTCTATACATGTATTTTTGTAACCGACACTTTATTTTTGCTGTGTTTTCTATCAATGTGCAATCTACTATCTAACTCTTTTCAAATACAACAGTAATTTCATGCAGAGCGAATTTTTAGGATTAAATATGTACCTACATATTATCTAACTCTTTTCAAATACAACAGGAATTTCATGCTGAGCATATTTAATCCTAAGAATTCGCTCTGCATGAAAATGTCAAGTCCGTATTTCAGTCAGGTCGGAAAAAACCTCTTGGAAGCAAATCCAGAAAAATTGGGGGGATTGGTTACAGAAAATGGAAAAATAGTACTAAAATGGTCGATATCAAGGTCAAGATCGAGTCGAACCTCGCGGCCTATCACATGACCCCTCTAGCCCCTGCCTGGATTTGTCACATCTAGACCCCTGAGGCCGTGACCATAGAAAATGTTACCATATAAATGTTACCAGAATAAGTTACCATGGAATTAATTTAATGTCATTTTATTTTTTCAGTGAAATACGTGAAGTCTCAAAGAGGGAAAGATTTGCTCAGTGTAGGAGGCTTTACTTTCTGCTGTCAGTCGGTAACTGGGCTAAAGAAGAGATGGGTATGTTCCACCCATAACCATAAACAATGTAGAGCAGTTATTCACACATATGAAGACGTTATTATTAAAGTTAATAATATTCATAAACATTAAGGTAAAAGGTCGATTAAAAATTATACTAATTGTCGAGAAATCGGGTCCTTATGACCTTTATTAATTAATTAATACATATTGGTAATGTATTTAAGGATCCGCGACACAGCTAGTGCCGGGTCCAATAGTAAACTTAAAAACAATTGTAAATTTTTTGTGGTATATAGAATAGACTAGAATAAGTTTGTAAAAGTTTTTAAATGAATTATTTTGTATTTGTATTTAATAAAGCACAACAATAAAGATACAATCATTAAAATAATCAACGTTTTAGTTAATTTTTATTCATTAAGCCATGCCATTTAATAAATTAGAAAAAATTGGTCCATTTTTTTTTAATTTTTCCATATTTTTTTTCTATTTTTTTCTAATTTATTTAAAGTTTCAGCTATGATAAAAGTATTATTAGAATATATTTTTGTTTGAGTATACATATTTTAGGCTTTTCATCCTTTAAATCAAGTATATACACGGAGTCATCTATTTTTGAAATCAATGCTAGAGATCAGTACTGCGACCAATTTTGGGTCAGCATTTACCGAAGGAATAGCAATAAACTTAAAATCTATACAATTGATCTACAGAAATCGGACACTGCTCCTTACATTCTTTAGGTGCCCTGTAACTACTGTCATTCACAATCAGGAAGTGCTCGGTAATATTATGCCTCTACTGTGAACTACCATTCACACACATAATATGTAAATACACCCGCACCATGCCATCACCCTCCCACACACTAAGTACCTCACATACACACTAATATCCTTATTCATACAAACAAACACATTCATACAACACAACACGCACACACTGTTGCTTTCTTCGTCCGTGCAGTCACTGAGGGGCCTGCTGAAAATCAGCGCTGTGGCTTGCCTCAGCATTATGTTGAGCTGGTGTACCCTTTTTGCCACTGTACCACACCAGATGTTCTGTGCTGCATGTATTAAACTTTGTATACTTTTGTATTCTGGTGTTTACAGCGCTAAATATACGATTTCAATTTCAATTTTTCAATTTCAATTTCAATAATCATTTCCTCATAAACCTATCTTAAACATTATAATGGTGTTATTTTTATCTACTATTGTAACTTTACGTTCTTTCGTATATATTTAAAGGCATTTATTTAATTTATAAATAGTAACATTTTCCTAAGTGTTTTATTTACTTATTATGTTCTCTTATATTATAATCAATAACCTACAAAAATATTCCAAAAAAAAACGGTGTACACAAACTTATAACTAAAAAAGGTTACCAGCCGAACATATCGTCCAAAGCCTGCGGCGTGGTCCCCAGGATTCTGGCCGCGTTAGCTCACTGAGATTCGATCGCGAGACTGAGTCTCTGTGTAAGGTACGTACCGGTCCTGAGGTCTCCGGGGACGAGGACCAACCGGGTGGACAGATCCTGCACTAACTTTTTAGTGCCAGCAGATCACGGGCCTATTGTCTCAACTGCAAGCGCCGCAAAATGGTAATTTTCCTAAGTTAAAAGGGTTTATTTAACTAGATTTTAGGTAATATTACCATGTATAAATTTAACCTGTTGTTCGCTTCAGTGAAAGTCGTGAAGTCTCAAAGAGGGAAAGATTTGCTCAGTGTAGAAGGCTTCACCTTCTGCTGTCAGTCGGCAACTGCACTAAAGAAGAGATGGGTATGTTCCACCCATAACCATAAACAATGTAGAGCAGTTATTCACACGTGTGAAGATGTTGTTATTAAAATAAATAATATTCATAAATAAGGTAGGTCATTAAAAATGTACGAGATGGTTTCAATTTAGCAATAATAGTTTACACATTATACATGTTACTAATAATGTTGTAGTCAAAGGTAAACATATTGAAATCATGTCTGATGGTCTACTGTAATTTCTGTACTGCAATAATTAATAGTATTGAAATATTTACAGAATAACGTACTTCTTTCGTAAACAGTCAAGGTCATTTATTTTATTTCAAAATTAGTGACAGAAGCTTTAATTTCAGTGACAATGGTGAAGTCCAAACGAGGGAAAGATTTACTCAGCGTGGGTGGATTTACTTTCTGCCTTAAGTCGGTTTTTGGGTTAAAGAAGAGGTGGGTATGTTCCACCCATAACAACAGACAATGTAAAGCACTTATTCACACATATGAAGACGTTATTATTAAAATAAATAATATTCATAGTCACTAAGGTAAAGTCATTAAAAAATGTACGAGATGATATCAATTTAGAATTAGCTATAGTACGAGTAGTTTACACATAAAAATGTGATTTTGGTTACATGTTACTAATAGTTATATAACGGAACGTTTCTCTCAATGTATTTACAGCATGCTTATTAATATCTATTAATTAAAATAATCAACGTTATATCACTGAATTCTAATCACTTTATTCATTTGAACATATTACTACTAAGATCTTGGATTAAGTGAACAATAACTTGGTTGAAGTTAACAAGCTGACTTTATACGCTCATATTTTATCAAGTTCCTGTTTGAAGTAAACAAGGTTTTCTTTCAGTATATTTAGCATTCTTGCATGCTTATAAATATCTAATAATTAATTTATTTTTATTTAAGCAACGGTTTATCACTGAATCATAATTCTTTTATATTAAAAGTTGTAACATGGACCAGTAAGCGGATATATAGAAACATAACTAAGTAAAATACAGCAAAATAGTAAAAGTATTTTTGGAATAAATGTTTGTTATGTTAGTTTTGGTTATACTTTCTTCCTATTACGTATTTCTATATTAAAATGTTTTCTACAATTTTGTAACAAGTATAGATACGTTCTTATTAGATAGGTCATTTATTTAATTTTAAAATAGTGACAGAAGCCTAAGTTTGTTAAGTACTAAGGTAGCTAATATTGGTTTAATTTCAGTGACAACCGTAAAGTCGCAACGAGGGAAAGATATGCTCTGTGTTGATGGATATACTTTCTGCCTTAAGTCAACTCGTGATAATGGACTTAGGAAAAGATGGGTATGTTCCACCCATAAGAGTAAACAATGTCGAGCAGTTATTTGTACCTTTGATGACACTATTATTAAAATAAATAATGTTCATAAACACAAAGGTAACTGAACAATTAACAAAATATATAAATTGACAAGTAAATTGATCCAAATGAGCACAACAAAGATTCGTCCATACTTATAATGAAGAAATCAACAGTACTTTATCTTACCGAATGAACCATATGAGTAATACTTCAACTGAACTATATATTTTTTCGGTTATACATAATGTCTTAATTAATTGTTTGGGATTAAAATGTTATTGTTAACTATTTTTGTAACAAATATACGTTCTTCCGTAGTAAATCAAGGTTATTTATTTCGTTTCAAAATAGTATCAGATATCTAGCCTTAGTTTGTTATACTAATTATCAATAAACCGATATATAACAACATATATAATTCAAATAAATAAATAAATTAACAAGTAATTTATTAACATTTTGATTTTTTTCAGTGACAATCGTGAAGTCTAAGCGGGGTAAAGATCTGCTTTGTGTAGATGGATTTACTTTCTGCTGTCAGACGGTTACCGGGTTAAAGAAGAGATGGATATGTTCCACCCATAACAATAAACAATGTCGAGCAGTTATTCACACATATGATGACGTCATTATTAAAATTACTAATATTCATAAACACTAAGGTATGTTTAATATAAAGGTGCCGGTATGGTTTGACAATAAGTTGAAATATCCAATATCCAGTAAGCTATGGATCCTTAACTAGCTCACGCTTGTATATGGATTATATTTATTATACTGTTGCTTATCTTATTTTATTATTGTCTAATCATCCTTAGTAGTCATGAAGCAGTTTACTGTTTGCTTTACTATGTATATTTCAATTTAAAATAAGTAGAATTAATTATATGAATAACTGAACTGTAATAAGTAAAATGTAATGTAAAATTTGTAAATAAATGTTAGATTGGCAAGCATAATATCAGTCAGTCATACATTATAATCACTTGTAGTCGATTACGTTAGATCCGGGTTGGGTAGCGGGGTCTAGGCATAAAAAGCCGATGCGATGGCGTGCGGCTTCACTTTGCTCTTGACATCAGAGCTGTCCACGTATCCTCTTGTCCTAATATTGCCTCGTTTAGAAGCGAAACACACATGCCGATATTTAATTCAAGTTCGCATTTTCTAGCAGAATATTGCAATTCATTTAGGTCCCATTTTTTTCACACTTTCTCAATCCTTATCACATCCTTAGAACGTCAGATTTGTGATCCTTTACGATTATAAATCCTTCTGGATTTGGTTATCGTTTGGGAGGGCGAATCAGAGGGTGAGTGGCGAGTCCTTCTTCCCCAAATAATTATTATAATTATAATCACTTGGATACATAACAAATCTACGAGCAATATTTTCCCGTGGAAAACTATGGCTTTGTTTCAGTTAAAAATATAACAGGTAATTAGAATAGCAATGTAATTTGTCTAGTTTTATTTCAGTGACAATGGTCAAGTCCAAACGAGGGAAAGATTTGCTCAGTGTGGATGGATTTACTTTCAGCTGTCAGTCGGTAACTGGGTTAAAGAAGAGATGGGTATGTTCCACCCACAACCATAAACAATGTAGAGCAGTTATTCACACGTGTGAAGACATTTTTATTAAAATTAATAATATTCATAACCATAAAGAAAGAAAGAACTTTACTGCCACAAAAAATACATTTTTAGATCACTCGGTAATACTTTAATTACATAATTGGCAATAGACATCTGGCTCAGCTAATGCTTGAGTGAATACACTTGCGTGTGCACACAGTGATTTTCAGTCAGTCCTTATATAAAGTTGACTAACTAACAACTGCGACAATCTAAGGTATAATTAAGTTTAATGAAAAGGTTTAAGTATGGTTTGATAACAAGATGAAATATTATCCATTAAGCCAGCTGTGACTATTTAACTCAGAGGTCACGCTCGTTTAAAATGTTATTATACGTATTGATTGTCTTATTTTATCGTTTTTACTCATTACGAGGCAGACTATTACTAACTCAGATGTTACCTGGAAGATACCGCTCTAAACAATAAGGTTGACTATGTACATAATAATGATACTATTAGTGTAATTTGTAGTTTTCATATAATAGGCTAGTTCAAATAATAAATGCATTTCTTAAAAATTAAGAAATAGTCATAAATTGATTGACAAATGTTAAAACAGTATTAAAATTAGTTGTAAAATAAAATAGCTTCAAGCAATCAAAAATCAGACGGTAGAAAGAAACGGCAATAAGTTTTATGACGTAACTATTCTCTAGCACCATACAAGAAGGTCCTGGCTGCAAAAGGAAAGGGCACCTGTCCAATACTAACTTTAACCATTAATATCTCTGATGTTATTTAATATATCGAAAAATTTTAGATCCCTCTTTAGTATGTCCAATTAAGTTGATTGATGTAATAACAAAATATATGTTAAAACCGTATTGTGTACAATAAAGTGCTTCTATTTCATGTATGCTGTTGAATGCCTAATCAAATAAAAAAAATCTAGAGTAATTCATTCCCGTAGAAAGTTATGGTCATTCATTTCAATTATAAAATAGTAACAGATACCTAAAGAGCAGCAATGTCTAGTTTAATTTCTGTGACAATGGTTAAGTCCAAACGAGGGAAAGATTTGCTCAGTATGGTTGAATTTACTTTCTGCCTTAAGTCGGTTACTAGTATAAAGAAAGTTACTAGAATATAAGTCGGTATTTTTTGGGCAAAAAAAAATTACCGACTTATATTAATTTCTCTATAACTATTATAGATATCTTGAAACTGTGTTGTGATGAGCTTGAACTGCGCTACTTAAAACCAAGTCTTACTTTGCATCTGGTTACACCAGTTGAAAATAATTGTCAAGTTTCATCAGTTGTAACCTCATGCCTCGTATAACATGCCGTGATATAAAAAGGAAGCGCAGCCGAATTCGACAAACACCCATGTCTAACGCAGAGCGACAGCGCATCTATCGTTTGCGATAAAAATCGTAACAATCGGACAACTAGTTATTTGTATATTTGTAATATAATTAATTGTATTAAAATATTTACGTTCTTCCGTAAATTGTTAAGGTCATTTATTTCATTTAAAAATAGTGACAGATGCTTTAATTTCAGTGACAATGGTGAAGTCCAAACGGGGAAAAGATTTGCTCAGCGTGGATGGTTTTACTTTCTGCTGTCATTCGATTAGCGGGTTAAAGAAGAGATGGGTATGTTCCACCCATTTTACTAAAAAGTGTCGTGGTGTTATCCACACATATGAAAACGATATTATTAAAATAAGTAACGTTCATAATCACTAAGGAGCTGTTTTAATTAATTATTTTAATATAAATTAATATAATTTTTATTTTATTCTTAAACTTATCCCTATTTTAAATCCTATGTATAAATTCATGTATTCAATAAATATTCAAAAACATCTATATAATGTTACAGTCATTTTAAAATGTGTCATTTATTAATAAAATCACATGATTACAGGCTGAGGCTTAGTTTATATATAAATTTATATACAGGGCGTAACAAAACCCCCCTTGTAAGCCAAAAAGGTGGTGTTCAGTGTACATAACTGACTGATTTGCAGTGTGTTTTGTTCATAAAATTTCAAATTATTAAAATAAGTTTATATATTATAATTAAAATAGCAATAATTAATTGTATTAAAATATATACGTTCTTCCGTAAATAGTCAAGGTCATTTATTTCATTTCAAAATAGTGATAGATACTGTAATTTCAGTGACAATGGTGAAGTCCAAACGGGGAAAAGATTTGCTCAGCGTGGATGGTTTTACGTTCTGCTGTCAGTCGATTAGCGGGTTAAAGAAGAGATGGGTATGTTCCACCCATATTACTAAACAATGTCGTGCCGTTATCCACACATATGAAAATGATATAATTAAAATAAATAACGTTCATAATCACTAACGATCTGTACTAATTTTGTAACAGTTTGGGGCCGTTCATTAATTACGTCAGGACCAATTTTTGACCCCCAACAGGTAAGGACACAAAGGATTTCTCGGACCCCCCTCCTCCTTCTTACATAATATTATACCTAGAGTTTCGCTAAAAAGTGTTAAATAATTAAATGTCGTTAGAAAAGGTTCAGTTACACTAAAACACGTTATTATTAGACATAAATTAAAGATATATTTTTTAATAATTATTTATTCTTTGGAAAATGCGTATTATTATTAAAGAAACAATCTTAAAGTAAGGAAACAAATCATTCAAAAAACTACAAACGAGAAATACTTTGCGAAACATAATGAACGACTAGATTTGAAACAATTTTAAAGCCACTCAGTCAACGAGTTATTACGTAAGAATGGTTTTTAAAGAGGTAAGGTCATGTAGAATTTTTTTAAACCTTCCCCCTCGGGACTTCGAGACCCTTTCGTAATTAATGAACGTTTATTTTGTCAATAAAATATTTTTACATGTTACACAATTCATTATAATGTACAATTATAATCATTAAAATAAATACATATATTAAAATCAAAATATTTAAATTAGCAATAATTAATTGTATTAACATTCTCCCTTAATAGTTAAGGTCATCTATTTCATTTCAAAACAGTGACAAATGCTTTAATTTCAGTGACAATGGTGAAGTCCAAACGGGGAAAAGATTTGCTCAGCGTGGATGGTTTTAATTTCTGCTGTCAGTCGATTAGCGGTTTAAAGAAGAGATGGGTATGTTCCACCCATTTTACTAAAAAGTGTCGTGGTGTTATTCACACATATGAAAACGATATTATTAAAATTAGTAACGTTCATAATCACTGAAGAGCTAATTGTTATGTAGTAGCATACGTGTAGGTATATTTTTATATATTATATGAGTAGGTATTTTATAGTATAGTAAATAATAATAATTAGTAAATCTCTTCTATTTAATTTATATGCACCCGCCTTGCAATATCTGTATGACCCAATGGTTAGCTGGTAGAAAATGCCGCATGGCATTAAGCTCGCCTCATGTACTATTTTTGTGCATTAAAGTGTTAAATAAATAAAAAAATAAGAGCTGTTTTAATTTTGTTTTATTCTTAAACTTATTCTTAATTTAAGTCATATGTTCTATATTCATGTGTAACCAATGAACACTGATCGGAGTAGGTAGGGCTCTTTCGGGTCAATGTCCTCAAAGGTTATATTAATATGGATATGATTTCGGGATCCCGTTTTAAGTTATCGAGCAAATGTTGTAAATTACTTTTATAAACCTCGCCCTTACTCGGCGGATTACGTTTTTTAAAAATTGTGAACTTACGAAAAAGTTAAAAACACTACCATAGGTACACTAGCGCCATGAATCTTAAAAAAAAATATTTCGCCACCAATCTTAAATGTGTATCAAAACAAAACGTTAAAAATCTAAATAATATATTTATTCAATCCCGGAAATCCCGGGATTATTGGGCATACTTATCCATATTATGACCGTATGTGGCAAGTACCAAAAACAGCCCTACCTACTCCGATCATAGCTAATGAATAAAAAAAATATATCGTTCTAGTGTTACAGTCAATTTTAAATTTGTCATTCATTCAAAAATCACATCCATACACGCTGATGCTCAGTTTATTGTATAGCGAATTCTGATTCAACCATATATAGATATAGGTATATTGAGATATACATAACTATTTCTGCCGCAAAGCAGCAATGCTTGCATTTCGACTGTGCTTCGGTTTGATAAGAGCCAGCTAAATTATCGGCACATGGGGCACTCCATCTAAGTTTGCAAGGTCAGCAGTGCATTGAAAGCCCTGTAATAACAATACAGTGAGGTATTACACACCTCGTGTATGGGCGAAGGTGAACACTTACGATCAGGTGGCCGCTTGCTCGTCTGCTTTCCCTATTGAATATAATAATAAAAATATATTAAAAAATGTATTTTCATTTTAATACTTGGAGATAAATTCAAATATTTGATGTTACAAATATAGGAAATAGTCACTATATATTGATTGTGGTTTCTTAATGAATAAATTACGAAATATTTATAATATTAAAGCTAATTATGTACATGTCAAAATATTAATAATCTTCCAATAATTAAATAATTACAGTCAGCCCGCCCCTTGTCGTCCCCGGTGCAAAGGTGCCCATAACGCTCGCGGCGTTACCGCGCTGTATCGCTACGGCCAACCTTTGCACCATTTTTTTAGGGGGGGTAACGCTCATGCTTACCTCTTCGCCGCAAGGGGGAGACGAAGAGGTTATGCCGGACTTTTACCGGCCAAAACCCCCCGATGTTCCTGCGCACCGCCTGACGGCGAAGCCACGGGAACGCTTGCGCATAACTTCCGCGACTTCGCCAGCGGGTGTCTGCATTACGGACCCAACTCTGGAGACTCACGTCCCCAATCGGCTTGTGATGGCGTGCCGGAACACGGGCACGCCAGATCAATTCGAGGACCTGTTATCAGGCAATGGACTCCCCGTGTCCATTTCCCGGAGGCCCTCATTAACGGGGAAGGTGGCGAACGTGAGCTAGCCGCCTTTTCCCGGTTCTCATACGGCGGATCGGGTCGGACGTAGGATCGTCCCCCCTGATCCGCTCCTCGCCTTCCTTCTGCGTCATTACGTGCTCGCAGAAGGCCACCATTACGTCAGGTCAGAACCCCTCTCCCTGAGGCGACGGCCAATTTCTGTCACGAATTGTTGGAAAAAGTTAAAAGGGCACTCCTAAAAATATATTAATTTTGCATTTGATTCCAGTGTATTTCGTTAAGTCTCGCCGAGGGAAACCCTTGCTGAGTATTGGGGGGTTCACATTTTGCTCCCAGAGGATAAGGGGCCTTAGACAAAGATGGATTTGCTCCACTCACAACCACAAGCATTGCCGGGCCGCGGTGCTTACGATTACTTGCAATAACCAAATTATAAAATTAAATAATAACCATACACATTAATATTAATACTACGACGCTAAAGTGGCGTTGGGCGGGACACTTGGTTAGACGTGGTGATGGCCGATGGATCAGAGCCCTCACTGAGTGGTGGCCAAGGTTGGGGAAAAGAGGAGGCTTATACCCTGCAGTGGGATGATATGGGCTGATGATGATGATTAATATTAATACTAATTTTGTATTTCATTATTTATTAAGTACGTAACTATTACAATTCGACTCTTTGTGGAGCACTGTTTCGAAATATCTTTCTTCTTATTATTTGCAAATGTAAAAATTATAAACTTTGTAATTTAAAGATGTTGAAATTTCTAACCGTTCTGTCATTTAAGCCCATGGACTTATGAATATATGGAACTCTCGTTCTCCACAGACATAATTGAATAACAGGAACTGCTAACTGCTTTAGTTTTTATTTTTTTAAGCAGGTGTGGCATAAAATATCGTGGTTAACGTGCGGGGGGAGACCGCGTATCGCGCTCGTGTATCCGCAACACTCGCCTGCGACACCTGTTACGAAATAACACTCATTGCGACAATTTGATCCTTCCGGCACTAGTTTGACAATGTACCATATTTAAATTGTCTTCTTTATTATTTGATATTTTTTTACGATGAAGTATTATTTCACCATTATAAAAGCTACTAGTGATGTGGCGCTATACCGCATCTACGATTAAAAAATAATTGTTATTCACACATAAATACTGTCACAAACTTAGGTTGAAATAAAATACGAGTGACTAATCTAAACTAATAATAATAATATAATAAACTGATTTTATTTGGGTTAGACTGACGTTTAATTAATAAATTGAAAATTATAATTATATATAACTGTACTTACCAAAATTTTAAATTTAAAACTTGTTATTACTTTATTATTGTAATTGGAAATGTAATTTATAATTTGTAAAATTTATATACATATAATGCTATAGGACGATATCGACCACTTCCAAAAAGGATGGTATAAGGACGCTGAGGATAGGGAAAAATGGAAAGGAGGAGGGAGAGGCCTTTGCCCAGCAGTGGGACAGTCTATAGGCTATTAAAAAAATACTAAATTTAAATAATTTTAACTTATAATGTTTTATTATAATTAACTTATTTGATAATTTATTATTTGTTTTTTTTTGTGGGACTAGTGCCTGAAAATAAAGACTTAAAAAAAATTAATTTATCTTTTAAAGATCTCTTCCAACAAACTCAACAAAGCATTATTTCAGAGTTTTAATTTCTTTCTGATTGTTACAGCTTGTGCTTATGTGAAGTCTAGAAAGGGAAGGACGATGATACGCGCTGGGAATTACAATTTCTGTAGAAGCAGTACGCGTTACTGCACCGAAGGGAAAGTGCGATGGATGTGTTCAACGCACCACTCGAAGGGATGCGTTGCTAAGATTTATACCGTTTACGGAGTAATCGTTAAAATTTTTAATATACATAATCATTATTGATTATTTTTATTTTATTGAAATTGTCAAAATGGTATATTGTGATATTAGTGCGGGAAGTGAAACGTAAATAAGGTGACGAGTTTCTAACAATCCGAGTTTACTGTTGCTTTTCTGAACGCGTATCACACATTTTTCATCACACCTTACAAGAAAGAAAGTTAAAAAAATTGCAATTATTTTTTAAACGCTAAGAAAGATTTTTGAATTCAGTATTAATCTATTATATCTTTGCATAAAATTCTGCATTGCATATATATATTCCTTGATCGGACAACACCCCCCCCCCCCCCCCCCCCCCGCATATCATTCTATTATTTTCCAGAAATCCAGAGTAGCCAGAGAGAACGAAGCGCCACAAATCTCTGTCTTGGCATGCTTCTCGTGCTTTCCTCTACCGCCATTGGGATTGCAAACTATTTTCACTAATTATTATTTACCCATACCTAGTATATCTGTGCCCGCCTAAAGCTAAATAAAGTTAGCAGCTTAATTTTATACTTTATATTTCTATTATGTAAACCCGTGCGAATCCAGATAGAAGAAGTTAGTATAATATATTATGTGCTGGATTTCTGGTGGCGTTAAATATCTGAGTCGTAGGTTGGAGGATCACTAACACTCTTCATAAGCAGGTGTGATGAAAAAAAAATAGTTGTTTTATTTTGTATTACTTAGTTTTTTACCGTTCAAATTATTTTATTTAGTATTAATATAAATTAAATCTCAGTTAAAAGAAACAAGTTGTATTCTCTCGTTTGAAATGACTGAAGGTACCCCGAATCCAATGTCATTTACAGTAGTATGAACTAGGGATGTTACGGAGGTGGTTTTACCGGAACCGGAGTCGAAACAGAAGGTTTTAAATTTGATTTATTGGAGTCGGAACCGGAGCCGGAAACAAAGTCGGAGGCGGAGGTAGAAGATAGATGTTCAGAAGAAGTTCAAATTTTAAACCGTTTTTTTAATTTTTATAGCTGATATTGTCAATATTTTTTGTGATGACGTTTGCGGCAACAAAACATATTCCTTTATGTAGTCCTACACTGTTTAATAAAATATTGATATTTGAATATGTTTGCTTACAAATCTTCGTTATAACCTCCGATTCAAAATTGTCGGAGTCGGAGGTGTAAAATCAATCGGAAGTTCCGACCTTTCGAAGTCGGAGTCGAAGCTCCGTAACATCCCTAGTATGAACAACATGACCTACGTATGTCATTTTGTCAAGAATATTTTGATATTTTTTTCAGTTATCTATTATTATCTAATCGTCAATCCTGGAGTAATGTGGCAATGATTTAGTAGAGTCGGTTTCTTTATTATTTTTTATTTACGCGTTTTAATTATTATACTCCGACCAGAAAAAATAAAAGCCTTGTCATTAGAGCGCTGTTGGTACTTATATAATCTGTGTTATTTGATAAATTTCAAATATGAAATGTCTATTCGAACTCATTACCGCTATACATTCAAGAGTTCCCTTCCTTATGTTTTTCACCTATATATATTCGTACGTACGTGTCGAATTTGAGAACCTCTCTTTTTTAATTGGTTATAATATAATACATACTTAAATAAAACATCAGGGTTAAGTTTTCCTTCTAATTTATTTTAAGGTTTATACTTTTTTAGTTTGACTCTATTCATATTATTTCTGAGTCCACCAACAAAAAGGTAATATTAAAGAGTAAAATTCACTTAATTTCAGGCATTGAAATGATCATATCACGGCAAGGCAAACCTCTGCTCCGTGTAGGTGAATACACCTATAGTCTACGATCACATCAATCACCGTTGGCGATCAAGAAACGTTGGATGTGCTCAACCCACCATAGAAAAGGGTGTAATGCCATATTACACACCCTCGAAAATGAGATCATCAAACATAAGAATGAACATAATCACTGAGATAAGAATGAATGAGTGATTGATCGAAGAATGAATAAATAAACCAACAACCTCACCCTATTCAGTTTTGGCACAGTTTGAATTAACGTTCCATTACCTGGTTGTAAGTAGATAATCTGGCATCACAAGAGTATCTCTACGACACCAACAAATAGCAGAAAAGATTTGCACACCGTTGTCGGTGGCACATATGATACCTATGCTTTTTAAATCACCTATATTTTTCATTATGTTCTGGCAAATAAATTTCATTTCAAATATTTTATTTTGTTTTATATATCTATTTATTGGTATTCTGTTAGGATTTTTTCCCAACAAAAGCCACAAATAGAAAGATTCTAAATTTATAGTTATTTATTATATGTTCTAAGATATTAAAATTAAGATACAAAAATTTAATACATTAACTATAAGTACTATATCTTTGTTGGGTTCTT
Source organism: Hofmannophila pseudospretella (assembly GCA_947369225.1). Lineage (NCBI taxonomy): Eukaryota > Metazoa > Arthropoda > Insecta > Lepidoptera > Oecophoridae > Hofmannophila > Hofmannophila pseudospretella. The sequence continues at coordinate 3,515,650 of OX376321.1, read as the reverse complement.
TCGCGATTTCCAGTTTTAATTTAGAAGAAAATAAAAATATTTTTAATAGAACCATAAATTTTATAATTTTATTTATGTTTCCTTAAGAGATCTCCTATTTATACTTAGACTGTTCTATACTATATTTCTATTAACAAGTATTTTTCATTACAGTGATATACACGATATCTAAACGAGGAAAAATATTGATACTGCTGCATGGGCATAGATATAGGAGATATCGTCAATTCGGCGAAAAGGTTCGATGGGTGTGCTCTAAGAACAAGAATTGCCCGGCCAGGATCCACACTCATGTCGATGGATCTCTTATCTTTCAAAAAGGGATTCATAATCACTGACAGTTGCTGTATGGTAGCGTTTACCAACCTGAGGTTTCATGGCGCAAGGGGTTTGAGGACTCATCTCAATTTAAAGCTCTTAATCTAGACGACGTCATGTGCCAGACCGAATTCGGAGAAATAGGCCAGTGTCTTTTTACACGAACCAATTCAAACACTTTTATCTTCCCTAAAACTATCAAGTTTATTTTCAAGGGACTTCCCTTAACCCTGCGATTAAATTAGGTTGGGAAAGGCACCTTTACGGTAATCCACAGACATGTGCGGTAATCTTTAATGCATATTACATACGCTACGCTGCAATGCATATGTCCTCTACGCCGTAGCACACTCGTAGCTCGAACGCACTTTGGTGAAAATGTTGCAAGCACCGATATTAGAGTCAGAAGTTGAAAATTAATTATATTTTTATAATAAATCTACCTAATACGCATAAATAGTATATACGAATAAGAGCATGAATGGAGTGCATATTTTAGTAATTTTATACCGGAGGGTTCCTGTTAAATGTTTATGTTTTTGTAAAGTTTTCATGTTTAAAATGATTAACCGTCAATTAAACACATGCTATCCCTTTTTACGCTATACCTCTAGATAGAGATAATACGAGACATTAGGAAGCCTTAACTTTAAGGACGTTTCTTGCAACTCACGGTAAATTAAATAATTACGACATTGGTAAAGTCTTTCGGTGAGGCGATTAACGTATTAATTGAAATTAATACATTATAGTTTGTAACATGTCTGACGCACAAAGTTGCGGCAGCCTGGATGTGGCCTTACTTGAACTTTAAGTTCGTTATAGATTTGTAATATTGTTAAATAGTTTTTTTAGTAATAAAAGCTACAACTTTAAAGCACTTTCGATTATTAATCCAAAACCAGCAGTTCTGCGAGTGATACTATCAGGAGGCTCAGTCAGGGCTACATTGACAAATTGTCTACTATACTAATTGGTATAGTAGACTATTTGGGAAGTGGACAATTTGATACTTGTCATTATAGGTCACTGGACATTTGAGACTAGATGAAATGGTATACTGGACCATTTGATCGCAAAAAGCTAATTTTTTTTAAAGATTTCAGAGTTGGCTCCATAGTGAAAGTTGTTCAGTTATGGAGACTGAACACCCCCCTTTCGGGACTATAGGGGTTTTTGTTACAACCAACCAAGTATAGGTACTAATGGTGTTTTCATTTTCTTTAGTATCTATGGAAACAGGGACAGGGAAGTCAACATTGTTTTATAAAGTATATAAATACAGAATGTATAGAGAAATGAAAGGTGGGCTTGCAAGATGGATGTACTCGAGGAGGTTCTGTACGCTACACACCCTAAACGGAAACTTCGTTAAAATAAAAGGAGAACACAATTGCTACATTCCCAAAAATCAATGGAAAAGTTAATAAACAAGAATAAAACAATGAATAAATAATCCACCTTAATTTGACATAAAGAACTATATACATACATACCTTCACGCTTTGTTCCTTGCGGGGTAGGCAGAGAGAACGGAGCACCACGAATCTCTATCCTGGCACGCTTCTCTTTGCTTCTCATCATAAGGAATTATGATTTAAAAATCCCTTCAGCAAGTTTTATTATAATTATATAGGTAGGTAATTTATTGCTGAATTTAGCTGAATTTTTTTATTATGACTAAATCCGTGTTTTAATACATACTCCTATTCCCAAAGTAAATTCTGTCTATGTGTTAATACATTTATTTGTTATGTTATGATATGACTTTCAGGCTTACAGTCTAATGCATAAGGAACCCAATCATATACGTGCTCGATATGGTCTTACCCGTTTTTATTACTTCTCATACATATCAATCGTCTAAAACTCTAAATCAATCACCAGAACGATGAAAAATACTATCGATATTATTTTGTTTAGGTATTTTTCACGTAAAATCGGACTAGAGCGCCCTCTCCACTAGAATGATGATGTGAGCACTGACAGCGAGCCAAAGGGTTTGGGCAAATGCACGTATAGTTCCATACTTACATTTGACAATTTAATGCCCGACTAATGTATGGGCTGATGCTTATTTAAATAGCATGCGCCAACTGGCAGATGCGGTTTCCATATAAAACTTATCAATAGTTCTTTTCACATAGGAAAGCACGTCGAACTTTTATAAAAAACCTAAGTAAAATAAGTCCTCCTCTATGTACCCGGAAGACTTCCAATTTTCATCACCCAGAATTCGTATTTTAATAAGGATTTCATAAAAGTTCGACGTGCCTTCCTGGTTGAAAAATACTATAGCGAGTAATCTACATAATGTGAATTTCAAATTGTTTGGTATTAATGGTGTTTTCTTTTTTTTAGTATACCTAGAAACATCCGAATCAGGAAGGCCAATATTGTTTTACAAAGGATACAAATACAGAAAGCATAGACAATTGAAATGCGGGCTTGTAAGTTGGCTGTGTTCGAAGAACTGCGTTAGTACTTTACACACCCTAAACGGAAACTTGGTTAAAGAAAAAGGAGAACACAGTTGCTATATTCGCAAAAGTCAATGGAAGAGAAAATGAAAAGGACTTAAAATTAAAAAAAAACACGCCGAGCGCCTCCGAAGACGGCACGACAATTCACGAACGCAGTTTCGGTTTCGGCCGTAGTTTCGGCAGGTTTACTGCCGAAACCGAAACTAAACCGACACTCCTAATTGGCCGAAACCGAAACTTCGGTCGGACACTGTATCGGCCGCTCAGTTATTGTAAGTTTAATAAAAATTAACTTAGTAGTGTTTAAGTAGAATAGATATTACACCAACAATTATTATAACAAATTGTCATTATTACAAACGTTTATTAAATCGAAATGTATTTTTTCTTTCTTCTAGATTATTATTTTAACCCCCGAACGATCGAGGGATGGCGTGTTATAAGTTTGTCACGTTTGTCTGCTTGTGTTTTGTCTGTGGCATCATAACTTGAGAATGGATAGTCCGATTTGGGTCCGGTTTTTATTATTATTATATAATAGAGAATTTTATCGAGAGTGTTTAAATAATCAGGTTCAAGGTGCATTTCCGACATCTGAAACCTTGAGGATCTGATGATGACCAGAAAAAATTAAGTGGGCTTCAATTGCGTAATATGAAGCATGAAAAATTGGAAGATTATCAACCCGCCGAAACTATAATAGTTAGATGAGGTCTTCCGAACTAAAGTCGTAGGGAATTCTAAGGCATTTCAAGAGAAAATAAATATTTAGAGATGGCGGCCATAAAAATAAATGGAAATTATGTGGATCTATAGCCATGGCGAGGCTGAAGGCCGAGCTCCGCGTAGGGCGAAGCCCGGAGTGTCTCCCCGCCTTCAGGCCCCGCAAGTCTAATCCGTTGAATATTCTCAGCTATGTCGGATGAAAATTGGATCAGTGGTTCTAAGACCTTGGAGTATCTTGGGATGTTGGAGTATGATGTGATCCCTGGAACGGTAACAGTTAGGTGGTTCGAATTTGAGCTCAAATGTTTATGACCATGGTGACCTACCCACATCTGGAACCTTCAGGACCATCAGGTCATCATCAGATGACCAGGAAAAAGTAAGGGCATCTCCACAACCGTTCGTCAAGGGTCTCTTAAATTTTTAATTTACAGTTATATTCTTCATAGTTAAACTGTAGGCATTTTTGGCTTACTTATAAGTACCTAAAATATAAGCCGGCGAATCAGAGTACAGGAACTTCCCACTACGTTCTCTTTCCATCCAATCCCTCCTCATAATTTTCGCTAATCCCTCCCAACTCGAGATCATACTAATAAACAGATATCCATATTTTGTCACTGTTACTCTTACGTAATCATATAATGGGCAGAATGAGACGAAAAATATTCTAGACTGGAATTTTTATTGAAGATTTAATCCACTAAGATAATTTCAGAACAACCCACTGAAAAAAAACTTATTGAGCTCTGCTTCTTTAAAATGTTAGAACTATACCTAACTCAAATAAATAAAATAAAAATAAAATAATTAAAATAGAAAAAAAAAATTTTTAGTTTAATTATTTTTTGCATTAAAATTAATATTGTTTGTTGAAAATAGTCTCAAGTGTATAACTTTAATTTTCTTTCCAGTAACCTTATTAAAGACGAAGAAAGGAAAAACCAACATTAAGATTGGTGACCACACATTCTATCTGAAGCCCGGAAATTACAAGACGGATAGGAAACGGTGGTGCTGTACCCAGAACAAATACTGCAGAGCATGCCTTCACATTGTGGACAATAAAATAGTCGCAATTTATAATAAGCATAACCATGAAAAGAAATAAGTTAATTTGAATACTTAATACAACTTACACACCCTCCCACACACACTAACACAAACACACACGCAAGCACACACACGCAAGCACACACACGCACACACATACACACACCATACAGAGACGCACACACTCCGCTTACGTGTTAGATTAAAAATTGTATACCTACCTAATACGTATTTATACAGGATGTTAAGAAAAACCATTCGAGAAAAAGCATCATTCAATTTGAAATAAAAATTATATGTCGTTTTGATAGTATTATTGTATATACGGAGATACGCAACTCTACACCACCGTCTATGACATAAAGACTTAGGTATTTTAAAGACATTTTTAGATATTTATATCAAAATTTTCTGATATTTTTTTAAATTGAGCGATTTGTGAAATTTTAACTCGATTGTCTTTATATCAAGAACTTAATAACTTATCGATATAATATAATAGGTAATGTGTATGTATTTTGCAGCGAAATTCGTAATGTCAAAAAGAGGAAACACGATGATAAGCCTGGGTGGTTACACTTTCTACCACAAGAAGTCTGGTGATCCGGCATCAGTGAAGAAACGCTGGGTCTGCTCGACCCATTTCTGCAGGGGTTGCAAAGCTGTCATTTACACCGTCGATGACGTCATAGTGACGTATCGAGACGCACACAACCACTGATGTGATGTCTTTATCACACTAAGCCTCGTACTTCACGAGACCTAGCGTCATCCCAGTGCGGTTCGCAACATCCGATCACAAAGCGCTGATTCCAAGTGGGGGGACGAAAAGGCAGTTCAAAATTACGTCACGCCTCTTGTGTATGAATTACATAGATGATTGACTGTGAGTGAGTGCATACATACTGGTAGCAATGAAATTTTCTTTTGTGAAATTTTTGAAATGAATTTAATGTTTATAAAATTTACTTTTTAAATCTAAGAGTATATTATTATTTTGAATTTCTGTGTGAAATATGATTTCGAGATACTTTCTTTAAAAGAAATTATAACGTTCAATAAATCTGTAATTTTATTTTTTCTTAGAATTTTTGTATTAATCGAAATAAGACAAAAACATCCATCCCTTTAAGAAACTAATATAATGACATATCTCAGACTATTTAGAGTTATAGCTGGATGTGTTGCCCACTGTAGAAATATACTTAAGACCTGTTTACATTGAACTACTTAATTATTTTCTCTTTGAAATATATCGAAATACTTATAGCGTTTCCAGTTTTAGTTATATGACAAGATTTGATGAAGTTACAGGAAAAACTCATGGACACGGTGTGTTAGCCTAATTAACTGACCTCAGTGGGATGCTTGCTCTACTCTGTTCACCCATATGTTTTATAATAATATAAATGTTTATCGTTTTTATAGCTTTGATACTACTATGCTTTTAGGTTAAAAATATGACATAAATTTACTGCACTGACTTAGGTATTTTTTTTACTGACGGACTAAAACATATTCCAGAAGGTATACTTTCAAAAATATGCATAATCAGAATGTCGGGAGCGAACAGCGGACTGAGGAGAGCAGCTTTGCGACGTTGAATGTAAACGGAGGAATGTCAGATAAGATGGAAGAAATACGTATGTGAGTATGAATGAGAAGCGGCTAGAACTCTTTATTATCTGCCTCTGCGGGAAAGAGGTGTGTATATAAGTATGTAACATGATTTACATTTTCAGGTTCAGCTCAGTTTGTAATATCAACTAGAGGAAACAGACAGCTTACCCTCGGAGGGTATAACTTCACCCTAATGAAGGACAAAAGACGACCAGATGAGTGGAAATTAAGATGGACTTGTTCAAACAGGATAAGGCATAGGTGCAAAGCCAAAATATACACTGTGAATGACGAAATCGTTTCTTGTTCAAATGTTCATACTCACCCTCCCAGTACAAGAGAGTTTCGTTTTTTATCTTTAGATGTTGGAATGTATAAGAATGAATAGTATAAGGAACATAGTAGTATAAGCCGGCTAGGAATAGGCAGAGAATGTTGGTTTGGTAGCACACGACAGAAAAGGAGGTAAAAGTACCTATCTTAAAAATAAAACCTGCGGGTGTGTGCTAATGACCACACGATAGAAGTGAAAACTTAGTCACCGACCATAGCGCGCTTGATGTCGAATGGAGCCGAGTATACCCGATTCAGCGTCACCGACTCGAGCGTGACGGTTCAGTTTGGTTCACTGTTCAGAAAGAGCGCAAGGTAAAATAAAATAAAATCTTTATTCGTCCACGAAAGAAAAGATTGTTTCCTTTAACAAGTACTTGTTTCAATATGAGCATATAAAGTGGGCTTGTTCACATTCAACCAAGGAATTGTTCACTTCAATCAAGGTATTAGTCGAATAACTATCAAGTAGTGTGTTCAACTGAATAAAGTTTCTTTATATGCTCTAAAATAAGTTGTTTTTTCAGGTGTTAGATAACTGGAATTTATTTAATTTGATATACTTCCTTAGTGAACAAAATGTGAATATGACCTGCGGCGGCGGTTGAACCTACCTTTGCGCGTGAGTTTCACTAAACGTCTCGAAATTTTTAGGACAGTTTAGAAAATTGATAATTCCGTTTTAATAAATAGATACTTTTTTTCTTTTAAAAGTAACTGGTTCCATGCTATCAATTGATTTTATGCCATGCGTGCGTGACCAAATCAACACCCCGTATTATATTATTGCTCTATTGAGCTGGGTGCAACTGGTACACTCGCGGCACGTGACCCACTTTAAGAGATTGAACAACTTTGTTATAATAAAACTGACTGTTTGATCGACTCGACAAAGATGTCAAATTAAAGTTTCTATTTACTGTGACAAGGTTGTTCTAATACTCAAAGCTGGTCATGGAACTGAATTCAGTTTCCGCGACCGTACTTTATCTGCCAAAAATTAGTTCACAGCATAGCGTACTCTAATTTAAGTGTTGTAATTAAATTTAAAAAAAAAAATTACTGATTAGGTACTGAAATATTGAAAGATTAGAAGATTATTTTCACAATTTAGGTATTGTTAGGTATTTTACCGGTGCAGAGGGGATGGTAAAATAATATATTTTATAATTTTAAACATTATATACTAAATTGTGAATTCAGTACCTAATCTATGAATTTAATTAGGGTTTAATACACGGGAGTTATTTTTGTGTTGTGTTTTGTTTTGTTGAATGACAAACAATAATTAATGAAAGATATGATAAATTTATAACGAATAGTGAAATATATTTTATTATTAGTTAAATATGTTATGTTATCCCATATGTGTTTTATTTTTAAATGTAAACCACCTATTCACCACAGTATTCACCCCAATCTCCCTCATTTTAAACAGAGATCGTGATGATGATCGTAAGTTGTAACAAGAATATTATTAAACGATCTAAATATTTTTAGGATCCTGATTCTTTTTAGGACACCTTGATGTAATAAGTACATGTACAGTACTGTGTATTCATTTCCAGGTATCCCTGAATTACACTAATATTTTTTTAAATTTATTTATTAAGTAAACACAACATGTAATAAGTACATGCACAGTACTGTGTATTCATTTCCAGGTATCCCTGAATTACACTAATATATTTTTTAATTTATTTATTAGGTAAACACAACATGTAATAAGTACATGTACAGTACTGTGTATTCATTTCCAGGTATCCCTGAATTACACTAATATTTTTTTAAATTTATTTATTAAGTAAAGACAACATGTAATAAGTACATGTACAGTACTGTGTATTCATTTCCAGGTATCCCTGAATTACACTAATATTTTTTTTATTTATTTATTAGGTAAACACACTATTATCTAACAGATTACAACCATAGAAATTACAGAAAAATCAATATAAAGTTATGAGCTAGGTCGTAACCCTTAGGGTGCCCGCCCACGTCATACTTTTTGTAGGACCGATAATCGGGCAGATTTTTCCTCCGTTTCTTATGACCGATTTTGTAACCGACTCAACGCACACGGCCGTCACTCTGTCTGTAGCTTTCGAGGGAGTAGCACGTCATGGAGAGTGATAACGTATACCATGTCATGAATCTTAAGAGGAAGTTGGATATACAGAGGAAAGTTTGTGTTTTATTTCTGACCGACTTATTGTAGGACGTGTGCGTTATACTATTGCAATCAGTACGTTCTATTTTCTTCCTACAAAAAGTCGGTCACCGTTTGTCGGACGTGGGCGGGCACCCTTAACGTGTAAACACACACATAACATATTTACAGGTACTATAAATTACGTTCGTTTTCAGATACGCCATCAATAATATTTTCGAGGTCAAGGATGGGAAGGCCCATGTTGATTGCTGAAGGGTATAACTTTACGAAAAATTACGGTCCTTGCAATCGCACCTCCGGAAAAATACGTTGGCGTTGTACAAATCGCACTAATTGTAAAGCTTCAATACATACTATTGACGATCAAGTCGTGGTTTATAAGAATTATCACAACCATTAGTAAACTTAACTGACTAACTTACTTAACGGAGTGCAATTAAATGTGCTCAAAGTTCAAGTTTAAAAAAAATGGTTGTTGTTAATTTGATAGTTACTGATTTGTTAAATATGTGTAATAGTATTAATTTATAGGTGGAATAGTATTGTTTTACAATATTGAATTGGGAATTCTCGTAATAATTATGTACATTGTAAATAAATAAATAAATAAGGGGTGCTGTTAAAATTTCTTGACGTTTTATATTGTGTTTTGTTTTATGAATCTAAATATACTTGATTGAATGATATACCTAATGATTAATGACCACTTAGGTCCTCAAAGGTTATATTAATATGGATATGATTTCGGGATCCCGTTTTAAGTTATCGAGCAAATGTTGTAAATTACTTTTATAAACCTCGCCCTTAATAGGCTGATTACGATTTTTTTTAAATTGTGAACTTACGAAGAAGTTAAAACACTACCATAGGTACACTAGCGCCATGAATCTTAAAAAAAAATATTTCGCCACCAATCTTAAATGTGTATCAAAACAAATATAACGTTAAAAATCTAAATAATATATTTATTCAATCCCGGAAATCCCGGGATTATTGGGCATACTTATCCATATTATGACCGTATGTGGCAAGTACCAAAAACAGCCCTACCTACTCCGATCATAGTTAATGACATAGAAGAATATGGTCCATTTATAACGAATAGTGAAATATATTTTATAATTATTTAAATATTGCAATGTTTTATTTTTGTTCAATTGGTATTAATTTTTCCAAAATTTGATAAAATTTAGATTCGAATCATTTATTCTCCAAAATTGGGGCCTTGCCGTAAAAAAACAAATTAAAAAAAATACAGACATCCAAGTGCATTTTTTGAAATTACGATAAATTGCACTATTTTTTCCAATAGTTGGTCAACTTTCTGTAGTGGTTACTGTCTTTTTCGGTGGCTGTCATTTAAAGATGGAGTTTATTGTTTATAGATTTACAAAATCATTACTTAAATTAAGTACATACTAGGAGATCTATTTAATGCTTACAGAGAAAAGACAGATTCCTGAGGCAAATGAGGCATGACCATAATACAAAAGGAAAATCTGCCAAATCTCTGCTAGTTTATTTTTAATAGGTTCACAATTTTTGATAAAATTCCAAAAATTTAAATAACTTTTATGTCATGAAGAATCGGATAACCATATGTGGGATTATATTGACTGATAATGACCTCAGCCTGTTTCATTTGACCCTTACTTCCGCGGACAGCCTGTATAAACTAAATATTTGTAGGATTTTGATTTTGAGCCTTTTTAGGACGTCATGATGTAATACGTATATGTACAGGTACTGTGTATTCATTTCCAGGTATCCCTGAACTGCACCAATATTTACAGGTACTATGTTTATTTTCAGGTACCCCTGCAATAGAATTTACGACGACAAGGATTGGAAAGCGCATGTTAATAGCTGAGGGATATAAATTTACGCCAAATTACGGCCATAGCAATCACGCCTCCATAAAAATACGTTGGCGTTGTACAAATCGAACTTGTAAAGCTCTAATACATACCATTGAAGACAAAGCTGTGGTATATAAGAATTATCACAACCATTAGAGAAAAAAAATGTGTACAATAAATGTTCTTACTCTTTGTTTTAATTTGAATTGTCTATACTAATACAATAATGAGAAAACCTGATTGACTGACTGCAACGCAGAGCCGAGACTACTGAAGCTAGATTCACGAAATTGGGATACTAGATTCCTTTTATGACCTAGGCAAGCAATAAGAAAGTCTGTGCAACTTTTTTAGCACTTCGTGAAATGCCTACGCACTTCGTGAAACGCGCCATTACGCTATGTGTCTACGACATGTATACTTTATAACACAAATAAAGATATAGGTACGTGTTTCAGGTTTTCTCAAAATTTGGTGTAAAAAAGGGGTTGATAGTTTGTATGGGGAAACAGATAAGAAGAAGCGGGATTTTAAGGGGTTTACCATTCCGGGAAACGCGGTTTCAGGGGCGAGGCTGAAATATTAAAAAAGCTACAATTACCTTTCTGAGGTTTTAAGATGTTTTACCTTCAGCCATCTACGGGAATCTCAAGAATACGCGGGCAACGTATTGATTCTCGATAAGGATGGTCTTTTATCTTTAAATAAACCCGTGCGAAGCCGGAGCAGACATCTACCTAGTTGTTGGTAATTTGAAGGTTTTCTTAAATGTTAAGAAATGTTAAATATGGTATGAAACGTTGAATATTCTCAGTTTTTTTTTTAATTTTAAATAATTTAAGTATTAAGTAAGTACTTACCTATGTTAATGTGTACTTAAGAAATTCTATCACTAATTAAAAGGTACTTTTGAAAGTGTCCGGGATTTGAGATATTACTGGCCTGTCTGTCGTCCTTACGCTTTTTAATATATAAAAAAATATCTTTGATTAAAATCTTATATTTTATTCTTTATATTATTTCAGCTAAACGTTCTGAGTTTGAAAAGTTAACTACTAGAACCAATATCAAGTCTCAATCTTCAAAGAGAGGTTTACAACATTGTGCTACGGAGCCAGATGTAAGTATTAACTTTGACCTAATTACAATTAAGGGAGACGAACCAAATATTAAATAGATAGGCGCGCAATACTGGATACCTCGTTATTAAGAAAACTACACTGCGCTATCTAGATTGTACTGTCTAAAAACTAACACGTTATTGCTAGTGTTCGTATCTGTGTCGACGCCATGTCTGCCATCAGTTGGTAGTAAAAATTCAAAGAACATTTCTTGTGCTCACCGATTTTTTGAGTTAGTAATCTCAAACCGCTGTAAAATACTGTAATTGATATGCTTTATGTTATAGTGTTTCCTGACACTTAGGTACATAGTGTATTTATCTATGATTTATATATAATTGAACGTGGTAAAGTTTTTCTACCTAATGTTTCGTAAAAGTTCCAAGTGCCTAGTTTACCTACTGATTCCCAATTTTGGATATCCAGTATTAGGGTACAGCATTCACAGTGGATTAAAAAATCCGTATTTAAAGCATTATATTGATGTTTTTAGATCGAGGATTTACCGGAAAAGAAGCGCAGAAAGAAATGGGACCCCGAGGCGATGCAAAGAGCATACAATGCAATAATTAATAAGGAAATGGGTTATTTGAAAGCATCTAAGGCATTTCATGTACCTCGGTCAACTTTGGAAAGCTACGTAAAAAACCGATCGAAGACTGTAGATCAATTGATTGCATTAAAATTAGGTCGAAAATCTAACCTCGTTTAACCAGTAATGGAGGTTCCTTAGATGTTCTCCAATACTGGGTATCCAGTATTGAGATTAATGTCGCAAATACTGGACATCTAGTATTAGGGTACATACATATTAAACATTGTCAATTTTGCAAATCATTTATTTAAAAAAAAAATTAAAAGGGTTTCTCATTTTTATTAATTTCTATGATAATATTGATAAGTAAACCAAAGATTGTGATCGCCTTAAATAAATAAGTTGTAAAGAAATTCATGTTTTCTTTTGAGTTTTCAAAAAGTATCCAGTATTTGGTGCGCCTCCCTTCCTTGTCAGTGACAAACTAATTTTAAAGTATGGTGATTTACAGATTGGTAATTTTTTTTTACAGAACTATCCTCTATACGAATTCGTAGAGTCTGTGAGAGGACACCGAATGATATTAATTGAAGGTTATCGATTCGCACAAATCACGAACAAAATGAAGGACAAAACACAGCCTGTGGCCGAAAATAAACCAAAATCGGACCGATGTCGCTGGCGCTGTTCAACTCATACCAATTTTGGATGCAGAGCTATTCTTCACACAGTTAACGACCAAATCGTGATTTTGAAAAACGTTCATAATCATAATCCTTCTTTCCAGACAAAATGATTATTACCAATTATTTCCAGAATTTCATTTGATGTTTTTTATCTCTTAATAAATAAATTTAAAAGCTTTCTTGTTTTCTATTTTGTTACCTATGTCAGATAAAACATTTTTACATAAAATTTCGAATTGCGTAAAACAAACCTACTCAAAATTTAGTAGAAATTATTGAAAATCAAAGAAAGACAGTCAGTTGCACGAAACGTCCTTGAAGTTAAGTGTTAAAATACATGCTATCCCTTTCTACGCCTTCGCTCTAGATAGAGATGTTACGAAACTTAATATTAAGGACGTTTTTGCAACTCAAGATTATTTTACTATTGCTTCCCGTCCACATGACAATACGAGTAAAATCTGTGACACTTTTTGATCGAAAAACTTTCGAATCGATTTTTTTTAAATCAATTCGATACTATTTCAACGAAATTCTTAGTAAAAAAAGTAAACAGATGGCCATATTGCGTAGTTTAAATCGATACTAATAATAGGTTTCATTGTTACAGATCTGTCTGCGCATAGTTCAGAGGACTCAGTCTATATTCCTTCAATAAGCATTAGGACATTTGATATCAATCCAATTGAAATAAAAAGCATAGCAAGCCAAGTTTCAGGTAAATTGACATAACATTTTATAACTATTGACATAACATTTTATAACTATTGACATAACATTTTATAACTATTGACATAACATTTTATAACTATTGACGTAACATTTTATAACTAAACCTTATTAGATTTTACTAGACGTTATCGCTTTAAAGAATCTGTTGATGGCAGTACCGGTGCCGAAACTAGGGTCATTCCATGTTAGGTCCACTCTCAGATCTGAGGTTCTAGGGATAAGAATAATTTAAAAAAATGTTTTAGCATTCGTATAGTGAAACAATAAATAGAAAGCAAAGTGCTAAAAGTGACCACTTTTGACGTATTCGCTTTCTATTTGCTATAGTTTTAGCATTCGTATAGTGAAACAATAAATAGAAAGCAAAGTGCTAAAAGTGGGCACTTTTGACGTATTCGCTTTCTATTTGCTATAGTTTTAGCATTCGTATAGTGAACCAATAAATAGAAAGCAAAGTGCTAAAAGTGGGCACTTTTGACGTATTCGCTTTCTATTTGCTATAGTTTCACACGAGGATTTAAAAAAATCTATTACTTCCATGAAACAATTCTACTGTCCATTTTTTTGATAAATGCGTGTACTGTGTCGTGTCGGCCATAATGAATAGCACCACCCCAACTCTTCCCGTGGGTGTCGTACGAGGCGACAAAGGATCTCAGTGACCTAGTAGACTGCGGTATAGGCTCGCCACCTATCACGTTTATCCACCAAATCTTACGGCGGATAGTGAGAACTACCTGTAATGAAGGTGGTTCCTCTGTCTGGGGGTCCTCGGGGATTATGTACGTGGGAGTTATATATGCCTTAATTTAGAAGACATGTTTTTTTTGGGAGTGGTGCTATTATAGTTTCGTTCGTGTTAAGGCTTAAAAGCCTAACTTGTGTATTTAATATCCAAATTATGGTCATCACTAAACTAAAGTTTTTTTACAGGTATACCACCGTATCAATTCGTATCCTCGATCAACGGCAATCGCCTGATATCTTTAGATGGATACCGCTTCTCGATATGTAGACAAGACCTGGGTAAACCGAAATGTAGATGGCGCTGTGCCACCCATCACAGCCGTGGTTGTTCAGCTATGTTGTACACTGTTCAGGATACTGTTGTATCCGTGAAGAACGAACATCGTCATTCCAGACCTATATTAAGAGGGAATTTTGAAACCCAACCTTAACTTTTTCATCACACTTACAATAGCATCTTTCGGTGCATGCTGATCGAAAGTTGATCATTTTACTTTTACATACTACTGTTAGGTTACGAACGGAACACTACTTCCAACTATAAAATATTTGATTTCGATTGGGTTTTGTTTAGGAATTTAGTTTTGTTTAGTTAATATTAACCATAGTTAACTTGATTAATCTCTAACTATAAAACTGTATCTTAGTACGTACCATAATGTAATTCTTTGTGGGTTATGTGTGTGTGACTGTGTGTACAAATAAAACTTTAAAATACAAAATAATTGTTTCCTCTATTCTTGAATACAATCTTATATTGTAATTAGAATAAAAGTATGCAATTAGCCAACCCACAAAAGATCGTAAGTATTATTGCGAGTAACGTTATGGATAGGCCCTTTAATATAGATGGATAATTTTCCGTAAAATAAAACTATACTATGGAAAAATAGTAATTCAAAAAAACTCTTTTAAATATGTTGACCTCCTTCTATCTCTTGGAGTTGAAACTTCGCATACTTACGCGGTTCAGGTGACCATGCGTTAACCGATATCGTATTTGAACTTTTGGAAAAATTAAGGACAAAATGAAAATTTCCTTCTATTTTCCGAAAATTTTCCTTCTATTTTGACAAATGACAACATTGACGCTATTTTAGGAATTGCTATTTTAGACTTTTTCACGGAAAAAATCCATGACCCAAATCCTTACAATACCAAAGGTCATAATTAGAAACCCCTATCCTTGGAATCGCACTCCCGTCGTAATCTTCCTAAACCTTTACAATCGCAAAAAATAACAAATCCGACCTCTGATTCTATCTACTAATACGGGCATGTAACTAATACTAATTTAAAACTTACAGATTTGGAGTTTGTTACGTCCATCAGGGGCAACCGAATCTTGTTCTTTGAAGGGTATCGATTCTCGAAAAAAACTGACAATCAGAGACAACACTTGCAGAGGAGCAGATGGCAGTGTTCAACTCATCACCGGAGAGGATGTAAAGCTGTAATATACATAATCAATAATAGGATTGATGTTGTCAGAAATTACCATAACCATCCGAAACCTAAGACAAAATTTAAGCAGGAACCAGAGATGATAAATGTATGGGATGAGAACCAATAATCAGTATAGGTGTTGGTTGGCAGTTGGACTGAACAAAAAGTGTCACAGATCTGACGTAGTGTTTGTCTAAAAAGTCAATTGACTTTGGATTTTTAGTACTATTAAAAAAAATATATTTTGCGACATTGAATTTAGCTGTCAATTATTTAAACTAGGCAATATTTATTTATTTCAGTTTAAACTCAGTATCTGTTTATAATATAATAACATAATTATTTATCTATAGTGAATATTACTACGTTAAAAAATAAAATAAAATAAAAAATAAATTATACCTACATTTTAATTATCTTTTCCGGTGGTGGTGAAAATTACAAGTAATTTTAAAGTAAAAAATAAACAAAAGTGCAGTGCTTGAGTGTAAATTAAAACGTATCGAGTGAGACACATGAATGGATTTCTGATATCCCACACACTGGGATACAATAAGGGTGTGCATATATTTTGAGCCCAGAGTCAGGTTACATCTTCAAATACATACTCGTAGCTCTTATCTGTACCTATTTATGTAAGTTTAAATAAAAATAAATTGAAATTGAATTTATTAGCTGTCAAATATATCTACTGCTTTCTTTTTCTTTAATTATGGCCTCTGCTAGTGTACACACTGCAATTTGGCCGAGACACGTCGAGATTATGGGAGAGTCGTATGCATCAGGAATGCCTAGTGCCTTGCATTCCAAGTGCAATTGGAGGTTAAGTTGCCGAATTCACACCATCTGTCTTATATAACGTTCACTTATCACGGACGATTTTAAGGTAAAAAACACTAGTTTTACGAAAAAAATACCACTGTAAACCGTTTTTAAACAATAAAATATACCGAACACGCCATGCCAGTATGAACGTTCAACATAACCTCCTACCTACTGCTTTTCTACTTCTAGACCTATTTGACAGCAAAATTGGGTGTTGACAATTATACGTTTTTTAATTCAACTTAAATCCCAAATCAACTGACTTTTAGACAGACTCTACTGTTGTCATATCCTAACGCTAGTAATTAATGTCTTAGGTGGGGGGCATTCTTTGTTCTTTCTTTTATGACGTTACCTTTCCTGTAATTGTGTACAATAAAGTGTACCTATCTCATTAAGGCATACGCCAAAATATGCTTGCATGTGCGTACCACTAATGAACATCGAACACTGTGTTCGGCGAACACTGTGTCCAATACATACGATCCAAATATTCGTGTTCGATGTTCGTGTTGACGACGTTCGTATTCGAAAATGTATGCAACACGCCTTTATTTTTAAGAACTCTCCATTAGCCGAGTAATTAATAAAAATTAAAAAATATATATTTGTGTAACAAACTTAAAATAAATCCCTTAACGGATGTGTTTTTTCATTTTAGGTACTCGTATCTACAGGGTGTTAACAAGACCATGAGTTCCATTCATAAAATATGAACGACTTTGTTCAAAAAGTTTTCAAAATGGAGTCTACTTACAATTTTTTTCCGACTTTTCATACAAATAGGTCGCTCAAGGCCATCTGTTTTGTACTGTGAGTCTGATTTTTTTTCGCCATTTTCAAAACTTTTTGGTTAAAATTATTCACATTCATGGATGGATCCTTGTTAACAGAAACATTTACCCGAGTTTTTTGTATATTACTATTCTCATGGATCTTGTAGATGTCTTCTGTCTTAGAGTAGGTGAGCAGATACTAATTAAGTTTTTTTGTTTCAGGTAAAATACCCCCATATGAATACGTGGAGTCCATCAAAGGCAACTGCCTCTTATCCGTGGGGGGCTACCGTTTCTCCATAAAGAAACACAACAAGAAACTGGACAAGTATACTTGGCGCTGCGCGACCCACCATCATCGAAATAAATGTAAAGCTTTGGTGTACACTATAAGCGATAAAGTTGTTAGTATGAAGAATTCCCATAATCATCCACCGCCAAAGGCAAAGTGAATATTGTAAATATAGTGACCTAAAGGCGTGTACGCACTTTCGAGCACGATTGTCGTGAACACGAACATCGAACACGAATATTAGGATCGTATTTTGGACGCAGTGTTCGCCGAACAGTGTTCGATGTTCGTCACATGCAAACAGTAACATGCACATGCAATGTAACAGATTTGTTCGAAATTGCATACACGTTTTAATAATTATGTAGACATTACCACCTAAATCATAATCGTTTAAAGTACACACAGTAAGTGCGTCGACCTCTTTTTTCGAACTTGGCGGACACATGTAAAAATTATATAACATGCTATAGACAAAACTTCCTTTTGTCTGAAATATACACTATGGTCACATTGAATATTTTGGCATTATATTGCCAAAATATTCAATGTGACTTATTTTGACATGAATATTTGAACATCATACACATGGAATCTTGAGAATCTTGTTAGAGCTAATGGTAAATCGGGGGTTTATTTTTTTAAATTTAGTGTTATTCTTTTTATTATGGATTAGAATTAAACTTTACTTATACTGAATAAGTGTTTACTGATTAAATGTATAATCAATTATAAAATAAATATACCTATATCGTAGTTTCATTCATTCTTATAATTTTATGTCTATCTTAAACAGAATCCTTTTTACGGATTACATACTAAAATCGGAAGTCCTCCGACTAGTTTCGGCCTATTTCGAAGGCCTTGGTCAGTGCGAAACGAGCCACCGCCGTGTCGACATGCGCTTTACACTCTCTGTGACCAAGGCCTTCGAAGGCCGAAACTAGGCGGATGCATTCCGAGTTTCATAATTGAATACTCCGTATTAGACCGCGCTGTCCCGTTTATGTATGTATGTAATTACATTTAAAATGTCTCACTATAGTTTCAATGCTAAATAAAGATAGTTGTATGTATTTGCTAGTATTTATTTGCCTTACTCTAAGAGTAAGCCTTCTTTTAAGTTTAAGCACTAAATACGTTAGTTCCTATTTTCAATTGTAGTATTAATTCTTATTCTTAATTTTTCAATCGCCGTAAGAGTAACCTTGTATTAACGCTGTGATTCCCTTTCAGGTATACCCCCATACGAGTATACGGAGTCAATCAAAGGAAACTGCATCATCGCCATTCAAGGATATCGCTTCGGCATCAAAAAACATAATCCAAGGACTGACAGATACACCTGGAGGTGTGCCACTCATCACCGTCGAGGGTGCAAAGCTACCATGTACTCGGTTGGTGACAAAGTGGTGAGACGGCTCAATGACCATAACCATGAACCACCATCTGGTAAAAGGGGAAAGAAGCCAAAAATGTTCTGTAAAGTTGAACTCATTGCAGATTAAAATTTAAAAAAAAGGAAAGAAAAAAAAATTAAAAAAAAAATTAATCGGAATATAGGGTTAAATATAATGTATTTTGTTTGGTATTTAATTAGTAGATGGTTGTTGATCATTAGATCTGTGTATAAATGTTTAAGAATTTTATTAATTTCTTTCTCTCAGTTGCACGAAACGTCCTTAAAATCAACTTACATTAAATAACACTGGCATAAAACTAGAAAGAAATGACTTAAGGTAACCAGAACTTTAAAAAACTTTGGTGCAACTGACGGTTTATTATGTAAATCATGAGCTGTATAAATAGTTCTATGATAGATATTTGTGTTGGGTTTTAGTATCACTGGTATGTAGATTTAAGTCTCTAAAGAGATATATACTTAGGATTAATCTAATACTAAAATAATATTAGTGCCCACTTTGTGCGAGGTGTGCGCCAGCGGTGAGCGAATATCCATTGCTGTTTATAAAGTTAAAACGTCAGCGAAAGAACAAGATAACCAGCAATGTACGTCGATATTGTCGCCTGCGCCGCCATCCACACACATGTAAGCTAAAGGGGTATACAGGAGCAAACTTATCCTTGAGATTTTTTTTAATGCTACTGGATCGATTCTTAACATTCTGTCACTGTTACATACAGGGTGTCCCAAAATCCAACGTCAACCTGTCAAGACGTGATAGACCGGCTCATGCCGAACCATAATAAACTTAAACTTGACCTCAGTAAAAGCCTCGTGGTTTTTTAATTATTAAATTAAACGCATTTTTAATTATTAAAAATTAAATTTCAATTTTAAATTTTTTAAAATTGAAATATCTGAGGTCAATTTTAGTTATTGTGGTTGGGCATGAGCTGGCCCATCACGTCTTGATGGGTTGACGTTGGTTTTTGGGACAACCTGTAGCTGAAACCTAATACTACAATGCTTATGAAAGAAAGATAAAGAGAGAGATATAGAGATAAAGATCTGAATCTGAAAGAATTTTAAGAATCGTTCCAGTAGTTTTTGAAGAAATCTCAAACATGTTACATGTTCACCCTGCGTTGGTACATAATTAACTTTAATCTAATATTCTAATACACTATTACTATGTACTAATAATAAAACAACAGTGGCTCAAAGACTAGGGCTAGAGACTTCAACGCAAAGGTTATCGGATCGATCCCACCTCTGGACCATTGGTGTGGACATTAGTAACGTACAAATAATATTTAATAATGTTTAAAAATAATAAAGGAAATAATAATAATAAAAAAAATTGTGAAAGTAACATCGATTTACATTTTTAATAATAATTAAGGACCTAATTATATTCATTAATAAAATTGTCAAACAAAGTAAAACACTTTTACATAACCACGTTTCCCTTTCTTTGAAAAATTACTATCTTCACTAATTTCACCATAATATTAACAACTATATTCACAACTGTTGTTTTGAAAAACTAAACCATTTATAAGGGACGACACGTTATATTTTCTGAAAATATAAAAGGCGATTATAACACAATATAGAAAAGGATTATAAGGTGTTTCATAACGAAGTTACATTTTATTGTAACACATAATGGCCAAAATTATATAATTTACGATTTTGTTATCGTGTTATGGAACAATAGGTAAGTAACTTCGTTATGGAACACCATATAATCAACAGTTTTTTTTAAATGTAGTGTACATAGAGTCGAAGAAATGACACCAAATTATTCAATAAATTTTCTTACTTGACCAATTCTATATCTTAGTACCAGCACTAGTACCTTTTTCACAAAACAGAAGGCTTATCCCGTAGGATTTTTTAGACATTAACGAAACGAAAATCACTCTCGGAAAACGAGGTCTGAGACATAGGCTTGTAACGATGTCGACTTCATCGTCCATATCGACCTCCTTGCCATCAATTTCAACCTCATTGTTAGCGTTTGTCTCACCTCATTTCGTGTTGGCATTTTCATTTCTTCATCTATATTTTCAAAATTCAAATCATATTCCCATTTCATTACTAAATTCCATTATTGCATTAATTTCATTTTTGTCGTATGACGTATGTCCATTTTATAAAATTGTCTACTACTACTACCTATTTTCTACTATTGTGTTGTTCTGTTCCTGATAAATATAATATCTATTACCAAGTTTCTTCTATTACTTCATCTGCACACTGTCCTAGAACCCTGCTAGCCGGCACCTAGAGGGCAGATTGTAGCAGGCTTGACTTTCTTGGAGTTTCGACTATTATCTAGCATAGAAAAACACACAGTCGCCGATCTCTTAATTTACTTAACTTATAATCAAACTTTTTTCTTCAGATAACATAGTGTTCATAACATCGAAGAAAGGATACCAAATGATTCTAATAGGACATCACAAGTTCGGCGTGCCAACCAGAACACATTTAAGAGTAAGGCGCCGGTGGAGATGCACCCACCACTCTAAGGGCTGCAAAGCTTTTATCACTACTGTGCACTCAGAAATAACCTATATTCAT
Source organism: Hofmannophila pseudospretella (assembly GCA_947369225.1). Taxonomy (NCBI): domain Eukaryota; kingdom Metazoa; phylum Arthropoda; class Insecta; order Lepidoptera; family Oecophoridae; genus Hofmannophila; species Hofmannophila pseudospretella. The sequence goes on along the minus strand of OX376321.1, from coordinate 3,493,931 downwards.
AATGTTCATAACCACTAAAAATGGTTTTAAATTTTTCTCTATTTATTTATAATTATGTTTCACAACTTTATGTGCATGCGCTATAAAATTGTAAATTAAAAGTACAAAATAAATGAACTTGTTTTAGAACAAAATGTAACTTTGTTATGGAGCACCTTTAATGAACTGGTTTTTAAAATATAGTATTCAGAGAGTCGAAGAAACTACTCCAAATGTTTCAATTCATTATTACTTCCTACTCCTATGTCTTTATACAACACTAGTATCTTTTACAAAACAGAATTTATTAAGGTGTAAAACAGAATGACAATGGTAATTTACGGTTTTATAGCCGTATACAAAATGTAACTTTGTTACGGAGCACCTTATAATCACAAGATTTTTTTCTTTTAGAAAATATAGTGTTCGTAAAGTCAAAGAAAGGAAACCAGATGGTCCTTTTCGGAGATCACAAATTCAGCACGGTAACCAGGACACAGACAAAACCAAGGCGCCGGTGGAGATGTTCCACACACCACGCTAAGGGCTGCAAAGCTTTTGTCACCACTGTATACTCAGAATTAATGCAAATTCATAATGTTCATAACCACTAAGGGTATGTTCCAAAATAAATTGTAATTATATTTTTTTCCGATTGGCCTTTTTTTAAAATAAAAGTAACTCCATAGTATTGCACCAATTTACTTTTTTTACAGGAGCAGTGTTCATAGAATCGAATACAGGGCACCAAATGATTCTTATAGGACATCACAAGTTCGGCGTGCCAACCAGAACACAGTCAAGAATAAGGCGACGGTGGAGATGCACCCACCACTCCAGGGGCTGCAAAGCTTTTGTCACTACTGTACACTCAGAAATAATCAATATTCATAATGTACATAACCACTAAAAAATCGTTTATTCTTTTTTATATAAGTGTGGTCCAGGACTTTATGTGCCTGCGGTATCATGTCCTTAACAAATGGCTATATTAATAAAATAAATGACAATAAAAATTATTTACTACTGTAATAATTTTACGAGTGTTTTCCAGTTAACTTGTTTTAGAACAAATGTAACTTTGTTATGGAACACCTTTAATCAACTTGTCTTTTAAATATAGTGTTCAGAGAGTCGAAGAAAGTACTCCAAATGTTTCAATACATTATTACTTCATACTCCTATCTCTTTATACAACACTAGTATCTTTTTCAAAACTGAATTTATTAATGTCTAAAACAGAATGACAATGGTAATTTACGGTATTATTGTCATATACAAAATGTAACTTTGTTACGGAACACCTAATAATCAATAGTTTTTTTTTCTTTTAGAAAATATAGTGTTCGTAAAGTCAAAGAAAGGAAACCAGATGGTCCTTTTCGGAGATCACAAATTCAGCACGGTAACCAGGACACAGACAAAACCAAGGCGCCGGTGGAGATGTTCCACACACCACGCTAAGGGCTGCAAAGCTTTTGTCACCACTGTATACTCAGAATTAATGCAAATTCATAATGTTCATAACCACTAAGGGTATGTTCCAAAATAAATTGTAATTATATTTTTTTCCGATTGGCCTTTTTTTAAAATAAAAGTAACTCCATAGTATTGCACCAATTTACTTTTTTTACAGGAGCAGTGTTCATAGAATCGAATACAGGGCACCAAATGATTCTTATAGGACATCACAAGTTCGGCGTGCCAACCAGAACACAGTCAAGAATAAGGCGACGGTGGAGATGCACCCACCACTCCAGGGGCTGCAAAGCTTTTGTCACTACTGTACACTCAGAAATAATCAATATTCATAATGTACATAACCACTAAAAAATCGTTTATTCTTTTTTATATAAGTGTGGTCCAGGACTTTATGTGCCTGCGCTATCATGTCCTTAACAAATGGCTATATTAATAAAATAAATGACAATAAAAATTATTTACTACTGTAATAATTTTACGACTGTTTTCCAGTTAACTTGTTTTAGAACAAATGTAACTTTGTTATGGAACACCTTTAATCAACTTGTTTTTTAAATATAGTGTTCAGAGAGTCGAAGAAAGTACTCCAAATGTTTCAATACATTATTACTTCCTACTCCTATCTCTTTATACAACACTAGTATCTTTTTCAAAACTGAATTTATTCATGTCTAAAACAGAATGACAATGGTAATTTATGGTTTTTTAGTCGTATACAAAATGTAACTTTGTTACGGAACACCTCATAATCAATAGTTTTTTTTTTCTTTTAGAAAATATAGTGTTCGTAAAGTCGAAGAAAGGACACCAGATGATTCAAATAGGAAATCATAAATTCGGCGCGCAATCTAAGACCCTGTCAAATGTAAGGCGACGTTGGAGATGTTCTACCCACCACTCCAAGGGCTGCAAAGCTTTCGTCGCCACTGCACACTCAGACATAATCCATATTCATAATGTTCATAACCACTAAAAGTTTTTTTTAATATATTTTTGTCATAATTTTGGTCCACGACTTTACATGGGTTTATAAATAAAATTGATTTTTATAAAAGGCATTTGTACCCTGTTTCTGAAGGTGTCTATTTTTTATCATTTTGGGCCCCGATTTTATATGACTTTATGTGCTTTAAAAATAAAATAAATAATATTAATTTTCATAAAATGCGGATCCAATATAATAACGCCTTCAGGATGCTGATGGGGCTGCCGAAATACTATAGTGCATCGGAGATGTTTGCAGAAGCCCGCGTGGATGGCTTTTATGCAATCATTCGAAAAGGGGTTGCTTCCCTGATGCACCGTGTACATAGCAGTCCCAGCAGCATCCTGTTGACATTTTCCGAGTCCCCTGACTCCTGAGGCACTGGATATACCTGCATGTCAATGCGAAGTAGTCGTCCAGTGCTTTGGGGTCGGTATTATTTCTTTAATAATTTATTATTTATCTAACATAGCTTTAAGTAATAGAATATACTAAGTTTATCGTATGGACCCTGTCTGTTTAAATAGATAATAAAAAAATAAAAACACTAAAGGCATTTCTACTACCTACAGTTTTAGGAATTTTTGATTGGCGTGTTTTAGAATAAAATGTAACCTGTCAGTATTAAAGCACGAATTTACTTCTTTTTACAGATGTAGTGAGATTTATAGAGTCGAAGAAAGGATACAAAATGATTCAAATAGGAAATCACAAATTCGGCATGGAAACCAGGACCCAGTCAAATGTAAAGCGCCGATGGAGATGTTCCACTCACAACTCTAAGGGCTGCAAAGCTTTTCTCACGACTGTACACTCAGAAATAGTCCATATTTATAATGTTCATAACCACTAAGGGTTCTCGCAAACAGGAGGCGGTCACGCGTTCAAGCGTTCCGCGTTCGCGTTCAGAACGCACGCGCGCTGCCTGTTGTCCCGGTGGACAATGCCTGCTGTATGAGCATGTGTATGCAAAGAACTCAGAACGCGAACGCGGAACGCTTGAACGCGTGACCACCTTCTGTCTGCGAAAACCCTAAGAGTATGTTCTAAAACTACTTTGTTACCTGATAAAGCGAAGTCAGGTAATAATAGTTGCCGAGTAAAGTTAATTGGAACCGGAAATTATTACCCGATGAAGAGTTCTCATTGCCCGATAGGGTTTTGGAACCGGCACTATTTTAACTGTCAGACAATGAGTATGAGTACTCTATGTCGGGTAATTGTTACCTGTTTTGGAACAAACTCTGAAAGCGTCTTTTTTATAATTTTGGTCCACCACTCCCTTCTTCTGTCAGGTTCCTAACAAACGGGTTTTTAAGAAATTAATAAAACAAAATATATTTTCATATCAGGCATTTCTATCACAATTTTACTAAATGTTACCTCGCAGTAGTGTATAATAATTCACTCCCAGTAGTGTAGCATCAATTTACTTCTTTTTAAGGAAACAGTAAGGGCTGCAAAGCTTTTCTCACGACTGTACACTCAGAAATACTCCATATTCATAAATCGGATAATAATGACCAAGTAAACTTAGTGTTTTGGAACCAGTAATTATTAGTCGACAAAAATGGCACACATTACCCGAAACGGTTCTGGAACCGGCACTATTTTAACTGTCGGCTAATGAGTATGTACTTATCCTTTGTCGGGTATTTATTACCTGTTTTGAAACATACTCTGAGAGCGTCTTATTTTTCTTTCTTTTTTAATAATTTTAGTCCACGACTTTGTGCCTGCTAAATGATTTAAATAGGAAATCACAAATTCGGCACAAAAACCAGAATCCAGTCAAATGTAAACCGCCGGTGTAGATGCTCCACTCATAACTCTTAAGGCTGCAAAGCTTATCTCACGACTTTTATCTCAGATATAGTCCATATTCATTATGTTCATAATCACTAAAATTGATTTATTTAAAGTGAAAACGTCTTTACAATCTGTAACCGGGTACCACTCTGAAAAGTTGCCGCTGACGTCATGCAGTGCCCGTCACGCTGTGCACTGATTCGTGTCACTCGGTGACAAAACTTTAAATAACAATAGCTCGGACACGAAATGAGTGAGGTCGACGAGTGAGGTATCGTAGGATAGAGTGAGGTTGTCTGGTACTTACAAAATAATTTGGTCCCCTCCCCCTCTCTATGAGAGATGGTTTTAGGATATAACTAAAATATGGAAATTCAATCCGCTATAAGCAGCCATAGCTCAAAGACGAAGTGAGTGAGGTGAAAAAAAATCTGGTCTGGTGTTTTAAGTTCAAACCTCTGAGTTGTAGCTCTGAATACAAATTGACAATTTTTTTCTCTTTATTTTTTATTCCTGCAAGGTGCAGTTACAATTTTGCTCTATGACTTTTGAAAATAACCTTTTCTGTCTATGTCTATAAAATTTAAGCTCCTAAGTCGTCCTGTTATGGTTTTCGGTAAATATTTTTTTTACAAAATAAGCTAAAATGTTATGATTTGTAATGGCTCCATGGTGTTTTAGTTAATGTGTATTAATTTTAAGATGATATGGTTGGTCAAAGTCTGATTATGTTATGACAATATGGTATTCGAAGTAAAAAAGGTATCAAGATTGTGGCCAATTATATCTATGTAGTGATAAGGTAAGGACATAAATTAAAAGAAATGTTTTTCTTTTCAGGTACTGGCACATAATCCTTGAAAATATGGTGAAAAAATCTACACTTTTTCTATACACAATATTGTGATAAATAACAAGAACTCGACCAAATTGGGTATACATATTGATTTTAATCGTTATAAAAATAAATCTAAAATTTAAAAAAAACAGAATTCTTTAATTAAGTATCAATTTTATGCACTACTCATATAAATCGGGCATTCAAAGCCATTTATATATGGGAAGTCGAAAATCCTTTTTTTTTTATTTGCATTATTTATTGATCTTATATTATTCATATCTTACATGGTTATTTTCTCCTTTACCCTGAGTAATTATGTTTGTTGAAATGTTAAAATGGAAATCTAATTTCAGATATAAAAGCAAGCTTCGTGGTTTCAAGACGTGGTAATGCCCTGATCCAATTATGTGGATATAAATATTCATTGAAACAAGTATTTCGAATAGGCGAATCAATTAAGAAGAGATGGCAATGCTCAACTCATACTAACCGTAATTGTACCGCTTCTTTATACACAATTGATGACCATATTGTAAAAATTAATGCTCAACATAATCATAACCGTGTTTGTTTGTAATTTATTTATTTAGTCGTGTGGCGTGTGTTTGTAATTTATTTATTTGTGCATATTTTAACAAATTAATTGAAAGCAAAATTTGGCACATAATGGCCAATACAAACTGTATTTATTAATAATGGAATTCGATTCAATCTCTCTCTCTCTATCTTGTTAAAGTCCTCTGAGAAAACGTAGATATAATTGTGGAAAATACATATACCTATATTATATACCTAACACATTTTATAGAAATAAATAATAAAGTGAATAATTACTCACTCACCTCCTAATGGAGTATGACCTGGGGAAAATTGAGAGGAAGACATTTGGCCTCAATAGGCTCAAAAATGGGAGACTCAATATTATTTTGACTCAGCCCTTTTCTGATAATATGAAACACTCTCTGTTGTTTGCTAAGTTGGCTCTCAAAGTGAGGACTGACTCTAATAATACTTGAGCTACCCTTCCCTTTTCTTAGTGACCCTAACGAGGCTGACATGGTCACCTTGTCGTGTACCAAAGCCTCTAAACGGAGATTTAAAAAAAACTAACATCGTAAAATAGTGATAAGTACTTATTTAATACTTATCTCTATCACCATATGGGCTCTATTTTGCACGAAACGTCCTTAAAGTTAATTTTTCATTGAAATATATATTATCCCATTCTACACCATAGCTCTAGGTAGAGATGACACGATACTTAAGGGAGCCTTAACATTATGGACGGTTCTTGCAACTCACAGCGAGTGTTCGAGTGTTCTGAAGATCTCAAACTCAGAAAAGTACTTACCTACTTACTTATTAACAACACGTTGCCTGCATATACGAGTATATACGTAGTCGATTTTCTTGTCTCAGTTACCACTCACACAAAATGATACATGCGAGTATACTCGTACTTGGCAGCAGGTTCTGGCCAATTCTACTAATATGTCCATAGTGAATGTAATGTTTTGTTGTGCATTACCAACTACAAACTTACTCGCAGTATATTTATGCGCCATTTTTTACATGAGAGACGCATATCCTCCTATTCTGTGCCGGACCGGTGTCAATCGGTGTGCGAATTTTTTTCTTACCGTTCATCAAGCTTCATGGAGCTGGAGCTTCGTTGGCACGCGTTTGGCGTACGCATCGAGCGCCCGTGGCGAGCTTGTAAGCTCCGGACTATACGCGTCCGATTCGCTGCAACCAATCACATTCGTTCCGCCCTGCCCCCGCTTGAAATCAGCGTTTCGTGATTGGATGCAGCGAATCGAACCGGGACTGGAGCTGGAAGCGTGTAATCCGAGCCTTAGAGATTGTAATAATGGAATGTCCGGAATAGACTATTCAGATTAGACATTTTCCTATTATTCAACACTGAGAAAGACAAGGCATTGGTAGAAAAAATATCGATTTACACCTTGGAGATCTTTATACACAACGCCCGTATGATTTACTACCATTCTTGCCCTGCAGTTCAAAAAGACGACCCTTTAACTTTCAAAGATGACACCGTCAAACATTTGCTCGGCGAGAAATATACTAACATAAGAAATCGGTCTCCATCACGCCCTGGACCGGATTTGTTCCATTATTTGGAGCGCCTACCACCCACTCGAAAAAAGGAGAAACCCACAAAACCATGTCGCGTGTGCACAAAACAAAAGAAACGGAGAGAAACTATTTACTACTGTCCTGTTTGTCTCGAAAAACCAGCGCTTTGTGTGGACAATTGTTTTAAAACTTACCATACCAAGATATATCTATAGCTTTGCCGACCTGTGGCTTACTCATACTCATACCACTTATTGCTTTTCATGTGTTACAAATAAAAATAATATAGTATGAAATTTTTAAACAATGTTTTATTTCCAATGCCAAATCCTTTAATTCACTGCCAACGTTTTACATTTAGTGTGAGATTGCCCTTTAAAATCTGTACTCGTAGCTGGCACTAAGCGTGGGATGCCTTATTACGGGTATACTCGTAGGTCTCAGGTAACGTGTTTACTGTTTATTCATGATTGAGTATGTAAATCATGTGCTTAGAGATTGCGTAGGAATTATAATTATTCCGTTCAGATAATTATATAATTATTTTACCAAATCTATTTAAAAAATTGTCAATCGATACAACTATTGCCCACTCAGATTCAGGAAGTTAAACCATAATACTTAAATGAGTTTTATGAAGAGTTCAAACAAAAATTTAATGGGTGAGTTAGTCAAAAGTCATGTGCACAATACTCCCACTTACGTGGAGTCAGTGTAGAGTCATTACCCCTATAGAGGAAGTCATCATAGTAAAAATATATAGTATAAGTAATTAGTTACCTTTTTTTTCGGGGGGAAACGCTCATGCTTACCTCGCCGCAAGGGGGAGACGAAGAGGTTATGCCGGACTTTTACCGGCCAAAAACCCCCCGGTATTCCTGCGCACCGCCTGACGGCGAAGCCACGGAAACGCTTGCGCATAACTTCCGCGACTTCGCCAGCGGGTGTCCGCATTACGGACCCAACTCTGGGGACTCACGTCCCCATTCGGCTTGTGGTGGCGTGCCGGAACACGGGCACGCCAGACCAACTCGAGGACCTGTTATCAGGCAATGGACTAAGTAATTAGTTACTCGACTACCGCTGTACCGCTTCGTAAATATTTCATAATAATTTATTTTATAATAACCCAGTGTGAAACAGTATATTATTTAATACTCATCATTAGAGCTAGAAGTTGTCGGGGCAGAATTGTAATATTTATAGTGATAGCATTATCGATAAATGCATACTTATCGATAATTACAATGTTCCATATTGCAACAACGTGACTCTTGTAACAGTTAGTGGTTCAAGTTCAGTTTAACAGAATTTAAAGAAGAAATAAACTGTTATGTTTGTAAAGCTGTTATCTTCAATTTCTAACATTAAAAATACAATTACCTGAGTGTTTTTTTATTTTCTCACTGAAATGTTTTAAGTTAACATTATTTGGGGATAAGTATTTTGTAATACGGAATTTTGGGGTTGAGTAATTCAACTGTTCGGTTTTAAATATTTTTGGTATTTTGAATAGTCGGCATTTTTTATTATTTTAAATACGAATGTTTTGGGCTAAGACATTTTAAATTACGACATTTTGATTTTGGACATTGTGATATGTACCTACCCATTAGCAGTACTACAACATCGATATCTAGAAAAGTCGATAAACTAAACTGCATTCAATCCCTAACAAATTTTAGATCGTGCCCCGTCAACTTCTAGCTCTACTCATCATATATAAGTTTCACCAAGAACCGACAACTTACGGTAAGCACATATGTACACGTAAGTATACACTTACATGATGACTTTTTTGCACAGGTTCGCAGTTTGTTTTCGTCAATTCAGTTCGAGGAAACCCGTTAATTCTTATGTCAGGATATAAGTACTCTTTACATAGATACTCTTTACGAAGAGCCTCTGGGTATCCTCTAAAGAAGAGATGGCAATGTGCAACGCACTGTGGAGTGCGTGGTTGTCGAGCCACCCTGTATACGATAGATGATGAAGTTATCAAGATCTGTAGTAGACATAATCATTCTCCTGTTGCTTAATTTTCTGTACCTACCTAATAAAAAAAATTGAGAAAAATAAATGTTTATCTATATGTAATCATTAGTTTAACTAATTACCTATGGGGTACACTGGACACTGGGTTCTGGAGTGGAGACTGCGTTTGGGCAAACGTAGTGTGGGACGCCCCCCTGCTAGATGGAGCGACGATCTGCGTAAGGTGCCTAGCAGCGACTGGATGAGAAGAGCCGAAGATCGGGCTCAATGGCGCGCCCTGGGAGAGGCCTATGTCCAGCAGTGGACTAGAGTAGGCTGCTGATGATGATGACACTGGACATCACATCATAAGAATTATTTGACACGTTCATACGAAAGTCAATTTAAGGAATCATAAGAAAAGTTATCTGTAAAAAAAAAAGAAAAATAATAATTTATTAATGCAGACAGTATCTTTTACATTTTCTCAGATTTCCCTGGCTCCCACACTAGGATACCCTGTGTTGTGGGGGCCAGTCTCTTCCGATAAAAAATTTATGAAAAAACATAAGGCAATGCTAAATTAAACAGTTAAGTATGCGTGTATGTGGTGTGTGTGAGGGGTGTGTGCGTGAGATGGCATGTGTGTGATGTGTGGTGTGTATATGTGATGTGTGTGTGTGTGTGAGGGGGTGTATGTTGGTAGGTGTAAGGGTCAGTGTGCGTCCATAGGACTCAACTAATTGGTAACAATATATTTTCAGTATTAAAATAATCAAGTGTCAATAGCCAGTTTTTAACCTTTTCTTTGCAGGAATACCTTGAACAGTTTAGGATGGAAAGGAGTTTTTCGGCTCTTTTGTATAAGAAAGGGCCTCGATCAGAAGGTGCTCGCTGTGCAAAAAGGGTCTTTCTTATTTTTGCGGTCCATGAGTTAAAACGTTTTGACCTTGTTGGATTCTGTCGCAATAACTTTTCTTATGATTCCTTAAATTGACTTTCGACAGGGTTCTACGGAGTACTTATGGCTTGATGTGTCCTTCACTGTACATTAGAATAGAATAAAATACATTATAACAATTTTACAAAAATAACATTAAGTATATTGCATATTCGGCAAAAGGGGTGCAAATCAGCAATTGCTGCATAATTATGCAACACTGTTTTTCATTTCAAATACAAATACACTTTATTGCACACCCGGGACAAAAACAAAACATACAACATAAAGAGAGGTACAATACAATGTGCAGAAGGCGGCCTTATCGCTTTTAGCGATATCTTCCAGGAAAAATCATAAGATACATAATATACGGGTGCAAAAGTCGTATGAAATAGATACTACCCTCAAATAAATAAATAACTATAATAAAAAAAAATGCCAAATAAAAATGCATTTCACCCCTTTTCCCATTAATTTATTTTTATTAAATAAGGAAATCAATTGCCCATAGCACATTAGTGTCTTTACTCGTTTTACACTCGTTTTGTACAAACTGTTTCCACTTAAACGGCGCAGCCTGTATATGAGCGACAGCATGCCTTCGGCTGAACCGGTTTGGCACATCTTATCAGAAAGATGCGCTAACATCGACGCTACTATGCCTACTGCGCCTCGCATTACGACGATCGAATAACTCCGCTAATTCCATAATAGATTTGAGTATTTATATTTTATTGTCAACTTTACAAAAATAAAAAAAAACATAAACAAATAACTATACTAACTCCAACAATATTATAATAATATGTACTTACTCCTGTGACGCAATGATTCTTGGCCTCTTGAAATATAGGAGCGGCAATCGTTCTTGATGCAGCACCTTATTCACTCCTTTTCCACCTTTTCCACTTCATCCAAAGAGCTCATATGTATGGAGCCGTAACGGAAAATGACACAATCTAAACGCAGTGCAGAGGACGGAGTTACAAGACACAACGCTTGTGTAATTGATGCGAATTTGTGGCGTCGTAAATTGATTAACTAATACGAGGTGACGCGCTGCTTGTGATCAAAACGCATTATTTACAGTGATGTTTATTAGAAACTTCAGTCAAGTATCGATGGGGTAAGGAAAATGTATTGTATAGGTGTACGTACGTAGTATGTACTTATAATTTCCTTTTTGCCGTTTGTCATTTCGTTTGTTTCTTTATGACGTTACATCTCTTTCTTATCTTTTACAATTCGTTGATTTCAGTCAGGCAGTCCCCTTTTTCCGGTGCTTCACACCACCTTCATCAAGCTTAATTACTTTTGTTTATTTATTTTTATAATATATTTGTTTAATATCATTTTTTATCTTCTGTACCTAATTTTTTCTTTCTATTTCATCGCTTTTTCGCTTAAAATGGGAAGGACGTGCAATCTTTGTCCGATCTGTCGTCCGAGATCCCCTTGTTTTGCTTGAATCCTGCTCGAATTTTTAACCTTTTCATATTACAATATTGTTTCAGATAGACCCATAGTCGTGAAGTCGCAGCGCGGAAATCCACTGATAGTACTATCTGGATACAAGTATAATCAAAATACTGTGAGAAGTTTAGGCAATGATTCGACTAAGAAAAGATGGCGGTGCTCGACACACGGTGGTAGAAAAGGCTGTAACGCCACGTTGTATACAATAGATGATGTAATCGTTAAAATTAATGCTCAACATAATCACGAGCCTGTATAAATCTGAAATATGTGTAGTTTCATAGGGAAATTAATAATGTAAAAATTAAAAGAAATAGTTGTTTCCATATAATATTCACTCTCATTGTCTTTAAGAATCATGTCCAAGACAAATAGAGTGAATAGGTATGTAATACATACTATAGGGTATTATTTAAGAAAAGGCGCAAATCAACATGGATTCAGAAATAGGTCAAGCCCTGAAAATTGTTGGTAGTCTCACGACATTTTTTTCAAATTTCCATTTTTTTTCAGCTGAGCCTCTATTCGTGATGTCGCGGCAAGGAAAACCTCTGATTATGCTCTCTGGGTACAAATACACTCAACATTTAGTGAGGAGTTTAAGTGGCAATGAATTGATAAAGAAGAGGTGGCGGTGCTCAACACACGGTGGTGGCAAAGGCTGTAACGCCTCTTTGTATACAATAGACAATGTTATCGTTAAAATTAATGCTCAACATAATCACGAGCCTGTAGAAATCTGAAATACTTAATACTAAAAATTAAAAGAAATAGTTGTTTGTATACAATATTACCTCTCATCGTCATCTCCAAGACAATAGAATGAAAAGGTATGCAGTACAGTAACGTGTAAGCTAAAGGTAAGTATAGATAGAGGAGTGCAAAAATATGTTTGGGATTTTCTCGAAAATACTGGCCCAATACCAAATATTCTGTTACTTATATAAATGTAATTAATACTAAGTACATTCCAGTGAAAGAATTTTTAGAATGACTCCAGTAGTTTATAAAAAATCTCAAACTGGAATCTGTACACCATTTCCTATAATATGTAACTGTGCTACAGAGTATATTTTTTTTAAATAAATTTTAGAAAAGGCGCAGATCAACATGGATTTAGAATAGGTCAAGCTCTTGAAATTATTGGCCTGCTCACGGCAATTTTTTCAAAATTCCATATTTCATTTTTTTTTCAGCTAAACCTATATTCTTGAAATCGCTACGAGGACAACCTCTGATTGTACTCTCTGGGTACAAATATTTTAAAAAATCAGTGAGAAGTTTACGCAATGGCTTGATTAAGAAAAGATGGCAATGTTCCACACATAGTGGCTACGGAGGCTGCAACGCCACGGTGTATACTACAATAGACGATGTTATCCTAAAAGTGAATGCTCAACATAATCACGACCCAGTCTGCCAGGTTGATTGACAAAATATATAAAATTAGCTTATATTAATAATGTATCAATACAAATATGATTTACGATCTATAGAATACAGAATGCAAATATACTTACTTATATTAAGTAACTTTAATATACATTATTATCTAAATTAAAAGTTATGTTTCAAGTCCCTATGTAAAAGTAAATAGGTAGTTGTCTCAATTCATTTCACGCCACTCATTGCCCTGAGTTGTCTCTGAGACTAAAATGGACCTATGTAGTAGTAGTAGTAAGAAAATTAATACTCATATTACTGAGTAACACATAATTGTCATATTATATGCGCATGAGTCATATTATTGAGAAACTGCGGATATTTGGATCCAATAGAGCTTATCATTGATAGGTTGGTGGCGATTGTGGGTTCTAATTACTACACTTCGTATTATTCTCTTATTTTCATGTTTATTTCAGATGTACCTATATTCGTGAAGTCCCGGTATGGCAAGCCTCTGATTTCACTCTCTGGATACAAGTACAATATAAATGCAGTGAGAAGTTTAGGCAATGAGTTGACTAAGAAGAGGTGGCGGTGCTCGACACACGGTGGTGGCAAAGGCTGTAACGCCACGTTGTATACAATAGATGATGTTATCGTTAAAATTAATGCTAAACATAATCACGAGCCTGTAGAAATCTGAAATACGTGTAGTTTCCTAGGAATATTAATAGCTTTATTAACCAAAAATCTAAAAATTAAAAGAAATAGTTGTTTTCATACAATATTACCTCTCATCGTCCCTGAGAATCATCCAAGACAATAGAGTGAAAAGGTATGTAGTACAGTAACATGTAAGCTAAAAGTAAGTATAGATATAGGAGTGCAAAAATATGTTTGTGATTTTCTCGAAAATACTGGCCGGATACCAAATATTCTGTTACTTATATAAATGTAGTTTAATACTAAGTACATGCCAGTGAAAGAATTTTTAGAATTGGTCCAGTAGTTTATGAAAAATTCGCAAAAAGAAGTACATTATTGGCCCTATACAACATTTCGTACAATTAATGAATAAATGAAAGAATTAAAATTTATTTGCACACACATACATAACACGATAATTACATTTCACTACTTAAAAGAGTTACTTTTTTGACTTAGAGTAAGTTCACATACATATGTGGCAAAAAGGTCCCTGACTCAGAATTATGCTGTGACGATATGGCTAGACGCTAGCCACCGCCGCAGCGCTGGTTATCAGTCATGGCCCGGTGACACGACGACACGGCACGTGACGGTGAGACAGCTGTCAGCATTGCACAACTATATAAACATATCTCAATACATAATAAGTGTAAAACAACTACTTCCATTCTAATATTCGGTACATTTCGGTTCCACAGAAACAACACAGTTTGAATAGGTACCATGTAGATCGAACAGGTAGCGCTCTCTGTAGGAAATTTTAAGTAAAATATGTAACTTTATTTTATATTTATGTATATGTTTAATTATTTTTCTTTTACAACCATAAATATTACTTTTTTATTTTTTACTTTGCAGCCATAATTATTACTTTTAGATTGACTATAAATATGCCTTAATTTTTTTACTTGTCTTATGTGTATAAGAAGCAAATACAACGACGAACGAGTTCCATAACGGTTGTAACACCAAGCAAGCTTATCATATAAATACTTTGGACCTTTTTTAATGTAACTGTACCACAGAATAACTAATAGTACTACGACTGTACTACAGAGTATTTTTTTAAGAAAAGGCGCAAATCAACATGGATTTAGAAATAGGTCAAGCTCTTGAAATTATTGGCCTACTCACGTTTTTTTTTTTCAAAATTCTATATTTCAATTTTTTTTCAGCTGAACTTACATTCGTTCAATCGCTACGTGGAAGACCTCTGATTGTACTCTCTGGGTACAAATATTTTAAAAAATCAGAGAGAAGTTTAGGCAATGGCTTGATTAAGAAAAGATGGCGATGCTCGACACATGGTGGCGACAGAGGCTGTAACGCCTCGTTGTATACAATAGACGATGTTATCCTAAAAGTGAATGCTCAACATAATCACGACCCAGTCTGCCAGGTTGATTGACAAAATATATAAAATTAGCTTATATTAATAATGTGTCAATACAAATATGATTTACGAACTATAGAATACAGAATGCAAACATACTTACTTATATTAAGTAACTTTAATATACATACTTATCTAAATTAAAAGTTAATGTTTCAAGGCCCTATGTAAAAGTAAATAGGTAGTTGTTTCAATTCATTTGACGCAGTTCATTGCCCTGAGTTGTCTCAGAGACCAAAGTTGGACCTGTGTACTTTCGAAGGTTTAGACGCATAATACCAATAACGAAAATTAATACTCATATTACTGACTGAGTAACACATAATTGTCATATTATATGCGCATGAGTGGTGTATATGTGTACACCTATGCGCCCGCGCGGCGCTGCTCGCTCGTTTGTATTATAAGTACCTAACTTCAGTAATAAACCGGCTTTAATACGATGCGGGTGTTTCCTTGCCTCGTACTCTGCAATGAGTCATTATTATTGAGAAAACTGCGAATATTTGGATCCAATAGAGCTTATCATTGATAGGTAGGTGACGATTGTGGGTTAACAGCAAGCGAGTCGTCACTCGAACCTTGAGGGGGCGAGTGAAGTGCGGGCCTTGAGGCGAACCTTGTGCCCGGGTAGAAACTAGGAGTGGTACAGCATTTCCGGTAATTGGTGCCACTATGCGAAGCGGTGTTTATGGCGAGGGGGGGTTTGCCTGTACGCTACGCTCACCGCCGCACCGTCTCGTCGCTCCAACTTATCGCCGCGGGGCGACTGGGGGCGCACTAACTCGCGCGGGAGTGGGTATCACGCGTCCACATACGGAGGGCGCGCGTGCAAGATTGTGGGTTCTAATTACTACACTTGGTATTATGGTATTATTCTCATATTTTAATGTTTATTTCAGATGTACCTATATTCGTGAAGTCCCGGTATGGAAAGCCTCTGATTTCACTCTCTGGGTACAAGTATAATCTAAATAGAGTGAGAAGTTTAGGCAATGATTTGACTAAGAAGAGATGGCGGTGCTCGTCACAAGGTGGCCATAGAGGCTGTAACGCCACGCTGTACACAATAGACGATGTTATCGTAAGAGTAAATGCTCAACATAATCACAATCCAGTCTGCTAGGTTGATTGAAAATGTATTAAATTAGCTTATTAATAATGTGCCAATACAAATGTTATTACAATCTCTAGAAAACAAATGAATTCCAAAAATGGACTGATACATTAATATATCAAGTGCCTATATAAATAGTTGTTTCAATATGATCTGAGGATTTTCTCAGGTACAAAAAATGAAGTAAAATGTGTACTTTCAAATACTGAGTACATTATTGAGACACGCTGTGGATCTTTGGATCCGGGATATCTTATCTTATGATAGGGGGCCGGGAATAATCCAGCGGCACTTCAACCCTTGAGGATCTTTTGTGCCTACCCCATTTACTCATTGGTCATCCCAGTGTGCAGGTTTCCTCACGATGTTTTCCTTCACCGTTAGAGAAGTCTGTAAATGTACGTAAGTCTTTTGGATCCGCGATAACTTTGTTTGAATAGGCCGGTGGCAGTCGTTGCATTTTGCCATTTTGAATGATGCCACCTTGGATCGGGCGCCCGCTTTTAAACAGGCCAGGTAGTGGCGGGCGGCATGACGTGGTATCGGGCATTGCACGTGCACTATTACGTCACTTGTTGTTTGGGCTGACATATATTATTTATGTTTTCTTTTTGAAGCCAGGTGAATTTTCATTACTTGACGCTGACCTATATTAATACTCGTATCTACCTGGTAATACTAATAATACAGGTCAGTGTTACTTGCCTACGACCAACTATTGACAACAAATTGGTCTTATCGTCGACAAACTCATACAAATGGGGATACCATGTAGAAAAATCATAGTTCCATTTTAAATATCTTTGGATGTACCTAATGTAAAGTAGAATCCAATATTTATTTTTGTTTATTTCGGCAAAGCCTAACGAGCTTAGAATTTGTTTTTTTTTTCAGGAAAGCTTCTCTTAACTGAGTCACGCCGTGGAAAGCCTGTGCTCATCCTCTCTGGCTACAAATACTCTTTCAAAGATTATAGACCTTTGGGCAGTGCTAAGAAAAGATGGCGTTGTGCAACCCATAGCTTACGTGGCGGCTGCAAAGCGACGCTGTACACATATGGCGAGTGTAACACCGTCCATGGTGTACACAACCATGGGCCAGTTTGTTAGATCCATTACCTAGTAGGTACCACAAGGACGTATAAAAAGGAACAAGTTATTCACCACGGTATGTTTGTGGCAACGCGTCAACAGATGCCGCTATTCTGCCAATAGATACTCTGCGAATAATAAATCCATATCTCCATACAATGATAAAACGTGCTATCGATATTTTCACTGGACTTTGCACATACTCCATTTCCAATAACCTCCAGGAAAAATGTCTGGTGGAAAACCACGGGCCCATTTATTAGAAATTTGTAAGTAAAATAATAGGTTAGTTAGTAGGTAAGTACAAACATTAAAAACTGGCGATTCTAATTGTATGTAAAGATCGTATAGAAAAGTATAGGTACTGAAAAAACTGTCGAAGATAAACTAATCGGCTCTATCCTAGGAATAAATAACATTGAATTTTGTGAATATTTCGTTTTGTTTATTAGAACCTGTTATAAAACACTGTTAAAACAACTAAGTATGTAACGATGTCGACTTCATCGTCCATATCAACCTCCTTGCCATCAACTTCAACCTCATCGTTAGCGTTAATCTCATCTCATTTCGTATTGGCATCTTCATTTCTTCATTTAAATTCAAAATCATGTTCCCATTCCATTTCAAAATTTCATTATTCCATTAATTTCATTGTTTTATTTGTATTTTCACTTTTTCTCTGTATTTTGTCTCGAACGGACGTCTCCCGGTCACTTTTATTTCCTACTACCTATTTTCTGTGTTACTATTTGTGTTCTTTTCCTTAAAATATATTACTTAACAACAAATTCTTCTATTACTTCATCTGCGCACTATCCTAGAACCCTGCTAGCCGGCAATAGAGGACAGACTGTAGCAAGTATATGTGGAATGTAAGCGTTACTTTTTTCTACCAAGGATTAATTTGAAATTCATCCAATGGAGAGAGAGGGAGCTAGTAGTCCGATTTCTTTAGCCTAATGTGACATAATGTTGCTGCCACTTTTTTAATGCAGGTTTTCCTTGTTTCTGTGGTGTGATCACATTACAAACATTTTT
Source organism: Hofmannophila pseudospretella (assembly GCA_947369225.1). NCBI lineage: Eukaryota > Metazoa > Arthropoda > Insecta > Lepidoptera > Oecophoridae > Hofmannophila > Hofmannophila pseudospretella. Next base: position 3,475,606 of record OX376321.1, on the reverse strand, counting down.
ATAAAATGGCCTCTGCAGTTTGCATTTTGCCAATGTCACGTAGAACAAAACACTCGAAACGTCGAGTATTCGTATTTGTGGGTTACAATTTAATGCTTATTGTCATTATAAGTGTCAGTCAGTTGTCAGACTCTTGCGCGATTTATTTTATAAAAACACTAATGGCAAACTTCAAAATCTCTAATCTAAATAATAAACTTTACAGGTGATCCAGAATTTGTATCAAGCAGACGAGGCAATCGACTTATCAAAATGGGAGGCTACTTCTACACCATTCATATTACTCGACGTATCGATGACCACATCACGAAGATCAGATGGCGCTGCTCCACACATCATGGCACAACTTGCTGCAAAGCTACCCTGTGCACTATTAATGACATCATCGTTTCTCGTAATACTGTACATAACCATTATCCTGATTATTGACATCGAACTATATCAAAGGGGTTTGAAGATTTTACTATAGAGATTTTACGTCACGTTTCCCAGATATAAGTTATCTAAGTGCACCTCAGTAAACATCTTGACATCTTATATTTTGGAAACGTGACACTTTAGGATTTTGTTATATATCGTTTTTTATTATATTCAGTTATCGATTTGTATAAGATTTATGCGTGGCTGCCAATTTGGATTTTGTTTTCAATTGGCGAAGTAGGTAAGCCAAAATCTTCAAATTAAAACTTCTTCAAATTTCTATGTATATTTTTAACAGGTGCTTCAGAAGTGTCTTAATTCTTAACTATTTACTGTACACTAAGTGCCACTTACAAAAAAATGCTACTTACCACTTGTACATTATTTATGCTGCCACACAAAAGTACCACTTACACTTAAACTTGACTATTATTAAGTAACCCACCTACCCGTAGCATGTTTTGTATATGATAAACATTATTATTATATCCTTGTTATTCTTACAGGCGAATTCGTGTACAATAGGAGAGGAATTCGGCTCATCAAGCTAGATGGCTACTACTATTCTGTCCATTTGACAAGGAATATCGGCCAAGGCCTGACTAAAACCAGATGGTACTGTCACAAGAACCACTCTAAGGGCTGCAAGGCTGTCCTTCATACTATCGGAAACGAAATTGTTTCATCTAAAACTGAACATAATCATAAAGCCAACGCGGAGGACAGTAATATACGCGGAAGACAGTAGTCTTTACATTACTGCGCCCGTCCACCCGCACCACCAGCTCGTTCCGCTCCAACTCCTACTGCATTCTTCCACTTCTTTCCTTTTATGGATGCCTAGTACTTTCAGCTTGACAGCAGTAATTGGAATGTGATTTTTTTCGATTTGTTCGCATTATTTGAGAAAAGCACTATACAAGCATCGGCGGAAATAAATTGGCCTCGGATAATTAAATTAAAAAAGCATCGCCTTCGGCTTGGCCTTTCTATACAATCCTCCTCTGGCCTCTGGCCTCTGCAGTACTACACTATTACACTTTACTGAATTCAGTCAAGTTTATAAGCTTTCAAGTTATATTATACACATACTTACATAGCTACCTAAACCTACCTCAATTAGGTGAACAAGAATAGGAATAAGTAGAGTTTAAAGTAGGTACCTATATGTAGACTATGTAGTAGTGAATAGATTATGTAGTATTAATTAAATAAATGAGTGTATTTGCAATAAGGATTTATTTTGCCATAATAATGAAAATAATGTTTGTTTGCCAATAAATAAAATGATGATAAATCATTTTTCATTATAATATGTTTGAATTATTATACTTAGTATATAAGATCCTTCGTTAAAAATAATTAACTCATAAAAAAATTGAGAAATATGTGTTTTCTACTATTCTACTTTAATTATTAAACCTTTTTCAGTGCAATACATGACATCGATACGTGGACACCCTTTATTGGTACTGAATGGTTACAAATACTCTATGAACACCAACCTGGGCTATAATAAAAAGCGCTGGTTGTGTTCCACAGGCAGTGGCGGCAGGCGTTGTAGAGCTGTGGTCATTACCGTTGATAATGCGGTTGTCAGGGTCAAAGGTAACCATAATCATAGCCCAAAGTACATAATATGAACCTATTTTCACCTTCCAGCGAGAGAAAGTGTTACACTTTCAACGTATACTTTTACAAGCACTTTATTAGTACGAAAGGGTGCATATACTTTATGAATACCACCCTGGGCTATAATAAAAAGCGCTGACAGTGGGGGCAGGCGTTGTAGAGCTGTGGTCATTACCTTCGATAATGCGGTTGTCAGGGTCAAAGGTAACCATAATCATAGCCCAAAGTACTATTTTTCACCTTCCAGCGAGATGATGTGTTAGACTTTCAACGTATACTTTTACAAACACTTTATTAGTACGAAAGGGTGCATATACTTTATGAATACCACCCTGGGCTATAATAAAAAGCGCTGACAGTGGGGGCAGGCGTTGTAGAGCTGTGGTCATTACCGTCGATAATGCGGTTGTCAGGGTCAAAGGTAACCATAATCATAGCCCAAAGTACTATTTTTCACCTTCCAGCGAGATGATAACCTTTCAACGTATACTTTTACAAACACTTTATTAGTACGAATGGGTGCATATACTTTATGAATACCACCCTGGGCTATAATAAAAAGCGCTGGCTGTGTTCCACTGGCAGTGGCAAACGTTGTTGAGCTGGGTCATTACCGCGGATGATATGGTTATCATGGTGAAAAGTAACCATAACAATAGCCCGAAGTATATAATATAAACCTATACTTTTACGCGACAATGCGAAGCAAGAGAGCGTCGGTGGCGTCGTGGTTATCGAGCAGTCCTATTTTATTCATTCAATGAATTTTAAGAAATTAAATGATATGACAACGTTTTAATAGGCAGCCATTACATACAGTCAATTTGTCTATGAGTTATACTTATATCTATGCATCTATATACTAACAGGGCAACGTTCGTTCCATTACCTGACAGTTATGTTTAATTTAATTGACATAATATAAAATTGACATGTATTTTTCCATACAGTCAATTTGTCTATGAGCTATACTTATATCTATGCATCTATAGACTAACAGGGCACGTTCGTTCCATTACCTGGCAGTTATGTTTAATTTAATTGACATAATATATAATTGACATGTATTTTTACATACAGTCAATTTGTCTATGAGCTATACTTATATCTATGCATCTATAGACTAACAGGGCACGTTCGTTCCATTACCTGACAGTTATGTTTAATTTAATTGACATAATATATAATTGACATGTATTTTTACATACAGTCAATTTGTCTATGAGCTATACTTATATCTATGCATCTATAGACTAACAGGGCACGTTCGTTCCATTACCTGACAGTTATGTTTAATTTAATTGACATAATATATAATTGACATGTATTTTTACATACAGTCAATTTGTCTACGAGCTATACTTATATCTATGCATCTATAGACTAACAGGGCACGTTCGTTCCATTACCTGACAGTTATGTTTAATTTAATTGACATAATATATAATTGACATGTATTTTTACATACAGTCAATTTGTCTACGAGCTATACTTATATCTATGCATCTATAGACTAACAGGGCACGTTCGTTCCATTACCTGACAGTTATGTTTAATTTAATTGACATAATATATAATTGACATGTATTTTTACATACAGTCAATTTGTCTATGAGCTATACTTATATCTATGCATCTATAGACTAACAGGGCACGTTCGTTCCATTACCTGACAGTTATGTTTAATTTAATTGACATAATATATAATTGACATGTATTTTTACATACAGTCAATTTGTCTATGAGCTATACTTATATCTATGCATCTATAGACTAATAGGGCACGTTCGTTTCATTACCTGACAGTTATGTTTAATTTGATTGACATAATATATAATTGACATGTATTTTTGTATATGTAAATGTATGTATGGTTATTATGACATTGTTAAATTATGAATAATTGTTTTGTACAATTTCTCCGGCCGTATTGATTTTTTTTTTGTCGGCCTATAGTACACCTTAGTATATGCTGCATAATACATGAGTATATAATAAAAATATGTCTATGTCAAGTATTTTCCATATATTACATGCAGTTAGAGTAGAAAGCGATAGTCTCTTTCAAATACGAATTTAATGTTTAATTGTCTCATAGAGTTTGTACACAGTCTTGGTCCAACTTCGAGAAATATAAATCTGTTTTACGTCATTTAATTAAATAAATGCTCAAAAAAGGACCGTTTCTTAACTGTACATTAATTTTGTGAAATTATAATACGTAAACATATACCTTTGTTAATTTCGAGGAATATGTATAAATACATCACGGTTTTCTAGTTTTAATGGTGCGAATTAAAATTTAAGATTTGATTAAGTATGGCAATATGAAAAAATAAACAATTTTGTGATCGAGTTGTTTATTTTTTGCCCCCGCTCTTACAAAACTTGAAATGAGTCCTTTGCTGTAATCTATGATCATTGGACAATAATTTAAAATATAAGATAATTGTGAAAAGACAAGTAAATATTTTTTCTAAATCGAACTGCCAATTTGAATTTATTTTCCAAATTATTTTGTATTTCTATTTTGTAACACGTTACATAAAGTAACACATTTTTTTCACTCGCGTTTATCATAAAACTTGCCTTCGCCTCGTGTTACGAACTAAATACCTACTCGTACACATGATTTATTAATGATTTGATGAACATGTAAAAGGATGTGTAATATAAATTTTGTATGTTTTTCAATAAAAAAAAAACAATAACGTTCACAATATTTTACGGTTTTCATCAAGCTTTGGAAGCTTACATAATGCTTTAATTGAAAATCTATGTTTCCAAAGTAAATTACTTCGTGAATCCTAGCTTACGTCTTAAAAATTCTAAACTCATTTTAATTGAAATAAATATTTTCTATGTTTATGCATTATTGTATATTCATTACTTTTAATCGTTTTCAGTACAATACATAACATCAACACGAGGAAAGCCAATGCTAGTTCTCAAAGGGTACAAATACGCGATGAGTAATGGCAGCAGGAGCCCTAAAAAGCGCTGGCAGTGTACGAAAGGCAGTGGCGCCACCCGCTGTAAAGCAGCTGTCATGACCATCGATGATGAAATCGTCAGTGTAAAGGATATACATAATCATGAGCCAAATGCAGGAGTTTAGAAAGTTGTGTGTTTTACAGCTTAGTGTAGTTGAATGCTTAGTATATAAATTTATCATAGACATACATACTTATTAATGAGGAAGATTATTTTTAATAATAAAAAAATATGAATAAAAAGATAACGTTTACAATTTTTTACATACCATGTTTTTTAATATTTGAATCTAGATATTGTAATAATTACTTTTTATTAACAGCATTATTTTTATTCATATTCATACTTACTTACTTACTCCGCTGGCGCAGCGACCCGAAGTGAATCTTGATCATATTGTAACGATGTCGACTTCATCGTCCATATCAACCTCCTAGCCATCAACTTCAACCTCATCGTCAGCGTTTATCTCATCTCATTTCGTATTGGCATCTTCATTTCTTCATTTAAATTCAAAATCATGTTCCAATTCCATTTTTAAATTTCATTATTCCATTAATTTCATTGTTTTATTTGTACATTCACTTTTTATCTGTATTTCGTCTCGAACGGACGTCTCCCGTCCTACTACCTATTTTCTGTGTTACCTACTATGTGTTCTTTTCCTTAAAATATATTATTTAAAAACCAATTGCTTCCATTACTTCATCTGCGCACTGTCCTAGAACCCTGCTAGCCGGCAATAGAGGACAGGATGCAGCAATATGAATAGGTATATGTATAATATATATGTATATCTTGTATTCATATTCATACCTATCTATATTTATTTTTGCTCCATTACAAGGTCTTGTTGTCTATGCAAAATAGTGTTATAAATAAGTAAATTATTAAATAAAAAGCAACTAAATTCACATGAAATGAAATAAAATAAAATAGTCACATTCACACAATCCAGTAAAAAATTAAAATGTTATTGGCTCTATTGTAATTATAGATATTTTTATGTTTATTTTTATCATTTTATTTTCAATCACCATTCTGCCACAACATTTCTGTATACCCAATGGTTAACTGGTATATAACGCTGCAAGACGTTAAGTTCGCCTTGTACATATTTTTAGTGTATAATGATGGCGGTTGAAGACTACTTTCAACAACCAGAAAATTTTAATACATAAGAGATTTTATGAAAAAGTCTGGCACCTGGTGTCGTGACTGATGTCATCAAAAAAACTTAACATAAATAGGTTGACAGTGAACTATTTACATTTATTACTACGTATATACGTCTTGTTCGCCTCAACTCTCGGTGCGCTATCATCCGTATAAAAAAACATATTTTTTAATTATTATTTTATCCTTTTATCAAGTTATTTAAATTAAAGCATAACGTTTTATATCATTACTTTTTACAGCTTAATGTTTTACCGCCGTGAGTTTTTTCAAAGTTTTTAATTTTGTCTTTTTATATATAAAAAAATGGAATATTTTCAGTTTGCTACGCAACATCACAGCGAGGCCATCGTATGGTTCAACTGAACGGTTACAAGTACTCACTGTTGCGAACAAACGGGCAGAAAAAGCGCTGGCAGTGTACTAGTACAACCTGGAATGGTGGTCGTTGTATAGCGTATGTGGTTACCATCGCAGATAAAATAGTACGTGCAAACGGTGAACATAAACATAACAGACCTATTAAAATAAATAACTAACAATTGATAAAAAATATATATATTTTTATTAATTTTTTTTACCCTAAGTGAAACTGCGCCACTCCCAAAAAAATCATTTCTCCAGAATAATTCTTTTTAATTTATTTAAAAAGTGGACAGTAGAATTGTTCCATAGATAAAGAATGGTAAAAGTTGTCACTTTCACACATTCATTTTCTATTTTTCATTCATTTCATTCTATGACGATTGAGGATATTAAAACATTATTTAAAAAATCTAGTAAGTATATCCGTGATCATCCATAATTTCTCCTGAATTAAGTTATTTATTTAAAAGTGTACAGTAGAGTTGTTCCATGGATGATGAATGATAAAAGTTATTACTTTACACACATTCATTCATTCACGTCGGTGGCACAGTGGCTTAGACACCTGACACCTGACTCCCTGCTTGAGGTCCGGGTTCGAAACCGTGCAGAGTGCCATGTACGAATGAATTTTTCGAAGACTTGCGTACATTTACCGACTATTCTAACAGTGAAGGAAAACATCGTGAGGAATCCTGCACACTGAGATGACCACTGTGTAAAATAGGGTAGGCACAAAAGATCCTCAAGGGTCGAAGTGCCGCTGGGATTATTCCCGGCCCCCTATCATAAGATAACACATTAATTACTTATTAAAAAATGTATTCCATCCGTGACACATTTTTTTTTTATTTGTTTATAATTCTACTGTTCACTTTTATATCACAGGTTTTAATCAATAAAATGCCCTAATTTTACACTTTTGAATCATAGTTTTAGTTTTTTTCCAGTTTGCTACGCAACATCACAGCGAGGACATCCTTTGGTTCAGCTGAACGGTTTCAACTACGCACTGAAGAGAGCAACGGATTCGGGACGGCGGAAGTGCTGGCAGTGTACCTGTTCGACCTGGAGTGGTGGTCGTTGTATAGCGTTTGTTGTTACCATCGCCGACAAAATCGTACGTGCAAACGGTGAACATAATCATTACCGGCCTAATAAAAGAAATAACTAACAATTAAGAAATTGTTATTTTTAACGCAGTAACCCTCAGTGCTGGCGGTGTTCCAGTAGCTATAATGGTCGCCGTTGTAAAGCTTCTGTCGTTACAACGGACGACAATATCTTACTAGTGTACGGTTAATTACAATTGATAAATTATTATTTTTTAAAGCAGTAACCCTTAATGAAACTAGCGACAATTTCGAAAAAAAATAATTTCTCCTGAATTAAGTCATTAAAAAAGTGGACAGTAGAATTGTTCCATAGATAAAGAAGGCTAAAGCTTTCACACATTCATTTTCTATTTTCCATTGTCTATTCACTATGACGATTGAGGATACTAAAACGTTATTTAAAAAAAAACTATTAAGTACATCCGTGGCACAATTGTATTGTCGACGTTTTTGATGAATGTCTTATTTAATGCTTATTTTTTACTGGTTTTACGATTTTCGTTAAAAATTATACTAATTGTATCAATAAAACGCTAATTTTGTATTTTAAATTCCGTTTTTATTTCCAGTTTGCTACATAACATCACAGCGAGGCCATCGTCTGGTACAACTGAACGGTTACAATTACTCACTGAAGAGAGCAACAACGGGGCGGCGGAAGTGCTGGCGGTGTTCCAGTAGCTATAATGGTCGCCGTTGTAAAGCTTCTGTCGTTACAATGGACGACACGATCATACAAGTGTACGGTCAACATAAACACAATCGTCATTCATCTAAGAAAAAATTGAAAAAAACCGTTTTATAACGACATAAAAAGACGTGAAAGAAGATAATGCCTTATTGTTCGATAATTGTCAACTCGAAAAAAGGAGTCAATGCACTGAGAAAAATGTTTTTACCATCTATGTTCCGGGGCTATGAGCTCCTAAAGAAAAACGCCTTATTACGAAATAGATCCATATTATTGTTATAATGCCTTTTATGTTCGCTAATAATAAAACGAGTTAAATTTAATTTAATTATTATACAATAACTAACAACATTATCGGTATTGTAACTACCGGAACCCTCGTAGTGCCTACCTTTCCTCCACTCCCCTCGCACATCCTAGGTCCGGGAACTTTCAGTATGTTTCACAGAAGAGATCTGTCTTCCGAGATACAGGAACTTCCTAGTTCGGTGGTCAGCGTTTATTGTAAACTAACTTGTTGCTCACTAATTTTATTTAGTTTAGTTTACCTACTAACTAGTCCAAATTCAGCGCTGAAGTCAATAATGTGTTTCAAGCATTTCCGTCCACCGCGACATCCCTGGAATGCCGGTTTCTAGTATCGGTGCTAGTACTAGAAACCGGCATTCCGGGGATGTCGCGTACTTACTGATTCCATCATGACGGTACGGAAGTAGTATGGAAGCGAGTTATCGAATCACTATTTTTGCTTCATTCAGGATATCTGGTGGCGAATAAACAATGTCTTTTTTACTTCTATCACTAGATCTACTCATTTTTAATAAAAATAATATTAATGAATGTCAAAAGTAGTCAATTTAAAAAAAATAAGTATTTGGCTGGCTTCGAGACTGGAACTATTTATTCCCAGGCTTAAAATTCAAATGTATGGAGCACATTTCCAAAATATAATATTTAGGTTTTTAACCACTGCATTAATTTTCCAGTGCAATATGTGACATCGAAACGGGGAAATATTCTGATACAACGGAACGGGTACAAATACTCACTCATCTATAGTTCCAACGTTAGGAAGCGCTGGCAGTGTTCCAGTGGCCGAGTTGACAGACGTTGTAAAGCTTCTCTGATTACTATCAACGATGAAATCATGTATGCGGACGATTGCCATAACCATAATCCACCTGTTGGATTCTGCAAACAATATACTAAAGGCAATTAAACGCTTAGTTTGTATACACGGATACACCAATTGTAATCAGAAATTATTTAACTTATAGGTATGCTCATAAATCGAAGAGCGTCGGTGGCGTCGTGGCTAGGACGTCGGACTCCCCTACGGGAAGTCCGAGTTCGAAACCATGCAATGTCATGTACCAATGAGTTTTTCAGTTTTTTCGAAGGACTTACGAGCATGTACCGACTGCTCTGACACTGAGATAACCAGTGTGTGAAATGGGTAAGGCAATGGCAAACCACCGCATTAAATCAAGAGTCGTTATATGTGATTAATTCCTTACGACCACGACCCTTAGCAATGAGGAATACGACTTAGAAGAAGAAAAAGATGCTCATAAATGGAGGAGGATCATCCAGAAGGTTTGAGGAAGCATTGAGGATTACGACACGAGGAGAAGGAGGATGCTAATATTTATTAAAGAAAACAGCATGTATTTTTTATAATAAGATAATTTTCAACTATGTATAATGTATGTGCTCGGGGTGTTCCACCACAATAATCCAAAGGTGGATTCAAAGAAGGACGCTTCCGTCGCAGTCTCGTGCCTTAGTCTTAGTAGTTTGAGCCTTTGTCATTATCTGCTCGAATCTATGATCCATTAGATTAAATTCTAAAGTATAGGTAGTTTCGTATAGGTATTATTTATGTATGTTACTTCACTCAACGGTTAAGCTAGGCTTTTCAGTGGGGCAATGCTCTAGTAAGCTTATGGGGGTGGGGGCTCTTTACATGTCATATTTGCTCTTTATAATAGTTGTAAATTGTGTTGTCATTAATATTAATTTAGTTGTTATTATTTTATAATATAGTGTACAATAAAAATTATTAAAAAAAATATATTTAAGAGTAGTACAAATATTGCCTAAATGTTTTATAATTTTCTACCTTCTAATTCTATCTAGCTAATAGCAAGTATTCGTCTACTGAAGACATGTGTAAAGTAGATAGGGTCCTCCCAAAGCACACTAACTTAAAATTACTAAATTAAGTTTATTTTTATGTATTGATTTGGTTTTTAACTGCTTTATTAATTTTCCAGTGAAATTTGTGACGTCACAACGGGGACATCCTTTGTTACAACGGAACGGGTACAACTACTCACTTGTCTATACATCAAACTCTAGAAAGCGCTGGCAGTGTTCCAGTGGCCGCGGAACCAATCGTTGTAAAGCATCTATCGTTACCATTAACGACGAAATCATATCTGTGGATGATCATCATAACCATAAACCACCTGTTGGATCCAGCAAATAGGATAACAAAGGAAATTAATTAATTATACCCTGAACAATAATTAAAAAAACACTCGCCTGGAGGGCAAGTTTTATAATATGTTTGTAGTCCGCTAAGAAAAAATCATTTAATGTCGCAATATGGCATCACCATATTGCGACATTAAATGATTTTTTTTATATCTTTTTGTTTCTGGTCTGGGAATAATAATGGAATCATACTACAGCGGACAACACATTACGATATACACCGTGTTTTTTTTTTGGTTATGCATTAACTTCGACACTGTACTCAGAACACCGAAGTAATCATTTTCTATATTATCACATTAAATGTTACAAATTAAATACCTTGCCTTAAGTTACCTAGCTGGCAACGTCGCATTTTAAACTTGACAATCATGACATTGTTATGCATGAGTCATGACACGTGCAAACGAAAAGTAAATAGTTTGTTAGTGTTTTGTTTCAGGTTTTCTTATAGGCATGAATAAAGACCCTTACTCATTATATAGCTCTATTAAATGTAGTGAAATAAAATAGCAAGTAACTCGAAAACCAAAGTGTTTGGCGAAGTTAATGTATATCCTCCGGAACAGCTTGTATAATTATCCTACAAGTACATTGTCGTTTTAACTCATTCGACATGTTCATTCAAATGTTAAGGAATCATAACAAAAACTTATAGCGAAATGGTTCCATAGAGGAGCTTGATGTGCTTCTACTATACATATTCATGGATTAAGAATATTCTATTAAACTGTTATAATTATAGTTCTTTATAAGTTGAAAATGTAATTTAATAAAAAATAACATTTAAAAAAAAACGTAGTTAACTACTTAGGTACTAATAAAATTATTTATAACCTTATAACGTGTTCCATTGTTTTAAGAAACGAATATAGTTTTTTATACTTAATTTTTTTTTACTTCTAGAAATGCTACTTAAAACATTTTTCCTTTCTAGATTTACTTGTTTATAACAGTGTATACTGTTAAATTGTTATAAATAAGTTTTTATATTTATTATTATTTATTTATTTATTATTGTTGTGTACATATTAGGTTTTACTATTTACTAATCTTCGCGCCCTGAAACCAGAAACTGGTTTGTCTGGGCGCTGCACAATCCACTCAATTAAATGAAACACCAAATATAAAATCAACTTAACACATACAAATCAAAAACATGACGGTAGGTAAAAAAATTGATAACGGCAGGTAGGCATCTATCACGGGAGCGCACGGCGCGGCGGCCGACAGTTGCTCGAGAAACTGGTCTTCATTACGTACCTTTTTCATGCATACAGGAAATATAAGTAAGTTAATTGTTAGACAATTAAAAAAATTACATAACGAGTTATCAAAAAAGGATAGGTAAAAGAGTTGTCAATAGGATGCTTTTGGTACGTAATTATTAGGTAATCTGTACGTTTATAATCTGCGTTTACGAAGAAAAAATGACTTTGCATACAATTCCACAATATAGTGTACTCTATGATATTTTCGGTTGGGCTTTAACTATAGATATATCCTTTTGCACGTAATAGATAATGCTTTATTTTTCAGTTCAATTCGTTACTTCTCGACAAGGAACTCGCATGATTTTATACAATGGGTACACGTACTCAGCAAACCATAAAGGAAGTAATCCGAAAGTGCGTTGGAGGTGTTCCAAACTCAACCATTTTAAGTGCAGAGCTGTTTTATACACACAAGATGACGTCATAATATCTGCAAAGAATGTTCACACACACCCACCTCTACACTTTAGTTGATTTAAGGAATTTTTGACTATTTTTATTGTTATTTCGCTTCGAAATCAGTTTTTGATTTATGTGTAATTGTTTTTGCATTATGATTTTTTTTTAACACTTACATCGCTGGCGCAGCGACCCGAAGTGGATCTTGGGCTCCGATACCAAAGAGCGCTATCGTTCTAAATCCTCTATTAATTTTTAATAGTGTCATAATAATATTATTATATTAGGTTAAGTAGGTAGCAAATTATAACGTGTTCTAAATAAATGTTATTAAAATAATAATTATTTAATAGTTTTAGTCAGCCCTTATCTGATAATATGAAACACTTACTGTTGTTTGCTAAGTTGGCTCTCAAAGTGAGGGCTGACTCTAATAATACTAACGAGGCTGACATGGTCACCTTGTCGTGTCTAAATTCTTTTTTATTTCCTAATTATATCCTCACTTAAATTCTTACTCTATCACAGTATCTGTGAATAAAACTAATTAATTTTCTATTTTACAGTGAAATACTTTACTTCTAAACGTGGATTTACGATGATAAAATATGAAGGATACGCCTACAGACCCATACCCTCAAAAGGGTCGAAGGTTCGCTGGAGATGTTCCGTTCATTCATGTAGAGGGCTCATCTACACTATTGATGACGTAGTGATACAACAGAAGAATCAACACAGTCATCCACCGCGGTAATATAAAAAATAAATAAATAATAAAGTAAAAAACCACATACTTACCGTTACCGTAAGAAAATTTACAACTTTAGCAATAATCTCACCCGCCTCATTGTAGGGGCGTTCACAGGCCATTTTGGCACTAAGAGCCTCCTACACAAGACGAGACTGGCAGACAATCCCACCTGTAGAGCCTGTGGTGACACCGTTGAGTCAGTGGAACACATGCTGTGCGAATGTGACTCATTGGCTGGAAAGCGTATAAGTCTTCTGGGGGTAGCCTACCCGAAACCAGAGGACTATAGGCTCCTTCCTGTAAGCTGTATAGCGTTCTTGATGCAAAGCATCTTTAAGGAACAGGAAGGAGACTAAGGTAAGGGGTGAGCACAAAATATCCCTAAGGGTCGAAGTGCCGCTGGGGTTATCCCTGGCCCCCTGTCGTAAGATAAGATACCGTTAGGTACCGATTAGTACCGATGGACCGAGCACAATATACATTGTTGTCAAAGTATAGAATATTCTTTTATTAGAATCTAAATATACCACCAAAATGTATACACTAATTTTCCAATTGTGGAAAATATTTACGCGACATTCGGAAATTACGCTGCCGTACTTCGGCAGCTAATAATTTAGTATGGAGATTTCAGCCAGGCGTGTTGCAGGTAATTTAACCTTTATGTGACTGAGAAGGTAGGTACCTTTTCCGTTTTCGAACCAATTTTTTAACTAGTTTTTGCAGATGTAGCTTTCTGTGGCTCAGTGACATCTCAAGATAGTTCATAAACTGCATGTTATTGCATCTTGTACTCAACTAGTAACATTTATTCTATAAGAAAATACCGTTTGAAGTTTTTACCCTTTACATGACGTTAAAGGTACCCCTGTACCCACACAATATAAAATGACGTGAAAGTATATAATTAGACGTTTATATATAATTATTATAATTCCTTTGCAATCATTATATACAGTAAATCACATTAAATCACATTAAATTACATTAAATCACATTAAATTACATTAAATCACATTAAATTACATTAAATCACATTAAATTACATTATATCACATTAAATTACATAAATTATAATTTAAGGTTCTATTATTGTATAAATTAAATTAAAAATAATTTTGTTGGATAAGGTGAATAAAATTAATGAATTTTCTGTTTTACAGTGGTATACTTTACTTCTAAACGTGGAAGTTTGATGATAAAATATGAAGGATACGCCTACAGACCGATACCCTCAAAGGGGCCGAAGGTTCGCTGGTTATGCTCCGTTAATTCATGCAGAGGTGTCCTCTACACTATGAATGACGTCGTGATATTTCAGAAGAATGAACACAGTCATCCACCGCAGTAAGATACAAATAAAATACTTAATATTGCATTAAACAAAAGATTTATTACAAGTTTACTTATCGTTAGGTACCGATGGATCCAATACAATCTGCATGTCAAAGTACAGAATATTCTTTTATTGGAATCCATCCAACCAATGTATACTTATTTTACAATTGTCGAAAGATGTACCGTACCTTAACCTAGCTACACACCATGCGGAAATTACGCCGCCAAACTTCGGCGGCGAATAATTTAGTATGGGATTTCAACCAGGTGTCTTTCAACAGGTAACTTAAAAAGCTAGGCGTAATTTTGACATGGTGTGTCCCTACTCTAATCTAAGTACCTAACTATATTATGTAGGTATGTATATTAAAAATAGTTATTTGTCTTATACTAGTCCGTAGGAGCCTACGCGTATAAATTACTATTTAATTACGCAAACTCTGTTTGTACTACAACTACAGTAGAAACTGCTGTTTAATGATAATTAATTTTAATAATTAATTAGTTTTAAATCAATCTAATAACCACATTCTCACCAATATTGTAAAACAACAAAAGTATGATGTTTTGTTCGTGTGTCAGTAAGTAAGGAACGCGCCAAGGGACACACATTTTTTCTTCATCTAAGTTCAAACGGCTCAACGTAAATCTGGAAATGTATGTAATTTTTTTATTAACCTGTGTAAATGTGATGTACATTTCCTTTCTTTTTAGGTCTAAGACTTAGGGCTCTAAAATTAAACATAATATTTTTAATACGTAATAATAGCCCTATTATTATAATTCTAAAATTAATAGTTTTTCATTAATTAAAATTGTTATAATTAACTAACTTATCATATACTCATAATACATAAATAATAGTACTATACTACACATTTGTACTTAACCTATATTGTAAAGTTTGTTTCTTTTCTTACTAACTTATCGAAACTAAGTTAAAATTAAATTAAAATTGAAATTGTTACACTGTAACTGTTTATTCAAAATAAAATAATACTAAAGTAACACTAAAATAAATGCTTAAGCTAAAATTACAAAATAACTAACTATTTTACAAGTAAAAGACCTGGCCCAGGTCGCTCGCTCAGGGAGTGTCCCGAGGAGGCTGGCGGCGTTGCCCCGCTGTATAGCGAGGCTTATACGCTGAGCAAAGTAGAGGCCAGCCTTCTGGTCCCGGGATGTCTCTACGAGGCGCTTGGCTAGTAACTGTAACTTAGAATAATACTAATTAATTTCCTGTTTTGCAGTGCAATACATTACTACTAAAAACGGAAATACAAGGATAAAATATGAAGGATACATCTACAGACCGATACCATCAAAGGGTCCGAAGGTTCGCTGGAGATGCTCCAATGCTTCATGCAGAGGTCTCCTCTACACTATTGATGACGTCGTGATGATTCAGAAGTATAAACACAGCCATCAACCGCGGTATTATTAAAAAAATACAAAATAATAATAAAAAATAACCTAGGTACCGATGAACCCCACACAAACTGCATTATTGTTTTTAAAGAACATAATATTCTTTTATTATGGAATCTAACCATATAATGGTATCGAAAAATGTACCTAAGCCTAGCGACATGGTATAAGTACCATGCGGAAATTACGCCGCCGATCTTCGGCGTCTAATAATTTAGTACGGGGAACTCAGCACATTTCAGTCAGGTGTTTCGCGGGTAACTTAAAAAAGCATTGCGAGTGTAACCGTGTCGAATATGGCGGCGTATTTTCGGCATGGTGTGTGTGTTACTACACTAACTTAAATACCCTTTTATTTCAGGTAAATATGTATATTTAAAAATCTTAATTTGTATTAGACTAGACCGTAAGAACCCGTCTACACGTAGCCTACGTGTAGACGCAATTGCGCAAACAATTTGTACAAACTGTTTGCGCGTTTGTATAATGACAAAGATTCGAGTTAGTGGAGATTTTTTTTAAGTGTCTGTTCTGTATTATTTAAGTTAGAATTAAACCACTTATTAGTCTGTATTTGATGTCTGACTCGATTGTAGTTATTTTAAGGTATCATTTTATTTTTAACATTAATTGAAATAATAATAAAAAATATTAAAAACGTGTATATATAATAATTCCCTGCAAAATTTCTTATATCTGACGAAGGTCAGATAAATAGGTCGGGTTGGTGTAGACCAACCAAAACCAGAGGACTATAGGCTTCCTACCTGTAAGCTGTATAGCGCCCTTGATGCAAAGCATCTTTAAGGAACAGGAAGGAGACTAAGGTTAGGGGTGAGCACAAAAGATCCCTGAGGGTCGAAGTGCCGCTGGGGTTATCCCTGGCCCCCTGTCATAAGATAAGATAAACTGGTTAAGTTAGGTTGAAATTTCGATGATAATATCAAAGATTCCGATTTAAATAATGTCAAAGTCTCCACAAAAAAATTAAAAGTAGGTACGAGTAAGCCTATAGAAGAAACACATCATATAGTAATTACGGCGCTAAAATTCGGCTGCGAATACATGCGATCATATGTAATATTATATACATATGCGATTTCGGCGACCTAATTTTAGCCTGGTGTATCAAAACATTGTGAGAGTAATTAAACCGAATTTTGACAGCGTCATTTCAGCATAGTTTTAAGCCGTAATTCCATTGCGCAACTTCTTACATGCAAAGTACAAATTGTATGCACCTTAAGTAGTAGAAAGGCAAAGTAAAAACTACCTGCATGCAACCTGCAGCTTGCATGCAGGTTGTTTTTACTTATACATATTCTTGCATATTATACATACCTCCTTGAATTACATTGCATATTATGAACATTTCCGTCTCCTCGATAGAAAACATATTTGAAAAAATAAATAATTAACAAAAAAATAGTTAAAGTGATTTTAGTTGCTAAATAAGTACTTAAATTGATTTTAGTCTGTGCATACTTTGCGAGAAATCCCATCTGTCATGTGTGATTGGACTAAATTATTTTCTTTAAACTTAGTCAAGAAATTGAACATCTTTATGCAAAGAATCATCCAAATCGGTTCAGTACTTTTTGAGTAAATCGCGAATGAACATTCACACGTACCATACGTAACATACCATATTCAATGTTTAAAAATAATTTTAAACATTGAATTCTCAGTTGAACCCGTATGGTACGAGTAGTAGTATAAACTACTTGTACTGATAGATTTCCCTTTTAGCTTTCATGGAGACAAAACTTAAACTAGACTTTTTTTTATTTTCAGCTGTATTCGTGACGTCACAGAAGGGTAAAACGATGATAAGGCTGAAGGGGTACACTTACTCAAGTACTCCTGCTAAGGGACCCAAAATGCGCTGGAGGTGCTCCACTCACAATCATCTCGGATGCAACGCGGCTATACATACCCTTGATGACGATATCATTGCCATTAAAGACCAACATACCCACTAATCATCACTTACCTCATCACTGTCTTAGTAGGATTAAAAGTTGATAAGGCTGAACGTACTCTTACCCTTAGTAGATGACCCAAAGTTCGCTGGAGGTGCTGCGCTCACAATAATCTTGGATGTAACATCGACGTACACTTGCTAGTGTTAAGGCCCCTTCAGAGTCCGCCTGGCTAGTGACTGGTCACTAGCCAGTGAAGGGTGTAACCGTTCCATGTAAAGTCTGTCGTCAAATATGTTCGCTTCGGCGTTTATGTGTTTCGGCAGTGTTTAAAGAAGAACCAGTATTTACTAAGCCAGTGTTCTCCATCTTCGGCCTCATCATCACTTAACATCAGGTAGATTGAGATCAAACGCGAGTTTAGTTGTAAATAAAAAATATATTTAAAAAAACCTCCGAGGATACCCACTAAGCCACCTAGTTACCCCTGCTACGGGTCCCAAAACGTGTCCCTTCACAAATATCTTGGATGCAAAGCGCATATACATTACCCCATTGCAACCCACGTCACAGAAGGTCAAATATGTAGATGACAATAAGACTACGGGGAACGGTCCGATAAGGCTGCAGGGGTACACTTACCAAGTTACCCCCAAGTGATCAAGTCAACTCAAGGGTCCCAAAGTGCTCAGTTGGTGCTCTGGATGAAACTCAGATATACATTTTTATGTATTAAAAATAGTTATAGCCGTTTGCTAATTTTTAAGTTCTTATTATGACATTATTTGCAAAACGCAAACATTTACGTTGTATGGCATCTATCTAAAGGATCATCCCAAATTGTATAAAGTATAATCCATTTTTTATTTCATAATTGCCAGGGTATCGGAAGATGTAAAAAAACAAAATTGTAAATCAGGGTTTAGGCATAAAATTAATTAGCATAGATTGTTAATACTTGCGGCTGTTGGTACTTGGTGAAACTTGTAGTACATGATTAGAGTTAAATAATATACTGTTTCATGGGTTTTTACTGTATTTTATTAATTACGACCGGTTTCGTTTACACCTGAAGATGTTTAAATACCTGAAGATGTGTAAACGAAACCAGTCGTAATTAATAAAATACAGTAAAAACCCGTTAAACAGTATATTATTTAAGTCTAATTATAGCATAGATTGTATATAAATTTGTCAACTTAATTTCTCACAGTTTTTGAAAATTAAACTAATACTTACTAGCAACATAGTTTGCTCCAGTATCAATGAGTTTTATTTATTCTGTGTTAGAAATTACCTAATAATTTACATATTTGCAATAAATTTTTCCAAGCAGTAGAGAGAGACATCCTTTAATACCACAACATTCTATACCTTTTGTTAAGTTATCACATTTAAAATTATTTGTATGCTATTCATATCAATGTCAGTCAAACTTAAACACCTTTTGACTACATTAAGTAAGTGTGGTTTCTGTTATTGTGAAAGTTACCACTGTCTACGATATATTTACGATTTATGTGGTAGTAGTGTACAGGTAGTGGTTCCTGTAACAAAACTGACCTGACCTTTTCATTTCAGGCGTGAATTTCCAATTTATTCAGACGCCGAACCGCAAACGATTCCTGATGATCCTCGATGGCCACACCTTCGCTCAAACCACCAGCGACACGCGGTATTGGCACTGCCTCAAAAAAATCAAACGAAATTGCCGAGCGCGACTTCGTTTCGACAACTTTGGCAACGTCAAATTGTACCACAATACTCACAACCACGAACCGATGAAAAATGAAGCTGAATTAGAGGGTACCAGTGAGGATGGTAGGTTGAATTTATTAATTTGTTTTCTTTTTATTTATTTTTTATAAATTGTCTACTACAAACAGGCAGGCGGGCCACCTGATGGTAAGTAGTCACCGTCGCCTAGAGACACGTGCAATACCTTACCATTATTACCTATTACCATTTTTATTACGGAGAGCAGGCGAGTTAACGCGAGCCACCTGATGGTATAATGTTATTAGAGAGTTTTAGATGCGCTGTTAACCTTGAGAAAGGTGAACAAGAGTGTTTAAAATGTTGTTTCGATTTTTGCATGTGAATACGTACCATAATCGCTACCACAATATTTTCACAGATATTTCCAATTATCTATAACCGCACCGCCGCCGCAATTCCAGTTGTTCTGAATTCTTTATAATGGAGTTCCATTATGGAACTACAAAAATGTGCGTTGTAACGCACACTCTATGGATAGATACAACAACGCACATTTTTCAATTCCGTACACTGAAAAAATAGAAGTTTCTCCCGCGCTTTTGTGGCATCCACGTCAGCTTTGTTTCGTTTTGTCTTGCAAATTGTTTTACAGTAGTGCTTTTCTAGTAAGAATGGTGTTTCTTGCTCGAAGAACTTCGACAAGATGTGAATAATGTGTGGGACAGTGAAGTAAAGTCAAGTAAACGCTGCAGCCCGATCTGTACTTGGCTAGATTTTGAAGAGCCATACTGCGTCCGGGACGCCTTCTTCTTTGGTTCGGATGGTGCAGAAGCGTGGAAGATTCTCCCAGAAAGCATTGAAATGTGTCACACCAGCATTTTAATGAAGACTTGAAAGAGTTGTTTACATCAGCCATGGCTGGCTCAAATTCCTTTGCCTAAAAAAAACAACTGAAAAAATAACTTGTTTGATTTAGAGCATATAAAGTAACTTTTTTCAGTTGAACACACTACTTGATAGACATGCTCATATTGAAACCAGTGCTCGTTTGAAGTAAACAATCTTTTATTTCTTATTGTGTAACGTCAACTAATTTACTTAAAACTGTTGCGTTTATTAAACTTTTTTTTTCAGCTGAATATGTTAAGTCTAAAAAAGGCACAAGTTTGTTAAAACTCGACGGTTACACTTTTCGTATAACGAGTAGAACTGGACACAAGAAGTATTGGAGGTGTACAGCGAGACAGCATTTTCAGTGCAAAGCACGAGTTATGACTTATGAAGATAAAATTTTAGTCAAGAAAAGTCGACACAATCATTCGCTTCCAGAAGATACATAAACGCGCCTATATAAATTGATTTTATAAGAAACCTTGTACGCGTAGTTTCGAAATTTTACAACTGTTCGAATTTGTTGCAGTAGGTAAGTGCTTGCCTAATAACGTGAGGTATTCATGCTACAGCGACGATAAACTCCGATCAGAAATATAAAAGCTGTCAAGAGGGTGCTTTTTAAGAGCGTCGGTGGCACAGTGGCTAGGACACCGGACTCCCGTCCGGGTTCGAAACCGTGCAGTACCGTATTTTTCGAAGACTTACGCACATTTACCGACTGCTATAACGGTGAAGGAAACCTGCACACTGAGATGACTGTGTAAAATGGGGTTGGCACAAAAGATCCTCAAGGGTCGAAGTGCCGCTGGGGTTATCCCGGCCCCCCCATTATCAGATAATATAAGAGTGTGTCACTGATACTTCCATAATCTACCTTAAGGAGAACGCTATAAAAAAATTAAATCACATAAAATTCCGCAGCATGGCGCACTCTTTTATAACATGGTCGAGCTTTAGTCGATTTCTACAAAACATTATCTACAGATGTTGTACGGTTTTGTATATTAGAACAGATGTTGTAGTTATAGTTAAAATTAGTCGTTGAGAGCGCAGCAGGAAAAGATCACTTTTAAGTAATGTAAAACGTATAATGAAATAATAATTATAACAATTACTACCAGTGGCGACTTCTCTCTGTCAGTTCTTACTGCTCTCTAAGTAAAATGTTTAAAATTAGTTACACGAGTCGCGGCTTAAGTAGGTTGTCGACTAAGCAATATAAAAATGTACGTGTGTGAACCGTACAGATGTCGGTATAAAATATTGAGTAGAGTTTTATAATTAACCTTTTACATGCTAGTCTTGTTAACTTTAAATTTTATAAGCAGTTTACTGAGCCACGGTACTACACCCGTGAGTACGCGTTAAGTCAAGTCGAGCAATTGTGTCATATGATGACTGGTTGTTTACTTTAATATGTAGCTCAGTGAACTTTTCTATTATGTAAGTAAGTTAGAAATCAAAGTTTACAAAATAAGTGTATTATGTATTGAAAGTCATCAATCAGCATTGAGGATTACTCAGTCTTTTTTGGAAGCGAACGGCCAACATTCGCGATTTAAAGGCATGATTCGGTGATAGACTGCAGACCGCATATAAGTTGCCAAGCGGCAAAGGCTCCAAGTGACACAAAGAGCGATGGAGCGTGCCATGATAGGCATTTCCCACGTGGACATAGTGCCGAATATCGAGATCCGGAAAAAGACGAGAGTGCTGGATATAGCCAGTATAGTGTCCAGGTCTAAGTGGAGATGGGCAGGGCACCTGTGTAGAATGCAAGAGTGGCCCCGAAGACTGCTCGAGTGGCGACCTCGAGTGGGGCGCAGAAGTGTCGATAGGCAGCCCGCGAGGTGGACCGACGACATTGTGAGGACGGCGGGGAGGATGTGAATGCGAACAGCTAGAGGCCGAGGAGAATGGCGTGCACATAGAAGAGGCCTATACCCAACGATGGGTTACGATAGGCTGAAAAGAAGAAGAAGAAGAACTACCTACTAACCCCTGAGGAACGGGAGTTATAAGTTTGACGCGTTTGTCTGTTTGTCCATAGCACCATAACTCTGAACTGAGTGTGCCATTTGGACGCGGATTATTTTATACAACAGATATTTTTGTCTGTTTATCTACCGTATTTTTAGCCATGTCTGATAAAGTTTGAATCAGGGGTTTCCTGGATCCTGAAGTATGTTTGATGTCGGATAGGATCTCTGAAACGGTAACAGTTCGGTGATTCGAGTAGAGTTCGCGTCTTTCCCACATCTGGAATCTTGAGGACCTAATGATGACCAGGAAAAAGTTTCTTAATTTTTTAATTTAGAGTTATTTCTACGGTTTTATATGAAATAACATTCGATCTCGGCAGTAATGCCGTCTGCAGTTCGGGCTGTCGAACTCGGAAACATGTCTTAAAAATACGCTATTTACCCAACCTATTGTATGTTTAAATAAATTCCTACTATTTTAATTATTAAATCATCATGCTAGTTACAGTTTTTTTCCTCGTTTCCCGGTTCAAAAATAATCTGCAGCATTAAATTAAATACTATCGGTCTGAATCACAGAAATAAATTACGATAGAACGGCGAAGTTGACCCGTGTCTCAATCTTGCAATAAATTGCAAGATTTTATTCCATCAGCGCCTATAGTTTTCGACGCGGACCGATCAGAGCGACTGTGCTAAAATGCCTTAATGTGCGGTTTATAACTAAGAACAACAGGCACGACAGTGAATCGATCAAAAGGACGTCTTTCGTTCGTAATCACGTCACTTTGGAGGCGTGGCTTATGAAAATGTGCGCGATTTCTATAGCAGCTCGGCCGCGTCACCGTTCTATCTTGATTTATTTCTGTGCTCCGAATAGCATTTACGTAATTCAATTTAAATTTATCTTTCAGCGATGTTTGTGAAATCTCAGAAAGGAAAGCAGCTCCTAACCTTCCAAGGCTTCACATATCATTTTAACAAGATCTGTTGGTCGACACCAGGTTTGAAGCAGTGGAGGTGCTCCGCCTACCATCGATACAAGTGTATATATGAAAATAAATAACTACTTTTTCCTTTTTATATTTGAAGGAAAACAGGACGACCATTTGCTGATAAGGACTACACGGATTCGGTTCCAGCCCCCATTCAGTTCGCTGCATCCAATCACGAAACGCTGACTTCAATTGGGAAGGTGGGAACACATGTGTTCGATTGCAGCGAACCGAACCGGGACTGGAACCGGAACCATGTAGTCCTAGCCTAAGTAGTGGGTCACCGTCGCCCATTGACGTCTTATCTCACTAAAAAATTCAAGGGGGTTTCATTGCCCTACTAACCTTGAGGACATAATATATGGAGTGCCTCATGTGCCCGTAATTACACTGGCTCTCTTACCTTCAAATCGGAACACAGCATGCATTGCTGCTTTGCGGCAAAAATTGATAAGAGGGTGGTACATTGGTTACGTTTAGGTATTAATGGTTTAGTAAGCATGTTGTTAAAAGTGGGTTTAGTCGTAAAAAAATTAACTAAAATATTTTTCTATTATTTCGTCGTTGTTTTAGTGCCTCATGCTCTAAGACCTAGAGTCTAGGTGTTCGGAACTTATATGTAGCTTTATGGCTCTTCTTTGTAACCTCTGTAGAAAGTCCACACATCCAAGTGTCAATAGTCCACACATACAAACAATTAGGTACAGAAGATAAAAATAATATTAAACAAATATATTATAAAAATAAATAAACAAAAGTAATCAAGTTTGCTGAAGGTGGTGTGCAGCACCGGAAAAGGGGGACTGCCTCAGCCTGTTGCCGCAGCGGATTTAGCACTGCGGCGCTGATTTCAGGATCACCTGTGTGCCAGGGATCACTCCCTAATGATACACTACCGGAACACAAATTGATATTAGTACTAGATATTTGTAGGATCTCAATATCTTTCAATTATTTTTAATACAACTTATTATCTGCTTGTCTTTTCTTTGTTTCTCTCGTCATATACGAGTAATTGCATAGTCATGTTCCTTTTGAATTGTTATCCTTTTATTTATGAATTACTTTTTAAATTTCATTAATTTTTTTGTTCCTTTTCAGTGGAGTACTTACAATCTCAACGAGGAAGGCGTTTACTATTGTACAAAGAGTATACATACTCCCTGATTTCTGGCAAAAATCCGAATCAACGATCTTCATGTCACTTTAAGAATGAACGATGGAAGTGCTCTACTCATCAGCCAAACGGTTGTAAAGCTCAAATCAGAACGTTTAACGACGATATCATAATCGTTAACGATATACATAATCACCCACCAAACTTTAAAAAGAAAGTTTGATTATAGATTAATAAGCATGATATGTAATTAATAATTTTATTTTTTTAATTCATTAATAATTATTCATTAATGCTTTTGTGTTTTGTCAGTGAGATGTAGATATTTGTGTTTCTTGTCAAATAACTAAACTCTTTTTTAAGTTACTTAAATTGTGGCATTTTTTTTCTAAACGAATGTATTGTATTGTACCTCTCTTTACGTTGTATGTTTTTTTGTCCCGGGTGTGCAATAAAGTGTATTTGTATTTGAATGTATTTTAAAGAAACTATAGAAAACCATTGCCGTAAATATAACCATCAGGTTAAAGTGCCCCTCGGGGTAGCACAGTCTTTTTTTATGGACTTTGAGCTGCATTATATACCTACTTATGATATTCTCTATGAAATAAAAAATTTCAATTTCTAGTTAAAAGATTGCTTTTTTTTGTTCGAACTCTATGGTTTTAGATTTTAGATGGACTTCTTTATCTTACAACACCATGGTATTCTTCTTGATCATCACGGACATTAAACTTCTTAAAGCTCCCGGTCTAGGATCTGACTCTCGCACTATAATGAATGAGTTACTCAAATATTGCGAGTGTAGTCCCCGCTCTATCAAAGAAGTGTCGCAGGTTCAAATCCCGCTCGCTGATTTTTTTTTTCACCTTTTTTCTTATTTATTAAGTGTATAGTTTTACTAATTGTACCTATTACCAATAACCAATTATGACGTTGTAAAAATGTAACGTGTAAACCTATTTATATACTAACAGAAGGCGTACGGTAACAAACGCCAAGTCACAGAACACAATCTAATTTTGAATCCAATTTCTTTCAGCTGAATTCATCATGTCCAAGAGAGGCAAGCGATTGGTGAAATTCAAAGGGTACACCTATGCTTCGATCAACGCCAAGGGTCCGAAGCTTCGCTGGAGATGCTCTACTCATCAGCCATATGGTTGTAAAGCCTTCATAATAACAAGCAATGAATCGATCATTTGTGTTGGCGGTGAACACAATCACCTGCCAAATACGAAGCCAAGAAGCAAAAGGAATAAGAAAAGTTACGTTTGGCCGCCAGTTGACGTCGAGGTCACCCCGTCTCCGTACTTAAAAAATCCATTTTCTTAAATAGATAAGTAAAATTAGAACTTTATAAGTGATGAAATGTTTTGAAATAAGAATTTTACATAATTTTTAAGAAAATTACAAATATTTAGATATAAGAAAGTACTCGTATAGGGTCGATAATGTCCAAAAATACTCAGTGAACGATCTGATATTTGCTTACACCTCTATAATTTTTGGTCTATCTGTTCAGTCAAGGCATACGACAGAACGTCAAAAAGCTAACACATAAACCTAACTGAAGTATTACCACAAAATAGATAAGAACAAGAAGTAGTAAGGAAACTCAACAGGTACTGGCGTTCTAGCGCAAGGCACACACACTCCCACGCCGCGCTGCCGATGAAACCGGGACCTCGACGACGGCAACGAGAAGTGGGGCGGCAGCAGATGTGCCAAGACTGTGGCGGCATTCGTCCGACCAGGCCATTCGAATATATATGCATTTAACTCGCTGCTATCACCGCTCGCTGCCGACGGGACTGCGGCCTTAAACTTCTTTGTCGGTCCAGCGTCTGGCTGTACAGGACGTGCCTCACTCTCGAGTTATCCTTCTGGTACTTTTCTATTTTATTGTGGTATTACTAAGGACTATAGGTACTTTCGTGATATAAAAATACTAGCATTGATATCACATTTTTCAAGTATTAATTTATGAGTTTATGACTGATCGAGGTGTCATTATTACAAATAGAATTAAGATTACTATTTTTATAAGATTACTTTAAGGAAAATTTGGAGAATTACATCACATTACTTTTAAGTATTGATTACTTTTGAATTAAGAATATTAATTTAGACATTTTTCTGTACTCATTAGATATTAAGATAAAATGACAATGAATAAATTAACTTTAAAGTAAGTACCCACTTTCTAGTTATTATTTACATTATGAGCAACTAAGGAAAGTTCACCAAAAATCTTCCACCGATGTTTCGGTTTTAGCTTCGCTTTGACACACACATTTTATGCAAATTATATTCTTGGGAATGGTAATTAAAATGTCAAAATCCAAAATCCATGTTAAAAGAGAACGTTTTCAGAAAAGTTTCTAAATGAAAATTATCTTCAGTTTCTTGTATCTAGACACGTGTCCGCAAAGTTCGGAAAAAGGCCGACGACGCAACGCACTAGCGTGTGTTATATTACAGGTGTATTTATTACCAGCAAAAGAAGAAATCGTCTGATAAAACTACACGGATACACGTACTGCGCTACTCCCAGCAGAAGTCCTAAAGTACAATGGAAATTTCGACTCGCCAACCAATCGGCTGCCACGCTGCCGTGCATACAATCGATGCCGTCATCTTTCATGTCAACGGTCAACATAATCACGATCCCCCTTATCTTTGAGTGCTGTCAATAAGAACCTTTTTGGGGATGGAGGTCTACATAAACAAAGGTTTCGCGATTTTTTCTGTGGACTTCAGGATTTCATAAGACACTGTGTGATACCGGAAACACGACAATGAGAGAACACGCGAAAAAAATACCTCTCACTCAGTATTTGTCTAAACTGTTTTCATAAAACTCATGCAATCACTGCACTTGACAATTTGTTTTTATAGATTTGGTACAATAATTACCTATATACTTGAAAGGAATAATGTACTTAAGTATATTTTGTTATGATTGTTCCTTAAGCGGGCAATCGCTATGTGGTTTACCCTGTTCGTAAGAAATAAAGATTATGAAAAAATAACACATTATCTCCCTAGGTGCGGGTTTTCGTTCCTTCATGAATGTAAATATTACATTCCGAGCGGCATTATTAAGTTAAAAGTTTAAAACGTTTATTTTTATTACAGAACAATTCAAAATATCGCAAAGAGGCAAGAAGCTGCTACTAATGGATGGATACCGATACTGTATCCACTACTCAGATATGCGTCTTGAACATTGGTTGTGCGCTACACACTATTCCCAAGGCTGTCGAGCCGCCATCTACACAGTTGGAGAGAAAATGGTCAAGATTGTCAATCGCCACAATCATGAACCACCAGGGCTGTAAAAATTACAGAGATTCCCGCCCGCAACTAGGCGCCATTTTGAAAAAAGTCATAAATTGAGGCGATTACCTAAAAGTGGACAGGACTTTAATTGAGGAGCAGTGATTTTTTTTCTGGTAGTGGTGCTAGTTTTGTCTCTGATACGGCCTTAATTAAGACTTGTAATAGACCCAATGAAGAAAAAGAACTTCTAATTACCTAATCCTGTATCAAATTGATATGTGCGAACGATATAAATCCCTTATAATTTCTAATGTTTTTGTTTTTGTTACCTACTTTTGAAAATTTGTAGAACTTGGTTGGGTAACCGAAGTTGATCAACCTCTTTATTATTTATTTATCGTTCGGTCGTGAGCATAACACAATCACGCTAATTTACAAAGGTAAAATATTATTCAGCCATGCTTCGTCGTCCAACGAGAGCAATCTTTCGATTCCTCCTGGTATGACCCATATTTCGTAGTCCTCCGTGAGCTCGCCATCTCGTTCACAATTGCTAACTTTCCGCACTTGTGTCACAATATATAACAACCAATGCCTGTTGGCACAAACAAGTTGACATTTGCACCGGATCAATTGTGCTGAAAATATTATACCAATATTATTGTATACTCTTTTATTGCGTGCCTTTTATATTTAAATTTCACATTGTTTATTGAGTTAAGAATTTAGCAGTTTAATTTTTTTTAAATTACTCTCTTTTTAATCGCAGATAATGGTGGTCGTATAAGATCTCATTTACTGGTAAGGGGTCACAATAGAAGAATGTGTGTAGGATGCTACGGAACTTTAAGATTGACATTTGACAGCCGGTCGGCTAATCTGAAATGCAAAAAAATTAAAACTTTTTGCAACAAGTGTAAAAAGACTCTCTGTATGGTGTGTTTTAAAGAAAAACACACGTTTTGTGATGTTTAGTGTCTGTTTAATAAATATTTATTGTTATTAGTAACCTTGTTTTTTGTCCCATGTTTGCCTACAGTCGTGATACGAGATTCGGGTATCGGGTAAAATCAGCCTGTCTCTGACCTACTACAGTCTTAGTACATTTGCTTAACGCTACTAATAATAAGTCTCAAGACCCGAAGCCCTTACTAAAACTCACTTGTTTTCATAAATGTGAAACAGTGGCCAAGTTCGGTACAATTAACAAGTGGGTCTGTCGGTTTTGACAGTAAAAGGATTGATATCTAAGTGGGTGACTAGTTTAATCAACTTTCAAACTTACCTACACAAATACAGAACATTTTTAAATTGTTTGAAAAAAACTGAAAGGGATTTAGTTTATACAGCAATCGTTTTTCTTTTTAATAAATTTAAATAATTTTATATATTTGTGTTGGTAAATTTAAAGGGTAATTAAACTTGGCATCCGCTTAGATATCCAATTCTTTTAGAGCCAACAGATTCACTTGAACTTGGCCACATTTTTCACATTTATGGTTTTGGTGGGATTTTACATAACTTGGAAAAATCTGGTAAGTATAGCAAAATAGCAACCATTATTGTGTAAGAAAAAAAAAGATAATGGCCTTTTTGAACGGGCATCGTACCAGCTGATAGTGCCATAGTGACTGAAATTACAATGGAAGAACTTAGTGGCGTGTTACGTCCGGCCTTTACTGCCGCAGCCGAGTTTTGCGGTTACAAAGAACGGTTTTGTTGCTTTGTCTGTTACAAGCGAAATCGCTACAGCTTTACCACAGGTATACTATACATTTGACTTCACATTGGAGCAATACATAACACAGAGGCAATGATAATTTTAATGTAGTTATTCATATCAGTGACAATTTAAGAATTACTTAGACAGGTAAAGAACTAGTGGCATGTTACGTCCGGCCTTTCCTGCCGCAGTCGAGTTGTTTACAAAGAATGGGCCTATTGCTTATTGCCATTGCTGTAAACGAAATTTGTCCTATATACCTACTATTTCACTTCACAATATCCTCTTATTGTTGACAGAAAAAGAAATTAGTGGAACGTCCGACATGGTCCCAGCCTTTATTGCTGTTTCAAAGAACTGGATTGACGCTTTGTGCTACCACAGGTGCTACTGGCTGATTTTAAATTAGCAAATTTGATATTTTTTTTAAAATTAATGGAGAGAGAGCGCAGAGAGAATGGAGCGCTAACTTATCTAAGTTCTGGCACACCTCTTTCATTCGTTTTATGTCTGTGATCATATAAGATTTTATTCTTACCTTCGCTAATATTGTGTGATAAAACTTGCATTAATGATGTAGCATTAAATACTTTTACTCTCCGACCTCCCCAGCCTTTGTCTCACTTGGAAAATTAAAACATAAAACCTTATCAACGAGCGTCAACAAAAATTTAAATAAATTTATTTAACGGCAACACTATACAACGGAAAGGTACAATGAATACTAAAAAAAAAAAAAAAAACATGTGTCGTGGGCGCTGTGGTGGGGAGTGTGTGTTGTGTTGTACCTAAATGTACTAATGTAATATTTTACTTATTTACGATAAAAATTACAACTGATTGTATCCATTATCGTCGTACCGTCGTGAGACCCTAAAAATTACCATAAAGGACCTAGGTATACCCCGAATCCTTTCTTATCTTCTTCTCTTTAATACACGGCATCTATCACCCTCTGTTTGTTTTCTTCACTTCAAATCCTGTCCTTCCTCCTGCACCCTGACTGACTCATTCCGCTTACCGACCGGAAGCCGCGGCCGCAAATTATGCTCGTTTATGCTTTGTTTGATTTACCTTTTATATATTTAAACTCATTTC
The DNA here is from genome assembly GCA_947369225.1 of Hofmannophila pseudospretella. NCBI lineage: Eukaryota > Metazoa > Arthropoda > Insecta > Lepidoptera > Oecophoridae > Hofmannophila > Hofmannophila pseudospretella. The sequence goes on along the minus strand of OX376321.1, from coordinate 3,444,788 downwards.
TTATATGTATATTTTTTTGCAGCACATTTTGTGATGTCTTCCAAAGGCAAAACGTTGTTAATACACAAAGGATACCGCTACAACGTCAATTACAGCGGTGCAAGTTCCAAGATCCGTTGGTGTTGCTCCACGCACCGCGGGGCTAGAGGTTGTCGTGCTATTGTCTATACAATTGAAGACAAGATTATAAAGATTCAGAATGGACACAACCATGAACCACAAGAATATTGGAACACGTGGAAATGGAACAAGTGAAACGTTCAATGTTAGAGAAAGTCCTTCCTAAATCATAAATGTAAATAAGGTAACGAAGACGTGACCGTCAAACCTACGATACTCTCGCTGTAGACAACATGACCAAAATGTCCAAAGTATGACTACTTTGGACAACATGACAATGTCCAAAGCAGTCATACTTTGGACATGTTGGTCATGTAATGAAACAAGGCTTGCTAGTTCAACACTGATATATTATTTATCTGGTAGGTAGTTTATTGACATAATTATAAAAGTACCTAAATATTTATGTATGTGTTGTTGTTTTACTGTAGGCTGCTGATGATGATGATGAAATTGAAATTGTTAAGTTAAATTAAATTGAATGAGATTTATAATAATGTCAATAAATTACAACAGACTTCTGTTGTAATTTACTGACAAAATTATAATAATGTCAGTAAATTACAACAGACTTCTGTTGTAATTTACTTAAATATTTATGTTTGTGTTGTTGTTTTACTGTAGGCTGCTGATGATGATGATGAAATTAAAGTTGTTAAGTTAAATTAAAATAATGAGAATTATAATAATGTCAGTAAATTACAACAAACTTCTGTTGTTATTTACTGACATTATTATAATTTTCATTCAATTTAATTTAACTTAACAATTTTAATTTCATCATCATCATCATCCGCCTACTCTAGTCCCCTGCTGGACATAGGCCTCTCCCAGGGCGCGCCATTGAGCCCGATCTTCGGCTCTTCTCATCCAGTCGTTACTAGCCACCTTACGCAGATCGTCGCAACAATTTTAATTTAATGTATTTAATTTGTAATTTGTTTTGTATTGTATTAGAAGACAATACTGATAATTTATTGCATCCGTAACGCTTATGGAAAATAAAATATTTCATTTCATTTCATTTAATAAATATAACAGGTCATATTTTGGACATTTTGGCCTTTGTGGAGGTTTTGGTTATTTTGAACATCGTTGTATATTTTTTTTAAACTTTCAAATAAGTTATCAAATTTAGGAATCAATATAACCATTAAAATGTTTAATAAACTAACCAATTAAAAAAAATTGTTTTACTTTACCAATAAATTGAATATGAATTACTTGTATTTTTGCTGATATTGTTTATTTATATTTTTTGCAGCCCATTTCGGATTATCGAACAAAGGAAAAAGGTTGCTATTATACAATGGATACCGTTACTACTGCAATTACTCTGGTATTAAGACAAGTTGGTACTGTTCCACTCATGGAGGTATTCGTCGCTGCCATGGCTCTCTGTTTACCGTCAACGATCAGATTATCAAAATTAAGAAACAACATAACCATTAAAAAAATATTAATATACCAATTTCCTTAATTGTAGCTTTATGTATAAACATCATTCCACAATATCTCAGTTAAGGTATCACAGAGTGTGTGGGAAGTTCAAGTAAAGGGCATTGGATCCTGATAACATAGTTAATACATACAATCCTAAAATTAACTAAATTATAAGTTCTTACAATTAAATACAATATCTTTGAGTATGCACAAGATATTGTATTTTGTATTTGTATTTATTTTTATTTATTCAAACACAAGTTACATACAATAGATGTACGTAATACTAAACTAAGTAAAATAATAAGTATTAAAATTACATAGTGATATGTTTGAAGTAGAAGCGTTGCAAGCTGTTAGAGAGTGGAAGGACCTCACTAGGCTAGCCCGTGTCAAAAAAAAAAAAGATAAGTACAGAATTTATTAAATGTGTTTGTGTACAAAATGAAAAGAAATGTATGTAACTATTTTGCATCTGCTCATTGATTTAAATTATTTATTTAAAAATGTGTAAAGTTAATTAGGTACAATTACAAAAGGACGAATAATAAAATAAATAGAAAGTACAAAAATAAACTTAAATATAGTATATACCAGTCTTTCTCGAAGTGGGCGATAACACCCCCTTGTCGGCGCTGGAGGCCTGCAGCGGGGCCGATTTTTTGCGAAAGAGAAAGATGCGGGAAACAATTTTTTTTATATTTATTGACCTCAACAAAACAATGACATTATATTAGTTTTTAGATAAGTAGATTTTGAACCTTTGACGTCACCAGCAGCGCGGGAAATGGCTGCCCGTTTGAATTTATGTAAGCAGTATCGATATATATTTTTTCAAAAATAGAAACGTTATAGAAAAAATCTACATTTTTTTGTGGATATTTTGGTAACTATGGTATATTCCTATTGCAGCCAATTTCATAGTATCGAAGAAAGGGAAGAAGTTGCTACTACACAATGGATACCGTTATTACTGCGATTACATTAGTGGTCTTAAGGAGAGTTGGCGGTGCTCTACTCATGGAGGTATTCGTCAATGCCGTGGCTCCCTCTGTACAGTCAATGGCCAGATTATCAGGATTCGGAATCATCATAATCATTAAAAAAGTGTTGTAAAATTGTGGAATCTTAAGACATTAAAACAGACCAACCAATGGTAGCTTTTTTATTATCGCTATGTCCGCATGGATCGGGTTATTCCCATTAGTTAGATCACCTGTGAACATTTTATTTTACAACCACGGAATCCAAGTGGACATAGCGTTTATCAACTATATACTCTAGACTCAATGTACAAAAGACATCTTTCGGCCCAAGGAGCTTTTAATCGTCTTTGAATAAACCTATCTTTCTTTTATGACTCAACCACAAGTTTTTTATTTTTTGGGCAAAGAACATTTTGCGCATTATGCCTCCGTGTATTTAAATATTAATTTACCGTGTATTTTTTCCAATATTTGTGGTGAGATAAATTATTTGATTTGATTTATTGAATTTAGTCTATGAAGGTACAACACCAAGTGTCAAAATCGAGGTGTCCGTTGGCATTACGTAATATACCGTTTTAAGGTGAACACGACTTGGACGAGCCGAACGCGCAGAACGAGCCGAATTTTAGAATTATTTGTATGAAATCATATGAAACCTCGCTAACCTATCCGCGCCGAACGCTGCTAATCACCGGAAAGATTCGGCAGGTAGCTCGATGACGTAGTCAAATTCGGCGCGTACGGTGTGGAGGGGCAGCCGGCGCGATGTGCGACTGACGTCATAAGAATTCTGCGCGCCCCTGGGTTACCAGATTGGGTTTTTTAAAAAGGAGAACGCAAAATTTAGAATTTTCAGGCAATATAATTTATCTATAAGTAGGTATACTACAATATCCGCTACATACGGGCGTGCGAGTGGTGGGATACTCTCGGTCGGCTGCCATCTTGCCTCGACCACACGAAATTTACAGCGCACTATTAAAAAATCGGTTTATGTGGTTTTTCTCAATATTTCTGGATAATTTCCTTTGATTTTGGGAATTGTACTATTATATGTAAACTATGTTTGTGTAATAAATTGGCTGGCAAAACTTTGTGATTTGTGAGAAAACTGATGTTCACTCTTGGGCTCCTTTGTGTGAAACGCAGCTCAAATCCAGTCAAGGTGAGTGGTATACTTCTCATGGGTCTATTGTAATGCCTGGAAACGCCTAACAGAAGAACCAGACCAGCTCTATCAGTGGATCGAGCTGGTCTGGTTCTTCTGATAAACAGTGGTCTATCGAAGTCAACTAAACAGTAACTATAAATGTTAACTGATGACCAGAATTTAGGATGAGGACTAAAATATTTCTATCAAAACAAATGGACACTTTTGTAAGAGTATCGTTTTGGGGGAAAAAGTATGAATAAGATGAAATTTGAAAAGTCACAACCCTGGCCTGCCGGACGATTCTTCGGCGCGGTCGATTCTTTTGGCACGGCCGTTGCGGATATGTGCGCGAAGCCATCAGAAATTTCGGATCGACCAGATGCGCGTTCACCTTTAACCTCCACCGTCACAATTTTAATTTTAAGGGCGTGCGCGCAAGTCGAATGAGACTTAACCCGAGTTAGTGCCTAACCCGGGTTAAATCACAAAAACTTCTTGCACCAACGTAAACCCTGAATTTTTTTGTATGAAAGCCATAGACAATTTGCGAGTTAACCCAGGGTTATCTAAACCGGGTTACGAACATTCAACACACACTTTCGCGCAAGCGGCTTTAAGTATTTTCCTCTGTTCCAGGAAATTATAAACCAAGTATATAGTACTTATAATTTCTCTACTGTTCCTTAATTTAAATTGATTTATGGTATTTCTGTTGCAGAAGCTCATATCATACATTCGAAAAGAGGCAAGTACATATTAATACACAACGGGTACCGTTACAATATCCATTATGTTGGTGTCAAGAAGACTCGTTGGAGCTGCTCTACTCACCGTGGTAACCGAGGTTGCCGTGCTCTAATCTATACCGACGGTAACAAAGTTGTCAAGCTGGTAAACGAACATAATCATGAAGCTAAATTTAGGTCAAAAAAGAAATAAAAAATGGAAGAGGCACAGGGACGCTGCGCAAACTTTATGAACAATTTATGTACATATATTTAGTCCTAACATGATGAACCTTGTCGGTATAGCAAGTTTGTAAGAATAGTTCTTTTCTTATAATAATTTCTAAATGTTTATCTTCAAAATATTCCCGAACTGAATAGCAGCTTTTGGGGGTTAATAAGTCCCTTAGATACTTTTGAAATTGCTTTTCAGTTTGGACTTTTTTCAGATTTTCAGGGAGGTGGTTGTAGACTTTTACTGCCATGAAATAAGTGCTGTCCATTTGCATTTTTAAATTTATAGGTAACTTTGATCTCCTTCCTCATCTCTCCTGATTATTTTAGCCGAATACATTTGACTTCAAAATGAGATAGATAGATAGAAACACTTTATTGTACACAAAATCAGGAAAAGTAAAAACTACAGGAATAATAACACGATATGTACAAAGGCGGCCTTATCGCTTAAAGCGATATCTTCCAGGCAACCTCTGAAGATAATGAGCTTTGTTTATCGATGTTTTCAACGATACTATTTGTTTTTACATATATTTAAAATTGACGAAGATATTAGCTTTTGAAAGAAGACATAAAAGTGTGACACTGGATGCCCGAACCGACTCCCATACTTCACGTGTAAATTCATAATAAGATGCTTACACATCAAAAGCAACGCATCCCGTTATCCGTCTGTCCCCAAAAAGATCCCCATGGGTCGAAGTGTCGCTGGGATCCCCGGCCCCCATCCAAAGATAAGATCCGTCTGTCCTCGTAATCAAACTTTATTGTCAATATGACCAGTAGGGTTCTTTCTTGTGGTCAAACAATTTAGATTGACTATGTAGACATTTTTCACAAATATAAATATTCTTACTTCTTATCTTCTTCTTCTTCTTTCTTCTTCTTCTTGAATGAATGAATGAATTAAAATTTATTTGCACACATATACATATCACGATAATTACATTTCATTACTTAAAGAGTTACTTTTTTTACTTAGAGTAAGTTCACAATTTCTTCTTATACTTCTTCTTCTTCTTTCTTGTTTGTTCTTTTGTTTGTAGTCTCTTTATTGTACACACACAAGAAAAAAAATACACAGAAAATAAAAACATTACAATATGTACAAGGGCGGGCTTATCCCATAGGGATCTCTTCCAGCCAACCTGTGATTAAGGAGAGTTTAGACTACTTGTATGGTGGGTAAGGTTTGGAGTACAATAAATATTAAGTATAAATAAATTACAATAATTATATAGTAGATAAATAAAATACATACTCAACCATTATAATGATATATACAATCTGTTTATCTCTTATCTTTCTTCTTCTTATTCTTTCTTCTTCTTCTTCACTATGGCATATATTGAATAAGTTAGAGTTTAAAGAAAACATTGTACTTACTAACAAGTTGTACTTCTTGTCGGAATAAGATTTTTTTTAATTTTTATTTAGTACTTAAATAAAGGCCGCTTGCGCGAAAGTGCGGGTTAAATGTTCTTAACCTGGCTTAGATAACCCTGGGTTAACTCGCGAATTGTCTATGGTTTCATACAAAATTATTTAGAGTGCGTTGGTGCAAGACGTTTTTGTCAGATTATGTAATATAATCCTCCAAAGAAACATAGACCTACAATTGTGTAAGATAGAGAGAGACCGAGATAGAGACATAGCACAGAGAAAGAGAGAAAGAGCATTGCAGAGTTAAGCTCAATTTACATTGCCGCGGAATGGAATGGAAGCGAATTTTCACAACGTAATTGTACATAGCACAATGAACTTTATGTCAATTGTGTAATATACAAACTAAATACGAGCCAAAAAAGAGGTCGCGCGTCTTCCGGGGAATCCTCGCGCATTCTCGAGAATTCCCCTAGCTACTTTTCTTTTTTGGCTCGTATTTAGTTTGTATGTTACACAATTGACATAAAGTTCATTATGCTATGTACAATTACGTTGCGAAAATTCGCTGTCATTCCATTCCGCGATAATGTAAATTGAGCCTTAGCGTTAGAGGACTCTACCTCTCGGGTTATCTCTGAATTCGACCTTCGCGCAAGCGAGACTACCTAAGTAATGTAATTAATTAGTACTTACTATATGAATACAAATAATTAGGTATTTCCTACCATTTCATAGTAGTAGAGACTATACCGTAGATTGTGTTGCAAGCTGTACTCTAATGCAAGTAGAGATAGGCTAATTTTCAGAATAATTTCAAAACACTATAGAATGATATAATTAGAAACACAAAATAAAGCTGAAACTTTACGTAGTTACAAACGTGGTTCGAATTATAAAGTAAAGTAAAATACACTTTATTGCACAAATAGAAAACTACAAACAAGAGATAGAAAAGGAAATAGTGAAGTACAATTTAGACGGCCTTATCGCTAAGAGCGATCTCTTCCAGGCAACCTTCGGGCAGAGGAAATGATTTCGAGAAAGTGGTAGTAATATAGTATAGTGTGTTTACGATATGTGTTTTGTAGAATAATAAAGGAACAATTGATAAATATTTTCTTTTATTCTCCACGGGAAAATGGCCATGGTCCACCGCTAGGTTCCGTATGCCAAGAAAATGGTTTATGATAACTTTTTTATTATCTCTATGTCCACTTGGATCAATCATTCTATGGTTGGATCCAAGTGGACATGTTTGTCCACCTTTGTCCATTGATCATCACGGAATCCAAGTGAACATGGCGTTTATTATCTACTATACAGTTGCCTTGACTAAAAAATTGCCATGGACCACCACTAGGTACGGTATGCCAAGAAAGTGGTTTATGGTAGCTTTTTTATTATCGCTATGTCCACTTGGATCAATCATCCTATGGTTGGATCCAAGTGGACATGTTTGTCCACCTTTGTCCATTGATCATCACGGAATCCAAGTGAACATGGCGTTTATTATCTACTAGCGGCCCGTCCCGGCTTCGCACGGGCATTAAACATTACATTTAGATTTGTTAATTTTAACACATTCATAATAATAATAATAATATAACACACATATTCACTCCTTTTTGCGTCGAGCTCCTAAAAAGAGTAAATTAAAAAAATATAAGAATAATTAAATTCTTTGATATTATTTAATGATTTTTTTGTATCTATATGATTTTTTTGTATTTATATGTTTTTTTTTGTATTTATATGTTTTTTTGTGTTTTTTTTTTGTTTATTTTTTATGTTTCTTTTTTTTATATTTTTTTTCAATTTTTGGTTTTTCTGTTTTTGTTTTTCATTATTGTAAAGAGGTCATAACCCCAAAAGAAAAGCCTAGGGTCTAGTTCTGAAAAGAACTTTTTAAATGGGTTTAGTTACTAAACGAATTATTATCAAGCGTATTTTTAATGAATTCCGCGCACATCCATCACGTAGGGAGCCGACCGCGCGAGTGAGCCGCGCGGCAAGTTTATTTCGTGATCTTAACTCCCCTCCCGTACCCCTGCCCGAGTGACGCCCTACAACGCATAAGTAGCCGAATGGAGTTTATTTTTTCAAAGTTTTAAACTCGTGATATCTTTTGAATGGAATGTCAGAATCGAATAATTCAAAAAGTAATATAAAGGTATTGAAGCAGTCTTAAATAATAAATCATTTATTTTGATAAGGTACAAATAAAGAGCTTTTTGTAGCGGTGGTATTTTAATTTCTTTTTTTTTAATAAAAAAAACGCTTATTGTGACATGACTATAATAGTTAGAGACACGCTGCCGCTGATTTTTTTGTTGATAATGGTGTGTTCTAAAAAAATGTTATATATCATTTTGTTCTATCATCAATAGTTTTCGCAGCGTACGCGATGTAAGGAAGTTTTTTGATATTTTTTTACACTTTATCGTAATTTAAGTAAGGATCCCCATTTTTTTTGAAAATGAAATATAGCCTATGTCACTCAGGAAAAATGTAGCTTTCCAACAGTGAAAGAATTATTCAAATCTGTTCAGTAGTTTCGGAGCCTATTCAATTCAAACAAACAAACAAAAAATCAAACCTTTCCTCTTTATAATATTGGTATAGACTATACAGTTGCCTTGACTAAAAAATGGCCATGGTCCACCGCTAGGTACGGTATGCCAAGAAAATGGTTTATGGTATGTCTTTGGTTTCCTACATGCTAAAATATATAATAAAGCTTATTTTAATACTTACCACATTTTTTTAAACCTACCCCAGCCAGCCAGCGAAATATAATATGTCGCTGTACCCAGCATATTTTAGCAGTGATTTTAAGAACAATAATAAATAATATTATAGAGAAAAATATCAATAATAAGGTCAGACACATTCAGTTATTGATATTCATAATAAAGTTGCATGCATGTGTGTCAGTTTTACTGTTTTGTTAAAACTGCGACGTTTGCGGTAGCTGGGGCATGTGCATCGCACCACTCTCGTTTGCCGCGAGGCGTCTTGCTCGGTGCAGTGGCGCACGCAAATGTCGGTAGACCCCTGCTGCATTTAAAAGTCTGCGCTAAGCGTGACATGACTGCATTCGCAATCAGTCACGATGATTGGCAGCAGCTCGCGGGTGACAGAGATGCATGGAGGAATCGTGTTCAGGAGGGATGTCAGGAACACGATGGAAAGTGGTTCGAAGCACTGGCGGCCAGGAGAGCAATCAAAGACCGAGAGATCACTCACCTACCCGGCGCATCACTCGCTTGCCGCGCGTGCGCGCGTGTATGCCGCTCCCGAATAGGGTTATTTAGCCACGAAAAGCGGTGCCTTCGCGACGCTGCTTAAATCGTCTGCAATAGACGTATCAGGCCTATGATGATGTGTGTCAGTATCTAATACTCCGGTATACTCGTATTATTCTGAGGTCTAGTGTATAAGCAGGTACTTACATATTTTTTCAAATGTGGAAAGTAACATGCTTATAAATAGATAGATTGTATAGATCATCTATATCTAAGAACTTTTCAAATACGCTGCACAATCGAACAATAACCTGATTTGTATTTGTAAATATCTCTTTCAGTTCATTTCATCAGATCGAACAAGGGCCGGTTCCTATTACTACATAATGGATACAGGTATAATAACAGGTATGCTGGCGTCAAGACTTCGCGCTGGAGCTGCTCCACCCACCGTGGTCTGAAGGGTTGCAGGGCTACCATCTACACCGTCGGCAACCAAATTACTAAGTTTGTGAATTCACATAACCATGAACCAAAGAGATTGTGAAATCGTAAATCTAAGTTTTTGGCTTAAAGGTAAAGAGCGGGTAAAGAGTTTTTGGCTTAAAGGTAAAGAACAGGGGAAAAGGTAAAGAGCAGAATGGCTATCGCATATTATACCAACTAGACGCGAACCCGGCACGAACTCAACTCAGAGCAAAACACTGAAATGTGAGCTTTATACCGTTTTCAAAATTCAAAAGTAGAAGATGAAGTAGTCGTCGAGGAGTTGTCAACGCGTGGGCCACTCGTCAACATCTACTTCACTTTAATTTTGAAAACCTACTGTATATAATACGCTACAAAGCTCACATTTCAATTCTTTGCTCTGAGTTGTGTTTGTGAATGTAGTAGTTGTGAATGTAGAAGTACCAACTGGCTGCCCTTGACTCAGTGGAAAAACGCGCTAAGCGCCTTATAGGTGACGAATCGCTGGTGGAAGCTAGACTGCAAAGTCTGGAACATCGGCGCAAGGTTGCCTGTCTATCAGTATTTTATAGGATACATTTCGGAGAGTGCGCATCGGAATTGCACGACCTAATTCCAGCATCTCCATTCCGCCTTCGGACTACCAGGCGCGGGAGGCGTTCCATCCTTATGTTGTTGATATCCCATCTGTTCGTACGAAGCGATTTGCTTCTTAGTTCATTATGCGAACGGCTGAATGGCGAGATCGAGGTCAAATGCGGGTTTAATAGTCAATAAAAATAAATTAAAAAAGAGTTCGTGTCGGATTCGCGTCGAGTCGCTGCAATGTGCGATGACCTTAAATATAGGCAGGTTCTTGTGACTAATTGATACAGCTACTATAGATTGTAAAATCTTATAGCTAACTTAGCTTTACCACCACTATGGCGTAATTGGATAACGCGTATGGGTTCAAATCCCACCGGTGGTGTTTTCTTTATATAGCTTATTTCTAATATTTAATATCTAATATGGCTTGTAAAATAAATGTAGGCCTTTTGCGTGAAAATTTCACTTGAATTAAATGTGAATTGTCTATGCCTCTCTTTGTGAAAATTTTATTATTAGTTAAGTATAAATAATATATCTTCTAATATTCTAAAGTAAAATATTACTATATTATGAAAACATTTTTTATTCTTCTTCTCCTTGTCCAACGCACTGGCATAGTTGTTCAGGCCGCCCATAGGCCTCTGATGTGGCCTAACAACTTCTGACAGCTGAAGAAACCTCCTAAACACGACGGGCTCAGATGTAAATGTGCCACCCATCCTGGTTCTGATCGCGCCCAACGACGATCTTTTTTTCTGACGTTTCGTTTTTTCTGTTTACGGAGTGTGCTAGTGGCTCCATCTACGCAACGCTTTGCGTTTTATGTCCTATTAATAACTACTCACTGGTTTTTAACATTTTAGCTGAATACTTGGCGTCCCATAAAGGTAAAAGGCTGTTGCGGTTCCATGGGTACACCTACTACAGCCAGTCTCGAAGCGTGCTGACGGGCAGAACCCGCTGGCTGTGTTCCACGCACTACCCCCGCGGGTGCAAAGCAAGAATCTTCACTATCGATGATGTCATCGTCAGAATTCTCAACCAACACAATCATGACAAAAAACCTATTATAATCGTAAGAAACAAATAAGAGGTTTCTAGTCAAATAAAACGAGATTGCCCGCTTGTGGTATCGGGTTTATACACGCATAAATTTGAAAAAGGTTAAACCTGCGACCGTGCCGATCCGTGGCAACGCTCTATCCAACTTAGTTATTGCTCTGGTATTATTATATTGTTGTCTTCGGAATTTTTGCATAGGGACACTCTAGTCAGATTTATTAGTAGATAATTACGTAATTACAATTAAATACACCAAGTTTAAAATAACTGATTTTTATTCAGGATAATAATTTAACATATCTTCATTGTCTCAGTTCATATCTCTTCTGTAGTGTATAAAGAGGCTGATCTTTATTACTTCCAACTCCCTTTAAACTCAACAGCTTTCTTCAGCTTCAACTGTGTGGGGGGGGGGGGGGGGGGGGGGTTATATCCCTTTTTCTCCAATGTATATAATAATAATAAATAATAAATAATAAAATTTCTTTATTAAGGCATAAAACCCATTGGTTTACAAAATAAAATATATAGTTTACGACAAGCATTAATCTTGCAATAGGTATCGCCTATGTTTTTTCTGATCACTGATATTGATTATATTTGCAGTGGAATTCGTGACATCCAGACGAGGGAAACGTCTATTGAAATACCTAGGCTTTACATACTATGCCAGCTACACAGGACTCAACCCTGATAACCTGCGCATACGCTGGCGTTGCTCCACCCACGCCTGCCATGGTTGCACAGCCAGTGTCAATACTATTAAGGACAAAGTTGTGAGAATTAATGCTCAACATATTCATGATCCTAAAGAATAGGATATAAAAATTAAAATTGGGATGAACAGAATCCAAAGAGAAGTACGTAAGTGTAGTTGTATAGTCACAGAAAAAGAAATCGGAAAACCACATGGTAACAAATCGCTGTAACATGACCTTAGTTGAACTTAATGAGTCCTTTTTGAATTGCCCTTTTATCAGGTTTTGTCTATTACATTATACCCAATATAGTGTGTTCTTTTTACAGGTATTCGTACAAGGTCGTTCAGATATGTTTATTCAAAAATGAGAAAATCAAGAGTGTCCCGGCTTCTGCTCTATGCTGGCTATACATTCTATCGTGGAAACGTGACCTCTACATCCATGATACGGTGGAGATGTTCTACCCACTCTTGTAAAGGCTGCACTGCTGCCTTATACACGTTTCAAGAAAAAATTATCAGGGTTATTAATGATCATAACCACTTACCCAATCGGATTGAAGGAAGAAGATAGTCGAGTGTTTCACGGTTGCTGCTCGGTGCTACCTACACATTCTAGGATATTTAAAAAAATAATTAACGACTACCTTACTATCTCTATACGGTTCCGAACTCCCGTTTTTTTTGACATCTGCACTAGCAGAACCCTGAGACCATGAGTCCGTATATTATAATTAATTATCTATATCCTATTGTGTTGTAGTAGCAGCAAATAAGTGTTTTAACTTTTAGTTTTTTACTTATTCTTAGTAAATGTTCACTTTTTTATCACATTTTGTTTTTATCGTATGTCTAATTTACAATAACCTAAATCAATTAAAACCCCAATTAAATCAACATTCACTTTCAGATTCCGATTACGCCGAGTTCGTGTATTCCAAGAAAACGAATACAAAACTCCTTTTGTATTCGGGATACGCGTTCTACCGACGCTCGACAAGGAGTGATACTAAAGTTCGATGGTGTTGCTCGACACATAATAGTAAAGGATGCACCGCAACGATATACACCGTGGACGATGAGATGACATTTATCAACAATAACCATAACCATCCACGCAGTCGCAGGAAGAGGAATTTTGTCACAATCAAAGAAACCAAAAGGGAATGTATTTAAACGCTTATTATACTGCCAAAAAAATCAAAATCCCTGCCTAAACGGTTAAATGCTCACTCTTGCAAACAATCACCAAATTGCATTGACAAAATATCTTAACTGTAACAATTTTTATTATCCACATATTTTTTTATATCTCAGTTTAGAGGCTTTGGTACACGACAAGGTGACCATGTCAGCCTCATCAGGGTCACTAAGAAAAGGGAAGGGAAGCTCAAGTATTATTAGAGTCAGCCCTCACTTTGAGAGCCAACTTAGCAAACAACAGTGTTTCATATTATCAGATAAGGGCTGACTGAAAATAACATTGAGCCTCCCATTTTGGAGCCTATTGAGGCCAAATTTCTTCCTCTCAATTTTCACCCACAATTTTGATTGCTATAAAAATAAATTAGACCCTGGAAAAGTTAAATTCAAACATTTTTTTTAAATAATATTGCTAAATAGATATTATCGATATTTTATTTTATGGCTTTCAAGTAACTAAGGCAAAATCAATAATTTAATTAACCCTATAATTTAATTTGGCCCAAAGTAATTATTTCATTTCCAAACACGAGTTTACGTATTGTTTCATGAATGATCTAAATATTTTCTCATATTATTGGGTATGTACAGTGAAAGACATCAAGCTTTACCCTGTGGAACCCTGTCGCAATAAGTTATTTTCTTAACATTCATATCAATGGCCTGATCATCAGGCTATACCTCGACCTCGACTGTCAGTGGCGTAGCTAAGCGTGGGCGAAGCGGCCCCTCGCCCGGGGCCTCGCACAAGGCCCTCATGGCCTCGCACTTACGGGGGCTCGTGCGAGGCCCCCTTGTGGGTAACTTAAGACCGAACGCTATGAACTCTAAATAGTACGATTATTACCCTAAAAGACCCTACTAAGAATAAGTTTTACCGAGGTTTTACCACACCTATAATAAAATATTAGATCACGCAGGTTACAAAATAAAAAAAATAAAAAAAATATTTGAAAAAAATAATATATTGATCTTGGGAATAGATACTGATAGAAAAGGGCCTCGCTGATGCGACTTCGCTCACGCTTAGATTAGTCCACGCTACTCCACTGTCCACTGTACTACAATATTGTGTAAAGACCGGGAAAAAGTAAGAGAATCAAGTGTAGGAATGGTATTATAGTTACTTAAGGACACAGGATGTATGTAAAGAATCCAGAACGTACTTATATACTAATATTAATACACGTGGGGTCAAGTAATAAATGACGTGTGATTTTTAAAAATTAAATACTGACATATTTTGTTTGACTTCCCAACAAATTGATTATTGTATAAAATGTAGAAAGAGTATGTTAGTGTTTGCCAATTTTATTTACTTAGGTATACCTTTAATATGTAGATAAGTACTTATTAGTTTTAATGCTTTATAAATGAAATGTGTAAGACATAATCTGCTAATGTTTGTTATTCTGAAGTATTGTGTCCACAGACATAATAATAATAGAACGGTGAAGTGGGTGGGGCACCCGTGTCTCAATCTTGCAATATACCTACTGTAAGGTTTTATTCATTCAGCGCCTAGTTTTCGACGCGGACGGAGCGACTGTGTTAAAATGCCTTATTGTACGGTTTCTAACTATAAGAACAACAGGTACGACAGTGAATCTATCAAAAGGAGGTATTTCGTTCGTTGCTTGCTTGCTTATCGTATGGTTAGTGGCCAACCTATTTGTGATTTCGTTCGTAATCACGTCGCTTTGGAGGCGTGACTTATGAAAATGTTGACACGCGCGATTCAGCTCACCCGCGTCACTGTTCTATCTTGATTTATTTCTGTGGTTGTGTCTACTTGTTAGATAAATAAATTGTAAATATTTTCAACATTAACGTTATTTTTTACTATTAAGATTATTCTTTTGTTTTTTACCTATTTGGCATCACATTACAGCACAATTTTATATTTTAAAAAAGTCCTCTCCCTCCACGGCCGGCAACACACAAGCACTACCCCTGGTACTGCACGTGTCTCTAGGCGACGGTGACTACTTACCATCAGGTGGCCCGTCTGCCTGTTTGTCGTTGCTATTTTATATATGCTTGTCTAATCATATTCTTCACAAAATTTTAAATATATTTGTAACGACTCTACATGCTCCATCGTCAACCTCAGCGTCGCTTCCCGTCATGCGAGATAGAGATCAAATGTGGGTTTCGTGGTAATTAACATACTCAGCGCCAAGCCTTGTTTACGAATTCTACCATTTTTTGGAACATTTTTATATTTTATCACCCGATCCCCAATTAACCTACATATACCCAGAAATCCGTCTGGGCTTTTCATTGGCCATATAAAATGTATGAAAGCGTGTACGTATACGTATGCGTGTATGTATATAAGAAAATGTATGAAAGGGCTGAAACCAACGCTTTTACCGAAACGTGTCGTGTATCAAAAATGATACATAATGTTTTAGCACTGTGTATCTAACTTTGATCATCGTCACATGATGAGATCCAGAGGGGACAAATGGACAAGAAATATCAAGAGGCCGACCAGCGAAACGCTGGGAGGACGACCTGCCCAAGGGATGGAGAGCGGCCCACGATAGAGGAAAGTGGAAGGAGGAGGAGGAGGCCTATGTCCAAGGACAACCTGTCGATGTCAAATCTAGTTGATAAATTAATAGTGGTTGATAAGTTAATTCATATTTGGCGGTGAATAAAGACTATTTTTATTTTATTTTATTTATGTAACATGATACACGTGTCGCTGAAAGTGTTAAAAAACACTTGTTTTATTTATTGTTGTTTATGTTGTTTTATTTTGCAGATTCCAAATCAAGAAAGTTACATAAGCAAGGAAGGAAGAGGGAAGAAGGAAGAGAGAAGGCGATTTATGTTTATTCGAAGAAGGGAAACCAGCTCCTCCTGTATTCTGGCTATGCGTTTTACCGCCATACAAAATATAAGAACTCCAAGATTCGATGGTGCTGTTCCACCCATAACAATAAGGGGTGCAACGCATCTGTACACACGATTGAAGATTTTGTTATATCCATGAATAGTAACCATACTCATCCACTTCCTAAAAAATGTCCATGGACTTATACTAAACCTAACTCTAAATTATTATTTTTATAGCTTTTTATAGCTTATAATATTGTCCCACTGCTGGGCAAAGGCCTACCGTTGTTTTTTCCACTTTTCCATATCCTCGGCCTCCATGTGCCTTCCCTGTTGAAAGTTGTCCAGCTCGTTTTGCCTCTTCGTCTGGGCCTGCCTTAAGGCGAGGTTCTCCGCACACTAGCGCCACTAACTTACCCGAAAGCACTTCGAAATGAATAAGTAGTATCTTTTAAGCTCGCATTACAAATACAAAAATATTTATTGAACCAAACAACATTCAAATTACAATCAAGTAACAATGTTGTTACAATGTATCGATAAGTAAGACATATAGGCATATAAGTAAGCAACATAGTAGATAGCAAGAATATAATGGTTTGGTGTAAAACGTAAGTATACATCCATTTTATTATTGTTTCTAGTATATTCATACCTGTTGTGAGAGGGTGTGTGCGAGGGTGTGAAGCATTAATAACCCTAGATGAATTCCTGAAGTTACTGTACGCATTTCCGCCAAAAAGGGCCACTTTTGGCTATAATGCGTACAGTATCTTCAGAAATTCAACTAGGGTTATTAATGCTAGCTTAAAAATACTACATACTTATCCTTTAGGAGTGCTTTCGGATTAGTTATATATCAAAGCAAGCATAACAAGCATCGCCTACGCCTCCTTGAACTGGTAACCTACAGGAGGATCTCGCAAACGTGGAAGACCCAGGGCTACATGGAAACGTAGTCTTCAAAAGGACCTAAAGTATCCTGGGAAACCATAAAGTCTGCGGCATCGGACAGAGTGCGGTGAAAGAATATTGTCTCAGCCCTATGCACCAGTAGGAGTTCTAGGACCTGAAGAAGAAGAAGAATGAAACAAATATGATTTTTTCGATTGGCTAGTGTGCGGAATACCTCGCCTTAAAGCGTCCACCTTATGGTTTCTCATTCTTTACCTGACAACAGTTACGATTTGCACGGTTTTAAGGGTGCGTCATCAACCAACTGAACTGTGTGTCTGCAGTGTTAAGGTGCGGTTACACTTGGTCGACAACCGACCGTCTGGGCGGTCACAGCATGCGGCCACCGCCTATATGTGAATTATCAATCGTGGGCGCATTCGGCGAACGACCAAAGTGTCACCAGATTGTCATCGAGAGAACGAAGTTGGATGACTTCGGCCAACGATGATTCACTTCATTGGGTGTTGCTATTCGTGTCTTAAATATACATGAAAATTGTAAAGCTGCGATTTTCAATAAATAATAAATAAATAAAATAATATCGACCAAGTGTAAACAAAGGCGACCGTAGGCCGTCGCCGAAGCGGTCAACGACTTTATGTAACTCCGCGTTTATTGCGTACTTATTTGAATCTCGGATAATTGCATTAACATTGCCGTTTATAATATTCCAAGATTTTTTAAATTCTTAAGTAAATTAATTATGTTAACATGCGCATCGAAATACTGTATTATTTTATATATTTTTGCCTTTTATTGTTTAAACACATGAGTTTTAGAGTCCAATACATGTATATTTAGTGAACCGTTATCTAATTTTTACAATGTTATCCAGATATTCCAAATTTAGTAGTGGTAGATCCCAATGTGAAGGATCACCTGGGGTGTTACAGCCCTCTTATCTATTTCTGCCGTGAAGCAGAGATGCTTGCATTTCTGTGTTTCGGTTTGAAGGGTAAGAGAGCCAGCGTGATTTCTGGCACATGAGGCAATCCATCTTAGTCCTCAAGGTTAGCAGCGCATCAAAAACCCTCTAATATTGAGGTGAGATGTCTATGGGCGACGGTGACCACTTACATCAGGTGGCCCGTTTGCTCGTCTGCTTTCCTTACTTAATAAAAAAATATATAGAAATTCTAGGATTCCAATATTCGACGCTTCGAATTTCAATAGCGTTTCATATTTAAGCTCAATTAAAACCATGTGTATTTTTACAGAGCCGAATTTAGGGACAGTTGAGTACGTGTATTCGATGAGAAGGCATACAAAACTCCTCTGGTATTCAAACTACGCGTACTATCGCTTTAAGGATTACAAGGATTCTAAAACACGGTGGTGCTGCTCCACTAATAACAACAAGGGATGTAAAGCTGTCGTACACACTGTCGGGGATATAATTGTATCCGCCAATAATAATCATAATCATCCCCCAAGAGACTATGGTTATTATAAGTTTGATTAAAAAATAATAGTACTCGTATGTCTCATCTACGAATCTACCGATCTATGTGTTCAATAATGTGCAAAGTTCAATAAAGTATTATACTTATTAGTCAACATGTTAGGTATTCCAAATTCTAATTTAATACCTATAAATATTCTAGGGTTCCAATATTCGACGTTTATAATTTCATTTTTTTTTTATTTAAGCCCAATTAAAACCATGTGTATTTTTACAGCGCCGGATTTAGGTGCAATTGAGTATGTGTATTCGATTAGAAGGCATACAAAACTCCTCTGGTATTCAGACTACGCGTACTATCGCTTTAAGACTCACAAGGATTCTAAGACAAGGTGGAGCTGCTCCACTAGTAATAACAAGGGATGTAAAGCTGCCGTATACACTGTCGGGGATAGAATTGTATGCGTCAAAGATAATCATAATCATCCCCCGTCTAGTCACGGTTATTATAAGTTAGATTAAAAAACAATCGTACCTATACGCAAATGTAAATGGTTGCATTTAAACCTAGGTTTTAGTCTGATCAGATGTTATACATATTATTATAATATTGTATTGTATTAAATATAATACATAAAAAAATGAATATAATATTAAATAT
Source organism: Hofmannophila pseudospretella (assembly GCA_947369225.1). Taxonomy (NCBI): domain Eukaryota; kingdom Metazoa; phylum Arthropoda; class Insecta; order Lepidoptera; family Oecophoridae; genus Hofmannophila; species Hofmannophila pseudospretella. Next base: position 3,425,599 of record OX376321.1, on the reverse strand, counting down.
TATATTGTAAAGAAAAAAAGACCTGTACCTTATTATCAATAATTAATTCATATTTCTGTATATAAACATATTAAAAAATAATTAAATGAATTGTTAGTATTACATTTTCACTACCTATATAAGATTTTTAATAGGTGTTTAATAAGTTGCCTGGAAAAGATCGCGATCCTATATGTAAATTTATTCAACAGTTGAATTATCACTAACAAATATCCACATTTATTATAAATGTTTATGAAAAGCTGTAATTATTTTTATATTCAATTAAAATCCAAATGAATTATTATGACGTGTAAAATATTTATTTCCAGTATACAATAAAGGTATTAATTACCTACCTTTCGATCCTGATATATCGCCCAAGAACTGCCCACTTTATAACGATAGAAATCGTAGAATGACATAGTTCTGTATTACATGTCTTTTTTTTCAGAAGCGATATTTATGAAAACATCAAGAGGAGCTCTGAAGATATTAATTGGTGGTTACTAATTTCTGAGGCATTCGAAAATGAACTTTAAAGTCAGGTAGTGGAGCGGCACGCATAGTAGATGTGGGGGATGTAAAGCTGTCAAATTCACTGTTGATAACAAGACAATGAAGTGCAATAATCAGCTGTAATCATCCACCACCGGAATTCTTGCACTTTCAAACATTTTATCTGAAAATACATCAGCTATACTCTGTGGAATTCTTATGAATCTGTCAACAAAAGCGACAAAATACGAAAGGGTAGTCCACTGTACACTCGCGGATACTGAATTCTGATCCGCTTTGAGTTTTAGAACAATCTTGTCACATTAAATGAAAATAAGATCACGTGTCATTCATCGGCCAATATTGTGTAATTTAAAGTTACCGTTTTCTAAAATGTGTGGCGACTTACGACGCTTTAGTCCACTCAACTCGCCGACAGATGTCGCTGTTCATCAGAAGCACCCTCTGCTTACACCGAGTCCAGTTTTTCATGCAATCATAGAACACGCTATCGATATTTTAATTGGACTCTATTTAGCCATGCATAACTACATACCTATGACCTATTTCATAACCATCTATGGCTGAAAGCTCGTTAATGGATAATATTAAAGTTTCGTATAACCACATATCTATTTTCGCGAACAGACCACGCGATCTTACTACCGTTATATTATTAACGTTAAAAATACCATTAACCTATTTATATATTTTTGCAGGATCGATATTCACGAAAGATGGCTATAGATATGTGCTACAAGATGGATTCATATTCACTCGACATCTAACTAGAGGAATTAAGACTCGATGGCGATGTAAAAAATACAGGACTGGCTGTAAAGCTTGCCTCTATACTGTTGGAGATGAGATTGTAAAATACAACAACAATTATCACGATCACCCATCGTCATAAAAATAAACTCACCAGAAAAGGGTTTTGTCGAAAATTTTCGACGCACTGAAATCCAAGATTACAATGAAAAAAAAGGGATAACCAACTAAACAAACAAATTTTAAAATTAATTACCTTCCTTCGTTTCTTAATATTTTACTTCTGTTTATTAAAGTTTCCGTTATTTATATGTTCCGGTAGTGTTTCATTAGGGAGTGATCCCTGGCACTCAGGGGATGCCTGAAAATCAGCGCCGTAGTGCTAAAAGCGCTACGGCAACAGGCTGAGGCAGTCGCCTTTTTCCGGTGCTGCACACCACCTTCTTCAAACTTAATTATTACTTTTGCTTATTTATTTTTATATGTTTGTTTAATATTATTTTTATCTTCTGTACCTAATTGTTTGTATGTGTGCGCTATTGGAAATACATTCTTTCTTTCAGGTTATTACAGAATAACAAAACCATGTCAAGTCAATACGAAAGTTTATTTGAAATAGCAAAACAACATATAAATGTGGCTTTGGTTACATGTTACCAATAGTTCCGTAGTAACTTTTTTCACGTTACAACAAAACTTTGGTTAAGTACATGTAACGAAAAATTGTGTATATGTGTAAGTATGTATAGAATAGATATAAGTTTCATTAGGAAATAAATGTAAGTAAACAAAATAAATCATTAATTATTCTGACAATTTGGTGGCCATCATAAAATGTAGTTCATTTTGTAATAGGGATGTTGCCTTTTTTTTTTATAATAAACTTTAGTAACGTTATTGTGAGGTGAAATTTCTATGGACGAAATTCTATGTACGACTACTATAGTATCGTCACCCCCCGAAAAACAAAAAACGACGAATGTCTTATCTTATCTTATGATAGGGGGCCGGGAATAAACCCGGCACTTCGACCCTTGAGGATATTTTATATACTTCCCCATTTTACACACTGGTCATCTCAGTGTGCAGGTTTCCTCACGATGTTTTCCTTCACTCTTAGAGCAGTCGGTAAATGTACGTAAGTCTTCGAAAAATACGAAAAACTCATTGGTACATGGCACTGCGTGGTTTCAAAACGCGGACCCCCCCGCATGGGAGTCCGGTGTCCTAGCCAGTGTGCCACCGACGCTCTTAAAAATGACTGTAGTAGAGGAAGCAAGTGAAGCGTGCCAAGACAGATTCGTGGCGCTCCGTTTTGCACATAGCATGAAGGTATATATATATGTGTGTATGTATGTATCGTCCCCCCGTCACCCCGGCCAACTGAAACATTGTCAAACCGATCTATTCTCGTGAAACTTTCTGATATCGATAGTTAGTCATTTATCTTCTCCAGGTAGTATGCTCGTCTGCTCTCCAAAAAATTGTTATAGTACCATGAAAAAGGACTTATATTTACTTAAGTCATAAACTCATAAGGTGTAGTTTAATATAGTTTTAGAAGTCCTATTTTTATTTAGTAATATTATTAATATTGTATAATGGATGTAAGCAGTAGAACACTTGGATATTGTGTCCAATCTGTTCTAAGAAGCAATAGAACAAGTTGGATTTTTTGTTCAATCTGTTCTATCGTTAGAACTGGTAGTGTAACTACTTGCACTAAAAAGTTTATTTTTTCAGTGCTAACTTTTACGACAACAAGCAGAGGCAAAAAGATCGCAACGCTCAACGGATACACATTTTTTCGCCATAGTCAAAAAGGTATCAAAACCCGCTGGTTTTGCTCGAACTATCGCAAGGGCTGCCGATATGTCATAGTTACTATTCAGAATTTAGTCGTCAAATATTTTAGAAACCACGATCACCTACCGCGCGTTTCACTTGACTGAATTCTGTCGACTGAAATTGAAACTGAATTCAGGGCGGAACCACAAGCGTTCCGCTTGGCTGGAGTGAACCGAACCAACGCTGGAATGGGTGCATGTAGTTCCAGCCTTAATCAACGATTTAGTCAACACAGATTGTAAATCGGAGACTAACTTAGATAGATTTTATATGAATTGGGCGAAGGTGATGCATGTGACGTCCATTTATATTCAAAGTTTATTAATTGATGTTTGAATACCTGACTTTTTCCATAATTTTTTTCTAATATTTGTCTTTTATATTCTCTAAATTTTCGTCATATGGTTGATTGCGTGTTATTTTTGTTTATAGATATTTTAGTAATAATATTATATAATACCTAAGTAAAGGTAGATTTTTAAGAAGTGTTCCGTATTTTAATAATACCTAAGGCTAAATTAATAAATGAAATGAAATAATTATTCGAATAATTTAGGATATATATCCATATTAGCAATATGAGCATTCAGGCAAATAGGTTGTATACAATTTTCTTAAATTACCATCGCCTAAAACATGCCGACAATCTACGGTATGCTAATGTCGTACATGGCATACACACGCCCACTGTCAGATATCCAGAAAATCCTCAGCTGGGGACTTGTCCTAAGAGGAATTCTGGAATAAGCCTCCACATGCAGCCCGGTCCCCGGTCTTTCTCGCCCAGACCGGACCTGCGATTTTCTTCAAGATCTTCGGTCTAATTATAAAAGTTATTGGGGGAAGAAGGACCCACTACATACCCCTTCGCCTTTCCAAATGATAACGGAATACTGATACTCATTTAGTTCACATTAATTTTCCACTCCCTCAATCCTTATCACATCCTTTGGTGGTTTGATTTGTTAGAGTTTGTGATTGTAAATGCTTCTGGATTTGATTATCGTTAGAGAGACCGAATCCGAGGATGAGTCATTGGTTCTTCGTCCAATAATTTTTATAATTATAATAATGCATTTCCAAAAAGTAACGTCTGATTCCCTTCAATCATCAGCCTATTAATGTCCTCACTGGTGGGGCACAGGCTCCCCTTGCACAATCCACCTAGCGGGCCCAGTGCTGAATGGTGGATTTCACACGCCTTTGGAAAAAAAAAATTCCTCATACATGCAGGTTTTCTCACGATGTTTTCCTTCACCGTTAGAGTAGTCGGTAAATGTACAAAAGTCTTCGAAAAAATCAGAAAAAATTGGTACATGGCATGGTTTCAAACCCGGACCTGCATAGGAGTCCGGCGTCCTAGCCATTAGGCCACAGACGCGGATTCCTTTAACCTTCCTTTAAATCGTCAAAGAGGGTTTCATTATTGTCTCCGTGTCTGTATAATCCTTCTTTCACACAGGGCCAATCTTCACGACGTCGAATCGAGGCAACAAGATTATTTCGCTACACGGTTACAGATTCTTTCGCCACAGTCAAAGCGGTATAAAGACCCGCTGGTTTTGTAGTGAATTCCGTAGAGGGTGCCGGGCCGCGTTGTACACTATTGAAGATGAAATAGTCAAGTGTACTAATGACCATAATCATCAACTGACCACAAAAATGTAGACCTGGAGATCGATTCCACTAAATACAACGTAACTAAATATAAACTAAACTGCGTCGTTATGACGTGTTTCGTATGCTACTATCCACTAACGGTCCAATTTCAGTTAAGTTCCGATCAAGTTAACGATTGATCGAATAGTAACGTATTTGTACATTCTAATAAAACGTTTAGTTTATACTGAATCGCAGTAGAACGGTAAAAAAACGCTTCAACTGTCAAATATAACGATCGAACATAAGCACCTCCCAAGGTACTTTTGCCCGATCTATAGTAAATCGAAAGGTGGCAGCGGTAGAGTTATACGTCAGCAGAATGCGATTTGATGTCTAAATAGAATTGGAACGAAAACTAAATTGAAATTGGATAGAAATATATCTACAAACGTTGTAATTTAGGCGAATTGGGCCCCTGTTTCTGGTTTATATTACATTTCATTTTAGCAGTATTAAAAGAAATTAGCCTAACTTTTTCCGATCACAAAGCTTCTAGAATATAGGTAAGTCCAATTTTATTCTATAAATTGGACTAAGTGTACCTAGTTCTCAACTTTTACCAGATCCAAAAACGCTGAATAGATAAATGTCGGCTACAAGGAGCGTAAAAATCAAGGCGTTTTTGTCTAAAAATAGTGAAAATGAAATTAAAACAAAAAATATATGAAAAAGTTTATTCACTTATACAGGGCACACAAAAAAGGACCTCCGACTTACAAACTAGGTCGAAAACCTGTATCTTGTAAGTCGGGATTCCGTCGCACTGGATATAATATTAATATAATATTTGATTTGAATTTTAAAAGATTATCGGTTGAGATATGATTATAGAAATAATAGTGTTTTAAGAAATAATTTCTGTTCTTTAAAATCGTATACTGTGAGATTTCCAATAATGATTAAATAAATAAATATGTACCTACTCTAGTTATAACCCCTATAATTGTTCAATAAAATTATTACTGGTGGAGGAGGTGGAGGCTAGACTGCAAAGTCTGGAACATCGGCGCAAGGTTGCCTGTCTATCGGTATTTTATAGGATACATTTCGGAGAGTGCGTATCGGAATTGCACGACCTAATTCCAGCATCTCCATTCCGCCGTCGGACTACCAGGCGCGGGGAGGGGTTCCATCCTTATGTTGTTGATATCCCATGCTCGTACGAAGCGATTTGCTTCTTCGTTCATTATGCGAACGGCTAAGGAATGGAACAGCCTGCCGGCGTCTGTATTTCCCGAAACCTACAACCTTGGGATCTTCAAGGCCAGAGTGAATAGGCATTTACTGGACCCGCATGCTCCATCGTCGACCTCATCGTCGCTTACCATCAGGCGAGATCGAGGTCAAATGCGGGTTTAGTTATACATAAAAAAAAAATTACCTCAAAATTATGCATTAGACACAGTAAGCATAAGTTATGTAATTAAATTACTCGGAAAAATACTTTAATTTTTTTTTTATCCTTGATGAAAAATAAAATATCTACCACATTAATAATAAGCATTTCAATTCCCCACCAATCCCCCATATTCCAAGTGAAAATCCGCGTCGCAGGTTGCGGATTTATGAGCTGAGTTGGCACCTTTTCTTGCCTCCACAACATCACACATTATGTTCTGTTATGTAAAGTTGAGTCTTCTTGTGTGAGGCAAAATAAAGTTGCTTACTTACTTACCAATCCTTCAAAAAGTATTTATAAGGTAGAATAACTGTATAGTTTATCTTACCCACTATTTTTAAGACTTATATCGTAGAGTTAAATTGTCTAACACCATGACGTTTATTAAATGTTTGCATCCTTTCTGTTTTACAGAGCCCATATTCTCGAAATCCATTCGGGGAAACAGGGTTATAACCCTCAATGGCTACAGGTTCTTCCGGCATAGACAAAGCGGTGCAAAAACACGATGGTTTTGCGCCAACTACCGTTCGGGAGGCTGTCGCGCTGTGTTGTTTACCCTGGAGGATGTTATCATCAAGCGTGTCAGAGAGCATAATCATTAATAATCTTACGTTCGTTGCAAGAAACGACCTTAATGTTAAGGCTTCTTTAAGGGGTATTATCGCACACACTAGCGCCGCAAATCGAAAAAAAAATCATATTTGATTCATTATTACTTATGGAACGCCTGTTGAATTAATTCATGTTGAGAACTGTCCATTTCCATTACCGCGTTAACAGCTGAAAATTTATCAAACTTATATTTGACACAAGCAATGGAACGCTGTCAACGTGAATAATTTCAACTGGTTTTGGAACGCACTCTTATTGAAAAAAAAAACTTATGGTGTTGCACTCCTATAGGATAATTAGCATTATAACAACCTGGTTTGAGTTCCTGAAGTTACTGTACGCATTTTCGCCAAAACGGCCACTTTAGCGAAAATGCGTACCGTAACTTCAGGAACTCAAACGCAGGGTTATTTATGTGTAACTTAAAAAATATTACTTATGCTGTCGGAGTGTAACTCGTTAACTTCGGTATGATATTTTTTTCAGTTAATATTAAAGATAATTAAATTGTTTTGAGGAAGTAACTTGCTTGCTTGCTTATCGCATGGTTAGTGGCCAACCTATTAGTCAGAGTTGTTCAGGCCGCCCGTAGTCCTCTGACATGGCTTAACGACTGCTGTCTAACGACAACAACCGGGACCGACTGCTTAACGTGCTTTCCGAGGCACGGAGGAGCTCAGATGAAATATGGCACTAGCGGTCACCCATCCAGGTACCGACCGCGCCAACGTCGCTTAACCTGCACGATCACTTTCGGACCGTGCTCGCAACTAGGTTACGAGCTCCTATTCTTAAATACCGACACTCCGTTCGTACGCTACGATGACGACGCGATGTACGCCGGCCTTAATACCTAGTGTTTTCTGTTTAAGAGGCCAAATCATGCCGCGGCGTTGTAGTGTGAATTAACAATATTATATGATTAAGTAATTTTAAATATTCATGTTTTTTTACTAGTAATTTTAATGAGATGGGTATGAATTTAAATTAGTAACACTGATCAGAAACGTTTCTGAAAAAAAAACGTGTTTGATTTAGAATTTAGAGCATATAAAGAAACTTTATTTAGTTGAACACACTTCTTCATATATTCGACTAATACGAGTACCTTGATTGAAGGGAACAATTCCTTGGTTGAATGTGAACAAGCAGACTTTATATGCTCATATTGAAACAAGTGATTGTTTAAAGGAAACAATCTTTTGAAATTGAAAAACGTTTATTTGCCCTCTATTTTCTACCCCAACTCAATTTTGTACAACAATCAATTTTCTACTTCCTAACCATGCTGTGTTTACACGTTAAGGGTTACGACCTAGCTCATAACTTTATATTGATTTTTCTGTAATGTCTATGGTTGTAATCTGTTGTGGTTACCTAATAAATAAATTAAATTAAATAAATTAAATTATACAATGCAAGTATAATACAATAAAATTAAAACATGAAGGCAAATGGGTCCATGACTCTGCATAATGGCTGACGACGGGGTGTCGTCAGCCGCTGGTATTCTGCAATGGCCCGACATAACACAATAGTGAACACACACAAAATAACATAATTAACAAAAACAGAACAAACACACAATTTTTTTATATGGGGACACCAGCGTCCCTGAATTGCTTTGTCAACAGACACCCTTTTTCTTTCAATATAACAGTAAAAACTTGATTTACGTATTGCATGACCTTGTATTGCACATACAGAGTGTAACAAACCCCCCTGAAAGGGGGTGTTCAGTATCCATAACTGAATAATTTTCACTTCAGGGTCAACAGGTTCACTTCAGGTTATTCGATCCTAGGCCATTAGTTTTTAAAAGACGGGTTGAGGATGTCCTCAAGTGAGCTATCCACGCACCTACTTTATAGTCTTTACTTTATTATTTTTATTTTTCAAATAGGTATAGGTTTTTTAGTCATTACATTCAATAGTATTTTTTCCCAACTCAATTTTGTACAACAATCAATTTTCTACTTCCTAACCATGCAGTGTTTACACGTTAAGGGTTACGACCTACCTCATAACTTTATATTGATTTTTCTGTAATTTCTATGGTTGTAATCTGTTGTGTTTACCTAATAAATAAATTAAATTAAATTAACACTGAAATCGCGAAAAAAACAACAACTGATTCATACATTTCGATCGTATAGGTATTGAGGTTTTGGTCAGTGGTACTTACCCCATTGATAGGGGATAAATAGTTATATTATACCCCCAAATTATGCTCATCTCATTTTACTACTATTCTTACTTACTACTTATTCTACTCGGGTTACTAACAGCTTGCAACGCTTATACATCAAAAAAAAAAACTTATTGTCAGAGTTGTTCAAGCCGCCCGTGTGCCTCTGACATGGCTTATCGACTACTGTCGAAGGACAACAACCGGGACCGGCTGTTTAACGTGCTCTCCGAGGCACGGAGGAGCTCAGATGAAATATGGCACTAGCGGTCACCCATCCTGGTATCGACCGCGCCCAACGTTGCTTAATAACTCGCAACTAGGCTATGTGCTCCTCTGATTTTACACATTCATATCGTATAGACATGTGTCGTACTGTTTCCAAATATTAAAAAAAATACACTTTCGAACCTTTAATATGATTAATTTTCAATATTTCTATGAAAACTTTCAGGTACAATAACCTTTTAATAAGATAAAGTGTAATCAATTTTTGAATTTGCGACAGTACAATGGAAGACACATTTTTATTTTTTATTTTATTTCAAAAAATTTCACAGTATAACTGTTATACTAAGGCACTGTGAAATTCAACAAAAATATCTCTATAAATAATTACATACTAACTGTAGAGGGACGCACATCCATACTCTCACAGAACCTCAGACAGTCATCACGCACACTCGCCCATCGACTTGCAAACACATCACAGTCTGGTGCTGACACGAGAAGCGTGTTGAGATTCTGCAGAGCACGAATAAGAGGCGATTTACTGTATGAAACAGTGCGAGCTGACGGCACTGCTAACGACGGTTCCGACGAGACCGGAAATTAAATATATTAACAGGAGAGACAGACAGGCGGACAAGTTTCTCCACCAATTCGGGACAGTCTGATTCCCCACGCAAGATGCTACTAGCAGTAGTTAGTAGGACGTAATTACGCCTCACTTCTAGTGAATTAAACCCCAAGACTCCATGCAGGAATTTCGTTGGATATAAAAAAGGGTAGTACCCATTACCCATGCATTTTCTTATATAAAAATCTCAAAAACGCCTTTTAAATTTTCTCTAGAAGTGAGGCGTAAGTAATCAAGCATAAGCTATACCTTGTGGAGCCCTATCGTAATACGTTTTTGTTATGATTTCTTGACATTCGTATGAATGAGTCAAATAAATTACGGTGACAAAGTATACAGGGTTATAGCTTGATGTGTCTTCCACTGTACAACAGTATAATATATATAATAGTAACAATATTGCAGTAAAATATTCGAATATGTAAAGTTATTTGTATGGAAACCGGGTTGTTTAGTTTTAAATATTGTGTTAATTTAGTTAGGTTATGAAAGCATTGGCTTCTGTAATACAAAGGCATTATTGCCTATACCAACCTGTACTAGTGCCTATAATTGGTGACATTATTGTGTTTTATGTTATTTATGTAATATAAATACTACTGGGAAAAGGAGGAGCCTTTGCTTATTTTGTGTATTTAAAAAAATAATGTTTTATTTTGTCATCTTATCTTATCTTTGGATGGGGGCCGGGGATCCCAGCGACACTTCGACCCATGGCGATCTTTTGTGTTCAACCCCTTGTACCTATCCCTTGACCACATCACCGAATATGTCGTGCATGAGCAAGACTATGCCTCTTAGTGGGAGGGATTTGAATTCCCTTGGGTCCGGATAGGCAGAGCCTAGCAGACCCATCCTTTTTGCCGCGAAAGCGTCACATTCACATAGGAGATGTGAAACGGTCTCCAGTTGTTCACCACAGGCTCTGCAAGATGTGCTGTCAGTTAGCTTCATCTTGTGTAGGTGGGCATTGGTGCTAAAGTGACCGGTGAAGGCACCGACCAGTAGGCGCACTTAACGTCTATTCAGCCCCCAGATCTTGCTGTTCCAGCCTGTGACTTTGTCCCCAATGAATTTCTTAGAGTGTTCTAACCCCTTTAGGGTTAGCCACTCATGTTTGTGCCTATCGGTGCTGTACCTATTTTGTCATACAACAGAACCCATATTTACTACCCGGCCTCGAGTGTCCAAATAATCTTAGGATATCTATAAAATGTACAACCAAGATCAAATATCCACCCCGCACACTAGCGCCGCCAATCGAAAGAAATCATATTGTTTCATTATTAAGTTTATTCAAAAAAAACATCGATTTACACTCCGCCAATATAAGTAGTATTTTTTTAAGCTAACATAGCAACCCTGTTTGAATTCCTGAAGTTACTGTACGCATTACCGCCAAAAGTGGCCGTTTTTTGCAGAAATGTGTTAAATAACTTTACGAATGAGTAATAATGAAACATACCAACAGAATACCAGCGCTGTAGGCATTTTTGTCTGTAGCAATAAGCTGAGTTGAGGCCCTTTTCACAACAACAGCAGACCATCAGACATGATTTCGATATGTTTACCTTTGACTACATAATTATTATTTTTAATTATTGCTGTGTGTGAAATAAACATATTACTTACTTACTATATATTTTTACAATTGGTGGCGCTATAATATAGGGTGTGGCGTGGACCTCAGTTGACGCTAGCAAAGAGTAAAGCTATCATATCTACAGTTGGCACTGTTAAATGAAAACGTAAACACAATCCTTCTAGTCCCAATTCAAAATAGGTACCTACTAAAATGGGTCTGGTTAAATAATAATTAGATATAAGTACGTTTAACTGTTATATTGCTTATTCATTGTAACCGCTTGTTTAAGATTTGAATAAATAATAAAAAAGGGATTCTTCTTTTAAAGTGCATATCTAGTAAGTAGACATTTGAAGGTGGTAGATCCTGATATGCAGGATCGCGGGGGAGGTACCAGCCTCTTACCTACTGTAGCAAAGCAGAATTGCGCGTTTCTATGTTTTGTTTCACCGGCACATGAGGCAATCCATCTAAATACTCGAAAACCCTCTAATAATAATACAGTGAGGTGAGACGTCTATGGGCGACATATTTACCATCAGGTTGTTTGTTCGTCGTTGGATATGCTGACAGAGGTTGGTCTGAACGTCTCCCACGTTAAGACCAACCTCTGTCAGCATATCCCATGGAGCGCGCCCGTAATACCGTAAACAATATGGTATAAAAAGTTGTTTCGAAGGCTACTGAATGTGTCCATATTGAATGCTTTCATCTTATATAGATATCAAGATAAGAATATTACACATCGGAGCTTTTGAAACAAATTAGCCGAAGAGCTTCTTCAGGTAATTCGCTCACCAGTATTGGCAATACAGGTGGCCGAACATGAAAAATTCGCAAATTTCGGTAAAGCGCTGCATGCTGAGCGCTTTACGTGAATATATCGCTATTATTCGGATGGCGCTGCAACACAACGTTTAATAATGACAAAAATATTGATAAAATTATCTAAAGAATCATGTAAGTTCTTACATAAAACCTCTACCTATTCCGACCCATGCTCATACGCTTTTTTTTCCACAGCTATATTCACAGTTTCAAGCCGAGGAGCTCGGACGGTATGCCTGAACGGATTCCGATATCTACGGCAGGTTGACTACGGACCCAAGACCCGTTGGTATTGTGCCACAAACTCGAAACAAGGCTGTAAAGCGTATCTTCACACCATCGGCAAACAAGTTATCAAGTGTTATAGTGGTCATAACCATTTGCCACCTAAAAACCTTAATTATTAAATGTATAATCTGGTCTATAGAATTTCAAAACTATAGGTTATTTTATTAAAGTAACATAAGTATTATAGTAATCTAGTGAATAAAGCGTGTTGAAAGAAACTAAGCATAGCATTTTGTGCACATTTCAAAATAAACAGTTAGGTAATGTAAGTTTTGGTTTCAATTGTAGGTATATTTTAGTCTAATATTTTAGTTAGTTTCGCTTTTATAATGAGTAAAATAAAATTAAAATAATAAATAAAAGAGTATTTATTCATTCACACATCAAAGTAATAAGGTACAGCACAGTTATTTTATTCTAATTCTTAACCTATAAACAAAATATATCTATAATATGTATGCCCCGCCCCATGTGTCTAATGAAAAGGTCGAGACCTCAGCGACACGCTGGTTTTCAGGTCTCGCCTAATGTGGTAGATGGAGAGCTGGTCGCAGGATTACTATATACACAACACGATTATGTGGTCAAATCTCTATTATGTAATTTTATATGAAAATGCATACAAGTAGTTATATGTAGTTAATATCATCCAGGTTTTTTCTAAATAAACAAAACATAAATTACCTCGTAGATTTTTTGTTTCAGATCCTAAATCGAAAATAAAGTTTGAAACCATTTATGAAATGTATACAGAAGAAGAAAAACGGCCAAAATCTAATGGTAAAAAGCGGAGTCGTAACCCAGAGGAATGGAAGGATATAAAAAGGAAAACATTAAAGAACCTCGGCAAACAGTATTGCGATAGACGCGGCAATTTAAAAGAAGGAAAGACAATGAAGCCCCCTTGCTTATGTACGTTACAGTGTTTTAAAAAAATTGCTGAAGAAGACAGACAGGCTAGTTTTGATACATTTTGGCAACTCGGCGACAAAGAGAAACAGTGGTTGTATATTGCCAGTTACACAACTAGACAAAAATCACGTAGAATACTAACAACAAATAAGCGTAGCAATAGACAGTTTACATTAAAATATTTTCTAGACAGAAATCTAGCTGACGGACGCACCACAAGAGTTAATGTTTGCCAAGTTATGTTTCTGAACACGCTGGCAATCAGTGATGTGACCGTTGCCACGGCTTGGAAGAAATATGATGGAACAGACTCCATAGGAAAGGACATGAGGGGACGACATAGAAATCGTAAAAATGCTATCGATGAGGAAATGGTGCACTCTGTTTGTGAACATGTCAGTACTTTTATACCGGAAGATATGCACACACAGGAATCACCAAAAACGTTGTATTTAGATGGTAATCTGAATATTGCTCGAATGTATAAAATGTATATTGAATGGTATGATCCTGATTTTTTTTCTAAAAAAGCGTATCTTGAAAGGCAATACAGAGATATTGTGAATAAGCATTTTAAGATTTTACGTATCAACAAATGATTTCGTACATTAAAGATATATTCTAAAATAATACACTCGTTATTTACTTTTATTTACTGTATAGCTCGGATGAGAGGCGTCATTTCTGAGTTATACTTATATAATATTCACGATTAATAAAAGTTCCATTTATTAGGACTGGTACGACGATGTCTCTATATAGAGAACGTTTCTCTTTCTTATAAGTAATTATTAAATTTTCCAAAACAGTTACTTATTTTTTACTTATATTCTCCAATATACTTTATTGTTTTGAATTCGAAATAAGTACTTTCTTAAGTCATGATGTCGTTTAACTTAATACCTACTTAGAATTGTTACAAAAATTATATGAACCAATGGACTGATAAAATATTATACTTATTTTACAATATAGACCAACAAAATATCAAAATAAATACTTGATGAGTGTCATAGAATAGATTGGTGTTTTTCTGGTATCCCGATTGATACTTTTTGATATATTTTTTTAGAAAATTGTAAAATAATAGAGTTGGTATGACGACAGTGTAATCAATTGTTATGTTATTCTTTTCAGATCTTAAATTATCATTAAACTCAAAAGAAGATGTTTGTACTGAAGGGCCTTCGGTACAAACATCTTCTTTAGATTTTTCGGTTCTACAGACTGTAATGACAGCGATCCTGGCGGCGCGCTGAGGCCTGGCGGCGCGCTGAGGCCTGGTGGCGCGCGGCAGCTCCGAGCTGCTCCGAGCGCGTTCAAAGCCGGTGAGCGAGTACTCTACATCGCGCTCTGCTCCGCTTGACGATGCCGCGCCGAGTCACTTGCAATTGTCATTCAATTTGATACCGTATTTTAGTGAAGTTACGGTCTAGCGGAGTTGTTATCGAAGAAAGACGCCGCGCCGCCACTCCAGCGGTGTGCGTTGGGCCTAAACCTGCTGAAACTCGGCTAGGAAGAAAAACTATAGGTAATAATAGTAATGAATTGTAGTATTTCACTTCTGTATCGTATATTTTAAGAACCCATATTTACGATTGGTGCTCGAGGTGCAGAAATAATCACCATTTCGGGATATAAGTTCTACCGCCAATCTCAACGTGGCATTAAGATACGGTGGATGTGCGGGACCCACGCTAGTTTGGGATGTAAAGCTGTCATATTTACAATTAATAGTGCCATTGTTAAGTGCAAAAATGAACACAATCACGAAATACACTCAAATAAGTAATTATTTAAACAATTTCATAGAAAATAATTATAATAGACATTCTTAAATTTAATTAAATAAATCAAAATGTAAGTAAGTATAAGTATACGACGTTTTTCATTAAACCTAGTGAGTAAACTCTTACATTACCTACTAATTATTTAAAAAAGTAACTTTTTAATAAGTAAAAAATTGCATTTGCAAATACAAAGGTATTATTAGAAAAGATGATCTTTTCGAACGTTGTTATGAAATATATTATTGAACGTTTTAGATTAATTAGTTTACTTTTAGTCCTTATCATTGTTGACACCTTGTATTTAAAAAAATGTAGGATCTAGCTTTTACCTAGATTTAAATACTTTGAAACCTAAAACACAGAAATTAATTATGTACTTATTATTTTTTAGATCACCAATCTGAAACTATTTATGAAGAAGACTCTGGCACTACACATGAAGAGGCTCTAACAGATTTCAATGTCAGTGATGATGACGGTACAGTTCGGGTTGATAATAAGAACAGTGGCAACAAGAACAGTAGAGGCAAAGGCATAGTCAAAAACAATTATCTAAAACGTGATGAGTGTAAAAGTATGACAAAATTAAAGTATCTCGGTAAACAATACATCAATCGCTGTGGAAAAGTGATAGAAGAAAAAGCTATGGGTGAAACGTGTTCATGTACTAAATTCAAATGTTACACAAAGCTTACTGAAGCACAAAGGCAGGCTAATTTCAATAAGTTCTGGGAATTAGGAGACAGAGAGAAACAGTGGATGCATATAGTCAATTATACAAACAAACTATTCAATCCTGGATCAACATCTCGACGTAAAGTTAAAACTTACGGTAAACGACATACGTTCAAATATTTTCTAGATCAAACTTTAGCTGACGGATCGAGCACTACAAAGGTTGATGTTTGCCAAGTTATGTTTTTGAATACGCTGGCAATTCGTGAGGGTCTTGTTACTAGGGCCTGGAAAAAGTACGATGGTAACAGTTTAGTCGAAAAAGACATGAGAGGACGACATCCGAATCATAATCAATTTTATGATGAAATCGCGAAGTCCATTTTTGCTCATGTCAAAACTTTTGCAACGGTAAAAACAAATAACAAGAATTACGGGAAAAATATGCTGTATTTAGATGGGGGCCTGACTATTAAACAGATGTATAACATGTATAATGAATGGTATGACCATGAGACATTTCCTAGAAAAGCTTTAACTGTAAATCAGTACAGAAATACTATGAATAGATATTTCACGATTTTCCGTAGTAAGAAATAAAAAGTTAATTATAGATACAGATAGAAATATTATCACCATAATGTATGCTACTATACTATAGAAATAAGGAATAAGGATAGAAAATAGTTACATAACTACGTTATTTATATTGGTTTCTATCATATTCCTACAACATAACGGTTTTGCTGGAAGATATTTCTTTTAGAGATAAGTTCATCCTTTGTACAATGTCTCATTTTTTTTTTATTAAGTCTATTGTTGTACAATAAAGTGTAAATAAATAAATAAATAAACATATTTATTTTCTAAACATTTATGTTATGTCCTCCTAATGATATTTCATTAAATATAATATATATGTCGTGTACCTACGTACCTATTTCATTTCAGACGACTAAACAACTGATACTCTCCTGTACTAAGACAGATTACTAGCGCAAGGATAGTATCTGTGGAACGTACGCAAATTGACATTTTTTTTTTTCGGAAAACTGTCAAAATTACAACATTGGACATCAGTCGCGATTCGGATTTTATTGATTGAAATGATTTTTTGGTGAAAAATGTATGAACTGGCTTATCACTTATTTCTGTGTGATGTTTCAACATTGTAATTTCTTTACAGAACCTATTTTCATGACATCGTCCAGAGTCTATAGTTTGCTAGTCCTGGACGGGTATAGATTCTGCAAGCATCGTGAGATAAACTCCAAGATTCGCAGGTGTGTTCTACGCATTTCAACTCGTGTTTCAATATTATATTCTTTTCAGATTCTATTTTCATAATATCGTCCAATGGCAATCGTTTGCTCGTCCTAGACGGGTATAGATTCTGCAAGCATCGTGAGATAAACTCCAAGATTCGCTGGTCGTGTTCTACGCATTTCAACTCGTGTTTCAATATTATATTCTTTTCAGATCCTATTTTCATAATATCGTCCAAGGGCAATCGTTTGCTCGTCCTAGACGGGTACAGATTCTGCAAGCATCGTGAGATAAACTCCAAGATTCGCAGGTGTGTTCTACGCATTTCAACTCGTGTTTCAATATTATATTCTTTTCAGATTCTATTTTCATAATATCATCCAAGGGCAATCGTTTGCTCGTTTGGACGGGTACAGATTCTGTAAGCATTGTGAGATAAACTCATAGGTTCGCTGGTGGTGTTCCACACACATGAATAAGGGATGCAAAGCTGTTTTGTGGATCATAGACGATGAAATAGTGATGAATAACAATAAGCATAATCATCCTCAAGCTCAGTAATGATGGCTTAAATTATTCACCATTCATTTTAAACAATGAAATTATTTTTATGTGAAGAAAATTTAATTTTAATTTTTAACAGGCAAACAGGTTTTATAATGAAATTAGTAAGTAAATATAACTTCCTGTTTTAATTATTATATATTTACAACTCAAAAGGGTACAGTTACAAGCTTGTTACAAGAGGAACTTGACTTGTTTTGCTTTTTTATAAAAAAATATCTGATCCTGACTGTCATTTACCGTCATTTGAAATGATTTCTTTTCAAGATATATGTACTTTACCTGCGTGAAGTGTGGCCTGCGTAAGATTGCGCGCTGAGACTCTATGATATAGCCACATCATAGCCATCCTTATTCTTATAGTCCATTCGGGTTAAGAAAATAGTGAGTCATCAGTGCAACTGCAGGGTAAAGGTCTAGTCACAGTCGAATTAAAATTCAAACATTGTAAATTACTCGTCTTTCTCCGCTATGAATTATCGATCCACTTTTATTTTTACGAATAGGTGAGGTGTTCTTTTTAAAATTTACTGTAATGCACAAAGGACACGTCCGTTTCGTACGAGGGTCTGCCTTGAACTGGTCAATGTGAACTTGGCTTTCTAATTTGCTGATCCGTGATTGGTCAGGGGGCGTGGCTAGGCCGGACGACAGCGATGACTCACTATTTTCTTAACTCGAATAGACTATAGCTCTAGCCTATTTAGCCTATGTGGTTAATCAAGCCCTGTCGGCAGCTAATTTCGCATTGGAGATATCTATCTTAAAACTTCGGTATTTTTTGCAGGCCCAATTTTCATGACATCTACTAAGGGCCGTCGTTTAATCGCCATTGATGGCTATCGATTCTACATTCATCGCAGTAGCGGACCGAAAACGCGGTGGAAATGTGCCACAGACTCATATTGCAAATCTGTAATCTTTACGGTAGAAAGCGCTATCATTAAATATCGTAATGAGCACCGCCATCCACCACCTTCATCAAAGTTTTTTTAAACTTGTACCAGATTAAAAAAAGAAAAATATTGTTTGTTGCGTGTAATAAATAATTGGTCTCATTAACACAACTTTACCTAAATATGTAGTTTATTATTGTGTATCTATCGAAATGTAAATAAGTATTTGCCAATACTTATTTATGTGCACTTGCGTGGCCCTACTGTGCACTTGCGTGGCCCTATTGTGTATCTATCGAAATGTAAATAAGTATTTGCCAATACTTATTTATGTGCACTTGCGTGGCCCTACTGCGCTCCTGTGATCACCCCAGGTTCTAACTATCCTTAGACCATTCCATTCCACCAAAGCTGTCCGAGGAAGCGAGGAGGTCAGCAAGGAAAAAATGGGCCAATAGGATCGCTCCATTTTAATAGTCACGTGATATGACGTGATAATGGCCCGATCCTATTGGTGGATTTTTTCCTCGCTCACCGCCTCGCTTCCTCGCACAGGTTCGATGGCATCCTAACTCTTAGCTCTAGACTTCTAACCTATATGATAAATCAGGCCCTGGCGCTAATTCCTCTTTGGAGAGATCTATTATATTCTATTTGAAAGTTCTATATTTTTTCCAGGCCCAATTTTCATGACATCGAGTAAAGGCCGTCGTTTGATCGCCATTGATGGCTATCGATTCTGCATTCATCGCAGTAGTGGACTAAAAACGCGGTGGCAATGTGCGACAGAGCCATATTGCAAATCTGTAATATTTACGATAGAAAACACCATAATTAAATATCGTTATGAGCACCATCATCCACCGCCTTCATCAAAGTACTAGCATAAATTTGAAATAGTACCCTCGTACAATTAAATTATTTCCTTTAAGTTTTTCTTTTAATTAGCTATGTTACAGAACCTTGTTTTACTAAATATTCGGCAAAAAGTTATTCCCCAATTGTAACCCGCACAACGTCTAAATTCCCCGAATTTGGGGAATGTCTCGTAAAACGTCAATACGAGTACAGTCAACAACAGGTCAACCTACCTAATACGTCAAAATTTGAGAATTTGAAATGTATCATAATTAGAGCTAGAAGTTGTCGGGGCACGATCTAAAATTTGTTAGGGATCGAATTCTGTTTCTATCGACTTTTCTAGATGTCGATGTTGTAGCACTACTAATGGGTAGGTACATATCATAATGTCCAAAATCAAAATGTCGTAATTTAAAATGTCTTAGCCCAAAATAATCGTATTTAAAATAATAAAAAATGCCGACTATTCAAAATACCAAAAATCTTTAAAATCGAACATTTGAATTACTCAACCCCAAAATTCCGTATTACAAAATACTTATCCCCAAATTTAAAACATTTCAGAGAGAAAATAAAAAACACTCAGGTAATTGTATTTTTAATGTTAGAAATTGAACATAACAGCTTTACAAACATACCATTTTATTTCTTCTTTAAATTATGTTAAACTGAACTTGAACCACTAACTGTTATAAGAATCACGTTGTTGCAATACGGAACATTGTAATTATCGATAAGTATGCATTTATCGAAATGCTATCACTATAAATATGACAATTCTGCCCCGACAACTTCTAGCTCTAATCATAATGCGCATACGGCGGCATATGGTTGAGATTTAATCGAAGGTTTTCGACAGATGGTATACTATAGTTTGTGGTTGACTGTACGTGCACGCGTGAGTATTGTTACCAGCAATGGAAACAAATTAAACTGTAACAATTTTAAAAAGTTAGTAGAAAAATATTTTATAGATTTACCCCGATCCACCAAGAATAAATTCGACATTAGAAAAATATATTTTCTTAATGTTCATACAAATGACAAATCAAGCGCTAAACTGTCAAACTGTACATAAATAAATAAATAAAAACATTTATTTCAGGATAGATAAATAAAAAACATTTACCTCATGATGGCAATAAACGATTGTATTTGGTATATTTTTTCCTTTACCTCTTGTATTTTTGTGAAAGGCAAAGGAGATTGGGCACTTTTGGACCCACGGCTTCGCCTCCAACCAAACATGGCTCATTTGATAGATCTCACCGAGGACTACATCTTTCATTATGGAAGAAACATCCTAAGTCGTGTAGGATAGGAGCTAGAAACCAGAAACGTCTTCCTACTAAGTGCTCTGATTCTATTTATTTTGTTTCCCCAGTGACTAAATAAAACCTCTGTTCCACACGACTAACGGTGTTTGCTCTCTAATAAAAAATGTTGTTCTAGGCGAGATCTATCAAATGCACTATTTATGGTTGGAGACGAAAAGAAAAAAATTGGGGTCCAATCTTGTATGGGATCCGCTTATTAACCGATTACATTATTTTTTTCAGAACCAATATTCACGACTTCAATTCGAGGAGGTCGTATACTATTTCTGAGAGGGTATAGGTTCTCTATAAAGAAGAAGGATGCGTTCAAAACCCGTTGGTTCTGCGCCACGCATCATAGCAAAGAATGCAGAGCTAAGATTATTACCATTGGTGATAATATTATTAAGTGCTTTAATGAACATAACCATGAGCCGCCATTGTCACGCCGTTATGACTTGCTTAGTGATTATAAGAAGAAGAATTATTAGTTATTCCGTTCTTTCCGTGTATCAGACGAATGTTGACTTGTAATAAAGATAGTTGCTTTATAATCTGAGGTCCTGCAAAGTCTGCTGTGAGGAAGTGGAAACGCCTATAGATATTTTATCCTCTATTAGTGTGAAGCTCTAATTTACACCTGAAATCGTTCTTTAGGAGAGCATTACGTGCCTCCTGGGGATTTTAAAACTCATTCCCCAAGGAGCAATCAAACTATTCCTAAATCAGTTGTAACTAATAGATTTTTAGGTCGTGACGTATTTATTATGTGGCTGTAAGTAACCCTAACTTCAGTAGCAAATAACAATAAATGATATAAGATTTGTAATAAATACTGGTATTGTGAAAATAGTTTTCTCAAATATTTTATTTCTTTCCTTTACCTTTATTTAAGTGGGAACTACCTGTGATTGGAGGTGGTTCCTATGTCTACCTTATTATGTTTCTTGTTATGTTTAAGAGCGTCGGTGGCCATGCGGGAGGTCCGGGTTCGAAACCGTACAGTACCATGTACCAATGAGTTTTTCGTATTTTTCGAAGACTTACGTACATTTACCGACTGTTCTAACGGTGAAGGAAAACATCGTGAGAAAACCTACACACTGTGATGATGTAGTGTAGTCGTACATGAGTTATCCTGTTGAATCTATCCATCTATCTACACGTAATGTAGAATAAGCAATAAAAAAGATTATTTTATAGATAGCATTTAATTCACATACAAGGATTAACTCACGTATTAAGCATACTATTTTAGTAGTATACGAGTATAAGATGGAAGTAAGTTATCATTAGGGACATTGATATTCTACATGTATTAGTATAATAATTGTTTGTGTTTATGTGAATATACTATGAAGTGATGTAAATGGTTTAAATTCATAGCCTAAACCTCAACCCCTACACACCACATAACATGACGACCCTCAGCGAACGAAACATGGAATCCAAGTGAGTTTCTGCAAAATTGTATTTTACTGATGATATTGAGGAAGGCAGAAACGAAGATTTTGGTTGTTGCTGAGAACAAAACGGACTTAATCCATGCAACATGGGAGGATCCTCGAGTAAGGAAGATGTTATAATTGCCCAATCAGCATCTGGAGGCAGTAATCTTAAGTTTTTTAATCTCAATCGATTTAACCGATTTCATTTCTTTTTCAGGAGCAATATTCACGACGTCTATTCGTGGAGGTCGTATACTATCGCTGAAAGGGTACAGGTTTTCTATAAACAAGAAGGATGCCTTCAAAACTCGTTGGTTCTGCGCCACGCATCATCACAAACAATGTAGAGCTAACATTGTTACCATTGACGATACCATTATGAAGTGTTATAATAAACATAACCATAAGCTGCCGTCACGCCGTTGAGTTATGACTTTTTTTTAAATCTCAGTTTAGAGGCTTTGGTACACGACAAGGTGACCATGTCAGCCTCGTTAGGGTCACTAAGAAAAGGGAAGGGAAGCTCTCACTTTGAGAGCCAACGTAGCAAACAACAGTAAGTGTTTCATGTTATCAGATAAGGGCTGACTCAAAATAACATTGAGCCTCCCATTGTGGAGCCTATTGAGGCCAAATTTCTTCCTCTTAATTTTCACCAGGTCACACTCCATTAGGAGGTGAGTGAGGTCTTCTATTTTGTTGGCGTTGGTACAGAGCTTTGACTTAAATAAATAAATACTTTGGTATTATAAGAATTAATTTATTTTTTGACTTTTTCCGTGCTTTGCGGTGAAGAAATCGTAAGAAAACGTGCACACTGAGATAAACCGTGTATGAAATGGAGAAGATAATGGTAAACCACCCCTTCAAAACCTGATAAGAGAGTCGTTCAATCTAGTAATTCTATCGAATGATCAGGACCTGAGGGTTGTGATCATTCAGTGAGGAATACAACTTGAAGTAGAATGCGGGAAGTATTCATAGTTTCGTCCCTGGCTACAAGTTTTATAAACATCGAGTAAATGCTTATAAGACCAGGTGCCACTCACCACTGAAACTATTAATTTTCCTCCCGAGGATCGCGTAAAAACGAATTCTTAAGTTAAAAGTTCGATAAACATCGTGTAAAGGCGTATAAGACCAGAAGGTAGTACTGTGCCACTCATCGTAACTATTAATTTTTCAGGACCAATATTCACGTTTTCGACCCGAGGAGCGCGTATAATCTACTTCTCTGGCTACAAGTTTTATAAACATCGAGTAAAGGCTTATAAAACCAGATGGTATTGCGCCACGCATCATAGTCGCGGCTGCGCGGCTGTTATTTTCACTCTTGGCGATAGTGAACAGATAATCAGATACAGTAATGTTCATAATCATCCAGCGCTTCGAGCAGTGAACACTTTTGTCTAGGTTGTAGTTGCATATAGCTTTAAAATTA
This sequence comes from Hofmannophila pseudospretella, assembly GCA_947369225.1. Classification (NCBI taxonomy): domain Eukaryota; kingdom Metazoa; phylum Arthropoda; class Insecta; order Lepidoptera; family Oecophoridae; genus Hofmannophila; species Hofmannophila pseudospretella. The sequence continues at coordinate 3,401,910 of OX376321.1, read as the reverse complement.
GCCATTATATAAGGTACTTACTTATATATGTTCATCTTTAAATCAACAAAATGTATGCGATGATTTTGCGCTCTCCTTTTATTATTTTGTCTTTTTATATTTTGATATTACTCGTAACTTTTTTATGTTATTTGTACTAGGTTCCTGTATTATGTATTAACCTGTGAGTGATATGTATAAATGTGTTTTATGTTTTATCTAGAAAATGATAATGAAACAAACTTATATATAAATACTGTATCAAATAAGATCTATCTCTACCTAAATATAGTCGTCTTACTGCCTCTACCTCTACCCCTTTGATAGTTAGTTCACTTTTGATATATCTGCCTCTATCTAGTACGTAGCCTATGGACGTACCATCCTTTCATCTATTTCTGCCGAAAAGCAGCATGTGTTCCGATTTCAAGGGTAAGCTTGTGTAATTAAGGGCTCATTACGCCTAGTTGCGATTTTGAATGTGCTAAAATCGGTAGGCAATTTATCTAAATCTTCAAGGTTAACAACACTTCGAAAACCTTAATAGGTCAGATGTGACCACTTAAATCAGGTGTGGCCATTTCGCTCGTCTGCTCTACTGATATCTATAATCCAGACACAATAATAAAAACATCAATGTACGTAGTGTGCTAGAGATTGCGAGCAGTATCTGGTGTCCGCAATATATCACCTATAAGGAGCAAATTGAGCGTCTGCAAAGTCGTTTTATACGGTACCTAAACTATTGCTTAAAACTACATTTTTCTTCATACGGGGAGGCTTGTAAATATCAAAACCTTTTGACGCTGGATCAAAGACGTCTAATTCTTGACACTTTATTATTGCATGACATTCTGAACACTCGGCTCGACTGTCCTGATATGCTACATTCCTTTGGTTTCTGTGCTCCGAGTAGACGAACGAGACACACGCCCCTACTTAAAGTCCCATGCCATCGTACTAACTATGCGAGTAACACAATATTTTCACGTCTAGCTAGTAACTACAATAGACACTTTAGGGACGTGGATATATTTTGGAGTAGCAAAGACACGGTATAACACGGTGTTTGCTGTCTAAAGACAGCTAAATTACATGGGAACTGTTTTTCACCCTGTCATGCATGTATGGAGCTGTGATTGAGGATTGTTATTATTTTGGTCACAAAATAATAACAATAACATTATTATATATGTGTTTAATCCATAATGCTGCATTGGTATTTAAACAGTCGGTATTTACACACACATACACAACACACCCTCAAACTCTCACGCCACCACATATTAATCTTAGTCACTTAGCCAGCACTTGATTAACAAGTACTTACAAATAACATTTAATACTCGTGGTAAATATGTATGACATATTCATGTTAATTCTACATTATTAGTCTTAAAGTTAACCGCGTTCTGTAGGTATACAAGTCATATATAAACGAGGAAATCTGTAATTGGCCTTCTTTAAGTTTAATACATATGTAATTATATAATTGTTAATGCTACAGCATTCCTCCCTTATAAATAAAAATAAAAATAAAATAAATCAAATCTTTGTTCATCAGCAATATTTACGACGACATCCAGAGGATCCCGTATCATCATCATGGCGGGCTACAAATTCCGTAGGCAACGGGAAAGAAACGGAGTGACCCGCTGGTGGTGTGCCACGCATAGCAGAGAGTTCTGCAGCGCCGTTATCTATACAATTGGCACTGATATTACTACGTGCTCTAATAGACATAATCACCCACCACCCTTTTAATATCTAATGAGACATATTTGACTCAATGAAACATATTTACGAGTGGAAGATGGAAGTTACGCAGATTTTACTGAAATATATTCAAATTCGTCATACCTGCTTTCAATTGCTGTGTGGCATCCATCCTGAATGTAATTAGTAGTTAACAATATATTTCTTTACACTATTTTTTGAATACATATCTCCATCTCCACCCCTACTCCTTCCCAATACAATTGACCCTGTCACTAAGATTCAATCTGAAGGGTTTTCATTATCTTATCATAGGGGGCCGGGAATAACCCCAGCGGCACTTCGACTCTTGAGGATCTTTTGTGTCTACCCCATTTTACACACTTGTCATCTCAGTGTGCAGGTTTCCTCGCGATGTTTTCCTTCACCGTTAGAGCAGTCGGTAAATGTACGTAAGCCTTCGAAAAATACGAAAAACTCATTGGTACATGGCACTGCACGGTTTCGAACCCGGATCTCCCGTATGGGAGTCCGGTGTCCTAGTCACTAGGCCACCGATGCTCTTAAACATAACAAGGTAAACATAATAAGGTAGACATAGGAACCACCTCCAATCACAGGTAGTTCCCACTTAAATAAAGGTAAAGGAAAGAAATAAAATATTTAAGATGTAAGGGGGGCCACCAACATCTAGACCCCCAAATGCCAAACTCACCTGCACGTGGTGCATCCTGCTGATTAGCGAACGAGTGCCTGGCGACCGACTAGTGGCGGTATAACCACTCAAATTCCGGCTGGGTCAAAATACCAGAAGCACGATGACGGGCAGCAGCGTCATCAGGGCAAGCGACCCGGCTACTGCGATCGCCAACCCGCAGGCCTAACGTGGCGATTATGGCATTACCTCCCATGGATAGCGCAAAAAGAAGAGCCGAAGATCGGGCTCAATGGCGCGCCCTGGGAGAGGTCCAGCAGTGGACTAGAGTAGGCTGCTGATGATGATTTTCACAATACCAGTATTTCGAGAGTCCGGTGTCCTGGCCACTGTGCCACAGACGCTCCCTGTCACTAAGATTCAATCTGAAGGGTTAAAAAAAATATTCCCGCGAGCAAGTTTTGGAGCAACAGTGTTAGTTTGTCTGTTGGATTAGCATCAATAATAATAATGTTTATTTTTGTTCCTAGCTAACGCTGTATTCATGACAACTACCAGGGGATCCCGAATCATCATTTTGTCGGGATACAAGTTCCGAAGGCAGCGTGAGAGTAAAGGCAGGACCCGATGGTGGTGTGCTACGCACCTCAACCGATTCTGTAGCGCGCACATCTATACGAAGGGCCACGAGAATGAAATTGTAACATGCTGTAACAAGCATAACCATCCACCAGTTGTGTAATGAAGCGAATGTAAATACCCTGAAGAATAGAAACCCTCGCCATATTTCGAAATTAAATGATATTTAAAGCATCATATTAGGTTAACTAACTACAATTACAAGTACCAACTGCAACAAAATAGAAGACCTCTCTCACCTCCTAATGGAGTGTGACTTGGTGAAAGTTGAGAGGAAGAAATTTGGCCTCAATAGGCTCCAAAATAGGTGGCTCAATATTATTTTGAGTCAGCCCTTATCTGATAATATAAAACACTTACTGTTGTTTGTTAAGTTGGCTTTCAAAGTGAGGGCTGACTCTAATAATACTTGAGCTTCCCTTCCCTTTTCTTAGTGACCCTAACGAGGCTGACATGGTCAAAAAACATCATCTATCATCCTTAAATGACAATTCTAACGTTTCAAATATTATAAATGTAGTAAGTAGTCATTTTATAAACGTAGTAAGTACGTTTTTGTTAATTATTTTAATACTTATAGAAAATAAAGATAAATTTGAATTATGTATAGCTATTTTTTTTTGTTATCATAAGAACTTATACATACATGTATGTGATTATTTTAATAATATTTTTTCCCTTGATTTTATGCTCCTGTAGCTAATATTAAGTTTTCTTTGTAATATTTGATAAGTCATCAATACATTCGTATTTGGTTGGAGTGGTTTTTATTTCAGATTATAAATATGATTTTGGCAAATAGACACGCCGGGTACAGTAATGCCTTGCAGGGGATTTGACCTAAGGGGATTTCTCGAATAAGCCCAATATAGTAAGTAAGTACTTATTGAGTGTGGAACCGACTGTTTAGTGCTTTGCTAGTCGGGGAATACACCCACTGTGGTGCGATCGTGTGGTAAGCATATTTTTTTTAAATAAACGAAATACATCTCCAGAAATATTTTTCACATGCTCTTTCTTTTAATATATAGGGTATTATAGCTGATTAAAATCACGATCGCCCGAAGCGGACCTCCTGTCTCTTTATATTTTGGGTCAATACTAAGGCTAGGACTTCACGAGTCCGGTTTCAGGCACGTATTTGGTTCACTATAACCAATCACATGCGTTCCGCCTTCTGCCCACTTCAGAAAAATTGTGATTGGATGCAGCGAACCGAACCGCGCCTGTAACCGATATCCTAGCCTAACTGTCGGTGACCTACAGTGGTAGGTCACCGACGGTTAGGCTAGGTTTACGGTTCGGTTCGTTTAGCGAATGTGCTAAATTGAATCGTCGCTAAACTAAACGAAACGTCGTCGCCTTACTCTTACACAGTCTTGTATATGAGGAATACTATAGTTAGACAAGGGATTGTTTTGTCATCAGGAGGAGGGTAGATAGATTCTGCGATGTCTACCTACCCACAACAACTCGCAGCCTACGTTAGTCTACCCGCGACTGTGCCGAAATATCGGGAACTCAAAACAACCCCAAACCGGGGTAAAAATCCCGTGTCTAACAGTATTGACAAAAGCCACGGAAGCTTAAAAAGTTATTTAAGTTTAGCTTTAAGGCCTCAGTAATGGGGCATGCTGGCCCATGCTCCACCACTCCAGCCATCATTGAACTGTTATTCACACTTATTTACTGCATGGCGATCGATAGAAGATGGACGACGCAGAGACGATTACGGCCGCTGTGATTTACGAGATTTAACTGCCTTTAAAGAAATAGTTACTTTGCTTTGACGTAATTAATTCCTAGATTTAACTTCGTAATTAAATTACTACACAGGCCTTACCTATAATAATTTCTTTTAGAGCCTGTATTCAAGACAACTAATAGGGGAAATCACATCATTTTCTTGAAAGGTTTCAAGTTCGCTAAGCAATGTGTGATGAGTTCCAAGAAGACACGTTGGAGATGCTCGCTCAGTCACCGAGGATGCAAATCTGTTATTTGGACTGACTGTAACCGGAAAATAGTGATGTACCACGATTACCACAACCATACACCTCTTACGTAGAGTTGTAATTTTTCTTCAACTTTGATTTTTTTTTAATACTGTTTCTTTTAATGATTTTACTATTTTGAATGTGTTTTTTTAAATTAATAATAAAATTAAATGCAAATCTGTTATTGACTATACGATATTTTTTTAAATTATATAAAGTGGTTGAAATTTTTTTGAGCGTTAGGATTTGAAACTGCGATTTTGTCTATCGCCTTCAAATTAGTCAACCCCTTCTCCGTTACGTCGTTACGTAAAGACGTAATGGAAAAGGTATAGATCTATACCAGCTTAACTATTTACCTAAGACTAGCCACGGAATGGCAAGGCCGCAAGTTCAAATTCTGCTCAATTCAACGCGAAAAGTGGGCTACGGAGAGGTTTTTATTTTGCCATGAAGGAACGAACACCCGCCAGGGATATTTTATCTTTTATCCACGCACTTTGTTATAATACTGATAGCAAATAGATATTCGTAGTCTCTACCTAACCTACCCCAGTAAAGGTAGGTGTCACTACATAGATGCTCGTACACGGTGTAATTAATTAAAGATGATCTTTTTTAGACTCGTTGTTAAAGCGAAGGAAAACTAATGAAGATGTCTTAGAGAAACAGAAGCTTGCACAAAGACGGCGAAGGGAGCAAATCAAAAAAGATCCAGCGCTTTACGAAAAACAAAAAGAAAAGGAGCGACTGAGATATCATAAACGGAAGAGGGAAGGTAAAATTTTGCCAATAAATGAAGTCACGCCAACGGAAAGAAGATTAATGCGGAAACGTAATAGAGAAAATTTTAGAGCGTATTACAGGAGACAGAAGGAGAAATGTTCTCTGGAAAGTACAGAAAGTGATTCTGAGATACGTTGTTCTAATAAATAAATAACTTTAAGTTAATTTTATTAATAGTTTACTAATCTAAGATCCTTTGATTACCTACTTACTTATATCGCTACATATGCCGATAAGGATTTTGATTATAATAAAGATTATTCTTATTCTTAATTCCCTACTATGTTAAATTTATAAACATTTCATTTCAATTACTGGTTTTGTTTATAAACAAAGGAAATACAACAACACAACACGCACACACTGTTGCTTTCTTCGTCCGTGCAGTCACTGAGGGGCCAGCTGAAAATCAGCGCTGTGGCTTGCCTCAGCATTATGCTGAGCTGGTTATGCCGATGTTTTATGCTGCATGTATTAATCTTTGTATACTTCTGTATTGTGTTCTATATTCTGGTGTTTACAGTGCTAAATAAACGTTTTCTATTTCATATTTTCCGTTGCCCACTTCTAATGATTCAGAATTCAGATCATATCCGCCAGATATCACTTGCGTAACATCCGTCGCGTCTAAAAAAATATTCTAAAAGATCTGCTGGCCCAATTTAAGCACCAAATATTATATGTCAAAATATATTATACACCTTTTCATGGTTTTTTTCTTACATCGTTGAAAATAGTGACGGAAATTATGAGAAGAACACTTCCTTTTCAAATGATCGAGGTACTATACATACTTTAATAAAATTACTTCGCATCTCATCTTTTTTTTTTCGAACGGACAGACTGAAAATTGGCTAATGCTGTTGGTCCTAATGACCTTTACAGCTTCACCGGGGTTTTGGGGGCGAGCGCTAAGTGAGTGCGCTCCAGGCTGGAGGAGGACTTAAAAACTACTATAAGAAGCGACTGCTTAAGGGCTCAGGTGGGTACGGACCTCGGCTTAGGACGTCGCTGGGGAGGGAGGGATCGGGGAGAAGCGGCCTGGAATATGCCGATAGCGCGTGTAAGCGCCAGAAACGAATCGCCGCCCGCGCAGGCGAGCGGTATGTAGGTGCGGTGTGTGAACTACTGTCGGGTAGGGGTTCGCAGCTCATCAAAGACTGCATATTATTTATTATACTTCCCTCATCCAGTCATCAACCTATTGAGGTACAGACCTCCCCTTGCACAAGGGGGGTAAGGCAAATACGAGCGGGCCAATGCTGATTGGTCGATTTTACACGCGTTTGGAACATCTTTCCTCAGACAAGCAGGTTTCATCACGATGTTTTTCCTTCACCATTAGAGCAGTCAGTAAATGGACGTAAGTGTTCGAAAAAATCCGAAACCTCACATTGCAACCTCACATCGCACATGGGAGTCCGACGTCGTTACCACTACATCACCGACGCTCTTGTATTGTACTTATACATATGTATTATGCTTAGGTACTGATAAAAAATCTTTCTTTTCAGGTCCAATATTGACAACGTCATCGCGAGGTGTTCGCAAGATGTGCGAGTCTGGCTACAAATTCCTACGCCAGCGCACCATTGGATTAAGATCCCGCTGGCGATGCCGTAACCACTTCCGCAGCTGCAATGCATCCATACATACTGTTCACGATAAGGAAATCATTAAGATTAATACTAATCATAACCATTCAATTGTCGCCAAAACGGAAAATAGATTTTTAGGTACTTTTTTGTAAAGTTCTTTTTATTTTTTTCGGTTTGTTTCTGGCACCATGGTTTTTGACAAGGTCCTTAAGTGTAGGTATATGTAAGTAAAGGTGTGTTTTCTTTTCAGACGCTGTAAAGAAGATTCTACGCAAGCAACATCGTGACTACATCAACCCTATATTAAATAAGCTTATATTGTCGAAAATGGGGTTTGACCATCAATTGGCTGGCGACCATGGCGAAAGCAGTACCGTACCATGGCCGCACGCTGCTGTGATGAGAGGAACTAGGTGGTGGATTGAACATACACCTCCGAGAAGGGACCGAGGAAAAGTGCTAGGGGGGCTGTAGATCCCGGAGCCCTCCGACATGTATGAGATCGGCCATCGAGGGGGTTGTAGTTAGTAACCCGGTCCAGTCAGAATTACAGACAATTATCTAATTACAGACTTTGCTTAAAATTAGTAAGATAACTCTTATATCGATTTTCTTTTCGTGGTTAATTCTAAAATCCATCAATTATCATTTAGCAACTTCGTAGTATCTGTACTAAACTATAACTAAACCATAACTATTTTCATTTTGAGTTATTTTCTGTTAGTAATGGCACCATGGTTTCCTTAAAAAATATTAAGTCAACCACAATATCCTAGGTTAACCTCATTGTTTTCAGATCGCGGGCCTATTTTCACGATATCATCCCGAGGTGCCCGAATAATCTCAGTGACCGGCTACAAGTTCACTCGACATCGAGTCCTGGGTTCGAAGACACGTTGGCACTGCGGAAGTCACCGCAAGCAAGGATGTCGAGCCGTCATCTTCACCAGAGATGATGACAAAATTGTCACTTGCGACAATGATCATAATCATCCCCCGCCGATGAAATTGTAAAGCAATTTTACGTTTCAAAGACGATCGGTTTCAAAATCTGTACTTAAGTAAAAAAATTGTTATGGAATTTTTAAATGTAGAGACGGAACTATCGGTAAAAAATGTAAATTTCTTTATCACTGCTACGAATGAAGCTTACAATTAGTTAGACCCAAAAGCCTCAGCAAGTGATGTCACTTATATTTTAAAATATCTCAATAGTTATTGAGTGTTGTAGTTTATTTAATCTGAATAGTTAATCAGATTTATAACCACAAAACGAGTAATAAGTCACTATTCCGCTGTCAAAAAAATTCCATCACTCGCTGTAATGAGGCTGTTGGGCAACTGTAAATGAAAAAAAATTACAAAGATATTCGTATTCTAGTCAAAACCTAGGTTATTTTCTATGTAAGTAAAAATAATACTTAGCATGAACCTACGCTAAGCAAAGCGAAAATTGAAATCTAAAAAAATGTGCCACGGGCCACGAGCAGGATTCGAAGCCGCGACTACACTTTCTAGGGCCTGCTCTATTCACTGTTGAGCTTGGTCTGGTTTTTCACTGCAAGCGTTAGGGCATAGTAGTGACATCTAACAGGTGATGCCTGAAAATCAGCACCGCAGTGCTAAATCCGCTGCGGCAACAGGCTGAGACAGTCCCCTTTTTCCGGTGCTGCACACCACCTTCATCAAATTTAATTGAATCAGAATAATGAAACCCGAAAATAGAAGACTATAGACTCCTTCCTGTAAGCTGTACAGCGTCCTTGATGCAAAGCATCTTTAAGGAACAGGAAGGAGACTAAGGTAAGGGGTGAGCACAAAAGATCCCTGAGGTTCGAAGTGCCGCTGGGGTTATCCCTGTCATAAGATACTTTTGTTTATTTATTTTTATAATATTTTTGTTTAATAATATTATAAAAATAATAATTATCTTCTATACCTAATTGTTTGCATGTGTGCGCTATTGGAATTCTTTCTTTCTTTCTAACTGATATTATGTAACTATACTGACAATCATATCGCGGCTTCGAATCCCGTTTGCTGCAAAAAAATATCACTCTTTTCTAGTAAGGAATAGTACCTACTTAGGAATACCATTTTAATTTTGATCCCTGTAAGTAATGCAAAAGTTACTGTGGATTAATCAAGTTAATTATTAAAAATATACAATAGTCATTTATTCTCTTAAACCATTGAGGATTAATGTGAAATGAATTTATTTCTCCTACTTATTTTACCTTAGTTTATAAGTATCTATGGATATATTCCGAAAAAAAAAACATATTTATAGGCATTTTACCTCTAAAAGGGCAATGTAAAGCTTACTATTTAATTTAAATTAATAAAGAAACAATAATTGGTATAACTCGCCCCTTGTCCCCGCTGCAAAGTTGCACCCTAAGCAATTTTTATGTACCTACTTGGCATACATTTTCTTGATCCGCCCGCCCATAACGCTCGCGGCATCGCTATATGGCCAGACTTTGCATCAGGAAATTATCAAATTGAAATTGAAAACGTTTATTTAGCGCTGTAAACACCAGAATACAGAAGTATACAAAGTTTAATACATGCAGCACAGAACATCTGGTGTGGTACAGTGCCAAAAAGGGTACACCAGCTCAGCATAATGCTGAGGCAAGCCACAGCGCTGATTTTCAGCTGGCCCCTCAGTGACTGCAAAGTAAAATACATTTTATTGCACAAATAGAAAACAACAAACAAGAGATAAGAAAGGAAATAGTGAAGTACAATTTAGGCGGCCTTATTGCTAAGAGCGATATCTTCCGGGCAACCGTCGGGCAAAGGAAATGATTTCGAGAAAGAGGTAGTAGGTGTGCAAGCATTATGGAAAACGTTATATAAGTGAATTGTTTGTTTGTAGTATCTTTATTGTACACAAACAAAATTACACAGATAATAAAAAACATTAAAATATGTACAAAAGCGGGCTTATCCCGTGGGGATCTCTTCCAGCCAACCTTTGATTTAGGAGAGTTTAGACTACTTTTATGGTGGGTAAGTTATTGTATTATAAATAGGTCGGTATTTGGTACATTTTTCAACTTCAGATATTATAATTGCAGATTTTACGAACTACTCATACCCAGTACCACATTTGCCATACACGCCGGTGTTCACAACATCATCGAGAGGTGCTCGGATGATCAATTTGGGAGGTTACAAGTTTCTTCAGCAGAGAATAAGAGGGGGCAAGTCTAGGTGGTGGTGCGGATCCCATCGGAGGATTCAATGTAAAGCAGTGCTGTTCACCATCGGAGACGAAATCGTCATTTGCAACAACCAACACAATCATTCTCCGCCTCGAAGATTATAAGACGCATTTTTATTACCTAAATACATACCCTGGGCAGAAAAGTAAAAACTCTCGAAAAAATTGTGCGGAATTTTAAGCGATACTCAATATAATAATGCGAACTCAATAACACACACTATAACAATAGAAATAGACGCCTCTTAAGACGAGGAATTAAGACACGTTATTTATTGTTTCAATATGAGAATACAAAACTATTTCAACTATTCTATTCTATTTTCACAACCTAAGACACCCCCCCCCCCCCCCCCCAATACTCACTCTTACCATTATCTTTACTAAATTCCTTTATGATTAAATTTTCCAAATTCCTTTTAGGTTAAGAATATAATTTGTAATTTGCTTGCACAGAAAGTGCGACGGAATCCCGACTTACAAGATACAGGTTTTCGACCTAGTTTGTAAGTCGGAGGTCCTTTTTTTGTGTGCCCTGTAATAAGTAAATAAACTTTTTCATTTTTTTTTATTTTTTTTTCATTCCAAAGATACAAGTTCGCCTAGTTTGGGAATCAGGGTATTGTTCGATTTACTAATTTGTAATGTTTTCAATAAAGTTTTTTTTTTTAATTTCTTTTTCATTCACTATTCTTATTCGTGGAACCTTAATACCAGACACCTTTTTTAAAATGCCTTATTTAACTGATATGATTTTTTTTCGATTGGCGGCGCTAATGTGCGCAATGCCTCGTCTTTTGCTGGTCAGCATTTTTTAATACAATAAATAAAATAAAAATAAAAAAAAGATTTATTCAGTAACAAAAAGGTACAAACATTTTTTCTAATTGTGGAGGCCCTCTTTTAAGTGTGACAACACCTGTGTCAGAGGAGAATACAAGTAGCGCCATCTAGTGACTCGTATTAGAAACGATTATAATTTATGTGCTTTATTTACGCACACATATTCGATCGACAGTAGCAATATAGCTGTAATTTTTTAAATTTTAGGGATGGTTTATGTGGCTGTAATATTTTTTATAACATATTTGCTCGTAAAGTGGCTGTAATTACACCAATTTCAATATCGTAATGTATCTCATTACGCACTTGTGCGTTATAGAAATGTGAAACGCACGAGTTTTTTTAAATAAAGTAACATGTACGGTTTTTTAAGATGCTCCGTCTAAAAATGAACGATACTTTTTAAAATCTTAGCAAAGAGTTTTTATGTTAAAAAAGTGGTCAATATTTTATGAATAAAATTAACTTTGGGAGATAAAATATAATAAATAAAGATTTAATTCTTTAATTTAATTAATTTTGACAATAAATTACAACCATTTATCTGTAACAAAAACACAAAAATATTAATTTACTTTATTAGTAATACTGGCTGTTTTTGTACCTTTACCTAAAAAAAGTTGATGCGCGCGCATCGCTAATTTGTGGACAAGTAAAATTATTCCGCGCGCTTTTTCTTTTCGCTGTATTGTTTTTATTTGAAAATGTCGTCAAGTAGTGATGAATTTATTAATTTGACACCGCCACAAGTCTTAAACGCAGCGAAAAAGGCTACTCTAAGCCTCTTGCCTGAAAAATCGACCGATAGATACTTACAAGCGTATCAAAATTTCATCATATGGAAAACAAGCAAAGATGCAAATTCATTTTCAGAAAATGTGTTTTTAGCATATTTCATGGAACTTTCTCAAAAATATAAGTCAAGCTCATTGTGGTGCTACTATTCAATGCTAAAAAGCAACTGGCAACGTAACAATCACTTTTAAAAATTGTTCAAATTTCTATAACTGCTTTAACAAGTAATTAAAGATTTATTCGTTTAAGAAAGTCAAAGTTTTATTTATTTCCTCGTAAATATGTTATAAAACGTCGTATGACATACGTGCGCTTTGAAAATTACAGCCTCTGCTTCCTTATAGCCCTCGCCTACGGCTCGGGCTAGCAATATCGCCTCGGCTGTAATTTTCAACTTACCGCACTTATATCATAATGTACTATAAATCTACTTGATTTTTTTTCCGTTTTGTGACCTCAGATTTGTTTTTAGTATTTACTATATCCATTAATAAAACTGAATTAATTGTCTAAAAACTTTTATGCTTTTACTTAGATATAAGTAATTAATAATTGTGAGCCGATTTCGGCAAAATTCATATTGTATAAAAATTCTGTTCGAGAAGTGGTCTTTTTAATTTTCCTCCCATGAAACTGACTTATTTTCTGATTTTAATTTCTTTCACAAGTGTTACATAAAGTATAGTATGTATCACGTGCGGGAAGACCAAGGTACACGTCATCCACGTGTTACACTCTTGTATATCACAATAACTCGCCTTATTGCGTGCTAAACACTCGTACCGATAATTTGGTCCTTCCCGCTCATGTTAGACAATCTACCTACTAACTACCAAGAGAACAAGAAGCTTTATACTTACATTCTAGGTATTTGGCAGTATCCAGTCATGACTGCATACGGATACTCTCAAAGCGCATGCGCCAAGTGGTATAAAGTTTTGTGATACCCTTCTAGCAAATAAGTAGCAAATCTATGGTTACTTTTTCTATTCATAAGAACAAAAAATTTTGAACCTCAACAAATTCCTAACAACTGATTTCTGTAAACAGATGGCCCAACGTTCTTCACGTCAAAAATCGGAGCTCGGATCATGAGGCTACGCGGGTATTTCTATACTCGCCATTCGGTTTGCTCCTCGAGGGTTAAATGGCTATGTTCAGACAGCGGAGCCAGGGGTTGTCACGCCATCATTGTCACCATTGGTGATAGGATTGTCGATCGCCATAATAAGCATACACACCCACCGAATTAATGTAGACTACTGTATTAAAGTAGTCTCCAGTAAAGAGATGATTTCTCCTAAATAAAGGATATTATCAAAAGATGTGGATAATAAAATTATGATTAGACTTAAATAATATACTGTTTCACAGGTTTTTACTGTATTTTATTACTTACGACCGGTTTCGTTTACACATCTTCAGGTATTTGTTTATAATTATTATCTGAACTACACTTACTTATTATAAACAAATACCTGAAGATGTGTAAACGAAACCGGTCGTAATTAATAAAATACAGTAAAAACCTGTGAAACAGTATATTATTTAACTCTAATCATGTACTACAAGTTTCACCAAGTACCAACAACCGCAAGTATTAACCGATAATAGAATTGTTCCACAGATGCAATCGTTTTTTTTTTTAAATTAGTATCCTCATGTGTAACTATGAGGGTAGTAAAACATTATTTAAAAAAATCTTCTTTATCCGTCGAACAATTCTACTGTCCACTTTTTTAATAAATGCCTTCATTCAGGAGAAATGATTTTTTCGAGAATGTCGGTAGTTTTGCCACGGATCTGCATAAAGAACTCGTGTGTTGTGGGCCAATCCCTATAAAGAAACGCTCCTTGTAAACCTATATTATCTATCATCTACCTAATACATACTCGTACGTACCTAACTGTTGAATATATATTGATGTGTTTTGTTGAAGAGAGCGATATAAATAAAGTTCATGTTCACACAGTGTGCGACAATTGATTATTTCCTAATATCTAAATATCGCTAAAAGCGATCTCTTATCTCTTCGGCCATTTTTTTATTGGACGATTAAATACCATTTTCAAGTGTAAAATAAAAACTATTTTGAATCTGAGTAGAGAATCACTTGATTTTCATATCATCTCCATTCCGCCTTCGGACTACCAGGCGCGGGGAGGGATTCCATCCTTATGTTGTCGATATCCCATCTGCTCGTACAAAGCGATTTGCTTCTTCGTTCATTATGCGAACGGCTAAGGAATGGAACAGCCTGCCGGCGTCTGTATTTCCCGAAACCTACAACTTTGGGATCTTCACGGCCAGAGTGAATAGGCATTTACTGGACCCGCATGCTCCATCGTCGCTTACCATCAGGCGAGATCGAGGTCAAATGAGGATTTAGTAGTAAATAAAAAATTAAAAAAACATTTTACTAACCCGTATTTCTTTTTTAGGAGGTGCAGCTCCTCGGATCATCGTAACGGGGCGGGGCACAGAAATGCTTCTCATGGGCGGCCATCGCTACGGTCTTCGGCGCAAGAACGGCCCGAAGACATGGTGGCGTTGCGTGCGGCATAGCAGACAGTGCAAGTCCATGGTGTATATGGTGGAAGGAGAAGTTATCAGTGTCAAGGAACACAATCATTTTTATTTGAATCGTCGTACTGCGTTTGAAATGAACGACGCTCCTTTAAGCAATGTGGTAATGTATTAACCGTGAGTTGCAAGAAACGTCCTTAATGTGAAAGGAGCTCGTAGCCTAGTTGCGAGCATGGTCCTAAAGCCTTAGAAGCTTTTTTTTATGTTTAAATAATGACAGCAAATGGATGGGAGTTAAAATTGCCCCGATATGGCTTACTGTGGCTTTCAACTCGTTTCCTAATTCTTTAAAATAGATAGAGGAGGACATTTTGTTATAGAAAGTATATACGCACAGATCTATGATAAACATTCCTCCATGGAATATACGAGTACCTCCTTTTACATAAACAACTTACCTACAAAGTCTGTTCGTCTCTTTCTAGTTTACGAATCTAGAAAGAGACAAAATGATACGAGTAAATATCTCGACATCTCGTATTTGATATTGACCAATAGGCGTGTGGCAGGCGTGGCGTTTTCACCCAATCTTATGGCAATAGGTAAACAGTGCTATTCTTGGCAGAGTGTTAAATATTACATTTAGGTGTAATAGATTTCGTAGGCATGAAAAATCCGAGTTTTAAAGATATAAAAAATCCAGGCCAGAGCCTCAATCGGGTCGCCTACACACACGTGCTATCGGCATATTCCAGGCCGCTTCTCCCCGACCCCTCCCTCCCCAGCGACGTCCTAAGCCGAGGTCCGTACACCTGGGTGCCCTTAGGCAGTCGCTTCTTATAGTAGTTTTTAAGTCCAGTCCAGGCTGAGGCGCACTTAGCGCTCGCCCCAAAAACATTCTAAAAAAAGAAATAGATTTTTTTTTAAATTAAAAGCCAGCCTCGTAACGCAATCCAGTGTGATTTTTCCGGAAGAGTTTTTCAATGACAAGAAATCAATCAACTCTGGCGTGCCATTCGCTAAGCTCTCTCGCTCTAAACTAAACGAAACGTCTCTCTCACTCTACACAATCTACCTACTATATGAGTGAACGAGACAGTAATCGACGCCTACTACCCTTAAGTCCGGTTTACATTAGGTCAAGTACAATGACAAGGTTTGTACTGGCCACCAGCCTTTAGGCTCGGACTACACGACGACGGTTCCAGTATCGGTCGGTTCCACGGAACCGGTGCTTCATATAAACTCAAACAAAATTCGCTGTCGACTACACGTCGACGGTTCAGCTTGGAACCAGCCTGCTCGGTTCCTGAACCGAGTGGGCGGGGATTGAGCGCAACGCATGAGTTTGAATGCAGTCCGGCCGGTCCCGGTACCTGAACCGAACCGTATAGTCCCAGCCTTAGGCGCTCGAACGTGCACTAAGTTTAGCACTCACTACTATACTCACTTGCTGACAAACAGGCTGCGCTTTGCCAGGTTTACGCCGACCCTTATTACATGAATTCTAAGAGTTCTGAATTCTGAACTTTCGTTTTACCACTTATTACTCCTATATTAACATGTGTTAATGCATGCCTTATAATAGAGTAACTAATAATTCGCATTTTGTATTTTTTTATTGTATAAGGTGACGATGAGCAAGCAATTTTAAAATAAGGATATTATTCTCTTAGGGACCAAGCTATTTATAAATTTAGGTATAATTTTAAGCTTCTATTTTTCTCATGCATGTTTAATTTACCTACTTAGTTAGCTTAAGTATTTTATTGTTTTTTTTACCATAATCAAATTAAATAAATTATTAAAACTCTTCTTTGTTTAAGTATTTATTATACCTAACCTTTGTGATAAACATTTATTAACATTTTATTTTATCTTTTCGAAGACTTACGTACATTTTCCATCTGCTCTGGCGAAGGAAAACGTCGTGAGGAAACCCGCATGTCTGAAGGGAACCTCGGGAAGTGCAACTCTCCGATCTCTCTTTCATTAAAATGAAATTTGGCTCAAACGTAGGTCAGGTAATGAAATTAGAACTGGCATTCAAAATTTGGGCCCAAAATCAAATTTACGGCACGAGCGGTCCTAAGAATGTGAAAACATAGGTTTTTCATTATTTGCTCATTATTTACTTCAAGTTAACATTCAGTTTGGTGACTGAAGGTAATAAAAGTACTTATCAGCTCACAAGTACACATAGGTAAAAACTTCGACATTTAAAAAAAATCTCAGTTGGCTTTGGTACACGACAAGGTGACCATGTCAGCCTCGTTAGGGTCACTAAGAAAAGGGAAGGGAAGCTCAAGTAATAATATTTATTAGCACAATACAATTCTCCACTACATAATCTATAGAATATAGAATTGAAGTAAATAAATAATAATAACAAATTCATAATAGGTACAATGCTAAATTTCGTCAATAAAAACACAGGTCACAGACCCTCTATCTCAGGCGAATTTGAAGTAAATAATGTTGGAAGTTTTTACCTATCCACAGACATTATTTATGAGCTGGTAAGTACTTTTATTACCTTCAATAATGAAAAAGCTATGTTTT
This sequence comes from Hofmannophila pseudospretella, assembly GCA_947369225.1. Taxonomy (NCBI): domain Eukaryota; kingdom Metazoa; phylum Arthropoda; class Insecta; order Lepidoptera; family Oecophoridae; genus Hofmannophila; species Hofmannophila pseudospretella. The sequence continues at coordinate 3,384,581 of OX376321.1, read as the reverse complement.
CATATAAAAGTCGTAGGACGTTGATACTTTAGTTGGGAGTTGAGGATTTGACGTATAATTCAATATTATAAAAAAAGAGCTGAAACTGAAGCTGACCTACCAATGTATAGAAAGTCGATTTCAAAAAATGCAAATTTAAATTTTTTGTTCGTGAAAGTTGCAATATCATCCATCAGTTAGTTTACATACTGTATATTGCCTGTCTTTTCAGTTCAAATCAATACAGCGGATCGCAACCCGCACGCCACGCGTCACATTCTACTGGATGGGTACAAGTACACCCTACAATATTATTATAGCAAGACCAAGAAGGGTAGATGGAGATGCGTGAAGCAGAGAAATGGATGCACAGCCATCGTCGTGACCATAGACGACAGTATTGTTAATTTGAAGAATGAGCACAACCATTCACCATGAGAGGTAGAAACCACAGAAATAGGACTACTAGCTCCCTATCTTCTAGAATGATTATGTGAGCACTGACAGCGAACCGACCTAAACAAAAAGCGAAACTGTCAAAAGTGGCGACATTTACAACGACGTTCAGGTTACGTTCTATAGAATGTGTCAGCCGGATCGATCATCGTAGGACGTATGACGTATAGTCCAATGCATGGTCCTATCCACTAGTGGCGCCCTCTTCTCTAGAATGATGATGTGAGCACTGACAGCGAGCTAATGGGTTTGTGCAAATGCACTTTTAGTGCCAAACATTTAACATTTCAACGTCCGATTAATATATGGGAAAATGATCACATCGCATGCGCCGACTGGCAGACGCGGTTTCCGTATAAAACTCTTCTACTAAGCAATCTACATAGGGTGAATTTTTGGTAGAAGCCGACAATAAAAATTCTCGACTTATGCATAACTATATACCAGCCATCCATAAAGTACATTTTCACGTGGACTGCCGCAATTTACAATATAAATTTCCAATAGTTCTGTTTTTAATTATACATATTGTTAGACATAGATCTACCACATCGCATGCGTTTCACCCTACCCCTAATTGAAATCAGCGCTTTGTTGATTAGATGCAGCGAACCGAACCGGGGCTGAAACCGGACCCGTGATGTCCGGGCCTTATAAGCTCGGTCGGACGTTAAATATTGCTTTTTAAATTACTGTTCTTAAAAAAATATTTTTTTTCCGATACAGAGCCGTCGACAGTTGTACACAATCATAAATTAGTATACAATCCTGTTAACAACAAAGGGAAACTAATTTTCCGCCGTTGTGTTAGCTGCTACAGGAAACTTATAAATTCCGGGAAAAAAGCGAAAGAAGCTGCACTCAAAACTAAGAAAACCACCACAAGGTGCGATATATGCAATCAAAGTTATTGCCTTCGGTGTTTCAATATGTCGCATTAATTTATTAGGCACTTGAGAAAGGAAGTAGAAATGTTCTAATTTTTTTTTTTTGAAAAATTATTGTTTTGAAATAGCTGTATTATTGTTTACAATATAATTTCCAGCGGCACATAATGTGTTTTAATTATACATATCTACATATTATTAGTCATAGATCTACCCCAATTATACATATATAGTTGAAAAGATACAAAATTTAACCTTTTCACCGCCACGACTTTAAAACGTTATTTTACTTTTAAGATAACTTTTTAATTAAATTTTGAAAATCGTTGCCGATTAACCTGTAGTGCGGATATATCCGTCTTTGGGGTTGAAAAGGTAGACATTTCAGTTGTAAAAGGTGAATGACCCATATACATGTGTGAATAGGTGACAGCTATGACCCAAATGTGGGTCAGATACTGTTGAATTGAATTGAAATCGTTTATTTAGCGCTGTAAACACCAGAATACAGAATACAGAAGTATACAAAGTTTAATACATGCAGCACAGAACATCTGGTGTGGTACAGTGCCAAAAAGGGTACACCAGCTCAGCATAATGCTGAGGCAAGCCACAGCGCTGATTTTCAGCTAGCCCTTCTGTTAACGTGGAAAACATCGTGAGGAATACTGCATGGCTGTTTATGGAAGTTTTCGAAGGCATGTGAAAGCTACCAATCACTGGGTCATGGTTTTTTCGTACCTAACGTTGGGCGCCCCAACCTTCCATGTGCTACGAGTATGTTCCAGTGGGGATAGACTAACGATGATTAAATATGAAATATTTTACTATCTAATGCTGAAGCTAAACAAAGGTGCAAAAATAAAAAATAAAATTAATATGTTTACGTGCATTTATTGAAAAGTCCTTTAATATAAAATACATGTGAAAATAATGATTTACAACATATCAATAATCTTGTACAATACAACATAGAACACACATAGAAGTCTTGATAATAATTAAAATTAATTAACAACAGTTAACTAGCTTTGGTACGTACTTATATGTATAGAAAAAATTCATTAATAAATAGGTCAATATAAGAACATTCTTATATACCTGAGATTACCTGCAATCTCACTACACATATTAATCATTGGTTACATGGAATGTTTCAGTAAAAAAACACAAAATTTTCAGCTCAAATAAGATTTAAGGTATATTTCTATTTTGAGGAGTTTATCTTATTTACAATATTTAGTTAAAACTTATTTTTGTAAAGCTAAAATAGTTACTAACATTAATATTACGAGGTACAATTTTCAATAAATTTCAAAAAACACAAAAACTTATAAACTTACTATATTTGCGCTTTTTTATATATTTTTATTTTTGAATATTTTCTTAGATTATAATTATTTATAAATATAAGATCTTTGAGTTGCTGAGGTTTACTTTTACTAAGATCTTCATTTTGTTTAAAGTCTTAAAGAACTAAGTAATTTAATGTAGGGTAACAAGGTGCATAAAATATACGATATGAAACATAACATTCTAAATAATTAACTTATTTTAACATTAAATTCGGTATATTAGCTATAAATAAATAGACATGAATCATTAAACGTCATTATATTTTCTACTACCATCATGGTCGTGTACACATTGTTCAATCACTTAAAAAAAACAATTAAATAATTATACAGATCTTCAACTAGGTACACTTACGAGCTTTTCAAAATTTCACCTTCCATTGGCATTCGTAATCCTTCATTGGAAAGCAATCGGATAATTGATGATTTTTTTAATTAATAATTCACTCGTACGATCAGAGCTGGTGCTCAACATTCAATCCTACATTTCAATTGTCTTTGATGTCGTCCTAATAGAAAATGATATGTATGTGAATAGTCTAATCACATACATATCATCATATTATACTGGTGTATGATATGATGATATGTATGTGATTAGATTATTCACATACATATCATTTTCTATTAGGACGACGTCAAAGACAATTGAAATGTAGGCAAGAAGGGATAGGAAATACATCATTCGTATATTAAATTCCTAGAATCCTCATTTACTATTTATATTATAATATAACATTAGATTTACCACCTACTAAATTACACATTATAGAGTCAGGGACATACAACATGTCAATCAAAACTTATAATAAAATACCAATAGGATACGAGAAATAGACATTAAAAAATCGTTTCACATCAACTTAAAGAAATTTCTAATAGACAAATGTTTTTATAACTTGCAAGAGTTCATTGAATATAAGGAGAAAGATATAATAATTTACCTAGAAAATTCTAGACATAAACATAAATATGTTGCTATTTAATTTACTTTTACTTTTATCTCAACGCGCTTCTCGCGTCAGCACCAGACTGTGATGTGTTTGCAAGTCGATGGGCGAGTGTGCGTGATGAGGGTCTGAGGTTCTGTGAGAGTATGGATGTGCGTCCCTCTACAGTTAGTATGTAATTATTTATAGGGTTTTTTTTTTGAATTTCACAGTGCCTTAGTATAACTGTTACACTGTGAAATTTTTTGAAATAAAAATAAAAAATAATAAATAAATAATTACATATTTTTATTATATTGTAACTCTCACTATGTTGTATGTTTTGTTTTTGTCCCCGGTGTGCAATAAAGAATATTTGTATTTGTACATGTTTATTTTTATTATAAACCTCACAGGTTACCCTTACAGTGTTTCTGTGCGTACGGAAACTAAAATTTTATACCTATATGTAACCACATGAAGCAATAAATGTATTGAGTATATTGTATGGACTTACTGTCTGAAAATAAACATTTATTGATTTTACACATAATTTAGCTTTATTGGACCCCATTCCTAATTTTAAAGTTATTATATAAAAACCGACGGGGCTTAGAGTGCGCTAAGCTGATGCGGAATTTAATGTGAATTTATAGGTTATAGTTATTTTTTTCATAGCGATCTCCATAACGCAGATTATAAAAGTTCTAGTGGCACCCCCTTGACAACTTATAAGCCCGCTCGGCCGTTAAGTTTTACAGGTTAAATTATTATTAAAAATATATTTTTTTATTCAGGGCCGTCGTCAGTTGTAATCAATCATAAATTAGTAAACAATCCTGTTAACAACAAAGGGAAGATCATTATCCGCCGTTGTGTTGGCTGCTACAGGAACCTTGTAAATTCCGGGAAAAAAGCTAAAGAAGCTGCACTTAAAGCTAAAAAAATTACCACAAGGTGCGATATATGCAATCAAAGTTATTGCCTTCAGTGTTATAATGTGAAGCATTATGCAGTTGCGAAAGAAGGGAAGTAGAATTTCACTTAAGTTAGTCCATTAAGGCTCGCTTGCGCGAAGCTCGGAATAAGAGACAACCCGAGAGTCAGTGCCTAACCCAGGTTAAATTACAAAAAGTACTTGCACCAAGGCAAACACTGAAAAAAATTGAATGAAAACCATAAAAAATTCGCGAGTCAAATCAGGGTTAACTAACCCGGGTTAAGAACTCTTAACCCGCACTTTCGCGTAAGCGGCCCTAACTGATTGATGACTAATGTTATGTATGTGGCTTCAACCTAAATATCATAGATGGTGTTAGCAGCGGATGAGCTGCCTACGGTATGCCAATAAAGTGGTTTACCAGTTTTGGCTAAATCTTCAATGGAATGAAAATATTAAGGTTCATACTTGGTAGGAATAGGAACCTTCAAAGAGATGCAAACGAAAAGTCCTTATTGTTTATTGACGTGTAAATGACATTCAACCTTAGGGTGGTAAACCAATTATTTGGCCGACTGTACATATTATTAGTCATAGATCTACCCCAATTATATATAGTTGAAAAGATACAAAATTAGAAGACATTTGTTTTAAAAGGCGAATGACCCATATACTGTATGGAAGTTTTGAAGGCATGTGAAATCCACCAATCAGTACTGGTTCGTACATAGCCCCTCATAGAGAGGAGGCTTGTGCCCCAACCTGCTATATCCTATATTCAAGTGGAGACGTAAAAATAGGCGGACGATTATTAAATAAAATGTGAAACATTTTACAATCTAATGGTGAAGCTAAGGTACAATAAAACCATTAATAATTTTGATGTGCATTTATTGAAAAGTTCCTTTATGTAAAACACATGTGACAATAATTATTTATGACGAGTCTATAATTTTGTACAATACGACATACAACACGAAGTCTTGGAAATAATTAAAATTATTTAACAACAGTAAACTAACTTTGGTGCGTACTTAATCTTATAGAAAAATGTACATTCATAAAAAGGTAATCAAAACGAACAATCATAAATAGGTAATCAAAACATTCATAAAAGGTAGATAATGTTATCACTTAATTAAATTATTGGTTATGTGGAATGTGTTAAGTATAAAAGTACAAAAATTAGCTCATAAAATACCCATTGAAGTTGTATTATTTCTATTTTGAAGGAATTTATCTTATTTACAATATTTAGTTTATGAAAATTAGTTACTAAAATACTTCGAGATACCAATTTTCAATACATGGGCAATGTATTATCAATAATCAAAAAGTTATGTACAATTTTGATGCTTTCTCAGATATTTCTAGAAGATTACAATTTTATTATATAATTAGATTATAAAATAGTTTAGTTTAATTTTTAATTACTAATCTTTATTTTGTACAAAGTCTTTAGGCACTAATTAATTTAGGGTAAAAATAACAAGGTGCATAAAATATATAAGGAATTAATAAATAACATCCTAAATGTACATACATTCATTAAATTTATTTAATATTAAATTCTGTATTTTAGATATAAATAAATAGTCAGGAATAATCAAATGTCATTTAATTTTTCTACTACCATCATGATCGTGTACATTGTTCATCTTAATTATAGCATCATTGAGTGTGGTTAATTTCGCTTTACAACCCTTGTCGGATTTATTACATACCCAATGTATTTCGTGTTTTTGGTTTGTATGTTTGGATCGCTTTTTAAACCGGTATTCGTCTAGAATTATAATGGCATTTCCTTGCCGAGACCAGCTGTAACGGGGCACCAGACAACCTGTAATCATTAAGCCTTTAAACAGTTAATTAACAATAATAATAATTTTCTAATAATAAAATTATTAGTCATTTAAATAGCCCGCCCCTTGTCGTCCCCGGTGCAAAGGTGCCTATAACGCTCGCGGCGTTGCCGCGTTGTATCGCTACGGCCAACCTTTGCACCAGGTACGACCCTGAGCGAGGGTTACAACTCCTCTCCCTGAGGCGACGGCTAATTTTGTCACAAATTGTTTCGCTTCCAACAACCCGTTGTCTCCACCGCTAACGGGACGAACAGGTAATCCTGTTGGAGAGCGGAGTATTTTTGACCGCTGCAAACGTACTTACGCACGTGGCATCCCACAGCAGGCACCTTCCTTCCCGCCATTGCACTAACGTCAATCCGACCGGTCTCTTGCCGTCAGTGCGACTAAGACCCGGAGGTTCGACCATGCACGGCACTTTGGCCGACACCAGGGCCCTCCGGATGATATCATTAAGCGCCACGCGGAACCTCCCTGAGCACCGACAGTAACTCAAAGCATGACGGCCGCTGGCTTCCACCGTGGAACCGCAAATGCAATGATGTGGTTTACATACATCGCAGCCCAAGCGGAGAGCCACAGCCACACGCATTGAGTCGCCTTCAAGAAGGGTGCCCATGTGAGGAGAGGGTATCGCGTGCAACCACGCCCCTGATTCTGCCAGTTAGTTGTATTAAAAGTAATAAATTGATTACCAAAATTAATTTATTGATTACGAACACATATTACTCTCTTTCAGGGTTATGCGCGCCTTTGTACATTAATGTTAAGAATGTCCAATTTATAATTTGTGTACAATAAAAATAAACATTTTTATAGATTTCATTATTAAGTAAACAAAAAGTTAAAAATAAAAATGTTATTTATTGTTTTTATTAATACGTACAATGTTCATACTTGTGTCTATTAAGTATTATCAAAATGTAGAATTCGTTAAGTATAATTTTTAAATATTTCTATTAGCTATGTATTATCTTAATAAGAAATATTAAATTATTTACAGTTGTATTTATTTCATTAGTAGTAAGTTGACGAACTTATTAGAAATTGCACTTTTCAAATATTAAACCTCGAACAATTAAAACAAGGTAAGTAAATAAAATTCACATACATACGACTAATATGATTCTTAAGAGATCAAATTACAAAATTTTAATTATTTTTCGATCATAGTGAATATTGTCATTTTAGTACACTAGTATAGTTAAGCTGCCATAATGTTATAAAAAGCTATAAATTATCTTATTATCTCATATAAATATCACTAAATAAAAATAAGTAGGTACCTAAACAATCTAAAAGACAAAAATGTCATACAACAAAACTAAAATAAAAATTTAAGAAACCCCCGACTTATCATTTTGGAGATCCTCTTACTTTTTCCTGGTCATCATCAGATCCTCAAGTTACCTGATATGAGAAAGGCACCATGGTCCTGAACATTATATTACCGTTCCAGAGATCCCATCTAACATCAAAGATACTCCAAGATCTTGGAAACCACTGGTCCAATTTTTATCAGGCATAGCTATGAACACTTTCGTCAAAAATCTGTTAAATAAAAAATACCAACTTCTCCAGCTCATCGTGTAAGGGAAAATACAGGAAATCCGGCAGAAGACGTACCTCTTGGCTGAAAAATCTCCGCGAGTGGTTTAAATTGAGCAAGAGATCCTTCACTTCCAAATCGGATCATCGGTTGTCGAGGTATGATGCCATAGACAAACCAGTCAAACTTATAACATCCCTTCCTCGGTTGGTCGGGGATTAAAAATATCTTTCATACACGAGATTACAAAACTGCGAGAGCATCGGACACCAGTCCAGACGCAGGAGAGAGGGCGATAGCGCTCTGATATCGCAGATCAAGATCCATTTCGGGTCGCTGCGCTAGCGGAGTGAGCATTCCAAAACACTCACAGAAGCCTATCTTGTGTTTTCCTAACCATAACGGACAACATGCCAACCCTCAGGCACTTCTTAAATCTGCAAAACCTGCACCAGGACCTGGACATCATATTGACATGACAGACGTTCGCTTTCGGACCGCTGCAGACATATTCCGACTGCTTGTTCATCTGCACGGTCCTTTTGAAGAACAATTTGCAGGACTCACACGTGCGGACGCCGTAGTGCAAACCTGATATGGTGTCTCCACAGATTGGACAATTTCGTTGTTGTTTGAAACCTGCGAATAGAGACACGCATTAATTGATTACATAAAATTAAGGGGGTATAATAATTAATTACAGTTTTACGTTTGTTAGTTTAGGATTACTCGTTTTATTCCTGTTCGTACTTAATTAATCGTATTAACAGAAAGGGAATGCTTTGTTTACATTTTTTGTACACCAGAAGAGAAAAATGTTAAAAAATATTATACTGGGTGTAACAAAACCCCTATAGTCCCGAAAGGGGGGTGTTCAGTATACATAACTGAACAACTTTCACTATGATGCCAACTCATTACAGATTTTATTAACTCTTTATTTTTGTCATGTGGTTAGTGGTCAACCTATTGAAAGAGTTGTTAAGGCCGGCCATAGGCCTCTGACATGGAATAAAGACTATTGTCGGGCGACAGCTTAACGTGCTCTTTGAGGCATGGACGGGCTCAGATGAAAATATGTAAACTAAGTATACATTTTAAATGTAGGTAGTATGTATATTGAAATTATTGCTACAATACCTACATAAGTATTTATTTGTATTTTATTTATTATACCTTTGTGTTAAAATTATAATGTTCATATGATTAAAACTATGTACTGTATAATGTCTCAATGAATAGACAAATGTGGTGGTTAAAAATACCGTTATTTATTATAGAATAGTTGAAAATGAACACAAGATAAAAATATAACCTATGCTAAATAAAAGCTACATAATACAAAATTCATTATTATATACCTATATCAGTATATTATTATGTATACCTGTTAGGTTTTCTCCCATTTCTGGGGTCAGTTTAGAGCGAAGCTCACGGGTCCAGGACCAAGTGAGCTTCACCTCCTAAAATTGTTTCACCTGACGGTTCATCCTGTAAAAATTTTCGTACGATCCGACAAGTGTTCAGGATTGCGGCTTTCTGCATTGTGATATATGTATTTTTGGGGAGATCTATTAGTTGCAAACTGTGATGTAAATGTTTGGGTATTACGCCTGTACTAGAAAGCACCAGTGGTACAATGTATACTTTATCAAGGTTCCATATTCTTAGTACTTCTTCTTTTAATTCTGTGTATTTATGTATTTTTTCAGATATTGTTTTTTGTAAGTTATGAGTATTGGGGACGGCAATATCAATCAGATACGCTTGTTTTTGAGGCTTGTCTACGAGGGTTATGTCAGGTCTATTGTAGTGGATGGTTTTGTCTGTTAGTATTGCTCGATCAAAGTACATCTTGTGCCCCGTACTCTCTAGTACAGGTTTTGGAGTGTATTCATAGTAGGGTTTAGGTTCACCTGATAGTAACTTATATTTAATGGCTAGTTTCTGATGTATTACGTGTGCAATTTGGTTATGGCGATGGGTATAATCAGTTTGAGCTAAATTTGGACATGCGCTAGTGATATGCTGAATGGTTTCAGACTGTCGATGGCACTTCCTGCATTTGTCATTTTGAGCATTAGAGTCCTTAAGAATGTGCTTTTTATAGTTTCTGGTATTGATGACTTGGTCTTGGATTGCAACCATAAATCCTTCGGTTTCGGGAAAAAGAGAACCTATCTTTAACCATTTATTTGATGCTTCCAGGTCTATATGCGTTTGCTCGAGATCTTTCAGGTGTCTTCCGTGTAATTCCTTAGAACGCCATGCTACCATTTTCTCATTTTCGTAGTCTTCAGTTGATTTGTATTGTTTGTTCTTGTCTTTTAAGTTTAGTGGTGTAAAGTTTGAATCTGATTCCATTGTAGCTAAATGTATTTGACTTGTGTTTGCTTTGTAGTAAAAGAAGTTTCTGATGTTTTTCACCTGTCCTTCCCATAGCATTTTTAGGTCTATTAAGCCCCTCCCTCCTTTCTGTCTTTTCACTGTCATTCTCTGTACTGCAGATTTTGGGTGTAAGTAATTGTGTTTTGTGAGTGTAGTTCTAGTTTTTGTTTCTAGTTTATTAATATCAGTTTGTGACCATTTTATTACCCCGAAAGAATACGTCAAAATAGGAATTGCATAGGTATTGATGGCCTTAATAAGGTTCTTTGAATAAAGTTGTCTTTTGCATATCAAGTTAACTCTTCTGACATATTCTTCCGAGAGATCTTTTTTAATTTGCGTATGGTTAACCGATTTTGCTTGTTGAATTCCCAGATATTTGTAGGTTTCATTAGCTTCCATTGCTGTTATATTAATCTCTTCGTTGATGTTGTAATTACCTGCTGCTATTTTGCCTTTCCGTAAATGGAGAGTTTTACACTTATCTAATCCAAATGTCATATTTATATCTTTACTGAACTGTGCTGTGATTTCAATTAGTTCCTTCATATCATTTTCAGATTTTGAATAAATTTTAATGTCGTCCATATACATGAGATGACTTACGACGTTGTTTTTGGTGAGTTTGTAACCTTTCTTGGACTGTGTGAGGAGGTTTGAGAGGGGGTTTAAAGCCATACAGAACCACAAAGGGCTTAGCGAATCTCCCTGGAAAATACCATTTTCAATCTGAATCTCATCCGTGCTAATATTAGTGGTCTTGTTAAATAGAAGTAGTGTAGTTTTCCATTTGGTCATGGTGTTCTCCAGGAAGGTTATGATAGTTGGATTGATTTTGTAAATTTGTAGGATTCGAATCAACCATGAGTGAGGAACGCTGTCAAAAGCTTTTTTATAATCAATATATGTTAAATGTATGTTTCTATTGTTGACGTTCGCGTGTTTTAGAATCGTGGAATCAATAATTAACTGCTCTTTGCATCCTCTGTGGTTCTGTCTGCAGCCTTTTTGCTCTTCTGCTAAAATGTTATTACGCTCTAAATGACTGTTGATTCTATTCGTTATGCAGGATGTAATCATTTTATATATAGTAGGCAGGCAAGTTATAGGTCTATATTTAGATGGATCATCTGTATTATTATCTTTAGGTAGCATATACGTCATTCCTTTTGTTATGAAATTTGGTAATTCTTCTGTTCCTATTATTAGATTTGTTATTATTTTAGCTAGTGTTTCATGTATTGTAAAAAACCTTTTATACCAGAAATTATGTATACCATCAACTCCTGCTGCTTTCCAATTTTTCATTTTTCGCGTTACTGTCTGTATATCTTCTCGCGATATGTCTGTAAATCCCATCTCATCTATATCTTCCCATCTATTTTCTTCTGATTTTATCCAATGAGCTTGTTCGTTGTGTTCTTCACTTTTTTCCCATATATTTGACCAATATTCCCTTAACGCCTGTGCTGTTGGAGGTTCCGTATTATCGTCATTACTGTATTTATTATTCAGTGTCCTATAAAATCCTTTCTCATTAGTTGTAAACATTTTATTGTCTTCTTTCCTTTGTAGAGCTTTCTTGTAACGTGCCAACCTGTGTGCTTTAAGAGCCAATTTCTGCTTTAATGTGTCCAAAAATTCTTCAGGTCTACGGTTGTCTTTCTCATGAGACGAGTGAACTTTCATTCTTTGGAATATTAGTTCTACTTTTGTTACTACTTTCTTTGATCTGTTATTGTTGATGTATTGTGTAAGTCGTCCTATGTCAGCTCTCAGATTTTTGATATCCTCTTCTAGTCTTATTTGCCAAGGCGGCTTTTTAGGTTTATCCCTTTTGTTTTGCTGATTCTGATCTGTTCCAATTTTGAAACCTAACTTTTTTGATATTACGTATGCACTGCAGTAGACGAGAGTATGTATATCTAATATGTTCGAATCGTTTGAGTAAAATTTTGCTAGTACTTCCTTATTGAAAATATCTATCAAATTGCGTAGTTTATTATTTTCTGTTAGTTTGGGTAGTTTAGGTCGCGTTGTTGGATCCATGTCAGCAAATTGTGTGATCGCAGATTCTACTTGCTCTATTAACTCTTCTGAAAATGTACTAGAAGTTGGCTCATCATGCCGTGGTATGTTGTCGTTTAAATCTTGCTCTTGTGAAATAATATGTAATGAGGTTAATGTATGAGACTCATGTCTCGGTTGCAATCGTGTACAATCAGTATTTTGTGTGTCTGGTACGAAGGCAATCTGGGAGCTGTGACTTTGTGATGGGTGTTCCAATAGTTGTTCGGCTGGTGTTGCATTATTTAATTCTCTATTAAGTTGTTCAGTTACTTCACGCTTTAGTTTATTAATCGTATCGTCTGATAAAAGTTTATTACGAAGAATCACTCTTCTCTGATCGGCAATGCGCTGCTCTGTGACGTTTAATTGAGGGTATCGTAATTTGAATTCATCATATAGTCGTTTGCAATACATAGTCTTGTCAATTTCTAATTTAGTTATGTAAAAATACGTACGCATAATAAAAGTATTCATTTCACTGTTCCATTGCATACGCACTCTTGACTTCCCTGCTTTGGTGGTCGCGGGTTGAATGGCAGTTGCCACCTGCGAAACATCCATAGCAGGAGTACCGGTAGTATCTAAACTATAAGATGAATTGTGTAAATTGTAACTTTAAATTGGGTTGTTCCCTCGCTCCGGGTCGTACCTGGTGCAAAGGTTGGCCGTAGCGATACAGCGCGGCAACGCCGCGAGCGTTATGGGCACCTTTGCACCGGGGACGACAAGAGGCGGGCTATTTGAATGACTAATAATTATTTTATTATTAGAAAATTATTATTATTGTTAACTTTAAATTATTTTTCACATTTGTTTTAAGTTTTTTATATCGGTCTCCAATATAAAAGCTCGACCAGAAATATATTAGGTAGAGCTGCAAAGATGCCATTGGTATTTTTATAATCTGCGTCATAACGCAGATCCCCATAGGGATCGCTAAGAAAAAAGTAACTTACCTATACTTAGTTAAAATTCCCCAACATGGCGCCCTTACTCGAAAATATTTCTGGACGGGCTTTAAATTATCTACAGTTCTAGTTTAGGGAGAGAATTCGAAAGTTTACCAAATTTTATCCAAGATTTCAAAATATGGCTACGACCCTGCACTGCACTCAATCTAGTCACCTAAGGCACTGATGGAATCACCGTTTCGTACAAACTTACTTCATTTCTACGTATTTGACGCTTCTTTCATTAAAACTTGAAGACTACATGGAAAAAGCCTTTTAAGTCACTTAAAACTTTTTATAAAAATGTCTTTCTAATGTAATTTCATAGCTGCATATTATATAGTACTATTAGTTGCCGAAATAGCGGCCCTAAATATAAATTAGTCACTGAGATACAAGCGATTGAAAACAGAATATATAATATAAGGTTCGTCCACTAGGGTCCACTGGAATATCCCCGGAGATCTGAACAACGAATATCAAGGAGATCAGTGTTCCTGATCAGTTTGCCACCCAATCTTCGATGTAAATTAAAGCGAAAAATTTCCGCCCCGTTCCTTTGACACCCTAACTAACTCTGGTCGCATGCCTGACCTAATACACTTTTGAAACCTACAAAACTGACACTTGCACCTAGTGCCAAGGCTTATTAAGCAGTCTTTGTACAATGAACATTTGTATGATGAAGACTTGTTGTTAATGATGGACCTCTTGAAGAAGTGCTTGCAGGATTCACAGGTCGAGATCCCGTAGTGTTGTCCATTAGCGACGTCAAAACATATCGGGCATAAACCTGGGGGTGCTGTGAAGCCTGTGAAGGTAAAAAATGTGATAATCTATTTGCTAAAAAAATTGTGTACTTAACAAGAGTTTCAAAGATAATTATGAGACACTGAACAAAGGATTGTTTACGTAAATTACAAGCTCTGGAGCACGATCAGAGTAGCGTAATCACTTATTTTCGTAACCAAATAAAATTACTTAAAACTTAGTGCTGCACAATCACTATTTAATGAAGATGCAGTCAGTCTGTCGGAATATTAAAACTAATAGGTAATATAATAAAATCAATATTTTATTACTTCAATTTATTAAAATAGCAACCAATTATCACAAAAAAAACAATTCACATCACTACATTATTAAATAAGTAAATTGTTATGAGTTTATGACTGTTAAAAAGGAGAGCACATAATAACATATCAGTAAACATAGTTTAAATAGACTACGTACTATACCGACATACGTATATCTACGCACTAATGTATATGAAAACAAGAGGTATATATTAAAATTAAAAAAACATGAGTATTTTCAATATTAATACAGCTAAAAAAAAATGTTTATCACCTTAACTAAACTTTAGAAACATCCAAGTAGGTATGTAACTTACGTTGAAACCTATTAAATGCCTAATTAACTATGAAATAATACAGACATTTAAAAAAATCTTGAGATCATTTTAATGGCTTTCTTAAGGCAAAATAATTCTGGTGTTCTTGAATAAAATATTTTATCGTTAAGTCAAAATATAATTCTGACTTGCTTAAAAACAAAAAAATATGAGATTCCGTCATTTCCATTCTTAAAAAGTAAAATATCACAACCAAAATTCTACATTAATAAAATATTACACCTAGGTATTTTTTGACTACTTGTACACTAATTGAGAAGTTTTACAGTGACTCTTACTTAATAAGGCCTAAAATAAGTTTAGGAACGTGAAAGAGATCAAAGATTTTAAGTTTAAAACACAACAACTTAACAGAGAATGATCCAACTATCGGAACTGAACAAATTAATATCCGAATTTGTGGGAAAACTTAAATTCAAACCACTGTATTTTCATTAAATCAAAACATATTCAAATAAAAACATTTTTGTTATCTGACAATACAAATGGAATTAATACTGTACCTACATTAATAATTTTATTAAGTTACATATTGCTTCAAATGTATATTAATATTTTGTACACCTACATTTTATGCGCAAAAGAAATCATCAAGGTACATCCGAACGGCGTTTTACCGACCCGCTTGTCGAATGTATGTATAGCTGTATATGACCTAGTGAGCGCATGACCTAATGGGAGTACTCCACTGTAGCTAAATCTGACTACACCTACCCATCCAGCAAAAATACTCATTAGTCGTATAAAAGACTACACAACAACATTTTATAATTCTCATTTTATGATTGTTAGCCGAATGAGTGATTTATTTGTTTTGCTTGTTGGGTGAGACACAGATAAACCTTACATAATATACTCATCTTTCGGAAAAGTTTTTATTTGATCGGCGAGAGCGAAATTAGGCATAAACACAGTATCTCCATCTCCACGATCAATTAGTAATTTTCCAGTCTGATGGTGGTCTAATCCCTTCATAGCTATGAAATGGGATCCAGCTGCCTTTTTTCCACGGTTAATCAGTAATTCTTCAGCGTCATGGTTGTGACTTCCTTTCATAGCAATGATATTGGATCCAGATGTCTTCACGACCGCTTTGCAGCATTTGTAAGAATGTGTGGAACAAGTCCATCGAACGATGCCGTTTCTAGTGGAATGCTTGCAGTAGGAGTATTTGTTGTATAAGATGAGGGGTTTCCCTCTCAGCGATTGTATGAAGAATGCTTGTTTACCTGTGAATTAAACGTCATTTGTTAGTACCCATTACTGATTATTACATAGACACTAGCCAGCTACAAAAAAAGCTGATATTTAAAATGTAACCCAGGTGTGCAAACTGAATGATCTACGATTGTTAAAGTCAAATCCAGAATTTCGCTATCAAATGCAACTCAAGGGTGACCCACCAAACTCCCGATTAATTTCCGGACGTAAATTGAAGAAAATTTAGGAAATATTTTAAGAATACTATCAGCTCCCGATTCAGTATCCCATGTCACATCTAGGCACATTTGATGGACTTAATAATACTTACCTCAAATAGAGCTGAGATACTGCTACATTTCTATAAACCCGCTTGACAAGAGTTGATATAAATATTATAAAAACACCCCCCATACAGTGACTGTCGTTTAACTGTCAAAATCCTCGCGATCTTTTCTCGAGAATATAATCTGTATAGAATGGCGTTTTATAAATATTTATCAACTCTCTTCAAACAGACTATACCTATATAGTTAGGTTGGGGAGGCGGAGGCAAAGGATTTTGTTAGGGAGGTCGCCCGTCGCCTGAGAGAGAGAGGGGCTGTGACCCCGCTCCGGGTCGTTCTTGGTGCAGAGGTTGGCCGTGGCGATTCTGCGTGGCAATGCCGCGAGTGTCATGAGGACCTTTGCGCCAAGGTCGACACGGGGCGGAATTTTTGACTGAGGCCGTCTTTCATGATCGAAGTCATTTATTGACGAATTTTATATCGAATTTAATTATAATTTAATGAATTGACATTTGAGTAGAATAAATCTTTCAAGTACTAAAGATATAGTTAGGTATCAATTTTACTATAAAATAAAACATTCTAAGCTTCAATGTTAATTATATTTTTCATATAAAAGTAGAGAGCATTGGAACACGAGTGCAATAATACTGAAAATAGATTGCCACTAACTTGTACTTAGCATCTAATGGAAAATAAGGCAAGAACATTAAAAATAAGAGATCACGTCTGTTTCTATCACAAAATTAGCACCTACGTAAATAAAAAATTAACAACACTAAACCTACAATTATATAACAATTTTGATTTTCACAAAAATGACTAAACAGTATGTTTGACACAAATAATTGTTATTTATACATAATATCATAAAAATACGATCAATTTGTTCATTTATAGGTATATAATGGCAACTGTAGCAAAATAACTATACTTCATACAAATTCTAGCAAAATATATCTTTTCATATTTAAACAAATCTTATACTCTCCATTTTGTATACGTATACTTCCTTAACTCCATTAAGAGTGCGTCATATGAGTCATAACTTGGCTTACAACTTTAGTACTATGTGTAATTTTGAAGTCTGACTTCAAAATCAAAGAATACAACTTAGAACTATTAATAATCAAACATGATTTAGGCTTGGACTAAACGCTCCGTTTCAATTTTTTTTCCGGTTTGCTGCATCCAATCACGAAGCGCTCACTTCAAGCGGAGTGAGGGTAGAAGGCATCTGATTAGTTGCAGTGAACCGAACCGGGGCTGAAACCGGACACATGTAGGCCAGGCCTAAGACTAAGTTTTGACTCAAAAGTAATTCATCAAACAAATTTAGTCTATATTAGGTACTGTCAAACAAAAAACTCCGTTGGCGGATGATTGTGGAGATTCTTCGCAAATATAACTTTATTTTGTTCAGTATACACTTTAGCCGGACAGCCGTGGTTATGGTGGGTATAGCACGCCCAGTAACATTTATCGTCGACGCTCTGTTCCTTCGTAAATGTGAAATCCCCAAGTTTCAAGAGACTCTCTCCATCGCGCGAGACCATGAACTTAACTGGAATAAAAGGACTGTGTAAGAAATCTTTCATAGTCAATGTATTGTAAAGTAAATCATAGAAGAGACAATACCTGTTTTAGCCCATAGGTAAACCGCTTAACTGTGGTGTCGCCAAGAGGCAAGAGGGGCCAGGTGCGGGATGTCAGAAGGTGAGCATGCGGCGTCCCGCCCCTGGCCCCTCTTGCCGCGCAAGCGATCCCACAGTTAAGCGGTTCACCTATAGCTTGCAGGGTTCAGTTATCGATAAAGAGTCTACATCAATAACAAAACATTTTGAAAAAAATACAAACAAGGAAAAAAACAAATCAAAATCATATGGTATTTATTAAGTATAAATATAGCAAATTAAGCAGTTACGCCTGTTATTCCACGACAACAAGCTCATCAGATACAAATGAATAAGGGGGAACTTCCAAATTCAATGGCGCAGGTCCTCTACGAGCCCTACCCAAATTATCATAGTGACTTCCGTGGCAAGGATAGTAAAATCCTCCCGCTCAATCTCCAGAATTCGGCACAATAAAAGTAAATATACTTTCTTTAATAAATTAGATAAAGGTAGCGCTACTTTGGCATTTCAAATGTTTTTACACAAAGGATTCACTAATTTGGCACTATCTTATCTTATCTTTGGATAGGGGCCGGGGATCCCAGCGACACTTCGACCCATGGGGATCTTTTGTGTTCAACCCCTTGAACCTATCCCTTGACCACATCACCGAATATGTCGTGCATGAGCAAGACTATGCGTCTTAATGGGAGGGATTTGAATACCCTTGGGTCCGGATAGGCAGAGCCTAACAGACCCATCCTTTTTGCCGCGAAAGCGTCACATTCACATAGGAGATGTGAAACGGTCTCCAGTTGTTCCCCACAGGCTCTGCAAGATGTGCTGTCAGTTAGCTTCATCTTGTGTAGGTGGGCATTGGTGCTAAAGTGACCGGTGAAGGCACCGACCAGTAGGCGCACTTGACGTCTATTCAGCCCCCAGATCTTGCTGTTCCAGCCTGTGACTTTGTCCCCAATGAATGAGTGTTCTAACCTCTTTAGGGTTAGCCACTCATGTTTGTGCCTATCAGTACTGTACTTCTTTAATACTGTTTTGATAGTACCCGACGAGAGGCCAACAAAAGGTTCTGGACCAATAAGCGATTGCTGTGATCCCTGTCTGGCCAATTTGGCACTAGCCGGTCACTATAGCTCAGTTGGTTACAGTAGCTACGGATCGACACGGTCAGATTCCAAATTTGCTTGTGGAATTTTTTAAAACCTTTTCCTAATTTAGTTTGAAATAACATTACCTATTTGTTAAAGTTTCTTGGTGAAAATTATTTAGTTATCCGAGTCCCTAACATGGTCAAAAACTTGTGTTTTTGTACCTACACTAAAAACCTTGAAAGAAATCAATAAAATCATAAAATACGTAATATTATGACTGTTTTCTCAGACCAGCTTGAAAGCTCAATGGAGCTTTAGTGTTACCACATATCGTCGCTTTTCTGACGAAGGGGCGTAACTGAATTTTGTAAAAATAAAAACGTAACAAGTCACAATGTGACTTGTATACGTTTTCATTTTTTGAGGGATTCAGTTACGCCCCATGTGAGAAAAGCGACGATATAAGCAAAGCAGAGAAGAATAAAATAATGTATAAAATCACATTAAAACACTTGGAAAATTGTATTAGCTTGAAAAACTCTGTATTAGCTTGTTACAATTATTACTATTCCAACAAGAATAATATATTATTAAATGTACAATAAATTAGGTATTTACTAATAAACCCTCTTATAACTTTGTCTATGGGCGACGGTCACCACTTACCTACCATCAGGTACGTTTGCTTGTCTGCTTTCCAAATACAATAAAAAAATTGACTGTAATATTGACATCAGAAAACAAATTCGATTACAGTTTATCTACACTTTGGTACATGGTGCTTTAATTTGTTTTACACATATTTAATACATAATCATAACGAAAATGGATTGTGACCAAGGTTCCAAATTGATGTGTCCACTGTGCAATAATTTATCCAGTATGAATATTAAAGCATAAATATTATAAGGAGTTGACGTTTTAACAGAAATAAACAAATATCAGTACCGCTCTTTACAAGCATTGCAACATGACAAATACATTTTAATAACTTCCTTGGACACATTGCAGTATTTAGTTTTTATTTCATTGTCCATCATATCCTTAGCGGTATGGTTGAACAACAGATGCATGGTATGCAATACACCAAAAAGTTCATCAGTGGCTACGTAGAACTTGATACAAGTATTTTCCTCTTTGGGTTTTATAAGCTTCTCTTTTCCATTAATTTCTAGAACATCATAATTAGCAAGCATTTTATAATCTTCATAGTCCTTGTATGACTTGCTTTTTATTTCCTTAACTTCTTTTAAAAGCTCTTGGTACTGCTCTCGGTTTATAAGATAAATACTGTTGCTTTTCTTACGGCTCATTAGTTTTGATAGTTTCATATTAAACTCATTCTTCATAGGTGCTATAAAGTTTTTTGAAAATATCTTGCAGCCTGTAATTATGAAGATTTATTACAATATTAACTTTAGTGAGCAAAATGAGCAGAGGTTTTGTGTATGGTTGCTGATAAAAGTGGCTGTCTATCCAAGGCAGTGATAATATGGAGTTCAGTAATGGGCATTATAATAAAAATACTGAGAAAACAATATACTTACTTTATGATTCCAATTACCTGTGTACCTAGTCTACACATACCAATTTGTATAATACACAAAGTAAGATAAGAATAAGAAGACCTACCACAATTCAAGTACCTTAATAATAACATCACTCTTTTCTTGCCAAAACTGGAATCTCCTGTGTAATATGACCTTGTCATTGTGTGGTGTACATTTACTATGGATTGGATAGGTAATGTTAAAGAATACCCCACTGTAATACAGAATACAGTAGGACGGTTCTCACAGTTTCGCCATTGGTTCTATCGGTTGAGGTGTCGTTAAGGGGGCACTGAGATAAAAAAAGTTAGAAAATTTCAGACTTGTTACAAATATGAATAGAAACCTAGTGGACACATAACCGACTCAAGATAGATTAGGTTAAGTTAAGTTGCATTTTGACAACAACGCAGAGGCTCCTTCGACTCAGATGTGGGCAACATTTACACTGTGACAGTCCTCTCCTTCCCACACAATATTGTGTGTGTGTCACAAAACATCTATAGCACTAGCCGTTTGCAAGTCGAACGCTGCAAGATGATTTTGTTCTAAACATAAGATAACCTAAATTTATTGCTTTCAATGACAACTTGAAAAATAAATAATGATTATTTTGATTAATATTGGATGATTTTACAAGAATTTTGTTTAATAAACTTTAAATTAGCACATAGAGCCAAATATCAACTTCAGACGCTCTGTTTTAACAGATTTTTTAGGGTTGCTATTTTGAAATGGCCATATGATGCCATGATCTCTTCACAATTATACCTTTGAGAAATTAAATTAAATTAATTTAAATAACACGAAATTTGTGATATCTTCAAAAATGATGTTTCGTTGTGATTTTACTGTTTACGGAGTGTGCTCATGGCACCATCTACGCAATGCTATTACCCTGCAGGAAACAAATTCAAAACTCGAAGTTCCTTTTTTAAAAAGAATATAGGTCTTTCTTTACAACAAAGTTGTACACAACAGACAGCGCGAATAACTTTGCATGTGAAGTGTTTAAGTGGGTCAAATGTTTTTCTATTGGATATACTGATAGAAATCATGTTATAATGTCAAATAAATTTAACAAAGACTAAAACTATGACTCGTTTATTTTCTGTTCACGTATAATAAGGCTAACACACATGTAAGAGAAAAGAAAAACTTACCAATATCTTCATACAAAAAACAACACTTATCACTAATAATCGATCGAGTAAATTTTAAAAGTTATGAATATAAGTCAATACAATTATGAATACATTCACAAAAATAAACGACTTAACCCTAGAACACCAAAAAATAAACATAATTATAGGTTATGTTGTAAACATAGGTTTTTATCAGTTATCTACACGGATTAACTTGAAAATCGAATGAACACTAAAATTATTGATTTAGAACGAACACCAGGGTCTTTTTAACACGTAGTAAACATTTTCTTCACTACATGTTTTTTATTTTCCATTCCAACAATTTGCCGTCAGCTGTCCGAACCAGTGTTGCCACCAAAGTTTTGTAAAAATCGCTAGAAATATTGAGAACGTGTCGCTAGTTTAGGGAAAATTGCGCCCAAATTTCGCTTGTTTATGGAAAATGTATGGAACACTAGCTTAAAAAAGTCGTTAAAATGTATGTACGCCTGCAAAACAATGTCGCTGACACAGTAAAACAAACCGCTAGATCTAGCGACTCAGTCGGTAAAGTGGCAACATTGGTCCGAACCATATTACAAATGTCAAAATTAAAGATGGTAAATCCGGATGAAAACGGATTCGCGGTTCCGTGTCCGGCGTGGAACTGAGCGATCCAGCTCTGACAATTCGGTACTGGATCATTTCGGAACTGTATCGATGCGCGTAAGTTGGAAAGTGACGAGTGAGTTCAGTCGAGCGAGTGAGGGAGTTGGATAGATGTCGCGTCGTGGTCGGACTGAGACGCAGGGGACGAGTAAACACCTGTTGAATCGTGTCCAGCCAGGTCCGCTTTGTTTGTTTGTTTAATATTATAATACTTCGAGGTCAAATGCGGGATTAGTAGTGATTTTTTTTTTAAAAAACTACTTATTAAAATTACTGGCCGGAATTACTTATTTGCAAAACTATTTCTCCTAACAGATTGTTTTTTAGATATGTCAAGAAAAATATGGCATAGTTATGTTAATCTAGTAGTTACTAGATTTATTACTTATTGCTTAATGTTTTTATTTTAGTTTGGTACTGAACACAACTGTGGCGACTTTTTTGAATGAAAAATTCGCTATATTTTAACCGGGAAATGAATACCGATTCTAAAATGATAGTCAAATGTTCTCCATAAAAAAGGTTAGCACAAATTAGTTTATTTTGAACGTTCCTTTTTGCGTTCGTATAGTTGCAGAATAATAAGTAGTTCAGATACGGAAACTGACACCACATTTGTTGCATATTAGGTAACAGGTCCGATCGGCAATTTTGCATCCTTTGGCGTGTGCATCATGCGGTACGCTTCATTCCAGCCGAACCCATACAATACCCATACATCCAAAGGACACGGAACCGCGATCCAGTACCGCGGACCTAGATATAATACCGGATCTAGTTCCAAAACAAGCCGAAGTTACCCATCCTTGGTCAAAATGTCACTGCCCCTGAAGACCGCTTTTTTGTCACTCTATTAGCAATTATTGACACAAAAAAAGTAGACAAGTAAAGCGTTTTGTATAGCGTTATCTCATTCGCACACGTCTTGTTTAAATACAGTAACTAAAATATGTGTGTACGTTTGGTTGTTGTTGTTGTTTTTTTTAAGGCAAAGGGAACTGAGCCCATACAGCCATGTCTGATGTAAACAACTCTTTCAAGTCTTCATTAAAATGCTGGTGTGACACATTTCAATGCTATCTGGGAGAATCTTCCACGCTTCTGCGCCATCCGAACCAAATAAGAAGGCGTCCCGGATGCAGTGTGGCTCTTCAAAATCCAGCCAAGTACGGATCGGGCTGCAGCGTCTTATTTCACTGTCCCACACATTATTCACATCTTGTCGAAGTTTTTCGAGCAAGAAACACCATTCTTACTAGAAAAGCACTACTGTAAAACAATTTGCAAGACAAATCGAAACAAAGCTGACGTGGACGCCACAAAAGCGCGGGAGAAACCCGTGTACGTTTGGATGGGTGGGCGTTCTGTCGGGTACATTACATATTGACTAGCGGAGCGGTGCGAAGAGCGGAATCTTAATCTAATATTATTATGATGATGGTACCTATTTCATTTTGCATTTTTGGTAAAATGGTGTAAATACCTACTGATTTTTTTAGTTAATTTTTATATATGCTCCTTCCTTCGTTTTGAAATACTTCGGCGGTGGATGGTTGTGTTTGAGTAAATGCGAAGTAATTTTCTTCTGTTCATCCATCGTGATCTTAGCTGTACAATGCAAGGCAGTGAGCCTACTAGAGCAATACCAAATGGATTTTGTGGCTTTATAGAAGGTGTAGCCTTGAATCATGAGGAGATGACCTCCGCGCTTGGAGTCGATATATTCACATGTTATATCTGTAAAAAACATTCACAATAATAATTAGAGAGGGTAATAATTTAAAAAGTAGGTACGAGTAAGTAGACCAGGTTCGAATAAAAATCAAAATGCATTTAATTTTGTTATTATTTATTTATTTACACTTTATTGTACAACAATATACTTAATAAAAACAATTAAAATGAAACATTGTACAAAGAGTGAACTTATCTCTAAAAGAGATTTCTTCCAGCAAACTCGCGAAAGTGAAAGAAAAGTTTGTTTTATCGAAATTATTTTAACATAATTTGGGTGCTGACTTAGTTTCTCTGTTTTTTTCCGTGTCGTACGAGACGACTCACTATGAGCTGCAATAAACATATTTCGTAAGTCTTGTCATCTCTATCTAAAGCTATGGCAAAGAAAGGGATAGCATGTATTAAAATGGAGACCTTTTTAAGTATGTTTCCTGCAAGTGACGGTAACACAAGTAAATTCGCTGGTGGTACCATTGGACCCCTTCAGGATCCGCTCAGTTAGCCACCATGCCTCTATCTAAAGTTAGTTGCCATATCTTCGCTTCGGCGTTGATGTGTTCCAACTTCCGACAATGTTTACAGTGATTTCTAAATCGGTGCGTTAATTTTCGGCCTCATGGTCAAAAATAAATAATTCATATATATACGGCGATAAATACTGTGGCGATGTACAAAGCGCCATTACGATTAGTTCACACAACTCGCCAACAGATGGCACCACTTGTACCGAACTACAACTCTGCATTGCATACAAGAACTTAGAGTGCGTTCCAAAACCAGTTGAAATTATTCACGTTGACAGTTGTACACATTCCATTGCTTGTATCAAATAAAAGTTTGATAATGTTCAGCTGTTAACGCGGTAATGGAAGACGGACAGTTGTCTACGTGAATTATTTTCAACTGGTTATGAAACGCTCTCTCTAATTTCCATATCCACTAAACATAAAAAGTGCTTTCGACATTTTTAATGGCACTTCGCTTATATACGAAACACACATTGGTGCGCGTTCTATTCTAGATAAATTTAACCTACATAATTCTTACATAAGAACCATCTTTAGCTCTATAATATTTGGGCTTCGTATGGGAATGTTCAAGCTGGCATTCAGTTATATTATCTGTGGCGTCCAATTTGACCTTCGCTTCACACTTGCTGGATATTTTGCTGGAACAATACCAGATGGATCTTTTGCTGGCCTTGTTGAAGGTGTAGCCTTCGATCATGAGCAGACGACTGCCTCGGACAGTGATGAATTCATATTGGATGTCTGTGAAAAGGGGAAATATTGTTTATTGTAGGGTTGTACATCGGTAGCGTACGGACATCGGACGCCCATACAGGTTCGGGTTTACCAGGCACATGTATCAATAACTTTTCGGTTTTGACGAAGACTTGCGTGCATTTACTGAGTGTTATACGGTGAAGGAAAACATCACGAGGAAACCTGCAAGCCAGAGGAAAAAATATATAGTGGGTTATCTAAGAAATAATTTATACGCCAAACGAAACAAAATTCAAATAGAAAAGTGTGAAATAGACTGAAAGATTTCGTTGCGAGATAGCTCAATTTGAATAGAGCCCCGGAAAGATTAGTCGCGGGTTCGAAACCGCTCGCAGCAAAAAAAACATCTAGTTGAAAGAGACTTGCTTGCAGTGCCTATATTACTCGTAACAAAGGCGATCGATCACGTACAATATAACGCCGCCAATCGAAAAAAAACAAAATATTGGTTACATTATTATATTTTATTTAAAAAAATATCATCGAACTGGTCTTCAACAGGGTAGTATTCTCAATGGCTCAAAGGTTAGGGCACGAGACAGCTGCGGTACAAGTGTCGCCGGATCGAATCTACCTTTGGACCTTTGTAGTAGTTGAAGTGGATAATGAAGAATATTGGTGTAAAACATGTAACACCTTCTTCTTTGTCCTCGCCATATCCCGGTTAGACGGGGTCGGCTTTCCTAATCTTGAGGCGCCATTCTCCTCGATTGTACACGTCATCCTCAGTTAGGTCCATGGTGTTCATGTCACGTTTGACAGTCGTTAGCCAGGTAGTACGCGGCCTACCTCTTCCCCTGGGATGGTGATGCATGTTCGGGTCGGAGCGTGCATAAGAGATGGCGGCGGAGGAGCCAAATATGGTCAACGGCGGCGCTCACAGTCTTCCACGAAGATTACGGCCTTGGTGTCAGGCGGCAGCCGACCGTAAAACGATAAGCCAATACTTTATACTAATCATAAAACATGTAACACCAATGTATTATTTTATTAAAAAAAACTAGCCGGGTTATGTTGTTGCTGTAGTATACATTCCATTTTTGTCTATGCAAAACTTAGGCGGCGGGTGCGTATGCAATATATGTCGCGGGGTAAGTTTAAAGGATTTATCCAATTCTACCTTGGCGGGACAAGGGACCGGGACAAAATCTTTGATGAACCTATTACAATACCAGACGCCATGCCTTGCTTGTCTCCGTTTGGGTTTCCTGAAGATGTTGCCTTGGAACAGCAGTAGGTCCTTGTTTTGATGCGTTTGAATGAATATATACTTGAAATCTGATGAAAAACAACAACATAAAAGTTGATAAATATAAGAAAAGTATAAATAACTAAGGGTTAGTTCAATTTAGTTCTACTACCCTTAACCCGATCGAAATTAATGGAAGAAAAAAGTCAGATTAGTTCAACTGATCAGTGAGCCATGGTAAATAAAAATATTTACATTTTTGACTTGCCATATAGAATTGAAACTTTTTTAGACTTTTGACTTTTTTTGTACACATTTTAGAAGTAACTAAGTAAGTAAAACAATTAACATAGTCATGACATATATTTAGGGACTGTCAAAAAATAAATACTCATGTACAAATGAATAATAACCACTGATCGGAGTAGGTAGGGCTCTTTCGGGTCAATGTCCTCAAAGGTTATATTAATATGGATATGATTTCGGGATCCCGTTTTAAGTAATCGAGCAAATGTTGTAAATTACTTTTATAAACCTCGCCCTTACTCGGCGGATTACGATTTTTTTTAAATTGTGAACTTACGATGAAGTTAAAACACTACCATAGGTACACTAGCGCCATGAATCTTAAAAAAAATTATTTCGCCACCAATCTTAAATGTGTATCAAAACAAATATAACGTTAAAAATCTAAATAATATATTTATTCAATCCCGGAAATCCCGGGATTATTGGGCATACTTATCCATATTATGACCGTATGTGGCAAGTACCAAAACAGCCCTACCTACTCCGATCATAACATTTTACTCTACTTTTCCTGTACCTATTTTTTATACTTGTGTATGTATGTACCATTGTTTTTAATTGTGTATGCATAATATTTCTACCTATTGGTATTTATAATGTCATAGTAGTTTGCTGTTGGTCTCGGTACATACGAGCCATTAACCCGGCCCCAGGGAAGACAGAGTCACCTTCTCTTGCCTTCCACTGGGGTAATTCCTGTCCGGCGCGTCCCAGTCGCGGGGGTGGGCACCTCACACCTCAGTAGGCCGGGGTGTGTAGGTGGCGGAGTTCGGATGGGGACCCAGTACCGCGGGGTATAACGCGGAACCCGTGCCCAGGGTTACGGGTGAAGTCCTCAACGGCTGTGACAGCGGAGATGGCAGCCATCGGTACGGCGGCACAGGCGGAGGAGGCAGGTCACTATGACTTAAACTAGGAACCTGACAGAGGGCAGCAGTACCTGTCAGTACTATACAGAGGCGGAAGAGGTGGGCTCTGGTACGGCTCTGAAATAGATTATACTGAGCGCAGCTGCAACAGTGTCGACGGTCAGTGTACTGCGGTGCGGAAGGCAAGGGGAAACCACTGCACTATTTCCCAAAAAAGTAGTAAAATGAAAATGTCAGAAAAAGTAAATAACGTTCTTGACAACGGGTTTACACGACGTAACATACCGTGGCGGTCCGAGTCCGGCAGGGGTAGAGGCAAGGCTGCCCAGGTCGTCATCCTGCGAAATCCTTGTAAAGTAGGAACGTGGAATGTTCGCACCATGTTGGTGCCTGGAAAGCTAGAAGAGCTTAAACAAGAAATGATAAGACTGGACATAGACATATTGGGACTGAGTGAGGTACGATGGGAAGGAAGTGGAGATTATTGGAGTGATGATTACAGGATTATATTTACAGGGGAAAAGAGGGGTACAAACGGTACAGGAATAATTTTAAACAGAAAATGGGGTAATCAAGTTGAAAATACTATACATCACAGTGACAGAATAACAGCCATCAAGATAAAATCACAGCCTGTTGATACCTTTATAATCCAAGTCTATATGCCGACCGGAAGTCACCCAGATGAAGAAATAGAAGAGATCTATGAGCAACTAGACACATTAATAGACTTAGTGGGGGGAAAAGATAGATTAATAGTAATGGGGGATTTTAACGCAGTAGTAGGGGAGGGTGAAGAAGAAAATGTTGTGGGTAAATTTGGGTTAGGAAACAGGAATATTAGAGGAGAAAGACTTATTCAGTTTTGCAAAGAAAACAAACTTATCATATTGAACACACTTTTTAAACATCCAAAACGCAGAAGATACACATGGAAAATGCCAGGAGACTTAAACAGATATCAGCTTGATTACATCATTATTAAAGAAGTTCATAGAAACAATGTTTCGAACTGCAAACATATCCAGGCGCAGATCTAAACACCGATCACAACCTAGTTTTATGTAAAACTGAAACTAAAGTAAAGAAAATAAATAAGAAAAAGAAAACCAAAGACATTGATCTCAACATATTAAGATCTCATAGTGCTAAGGATAATAATAGTGATATAAAAGTGCAATATTCTAATAAATTAGGTGATAAGCTTAAAGCATATAATGACGATAATAATATTGATGATAGATATAATATAGATATAGACGAAAAATGGTGCAATATTAAGAATATAATAAGAACAAGTGCAGAGGAGAGTTTAGAAAAACAAAAAGTTATTCCTAGGAAAAAATGGTTAAATTCAGAAATAATAGATCTAATGACAGAAAGAAGAAAGTACAGAAACAAAACAGATGATGATAGCATAAAAGAGTACAAAAGGCTAACAAACAGAATTACACTAAAATGTAGGGAGAGCAAAGAGAAGGATCTGGAAAATGATTGTGAAAAAATTAATTACTACATGAAAAAAGGAAAAACTGATATAGCATATAATTTAATTAGGAATTTAAATTCACAACGGAAATCAAAGTCTACAAGTATTTTAAATGAAGACGGACAAATACTCATAGATAATAAACACATAGCAGAAAGATGGAAAAGATACCTGGAAGATTTGTATAAGGGTGAAGATCAGAATGACACGTCACACTATCTTGAGCAGGAATTGGAAGTTAGCCCTGACGACCTTGGTCCAGAAATAACTAGAGAAGAATTTGATGCAGCTCTAAACTCGATTAGAAATGGTAAAGCTGCTGGGCATGATGGTATATTCATAGAATTAATAAAATACTGCAACAATGACTTACTACTAGATGAGATCTTCCACCTAACAAAAGATATCTATAATACAGGAGTAGTACCAACAGATTTCAAAATTACTAAAACGGTAACCTTGCCAAAGAAACCTAACACTTTACAATGTCAAGAACATAGAACACTCAGTCTAATATCTCAAGCATCCAAAATTATTTTAAAAATAATACAAAATAGAATAAGATCCAAAATAGAACAGAATTTAGGGGAAGACCAGTATGGATTTAGAAAAGAGAAAGGCACAAGAGAAGCTATCTTAGCTATGCGTTTGATAATAGACAGAAGATTGGATCTTGGTCTCAATACACATATAGCATTTGTAGACCTTGAAAAGGCATTCGACAAAATAAATTGGAGGATGATGTTCAAGACTTTGAAAGAAAACGGGCTAGATTTTAGGGATAGGAGAATAATATACGAATTGTACAAAGATCAAGAAACAATAGTTGAGATAGGAGATGAGAGAAGAAATGCTAAAATCAGACAGGGTGTTAGACAAGGTTGCTCACTTTCTCCCTTAATTTTTAATATTTTCATCGAATCCGCTATAAAGAAAATTTATGAAACAACACAAGAAGGAGTTAAAGTAAATGGAAAGAAAATAAAATTTGTACGATTTGCTGACGACATTGCCGCAATTGCCGAAAATAGTAAGGACCTAGAAAAACTACTAAATAGTATGGACACCGTATTTAAAGAATTTCAACTAAATATCAACGTTAAGAAAACCAAGACCCTCACAACGACAAAAACAATAGACTCCAAAAATAGACCTATTAAACTGGATAATAAAATAGTCGAAGAGGTGAAAAGTTTTAAATATTTAGGAAGTATTATCACAACAGATTCGCGATGCACGCCCGATATTAGAACCAGAATTTCAATAGCCAAACAAGCATTTAACAATAAAAAAACACATATTCCGATCTAAAATATCCAAATCTGTGAAAAAGAAATTTGTTAAATCTTTTGTGTGGAGCATAGCCCTTTACGGATGCGAAACTTGGACCATGACTCAGAGAGATAGACAATATTTAGAGGCGTTTGAGATGTGGTGTTGGAGGAGGATGGAAAGGATAAGCTGGACAGAGAGAGTGACAAATGAAGAGGTACTGACGAGAGTAAAAGAAAAGAGAAACATCTTAAAGACTATTGAAAATAGAAGGGGAAATATGGTGGGCCACCTTATACGACACGACGAATACATAAGAAACCTTATAGAAGGAAAAGTTGAAGGCAAGCGGGGAAGAGGAAGACCGAGGATAAGCTACTTCGATCAAATCAAAGAGAAGGCTGGCGTTGCGTCGTATAAGGAGGTCAAGGAAAAGGCCCTAGACAGGACACAGTGGCGTTTACTACACCGACAAGAGCATAGCTCTTAAATTGAAGAAGAAGTAGTTTATTGAAACTTTATGTTAATAGACGAATGTTAGGTTAAGTTTTCATTGTGAATGAATGAAATGAAATGAAATTGAATTGAATGAAATAAAATTAAATGAATGAAATGAAATGAAATTTGAAACATTCGGCATGATTATCAGCTAAAACCTAGTCAAAACAAATCAAATATGTTTGATTATTCAAAGATAAATGAAAACTGATTGACGATAATTATGTCATTATTGGAAGATTATTATTATTATGTTAAGTTGACATTATTTGTAATTTAATTTTATTTTATTATATTATAAACTTATAAATAATATATATTTCTGAATGAATTTTATCCGGGACGATATAAATCCATAACTATAATGAAAATACGAACTGTTGAATTTTTGAAAAAAAAATAAAAGAAGATTTAACTAATTAAGACATAAGAATATTTGCACGTCTATCTAATGTACATCTTAAAAATAGTTACACTTGAGAACTAAATATTGAGATCTTATAATATAAGGTCCTTTTTTATTAGTAGCTAATATTTGGAGGGGGGTATGTGCTGGTCATTTGTACCACTTTACACGAAAAAATAACCCTGTTACTTGTATGAAAATTTTCCATACTATGGAAAAATAAACCCCATTATTTTGCGCCTTGGTGGCATAAACACATCCGTTATGAATGAAACTCGAGTTTCATTCATAACGACATGGATGAGTTTATGCCACCAAAATATTTGCTATTAACAAAAAAGGACCTTATATAGGTGTACAGTGGAATACACAACCTTGGGATCTTCAAGGCCAGAGTGAATAGGCATTTACTGGACCCGCATGCTCCATCGTCGACCTCATCGTCGCTTACCATCAGGCGAGATCGAGGTCAAATGCGGGTTTGACCTCGATCTCGCCTGAAAAATGTCCTTCCTTACCATGCCTAATGTTTCCGTCATCTCTAATCTTTTCCTTCCAAAAAACATTCCTTCATATTTTCCCACATCTTCTTGATATTTCCCCGTGTTTCCCTAATTTTATACCTAATATAATTTTGTGTATTGTACATATTAATAATGTTTACTCTTTCAGCAATGACATCAACACTAAAATTTAGTGTTATCTCTTCCTTTAAGTATTTAATTATTTTATGTGTCTTCGAATTTTAATCTCACGTCTCTAAAAGTTCCTGGGTTATTCATGCGGATCACAACGTAGCGATAGACGATCATGTGGCCAAAACAGTGCAAAGCATATTTAGTTTTTGCGTGGAGGGAGTTTAGTTACAATTGCTTGACATTCGTATTAATGTATCATATAAGTTAAAGCGACAAAGTACTAAAGGGTATAGCTGGATGTCTTCCACTGTACCTAGTACCTTTTGCAAATAAATATTTTAATATTAGCAACTCTACCCATGAGCATTAAGATATTTTGTTTTAACTGTTTTTCGTCATAATCGCTTCGTCGACTCTCACCTTCCTCCCTAACTTAAGCATTAAATAATCTCGAAATGATTTAGCCCGTATAGGATTATACCTAGGCGGGTGGTTATGCAATCTTTTCATAACAGTTAATTTCTGCGACGCGTCGAGGCGAACACTTGCTGTACACTTGGTCGAGGTTCTACTAGTGCAGTACCAGATTCCTTCGCTTTTCTTGATTTTGCAGTATGTGTACCCATTTAGTTGGATGAGGCAACCTCCTCGCGATGACTCCACGACCTCATAATCTAAACCTGTAAAAAATTAAGCAACTTTTTATTATATGGTGCCATGTGAATAGGCACATCAATAACAATTGATAAATACCTTACAGACTAACATACACATACATCACATAGCCCGGGGGGGAAATCTTTGAAAGATACCCAGACTCCTGGGGAAGAGACTGGGTTATGTGAGATTTTTACTCAGTAAAACCCCCTCGGCCGGCCTCGTGCATATCGGAGGGCTCCGGGATCTCCAGTGGAACGCAACTTTGCCCTAGCATTTGCCTTGTGCTCTTCCTGGGAGGTGTACATTCCACCTCCCGGTTCCTCCCGTCACAGCAGGTTGCGGCCATAGCACGTCACTTTGACCGCCCGCGACCCTGATCCCTCCTTTTAGTCGCCTCTTACGACAGGCAGGAGTTACCGTGGCTCTATTCTTCGCCCGAGACTACAGGGCTGACATCACATAGCCTACGTGTGATTTAAAAAGTAAAATATCTAAATTCAAGTAGGTATTTATTTCACAACCCAAAAACATTATTATAGCTACACGTAAAACCTAATCTTTAATACAATAAACAAACCATCATCATCATCACTGTTATCATCATGCAATAAATCACAATGCGCTTTAGGCAGGCGGACGATGAGTGGACGGATAAATTTTGACAGGAATAAGGTGCGCACGTTCGTCGTTGAAAAATTAACTGGAGGCTCAAAGTGTGTTCGTCACTTCTGCAGAACTTAGCGGTACTCGTGCAGAGCCTTTCTCCTGGGGCTTATGAGTTATTTTGCACCCAGGCCTTTCTAAAAGTCATGCATACTCATAATATTCGGCGGACTTCGGCGGACTTCGACGGAGGATGGTTGTGCTCAAGGTGTTTGAAAACTATACTCCCAGCTGCGTCCAGGGTAAGTCTGGCGGCACACAATGTAGAATAACGGCTAGAGCAAAAGAGATTCTTGGAATTCTTCTTTCGATCAAAACAGTAGTTCTCGAAGACTAATATGTCTCTGTCGGACGATTGAAGCGTTTGTTTTAGTGCTGTAAAAAGAAACTAAGTTATGATTACATCGTCACTGGCATCGATTCTGGGGTGGCCGCCTAGCAATGATTGCTAAATGAAACGTCCCCTCACTCATACACAAATGAGTGAGTGAGTGAGTGTGACAGTTTCATTGAAGTTTAGCTTTAAAGGCGGCCACCCCAGAATCGAAGGTTAGTTGAGACATTTTTTCTTACTGAGAATTTCTAGTTATTTTTGCGTCAGATGCCCATAGTATCTCATACGGTTTCTGTTAGATGGGACCTTTCCAGTACTATAAACTACTAATCGGGGAGGCGGGCGGAGACAAGCGATAGGCGAGCTTTTTGTTTTAATTTGTGTGTGGGAATTGAAATGGCCCCGCCATATCTCGCTATGGCTTGAAAGTCGTTGACGCCTTCGACCGCGAACAACCTTAGTGAGTAAATCGTCTTCTTCAAAGACCCATTCTGTCGATTGCTGTTTCGTAAGCGGGTCGTGGCTGTATATCCAAGATTTTTTATTATTATTATTTTTTTATTAAATAAGGAGAGCAAACGAGCCAACGGGCCACCTGATGGTAAGTGGTCACCGTCGCCCATAGACATCTCACCTCACTGTATTAATATTAGAGGGTTTTTGATGCGCTGCTAACCTTGAGGACTAAGATGGAGTGCCTCATGTGCCGGAAATTACGCTGGCTCTCTTACCCTTCAAACCGAAACACAGAAATGCAAGCATTTCTGCTTCACGGCAGAAATAGATCAGAGGGTGGTACCACCCCAGGCGATCCTATCCTAGATTCGTTGGAAGTCAAGATGCAGGTCACCTGTTGTTAACTACCTCCGTCGAATTTATCTAGCATAAACTAGCACCAGTGTACACGTCAGATTTTCTGCTCTTCTGTGAGAGAGTCGGGTATATCCATCGCGACTCAACCTTCCTAACTTTAAGATGGTCATGTTAAAGGGTGGAAACTGCCTATGATCCAAACTTCAGTTCATCCTGAATCTCGCGCTTGGTAATTTTGCGATATTCCTTTATTAGCCACTCCACCCTGATGACGTTTTCTTGAGTGACTGTCGTTGGTGGTCGCCATCATTTACGTGGCTCCCACCACGCTTAAACTCACGAAACCAATAGCTGATGGTGGTAAGTGATAGAGCCAATTCCCGAAAAGCACTGATTAAATTTTCATATGATTATTTATATGTTAACCCTCGTTTAAAACCATAATAGGTCATAGCATAAAATGCTTCCCGCGTTACCTTCATCGTAGCGATTGAAAAGGGATAGACATGTTTTTTTAACAAATTTGTTTAAAACTAAAGTGCGCCAGCCAGTGATATTTGGCCAAGGAGTTTGTAATAAAATTTGCCTCCAAGGGATAATAAAAGTAAAACAATGAGGTTGATAACAAGCCGTTGACTAACAATTTTTGGACCGCCCCACGTATGACCAACTCAGCGCAGATGTCATAATTTTGATTTTATCTGCCTCAATGGATTAGGTTGCTCAATAAAAAACAAATATATACTCAAAAATTAAAGAATAGTTATATTTCATTTAATAATACTTTAAATCTTGATGTAAACCAAAAGAAAGTATCAACGAAAACAACCCGAAAGTGAACTTATTCTATTAAGGCAGTCATTTTAAATCAAAACGCTTTACTTACTTTAGTTTGAGATAAAGGGGCGACAACAAAAAATACAAAATAAATGTCTTATGCCACTCGTACGTAAGAACCGCCTTTAAGCTTATGATACTGTGGCGGGGCATGATTATGATCAGCGTTACGTATTTCAATGTTATTGAACTCATCAATTTTCAACTTGGCCTTACATTTACCAGCTAGTCTACTGGAACAATACCACAATGACAATGCGGTATTCGGTCTGTTATACGAGTAGTTCTGGAACAGTAGTAGCTTACCCCTTGGTGTGTCGATGAACTGCCATAATGGGTCTGTGAGTAAGAAAGTATTGCTAATTTAGTCGAAGAGTTTATCTTAAGTTCAGGAGAGCGATTCTCGCAGCGTTTGACATACAAAAGTCAAGCGCTACGAACGTCTTGTCACGCTAACACATGCAATGTGAGCGAATGAGATAGGAATAATGTCGAAATCGACATTCCACTACGAGAATCGCCGTCCAGTTTGCATTGCAGCAAGTGATGAATTAAAATATTTTGGTTCTGTGAATATTAGTCCGTATTTTGTACCTACTACATTTTAATCAGTTACTTTGTAATAGTTGGTTTAAAACCGGCATGCGCAGGAAGACTTTTCGGGTACTTACGAGTACCTTATTAAAACCTTACCTTATTAGTTATAACCAGTGATCGGAGTAGGTAGAGCTCTTTCGGGTCAATGTCCTCAAAGGTTATATTAATATGGATATGATTTCGGGATCCCGTTTTAAGTTATCGAGCAAATGTTGTAAATTACTTTTATAAACCTCACCCTTACTCGGCGGATTACGATTTTTTAAAAATTGTGAACTTACGAAGAAGTTAAAACACTGCCATAGGTACACTAGCGCCATGAATCTTAAAAAAAAATTATTTCGCCACCAAAAAAATATAACGTTAAAAATCTAAATAATATATTTATTCAATCCCGGGATTATTGGGCATACTTATCCATATTATGACCGTATTTGGCAAGTACCAAAAACAGCCCTACCTACTCCGATCATAGGTTATAACTTATAACTTAAAGGACGGTTATTATTATTATTATAGTAGAGATAATTTATTTTTATAATTTTAAAAGACAAACTTTGTGTCAACTAAGTACCTACATATTAATACAATGATATGTTGTCCTAAACTTGACGAATTTTTTATTGCGATATTGCCTCCCATGTTACAAACATTGTATGTATTATAACAAAAATAGAAATAAATGATTTATAAAGTAATTCACAAAAGTACTCCAACTATGATATTACGTCGGCGTGATTTCAGACGATTGGAAAATGGTAGTTTTGTAAAGGTAGTGGACATTCTGGGTATAAACGTAACGTAAGACAATTAAAAATGAAGAAAGAAATTGATTGAGAAGCATATAATTGCTTCTCAATCAATTTCATTCTTCATGTTTATAAAATAAAAAATATTAAATACATAGTTACTTGTCTTGGCTTTTAGATTACGCTCGGGTCACATTCCGTTAAATAAGTTTTTGCATTTGGTGGGAAGAGCTGCATCACCGTTTTGTACCAACTGCAACTCAATAGAAGACCTCACTCACCCCCTAATGGAGTGTGACCTGGGGAAATATAAGAGGAAAAAATTTGGCCTCAATAGGCTACAAAATGGGAGGCTCAATATTATTTTAAGTCAGCCCTTATCTGATAAAATGAAACACTTACTGTTGTTTGCTAAATTAGCTCTCAAAGTGAGGGCTGACTTTAATAATACTTGAGCTTCCCTGTCCCTTTTCTTAGTAACCCTAACGAGGCTGACATGGTCACCTTGTCGTGTACCAAAGCCTCTAAATTGAGTTTACATACATACAAAGCATAGTTCATTTAATAAAACTGGTTAATATGTTTGAACTGTACTTGACAATTATTTACTTACATCGAAATAGTCGTAGGTAATTTACATACATTAAATACCTCCAATGAAAAAATAATCAATTATTTATTTCAGATTTTAATTACTTATTTCAAAGATGTACTTAAATCTAAAGACTTCGATTATGAAAGACCTTAGTCAAAAATTCCGCCCCGTGTCGACCCTGGCGCAAAGGTCCCCAAGGTCCCCATGACGCTCGCGGCATTGCCACCAATACCTCTATTTATATGCCTATTTACCCACTACAGTACAGTTCACACAACCCGCAGACAAAAATGTTGCTGTAGGTCCAAAACACAACCTGAATACATCGAGCCCAACCGCGCAATCGATATTTTCAATGGGACTTCGCCTCTATACAAGTTCCAAATATCCATTGGTGGACCAGAATTACTGGTCATCAGGCACACCAACCCGCCTGGTGGAAGATCTTCCCATTTCCCAATTCATACCATCTGACGCAACTTTCATAGCGCGTTAGCCATCATTCCCTTCCTGATTTATTATTACAGTCACAGTACACTTATGCTCGGTGTTAAGCAGAGAGAAAAAGCGTCATCACATATTTTTTTCGAACTGACAAATGACCTTTACAGCTTCACCGGGGTTTTGGGGGCGAAAGCTAAGTGCGCTCCAGCCTGGAGGAGGACTTAAAAACTACTAGAAAAAGCGACTGCCTAAGGGAACCCAGGTGGGTACGGACCTCGGCTTAGGACGTCGCTGGGGAGGGAGGGATCGGGGAGAAGCGGCCTGGAATATGCCGATAGCGCGTGTAAGCGCCAGAAACGGGTCGCTACTATCGGGTGGGGTAGTCATCATAACGAATTTCTTATGCCACTTGTACATACAAGTAATTAGTAGGTAATTACATAATTACCTCCCTTAAGCGTGTGGTACTGTGGCGGTGGATGATTATGGTCAAGATTACGGATTTCAATTTTATCAAACGCATCAATTTTCAACGCGGCCTTACAATTACGAGTTTTCTTTTTCGAACAATACCATATGTTTCTGTTCTTATTAGCTCTGCCATACGTGTAGTTTTGGAACAGAAGTATCTTTCCCTTCGGTGTGTCCATGATCTCCCATAATGGGTCTGTGAATAAGAAAATTGCTAATTTATTTTTATATAAAGCCAAGTAAAGCGGTAATATAAATTTAGAAAAGTATTGAAAATTTTGTTGTGTCTAGCAATGGCGGGACGCAAAAGTACTCGAACTATGATATAACATGCGTGGGTCATCCTAGTACAATTATGTCGGCGTGATTTCGGGCAACGGTTTTGGGTAAGCAGTCATTTTGCGTAGGCAGTGGACATTCTGTGTACGTTGGACAATGAAATATTAAAATTGAAACAAAGAGTTAAAAACTTCAAGTAATTAGCTCATGAGAATGTTTATAAAATAAAAAATATTAATACTAAAGTACACAGTTTATTTTATTTAATGACACTGATTAATATGATTGAACTGTACTTGACAATTACTTACTTACATTGAAACTGTCGTACTTATTCCGTAGCACACTCTGCATACATCGAGTCCGTATTTTCATTCAAACTAGAACGCGCTATCGATATTTTCAATGGGATTTCGTATAGACGAACTGTCTCAAACTCATCAAGTCAGGGACATTCGACGAATTTTTTTCTCGAATTTCTGTAGTTATTTAATTTAGGTTATTTCAAGCATTATTACACCAAAGTTAACTTTATTTCAAGCAATTTAATCTAAGACACATAGCTTTCAAAACGGAAAACGTTGATTTTTGCTCGTCCTGAAAACCTGTACTTTGTTCCTTATGCCAATTGAGTTTAAGACCGTCTACATTCTACGGTCAAAACATCCATTGGTGGACCAGTAGTATTGGGGACCAGGCACACCGGTCCGCCTGGTGGAAGATCTTCCCTTTTCCCAATTCAAATCATTTGACGCAGTGCCATTCCATATCTTACATCGCCCGTTCTATTATATATCGCTATCATTCCCTCCCTGAGTACAGTCACAGCGTCATCATAACGAATTTCTTATGCCACTTGTATGTAATTACCTCCCTTAAGCTTGTGGTACTGTGGCGGTGGATGATTATGGTCAAGATTACGGATTTCAATATTATTAAACTCATCAATTTTTAACGAGGCCTTACAATTACGAGTTTTCTTTTTCGAACAATACCATAAATTGCTGCCCTTACACGCTCTGCCATACGTGTAGTTTTGGAACAGAAGTACCTTACCCTTCGGTGTGTCCATTAACTCCCATAATGGGTCTGTGAATAAGAAAATTGCTAATTTATTTGGGTATTTAGCATGTACGCCAAGTAAAGTGGTAATTCAAAGTGTGATCACGGTGATTAGGGATCGGCAATTGAAAGTCCGTAATTCGCGGTAATTGGCACTTTAATTAAGTAACTTAAAAATAGAAAAAAGGTAAAAATAAACTAATAACAAAGTCTTGGAGCGCGGGCTCAGGACAAGACGTGCGAAAGTGAGAGAAATCCTGGAGGTGAAATAAAAAATCAATGATAATAAAATATTTTTTATTTAAAGTTATATTCTTTTTACACTGCGAGCAGCTTGCAGTAACTGTTTTATATGAAACGATATAATCATAAAATTATTCTTTACCTACACGTGTATTTGTTAGGACCCCGCAGGAATTGTATGAATTCTTTGAATTTCTTATAAGTGGCATAAGAAATTCAAAGAATTCATACAATTCCTGTATGTAATTACCTTACACACGCTTGTGAAACTGTGGCGGTGAATGATTATGGTCAAGATTACGGATTTCAATTTTATTATTATACTTGTCAATTTTCAACACGGCCTTACAGCTACGAGTCCTTTTTTTCGAACAATAATATACGCTACTTTTCTTATTCGTTCGGCCATACGTGTAGTTTTGGAACAGAAGTACCTTACCCTTCGGTGTGTCCATGAACTCCCCCCATAATGGGTCTGTGAATAAGAAAGTAGTGTTAATTTAAGAAATAAATTCCATACGAAACGGAAATCTGGAAAAGTATGAATTTTTTTGACGCGAATGGTATTCGAGCACGTGACTAGCCTTTCCGGTACCTGCTCAGTTGGAAACTGAACTATCTTAATTAAATACCAAAATCTGATCTCAATTTGACCGTAGTGGCGTCGTTATTATACGAATTTTGATCGCTTTTTTCTCTTTCTGCATTAAATAAAAAGTTCTTAAGGTCAATTTTATCCAATATTTTTAATCTACATTCGTACATATATATCACTTCCTTTGAGCTTATGATACCTCGGAGCAGAATGATTATGGTCACCCTCAGAGAAAACAATCCACCGATCGAGTTTAACCTTCGCTTTACAATTGATTGCTGCTGTCCTGCTCGAACAGTACCACATGTAGGAGCCCTTCTTCCCTTTAGCATATGTGTAGTTCTTAAACAGGAGAATCTTGCCTCTACGTGTTTTGATGAACTCATATGATAGATCTGCAGATGAAAAGTTTTTAATTGTATTACACGGCACGTTTTACCTATGGCAAACTGAGACTTCTTACTTAACGCTCTGTGGCGAAGATATTTTTTTTAGTTGATTTTATTACGATACATCACAGCACAGACACATTAAACAATATACTTATATTAAAAGAGAGTAAGGCCAATTAAGATGTACATTTACAACAGAAAAATATATATGATTAAATAGAGAGAAAACGGCAAAGGGCACGTATCAAGAATACAGAAAAATAAAATAAAATAAAATAATAATCATAACAGTTATTTCCAGTAACCAGTCCGCGTGGGAAGGTGAGTAAGGGTGGGTGAAGGTGTGTATGTGTGTGGTGATTAGTGTGTGTTGTGTGTGGCGGAGTGTAGCGAGGGAGATATACAATACAAATATTCCCACGGTTCCTGTGTATTCTTCACATGCAAAAGCCTGGTGTTTTCTCCTGCGATGGCTTATGTTTCTGGCAGATTTCGCACTTTTTGACATACTTGGTTACGTCCTTGAACATTCCTGGCCAATAATAGCGCTGTGCTATTCTGTTGATTGTTTTTGCTGTACCTAGGTGTCCTGCGTTCGGTGAGTTATAGTTATATCTATAAGAAGTACATCCGGTCCCGCTTAACCTATACCGGCATGGTACGCTCTTCTATCGGAAGGTAATAAAAAGAGACTCCGCGCGAAGGAGCACAAATGCCTGCGCGCCATCACCGATGCCCCACGCTACGTGCGCAACGCGACCATCAGCCGAGATCTGAAGGTAGAGAGACTGGACGCGTTCGTTGAGCGCCTCGCACGCGGCATGTTTGACCGCGCCGACAACTCCGCCTACACATCTCTACGCGAGATGGCACCGCTTCACGCCCGCCCGCCCGATCGTTTGAGCAGAGCCCTGTTCAGGGAACTGCTTAGGGGCGAAACTACACCCGCCGAGTGACATCGTGCACCGGCAGCCTCCACCGGACAAGACCACGCCTACGGCAACCCAACGACCCACCCGGGTGGCGATTGACACCGCTGCGAGAGGGCATAGCCATGAGGCAGCTTCCCCTAAGGACGTGAGAAGATTACGAGTAGTAGTAGTAGAGTTATGGTTTTCTTTCATAATCCCTGCTTTGTCTGGTATTGCTATGCATAGTTTCCATTCTGAATCTGGTTCCAACTTGATAATGGTATCAAGTTGGAACCAGATTAAAATAAAAGAAATAAAAATAGAAATTAGATACAATATTTTTATGCAGCATCCCAAATGCTGCATTAATTATCTTTTTATATAATTTCTCTCCTTTTATGAGTAATCTTTCAGATTTTGTTTTACTTCCGTCAGTTTTCTTTCGTGCCAATCTTTTGTCTCTGAAGTCATTGTGCAGACTGTATTTCTTGATAATTCATCTGCGACTTTATTATGTTTTATCGGCTCGTTGTGTGTTGATATTTGGTACGGAATTTTGGTTAGAGGATTAAAACTCAAATAGAGATAGGTATATGTGCTTTAATTTCAAACAGAGAAAATATTTATGATTTCAAAATTACACAATATTTTTATAAATCTCAATAGGTATTTTTAAATTTGGCGGTGGATGATTATGTTCGACGTCACAGAAAAAGATATCGTTAGAGGAGTCTAGTCGAATCCTAGCTTTGCAAAGACATGATATTCTACTAGAGCAGTACCATGAAAACGTTGATTTGGAACCTCTGGAATATGTATAGCCACGGTACAAGAGTAAATTGCTCTTACCATCATTTATCGGTATAAACACGTAATCATTCTCTGTAAGGAATTGAATTGGAACATTGAAATAGGTTCGTATAAACGGGCGGAAAATTAACTATAGCTTAAAAATAGGATCAAAAATTAATAAGTAACTTCAATGGAAAAAAAAATTGTACCTACTTTTCCTTCAATGGGAAAAGATCACCTTTATTGAGGAGTCCATATACACTTTAAAATACTAAACACATATTAAAGTTATGAATACGCCCATGCTCTAAATCATGCCCTGGCAAACGCAAAATTAAATACCAAAAATTAAAACAAAACAATATCAAATACAATATTTATTTAGGATATTCCAAATCATAATATAATACTTCTGAAGTATGTTCAATTCATGTTTATAAATAAATCCCTGTCGAACTATTGTTCAATTAACTTGCAGCTTCGCTTGCTTGTACCTACTTAAATTTCATCACCAGCTCAATCCACAGTGAAACTAGCGCCACTCCCGAAAATAATAATCCTGGAGATCGATTCCACTAAATACAACATAACTAAATAGAATCTAAACTGCATCGTTATGACGTGTTTCGTATGCTACTATCCACTAACGATCCAATTTCAGTTAAGTTCCTATCGTGTCAATCGAACAGTAACGTATTTGTGCATTCTACTAAAACGTTTAGTTTATTCTGAATCGCAGTTGAACAGTAACAAAACTCTTCAACTGTCAAATATAACGATCGAACAAAAGTTCCTCCCGAGGTACTTTTGCCCGATCTATAGTAAATCGAAAGGTGGCAGTGGTAGAGTTATGCGTCAGCAGAATGCGATTTGGTGCCCAAATAGAATTGGAACGAAAACTAAATTGAAATTGGATAGAAATAGAACTACAAACGTTGTAATTTAGCCGAATTGGGGCCCAGAATTAAGGCAATAAGGTATTAACCTAATATTTTTTATTGCATCAATAAATTTATATATACTAAAGAATGATCTAATTAGTTTTTCGATATCTCAACTAACATCAGAGATATTAATGGTTAAAGTTAGTATTGAACAGATGCTCTGTCCCTTTCTAGAGAACAGTCCTTTATAATATGCAGCCAGGACCTGCTTGTATCGCGCTAGAAAACACTTACGTCATAAAACTTTTTGCCGTTTCTTTCTACCGTTCTAATATGTTATTTTAATTCTGTTTTCAGATTTGACCAATCAATTTATGACTATTTCTTAATATTTAAGAAATGCATTTGATATTTGATACTTGGAAACTACCCTATTATCAAAAAAGTGGACAGTTGAATTATTTCACGGATGTAACAACTTATTAGAATTTTTTAATAACTTTAGTATCATCGTAGTGAAACAATAAGAAGCCGAAAACTAATGTGTCAAAAGTGGCTACTGGCTACTTTCAGCACTTTCGTTTTTAATTTTTTATTGTTTCACTATGAGGATATTTTAAAATAATTAAAAAAAAATCACTTCATCCGTGGAACGATTCTACTGTCCACTTTTTTGATAAATGCCTTAATTCAGGAGAATTTTTTTTTGCGGGTTAGGTGCTAGTTTCGCAATTAATACTAACTTATATCATGAGCAATTATACCCTGACCAGGAA
This sequence comes from Hofmannophila pseudospretella, assembly GCA_947369225.1. Lineage (NCBI taxonomy): Eukaryota > Metazoa > Arthropoda > Insecta > Lepidoptera > Oecophoridae > Hofmannophila > Hofmannophila pseudospretella. Next base: position 3,340,451 of record OX376321.1, on the reverse strand, counting down.
AATAAAAATCCTGTCATGAGGGCGCCACTGGTACCTTTATAACCTTAAAAACAAATTCGTTTCATTAATTCCGCAGTATAGCGAGAGTTTTTATATTCCTGGTCAAACTTTAGATATTAATGTAAGATTTAAAGATTAAAGCTTAACATATTTCCCGTCAAAAGTTTTAAAGTACTGCGGGTGTTCATGGTTGTGTTCCACTTCGCACAAGATGAGCTTTCCCTTATCGTTGAAGCGCAACTTCGCGGGACACTTGCTAGAGCTCTTCTTGCTACAGTTCCAGTAGCGACCATCGCTAGTGGTCCTGGCGAAGGTGTAACCATGAACCATCAGCAGAGGCTTCTTGCTCTGCGGTGTGTTTATGAATTCGAATTTGAAATCTGTTGGGGAATTGACGTTAATTTAGTTAATTACAAAAATCTTTATTTTCCTCACAACGAAGTATAATTTACCAATCTTACAAATACTTGTCAGTACTAGAAGTAAACCTGTATTTCATGACACCAAATTCAACCCACGGAAGAGGTATATTCTGGTGACATATATTAGTATATTGGAGTTATAACAATATAAAGTTACATACTCTGTCCCTTTCTATGTCTTAGCTCTAGAAAGTTATGTCACTGTATATAAGGTAGACAGAATTTTAAGGAAATTGACTGTAACGTAGCCTTCGAACTTCTTATGGATTTTCAATGTGTTAACTCCGATACGCGCCCTTCACTAGCTGATCGAGTGACGTCACGCGTGAAGTTCGCTGCGGGCTACGGAATCGCGGCCCGCGCCATTGTTTTCTGTCAATTGCTTAATACGAGACGCATCGTGTTGAACATAATTATATTTACATCATTTTGGTTATTAAAATCATCGTAGAAGTCACTGGAAGTTTCACTAAGCTCTCCATCAAGACCCTGGCCCCAACACTATGTTCGACCTTTCTATAAAAATGGATGACAGGACCAAGAGAATTATAGATATTAGTTTCATTTCTTTAATAAAAATAATGTAAGTATTTCTAACTAAACCCTTGATATAAGACAATGAAGACGATGATACAGTGAAGACTACTGCAAACCTCCATTCTGTGAGGGATTCCAAAACTAAGGGTACATTTAAAAAAAACTTAAACTTTATCTGGTTGATATACAAAAGTCGTTGCCATAGACAAAGCAAATACAAATTTCGCTACACTGAACAGTAGTACCTAGTAGTAAATACCTACTTTAATCCTTCCTTCAGTTTCATCTTCATTGCTTGCTTTATTTATTTTTATTTTCTCTATTTTATACAATAATACCTACATACATACCTTCCTGTATTCTATTGTATATTTTAAAAATTAAGTACCTTCCTTCGCTTCCTAATATTTTACTTCTGTTTATTAATGTTCCGGTAGTGTATCATTAGAGAGTGATCCCTGGCACTCAGGTGATGCCTGAAAATCAGCGCCGCAGTGCTAAATCCGCTGCGGCAACAGGCTGAGCAAGCAGTCCCCTTTTTCCGGTGCTGCCTTCATCAAACTTAACTACTTTTGCTTATTTATTTTTGTAATATATTTGTTTAATATTATTTTTATCTTCTGTACCTAATTGTTTGTATGTGCTATTGGAAAAAAAAACGCTTATCAGTTAAAGATTTATTTTTCAGTTAAATATTTGATCTACAATTGAGACTAACTAATCTTAAAATACCTTCCATCAGCAGTTTTGAGCAACTTTGGCGGAGGATTGTTGTGTTCATTGGTGACAGACACCAATATGCCTTCTTTATTCAGTTTCAACTTAGCCGTGCAACCCATTGACTCTTTCTTCGAACAGTACTGGTTGCAGAAAGATGTTCCTTTCTGAGAAAAGGTATGTTTCCCATACAGGATTATGTGTTTGCAGTTCAAGTTGATGATTTCATATGGACGAGTATCTGTGGAATAAACTTACTTCATTTAATTTTAAATTCTAATTCTGAAATCTGAATGTTGGATTGACACATAACATTGTAAAGTGGTCAATGTGTCTATCCATGTAATCTCCACGACACAGGCAACACCTAGTGTGGAGGTTATAGTTTAATGTGAAACGTTAATTAATATGTTGTAATCGATTATTTTTTTCAATCATTTTCAATTTACTCATTTGCAACTTAGATGTTGCCCCCAGCTTCGTACGCTTGTACTTTGTCGTTTTTACATTTTTTTTATTTTTTTTATTGGCAATTGATGACCATTACTGCCAGTTAGTTGAAAAAGTAAGAAATCATAATAAAAAAATACTTACTTACTCCGCTGGCGCAGCGACTCGAAGTGGATCTTGGCCTCCGATACCAAAGAGCGCAAATTATATTATTATTCTATTTCTTTATTATTTTAAAAAAAAAATTGTCTAAAATATTTTCATTAAAACAGACATTTGGTATGCATAAAAACATTATTTTATTTCAAACGTAACACAAATAAAATTAGGGTTGAGATTTACCTGTTAGCAAAACATATTCTGTCTGTATTTACTACATTACTTTAGCAAAATATCGTAAAATATATGTAGTAAAATATCGAACACAAGGGGACTAACCCATCCATAAATATATTATGGATGTGACAATTCCATACTAACCTTCGCACGGGAGACTTACAGAAAGGCGATCATTGGGCAACTGTTAGGAAATAGGATCTTCTACTGTTCTAACTTTTATTTTACCTGCTCTTCTCCTCTCCCACTGTTACTCCTGTAAGCCAGGGTCGATAGTACTACTCTGACGTGAAAACAACGCCTATCAGTAACATAAGCGGGTCCCTAAAAGACGATTTTACGCTACCTTGGACCCAAGCCAATTAAACATATATTTACAGTCGGCTGTGGCTGTAGGAAGAAATGTCATATAAATATAATGTCATATGTCACATAGAATAGGGTATGTGACTATTTTATTTAATTTCATCAATAAACTTACATAATCATCCTTAAGGAGGATCTAAAATTAGTTTTTCGATATCTCAACTAACATCAAAGATATGAATGGAGATACAGTCAGTACTGGAGAGATGCTCTGTCCCTTTTCATCAAAACAATCCTTTATTATGTAGCATTATGTGGACCTGCTTGTATCCCGCTACAGAACAGTGACATCAGAATCCTCTATTGCCGTTTCTTTCTACCATCTGTTTTTTTAATGCCTCTGCCAGTAGCTATTTAATTTTTCAACGAATTTTAATTCTGATTTCACATTTGACCATCAATTTATTTCTTATATTTGGAAACTACCCTATTAAAGTAGAACACTAATGCAACTGGCCCTTAGTCATCCTTCAATTTATGGTAATCTCCACCGACAGTTTTGTACCAGTTTGGAGGTTCATGGTTGTGACTATTCTCAACGTGGTCTATTTCTCCTTTTCTGTTAAATTTTATCTTAGCCTTGCATTGTAACGATTTTTTCTTTGAGCAGTACTGGGTGGACGCTGATGATCCTTGTTTTGAAAAGGTATAACAGTTGTGTACAATCAATTTTTTTCCATTCAGCACTATGTTTTTGTAAGAAAATTCTGTAAAAAAATGTCCGTGTTTAGTAATTTTGAAATGTGACTGGGAAATCTTCGATACATTACTATTTTCACAACGAGAGCTGGACTCGAACCTGTGCCCATTTCGTTTCGTAGCTAACAACTAATCAAACTGAGCGACTGCGTTTAACCCAGCATGATTGAATTTTCTAAACCTTTTCAATTAAAACAACTGACCTTTATACCTGAAGAATTTACACCATAAATTCCAACTTCAGTGTGGAATTATTCAAAGCAAAAGTTAAGACACAAACACACAGATGTGCAAACACTCAGCATTTGTATTATATAAGGACCGCGATGTCCCTTTTTTCAATATAACAGGGAGTTTCTTTATTTATTTTGAGACTGGGTGAATTTTTACTGGGTTTAGAAAGAGAGGATAATCGAAATACATGACACTAAGGCCCAGCGTTCTTCTTCGATAACATTTTAAACCAGTCTCGAAAAATGAAATTATAACAAAAACTTACGACAGGATTCCACAGTGTATAGTTTGATATGTCTTCCACTGTACTTCGTACAACCCTCAAATTTCCGTCTCATATGTCTAAAATATCTTCATTGAAACAGACATTTCGTATACATAAAAATATTTAATTTTAAACGTGTAAATACTTGTAACACAATAGTAGTTTTTCTACTCCCATTTCGTAATTTGTTCAATATGAAACTACAATCAGCAAACTACTTCATTCCTAAGGGTCCTGAGAAATTAACCTTCATGAAAACATATTCTGTCTATATTTACTACCATAACTTTAGCCCAATGTAGTAAAATATCGAACAGTAGGGAACCGTAGGAAAATAAATTATGTGTCCATTCCATACTAGCCTTTGCAATGGGAGACCGGAGAAAAGGCGATCATTGTGCGACTGTTAGGAAATAGGATCTGTTACTGATGTAGCTTTTATTATACTCTTCTTCTCCCCCAATGCTACTCCTATAATCCAAGATAGATAGTGGTACTCTGACGTGAAAAAGAACGCCTATAAGCAAGGTAAGCGGGGGGTGATTTTATGCTACCCTTGTGCCCGAAATAATTTTAAAAAATGGAAGTAGGAAGATACATTTCCATACGGCTCTGGATCTAGGAAGAAATGTCACTAGAATTCCTGGACTATACACCTGGACCTGGACATAGGATAATTATGGACCAGTTGCAGGAAAGTCCTGCAACTGGTCCTTAATTATCCTATGTCAATTTATGGTAGTCTCCGCTGAAAGTTTTGTACAAGTGTGGCGGTTCATGATTGTGAATATTGTCAACGTGGTATATTTGTCCCTTTCTGGTAAATTTTATCTTAGCCTTGCATTGTAACGAGCCTTTCTTTGAGCAGTACTGGGTGGAGGCCGATGATCCTTGTTTTGAAAAGGTATAACAGTTGTATAAAATCACATTTTTTCCATTCAGCATTATGTTTTCGTAAGAAAGTTCTGTAAGAAAATGATCGCATTAGTAATTTTGAAATGTGACTGGGAAATCTTGGATGAATTACCTACTCGCGAGTTGGATTTGAACCTGCATATTTCGTTTCGGCTTGCTTTAAATAATCAAACTGAGTAACTGCGTATTGCAACCCAGCATGATTGAATTCCCTAAACGTTTTCAATTAAAATAACTGACCTTAATACCTGAAGAATTAACACCATAAATTCAAACTTCAGTGTTGAACTTTTGAACAATTTCTAAAGTCCGGACATAAACACATCTGACACTCTCAACATGGACGCTGACGTACCGTTTCGCTCTAACCAATAGCGTTGCGTTTTGTTATTTTGAATTTCTCTCACATTTTTCCCACTTTTATTCATTTAAATTTTAATTTAAAAGCGTTTAAATAATATGGTATAGGGACAATTCTGTAGTAATTTGAATCACCTGCATATATTGACACACTGCCCAACCTGACACAATACATTTTTTTTAAATCCTTGCACCCTTGATTTGCCGTATTTTATGTACTGAAGTCGATCATGTTTTGTCAAAAATCTGAATACAAAAACTATCTTCAACTACATATTTTTTTATTATAACTATAGGTATTATAAAAAGATTAGACACCTTATTCTTCGTAATAGTTTTTTTATTAGACTTTAAAAAATGAACATTCCCTTCCGATTCCCACCGGTGGATTCTTTGCTTGTTACATTGGCTAAATTATACTTTAAAGTAGTTCCCATCAGAAGTTTTATACAAATTTGGCGGAGGGTGATTATGCTTAGCGTCAGCAAACACTATGGATTTGCCATCTTTGCTCAGCTTTAGTTTAGCCCCACACTGTAGCGTCGACTTTTTCGAGCAGTACTGGTTGGTAAATGATGGACCTTGTCTTGAGAAAGTGTGGTTTTCATACATCACTACTGTCTTCCCATTCACTGTTATAATCTTGTATGGTTCTGAAAAAAAATGTTACACATAAATACATAGTGTTGGCGAAATCTTTAAACGTTTTATTAGTTAATCTAGTTTACGAGTAAAAGTAATAAATAAAGGTAATCTATATAAGCGACGTAAGCGACACTTACAGAAATCAGTCTTAAACTACTACTATACTTTATAGTAGTTCCCATTAGAATTTTTATACAAATGTGGCGGTGGTGATTGTAGTTAGTGTCAGCAAACTCTATTGATTTGACATCTTTGCTCAGCTTAAGGCCATCGCATATTAAGCAAATCGACGCGAACCCGGCACCAACTCAACTCAGAGCAAAGCATTGAAATGTGAGCTTTATATCGTATTACATACAGTAGGTTTTCAAAATTCCACGCGTTGATCACGTTGAGTAGGCAATTTAATTACAAGATTAATATGGTTAATAAACTTATATGCCATTTTATTAGTCAATGTGTGGTGTTACGTTTATAAAGTCGTCTAAAAATATACAATACAGTTTTAAACTACTTATACTTTATAGTAGTTTCCATCAGAATTTTTATTTAAATGTGGCGGTGGATGATTATGGTTGGTGTCAGCAAACTGTATGGATTCGCTATCCTTGCTCAGCTTCAGTTCAGCTCCACATTGCAGCGTGAATTTTTTCGAGCAGTAGCAAGATTTGCCTAGTCTGGAGAAGGTGTAATTTTCATACATCACAACAGGTCGCCCGTTGACTGTTATAATCTCGTACGGTTCTAGAAAATTAGGTTACATAAAGTTATACAGTGTTAATGAAATTATTTGCCTTTTTATTGGTCAATGGCCATGATTCCTGCATAGTGGCTAAACTTGAGGACAGAAGAAGAAGATGGTGTCATTTAAGGTGTAGAGATGTCAAATTAATCGAGGATCAACAAATTAAGATGGCATATATTTATATCCGATCTAAATTTCTATGGACCTGTTCCATAGAAAGAACAATGGCGACGTTCCATACATATTTTGAGGCCCAGTGCATTTATTCCAATGCAACATGTTCTACAAATTCTTCATTCCCGACTTCTAAAAATGTACGACTTGTATGAAATAACTTAGCATAAAATTATATTTATAATGACAAATACATATATCATGAATGAAGAGGTCTTCGTTTATTTTATATAGGATGGCGACACATACTTCTTTAGATCGGAAACAGACATATGCCGTCTTAATAATTTGGTCGTCGATTAATATGACAGCTTTAAACTTAAAACGACATGTTCTGTTCTTTACCTACCTATAACGAAAGAGAAAGACGGACTGAACTTAAATTTAAATTTAAGGGCCATGCAGGAATTAAGACCAATGTGTGGTGTACCGTCTATAAAGTAGTCTAAAAATACACAATACAGTATTAAAATACTAATAACTTTATAGTAGTTCCCATCAAAAAAATTATACAAATGTAGCGGTGAATGGTTATGGTTATTGTCAGCAAACACTATTGATTTGTTATCTTTACTCAGCTTCACTTTAGCTTCGCAATGCAGCGTCAATTTTTTCGAGCAGTATAAAGAGCCTGCGGAGGTGTAATTTTCATACATCACCACAGGTCGCTATTATAATCTTGTACACTTCTAGAAAATAATGTTACATAAAATTATACACAGTGTTAATGAAATTATTTGCCATTTTATTATTCAATGTGTGGTGTTACGTCTATAAAGCTGTCTAAAAATACATAATACAGTTTCAAGATACTTATACTTTATAGTAGTTCCCATCAGAAGTTCTGTACAACTGTGGCGGTGGATGATTGTGGTTAGTGTCAGCAAACTCTATTGATTTGCCATCTTTGCTCAGCTTCAGTTTAGCTCCGCAGTGCAGTGACAATTTTTTAGAGCAGTATTGGTTACAGAAAGATGGGCCGTGTTTTGAGAAGGTGTGGCTTTCATACAACACCACTGCTCTCCCATTCACTGTTATAATTTTGTATGGTTCTGGAAAATACGTGTTTTGCAAAGTTTAACTCTATGCTAATGAAATTATTCACGATTTTATTAGTCAATCTATAGGGTAACGTCTACAAAGGACTTTAAAAACTATACAATACAGTGTTATTATCATTTCTTAATCGTTCGATCGTCAGGTTTATACACTTAGATAAATTAGAAAATTCTTCTAATTTATTTAAGTATACCATGAGAAATGCATAATAAATAAAATGTATTACACTATAACACTATTAAAAAGGCAAAATATTCTTGAGCCATGTTATTTGCCTCGTCGTTCAGGGTATGTATTTTGTTGAGTCCTTTGTATAGCCCATAACTTGTAGTCCTCCGTGAGGTGGCTTATTCTTTACACGGACCTACTAAAGGCGCACGTGGGATCAACTCTGAAGCCCCACTTGTGCATAAGTTAATTACATCGCCTCTGTCCGACTCTCAGGTGGTTTAGTTTCGACCACAATGATCTGAGCAGGTGAAAACCGGCCACTATGCTTATTATGGTTCTAGATTAATACAGTTTCAAACTTCTTATATTTTATAGTAGTTCCCGTCAGAAGTTTTATACAAATTTGGTGGTGGATGATTGTGGTTAGTGTCTGCAGACACTATTGATTTGCCATCTTTGCTCAACTTCAGTTTAGCTCCGCACTGCGTCGTCAATCTTTTCGAGCAGTAATGGTTACAGGCAAATTTGCCTTGTTTGGAGAATGTGTGGTTTTCATACAACACCACTGGTCGCCCATTCACTGTTATAATCCTGTGCAGTTCTGAAAAATAATTTTACATAAAGTTGTACAGTGTTATTGAAATTATTAGCAATTTTATTATTCAGTCTGTAGTGTAACATCTATAAAGGAGCTTTAAAAAACACAATATAGTATTATTATTATATAATTAATGTACGGTCGTCAGCATTACACAATCACACTAAGGCAAAATTCTTCAGCCATGCATGCTGTCCAGGGAGCGTATTTTGTTGTATAACCCTAGATGGGTTATACAACCGTCAACAATTTCACAGTCCTCCGTGAAGTGGCTCATTCTTTGTACGGCCCCACAGGCGCAAGTGGGAGCAGTTCTGAAGCCTCCACTTGTGCATGAGTTCACCTAATCGGCCCAGTCCGACTCTCAGATGGTTCAGTGTATCAAAGTGTTCAGTAGTTCAGTTTTGACCACAATGATCTGGGCAAGTGGTCACTATGCTGAAGTTATGGATCAATACAGTTTTAAACTACTTATATTTTATAGTAGTTCCCGTCAGAAGTTTTATAAAAATGTGGCGGTGGATGATTATGGTTAGTGTCAGCAAACTCTATTGATTTGTCATCTTTGCTCAGCTTCAGTTTAGCTCCGCACTGCATCGTTAATCTTTTCGAGCAGTACTGATTATAGAAATATTTGCCGTGTCTGGAGTATGTGTAATTTTCATACATCACAACAGGTCGCCCATTCACTGTTATAATCTCGTACGGTTCTAGAAAATAAGGTTACATAAAGTTATACAGTGTTAATGAAATTATTTGCCTTTTTATTGGTCAATGGCCATGATTCCTGCAAAACCGCTAAAATCTTGTCTAGTTCTGGTAAATGTTACATAAAATGGACTCGATCCGAATCATTACTTTTTTACTAAGTAATTCACGGGTGGAAATTAATATTTTATCAGTGCTCAAACGGTGAAGGTAAACGCGAGGAAATCTGCTTGTGTAATTAAGAAAAATGTTTCAAAGGCATATTCAAATCCACAAGTGTATGGACTGTGCCTGTGCCCCAACAGTTAGGGAGTAATGAATGAGAGACTTGTGAAGAAATATTTTTAGTGTCCTGTCTTTAAGTTCATTCGTCCGTACTCATTGAAACCTCAATGAAACAGTTTTAATTAATTAATAAGAAGTAATTTATTAATCAAACTTGTATAAAACAAACATTTATTATATATATAAACTATGTGCCGTGTCGTGCCGGCCATATTATAGTGCCGTGTCGTTCCGGCCATACAGAAAAGCACTACCCTAATTCTTCCCGTGGGTGTCGTACGAGGCGACTAAGGGTCTTAGTGGAGACTATTCTACATCTAGTAGACGTAATAAGTATTCAAACTTACAGATGCTGCGCTTGCAACAATTAAAGTCACAAAAACGTACGAACAAACATTGTACTATTTAAAAAATCTTAATATTAATAGTTTATTTTAACAGAATCTCATTACAAAAGAGAAGAAAGAATATATTAATAAAATCAGATAAGAACTCTACTGCACTCATCCTTACATTGTTTTTCTTGTTAATACAATATTATTTAAATAAAACCCGCTATTCTTGGTAAGTAGTTAACACTCGTTCTTATACAAACAGCATGTATTTTTGCGGCACTGGCCCTAAGGCTGACTTCTTTCTCTAAAGCATGTTTGAAGAGAGTTGATAAATATTATAATAAAAGAGACGCCATTGCATGTGCTGCTTTAACTATTTACATTTCTTGTTCTAATCTTTGCACGGCCCCACAGGCGCAAGTGCGCAGCGCAAGCTCTGAAGCCCTGGGCAAGTGGTCACTATGCTGAGGTTATGGATCAATACAGTTTTAAACTACTTATATTTTATAATAGGGAACTATTATAAAATATAAGTAGTTTAAAACTCCGTGAAGTGGCTCATTCTTTGCACGGCCCCACAGGCGCAAGTGGGAGCAGCTCTGAAGCCTCCACCTGTGCATGAGTTCACCAAATCGGCCCAGTCCGACTATCAGATGGTTCAGTGTATCAAAGTGTTCAGTAGTTCAGTTTCGAGCACAATTATCTGGGCAAATGGCCACTATGCTAAGGTCATGGATCAATACAGTTTTAAACTACTTATATTTTATAGTAGTTCCCGTCAGAAGTTTTATAAAAATGTGGCGGTGGATGATTATGGTTAGTGTCAGCAAACTCTATTGATTTGTCATCTTTGCTCAGCTTCAGTTTAGCTCCGCACTGCATCGTTAATCTTTTCGAGCAGTACTGATTATAGAAATATTTGCCGTGTCTGGAGTATGTGTAATTTTCATACATCACAACAGGTCGCCCATTCACTGTTATAATCTCGTACGGTTCTAGAAAATAAGGTTACATAAAGTTATACAGTGTTAATGAAATTATTTGCCTTTTTATTGGTCAATGGCCATGATTCCTGCAAAACCGCTAAAATCTTGTATAGTTCTGGTAAATGTTACATAAAATCGACTCGATCCGAATCATTATTTTTTTATTAAGTAATTCACGGGTGGAAATTAATATTTTATCAGTGCTCAAACGGTGAAGGTAAACGCGAGGAAATCTGCTTGTGTAATTAAGAAAAATGTTTCAAAGGCATATTCAAATCCACAAGTGTATGGACTGTGCCTGTGCCCCAACAGTTAGGGAGTAATGAATGAGAGATTTGTGAAGAAATATTTTTAGTGTCCTGTCTTTAAGTTCATTCGTCCGTACTCATTGAAACCTCAATGAAACAGTTTTAATTAATTAATAAGAAGTAATTTATTAATCAAACTTGTATAAAACAAACATATATTATATATATAAACTATGTGCCGTGTCGTGCCGGCCATATTATAGTGCCGTGTCGTTCCGGCCATACAGAAAAGCACTACCCTAATTCTTCCCGTGGGTGTCGTACGAGGCGACTAAGGGTCTTAGTGGAGACTATTCTACATCTAGTAGACGGCGATAGGCTCGCCACATATCACGTTTGTCCACCAAACCTCACGGAGAAAAGTGGGAACTATACCTACGATAAAGGTGGTTCCTCTGTCTGCCCGCCCCCTCGGGGATTATGGATGTGGAGATCCTATATTAAGTATTCAAACTTACAGATGCTGCGCTTGCAACAATTAAAGTCACAAAAACGTACGAACTAACATTGTACTATTTAAAAAATCTTATAATTCATCGCCATCGCATGTGCTGCTTTAACTATTTACATTTCTTGTTCTAATCTTTGCACGGCCCCACAGGCGCAAGTGGGGGCAGCTCTGAAGCCCTGGGCAAGTGGTCACTATGCTGAGGTTATGGATCAATACAGTTTTAAACTACTTATATTTTATAATAGGGAACTATTATAAAATATAAGTAGTTTAAAACTCCGCGAAGTGGCTCATTCTTTGCACGGACCCACAGGCGCAAGTGGGAGCAGCTCTGAAGCCTCCACTTGTGCATGAGTTCACCAAATCGGCCCAGTCCGACTATCAGATGGTTCAGTGTATCAAAGTGTTCAGTAGTTCAGTTTCGAGCACAATTATCTGGGCAAATGGTCACTATGCTAAGGTCATGGATCAATACAGTTTTAAACTACTTATATTTTATAGTAGTTCCCGTCAGAAGTTTTATAAAAATGTGGCGGTGGATGATTATGGTTAGTGTCAGCAAACTCTATTGATTTGTCATCTTTGCTCAGCTTCAGTTTAGCTCCGCACTGCATCGTTAATCTTTTCGAGCAGTACTGATTATAGAAATATTTGCCGTGTCTGGAGTATGTGTAATTTTCATACATCACAACAGGTCGCCCATTCACTGTTATAATCTCGTACGGTTCTAGAAAAAAAGGTTACATAAAGTTATACAGTGTTAATGAAATTATTTGCCTTTTTATTGGTCAATGGCCATGATTCCTGCAAAGCTGCTAAAATCTTGTATAGTTCTGGTAAATGTTACATAAAATCGACTCGATCCGAATCATTATTTTTTTATTAAGTAATTCACGGGTGGAAATTAATATTTTATCAGTGCTCAAACGGTGAAGGTAAACGCGAGGAAATCTGCTTGTGTAATTAAGAAAAATTTTTCAAAGGCATATTCAAATCCACAAGTGTATGGACTGTGCCTGTGCCCCAACAGTTAGGGTGTAATGAATGAGAGATTTGTGAAGAAATATTTTTAGTGTCCTGTCTTTAAGTTCATTCGTCCGTACTCATTGAAACCTCAATGAAACAGTTTTAATTAATTAATAAGAAGTAATTTATTAATCAAACTTGTATAAAACAAACATATATTATATATATATAAACTATGTGCCGTGTCGTGCCGGCCATATTATAGTGCCGTGTCGTTCCGGCCATACAGAAAAGCACTACCCTAATTCTTCCCGTGGGTGTCGTACGAGGCGACTAAGGGTCTTAGTGGAGACTATTCTACATCTAGTAGACGGCGATAGGCTCGCCACATATCACGTTTGTCCACCAAACCCCACGGAGAAAAGTGGGAACTATACCTACGATGAAGGTGGTTCCTCTGTCTGCCCGCCCCCTCGGGGATTATGGATGTGGAGATCCTATATTAAGTATTCAAACTTACAGATGCTGCGCTTGCAACAATTAAAGTCACAAAAACGTACGAACAAACATTGTACTATTTAAAAAATCTTAAAATCCATCGCCATCGCATGTACTGCTTTAACTATTTACATTTCTTGTTCTAATCTTTGCACGGCCCCACAGGCGCAAGTGGGGGCAGCTCTGAAGCCCTGGGCAAGTGGTCACTATGCTGAGGTTATGGATCAATACAGTTTTAAACTACTTATATTTTATAATAAGGAACTATTATAAAATATAAGTAGTTTAAAACTCCGCGAAGTGGCTCATTCTTTGCACGGCCCCACAGGCGCAAGTGGGAGCAGCTCTGAAGCCTCCACTTGTGCATGAGTTCACCAAATCGGCCCAGTCCGACTCTCAGATGGTTCAGTGTATCAAAGTGTTCAGTAGTTCAGTTTAGAGCACAATGATCTGGGCAAGTGGTCACTATGCTAAGGTTATGGATCAATACAGTTTTAAACTACTTATATTTTATAATAGTTTCCGTCAGAAGTTTTATACAAATGTGGCGGTGGGTGACTATGGTTAGTGTCAGCAAACTCTATTGATTTGTCATCTTTGCTCAGCTTCAGTTTAGCTCCGCACTGCATCGACAATCTTTTGGAGCAGTGCTTTATGCACAAAGATCTGTCCTGTTTGGAGTAGGTGTGGTTTTTGTACAATACTACTTGTCGCCCATTCACTGTTATAAACTTGCACAGTTCTGGAAAATAATATTTCATAAAATTATACAAGGGTTAACACTAACAGCAGACTTAATTCGATCAGAATTATTTCTGGATAAAGTATTTTATCAGTTCTCAAATCGTGAAAAAAACGCGAGAAAACCTGTTTATATAAGAAAACTACAGTCAGTACACTTCGTGCAAGGACAGGCACAGTGTGCAGGCAGCACACTGTGCCTGTCCTAACAGTGGGGAACAATGTTTGGGAGATAAGAGTAGGGATGTAATTAGGTGAATGTAATTATATAATACAAACATTGTTTACCTCAGTCAAACACAGTTTTAATCAATAATAAGTAATTTATTAATCAAACGTGTATAAAACAAAGCTATAAGTAAACTATTAAGTATTCCAACTTACAAACACTTTACAAAATCGTACTTTTTCATTTTAAAATACCTTAAAAATTATCGTTTATTTTGACAGAATCTCATTACAAAAAGAAAAAAAAGAAAATTTTTAAATGAAATCATAAGTACTCTACCTACTGCACACAACCATACAGTCTATTTTTATCTTCGCTTGCGAAGGCCGGTAAGAATTTTTATCTTCGCTTGCGAAGGCCGGTAAGAATTTTTTTTGTTCTTACACATTATTTAAAACAAACGTTGTTCTTTGTAAGTAGGTAAGGTCGTATAGAAATAGGATGTAATTATACGGATAAAGTTCAAAACCGCATCCAAGTCAGACCACAGGTAGTTGACATAAAATATGATGTCACAGACAAACCGACAGAAATACGCGTCAAACTTATAACATCCCTTCCTTGGTCGGGGGTTAAACATAGCCCGTATTAGATGTTTCTAATACGGGCTATTTTAAGGGGATTTTTATAATACTTCTCAACACTCGTCAAACGGACTAGAGCTAGATAGTCTGTGTTCAATAGGAGATAATCCTGCAATGTTTTACCACTAGAGGCGCCACTAGCACAGTTACAAAAATATATTCAAAAATAAGACATAACATAACCTAAATTCATTTCTTTCAACGACAATAATTCGATAAACAATTACTGATTATTTTTATTAATATTGGATGATTTTACAAGATTTTTGTTTAATAAACTTTAAATTAGCACGTGAAGCCAAATATCACCCTGTAGAGACGTACCTTTCCACCAAATTCCTTCAGACTCGCGCCACGTTGTTTTTTAGGTTTGCTATTTTGAAATGGTCATATGATGCCATGATATCAATCATCACAATTTTACTATAGCTTTGAGAAATTAAATTAAATTAATCTAAATAACGAGAAAATTGTGATATCTTCAAAAATGACGTTTCGTTTTGCTATTCTGTTTACGGAGTGTGGTGAAAAAAATTGCGGCAGAGAGCTAGAATGAGATGAGACAAGACTTACTTGAGAAGCTCCTGAATCTGATCTCCGGCGGCTGGTTTCTTCTGGTTTCCACCAAAGTTTGAAGGGTTGAGCACTTAGAGCACTCGCGGCTATAGTTCAGTTACAATATTAGAGTAATTAGCGTGGAAATGAATTAATTCCGGTGAGCTTTTGCTTTGCGTGACCGTTGCGACAGAAGTCATTTCACGAGTGAATTTGATTGGCAGATGACATTGTGACGTCATCACGATGCGCTTATTCTTTCGGCCTTGTCTCTTAGGTGATAGGTAGAAAAGGAACAGGTATAATTATATGAATATTAGATAAGTACGAATGTGTATAGTGTAATTTAAAAGTAACGATATATGGTGTTAACAGAGTGTGCTCGTGGCTCTATCTACGCAACGCTTTGCGTTTTATATCCTATTCAATCTAATTTATAATAGACTCCTTCGGCAGCTTTAATGAAACTCGGTGGTGAATGGTTGTGGTTAGTATCAGCGAACACTATATTTCCTTGCTTGTCCATTTTTACCTTAGCTCCGCAACGCAGTGCACTTTTCTTTGAGCAGTATCGGTAACATAAAGAAGGACCACTTTTAGAGAACGTGTAATTTTTATACATGAGCATAGTTCTCTGGTTCACGTTCACAATTTTGTATGTCTCTGTAATACATAATAATAATTCTATTTTATTTTAATTTTAATAAATTTCACAGCATAACAGTGATACCAAGGCACTGTGAAATTCAAACAAAAATATATCTATATAATTCATTACAAACTAACTGAAGACGGACGCACATCCATACTCTCACAGAACCTCAGCATTTCACCTAGCATTACTAAGAATACTGAAGGCGGGGGGGCGCTCCGGGCTTCGCCCTACGCAGAACTCGACCTTCGGGCTCGCCGTACCATGCCATGGCTGTCTTAAAATCCCTCTCTCTACATATCTATTTTTTTACCGCCATCTTTCAATATATTTTTTCTTTTAAAAGGCCTCAGGATACAACAGAACAAGATAGGAATTTTAAGATAGCCATGGCAAGGCCGAAAGCCGAGCACTGCATAGGGCGAAGCCCGGAGCGTCTCCCTGCCTTAAGGCGCGCAGGTATAACTTTTTAAATGTCCTTAGTCATGCAGATGAAAATTGGATCAGTGGTTCTAAGATCTTGGCATGTTGGAGTATGATGGGATCTCTGGAACGGTAACAGTTATGTGGTTCGAGTTTGAGCTCAAATGTTTATGACCATCACCTTCTCACATCTGGAACCTAGAGGATCTGATGATGACCAGGAAAAACTAAGGGGGTCTTTACAATGGTACGTCGGGGGTTTCTTAAATTTTTAATTTAGAGTTATTCATAATTTATTAATTATACTTTAACACAGTTGTCATGCAATATGTAACTCATATACTCAAGCGTCGGTGGCCTAGTGGCTAGGATGCCGGACTTCCATGCGGGAGGTCCGGGTTCGAAACCATGCAATGCCCCAAATTAATTCTTCCGATTTTTTCGAAGACATACGTACAATTACCGACTGCTCTAACGGTGAAAGCTGATGATAATGTAACTCATTACTATATCAATAAAGTAGGATTAATAATTCGATTTAATACAGTGACCATTTCGCATCATATTAATGTTATACTTATGTCAAACGTACTCGCATATACTTTACTAAATAGAATTATTACTCCTACTTTAGTTAACTATTTTTTATTTAGATACTTTATCACAATTTATTTACTACGACCGTGTGGTCGTAGTAAATAATCCACGTTTTTTACTATTTCTATTAACGTTCCGTTTTACTATTTATTTACACTGTTTATTTTTTCGACCACAATGATATGGGCAGGTGAAAATCGGTTACTATACTTCTTGGAATATGAACATAAACACAATGCCACACCTGGCAACCCCAGACGACCCGGCTTCTACGTATATTTACTCTGTGCTCACCGTTCGTTGATGTCAGTTTGTGATTTTCTTAATAATCTAATTAAACCAAGTTTAAAGTTACTACCGTCTATTTAATGTTATTTACAAGTATACTGTTTGGGTTTTGGTTTAATATAGCTATAATGTACAGTCGGCTACAGGTCAACCTAACCAAAACGTCAAAATCTGATAATTTGAAATGTATATGCGGTCGACTTTACTTATATTTTATAGTAGTTCCCGTCAGAAGTTTTATACAAATGTGGCGGCGGATGATTGTGGTTAGTGTCAGCAGACTCTACTGATTTGCCATCTTTGCTCAGCTTCAATTTAGCTCCGCACTGTGTCGTTAATTTTTTCGAGCAGTAATGGTTATAGATGGATTTGCCCTGTTTAGAGAAGGTGTGGTTTTTATACAATACCACCGGTCGCCCATTCACTGTGACCTTGTATGGTTCTGGAAAATGATGTTACATAAAATTATACAGAGCTAACAGCAGTAACGATTATTTTATCTGTGATCAAATGGATAAGGATACAGCGATGAAACTGCTTTTTAACAAAGAAAAAGTTTAAAAGGCATTTAAATCGACCAAACACAGCCGTACATTTCGTGAAAAGGAACGACTGTTATTATATTCTCGTATATAAGTTATAGGGACTGGTGAAGATATTTTTTAGATGTTACAATTAAAACATTGTTTACGTTAATGAAACACTGCTTTAATCAATAATAAGTATGTAATTTTATTAGAGCGTTGTCGGTGGTCTAGTGGCTAGGACGCCGGTCTCCCATGCGGGAGTTCCGGGATCGAAAACATGCCATGTCAATGAGTTTTTTGGATTTTTTCGAAGACTTATGTACATTTACCGACGGCTCTAACGGTGAAGGAAAACATCGTGAGAAAACCTGCATGTCTGAGGAAATTAAAAGTTTCCGAGGGCGTGTAAAATCCACCATTTAGCAACGGGCCCGCTCGCTGGATCATGGCCCGTACCCCCTTGTGGAAGGGGAGGCCTGAGTCTCAACAGTGGAGACATTAATAGGTTGATGATGATGAATTTATTAATCAAATGTATAACAAAGATATAAGTAAACTTATAAAGGCTTAAATAGCAATAATTCATAAATTTGTAGAATTTTCAAACAAAGAATTTTGTCATTTTTCTCGAAAATTTAATAAGTAAATAATTATTTTTTTAATAAAGGTTTTAGATTAAAATTAATACTGCAGGCTAGTAAAATAATTTTAAGAATCTGACAGAAGTTTTTAATAAAATCTTAAACATACAAATGGGCTAATAATGTATGTTAGAGATTTTTCTGTATGCTATGTTTCAACTTTCTAAATAAAAAATATTAAACAGTTTATATGTGATTTGACGTTGGTAAGACAAATAAAATTCCACAGCAAATAATTATGAGAAAAATAATTTAATTAGAAAATCGATTTTCATTACAATATCATTACAGTAGAATTAATAATTCGATTTAGTAAACTGACATTTAATGTTAATGTTATGTACCTACGTCAAACGTATTTTACTAAATCGAGTTATTAATCCTACGTTAGTTACCTATTTTTAATTTACTTTATACACAATTCATTTACTACAAACACACAATTCACTCAATAGAATCAATAAATTCTATTTTACCGTTTATTTTCACTGTAGAGGAATGTATTCACATAAAATTATTCTAAAATACTGAAATATAATAAATTATAAAATTATTTGTAAAAAATAATTAATTAAACATTAACATTGGCCAATCACCTCTAGTGTAGACAATAAATAAATGAAAAACTAATCTGAAATTATTTATTTATGAATGCATGCATTGCGAGACTGCGCAGGAGAGAGAGCGATGGCGCTTTTTGGTATCGGAGGCCAAGATCCAGTTCGGGTCGCTGCGCCAGCGGAGTGAGTGAGTGTGAGTGTGTGTGTGCATGCATGCAAAAGCAGGCGGCGGGCGGCAGGTGGGGCCTGCCGAATGTTCGTCCTCTGACGTCCCGCCCCGCGCTCCTCTTGCCGCGCATGCGACCCCACAGTTAAGCGGTTCAATAGTTGTTTCCTGTTAATTTTGCCTCACAGGACATATTGTGGACTACCCGCATCCGGTTCCAGGCCAGGTTCGCTTCGTTGCATCCAATCATGAAGCGCTGATTTTGAGTGAGGCGGAACGAATGTGACTGGTTGCAGCGAACCGAAACGGGGCTGGAACCGGACGCGTGTAATCCAGGCCTAAACAAGGTTAACTTAGGCTATTCTAACGAAATACCCATTGGCAGCTTTATGATACACTGGTGGAAAATGATTGTGGCTGGTGTCAGCATATGTGATTTTGCCGAACTTGTCGATACGCAGTTTAGCTTCGCATTTGGCACTGGTCTTCTGTGAGCATTGAAGTATGGTTTTCCCGCGCTGGTGGTAGGAAAATGTATAGTTCTTGTACATTACAACAGACCTTCCTTTGTCTAGTGGTATTTCTTCGTAATCGTAAGCTGGAAGTCAAATGTTAGGTTGTTTATGGAATAGAGCCATTTTGGAAGTTAATTTTATGCTTATTTATAGTAATATACGTACGTATACATTATAATTAAATTAAGGTAGATACTAAGTTAGTGGTTTGAGTATCTTTTCATGCAATAGAATAACCTGTTCTGTTAAAATCTGCCTTGCGATAAAGTCCTAATTTTGTATAAAATTGCTAAAAGTTATACGTCATATGATTTTAAGTAGGTAGGCTGTACACTAAAGGTCAGGTTATAAAATAAATAACCAAATATTTCGATATCAAAATGAAACAAGTGAGTGGGTATTAAAAAATATAGTGTATTTTCATAGTAACTTATCAAATTGAGATTACTATCTCGAGTAATATTATTCTAATATTAATCTAGTTACCCTCTCAATTTGATAAGTAACTATGAAATACTACTAAATTATTGTAATTTAAAAAAGAATAAAAGTACCAGAATATGCGGATACTAGGTAAGTAATTTCGGTTGAAAGTAGGCAGATGACTATTAAACTCCGTTTAATAAAATAAGTTGTTGAACTTCTTACTTGTGTCAGTCAATCATCAAACAAATCAGCGAGTTCAGGATGTTTCCTGATGAAAGTATACAAATATTTATAACTGGGCTTTCCTTTCTTGCATTTATTGAACCGATTCAGTTTTAATCGTTTTCCCGCATCACAAGCGAATTTTAAAAATTGATCCTTTCTGAAGGGTTTATTTTTGACCGCTTGTTTTCGCGCGTGCCGCAGAAGTAGCTGTTCAAATTGTTCATAGACTACTTTAGTGGGACCTCCAGCAGCTACTGAGGCAATGGATACTTCCTTGCCCTTCTTTATGATGTTCACTTTATCGTTTAATGTTGATCTCGCTACGTTGTAAAGCTTTGCAGCGCGCCGCACGCTCAATTCGGAGGATACCACCGCGTCGATAGCACATTTCATACGATTTTTCTTACAACATTTGTAATAATCTTCACAGTTTGATATTGCTGAAAATTGTAACATAATAGTGCTTAACAAATGTCAATAAGTACTCAAGCAAAAAATTGCTGAAGAGCAGTTATTTCATTGGTGTAAAATTGTTTATTAACTGTTTTTCAACCCCAAATTCTGTCTAACTCGAAAGTTTGATTGTAAAATTATGTCCCCTAAACATTGGCGGAGATAGGCCTCCAAAGTTTTACATCATCAGCCTATTAATATCCCCACTGTTGGGGCACAGGCCATGCACGAGGGTGTATAGGCTATGATCCACCGAGCGGGCCCAGTGATTATTGGTGGATTTCACACGCCTTTGGATTTTTTTTACCTTTTCTCAGACATGCAAATTTCCTCACGATGTTTTCCTTGACCGTTAGAGCAGTCGGTAAATATACATAAGTCTTCGAAAAAATCCGACGTTCCACCAAAGTTTTACGAGACACAGTAATGAATTTTGTGTGCACGGTAATGTCGATTGCACACGGTAATGACAAAAGGTTATATCTCCTTTTACTTTTATTATTATTATTGGATTAGCAGGCAGGCAGCTAATGCTGGTTAGCCTGTTTCTTCACATTTCGTAAGTGGCTGTCTAATCTGTTCTTAAACTGGTTTATAGTTTCAGCATTCACAACTTGCTCAGGTAGGCCGTTCCACGGGATGACTACCCGGTTGAATAGGAGATGATGTTTTGGCAGTGTTTTGGCCGTGTTCCGCACTAGTTGTGTGCAGTGTCTTCTTGAGTGCTCCTTCAAGTTCAATATAAAGAAATTCTTCATTTCATCTGTGTTATAGTGATACTTTTACCTTTATGCACTTTAAATAATTTAAAAAAAATGGTTATTAAAAAAATACTAAAAAGAAACTCAACATTCAACTTTTAATTTCAATATTTCGGTTACACAACCATACCTCACTAAATAACCAGAAGAAAATAAACTGCATGGCTTATCTCAAAAGAATGTTATCTTTTAAATGTTATCTTCTTCTGTTTGTAGCTAGAGTAGAATTTCTTTTTGGTATAGCTGAAGTAGGATTGCTTTTAGATGTACCTAATGTAGGATTCCTATTAGGAGTCGCTAATGAAGAATTTCGTTTAGTAGTAGCTTAACAATGATTACTTTTAGGTGCAGCTGAAGTAGTATAGCTTTTAGACGTATTGACGTAAGATTATGCTTTTAGGTGTAACTGAAAAAGGATTGATTTTAGATGTAGCTGAAGAAGCATCGACTTTAGGTGTTGTTTCAGGAAATGAGAATGTTGCTAGAGAAATCTTCAGAGGAATTTGATTCTAGGAATATAATTTCTTTTTTTCTCCTTCTTGACCTTTGTTGACTAACTCTCCACATTTTTCTTTGGGCTCTCTGCTCTCTGTCGGTCATTTCTTTAATAGGCAATATTTTTTTAGCTTCCTTTTTTCTTTTGTAACGGGCCTTTTCTTTTTCCAGGTGTTTTCTGTATAGCTCAGGATTAGATTTTATTTTGTCGCGCCTCTGCTGTTCCGCTAATCTTTTTTTTTCGTTTTTTGTCTGGAACAAGCAATATCTGCGTATGGTAGTAAGATATAAACTCATTACAATGGAGAACTTACAGAAATTAAAATACAAAAATAAATGTACAACGGTGGTATTATCGCTAAATAGCTCCACCAGTCTTTGAGGTGTGTATACCTACATAGCACTAGCACTCTTTCTAATATAAGGATACTGTAAAGAAAATATAGTCATTATCTTGCTATAGGGTGGGCCATGAATTAGTTAACAATTGAAAAAATCATATAAAGAAAACCATTTGACATATTTTTAAAATTGTTTATTTACAAGAAAGTTAGTTATTTGGAATTTATTTTTTAAAAATAACATCATCTAAATGACCACCGTTTCGATTTTTGCACTCTTCTAAGCGAACACCGAAATTTTCGAATACTCGTCGACAAAGAGACCGCGAGATCGCTGACATTTCTTCACTAATGTCAGCGATCCAGATTTAAGATTTAACGCCAGCAGACTTCTTTTTATGGGGTTATTTGAAGAGTCGTGTTTACACCCATAAACCAAAAACACTACGTGAACTAAAGGAAAAAATTAGTGAAGAAATGTCAGCGATCTCGCGGTCTCTTTGTCGACGAGTATTCGAAAATTTCGGTGTTCGCTTAGAAGAGTGCAAAAATCGAAACGGTGGTCATTTAGATGATGTTATTTTTAAAAAATAAATTCCAAATAACTAACTTTCTTGTAAATAAACAATTTTAAAAATATGTCAAATGGTTTTCTTTATATGATTTTTTCAATTGTTAACTAATTCATGGCCCACCCTATATAATTGGCATTACCGTCTGACCCTTTAGAGACAAAAAAAATATGAAAAATTGTCAATTCACAAAATTTTAAAAATGCGCCTACTTTGAGGCAACCTTCCATACTATATTGAAGGCACAGTAACCATCCAACTTTATCGTCAGACTCAAAAACTTCCGATTATTTGCTTGCTGTAGCCGTAGAAAAAGTCTCAATTTAAGTTATTTTAAATGTATTACCAATATGTATTAAAAGTTTATTAACAATTTCATTAGATTGCACCTACTTACAAATAAAAATATCACAAGCCTTTTCATAAAATTATATCCAAATATATCTATGTAAAAATAATTTGCTGACTACACTCTTGTCTACACCCTTAATTATATTGAAAACGTGTTTCAAACACTAGATGTGTCAATTCCGGCGAATAACATTAATAGTAAGGAAAACACGTTCTAGAGAAATCTAAAGCATCTTCACAAGAGTTACTGTATCTTAGCGTATTCTTTTTAGACTAACTTCTTTTAGTTAATTTCACATAGAATCCTTCACCAGTTAAGTGTATTTCTGGAGGTGGATGGTTGTGGTGGTTGTTTGCAGATTTCACGCTACCATCATGGTCTAGCTTCACTCTAGCTAGGCAGTTCCCTCTGAGACGTCTCGAACATCTTAAATCTCGTTCGTGAAGAAAAGAATACGTGTGTTCCTTGTACCTAATTATAAATTTCCCGCTTGACGAGGGCAAATATTCTACGGTATCTGTAAAAACGTAAAGTGTAAACTAAATGAAGATAAGCTTGAAAAAAATAATTCGGCGAGCGTAATTTGAACTTTGAACATGCTTGCAGCCGCTCTGCTGCAAAAAAGTTAAATATTTGAGACACTGGAATCTGTGATTCGGATTCTTACTTACTTACTCCGCTGGCTCAGCGACCCAAAGTGGATCTTGGCATCCGCAATTGATTGCAAAACGAAATAATTTGTATTTTTTTAAATTTGTTTTTCCTTGTTTTTGGCACTGACGCCATTTCTCCCTGTCCTGCGCAAGCTCCTGCCAGTTACTAACTTGGATTTTGCGCAGATCCTTCTACCACTACGTCACTCCAGCGATACCGGGGGCGACCATCTCTCCAACAATTTAGGGCTCCGACACTAGTTCTTCTTTTTCTTTGTTTTTTCCTCTTAGGATTCGAATTTTAAGGGTTCCAAATATAGTTTTTTTTTAATTTGTCATTTTTAAATTTTGTTATATTTCCTTATAGAATTAAAAAAATAAGAGATTACATATAATTTTATTTTTTTATTTCTTTCAGCACAGCACAAGTATAAATAAATATGTAGGTACCTACTTAATTCGGCTTAAAAATACGGTCGATTATTAAAGAACTTAGGTTTGACATAAAAACCATCAGCAGTCATCTGTAACCGCGGTGGTGGGTGATTATGGCACGTGTCAGCAACGGTCACCTCACCGTCATCGTTAAGCCTGACTCTAGCTCGACAGTGACCCCTTAATCTTCTCGAACAACGTAAATACTTTTTATTAGTAAACGAGAATGTGTAATTTCTGTAGAAAATTATATATTTCCCTGATGAGGTTGGTAGATACTGGAGCGAACCTGTAAAAATTAAATTACATAGATTTTAGTATGAAGATCTTAACTTAGTTTTCATATTAACATCAATTGTTTGCTGGATGGTTGGTAAAAATGGGAATTAAAAAAAAAAGAAAAAAAAAAAACGACGAGAGATCAAGAACAATAAAAATTCTGATTTGTTTAGTTTTCTAGTAGGTATATTCTGTGTTACTTACTGTATGAGTATAACTGGGTAATAGATCAGTCTTTATTTATTTTGACGTACAAGCCACTAGAAGTTATCTTAAACTCAGGCGCTGGATGATTATGCTGGTTAAAGTCGGAGTTTGTGACGTAACCACGGCCGTCTACCCTCAGTTTCGCTTGGCAGTTTCCCCTGAGGCGCTTCGAGCAACAAAGCGTTGTCCTGGACCGTCGTGAAAAACTATTATTTTGGTATATTATCATGGTTTTACCTCCAGGTGCCGGTACGATTTCTATTTTATCTGAAATCAAGAAAAGTATCGTTATTGTCAAAAATGGGTGCTTTTTAGCCCCTTACAGAAAGGAAGCGGTGATATTCCGAGTGTGTATGTATTTTATATGACACAAGGAATTACTGTATTGTTTAAAATAAATAGGTACGAGATGTCGTGAACAATAAAAGTTCTGTTTTCTTTAATTTTCTTGTATATTCCGTGTTCTTGAATATCTAGTTATTTATTCTGACATACAACCCATTAGAAGATATCTTAAAGTCGGGTGCTGGATGATTATGTTGATTATTATCGGAGTTTGTGACGTAACCACGGCCGTCTACCCTCAGTTTCGCTTGGCAGTTTCCCCTGAGGTACTTTGAGCAATATAGCGTTGTCCTGGACCGTCGTGAAAAACTATTATTTTGGTATATTATCATGGTTTTACCTCCAGGTGCCGGTACGATTTCTATTTTATCTGAAATCAAGAAAAGTATCGTTATTGTCAAAAATGGGTGCTTTTTAACCCCTTACCAAAAGGAAGGGGTGATATTCCGAGTGTGTATGTATTTTATATTATGTTGCTCAATGACACAAGGAATTAATGTATTGTTTAAAAACATTCGGTACGAGAGGTCGAGAACAATAAAAGCTCTGATTTCTTTAGTTTTCTTGTTTATTCTGTGTTGCTATATGTGTATAACTGGGTAATATATGAGTGAATATCTAGTTGTTTATTCTGACATACAACCCTTTAGAAGTTATCATAAACTCGGGTGCTGGGTGATTATGCTGATTACTATCGGAGTTTGTAACGTAACCACGGTCGTCTACTCTCAGTTTGGCTTGGCAGTTTCCACTGAGGCGCTTCGAGCAACAAAGCATTGTCCTGGACCGTCGTGAAAAACTATTATTTTGGTATATTATCATGGTTTTACCTCCAGGTGCCGGTACGATATCTATTTTATCTGAAATCAAGAAAAGTATCGTTAATGTCAAAAGATGTTTGTAATTTTGTACCATATCGTTGCTTTTCTGACGGGGCGTAGGTAACTGAATTTTGCAAAAAATAAAAACGTAACAAGTCCCAGCAGCGTATATGTGACTAGTTACGTTTTTATTTTTTGCAAAATTCAGTTACGTTACCCGTATTGCATATCGTCGCTTTTCTGACGAAGGGGCGTAACTGAATTTTACAAAAAATAAAACGTAACAAGTCCCAGCAGCGTATATGTGACTAGTTACGTTTTTATTTTTTGTAAAATTCAGTTACGTTACCCGTATTGCATATCGTCGCTTTTCTCACGAAGGGGCGTAACTGAATTTTACAAAAAATAAAAACGTAACAAGTCCCAGCAGCGTATATGTGACTTGTTACGTTTTTATTTTTTGTAAAATTCAGTTACGTTACCCGTATTGCATATCGTCGCTTTTCTGACGAAGGGGCGTAACTGAATTTTACAAAAAATAAAAACGTAACAAGTCCCAGCAGCGTATATGTGACTTGTTACGTTTTTATTTCTTGTAAAATTCAGTTACGTTACCCGTATTGCATATCGTCGCTTTTCTGACGAAGGGGCGTAACTGAATTTTACAAAAAATAAAAACGTAACAAGTCCCAGCAGCGTATATGTGACTTGTTACGTTTTTATTTTTTGTAAAATTCAGTTACGTTACCCGTATTGCATATCGTCGCTTTTCTGACGAAGGGGCGTAACTGAATTTTACAACAAATAAAAACGTAACATGTCACAGCAGCGTATATGTGACTTGTTACGTTTTTATTTTTTGCAAAATTCAGTCAGAAAAGCGACGATATGGGTGCTTATAACCCCTTATCGAAAGGAAGGGGTGTTATTCCGAGTGTGTATGTATTTTGTATTATGTGGGATTAATTAATTTATTACAGGACACTGAGTTTATTTCTCGCGACACAGGGAATCCTAGTGTGGGGGACTAGGTTAAGAATACCTTTATGTTGTAAGACAATTCAGTTCCATAAAGTTTATGTTTAATGAAAAGAATTTAATACACCGTCGATTTTCTTTCATTTTATTTTTTCTATAAGTTACAAGAACATGTACTGACTTACTAATGTCTTTTTTATGTTTATACAATTTATGAATCATCATTTTACTTATTCAATATGTCATCCCTCTTTGGCATACTACATTACATCCGCAATATATGATGCGGATGTAGGAAATGATGCGGATATCTGTGACATCCCTACGATTATGAATGTAATCTTTGTCATCTATATTGTACACAAAACTTAATCTAAAATATACATGGTAGAGACCCGATAGTCAATATTTATGGCGTATTTGAATCGCATTTCAGTACATGTTTTTAGGTGTTAGCGGGTTGTAGAAGAGCGAGGGATGAGTAAGGGCCGCCGCGCGGTATAGAAGAGGACATGCCCCGCTCCCTCGCTCTTCTACACCCCCTTAACACCTAAACACATGTGCTGGAATGTGACTCGTGCCTAAATTCAGATACGCCATAAAGATTGACGCACTCTCTATGTACATACTATTGATATGTATGTACATAGTGATAATTTGACAATGGAATGGATTTGAGCAAGCATAGCAGTGTACTAGGTAACTAAGGGAGGATATGTAAATATCGTAATACTTACATACTTACTGAGTTTTACATCAATTTTTATTTTGTCAGGCCAAACAATAATTATATTATAGGTTCATATTTAATCCATAATTTCCATAGAATGACGAAGACTGGGGGATTTTGTTCTGAGGGGAGGTTACATCGAGCTTATCAGGACACTTAACATATCCTTTAGCAGTTTGTCTATACAATGTAGGGGGATGATTATGTCTAGTGTTCGCCATCACAATGTTGCCATCTTTGTCTAACTTAAGGCGGGCACTGCAGTTTAAGGCTTTTTTTCTTGAGCAATACGGGTAACGTTTTTCGTATTTTGGACCGTGAAAGGAAAAGCTGTAGCCTCGGTACATCATTACTGTTTTGCCACCAGCCAGCTGTACGAACTCGTATGTCGAATCTGTGAATAACATGAAAGATAAACAATTAACGATGAGTAAATCATAATTTTAAGCAAGTAATCTGTCGGTAGTCAGCAGTAAGTCAGTAGGTGCATATTTTATTATGAGCTGAATACTTTAAATTAGAAACTAACAGATGTAGATGGTTAAAAGAAAAAAGTGTAAAGTGTAAGTGTAGTGTAAAGTGTGTGTGTGTGTGTGTGTGTGTGTGTGTGTGTGTGTGTGTGTGTGTGTGTGTGTGTGTGTGTGTGTGTGTGTGTGTGTGTGTGTGTGTGTGTGTGTGTGTGTGTGTGTGTGTGTGTGTAATAAAGTGTTTCTATCTATCTATGGTTTCATTATATTTTCTCTCATACTTTTTGTTTTATTGACTACTAAACCCGCATTTGACCTCGATCTCGCCTGATGGTAAGCGACGATGAGGTCGACGATGGAGCATGCGGGTCCAGTAAATGCCTATTCACTCTGGCCTTGAAGATCCTAAGGTTGTAGGTTTCGGGAAATACAGACGCCGGCAGGCTGTTCCATTCCTTAGCCGTTCGCATAATGAACGAAGAAGCAAATCGCTTCGTACGTACAGATGGGATATCAACAACATAAGGATGGAACCCCTCCCCGCGCCTGGTAGTCCGAAGGCGGAATGGATATGCTGGAATTAGGTCGTGCAATTCCAATGCGCACTCTCCGAAATGTATCCTATAAAATACCGATAGACAAGCAACCTTGCGCCGATGTTCCAGGCTTTAAACAATACCAAACCTAACGCAATACATTCTATTAAAATCAGCCCTCTAGCTAACGAAAAATTTCGAGATAAATCCATACATCCTACATACACGTCGAATGGAGAACCTCCCTCTTGGTCGGTTAAAATACATAATTTCTTAATAGTGAATTTATATACATATTTACAACTTAAAAATATTTATATTTAAAACAAACTTAAAATGGATAGGTTTAGTATTAACATTTTAAACAATCACAAACTAATTAGTCTTCTGTCGATTCTGCTGTTGCGGCCTTTTTTTGTCGTCTCTCAGCTCTGAAACAGAAAAGAAAACTGCTGTCAGGGCTCCGGCACTCCATACAACGCGGCGATTATGGCATACAACTGCATCATGGCGTAAGCATTAAGCATTTTTCCAGTATAACAATGCCTTCAGAATGCTATTGAGGCTGCCTCGCTTCTGCAGCGCCTCCGGAATGTTGCGGAGGCGCGCACCGACGGCTTCCATGCGATCGTGCGCAAGAAGACCGCCTCCTTGCTGCACAGCAAGGTGTGGAGGGCGGCAACAATGGCATTCTGAAGATGATAGCGGGCAAGTTTGATGGTCCTATAATCAGACACTGGGTTCGTGTGTTGACCGGGTGCGGGGTAGGTGCCCGATGCACGCACGAACTGTCTGTCCCACATACCTACCTAAAATGTATTTTATTAATAATTACTAACATAGTCTTTAGTACCTGCATTGTTACTAACAAAAATGGATCCCTGTTGTTCCGAGGAATAAATTTGTATTTATTTTTTATTTGTATTAAGTAAATTGCGGCCGCGTAAGGCCCAACGCACACCACTGGCACAGAATAGTAAATAGTACTACGTACAGAAGCGACACTCTCCGCCTCAATCTGATTGAATTTTTTCGCAGATTGTGAGTACGATCAGTAGTACGCTGTCTCCGAGTATCACGTTTCCTAGCGTTTTCTCTCTCACACACACACACAGTTGTGCGAGTAATAGGTGATTATAATCGCTGCGTTGAATTGAATCATCTCACACTTCGTGAGCTAGCGCCGCTGCACGCCCGCCCGCCCGATCGTCGGAGTAGAGCCCTGTCCAGGAAACTGCTGACGGAGGAAGACACAACCGCCGAATAACCACCGGCGGTCACCATCTGACTAGACCACGCCTACGGCATTGACTTGCCTACGGCACCCCACCCGTAGTTACGGGTGGCGATAGACACGCACGCCTCCTAGAGGACGTGAGAAGATTTCAACGTTGTATGGAATGTTGCCCGTGTACCGCTGGAGCGCCGCTGGGCCTAATTCAACGAACTGCGGCACTCGAGTAAAGGGTACCCCCAGCCGTACCTCTACTTTGTGGGTGACGGTGGGGGCTTTACAAATGGTGGGAGGAGGTGAGTTTCGCTTCTTTACGGTAGTAATATATAGTATTCTGTGCTGCTGTTAGCTAACGGCAAACATCCAAGCAGAAAAATGACCAAGAATTTAATGATGTCTAATCTGAAAAATATCTCTAATTATAAAAATAAGTACATCATCTGTCACATGTTTTTGGCTAAGTACATTTAGTTTAGAAACCTACATTGTAGACGATTTGACATTTAGAATTTGCATATAATTGCGTATAGGCATCGACCCTGACGTGGCCACTAATTTTAACCTAAAACTAAATGAAATCGTCATAATAGATTGTATAGGGCTGGTTTCAGAGCAGGTCCGCGCGGACCGCTCCGGAGCGGAGACACATGTGAGTGTCCGTACGAAACACGCATACTCGAAGTGTGCGGACCATACGCGCTGTTCTGAAACCAGCCTAAGAGTGAGGGTGACGTTTCGTTCAGGAATGTTAACCAAACTTATAAATAAAATACTGCAAATTAAATACTATCCTGGTATAAGTATAAGTATGAGTATACGGGTGAGGGCTGCAGTTAAAAGCTATATTGCTAAAATATGTGCCGTGTCGTGCCGGCCATAAAGAATAGCAGCTCCACAACTCTTCCCGTGGGTGTCGTACGAGGCGACTAAGGAACTTTGTGGATACTATTGTACACCTAGTAGACGGCGACAAGCTCGCCACCTATCACGTTTGTTCACCAAATCTTACGGCGAAAAGTGGTAACTCTCTATAATGAAGGTGGTTCCTCTGTCTACCCCCTCGGGGATTATGGACGTGAGAGTTATGCTATGCTAAATTAGTATAATCATAGGTACCTTCTTGTTATCCTTACTTTGGCTTGATTAAGCCATTCGCTAATAAATTTCTTCACATTTTCTTCAGTTAAGTCACTGTGTAGATTTCTACAGAGTTCTGAAAAGATAATAATACAATTAAATATTTTTTATTGACTACTAAACCCGCATTTGACCTCGATCTCGCCTGACGGTAAGCGACGATGGAGCATGCGGGTCCAGTAAATGTCTGGTCACACTGGCCTTGAAGATCCCAAGGTTGTAGGTTTCGGGAAATACAGACGTCAGCAGGCTGTTCCATTCCTTAGCCGTTCGCATAATGAACGAAGAAGCAAATCGCTTCGTACGAACAGATGGGAAATCAACAACATAAGGATGGAACCCCTCCCCGCGCCTGGTAGTCCGAAGGCGGAATGGAGGTGCAGGAATTAGGTCATGCAATTCCGATGCGCACTCTCCGAAATGTATCCTATAAAATACCGATAGACAGGTAACCTTGCGCCGAATATCCAGTACATGTTAGGACTATCGCTGGTGTAGTGGCTAGCACGCCGCACTTCGGTCCGAGTTCCAAACCATGTACAGTGCGTGAGTTTTCAGAAAGGGATTCGGGTCTTGAGACTTCGGTTATTGATAGCGATACGCGATTGTTCTAGGACTGTGGTTAGACAGAGACAGACCGATTGTACCTCCGATTTATCCTCTGATTGGCACCTGAGCCCGCACGGAGGATCCATAGTAGGGATGTTACGGAGCTTCGACTCCGACTCCGATATTTTTTTCAAATATCAATATTTAAATAGTGTAGGACTACGTAAAGGAACATGTATTATTGTCGCAAACGTCATCATAAAAAATATTGGCCAGTTCAGCAACACCTCTCTTCTGAACATCTCTATTCTACTTCCGCCTCCGAATCCGGTTCCGACTCCGGTTCCGAATCCGGTTCCGACTCCGATAAATCAAATTTAAAACCTTCGGTTTCGACTCTGTTTCCGGTAAAACCACCTCCGTAACATCCCTAATCCATAGCTCATACCCCCTTGTGTAAATGGAGGTCACTGCTACAACAGCAGGGACATTAATAGGCAGGTGATAATGATGATGATGAATAAGGGTTCTTTTGGTACTATGCATTAGTCCGATTGACACATAAAAAAAACTGAAATAATAATACTTACGAAATATAATTTTGCACGTTTCAGTGGCGAGAAACGATTTCTTGTTAGAGATCTTCATTCGTTTTCCTGTCATGGAATAAAGCTCTGCTACTTCGTCGAGTAATATTCTCCGGAGAATATTTGTGGTCAGAGTTCGGGGGTTACTACCTCCAATACCTGCCAAGAATTTCATCTGAAAAGAGGAGTCGCAAGTAAACTGACATTATTTCCTCAATACATATAACTTTAAAATAAATATATGTAAATGCTGGACTCTTGGTGACCGAGAGGAGGATATTGAGGAAGATTCTGGGACCAGCCAAGAAGGAAGATGGAGGGTGGAGGATGAGAAAGAATAGGGAGATAGAAGAGATGGTGAACGAGCCGAACATTATAGGAGAAACGAAAGCGGCTCGACTCCGATGGCTCGGACACATCACCAGGATGGGGGAGGATCGGGCAGTTAAACGAGCGTATGTGGGACGTCCTAACGGACGAACGTCCGGTCGGACGTCCCAGGTACCGCTGGCGCGATGAAGTGGAGAAGGATCTGCGGGAGCTCCGGGCGCCTGACTGGCTCGATACTGCGCAGGAGAGAGAGCGATGGCGCTCTTTGGTATCGGAGGCCAAGATCCACTTCGGGTCGCTGCGCCAGCGGAGTAAGTAAGTAAGTAAGTAAATGCGGGAAAAAAACACTGCGGCACTTACCATTAATTGTTTATTCTCGCCGATTTTTAAACAGTCATTCAATTTACAAAAACTGTTATGATCTTCCACGGGAAGATTCATTAGGAAATCAGGAACTGTGATTGTGAATGAATCCTCTCTGAGATTGACTGGTCTTCTGACTGTAATAGCATAAAATATATATTAATATTGCATACTAATACTAACGTATAGCTACTAATACTGTCTAGGTATAAAGATCGAAACGATACTTGGTCGAAACCAGGAAAAAAGGTCAGTGAGTTTTTATATAAGAAAAGGAAACATAAGGGAAAAATAAAATTATTTAAACTATTTACAGACATCGCATTGCGAGCCGAATTCACAACCAAAGTGGTGTAAAAATGGATATTAGGTAGAGGAAAGGAAGCAAATTTGGAATACTAATTTGGTTTAGGGCTATACCTTTTTTGGTTAAGGGGTATATTAATAAAATCATAATTAAATACTAGCAAAACTTATATATTATCAATCTTCAAGCAATCAAAAACAATTAAGCATTATTACTAGGTTAAATTTTAGGTTGTACACAAAATGACAGAAACCATCGATTGAGATGTGGTGCAGGTATTTTGGAATATGGCTATTCCAATTTATATTCACCGTGCTTAACTTTGTATACGAGGTATATCATATCAATTGTCTTATAAAAAATATAAGTCATATGAAAACAAATCTTTTCTTATAAGATAACTTTCTCA
This sequence comes from Hofmannophila pseudospretella, assembly GCA_947369225.1. Classification (NCBI taxonomy): domain Eukaryota; kingdom Metazoa; phylum Arthropoda; class Insecta; order Lepidoptera; family Oecophoridae; genus Hofmannophila; species Hofmannophila pseudospretella. The sequence goes on along the minus strand of OX376321.1, from coordinate 3,306,751 downwards.
AATCAGCCCTTTAACCCTATTTCGGTATTCCAAATTACCTTCACCATATTTTAAACTTTAATTTCAACTTTATCGTCAATCAATATTTAAAAACTGAACTGACCACTTTATAATAAACATTTTGTGGCGAGAAATTCGATAAAATTTATTTCTTCTTCGTGTGGGGTATTCCAAATTACCTTCACTCAATCTTTAATCATAATTTAATCAGTTATTTGCAATAATCACAAACATAGGATCCAGCGTCATAGCCAGCACATTCACCGTGCACCCAAACCTCACACATTAAACACTGCACCCATATTTCCCCCATTTTGTCTTCACTATATTTTCCGTTACAGAAAAAACATTCCGCATCATTTTCAGTAGGTTTTCCACCAGAAGAGTTCGAGCTGAGGCTAACCGTGTCATTACTATTATTTTCAGCGAATGTCGGTTTCTTGGTCTTTTTGCCCTTTCCTTTTCCTTTTTCTGTAGTGTTATCTTTCGTCTGTCTTTTTAACAATTTTTGTTCTACCATTTTCTGTTTTTCTATCTTTTTACTTGCAGCCTCTTCAAGATCCCTTTTATAAGGCGAACTTGTTATAACTGCCGATGTTACTGGTCTACGACCTCTGTTTAAAGCGCGTTTTTTGTATTGTGGCAATGGTGAAATATCATAAGCGGACACATGTGGGTTGACTGTAGATGGACTTGCTTGGGTGGCTTGCGGATTAGGCATCTGAGTATAAGATGAGCCTGCTTGATCATAATCCATGTGAGCAAGAGGAGAAGGGCTTGTAGGAATGGTAAATAAAGAGTCTTCTTGCGAAAGTAACGATGGACTTCCTCTATTTTCTTCCTGATCTTGAGACTCAAGTGATTCACCTGCTTCGATGGCAGCAGCAATATAGTCTGCATCCGAAAAGGCCTGTCTGTTTAGTGGATATATGCCACCGACACTGAATCCTTTGGCGGCGATTTCTCCCTGTTGACATTTCAGGTAGGCTTTTCCGAACAAGTCCATAATATCATACTGTGTTAGAGGCCTGCCCTCTTTGCGCAACCACAGCCTGATCTCTTCACTGTAGTAAGTTTTGAGCGGACTCATAAAAGATCTGTCCATCGGCTGTATCTTGTGAGTACAATGGGGTGGCAATGATATTATTTGCACGTGTTCTCTTCTCGCAATATCGACTAGCTCAATGTTTTTTGTATGGCTATAATGCCCATCTAATAACAACAAAACAGGCGAAGCCACTGTTGGTCTCACAAATTTAACGAAATGTTGAAACCACTGAGTGAACAAATATGTTTGTATCCACCCAGAAGGATGAGCTCTACCAACAGATCCGGTCGGAGCACCTCTCATCAGAGATTCAGTCATATTTTTCCGTGGGAAAATGATCATTGGAGGCACAAATATTCCTGCCGGACTCATGCAAGTCACAATAGTTACCAGTGAGCCTCTTTCTGCTGATGACATAGCACCAATCTGTTTTTTCCCACGACGGGCTATAATCTTTGGAATCTTGCTTTGAACAATAGACAATCCAGTCTCATCGACGTTATAAATTCTGTCTGCAGTGTAGTTTTTTTCGCCATAGGCTTTCTCCAAGATATCATAGAATTCATCCATCCTTTCTTTATTGAATCCACGAGCTCTTGTAAACGAGGTTCCCGCTGGCTTCCTCATCGACAAACGATCTTTGTGTCTATTCAAAAATCCTTTAAGCCAATATCGACCTGCCATTTCGTCTTTGAAAGGATTTGGCTTATTATTTTTTGCGGCTAATTGATAGGCCAATCGACACATGTCAGTCTTAGTCAATCCATACAATGTATTTTCCATTTTCAGAGCATACTCAACCAGCTCATTTTCAAATTGTTCGTCAAAGACTGGCTTACGTCCGATTTTTTTAGATACCAGGGAATCAATAGGTGTGTCCTTTTCATTTGACAGTCGAAACAAAGTAGTCCTCGGAACACTGTATGTTTTGGATGCCTTTAAATATCCCATTCTTTTTTCTAGAACTGCAGTCAGTGCCATCTTCATTTCTTCTTCTCTATATAATTTTCTCTTCTTATATTTATGAATTTTGTGGGCTGACATTTCTGAAACAAAAAGCACAAAAAATGTCGTAGTGCAAAAACTGAACATAATTTGGAATATTCCAAATTACCATCACCTCGAGTGTTCCAAATTAGCAACAAGGGGTGGCGGCACATAACCTCAATTTATGTATTTATAAATAAGAATATCATCAAAATCAAGGTCAGTTTGCAAAATCAATATATTAACTGACAGTATAATCAAAGCCCAAACAAAACCTAACATAGTAATATAGTAATTGTAACAGATTAAAGACGAACCTCAATTGTTTCCAAAATACGCCTTCCGCTTAATGCTGCCTGGACGCCATATTAGAATAAAGGCGGACTATCTTTCAAAAAATATCGGTAGAGGGCGACTTTTTCTAACATTTCACAGACATAGAAAATAGATGGCGTTATTAGTTTCTGTGAAACTTTGCTATTCCGAATTAGCAACAGTATTCCAAATTTGCTGCATTTCCTCTACTTATTATGAAAATAAGAATAGGACGAATAATAGAAACACTTTTGGAATCGATGGGTGAATATCACGAATGGGTTTGATTTTTCTAATTTCTGTGGCACAATTATTTTTTAATATTTTCGTTAAATAAAATAACATACCTTTAGTACGCCTCTGCCGCATACGTAAATATTAGTTTCGAAATAACAGTATTTTCGAAGTTTGAAAATTCAATTGCCCAAAGAAATTAGAAATGGTCTAAAGAAATCATAAAATGTTCAGGTAAATTAGAACAACCGCTAAAAAATCTGAGGTAAGCAAAATAAATTAGAAAAAAAGACGCCAGGAAAATTAGGAAAATTAAACAAAAACAAGTTATTTAAAGAAGTTCTTTATTAGTACGTAAAATACTAGTTCAACATTATCACCAGCGATCGGATTAGGTAGTACAATTTTGCGGGATTCCATGACGAAATATGAATTTGGATATGCCCAACAGGTAACGATATCCCGGGATTACAAATTCTCTAAGAGCTACATTGGACAGTAATATCGTTCAAAAATATTATTAAACATTCTTGAGATTTTTACGAGGTTAAATTTGCCGCCATATTGTTGTTTACTTTGCACTCGACGAAAATTCATAGAAAATGTATTGTTTCGGCATAACAAAGGCGACGACTGATAAGAGCGTTCTGAGAAAGTATGAATGTGAGAAAGAGACAATAAATCACGAATATAGTCCTAACTCCTAATAGTGGTATCTCTTTGTCTCTCTCTCTCTCTCGCAAAAGGGATGATGAGATGATTTCCTTTTGGAGTTCCCATTAGGAGAAAAAGTATTTTATATATACAGAACATTTCCGAAATCCCGCAATCCCACGGGCGTATCCGTACTTATATAACGTTTGAGGTCGTTAACCCTAAATTGCACTACCTAATCCGATCACTGATTATCACAATCAAGGTTTCAAAAGAGATTACCAGATTAGGCTTCAGTAATTAATAATAATATATTTTATAATAGGTAATTAGACTTGCTATCTACTACGCTGCAAGACGGCCGATGAGGCCAGTGCAGGTAGTAGAGACCGATATTTACTTATACATTGTAACTACACTATTGTTAAGTGATTATAATTTGAATATTTTTGGGTTAATACATATTTTTGTATTTGTATTTTGTATTTGTAAATAATATAATATTAAACATTATTTATATTGTAATAATCATTCTATGACAGTCTATATATTTATCAGTAACATAATTCAAAGCTATATATATTGTAAAAATCAGTTTCAGTTCTATTGTAGAGATTTTGATTGCTAGCGAAACTCTTCTGTTGGCTTCTCGGGATCGTGTAGACATTGAATGACCCGGAATAGGTTCTAATATAATTCATTTATTCATGCATAATCATGAGTTACATACAGATGTTATTATTTATGTATAATTATTTAGTCCTAACATGATGAACCTTGTCGGTATAGCAAGTTTGTAAGAGCAGTTCTTTTCTTATAATAATTTCTAAATGTTTATATTCAAAGTATTCCCGAACTGAATAGTAGCTTTTGGAGGTTAATGAGTACCTTAGATACTTTTGAAATTGCTTTTCAGTTTGGACTTTTTTTCAAATTTTCAGGGAGGTGGTTGTAGACTTTTACTGCCATGAAATAAATGCTGTCTATTTGCATTTTTAATCTTGTTATCGGGTGATATAATTTGTTTTTATTACGCGTATTAACATTATGAGTGGTGGAGACTGTGTTGAAAAAAGTATTATATTTTCTGACAAAGCAGCAGATTTCAAAAATATATAGGTATGCATGGCATATATCAGGTAGATCTTCTAATAATACTTCTAGAGAGAAGGTAAACTAATCACTAAATACTTCTGCAATCGATTCGGGAGGGTTGTTTTCTAATAATACTTGTTAACGCCATCTTTAATAAATAAGAATATCAATTAATTTTAGTAGGCTGTAGGGAAAAATATCCCTGTCCCTTTCCATCCCACGCACGGGGCATATACGCCTAATGTCGCTCTGACCTGTTAAGAACGGTCAAAAAATGCATAGCAATGCAGTCGAAAAGCATCCGCCGACGCGCATAGACGAATATATGATTCCGCTGAATTTTCCCGCCGTTTGACCACCACATGGTCGCCGCCATTTGCATTCTTCGGAGTGATGAACAGAACTACCGCCTGGGATTGGTGATACAGTGCCGGCACTAAGTGTTTTGTGATCTGGACTGTTTTGACGGCCGCAGAAGCTGCAGAGTCCATCGAGCTGACCAGGACCTGGATCATGTGAGTCCCCGTGCACTGTTCCCAAAACCCAAACTTGATACCCTTTAATTTCCTTTTCTTCATGTAACTTAGAACTAGCCCCTGCTTGATATAGCAGTTCCATAAATTCTCCGCATTTTTAATTTCATATTTAATTTTTATATTTTTTACACTTTTATACTTTTTTTAATTTTTTATATACTCGCACCCCGCCGTAACAATACTTCTAGAGAGAAGGTAATGTAATCACTAAATACTTCCGCAATCGATTCGGGAGGGTTGTTTTCTAATAATACTTCTAGAGAGAAGGTAATCTAATCACTAAATACTTCTGCAATCGATTCGGGAGGGTTGTTTTCTAATAATACTTCTAGAGAGAAGGTAATCTAATCACTAAATACTTCTGCAATCGATTCGGGAGGGTTGTTTTCTAATAATACTTCTAGAGAGAAGGTAATCTAATCACTAAATACTTCTGCAATCGATTCGGGAGGGTTGTTTTCTAATAATACTTCTAGAGAGAAGGTAATCTAATCACTAAATACTTCTGCAATCGATTCGGGAGGGTTGTTTTCTAATAATACTTCTAGAGAGAAGGTAATCTAATCACTAAATACTTCCGCAATCGATTCGGGAGGGTTGTTTTCTAATAATACTTCTAGAGAGAAGGTAATCTAATCACTAAATACTTCCGCAATCGATTCGGGAGGGTTGTTTTCTAATAATACTTCTAGAGAGAAGGTAATCTAATCACTAAATACTTCTGCAATCGATTCGGGAGGGTTGTTTTCTAATAATACTTCTAGAGAGAAGGTAATCTAATCACTAAATACTTCTGCAATCGGTTCGGGAGGGTTGTTTTCTAATAATACTTCTAGAGAGAAGGTAATCTAATCACTAAATACTTCTGCAATCGATTCGGGAGGGTTGTTTTCTAATAATACTTCTAGAGAGAAGGTAATCTAATCACTAAATACTTCTGCAATCGATTCGGGAGGGTTGTTTTCTAATAATACTTCTAGAGAGAAGGTAATCTAATCACTAAATACTTCTGCAATCGATTCGGGAGGGTTGTTTTCTTCTAGTAAGATTTGTAATCGTTTTTTCTGTTGGTAATAAGCTCTGAAGTTGTCCCTGTTGCGTTTTCTTATTATTTTCCTATCTTTTCGTCTCATTTCACTTATGGGTAATATATATTTTTCGGATTTCCTTTTGTGATAGCTTTGTCGTTGCTTCGTTTTAAATTCTTCATAAAGTTGTGGATCATTCCGAATTCTTGCCAACCTTTTCCTTTCAGCAAGGCGCTTCTTTTCTAGTCGCTCTTCTTTGGTTTGTTTTTTCTTACAATGGTTCGCTTCATTATTGTTTTTGGTTTTATCTGTGATAAAGAGAGATGTATATAGGTAATGCGAATAGAACATACCTATATAACTTTTGCGCTTCACGCGAATAGAACAAAATAATATAAACACATGAATAGTATACCTACATTACGTAAAACTACATATATATATTTATAAATTGACTATGTTTATTTTATAGAACAAATTAAATTTTAAGCTAGTGGGCGGAGTGCGAGCGGCAGGCACCACCTCCCGCCCGCCGCATTTTCGCCGTCTGACTTCCCGTCCCTTCTTGCCGCGCAGGCGATCCCACAGTTAAGTGGTTTACCTATATTATAGTTGTATGTCTATTTGTATGTCACACTGGGCAGCCGTTGAAACAAAAAAAACTTGAACTTCTCTGGTAGGTAATAGGTAGGTCACAAAGAAAAAAATATGAATAGTACTTGGTAGTAAGTAGTTTCAATTAAAATTATAACAGACAGTACCAAAGTTGCGTTGTGAAATAGAAATCGACAAAATAGTGTAGTTAATTGGGAACAAATTGTATGAAACCGATTACAAAATATATTTTTTTTTCATCTGCTCAAAAAAGAGCGAATTTTTTACAGAAATCTCTGCACCAAGTGCCGCTTTGCCACACTAGTGAACCAATATTGTATGGAAATTACCCACCCACCCATTAAAACCCGGAAGTACTGGCAATCAAGTCGCTAACTAATAATAGTAGATTGTCTAACTAGTGAGAGATAGACCACATTGGCGAACGAGTCTTGTTCGCAACCAGAGCCGTAAGCGAGTGTTGTGGACAGACGAGTGCGGCAAGTGGTTCTCCCTCACGAGTTAGACACGACATTTTTTTGTACGAGAAATATAATAAAATAAAACATATAATAATTCATTCATAGTGATTCACATTGGCATTAAATCATCATCAGCAGCCTTTATCATCACCAGGTTTTACCGGAACCGGAGTCGAAACCGAAGGTTTTAAATTTGATTTATCGGAGTCGGAGGTAGAAGAGAGATGTTCAGAAGAAGTTCAAATTTTAAAACGTTTTTTAATTTTTATAGCTGAACTGGCAAATTTTTTTTCATGATGACGTTTGCGGCAATAAAACATGTTCCTTTAGAGAGTAGTGTAGGAATACATAAATCATCATCGGCAGCCTACTCTAGTCCACTGCTGGACATAGGATTCTCCTAGGGCACGCCATTGAGCCCGATCTTCGGCTCTTCTCAACCAGTCGCTGCCAGCCACCTTGCGCAGATCGTCGCTCCATCTAGCAGGGGGCGTCCCACACTACGTTTACCCAAACGCGGACATGTATGACATTAAATATTGTTGTTTAAATATACGATTGTGAAAAACACATTAGGCAAGAAATTAATACTCCACCAGATATTGTCGAAGAAGCACTAAGCGAAGCACTACCGTATGAAAAAAATTATGCAGGTATCGTGCTTCAGTTATATATTTTTTATTTTATTATGTTTGCCAATGTGGTCTATTCCTCAATAGTTAGACAATCTACTATTTCTGACAGAACGGCAACGGAACTCTATCATGTGCGTGCGGTAATGCTCCTGGCCGGTTTTTGTTTATTTCTTCCTAGGAACGACTGAATTCAGTATGTCACTGACTCGGCTGACTGGATCCCTGACTAATATCGAGTCTTCCTCAGCTGAGCTGGTACTCGTCAAGAATCTCTCAGGGTTCATTGGCCTATATTGCCTGTAGTAACGCAAGAATTCTGGGACTCCACCTGAAACTGAATTTTTTGGAGTCAGGATTTTCACCCTTTAAAACATTGTAAATACAAATATTTAAATATTGTACTGTATTTCATTTATAATATTTATAAGATACCGTCTTTAATAAGATAAGTGTTATAAATAAATATTTAGTGAAAAATATTCAAATTCTTTTTATTTCATAAGCATCTTAATTAGGTAACAGAACGGTTGTCAAATATAAAGCTAAATAGGAGTTTATGCAACGGCCACGTAATGATAGCGATTGTAACATGAGAACAGTTTATGAAACGAAGCGTAGCTGAATTTCATAAAAGATCGTTCGAGTGTTAAAATCGCCATAACGTGCAGTTGCATACACGACCCTGAAATACCCTAACAAATGACCAATGTCCAATTTCCAAATGTCCACTGTCTAATAACAGTCCAATTCCATAAACAGCTCCATATTATACAGGCAGCAGCTGTACTTTAATGAAAAACAGTGTAAAATATTTCATAATAACACATGAAGAATGAACCCTATTATGATTGTTATTTCTTATTGAACAAATTACGCAATGGGAGTAGAAAAATTAAAATATAATATACCTATACATATTACAGACATACATACTGTGCAGTATTAGAAACTAACAGACAAATAAGTATATAATGCAATTTTAAAGATAAGTATCTACACCATGTACATCCTACGATGTTACGCCTGACAGTGTCAGGTGACATCACCACCTTATTCACCAGACACCATTGTATAAAGGACAAGTATATGTATATGTGGTATTATTCAAAAAAATTAAAAATCTGGCAAATTTTAATTTTAACAGAATAAAAATCATTAGAAACCTTATTCCTCGATATATTCTAATAAATGTACAATGCCAAAAATAGGTATACAGATAACCACCGGGTCTTCAAGGACCTCACAAAGCGTCTGTTCGACGTGTCAAAAGACCCAAGAGCTGGCTCCTATTTAGCCCAGCGGATTAGCTATCCAAAGGGGCAACGCAGCCAGTCTCTTGGGTACCAATTTTTTAACCTTTAGTTTCATTCTCCCTTACTTGTCTTATGATAGAGGGCCGGGTATAACCCCAGCGGCACTTCGACTCTTGAGGGTCTTTTGTGCCTACCCCATTTACACACTAGTCATCTCAGTGTGCAGGTTTCCTCACGATGTTTTCCTTCACCGTTAGAGCAGTCGATAAATGTACTCGTACGTAAGTCTTCGAAAAATACGAAAAACTCATTGGTGGTGCGTGGTTTAGCAAAAAATGTTATCTTTACTTTTATTCTCCCTTACTTTTCTTTTTATTTTCGGTTTATTCTTAGCGTGTTTTATTTGTTACATGTATATACTCGTAGTTTAGTTAGCAATAAGAACAATATACATGGTGTTTTATACACGATAAACTTTTCCGTCCTCACTACGAAATAAGGTCGGCGGTTGATGTTCATGGGTACCGGAATACGTCACGAACTCACCATCTTCAGTGGTGAACACCTTTGCCTTGCACCCTTTATGCTTATTTGAGCAGTACCACCTGGTCTTGTTGCCCATAGTGGCATAGGTATACCCTTTATACAGCAGTACCTTGCCATGACCCTTTCCTCGATTACTTGGAATAAACTCTACTGACTCAGGCTCTTCATCTGCAAATAAATTGGTTTTAGGTTAGTTAGTACGCAAGCAAGACCTTGAAAATAGCCGTAAAAAGTACTTGCACAAAGTATTATTATAGTATCAGTGCTACAAAATAAAAGAAACATGGTAAAAAGAAGTACATTTTGCAATCAATATAAATGTCAGATCTTTCACTATAACCACACACTATCTAAACAGCTACAGCCTTAGTCAAAACCTTAATCTAATATTCCAGGGTTTTCATTACGAGTATATCGTCGGTATAATCGTCTAATACCCGTAACCGTTGTATCACAAAACATATTTTTACGTTCGAGTTCATACAATTTGCACTAAATTAACTACATCATAACTTTGTAGAGTTCTATATCACTATATTCCTTCGGATGAATGATGAAATGCTATATTCACCATAGACCACAGTATGAAGGACATATATGTGGTATAATTTTTAAATTGCTGTCTTAAACTTTTTAATTTCAACTGCATAAAAAAAGCATTAGAAACTTTATTCCTCGACATGTTTTTTTCAGTTAGACTGAACTCTACAAAATGGACAATGTCCATTATCCAATACAGGTGACTAGGTATAAAGACTTGTGTTTTATACACGATAAACTTTTCCGTCCTCACTGCGGAATAAGTTCGGCGGTAGATGTTCATGGGTACCGGAACACATCACGAACGCACCACTTTCAGTGGTGATCACTTTTGCCTTGCACCCTTTATGCTTATTTGAGCAGTACCACCTCGTCTTGCTGCCCATAAAGACGTAGGTATACCCTTTATACAGCAGTACCTTGCCATGACCCTTGCCTCGATTGCTTGGAATAAACTCTACTGACTCAGGCTCTTCATCTGCAAATAAATTGGTTTTAGGTTAGTTAGTACGCAAGCAAGACCTTGAAAATAGCCGTAAAAAGTACTTGCACAAAGTATTATTATAGTATCAGTGGTACAAAATAAAAGAAACATGGTAAAAAAGAAGTACATTTTGCAATCAATATAAATGACAAATCTTTCACTATAACCACACACTATCTAAACAGCTACAGCCTTAGTCAAAACCTTAATCTAATATTCCAGGGTTTTCATTACGAGTATATCGTCGGTATAATCGTCTAATACCCGTAACCGTTTTATCACAAAACATATTTTTACGTTCGAGTTCATACAATTTGCTCCAAATTAACTACATCGTAACTTTGTAGTGTTCTATATCACTACATTCTTTTGGGACAGGGTCTGTTAAAATGTTAATTGAAACTACTTACTAACATTTTGTGAATTTTTGTAACTGTATTTCAAATGTTACAGGGGGGACGCCCTCTATGATGTAGGTATACGTCAGATATACAGAAGGATATGACGAAACTATAAATGTCCCTTTATTAATTAGCTATGGAATCCTAAAAATACAAATAACTAGTTTATATATTTTTAAATACGAAAATGGAGCTTACCTAATCCTGTCGGTATTTATTTTTGGTAAACCGCATTCTACGGTTATCTTTATAATTAAAATGCAGGTAGGTGCAATGGCAAAAAGAAGAAAGGCAAAACGACTGCGGATTGCACGATGTTCACGTCACGTACACAAGGGTACTTTTTTTTTAAAATTTTGGCCTCTGCTAGTGTACACACTGTAATTTGGCCAATGACCGTATTAGAATCTTGAAAATCATTCGAACATTTTGGCGTCTCTTTTGAAAAAAACAGTTAACCAACGTCGAGATTATGGGAGAGTTGTATGCATCAGGAATGCCTAGTGCCTTGCATTGCAATTGGAGGTTAGGTTGCCGAATTCACACCATCATCTGCAGTTTTTCACTCCCATTTCACTGTCTTATATAACGTTCAATAGTTTCCAAAAAAATTACCACTGTAAACCGTTTTTAAACAATAAAATAGGCCGAACACGCCATGCAGCATGAACGTTTAACATAACCTCCCAAGGTTACGTTATCAAACGTAACACTCGGTTGATGACGTATCCTTGTGCGGTGACGTGAACATCGTGCAATCCGTTGCCGTTTAGCCTTTTTTCTAATGCCATGGGTGTAATTCCACCCATGCCTGCCGCTGCTGAAATTCGACACTTCAGTCTGTTCCTGACCATGACAGATGCAACCTGGTCAAAACTTCGAACAAAGGTAACTGCAGTTTTACCAAAAATAAATACCAAAGCGATTAAGCCCCGTTTTCATACGAGTACTTAGTTTAAAAAATTAATACAAATCTTGCAAGTTTAAAATCTCATAATATAGTTTACAGTCGGTAAATATGACCATCAGGTGCTCTATACAGATTCGGTGGTGGATGGTTGTGGGTGCCCATGGCTGTTTTGAACTTCGTGCCATGAATGGTGATGATTTGGGCAAAACAGCCTTTTGGCTTCCTACTACAATACCAGCGGTTCTTACTCACGTTGTTATAAGTGTAGTTTTGGTAGACGATTACGTTTTTCTTGCCTTTTTTGCTTGGCATCAGTTCGATGGCGTCTGTATGGTGGCATGAAAGGAAAATACTAATAAATAAATTAAAAAAAATTCGTTATATCAAGTTAGTTTTGTCAATCTAACCGCGAGTTGCAGGAATCGCTTTAATGTTACACTTAAGTATCGTGTCATCTCTATCTAATCTAGCGCTATGGCGTACTTAACTAGTAGACTGACTTAACTTTAAGGACGTTTGGTGCAACTGACAGTAAGACTTTACAGAATGTAATATCACACTTATCGTGTGGGTAGTATGACCAACCTATTGTCAGAGTTGTTCAGGCCACCCAGTATGCCTCTCACATGGCCTAACGACGGCCGTCATCGAAAGACAACAGGTGACAACAGGTGTACGTCAGGACCGACAGTTTAATGTGCTATCCGAGGCACGGAAGGGCTCAAATCAAGATGTGCCAATACATATTGCTTCACTTTCTGACTATAGTAGGCTATACAAGCCCTTCGATACCATTTAGTTCTTATTTACCTCACCTTAATTGATTTTTTACTATTTATATTCCAATGCATTTTTTCCATTTAAAATTGAAACTGTGTATCAGTTTCAATTTTACCAGGCGTTACTTTGTGGAAATCTATTATGAATTATAAAAAATATTTGGGGAAGAAGGTCCCGCCACTCCCTTTACTCTTGACATTAGAGCTGTCCGCTGGTCCTGATGATGCCTCGTTTAATTTGAATTCAAGTTCGCATTTTTAGCGGAATATTACTATTAAATTAGGTCCCTTCATTTCACACTCTTTCAATCCTTATTTTAGCTTAGGAGATCGGATTTGTCATCCTTTTTCGTTCATCCTTCCTAATTTGGTTCTCGTTAGGGAGGGCGAATCCGAGGTTGAGTGGGCGGGTCCTTCATCCCCAAATACTTTTTATAATTTAAATTTAATTGGCAAATACGGGATGTAGAATATACTCCATATTCGAAATAATAAAAAGTCGCTAAGAAGAAATATATTTAATTTTCAATGCAATAAAGGTGCACATGTTGTGTATTCGGTTTCCATACAAATTAATTTACACATGTGAATTATTTTATTGGAATATTGTTACTATTACTTCAGTCATGCTGTTTACTGTCGCCAATATAAAAATAATACACTTTAGAACCTTAAGGCTCAATTTACATTGCCGCGGAATATAATGGAAGCGAATTTTCGCAACGTAATTGTTCATACCATAATGAACATTATGTCAATTGTGTAACATACAAACTAAATACGAGCCAAAAAGAGGTCGCGCGTCTTCCGGGGAATCGTCGCGCATTCTCGAGAATTCCCCTAGCTACTTTTCTTTTTTGGCTCGTATTTAGTTTGTATGTTACACAATTGACATAAAGTTCATTATGCTACTCGTATGTACAATTACGTTGCGAAAATTCGCTTCCATAACATTCCGCGGCCATGTAAATTGAGCCTTAATGTGATTAATTTTCAACTTTCAATATTTGTAAGAAATCCTGCAAGTAGGTATATAAATAAACTTTTAAAAAATCTATAACATTTTTCAATTGGCGAGTCTGATACAACAACACGATTGACCTGATGGTAATAATATTTCAGTGAAATATTGAACGAATACCCTGGAACCCTGTCGAAATAAGCATTTGTTGTCTTGTCTTGACATTTGTATGAATGTGTGATATAAGTTAAGCCGACAAAGTAACAACACATCAGCCTTATACCCTGTAGTACTTTGTATAAGTTAAGCCGACAAAGTAACAACACATCAGCCTTATACCCTGTAGTACTTTGTATAAGTTAAGCCGACAAAGTAACAACACATCAGCCTTATACCCTGTAGTACTTTGTATAAGTTAAGCCGACAAAGTAACAACACATCAGCCTTATACCCTGTAGTACTTTGTATAAGTTAAGCCGACAAAGTAACAACACATCAGCCTTATACCCTGTAGTACTTTGTCGCTTTAAGTTATTTGACACTTTCATACAAATCTCAAAGAATCATAAAAAAAAATTATTGCGACCGGTACCATTGAGTAGAGCTTGATGTGTCTTCTACTACACCTTCAACAATATTCATAGTCGAAAAAGATTACCATCTGACGACATAAATAACTTTGGGGGGTCATGCTTGTGCGTACCCAAGGCTTGGACGTACTCCCCTTCAGCTGTGGTGATGACACGTGCAAGGCAACCCTTCGGTTTCTGGGAGCAGCACCACCGGGTCATGCTGATACTATTATACGTGTGGTTTTTGTAGACAAGTACGTTTCTCTTACCTTGTCTGCTTGGCATGTACATAATTAGGTCTTCACTATTCACACCTGATTAAATAGAAAAGATAGTCATTTTCTGTCTTTTTGCTGCAATTGTGAAGTCTGTGGAGATTTATATGGATCCTATGAGTAAAATACAAAATGTACAAGGCAAACAAAACGAAAGCACAAGTGTGTTTCCGGTAGGTGGACGGGCGAAAAGAAACGCGAGCTTTTTTATGTTTAACAGCTGTTGATGGTAGTTGAAATGACCCCGCAATAATAAAACACCTAATCAAAATATGAAATTATCCTAATAAATTGACAAAAATACAGGAATACTACTTTTTCAGTCACTTTAAAAATCTACATTATCTTTAAAGACTTTACAAAATCAACATAAAACATCTAGAGAAAAAAATCAACACAAAAATACTATGAAAATAATAGGCAACACCTACATTACCTACCAACCGGCTTGTTATACATAATTTGAATTAAAAAAATAGCATTTTTTTCGGAATTGCTCGACCTAATTCCAGCATCTCCATTCCGCCTTCGGACTACCAGGCGCGGGGAGGGGTTCCATCCTTATGTTGTTGATATCCCATCTGCTCGTACGAAGCGATTTGCTTCTTCGTTCATTATGCGAACGGCTAAGGAATGGAACAGCCTGCCGGCGTCTGTATTTCCCGAAACCTACAACCTTAGGATCTTCAAGGTCAGAGTGAACAGGCATTTACTGGACCCACATGCTCCATCGTCGAACTCATCGTCGCTTACCATCAGGCGAGATCGAGGTCAAATGCGGGTTTAGTAGTCAATAAAATAAAAAAATAAAAATTTATCTATAAAAAATATTTAGGTAAAGCCGTTTTCCAAGGCACAATTTTTATTTTTTATTTTGGCATTATTCGCAAAATTATATTGTACGCGACACAATTATATTGTATGGTATCTGTCATTCGTAACATCCTGGCATAGAATAAATAATAATATTTCATATTCCTGGGGTGGATGCAGTATAGTGAACATAACCGTACCTGCCATTGAATCTCCTGCATAAGGTTGGCGGTGGTTGATTGTGTGTATGTGTCGCAGGGAAATAGCCGAATTCAGTGAAATAGCCGAACACCCTAAGAATTTGGCCAAGACTGGGGAGAACTGTTGCTCTGAGGGTCCGGAGCCCCTTGGTGGAAGGTATGAAGGGAAGGCAGGTTCCCCGGCGTTCTTTCCTACTACTACTACCTACTCTTTAAAAAGGTTTATAACGGTACTTACGTACACGCAATATTAACAGTCCCCCTCCCTCCAACCAATCTCGTAACTCATCATTACATGATAAACAGTTTTAATCCACCATCCGTCACTACTGACGACCAATAAACCCCAAATCCAAGGCGGTTACAAAAACCCCATGATTAGTTATTACTATTCTAACCGTACAGCCGGAATATATTTTAGAACAATACCATCGACTGTTAGTATTTTTACTAAATAAAGCTTTATACGATTGCTCAGAATGAATTATATGACGTCGTGATCTATAAATATAGTCAATATTATTTCTTGGCTGAGTAAGCAATACGGCTCAATTTCCATTGCCGCGGAATTGAATGGAAGCGAATTTTCGCAACGTAATTGTACATACGATTAGCATAATGAACTTTATGTCAATTGTGTAACATACAAACTAAATACGAGCCAAAAAAGAGGTCGCGCGTCTTCCGGGGAATCCTCGCACATTCTCGAGAATTCCCCTAGCTACTTTTCTTTTTTGGCTTGTATTTAGTTTGTATGTTACACAATTGACATAAAGTTCATTATGATATGTACAATTACGTTGCGAAAATTCGCTTCCATTCCATTCCGCGGCAATGTAAATTGAGCCTAAGACATTAGGAGTTTCACTACGGGGAACAATTTTTGTGTTATTTAAGAATCATAATAAAAATCACATAAGAATCTCTCCATGTAGAACATTAGAAGTAATCACATCAGGAGTGGTCACTTGACACATAGAGACCAAGAAATATTGTGAAAAAACAAAATTAAGATTTTTATTAATGTTTTCATTTTATTTCGTGTAGCGACTTAACGATACATTCCCTTAGAAGTTACACATTATAATTTAGAATTTGGATTATCTTGTCTTACAAGTATTTTGGTTGCTGTAGTCTTTGGATAGTGCCATCGTTTCTTACGCATAACGTCGGCGGTGGATGGTGATGTTTACCGACGGTGTTTACAAAATGGCCGTCATCAGTTGTAACTACTCTAGCAGCGCAGCCAGCACTTAATTTAGAGCAGTACCATCGAGTGCTGTCGCGTTTACAGGAGTAAGTATGCCCTTTGTGCACCAGAAGAAACTTTTTACGATTGGTTGGAATGAAATATATGGCGTCCGGATCTGTAAGTCATTTAAAATAGTTTTAGATTAGGCTGAACAAGAGCAGAGAAGCGTCGGTGGCGTCGTGTCTTGTACGTCGGACTCCTAAGCGGGAGATTCGGGTTCGAAACCATGCAATATCATATACCGATGAAGCTCGAAAGCTTATAACCAGTGTGTGAAATGGGGAAGGCACAAAAGATCCTCAAGGGTTGAAGTGCCGCTGGGTTTATTGGCCAAGAACCCCATTAAATCTGTCAAGAAAGTCGTTCTATGTTATTAATTCCTTAGAATGATTACGACACACAAAAATGAGAAATACGACTTCGAAGAAGAGGTTGAAAAATAAGATTAACGGAGTCAGTTCTTGTAAACGGTCACTATTGCGCCTAGAGATACAATCGATAACTTGAAAGAAAAAGGAAATATAAAATATTAACAACAGTATGTTAATTTATTTTGCTGTGGCAATAAAAAAATATTAAAAATGTATTCACTTATTACAAGGCACAAAAATAGGACCTCCGACTTACAAACTCGATACCTGTATCTTGGAAGTCGGGACTCCGTCGCACTTTCCGTGCAAGCATATTACAATTTATAACATTACATTAGTGTAACTATATACCTAAAAGGAATTTGGAACAAGTTAATCAAAATGAATTTAGAATAATAATAATAAGGTTGTATAATATTTCGCTGGGTTGTATTCATTCCCCGAAGACTGGTCGAGTGGCGAACCCGAGTAGGACACAGAAGTATCGGGAGGCAGCCCACAAGGTCGACCGATGACATTGTGAAGACGGAGGGGAGGATGTGGAAGAGGCCTATAGGTACTCAACAATGGGTTAAAACAGAATGAAAAGAAGAAGATGTATTCCCTCGTAGAATGAAAAGCTAAATGTAAAGCAATAAAGCATTTAATTTATTGAATAATTAACAAATAAGAATACAAGGTAAAAAGTCAAATTCTACGTAGATTCTGCGTAAGGTGCCAGCGAATTATAAATTTACAATATTACTGCGATCGTAAGGATTTTTTTTCAATGACCAAATTTCTGAGTTATCTATCTAATATTATGTGTAGAAAAAAAATTGTTCAGTAATAAACGGATTATTGGATTTTAATAAACAGCATACCTACCGGTATGCGGTAGACACTCTTTTTTAAAGCAAGACTTTTTTAAATTATTAAAAAATTTTGTGGGATACGGTACTAATTAGTGTAATAAGCTCAGAAAGACACTTTTTCAAACTAATATTTTTTAAATTAAAAAGAAAAACACATGTTGTGATAAGCTGATGCACAAAGATCCTTTTTTAATTTAAAGCAAATAATTCTTTTAAACATTACGGGTGCTACAGTATTAAATAAACGTTTTCTATTCTATTTATAAATAGCCATGTAACTTTCTATGCTTCTATCTTCATACTATTTTCAAAGCTTTTGATGGCAGCGCGTCGTGATTGGATGCAGCGAACCGAACCGGTGCCCGTGTAGTCCTAGCCTAAGATATATTTACAGGTTTTTTTACCTATTTTATGTTATTTACGAAGGATAATACATTGTGTGTTAATTATAGCAAAAAGGATTTCTATGCCCTGCGGATCCAATATAATAACGCCTAAAGGATGCTGATGGGGCTGCGGAAATACTGTAGTGCATCGGGGATGTTTGCAGAAGGCCGCGTGGATGGCTTTCACGCAATCATCCGAAAAAGGGTTGCTACCCTGATGCACCGTGTACATAGCAGTCCCAGCAGCATCCTGTTGACGTTTGCCGAGTCCCCTGACTCCCCGGTACTGAGGCACTGGATATACCTGCATGTCAATGCGAAGTAGTCGTCCAGTGCTTTGGGGTCGGTACCATGACCTTGGCTATTACCTTTTTACTAACATAGCTTTAAGTAATATAATATCATCATCATCTTCACCCCATGTCGTCCCACTGCAGGGTATAAGCCTCCTCTCTTTTGTGCCACCCTATACGATCCTGTGCTAGTCGCATCCAGGTCTTCGATGCGACTTTGGTGATGTCATTTGCCCATCTAGCTGCTGGACGACCTACTCCTCTTTTCCCTCAGTAAGGGCTCTGGTCCATATTGAATTGAATTGTATGTTATTTACAAAGAATAATACATAGTAGGTAACTAGTAATTACTTCCGTACAATAGTGCCGTCTGCTTTCCGGTAGATGGTCGGCGGTGGATGATTATGGTCATCTAAAGTCTTCACAAACTCTCCTTTATTGGTTGTGATAACCTTTGCTGCGCAGCCGGCGATTCTCTTTGAGCAGTACCATCTGCACCGACTGTTCATTCTGTAGTAAGTGTTATTCTTGTATAGCATGGTGCGTTTACCACTGATGGTTGGAAAGTACTCTATGCCGTCAGTATCTAAAAGTAAATAAGATGTAAGTTAATGTTACGAATAATATTTTTTTTCCGTTATATACAACTAACATGGAGCCTTCCAACCCATGTTAATTGTTGATTGTTTAATGGGCCTCCATCCGAAAATCCAATCCATCCAATCCGAAAATCGTTATAAGTAATGAAAATACAACTTGGAATTCACAAGAAAAAATTACTCGTGTTAATTTTTTTTAAATTAATTTTATAACAACATTATTGTACATTTCACACAACAATAAAAAATATTTATTTAAAAATCATTTTGATAACTATCACACAAGTAGTAGTAAGGTTTAGTTTTGCAAACACTGCAAATGCTTAGAGTAAGTCCAGGATGGTTGCACCACTTTTTGAAATCCCTTTGTGGTCTTTAAACTATAATAGTTGGAAACCTGCTGAGTATACGTTTGTAATGCTTGGTATTTCTACAATCATTATTAATAAAAATATTTTGTTAAATAAAACGGATAATCAGTTTTAAATAATTTAAAAAAAACCCTTTTTTGTCAGGATTGATGCCCAGTTGACTAAATTGCCGATGGATACATTCCGTTCAGAGGGATATATGCTTTTTTGAAGAAAAATAATTGTACATTGTACTTAGATAAATTCGACGAAATATGAAAAATTCGACAAAAATTGATAATTCGGATAAAATCGAACAAATTCGACAAAAATTAAATTAAATAATTTTGTTCGTCAAATATATAAAATCGGATAAATTCGGCAAAAGTTTAAGAAATTCGATCAAATCGAATCAGTTCGACAAAAATTTGATAAAATTGAGTCAATTCGACAAAAATTGAAAAAAAAACTGATAAATCGAGTAAATTCCGAAAACTGGAAACATTCAGATAAATTCGACAAAAACGAATAAAATCGAGTGAATTCGAGAATTTATGTAGAATTTATTCGATTCTATCATATATTTTTTACGATTTTTGTCAAATTCGTTCAGTTTTATCCAATTTTTCATAGATAGATAGCAACGTTTTCATTAACGCAAAATAATTTTTCACAAAGTTTCCTCGGTAAAAAATATATTACGCTCCGTCACTCAGGATACATGCGCTGTCCACTACAGTCCGCGTGGCACAAAGGGGTGTGGGGAGTGCGCTTTCGATTTACTGTATATCTGGCTACCGCGTATTGTTCTAAGTATGAGTTTTTGAATTTGGAGCATCAGTCCAGGATAAATCCTGGACTTACCCTATGACGTGAAACTCAGAACGGACAGTTAATCCCGGCTCGGATCTAGGTGTACGCTTCACATAGATTTAGCATTGGCTCTCTTCGTCACGAGCACATATTGTCCAGCTTTATTTATCTTGTACCTCGGAGGCTTGTGATTATGATCCATATCAGTTGCCACTACGTTCACCCCGTCGTAATCCAGTTTGATTCCGGCCTTGCATCCGTGGATCCTATGGGAACAGTACCAGTACCGAGTGGCGTTGAACTGACTGTAAGTGTATCGTCCAATCATTAGAAGCTTGTTTATATTTGATGTTATGAATGTTGGTTCTGGAAAAATAAATTTTATTAGGCATTTTTATTGTATTCGCTTCGCTCGTATTTCGGCTAGTTCTTTTATAAGATTTAAGTAAATCCTGTTGCCACTAGTTATTTATGCACAGAGTAATGTAAAGAGTACATATATTTTATGTATCTGTGTTATGCACACAGATACATAAAATATATGTACTATTTACATAGCTGTATAAATTAATATATGAAACTGCATCGTTGTAAAACATCAATTGAACAGTGACATATTCGTACATGCATTCAGCATTCGTAGATGTATGTCTATCTAATGCATTCTCAAAAATGTAATTTACGACTATACTGTTTTAATATATATCAAATATTTACTGAACAAATGAGTATTTACTTACATTTCATTACTTACGAGACTCAGATTCGATCTAGAATCTAGATCTTTGATACTGAAGTTCTACAAATAACATTCTCTCTTTTTACTCATCACACCTAGCTACTACGTAAACATAGAACTAGATTTTAATCAGCATACTTAGTAAGTACAATAAAATACAATACAAATATTCTTTATGGCACACAGAACAAAATACAAGACAGAAGAAAAGATACAAAATACAGGGAAACCTACTTGGGGGTCAGATAGTCAGACATTAAATGAGGGTAAGTGAGTGCATATTTTGAGCCCCGAATCTTCAAACCTTACCTGTAGCTACTTATGTAAGTTTAAATAAAATTAAATTGAAATTGAAATACAATTGACGGCCTTATAGCTTTAAGCTGTTTCTTCCAGGCAACCTTTGGGTGATGGAGTTTTTTTAAAATACAATGTAAGCGGGTGCAAGAATGAATTAAATATAACAAAAAAGTAATAAAAATACAACAAATATGGGTACTTAATAAATAATGTTTAAAATACATAAATAGGTAGGTATACTTATATTATATATATTTATAATATAAGTACTTACGTATGTTGAAATAACTGATGGGTTTGACGGTAAAGGTATTACTATGATGATAAAATCCTCAAAATAAAACTACTGGGTATTATTCACAAGTATTACTTACTAAGTAAGTAATACGTTTATTTCACAAATTCAAGTTCCATTATTTTGATCACTCCTTGCAGAATTCGAATCTTTTGTTCATAGTAGGTAATCGTAGTATTTGTCCCAGGGTCGCTTAGTAAAAAATCTATTTCATTGGTGTTTGGACTTTCAGGGGGAGGGAAGGTTAAGGTTTCGTGGAGGAAAGCGACGGTTTTGAACTCTGGGAGGACGGACGAATGGTTTCGGTGTTATTTTTGAACCCACAAACTGATCCCTGTTAAGGGCGATGATTTGTCCTATACAGTTCCATTTGCGAAGAGCAGTCAAAGGGTCCATTACATGCTATTATTAATTGTTATTTTATATGAGGAGATCCGGCATAGAACAAAAGTTATCGACATAGTTCATAAGATTAGCAAGCTGAAGTGGCAGTGGGCCGGTCACATCTGTCGCAGAACCGACAACCGCTGGGGTAGACTAGTTCTGGAGTGGAGACCGCGTTTGGGCAAACGTAGTGTGGGACGCCCCCTGCTAGATGGAGCGACGATCTGCGCAAGGTGGCTGGCAGCGACTGGATGAGAAGAGCCGAAGATCGGGCTCAATGGCGCGCCCTGGGAGAGGCCTATGTCCAGCAGTGGACTAGAGTAGGTTGCTGATGATTAATTGTAATTTTAGCCAGTATTATTCCTACCTGTGATTGAAGGTGGTTCCTCTGTCTACCCCATCGGAGATTATGGACGTGATAGTTATGTTAAATTATATTGTTATCCAACTGCTGGGCAAAGCCGATGAGAAACCGGCAGAAACCGGCATAACGGACACCACCAGTGTTATTCGTGCATCAATGGGTGGGATGCAGAGTATTATCTACACATATGTATTAATGCAGTGCACCTGACCGGTTTTTATTTTTATGCAGAAGTCGGTGCGTGTTAGTTAATAGTAGGTAGGGATTTATATATTATGTTAGTTAATATTAGGGATCTATAATGTGTTAATGTATGTGTGTGTGACGCTGACGCGTACTCACTACGTGTACTAATTATTATTTATAAAAGAGAGCAATAAGTCCGCCGATAAACTGCTAAGAGGTTTGGCGGTATACACTTAGATATTACTGTATTTACTGTACTGTGTAAAAGTTGAATAATAAAGAAAAACCTCTCATTTTCTCCATATATCTCTATCTTGTGATTCCTCCGGCCATTTATTAAAAAAGCCTCAAAACCATTACATATTATTTGCTAAAGAAACTCGGCGGTGGATGATTATGACAAAGGTTGGCCAACAGAACCTTCCCATTCTCATCCACCTTCAAATAAGCTTGGCATTTTCCTCTGCGCTTTCTAGAACAGCGTAACAACTTTTTACTTTTGCCTATGTAGGAAAATGTATGGTTTTGATAAACGATCACTGGACTCCCATGGGATGAAGGCATAAAATGTAATGAGCCTGAAAATAGGAAAAAGAACATTTAAAGTAAAGTAAAGTAACTAAGTAAAGTAGTTTATTAATATATACGAATAGTTAATAACTAATATTAAAAAAATAATGTAGTATCAAAAATGTCTGGTAAGAAAATAAGAAGAGAAGAAAATTATCATTACTTAAACGTGATTACTTTAATTAGTGTATTATAAATTATAATTAATCTCTTCCTAGTTTCCTAAGGTGAAAACATTGTGACTAAATAATACGGTACAGTATGTTTTCTAAGTTATACAAATACAAATAAATGTATTTTGCAACTTACATTAATACAAGAGTGGTTGATGCTCTAAATCCCGCACTAGGATACCCTGTGTCGCGGGATTTAGGCTCTTCTATTTAGGAACAATTTTGATTTATGTCTTTCCTTAAAAAAGAAAATAAAAATAAACGTATACAATTTTAAATTAACATTAGATTAGATACTAAGACGTAAGCATGAAGTGAAAGTGTGTGTGTCAGTGTGCGTATTAGTGTGGGGGTGTGGATAGGTGAGGGTGTGTGTTTGTTGAGGGTGAGAGTGAGTGTGCGTGTTAGGGTGTGTGAGAGTGTGCGTGTGTGTGACTGCATGACTAGTATATGTGTGTTTATTCATTGGACAAGTTATCTGATCCCTTCTAAAGAGGTCAGACAATTGGGTATTTTACATTAAAAAAAAATTTAATCCATCAATCTACTTACATGGACATTCTGAAGAAGGATCCAAAATTCGTTATTCGATATCTCGACTAACATCAGAGATATTAATGATTTAAGTTAGTACCGTAGTAGTAGTATAGTGACCGTCCCACATCTGGAACCTTGAGGATCTGATGATGACCAGAAAAATTAAGGGAGTTTCTTCAATGGTACGTCGGGGATTTTTTAAAATTTTTAATTTTTTTTACTGTTTTTCTAATAAGAAAAACAGTTATTTATATGTAGCCAAGATCTGCTTGTATGGCGCTATTACACAGTGACGTCATTATGTAATATTACTGTTTCTTTCTACCGTCTTATTTTTTATTACATTTAGCTATTGTATTTTTCGACGAATTTTAATTCTGTTTTCACATTTGACCATCAATTTATGTATATTTCTTAATTTTTAAGAAATGTATTTAAGATTTTTTTATTTGGAAACTAACAAATTCAGAGCACAGTCTGTACTTATAAATAAATATAGTAAGTACTTACGTTCACAATGGTGCTTCGAAGAAAAAAAAAAGGAAAAGGTAATATTTCTCAGGTTTAACAGTAAACTAATAACTAGTAAAACAATGTATGGGAGAGTGTAAGGTGGATTTAAAAAAAAATTTGTTTAAGACTATTTTTTATTGAATTTTCACAGCTTAACCCTAATGTTACAAGTTAGATAAAAGATTAAAATTATTCATAAAAAAAGCATACCACAGCCATACCACAGGGTTAACGACAACGCGACGATTCCAAAACGGATTTTTTTCGTAGGTATTAGTAACGAGAAATCAGGCTAGTGGTATCCATTGCAATATTTTGCAGCATTCATTACAAAAAATCTCGTAATAGCAACGAGAAATCGTGTGACAATTGTATATAATATAAAGTGAGACTGGACAATATTTCTCGTTACTATTACGAGATATTTTTTTCCGTGAAGCATGTCAAAATTACTCCAGCCCGCACTAGGGCATAGTTGAGTTGGAACATCTGTTGTCAGTGTTGACTATGCTGTGCACTATAGTTCTTTTTACATAGCAAAACACATCGACTTTTAAAAACCCAATAAAAAATGGATTCTCACTGTTGAAAATTGGAAATCTTCCGATTAGTATCGGCTGAGTCACAGAGGGTACACAGAGGATCTAGGTTTTATAAAAGTTCGACGTGCCTTCCTCTGTGAAAAAGACTAAAGTAAAACGTGATAGGCTGTTGGTGATATGATACTAATTCTATAATCATTTACCGATGTCAATAGGTAATAATTTATACGTCTAAAAGTATTTCTACATGTAACGCTTTATTAACTTACAAATACATACGTAGGTACCCAATAGTTATGATTTAAAATACATTTAATAAAACATATTAGTAATATTTATAATTCATTCATAACCATAAGTAATAAAATTGCAATTTGATATTAAATCGAATATAGGAAGATAATTTAAAATGCGTTCAAAACATGGATATGTCTTGCCTTAAAAGTAGGTAAGTAAGGTTGGGGCTATACAAAGCTGATTTGGTTCGCCTGCACTGTTTTCAAGCTCCGCCCATGCCCTCTTGAAAATAACGCCGCGAACCAAACCGGAACCGAACTGGCTTCGTATAGTCCCAGTCTAAGGCTCAATTTTCATTGCCGCGGAATGGAATGGAAGCGAATTTTCGCAACGTAATTGTACATAGCATAATGAACTTTATGTCAATTGTGTAACATACGAGTACAAACTAAATACTAGCCAAAAAAGAGGTCGCGCGTCTTCCGGGGAATCCTCGCGCATACTCGAGAATTCCCCTAGCTACTGTTCTTTCTTGGCTCGTATTTAGTTTGTATGTTACACAATTAACATAAATTTCATTATGCTACTCGTATGTACAATTACGTTGCGAAAATTCGCTTCCATTCCATTCCGCGGCAATGTAAATTGAGCCTTAAGGTTCTAAGTACCATTTGAAACATTCATTGGTTCATTCGTTCCCCAATACACTATTTAACTTTCGTTGGAGATTTTTAAACTTATTGAGGCACCTACAGTAACTCTGATTTCTGAGGCAAATTTTAAAATAGATACTTACTTTTATGTGTAAAGAGAAGCAGGTTAGCAAAATACTAGATATAATCTAACGTTAGAATACTTAAATGCAATACCTATTATACCTAATATATTGTTTATTTTCAACTACTAATTTAGTATCTATAATATTGATGTTACTGAAAACAGAATTCTCACCATAATCCATATTCGTTTCGTACTCCAAATATTATGTCTCGCTTGTAATAGTAATACAATAAAATAAATTTAGTTGTAATACGTCTTGGTAGGTGTGCAAGAACCTTGTTTTTAATTATCCGTACCTCAAAAGACACACGAAGATTGTTTTCATAATAATTACCTATAACCACAAACATTTAAAAAAAATAAAGATGGTTTTAGGTAGAACGATTTTAATACATCCAAATGTTGATGTTAATAAAGATTGGATTCCCCACAAGCTGGTTATATTCCGTGATTGAAATTAATACATTTATTTAAGAAAGGCATGTCCGCATTAAGAATACCTACATGTCACAACGTACCATTCGCTCTACCTAATTCCAATATTATAATACTAACCTATTTACTAACATTTTAAAATTATAAAAGCAAAAGATAATAAAATCCTAAACACCTAAATGACCTTAAAAATTATACACTTCTCTGGCAATATTACACGATGGATGTATAAAGCACACAAAAATTCATTTAATCCATGCAGTTATTTTCTAAAAATAAGTCTCAGAGAAACATTAGAATTTCAACTTATATTGGTTGCTACCGATAATGAGAAAATTAACAAGACTGTCTAGATTTGACCCGAGTGAACTAGCTCCTCTCTCGAAAAATAATTCTCCTGTATTTGTTATTAAAGAGGACAGTAGAATTGTTTCACGGAGATAGAAGAATCATTTCTCTTAATGAAACAATAAGAAATAGAAATAAAAGTGCTAGAAGTGGCCACTTTGCCACATTGGCTTTCTATGTCTTACCGATTTAATAAGATTATTAAAAATTCTTCTACCTACGTGGAACAATTCTACTGTCCACTTCTTTAATAAACGCCTTATTTCAGGACACATATATCCCGTTTGTGCACCAAATCTTACGGCGAAAGTGTGAACTACCTATCGGTAGTTCCTCTGTCTACCCCCTCGGGAATTATGGCCACAAAATATCTATATATTTTGTGTTGTAGACGTGAGTTTAGGTAATGTATGTATGTATCACAACCTCATGTTGTGAATACTGAAACTATAAACCAGTTTAAGAACAGATTAGACAGCCACTTACGAAATGTGAAGAAACAGGCTAACCAGCATTAGCTGCCTGCCAGTTAATCCAATAATAATAATACATTTTTTTCGAGAATGGCGCTAGTTTCCCGATGGATACCGCTTTATTGTGCTCCTTTAAAATCATCATTTTTTACGTTTAGTGCACTCTCAAAGGAAAGCCTTGGCGGAGGATGAGTGTGTACATTATAACTGTAGATGATTTCCTCTGCATCCGTCATCCATACCTTGGCTTTGCAGCCAGTCTTCTTTCTAGAGCAATACCAGTGCCTCTTGCTGTGTTGCTGGGAAAAGGTGTACCCTTCGAAGAGGAGCAGGTCGTGTTTCGAAGTCATGGAGCGGATGAAGGAATACTCCTCGGTTATCATTCCTGATGAGTCAGCCACATCTTCTACAACCTCTTCTGCCACATCTTCTCCCATCATCACGATAATTGCTGTGGGTAAGAAAATGTGGTTAGTGAAGAACTTAGTGGATTAGTTTACGGCTAAGTTGTTTGCTAAGTTAGGCTAATAACGAAAGGTATAAAGGGTCGTAGCTTAAGACAAATTTAAATAAAAATACTACGCATTTAAATCAATTTTATTGTACGTGACATAGATCTTATTACAATGTAAAAAAAGATAAAGTAATAAATTTATTTGTGTTGTGAGTATCTTTGTCCTCTTGAACAGGTTTTGGCCGGCCATCGATCATGGTCCAACAGAATACCAGCGCTGTAGGCATTTTTGTCTGCAGCAATAAGCTGAGTTGAAGCCCTTTTCACAATAACAGCAGACCATCAGACATGATTTAGATATTTTCACCTTTGACTATATAATTATTTTATTATATTTATAACTGTTTCTATAAATAAATAATTGTAACTACTAATATTTGTACACCGTGTTTTTTTGGTTATGCATTAACTTTCGACTCTTTACTCAGAACACCGAAGTAATCATTTCCCATATTGTCACATTATTTAATTTTAATAAAAAAATAAATTATATTTTCATACAAACTAAATGCCTTGCTTTAAATTACCTAGTATGCCATACTCTTTATCCGAGCTGGCAACGTCGCATTCAGATTTATTTAAACTTGACAATCATGACATAAGTTAATAATGACATGTGCAAACGAAAGGCAAATAGTTTGTTAGAGTTTTGTTTCAGGACATTTTACGAGCATAAATAAAGACCCTTACACATTGTATAACTCAATTAAATTTCGACTCGAAAACGAAGCGGTTTTGAGGATCACTTCCATTGTCAAATATAATATGTAAAAGCTACAGAACAGTTTGGCAAATTTAATACATATCCTCCGGAACACCTTGTATTGTCATTAATGTACAAACTGGGACCGAAAGTGGATACCTATTTTGCACATATACACAAAACCCATGCCCTTAAGGTAGAATCTACAATGAATTATTTTGGTCAAATACCGGTAAGTTTATCAAAAATATTTATTGTAGATTGTACCGTATCTGTATGTGTTTTGTATTCAATTTTTCATGAGCTACAAAACAGAATTCAGATAGAAACATTCAATGTAGAACTAACTTATAAATAACTTACAATAAATGCAAATCACAGATATAAAAAAATTTACTAAAATTTACAATTCGTCATCGAAATACCAATAAATTAGATAATCAAACTTTTTAATTATAAAAACTCTATCATCATTAAAATTTCTATGAAGTTTTTATATATATACCCTCAGACGTAAGTCTAAATGTCGGTTTTTCATGGCAATGCGTGTTGTCACAATGAGTGACATGGATATCGCTGCTGTCGTACTTTAAGTACACCTTGGCTGTACATTGTTTTGACAACTTTTGCGAGCAATACCAATGCTTCTTGGTCTTCTGCGCGAAGGTAAACCCGTCTACCATTAGCAACTTTCTACCGTTGTTTATTGTGATGAACTGTATGGTTCCTGAAAAAAGGTATCCTAATTTATCACGCTATTCGTGTGGGACTCGTAGCCTAGTTACGAGTACGGTCCGAAAATGATCGTGAAAGTTGAGCAACGTTAGGCGCGGTCAGGATCACGATGGGTGATCACTTGTGGCACATTTTCTATGCCCTTAGTATTTCAGAAAGCAGTTAAAGCTGTCGGTTCCGGCTGCTGCTAAGTCGTAAGAACATTTCAGACTCCGCTCGCGACCTGAACAACTCTGACAGTAGGTTGGCCACTAACCACACGACAAAGAGTTCAGGTGGTAGATCCTGATATGCAGTATCACCTGGGTTGGTACCACCAACCCTCTTAACTATTTCTGCCGCAAAGCAGAAATGCTTGCGTTTCTGTGTTTCGGTTTGAGCTAGCGTAATTTTTGGCACACGAGGCACTCCATCTTAGTCCTCAAGATTAGCAGCGCATCAAAACCCTCTAATAATAATACAGTGAGGTGAGACGTCTTTGGGCGACGGTGACCACATTCCATCAGGTAGCCCGTTTGCTCTCCTGATTTAATTTAAAAAAAAATGAGCGACGACCTGCGCAGGGTGGCCGACAGCGACTGGATGAGAAGAGCCGTAGATCAGGCTCAATGGCGCGCCCTAGGAGAGGCCTATGTCCAGCAGTGGACTAGAGTCAGCTGTTGATGATGATGATGATGTAGTAATATCGACATAGCTCATAGGATTAGCAAGCTGAAATGGCAGTCAAATCTGCCCCAGATCCTACAACGGTACACTTTTTCTTCATTGGACAAGTATGGGATACCCAATGCTAAATAGAGTCATAGAATAAATAAAAAAAGACAAATGTAACGCATTGGAATATTTTCTGTTATGTTGCATTTTTTACTAATAAATAAATTAAATTAAATAATAGTTGGTAGAGCGTCAATCTGCGCAAGATCTGACCCAATTTTTCACTTATTTAATCGACTAGTGTTGCTTCCATCGCTGACTGAATATAATATTCGCTGCTGCTCTACATTTTACAACAGCTATAACAGTACAATCTACAATTTACAGAAATAGTAGGATTCAAATAACAACAATGATATATTGTAAATAATATTTTATTACATTTTGTATTTACATTATACTTTTAAAACTGAATTAGCTGTATAAGACAAAGATGGTGCAGACACAGAAACCAAGTTAAAAATTGAGGAAAACGCAGTTGAAGAATTAAACTTAGTAACAATGTCATAGCGCAGTATATTCAACCCACAGCGCCATCTCTTGAGCGTCTTGTGGTACTACTCCGTGTTAGTACTAACTTTTACGTAGACGCCACCACGAGTTAGCCCATACGTCGGTCGATCATGAGTATGAGCGTTGTCACAGTGGGTCAGTTTGACTTCATCGCCGATGTAAACCAATTTGGCCTTGGCAGAACACTCCTTTGATAATTTCTGTGAGCAGTACCATAGTTTCTTAGTCTTCTTGGAGAATGTGAAACCATCTATCATTAGCAACACTTTGCCGTTGGCTATGTTGATGAATTTTATTTCGCCTGTGAAAATAATTTACATTAAGTGTAATTTTCAAGTCCTATAATCTTTTGCAAACAAGGTGTTATTCATACTTTGAAATAAAAATAAAATCAAAAGGTAGGTACTCATTAATACTAATTTCCTTACTTTTAAACACTTCAATAATTAAAAATACTGCACACAATTTTGTTTTATCTAACAGAGTATTTCGGTTTAAAGAATTTTATTTCTCTTAAGAACATAGTTCACTTACAGAGAAAATATAAACTAAAATAAACAATTTTCCGAAAATATTGTCAGCAATTCGAAAAACTAAATACAGTTCTCAAAAATAAAATGTAACAGAGCAAAGGATGACATGACGAGACTATACATTATTATAAATATATGTTTTAAGTTTGTTTTTAAAACTATTTAAAGATTCACATTAATTGATTTCATTAGGCAGATTATTATATATTGGGTCGTTGATGGTACTATTCTTACTAATTTTAGATAATTACAGTTTTAAGTTACTTTCCGAAACAGCGATCAAACTGTTCAGCTATATCGGGCGCTGTCTCGGGACAGCAGTGAAGCGATTAAGAACTTGTGTTACCCTATAAAGCTGGCGTGATCCTACAATGGGCCGAAGCCTCAATAAAGAAACAGATTATACCAGCTTCATCCACTTGACTCCGTGCAAAGGCGCTCTACTCGAATTGTCGACGATTCCGTGCTCACGACCGATTTAGAGCCTCTCAGTTTAAGGACAGACATTGGCTCTCTCTGCGTCTTCTATCGCGTATATAATGGGGAGTGCTCTTCAGAACTATTTGACTTGGTGCCGTCGTCTACTTTCTTGAATCGCGCTACTCGTCGGCAGCTCAATTTTCACCCGCACTTTCTAAAGCCTTGGAGACA
Source organism: Hofmannophila pseudospretella (assembly GCA_947369225.1). Taxonomy (NCBI): domain Eukaryota; kingdom Metazoa; phylum Arthropoda; class Insecta; order Lepidoptera; family Oecophoridae; genus Hofmannophila; species Hofmannophila pseudospretella. The sequence goes on along the minus strand of OX376321.1, from coordinate 3,275,252 downwards.
CCCAAGGCTTTAGAAAGTGCGGGTGGTAGACATACCACGACCCGTTTTACACGATCGTTTCTGCCACGCACCTGTAAAATGTGGAACTCTCTTCCACCCGACGTTTTCCCGCAGCGCTACGACATGGGATGCTTCAAAAAGAACGTTAAAAAAGTCATCTCACTCCACGGCCCGCAACACACGTGCAATACCCCTGGTATTGCACGTGTCTCTAGGCGACGGTGACTACTTATCATCAGGTGGCCCGCCTGCCTGTTTGTCTTAGCCAATTTATTAAAAAAAAAAGATTAAAAACTATACATTATCAACCACTGACTTTAATATAATAATGCCCACTAGCAAGGCGTCTGTAAACAGGTGGTTCATGATTATGTTGGTTATCATAAAACACAATTTTTGTATATTTATCATTTAGAAACACCCTTGCTTTGCAGTCTCTCATCTTCTTTGAGCAGTACCAATGTTTTTTTGTTACTTTCGCGAAAGAATATCCATCCACCATGAGCAAAGTCCTGTTGCCCGTCAGCGAAATGAACTGGAAATCTGAAAATTGAATTAGGCCTGGACTATACGCGTTCGGATCCTGGCTAGGTTCTTTGCATCCAATCAAGAAGCGCCGACTTCAAGTGCGGGGAGGGCGGAACGCATGTGATTGGTTGCAGCGAACCGAACCGGGCTGGAACAAGACGCGTGTAGTCCAGGCGTTATAATTGCTATGGACATTAGACAACATAATTGTATTTTATGTGAAAGGACTCTATTTCATTATTAATCAAATATACATAAAATAATATATACTTAAAATGTTCAAAAAATACAATAAATAAATAATAATATAAAAATATAAATTAATCGCTATTTCACTTTATTGAAAATTACATCGTTTAATCGATCAGTAAAACAAAAAAATATCTAATAATCAAATCGATACCGAAACACACAAATGTAAATCGGCCTGAACTGACACTTGAACTTGGTACACCTAGGACATTTCATTTTTTTTACAACGTTTCACCAAAACGGTTCAACAAGACGCAAGTAAAGATTTGGTATATTTTATGACAATGGTACACCAGGTATTTTACAACAAGCACCTAATTACTTATTTATCATAATAATTTTCATCAATAATAATTATATTAAACCATAGAACTAAAAATAACTAAACTATATACGAATTAATTCCCCTTCCTTAGTTTTCATAAGTTTTATCGGTGGATGAGAATGTGTGTTTAATATCTTGAGGACTTTCCCAGCATTGAATATGAGACTGGCTTTACATCTAGAAGCGGAGCAACACGCTCTGCCAGATCTTTTTATATAAAATGAATAGCCTTCTACGACCAGCAACGTTTTTCCTTTGCGTGACGTCATCGTTTCGTATCGAAGCTCTGAATGAAATAAAAAATACGTAAGTATATAAATTACATAATAAAAAATATATCAATGGATATTTTTTTTTGTGGAGAGCAGACGAGCAAACGGGCCTCCAGATGGAAATTGGTCACCGTCGCTCATAGAGTATAGACATCCCACCTCATTGTCACTTACTATACTTATAGAGATTATCTCACTTAACTAACATATTGCAAGGCAGTTTTCGATGCGCTGCTAACCCTGAGGACTGTGATGAAGTGCCTCATGATTCGCAGCTGCCTTTCCCACCCTTCAAACCGCGATACTGCAATGGATGCATTACTGCTTTGCGGCAGAAATAGGTAAAAGAATGACTTTGACAACTCCAGGATGACTGCACAGAGGTCATTTGTTTATACTTTTAAACGTCAAAACGCGTAAGTTTAAACTATAAAGTACTGTGTTACAGTATCATGTAAGGATATTGAAAGTATACCCAAGTAGTGGTACTGAATGCGCTTCTTGCACTAGTACCGGGATGCGACATATTTGCCAGTCGATGGAAGGAATTATGTTTCCAATGTCTGCGATTTTGTGAGAAGATAAATGAATGAGTTGTAAGTTGTTATATCTTTGTAGAGATATGATATTGTATTTAAGCTACTGTTAAGATACTATACGATACTTAATGTACGGTATCGTGTCAAGCACATGAATTCACGGTGTCTTAGTTTTAACCGTATTCCTGTGCAATTTTTGTAATAGTAAAATAAAATAAATAATAAATAAAATACGAAGTATTTCCCCTGTCTTGGTATTCACAATTTTCTTTAGTGGGTGATTATGTGTGATGGTAGGATGGGAAAATCGTCAAGATGTTTAAACTTGAAGATTTTCCCATTGTAGTCAAACTTGACCTTAGTTTTACACAAACGAGTGGAGTAAAACGCTTTACCAGATTTTCCTATAGAAAATGAATATCCGTCCACGACAACGTGTTTCCCCTTTGTAACTTTTATTTCGTATTTAATCTACTACATAAACATAAGTAAATAAAATAAAAAAATATAAACAAATTCTGAAATAAAATTTCAATAAGTCATTAATAGGACTAATTGTAAACTTTCGATGGTATCATGTTATATAATATGACAATAAAACTAAGTTTATTATAATTAGAACAACTATTATAACAATCAACAGAATGAAGACGTAACTATAAGTGAAAAACTGTTATGGTTTTTTTTTTCGAAAATTTAATAAGAAATAAATTGGTTTTCTTATTATTTCTTAAGGTTTAAGGTTTAGGCGTATGTGGGACGCCCTAACGGACGACGTCCGGTCGGACATCCCAGATACCGCTGGCGCAATGAAGTGGAGAAGGATCTGCGGGAGCTCCGGGCGCCTGACTGGCTCGAGACTGCGCACGAGAGAGAGCGATGGCGCTCTTTGGTATCGGAGGCCAAGATCCACTTTGGGTCGCTGCGCCAGCAAAGTAAGTATATGTAAGGTGCTATTTCAAAAGTAGCATTTACAGGTACAACAACAGCCCAAAAACCAATTTTTTTCTTATTAAATTTTCGAAATAAACAAAAAAGTTTTTAACTTCGCTGTACATTGACAGTTTTCTATATTTTATTTACCTACATAATCTTCCATATCACAAGCACAGTATAAAGAACTACCTACCCACAAGTGTAAAGCAATGACTTTTTGTATGGAAAATTTACGTAAGAGTTATTTGTTATTTTCTGTAAAGTATATTCAGCCCCCAAATATTTGCCTCTAATATAGTACGTATCAACATCAGCAGCCTATTAATGTCCCCACTGTTGGGGCACAGGCCTCCCCTGGCACAAGGAGGTACGGGCCATGATCCACCGAGCGGGCCCAGTGCTGTGCGGTGGATTTCACACGCCTTCGGATACTTTTAATTTCCTCAGGCATGCAGGTTTCCTCGCGATGTTTTCCTTCACCGTTAGAGCAGTCGCTAAATGTACGTAAGTCTTTGAAAAAATCCGGTAAACCCATTGGTACATGGCATGGTTTCGAACCCGGACCTTCCGCATGGGAGGCCGGCGTCCTAGCCACTGGACTGGACCACCGACGCTCTCGATAGTACGTATCCTATATCCGTATTAATTTTCCTTCCTTGGTTTTCATAATGTTTTTCGGCGGGTGACAATGTACGTTGTTTATCTCGATGACTTTTCCATCAGTGTTCAACTTGAGTTTGGCTTTACAATCATTCATTGTCGAACAATACCCGTAGCCATACTTTTTCATAGAAAAACTGTAGCCGTCCACGATTAGTAATGATTTTCCTCTTTGTGATTTTATCATATCGTATTGAATCTCTGAATGTAATAAAAAAGAAACGTATATCAGAATATTACAAGAAAGGCAATCAATCAATTTTTATCAATCAATCAATCATTTTTTTATATTCCGTAGCGTGGCCAACCAGAAACCATTGTAAGTTTCATCATTCCTATCTGTCTGTTACACAACCCCCCCATTTTTTAATTATATTTTTTTATACGGCCAACACATCGGTATGCCTTTTGGTACGAATGTCAAGAAATCATAACAGAAATGTATTGCGACAGGATTCTACAGAGCACAGCTTTACGTCTCCTCCGCAGTCCACTGTACAGTCGAACGAAACACATCGAGCTATACTCGATGGAACCCTGTCGCAATAAGTTTTTGTTATAATTCTTTGACATTTGTATTGAATGTATCAAATAAGTTAAAACGACAAAGTACTAAGTGTTGTCCATTAAATCCATTAAAAAAACACTACATCTGCAAATCTGTTGAATTTATGGCGGGTTCCCGCCACAACGTCGGCGCATGCGTGCTGCGCGCCTGCCAATTGCAGGAAACAACCGCTATCGCTTTTCATATACTCGCGATGTCAAGCTCGTGTGTGGTGTCTAGACAAATACATCTTTCTCTCCGTCTCACACACCTGCCTTTTATGTCGTGGGCGCGTTCAGCCCCATACTGGAGACCGACGTGATGGCGGGAAGCCGCCATATCAAAAATAAATTGATGAAAGGAACTTTTTTCATTATCTACAGCAGTAGCAACATCATAGTAACAAATGCAATTAATATTTTTATTATATTATCCACATTAAATATCAACATGTTATGTACTTACTTCTAAATAAATCACAGCATCGACCGACAAAGGTTTAATAATTTTAAATAGTTTTCAATTTTTAATAGTAATGTTAACTTTTTACCTAATTAATTAAATCACAAATAATCAACATTAAATTTCATAGAAAATCTTTTTTTAATGATTCGTTTTTACTATTCGTTGTTTCTAGCTACTTTTCTTTTTTGGATCGTACTTTGTATGTTACACAATTGACATAAAGTTCATTACACTATGTACAATTACGTTGCGAATTTCGCTTCCATTCTATTCCGCGGCAATGTAAATTGAGCCTAAAAAGTTTGGGTTGGGCTTTGTACAGTCGACTACAGGTCAACCTACCCAAAACGTCAAAATTTGAGAATCTGAAATCCACCATATAGCTCAGACATAAGGTTGAAATTTAATCGAAGGTTTTTGACAGATGGTATACTTTACCTAGTGGTCGACTGTACAACACATCAAGCTTTGTCCCTCACATTCATACGAATGTCAAAGAATCTCAACAAACACTTATTACGACAGGGTTCCACAGAGTATAGCTTGATGTGTCTTCCACTATACATAGCCAGATAATCAATTATACACACAACTGCTTATGATATCAATTTGGTAATATAATTATTTGCAAGTTATCATTGAAATTAAATACAAATAAAGTCGCCTCGAGGTGTTCTTGTGAATTTCCTCGGTGGATGGTTATGGTTGTTGTCGATTGCAACTATTTTCCCCGCTGTGTTTAACCGCAGTTTTGCTTTGCAACCCGGTTTCCTTATCGAGCAAAACCAGGAATGCTGACCACAGTTGCTGAAGGTGTAGGCGTCAACTATCAAGAGTTTCTTGCCTTTTTGTGACATCATCACGTCGTAATGTACGTCTGTGAAAAGTAGCAATGATGGGGATATGTGATTTTGGGTTCCTTATATGAATAAACTATTTTTTCTACTCCTATTTGGTTTTTGTTGAACATGAAACAACAATCAGTAACACAAACTAGCCATTATAAAATACGTTTTTTTACATTTTGATACGAGCGAAAGATTTAACTAAAGCTCTGTTTTTTACAATGGCTGTAATTACGTGAAAAGTGCATAAACGACTATTATCGGATTTAGATATTTTTAACAATTATTTCTAACATCGATACAGATAGGTCTTTTGATAGACTTGTTCTCAAGTCCTATCCTTCCCAAGACAGGCAGCACACAGTCAACACGAGCTGAGCTCAGAGATATTGCATGTGGTTCTAAGCTAAGGTGACCACTTACCATTCGATGGCCCGTTTGGCTGCTGATTTTTTAAATTTATTTAAAAAATAACATTATTTTTCAACATATAGAATTTTACGAAAATTATAGAAGTAACTTAGTAAATAATTAACGGTTACGCATTACAAAAATGAATTTTTATTTTATTTTATTTACGTAGGTTTACCTTGGAGCCTCGATTCAGTTTCCCAACAATACCTCCAATATTTGTAAACTCACCAAAATTAATTACATTTAAAACGACCGAACAGACCGCTGTGAGTCGTTTCTACGAATTTCCTCGGTGGATGGCAATGGTCGTTATCAATTGCAACAATTTTTCCTGCTTTACTTAAACGCAGTCTGGCTCTGCAACCCGGCCTTTTGATGGAGCAAACCCAGGGGTTCTTCCCTCCAGTGCTGCTGAAGGTATATCCGTCGACTACCAAGAGTTTCTTGCCTTTTGGTGACATCATCACTTCATAATGTAAATCTACATCTGTGAAAACATGTGAATAGCGTATAGCGTTAAATCTAAAAAAACTGAGTAAGAGAAATCGATTTTTGTCAAAATCATGGTACTTACAGTACAAACAAATTCGTGTGCTTCAGTTAACAAATAAACGTTTTTCTATTTCTATACAAATCTCGCTAGTTGAGGCCTTTTTCCAACTGGAAACAATTTTCTGACAAACTACTGATGCGATAATGGCTTGAGACTGAGGCGCAAGAGTCGCCGGTTCGAATCCACCTTTAGACTATTGTGGTGGATCACACCTAGTACAGGCATCTTAGCCTATTTAGAATAAGAATATTGGTAATGTTGGTACATTGGTAATATTGGTATTATTAAAAATATTGGTAATGTGTAAACATTACCAATGTTTTTAAATACAATAATTTTATTACAGAAAAAACAAATACTACATTTAATTAACTTAATTATACAACAAAAAAAATTACAAGCTGTAAAAAGTTTCTTGCGCCGCTTCTTTCCTTTCAGCTATAGCACCTTACGAAGCGGTGGTAGAGTAAAAAAAATGACGCAAAAATGTCTATAAGGTACTTACTTACAATAAAAACATTTTGATTTGATTATTTCTAAACGTTTAATACTATTACATAAACATAACAGAAATAAAGCTATAAATTAACACCGACTACACATACTGCCCAGTTTTAATTTAAACTTTCTAGGCAAGTGACTGTGAACGCCCAAATACTGGATAATCCTTCTTTCCGCTACAGTGATCTTAGCTGTGCAGTATCTATTTGAACAGATCCAACGATTGGGGTGACCTCTGATTGAGAATGTGTAACCATTAAATAATATCATGGTTTTCCCATACCGTGACTTCAGTTTCGTAATGTAGTCCTAATTGTAATAAAAAAATATAATTTAGTATATCCTAATCCCGAAGTGGGAACTACCTATGACCACCTTCATCATATGATGATATGATGAAGGTACCTATGATGATAGGTAGGTACCACTTTTCACCGTATGATTTGGTGGATAAAACGTGATAGGTGGCGAGCCTATCGCCGTCTACTATATAGGTGTAGAATAGTATCCACTCCAATCTCTTAGTCGCCTCATAAGGCACCCACGGGTAGAGTTGGGGTGGTGCTATTCTTTATGGCGGGCACGACACGGCACTACACAACAAAAGTTGTGTTTACGTAAAAAATATTTGCTAATCCGCCTTAAATAATACACAAATTACATTTCGAAAGAGATTTGTGCCGTTTTGAGAATTTAGTTGTGTTTTTAACAGTGCATCATAATGAAATTTTGTTGTCATGAAATACGTTTAATATGATTTATACATAAATAACATTTTATAAGAAATATTACATCAAATACAAATTATTATCGTGGCTCTAGCTTTAGCACACCATACCTAAAAGGAAAGTGTAACAATATTAAGAGAAACTCTGTAACTACCTAACTCAAGGGGTTAACGTTTGCGAAACTGTAACACTCCTGAAAAAAGTAATTTCTCCTAAATTAAGGCAATTAATGAGCGCCACTCATTAAATGCCTTAATGTAGGAGAAATTACTTTTTTTTGCTTTAGTTTTGCTCGGCAAATAATTCATGAAATGATCTTCAAATACTTCCCACAAGAGTTCACAAGATACTTAGGCGGCGCGTGAGAATGGCTAAGGTTCAGTTCGCATGGTACTATATGCCCTAATTTATCTAGTTTCACTTTAGCTCTGCAGCCTCGATCTTTTTTGGAGCAGTAGAAATTCTGTGTCTGGTTACTTCTGGAAAACGTGTAACCATTTAGCATCAGCAAGTGATAGCCTCGTTGTGTCTCGATAAACTTGTATTCAAGACCTGTAAAACAAGACTGTATACATGTTTCGCTAGATAATAAGGTTTAATTATTTCAGAATTGGAAACAACCGTTTCTCCGGTAGTTCAGTTTGACAGACAGAAAAGTTTTCCAAAATCATTATATTCTATCAAGAAAGGCTTTGTCTTGTACACGGCAAGGCCGAGGTCCAGGGGAATAAATACGAATATTTACCTACAACGCCAGAACTACCTTGATCATCAACATCATAAGAATCTGTCTGAAAATTGTCAGCGGAACTTCTTGCGGAAAGAAAAGATGGATGCTTGATAAATACAAACTCAATAAAGTAAAATCAGTCATTATCTTTAACTACAATTTACTAGTCATTGGTACAATTTAGGTCCACGAGATCATGCAAACGCAACTAAATTAAACGCTATGTATGGTATTTAAAAAAACAAGATCTTCTAAGACACAGAGTTTTAGAGCATTTTTTACACGACCATTTACTCTTGAGGTGGCAAACGGCACAACGTAACTGCTTTGCAAGCGTTACCGGATAATGACCTGATATGTTTCGAGAACCTTCGACCAAAGACCATGCAAGTGTCTTGTCGAAATCATCATCTGGACCTAGAGCAAGAAAAATATCACTCCAATTAGAACTCTATAAAATAATAACTCTAAATTAAAAATCCAAGAATCCCCCGACTTACCATTGTGGAGATGAATCCCGTTACTTTACGAGGCCAACTTCACAGTACACCTGCAATATGAGATAATCCTACAATGTTTTACCACTAGAGGCGCCAATAGCACAATAGGATATTTTCCTGCAGCAACAGAAAAATAAGATATTTTGCAAACAGATAGTTAACCCATGACCACCATTTTGCTTTGCTTTGACATCACCTCAGGGTTGCGATTACTGCTTCTTTGTTTACGTTTTTTTTTTTGTTTTTACGAAGTATAGTCGCAATGCTTTGTGTTTTATGTCCTATTAGCCATAATCCTATCTTAATAGGATCACGGTTCTGTCTTAACAGATACTATAATATATAGATACTATATATTATAGGTGTATTTCACATGATTGTTGTGCGAATAGGTGAATCCGTTGCGCACGAGTTGATTCTTGCCACAAAGTCGGTACGAAAATGTAACCTCACCCTGAAAATAATAGTAAATAGCGCGGGAAACAGCAAAGATGTATAAGAAAATAATTAATAAAAATCACTCATACCTAAATCATTGGTATTAACAAAACTATCATTCTGAATTAGAAACAAGTTTAATGCATACACATTTATTACGTCGAACTTTTCAACAATCTACACTTTACTTAGTTTAATGAGATTGATTACTTTGTGACTTAGGACGCGCTACTATGATTAGTTCCTACTCACATCGGTGTATAACGCGCTATTGAAATTTTCCTGGGACTTCGCATATATACGAGTTCCAAAACATCCATAGTTGGACCAGGACATCTGGTCACCAGGCAGAACACCCCGCCTGGTGGAAGATCTTCCCTTTTCCCTTTCATACAACTGACATTACGTCATTCCGTGTCCTCATATAGCGCGTTTCTACAACTTCTTTAATACGTGTAGTTAATTTCTCTCTACCTTCCTCCCAAGGGACATAACGTGAAGATGATGTATGTATGTTTCAGAGTTCAAAAAATCCAATATTTATAATAAGCAGTGATCGGAGTATGTAGAGCTTTTTCGGGTCAATGTCCTCAAAGCTTATATTAATATGGATATGATTTCGGGATCCCGTTTTAAGTTATCGAGCAAATGTTGTAAATTACTTTTATAAACCTCGCCCTTACTCGGCGGATAACGATTTTTTTTAAATAGTGAACTTACGAAGAAGTTAAAACACTACCATAGGTACACTAGCGCCATGAATGTTAAAAAAAAATATTTCGCCACCAATCTTAAATGTGTATCAAAACAAATATAACGTTAAAAATCCCGGGATTATTGGGCATACTTATCCATATTATGACCGTATGTGGCAAGTACCAAAAACAGCTCTACCTACTCCGATCACAGATAATAAGTATCGAATAATTATGACACACTTAAGTAATTCTTGCTTAAAATGCAACAATAGTAAATTTTATGTGCATACAGTATAAATTAGGCTATTTCGGTCTTAGCTATATTATGGTTTTTCGCGTACATCAAAGTGATTATAATGACATTTATTTTACATTGTCTATGGTTTCGGTTATTCTGCAGAACCTTCTAAGGGGTAAGGGAATGAACTAACTACTATATAATTATTTGGCTTCCTTGAATAAATTCGATTTTTTCGACGATTTAGATCTATATTATATATATAATTCACAGGTAGTCTTTATTACACTGTGCCTCAGGCTGTTTCGTTTGATCCATACTTTCTGGGACACCCTGTAGATAAAAGGTCTAAATAACGATAATTATCAGCAAACCTTGGTATGTCATAGGTTACATTTAGTTCAATTTCAGATATAAACCAGATTTAGTTACTAAATAGTTAGGCGGTGGATGATGGTGGTCCTGAATTACCACTTGTATTCTCCCATTCGCATCCAACTTCACTTTACCCCTGCACTTTAAAATTGCATCCTTCCTTTTGGAACAATAGTACGTATTTTTTGCATGATTGTTTTCAGAAAAAGTGTAACCGTTGAGCATTAATAGTGGTCCGCGACGAGTCGATATGAATTTGTAAGACAATCCTGCAAAAAATATCTAAATGGAGACAGTACATACAACAGCGCAACTAATTTTTCAATCTATCCTTCAATGTTAAAACGGAATTTTGAAGGGTTGGTATCCTTTTATCAGGATTTTAATACTGATTTTATTACAATACTGAGATATAGATTTTAATACTGACTTTATAACAATACTGAGATAAAGATGTGGAGTTGATTCTCACATGCAATTTCAACCAGTTAAGAAAAGACATGAAAATTAAGTCAAACAGAAAAAGACAAAAAAATATATACTTAGAGTATTCTGTTCCAGTTAAATGAAACCGCTTTTAAATATTTTAATAAAGATGTAATTCTACAAACGATAAGTTCTTTTATTCTTTATTGCAGAGAAAGGTGAACGCACATTATTAATTCACAGTTAGAACTCAGTTAATTAAATTACACAAAGTTTTGCAATGATAAGAGTAAGAGAGTTATATCCACTCCTTTACAACCTATTACTATTCTATGAACATAATTCCTAGCCTTCCGCACTATCGCAAAGTTCCATGTCCTTCTTCTTAATAATAACAACACTGTATTCGTCATCGTCATCGTCTTCCGTCTGTCCATGCTCATCCTGGTACCCGATGTTCATCATCAGATGCTTAACCTTGAAATGTTCAAAGAGAACATGTTGCTCGTTACCGGAACACGTTATGATATCTCCGCATTTTTTACATCTGTATTGGCCATCGGTTTGCTTAGCGAAATAGAACTTGTCAAAACTTATAGGTGGATTATCTGTAACAAGACAATTATTGATTTCATTATTTATTCCATCTATCTTCTACATCATATTTCTCCTTCGTTTTCAGTCGGTTTCTGCCCACTGCTGGGTATTGGCCTCTTCCTTTAATCCTTGTATCTAATTATACTGTATGAATTCAATTAAAACACGTCCTCTCTAAAAATTGTAACACAATTATATTTCAAAAAACTTACGTTCATTTTCCTTCATATACTTCATCATGATTTCGTATTGCGTCTTATGTTTTCCTCTGATATGTCGCTTCAAATTGCCAAAACTGCCTGGGAAGATAGACAGCTGCTTTTTGCATGTTATACATACATACACGTGATTGTATTCTATAACATCGAAGAAATTCCATATCGGATTCTTAACTTTATCTGAAACATAATTTTATAAGAAGTTGTTAACGTTCATTATTATTAATACAATATGAGTTTAGCATATAAATGTAAATTTTTCATATAACTATACGATAGATTTTAAAAATATAAACACGATCAGTTGATTTTCAATAATTACAGTAAAATCAGATATCTAATACTTACTTTTCCCCATTACAATTTTGTTGCAAAGGAATTTTACTTTCTCTTCAAATTCAGGATCTAACTCAGATAATGTTCCAATTCCTTCTTGCTTATCAGAATTGTCCTCATGAATATTCATAAATATTTCTTCAACTATTACATCTTCACGGCCAATAACAGCTTCTTCCTCAGTATGTTGTTCTTCTTCTTCACGTAGACTAGCTCTTCGAGCATCTAAAGATTTTCTAGCTTCTTCTATATACTCATCTAAGTAATTCTCAACATCTTCCTCTTTTTCTACTTCTTTCGTTCCACATTTTATTTTATTCATTTCCTTATAGTAGATGTAAGGATGTTTGTTTCTTATGTGGCGTTTCACGTTAATAAACAAACCATTACTACTAATTCCTGTCTCACAAATATTGCATTGAAACCTTTTGTCACCAATTTTATTTACATATTTTTTCGCCCAGTTAGTACCTTTTGACTGTAGGATCATATGTTTCGACTTAGTACCTTTTGAGTGGAGGTCACGGGATTTTGCTTTTTGTGGTGTGCCTGTTGATTTAAAATGTAGGTATGTAAGATTACAAAACTAATTATAAGTTACAATAAATAAAGACGTCGTTTTACATTGTTAACTTACTCTTATCACCACGTAAACGACAATGCCGCATTTGCTGGTATATATTTGGATGTATTAATCGCATGTGCCTGTACATGTTTTTACTCATCTTTTTATCACACAATTTGCATAGTATCGTACTTTCGTCCACCTCCTCGAAGAAATGCCACACATAACTTGTCTTACGATCACCTTGAAACAACATAAGGGTAAATAATTATATATAGTTTCTGAAATATGTATATAAGATAACAGTACATTATTTTAACGATATTAACGACTTTGTAAATAGTTACAGAAGAAAAAATAACTGCGGTATAAGTTCAACTATTTATTATTCATCTTAACATTACAAAATTGACACGAATAAATCTAAAACATTCTATCTAAAAACGGGATAAGTACTCCGCTCTCCAACAGAACTATCTGTTCGTCCCGTTCGCGGTGGAAACAACGGGTTGTTGGGGGGCGGAGGCGAAACAATTCGTGACAGAGATTGGCCGTCGCCTCAGGGAGAGGGGCTGTGACCCTCGCTCCGGGTCGTACCTGGTGCAAAGGTTGGCCGTAGCGATACAACGCGGCAACGCCGCGAGCGTTATTGGCACCTTTGCACCGGGGACGACAAGGGGCGGGCTATTTGAATGACACATAATTGTTTTATTATTAAAAGATTATTATTATTATTTTGACATGTAACTCAAACATCCTATATACATATATGTACAGAAAGTTCTCTGAAGTTTTTTGATGACGATAATGACCCAGTCTGATGTGAGCCTTCCATTAGTCCTTTCGCTCTGGGAATCGGGAACAAATATTTCTGAGCAGTACAAGGTTGTTGCCCCTCCTAGTTAAGAGAAAATCTAAACTAAACTTTATTCACAAGAGTCAATTAAACAAGAGTCTGTTAAGTAATTATATACATTTTACCATTTGATCAAACTGGTTTACAGTCGTTCAGGTGGATTCTCTGGGGAATTTCGTTAGGATATCCTAGTGAACTGACTTCACCAAATGATTTATTAATAAAGTTTTTTTCTTTCCTTCAGTAGCCTAGTCTTACATACTTTCCTTCAGTAGCCTAGTCTTACATACTATCAAATTTATTTACACGTCCTTAACAATAACAAAACTGAATCCGTCAACGCTCTCATCAATCTCTTCATCTTGGGAAGCGATGTCCCCCAAATGCTTCTCCTTGAAGTGTTCAACAAGAACTTCTTGGTTATCGCCGGAACACGATAAAACATCGCCACAATTTTTGCATTTATACTGCCCGTCGGTTTCCTTATCAAAGTAGCACGTCGTGTTGGAACTTGCAGGTTCATTTTCTGTAATACGGGATCATTAATTACAACATCTATCATTTCTACTATATATCGGATATAAAATTCTATACGATTCCGGTTCTGTCATACAGGAGTAGAAATTAAATAATTTAACAACTTTACTGAGGTTTCATCGAAATGTCTTTGTGATTTGGCATTGGTACCTATAAGGATACCATTATTTAATTTCAACTCTTATTTCACTGAATATTCTGATTATAAAATTAGAGGTGCGAAAAGAAGATAAGTATTGTATATTTTACTTGTACCAAACTTACGTTCTTTTTCTGATAGGTACTTCGTCATGATTTCATATTGTTTCTTATGTTTCCGACTGATATGTCGCATCAAATTTGAAAATCTACCTTGGCTACTAGATAGCTGCTCTTTGCATGCTAAACATTTGTACACACGATTATGTTCCAAAACACTGAAGAAATTCCATATAGGCTTAGGTTTCTTGGCTTTATCTGAAATCATAAATCTCTTTTTAAAACATAATAGTTACAATAGTTATTGCTAAAGCATATTTGGGAACACAGATAAGACGTCCTCGTCCAGTATCCCAGTTCGTCCCAGATATCGATGGAAAGACGCGGTGGAAAGTGACCTGCGTGAGCTACACTCCGACAACTGGAGGGAACTGGCTCTAAATAGGGATCTGTGGCTGTGGCAGTGGCGTCCATTAGTTGAAGAGGCCAAGATCCACTTCGGGCCAAGATTCACACATTGTTGGCTAGTATAAGCTCTATCACACATGACTGATCAGGTAGTAATTTCATTATAACTCAGAAGATACCCAAAAATTTAAGTAAGCATAGGAGAATTTTCAATATTGCCAATGTAATTATACCTAATATTATTCTATTTAATTATATTATTTTATTTAATTAGGTACATCTTCTTGTACTTACTTCTTCCTGCTACATCTTTATTACAAAGATATTTTATTTTATTTTCAAACTCAGGATCTTTCTCAGATAATGTTTCAATCTCGTCGTGTTTATCAACGTTTTCTTCATCAACATCCGTCATTATTCCTTCAATAATCATTTCATCATGGGAAATAACGGATTCAGCCTTGATATTTTGTTCTTCTTGATGCAAACTAGATCCTCGATCTTCCAAAGATTTTTCAGTTTTTTCTATATACTCATCAAAGCAATTCTCAGAATCTGACTCGGTTTCTTCTTTTTTTATGCCAGTTTGTATTTTATTAATTTCCTTGTCAAATATGTAAGGATGTTTGCGACTTATATGACGTTTCATATTACCCGAGGAATAATTACATCTAAATATTATATCACAAATAATGCACTGGGTTCTATTATCGTCAATTTTGTTGACATAATTCTTCCACCAGTTAGTACCTTTTAAACAGTCGTCACTAGAATTTCGTGGTTTACCTGTTGAATAAAGTGTACGTCTGTGAAATTAAATTTTCGGAATAACTACAATACTAGTAATAATAAAGTTTTACGTTAAGGTCAAGATATCGAACAAAAAGGTACTTACTCTTAGCGCAACGGTTCCAAATTTGCTGCACATGCTTGTATACTTTGAGATGATGTAATCGCATATGTCTTGACATGTTCCCCTTAATTTTTCTATAGCACAGTTTACACTGTAAGGTGGTTTTGTCTAATTTCTTGAAGTAATTCCATAGGTAACTTAGCTTACGTCCTCCTTGGAACAAAAGAAAGGGTAAATCATAATTTCTTTAGATTTCTGAACACTTTCTGCAGCAAGAGATCTGTTTGAAAGAAGGGATCATATTACATTTAGACATCCTATTATTATAGAAACATTTTACATAGAGAAGAAAAAATACTTTGCATTGTGAGTAATATTATTGCTTACCTGGAATCGGAAATGAAATAACATCATACAGTTAACAAAGAGTCACTTTATTGTACACAATTACAGGAAAATTACAAATCACAGGAATAGTAGCATTATATGTACAAAGGCGGCCTTATCACTTAGGGCGATCTCTTCCAGGAAACCTCTGAAGTGGACATTAGACAGATTAGTGACAGTGTAGTGTGAGATTAACTATATATTTCTTATAAATAGGCTACGATAAGCAAACGGGGCACCTGATGGTAAATGGTCACCGTTTCCCATCAGGCTTTTATGTTGCCGGTCATGGAGGGAAAGGATTTTTTTAATGCTTTTTTTACATATAAATGGAGTAAAATTCATACTTTCAAATATTGCCCCGACGGTGTTACAATATACGCCGGTGGAGCATGCGAGTGAGCGCAATCTGCTTGTCTGATCTTTCCATCTGGACCAAGTCTGACACGAGCCTTACATCCATAGTCTTTCTTGGAACAATAGTAATTCGAAGTTAAGCCATTTTGAGAAAACGTAAACCCATTGAGCATGAGCAGGTTCTTGCCTCTCCTAGTCGGAATAAAGCTGTATTCGTAAGAGTCTGAAAGAGGTCATTATACGTATTTAATTATTCTAATACTAAGTGCTAATAATTGACAATAGGTCAGTAGAAAACCATGACCGAAGGTCAACAATACCCAATCAAAAAACATCATAAATATAATATAAACCGTATATGTTTTCCGCGCACATAAAATTGAAAATTGACAGATGATATACTTTAGTCAGTGGTCGTTTGTATCAATGATTTTTTACGGCTAAGGATAACATTAAAAGTTATTTTGCAACCTGCAATCTTCTGAGAAAAATAAAAGTTTTGGAAGGCATACCTACCTACTAAGTCCAACTCAAATGCAAAGAAAGCTATGAGGTGAAACAAACTAGATACCTAGAGTATAAATATTGAAAAGTGTATAGATTACAATTTAAGTCTTAAGGTGTGTGTGTGTAATCCTAAAATGTTTTTTATTTGTCACAATAAAAACATGTCAGTTACACCTTTATAAAATTACATCACTTATCTTCTATGTTAAAAAAATAAACAAATAAATGACTATACCTACTTATTTCAAATCTAATTACACTATTGATTACAATAATAAGTCTTGGCAATATGTAAACAATTATAAATGCTTAATTAAGAGAGTAGAAAGTCTTATTCAGGATTGACTAATAAAAGCGCAAGCTATACATGTTGTTTTTAAAATTAGGTGCAAAAATTAATGATTAAGCGAACTTTCGCAACGTAATTGTACATAGCATAATGAACTTTATGTCAATTGTGTAACATACAAACTAAATACGAGCCAAAAAAGAAAAGTAGCTAGGGGAATTCTCGAGAATGCGCGAGGATTCCCCGGAAGACGCGCGACCTCTTTTTTGGCTCGTATTTAGTTTGTATGTTACACAATTGACATAAAGTTCATTATGCTATGTACAATTACGTTGCGTTGCGTAGCTCTCGGGTTAACTGTCAACTCGACTTTCGCGCAAGTCAGCCTAACTGATTTATTGTCAATTTATAAAGCGTTCTAATAATTCATACATTAGAACATATTCTGTCCCGTTGTGTATCATAACTCTAGAAAGAGATGTTACTAGACTTAAGTTAGCCAAATTTTTAAGGATGTTATAAGCAATTTATAGGTGGTCGTTATTTACAGGTCTTATTATCTAGTATGCTGCAAGACGGTCGATAAGGCATAAAAGCCTGGTTGCACAGTGCAAGCTGCTAACCTGACAGTAGACAGCTACTGCCATCGGTAACTCGCATGTCAGTAGTTCGACTCGCCTCGGCCGGTCACACAATGAGAGTAGCCGATATTGCGATTAACCACAGTCACTGTCCTAGACAGCAGTGATCTCCATGATGACGAGCTACTGACCTTACGCAAAATCGTGCTAGTGACGTGCGAGCTGCTGCCTTGTGACGTGGTAGGGGAAGGCGAGTGGCGAGTGAAAACAAAAAAATGTTATAGTAACTCGGATGCTAGTTACTAACCTACTCGTACATGACAGTAACTCGTATGATGCGGTCACACGCTGCGAGTAACTGACCAGGTTAGCTCGCACGCTAGCCCGCACTGTGTAACCTAGGCATAAGGTATATTAGAGACCGATATGTCTTACTTATCGATACATTGTAACGACATTGTTACTTTATTGTAATTTAAATGTTGTTTGGTTCAATAAATATTTTTGTATTTTCTTTTTTTTGGATTTATAATTCAACCGCAAAGCAGAAATGTTTGAGTTTCTGTTTTGGTTTGAAGTGTAAGAGAGCCAGCTTAATTACCGGCACACGTGGCACTCCATCTAACTGCTCAAGGTTAGCTCAAACTCTCAGACAAAATAAAAAGTCTTATTTTGACTGATAATAGGTACAATGAGGTAGGCTCGTGTGCTCTCCTTTTTTAATAAAAATATAAAATTGGCCGTTAGTCATTCATTTTTACATGGAGAATAGCATATTTCGGTCGTTCGTGTATGTGGTTTCGGTTGGCTTCGATAATCTCGCCAGTTTGTCCCAATTTGATTCGCGCTCGACATTTGGAGTTCTTCTTAGAGCAATAATAATTACGGGACATTCTACTTTGGGAATAAGTGTATCCGTCGATCATTAGCAGTCTTCTTCCTTTTCCAGTCGAAATGAACTTATATCCGAAAGCTGTAAAGTATACGAGTTATTCGGTTATATAGAGTGTTATGTTTAGATTTTTAAACGTTTTATAATTATTTTGTAATTCTTTCTACAGCGGAAATAGCAATCTTAATTCGACTTACCTGAGTGTTTCATAAAGATGGATAATAATGATCATTAATGCGAAACATAATTTATTTATTACTCAAGTAAAATACATAAGTTTATTAATAGTACTTTAGTTTATTATTTTATATTTACATGATAAATTCAAAGCCCTGCGCCTGGGCCCCAATTTGGACACCAAATCGCATTCTGTTGACGCATAACTCTACCACTGCCACCATCAATTTACTATCGATCGGACAAAAGTACCTCGGGAGGAACTTATGTTCGATCGTTATATTTGACCGTTGAAGCGTTTTGTTACTGTTCAACTGCGATTCAGTATAAACTAAACGTTTTATTAGAATGCACAAATACGTTACTGTTCGATCGATCGTTGACTCGATCAGAACTTAACTGAAATTGGATCGTTAGTGGATAATAGCATACGAAACACGTCATAACGATGCAGTTTAGATTCTATTTAGTTACTTTGTATTTAGTGGAATCGATCTCCTGGTACGACAGTGAATCGATCAAAATACGTCCGTATTTCGTTCGTAATCACGTCACTTTGGTGGCGTGGCTTATCAGCTCGCCCGCGTCACCATTCTATCTTTATTTATTTATGTGGTGATATGACTTAAGTACTCAGTGTAGGTGAAATTGTGTTAGGTCAGCACATTCGCTACACCAAGGGACTGGAGTTGTAACTTTGTTTAAGTTTGATATATTTCCCTGAAGATAACTGCACGTAAACAGGCGGGTCATGAACATGATCAACCACTGCCTTTTCTATCGCTCCATTTTGCCCAAGTTTGATTCGGGCCCTGCATTTGGAATTTTTCTTAACACAGTAGTAGTTTTGACCACCACCTGGTGAATACGTATATCCATTGTACAATAGTAACTTCTTTCCCTTTTCATTCAATATGATTTTATACTCTGTAACAACAACTGATGTATTATTTACACATAGAGCTCAATTTTCTTGTTTAGAATAAAGGGCACATATCTTATAAAATAATTTATAACTAATATTTTGAAAATATTACAATCAAGTCCTTAGGCGCGGCGAATTCCTGAACAAAGTGGTCAAGACGCGCGCTCCCTCGCTACACTCCGCCACACACAACACACACTAATCACCACATACCATACACACCTTCACCCACCCTTACTCACCTTCCCACGCGGACTGGTTACTGGAAATAACTGTTATGATTATTATTTTATTTTTCTGTATTCTTGAT
This sequence comes from Hofmannophila pseudospretella, assembly GCA_947369225.1. Taxonomy (NCBI): domain Eukaryota; kingdom Metazoa; phylum Arthropoda; class Insecta; order Lepidoptera; family Oecophoridae; genus Hofmannophila; species Hofmannophila pseudospretella. The sequence goes on along the minus strand of OX376321.1, from coordinate 3,255,289 downwards.
CCGTGTCCTTTACTGTTATATATATTTTTCTGTTGTACATCTTAATTGGCCTTACTCTCTTTTAATATAAGTATATTGTTTAATGTGTTTGTGCTGTGATGAATCGTAATAAAATCAAATTAAAAAAAGTTTTTGATGATCATACATACATACATACATAAACTTACGTCTAAGACCGCCTAGATTGTATTAATCGTTGTGTACGCGTTATATCACACTAATTTTGTGCAAAAAAGAGTATTCATTCCTCATTCATTCTACAACACAAAATATATAGTTACTTTGTGTCCATAATCGACGGGATAGACAGAGGAACCAACGACAGGTAGTTCCCACTTTTCCCCGTAAGATTTGGTGGACAAACGTGATAGGTGACAAGCATATCGCCGTCTACTAGGTGTGAAACTGATCACTTAGTCTTTAACCCTCAAGCACCAATGTTTAGGTACAACACATGTTCACTGAACAAAAACAACTCGTAGAATAAAATTATTTAGCACTATTTTACTAGCATTATTTTTCACTTCTGCTGACCCTATTAATTTACGATACTTTGTAATATTGTCCTGAAGGTGTTTGTAAACACACTGGTGGTGGATGAGTATGATTGTAATCTGCGTTAACAATTTTTCCTTTATCATCTAATAAACCCTAGCGCGACACTGCCCCGACTGTTTTTTAGAGCAGTAATGATCAGTGCACGTTTTTATTACATAATAACTATTACAGATAGGTGTAAACCTACTTTCTGTTTTGTAACAATGCTGTATGTACTTATGGTTAATTAAAAAGGAATAACTAACAAAGTAATTTTAAATAATTGTTAATTAATATATTGACTTTGATTAGGTATTTGCATAATGATTTAGTGCAAGTAATTAAATAAACAATAATGACTATGAAAATAATAATATAATTTTATAACTTTCGAACAGTATGACCTAACGCATCAACATATACGTATATGCACGATCTAGTGATGGCATGACCTAATGCGAGTACTCCAAAGAAATATACCTGAATTTTAGACAAAAAAAACAGGCAAATAAAAAAAAAATTATCATCATAAACTAAGCTAAATCTTTGATTTGTAGACCTTTATACAAACAAAAACTACTGGAGTACTTTATTATTTCTTCAAATTACATAAAGTTTTTCACATAAGTACTCAACTCTCTTGCATCAAAGGCACAGATTTACTATTGAGTGAAGGGATAGATTAAAATGTTTGAATCCACTTCCAATAATAAGATTATCTTATTATTTTGTCACTTTGTAATACTGTCCTGAATGTGTTTGTACATAATGTGGAGGTGGATGTGTATGGTTATAGTCTGCTGTAATAATTTTCCCATTCTCACCTAATTTAACCCGAGCCCGACACTTTGCTTGACTCGACTTTTTAGAGCAATAGTAGTTATTAGTCTGTTTCATTTGAGAAAATATGTAAGGGGGGTCACCAACTTCTAGACCTCCAAATGTCAAACTCACCTGCACGTGGTGCATCCTGCCGATTAACGAACGAGTCCCTGGCGACCGACTAGTGGCGGTATAACCACTCAAATTCTGGCTGGGTCAAAATACCAGAAGCACGATGACGGGTAGCAGCGTCATCGGGGCAAGCGACCCGGCTACTGCGATCGCCAACCCGCAGGCCTAGCGTGGCGATTATGGCATTACCTCCCATGGATAGTGCACAAAGAAAACGGCCCCCAGTTCCCTGCCGCCTCACTATCTGCGCAAGCCACCTTGCGCAACCTTGGCAGCGACTGGATGAGAAGAGCCGAAGATCGGGCTCAATAGCGCGCCGTGGGAGAGGCCTATGTCCAGCAGTGGACTAGAGTAGGCTGCTGATGATGATGATGATTTGAGAAAAAGTATAAGCATTGACCATTAATAGGTGTTTCCCACGTTGCGTTGGTATCAATTTGTATCCATCATACTCTGAAAAATAATTAATTATAACAATAAACTACAGATTTTAAATCCATAGAAACAGTACTAAGGATTTAAAATCTATAGTTTATCTGTAGTAAATTTAGACCACTCTTGGCTCCTGCTGAATATACCTTTATACAGGCCTAATTTTTATGTATCTACTGTCTTTTTCAAACATGATATTGGCAGAATCCCCAAATTCACTGTGGAGTGATAAACTCAAAATTTGAATTGAAGCGTAATAAGTCTTAAATTGGTATCTTAATAGTGTTTTTTAATTAAATGGTAATAAGTAAAATTATTATTGGTCAGTACTTTTCTTATGTAAGTAAATAATTTGCATGTGGAATTTGTGTATGAAATACATAAATACCAACGGAAATCATGTACTCACAAAGACCAGAATATTAAAAAAAATTTTGAATTCTAATAAAACTCAAGTGGGTAATAATCCTTTTGTATCAAAACTAGTGGATTGTGCACCTATTTTTGGCATCTAGACAATATGTGTAACTTATGTACTAGACATAATAACTAGAATAATACACATTCAGTGATAGAAGAAACTGGAGATGCGCAGAATTGTACTCCAGACATAGTTTGAATGAAAACTCAAAACATTGTTCATTCAAACAAGAACTAGATAATTCTCTTAAATCAAATTTAATAAATAAAAGGTTTGTAAATTAAAATTGGTTAATATATTTTAAAATATATTTATTCTTATTCAAGAAAATTGTACTAACCAGGTATTTTTATAATTCTCTACATATAAAGACCTTATAAACATAGTTTTAAATAATTAATGCACATTAAAAAGCAACTGAACAACAATACCATAATAACAAAATCTTGGGGGTTGATATAAAACCCATATGTTTCTGGTTATATGTTAATGTCAAAACCATGATCTAGTAGAAGACAAATTTAAAAAATCCCGTTTTGCTGATATAGAAAAGTATATACACCGCCAGCCTCGTTGGGACACTCCCTGCAGGGAGCGACCTGGGCCAGATCTTTTACTTGTAAAATAGTTAGGTATATTGTAATTTTAGCTTAAGTATGTATTTTAGTATTACTTTATTTTGAATGAACTCTTACCTAAAGTTTGGTACTTGGAAGGCGAAAATTTAAAGATAGCTACTGAAAATGTTGACATAGCATCGAATTTATTTGCATATTTGTACCTTATGAAATGGTTAGTATTTCAAGGGGTTTCGTGTAAAATATTCTAGTAAATGTTTTAAGCAGAAAACGCCAATGTTTTGTTGTTACTGTTTAGGTTAGCACTTACCATATTCGCGCCCAACGCCCAATTTCACACGCTGGCGATGTTCTGACGAATTCACTGCATCCTCATACATTTCCACACCTCACACAATAACGCATAATTGAAATAAATCAAATGAATTGCACTAGAACACTTTAAAAACAAAGTGTAAACCACAAGAACATTTATAGGTTATGATCAATTTATTCATTAGCACAGGCTCACTGCACAAAATGTTCACTATTTTCTGTCCGTTATTTGCGCGAAATGCAATTACTTTATGCATTGTTTTATTGAAAATAACTCGGAATTCCAGCACAAAATACAGTCCAAATTAAAAACTGACAACTGTCAAAGTGTTTACATGACTGACTGAACGGAACGTTGTTGTTGTTTTTTTTAATAAGGCAAAGGTAATTGAGCCCATACATGTTTTATTATTATTATTAAATTTGGAGAGCAGACGAGCAAACGGGCCACCTGATGTTAAGTGGTCACCGTCGCCCATTGAAATCTCACCTCACTGTGTTAATATTAGAGGGTTTTTGATGCGCTGCTAACCTTGAGGACTAAGATGGAATGCCTCATGTGCCGGAAATTAAAATTAAATCATGTCTGATGTAAACAAGATTCATGGTGCATTTCCGACATATGAAACCTTAAGGATATGATGATGATCAGGAAAAAGGAAGTGAACTTCAATTTCACAATATGAAACTGGAAAAATTGGAAGATTATCAGCCCGCCGAAACCACAATAGATGAGATGGGGTCTTCTCGAACTAATGTTGTTGGGAATCCTGAGACATAACAAGGGGAAAAAAATTAAAGATGGCGTCCAAAATAAAATTAAATTGATGTGGGGCTAGGAATTTTAAGATAACCATGACGAGGCCTAAGGCCGAGCTCCGCGTTGGGCGAAGCCTGGATCGTTTCAATGTCTTCAGGCATAACCTGTTGAATGTTCTAAGCCATACCAAATAAAAATTGGATTAGTGGTTCTAATTTATTTATTCGAATGGCAGTTGGAATTATACACAAAACAGTAGGTACTGCGACATGTCTGGGGTTAGTACGATAAAGTCGTCAGGGTCACCGGCGTATGCTCGCAGGGGGCATTCGCGCGTGATATGCTCGACGGTCTGGGAGTGATTCTAAGATCTTGGAGTATTTTGGGATGTAGGAGTATGATGGGATTTCTGGAACGATATTAGGTGGGTCAAGTTTGAGCTCAATTGTTTATGACCATGGTATCCTTCCTACATCTGGAACCTTGAGGACCTGATGACCAGAAAAAAGTAAGAGGATCTCCACAAAGGTACGTCAGGGGTTTCTTAAATTTTTATTTAGAGATATTCATGATGTCATTGTATGGAAGGCGGTTATATCCTGTAAATCTAAAGGTAACAAAAATAAATAAAACCAAAACACTTAAGGTTTTCGGGCCTCACACTCGGGCCGACTCGGGCGGGAGACGGAACCAATGTGCACGAAATATATTAAAACTTTCTTGTATTTTAAAGAATTTGGCATAATTTGGATTTGATACAATTCCCGTGCCTCAACAGAAGATGTAAAAAAAGTAAAAGTTTGATTGACGTTTTATGACGCCAGAGCAGAAAACAACCTACAAATCTTGTTTATTTTCGTATTTATCGCAAATATCCCAATATCCTGCGTAAAACAATGGGAATACTTAAATTATGGAATACAAACTTATATTTTGTTTAGACATTTATGCATATAAAGTGCCGCAGAAACTTTTTTATAATTGGAAACATTGCAAGACTTTTCTTGTTGTTCACAATTTGTTAGTTGATTTTGCTCTTTCCATGTTGTTTCCAATACCTTTAACAGTGATAGTGAATGGTTTCTCAATTATTTAAGCGTAAAATGTTAACAAGTGGGTCAAAAGTGAAGTAGTGCAGTGTATGTGGTGCTAAATTAAGTGTGGGTTTGGCCTTCAAGAAACTTGCTTGAATACTGAAGTATGAATACCTCTTCTAAGGTAAGAAAAATATGATGATATTTTCAGTTAGTCTCTGAATATAATCAAGCATATAGTCTAAACTTTATAGTATGGCGATTTTAAATAAACTTTCAGGACAAATCAGACTCATCTTGGCTTTCCCGCGCTATCGCTTATCTGTGGAAAATCTGCTTTTTCAGGGTAAATTAGATTACGATTTATATTATTACTTTATATTTGACCCACAAGTTATATAGGTCGTGTATTAAAAACTCGGTTGAGGTGTTGCTAGGCGTCACTGAATAAAAAAGTGTTAGAATTCGGATTGGTTAAAAGAATGTTTCACTAAAGCCTAATGGAACGGACTCGGACGTAATAGATTATGTTAGGTTGCATCACGACAACCACACAAAGAGCCTTGAAGCGGGACTCATTCTACTTCTCGTTGCCCCCCTAACAAAAGTCTGACCATCAACCGCTCTAACTGTGAAGGTAAACATTGTGAGGAAACCTGCACACAGATAACCATGAAGGCAATGACAAACCACCCCATTAAATATGCCAAGAAAGTTTTATGTGGTTAATTCCATAAAATAACCTCAATCCTTCTCAATGAGGAAAAGGAATATGAAGATCTACTACACAGACAAAGGGCTTTACTGTTTTATCGATTCTTGTTGGTATTCCTCGTCTACCCACTCATGTTGGAAACTGTCAAGATAGTCTATCTACCATAACTTGGGTGTACGTCCAATACAGACAAGACAAATTTACGTAATCTAATAAATTAATTTTTTTTCAGGTAAGTCACATACTCCAGACAAGAAGAACAATTTATTTGGTAAGTGTGTGAACAATTTCTTCTTGAACAATAAAATTTGAATTAAATAAAAATTAAACACTCATAGCTAGCTAGAGTGTGCAGGAGTTTTTACTTCACGACCTCCCTAACAAACATTATAAGAAAATTAAAACGTTTTTTAATATCTCAAAACATCAACAAAATAATATTCTGTCAAAAATGTTACTACTATTTACAATTAATTATTGCGTGCCATTGTGAGTGCCCTAAAAATAATATATAAAGAACCTAGGCGAACCTGGGGTGTGTTTTATTTTTGTTTTTTAAGTACCTGACAAACTAAGCTGTCCCCACTAAATATTAAATGGCCAAAGAATACCTATCTATTGCAGGTAAAATATGGGAAATAAGGCATAACCTTATACCTACATTTTATAAACAAGTGCCTATTTCTTTTAAGTTTCACTTATTATTATAGATTTTATATGGTACTTAGAGTTTTAAACTATAATTATTTTTAATTTTTAAGTCATGAAAATAATACCAGTCTAATAACACCTTGACCTCAAGAAGTGACATTAGAAGAGGATCATTACAGAAAGAGAGAACTATCCAAAATATAATGTAGGCCTTAGAATATATATTAACCAGTATGAAAGTTTAACCAGAAGGAAAGTTCAGTACTAATTGCCTGAGTCCAAAACCGTATGCCGCTTCCTCCACCAGCCCCCGCACCCACTCTACCAGGGTTACCAGATGAAGAATGACTTACCACAATTTGGTAAAAAAGAACAATTGATAATACCAAAGGAAACCTATAAAATGATGTATTGATTAGAGTTATGCTATGGAAATAATATTTTATAAATACTTTTTAATCAGTCTAGTAGGTTTTGAGATAGTCCCAGACCCAAGACCCAAAACTCAGACCTATTCTTTTAGCTAAAACAGTTTCTGTCAAGCAAGTTCTACAATTGTGCCAAATTTCAAGTCGATAGTTTCAGTAGTTCCTGAGAAAAACAGCTGCGACATACAGACGGACGGATGGATGGACGAAGTCTCACCATTATGTTTCCTTTTTTACCGTTATGGTACGGAACCCTAAATACAAACTTTCCTCTTTATAATAATTTCTTCGAAAAGCCTGTGAAATGATAATAACTAGTAACACCTTACAAGTTGGATATGACATTGTTTAAAGCAATCGTAAATTGTATATATAATTCAATAATTAATTTAAAAATTAATAGAATACTATTTTTTGTGATAGAACAGCTTCGGATCTTCTATCATGCTCTTGGCCGTTTTTTATTTTGCACTTAGTATCTTCGAGTGTACTGTTGCATCTAACAATGAAGTTTCTCATGATGGTTTCAATCAAAAGGATAAGTTCAATTTTTTTCTCATTTCATTTAGTAGAATAAGTCAAGTACCTACTTACAGGTAATTATTGCTATGTCTTTAACTAATAGTAGATGCTTAATTACAGATGCCTTCATCATACCTTCTAGACATAGAAATGGTAACGGAATGTTGCTTTTTCATGGCTACACATATGCCTGGCGTAACAACAAGAAACATGGAACATACTGGACCTGTTCCAGTCATCATAAGAAAGGCTGCAAAGCCAACGTTCACACAAATGAAACGGAAAAACCTTTTTATGTTTACAAAAGTAATACATTTCACAATCACCCCCCTCCAAAACTGAAGTTGCCTAAAGATATTAAATTTATACAATAAAAAGTTCGTTTATAAGATATCTTAAAAAAAGTTATGGTTATTTTTATAATTACGATTATGATTCGTTTAGTATGTAAAGTGATCAGCGAATTTAACAGAATAACAAACAATATTTATAAGACATAAAACTTTAAATGGGAGAAGGATATTAAAATATGTTGGTAAATAAATGATATTTTATACGTGTTATTGGTCGACTTTCTTTGTTTAACCTTTATGATCACAAGCAGTTTAAATTTATTAATTTAAATTCATACACTTGTCTTAGTTTTTAGATTACGCTCGGGTCACATTCCATTAAATAAGTTTTTGCATTTGGTGGGAAGAGCTGCATCACCGTTTTGTACCAACTGCAACAAAATAGAAGACCTCACTCACCTCCTAATGGAGTGTGACCTGGTGCAAATTGAGAGGAAGAAATTTGGCCTCAATAGGCTCCAAAATGGGAGGCTGAATGTTATTTTGAGTCAGCCCTTATCTGAATTATCAGATATAACAAACCATTATATATAATTATCAGATATAACAGATATATCCCTTATCTGAATTATCAGATAAGGGCTGACTCAAAATAACATTGAGCCTCCCATTTTGGAGCCTATTGAGGCCAAATTTCTTCCTCTCAATTTGCACCAGGTCACACTCCATTAGGAGGTGAGTGAGGTCTTCTATTTTGTTGCATATTAATGAAACACTTACTGTTGTTTGCTAAGTTGGCTCTCAAAATGAGGGCTGACTCTAATAATACTTGAGCTTCCCTTCCCTTTTCTTAGTGACCCTAACGAGGCTGACATGGTCACCTTGTCGTGTACCAAAACCCCTAAACTGATATTTAAAAAAGATAATCATATAAGTAGGTATCTCTTATTGTTACAGAGATACACTTCATAACATCGAAAAAAGGATATCAACTGCTTGTCTACCAACATTACACTTTCGCAATAAACTGCAGAAGTAAGTACAGAACAAGCTGGACTTGCTCCTCAAGATGCTCCAAGAAATGTAATGCTCAGATAGCGGTGACTAAAAATAACGAACTGGTGGTTATCAACGGTGAACACACTCATCCACCACCAGTTTTCTATGTGAACGAGAAAGGAGATTATGTGAGAGTCAACGACAGACGTTTAAGTCAAATTAATATTTTGTCAGAGGAAGAAGCGGAATTATTGGATACCAATATTAAAATTGAACAAATTGACAATAAGAATAAGTTTATACTGACAGAGGAAGAAGTGGAATTTGTTACCAAAGTTAAAAGCGAACCAAATCGACAATGAGAATTATTTTTTAATTAATTTTCGTATAATTTATTATTAGAGGGTTGAATACTTAATTGCATGAATATTTTAACTCAACAATATTTTAGATTAAATTACATAGATAGGAATCAAAAACAATGTTTACCCTTAAGTAAGATTTGTTATTCTTGTCATTACATTATGATGAAGCTGGTTCCTCTGTCTACCCCCTCGGGGATTATGGATGAGACAGTTATGCTTATGCTATGTCATTACATTAGTTAGTACAGTTATGGATATATTGTAAATTATAAAATAATAGATAAGGATATGCCAGTTAATTAAGGTTTTGATTTTCTTTAGATTTGCTCTATCAATATAAGATTTAAATTATTTATAAAATCTACCTCTGTTGTTTATTTTTGTGAATTTTCTAAACCGTTTTATAAACCTTAAGGGTACTTTATATAATTTTTAATTGAGTCTAAATCCCCTACATCAATAATTTCATTAACAATTTTGGATAATTTATAAAGGCTTAAAGTTTTTAAAGAAATGCAGTGTGAACATATACTAAAACATTTGTTTGTTAGGGGTCTATGTTTAAATTACGCCTTAAACCCAAAATTTGCGTAACACCTAGGAATATGTAACCAGATAAAATAGGGTGTACTAACTACAATTTGTTTTGGCCGAATATTATGAGTCATAGGGCGTCGCGGTCGTTATCACCCGTTATGAGATTTTTTGTTGTAATTGTATGTATTGTGTATTTCATACATAACCCATTTTAAAAATAACTGTAATATAGCCCAGCAAATGTTGTAGAAACGAAACCTTTCTTCAACGAAGAAAATATTTGTTATATATTTTTATGTGATTAAGAGTTAAAACAGGTAATAAATTCTCATTACGCAGAATTAATCAATAGAGTCACAGAATGATTACAAATAACCTTGCTCTGACCAATTTATTTCAGGTTTTATAGTGAAGTCGTCCCGAGGTGAACCTATGCTTTTGTACAAGGATTACACGTATAATAAGAGTTATTTTTCCAAACGAGATATAGTTGTGAAATGGTACTGTTCGTCAAGGAATTCAAGACGATGCAAAGTCAATGTTGTTACAGATGTTAATAATAAAGTTATCAGTATATTAGGAGAGCACACCCATGACACGAAATTCATTCAGATGTACGATGGGCTGTATTCCAAGAAGCCTTTCTAAGGGTGTTATTAGACCTGCACGATCGACATAGATCGGTGGTATTGATCTACATCGAATATATTCCCCATTTAATTAGAAAAATGCTTCCCCTGGATAATTGTTTTGCACGAATTTTCTTTCATTTTGACTTATTTTAATCTTCTCTTTACGTATTTAAAATAAGAATTTATATAGCTTAAATTTACTAATTAATTAATTAAATAAATCGATCTCATCATTCATGATTTAGTTAAATAAGTGGAATATTATTAAATAATAGTAAAGCAATATTTAAATTCGTATAGACATTATGCTTTATAATATCAACTAAGATCTATAGATATAGAAATTATAATATTATACTGTATTTATGCAACTTTAATTGTATTTCTGCTCTTCCTTGATTAGTTTATATACATGAAAGAATACAATTTCTTTGAAATATAAAAATACTCAAAACAATTTGGTTTTATTTTCAGGACCAGTATTAATAAAATCATCAAAGAACAAGAAAAGATATGTACTAGTTTACAAGAACTATTCCTACACAAAGCGGACCAAGTCCAAGAAAGGAGAAGTATGGATATGCGCTGCTGGCAAAGCAGAAAATTGTAAGGCGTCAATAACAACGGATGATAATTTGAAAATTGTGGTTACTAAAGGCGAACATTCACACGAACCACCAGAGATGGAATCTAAACCGAAACATGTTTATTTTAGTACTCAATAAATTAAGGTAGGGTAATAGTCTCTTACCAGTCTTTCCGTCATTTGCATTTCACCCTAAGCTGTACGAGGAAGCGGAGCAGTGAGCGAGGAAAAAAAGATGATGATGAGCGATTCTGTTGGTGGATTTGCTTCTCGCTCACCGCCTCGCTTCCTCGCAGCTTTGGTACTCATACTCATACCATTTATTGCTTTTCATGTGTTACAATTGGTCTTTAAAAAAATTATCTGATCATACATGAAACCCTGAGTAGGGCACCGCGATATAAAATAAGAGATTATAATAAATTATGATAGTAATAAATGCTAACGAGATAAATTAAATTAAATGTCATTATAAGTTATACATAATTGATTTTATAGTTAAGTATTGGTTTTATCATCAAAAAACTCCTGCAGTGAATAGAAACATTTGTTAAGAAGATACAACTTTAATCTTTTATTGAATATCGAGTCTTTTAATTCGATGTCGATGATTTGTGAAATTTTGTTATATATTTTTGTAGACATAACGAACGGTCCAGAACTGTGTAGATTTATTTTTGATTTTGGTAGGCAGCCTTTAAACGTTAAGGCTCAATTTACATTGCCGCGAAATGGAATGGAAGCGAATTTTCGCAACGTAATTGTACATAGCATAATGAACTTTATGTCAATTGTGTAACATACAAACTAAATACGAGCCAAAAAAGAGGTCGCGCGTCTTCCGGGGAACCTCGCGCATTCTCGAGAATTCTTCTAGCGGTAAAGCGTATTTAGTTTGTATGTTAGACAATTGACATAAAGTTCATTATGCTATGTACAATTACGTTGCGAAAATACGCTTCCATTCCATTCCGCGGCAATGTAAATTGAGCCTAAGTCTTCCTTAACATATATGCTATTCCTTTCTACGTCATAGCTCTAGATAAAGATGACACTAGACTTAAGAAAACCATGCAATCATGTTTAGACTATTGAATAGATGTAGGCTAAGTTTTTTTAGCTTAGAGTACAATTACTATGTATAAGTTAGTTGTTAACAAGTACTGTATTGGTAGAAAAACTTACATATTTTTATTATTATTTTACATTATATAGGATAATTAAGTTTTAAGCAATGGACGATGAGAAAAAATATTTAGGCGTTAATCATTAGGCGTAACTTTCTACCTCAACAATGACACCGGTTGAAAAGTATTTGTATAAGTTTATATTCAGTTTTATCAATAGTTTTATTTTAATTTTTATAGACTTTTTCCTAGATATAGGTGTAAGTATTTTTTTTTGGTATTATAATATTAAACATCCGAACAAAAATATTCATATTTTAAGATTCTTATAACAATAAAGTTTGATCATATTTATATTTTGTTTTATTTCATCCTAATATACGAAGCGCTTTATACTGAAATTTAAGTAAAAATCTATATAAAGAAAATATGAATCGTCTACAACATGTATTGTTTGGTCAAGGTATTTTTGTCCTACACAAATTACCTTATTTCACAGAGTTCCTCCAACCTTCGGTAATAACCTCGAAGAGGGGTCATCCATTGCTGCTTCACCGTCAGTATACGTACTGGCGGCACCACACCAGTCTTAGCAAAATTTGCTGGTATTGCTCCTCAAATCGAAGGCTTCTGTGTAAAGCGCGGATATACACAGACCATGAAAATCGTTTTCTTGGGAGGAAATATAACCACTCCCATATGCCGCGGCGTGCATTTATCTAAATCAGAAAACTAGATATTGATGTTAGAACCTACTAAGAGTAATGTTATTTAATATTGATGTTTACTAAAACGTTTTAAATTCTATCAACGTGTTATGTGTGATAAAATTGTTTAAGGTTTCTTGAATATATGTGTATTAAATGTATTTAAAAAATCTAGTCATGTTTAAAGAAATATATGTCATTAAAACCAACTTGTTAATTGTTAATGAAAATTACGTGTATGATATAGTTAGGTATATTAATCGAAGATTATATTATTCTATTTAGTGCGGCGGCGGGAGCGGCGCGGCCGCTTTATATGGAGACACTAGACTATATAACTCACTCGATAGAAATCCGCCGCACCGCTGCTGCCGCCACCGCTCTAAATAAATTCACACTAAGACCTTTATTTACTTTATGACTGTGTATAATTTACAGTATCAGTAGTAACCGCAGTAAATGGAGCTACTTTACTCATGCTTAACGGTTATTCCTTCACGACCCCATCGCCAATGTCAGGAGGAGAACGGTGGTACTGCTCAGGCAGGATCAAATGGGACTGCAATGTCTGTCTGCACGTCAACGATGACTATGAACTGGTCTGTATATCGCATCAGCATACACACAAACCGCCGGTGTACGAGAAAAGTATTGACGGACTTTATTTGGAAATTGAGGCTTTATTGTAACGCTACTTTGTCAATTAGGGATGTTACGGAGGTGTTTTACCGGAACCGTTGTCGAAACCGAAGGTTTTAAATTTGATTTATCGGAACCGGAGTCGGAGGCGGAGGTAGAAGAGAGATGTTCAGAAGAAGTTCAAATTTTAAACCGTTTTTTAATTTTTATACATGAACTGGCTAATTTTTTTGTCGTGATGACGTTTGCGGCAATGAAACATGTTCCTTTAGAGAGTAGTGTAGGAATACATAAATCATCATCAGCAGCCTACTCTAGTCCACTGCTGGACATAGGCCTCTCCCAGGGCGCGCCATTGAGCCCGATCTTCGGCTCTTCTCATCCAGTCGCTGCCAGCCACCTTGCGCAGATCGTCGCTCCATCTAGCAAGGGGGCGTCCCACACTACGTTACAATACATAAATAATAATACATAAATGTATTCCTACACTGTTTAATAAAATATTGATATTTGAATATGTTTGCTCACAAACCTCCGATTCAAAATTATCGGAGACGGAGGTGTAAAATCAATCGGAAGTTCCGAAGTCGAGTCGGAGTCGAAGCTCCGTAACATCCCTAATATCAATAGATGTTTCTTGTTGTGAGCTGAGAGTCTGAGACGTGATTGGTTACTTTACTAGGCGTAAGTTAGGCCTCTTAGTGCTGGACTATACGCGTCCGGTTCCAGCTCCGCCGTTTCTGTTCGTTGCAGCCAATCACAAGCCCCCCACCCCCCACCCCTGAAGTCAGCGCCTCGTGATTGGCTGCAGCGAACCGAACCGGGGCTGGAACCGGCCAGGCCTAGTCCAGGCCATAACCTAGTTACGCTTATTAGGGGTAACTATAGTTCGGGCGGACGTAGCTATAACAAGGTTGTAAAAATGTTAAATAATAAATGCTCAATCACCATTAATGATAGTCTTAGCTATATGAATCTCTGGGTTTTATGGTTTATTTTTTAAGGGAGAAAATTATTGAAATCAAAACTGACTTGGATTAATATTAATCTTGATCACTGACAAATTGTATCCGCCTACTGAAATAAAACATACCAAAATATAATGATAAGTTAAAAACGAAAGGTGTATTTTTTTAGGTATTTGTGAAAATGTATTCTATTATTTTATAGGGAGTCTTATTTGTACAGTACAGGGTAAAAAAAGGAATTACAAATTATGATGTATTTTGAAACATTCTCAATTACCGTTACTTAGTGCATATTTATTGGTTTACAAATTATGTACCCACCTAATAGTACCTAGTGAAGTATGTCATACATTATAAGTATTCTTACTGAATAAATATCCTAGATATCTCGCTGTTCTCTTATGACTTTCCTATTTTTCGCAGTGTGTGTACTCAATGAATTTCGCCTCGTTACCTAATTGGAATGAATGAATGAATGAATACTCTTTATTGCACAAAATTAGTATGATACCATGCGTACAAAACGATTAATACAATCTAGGCGGTCTTATCGCTAAAAGCGATCTCTTCCAGACAGCCTTCTGGTGGAGTAATTAAGTAATTAGTAATTTATATTGTTCGGACAATAAAATGACCCTTAGGAATGAAGCTGTTTGTGGTTTCACTTTGAACAAATTACCAAAGGGAGTAGAAAAAATATATATCTTAAGAGTATATTTTAACAAGTTCTTTTTAGAAGTTATTACACGGGTACATAATGTTACTTACCTAACCAAAATCTCTTCAGATATGAACTGGCGAAGACACGTGCTTATCAAAATGGAGGGACCGAAGAACGCAAACCGACGGCGCTGCAGGGGCTGCTATGATTTCAACGTCGGGATATACGGAAGCAAAACTGCTAAGAACAAGACAACGAAAGTTAATACTTACTGCATGCAATGCAAAGGATATTTTTGCTTGTCGTGCTTCAATGGGATACATCATGGAGTGTTTGGGCAGAGGAATACTATTCCTCCTCAGAATAAACAGATTCAGCCGGTTGTTGCTGGGTGGGAGAGACCAGCTGTTCCACCAGCTGAACCTCAGACTGATGCTCTGGCTGATGCTGAACCCCAAGGTGGGGATGATGAATAAATGAATACAGGGGTTATTAACGTAGCAGTAACTAGCCTTGAAGTTACGGATTATGGTTTCTGGCAAGGGCTCAACCCAGACGTTATTTTGCAAAACAGCGGCCACTATCGACTGTTCAACTCATTATTTTTACCCAGTAAAATATAATGGAAGAGTAACGTCATACAGCTATCTGACGACAAACACGGCACCAGCGTTACATAATATATGTAGTTACGTTTCTGATAAACGTGGCTACTGCTGATTGGCCACGACGTTTTCTGTATCCACTGATCACAAACTCACAATGCAATTTTGGTTGATACCATTTTTCGCTTCAGTTGTCTTTTTCTAGATATTAGATACCTACTATTTTAATGTTTTACACAAGTCAGTTTTTACGTACTGTAGAACGAAAAGGTACAGTTGGCAATAATAGTCCCTTTGGTACTACATAATGAATGTCAAGAAATAATAACAAAAACTTATTGCGACAGAGTTCCACAGAGTGCAATTCTATGCGTTTAATACTGTGCCTACATAACGTTAATGTAGAGATCGTGTCGACGTCTAACTTATGAGTCCTTTTGCAAATCGATAGATCTTATACATTGAATCTTATACATTGAATCTTATATATTGAATCTTATAATATAATTAATATTATGATGAAAGTGTAGTAATCTCACAGATTATTGTAGGTAATAAAATAGTAATACGTAAAATATAATGTCTAATTAATATAGAATGAAAGGTTTAGATAACGAAAGACTGTAGAGGAAGCAAGAGAAGCGTGGCTGGGCAGAGGCTCGTTCGTTCGTTATTTCTGCCTGCCCCGCAGGGGACGTAGTGTGAAGGTATGTATGTATGAAAGATTTAGATAAAATACTTGTTTGGTAGTGGTCAGATATGGAGAGAAATCCCCAAAAAAAGAAGAGGACACTTTTATTATATGCAAACTAGAGACCAGCGACACGGCTTGGTTTCGCACAGGTAAAAAATGACTATCTTCGGAAATCGTTCTTATACATCAGTGAAAATGGATACAAAATTCATTCAGTCGTTCCCGAGATTAGTCTTCACACACAGCCAGACGAGCGAAGCAGGTTTGTATGCAGTGATTACAAGTTCAATAAGTCAAATATTTAGAGAGAATTTAGGTATAAAAGAAAACACGTTATTAGCTCGGGAACCTACTGCGAACAGGTTTTAAATGTTCGCAGTTAAGTCACTTAGCTGTGAGGACAGTGCGTTGCACCCCTGTCAAACCGAATCTAGACCCTGTACAAATACTAGGCACACACCGTTCACAGATCAGGGCAATTTGAGTATTTTTGACAGCTACAGTAAGGTGGAGAGCAGACGAGCGAACGGGCCACCTGATGGTAAGTTGTCACCGTTGCCCATTGACATCTCACCTCACTGTGTTATTAGAGGGTTTTGATGCGCTGCTAACCTATAGGACTAAGATGGATTGCCTCACGTGCTCTCTTACCCTTCGAACCGAAACACAGTAATGCAAGCATTTCTGCTTTACGGCAGAAATAGATAAGAGGGTTGTACAACCCCAGGCGATTCTTCACACCAGGATCTCTCACCAGATTCTTGTTAATATTCCGAATTGGCGATTTCTTTTAAACATACCATTTGTAAATATTCATTAATGCTTCTGGAAATAAAATATTACAATTTTATTTTATTTAACTGACTAAGAATGGATAGATATTATCTATTATTAAAAGTAGGTATATGTGAAGGTATCTACACTGGTTAGCATAAAATAAGGTATAATATAATTATAGTAAGTAATTTCCATCATCACAAGTAATCTCATTTCAGTATTTCTTTTATGGAATTTATTAATTATTATAGGAATAAATAAACGAAATCAAGCATTTTGTTTTGAATCTTTTTATTTGATATTAGTTAATTAAGGATATACATAGTTAATTGATATATGTTATATATAGAGTACTCTGAAAAAATATGTAACATAAATTTTAACTTCCTATTAAAACTTATAATTATTACAAATACCTTTTATTTCTAATCATAAAGGAATTAATAAGTAAAACGGAAACTGTATAGTGAAAGATAAAATGTTTGTTTAATTTTGAATTTGATTTTAGAATGCAAAGGCCAAGAATTACTAACAGAAGAAGAGAGACTTGAAAGAAAGAGAAATTGTGAAAGAAGAAGGAAAGAGAGAATTAATAATGATCCAATATTACGCGAAGAGTTGCTTAGAAAATATAGGGAGAGGTATGCTAGAAAAAAAGCAGCAGGATTGATTCTTGCCAGAAGTCAAATGGACCCTCGCAGTCTCCGGATTTTAAGGAGGAAAAACAGGATTAGTGCCACAGCTTCTTATAAGAGAAAAAAAGGCAAGGAAGCACAAACGTCTTAAGTATAAGGCTACAACTTTCTCAAGAAACATGGCCAAATGGCAAAAAAAAAACTTTTTACAAAATTTTATCAGTCAGTTCATTTATTTCTATGGGAAAGCAATTTTTTTGCGTTCTGTCTTCATGTTTGTTAGAAAAATTTGTTTGAAAAAAAAAGGAAAACAGACTGCTGCTAATACTGGGTTTTAGTCTCATATATACCTACCTGCATACTCGTACCTCTCAATTATATCAATGAAAACTAACATCTTGTTCAAAGAAATAAGGTTCAATACTTCAAAAAATCACTTCTCCATACAACATTTTATCAGTCAGTTGATTTACGGGGAACTATCACTAAGACTTATGATAGTATTACTGTTTCTGAGACCCAAAGTATCCAAGATACTCTCTCTATGATCTTGAAGGTCCTATTTTTATCTGACATAGCTAAGAATAATCTGGAGATAAATATATTTTTTATAGGTTTATTGTTTTGTTTATTATAATACTCATACATAGGTGTAACGGGTTATCCAGCCAGATGAGGTTAATACAGATTCCTCGGCAAAATAAAAGAGATCTCGTAACGTCGATAGGTATTTATTACAAATGAAGTCAACACATGTATCGTGTGTGGCACCCGAGAACAGACTGACGCGGGCTGCCACTTAAAACATTGTTTTGTATAATGCTCTAACATAGGTATTTACCGATTATAAATAATATAATTTCAGATCTAGAGTTCGAGTATATCCCGTCAAGGAGAGGAAAGAATCTAATATTGCTGCAAAATCATACGTTCAATAAACATTCTGCTCATCTTTGGGCATGCTCTAAAAGGAAATCTAATTGTAAAGCCAAATTGCACCTTAATAATAATGAAAAGATCACATTCTTTGATGGGAATCATAATCACGAGCCTCCTATCCTTTTTAAGAGTATGGGTAAAATTTACAAAATGTGAATTTGTGTGAATAAATGAACTGAATTATTATTAGTAATTTAGAAACATGAATAATAAAAGGGTAGTCGATACTTATTGGTATAAAAGATTTTTTATTATTGATTTATTTGGTGCGTCGATAATATATCTTCTAATATCCGTAATTTAAGTATGTATTCCTGTTATATTCATATAAATTGTATTTTTTAAAGGAACAGTAAATGCAAATACCAGTGGTCAATTGAAATGTAAAAAAAATAGAAAGCTAAAGACATTGAGCCTGAGAATGAAGAAAAGAGTGTCAAAAGAAGAAAAAGACGAGAAATAATGAAGTGGGGATTTTATACAAAACTTTTACAATATTTGAAAAATATGAAGTCCTACGTTCTGCCTTTGGGCATTCAAACCCTTTATAAACTCTCGCTTAAGACACCCATGGGAAAAAGAGTGATAGACCAAAAAAAAGTTCATTTTGTTTGTTGACTAAATTCACTTTTATTTTTTAATTCTGTATACAAAACACTATGTCTTCATGACAAGAAGACTATAGAAGGTCTACGGGAAGAAAACTCTATCCAGCATTATTTTTGTACAAAACGTTTATGTTTTAGCAAGAAGACACCAGATTTGTATAATTTTACTCAATATTCCTTCATATCGCTGTCATATAAATTCATTGTATATTAGTGTGCGTGTGTGTGTTTTATTAAATATTTTCGCGTTTTATTTTTAGGTAAAAAAATATCTCGAGGAAAGAGTAGAATATGGATTGTTGACACAATATTTAAGAGTTTTCGAGAGGCCCAAAGTGCAGTTATGGCAGAATATACTTGGTCTCTATCACAAACACACGAATCTGACCGATGGAAGAAAATTTATTATAGATGTAACAAAGTTAAGAGCCGTGGACCTCAGTGCGCCGCTGCAATATACTTATGTTGCAAAACCAATGAGAAAGCTGCGACTTTATACCGCGTCGAGAGTGAACACAACCATGATGAAATCGGCGTCAAGAATCCTGCAATAAGTGAGGAAGTCAAAGCAGAAATAAAAAAACTGTATCCTTTTTATAAACCTAGAGAAATTATGTACCAACTGTCTAAAATTGAAGGTTTGATAGTGCCTACTAGACATCAAATATGTAACTATTTGTATATTCTTCGTCATAGATCTAAGTAGAAATGTATTATACGCATGCTTAAAACTAACTCCTACCCTTTTACTAGGGGGTTCAAACCCTCTTTGAAATCCTTCTTTCCTACCCATATTGCATTTTTAATTCTGTAATAAAACACACTAGATTTTTTATTTTTGCCTTTGTGTTTAGTAAGTTACTTACTTATTCCTGATGAAATCATAATACTAGTTCTTCTGGCTACTTATTTTATTTACATATTTTAGGTTTTTTCATCCTACCAAGTGGCAGTAGTATTCAAAATGATTTTTTTTACAATGAGCCGGAAAAAGCTAAAAATCAAATTTCTCGAGGAAAAGAAAGAACATGGGTAGTTGCAAGAGAATATACAAATTTTAGAGAGGCTAAAAAGGCAGTAATTGCAGAAAATACTTGGTCAATATCATACACACGCAAATCAGAGAGGTGGAGAAAAATTTATTATAGATGTAACAAGGTCAGACGGCGTGGTGCTCAATGCGCCGCTGCAATCCACTTATGTTGCAAAACCGATGAGAAAGCTGTGACTTTATACCGCGTTAAGGGTGAACACAACCACGATGAAATCGGTGCCAGGGTTTATGGAATAAGTGAGGAAGTCAAAGTACAAATTGAAAAACTGTATCATTTTTATAAACCTAGAGAAATTATGTACCAATTGTCTAAAACTGAAGGTTTGGTAGTGCCTACTAAACAACAAGTATGTAATTATTTATATTTCCTTCGTCACAGGAAGTCCAATTAAAGCGCCAACATGAATTTTCGGATTAAATTTCATTTTTTTATGCAGAATACTCTAACCCAAGATTTTATTTTGACGCAAGCGGTTCGGATACGTACGGCGGGGGATACGTGGATTTTCAAACTCCTACAAACTCTTGCCCAGGACACCTATGGGAAATTTAGAAATGATTTATTTTTTATTTTATTTTTTATTTACTTCTAAACCCCCATTTGACCTCGATCTCGCCTGATGGTAAGCGACGATGAGATCGACGATGGTGCATGCGGGTCCAGTAAATGCCTATTCACTCTGGCTTTGAAGATCCCAAGGTTGTAGGTTTCGGGAAATACAGACGCCGGCAGGCTGTTCCATTCCTTAGCCGTTCGCATAATGAACGAAGAAGCAAATCGCTTCGTACGAGCAGATGAGATATCAACAACATAAGGATGGAACCCCTCCCCGCGCCTGGTACTCCGAAGGCGGAATGGAGATGATGGTGATAGACAATTAAAAACAGTTCATTATATCGACTAAATTCGTTTGTATTCTGTATAAAAACACTATATATCATGACAAGAAGAATAAAAAAGGTCTACACTACAGAAAGAAAACACTTTCAGAGTTAGATATTACGCCTTTGTACATTAATCTTGAAATGTCTAATTTATAATGTAATTTGAGTAAAATAAGTAAGAACATAACATAATTATTTAACCTTACCAGCAGTTATACAATTGACATCATTATTATTAGAAAAATTTTGAATTTAAAAGACGTGTATAACCGTATATGCACATACATCAATATCAGTTCTAGCAAGGTTTGATTTATTTTATCGTGATTTATTACAATTTTAGGTACTTTTATTCTGTCAGGAGGAAGTAGTATTCAAAACGAATGTAACAATGTGTCGGAAAAGGAGAAAATTAAAACAAAACGAACTAAACCAAAGATTTGGGTTGTTGACAGAATATTTGAGAATATTCGTGAGGCCCAAAGTGCTGTTATTGCAGAAAATACTTGGTCCATATTAACCACACACGAAACTGAAAAGTGGAGGAAAGTTTATTATAGATGTAACAAAGTAAGAAGGAGTGGACCCGAATGTGCCGCTTCGATCTACCTTGGTGGCAATACCAATGAGGAGGCAGTAATATTGTACCGTGTTGAGAATGAACACAACCATGATGAAATCGGCGCTAGAAATTATGGAATAAGTGAACAAGTCAAAGCGGAAATTGAAAAACTGTATCGTCTTCATAATAGACCTAGAGAAATTGTACACCATTTGTCTAAAATGGAAGGCTTGGTGTTGCCTACCAAACAACAAATAAATAACTATTTATATGTTCTTCGTCACAGGAAATCTACCTAAGAGCGCCAGTTTTCTAAGAGACCTTTGTACTAAGTTTTGATGCATAATGTATAAAAGGAACTCCTATCACACGTTGACTATAATAATAAATGCAGTAAATACTACTTGTTTTTAAAGCTTCAATAAAGGGTTGAAATCTTATAACCGCGTTGTTGTATTTTTAACCCCCTACCGATCGAGGGTGTTATAAATTTTACGCGTTTGTCTGTCTGTCAACGGATGGTCCGATTTAGACCCGGCTTTTTTAAATGTAACAGAGAATTTGGCGAGAATGTTCTTAACTAGCTTAATTCTGATAAAAATTGGAGCAGTAGTTTCCAAGATTATGGAGAATCTTTGATATAAGACGGGATCTCTGGAACGGTAATAGATAGATGATTTTAATTTGAGCTCAAATGTACAGGTTCATTGTGCGTTTCCGACATCTGAAACCTTCAGGATTTGATGATGACCAGGAAAAAGTTAGTGGACTTCAATTTCGTCGAAACTCTAATAGTTAGATGGGGTCTTTTCGAACTATGGCGAGGCAGAAGGCCGAGCTCCGCGTAGGACGAAGCGTAGCCCGCCTTCAGGCGCCTGTCAGATGAAAATTAGTTCAGTGATTCTAACAATTGTTAATATGATGGATATAGATATGTTGTCGTCAACCATATTAATTAATTGGAAACAATATTAAAGTTCATTCGCCTGCAAAAAATTGTATAGGTACCTACTTATTTCTGTGTCATCGGACATATTCTTTATCTTTAAATTGTCATCCCAAAAATCCAGGAGCGAAATAATATAACTGCTTTAAATTCCAGGAATAAAATACTCTTTCATCCCCTCAAGACAAGGAAAACATTTATTGTTATTGATAGAAAATCATACCTTCAACCAAATTTCAAAAGATAACCGTTACTGGACATGTTCGAAGAGAACATCGCTCAAATGCAAATCTAAAGTGAGATTTGATAACGACAGGAACATTATATTGTACATTCGAAATCATAATCATAGTCCTTCCCAGTTTTATGTTAGCCAAGATGGCAAATATATTAAACTGTAGAGACTTGATCATGAATTCTATGTCACTTCTAGCAAACAACACTATTATATTTGCTCAAAAATAATATTGTAAATATTAATTTTACTATACCTAAACTAATTACTTTCATTATATGTCTACATTTACTACATAAATTCGTTTATTAAATAGGTTACTATAAATAAACATTAAAAGCATCATGGTTATTGAATATATACCTTTTTTTTCATTCTAATACTATAAAATAATAAAATAAAATAAAAAGATTTATTCAGTAACAAAAAGGTATAAACATTTTTTTTCTAATTGTGGAGGTCCTCTTTTAAGTGTGACAACACCTGTGTCAGAGGGCCACACTCTTCCATACCTCTTTATTTGTGTACCTATTTACTAATAATATAATAATAATAATAACGTGTATGTGTGTGTGTGTGTGTGTGTGTGTGAGAGAGAGAGAGAGAGGGTGTGTGTGAGGGTGTATGTGTGTGTGCAAGAGAGATGTATGGTGTTCTATGCCAAAATGAGTGAGAGATGTCAAATGAAAAACTGCGTTAAAAATATCTTGGGATCAGTGTAAACCACGTTTCATTTAAGGTACGGTAAGGTACTACAACATTATGGATCGTTCCTCGTACTCCACCTACCAAGAAGTACTGTCAATTAAAAAAAAAACAATAAATACGCTTTTTAACTGCTGAATGTGCTTTATTACAATTATTGCTATCCATTCGGTTTTCTCTTCAGTTACAGCAGTCACGTTGTCATCGGGTAAAACATTACTTATAGTTAATGGGTATATGTTTACACAAGAGTTTTCCATCAAAGGTGGTAGCAGATGGTCATGTAATGAACCTAACCAGAGTAAATGCAGAGTGTACGTTCATGTGAATGAGAATTTGGAACTTACTTTAGTCTCTAATGTACATAATCACGAACCGATATTGTGTCGTGTGTTTCAAGATAGGATTATGTAGTTTTCCTGTCAACTCTAGTTTCTTTTTTTTTTTAATTGTCAAATATAAAAATGTTTTAATTTTTTTAACTTTCTTATTTGATTTGCCTAGACTTTGATACTGTTGTGACATTGCTAACGACGTGTGTTAGATTTTTTAAGTTGTAATGTGCCTTGCCATTTGTCATCTGTAGTACATAATTATAATTATCCTTTAACTATTAAAATGCAAGCTTTGTTAAATTTGTCTTTTATTGTGCTTTTTTTTTCAATAATCTCAATTTACTGTTTTTGATGTATCATATAGCTAGTATAATATGCTAAATATAAATCTAGTGCTGAAAGAAACTGCGAAAAAATAGGTAATAGTAAATCCTTGTTGACAGAAACAGACACAGATAAAGTTAGCATTGATGTCAGTGAAGAAATCATGAAAATGATAGAAGAACACGGCCTTACCGACGATCAACTGACTTTTGAGGTTTCCGAAGAAAATTACGAAGTTGATGAGAATCCAGAGGAGTCAGTGGCGTTGTTCGTAGAATCACGTAAAGGCAAGACTCTTCTACAATTCAACAACCACAGATATAGGAAGGCTTATGTATCCAAACATGGCACTCGATGGAATTGTTCATTAAACAAGGATTGTACTGCGTTCGTGTATTTGAATGATAATGACGAGATTATAATGGCTAATCAAGATCACATCCACCCACCTCCTCGCATTGAAAGTATCGATGCTAAACAAAATGGTAAGTTTCTTTCATAAATAATGACAGATACCCCATGATTTTATAGTTACGTACCGGTAGGTAGTACAGAGTTTGTCCTGTTAGGTCACCAAATAATACTAGAAAAATATAATTTTCTCAAAATCAAATTTGTCTTGATATTCTCCCAAAAGTAATCTTCTAAATCTTCTTACTTTGCCTCCTCTATTGAATTACATGAAAATACATTTATTTCCAGGGCATATGGAACTGTTTTTAGATGAAATGAAATGGAATTTCAAGTGTTCAGCGTTACGAGTATCTCAATCGTTTTGATTTTCACGATTTATTTAAAATTCCAGATACAGCCGTGGTTATAACATCTCGTAAAGGCAAGGAAATGCTGCTCTTCCGTCAATACACTTACCGTAAGCAGTACGAGAAAATTGGTCGCGCCCGTTGGGTTTGCTCTACCATGAAAAACTGTCGCGCATGCGTATTCACTGACAGCAATAACTGCATCACCTCGACCCTCGAGGAACATTGCCACGATCCTCCGAAGTATTATCTCAAGCCCAATAACGTACTGCAGGCTTTAAGGGAGCCTCTTATTATTGAAACAGATTAGTTTTAGATTGTATATTATGTGTATTAAGGCATGTATGCAATTTCGAACACGAACATTATTCAATTATATGAATGGATACAGTGTTCGATGTTCGCCTGTGGTAGAAAGTGTTCGTCACATGTAGGAAATGGTATACGGGGGCAATATTTATGTTTAAGACTATTTTTTAAAATCTTAGTTTAGAGGCTTTGGTACACGACAAGGTGCATGTCAGCCTCGTTAGGGTCACTAAGAAAAGGGAAGGGAAGCTCAAGTATTATTAGAGTCAGCCCTCACTTTGAGAGCCAACTTAGCAAACAACAGTAAGTGTTTCATATTATCAGATAACGGCTGACTCAAAATAATATTGAGCCTCCCATTTTGGAGCCTATTTTGAGGCCAAGTTTCTTCCTCTCAATTTTTAGTGTTGATATTGATATTAATAATATTGGTTACTATGATTTTGATAGTAAGATAGTAGTATTCTGTCACTATCAAAATTACAATTTATTACATTTAGCTCTGTGCCTTTATAGCTACATGTGATGTACATGCAAACACAGTTGCGTATAATGCAATTTAACTGATTTGTACGAAAATGCTTTCGTCTCTTTAGGGTTTAGTTTAGGCACAGTTAAGGGCTAACGTTATTTTAGAGCGTGGCTCGGTGTTGGGTAGTAATTCATTTTAGATTATTTCTATTCAAAATTAAGCCAGGTAAGATTGAAGAATCTTGTCTGGTAAGGGACGATGTGTCCGAAGATGGAGCACACGAGCTTTGATATTTACCTATTTTAATTATTCATTTGTTTTCGAATAGGTAT
Organism: Hofmannophila pseudospretella; assembly: GCA_947369225.1. Lineage (NCBI taxonomy): Eukaryota > Metazoa > Arthropoda > Insecta > Lepidoptera > Oecophoridae > Hofmannophila > Hofmannophila pseudospretella. Next base: position 3,229,250 of record OX376321.1, on the reverse strand, counting down.
AAATTATGTAAGTAGGTTATTTATTTTTAATTTCAAAACTCCAGCTTATTTTTCAATTCTATTTTTTATTTATTTAGGTAAGTAAACCGAGCATCGATTATGTTTTGAGGATATAGTCTTATCAGTTTGTTCATATTTTTAAGTCCAATTCGGACCTAAGAGCACCATACGGTCAATGCTGTCATTATGTTGGAAATAGGAACTATAATAACTTTAAACCTGTGTAGTTTGACTTTTTAGAATTATATTAAATATGATCTTAAAAACTTTTACCGAAATCGTATGAAAATGTCACTGCGATTTGACATCGTTTTATGGTAAGTTGCTACCATTGCTACTCTTTAAAATCAGAGTGTACAGTAGAAGACACATCTAGATATACTCTGTGGAACCATGTCGCAATAAGTTTTTATCATGATTTCTTGACTTTCGTATGAATATGTCAAATTAATTAAAGCACATAGTACCAAAGGCCTGGTGTGTTAGCCACTGTACCTAGGTACTTTTGTTTGTGTACTCGTATAATGTTTTATACTTATTTTAAAAATTGGTTGGATTAAAAATTATGGTTAATATTGTGTATAGGGATTTTTTTCAATAAAGTTACTAACTATATTTAGTTTATTTTCATAGATTTAGTAAGTAGAGTTATCTCGTGTAGTTCTAATTGGACAGAGGCTATAAGCCTCGGACTTTACAGGTCCGGTGCCAGCTACGGTTCGGTTCGCGGCAAGCGCTCATCGCAAGTGGGGGAGGGCGGAGCGCATGTGATTGGTTGTTAGTTCTGTGCTATCTGTCCAAGATATTTGCCAGCAGATACCTAGATAATGGTTTTACAAATAACAGAAGTAAAATAAGAAAAGAAATTCACCGGTGGTATCTGAACTCACACTCCCAGCTCAACCTTAGCTGGTGCGTTATCCAGTTTCGCTACATGGTGGTGGTTACGCCAGTGGCGAATTTTATCATCGCTTACTTCCTCAGAAGTGTCTATGTATATCTGAGTATAGATTTCTAGACAGCTTTAATCGACGGCTAGGAAATGTGAGAACGTTTTTTTTCTCTATAACGTTGTTCCTGGAGACGGCAGAATCAGATGAAAGACGGTATAAATAACAAAGTTATCATGCTCATAACGTTATCTTCTTGTAGTTATCGTAATCACACTCTTTCTTTCTCTTGTAAATTCACTTAGAGGTTCTTTTTATAGTCGCATCATCACCGATGAGGGTCACAATCATTCTTCGGAATTAACAACATAGAACGACTTCCTGGGCTTTGAAAGAACGTGGTTTTCCATTGCCTTCTCCATTCCACGCACTGGTTATATCAGTGTTTCGATGTTATACTACAACATGAGAGCGGTTGGTAAATGTATGTAAAGTTTAAAAAAGACATGGAGGTTAGAGTCCTCCAATACTAACTCTACGTTGCTCTGTCCATGGCACAAGAAGATAGAGTCCTCCAACGCTAACTCTGCAATGCTCTTTCTCTATTTCTCTTTTGCTATGTCTCTATCTCTGTCTCTCTTTCTCTCTCTATCTTATTTTATTGTAGGTATATGGTTCTGCAAACTTAGCCTTGGAGGATTCTAGACAAAACGACAACGGATTGCACGATGTTCACGTCGCCGCACAAGGGTACGTCATCAAACGTACAAATACTAGGCACACACCGTTCACAGATCAGGGTAATTTTGACAGCCACACAGTTGACGTACCTTTGTGCGGTGACGTGAACATCGTGCAATCCGTAGTCGTTTTGCCAGGTGAAGAATGAGCCGTCTTCTGTCTATGCCTCTTTTTGCTTTCTCTCTAAGATTTAATGTGTTATTATGGTTCTGTTGACTTATCTTTGGAGGACTCTAGTAGGCTTTAACTTTTAACTGTACTATAATAAAACTACTTCCTATCTTTTGCAGCTATACGACTCCGATCAAGGCGTGGAAGAGGTCCATTGTTATGCGTACGAGGATACACCTTCTTCCACTCAACGAAGCTACCAATGGGATATCGTTGGGCCTGCTCCTCGTCAAAGAGCCAGTCTTGCCGGGCAGCTCTAGTCACTAAAAGCCTTGATGACCTTAACGTGAGGATACTACGAGGGGAACATACGCATGAGCCACCCATAATAAAGAACTGGCAGAAAATTAAAGAGGAGATTGTTATAGCGAACCAAGAACACACCCATACTCCACCGCCAGTTCAATGTGTCGGCATCGGCATTCAACAAAATGGTACGTTTGCTAAACTAAAACTAATGTTTTCCATTCTAATAAATATAAAGGATGATCCATACTATGGCACAAGAATACGGCACATTCTTCCCAAGCAAAAGAGTTACGAATTTCACGCACCCTTGTGCGTGTAACGTCATGCAATCCATAACTGTTTTTGTCTTTTTGTGCCGTGAATGATTCGTACTACACCGGGCCGAACGCGCCCGGAGCCGAGCCGTATCACACACATAGATTTTATGTTACCGCTGATCGGTTACCATTGTTCGGTTTAGAAAACTTTCAGGATTTATCAACAATAGCTCGTTACATAGACACGGCTCACCTCGTAGCATGAATAATCCTTTTAATTAACCCACTTAACTGTTTCTTGTTTCTCTCAGACAAACAAATCCTTTGTGTTCAGTTACAGTACAATTTATTATTAAATATTAAAATAAGCAGATGGGTCTGATGGTGAATGATCAATTGATCACCGTTGCCTAGATTTTATCAAAAATAATTTACTTATACAAAAATACGTCTAGTCCAATTTTTCTCAATTTCGTTTTCACTTTGTAACAAAATCAAACGTATTTAATTACTCATCTTGTTATTCAACATCTTTATGTTGCAGACTCATCAGCACTGGTAACATCTATCAAGGGGGAAGAAACGCTTATCTTCCGTCAATACACTTATCGAAAGCAGTACGAGAAAAACGGTCGTTCCCACTGGGAATGCTCCACCACCGAGAGCTGTCGTGCATCCGTGATCACCGAAAGCAAGAATGATTATCAAGTCTGATAATAATTCTTATGTTCATCAACTCTCAAGTCCATAACTTTCGAGTTCCAATGACTCTCGAGTCCATCTATGAAGCCAGCTCCACATTTACGCCAAGAATTCTTGCCAAGACACACCGCAAACACGTGAGAATGTGAACGCCTTCTCAGTTCTCGGCCGCGAACCCCGCGAACGTGGAACTAGGCGCGAAGGCGCGAAAACGCCGCAAAGGTGTCCCGTCCACTTTCCTGTTCGCGGGCGTTCTCGTCTGTTCGAATGTGGAACCTTTCCACACGAAGTAATTTAATAAAAAGCACAGGGCAACCTATTGTAGGTATCAAATGCAAACGTTCCTAAAGTCTAGATATTGCAATGCTTTTGAAATATTAATCATTAATAATTTGATTTATAGAGTAAAATATACATTATTTTATAAATGTAACCTAGATTAAGGCTATTGCACGCTTGAAACGATAAAAAAAAATTATTATTATGGTGTGTTTATAACAAATACTTTCTCAATCTTGCGGCCGGTTGTGAAAGCATTAGTGAGGCCGGTCCCAAGTCCCAATTCTAAGAGGCTTAGAACGTAAGAGGAAAGAAAAAAAAACGCAGCTTCTTCAACGGCTAAAAATGGTCCATTCTTCATGTGCATTATTATTGTTAATAAATATCAAGGCCAATAATTGTCAGGCTTTGTTAGTAATTTGTAACGCTCCAGCCCACTAACTAATATCTAAAAAGCCCACTAAATGTCGCATCCAAACTATCATGTCTTATAATTCTCTCTCAATTTCATTACAAATAACTCTAAAACCTTCGATCTCAAAAACTTATTTGAGAATGAGAGTAATTTGACTTGTATTCGTAAGATAATACTGAAACACATTAAGATTTAAATAGCCATTTTAGTGTTATTACTTATTACCACTGATCGGAGCAGGTACGGCTCTTTCGGGTCAATGTCCTCAAAGGTTATATTTAAACGGGATCCCGAAATCATATCCATATTGGATATGATTTCGGGATCCCGTTTTAAGTTATCGAGCAAATGTTGTAAATTACTTTTATAAACTTCGCCCTTACTCGGCGGATTACGATTTTTTTTAAATTGTGAACTTACGAAGAAGTTAAAACACTACCATAGGTACACTAGCGCCATGAATCTTAAAAAAAATATTTCGCCACCAATCTTAAATGTGTATCAAAACAAATATAACGTTAAAAATCTAAATAATATATTTATTCAATCCCGGAAATTCCGGGATTATTGGGCATACTTATCCATATTATGACCGTATGTGGCAAGTACCAAAAACAGCCCTACCTACTCCGATCATAGCTTATTACAATTGTCAATTTGTTTAATTATGGTTTTGCATTTGTTTAACTATTTTAGCTTCATTACAAAAAACTATTAACCTTTAAAAAAATTAATGCATCAGTCAACTTACATGGACATACTAAAGAAGGATCTAAAATTAGTTTTTCGATATCTCAACTAACATCAGAGATATTAATGCTTAAAGTTAGTATTGGACAGATGCTCTGTTCCTTTCTAGCAAAACAGTCCTTTACCTGACATGCTTGTATGGCGCTAGAGAACAGTTACGTCATAAAACTTATTGCCGTTTCTTTCTACCGTTCTGATTTTTGATTGTCTGTAGTTATTTTATTTTTTAACGAATTTTTATTCTGTTTTCACATTTGACTATCAATTTGTGACTTTTCGTAATTTTTAAGAAATGCAATGTCAATTCGTTTAAGGGTAAATGTATTTTATCCAATAAATTTAATTACTCATTTATTTTATTAATATCCCTTACTTAGATAATCGTGGTTATCTGGTTAGGATCTCAATAAGTGAAATAAGAAACATAACATAAGAGTGTGGCTACCCACACTCTTATGTTATGTTTCTTATTTCACTTATTGAGATCCTTACCTACGTAAGGTACCTTCTTATTAACAGTTTAGTTATAGCCTAAAGAACTTTCAATTTTGCAGAACTTGGAATCATTTTAATGTGTTTTAAACTATTTCAGTTGCAAAAGTATTGGTTTCGAAGCGAGGCAAGCCAATGCTGATGTACAATAACTACACCTATTCAAAATATCCATATCCTCTTCGGAACGGGCTCAGATGGTACTGCTCCAAAGTGAAGAACTGCCGGGCTTACCTTCTCACCACTGTGGAGAACACCGTCATAGCTGCTGTAGGGAAGCATAACCATATTGCGAAATATAAAGCAGAAGACATGAGAATCCCTATTAAATTTTCTAAAGAATACCAATATCCAAGAGCTCAAGGAGGTTTTGACGCCTCTATGTATTTATCACAGCATTTTGCATAGTAATATGATTGTATTAAAGTAAATTGATTTATAGTAATAATAATCAATATGTTATATTAGTTTTCTAATGTATATTATTTTAATGTAAGCATATTTATTTCAAATACCGATAGTTTAAGTTAACAATAAAAATATACAAACCGTACCTACATTGTTTTAAATGCGTGTTGAGCAAGTGAGTTTTAGATTTTTCTGTCGTTTTATAGCTTCTCAATAAATGCAAAGTTTTGAAACTTCGTTTTATGCTTCCAGTAAATAAAATAGTAAGTACTTGAAGTGCAAATAAGGCCTGTGCTCAAAAAAGGTCTAAACTCCCAGAAACAATGTTATATCAATGTAATGAACGATACGACACATGCCCTTTCAGATCACAGATGTAAATGTAGTAACGTCCTGGTTTCCGCAACTCGAAGCCTCGCTGATTGGTGGATTTCACACGCCTTCGGAAACTTTTTAATTTCCTCAAACATGCAAGTTTCCTAACGATGTTTTCCTTCACCGTTAGAGCAGTCGGTAAATGTTCGTAAGTCTACAGAAAAGTCCGAAAAATTCATTGGTAAGTGGCATTGCATGGTTTCGAACCCGGACCTCCCGCATGAGAGTCCAGTGTCCTAGCCACTAGGCTACCGGCGCTCTCACTTCACACAAACAAGCCCTTTGAGCTATCGAATGCGGAAGCGCGCCTATCGCGTCGCGTTTCTTGCAAGACTCATGTTTTCTGGTAAGTTATAACAATTTCGTAATTTCAAGTTGAATTGATACGTGATATAAAAATTGTAGCGTTATCTTATGCCATTATTACTTATTGTACCTTAACCTTTTACTTAGCTAATGCTCAAGACCTCAGGCCTTATTTGTGATCCTAGGCCTTTTAACATTTTGATGTGTAAAATGCTTAATTATTTATTACAGATTTATCAGCTATATCTGCTCCGGCAACCAAGCGCAAGCACGCGACTTGGTCTGAGGAAAGCTTAGCAGCAGCAGTTCGTGCTGTACGAAGCGGGAAGTTGTCGACATATAAAGCATCAACTCGATATGGCATTCCAAGAACAACCCTTAGAAATCATATAAAAAGTGGAAAAATCGTCAAGAGTTTAGGAAGACATACCATATTCACTCGGGATCAGGAAAGAGATTTTGTCAATCGTATAATAAAATTATCTGAACTAGGAACACCTCTCACGCTAAAAATGATTCGGTCTCAGGCATTTGCTTTTTGTCGGAAATTTAATATTCGCAACAATTTCAATGAGAGAACAGGAGTCGCTGGGACAGCATAGCTGCGGTTGTTCATAAAGAGAAATCCAGACTTGGCAATCGTAAAGCGCGAGTGTTAAATCCTGTTCGAGCCCAAAAACTCAATATACGAACTGTAGACGATCACTTCAAAAAATTGGACTAGATTTACATTATAACCTAGAAAAAAATTACAATATAGACAAGAAGGCGCGGTTACACTTAGTCGTCGAACGACCGTCTGGGCGGTCACAGCATGCGGCCACCGCCTATATGTGCTGGCAGTAATGGTCACCAATTGCCATTTAAAAAAAAAAATTACCAGTCGTCGACCGCATAGAGCGAATGACTAGGACGACTTCGGCCGACGACCAAGTGTGAAAAACGGAGGTCGTCCGCCGCAGGGCGGTCGCCGAAGCGGTCAACGACTATGTGTAACCGCGCCTTTAAGAGTGCACATGCAAGGTGCAGGTCATGGAGAAAACGTCACGGTTGTAGGGTGCACAAAGGCCCTTGGCAACGCTATACTTCCGATGATTCTCTTCCTAGGAAAGAGGAAGAAATGACGGAAAAGGAAAGCTTGACAACGGAATTATTCATACCCTGCATTCAATATTTGGCAAATTACAAAACGTCTGGGAATATGTATTCTCATTTTTTTATTGTGTCAAATGTCAACTTGGACTTCCATATTGCTGAAGAAGTAGAAAAGCTGAAAAATCGTGCTTTATTGTTTGTCTTCCAACACCATACATACCACCAAAAGTCGTGTTTCAAACCCTTAGAAACGTACTGGGACCAGGAAGTGTTACAGTACCAGTGTTACCATAAAAAGTAGTGGGATCTTACAAATAAGATCTCACTACTTTTTATGGTCAAACAGGCCAACACTAGAGCTTTTACAAGCCTTTTTACAGAAATATTTTTGATGGGATTATAAATAGGTAACGTTATAAAGGTTGTATCCGCCCCACTTCAGGGGCACAAGACAGGTTCCGGCTCCGATTTGATTCAATTCATAAAATGTTATCAAATATAAAATATGTAAGTAAATGTTGTTTTATCAATTTTGATAATAACTATAGGAATGAATAATACTCTGGTTACAATTAAATTGTTATTATTTTAATTAAAAGTTACACATGTTTCAATATCTACCTGGTTGTTTTTATCTTTACGTTTATCCCTGTTAAGTTTAGTAAGTAGAAAGGTATGGAAATTATGCGTAATTAAATCCTGATAGTTTAATAATGTCTACCTATAATTTTGTTTTCAATACCTGATTCAAGATCTGAGCATTGAATCTACTGCAGGATTTCTCTTTAAGAATAGTTTAAACCAATTTTTTCCCGCACGTCCCTCCTTATCAAAATTGTTAGCGATATTATGTTCCTCACAGAAATCAAATGCTTCTTCTCGGATCTTTTTTGCAGTTAATGGGCTTCGATTTAATCTAATTAAGCTTCCAATAAAGTCTTCCTCTAGTTCCTTCGTGAATAGCCCTTTTCTCCCTAATCGTTGTTTAAGAGACAATCCAGTCTTCAAATATCTTCGCAGTGTTGCCCTCGGAATATTATAAGTAACTGCTGCTTTACTCTTTGACAGTTTACCCGTTTTAACATCATCCACAGCAGCTTTTAAGTCCTTCTGAGACCACAAACTCCGTTTTTTTCTATTAGACATTGGGAAATCTAGAAAACATGAATTGGCAATGTTAGACATAATTATATATTTTAGTGTATTTTAGAGAGTACAGAGTTGTTTAACAACGAATATGCACTCGGTTATAAGTACCTAGATTATTACTTACCTTGGTGGCACTAAGCAGGTCTTAATCTTATAATCTAATTAATTAATCTAATTATAAGTAGGTACTTAGATTTTTTAGTAGGCTGTAAAACGTTCCGCGGTCAGTGTTTCGTTCCATCTCTGATTGGCGCATATGCTTGAACATAATAGAACTCTGCGCCAGAGTGCGAGCACGGACCACGAAACGCTCGACTGCCTTCTGTCGGAACAGGCCCTAAGTGAGATAAATAATACATGTAGTCTGTAGTAGTAATTCCGCATTCGTGTAGTCTAAAATATATCGGCTTTGAGGAGTTTCCGAAATCTCAAAACGAGTAGGGTTTTGAGGTTTCGGATTGGAGGAACGAAAGTTTAACGGTTCCACATTAGTGGCGCGAACAGATGAGAACGCTTGCGAACTGGAAGCCAATTCTCGCAGAGTTCGACATACAAAAGTCGAGCGCTACGAACGTCTTGTCACGGTCACATGTATTGTGAGCGAATGAGATAGGACTAATGTCGAATTCGACATTCAACCTGCGAGAATCGCCTTCCAGGAATTTTGACACCTTCACGCTTCGTTCCCCGATCGGTATCCGTAAACAGGGCGCGACTAGAGTAGTCCGCGGGGTTCGCTAACGAAAATCAAGAACGCGTCCACATTCTCGCAGATTCGCGGTGTCTTAGCTACTTCTTTGCGCGAATGTGGAACCGTCTTTTAAACTTTTCTCCCTGAAATCAATATTTGGCTGCGGCTCTGCTCATAACAGTTTACCTAACCCCAACAGCGCGCCTACTAAGTTCGAGAAGAGGCCGCCCAATGCTGCTTTACAACGGCTTTACGTACAATATGAGAATCCGTACGAAGAACACTCTGCGACGATGGTATTGCTCCTCTCGCAGGTCGAAGAACTGCAAGACTCAGATTACCACAAATGCTAATAATTGTGACATCATTGATATCACAGGAAGCCATAACCATAGTAGACCTGACTTCTGTATCGCAAAAGATGGAGGTTATTTTAGGATTTAATCCTTGATCGAATAGTCGTCGTATAGATAGATCTTCCGATAATTTATTTTATCAAACAACTCATTATTATGGAAATCTTACAATATTAAACTAACAAAAACTAGCATGGGCTTTCTCATTAATTCTCCTTTCTAACTGTGGACGTAAGAAGCTCTCTTCTTTACTGACTTTTCTGGTTCTTTTCTACTACTAGCTCTAAACATACAAGGTGGAAATTGGAGATGGGGCAGTAAAGGCAGCTACCTGAACCGTTGTAGGTACAGAAAAACGTTCTTAACAAACCTTCCCTAACTTTTGGAGCTATTTATAACTGCATTCACAGATATATTTTTTAAATGGTACATTCAGCAAGACAAAGGGCAGTTCTTACGTTTTCTTTTTATGGTGTCAATCAATCCTGTTTCTTATAAGGATGAAAAGACTCTATCGGTTAGAGACTCGAGAGAGAGAGAGAGAGAGTACTAGAAAAGTCAAAACTTGTAGAAATAACTACCAGGTTGTAAACTAAGCTGTTATAGTGATGATATATAAAAATGCATTACATGTACTGCACAAAGTAATTCTTGTTTTTTGTCTGTGGAGTGATTACCACAGAAATCGGACTACCTTATAGTAGTTGAATTTCACTTTGCTTTTATTTTAAAATTAAATACCTACATAGTTTCTGTTTTGATTTTGTTATTATTAGGAATAAATAAAAAAGCCGATAATGATAATTAAAATAAAATAATTTAATGTAAAAATGCTAAAAATATACATTTTAAGGTTACCTTGAGAACCAGACTATGGTAGGTAGTTAGGTATCCAAAACAATTATTACAATTAAATATTGTATTACATTACTACTTGAGCAGTATATTAGGTACATACTTATTTAAATAAAATACATACCTTCAGTTGTACGAAACATCCTTAAAGTTAAGTCTTCATTAAAGTACAAGGTATCCCTTTCTATCCCATACCATAGCTCTTAGCTAAATAGAGAGGAACATTAAAGTCATTTCCTGCAACTCACAGATAGACAACAAAACTATATTATACAATATAGGTAAGTACTGACAGTTATATAATTATAATATTACTATCAAAACTTAATATACTTAATAAAGAACACAAGTTCAAAGGTATTTTTTATATTGAGTATTATGGAGGTAGTTATTTTTAAAATTGTCTTAAGTAATTTGTACTTTATTTAAAAAAAAAAATTATAAAAACTACATTACTTATTAAATAAAAATAGGTAAGGCATAATACAGTCATTAAATAAGATTTGGTCTTGGCAAGTCTCATTACGTATGTATTTTTAATCTATGAAAAACCAGTCTTTAATTACCTTGTAAAAATAGTCCTAGGCTTATGTTAATCTTTAAATTCATATCAAAAAGTTACATCTAATATTTACAAAACAATATAAAAATATACTTATCTTCTGCCTAGCGTATTTAACTTGACTTAAAAAATATTGAGGTACATTTAACGAGGTAGTAAGTCAATCTTCAGTCTTGTAAAACTACTTATAAAGTTAATAATTATTATAGGCATTAATTTACCTACTTTGAGGGTCCTTATTGATTTGTAATACCGTGTTTTCAAACAACTTTAAAAGAGCCATCATTCCGACGATAGAATCCTGGTGGAGGATGGTTGTGTTTGTCTCGAACTCGCTTGACTACTTGCCCAAGCCGATGCATTACTGTGGTTATGTCCACATGACACCCAGTCTTTGTCCGTGACGTGCAATACCATTGCTTCTTTCCATATGCCAGCTTGTTTTTGAGACGAAAAGCAAATCCATCGTGTACTAGAAGCAAGCTTCCTTTTCTAGTTGGTATGAAGTTAGCCACTGAAATTGTATATAGTGTTAGTGTATTTTATTTTGTCAAAAACAATAATAGTTATGGAATTAAAAAAATATCTAGGTACTTTTAGGTGCACGAAACGAATACCTATACGTTTATTGATCAGGTAAGAAAAATAAAACAAAAAAAATATCTCGAACTACATACTTTATTTCCTTTGGGAAAATCACACATAATTGACTAATCAATAACAGAATCAGGTGGGGATATAAAAGTAGGTACCTAATTAAATTACTAAACAAAACCACCAAATCTAAAAAACATAACACTACAAACAAGTACAGAATGTTATACACGCTTACTTAACCTAATTGTTACATGTTTCGATATTTTCATAGTTTAATGACAGTAAATACTTTTGAACTTGGATAAATAATTAGGTAACTTATCTAGCACTTCTAGCACATAGAAATTATAAAAGTTTGTCCATTCTAAATTCAAAAAATAATCGAAAATAAACACTATATTGTTGTTGACGTGAGATGACGCCAACCAAACAAACCAAACCAAAAACAAATTCAGTGTGGCCAACTAGGTCGACCCAAAAAATGCTAATGGGCTTACATTACATTATGCGATTTTCAGCCGGCTGATTCAGCCAAGTGTAATAGCATTCAGCAAGTCAGTCTGCGATTTGCTCCGTATAAACAGGACCCTGTCTAAATTACATAGTGTAATAACCTCATAAAGAACTAGTAAAACATACTAACTTTTTAGACTGGGACTACACGACGACGGTTCGGTTAGGAACCGCTACCGGCCATGTATTCGACTGCATTCAAACTCATGCGTTGCGCTCAGGCCCACTCGGTTCAGGACCCGCGGTGACCTGTTCCAAGTGGAACCGTCGACAGCGCATTTTTGTTTGAGTTTATATGAAACTCCGGTTCCATGGTACCGACCGATATTGGAGCCGTCGTCGTGTAGTTCCAGCCTTTAGTCTTATTTTAAATCAAAGTAATATATGTATGAAAATAGAAAGCTAGGTACACAGATCAGTACCGGTATACGACCGTGACAGTTTCATTTAGATTCGGCGGTTACCCGGAATTATGCTGATGTTGCGAATTGTCCAAAATCGTTGTACTACTGTATTATGTTGTATTGTTTCGTTGTCTCTACTTTGTTTTTATAAAGTGAAGAACGTCGTCGTCCAGAGTCCACTTCAGTTCAATTATATTGTAGAACACAATCAAACTGGAATTCAAACAAACAATCAAAGTCAAATAATTGCAATTTAGTTCTACAAACTCATCTATCAATTTCTGCATTTGAATGCGTTAGTGATGGAAAAGCCAATATGCCAAAAACATGTTCTATGCTAAATACCGAAATAATATCGTGGTAAAAAATATGCCGAACTTAACATATAAAATGCTAATTTGACAACACTGAACAAATATTTCGACTGAAGGACTCGTATCCATCGTCTTAAATAATTAAAAAAAATTCAATCAAATTGAGATTTTGCCGCGCTTTTGCGTTGAACGGATTCTTGATATTTTTTTCTGTGTCTTGTTAATTGTTTTTACATTGGTACTCTTCTACTAAAAACGGGGTATTATACTTATAAAACGTCCACATGATGTCAACAGTGTGTGAAACAGTGAAATAAATTCAATTAAGATGTGGCCCGATCCGTACTTGGCTGATAGAGCCATACTGCATCCGGGACGCTTCTTCTTTGGTTCGGACGGTGCAGAAGCGAAGCGTGGCAGATTCTTCCAGACAGCATTGAAATTTGTCACAACAGCATTAAAATGAAGAATTGAGAAAAACATTTTAAGATTTCGACTAAAGGACTTGTATCCATGGTCATAAATAATTTTTAAAAATATTCAATCAAATGTTTTTCTCTTTCGCACACGACACGAAAATAACGTTCCGTTTCCCTGTTCGGTGCGTTTCTGTGCGATTTATTTGATCGGATACAAGCTTTTGACCTTTTTTTAATGTTCTGCAACGTATCTAAATTCTAAATGTATTAACAAAAAAAGTAAAAAATATGTGAAATGTCACTGTCAAACGTGTTGTTGAAAACAGGGAATTTCGTTCCGAAAGATAAAGCTTGGAATTTAGTAAATTACTTGAATATTTCAGTGAATCACATGAAAGAACAATCGTATTGCCATGCGCTACATTATCAGTGTTAGAACTATTCGCTATAGTACTCTTAATATGTAAAATTAGTACAATTTCTAATAAGTTTACAGTGTTTCGGACACTTTCGGGAAACTACAGGAATTTGATTCTGTTGACATGTGATTCATGATCCAATCGTGTATTTTATATTCCAAATCATTGTAAAAGTACAGTGATATAAGTGTAAATAGAGAGCGCGTTATTTTATTGTATTTTTTTAAGATTATGCATTTCGTGGCGAATTAACTGCCAATTAAGTGACTTCAGAACAACAATTTGTAAATTCAGTGTAAACGCAGGGAGTCAAACCTTGAAATAAAGGAATACAAAAATGTTAAATTAAATTCCAATGTTTTAGCTCAGAATTACTTTAAATTGAATAAATTTAAAGTAATACTGGGCTAAAACATTCATTTCAATTAAAAAGTCTATCAATTTTATTGAGAATATTAAAATTATTTTTGTATTTAGAGTGACTGAGAATAATGTTATTGAATGTCATTATTTTTAATTAAAACAAATTGGTAGGTGTACATTAATGTAGTTCCTTTGATCCACTATGTGTACTTTTTGGTTTTGGAAGTTTGGGTCTGAGTTGGCAGACTGAGTATTTTTTTTTAGTTGACAAGTTTAAATTGTATTTCTTAAAATTATACTCCTTGTATAAACCTCTCTTTTAATATGGTTTTGTTCAGTAAAATACATATAACAAAAGTTGTTTTATTTTCCTTCCTTCCTTGTAGTATATCCGTTAGAATATAATTTAGCTTTTAAGTGTACTCCATTCCATGAATAATAATTCATAAATTGAAAATATTTCAGGCATATTCATAAACACAAGAGGAAATTCCAAGCTGTTCATATATCAAAACCATACATTCAGGTTTATGTATAAAAAAGCATATGGAAGTCAACTATGGTACTGCTGGTACTTCTTCAGTAGATGTTGTCCCGCAAAGCTTCGGATAAACAATGCTGGACAAGTCACTGAATGCATTGGCAGACACAACCATGATCCACCAACATGCTGGATGACACCGGATGGTAAATCTTACAGCCTTCCACCGCTTCCTGAGAAGAATCCGTAACTATTTTTTTATTGGATTTTATTGTCCATTTGGTAGACTGTAATTTCGATTGAGGTAACAATTTTACCTGTGATTCACTGCCCTAATCTTTGAGAGTTACTGTTACAACAGCTCTATTTTGTATTTATTTTATTAAAGGAATAAATTTAAAAATTATATTCCAACTTTACCAGCTCCCTTTCCAATTCCTCAAATGTTTGACTCACTGTTAGTTACAACAAGTTACTTTAAAGTTAATTATCATGCTCTTTCTATACCAAAGCTGTAGAAAGATATTATGAGATGTACTGACGATGACCTTAATAGTGAAATGATACGTATAAAAACATTTTGACAGTCTAAAACAATCTTTGTTATATGACTCGACCTCACAGAGCATTAATAAAAGAACAAACTGCCTCTTGTTTATAATTGAGATTTTATTAGTACATGTTTGACAATTGGGATGTTATCTTAAAAGTTTTAATATTGTTATGTCTGTCTTAGCATTTAAATACTCTACTAATGTTTTATAATTTTTAATGTGCCTTGTGGCATGTACCAAATAATATTTGTTTATAATTATTTTTTTCAAACGCTTATACTGTCACACAGTGGTGTTATACTATAAGAGTCTAATAATCTATTGGATTTATTATTATAAGAGTTTTAATTAAATATTACTTTCATAGTGTTTAAGGCTCAGTATTCAAATTTCAAGTGCATTGTAAGTATAATTATTATGGATATACATAGAATTATTCTCAAGAACCCTTCAGTACAATAAATTTTTAATGCATTTCTTGGGTTCTGTGTCTTAAGGGGCTGCATGAGCGACACTAGTGCCGCCAATCGAAAAAAAATCATCAATTAATTAAGGCATTTAAAAAAATGGTTTACTGGTGAATTAATGAAGAGGATTTTTTTAGTAATATTTTAACAAAACGCGAATCTGTCAAAAGTGGCCACTTTTGACAGATTCGCCTTTTGTTTCTTATTGTTTCAATATGAGAATATAAAACTATTTTTAATAATTTCTTCTTTCGTGGAATAATCCTGTAAACCATTTTTAAAATGCCTTAATTAATTGATATGATATTTTTTTGGATTGGCGGCACTAGTTTCGCTCATGCAGCCCCTAAATGATATAATTGTATACCTACTTTATATACTTACTAATTTTAAATATTGTATTGCAAGTATAAGACCAATAGTTCCTCACTCAAAATAGTAATAGCATTAAAAGGCAAAAGTAAAAGAAACATTAAATGTTTAAATAAATTTTATTGATAGGTTTTTATGCGAACTAATTATGTGCCTTGTATCTGTTTAATCCAAATATAAAATTGTTTTAAAATAGCAAATTGCTGTTCTACCTCAAGGTTTTTTGTTACTTACCATATATCTTCATTAAAAAATTAGATACTTAAAAGGTAGTCAACTTAACTGAAGTCTTAGACTGATAATACATTATCAAAATCTATGATAATATGATCTCTTTGCTCTTTCATAGAGTTGCATAGTTTCGCAGAATGAAAACTGGTATATTGGTACAATAAATATCGGATGTATGGGGAAGGCAATGGCAAACCACCCCATTAAATCTACCACGAGAGTCGTTCTATGTGATTAATTTCTTAGAATGATCACGACCCCCAGCAATGAGAAAAACGACTTAGAAGAGAAGAGAAATATTGGCCTTATTGTTTGAATTTTTTAAATAGTTATGCCGCTAAAGATTTCAGATAACGAGTTAGGAGTATACCTCTGCAATTGGTCAATACAGATGTTTCACAAAATATCTTACTTTCTAAAAAGATTTATTTTCTGTCTACACAAAAAAATAATTTCCAACTTTTGTCGAATTTCCAAAAAAAAATCGAAATTAATTTTATATGAGGCCTGGACTGGTGTGTAGGTATATATAATTGGTAAGTTACAGCCGGACGAGACGATCGATTCATTTCATTAATCAGCAAGATCAATCGCAATTGGTATTGGTATTTTACTTTGGACACGTAGGGTCTGATTCCAGTTCCGAATGTTATTCATTCTCTGAATTCCCAGTGACACGATACTTAGGTAGGTACCTGCAACGAAATTAATTCAAAGTATGGCGTCGTGGCTAGGACATCGGACTCCCATGCGGGAGTCCCGGTCCGAGTTCGAAACCATGCAACGTCATGTACAGTCAACCACAAGCTATAGTATACCATCTGTTAAAAACCTTCGATTAAATCTCAACGTTATGACCGCGCAATATGATACATTTCAAATTTTGGCGTTTTGGGCAGGTTGACTTGCGATCAACTGTACCAATGAGTTTTTCAGTTTTTTTGAAGGATTTACATATATTTACCGACTGCTATGACGGTGAAGGAAAACATTGTGAGGAAACCTGCACACAGATAACCAGTGTGTGAAATGGGGAAGCAATCCACCCCATTAAATCAGCCACGGGAGTCGTTCTGTGTAATTAATTCCTTAGAATGATCACGACTCCAGCATTGAGGAATACGACTTAGAAGAAGAATAGGTAAACCACAAAACTGGCGTTTCGCCTTAGGTTAGGTTAGTTACTGAAAAGAGCCAAAAAGTATTTTTTTAGGTTCTAGGCAATCCAAAGAAAAAAAGCAATCAGCAGCACCTATTTTGATATAAAATTAGGACCAAGCCACTTTAACGTTTAAATAAGAACCCTTATATGAGGTACTTAAGTATCTCATTTTGGGTCTTGAACTTTTTCTCTGTCAAATTTATTACATACTCTCACGTCCATAATCACCGAAGGGGAAGACAGAGGAACCACCTTCATCATATGTAGTTCCTCTGTCTACTATATGTACTGTGTCCGTATATTTGGTGGACAAACATGATAGGTGGGCGAGCCTATCGCCGTCTACTAGGTCAAATATATTACAGTATCTATAATGACAGCCATAGAAGTGGACCCTCACCTTTACCCCGCCAACAACGCGGGCGCACCTCCCGCAAACCGCACAGCGCGATACGCCAGCTATGTGGTTAACCTATAAATACTTATATTAACCATATGCAGTGCATAATGAATACTTAGGCTTGAGCAGCTGGTAGGCTAGTTGCGAGCACGATCCGAAAGTGATCATGCAGGTTAAGCAATGTTGGGCGCGAACGGTACCTGGATGGGTGACCGCTAGTGCCATATTTCATCTGAGCTCCTCCGTGCCTCGAATAGCACGTTAAGCAGTCGCAGTTGTTGTCGTTAAGCCATGTCAGAGGCCTACGGCGGCCTGAACAACTCTGACAATAGGTTGGCCACTAACTATAAGCATAAGATAAGTAAGTGCATTATATAATACCCAGGCATGGAAAAAGTGGCTGCACATTCGGTTGGAATCGAACTCTCTTCGATTGAGCCCTTTGCACAAGAAACGGGATCTTATTGGATACATAATATCTATTAGAAAATTGATGAAAGATCTGTTTTTATTTTGAAGGAAAACAGACTGGCATCTGATGGTAAGTGGTCACCGGAACCCCATCCTATATAGCATCTAAGCTATTACGACTTAAGACGGTAACTTACTAGCTTGCTTACTATCTTAAAATCTTGTTTACACGAATAGATTTCCTAGGTAGAAATATTGGGCTGTTGTAACATGGTAGAAACTTGTCAAGGAACATTATTCATCTCTCCTTTAGTATTTATTTTGTCATCCCTGTATTATGTTATATTTATATATTGTATTATATTTATGTACGTATTTTCTATTTTGTATTATTAAGTAGGTATATTTATTTAGCATATAGGTGCACACTTCGCCTGCCTTTCATATCAAATTGTCACTTTATGGGGTTTGCTGGAAGAGATCTCACTTAGAGTCAAGTCACGCCCTTTGTGCTTTACATATTTTTGTTTGTCTAAGTTTGTAATATATTATGTGTGTGTACAATAAACAGTTAATAGGAATCTTGCATCATGTACATTCTTGTATCGGCGATATTCTAGACGCTTGAGTTTGCTCCTATAATTATTGTATAGAGATAATTAAGTACCTACTCGTATCTACCTAGGTATGCAAGTAAAGGTAACTTTCGTGAAATATATTCAAGCAATCTGTAAAAGTATTCCGCTAACCATGGAAACATGCGTCAGTTACGCATGAAAATGGCCACTTAGGAAAATTACGAGTTACCGCTACATATCAGTACTTAGGATATTTGCACGCATTTATCAATTTACGTCATATCTAGAAGATAAGAATGTTAGACTTTATACCAGCGAATAACGACACTGTATATGCATAAATGTTTATCTATTTGAAAGGTACACTAAAGGACAGATTAGTTTAGCGCATTCCCATTTTCATCGAGATATAATGAAGCGCTTCAAAGTACCTTAGCAGGTGCTTCAATTCTTCATCAATAAAGTGTCTCTACCTGCACCAACTCTACACTTGACACCAATTGATCTCGATCGATAACAAAACATCAACAGGAAACAGGTGCCAAAGGCCAAGTTGTATTTAATTCGATAACACTGCACTTCGATAATCGATATCAAGAATACCTAATCGCAGCGCGAATAACTCTTTCGTTCTCGTTAGAATCTAGTTATTTACGCCCAGTGGCGTAGCTAGGCGTGGGCGAAGCGGCCCCTCGCACTTAAAGAGGCCTCGTGCGAGGCCCCCTTGTAGGTGACTTAAGACCGAACGCCACGAACTCTAAATAGTACGATTAGTACCCTAAAAGACCCTACTAAGAATAAGATTTACCACACATATAATATAATCGAAGCAGAGTTAGCTTAAAAAATCAACTACAAATCCTTATTACAGGACTTTAACAAAGCCGAAGGGCATTATTTATGTAAAAGATTATATCACGAAGGTTACAAAATAAAAAGTTTTAAAAAATACGCATTTCAATATTCCTCGTGCACTTATATTTCACTATCATGATGGTATCTTGGGTTTGCTTTTGTATTCACAAAACTATGGTAGGATCTCTGCATTGATCTTGGGAATAGATACTGAAAGAAAGGGTATCGCTGATGCGACTTCGCCCACGCCTAGATTAGTCCACGCTACGCCACTGTTTACGCCCACCCTACGTTATCTTAATCGAGTACACAACGATATCACTGTTTTAATAAGCAGTGGTGCCATCTAATAATGATTAACAAGTGTAATCTTGTATCTATGTAACTTCCAAGAGCTTGCGGTTTCAGTTTAGAGAATAGGGGTTTTTTTCAGATTTTTTTTTGAAAAATATAGATCTACTTAGTAGGCAGTCTAGACTAAAAAGACGATGGAGAAGGAGGCGGTGAAAGACATGGAGACACGGAAAAGGGCAATAAAGTTATTTGTATTTGACATCAGCGGCCCTGAAGTTCCACCTAGGAGCCATAGGTGCCCTTTATCATCAGTAGATTAAGGATAAGACTTGGTAGATAGGAAAAATACATGTAAAAAATGGAAATCTTTTACAGGGTTAGATAGAATATATGTAGAATACGCTATGCGTGTTGATGGGGTTATATTAAGTCAATTGATATGAAAAGGGAAATTGGGAAGATCTTTCACCAGGCGGGGTGGTGTTCCTGGTGTCCAGTCTACATTGGTGAACCCACGTTCACCAATGTAGTCTGAAATTCGTATATAGGCGAAGTCCCATTGACAATATCAATAACGCGTTCTATGTTTAGTATGGTTTGGCGTCTTGCGTGCAGTATCGTCATTCGATACGAGTGGCTCTTTCTGTTGGCGCCTTCGTTTGGTGAAAATAGTGTTTTAATGAAATATTAAATAACAGTTTTCGATTGTAATATGTAAATTTTTCTTTGTTATATATGGCACTGGATACAATAAGTTTTTCGTATTAAATACACTACATTTCACTGGACAACTATTTGGTACTATAGCCATTAAAAAAACTCGACACCCGCGCCTGCGCGATGTCCAAAGTTCGGTTTCCAAAGTTACCAATAACATGTTAAGCTGTCATGGCGTCTGTTGAAGTCTCCGTAATGGTTTGTATTTTCTGTTTATATGTTTCATAGTCGTAGAAAAAGTATTGTGTGCAACGCACGTAATGGCGATTTTAACACTCGTACGATCTATTATGAAACGAAGGTTATAATCGCCATAATTACGTGGCCGTTATACTACTATTAAAGACTTAAACTTCAAACTTTAACTCGTACACTAATAACAAAAATACCTTATCAGAATGTCTAGTTAGAGAGATATTATATTATAAGCATACATTATCGTTGGCCTAAGGATACCTAAGGTCTTTGATTGATAACGAAGATTAGCGGGTCATTAGCATATCTACGCATGATTTGTCATTGTCAAATTAAAATCTCAAAATAAGGTATATAATCCGTATTTAATTCAGATTTTAACATAATGGGAGGCATGATTCTGTACAGAGTCAGTCTGGGGTGGGTCCATACCTATTTCTGCTGCAAAGCAGCTATGCTTGCTTTGCTGTGTTCCGATTTTAATTGTATGAGAGTCAGAGTATTTACCGGCACATGAGGCACTCTTAAGTCCTCAGGGTTACCAGCGCATTAGAAAATCCTCTAATAATATTATAGTCAGAGATGTCGATGGGCAACGATGACCACTTACCATCAGTGATCCTTTTGCTCTTCTGATCTCCTTATACAATGAAAAAAAAAACATTGGACAGGATGCTAGCCCAGTTGGGAGAGAGTAGGTATTCCTACGAGTCTACATGCTTGGTTAGTATGGGTTCGAATCCTGGAAACGTTTTTCTGATATTGAATCATACTAATTTTCTCACCTATGTGTGCGTTCTTGCCACGTAATATCGAAATTGAAATTGAAAATTGGCAAGTGGTGGTGCTACCTGTTGGTGAGTGGTCACCGTACCCCATCAACATCTCACTATAATATAGAGGCTTTTCTGTGCGCTGCTAGTGTTAATTCTGCTCCTGTAGGTAATATAAAATTCTTTGGTTTTTGCCTATGGCTATTGCCAATCCTCTTACCAAACTTTCTAAACATTCTTCCAGATATTATACCAAGATTCGTCAAGACGAGGAGAGGGAGACCCATGATTGAGCTGGGTAAATACACGTACTCCATCCATTCTACCTTGGGTTCAAAGATCAGATGGCAGTGCACAAAGCAAAGGAGTTTGGGGTGCAAAGCCAGGCTGATCACGTTGGAAGCAACCATAATCAAGACTATTTCCCACCACATACATGAATAGATGAACGCTTCAATAAAATTGTTTTTGTTTTATTTATTAAAGAACACAAACAATTAATAAATTATTAAAATAATTACAAGTGTTTTTCAATTAGGTACTTGTAAAATTTCAAAATGACTGACTGAATTGTTGTTCCCAATGAATAAAAGTTTAATTTTAAAAACTTTATCAGCTTTGTGTAGACGGTTCGTCGAAATATTTATACGAACTCTACCACCCGAAATATTCGAACGAACTTATAAGTTCGTTGCTATATCATGCCCCAATTAGTAGTAGGTATGTGACTGCAAATCTTTGACTCCCACTAAAAATAACCTTGGTCGTCCCCCTATATGAAGACTCCGTATATTACTCCCCCAAAATCGTCAGTTTTATATATATGACCCCTCCACCTCTCCCTAGAACCGCGCCTGTCTTCGTTTTACTATTTAATTTATTAAAATTTTATTTATTAATTAGGTAAACACAACATATTACAACCAGAGAAATTACAGAAAAATCAATACAAAGTTCTGAGCTAGGTCGTAACACTCGTAGGTGTAAACACAGCATGGTTAGGAAGTAGAAAATTGATTGTTGTACAAAATTGAGTTGGCAAAAAATACTATTGAATGTAATGATTAAAAAAATACCTATTAAAAAATAAAAATAATAAAGTAAAGACTATTTATTGCTGCAGTAAATATACATAATATATAAATTATTATACATACACTACACTTTAATAATTTATTTACAGATGTGTGTGTTATAACAGACGCCCAAAAGCCAATCAGAAAAAGCAGAAGGAAATCAGGCGCTCGTCCGTACAAGCCATATTCACATGATGTTATGGAGATTGCCATAGGAATGGTGAAAAGTGGCGCAATTTCGATTAATAAAGCTGGATATTGGTTCGGAATCCCGCCTTCGACTATCAAGAATAAAGTGAAGCTTCGCCATTGTGGGCCTGTGGGTCGACCGTGTAGAAGTATGTATAATCCGAAGAAGGCTGATAGGTCTCAGAAAACGGACTAGTAGCGCTTCATCATCAGCCTTTGCTGGCGGGCCCAGTGCTGATTGGTGGATTACACACGCCTTAGATAGAGTGAATTTCAATATCTTTGTTCTATATATGATACTACACGGAAAGAAAAATCTCGTAATAGTAAGGAGAAATCGGTACAATTGTTCAATATAGTCTGCATTAAAATATAATAAAATACAAAAAATAACGAGAAATATTGTAATGGATACATTGTCCCCCGCTATACAAGATTTCTCGTTACTACATTTCGAGATTTTTTTGTAATGGGTGCTATAAAATATTGTAATGGATACTATATGATACTATATCGTGATTTCTCTTACTATTACGAGATTTTTCTTTCCGTGTATCATTTAAATTTAAATTTATTTTTTTAGCTCTTTCTTAATTTTTTATTTTCGACCCATCTCTCCACCAAATCGTCATGGGTTCTTCAAAATAATTAAAATTACACGTTTTAGTGTGTTAATAATGTGAACATTTTATTTAAGTATTAAATTGTTACTATTACAATTATTGTTGTCATTAAATATTATGAAACAATTGTGTTTTTTCACCATAATTACCGCATTGCATTCACAATGTACAAATACGTTAATTAATAACTCCAAACACGGCTTTATCAGAATACGCGATCAATGCTCGAAGGCAAAGTCTAACGTGATCTAACGTCCTTGACACTATTAACATTAGATTTCAAACAAGATTATACAATTTGGACTTTGATATTGGTTTTAGCGTGATATCAACATCCTTATTACTTACATGATTTATAGCTTTGTATCTATGTGCTTGGCATAGGTACAGGTGATAGTAAAATGGTATTTTTGCGGGGTTGTGTTTCGTACGTATTAATACATATAAAATTTATTTTCACGTATGACAAAACGCCTTAACTAACTTACATTTATGGTTAGATTCAAATAATATACTGTTTCACAGGTTTTTACTGTATATATATATTATTATACTCTATATTATTAATGTTTTGGAACGTAACTTGACATTTTATTAGTAATTGCAAAAACAAAACGCAAAGCTGTATTTATCTACCTGCATGTAGTGAAGAAAATTATTATAAACAAATACCTGAAGATGTGTAAACGAAACCGGTCGTAATTAATAAAATACAGTATAAACCTGTGAAACAGTATATTATTTGAATCTAATAATTTACTACAAGTTTCACCAAGTACCAACAACCGCTAGTATTAACCATTTACATTTATGAAATTTATCTAAAATATTTATTACAGAGTTTATAGAATTTCAAAAAGTTAGCCGTGTCTAGTGTTTTTAGGCTGGGTGAAATGTTTGCATTTGATACCTACAATAGGTTGCCCTGTGCTGTAGGGATCATTTGCTTCCGGTCCACCATATCAATTTATTTAGTTGCTTCTTTGTGTGGACCGCTGTCGGAAAGGTTCTTTAGTGCTTAATATCTATGACTTGAAAACATCCTACGGCCTCGTCAGTAACAGCTCCTCTTAAATGCATTTTTCATGCGTGCGTAAGGCGGCCATACATGCTATGGTGTACCTAAATGGCAGGTTAAAGGCCATCGCATATTATACCAACTCGACGCGAACCCGGCACCAACTCAATTCAGAGCAAAGCCTTGAAATGTGAGCTTTACATACAGTAGGTTTTCAAAATCCAAGTGAAGTAGACGTCAAAGGAACATCGGTGGCCTCACTAGGACACTGCTAGTAATGAGTTTTTCGGAATTTTTCGAAGACTTACGTACATTTACCGACTGCTCTAACGGTGAAGGAAAACATCGTGAGGAAACCTGCATGTGTGAGTAAATGAAAAGTTTACGAAGGCGTGTGAAATCCACCAATCAGCACTGGGCCCGCTCTCGGTGGATCATGGCCCGTACCCCCTTGGTCAAGGGGAGGCTGTGCCCCGACAGTGGGGACATTAATAGGCTGATGATGATGAGACGTCAATGAGTGGTCAACGCATGGACCACGAGGTCGACTAGCTCTTGACCATTTCTAGTACTATTTTCCGATCTCAGTATCTGATTTTTTCTCTGGCTCTGCCCCAGCTGCAAAGCTCGCCTTGCATAGGCATGTTACGAGTTCTAAGATTTTTGACACGAAACCTACCGTTTGATAAGAAAGAGTTTAATATCCCTGTCTACCATGTGGTAGACAAGATAAGATAATATATCTTATCTTATCCGGCCGGGAATAACCCAGCGGCACTTCGACCCTTGAGGATCTTTTGTGCCTACCCCATTTTACACACTGGTCATCTCAGTGTGCAGGTTTCCTCACGATGTTTTCCTTCACCGTTAGAGCAGTCGGTAAATTTACTTTTTGACTCTTTTAACTAAATAACCTAATCTAAGGCACGCCAGTTTTGTGGTTTACCTACTGTTCTTCTTCGTATTCCACATTGCTGAGGGTCGTGATCATTCTAAGGAATTAATTACATATAACGACTCTCGTTGCAGATTAAATAGGGTGGTTTGCCATTGCCTTCCCCATTTCACACACTGGTAACCTCAGTGTGCAGGTTTCCGCACGATGTTTTCCTTCACCGTTACAGCAGTCGGTAAATGTACGTAAGTCTTCGAAAAATCTAAAAACTCATTAGTACGTGGCACTGCACGGTTACCTCCCGCATGGGAGTCCGGTGTCCTAGCCACAGTGCCACCGACGCTCTCTGTGTTGTCTCATTTTGTATTATGCAAGAGAACTCGATTGGTATTTTGGCTGTGAAGGTCACGCATCGCATGTTACATACCCGACCTTGAATGCCAAAGTTCCAACTGTAGTACGCATGCTGTAGGTAGGCGTTCCAAATATACATATCAAGCAATACTCTATGGAACCCTGTCGCAATAAGTTTTTATTATGAGTTCTTGACATTCGTATGAATGTGTCAAAAAGGTTAAAACGACTAAGTACAGTCGACCACAAGGTATAGTATACCATCTGTCAAAAACCTTCGATTAAATCTCAACCTTATGCCTGTGCTATATGATACATATCTGATTCTCAAATTTTGACGTTTCGGGTAGGTTGACCTTTGTACCAAATGTCGCAATCTCTACATTCAAATTCCGCAAATCGTTTTTCTCTGTTATATCGCTCCTGGTCGGGCTTTAGATTTTAAAAGAGATCGGAATTCGTTAGAACGATTTATGTAATTGTTGCAGCGACTATGGTTTCTATAAAAAATAATATAAATCATGTAACTAGTTTAGGGATTTAAAAACTAGGAAAGATAATTTTTGTTATGTAGGTGTGTAATGTTAATTCCATTTGACCCCATGATACTGGGGAATCCCGGAGGCATATCCATATTATAATAAACGATAATATTTCTATACAAATACAGTCAACTGCATAAAATCTCATTTTTCAAAATTACTTTTTATTTTTTACTAATTACTACACATATTCCTAACAATGAGGTTGAAATTGATGGCAAGGTGGTTGATATGGACAATGAAGTCGACATCGTCACAAAGAGAATTACGTTAGTGATATTTGTATTACTTTCTTGAAATTATCGAATTTATAGTACCTAACCACAATAGATACAAGCCATATTCAAAAGAATTGAATTCAAGTGTCGCTTACTGCCGATTTTTATTTGCCTTTACAAATATGGCAATAACTCATTTGATAAACTTCCATCCTAAACTGTTCAAGGTATTCCTGCAAAGAAATAGATATAAATTGGCTATTGACACTTGATTACTTTGATACTGAAAAATATCGTTACCAATTAGTTGAGTCTTATGGATGCACAGTGAACCTTACACTTACCAACACACACACCCTCACACACACCACACATCACACACACACCATCTCACACTCACCCCCCTCAAACACACCCAGCTCACACACCCTCACCCCCCCTCAAACACACCCATCTCATACACCCCCCCCACACACACACGCATTCTTATTTTTTTAATTAATTGCATAACCTTATTATGTCATCCTTATTATGTATATAATTTAGATATATCGGAAGAGATTGGCCCCCACAACACACAGTATGTAGTGTGGGAGCCAGGGAAATCTGAGAAAATGTAAAAGATACTGTCTGCATGAATAAATATTTATTTTATTTAAAAATAAACTTAAAAAAAAACTCACTACATAATTGCAATCTCTGGTCATTATCTACTCAAAAAACAAATTAACAGATTGTCAGAGTTGGCATTTGGGGATATAACTTTCCATATAAATAGCATTCGGCTAATAATTTGTACGGAGAGCCGTATTTTTGTGAATTTCAATTGTTTTTAATTCGTATAAAAAGCTGAAGAAAATACATTTTTTATTTTATTTTATTATCTTTATTTTTTAGTACAATGCTAAATTTCGTCAATAAAAAAAAGGACAAAGACTTAGATTATGAAAAGCCTTAGTCAAAAATTCCGCCCCGTGTCGACCCTGGCGCAAAGGTCACCATGACCATTGCCATTAACGGCATTAACAGATTAGAAAAAAGTAATATTTCAAACGTCTTTCCCAGGTGTTATTCAGACAACGAGTCGCGGACGCCCGAAGCTGCTGTACGATGGCTATTCGTACATTGTGAACAGCATAAATAAATTCGGCTCCAGGAGATGGTACTGCTCTTCAAGGGTATCCAGGAGCTGCAAGGTTAAGTTGGTTACTGACCCTAACAATATTGTTGTAGTACTTCAAGGAGATCATACGCATTCCCCTAGGTTATTAGTTTAGAAGGACTTGTTTCAAAAGGTCTAGTAAGGTGAGGTTATACATGTGTCTATAGGCGATGGTGACCATGGGTGACGGTGACCACTTTAAATCAAGTGACCCGTTTTCTCTTCTGCTTTGCTTGTTAATTTGTCTCAATTACAAAATTGAACATTTAATATGTTTAATAAGAAATAGTTGGGATTACGATTTTTTTTGTGAAATTGTTTTTTTTTTATATTTTTATATCTGTTGCTTTGGTACACTACAAGGTGACCATGTCAGCCTCGTTAGGGTCACTAAGAAAGGGGAAGGCAAGTTCAAGTGTTATTAGAGTCAGCCCTCACTTTGAGAGCCAACTTACTTAGCAAACAACAGTAAGTGTTTCATTTTTTGTTGTGAAATTGGTTAGAATTATAATTATAAATTAATACGAATTTTTTAAGCTACAACTGTAGATAGGGTCAAATTATTTAATAATAACCTCATCCATGCAGTGTCGATGAAGAAACTAATACGTAACTATAAAAATACGAGTACGTAATTATAGATACTTATTTTTCCTCTATACAACACAGAAAGTTTAATAAATTGGTTCTTATTTATTATCCGTTATCTATTATAATTTTTAAAGTGGGTTAAGATTTATAATTCTATGGATTAAAGTGACATTTCTTTTACATCAAATGTTCCCCCCAAATGTCACTTTGATACATCAATTTACGAATCCTACTTTATGTACAAAATTTACTTTAATAAATAGTTACATAAAATATTGTAGTTTTAATTTTTTTTTGTGAGTTTCTACCTAAAGATTATTATTGCGCATACACCTGAGTCCGAACAAAAAATAACGTAATATAGTATAATTTAGTACCTAGATTATTTTTGTTTGTTTAGTTCTTTTTTACATTTGTATTTATTATATTATTATTATTATTACTAAAGTTTTTTTATTAATTATTAGCCGACAATGGTTCAAAGGGTTATGGTAGACTGCGGCGGGCGCAAGCGTCGCCGGTTTAATCCACCTCTGGACTATTATGGTCGACCACTACTGGTAAATGAAGAATATTGGTAATGTATTTTTATGGTTGAAAAAAAAAACCACTATACCATTAAACACGTGGTGCGTAGATTTTGTTTAACTAAATCTGATGGTAAGTAATGAAGAACGAAGGTAGAGACGCTTTTTTCTTTGTAACCATGAATCAAGTCCATGTACATTTACAGGTGCAGGCCACACACAAGAGACGTGGCGCGGACGGGGCACGGACGAGGTGTACAAACGTTTGATGTATGAACACGCATATAAAGTTCACTATTGATTGGAGCAAAATATTTAGAACAACCAGGTGGCCCGGTTGCTCGTCCGCTCTTCCATAGACAACATAAAATAATAAATAAACGGGAATAAATAACAATAACGGGCTAATAACAATAATAACAACAGGCTGAGACAGTCCCCTTTTTCCGGTGCTGCACACCACCTTCATCAAACTTAATTACTTTTGCTTATTTATTTTTATAATATATTTGTTTAATATTATTTTTATATTCTGTACATAATTGTTTGTATGTGTGCACTATTAGAAATAAACTCTTTCTTTCTTTCTTTTTTTTAAACTTATTCCAATGTTTTTGTAAATTTAATATTTAAAATAATTTACATAATACAATCGAATTACAAGTCAAACATTTTAGTATTTCTAAATAAAACTAAAAATAAAATCTGCCAACAAAGTTCTATGTGGTTAGTTCAACAAAGAGACGGATTAAGATTAACAGACATCTACAGTGAGATCCAAAGGTCAAGACATCATCAGACTAGCATGAACAAAGACCCATTTACCCCATACACACTCAATAACCAATAACCAGACAGACCCCAGCCGTCAGTCAGTAGCCTATTAACATATTCTCAGTAAGTTATTTTTCCCACACAACAATGAAGTTTATTATTATCACATTATCGCACTTCGATTACTATGAGTGCGTCATAGATAAGAGTTCAGTTAAAGCAGTGCGGGGCAAAGTCCATATTATCTTTATGCTTGGTCTAAGTTATGAACTTGAGTGAATGTGCAGTGGAAGAAGAAGTACAGTAAAAGTAAAATACACCGGAAAATATGCATTTAAAAACAGACTTCGCTCACACTTGCTGTCGGTGCAATTACTATAGCCCTAGTCTGAATCTGTTCCCTTTAATCCCTTTATCTCCTTCTTAGCATTCCGTACTGTATAATTATATATATATATGTGTGTTATATATATTGTGAGTAGGTATACATATTTATTTATTTACGATATTTATATATTTTTTATCATTTATGTGTCATGGTAAATGTAGGTATATATATTTTTAACTTATCAATACTACCTATCTTCAATTAAATTTATTTGGTCGTATCTTTGTCCTCTTGGACAGGTTTTGGCCAGCCATCGGTCACGGTCCAACAGAATACCAGCGCTGGAGGCATTCTTGTCTGCAGCGATAAGCTGAGTTGAGGCCCTTTTCACAACAGCAGACCATCATACATGATTTACATATGTTTACCTTTGACTACATAATTATTTTATTATAATTATAACTGTTTCGGTCATTGCTGTGTGTGAAATAAACGTATTACTTACTTACTAAATACACTTTATTGCACAAATAGAAAACAAACAAAAGATAGAAAAGGAAATAGTGAAGTACAATTTAGGCGGCCTTATCGCTAAGAGCGAAGCCTGTCGCAATAAGTTTTGGTTATAATTTCTTGATATTCGTATGAAAAACTTAAACCGACAAATCATCAAAGAGATGTGTGTTAGCTGGCCCCCGAAGCCGTATCTAATGTGTGAGATTTATTCAAAAAATACTGGACCGATTCTAAAAGTTCTTTCACTGCTTTGCCACATTCGCTTTCTACTTATTGTTTCAATATGAGAATACTACACGACATTTCTACAGTCTACTTCTTTAATAAGTGTCTTAAAAACTACAGAAGAAAGATTTTTTTCGGAAGTGCTACTTACTGGCTGAAAAAACCCTGCCTTAAACAAAGAACGCTTTGCGAGCCCAGTATTGATTGGTTCACACAAATTTACCTAAACTATGGTAATAAAAAGTACAAGTTTCATTAGTTTAAAGAAATACTTATTCATATGCATTAAGACACCTAGGTATTGATCGCTTTTCCCTTACAACATGAATAAGACAGCTAAATACAATCTTCTCAGAGATTACTTATCTGTAAACAAACGTCCAAATAACATAATTAAACATGTACCTAGATAGATCGCCTTAGATTATTCTTAACTGAAAAATATTTCACCTACAAATGACACCAAGTTTCCATTACGATACAAAATATTTCACCTACAAATGACACCAAGTTTCCATTACGATACAAAATATTTCACCTACAAATGACACCAAATTTCCATTACGGTACAAAATTATTTGGTACTGGTATTGAAAATGTAGGCCTTAACTTTAATATAAAGGGTATTCAATAAAATTCAAAAATGAATTGCGACAATAACTCTCACATTAATAATCCCCGAAGGGGTAGACAGAGTAACCACCGCATCATAGGTAGTTCCCACTGCTCGCCGTAAGATTTGGTGCACAACTACCTATGATGAAGGTGGTTACTACAGAGTAACTACAGGGTAGACAGCTACCCTAGTCTACTGACGTGAGAGTTATGCTATGCTATTAATTGCGATAAAGCTTTTACCCTAGAATGAAAGATAAAATATTCTTACTCTACTAAAGGCGTTCGTTCCTTCATGGCTTCATCCATTTTTCCAAACGATCATCACTAGTCGTAAAAAATATAGTACTTACAGAATATCTAGGTATTCTTTTGTAAGACTTAAGCCCTTATTACATTTGTGCGTTTTTATTTTCGCTTTTGGTTTGAACATTGTATACGCACGGAAACCTAGCTTGATTTCTGCTCGAAACATTTTTCTGTTAGCCTAAAGAAGCTTCTGCTGCATGAAAGCAAAAACAAAGATGAAAGCGCACAAAGTAAGCACGCCAGGAATAGTATTAAAAGGAATGGTGCGTTCTTTTTTACATTGTTTTTTTCAATCTTCCGTCTCACAGGGAGTTAACATACCTAAATACCTATTCACTGCACTTTTACCAAATACCTACCAGGAGATCCGATAGTGGGAAATTTCAAATGCTGCAAAGGACAAATGACAGCATTTAAAATTTCCACTATTATTATACTAAATTAAATCTAACAAAATCAATCTTAATCGACTGAGATCACACGCATCGCACGCACCATGCACGCATTTATGTCACGCAACAACGCGAGTATTTTTCCAAAACATCAGTGTCATGCATTTTTTAATTTACCGGATCCAGTGATCAGATCGTAGACGTCTAATGATTCCGGATCCGCCGGATTACCGGATCCGTTTTCCCAGATTGCAATCCCTAATAGAACCTTGATTTGTGTATGCCAAGTCGGATTTTTTTTCAGGAGTTCACTGAGGGTCAATTTTCGGTGAATGCTTTTGTTAACACCATTAATTTGAAGTCTCCATCTTTCCCGTATTGAAATTATGAGGTTTTTACTACTATACATGAATATGTATAATATAAAAAAGACCGCGTCTTTGTTAATGAACAATATTTTTATTTTAACAAACAGTAGGCACAGTTAAAATTTAAGTACCAATGTACTTATTTAACGATAAGGGGTGCACGTGGTTACCTACGATTACGAACCATTCTATTTTGTTTATTTTAAATAAATTCGCAATCTAGAGGATAGTAGGTCACGGGCGGAGTTGAAAAACACTGACGTTTGGACATTTTGTGCGAGGAGATAATGGAGTCACCAACTAATAAACCTAATAATGTATGTAGGTATCTATAACATAGGTACATAGTACCAAACCACTGTTTGGAATTTCTGTGAAGCAAAAACTGAAATTTGACAAGAAGAGGCGCAGTTTTGGCTCCATATTAGACTGGGTCAAATAGGGGGTCGCAATGAAATTAAGGTTCTTTTCCCCTGTCATGT
This sequence comes from Hofmannophila pseudospretella, assembly GCA_947369225.1. NCBI lineage: Eukaryota > Metazoa > Arthropoda > Insecta > Lepidoptera > Oecophoridae > Hofmannophila > Hofmannophila pseudospretella. The sequence continues at coordinate 3,196,784 of OX376321.1, read as the reverse complement.
CATAGGGATGATCTCTGTGACCCCGTCCTCCCTGAGGTCACGCCTGTACAAGAAGGAAGGCAACCGAAGAGAGGATTTGAAAATAGCCGCTCCCATTCCACAGTCTACGGTTGAGTGAACCAAAGAATCGAAAATTGTCACACAAATATACAGAAACATTTTGTCTTAAACAAAATATTAAATCTTTATTCAAAATTATAATTTAAATTGTTTGTTAATCTTAACACTGGTTTTAAATAACGGTTTTACCACAGTATATAGATATGTTATTCTTCACTGATCATAAATAATACAGGGCCTGTGTCTGCCTCTCAACCTCTATCGTTTATTATTTTACAAAATTAAATAATTCTTATTTCGAGACTACTACCGCCATCTATTGAGGCAATGATAGTAGTTTCAACATGTCGCTTTTGTTACGGTCATGACGCTAAACATTCGTAGCGTCATTGTCACAAAAAAGCAGCACAGACAACGCGTATCAAAAACGGTCTACATATTTTGTTTACGGAGGTCGTTATATTTTATTAGAAAATTAAGTTATCTAATGGCGTCGATTCCGATGGTGGCCAAAATTAAATAGAACTGTCACACGCTCACTCATATGCTAGATCATGGATGACATTTAATTTAGCGATTGACACCCAGATTGCTGCCAAAGATTAATTGCTTTATATATTTGCAACTTTTGCTATTTTCTGATTTTATTTCATCTCGTACTGCTTAAATTTTTATGATCTAACCATAAACAGAAATAAACTTCGAAACCAAGCTATTAAAAATGCGATAAAGCCAAGATCAGTTTTAATTGTAATTAGATAGATTTGTAAACACACCTGTTACGTCAAGTCATTTTTGACAATAGCGTTGCGTCATGAATTCCTATTTATTTTTTTGATTACCAATTCATGTATTTACCACGTTTTTAATAGTTTTCCAGACGACTTTTGCATCCATTAGCTTCTAAAATACATCATCTTCGTATTTCAGCTTAGTGAAGTAAACATGTCAATATAGATAAGTACTTTTTCGTTACTCCGATTATAGGTTGTTTCTACTTTCATTAAAATCTAAATACTATAAACTGTGTTGTTTTAGTCGTGAAATCTAGTGCTGGTAAGGTAAATTCCAGTTCTTATTCATGTGGTGATAGTGAATAATATGTTTTGAACCTTTCAGGAGATGATGTAGTCCAGTGCGTGCCTACTAAAAAGGGTCACCAAATTATGTACAAAGGGTACACATACGTGTTTAAATCCAGACTGCAGTGTGGCTCAGAGCAGTGGTGCTGCTCATACCGTCAGAAAACAGGTTGTATATCGACTATAAACATGCAAATGAATGGAGTAGAAGTTCTCAGGGATTTTCATAATCATAAGAAGCCCATGTTCTCGGAGTGATGGTAGAAGATCATAACTTTTATTTTAGGAGATATGTAAGGTAAGACTGTTTGCTGCTATTACACAGGACAACTAATATTGTAATAATTAAATTAGTATTGAGTGAAGCGAGTATGATGTCGTTACAAGCACAAAACCTGCTATGTGTGCGACACTAAAATCCCAGAAAAAAACTGTTTTGAAACTGTGGGCAATATAAATATAATACTTTGTACTCAACATACATATCACTTAGCAGGTTTTTGCCCATGTAATGGAGTTAAGTAAACATACCTGCTACCAAAAATAGGTTCATGTTTTTGTATAATTAGGAGTATATGAAGAAAATAATAAAAATAATTTATTACTAAAATTGTGTTTCAATACCCTATACTATAATACTCTTATTTATTAAAGAATATTGAAATTAAATCGACTTTCATTTGTATCCTGTTTATGTACCTGTTATTTAATATAAAATGTAAATATTGAAATAAGTAATAATTAGAAAATAGTGTATCTTAACATAGTTAATCTTAGTATTACTGAGGGTTTTGTGAACCATTTTAACTAATAAACAATAAATTTACAGAAGAAACACTACCGGAATGGGTGTCCATATACTTTGTAAAGAGCGCTTCAGACACAGAATATCGATGCAACATCTGCGAAGCCACAATAGAGACAACAGAAAAGTCTTTTGAACTGCTGGAGCATATAAAAACTAACCATATAGAGGTCTATGACCTTCATAAACAAAACCCAGAAGCTCCCGTTGGATTTCGTATAGAATTCTTGCATTTGAATCTGCTGAAGGAGGACGGAGATCCAAAGTCAGAACCTATTATACTAAGCGAGATGTGTGAAGCGGCTACAGAAGAAATCATACAACCAGTTGAGGAGGAAAAAGTGATTGAGGATATACAGGAACCTATAATCCTTGACAAGAAATACAAAAGGGCAGTGAGAAAAATTAACCGTGATAATGGTAAGTTAAATTAATACTAAAATATTACTAGAATATTACAGAAAATTTGAAAGCAGACTGAGATCGTGAGCGAAATCTGACCCCCTATGAGGAGAGATACCTGTAGAAACGCACTAGTAGGCGATTTTGGAAATAGGATCTTATTCAGCACTGCAAGAACATCTGTTTATTTATTGTTTTTTTTAAATATGTAATAAATCAAAGACAGCTGCATTTTGCATCGAGACTCGAGATGCCTGAAGATCGGGTGCAGAAATAGACACTGGCTTGCTTGCTTGCTTATCAAATGGTTAGTGGCCAACCTATTTGTCAGAGTTATTCAGGCCACCCATAGGCATCTGACATGGCTTAACGACAACAACCGGGATCGACTGCTTAACGTGCTTTCCGAGGCACGGAGGAGCTCAGATGAAATATGCCACTAGTGGTCACCCATCCAGGTACCGACCGCGCCAACGTCGCTTAACCTGCACGGTAACTTTCGGAACGTGCTCACAACTAGGCTACAAGCTCCTGGCTATTTAGCTTTAGCTATTTATAAAATAAAACTATTTGCTAGCCTGATCTTTGAATCAAACACCCTTTTAATCTTCTAGTCTAGAGTGAAGTTAAGTGAGTAACTGAATTGACCCCAATATGATAAACTTGAACCTAAATTATATATTGATATATGGTTTTTTCCTTCATTCCAGATAACCGAAAAAGAAGCTGGGTGTGGAAATACTTCCATAAAATGAGCAATATCATATACCGCTGCACTCTATGCAATGTTGTTCTATCCATAAAGGGTTGCAACACCAATAACATGAACAGACACATCAAGTCACGCCATGCAAATATATACTCCACTGAGGTTGCCAAGAAGAGAACCTCATCAACCGACTGTTTGGCTGTGCAACACCTAACCGAAGCAGAGACTCCGATTGCAGTTAAAACTGAGGTGATTAGTGCAAGCGAGAAAGATATTGAATTTTTTGGTAAGTTTACTTAGGCAAATATTTTTTATTCCTGGGTTAAATAACTCTACACAAAACTGATACGCCTGGTGACCCGGCAGGCGTCACCAAAAAGTCAGGCAAATATTTATTACGGCACATGTGGCAGACCAATTTTATAACCGCACATGTGGCAGAATGGGAAACTAGTCTTTCCTCTTAGTAGTATTCCTACTCGATGAAACACATAGAATATCTTTCTTGGTAGATTTAATGGGGTGGTTTGTCACTGCGTTTCACCATTTCACTGGTTACCTCAGTGTGCAGGTTTACTCATGTCGAACGTTTTCCTTCTTCATTAGACCAGTCTGTAAATGTACGTGTTTTGAAGAAACCGAAAAACTCATTGGTACATGACATTGCACAGATGTGCAAAACAGATGTTTTGAACCCGGATTTACTGCACGGGAGTGCGACGTCCTAGCCACTACGCCACCGACGCTCCTTTTAACACACAGTGGCTCAAAAACTCGAACCATCTAGCTATTACCGTTTCAGAGATCTCATCTGACATCAAAGATACTCCAAGATCTTGGAAACCACTGATCCAATTTTTATCAGACATGGCTAAGAACACTTTCGACAAAATTAATCATCATCATTCAAGATCATCCGTTGTCAAGTTATGATGCCACAGACAAACAAACAGACAGATAGACAAACAGACAAACGTGTCAGACATAACATTTCCCTCGATCGGTCGGGAATGAAAAAGGACTCAGATGACACATTTTATCTGTGTCACTAGCGGCCATATTTTTCTGGTTCTGACCGTGTGCAATGTTGCTTAACTTGTAGTATTCGTAACTTACTTCTGACTTACCGTTTACAGACAGTCCGTCGACTCCGGGCCCCCGTCGCAGCTGGATCTGGCTGTACTTCAACCGCAAGTCGGCGACCACAGCGCAGTGCAGACTGTGCAATCGCAACATCTGCCATGGCGGCAATGCCACCGGCAACATGAACCGACATCTTAAGATCATACACAACAAGACTGCAGGTTAGCCTTTTTTTAGTTTTATCTATTTTCTGTAATTCGAACTCATGGATTTTTTTATACAGTAATGTTGTACACATTACCAATATTCTTCATTAACCACTGCAACTAGGCTATAAAGCCTGTGTTAGGAATGGATGGTCCAAAGGTGGATTCGATCCGGCGACATTTGCGCCGCAGCCTCGTGCCCTAGCTTTTGAATCATTGTCCCTTAAATTATTATACATAACCTTCTTCATGTCGTGTGGTTTGTGGTTAGTGTGATTATTTGATTACATATCCCTTCAAAATTATTAACTTAGACATGCTGGTTTCCTCATTGCTCAAGGTTAGGAAATATCCGAATTCTCATTGGTACATGACAACTGGATTCGAATCTGGAATCCACACATTAGATGTTGGCTGTCTTAACCACTATGCTATTGAGGATTTTTGTGTCCCAACTCCTACTCAAACCCCATAATGATGATATTTCATTATATTCAAATATTTATTTAAAAGACCGACCAAAAAATAAAAGATTTTTCGTAAAGAAACTAACGCCATCTGTCGAATAACTATGGAACAGAAGCGTGGAATGAGTGTCGTTTTTGCGCGTTTGAGTTAAACTCGCGAATTGTTTATGTTTTTCATACAAAATTGACCTCGAGTGGGATTATGGACGTGATAGTTATGTATGTATGAGTTAGTGTTGATCCAAGTGTTGGTGCTAGACGTCCAGATGTGCACTGAAATATCTGTGCTGCTTAAACATTTTTAATCAAGAAGAAACGAACGCCTGCCCTTAGACTTCTTTGTCTTTCATCCAAATTTTTAATTACCATTAAACTTAATTAATCCCCAAATTTATTTCAGACGACTACTCTTGGATTTGGAAAGTGTTCGAGAACAACGAGGATGACTTCTACTCGTGCAAGATATGTCAGTACACTTGCATGAAGTTCAGCGACACTGACAAGAGCATATCCTGCATACTGCACCACTTGAAACTGGAGCACGGAGTGGTGTCCGGTGATCAAATCATCACCGGAACTGAGGAATGTGAGGAAGATTGACTGTGTTTTGTCATTGAAGAAAATGAATTAGATGATGAATAATTAACTATGTTTCGTCATTGCAGGGGATGAATTAGATGATTAAATTGTTAATAGTCCAGAGTTGGTTTGAGATGATTGTTTGGGTATAGGAATATGTGTGATGGATTGTAAACATGAACACTTCAATCTTTATCTGATGTGTTTTTTTTTGGAAACCACTTGTATCTGTGTCAGCAAATTGCTTGACAACAATAAGAATTCCTTTATTTGTTGAATTACCTACAATAGGTAGATTTGTTTGGGACTTCGGTACGCAAAATTAATATGTCAGTAGGCCATATAAATGGATTTATTACATATTTATAAGTGGGTCACGATAAAGTCGTAGATGATGTTTTTAATATTAACTACAATGATAATTGGCGTGACTTACGATCCTTTGATTTAGCAATCAGTCTTTAATTATTAAATTAAAGCCCGACCAGGTTATAATAGAGTGCCCCATGTTGCGGAATTTTGTTTTGTGTGAACTATTTTGTTCATAGAAATCTCCTTAACACAGATTTTAAAATTTCTTTTTTATCTTATCTTATGGTAGGGGGCCGGGTATAACCCAGCGGCACTTCCACCCTTGAGGATCTTTTGTGCCAACCCCATTTTACACACTGGTAATCTCAGTGTGCAGGTTTCCTCGCGATGTTTTCCTTCACCGTTAGAGCAGTCGATACATGGCACTGCAGGGTTTCGAACCCGGGCCACCCGCATGGGAGTCCGGTGTCCTAGCCACTGTGCCACCGACGCTCTTTTATAAAAGTACTTTACTTTATACTTTATGCACACATAATTTTTTCAACACAGAAATTCAAAGGACAGTTTTACAAGAAATTTGACATACACAGGTAGAGCTAAATGTACCAGTGGTATGCTCTTGAAAATATATTTCCGACAGGATTTTCATATTTAATACATAGGTACTTCTATCCTCTTCACAACTCTATTATAATATTTTGTAACAGTTTACGTGAAACAAGTTTAACAACTTTTTGGTGAAACATCATCAGCCTGTTTATAGTGGCCCTGATATAAATGATGTAAAAATACAACTAATTTAACCCCTACAATGATAATTTCTTTTATTTTAATGTTATTAAGCTAGAGCTTTTTCTGCTATACTGTATTTTAACATTACATATTTTAGTTGAATTATGAACTTTTGCAATATGAATGACTCGTATGAGTATGTAAATGTTGTCTTACTTTTTTGTTTTTAAGTCTTATAATAAGTATTTAAGGCCCAACCCGAAAGAAACAAGCCCCACTCTCAAAAAAAATCGTTCTCCTTAAATAAGGTATTTAATAAAGGAGCGGAAATGAAAGGGAAATTACTGGTTTTCCGATATATTTTACGCAAAATAGAACATTGACAAATCTACCGAGTTTTATAATGAGTATAACACCAACGCAACGTCGATGCCACTGTTGATATGGCCAGTCCTCTTGGACATGACCAGTGCATGATAAAGTTTCCACTCGCCTCTTCACCTGATCTGCTCACACCTCGCTCTCACAGCTCCCGTTACAATTTGTCAAAAAAGTATAGCATAACTCTCACGTCCATAATCCCCGAGGGGGAAGACAGAGGAACCACCTTCATCATAGGTAGTCCCCACTTTTCGCCGTAAGATTTGATGGATTTTTCACTTCCACCACCCTGGCGAACGTGACCGCGACCGCGTCATGCTCGAACAGCCGGTCGCGCTCTGGGCCCGCGCTCATCCCGAGCACGAACTTGTCCCGCAGCAGCGTGTCGAGCGAGCTACCGAAGTCTCAGTGGACGGCGAGTCCTCAGTCCTCGACACTTTCTCCCGCCGCTCTGGTCGCCTCGTAGAATTTCGCCCTATCGGCGAACATCTCTTCGGCTTGAAGTGGTCGTTGAGTACCTTCACCAGCTCTGCACACGTCTTCGGATGCACCAACTTACCCTCATTGACATTTTTAACTTTTATTAAATACACTCGCGGGTAAAAGATAAAAAACGATCCTCGTCGCCACTGCAGAGTACGAGGCAAGGAAACACCCGTATCGTACAAAAGCCGGTTCATTACTGAAGTAAGGTATAATACAAACGGGCGAGCAGCGCCGCGCGGGCGCATAGGTGTGTACACATATACACCAGTGCCACTTTCAGCACTTTCGCTTATATGTATTATTTCAACTTGAAGATATTAAAACACTACGTTGGAACCGCTATTTTAATAATTGCCTTAGTTCAGGAGAAATGATTTTTTTGGGAGTAGCCCTAGTTACGTCACGGGTACCGCCTTGGGTTTACTGTACCTACTCTAATTTTAAATCCCACAAAAATTTGTAAACGAATTAAAGCCATTATCGAATGTTAAAAGTGAGATTTAGAATTAGAGATTAGCCGTAAACTACATAAAAATATAGTTTATTCCGAAATCATTGATTTTCTCCGTTAATAATTGACACAATGTTCAAGCTAGAACGAGGTGTTCATCTATGGATGAAGGATGTTTTCCTTTTTGGTTTGAATTTTTAACCTGTTTATACGAGTAATTATTTTATTTAGTCTAGCCCTTAGACAAAGATTTAATGAAGTTTTTCAGACCCTAGAATGTGTATGGTTTGTAAGCAGTAGATTGGAACTATTTCATTAACAGATTGAAATATTTAAAAGATATTTATTATATATATAAAAAATGGTTGCTTTTCAACCTGTAGTTAAAGAAACAGGATCCAATCAACTCTATTTTTAACTCATAGATTTATTATACTTATAGTTTTTAATTTTTAAGCTTATAAATAATTATGGACTCATTTGTCTGATTTCATAAATAATTTAATGTTATCTTGTGTAATTAACATTATGGTATGTAAGAATTGTTTCTTACATTAATAGTTAAGCGGCCCATAGACGCCATGATTTTAAGGGCCGATTACAGTTGGCGTTGAAACCTGGAGAAAAAGTTATAAAAGCTCGTTCTGAGTTGCAAGAAACGTCCTTAATGTTAAGGCTTCCTTAAGTCTCGTGTCATCTCTGTCTAGAGATATGGCGTAGAAAGGGGATAGCATGTATTTTAATGAAGACTTGACTTTAAAGACGTTTCGTGCAACCTCAAAATCTGCTTTAAAATTATGGCAAGACGTTTCGTGCAACTAATGGAACGTCTTTTAGTGTCATCTCTCAAAATCTGCTTTAAAATTATGGCACATATGAGCCCTTTTAGACTAAAAATGGCATAAAATAGGTGTTCTATTCTTCTATTTTGCAAATTGTATATAATCACTGTTTAAAAATAAATATTGGTGATTAACATTATTAATTTCATTTGAAAGACTTTTGCCTAAGTTACGTAGGAAGTCTAAGTTCCAGACTGTTACAAAATCTGACCAGTTTTTAAAACTTTAATGTTAGAGCACAGATCATAAACGCCCACTATTGGATTTCAATGAATTGGTGCTGTGCTACCTTGGGTTGTATTTAGGTTGTTAGTGAATAGAACTTGGGTTGTATTTAGGTTGTTAGTGAATAGAACTTGGGTTGTATTTAGGTTGTTAGTGAATAGAACTTGGGTTGTATTTAGGTTGTTAGTGAATAGAACTTGGGTTGTATTTAGGTTGTTAGTGAATAGAAACGCAGGATAAACATGTATGACTAGTTTTATTCTTTTATACAAACATCAAATTACACATCAAAAGATAAACATCTTACTACTAACGATTTGGCATATTACTACCGTGATATTATTAATTCTTATTACACACAACCACGAAAATTCCAATTTGATAATATTCAGAGGTAGGTAGTTAAGGCGAGGTTACACTAAATATCTTGTTATAATTTGAACTGTAATGTTTAAGCTAATCTTTGACCTGGCCTTTATATAAATGTCCCATCTTTAGGTCCCGATTCCGAGGTGTCTATTTCAACAGAATACATTAAATTATTTTATTTGGTAATCTAGAATTATTAAACAGGATATTACTAAAGTTAGGAAAAAATAATTAAGTAAAGATAAATTTAAAAAAAACAGATACAGCACCTCAGAAATTAGGTCATAGCATAATATAGTCAATTTAGTTTTGGCATCTCTTTCAGTATAACTTATACATATCTAAATGTATTTACAATACTACAGATAACTTATTATACTACCTAAACGTACAATAAATAAAATATACCTGACCCTGTATTTGATCCTAAATTCAGTATTATGCTCGAATGATTTAGCAAATTATTGGCAGAAAATTATAATTGTTTGTAAAAGAACGACTCTTAAGACTTGATAGGGATGTTCTTAAGATTTATGACGCATTTTCTGCAATAACATGTGATATAAGTTTTCAACATAAAATAGGGATGTTACGGAGGTTTTACCGGAACCGGAGTCGAAACCGAAGGTTTTAAATTTGATTTATCGGAGTCGGAACCGAAGTCGGAGGCGGAGGTAGAAGAGAGATGTTCAGAAGAAGTTCAAATTTTAAACCGTTTTTAAATTTTTATAGCTGAACTGGTAATTTTTTTAATGATGATTTTTCGGCGTTAAAACATGTTCCTTTAGAGAGTAGTGTACAATACATAAATAATAATACATAAATGTATTCCTACACTATTTAATAAAATATTGATATTTGAATATGTTTGCTCACAAATCTTCGGTATAACCTCTGATTCAAAATTATCGGAACCGGAGTCGGAGGTGTAAAATCAATCGGAAGTTCCGACCTTTCGGAGTCGGAGTCGAAGCTCCGTAACATCCCTAATCTAAAACTATACGAGTACTACCTTTGTAGATAATAAACCAAACCTATCGAGCACATTACATAAAATCACAACTAATCGCTAACTACTGCAACATTTTTACTACATACAAAACTGATTATTTTAACTTTATTGCTTTTCAAAATAATCATACTTAGGGACATAATATTGTATTATATTACTGGGACGGTAACTATTTTTTTTATACTGTTATTTCTTTATCCCTGTTATTTGTAGATATAGATAGATACAGTTATTACCTATTTCATTTGAGCTGTTTGGTACATATTTCTTCCTTAATAATTTTATTTACATCTACATCTTAACTTTAGTTTTTAAACAGGAATTATTATTTGTACTCTTTAAACTTTCAAATATTGTCTAAAATAATATCGACCGGCATATTTTTCAAAATATGTTTATTTACAAAAATGTATATTAATTTGTACAGATTTGTATAATGATTTGTAAACATTCAGAATTCTTAGGAGAATTTATTACTTTTGTAACAATTTACTTTTGTAAATTTTTTTTGTTTGGGTTGTAACAATAACCCGTGTCAGATCAAAAGCGTTCACTAAAAATATCATTTCCCATACAAAAAGAGTAGACGAGGATGCAAAATCGATCTTGCAAGGGGAATATGTTTTTGTCAATTTCTAAGTCAGAATATTTATTGAGTTTTTCTGATCTCACCGTTTCCGTTCTGACACCAAATTCGTTACGTTTTTGTATAGTGTTACAAAATTACTTAAAATTAAATAAAACCTTTGCTGCAGACATCTAGTCATTACTATAACTTTAGGTAACTTTTTATCACTGGAATCTAGCATAGCAGAGAGCCATTACAATTCCTTACTTAACTCTATCCTTATTTTACAAGACGGGCGGCTTCGGCCCACAATTATGAGTGCTCTGTATATAAACGATTCTTCCCTTATAAGTATGGAGAGCAGCTTTGCACCAAGGACCCCGGGAGCACCTCCAGCGGATCTTCCCGTTCCTCGCGCAGCCGTTAAACCTGAACCTATACCCGCCAACATTGATGCCCATCTTGCCTTGCTTGCTGAGGCAGTAGGAGGCGAAGCAATCGATACCGGTACCGATGAGACCGACTGAAACAAACGTGAAGGATTTAGTGAAAAATTGATGTAAGTTTGCCACGTTTGTCTGGCCTCATAACTTGACAACGGATGATCCGATTTGGACCCGGTTTTTTCATTTAATAGAGAATTTTGCAGAGAGTATTCTTAGCCATGTCTGATAAAAAATTGGATCAGTGGTTTCCAAGATCTTGGACTATCTTTGATGTCAGATAGGTTCTCTGGAACGGTAATAGCTAGATAGTTCGAGTTTAAGCTCAAATGTTTTGGACCATTGAGCCCTTCCCACATCTGGAACGTTAAGGACTTGATGATGACCAGGAAAAACCAGGGGATCTCCATAATGGTAAGTCGGGGGATTTTTAAAATTTTAATTTCGAGTTATTTTGGTGATGAATTTATGTAGATAAGTCGCGTACCTGATGAAAGCGGCGGCGAACCTCGTAAGTTTGACAGTGATAAATCTGGGAACAAACGTGAAAGGTTTAGTGAAGAATTGATGGTAGATTTTAGTATTGGCGATGAAAATTGTAGGTAAGTCCGTACCTGATGAAAGCGGTGGCGATCTTCGGAAGTTTGGGAGTGATAAATCTGGAAACAAAAGGGTATGTTGAATACAGCGAATTCAATATCTGTGAAATCAGTAAGGCTTGTGATAATGGTTGGTAATTATTTAAGTAAATACAAGGATAGTAGAAAAAACATTTAAAACTACATGCAAGAAAGCTAATCTTACCTTAATTTAGCTGGTAACTCGTAGATGGTTCAGAGCAGAGTGGACCATGGGCATTTGGTTACGGAAATAGCTTACAAAATACAGTTTTTCAGAATCAAATTCTTTATTGTGCATAGAGTTCGGGTTACATTTTCGAGATGATGATTTTGTGAGGGTGAGAGATTAAATCAAGATCAATATAATTTCAGGATTTCAGGGAAACTTCATTGCAAATAGTATAAGACAATAAAGTACGAGATTTAAAGTCTAGAGACGGCATCCGCTCCTTTCCCTAATAGATACGCCCATGTACCCTTAGGTGAAAGAGAATAATAAATAGTCTCCCGGGGTGGGCGTTCGTCCTTTCATGCATGTAGGTAGGTAGGTACCTAATTAAATGTCTTAATTTTGCGTTTAAGTACCTGTGTCTAACCTATTCCATCCCCTTGCAGTCCGCTACGGATACTCCAGTCGAGGACACTTGGTGATCCACGTGGGAGACCATAAGTTCATCAAACATGAATGCTACAGGAACAAGGTCCGGTGGACGTGCAGCAAACGCATCCAACTCGGCTGCAAGTCCAGCCTTACGACGTATAACGACAGTAACCTTACGATTGTCCGATCGGCTTTGAATCATAACCATTTATAGCGGTGGGTGAGCTTTCTGTTTCTTTTTTTTTTTCCGACGGAAACACCCTCGTGTTACGTTTGACTGTTTGTCTGTGGCATCATATTAACAAAAGATGATCCAATTTGGACGCGGTTTTGTTAATTAACAGAAAATTTTCTCGAGTGTTCTTAGCCGCGTGTTTGATAAAAAAGGGACTAGTTGTTTCAAAGATTTTGAAGTGGCTTCAAAGCCACTTCAAAATCTTTTGATATCAATATCAGATGAGATGTGCGGAACGGTAATAAATAGATAGCTCGAGTTTGAGCTGTATAGTTACAACTAGGGATGTTACGGAGGTGGTGGAACCGAAGGTTTTAAATTTGATTTATCGGAATCGGAACCGGATTCGGAACCGGAGTCGGAGGCGGAGATAGAAGAGAGATGTTCAGAAGAGATATGTTTTAAACAGTTTTTTAAATTTTTATAGCTGAACCGGCCAATATTTTTCATGATGACGTTTGCGGCAATAAAACATGTTCCTTTACGTAGCCCTACACTAAATAAATATTTATATTTGAATGTGTTTGTTCACAATTCTTCGGTGTAACCTCCGATTCAAAATTATCGGAGCCGAAGTCGGAGTCGGAGGTGTAAAATCAATCGGAAGTTCCGACCTTTCGGAGTCGGAATCGAAGCTCCGTAACATCCCATCCCTAACCATGGTAGATATTATTCCCACATGTGAAACTTTGAGGACCTGATAAAGCAAGGAAAAAGTTATCTAAGGACGTATGACATAATAGTAATAATAATAGATCTCTCACGAAATCTCAAATCACAGACTATTTATTCATATTTAATTGCATAGGAAAAGGCTAAAAATTCGAATAAATAAGTAGATATGTAACAGCAGAAAGGCAATTATTGGTTATTTTCAAAGACTTTGAAATTCACCCTATCTAGATTGCTCGCTAAAGAAATATGGAAACCGCGTCTGCCAATTGGCGCATGTGATGAGAGCATTTTTCCATACATTAGTCGTGCATTAAAATGTCAAATGTATGGAACTATTATGTGCATTTGCACAAACGCTTTAGCTCGCTGTTAGTGCTCACGTCATCATTCTAAAGGAGAGGGCGCTACTAGACAGATTTCTGTGTTCTCAATATATTTTTATATCGCAGAACTAAGTTCGCTTTATATAATGACTTACCTGTATGAGATAAATATTTTAAGCCTTATTTCGGTAGGTAGGTACCTACTATTGTGTTTTACATTCCGTGTATAGTTTTGATGTGTACCTATTTAGTGCCTTAACATCACCTACCTATGAAAACTTGTTGGTTAGAGCTATTAAATACAATTTATTGGATTTATGATATTTGTTAGTAAAATCGAAGCCTGACTTGTGTAATTTTAACGATAATAAATATAAAAAAACTTACAAATAAAAATAAAAATTGTATCTAGATGCAGAAGCAGAATAAGTATTGATATTTTGTTACGAATAAGTAAACCCAAGATCATCTCATCAGAATTAATTATAAAAAGTTTTAGAGTAGCATCTGCAAAGCTTTAATGAAATACAATTTAAAAAATCATCTCAAGTGTATAGATACTAGCTTTTTAGCTTGTAAGGTAAAGGGTAAATCTTTGTAATATTTTTTGACAATAAATTGTTTGTTTCATTTTTTTGTTTTTAATTTGTGGAGACTGCCAATATTATGTTTCGAAACAATTACATTACATGTATTACATGAAAAATGTGCCTTTCATGATACGATAAGAATCATTGTGTCTTGCGATATTTTTTTTTGAAGTCGTATTATCTTTAGAGGCAATAGAAACTCATGTTTTTGTCATAATATTTATTTCAACTAAATATCACACAAAAATAATAATTTAATTATAATTACAACAACGATAAACTTGTGTTGGAGCACAATTCAGCTTGCATATTTCATTTTAAAGGTACTTATAGACTGACAATTTCAACTCAAACTTTAAACTTCGCAATCCTAAAACATTTGTATTAAATGTTTTTAAGAGCAACACATCGTTCTATAACCCTATTGTGCGAATGTGTAGATTGTTTAACGAAATCTCTTCGAACAGCAACAATAAGCCATCGATAGACTTATTTGATCGTAGGCCATTAGTTTTTAAAAGACGGGTTGAGGATGTCCTCAAGTGAGCTATCCACGCACCTACTTTATAGTCTTTACTTTATTATTTTTATTTTTCAAATAGGTATAGGTTTTTTAGTCATTACATTCAATAGTATTTTTTCATAACTCAATTTTGTACAACAATCAATTTTCTACTTCCTAACCATGCTGTGTTTACACGTTAAGGGTTACGACCTAGCTCATAACTTTATATTGATTTTTCTGTAATTTCTATGGTTGTAATTTGTTGTTTACCTAATCAATAAATTAAATTAAAATTAAATTAAATTTTAATGGCAATATTTTCTATAGTAGGTACTCTGTGTTTGTACATACCAATTACAGAGACTACATATAAACGCCTTAACACATAAAAAGCAACTAAAAGTAATTTAAGGGTGTTGAGACCCTAAGGTCAAAAAGAGAAAAAAAAAACGTAACAAATTATATTACATAATAAAATCACTTTGGCTTTTATAATTTTCACAAGTTTTGATTTAAAAAAATATCTAAAGCGGTCATAATATTGTTTATGCTCTAAGACTTACCTACTTATTTATGATATAAGTGTACGTAATCAGAGCATTCGTAATTACGGAAAGTGAACTTACGCGCTTTGTCGCCCAGAGATGACGGTACATAAAGGTGCCAACATCCTTAATATTAAATATATTTTTTAAGGTATATAATGTACAATACGTATGAGCACTTATGTCTAATGTCTAATAATACCTAATCATTTGTAATTAGATTTAATAATTTTCATAATAAACATCCTAAAACGACAGATCTAATGTCTAAAAATTGACTAATTAATATTCGACTATAATTATTTGGTATTACTTCATTGTTATGGCTGATTTCGTACTTCTACCACTTTTGGTTTTAGACCTGAAAGTGTTGGTTCAACATTGAGTAATATGTGGTTCCACTAGTTCTACCACAGATTATGGTTCACGATGGAAAGCAAAAGTTGACTAAACCTTAAGGATCAATTTATATGAAAACGCCCAACCGCCTGCCACGCGACGCACTTCGGCAAAATACATCGGTTCTTATTACTCGATTTATATTAAACCGCACGTGCGAAACGTCATCGCGCGGTGTCAAATAAATCAAGTAATAAAAACCTATGTATTTCGGTGAAAGGGCGTGTCGCGGTTGGGCGTTTTCATATAAATCGACCCTTAGGAACAAATGAAATTCTGACTAGTATGTACATTTACAGGTTTTGTTTTTTATATTTTTATATTCCAATTGGCACTTTTCTATAATCCTATTGATTTCACCTCTAGTAAACCCATTGACACTGTTTATTTTATAACACAGATTACTAACAAATGGTGCAACTTATATTCAGCACTAGTACAGTCGATCACATGTCCACCTACCCAAAACGTCAAAATTTGAGAATCTGAAATGTATCGTATTCCGCACACATAAGGTTGAGATTTAATCGAAGGTCTTTGACAGAGAGTATACTATACGTTGTGGTCGACTGTACGTTCTAGTACAGCTAAAACCGGTCACGAAAGCAACGAGATTAACAACGGACTGTTTTAATATCATATAGGTATACAACAGCACAAGTAAATCTAAAAGTAAACATATTTCAGTAAAATATATAGCACAACCTTTTGTAGTTATATAAATAATTAAAATTATTAAATAAAGTAAGTACCTATATTCATAACATAAGTATACATGTTATATATTCTACATAAGATAATTAATGACCCTGTTTGAATTCTTGAAGTTCCGGTTCGCGAGAAATAGTAACAAGTATGTTTTGTATAGAACAGCTTATCTTATGTCAGGGACAACCCCAGCGGCACTTCGACCCTCAGAGATCTTTTATGCTCACCCCCTACCTTAGTCTCCTACCTATTCCTTGAATATGCTTTGCATCAAGGACGCTGTACAGCTTACAGGAAGGAACCTATAGTCCTCTGGTTTCGGGTAGGCTACCCTCGAAGACTCATACGCCCTCCAGCAAGCGAGTCATATTCGCACAGCAAGTGTTCCATTGACTCAACGGTGTCACCACAGGCTCTACAGGTGTGATTGTCTGCCAGTCTCATCTTGTGTAGGAGGCTCTTAGTGCCAAAATGGCCTGTGAACGCCCCTACAATGAGACGGGTGAGACTCCTGCTATAGTTGTAAATTTTCTTGCACCCAGCCGTGCCACCATTTCCAATGAACCTCTTAGAGTGTTTTAAGTTGGTCGTTTTTGACCACTCCACCATATGAAGGTCCCTGGCATTGAGAGTCCAACAAAAGGCGCAGGCCCCGTAAAAAACGGTTTTTGAGCCCTTTTTAGCCAGCTCATCAGCACACTCATTTCCCTGCACCCCTACATGGCCTGGTACCCAGACTAACCGCACCTGGTTGTGTCGACACAATTTGTTTAGGGATCGAACGCAATTCAGTATCAGTCCCGAGTCCACCCTGCAGGAGTCCAAGGCCCTGAGCGCTGCTTGGCTGTCACTGAGGATATAAAAATATTTTTTTTGTATAGAACATACTCTTACTGCGATCGATCGCGTACACAAGCGCCGCCAATAAAGAAACATATTGGTTACTATTTCTCGCGAAAAGGCGAACCGGAACTTCAATAATTCATACAGGGTTATTAATACTAGCTTAAAAACGTACTTATCCTACCGGAGTGTACTCAATGAGTTTTTTTAGATTGGCGGCACTAGCACAATTTTACTTTATACTGTGGCGCTAGTGTGCGCGATTAATCACTTTAAGCTTTGGCCTTCACGAGTCCGGATCCTAACCTACGAACCGAACCGGAATGTAACCGGCCTCTTGAAATCCGAGGCAATTTTTACGTTTAGTGAAGCCCCTCAAATCGACACGTATGCGGGAACTCCCCCGTGGGTTCCACGACTCTCCCATCCAGGGTCCTTATGAGCCCCCTGCACATCCTGCTATTCCGAAACTTGCAGTACCACAGCTGCAGCCTCCTCTTCCGGTACGCGTTGTGAGGACGGTAGAGGTAACCTCCGTATAGGATCTTGGGATAGCCGTCACCATGTATTATCCTCGCTGGAAACAATGACAGGTTAGTGACCTATTTTTTATATTAAAACTATAGTAAGACATTGTACGTAGGCAATATGCACATTTTTTAATATTTTATAAATCGATTTATTAAACAAATATCTTAAATTAAATTAAACAAAATGGATTTATTAATCCACAAAAGAATTTTTATTATTACGTGTTTGTATTAGATTTTTTATTAAATTTCGATATTGGTTACATCAATTGAAACGGGCAGCCATTTTCCGCGCTGCTTGTGACGTCAAAGGTTATGTAAACAAAACTGAATTCGTTATGTTTCACACGGAATATATCGGTTTTACAAGGTATTTCGCTTAAATACTGCAGTTAATACAAAATTAAATTGATAAATCCAATAAATCACGTAAGCATCATACTAGCAAAACATTTGTTTACATGACTTTTGACGTCACGACCGTTGAGAAGCGCGTTTGAACTTTTTGTATTAGTTCAGTTTCTTCAAAAATAATGATCAACAAAACTATGAATAAAAATATAATGTCGTCATTATGTTTGTTGAGGTCAATAAATAAAAAAAAAATGTTTCAAATTTTTTAAAATTACTTGCATATTCCCTAGTCGCATTAGCTCCTTCATCGAAGGTCTAAGGATCCCTAAAGTTTACTGCGGAGGTTCATTAAGGGTTCCCAACCCCAAAATTCTTGAACCTGACAAGATCCGGTCAACTTCAGGATTCATTTACAAAAAAAATCAAGTGATATATCAAATGAAAGCCCTTGACATAATGAAACAAGGGGTTTTAGGGGTATCTGCTTTCTGGAGGTCTCTAGAGGACAAAGAAACCTCACCATCAGGATTCTTACAACTGTATTATGAGGACGGTAGACGTCTCGTATAGAAGATATCCCAGCCGTAACCTAGACCTATTTTTTCAAATTAAAACTATAGTGAGACATTTTTTGTGAGGACGGTAGAGTAAACCTCCGTATAGAATCCTCCGCTTGGTTGAATAGATAATCATTTACACTGGTCACAGAAGAAAGCTGTCCTCCGAGATACAGGAACTTCCTAGTTCGGAGGTCAGCGTTTATTGTAAACTAACTGGTTGCTCACTAATTTTATTTAGTTTAATATAACATATGCTTAAGTTCCTACTGGTGTATAGACTATGAATCCATTGTAATCTTACCGCACAAATAAACTATTCTTATTCTATTGGCGATTCAGGCAAGATATTGAAGTATCTGCTACATAAAGGTAGTGGTAGATCCTAAAGTGAAGGATCGCCTGGGGTGGTACCACCCTCTTATCTATTTCTGCCGTGAAGCAGAAATGCTTGCATTTCTGTGTTTCGGTTTGAAGGGTAAGAGAGCCAGCGTAATTTCCGGCACATGAGGCATTCCATCTTAGTCCTCAAGGTTAGCAGCGCATCAAAAACCCTCTAATATTAATACAGTGAGGTGAGATGTCTATGGGCGACGGTGACCACTTACCATCAGGTGGCCCGTTTGCTCGTCTGCTCTCCTTATTTAATAAAAAAAAATAAAAAAATAAATAAAGTATAAATAAATAAAAGATCTAGGTTTTTACTTTTTTCACTAGGCCTAGGCTTTCTCCTAACATACTGGGACAGATTTTGCATTAAGTTTTTTTTAGCTAAAAAATAAAATCGTGTTCAGTTTACATTGTATATTACCACAATTACATCTTAACACAGATATCTATGGCACACTATTATTTATAATAAGTATTCAATTTTACATTTCTAATTTACTTACTACCTATTTACAATAAAATCTGTAACAGATGAGTAGGTACATACTTGTAATTACCAACATATTAACAAAATTAGTAAATTACGTTATAAAATTAAATTATTGTAAACAAAATATTACTAATAGTAAATAATCAAAATATACTCAATAAATTAAAATTAATAACCGATACACTTGACTATACATATTGTATGTACAATTTTACATATAGCATAGTTTTAAATTTTAGTAAGGAATAATGATTATTTACTTGCGCCGGTAGCTCAGTTGATTTAGTTCGAGCAAATCACGGCGTGGTAAGGTCGCAGGTTCAAATCTTGCACACGAGAATGTTTACAACCCTTTTTATGGAAGCATTACATAAACTATTGTAAATAAATATAAATATATACACCTTAAATATGTGTATAAGTACAAGAAACAAGGACAATTAACAATATGTAGTGTATTGAACTACACTACATTAATTATATACAAAAACATAACTTTCACATAAAAACACAACATAAATTACAATGTTCTGTGCCCATACATTCCCCTACAAATCCCAACAGTCACAGAAAATATATTGTTTTGTTTTTTATGAAAATAAGTCGAATTCTCATTTACAATTTCGTTTTTATGTATGACTAGAATATTATAAACTAGAATCTTGGATCCGTTGTTATATATCTCAAACCACTCACTCATTTATACATGTAGAATTTCTTTCTTACATACGTAATAAACTCACAATAACTTACTACTCGTACATGTAAATAAGTAAACACTCCTGACCATTACAAAAAATAATTAGATGCTTCAGACTGACAAGAAACCTGTTGTCTCGTAAAATACACGTGCTATATCTCGGTTTCACATGCTACGAAAACACTGCTACGCTGGTCAAGCTACGACAGGGTGTAGAGAACATTACCGCTAGACTTGTTCAACATGGTAACTCTCGAGCCTTGCAGAATTAACTGTGCAAAACAAAATAACATAACGTCTACACGAGTCACGAGCTACGAGAAACAGCTGCTACGCCTGTCAAGCTACGACGTATAATAGTCGCGTAGATTAAAAGATAGTGAATAGGCATTTACTGGCCCCGCATGCTCCATCGTCGACCTCATCGTCGCTTACCGTCAGGCGAGATCGAGGTCAAATGCGGATTAAGTCGAATACCCTAGGAATTTGGTCAACACTGGGGAGAACTGTTGCTCTGAGGGTCCGGGGCATCTTTGGCGGAAGGTGGCGGGTATGAAGGAAGGGCTGGTTCCCCGGGGTTCTTTCCTCCATACTGTAGGTATACCTACTCTTTAAAAAGGTTTACGGTGGTACTTATGTGCATGCAATATATACAGTCAATGGCGCGCCCTGGGAGAGGCCTATGTCCAGCAGTGGACTAGAGTAGGCTGCTGATGAATATTTACAGTCCTCCTCCCCCCGCCCAACTAATCTCGTAACTCATTATTACAATATTTTTAATCCACCATCCGTCACTACTGACGACCCTAGAGTACATCCCTAGAGCATTCGAATATTTCACTGAATTCGGCTATTTCCCTGCGACAAGCCCACTCATATCACCACTCTACTACGAGGGGGAGTGGCTCACAGTAACCCTCCTTAGCGCTCCAGACTAGATCTGCGTATCTTCTAATCTTTAAAATGACCGTTTGGGTGTCCTAAATACTCGTACGTTTGCAAATTTTAACATTCTTTGCTCCAAGTGCACGATGCTTATGAACCTGTGTAACATCCGAAGGGACTACGTACACTACGTCAGTAATAAAACTGAAATCGTACTTTTTAACTTAACATTGGTTTCTGAGAAATGACAACATGCGCATTGAGAGTCATCAGGGGACATCTGAACTGAATGAATTACCAACTCAGACCAGCTAGTCAAAGTTTCCCTTTTAATAAAACTAACCTTCAACCATCCCATTACTTAGCATTGGTGCCATCGCCAGGAGTCACTGGCTCTTCTGGAAGTCTGTAGCTCAAGAACCCAGCCGCGGAAGCTTCGTGGTTATGTGTATCGTTGAGCTTAACTATTTGGTTGCCGTCGGTGATGGCGATGGCTCTGCATTTGTTGAAGGCCTTGCAGCATCGCCAGCGGGTCCTGCCGCGGCGGCTGATATAATGCTTCATGAAGCGATAGTTGCCGATCATAAGGCAACTTCGGCCATTCTGCTCGACGAAGGCTGCTAGGTGTGGTCCTAAAATGTTTGTTTTTAGTTTAGATTTTGCTGAATATTGTATAGAAGAAATCAAGTTCTTTGATTTTTCATGTATTGAGTATTTATTTCTATGGGGAAGTCAATGGCTAACCACCCCATTAAAATCTGCCAAGAGAGTCGTTCTATGTGATTAATTCCTTAGAATAATCACGACCCTCAGCAATGAGAAATACGACTTAGGAGGAGGATTTATTTATTTTGTATTGACTTATCTTTACTTTGGGATGAAATAAATACAACATAATAGAATAGACTTGAATTAATCGAATGAAAAATCACAAAGTTTTTAAATGTGTGCTTGAAAATGTTTCTTACCTAATTATGACGCTTTTTGTGATAATAAGAACACATATATAATATTTTGCAGAAAAAGTACTTTATCATTGTCATCATATCAAAACATCGTTACAACAAATGAAAGCTAAAAAGAAGCACTAAAAAGCACTAAAAGCACTAAAAAGAAGCTACAAGTAAAAATTAACGTAGTCTCCGCATAACAAAATTATAAAAACAAAGTACCTACCTAAACCCTGACTAGAAAAACAAAAACCTTCGCCATATAGAATAGAATAGAAAAACCTTTATTAATAGACCATAATTAAAAAATATGTACAAAATATGACAAAATGAGTCGGATTATAAATTGACCATATTTTACATTCTGACATGTGATATAAACATATGATATGATCTATTAAAAGGGCCAAGTTCAGCTGAGTGTCGCCAGATGCGTAGATACATCTAGCGACGCTGGTTTTCAACTTGACCCTTTCCAACTTATAGCTATAGAGAGCAACAATGTCGTTCGGTTCGTCTGTAGTGTTGGCTCATCTCCTTACACGTCACACACAATTATGTATTTACCGATACTCGACCAGTATCAAAAATTAGGGATTCAGTCATAAACAACAACAAAAAACAGTGAGTTAGGACTGAAGGGATCTCAAAGTTCTGTCGCCATTGATGAAATGATTTCTAAAATCACTATACTGTGACTGTAAAATTATTGTTTTATAATTTTTCTTAAAAGTATGCGGGTTGGCTATACTTCATATTACAATCAATCATTAACAACAATGTAGTTACAATGTATATATAAGTAAATATCGGTCTCTACTACCAGCACTGGCCTCATCGGCCGTCTTGCAGCATAGTAGATAACAACAGTCTAATGGCCTGGGGGATACACTACTATAAAAAATGTAAGTATTTATCTATTCTGTTGTCTATGTTGTTCATACCTGTTGTGAGAGGGTGTGTGTGCGAGAGTTTGAGGATGAGTGTATGTGTGTGTGAGAGAATGTGTATATGTGTGTGTGTATATTGGAGACTTAAATGCAACTTTTTTTTTCATAGACAGGGTTTTCATTTATTGTAATAAAGAATTTTAATCTCGACAAGAAGACATATCGCAAATAGCCTGCTGGGTGCCAGAAAGGCCGTAGGACACGGCATGTGCACCGTGGTTGTGGATATCGTTAAGTTTAGTGATCTGGTTGCCATGAGTGAGGGCGATCGCGCGACACTTGTCGTATGACCTACGGCAACGCCATCTGGTTGTCCCGTTGGAGTTCGTGTATTGCTTCAAGAAGCAATTGTTGCCGATCATGAGGACCGTTTTGCGGTTTTGCTCGACGAACGCTGCCATGCGAGGGACTGGAACAGGATTGTTGAAGTTTGGATTGAAAAGAATGGCTACTGGTAAATTATCTAACAAGTACTTAAACTCCATTTTTTCATTAGTTGCAGATATATTTATATGAAATTTTTTTGTACAAAAAGTGATCTTTCGGCATTAAAATGAAAAACTATACATTATTTTGATAAATTTTCATCAACAAAATTTGTGTTTCCTCGAAATTATCTTCAAATTTGACTGTTATTTGCGACGGGTAACTGCAGCTAATGAAAAATGGAGCGCTTAGTCTTTAAAATCTATCAGTAAAAAACGTTAAATCTACAACTCGTATATAGTAAGTAGTAAATCTATAGGTTTTAAAAAGTAACATTTATTCAAGACAATTTCCTTAAAAATACCTAATAATTAAATCTCCAATTCAGGCTTAATGATATATTTATTATCTAATTCGAAAAACGTAGAAACACGAAATCAAGCCCTTCTTTCATTCTTATAACTTCTATATGCACATATGTACTTCGAGTTTGTTTAGTTGCACATCGGACCATAGTTTCACTAGTACCATTGATGGTACTAGCGATACAACATTATTCAGGATCAGTAGTACCAATCCTAAATTAGTGTCCCTAGTACCATTGATGGTACTAAAGATACAAAGTTGTGTCACTTGTACCATCAATGGTACTAGTCAATGGTACTACTGATCTAACGGCGCTTTATTCTGTACATTCAGAGATATTACAAGTAGCTTGCTGCGTCTCTGCGAGCCCGTAGCTTATGGTAGGAGGTCCGTGGTTATGTTGGTCCTTTAGTGTGACGATTCGGTCGCCTAGCGTAAAGGCGATAGCTCGGCAATAGCTCTTCTTGCAGCGCCATCTGGTACGTCCGTCGACGGTTATGATATGTTTCGAGAAACGGTTGTCTCCGATCAAGAGGAGGGTCTTGCCGTTACATTCGAGAAACGCTGCCATGCGAGGACCTGTAAGTTACGCAAGGTAAATGTGCGTAAGTTAAAGTAATAAATTAGGTTGGTAAGGACGGATGAGTGGCTTTGGATGCCCGAAGGTGGCAGATTTGTCAAGAGTTACTGAAAGGTATAGAGATGACAGAAAGTCATTTGGTATAGTAGAGAAAGGAGGAAACGGGCCAATGGGAAGATCTTCAACCAGGTGGGGTATTGTGCCTGGTTTTGAAAGTAGAATTAATTTTAAGGGCGCTTCATCTAACGACGATAAATGACAGAAAACTGTTAGAGTGAAAAATCTGAATTAATTTTAATAACAAAAAAATATTTCTTTTAATCTTCTTCTAACACTGTTCCCAATTCTCCATTCTGATGACAATCTATTCCGTCTTAAAACGTAAAATCCTAGCGGTTCCAGTGAAATCAGGTATTTTCAAATTTTTCGCGATATCGACAGCTTTTTCTTAATTTTTCTTTCTTTTCGTTAATTGACATTTTCAAATCACGAGCTTTATCTATCCAGTTTATCAAATTTTCTTCTAATTCCTTAAAATGTCCAACCCTTATCTTTTTTCTATCACTAACTAAGCGCAGAGTTTTTGATTCTTCTATTAGTTTCCTATGCTTCACAATAGTGCGGAATGTAGATCCAGGTATATTAATCATAGTCATACATAACTATAAAAACATTTAAAAAAATTAAAGTAGCAAATGGTAAAAATATTATTTTAATGTCATACTCTGTTGAATGTTTACAGAATTCTTTTATAGTATGAGTATTATCAATTCGTATTTCAAATATAGAGAAAGCTCTACATTCAGATCAGTTTGACAGAGTGCTCATATATTTGAATATACAGAGCAGACGATCCCAACGCCGAGCATGCCTGAAATGACGAATGACAGAGATTCATGGCACTCCATTCTCTCTGCCTACCCTGCAAGGGACATAGCGTGAAGTTATGTCTACATTAGTAGTTTTCTTCCAGTTATTTATTTCATTGTACCCTCATTTCTCTGGATCGTGTATGTGTGGTCCGGTTATTCTCACGAGCACAGTTCCTATGGTAGCAGCTGATCCTTTGCATCCGCTATGTCGTCTGATACACCTCCATGATATTCTGTTACCATGACAATAATCTTGTCGATATTTGAAGTTTTTGTGGTTGAGTAGAACTGCACCACGTTTGCTTTTAGAGAAAGTGATTAATCCAGATATATCTGCAAATGAATTTAGCACGGTTTAAAATAAATAAAGTGAACAAGCCTATAAAAAAACAACACACTCAAGATGTAAAAGAAAACCAATGAGTTTCAGTTTGGAATCGCAAATAAAAACGTATGTCGATAAGAAATTTTATTTGTAATAATAATCGGTTACAAGTAGCTACACGCACATAAATAAATATCCCTCGCTGTGTGAAACTAAGTAATTAAGCAAAAACTAACTACAAATGCAAAATAATCGAACTTAGTAACTAAGGTGCTGAAGTTTTTAATAAATATAATACGTTACCACTGATCGGAGTAGGTAGGGCTCTTTCGGGTCAATGTCCTCAAAGGTTATATTAATATGGATATGATTTCGGGATCCCGTTTTAAGTTATCGAGCAAATGTTGTAAATTACTTTTATAAACCTCGCCCTTACTCGGCGGATTACGATTTTTTTTAAATTGTGAACTTACGAAGAAGTTAAAACACTACCATAGGTACACTAGCGCCATGAATCTTAAAAAAAATATCTCGCCACCAATCTTAAATGTGTATCAAAACAAATATAACGTTAAAAATCTAAATAATATATTTATTCAATCCCGGAAATCCCGGGATTATTGGGCATACTTATCCATATTATGACCGTATGTGGCAAGTACCAAAAACAGCCCTACCTACTCCGATCATAGACGATAACAATACTCTGAGATTTTAAAAAAAATTACATATTTAAATCAATGAGATTATAAAATGTTCAATCAAACCCAGATAATACGGAATCAATTACAGTCAAACCTGGGTAAGTGAGAACTGGATAAGTGAGAAAACTCTATAAGTGAGAGTAATAGCCAGGACCCGTCATTTTAAGCTCCCAAAACCTCTATTAGCGAGAAACAGAAACCTCTGTAAGAGAGAGTCGTTTTTCCCTCATGGACCTCCGTAAGTGAGACTGCTACTTATCTATACCTCTATAAGCGACATTCGAGCTTTATTTATTTATTTTATTTAGGAGGAACTATAGCTACAATAAAAATACATACATACATAAAAGATACACACATACAGTAACAAATGACAAAACAAATTACAAATTTAACATCTGCTATTTTATGACTCATTCTTAACTTTCGCGGAACTTCCTACCTTTGTTTTTGTATTGTTTTCTCGCCAATATTGTACCTATTCTATTTAGTGGAACTAAATAACGTTGTTATATTTGCTGCGTACCTCTATAAGAGAGAAACGCTACCCTTGCATTAGCGAGAAACTCGGGTTAGTGAAAAACCTCTATAAGCGAGAATGAGATTGTGCTCCCTTGAACTCTCGCTTATCCAGGTTTGACTGTATTCCCAAAATACGTTTTCAATCACGTTAAAATCTACAATTAATTTAAAAACAAGTTAAAATTATTCTTTGTTCTCAATCACATTATCGCCTACTTTAATTTCAACAATATGAGCTGTATCACAAGATGCTTGTGAGGCATCCGCAATCACATTAGCTTCAGCATTGTTTACTATCTTATCTTCCGTTTCATTGAGACCAACTTTTGGTTCTAAAACCGAATTATTTGCTATCAGATCATCAGTTACATTAACAAAGGAACTTTCATCACTGGTGTCCATTACTTTGTAATCATTAATTGGAATGCTCTTTTCCGGAGGTGGAGGTAACGCGATAACAGAAGTAGGAACAGACGAGACGGATGCGTCTATAGATTGAATATCGCTACAATTTTGGGACACTTGAAGAGGATCCTCGAGTAGCTTCGATTCATCTATTTCGTTAAGAGTATCTGTCACTGAAGGAATAGAAGTGAAGTGAAAGTTTTGTATCACAGACGGTTGTTGAATCTGTTTAGTTCGCGATAGTTCAAATTCTTCGCCATCAGATAATATTTCAATTGGAGTCTCATCACGAACAACTTCGATGACGTCATCATCGGATCCGTTGTCCTGGTAGGCTGGAGCCGTTGATGTCACACCTGTGATTACGAGATTCATAGATTCGTTGGAAGGACCTGAAACAAACGCTTTAGTTAGAACATGGTACATACAAACTCATTTATTTCTAGATTACTAACAGCTATAATAAATCTAGGTAAGTACTCATTGATGAAAATAATTGGCATTAATTAGAATACTTTATTAATTAAAATAAAAAAAAACTTATAAGCATATTTTTTTAATGACATATAATAAACCAAAACTGTATAAAATTTAACGCTTATTTAATAATTCATTACTTTATCATTAAGAACAATTTGGTCCTATAACATTATAAATGGTTTTGAAAACTGAAAGACGAATGGGCGGATTTGGTCCACGGCATCGCCTCCAGCCAAACATAGTTCCATTTTCCATTTATTATTATCTTTATTGATGGTTATGTTGTCCTAAGACGAATATTCGTTCATTAATGATACGTACATTGCATTTACAAGAATAGGCTAATCTTTTAGTACAACGCCAATAGCTCCTGCCTTCCCGACCATATTCACGATGAAAGCGGTGTCCCGCAAGGAGAAGTACTTGGCCCCCTTTGTATGTTGTGAGGATCTGACCTGATAGGAATTTGCAATCAGTAGATAAAGTCAAAATATGTTTATTGTTTCAAATTTTAAAGTTATAGTTATTCTATGTAGTAGTTATCAATTAAAAGAAAAATGTAATAAAAAAAATATTATTTCATAATACTATAGCTTAAAAAAATAATTAATTACGAAATCCAATTTTAATATAAAGATTATCGCACACATATCACCCCGGCATCACCCCGGCATCTGATCAGCGTCACCTCAACTCGAGCCGTCCAGTATTCTTTGTATGAAACTCCATACTGCAACGCACACTAATCAACCTCGTAACGGCATCGCCTCGCCTCGGGGCAAGTTAGTGACCTGATCGCGCGTCACCGCGCTTACGTCCGCCGTCATCAGCGCGTAGACGGCGCGCAGACCGGCTGTATTCCCCGCGCCGGTTACGTGTCTGCGCCGCGCGCCGGGTTGACGCCTGATGGATGGCGAGGCGATCCGGTGTAAATTATTCAAAATTTGACTGTATATATTTATATGTACGTACTTATTACAATATTATGGCATTCCAATAATGCTATAATTACAAATCTAGAATGTAAAAAGAGACTTTTCTTTATCTTACATTATTTAACATTATATTATATATATATATATATATATATATATATATATATATATATATATATATATATATATATATATATATATATATATATATATATATATATATATATGGACGAATCCTGCATGGATTCGTCCACACTTTGACGGGCGCATACGTTGTTCTTTCTCTACGAAAAAATATATATATTCGTACTATCTCTACTCGATGAGCTCTTAAAAACGATACATCTTACGATAGGGTACAAAAATATATTTTTGTTATCGACCCCCTCTATTGCTTCCCCTAACGTCAGTAGTACCATTGATTTGTACCATTGATGGTACTAGCGACACTATTGATAATAATGTCGCAACTATGTATCTCTAGTACCACTGGCTAGACTTAATTTTTACGTCGATATTCTGATTTGGGTTAAAAATTGTATTCCCTTGACCCAAATTGTGAAATTTTGAAGTCTATATGTTGTTCCGTTTCAGCGCTAGACTCTCCTGACAGACGGACGGACGAACGGAGCCACAGCAATTATTAGTTTGTTAACATTGTATAAGGACTGGCTGAAAATCAGCGCTGTGTGTTTACACGCAAGTGTATTCACTCAAGCATTAGCTGAGCCAGGTGCCTATTGCCAATTGTATTATGGAGTGAACTAAATATGTTTTTATTGTGGCAATAAAGTGTATTTATTTATTTCATTAGGGTTTGCACCTTCGGGGTTAAATTATTTTACCTATGATTGTGTCCGCTTGGAATATAAAGTATATCAGCGGAATTCGACTTTTTGATAACTTTAACTGGCCTTGCACGGGTTCGAATGGTAGACTTTGATACATTTCCAAGTTATCTCTGAGCCATCGGCGACTGTGTGACTTTTATTATATGTATGCTGTCTTATGTGAAGAATAGTACCTCCGCGCTTTGATTTACTGTAATACACTCTGTTAGGGTCTCCAGATGTATTACAGTTCAGCATATTCTTATGAATTTGTGGGACGTTAGTATCTTTATTTGAGGTTGGAATGTCAGGATCAGGATCGTCAATAATACAATTTTTACCTGGAAATATAACACTCGATCAGGACAAGGCCATAAGCAATAAATGTCTGTATGAAACTAAGAGGTTTCTGGCATATCCAAGGTGATTTTTAATTATATTAAAATATTTCAAGGGTAGCTATCTAGGTATCTACACGTTATAACAACAACGTAGGTGTATGTTTTTTATTATTAATGATTAAGTTCACCGTTTTTTATTCATGATTATGTTCACCAGTTTCCATGATTACCACGTCATTATATGTCAGCACAGTTGCCTTGCATGGTGGCGCCGCGTAGTTGTGAGCACAGAACCACTTGCATCTGAGGTTGTCTACTGATGCCACCTTCTGGTGGAACCGATACTGGCCGATGTTGAGAATGCGCTTCCCTCGCTGCGATATCGTGAAGTACGGGTCTGGAATATCCAAGTTTCGAGTTTGTCCTTGTGATCAAACTTTATGAATCACTTTTGATGTATCGTCTTTTGTTTATGTCTTTTGATATTACAAATCAGTGTAGAAATATGTAAATAGGGATTCGATGTTATCTAATGAAATCTTCTATCTATGACATTAAATAAGCTCGCGACTATACATTTCTATATAATAGGGGAAACAAATTATTCAATCTAAATAATTATTCCACGAGGAAGACCAATTCAATTTATAACTATGATGTTTCTAAGTAATTTATTGCTTCGCTCACTTTTATTTCTCAGCCTACTTATGTCAGTATAGTACCAATTTCCATTTTAAATATATAGACATAGTAAGAAAACATATACTTTTAAAACATTTATTTTACAAACAACAACACAACTTATCTCCTAATTATTTGGCTAGATTCATATATATTACTTTAAATATGGCAGTCTCCACCGTGGATGATTGTGGTGATTATTTAAAGAGACTATCTCGTCCTGTACCGTGTGTACTTTAGCCGTGCAATCGCCGTGGGTAGCGCATTTCCAAATTTTCTTAATGTGGTTGAAGCAGTATGTACGGCAGATGAATACGTAGCCATCGACGACCAACTGACGGGTTCCTCTTGGAGACGTTTTGTAAAATACTGCAAAAAAATTGAAGGAGTATAATCTGATGAGTTACGAGTAGTTCGTCAGTTGCAAGAAAAGTCGATGAGATGAGCTGAAACTATTTCTGACACAACATAAAATAGATTTCATACGAACAAAGTTCACAGCGACTGTGGAATCCCTGGTAATTAATAGTAATAAGTGATTAATGTCAAATAATTTATTAATTTAATTTACAGTAACCAAGATCAATAATAAAGTTATGGATAACTATAAAATATCAACAATTTGGTTTTAAATTCTGACTAAAGCATACCTTATAACTTCACGCTATGTCCCTTGCGGGAAAGGAACGCCATTAATCTCTATCTTGCCAGCGGCTCTTTCGCTTCGTCTACAGTCATTTTTCGTTTCACGTATGCTCGCTTTTGGAGTCGTATGTATATTGAAATCTGTCAGTCTGATCTTTAAAAGTCTGTCTAGGTCAACTCCAGATTTCCACTCGTTTTCACTTCGTACAAACCTCTCTCGGTTTTCGTTTTTCAACGTGTCCGAACCAACGGAGCACGCCTTGCTTCATCTTTCTTACATATGATAAATTCATTCAGATTAAACTGAAGCATTTGTACTAAAAAAAATCTCACGCGCTGTCACTGTCGGACGCCGGAAGGAACCCAAATTTTGCGAATTCCTGTACTGCCATTGAAATGTGTTTGTTATCTTTTTCAAATTTTAGCCTCTCTCTATACCTCCGTTTTCTTTCTCTCCATATTAGGCGCGCGTTATTTAGTTCTAGTCTATCCATTTCAGAGACATGTTTCTTCGTTTCTCTCAGTGTTGGATCTTGGTTTTTTCTTTTTCTTCTCTTCAGTCGTCTCAGTCTCCTTAAGGTTTCTATAAACAAAACAACATAACATAAAACCATGAAAAAGTGTTCGACAAAAAACAGAATTGTAGAGCATACAAAAGTCAAAAGACAATTGGAATTTTCAATATTTTTTAATGATATGCGATTATTGTTATCGAGAGTTGCAAGAAATGCTCTTCAATGTAAAGAGTTCCGTAGGTCTCGTGTTATTTAAAGCTAAGGCGTAGAAAGGGATAGCATGTATTTTAAGGATATTTCGTGCAACTGACGGTTAATTTTATTTCGCATCATGATTTATTTTAGTAATATCAGTCAGTCATTCAGTTGTAAAAACGGGAGTCTTACTTGTTTTGTAGTATTAGTGTCATTCGAGGGTTTTTGATGTGCTGCTAACCTTGAGGACTTGGACTGCTTCATGTGCACGTAATTACGCTGGCTCTCTTACCCTTCAAACATTGCTGCTTTGCGGTAGAAATAGGTAAAAAGGCGCTCCCTCCTCAGGCTAACACTGCTCAGAGTTATACCACATGATTAATTAGTTTCATTAATCTCTCCTTGGTCTAATTTTAAAGTGCCATTCACGAATGACTGCATCGGATTTCTCTCATCCTTACACGACTGTGTCCAATTACACGAAGAGTGATTATGCTCGCTCCTCACTTCCACCTCACGGTCATCAACCAGACAGTAAGCGGTGCAACCTTTGTGGATCTGATGACATCTCCAGAACACTGCCCCGGACTTGTTGACCCTGATGCGCTTATACAGGTGGCCTTCGAATAACAGCATGGGGTGTTTCTTAAAACCTCCTATGTATGTTAGGATTGGAACAGTAAACGCGACGAATTGTGAATAAAAAAATATTTAACGATGGTTAATAGAAAAGGTAAATACTTACCTATTCAGACATAGAAATTGGTATTTACTGTTCAACGTAAGCTATTTAATTTTAAATTGTTGAAATTGAAATCGTTTATTTAGCGCTGTAAACACCAGAATACAGAAGTATACAAAGTTTAATACATGCAGCACAGAACATCTGGTGTGGTACAGTGCCAAAAAGGGTACACCAGCTCAGCATAATTCTGAGGCAAGCCACAGCGCTGATTTTCAGCTGGCCCCTCAGTGACTGCACGGACGAAGAAAGCAACAGTGTGTGCGTGTTGTGTTGTATGAATATGTTTGTTTGTATGAATGAGGATATTAGTGTGTATGTGAGGTACTGAGTGTGTGGGAGGGTGATGGCATGCTGCGGGTGTATTTACATGGTATTATGTGTGTGGATGGTAGTTCACAGTAGAGGCATAATATTACCGAGCACTTCCAGATTGTGAAGGACAGTAGTTACAGGGCACCTAAAGAATGTACGGAGCAGTGTCCGATTTTTGTAGATCAATTGTTTAGATATTCAGTAGAGATTTTTAAATATTATGTATGAAAGAAAGCTTGTTTGATTTAGAGCATATAAAGTAATTTATATTCATTTGAACATATTACTAGATAGATACCACTAAGATCTTGGTTGAAGTGAACAATATCTTGGTTGAAGTTAATTTTATTTTTATTTTTTTATTTTATTTATAAGGGAAATCTACAGCATTAACAATTATATAATTACATATGTATTAAGCTTAAAGAAGGCCAATTACAGATTTCCTCGTTTATATATGACTTGTATACCTACAGAACGCGGTTAACTTTAAGACTAATAATGTAGAATTAACATGAATATATCATACATATTTACCACGAGTGTTAAATGTTATTTGTAAGTACTTGTTACAAGTCGACTTTATATGCTCGTATTGAAATAAGTTCTTGTTTGACGTATACAATCTTTTCTTTCAGTGTACGGCTATAAATACATGCTAACATACTTTATTTTTATTTTTAACGGCTGTAGGTGATGGGAGTTGAAATAGCCAGTGTTCCTCTGGAAGGTGGGCGGGCGAGTCGATGTGCGAGGTTATTTTAAATGGATATGGACGGCAGTTGAAATAGGTCACCCATAGCTTGACATGGCTTTCAATTCATTTCAATTCAATTTAACATTACGAACGTAAGGATTTTTAAAATATCAATTTTTTTATTATTTCATTAAACCTTATTTACCTCTTTACTCGTATTTACCTGAATTCAGATATTTTTAGAGTAGGTTATGTGATTGCTGAAGTTAATGATAAACACTATCATATTCTGGTTTAAATTAAGAATTTATTTTGGACATTATTGCTAATATCTACATATGCATATTTTATAGACAGGTAAAAGTATGTACCTATTTTACAACAGAATCCAAAATGCGAATTCACCCTACGCCAAAAAAAAACTACATATTTGGTTGTCCACGAATAGGACCTATGGATCTGGGGCTATCACGGTTCAGCGATGCCATGGAATCATGGTTCTTTATGATGGTTGGGATGGCATAATTTTGATATAAGCTCACTTGATAAATACGTTGTCAATGCCATACGTACTTTTATACACAAATATTTACCATTGATGACACCCTTATGTAAAATTTATACCATGCCTAGAAAAAGAAAATTTGAGCTCTATGAACGTGCCTTCGATCCTGAAAGAATAGTAGCACGGGGTAATCCCCATATGAGCCCCACTCTATGACATAAGTAGGTATGTAGGAAAAACTACACTAAAAGTTTGCAGTTTTTGAAATACTGAGCTTAAAAAATGAAAGTTTCATTCGGTATATTGCACAAGGAATTGATACGTGTATCATGACAAAATAAAGCCCCACGAAACTAATTTCATGATCATACAATTTGTACGAAGTACATTCACATACACGAAACACACATAATAAATACATAGTTACATTAATTTCATTTAGTTCCAATTAATTCTAACCAACCAACTGTAAACTTATTCATGGAATAAGTACTTAAATTCAAGAAATTGATATTATAAACATCAATAATACTCATTCTGATATCGTAAAATAATACTAAGTCAAAATTATAAATAATAATTCTATTATCAAGAGATACCAGTCTCGTAAAATGTACATTAAATATACAGGGAAAAATAATTCGCTATATAAGTAACCAAAGATTTGTATGTAACTTGAAACCTGTATGTAACCAACAACGTTTACATGTAGTAAACCACTTTTGCTACTTTCAATTAATGTTTGATAAAGACTAAACATTCAGATTTCCCTTTTTGTCAGAGTAGCCAATCGGGGAAGGCAATGGAACTCTACCTACATGCTTCATTCAATAGAATGATCACGACCCTCATCCACTAAAATTAACTTAGGATCTTCAGGTTCTCCATGGCGAGGGTTGATTCCTTGCTTGACCTCGTCTGAATCATCAGATGTAGATTCTACTTCGGTCTTCGTCTGTTGTTTCTTTCTTTTTTTAAAAGGTTTCGCATCGACGTCTTTCCAACGACCTTTCGCGGTTCTTTTCGGAGGGTTGTGACTATGTTCATTTCGTACTTCGACCTCATCCTTGCCGACTAAGCAGGATGCCCCGCATCCTTTGTGTACCATCACGCATCTCCAATGCACTTTTCCGGACTTGTGGACTGTGACGAATTTGTAAATGTGGTCTTCGAACAACATCAGTGGGTGTTTCTTTCCGCCGGGCAGGTATGTGATGGCTGTAAGAGAAAATTGCTTGGATGTAATAAGGTTTACTCATTTCGATGATAGAGTTGGACTCTACTACAAAAACTAATTTTAGCGAGAGCGGGCTAAATTAATTTGTTATAAGTATTGTTTCTCTGTAACAGCGATTGAATTTTATTGGTTGACACGTTCAGGTTCTATGTTTTGACAGACCGATAAACTATTGTTGCGAGTTATTTAATAGGTGGCCATTGTAACGCGCATCATCGGCCATAAAAAAAAAGGGCGGCACTTATTATCCGCCTGAATGAGGCACATTGTGCTTAATTATCGAATTTGACTCATTTTCTATATCTACCAGTATTTAAATCACCAATTGATTTAAAGCCAAAACAAAAAGAGGACCTAATAAACAATGATTATTGTAAAATATGATTTATTATATTGATTTAATATTAAATACTAAATTACAATAACTTAATTAACTTATACTAGGTATATACTATAGTAATTTCTGCCATCATACCACAAATAAATATTACCATAAAGTTTTTTTTTCAGAATTTTTTGCTGCTGTTTTGTTTGTTTATGTCGGAGCGGAATTATCAATCTCGTTTTATTATAATAACGCTAGCGAAATTATAATAAAACGAGGCGGGGATTACGAGCGCACTGATTGGTCAATTTTGATTGCTCAGACAAGATTTTGACAGCTAAGTACTATTAACCAATCAGGTTTACTTTCATAATATGACTGGAAGGCTGATTCAGGAGTATTGTCAAAAAATATGACGATCTAGGATTGGCTAGCGAAATTATAATGTTACTAAAATTTGCTAGTCATATTGTGAGAACAACGTAAGACTGACCATATTTCGTTTTATTATAATTTCGCTAGCGTTTATAACAAAACGAGATTGTCAATTTTGCTGCGACATATAATACTTATATAAACTGGCACCAAAAACCATTACCGGTTATATTTTCGAAGACATGGTTTTCAATGACCAGTTTGTATGGAAGGGGGTATCTATTTCAAATCAGTGGTGTAAATAGGCACATGGGGCGAGTGCCTGTCTGTTTCTCCGAGCCTGGCCTGACTGAATCTAACAGCCTTTACCAACCTAGTGTCGTGGACTTAGGTTTCAAGAACAAGACCCAAGGGGTCCGCGGTGACAACTCATTTTCAATTTTTTTTCATTTCATTTATTTGGCCATAAATCGCGTGTACTTACATTGTGGGTCTTATATACATACGTTTCAGCACGATTTTACCCATTGGGTGTAGCAAAAAAATATAATATTGACTATAAAAATTAAATTATTAGATTAAAATTAAGTAATTAAATCAAATATACCTAATGAATATAAAATTAAATTATGTACCCAAATCAAATAAATCGCTATAATTTCTATTTATAAAACCAAATGTCAAATCATATTATTAATTACCATAATGTCAATTTTATCATAATGTCAATCATATTGTAAATTCAAATGTAACTCGATGTAAAACCGTAAATTTTAGGGCTATTCTTAGATTTAGGCCCTAAAATTTAGGGGTATTCTTAGATTTAGGCCCTAAAATTTAGGACTATTCTTAGATTTAGGGCCTAAATCTAAGAATGGCCCCAAATTTTAGGGCTTTACATTGAGTTGTCACCGCGGATCCCTTGGGTCTTGTTCGTGGAACCTAAAGCCTATGGACACTAGGTTGGGAAATGCTGTCATAAGGAAATTATACTCACACGGTCACACGACCAAAGCTCATTGTAGATTATTATTTACAAAATAATACGCAAAGTACATCCATACTTCTAGGGGTTTTTAACTAATTCGCATCTGAAGAAAATTCGAGTGTTCCATTATTTTATACGGAATCTGAACCGCTTTAAAATTCAATGGTTTCAAATATTTGCAGTATTCAATCGCTTTAAATAGAGGTCTGTATTCAATTACTTGTACAAAAAAAATCGAATATCTCTTGTGGATTTGTAAAACATATTAGTATTACTCACATTCTGAAATTTCGATCAGTTGCTATTGTGTACTTAGGTATTTACCTAACCTACAACTAACACTACATTTAAAAAAATATATACGGTGAGCAGACGAGCAAACGGGTCACCTGATGTTAAGTGGTCACCGTCACCCATAGACATCTCACTTCACTGTATTAATATTAGAGGGTTTTTGCTGCTCTGCTAACCTTGAGGGCGAAGATGAATTGCCTCATGTGCCGGAAATTACGCTGGCTCTCTTACCCTTCAAACTAAAAGCAAGGATTTCTGCTTCACGACAGAAATAGATAAGAGGGTGGTACCACCCCAGGCGATCCTTCACATTAGGATCTACCACTACATTCAATAATCCCGAATAAAACATAATATCCCATATGAAAAGACAAAAAAATGGTTAGGTATAGATGGCGCTAGCAGCCGATTGAAAAGCTGCCTAGTAATTTATACACATAAATATAGGATACCTATGAGGAAACTAGTGATGCTGAAAAACGCCGGTCGACTTGACCACCCTGTGGCGAAATTGGATAAACGCGCCGGCTTCGGTAAGCCGGAGGTGTGGGTTCAAGTTCCACCGGTGACGGTTTCTTTGTATCGCTTGTTTCTGATATTTGTAAAATTTTCTTCCGAATTTGAAGTAAATTCCAAGTATAAAAAAATAATACATTGGTTTAATAATTACCTATGTAATTAGATCGACTATAATGTGCTACATATAAATAAATTAAATAAAATTAAGGTACATTTATGAATCTTATCTTATGATAGGGAGCCGGGAATAACCCAGCGGCACTTAGAGCCTTGAGGATCTTTTGTGCCTACCCCATTTTATACACTGGTCATCTCAGTGTGCAGGTTTCCTCACGATGTTTTCCTTCACCGTTAGAGCAGTCGGTAAATGTACGAAAGTCTTCGAAAAATACGAAAAACTCATTGGTACATGGCACTGCACGGTTTGGAACCCAGACCTGCATGGGAGTCCTAGCCACTATGCCACCGACGCTCTTTACATTTATGAAACAATAATTGCGCTCAGTAAAAATATGACGCGGATTGTTTCACGTGTTATCTATTTTATGTAATTGTATATATTTATTAATGTCTTGTTAACCGAACTATAATATCTATTATTAGTCGGAATCCAAATGGATAAGTATTTACACAACCCTAACTTACAACGAAATCAGAACATGGACATGAATGATATTTATTGTACAGGCCAACGTTGTACGTACGAGTAAGATGCTTGTGCGCCCGGCGCAAGCGATCCACGGAGGTACGTTACAGATTATCATGTCCTTTCAATGACGTATTAAAGTCAAATCGCGGTGGGTGAATAACCAATGGATATTCACCCACCGCGAGCATACGCCTTGCACAAGTTTCTCAGGCGTTGACACTGCAATATCAAACCCGGGATTAAAGTCCCAATCCCGGGATTGATCGATTCCCTAGTTAAAACTTAACCATTCGGATACTTAATATTTAGTCATTTATTACTATTAATCAGCTTCCTCCTTATTATTCCAGCGACGGTTCTCGGTTCTCCCCTTAGGAGGAGGGTGTGTATGCTCATTCCTTACTTCCACCTCATCCTCCCCAACCAGGCAAGTGGTTTTACAACCTTTGTGTACCATGACGCACTTCCAGAACACTTTGCCAGACTTGTTGGTTTTCACGTACTTGTAAGGGTATCCTTCGAAGATCATTATTCGGTATTTCTTCGCTGGTAGGTACGTAATGGCTGAAAAGAAATTCGAGCAACGTTAAAAATGAACTTTGAATAAAAGATAATTATTACTTTTTATTTTTAAGTGTATCAATTTTAAAGTAGATTTTAAGTCAAAATAAATAAGTAATTTTTATTTCACATATTTATTAAAAAGAAAAATATTGGGTTAGGAACTAATTTATCGAAGTTTCTTGATCTTACTAATAAAGGAGGAGGGTAATTATTAAGACCCTTATTGTTTGCACGTGAACTTTTCAGTTATTATCACCATTTTCATTCACCGTTGAACTCTAATTAAGGTTCCACTCTTGTTTCTTATAAATTTTGGAGGAAGGTGGTCGTGTGCTAGAGGACTCGGCTGAGTTACTCCAGCGCAAGGATCGTCAGACCTAGTTCTGATTACCGCTTGACACGTTTTAGCGAACCGAGAGCTTCTCCATACAATTTGACCATTCTTAATCAACACTTTGTGTTTATTGTATGTGAAACCGTGAGCCAAAAGTACTGGGTGTATTCTTCCGGGTATCAGTACAATGTCTAAGTGAAACACAAATACATAATAAAGTTAATATAAGTAATATTAAAATGTAAGAGTGCGCTACACTTTTAGTAAGTATGTAGTAATGACTACAAGGATTAATTAAAACAAAATGGCACAAAATTAAGAAAACCAATTACATTTATTTATCTTAACTTTTTTAACTTATTCTTATCCTTATTTAATGAAATAGAAATCGTTAAGATTGACATTTAAGCGAAAATTAAGAATTGACGCAAAAAAATAAACAATCTAAAATACAAGTACAAAA
Organism: Hofmannophila pseudospretella; assembly: GCA_947369225.1. Lineage (NCBI taxonomy): Eukaryota > Metazoa > Arthropoda > Insecta > Lepidoptera > Oecophoridae > Hofmannophila > Hofmannophila pseudospretella. The sequence goes on along the minus strand of OX376321.1, from coordinate 3,156,891 downwards.
CTAGCAAATTAAAATAAAATAATGCAAAGAAATGTGATGTATATGACTTTGATCTGATTAAAAGAATGTCAGCCAGTGCTGTGCGATATTGCGCGCCCGCAGCATTACAATTAGGTATTACGCTCAGCCAATGCCATTGTAACCTTACATACATCAAATTTCAATTGATATATTAAAAAAAAAAGTTGAACTACATACAACACATAGAATGTTAGGTTATGTTATCAAAATCATACTTAACTTCTAATACAAACAAACAAATAGCAAAAAATCACGTAAATTTTATCAACTGCCCATTATTACTCTTAAAGAACTGCGGTGGATCATGATTATGGACCAAGGGGCTTGGAATAATGACGCCGTCCCGGGGATTGTCAGTTTTGGTTTTAATTTCTGCCGTACACGAACTGGCAAACTTTGAGCACCTCCATAATGTTTGACCATTATCTAGCTGTTGGTAGCTATGGAAAGTAAAGCCTTCTACCATGAGGACACTTACTGTCTTTCCTGGAGCGCCTAAAACACAAAATTGAAATCATATAAATATAAGGTTGTTGAGTCAGTGAAATAATTAAGTAAAATTATCTTCATCATAGTTTATGATTTAATCAGCGTCGTGCAGGTAAAATTATAATAAAAAAATAAAACTGCCATCACTAAAAAGTTACAAATAATTATAATATAAATAGAAACTTAGGTGTATCTATAATCATTTGGAGTCTGTGTACCACCACAAGAACTGGGTATTTCCATAATGGTATTAGTCGGACAGATGTCAGACTAATACCATTAATTCTGTGTAGATACACAGAATATTATAAATTATGCAAGAATCATAATTTAATAATAGATTATTTTTGTTAACATAAAAATTTATCAAATACTTATTTATTTACAACTATTTACTACTGAAAAACCCAAGGAAAGTTGATCAAAATTTAGATTTTGTAAATAAAATCTAAATTTTGATCAACTTTCCTTGGATTTTTCTTTGATCAACTTTTCGTCTCTACACCTCAGCAACTTTGGTGGGTCATGAACCAATCATGTGGAACTATAATTTCAGCTCTGGGATCTTGTGACTTAGTTCTGACTTTAGCTTTACACCTGTTTCCCCACTTTGGACATCTCCATTCAACTAGGCCATCGACTTGCATTCTGTATTTATTGTATGTAAAGCCGTTTACTTGCACAAGATTCTAAATAATAAGAACATCATTAAAATTTAATATAATGTTAGTAATGTAGTGAAACAAATTTATTCAACGAATTTCTACTCTAAATCCGTTTTCTTTTATCAGTAAAACAAACGTTTAAAATATATATTAAAGAAACTAATTAGACACAAAAAACATTTAGTTATATCAATAAAAAACCAGAGTAGATTTATTATTTCACTCTATCTCTCTGGTATTTTATACAGTCAGTTTATGAACATATAAAACAGTGACAACATGATCTAATTTAAGTCGAGGCGTAATCATTTATTCGTAGCGCCCTTAAATTTTAACTAGCTTCCCACTAGCAATTCGCATGTAATTTGGCGGATCATGATCATGAATTACACCATTTTGCACGACGACACCAGAGCAGGGGTCTTGAGAATTGGTCCGCACTGAGACTCTGCATGATTTTCTATATCTCGAACACCTCCATATAGTTACACCTTGTGTCAGCTCTCTGTACTTAGTGTAAGTAAAGCCATTTACCATGAGGATTGGATATTTTATACCGGGTATGAGTTCAACATCTAAATGAGAATAAAAATACAAAAAATTAAAGATTACGCCAGAAAAATACTATATTATTTACTCTGACTTAATGCCATGATAGAAATCATCGTAAGAATACTTATGTGAAAGAGTAAAGGCACGAATCATCATAATACCTATAGGGAATATCTATAACTTCAAGATAAAACGTAGATCTTTATATAATACATAATATAAATATCCCGGAATTCATTATCAATTCCGGGATTATGAGGGATGTCCATGTTCAGATATCATCGTGAGTTAACTCCTCTATACGTGATAATCACTTATTAGCAGTGGACAAAACTATGTAGAAAAGACTAGACTCATAGTCTATTTAAAATAAGTATATTAACTTTTGATATGATTTCTTATAAAACTTCTCATTAAAACATTTAACAGTACGCGTGTAAAATTATTAGTAAGGTATAAAATATAAAAATTATTAGTAAGGTATAAAATATAAAAATTATTAGTAAGGTATAAAATATAAAAAATATTAGTAAGGTATAAAATATAAAAAAAGTTCGTCCATCCGCCCATCCTTGCTTTCAGCCAGTACCAGCCTAGCTCACTTGTCCCTTATATTATAATAAATAACTTAAATAAATTTAAAAAAGGGGAGAATAAGTTATTTGTCTAGCATGAGAATTGCATAATAACTAAAATAAGGTTCTTCCTTAACGATAGCTACATTTTATATTTGGGTTCCCCGTGCCTGAGGAAAACCTCGGTTTGTGACAATGTTCATCGAACACCGCCACGATGACGTCGAGATGGTTCGGCAGAGACTTGATGAATGCCTTACATCCAGTCCTGGTCCTCCTAGAGCAATGCCATAGAACGCCTGTGGTCGACAGTACTTTGTATGTGTATGTGAAGTTTTTGTACATTAGTAGAGGATGTTTGCCTTTACCAGACGGAATCAGTATACCTGTAATAGATTTATTGTTTTAGTAATGGGACAATCAAAAAATCAAAATCAAAATGTTTTTTATTGTAAGTAAGTACCTTGTAGTACATTTTTACAACGTCATTCTTTTTTACTCTACCACCGCTTCGTAAGGTGCTGTAGCTGAAAGGAAAGAAGCGGCGCAAGAAACTTTCAGCAGCACATCTTTTGTTGTTGTGTTGTCACGAGTATGTACACAATGTGCAGCGCTGGAGCTGAATTTAGGACTAAGCCTCTTTATCATTTAAGTAGTCAATTATTTTATAATAACCCTTTTTACATAAGGTCCCTCTTATGCGGGTCTTAATTTTTTTCTCTGTCATATTTATTACAGTATCAGGTATCTTATTATAAAATCTTGTTCCAAAATGCTATGTGAAAAAATCTATCTTGGTAATAATGTATACTTACCTAGATAATATTCTAGAGCGACTGATTTGTAAAACGACAAGATGTGTGTAAAACGACTGTCAAAAAGGGAGAGGTTCACAATTCTTAGGTTGTCTGGAAGAGATCGCTTTTAGCGATAAGACCGCCTAGATTGTATTAATCGTTTTGTACGCATTGTATCACACTATTTGAAATTTCATACAAAATATGACGATTTTGTGAAAAAACTACGAATTCCGTATTATATTTTTGCTATTGTGTCTTTACCTTTTACCTCCGATATATTTATATTAAGGTAAATAAAAAATAAAAATGAAAATTCGGATTACATTTTATCTATTGATAGGTATTGGATTCCCTAATATTTGTATTACTGTTGAAATAAATAGATTTACAAAATTATCTTTATGTAAAATACAGCTAGGAACTTAAATATAAGGCAAGTACAAACTTATAAAATACATTTGTATTGTATTGTATTCTTACACAATACCTATACAATTTATCATAAACATATTAAGCGCCTTTCTTGGTTCCAACAAGTCGCTAGATTACTTCCTCGAGTTGCAAGAAACGTCCATAATATCTCGTGTCATATCTATCTAGAGCTATGGTGTGCAAAGGGATAGCTGGTATTTTAATAAAGACACGTTTCGTGCAACTGGCGGATAAACTCCCTTAAAGTTCTTCAGGTAGTTTCCGTGTCAAAACTAGCGTTACTCCCGAAAAAATATAATTTCTTCTGAAAGTTGTTGGGTGTGTTATGAGCGCCCGTATATGCATGCTAATGTATTGTTAAGTCATTGTTATGCAAATTATCACACTCGACAGTAGAATTATACCACGGATGAAGTATAATCTATCTCTACCTATCTATCTGTTTGAACGCACATCACGTAAAAACTACTGAACGGATTTGGATGGAGTTTTCACGGATATATTTAAATTAGTCCAGATTGACAACTATGCCATAGATGTATTGAAAATTCTACAAAAATGGGTCAAATGTGGTGGTAAAGTTAGTATGGAACGCGAACTACGCGAAGCTAGTTTATTAATAATGTTTTAGTATCCTCATAGTGAAACAATAAGAAGTTGTAAGGCAATTTTTTGGATAAATGGATAATTTAGGAGAAAAAAAATTTCTGGAGTGGCGCAAGTTTCGCTCGGGTTGAGCCTTTGGAGCCCTTGGGAAAAAAAACGAATAGATCAATAAATAACTTAAAATTATTTCGATGCTTGAACATTAATAATAATTAAGTAAGTATACATAATATGAGAGATCTCTAAAATGCTTTAATAAATTAGGGAGTAGACAACTGACTGTTAAGGTGCAATGTTACGACTCGGTTTCCATACAAGTCTTTTACACATTCATGTCGTATTCATGCAATATTTTACTGAAATATCATAAACAGGTCAATCGTGTTGTACTGTCAACAATTCAAAAAAATAATTACAATTTATTTCATTATAAGGTTTATAGATTTGTTGGTTTTCATACAAATATTGAAATTTGAATAGCTATTAATCATATTAAATGTTCTAAAGTGTATTATTTATATATTGGCGACAGTAAAACATGACATGACTGAACTAATGTAACAATATTCCAGTCAAATATTCCACTAGTAGGCACGTACGACATCAATGTGTAAAATAAATTGTAAGAATGGTAACCGAGTCGTAACGTTGCACTTTAACGTAGTAGGTACTTAAATTATATACGCTTATTTATTATTTTAGTATACGCTTATAAAATGTCGTACGTTTATCACTCAATTTTAATTAATTGTCCATTTAATATAATAAACAATACAATAGAAATATTTCAGAAATTGACGTTAATGATACAAATAATTATTATAAAAACTAGTTAATACCATAATTCGAGGAACTTTCAGTAATAAATAACAGAATAAATGCACCATATCATTGGCGATTCCTACTCCGCTACATCTACAGCCAACCTATCTAAATTAATCTACATATTTACATTGCGGAGTTCCCCTTACCTACTTTTTCTGGTCATCATCAGGTCCAAGGTTCCAGACGTGGGAAGGTCACCATGGTCTTAAACATTTGAGCTCAAACTCGAACCACCTAACTGTTACCGTTCCAGAGATACCATCATACTCCAACATCCCAAAATCTTAGAATCACTGATCCAATTTTCATCTGATATTGGTAAGAACATTCTACTGGTTAGGCCTGCGGCGCCTGAAGGCAGGGGAACGCTCCGACGACTGGTAAAAACCCATAAGCTACGCATACATAGCTTTTTTCGCTCAGTGTAGGATGTGAGACGGAAATCCTTCTACTTTCCCAAAAGGAATTCCATATAAAAAACTAATATATAAGTTAGTAGTACTGACTATTAAAAGTAGAACTTTGAGAGGAAGCATTTTGCTGTCGTAACTTAGGAGGAGGGTGATCATGGGGCTTGTACGCTATAGCCCTGGTTCCAACGCTGATAGCCGCAGATCTACAACCCTTGAGTCTTCGGGAACAGTACCAGGATATTCTCCCATCAGCGTTCTGTTTTTGGTAGCTGTAAGTGTACCCCGATAGGAGAAGGAGGGGGTGCTTACCCCCTCTTTTTGTCCACAAGAACGTGCCTGTGAAATAATGTTAGGGTTAGATTTTGATACAAATTTGTTATACTATACATATACTTGTTACTGTAAATGTGTTAACTGCAAAGCCATGTCAGTAAGCTCTAACCAATACGTCATTCCTCTTTACATATCTGGGTTTCCTGTGATAATGATCCCCGCTATCGTCCATAATCTCGCAGTGACCACCGGTGAAGAGTTTCGCTGTACACCTTTTGGCTATATCCGGTTGAACCATGGTTTTACTCTTACAGCCTGCAAAAGTTAAGGGGAAACGTCTGCCAATGGAGGTGTCATTGGCAGACGTTGCCCCTTAACTTTTGCAGGTTGTAAGAGTAACTGTTGAAGACAAGAAGACCCCCTTTGGGACTGAGCAAAGGATACTGAAATATTATTTTTTTGTCACCGTTATTTCATACGAATTTAATTATTTCATTGTATTTGGAAGATAAATCTTGGCGAAAGGATTGAAAAAATTTCATCTATTCCCATTTGATATCGCCTGTTTCGCCACCACTGGTGGCAAGTGACACTGTACATAAAACCGACAAAACACAGAGTAAATTGGCTAAAACAGGACAATCAATTAACGAAAAGAAACTAATTGGTTAGGTACTTATATCTTTCTTTCATTTGAAATGAAAGTTTAATAAGGGAGAGGTAGTAACAATTTAAAAACATATCATCATCATCATCAGCAGCCTATTCTAGTCCGCTGCTAGGCCTCTCCCAGGGCGCGCCATTGAGCCCGATCTTCGGCTCTTCTCATCCAGTCGCTGCCAGCCACCTTGCGCAGATCATCGCTCCATCTAGCAGGGGGGCGTCCCACACTACGTTTGCCCAAACGCGGTCTCCACTCCAGAACTCGTCTACCCCAGCGGTTGTCGGTTCTGCGACAGATGTGACCGGCCCACTGCCACTTCAGCTTGCTAATCTTATGAGCTATGTCGATAACTTTTGTTCTACGCCGGATCTCCTCATTTCGGATTCGATCCAGCAGAGATACTCCAAGCATAGCTCTTTCCATAGCACGCTGAGCGACTTTCAATTTGTGAACCAGTCGCACCGTCAGTGTCCACGTTTCGGCTCCGTAGGTCATTACTGGTAGGACGCACTGGTTAAAAACATATAACAACTTATTTTTAAGGTTCAAATTGTACCTCTAATAAAAATGCCTATAGTTAATTTTGTTCAGAATATTATGTTTGTAAAACGATAGAGTATATGTATATGTTGAGAACCTTTAAAATATAGTTTCGGCACATTTGGCACACACCACACACTGGTGCCGTACACATACGTGCCGATCGCACTTCATGCATAGTCTTTGGTATTTTCTGTCGACTGTACTTGGACAAAGACGGCATCTTTTTCTCTTGACTGTACTGTACAGTTTTTTCTTTCGTTTTATAAGTTTGTACAAATTATGGGGACCTGAAAAATATTTACCTTATATTGATTATAGATTAGTAAAATGTTTAGATTTATGGCACGTTATGATTTATGGCACGTTATGATTTCTGACAGAAGAGAAAAAAAAAAAACATTTATACATTTCTTTATTGGAAATTAGTATAAGTTGCTTGTTGTAGAGACACGATAGAGAAATACGTTATTGACCCACATGACCAATTTAAGTTGCAACGTTGACTCGGTTTCCATACAAGTCTTTTTAGATATTCATTATCATATTCGTGTATTGCAATGTATTTTAACGTTTATTACTTGAAGGTTTCCATACAATATGGAAAGTTGAAAATTAGTCATATTAAATATTCTAAAGTGGTTTTTTTTATATTATATTAGTGACAGTAAAAAGCATGACTGTACTTGCTTGCTTATCGTAGGCCAACCTATTTGTCAGAGTTGTTCAGGCTTAGCTTAATGACTGCTGGAAAACGACAACAACCGGGACCGACTGCTTAACGTGCTCTCCGAGGCACGGACGAGCTCAGGCATATGAAATATAGCTCTGAAATATGGCACTAGGGGTCACCCATCCTGGTACTGACCGCGCCCAACGTTGCTTAACCAGCACGATCACTTTCGAACCGTGCTCGCAACTATAGGCTACGAGCTCCTCACTGTACTAATAGTAACAATATCCCAGTAAAATATTCCACAAGTACTTACGACATGAATGTGTATAATAATTTGTATGGAAACCGAGTTGTAATGTTGCACTTTAAGTATTCAATTTGCTGGTGTCTCTGGGCGTTTTCACATTAGAAGATAACGGCACCGACACGACACTAATATTTTTTTTATTTTTTTAAGTTTATTTATTACAAAATCCACAGCACTTAAATTTAAAACAAGAAAGTCCATTAAAAAAACATACTGCCGGTTAAAGATGTCCTATTTTAAAATAATGCGAAAATAGGGAGAAATAAGTTTTGGTGTGTGTGTATATGGATGTGTTTATTGGAAATGTGTGTGAGCGTGTTTGTGTACAAGAGAGTGAAAGGGTGAAAGGGGTGTGTACATTTGTATGTATGAATGTTTGTATATCACATTTGTATATCGTGGACGACAAAGCGTCTAGTACTAAATGAATGAGATTTCCTATTTTAAAATAATGCGAAAATAGGGAGAAATAAGTTTTGGTGTGTGTGTATATGGATGTGTTTATTGGAAATGTGTGTGAGCGTGTTTGTGTAGAAGAGAGTGAAAGGGGTGTGTATGTATGTATGTTTGTATATCACATTTGTAAATCGTGGACGACAAAGCGTCTAGTACTAAATGTATGAGATTCGTCAACCGACTACATCGTTATCGTCTAGCTATCAGCAATAGCACGCGAAATAAAAAAAACCTTTGTAAAAATATACTTTTAAGTTAGGTTCTTACAATGAAAAACTTTGAGTTTGAGTCTAATGTGAAACCCTGACCCTGTGTGACGCCCTATAAAGTTTTTAATCAAATAAATCCCTACCCCTTTTTGACCTGTACATTTTAATTGCCTTCTCGTTTTTGAAAAGGTCAGGAGTGCATTCGTGTGGCGTTATTTTCTTTACTTCGTTATCCTGAAATTATAAATGTAGTGTTTATTCATTACCAGTTAAATTAGAACCTAAATTGTACATCGATTCTTTAGAATATCAAAATGGGGTTTTAAATATAAACGTATCATCTCTATCTAGAACTACGGCGTAGAAAAGGATAGCATTGTAGGAACGCGCTATGTGAGGACATGGATGACGTAACGTCAGTTGTATGAAAGGGAAGATCTTTCACCAGGCTATTGATATATGTTGTGCCTAGTGACCATATGTCCTGGTCCAACTATGGATGTTTGGAACTCGTATATATACGAAGTCCCAGGAAAATTTCGATAGCGCGTTCTACACCGATGTGAGTAGTAATCGTTGTGGCGCGCGTCGTGCTTCGCCACAGCATGTATTTTAATAAAGACTTAACTATAAGGACATTTCGTGCAACTGACAGGTTAATCTTCGATAAAATGTCGATATCGATCTCTAGAGTCCAATTAGGTAGGTACTTACTTTTATAGTGATTGTTCCGGAACACTTTTTCTTTTTGGATTCTGCACATCTCCATACCACACCGCAATTTTTATATGTTTTATTTCTATGGTATTGGTGACCAGCTCTCAGCAACACTGTGCCACCCTTTCTTTTAATATAAACGATTTCCTTGTAAGGCGTCCTTGCTGTAATGATTTAACTTTTAATTTAGAACGTAAGAAGGTGGGTAACTCCAGGATAGTTGCCCCACTTTTTGAAATCCCTCTGTGGTCTTTAAACTATGACTGTTGGAAACCTGCTGATTATATGTTTGGTCTTTCTACTTTCATTATTAATAAAATATTTTGTTAAATAAAACGAATAATCAGGAAAAATTAAACATTCGGATAAATTCGACAAAAACGAAAAATCAAGTAAATTCGAAAATTTGACAATTTATGTAGAATTTATTCGATTTAATCAATTTTTTCGTATTTTGTCAAATTCATTCGGTTTTATCCAATTTGTGATAGATCCTAAGGGCATGTATACCCACAAAAAATGAGGCATCCTTATTTTAGAGGAAAGAAAGAAAACACATTTATTCAACATTGCATTATATATTATTAGACTTAAAAAGATGATAGAGGATAGAGGCCTATGATGAATAGAAATCATTGATAAGAATTTGAGAGAAAACATATTATAAACACGTAATTAACACTGCACTTTATCACACCGAACTGACATTAAAACATCTGACCTACTATCCAAAAAGTGTGCAACGTTTTCATTAACACAAAATAATTTTTCACTAATTGTCGTCGGTCAAAAAAATGGTACGGCTTTGTCACTCAGACAGAATACACGCGCTGCCCGCTACAGTCCGCGTGGCACAAAAAGGTGGGGGTGTGCGCTTTCCATTTACTGCATATCTGGTTACCGCGTATTATTCTAAGTAGGAGTTTGTGAATTTGGGGCATCTATCCCACTGGGGCATCTATCCCACTTGGGCATCTAACCTGGACGTACCCTATGTTAGGTTTTATGGTGACACTTTGGAATGGAAATTCTCCTTTATCGGGCGTTTTTACATTATACGATAGCGATACCGACACGACATAAGGTGAAACCATCTCGTAAATGTGTGAGATTCGACAACACGATATCGTTATGGTTGCCGTTATCGTATAATATGAAAAAGGCCATTATTGGGTTTTTTATGTCACTTTATGATTTCAGACAGGAGAGAAAAAAATTTACCAACTACTTAGGTTTATAAATTTCTTTATTTATGTTAAAATAGCTTAAGCTAAATATTTATTTGATTTGATGGACATTATGTGTGCTCCAGAAGGACTAAAATTAATTAATTATAATAAATAAATTTTAAACTAGACATAAAACTTAAAATCCGTATCGCTGGAAAAATATGGTAGAGAAAGACAAACCCTGATGCGCCATCTTGCGCGGCCAGATTAACTTTAATCTGGCCGTGTCTTGCAACGCGTTGCAGGACACGGCTTACGACTTACAAATTATTTTACACATTCATGTCGTACTTTTGGATTATTTTTTTACTGGAATATCGTTAGTATTAGATCAGTCATGAACAGAACTACTACTTTAGAACAGTTGAAAAGAAAGATGACTAATCTTCTGGTTACCTGCAGCTCAGAAAAATTACAGCTCTTCAATTAGATCATATTATACACTAGTAATTTAATTTATAAGCCTTAAAATCACGTCTACTGTCATCATCATCATCATCAACCTATTAATGTCCCCACTGTTGTGGCACAGGCCTCCCCTTGAACAAGGGGGTACGGGCCATGTTCCACCGAGCGGGCCCAGTGCTGATTGGTGGATTTCACTCGCCTTCGGAAACTTTTAATTTCCTCAGACATTCAGGTTTCCTCACGATGTTTTCCTTCACCGTTAGAGCAGTCGGTAAATGTACGTAAGTCTTTGAAACAATCCGAAAAACTCATTGGTACATGGCGTTGCATGATTTCGAACCCGGACCTCCCGCACGGGAGTCCGGCGTCCTAGCCACTAGACCACCGACGCTCCGTCTGCACGTCTACCGTACACACTGTTAATTACTATAAGTTTATCCTGTATTTCCCTAAGCAAAGTGGATTGTATCCTTGTTTAATGAAATAAATGTATTAAACCGTAAACCGTATTAATTTTCAACTTTTAATATTTGTATGAAAGAAAACCTTCAAGTGCATAAACATTTTATTTAAAATGTAATAAAGAATTATAGACAGTTTAACAACACGATTGACCTGTTAGCAATAATATTTCAGTAAAATATTGCACGAACACGACATGAATGTGTAAAAAGACTTGTATGGAAACAGAATGGTAGATGCAACATCTTAAACCTTTATTTATCATTTTTCTGTTGGAATCTTTACAGTTGACTAATAGGGCAATCAGTCCCTATTTTTCTGTTGGAATCTTTACAGTTGACTAATAGGGCAATCAGTCCCTATTTTTCTGTTGGAATCTTTACAGTTGACTAATAGGGCAATCAGTCCCTATTTTGTTTTATAAACTCCTTTTAACTTGTACGTTCTAATTGCCATTTCATTTTTGAAGAAGTCAGGAACGCATTCGTGGGTCTTTAATTTCTGTATTTGATTATCCTGAAATTATAGAGTATTACAAGATTTTTTAAACCTAATATTAACCTTTTATCTAATATTGTATAATTTAGACACACGGCAGTGTATCAGCCAAGTTCGGAAAATGAAAACCCTATTAAAAGGGTGGCACTTAAATTTTGTTTTATGGAGATTTAATTCCACAAGGCTTTTCTGTAATAGTCAAGTATTACGTAAATTGTATTAATTTTCCAGTACTAAATATCACATCTCTTCTAAGTCGTTTTCCTCATTACTGAGGGTCGTGATCATTCTTAAGAATCACATAGAACGACTCTCGTGACAGATTTAATGGGGTGGTTTGCCATTGCCTTCCCCATTTCACACACTAGTTATCTCAGTGAGCAGGATTCCTCGCGATGTTTTCCTTCACCGTCAGAGCAGTCGGTAAATGTACGTAAGTCTTTCTAGAAAACCGAAAAATTCATTGGTACATGGAATTGCCTGGTTTCGAACGACGTATCACATAACCTTCGATAAATATCCCATGACATTCGATAGAGCTTTTTCAGGATTAATAGGTACTTTTACTTACCTTTATAGTGATTGATCCACAACATGTTGTTTTCTTAGATTTTGCACATCTCCATATTACGCTACCATTTGCATACATTCTATGTCTATAATATTGGTGCCCGTTGTTCAGCAGCACTACGCCACGCTTTCTTTCAATATATGTTATTTCCTTGTTGGATGTCTTTGCTAGAATATAATCGAATTGATTTGATTTTTGTAAGTTATGTGATACTAGATAGTAGTGATAGTAGTGGTGATACTGTCTGGTGGTGCTACTGGTAGAAAAAATCTAGGGAGTTTGAAATATCAGAGGTGGGAGGTGATGTTTTATGTAAGGAAGGGGTTGTTTTCTGGTTTGTCAGAGGATTGAACCCACAAAGTCGTCTACGACCAAGAGAAATACCCTGCCGCGCCATGTCCTCCAAGGAAATAAAATAAGCAGTAATGTAATTGATTCTTCTTTATTAACACATCAAATAATGATAACAAAAATGAACTGTTAATGTTGTTTTTAAATTAAGGGTTATAATAAAGAAAAAAATGGCATACACCCATGGTACACATATGTAAGTAACCATTATTTTAAAAAAATTGAGAATATGACTTCGGTACAGTCACCGCAAAAACCACACAAATGCTCCATACATATGTAACGATCACACTTCATGCACAGTCTTCTAGATTTACGGTCTCTTCTATATGGACAGAGGCAACATCTCCTGCAAATGGTACCGTTGCTTTGTTCTTTCTTTTCTTATAAAAACTTGGCTAATTTTTAAACTGAAAAAGTAGTGAAAGTTTTTAAAATTCACATACCTACTCAAATATTAGGATTCAAGGCCTAAGTTTCGTATGATTTGAGAATATATGTGCCGAACCGAAGGAGTGTGGGGCTCTCAATCAATACATTAATAACCAGTGATCGGATTAGGTAGTGCACGTAGTTTAGGGTTATCGACCCCAAACGTTATATTAGTATGGATACGCCCGCGGGATTGCGGGATTTCGGATATGTTCTGTATATGTATATAAAATACTTTTTCTCCTAATGGGAACTCCAAAAGGAAATCATCTCATCATACCTTTGCGAGAGAGAGACAAAGAGACACTTAGGAGTTAGGACTATATTCGGGATTTATTGTCTCTTTCTCACATTCACACTTTCTCAGAACGCTCTTATCAGTTGTTGCGTTTGTTCTGCCGAAACAATACATTTATTAAGATTTTTTGTCAAATGTAAAGTAAACAACAATATGGCAGCAAATTTAACCTCGTAAAAATCTCCTAAGAATGTTTTGAAAATATTTTTGAACGATATTTCTGCCCTATGGAACCAGCTCTTAGCGAATTTGTAATCCCGGGATATCGTTACTCGTTGGGTATGTCCTGTTCACATTTCGTCATGGAATCCCGTAAAATTGCGCTACCTAATCCGATCACTGTTAATAACACACTTATTATACTTACGAGTATAAAATTTAAGATCTAATGTAACGACCACAATGATCGACGAAGTAATTAGGCGGGTCATGGTGATGCTTATTGGTAGATTTTATGTACTTCCCATCTTCAGTGAGGAAAAGGTAAGAAGGGCACCCCTGGGTACACCGGTACCTATAGCCTTCGCGAATCTTGCAAGGTGCGCTGTACGTGTACCCGTTTACCATCTTATACACTTTGCCGTTGATGAGTGTGATGTTCTTCACTGTCACATCTGTGAGTAAAACAGTTAAGTATTAAAATCAGACAGAAGTCAGAGGCATGGGAATGCCGCATTTTTTTAAACTGTTGTTTTAATGAGATTTGAAACTAACATTTATAAAAAATAGCATTTGGTGGGAAGAGCCGCATCACCGTTTTGTACCAACTGCAACAAAATAGAAGACCTCACTCACCTCCCAATGGAGTGTGACCTGGTTAAAATTGAGAGGAAGAAATTTGGCCTCAATAGGCTCCAAAATGGGAGGTTCAATATTATTTTAAGTCAGCCCTTATCTGATAATATGAAACACTTACTGTTATTTACTAAGTTGGCTGTAAAAGTGAGAGCTGACTCTAATAATACTTGAGCTTCTCTTTCCTTTTCTTAGTGACCCTAACGAGGCTGACATGGTCACCTTGTCGTGTACCAAAGTCTCTAAATTAAGACTTTAAAAAATAATAGCATAACACTTCCGAAGAAAATAGTATCTTGAGATCAAATACGTATAAGTGATAGACGCGTACATTAGTAATGAGATGCGAATAAAAATAATATCGGTCTAAGAAACTTCGTTCGCTGTAGTAAACCTAAAGATAACTTTTAAAATATATGTTTTATGCGGATCCGGTTAAACCGCTGTTGAAGCACAAAACTATCGCCAATAAAATAAATCGTGTACAAAAAAATTAGATTGCCCCGGCCGGCCGCGGGGTGTGCCCCACCGACCTACCCCCTTTCGCTGTCTGATTTTAGCTAAGTATACTACAGTCTGTCCTCTAGGTGCCGGCTAGCAGAGTTCTAGGACAGTGTGCAGATGAAGTAATAGAAGAACTTGGTAATAAAAATTATATTTTTAAGGAACAGAACAACACAGAAAATAGTAAATGAAAAAAATAGGTAGTAGTAGGAGACAAAAATAAAACGGAGAAACGTCCGTTCAGGACAAAATACAGAGAGAAAGTGCAAAATACAAAGAAAACAATGAAATTAATGGAATAATGAAATTTAGAATTGGAATGGGAATATGATTTGAATTTTGAAAATATAGATGAAGAAATGAATATGCCAACACGAAATGAGCTGAGATAAACGCTAACGATGAGGTTGAAATGGATGGCAAGGAGATTGATATGGACGATGGAGTCGACATCGTTACAAGTAGAGCGCCTTATGGAATTCTGATGTTTTCGTTACAAGGTCCTATTAGTTATTCTATGATACGAGTCAATAGCTTTACTTTGATTTTGTTCACTAAAATATCCCATAAAATATAAAACATTTGTAAACAAACAAAAAAACTGTTTTATTTCATTTTTATTACTGTTACTGCTTTGTAATAGTTATAGTGATTGAAATACATTGCATGGTTTTGTAATTAACTTTTTAAACTGAAACGGGTTGTAGTTGTTATTTAATATGATTTAAATATATGTGTAATTTAGGTGTAGGTTATACTAAATAAAAAATAAAAAATCATAAATAAACTTTATTTCCTTTTAATCTTTTAATATATTTTTTAATCATTCCATTACAAAATATAGATATTGTAGACAGTTTCTCATACATATGCATAATATATTATTGATAAGAGCAAATTTAAAAGCCATAGAAACTAGAATCGAAATACATTGATGCATTATTTTTTAATATACGCCCCATTTTGTAATACAAAGTATTGGCTTGGCTTGTGGGCATGACCACCAACAGCCTTTAGAAATGTACCCTCATTCGACACCATGATGTAGGCCTTACATTCGGAGGTCAAAGTGCAGCGCCAGCGTTGTCCCACACGGGAATTGAACCCGAAACAAAACGTGTAGTTATCGTACATAAAATACCTTTTACCGTTCACAAGTTGTATTTGCTTGAATTCTCCTGTAAAATAACAGATTGTTTGGTATTAGGTATATGACACACATTGCATTACATTAATTTGTATTGACTTTGAATGAGAGATAAAGATTTTGCCCGACCCGCAGCCGTCCGCCATCCGCACTCGAGCCCGTTTTTTGATAAGAAAATACATTTTTACAAAAAAGTTGTAACCTGCCCATACTTCGGTCATTTTCTAACCATTTTAACCTACAATTATTGTCACTTACCATAATATTTTTCGAAAAATCAAAAATAGTTTGAACACTATGCACTTGTCACTGAATTATTGCTACTATACTAAGAAAAGGTTATCATACGGGTCTGTTTCGATTGTTAAGTAACTAAAGAGATTTACTTCTATCTTACTAACTCTTTACTGAATTTGTGCTTTCGCGTTAACTACGTTACAGGTATTGGCTATAAAAAAATTGTCTCAATATTGCCTATACCATGACATAACCTCACGTTCATTAGGTATGAAACAATCGGAAACAATTGTTGTTTTTTTTTAAACTCAGTTTAGAGGCTTAGTTCTTTTTATTATAGCATAATGCAACACCACATTTTTCGCATAGGGTTTGCGACACACCTTTGCAGTCAGAGTGTCCTATCTGATCTTGACGTATTGCCATGCGTGGTACGTGCTGGGCAGGTCCCTTGTGTTTTTCCCCTGGATTTTGCTTTCCGTTTATGGTCCGGATATATTTTGTTTTACACCATCCAGTTTGTGCAATCAACGTGCATCCACGAGGTGCATCCAACGTCCAGACGAAAACTTTTTATTGTTGGTAGTTGGCCTCAACCGCAAATCAGCGGTAGATTAAAAGAGTATAATGTGAAATTAAATTTTCTCGTGTCAAAATGTGACAGACAGAGTTCAAATTGCAATCAAAGAGATTATAACGTTTATACGATTTAACGCTTTGCGGTATGACCATTACTAACGATGATGCTTTTTTAAACTAAAGTTATTAATTTATTATGCATGGAACCAGCTCTCCGATGATGTCGTGTCTGCCCCTTCAGTGAACTCCTTTAAAAGTAGACTAGACAACTGGTTTAAAAAGCAGTGATAAATAACCCTAATTTTAATCTTGTGACAAAACAATGATTTTAGTGCAAACATGTAATTTAAATTAATAACAATGACTGACTGTGTAAACTCTGTGAACTGTGAAATCTATATAATGAAACTAAGAACTTATAACTTTCCAACACTATGACATAGACGCATCAGCATATATGCTGCCTGTCTATAAATATATAATAAAAATAAGGTAGAAAGGTAAAAATATGGTAGGGTCCCCCGCCATCAAGCGATTAATGGGATTGTTCGGCGAGCGATAGTGTCTGCTGGTGTGCCCTGTGTTTTGGAGCCCCCTGGGCTGTGCCGTACGGACGGCAAAAGGACGGATGGTCTAACACTGATTCCTTGGCAAAAAGGTCGCTGCCTCGTGTGGGACGCCACTTGCGTTTGCACGTATGCGGCGTCGCACTTGAGGAGCACCCAACGCGCTGCTGGCTCAGCAGCTGAAACAGCTGCTGGGCTGAAGCACGCCAAATACGCCAATTTGGAGTCAGCATACGACTTTGTGCCAATCGCCGTTGAGACGGCGGGCACGTGGGGCTCCGAAGCAAGGGATTTCATCCGCGAATTGGGGAGACGACTGAGGGAGAAGGGGTGCGGCCCCCGGTCCGGACACTTCCTCGCCCAACACATCTCCATCGCAATCCAGCGGGGCAATGCGGCTAGCATTATGGGGACTTTTGGGAGGGACACGGTGAGGTCGTGTTTGACTGAACTGTCGATTAGATGGTTACACCTGTTTATTGACCATTTATATGACACTGAAATATTTTTAGACTTAGTAAATTAAAAAAAAATACTAAAATCTTCGCCTTAACCCAATGTTTTATACTGCGATTGGTGGGTGTCCTTAAATTGATAAAAATAATAAATTATTACAGTTTTATATATTTTCCATCTGCTCTGACATGATACTTCAGAGTTGGGTGGCTGTGATTATACAGCGGCTTGGCACGTCGAAGAGTAGATTTATTTATCAATAGGAACGCCGGGCATCGAGTGCATTTCCATCGCTCGCCTGCAAGCGTGGTTCTCTGCAGGGAGTACGTGTAACCTCGGTACATGTAGTGTTCTTTACCGGATTCTAAGGTTATCTTTTTTATTTCATCTAAAACAAACATTTGTAGTAATAAAATAAAATTGTGATAATAAAAGTGGGCCTTAAACAACTGACGAGAGAACTCAAGGGCTCAATTTACAATGCCACGGATTGGATGGAAGCGAATTTTCGCAACGTAATTGTACATAGCATAATGAACTTTATGTCAATTGTCAACTTTAGCCAAAAAAGAGGTCGCGCGTCTTCCGGGGAATCCTCGTGCATTCTCGAGAATTCCCTAACTACTTTTCTTTTTTGGCTCTTTTTTAGTTTGTATGTTACACAATTGACATAAAGTTCATTATGCTAAGTACAATTACGTTGCGAAAATTCGCTTCTATTCCATTCCGCGGCAATGTAAATTGAGCCTATGAGTCTATGGATGGGGACAATGCAGAGGTCGGATGGAGGTCTTTGCTCAATGGAACAGCAGAGGCAGAATAATAATAGTAAAATCAAGTTATAATGCCACAGACAAACAGACAGACTTAAGCTATGTGGAAACAGCTACTAAGAATTATAATGCAAGTAGTACCTGTGTCGGAAATATGACTATTTAGGAGATTATAATCTAATGTATTGTATTTGTTTTGACAATAACTATGACTAAATATTTTTTTTTAATATTTTTTGAGACATGGATTTTTAACAATATTTTTTTGTATTTTGATTTTCTATTTTATAACTTGCTTATAATGTAGCTAAGATTGACACTGAAAGAGTTTTACTATAATTTTTGATTATTATTATTTGGCATGTTTATTTTTTTGTATTCAACACACGAGTCCTCGGACCAGTGGAGTGGCGACATCCGAACAATAATTACATGTTATCTTGTCAGTTTTCTTACTTATATAATGTGTTAATATAAAATAAATAAATATATAAATGTATAATTGTTTATGAATAAATGATATGATGATGAGACAAACAGACAGGCAAGCAGACAATCGTGTTAAACTTATAACACCTTCCTTCCTTCGATTGATCGGGGGTTAAAAATGAGCGAACCTTTGTAATATCCTGTTATTTCTACGTATTTTATGGCAATACATTTAAAATCCTTATGCTGTTTAGATCTACGCATAATACTAATAGGGTATTTTCCTACTTTTTTATAAGAACCTAATATTAATTATTTACCAATTTCAACCTGGAAAATATGCTATTAGATTACAAATTATTTAAACTTTTGTTATACCAATGATTACAGTTTTACATATTTCCCATCTGCTCTGACATGATAACTCGGAGCTGGGTGGTTGTGGTCATGCATGGCATGTATAAGTGTTCCGGATCTGTTGTCTACCAGCAAGTACGCTTTGCACCGAGTGCACTTCCAACGCTCGCCTGTGGACGCGGTTACGTGCAGAGAGTACGTATAACCGCGGTACATGTAGTGCTGCTTACCGGATGCTAATGTTATTTTTTTTATTTCATCTAAAATTGTAAAACAAAACAAAATTTGTTAATAAAAGTAGGCCTTCAACAACTGACCAGAGTAGTCAAGGGCTCAATTTACATTGCCGCGGAATGAATGGAAGCGAATTTTCGCAACGTAATTGTACATAGCATAATGAACTTTATGTCAATTGTGTAACATACGAGCCAAAAAAGAGGTCGCGCGTCTTCCGGGGAATCCTCGCGCATTCTCGAGAATTTCCCCTTGCTACTTTTCTTTTCTGGCTCTTTTTTAGTTTGTATGTTACACAATTGACATAAAGTTCATTATGCTATGTACAATTACGTTGCGAAAATTCGCTTCTATTCCATTCCGCGGCAATGTAAATTGAGCCTATGAGTCTATGGATGGGGACAATGCAGAGGTCGGATGGAGGTCTTTGCTCAATGGAACAGCAGAGGCAGAATAATAATAGTAAAATCAAGTTATAATGCCACAGACAAACAGACAGACTTAAGCTATGTGGAAACAGCTACTAAGAATTATAATGTAAGTAGTACCTGTGTCGGAAATATGACTATTTAGGAGATTATAATCTAATGTATTGTATTTGTTTTGACAATAACTATAACTAATTTATATTTTTTTTATTTTTTAATATTTTTTGAGACATGGATTTTTAACAATATTTTTTTGTAATTTGAATTTCTATTTTATAACGTGCTTATAATGTAGCTAAGATTGACACTGAAAGAGTTTTATTATTATTTTTGATTATAATTTTTGATTATTATTATTTGGCATGTTTATTTTTTTGTATTCAACACACGAGTCCTCGGACCAGTGGATTGGCGACATCCGAACAATAATTACATGTTATCTTGTCAGTATTCTTACTTATGTAATGTGTTAATATAAAATAAATAAATAATTACATGTATGATTGTTTATGAATAAATGATATGATGATGAGACAAACAGACAGGCAAGCAGACAAACGAGTTAAACTTATAACACCTTCCTTCCTTCGATTGATCGGGGGTTAAAAATGACTGAACCTTTGTAATATCCTGTTATTTCTACGTATTTTATGGCAATACATTTAAAATCCTTATGCTGTTTAGATCTACGCATAATACTAATAGGGTATTTTCCTACTTTTTTATAAGAACCTAATACTAATTATTTACCAATTTCAAACTGGAAAATATGCTATTAGATTACAAATTATTTAAACTTTTGTTATACCAATTATTACAGTTTTACATATTTCCCATCTGCTCTGACAAGATAACTCGGAGCTGGGTGGTTGTGGTCATGCATGGCATGTATAAGGGTTCCGGATCTGTTGTCTACCAGCAAGTACGCTTTGCACCGAGTGCACTTCCAACGCTCGCCTGTAGACGCGGTTACGTGCAGAGAGTACGTGTAACCGCGGTACATGTAGTGCTGCTTACCGGATACTAATGTTATTTTTTTTATTTCATCTAAAATTGTAAACAATAAAATTTGTTAATAAAAGTGGGCATTCAACAACTGACCAGAGAAGTCTATGACTCTATGGAAGGGGACAATGGAGAGGTCGGATGGAGGTCTTTGCCCAATGGGACAGCAAAGGCCGAATAATAATAGTAAAATCAAGTTATGATGCCACAGACAAACACACATACAGACAGACAAACGTGTCAAACTGCCCTCCCTAAATTGTGAAATAAAAAGCCATTTTGTTAATAAAAATGGGCCTTAATTCCGACTCCTATGGACAATTAATGACCATAGGAGTCAGAATTGGGACTTTGGAGAGGTATAATGGAGGTCTTTGCTCAGTGGGACAGCACAGGCAGAACAATAATAGTAAAAATGAGTGCACCTTTGTAATATCTTGTTTTTTCTATGTATTTTATGACAATACGTTTAAAATCCTTGTGTTTGTCTCAGCGACAAAACGTGCCTCGTGAATAAATACATAAAATAATCCTTTAAATATTGAACAACCGCATATTTCACACTTTACGAAGAGCCCTGTAACTGAGATATATTCTGACATGGTTTTATGTCGAATGCCGAATAAATTATTAATTAAACAACAAATAATTTAAACTTTTTTTCTAATTCAGAAAAATAAGATCTATGTACCTTGTAATCAACAATAAAACATTTGAATTTGAATAACTTCCGTTTCCATTTCCTTTAGGAATGAAATTCCCCCCATAGATCTATAAAAATATTTTAAAAATTATCTCCCCCTTATTTACCCCTTTTTAACCCGCCACACGATTGTATCATCTAGAGGAACAACTCTCGATCAAATCTAAGACACTCAATCAGTCTTCAAGACGATATTTAACTCTTATTTATTGTTTGGCAGAGGAGCATCACTATGAATCATAATTACTACTTACTACGTACTAGAAAATTAACATGTACTAAATTTTAGTTCAATATAAATTTGTTTAAGAACATTCAGAGATCAACAGTTATTTACAGTCTAATTCAGTTACATAATCATGGAGGTGTTGTATTGATCATTAATATTTATTTTTTATGATAAACATAGAAACAATTGTTGGCTCTTGACATACACAAGTATATTTTGCATTTTGCGCACATTATTTTTGAGCGTGACTTACAATTATCCATGCGACAGGACCTAGGTACTTTTACTGCATCATCAAATATTGGCAGGTGGTCATATCCGTCGTACCTTTTGCCAAGGGAAGGAGCCGGTGCTGGTTTGTATCGTGCAGCACAATCTTGGGGAAAGTTTTCATCATCTTCTAGTAACTCCGATGTTAAAGGCTCTGAAAACACACGTTACGTGCAGAGAGTACGTGTAACCTCGGTAAGTGTAGCGCTGCTTACCGGTTACTAAAGTATTTTTTTAAAATTTCGTCATAATAAAATAGTAAAAATAAAAAGCAATGAAACTTTTTAATAAAAGTGGGCCTTAATCAAAAGACCAGAGGAGTCTATGGATCCCCATCCATAGACTCCGTGACATGAGCGACACCGGAGGAGAAAAGTACGACGTCCCCGAATAATAACCCCGGGTAACAAACGACGTAAAAATCGACCGTGTCCCCAATTAAAATACAGAACGGCGTTCGCATTCCAGCACCTACAATCATTAAGTGCCAGGTTGTTCAATAAAATAAACGATCACCTTGATATCTACCCACTAAATAAAAATAATTGTAAAGTAAAACTTAATAGATGGCTACTCTCTTTCGACAAAACTGAGGCTCTCATCATATAACATAAAATTTTACACACTAAACTCATTACGTTCTTCAGATTATTAACACTTAACTTCCCACACTCACCCACCCACCCACCCTACACTTACATTATTACACACTCCCACACAACCTAACACCCCCATCCATACTCACTCTTACCATTATCTTTACTAAATTCCTTTATGATTAAATTTTCCAAACTCCTTTTAGGTTAAGAATATAATTTGTAATTTGCTTGCACAGAAAGTGCGACGGAATCCCGACTTACAAGATACAGGTTTTCGACCTAGTTTGTAAGTCGGAGGTCCTTTTTTGTGTCCTGTATAAGTAAATAAACTTTTTCATTTTTCATTTTCATTTTTCATAACGTCCACGAATATTCCGGTAAGGTGCTATTATGTTTTTATTAATGTTATTTCACATTCGCCATCTTGTAATTTTTACATCTCACGCCGTTTCCAGCAAAAAGAGGGTATGCAGAAACTAAGGATTTCGATTCGAAAATCGATTAACTGTATCATTAATGATTAATCAAACCAATTATTAATTATTATTAGTATCAATTATATTGTAGGGTTTTAAACCCGCGTTATTTTCATGCACCTATACGACTTAACCCTGACAGTATGGATTTAGAAATTAAATGTAGGTATCGGTAAATTAGAGATTTCAATTGTATATTATTATCATAAACGAATAGTTTTCACTTATTTATTTAATAATATTACATAATTGAGTTAAAACCACTTACGCCTTGCACTCAGTTTCACACTTTGTTTTACAATCTGTGGTTCTACTGTCAATGATATTGTTATAGAACTAATACTCAAGCGAGACCAAATAATAATTAAAATGTATTATTGGCTATAACGGGTGTAATTCCTTCATAATTATCGCGGAGGTTGCTCCGATGTTTCGGCCTACTCAGGGAGACTTTTTTCAAGGAGCAAGAAGTATACCAAGAAGTATACCAAGAAGTGTACCAAGAAGTGTACCAAGAAGTGTACCAAGAAGTGTACCAAGAAGTGTACCAAGAAGTGTGACCGCACCGAGAGTGGTACACTTATTGCTTCTTGAAAAAGATCTTCCGAGTAGACGGAAACGGAGCAACCTCTACGATAATTATGAAGCGAGTAACACCTGTTAGGCCTGGACTACACGACAAAGGTTCCTAGGCCGGTTCCATGGAACCGGTGCTTCATATAAAATCAAACAAAAACGACTACACGTACAACGGTTCCACTTGGAACCGGCCAGCGCGGTTCCTGAACCGAGTGGGCGGGGCTTGAGCGCAACGCATGAGTTTGAATGCAGTCGACTACACGGTCGGTGCCGAAACGTGGACACTGACGGTGCGACTGGTTCACAAATTGAAAGTCGCTCAGCGTGCTATGGAAAGAGCTATGCTCGGAGTATCTCTGCTGGATCGAATCCGAAATGAGGAGATCCGGCATAGAACAAAAGTCATCGACATAGCTCATAAGATTAGCAAGCTGAAGTGGCAGTGGGCCGGTCACATCTGTCGCAGAACCGACAACCGCTGGGGTAGACGAGATCTGGAGTGGAGACCGCGTTTGGGCAAACGTAGTGTGGGACGCCCCCCTGCTAGATGGAGCGACGATCTGCGCAAGGTGGCTGGCAGCGACTGGAGGAGAAGAGCCGAAGATCGGGCTCAATGGCGCGCCCTGGGAGAGGCCTATGTCCAGCAGTGGACTAGAGTAGGCTGCTGATGATGACACGGCCGGTAGCGGTACCTGAACCGAACTCGTGTAGTCCAAGCTCTTTCCAAGCCTTGGACGCTTGGAGCCTTATACCCGACAATATTTAAACATGTCTCACTTGATTTTCAGCATCTTACAAAGACAAATTAACACTTGATATATTTCCCATCGCTAGTAACATGGTATCTAGCAGGTGGATGGGTATGTTCATGTACCGCTTGTATCAAATAACCATCTAGAGTTAACACTAAATACGCCTTGCATCCTCTGGTACACTGCCATCTTTGACTCACTCTCGATTTAATATGTAGAGAATATGTGTGGCCTCGAAACATATAGTATTGTTTACCATTTATCAAAGTAATGACTTTGACGTCGTCACCTGTAACAAGAATCGAACTAAGTTGCTTGGTTCCATAATGACCACTTTCCCAAAAATAGGAAAGTAGTCATTATGAAACTAAACGGTTTTAGTACAAATAGATATTTAAGATAAAATATGTTTTACATGCATGGCACATAAATAGACGTAACAACTTCGAACTGCATGAAGTTGCACGCACAAGGGTACGTCACCCGGGTTGCCATTTTTATGGTAACTCGGTTTATGACGTACCCTTGTGCGATGACGTGAACATCGTGCAATCCGAAGTTATTTTGACTTTCTTCTTGTGACATGGGTAAAGAGAAGAAGTCAATATGAAAAAGAAAACAAAATAATAGTCAAAATAAAATTAAAAAAAACATAAGCAACACCATCTTTTATTTATCATGATGATATCACAAAGTATACAACTTAAATCCCTATCCAATCGCCGTTCACTTTTCACACGTCGACGGTCAAAAACTCAATTGACGTAAAGGACAAAGTACAGGTTTTCAAGACGAGCATAAACCAAAAAAAGTTAAACCGCTATAACATTTTAAATTTTCTTCACATCAAATCACAGTCTGACATACCTCCCATCTTGAGTAACATGATACCGTGTAGGCGGATGGTTGTGCTCATGCACCACTTTTTCCAGAGTATCATTTTGATTTATCACCAAATACGCCCTGCAGGTTCCTGTCCGTGTGCATCGCCAATGGTTCCCCCTCTTATAGGTATACGTGTGACCGTCGTACAACAAGTATGTTTTACCAGACATCATTGTTATTTTTTGCATTTTATTATCTGAGGAAAACCATATTGTTAAGGTTAAATGAATGAATTGAATGCATACTCTTTATTGCACAAAATTAGTATGATACAATGCGTACAAAACGATTAATACATTCTAGGCGGTCTTATCGCTAAAAGCAATCTCTTCCAGACAACCTTTTGGTGGAGTAATTTTGGTGGAAAAAGGTAGGTTGTGCACCCTTTACAAGATAGATGGTTGGTTAGATCTTTCGACACCTGATGTACTTTCACAAGGGATTTGGGTGACTCAAAGCATTCACAAGTCTAGAGAAAGGCCTATTAAAATATGGCGGGACGACTTTGACTTTTACAGCAAAGACTAATGTAGGTCTAATGGTAGGGACTAGCTAGTGGAATAGATAGCCCATACTCGTAGTTTGCTGTTTGGATGGTCATTGTCCTTTGGAAGGCGTATGCCCTTTGAATGAATGAATGAATACTCTTTGTTCAGTCTACTTAGGATGAATAGGCGGTTTTTGTTACACCCGATACAAATAATACTGAAAAGGAATCTTTGGTATTTACTATATTCCATGGTTCATTTATTTTTAATGTTTATTATGATGAAAATACACTTTACCATAATAAAATTATTGTAGATGAGTAGGTACTATACATATGATTATTTCACAGATAATTACTTGCCGGAACGATCCCGGAACGTACGCACATATTACACAAAATCATACGTTGAAATATATATCATTATCGTAATCTGACATATTTCCCATTAGTAACATGGTATTGTGATGGCGGGTGGCAATGGTTGTGTACAGCCCTTTTTAGAACTCCATTTTCGGCTATAGATAAAAAAGCCTTACACGTTCCAGACTTAGTACACCTCCAGCGCTCAGCCGCCACTTGATAATAATTATAACCACGATACAAGTAGCATTTTTTACCATTAACCATCGTTATTTGTCTAATTTCGTTATCTGTAACGACCGTAATCGAAAGATTTGTAATAAGAAACATAGTATTAAATATATATCAATTCGTACGACAATGTAATATGATATCATGATTTTAAATGTATACCCTGACCAGGAATACAAAAACACTGTCAAGAGCCCATTAGTTTTATAATCTGTGTTGCTCCGATATTTCGGTCTACTCAGGAGCCCTTTTTCAAGTACTTAGCAAAAACTGTACGACTCGGGTGAGGTCACAGTTCTTGCTCCTTGAAAAAGGTCTCCCTAAACAGACAGATACATCGAAGCAACCTCTGCAATAATAATGAAGTGAGTAACACCCGTTATACCCAATAATAATGAAGTGAGTAACACCCGTTATACCCAATAATAATTAAAAATGTCTCACATAATTTTCAGCACGTTACAAAGATAAATTAACACTTGACATATTTCCCATCGCTAGTAACATGGTATCTAGTAGGTGGATGGGTATGTTCATGTACCGCTTGTATCAAACAACCATCTAGAGTTAACACTAAATACGCCTTGCATCTTCTGGTACACTGCCATCGTTGACTCACTTTCGATTTTATATGTAGAGAATATGTGTGATCTCGAAACATGTAGTACTGTTTACCATTCAACAGAGTGATGATTTTGACTTCATCGACTGTAATAAGAATCGTAAAGACGTAGTTTTAGTGGTTTAGTTTCAACCTTGGTTCCATAGTGACTATTTTCCCATACAGATTACTTTCCCAAAAGTATAGGAATAGTCACTGATGAATAAGAACCGTTGATGTTCACAGTGACTATCTTATATTTGTACTCAAATATCTGTACCTCAGAAGCATAACACGGTGAATGCCATTCTACCATTTTCTGTTTCTTAGGTATTGTGGCAAATTTTAAACTAGAATAGTTTCCTTAATAAGTTAATTAAAAAAATTGGGGATTTGTTTACCAATTTTATACTTAATCAAAGTCCAAACATGACTAATTATTATTACACAAAATTGTCTCATTTGTAAAATTGGTTATGGCACTTACAGTTTAATGCTTCTGAGGTACAGATATAGGATGTACCAAAAAAAACCTATAGGGGCTCTCTATGGTGTTCCGTTATCTATGGGATGAATGCTGACCTTTATTGAATACCTTCTTTTTGGGAAAGCACTGACTCCCAAGATACAGGTTCGCCTAGTTTGGGAGTCAGGGTATTGTTCGATTTACAAGTTTTGTGATGTTTACAATAAAGTTTTTTTTTTAAAATTCAATCATTAATATTTTTTCGCGATTTCCGAGTTGACCCCATAGTGAAAGTTGTTCAGTTATTGATACAGAATACGCCCCTTTGGCTCTATAGGTGTTTTTTGTTACACCTGTATGTATTAAAATACAATACGATATTACGAGTATATAGGTAAAAGTAACGTAATCAAGAATAAAAATATATGCAACACCCATCATTTATTTATCATAATGAAGACACAGGGCACACTATAGCCACAATCCAATTGCCGTTTACTTTTCCTACCTCTTCACATCAAATCATACTCTAACATATCTCCCATCTCGAGTAACATGATACCGTGTAGGTGGATGGTTGTGCTCGTTCACTACATGTTCCAGGGTACCATTTTGATTTATCACCAAATACGCCCTACAGGTTCCTGTCCGTGTGCATCGCCAACGTTTGGCCCTCTTAGTATACGTGTGACCTTCGTACAAGAAGAATGTTTTACCAGACATCGTTGTTATTTTTTGAACTTTATTATCTGAGGAAAAACGTATTGTTAAAGTTGGTTAGATCTTTCGACACCTAATTTACCATGACTTTAAAATTGCGACGTATTTGACAAAGTATTTGGGTGACTCAAAACGTTCACAAGTCTAGAGAAAGGCCTAGATAAATATGGAGGGATGACTTTGACTTTTGCAGTAAAGACTAATGTAGGTCTAATGGTAGGGACTAGTGGAATAACCCGTAGTTCGCTATGTTTGCAAGGTCCTTGTCCTTTAGGAGGCGTATCCCTGTGTTTAGTCTACTTAGATGATTAGGGGGTTTCTGTCACATCCGATACAATTAATACTGAAAAGGTATCTCTGGTATTTATTAAATTCCATGGTGCATTCATTTTTAATGTTTATTATGATGAAAATACACTTTACCTACCGAACTACTTTTATTGACTTTAACATAGTCAAATGTAGATAAGTAGGTACTATACATACCTATTATTTCACAGATAATTAAAGTTGCCGGAACGACACCGGAACGTACATACATGTTACACAAATCATCTTTGAATGATCATCACAATCTGACATATTTCCCATCACTAGTAACATGGTATTGTGATGGCGGATGGCAATGGTTGTGTACAGCCCTTTTTAGAACTCCATTTTCGGTTATCGTTAAATACGCCTTACACGTTCCAGACTTAGTACACCTCCAGCGCTCAGCCGCCACTTGGTAATAATTATAACCACGATACAAGTAGTATTTTTTACCATTAACCATTGTTATTTGTCTAATTTCGTTATCTGTGGATAAACGAAAGACTTGTAATAAGAAACAGTATTTTAAAAATAGATACGGCTAAGCAATATGACAATGCATGATTTTAAATTTATACCCTGACCAGGAATATAAAAACATGACAGTGTTTTTATATTCCGCCATTCTGGTGCCATTAGTTTAATCTGTGTTATGGAGTTCGCTATGAAAAAAATAGTACCTTTTAATGCCGCAATATGGATAGCGTTTTTATATTCCTGGTCAGGGCATAACAATGTATAGTTTAACAGTGTATTGTCTGGTGAAGAAAATTCAGTATACTAAAATTAATCTTTTATTTAATATTATCAGGTTAAAATTTCAACAATTAGTAATTTTATTTTTATGTCATGCATGACTGCTAAATACTCTGTTAATGAAGACATCCGGATGTTTCATCTTCTCCGTTAATATGTTTAATTCTTTTGACATGGTTATAGAAAAAAGTGTACGACTGGCGGTGAGGTCACAGTTCTTGCTCCTTGAAAAAGGTCTTCCTGACAGATATATCGGAGTAATCTTTGCGATAATTATGAAGTACGTACTACCCTGTTATACCCAACAATAATTAAAAATCTCTCATTTGATTTTCAGCGTGTTGTAAACATAAATTAAGACTTGACATATTTCCCATCGCTAGTAACATAGTAACTAGGTCTAGGAGGTCACATATTCTTTACATATAAAATCGAAAGTGAGTCAACGATGGCAGTGTACCAGAAGATGCAAGGCGTATTTACTGTTAACTCTAGATGGTTGTTTGATACAAGCGGTAGATGAACATTGGGTATGTTCATCTACCGCTGGTATCATCTAGAGTTAACACTAAATACGCCTTGCATCTTCTGGTACACTGCCATCGTTGACTCACTTTCCATTTTATATGTAGAGAATATGTGTGATCTCGAAACATGTAGTACTGTTTGCCATTTATCAGAGTAATGAATTTGGCTACATCGACTGTAACATGAATCGAAAGAAGGTAGTAAGTTGCTTGGTTCCATAATTACCACTTTCCTAAACGTAGGAAAGTAGTCATTATGAACCTAAACGGTTTTAGTACAAATAGATATTTAAGATAAAATATGTTTTACATAGGAAAAGCCATGGCACAAAAAGAAAGGCATAATAACTTCGGATTGCATGAAGTTGCACGCACAAGGGTACGTCACCTGGACTGCCATTTTTACGGCAACTCGGTTTATTACGTACCGATGTACGATGTTATTAAGGCCCCTTTCCTTTGAATGAAAAATTTACATTATATTATATGTATATTATACAGTCTTTTAGATATTAAACCATCTTTTTATATTTGATACAAAAACAAATGAATGACATATTGAAAAACTAATATTCTTCAGGACCTCATTTTGAATCGTAATCTGGCATATTTCCCATCTTCAGAAATACGATATTGTGCTGGTGGATGGTTGTGTTGTCCTGCAGCACTTTGCAAGGTCCCCAATTCATTTATCAGCAAGAACGCCTTGCATCCTCTACAGGACGTGCACCTCCAACGTTTAGCCCTGTCGTGGCTGTATGTGAAACCAGTGTACATATAGTATTGTTTACCGTTAATCATGGTTATTTTTTTAAATTCATGACCTGTGAAAAATATACAATATTGACGTTTACGTTATGGACTGGTTGTGACAATTCTACCGGATGTAACAGAAACCCCTTATAGGGCCGAAAGTTGTTCAGTAACCATAACTGAACAAGTTTCACTTTATGATGCCAACTCTTGAATCGCGAAAAAAATTAGCTGTTTTATACATACCTACACGGGGGTGCTATGTCGGGGAATGATTATTATTATTATTTATTAAAGTAGGGAAATCATCAGTTATTATTATTATTAAAAACACAAAAAACAAGGTTTAAACAAGAAGACTTTACTCTAGTTAGTACAACTAATTGCATAAGTATTTATTTTATTTTGAAGGCATATCACCCGAACTCTGGTTATCAGCTATGGCGCGGTTACACATAGTCGTTGACCGCATCGGCGACCGCCCTATGGCCACCGACCTCCGTCGTTCACACTTGGTCGTCGGCCGAAGTCGCCTAACGTCTTTCATCATCACCAGCCTACTCTAGTCCACTGCCGGACATAGGCCTCTCCCAGGGCGCGCCATTGAGCCCGATCTTTGGCTCTTCTCATGCAGTCGCTGCCAGCCACCTTGCGCATATCGTCGCTCCATCTAGTCTCACACTACGTTTGCCCAAACGCGGTCTCCACTCCAGAATTCGTCTACCCCAGCGGTTGTCAGTTCTGCGACAGATGTGACCGGCCCACTGCCACTTCAGCTTGCTAATCTTATGAGATATGTCGATAACTTTTGTTCTATGTCGGATCTCCTAATTTCGGTTCGATCCAGCAGAGATACTCCGAGCATAGCTCTTTCCATAGCACGCTGAGCGACTTTCAATTTGTGAATCAGTCGCACCGTCAGTGTCCACGTTTCGATTCCGTAGGTCATGAACTGGACTTGAAGGACGCACTGGTTAAAGACTCTTGTCTTTAGACATTGAGGTATGGGCGACGAGAAGATGTGACGTCTTTCGCTCTATGACAACCTAGAGACACTGACGTTCGCCGTATTCGGCCGGCGCCTGGTAAATCACATATAGACGGTGACCGCCCGACTGCGCCTTTATGGGTACTGAACACGCCCCCTTCCGCTCTATAGGGGGTTTTTGTTACACCCGGTACAAATAATACTGAAAAGGTACCACTGGTATTAATTAATTCTATGGTTAATTTATTTTTAAAGTTTATTATGATAAATACTAACTTGCATTTACTATCGAACTATTTATATTAACTTTTACATAATCAAATTATTTTAGATAAGTACTACTCGTATATCGATCTTCGCAATCTGACATATTTCCCATCATTAGTAACACGGTGTTTTGGTGGTGGGTGGGTATGGTCATGAACAGCCCTTTTTAGAACTCCATTTTCGGTTATCGATAGAAACGCCTTACACGATCCTGACTTCGTGCACCTCCAGCGCTCAGCCGCCGCTTGGTAATAGTTATAACCACGATACAAGTAGTTTTTTTTACCATTAACCATTGTTATTTGTTTAATTTCGTTATCTGTGGATAAAACGTAAGATTTGTCATAAGAAACATAG
The DNA here is from genome assembly GCA_947369225.1 of Hofmannophila pseudospretella. Lineage (NCBI taxonomy): Eukaryota > Metazoa > Arthropoda > Insecta > Lepidoptera > Oecophoridae > Hofmannophila > Hofmannophila pseudospretella. Next base: position 3,124,591 of record OX376321.1, on the reverse strand, counting down.
ACTAATTATAGATTTGTTCGACAATTTATGACAAGGTAGAGTAAGGTTACTGTTCGACAATGTATATTGTACCTCAGAAGCATTAAACTGTAAGTGCCATAACCAATTTTACAAATGAGACAATTTTGTGTAATTATTAGGCATATTTGGACTTTGATTTAGTATCAAATATATACTAAATCAAATAGCATCCTTAATGCAAAGTATCTTTAAGGAACAGGAAGGATATTAAGGAAAGGGGTGAGCACCCAAGGGCCGAATTGCCGTTGGGGTTATATAGGCCCCCTGTCACAAAATAAGATAAGAAGATAGTATAAAATTGATAAACAAATCCTCAAAGTTTTTTATTAACTTATTAAAGAAACTATTCTAGATTATAATTTGCCACAATACCCAAGAAACAGAAAATGGTAGAAAAGCATTTCAGTGTTATGCTTCTGAGGTACAGATTATTATGTATAATGTTACACCTGTATGATTGATTAGGCACTATAGGGCAATACATATCATGTTATATCTTATGTTCACACTGTGTTGGACCTACCTTAGTACTTTGTGTGTCAATGAATAAATACTCTTTTATTTATATTTTTTTATTATGATTATGCGTGATTTTTAACAATTACGAGTAACTATGTAGTTTAACAGTTGAAGCGACAATGCTAGGGTCGGCGGACCAAAGCACATGAGTACAAAACGTGAACTTTTCAGGAGACACAAAAAACAAAATAAAATGCGGGTAAAAAAATATTTTATTACAGTTTTGCATAAACTGTAATAAAATATATTTTTTTTCTATATATTTTTTTTACAGTAACATAAATTAATGAAATGTGGGTAGGATGGCTTTTGTGTGACTTATGTTATTTGTTACAGTACATAGAATCGACTCATGTTTAAAGTCTACTTACATGTGTATTGTACAATTACACAATAGGGACTAGGGATACGCACTTATACTCACACATTGATTTTATTTCGCTTGGAACTCGTTTCCCTATACTATTCGCCAGCGCGTTTTAAAACGGTACAGCGCCTTCTAGTGGTTCGTTGGGTGAACTAAATTAACTTAGTACAATTTTACAACAATGAAAAACTTTATTGAAACACTATTTATTATTTGCTAATATTTAATTTAAAATGATAATATGAAAAACAACAGCGACATTAAAAAATACGAAAACTACCAAACTTATAAGCTATTAAAAACTAAAATAATACCTAAATGATAATAAATTAAAAAGACAAACATAAAACAATAATTAAAACTCTAGTTCTTCTCCATTTTCCATAATATCTGGGTCGGTATTGCGTAATTATTTTTTTTAGGGAAGTCCAAATAAAAATGATGAAAAACATCGGGTATTAATGATAATAGTGATATCAGATCATCTTTTTTTTTGTTTTGAGATTGGAACAGGTTGGTTTGAGATTACCGGAATGATGTCAGGCACAGTAGATCCTCTCCGCTTCAAGTTCAAAAATTTGAATGGCATGTCTTTTTCCAAACAATCTTTGAAATGAACCATTCCAATTTCTTTTTCATATCTCAGCCATCTCTTCTCAAACCATTTAAATTGTTCACTGTTAGTCTTTATTTCACTGTTATAGAAGAGAAATAAAAAATCTGCTGATTTCATTTCCACTACCTCGAACTTTCGACTACTTGATTTTATTAACTGTATCCAGTCATGTGGGTGGTAAATTTGGATTTCTGTTATTTTCCGGTTTTTTTCCAATGTTACTATGGTCTGTGTCTACTTCTAAATTGCTATGACCTGGAGCCATAAACTTATGATCTATCATCTCCTTGCTTAGACCTTGCAAAGCCCATGTAAACATTGCACTCATATGCGAATTTCTATTTTGACCAGCACAGGTTTCAGAATATAATATTATATGCTTAGTGTTACATGGTACATACGTCTGTAATGACTTTCATATGCCGGAAAAGATAAGATGTGAGTTTTAATTTCATCGCGTCGTAAATCTGATACTTCATTTTTAAGTGTAATTTTTTTTCCACGCATATCATCGGTTTCAGCACCAGCAATAGACGCTCTTTTTTTTAATGCCACTGTCTTTATAAAATTGTCACTTTCATCTAAAATTTTGAGAAGGCAACCTCGGCATACTACTTGCCGCTTACCATGAATCAATAAAAAATATTTATAAGTTTTCATTCTGAACTTTTGCTTATCTGGGCTAGATGATCGCTGTCTAACAGTTGCTTTATCTTCGATTTCCATTAGATAAGCCATGTAAGCTGCTCGTTTAGAATAAGATCCTAGTGTCCAATATTCAGAAAAGATAGGCTGTCTTTCGTCTGTTGAAAGCCGTTCTTTGCATTTCATTCTACATGTAGATAGTTCGTTCATGCTTCTTTCTGGTATCATTTTCCCCTTGAGTGTCTTATAAGACTGTCCGAGATTACGTTTATTTTTTTTGGCCTTTTTCAGTGCTCGTAGTTTGGTAGGTTTTGTTAATGAATCCTGCAGCGTCTGCACTACTTTATCATCTGAAGACGAAGGCAAGGGTTCATCATGTGCCGGTGGTTGATAGTGAGGATCTTGCACAGAATCATCACTAGAAAAGTCAGTGATACCTACTTGAGGAAGATCCTGTCTTGTATAGTAACCTGTTGAGGCGGTTGGTATAGGTTCCATTTCCATCGCACTATCATGCGTCGTAACTTGTGTTTCATCTGTAACAAAAATCAATTTAAAACACAAGCACAGTACTGTTTTTATTTTCGTACATCGATAACATGGTTTGCTTTATAGTTAAAAACTACTGACCATTCCTCGGAGTAATCTCATCATTTCCTTTGGATAGTGCAAGTTCCGCCATTTTTTCCCCTCTTCGAAATTCCATTGTACTGTGATTTTGGTTAGCAATTTCCTAGTTAGTAAACTCGAACCACAAAAACTGTGACTTTCTTGTAACGCAACCGAATATGAAATGAGAACATAGACCTTTCAAGTGGATCAAGGAACGAATAATATAAATAAACTTAATACACTACTACGTACGATACGTACTGTAACACCTCATAAATGATTTTGTCAAGTGCCTGTAACACCTCATAAATTATTTTGTAAAAAAAAAAGTAAGTAAGTAATAGGTTTATTTCACACACAGCAATGACCGAAACAGTTATAATTATAATAAAATAATTATGTAGTCAAAGGTAAACATATCTAAATCATGTCTGATGGTCTGCTGTTGTTGTGAAAAGGTCCTCAACTCAGCTTATTGCTGCAGACAAGAATGCCTCCAGCGCTGGTATTCTGTTGGACCATGACCTATGGCTGTACCTCTTGACAATAACCCGATTATAATCGTGCGACCCAATGTTCCTTATAACACAAGTCCAATAAAGTAAACATTCTGTGAATTTCAAACGTGAAAGTCCCCTTAACACTTAAGTCAAGTTATGTGCTTTAGTCCATTTCAGATGTGTGTGATAAATATAGGTTGAAAAGTAACTTATAGCCATACTACTTTAAAGATACGATCGTTGACTTGTGTGCTTTAGTCAGATCACGCGTCGTTCGATTGTTGACAATTTTAACGGACTTATGTGCTTTGGTCCTAGGGTTCAAAAGGTAGGTCACGAGACTCCGGCGAAAGGGTCGCCGGATCGAATTCACCTTTGGACCATTATGGTGTCTTCCATAAATTACGGCATATGAATTTCATGATTTTGGAGAGCACACTTTAAAAGTTTAAACTAATATCAAATCATACTTTAACGTATCTCCCATCACTAGTAACATGGTATAGATTACGCGGATGAGTGTGGTCGTGCACGAATTGTTCTACGACGCCATTTTTTGTCAACAAATAAGACTTGCAGAGTTTTGTCTTTGGACACCTCCAACGTCTAGAATTTTCTTGGTAATACAGGTAACCGTTGTACAAGTACTGTTTTTTACCGGAAATCATGGTTATTTCTTGAATGCAGTTATCTGTGGATAAATGTTGTATCATAAAATATATGGTACTTACTGAGAGTTGCAAGAAATGTCCTTAATGTTAAGGCTACCGTAAGACTCGTGTCATCTCTATATGGCGTAGAATGTATTTTAATGAAGACTTAACTTTAAGGTCGTTTCGTGCAACTGGCGGTTAGTAATAAAATTAGTTGTATATTCATCAACATCATCGGCCTACACTTTCAAGTCCACTGCTGGACATGAGCCTCTCCCAGGATGATCAATTGAGCCCAGTTTTTTCTTTGGTATAAATTAAACTCGATAGTTTTTTGAAAGACTGTTTTATTGTGATTAATGAACTGAATAGCAACATACTAAACTTATTTTTAAGTAACCAGATCACAATTAACAATGTTTTAAAGACTTCGTTCTATTGTCTTTAAATTGAAAATTTAAAAAAAAAAATTGTTTACCAAATATTAATAACATTTCACATTAAACTATAACCTCCACACTAGGCGTTGCCTATGTCGTGGAGATTGCATACACACACTGACCACTTTACAATGTTATGTGTCAATTTAACATTCACATTCCAGAATTAGAATTTATAATGAACAGAACAGTAACATACTAAACTTATTTTTAATTAACAAGACCACACACAGTTAACACTCAATATCACATCGAATCACCCTTTACATAACTTTTATTTTTATTAACATCAAAGGTAACAATATACCCAACCGACGAGTGGTTGTGGTCGCGCACTGCCTTTTACAGACAATTTCATGATCATCATCATCAGCCCATGTCGTCCCACTGCAGGGTATAAGCCTCCTTTCTTTTGTGCCATCCTAAACGATCCTGTGCTAGTCGCATCCAGGTCTTCGATGCGACTTTGGTGATGTCATCCGCCCATCTAGCTGCCGGACGACCTACTCCTCTTTTCCCCGACCTTAGCCACCATTTAGTGAGGGCTCTGGTCCACCGGCCATCACCACGTCTAACCAAGTCGCCCATCGCCACTTTAATGGTAGCAACGCTTAATAAAGAAAGCTGGTTGCGGCGCTAAAGTGGCAAGCAAGTGTCCCACTTGGTTAGACGTGGTGATGGTCGGTGGACCAGAGCCCTCACTAAATGGTGGCCAAGGTCGGGGAAAAGAGGAGTAGGTCGTCCGGCAGCTAGATGGGCGGATGACATCACCAACGTCGCATCGAAGACCTGGATGCGACTAACACAGGATCGTATAGGGTGGCACAAAAGAGAGGAGGCTTATACCCTGCAGTGGGACGACATAGGCTGATGATGATGAACGCTTAATAAAAGCATTTTACAAGAAAACAACAACATTTGAATGTGGTTTAAAGAATACTACATACTTTGTGTAATTAATTATGACAATTTTTGGTAGTGGTAGATCCTAAAGTGAAGGATCGCCTGGGGTGGTACCACCCTCTTATCTATTTCTGCCGTGAAGCAGAGATGCTTGCATTTCTGTGTTTCGGTTTGAAGGGTAAGAGAGCCAGCGTAATTTCCGGCACAGGAGGCAATCCATCTTAGTCCTCAAGGTTAGCAGCGCATCAAAAACCCTCTAATATTAATAAAGTGAGGTGAGATGTATATGGGCGACGGTGACCACTTACCATCAGGTGGCCCGTTTTCTCGTCTGCTCTCCTTATTTAATAAAAAAAAAAAAAAAAAAAAAAATGGCAACGCTTAAGAGAGAGAGCCGTCAAACAACGTAAAACACGCACTAAACTAAACCTAGATCTCAGTAAGGAGCGAAGTATAAATTTTGGAAAAATAACTCCGGGTTAGGAAAGTTCTTTAACTCAAAAGTTACGGCGAGTTTTTATTTTAAATCACAGGTTAACATATTTAAAATCATTGATTTCTGAGACGTGTTTGTCAAAAACACCAGAATTACCTATTTCATTGAACACCTATTTTAGTGAACACAGATTACGACATGCTTATATTACCTAAGAAATCACAAAACAATAGGTACGTCGAGAAAATGCCGTCATTAATTATTCCCCTTAAAGGTTGTCGCACAGATATCAACCCAGCACCGGATCGCCTCCGTATCGCCTCGCGGTCAACCAGGCGTCAACTAACAACTACCATGTTGTCTATTTCTTTTTAACAGCACGGGGTGGTTTACGACATATCGGCGTGCGAAATACGCTAACGAGTTCTTCGGCTATTTTCTTGGCTTGACGTTTGTTTAACTTTTTACCAGATACCAGTTTTACTCCTTTTTTTCCTTTATCTGAAAAGAGAGTAACATATAAATCGAATCGCTCTCCCAAAAGGATCCAAGCTTCATGCACATAGTTCTGAGATAGGTATTGACATAATTAAAAACAAAATGCTTCGCCTTTAAAAATAAATTAAGACTGCTGTATGGTTATGTAACATAATATTTACTATTATAAGTGGTATGTGTATTATTGTTACATAACCAACCATATGTTTGTAAATAAAGTTAATAAAATGAAGTAACCAAGGGGGCAGATAAAGCGATAAGGCCGCCTTCTGCACATCGTATTGTACCTCTCTTTATGTTGTATGTTTTGTTTATGTCCCGGGTGTGCAATAAAGTGTATTTGTATTGTATTGTATTGTAATGTAAAAGAATTATATTTATTTACAAAATAAAAAAAACAATTAAATATTTCCATAACGTAGTATAATAAATAAAAAGTAAGTAAGTACATAAAACGTGCATAAAAAAAATAAACAGTAAAATCAATTTAGGAACTAAATTAATTTTGAAAAAATAACATAAAAAGTAAGAGAAAATAATAATGTCTTCACAAAAATGGATGTTTTGGCGAGTTTCAGCAGTTTGTTGACGGTTAATGGCACATTTTCATTTGACCCCCTTTGAATTATAGCATTGTTAGGCCATGTCAGATGCGTATGGGCGGCCTGAACAACTCTGCCATTAGGTTGGGCACTAACCACAAAACAATAAAATGATATTGGGCTTACGGAGGGGCTTAGGCAACAAATAATGCTTTGCATTATGTAATAACTATAATTTAGACCAAAAATCGCCATCATCTACCTATAATAAAGTCAAAAAACCTCAAATAACCTCGGCACACTCAAACTAATCTGCGAGTGTTTAAATATAGGGTCCTATAATATTAGCGGCAAATATTTGTAGAGTGTCATCAATAGGTTATAACTTATAACAATAACGATAGGGCAAAAAAATCTTTTTACTTATCAAATTATCAATTTCAATTATTTTTGTTTGAAAATTCTGCAAATGAATGAATTATTGCTATTCTAATACTGAAATAAGAAGTATGAATGAAACTCGTTTCATTCAAAACGACATGGATGCGTTTATGCCAGCCACAAAGGCGCAACATAATGGGTTTTATTTTTCTTTAGAATGGAAAATTTTAATACAACAGGGTTATTTTTTCGTGTAAAGTGGTATAAATGACCAGCGCATACACCTCTTCAAATATTTGCTACTAATAAAAAAGGACACAAACACAAACAGAAGCAATCGGCAGTCTGCATCCTCTGTTGTCGCGACGGCATCGTTTGACTAGCGGCAGCGGCGCGAGGGACGGAGCATTTTCAAAAAGCCAAGTTATTTATGAGAATACCTTTTTATACCTGCCATCACTGCCGACACAGTAAGTTGGAGGCGGATGGGTGTGCCCATGTATTGCATGCATCAGAGTACCCTCATCCGATATCTGCAAATACGCTTTGCATCCAGCAGTACACCGCCATCTCTTTTTAGATTTGCTCTTTGACTCTTGATAGTACGTGTAACCGTAGTACATGTAGTACTTCTTACCAGTTACCACTTCTATCAGTTTGAATTGTGCTGTAAGTGTTATGAAGGAATTAGGAAACAAAAATTAAAAAAGTAAAAAGCATGTTACAAAAATGGCCCACGATTAGGATTGATTAGTTTGTTAAACGACAGTTGGATGATCATGAATTCATGACACTGATCGTTTTGTTGTTTTTAATGTAACAACATTGATCATCACTGTTTCGTTTCTGACATCAAAACCACAAAGCACGAAAATGCCGATCGTTGCTGGACGTACTGTACAAAACAAAATATAATTCCTAAATTATTTGGTGTGGGACGCCACCTACGTCGACACCCTTGCCCCGTCTCACCTTTCAGACACTTCTTATAAAGCCGGCTCTGCGGCCGCTGCTGCAGAAACCCTCAAACGGCGAGCGATCTTAAGTCGTTGCGAGTGGTTCACAGTAGGAAAGTAAATTTAGAAGGTATGGGTGGTGGAGCGAGGGCTAAGGATATGGAGACGTGACCCCCCGGGCACGCGCAAAATTCCGCATATTTATCGAATTAAATAACCCTTTCAAAAAATACAACGAAAATGTTCGAAATCTATTCATAATAATATATTAATTTTTTTATCTTGTAACGGTCAGCAAAACAGGAGGATATATGTACTTGCCATAACAGTTATTATAATCTAATATGATCAATTAGTCAAGATTACTCTTTGAAAAAAAAACCTTGATCACGGAGTGTGAAACGCCTGGCGTCACATCGGCGTCTCGCCTTACACCGAAATTAATCGAGGAACTTCTGCAGTAAGTAATCCATAATTAATATGTACTCGTATAATAACAACGCACGTTCCTTGGTACCTACCTGTGAAACCGTACACTTTCTCAAAGAAAAATTCGTAAAATTATTAAAATGTTTTTTGGAATACCATACAATTAAAATCACATGATTCCATTATTTTTATGGGGGATCTAACAATTATTTTAATAATTTAACCCATATTTCTCTAGAAAAGTTGTTCGGTTTGATAAGTACTTTCACATCAAGGAACGCCCGTCGTTAATATACACACTAAGAGTGCGTTCCAAAACCAGTTGAATTTATTCACGTGGCCAGATGTACATGTTCCATTGCTTGTTTTGAATACAAGTTTGATATATTTTCAGCTGTTAACGCGGTAATGGAAAATGGACAGTAGTCAACGTGAATTATTTCAACTGGTTATGGAACGCTCTCTATGTTAGGTACATATATGTAGGTAAAATGTTTCACTACAATTTTAAATTCAATTTTTCTATTAAACGCGGGTATCTCCTTCGGTGTATAACTCGCTTATATAAACCATTATCCATTTTCACAAATACTTTAGGAGGATGGTGATGCTCTGTCGGCTCCTTCACCACCTCCAGGTAGTCATTGAGGACTATGAAGACATAACAGTGGTTAGTGTTGATACAGCGCCATCTATATGGAAGGTGCGCTGTTCTTGTATAGTAGTGGTTCTTGTATTTCACGTATTGATATCCGTGGATAGATGTTATCGTTTCGACTGGAATAAGATAAAGGATATTTAAGAATTAATACAGTGTTTTGAATAAATAAAAAATGATTTATTGAAGTGAAAACTTTAGGCGCACCTTGCGCTCTGTCTGAACAGTGAACCAAACTGAACCGTCACGCTCGAGTCGGTGACGCTGAATCGGGAATACTCGGCTCCATTCGACATCAAGCGCGCTCGGGTCGGTGACGCTGAATCGGGAATACTCGTCTCCATTAGACATCAAGCGCGCTCGGGTCGGTGACGCTGAATCGCGTATACTCGGCTCTAGTCGTCATCAGTTGTCATCAGCCACGTTTACTGTCTAAGAAGGAGTGCATCGTTTCATTGTTTATTTCTCTATGAAGATCTAAGTCGTGCTTTGCGTGTTTTTTTTTGGTAAGTTTCACTTCTCTCGTGTGGTCATAAGCACACATCCTCTTTTTTTTCAAACCTGTTTTAAGTATGTTTTAGGTGTGTATGTGTATATTTTGAAGGTGGTCCTGATGTATAGAGTCGCCTGGGGAGCAGTGCTTGCATTGCTGTTTGATATATTTGTTTAATATTATTTTTGTCTTCTGTTTCGAAAAACCTCTAATAACTTTATAGTGACGTATTATTCGCAAAAAAAATCGTCTCCACACCTTTTAAACGATCAGCTGCCAATCGTTTTGTTTGTAGGTGACAATATGTTGTTCAATATACAAGTTTGATGGACCTTTCTCTACTTCTCTTATCTTTCGAGACTTTCCTTTCAATGTAGGCATGTAGATTGTAGAATTGAAATAAAACACTTCTGAATATTCTCAATACTTTATTAAACAAACACTATTCTATAGAAAATAATTACACACTTTCCTATACGTTCCATCTTGATTTTGCAGCAAATATCTCCTAGAATGCTGATGGCTGTTTGAACTGTACATAACTATTAATGCGCTATCCACTTTCAGATAGGATTTACAAGAAGGATAGGATACGCAGTCCCATCTATTACTTCGATTCTTATTGTAGTATAGATATCCCTGGTACATAAGTCTTTTTTTACCGTTATTCATGGTGATTAGGTGTGCTGAAACAGAAGATTGTAAATTTAACCGTAAATCGACATAGAGATATTTTATTGATAATGTTCATTACACATCAAAGTACACTCAGGTATTATATACTAATGTAATATGCAGCATATACTAAGATATCCACGCAGACAAACAACAAATACACAACTCCCGGAGGAACTACGGAACAATTATTCATACGACGATACTATAGGTAGTAAGTCAAAATGGTATTGGAGCTATAAGTAATGGAGTAGGGGAAAAAAGAGGAAAGGCCCACCCAGCTGTTGGATACATCATAGGCTGTTGGGGTCAAGCAGTACTCTGTGGAACCCTGTCGCAATAAGGTTTTGTTATGATTCGTATGAATGTGTCAATTGAGTTAAAACGACAAAGTACTAAAGCCTGATGTGTTTACCACTATACCGGTCTACCTTTACGAGATGACTAAGTGAAATTATCAATTGTCCCAAATAAATAGGGGGTTAGATTACTGCATGCAAAAATAAACAAACTTAATGTTTGTATTGACATTTAATTTTATTTAAAACAGTATTTTACAATTAAATATAAATTACATAATTTTAACTGTAGCGTAGACAATAACATATGCCTATTAACATTTCATAAAATTCAAAGAAGGATGGCGATTTTCTATACATTGTGAGGCCCAGTGTTTTTGACGGTTTACGGTTTACAGTTACGGTCTATCTGAGGTCGGACAATAGTTTTCCACCCTGATAGATAACTGTCATTAAAAGTAAAAGGGAGATTAAATCAATGAATGATAATGCAGTATGGCTAAGATATTAATAGAGTAAGCCATTTTAAATATCTCGGTCACTTTGTAACTGAAGACTTCAAATATGATATGGACATTGAGATCCAGCGCAGGGCTTGTGGATGAGAAGTAATATGCGAAGGTTTACTCGTTGTACTAATTCAGTTAAAATCACGCTTTTTAAAGCATATTGTCAAACATTTTACACGAGCAGCCTTTGGACGCACTACACTCAGAGATCGCTAAACGCCCTGCGAATCCAGTACAACAATGCCTTCAGAATGCTATTGAGGCTGCCTCGCTTCTGCAGCGCCTCCGGAATGTTTGCGGAGGCGCGCACCGACGGCTTCCATGCGATCGTGTGCAAGAAGACCGCCTCCTTGCTGCACAGAGTGGAGCGCGGCAACAATGGCATTCTGAAGATGATAGCGGGCCAGTTTGATGGTCCTATAATCAGACACTGGGTTCGTGTGTTGACCGGGTTCGGGGTAGGTGCCCGATGAACGCACCAACTCTCTGTCCCACATACCTACCTAAAATGTTCTTTATAAATAATTACTAACATATTCTTTAGTACCTGCATTGTTACTAACAAAAATGGATCCCTGTTGTTCCCAGGAATAAATTTGTATTTATTTTTTATTTAAATATTATTTCCACGTACACGAGGTTGTTTTTGCTTTGACTTAACTCAAAGTGGAAAAACGGGTCAGATAGTGAGTGTCCAGTTAGGATAAAGGTCGGACTGAATCGATTGCGTTTTGTTATTGCATTTATTCCAAAAAAACATATTCTACAAATTCTCCATTCCCGAATGCTAAAAATGTGCGGCTTGTAATAAATAACTTAACATAAATTTTTATTTCAAACTATACCTATACCATTTATATTCGTTTATTTTATAATAATTGGGCCCAGGGTCGCCGTCCTTCTTTGATGAAAGTTCCTTCACTCAACTTTCTGCGTTTATCTCTACTTATAGTTTGCACAAGCAGAATTTTGGAATCAGAACCGCAATTCGTTTTGAGTGGTACATAACATTACTAAAAAAATATTTAGGAAAAGTTTCTCTAAAAGAAGTTTTAAGTAAGACACTTAAACTTTGATGTAAGTTCCATCACCTAACTTCTTTAAACAGATCTGTTTATGGTTATGATTAACGTTGCATCTTACAATCTGCAGAGTTTTAGTAAGGACCAGAGACGCCTTGCATCTTGGGTGGGAAGTACATCGCCAGTTGTCGTGGGTTTTTGTCTTGTAAAACATGAAGAAGGTGTAATCGTTGTATAGCAATCGACTTCGTCCATTCCTCATTTGGACGAGTTGAACTAGAAAAAATCAAAGTGTGAATGAATGGGTGGGCGACTTCATTTATCGATAATGAATTGTACTTACAATTATCAAATTAAATAGAAATATTATTTATTTGTAAATATGGGTAATGTAGATGTTACATTGTGTTTCAGTATCATCATAACTTCTGGCCGAAATCGTACAAATTTTTGTTCAATAAATAAATAAATCATAAATTATCATGAATAAAGTAATCAATCATAATAAATTCGCAAAATAATAATAAAGGTAACAAAACAAAAACATCAAAATTTTTACTGATATGTCTCAATTTAAAAAAATACATAACAATTAACAATAAAGATAGGTTTTTAATTAATTATAATATAAATGTCAACTTTAATTAAATTAGTGGTGTATGTGCTCAGTACTTTCACTCAGAATCTCATTGTCTTCGCCTAGGTACAGTACAGATGTGCCTTACACTTTGGGTACGATGTACACGCCCACTTAGATATGTGCAAAATTAACAGATGGTAGTTGAAAACATTCTGATGTAAGTCCCATCTTCCAGTCGCTTCAAGGTGACAATCGCGTGGTCTATGTGTTCAGTACTTTCACTCAGAATCTCATTGTCTTCGCCTAGGTACAGTACAGATGTGCCTTACACTTTGGGAACGATGTACACGCCCACTTAGATATGTGCAAAATTAACAGATGGTAGTTGAAAACATTCTGATGTAAGTCCCATCTTCCAGTCGCTTCAAGGTGACAATCGCGTGGTCTATGTGTTCAGTACTTTCACTCAGAATCTCATTGTCTTCGCCTAGGTACAGTACAGATGTGCCTTACACTTTGGGTACGATGTACACGCCCACTTAGATATGTGCAAAATTAACAGATGGTAGTTGAAAACATTCTGATGTAAGTCCCATCTTCCAGTCGCTTCAAGGTGACAATCGCGTGGTCTATGTGTTCAGTACTTTCACTCAGAATCTCATTGTCTTCGCCTAGGTACAGTACAGATGTGCCTTACACTTTGGGAACGATGTACACGCCCACTTAGATATGTGCAAAATTAACAGATGGTAGTTGAAAACATTCTGATGTAAGTCCCATCTTCCAGTCGCTTCAAGGTGACAATCGCGTGGTCTATGTGTTCAGTACTTTCACTCAGAATCTCATTGTCTTCGCCTAGGTACAGTACAGATGTGCCTTACACTTTGGGTACGATGTACACGCCCACTTAGATATGTGCAAAATTAACAGATGGTAGTTGAAAACATTCTGATGTAAGTCCCATCTTCCAGTCGCTTCAAGGTGACAATCGCGTGGTCTATGTGTTCAGTACTTTCACTCAGGATCTCATTGTCTTCGCCTAGGTACAGTACAGATGTGCCTTACACTTTGGGTACGATGTACACGCCCACTTAGATATGTTCAAAATTAACAGATGGTAGTTGGAAACATTCTGATGTAAGTCCCATCTTCCAGTCGCTTCAAGGTGACAGTAGCGTGTTCTATGTGCTCAGTACTTTCACTTAGGATATCATTATCTTTGTCGAGGTACAGATGTGCCTTACACTTTGGGTACGATGTACACGCCCACTTATCAGAATTCTTTCCTCGGTAACACTTGAAGTAAGTGTAATTTTTGTACAGGATACGCTTTCTTCCGTTTTTCATTTCGACGAGTCTTGCTGAAAATGTAGGAAAACTTATGAAAAATACAGAGGGAGGGGGAGGGGGTGAGTCACTAAAAACCCTACATAGTTCTTTTTAAGCCAACATAGTTCTTTTGAAGCTGTTATAAGTTGGTCTGTCGGTTTGTCTCTTTGTCTGTCGGTTTGTCTCTTTGTCTGTCGGTTTGTCTCTTTGTCTGTCGGTTTGTCTCTGGCAACGATGATCCGATTTGGACGCGGTTTTTATTATTTAACAGATCATTTTGTCAGTGTTCTTAGCCATGTCTGATAAAAATTGGACCATTGGATTCCAAGACCTTGGAGTAGGAATCTTTGATTACAGATGGGATCTTTATATCGGTAACAGTTACGTGGTTCAAGTTTGAGCTCAAATGTTTAGGACCATGATGCCCATTCCATATCTGAAACTTGAGGACATGATGATGACCAGCAAAAAGTAATTGGATCTCCACAATTCGAGGATTTCTAATTTAGAGTTTTTGATGTCAACAATAAGCAAACCTTCAAAATAATAAAACTCTCACACGTCAATAAGGGGTATAGTCTGACATATTCCAGTTTGAAATGGGGGTAGTATCAGACTTGCAACATTAGACTGGACCACATGCGCTGGTTCGGTTCGCTGCAGCCAATTACGAGGCGCTTACTTCAAGTGGGGGGAAGGCGAATCGAACCGGCGCTGGAACCGGACGCGCATAGTCCAGCACTAAATGTCTCCTAAACTTGTCATTTCCCCTTCTTACCCAATACCAGGCCTCCGGCACTCCATACAACGCAGCGATTATATTCGCGCATCGTAGCGTAAGAATTCAGTAAATTGCGAGTGTGAGAGATGTGTGTCTTAGTGTGAGAGATACGCTAGGACTAGTCACGGCCAACGCCGCGCGCCCGCGCCGCGTCCGACTGGCCGCGTAATTCAACGAACTGCGGCACTCGAGTAGAGAAATTGAAATTGAAAATTGAAATTGAAATCGTTTATTTAGCTGTAAACACCAGAATACAGAATACAGAAGTATACAAAGTTTAATACATGCAGCACAGAACATCTGGTGTGGTACAGTGCCAAAAAGGGTACACCAGCTCAGCATAATGCTGAGGCAAGCCACAGCGCTGATTAGAGCGTACCTCCAACCGTACCTCTACTTTTCGGGCGACCGCGGGGGGCATTACAATTGGTGGGAGGTGAATGTCGCTTCTTTACGTAATAATATCTATAAGTAATATCTAGTATTCTGTGCCCCAAGGGTATTATTTCGGTATATACACTGGCCTTTTCTTACGATAAGACAGTTGACAAATCCATACTACATAGAATTAATTGAAAAACAGTTATTTTGTAAAAATAAGGTTTGGATTTATTAAAATACCTGTTAGCACTTTACTAATTCTAGTTATCATCTACTCATCTAACCGTGAGTAGCAAGAAATATCCTTAACGTTAAGGCCTAAGTCTCGTGATATCTCTATCTACAGCTATGGCGTAGAAAGGGATAACACATAAATCTCAGTTTAGAGGCTTTGGTACATGACAAGGTGACCATGTCAGCCTCGTTAGGGTCACTAAGAAAAGGGAAGGGAAGCTCAAGTATTATTAGAGTCAGCCTTAACTTTGAGAGCACATATTTTAATGAAGATTTAAGAACTATTCAACTGACGGTAACATGTCATGTTTTGTCCTGACGGACTATACCTTCCAGTATGTCCCATCACTCATTCTCATTAAGACCACAGACTTGTGGCCATGTTCAGTAGACGCACTAAGGATTTCTAGTTGCTCGTTGAGGCACAAATATGCCTTACACTTCGGGTACAATGTGCACATCCATTTGTTGGAATTCTTCCTTTTATAATGCATAAAGTAGGTGTAATTGTTGTACAGCAAACGTGATTTTCCATTCATCATTGTGATGAGTTTTACTGTAAAGCAGAAAAATAGTGGACTGTGTATTATCGCAGGGAGCCACAGTAGTGTGTTGTGAATACACGAATGCGACAGGTGGTCTTTCCCCACGTGTAACAAACGATTTATTTTTTCACCTGCGAGGAAATAATTAGCTTTGTTGCAATTATTTTCAAAAATGTAGTTGTACACGTAACACATTATCTAACTTAGATTCAAAATAGTAAAGGATTTTTTAATCTAAAATAATACTAACAATGTTTTATGGGAATTTTATTAAACAATAACGGAATCAATTCGTTTCCATATTTTAACTTTCCCGTCCTATAAAACCGGGTTCCCTTCTCTCTCACCAAAGTTCTTCAACTTTATCCGGTTCATATTTCTGATCACTTCTATCAAAATAAGTTTTTCTGGCACGTTTTACTTAATATATCGCCCATCTTGACATCGGTGCACTTGCCTTATCTCATGATTATGGATTACCATCCCTTTTATGACATACATGTCATCATTTACGCATAAGTACGCCTTGCATCTCGGGAAGCTAGTACAAACCCACTTGTGTCCAACTTTTAGTTGGTAACGGTAAAAGAATGTGTATCCTTGGTATAATACCCAGTTTTTCCCATTTGCCATCGTTATTATGTGTGCTAGAAAGAAAAAAAATACAATGGATATTGTTTATTGTAAAATAAAATCAATCTGGCTATTTACATTGGGGTAAATAAATAGATATCTATGTTTTTCATTTCATTTCGTTTTAATTTTATAACAATAACGTGAAGAACCTTTAATTTTTTCCTTTTTTTTTATTTACTTAATTACCCGCATTTGACCTCGATCTCGCCTGATGGTAAGCGACGATGAGGTCGACGATGGAGCATGCGGGTCCAGTAAAATGCCTATGCTGCTGCTTAAATCATCAACATGTATGATGAAAGCAAAATTAAAACAGGATAGAAATTAAAACTGGATAGAAATTAAAACTGGATAGAAATTAAAACTGGATAGAAATTAAATATAAGATAGTATCGATAGTTTTTATTGACAATAAATTATATTAGGTACATATAAATATAGGTACTAATTGTCTAACTTAGATTGTAGAAACATTGTTTAAAGTAAGTACAATAAGTTATACGTTTACATACATTAATCATTATTCATAATACTTATTATTGTATGGACCAAGTGATTAATAGGACATTATTCATAATGTCTAGACAGTTTGAATAATGCCCCAAACGAGGCGGCAATATGATAATAACTATGATTGGTCAAAGTGTCGTTAAGGGGGCACAAAAGGGCTCGTTGCGTGGTTGTCATAATGCAACCAAACATAACCTACAATATCCGAGTCGGTTTCGCATCCACTAGGTTTCTATTGCCCAATTGGCCTTGTCATTATTCATACTGCCCGGGCATTAAAAATAGGGCCACCATTAATAACTTTGTTCATTTAATTTAAAGGAGCAACATATGCATAATTTTAGAACTAAACATCAAGTTAGACATTTAAAATTATTATTAGATTTAACGGGTGTCACTCATCTCATAATTATTACGGAGGTTGCTCCGACGTTGAGTTAAATCACCCGTTAAATCTAATAATAATATGCATAAAATGTTTCAATTGTTTGAAATCTTATTAATTACCTTTAACTAATTATATTATTATTAATTAATTAAGTGAATATTTGATTAATAATTATATTCACTTGAGTGACTCTATAATTAGGTACATACTTATACAGCGTGTTTTTTTGGTAATGCATTAACTTCAACCCTCTACTCAGAACACCGAAGAAATCATTTTCCATATTGTCCATATTTTAATTTTTTTAATAAAAAATATATATTTATATACGAATTAAATGCCTTGCTTTAAATTAACTAGTAAGTCATACTCTTTATCCGAACTGGCAACGCCGCATTTTCATTAAATTAAACTTGACAATCATGACATAAGTTATTAATGACATGTGCAAACGAAAGGCAAATAGTTTGACTAGAGTTTTGTTTCAGGTTTTTTTACGGACATAAATAAAGACCCTTACACATTGTATAACACAATTAAATTTAGTAAAATAAGTAAGCAAGTAACTCGAAAATGAAGCGTTTTTGAGGACAACTTCCATTGTCAAATATATTACGTAAAAGTTACAGAAGTATTTAGCGAAGTCAATGCATATCCGGAACACCTTGTATACTTATAACTATATTTTTTTATTTTTTTTATATTATTTCTTAGTTTAAGTTTAGTTTTAGTTTAAGTGTGTTTAATATTATAATGATATGTAAGAAATGAACATTAAATTGTGAAATGAAATTTTCATTCCTTTGTGAATAAAAGAAAAATATTGAATATCTAACACAAAATATTGAATATCTAACACAAAATATTGAATATCTAACACAAAATATTGAATATCTAACACAAAATTTTGTCTATAATTTCATGGTTGTGTCTAAAAACCAGAAACTTCGTCATTTATGTTTTCGTACGATGGTGTTAAGTAAACAGCAGAAAATTCTTTTTAAATCTATTTCTTATCAAGGCTTCGGCCCTTTATGGGAAATATTTACAAAATAAATAATGATTTCCACAACCTATATAAAATATAACATAAACACTATTTTTATTTTGATTAATTAGGTACCTATGGTACGTAAACATATTGTTTTATAATATACGTAAGGAATAAACCCTGATTCCTGATAAAATAAGATGAATGCAGTTCATGTTGAATATTAAAATAATGGAGGGAAGAAGGACCCGCCACTCAACCCCGGATCCGCCCTCACCTACCATTACCAAACCCAGGATAGCATGAAATCGTAAAGTTTGACAACAGTTGCCCTGATGATGCCTCGATTTTAAATTCATGGTTTCTATTGGAATACTGCTATTAATTTAGGACACATTGCCTTCATCCTTATCACGTATATATTTAGGAGGTCGGATTCGTCATCCTTTTCGTTTGTAAATCGTTGGGGAAGGCGAATCCGAGAGTGGGTGGCGGGTCCTTCTTCACCTCATTATTTTAATATTATTCATTATTCAATAATGCATTGCCGCAAAGTAATGCTTAGATTTTCTTCAACTATTTCTTCAAGTTTAAAAATATTAATTCGATTATTCTGCTAAAACAAATATTTTCTTGATGTCTTTCGGGCAAGTCTCTATGTGGGATTTCTTCAGTGTTGCAAGGCCTTCCTGTAGCAATTAAAAATCATTTATTATAAGATAGTCCTGTGTTCGGAAGAAAAGGGCGACGACTCACGACGTGTGTTATTATAGGAACCATTTCGAATGATTTTCGACCCCCTATAACTCAAAATCCATTTGACCTACACACTTTTAAATTTGTAAATCTATAGAAAAATTACTGCTTCTTAAAACAAATTTCTAACTTGGCAAGTTTTCACACCAGACTCTTGAACGTCTTCTATTGAATGACTCTTTTGTGAAAACTTGCCAAGTTAGGAATTTAGTTTTAGCAGTAATTTAAAGAATGTTATATATTTCTGTAGGTAGTTTTGAAGGTTAATAACTGAACTTGGCACTTACTTAGATCTCAATTATTTTATCGGCGAAGCCGACAGACTCACTGTTCCTTGTACTGAACTTGTCCCCTTTTTCACATTTATGTTTTTGATGAGATCACAATCTCTTGATTTCCTTAAATATAGGTGTATGGTAATGGATAAACACACTCCTGCGGAGTAAATATTGGTTTATTGCTTTTGCTAATAAAAAAGCTTTGGCTAATCGACAGATAAGTATTGGTCGATAAACAATAATAAATTGATCGAGGATTATTGACTATTAACCGATTTATCATCGTAAGAATCGGTTAGGTGTCGTTCTGAGGTTGTAAGAATTTTCTCGATCGATAATATCGATCAACATCGATCGATTGTGGTATTGCTCTTGTATTAAAATGATTACCTTGCTTACAGCCAAAGTAGCAGTACATTTATTCTTCTTTCGTTCCGCACATCTCCAGTAGCTGGCTCCACTGGGGTACTCTTTCTTGCGATGGTACTGGCGGCCATCGTACATGAGGGCGAGGCCTCTGGCACTCTCCACGATCACCACGTCCTCCTTGTGCAGGACTGGTGGGGGTCCGAACACTGGAAAGATTGAGTGCCATAATATTCGCGTAGGTCGTAAATTGTAAAAAAAAACAGTATAGATAAATAGTATAAAGTCATACATATGCCTAAGTTTCAGAACAATATACAAAATACAGTACCTTTTTTGCCAACTATCAAAAAAGGAGAGGTTAGTACTGTAGAACCTAAGCTTTTTGGAACTTTAGAAGAAAAATATAGGTGGTTTAAAAGTTAGACAGCGTCATTTTACGGAAATAAAGGACATTCGATATTCTGCCTTGCGAGTGTACACAATATCAGTGGTTTCAACCTAATATTTCCAATAAATACCCTTTAAACCTTAAATTCCGTCTATATACATTTATTACAGAGTGTTACTATATACCTAGTGTGCAAAAGTAATAGCTGTCAAGGAACACATTTTGATTTTAACAAAACCATTTAAGTCTGGCTACGCCTGCGACGTGAGAGGGGCGCGGGGTGCGGCGACAGAGGGTGCGCGTGCAGCGAGCGGGGAATGGGGCCTGCCTCCCGCTCGCTCCCCACTCACCCTCGGTCAGCCAGCGGCGTAGCCAGACTTAAATGGTTTACCTATAATAACATGTAAGTATACAGCTCCTACAGGTAGTAGGTTTTTTTTAATATGAATAAATACACAGGAAAGGAAACGAAAAATCATAACACGATGTAGATAAAATGAGTATATAATTAATTATTTAATAAAACATAAATGAAATTAATACAACAAACTTAAATAATTATAAAAAAGTATAGCACACAGAAGCTCAGATTTATGTCTTTAATCAATCTAGTAATATATTAATGCCTGTGATAATTAATAGTCTACAAATCGGTGTAATATAAATAAATAATGACACTAACAGAAAAACATATTTTATTTATTAAGCATTAAGCAATTTTCTTAAATTACAAAAGGGTTGAAAAAAATCTGTAGTTGAAATACAGAAACAAAGAAAAAATAAGGAAATACAGAACATAAAGGGTTATAATATACACACAGAAATCGAACTACTAGCGCCCTCTTCTCTAGAACAATGACGTGAGCTCTGACAGCGAGGCACGAAGTTGACCCATAAGTCGTATATTTTCATACATTTGACATTCAGTGTCCGACTAATGTATGGGGAAATGCTCAAATCGCATGCGCGAACTGGCAGACGCGGTTTCCTTTTAAATCTTCTCTAGCGAGAAATCTACATAGGGGCGAATTTCAAAATCTTTGGTTATACAGAAAGGGTTAACTTTGTCGCCAGCAGAATGGACCGCGATGGCTCAGTTAGTTAGAGCTAGGGATGTTACGGAGCTTCGACTCTGACTCCGAAAGGTCGGAACTTCCGTTGATTTTACACCTCCGACTCCGACTTCGGCTCCGATAATTTTGAATCGGAAGCTATACCGAAGATTTGTGAGTAAACATATTCAAATTTCAATATTTTATTAAATTGTGTAGGACTACATAAAGGAATGTTTTATTGCCGCAAACGTCATCATAAAAAATATTGGCCAGTTCAGCTATAAAAATTAAAAACGGTTTATAATTTGAACTTCTGAACATTTCTCTTCTACCTCCGCCGCAACTCCGGTTCCGACTCGGATAAATCAAATTTAAAACCTTCGGTTTCGACTCCGATTCCAGTAAGACCACCTCCGTAACATCCCTAGTTAGAGCATTGCCATCGGTACTATCACAGGTTCAAATTCTGACGTTTTTGTCTCTCAGGTTTCAATTTCGCGTAAGTGCCATCGTGCATGCGATGTAATCTCGGTTTGTCGTGATTGTGGTCATTGTAGCTCTGAAGAATCTTCAGGCCGCAGTCGCTGACAAAGACGTACGCCTTACACTTGGGGAATAGAGTGCAGCAGTACTTGTTTCTGTCCTCCATCCTCTTAAACCTATAGCGAAGGAAGTAAGTGTTGTTCTTGTATAGAAGACAGACTTTCCCGCTGGTCATGGTTACGTAATGAGCTGAAAAGAAATTTAAAATTTAAGAAGTATTTTAGTATATTGCTTGCTTGCTTATCGTATGGTTAGTGGCCAACCTATTTGTCAGAGTTGTTCAGGCCGCCCGTAGGCTTCTGACATGGCTTAACGACTGCTGTCGAACGACAACAACCGGGAGAGACTGCTTAACGTGCCCTACGAGGCACGGAAGAGGAGGATGAAATATGCCACTAGCGGTCACGCATCCAGATACCAACCGCGCCAACGTCGCTTAACCTAACTAGGCTAGGAGCTCCTCTAATTTTAGTATATTAAAAAGTTTTTTTAATTGTCTACTTTAGTTTCGTAATGGCGGTCGAGTGAAGTTGGCTTGTTAGGTGTGTGCTCCCATCTATACGAGAATATGGCCAAGTATTAAGGAACCCGGAGAGACACCGCAACTTTATCCTAGCTATGTAATCATAGTAATATTAGCAGCCTCAATAATAAATAATTGAGTTATTTGAAATTGGCATGTTTCGATTTTCGTGTTTTAGCAGATTCACTTTAATATTTGTCGGTTTTAAAGGAATTACAATGTATTCCATTGTTGGATCAAGAAAATACTATAAAACCAGTAAATGAACGTGGCATTTATTCATTGGAAAACGTAGTCGTCTGATTTTTTTAAATGATTTCTTATAAATTAGTTAGAGCATTGCCATCGGTACTATCGCAGGTTCAAATCCTAACGTTTTTGTCTCACAGGTTTTAATTTCGCGTAAGCGCCATCGCGCATGCGATGTAATCTCGGTTTGTCGTGATTGTGGTCATTGTGGCTCTGAACGATCTTCAGACCGCAGTCGCTGACGAAGACATAGGCATTGCACTTGGGGTATAGAGTGCAGCAGTACTTGTTTCTGTCTTCCATCCTCTTAAACCTATAGCGAAGGAAATAAGTGTTGTCCTTGTATAGAAGACACACCTTCCCGCTGGTCATGGTTACGTAATGAGCTGAAACGAAATTTAAGATTTAAGAAGAATTTTAGTAAAGAAGTGTGTTAGTAATCATCTGTTTAAACAACAGGATATTTATTGCAAGTTATAATTTACAAATTCGTTCGAAACGAAACTAATCG
Organism: Hofmannophila pseudospretella; assembly: GCA_947369225.1. Classification (NCBI taxonomy): domain Eukaryota; kingdom Metazoa; phylum Arthropoda; class Insecta; order Lepidoptera; family Oecophoridae; genus Hofmannophila; species Hofmannophila pseudospretella. Next base: position 3,101,370 of record OX376321.1, on the reverse strand, counting down.
AACCGAAAAAGTGAATCGCTGAATTCCAATTCGTGAATTTTGACAGTTGTACCGACCAAAAGTTCTAGTGCGAAATGATTAACTTTCGATGGGTATACTTACATGCACTGAAAGATTCGCTTTAGGAGCAGGTGTGGTGAAAGCTGTGACCTCAAGCTATCCTTAGGAGCCGACACTTACTCGCATTGATAGCTTGATGTGTTGGCGTGGCGACTATACAAAGTCGAAAGATCTATGAGAAAAATCTCAGGAAGTAAGAGTATACCTAAGAGAAAACGTGTTGGCAGTTGGACAGTTTGGTTGATGTATTATTCCACAAAAGTAATTCAGAAGGTACCAAAAATATTTCCACTTCCAGATTCAGATTCAGATGAATTTATTTGTCCAGAATGTTGGTACATAATTACAAGATGATATTTTCTAAAAGAGCCTATACATTCTACTCAACAATGAGCTTGCAAATATAAAAAAAATAGTCAGATAAAATATAAAATATAAATGTCTTTTAGATCCTATAAAGATCCTATTTCCTATAAAGTTGCTGATCGTCACCATTTTGTATAAATGGAGAGCTAATATTTTGACGTGGAACGTCTTTGTTTTTAGTCCCTCTAACGCTTGTTAATTTCGGGAAGTACAGATTTAGATTAAGCGTGTGCAGTCTCTATTTGCTGCGGACAAATCTCCACAAGCGGACTGCTTGTGCAGTGAAAGATTGGGAGAAGAAATCGGTGCGTTGAGTTGGGATATCCAGCTTAAGATTGACAGAAGAACGGAGAAACCTATCGTGAGACGAACCCAGGTAGTGGAACATGTTTTTGAGATAAGGAGGGGAGAGAGGGTCATATTTAATCACAGTTATAAAAATAAATAATACTTATCTACATCGATATCGTCTCGTAATTCAGAATTACACATTTAACCTAGAATCTAATTAATGTCTCATCTAAAACCTTATAATAAACGTATACTGAAAGTGTAAAAAATAAACGTAAAAATTGTACTCGATTGTATAGGTACTTCAGTGTTTGGTATAAATAAATATAGATCTATTAGTAATAAATAATCAAAATTAGATAGAACGAGAGCTAATTAAAGACTCATTAATCGCAGTAAGTAAAACTTAAATATACTTACTTAGTACTTAGGTTATAAGCAATGACCTTACCTATAGCCAAAATTTTCATTTACAATTATTTATTACCCAGCCCGTAGGTAAATATGAAATAACCACATAATCGGACTAGAAACTGTTTTTTTTTTCTGAATGGACATGAGTACAGGGCGTGAGCACTTTTCTAGAACAATGGTGTGAGCACTGAAACTGGACCGCGGATTTGTACAGATTTATATGGACTTTTGCCAACCAAAACTTAGTACATTTGATAGATCTCACCTTTCTAGGTGAATCGTCTCCATACTAACATTTTCTGATTCCATTGATTACATTTCGCCAGAACTAAACAAATGTTCCTAGTCTACACAACTTAGAATATCTGTTCCTTAGAACTTGTTCTTTCCTGTTCTAAGTTGTAGAGAACTACATCTTTATTAAGAAACAGATATTCTAAGTTGTGTAGGCTAGGAACTTTTGTTTGGTTCTGGCGAAATGTAATCAATGGAATCAGAACATGTTAATATGGAGACGATTCTGGTCTCCAGCTTGTATACCACATGACTATGGATCTTCCATAATGAAATTTCCTTAATATGTAGGTACTTCCAGTTAATACGTAGTTCCAGATAAAAGTACAGGTCTATCAAATGAACTATGTTTGGTTGGAATCAAACTCTGGATGCTCAAAATCTTTGGATACCTATCATCATCATCATGATGAACTTTGGATACCTGTAATAGCGTATTAGAACTTTACAGTTTCACGTAAGTCCCATCAGCCCTCATATGGTACTGTGGTGGATTATGCTGATGACGTTCTACAACTCTCAGAATAATCCAATCTTTGTTGATGATGAGGAAGGAGTGGCAGGATGACGACTGGGTGCACCGCCACCTTACCGTCTCACCACATGTTTTGTGACGGTAGTAGGTGTAGCCACCCTTCATTAAGTATTGCCTGTTGTTCTTGTGAAGAGTAATCAGAGTTACTGGAAAAGGGTAAAAGGGAGTCCAAGTTACAAACGATATATTTCAAGCATCGAACTATGTCATTGGAGCGTATCGATTTCTGTTTCGATATTTGTATTAGGTATACTTACTTGATTCAAGTTTTTTTTTTCAAAAAATAAACGTGTAGTGAAATAAACTATACTTATTCCAATGAAACTAAAATGTTTTTTTTTTAAACTAGACCATTCAATAAAATTAAGGAAAAGCATTGTTAAGTCAGTAACTTTATTAAATGAAAAGAAGAAAATATACAAGGAACAAAATTGAATTATATAAGATTACGAATAAATATACAAGGAACAAAATTGAATTATATAAGATTACGAATAAAATTTATAGACAAGAATAAGAAGGGCAAGTTTTTCATAATCTGCAGGGCCGTAATTCACGAAATGACAATCCTTGTACAAGTGAAAAGTATAGACGGGTTGGAAATTTTTCGAAGAAGTATTTTGAACATTGTAACTTCACATATGTAATATATCCGCGTTTCGGATGACATGACAATGCCTGTTTTGTAGACTTAGAAAAATAAAAGAGAAATTTATGAAAATTTTCTTTTATCTCCCATTTCAAATGAAAACACTGACGCTATTAAGGGTTGCCATTTCAGACTTGTAATTACAAGGATTGTTATTACGCAAATTGGAACCGGTTACAGTTTGACGTACCGTCCTTGCGCCGTGACAAAGTACCTGGGTGGTGGATGGTTATGGCGTTCCACGGCATTCATCAGTTCCCCCTCCGCAGATATGGTGAGTTGCGCGTGGCAGTTTGAAGAGTGCGTACAGCTCCATCTCTTGCCGTATTTCACATTAACGTGGGGGTAAAATGTGTAGCCACCTTTCATTAAGATTTGCTTCTCCTTTCCATTTTTCGTAATATTTATCATTTTTATTTCTGTTGAAAAAGTGTGGACGTCAATAAAGGAGAACACTGAACTATCATTTTTATCGAATAATGAGAGCAGACGAGTAAAAGGCAACCTAATGGTAAGTGATCACCTTCGCCCATAGAGATCTCACTATAATGTTATTACGGGGTTTTTGGTGCGCTGTTAAGCTTGAGGACTGTTCTATGCGTAAAAGCACAGTAAATAATAATATAACGACGTAAAAGTTCCAAGCGAATGCTAGTAATAATGCAAATAATATTAAATAAAAAGAAAGTGAAATAAATCAATTAAAATAATAGGTTTGAGTGTTCATTATTAAAGAATCAATTTTATTAGCATAATAGGTAAGTACTTATATTATTTATAAAGAAGATCACAAATAAAGATTGTAAAAAAGGATTTAATTTATAAAAACGGATTTTATTTGTAAGTGGTATACCTACGAATATATCCGGAACGGACCAATGAAACCCCGACAGACACTACTTTTCTTACATAACTAGAGTGCGGTCAACGACCTATAATAATGTACCAGATGACGTAGGTAATTTTCATGCCAGCTCTTGTACTATTTATTACACCCCTTTAAAATTAACGAGTAAGGAACCATTTTGTAAAAAATATCGAAACAGTATTAATTTACTTACACTGCATAGTTTTACAAATAAACCACACACCACCAATAAACCACAACCATACATAGAGTCATTAAAAAATTCGTATTTAGTACCCCAAGAAAATATGGATGCATACTTACACGTCTATAGGGTATAACATTTAATCGTAAGAAATAAACTACAACATTTATCTTATCTTATGATAGGGGGCCGGGAATTACCCCAACGGCACTTCGACTTTTGAGGATCTTTTGTGACTACACACACACACATACACACACTGGTCATTTCAGTGTGCAGGTTTCCTCACGATATTTTCCTTCACCGTCAGATCAGTCGGTAAACGTACGTAAGTCTTCGAAAAATACGAAAAACTCATGGTACATGGCACTGCACGGTATGTTGCAACATACAATAACAATTTTCTTTTGAGATGTACTTCATGTGTGTTGATGCCATTTTTAAAGAATATGTCATGATTATAATTATCATTATCATGCATGACTCATGATAATGATAATAATTATACTTTTCTGTTTGAACACCGTCCGATGGGACTGCTTCGGGTCGGGTTATATCTAATCTTATTTCTCGCCTGTGGGATTGAAATAGCGAGTGAATAGATTTCGTGAGCACGAAAGAGAAGGGTATTGATACGTATGTATGAACGACAATGCCGGAAGATCACCGGCTTTTTTTTAATTATTTTTTGGACTACTAAACCCGCATTTGACCTCGATCTCGCCTGATGGTAAGCGACGATGAGGTCGACGATGGAGCATGCGGGCCCAGTAAATGCCTATTCACTCTGGCCTAGAAGATCCCAAGGTTGTAGGTTTCGGGAAATACAGACGCCGGCAGGCTATTCCATTCCTTAGACGTTCGCATAATGAAGGAAGAAGCCAATCGCTTCGTACGAGCAGATGGGATATCAACAACATAAGGATGGAACCCCTCCCCGCGCCTGGTAGTCCGAAGGCGGAATGGAGATGCTGGAATTAGGCTTTTCTTGTAATACAATTTTGTTAAGACGATTCGCCTGGATAATTAGCGGTATGCGTTGCTATACAATTTTACTCAGGCGCTGCATTTGCTTCTTGAAAAGTGATTGAATATTGTTTTTTTTATGTTGGTTGAGAACTCTCGTGTAAGTGAGAATGATTCAAAGGGGAAGCCGAAAGGAATCGTGTTATATGGACCGTTCGCCACTGATAAGTATAGTAACAGGATTTTCATAGCCAGTAGCGCCACTCCTGAAAATCGTCATAGTCATGTTCGTCTGTAATTGGGAAAACAGAAATGACATATATTGACAAGCGGCGAAACTATGGGAAAGTGTTACGTAAACTTCTAGAGGGGGTGAGGAACACTCGGTAAAATATCTTGGACCGAATAAGCAACCTTAAGCATGTTTCATAACCTTTTTCAAGGTTGCCGCTGTCGGAGCATGAGTGTGTTCCGTCTTCTGTTCCACCATGGTATTGAAACCCTTCATCAGAATATATGCTGGACAACTGTGGAGTTTACTCTTGATACAGTTCCACCTGATAAGGTTTGCTACATTCGTCTTCTCTTCACCGTAGGCGTAGTCCTTGAGAATCAGAACCTTCTTACCATCAGCAGACTGGAATATTCCTCCAACTACGTTTTGCTTTTTTGTCGTGCTTTCTGTAAGAAAACCAAAGTTACAAATAACACAAGGTATCCTAGTGTGGGGACTACGGTTCTTACTTTTACTGATTTTTTTTCTTTTTGGTACACATAAATAAATATAAAAAAAAACTCTTACCCATAATTGTCCCACTGCTGGATAAATTTAATTAAACACCGGCTAAGAGAGTGTCGGGTACGGCCATGATAGAGTTCTGCAGACGATCTATCACAAACAAGATTTTATGGTCGATTTAATACAAATTGTTCCAAATTAAATACAATATTACTTTGTCGAGTCCTATTCTACAACGTAACTTCGATACTTTAAGCCTGGGTCTATTATAATTTTCTTTGAAAGTACTCATATCTAGGTTACCGGACCCCAGGTTACGAAGCAACAATCCTTGAAATTACAAGCCTAAAATGGCAACAATAGAAATCCCCATACAAAGATACAAAATAGCGACAATGTTGCCATTAGAGACTTGTAACTACAAGGTATGTTGCTTCGTGAGATAGGGCCCGAATATCATTCAGATTTTTTGTAAATATATTTTAAAAGTTAAATGGGGGTCGGGGGGGATACTTCTACACATACGCATACGCTCTGTGTGACATACATAGAGACATACAGGTAGACGTTTCGTAACTGTAAGGGTTCCTAGTTGACTACGGATCCCTACAAACTGTTATTTTTAATATTTTTTCTCTGGATCCATGACGTCTTGGTATGGTTAATAGTCATGGAGTGTTGCGACACTGGTATTAACTTTGTTTGGTTTTAATGGAGGTGGCAAATCAGACATACACGATAGAGAACATATTTTTTTATTGTATGGGGAGAGCAGACTAGCAATCGGATTTTATCACAAACTATTTCATCAAAAATTAGATCCGTACTCAGGTACATTTCTGAGGTAATAAATGAAATCCGAAATCAAAAATATAAACCAAAGGGTTACCAAAACAATAAAATAAATTATCAATATTTTTTTATTGACTACTAAACCCGCATTTGACCTCGATCTCTCCTGATGGTAAGCGACGATGAGGTCGACGATGGAGCATGTGGGTCCAGTAAATGCCTATTCACTCTATCAATAGTAGTTTGTTGACTGTTTCAGGGGTGAAAATGTTTTACACCCCTGAAATGTAACTTTGACAATGACGTTTGTTTGTTTACATTTTTGATCTCGGATTTCGTTTCTTAGTTTACAACATTCTGTCTATACTTTGTCGTAAGTATTTAATAATGTAAAACCACTCTATAGTCGAAAATCGCTTAGCAATAGGCCAAAGGTTGATTCGATCCGGCGACGTTTGCGCTGCGTCGGCGCAGTCACGTGCCCTAATCTCAGAAACATCGTCGGCGTCGCTTCAAATTACTCGTATATGCATTCGTACGTACGAGTAGTATCATTTTTGATTAATTCCTGAAGCCGGTACATACAATCCGTCCGATGTGACTTTGAACTGTGGGTGCGGGTGATTATGCTGCAGCATAGACTTCACTATAGTGTTACTGCAGCTGATGTGGAGGAATGCTCTGCAGGTGTCTGGTAAATGATAGCGGGAACAGCGCCATCTGTAGCCGTCTCTAACTCGAAAGTGCCTATAGAACATGTAGCCGCTGTAGATGAGACCGAGGCCACTTGGCCGCTTTACGAAGATGCCTGAGGAAATATACAGACGATATTACAAGTAGAAGATCTGTGTAACTGTTGCTACAATGTCGCTAATCTTTTTATCAGAGGTTGCCTGGATGCCGTCTTTGAAATATAATGCTACTATTACTGTAATTGGGTACAATAAAGTGTTTCTATCTATCTATCTGTTGCTAATGTCCGGAGGTAGGAGGAGGTCGGGGTGACCAGTGCACAGCTGGAGATCAGAATTAGCTGAGATAAAAAGTGTAGGCCTCACATGGGCAGAAGTGAAGGAAGATAGGAAAACATGGAGAGTGATATCAGCGGCCCTTAGCTCCACCTGGTGGACAGAGGAATTCATCATCATCATCAACGTATTATATTGAGGGGCTCGTAGCCTAGGTCTAGGTCGAGCCTAGGTCCTAGAACGATCGTTAAGCAACGTTGGGCGCTGTCAAGACTAGAATTGGTGACCGCTAGTGACACATATTGATCTGAGCCCCTTCGTACCTCGTGCTCTATGTTAAGCTGACGGTTCCGGCTGCTGTCGCCCGATAGTAGTCGTTAGGCCATATGAGAGGCCTACGGACAGCCTGAACAACTCCGCCTATAAATTAGCCACTAATTACACGACAAGATGCCTTATGCAGCAGTTATATTTTTATTTTATTTTTGACAATGCCCCTTTACAGCAACTATTAGACTGTAAGTAGTAATCATATAAAATTGTAAACACATTTTCTGTTTAATATTCTTTTCATTATTATATTGACTGCAGTGCCGTTGGTGCTTTATGATGGGTTATAATCACTGATCGGTGTAGGTAAGGCTGTTTGGGGTCAAAGACCTCAAAAGCTAGGTTAGTGCTAGGTTAGTATGGACATCTGTAGACATCAGAGTTCATAAGCGAATTTATAATTCAATAGAATTTCGTCGTCTATTTCATTTCTTTCAAGTATGTCTAAATCCGGGTTTCTTTAGTAGTCTTCTAGTCTTCTTTTAAATTCTGAAAATCCCGGAATTTTTTAATATTTTTTTATAATGGCATGTCCATAGTGTGATGATCGCAGGTTGGAATTACCAAAAGTAGCTCTATCTACAGCGATTTTTTCAATTCCGGAAATCCCGGGATTATCCAAATATGGTTTATAAGAAAGCCGTATCCATATCATGACCACAGCTTGCAAGTACCAAAAACAGCCCTACCTACTCCGATCGCTAGTTATAATATAACGGATAATAATTGTTCCTTGACGTGTCTAAGTGTTACACTGTTATAAAAAGATATTAAAAAAAAGAATAAGAAGAATTAGTATTTCTTGTTACATATTTTATGGCAATAAGCCGAATTTATTAAGAAGGCTAATATTAGTTAAATATTTGCAAGTTCATTTTAAAAAAATATACCTATTAAACCAAAAATCACTACTTATCTCAATTTCAAATAATATCCATGCTTGTTAAAATAGTGTGGGGGCATATGATTATGTTCACCATGACTCTTAAGGATTGTAAAACTGTTCTGGTCTAGAATATGGTAGACATTGCACTTTTTCTTGCGAGATGAGCACATCCACCGGGTTTCTCCAGTAGTTAAGACATAGCTGTCTTTATGGAAAGTGTACTCATTCACCATTAGAAGTGATTTCCCGTCGATCAATTTTATCATCTTCACTGAAATAAACATTTAATCATTCACTTTCTCTTACTTAAAACGAGCTTTATTTTTCACTGGTCACACTGATTGTAAGCCAATAGTGATTATACGCTAAATAGTGCTTTTGCAATGTGCATTAGCAATCATGTTCAATGCTACAAAATATGTTATTATATTTTTGGTCAATAGTGGTCAGTTTTCAATCATCATTATCAACCTATTAACGTCCCACTGTTGGGGCACAGGCCTCCCCTTACACAAGGGGGTACGGGCCATGATCCACCGAGCGGGCCCAGTGCTGATTGGTGGATTTCACACGCCTTCGGAAACTTTTAATTTCCTCAGACAGGCCGGTTTCCTCACGATGTTTTCCTTCACCGTTAGAGCAAAAAAATACGAATAACTCATTGGTACATGGCATTGCATGGTTTCGAACGCGGACCTCCATGGGAGTCATTGGAGTTTCAATCTCCTCTTACAGTTTCTATCATTAGTGACTGGTTAGATCCGGTAATTTGTATTTTCAGAAACATTTTTATCAGGTCACTGAAGTAGCCTGATACGTGAAGCCATGACGGCTTGTAATATCTTGTAATTAGAAACTATTTTCATTAATTAATATCGATATTTAAGGTTGTCGTTTAACTTCTAATTTTGTTGTGTCCATAAGGTCTGTAAAGACTTATAATACCTTTATTCTCTTTTTTTACCTTTAGCTGAGTTGAGGCCCTTTTCATAATAACAGCAGACCATCAGACAGGATTTCAATATGTTTACCTTTGACTACATAATTATTTTATCATAATTATAACTGTTTCGGTCATTGCTGTGTGTCAAATAAACGTATTACTTACTTACTTACTATTATGGAATGAAATAAATATAGGTAAGTAAATGAGTATTGTTATCTTCATGTTAATAGTTTTCATTATAGGAAAAATTATGATTACTTTAAAGTTTATTTAAAAACACAGGCAAAAAAATTGCCTACAAACTCTCTGTTGGAACACAATCATCACATAATGTTCCGCATATCAAATGTTCTCTACAAATTGCTTTCTTGCCCTTATTATAACCTTTACGCGACTTTCGTTGTCTACGGTTTATTATTCGGCAGATAGAGCAACTACCCACAAATGGAGTACGTTTCGACTGATTAGGGCTGCCAGCCTAGCATCCACCTCTTTGGCAAATATTGCGAAATATTTTTTGTTTTAACTTGAACTAAAAAAGTGAGACATTTTATATTTACTTAATGTGGAACATTGTCATTATAGTACTTCGTTAAAAAAATCACAAAAAGTTATACTTACTTATATTAGGTACCATACAGTGGAACTTAAGATATAAAAAATACTTTTTAAAGAATTTTATTTTTTAATTACCATTCTCCTGATTATTATAATTAGCCGATTTTGTCAATAATTAACAAATAAATACATCATTCTGGAATGATAAATACGTCCATTTCGATTTTAATTTCCTTTTCAATTATTTTTTGGCCTTTTCCTTTCAGTCCTCTCCAGATTCTCCTTCTTATAGCTTTTTGATCATCTGGTAGTTTTGAAATTTTTACATATTTATTTTTGGTTCTTTCTAAATTTTTTCTTTGTATTTCATCATATTTTTCCGGGTTGTTTTTCTTCAATTGTTCTCTGTATTTGCGTTGTCGTTCCGCATTTGTCATTGGAATTTTCTCTACAAAATATAAAGTAATAAGAACGGTAATGGGCACTTATTTCATTTTGGTTAAGTTAATTTATTGAAATATTTTTCATAATTATTATTTTTAAGTAAAAATTTGGCATAATGGGGAAAGTCAGCAAATGCTGACAAACTCGGGAACCAAATATGCAGCGCTGTTTTTCATTTCACTCCTTATCCCAAGATGTTAGTGGGAGCGATAGTGATAGTGGGTAAAAAAATTATAATTAAAAACTAAACATCAAAAAGATTAAATACTTATGTTTACTAATTTGGGTAAGAATTTGCCAAAAAAAAAATATTGCACTAATGACCTGTGATACATATTGTGTGTGTGTGTGTGTGTGTGTGTGTGTGTGTGTGTGTGTGTGTGTGTGTGTGTGTGTGTGTGTGTGTGTGTGTGTCAGTTTGTGCGCATGATATCTCATCACAAACACGCACAAACTGACACACTGTAATTGTAACTGATAAAATAACTAATTCTTGAGGTCTTTCAGCATAGAAGCCAGCCGTACGGTATTACCATAAGGATGCTTGAATTTTTTATAATAATTTATATACCTAATCAATGAAATGATCTTCAATAATGCAGTATAATAAGTAAGTACTTATATTTTTATTACTTTTTATTTATCTTCATTAATAATTTCAAAAATGACATCAAGTAACTAATTAATTTAATTACTAATATACATAAATAATTTACAATGATATAATAATTTAAATTTAAAATGTTAATTTATGGAATCAGGTGTTACTTTGAGAAAAATGACCACTATATGTAAAATTATTAGGGAAAGAAGGACCCGCCACTCGCTAACGAATTCGCCCTTCCAACAATAACCAAATCTCCTTAGATTTGTTTATAGTTGGAAGGGCGATTTTTTTATTATTCTAAAAAAACAAATAGAATTTTTATAAATAACCTGAAATGAATTTTATTCATATTTTTCTTATTTACAATCGCAAAGATTGACATGATTTTTGCGATTGTAAATCCCTTGGTATCCGTTGGAGAAGGCGAATCCGAGGAGGAATGGCAGGCCCTTCTTACCCCCAATAATTATAATTGTTATCTAAAGTAAATAGAAAATACAAATATCACCATACACTAATACTGATCATTTCTTCTCCTAGTCTTCTTAATTTTATAACAATCATTCTCTATTCTGACCACTTCTGGGGGTAGATGCGTATGCTCACCCTTCAATTTGACCACACTCCGCTCATCAGCGCTGACCATAGCGAAGGCTTTGCAGCCCCTAGTCCTGGCTGAGCAGCGCCATCGGAAAGACTTTATGTTCCCGCCGTGGTGGGACTTGTGGAAAGTATAGCCGTTGACGACCAGACGCCTGGTTCCTCGTCCGAGAGTTATGAAAAGGGCTGGAATTAATGAAGTGGATTTATTCCCCAATTGCATTAACCTATGCAGGATGAAACGAAAAGTTTAAAAAGCCCATTTGTAAGTTGAGACACGGGTTCACTATCGATTACAAAAACCTTCATTCTACGACATTCAATCTGCTGAGTATTCCGGAAATCCCCACTACGTAAATGATGTTAAATGTTCATTATGACTTACAATTTGCCTTTTCTATTTTTTTTAACTTAAAGCGGTTTAAAAAGTAACAAACATAAAAAACTAAGTATTTCATGCCTTCTCTCTTAAAAAAAACCATCAACTAACCTTCAGTATTCCAATTAATAAGTTTTAACATAAACTCCCATTGGCGTAAGTACGTATCGAGGCGGTTGGTGATTGTGGACGGTCTGTGCTCTGATGATGAACAGGTTATCACGGTTCACTACCACGTAGGCGGTGCAACCTTTGGTCTTGCCGGAGCACCTCCAACGCAGGCCCCCCGCATACTCATAGGGAAGCTTGTGATACGTATACTCATCTAGCATTAGTAATTTCTTGCCATTTGCTAGGGTTATGAATTGTGCCTCTGAAAAAGAACTTTTAAGGTTTTGAATTTAATCACATTTAAATTTATTTAGCTCTAAGAAATGTTACTATCATAATTAAGGCCAGAATCAGAAATGTTTATTGCTCATTGTAAGATAAAGGTCATACGGATGTAGTTGTATTAAAACAATGTTCCACTTTACCGTCTACGTAAATTGATATAAAAGTATTCAATCATGCACTTACATCACCATTATTATTACATGTCAACTTAATTTACATATCGATGTGGGAAAGCGAAACTGCTGTAAGTGACCAAAATGTCGAAAATGAGTTATATATCATTGGAATCAGAAAAAAATTCTGCGTCAATTGAAACTCCTAAGAAATCCGTGTCATTAACTTCTTCAATTACCTTATCATTGTACTCGTATTTTATTTTTAGGTCTAATGGTTTCGTTTTATAGTTTCTAAATTGCATTAATTTAGTTTTGCTTAGATTAACTTGTTTTTTTTTTTTTTATGTGAAACTAAACCCGCATTTGACCTCGATCTCGCCTGATGGTAAGCGACGATGAGGTCTGTATGTAACCAATCTGTTATTTATTATTTTTATTAGTTTTAAAGTATTTATTATTTCGTTTTCATATCGAGCTTTACCGTCAATATCATTTACAAAAAGTATAGTTGCATCGTCTGCAATCATAACAAGTAAATGTTCAGTTAATTGAGATAACTCGTTCACATAAATTAAGAAAGGGAGAGGGCCTAAAATGCTTCCCTGAGGAACGCCAATTACAATATGTTCATACGAAGATACCACATTTTCTATTGTTTTAGTATTTTTGTCATATTTTGTTAATATTATAGTGGTCTGTTCGAGCCCGCGAAACGTTTGACTTGTCATAGTTATTTTATTAACTTTAGTGGATAAGTAAATGAAACTAGAAACAATATATATCTTAGATTAGTTGATAGATGGATTTTGATTTTATATATGCATATGTAACTTGTAAATAAGGCTGTAAGCTACCCAAATAAAATGATTAAAAAAAGATGATTACTAGACACTTTATTGCACACAAGAGCCACAATAACGACAATACAATTTTAATTGAGGTGTACTTACAAAGGCATAAGAATCTCATATATTTTTTCTGTGCGAATCTTCACCTACTTGATTCTAATAATCCCCTTACTTTTTCCTGATCATCATCAAGTACTCAAGATTCCAGATGTAAGAAGTGTACCAGGGTCGTAACATTTGAGTTCCAACTTGAACTGCCTACTGCTAGTGTTCCAGAGATTCCATCTGACATCGAGGATACTCAAAGATCGCCCTGATCCAATTTTTATCACATTAGAGATGACGAAGAATAATCTCCACAAAATTATCTGTTAAATGATAATATCCGCGTCCAAATCGGATCATTGGTTGTTGAGTTATTATGCCACAGACAGACATACTCGTGAAACTTACAATTCTCTTTTCTCTTGGTCGGGGGTTAAAAAAACTGACGAAGAATTAAATTTTAATGTAATACCCTTCACGAACCATTCTATACGTTGGTTTGTCATGAACACAGTGATCTAAGCCCATCCTCAAAATATCCTGATCATCTTCAGTGATGATGACGAAAGCATGGCATTTCTTTTTAGAAGACGAGCAGCGCCATCTGAAGCCTCCGGAACACCTGCTGCAGGTTTTGTAGAAAGTATACCCGTTCACCATGAGAAGTTTGGTTCCTTTTGCTGTAGTGATGAATTGCGGAGCTAAAATGTGGAAAAGCATAAGTCTGATGCAAACCGACACTTAATGGATAAATAAAGTAACTACAGTAATTCCGTTTTCACATTTTGACCCTCATTTTGACCCTTTTAATTAACTATGAACAATGACTAAGTGCTATAAGCGAATGAACAATACACCAGCTTAAATATGGGCGCATCGGCTTAATGCTGCCTGCTCATTAATAAATAATAGTAAAAATAATAATAGTGTGAGTGTGGTGTCTCCCCTCAAACTATGGAGCACTTGCTCTGTTGTCCCGCGTGTCCGACCACCTGCACGCGGGAGGACCTTTTCGAGGCCAACCAGAGGGCTATCGAAGTGGCTGCCTTCTGGTCGGGAAAAATTTAATTCGGATCATCAACACGAAAGAAGAAGATAATAATAATAATTTGTCTATTTCTTAATTTTGAAGAAATGCATTTTATATTTGATATATTATATATTAGGAAAATACCCTATTATCTTTTTTTATTATTATTATTATTTAGTACACCTTAGTCTTATCAATCTGTCTCAATTTTTCGCCAGCCTTTTGATACAATGTAACCATCGTTGGTAATCTTAAAACTAGGAGGATCATGCGTGTGATTATCATAAATTTTCAATATCATATTTCCCTTGGATACGTGAAGGTATGCTGGACAATTGACATTTTTGGTCATACGTCTCTGACAGGAGTATCTTGAGCCTCCGTCTCGTATTGGACCGCTTTTGCTGTAAATATAGTTGTTCAGCAGTAACAATGTTGCCCCATATGGAGTATGGATGAACCGCCCTGAAAAAACAATTGATTTTTTCTCAATAATTCATTACATACATACATACATTTATTTATTCGCAACAAATATACATTTTAATTTACAATTTAATATACAAATAGAAATTTAACAAACTTATTGAGGATATTACATTAAATGTCAAAAAATATATACAATAAATGGGAATAGTGGTCAATTATATACATTGTTATGCTCCTATAAACTCAGTAATCGTGTAGAAACACCTCTGCAATAACAGTAACCTCAACTTCTGTCTGAAATTACTAAGCGTGATGTCGCCTTTGAGCTCCGTGGGCAACCGATTGAAAAGTAGCCGCTCACTGTACCCCGCCCAATGCCTCATTTCTGCCACACTTGACATCGCCACCAGCAAACTGATATTCAATTACAATTCGCTATTAAAAAGTTGTTGGTCATATCCTGTATTTCAGAAATTAATAATTTACAAAACTTCTCACAACTATAGTATTTTGAAAGTTGTGAGCAAACGAAGCAAAATATTTGGCTCCAAACTTATAAATCTGAATCTGATTATTCGTTTTTGTAGGCTACGGCAGTTGGGCGAACTCTTTAGGCACAATTTACATTGCCGCGCAATGGAAGCGAATTTTCGCAACGTAATTGTACATAGCATAATGAACTTTATGTCAATTGTGTAACATACAAACTAAATACGAGCCAAAAAAGGGTCGCGCGTCTTCCGGGGAATCCTCGCGCATTCTCAAGAATTCCCCCAGCTACTTTTCTTTTTTGGCTCGTATTTAGTTTGTATGTTACACAATTGACATAAAGTTCATTATGCTATGTACAATTACGTTGCAAAAATTCGCTTCCATTCCATTCCGCGGCAATGTAAATTGAGCCTTAGAGTAATATATTTATAACATAGCATGACTTTCACGTCCATAATCCTCGAGGGAGTAGAATATACTTACCTACTATAAAACGGTTTTAAAAACTAGATTGACTACTTACAGCAAAAATGAACAGACTTAACAGAAAATACAGTCTTTATTTAAATCACAATGAAATCATGAGATGAGGAGATGAGCCAATACGACAGACGAGCTGAACGACATTGTTGCTCTCTATAGCTATAAGTTGGAAAGGGTCAAGTTGAAAACCAGCGTCGCTAGATGTATAGGTATCTATACAGCTGGCGACACTCAGCTGAACTTGGCCCTTTTAATAGATCATATCATATGTTACCACTTGTTAGAATGGAAAATTTGGTCATGTTAGAATCTTACTCATTATGTGATATTTCTTACATAATTTTTGCCATTTTTATTTATTTATTTATTATTATTATAAATAATTAAAACGGTTAGACCACTTACATTAATTAATTATCTAATTATCAATATCATATTTACAACTTATAATTACATTTTAAAACAAACAAAAAAAACATTCATCTCACACTCACAGTAGCACAGACATGCTCTTCTGATACTCGGCCATGCATAACTAAATACGTCACAATCACTGTTGGTGGCCAGGAGCTCGTTCAGAGCGGTCTTCATGCGGCAGATGGCGGATTCAAAACGCGCTACAGTGCGGCTGAACGGTGTTACAAACCTAATTTGCTTACAACGCCGTCTTACGTAATGGTCCGGGACAAAGACCTGGCAGATCAGGTTATGCAACTCAATGGAGTCAACTTGCCCTCTGAGCGCCTTGCACGCGATAAGCATTCGCTCAAGGTTTCTTCTGACCTCCAGTGAGTTGGACCCCAATGCTCCGAGCAAGTATTGTGTTGGGTACATGTAGGGATAATATCCAAATCTTTTTATGCAATGAAATCTTAGAAAGGCCTGTATGTACCTATATGGTACCTATATGCTACCCTATTAATAAAGGATTTTCTATTTCTATCTTTTAAATAATTCATATTTATCATTCTTTCTATAACTAAAGCGATTAAAGAACCAAAAGAAGATCAAATTAATGATCATTTTCAAAACATCGTAAACAATGTTACTTGTTTATTAAAGTACACAAGAAAAAATTAAAAGAAGAACAAAGTGTTTCTTACTCTATGTTACTTACTTACACAATATAAGTAAAAAAAAAAACACTTTTTAGATATACATAGTTGTCAAAATTACAAAATGAGTGTGCATTTGCGGAAACATTTTCTTAAGGAGAAATAAAATTACTTTTTAATATAATACCCCTCAGCAGTAATATGATACTGTGGAGGTTCGTGATTATGATCAAGATTCGCTTTCATTATTGTATTATACTTGGAGACGTGGGCATATGCCTTGCAATGCTTTGATATCATATTGGAACAGGCAAATCTTATTCCGCCGTCTCGCACTCTTCCGTTCTTACTATACGAATAGCCGCGAAGAAGTAACAAAGTGGAACCTTTTGCCGACGTTACGAATTGAGCTAGAATTGAAAAAAAAACAAGCTGTCAAAGAGTTAATTCTTTATTTATTAACCTTCCATTTAAACACCAGCACGGCGAGCATGCGGAAGGTGACGTCATCACGCCGTAACCCTACCCATGCCATGTCTCACACGGCTCTATCTGCTAAACTCGCGTCCTCACAACATTCCCTTAGAATCGTAAACAGGAACTCAATTTTGTCGTCTACAGTATTGTGTAAAGACATATTGAAAGGGTTGAATTCGAATGACAGAAATAACTCCTCTGTTAACCTAAAGTAAGATAAATAATAGTGTACGGTTCACACACGTACATTTTTGTATTGCTTAGTCAACAACCTACTTTAGCCGCGACTCGTGTAACTAATTTTAAACATTTTTACTAAGAGTGCAGTAAGAACTGACAGAGAGAAGTCGCCACCGATAGTAATTGTTACAATTATTATTTCAATATACGTTCTACATTACTTTAAAGCGATCTTTCCCTGCTGCGCTCTCAACAACTAACTTGAACTATCTACAACTCTTTGCAACTGAATTTATTACTCAATTTACCATCAAAATCTGTGGAGCGACTTCCAACTCTAACAACATCATCTGCAGCAGCAGCTCAACTATAACTACAACATCTGTTCTAGTGTACAAAACCGTACAAATAGATTAGAAAAAAAAACAAGCATGAGATCAATTCCATCGTGTATTATTTATTTACAAAAGCGCATTCTGACATAATAGCCGTCCATAGTGACGGTGAACTGTGGTGGCTCATGATTATGAGCTTTTATCTTCAATACTTTGTTATTCTTGGACAAATCGACATATGCTTTACATTTCATTGTAGGTGCGTTAGTACAACCATATCTGATGCCCTTATTTCTGAGCATTTTACATTTGTAAAACGAATGTCCATTAAGTAGCAGCAGACGCTCACCGTTTTCTTCAGATATAACAAAGCGTACTGGAATTAAAACATCAATTTGTTAAAGGAAATATCGACATTTAAAACAACAACAAAATATTATAAAAAAAGTTATTTATTGTTTAAGTTGTTTATTTTACAAAAAAGAAATCTGTGTAGGTATAGGTAATATAATTACCATGTCAACTTTTAAAACCGCTTCCTCTTTATTAATAGTATCTTATTGATTCTGTAGTACATCTTAATTTGGCCTTACATTATTTTAATAAGGTGTGTATGTATCTAATTATGTATGTATGTTTGTTTAAATGTAACATGCTGTGATGTATTGTAATAAAATCAAATAAAAAAATACATTCTTAACCGTTTATTCAATTACAATTAAAATCAGTAAAACAATTATAAATAAACGTTAATTATTATATTATACCATCTCAATTTACTTAAATAGTATATGTAAAAATGTATTCAGGTCAAATTAAACCTTAAATCGTAGCCTAGGATAATATTTTCACATAAATCCCTTGTTTAGTTTTCGTATACATACATGGTAAATGATCGTGTTCAGTATTCTCCTTCAATATCACATCGTCTTTACTCACGTGAAGGAATGCTTTGCAACCCTTACTAAGCTTTGAACAGCTGTATCTCGACCCACCATCACGAATGTGTCCACTCTTGAAGTATGTGTACTTCTTGTATAAAATCAGCCTATTTCCTCGTTCTAGAGTCATGTACTCAAATTGGGGCGGTATGCACGCGTACATACCTGAAATTAAGTAGTGAGGTATGTTATTTTATTACCGAATGACGAACGTAATTTAAGTCAATTAAAATTTAATACATTTATTTTTGTTAGATCTGCTAAAATATGGACGTATTTTTGACAGAAAACTCAGCTTTGCCACACTAGTGTGCCGATATTGCATGGAAATCCATTACCCACGATCGGA
Organism: Hofmannophila pseudospretella; assembly: GCA_947369225.1. NCBI lineage: Eukaryota > Metazoa > Arthropoda > Insecta > Lepidoptera > Oecophoridae > Hofmannophila > Hofmannophila pseudospretella. The sequence goes on along the minus strand of OX376321.1, from coordinate 3,082,318 downwards.
AGTACTGGAAATCAAGTCGGTAACTATTATTACGAATATAAACATACCAGACCTTCTAATCGAAAGATTTTATATAGGTACGTGATGTTATTTCACGACTAATATTTAAATAAAACAAAATCTCAATTTAATTAGAAAATACAGTTCTAAGTATTTAAAGACGTTATTATTACTTACAACCGTGTCTACCTCAACATGGAGATGGTTTTGATCGTCGTCGGTAGATGGCGCTATTCTTAATTAAACCACGTGTTTATCAATTTGGCGCCTGTTATCAATTATTAAAAAAAAACTTAAAATAGTTACATACCTATGTAATTATTGTTAAAAATCATAACTATAATTTTAATTAATTGAAAAGTGAACTTGTTTGAAAGTACAGTTTCGTAATTACGAAACTGTTAATAAAATTTTATTAACATTTTTATTGACCGTGGAAATTTCTTAAGAACGCCATTATGTTTTTAATAATTCACAGTTAATCACATTGCCATTATGTATTGTTGTTTATATATATGAGCGTAAAAAACACATTATTAATACTCCACCAGATGTTGTCGAAAAAGAACTAGGCGCTGTAAACAATTTACTACCGTATGAAAAACTGTATGCAGGTATCGTGCCTCAGTCATATATTTTTTATTTTATTATATTTCTTGCAGATCTAACAAAAAATGTCGTGTCTAACTCGTGAGGGAGGACAACTTGTTGCACTCGTCTGTCCACAACGCTCGCCTACGGCTCGTGTTGCGAACAAGATTCGTGATTCGCCAATGTGTTCTATCTTTCACTAGTTAGACAACCTACTATTAAATGATTATATATTATTTAATCATTAAACCTATGATCTACGTCCTCCCATTGTACAAAATTACGAGTCATAATAAATCTGAACAGACACATGAATAAAATTAACCTCTTGCTGACTTTGACGTAGTCAGGTTATTAATTAAATATAGAAATACTTACAACAGTTAAAAAAAACTGGCCAAACGCGAGTCGGACTCGCGCAATGAGGGTTCCGTTCTCAAAAGAAATATTATTATTTATAGTCATAAAAAAATATGAATGAATAATATAAATATAAATGAACACGGGGCTTAATCGCATCGGTGTATAATTAATTAAGATTGAGCCCCGTTTTCACAATTAAAAATGAATTTGTATAAATCGTGTAAGTTTAAAATCTCACATTCATACATACAATTTATGGTCCAATAAATAAATGTAGTGAAAATGAATTAAGTCAAAAACTATATAATTATATTGTAATAAAATGAAATAAAAATATATATTCTTAACCGTATATTCAATGACAATTAAAATCATTTATACAATTATAAATAAACGTAAATTATTATAACATCTCAATTTACGTAAATCATATAGGTAATAAAGTAGACAGTATTCAGATCGAAGTATGTAAACCTAGGATCGTAGCCCGGGATTATATTTTCACATATTTCCCTCGACTAGATTTCTTATACACAATGGTAAATTCAGTATTATCCTTCAATATCACAGCATCTTTACTCACGTAAAGGAATTATTTGCAACCCTTTCTAAGCTTTGAACAGCGGTATCACGACCCGCCATCACGAATGTGTCCACTCTTGCAGTATTTCATCTTTTTTTATAATACTTGGTACGTTATTCTCCGCAGTATCGGTAGATTTTGCTATTCCATGTTCTGACTGCATTAACCAGTATCTTATTGACGAATCTTTTAACCCAAGGGTATTTAAAAATGTGGTCTTACATACTTGAACACGTCCGGCTGTTGTACTTAAAAAGTATTGTTTACTTTCATTTCTCCGAGACTCTGTTTTCTTGGCTTGCTTTTTTTCACATTGCAGAACATGTGACATGATGTACTGCTTTCTTTGATCCCATGACATAGATTTCCAGAATGTCTTAAAAATTGTGTTTCGCTCCTCTTCTTTTAAATCTTGACAGCCACGAAACTTTGACTTTACACAAAAAGAGGAGGTACATCGTGAACCTATCTGACGTGCTGGACGTATGACATCATGCAGGACTTTAAAGCTATTACCTTTTGAATCTCTGCGATAGCCCATGTATTCTTTACCTTCCATACGTAGCTTTTTATTTTCATTTTTGTTACACGCTATAAGCTTTGCGAAACCTTTAGATTTTCTTTTCCTGTTAGACTGGAAATCTCCACATTCATCATCGGACGATTCTTGAGAGATATTTTCTTCGGGTAATGGTGCACGTGGTTCCCATAGCAAAGGTTCCTGGGACGTGGATGGAGGCTCCACTTCACCAGGTAAGGACTTCTTGTAATAAATCAGCCTATTTCCTCGTTGTAGAGTTAAGTACTCAAATTGGGGCGGTATGTAAGCGTACATACCTGAAAATAAGTAGTGGGGTATGTTATTTTATTAACGATTGAAGAACATAATTTAAGTCACTTATTTAAAATTAAATTATTATATATTATTTGATCATTAATCTATAGTCTACATCGCCCATTATACCAAATGACGAATTCTAATAAATCTCAACAGACACGTGAATAACACTAACCTTTTGTTGACTTTGACGTAGTCAAGTTACCTAATCATTAAATTATAGAAATACTTAGAACAGTTAAAAAAACCGGCCAAGTGCGAGTCGTATTTCAATTTTTTATTTCTAAAATCATAAGTATTTAGACTTCGTTTATTCTATCAGTACCTACTAGGTAATTACTTCAGATTTTTTTATCGTAAAAAAAAAGAATATATTTTTTTTAATTACTCAGAAAAGTATAATTTTTTTAAACTTCACTTTTTTTTTTTAAATTACCTATAGGAGATTATCTATGAGTTCGAATTATTTCAGATTTTTCGGCTTGCAAACTTCGGAGAAAAAGGATCGGCAGTAATATTTTGAACATTTTTGAATCATTTATACAATTATAAATAAACGTAAATTGTTATAACATCTCAATTTACTTAAATCATATAGGTAATAAGGTAGACAGTATTCAGGTCGAAGTATGTAAACCTCGGATCGTAGCCCGGGATTATATTTTCACATATTTCCCTCCACTAGTTTTCTTATATACACATGGTAAATGGTCGTGTTCAGTATTCTCCTTCAATATCACATAGTCTTTACTCACGTGAAGGAAAGCTTTGCAACCCTTTTTAAGCTTTGAACAGCTGTATCTCGACCCACCATCACGAATGTGTCCACTTTTGGAGTATGTGTGCTTCTTGTATAAAATCAACCTATTTCCTCGTTCTAGAGTCATGAACATACCTGAAATTAAGTAGCGAGATATGTTGTTTAATTACCGTTTGACGAATATGAATACGATAAGGCGTACTTTACTTTACTTTACTGACGTAAAGTGTATTTTACTTTACTTTACTTTATGATTTTAGTCAAATAAGAGTGATCTATGTCGTCGTTCATTGTCAAAAATGACGAATTCTATTAAATCTCGAGACATGTGAATACCATTAACATGTTTTTGATTTCGACGTGTTCAACTTAATAATTAAAATATCTAAATATAACGGTTACAATAGGAGCCAAGATCAAAATAGAGTAAATACTGAAAATAAATTTAATTCATAGTAATGGCTAGTGATGAGATCACACAAAAATAAACGGAATGGCATACTTTCACTTGTAATAGGAATAATATTACATATATTAATTCATTGTAATGGCCAGTGATGAGATCACATAACAATAAACGGAATGGCATACTTTCACTTGTAATAGGAATAATATTACATATATTAATTCATTGTAATGGCTAGTGATGAGATCACATAAAAATAAACGGAATGGCATACTTTCACTTGTAATAGGAATAATATTACATATATTAATTCATTGTAATGGCTAGTGATGAGATCACATAAAAATAAACGGAATGGCATACTTTCACTTGTAATAGGAATAATATTACATATATTAATTCATTGTAATGGCTAGTGATGAGATCACATAAAAATAAACGGAATGGCATACTTTCACTTGTAATAGGAATAATATTACATATACATTAATATATTTGTCATATATTAATGTATATGTTACATTTAATTATATATTAATATAACTTGTAAAATAGTTATTGAGATCCATAATTGCATTGATAAGTTGTGTGTGTGCTAAATAATTAATAACTAATTTCTGCATTGTGCTTCTGTATCGATAATATAAGCAAAAACATAATTATCTTCTAACATTATTATCTTCTAACATTATTCTTTGACTAGATTATACATTCCTTTTATAAGTACTTATATAATCACTAGCGATCGGAGTAGGTAGGGCTGTTTTTGGTACTTGCAAGCTGTGGTCATGATATGGATACGGCTTTCTTATAAACCATATTTGGATAATCCCGGGATTTCCGGAATTGAAAAAATCGCTGTAGATAGAGCTACTTTTGGTAATTCCAACCTGCGATCATCATACTATGGACATGCCATTAAAAAAAAAATATTAAAAAAAACCGGGATTTTCGGAATTTAAAATAAGACTAGAAGACTACTAAAGAAACCCGGATTTAGACATAAATACGCTTCACTCTGACGTCTACAGATGCCAATACTAACCTAGAACTAATCTAGCTTTTGAGGTCTTTGACCCCAAACAGCCCTACCTACACCGATCAGTGATAATCACTATACATTTTCGCCTAACAACAGATCTATTTACATTTGCAACATATTTACTATTTATATAACTGTTATTATTAAGTGTAATTTACAAATGGGACGGCCTTTGGTGTGGGACGCCACCTGCGTCGACACCCTTGCCCCGTCTCACCTTCCAGCCACTTCTTATAGAGCCGGCTCTGCGGCCGCTGCTGCAGAAACCCTCAAACGGCGCAAATATACCAATCTGGGTGAGACATACATATTTGAGCCGTTTGGGGTTGAAACATTGGGCCCGGGAGCGCACCGCGTCTTCAAGGACCTCGCAAAGCGCCTGGTCGACGCGTCAAAAGACCCAAGATCTGGCTCCTATTTGGCCCAGCGGATTAGCTTAGCTATCCAACGGGGCAACGCAGCCAGTCTCTTGGGTACACTGCCGGATGTGGGGGACTTAATCCAATTTTTTTATCTTTGGATTCCTTAGCCTTAGTTTAATTTTAGCTTTAGTATTATTTTAGTGCTGTATATTAATAGAATAAATAATCTTATATTAATTTACAAACAATATTAAATTAACTAGAAGTACTTATACACTGCATATTTAAACTACAGAGATTCTTACGTGCTATATACATTATTTTATTGCAATGTTTCTATAACACGATATACAAGCTCTATTTACGTATTATTCTGGGAGTACAATTTAAAAGCACATTTTATAAAGAGTCTTTTAAAAATCTTTATCTTACCACTCGGATAAGCAAAAACAAACATTTTCTCTATTGTAATCCGTAATATAAATATTTAGCATAGTAACACCTTTTTGAGATATGGTATATGAACTCACATTTAAATGCAGCACCGCCGTCTACACTCTTTACATATCTGGTTTAATTGTAGATAGGAGCGAATATGTTCTGCATACGTATAGAGTGGTTCGGGACAACACGGGTATGGTACGGGTAGTGTGGAACAAACTCTACCGCGCCCTCGCCATGTCCTACCGCGCTAAACTCTATCAAGTACCGCTCGCACACTCTCCGCCTCAAACCTTAACTGGACAGTGACACAGAACTATATGGTTTACGTGATTACAAAAATCTGTGCGACATTTATAATAATTGTGAAATTGTCCTGGTCTACTTAATTATTGCTTCACTTCACTGAGTTCTAATTTACGCTCGAATTAACTATGTCTATAGATTTAGTTTCACCATCACACATCCCGAGGATATTCGGCAAAATTACGTTTAACATCACAAATGTTTCATGATCACAGTCCTTGCGCCACCTTATTCCTCACGTCACTCTGTCCAACACAGTGATACCAAATCCATATAGTTCATCTGCTATTGCCGCTTTTGGGTTGATGTTCCAAACGGACCATGGGTATGTTCCATGTTACTCCTCACAATCGTGAGATCATCAGCTAAATGTAGATACGCCTTGCACTTATGCCAACGATTTTTGGTACAACCCCATCTAAATCCGCTGCGGGTTCTACTTTGCTTGTAGTATGTGAAGTTGTCATATACGAGACGCTCCTTCCCTCTTGATGTCATGAAGATATTCACTGTAAAGAATATATTTATTGAATTTGTTTTTTTATAGACCGATTGTGTGCATAATACAAAACGTAAATAGTGCAACACTATCTTAAATCTAATAACAAGCGAGTCCACTAGAAAAATAATAATGAAAATAATTACTCACTTTTTGCGGTTATAATAGAAAGGTTTTGTTTTTTTCGAATTTAAAAAAAATAACTTTTTGCACTAAATGAAATTATTTATTTTCAAAAACTACAAACTACAAATACTTCTACAAAACTATTTTATTTTTGTTATAGAATTGAAATCAAATATACCAAATCTGAGTTAGTAAACTCTTATTTAATGTGTGGTTAGTTTATAAAAAACTAGATTTTCCCAGTACACACAAGAGGATAAAATTATTATAGTAATTATTATACTTAGAAATATTAATAAGTACCTACATAATTATGATTAGACTTAAATAATATACTATTTCACGGGTTTTTACTGTATTTTATTAATTACGACCGGTTTCGTTTACACATCTTCAGTTCTTCAGGTAGATGTGTAAACGAAACCGGTCGTAATTAATAAAATACAGTAAAAACCCCGTGAAACAGTATATTATTTAAGTCTAATCATGTACTACAAGTTTCACCAAATACCAACAACCGCAAGTATTAACCGTACCTACATAATTACTTACGTTATAATACTTAGATCAGAGTGTTACTGACATTTAGCTACATTCAGTTATGTACGCGAAAATATCTGATTGTCGTGATTGATAACATTGGTGCGTTTTAACTTGCGTTTTGTGCGTTGGATTCTATAGACACAATGTCATATGCATCTAACGTAAGTCGAAAGCCTTCAGGGCGACTTGGGCCACTTCCTAACTTGTCAATTTCCAAAGTTGACCACTTCATATTTCGTCTACTCCTATAACGTCATTTTCCTAAATTGTCATCTTTCAAATCCTAATTCGTCCACTTTCTTAAAAGTCCATTCCTAATTCGTCCACTTAACAAAAAGTCAATTCCCTATTCGTCTATTTAGTTTTAGTATGCATACCTTCCTCCGGCTCGGACCTTGGGCTACTTCCTAATCCCTCGCCTAACAAATCCTAACTTTGGAAATTGACAAGTTAGGAAGTGGCCCAAGTCGCCCTGAAGGGTCGAAAGCACAAGATGAAACGCACCAGTGTAATTAATTACATTCATTTAAATCTAGGACCTATTCTAAGAAAAAAATGCTGAACATGAATATAATACTAGGTATTTTTGTCACTAAATCTACCTAAGCAAAACCAACCACCAAAGATTACTTACTTATTATACCTATATAATAATATTGTTCCTATGAACTTGAGACAGAAGCTTAAGGCTTCACAAAAATTCTTATCAAGTATTAATACAATTGCGACGTAAGTATATTAGACGCTTTTCTTGTAAGATCATAATACTAATAATAAGTTTCATAAATCTAATAATAAGTTGTGGATTATAAATTTGATTATGATTATTATCTTTTGTTTTAGGGTAAGTCCAGTAGGATAGATGCCCGAAATTAAAAAAAAACTCATACTTAGAACAATACGCGGTAACCAGATATACAGTAAATCGAAAGCGCACTCCCCCCACCCCTTTGTGCTACGCGGACTGTAGCGGGCAGCGCATGTATCCTGAGTGACGGAGCGTAACATATTTTTGACGACGATAATTAGTGAAAAATTATTTTGCGTTAATGAAAACGTTGCAAACTTTTTGGACAGTAGGTGAAATATTATAATGTCAGTTCCGTGTGATAAAATGCAGTGTTAATTACATGTTATGGTTTATGTTTGTGTTTACTTTCAAATTCTTATCAATGACTTCTATAATGACAAAGACATCTATGCTCTAAAAAAGGGATAGATGCCTCAAATTTTGTGGGTATAGATGTCCTTAGGCGAATCTATTAAAAATTGGATACCGAATGAATTTGACAAAAATCGAAAAGAATTGATAAAATCGGATTGATTCTACAAAAAATTACAAATTCTCGAATTTACACGATTTTATTAGTTTTTGTCGTATTTATCCGAATGTTTTTATTTTACTCGATTTTTTCAGTTTTTTTTTTCAAGTGTTGTCGAATTTACTCGATTTTACAATTTTTGTCGAATTTAGTTGATTTTACAATTTTTGTCGAATTTGTTGGATTTTATCCGAATTTTTCATTTTTTGTTGAACCCCTGTGACTTGGGTTGTTTTTTAAATCAGCTGTCATAATTCTTTGGCACATTTGTTGTACAATGTACTTTTCTTCAAAAAGGCATCTATTCCTCTGAAAGGCATCTATCCGAACGACAATTTTCTCAACTGGCCATCTAATCTAACTGGGGGGCATCAAGACTGACAAAAAAAGGGATTTTTAAAATGATTATAAAACTGATTATTTGTTATATTTAACAAATATTTTTATTAATAATGAAAGTAGAAAGACCACACATATACTCAGCAGGTTTCCAACTACAGTAATACCCCGCTTTACGCGACCCCGTCTTATGCGGATTCGTTACAACGCGAATTTCAAATTTCGCGCTAAATTGCCCCGCTTTACGCGATTTCCTGCAAACACTGACTGGGATATTCCCCACAAATTAATTTCTTGTGCGACTTGCCTTCTAAAATGTTTGCCTTTGCGACTTGCCGTCTTTACGTTGGCTCTCCAGGTATGACAGAGATAAGTGACGATGTTTGGAAAAGACTTTAGGCGTGCATTTTCGTAAAACCAACGCTCAAAATGTATCACCTAGTATTTTGCAATAAATTAAATTGATTTTGTATGTTTATGTATTGTTTTTGAGCAGACCCCGATATACGCGAATTTCGATTAACGCGATTTTCTCTGCAACGTATCCCTCGGGTAAAGCGGGGTATTACTGTATTATAGTGTAAAAAGCCCAGAGGGATTTCAAAAAGTGAGGCAACCATGCTGGACTTACCCTATTTTCTTATTTCACTAGGTTTCTCAAATCTAACATAATAAATTTAACGTACAATATCTTAGTTTACGAGTAGTTTACGACTATTAATATTTACTTTACTTTTTTTATTAGTTAGCTAGGTTTGTCAAGTTTTGTCATAAAAGTTGTGGAATATCAATTAGATTACGATTATAATCATTTACTTTATTTTTTATTTTACTTTTTTAATACCTTCGTTGATTACAACTGGAATTATACACTGTTGTGACATATCAATGAGGTCATGTATGTTAGGCGGTAAAGACGTGTGATTGTGGTTTTGTTTAAGCTTCCTGATAGTTCGTTCGTGAGTGACATACATATTAGCGCGGCACCCAATGTTGTATCTGTGACATCGGTATCTGAATCCATCCACTGACTTCGTGTGCTTGTAATACAAGAAGTTATTGTACAAGATCGCTCTGTGTCCGTTGAAGGACACCTCTGAAAAGAAATAAAATCTTTAGTGCTGTAATGAGAAATGCGATGGTATTATAATACTAAAGACTACCATAACTGTAATATATTAGACTAGACACCCATGTCATTTATGTTTTCATTTTTATACTATTCTGACTGAATTAATAAATAAACTTACAAGGTCAGGTAATAAATCGAAATGGAAAAAGAATATATTTATTTTATTAAACATTTACATGACTTACACTTGAAATTTACATGACTTACACTTGAAATTTACATGACTTACACTTGAAATTTAGACCGATACGACTCCGGCGCCAGGATTTAATTTCAAAATAATTAGGTACAGTACATACTGGTATAGGTATAGTATATATAGTGGTATAGGTACTATACCACATCCACCACAGGCTTGATAAGGACCATTAATTACTTATTAATTTTATTTATTACAATTTTATACTTATAATTAAACATAAAAAATATCTAATAGCATCATTAAACCTTTAATGATAATTCTGTGGGTCCGGTGAATAACGGTCTAAGTCGACTTATATTGAAAATTAATTTCTTATTTCTTATACAGTTTTCTGTTCTGTATCGAACGATGTAAGAGAATCTAACTTATCTTTAAAACAAAGAAGAGAATTTGGTAAAATGGTTTAATTTGAAACAAATCAAAAACAATCTTTTTTTTTTAAACTTTTTACCCATCTAGTAAAAGTCCAACTTTTTGAGTTATACCCTTATTCACCGGACCCACAGAATTTAAAGTAGGTAACGGAATATTACATTTACCGACTGCTCTAACGGTGAAGGAAAACATCGTGAGGAAACCTGCATGTCTGAGGAAATTAAAAGTTTCTGAAGGCGTGTGAAATCCACCAATCAGCACTGGGCCCGCTCGGTGGATCATGGCCCGTACCTCCTTGTGCATGGGAGGCCTGTGCCCCAACAGTGGGGACATTTTAAGGCTGATGATGATGATGATGAACGGAATATTACAAATAACTTTCTGACAAAATACAACACTAAATGTATTACAAGAAGATTACGATTTAATACATTATTATTCTTTTTTTATATATTTTTTTGGTACATGCACGAATACATCTGCGCTATTAACCTGAGGCTTAATATCCCTGTCACACAATAATGGCTCACTATCTTTGTCACACAATAATGGCTTACTATCTTTGTCACACAACAATTTTATCACAATACGCTCGTGATTATGCACATTATTAATTTTCTTCACGGTGTTGTCCTCTCTGAAATGAATGTACGCCTTGCATTTTGTGTGATGGTGACTTGGACATCGGTACCGGACACCGTTCTTTAGATTGACGTGTTTGTAGAATATGTAGTGGTCGTACATGATTCCTCTTTTACCGTTCACAATTACTTCTGAAAAAAAAGAGGGTGTGTGCTTATGACACGATAGAAGTGAAAACTTACAAAAAAAAACACGCAAAGCACGACTTAGATCTCCATAGAGAAATAAACAATGAAACGATGCACTCCTTGTTAGACAGTAAACGTGGCTGATGACGACTAGAGCCGAGTATACACGATTCAGCGTCAGCGACCCGAGCGCACTTGATGTCGAATGGAGCCGAGTATACCCGACTCAGCGTCACCGACTCGAGCGTGACGGTTCAGTTTGGTACACTGTTCCGAAAGAGCGCAAGGTGCGCCTAAAGAAGTTTTCACTTCACAAAATTACAACAGAATGTAATGCATTTAGATAATCTAATATCGTTCAAAAACATTAAGTTTGAAATCGCTCGCCGCTGCCGATGGATAAGCTTACTCTATAGAAATTGGCAGAGGCGAGCGGGCCTGTGGCCTGTAAATAAATCGAGCCTATCATGGTTTCGGTCTGCGTAAGTTTCAAAATCGCTGCAAGGTGCTAAAGACGTCAAATACGTAGTAATCCTTACCCTAGACCCTACCGCGCGTTCGCTATACATTGCGGCATACCTTGCGAGCGCTCTCTATCCTAGCGAGCGCACGGTATAGAAAATATCAAGCCATATCCGTGTGCTTGAAAGTAGGGATGTTACGGAACTTCGACTCCGACTCCGAAAGGTAGAAACTTCCGATCCCGGACTTCCGAGCCGAAGTTGGAGTCGAAGGTGTAAAATCAACACCTCCGACTCCGATAATTTTGAATCGGAGGTTATACCGAAGATTTGTGAGCAAACATATTCAAATATCAATATTTAATTAAATAGTGTAGGACTACATAATGGAATATGTTTTATTGCCGCAAACGTCATCATAAAAAATATTGACCAATATTTTAGTTCAGCTATAAAAATTAAAGAACGGTTTAACATTTGAACTTCTTCTGAACATATTATCCTCCGACTTCGACTCCGGTTCCGACTCCGATAAATCAAATTTAAAACCGACTCCGGTTCCGGTAAAACCACCTCCGTAACATCCCTACTTGAAAGTAGCTCTAACCAACCGTCTCTACATTAAAAATTCACGTCTAAAATAGGATCAACGGGACACCTGATGGTAAGTGATCACCGTCACCCATAGATATAGAACTTCAGAACTACTAAAAAACTAATAAAGAAATGTGATTATTCGGATCTAAATTATATTATCGTTAACATTTATGAACGCACTATGCTCATCATATAGTCATGTTTGTTTATATCCTGCGACGATAATGGTTTTAGCTTAGTGGAAGGAAGAGGTTCAATATTCCAACGTTTGTGGTTGTGTTCATCATTAATTTTCCTTAAGGTTTTGTTATCAGTGACATAGATGCAGGCTCGGCAACCAGTGTAGTGTTTCGGGCATCGGTATCGGTGACCGTCCTTAACTTTGACGTGTCTGTAGAAAATGTAGCGTTTGTATAGAAACGCTAGTTTACCGTTGACAGAGATCTCTGAAAATAATTATTGACATTTATACCTTGACCAGGATCTAAAAAAGCATCACTATTGCGGAATTAAATGGTACTTATCTTTCCTTATGATAGCCACACACCACCAATGAACCACCACCATACATAGAGTCATTAAAAATCGTATTCAGTGCCCCAACAAAATATAAATGCATACTTATGCGACTATAGGGTATAACATTTAATCGTAAGAAATAAACTACAACATCTTATCTTATCTTATGATAGGGGGCCGGGAATAACCCCAGCGGCACTTCGACCCTTGAGGACCTTGGGCCTACCCCATTTTACACACTGGTTATCTCAGTGTGTAGGTTTCCTCGCGATGTTTTCCTTCACCGTTAGAACAGTCGGAAAAAGTACGTAAGTCAGCTGGCAAAATAGATCAGGTAACCATTTTCGGTCCCTGATTGTACAACACTTGTTAACAAAATTATAAGGTAAGTAAGTAAAACACTACTTAAGTACTATTTGGGAATAGGCAAGCAACGATCACGTCATATTCCTCTGAATGTCCCATTCCCCGAATTGACGACTTCTTTTGTGAACAGTGAAAGACATACCAAGCTTTACTCAGTGGAACCCTGTCGCAATAAGTTTTTGTATGATTCCTTGATATTCTTATGAAAGTGTCAAATTCGTTAAAGCGACAAGATATTAAAGCAAGGTATAGCCTGATGTGTTGTCCACTGGACTGGTGTAGGTAGGGTACTATAATTTTGTTATATCACGGGTGATATTGGTGTCGAGTGCTCTGCTTGAGTATTTTACAGATTCGGCACATCAGACGTTAAGCAGCACACATCACTCATGTACAAAAGAATCTATAATAGATTACCAAAATCTATAAGGCAATTACATTTAATATCATTTAAAAAAAGATTAAAAGACTTTTTGACTGACAAATGTATAATATTTATAATATAAATGAATTTTTGTAAATAATGTAGAATTAATGTAATTTTTGTTTAAATTTGTATTCCAATAATGGTAGAAAGTAGTAGGACTATCTTTCTTTCTTTCTTTCTAATTCTTCTATCTGTTGTTAGTTGTTGCCTGTAAGAGATCGCTCTAAGCGATAAGGCCGCCTTTGTACACTTATTCTAAGTTTCCTTTCCGATGTAAATTTCTTATGTGCAATTTATTGCACACAAGTGATTAATACTTTAGATTAATACTTTAGTATTAATCTATCTATCTATCTACTTTCAACAAATACATTTATCTTTATCTTTAGGTGGCCATAAATATCAGCACCACAGATATAGTTGGTCAATCAAATTTTAACATACGCCCCATTAGCTGTTGTTTTGTAAATTGGAGCTTTGTGATTATGCTCCTTGCTGTGCACTCCGGGGACGTTTAAATCCTTGTCCAGGTGGATGTAGGACTTGCACAGACTAGTCCTGGTACAGATCCACCTGCGGGCTGTCCTTCCACGCACCAATTGCTTCTTGCAATACGTATAGCGGTTTAGTAAAAAGTACTTCTTTCCGTTTGTTGTACATGCACAGATAGATAGTAGATGTAGATAAATAAATACCTATAGTACCGTGTTATTGGAATAAAGAACAAAATACTAGAGATGCCACGAATATTCGGCTACTATTCGGTATTCGGCCTATTCGGCCACTTTTTTTGGTATTCGGTATTCGGCCGAATAGTGCGTACTATTCGGCCGAATACCGAATACAAAATCATGAAAAAAAAAACACATATTACTCAAGATTATATGTATTCTATTACCAAATTACAATACTTTAGTAAGTAAAATTGATCAATGGTAGGATCATATAGGCGATTTTTTATTAATTGGTGTCATTTTGTAAACCTTTTAACGAACAAACAATTGAATAAGAACTATTCTCTGCACAATATTAATGTTTTATGTATTACTAGCGGCCCGTCCCGGCTTCGCACGGGCATTAAACATTACATTTAGATTTGTTAATTTTAACACATTCATAATAATAATAATAATATAACACACATATTCACTCCTTTTTGCGTCGAGCTCCTAAAAAAGAGTAAATTAAAAAAAAAAGAGTGACGCCCTACAACGCATAAGTAGCCGAATGGAGTTTATTTTTTCAAAGTTTTAAACTCGTGATATCTTTTGAATGGAATGTCAGAATCAAATAATTCAAAAAGTAATATAAAGGTATTGAAGCAGTCTTAAATAATAAATCATTTATTTTGATAAGGTACAAATAAAGAGCTTTTTGTAGCGGTGGTATTTTAATTTCTTTTTTTTATTATAAAAAAAATGCTTATTGTGACATGACTATAATAGTTAGAGACACGCTGCCGCTGATTTTTTTGTTGATAATGGTGTGTTCTAAAAAAATGTTATATATCATTTTGTTCTATCATCAATAGTTTTCGCAGCGTACGCGATGTAAGGAAGTTTTTTTGATATTTTTTACACTTTATCGTAATTTAAGTAAGGATCCCCATTTTTTTTGAAAATGAAATATAGCCTATGTCACTCAGGAAAAATGTAGCTTTCCAACAGTGAAAGAATTATTCAAATCTGTTCAGTAGTTTCGGAGCCTATTCAATTCAAACAAACAAACAAAAAATCAAACCTTTCCTCTTTATAATATTAGTATAGATTATGATCTGACAAAGCGTACCGTGACGTGATTTACTCGCAATTGAAACAAATACCCGCCCATCGCTCCCGTATGAAACAGGTTGCGGCCTGCCTATTACGAGTTTACGCCCTCGGCAACCATGTATTATGTGACGAATATTCTGCGCTTCGGCCGACAGCGTTGCCGAATATTCGGTATTCGGCCAAATCACTATTCGTGGCAACTCTACAAAATACTCTCCATACAAATCAATAAGCTAATCGGTGTAAATTGAGTAGTCGATTTTTTTGAGAATTGACAGAAGTTTCTTAATAGAAATTGTTTAAAGTTTCTATTTAGTTAGTTGGAGTCGCCCTGCAAAGTTTATGAAGAAAGAGAGAGAGAACATTGAACGAAATAAACATAAGAAACAATAAGTTGGCATAATACATATATTTTTAAAACGAAAGTGATGTAAGAGTAATATAACCAAACATACATGTATTTCCCGAAACCTACAACCTTGGGATCTTCAATGCCAGAGTGAATAGGCATTTACTGGACCCGCATGCTCTATCGTCGACCTCATCGCCGCTTACCATTAGGCTAGATCGAGGTCAAATGCGGGTTTAGTAGTCAATAAAAAAATAAAAATAAATACTTAAATACTCGTACCTACTTGTGAACAGATAAAATGAAAATATATCTTTTCAGCCTGCTTTGTTCCATCAAAACATAACATACGAATACGGGTTTCATTGTCTTCAAAGTAATTATACAGAATTAATGTGTTAAAATAAAAAAAATGTCCCATTTCTTCGGGTTTGCATTTATGATATTTTACAATATTTTCCTGACTGCATGCGTATATATTTAGGCGGAGGGTGGTTGTGGGAATAATTTCCTCTCAAGATGAGAAAATCTTTAGTAGCACGCACGAAGGCTCTGCAGGTGTTCGTATTCTGGTTGCAGCTCCAACGTCCGCCATCTTTCATTATATGTTTCTTATAATACGAGTAACCGCTTACTATTAACAGCTGCTTGTTATTTACAAGCTCTATTAATTCGCCTCTAAGACCTGGAATATAAATATAGACTTACTAAAATCCGCCGGAAATACATATCTGTGGACGTCATAGTCCAGCGGCTACGGTATGTGTTGTTACGCTCACACGCATTTCCGTATATGAGTGAACAAGATGGATTTAAATGTCGTTGCGATTTTTGCATGTCGATACTCGATACGTGCTATAATCGCTACCCCAGGTCCATAGATATTTCCGATGGGTTATTATAATTACTCGTCAATATAAACGTATTAAATCCGCAACTATAATTATTACTCGTAGGTTAAGTTTTACAAAACTTATTACGTACAAATATTACAAAATTTCAAATTAAAACATGGAGAATTAAATAAAATTAACAATATAAATTGCTTATAAGTAATTTATCACAATATATTTTAATGTAATTTTCTGTTGTTATCACAATTCATATAATTTACATATGTTTTATTTTCTAAAGGTAATGAGTGTGCCCTAGAATATTGAAATGTACCATGATGCGAAATTTTATGTGAACACATTTTTCCATAGCTTTTTCCATAACGTATGTACATTATAATAGTATCTATAATAATTATAGTATAACTGCAATTTATTGTAGGTTGATTTGCTTGCTTGCTTATCGTATGGTTAGTGGCCAACCAATTTGTCAGAGTTGTTCAGGCCGCCCGTAGGCATCTGACATGGCTTAACGACTGCTGTCGAACGACAAAAACCGGGATCGACTGCTTAACGTGCTCTCCGAGGCACGGAGGAGCTCAGATGAAATATGCCACTAGCGGTCACCCATCCAGGTACCGACCACGTCAACGTCGCTTAACCTGCACGATCATTTTCGGACCGTGCTCGCAACTAGGCTACGAGCTCCTAATTATTGTAGGTGGTAAGTGCATATGACTTACATTCTGTTGCAGAATTTCTGATGTAAAGTAGCAAATCTTACATTGTTGTGTTTCGATTTGCAGGGTAAAAGAGACAGCGTAATACCGGCACATGAGGCACTCCATCTACAGACAAGTCTTCTAGGTTATCAGCGCATCGAAAACCCTCCAATAACATTTATTAAGGTGGGATGGGTGGGATCACCTGTCGTAGAACCGACAAACACTGGGGTAGACGAGTCCTGGAGTGGAGACCGCGTTTGGGCAAACGTAGTGTGGGACGCCCCCCTGCTAGATGGACAAGGTGGCTGGCAACGACTGGATGAGAAGAGCCGAAGGTCGGGCTCAATGGCGCGCCCTGGGAGAGGCCTATGTCCAGCTGTGGACTAGAGTGAACTGCTGATGAGGTGGGATGACTATGGGCGACGATATTTACCGACAGCTCTAACGGTGAAGGAAAACATCGTGAGGAAACCTGCACACTGAGATGACCAATGTGTAAAATGGGGTAGGCACAAAAGTTTCCCGAGGGTCGAAGTTCCGTTGGGTTATTCCCGGCCCTCTATCATAAGATAAGATGGGTAACGATGACCACTTACCATCAGTTGGTCGGATAGCTCGTCTGCTCCTATTGTAATTAGTATGAATGAATGAATGAATGAATACTCTTTATTGCACAAAATTAGTGTGATACAATGCGTACAAAACGATTAATACAATCTAGGCGGTCTTATCGCAATTACTTACCTGTTTAAACCTTGATATATTTCCCACACGCAGCTTTAACGAATCGCGGTTTGTGATGGGAATGATCATGGCACCATTTTACTACTTGAAGATCATCATTGACATGAACATATGATTTGCAGGTTTTATTATTGGTACAACACCATCGGGTTAAATCTATTCGCAACATTTTATCTCTTTTGTAATACGAGTAACCGTTGAAAATCATAATCGTTTTGCCTGTCATTAATTCTACAACTCGTGCTTGATTATTATTGTGGGAACTATCCGTTATGAATTCTTCTTTGTCTGTAAGGTAAAAATAATTAATAATTATTATATTATCTAATAAATAAAAATAATTAATAAATAAAAATGTACTTTAAGGTGAACTTAAAGGAGGAGGGAAGGCCTTTGCCCAGCAGTGGGACAGCCTATAGGCCATTTAAAAAAAAAGTACTTACAATAAAAAAATTGATTTGTTAATTCCATAGTATGACCGTGACTCTCACCGACTAGGATAAATCAAGGATATATGCCCCAGTAGGATAAAAATCCCAAATTCAAATACTCCTACTTAAAACAATACGTGGTAGTCAGATATACAGTAAATCCATTTTATTCGTTTTTGTCCAATTTATCCGAATTTACTAGATTTTTGAGTTTTTTTCTTTTGTCGAATTTATCCGATTTTATCCAATTTTTGTCGAACTTTAGAACTGTTGAGCCGTAGATTGATGCGACCGTTAGAACGGGAGTAGAACTCAACTGTGAATAATCGCAATATTTTATATTAAATGTTAAAAATCACCATATGAAAGTATTAAAGTGAATTATTATACGCTACAATACTCACAGAGAGAAGCCGACAGAAGAATTCAGCTAGGTTGGGCAGCATTTCGGAAGTTACGTCACATCTTCTCGTCGCCCATACCTCAATGTCTAAAGACAAGAGTATTTAACCAGTGCGTCCTACCAGTAATGACCTACGGAGCCGAAACGTGGACACTGACGGTGCGACTGGTTCACAAATTGAAAGTCGCTCAGCTTGCTATGGAAAGAGCTATGCTCGGAGTATCTCTGCTGGATCGAATCCGAAATGAGGAGATTCGGCATAGAACAAAAGTCATCGACATAGCTCATAAGATTAGCAAGCTGAAGTGGCAGTGGGCCGGTCACATCTGTCTCAGAACCGATAACCGCTGGGGTAGACGAGTTCTGGAGTGGAGACTGCGTTTGGGCAAACGTAGTGTGGGACGCCCCCTGCTAGATGTGGCTGGCAGCGACTGGATGAGAAGAGCCGAAGTACGGGCTCAATGGCGCGCCCTGGGAGAGGCCTATGTCCAGCAGTGGACTAGAGTAGGCTGCTGATGATGATGACAATACTCACATTTGAGAAAATGTAGGACAAAATGACTATCATCATGCAACATCAGTGTACTAAGGTATCTACAAAATGTAGAATGCCTATATTCATGCAAAGAATGGAACGCGATAATAGGTTTACCAAATGAAGTGCCAATACTATAGTATTAAATTTTAATGAAGTTTAATGATGTAAGTCTAAGTACAGTACCTATATAAAACTAATTCAATAAAGAATTGTAGAAAGACAATATAAAGCATAGTAAAAGTAGCAAATATAAAAAAAATATGTAAAGGAGATGATAGTGATACTTGAAACAAAACTACGAGGCAGTTTGTTATTTGCCTTATTATCATTAATTCACGTTGTTAAATCTATGATGTACGCTGTTGATTTCCCAATAAAATCAAAATAAAATAAATTATAAAATATTATCACCAGTACTACCAGAATTAAGATTAAAAACAGTCTTAAATGTTT
The DNA here is from genome assembly GCA_947369225.1 of Hofmannophila pseudospretella. Taxonomy (NCBI): domain Eukaryota; kingdom Metazoa; phylum Arthropoda; class Insecta; order Lepidoptera; family Oecophoridae; genus Hofmannophila; species Hofmannophila pseudospretella. Next base: position 3,062,700 of record OX376321.1, on the reverse strand, counting down.
AAAGTCTAAATTCGAGACCGAAATTACAATAAAACCTTTCACATCACTTCTCATCCGCATTTTAACTGTAAAATGGAGAAAGTGATTTTAAGATAATCTCACTATATCACAATTCTGGCCTAGAACGCTAAGTGCCATAGCTGAATGAGATCAGATTTATTTCATTACCTACTTGTTGAGACAAGAATTAAAAATAAGTACCTACCACAAACATGCAAAACTTATCAATACTTACTAATGTTAAAATATCACACAAAACCAAACTTCTGAAAATGATTTAAAAAATGACACAAATACCTATTAGTAAAAGGAATTATACCTACTTGAAAACGATTATGTTACAATCACAACATTTCAAAAGACAATTTAATAGTTATTTCCGTAATTTTTTTTACCATTATCATCGAAATCACTACATATCAATACTATACAGCTACCTACATATACAAGCTCTTCAATGGTTATTTTTCACATATAATGATTGACTATTTTAATATTGTGATGTGTCAATAAACTAGTAAGTATAGAGTTTAAGTTAAAATACAAATATACTTTATTGCACACCCGGGACATAAACAAAACATAAAGAGAGGTACAATACAATGTGCAGAAGGCGACCTTAGCGCTTTAAAATGTTTGACGTTATCATTTTACATACAAATTTGTAAGCGATAAAGCCGCCTTCTGCACATTGTATTGTACCTCTCTTTATGTTGTATGTTATGTTTATGTCCCGGGTGTGCAATAAAGAATATATGTATTTGTATTTGTTCTTACCTTATAAAACTAATACATATTACTGAGTATCGAACATGCAGAAGACCAATTAAAACAGTTTTAGCAAAAAACACAATTACAGCAAAATTAAGTAAAAATATAGAAAACACAAAACTCTTATATAGCCTGATTGTAATCAATAGACATATGGTAATCAAATAGAGGAGGTGGTGGGCCAGCTAGCACAGCAATATCAATAGGATTATCACCAACATTTTTCTTAATTTTCAATGTCTTCTTTACTTTATTAACTTCTTTCCCCATTTTTGCTTTTTCCTCTTCAGATTTAGGTTTCTTGGTACTAGGAGGATGGTTGTGATTGGTGTTAGCTTTGACGACTTCTAGCTTGTCGGTGATGACGAGATGGGCTCTGCATCTCCATCTGGAGCCACATGCGGTGCAACTCCAGCGGTAGGCGTTGGCCCTGGCTTTCTGCTGCTTGTAGAAGGTGTAGTTATTCAGTCGAAGGTTGACGCGGCCATTTGGGCGAAGGTAGAACTCAACTGTGGAGATTTAACAAGTTTAGTTTTGGTAAAACTAGTAGTACTAGTACTTATACCACCACCATAAAAATTTCACCAAGACCTTACCATTGGTAAAATCTTATATAATTGTTTCACATAAGTATATAGCTTCGCTTAACAGTGCTAGTCAAGCCAAGCAAAAATTTCAATTTAACGCTTATGTAATACGTATCATATGATGTTGACGCAACCGCAGTGCTCTATTATGCTCCAAATGGTTGAAAATTAATAAATATACAATATATACAATAGAATATGCAATATCTGTATGACCCAATGGTTAGCTGGTAGAAAATGCGGCATGGCATTAAGCTCGTTTTTGTGCATTAAAGTGTTTAATAAATAAATACATATGACTTTACTAGTCAATAATAAACATTCTAATTATTCTTTAAAATTTATTAAGTCTCTTACAAAGTAACTTATATTATAAAATAAGTAAAATACATTTTAAGGCAAGTAAAATGCTTTATAATGATTAATGTATAGTAGTAAGTTTTATTTCTTAAGAAACATAAGATTAAAGTTATTTAAATATACGATTGATGTAAAATTAAAAATGATGAAAATGATATTAAATATGTCTGATTTAAAGAACTCTACAAAACACCTCTGTATATTTATCTACATCTAAGATCAATTGTGGCTGAACTTAAAACTAGAAATATGTATCAAAATATTTACATTACACCAAATTATATTTCGAGATTGTGCAATACTCAATTTCTATTTTCTAAATTACAATGTTAATTCTATAAAGCTTATCTAATATAAGGCAATATTATATTTTGAGGATATATTTCTCTAAATCTAAAATCCAACACGGCCTTGTACGTTAGCAATCTTTAATGACGATAGAACTCGAGATGGTCTCGGTAAGTCCTTTTCTGCTAATAAGTTTCTCTGTGCCTGCAAAGAGCAAAATAATAACTTATTAAATATTCTAGTTATGAGGGTAGTGTGATATATTGTTTTCTTTATTCATCATCAGCCAAATTTCATTCATTCTTTTACTAAGGGCATGCGTTGATTTATGGCATGATTCACGCTTCGTGTCCAGAATTGGTGGATAACGCTAATTTTTATTTCTTCATAAGTGAACAGAAAGTTCGGAGAAGAACTAAACTGACCGACATAGATCGTATAATATCCCAAAAGAACTAGAAGTGGGCGGAGCATATTTGCCGTGGATATGACGGTCGCTGGGGGCAAGAATGTCGACCACCTGCGAGATGGGCAGATGACATAAGAAAGTCTGCTGGAGGAAATTGGATTGGATAAGCCCAAGACCGTAGAGAAAGGCATGCATTAGAGGAGACTTACATTACATCCAGCAGTGGATGGACACCGGTTGAAGAGAGAGACAACTGGAAGTGTATTTATTGTGGACAATATTTCTTTCATACAAACAGGTTGCCTCACGATGCAATTCACTATTATTAGGTAAATACAGAGTCAGATTTTTAAACTTACTTCCGCATTCTTAATGCTTTCCAGGAAATATGTCGACGGAGGATGTGAGTGCTGCGTATGGGCCCTGACCACCAACATCTCCTTGGTCACATGTAGGAAACCTCTGCAGGACCTGGATCCCATCTGAGTGCAGCTCCACCGGAACCCGTCACGAAGCAACTTGTGCTGGTAGTAAGTGTAGCCGTTGAGCATCAGCAGGTCTTTGCCTTTGCGGCCTTTAACGAGAAGCACTGAAAGCGGTAAGTGAATTGAATGTCTAGTTGTAGAGCAGGACATATCTGCTAATATTCGATAGTATCCACAATCGAGCATTCGACTATTTGATAATTCGCAAATAAGCGTTGCGAACAATCAAAGATTACACATACTTACCGCTGAATGTTCGATTTTTTATGTTTAAAAGTGAAATCTATGTAATGATTAACGTGACTGTTGTAATGTAATGCTCGACTTCGAATATTAATATGTGAATGTTCTCGATCTGTATGCAGTTAAATTCTTATGTTAAGTGTTAGATGGTGGATAAAATAAAACTATAAGAAGTTGTGTTGACTTGAATTGGTTCTGGCTAACATGCACGCGGACAAAATATACCACTATAGATAGGTCCTACCTTATTGGAATACAAGGGTTGTTCACGAATGAATACAAAGGTAGAAACACAGCATTTTACATTAAAATGTATATTAAAACACACAGACTTGGTAACTTTATAGATAGAGGTATATAATAAGTACATGATGAAACAAAATACTTACACTTGTTTTGTTAACTTTTTGAAATTAAACACAAATGTTTTTGGCTTCCCATTGAAATCGATCCGCTCATCAGTATAAACTGTATAGTTCGGAGAATTATTTATTAGTTAATTAAGTATTGATCGTAATGTTAATCAGGGGACAGATACTACAAGCACCCTAGTGTGGGGTTCAAAGGGGTGCTTGTTAATGGTGTAAAAGTACGTTTTGAACAAATATTTTTTTAATATAAGTAAATTACTGCTCAAAATGGCTCATGCGTGTGATTCTCATTGAATCTCTCAAATAATCCCTCTTGATTCAACACCATAAACGCATTGCAAGACTTTGAATAATGTTTAGTGCACTGCCAGCGAACACATCCGCCCTTCAGCGAGTAGTGTCTGAAGTACTTGTGATTGTTGTACATCGCATACATTTTGCCGTTGTTCATGATGAAATTAACTGTAAATTATAATAACACGTTAATTCCTTGCTTATCTGTGTCATATCGACATGCACAAATCGAAACGACATTGTAATCCATCTCGTACACTCACATCGGACATCATATGTGTGAGCGTAACAAAACAACACATTTCGTAGCCGCTCGACTATGCATTCGAACGTGCCAGATGGAAAGCCAGCTCAGATCCATAGATATTTTCCACGAGTTATAAAATAGTACTGTGAACGTAGAGGTTGCATGATGGAAGCATTTTGATAGAAGCTTATCGCCAATTTCGTGAGCACCCTTGATGGATCGGGAGCTGCAATATGGTATAGTCACGTGGCAATTAATCAGGGCCGCCGTGCATGTTTATTGGGAGAAGGTGATTATATTCGGATTATCACGCTTTCCCTCTTTCAAGTTAAGGTTTTATGTCTGTTGAGTGTTGACACATAGAACTTTATGATTCATGCAACACAATATGTGTTACAAACCTAGAGGTAAAAACTGTCAAATAAAATCTACAGTAATCAATGTAGTCAAAAAGACAACCAAGGTATTTACCCAATGTATTTCGTAGGGGCATGAGCACCAAACGCATTGCAACGCCTTGCCTGGAGCTGTGGCGAGCACATTGCCAGCGGATCTCTGACTTCATAACTTTCTTCTTGCAGTACCTAAACCTTCTTCTTCTTCTTTATGTATAATTGTTGATCATCGTCATGTGGGTACCAGAATGAACCAATTTCACTGTAAAATAAAACTAAGTGTGTAGCTATCGATCGGCGTGAACTTGCTCGTAATAATTAGGGTAACATACTGTGGCGACGCACGACGCTCCACTACGATTAAGTACCTACTCACATCGGTGTAGAACGCGCTATCGATTTTTTCCTGGGACTTCGTATATATACGAGTGTCGAACATCCATAGTTGGACCAGAACATCTGGTCACACCAGGCACAACACCCCGCCTGGTGGAAGATCCTCCCTTTTCCCTTTTATGCAACTGACATTACGTCATTCATGTCCTATCATAGCGCGTTCCTACAATTGGTGACCCCGATGTGATACGCCTTCCTATAATACCTAAGACAGAATATCGGAGCTTTAATTTTGCCTAAAAGAGAAAGAGAAAGAGAGAGATTTAAAATAATCTAGTACCTAATTAAATACATTTTCATATTCACTCTGGCCTTGAAGATCCCAAGGTTGTAGGTTTCGGGAAATACAGACGCCGCCAGGCTGTTCCATTCCTTAGCCGTTCGCATAATGAACGAAGAAGCAAATCGCTTCGTACGAACAGATGGGATATCAACAACATAAGGATGGAACCCCTCCCCGCGCCTGGTAGTCCGAAGGCGCAATAGAGATGCTGGAATTAGGTCGTGCAATTTCGATGCGCACTCTCCGAAATGTATCCTATAAAATACCGATAGACAGGAAACCTTGCGACGATGTTCTAGACTTTGCAGTCTAGCTTCCACCAAAACTAGTTTATTGAGTGAGATTATGTATATATGTATTTTATTGTTATTTCACAATACTATTATATAATATATACTTTTCGTGAAAATAGACATAGACTTATTTTATTAATAATATTCATAACAAGTCAAAAAGCACATACACTACAACATATACACTCATACAATATGCATCATATACCAAGGTATATACTTAGACAAATACAAATACACAAACTGCCGGAGGAACATAACACACAGGATAATAATACATTATTTAACAATGTCAATTATAATATTATTATGTCAATTAAATTATTCATTGTTACACTTAACATCTAAAAACTCATTGAAAGAATAGTAGGATTGCTCGACAAGCCATTTCTTTAAATTCTTTTTAAAAGTCCACTCGCTCGGAGCATTTTTAATATCCCCGGGGATCCTATTATAAACTTTAGGGCCCATGGCGTGGATCGTCTTAGTGGCCTTCTGCAGAGCGTGCGGCACAGCGGCGAGCCTGTTGGCGCTACGGGTGTTGTACGTGTGGCGGTTACCCAGCCTCTCGTAAACATCTAGATTCCTACGGGCATAAGTTGCTACTTGGAATACCAACAGACACGGAAGTGTTAATATCCCAAGCTACGCAAAAAATGGTCTGACTGAGACGTCTGACGGGATGCGTGCGATCACTCTTACGGCTCGTTTTTGCATTCGGAAGACGCGCTCCCAATCGGCAGCGCGACCCCAAAACTCGAGGCCGTATTGGAATAGACAATCTACCACTTTTAGAAAATTCCCAGATTTTTGTTTATTTCATTGTTTTTACACTTCCTTCAACTTTCTCATTAGGTTACTACTTTCTCATTTTATAAGAAAACAATTCAACAAGTTTCTAGAGTCTGATATAGCTACCAAATGAGTCTACCATATACCACGGAGGTTCATGAGTATGATTATCATTTATTTTCACGATTGTACCGCTTTCGTTCACAACTAAATGAGCGTGACAGCCCTTGGAGAATTGTCTGGTACATTTCCATCTTACGCCTTTGTTTCTAGTGTTATAATGCTTGCCATATGTGTACTGGTTGCATAACATCAGGGTCTTTCCATCAGAAGTGCGAATCATTTTCGCTGGAACAAAATTACGCTTGATATTATCTCGATGGCGAAATATACAGAAAAATATGAAAATATGTTTTATTTGTGATTAATTAATTTTTTAATAATTACATCTCGGCGGTCCCTAATCGACACTTGATCCAGAACCCAAACAGTATAGTGAACGGTTTTCACCTGCCCAGATCACTGTGGTCGAAACTGAACCGCCTGAGGGACGATACGGTGAACTCATGCACAAATGGGGCTTTAGAGCTGACCCCGCGTGCTCCTGCGGGGCCGTGCAAACAATGAGCCACCTAACGGAGGACTGCGAAATATGGGCCATACCAGGAGGAATCGACAGATTACACTTGCTGGACGACGTGTGATTGTGTGATGCTGACGACCGAACGATAAATAATAATAATAAATAATAAATTGAAAGTGTTAAATATCTTGAATTACCTACAGTTAACTGATGGTTGATAGTAATTGTAGAGAAATGGACGTTGTCGATAAAATGTCTAAAGTTTAATGACGTAATGTCTACTTAACACATTTACTCGGTTATTTAGTAAATTAATAATAAATTACGTGAAATGTCGGGAATTATAACACTGCAGGCTACGAGAAAAAAGAAATATAAAAATAATGACCGTAAGAGCGTCGGTGGCTTAGTGGTTAGGACGCCGGGGTCCCATGAGCGAGGTCCTGGTTCGAAACCATGCAATGCTGAATGCCATGTACCATTGAGTTTTACGGATTTTTTCGAAGACTTACGTACATTTAATGACTGCTCTAATGGTGCAAAGGTGAAAAGTTTCCGAGGGGATGTGAAATCCACCAATCAGCATTGGGCCCGCTCGGTGGATCATGGCCCATACCCCCTTGTGCCTGGGGGCTTGCCCCAACAGTGGGGACATTAATAGGCTGCTGATGATGATAATAGTCATATGAATTGTATTAAGATAAGTATGTTTTTATTTGCATAACCAATTAATCTACGATAAACATAACGAATGTATGTAGAGTACTTCTAGCTTATTAGTAGCTATTGGCTGTATATCGCTATCACACACTGTGTAGTACAAGAGCTGGCATATGAAAATTACCTACGTCATCTACCTCTTTCGCATTATTAACGGTCGTTCGTTTCGTTCGGATTTTGTTTATTTTTTGCGTAACGCTATTCTATTAGAAATTTTCGTAGTGGTAGATCCTTATGTGAAGGATCGCCTGGGGTTGTACCACCCTCTTATCTATTTCTGAAGAAGACTCCGTGAAGCAGAAAGCTTGCATTTCTGTGTTTCGGTTTGAAGGGTAAGAGAGCCAGCGTAATTTCCGGCACATGAGGCATTCCATCTTAGTCCTCAAGGTTAGCAGCGCATCAAAAACACTCTAATATTAATAAAGTGAGGTGAGATGTCTATGGGTGATGGTGACCACTTACCATCAGGTGGGCTGTTTGCTCGTCTGCTCTCCTTATGCAATAAAAAAAAACTGCGTCTCTCGTCTCTCCACTAATTTCGCCTTGGATATTTTCTTTCTAGATCCCCTTTTTGTTCTTCTCGCTCTGAGTAAAACATAAAATAAAACATTTGGCATATGTATAGTATAGTAGTAACGGGCTGGTCTCCGCAACTCGACGTCTACAGCAGCTATTTTGCGTGTAATTAAATATGTATCCTAATCTAATCTAATTTAGAGCGTCGGTGGCGTCGTGGCTAGGACATCGGATTACCATGCGGGAGGTCCGAGTTCGAAACCAGGAAATGCCATGTACCAGTGAGTTTTTCGGTTTTTTCGAAAGACTTATGTACATTTACCGACTGCTCTGACGGTGAAGGAAAACATCGTAAGGAAACCTGCACACTGAGATTACCAGTGTGTGAAATGGGGAAGGCAATGTCAATCCACCCCATTAAATCTGCCACGAGAGTCGTTCTATGTGATTAATTCCTTAGAATGATCACGACTCTCAGCAATGAGGAACACGACTTAGAAGAAGAATCTAATCTAGTGAGTTAATTATTCAAACATATTTGTGCAGAATTGTGACACAATAAAACGTAACAGTACTAACATTGAATACAATTTTATTTATTTATCAAATACCTAACAACAATAGCTCAACATAATCAGTAACTCATATTGAAGAGCTCGTAGCCTGGTTGCGAGCACGGTCCGAAAGTAATCGTGCAGATTAAGCGATGTTGGCGCGGTCGGTAACAGGATGGGTGACCGCTTGTGGCATATTTCATCTGAGCTCCACCGTGCCTCGGAGAGCACGTTAAGCAGTCGGTTCCGGTTGTTGTCGTTCGACAGCAGTCGTTAAGCCATGTCAGAGGCCTACGGGCGGCCTGAACAACTCTGACAATAGGTTGGCCACTAACCATACGACAAGCAAGCAAGCACTCATATTTTTTCTGTATTAATATTTATTAAACATGTGATTTTAGTATGTTTTTCGCACAAACATATACAAGTAAGTAAGTTTAAAAAAAGTAAGTAATACGTTTATTTCACACACAGCAATGACCGAAACAGTTATAATTACGATAAAATAATTATATAGTCAAAGGTAAACATATTGAAATCATGTCTGATGGTCTGCTGTTGTTGTGAAAAGGGCCTCAACTCAGCTTATATCAGACAAAAATTCCTACAGCGCTGGTATTCTATTGGACTATGACCGATGGCTGGCCAAAACCTGTCCAAGAGGACAAAGATACGACACAAATAAATTTAATTGAAGATAGGTAGTATTAATAAGTGAAATAATGTAATGAAAAATTATCCATTTTAAAATTGTTAATAATAATAAGACACTACTTTTCAGTCAGGTACAATCATTGGTCTTGCTTGACTGTAAGCAGGTAATTCAGATCCGTTGTTAACATCACACAACCTATCGGCCGGACTTACGTCTGGGCCATGCGTATGCGCTTCGTTCCCTTTGATCACTGATCCATCCATAGCGACTACTAAGTACGCATTGCATCGTCTGGACGAGCGCTTGATGCATTTCCAACGAATCCCCACCTTAGCGATCATGTGATGACTGTATTTGAAGTTGTTGTATATCATTAAGGATTTGCCGCTGTCGGTGATGATGAATTTGGCTAAAATAAATTTTAAAAAATAGAATAGATTTTTTTTATTTTTCTTATTAAACAAGGAGAGCAGACGAGCAAACGGGCCACCTGATGGTAAGTGGTCACCATCGCCCGTAGACATCTCACCTCAGTTTATTAATATTAGAGGGTTTTTGATGCGCTGCTAACCTTGAGGACTAAGATGGAATGCCTCATGTGCCGGAAATTACGCTGGCTCTCTTACCCTTCAAACCGAAACACAGAAATGCAAGCATTTCATTTCATTTTCTGCTTCACGGCAGAAATAGATAAGATGGTACCACCCCAGGCGATCCTTCACTTAGGATCTACCGCTACCATAAGTTACACTACGTTTAATAATAAGTTTGGACTACCGCGATACAGGTATACTCTAGTGCGGAATTCGTGCAAAAGTAAAACCGATTTAGTAAATCATGTTTTTTTACAGAATGACGTCGAAGATTTTGTATTTTAAGGAAAGGGCGTGGGACTCCTCTAGAACAATGACGTGAGCATTAACAGCGAGTCACTAAGTTGATCCATAGGTCACTTACTTTCATACATGGGAACATAATTTCATATATGGGAAAACGCTGAAATCGCATTTGGAACTGGCAGGCGAGGTTTCCTTATAGCGAGCAAACTACATAGGGGTGAAAACCTTTGGGCGCCACTAATCCGATTACAGTGAATAGCATACATTTTAAATGGTAGTTGTGATAATAATATATTTAAAAAAGAATACTTTCACACTTTTCAGACAATTTAATATAAAAGTAATATATGGGTAACTCTTATTAATTATTAACTAAACTGAGCCCCTAATAACTACTCAAAGTGAAGTAGACATGTATCTTTCAAAATTTAGCTTTGTTGAGGTTTTAACTAGAGATCGCAACTTTTACTGTCAACAAAAAAATTAATGAATTCTAATATAAGTTCCTGTATTACTAATATAGTAATTTGGAGGTTGGTGAGTATGTTCATCTTTATGTTTGAAAACGGTTCCGTTTTCAGAAAGGATTAAATAAGCACTGCATTTCTTAATACCACTGTGACTTGTGCAGTGCCATCGTAGTAATCCCGATTTTTGAACTGAATGCTTGCTGTAAGTGAACTTTTTGAACACAGCTAGTATCTTGCCATTACCAGTGGTAATAAATGAAACTGAAAAATAATAATACCAAGTTGATGTTTTCTTATGCTACGATGTGACTAAGCATTTAAGATATTACGTATGTAGGAACGCGCTATGTGAGGACATGGATGACGTAACGTCAGTTGTATGAAAGGGAAAAGGGAAGATCTTCCACCAGGCGGGGTGTTGTGCCTGGTGACCAGATTAACTTAGTAACTAAGGTAACTTTCGTAGTACACTGTATGATGTACAGTTATATATATAACGAATAAATTTAGTATTTATTTAGTAAAATTATGGAAATTTTATATTCATTCCCGTTAATCAAACTCTGAAATTCTTAGTTAAAGTTATAATCTCACCAAATTAATTACAGTTCTGTGAATGTGAACTTTCCTGTTCTGAGATGTGAACAGTGATACGATTTACTAACACAAATAAAAGGTTTTGTTAATAAAAAATATTTCTTTATTCAATAAATGGATAACCTAGAACGTAGCTTTATGTTAACGCTAAGTAAGCTTTATTTCTTTATTTGTTCACAGATAATCAAACTCTGAAATAAGTTCCATCCTTAGTGCAATGGTACCGTGGAGGATCATGCGAATGTGTTTCTTTGCGTTTGGTAACATTCCCATCTTCTGTGACAAGTAAATAAGCTGAGCATTTCTTAACACCACCACACGATGAACATTGCCAACGTATGAGGCCTGATTTTTGCTTACTGCGTTTGATGTATGTATAATTATTGTACATTATCCATTGTTTTCCAGTGCTCGTGTGAATGAAAGAAACTGAAAATTTTACAAATACGTACGTACATGCGAGTAGGTATGTATTTATGCAATACAGCAAAATTAATTATAGGGTTACGATTATTACTATTAAAAGTCACAAAAATACAATAAATTTTTATTCATAGATAATCAAATTCTGAAATAAGTTCCATCCTTAGTGCAATGGTATCGTGGAGGATCATGCGGATGTGTTTCTTTGCGTTTGGTAACATTCCCATCTTCTGTGACAAGTAAATAAGCTGAACATTTCTTAACACCACCACGCGATGAACATTGCCAACGTATGAGGCCTGATTTTTGTTTACTGTGTTTGATGTATGTATACTTATTGTACATTATACACTGTTTGCCAGTGCTAGTGTGAATGAATGATACTGAAAAAATACAAATAGGTAACTTTGTACGTACACAATACAACGAACTAACGATGGAATTACGATGAGTATACTACTGAGTATCATTAAATCCCACGAAAATAAAATATCCATATACTATATTTTCGTGGGATTTAATGATACTCAGTAGTATACTCATCGTAATTCCATCGTTTCACGAAACAAGTTGAGTAAATATGTGAACAGTGATTTACAAAATGAAAAGGATTTTGTTTATGAAAAATGTTTCTTCATATCATAAACGGATAACCTAGAATGTGGTCTTACGTCGACGCTAAGTAGTATTTGATAATATTATTAAAATAAATCTTTATTTATTCATAGATAATCAAAATTTTAAATAAGTTCCATCCTTAGTGCAATGGTATCGTGGAGGATCATGCGAATGTATTTCTTTACGTTTGGTAACAGTCCCATTTTCTGTGGTTAATAAATATGCTGAGCAATTCTTATAGCCCCACGAAGTACATTGCCAGCGTATGAAGCCAGACTTCTGCGTGCTGTGTTTGCTGTATGTACGCTCATTTAACATTACCAATTGTTTGCCGGTGTTCGTGCGCATGAAACATACTGAAAATTTTACAAATAGGTACTTACTTGAATATATACATATGCAATACAACAAACTAATGTACGTAATCAAAATAGTATGGATTTTATGTGAACATTCGGTTTTTAGTTTATATTTTTAGGTTCCATGTTTGGTGCTATTTATACAATTTAAAAAATAATTAAAACGGATAACCAAGAACGTGTTTTATATCGACAATTATTAGTATTTAGTAATATTAATATTTTTTAAATAAATTTATTTATTCACGATAAATAATCAAAGTTTGCAAAAAGTTCCATTCTTAGTACAGTGGTATCGTGGGGGATCGAGAGGATGTATTTCTTTGCTTGTGGTGACAGTGATCTTCTGTGAATAGTAAATATGCTGAGCAATGCCTATATCCCCACAAAGTACAATTAGGCCGGATTTCTGTTTGCCGTGAATGCGGTATGTATGCTTATTTAACATGACCAATTGTTTGCCGTTGTTCGTGTAAAATAAATATACTGAAAATAAAAGAAATATACTAAAAATTTTACAAATTGGTAAATATGTACGTATACAATACAAACCAATGGTAGGGTTAGTTAGTATCACTATATGTCACGAAAACACAATCTACGTATGGTACGGTTTTGTAGACTAGAACAGATTTTGTAGAGCGACTTAGTCGCACAAGCGACTAAGCTCAAAAAATAAAGATTAAAAAAAAACAGATTTTGTAGTTATAGTTGAGTTGCTGCTGCAGATGATGTCGTTAGAATTGGAAGTCGCTCCACAGAATTTTATGGTAAATTGAGTAATACATTCAGTTGCAAAGAGTTGTGAATAGTTCAAGTTAGTTGTTGAGAGCGCAGCAGGGAAAGATCACTTTAAAGTAATGTAGAACGTATAATGAAATAATAATTGTAACAATTACTATCGGTGGCGACTTCTCTCAGTCAGTTCTTACTGCACTCTAAGTAAAAATGTTTAAAATTAGTTACACGAGTCGCGGCTAAAGTAGGTTGTTGACTAAGCAATATAAAGGGACAAAGTCACAGACTGGAACAGGAAGATGAATAGACGTCAAGTGCGCCTACTGGTCGGTGCCTTCACCGGTCACTTTAGCACCAATGCCCACCTACACAAGATGAAGCTAACTGACAGCACATCTTGCAGAGCCTGTGGTGAACAACTGGAGACCGTTTCACATCTCCTATGTGAATGTGACGCTTTCGCGGCAAAAAGGATGGGTCTGCTAGGCTCTGCCTATCCGGACCCAAGGGAATTCAAATCCCTCCCACTAAGACGCATAGTCTTGCTCATGCACGACATATTCGGTGATGTGGTCAAGGGATAGGTACAAGGGGTTGAAAACAAAAGATCCCCATGGGTCGAAGTGTCGCTGGGATCCCCGGCCCCCATCCAAAGATAAGATAAGATAAGCAATATAAAAATGTACGTGTGTGAACCGTACAACGTACGTAATTAAAATTGCGTGCATTTTATGTCAACATTCGTATTTTAGGTACCATGTTGGGTGCAATTTATACAAAACATTTATTTATATGCCATTTATATAATTTTTTTTATTTAAAAACGGATAACCTAGAACGTATTTTATGTCGACAGTGATTCTTAGTAATATAAATATTATTTAAATTCTATAAGATAATCAAAGTTTAATATTTAAAGTTCCATTCTTAACGCAATGATATAGTGGATCTAATGTAGGATTTGGGATAACGAAAAAACTAACTTTCATATGCAACTATTTACGAAATATAGAAAAATAAGTATCTATAGGTATCTCGTATATTATAGACAAAAAATTCTAGATTTAGCACTGGAATCTAACAAGGATTGCATTTAGTGAAATAAACTCTAAAATTGCACAAAAACTACAATACATATTTTAAGTGTAAATATAAAGAATTTACTATTATTATACACGAGTAAAAATACAATGAATAAATTAAAGAAATATATACAATACAATACAAATACACTTTACTGTACACCCGGGACATAAACAAAACATACAACATAAAGAGAGGTACAATACAATGTGCAGAAGGCATATATATATATTAGGTATGTGAAGGAGACAAGATAATATTTTAGTCATTAGGTTACCAAAAACTTTTAAGTAAGTAAGTAATATGTTTATTTCCCACACAGCAATGACTGAAACAGTTATAATTATAATAAAATAAAGTAAAAAACACTTTATTACACAAATATAAAACAACAAACATGAGATAGAAAAGGAAATAGTGAAGTACAATTTAGGCGACCTTATCGCTAAGAGCGATCTCTTCCAGACAACCTTCGGGCAGAGGAAACGATATCGAGAAAGAGGTAGTAGGTGTGCAAGGTTTATGGAAAACGTTATATAAGATAATTTTATTTACAACAATAACATAATATAGTAAGTACATAAAATAAATAGGCAGATATATGTATGTACACTTAAATAGATAATGATAAATATACATAAAATAATACATAGACTACATAAACTAATAATGAGTACATAACAGACAGGAAAAACAGAATGACAACCAGGCTAGATAAAACCAAAGGAAAATTTATAGAGGTAGGATACAAAGATCGAGAAACTGAGCCTTCACTTGCCTTTTAAAGATCTCCAAAGATTTAATATAGATTTAATAATTATATAGTCAACGGTAAAAATATCGAAATCATGTCTGATGGTCTGCTGTTATTCTGAAAACGGCCTCAACTCAGCTTATTGCTGCAGACAAAAATGCCTACAGCGCTTAAAGCTTAATATAAATTCCATCGCTAGAACAGTGATATCGTGGAGGTTGGTGCGTATGTTCCTCTTTAAGTTTCCATATCATTCCGTCTTGAGAGAGGATCAAATAAGCTAAGCATTTTTTTGAAGCAATCGATACACATTGCCACCGGGTGCGGTCAGAGGTCAGGTTCGTATGCTTGCAGTACGTGTAATTATTTAACATAACCAATAGCTTGCCAGTGTTGGTGTGGATAAAAGATACTGAAAAAAAATTAATTGACGAAAATCAAGTGGTGTCAAGTAATAAGCCAGTAATATCTAAAATAAATATATACTATGTAATATAATAGGTACGTATTGTGGGATAATAAATACAACTTTAAAAAAAAACTAACTTTAGAGGCTTTGGTACACGACAAGGTGACCATGTCAGCCTCGTTAGGGTCACTAAGAAAAGGGAAGGGAAGCTCAAGTATTATTAGAGTTAACCCTCACTTTGAGAGCCAACATAGCAAATAACAGTATTTCATATTATCAGATAAGGGCTGACTCAAAATAATATTGAGGACAAATTTCTTCCTCTCAATTTTCACCAGGTCACACTCCATTAGGAAGTGAGTGAGGTCTGCTGTTTTGTTGCAGTTGGTACAAAACGGTGATGCAGCTCTTCCCACCAAATGCAAAAACTTATTTAATGGAATGTGACCCGAGCGTAACCTAAATACACCTTTTATTTCACGTGTAGTACTTAACTACACGTGAAATAAAAGGTGTATTTAGGTTACGTACTTATGTACGTAATTTAAAAACTTTTAAATATTAAACCAGTAACTTTACTGCAGGATTTAATGAAATTTGTAAAATATCAAATTCCTAAAACGATCAATTTCAGAAATATTTTGTACCAAATTGATCAATATACGAAATATCTAAAAAGAAATTAGTAGCTTAGCGTAGTCTAAATTAGTAGCTTAGCGTAGTCTAAATTAGTAGCTGAGCGTAGTCTAAATCAAAACTCAAGCTTGGCTGAGGATGTCAAAAAGCGTGAGCTTTTAAAAGTGATTTTAAACAAGCGTGTAAATGTTTCACTTTTATATAACAGACTCGTTTTTCTACAAGAATGCAAAAGTTTAAATAATAATAAAACTCAGTTTTATAGGCAACAAATCCTAAACTTAACACTAAAAGGATTGAGTTTAGTGAAATAAAGCCTATAGATGTAAATAAAATTATCGTTGGACTGAACACGATTTTATTTGAGGCGTTGTTAGCTTGCAACAACAAAAATTAATAGAAATTAAAAATACAAATTAATTATTAATCTTAACATAAATTCCGTTTTTACTACAATGGTAGCGTGGAGGTGGATGAGTGTGTTCTACTTTACGTTTCATTATCATTCCATCTTCAGACACGATCAAATAAGCTAAGCATTGTTTAGACCCACAGTGCAAGGCGCACTGCCATCGGTTGAGACCTGATTTCAGCGTCATTTGCTTGCAATACGTGTATTTATTAAACATGGCTAATAGCTTGCCAGTGTTGGTGTAGATGAAAGATACTGTAAAATAAATTGTTGTTGACAAATTGGTGTCTACTTAGGTAGGTACTTCCATGGCAAATAAAGACTTTAGACCAGACAGCTCCTGCGGCTTAGCAGAGCCCAACTGCGGAAGGTAACCGGGATAATAACTGGACACAGTCCACTCAACAGACACCTCTACAACATAGGGTTCACAGGCAGCCCCCTGTGCAGAGCATGCCTGGAGGCAGAGGAGACGGTCGCCCACGTGCTGTTGGAATGCAGTGAGGTGACCACCTACCGGGCGGGAAGCCTTGGCATCCCAGGATCACTTCCCGAAGTCCTACAGAACTTTAAAGGACTGCTGGACTTTCTGGCGAGGTTGGCGTGGCTCGAGTAAGTAGTTGTTCCCGTCACACGCAAAATAGGCGCTGAAGACGTCGAGTTGCGGAAACCAACCTGTTATTACATTACATTACTTACATATGGTACATAACATATTATGTTGTACGTATATTGGTGGATTTTTCTAATCGTTACGAAGATATTCGGAATATCTTCGTAACAATTAGAAAAATCCAGTTCCGTATCCGCATACATCTTAATAATTATGTAAATGACAAATTAAGGTATGTAAGAAGAAACAAAATTATTATAGTTTTTATAATTCAAATCAAAATTATTTTATTGCAAATAAACATAACGACACTTTTTAAACTACCACTGCTTTAAAAGCTTAATTACACCTTATAGTACAACACTAATTAATTAAAAACAATAAAAATTAAAAGATAATACAACAGGTGAACTTACCTCTAAAAGTTGCTATTGCTGAAATAAAAGAAGCGGCGCAAGAAACATTCAAGATGTGTTCTTTTCAAATAACTAGGTATATTTTATTTACAATTTTATAAATTACCTTGAAATTCGGTTACCTTATAGGTTTCTATATTATCTACAATACAGTAAAAAACTCGGAAACACATTTATTATGATTGATTACTTTATTGATGATGATTCATGATTAATTGAACAAAAAATTGTACGCTCTCGGGCAGAATATGGTGATACTAAAACACGATGTATCACCTGCATTACCCATATTTACAAATAAATGATATTTCTATTTCTATTAGGACCAATCCTCTAAATCATATCCATAATCGTCTATTTTATAATAACCTTAGTGATCTGTGGTGGTGGTAATAAATACAGTTTACTCGTAAGTAGGTATATCAAGTTGCTTGTTATTATGTAACCATTCTACACCTAAATTTTCATCATCATCATCAGCAGCCCACTCTAGTCCACTGCTGGACATAGGCCTCTCCCAGGGCGCGCCGTTGAGCCCGATCTTTGTCTCTTCTCATCCAGTCGCTGCCAGCCACCTTGCGCAGATCGTCGCTCCATCTAGCAGGGGGCGTTCCACACTACGTTTGCCTAAACGCGGTCTCCAATCCAGAACTCGTCTACCCCAGCGGTTGTCGGTTCTGCGACAGATGTGACCAGCCCACTGCCATTTCAGCTTGCTAATCTTATGAGCTATGTCGATAAATTAAAATATTTAAAATATCCTAAATTTTTAAACCCACTTAAATACCAAAAATACTAGTCCAGAGGTACGCGAGTAGACTACGGGCAACAAATCGTTTCTTCCTTAAGCTTAACAAAAGTACCATTGCTGCTACAGCGGTAGCGTGGAGGTTGGTGAGTATGTTCTTCGTTATATTTCAATAGCATTCCCTCTTCAGAGAGGGTCAAATAAGCTAAGCATTTCTTTGAACCACCGTTTGTTACACATTGCCATCGGATGAGACCAGATTTCAGCTTCAGGTGCTTGCAGTATGTGTATTTATTGAACATAACCAATTGCCTGCCAGTGTTGGTGAGGATGAAAGATGCTGAAAAATATATTGTTGACTTAGTGTCCACGAAAATGTAAATTAATCACAGCTTAAGTCACAAAGCATTGTGGAGTAACTTTATTTAAGGTTCATTTTCTGGAATAAAATAACACCACAAATATCTCATACGAAATATTTTTAAAATTACGTACTTTGTACGATTTAACCTTTTAAAAAAAAATCTCAGTTTAGAGGCTTTGGTACACGACAAGGTGGCCATGTCAGCCTCGTTAGGGTCACTAAGAAAAGGGAAGGGAAGCTCAAGTATTATTAGAGGCAGCCCTCACTTTGAGAGCCAACAACAAACAACAGTAAGTGTTTCATATTATCAGATAAGGACTGACTCAAAATAATATTGAGCCTCCCATTTTGGAGCGTATTGAGGCCAAATTACTTCCTCACAAATTTCATAAGGTCACACTTCATTAGGAGGTGAGTGAGGTCTTCTATTTTGTTGCAGTTGGTACAAAAAGGTGATGCAGCTCTTCCCACCGATCCAACTGGCATCGTGACCCGAGCGTAACCTAAATGCCAAGACAAGTAGGTCCCTATCGAGGCTGACACAGTCAAACAAATTTTATGACGTAATTAACTAGTGTTCTTCATTAGTAACTTCATTTATTGTAGGTTGCAATTGTAATAATATATCAGTGAGAATGAAATTTGCATCAGTATGTTAAAAATGTTAATTCCCAAAATGTTTTATACTAAACTGTGCACTTGCGAATATTTTAATAAGACTTCAATTTAGCCCAATTGAATAACAATTATTATAGTTAGATCTATCTTAGTGGTCTAAAAAATAAATGCAGTTATTTTGCCTACTCATATTTATAACAATAAAAGGGTAGTGGTAAGTAATAATAAAGATTATTCAAAAGAATAAAATAAATTACCAATCAAAAATACTTAAATAATAGTTAATGGGATCAGGCATACTTTGTGGAAAGCCATTATTAATTATTATAATTATTTGGGGAAGAAGGACCCGCTACTCACCCTCGGATTCGGCCTCCCCAACGGCAACCAAATAAAGAACGATTTACAAAACATGTAACATTAATACAATATTATTTATATTATGTATATCTTTATATACAATAATTTTACAGTAGCATATTCAAACCCTAACATAAGTTCCATCGCTACTACAGAGGTAGTGTGGAGGTTGATGAGTATGTTCAACTTTGCGTTTCAATATCATTCCCTCATCAGAGAGGGTCAAATAAGCTAAGCATTTTTTTGTACCACTGTTTGATACACACTGCCATCGGATGAGACCAGATTTCAATTGTTTATGTTTGCAGAACGCGTAATTATTGAACATAACCAATTGCTTGCCAGTGTTGGTGAGGATGAAAGATACTGAAAAATATATTGTTGACAAATTAGTACACAGCAAAAGCAGGCGCATTGTGAGGTCACTTTATTAAGTTTCATTTCCTGGAATTAAATAACACCACAAATATATAACACAAAATATTTTTACAATTTCGTACTTTGTTAGACTGAATCTTAGTCAAATAATTGTATGACGTAATTAACCAGTGCTGTTCATTACAATTGCAATAATGTATCAGACAGAGTGAATGAAATTTGCATCAATATGTCAAAATTGTTTAATTCCCTAAACTTACATTGTTCAACTTACGAAATATTATCTTAATAAGATTGTAATTGTAATTCAGCGCCATTGGACAAAATATACATATTTGACGCATTAGGAATATCTTCAACAATTATGTAAAATCAGGACCGGTATTTACATACTTATCAATAATATTAATGGGAAAATATGCATCTGAATCTGTAATAATAACAACTGTTGTAATTCCCATGAAATAGACCTACAAAATTAGTGCATTTATTTTGCCTACTCACATAACAATAAAAGGGTCGTGGTAATATTAACTAAGATTATTCAAAAGTATAAAACAAATTACCAATTAAAAATAGGTAAATAACATTAATGTGATATTATTTATATGTATTTCTTTATAAAATAATTTATAAATAATTTTATTTGATACATTACATTATACATTAAACTATACTAAACGTTGGACTCCGCACTAGGCAACAGCCTGTATCGCGGAGGCCGGTTCAATTTTCCTTATCTAATAATTACATCAATTTATAATAAGATATATTTATTTATGAGATATTTAATTATTATTATTTTAAATTAATTTTATTACTTATTTATATATTTATATACAATACTTTTATACTATCATTTTCAAACCCTAACATAAGTACCATTACTACTACAGAGGTAGTGTGGCGGTTGATGGGGATGTTCTCCTTTGCGTTTCAATATCATTCCCTCTTCAGAGAGAATCAAATAAGCCAAACATTTTTTAGAACTGTTTGATACACACTGCCATCGGATGAGTCCAGATTTCAACTGTTTATGTTTGCAGAACGCGTACTTATTGAACATAACCAATTGCTTGCCAGTGTTGGTGAGGATGAAAGATACTGAAAAAGAAATTATTGAAAAAAAATGTTGTCTATGCCCATGTCTAAGCATTTACGATTTCCATCCATCTTTGACCTCATCGTCACGCATAGAGGTCTAAAGGTCCGCGTCCACTGCGCTTATGAATTGCTTGGTCAAAATGCTGACGTCCGGCCCGGATTTTCCCGGTGTAGTGAACGCAGTTCCATAGGAATCAATACAAAGCAACTAATCCGTTCGCAGCGTACGCGTAGCTTATTACTTATTAGGGTAATTAAAATGGTAGGTACGTAATAAATATTATATATGCCGAGGGGTTTATTTCACGTAACAACAATCTTTATGCGTAATTTCAAAGATTTTTGTTTCGTGCTGTTTTATTGTAAGTTTGTGGTATACAATATTGTTAGACAAATGTAAGCACACAGAAAAATATTCTCAATAGATTAGAAAAAAGCTAGCACTGTTACTTTATCTGGAGAATATTACTCGTAGTTTTGTTACTTTTCTATGTAAGTAGGTAATTATAGTAATTTTTTATGTAATTTTTTTTTCTATATAATTATGCTAAAATAATAAATATAATGTTATAAGGTGTCATTATTGTTTTATTTCATTTTTTTCACATCAAATCATAACATAAAATAAAAAAAGTTACAATCCACACGTTTTTAAAGTAAAGAAACGCTTTATATCATAACTAGCCTTCTTCGAGTTTAAATTGTTAAGACTTGAAATTGAAGACTTATGTACATTTACAGACTGCTCTAACGGTGAAGGGAAACATCGTGAGGAAACCTACATGTCTGAGGAAATATAAAAAATCCGAAAGCGTGTGAAATCCACCATTCAGCACTGGGCCCGCTCGGTGGATCATGGCCCATACCCCCTTGTGCAAGGGGAGACCTGTGACCCAACAGTGGGGAAATTAATAGGATGATGATGAACAAATAAACTTATTTTTATCTATGTACATTACAAAATAAAAATATTACCATGTATTTAAGCAGTCACATTTATTTATAGGTGTTGTATTTTTAGATTACACTTTAATTTTAAATCCGAACGTTTTTGAATCCGGCCAATTATAAATCCGAACAATTTTAAATCCGAACATAAATTCCGTTGGCAGTACGATGGTAGCATGGAGGTTGGTGAGTATGTTCTTCTCTGAGTTTGTAGATTGTCCCCTCATCAGAAATTATCAAATAGGCAGTGCATTTTCTAGAACCACAGTTAAATGTACACGGCCAACGGATTAAGCCTGATTTTTGCCTTTTATGCTTGCAGTACGTGTAGTTATTGAACATGGCCAATAATTTGCCAGTGTTAGTGTGGATAAAAGATACTGAAAAATAATTATAGTTGACGATTCGTTATTTATATTGTAAGACGTACTCTAACCAAGTTAATGAAATAGAGTCATCTGAACAGTAAAATCATAAAATATAATGAATAAAAAATATTAGTAAAAATAAAGTAAAATATTACAATTAACATATATCTATTTTTTTAATTCACAATTTAGAGGCTTTGGTACACGACAAGGTGACCATGTCAGCCTCGTTAGGGTCACTAAGAAAGGGGAAGGGAAGCTCAAGTATTATTAGAGTCAGCCCTCACTTTGAGAGCCAACTTAGTAAACAACAGTAAGTGTTTCATATTATCAGATAACATATATCTTAAATACCTATTGAAATTAATGGGTTCGGAACCCTCTTGCTCTCTCAAAATTAAGATTTTAAAAACTTGTAATACTGTGGAAAATGTTCACCGTGTAAATTGCATTCGTGCAAAATGTAGTTGCGACTTTTAATTGGTCGAAAAACAGGCCCATTGATAAAATAATTACCGGGGAACTGCGCGGAAAAATTCAAAAATAGAATGAAAGAACAACAGGAAGGATTTCGTGTAAATGAAAAGGACAAGCGATTTGTTTTCTTTTGCGTGCGTTTATAAATTTATAATACACGGAATTTTAAATTTATAATACACGGAATTATAAATTTATAATACACGGAATTATAAATTTATAATACACGGAATTATAAATTTATAATACACGGAATTATAAATTTATAATACACGGAGTTATATAAAAAAGAACGAGGTAAAGGTATCTGAATTTTCATACAGAATAAAATAGAATCATAGAGGTGCGTTAAGAATATATTGCAAAGTTACAATATACAGGTAGTTTTAAATGGCTTATTTATTTTCAATTGTTTTTAAATGAAGTATAAACTCTAAAAGATTACAAAAACCTATGACACATATTTCATTAGCAATTCATTAAGAATTAATAATAGTACCTACCAAAAAAATATTGCGTAACTACCTACATTATAAAATAAAAATATTATAAATATAAGTGGACACAATTTAATTGTTTACAATTAAAGGTGTAGGTGTAGTTTTTTCAGATTATTTTCTTCTAAGTCTTATTCCTCATTGCTGAGGGTCGTGATCATTCTAAGGAATTAATCACAGAACGACTTTCATGGCAGATTTAATAGGGTGGTTTGCCATTGCCTTCCCCATTTCACACACCGGTTATATCAGTGTGCAGATTTCCTCACGATGCTTTCCGTCACCGTGAGAGCAGTCGATAAATGTACGTCGAAAAAATCCGAAAAACTCAATGGTACATGGCATGACTTCGAACCGGGACCTTCCGCATGGGAGTCCGGCTTCCTAGCCACTATAGGCCACCGACGCTCTTTTTCAGATTACATTGAAGATATTTTTAAATCCGAACATAAATCCCGTCGGTAGTACGATGGTAGCGTGGAGGTTGGTGAGTATGTTCTTCTCTGAGTTTGAAGATTGTCCCCTCATCAGAAATATTCATATAAGCTGTGCATTTTCTAGAACCATTGTTAAAAGTACACGGCCAACGGGTTAAGCCTGATTTTTGCCTTTTCTGCTTGTAATACGTGTAGTCATTGTACATCGCTAATATCTTGCCAGTATTAGTGTTGATAAAAGATACTGAAAAAGAAATGTAGTTGACGATTCGGTATTTACGTTCAGGTAGTTTCAATATAGGCTTATTCATTTAAGATTTTTTAAGTGAAATATAAAAAAATCTACAACACATATTACGTTAATAATTCAAGAATTATTAACGTAATATTTGTTCCATTTGTGCTTGAAACAACAGGTTGCTGGGGGGCGGAGGCAAAGGATTTTGTCAGGGAGGTCGGCCGTCGCCTTAGAGAGAGGGGCTGTGACCCCCGCTTCGGGTCGTTCTTGGTGCAGAGGTTGGCCGTGGCGATTCAGCGTGGCATTGCAGCGAGCGTCATGGGGACCTTTGCGCCAAGGTCGACACGGGGCGGAATTTTTGACTAAGGTCTTTCATAATCGAAGTCTTTTTTTATTGACAAAATTTAGCATTTTTAACTGTGATTTATGATTGTTTATATATACTTAATTCAAGAATTATAGATTTAAAAAAAATGTGTAACTATCTACATTATAAAAAATATATACTACATGTACTTAGGTGGATACAATTTAATAGTAGGTGTTGTTTTTTCAAATTACAATGATGTTTTTTTTAAATCCGAACATAAATTCCGTCGACAGTGCGATGGTAACGTGTAGGTTGGTGAGTATGTTCTTCTTTGAGTTTGAAGATTGTCCCCTCATCAGAAATTAAGACATAAGCTGCGCATTTCTTAGAACCATATGTACACGGCCAACGGGTTAAGCCTGATTTTTGCTTTCTATGCTTGTAGTACGTGTAGTTATTGAACATGGCCAACAGCTTGCCAGTATTAGTGTGGATAAAGGATACTGAAAAATAAATCTATTTAAATAAGCGAATAACATTAAAAAAAAATATCAGAGCACGTTATCGGGGATACTCAAATGAATAAGTTTAGAAGAATAAAGATTGGCCATTAATATAAATATCTACTTATAATTATACTTAAACAGAAAAATAACCGACATCAATTTTTTGAAACTTCCTGGAGAACCACCATTTAGTCAAAGGACAAATTAATTTTTATTGTTTTACTTTGACTTTAAAGCCAAAGTCGAAGTTACGATTGGTCAAATTTGCCGTTACTACTACTGTTTGTTGTTTCCCTCCTATAATTTCATAGGCTGACTTGTCTGAGCCCTTGTGGCTCGATGCCGATGTGTTCTGCAATAATTCGATCTAAAATTACCACAGTCGTAGAAAATGGAAAGGGGTGAGGAATCAAGGGCTTACGGTGAATCCAGGTCTCCAAGTCACACCACATCAACTGTAGGCACTGTAGGAACTGCACAATTAACTTGGTGTTTCATTTAACTGAGTGGATTGTGCAGCGCCCAGACAAACCAGTTTCTGGTTTCAGGGCGCGAAGATTTGTAAATAGTAAAACCTAATATGTACACAACAATAATAATAAAAAATCTGTCAAAAAAAAATTGTTTTTAGCCGGCCAGCAAACGAGCATTTTTTATTATTTTAATAGTTTTTGTAGGCAAACGTGGTGGAGACACAAAGTTTGATGCAAAGTTTTTCAGTGAGTGAAAGAATGATAAGATCGTTCAGATTGGTCGATAATTGGAAAGGTTTGATTGGACCAGGGTTTGAAAGGAAAGAAAGCGGGAAATTCGACTGTGATTTAACAACTACAGTTAGACACGGGATTCTTTCCACGCTTTGGAGTTGTTTTGAGCTCCCGATAAGAATCACATATAAGTACGCACATACCACGCAGTGCCGTGTACTAATGCGTTTTTCGTATTTTTCGAAGACATACGCACATTTACCGACTGCTTTAACGGTGAAGGACAACATCACAGAAACCTGCACACTGAGATGACCAGTGTGTAAAATGGGGTAGGCACAAAAGATCCTCAAGGGTCGAAGTGACGCTGGGTTATTTCCGGCCCCCTTTCATAAGATAAGATAGATAGTATAGAATAGACAATGAAAGCTTAAAATTTAAAATTGCCGTTCGTTAAAGATCGGATTTACCCATACAAATACACTTAAAGTTTAATATACATCCCATCACCAGAGCAATGGTATTTCGGCGGTTGGTGCGAATGCGCTTCGTTGCAACCATAGACATGTCCATTTCCATCAAGGATTAAGTAAGCGGAGCATCTTTGATGTGTTTTAGTCCCAATTTTCGAAGAGCACTTCCATCGCATAAGCCCCGATTTTGCCGCATAGTCCTTGCTGTATGTGTACTTATTAAACATAGCCAACTGTTTATCATTATTTGTGCGAATAAAAGTAGCTGAAAAATAAACTAAGTTAACAAATGCATGGTATTAATTTATCGTTGCTGGTATTTACGGTAACTCGTATAGGAATTTTCAGCAACATGAACTAAACACTAAATTTTACTAAAAATTCAAATATAATTTGCGGTCGATTTCATACAATAATTGTGGTTTTTTTTCTATTGTTAGTTTTACGGCATTGACCACGATTAGTTTACCAAAGGTGTGATTTCGTCAAAGGTGCGTTTCGTCTAAACTTTAGTCATTTGTCGGAGTTGAGATTCGTCAAAATTACCGTTCGTTAAAGATGGGGTTTCGGGGTACAAAAGTATAATTATATTTAAAGTTCAATATACATCCCATCACTAGAACAACGGTACTTCGGTGGTTGGTGCGTATGCGTTTCGTTGCAACCGTAGACACGTCCGTTTCTGTCAAGAATCACGTAAGCGGAACATCTTTGATGTGTTTTAGACCCGACATTTGAAGAGCACCGCCATCGCATAAGCCCTGCTTTCATGACATAGTACTTGCTGTATGTGTACTTATTATACATAGCCAACTGTTTATCCTTATTTGTGCGAATAAAAGTACCTGAAAAATAAACTGAGTTAACAAATGCATACGATTAATTATCGTTGCTGTTATATATGGTCACTGGTATACGAATTATAACCAACATTAACTAAACACTGAATTCAAAAGTATTATGTAGTTGATTTCATACAATAATTGTGTTTTTGCATCATTTATATATTTTTTTCGTTTTTTTTCTTTAGTCAAAGGTGCTTTTGTTGAAGTGCAGATCTGACAAAATTGCCGTTCGTTAAAGGTCACGTTTCCGCACGGGTAAAAAAAATGTCGAATACAAAACAAGAAAGATGTAATTGTAACAAGACATTTTGTACAGCAGGAGACAATGTTCATATAGTTAGAAAACAGACTGTATGTAATAGTATCGGGTTATGAAACGTCATAAACAAAAACGTCTATTGGAGTAAACGTCTGAAATGCTGAATGCCTATATATTTATAAGTCTAAAACGCAATCCGTCTAATGATCATTAAGTCCGACTAAGCCGTAAGACGTCTAAAATTCAGGTTGTCTAAAAAGCAAAATATTTGAATGCTGAATGTCTAAATAGAATAAGGTCTAAACTGAATAAACTCATTCCATAGAGTTGATAGCGTTTGGGTTCCTTTGCAACGTTTCAATGTCGCCAATGTGTGTAGTGTGTCAATATTGTCAATGTGTCCTATGTATCAATGTGTTCAATGTGTCAGTGTGTATAATGTAACATTAAAACATTGCACGCATTGACACATTGACCATATAGACACATTGCATAGCATACATTGATATATCCCCGTCCCCGTGTCGTCGCATTTTGCTACTTAGGTGAATTGCGTTTTATACCTTTTATTTGTTAGGCAACCTACCACGTAGGCGTTATTTATTTTAGGCGAATTTCTGTAGACATTTATTACTATAGACGATTTGCTTTTTAGGTATTCTGATCATAACCCAATTTAAGTAGTATTTACAATATGTTCATTTACTAAGCCTAAGTATTGTTGAAGTTTTTTTCTCTACGTGCGTAAAATATACATTTAGAGCTTAATATACTTCCCGTCACCAGAGTGATGGTACTTCGGTGGTTGGTGCGTATGCGCTTCGTTGCAATCGTGGACATATCCACTTCCATCAAGAATCAAGTAAGCGAAGCATCTTTGATGTGTTTTAGACCCCACATTAGAAGAGCACCGCCATCGCATAAGCCCCGCTTTCGTCTCATAGTACTTGTTGTATGTGTACTTATTATACATAGCCAACTGTTTATCTTTATTTGTGCGAATAAAAGTAGCTGAAAAAAAAACTAAGTTAACAAATGCATGGTATTAATTTATCGTTGCTGGTATTTACGGTAACTCGTATAGGAATTTTCAGCAACATGAACTAAACACTAAATTTTACTAAAAAATCAAATATAATTTGCGGTCGATTTCATACAATAATTGTGGTTTTTTTTCTATTGTTAGTTTTACGGCATTGACCACGATTAGTTTACCAAAGGTATGATTTCGTCAGAGGTGCGTTTCGTCTAAACTTTAGTCATTTGTCGGAGTTGAGATTCGTCAAAATTACCGTTCGTTAAAGTTCGGGTTTCGGGGTACAAAAGTATAATTATATTTATTATATTTAAAGTTTTATATACATCCCGTCACCAGTGCAATGGTACTTTGGTGGTTGGTGCGTATGCGCTTCATTGCAACCGTAGACACGTCCATTTCTGTCAAGAATCACGTAGGCGGAACATCTTTGATGTGTTTTAGACCCGACATTTGAAG
This sequence comes from Hofmannophila pseudospretella, assembly GCA_947369225.1. Taxonomy (NCBI): domain Eukaryota; kingdom Metazoa; phylum Arthropoda; class Insecta; order Lepidoptera; family Oecophoridae; genus Hofmannophila; species Hofmannophila pseudospretella. Next base: position 3,033,959 of record OX376321.1, on the reverse strand, counting down.
AGCACCGCCATCGCATAAGCCCCGTTTTCGTCGCATAGTACTTGCTGTATGTGTACTTATTATACATAGCCAACTGTTTATCCTTATTTGTGCGAATGAAAGTAGCTGAAAAATAAACTAAGATTACAAATGCATGCGATTAATTATCGTTGCTGTTATATATGGTCACTGGTATACGAATCTTCAGCAACATAAACTGATTTCATACAATAAATGTGATTTTTTCCTATTGATAGTTAACACTATTCTTAATTTTTTTTACCTTTGACCACGATAAGTTCACCAAAAGTGTCATTTCGCCAAAACTTTTTAGACAAAGGTTCTTTAGTCTGAATTTACGATTCGTCAAAATTGCACGGAAAAAATATCTAAACAAGAAAATTGTAATAGTAACGAAAAATATTGTACAGTAGGGGACAATTGCTCATAGTAAGAAAACAAGCAAGAGAGTAAAACCGTAATAGCATCCATTACAATTTTTCTGTAATGAATGTCAGAAATAAGGCAAGGTAGGTTAAGTTGTTGGACTCCTGTTTCCGCTTTGAAGAAATAAAGTAATCATTATTAACGTTAAAAAAAATTGCATTTAAAAAGTGTTTACAATAATTTCATTTACTAATCGCATTGTTGTAGTTTTTTTATTTAAGTGCGGGTACAAAAGTAGGTATACATTTAAAGTTTAATATACATCCCGTCACCAGAGCAATGGTACTTCGGTGGTTGGTGCGTATGCGCTTCGTTGCAACCGTAAACATGTCCATTTCCATCAAGGACCAAGTAAGCGGAGCATCTTTGATGTGTTTTAGACCCAACAATCGAAGAACACTTCCATCGCATAAGCCCTGCTTTCGTTGCATAGTGCTTGCTGTATGTGTACTTATTAAACATAGCCAATTGTTTATCCTTATTTGTGCGAATAAAAGTAGCTGAAAAATAAACTAAGTTAACAAATGGAATTATCTGACGTTGCTGCTGCTTCGTGGTGGTAAAACAAAAAATCCTCATCAACCATTTGCAAGAAAGTAAATTTGAAGGTATTGGATTGAATTTTGAGCAACGCACGGAGTAGTGATACCTGGGCTGTAAATATCCTGATGCCTCAAGTTTCTTTTAATTACAATATGTACCGCATCAACCTCTTGTACGTTGCCATGACCAGACTCTGATTTTTTTTGCGTTATAGTCGGTATATTTTTTGACTCATCTGACTGCAAAAATGTATCAGAGCTGTGTTCATATGTGAGTTTAGATTTTATGGGACACACGAATCGGACCACAGTATCAACTTCGTTATTGTATCTAGTAAAGCACTATACAGCCAACTTAAAGCTTACTCTTGTTTGCTTTAAAGTGAAAATAATATATGCGGCGCACTGAAATGGCCAAAGTAGCACAAAAGAATACTTTGCACACCCTTATCCTTTCCTCTTGTTTTGGTAAGAAATACTCAAACGTGAACATTCTTCTACTTTCTTCCTTTTTGGTTCTTTTTCGCCCTTTGCCTTTTTTTACCGTATAGCTTTCATAAAACTTTGCTTTTTGATTGTTTGTCAAGCTGTAAAAGTCTCTTTTCACTTGTTCTCTTTGCTCAAAACTAAAGTTTGAAGAACATTTTAATTTGCAGCCACTTTCACATCCAGACTTTACAGTCTTTGCTGGCCGGAGCCTTTGCTTTTTTTCATCAAAATATTCTTCTCCAGCTTCTCTTTGCCTCTTTACAATATTTCGTTTCCAATTCTCAGGCTCTCTTTTTCTTTTCCGTCTACGATCATTGTGTTTTTTATCAGTTTTTGTGATTTTGTTTTCTAAAATAAAATAATAAACACGATTAATTTATAATGAACAGTTAGGTCAAAACGGGATATTTACAGTGGTTCGATTTTGTTGCAAGTGTTTGGTATTCGGATAGAGTTGTATGCGCGATGAATATTCCGTTTTAACCGTTATTGTATTAATAAAAACAGTGGAACATTAGAAAATATACTTAATCTGTTAATTTTATTTGTATCGATATGTGATTAACAAAAAAATTAATAACTAACCTAACCTACTCTACGCAGTATAGCACCCTACGCGTCAAATCTTTGCTATTTAAAAAAAATGTACAGGATTATGAAATATTGGACCTAAACGTGAAGCAAAGCTGTAAAAATATTTAAACAAAAAATATTTAAATAAAATCAGTATTTATTAATATATACCCCAATTTACATTTAATAAAAAACATTTCGTGACCAACAAACAAAATATCGTTTATTTCTAGTTTCACCATCTGGTCCCGTGTGTGACCAGTTTGTGAATAAACCCATTTAAGCTCTTCGTCGTAAACGTTTACAGCGCCACTATACGACTATAAAAATAGCAATGGGTTATTATAAAAAACGTTCAGACAATAAATATAGCACTAACAACTGTGTTCTAGAAGCAAAATCGGCTGGGGCATTCTACAATGCAGCAATGTTTGCAATGGTGTATTCCGGTTTAAAGGGAAAGAGAGCCAGCGTAATTAACGGCACATGTTGCATTCTACCTTGGTGTATTCCGGTTTAAAGGGAAAGAGAGCCAGCGTAATTAACGGCACATGTTGCATTCTACCTTGGTGTATTCCGGTTTAAAGGGAAAGAGAGCCAGCGTAATTAACGGCACATGTTGCATTCTACCTTGGTGTATTCCTGTTTAAAGGGAAAGAGAGCCAGCGTAATTAACGGCACATGTTGCATTCTACCTTGGTGTATTCCGGTTTAAAGGGAAAGAGAGCCAGCGTAATTAACGGCACATGTTGCATTCTACCTTGGTGTATTCCGGTTAAAAGGGAAAGAGAGCCAGCGTAATTAACGGCACATGTTGCATTCTACCTTGGTGTATTCCGGTTTAAAGGGAAAGAGAGCCAGCGTAATTAACGGCACATGTTGCATTCTACCTTGGTGTATTCCGGTTAAAAGGGAAAGAGAGCCAGCGTAATTAACGGCACATGTTGCATTCTACCTTGGTGTATTCCGGTTTAAAGGGAAAGAGAGCCAGCGTAATTAACGGCACATGTTGCATTCTACCTTGGTGTATTCCTGTTTAAAGGGAAAGAGAGCCAGCGTAATTAACGGCACATGTTGCATTCTACCTTGGTGTATTCCGGTTTAAAGGGAAAGAGAGCCAGCGTAATTAACGGCACATGTTGCATTCTACCTAAGTCTTCAGAGCTAGAAGCGCATCGAATTTAGTAAGGTGAGATGCCTATAGGCGACGGTGACTACTTACCATGAGGTGGCTTGTCTGCTCGTCTGCTTCCCTTCAACATAAAAAACTATCTTTAATAGAATTACTACCTAATACAGTACCATTTTTATTTATTTTTGTTCTTCGGACGACAACGTTGTATGTTTTTTTAGTAATGTATTTTATTTAATTTCTTCCATTGTCAGTATTTTTCCTTGATTTTTATTGCTTCTATATCGGTTTAGACACTTGTCTACATGTTTGGCATAAAGATCGGGATTGTCTTAATTTTTATCAAATCTTATTCGAGCGCCAATTAATTGTCTCAGAAGTGTTTTGTGGGCTTCGTCTTCATTCCTTTGCCTAGAAGTCACAAAATCTAAAACAAACCTTACTTTTGAGTCGTACACTTGTAGATAGCAGGTAATTAATGTATTGTAAATAACTACGCTATAACTTATATTCAATCTTCTCTCCCAATATCACCGACCAAACCAACACCAATATTAAAAACTAATAAGTACGAATTGTAATAAGAACATTTTTTTATTAATCATTACTAAAATGAAATTATTATTACACTATAATAAAAATACATAGTCGTATGCCAATGCCAAATAGTAACAATGATGATTATACAAATAAACATTTACGAAACAAATAAAACAAAAAATTACTAAAATACTGTTAACCTTTTCACCGAAAGTAAAGTCGGATTCAATAGAACTTGTTCATAATGTAAACAAACCTATCCTTGATTTATCACATTAGACGATGAACCATAGTTTAATTCACGTGAAATTCACTTTTTTGTATCCTAAACTACATTATACGATGAAACATGGATAATGCATCAAACCATCGACATCGCCAATATGGTGGTTTATTGAACATGTTCTATTGAATCCGAGTTTACGTACTTATATTATAAAATTGATTTAGATAACAGTGTATGACAGTCCATACAAATTCGTTCAAAACGAATCTAATCGAATAAATTACATCTTTCACCAAAAACATTCAATACGAATCGAATCGAAAAATTGAATCGCGACTGAAGTCCAATGCGTGATTTTCGTGATTAGATATTTAATTTAATTATTAGTTATACGCCAGGTCCACACATATTTCCGACAGGTAGAACAAATGTACTACCCGAAGACAAAACCCGTTTGCACGTCTGCTTTTCTTATACAATAAAAAAAATATTTTCTTGGGGCACTTCTTGCACTGTCTTACATCGACGGTGTAACTAAGACCATTACAGTTTCATGTATTTCCCATTATTACAGCAGTGATACTGCACTGGATCGTGCGCATGCGTTTCGTTTCCCCTCATTAAATCGCCATTTTCCGTCAGTAACACAAACGCTCTGCAGCTTCTGATGGGACACCTCCAGCGTGTAGACCCTGACTTCGAACTGCGATGTTTATTGTAGGTGTAATTCTTCACCCTTACAAGAATGCTACCACCGACGGTGTGCATGAACTTGGCTGGAAAATTAACTTGCGTGAAATAGCAATATTGGACGATAGCAGTCGGGACGTGCTCTCTGAGGCAGGTTCATCCTGGTCATCCTGGTTATGATGCGAACAACGCTCGCAACTAGTTTTAATAACAAAATAAATTGTTACTCTCGAGATTTTATTATCTACTCAAATTACAAGACAACTTAAACTAATAGCAATGTAGAAAATTAGTGAAGGGCCCTATTACAAGAAAACAACATTCCTTGTAAAATTTCAAGTTTACAATGGCAACAGAACTACGCTATTTTGCTATTTTAGGATTGTAATACAAGGATTGTTGTTTAAAAATATAGCACGTTTCTGCACGTTCAGATGGCACGTTTGTTCATAAAAACATGTCTGGCTACGATATGGTACAGTCGGTTCCCTGATTTATCTGATCTCCCCTCCTCGGCTGTGGCTGTTCCAAAGGAGGTCAGATAATTCAGAGAAAAGACCGTACATGGTAGTGTAGTTTAACATAAGTCCCATCATCGCACCGGTGATATCGTACTGGATCATGCGTATGAGTTTCATTTCTTTTAGCTACAACGCCATCTTCAGTTAGAATTAAAAACGCGTTACAGTTACTTCTTGCGGTACACCTCCAGCGCATCAACCCTGACGACGTATTGCGATGTCTACTGTAGGTGTACTCGTTCAACTTTGCAAGTATTTTACCACTGTCTATGGTAATGAACTCGGCTGTAAAAAGAGAAATTTGTAGTTATCTTTGAAATTGTAATTTGAAAGGTTGCCCGGACGATAAGACCGCCTACATCGTATTCTACAATTACATACGCATTGTCTCATATCAAATTTTGTGCAATAAATTCTACTATTTCTATTATTTTTATTAGTTTCAGATGTAAGTAATAATCGGTATTTCATTTTAAATTTGAACTTAGGTACAGTTACTTTAATTTTACATAAGTCCCGTCTTTACAGCACACGTACAACGGAGCTGAGTGCGTGTGAAGATGACTTATTTTAATGATAGTGCCGTCTTCTTCTAGAACCAAATGAGCGTTGCACTTGCGCGTAGAGTGGCTGGAGCATTGCCATCGGACGCCTCCCTCCTTTATTGGCATATGCCTCGAATAAGTATACTTATTGTACATCGCCAGCTTTTTCTTATTGCCGATGCGGATGAACGCAGCTAGGACAAAATAGATTAAATACTACGTGTATACGTAATAATAATGTAAAAAATACGTGTTTACGTATTATCATCAATAATTAATTACATAAATTATCAGGCAATAAATAATTACAATGAAATGAATTAATGAAATCCAGCTCGTAAGGTTTAAATGAACATGTCAAGTGAATCTGATTACGGATATAGATGGGTACTTTTTAGTGTTTAAAATATTTGAACAATGAAACTTTTCAGGTATAAGCACACTTACATTGCTACATCATCAAGGACTCTTTTGGATGACAATTTCTTTCAATATTTCTTCCTTATCTGATATTTCGAACTACCTATCAGAAAAGAAAGAGCCTGAAAGCTAACGGCTAAAAAGCATGCGTAGTCGATCGAAAATTGTTACATTAGTGCCTTTACCAGTTTTACTTACAAATAGAGTCATTTGGACTCTATCTCAGACAATTTAACACCACCAGAAATCACCAAAGGTACCAGACAAAAAAAATATACAAGTTTTTCTCAATAAGTTTATATTATAATAACCAATAATATACGTTTATCCGCTAGGTGTGATGAAAAACGTCGCATTACACACGTGCGGAAAGGCATTACTTAGGGTGCCTTTTCACCAAAGCTGTGCGAGGAAGCGAGGAAAATATCCACCAATAGGATCGCGCCATTATCACGTGACGATTAAAATGCAGCGATCCTATTGGCGGATTTTTTCCTCGCTCACCGCCTCGCTTCCTCGCACAGCTTTGGTGGACAGGCAGCCTAAACCCGGGCCGTAGAATCCGTCGTTTGTCGACTTGTCACCTTGTTTACAAGCGCTCATTATAGTATCACATACACAATATATTATTATCTAATTAAAGCAAAAGTCCCACCCATAAAACAGTAATCCGGTGGATCATGTGTGTGATTTTCATTAGATTTTAAAACGACACCACTTTCCGACAAAACTAAGTATGCACGACATTTCTTTGAACCTTTCCCAGAACACAGGAAACGAGTTCCGTACTTTCCACGCCTGTTCTTGTTATACGTGTAGTTGTGGTACATTGCCAATAAACAACCATTTTGCCTCGTTCGAATAAATTTTACTGCAAAAAAAAACAAGTGAATAGTATGTTAACAGCCTGAATAGATAATACCTACTAAACAAAGTAAAGGAAATACTACTTGAAGGTGGTACAATTCAGCGGAGTCAGCTTGGGGACCTTCTACATATTTCTGCTGAAAAACAGCAATGCATTTGCTGTATTTCAGTTTAAAAGCTTGGTCTGCATGTTTTATTATGTGACCCACAACATTTGAGGAAAAACATCATATTTGACCCATTTTTAAATAGAATTTTCAAAACGTCTATAGCCAATCTGGATATGCCAATCTGGACTTGTATAAATATTATATATTCGTTAAAACTGCATCCAAATCCATTCAGTAGTTTTTACGTGATGAGCGTTCAAACAGACAAACAAAAATTTCCCTGTTACTATTTTATTATATGTACTCGTATATTGATGCAAACATGATTAACAAATACCAAATAACTACAAAATGTGAGTTTAATTAGGGTAAGTACTCGTAAATTACTGCTCTTTGCTAAATTAGCTAAAGGCGAGAGCTCTAATAACACTTGAGCTTCCCATTCCCTCTCTTGGTGAACCTAACGAGGCTGACACGGTCACCTTGTCGTGTAATATATTTTTTGTATTTACAATTTATAGTCCTATGCCAATCAAGGAGCGCCGTTGGCGCAGTGGCTACGCCTGACTCCCATGCGAGGTCCTGATGGTTCAAAACCATGCAATACATTTACTGACTGCTCTAACGGTGAAGGAAATCATTTTGTGACGAAATCTACATGTTTGAGGAATGTTTCTATTCGAAACCCCCTTATGCAAGAGGAGGCCTGGGCATAGGCCTCCTCAACAGTGGGTACTTTATAGGCTTATGATGATGATACTATATCACTGTCCTTTGCACTCTCGTTCTGAGAGACCTGAACCGAGAACACTGTCAAAGGTAAGTTTGCTCTTAATATAAATTCCGTCTGAATTACGATAGTACACTGGAGGTTGGTGAGAATGTTTCTCGTTACCTCTTAGAACTCGTGCTTCTTCAGAAATAACCAAGTATGCGAAACATTTACTATGGCTGTGACTTGTACAGGCCCACCGTATTCCTTTCTTGAGAATCTTTTGCTTGTAGTACGTATAGTTGTTGTGCATAGTTAGGGTCTTGTTCGCGTCAGTGCGGATGAAAAAAACTAAAAGAAAAATTATGTATTAATTGTAATGCAATAGAAAATTTCATTCACCTCATAATGGAATGTGACTTAATGAAAATAGAGAGCGTCGGTGGCACAGTGGCTAGGACACCGGACTCCCATGCGTGTTCGACACCATGCAGTATAATGAGTATTTCGTATTTTTCGAAAACTTACGTACATTTACCGACTGCTCTAACAGTGAAGAAAAACATTGTAAGGAAACCTGTACACTGAGATGACCAGTGTGTAAAATGGGGTAGGCACAAAAGATCCTCGAAGGGTCGAAGTGCCGCTGGGAATATTCCCGGCCTGATTATAAGATAAGATAATGAAAATCCAGGGAGATTTGGTCTCAATAGACTTCAAAATGGGAGACTCAGTGTTACACCATTAAAAATTACTGCTCTTTGCTGAAAACTGTTAAAACTAGGGCTGCTTGTAATAATACTTGAGATTCCCATTCATTCTCTTAGGGACCCTAACGAAACTGACATGGTCATTGTACCTACCAAAGCTAATAAAAGACAAAAAAAAATTAAATTAAAAAAAACTTACACCGATTATACCATAATTTATCATAATCACTGGCACTTTTATTATCGCTATGGAGATTGCAATGAAAAAAATAGAAGCTTTAACTCATACACATAAGTTAGGTATTTAATTACCAATTTGCAAGAAGCTTCCTTAAAATACCTTAAGTACAATAGCATCTCTTTCTAGAACTATGACGTAGAATAGCAGCGTAATAGAGGTTGAATTTTCAGAACGAAGAATCTTCGTGCAACTAACGGTAAATCAAACAATTATTTTTAAATATTATTCATTTATTTAATTACCTTTAGCACTGTGTTTTAAGGCACATAATTCCGCCTATTTACGTCGTATCCTGAGTGACCGGTTATGGCATGGTTTAAATATTTAGAAAAATATGAACAATGAACGATTGAATTCTGATATAAATCCCATGGTCATTACGAAAATACCTTGGAGCTTGATGCGTGTGGGAAATGTTACTTTTTAGAACACGTGAATCTTCGGACAGAAGTAAGTAAGCGGCACATTTACTACAGGCACGGCTAGTACAGGCCCCGCGCGACCTGATCTTCGCACTTATTTTATAAAATGTATTGTTGTTGAACATAACCAGGGACATGTTGGTGACAGTGCGGATGAAAACAACTAAAAACAAATTAAAACTATTATTATATATTTATAGACAGGCAGCATATATGCTAATGCGTCTATGCCATAGTGTTGGAAAGTTATAAGTTCTTAGTTTCATTTTATAGATTTCACAGTTCACGGTTTTACAGTCAGTCATTGTTATTTATTTAAATTAAATGTTTGCACCAAAACATTGTTTTGTCATAAGATTAAAATTAGGGTTATTTATCACTGCTTTTTAAACCAGTTGTCTAGTCTATTTTTAAAGGAGTTCTCTGAGTGGGCAGACACAACATCAGCGGAGAGCTGGTTCCATGATTGGACTACTCTATTACTTAAAAAGTGATATGCGACGTTCGTTGCGGTTTTGGTGCGGCTTATTCTTAGATGGTGCCCTCGCAGGGGCCGTTTATCCTTCATTTTGAAGAGCTAGGGAGGTTGTATCTATGAAGGTTTCATTGGTGACACACGAATGTAAGTTACACAAGTAGATATCAAAAATATTTAATAAAGGACATTTACAAAGTCTAACAGTGGAATATAAAAAAAAATAACTATCGAATTTAAATACTTAAAATTAATTACCAACCTACAATAACAACTCTTTCTAGAACTATGACGTAGAAACTTTGAAATAAATCCCTTGGTCATTACAACGATATTTTGGAGGTCGATGCGTGTGGGAAATGTTACTTTTTAGAACACGTGAATCTTCGGACAGAAGTAAGTAAGCGGCGCATTTACTGTAGGCACGGCTAGTACAGGCCCAGCGGAACCCGAACTTGGTGACTCTCTCTTTATAGAATGTATAGCTGTTGAACATAATCAGGGACTTGTTGGTGACAGTGCGGATGTAAACAACTAAAAAAAAATTAAAACTTTTAAGGTTTCATTGGTGACACGCGAATGTAAGCTACACAAAAATCAAAATAAAACACAAAAATTAAATGAATAATTAACATAATGAATAATTAACATTTTCACAAGCTAACACAAAAATTAAATGAATAATTAACATTTTCACAAGCTAACACAAAAATTAAATGAATAATTAACATTTTCACAAGCTAACACAAAAATTAAATGAATAATAAACATTTCCACAAGCTGACAGTGGGATATAAAAAATACTCGTAGATATAAATTTCCACTAATTTATTTTGTTTCACCTTAAACTTTAAAGTAGATTCCACGTTCATTGCAAACATATTTCGGCGGATCGTGATTATGACTTTCATTCCTCTTCGTAACCAATCCGTCTTCAGAGAGAACCAGATAGGCGTTACATTTTCTATTTGAGCACTGCCAACGGATCCCCGATTTCAAAACCGTTTGTTTATTGTATGTATAATTGTTCAGCATAACCAAGATTTTGTTGCTGGCAATACGGATGAATTGGGCTGAAATATTATTGGTAACACTAAAATGTTTATAATTAGGCTGGAATTTAAATTAATCAAAAACTTTGGAACTGTTAAGTAATTAACTTCATATGATAACATAATACAATTAAAAATACTTTAAAAATTGTTGTATTTATTTACATAAAAATATTGAATTACATGAATTCTACAAATTAATTCATAAAAGAGCTTAGAATAGGTATATAAATAACGATAATTCTAGTTATGTTTACTTTAACGATAAAACAAAGAGATAGGGTGTTTAAATTTTGACATATTAAGTGTTACAAACGTGCCGTGGCGGCGGCTGTGTTGTGTTTGTTTGCACTCGTATTAACACAAAACCATCTCTACTCCAGTGACGATCAAAAAAGAGTTGCATCATATTAGTGGACTTGCGCCAACATTTAACTCTGAATTAGTTCGCGAATAGTCAACGATTGTCATACAAAAAGTATGAACTCTAGAGTTAGTTGCCGCTAAAATGGCATTATTGATATTACAGAATATATTAATTATTTCATAGTTAAAATAGAGATATTCAAACATCGCACTTGTGTTACAGAAGACCGCCTTCTGAGAGTATCAAATGTTGCATTTTTTAGACTTTGACATACAATCCATTGTTACAAATATATCGTGGGGACTTGTGTGTATGGATAAAGTAAGCGTTGCATTTTTAACACTCAAATTCTGTTGAAGATAATCAAACTTTGACATACAATCCATTCTTACAAACGTAATTTGGGGGATTATGTGTGTGTTCTTCGCACTTGTATAACAGAAGTCCCTCTTCTGAGAAGATCAAGTAAGCGTTGCATTTTTAACACTCAAATTCTATTGGAGATAATCAAACTTTGACATACAATCCATTCTTACAAACGTAATTTGGGGGATTATGTGTGTGTTCTTCGCACTTGTATAACAGAAGTCCGTCTTCTGCGAGGATCAAGTAAGCGTTGCATTTTTTAGACACGTTACTGGAACACTGCCAACGTCTGCCTGTCTTCATAGCCCAACGTCTGCAGTAAGTGTATTGATTGTACATAGCCAAAGACTTGTTACCGGTGATGCGGATGAACTCAACTGAAAACATTATTAATAAGTAATTTATTATATTGCCATTTTTATTAGATACTTTTACGTATTTACATAACTATTAAAGATTACTTCTAGTTTGATTAATCGCTGGCTCAGGGAACCGAAGTGAATCTTGGCCTCCGCTACTAAGAGACTACATATCGCTTCCTTTACTGATGCGCAGTTTTCTGCCAGTTGCTGACTTTAAACTTTTTCCTAAATCTAGCCTTTCATCCTAGATTTCCAGTCCGGGTTCCGTCACCCGAAACTATCGACAAGTGTCAAGTTGTCACAGACATGGATCCAGCGCAGTTGTTGTCGGTAAATCATGATCAGTCTTTAATATAAACCCTCAGTTCAAAGTGAGACCTATGCTCTAATAGTGGGTAATAAAAGTAGGAGCACAGGTCTTACTTTGAACCAAGGGGTACTATGATTCACCGTGCGAGTACTGGTTGGTGTATTTCACATGTCTTTAAAAAACTGTTTTCCTCAAACATGTACGTTTCCTCATTACGTTATTCATCTTTAGAGCAATCAGTAAATAAACGTAAGTCCTTAAAAAAAATCAAAACTCATCTAAGATAAAACCATCTATTCCTCTTACGTGTCTCTAGGCGACGGTGACTACTTACCATCAGGTGGCCCGCCTGCCTGTTTGTCGTAGCCTATTTATAAAAAAACCGGTGCAATTAGTTTAATATTTAATTTTTACTAACTACAGTTAAACCATATAGCACATGAGAGATATAAAAATACATACGCAATGAAATAATATCCTCGTAAACATTGTATCTGATGTTTTTGTATACCGTGACGGTGTCATTTGGTACTTAATTATATGTTTTATGTTATATATAATAAAGAACTTTCGTAATAAATCATTGAATTAAAACGGTCTCAATGTTATGAACTTATGATACAAGTGACTAATGCTCACGCTTTTTATACGATGTTTTTCAACACACTTGAGGATATATTTTTTCATTAACATATTTTGGATATAAACTCTTTGCTGATTAGGAGCAAGTGTGTTAAAAAAAATTACAGCTTGACATACGTCCCATTGGCACTACAATAATATTGCGGAGGGGGGTGAGTGTTCTTCGTTTCTTTTCAACATAATCCCATGTTCATCGACGACCAAATATGCGCGGCAATTTGCTGAAGATTTTCTGGAACACTGCCATCGCGTCCTCCCTGCCATCATATCTTTTTCTTTGCAGTACGTATAATTATTTAACATGACGAGATGTTTATTAGCGGAAGTTCGGATGAATTTGACTGAAATATGTTACATAAAATGTTAAGTATGTATTAGGGATGTTACGGAGCTTCGACTCCGACTCCGAAAGGTCGGAACTTCCGATTGATTTTACACCTCCGACTCCGACTTCGGCTCCGATAATTTTGAATCGGAGGTTATACCGAAGATTTGTGAGCAGACATATTCAAATATCAATATTTTATTAAATAGTGTAGGACTACTATTATTGCCGGAAACGTCATCATAAAAATTATTGGCCAGGATTAAAAATTAAAAAACGGTTTAAAATTTGAACTTCTGAACATCTCTCTTCTACCTCCGCCTCCGACTCCGATAAATCAAATTTAAAACCTTCGTTTTCGCCTTCTGTTCCGGTAAAACCACCTCCGTAACATCCCTAGTATGTATTATTATTTATGCGCGCTCTACAATCCGAATACAGCGCGAATCTTCTAGGCCGCGAGTCGCCCGTGAACTCTGCGCTAAAATATGACCCTCCATACCTACACTCGCAAAGTTCCACAACTTTTCGCAGTCAAGTCCGCGCGCTCAACAAAAATGGACGCTGACATAGCTGCTGCTGCTGTTGCAAGTGTAGAATGACATATTTTCGCGCAGAGTTGAGAGATTGTAGAGCGCGCATAAGATTGACATAGGGAACTTCATGTAAAATAGTGAAAAGACGTTAAATACAAGGAAAATTGATATAAATCTGTTTTAGGGACGATAATTTATTTCATTTCAACAATCATATTAATAACTCGTTTTTACTAACTACAGTTAAAGAATAAAAACATAACAAAACACAAAAGTTAGAGCTTGATATACTTCCCATTTGGCATACAGCGATATCGCGCGGGCGGGTGTATGTGTGCTTCGTTCGCTTTTAACACTTTCCCATATTTATCGACGAGTATAGACGCGTGGCATTTTATGGAAGATTTTTTGGGGCACTGCCATCGTGTCGCCGATTTGGTATCTTTATTTTTGCAGTACGGATATTTATTGAACATTACTAGACACCTGTCATTGGAAGTTCGGATGAATTGGACTGAAAGAGAAAAAAAAGATTTTTTTCTTCATTATTACATACATCACAGAGGACTTAAATCATCTGAAGATAACTTTATGCTGAAACGTATTCATGTGTTCTTTAAACCTTTCGATGTCCTTGTATGGTTTCTGTAACTTCAGTGTGCCTACTTACCGTTCGTGCTAAATTATTTATTTAATTTTAATTAATTAATTTCCAAAGCTATAGCAAAAAACCGTATCGAAATTGGTTCAGCCGTTTCGGAGCTAGATGGGAACAGACACACAAACCTTCTCATACTTCAAACGCATATACCTTCTCCGTTCCATCGTGGGTAATAAGGAAAGCAGACGAGCAATTGGGCCACCTGGTGGTAAGTTGTCAGTCGCCCATAGACGTTTCACCTCACTGTATTATTATTAGAGGGTTTTTGACTGTTATCTCTCACTATTTAATATACAAGATGAAACAAAATAAAACAAAACTAACAATTTACCAGAGAATGTGTTTTACGGAAACATTTTATACAGATAGCTCTATTGCCACACTTGATGCAGTAAGTGTGACACTTCGAGGCCAATTTTTATAGCACAAAATGCATCTCTTTCTAACTGACCCATCAAAATGTACTAAAGTATGGTAAACTTTTGGATACATTTAGGAGAGTGCACATCGGAATTGCATGACCTAATTCCAGCATCTCCATTCCGCCTTCGGACTACAAGGCGCGGGGAGGGGTTCCGTCCTTATGTTGTTGATATCCCATATGTTCGTACGAAGCGATTCGCTTCTTCGTTCATTATGCGAACGGCTAATGAATGGAACAGCTGTCGGCGTCTGTATTTCTCGAAACCAGGCAGGAGTGAATAGGCATTTACTGGACCCGCATGTTCCATCGTCGCTTACCATCAGGCGAGATCAAATGCGGGTTTAATAGAAAATAAAAATAAATAAAAACTGTCTTAGATTCTGTGGACAAACAGGTTCAACGTTCACTGATACTAACAAGTTCAGAATCTTTTTTGCTACGTAGTTACAAATCTAGATATTTAAATCAGTGAATCTAAAACTGTGGTTCATTACCTGGCTGTGTTACAGAACAACCGAAGCATCTACCTACATTAAGCATTTGAATAAGGGTACCTAATTAACAGGGAAAGAAGAGGGAGAGTCAATAAATAAAAGGAGTTTTGTTTGATGCCAACTGTTGGTAAATAAGCAAAACTTCAAAATGATAAAACTCTCACACCGCAATAAAAGGTATAAACATAAATATTCTAGATTGAAAATTTGGTGTAGTATGGGGATAGTATTGTCTCGCAACTTTCAGTTTAGTCCCTTGAACATTTTACACAAAAGGACATCCTGTTTCTTCCCCTGTATCCTCAATTTAGATAGTCGAGATAATAGATCGTACGATATCACAAAAGAAGTGGAAGTGGGCGGGCCATATTGCTGAAGGGATTATAGTCCGTGCGGATAAAAAAGTTATTCACCGAGGACTATCGATTCGAGGACGATCGATCATCGATTTTCCATTGAATTCCTGAAGTTATAGGACGCGATTTCGCTAAAAATTGCCGTTTTTGGCGGAACTGCGTACAGTAATTTCAGGAATTAAAACAAGGTTAATAATGCTCTACTATTCCGGTCGGAGAGCAATTGGAAGATATTTTTTTAATAAAACGTACAACAATGTGAATGTTTTTTTTTTCAATTGGCGGCGTTAATGTGCGCGGCTATTTTCATATTCATAATGAATATGCTTCTATATGGAATTAAATAAATCGTCATCATAACTAGTACGATAATTTAAGTATATTTAAGTATGTAACATGGAATGTAGAGATAAAAAATCGATAAGTAACTTAATCTACAGAACATAATTTTCAACGTCCTACACTAAACTTAAGTTAAATTGTATAAATAAGTACATTTCTTTGACAGTAAAATTTAAAATTTGGCACATTTGTCAGAATAAGAGCAAAAATGCTGACTAGGAATGTTTTAATTCTCTTAATAATAGAATTGACTTACTACGCGGCAGCTCCAAGCGTCAAAGCCTGAAACGTCACCTCTCCGCCAGCGAGGCGATATTGGCGAAAAATTGTTTCAAATGTAACTTATTGCAAACATTTACATAATTCTCAAATAAATCAGTGTAAAAACAACGATGTAAATGACCTGAAGGCTGGCCTCTACTTTGCTCAGAGTATAAGCCTCGCTATACAGCGGGGCAACGCCGCCAGCCTCCTCGGGACACTCCCTGCAGAGAGCGACCTGAGCCAGGTCTTTTACTTGTAAAATAGTTAGGTATTTTGTAATTTTAACTTAAAGTATGTACGTCGCGACAAAATTTATTCGAAATAAACTGATTACCAATAGTTCGAAATCCACTCGTCACAATCACAATCTATAGATTGTGCACTAAACTATACTGAAGGTGGACCTGCAGCAGAGGTGCTGGGGGCGTTGACTGGGCAGTACAGGTGACAGCTTGCAGTTGCGAGTAGTATAATAAACTATGAGTATATTTTTCAAAGGAACATAAAATAGTCTAAACAAAATACAATTAAATACATTTGAATATGTATATATAATTAAAAGTGCAATTAAAAATAATTTTAGAAGAAAAATGAGTCTCTCTACTCTCTATGGAATAATTATACACAATATCTAAACGATAGAGAGACGATTATTATTATCTGTTAAATTATTTCGCTTTTGCAGAGAAACATATTTTTTTTTCGCATTGCATTAAATAATATTTTGAAATTATGTATTACTGCCTAAAGCAAAACGACTGCCTGTCTTATGTAAACATAAAACATGTGATATGATAGTTATATAATACCTACTTAAGATGACTTATTGCCACCAGGTGGCGATAATTTCTAAACAGATAACTTAAGCTAGAACACGAGATCATTTTTTTTTAAAGAATAACTATTTGAGGCAAACAATTTTAGTCTGCTATAACTATAGAAAATAAATTAAAAGTAAAAAAAAAATCTACAACACTTGTAGATATGTATTAACACTACTTTAAGAAGTAGTAAGTATATCGCACGTAAACAGAAAGCAATATTTTACTATAACTAGATCATTTATTAATTATTTTTTTCGATTACACCTTTACTGCTATTTGATATAGTACCTAAGTAATAGGTATTTACTAAGAAAATGTTTTGCCATGTTCCTAAAATACAATAATTCATTCTAAGTTTTCAGTACATCATTTATCTACATTGCAAACATTTAGTAAGGCTAAAATTTACTATTTATTAACTAAAACATAACATATGGTAAGACCAGAATATTTTTCTGTACAAGCAGATATATTATTTTTTCTAGTGTAATAATAATTGTTGGATTAGACAAAAACTATACAGGGTGTAACATTAAGAACGGTCAGCATGGGAAAGTCTGAAACTATAAGACATACGAACATCTGTTCTTAGGAACCATGTCATCAATTTTAGTAACAAGAAAAACTGTATTCATACATTTTTTTAAAAACCTGTACTCAGCCTGGGAATCGAACCCGGTTGTTTTGAAAAAAAATCCAACACTATTTCTATTTAGATATCGATTGTGTAGGTCTTAAGGAATAAATGTTAGTATGAAACGTGATGTTTAAATTAATAAAACGCATTGTTTCCATATCTTTTAATTTAAATAGTAAGATCGTTACCTAAACGAGTTGAATGTTGTATTTTACAAAATGGTAGTCATTTCGAACACCTACTAAAATAAATTAAAAGATATGGAAACAATGCGTTTTATTAATTTAAACATCACGTTTCATACTAACATTTATTCCTTAAGACCTACACAATCGATATCTAAATAGAAATAGTGTTGGATTTTTTTTCAAAACAACCGGGTTCGATTCCCAGGCTGAGTACAGGTTTTTAAAAAAATGTATGAATAGAGTTTTTCTTGTTACTAAAATTGATGACATGGTTCCTATGAACACATGTTCGTATGTCTTATAGTTTCAGACTTTCCCATACTGACCGTTCTTAATGTTACACCCTGTATATGTAATTGTTTCAGTGTGACGCACAAATGACAATCTAATATGGCCATTAAAATGTAGCATGGCAACTGGACCACAAAAGTATACACGTAGATGAAAAAATGACATATATTATGAGAGAGCTGTAGATTTACTCACGACAACTCTCAACCGAAGTTATTATAGGCAAAACACTTTCTATTTGGCATCAATCGTTAAAATTATACTTAGTATAATTATCAGCGTGATTATGTAGTCCCTTGTGTTTTATGTACCGTCCCTCCACAGTGGTCTGCACACAGCTGTTGCATCCCAGGCGTTTCCGATCCCTGCAGGTCCAATTTATAGTGTTCTGGTAACGGTTGTTGATCCAATACTTATTGTCTTTAAATATCAACACCATACTCCCGGTACGGTGAGATGGCAAATAATAAATACCTGAAATTATATAAGTTTATTAATACCAGTAGCATTATACCTTTTTCATTTATTAAGCTGAGGTCAAGTCAGTGAAGGAAATAAATGAAACAAGTTACAGTGTAAATAAAAATAAAAGTTACCAGAATACTGTATTTTTCTAAAACTTCCACAAACACTTTAATCTACATACTAGCAGGTCCCTAGCAAGAAACATGCGTTTAAAAGACACATCAGTATAACTAATTATTATAAGTACATTTAATATGATTTTAGTAAAACAATAAAGTACTTAAAAATAATATGCCTTAAATATTACTTAATCTATAAAAATAGTCATAGTCACTTTTCGAATTTCAATGATTGTCTAATGTTCTTTTCCCTGATAAATCTGCCATCGTGGCACTGGCGCAAACGGGGAGGATCGTGTATGTGTCGACCCCGGAAAATGGAAATGAAGTCCCTTCCATCAATACCCTTGTATGTGATGACGTCGGCACGGCAACCGTAGACGTCTCTCGATGAACAATACCACTGCTTCTTCCCATGAGCCTGGTGATTCTTCATGTAGAATGTAAAACCATTCAAAATCAATAGTCCTGCACCAGTCCTGCCGGCAATAAACTGCGCTGGAACTGCTGAGAAAAACCGAAAAATTAATACCAATTATACCTTTGGGGAAGTAAAACTACATACCTTAAAATAAAATTTATATTCTAATAATTTTGGACCATGCTCCCTTAAAATTCTTTAATTAATTTTAAGAAAACATGGTTAAATACCTTCATTTTTGTTTTTAGTAAAATGTGGACAGGAATTAAGGACAGGAAAGGGTAAATGAATAGACCAGACATGTCGCATATCTTTATTTAAAAAAAGTAGGTTTTGGTTTTATTTATTTATTAAGTAATAAATAATATTACATTATTCATTCGTTTCCTAAGAAAAATTATAAAATCATAAATTGATTAAAATATCAATTAAATCAAAATGTAATTTCGGTTATAAATACGCGGTTTTAAAACACAAAAAGTTTTTGTAATGGCACCATGGTTTTTTAAACCAAAAAGAGAAGAACAGAAGGGTTTCCAAAAGTTCAGGAAGGTGGATGTTTCTTTCATTGTGATAGTAACTCAAACATAAAGCTTTATCAGTCCTACCTATAATTCATTATTTTAGGAGATAGCTTTAATAACTAAGCTACATATAAAATTTAATACACTGGAATCGGCTTCTGCTAAGTATGCCATACATATCTTCACGATTTGTCACTTAAGTTAAAATTATTAATAACGAACTCTTCTTTTATTCCAATGCTGCTAAAACAACTTTGTCCCACTGCTGGACTACTTATTATCTAAAAAAGAAATCTATTTAGTAGACCCTTTATTTTCCGTTCACCGAATGAAGAAAAGCCTGAATATACTAACTTATAACACACTTAAATTTGCTGAAAAGCTCGTACCAGACTGAGACATACCTATGAACTATTTTCATCATCATCACTACACTATTAACATCCACTAACACCTCTTTGGGGCACAGGCCTCCCTTAACTATCTTAAGGGCAATAATATTCTCCTTATAAGTTTCCCTATACAGACCGGACCTATACAACTGTATATGTTTTCTGTGATGAAGTGCTGTTATGTTTCACACCATGGAAATTAATACTTTTCCTTTATTAGGTACTATTTGATCCTTATTTTAAGGGTAATATTTACTATTAGTACCTACTCCGACTGTTTATCTATAAAATTTCGAAGCTCAGTTAAGTAAATTTTCTTCTTCTACCTTGTGATACTCTAGGCCCTAGAGTGAAATTTGTTGGATAGACAGACATACGGACGTACGAACGGACAGACGGACGGATAGATAGTTTCGTTTGCTTTTATGGGTATGGATCCCAAAAAAGGTGCTATAGTACTACATATGCTTAGAAATAACTGCCTAACAATCAGTACATATTGATGCATGTAGAAAAAAAACAAATAATGGTAGGTATAAATGTAGAAATATACCAGATAATGTGATGGGCTAGGCACTAACTTACTTACTTAGAACTTCACTGTCTACATACTACATATAGAAAAAAAAACAAAAAAGACAGTTGAATACTACATTTGAACAGACTAATTGTTCCAATTCTAAGGAAACTTCTTAACAGTTTAGATATCTTACCCCACATATAAGGGCATAGGCCTCCTCACTTTCCAATCTCCAGAGTATTCGAGAGCATCATAATAGGAAATCGTACATACTGAGCATAGACCTCCTAACCTCCTCACTTTCTATTCTCCAGAGTATTCGAGAGTATCTTGATAAGAGATCGTACATGCTGGGCATAGGCTTCCTCACTTTCCATTCTCCAGAGTATTTGAAAGAATCTTGATATAGATCGTACATACCTACTAGACATAGGCTACCTCCCTTTCTGTTTACCAGAGTATCTTGATGAGATCGTACATACTAGGCATAGGCCTCCTCACTTTCCATCCTCTAGTGTATTTGAGAGAATCTTGATATAGATCGTACATACCTACTAGACATAGACCAACTCCTTTTCCGTTAACCAGAGTATCTTGATAAGAGATTGTATATACTGGGCATAGGCCTCCTGACTTTCCATTCTACAGAGTCTTTGAAAGAATCTTGATATAGCTCGTTCATACCCACTAGACATAGGCCTCTTCCATTTCCGTTTACCAGAGAATCTTGATAAGAGATCGTAAATACTAGGCATAGGCCCCCTCACTTTCCATTCTCTAGAGTATCTGAGAGAATCTTGATATAGATCGTACGTACCCACTAGACGTAGGCCTCCTTCCTCCCTTTCCATTTTACAGATTATCTTGATAAGAGATCATACATACTGGGCATAGGCCTCCTGACTTTCCATTCTCCAGAGTCTTTGAAAGAATCTTGATATAGATCGTACATACCCACTGGACATAGGCCACCTGCATTTCCGTTTACCAGAGTATCTTGCTAAGAGATCGTACATACTGGGCATAGGGTTCCTTACTTTCCAATTTCCAGAGTATTTGAAAGAATCTTGATATAGATCGTACATACCCACTAGACATAGGCCTCCTTCCTCCCTTTCCGTTTTACAGATTATCTTGATAAGAGATCATACATACTGGGCATAAACATCCTCACTTTCCATTCTCCAGAGTATTCGAGAGTATCTTAATAGACCTTACATACTGGGTATACACCTCCTTACTTTCCATTCTATTTGAGAGTATTTTAATATGAGATCATATATTCTTCTTAAACCTAACTGTAAAAAATCCTAAACAATCATCTCCATAGTCGGGCAAAATCCGGGACCACTCAGTCTCAAGTTTTCCAGCACCGATGAACAAAATTAGCTACTATTAAAAAAAATTAAAACATTTTTTTAATATACCTACTTAAGACTGATATACAAACTTACAGTATTAGTATAGAACTGCTGCATTTAAAAAAAAACCAAAGGTATATCAGTGGATTAGATCCAAGCTGACGGCAAATAGACAAACAGACAACACCAGCGCTTTAACCAGACTTTACCTGTACTACTTACATAGATAATACTTGTTTGTAACATAGCTACATCCTTCTAATTTTTTATATTCTCAATCTTGCTCACTGCCAGATATAAGCCTCATGATCCACCTAATTGTCTCCTATGTACATCTTATAGGTTCAAACAATTTGTTTAAAAAAATTTACCCGGCAAAAGGGAGAATCCAGTGTACAAATTAATCTAAACAACGTTTATAATCTTATGGCTTTTCTTTCTCGACTTTATAAAAGGTACTTGTAATATTGAATCTGTATGTAAGAACCTAGTGGTACATTTACTGATTCACTAGAAAATTGCCTTCAACACAACAAAACTTTTCGGTTTTACATTTGATGTAAACATTCAATTTAGGTATGTATTATCTTCATACAATTATGTAATTGTATTAAATTAACTTTAAAGATTTATGCAAAGTTACTATCACATAGAAATATCATGCTTTTGAACATAAACATCTGCCTTCCAACAATAATAACAAACAAACTTGTAATTGGGTAAACAAGGGTTAAAAATCCCTTTGTAACAATAAAATTTCGCATGGAAGCCCTTCAGTGGAAAACTTACTCGCTACTACTCACCGAACCGCCGACTCGAACAAGGATTATGAGTCCCAAAACACCAGGAGACAGGATAATAGCGGGAACAAAAACTAACCTTAAAACACTCCACTTTTTTCACAATAACACCACATTTCTAGCAGCTTACACAAATATTAAATAAAACTACACATTAAAACACAGAAACACGCGGATTTCAATAGCATTTTATAAGAAAACTATGCACAAAACACTAAAAAACCACTTGACAGCATAAGCCTCTAAGATTATTTTAAAGAAATATTGAAGAATAAAGCGAAAAATTGTATCACTGATGTTGTAATAAAATAACCGAATCGCGGATTACTCAATCTCGATGCATTTCGCGAAATAAATGAAATAACGACGCAAAAACAACAATATTTTTGGCATCGAGAGAGTTATTATTTTGTTTGACGTTTGCGAATGATTTTGTTTTTAGTAAAATCCTTTCCAATTTGAAAAATGCAAAGGGATCTCAGCCCATACAGCCATATCAGACAAATAATTTTCTTCAATTCTTTATTATAATGCTGGTGTGATATATTTCAATGCTGTCTAGAAGAATCTGCCACGCTTGTGCACTATCCGAATTGTTGGTGTATAAAGAAAACAGACCTGTTTAATAAAACAGGTCTGTTTTCTTTACATACAATAGTATGTGCAATGAAAACGTACTGCTGTCTGTTACTTTACCCGCTGTAATGTAGTTGTGTTGAGGAACTAATAAAAGTTCTATTAGAAGAATAATCGCCGTTTTCTCTGCTCTGAAGCCCATAACTTCCATCACGAATCAAAGAAGAAGCGTCCCGGACGCAGTATGGCCGTTCAAAAACCAGCCAAGTACAGATCGGGCCACAACGTCTTATTTAACTTTTTTAATAGAAATGGATCACTGTAAAATAATTTGCAAGACACAAAATAAAGTCAAGAATCCGTTCAGCGCAAAAGCGTGGCAAAAACTCATGCGAGGCATGGAATGGAATTTTGGAAGTGACATTCATTAATTCCATTGTCAAATGGCAATGACATACGAATTTTTTTGGTGGCATCGAAACCTAAAGGTCGCTAAACCAAACGTCCCGCTCACTCGTAGTTACCACACAATTTAATAAACGAGTGAACGTGACAGTTTCATTATGGTTCAGCTTTTGGCGGTCTTCGCGGAATCGACGCTAATGTTACCATATCTTTACTGCATCACCGCTAAAAGCAGTTATGATTATAAAGGTTAAAAATGAAATAGCCATAGTGTAGTTAATATTTACCTTACTTGCACACCTTTTGTTGTCCGCAGGCCGCAGTCCGCAACGTCTGGATCGCCGTTAGCAAAAGGGCAAAAGGTTGAAAAAATTATTAACTATTCAGCCTTGTTAAATAAATGTTTATGTGTGTTTAATAAAATCAATCAACAAACAATATGTCTGTTGCTTGCATCGTATGAACTCCAACGCAAGTACAGATGATTTTTACTTGCGCAAATACATTGTACCTAGAACAGTTATTTTTCTTAGGTTAGAGTAGCTACCTAGTAATGTTTGTTTATTATTCCAGTCGCTGCCAGTCACCTTAAGCAGATCGTCGCTTCCTCTAGCAGGGGGCCGGTCGTCACACTCTAGCTTGCATCGTATACGTATCTATGTCGCGGTCTCCAGAACTCGTCTACCCCACCAACCAAACGCCAACGGTTGTCTTTTCTGCGACAGACAGATGTGACCTATTCACAGCAATTTTTTTTATATTTTTTATTTATTTATTTACTTAAATTTACAGCTGTTTTTTGACCTTATAAAAATAATAAAATATTACTATAACATTTGCCAATTATAAATTTTCATTATGTTACTTAACATTATACGACATGACGAATTCATAAGAAACCTTATAGAAGGAAAAGTTGAAGGCAAGCGGGGAAGAGGAAGACCGAGGATAAGCTACTTCGATCAAATCAAAGAGAAGGCTGGCGTTGCGTCGTATAAGGAGGCCAAGGAAAGGGCCCTAGACAGGACACAGTGGCGTTTACTACACCGACAAGAGCATAGCTCTTAAATTGAAGAGAGAGAGAAAGACTTAACATTATACAGGCTGTAACATTAAGAACGGTCAGTATGGGAAAGTCTGAAACTATAAGACATACGAAGATCTGTTCTTAGGAACCATGTCATCAATTTTAGTAACAAGAAAAACTGTATTCATACATTTTTTTTAAAACTGTACTCAGCCTGGGAATCGAACCCGGTTGTTTTGAAAAAAAATCCAACACTATTTCTATTTAGATATCGATTACGTTAAGGATGAAGTGTACAAAACAAGCTACGACACAATTGAAGACCTAAAAGCAGCCATAGAGACAATTTTAACGCAAATTCACCACCTGAAGATACAACATTCAATAGTAAGATCGTTACCTAAACGAGTTGAATGTTGTATTTTACAAAATGGTAGTCATTTCGAACACCTACTAAAATAAATTAAAAGATATGGAAACAATGCGTTTTATTAATTTTAAACGTCACGTTTCATACTAACATTTATTCCTTAAGACCTACACAATCGATATCTAAATAGAAATAGTGTTGGATTTTTTTTCAAAACAACCGGGTTCGATTCCCAGGCTGAGTACAGTTTTTTTTTTAAATGTATGAATACAGTGTTTCTTGTTACTAAAATTGATGACATGGTTCCTAAGAACAGATGTTCGTATGTCTTATAGTTTCAGACTTTTCCATACTGACCGTTCTTAATGTTACACCCTGTATATCTTAGGTAGAAAACAACAAAAAACAGATGTAGGTAACTATTATGAACAAAAAACAGATGTAGGTAACTATTATGAGAAATGCGTCTCATAATCTTAACGTGTTTGTTTGTTTGTGTGTGTGTGTGTGTGTGTGTGTGTGTGTGTGTGTGTGTGTGTGTGTGTGTGTGTGTGTGTGTGTGTGTGTGTGTGTGTGTGTGTGTGTGGGTGTAGTGTGTGGGGGTGTGTGTGTGTAGTGTGTGTGTGTGTATGTGTGTGAGAGAGAGAGAGTGTGAGTATGTGTGTGTGTGAGTGTGTGTGTGTGTACGAGTAGCGAGTTGTGTGTCTGGTGTGAGGGAGAGGTGCGGGGAGGTGAGAGAGCGTTAGTCAGGGTGGGTTCACATGGTCACAGTTATTGTTGTATTTTATAGGTAGGTACTAGTTAAAGGGAAGTTGGTAGGTAGGTGTTCAATATTATTTAATTGCATTGATTGACTGAGTATTGTGCTCGCATTGATTGCCTATGCGAGCACCTTACTAGATTTTAAGATATTTACAATTTATTTAATTTCTGCTTGTGTTTGAGCTATGTTACAAGAACAAGCAGGAGCCATCCACATCCACTGAAATGAATTTTATCTGGGCGCTAGAAACAAAGTTAGTCTTATGTCGCCATCTATGATAAAGATTTTGAACTTTTAGAAATTATACGAAACTTAAATTGTAAATGAACAAAAGTTGCAATAGTTCATAATTATGTCGCTAGATGGCGCAATAGAAACTTTTACCTTTAGTCTATAGATGGCATTGGTTCAAATTTTTTGCTCTGCACTAGATGTTGTGTGATTGAGTGATGGAAGGGCAAAAGAAGCAATTATTTGTTGAGATTTCTCTGGGCACGCACCCGAAGCACAGAGTATTATATTATAGTATCTCGGACTATTTTCGAGAAGCCGAGTAAGCCTCACAACGCCATCTAGGATGAAAATTTTGAACTTTTACAAACCTCATGCCCCGTACCAATTTTGCAACAGTTTATTATTAAATCGCTAGATAACGTTTTAGAAACATTAATCAATTTTCGCCAGTACTGTACTAGTAATGTAGTTGTAAAGTTATTGAAAATTTATAAACTTAGTTGTTTTGAATTTCACTTGAAGGCAGGGCAGCGTCAGGTGAGGAGCATTTTTCGAAAAATATTTTTAGGAATGCCATCGTGCTGTTTACTAGCAGCTTTCGCCTTGAGTCGCAATGAATTCGAGTAAATCCTCTCGACCCGAACCGACTTCAATTTGAACTTCTATCGCTGGGTTTGTTGCCATCTTCATTTCACACACTGGTTATCTCAGTGGGCAGGTTACTTTACGATGTTTACCATCATGGTTCGGTACATACACGCAAAAATATAAAAAAACGAAAACACATGACTTGCATGGTTTCGAACCCGGAGCATGGGAGTCCGGCGTCCTAACTAATACGCCATCCACGACGCTCTAGCCCAGTCTTTCTCAAAGTGGGCGATAACGCCCCCTTGTGGGCGCTGGGGGCCTGCATGGGGGCGGTAGAAGGTCCATAGAAAATTGGGGGCGCGTTAACGCGGTCTAGGGGGCGATAGCAGATTTAAACGAAATGCGATAAATTATGCTTCCCTGATATTTCAAACTAAAATTAAATACCTACTACAACTATCATTAATTTCGATGTTATTCTTACTCTGATTTTGTTTTATTTGTCCCGGCTTTCTTAGCCCGTGTGCTGTTTGTGCATGAATTGACAGAATTATCGGCGATTGTTTTAACATGCTCAGTATGAATTCGGAGCCTGATATTAACAAACTCTTTAAAGTGCATCAAATTCATCCTTCATTTTAGATAAGTTTTCAATCAATAAATTATTTATTTCTCAGAGAATACACAATTTTACAGGTCTTTTAAATTCAATACTTTATTTTAATTTGTATAAAAATACCCTTAAATAAGATTAAGTATGCTTTATATTGCTCAGAAATAGGATATGGCATGTTAAAAAATAATAATTGCAATAGCTGTTTTTAAGATGCGCAACATATAGTAAGTTTAAAAAAAATACGAGCGTTTGAAAACTTTTGATTCTTAAAGTGGGCGGTGGGCGAAATAAGTTTGAGAACCTGTGCTCTAGCCCTTTTAACTTGGAAAAATAATAATTTGAATTTTGACTTTACCATCTTTACTCGGAAAGAAGAAGATTAATAAATAATTATTATCATCATAATCTAAGTACACGGCACTGCGCAGGCCGAATGCGTAAATACACAAAAACATCGAGTACAAAAACATTGCTGGGTGTCATTTAACATGGTTGTTGTTCACTTTCTTCTGTATATTCACTCAAACATTAGCTGAGCCAGGTGCCTATTGCCAAATGTATTATGGAGTGAACTAAATATTTATTTATTTTTGAAATAAAGTGTATTTTCTTTCTTTCTTTCTGTAGCAGAAAAACATATTTGCGTAGGTACATCTTTTTGTGTATAAACACGGAATTCCAGGAGACGCGGTTTTTGTACTTCTCACGCTGACGGTAGACCCTTACCTTCAAGCTTATTATAAGGTACAATACCTACATATCTACTTATCCGCTAATTCAGTACCTAAACTGGAATACAAAATAGAATTTCAGTTTTAGTTTCAATACGCTGCACCAGCTGCATAGTTCCCACGCTGCGGTATGTATGATTTAATACGGACTGTCCGCAGATTCTTGAACGGCATTTCGCCACAACATAGACAAAGTAGAGAAATGAAGATATATTCTGAAAGAGATTGGGCGGTTCCCATACAAGCTGGGCTCGTGGGAGGTATCATGCGTCGCTGTATATATCTTATCTTATCTTATGATAGGGGGCCGGAAATAACCCCAGCGGCACTTCGACCCTTGAGGATCTTTTGTGGCAACCCCATTTTATACACTGGTCATCTCACCGTTAGAGCAGTCGGTAAATGTACGTAAGTTCTTTGAAAAATACGAAAAACTCATTGGTACATGGCACTGCACGGTTTCGACCCGGATTCCCCCCGCATGGGAGTCCGGTGCCCTAGCCACTGTGCCACCGACGCTCTTCGTCGTTATATGTAACTTGGCCGTGAATTTCAAAGTCTAACCTATAGCATGAATTTTGGCACGCTTTGATTTGTATCTGATGGGGAAATTACGGAAAAATATTTCTCCGTGGTCCAACCAGTTGGACATTGCGGTTGTACTACAGGGAACGTATCTGTCAGTGTAGTTGTAAAGTGTAACATGGTGTAACTACATGGTAATTCTAATTACACGTCGAGGGAAATGGATAAATAAATGAGAGTGAGTGAGTTTGGTTATGTAAGTTAAGTAAAGTTGCTGATTTGAACTTTTACCATCGATTTCCTTTCGATGTGCAAAATGAAACATAAAACCATAGGCATAGTCGATATGTTAGAAAAGCGTTGCCCCTTGTTTCCCCCAAGGGCGCTGTTCCGCAATCCTCGGCTAACCTTCAAGATGGGTACAATTTATGGAAAGTCTGCCATAATTTCTGGTGCCGTAAATAATCTGAACTTTCTAAGAATATTAACTAAATTCTGCCGAAATATTAGCACCAAATTTTTGCGAAGTATGTAGGTATATTAGTAAAAGAGCGTCCGTGGCCTAGCGGTTAGGACGCCGGACTCCCATGCGGGAGGTCCAGGTTCGAAACCATGCCATGTACCAATAAGTTTTTCGGATTTTTTCGAAGACTTATGTACATTTAACGACTCTAACGGTGAAGGAAAACATCGTGAGGAAAACATCCTACATGTCTGAGGAGATAAAAAATTCCAAAGGCGTGTGAAATCCACCAATCAGCACTGGGCCCGCTCTGTGCATCATGGCCCATAAACCCCTTGTGCAAGGGGAGGCCTGCGCCCCAACAGTGGGTACTTTACTTTACTTTTTGATGATGATACAGTATTACTGTCCTTTTAGGCTCGTAGCCTAGTTGCAAGCACGGTCCGAAAGTGATCGTGCAGGTTAAGCGACGTTGGCGCGGTCGGTACCTGGATGGGTGACCGCTAGTGGTATATTTCATCTGATCCTCCGTGCCTCGGAAAGCGCGTTAAGCAGTCGGTCCCGGTTGTTGTCGTTCGACAGCAGTCGTTAAGCCATGTCAGAGGCCTACGGGCGGCCTGAACAACTCTGACAAATAGGTTGGCCACTAACTATACGATAAGCAAGCAAGCAACTGTCTTTTTCACAGTCGATCTCGATTCAATCGATTAATAGGCTGGTGATGATGATGTATCTTTAGTATAACTTTGAATAGATTTTAAACTTATTTGCTCAAACGAGGCAAACACATTATTTCTAATCTAGGTAAGTTACAGAATTAAGATGTTTAATCATCTAGTTCAAATATTTATACAAACCCTATTTATTAAGGTTCTAAAGTCTTGAGGTTTCCATTCCTCCTTTTAAAAGTCATCAACGAAGTTGGTTGGAACTTTCTGTTTACGTTGTCATTGGCAAATTGAACTTTCCTAACTACCCACTGATTATTACGTCTTTGATTGAGTGTCGTAGGTAAATTTCAAAGATTTATATCGAAAGTTTAACTCTACCTTGCATCATTTATAAATTAGGTGTAATTGCGAACATGGTTAAAAATAGGGGTGGGTACTTCTACCCACGACTTCTCGTGGCTACTACTGATGGTTTTATTATTTCATGAATTCAAATTTCGTCCTCAGCGCTCACCATTTTGGTCAACCTGGTTCCAGCCGGTGTCATTTTCTGGGCTTCTTTCTTTTTTATACGATGAAGATGTATCCTCACCTCTCTCGAAAGTGGTTGTAGAAGGTCTTTTTTCTTTAATTTTAAATTTAATCTGTTAATTTTAGCCTTTTTTCTTTTGATCTTTTAGCCTTTTTTCATTTTCACTTTCAATCAACGTCATAACTTTATTACTATCGTAAACTGTAATTTTTAACGTCAAACCGTAGCGTATACTCTATTCTTATAAATATAGTTTATTTGGTCCAAATCCGTCGAGTAGTTTCGACGCTAGCTCACTTTAAACTGAGCGCTAACCGCGTAACAGCTCGTTTTAAGTGTTCACTTGCGCGGCCTATGACGCCACCAGAGTGAGCCGAGGGGGTGGTGGTGGTGGTGGTGGTGGTGGGGGGGTTTAAAGTACTTGTTATGGGGGGTATAATGTGCAGTTAAACTTTTTTCAACTTTTGTACTTAACCTGTTACAGAATAAGATAGTAAGCGCAGGCGCAGTGCCCTTTTGCAAATGTACTTACCTTATCATTTAGTACATCCAAGATATATTCATATTTTTATTGTCATCTCCGGGGTCTTTGTCCTTAGCACTATTTGTTTTTTGACAGGGAACCCTGTCTTCCTATTCAGAACGGGCGGTATGCAAACGGCAAAACCAACATCGCGCCCGACACCGTTATCAAAAAACAATTGCAATCTGATACAGGGTTCCCTGCCCAAAAGTGTAGGCACGATCAGAATCGTGCTTCGGTTTTTTTTAATAACTCTGTAATTACACGAGACAATCTTGGGAAATACTTCATCAATTTTAGTGGGAATTAACTGTTATTTGCTCACACTTTTTATAATCCGCCCCTGTATAAACTAATCTTACTTAATTCCTTTACATCTCTAATCTTCAATCAAACCATAATCCAGTGATGATAAGTACAATACATCGCACATTAGACTTCAGCTAATGGGTTGGCACATTAGACAAACAGCTCAAATTACGGTAGGTCGACTGTACCTAAACAAACTTGCCTATAAAGGCTTATAATTGAACCGACTAATAAATAAACCATGACCATTAATAAAGGCTCCTTCAGAACAGCGCTGTTATTCCCTTTAATCATTCCCTAATCTTGCTTCAAGCAGTCGCCAAAAATTATAAGTAACAGAAAAGAGCCCGCACCCGTGCCATACGCCTGTTTTTTTGACACTTTCTGAGCGTCCAAATGTCAAAACCCCATACAATTTGACATTTGGCACGCTCAGAAAACATAAAACAAAACCGGCGAATGATAGCACCCCAGGTGCCTTCTTTGTACGGCAAGGACTGGGTAATATCGACGTACGTTGCTGTTTATCATGTTCATTCGCTGGCGTTTTAACTTTATAATCAGCACTTACCTATTTCTGCCGCAAAGCAGCAATACTTGCCAAGCTGTTTGAATTGTGTTTATTTCATCTCAAAGTAACATAACCGTTACAAGATAAGTCATACAAAATAATTAAATAATAAATCAATATTAAATTATTTATACCTATATCCATTACTTATATAACACATTGCACAGCTTAGATAATTAAGATTATATTTAACATAACTTAACAGAAAAATATCTATAATAGTACAATAGTGTACAGTCAAAAACAAAAGTGTGGATACATATGTCAAAATAATTTTGAAATGTCACAGACGCTTAGGGTAGAATATACGTCAATTTCCCGAGTCAGAGGAAATGAGAAAGTTTTAATTTTGACGACATTAATTCGTTTAGTGTTCGCTGTTTTCCAGTTTGAAGAGTGAGAGAGCAAGCGTAATTACAGTACACATGTGGCACTTCATCTAAATCAAATTGAAAACTCTCAATAACACTATAGTGAGAGATTAATGGGCGACTGTAGCCACTTTGCACGCGTTGCACAGCGGTAGTCCATCGTGTAAGGGGTCGGGTCAATGTGTCAAAATGCACAATAGAATGAATCTTATAAAAGGATGTTCTGACCGATGGACAAAAACAGCTGTGTATAACAACGTTAGTAGAGCTTCTTTTCTGTAATTTATCTATATTGTGTCAACGCTCCGGGCTATTTCGAGAAATTATCTGCAATTATGGCCAATGAATAGCTAAACCTTCCATCTTTGTGAAAAGGTGATGAGATCGAGCAAGGCCTGTACCTACTGTAATAGCACTGCAGAAAGGTGTAATGCCATACAGTGTGTTAAAAAAACTTTCCACGGTATTTTACCAGGAGAATGACTAACTAACTAACTTTTTACTTTGGCCAAAAAGTTTTAAAACTTGCGAATTAAATTTTTCAGAGTCGACATTGAAATATGTAAACTTGAGCGACCAATTACATAATAATTATTATTTTCATAGGTCATAGAATGATTGTATCGCCATCATATAATTAGAATACCTCCCAAAGGAATATCAACCTCCAAAGGAAGACCATGACAACTAATGACAAGTAAGTTTTTAACACGTTCGCACGCGGTACTTTTTCTCATTTTGGCAGTACCAATCTTCACTGCCATACTGCATAAAATTAATGTAAGTAAGTTATGGCATACCATCACTAACTGCTGGTGCCGTAATACGATACATAGAATAGCTGTCATGTCCGTACTGTCAATGTGTAAGTACCTGTGTATGTGTGAGTCATGTCCAAAAAGGAACACCTATAAATCCCGCAGTTTTGCCAGTAGAAACAAAATGCAAATTGCAGAATGGCAGTGCGAGGGGCCTACGTACCAAGTTCATAGAAAATCGTAGTGCTTTTAAGAAAGGTGTAAAGATTTGCCGGCGTAGACCGTACTGTATTTTTTTCAACTCAATTTTACGACATTAGCAGTTACCGCGCGCGAACGTGTTAATCGCTGAAAATTTACGTAACATTAGTATTTTTGTGATGTAACAATACTATCAGTACCATCATGGTCAACACATGAGACTATCATGTCGCTTTCTTGATTGACACGTTTATAAGTATATAATCTTTTTGATTTTGATTTTTTAATTATTTTTTTTATCCACTTCACTATCGCACCCATTAACAACTTGGGATCTTCTCCTTCTTCAATTTAAGAGCTATGCTCTTGTCGGTGTAGTTAACGCCACTGTGTCCTGTCTAGGGCCTTTTCCTTGACCTCCTTATACGATGCAACGCCAGCCTTCTCTTTGATTTGATCGAAGTAGCTTATCCTCGGTCTTCCTCTTCCCTGCTTGCCTTCAACTTTTCCTTCTATAAGGTTTCTTATGTATTCGTCGTGTCGTATAAGGTGGCCCACCATATTTCCCCTTCTATTTTCAATAGCCTTTAAGATGTTTCTCTTTTCTTTTACTCTCGTCAGTACCTCTTCATTTGTCACTCTCTCTGTCCAGCTTATCCTTTCCATCCTCCTCCAACACCACATCTTAACTTGGGATAAGGGGCGAAAAAAACAGCGCTGCATAATTGGTACCAGAGTATGTCAGTATTTGCTGAATTTCCCTCCTTTTGCCAAATATACATAGAAATACATAGTGTATCTGCAACGATATTGTCTTTTCTGAATATTTGTAAAATATGTATACGTATATGTATATGTATGTGTATATGTATGTGTATATGTATGTGTACGTGGGGTTGCGAGGCAGGGGCGTTTGTTAGGGACCTGGGTCGGCGGTTAAGAGAGAGGGGCGGTGACTCCCGCTCTGGATCGTACCTCGTCCAAAGGATCTCACTGGCTATACAACGTGGCAATGCTGCCAGTGTAATGGGTACCTTTGGACGGGGGTCGGTTCAGGATCGGGAGTAACGACTGTACATTTTTTATAAAAAAAAATATGTATTACCTATTTATTTTATTATTTATAATATTTAAGTTGACTTTTGTAGATAGTTTAAGATTTTTTTTATAATGTGGTTATTAAATTGACATTTTGTGAATAAAAATATATACTTATATAAAATATGTATTATTTTTCTTTTTGGAAATAAAGTTCTTCAATTCAATTCAATTCTTTTATTTCAATTTGGTACAAATTGTACACTTTTGTTCGTCAATAATATACATTCAAAATAACAATAAAATTAACAATTAAAATAATAAACAAAATAACTAATCATAATGAAATTGAAAACAAAACAAAAATATATTAATTAATAATACTAATTTTCAGATTACGTCATGACCACGCCAAGCATTGTTATCGTTTAAGTACTGTTCAACACTGTAATACGATTTTTTGATGAGAAATTGTTTAACCTTTTAATTTTTTTGCTTGTCTATCGGTTTTTTATAGGATACATTTCGGAGAGTGCGCATCGGAATTGCACGACCTAATTCCAGCATCTCCATACCGCCTTCGGACTACCAGGCGCGGGGAGGGGTTCCATCCTTATGTTGTTGATATCCCATCTGCTCGTACGAAGCGATTTGCTTCTTCGTTCATTATGCGAACGACTAAGGAATGGAACAGCCTGCCGGCGTCTGTATTTCCCGAAACCTACAACCTTGGGATCTTCAAGGCCAGAGTGAATAGGCATTTACTGGACTCGCATGCTCCATCGTCGACCTCATCGTCGCTTACCATCAGGCGAGATCGAGGTCAAATGCGGGTTTAGTTATACATAAAAAAAAAAACCGTTAATTTAAATTTTCTTTCAATCAACATTTTGATTTCCTCTGGGACAAGATTATAAAATTTTATAGAATTCACTATGAATGACTTCATAGTCTTTGTTAACCGCGTTCCTGGCAATACATACTTATCTTTGCTTCTCGTATTATAGTTATGGATGTCGCTATTTTTAGTGAAACTACTGACATGTTTACGTGCGTACATTGTAGTCGCTAGTATGTATTGGCATGGAACCGTCAAAATATTGACTAATGTTAGTAGTAGTAGTAATAGTGTTTTTCTTTCTTTCTTATACGAATTTCAAGGAATCATACTTACTTACTCCGCTGGCGCAGCGACCCGAAGTGGATCTTGGCCTCCGATACCAAAGAGCGCCATCGCTCTCTCTCCTGCGCAGTCTCCTGCGCAGTCTCGAGCCAGTCAGGCGCCCGGAGCTCCCACAGATCCTTCTCCACTTCATCGCGCCAGCGGTATCTGGGACGTCCGACCGGACGTCGTCCGTTAGGGCGTACCACATACGCTCGTTTAACTGCCCGATCCTCCCTCATCCTAGTGATGTGTCCGAGCCATCGGAGTCGAGCCGCTTTCGTCTCTCCTATAATGTTCGGCTCGTTCACCATCTCTTCTATCTCCCTATTCTTTCTCATCCTCCACCCTCCATCTTCCTTCTTGGCTGGTCCCAGAATCTTCCTCAATATCCTCCTCTCGGTCACCAAGAGTCTGTTTTATTCCTTTAAGGTTAGTGCCCAAATCTCGCATCCATACATCAAGATCGGTCTGATGACAGTTTTGTAGATCCGGATCTTGGTATTTCTGCTCAGTAACTTGGACACCAGAGCCTTGTGCAGGGCTGCGGCGCATCTCAAGGCGTTTTGAGTTCGGAACTCAAGGAATCATAACATAATCTTATTACAATAGGGTCCAGCAGAGTATCTGAAGCTGATACTTTTCCTAACGCAAGCAGAAACATATTCAAAATCAAAATGTTTTTTAATGTAAGTAAGTACCTTAATAGTACATTTTTACAACGTCATTCTTTTCTACTCTACCACCGCTATTTAAATAGTAAGATATTTTAAAATATCGGGTGCTAGCTGCTCAGGGCAGTGAGTAGTGATTGAGAACTTATGAGGCTGGCATGGTCTTTAATGGGCTCGAAGCCTCAAAAAAGAAATACATTGATTTAAAAAATATATGACATTTTTATGTAAGACTTTATGCTACCTAAGATATAAGATGGTATAGGAGAGAAGACTATTTACATTTCCCTTGATGATAATTATAATATACAAACTAATCTTACAGGGTACATCGATTCTCCGATGGGATTTGCGAAGTTTCCGTACCTCGTAAGTACACAACAGTACATATTAAACGATGTAGAGTAGATACTGAATACTATAGTTTGCTGTAGGTACTACAAATAGAGGATTGAACACAGATTTATACAGAATGTTAACGTAAAATGTACCATACCATAATATTCATATTTATTCATTATAAAGATTGTTTACAATAACATGTTTACAATCCATCTATAAAGTAGGCATACAACGATTTAATTATACACATAAAATAATTTAATAAACTGCATAATACTTATTTGTGTTTAAGTCCCACCGATGGTGCTTTCTTAGTATTGCTTATATCTATTCTATATTATATCTATTCTGACATCTTCTTTCAAATTTGAAGTATTATTTAATACTAATATTAAAAAAAACCAATTCATTTCATGCATATATTTACCTATATAATAATATCTAATTCAATTCAAATAATTAATAGGAATAAGTATAGTAATAATCCAACAAAATACACCGTCATGTTCTGAATATATCGTTAAAATATTCCTTTAGTTAGAATGTAGTATGTTTTCTTAATAAACAATTCTTTTAAAGCACCTACAACTCGTTTCCCTTGAAGGTCTTGTATAGATGTAGGTAGATGGAAATATACTTTTATAGCTATATAGTAGCAGCCATTGGTATACATGGTGATGCGCGGTTTGCACAGTTGCAGGTTGTTATCCTGGCGAGTTCTGTACTGTCGGTCTGTGTCGTATAGGTGAAGAATGGCGGGGATTATTAAAAATTAATAATAACTTACCAGCTTTACCGGTAAACTGGTACCTGAACGTCAAATATCCGTTTCAATCAAACCCGTAACGAACTCCAGTTACCGGTATCCTGTTTAAAGTTACACTGGAAGTGGCTAATGAAAAAATATGTTATTACGTTTTTTTGGATTGGTCGGTGTTCCTTTTCATCAATCAGGATTGTAATATGAGAACCAAAGATTTCGAAATTCAGATGTGTAGATTGCTCGCTAGAGAAGTGGAAAAAGAAGAAAAACACTATAAAATAAAATAAACATAAATAAATAATAGGAAACCGCGTCTGTCTGTTACCGCGTCTGCGATGTGAGCATTTTCCTATACATTATCTTATCTTATGACAGGCAGGGACAACCCCAGCGGCGCTTCGACCCTCAGGGATCTTTTGTGCTCACCCTTACCTAAGTATCCTTCCTGTTCCTTAAAGATGCTTTGCATCAAGAACGCTATACAGCTTACAGGAAGGAGCCTATTGTCCTCTGGTTTCGGGTAGGCTACCCCCAGAAGACTCATACGCCCTCCAGCCAGCGATTCACATTCGCACAGCAAGTGTAGCTTTTATATGAAACGGTAATTTATTCATTCAATATTACAATAATACATTATTGCATTAAAAAGTTAAATACTTAAAGTCAAGAATACATAAATAAAAATACATTGTAAAAATGTACAGTCCATAACTACTACTCCCGACCCTGAATCGCCCCCCAATGCTCGCCCATTGCTGGCGTGATGTCTAGATATAGAAACAGTCTAGAAATCGTTTTTTTTGCGATTTCTGAGTTGGCCCCATAGTAAAAGTTGTTCAGTTATGGATACTGAACATCCCCCTTTCGGCTTACAAGGTGGATTTTGTTACAGCCTGTATACATATCACGAATGTATCTAGTACATAAAGAAGTTGAAAAAAATATTAAAAATTGAAAAAATATATTCCTTTTCCACCCTGTCTGTGTCGTGGAGATTACATACACACATTGACTACTTTACAAGCTATGTGTCAATCAAATATTCAGATTTCAGAATTACAATTTAAAATTAAAATTTAGTTATCTAGGAAACATTTATATCCTCGTTATAAGTCGGGGTTTTTAGCCGGTCGATAGAACCCAATGCTGCTGAACCGGAACTGGAACGAAGCTCGCTGTTTGGGGATCCGGGCGACTTTCCTCGGTCTATTGTTATTATTGTTTTAATTAACGGAACATAGTACAGAAAATTGGCTTATTTTGTTGATTTTAGAAGGGTTTTTACGTCAGAAAATGAAGCTCTACAGATGAAATAAAATCTATGGTTCATTAAATCAGAGACTTATGAGCGTCGGTGGCACAGTGGTTAGGACACCGGACTTCCAAGCCGGAGGTCCGGGTTCGAAACCATGCAGTGCCATGTACCAATGAGTTTTTCGTATTTTTCGAAGACTTTCGTACATTTACCGACTGCTCTAACGGTGAAGGAAAACATCGTGAGGAAACCTGCACCCTGAGATGACCAGTGTGTAAAATGGGATAGGCACAAAAGATCCTCAAGGGTTGAAGTGCCGCTGGGATTATTTCCGGTCCCCAAATCATATGATAAGAAGATAAGATAAGAAATCAGAGACTTACCCTGGCCTGACCAACTGACAATAGGTTGGAACACAAACCACACTACAGGCAGAATAGCATAACATAGTATAGCAAAACTCTCACGTCCATAATCCCCGAGGGGGTAGACAGAGGAACCACCTTCATCGTAGGTACCTAATTCCCACTTTTCACCGTAAGATTTGGTGGACAAACGTGATAGGTGACGAGCCTATCGCCGTCTACTAAGTGTAGAATAGTATCCACTAAAACCCTTAGTCGCCTCGTACGACACCCACGGGAAGAGTTGGGGTGGTGCTTTATTGCCGACACGATACGGCACTACATGGAATGAAGAAGTAAAGAAATAAACAAAATAAAAATAACAAACAACACTGGTCGAACAAAAACGTTGTCGCACATCAAATAACTTTGCAAACGTGATAAACACTTTTCTCCAGCGTTGTCTAACTAAGACATCTGGAAAAACTGTACAACAAGTATCTCAACTAACTTTAGTCATCCATTAAGTTCAGATCTGTCACTGAACACAAGTGTTCTTTGTCTTATATGTCAAGGCAAGCCTCATACACTATACCACTCGTATATAACAACAGGCTGAGACAGTCCCCTTTTTCCGGTGCTGCACACCACCTTCATCAAACTTAATTACTTTTGTTTATTTATTTTTATAACATATTTGTTTAATATTATTTTTATCTTCTGTACCTAATTGTTTGTAAGTGTGCGCTATTGCAAATAAATTCTTTCTTTCTTTCTTTTATATAGTAATACTACAGTTTTTGAGGGGCGAAACATGGAGTGGGGGCAGGGGGCCCCTTTACCCATACTCCCCCTGCCCTGGTTCCGCCTTTGTCTAATTTTTATGTGGGTCCAGATGATAGCTTCACTAATGTTTGGGAAACCTTGCAGATGATGTCATGTCTATTTAGGAATTTTGGGTTTGAATTTTATGTATTTTGCACAGATTAGGTCCAGATGAGAGATTAGTTTTCTTGGTCTAAGTCTTTAGATCTTAGGGATATTTCACGAAAAAAAGATCTTTTAATAGTAACGAGAAATCAGGACAATTGTTCATATAGTATCCATTACAAAAAAACTGTTATGGACAATATTTTATAGCATTCATTACTGTTATGTCTGTAGATTTAATTATATTAGTTGTAGGTAGTTTACTATTTCTTTATTAAGTTCAGTTCTCCAATATAGTAATGGCCGATAACTTGTGTTTTATTTAACAGTGGCGACTTGATGGGATATTAGCTCAATTTATTATTTATAGTGACAAAAGTGGCAAGTGGAAAACTTGGAGAATTCGACATGGCAAGTGGGAACTGGAGTTCGTATTGTGATCGAGTCGAAATGTACTTTTTAGTTAACAAGGTGGCGGACGACTTAAAAGTGCCTATTCTAATTTCAACAAAAAAAATGTAGTGATTGCTATAAAATATTGTAATGGATACTTTATGAACAATTTTTCCCCGCTGTACAAGATTTCTAGTTACTATTTTTTCCATGTGGATCTGTGGTGCTGAGTCCTGGGTCTTGCGGTTTCCGTCATGGAAACCATGACGTACCGTAAAGCAAGCAGTAGGTACACCTCATCTTAGGTAAATAACATCTATCAATGGTGACTGGGTGTGATCAAATTTTTATCGGAGGACACCCAAAAAGTAATGATATTCTTTTAAATAGAAAAATAATAATCTTCAATCCGGTTCACAGATGCCAGAGATATCATAATAGAAAACAAAACATAAAGTCGAACTGAGAAGTTCCACTTTTGTGGAGACGATTAAAATAAATAATAAATAATGTAAGACCCATATCAGACCGACCTTAATTAAGTAAAAAGGGTAAATGATATAGAGGCTTGGTCCTAAATTCAGCTCCAGCTCTGCACATTGTATTCATAATTATTGTAAGATATATTTATTACAAAAGATATGCTGCTGATAGTTTCTTGCGCCGCTTCTTTCCTTTCAGCTATAGCACCTGACGAAGCGGTGGTAGAGTAAAAAAAGTGACGTAAAAATGTACTTAGGTATTACTAAAAAAATAGTATAATCAATAATAAATAATAGACCACGCGCAGCAAAAAGAAGGGTTATGATTTTAGCAGTCTATGTATGTATGTATATATGTTCGTCTGTTCCCTCACAGCGCCTAAAGCTGCGCTCGCTACACCTATTTGCTGTCCTAGCCTTTCAACCTAACCCAACTAAATATAAATCGCCTTCAAATAAATGAAACAATGGTGTACGAATAGTTTTTTCAAGACAGTGTCGGCCACGCGCAACCCGTTTCACTGCGTGGAGTACGGCGAGCCGCGTTAAAAGTCAAATCTGGCAGTGAAACGCGTTTCACATGGTTGGCATTGACTATAGGTTTTTATAGGTACACCTACGTTTTCATTTGTTTTATAATTATTTGTAGGATGTTAGTGTTTTTTAAAATTAATTACTTCACATTATTAGTTATTTGAGGGGTTAGTGGAGAGGAGGATTAATTATAAATCTTGATTCTCGACCATAATATGCCAGACCCTTAAATTGATCTTCTTTCCGCAATAATAATCTCTACCAATAATGCAGCAAACCAAAATACTAAAAAAAAGGTTGCATCGGCCGGGAATCGAACCCGGGCCGCCCGCGTGGCAGGCGAGCATTCTACCACTGAACCACCGATGCTTGTGTTATAGTGTGGTTATATTAAGGTTGTAATAAATGCTTAAGAGAAATAGTTACAAAACACATTCACTTTCTGTTGAATCATCATTTTGTTTGTGATGGATAAGTCACGTTCAAGTCATTTCATACTATTTTTAGTGTTTTTAGTCAACTAGGTATATATCAGATGTATGTCAGGTTATTTTTTTCGAAAAATAACTGTAAAATCCAAATGCGAAATATGCGGTTTTTATACAAAAAATTGTAAAATATATCAAATTTCTTGCAAATAAATTTTTCTACGGTTTATTTAACTTTTATTTTTATTTTTATATTTTTATAAATTAGCTACGACAAACAGGCAGACGGGCCACCTGATGGTAAGTAGTCACCGTCGCCTAGAGACACGTGCAATACCAAGGGCGTTGCTTGTATGTTGCCGCCCTTAAACTAAGAATAATCTTCAGAACGGTGACATTTCTCTCTGAATGGCCAGGCTAATGCGCTGGCCGAGGTAACTGCCAGCCCCGCGGTCACCAGAAGTCTCGATGAGGACGCCAAAGGTCCTTAAATAAATTAAGAGCTTCAGAACCCCAGGGACCCATTGTCTCGACCTCGAACGACGTGAACATAATATTATCTCTCGGATCCTTTAGTATTTTCTTTTTTTATTACTTAGATTTAGGAGCGCCGGTAGCTTAGTGGCTGGACTCCCAAGCAGGAGGCCCGGGGTTGAAACCATATACCAATTTTCCCGAAGACGACTGCTCTAACGATGAAGGGAAACATCATGAGGAATACGACTTAGAAGAGATTTAGAGTAAGCCACTTCCGCACCCGTTATGCTCTCGAGTTCGCTCACAAATTCTAATACATATATGTACTCGTATTGTGTTGATCGGAGTGGAACGCGTGTGTCAGCTATGCATAAAAAATCTTTAAAAATAAATCAATAAACTCTGTAAGTACGTATAGAAAAAAAAGAAGTATGCATCGGCCGGGAATCGAACCCGGGCCGCCCGCGTGGCAGGCGAGCATTCTACCACTGAACCACCGATGCTTATAGCGTTAAATTTAAAATTCCTAGTCGGTTACAGAAGTAATCATTAGAAAGGTAAAAGACCGACGATGCGCAAGCGCAGCATTTCATAATTACAACCTTGAAGCAAGTGGCACGGCGTGGGTTTATAATAATATGTAATAATGTATGTATAAATATTGTGAAAGGTGAGGCAATAATTATAATTTAAAAACTCGCAATTAGTCATTACCATTTAGGTATTTAGACAGTTGGGTAAACAAGTTTTTTATAAATAGGTTTGGCAGAAAAGTATTCTGTAAGAGGTCACCGTCATTCATAGACACCAGAGGCCTGGACTTCGCGGGTCCGGTTCCAACCCCGGTTTGGTTCGCTACAAGCAATCACTAAGCGCTGATCTCATTAAGTAGGGAAAGGCTGGAGCGCATATGATTTGTTGCAGACTGCAGCGAACCGGACCGTGGCTGGAATCAGACCATTGAACCCTTAGATTTTACGCTTCCTATAAAAAATAAGGGCCAATGGCGAGCAATCGTGGACTGTCAATTCCGAGTTGCGATTGGTGCGAAAAGCGAATGTCATCATAGATTGACTAATCACGCGGGCACACAGCTTGTGGCCACAACGTTTATCAGAACCGTAATAACGGTGGGGCCGATTGTCGTTTGTTATTGTCTGGAATTACGTCTTCTTACAATATCGTTGGACTCCATGTATCTATATCACATAAATAAGAATAAGAATAAGAATAGTTTATTAATAAAAAGGTTCTCGGGCGGATCACGTACGCGAGCAATGGTGCCTTTAATTTGGGCCGGGGGCGTGCTGTTACGATACCGACGCATGTGCGTGTGCCTTTTCCTTATGCAATCAAAGTACATACCTTATTCGAATTCCTTTCTTCATTTCTTTATAGACAAGTTAATCAAACTTCGAAAACAAAACACGTTGTAAAGAAAATAGTACGAGATTGGCTTAGTGGTCTCGATTACGAGGGCACGGAGAAACTTTAAAAGGTAACACAATAATTAAAAAACACATCCACTCACACACACCCTCCTCTCTCTCTCACACACTCTCAAACATACATACACACACGCACACACAATGCATTCACACTACCTCTTATTTTAACCTTTATAATTGTTCTTTTTTGACATTCTTTCAAATTTTTTCAGTTTTATATTTTCTTGTTCTGTTACATGTTCATTTCCACTGGTCATAGAATAGATCTGTCCTCCTAGATACAGGAACTTCCTAGTTCGGAGGTCAGCGTTTATTGTAAACTAAGTTGTTGCTCAGTAATTTTATTTAGTTTAATATAACCTATGCTTAAGTTCCTACTGGTGTATGGACTATGAATACTTTGTCATCTTATCGCACAAATAAACTTATTCTTATTAAAGTATCATGAGACTCTGTCGTGCTCATTCTATGGAATTAACTACAGATACACAGAACGGCTCTCTTGCATGGTAGATTTAAAGGGGTGGTTTGAAATTTTACGATCTGGACAATGGACGTTTTAGGATTTGGATGTTACCGACAAATAACTAAAAAGGCCAGTGTAAAATAACAAATTATTTTTAGTGCTTGATGTAAAATGGGACTTATACTGGTTAACACTAACGTGTTAACGTGCTGACGCGTATACGAGTCTTTTTTTCCCAACTTTCACAATACGAGAATTATTTGGGAAAATTCCGTGACCAACAAACAAGCCAATATAAAAATAAACACGGAATTATTATAAAAAATTAACGCTTAATTAGTCTAAAGCTGTGCAATCAATAAAAAATTACAAATAACCGAAAACAACTTTAAAGTTTTATGCTGTTGTATATTTTAGTACCAATCCGTTATCATAAAATGGGACATATGAAAAATCGTTTCTTGTAAAAAAATAAAGTAAAAAGTAAAATACACTTTATTGCACAACTATAAAGCAACAAACATGAGATAGAAAAGGAAATAGTGACGTACAATTTAGGCGGCCTTATCGCTAAGAGCGATCTCTTCCAGGCAACCTTCGGGCAGAGGAAATGATTTCGAGAAAGAGTTGTGCAAAGTTTATGGAAAACGTTATATAAGAGAATTTAATTTAAAATAATTGTTAAACTAAATCCTTCAGCAATATCTTTCATTTATATACAAAATAAAATAAATTAATCCTCTTACATCACAAAAAATTTGTTTGAAATCAAAATTACGCCAAATTATTTTTAA
This sequence comes from Hofmannophila pseudospretella, assembly GCA_947369225.1. NCBI lineage: Eukaryota > Metazoa > Arthropoda > Insecta > Lepidoptera > Oecophoridae > Hofmannophila > Hofmannophila pseudospretella. Next base: position 2,989,508 of record OX376321.1, on the reverse strand, counting down.
AACGACATCAAAGTTTTGGAATACGATAAAAGCGTTAAGTTAGGAAAAAAGACTCATACCCATAATTAACACTTTTATACGAATGTCAAGAAAACATAACAAATATCGATAGGCACATATAGCGACACGGTTTCACACAATGTAGCTTGATATATTTTCCACTGTACAACGTTTAAACCGCAAACAAAATCTAGAAATATCTTAAGCTAGAAGTTAGGACTAAAGTACCAATTTATTCCTCAAGTTTTAAAACTGAACTGCTGGAACTTTCAGCATCTTTCAGAGTTAGTATAACTTTTAACTACGTTCGTGTAGATGCTCTCTCAGTTTACTAGCGGTTACTTAAATTGAGTGTAGCGTAAAATCTGTAATGATATTACCTTGCAAAGTGTCGTGATTTGTCTGCTTCTATGGAATTTTATCTGGAATATTTTTGAGGGTGGATTAGAAGTTCATTAACCCCCTCCCTTGGAGTGTCGGTGGCACAGTAGCTAGGACACCGGACTCCCTTGTTCGACCGGGTTCAAAACAGTGCAGTGCCATGTACCAATGAGTTTTTCGTATTTGTCGAAGACTTACGTACATTTACCGACTGCTCTGACGGTGAAGGAAAACATCGTGAGGAAACCTGCACACTGCGGTGCATGACATGCGGTGCACTGCGTAACGGATTCCGCGCGCTGACGAGTCGATATCGGGTACATTGCTGGTTATCGAGTCCTTTAGCTGACGATTACAGACGTATTTACTTCATATACAAAGAGCAATGGATATTCGCCCTCCGCGTACATTAGCGTCACGCAGCGGAGACCCTATATGAAACTGTCACTCTCACTCATATCCTAGATTTTAAGTTTAGACACTAAAAGCAAGGACGTAAAAAAACTAAAAGTAAAGACACTGGTTAAATTGCCATACGCATAAGATTACTCTTATGCGGGAAGTTTCGTTTAGCGATAATTGCTAAAACCTCGGAATCGACGCCAGTGGTATGCCAAACTCAGAATAAGACTCGACCCCGCATTATTACGAGCTGCAAAAACGGAACTAGCGACGGTAATGCATTTCTTTTTGCGCAATCAACTGAAAAATGCTGGAACCAGCTGACTGAGCTGATTTACTATCGTCTGATAGTTTCCGGCTTGAATTGCTGCCAATTGCTCATGTCAGGGTCGTATCAGTACTAACCACCCTTCCCCCGAAATATCAGAAGTCCATAGAATATAATTTTGTGAACTTTTATAGGTCGCGCCGCTTGTCTACATTTGTTATACGTACATATAATCGTATGCATAAGGCATAATTTCATTGCACAGTGATTTCCTGTCTTCCTCATTCCTACCTATTTCCAATTAGCGATCCTTTTATTAAACCCACCTTGTGACGCAAGCAGTGTCCAGTCGAGCGTCTCACGCGTCGCATGCAATAAATCGATATTTCCGGAAAACGCTAATAGACCTAAGTTTTGTGTGCTCTTGTGTGTCTATCCTGAAGACTTCAGCAGCAGAGATAAGAAGAGGGTGGACACCCAGCTGGAGCAGCCTGAAAACCCAGTTAACCTGTCGAAAGCCGGTGAGTTCCTTTGTTCCTCTCCTTTTGTATCGCTGTGCAATCTAGTTTGGGGATTAATTATTTACTTTAAATACCGTTATACACAGATAGTCGAACCCGAACCAGCGCAATCAACTCTCACGTCCATAATCCGGGGTAGACAGAGGAACCACCTTTATCACTTCAACTTTTATTCGTATAAAAATCAACGACTTGGGCGCGTGGTTCCTTCTCTACATAATTAATGACCACTTTCCAGAAATGAAAATGACCAGTACCCAAAACGTCAAATTCCCCAAAATATCTACTTTCTACATATTCCGATCATATCTGTAGAATCTACAGTGTAGATGTTCGGAATAAGTAAAGCTTGACCAGAAATATAAAAACATTCACAATATTTTTTTTGGTTTACATTTTTATACAGATACAATTTTGGTACTTAATTTTTAATTCATAATTCATTTATTCATGCTAACATGTACAGCTTAAAGATCTTAAATAACAATAGCAGTTAGTACATGCACCCTGTAGGGCATTGCAAGTTTAGGCAAGGTACGTGAGCCATTGAAATAATTTAATGAATATAAGATAAATAATAATATAATGATTTATATAATTAATTGGATTTATATAATTAAATTAAATGTGATTTAAGTAAAAAATATACCTACATAAAGAAAAGAATGACTAATTTGGACTAGATTGGGTCGTGAAGAAATTCCATGATCGAATAGTAACACTTTGTTACTAGAAATGTTTTAATTTTATTATAAAAAGGTTTGTCTTTGGTTTCTGTTTTAAGTTGTTCCGGTATTTTGTTATATATTTGTACAGCTTTGTAGTGGGGACCGTTTTTTGTTATTTGCATGTTTGCTTTTGGTAACTCTAATTTATTATTTCGCCTGGCACTTGTACAATATTGGAATTTGTTTATGTTTTTCTTAACGTAAACGGCGGCTTCGAGGATGAAGATACAGGGTAATGGCAAGATTTTTTCTTTTATAAAGTAGGGTCTACAACTATCTCTTGGTTTTATATTGAAAAGAATACGAATACATTTCTTTTGGAGAACAAAAATGTCGTGCCAATCAACACTATCCCCCCACAACAACACCCCGTACCGCATCCATGCGTAGGCATACGCGTAGTACGCAGCCAGTGACGCGTCATGGTGCGTATTTGTCTTAAGAACTGATAGTGCGTAACTGAATTGCGAAAGCTTTGATTTGACTTTTTGGATATGGTTTTTCCATGTTAAGTGCGTATCAATAGTAATCCCTAACAAATTGAATTCATTTGCCTGTTCTATGTTCAGTTTATCGGTAACCGTATTTATATTTAGTTCCAATTTTTGTCTGGGTCTAAGTTGCATTAATTTTGTTTTTTTCAGGTTCACTTCTAGATTATGGTCTGACAACCATTTCTTAACAGCCGCAAAGCTTTGTATGACATTGTTTCGACTTTCGTAGTTGTCTTTGCTCTTAAATAATAATGAAACGTCATCGGCGAACATTATACATGAAGAATTTAATATATTAGGTAATTCATTTATATAAATAATAAATAGGATACACCCGGCCACAGTCCCCTGCGGAATTGACCAATTTGTACATTTAATCTCAGATTTCGCTTTTTCGATCTTTCGCCTTTCTTTATTATAATATTCTATTTCTACATACTGTTTTCTATTCCGCAAATATGATTTAAACCACCCGTGTGCCCTACCTCGAATCCCGATGTTGTATAATTTTGATAATAGTATTTTATGTGAAACTTTGTCATATGCTTTCGTCATATCCATTAATATACTAACGGCATATGATTTATCTTGTATGTGACTTAATGCTTCTTCAATATATTTAATGACAGCTTGTGTGGTCGAACGGCATTTCCGAAAGCCAAATTGATTTTCATTTAACAAATTATATTTTTCTATAAATGAATACATGCGATTTGTCATCGCTTTTTCGATAATTTTCGAGAATACGGGCAGTAGTGCGATTGGCCTGTAATGACTTACATTTTCCCTATTTCCGCCTTTTTTAAGTAATGGTTTGATTTTTGCAATTTTTAATTTTTCCGGAAAACACTCTTCTTCAAATGTTTGGTTAATAAGTAATGCTAGAGGGGCAATTAATTCGTTTATGCACATTTTAATTAGTACATTTGGGATCTCATCAACGCCAAAACTAAACTTATTCGGTAGTTGTGCAATAATTTGCCGTACTTCCCGCTCAGTGACCGGTTTTAGGTAGATGGAGTTTTGCGCGCGCGCATTCGCATCGCACATTGGCAGCGCGGCGCGCGGGCCGTCGCACGATGACTTACCAATCGACGCAAAGTAGTCGTTGAACGCGTTTGCTACATCTAGGGGACGTTCAGTTACCACGCTTTCCCGGACCAATTTTATTCCATCAGGATTTTGGGTTATGTTTTTATTTCTTTTGGTTACATCATTAATTATTTTCCACATAGTTTTCTGCTTATTTTCTGATTTTTTTAATGTTTTTGTGTATTTGTTTTTCTTTGATACTCTTACGCATTTTTTAAGCATCTTTTGATATTTATTATAATATGATTTTAGTATGGTATTGTTTGTTTGATTTACTAGTATTTTGAGTTGTCTTTTCGCCTTGCATGATTTTTTCAAACCTTTAGTTAACCAAGATATTCTCTTTTTTGGACGTACAGTGATACGTTTTTTGGGTATTGTAATATTTAGTATGCACTTAACATGGTAATCGAAAGCATCATAATTTTTATTTATATTATTTTTATATATCAGTACATCGTTCCAGCTTGTTTTAGATAATTGTTTCTTAAAATTTAAGATGTTTTTATCCGTAAATAGTCTTTTTTCCGTATAATAGATTTGATTTGTTAATTTATTTGTATTTATTAGAAAAGAATAAAGTAAGCCTTTATGATCCGAAACGCCGGTATCCATTACCGTGGCTTTACTATTTGAACTATTTGTGAATATTAAGTCGATACAGGATGACGTCGTTTTTGTTACTCTTGTTTGATCTTTAATTACCTGTTGTAAGTTACATTCTAGTAGGGTATCACACAATCGGTTATACACCTTCCGTTTCTTCTTTTGATCGATATTGAAATCACCCGCAATAACAATATGTTTATTTGTGGCAAACCTTTTTAATTTTTCTACAAGTTTATCAATTATATTAAAGAAAGTTTCTATGTCACGATCCAATCTGTGAATGCTTATAACTATTAAATTATGTTGGGGTATTTCTATGGCGCAACATTCCGTAACGTATTCCACACTTAACTCTTTAATGTTCGCAAATTCTTTATGTGCTACCCCCTCTCGCGTTAGAATGGCCACTCCGCCGCCTTTGTAGTGTCGTCGGTTGTACGATGCGGCAAAGTTATAATTGCTTATTTGTAGGTACTGCATTTGTTCTTCTCTCATCCATGTTTCTGATAGACATATTACATCAAATTTTTCTTCTTCTAATAAACTTTCCAAAATATGTATTTTATTGTTAATGCTCTGCAGATTTTGTACATAGATTTGAAACTTATTCTCGAAAGGAATCCTGCGTGTGATTAGTGTAGGTGTTTGCGCCTTGTTGTCTTGGGGATAGTACTTGTTTTGGGGATTTTTGCGGTTTCGGTGTTCGGTTTCGGTTCGCGAGTATTTCTGCATACGAATGCGCGCGTTTTGGTTGCCTTTGGTCGACATGTGTGCTTAGGTATTCCTTACCGTCTACATAAAGCTTATTGTTCCGAATTATGGCATGTCTGCCGTTCATTCTCTCTTTCGTTAAGATCTCGCGAAGTTTTTTTCTTTCTTGCAGGGACTTTTGATCTAAAAATTCTGAGATAGCTAACCCTGTATTATTGAACCAGCGACTGTTATCTAATATATGTCTCGTCATTCTTTTACTGATTAATTCTACCATTATTGGTCTCCGGTATCCTTTACTTCCTATTCTTCCGATTTTTTCTACGTATCCGTTTATGTTCACATTTAATGTTTCTCCTATAATTTGTATTATTCTATCATGCAGGTCATTTTCTGTTTCTCTGTTGGTTTCTTCTAATCCATAAAGTGTAAATTTTTTTGTTCTATCCAGGTCTAATTCAAGTGTTGGTTGGCGGGCTAATGTACAATTTTGAATCTCGGATATCTGTCGTTCCAGGAGCATTTTTTCATTTTCTAGGCTAGTTATTCTTTCTCCCAGTTTATTTACATCCGCCTGTATTTTTTGTTGTTCTACATTAATATTTGAAATGTGCCCCAACATCTCTTTTTTAGTGTCATTAATAGCTTTAGAGATATCGCCCTGTAATGTTGTTCTGATTGAATCTATTTTCATGAAAATGGTTTTCGTACTAGCAGCGAGTTTTTTGTCCAACAATTGGCCAATTTGTTCGAGGGTAATCATGCTTGTTGGTGGTTGGATTGGGTGGTTACTGCTGGAGGGGTTCGGCTCCTGTCTATTCCCGTCATTATCTAAGTTCGACTTGGTTGGGCAATAGCATTCAAAGCTAGGATTGGAATTATTTGCGTTTATCGTATCACCCAATATACTGTGATCGTTTACACATTGGTCGTCATTGGACATTGCTGTGTTGTCTAGTAGTGATGACTCTCCTACTGGTGTATCATCATGTCTAGGTGCTCGTCTGGTTATTCTAGAGCATTCTGGGCAGATCCAGGTCTTAGATAGAAGATCGAACTGGCTTACATATTTGTCTTTTGGTATAAAAACACAGACGTAGTGATATTGCCCCTTACATCTAATGCATTCTATTACTTCACTAATATTGATGTGATGATTACACTCAATGCAGTTCCTCATTGTGTACGTAATAGATAGACTGACTGACCTGCTTGCTTCGTGTGATTTCGTTTCGTGTTCGTGTCCTTACGCTCCGATATGTAGCTGCGTTGATCCGCTGCGCTCGGGCCGCTCGGCTCGGGGCGACTTCGGCTCGCGTTCGAGTGTCTTCGGCGTCTCGTGCGCCGGTAAACTCAGCTGGTCGCCTTCGTTGCGCAGGTCATGGTTTTAGCCGTTTTTAATAACGTTTGAATTGTTTTTGTTTATATTTCCGAAACGCGCCACTATATAACCATGAAATTTGGACTATATTGCTGGGAATTTATCAGGCTACAGAACTATACTGATCTTGAGACGACGCGATCAAATTTAGTATTTTTTCGTAAGATAAATTTGAGAGCAAAGAAATACGCGTGTGCTTCCAATGGCTCGCCGTCTAATCCTGTCAAATAATCTGTGTCAAGGAGATCGCAATGAAAAAAAAAGTTATGGTGAGGGCGTTTATATTTCTGGTCAAGCTTCAGTTACATTCCGCAAAATAATGATAAAAAACGATACCAAATAATCAAATTGATAATTTTATGACCTAAGATCGCCATGCACTGGATGCCACAAGACGGACAGCGGCGCCGAGGCAGGCCCAGGCGTAGAAGGCGTAGATGGAAGGACGATATCGAGCACTTCCAAAAAGGATGGTATAAGGACGCCGAGGATAGGGAAAAATGGAAAGGAGGAGGGGAGGCCTTTGCCCAGCAGTGGGACAGCCTATAGGGTATTAAAAAAATATATTTTTATTGACCCGAAAACTTTTAAAAACAAAAGGTGAATAAAATGTTTCATTTCACTAAGCCTTTCAAAGTTTCCGCAGGCTTTGTTCAGTTTCATGAATTTTCATTTAAATTTGAATCCGCTGCGATACGGCGAGGAAAGTAAAATGTTCTGTCGAAATTGGAGATTCCGCCGGATTTCAGGTGTCGCGAGGGAAACGGATGTAGGGGAAACACGACTGTGATTGTCCTCTGACAGCTATTGCCCACAAGTATAAATACTGTCTTTCACTTAGTACTTATGTAAACACCACAAGAAGTCATGTAAGTAACTCGATTGTCATTTTGAGATAATGCGAAATTTAATGTTTATGGTTTCAAATATTTTTTTCCCAGTATGTATACATTTGACAGTCGCGTATCTTAGTTGTTGTTTGGGCTACTTATTTCGGCAACTAAGAGTACCTGCTAAGAAATAAAGAAATAATATTAGACAAAAGGTGACTTATAGATGGTTTCTTCCGTGTGGTCTTCATTTATCTCAACTTTTTTCATAAAACTTATGTGCCTATTATACTTTAACTTCCTGAATTTGAGTAGGCAATGGCTGTAATTTATAGTGGACAACGTATGAGATGCCTGGGCAATCTCTGCACTTGTCAATTTTTGGTAAAATTAAATACCTGAACGGAATAGGTTGTTCCACTTATATGACAATATATCCCCCTTGGTAATAGGTACGTATAATTAGTTGTGGTTGTTCTTTAAGCGGACAATCACTATATGGTTTACCTTATTTCTGTCTTCGAGTCGTATTTCTGAATAGGACTGTTTTAAATAAAGGATATAAATCTTCACTCGATCGTGAGATGTCCTTAGTCGAGGGTGCAGTGGGTGCAATAAGGCAGCTGAACAGTTTTGTGTGTGGTCCTGATCCTGATCCTCTTTGGAACGTTTAGAAATATAATACCTTTGAAATAATTTCATATTGTCAAATCTGTCCAAAATAAAATTACGTCGTGAATTGTTCTAACGTTTCCACATTGTGACTGTGAAGCTATAATCTACAGACACATTGTGAGTGTGAAGCTTTATAGCTTCACACTTCTGTAGATTATTCTACAGAAGTAGATTTTTAAGAATGAGATAATTTATTTCACTTTCTTAGGTAAATTAGTTACTAGTTTAGTTTCAAAAGTCTTTATTTGATTTTACAATTAGGCGCTACAATTACACGGTTACTATGTAGATAACAAGAAATTGGACTCATTAATGACTTCTGAAAACTATTCAAGGGAGTGTCGTGCGGTTTCAAAGCATGTTGGCCTTAGGCCCGTACTACACGACGACGGTTCCTAGGCCGGTTCCATGAAACCGGTGCTTCATATAAACTCAAACAAAAATGCGCTGTCGACTACACGTACAACGGTTCCACTTGGAACCGGCCAGCGCGGTTCCTGAACCGAGTGGGCGGGGCTTGAGCGCACAGCATGAGTTTGAATGCAGGCGACTACACGGCTGGTAGCGGTACCTGAACCGAACCGTCGTCGCTGGAACCGTCGTCGTGTAGTAGGGATAGATACAATTTTTGAGAGTTGAGTTGATGTGTCGATATACTCGGTGTTTGTAATGCATAATGTAAAATAAATTGCCCAGCGAATTGGAATTATGGTTTTTGTAGAAATAAATAAATAATAATAAATCTTAATAGATTCTAAATCGCTTTAAGTTACATGAGCTAATCTCATGTGTTTAACCCTTTCATTCAAATATATTGTCATCATCAGCCCACTCTAGTCCACTGCTGGACAGAGGCCTTTCCCAGGGCGCGCCATTGAGCCCGATCTTCGGCTCTTCTCATCCAGTCGCTGCCAGCCACCTTGCGCAGATCGTCGCTCCATCTAGCATGGGGCGTCCCACACTACGTTTGCCCAAACGCGGTCTCCACTCCTGAACCCGTCTCCCCCAGCGGTTGTCGGTTCTGCAACAGATGTGACCGGCCCACTGCCACTTCAGCTTGCTAATCTTATGAGCTATGTCGATAACTTTTTTAAATCTTAATAGATTCTAAATCGCTTTAAGTTACATGAGCTAATCTCATGTGTTTAACCCTTTCATTCAAAAATTTTGTATGTAGAGTCGGATTTTTTTTGCGCAAAGTTGTTCATAGTCATGAGTAGATTCCTGATTTAATTTTGGCATGATTTTGGCAAAAGGTTTCCGTTACACTTTGTGTATTGTACAATCTAGATACAAAACATATATTAATATGGCCTATATCCTAGAATTCACTTAGCTTTCCTTTACAGCAACACCTGGGAGTCCATAATACATGGTATACATTATTCAATGAGTCCATTCCGAAGGTACACTGGTGCTCTCAACGGGCTCTTAAGGCTGTGAGTCTTACTTCTCTCAGACTGCTGTTGTAAGCGGTGCTGAAAAGGTTTGGCGACGACCGACGGTAGAACATGGTAGAGCGATGCGTGTTGGTAAGCTATTATTAGAATAAAATAAGTTATGCAGTTATAATGGTAGATCCTAATGTGAAGGATCGCCTGGGGTGGTACCCATTACCTATTTCTGCCGTGAAGCAGAAATGTCTGCATTTATGTGTTTCGGTTTGAAGGATAAGAGAGCCAGCGTAATTTCCGGAACATGAGGCAATCCATTTCAGTCCTCAAGGTTAGCAGCGCATCAAAAACCCTCTAATATTAATAAAGTGAGGTGAGATGTATATGGGCGATGGTGACCACTTACCATCAGGTGGCCCGTTTGCTCGTCTGCTCTGCTTATTTAATACAATTAAAAAAAAATGAAAACCGTAGTTAACTGAATGGCTGAACCAGTGATCCGGAATTTACGTAAAAGAAGCATCTTGATGATGAGATGAAGAAAGAAAGAGAACGAAAATCCTTATTGTTACACATATATTCCAATGGTTCTCAGGTTGATCTGATCAAATCAAATCAAATCAAAATACTTTATTTGTCAGAATACTGTATAGAATAATGTAAAAGATCTTAAAAATATATTAAAGTCAAAGTATTCAGCCTGTTAAAAGACGTACAAAATGTCAGGTACCTACATAGAATATAAATTAAAATAGAGTCAATTTTAATGCTAATGTGAATGTCCATTATACTCCTTCACACTATAGAAAGGATTTTCAAGCAGCCATTTCAATAATTCAGTTTTAAAGAGTCTACCCTCTAACACCCTTATATCATGAGGTAATTTGTTATACACTATTATGCACATGTTATAAACATTTCTTGTGTATATGTATTTCCGGCACGGGGGCTGCCATAGCTTGTTCATTATTTGTGGCCTCGTCTGCCTGATGTCGATGGCTACTGATGTCCTTTTCTGTCCTGTCAGACAAGGTAAGAAGAAAAAATTTATTTCCAATACACAGATACAAACAATTAGGTACAGAAGATAAAAATAATTTTAAATAAATAAACAAAAGTAATTAAGTTTGACGATGGTGGTGTGCAGCACCGAAGAAATGCTTTTCCACTTCTTATCACTGTTGGCTGTCACAAATCATTTGTGTAACCATGGAAATAAATCCGATTAGAGATAATTTAGTCATCTAGATGCAATTCGGAAAATGACAAGAAATCAGCAGGAAACTTCGTTGTAGGTAGGTATCTAAAGAAAATAGCTGCCTTTCGGGTTATTGCTTGAAGCTTCCTTAAAGTTGTATAGTGACATCGCGTTCTATAGAGCTATGATGAACGGAATAATTTTATTTGTCATATAATTACTTTCTGCACTCAAACGACTCGTATATGACACAAAACATTATACAATAGTTACTTACCCATGAAATTACTGTTAGCGGAAGAATTGAAATAAAAGAAAAAATACACAGATAAATACCTAAGTAATTAGTGACATTCAGACATCTGTTTTAATACTAAAATGAGTACCTAAGCTTTGAAAGTCTTTAGGAAGTCAGCTGCGTAAAGTTTCATTTAAAAAATACAGCAAAGAATTAATTTTTTACCTAACCTAGTCCAATTTTTCCTATGTATTACTGGTTATATTTGCACAAATATGTATTAATTTTACATCGTCAAAATAATATAAACATATTACAAGTGTCAAAATTCTGTTTTAATGGAGATTGAATTCTCAGGACGCTTCATGCAACTACCGGTGTCTATACCCCGGTATGAGGGAAGCCTCAAGCCAATTGTTCGGTGAATGGACATTCCAATTTAGTTAAGGCGAACTGAATCCACGAACTTTTGAGTAATGCTCTGACTTGAATTTTACGAGGAAATATTCTTCAGGGCGAAATGGGAATTTATCTTTAAAAATTTTAATGAAATGTTTTGTAAGTAAATAATAATAATAAATTCCGTGTGTTTTGTTTCTTAGTTTAAAATAAAGATTCTAAACATTAATTACCTCTCAGGGGTACCCAATAAGTGCGCCGCGGCGCCCTGGGGCGCCGTTGAGAGTCAACAAGGGCGCCGCGAGGCACTCCTGTTTTCTCTTCTCTGGATGCTAAAATTACTTATAGTGTAAAATGAAAAAAAAAAACGATTTATTAAATAAGCTAGTCGACAGTTCAATTATGTGAATGATCAAGCACCTTTTTCTGTTGCTGTATTTCATATTTTTCTGTCAATTTTATTAGAGCCTCACATTGTAAGGGCCTTTACACATACGCCGCCGTCGTGGCGCCGCAGGGTGTAGAGTTTCTTCGATTTGTATCGGCGCTTACACACAAACTGCGCGCGGCGCGTGTTTCTTTAAACACGTGTTTTTGTATGGGCCTTTGCCTATACAAATCGTACGCGCGGCGCTCGTGGAGCTGCGCGCAGTGTGTGTGTAATCGCCCATAGAAATCGAAGGAACAACCGCGCCGCCGGCGGCGTATGTGTAAGCGCCCTAAGGTTTAACTAAAAAGTTGTTTTCATATCATTATACACATATATTTCGACTAGAGCGATGGGACAAAATACCAAACCTGTAAGTGCGCCGCGAACTAAAAACTTTGGGAACCCTTGACCTAACTGATTAATTATATCAAGCGAGCGAAATCTTAAGACAAATTAGTAAATTAAATTAAATGTTTATTCGCAGGAAATACGATATAGATTGTGAATGAAATGCACTGGTAATTCAAATGTTCAGCGTATATTGAGAACATAATGGAATGGAAATCTGTGAGAGGCCGTAACAGTATAAACAAAGTGCAACATCATCAGAAAAAATTATAAGCCAAATAGCTATTAAGGCACGAACACCTCGCTTATCCAGCCACGGTCTTTGACAGGAATACATTTGTTTTTAGAAACGGTTTAGTTTATTCAAAATAAAGTAGGTAATACTAAAATAACACTAAAATACATACTTAAACTGAAATTACAAAATACCTATTTTACAAGTAAAAGACCTAGCCCAGGTCGCTCCCTGCAGGGAGTGTCCCAAGGAGGCTGGCGGCGTTGCCCCGTTGTATGGCGAGGCTTATACGCTGAGCAAAGTAGAGGCCAGCCTTCTGGTCCCGGGATGTCTCTACGAGGCGCTTGGCTATTTCCCCGTAGAGGCAGTGGGCACCAGGCCCCCACGGCCCCAAACTCTTTAGAAACTGGTTCATTAAAACCATGAAGGTAGAACCGGCCCCTATCTTTCAATTTGATTGATAAAATAACGACAGCAACTGATTAATACCGCTAATCCCAATTATTGGGTGCCATTTGTAAAACTCAATCCGCGGAAAGTGCACGTAGCGAGAGCACCCATTAATTTACTTAAATACCACCATTCATTTCAATACCCGAAAATAGCTTACTTGAGAGTTTGGGGTTTATTTATTTTATGTTACGTATCATTCCCATTGGATTTACCATGAATGAACTGAGAAGGAAAGGTTTCCTAGGAGGATTTTTTTATTCATTTACTTTGAATTACTTTCATAAATAAAAAAATGACTTTTCACGAATTTTTCTTCTTTTTCCTGTCGTGTAGTTAGTTGCCAACCTAAGGTCTATAACACAGCAGCCCTGTAGTCTCGGGCGAAGAATAGAGCCACGGTAACTCCTGTCTGTCGTAAAAGGCGACTAAAAGGAGGGATCAGGGTCGCGGGCGGTCAAAGTGGGGGCTTTGACCGTTCATTGGCGGGCGACCCTGGGGAAGGCAGCAACGTGCTATGGCCGCACGCTACTGTAACGGGAGGAACCGGGAGGTGGAATGTACACCTCCCAGGAGGAGCCCAAGGCAAATGCTAGGAGGGCACCGGTGCGTTCCACTGGAGATCCCGGAGCCCTCCGATTAGCACGAGGCCGGCCATCGAGGGGGTTTTAGTGAGTGGAAATCTCACATAACCCAGTCTCTCCCCCAGGAGGCTGGGTATCTTTCGAAGATTTCCCCCCGTTACCAAAAAAAAAAGGTCTATAACACAGAAATCGGACTAGTAACGCCTTCTGCTCTAGAATCATTATGTGAGCACTGACAGCGAGCAAATGCGCCAAATTTCCATGAATTTGTTTCCATAAATTATTTATTACAAAGGAAATGTGTTTCTTTACTGCTCGCATAATAGTTTCAGCTTTATTTTCGTCTGTAGTGATAACAGACGAAAATAAAGCTGAAGGTATTATGGTAGCTGACCTGATATAAGTACAAGCTTTATTGTTTCCCTTGGAACCCAATTACAAAGAAATTATAGCGGGAGCTCGCAGTAATAGGGTTGAACTAGTTTTCTTCACAACTCAGTAGTTCTCAAATTCATGTTGCCAGCTGAAACGAAAAATATAACGTTTTTGGGGACGCCTGGAGCAGTTTTTACTGATTTCCTCATTCATCTTGTGATATCCACTCACTGCTAGATTATGTCTCCTCCATTCTTCCTTCTAAGTCGTGTTCGTCATTGCTGAGGGTCGTGATCATTCTAAGGAATTAATCACATTGAACGACTATCGTGGCAGATTTAATGGGGTGGTTTGCCATTTCCTTCCCCATTTCACACAATGATTATCTCAGTGTGCAGGTTTCCTCACGTTGTTTTCTTTCACCGTCAGCGCAGTCGGTAAATGTACGTAAGTCTTTCGAACAAACCGAAAACTAATTGGTACATGGCATTGCCTGGTTTCGAACTCGGACCTCCCGCATGGGAGTCCGACGTCCTAGCCACGACGCCACCGACGCTCTCAATTTGCACGCCTTTTTTAGGGCCATGGACTTTTCTTGGTAAACTTTTCACCGCATGTTTATTTTTCATCGTATTTAAGTTTACATTTCATTGTGTTTATTTTTCAACGCATGTTTATTCCATATCAAAATTAAACTCGTAATTACGGTGAATACACATAGTTTCATGATGGAATTCTTCTGTGGCATTCTTCTGTGATTTTCATTCTACAGAAGAGGGCAATTCGTGCAATATATAATGTACGTTGCAGGGACTCTCTAAGGGAATTGTTCAGGGAAATAAATATACTGACTGTCGCGGGTCAATATATTTATGTACTCAAAAACTTACAGTTGTTTCCGAAAAACTGTGATAACCATGATTTCAATACCAGAAACAAAATCAAACTTGCAGTCCCATGTTTCAGACTTAGTAAAGTAAACACACCATTTTAAGGTCACTGTGCACGATTTTATAATAAGATACCTGATACTGTAATAAATATGACAAAGAAAAAAATTACGACTCATATAAGACGGACCTTATGTAAAAAGGGTTATTATAAAATAAAAAGTTAATCATAAAGAGGCTTGGTCCTAAATTCAGCTCCAGCTCTGCACATTGTGTATATGATGGTATTCATAATTATTGTAAGAGATATATTTATTTCAAAAGATGTGCTGCTGAAGTTTCTTGCGCCGCTTCTTTCCTTACAGGTATAGCACCTTACGAAGCGGTGGTGGAGTAAAAAATGACGTTGTAAAAATGTACTATAAGGTACTTACTTACAATAAAACATTTTGATTTGATTTGAAACAAGTGATTTTTTTTTGTCCCATTAGTTCCATGTGTACGTTTTGAGTACCACTGCCCTGGCTAAACAAGTGCTCGAGTAACTCGGTTTCACTCCACTTTACGAGAAAATAAAACCATAGGAGTAGTACTGAATGTGAGAGGAATTCTGAGTAAATAGAAAATAGATCTTAACATTTCTTTACAAATCTAAGACATTCCTAGATTCAGGTTGTGACTCGTACTATGAATTGTGTGATCGTGAATTTTTGTTTTGTGAAATTGACTTATTCTCTAGATTTTAATTTTTACTCATTGTAGAAAACAGCTACGTTTAATTTAATTTTCAAGTAAATATCATATCACCAATTTTTAAATTTTCTTATTGACTTCCTAGTTCGGAGGTCAGCGTTTATTGTAACTTTTTGCTCACTAATTTTATTTAGTTTAATATAACCTATGCTTAAGTTCCTACTGGTGTATGGACTATGAATACTTTGTCATCTTACCGCTCAAATAAACTTATTCTTATTCATTGAGAAAGATGTGTAACCAATCTGTAATAGGCACTGAGCTCCAGGTTGGTGAAAAGTGGCTTGAAACAGTAGTGTGTTCTGTGTGGCCGTAGAGAGTAGTGGCTTGTGTACGGCCGTTGTTTTAAACCTTGGCCTGTGCACTCCCGTGCGCGTAAATAGTGACCTGATTGCCCTCTTAAGGAACAACCACAACATACATGATTCCTATCAAGTATTTAATTATTTTACCAAATCTATAAACAAACGGTGTGACTTGTGGTCCCGTCTACATTGTCCCACCATTACTCGTAGTCCCACTAGCCTGAAAATGTATGTTCGTGGTCCCACTGCATAGTGGGACTACCAGTAATAGTCGTCAAATGCAGTGGTCAATCGCTTTGCCCACTAAAAGTTACAGCTTTTTCTCACTGAAATTCTGGAACTTAAATTATTGAAAAGAGTTCAGACAAATACTAAGTGAGCGACAGCTTTTTCGTGTGGGCAAGAGCTGTCAGCGAGCCATCATCGTATATTTCCTCTCGATGAATACTCGCTTCTTAAGTATTTCGAGGTGTGGATTCGTAGTAGTGCACCTGCTCACCTCACCTATGATTCAAATTGAAAGCGCTTTCTTGTAGAAATGTTCTCGTTTCATGAATGCTCTCCTATTTCCCTATTTCCCAGTGTCGTGGCTTTGATTTTATTTATAAAGAAAAGTAAATTCTTAGAATTTCAGCTTCGTTCGGTGTTACCATAGAAGCGTGGACCTTTGTCTTTGTTTTCATGACGAATTGGATGGCAAAGAATAAACTGTGTCTCACGGAAGTGTGAGGGCCTCACACTTCCGTGAGACACAGTTTATTCTATTCCTATAATAAAAAAATAAAAATTATTCATGCAGACAGTATCTTTTATAATATTATATATCTTATCTTATTATGAATATATGATTATTATTTTTAATTCGTCATTAAAAACATTAAAAAAAAACTTATGAAAAGCCTTAGTCAAAAATTCCGCCCCGTGTCGACCCTGGCGCAAAGGTCACCATGACGCTCGCGGCATTGCCACGCTGAATCGCCACGGCCAATCTCTGCACCAAGAACGACCCGGAGCGGGGGTCACAGCCTCTCTCTATGTTATGTTTTATGTTTTTATTATGAATTAGTAATTTGTGATCCTTGTAGGAGTTCTTGTAATCTAAAGAGTATTAGTTAATTCGCTTCGTAACATATTTTTTTTCTAATTTTTTGTTAAATATATGTATCTATTATATAAATTTGCACACCACAATGTGGTAGGATATGCTGGAACTACCTATGTAATTTTAAGATCCTTCAAAACGTATATTCTTGCAAATAAAAATTCATTTCATTTCATTTACATTTTCTCAGATTTCCCTGGCTCCCACACTAGGATACCTATATTATATTAAAAAAATATAATGACAAAATGATATAGTATTTCCCAGTAATGCGTCATCAGTCCTGTGTCAAAGCAAATAAGTCCAAATGTACTGTAAAGTAGGTACTAATTATTTAACCGAACTCTTTGGCCTGAGGCCTCAGCTCCAAAAGGCTCTGCCACAAAATATAAAGAAACAGAAGGTCCATATCGCGCGAGCGTTCGCGGTTTTAAACACCTACTCGTACCATCTCGCTAGGGCAGCTATAGTTCCCAGTTTAAAATAAAGAGCATTGGGAAATTTATTTCGTTTATTTTAAATACAAATGCCTACCAATCGATCGCGCCACAGCGCGTGTAATTAAATTAAATTATTTCGTAAATCAGACAAATAAGTCCATAATTATTTATACCCTTTTAAATTATATTAATTTTTAATAATCAATTCGCAACTAAGTTCGTCTGATTTGATTTGAGATCGCTTGTACGAAGAGCGAAGTGTGCGTGGCCCAAATTATATTGAGCGGACGCTCTGTATCTTTATATTTTATGCATAATCCTTGTATCAAAGCAAAATAGGTCAAAATGTACTTTGCAATTATAATTATCTTACCCTTTGGCCAAAGATTTTGAAATTCACCCTATGTAGATTCCTCGCTAGAGAGTTTTATATGGAAACTACGTCTGCCTGCTGGCGTATGTAATGTGAGCATTTTTTCATAATTAAATTAATGAGCGTCGGTGGCCTAGTGGCTAGGACACCGGACTCCCATGCAGGAGGTCCGGATTCGAAACCGTGCAGTGCCATGTACCAATGAGTTTTTCGGTTTTTTCGAAAGACTTACGTATATTTACCGACTGTTCTACACACTGAGATAACCAGTGTGTGAAATGGGAAAGGCAATGGGCAAACCACCCCATTAAATGAGTCACGAGAGTCGTTCTGTGATTGATTCCTTAGAATGATCACGACCCCCAGCTATAAGGAATTCGTGTAAGAAGATATATTAGTGTCGGGTATTGAAATGTATAGAACTAAAAGTGCAGTGTACAAACACTATCAGTGCTGACATGATCATTCTAGAGGAGAGGGCGCCACTGGTCCGATTTCTGTGCCTTTGGCCTTAGCTCTCGCCTTTCTCGATCGCGAAGGGCACCAAGGTAAAACCGGGCTCCAATCTCAAGTACTTAAAGCCCTTCAAATGAGCCGCTGCCAGGGATCCCCGAGTTATTGGGCTATTCCACTAGTCCCTGCTAGTTTGGGGAAATCACAAGTGTGTTAATGGCACAGATCTTAGAAAAAAAATGAAATAATTATTATACTTATATTATTATGATGTTACTCTTTTCAGGGTTCACGGGCCCTAAGGGGCCCGGTCCTTTGAAAGGCTTGCATAGGGACTAGGGTCTATTTAAAAAAAACAACTTGTTTTCTCCCATTATTGGGGTGAGTTTACCACACTGTCGGGAGCTTTTGGCCAAACGACAGTATGAGTGAAAGACGTATTAGAAATAGAGTTAATTAGAAGAAATAAAGTGAGTTGATCGGTGTGTGAGTGTTGATAATGAGTGAATGTGAGACGTTTATATTATATATCCATGGACAGGAATGTAAGAACAATTATTGGCAAGTGGGCGAGTTTTTTACTTAATCGTCTGTGGATGGGAATTGAGATGGCCCATCCATACATACCTTTGCATAACTCTTTATGTAATCATAGAAAAAAATAAAATTAAAATTAAATGTATACTTTAATCAAGTCGATCTCTCAGCCTGTGTGTGGTAAAATCTACGGATAGCAATTATGAACAGAAAAATCATGTGTTAAAAATTACTAGGCGTAAAGAGTACCTACTTTAGTGTTGCTTACTGTTGATTTTTAGGTTTTTTTGTCCTTTACATAAATGGGTTTCCTTAATTCATTTGATAGCGTCAACATAATAATATTATATTATTATATAGGTACCATACATTGAATTTATGTCTACCGGAAGGATAGCATATATAGAGTACCCATGTTACAAATATTACGCAATGTCTGAGTGTACCCTCGTATTATTATGCGGGTTCAGATTCACAATGGTACTACGGTACACCGAGGGCCTGTTTCCGCCTTACGAATTACCTCATTGTTTAGTTTGGGGCCATAGACGTTAAAATAGGATATAGGAGCAGACTTAACAATAGAGATTGTTAGGTGACATTAGCGTATATAATTAACATGATTTTTAAAAATTTTTATTGACTTCTAAACCCGCATTTGACCTCGATCTCGCCTGATGGTAAGCGACGATGATGTCGACGATGGAGGATGCGTGTTCAGTAAATGCCTATTCATTCTGGCCTTGAAGATCTCGAGGTTGTAGGTTTCGGGAAATACAGACGCCGGCAGGCTGTTCCATTCCTTAGTTGTTCGCATAATGAACGAAGAAGCAAATCGCTTCGTACGAGGAGATGGAATATCAACAACAAAAGGATGGAACCCCTCCCCGCGCCTGGTAGTTCGAAGGCGGAATGGAGATGCTAGAATTAGGTCGTGCAATTCTGATGCGCACTCTCCAAAATGTATCCTTTAAAATACCGATAGACAGGCAACCTTGCGCCGATGTTCCAGACTTGGCAGGCTAGCTTCCACCAGCGATTCGTCACCTATAAAAAACTCTTCTTCTTCTTCTTGGGTACATGCTCCGTTGGTTCGAGCATGTGGAAAGAATGAGCGACGAACAAATGACGAAATAGGTATACGAAGCGAAAGTGAGTGAAAGGAACAGCCGGGGTCGTCCATGACTGACATTTGAAGATCAGATTGACAGAGGGATTATAGATTTTAATACAAGTGCAGAGCAGACGATCTTAACGGCGAGCATGCATGAAACGACGGATGAATGTAGAGGAAGCAAGACAGGCATTCCAAGCAGAGACTCGTGGCGCTCAATTTTCTCTTCTTACCTCGCAAGGGACATAGCATGAAGTTTTGTATGTATGATTCTGGGGAACCGCCTTTGCGATGATTGCAAAATGAAACGTCCCGCTCCCTCTAGTACATGATGAGTGAGCGTGACAGTTTCATTTTAGTTTAGCTTTATATTTGGTAGCCACCCCGGAATCAACGCCAATGCGTGGCCAAAACGCACACATAGGTAAGAATATAGTATGGAGAAAGTAGTACATTTTGAGCTTAACAAATTAATTGCATAATGAGTGTGAGTGAGATGGTTATATGTACTCGGTGTACTTACATCAGCCAGATTGAAGTGATTTATATGCTAGATTTAGTTATAGATTCCCATTATACATTATCTTAGGATAGGGGGCCGGGAATAACCCAGCGGCACTTCGACCCTTGAGGATCTTTTGTGCCTACCCCATTTTAGACACTAGTCATCTCAGTGTGCAGGTCTCCTCACGATGTTTTCCTTCACCGTTAGAGCAGTCGGTAAATGTACGTAAGTCTTCGAAAAATACGAAAAACTCATTGGTACATGGCATGGTTTCGAACCCGGACCCGCACGGGAGTCCGGTGTCCTAGCCACAGTGCCACCGACGCTCTTTAGTTATAGACAGATTGTAGGCAAAACGGAAAATAGAAATCTGTTCTTTTGTTTGTGTTTGGTAGCTTACTATTTCTAAAGCCCACCCTTCAAATCATGTCTAGGTCTCCTCCGACATACTTTGTGTGCAATTAAATTCATTCATTCAACCAAGATAACAGAGAAGCTAAATCATCAATAAGATAAATCAGACGTGAGAAACCGGCATAACGGACACCACCAGTGTTATTCTAGCATCAATGGGTGGAATGCAGAGTATTATATCTATACATATGTATTAATGCAGTGCACCTGACCGGTTTCTATTTTTATACAGAAGTCGGTGCGTGTTAGTTAATAGTAGGTAGGGAATGATATATTAGGTTAGTTAATATTAGGGATCTATAATGAGTTAAGGTGTGTGTGTGTGACGCTGACGCGTACTCACTACGTGTACTAATTATTATTTATAAAAGAGAGCAATAAGTCCGCCGATAAACTGCTAAGCAGTTTGGCGGTATACACTTAGATATTACTGTATTTTATAGTGTAAATGATAAATAAAGCCTTGGGTGTCTACCACGACCCGTTTTACATGAACGTTTCTGCCACGCACCTGCAAAATGTGGAACTCTCTTCCACCCGACGTTTTTCCACAGCGCTATGACATGGGATGCTTCAAAAAGAACGTTAAAAAAGTCCTCTCCCTCCACGGCCGGCAACACACAAGCAATACCCCTGGTACTGCACGTGACAACACGTCTAGGCGACGGTGACTACTTACCATCAGGTGGCCCGTCTGCCTGTTTGTCGTAGCTAATTTTAATAAAAAAAAAAAAAAAAATTATAAAAAAGCGTTCTAGTTTAAAACCCATAGTAGCGCAATATGATTTATGTAAATTTTACCGCAGCGCAACTGAAATTCAGCGTGAATAATTTGTACAAGTCATTTTAGCGGCAACTTTCTTTATATTTAGCTAATTAAAGCTGTCTAGGGGAGGAAGGAAACCCGTGTATTCAGACCGTGGTACAAGCTTTTGTGCTCATTCCACTAGTCATCGTTACTGGCAGGATCTGACTTAGCCTGGAGCAGGGTCGTATTAAGAAGAAAAAAAGCGGACATTTTTACTGAGAGTACTCTTAGCCATGTTTAATACAAATTGGATCCGGGTTTCTAAGATCTGGGTATCTTTGATGTCAAATGGGATCTCTGGAACGGTAACAGTTTGGTGGTTCAAGTTTGAGCTGAAATGTATAGACCATGGACCATGGTTTCCTTCATCATCTTCTTCATCTCCACAATAGTAAGTCGGGGATTATTATTATTATTTAATAATGAGCAGGCAGCATTAAGCTGATGCGCCCATATCTAAGCTGGTGTATTGTTCATTCACTTATTCATAACACTTAGTCATCGAGTTCAAAAATCTATCTAGTCTATTTTTTTTATTTCTTAATTTTTTTATTTAAATTTATCCAGTAATCGTTATCGTTCGTTGCATTGTAGAATATAATATAATTTACTATCGATAGAATGTACTATCGATAGACACGCATCACGAAATAAGATTTCAAATAATATTAAAATTTTGAACTCTTTTGTTGATGAAGTACATATGTAGTTGGCAAATGGTATAATTCGTTCTTTCAAAAATGGCGTCGTCAATTTACAAATGCTCGCTGTTTGTTTGTTTTAAAAAGGGGTTAATATAAATCAAGCTAAGTTATGTCGGAGCGAAACCGACACGGATGGGTTAGGTTGAAAGCTCGGTAATAAGGCGCAACGAGCTGGTTAGGTTATTTTTTTATAACAACCCAGAAAAATCTGTGATTTTGGGTGAGAAAATGCTGAAGTATTTTCTAGTTTGCTTTCGGCATTTTACAAATCAGCGAGCGATTGTAAATTGACGATACCGGTTGTAAAATGGCGAATTATACAACTTGCCGACGACACATACACCACAGGGGTTATGAGCACGTTAGGTGTTAATAATTAATTAAGTTAAACGTGAAGTTCTATGTCTTAACTACTTAATCAGTCAAAATTATTAAACCCCTTATTTTACATCAGTGTTTGAACTTGACGTCAAAAGTTAGATAACAAAATAATTTACTATCACAATACACACACATCACCTAGTAGTAAATGCCCCGGTAGGCTTGTCCACCAAATCTTACGGCGGAAAGTGGGAACTACCTGTGATTGAAGATGGTTCTTCTGTCTACCCCCCTCGTTCCTGACATCAGAAAAAAATAAATTGTACCTTATTACATTGTTATATTTTGATAAAACAAGCTATGTATTTTGAGCAAATAAACGCTTTAATATTATTTATATGTATGTACAATTTAAAACGTAAATTAGATAGTGACAAAGTGACCGGGGCTTAAAAGTTTAAACTCCATGGTTAACCCGCGGGTAGCAGTTTAACCGGGATCAAGTAACCGACCCAGAAATTGAACACTTTACCCGCGGAACTAGATATATCGCAACTAACTTCTGAACTCGTAAACTCGCAGAAATCGGACTATTAGCGCCCTCTCCTCTAGAATGATGACGTGGGCAATGACAGCGAGCCACGGAATTTACCCATAGGTCTCTTAATGTCATACATTTCAGTAATACTAACTAATGTATGGGAAAATGATCAAATCGCATGCGCGAACTGGCAGACGGGATTTCCTTATAATATTCTATAGCGAGCAATCTACATAGGGGTGTATTTCAAAATCTTTGCATAAACTATTAATGGCGGCGCTGTGATAGCGGCTCTCCAAAGTCATAGGATATACAGGGTGTAACAAAAACCACCAATACGGGACTATAGGCTGTAACAAAAACTCTTTATAGAACCGAAACCGTTCAGTATCCATAACTGAACAACTGGTTCAGCAAAAAAATCAGTGTTTCATACAAAACCTATACGACCGAAATGTATGAAACAGCTTATTTTTTTAGCAGCCCCATGTTATCTGAGATATCCAACAACATAAAATTACACAAAAAATTAAGTGTTTGTGATATTATATCACAGTAGAATACAGTAGAATAAAATATCTATAGTTACTGGACGTTAATGAAATATTATAAAAAATCGTAAATTCAGGCAAAACTATTACATAAATCAGAAAAAGAGCGGGATTTGAACCTGCGAACTTGCCTTTCCGTGGCACTGCTAGGCTCTAACCAATTGAGCTTTCACGGCTTACCCCACTGGTTTCAAATTAGTCAACCCTTTCTCCGTGTAACGTCAGTATAAGGAGGCAGGCAGAAACGGAAAGGCAAAATCGCAAGTTCAAATCCCGCTCGCTGAAATTTTTTTCACCTCTTTATCTAATTTATTTGAGTATGCCTAGCATAGCTAATTGCTTAATAAACAAAAACTATTATACCTAAGTACAATTCAGTTCAATACCTACACACAATATTTTGACATACTTATGTTTACCAACCTTGAATAATTCATCATTAATCACTTTACTGAATCAATACGATTTAAATAATGTAAAACTATAGAAATTACTGCTTTTGAAAATAGGAACAAAGACTTGTTCTTTTTTACTACATAATTACGGTTTATAAATGTACCTTCTTCTGAACCTTTTTTGTGTGTAGAAAAATGTTTAACGGTAAATTATAGATAAATTTCAAAGCAGTAATTTGTAATTTACCGCTTTGAAACATTCTCCTTGAGAATTTGAATCTATATGAATCAAACTACAATTATATTTCGTGAGATAGGTAAGTACGAGTAAGTACTGAAATTACTGAAATGTGTTTAAGGCTTTAACTAAATTTATGCTCTCATTTTAGTTTAAGCGTAGTTCGCCAACAAATTTCACAACTTTGTTGATAGCGGTACAACAAGTTCAGAGGGCCTATCCTACGGGATAGAATAGATATACCGTTGAATCCTACGGGATTCAGTTTGACAATTACGACACGAAAATCACTCGAAAAATGTGATGATACAAATGATGCAAAACCAAAAGGGGATCTTGGCTTTATTCAACTTTATAATAAAGCATAGGAAAATACAATATAGACGACAACAGAACTGAGTGACAATTGCCACCAATTTCTTTCACATTCACCCTTCCGTTTAAGATCTTACATAATCTTGAAGGGAGGTCTGAGGCCTATGCTCTCGAGCAGAGCGGCGGAGCTGAAGGTCCTCAATTGTTGAATCTGGAGGCTGTTCTTCTTCAGCAGACTGAGCCTCCTCAGCGCCTGGAGTTAGGTACTCAACATCAGATGGAATCTCTTCAGCCGATGGGAGCTCCATATCACGAGGTCTGAGACATACCGGGTATTCAAGGCTTTGCTTTCTTTTCGTTTCGCCTCTATCGTCTAGCATATGACAAAAAAAGTATGTAAGTATGTAATTTCCTATCTATAATATTACTAGAAGGTTTAAGATGCGCTTTCTAACGTTTTTTGATGAGTTAGGTAAAGTGCCTCAAGCCGATAATATCACAGGAACACAGCAATGCAAAATTGAGTGATGTTTTGTGGCATAAGTAGAGTGATACATAATATTATATAAGAGTGATACGTGGTACATTCCCAGACAGACTGCACGGAGTATACCACAAGAAACACTTACATTTGTGGCGACGCACAACGCTACTACGTACCTCTACCTACGATTAGTACCTACTCATATCGGTGTAGAACGCGCTATCAAAATTTTCCTGGGATTCGAAATGGGACTCGTATATATACGAGTTCCAAACATCCCTAGTTGGACCAGGACATCTGGTCACCAGGCACAACACCCCACCTGGTGGAAGATCTTCAATTTTCCCTTTCATACAACTGACATTACATTTTTCCATGTCCTCACATAGCGCGTTCCTACACATTCTCCTTCTTCTTATAGGGGTGAATTTCATTATCTTTGTGTCTAACCTATACTGACAGAGTAGTTCAGGCCGCCCGTAGACCTCTGACATGTCCTAACGGTTGCTGCTGTGACCTTGCTCGCAATTTGAGCCCATCAATATAAAGATACAGTGTATATTTAAGTTTTTTTGCCTTTGCTTGTGTTTATTTATTTTCATTTCGGTTCTGTTATAAAAAACAATATTTTCACATATATTAATAATGTTAATTATGTATAGTATAATGAAGTATTGACTATAATTTTGATTTGGGATATCCCGTTATGAAATTGTAATGGTTTTTCAATATATAAATAATAATGAATATTTATACATATTCTTTATTAGTTAGAGCAGAATGGGAACACACATTTACACCCTGCATGTGTACTCACACAACACCGCACAATCACAAACATTATGTACACCCCTTTTTCTCATTCTTACACACACACGCACATACACAAATACACACACAGACACACATATGATACACCTCGCATGTACACACATCCTCACCCAATTCTGTCACACACTCACACGCAACTCTCACACACACAAACACATACTGACACACAGACCAAACACGCTTTTACACAAAATCCTATTGTAATTTGGTTTTCTTTTTATTTTCTATATTTTGGCCCCTTATTTCTTTTATAACTACCTACCTGTACATAAATTTACTTACCGTACATGGATCTGGAAGGGGAGACCTGGTGACTCAAAACACAGGTTAATCCTAGTTTGAGCATCAGTCTTCCACTAGCTAGATGGTCAAAACCTATATTATGTATTCAAACTTTGTTACCTTAAGTGGAAGAAAATAATAAACTTTTTGTATTTTTTTTAATTATTTAGTAAGTAGTAAACAGTTTCACTATTTGGAAAACTTGCGTTTCCAAACCTCCATCCATTGTATGCATGTGCCCCCAGCCTGCTAGCCTGAAATTCTGTTACAATCAGACTAGTGGTGGCGCTGTTGTATATGGCTTTGTTGTATATAGCTTGGTTTTCGAGACCCGTTGTCAAAATTTTCGTTTCTTAATTGTCAAACTGAATTCTACGGGATAAGCCCACTGATAACTTTGTCTTAACTAGTTTCATGAATTTTAGTTCGATTATTTTAGTTGGTTGTCCCTTTCGTGATACCTACTTTTAATAGGTACTTAAGCGAAGTGGTGGCGATGCGATAACGTTCGCAACGCGAAACTAGTCATACATACCTGAGCGACCGCGTCGCGGCACACTCAAACGTCAATTCACGTCAGGTCTTATAGAAATGTCGGCGACTCCAAGAAGAATACACTGATTTTTAAGAAGCTAGGATATCAAATACTCCACGCAATGTTACACATACTGTTTAGTATCCCATCTGTTTCGTAGGACATGTGGTCGCGTCCGTCCCTCTTTGCTGATGTTGCCTTCCCGCGTCGCCGACGCGTAGGTGTGCATGGCTACATATAAATATTATGAGCAGCGTCTGCCGCGCGATTGACGCTCCCGCTTCGCAAACGCTTTGGTCGCTTAGGTGTGAGCAATGCATTATTGTCGCTTATTTGTTCTAGAAAATAATTCCTGGAGCTGACAAATAGGACTCTCGGGCCCCGGGTCAGAGCAAGACCCCAACTAAGCTCTGTCGATTCCTTAGAGGATTTTCTGTCTAACTATGGAATCTCACATTTTTTTGCAACGCAAATTCCGAATGCTCTAGTGACTAGACTCTCTAGGTAGACTTATACGAATATCTATGTTATATTTAGTAGTTTTTTTATTGTGAAAACAAATGAGCAAATGGGTCACCTGATGGTATGTGGTCACCATTGCCCATGGACTTGACAACTCACTAATATTATTAGAGGGGTTTTGATGCATGGCTAACCTTAGGTGGATTGCCTCACGTGTCAGATTTTTAATTTTTTTTCTATGTACGCCACTCCGATTCTTCCTGTGGGTATCGTACGAGGCGACTCCTTGTCTTTGTGGATACACGTACATCTAGTAGACGGCGGTAGGTTCGCCACCTATCACGTTTTTTCACCAAATCCTATGGCGAAACGTAATTACGCTCGCTTTCTTATCCTTCGTACCTCCCTAGACACCTTGCAAATAAGATCTACCATCCTGAAAATGTTATGTTATTAAGTAATATGTCATGTTATGTGCGTCGGTGGCGTCGAGCTAGGACGTGGGGGGGGGGGGGGGGGGGGGGGATCTCCCATGCGGAAGGGAGATCCGAGTTCGAAACCATACAATGTCATGTACCAATGAGTTTTTCGGATTTTTCGAAGGACTTACGTACATTTACCGACTGCTCTGACGGTGAAGGAAAACATCGCGAGGAAACCTGCACACTGAGATAACCAGTGTGTGAAATGGGGAAAGCAATGGCAAACCACCCCATTAAATCTGCCATGGGAGTCGTTCTATGTGATTCCTTAGAATGATAACGACCCTCAGCAATGAGGAATACGACTTAGAAGGGGGTATACAGAGAAACCATCTTCAATCACAGATAGTTCCCATGTTAGTTAAGAGAGTTTAAGATTCTTTAAGTTGAGTTTTGGGCTTTCGTGTTCGAATGACGCCTTTTTATTCACGATTCGAGTTCGAGAAGACGGCGAGTAGAGTATACCCTCGTAATATCTCAAAATTCAGTGTTACATCTATTCGAGGAATTGCGACCCCGCGTCGGAATTGTTTGAGAAAATGTGCGCAATTTCTCAACCGACGCCCCCGCGAGGTGTATTTACGTTTCATTAAAATCGGCAAATGGCGATGAGAGTGCGCCTAGAAAATGTAGTCAGCGTTGTATAAGAAATTGGGATTTTACACCGCCGCTATGAATCTCCGAATTGTACTTGTATTAACTTGATAAATTTGGGCGTTTGTTCAGAGGCCGAATTCCAGAAACCGCCCCATCCTATTCCTTTTCTGGCGGCCTGGGTGCAGATTTGTCCTAGACTCATTTCGTCCAAGTGAACTTTGTTCAAGTCTCATTTCGCGCAGGTCGCATTATGGCCAAATCTCAGAGCGTCGGTGGCACAGTGGCTAGGACACCGGACTCCCATGCGGGAGGTCCGGGTTTGAAACCGTGCAGTGCCATGTACCAATGATTTTTTCGTATTTTTCGAAGACTTACGTACATTTACCGACTGCTCTGATGGTGAAGGAAAACATTGTGAGGAAACCTGCACACCAGTGACCAGAGTGTAAAATGGAGTAGGCACAAAAGATTCTCAAAAGTTGGTTGTCGCTGGTTTATTCCCGGCCGCCTACCATAAGATAAGATAAGATGGCCAAGTCTCAGTTTGTCTAGGTTCTATTTGCTCAAGTCTCATTTTGCCCAGATTGCTCGCATTTTGTCCAAGTCTCAGTCTTATTAGTAATATACGAGTACCTGATATTACTCTAAATGTACACTGTAAACACCAGAATATAGAACACAATACAGAAGTATACAAAGATTAATACATGCAGCACAAAACATCTGGTGCATCACAACACGCACAAACTGTTGCTTTCTTCGTCCGTGCAGTCACTGCGGGGCCAGCTGAAAATCAGCGCTGTGGCTTGCCTCAGCATTATGCTGAGCTGGTGTTCCCCTTTTTGGCACTGGTACGTGTTGTGATGTATGAATGTGTTTGTTTTTATGAATGAGGATATTAGTTTGTATGTGAGGTACTGAGTGTGTGGGAGGGTGATGGCATGATGCGGGTGTATTTACATGGTATTATGTGAAAGATAGAAACCGTATTAGCATGATATACGATCGCACATACTTATAACCAATCTCTGGGTATGCAAAGATCACATTTACATGCATATCGACGGAAAATATCATAAATTAAACATGATGTAAAATATTCTTAGGGGGTTACCTGTGTTTAAAGCAAGTTTAAAGGCAACGACTTGCAGTACGGTCTGTTACCCTAATATCTGATCCCCTTTCTCCCGACTTCCAAGATACAGGTTTCGACCTAGTTTGTAAGTCGGAGGTCCTATTATTGTGCCTTGTAATAAGTAAACAAACCTTTTTTTATTTTATTTTCAATTTTTCCTTTGCTTATAAAACGTTGAAGTTTTCTATAAAACGAAATGTTCAACTAAAAAAATCCTTTCTGGTTTTTGTTCTAAAATATCTTTATTTATCTAATAAACAATACAGACTCACTATTTAGTGTACAATAATTTTCCTAAGTGTAAGTAACATAATTTAAAAACAGTTTCTTAGACTAAACACCCTACTATAAACTTTAGTGCATGATAATAAAAAATACATATGTAAATTACAGTGCAGCATATGTAATTAACAGTAACATAGTTTACGTACAGTACAAATACATATGTAATTAACAGTAACATAGTTTACGTTTAGGAATCTTTTCTGGTAAATAGTGTAAACAGTAATCTATCTAC
Organism: Hofmannophila pseudospretella; assembly: GCA_947369225.1. Lineage (NCBI taxonomy): Eukaryota > Metazoa > Arthropoda > Insecta > Lepidoptera > Oecophoridae > Hofmannophila > Hofmannophila pseudospretella. The sequence continues at coordinate 2,959,681 of OX376321.1, read as the reverse complement.
CAGTGAAAGAATTCTTATAATCAAACTAGTCGTGTTTGATTAAACAATGGTAAAGGGGGGTCACGTGGTAGAGTAACAGACTGTACGTAATTTTTGCACTAGACCAGATTCTACCACCAATAATCAGTTTGCGATTGCGGAATTCAGTTTTCTATTTACAATTTTTCAATTTTGCCTTGCTTATAAAACGTTGGAAGTTTTCTAAAAAAAAACGAAATGTTCAACTTAAAAATCTTTTCTGGTAAATAGTGTATACTGTAATCTATCTACCAGTGAAATAATTCTTATAATCAGACTAGTAGTGTTTGATTAAACAATGGTAAAGAGGGGGTCAGGTGGTAGAGTAACAGACTGTACGTAATTTTTGCACTAGACCAGATTCTACCACCAAGAACCAATTTTGCGGTTGCGTAATTCAATTTGTGTTTATTTTATACCTTGCGTAATACCTTCATTTTCCGTGCCATATGCAGGCTCTGTTCATAACACAGCTATGATGCATGGTACGAATTCCAGGGACGTCATTTACTATGCCGGCACGAATTTCAGTTTCGCCATTTTTTCCATGAAGTATTTTTCTCTCATGCTACGGTCTAAAAGCGTTATTTTCTCAAAATATTATCCCGCGTTATCCCTTTTTCTATGGCATCCTTAATCTCCTTGAATTCCTGGTTGTGTGAATAATTTCATCTTCGAATCTGAATTCGGAAATCTGCGTGGGATTTTTTTGTTAGCGATATTGCAATGTGATGTGATGATAGAAGTAAGAGGAACTTTTTTCTACTTGTTCTACTAAAAGAACAATATAGTAGAACAGCTTGGAACGACTCTAATAATGGTAATGTAAAAATGACAACATTTATTTATTTTGGTTACACAGACGTGTTCAGTGTCATCCCGGTTCAGCTGTAATAAATAACGGCGCTGTTTTCAAAAATGACTAGTGGTTTTGTAAAACAGTGGATTATTCAATCGGACTGCGATATATAGATTTGGCATAGCTACACAGCTACACATACCGTCATATTTTTTGTTCCTAATCGTTTCCTAACCGATGTGGCACACCACTCAGCAAATTGCTTTTTGAATGTGAACTCCCAATATTTTTCCTATAAGCCCCGGGACTCGTATATATCTGTTTTCGAAATTTTAATCTCGGGATTAGTTGATTTAGGCTGTTTGGATTACTAATAGGTTATAAAGGGTGTACAATCTGTACCACGTATACCTAGTTCATTAGTTTTGTTTACATTAGCGACAGTTATTGTACGTAGTTTTAACTTTAGTTTTTTGTTTCGTGGTGGTAATTTTTATCGTTGATTGCCACTCGCTGACACAGTCTCGGAAATACAGCCCTTTAGACAGCATCGTTTTGCGCGTGTCACCGAATTTCTTCACCGCGTGTGATCTATCACCTCCATGGACTCCTCGCAGTGCTGAAACAATGCTGGTGCTTCGGTGACTCGAAAACCTGCCAGAATTTTGGACATTGTCGGCGCCGAGGGGTGTTCTCGGGCTGAGATGTTGGTTGTTGGTGTATTTATTGCCTGCCCTGGACATTATCTCGTTTCCCTTCGTTTATTTCGCCCTCGAAATATCCCTGGAATCGTTCGGGATCACACACAGGTGTAGCAAAAATCCTCTTGTAATCCAAAACAGAGTGTTCAGTTCAGTATCCATCTAAAATTTCGTCTTATCATATTATTAAAAGCTAAAAGTAAAGTAAGATTTCTCAAGTTAAGGATACCGTCAGTATACAATGACTTGTAGTTCTAGTTATAAATGGCACACTGGGTACAACCTGTTTACTTTGTTCCCTGATCTCATAACTATGGTGACTTTGTATTCGTATTACAGAAATCAAGAGTTATTTTTACGAATCACGAATGCATTGGAGGATGTCTTTAAGACCCTGTACTGGAAAGGACACGGCATCAATATAAACGGCGAGTACATCTCACACCTACGTTTTGCCGATGATATAGTCGTAATGGCGGAGTCGCTGCAGGACCTTCAAGAAATGCTGGACAATCTCAATGCTGCTTCACGACGTGTCGGTCTTGGGATGAACTTGGACAAGACTAAGGTCATGTTCAATGACCATGTCGTTCCGGGACCGATTATCGTCGACGGTACGGCCCTCGAAGTTGTGCAACAATACGTCTACATCGGGCAGACTGTGCAATTAGGTAGAAACAACTTCGAGAAAGAAGCCGACAGAAGAATTCAGCTGGGTTGGGCAGCATTTCGGAAGTTACGTCACATCTTCTCGTTGCCCATACCTCAATGTCTAAAGACAAGAGTCTTTAACCAGTGCGTCCTACCAGTAATGACCTACGGAGCCGAAACGTGGACACTGACGGTGCGACTGGTTCACAAATTGAAAGTCGCTCAGCGTGCTATGGAAAGGCTATGCTCGGAGTATCTCTGCTGGATCGAATCCGAAATGAGGAGATCCGGCATAGAACAAAAGTTATCGACATAGCTCATAAGATTAGCAAGCTGAAGTGGCAGTGGGCCGGTCACGTCTGTCGCAGAACCGACAACCGCTGGGGTAGACGAGTTCTGGAGTGGAGACCGCGTTTGGGCAAACGTAGTGTGGGACGCCCCCCTGCTAGATGGAGTGACGATCTGCGCAAGGTGTCTGGCAGCGACTGGATGAGAAGAGCCGAAGATCGGGCTCAATGGCGCGCCCTGGGAGAGGCCTATGTCCAGCAGTGGACTAGAATAGGCTGCTGCTGATGATGATGATGATGAAGAGTTATTTTATTTGTCTGGACAGTCGAAATTTTTTAATGCTTACCAAAAGTCGTTGGTTTTTTAAAATCGATATTGAACATCCTGTTTCGTCTTACAGAGATTTTGTAAGGCCTGTATAAAATATTTTTAAAAATTCGATTCAAATTTATTCACTTACTCATATTGTGTTTGTTTTCGATAGCATGAAGAGGGTGTTGTAATATGACAAATTGAGTTAAAAAAATGTTAAGCATCAATAAAATACGACTATGTCAACCCTAATTATTTTTTGATTGAATTCAAATGAATATTAAGAAAATTCGTATCGAAATGATAATATAAAAGTTCTTTGAAAGTATTTAAAATAATAAGTTGCTGAAACCGATTGGAAAAGTTATATTTGATTGCATGAAACGTTAGCTTTTTCCACAATAAATACAAAAGTTGAGTACTCTCAAAATACGTTTAATATTCCCCGTATATTGCGAGACTTTTCTTATTTAATACCACTTCGGGTTCTTTTGGGAAAAAATGGACGAGTCAGAGGCAACAAAGAGTTCCCATTCAGAGAGATGATTTATAGGCAGACTTAGCTAGCAAATAACTTTGTGGGTTCCGATAACTTTTCGTTAGTTTCGGATTCACAGAGAAAATGTCCATAATGGATAAACTGAGAGAATATTGTGTAATGTGGTGCTAGTGCGGAAACTTTGCGGAAAGTAGATACATATACATATAGGCCATTAGTTTTTAAAAGACGGATTAAGGATGTCCTCAAGTAAGTTATCCACGCATCTGCTTTATAATTTTTACTTTTTTAAAATTATTATGTAGGTATTATTGTTATTTTTTGTCATTACATTCACTAGTATTTTTTGCTTTCCTAACTCAATTTTGTACAACAACCAATTTTCCACTTCCTAATCATGCTGTGTTTACACGTTAAGAGTTACGATCTAGCTCATAACTTTATATTGATTTTTCTATAATCTCTCTGGTTGTAATTTGTTGTGTTTCACTAATAAATAAATAAAATTAAATATCCATTGTCCTTATATGTCCCTTGCGGGGTAGGTAGAGAGAATGGAGCGCCACGAAACTGACTCTTAGCACGCTTCTCTCGCTTCCTCCACAGTCATTCGACGTTTTACACATGTTCTTCGTTGTTGGGGTCATCTGTCCTGTATATTAAAATCTAAGAGCACTCTGTCAATCGTAAAGTGAATAAGGTTTACGCCTACAGGCGAAAGTTGTCAATTATAGACCACTTTGTTACCAGGTTTATCTCCTGAACGTTATTGTGCAGGAATTTGAAAGTTAGGTACAATGTTGGCATTATTCTCTATTTAAACAAAAAATACTAAAACTTGTTACATCTTTAATAGTTTGTGAGTTGTGATCGAAATAAGGCCTATAACAAAATTTTAAGTTTACGTTTTTTTCAAAAGCAAAGACTACTTAACTAGTTAATATTTCAAGTTAGATTTAAATAGTCAACTAGACATAGTTCTCCAATTTGTGCTCGATCTACTTTCCGATCTAGTCACTTCTAACCTCACGTTGATCGTCGCTCTATCAAGTACCCCACACTCATACTCTCATTTATTAAAAACCATCGGGACACCAGGAACTCTTGGCTACGTCACATAACTGGACAGGAGTGAACAGACCAGCCGATTAATATATAAAAATTTGGCTAAAAAATTAAGATTGTAGCAGCTATAAAGGGGCTTTGTCATTTATCTAAATTGATATATCTGCTGTAAAGGGGCATTGTCGTACAAATAATAATAAATGATAACTGCTGTAAAAAGGCATTGTTAATTAATAATAACAGTTAAAAAATAAAAAAAATAGGTAATTTAAAAATAGCTGCTGTAAAGGGGCATTGTCAATTGTCACATGTCATAAAGTCTAGAAAATATAGCCATAAAATAAAATAATTACGTTGTTATTGTCTACGGGTATGTATGTGTGTAGCAAAACTGTCACGAGCAATCCGTAAAGTAAAGAGTTTAATCCACACGTATGTTATTTAGGGATGAAAGGGGGAAAAATCGCCGTCTATTTATATTCATTTTTCGTGACACCTGCTACTTTTCTGTTTCCAGACACGTAATGGCGTTGGTGAAATATAATCTACAAAAGGGGTATTAAACCAAGTACATTGCTTGATTTTTTCAAAATCGTATTTTTTCAAATACGTATATAAAGAAAGAGTTTATTTCCAATAGCGCACACATACAAACAAATAGGTACAGAAGATAAAAATAATATCAAACAAATATGTTATAAAAATAAATAAACAAAAGTAATTAAGTTTGATGAAGGTGGTGTGCAGCATCGGAAAAAGGGGACTGCCTCAGCCTGTTGTTATATACGAGTGGTATAGTGTATGAGGCTTGCCTTGACATATAAGACAAAGAACACTTGTGTTCAGTGACAGATCTGAACTTAATGGATGACTAAAGTTAGTTGAGATACTTGTTGTACAGTTTTTCCAGACGTCTTAGTTAGACAACGCTGGAGAAAAATGTTTATCACGTTTGCAAAGTTATTTGATGTGCGACAACGTTTTTGTTCGACCAGTGTTGTTTGTTATGTTTATTTTGTTTATTTCTTTACTTCTTCATTCCATGTAGTGCCGTGCCGTGTCTCCAGTGCCGGCCATAAAGAGTAGCACCACCCCAACTCTTCCCGTGGGTGTCGGCCCGGTCCCGGCCTGTAGCCGCAGCAGATTAATATGTAGTAGTTCCAAAGTAAGTATACTAATGGTACAGTAATAGGATTCGGTTTCTACACTTACACATTATTTATCAAATTATCATATTCATATCGTATATGCTTGTGCAATATTTTACTATGAGTAGAATATTGTTACTATTAGGTCAATCATAGAACCTTTGTATAATTAATTTTCAATCATCAATATTTAAAAAAAAACCTTCTAGTGTATTTTTTTACTTCAATTGGCGATACTGCATCATCATGATTGACCTGATGGATACAATATTTCAGTAAAATATTGCATGGCATGTATGTGTATAATCACTTGTACATTCACATTACACATTATTTACCAATTTTTACCAATAACAAGTCGATTTTAGCGTTCTAATAACTTTAAAAACGGGATGTCTTGTAAGAGAGAGAGAGATATACCGTAACAAAAACCGTAAAAATAGACCATCAATATATTTCAAAGTGAGCGTAGCACACTTGGCGTTGAACAACGAGCTAGATTTCTTGGCACTCCACAGCGGGGCTTCATCAATGCAGTCGATGGTCTTTCTTTGCTCTGAGTTATGCTCCTGTGTGAAATATTACGCAATGAAATAATGGAGGGTTATTGGAGATTTGCGATGGTACGTGGGTTGCCATTTTATGTCACTTGTTTACAGGGTGTAACAAAAACCCCATATAGAGCCGAAAGGGGGGGGGGGGGGGGGGGTGTTCAGTATCCATAACTGAAAAACTGACACTATGGGGCCAACTCTGAAAAAAAAATCGCGAAAAAATTCAGCTTGTTTCATATGTTTCGACCGTGTAGGTGTTGAGCTTTTGTATTCGTACAGCTGCTTTTTGTCGCGATTTCGAAATTGGCTCCATAGTGAACGTTAGTCAGTTATGGATACACCTTAAGGGCTTATCCCGTAGGATTTTTTTGATAATTACGAAACGAATATTAAAATAACACTTTGCACACAAGGGAATATCAACAACACCCAGGTACTTAAGTAATTATTACCCTGACCAGCAAATAATACACTCTTGCCATATTTCGGAATTAAATGGTACTATTTTTTCATAGCAAACTTCATAACATGGATTATAAAACTAACAATGGCGCGCTCTTAATAGGGTTATTATAGTTCCTGGTCAGGGCATAAGTCGCTCCTATCAAGGATTCCATCTGCACTTATAATGGCCCAGCCACGTCCCATTCAAAATTAATCTATTGTACCACTAAAATATCTAAAGCCATCAATTCTGACAACATTGTAATATCCTATTAACACCGAACTTTGGTTTGAATTTAATTAAATTAGGCCCTTGTGCTCTGAAAGGGATATAAGGGACCCGGGTGAAAGTATACACCAAAGGTTGAAAAGATGCTGTATCACTGATGGCTGAATTGAAAGAGGAAACCTTATATTAATAAGATTAATTTATTTCGGTAAGTAATTAATAAAAAAAAATTTAAAAAGAAAATGATTTCTTTTTTATTATACAATACTAATATACTTTATTGTACACCCGGGACAAAAACAAAACATACAACATAAAGAGAGGTACAATACAATGTGCAGAAGGCGGCCTATTATACATTTTTATTTTTTATATTTATCTTTTTTTTAACTTATGAATCACCTACCTACCTTATGCTGGAGGCATTCTTGTCTGCAGCAATAAGCTGAGTTGAGGCCCTTTTCACAATAACAGCAGACCATCAGACATGATTTCAATATGTTTACCTTTGACTACATAATTATTTTATCATAATTATAACTGTTTCGGTCATTGCTGTGTGTGAAATAAACGTATTACTTACTTACTTTTTTTTAACCTAAGATCACTAAAATAATCCATACGATTATTCTGAGTGTATGTTAGTTATACAGGGTGGACCAAAAGTCCGTTAACATTTAAAATGGTTATAAAAAATACAAATGCTACTTTAGTGAAAAACTGTTTATTTAATAATAAAGTAGACAAATTAGGATTTCACTTTTTAAAAATAACATCATTCAAATGTGACCCTTGTTCATCCTGGCACACCTGTAACCGGGAACGGAAATTTTGCATGACCGCCCGACAAGTGGTTGGTGAAATGTTCTGCATTTCCTCGCGTATATTTTCTTTTAATTCCTCAATAGACACTGGGTTGCTGATGTAAACTTTACTTTTGAGATATCCCCAAAGGTAAAAGTCCATTGGAGTTAAATCCGGGCTGCGGGGTGGCCAGTGAATGTCACCTCTTTTGGATATGACTTTTTGGCCAAAAATTTCAGGAAGTGCTGCTATAGAGTCATTGGAGGTGTGACATGTTGCCCCATCTTGTTGGAACCAAGAGCTTCGATTAAAGCCTGAGAAGTCCTGTAATGCTGGAGCAAAAAAATTCTGTAGCATCACAATGTATCGCTCTGTATTAACGGTGACGGCGCGGTTTCTCTGATCTTCATAAAAATATGGACCAATGATTCCGCTGGCTGACAATGCGGCCCATACAGTAACCTTGGGCGAGTGTAAAGGTTTTTGGTGCTTCAAGTCCGAGTTAGTGTCACTCCAGTATCTGCAATTTTGTCGATTGACATGTCCATTTAGGTGGAAGTGTGCCTCGTCTGAGAAAAAGATGTTATTGAAGCTCGTAAACCTCTCAAGCACTTCGTTAGCAAACTGCAGTCTCTGAGCAGGGTCATTTGGCTTTAAAGCCTGTACAATTTGAATTTTGTAAGGATGTAAATGTAAATCTTTGTGTAGAATGCGATTTAGAGATGTTCTGGGCACATCTAAAGCACTAGACCGCTTTCGAGTAGAGAGACCAGGTTGTTCTCGAACAGACGCTCGTACACGCTCTATGTTTACTGGATCGCGCGATGTCCTAGGTCGGCCGGATCGTGGTTGACTTAAAGTTGAACCTGTTGTTTCGAACTTCTGTACCCATTTTTTAATCGTTTGAATTGTTGGTGCTTGATTTCTGTTCCGTATATTGTAATGATTACAAAATTTCCGTTTAGCTTCGGTCGTAGAATCGTTGTTTCGATAGTACTCGCGTACGCAAAATGCGCGTTGCGCTCCGCTGAATGACGCCATGGTACTAAATCCCTATTAGTAGCTCTCGCTTGTAGTAACACCCCCCGCGCCAATACCCCGCCCGCGCCGTCGCAGCGACCTATTCAAATGTTAACGGACTTTTGGTCCACCCTGTATAAGTCACTGTGGCTGGGTGAACTTCTAAGGGGTGAACCTCTAAGGGGTGAACAGAGAGCGGTTTAATAACTTTCTTTTTGGAAAATCACGTTTTTAATAATGAGTTATTTCATCGGTAAATACTTTACTGACGCCTTTAAAAATAAAAACGTTTAACACAGCGGTTTTTAATACAAAACCGGTACAAGAACAAGTGCCTGAATGAATAAATATCAGTGGATGAAGACAGTGGCTCAAGCGTCCAATGAGATTGTCTTAATGAAACTCGTCTGCTTATTGTACTGAAATGGTAGTATTCCCATTACTTATCTGTATTTGATATTTTCGGTCATTGCTGTGTGTGAAATAAACGTATTACTTAATTATTTAAAAAAAAACTTAAGATCACTAAAATAATCCATACGATTATTTTAGTGATCTGAGTGTATGTTAGTTATATAAGCCACTGTGGCTGGGTGAACCTCTAAGGGGTGAACAGAGAGCGGTTTAATAACTTTCTTTTTGGAAAATCACGTTTTTAATAATGAGTTATTTCATCGGTAAATACATACTTTACTGATGCCTTTAAAAATAAAAGCGTTTAACACAGCGGTTTTTAATATAAAACCGGTACAAGAACAAGTGTTTGAATGAATAAATATCAGTGGATGAAAACAGTGGCTCAAGCGTCCAATGAGATTGTCTTAATGAAACTCGTCTGCTTACTGTACTGAAATGGTAGTATTTCCATTACTTATCTGAATTTGATATTTTTGATAAATAAATCCCCTCATCAATTCATTCTTTACTGCGGGACATTAACTTCTCAAAACTTCTTTAAAAGAATTGTCTCTCATCCAGTCTTTGCGCAGATCGTTACTCCACCCCTAGATCATACAAAGAAACCAACTTAGGTTTCAATCTTTTCTTGAGAACTACGTAACTAGATTGTAATGTAAATCAGCATAACCTCCACTATCGCTTGATGGTAGAGTTTAGCTCTAATTGAGCGTTTAATGCGATTTATGTTTTTTTTAAAGATTTACTTGTTAATCTAAACAAAACATAACATAACAAAAATAAGTTTTGCATTCTTTATTACTGTTATTTATTTATTTGAGGGTAGTATCTATTTCATACGCCTTTTGCACCCGTATATTATGTATCATAGATTTTTCCATCACCTGAATGTTGCCTGGGAAGATATCGTTTAAAGCAATAAGGCCGCCTTCTGCGCATTGTATTGTGCCTCTCTTTATGTTGTATGTTTTGTTTTTGTCCCGGGTGTACAATAAAGTATATTTGAATTTGTAAAACACAATTTATCCAAGTTCGCACTTAATTCTCTTTATAAAATCATAGCATATCTTTAACTTCCATAAGCGGACGAATACGCAATGAAGTAAGTAGAGTCCGTCCATAATTTTAAAGGCACAGTTACATATAGTCGTTGACCGCTTCGGCGACCGACCGCGGTGGACGACTTACGGTCACTGACCTCCGTTGTTTACACTTCGTCATTGGCCGCAGTCGTCAAACGTCATCCGCACAATGACTATTTCCTGACACTTTGACGTGCGCCGAATACGGTGGACGACTGTTAATTCACATATAGGCGGTGGCCGCATGCTGTGACCGCCCAGACGGTCGGTGAACGACCAAGTGTAACCGTACCTTGAGGATTTCTTATGGCTTGTGTCACCTCTATCTACAGCTATGGCGTAGAATGATATAGCATGTATTTTAATAAAGACTTAGGGTCAATTTATATTCCCGCGGAATGGAATGGAAGCGAATTTTCGCAACGTAATTGTACATAGCATAATGAACTTTATGTCAATACGCTTTGCCGCGCGCCGACCTCTTTTTTGGTTCGTATTTAGTTTGTATGTTACACAATTGACATAAAGTTCATTATGCTATGTACAATTACGTTGCGAAAATTCGCTTCCATTCCATTCTGCGGCAATGTAAATTGAGCCTTAACTTTATGCACGTTTCTTGCAATTGACGATTTTATTCCCGTTATCCTTTGGAATCGAATACCCCCGAGCTTTAACAAGAGTGAGTCCTAGGTGTTTTTTGCAGTTTATTCCTGTCTCGGTACACGGAAATCTATTGTGAAATCCGACAAGACTTCAGCACAGAACTTCTTTGTCCATTCAGCTGGAAACCTGGCAGCCTTCGGGCAACTGGATTTTTTCTCAAAATAAGTAATATTGGTGAACGAAATACCTGTAAGTTTTTAATACGAGAATTAAGATCCATTTTCAATTCATTCGTCTTCATTGCAGAAACTGAAACTGAACCACTGGAACTAAGTAGGCTCAGTCTAGGCTATTTAGTATTCTGTGGTCTAGGTCAGTATAAATTGATTCGTAAATCACGTCTACCTGAAAATCTTAGTTTTCGAGATTTATTACGGTCTCCTCTAGACGCAGGCTAAATTGAGGTAATAAAGAGTGTTTTAAATAGTGTTGAATTTTCTATTAGTATAGTAGAAGAGTGTCGGTGGCGTAGTGGTTAGGACGCCGGATTCCTACGCGGGTTTGAAACCATGCAATATCATGTTTTTTCGAAAGTCTCGTGTGCTCAAGTATCAAATGCTCTAACGGTGAAGGAAAACATCGTAAGGAAACCTGCACACTGAGCTAACCAGTGTGTGAAATGGAAAAGTCAACGGTAACCTCCCCTTTAAGTTCGCCACGAAAGCCGTTCTGTGTTGTTATTTCTATAGTAGATTGAAACTGAAATTGAAACGTTTATTTAGCACTGTAAACACCAGAATATAGAACACAATACGGCACAAAACATCCGGTGTGGTACTGTGCCAAAAAGGGTACACCAGCTCAGCATAATGCTGAGGCAAGCCACAGCGCTGATTTTCAGCTGGCCCCTCAGTGACTGCACGGACGAAGAAAGCAACAGTGTGTGCGTGTTGTGTTGTATGAGTGTGTTTGATCACGAGAACAAGAAGATTCTATTAACCACTCCAACATGCTTAAATTGCTTGTGCTAGAAAGTGGTCCTCCACAATGGTCCAAAGTTGGATTCGATCTGGCGACGAAGCGACACTTGCGTCTTATGTCTCGTGCCTTTAAGCCATTGTCGCTAGATTGAATTGAAAGTTCCGAGAATTAGCCCTCGTGGAATTTATGACGGGGTTTCAAAAGTTACGACTTCCAATTAAAAGGTAGACAGATCGTTTGTCAGAAAGTTATCGCAGTGCCTTGAACATATTTTTTGGCAAGAAATCAGCGGTGGGATTACGTGCTTATTAATCAAATCGTTGTTAAAAAAGATTTAATGTTTCATCATCAGCCTATTAATGTCCTCACTGTTGGGCCACAGGCTTCCCCTCACAAGGGGGGTACGGGCCCAGTGCTGATTGGATTGACACGCCTTCGGAAACCTTTAATTTCCTCAGACATGCATGTTTCCTCACGATGTTTTCCTTCACCGTTAGAGCAGTCGGTAAATGTACGTAAGTCTTCGAAAAAATCCGAAATAATTAATTGGTACATGGCATTGCATGCTTTCGAACCCGGACCTCCCGCATGGGAGTCCGGCTTAATGTAGTAATGTTTAACTGAAATTAAATAGAGATTTTTTAAATATATTTCTTTTATTATTTATTTATTTGCCAGTTTCACAAGCATATAACACTAAATATATAAATCAAAAAATTAAAAATCTATATATGCCAATTACGAAACCAAACTGTTACAAAGGTAATTAAAATTAATTGATATAGGGGAATCAAGAGTATACTGAAGCCACTACAATAGCTGTAGTGGAAGACATGTACGGTTTTTTCCCATAGGACGGATTTACAATATTCCTACCGCCACTGGTCAAGAGTGGGCTTGATGGTGGTAGGATCCCTTCAGGGTCCGCCTGGGTTAGCGACCACCCTTCTATATAAAGTATGTCGCCTAATATCTTCGCTTCGACGCGGCATTGATGTGTTTCGGCAGTGTTAATAGAAGAGCCAGGACTTACTAAGCCCGTGTGCTCCATCTTCGGCCTCATCGTTACTTACCGCCAGGTGAAATTTATTTATTTATTTACACTTCAATGCACAATAAGGTGTACATGAGGAGAGCCTTGCGGAATTTTCTACCAGTTAACCCCATGGTTATAAAAGCGATAAGGCCGCCTTCTGCACATTGTATTGTACCTCTCTTTATGTTGTATGTTTTGTTTATGTCCCGGGTGTGCAATAAAGTATATTTGTATTTGTTATATAGAAATATTAAGCTAGGTGCATATAAAATTGAGAGTTGTTATTATATTAGGTTACATAAACTTATATAAGTAAAGATATATAAATAGTTATTAATACATATTAAAATACATATACATAAATCTAAAAAAATTCATACTAATATTAAGTATATTATACATAATATAGAAACATATAAATACTAATATATAAATTAAAATCAAATAAATGTCATCATTATAGGGTCCCTCTTCAAAGTGATGTTAATTAAAATAACTATCGGCGGCACATAATAAATATGGCGGGCAGTTCATAGTCTGGTTTCTCCTATTATTATACATTTTCAATTCAAACAAAGACCTTAGATTTGTTTGAAATTTCAGAGGATTTTGAATAAAAACTCGATTTGTGAGCGACACTATGAGACATCTTAAAGGAACTGGCGCCCAAATGGGAAAAGTTTCCAAATAATGGATCGCGCCCCAGCAGAGTCGGGAACGGGGGCGGTTGTCACCCGATCGAGTTCACCACTTTTAGCTCATCTAATTAATGAGTTTGTGAGCTGTTGTGGCTTGTAAACTGTTTCGATTACAAGAAGTTGTATCGAAAAGTTGTATGGGGCGGCTTTGAACTCTGACAGGCTGTAAAACAAGCTTGCAATCAAGATTCCCTAATTTTTTCGAATATTGCCCTATCTTCTTATTCTTTTTAGTCATATTCCACATTGATGACGGTTGTGGTCTTTCTATGGAATTAACCACATAGAACGACTTTCATGGCATGTTTAATGGGGTGCCCACGCTTACATGCTGTAAGGGCCTATGCACACCGCGTATTTTATACGCGCAGACGACGCGCGTTTCGAGAACGCGCGTCGTCGTCTATCAAAAAAGCAGATTGTTTAGTTTAGTTTATAATCTTTATTATACACACAGACAAAATACAAAAACAACTTAATAAACGAAAAAATTAAATAAAAAAAATGAAAAAATTAAAATTAAAGAAGACTCGAAAAAGTTATGCTATCGTTTCGAGTTTTTGCCATTGTTTGAGTTTGTATCGATGAAAACGCGAAACAAACGCGCGAAAGAAGCGCGTTTAAGTTGCGTCTGTTTCGATGGACACACGCAGAGACGCGACATAAGCGCGTTACTTGCGCGTTTGTATCAATTACAAAGGCGGATCTACGCAGCATAGGTTTACTGGCTGCGTCTGAATCTCGTTTGAAGCGCGTATACGCGCAGAAGAAGCGAGTGAACGCTCGTCATCTGCGCATAAAAAAATACCGATAAAATATTATCCTTTGAAAGCAGTGCTACAGAATGACACTATATTTTTTCCTGCCAATATAAAAAAAAAACTTGTTTCCAATAACAGTGTTAAAATAAAACAAGAACTACATTTTGCAATCCCTACTTTATAGTTCGCACTTGTTACCATCATTATGGCACACTAGAACGAACGCTTTTGAAATATTTCAACCGTAAATTCTGCGCGTCTGAGGGTGTTTTCCTTTTCTTTAAATCCTTAGTTCTGCGATAAACAGAGTGGTTACTTGTTAGTTTTCTCGTTACTCGATACCAGTAGGTACCTGAAAGATTATCGACAGATTACACTTGCTGGACGACGTAGCCATAGCATGGCTGAAGAATATTTTGCCTTTGTAAAATAATAGTGTGATTGTGTGATGCTGACGACCGAACGATAAATAAATAAATAATAAGTAGGTACCTGTCAGTTTATTTATTTTGCTTTAGACACAGAACTTCAGGGTGTACTATAAACAGACACATAGGTCCTATTATTTTGTCTAGATGGGGTCCAACCATGAAGGTAGGAACGCCCGCCCCTTAGGGGGCATTTTTTTTTTCATCCGTGGCTCCAACCCTATATCTAAGGTTATCTGGAAAAGATCGCTTTTAGCGACGATCACAGTAATTTTGTGCAATAAAGTGTATTCATTCATTCTATTTGGTACTGGAGTTGGCGGGCACCCCGCCTCCGGCTATAGCTGGGGCAAAAAAGGGCATTTCGGTCTAAAACCTTCTAAAGATGAAAATGCCCCAGCAGCACAAAGTTGGATACAATTCATTTTGCATAGCTAACCCGACAGTTCCATACATTACCGAGCGATACAGTGATGGTTGTCAACCTTCTGTCTATCGACGTCATTATATTTCTCCATTTAAAGATATATGCCAAAACTGTTTAATCCGCCGTATTACAAAGCGCCTAGCCGCTTTACAAAACAACAATGAATATTATACGGATATAATTAATATTTTCATTTCTTAAATCACGGTGACCCAACATCGTGACCTGTTTACAATCCGGCTAAACGTTGGCCGCCGTTTTGTTGAACGTATTGCAACTACAATCCACCTGAACGTCAGTTAGCCGTTTTACAAAACGGCGCCGCCATGTTATGTAATCCGGCGGATTGTACAATTCGGCTGAGACATATATATTCTGTGTCTATTATTCACCGATCGCATAGTACATTGTCTTTTAGTCATCTTTAACTTTGGAAGTAACAATTCAGATACCTACATGACATGGTACTGTTATAATCTAACAAAAATTTAATCCATATAATAAATCCTTATATATATTTCTAAAATTTAAATTCGATAAAAATATCGTCAATAAATGATTTCGACTATAAAAGACGGCCTCAGTCAAAAATTCCGCCCCGTTTCGACCCCGGCGCAAAGGTCTCCATGACGCTCGCGGCATTGCCACGCTGAATCGCCACGGCCTACCTCTGCAACAAGAACGACCCGGAGCGGTGGTCACAGCTCCTCTCTCTCAGGCGACGGCCGACCTCCCTGACAAAATCCTTTGCCTCCGCCCTAAAAGCCTGTCGTTTCAACCGCAAATGAAACAAAAACGTAGTTTTGCTCCAGAGCGGCGGCGTAGTTCTCTCGTTTTCCTACATGACTGTATATTTCGTAACAATAATAATTATCCCTAATGAATTTTAAATTTATGCAAATATATATAAATTGCATTAGGACAGAAATATGTTTAATAAAAAGTATTGAACTTGACTATACTTGTTATTCATTTGCGATCGGTAATTCGTCATCGTATTGTGGCAGATGGCAATATTGAAACTAAGGATTTTGAATTTCACTCTGTGTAGATTTTTTATATGGAAACCGCGTCTGAAAGTTGGCGTATGCGCTGTTACCATTTTCCCGTACATTAATCGGGCATTGAAATGTCAAATTTTGGGCAAACGTGTGGCTAGCTGTCATTGTTCTAGAGGAGATGGCGCTAGTAGTCCGATTTCTGTGATTGAAACTCACACATTGAAGAGTGATAAAGCTGTATTTGACAGGAGCTGTGTCAGTTTCTTTGCGATTATAACCTGCTAGACGCTTGGGGCTGTTGATATGCGCACATTGTCCGATAAATGTAATTCTATTCTATTCTATTCTATCTTGCGATACTTTGACAACCACTGCACTAGAAGGTCGAGAGGTCAGCCCGGCCGGCATTACTCCACGGAACGTGACGACATTATAATTTATTGCGGTCCAGAATCACCATACTTTGATGTGGATACTTTACATTTTGTGATTAAGGAAATGTTGCCAGTTCCAAAATTTCGGTCCCGAGATTACGATTTCAGTTTCAGTACGGATGTGTTAGGACCAAAGATTTTGAAATTCACCCTATGTAGATTGCTCGCTGGAGAAGTTGGAAATCGCGTCTGTCTGTTGGCGCATGCGATGTGAGCATTTTCGCATATATTAATCGGACACTGAAATGTCAAAAGTTTGGCACTAAAAGTGCATTTGCACAAATCCTTTGGCTCGTTGTCAGTGCTCACATCATCATTCTAGAGGAGAGGGCGCCACTAGTGGATAGGGTCATGCATTGGACTATACGTCATACGTCCTACGATGATCCGGCTGACATATTTGATAGGACGTAACTTGAACGTCGTCGTTGTAAATGTGGCCACTTTTGACAGTTACGTTTTTTGTTTCTTATTGTATAGGGAGGTTCGCTGTCAGTGCTCACATCATCATTCTAGAGGAGAGGGCGCCTTTAATGGATAGGACCATGCATTGGACTATACGTAATACGTGCTACGATGATCCGGCTGACACATTCGATAGAACGTAACGTGAACGTTGTTGTA
Organism: Hofmannophila pseudospretella; assembly: GCA_947369225.1. Lineage (NCBI taxonomy): Eukaryota > Metazoa > Arthropoda > Insecta > Lepidoptera > Oecophoridae > Hofmannophila > Hofmannophila pseudospretella. The sequence goes on along the minus strand of OX376321.1, from coordinate 2,942,654 downwards.
AATGTGGCCACTTTTGACAGTTACGCTTTTTGTTTCTTATTGTTTCAATATGAGAATACAAAACTATTTAAAAAAATGTCTTTTTCAATCGTGGAACCTTAATACAAGACACTTTTTATATGCCTTAACTTTTTTATTTGTTTTCGATTGGCGGCGCTAGTGCCCGCAATATCTCGTCTTAGGTAATGCGGGAATGCAAATTATGCTAACTTATTTTATTATAATCAAATTGCAAAAAAGTAAATAAATAAATAAAAATAAAAATAGTTAAATAATTGTAGTAATTACAAACGATTTAACGTAGCTACATAACATTAAATTACGCAACATTCGGTTTCCGTATCAATTTGACAGCTGTCAGCCGTATCATCGTAGGACGTATGACGTATAAATTTCTTATTTATCTTTAAAAAAAAAGTATTAGAACACTTATTGAGTTCGAAATAATCGCCAGTAAACACTAGTTTTTCCACTCTGTAAAACGACGGGTAAGTTCCTTCAGAGAGCGGTAAACGTATCGATTCAGACTCAGACGCTATTACCTACCGTTTCACTTTTTTCCTGTGAGAGTTTATACATATTTTATAAGCATTCGCAGCATAAAAGCCGTTATTTTGGCCGTTTTTAATTTACCTCTCTTTGAATTTCTATCACAATGGTCTCGGGGGTGTATTCGTATTTCGAATGTATTTCACTTGGTTGCCCATGAAATTTTAACGAATTCACGCGAGCGAATAAGGCGATCGATTGTATGGGACACAAAACGAATAAGAACAGAAGTGGTTATGTTGAACTTTCATCCTGTCATGGCGTGTTCGTTCTATTTTATGGTTTAAAAATGGTTTACAGAGGTCATTTTTTCGTAAAACTAGTGTATTTTCTTCTTCGTCAGCATTACGAAGAGCAGTGTGGATACACTACCTTAACAATTTTTTTTTCTTATTCAGTTTAATTTTAGCATCTGAAGTGTTATTTATTTGTTTATTTTATATTTTTGTATATATTATAGTATTTACGTAATATTAGATTACTATTATTACTACTGCATTGCAGGTTTGCATACTTTATTATTGTTATTTATTTATTTGAGGGTAGTATCTATTTCATACGCCATTTGCACCCATACATTATGTATCCATATAGTTTTTCCATCACCTGTATGGAGGTTGCTTGGAAGATATCGCTTAAAGCGATAAGGCCTTCTGTACATTGTATTGTACCTCTCTTTATGTTGTATGTTTTGTTTTTGTCCCGGGTGTGCAATAAAGTATATATGTATTGTATTTTACCTAATAATCGTCCGTGTTAAGTGAACGTTATATAAGACAAAGAATTTGGCAACCTGACCTCCAATTGCACTTGGAATGCAAGAACACTAGGCATTCCTGATGCATACGACTCTCCCATAATCACGACGTTTGGTAAACTGTTTTTTTCAAAACAGACGCCAAAACGTACGAGTGATTTTCAAAATTCTAACACGGTTATTGGCCAAATTGCAGAGTGTACACTAGTAGGTGCCATAATTAAAGAAAAAAAAAATACAGAAGTGAATCTCTGTGCAGTGTCACTACTGTATAGCCCCGTTCGCCGCACAAGCCACTTTCCATCCGTTGTCGCGTGCACCGTTTACTAATTATTATAGATTGTTAATTAGATGTAAAAAAATGGAAGAGGCACAGGGACGCTGTGCCGCAAACTTTATGTGTGAAAACATCTTTTTTAACTTTGACCTCATCTCTCCTGATTATTTTAGTCAAATAAGTTTGACTCCAAAATGAGCTATTTTTTTATTTTTTTTATTAAATAAGGAGACATAGACATCTCACCTCACTGTATTATTATTACAGGGTTTCTGATGCGCTGCTAACCTTGAGGACTAAGATGGATTGTTTCATGTGCCGGAAATTACGCTGGCTCTCTTACCCTCAAACCGAAACACAGAAATGCAAGCATTTCTGCTTCACAGCAGAAATAGATAAGTTTATCGATGTTGTCAACGATACTAATTGTTTTAAATTTAAATTTAATATTATTGCAAAGATCTCCATGCACTGGGTGCCACAAGACAGACAGCGGCGCCGAGGCAGGCCCAGGCGTAGGTGGAAGGACGATATCGACCACTTCCAGAAAGGGTGGTAGGACGCCTAGGATAGGGAAAAATGGAAAGGAGGAGGGGAGGCCTTTGCCCAGCAGTGGGACAGTCTATAGGCTATTAAAAAAAATAAAAAAAATATTGACACTGTATAAATTTTAATGACATTCTTTTTCTTTTCTGTTTTCTTCTCAAAATCTGTATACACATTATTAACTTGTGAATTCGGTGTATATGCCTGTAAAGGTAAAGTTTAGTATGTCATGTTTATGCAATTATATCTGCGATATTTATAATTCTTACCTGAAATTTTACGCAATAAATCTTATCTTATCTTTACATAATACACTATTGTGGTCCCTTATGAATTATGACACAGTCTACTATTAGGTACATGAAAAATAAGATACATGTAAGTAAGACCTAGAACATCTATATATATTTAGGAATTGAGGAAATTAGGATTAATAGTAGACAAACAGGGTGGGTTTAATCAACACGAATAGGGGCATTGTCCGTGATGCGGCTATCAAGCTACAATGGCCCCTTTCATCGTCCTAATTGAGCTGCTGGGTAAGAGCACATCTTATCAGACGATTGTCTACTTTAGAGGTCCTGTTAGCTCAGAACGCTAAGATAAAGCTTTAAACAATTTTTATTTAATGTATTTAGCAATGCTAGCCATAAATAAATTTAAAAAATTGTTGAAAAAAATAATTCTTTTTTCAGTATTTTTTTCAATTTATTTATCAAATGTTTTGTCTACCTGCAATGCCATAGTTTTGTAGCTACTTTTTAAAGGTTGTATCCTTTAAAAAATAACTACAAAGCAAAAGTGCATAAAAGTTGCAACTTTTGACATATTCACTTCCTAATATTAACACGGAGGATAAGTGCCATAGTTTTGTAGCTACTTTTTAAAGGATACAAACCTTTAAAAAGTAGCTACAAAACTATGTCACTTATCCTGTAACCAAAACTACGTGTTAATATTAGAAAGTGAATATGTCAAAAGTTGCAACTTTTAAGCACTTTTGCTTTCTGCTTATTATTTCACTATCTTAATACTAAAATATTATTAAAAATTCGTGAAACAATTCTGCTGTCCACTTTTTGATTAATATTTTCATTTACGTAAAACTATTTTTTTTCGGGAGTGGCGCTAGTTTCGCTACCGGTATGTACCTACTGCCTTAAGAACGTCCTTATGCCAAACTTATATGAATATCATGCCATCGATAATGAAAGAACTGTGGCAACGCACGATGCGCCATTACGATTAGTACCTATTCACATCGTTGTAGAACGCACTATCGCATATATACCAGTTCCAAAACATCCATAGTTGGACATCCAGGCACAACGCCCGGCCTGGTGGAAGATCTTCCCTTTTCCCTTTCATACAACTGGCATTACGTCATTCCATGTCCTCCATAGCGCGTTCCTACACAACCATAATTTAAAGATAAACGCCTCATGGAATAACTTCCTCAATAATAAATTTGGTGCTCCCAAGTGTAACTTTCTTATTCATTAACATTTTTTAAATCGGAACATCTTTCCAAATGGAAAAGTAACGGCATCGTGTTACCTTTCAAATAAATATACATATTCGTACATTTTTTACAACTGAAAACACTCTATCGATGTAGCATTCCGTTGGAAGTATTCAAAACTCATCCACGCAAGCCAGCCACTGAGTAAATCCGCTGCGGATTTGTTCGAGGTAACGTAGTTGGGCTTAGGTACTATCTAGAAAAGATTTTTTTAAATTTATGTCGTGTATTTAGAAATTCACCCCTATGTAGATTGCTCGCTAGAGAAGTTCTTTATGGAAACGTCTGCATGCGATTGGAGCATTTTCCCATACATTACTCGGGCACCAACATGTCAATTGTATAAAAAAAATGACCTATGGGTCAATTCCGTGCCTCGTTGTCAGTGCTCACGTCATTGTTCTAGAGGAGAGGGCACTAGTTGTTCGATTTCTGTGGTCCGACCGTTGATAGTTTAAGTTGGATCAACCTAAATGGAACAGAACGACATGTAACAGTGGAATTGGCCTCCTGGGTTTAAACTGCAGCGTAATTTTAACGTGACTACGTTTTATAACGCACATGGAACAGTAGCGAGGCGAGCGCTCCTCAGAGGTAGATAAACACTCTTGTTTTATGGTATTTTATAATAGGTTTATTTTTATAGTGTGGACCGGATGATAGCCAAGAGCCAGCTGACAATAATAATAAAAGAATCAGAACAATAGGATAATTGGATATTTGAACTCGGCATCCTGTACTACAGTTTATATCTTCTAAATAAAATAAACAGAGATACATTTCAAGAAAAAACATCGCGTCCGTAACAGCAGGAATGAATTATTTAGTATAAGATACTTCCAAGGTTCTCCCAGTCAGTTGAAATTCGTTATTTTCTTTCCACTTTTAATAAATACCGACATTGTCGTGTTCGAACGGTATATTTTACCGTTGGAACACGACAAGTACCTATAAGTATAGTTATGAAATATTTTTTATGTATTCTATGCTATATTCTGACATTAGATTATGTAGATGTCATAATTTGATATTATAACCATTTTTCAATCGTTCGACTGTTGTACCGATCAATATACCGTTTTCCGAATTCGGATTTTCATCTCTACAAGTGGTAAATTTCTTCTTCTAATTCGTATTTCTCATTTCTAAGGAATTAATCACATAGAACAACTCTCGTGGCAGATTTAATGGGGTGGTATGCCATTGCCTTCCCCATTTCACACACTGGTTAACTCAGGGTGCAGGTTTCCTCACGATGTTTTCCTTCACCGTCAGAGCAGTCGGTAAATGTACGTAAGTCCATCGAAAAAACCGAAAAACTCATTGGTACATGGCACTGCAGGGTTTCGAATCCGGACCTTCCGCATGGTAGTCCGGTGGCAACTGTATAAACAAGTGCTAAATTAAGGAAAGACAATTTAATTGGCCTAATAGATATTGTAATTTTGAGTACAAGAAGCATAATAACTGTTTCATATGCGTATACCGTAATGAAAACAGCAGTTTAGCGAGCCGTCGGCGGTCGGTCTGGCTGAATGACGCGCCTCCGAGCGGTTTCCAAATCCATGTTTATTGCTCTCTCATGTAACGACAGGGTTGAAAACATAAACATGGGCAGCCATTTATATTTCCAACTCCATATCCGTCGCTCATCACATTCTGAGGCTTTTCATTTCGCGATTCTGCACAATTAAAATTTTTCACAATCGCTCTTTAGCACATTCCGGTTTCTGTCTAATCGCAATATAGCAACGTAAAGTTGCAAAAAATTATCGAAAATGACAAACATACGTTTATATAGGGTTATGATCAGAATACCTAAAACGCAAATTGTCTATAGAAGCCTAAACGAAATGTCTAACAGGCACATTGCATATTTAGCAAAACGTCTATACCGATTAAATTGACCACATTGACACATTGTGACACATTGGACACATTGACACATTGCGTGTTGTGCGCACGCCGCGAAGGTTTCTATATAAAAAAAGCGAACGAACTCGCGTGTAATGCAGCTAGTAATAATCTGTAAAATCGAATAGTTGCAACTGTATTCTGTTGCGAAATGTGAAACCGGAATGTGCTAAAGAGCGACTGTGCAAAATTTGAATTGTGCAGAATCGCGAAATGCAAAAACTCAGAATGTGATGAGTATCCACAAATCCCTCTCGACAACCAAAACGGACCAAAACGAAGGTTTTAGAATTCTTGCCGCTTCATCTCTGTAGGATCATGATAGGGAAAAGGTTACTTTTGTTATAAAGCTGCCTGCTTTCTAAGAAGGACAGACTTGCGTTACGTTGTCAAAAAACATTTTTTAATGGATACTGAACACTCCCCATTTCGAGGTTTTTGTTACAACCTATATTTGTCTAGGATTTAGATGTAAAGTTAACAGATTTTAGTTTACTTACATAGTTATCCTGTGACAAAACTTCCACTTCAAAATTTAAAAATCTGTACTAGTTTCTTCGTCCTCAAAAGTCCTATTCAGCACCTCATTATCCTCACAGGCCATTGTGCCACCTTTTGCTGCTTCGCCGAACCTTGTCAAGGCTTCCTCTAACTTGGCTCTACTTGGTTGCTGAGGAACCTTCGAGAAGACAAGAACGCCGCCGGTTTCACAGTCCCTCATGAGAAGGAGGTTTTTGAAGACCTGCCATTGGTCAGGAACTTCGTCTTTGAGAAGGTAAGGCTGGTGATGGTGACCTCTTCCTGGAATTAGAAAACGGGTTTTTTCTCGTGGTTATCCAAAACTAAACAAAAAGATAATTTTGTCGAGTGGTTAACAAGGGGGGTGGGGGGTGTTCATTCGGTATCCATAACTGAACAACTTTCACTATGAGACCAACAATGAAACCGCGAATTTTTTTAGCAGTTCCATACATGCTCCATACCTATATCATGCCTAACCGAAATGTATAAAACAGTTAAATTTGTCGCGATTTCAGAATTGGTCCCATAGTAGTGAAAGTTGTTCAGTTATGGATACTGAACACCCCACTTTTGGGCTCTGTATTTTGAGTTTGTTACACCCTGTATATCCATTTTTCAAAAATTACTGCAATGGTTTCCAAGATCTTGGACTGTCTTCGATGTCAGCAGAGTCTCGTGTGTAGCTGTGTAGGCGAAATCCCAATCAAAAACCTTATTGATATCCAAAATGTAACCGTTGAGTGAGAAAAATAACCGGGTAAGTAAAATAATGGGCTAAACTAGGAGAGGGCCACCATAAAAATATAATCTGATCGTTATTTTGCATAATAAAGAACGTTGAACTTAATAATTAAAAATTGAATAATAAATAACATTACATTAACGCTGTCTATGGTGGCATAAAGTCTTTTGGTTACTTATAAATTACAAATTAAATGGGTAGGCCACTAAAAGGCAGGGAGCGAAGTTGAAGCCGGCGACAATGGAATCAAGAATATGCCTTAAGAATTTCTGATGAGAAAGCTCTATCTCGATTCTATAACTATACAATGAAAATTACACGCCGGGTACTTAACAAAGGCACAAAAAAACTATATAGGTACAAACAAATTACTTACAAAGTAATCTTGTTGTTTGGATATTTACTATTTTTAATTTTAATGCAATTCTCTTTTAACCATTCGTGACGTTTAGAACTACCATATAGTCCGAGAGCTTCATGAAAGTATATTCCCGTGATAATCAGGGCTACCGCGGCATATGAAGGTCTAAGGGCTTAAGGGCTAGGGGCACGAGCTAGATGGATCCATGTTCAGACCATTGTGGTGGACTTTGTAGTGGTAGATCCTAAAGTGGAGGATCGCCTGGGGTGGTACCACCCTCTTATCTATTTCTGCCGTGAAGCAGAAATGCTTGCATTTCTGTGTTTCGGTTTGAAGGGTAAGAGAGCCAGCGTAATTTCCGGCACATGAGGCAATCCATCTTAGTCCTCAAGGTTAGCAGCGCATCAAGAACCCTCCAACATTAATACAGTGAGGTGAGATGTCTATGGGCGACGGTGACCACTTACCATCAGGTGGCCCGTTTGCTCGTCTGCTCTCCTTATTTAATAAAAAAAAAACTCCTAGCACAGATATTTTAGCCTAGTTGGAATGGTTAATGAAGAATTACATTTCAAATATTACTAAATTATTTTTAAACGAAAAGAATTGGATGAGAATCGTTTATGCTTCGTGACCCTAATTATACATTAGCATACCTTCATGCAGCTCCTACTCCAACAGAATTTTGATAAATCATTGTTCTCAGCATGACCGACTCGTCGTCATACCAGCATGTAATACCAGTGTGACTACCAGTAATATTTTTCTTCGTCGTCACACTCTATGCTTTAAAAATAGTATGACTGAAACTGAACTTCACCTGGATTGCCATTCATTATGATGACGTTGTCCAGAACTCCTTCATTGTAGCTGTCACCTTGCAAGAAGTGTCTTCTTTCAGTTTTCGAAGCTGACTTTACTTCTAAGTTACATTTATTCCAGTTTACTTTCCCTCCAAATGTTCCATATGTGTCCTCGAACTCATATTTCTCCTATAGATATAAAGTTTAAGTTTATTTCAAATATGTCTATAATATGTAGACCTACAGCTATGGCATCACACTTTAAGGGAATTAGGGATATTATCCCACCTTTAGGGATATATTTATACCCTGACCAGGAATTAAAAAACCCTGTCAAGACCTGTCAAAACCCTGGCGCCCATTGGTAGTTTTATAATCTGTGTTATGGAGTTTGCTATGGAAAAAAAATGTACCATTTAATTCCGCAATATAGCGAGGGTAAGAAGAATGTTTCAATGATTAGTTATTTAGGTACTACACTATGAGAAACATAGATATCGATCACTGAATCAGTACAATCGATATAATATACTAACCTCTTGTGTGAGTTTCTTGATAAAAATCTTGAAACATTGCACCTTATCCGTTAGCATGTAATACATCGTCTGCCACACATCCACCATATGATCCAAATTAAACTTATTATCACTTAGTTTGAAATTGGGACACGATTTCATCAATTCCTTGATTTTTGCTGTAGCATTTCTGCTACTTTTCGTTTCATTTGATTTTGATTTATCTTCTGGTATCCATACTCTTGTGGTCTCAATAGTGGTCTTTTCTGTTTCAGTTGTAGTAGACTCTTCAGTCTTAGTAGTGTCAGCTTTTATTGTAGTATCGTCGTATTCAACGAACATACGGATGCGACTGTCTCTTGTTCTTGCTTTTGTAATATCATCCCTCATAGTTTCGGTCGTGTTTTGAAATAAATTTAAATCCGTGACAGCGAATGCCGTTTGAGTTGGAACTAACACTATTTTAGATTGAGGCTTAGGTTTGGTTTTTACTATATATTTGCCGGTAGTATCAACTGCGGCATTTTGAGAAATAGAGACGAATATAGTTACTAAACCAAAAGTAAATTTAATAAGTTCCCACATTATTAAATTTTTTAAATGTAGCGTGTGCCTAGGTCTACTCACAACTAAAGAATACAGGTAAATTCTCAAGCTAAATAGAACGGGCTAGTATTATGTCAACATTCTTTGATAGAATGAAATAGTTTGATTGTATGGAAGCGGTATTTATTTTGATTTTTACTCGATAGAAAAAGAAAATACTTAGGTTTAATATTAAACATGTTCAATTGTTATAGGAAAGATTACGCATAGGTAATGATGTCATGTTCACTCTACTATAGTTATTGAATACCGAATAGTAAGGCAACCTAGTCTGATGTTATTTTTCCAGTAAATGTACGTGCATGGTGAAATTGTTCCAAAGAGCAGTAAGATGTCCAAGAATCTATGATTATATACTGTTTCAGTCTATATATTTTATACAAATACAAACAGAACACAGGGCAAAAATACAGAACAGAAGAAAATACAAAAACAATTGGCGGCCTTATAGCTTTAAGCTATTTCTTCCAGGCAACCTTTGGGTGATCGAGTTTAGCTGAACTATCAAGTACTTCTTGACAAATTTTATTTACTCCTTTCTGAAATCAATTAGTACGCCACTAATCCTGTATTTATTTTAGCAAATAGTACAAGAACTATATGCCGCTTCAGAATCGTATAACAAAATAGTCAAACTTTGTGAGATTATCAATTTTCATGAAACTAAGTTACAACATACTTACAACTTTACCTATAAGTTAAATCTATGTTAGAACGTTATGAATGTATAATACGAGTATATGTAACTTAAACTGAACGATGCCCAAAGTTGGAACATGCTGAAGGCTTCGCAACTTACTCGGTGTTTTGCCCGAAATGTGCCAAGCCGTTTATGGTACGTTGTGCAAGTATTTACCTATTTTGCGTCCATATGTTTAACTTTTATACATACCAATGTAATAGTATAGGAATGTTCAGGATATTTTTTAAATTTCTTTCTTTCAGGATCTGCTTGGCTAACGACCGCCGAACTTCTACGTATACAAACTTTTTGTCCAATATCTTTGCTTTCGGGGTTGATTTGTTTCGGCAGTGTTTATAAAAGAGCTAGTACTTATTATGCTCCTTCAGCCTCTTCGGTTGGTAAATTTTTTTGGCCTCTTCGGCAAGCTCTAGCGAAGCGGGGAAACAATGTTTCAGTTATTGTTATATATCGTTAGAATAGAGCTGAATGACTCTATCTAATGGTATGACTTACATTTTGATAGGTTAAATAGTTCAAGAGCTAGTGGTATGTTGAAAGTACACATTTTCGTCACGGTGACTCGACACATGTTCTCTCACATACAAAGCGAGCGTGTAAGACATGAAATGATTACATGTCAAAAATAATACGGCGCAAAAGTTATAATAATTATTTATATCTCTGTATGTTTTTTCTTTTTTCCTAGTCTAGTTTATAACTTCCTTTCTCTTCTCTCTGAAAACTTATAATAAAAAGAAAATAAAACTGCAAATTAACACAAATATATGTGCCTGATATTTTTCAACCAGAGCAGAATTTCCAAGCCAACGAACAACCCATTTTTCATGATCTACAAAACATTTTTTTCATTGAAATAACAGAAAGAAACAATAACATTTGAAATAATCTAAACAAAGCTGAATAAATGTTTAATGGAACTCATGCCACCGTCAACCATCAGCTTAACAAAAACGTTAATTATAATGGCAAATAAGAAAGTGTGCGGTGTTAAAATGGTCACTAATTTATTCTTCATTCCGGATGCACGGAAAAAATATATCTCGTAATAATAACGAGAAATCGGGACAATTGTTCTGTTCATATCATATACTCTTAGTATCCATTACAATATTTTATAGCATTACAAGAATCTCTCGTAATAGTAACGAGAAATATTGTAATGGAAACATTGAACCGCGCTGTACAAGATTTTTTGTTACTATTATGAGATTTTTTTATAATGAATGCTATAAAATATTGTATATATACAATTGTCCTGATTTCTCGTTATTATTACGAGATTTTTTCCGTGCGGCACTGACGCTGCTTACTCCATTAATTCCCTGTTGGTTTTCTGAACAAATTCGGGACGCTCTTTCGACATCGCAGGAATACGGCGAAAATGAGGGATAATTAAACAAAATGGAAGAGAAAATACTACGGTGCAAAAAAACAAGGCGATAACGGAAGTGGAAAATTGTTCTTGCGAAATTGAAATGTTTTTAAAAGCGTCCATAGTAAAGAAAAATGTTGTGGTAAAATTAAAATTCCTTAAAATAGCCATCATCAACAGCCATTAATGATGATGATTTATTTTAAGCAGTGGCACCTCCCTCCCCAGGGGCTGGCGGGCGTTCGTTCCTTCATGAGTGGCACACATAGATGCAAACAAACATACAATTTTCGAAGATGCCGGAGTTAATTACTCTAAATAAAAAATTCAAGAAACCCCCGAGTCACCATTGTGGAGATGCCCTTACTTTTACCTGGTCATCATGAGGTCTTCAAGGTTCTAGATATGGGTAGGGTACCATGGTCCTAAACATTTGAGCTCAAACTTGAACCACCTCGTTATTACCTTTCTTAGTTCATAGTAATAAGAATTATGACGTCAGTGTTCCCTAGCGCCATACAAGCAGGTCCTGGCTAGATATAAAGGACTGTTTTGCTAAAAAGGGACAGAGCATGTTTCCAGTACCAACTTAAACCATTAATATCTCTGATGTTAGTTGAGATATCGAAAAACCAATTTTAGATCATTCTTCAGTCCATGTAAGTTGCAATAAAAAAATAGGTTATACCGTTTTATTATATAAAAGACATTGTAGAACGCTCTCGACTTAAATAAAAATTACTCGCGTTCAAATCTAAGCATAGGTTGTGGTGTTATGATGCTACAGACAAACAGACATACGCGTCCAATTTATAACACCCCTTCCTTTTGGTCGGTGGTATAAAAAAAATATTATTATTAATTAACTGAAAAATATTCTGTCATCCGCTCGTTTTAAAGCCTTTCCTATTCAATTCACTTTGTCATATCACTTACACAAAAATCACAATGAAAAATGTCAATTATTCAGCGGTGACACTTTTCAGTATCAGGTTTCGGGGATTCGGTTCAGTGAATGTCATTAACATTCGCTGAAAATCGGGAAGGTAACAAGCTTGGATCGTATGGTATAAAAAAGTTACAAAGGGCGCAAAGCAGCAATGTTAGTATTGCTGTGTTTCGGGTTGAAGCTCATGAGGCATTCTAAGAGCTTCGGCGGCACAGTGGCTAGGACACCGGGCTCCCGACAGCATCGCATGGCGCGGCAGTCCGAGCGACTTAGCGCATTAGAACGAACTCTGCATTGCACATAGAGGTTGATTATTTTTGTCACGATATATATTTTTTGTAAGTTAATTTTTTTTGGCGGGAGGTATATTGTAAGGACATTGTGTACAGACACAATGCACACAGTGTTCCCTAGGAATTCAATTTGTCAGCATTTTTAAATAGCACGCGGCTGCGCCCGCGTTTAAGCTCTCATCGTTTCCCCACCGCGCTCGCATTAACACTCAGTATCTATAACATTCCAAATTCAGTTACTGTTTGGCTAAATATATTCTGTATCTATCTAAGTGTGGTATCATTGTGACTCCCAATAAATACCCCTAAAGAAGAAGAGAGCGTCGGTGGCCTAGTGGCTAGGACACCGGACTCCCATGCGGGAGGTCCGTGTTTGAAACCGTGCAGTGCCATGTACCAATGACTTTTTTGTATTTCTCGAAGTCTTACGTACATTTACTGACTGCTCTGACGGTGAAGGAAAACATCGTGAGGAAACCTGCACACTGAGATGACCGGTGTGTAAAAATGGGGTAGGCACAAAAGATCCTCAAGGGTCGAAGAGCCGCTGGGGTTATACCCGGCCCCCAATCATAAGATAAGAAGAGGCATTCTGTCTACGTCCTCAAAGTTAGCAGTGCATCGAAAACCCTCTAATAACGTTACAGTGAGTAGGTTAGATGTTGACCACTTACCGTCAGGTGGCATGTTTGCTCATCTGCTCTCCATTATATACTGTAAGTAACACTGGACCACAGAATAAACATGTATTGAGAATTGAAAACGTTTATTTACCACTGTAAACACCAGAATATAGCAAGTACACAATACAGAAGTATACAAGGATATAATACATGCAGCACAAAACATCCGGTGTGGTACAGTGCCAAAAAGGCTTTTTGCTTACCCTTTGTTTACCCTTTGAGCTTGCCTCAGCATTAGCTGAGGTAAGCCACAGCGCTGATTTTCAGCTGGTCCCTCAGTGACTGCACGGACTGGATGGATCCTAAAACTATTACTTCGTGCAGAGAAGCACCCGAGGGCCGCTTGTTACTTCCTGAAAGCACTGAAACTTTCAGCATATTCACCCTGTTGCATTCACAAGCGCTGGAGCGTTATTTTATTTCACGAACAATAAAATAACAATGTAGGTAACAAGTTTGTTGGGTTTAAAACTTATGCCGTTTTCTGAAGTATGAATAAAAATACTTACTAGCTTTATTTTGTTAGGAATAACAACCACCATTTTGCTACCACTATTTCGCCAACAAGACAAACAGACAATGCCTCATACGTTAGGACACGAGACAGCAGCGCAAGCGTCGCCGGTTCGAAGCCACATTTGGATCATTGTGATGGAACACTTCTGTTCTAGCGCAAATATTGTAGCCCAGTTGAAGTGGGTCACAGATGTACCAATATAAATATATTTTATTTCTGTGAGTGGGTTATGTAAATCGGGATCCTGGTGCCCGGGAGCGCACCGCGTCTTCAAGGACCTCGCAAAGCGCCTGGTCGACGCGTCAAAAGACCCAAGAGCTGGTTCCTATTTGGCCAGCGGATTAGCTTAGCTATCCAACGGGGCAACGCAGCCAGTCTCTTGGGTACACTGCCGGATGTGGGGGACTTATCCAATTCTAGTCTAGTCTAGATTTAGTTTTTGCTTTAGTATTTTTATAGATTTATCAATATAGATATTTAATTTTAACATATTGAACGAAAGTTATGTAAAACATTACCAATTTTTAATAAGAAAATAGACAGACAAATTCATTAAACTTATATCAATCTTTTTGGTCCGAGGTTAAAACAAAAAGTTTTTATTATAGGTAAATCAACGTAAGAAAAATGTGATTGAAATTAATTTTGCCGTGAATAGGAACGAACAAATATTTAATGTGACTTTTCACAAAACCTGGAGCTGAATGGAAGGCACTAACTCAAATAGTAAAAAACCACTGAATTTTGGAACGTATGTTCCCAGCTCTTATATTAAACCCCTTTGTGCCAACTTTCAAAGCAGCTTTAGTTCCCCCTTCAATAGAACGGCAGCATACTTCGAAAAAAGTCCTTACTGTACTGAGATATCCAAGTGATAAGCGCTAGCGGACGCACTTAGTAGAGAGCGCGTCAATCTTTATGGCGTATCTGAATATAGACACGAGTCGCATTTCATTAGGTACATATTTCTTTCAATTTGTGCAATAAACTGTATTTTACTTTACGACTTACTTTACATGTGTTTATGTGTTAGGAGGCGCTCTTCTACACCTCGCTCAGATCGAGGTGTAGAAGAGCGAGGGATGAGAAAAATAATAATTTAATTGACTACTAAACCCGCATTTGACCTCGATCTCGCCTGATGAGGTCGACGATGGAGCATGCGGGTCCAGTAAATGCCCATTCTCTTTAGCCTTGTAGATCCCAAGGTTGTAGGTTTCGGGAAACAGACGCCGGCATTACTTAGCCGTTCGCATAATGAACGTAGACGCAAATCGCTTCGTACGAGTAGATGGGATATCAACAACATAAGGAAGGAACCCTTCCCCGCGCCTGGAGTAGGTACGGGCCGCGCGGTAATTTCAGATACGCCATAAAGATTGACGCGCTCTCTACCTAATTCACTATTTAAAATTAACATTAAATGATGAAGAAACTGGTAGAATAAGAGAGAAACATATATTCTAATAGATGCAAATGTTTCAAAGGTAGCATTTACAGGTTACAGCAACAACTTTACCTGAAAATATTTGACGATTTTCGTATGCTACTAAAGTCCATTTCTTTAGCTGCAGATACCCGTCACACTGACAGCACCTAAAATGTGATTTATTTATATGAAATACATTATTTTTACAAAAAGTGATAAAATTGCGGCATTAAAATGTAAAACTATACATTATTTTGATTAATTTTCATCAATAAAAAGTGTGTTTCCTCGTAATTATCTAATGAAAAAATGGATTTAGTCGTGAAACGTTCGATAAACGTTACGTCTAGGTCAAGCCAACAATCGATGATAGCAGAATACAATCTGTAATTAATCATTAAAGTATAATGTACTATGCTATAACTTGGATCGATACCTAATAATACCGTTAACGACACAAGAGTGCGCAGGAAATGCACGAAATAATTCCAGCATCTCCATTCCGCCTTCGGACTACCAGGCGCGGGGAGGGGTTCCATCCTTATGTTGTTGATATCCCATCTGTTCGTACGAAGCGATTTGCTTCTTCGTTCATTATGCGAACGGCTAAGGAATGGAACAACTTGCCGGCGTCTGTATTTCCCGATACCAACAACATTGGGATCTTCAAGGCCAGAGTGAATAGGCATTTCCTGGACCCGCATGCTCCATCGTCGACCTCATCGTCGCTTACCATCAGGCGAGATCGAGGTCAAATACGGGTTAAGTAGTCAATAAAAAAATCTTTACAAAATAGTGGAATTTGGCTCCTGCCTGTTTACTATCGCCAGACCTTGTCACTTACATTCATCCAAAACCTTCCAAAGAGTAGCAGGAAAATATATTTAGGGAAATTTTTCCTGTGCCTGCTAGCGATCGATTCTTTATGGTAAATTCTTACGGTAATATATTCATAGTCTGGAAACATAGCATTACTCTAACTAAAGGCTCTTTGTTCCACAAATGTTTTAGTGATCGTACAAATCATTGTTGTAAAAATAATTTGGCTCTCTCAGGCTATAAGAGCTGAAAGTTTCAGTAGTGTATTGGAGCATGAAAATTTATGGCAGTACCGTAACATGAGTTTTATGAACGTTCGATTCATGAATATTATTGGTAACATATTGGGGCTATTGTTCTTTCTTCTTGAGAATAAATTCGGATTGTTGGCTGAGATTTGAGGATACATTTTTTACAGGATTTGAAAATACGAAAAACTCATTGGTACATGGCACTGCACAGTTTCGAACCCGGACCTCCCGCATGGGAGGCCGGTGTCCTAGCCACTAGGCCACCGACGCTCTCTTCTTCTTTAGGGGTATTTATTGGGAGTCACAATGATACTACACTTAGATAGATACAGAATATATTTAGCCAAACAGTAACTGAATTTGGAATGTTATAGATACTGAGTGTTAATGCGAGCGCGGTGGGGAAACGATTAGAGCTTAAACGCGGGCGCAGCCGCGTGCTATTTAAAAATGCTGACAAATGGAATTCCTATGGAACATTGTGTGCATTGTGTCTGTACACAATGTCCTTACAATATAACTCCTGCCAAAAAAAATTTAACTTACAAAAAATATATATCGTGACAAAAATAATCAACCTCTATGTGCAATGCAGAGTTCGTTCTAATGCGCTAAGTCGCTCGGATTGCCGCGCCATGCGATGCTGTTATCGGCGCGTAACCTGACCTGGTCTCGCTCGCCGTCACCTAAATCCTCCAAGGTCCTTATCAGCATCAGACAACTTCATAATTTCCCCACTATTAGGACACACAGTCCTCCCCTTGCACGGGCCATGATCCACCCATGGCCCAGAGCTTATGGGTGGATTTCACATGCCTTTAGGAAACTTTTTTGTTTAGACATGCAGGTATCCTCACGATGTTTTCCTTCACCGTTAGTGCAGTACATACGTTTTCGTAAAAACAAAAAACTCTGATGATGATACCAATGATGAAGTTCGCAATTTTTGACCCGTATAAAGAACACAGTAAAAATACAGTAACACAAGTAAGCCCCCGATTAAAATTGTAAATTAAGTTTAATTTCCGTAGTTACGGAAAGCACCAAACCGCATCGAAATTGGTTCAGCCGTTTCGGAGCTAGATGGGAACAGACACATGCACACACAAACAAACATCATCTTAGGTCAAACGCATATATCTTCTCCGTTCCGTCGTGGGTAAAAACAGTATCCTACAAATTTGACACAATGTGAAACACATTTTCATGTCCCGTACAATTTAGTACTATCTCGACCACAAAGCAAATCCAGAACAATTACTTTGTTGGAGTATTACTAGAGATACAGACCAAGGGATTCTAATCTCTAATCCTATACATGTAAAGGCGGAAGTTGATGAGGTTTGATGTAGGAAACGTGGGATGTTTTCATAAGAACCGTATCACAGTTGTGTGATGCGCCAAAGAGCTCATTAACTCAAAACTTACTGGTGTACGGTGGGCAAAAGATCTCCTTAATTAAACATTTAAGAAACACCCTACTTATCTTTATTAATAAAGAAAACCGCGTCCAAACAGAATCATCCGTTGTTGAAATATGCCATAGAAAAACAGACAAACAGGCAGACTCTGTCGGGGGTTAAAGAAGCTACATCTCTGTCTTCTTCTTCTAAGTCGTATTCCTCACTGCTGAGGGTCGTGATCATTCTGAGGAATTAATCACATTGAACGACTCTCGTGGCAGATTTGCCATTGCCTTTCCATTTCACACACTGGTTATCTCAGTGAGCAAGTTACCTCACGATGTTTTCCTTCACCGTTAAGTTAAAGCAGTCGGTAAATGTACGTAAATCTTTCGAAGAAACCGAAAATCTCATTGATACATGGCATTGCCTGGTTTCGAACTCGGACTTCCCGCATGGGAGTCCGACGTCCTAGCCACGACGCCACCGACGCTCTATATCTCTGCAAGTTCCTTAAAATTTACATGAAGACAAACAGTCCTTTAAATAAAAGGAACAGTAGAACTTACTAATGAAGGAGC
This sequence comes from Hofmannophila pseudospretella, assembly GCA_947369225.1. Taxonomy (NCBI): domain Eukaryota; kingdom Metazoa; phylum Arthropoda; class Insecta; order Lepidoptera; family Oecophoridae; genus Hofmannophila; species Hofmannophila pseudospretella. Next base: position 2,924,537 of record OX376321.1, on the reverse strand, counting down.
ACAAAGGAAAACCTAGAATTATATCCTTTGTCGATTAGATAGTATGCAGAACGATGGCACAGTATAATGAGATTTTTATTTCCTGTAGGTACGGGTAGCAGGTTTGTTATTGTCTCTATTTTTGAGGTAGGTATTACTTGCTGTCGGCATTTCAGATTCGTTGACTTTTCTATTTGCTTTCTATATAATACCATGGGTCCCCAAAGTATAACAATAAATTGTTAACAGAATATACGATATTCATGTTAGTAGATTGTTAAAACAAGAAGGTGACATCGCTAAAGAATTACTATTATGAATATCGTAGATAATTCTGTTTGTCAGTGAGACTGTACAAAGATTGTGTAAGAAATTGATTTGTACAAGAAATATGACCATCTTTACATTAATTATAGTTATTATCTTTAATAAGCACAAAATAATAACTATTTGCAAGGTTTCAGACGAGGATAATTCAATTGTACTGGGGCTTGAGGCGTTATGCTGAATAAATGTGTTGAATAGCATTGCATCGTATTTCGTTTCAATTATAGCAATCACTGAAACAGTTTGAAATTCCATTATAAATTCCATTATTTTGAATCTCATGTATTTAATTTGCAAAGTATTTTTTATGTTGCTTGTTTCAATTTATTGTAAGTATATTAATTTGGCAGAATATATTTGATAATTAGTATAAGTAGTTGTTCAATTCGTTCTAAAAGAACAGGCAAGGGTCAAAGACCATACAGCCAAGTCTTCTTTCATATTCTTGCTTGTCCAGTTATCAAGGCCTAAGCCAATTCTTTAGTTTATTCTTTTTCCAGTTCCTTATTTATATGTTTATTCCGTGTATATTAAAATCCATATCCAGTAAGCTTGTCTTGTCCGTGTCTTTCTTCGTAAAGAATGGATTATTGTCCAGGGTTGTCATAATTCATATTATAATCCTTTGTCAATCAATTATATCACAATAAAGGCCATTATAAAAATAAAAAAAAACAATTATATGTCAAACTCTATGTTATTGAAAAATTAATATAGGCTGCTATAAATTGTAGGATTTCTGAGTAAGATAATTAGTATAATAAGGAAGCTAAGCACATGATCAGGTATGCACATAGAGCTATGGCCATGGATAGAGCGGGCCATGTTAGTGAAAATTAGATGTCAGACCAAAGTCCAAGATGTCAGAAAACATGTTGTTATGTTAATGTGGCGATGGGCAGGACACATGTCTAGAGGTTTTTAAGGCAGGGGACTAAAGCCCTCAACTAATGGAAAACGAGCTGTGGGTTATCCAGCAGATAGGTGGGCGGACGATATTACTAAAGTCGCAAAAAGACCTGCATTCAACTTGCACATAGCACAATAGAGAGGAGGATATACCCAGCAGTGGGATGATATGGGCTGAGGTGAGAATGATGATGTCAGTGTCCTATGTAAAAGGTTTTGAAATTGATTTACTGTTTTGGAAACACCAGATTTGTGCTGAGTCAGCCTGGTGTTGTACCACCATTTTACGTATTTCTGCCGCACGGCATCAATGCCTGCATTAGTATGTTTCGGTTCGATGGATAAGAGAGCTAACCGCCGTAATACGCGGCACATGAGGCACCAAAACCCTGTAAAAACATTATTAGTGAGGTGCGATGTCTATTGTGACTACTTACCATCAGGTAGCTCGTTTGCTTGTCCGTTCTCCTTATACGAGTACAATATAACTCAAAACGAGAGAATTACGTGGAGGTGGAGCACCTTGAGAAATGTCTGTCTTATCATTATTAGAACATGGGATTAGTTCATGTTCGTTAATCTTTGAAGCTCCGGAGACAGAACTGGCGTCGAATTACGTACGCGTTGTTTTAAAATGTTCACGAGAATTCAGGCATTCTCGTACATCAAGGTATATATTTTTCTGAACGTATTCTGCCTTCTCGTCATTTAAGTGTTATACCTATGTGGATACCTTTTGGGTTTTCTGCATATATAATTTCTTATTTTGATAATTAAGAAGCTCTTGGTTTTCCTATGTTGCTAAAAATAAAATATAAGGTAAGCATTATTACAGAAATAAAGCTGTAAATGGCAGTTTTTCATTCTAAGCAACCATTTACTTTTATTAGTGTTATTTTAGTATCCCTTCTATATTCAATAAATGCCCCTTTATGAATGGCACGATTTCGGCATCCTGCCGGAATCATATATTCCATTTCCATTCGTACATTCTCTGGGTCAGTGATTTGTCAACCTTTTTCGGTGGATCGTACCTACGGTTTGCCTTTTCAAGATTGTGGGTAAATACGATTAATCTTAGAGTTGGAAAACACGGCTTTATGTGACGTGGCGATTAATATAGTTTTGTAGGTTTACCTTGTGAAGATGTGAATTTTGTTGTAAGTATTTATTTTAACCACACCTTGAAGATTTAAGATTGAGCTTTTTAGTCTTGGTAGAGACACTTTTAAGTCTTGGTTGTTACACTAAAGAATCGACTAATGTCTGTAAATTATAAGAAATTACGGAGTGTTATATTTTACTTATTCCAATTTTTCACTTCAACTGACACTATCTTACTTCAAATATCACTACCTACAGTAGGTAATACCTTCTTATGACACTATGACAAATGATTTCTGTACTTTGTCTACTCCTATACAAAAGTGTAGATATCCACACTTTTGTATAGGAGTAGACAAAGTAAAGAAATCATTTTGTCTTTCTATATCGACACTGCTAGGGCCGACGGTACGAAATCACTGCAGAGATATGAGATATCTCAGATATCTCGAGAGGGACATTGAATAAAGACGTCCCTACGAAAGTTTTATAGACGATTTGTTGTTCAAATAGAGAATATGGCCAATGTTTTAGCCAATTTCTAAGTTGCTAGATGTTTTATTAAATAAGGAGAGCAGACGAGCAAACGGGCCACCTGATGGTATATGGTCACCGTCGCCCATAGACATCTCACCTCACTGTGTTAATGTTGGAGGGTTTTTGATGCGCTGCTAACCTTGAGGACTAAGATGGATTGCCTCATGTGCCGGAAATTACGCTGGTGATACCGTTCATGACTAAAATTAACAACTTTAACGGGCTCTTACGTCTCTACGGATTTTTTAAATTCGTACTCTTCTATTTAATCTTTAAACATTAATGTCCCCACACGATATGGTACGAAATATTTATAAAATATTTTTTATCGACCCCCTTTATTTTTAATTCGATATTCGGATTTGGGTCAAGGGGTATTCCCTTGATTGAAATTTTGAAGTCTCTAGATACAGCGTCCCGTTTACGAGATAGAAACGCGTGACCGATGGCCGGACGGACGGAAGGGTTCCAACTTCCCCTTCGGGGTACGGATCCCTAAAAATTTCGTTATTCCAAGCTTTTTTGTAGCCCGTACCTTGAGTGCGTGGCGCACTCGTAAAGTGGGCCAGCAATTATAGTTAATCGCCAGTTCTTGCGGCGCCAGCTGGGCGTTCTCACGGGGAACTCTCTTATCCAGCGTATACCATGCCATGATTTGACATGTCACAGAGGGAAGCATCTGTCTCGGGTTTAATTTTTTATTTTAGCAAATAATACAATCTAACCTAAAAGGCTAACAAGTTAATTCCTTTGTTGTCGCCGCTTGTACATTATAATTCTACTATTCCCGTAATTGTATTTTGTACCGTAATCGTATTGTAATTTTCCTGTAATTGTATACAATTTTTTTATCTATGTTTCTATCTGTCTAATTTATTAGTACTTGTTCGCATGTGGTGAATGGTTTTTTATGGATTTGGTAAAGTAATTAGATACCTGTACGGAATAATGTAAGTATATAATTTGTTGTTGTTTACCCTACGAGTACCGCAACAAAAAGTCTGCAATATAAGAGCCCGTCAATTTATATAGGATGTCAATATTAATATTGCGTATTTCATTATGTAAGGCTTTATCTTTGAATATTACATGTCAGTGCGAAGGTTTCATGCCTCGAGCTACGACAGGCAAATGACAGGTTGATTTGTGTGTCAAGTGGGACCGCGTTCCTGTGTATGCTACTGTCAGAGTCTATCAAGTCCATGAAGGAAGGAACGCCCGCCGCCTTTAGGGGGGGAGACAATTTTTTTTTCATCCATGATCAAGTTGATCTCGCCGCCTGTCTTGGGTAAAATTTACGTTCATCATCATCATCAGCCTATTAATGTCCCCACTGTTGGGGCACATGCCTCTGCTTGCACAAGGGGGTACTACGGGCCATGATCCGTCGAGCGGGCCCAGTGCTGATTGGTGGATTTCACACGCCTGCGTAAAACTTAATTTCCTCAGACATGCAGGTTTCACGATGTTTTCCTTCACCGTTAGAGCAGTCGGTAAATGTACGTAAGTCTTCGAAAAAATCGGAAAACTCATTGATACATGGCATTACATGGTTTCGAACCCGGACCTCCCGCATGGGAGTCCGGTGTCCTAGCCACTAGGCCACTGACGCTCTAAAATTTACGTAAGATAACAAAAAATACTTACTTCGCTAAGCGTATAAACCTCGCTATACAGCGGGGCAACGCCGCCAGCCTCCTCGGGACACTCCCTGCAGGGAGCGACCTGGGCCAGGTATTTTATTGAAATGAAATGAAATGAAATTTATATTATTCGCACGAAACACGGTACATATAAGATAGTAGTATTGTTTGAATAGATCATACATGTTTCGACATTATTTTGGCATGCAAAAAATTTTTACGACATGAAAAATATTTGTAAAATAGTTAGGTATTTTGTAATTTTAGCTTAAGCATTTATTTTAGTGTTATTTTATTTTGAATAAACAAAACATTTTGTTCTTTAAAGGTGACAAAAAGCTCAAAAACTACAAACCCATCTCGCTCCTGAGCCACGAAAAGCTACGAGTATTTTCGAGAGTCATCACGAATCGTCTTACGCGAAGGTTGGACGCCTTCTACCCTTTGGAACCAGGCTGGATTTCGAGGAGATTTTGGCACCATATGTTCTATGGTGCCACACTGTGCGGTAGATTATTCAAAAAACTGTACTATATATAACCAGGCCTTGTGTCTTACATTTGTGAACTAGAAACCCTTTGACGCCATCGAAACATTTGTATTCACAATTCCATACTTCCTATTTCCTTTAATACTCAAAGTCACCTCACGACTGTCCTCCGAGTGCCTTCGTAGAATTCTCGAATATTTCGGTCACATTGCCAGGAAAGACAGTGACAACCTCGAAAAACTTATTGTGACCGGAAAAATGGAAGGGAAGAGGCCTCGGGGACGTAGTCCGATGCGCTAGTCCGACCAAATCCGCACCACCCTTGACTCTACAATTCACGATGCTATCCACACCGCCGGGGACAGAAATAAATGGAGAAAGATCATCCGCCAGAAGGTGATACCTAAAGGTGGTCACGACCCTCAGCATTGAGGATTACGACGCGAGGAGGAGGATTTCCTTTAATGTTGCTTGTTTAATAGTATAAAATAAACATCATAAGCTTTAATTAAGATTGTAATTTTAAATTGTAATTCTGGAATTTGAATATTTGATTGACACATAGCTTGTAAAGTGGTCAATATGTATACCTATGTAATCTCCACGACACAGACAACGCCTAGTGTGGAGGTTATAGTTTAATGTGAAATGTTAATTAATATTTTGTAATGGATTAATTTTTTTCAATTTTTCAATTACTTTTTCAAGTCAGTTTTTTGTCCTCGGCTCTCGGCCTGTAGTCTGGTACAAAGCTCGATATAATCTGCAGATGTTTTCGCGATATTATTAAAACCCATTTGGAAGTGAGAACACCCATAGCGGCACGCCCGGAATGCAATAACCCTGCTGTTACTCAAACTATTAGCTTCCTTCCTGGTGGACTTAATTTTATTCTATTATTATTTTCATGTCGTAGAAATTTTTTTGCATGCCGAATAATGGCGAAACATGTATGATCTATACCAACAATACTACTATCTTATATGTACCGTGTTTCGTGCGAATAAAATAAATTTCATATCATTTCATTTCCTTTTTGACTCAATTTTTTTAAATGCACATTATCTTACCTATATCAGCTTTAAACAGACAATTGGAAAATTATTAAAATCCAACTTAAAATTAACTAAGCGAAAACTGAACATAACGGATGTCTTATGAAAAGCTTACGCCAAAAAAATGGAACAAGCCCCTTTTCGTACAAAATTGTGACCTTGAACGATTCACAATTTTGGATTTTTATTCTTACTTTATTAGTAGGTATTAGACTTTATCAAGGAACGAACGTGTGCCAGCCTCTAGGCTATTTTTGGAGACTATTTTTTCTTTCATCCAAGAAACATTCTTCTTCTCGTGGCATTCTGGACTGATTTCCTATTTTAGAGGATAATTCTGAGCCACTTGGTATTCTATTGGTCCCAGTTTGACAAGCGCAGCTATATACTGCTTTCCTAAGCAAAAGCGACGCAGTAAAAAGTTATTGGTTTGGCATTCCAAAGAGCAGAGGTGACTCCAGGAGTAGAGACATTAATTTTTATTTTTATGACTGAATCCAAAGGCAAGTCGGATAAGGCGCTTAAATTTTAATACGCCGAATAATTACGATCTAAACTTTTGGAGAGGACAACCCTTGAATTCTAGGATTTCATGCATCAGGTTCCATTATCGTGTGTTTTCTGTTCAAAGCGATTAAGGCTCGGAATAAATACAGTCGGTTCGGCTCCGGCACCGCCCACTCCCCACTTGAAATTAATGCATGTGATTTGATGTAGCGAACAGAGTTAGAGCCGAACCGACTCCGTACTACACGACGACGGTTCCAGTATCGGTCGGTTCCATGGAGCCGGTGCTTCATATAAACCCAAAAAAAAGCGCTGTCGACTACACGTACAACGGTTCCACTTGGAACCGGCCAGCGCGGTTCCTGAACCGAGTGGACAGGGCTTGAGCGCAACGCATGAGTTTGAATGCAGTCGACTACACGGCCGGCACCGGTTCCAGAACAGAACCGTCGCTGGAACCGTCGTGTAGTCCCAGCCTTTGGCTGCTATGCACAGTTCCGAACCGATGCCAGAACCAGATGGCTCTGCCCATTTGACCTGTTTTATTGAAAAACTAAAAAAATTAGGTGGGCGGATTCTGTCCTACAAAATTAAATCGTCATTTATTTTTTAAATTATACTGCTCCGATCCATCGATCGGAGTATAAACACTATGTATGGAACAGTCTGCCGGATCCAACAAAGCTATGTGACATGAAATACAATGTATGAATGAATGAATGAATGAATGAATGAATGAATACTCTTTATTGCACAAAATTAGTGAGATACAATGCGTACAAAACGATTAATACAATCTAGGCGGTCTTATCGTTAAAAGCGATCTCTTCCAGACAACCTTCTGGTGGAGTAATTGTGGTGGAAAAAGGTAGGTTGTGCACCGTTTACAATAATATATGTATAATATACCCATACAAATAAATATATTTATATATATTTATATATAAAATATCTACATATACACACACATACATATATACATAATATTAAAATATAACTAGAAACCAAAGTTGTGGAAAAGTAAGGAAGGAAGAAGGAGTCATTGGGATAGATAGTGGGCCTTAACCTGTGCCTTGAAAATATCTAAGGATTTGGCTTGTCTTATGGATACGGGTAAAGAATTCCAGAGACGGATAGCATGGACAGTGAAGGATTGGTCATAAAATTTAGAAGTGTGGATAGGGGAATATAGGAGGTTTTCAGAGGAACGAAGAATGCGGTCATGTGTGGAAGATATAAATTGGAATCGCTCCTTGAGATAAGGCGGGGTGGGGGGGTAGAACAGTACAGAATAAAGAAGTGAGAGAATGTGAGTGTCCCTGTGACGATGAACAGTATGCTAAATTATATGTTATGTAATGATTGTATTCCAAATACTTACTTGAATTTAATGAAGTTAACTCTAAAATATTTGCATGCTAAAGCTGGCGAAATATGTGATACCCAATATTTATTATTTTATTATTATTTTTATTTACAATTCACTTTATTATTACAGGAATTCCCAAATCAATAATGTAGTCACCTATAAATCAATACTATTTGACATAAAATAATTACATACACAAATACGTCAGTGTTACCTCTGTGAATCCTGTCACCGAGCAATGGACCAGATCAATTCTTTGGGATACCTCGTTTAATATACGAAGAGCTCTCGTGATTGGAGCAAATTTAAGAAGATTTGTTCCAGCGGTCGGGACCCTGAAAAATTGGTTTCTGGGTCTTCGCCGCAGCCTCGTGTCGTAGGTAGCTAACGCAAGGTTTCTCCTGACTTCGTGCCTATAGTATCCCACCATCCCCAGCTTTTTTATGTTCTTCATTTCTTTTCAACATTTAAGATTTGTCATCCAATGTACCATATGTCTAGCGAATAAATAATGAATTATTGTAAAATTGAGATGTTTATTCAAAATAAAATAATACTAAAATAACACCAAAATAAATACTTAAGCTAAAATACCCGACTACTAATTAATTCATTCTAAAATTACTCTTTCCACCACAAATGATCCAGAGGTGGTATTGATCCAGCGACGTTTGCGCCGCAGTCCGGCTTATAGAGCAATTGTAACTTTATAACATAATTACTAAGTCGGGACTTTATTGCTATGTATACCTCGACAAGTTAAAATACCAGCTATTTTATCAAAAGCTACATCGTAACCCTTACCAGTAAGTTAATAATGCAGTAACAGCGATAAGACGCATTTGACAGCAACATTGTTACAAAATAAATAAGTACTTACGGAAGGGAAACTCAGCGCGAGCCACACATACGAGTACATTCGCTTATACTTTGGAGCAGTCGTTTAAGAGATGGTTGGTTTCGCTACTAGTGAATTTTTGAGATTTTTTGTTCTAAAACTCTACTCAAAATAAAGTATCAATGGCCTCTAAAATAAACTTTTTAGAATAAAGTACGGAAATTCTTCGAGAATGAGAGCAGAATTCTCTGGTTTACAAAACCAAATTGGCCCAAGTAGAGAATGAAAATGTGAGCGGTGGCAGGACATGGTAATGATGTATACTGCAGCCGCCTTTGGCATTAAGCGGCCGGGCCTTTTTTTTAACGGGGGAAATCTTCGAAAGATACCCAGCCTCCTGGGGGAGAGACTGGGTTATGTGAGATTTTTACTCACTAAAACCCCCTCGATGGCCGGCCTCGTGCATATCGGAGGGCTCCGGGATCTCCAGAGGAACGCACCGGTGCCCATCTAGCTAAAAGGGTTTTTTAATGTCTAGCCGCTCAGAAAGCGGCGGCGGTGCCCCACTCCCTCCACTTGCGTAAAGGGCGAACGATCGTCGAGGGCTGGCGGTGACCACACCGCCGCCCAATGATCACACGGCCGGGCCTAGGCGTCAAGGTAATTAAGATTGTGTGAGTGCCACATTAATTAAATTTAAAAAAAAGTCACCTGTGAACTCTAGTACTACTAAAGTTCTCTTCTATACATTATTTTACAACATTGTACGTTAGCTACGAACGGGTTTAAAGCGGTACATAAAGTTTACAACATGTTTACAACTGGTGCGCTCTCTGTTCGCCCAACTCTACCATTTGTTGGAGGTTATAAAGCAGATACCATCTTTTCTTAACACAGCATTCTGTGTTGAAGCATTTCTGCGGCTGGTTACATTCATTACTCTATTTATTCCTCTATTCGTGTTACAGAAAGAAAAATGTGTGTTTTCATTTCCCTGCACTATAATTTAACGTAATTAAGTTGTTTCGGGAATCGTGAAAATTATAATATTTTCCGTGGGTTAAAAAGTGGAATAAGGAGGTCATTTGTAAAAATGCTCGTTTATTTTTATACGAAAAACAGACTTGGAAGATTGTAAATATCGGAAATACCTATACTTCGGCCATCGGTCATGGTCCAATAGAATACCAGCGCTGGAGGTATTCTTGTCTGCAGCTATAAGCTGAGTTGAGGCCCCTTTTCACAACAACAGCAGACCATCAGACATGATTTCAATATGTTTACCTTTGACTACATAATTATTTTATCATAATTATAACTGTTTCGGTCATTGCTGTGTGTGAAATAAACGTATTACTTACTTACTTGATTCCGAAAAACCATATCTGATGTTATCATCAAAATAACTTTGAAAATAACATTTTATATTTAATACCTTTGAATATTGGGATGTAAGGGGGGTCACCAACATCTAGACCTCCAAATGTCAAACTCACCTGCACGTGGTGCATCCTGCCGATTAACGAACAAGTCCCTGGCGACCGACTAGTGGCGGTATAACCACTCAAATTCTGGCTGGGTCAAAATACCAGAAGCACGGTGACGGGCAGCAGCGTCATCGGGGCAAGCGACCCGGCTACTGCGATCGCCAACCCGCAGGCCTAGCGTGGCGATTATGGCATTTCCTCCCATGGATAGCACAAAAAGAAAACGGCCCCCAGTTCCCGGCCGCCCCACTATTCCTGGTCACGGTAGCGACCATGGTAACGGTGAGGCAGGGGGTGCGAAGAATCCCCGGGCTACGGTAGGCTACCAAAACAATCTGGCACTGGCGACGTATAACGGACGAAGTCTACGGCTGGACGAGCACATTGTGCAGCTCGAAGTAGAGTTGGAGAAGATACGATGGCACGTTCTAGGGTTATGTGAGGTCCGAAGAGAGGGGGAGGACACATTAACCCTTGATTCGGGCCATCTACTCTACTTCCGAGAGGGCGACCAACTTTCCCAGGGGGGTGTCGGGTTTCTCGTCAATAGGTCCCTCATAGACAATGTTGTTGAGGTCTCCAGTGTGTCGCCAAGTGTAGCGTATCTTGTCCTTAAGTTAACCGAGAGATATTCTCTCAAGGTTGTACAAGTTTACGCACCGACCTCGACACATTCGGACGATGAAGTGGAGGCTATGTATGAAGACATAGCCAAAGCCCTAAACAACACCTGTAAGGCACACTTCAATGTTGTCATGGGGGACTTCAACGCGAAAGTGGGAGTACGGACTTGCAGCGAATCGAGGGTTGGGCCATACGGCTTTGGAGGCAGAAACCACAGGGGGCAAATGCTTGTTAACTTCCTGGAGCTGGAGGGCCTATTCTTAATGAATTCTTTCTTTGAGAAAGAATATCCACTTCCCCATAGGAAGTGGACTTGGCAAAGCCCCGATACTGTGACGAAAAATGAGATCGACTTCATTATGACGGATAAGAAGCACATATTCAGAGATGTCTCAGTGATCAACAGGTTCAAAACTGGTAGTGATCACCGACTCGTCCGAGGCACTCTGAATATTGACTTTCAGCTGGAGAGACGCCGTCTAATGAAGCCCACGCTCCGACCTACTCTGCACCAGGTCGTGGCAGGCTCCGACCGGTTTCAGCTAGAACTGAAAAACCGATTCGATGCCTTGGAAACCACAAATAATGTTGACGAGTATCTCCAAAACGTGGTGAGGACTATTAGGGATGAAGGAGTAAGGTTTTGTCGGTTGCAGCGCACAGGCACGAAGTCGAAGCTCTCGGACGGGACTCTGGCACTTATGAGGGAAAGACGCGAAAACACACAAGCCACATCGTCAGAGCAACGGGCACTCAATAAGAAAATAAGGAAGCTGACACGACGCGACCTCCGAAGCATCAATACACGACTCATAAAAGAGGCGATAGAGCAGAATAGGGGGTCAAAAGTGTTCGTTCAGCAACTAGGGAGGAGCCACCTGACAAAGCTCAAAACTTCTAGTGGCAGGACCGTCACCTCCAAGCCAGAGATACTCGCCGAGATCGAAGACTTTTATGGCCGACTGTACGCTGCTCATGCTCCGCGGCCTGAACCGACAATCGAAAATCCTAGAGCCACGTTAACCCGACACTATACCGATGAACTGCCAGATTTTAGCCTAGACGAGCTCGGGCTGGCTCTCAAACAGCTTAAGAATGGAAAAGCCCCTGGTGAGGACGGTGTCAGTTCTGAGCTCCTTAAGGCAGGAGGAATCCCTGTACTGAGGGAACTTCAGAAGCTCTTCAACTCCGTCCTACACACTGGGAGAACTCCGGAGGCGTGGAACAGGAGCATTGTAGTTTTGTTCTTCAAAAAAGGAGACAAAACTCTGCTCAAAAACTACAGACCCATCTCGCTTCTGAGCCACGTATATAAGCTGTTTTCCAGAGTCATCACAAATCGTCTTGCGCGGAGATTAGACGACTTCCAACCTCCGGAACAGCCCGGATTTCGGGGAGGCTTTGGCACCATAGACCACATCCACACTGTGCGGCAGATTATACAAAAATCTGAAGAATATAATCAGCCCCTGTGTGTTGCATTTGTGGACTATGAGAAAGCCTTTGACTCCGTCGAACCTGGGCTGTTCTGGAGTCCTTGCAGCGTTGCCAAGTCGACTGGCGATACATGGAAGTGTTGAGATGTCTGTATGACGCCGCGACGATGTCTGTCCAAGTACAGAACCAGCAAACAAGACCCATCCAATTGCGCAGAGGAGTAAGACAGGGAGATGTTATATCTCCGAAACTGTTTACGAACGCATTGGAGGATGTCTTTAAGACCCTGGACTGGAAAGGACACGGCATCAATATAAACGGCGAGTACATCTCACACCTACGTTTTGCCGATGATATAGTCGTAATGGCGGAGTCGCTGCAGGACCTTCAAGAAATGCTGGACAATCTCAATGCTGCTTCACGACGTGTCGGTCTCGGGATGAACTTGGACAAGACTAAGGTCATGTTCAATGACCATGTCGTTCCGGGACCGATTATCGTCGATGGTACGGCCCTCGAAGTTGTGCAACAATACGTCTACCTCGGGCAGACTGTGCAATTAGGTAGAAACAACTTCGAGAAGGAAGCCGATAGAAGAATTCAGCTGGGTTGGGCAGCATTTCGGAAGTTACGTCACATCTTCTCGTCACCCATACCTCAATGTCTAAAGACAAGAGTCTTTAACCAGTGCGTCCTACCAGTAATGACCTACGGAGCCGAAACGTGGACACTGACGGTGCGACTGGTTCACAAATTGAAAGTTGCTCAGCGTGCTATGGAAAGAGCTATGCTCGGAGTATCACTGCTGGATCGAATCCGAAATGAGGAGATCCGGCATAGAACAAAAGTCATCGACATAGCTCATAAGATTAGCAAGCTGAAGTGGCAGTGGGACGGTCACATCTGTCGCAGAACCGACAACCGCTGGGGTAGACGAGTTCTGGAGTGGAGACCGCGTTTGGGCAAACGTAGTGTGGGACGCCCCCCTGCTAGATGGAGCGACGATCTGCGCAAGGTGGCTGGCAGCGACTGGATGAGAAGAGCCGACGATCGGGCTCAATGGCGCGCCCTGGGAGATGCCTATGTCCAGCAGTGGACTAGAGTAGGCTGCTGATGACCTTTGAATATAACAAATGTTATTTTCAAAAGTATTAATTTGAAATCTTGTTGTTGTAGATACGAGTAGGTATATAACATTCCAATAAATGTATAATTTGAAATGTTTTCGAAATATTGTTTTCAAAATACGTTGGAATGAAATGATTTGTGTTGTGATATTGTTATGCCAGATGTCACGACCTCTGGAAATGAAATATTATTTTCTCAACTCATTTAATAACGATGTTAAGATGAAACAAGGTTAAAATAAAATAATATTCAAAGCAAAGAAAACAAAGAACCCAAAAAAAGAATAAACCTTTTCTTTTTTTTCATCGTGTACGAAATCACGACGTACTCGCATTTGCCCGCTTACGTGGAGTAGGTTTTCGTAAATATGCGGTTTAACTCCGTATCACATTTTGAGAGGGATAAGCCGTCTCCGTCCTAAGGATTTACTCAGATTACTCGTATCATAATTTATTGCGTTATTTTTATTGTTTGAAATTCAATTGAATAAGTAAGTAGTTAAAATTCTGTTGTTTTTATGGTTTATTAACTAGTCAAAGTGAATCAGTTCGAGCTATTTGATGTTAAGTAAATTACGTAAAAAGATTTATTCAGTAACAAAAAGGTACAAACAATTTTATTCCAATTGTGGCCCTCTTTTAAGTGTGACAACACCTGTGTCAGAGGGCCACGCTCTTCCATACCTCTTTATTTGTGTACCTATTTACTATATTATAATAATAATAATAACATGTGTGTGTGTGTGAGAGAGGGAGAGAGAGGGTGTATGTGTGTGTGCAAGAGAGATGTATGGTGTTCCATGCCAAAATGAGTGAGTGAGAGATGTTAAATGAAAAACTGCGATAAAAATATCTGATGATGAATTAATTAATTCTATCCATAGGTTCATTTTTCTCTAAAAAAATTCTTTGTGTCGCCAAATGTGGTCTAGTAACCGAGAGCAGTTCGAACTATTTGATGAATTAATTAATTATAATAGAATTAAAAATTTCCCATTATCATGTATTTTCAAATCCGAATATATCAATTTAGAATAATATTTGAATGCGGATCTCATACAACAAAAGTGAGCGAAAGTTAGATGTAAGGATCTTATCTTATGATAGGGGGCCGGGAATAACCCAGTGGCACTTCGACCTTGGAGGATCTTTTGTGCCTTACCCCATTTTACACACTGGTCATTTTAGTGTGCAGGTTTCCTCACGATGTTTTCCTTCACCGTTAGAGCAGTCGGTAAATGTACGTAAGTCTTCGAAAAATAGGAAAAACTCATTGGTACATGGCACTGCACGGTTTCGAACCCGGACCTCACGCATGGAAGTCCGGTGTCCTAGCCACTGTGCCACCGACGCTCTAAGATAATAAGTTAAGTTAAGATATAACTTACTCGTACACTGTGAGTTAGGTACTCTGCGCTTACTCTAATACGGAACTAAGCGAGGTATTGACAGATGTGGCTAAGAGGAACTGTTTGTACGTCTGTCTGGATTCAGTAAACCTCTGAACCATCCCCGTTTCAATCTGGATTGAACTAAACCTGGCAAAGCTAAATCCATCGTCAGTCGAAGCTGTGTTGTATTGATTTTGAATGCTAAAAGCCTGATCTACATTATGGAATTATATTAGTTATTTTTGCTAATGGAAATGGAACAGTCTGCTGTTATACTATGTATGATACTATAACAATTAAATATTTAACTAACAAAGCATCAAGAGCGTCGGTGGCACAGTGGCTAGGACACAAAACTCCCATGCGAGAGGTCCGGGTTCGAAACCACTCAGTGCCATGTAGTTGCTACACTCAGTGACTCCTCTAACGGTAAAGGAAAACATTGTGAGGAAACCTGCACACTTAGATGACCAGTGTGTAAAATGGGGTAGGCACAAAAGATCATCAAGGGTCGAAGTGCCGCTGGGTTATTCCCGGCCCACTAACAAAGCATCAAATGTATTTTTACTGATGCATTGTTCTAGTAACATCCAGACTTATTAAAATATTGTCACATTATGAATGGAAATATTAAAGATAAAAGGTAGTTCAGATATATTTATTGTACTTTTAATATCAGTTTATTTAAAGCTCGACGGACAAGAAGATGATCTACATGATATTGGGGAGATAACCAATATACCAGTCATTACTGGTATAGTGGTATATTGGTAACATCAGAAAACATGTTGAAATTAAATACAAAGGAAAAGTCAATACGGAAGACATACCTTCCAGCCACGGCGGCGAAGGCCGGGTCAGCAGCAGCATCTGCAGAGAACCTCAAGCGGCGCAAATATGCGGGCCTGGGTGGTGATGGCATATTTGCGCCGTTCGGGGTGGAGACCTTGGAGCCGTGGGGGCCTGGAGCCCACTGCCTCTACGGGGATATAGCCAAGCGCCTCGTTGAGACATCCCGGGACCAGAAGGCTGGCCTCTACTTTGCTCAGCGTATAAGCCACGCCATACAGCGGGGCAACGCCGCCAGTCTCCTTGCGACACTCCTTGCAGGGAGCGACCTGGGCCAGGTCTTTTACTTGTTAAGTATGTATTTTAGTATTACTTTATTTTGAAAACTATATTAAATTAAATAAAACTAAAAATCTAAAAATATTTCAGTGTCAACAAATAGGTATAACTAACTATCCAAATCGACAGTTCAGTCAAACAAGTCCCCTCTATTATTTTGAATAAACTTTTACATACAGATGATATTTGGCAATAGAGTTCATAGGTTTGCAATGTATTTTAGGCATCATACAGTACAACACCAATTAGAATATAATGCAAACGGTCATAGAGATAGTTTCCAAAGAACGTAGAGAGTCATTCCTTTCAAGAACTATACGAAGTACAAAACATCCTTGCAGCGTCTGATAAAAGTTTCACGGTTCGCAATTCAATTTCGCAGACCAGAGCTTGTGCACATAATAAATACTTACGGAAGGAAATGTCAGTAATTGCATTCGCCGCGCGAGGCACTCACTACACGCGCAGTCGTTTACATTATTATTATTACATGACCGAGATCTACTGAGGTCCTATATTTATTGCGGTCGTCTCGCTTTATACCTGGAATGCTATTCTCGCAGCGTTCGACATACAATAGTCGAGCGCTACGAAAGTCTTGTCACGCTCACACATGTAATGTGAGCGAATAAGATAGGAGAGAATCGCCTTCCAGAATTAACGTAGTTGGAAGAATGAGCACCTAGCTTTTTACTTATAAAATGGTCAATTATACACTTCATTCTGCGTCGCATAAATTGAGACGTTGAGATCTATCTCGGCTATCTCGTTTGCGTAAAAACGCGTGTCTTTATAAAAACACAAAATCTATAATTACGTCTGATTGTGTGAGCGTAATAAATAAGACATCCGTAGCGCTCGACTTGTACGAGTACATGTCGAACGTGCCAGAATCCCAACTTGGTATTGATATTTCTTTCTGTACTTATTTGTTTTCTGACTCGTGTCCTGACCGGTATCCCGCAGTTTCAGGAGACTAAGATAAATGGACCCAAGTCGGGACAAATGTGTCAGAGTTCAGGAGCCCTTATGCTCATCCCGAGGGCCCTAAGGTCACGCCGTATTAGGTGCTCTATCTCTGAGTGAGTATATCTGTTGATAGAGAGAAGGGTGAATTTGTTGTGACTTTTCTGTACGCACCCAAAAACTAACTGCACACGTTTGAACTCTTTTCAAACATGATAAGGCCGAAAACTGGTCAGAACTTTTAACGATAGTACTATGCATACAGTTGAAATGTGTTTAGCTAGTGTCCTATTACACACGCAAATACTTAAAGTTGTTTCAGAAAAACTGCGATAATCATAATTTCAATACCAGAAACAAAAAACAAAGTTGCAGTCCCACGCTTTAGACTTAGTAAAGTAAACACAACATTTGTGGGTCACTGTGTACGATTTTATAATAAGATACCTGACACTGTAATAAATATGACAGAGAAAACATTTAAGACGGACCTTATGTAAAAAGGGTTATTATAAAATAAATAACTACTTAAATGATAAAGAGGCTTGGTCCTAAAGTCAGCTCCAACTCGGCACATTGTATATATGATTGTATTCATAATTATTGTAAGATATATTTATTTCAAAAGATATGCTGCTGAAAGTTTCTTGCGCCGCTTCTTTCCTTTCAGCAATAGCACCTTACGAAGCGGCGGTAGAGTAAAAAAAGGACGTTGTAAAAATGTACTATAAGGTACTTACAATAAAAACATTTTGATTTGATTTTCATATAACACACATCATCGCACTTTTGGATCATTGTGGAGAACCACTTCATAACACAAGGAATTTATGAAAGGCAAGTGTTTTGAAAAGGCAAGCCCATGTATGAGTTTTTTTCTTATTTTTAACTTTTTTTTAATGACGGCTGTATGTGAATGGGAGTTGAAATGACCATGCCAAAGCTTCCTGTGGCTTTCAACTCGTGTTTAATAAAAAATAAATAAAATAGAAATAGGTAAAAGGGTGATACCATCCCAGGCTCACTCTGCACTTCGATGTGATAAGGAATGTGTGAAATATTACCAAAGTTTTTAAAGATTGCTTCGGTATAGCCGAGATTCAACCTAGTCAGTGTACGGTTTCGATTTATAAAAAAAACTAGCAGATAGTGTAAACATGTGAGAATGTTTGAGCAAGCAAAGTGGGCGCATTTTACTATGCCGCGCGTGATCTGAGTGCGAAAATAGGGATCATGTTATAGATGGCACCACAGAAATAAATCAAGATAGAACGGTGACGCGGGCGAGGTGCTATAGGAATGGCACGTGTCAACATTTTCATAAGCCACGCCCTCAAAGTGACGTGATTATGAACGAAATACTTACTTTTGATCGATTCACTGTCGTACCTGGTGTTCTTACAGTTACAAACCGCACAATAAGGCATTTTTGCGCAGCCGCTCTGAACGGTACGCGTTGAAAACTAGGCGCTGAATGTATATTGCAAGATTAAGACACGCCCATTTCACCGTTCTACCTTGACTATTTCTGTGGATGCCACGTTTTTCGATACAAGATACCGTGCTGGTATGTTTTCTGATTTGTGGGACTTTTGATAGTCAGCAGTTCCATTATTTTTGTCTGTGACCTATAACGTGACGTCATGGTACGATTCTATCAGACTCGTCATGTTTTTGATACTTCAGCAGGAAAACATCGTGGGAAAGCTTGCATGTCTATAAAAACGTTTTCGAAGTCATGTGATATCCACCAATCACTCACTTGTAGCCGCACGCACAAGTATCATAACCTGAAAGGTACGTACACTGTTACGTGCTACGGGCAGCTTATGTCCCAACATAGATTGGAGACGATTTATATTTTATATAAACTTTTGGATTGTTGTGTGTCAATAAATGCCTTATGTATGAAAGTATCAACTTACTTACTCACTCCGCTGGCGCAGCGACCCGAAGTGGATCTTGGACACCGATACCAAAAAGCGCCATCGCTCTCTCTCCTGCATAGTCTCGAGCCAGTAAAGCGCCTGGAGCTCACGCAGATCCTTCTCCACTTCATCGCGCCAGCGGTATCTGGGACGTCCGACCGGACGTCGTCCGTTCGGCCGTCCCACATACGCTCGTTTAACTGCCCGATCCTCCCCCATCCTAGTGACGTGTTCGAGCCATCGGAGTCGAGCTGCTTTCGTTTTTCCGAAACACGTGTTGGGGGAGACGTTGTGGAGAAATTCAAATACCTTGGATGCACAATAACCGACACCAACACAAGAGAAGAGGAAATCAATATCCGAACTCAAAACGCCTTGAGATGCGCCGCAGCCCTGCATAAGGCTCTGGTCCAAGTTACTGAGCAGAAATACCAAGATCCGGATCTACAAAACTGTCATCAGATCGATCTTGATGTATGGATGCGAGATTTGGACACTAACCTTAAAGAAAGAAAACAGACTCTTTGTGACCGAGAGGAGGATATTGAGGAAGATTCTGGGACCAGTCAAGAAGGAAGACGGAGGGTGGAGGATAAGAAAGAATAGGGAGATTGAAGAGATGGTGAACGAGCCGAACATTATCGGAAAGTATCAACTAACTTACTTTAACTAACTTAATATAACCTTTTTAACCTTTATTACTGTTCTTATTTTTCTTTCTTCCAAATTTTGCACTTTTAGTTCTGTTACATGTTCATTTGCACTGGTCAAAGAAGAGATCTGTCCTCCGAGATACAGGAACTTCCTAGTTCGGAGGTCAGCGCCTATAGTAGGATAACTGGTTGCTCATTAATTTTATTAAGTTTAATGTAATATATGCTTAAGTTCCTACTCCACTGTAATTTTACCGCACAAATAAACTATTCTTATTCTTATTCTTATAATATCATTAATTAATGTTGTTTAATTATTTAACGGTCAATTATTTACTTGACATTTAAATGGTTTATACGATTATTGACATTATGTATAGGTAGTTACGTAGTTACCTACCAATTTATTTTAATGATTTATTGCATTATTTTATTTTATTAAGCAAATGCTTTATGACAATATTTTTATCTAATTTACTCATTAATAAGTTGATGATCATTCTACAAATAAGACATATATTTTGACATGTATATTTAAAATTGTGTAGTATGAAATAAATAATTATATTCTATTCTACTTGTTTGTAGTCTCTTTATTGCACACATAGAAAAAATAAAATAAAAAAAAATACACAGAAATTAAAAACTTGTTGTGCTAACTTCTAAATAATTAAGGATATACGTTTTCGCAGCGGATTCTGAACAATTTTACTTGATCGTCTTTTCTATGTATTAATGACAAAGCTTATCAAAAATGTCATAAAGAAAAAATATAAAATATTAGACCTCTTTGCGTAACACTACTTTTATGTCAACATTATGTAAGTAAATATTTGACATTCTGTATTTGTATATTCTGTGTTTTGGTCATTTTGCCAAATGGACATTTTTCGTATTAGTTCTGCATGTAATTCTTTCCACTCCTTTCAGATCAACTCTGAAATAGCAAAACCTTTTAGTATCTAGAATTGCAATGTTCTGAAACAAGACGGTTAAAATCTAGATTCAACCCTAGCTGCCTGGATTGCATTTGTACTAAGCTAACATTTTCTGCAGTTAAATTAATTACGTCTTAACGTTCAGTGAGTTTAAGCAATCTTTTAGCCATTCCCGCGACGTGGTTTTTGGTTAAAACTACGTTTATATTTATTTTTTAAGTAAGTTATCTTTTTATATATTAGATTTATACTCATAGCATACAATACAAATATACTTCTTTGCACACCCAGAGCAAAAACAAAACATACAACATAAAGAGCGGTACATAACAATGGGCAGAAGTTAGTTTCATCCATCAGGTGATGGAAAAATCATATGGATATATAATGTATGGGTGCAAATGGCGTATGAAATAGATACTACCCACAAATAAATAAATAACAATAATAAAGAATGCAAACCTGTGCAAGCTTCAATGCATTAGTAATAATAGTAATCTAATATTACGTAAATACTAGTCATAGTTAAAAGGGGAAAGAGGGGGGGTCTGCGGTTATCCCCTTCGACAATTCCTTAGGTATGAGTATACGAGTACATACAGGATTATTATTTTAGATAGTGATTAAATGGGTCATTCCTCGTGCCATATACGAGTATGTACAATCTTTCACTGACGCACAAGTCTTGAGGCTTATGATTGTAAGTCTTATTTAATGCAGCCTTTTCATTTAAATGAAGGGAAAAAAACCTCCCTCGAAATCATTAAGTCTTTAAAAAATCTTTAAGCACGTAATTACCTACCCACTTATACTACCCACCATTTCGTAGGCTTCTCAACTCCCCCAGTACTTTTCTCTCCTTCCATTTTTTAGCACATCACGGCTTTTATAATATTTATTTATAGTAGGTACTTATCTAGTACTTTACAAATCTTAATAACGAATATATACTTTATCCCAACATTGTGATGTTATCGTTCCTAGATCAATCTTAAAATTAAAGCCAGCAATTCTAACCCTTGTAGGATCTAAGACAGTATGACAGGCTCGACTACATTATCTCTAATTAAACGCGTTGCCGACATTACTTGAGACTGGAACCTTTCCAACATTCCAGATAGCTGAATCTGAGATTTCAAGACATAGGTATTTTACGTAACCCACTCAGATAATTTCGGGTATTTGTAGGTATCTAGTGCTGAAGCCCTAGTACTCCTTATGAAACTAAACAGTTTGATGTCTAAATAGACATGACACGTCTCTAATCGACCGTCTTGTTGGTTTGTTTATCGTATGGTTAGTAGTCAACCTATTTTCAGAATTATTCAGGTTTCTGACATGGCTAAACGACTGCTGTCGAACGACAACACCCGGGACCGACTGTTTAACGTGCTTTCCGTGGCAAGGAAGGTTAGATTGTCATTCTGATGGGGTCTGTGCAAAAAGGAGACAATAAACACATGACTATACAAGAAACACATGATTATATCAATTTATGTAGCTACAGAAATCGACTAGTTGAGCCCAGGACGAATTTCAAAACCTTTGGGTATGTTATGTATGCTAGTCTGCGTGGCTGTATCCACCACTATAAGGTTGATGTTGTAATAAATAAAGACAGTGTGCTACTAGCCCTCGATCGTTTCACTCGCATACCTACCAGAGTACAACTTTCGGTTATAACCTAAAATAATGTAACAGATCTCCAACTACACAATAGCCACTTGCTTTGAGCCACTCAGTAACCCTGCAATCCAGAAATTGCTTAACTGAATCACGACAAATGCGAACTCCTCTAGTAAATAATTCTCTCAAATCTGCTTTCCATTCCATCGCAATCCAAACTAAAGCCGGGAACTCCTCGCAACAGGGCTTAGTAACAGGACTATTCCGGATTTCATTATTGACTGCGGTAGGTACCAGTGGTCGGCACATTGACTTGCAAATACGTTTACACCCGCAGATGTGACCCGTCGAGGGTGGGTGTGAGATGACTGCGAATTTCGGTTGCCATGAACCATACTACCCGTTTCACAGGGCAGTTGCATCGAATCTTCTTTGCGAGTAATATGGCAGCATACACGTGAAAACATTACCCTCCTGTTACTCGTACCTTGACATGAAATGAAATGAAATTTATTTGCCAGAACATAGTGAAAATTGAGCGTCGGTGGCGCCGTGGATAGGCCGTCGGACTCCCATGCGGGAGGTCCGGGTTCGAAACCAGACAATGTCATGTACCAATGAGTTTTTCGGTTTTTTCGAAAGACTTACGTACATTTACCGACTGCTCTGACGGTAAAGGAAAACATCGTGAGGAAACCTGCACACTGAGATAACCAGTGTGTGAAATGGGGAAGGCAATGGAAAAAATGGCGACCCTCAGCAATGATGAACACTACTTAGAAGAGAGAGTGAAAATTATAGGTGATTTAAAAACATAGGTATCAAATGTTCCACCGACAATGGTATGCAAATCTTTTCTGTTATTTGTTAATGTGGTTGAGATACTCTTTTATGGAGTAATAACATTTGTCTAGAAGCCACACAGCCTTCACAGTAGTCAGGAAAAAGTTTATAGTTTACGAGTAAAACTAAAACAACTTTAACCGTTCCGTTCTTTTTTCCGTGGACTCTTCAATTCCTTATGAAACGAACAATTCTTCTTCACTTATCTAAAAAGTTCCTACCCTCAAGGCAGAAACTGTATCTCAGAGCCAATCCAACGAGTCTACATGTTCCAAAGTGAAGCAAGCAAGCCATGCGATTTATTTTCCTCTAACCTCTAATACCACTGAAATTGCAATTTCCCCGCACGATTTCCGGACGATTTTTAATCCTCGGAACTTTAATTCCCGAGGGAATTTTATAAAATTGTTGTTGTGACCAAATGTTGGCGGTTTGTAGCACGAAAGTACAGTTAGTTTACAGATTTTGTGGTCTTGTAATTTGAAACTCGAGTTACAATTTGAGCGTTGTTTTACAAAGTCGGTTTACAAACTTGGTTTGTAATTTGAGCGTCGTTATTTTATGTAGTTAGTCATTTTATTTAAAAAAATGTAAGAAGTGCTGATTGTTTGTTACACTGCTTTTTTGATTTCAGCGATAGCACCTTACTTTGATGGACTACGAGATCTTGTTCCTTTTTTTATAATAATTAACGACTGTTGTATGGATGGGAATTGAAATGGCTTTGCTGTAGCTTACAAGTCGTTAATCAATTACTGTTAAAAATCTGCTAAGTTATTTAATTAACCTTTATTTAACATTCTTTCTTTCAACAGCCGCACCGTATTTAATTTACTGTTAAATAAACTGAACTAGAGACCGGATCACTTCAGTTTCAGTACTTCGATATTTACACGTGTTCTAGGACAAGTTGTGTAACGATCCCGAGGCGGTACCACACGGGGATAATTTACGATCACCA
Organism: Hofmannophila pseudospretella; assembly: GCA_947369225.1. Taxonomy (NCBI): domain Eukaryota; kingdom Metazoa; phylum Arthropoda; class Insecta; order Lepidoptera; family Oecophoridae; genus Hofmannophila; species Hofmannophila pseudospretella. The sequence continues at coordinate 2,900,670 of OX376321.1, read as the reverse complement.
GAATGTGATACGGTATACGGTACTGACACAGACTAAAGAACTTCCTATTGCCTTGCAGTCGTTCAATGCAAATCAACGCAAGCGCGTTGGGGTGTAGCGCGGGGTGTAGGCGTCGGGCAGGCGAGACCGTACTGTATAATAAAGAACAGTAAACAACTTCAGTATTAAAACTATCTTACCATTACTGAATTTGTCGGTCCAAGCAATATCACACACATTCGTTTCAAGGTTATTCGGGAGTTGCGTTACATAATTGTATGTTATAATTATAACGCCGGTAGCACTTTTGTCTCAGACTTTTGTGTTTCTCTCTCTCTCTCTCTCTCTCTCTATTGCTCTTACTGTGGTATGCCAGGCCACAGGCAGTCAAGATCTCTGTCAATGTCAAATTTTAGTATTCAAAAATGTAGACAAAATTCATGTAGACAAAAGTGTCTACTGTTTCGTAAAAACTTTTGTCTACGAATACATGTTTCGTAACGAATACTATAAAAAGGTTTTCTGGGCGTCGACCCACTGTATCACTGAATGCTCTCTACATTGTGATGCGATACTACCAGTGTATGTATTTGACTCGAGTTTACCTTGGGAATATTTACACGGGTTGATTGTGGCTGCTCTGTTTTTTTGGGTTTTTGTGTTTATGTTTTACGCTCCGTGCAGGGTGCAGCGAGGATATCAATGTAGATAAGTACTCAATTTCACAGCCACACTGCCAAACCATCTCGTCTCAAAAGCCTTAACGGGTTTCTGCGAAGTGTTTCTCCCGTCGACACTGGAAAGAACCCGCCAGAAGTAAGATGCACGCTGTGGCAGGAGAAATACCGGCTTGAAGATTTTATACCGCCAATAGAAGACCTACCACCGGGTTTTAAACTCCCGTGGCCAATCTGGAAAACACTTAATCGCCTGCGAACCCAGGTTGGCTGTTGCGGAGATAATCTTCACAAATGGGGTTTTTCCAGCAATCAAGTACAGTGTGAGTGTGGTGTCTCCCCTCAAATCATCGAGCACTTGTTCTGCTGTCCCGCGTGTCCGACCACCTGCACGCGGGAGGACCTTTTCGAGGCCAACCAGAGGGCTATCGATGTGGCTGCCTTCTGGTTGGGGAAAAAATAATTCGGATCATCAACTCGAAAGAAGAAGAAGCACTCAAAATAGGTGAATGTTATTTGTAAATTGTCTTTGGATTCATTAATTATGAGTGTTGTGTAATTTATCCTATGATAGAGGGCCGGGGATAACCCCAGTGGCACTTCGACCCATAGGGATCTCTGTCTTCCCCATTCCATACCAAGTTATCTCAGTGTGCAGGTTTCCTCATGATGTTTTCGTTTACTTTTAGAGCCGTCGGTAAATATACGTTCTCGTACATGGTTTCGAACTCGGACTTAGCACATGGGAGTTCGGCGTCTTAGCCACTATGCCATCGACTATCTTGAGGTAGATAATAAATTTATTGCGAGGTAGTGCCGTGTCATACCGGCCATAAAGAATAGCACCACCCCAACTCTTCCCGTGGGTATCGTACGAGGCGACTAAGGGCTTTTGTGGATTCTATTCTACATCTAGTAGACGGCGATAGGCTCGCCACCTACCAAATCTTACGGCGAAAAGTGGGAACTACCTGTCGCTGGTTCCTCTGTCTACCCCCTCAGGGATTATGGATACAAAATATCTGTATATTTTGTGTTGTAGACGTGAGTTTCTGTATGTACAAAAATATGACGTTACAAGCAGAAGTTGACACAAGTGGGATTAACCTGCGAAATAATATGTCACTGGATTAATCCGAAATCATCCCCAAATACCACGTAATATAAACTATAGCTCAGCCCAATAAGTTGCCATTGATTTCTGTTTTTATCAGAACTGGTCTTTATACACTTCTAGACTTTCGTTTCGTTTTTAAATAAATACATACTCACGCCTGTTTCCCGCAGGGGTATGGGCATAGAGATAGCAACGATCCTGACAAACCGTTCTCGCTTTTTATCTTCCACACTACTTTCATTTTTCGTGTATAGGTATAATGAGTTAAAATAAGTTAGTTTTAGATTTCAGTTTTAATAATGTAATTGTTATTTTCATAGTTTTAATTCTATACGAAATCAAATATATTAGAGTTTAACATTAAGTAGAGTAATTAATTAATTAAAACGATTTAACAGTGCTAAACTATCCACAACAAAATATTCAAAGCTTCGGCACAGGGGGTCGATTCACACCGTTTACAAAATTTAATTTTACTGCAAGATGCAAGATAAGATTTTAATTAAAAGATTGCTTAGATGAAACTTCGGAAAAAACATTTTGGACACGCAAAGATAATTTTGATATTAACTTTGATAATAGGTATTTATTACATTAAAATTATTAGAAGATTATTTTATTTTTGCGACAGTACCTACAATACCATTATTGACCTAAAGTAGCAATATTTAGAAGGTAATAAAATTATTACTAAATATAATAAACTGTGCTTTATTATATTTAGTAATAATTTTATACTAAATATTACTACTTTAGGTCAATAATGGTGTTGTACAGTCGTAAAAATAAAATATTTTTCTTAATAACTTTAATATAATAAATACCTCTTATCAAAGTTAATATCTAAAAGTTAAAGTTAATAAATTGTGCATTATTATATTTAGTAATAATTTAATTACCTACTAAATATTGCTATTTTAGGTCAATAATGGTGTTGTACTGTCGTAAAAATAAAATAGTTTTCTACCCTAGAAAAGCGGAATAACCGAGGGACGCGATTTAAAAAAAAAAAATTACAGCGGCTGTGGATTTCAGTTGAACACCATAACTTGCTGTAGCTTTCAATTCGTACAATAATAAACCATATGTGCCATGGACAGGTGGATGGGCGAACTTTTTTTAATTTTTTTAAGGGTATGTTACTTGAAATGTCCCAGCTTTTCGTATCGTATTCGTATCTTGCTTTCAACTCATAACCTATAAGTATTACAATAATTCGACAGTTTGTATGAAAATAGCTTGGTGAAGTTTATATCGTTAATATTTGGTAGATAGTCTTATGTAATGATAGTATCATCACTGTAATTATACAACCTTCATTCTCTCTGGATAGTTATGTACGAGTAAGTATATACGTATATATGTTATCTTTTCATCACTAGTGTAAACTGACAAGTGAAAACCGCTATACCAGTCGACCGTTTTCCAAATTATTCTCACCCTCATAGTGTTAACTACTCTGCACCCATATCAATCTTGCTTGGTCCCCAATTTCATCTCACTTGATGGAAATACCGTGTACAATCCTTTATCTCAAACACGAGGTGACTGTGAGATATATTTATCGCTGCTGTTATAAGAGATACGGTTATAAATCTTTCCTGAGATATTTTTTTTAATGTGTGCGTATCTCGTATTCGTTCGTGTAATGAAAGTTTTTCTTTATAGTATGCAGGGAGAATACAAAATCATTATTAAAGATTGGCAATTTGTATTCAGAGCTACAACTTAGAGGTTTGAAGTGAAATCAACTGACCAGTTTTTTTTCCATAAGCGGTCAATCTTGCTCTATCCTTTAATATGCCACTAGTTGACCTCACTCACTTCGTCTTCGAGCTATGGCTGCTTATAGCGGATTGAATTCATAAAGCAATCTCTCATAGAATTATTTTGTAAGTACCAGACAACCTTAATGTATCCTACGGTACCTCACTCTTTGACCTCACTCACTTGGTCTCCGAGCTATTGTTATTTAAAGTTGTATCACTGAGTTACACTAACCAGTGAACATCGTGTGGGGCACTGCATGACGTCAGCGTCAACTTTTCAGAGTGGTACCCGGTTACGTAAAGAAGTTTTCAGTTCAAAAAAGTCTTCATCCGTGGAACAATCCTACTGTTCACTTTTTTGATACATATGTATCAGGTACAATGGATCAGGATACAAATGTGTCATGTAATAATTCAGGATGACTTATTTCGGGAGTGGCGCTAGTTTCGCTTCTTTGTTTATGAATTTAATACAATTGGTACAGTGATACATATAATATATCATTGCATTCAAGGAAAAAGTGGAAAAACAGACATACAGAAAAACAAATACATTATAGTTACAAAGTAATAATTATAGGGAATTTGTAAGAGATACAGGTTTTACCATTGTTTGAAAATGTAACTGTTTACTTTGTTTTTTAACATTAAATGTTCAAGGGTACAAAATGTTAGAATAGAAATATTATTTACATACGTTTAATTTTCATACAATACATACATCGCTATAACTATTGCACGTAGGGGGAGAGAATGGAGCTCAGTTGTCCTTTTTATTTTAGAAGGAGAACAGGACCATTTGATGGTAGGTGGTCACCGTCGCCCATAGGCATCTCACCACCACCAGGACTTAGATGAAGTGCCTCATGCGCCTGTAATTACGCTGGCTCTCTTATCCTTCAGACCGAAACACAGCAATGCAAGAATTGCTGCTTTGCGGCAGAAATAGGTAAGAGGTTGGTACATTCCAAGGCGATCATGCTCATCAGGAGAACATCTTTCCCGTGTCATGCATTTTCCCCATGAAGGTGCGAAGGCCCGCCTGGGAAGGGAGACTCATTTTTCTTTCATCCATGATTTTCTCCATAGTGTTATAAAAAATAGTAAGGGTACCTACCTACTGTTTTAAGTTCCTTATAACTCTGTATCCTTCGCCAAAATGGCCGGATTTCCCAAAGTTAGCTGGCACCTAACAATGGAACCCAATGTTCTCTCTACATAATCTCTATTTGTCTGGCAATCTTTCATGACTCCTTTGTGGGGTTCACTAACTTTGAGTTTCCTTTATAAGTAACTTACAAAAGGAAAACTTGACTTAGATATCTATTTAATATTGTCTATCTCAATGAATTAAAGAATAAAATAGGACTAAATGCGGTGCCCCATCTCTCTACCCGTGTTCCTTCTAATATAACAAGTGGATTTTTTTCCATTTATCGCTACCATATAGAGTCAATGTTATAGTATGCATAGCATAGCATAACTCTTAACTCTATAGTATGGATGAATGTACACTTTATGTTTTTGTTACACGGGGATAAATCTCTCAAAGATAGGTTCCCAGTTTTTTGAGGATGATTTTTACCTACTGAAACCATCGATGGCCGTATTTTGGAGGGCTTCATGATCTCTAATGGAAGGCATGCATCGGTGTCCCCTAAAACTTGCTTGGGCCTCTCCTAACAGGTGTATTCCTCCTCCCAGCACCTCCTGTCACTACGTGAGGCCATATCACGCTGCTGCCTTGCACAGGGTCGCCTACCAAGGATGGAAGCCCCCACTTAGACGGCCCGCGACCCTGATACCTGACCCTGATAGTAGTCTTTGACATATATTTTTATGTTTTGACAATGCCTCTATACAGCAGCTAATTACTGTAATTATTATTATTTTTTATTATTATTATTTTCTGTCAATGCCCATTTACAGCAGCTATAAGTTATAATTATGTTAATATTATTATTATTATTATTTTCGTCTTATTATGATTTTATTGGATGTAACAATTATTCATGATGTAATCAAAACAAGTAAAAATTTCAATTTAACGCTTGTGTAATACGTATCATATTATGTTGACGCAACCGCAGTGCTCTAATATGTTCCAAATGGTTGAAAATTAATAAATATACAAATACCCTTTTAGTCACCTCGTTCGACAGATATCACGTTAGAGTCACCGTAGCTTAACCTGCACGATCACGACCTTGCTGCTGAGTTTCTCATTCTGAAAGCCTAGCTTGCAAACATCATTATTTGTATCTAGAACCTACAAAGACAGGTTTTTATGTGAGTATTTTTTAAAATAATATACAAAAATATTTTCGTGATTCCACAAAACTCATCTGCAGATTCTGAAGTGCGAATATCTCGTAGACAGTTATAAGTTAAACTACAAATACAAATTACGAAATAAAGTGCGCCAGATGTTGAGAGCAAGTCACAAGGAAGTTTGGTGCTGTTTCCCCTCGTCTGATGCTGAAAATGGGATTTAAATGTGATGAAACTAAAAGTAGGTTTTCATCTTCTGGTAGATGAAATGCACGTCGTGAAAATACTAATGGTTTTTTTTTATCAGTATATTTACGAGTACTCTGTGATATAGGAACTGAATAATAATATTTTATTTAATTCAAAATAACATGGGTAAAAGAAAGTAGTCTCCCTCGCCAATGGATAGATAAAAAATGATAAACTATCCTATAGTCATATGAAATTATCTTATTGTACTTATAAGGTACTTCAATACTTAATTTTTTTAAAGTATTCCTTCATCCAATTTTTTGAGTAGGTAAGTGGATTTACTACAAAAAATGTAAAACAGATAAGTATTATTAAAAATAATTAGTTACATATTTAATAATAACTAATGAGAAGGAGATAAAACGATGGCGCTATTTGATATCGGAGGCCAAGTTCCAGTTCGAGTCGCTGCGCAAAAGAATAACTTTGGTAAAGCCGTTTGTCCCAAAAACCATAAAGAAACCCTATTCCTATGAGTACCCATCAAGTCCCAAGTAGCACCTGCGGGCTAATCGAACGCTATTGGACAATGGTTATTGAGTCCTTTTGCCAATTAAAAGGAAGGGAAATCGTAGAATAGATTATAAGTAGTACATAGACTTTACAGAGAGTCTAATTTAATTATGTTTATTTCTCTATTTTAAAAGTAAATGCAGTCAGCCTATAGGAGCGGGCCATCAGAATTCGCCAGAGACTATACCGGATGAAATTTCCGTCATAAATCCTAGGAGTGTTAAAATGTGTCTACACCACAACATTTTGATGCTGAAAAACTGAAAACTGTTTTAAATCGCTTAATGTTTAGGCTGATGGCCTGTGTTGCCAATGCCTTGTTAAATATAAAATAAAATAAAAAAAACAGCCTATAGGGTAGTACCACCATTTTACCTATTTTTGCCGCATAGCAGTAATGCTTGCTTTGCTGTGTTTCAGTTTATAAGGAGAGCTAGCGTAATTACCGGCATCTAAGTCCCCAAGCCAAAAAAACCTCTAATAACATTGTAGTGAGGTGAGATGTTTATGGGCGACGGTGACCACTTACCATCGGGTGGGTCGTTTTCTCGTCTGCTCTCATTATACAGTAATAACTGCACCGTTCAATCAGGAAGTTCCCGTTTATCGTTCTTGGTACAGTCGATAAAAGAAGCGTCTTACCACCGCTGTGTGAATTGTATGAACTGCAACTCAGCAAGCCTTGCGAGTCCTGTGTCTGTGACTTGTAAGCTATTTGATTCGCCAAGATTTCCGCTTTTTGGACAGAAAATTGCTCAGCTTTACTGTTGGGTGATAGTACCCACTCAGTAATAAATACCTACAATTATGATAATAAACTAACTAACTGTTTCGGTCATTGCTGTGTGTGAAATAAACATATTACTTACATAGTTTCACTTTTACTTTTTTTTACTTTTCATCTGACCGATGGTTGCCTGGAAGAGATCGCTATTAGCGATAAGGCCGCCTAAATTGTACTCACTATTTCCTTTTCTATCTCATGTTTGTTGTTTTATATTTGTGCAGTAAAGTGTATTTTACTTTTACTTTACTTACTTTTTTTAAATACCTCCAATTATGATTGAGTTAATTCGTCTTTAAAACTCTCTTTAACAATGAGATGAGATATAATAATCTCATTTTATCGTTTAAACTTCCAAACGATAAACTCTGTCTTCACTATAACGAGCACAGCTTCAGATTAAAGTTTTTATAATGGCACGGAACCTTTATGGCCCATATCTCGGTGCTTAGTTCTTCGCCATGAAGGTAAAAATCCCGCCCGCCCAAATGCGAGTCCGTATCATACATACGTTTATTTACAAACCGGTGTCCGGTTGTTTGCTTTTTGGTGATTGAGTGGCAAGGTGAATTTTTCATACTTTCGCCCGCTCTAATTTTTGTATCCTACAGTCAGAGACATGAGAATGTAGTAGTAGTAGAGTAATGTTTGAGTAGTCAAAGAGTTGGTTATTGTGATCAATGCCTGTAATAGATTAGAAACTCTAATTTTTAATGCCAATTAAATTAATATAGTTCAAACATCTGTTATGATCAGTTCATCATACCTTGTCAAGAAAAAACTAGATTACATTGGTCAGAAATTAATGTAGGGCAAAACCACCCTTTGTGGCAACTTTGTCTGTAATGTAAATCTAAAAAGAAAAAAAATGTGCTACAGCTGTCACCTGTCAAATACCACAATAGATTTAAGCATTTCATACCTCAACAGATAATAATACCTAATAATAATAATAATAATAGACCTCATCGTCGCATACCATCAGGCGAGATCGGGGTCAAATGCGGGTTTAGTGGTCAATAAAAAATATATCTTCGTGTGCTTAAATTATAGAGTTCCAACTGTCAAAAGGGGGATAAAGGGGGAAGCCACAATGGGTGCTCTTGCCCTACTGTGCTCTTCACTACTTGATACTGTCTCTAATATGACATTGGCGGCCGCTTTTTATCTCCATAGAGCTCACAGTTTAATCTAGAGGATTGGAGACAGGATTTATATATAATGATACCGACTCTTACACTCTCATGGGTCTTATCTTATTGCTATTGCTTAGGCTAGTTAACAGCTGTTTTCAGGAGCGACTAGCAAATTATTCGACTGTTATATCACGAAGAGCATAATCGATTTAAAACGAAGTTTTATGAGTCCTATAGCGTTTGCAATTTTGCCAAATGTTTCTATTCATTGCGTTTTTTTTGTTGTAAATAGTAAGTAAGTAAATGATTTATTTCACACAAAACAAACGTTAAAGAAAGACAGATATCACCCACTACGACCTACCGTACCTATGTGGTATATATACCTTAGAGGCAGCTGTTGGTGGAAAAGGGTCTCATTGCGAATATAGCGACGATTCAGAAAATTGTATCAGTTAATTTAATGTAAGAAAGACATGGCTATGACTAACGTAAAAAAACTCCTCACTTCCTAGTGGTCTGAACTCTTTATTGTTTAACTTCTAGAATCTGAGTGGGCAATAGCTGTACCTTGCTGCAATAGCTGTACCTTTAGACTTAGTAAAGTAAAAACATAATTTATGGGTTACTGTGTACGATTTTATAATAATATACCTGATACTGTAATAAATATGATAGAGGGAAAATTTAAGACCCATATAAGACGGACCTTATGTAAAAAGGGTTATTATAAAATAAATGACTACTTAAATGATGAAGTAAAAATTGTAAAATTCGGCTCCAGCTCTGCACATTATGTATATGATTGTATTCATAATTATTGTAAGATATATTTATTTCAAAAGATGTGCTGCTGAAAGTTTCTTACGCCGCTTCTTTCCTTTCAGCTATAGCACCTTACGAAGTGGTGGTAGAGTAAAAATAAAATAGATTGTCGTTGTAAAAATGTACTTACGGTACTTACTTACAATAAATCATTTTGATTTGATTTGATTTGCAGTGGTCAACGACTGTGATGACTGGGCAATCACTAGACATAACAATTATTTTTGGAAATTTGGTAATTATTGTATACTTATACCGGAATTTATTAATAATTAAATACCGGAACAGAATAATGTATAATTTGTTATGGTTGTTCCGTAAGTGGATAATCACTATTATTATATATATATTATATAATCACGATAATCAGTATAAACATTGGTTGGCTGTCCACTGGGCAATAACCGTAAATAAGTAGTAGTAAATTGACACCAAATATAAGTTTTTTATTAGTAATTGTATCGTTATTAATATGATTGAGGAGCTCGTAGCCTAGTTGCGAGCACGGTCTAAAAGTGATCGTGCAGGTTAAGCGATGTTGGCGCGGTCGCTACCTGGATGGGTGACCGTTAGTGGCATATTTCATCTGAGCTCCTCCGTGCCTCGGAAAGCACGTTAAGCAGTCGGTCCCGGTTGTTGTCGTTCGACAGCAGTCGTTAAGCCATGTCAGAGGCCTACTGAACAACTCTGACAATTAGGTTGGTCACTAACCATACGATAAGCAAGCAAGCATTATTAATATTTTTTTTGTATGTATGTATGTTTTATTATTAGTTTTTTATGCCTGAAAAAAAGATAAATTTTATTTTTTGTACGTATTACGTACAGTTGCCAACACATCAGGCTTTGGTACTATGCCGCTTCATCTTATTTGGTTCTTCTTCAAGAACTTATCGCGACATGGTCTTGATTTCTCTTGATGTGTCTTCCACTGTACAGTTTTCCGTAGCTGGAATCAAAACAAACAAATTGGTCGTACCTAATCTCCCTGGATCCTATGTCGCGCTCATAAAAGCCTTATTGTACGTCGTAAATTGTCCATTACAACGCAGTAAAATAGCATAAATACTCATACTTACTTATAGCTGTGAATGTTTAGCTCGTATTGCTCACTGAAACCAGCCTTTATTGCGGAAGTAATAAAAATTTAATTTGACTGTATATTATTATAAAATATGAAAAACATTCCACGAATATGGTTTCGGTTTTCGCTTCTTATGGCGAATACTAGTACTTGGTACATATACTTTATAGTATTTAAAAGTTTAGGTTACCTATAAATCGAAAACTGGCAATCAGTGAGATAAAAGATAATGCCCGTGGTCCACTTAAGTGGACTAGGCGGGTGGACCACGAGCAATGCTTGGATCGAAGGTACGTAACAGTGATTCCCTCAATTCAAAGACAAAACAGGTGCAATAAAAGTTGACAAATGACAGTTCTTTCTCCACAGCAGCAGAAATGCGAGGAATAGAAAATATGGTTGGTGAAGATAAATCACTTGCGAATACAGACTCAAATTGTATGGTGAATACTGAATAGGGGTTATTATGGGGCTGGGAGGACCGTCTGTTCTATCGTAAAGTTTACCAGGCTCGATTTCATTGGGTATTTTCGTGAATCTTATGCATTTCTTTTTTGAGTTATGTTATGATATATGAAGCATTACAATGATGTCGTCAATTGATACCTAAGATACTTTTAGAATAAACTTTATTACTGGACAAGTGTACTGTTAAAAGAACGTGTTGGTATCAGATTGACTAGACCTCAAAATGACAAGATAGTAGATTGACGAGGTAGCAGATTGACTAGATATCGGGATGTCTAGGTAGGAGATTGATTAAGTATCAGATTGACAAGTTGTTAAGTTACAAGTTATTAGATTGTTATATGAGTAAAGTTATTTTGCTACCTCGTCAATCTGCTCCTTAGTCATTCTGCTACCTTGTCATTCTGTTACCTCCTTGTTCTGCTAAACCTTGTAATTCTGGTATCTTGTTATTTTATTTTTTGTTAAGTTGTTGTTTTATTTATTGTTAAGACTAACAAGGTAGCAGACTGACAAGTAGCAGTATTATAAAATAGCGAAAAAACAAGATACCAGAATTACAAGGTAGCAGAGCAACGAGGTAACAGAATGACAAGGTAGCAGAATGACTAAGGAGGAGGTTGACGAGGTAGCAAAATAACTTTACTCTTATAACAATCTAGCAGAGTGTAAGGGTTTTCCATTATTGTTCTTTTACGAGCGAAACTAGTCGTACAATTTTAAAAAAATGAAAATGATAAAAAAAATTAAAAATGATAATAAATTATCAATTGCAAGAAACGTCCTTAGGATTCGATTAAAACATACTCATCATATTATACGTCACAACTCGAGAAAGAGATGTCACTATACTGAAGCTAGCCAGAATTTTAAGGAAGCTACTTTTAATACGAGTTTTTCCAATTATTGGTCGTATTCTCACACCGCCAAATTCTAAAAATTGTATCCCACAACCCTATTTCAATTATTTAGACAGCTGTCTACCATTATACGTCCATCTTTAATGTATTCGCACAATGGAAATGTGAAACAAGTACAATACTTAGGTATTTAAATACATTTTTACTTCGTAATACATCAAAGTGACGAAAAGACACGCTTTTTGAATTTACGAAAGATATAATACGAGATTGAGAAGGTACGGACACAGATTCATCAAATGTGGAGTCTGAATATATTGAATGAAAAGGGTAAAGGTTCCCTTTCTTTCGAAGGTATCAGTAAATTAGCATTTAGACCCATACTACTACCTCAGCAAGTATGGCTACATTTGATTACAAGTTATCTAAAGGGAAAAAAATATTCCTCGTAAATAATAGGGTTATGAATCAATAATAGTTTTCCTTCTAGGTAATTGTGGTTATCTATGAAGAAAATAAAAGTCCTCGTAAACGAAAAATAAATGGATCAACCATGATGTTGGTTGATTTGTTTCTTTATTCGTGCAAAATAATTATACCCTGACCAGAATTAAAAAAAACCTCGCCATTGCAGAATTAATTTGTACTACTTTTTTATTTTTTTATAAATTAGCTACGATAAACAGGCAGACGGGCCACCTGATGGTAAGCAGTCACCGTCGCCTAGAGACACTTGCAATACCAGGGGCATTGCTTGTGTGTTGCCGGCCGTGGACGGAGAATGAATGAATACTCTTTATTGTACAAAATTAGTATGACACAATGCGTACAAAAAGCGATCTCTTCCAGAGAACCTTCTGGTGGAGGACTTTTTTAAAGTTCTTTTTGAAGCATTCCATGTCGTAGCGCCGTGGAAAAACGTCGGGTGGAAGAGAGTTCCACATTTTACAGGTGCGTGGCAGAAACGTTCGTATAAAAGGGGTCGTGGTAGACACCCAAGGCTTTAGAAAGTGCGGGTGGAAATTGAGCCGCCGACGAGTGGTGCGATTCAAGAAAGTAGACGACGGCACCAAGTTAAATAGATTCATAGCGAACTAAAACAATCTATGGTCTTTGACAACGTTTTTTAGTTTCTGGTTAGGGTATAAATAAATTCACAGGTCTCTTTTTCTAGATTTTCTCAATATCATTTTCAGCTCAATTCCGTCCACTGCTGGGTATACTGGGCCACTGGGCAGACCTGATGGTCGGATGACATCGTTAAAACGGCGGGAAGACTGTGAACAAGGGAAGCCAAGAACCGTTTAACAATAAATTATAACCCCAATTCAATTACTGGCAGCTAAGGAACCACGGGAAAGGGTTAGGCAGGCTATTCTTTTAAACCATTTGAGTAATTGGCTAGAACTGAAATTAATGAAACGCCTTTTGTGAGCCATAAATGAAAAACGGCTACCTTTTTTGTCGCTGAGTCTTAGGGCTCTGCTGCGTGACGCAGACGTACGCGGCGGATGAATATCCATTGCTCGTTATGAAGTTAAAACCTCAGAAGTAAAAACACAAATTACCAAAACACGTATTTTTGACCATTTGCGTATTTTAATGGTTCTGTACGCGAATGACCTAATCAAAACCTACCGAAAACGTGAAAGGCCAAAGTTACTATTTTTTAACTTTTCAAAATGTCCACTTTCTAAAAAAGACCACTTTTACAAAATGTCAAAGCGGCAAATTATTTTAGGTCTTATTAATTGTATGAATTGTATAGAGGTTTTATGAGTTGTATGGACAACCATGCAATTCATACAACCTTCATACAACTCATACAAACTCCATACAACTCATAAAACCTCAAACAATTTGTCACTTTGACATTTGTCAAATGTCTACTTTCCCTAAATGAAAAGGGTCGCGTATTTGGTGGTCTACTACGTCTTTGGTGTTATGCATTTGTGGTTTATACAATATGCGAGTTTGGCGATCTGCGTATCTCTCTTGCGCAGGCGACCCCACAGAAAAACGGTTAAGCGGTTTACCTATAGTGCTCTAACCTCAGTTGGTCCCATAGAGTCTTTTCATTCTTATAAGAAACAGGATCGATTGACAACATAAAAAGTAAATGTGAGAACTCCAAAGTTAGGGAAGGTCTCTTAAAAACGTTTTCCTGTAGCTACAACGGTTCAGGTAGCTGCCTTTACTGCCCTGTATAACGAGACAGTTTTTTCAGAGCGGATCGTAAAATTCCCATGATCAGAAATGTATCTGCATGAAACAAGAAATGTGCTTGCTTTAGAATTATAAGATTACGTACCGGTGTAATAGGCGACAATGTTTACTTACCAAGCTTACCTTTCATGGGCTCGCAAGACAAATGGATCCAATTCTTCACAGGTTGACGGACGCGGGCGGATTTTTATAGGGTTATATCTAACAAATTTGTTTCGGTACGGTCGGCTGGCTGTTGTGCCGATAATTTACCGACAACTTTATTTATGTACAGGATTGATACTGATGGTGCTTTCGGCTTTTCATTCGGTTTCTAATTTATAAGGATATTTACAACCAGCGAGCTTTCCTCGCTGTTTTGTAAAATGAGAATGAATCTATCCCATGAATCTTAAATTCGAATCTCAAATTAGAATAGCTATGAGTTTCGAATTTAAGCTCCGAAACATAATCTTGTTTCATTTTATATTTTAATTTTGTTTTCTTTATTGCAGGAAAGATTTCCTTATTAAAACAGCTTATTAATTTTACATAGGAATTGCACTTTGAGTACCTAATTGTGTGCTAAAATAAGATTCCACATAATATCATAATCAGCTAATTAATATCCCCACTGTTGGGGCACAAGGCCTCCTCTTGCACAATCAGGTGGACCTCCCCACCTGATCCACCGAGCGGGCCCAATGCTGGTTGATGGATTTCACACGCCTTTGATCTTTTTAAATTTCCTCAGACATGCAGGGAGCAGTCGGTAAATGTACATAAGTCTTCGAAAAATCCGAAGAACTCATTGGTACATGGCATTATTTCGAAACCCGGACCTCCAGCTTAGGAGTCCGGTGTCCTAGCCACTAAACCACAGACGCTCTTAATATATCACACTATCAGATCACATAATATATTACACTATATTTTTTTAAATAACAACATTAGCGATTGGAAAGAAGGACAGAAAGGTGATTGGGCGGTTTCCAAGCTTGAACTCACTTTTTTTGTTTTCACCTTCAACCAAACATAGTACGTTTGATAGACCTAGAACTAGACAAGGATATTTCATAGTATAATGTAGTTTAGGATACGAAAAAAGTGAATTCCACGTGATTTAACTATGGTTGGTCGTCTAATGTGGTACATCAAGGACAGGTTTGTTTACATTATGGACAAGTTCTATTGAACCCGACTTTAGATCACATTAGATGATCAATCATAGTTTAATATTCAATTTTTTCGTATCCTAAACTACATTATACTATGAAATATTATTATTGATAATTTATTAAACAATAGACATAAACAATATGGTAGTTATTTACATTACGAATAAATTTGATTGAGTTCGACTCTATCTATTAATAATCTATTAATAATCTTTATTACACACATATAAAACAAAATACAAACAAAATACTTAATAAACGAAAAAATGAAATATGTATAAATGGTGTAGCATAACTCGTTTCGAGTTTTCTCCCTGCTAACCATCGGGATAGAGAAAGGTGATAGATTCGAGCAGGCAGAGTATGTGTACATGTGAATAATCATATATATATATATATATATATATAAAATATAAACAAAATATATACATAAAATATATCTACTGAGATAATAATAAATATTTTACTTATGGTTGTACTTTTTACTCAAGTAGAGCCAATGGATAACTCTAGTGCTATAAGGTAGATATTTACTTTTCCCACATTTTACTGAATACCAATATCCGATATTACTACCTAACCACCATTAACCGGATATTGGGTTTTGGTCGTAATGGGGCATGTCCATTTACCCATTTAGTCAAAAAGAAAAAAGATTAGACGCTGCGATACTTCGAACGAACCTTTATAGCAACTATAAAACCGGTATTATGTGGCGAGTAAAATTGCACCAGCTGCAATTAAGTATCATAGGAAATTGATGACTTAAAATACATACCTACACAGAATATTAAAGAAATAAGGATAAGTTATTGAGGAAATAGGTACCTACATTACTGAGTAAATATTAATATTATATTACCTCACACCTACATCACCTACAGGAAATGGTTGTGGATAGGGCACACCTTACGTCGCCCAAAAAACATCGCCTACGCCTCCTTGAACTGGCAACCTACAGGAGGATCTCGCAAACGGGAAAGACCCAGGGCTACATGGAAACGTAGTCTTCAAAAAGACCTGGATGCGGCTAAAGTATCCTGGGAAACCATAGAGTCTGCGGCATCGGACAGAGCGCGGTGGAAGAATACTGTCTCAGCCCTATGCACCACTAGGTGTTCTAGGACCTGAAGAAGAAGAAGACATCACCTTCATACTACATCACCCTAATGGACAAGATCCGCAACACAGCGATCCGACAACGAACTGAAGTCCTAGACGTGGGAAAGCGGGTTGCGACGCTAAAGTGGCGATGGGCGGGACAATTGGTTGGACGTGGTGATGGCCGGTGGACCAGAGCCCTCACTGAGTGGTGGCCAAGGTTGGGGAATAGAGGAGTAGGTCGTCCAGCAGCTAGATGGGCGGATGACATCACCAACGTCGCATCGAAGATCTGGATGCGATTAGCACAGGATCGTATAGGGTGACACAAAAGAGAGGAGGCTTATACCCTGCAGTGGGACGACATGGGCTGATGATGATGATGACCTATGTAAAAGCATTTTTAATAGCAATGTATCGGAATTTTGAATAACGTTAGTATTTAGGTAAGATTGCAAATTTTTATAACAAGGAATTTGTATGTTGATTTTAATTGGTCTGTTCAGTTGGTCGGAGTGGAAGACCCGCGTAGTACTAATAATTTCCTTGGTTTATAAGGCTCGACTCCTGAAATTCAAACTCAGAATTTTCCCAAAATTCGAACTAAGATTCAGTTGAAAATTTTGCTGAATATGACCAACTTTTGTATTGTAAAGATAGACAATTGATGCCGGCTGTAAATGTATTGCAGGGGTAACAGATAAAAACTCAATAAATTATATACATACATTTAATTGATTCTCTATTGTATATTATATTTATATATAATTTTAGCGACTTAACAAAATTGCAGTTAGGTTGCAATTGTTTCCTTAAAAATAAACAATGGAACACTTATTAAAATTCACAAATTAACTACAATTAGTACATAATGTCAATTTTGAATATATAACATAGAAGAATTTGTAAAAAATATGTCTAGAATAACATACATACATACATGAGCGAAGAGAGTCAGTTACCACATAGGTCATAGGGAATTCAACAATCATAACTACGTTATTGATAAAAGGTACTTGAAACTGTAAGGTAAGGTATTATAGAATAATAATTTGATGTGGTAGGTTAACTCTCACACCAGAGAATTATAATTCAATTGCATTTATTTAAGACATTCACAACAATATAGTAGAAATAAGAGGGAATTTATAAACATTTTTACATACTTATATAGTTCTGAGAATTTGAGATGCAACAGTATTATAATAAGAATTATATTTAGATATGACTACGAGATATGCTAATAATAATGAGATAGTGAATAAGTCATTCGTTGTCATAAGATTAGATCCTAAAGACAAAAGTTCTAGTAAACGTTTGAGCCTTGAAAATGTTCTTGAAAACGATGAAATCGATAGTCAAAGGTTGCAGTAAAATCACATATTGATCCACTATTTAAAAGAGAAATATGAATTATCCTATATTCTGAACACACACACGTAAAATTATAACGTTATCGGTACAAGTGTCTTCCACACAGACATTTGAAAGCCTAAATAAAATGAATCGTTTGTAACATCGCAGCTATACCTGCCCATGTGAAAGAACTCAAGCCCACTCATCGCTCTCAAAATTACATCTATTTTATTCTTTGATGACATATACCTGAAAATACAGCAACAACCTTTCCATTTCTGTATCGTAATCAAAATTATCAGCCCCGCAATCATACGCGCGATTTTACATAACTGCATTGACTGCAGCTGAGCTATATTTCCTTGGCAGGTACCGTATCTACACGGATATGTCATCAAAGATTTTGTCAATGGAATGTTCTGCCTCAGTATTTTAGCATTGTCTTCCCACGCTTCCTGTGGGGTTCGAATGACGAGTGATTTAGAAGCTGGTCCTGCCGAATATGAAGTTCCCTGCAGCACTCGGGTCTTCGGTCGAGAAGTACTCCTTCCACAATTCTTGGAACTCGTCCCAAGAGACGTTAGCTTTACCCTGTTGAATAAATTTGGCTATATTTTCTTGGTATTTACTGAATAATACCTTTTGGGTGTACAAATGTTTATGTATGTTGGGAATTGGGAATGTGACTTATAACTTTAGGAATAGTATATTTTTCATAGCGACAGGAATTCCCAAGCGCTGTGAAGTTTATACAGGTGTAATAAAAACCAATAAAGGTATCCACTACTGAACAACTTTCACTTTGGGGCCAACTCTGAAATCGCCAACAAAATATCAGCTGTTTCATACATTTCAGTCGTGTAGGTATTGAGCTTATGTATGGTACAGCCATGAAGCAAGTAGCCAATGGAATACTGATAGCTGCATTTCTTCCTACAAACGTTGAGCGAAAAATGTGAAGGGTAGCGGAGGGAAGAGCGCGGCTATGGCAATGAAAAAACGAGACAATGCTATACAATTAAGCTCATGAAAGAAAAAGGCGGCGACAAAGACATCAACGAGCTCGCTTTAACTCTGATAAGCGTCTAGAGAATATAAGAAATATACTGCTAATGTTCGGCGCGCGCGGGTCACCCGCATCGGCAGTCAAGTGGTTCTATACTATTGATAGAGACAGCTTATATTTTTTGCGAATCCAGACTTGGCTCCATAGCGAAAGTTTTTCAGTTATGGATACTGAACACACCCCTTTCGGCTATATATATATATATATATATATATATATATATATATCGGTTTTAATATCCTCTCTATGACTAATACCTATATTATTTATCATTGTTGGCCGACAAGGGCGTTAACTAACCCGATGGTCAGACCAAATTAGGAAGCTATCAATACCGCCATTCCCCAATCAATACCTCCCTACTACATGCCGAAGACAGTGACAAATGGAGGAAATGGATGTACAATTATGCGCCATGTCTCCAGATACACGACATTATGTACATGACTTTCAGCAATGAAGAAGAAAAAAGACTTAGAACACTATTCTATAATCAAAATCCAAGATTCCCAGACTCAAATTAGTTATAGAACAATATTGTAAATTTCACAGTTGAATTAAGTACCTCTTACAAGTTATGACTCGCGTAAATTTCCCTTCAGTATAAGTTAGTGATTTAATTTTCTACCCGGAATAAAAGTAGCTGTGCGTATTATGGCTGCGTAGAGGCTCTGCCGAAACCTTTTTGGGGTTGTAAAGTCTTATTATTACGACTATGAACATAGAGGCCTATATGAAGCTGAAATATTAATTGGTTTTATTATACTAAATTGGTGGAAGGTTTATGGTTATTGATGTAATTCTAATTGTAATTAAGCAGTTTTCTACCTAATAATGAGATTTAAATATTTTACTTAGGTCTTGCGTCGATCTAAGTAAAGGCCGACCAGGCTTCTTATAATACAGTGCGCCATATTGCAGAACTTTATGTGAACTAGGTACGAGTTATAAGTTAATGTGTATGTCTGTCTGTCTGTGACATCATAACTCAACAACCGATGATCCGATTTGGACGCGGTTGTCGGGAGAGTTCTTAGGCAAGTCTGTTAAAAATTGGATCAAGGACTTTCAAGATCTTGGAGATTGTTTTATGTCAGATGGGATATCTGGAACGGTAACAGGTGGTTCGAGTTCAAGCTCAAATCTTTAGGACCAAGGTACCCACATAGGGAACCACGAGGATTTGATGATGACTAGGAAAAAGTAAGAGGATCTCCACAATGTTAAGTCGGAGGTTTCTTAAATTTTAAAATACCTTCGCCATCTTGTTGAACGCGACTCTGCACTCCTGAGGGTCGATGCCGTAGGAGGAGCAGACTGTGGTGAACTCGTCAGTATCGATGGAGCCGTCGGCACTAGCGTCTTCAAGTTGGAACATGAAGTGGCAGTAGAGCTGCTGCCACTTGAGGGCGGCGGACGGGTTGTGGGCGTAGTCGTTCCACATCGAGATCCATTCTTCTACTGACACCTGGATGAGAGAGGGACCGCTAAGTATTTTTTAAACATTAGCATTGTTTTACACATTAACAACATTCTTCATTAACCGCTTGCACTGGGCTAAAACGCCTGTGCTAGGAGTGGTCCACCATAATAGATAGACCATTATAGTGTATGTTAGATTCGACCCGGCAACGCTTGCGCCGCAATATCGTGGCCTAACTTGACTTGGATCAAAAATGAAGACCGTATATTGTTAGGGATTTTGCAGGAAGGAACGAACGCGCGCTCGCCCCTTAGCGGGAGGGAGACAAATGTTTGTTTTTATTTTATTTTTGATTTCATTGGGCAATCAACTCATTTAGAATTGTCAAACGAACCTGGCTGGCTTTTTTTTTTTTTTTTTTTTTTGGTAACGGGGGGGAAATCTTCGAAAGATACCCAGCCTCCTGGGGGAGAGACTGGGTTATGTGAGATTTCCACTCACTAAAACCCCCTCGATGGCCGGCCTCGTGCTAATCGGAGGGCTCCGGGATCTCCAGTGGAACGCACCGGTGCCCTCCTAGTGGCTGGCTTACCCCCAATTCAAGGTAGGATACAGAGACAGGGTGATGAGGGTAATGAGGGTAAGTAGGTGTTGGTAAAACTATCTGTCAACTACAAGGGTTCTTAGTTATCAAAATATTGACCATTACAACAGTGAGTTTTACCCTTTTATCATCTATATAACTATGTATTAAGTTTGTCTTTAAAATGAACAAATGATTTAAGCCAATAAATTTTATCAAGCATTATGTCTTCTTCTTCTTCAGGTCCTAGAACACCTAGTGGTGCATAGGGCTGAGACAATATTCTTCCATCGCGCTCTGTCCGATGCCGCAGACTATATGGTTTCCCAGGATATTTTAGCCGCATCCAGGTCTTTTTGAAGACTACGTTTCCATGTAGCCCTGGGTCTTCCCCGTTTGCGAGATCCTCCTCCATCAAGCATTATGTACTAGATGTAATTTCAGTTTCACGAATTTCAATTTAAAATACGTGCTCGTATCTTACCTGCTCAAGCGTGTTTAATTTACAACCGCTAAGGGTCAACAGTACAAAAACCTTTGTATATAATTCAATTAATTTCTAAAAAAAATTTGTGCCTTCCCAAAAATGCCTACTCCAAACAAATGCTTATGTAACAAACTGAAGTTCGCTTTTATGGCGTTAAATAAAAAAGGTCGGACAATACAATAACCGAATTAGTCAGCAAAAATCATGAATGTAAAAAGTAACAGCCGCTGCCGGAATGGAGGCAGTGTTAATTCTCCTCCTCTCCTCCTACGGCACCCGCCACGCCAACAGGCTCCGACCGCTCTCGCACTCCCTCGCAAAGACCTCCAAAACCGTCCAGGCTATGGTACCAGCAGTGTACGATAGATTTCCCGGTGATGTCACTGGCGCCCCAAGCTCATTTGTTTTTAAAAAGAAGTTACGAGATTGGTTTGTCAAGCAATCGTTTTACTCATATGACGAATTTCTAGAATTAAAATTAAATTAATCATCGCAATAGGTACCTATCTTTACAATAGGTACCTACTATTATAATATATTGTGTATTTTATTTTAATTTTATTCATTAATCTCAATTATTTTTTTAATTGGAAATTATATTTTTTTTAATTATTGACATACATAACTATGTGTATGGTGTATTGAAAAAAGATCTGTAATGACGTGTAACTGATGTTATCAATAAAGTATTGTATTGTAAATTGTTAATTAAGGCCATTTTAGGGCCTCCATTTTGTTAATGTGCGCACGCGGTGAACGGACACAAATCTAACTAGTGACGCCCTCTTCTCTAGAAAGATGATGTGAGCACTGCCAGCGAGCCAAAGGATTTGTGCAAATGTATGTTTGAAATTTTAATGTCCGAATAATAAATGGAAAAATACTCACATCTTTCGGTTTATTTAGAAAACTTTTCTAGCGAGCAAACTACATAGGGTGAATTTCAAAATCTTTGTGAACGGTTATACATTGCTGGTTATATTATTATGAAGTTAAAACGTCAGCGAATGTGATTGTCGTGAAAGTGTGAACTTCAGCTTTCATCTTACTCTTCCTCTCTATACCCGCAATTAAACCGGACAGACACCGGTTTCCTTTTGACAACTTATGATACTGTTTCCTTCTCGGGAGTGGACTTGTTTCCTCCATAAAATAACCGAATTAGTCTGCAGAAACTCTAATAAAGCACCCTACACAGATAACGGGTCGTTCCAGTTCTGGCGTTCCTAATTCCGCGAAGCTAGTAAAAATATTGTTTTTTTTTAACTTTCAGTATTTGCAATTTGTGTATGGTATACTGGTAACAATGGAACCTGTTTAATTTAAATTGCATTGTTTATATAAGTATCTGACCTAGTTATTTATATAAGTATCGTATGTGACCCGCCCCTTATAATAGAACAGCGTTTCTCAAACTGAAAATAGGCCGACCCCATCAAAATTTTCATTCCGACAACGGAAACGAGAGTAAAAATATCGTGGGCGTAAAAAGTCGCTCGCAAAATTAAACACAGGTGACGCTTGTGACAATTTTTATACCCTTTGTGTTGAAAGTGCTCGTATACTCGACTTTGTAGGGGTGATCGCAATTAACATGACTTGATGGCTATGGAGTTTGTATACAGCGGGATACAGAGGGACTTTAAAAAGCTATATTACGGAAGTTAGTGTGAGAACATTCTTAAAATTTTCTCTATCTTTAGTGACTACCGATTCTACTAAAAACCTACTCCTGGGTAAGTTCTGGTAAAATACCCGTTTTTAACGGGTAAAAATCGATAGAAACTCTTGGTTTTCAAAACTATTTTTTTATGTACAAAATAAACGGGGCGGTCCAAACTTTTTTTGATCTTATATCGGATCAGAAATTGAACCATATATCCGGATGTTGAATGTCGGACCGGATATCCGGTTGTTGGACCAGATATCCGATCATTCGGTCTCCGGTCCGATAATGTGCAATAAAGTCTTATTAGACAACGATCTTATGAAACTGACGTGAGCACGCAATTATAGACTTTAGGGTGGTAAACATATTCTGACCACTACTGTACATAGAATACAGTAGATTTTTTTACTAACCTGGCCATCCTTGTTGGAGTCAGCTCTCTTCCGGAGTCCGTCCCATATCTTGATCATAATCTCGTGTGTTTCTGTGTGTTTTGCATCTCCAGGCTTCCATCCTCGGAGACTGCAAATTTTCTGCAACAAAATGAATATAAATATAAATTTTACTACGTATACCTAATTACGTAAGACACATATGTTTTAAGGTGCAACGTTATGAATCGGTTTCCATACAAGAGATTTTCTCATTCATGGCATATTCGTGAAATTTTTACTGAAATATTATTATCATTAGGTCAATCATGATGTTTTACTGTGGCAAATAAAAAATATAATAGTATATTACAATTAATTTTATTTTAATGTTTATTTACTGTAGAGGAAGCAAGAGAGGCGTGCCAAGACAGACATTCGTGGCGCTCCGTTCTCTCTGTCTGTCCCGCAAGGGGCATAGCTGACAATGAAGGAATTTATGTTTATTTTCTACTAATATTACAGTAAAATATGCTACAAATATGTAATTTTCATTAAATATGGAGAGCAGACGAGCAAATAGACCACCTGATGGTAAGTGGTCACCGTCGCTCATAGATATCTCACCTCACTGTATTATTAGAGGGTTTTCGATGCGCTGCAACCAGTACGACATATTACTAAAATAATTTTAATATATATGGAAACAGAGTCGTAATGTTGGATCACTATTTCTCTATTTGGAATCTGTATGATAATAAATAAGCAAACAAGTATTTATTACCTATTTTACTTATGTCATTATCACTGAAAAGCCTTCAATATTAACTAGTTATACCAAAAATGCTTCGCCGTAGCAGTGCTACGACGTAACACGTAGATGTGTAAATAATTAAATCGGCTAGTAGGTAGCTAATAATAGTATACATATACTCGTAAGTACTGATTCATAATAAAGAAATGAATATGACAAAATATGGCGCCGCTTCCGAGGCTAGCGGTTATCACCAATTCGCTCATTCTTACACGATCTAATATGACGATAAATCGTCCAGTACAGTGCTACAAGGATCTTTTGGCGAGTGGCAAAAATCGGAACTAACGCCGCCATTCTTGAACAAATGTCCTTTATGATAGTTCGCTGTACAAAAAGTGATACCAACGCCCCCTTGTCAATGTCATCCACGGCCAAAAGTTCATTGTCGAACTGTATATCGCAGGCCGCGCCTGTGTGGGACAGACTTAATTGTTGATTGGTGGATTTCACACGCCTTCGGAAACTTTTAATATCCTCAGATATGCAGGTTTCCTCACGATGTTTTCCTTCACCGTTAGAGCAGTCGGTAAATGTACTGAAAAAATTCACTGAGTTTCACTCAGTGATTTTTTTCAGTATATTTACCGCCACTAATTCACTGAGATTCACTTAGTGAATGTTTTCAGTACATATTCCGCCGCATATCTGAGGAAATTAAAAGTTTCCGAAGGCGTGTGAAATCCATCACTCAGCACTGGGCCCGCTCGGTGGATGGCCCGTATTCCCTTGTGCAAGGGTAGGCCTGTGCCCCAACAGTGGGGACATTAATAGGCTGATGATGATGATACATGTTATAAGGTTGGTTTAATTACTTTCACTAAACTAAAAATGCTTATCAAAGCCCGCATTACCTCTATAGCCAGCTCAAAGTCTTTCCTTTCTATTGTTCCACTTTGATTAACATCTGGAACAAAATAACCAATTTACAATAACAGCAATGTAATATGAACGCAGCAGTTTAATAAAAAAAGTTTATAAGTGGTAATATTAGTCAAAATACTTTACCGAAGAAAACATTGAAGACGTACAGAAGTTTTTTCCGCCTGAATTCCGAGACAGACATTTCAACTGCAACAAAAAAAAACAACTTTTTTACGACTTCGAGGGTTACACCTCTTACAATCTTTCTTTGACATAAAGAGGGGAGGAAAGAATGTATCCAGTTCTTAAAAGCTCACTTATACAGAGTATAAGGAAAAATTTACGAATATGAATCTTTAAAACCTTCAAAATATTTTATATAAGTACTGGTTATTTTAATAACAGACAATTATTACCTAGTAGATAATGTCACGTGTCTATAATTGAGTCCATAGAATTGTATAAATGATATAGAACGCTCAACTCTCACTGCAATAACTACATGGACTTCTAACTGCTTTATCACCAAAAAGGTTAAATATATATAATATAATATTTCTTTGGTTATAGAAAGTTCACGTGACGCACTCGTGTATCTATAACACTCGCCAACAGCCCGTGTTGCAAAATAACATACGTAACCGGAATTTGGCTAACTTTTTGCTAGATGTTTTGGCTAGCTTTTTTTGAACTTTTCATAGAAATCGGTCGTTCATATAACATGTTCGTTCAAAGGTAAATACAGCTAGTTTTACGTAACCCTCGCCATCAGAATATGGTGAGACTCTTTTAAATTCGGGAAAGCCTACCCTTACGCGCCTTTGACATAGTTTACTTTCATACTTTAATGAGTTTTAAGAGTACATAATTTAAAAACTACAGCACACAAACATTGGTACTTCATCGTGCCATTTGAATTTTTAAACCCCATTCGGCGGAACACACGTTGATGCATTGACGTACGACTTTGCCACTTTGTATGAGTAAAAGTCGTGCCTTAATACTAGAGCTGCCACTAGCAGGGTAATTTTGCAGCAAAATTGCCGAACGTTGCTTTTAAAGGTTGCAAGTTTCGTTAACAAGGTAGCAACATCTATACAACGTTGTAGAAGTGACGCAGCAAACTTGAACTATATAATATAATATAATATATAAATAAAATCTTTATTGAAAAATTTAGTATGCAGTGGTTGTACAGCGTGATTTCTTTCGAGCACCTGACCTCTAAACTAGGTGGAAACTGTGCCTTAGAGGCCAGTGATCCTCTATATAGCGGCTTCATTATCAACCAGCGTGAGTGACGTGTACATGTGCCTGGGGTTGTGTTTGAGGATGTGTGAGTGTGGGGGAGAGAGGGTGTGTTAGGGTGAGGGTGTGTGCGTGCGTGTTGAAAAGTGGTAGGGTGTGTTTGTAATCATATGAGCAGGAATTTCTGTATGACTGGTCTAACGAATATTATTCAATAATGCCAAGCAGGTGTTCGGTTTCCTCATACGTAAGTTCTTGAAGCCAATTTTGAACTATACTTTTGAATGTGTGTTTATTTAGGGAGTATATGCCGATTTCCTTGTTAATTCTATTATACAGTCTGGAGCTAGTGGCGTTATATTGACGACTTGCAAAAGTAGTTTTACATTGCACCGGAGGACAGCGTTTGTCAAGTGAAAGTACCCCTACTCTAATGTTTTTTTGCAATAGTGCCCTGTAAAAGTTATAGCAACGTATTTTATAGCAATATTAAAATTTACCCATTCAAAATCTAACATAATGTAACAAAGGAAAGTTATCACATTTTTCAGATTCAGAGTATATACAACGTTGTAGAAACGTCCCAGCAAGTTTGAAAGCACGTTTGAAAGCTACGTGAGACTTTATAAAAATCAAATCGTATGTCACGTGAAGTCGCTACGATTTTCATCACCGTGTGTTAAGCGCCTAAAGCGCCTAAACTCTCGTCGAAGTTGCACGAAATTGGCCGAGCACAAGAGCGTAGAGAGGCGCTTCGTTGTACTTCGTGACACCTAACTTCGCTTCGGATGACTTCCGTTCCGTGTCGGTTTGGACCAAGCTTAGACTCGGCGCTGGAACCGGTGCATGTAGTTCAGCACTGAAGGTTTTGTGCCGCGTGATCGATGTCCTCGCGACCGTACTCTATCTCGGTTTACTTCTGCCGAGAACTTTAGCGTGGCACTTCAGCAAGAGTGTAGAGGGGGCTTAAGACTAAGATTGGACGACGCAACAGTATTGGCAATTGGCAAGCAGTAAGTGGCAGGAGTCGCATTCAGAAAACGTGCCCTGAATAACAGATTAGGAGGTTGGGAATTTCAGACCTGTACGCTCCGGAACATGCCAATAGGAAATGGCACATAAATAAATGTGGCCAGTAACGTGAAGCTTCTTTAGGTTCGCCCATTGCGTGAACATGTTACTATGTTTGGAAGGTAATTTAAGGGATCCATACCTTGAAAGGGAAAACGGAATCCTGCTGTTGTCGGTACTCCGTCCGTCCGTCTGTCATGCTGGTACATACTTACATACATACGCTCTCACGTCCAATAATCCCCGAGGGGTTAGACAGAAGAACCAGTTTCCCAGTTTTCGCCGTAAAATTTGGTGGACAAACGTGAGAGAAGGGTTACGTGGTACTATTATTTAAAGCCGGCACCACATGAACGAAGCACGAACGCCGCGAAGGTGTTTTTTTATTTACCTACATCTAAACCCGCGTTTGACTTCATCTCATCTGGTGGTAACTTACGATGAGCTTGAAGAAGGAGCACACGGGCTTAGTAAGTTCTGGTTCTTTTAAAAACACATCAACGCTCCGGCGTTGAGGTTTGTCGTCCGTCAAATGTCTTCGCTCCGGCGAAGACATTTGACGGACGACAAACCTTATTAGAAGGGTGGTCGCTAGCCAGGCGGACCCTGAATAGGTCCTTCCACCAGCAAGTCACTCGTATTAGCCTCGTACGACACGCTTTATGCAGTGCCGATACTGATATTCTAAATCCGTCCCAAACACGGAAAAAAATCTACATTCCTGTTCGCGAGCGTACTCGTCCCGCGTTCACGTTCACACTGCGAATGTGCAGCAACATTTATGTAATAAAAATGTTAAAACTAAATATATTTCATTATTTTTTAGCATAGGTAAATATTTGTTACAAAAAAAGCTTAATGTATATTTAAAAAATACATTATGTTCTAATAATATATTTTTTTTAAATTTAGCTTAAAAATCACTAATTTCTCGAATTCCCGGGAAACGGAGCTCGAGAATTCTCGTGACCCGAGAAATAGAAAAGATCGATAAATGACAAGCCCTAACTTGATATAATCTGATGGTTTTTCAATCGACCACAAAATACATTATTGCTGTCAATTTCACCTGCATCAACCAAGCAAACCTTCAATTTTGTTGCATAGCAATTTGTGTTGCATTGGACGGACATTTATATTGAAATGTGGAATTATTGCCTTCTATTCCTTTTTACCTTCATCGAAATCAATTATTGGCTGAATAAAAAACCGTATGACGTAAACATAACTTACGTGCACGTTTTTTCAGCAAATCATAGAACCAATACTATAGAAAACACAGGATACTTTCCACTCAGGATAGAGCACAAAACAATCTCAAACCCTGGTAAGAATTCCGTGTCTAACTATAGTCTATATAGTATATACTATTGACAATAACCACAAAATCTTAAATAATTAGAGTCTATTAAATTAAAATCGTCTCCTGTGTGTGGTAAAATTTACTTACCTATAACAACAAAAACAGGAAAATTCTCTCAATGATTAGTAAAGACTACTTCAGTATAGCTTACTGTCGATTTTTATTTTCCTTTACAAAAATTCGGTACCATAACTAATTTCATCATCAGCAGCCTTCTCTAGTCCACTGCTGGACAAAGGCCTCTTCCAAGGCGCGCCATTGAGCCCGATCTTCTGCTCTTCTCATCCAGTCGCTGCCAGCCACCTTGCGTAGATCGTCGCTCCATCTAGCAGGGGGGCGTCCCACACTGCGTTTGCCCAAACGCGGTCTCCACTCCAGAATTCGTCTACCCCAGCGGTTGTCGGTTCTGCGACAGATGTGACCGGCCCACTGCCACTTCAGCTTGCTAATATTATGAGTTATGTCGATAACTTTTGTTCTATGCTGGATCTCCTCATTTCGGATTCGATCCACCAGAGATACTCCGAGCATAGCTCTTTCCATAGCACGCTGAGCGACTTTCAATTTGTGAACCAGTCGCACCGTCAGTGTCCACGTTTCGGCTCCGTAGGTCAATACTGCTTTGACGCACTGATTTAAAACTCTTGTCTTTAGACATTGAGGTACGGGCGACGAGAAGATGTGACGTAACTTCCGAAATACTGCCCAACCCAGCTGAATTCTTCTGTCGGATTCTTTCTCGAAGTTGTTTATTTTTTTAATTTTTTTAATTTACTACTAAACCCGCATTTGACCTCGATCTCGCCTGTTGGTAAGCGACGATGAGGTCGACGATGGAGCATGCGGGTCCAGTAAATGCTTATTCACTCTGGCCTTGAAGATCCCAAGGTTGTAAGTTTCTAACTAATTTGATAGACTATATCATAAAATCACACTTAAAAAGGGAGAGCATGACGAACGAGCCCACTTTTCTTACATAGTATTTATAAAATACTTAAAGGAATTTATTTGAGCAAATTTAGCCACGTTAAGCTTCGTAATCATAATTCGTAATCCTTTAAAAAAATATTTCCGCACGAATAATCATGAAAGCAATATTTCAATCATTCGAGTTGGAATAATCCGCGAATCCGGTGATATTGCTTTTGTACTGAATGGAGCTGGAAAAAAATATTTAGACTTTTATTTATTTCTCTAAGCTGAACTACGAGTATTTTATGCAACGTAAAAAGTAATAACACTAAATTAAAAAAAAATTAAAACCTGCGATTTGCTATTGTGGAGATCCCCTTACTTTTTCCTGGTCATCATCAGGTCCTTGAAGTTCCAGACGTGGGAAGGGCTCCATGGTCCTAAAAATTTGAGCTCAAATTCGAACCATCTAGCTATCACCGTTCCAGAGATCCCATCTGACATCAAAGATACTCCAAGATCTTGGAAACCACTGATCCAATTTTTATCAGATGTAGCTAAGAACACTCTAGACAAAAATTAAAAAAAACCGAGTACAAATCGGATCATCCTTTGTCAACTTATGACGCCACAGACATACAGACAAACGTGTCAAACTTATAACCGATCGAGGGAGGGATTCCCTCGATCGGTCTGGGGTTAAAAATGTAATTTATTTCTTATTAATTATGTATTTTTTTTACTTTTTACGTTGAATAAAAGAAAGTGAAACGCGGCAACTGTTATTGACAAGGCATTGTAAAGGTTGAAAGTAATTGGCAGGTTCGTATTTTATGTTTTTTTATTTTATTTTGACCAGTAAAATGATACAAACAAATAGGATAGCATCAACAGTTTTTATGTTACGACTTTTGAAGGTAAAATAAAACGACTTCCCTGGTGTGAAACAAAAAGGATTTTAAAAGCCTAGAGAAGGGAATGGGTGAACTTTAAAACCCGAATTTTGTAGTTAGGAAAGGGCGCTAAGAGTAAAACAAGAGTAAGGGTAAAAAGGTTTTACAATAAAATCAGGCAATCTAAAAAAACTATTGAGAAAGAAAATTCTCATTAGATCCGTTATAATTTTTTAAACATATCTAAAAAGAAAATTCTCACTAGATCCATCATGGAACTGGTCAATGGATCTACTGAGAATGATCGATAATTAAGAGTATAAGTATAGAGAGAGTATATTTGGTGTAGAGACTCTTGGTCCTTGGGGCCCTGGAGTTTGGTCACTGTTCCGAGAGCTATCCAAGCATCTATTTGATGCTACGAGGGACCCAAGAGCTAGCGGATATCTCGCCCGAAGGATCAGCATAGCGATCCAGCGGTGCAACGCCGCCAGCATCCTTGGTACCCTACCACATGGGCCTATTTTAAGACATGTTATAAGTAACATTTAATTTAATTTTTGTATATTTCCTCTTGTATATTATGTTTTCCTTCTGTAATTATAATATAAATAATTTTAAGTTGTAAATAAATAATATAGAGTATAATAAAAACTAACTATACCGGAATGTCAATTTGGGTCGAAAACTGCACACTTGTATATATTAAATACGTACAAACTTATATAGTACGCGACATCCCGGAATGCCGGTTTCTAGTACGAGTACCAGTACTAGAAACCGGCATGTCGCGTACTATATACTCGATATACATATGTGTGAACACAATTTTAAACAATAAAATAAAATAGAATGTCAATGAAATAAGTAAGTATAACATAATGGTAACTGCCAACAATCATTAAAGATAAATGAGTAAAAAGTTTGTAGTATCCCGCATTAAAATGAAAATAATAAAACCTTACCATGACGCATTTTAACCCATATGTTAAGTAAGCCAGCTTACTCGAAAGTAAATGAAACTTGGGTCCGAACATACTATTAAGTCCTTAAAACAATTCGGGGCCCGTCCGACCCGTGATTGGGCACACCTGGCCGGGTTTATGGACTTAACGGACTTATTCCAAGTTAACTTCGTGTAATTAATCAAAATTATCTTTAGCCTGAAGCTGTTTATGCCGCTTACGTGTTTGTGACGCTTTCGGTAAGCCTTGTCGCGTCGCAGCTTTTCTATATAAGTTTTCTCTCTGGATTTCTATTTTAATGTTTTCTACTGAAAGACTGAACTATTATTTTGATGTTTTTAATTAATGGTAGGTAAGATATAAAGAAAATTTAATTTATGGAAACGGAAAGATCTTTCGTTTGTTTGTTTATCTTTGCGGCATATTACTGTTATTATTTCTCAAATATATTATTAATTTTAAGATGTTGTGAAGAAATCCTAATACGAGCAATTTCAACGTAAAATTTTCTTTTATGGCAGTAGGTAAACTTTATAGTATAAGCAGTAAAATAATTATTTGCCGTCAAAGGCGTGCTTTGACGTTATTTGACGTGTGGTAAACCCGCTAATACGGGAGTGCGGGTTCCGGGCGTAATTGTTTGATTTTAGACGGAACGCGCTTTTGAATAATTTACCTCATACCTACAGAATAATGATATACACACATGCGAGTAGGTAGGGGAAACAACTATGGTTGCCCACAGAGAACATTTCACAAAACACTAGAAAACCAATTTGGCAATTTTCTCGAAAATCACGTTTTGCACTTAGAATCGGCTGATTCCCTCATATCAGGGCAGTATTTTCAAATGCCTCTAGTCACGAACCGTTCGATTATAAACGTTTCGGTAAAGCCACCAATCGATCAGTCTGCTCATATGTGTTTTAGCGTGGTGTTAACATAATACGATGTGCAGTTAAAGTTGGATTGATACGAAAACGTAACCGCTGCTTATTTTTTCCAATTAAGCAGCGGACAATCATAGTAAAACAGTGGAATTGGGCTCCAGACCTAGTGGGATCGTCCACACAGACGTGGAATAGTAGGGAAATAAAAAGATAGACATTTTACAGCGTGTAAACAACATAAATAAAACATCAGCCTGTAGCCGACATCTGCGGTTTCGCTCGTGGCATCGTTTCACACAGCTTCACAATTTTGGGAATAGACATTTAACATTGTACCTACTCACTGTGTACTAATTACCGGCTTGAATTACGGTAATACGGGTATAATTGCCCGGTAACACGGTAAATTACCGTTTACGGTAATTTAGTGAGAGTTGCCACTTCGCTAGTTTGGATGTTAGGAGCTAGTTTAAGTGAATAATGGTCTTTAAGTTTTGAAATACAAGTAGCTTAAAACTAAAGTTTTAAAAGAGAACGACCGTTGCACTTGAAGCGAAGTACTGGCGCAAGGAATGACTAGTAGAATAGAATGGAATAGAATAGAGCAGAGCAGAGCGGAGCGGAGTAGATCAGAGCAGAGCAGAGTGGAATCGAAAAATGTTTATTTGTTAACTGCAGCACATCTGCAATTACAATTACGGTGAGTACTATATAATATATTATACAATTTATATTTTTATACAGCTAAAATATTATGTGGACAGCGCACATGCTGCAGCACCAAATAGACCCCAGCTCTGAATAATACCATGCCTTAGAGCATGGCGCTGTTAAGTCTGCTTCAGACATTAGAGGTCGGTGGCGGAAACCAAGCGACGATAATTTACATTAGTATTTGCATCAACGTTTATACAAGCAACTTGCACCGTGTAAACACTTGTGGAAAGTAGATGCCAAGCTGTCATACGAATGTAATTATTGCGCGGCTACGCAATATGAATGATCGAGTTCGTGCTAGTGACTGTACAAGTTCCATTTTACACGATGCGCAGTAGCTTGCACGCAAGTCGAGTGAGGTTAAAGAGCGTGGGAACCAAAATTAATGTAAAATTATGCGAAATAGTCGACAAACATGGACATTTATCTGTGAAATACCTTAAACAAGAGCAACAGAGGAGAAATACCAAATGACATGAAAAAAATATAGAATTCCGCTCGCGATATATTTCAAATTTTACTCAAATGATTAGATTACTTGTAGCGCCCTAACTCGTAGCAGTCTCGTAGCTGGAATACGTAGCACCTGTGTATATTTATGGTCCTGTAAATTTCTTCACATTTTACTTATATCATTCGAACAAAAAAGCTGCTTCTTGCGCAAGTACTAGCATCGTTTGCAACGGGCGAAGGATGAACGAGTGACGAGGAGTTACAGGATCTCAAAACTCTTCTTTAAAGTTAGTAATTTATGTGTAAAAGCAACTTAGTGGGTATTACTGCTAGCGATAGCTACGCCGTAGTACGGCCAATGTAGCGATAATTTGTAGCGCCCTATCTCGTAACAGTATCATAGCTCAAATATGTTTTATTTAATTACTGTTTTTGAATAGATTTTATATTACTTATACTAAAATTGGGAGTTTTCAGAATAGGAAATTAGGTAGGTATATTCCTTTATTTCCATTGTTACTGTCAGTAGTAGTTAGGTAGATATCAGATTTTTTTTCTAGCTTTACGATATATAGTAAAGTACGACAAAGTACGTAGATACATAAAATTTTACACACTAAACTCATTACGTTCTTCAGATTATTAACACTTAACACCCACTCACCCTACACTACAGATGCACACTTACATCATTACACACTCCCACACAACCTAACACACCCCCACCCATACTCACTCTTTACTAAATTCCTTTATGATTAAATTTTCCAAATTCCTTTTAGGTTAAGAATATAATTTGTAATTTGCTTGCACAGAAAGTGCGACGGAATCCCGACTTACAAGATACAGGTTTTCGACCTAGTTTGTAAGTCGGAGGTCCTTTTTTGTGTGCCCTGTAATAAGTAAATAAACTTTTTAATTTTCATTTTTCATACGCGCTGTGAATATATTTCATTTAATTTCGTTTTCTGAGTCTACACAACTTTTTAAATTAATGTTTGATCGTTATATATATCGTCTTTAATTTATTATTCAAATAAATAGATATAGGTTTTTAGTCATTACATTCAATAGTGTTTTTTCCCAACTCAATTTTGTACAACAAACAATTTTCTACTTCCTAACCATGCTGTGTTTACACGTTAAGGGTTACGACCTAGCTCATAACTTTATATTGATTTTTCTGTAATTTCTATGGTTGTAATCTGTTGTGTTTACCTAATAAATAAATTAAATTAAATTATTCTCAGTCGTTTTCCTCATTGCTGAGGGTCGTGACTCCCGTGGCAGATTTAATGGAGTGGTTTGCCATTGTCTTCCCCATTTCACTCACTAGTCATTTCAGTGTGCAGGTATCCTCACTATATTTTCCTTCATCGTCAGAGCAGTCGGTAAATGTACGAAGTCATTCGAAAAAACCGAAAAACTCATTGGTAGATGGCATTGCCTGGTTTCTAACTCGGACCTCCCACATGGGAGTCCAACGTCCTAGCCACGACGACGCCACCAACGCTCTGATTTCATCGTTATACTCATAAACATTAACAAAATTCATTCGTCAATGTTTAATGAACTACTCGTATTATTATAATGCATACTTATACGTTTGTTATGCGAACGGCTAAGGAATGGAACAGCCTGTCGGCGTCTGTATTTCCCGAAACCTACAACCTTTGGATCTTCAAGGCCAGAGTGAATAGGCATTTACTGGACTCGCTGCTCCATCGTCGACCTCATCGTCGCTTACCATCAGGCGAGATCGAGGTCAAATGCGGGTAGCAATAAAAAAATTATTTAAAAAAACGTACATACTGTGTAACGATGTCGACTTCATCGTCCATACCAACCTCCTTGCCATCAACTTCAACCTCATCGTTAGCGTTTATCTCATCTCATTTCGTGTTGGCATCTTCATTTAAATTCAAAATCATGTTCCCAAACCATTTCTAAATTTCATTATTCCATTAATTTCATTGTTTTATTTTTATTTTTACTTTTTCTCTGTATTTTGTCTCGAACGGACGTCTCCCGTTCACTTTTATTTCTTACTACCTATTTTCTGTGTTACTGTTTCTGTGTTCTTTACCTTAAAATATATTATTTATCAACAAATTCTTCTATTACTTCATCTGCGCACTGTCCTAGAACCCTGCTAGCCGGCAAAAGAAGACAGACTGTAGCAACTGTATACTTATATTTTTGTTATGCTAAAACGAGTTTTTGGACATCTATTTTACAAAAAGGCAATTTAAGATATAAACGCGTGGAAGCCTAACCTTTGAGACCGTTTAATGTAATTTACACACGATTTTCCGCGATGATAATGCTTTTAATATATTATTGTGTTGCCAGATATTTACATTTCTATTGTCTTTGGTTTAAAATTTCGTTTTCACTAAGTTATTAAGCTAACGGGTGGCTCTTATTGGCTTCGTGCGAGCACTTTTTTAAGCCAATAATAGTAGTTAATGCCGTGAAACATAGCATGTGAAATGTAGGCGAATTGGTCTAGTGGTTTTCTCTTCATCTTGGATTATCTTCGATGTCAGATGGGATCCCAGGAACATGGTAATTTTTTGAGTATCTGTAGATGACCAGGAAAAGTAAGAAGATATCCACGACCGTGTCTGGGGTTTCCTAATTTTTTATTTGGTGTTATTCTTTATAAGTAAACGAGTTTCTATAACAACTTCTGGATTCTTCTTCTTCTAGTCTTCTTCTAAATCGTTTTCTTCATTGCTGAGGGTCGTAATCATTCTAAGGAATTAATCACATAGAGCGACTCTAGTGGCAGATTTAATGGGGTGGTTTGCCATTGCCTTCCCCATTTCACACACTGGTTATTTCAATGACGATGTTTACTTTCACCGGATGATCAGTCGGTAAATGTACGAAAGTCTTTCGAAAAACCCGAAAAACTTATTGGTACATGGCATTGCCTGGTATCGAACTCGGGACCTCCCGCATGGGAGTATGACGACGACGATGCTCTTAATCTCTTCTTCTAGTAGTATCCCTCAATTATGAGGGCCGTGATCATTCTATGTAACCACATAGGATGACTCTCTTGACAGATTTAATGGGGTGGTTTGCCATTGTCTTCCCCATTTCATACTCTGGTTACATCATTATGCAGGTTTCCTCACTATATATTCCTTCACCGTTCGAGCAGTCGGTAAATTTGAAAATTCTACTTTATAATGGGTAAAATGTGGGGGTAAAGATATAGATTTATTAACGTCTCTACGGTGTTAAATTGTAGTCCACGCGAACGAAGTTGCGAGAAACTGCTAGTATAAAGTAAAATTAGCAGTTGATATATTACCGAGTCAGAACGTGAGTCTACGGTGCAATTACGTACATTACGCTTATAAGTTATCGAACGCTCGCATCGCACGTTTACGTTCGCCTTCAGTCTGAATTCACGTAACACGTAATTGCCGCCTTGGGGCTCAGCCGAAAAAGTTCTTTGTTAATAATTCAGGGTGAAAGTCTGATTTAGTAGATTGTCTAACTAGTGCGGGATCGACCAATTTGTCGCAACGCGTGTTATTTTGCAATACTAAACCGAATGTAACATGTGTTAGACGCGTTTTTTTTACATCTGCATGAAAGTAATGAAATAATAATTAAAACTGTTAGCAGTCTATACAAATGTTAATTTGATTGTTGAGTACTTCCCATCGTGGGTAATAATTCCATCACTTAGTGCGGGAATGTGGTTCTCCCCGCACAGTTTTTAGTCCATATATAGGTCAATTTTTGAGCATAATGTCCCAAAAGATTGAGTATTGTATTGTAGTAAAAATGTGTATAGAAATACTGCTACTTAAGTACTATACAATAACTGTATGCACTTACTGGTATCAGATACTTTTCTCTAATGTACTACGTATATCAAAATTTTGTAAAATTAAAGTAGTTTATGTAAGTTTTTCTTGGATTTTATAGTACATGTCGTTGTATATTATTATTTTTATCTTCTGTACCTTATTGTTTGTATGTGTGCGGTTTTGGAAATCATTTGTTTCTTTGTTAGTTTTTAGGGTGGCAGCAAGTTCTATTATGTTCTGTTTCTTAATTTGTTTGTTTTATCTGATTATTATTAATATTTTAGTTCTCTATCAAGGGTTTATTATTATTTTCTATCTAACCTGTAAGGTTTTCTCCCACTTCTGGGGGTCAGTTGAGAGCAGTAAAATAAATAAAATATATTTCCGAAAATATTAGATCACAAAAAGTGTGACGAAAATATACAAAAAAGATGAATAGTTAGTAGAGTTGTCTGTCCGTCAGGAGTTGTTCCTCTTTCCCCCTGAGGCATCCTCCAAAGTGGAGGTACTTTGTCAAAGTCCTTTCCCAATATAATCCATCAAGTTTGAAATGTAATATCTCCGGAAAATTTGAGCCGAGTATAGAATAGATAAATTGATACTGTTTTAGGCTTATAAATATTAGACCCTATAAAGTGTTCGACATTGATGACAAAGATAAACAATAAGGTTTTTAAACAAGTCTATTATTTTTAGGGTTCCGTATCCATTATCACTATTAGATACCACTATTTAGATTACCACTATTTACGTTTTTAGACATCCTAAGTTTAAGTTTGTAATGTGCCTTAAGATA
The DNA here is from genome assembly GCA_947369225.1 of Hofmannophila pseudospretella. NCBI lineage: Eukaryota > Metazoa > Arthropoda > Insecta > Lepidoptera > Oecophoridae > Hofmannophila > Hofmannophila pseudospretella. The sequence continues at coordinate 2,862,677 of OX376321.1, read as the reverse complement.
GCATACGGTGTACACACATGCATACACACCCGTGTATATAACATAACTTGCACAAGTTTAGTTTGGGGCTTACTTATATGGACTTATACAGGATGTACCAAAACACCCCTTGTAACCCGAAAGAGGGGTGATCCAGTATCCATATCTGAACTACACGACCGAAATGTATGGAGCAACTGATTTTTTTACGCGAATTCATAGTTGGCCCCATGGTGAAAAATGTTCAGTTACGGATACTGAACACCCCCTGTGGAGGGTGATATAGGGTTCGCAACGGATTTATGGTTCGTTTGAATGGAATTCAAAGATTTTTATCAAATATTTCCTCAAAAATTGAATAATTAATTGGGTTGGATTCAAGATAATATTAATAATCCCAGGTTTTCATGGGAAACTTTGAAAGCTTCGTGTATAAGTGACAAAAAACTTTTAATAAATAAACCGAAGGTTAGAAACATACCAGTTATAGGGTTAATTGCACAATAGTAAGAAAATTATATGTTGTTTCACATTGTTCTATGAATCTTTAATTTTATCGATTTTTTTTAAATAGGTTGTCTCAGAAATGACATCATTTTTGAAGAGTGATTATTAACAATAAAAGGGTGTTAATTATTCACGAATGTGACCTTGAATCAAGGAAACTCAGAAGTTTATTAAAAAAATCGAATGTTGGTTAGATAACCCCGCCCCCTCCTCAATTTTTCCTGTTTACAATAGTGGACTCTATCTTCGTTTTCGAGTGTAATTTTAAACAAACTTTTGAATAATTCAACGGAATCGGAAGCAAACCCTTGCTACTCTTAATAAATAATACATTGGTAAGTAAGTACTCGTACGTGAATCCCGAAGCATGTTATTTTTGGGAAACGACACATGTTTGTATCTTATCCTCTATTCTGAGAAAATAAATGGAGTTCATTTTCTGGAATAGGATTGTTACTGTAATTTAGAATCAAATCTAGATACTACAATATCTAAAGAAAGACCTACGTATTGTATATTAGGTACTTTCTGAGGCGAATCTTGTTATGCTAGGACTTCACTGTTCCGCTTCCAGTCACGGATCGGTTCGCTGCAACAAATAACACGCGCACAGGCCTCCCCCCATTCTAAAGAACTACTGAGTTCAGGTTGGGGGGATCCCATTTTTAGGGGATTCTGGTAGACCGCCTCAACGCACGAAAGATATACAGAGTTTTAGCTAAGCCAAGATCGTGGACTGCACGCAGCCGGGAAGCCCTGCCGAAGGCCGATCCAAGACTCACCAGAGACCTCCTGCGGCTCCAACTGCGGAATGTAACCGGGATAATAATCGGACACAGTCCACTCAACAGACACCTCTTCAAACATAGGTATCACAGGCAGCCCCCTGTGCAAAGCATGCCTGGAGGCAGAGGAGACGGTCGCCCACGTGCTGTTGGAAAACAGTGAGGTGACCACTTACTGGGCGGGCAGCCTCGGCACCTCAGGAACATTTGCCGAAGTCCTACAGTATTCTGTAGGACTGCTGGACTTTCTGGCGAGGTTGGCGTGGCTCGAGTAAGTAGTTGTTCCCATCACACGCAAAATAGGCGCTGAAGACGTCGAGTTACGGAAACCAGCCCGTTATTACATTATATTACATAGACCGCCTCACTTGAAATCATAGCTTTGTACTATTTTATTGCCATTGTCAATCATGCTGTTGAACTGCTGCCATTACAATAAAAATAATACACTTTAGGTTTATCCACTTACAATTTTTGAATGAAAGTCATCAAGTACATAACCCTTTTGAGAAATATCTTCCCTTAGTAAGGTCCTGGGAACCGGGAACGGGAGTGCAGTAAAAGGCCTGGCTACTAGAGACACGTCTATTTGAAGACTGACTTGAACTAATTTAATAACCACCTACAAACCAATACTGTAACAATAAAATAATAAACTACCCCATACATTACACCTTTAATAAGATAAATTCTACTACATTTTTGGATTTGCGATAGTTCACAATAGATTGCCAGAATAGTAAAAGTAGTAGTAGCAAAATATATACAGCCTGACTGTGTGTGAAATTCTATAAAGAGGTAGAGTCAAAAGCTCCTCAAATATAACCTTATGGACTACTGCGAATGTTATTGAAAACTAACTGAGGATTTCACGATCCACTTGAAGAAACCATGAATAATAATGTTCATTTTAACCCGCACGGTAATAGCTTAGGTGCTCAGGTTATAATTAAAATGGGGACAGAGTATAAATGTAAATTAAACAGGCCGCAATCTTAATAAGTACGACTGTGATATTCTCAGTGATATTATTATAAGGTAACCCTTTGGTGTCGTGGGTCACAGAAAATTAGTTGAAAATATTCCATTTTAAAAATTACTCTATAGATTCGTCGTCGGCCTGACCAGGTTTATAAAAACCCTGTCAATGGCGCCCGCCATTGGTAGTTTTTAATGATGTTATGGAGTCCGCGATAAAAAAATAGTACTCATTTATTTGCGCAATATCACCATGTAGCGCAAATAAATATGTACTATTATTCAGGGTCAGATTTATTTCGAACTGAGGCAACTTTGAAATCGCGTAAAAAATTCAGCTGTTCCATACAAACCTTGGAATGAATTGGGAATCGGTTCGTTTCGGTTAAAGTTAATTATGTTCTTTATTTTGCTTCCCCTCATCTTCCTGTCTTCCTTTTCGTCTACGTGTACGTCTATACGGGTTGTAACAAAAAAAAACTTGTCTTTAGGTAGTGTAGGTATTGAGGTTTTGTATGGAACAGCAGATTTTTTTTCGGGATTTCAGTGTTGATCCCATAGTGAAATTTGTTCTTTTTGAAATTTTGTTTTGTTTGGACTATAGGGGATTTTTGTTACATCCGGTATGACGTAAACTTTTTCTTATTTTTCTCAGTGCGTGTATTCCAATCCTTCAGATCTGAATAAGAAGTTTCCGGATAAGAATATTTGGAATATTCTTCAGATTCGGATTCGTAGAGTGACTTACCTAAAGCCACTGATATCTATAGATTCCACGTTCCATACGAAGTAGTAATTGAAAACCATTTCGCCGAAAATCTAGCCGGCAATTGTTTTTGGCGTCAGTTTATACAAACCAAATCGCGGCAAAAAGAATATTTTTTATACACAGAAATATCCTTTAACAAAATATTTATTTGTGGTATGATACGACATGGGATCATGTCGCTCGTTTAATTTATTTGTAAGTATATTATTTTTGTATTGTTCGTATAAACAAACTAGCATAATTCTTGTTGGTATAAACAAACTAGCATAATTCTTGTTGGTATAAACAAACTAGCATAATTCTTGTTGGTATGAACAAACTAGCATAATTCTTGTTGGTATAAACAAACTAGCATAATTCTTGTTGGTATGAACAAACTAGCATAATTCTTGTTGGTATAAACAAACTAGCATAATTCTTGTTGGTATAAACAAACTAGCATAATTCTTGTTGGTATAAACAAACTAGCATAATTCTTGTTGGTATAAACAAACTAGCATAATTCTTGTTGGTATAAACAAACTAGCATAATTCTTGTTGGTATAAACAAACTAGCATAATTCTTGTTGGTATAAACAAACTAGCATAATTCTTGTTTAATTATATAAATTTTATGCAACGAAAATCGTCTGCACTGATATGCCATCGGTACCCGATGGGCAGGAAATTTTTAAGGTTCATGATGATACAATATTATGGCCCCATGAATCTATATATAGATATCTATGCCTACACCTCAGTTTACCTCGCTTCGTTGCGTGACATCGTCTTTATGAATGTTTTATTTTACGACCCGCACTTTTATTCGGCGAATTCTTTGCCTTTTCTTTTTCGACATAATTCCTTGCATAAGAAAGCAGATACCAAAAGGCTTTTAAAGGAAATGGCATAAGTAATAAGATCAACATACGTATACTTATTAAAGTGTGTTGATCGATTGCTTAGAGAGTCATCATCGTTGAGATAGTATTGGCTTTTAAAAGTTTAAGGAATGAATATCGAAAAATAAAATAAAGTCATGAATAAAATGAGTTAACCTCATTATGTTATATATAAAAGGTAACAAATATTAGAGATTATAATGTCGACGGTCCCTACGTACAATCCCAGAAGTGGCAGTTAAGTGATTTTCACTGTTTTTGGTATATTCCAATATGTTCAACGGTTTGTACAATTATTGAACAGTTTTGACTTTTTTGGCTTTTTGGATTACGGCCTCGTCAGTTTAGATTATTTTTACAACTACCTAGTAAATAATTCAATCTACATATGTACCAAAGAAATCATTATATAGTTTTTCTTTTCTTTAATGAATGGCCCCTGCTAGTGATTTATACTGCAATTTGGCCAATGACCGTGTTAGAATCTTGAAAATAACTCGAACGTTTTGGCGTCTGTTTTGAAAACTTCGAGATCAAGGGTTGGTTAATTGGAGGTTAGGTTGCCGGATCCACACCGTCTTTCACTCCCATTTCACTGTCTTATATAACGTTCACTTAACACGGACAATTTTTTAGGTAAAATACTCTAGTTTTACGATAAAAATAACCACTGTTAACCGTTTTTAAACAATAAAATAGAACGAACACGCCACGACAGCATGAACGCAATAACATAACCCACTAAACTACTGAATTAATTTAAATATGTTTTCATTAGCTTAAATAATCTATGTAATTCTAATAGCATGTGAAAGCACATTGAAATTAATTCTGTAGTTTTAGAGAAATTTGCGATTGTGTAAGTTGCCAGTGGCAACCACTTTCTGACCTCCACTGTACGTAGGGATCGTCAATATGTCACAGATCCATCGTTCGTCTATCATTGATGGAAAAATATATTTTTATGACATTTTTTTTATTCGGTGGCCACAAGTAAAGGGGGAATTAAAATATTTAACTCCACTTAGTAAACTTATAGTTACAAATATGTCAGCTTTTGTTTAACCAAAGCTTTTCCATTAAAATTACATCCAAACCCCGTCTTGTTTGTGTTTATCCACGTACCCCAATTAATAAGCTTGGTTACACCATGTTACTCGTACATTATCGTCACTCTAGTGTATTGAATAAATCAATATCCGTTGTCTTACCCTAATCCCAAGTAGTGTAAACAAGAGTAGTAATAGCTAATCATTATATTTACTTAAAGTTTATATAGTAAAACTAGTTTATGCCCGTGACTTTGTCTGACTCTTTTTGGAGAGCAATATAAAAATACCAGCAGTTAACTCATTTTTAAATAACAAATTCATTTTCGGCTGTATACCCAGAAGTTCCTATTTTTTAAATTATCTTGTATTTATACAAATTATAATCTTCGTAATATTAATTTACATTAACTTTTTAGTTAGAATACAAAATTTGTCTATCCCGGCATTGCGGGATTTTTTCGATATAGAAGTGCTTTCCATATTAGCCAACCACTGAACATTAGGCAATTATGCATCCAATTATATGGTTACAATACTAAATTAGGCGATCCCGGAATCGCGGGATTATTTCGTTACAAAAGTGCATTCCATATAAGCCAACCACTGAAATAAGCATCGGATGAAACGATCACTGCTTATTACCATTTTGTATGGTCAAAGGTTTAGATTTTTAGATCTAGATAGAGAAAAAATATTCGGACGTTTCTACAACATTTATGAAATATTGTTCGCCATTTTTATAAATTAAGGTGTTTAATACATCGTGATAAGAGTTGACGCTAGACTATGCCACTATGTATGAACAAAAGTAGTGTGTGAAGCTGCGTTTAACGTCATAGAAATCAATGCGATCTAAAATCGCACTGTCAAAGGTTACTCTGACAGGAGTTACTGTGTGTTAACCGCCTAACAGAATGTGATGTCATTGTTTACAAATCGAGTCCAATAACACATGGGAGATTGAAATGTGTGCTTGATTGATTATTGATGAATGAGGAAAGAATGACACAATATTTTTCTCTAAGATGATCTGAAGTATGCTTAATACATTCGAAAATAGAATGTTGTGAAATTTGTACAAAACAAAATATAAACAGAATTTATATTTCGAGAACCCTCGGTCATTTATCTACATCTTGTACTCATTTCTATACAGAATTTTTTCTTTACGTTTGTAGTAATTCATAATTCATTTCATGGGGTACAATTTCTGTGGACTGTCGGTTTTATGTATGTATATGTGTAAAATAAATGTATATAAATAATAATTTAAAAAAAAACCACCTTATTCATCGGAACAACATGGATCCAATTTTGTTAGTAACAATGCAGGTACTTAAGACTAATTTAGTAATTAAAAATAAAAATATTAATAAATAAAAATATGTATATGTGAATATATGTAAATTACATTACTCAGTTGTAAGTAAGATACAATCTAGTCATCTATACTCCACAATTTAGTACACAAATGACATATCAAATACAAATTAGCATAATTTGTATTTGATTTCTAATACATATTTACATTGACATTTGATAGTAGTATTTAATAGTAGTGTCCTGCATAAAATCTACGATATTATAATAACATTTATTAATAGGTCGATCGATTCGAATCATTCTCACATTGTTCAGGTAAACAACTTCATCATGAAATTACAATCTAAAACGTAACACAACATAAAACAAGTTGTTATAAAAAGATTTGTGTATATGTATCCAAATGAAAGGCATTGTATAAGATTAGAACCGGACGGTTCCGTATCGGACCTGAATGGCCGCGTATCGAAACGTGAAAGGGTTATTTTGTTCCAATGTATCCTTCTATTCTTCGACTGAATATAGGTACTGGTAGCAATACAAAAGCTTGGTTCTACGATAAAATAAAATTGGTTACATGAAGTTTTAGTAAAATATTTGTTGTAGCAACACTTGAGCGTCGGTGGTCTAGTGGCTAGGACGTCGGACTCCCATGCGGGGAGGTCCGGGTTCGAAACCATGCAATGCCATGTATCAATGAGTTGTTCGGATTTTTTCGAAGACTTGCGTACATTTACCGACTGCTCTAACGGTGAAGGAAAACATCGTGAGGAAACCTGCAAGTCTGAGGAAATTAAAAGTTTCCGAAAGCGTGTGAAATCAACAAATCAGTACTGGGCCCGCTCGGTGGATCATGCCCCGTACCCCCTTGTGCAAAGGGAGGCCTGTGCGCCAACAGTGAAGACATTAATAGGCTTTTTTCTTAATACCCAATAGTTTAATACTGACCAACTTTCACTATTAGGTCAACTCTGAAATCGTGAATAAAAACCAGCTGTTCCATACAAAACCTCAATACCAACACAACCAAAATATATAATATGAAACAGTTGATTTTTTTCACGATTTCAGAGCTAGTCTAAGAGTGAAAGTTGTTCAATTATGGATACTGAACACCTCCCTTTCGGCTTACAAGGGGTTTTTTGTTACACCCTGTACAAGCGTAAACGTAGACGAAAAGGAGGGGAAGGTGAGGGGAAGCAAAGTAAAGAACATAATTAACCGAACCAAACCGATTTCCAATTCCACTACTAATTTATTCAAAAGCAGTTAAGATATTCATGAACACTGGCATTAGTATTTGATACTCCTTGGTACTGGCTTTATTATCTATCATCCTCCTGTAATATAAATATAAAATATAGAATATTCTTTGATGATCCTGCACAAAATAAAACGGCGATACGCTGCGATCTCACGCAATATCCGAAAAATGACGCTTTTCATCTTTCACCGATTTTATTGCCATCGTAAAATATACTAAAGTGATTCGAAATTTGATTCAGGACACGCAACGAGAATTCATACGATATTTTTTTTTTCAAAATTCTAAAAGCAGTACGAGATGGCAACCTTTACAGACAGCGAAAGCGTCTCAATGTTTCCACATTGAGATTTGACATCGATGTATGGAAGAATAACTAACAGCTAAGATGGTGTGGACACCTTGTGCGGATGAATGAATCGAGATTGCCGAGGTCGGTGTTCTACTCCGAGCTCGCGAGTGGAAAACGCAAGGCTGGAGGTATCTGCGGTATAAGGATGTCCTGAAGCGTCACCTGTCCTCCAGCGGCATGTCTTGTGATACATGGGAGGGGCTTGCACAGCAGCGACTGGAATGGCGAAAGGCTGTCAAGACCGCAACTGACGACTTCGAACTCAAACGCCTAGAAGACCTTGACGCCAGACGCCATGTCCGTAAAACGCGTCCGAAGCCCTCCTATAACTACACCTTCAATTCTAGCGGACAACTCTACTGCTCTGTTTGTGACCGAGTCTTCAGGACGAAGTTTGGCTTCCTAACTACCTACGAGCGCACGCCAGGACCTAAGCTGGGGTCGCCGTTGAAGGATACGTCGTGGAGGACATCATCATCATCATCATGGAAGAATAGCACCACCCCAACTCTTCCCATGCGTGTCGTACGAGGCCACTAAAGATCTTATTGGACACTATTCAACACCTAGTAGACGGCGGTAGGCTCGCCACCTATCACATTTGTCTACCAAATCTTACGGCGAACTGGGAACTAGCTGTGATTGAAGGTGATTCCTATGTCTACCCCTTCGAGGATTATGGACGTGAGAGTTTATGTTATATTATGCTTTAAAATCAGACTGTACTTACAAATTAACTTTTTCTCTGAAAAATAGAGCGTGGTATCTTCGAAACACCGGAATGAAGGTAGATAAGTAAATTTGTTACAGAAATTAAAATTTTCTAAGAGTTTGGATTTAATTAATTCCTTCCACTTCATATTCTAAAGAAGATAAATGGTAAAATCGTGTTTCAATTTATTTCTTCCAATTGTGTTGGCAAAGGAATATTTTTCAACCGTCTTTTATAAATGGAAATTGTATGAAATACACTTTTTTAAGTGACAACCATTGTTCTTGTTGTGAAAATATCAAAAACACAATTCGAATTTCAAATTTTATTCGAATCTCGAATAACAACGTACAGCGGGTCAGCGAAAAATAACCTGCAGAGGAAAATATTAATAGTCTATTTATATTTTTGTTCGTTTTGCAGTCCGTTAGCTTTTGTTTTGGTTAAGTACTAAATTGGAGGTATTATATTTCCGTTGTGAAAAAATATATTTTTTACCTACCTACAATAATGGTTTTTGTATTTTTGTACAGTAAATGCGAATAATTCATTAAAGTGGCAACCTTTATTGAATTCGTATCGAAATGTCAATGCAATTTGACATCAATATATGTATTTAAATAATGTAAACAAACTTCTTTTAAATTATGTATTTTATTCTAATCTTTAAAATCATTCCGTAAATAGATGCAGTCAAGAAACCTTCTAATCTAATTTCAGATTTTTGAAGAACTAGCTGAGAATTTAGGATTTGTATAGCTTAATAGATAAATCAGAAGTTTTTTTTATAAAAACGTAGAAGTAGTAAAAGTTTACTTACCGACGGAAATAATCACCATTAAAACAGGAAACTAATGCCAGACACCATTTAAATTCTCAAAACACAGTAAAATCCAATTTGAAAATGGAATCATGAATTTGGATAAAGTTTGAAATTGGAACGAACTAGGACACTAATGCGACGTCCAACTTATCTTAATGAAAGGCATGTCCTCCAACTGCCCCATAATGCCCGGTACGTGGACGGATTAGCAAATGCAAGATGTAGCGTTTTTGCCTAACGGCATAATTCTTTATTCGATTTTACTCAAGGACAGATGGTTTGAAATTATTGATTTCATGGGTCTTTAGCTTTTTGATTCAAGAAGAAAGATATTTCGACATGGGATTGCATGAAGTTGCACGCACAAGGGGTACGTCACTCGGGTTGCCATTTTTACCGAATTACACATTTTTACATTTCTTTTACAAATTATGTTTTATTAAGCTTACAATAAAAATATATTTAATACAATATTTCGATGTGCAAATGCGTGAACATAATTAATTAATTTATTTAATAATTTAAAAACCATGGAATATATTATTATGGTAAACTTTGTGCAATTGTCTGTGGCATCCACTGTGGTAACACTTGGTTAATGTCGTACCCTTGTAAGTGACGTGAACATCGTGCTATCCATAGTCGTTATACCTTTCTTATATTCTCTTATACATATAACGTTTTCCATAAACCTTGCACACGTAGGTGTGCAAAAAAAAATATTTAAATATTTCTTTTAAAATTTTAAATTAAAATTAAAAAAATATAACCTTCGAGCAGAGGAAATGATTTCGAGAGAGAGGTACTACTGCCTCTTTCTTAAATTCTATATTTTAAGGGATAAGCTTTAAATTAAATTATTAGACAGTAACTCTCCTTTACCTTGGGATTCTGCTAGCTCGAGATTCTGCTACCTCGCTAACTCGCTACCTAGTCATTCTGCTACTTCGTAAATTATTACTTTGTGATTTTGAAGTCTAGTCAATCTAAGTAGAGCGCATAATATACAGTTGTTGGTTAAGGTTCTAATGTGTATTATTTTTTATATTGGCATGTCTGAACTAATTGTACAATATTCCAGTAAAATATTCCAAAAGCATGACATGAATGTGTAAAATAATTTGTATGGAAAAAGTGTCGTGGCGTTTTCTATAATATATTTGAATGAATGAATTTGTACAGTCATTAATAATAACTTATTCAACGGACAGTTCACATTTAAATACGCGGTAAAACGACATTAATTACAGTGTTTCGACACATTTATCTGTTGATATTATCAGGGACACTATTACGATAGTTTTAGCGTTAATAATAAAAGACTTCGACTTTCCATTAGTAAGGTATGTACCTACTGATACTCATTGTTCATCATCATTATCATCAATGTATTATAAAAATGTAAACACTTTTATATTAGGTAGGTGGAATGTTACCTACTTGAATTCTGTTAGGCGGAATTAAGCTGGGAAAAAACATTTTTATTTGAGAATACGGTGTAACAAAAACAGAGGTGATCGTGTATAGCTTAACACCATTTACTACATTGCGAAATTTTCAAAAACTTTTGACTTCCCAATACTAAAAGTGCCGATTTATTATATGCATTCCGATCTCATCACCAAATTCACCATCAATGGTGAAGTAGCACTAATTTTGTATTTAATTTTTTGCGAAATTTGAAAAAACGTAGAACAAAAGTCTACTTAGTAATACTGAACAGCCTGTTTAGGATTTCAAGGAGGATTTTGTTGAATCCTGTATTTACGACGTCACCGATGTTTAGTATAGAAGAATTTCATAAAGTGGAAAGATTAATCTGTTAATGAGCGCGTAAGATAAATACGAGTTAATTTACGAGGCGCGTATAAAAATGTAGGTTTGTAGGTAATGTGACCTGTTGTGAAGTGTGTGTGTGTGTGACGCGTACTCAGAATCACAAATTACCCATGCACTTATAAATCTAATGTTTATTTCTGTAAGTATAAAACTATAATGTATTTTTTTTAATGTACTACTAAACTCGCATTTGACCTCGATCTCGCCTGATGGTAAGCGACGATGAGGTCGACGATGGAGCATGCGGGTCCAGTAAATGCCTATTCACTCTGGCCTTGAAGATCCCAAGGTTGTAGGTTTCGGGAAATACTGACGCCGGCAGGCTGTTCCATTCCTTAGCCGTTCGCATAATGAATGAATGTATATTTATAATAAGGGAGCAACATGTCCGCCGATAAACTGCTAAGCAGTTTGGCGGTATATATTTAAGACACTATTGTATATTAATAATATACTGTATATAAACAATAAATAAAAAAATATCTTCTGAAATATTTTTTATACGTTTGATAACAGTTTAAAACATTAAAATGCGACTTGTTGGACTCTATCAAAGTGTCAATTTTCTACGAAACAATATTTGATTGCTTGGCACGTGTTCAAAACCAAGTTTCACGCTTTTTCACCCACATTTCCTAAACGAACTCGATGACTCGAGCGAATTCAAACTCTGTTAGTTTTCCTAGTTCACGTGTTGTTTAAAAAAACGAAAGAAAATGCAGGAAAGTTTCCTCCTACAAGCAGGTTAGGTTCGTTAAGATTCATCTTAACTAAGTGAGGTTTAGATTAAAGATTTTAACAATAAAACTACTCACTCGTTAGCTGGAAGTCCTCTGGACTACTCTGGACAATATCTGAAAACAAATAGACTATGATTGGATCACAAAATAAATACGTTCAGAATGGTATCTTGATGCTATTATAACGTTCGCAACGCGAGACGCAACTACCCCACCGTGGGTCGTGTTCGGGGCATCCGCTAACATGAACCGCTTCACTGTTAAAAAGTAACCTTTGTCAAAAGATAACGCTTACCGAGCATGTTTTTTTTTGTGCAAAAACCTATATTGTAATTTCGAAAATATACCATTTTGCGACAGTAAAATGATGCTTGATTATCGTATGGTTAGTGGCCAACCTCTTTGTCAGAGTTGTTCAGGCCGCCCGTAGGCTTCTGACATGGCTTAACGACAGCTGTCGAACGACAACAACCGGGACCGACTGCTTAACGTGCTCTACGAGGCACGCAGGAGCTCAGATGAAATATACCACTAGCGGTCACCATTCTGGTACCGACCGCGCCCAACGTAGCTTAACCTGCACGATCACTTTCGGACAGTGCTCGCAACTAGGCTACGAGCTTCTCTGTATTCTCCGCTGTGCTCCTTTGTGAGCTCCGCTGAGTTTTATTATGCATTGCATAGAGATAAAACTCATTCAACAATGTTAAAATTATGCGAATATAAATAGAAGTGCAGGAACTTCCATTCATCAACCAGGATTTGTGTTCCACAAAAATTAAAACAATAAACGCGATTTATATTAATCCGTAAAATGTCTTAATGGTTTAGGCGGAAATATGTTAAAAAGTTCGTAAGAAATTGGCATGTGACTTTAGAGAAGATTCCGTCTGACGTCACGTCGGACGACAACAGCGGACGGCATACGATTGTGTGAGTGCTTTGTACGGTATCGTTAGTTGTGGATTCCTTTCTGTTATTCCTTTCAGATATTTTGTGATTAAACTCTGGACGCCATTGCAGCTTCGTTAGCGGCACGTACCGTCTTGCAATTGGATGCAATTTGACTAATTGGATTGTGTACACGATTGAGAGGCATTAAATATATCTCTATAATTTCATTTCTTTCCAAATTTCAATTAACGTTTATCGAAACGAGTTTAATTTAATTTTAATTTATTTTCTAGTAAAAAATGGAATATAACAGACAATAATCCAATGCGTTACATTTGTCAAATTGAAATACATAAACGAATTAAGAAACATGTCAACATTAAATTACAATCATACAAATCAATTCAAAGTATAGGTACATTAAATACATAGTATACGATAAAATAGGTGCACACTTCGCCTGCTTCTCGTATCAAATTTTCACTTAATGGGGTTTGTTGGAAGAGATCTCTCTTAGAGATAAGTCACGCCCTTTGTGCTTCACATATTTTTGTCTGAGTTTGTTATATATTATTTGTGTGTACAATAAACAGTTAATAATTATAATAGTTTAAAGAAATCAGAATTTAATTTAAAATATGTTGCAAGAATTATTTTATTAATTGTATTCCAATCTACATTTATTTACATTATTTGATTCAATTAAAAAAACATGTTTTTGTTTATTTTTTATAAATTGGCTACGGCAAACAGGCAGGCGGGCCACCTGATGGTAAGTAGTCACCGTCGCCTAGAGACACGTGCAATACCAGGGGTATTGCTTGTGTGTTGCCGGCCGTGGAGGGAGAGGACTTTTTTAACGTTCTTTTTGAAGCATCCCATGTCGTAGCGCTGCGGGAAAACGTCGGGTGGAAGAGAGTTCCACATTTAACAGGCAGAAAAGCTCGTGTAAAACGGGTCGTGGTAGACACCCAAGGCTTTAGAAAGTGCGGGTGAAAATTGAGACTCCGACGAGAGGTGCGATTCAAGAAAGTAGACGACGGTACCAAGTCAAATAGTTCTTTTCAAATGTATCTATCTATGTAGTTTATTCGCAAAAAAAATTAAAACCTTATACTTCGTATTTAATAGTTTGTAGCATATTTTTAAACTTTCTTCGCGTCGCATAATTTTGGTTTAAATCAAGACCAAAGTTCCCGGCCACTTCAGTAACAAAGCTTAAACGAAAGCTAATCTAAAGGAGAATCTAAGGTAATGAACGTCCTTAATTAATTTATTAAAATGATCACTCGTATATAAAGTGTATCGACTACCTATGACAATATAAAATATGTTATGACAATTATATGATATGATATGTAGGTACCTGTGTCTGAAATATGACTATTTAGCAGACTATAAATTATTGTTTTGACAATAACTCTTTTTTTTAATAGCCTATAGACTGTCCCACTGCTGGGCAAAGGCCTCCCCTCCTCCTTTCCATTTTTCCCTATCCTCGGCGTCCTTATACCATAATAACTCTTACATTCAGTTTTTTTTATGACAGATTTTTAAATTTTTTTTGTAATTTCAATTCCTTTTTTATAACGTGCTTATAACTTAGCTAAGGTTGACACTGAAAGAGTTAAATTATTATTTTTGGCATGTAAATATTCAAACACAATTTATGATTGTTTATGAATAAATGATATGATGAAGAATTATCATTAAAAAAAACTTGTTGAATTATTATCCTGCACAACACAATATAACTCACAAAATAGATGAGGCAGAAAAATTTTCAAGTCATACTCATTACCAAAGTTCATAAGAAAATTACAAAAGCGGTTTACTGAATGTAAATGTGGCTTAGGTTACACAAGTTTTGTAGTCACTGTTTTCACGTTACATGTAGATAAAGATGTGGTTATAACGAAAAATAATCTCAGTGCGACGGTCCCTAAATACAATAATGTATTTTATGGCAAATTTGTCAGAAAACTAGTCTTGATTTTCTGTATTTCAGAAACTATTCAATAAATAAATAATGAAAATTGACGAGGTCTTTAACGAAAAAGCCAAAAAGTGAAAATCGTATAATGGGATTGTACAGTAAACCCAGTGAAAAGTGGATATATAAGTACCCTTTGTCGCTTTAATTTATTTGACTGATTCATATCAAGGTCAAGAAATCCCAACTAAAACTTATTGCAACAGGGTTCCGTTGCGTATAGCCTGATTTGTCTTCCATTGTACGTAGCCGTCGCTTGCTGCAGAAGGAACGAATCTTACGTAACAACGGTAAAAATTTGAATACGCCCGTAAGTTTCCTCAAAGCTCGCCCCACGGTTATTCAATGTTTGTTTTAGGACTTCCATAAAAAGCCCCGTTTCTCATGCAACATACTCATAACACAAAATGTCATCCTCAAAGAACCCTTCCGTTTGATGATGCATTGCCCAGATTAATTTTATCGTGTTTTACTGCGGCATTACGCAGGTTCCATTTCCGTTGCGTGTCCACATACCAGAAAAGTTTTGAGGAAAACGATTTTATAAGTAACGTACCAGTACGAGAAAGTTCGGGGTAACAAAAGCCAAGGATTCCTAATTTGAATATTTGTATGGAACTTTGGAACACGTACGGCGTTAACGGAAGTAGAATTTAAAATTGGGAGCGAGCACTTTGGAAAACTTGGAATGAAAATTTTACGAAGATACTTCCTCACGAATTTGAAATTTTGAATTGGCAATACAAATTCTAAATTTAAAAATCCTATTTCTGTACACTAGGTAGAATATCACATTTTCAAATTTGTAACACAGAATTAATTTGAATAAAATATATTTTAACACTTTCACTGCAGTTGAAAATAAATAGCCAATATTAAGTAAAAATAAACTCGGAATAGGGTTGGACGGTACCTGCGGTATATCGGGCGCGTTGCTTCGATGCTAGCACGACGTATAATGCCGTACGGCGGGCCCACTCTCGACCTATAGGTACCAAGTACCGTACTGCAGCTGCAAAGAACCTGAGGTACAAGATTGATCGTTCGAATTTCGAATAGCACAGCCCCTGGGATGTTCAGTGTATCACTTTCGTATTACGCACCAAATTGACTCAAAGATCATAGAAAGGGTAATTTCAGGCAGAAGTTGAGGTCACTGTTATTGCAGAGGTGTTTCTACTCAACAACTGAATTTCTAGGAGTATAAAAATGTATATATTATATATTATTAATTATTATTGACATATTCTGTACCCCATTTTATATTTTTTAACATGTAATGTTTGTTTCCTCAATATGTTTTGTTAATTTTGCACAAATGTTTACGAATAAATAAATGAAATGAAATGAAATATAATTTAGCTAAATTAAACGCAATTATTTTGATTCTGGATTTTTGTTTTAAAGCTTTTTATAAGTACGAATTTTTATTTTCTGTATAAACAATTTGCGTTATAATATTTTTAATGTGAAGTTCATATTTTTTCTTCAAATATAATACACTAGAATGTTCAGTTTAGAATTACGCAGCCAGGAACTTGAAAGGGTTTTTAGTTTAGCTCGATTAAACGCGATGACTTTGAATTTGAAATTTCGTTCCGAAGCTTTTTAAGTGAATGTTCGCTCGCAGTGTTAATGAATTATTAATTGATTGCTTAATACAAGACATTAGGTTGTAATCAAGTTACAATATTTTTAAATTTTTCTTCATATATAACGTTGTAAGTTTTGTTTTATAGTTTGGCAAATTAATTACAAAAAATGTTTGTAATTAGATTTAAACACTACATTAAATATTATGTTATTAATGAACAGAATTTTTCCGATGTTAAGCTACGTAATTTCTGTATTCGACGAATTTGAATTCATGTTTGTGTTTTCTAGCGAAATACTGCTATTCATTTAGATCTCTTTCATTAAACATTTCCGCAATCCTTATCAGATCCGTTTGGAGGTCAGATTTGTCTTCCTTTGCGATTGTAAATCCTTTTGGATTTGCTTATCGTTGGGGCGGGTACATCCGAGGGAGAGTGGTGGGTCCTTCTTCCCCCTATAATTTTAGAAAATTTATTCTTAACCTTATAATTTTAATACATTAATCCACCACGGTATTTCATTATACTTACTTGTCTTCCTTGTAATAATAGGGACATTATTCGTGAAAATCTATATTTTCTATATCATAAGAATTTTCTTAATGACAGGGTATTTTGATGCAGTACCCAAAGGGTTAAAAGTCAGATTTGATTCCGTTGGGTATAACTTGGTTACTTTGCCTAATTAGTTAATAGTTTATAAGTTTGCCAATAATTACCAGTAAGCTTACCGTAACTTACCTTAAATCCATGTTATGGAAGAAAGAGACAAAAGTGTAACTAGAATTTATGAATTAGCGTTATAATTTCTGAAATATGATTTAGGTTTGATATTGCTTTAGGCTGATGATGTCGTCCCCTTATTGACCTTCAAAGGGGTGGGGAAAATGAGGCAAGTTCTCCTGGAAATGGGCTCTTACAAGCTTACGACTCTTACAAGTAGGTACGTCGGGTCTAGTGCTATTTATGAGTACCAGAACCTTAATTCAGTAGTTGAGGGGAAGTGCGGGACGTTGAAGCTTTACCCGCTTGTTAGTGCAATAACGACCTGAAATATAAAATTTCTTCAAAAATGTAAAGTAATGAAATGTTTTCAGAATATTTAATATTTAAGCCATGTCAGAGGCCTACGGGCCGCCTGAACAACTCTTTTTTTTGGACAATAGGTTGGACACTAACCAGACGCTAAGCAAGCAAGAATATTTTATATACTCGTATTAAAAATTAATTCTTTGAAGAGCTTCGTAATGTTACAATACTACAAGAATTTTGTTTGAAAACTTATAAATATTTTATGAATTTTTAAAAATTCCTTAATGTATTCCGATCGGGGCTAACTTTTACGAAACAAACAATCCTTGTAATTTCAAAAATGACAACACTGACACTATTTTGTATGTGGATGTATATGAATGTTGCCATTATAAACTTGTAATTACAAGGATTGCAGTTTCGTAATCGAAGCGGTTTTTTTTCAAATTTCACCTGAAATTGCGACAATAGTTTCACTATTTCACTTTGACTTACAGATGAGACCGGTTTTGGCCCAAAAACATTATTTGGCCCATTTACAGCCCGCAAGTACGGACCACATAACATTATACAAAACATAAATATTTATGTTACCGGTCTGTTAAGATGGGTCGCGAAATTCTTTTTACGTTTTCTTCAATGGTAAACTGAACAAAGTTACTTGGTAGGCTCAGATTAAAAAAAAAAATTTTTTATTTTTATTTTTATAAATGTGCTACGACAAACAGGCAGACGGGCCACCTGATGGTAAGTAGTCACCGTCGCCTAGAGACACGTGCAGTACCAGGGGTATTGCTTGTGTGTTGGCGGCCGTGGAGGGAGAGGACTATTTTAATGTTCTTTTTGAAGCATCCCATGTCGTAGCGCTGCAGGAAAACGTAGCGTGGAAGAGAGTTCCTCATTTCATGAATCAATGTAACAATAATCTCGATTTTATTTTTACACTAGAATGAAAGAGACTTTCCCTTTTCAATCTGGGTCCAGAAAAGTGGAGGAGCGAGGAAGGTCAAACATTTATCTCAGGGATCATATTATATTATTTTATTATTTACACTTTATTGTACAACACTAGACTTAATAAACACAATTAAAATGAGACATTGTACAAAGGGTGAACTTATCTCTAAAAGAGATTTCTTCCAGCAAACTCGCGAAAGTGATAGATGCGTTATAATTTATAGGTAGACATAGTGTGTACGTCAAATAAAAATAAATACAATATATTATTATTAGTTTCTTATAAAAATTTCTCGTATACAGTTGATAGTAGTATGATTCTGTGTAGAGTCAGCTTGTGGTACCACCCTTTTATCTATTTCTGCCCTGAAGCAAGCAATGTTTGAATTGCTGTGTTTCGATTTGACGGGTAAGCCAGCGTAATTACTGGCACAGAGGAACTCCATCGAAGGTTACGAGCACTTCTAAAGCCCTCTAATAACATTATAGTGAGGTGAGAATATGATAATCGGTATTTTGTGTTTCGCCCTCATGTTTTTTTTTTCATTTATTTATTACAAAATCCACAGCACTTAAATTTACACACAAAAATATCCATTAATAAAACATACTGCCAATTACAGATTTCCTATTTTAAAATAATGCTTATAGAGAGAAATAACTTTTGGTGTAAGTGTATATGAATGTGTTTATTGGAAATGTGTGTTAGCGTGATATCTATTCATGTATGACCACCGTCATACATGAATACCATCAGGTGGTCCGGTTGCTCGACTGCTCTTCTTAGGCCTGGACTACATGCGCCGGTCCTAGCGCCGGTTCGGTTCGCTGCTAATCACGTGGCCCTGACTTCAAGTGGAGGGGATGGCGGAACCGAACTGTAGCGGGCTGTAGCGAACCGAACCGGCGCTGGAAGCGGCGCATGTAGTCCCAGCCTAATACAATAAAAAAGTAGTTTGTCTAATTCCACGAATTTCGATAAAGGTACCTTCTTAATGCCGCATTGCAATAAAATAACAATGTCTCGTAAATTAACCTGTCCCGGAATAATGACGTCATTATGTAGTTTTATACCTCCCCACCTTAACATCGTTATTGCTCTAGTGATGGCAACATTGTAACGTAAATTACCGATTATTTTAAAAACAGAAACAAAAAAGTTAATCCTTTTTATTATGAGTTTAAGTAGTTAATTAAGTTTATGTCTCCAATTCATTTTACACCTTTAGCACACTGCAGCGATTTTGAAACGGAATCTGACGAAATCCATAGAAATTTATGTGCTTGCTAGATTTTTATGTGTTCGGTATGATTCAGTTTCAAAATAGCTGCAATGTGCTTAATCGAATGCGCTAGCCAGAAGTGCGATTTAGAAGTTTCACATTTTGCCATGTCAACTAAAATATTTACTCAATTGAAATAATCCCATAAATTATTTGTCAACTTGCTTCGTGTACGATTTGCGTTTCTGACGTTATGCTACTTGGAAGGTTTGCTTTTCTGACGTTATGCTACTTGGAAGGTTTGCTTTTCTGACGTTATGCTACTTGGAAGGTTTGCTTTTCTGACGTTATGCTATTTGACGAAGTGCGTTTTTGAACTTTGACATTTTGCTATTTGGTCGTTTTGCTTAGTTTCCGTTTTGAGCTGGACAGCTAATAGATACCGACGTAATTTTACATAAGTATTCCCCTGATCCAAAAACTAATATCGATGTCAGTAGAATTATATTTTAGAGAGAGGACGGTCATAGTCAATATTAGAAATGGGTTTTGGATTAATTATAGAATTGGATTTTCTCTCCAGTTTTAATTGTTACCTATTTCATCTTCAGATATTTATTTATTTATATGTACTTTTTTTATTTGACTTTTAATATATTTTTGGTTTCATCCCTGACCCGCTGTTTCGTCCGCGATGCCTTCGCCCTGGCACAGCTGAAGCTCAGCACATGCTGAGCATGTGTCTTTTTAACGTTGTGTTGTTTTTTTTTATTCTCAAGTCTTTTTAAGTTTAATAACGTATGCATAATGCAATGATGAATAAATGTGTTTTTCTTTCTATTCTTTTTCTTTCTATTTGAACTCAAAACAGATCCAAATCATGGTAGAGTAATTCTTCATATCGCATAGATTCGTCACATCCAAAATTTACTAAATTACAAATCATTTGATGGATAAATGATTTGTAATTTAGTAAAAAAATATTGTAGGGTTTGTTTCACCTTCGAATGTAAAATGTGCCATGGAAAGTACATAAGAATGTTCGATGTGAAAAATCACTCGGTAACCTTGTGTTTATCGATACATTCGACAGGCACATGGCACGACATCACTAATAATACTTCAGGAGCGCGCTTTGTCGATGAAGTGGCAATTAGTGGTGGGAACTTTCCGGTGCCAGTTCAGCTTTACAGCTGGAATGTAAATCTCTAAGAAAATTACCCTATGAATATGCGGTTACGCATTGACACATCGGATCCTTGCAAATAACTTGGTTCTTTGTACGCTTATATAGGATCCTATTTAATTAGCGGCAAATATTTCTAGGGTGTCATCTATAGGTTATAACAATAACGATAGGACAAACAAATATTTTTACTTAATTAATTTTCGAGAAAAACGACAAAATAGTTTGTTTGAAAATTTTACAAATGAATGAATTATTGCTATTCTAATACTGAAATAAGAAGTATGAATGAAACTCGTTTTATTCATAACGACATGGATGAGTTTATGCCACCAAGGAGCAAAATAATGAGGGTTTATTTTTCTTTAATATCGAAAATTTTCATAAAAGTTACAAGGTTATTATTCCGTTTAAAGTGGTACAAATGACCAGCACATACCCCGCTCCAAATATTTGCAACTAATAAAAAAGGACCTCATATAACTCGATGTCACTTGAGACTGTTTGGTAAGCTTACAAGTTCTAAAGTAAAAGCTCTCAGACTATATACAGATAAAGATAGATGCTAACGGCGTTACGAGTATAAATACTGGTAATGTTCACTGTAAAATTGTTCCAAATTGTACATAGTATAATTTCTGGCGCAATAATTTGCATAAGACCGTCAATGGCATTGTGACTAGGCGTCGGATTCCCGTGCTGGAGTTCCGGGTTCGAAACTATGCAATATCATGTACAGTCAACTACAGGTCAACCTACCCATAAAGTCAAAATTTGAGAATCTGAAATGTATCATAATGTTGAGATGTTGGCATAAGGTTGAGATTTAATCCAAGGTTTTTGACTATACTATAGCTTGTGATCGACTGTACTAATCAGTTTTTCGGTTTTTTCGAAAGGCTTAGTTAGTACATTGACAGTTCTGACGGTGAAGGAAAACATCACGAGGAAACCTGCACATTGGGATAACCAGTGATGTGCGAAATGGGGAAGGCAATGGAAAACCACCCCATTAAATCTGCCAGGAGAGTCGTTCTATGTGATTAATTCCTTTAGATAGTAACAAAAATTTTCAGTCCAAATTAGACAAAGACACTAATGGCAAGGTAAAGGCCGACTGGTCTGGCCTTGCCTGTGAATTATTGAATATTTGCTTAGCAAAGTCGCTTCTGTTGTAGATTTGAAGTACAAAATAGATAAATAGAAAACAGAAAAGAAGTTATCACTACTGGCGTTTTGGCGCATAGCACTCACATAATCGCACGCCGCGCGATGTCATTAACACAGACCAGAAGCCCAATTACACTGTTTTAGAAAGTAGATCGTTCTTTAACCATTGAGTAGCGGTTACTGTTTTGAATTGATCCAACTTTTTTGTACTAACAAATTGAATTCTGCTGGCACATAATATGAGCGGACCAATAATCGGTTGATCGTTAGCTTTGGCTTGACCGAAACGTAAAGTTCGTCACGAACGAATCGAAATACGAAAACCGACAAGTCGCTACAATTTAGTTAATATTGAGATTAATTTATATAAGATCCCTTTTTATTAGTATAAAATATTTGAAGTTGGGTATGTGCTGGTCATTTGTACCACTTTACACGAAAAAATAACCCTGTTACTTGTTTGAAAATTTTCCATACTAAAGAAAAATAAACCGCATTATTTTACGCCTTGGTGGCATAATCTCATCCATGTCGTTACGAAACGAGTTTCATTCATACTTCTTATTTCAGTATTATAATAGCAATAATTCATTCATTTGTAGAATTTTCAAACAAACAAGTTAGTCGTTTTTCTCGAAAAGTTAATAAGTAAAAAAAATTTTTTTGCCCTATCTTTTTTGTTATAACCTATAGATGACACCTTAGAAATAATTGCCGCTAAAAAAATAGGACCCTATATTAGTAGAACCGGGTCCCTGAACTTCTATATAGGTCTAGACCAGGGCATCGCTGTTCTGTAGGGAGCTGCATGTGGAACTTTCTTTTCTGTCACTTACCTATTTCGTGCTTGTAGATAGACGAGGTTCCAACATTGTTTATTTTAAAAGTGTGACCCAAAATCCATTTATATTCGGCGAGTTGTCATTGTGTTAAGTGAGACTTCAGCAATTAATAGATTAGAACAATCGGTATCTCTTTGTTTCTTTAATGTAGAGATAGAATACTTTGTTTAAAAAAAAGGCTCCCTCCGTCTAAGGCTGTTCGTTTTTTCATGGTAGGATTCATGTCCATAGAAGGTTTATGGTGGAAGTTTGTTTAAATAAATAAATAAAATACTATTATACCCACGTTTAACCTCAATCTCGCCTGATGGAAAGGACGATGGAGCACGCGGCTCTAGTAAATGCCTAATCACTCTCACCTTGGAGATCCAAAGGTTTGTAAGTTTCGGAAAACACAGACGCTGCTCCATTCCTTAGCTGTTTTAATTATGAACGAAGAAGCAAAATGCTTCGTACGAAAATACGAAGGTTTAAATTAACAATACAATACAATACAAATATACTTTATTGCACACCCGGGACATAAACAAAACATACAACATAAAGAGAGGTACAATACAATGTGCAGAAGGCGGCCTTATCGCTTTAAGCGATATCTTCCAGGCAACCTTCAGGTGATGGAAAAATCATAAAATATATAATATACGGGTGCAAAAACCTTAGGGTTTAATTAACTTTCTGTAGACTATAATGTTTTTTTAATTTAGATATCGGTTCTTCAATATTTCCAACACATGTGATTCAATATTTTTTAAAATACTGCAAGAAATAGCTGCATAATATTTTTTTGTTACACCTGCTCAAATATGGACCTAGTTATTGACTGAAAACTATGCCGGAAGTGCCATATTCCGTGCGGGTCCTATTGAGTGCGGGAATTATAACCCACGGTCGGAAGTAATCAACAATCAAATTGCTACTATTATACCGAATACAAACAAAATGTACCTTTTAATCGAATATGTAAGTACGTAATGACATTTTACAATTAATATCTTAATAAATAAAATCCTTTAAGAAGATGAAGGAAGGGAAGAGGCCTTAATCCAAAGCTGGATAGAAAATGGGTTGCCATGATGATGATGAAATAAAATCTCCATATAATTGAAAAAATATAGATTCAAATATTTAAAGACCTTGTAATTAATTCGATTTAGTAGCTAAAGTGCACGTGTCGGTCAAAATGTACATTATTTTTCCATTGACCTAAGAATATTATGGACCGCTTACTTACCATTGATATGTATAGGTACTCTTATGGATATGTTTTAATATTAATTTCTCGTAGGTGTATCAAAAAATATCGTGTGTAGCACTGGTGAATCCAAAACACTCGCCTATTGCTTGCGTTGCGAATTTACACTCGCTGCAATAATGTTTCCCTTTTCCCACTTACACAATCTACTATTCCATAATAAAAGATCAGATCTAAATGTAATGTAAAACAGGCCATGGCGCCCAGAGACAAAAGTTAGTATTACATAGCGAGCTGAAGTAATAAAGGAAACTGTCGGTAAAGTTTTTGTATCAAAAAGTTAGTTAACACGTGCCACGTGCGGCCACCCCACAGATTACTAAACAAACTAAATGTTTGTGTCTTATCTGTAGCCATATTGTTCCGACTTATTTGCCTGTTGGTGTTACTGTGCGAACTACTGGTTTCTCGAATCTGTATTTATTTTATTTTATTTAAAATATTTTATTTTTGTTGCGAAATAAATACCTTATGTACCTTACGTGTGATGAACCGCTGGAAGCAACCGCGTTGTAGCTGGACACATGTAGTGAATACTCGAACAAACACATACAAATGTACACACCCCTTTCACCCTTTCACTATCTTCTACACAAACACGCTCACACATATTTCCAATAAACACATCCATACACACACACCAAAACTTATTTCTCCCTATAAGCATTATTTTAAAATAGGAATTCTTTAATTGGCAGTATGTTTTTTAATGGACTTTTTGTTTTTAAATTTAAGTGCTGTAGAATTTGTAATAAATAAATAAGAGTTTCTCCCGCGCTTTTGTCGCGTCCACACCAGCTTTTTTTCATTGTTTTGCAAATTGTTTTACAGTAGTGCTTTTCAAGTAAGAATGGTGTTTTTTATTCGAAGAACGTCTACTAAATGTGATTAATGTGTGCGACACTGAAGTAAAGTCAAATAAGACGCTGCAGCCCGATCTGTACTTGGCTGGATTTTGAAGAGCCATACTGCGTCCGGGACGCCTTCTTCTTTGGTTCGGATGGTGCAGAAGCGTGGAAGATTCTCCCAGATAGCATTGAAATGTGTCACACCAGCATTTTAATGAAGACTTGCAAGAGTTGTTTACATCAGACATGGCTGTATGGGCTCAGTTCCCTTTGCCTTAAAAAAAAACAACAACAAATAAATAAATTAAAAAATTAAAAAAACTCATGGATGTATACTTTTTCTCTAATTTTTATTTAATTTTTTATTTAATGTGCAATTTTATGCAATAAATTGGGCATGTTTATTGCTAAGTTTATTTTTATGTTTTTATTTTATAGTACAGAAATTTTACGAATGCTACTTGTAGGCTAGGTGAGTTACTGCACAAATAAGTTGTGTTCTCTCGAGTTCGATTTATTCGATACATCGCGAAATGTCAAGACGTCCAACTCGGAGAATGTCAAGATCACAAAATGGACAATTCGCGACTTGAACGTAATTTGGAGCCTTGGTTTTTACGACTTTGACATTTCGCGACGTATCAGATTTCTTCGTTTGTTCGTTGTTTCTATTCTAAACCCCGACCGTCCGAGTTTATGTTTATAATATGTTTGACGGATTTGTCTGTTTGGTTGTGGCTATGATCCAATTTGGACTCGGTTTTGTTTCGATGACGCGCGTTACCTGCAATCGTATCGATCGATGCGTTGTATCGATACAAACGCGGATCTATGTGTGCAAAGGTTTACTGGCTGCGTCTGAATCTCGTTTGAAGCGCGTATAAAAAACGCGGTGTGCGTTGGCTCTAAGATAGCGTAATTAATTTGCGTGTAGAAGTGCTACGTCGTAGCAATATTCGTAGCATACTAAGCGCGTTCGTAACTGCAATTTTCATTCGTGGCACGTAGATTCACGTACAAACGATACGTATAAGTATTATAAGTACATTGATTTTAGTAGTTATTTCTTGTCTATTCGCGCAAAGCTTTATAAAGTTATACATAACAATATTGTCACATTGTTGTCATAATTTATTAATTATAACTTATTAGTTCGTTATCAAGTTTATACGTTTTGCTTCATTATGTCCTACCCTACCATCCACTACCATAATCAGAACTGCTCTCGACTGCTGCTTTTAGGGTAGCTAATGTAGGTCATTTGCTAATGAAATTACCTTGGATGAAAGTAAAAAAAAGTCTTCCTTGGGCGTTCGTTTCTTCATGCATATGACTCACTTGATGTAATCACGTTTTTATTGTAAGTATTTGGAGAGCAGATTAGCAAACGGCCCACCTGATGGTAAGTGGTCACCGTCGCCCATAGACATCTCACCTCACTGTGGTGATATTAGAGGGTTTCGATGTGCTGCTTACCTTGAGGACTAAGATGGAGTGCCTTGTGTGCCGGTAATTACGCTGGCTCCTTACCCTTCAAACCGAAACACTGCAGTACAGCAATGCAAGCATTGCTGCTTTGCGGCAGAAATAGGTAAGAGGGTGGTACCAACCCAGGCGATCCTACACATCAGGATGTATCACCTGTGATTTACCATCAGGATAAATCAACATAACAATTTCAGAATTTCGAAATGTTGTTCTTTATCGACATTGAGTGGTACAAAACACGTTTCCTGTTGCATCCTGTATTGCAAACAATGAGTAAAATAAACTTTAACTAGCATGTAGAATTAATAAATAGAATTTTTTAAATTGGTAAAGAAGTTTTCGCTCCTGTACATACAGGTGAATATACGGTCAACCTACCCAAAACGTCAAAATTTGAAAATCTG
This sequence comes from Hofmannophila pseudospretella, assembly GCA_947369225.1. Classification (NCBI taxonomy): domain Eukaryota; kingdom Metazoa; phylum Arthropoda; class Insecta; order Lepidoptera; family Oecophoridae; genus Hofmannophila; species Hofmannophila pseudospretella. The sequence continues at coordinate 2,835,786 of OX376321.1, read as the reverse complement.
AAATGTATCTTAAAACGCAGGCATAATAGAGTTGAGACTTAATCGAAAGTTTTTGACAGATGGTATACTATAGCTCGTGTTCGACTGTACTAAATTGTGGTACAAAAAATTAACTATCTTGTCATTTCTATCTACCTACATTTGACCCAAGAACTCGAGGAACAACTAGAATAACCACCACTACTAACCTTCATAACACTGTGCAAGCTCATCACGTAGAGGCAATATTTATGCCTGGTCAAAGATGGAGCTTTAGCTGGATCAGTTTATGTGACGTCTCTTTTGCAGGTTACTTTCTCGTGGCGGCAGATTTTTTTTAAATCCCAGTTTAGAGGCTTTGGTACACGACAAGGTGACCATGTCAGCCTCGTTAGGGTCACCAAGAAAAGGGAAGTGAAGCTCAAGTATTATTAGAGTCAGCCCTCACTTTGAGAGCCAACTTAGCAAACAACAGTAAGTGTTTCATATTATCAGATATGGGTTTACTCAAAATAATATTGAGCCTCACATTTTGGAGCCTATTGAGGCCAAATTTCTTCCTCTCAACTTTCACCAGGTCACACTCCATTAGGAGGTGATTGAGGTCTTCTAATTATTTATTGAAAATGTACATAATTATATTAAAATTTTACCTGGACAGTGTAACAAAACCAATCTAGGTTTGTTCAGTACACTGACAGACCGTATATCGATCGTCTATCTTCTGTTAATATAATTATGACTAGATCTGCAAAGTCTCTTGAGCTTCTACTTCGTCTTCTAGACGTGGGCAACTTGGTGTCTGATTTGATCGGCCACCTATAGTATGACTCTTGACAGGTCCTAACGGCTGTCAAAAACAACAGCCGGGACTGTCAGTTTAACGTGAAAACTGTCAAAGGATAACCACAATAAACTACGGATCCCTATAGAACGAGACCCGGCTCAAAAAGGGCTGGTTTTTTAGCTTCCAAAACTTGATGCTGACAGAATTAGGCCAGTATGGTTTTAGATAACTTCTTCTTCTGCCTAGCGATGTCCCGGCCTAAGGGTAGGGTATTTTCCTAGATAGTCTTTCCACTTTTCCCGGTCTTCACGATCCTCTCTCGTGAATCTCAAATCTCTTTAAATTACAAATGAGGCAACATTTTTGACTTAAGTCTTAACTTACATATTTTTAATTTTATTTTTTATTTTTTTATTTTAATAAATTACACAGCATTACAGTAATACTAAGGCACTGTGAAATTCATCAATGCCTTCGCGATGCTGCTTAAATCGTCTGCAATAGACGTAACAGGCCTATGATAATGGTGAAATTAATATATATATATATATATATATATATATATATATATATATATATATATATATATATATATATATATATATATATATATATATATATATATATATATATATATATATATATAATGAATTACGACTAACTAAAGACGGATGCACATCAATACTCTCACAGAACCGATACTCATAGACTTGCAAACTCATCGCAGTTTGGTGCAGATGCGAGAAGCGCATTCAGATATTGGAGAGCACGTACATTTGGCGATTAACTGTAAGAAATAGTGCGTGCTGACGGCACTGCTAGCAGATGGCTACGACGTGACCGGAGATTAAATATGGGCACAGGGGGGACAGATAGGCGTACCAGTTTCTCCACCAATTCGGGCCAGTCCGATTCCCCACGCAAGACGCTACTAGCAGTAGTTAGTAGGACGTAATTACGCCTCACTTCCAGTGAATTTAACCCCAAAACTCCAAGCAGGAATTATATCTTTATATATAAAGTTGTAGAGTCCAATATAATGTTGTTCTTGTATTAGGCACATTTAGTATTCGTAGATCGTTGGCTAGACGATCGATGACAAACACAGCGAGTCGTATATTGGTGTTGTTACGAAACAAACAAAGATTAATTTCGTACATGATAAGCGTTTCCTAGAAGCGTGACTTAGCCTTTGTTTTCTATCACTTTTCTTCATACTAAAGTAGGTTCTAACCAGCCAATTCTACTAATACAACGTAATCACAAAATTGCAGCGACTTGACGTTTTTCCTATGCCACTAGTCACGAACCGTTCAATTAACAAATTCAAATGTTACGTTTCAGTCAACTATCGGTCCGCTCATAAGCACGTGTAATGTTAGCAGAATACGATTTGTAGTTCAAGTTGGATCGCTACTTAATAGGAAGAGAATGACATACGGTATTATACAGTGGAATTTGACTCCTGTACCCTTATCACGGAGCTCTTGTGATTCCGGTATTTTTATTGATTCTTTAGGGAGAATCGTAAAGAAGCATATAACTAACACAAATACACACACACCCTCAAACACCCTCTCACAACAGGTTTTTTAAAATAATAATAATATTTATCTAATTTTTATATAAGTGTATCCCCCAGGCCATTAGACTGTTGCTATCTACTACGATGCAAGACGGCCGATGAGGCCAGTGCAGGTAGTAGAGACCGATATTTATTTATACATTGTAACTACACTGTTGTTAAGTGATTATAATTTGAATATTGTAAATATATTATATTTGTATTTTGTATTTGTAACTCCTGACTGACTGATATAGCTCCTGTCAGATAGCTCGAACTCTCTTTAATGTATCAGTTTCAACATAGATATATAAGTATACCTACCTATTTATGTATTTTAAACATTATTATTTATTAAGTATCTATAATTATTGTATTTTATTATAAAAAAATATTACTTTTTTATATTTAAATCGTTCTTTGACCCGCTTATATTATATTTTACAAAAACTTAAAGCTTAAAGCTATAAGGCTGCCAATTGTATCTTTTCTTCTGTCCTGTATTTTTGATCTCTCATTTGTATCTCGCTCAATAAGATGACATATCCGGATAAATTTGAAAGGGGTCTAAAATATGGGACATTGCCACAAGCAATCGCGGATGGTCAAATACCGATCGCGACTGAAATTGTAAGGTTTTGAACTACGTTCTATTCTTCCTGTAAAATATCTTTTTCCTACGAAGCAATTGCAATTTAGAGAATACATCACCATAGAGGTTTACATTCATATGTATTATAGGCGATAGACTAACCAAGGACTAACCAGAGAGACCGTATATTACGGACCTGCTGTCACACATAAACCTCTGGCAACGAGGTCAACCACAGTTTATTGGTTTAACAGATCCTACGTTAAATTGCGATACATGGGCAAATTAAAACCGCTTGTATAATGCTTGTTTTTAAAAACGTGTGCTGAAAAGTCTGACTGGAAACTAAATCACTGCCGCCGCGCCCGGTGAATGTTTTATTAATTTGAATTTTGTCATACCGTCTATTTCCATCTGTCCCAGTGGACTCGTTCGAACTATTAAATAACTATCTACAGTGACTGTCTAGAGGAATTTTAACAGGTTTTTTTTCGCTTTGTTTGGGAACACAGTACGTGCTGTGACTTCCTCGTAGGTAACCAAGATTTTTTTAACTTGGTGTGGGTACACAGTACGTGCTGTGACTTCCTCGTAGGTAACCAAGTTTTTTTTAACTTGGTTTGGGTACACAGTATGGGTTGTGCCTTCCTCGTAGGTAACCATTTTTTTTTAACTTGGTTTGGGTATGGGCTATGACTTCCTCGTAGGTAACCAAATATTTTTTTAACTTGGTTTGGGTACACAGTACGGGCTGTGACTTCCTCGTAGGTAACCAAATATTTTTTTAACTTGGTTTGGGTACACAGTACGGGCTGTGACTTCCTCGTAGGTAACCAAGTTTTTTCAACGATTTACTCGTATGTTACTGTTTTACCTCCGAATTTAATTTTTCGTAGGCCTTGTTTAATTTATATTGTTATTTGTTTACTTATTCCATTTATTATTTGTTCCATTATTTCCATTGTTCATTTCCATTATTATTGCTCTTATAATCTGCTCTGTTTGTCTTTTCTACTATTTTTTTTCCATTCTTATTTATTACCTCATATTATTATAATTACCTTATGTTAGGAGACGCAATATATCTGTGAAATTTCTTTTATTTCTTTCCTTATGATAAATACATTTCTTGTATATTTTTTTCGGAATCTTGTTTAGGTAGCCAAGTTTGGTAAAGGTAGGTAATCAAGATTTGAACCCGCGACTAGCTAACTTAGTTGGCTTTGGTTGGTTTTGTCTCATCGTGCCGGCTTCAAATTAATCAACCCTTAGTCCGTATACCATCTGTATAGGCCGCATTTTATACAAAATTTGGACATGTCACAAGTAACATGTGAAAATTGAAAAGTAACTAGTGATAATTAATAAGTGACTGGTGGCAACTGATGCTCAAAACAGAGCGGAATGCAAAACTTTTTATTACAGACTCCTCCCCAAAACCTTACCCACGGTCTTACGAGTCCACTTGTGCTTTCTCATCAAGGAAAATATTGAAAAAAAAAAGTTACAAAATAAAACGGCGACGGATCTGCAACTTTTCTATTCAATTTACGGCAGAGCTCGGCGTCGGCAGATATGGAATTTTGCGAAATGGAAATATTACCGTCCATTCCGAAAATACGAGTACCAGGTTGCCTTCGAAGGGCGAAGAAGAGATAAATAAAATTTACTAAATTCAACTCTAACTTACTAAGTACTTACATACTTGTGAATACTGACTTTATGTTTCTCCTCAAGCGCACCTGGTTACTTACCATACTTGCACTCATTAACGTACTTGCAGTGTAAGCATTAGATATTGTTTTCTTAGTTTTTTTGTTTGCTGATTATTTTGTAACAATAGGCCTGTTTGTTGCGAGACCATCTGCACAACCTACCGACTTGTATAAAATTAAATAAATACTATTCCTGTTAAGTTGTAACGATGTCGACTTCATCGTCCATATCAACCTCCTTGCCATCAACTTCAACCTCATCGTTAGCGTTTATCTCATCTCATTTCGTGTTGGCATCTTCATTTCTTCGTCTAAATTCAAATCATATTCCAATTCCATTTCTAAATTCCATTATTCCATTAATTTCATTGTTTTCTTTGTACTTTGCACTTTCTCTCTGTATTTTGTCTTGAACGGACGTTTCTCCGTTTATTTTTGTCTCCTACTACTACCTATTTTCTACGTTTACTATTTTCTGTGTTCTGTTCCTTAAAAATATAATATCTATTACCAAGTTCTTCTATTACTTCATCTGCACACTGTCAAAGAACCCTGCTAGCCGGCACCTAGAGGACAGACAGCAAAGTATGAACATTTATCTGAAATGTCTATAATATTTTAACGTTATGTTTTAAGTGTGTGTAAATATCTAAATTGTATGTGTGTAAATATCTAAATACTCATTAATATCTAAATAATCAAGGGATTCTACCACCTGTAAGTTACTCGGATTATTCTATTCCGTTAAATAAAACGGATAAAACGAGTAGAAAAAAATATCAAAATAAAGTTGGTTGGGCGCGACTGCAAGATTTAATTTTCCGACAAATTGGGCCCGAGTCGAGCCCGGTGTAGCGTGAGTCATGCTCTTTCTATAAATATGTTTCATTCTTAAAAAAATACAATGCATCTAAGCTAAGCGCCTTATAGGTGACGAATCGCTGGTGGAAGCTAGACTGCAAAGTCTGGAACATCGGCGCAAGGTTGCCTGTCTATCGGTATTTTATAGGATACATTTCGGAGAGTGCGCATCGGAATTGCACGACCTAATTCCAGCATCTCCATTCCGCCTTCGGACTACCAGGCGCGGGGAGGGGTTCCATCCTTATGTTGTTGATATACCATCTGCTCGTACGAAGCGATTTGCTTCTTCGTTCATTATGCGAACGGCTAAGGAATGGAACAGCCTGCCGGCGTCTGTATTTCCCGAAACCTACAACCTTGGGATCTTCAAGGCCAGAGTGAATAGGCATTTACTGGACCCGCATGCTCCATTGTCGACCTCATCGTCGCTTACCATCAGGCGAGATCGAGGTCAAATGCGGGTTTAGAAGTAAATAATAAAAAAAAAAAAAACATCTACTAAAATGAAAATGAAATGATACTTCACTTTTTCTTTAGGGTTGACAATTGTTTAAAAGAACGTTGGTAATTTAAAATTGAAATTTAAAGTACTTTACTTAACTTTAATTAGTTTTAAAGAGAGGATTAGGATGGAGAAAAATTTATGAAAATTGTTAAAAATTTTGCAAAGCCTCTAAACTGAGATTTAAAATAAGTTTGCTTAGGTATAATTACGAGTACATAGATACATAGGCTTATAGGTACATATTTCAAAATATAGTAGAGGTTAGGTTAGGTTATAGGGCATCTGCTTCCGCATTTAGACACATAAATGATCCTAGCGTCAGGTATATTTGGTTTGCAAGATTTCCAGCCAACCCAGCTCCGTCCAGAAGCTCAGAAGAAGATTCCAAGGCTTCGCAGAGCGTCCTTGGTACACCAAAGAGATGTGCCTGTTCATCTGCCACTGCTGAGCAGTGTAATACTGCATGAGCACCAATTCCTTAGCCTCCATGCAACCCTGGCATAGAGGACTGTCGATGATCTTCAGCTTGTGTTAGGCCTGGACTACATGCGCCGGTTCGGTTCGCTGCAGCCAATCACAAGCCTTCCACCCTCCACTGCAAGCGCCTCGTGATTTGCTGCAGCCACCCTAACCGAGACTGGAACTGGCGTATGTAGTCCAGGCCTAAATGATAGTTAAGTGGGTAACGTCTAATTTCAAATGGGGGAAGGGTGAAGCGCAGGTCGCAGCGAACCGAACCATGACTGGAACCTGACTCGTAAAGTACGAGACAAAAAAATGAATACAAATCGTGTAAATTTAATTTTTTTTTAAATTTATTTCAGTTGAAGGAAAGTGAGTAACTTAATTTTTAAGCAATCTTGTAAAATATACCTTGGGGAAATTCCCAGCACTAGCTTCGAACAAAATGGGTGTTTTTGCTTTCAATTTCAGAGCTCATTTGGAAAAATGTACGAAATTTTTTAATTTTCTATTAACTTATCCAGTAAGATTTTTGTTAAAATGGCAGTCCGTTCGCCAATTTCGATAAATAAAGAACTCTTGATGCTCAGCCATATAGTTAAGTTAAGAGATAAAGTTCACTTATGATTACCCAGCCATAGTTGACTGCTCCCTTTCAACGTCATTTCGAAATGTTTTACGCCAATCAATATTGAACTTTATATGCGTTTGATCAGATCAAAATTCTAACGTCTAAGATAATAAATACTACATTCAACGCCCAATTTAGACATTTCGTTGTACTGTAATCGTTTTCATTATGAAAGTAGGAATAGCTCTGAAATGGAAGAGATGTTTGTTGTAAGGAGGGATTACACTAATTAAAGGTGAGCTATGCAGAAGGTATTTTATAATTAGCCATCCAACCCGGAGGGGAATCCGACAAGATTTAGTCTGTTCCTGAATTACGGGACAAAGTCTAGTTGGTTGGAAATTTATTCGTAATACAACGTTATTCTGAAAGTACCTACACATTAAGATAAGATAAGATTTATTGTGTAACAGTTTAGGTAAAATATTACAAATATTGCAGATATAGTTGCATAAACATGTCACACTAAACTTTACCTTTACAGGCATATACACCGAATTCACAAGTTAATAATGTTTATACAAATTTTAAGAAAAAACAAAAAAGAAAAATAGAGTGTCATTAAAATTTATACAATGTCCATAATATTAAATTTACAAAATGTCCACTAATATGATGTGTGAATAATATTAATACAATCATTTATTTAATAATAATACTGTTGCGGGTGGACTCGCGAGCGACAGAAACGAAGAGGAACTGGTAAACACGTTTAATATTTACAATAAATACAATTTTACACCATGCGATGACTCTGACACTGACAATACTACTTTTGTATAAAAACAATTGCACCTGCGTCCCTGTCATGGGCCGCGGCACCAGCCAGTTGCCAACATTCCGGGCCCTGGTGCGAAGCACCGTTACGGAGCGGCAACTGCCTGGTCAGCCGCGACCAGGGGCACCAGTTTCTTCGCCGGCCTTTTTAAAATCCCGCCCCTGGTGGCGACGTCGGCGACTCGCACGATACCGCGCTGCCCTGGGTAAGTTTTTACTATACGGCCGAGGGGCCAAATGCCTCTCGGTAAGGCTGGGTCGGCAACTACGACGACGTCGCCCACTTTTAAGCCGGGGTTCGGTTCGGTGCAAGACGGTCTCCTAATCAAAGAAGGCAGGTACTCCCGAATCCACCTGCTCCAGAAGTGGTCCGCCATCCTCAAGGTTTGCTTCCATTGAGTCCGTCGCACCAGATCGTCGTCGTCCAAGTCACCCGCCAACCAGTGGTTGTTGGAGGAAGCTCCGATCAAAAAGTGGAAAGGCGTAATTGCCTGAGGAGCGTCGGCGGCGGTCGCTACATAGGTCAAGGGCCTGCTGTTGCATATAGCCTCGGCTTCAAACAGAAATGTCTGGAGGACCTCTTCCTTAGGGGTGCGCTCTCCCAAAGTAGCTTTAAGTGCGGTCTTGACTGACCGCACCATCCGTTCTGTGGCACCAGCCATGAAGGGGCTCGCAGGAGGTAAAAATATCCAGCAAATGCCATTGTTGACAGCGAAGTCTGTCACGGGTTGTCCAAACATCTGGGATAATTCTCTGTTGGCTCCTATGAACGAAGTCCCGTTGTCGGATATTATCTTAGCCGGGCAGCCGCGTCTGGCTATGAAGCGTCTGAGACTCATAATAGCTGAATCTGTTGATAGAGAGTGCACGACTTCAATATGCAGGGCACGACTGACCAAGCAGGAGAACAGCGCTACCCACCTCTTCTCGTGGCGGCGTCCAATAGAGACGACAACAGGGCCAAAGTAGTCCAGACCTATATTAGTGAACGCTCTCGTGTGATGTTCCAGTCTCTCTCTGGGCAAGTCTCCAAATGGCATTTGCTGAGGTTTCTTCTTACGGCGTTGACACTCCCGACATTCCACAGATACGGCCTTAATAGCGCGCCTGCCGCGCAGAATCCAGAAGCGCTGTCTCAACTCATTGAATACGACTTCGTGGAAGCCATGTCCGGCTTTGACGTGTTGGTGGGCGATCAGAAGACGGACGATGTGGTGATGGTCATCTAGGATAATGCGGCTTTTCAGGGATTCGTCTTCTGTGGGCAGCATCTTGATTCTTGAGTCGAGGATTAGGAGACCGTCGTGCAGCCTCGGGGAGAGCGAAAAGAGACGACTCGACTTAGGCAAAGGCTTCGAATCTTTCAGTAGCGCGAGTTCCTCGCTAAACGAGTCTGTCTGCGACTTTAATAGTAATAGTCTCTCCGCTAGAACCATGTTTTCTACCGACACCTGAGTGGGAGAAACACGATCATTAGAAAATAATTTAGAATTTGGGCTTAGCGGTGTGCCTAAAAGGAGACGAAATTTTCTAGCGCATGTAATAACCCGAGCTGTAGCCCGCAGGAGTCGGATCCAGACGCTGAAACGGTTGGGGTCTGGAACCGGTGGACCTGTGGGTTCGTCGACTAGAAATCCCACCACTTCCTTGACGTCTGGAAGAGGTGCGACCTCGACAGCCTCTGGTTCCGTAGGCCATTCGTTGGGTGACGATAACAAAAAGGAGGGTCCAGCAAACCATCTGTCCGTCCAGTCGGTTAGTCGTGTGGCGTCATCTGCTACATTTAGCTCACTAGGCAGCCATCGCCAATCCCGAGGGTCAGTCAGTTCAAGAATCTCGCCGACCCTATGAGCCACGAACGGCTTGTAGCGCCGAGCATCGCCGCGTAACCATTTGATGACGGTGGTAGAGTCCGACCAATAGATTGTGGCGGACGGTTTCAACCTATGACTATCTATTATAGCCTTCGCAAACCGTACTGCGATAAGCGCGGCTTGCAGTTCAAGGCGTGGAATCGTGCATGGCTTAAGTGGAGTGACGCGCGCCTTGCTACCTATTAGGCAGAGCTTTATTTGGCCATTGCTAAGTTCAAAACGCCAGTAGCCGACGCAGGCGTAAGCTAATTCGCTTGCGTCAGCTAGCATGTGCAGTTGAATATCTACTACTTCTACATCGCATGACAGATACCACCGGGGTATTCTTACGTCGCTGAGGGAAGCTATCTCTTTTACCCATTTTGCCCAAGCTTCAGAGAAACGCGCTGGCAGGGCGTCGTCCCAACCGAGTCCTTCACGCCACAAGTCCTGTATGAGAATACGGCCCTTTATCACTACAGGGGTTAATAAACCGAGAGGGTCGTAGACTTTCATAACACGCGACAATATAACTCGTTTTGTAAGAACCGTTTGGGTGGTCTCGAAGCTGCCAGTGCGAAAACCGAGCGTGTCATCTGCGGGATTCCATTTAATACCTAGCGCGCTGACGTCGTTAGGGAGGATGGCTTCGGAATTTGGGTTGGCTCGTAAGTCTTTAGGAATCGAGTCTAAAACGCGATTGTCGTTAGCGAGCCACGATCTCATTTCAAAGCAACACGCCTTATGCACTGAGAATACTTCTGGAACTACTTTGGTCGCAACATCTAAGTTATTGAAACTAGCGATATAGTCATCCATATAATGATTGTAAGTTATTTCGTGCGTTGCTTCGGGATGGGACCGTTGATGCTCCAGTGCGTTTTTGTTTTTGATGTATAGAGCCATGAACGGGCTAGACACAGCACCGAAAATCATTGAAGCCATTCTAAACTCTTTTACGGGTGGGAGCTTCTGTACATTAGAATTTGGAGGGGCATTACTGACAGGACGCCACAGAAATCTTTGAGCATCGCGGTCACTCTCCTGAATACGTACCTGTGGGAACATTTCCCTCACGTCTCCAGTGACCGCTATTTTACCCTCACGAAAACGGAATAAAATACCAAGCAATTGCTGGAGCAGGTCGGGACCGACCAACAAAAGGCTATTCAAGCTTACACCTTTCGTGGTGGCGGCTGCATCATGTACCGCACGTAATTTCTTTTTTTGGGGATGATACACTCCGAAGTGTGGGAGATACCAACGACGTGTGTTGTTGTCTTTCGTAGTGCTCGTAGAGTGGTACGTGTTTGGCGGGCACTCTTCAGCGTACCCTTTCGCTACGATGCCCTCAATAAAGGCGTGGTAAGCTTGTGCGAAGCCTTCGTCCTTCCTGAGCTGTTTTTCCAAGGAAAGAAACCGCGACATAGCTTGCGGATAGCTGTCAGGGATATCGAGAGGGCGCGCGTGTCGCCAAGGTAGTCCGACCTCGAAGCGACCCGAAGGGAGGCGGCGAGCCGTGGCTTCGATTATGTCTATAGCGCGCTGATCCTCTTCAGTATTTTGTGGCGGGACCTTCGAAATGCCTATTGAGTCTAGTCTATACTGCTCTCTCATTAGAGCCTCAATAGAGTCACACTCTAAATCAGTCAAGTGATTGACGAACTCTACCGGCTTGGTTTTGCTCGAAGCGAGCCCGTGTAGAGACCAGCCGAGCCGAGTGCGCGTAGCGACGGGCTCGGAGGTCTTGCCGCAGCGTACTTCCCTACTAATAGTTAAGTGCCAGTCACCGGCACCGATGAGGATCGTCGGTATTGCGTTGTCGAGCGTAAGAACGTCTACCAATTCTTGTAAGTGTTCAAACTTTTGTAGACCGTCCTTTGTTATAGTCTGTGGGCTCAGTGACAAGCCTTGGATGGCACGCGCATTTTCTACTAGATATTCGTCGCTCATATCGCGTCCGCGAATATAAAACTTCGTATAGCCTACTACGGTGTCTCGACACATGCCACCAACACCGTTTACGCGTATCGGTTCTCTAAACTTATCTTTCGCTCCGATCTTTGATGCTATTTCGGAGTCGATTAGTGTCGCCGAGCTGCCATCGTCGAGTAGTGCGAACGTCGGGTGCTCACCGGCTGGACCTCGGACGACTACTGGAACGACTCGCAATAGAGTGCGAGGGCGCGCACTTGACCGCGTCGTCGTGCTCGTGCCTGCAATGTTACACGGAAGATCGGCATGCGTAATCTTAAGGTTAGATACGGTAACGTCGTCCTGTGTAGCAGTTTTTGACGTCTTTGGGAGGTCGCTGTAGGCGGCGGTGACAGGTTGTAGGGGGATATCGGTGGATGGGATTTCTCGTGCTATAACAGCGCCATGCAAGAGCGAGTGATGGCGCCTGGCGCAGCCATCGACGCCGCAGCGTTTCGCGCGGCATGTGTTCCACCTGTGTGCGCCGCCCTTTAGACATCGAAAACAAACTTTATTTTCGCGCACCCAGCGCCATCTGTCATAGACGTTATGTTGTGCAAACTGTTTACAAACCGCAATGGAGTGCTTCTGTTTGCAGTGGGCGCAGTCGGCAACCATGTTTTTGGCTTTGACAGTAGTCGTAGTATGGACGGACACTCGCTTCGGGCCAGAGGATTTAGCGACTGCGGGTGGCGCAGTGAAATCCGGTACATACGTGTGCTTTAGTTGCCTGTCAGCTTCCCGACGGAGAAAGAGAGAAAGTGACTCTAGATTTGACATGTTCTCCTCCTGCGTGTCTGCAGCGTAGTCGGTGAACCTGGCCTTGGTGAGCTCGTTGAGCTTGGACAACACACATCTGAGAATCTCGGGCGAGAATAGGTAGCGCTGCTGCTTAAGTACCTTGAATGTGGCCACGCAATTACGTAGCTTATTAGCTAATGCGTTTAGTTGTTCGGTGGTACTTACCCCTGGTAGCGACCGTAGCATGGCGACCTCGTGAGCTATGATGAGCTCGGGCCGAGCATAAGTCTGCTCCAAGGTCTCTAGGATGACCTCTGGGTCCTCGCACGTGTAAAGCAAGACGCCTACTGCTTCGCGGGCGGGACCACGCAATGCGCCACTAAGGCGTGACATATTCGCTGTGCGCGAATGGCTGTCTTTCGTTCGGTTATAACTACATTTGAAAATGAGCCACTCCATGTAGTCGCCTGAAAAGGTAGGTAGAGGACTACTTTTCGATTGGTTAGCGAGATAACCTATAGCAGTGGTCAATTGGCTTACGACTGCCTGTGTGGTGACAGCTTGGGGGGATTCTAGGCGCACTGCGCGTGGGTCGGTGGCCTCGGTGCTGATCAGGGGCGCCGCTGTCTGCGGTGCAAGGGTGGCCTGAGCAGCGGTAGGCTCGCAGAGTGGCACAGGGTACGGAACCCCGGCGCTCTGAGACTGTACCCACGAGCGGGTGCGGGACATATTGTCAGAAAGAATACTGTCCTGTGTTTTAGAGATTCCGGCGTCGAGTGCGGCCAGCGTGGCCTGTAACTCGATTTCTTCTACCTCACGGTTCTTGCGCTCCATTTCTCGATTCTTGCGCTCCGTTTCTTGTTCCAACTGGCGCTCACGTTCCAGCTGTCTGCGGCGCAACTCCGCCTCAACGGCTAGCTTGCGCGCGACGATGGTGGAGCTTGACCTGTGCGTACTGTGGCGAGAGCCTACGCGGTCACTTTTGTTAGAACCTGAAACCATAATCTCGACCAAATCGGATACTACGGGTCGCGGCGTGCGCGGTAGTTCCCAGTGATCTGGTGGCGGAGCCGTATCCAGTGCCGCGGCGCTCCCGGAGGGGCAGGCGGGTGGGGCACGGGGTTCGTCTACCGCTGGAGCATTGTCAGTGTATGCGGTGGCTGTCTTAATCTTAGACTGTAGTCGCGTTTCCATCACTCACGATCACAAATATGAACTGCAGAAAAATTTTGAAAATAAATTTTGCGATTGTAAAATTTTGGAACTAGGTGCCGAAACTTTTACCTAGGATCGAAGGACCAATGTTGCGGGTGGACTCGCGAGCGACAGAAACGAAGAGGAACTGGTAAACACGTTTAATATTTACAATAAATACAATTTTACACCATGCGATGACTCTGACACTGACAATACTACTTTTGTATAAAAACAATTGCACCTGCGTCCCTGTCATGGGCCGCGGCACCAGCCAGTTGCCAACAAATACAATAAAAATATAAATATACAATCAGCAATCACAAAATTATCGTTTATCGTCCAAAATTTCCTTGACGCTATAAAAACATCTTTCCACAAGCAATGTTTTCAGAGTAAATTTAAGTTTATTAATTTTCATTGTTTTAAATTCTTTTATTATTCATATTTGTTTATATTAGATGAAGGTATCGTTTCACCAATTTTCATTTCACCCGTTAAACTAATAGTACATCGAAAACCCTTAATAACATATATAGTGAGATGAGATGTGAATGAGCGACGGTGACCTTCTGATGGCCCGTTTGCTCGTTTGTATGCTCTCCTTAAACATGAAAGTAAAAAAAAAAGTAAAAGTAAAAGTATTTCTGTGTTAGTTCAAAGCATAAAGCGCCTAGAAGACGTCTGAACCTGAAAGGTAAGTGGGTTCGGACGCCGACATCAAAGACTACGGATTAAGTTGTCCACGAAGCTGGACTCGAGAGCATCGAAATGCACTCTCCGACTGACTAAATTGAATTTAGAAAATGGGTTTCACGTTTCATAATGGTGGGCGGCACTATTTTATTTTTATAAATAAGTCTCGTAGACAAGCTGACGGTCTACCTGGGCCATATTTCACGAAGAAACAACTCGTCTAAAATGACAACATTGACGTTATGTTCTATTAAATTAAATTCATTTATTTAACAGACAAAAAATCCAAAAATGTTAGTAACAATTTTAACTTAAAAACTATGTTAGTAGATATAATAGTATTTTGAGGTAGGTCTATATATGATCATTTCTATTAAAGTTGCCATTTTAGACTGTAGGATTGGACAAGGATGGCAGCTTCGTAATCTGGGGTCCTAATTGTAAGCGGCCACTGTCTTCGACCCTTTACATAAAAAAGAAAATCATTAATTTATCGCTTATAAGCTCTCTCTCTCTCTCTCTCTCACACACACACACACACACACACACACACACACACACACACACACACACACCGCACACACCCTTTCCCACCTTAACACATCTCCCAAACACATATACTATATGTATATGTATGTGAGTCCTAATTAGTTAATTAATACATATTGGTAAATTATTTTGTATTTTGTATAAATCATCAGAAATGATGCACTCCTGACTTTATGTAAAATTGGTTTTTCAAAACATGTCCATCATGAGCTACTACATGACATTTATAAAAATGTACTATTCATTACTCCTACTACCTGACTCCCTTTTACTTTGATTTGACCATTCTTTACTCAAAAACTACTAGTTTGATTATAAAAAATGTTTACTGGTAAATAGTGTAAACTGTAATCTGTCTTCCAGTAAAAGAATTTTATAATCAAAGATCAAACTAGTAGTTTTTGAGTAAACAATGGTCAAATCAAAGTAAAAGGGAGTCAGGTAGTAGAGTAAATACTGTACGTTAAAAATATTCTCAAATTTATTATCAAAAGACATCGTCTTTTGAAATCCAAAGATCCGCTTATCTATAAAGCTTATTAACTAAACAGACTAAACCACTGAAAACCTATGCTCTATATTAATATGCCTAGTTGAATTTAGCTACGCTCTATTTAAACTGGACATTTCATTCGCAAAAGTGATTTCACAGCCCACTGAACTACAAGAAGAACAAAGTAATATATACCGACCATTGTTTGAAACTACCTCTATTTTTCTAAAAACCCCAAACACTGAAAGGCCCGATAAAAAACCGTGTCAACATTTTGACAACTCCATTTTCGTTACACTGACGGGAGATTGTGGCATAGTATAATGAAGATCAGAAAGGCATTTTAGAACAGTAAAGCTCTTCGCTCACGCATAGATTTGGTCTACGTGACGTTCCTATTAAAATCTGTTTTGACTAAATAATTCTTCTGATTTTACTTAAAATTTCAGAGGTAAATCATGTTTATTTACAACAAATAGTAAAACCACAGAGTTCTATGTAATACGAAACATATAGACCTTGTGACAAAAAATTGCCATTATTTTAAAATTCACTACTGTATTTTAACAAAAATTTTGTCTAAATTGCTTTAATTATAGTTACATATCAAATTAAATTGCAATCGACTATTAGGGTGCGTTTTCTTCGGTCACTATACTTTTACTCACATCATCATCAGCAGCCTATTAATGTCCCCACTGTTGGGGCACAGGCCTCACCTTGCACAAGGCTGATTAGTGGATTTCACGCGCCTTTGGAATATTTTTTTTTCAGACATGCAGGTTTCCTCCCGATGTTTTCCTTCACCGTTGGAGCAGTAGGTAAATGAACATAAGTCTTGGAAAAAACCCGAAAAACTCATTGGTACATGGCATGGTTTCGAACCCGGACCTCCCGCATGGAAGTCCGGCGTCCTAGCTGACGCTCTCACTTTTACACACAATTATATGATAATAGTACATTGCGAGGTCAGGGCGGAGTAACCCCTCTGATCTATTTCTATCACTCGATATGAAGCACTCCGCTACTTTATGAAATTGAAAATCGTGGTTTTCAGCGGTTTTATTTATACGAGTATGTGCCCCGTTTTATGCTCCATTGCTGGTACCTTTACGAGTGGTTTTAAACCACAGTAATTTATTCAAAGTCAACATGGAATGTACTTAGTTTTATACTGTTTTATTTTGAAATCATGCACTCTGTCAATCAAATCTCAAAAGTGGACCCGCTGCTTTTTCTTTGAAGAAAATGTGACAGAGAAAGCAAGAGAGGCATCCCCGACAAGATAGAGATTCACATGTGCTCCATTCTCACTGCCTACCACGCAAGGGACAAGCTTGAAATATGTATGTATATAGCCACAGAGTGCACGGGAGTGCGTCGTTATCGTATTATGTCAGGAATGACGTGATTGTCCGCGACGTGCAGTTGGAAACCATTCAGGTGTTCGTGGAGAGGTTGGCGAGACGGTCCCCACAAATACCTGAGGAATATCGCCCCACTGCCCCCGTGGCAGGGTGGAGCTACGTGACGACGCAGCGTCCAGAAACTTGTAATTAAATAAACTTAAACACTAAACACCGGGGATGTAGTGACACCCCGAGCTTCTGTCCGGGCACGAGGATCGCCTCCAGGCCCGCACCCACTCCCCCCTTCAGGGTTCGAATGGACGACCCGTTTGATTGATCTATATTCAATTCACGGTGTGGTGGTATTCGTGTCACCGGGCCCTGACTGAAAATCAGCGCTGCGGCGACGGCTAACATCTCGCCATATCGACACAGCATAATGCTGAGTCAGGGACCCTTTTGCCACATATGCATGTGGACTTACTCTAAGTCATAGTTATTTTTAAGTAGTGAAATGTAATTATCATTCATTATATATATTATAATTCGTTCATTTATTAACATAATCTATGAAAGATTGAATTTGACATACAATAAAACACTTTTGTATGACAACTAGAGCGTCGGTGACTTAGTGGCCATACACCATACTCCCTGCGGGAGGTTGGGGTTTGAAACCATGAACGTCATGTACCAATTAGTTTTTTGGTTAATCGAAAGACGTAGGTACGTTTACCGATTCCTCTAACGGTGAAGGGAAAGATCGTGAGGAAACCTGCACAATAAGTTAACCAGTGTGTGAAATGGCGAAGGCAAACCCCATTAAAATCTTATAAGAGAGTCGTTCTATTTGAATGTCTATATGATCACGTCTTACATGAATGCGGGTCATCAATGAATAACTAAGAAGAAGTATGACAACCATATTATTATCGTACGTAACTTAATAAAGATAAGTACATTGAAAAGTTTGTAATTGTTGGTTTCTTATTGAATCCCGCAAGTAAGTTATGAACTTGAGTCCTCAATGTATGTAGCTTATGTCAATCATTTTATAAACCAACTGATTTTCGAGTAGGTACGTACTCGTACTTATAAGTAGGTACTACGGTTTGCCCAGCTCAAAGGAATTCTGTCAACTTTGTTTGGATTTTTTTCAACCTTTTCCTTTTAGATTTCTTGGTGGATTAATAATTTGTTAGTGTATTTTACTTTTACTTTACTTTACTTTGTTATTTGAAATTAGGTAATAAATCATATTTATCTACAGAGCTGAAATAATTTATGATTCTTTGTTATTTATTATCTACATTCTAATTCTACAAAAGTTTTAAAGTCCCCTATAGGGGCCGTTCAAGTATTACGTAATCAGCATTCTAGCTATTTTTAACCCCCCGTCCCCCTTGTCAGCGAAAGTAAGCAAAGCTTCCCCCCCCCCCCCCCCCCCAATTGAATTTGTCAAGTATATAATTATAATTCATAAACAAGTATCATTGTTATTAACTGCTGATCGTTCTTAAAAATTAAGAAATAGACATAAATTGATGGTCAAATGTGAAAACAGAATTAAAATTCGTTAGAAATAAAATAGCTACATGCAATCAAAAATCAGACGATATGATAGAAAGAAACGGTAATATTACATAATGACGTCACTGTGTAGTAGCGCCAAACAAGCAGATCCTGGCTACATATAAATAACTGTTTTGCTAAAAAGGGACAGAGCATCTCTCTAGTACTAACGTAAATCATTCATATCTCTGCTGTTGAGATATCGAAAAACTAATTTTAGATCTTTCTTCAGGATGTCCATGTAAGTTGATTGATGGAATAAATTTTTTTTAGTCAAATACTGAATTGCATACCATAAAATTTGATAAGCTATTAAGCATAATACATATGTATTATCATTGGAGGAATCCTTTAGTTTTGTTTATAAGAATCAAAATTAGTGATGAATATATTTATCGTTCGGTTGTCAGCTTTTTTGTCACAATTTTACGGGTAGCTACAGAAGTACCTACTAAAGCATAAGAGCTACTTCTTCGGCCTTATCGTTACTTATTATCAAGTGAGATTGAGGTAAAACGCTTGTTAAGTCGATCAAAAAAGTTTTTAAAAAATAACGGTATTTTTGACAAAGTTGTTGTATTTATTTAGATTAAAATTGCTCTTCTTATAGATTTGTTCTTAGTTATGTTAACCTAGAGTGCGTTGGGGTAATATACAGATGTAGGATAAGATCGTCTAAAAAAACAACACGCGAGCTATAATATGGCGTCGCTGTTTTGAAGCACTATTACCGCTAGATAATTTACAAATACAAATATGCTTTATTGAACACAGGACAAAAATACAGACCAGAATACAATTACAAATACAAAATACAATTACAATTGGCGGCCTTATAGCTAATTTGTTTTAAACGATTTTACTCTGTATACGACTTAGTATATTTTTAAATGTAAATCAGCAATGTAACTATTAATTTTATACTTTACCGATATCGCTCGAAATACCTGAATTAGAAGGATTATTTAGACCTAGATTGAAAAAGCAATTTACCTATTTGAAATTTACGACCTGTTTTTATCTATGGCACTTAAAAGAATGAAACAAACTTCAATACAGCTAAATGTTTCAGGCAAACTAATTATTCAGTCGTTTTAATTTATGGACAGAACCATACTCGTAAAGCCACAATCAATCAATTCCGAAGAAAAGTGGAAATTTCTCAAAGAATTAGCATTTACTTAACCCTTATTATATATTCTATACCCTACATATACATACGTATCTACTACACGAATACAAGTGTACATAATGTGGTGAGAACAAAGGGAGGACCATGAAAAAACCTTGCATTTTTCTTGTTTTTAGGTAAAAGAGAAATCTTCTAAGTTAGAAGATCCGACTTACATAGAATTTGTACCTAATGAGTTTAATTTAATTAATTGCCTAGTAAAAGATAATGATTTTGACATATTCCATGACTCATTCCATTAATTTAGAAGTAAAATGCTAAAATCTGTAAATCTAGTTTTTTAATATAAATAAGTATTTTCTTTAAATATGTAAGTATTCTCATTCGTATAGAATATATATTTTTATTTATTATTAATTCAAAATGTTTGAATCCATATTAATATTAAAATTATAACATAGAAGCTTTGTTTGGGAAATTGCTGGTATTATAGCCTATATTTTTATGCGAGTACTGTGCACGTTTGTAGTTGGATTGTATATTAGAACGTTACCATTAAAATAAGATCGAATAATCCTAAATGTATAATCTGTAGATGTACCAAATACTGGTACGACTGGAGACTACAAATGACAATGATCGATACCCCTGATTTTAGATAGAGACGTTCCTAAACTTGATTGGAAACTGAGACATCGATTTACCTTTGATTGCATAATGAAAACAGTAAATCCGAGACCAGTCAGGTTCATTCAACTGCCTCGTACCAATCTTTTTTTTTCGACGAAAATCTACGACATCCAATATCTTTGTTATCACTCTTTACTTCAGAGGGCTTATTCCGTAGAATTCAGGTTGACAGCTACCTAGTCAGCTCCATAGTCTGACTGTAACAGAATTTCAGGCTAGCAGGCCGGGGCCAGAGCAGAGCACACGCATTCAATGAATGGAGGATCCCGCACAGAATGTATGAAAAAAAGCTTTCGGTCAAAGTAGCTGAAAAAGAATTATGTTATGTAGGACGATAAGTTTACCAAAACCTGTAGAAAAAAAAACCCTCTAGAACCCCGTTTCTGAGAAACAGGGGTTAAAGTGAATATTCGACTTTCATATAAAATTTGTGAAAAACAGTCTACCGATTCAAACCAATATAAATATATGTTCTAGACCTCGCAAAAATATGTAAGTTGTTCATTGGATCTACTAAAAAAAACGCAATACTTATGAGTTATTCAACTTCAAAAAAGTGCAAAAACCTTGTCATAGTAAATGGTAGATTCCAAGAAACTCTGTACGTTATGTTTAAATATTTTTTTTATGTGCACGACAATAAGATTTGGCATCTTTTATACCTACAAACTGAATCCTACGGGATAAGCTCTCAAATCATTTTATTCATAGATTTATGTCGAAAAAACTCTGAACATTTTTCAAATGAAAACTGTTTTCACAAATAAAATGTCCTTCGTTGTACAAATAAACTCACATATAATAAACTCACATATAATAAACTCACATATAATAAACTCACATATAATAAACTCACATATAATAAACTCACATATAATAAACTCACATATAATTGAATGAGTTTATTTGTTCGCAGACTTTATTTTATTGCGCAGTATTCCCGGTGCGATTGAGTCGTTAAACTATAGTACGAAATTACGCAGAAAATTAATTAATGAGTCACAAGTTCAGTCATTCATTCTTGATTTTATGTGTAAACCAATTGAACAATCAAATCTTTCATGGTATGATGAAATTACAACATAAATTCATCGTAACCTGTGTACCATAATTTGTATTATTTTGATATAGATTTTAAAATATTCAGATTTTATTTAAGGTTGAATGTGTGAAGAATGACATCTCGGTGGAAAAGTAATCTTCTTCCGAACTAGGTGGTATACCTGGGGGACAACTGTCTGAAACATTATATATCTCTAATCTGTGAACTATTCGACTGAGATCAAAACTTTACTATTGTATCCAAAGTTCGGAGAAATTATTGTTACCGCGTTCTAGCTTTCTATGGAAATTAGGGACAAGTTGCGACATCTATCGGCGAGGGAAATGAAGTAAATGAAGCAGTCGTTTTATTGTCGCTAAGTCATCTTGTTGTACCTACGTAGTTGTCGCTAAACCCTGGTGGTAGGTACTGCTGACGCAGCGACCGAACTGGATCTTGGATCTCCGATACGAAACAGCGCTATCATCGCTCTCTCTCCTGCGTAGTCTCCAGGTATCGCTGGAGCGATGAACGAGGGTCGAGGGATCTGCGAGAGCTCTGAGCAGACATGTTTTGGGACGATATTAAGTAATAGGCACAGAATTCGGACTACTTAAGGGTGAAATTCAAAATCCTTGGTAAGATAGGTGGTCATCATCAGCCTATTATTGTCCCCACTGTTGGGGCACAGGCCTCCCCTTGAACAAAGGGGTACGGGCCATGAACCACCGAGCGGGCCCAGTGCTGATTGGTGGATTTCACACGCCTTCGAAAACTTTTTAATTTCCTCAGACATACAGGTTTCCTCGCGATGTTTTCCTTCACCGTTAGAGCAGTCGGTAAATGTACGTAAGTCTTCGAAAAAGTCGGAAAATCTCATTGGTACATGGCATTGCATTGTATCAAACCCGGACCTCCCGTATAGGAGTTCGGCGTCCTATCCACTAACTAGGCCCCCGACGCTCATACTAGTCTTTAAAGGTATTATAGAGGTTTTTTAAAATTTCCTTCGTGTATTGTGATTGTATTCTTTATTTCTAGTGTATTCTACTTTTCAGTCAAGCCACCATAATAATTCGTACGTTCGTTAATACATCCGCTATTACAAATTTCACAGCGGTTTCCCCATTGGCTAATTAGCTACAATGATACTCCTTGAAATTTTTACCCGAGCTCAAGCTTAATTCTAACTTTGTACATAATTAATCGGAGACACTGAATAATGGAGTTTTTGCCACAAAGACAAAGTGTGCGAAGTTTCTGCGAACAAATTCGGGTTACAGAACATACCTTTAGTTTAAATATTAATAGTTATTCGCTACTATTTCCGTGGGTGTCGTACGAGGCGACTAAGGATCTTAGTGGATACTATTTTACACCTAGTAGACGGCGATAAGCTCGCCATCTATCACGTTTGTCCACTAAAACTTACGGCGAAAAGTAGGAACTATTTTTGATTGAAGGTGGTTCTTCTGTCTACCCCCTCGGGGATTATGGACGTGAGAGTTTATGTTATGTTATAATGTTATTCTATGGCATTGGTGTTTAAAATGCAACAAAAAATTTACTGTTTTCACATTACAGGAAGTGGTCGTTTTAGGAGTATGGGAAATGGTCATTTTGGAAAGTGGTCATTATGGGATGAAACCGTTCTTGCAACTAACGGTGACTGTACAAAGAACCATACTGTAATACATTTCATTTTCATTTATTTAGTAGCCAAAAATTACATGCCATGATAAGTCTTATTATAATACAATTAGTGTTACAGTGGGTTTAGCCATTAGGGTGTAGCTACACGAAATAAAAATATAAACAAACATCACAAAAAAATGAATAAATTACTATCTCTATTAATAAACGCAATTGAAAAACATTCCATGTCAAATTTATAGTTTCATAATCAGACTTCATATTGTCAGACTTTTTACACGTGCAGTCTGTGGGTTAATTATACCAAAAAGGCTTTCAATGCCCTGCGGATCCAATCTGCATGTCAATGCGAAGTAGTTTACCTACACTGATTTTATAATGTACGCCGATGATATTTGCTCTATCGTTAGTGCTAACAGCAGGGAGGAACTACGCTCGAGGGTCCAATCGGTGATAATACAACTATCGAAATGGTTTTCCGCTAATGGAATGCTGCTGAACGTAGACAAGACCAACCTCATGGAATTCTCACTGCGAAACCGCACTGTGTCACCGATGTCCGTGAGTGTGGGTGATGTTTCCGTAGCGACCACGGAACACGCGAAATTCGTAGGTTTCACATTTGACAGTGGTCTTCAATGGCAGTCACATATTGACACTCTTTGCGCCAAACTGAATTCTGCCTATTATGCAGTGTCACGCCTCACATCAACTCTATCTAGACAGAACATATTGATGGCCTACTTTGGTTACTTTCATTCCCTCCTAACTTACGGCATAGACTTATGGGGTTGGGCGGCAGATAGGGACCGTCCGTTCATAATTCAGAAACGAGTAGTTCGAAGAATGGCGCGTGTCCCCGAGGATACACCGGCTCGTGATCTATTCATCGATTTTCAAATCCTCACTGTACCATCGCTCTACATACTTGAGATAGGTAAATATGTCAGAAAAAATCTAAGAGAGTATCCTACGAAGAAATGGGTTGGCAAGAGACTGACAAAAGTGAGGCAGCAGGATCTCGAACTGATTGACAGTAGACTGCTGAAGACCCAGCTGTCCACGCACGTCGCTGGTCCGCGAATTTACAACAAAATACCAGCTCGTATCCGAGATACTAAAACGTACAACAGTTTCGTTATTGAATTTAAAAAATGGTTGATCCAAAAGGCCTATTACTCTGTCAACGAGTTCCTTGACGAACGAGGTTTGAAACTGTAGATTTATATTCTGCAATACTTTTTTATTTTATTTTAGTTTTTAAACTTGTTGACTTTATACTTACTTTAAGTAAGAAATTTTACTATTATTGATCATGACATGCTAACATTTTATTATTTATTTTTTGACAATGTATGATCATTACTGAAATAAATGAATATGAATATGAATATAGTCGTCCAGTGCTTTGGGGTCAGTACCATGGGCTTGGTATTATTTCTATATATATTTTTTACTAACATAGCTTTAAGTAATATAATATAATATACTAACTTTATTGTATGGACCATGTCTGACTCAAATATATAATAATAATAATAATCAAACTTATAAATAAAAAAATTGCACTAAATATCTGAATCACACAAGCAAGTGGTAATTACCACCAGTATATTAAGCCTCTTCCGGATAAGTTGGAGAACATTTCTCAAATATCTTATAATCGCATTAGCCCGTTACAGAAAGAAACCGCATTTCTCCCAAATCGCTGGAGACCAGCAATGTAAAATTGCACTTTTTAACTCGGTCCTTGGCAGGTCTTCACAGGAGACTGCGCTGGCTAGCTGCCAGTACCATCCTCGGTAATGGTAATAGCTTATAGGGTTGCCTCTAATAGGAGTCCGGATGTCTTTATCTACATTGGCGTCAACTTAAATTTAAGTTCTGTTCATCTGTAATAACACTACACAATTAACACTTAACTTCCCACACTCACACACCCACTCACCATACACTACAGATGCACACTTACATTATTACACACTCCCACACAAGCTAACACACTTCCAACCATACTCTTACCATTATCTTTCCTAAATTCCTTTTGATTAACTGGTTCGAAAATCCTTTTAGGTTTAGATTATAATTTGTAATTTGAATCCCGACTTCGAAGATACAGGTTTCGAGCTACTTTGTAAGTCGGAGGTCCTTTTTTTGTGCCTTGTATAAGTGAATAAACTTTTTCATTTTCATTTTTCATCTTCTCTTTCGTTTTCGGTAATAAAAGTACAGACGAAGAGGATGGTGTCTTTTTGGTTTCAGCTCCTTAGAAGATATAATATACTAATAGTCATGCCGTCTAATATTGTTGGCCGTCGATTAATTTGACAGCTCTAAAACTAAAATGACACCTTAGGTCCTTTTCTTATCTATAACGAAAGAGACAGACGAACTGAACTTCAATTTAAGTTTAGCGGCCATACAGGAATTGACGCCACTATAATATGTCTACATCTACATGATTGTCTTTATCTATCTTTGTCTTTATTTACAGATATGTTTTCAAGCTGCGTACATTTTTAACCATTCCGCATCCGGGCCGGTGCCGGTAGCTTAATGGTTAGGATGTCGGATTCCCATGCGGAGATCCGGCTTCGAAACCATGCAATGTCATGTGAGTTTAGTACATTTTTGATTTTTTCGAAGACTTACGAACATTTACCGACATGTTTTGACGGTGAGAAAAAACATAGTGAGGAAACCTACACACTGAGATAACAAGTGTGTGAATTGGGGAAGGCAAACTATACCCCATTAAATCTGCCATGAAAGACGTTCTATATGCTTAATTCGATAGAATAATAACGACACTCATTCACCAGGAATATTACTACGAAGAATATATTTTAACGAACTTCTTATAATTGTATATTTTAATTTAAACAAAGAAACAAATTCCCTCTCTCCAAACCATTGAAGCTGTGGTTTTAAATTATTTTTACAAAAACAACTTCCCACTGCTGCCAACCCTATGCTCTACACTTCGCCATTTCACCGTCACTTAGCGAAGCTTTGTTGCTTCGTTATTTTGAAGAGGTGATTTCATTAAATATTATTTCTTAAAAATATCTTAAACTATTGAGAATATCTTAAAATAAATAGTAGAAAATAAATATTACATACCATTTCGCGGGTTGATGTGCGAATGATGAGGCAGGATGACCTCGGTGGAAAAGGGAAGATCTTCCTCCAGGCTAGGTGGTAGTAGGCCTGGGGACATCTGTCCAACAGTGACGACTTGATTTCTTCTCACGTCCCCTGGGGGCGTAGAGGGTGGTCATGGGTTGCCATGGGCGTGATCAGTCCGGTGGTGGTACCGGTGCACGGATGTCACTCTGCGGATGTGGCTTCGTTTCTTAGCAGCTCCCAGGGTCTCGGCGGAAACAGGAAGATCTTCCTCCAGGCTAGGTGGTAAGCCTGTGGATAGCTGTCCAACAGTGTGTTGTCGGAACTTATATATATGCGAAGTCCGGAGATTTCATCAATAGCGCGTTTCAGATTTGTAGGGCGAAATCGAATTTGTTCGAGCGGCTGTTCAGCGCCATCTGTTGATGAGTAGAGTGAAGTAGTCGTAGCGTGTCGCTTGATGAAATGAAATGAAATTTATTTGCCGTTAAATTTTATGTGTGTGGCAACCCCGCTACTTAACTTAGGTTTAAAAAAAATACAAATGTCACTTACACTTTCGCCTCCCTCTCGTCTCAGCAACACAGCACGAGCTCGCATTATTAATTTCCTATTTCTATTAACTTAACCTAAACATCCACACCTCTTGATCCCTATTTTCACCCCTAATCGGTCCTACCTCTGAATCGATTCGTTTCCCTCCAAAATTCCACGAAAGTTATATTTTTATGTGTCAGTGGTTCCAGCCTGCTCCTCGTCAGGTGAGTACCTAGCATACCCCTAAGTTATTACAACCCCCTGCAAATCGAAGGGAAAACTGTCGCCTAACTACATCAAAAAGGGAAGAACCAAAATTCGCAGGGTTTGCTCGAACCCACCCCCCAATCGCGGCCTATCCCAGGCGGTGCACCCTCTATGCTCCAGGGTGGACACAATTACGGAACAGCCAGAACATAGTGAAAAATATAGGTGATTTAAAAAGCATAGGATGCGATGTCTTCTTAGTTCGTTACGTGTTGGCGTAGCTGTGTCGCTACACCTGCATTAAGAAATATTTTTCCTTTCATCAAGTAATTGCCAATTAGACGCTCAAATATTAAAAATTTTAATGTATAAAAATTTGTGTCCGTTTAGAAACAGGCACGGGTTCATGATTAATTTATTTTTTTCCTTTCCTCCTGGCATATTAAGTATTAAGAATTAATCTGCTTTCTGTGCAAGAATTTCCTGGTTCAAATCTTGGCCAGGATGGAGATCCTGATATCTACAAAATGAAGCTGGCAGAAAATACCGCATCTTCTGTACGGAGTTGCATACAAAGGATCCCAATGGGTCGAAGTGTCGCTGGCTCTTCTAGCTCCTACCAAAAGATAACGTAAACTCGCGTGAATTAAATTGTTAAACACATACTTACACGCTGTTCCTTGCGGAGTAGGCACAGAGAACGGAGCGCCACGAATCTCTGTCTTGGCCCGCTTCTCTTGCTTCCTCTACAGTCATTCGACGTTTCTCGCATGCTCGCCGTCGGTATCGTCTGCTCTGTATATTAAAATCTAAGAGCACTCTGTCAATCTGATCTTTAAAGGTCAGTCTAGAACGACCCCGGCTTCTTCTATCAAAGTGTTAAATAAATAAATATCCAGTATTGCCACTTTTTCCGACTGGGTAGATGTGACTGATTATCAACATTATTTAGGCTCTCTGTACCCATAAAATAGAATTACTGCTCGGGTACTTACCCTATACCTGTGTGGATATAATTTCATGTAGCGTCTGTTAAAACAGTAGAAAAATAGGGAGTTGTCTTGGCACTTTTCATGAATATCTTGCTGAGTATAACAGATAGGAACTAACCTACCCCATCAACAAGATAACAAACGTCATATAATACGTTTCACTTGACTCACAGCCAAAAAGTGCACAACATTTTCCAATAACAACGTTAGAAAGATTACGTCACGGTTAGTTTTGCTACAAAGGTGCGGGTAGTTTGACCACAAGATAAATAAGTACCTACAGAAAGGAAACTTAAAGTACGTGAGCCTAGAACAAATTTTGGTAAGAGGAACATATTGGTTGAACAGTTGTTTTGATTGAGCACAGCTATATAATACTTTACCTAATTATCCTTGATATCTCAAGCAATCTTTAAATAGTTTTAAAAACAAACTTGAAACATATATTTATAATAATGTATAGTCTCGTCATGTCGTCCTTTGCTCTGTTACATTTTATTTTTGAGGACTGTTTTTAGTTTTTCGACTTGCTGAAAATATTTTTGGCATTTTTTTAATATTAGTTTATATTTTCTCTGTTAGTGAACATGTTCTTAAGAGAAATAAAATTCTTTAAACCGAACTGTATTAGTATATTACCGCACCGCAAAAAACGGGTCTACTGAAAACGTCAATATTCGAGAATCTGGAATATACCATACTGTGTAATTATTGCACTGTCTCATTTTAAAGTCAATAAATGATAAAACAATGGGGCCATATTAAACAAATTGGAATTGCTACCATAATGCGTAGGCATAATTAGGCGTCCATGTAAACGAATACGGGTGCGGCTTACGAGTGTGTCTCGTGTACGTAAGCTAGTTGTAAGTACTAGTTTCCCTTCTGTACTGTTATTTTTTGTGGCTCCCTCCCATGCAATCGACAACCTCCTTTGTTCCACAAAGGTGCATCCACGAGAACTTTCTCGCAAATATAGAGTTACAGTCAGCAAAAGAAAGTAGAAAACATTTCCTTACGGTCCATTTTATCATTGTTTCTCATGTTTTAATTTTACAATTCTCAAGAAATAAGTATATGTTTTAGTATATTTAGAATGTTTTAGTTAAAGCATAGGAACGGCAATGTTTAGAATTCCACTATTGACTTTAACTACATCCACAAGAAGCTTCTAATAAATAAATAAAGAAGCTTCTTAAAAAAGTATAAGTAAAGAAGCTTCTTGAGGATATTTATAAATCTCGTTATCAAAGCTATAGTGACCTTTTAGATGAAAATATGCGACTAGCGTTCATCCATTCAGGACCAGTAATTTTATGGCACGTATAGTACAGTAACGTGGATGAGGTTAGCACAGGGTAGCACGAGGTTAGCACGAATGGCACGAAAGACAGAAGGCTGCAGTGGGTGAATTAGAGCTGTAAATGATGATAATGATCACGGGGGAGTCGCGATTCCGGTACCTAATACCCCAACGGTTAGAATCGCAAAAATACTGTCAAAAATGCCAACACAAGATGACACTTTCGCTATTTGAATGGGCGCGAAAATATCGATTAAAGCATTCGCGGATTCGTATGTAGTTGGAAGGGAATATAAAATAAAAATTGAAACAATTTATTCCATATTATATAATATTATATATTAAAATAAAATAAAAAAAAGATAAGAGAAAATACTGTCTGCATCAATAAAAAAATATTGATGAAGACAGTATCTTTTACATTTTGTCAGACTTCCCTGGCTCCCACACTAGGATACCCTGTGTTGTGGGAGCCAGTCTCTTCCGATAAATAAAATATGAAAACATAAGGCAATGCTAAATTAAACAGTTAAGTATGCGTGTATGTGAGGGTGTGTGTGAGGGATGTGTGCGTGAGAGGGTGTGTGTATAGGGGGGTGAGCGTGAGATGGCGTGTGTGTGTGTGTGATGTGTGGTGTGTGTATGTGATGTGTGTGTGAGGGGGTGTATGTTGGTAGGTGTAAGGGTCAGTGTGCGTCCATAAGGCTCAACTAATTGGTAACAATATTTTTCAGTATTAAAGTAATCAAGTGACAATAGCCAATTTTTAACCTTTTCTTTGCAGGAATACCTTGAACAGTTTAGGATGGAGAGGAGTTTTTCGGCTCTTTGTATAAGAAGGGGCACATATTAATTACCAAATATTAATTAACATTTCACTTTAAACTATAACCTCCACACTATACGTTGCCTGTGTCGTGGAGATTACATAAGTACACACGTTGACCACTTTACAAACTATGTGTCAATCATATATTCAAATTCCAGAATTACAACTTAAAAATTACAATTTAAGTTAAAGCTTATGATGTTTGGGCGTTGGGTGTTTGGAAAATATTGGGCATAACTGAAATATTGTGTAAGTTGTACTTTAGATGATGCTAGAATAATGCGCCGTTGGAATTTAAAATTTAAATTTTATACACATTTGTATGCTCGCTTTGACTTTACAATGTAATAAAGTTTGTACATTTTCTGTGTTAAAACAGCATTTTACGTGTTACGTGGACACGTGAGATATTTGCATCAACATTTTATTTAGGTTTATTTTATTGTTTCATTTTATACTAAAACTTCAAAAGAAACCTGAAGTATACCTGTATGACGCAGGAACTAATTGTGTGAAATAGAATCAGCAGAATCTTCTCTACCACATAATAAGAAGGTACCGCACAATCTCGATTAATGTCCGTTTCACTATTATCCGCCACTAGACCGTGACGGCGCCGATATAAATTAGTATTCTTTCCGAGTCTCGGATTATATTGCAATTTCCCGCCTTGGGAACTATTACAAAATAGATAAACAAGTTTATAGAAGGGATACTCAGTACTAAAGCTCGAGGCAATCATACGCCGCGTATCTACAGAGCGGCGACCGTTTGAGCAGGTACCTATGATTCGGAGTTCGACCACAGACGCCATGCCAGAACCACTGGCGACATTACCGTCGAAGTTGGAAGTTATTTATATCTGATTTACATTGTTATATTTATTTATTCAATGTCAAAATATTACATGATGTCAAAAGCCTTAATCTAATAAACCGCCCCGAGCGGCAAGGTGCCCATCACGCTGGCAGCGTTTCCACGCTGAATAGCCAGCGAGATGCGCTGCACCAGGTACGACTCGGCGCGGGGGTCACCTGAGCGCTCTCTCAGTCGTCGGCCCAAATCGCGGACAAAAACCTTGGCCTCCGTGCACCATACGCTGTGGAAGTTATTTATTATCAGTCTTTTAGAGGCTTTGGTACACGACAATGTTCAAGACCATTCAGCCTTGTTAGTAACCATAAAAACCAATCGTGTTGGTAGCGGTTGAGGTCTGCCTGCAGTCTGCCGTCGCCATTTTCGATCTGCGATCCAACTCCGAATAGTTTTCGCCCGTATAATCATAGGGATCAACCAGGAAGGCAGTTAGATTAGTACCCTGATGGCGTCGCTAGTATCGCTACGAGCACCAACTTCAACACACTCACTCACGTTCACGCACACGCGACCTCAGATCGGATCAAACTATTCCAGTCGCGAGTTGCACGCGCTTGGCACGCGCTGGGACGCGTTTAATGAGGACGCGCTGGTACTTAAATTTTTCGTCAAAGTTCAGTACCAATTTGAGGACTTGTGTGTTCACACAAGTCCTCAAATTGGTACTGAACTTTGACAAAAAATTTCCTCGGATTAGTCGGATTGGTAGCTTTCCCTGACTTTGTGTGTAAAGCACTATCAACGCAAAAAATAATAATATACTTTTTATTTTCTCAAAATGCATGCTTCAAATCAGGCCATTTTTGTGACAACATTGCAATGCATAGTTATAAAAAAATATGGATATAGTACTTTGCATGCTCGTATTGCCAGGTTAATCAACCTGACATTCTATTTCGCTGTGAAGTCGAAATTTCTTGAAATTTCTTGAAAAAGAAAATAGTCAGTCAAAAAGAGTGTCGCCTAAATCTTGTATGGGATTGTCCTTCTGTTTTACGTAGTAAATTATATATTCTTTGGTATAAAATCGACAACGCGCGGTGGTCTGAGAATGTGAACACAACCTTACACTGGTAGTAAGTTTCCTTTCTTTACATAAGTATCTATTTTGTGACTAATGGATCTCTATTTATTATGCGCATTATTATGGTATTAATAGTTTCTTCTTATAAGAAAACTCTTTTATCATCATCATCATTAGAGCAGTAATTTCAACACGCAAATCTATCTTGGGCAATATAATCATGATCCCCCTCTTTTGCTCCATGTAGTCGGGTAAAAATTATTAAATTAATACAAAAAACGCCTCGTAAGTACTTCAATGAAACACGTAGCACATCCTTATGTTGTTGATATCCCATCTGTTCGTACGAAGAGATTTGCTTCTTCTTTCATTATGCGAACGGATAAGGAATGGAACAGCCTGCCGGCGTCTGTATTTCCCGAAACCTACAACCTTGGGATCTTCAAGGCCAGAGTGAATAGGCATTTACTGGACCCGCATGCTCCATCTTCGACCTCATCGTCGCTTACCACCAGGCGAGATCGAGGTCAAATGCGGGTTTAGTAGGGAATAAAAAAATAAAACGTAGCTAAAAATATTATTCATGACTGTACTTGGGTGCCCGGTACCCCCAATCAGAATGAAACCTCAACTTTTCCGTTCTGAATTTCGCAATCACAAGAACGGCCCCTTTTGAATATCAAACATCTACTTTTTTCACTTCATAAATTTGCATCCAGACTAACGAGCAGCCTATTCCAATGTAGGCACATTCTTTAGAAAGATATCAGAGAAGTAAAAAATACTAATCCAAGTTTTGTTACTAAATTCTAACTATGTTTGACTTTATATTTCCCATGATAAATACCAATATAGATTCGACAATATAGATTTTATTAAATTTTGATCATAATTCCGATAGGTAAAACGGAACTCTACGGAGGGCAGTTCTCTCCACCATTCTCCGTCCATTCTTCCGTCAGTCACATGCTACTAGCTCAAATATGCTACTAGGACAAGATACGGACTTCAAAATTTCACATCGTTATTATGTAGGCCAAATCCGAAAAACGACTTTTAAATTTTGTTGTATTAAATCGTAACTAAAATTCTCTTATATATCGTTTTCCACATTGATTGTACACCTACTACCTCTTCCTCGAAATCATTTCCTCTGCCCGAAGTTAGCCTGGAAATTGAAAACGTTTATTTAGACTGTAAACACCAGAATATAGAACACAATACAGAAGTATACAAAGTATAATACATGCAGCACAGAACATCTGGTGTGGTACAGTGCCAAAAAGGGTACACCAGCTCAGCATAATGCCGAGGCAAGCCGCAGCGCTGATTTTCAGCTGGCCCCTCAGTGACTGCACGGACGAAGAAAGTAACAGTGTGTGCGTGTTGTGATGTATGAATGTGTTTGTTTGTATGAATGAGGATATTAGTGTGTGTGAGGGGTGGTAATGTGATGTATGGTATGGTGCGGGTGTGGTGGAAGAGATCGCTCTTAGCGATAAGGCCGCCTAAATTGTACTTCACTATTTTCTTTTCTATAATATGTTTGTTGTTTTCTATTTGTGCAATAAAGTGTATTTTACTTTTACTTTACTTTAGATACTTGTAGAAGATATAAATACTCTGTTTATATAGTTTTGATCCAGAAATAGTATCGCGTTAGCCTTTTACCCGCCTCTGGGGACGTACGGTGGACTGATGCATTTTTGATGAGCTCTCGTGTGGGTCTCGAGCTGTAGATGGTAAATGTTACCGGTGTGACACGTTCCCGTAATTTTTATTGAATACCTTACTAGTGACTCTCCCGGGCTTCGAATATGTAAAAAGAACCGGCCAAATGTGAGTCGGGTATCGCCATATCTATCCATACTCACTTAGGCGGTAGACCCGAGTGACAGATGGAGGGACGACAGCAATAAGGCTCCGTTTCGAGGTACGGGTTTCGGGGTACGGATCTCTAAAAAGATTGTCATCGGTTAAAACTGGAACAAATAATTAAAACCATTATTCTTGCAGAAAATACAATCATATATTATATTTGTGTTGATATTTCTAACAAGAAAGATAAACTGAAATAACTAAAGTCGGATTCGATAGGACCTGTTCAAAATGTAAACAAACCACCATATTGGCGATGTTGAGGGTTTGATGTATTATCTATGTTTTATTAATATTTCATCGTATATTGTAGTTTAGGATACGAAAAAGTGAATTCCATGTTAATTACACTATGATTCATCGTCTAATGAGATAAATCAAGGATAGGTTTGTTTATATTGCTACAATCTACCCTCTAGGTACTGGCTAGCAGGGTTCTAGGACAGTGTGCAGATGAAGTAAAAGAGGAAAATTGGTAATAGTAGATATATCTCAGATCTCAGATAGATTATCAGGAACTGAATAACACAATAGTAGAAAATAGGTAGCAGTAGGAGACAATTTTATAAAACTGAGAAACGTCCGTTCAGAACAAAATACAGAGAGAAAGTGAAAACAATGAAATTAATAGAATAATGGAATTTAGAAATGGAATGAGAATATGATTTGAATTTTGAAAATAATGATGAAGAAATGAAGATGCCAACACGATATGAGGTGAGATAAACGCTAACAATGAGGTTGAAATTGATGGCAAGGAGGTTGATATGGACGATGAAGTCGACATCGTTACAATATTATGAACAAGTTTTATTGAATCCGACTTTACGAGTACTATTTCGGTACGAGAGCTGGGCAATGAATATCAGATGATTGCGACAGGGAGTGAATATAGGGGCTGTTCAGCTGTTTCACATACACTGGATTAATTGTTTACAGAATTTCCAAAAGTCGTAGAACAAAGGTTATCGATCACAGAAACCGGACTAGTAGCGCCCTCTCCTCTGCAATGATGTTGTGAGCACTAACGCCGAGCCAAAGGGTTTGGTAAATGCACGTATAGTTCCATACATTTGACATTTGTCTAATGTATGGGAAGATGTTACATCGCGTGCGCCAACTGGCATACGCGGTTTCCATATAAACTGCTCTAAGCAATCTACATAGTAATATAACGGGTAGAACAGTACGGAATAAAGAAGTGAGAGAATGTGAGTGTCCCTGCGACGATGAACAGGTAGCCACTTGAGTTGATCCCGAAATTCGGAGACATGCTCATACAACCTTGTTCCAGTAGGGTTTTTATTAAACCATGTATGAGTCCATTCATGATACTGTTTTCTTTTTTGTAATATTGCCATACGATTAAATAATAATGATTAATGAAAATGACAAAATTACTAAACCGCATAGGCTCACAATTTCGCAACCACAAATTCGCATGGATTATTGGATGTTGCGGTCAGACCATAACGTACGGTCAGTGAAGCCCCAGGTTTATTCAAATGTCGATTTTATTGCCATTGTACTAGGTGCCTGTATGCTGTAGGTGTTTACCGAGTAGGTAGCCTATTCCAAATTCCGAATTATGTATGATAAAATCCTATTACAAATGTGTTAGGCAGATAGGTGAAACGGCAGAAGGATGAGCTTTGTTGCCTGAAAATAAACATTCGTTCATTCATTCAACTCGTTCTCAATCAAATATGTACCTTGGCCGCCATATTGGACTTTAACGCCTTATTAGGTGTTTGTTTTATATTTTAATTACAAAAAAGATTTGTAGTCTAATTCCCTATAAATTATCAGTGCAGATTTTTTGTTATATAATATTAAGTACTAGTATATAACATTAAGTACTTACTTCCTTCGATGAAAGAAAAAATTGACTCTATCCCCAACGGCCGCGAGTTCGTTCATGCTTACGTTCTAAATTATTATCTTAAAAATCTATTTTTACTTTCGTAGGAAACGAAAGAAAGTCTATGTTTGTTACTTTCTTGGTCTGCCCCCTAGCGGAGACACCCCACAATCACAATCGTGCGAATGAATGCTGAAATTAATATCGCTACAGATGTAGCACCGCTACGCCAGCGTAACTAGCATGCTGCATGTAGCAGTCGTAACTACGTAACTGTAAATCCTGTTCGCAACTAGATGGCGCTAGTATTTCGGTTATAGGGTTAGGGCCTTTTCAGAGTCGCGCGTATTTCGCCACCCACGCGGGTTTGCTCTATACAGCATTTCAGTATCAGGCATGCTACCCACATGTTGGGTGCGTGGAGAAATTGAAATGACATTTTGATTTTTTACGTATGCGGGGCAAACCCACGGGCGTGGCGAAATACGCACGACTCTGAAACCGCCGTTATAGGCTAAGACTTTTTATACATGAACGAACGAACGCCCGACTTTTATTTTTAATCTATGAGTATGTATTATCTTCAGGAGGAGAACTAAGATTAGGGTAAATATAATGATGGTATAAAAACACACAAATAAAAAATTCTATGCAGCGTATCACGGATGAAAAAAAATATGACATTTTGTTGACAAAAGTTCAACCATACGGTAGGGCGATATGATACTCGTTTGCTCTCAATATGGGTGGGCGTTCCTACCTTCATGGAACAAATAGTATAAGAGCTACATAATTGAATAACAGACTGGCAAAGAAGCGTCATTATCAGCAGTCCACTGCTGGACATAATTATAAGTTCGCAGATAGTCGCTCCATCTAGTTGGGGGTCGTTCTACAATACGCTTACCTAATCGCGGTCTCCACTCCAAAACTCGTCTATCCCAACATTTGTCGGTTCTGCGGCAGAATAAAAATAAATAAAAAAATAACAATTTCGGATTCGATCCAGCAAAGACACTCCGAGCATATCTCTTTCACAACCGTGAACTCTTAGAAGGGTATTCGGGTATCGGGTAAAATCGGTTTCTGTCTCTGTTGCACCACAGTCTTAGTACATTCGCGTATCACTAATATTAACAAAAGTATCAAGACCCGAAGTCCTTTCTAAAAGCTCACGCACTATACGCTAAGCGACTTTAAAGTACACCGCATCAAAACGCGTAACATATTTTATTTTTTATTTTTTCTCCGCCATTTTTTCAATACTTGCTCTGCGGTGTACTTTGTGGACGTAAAAATTAAATGACGTCAGCTCTAATGCGCATGCTTATGTTGAGCACCACTGTACGCTAGCTAGAACGTTTGGCCATAAACACCCAATGTATGCCCAATAAAATGGTTCTCATTAACCCGCCGTTGAGTGTTTAATCTGACGGTTTATTTTATAGGGTGGTTTGTCACTAGCCAGAGGTAAGGGCAAAGGGTTAAGTGATAGATCTGAAAAAACTTAAGTTGATTATGTGAGGAGCCGCGTTGGATGAATGATATGCTAATGTTAAAATGATAGAACTTGATGTCATTAATTTGTTAGAAAAATTATATTAAAATGGTAAATTAAATGTTAAATGATGTTGATTGCTTCAGTGCGTGACGAACACTGGTTTTATTTGAGCTGAATAGGACGTAAAACGCAAAGCGTTACGTAGTTGGAGCCACTCGCACACTCCGTGAATAGAAAAGCAAAACAAAACGTTATTTTTGAAGATATCACAAATTTCTCGGTATTTGGTTTAATTTAATTTAAATTCCGATTTTTGTGACCATCCTGCGTGCAAAACTGTAAAGTATTGTGTGGGAATTTTAGGCGTGGAATAGGGATTAGAGGAAGAAACATTAATAGATAAATAGTGCCAGATCTGACGGTAAGGGAATAGATGGTCCGCTATCATTCTCCGGGATGTCCTCACTCTGTGGTTCCCTTATTGCTTTAAAAAAATCAGCAAAATATAATTTAATAACTATATTGGCTCAATCAACTTATTTTAGAGTTATTTGAGTTGGTAACCGGTCACGGATTAATCATTTTAACCGCAACCAATAGCTTCCGGAGTAACCTTAACTTTAACCAGTTACTGCTCAGCCAGCTGACAGCAACTAGTCGCAGTCCAGTCACCTCAATAGCAACCACTAGTCACCGGTTAGACATTCAATGGTAACCGGCCATACGAGAGTCCCTTTGGTAGCAACCAGTTACGGTTAATTATTCGGAAATGCAATATTCTCGAATAAAATATCAAGTTCGACTACCTCGTCGACGAGTCGCGAGTGAATGATGCCACTTTTGGTCTGGCGCCCGCTTTTATAGAGGCCAGGTAGTGGCGGGCGGCATGACGTGGATCGGCTGTTCTTGCGTGTTTGCTTCGTCGCAAGCGCAGGTGGGCATTACACGTGCACTATGACGTCACTTGTTGTTTGCGCTGACATGCCATATAGCAATATAAACATTGTTTCAGACTTGCAACAAGTTTAATGTATTAAACGAGGAAGTTTGCAGCATATTGGTCATGACAAGTGATAGTTAAATCCAACTTTCTAGTTACCTACCATGCTAAAAACTTGCATGATGTTCGGGAATATTGATTTGAATGAAATTAAAATTGAATGTTGGGAATTGCGAGGAAATATTGTGAAAATGTTGAAATCGGTAAAAAATTAGACAAAAGTAGAGAAAATGTTGGAAAATATTGGGAAAATGCTGTAAAAATGTAGAAAAAAGTTGAATGTACAATTTAAAATCAAAGGAAATCAAACTTGCAACAAGCTTGCATGCTTGCTGCCTTTCATCCAAGATAAAAAAAACGTTACGCGTACAAATGTAAGTTAATTTATCTTATCCGCGCCATCGTATCTTCGAGTCCACCTACTTTTCAAAATAATTAAATATTAAAGTTGACTAATTTACCTTCGTACTTATTTTCACAAAATTTTTAACATGACAATGTTGATGTCGTCTTCTTTATCTTGCCTCAAGCCACGTTTTAATAATACGAACCACATGGGTAAAAACGACATAGTCTGGTAATTATAAATTAGTAAGGGTCTCTCTAAAAATGCTTTATTTTAGCTTTCCACCCACAAAGTTCAATGTTTCTTTGAATTTGTTGCGGACATTATCTTAGCATGTGTAATGTTTTTTATTTACACTTAAACCCGCGTTTGACCTAAAGCTCACCTGGTGGTAAGTGACGATGAGACCGAAGATGGAGCACACGGGCTTAGTAAGTACTGGCTCTTCTATAAACACTGCCGAAACACATCAACGTCGAAGCAGAGATATTTGACGTCGAACTTTACTTAGAAGTGGTCGCTGGCCAGGTGGACCCTGAAGGGGTCCTACCACCAGCAAGCTCAGATTAGTCGCCACTACGACACGCTTATCCAGTGGCTGTAGGGATATTCTAAATCCATCTCTAACACCGACGGACATCTTCCCTCTCGAAAGCTGGACAAGAAAAAGAATCAGAGAAGTGGCTACTTTGTGAACACATCTTTCCGCAAATTGAAATATTATCGAGGTGGTATGAATCTGTCTAGAGTCAGGTCCTTTTAGAGGTAGGTATCTTTTACTTTTGCTGCCGCAAATTACCAACGCGTCCCAATGGACGCAATAAGTAAAAGGCAATGGTGTTGCAATATGTAAAAGGTAAAGGTAGGACCTTTTATTCTTCAAACCTTAACACAGATTGCTGTCTGAAGAATAAAATATCCTACCTTTACCTTTTACTTATTGCTGCCGCAAATTGCGTCCACTGCTGTGTTACGGTTTGAAGAATAAAAGAGTCAGTGAAATTACAAGCACATGAGGCGCTCCACTTAAGTCATCATCATCAAGATTAGCAGGGTATCAAAAACCTTCTAGAAGTATTAATAAAGTGAGATCTCCATGGGCGACGGTGATCACTTACCATCAGGTGGTCCGTTTGCTTGTGTACTCTCCTTATACAATAAAAAGGCTATCTTATAGAGCTCCAATTTTCTATTTCTTATTTTTATTTGTATAGAATATCTATTTCTATAGAATTCTTCCAAAGCGCACCATACAGAGTACATTAAAGTTCTCTTCCTTTGAGGCATGATTGAATTATAAACATACATATATAATCTAAGCTCCTCAAACTTCAAACTTTAAACATTTATTGCATTCATGGTACATAATAGATGTCAAAGGTAGTATACATTGTGCTGCATGAAGCCCTGCAGGGCATTGCAATGTCATTTATAAAATTAATTATTATCAAAATTAATTTTTACTATATTTTATAAATAAACATCAAATAAACTATTCTTATTCTTATTTAAGGAACGAACATGTGGATAACAGGGCAAAACTATGCTATTAATAATAATAAATAACAATAGACTGGTGATTTCTAGAGGAAGCCTCGGAGAGCAGGTTAAGCAGTCGGTCTTGGTTGTTGTTGACGTTCGACAGCAGTCGTTAAGCCTGTCAGAGGCCTATGGACGGCCTGAACAACTCTGACATTAGGTTGGCCGCTAACCAAATGATAAGCGAGCAAGCAAAATGTTGACTATCGATATCTTCCTGTATTCTAAAGTATAATTTAAAAATTAAGTACTTTCCTTCGTTTCCTAAAATTTTACTATACTAATCTATAATTACTAATATCAATTTGTGTTCCGGTAGTGTATTATTAGAGAGTGATCCCTGGCACACAGCTGATGCCTGAAAATCAGCGCCGCAGTGCTAAGTCCGCTGCGGCAACAGGCCGAGGCAGTCCCCTTTTTCCAGTGCTGCACACCACCTTCATCAAACTTAATTACTTTTGTTTATTAATTTTTAAAATATATTTGTTTAATATTATTTTTATCTTCTGTACCTAATTGATCGTATGTTTGCGCTATTGGAAATAAATTCTTCTTATTCTTATATCTTCTTATAAAATCTTTCTTATTCTTATATCTCAATCATACTCCCAT
The DNA here is from genome assembly GCA_947369225.1 of Hofmannophila pseudospretella. NCBI lineage: Eukaryota > Metazoa > Arthropoda > Insecta > Lepidoptera > Oecophoridae > Hofmannophila > Hofmannophila pseudospretella. Next base: position 2,795,341 of record OX376321.1, on the reverse strand, counting down.
ATCTACTTTATTCAACCATTTGGAATATAAATAATCACTATTGTACGAAGATCGCGACCACACACATCATTAGACATGAAAACCGCAAGATTGCCGTTCTGAGAAATGTCAGGCAAAGCAATGTTCAAAATTGCCGATCCAAGTGTTGGGATACCTTTAGATAATAAATCTAAGTACCTACAAGCATTGTATTCTGTGCTGCAGGGATATAAAGCGGTCCTATCAAATTAATATTGTTGCCTGTCTGGAAAAGATCGCTCTGACCGATAATGCCGTCTTTGTAGACTAATTCTATGTTTCCTTTCCTATGTAAATTTCTTGTGTGCAATAACGTATTAATCTATCTTGTTAGGTACACTAATCGAAAACTTATATTGTTTCCACAGTTGGGCTTAAACCTACTTCCCCTTATAGATTTCACGTGTCTTTAGAAAACACAGACAAGCAGGATTTTTCACGATGGTTTCATTCACCGTTAGAGCAGTTAATAAATGTGCGTAAGTCTTCGAAAATTTCATTGGATTCCGGCGTCCTAGCCACTAAGCCACCAACGCTCAGTTTTATAAAAATATTGTAGTGCTCTCATAACCCTTAAACGCTGTAGGCGGATAGTTAAACTGACAAAGAGGGGTCAATATGGCGTTAACTCACTTTCTTACGACATTCTAGCATTACTTCACGGTTTTAGTTATGAGCAAAGCCTATCTCGGTCACACCGAGACCATTCGCTTTTGGGAATCAAATAAAAGACTAAGAACGAGTCAAGGATCTAGGTCTCTATCAAAATCAAAATGTTTTTTATTGCAAGTAAGTACCTTATTGAAAGCATCGGTGGCGTCGTGGCTAGGCCGTCGGACTCCCATGCGGGAGGTCTGAGTTCGAAACCAGGCAATGTCATGTACCAATGAGTTTTTCGGTTTTTTCGAAAGACTTACGTACATTTATCGACTGCTCTGACGGTGAAGGAAAACATCGTCAGGAAGCCTGCAGACTGAGATAACCAGTGTGTGAAATGGGGAAGGCAATGGCAAACCATCCCATTAAATCTGCCACGAGGGTCGTTCTATGTGATTAATTCCTTAGAATGATCACGACCCTCAGCAATGAGGAACACGACTTAGAAGGAAGTGCCTTATAGTACATTTTTACAACATTAAAGAACATTTACATACATTAAGTACATTTTTTCGAAACCATGCAGTGCCATGTACCAATGAGTTTTTCGTTTTTTTCGAAGACATACGTACATTTACCGCCTGCTCTAACGGTGAAGGAAAACATTGTGAGGAAACCTGCACACTGCGATAACCCGTGTGTAAAATGGGGTAGGCACATAAGATCCTCAAGGGTCGAAGTGACGCTGGGATTATTCCCGTCCCCCATCATAAGATAGGATAAGATAGTTCAGTTTCTTCGGTCCTGGTCTTTCTAAATATTTCCCACCACTAACTTAGTTATAGCCGTTATGAATCCTCATTATTTGAATATCACACAATAATGCCGTCCTACCATTTTAGTTTTACCATCATCATGTAATGGTCCCTTAGCGATGCTGAGTTTATGGAGTGTGTAGGAGAGGACTCTCGAAAATGTGATGTAAAGTCGCGGTCAGAAAGTTGTAACTGCAACTTACACAATTGGACTCTGAAACTACTATACTGATTTGAATATGCTTTCACCAGCTCACAGAATTTATTGTAGTTCTAATAGCAGGAAATTCAAGTTCAAGGTATTCCTGCAAAGATTTTTTTTTTAAATAGGCTATTGACACTTGATTACTTTTATACTGAAAAAATATTGTTACCAAATAGTTGAGTCTTATGGACGCACACTGAACCTTACACCTACCAACACACACACCCTCACACACCACACATCACACACACACCATCTCACATTCACCCCCCCCCCCCCCCCCCCTCACACACACCCTCTCACGCGCACACACTGTCTCACGCACACACCCATCACCTCCCCCCCCCCCCCCACACACACACACTTACACACATTTTTAATTATTTAATTATTTGCATAACCTTATTATGTCATCCTTATTATGTATGTAATTTAGATATATCGGAAGAGACTGGCCCCCACAACACACAACACAGGATAAGTGTGGGAGCCAGTGAAATCTGAGAAAATGTAAAAGACACTGTTCTGCATGAATAAATTTTGATTTTATTTTATTAAGTGGTATACTAGGCCAACATATATTACTTTTCTTGTTTTAGTATTTAAGCACGTGCAAAGGTTTTTTTAAAACTTACGTTTTTACATTTATTTTATACTATACATAAAATAAACAGTCCACAGAAATGGTACCTCATTTGTAGTGTGGGCCGATCGACGCTTTTACACGTAAATTAATTCTAAACCTATCCATAGATAACAGTAAAAGTATACATAGAGAGGAAGTAACAATATATGAGGTAACTATTCATTAATAATTTAATGAGCCTGCGCTCTCTGCGACTACGGCTGCCGACGGTTGTTTGGGTATTGTAAGTAACTAGTAAAGAGATTGCATTAGGTATAGTATTTTAGAGTAAGTATAAATAACTTTACATTCCAACGCAAACTAATTACACGGATGTACGAGTAGATTACATCTTAATTAAAAAACTGCAGTGAATCACTTTAGGACTGAATGCGGACGGGAAAATTCCCCATCAGACTTCTTTCAGTATATGATTTCAAAAGAGAAAACGTAGGCGAGTACTTCCCTGTTTGCAATGAAATTCTCAGTATTAATTAACATAATATTTTTAAGTTTGTTTACTCTAATTTGTAATTATAATGGCCTTAAATTTTTAGCTTAGCTTAATAAAGCTCTAGAGCTTTTTTTTTTAATTATTACGTAACATTTATACTTATAAAAAGGTCGGTTTTTTAGATGTTTTCGCTAAGCGGTGCATATTACGATAAGATACGTTTGCCCTTACACTATGTTATGTATAAGTCATCCCCTTCCTTTGTGGATGTAAGCTACACATCATCTCCGCAGATTACCTATGAATTTTCAATGAATCCTGTATCACTGTCTGATTCGCAGTTATAAATGCCAAATTACAACTGATTTATTGTCTAATAATAGGTGAAAAACAAACTTGGAGGTAATCAATGGTGCCTTAATGTTTGTAGGTTGTCGTAAGCAAATATTCTTTGATACTTTTGAAGGATGAATTATAATGGGCACCTAAAATACAAATAGCTTTCTTCAGTCTCATTACATGAAATTTACAGCTAGTTACTCATACATGAAATTTGCGTTATTTTTATTAAATATTGCTAGTTTAAATATAGCTGAGAAAGAAAGAATGCGTGATGAACAGATGACGAAACAGGTATATGAAGCGAAAGCGACTGGAAGGCAAAGCCTGGTCATCCTAGACTGATCTTTAAAGATCAGATTGACAGAGTGCTCATAGATTTTAATATAGAGAGGAGACGACCACCCCGCAGTTATGTATGTATGTGTATGTAAATATCGGTAGTCAAATTACGCTTATTTGGATCTAATTAACTCTAAAGCACCGCATCACTGAGTCGACAGAACCGTGTGACATTTTGGTTGTAATTGGACAGATTTATCGCTTGGTTAGTTTTATTGGTCCCTATTTATTCCTAAAAATAATCATGCGACGAATTGTTGCAGAGTTGTTCAGGCCGACCGTAGGTCTCTGACATGGCTTAACGACTACTGTCGAACGACAACCGGGACCGACTGTTTAACGTGTTATCCGTGGCACGGAGGGGTTCAAATGAAATGTGTTCTAGCGGTCACATGCCGAATATAAAAATCGTTGTACCTAAAAGTTAATGAAAACGTTTTGAATTTATTTTTGAAAGTTTGTGGATTCAGGGAAGTTGACCAAAGATATCTCAAGGAATAAATTACTTCCGATCTTATATTGACTGTGAAAAAGCTTGGAAACTTTTTTTCGTTTTGATAACAAAAGTCTGTTTGAAGAGTGTTAATAAACATTATTAAAACCTACGCAGGGTGTAACAAAAACTAGGGTTTTTTGTCTGATACTCGTAGAACGAGGCGACGTGAAAAAATCACTTCGTCTGTAAAACGTACATTTTTCAATCAATCAATAAGGACCATAATGATCAAGCAACACGTCATGACTACTTAACTCTACTCGTCAACAGATGGCGGTGAACGACCTCTGCATACAAATTCGATATCGCCATACATAGCTAAAACACGCTGACGATATTTTCTCCGGATTCACATATTATTTCAGACCATCACCTAGTCTAGGTGAAACCCTATCCTTTCCCAAAGAAATGTCATACTGCAACTTGTAAATCAATCTGTGCAAGTATTTCCTGCAATATTAGACATAGACATATTTTATTGATAATGTTCGTTACACGTCAAAGTACACTGAGGTATTATATACTAATGTAGTATGCAACATATACTTAGGTATACACGCAGTCAAACAACAAATACACAACTCCCGGAGGAACTACAGAAGAATTATTAATATTTAACAAAGTCATAATGACCATTAATAATAAGTACATAATATTATGTTTAGATTTATAGGTTTAGAAGATTAGATCTTACTACCGACCAAAATACCTATAAAACTCTTAATATTGGCTAACTATCGTCGATCTAAGGGGATGAATCATTCGTTAGTTTCTTTCGCAATTACCACCCATCAGCACTTTTTGCTTGAAAAAACGATTTCGAAGGTAACTAACCAACTAAGTTCACATCAAGCGGGAGATTCTCGTAATTCGGCATTGGATATTACCTATCTCCGTCCCTCGCATAGACACGAACATAAGTGCAAGCATAACAAGGTATCCATTTTCAGCTTCTGCATTTCAAGGTGCCCCTGCCCATGAAGGTACCAAACCGAAGACGGAAGGAGCCGCCAGCCTTCTATCGTCGTTCGTGCCAGAATCTTCATATAGTAGAATATAACTGAACAGTTTTACTAAGAAATTTTCGCATTATTTTTTAGATTTAACGTTCAATTTATTTGTTTAGTGATTTGATTGGAGAATTATTAAAAAATATTTTAGTTAAGATAAATTTTTTTTTTTTTTTTTTTTATTAAATAAGGAGATCAGACGAGCCAAACGGGCCACCTGATGGTAAGTGGTCACCGTCGCCCATAGACATCTCACCTCACTGTATTAATATTAGAGGGTTTTTGATGCGCTGCTAACCTTGAGGACTAAGATGGAGTGCCTCATGTGCCGGAAATTACGCTGGCTCTCTTACCCTTCAAACCGAAACACAGAAATGCAAGCATTTCTGCTTCACGGCAGAAATAGATAAGAGGGTGGTACCACCCCAGGCGATCCTTCACTTTAGGATCTACCACTACCAAAATTACTAATAAGTCTAATAAAAGCGATCGCATAACGTTTTTTATGTTTCACGATGAAATAGTGCAAGTTTATTCACGTTACCTTATCTTTATCCTCAAATAACAGTGGTTAAAATAAATACGCTGTTTATTACAACATTAAATTATTACTTCTTAATTACACAGAGTATGTTGTAAAAATTAAATATACAATATAAAAATAATTATAGGCTATATATACCTATTTACAATATTAAACAACTTATATCTACCTATAGTGTTTAAAATTGAAATTATCAAAGAAATTGGTAGGTAAGGTACTTGTATCCCGTATCCTATTATATAAAGCACAAGTGTGTTTGTTATAGGCGGGCGGGCGAGTGGATGAGTGAGTTTTTTATTTTGATGGCTTCGGATGGGGTTAAAATGGCCCCGCTTGCTTGCTGTGGCTTTCAATTGTTTTTCTATCTCTATATTTGTGAAAACGCTATCGATGTAGTAATTGCTATAAATAAAATAGTTAGTGATTATTAACGTTACAGAATGCAACCATTCGCTAGAGTTTTATCAAGAGTTCCACTATAGAACGATTATACAAAATAAATTCTACCCCATACAAAATAAGCAACCAATTTCTGTTCAACACATGCCATAGAAATTTATAAAAATACGTGTCTATACAGGTGGTTAACAAAAATATATGTAAGGAAATAATTATTTCGTATCACCCCATATGCCTTTTCATTATGCACATTTAGTGCATGTAAAATACACATGACATGTCAAAAGCTCTCATTTACAGAAAGCTTTCCGCGCCCTGGACTCCCGGTGCAACAAGTGGTACCATGGGCCGGACTAAGGGACGGGTACCAGTTTATTTGGGTAGCAGATGAGCAAACGGGCCATCTGATGATGAGAGTTTTAACTTCTCACCTCGCTATAATGTTATTAGAAGGCTTCGAGGTACTACTAAAGCAGAATTATCAGCGCTATGCTCTAGACTACTCTAGAGTATGACATTATGCTGAGCTGTGGCCTATTTGGGGCTGCAGCATGTACACCGTCTATTATTAATTTACTTGTTTAAGAATATATATTATATAATATATACAATACATATTCTAATTCTAATATATATTCTGTTGCAGAATATATATTAGAATAATATATTAACACTATATACCGTGCATCGATTGATTGATATAAGAGGGGGGGGGGGGGGGGGGGAGTGTGCATGATAAAGCTGTAATAATAAACATTTAGATTTCTCACATGGGGGGGGATGGAGTTTCAACTGTGGAGTAGTTTATTTCTCATGTGCCGGTTTCCTCACGGTGTATATAAATTACCTCTAACACTTCGAGATAACCGGTAAAATTAATTGGTATATGAAGTGTCTGGAACCTCTTATATTCTACGTTTCCTATCACTATATGCTGATAATAAAGAAAGATTTTTTTACAGTTCTGAAACTGATCATAATATAGAAACAGGTGATGCGGGAAAATATTTTAAAAAATGTACTTACTCTTCACAGAAAATCAAGATAACTTCAAGAAGTCGTCATCCTAAGCTGGTCCCAGTGGAGCAGTCAAAGCGAACACCCCGTATGTCGAGCCCACGTAAATGGTGCGCATGTATATAAAGGCTCGCATCATGGCGGCCGTCATAGATACCTGTGCTCCATGGGCAGTGGTGGTTGCCAGTGAGACACCCTGTATTTGTGAACTACGTGAGTTGAGACAAAGTTTTTTTTTAAAATTTTAAGCAGTTTTCTTAGTTATAACTTATAAGAAAGTTGAAAAAATCGATGAAATACTTTATAATTATTTTTTTATTTTTATAACTTCTCAGATCACGTTTAATTTAAGTTTAAGTGTGTTTTATGTTTGTTTTGATATAAAATTACTTACACACATATAAAGTAATAACTTAATATTTTTTAAATAGAATTGTAAATTTTATTTCTGTTGATTAAGTATTTTATTAATAACTAAGTTTATAAATACTTAAGTAGATCATCAACAGCTATTAATGTCCCCACTGTTGGGCACAGGTCTCCCCTGACACAAAATATTAAGATAAGTAGATTTCTTTTAAATATTTCGCTTAATCGCACCAAGTCTATACTAGATTAAATTAAATATTTTATTGGTTAACTCATACAAAATTATTTTATTTGGATATATAGTGCTTAATTTATATATTTAATTTTATCTATTAATTTATTAAAGAAAAGTACTTACTACGACAAGTTCCAAAAAGATTTATCAAACAACTTAATAGTGAATTTATTGTCATATAAAATCAAAGTTATACAAAGAAAACTTAAAGTCTTTGTATGTAGGACTTATATTTTTATTTAATTTTATATTTCAGTTACACGTACTGTTATATCTTTCTTCCGCGTGTCTATAACGTGAAATAAAGCAAAACAATAAGGTAAAAATTTCTATACTATGTGGTTGTGTTCTGTGGTTCAAGTATTAAATCTATAAAAATAATTGTCAATTGAAGTGTTGGCCCAGTTATTGCAGTCGTTGCCCATTATGAGTTACAGCTATTGCCCATTCAGATTCAGGAAGTTAATAATACATAAGTACATAAGTTTTATGAAAAGAGTTCAGACAAATAATAAGTGAGAAGCAGTTATTTTTCCGCTTTGGTAATAGCCGTTGGGTATTCATAGTCGTGTTTCCCCTACGTTTTGGTATGCACGTGGTATTCTGCTTTAAAACATACGAGAACAAAGCATGCTGCCAAACTCCGGGAGAAATTGTGAAATATGAATATTAAATGTCACATTATTTTATTGGCGACATTTGGAAATGAAAAATGTCATATTAAACTTATTTTCAAACAAAATGTAGTTTTTACAAAGAATTTACCGGTCCTTGCGTATACATGCATGATACCGATTTCCAAGTTACCGATTTAGATATTACTGTATTTTATACCGCCGATAAAGGCCGTATACACTTAGATATTACTGTATTTTATACTGTGTAAAAGATGAAAAAAAATATTTAAAAAAAGTATTATTAAACTTTTAATTATCATCGCTAAACCACACTATTTAGGCTAAAAGAAACGTCATGCACATAATGATCATCGCTAAACCACACTATTTAGGCTAAAAGAAACGTCATGCACATAATGATCATCGCTAAACCACACTATTTAGGCTAAAAGAAACGTCATGCACATAATGATCATCGCTAAACCACACTATTTAGGCTAAAAGAAACGTCATGCACATAATGATCATCGCTAAACCACACTATTTAGGCTAAAAGAAACGTCATGCGCATAATTGAGTAATATACAGGGTGTAATAAAAACTGAAAAGGCTGAAAAGGGTTTGTTCAGTATCCATAATTTAACTTTTGTTCTAAGACCCATTTTATTAATGGCAACAAACTCAGTTTACATAGAAATCTGTAAGCTAATCTGTACAAAATGAATGGAGAATATTGTTTTTTTTTATTGAATTATGAGAGCAGACGAGCAAACGGGCCACGATGATAAGTGATCACCGTCGCCCATAGACATCTCACCTCACTGTATTAATATTAGAGGATTTTTGATGCGCTGCTAACTTTGAGGACTAAGATGGATTGCCTCATGTGCCGGAAATTACGCTGGCTCTCTTACCCTTCAAACCGAAACACAGAAATGCAAGCATTTCTGCTTCATGGCAGAAATAGATAAGAGGGTAGTACCAATCCAGGCGATGAAAATTATTGATTCCTATGCATGCATGCATGCATACTAGGGTCGCGCACAACGGTTAATTTGGCACATACTCGTATGTATCAATCAAGTTGGATTGAGCCTATTTCGTGATTTTTGTCACACATGCATTTTTTAAGTAATTTTGACACAATTTTCGGGAATTAGGATCTAATTCACTTGTCCGTTATGTCACATCTTTTCCAGACGGACTAAAAATTCTTCCAGTATAAATACACTTTTTTTCCGAAAATCAAATAATTATTCAATTGTGGATACGATGAACATACCTCTTTAGGGTTATTGTGAATGAAAGTTTAATTTAGTTTTACGAGTGACACTCAGAATCGTTACCATTAACTAGCTGAATCTAAGTTAAATCTAAGTTGATTCTTGATTCCAAGGGGTCTAAATTTCCACCAAAACTGTCCAATAATTAAACATTTTTTTATGGCAAATACTTTTCCTGCCATGGACGGAGTTCCGCGTTCGATTCCCGGTTGGGAAGACGATTATTGTGCCAATGTTGTATCTGGAACCATGTTACCGTAACCAGCTACGGGTCATTGTGTTGTTTGTGCCTGGTGTCTTTTAAAAGTCACTGTATTTTTAGCACATCTAACATTCAACCTATGTAATAGATGCCTGTTACATAAAGAGCATTCTATTTTGATATTTAAAATGAAAACTATCACTTGTTGGATTGATCGAAGCTCTTTACGTGTTTTCGACGCATTGTACCAAAAACGCAGAAGGTCTATAAAAGCATTGTGTTAAAAACGCAATGGCCAAAAACGCAAAATAGGATATATGCGATTTACCAAAATCTTATTACGCATTTTCTTCTAATTCGCAATTCTGCACAGTTTCAACACAGATTACAGTCGGATCTTGGGCGTCACGTCCAAAATCACGAAAATAACACAAATATTTAACTATTTTTTTGCTGGAGAGCAGCGAGCAAACGGACCACCTGATGATTAAAGAAAGAAAAGACAAGAAAGAAAGAATGTATATCCGATACACACATACAAACAATTAGGTACAGACGATAAAAATAATATTAAACAAATATATTATAAAAATAAATAAGCAAAAGTAATTAAGTTTGATGAAGGTGGTGTGCAGCACCGCAAAAAGGGCCCTGTTCCCGTAGCGCTTTTAGCACTGCGGCGCTGATTTTCAGGCATCACCTGAGTGCCAGGGATCACTCCCTAATGATACACTACCGGAACATATAAACATATAAATAACGGAAATATTAATAAACAGAATACAGGAAGGTATGTATGTAGGTATTATTGTATAAAATAGATAAAAAATAAAAATAAAGCAAGCAATGAAGATGAAACTGAAGGAAGGATAGGTACTACTGTTCGATGTAGCGAAACTTGTATTTGCTTTGTCTATGGCAAAGACTTTTGTATATCAAGCAGATAAAGTTTAAGTTTTTTTTTAAATGTACCCTTAGTTTTGGATTAGGTGGTTACCAACGACGATATACATTTCACCTCACAAAAATGTTATTAGAGGATTTTCGATGCGCTGCTAACCTTAAGGAGCTAGATTGAGTGTCTCATGTGCCATAGCTCGCTTACCCTTTAAACCGGAACAAATAAATGCAAGTATAGCTGCATTGCGACAGAAGTACTCAGCCTCTTTAAAATTAATTAACGACTTTTTAAAATTAATTGTGCCTTGATAATAAAGAGAAACTTGCCGAATTTGTATGACGTCATTTGAACAACATGAGGTTTTTAATGAAACCCCCTATAGAGCCAAAAGGGGGGTTCACTACAGGTCCAACTCGGAAATTGCAAAAAAAAAGGTGTTTCATACATTTCGGTCGTGTAGGTAGCTTTTGTATGGAACAGATGATTTTTTTTCGAGTTTTAATAGTTGACTCTATAGTAAAAGTTTCCACCCCCTATAAAGCAGAAAGACACCCCCTTTCGGCTCTATAGGGGGTTTCTGTTACACCTATTTACAGGATATAGGTATTTTCATATTACCGAACCTTATTCCACTTATTCAGCTCGTTTGCCAGGCTCCGATTTCCTATACTTTGACACAAAACCTGTGGACACTTAAATATTTCAAATACCAGTTTAGTTTAATTTAGCCTTTGGTAAAAGTTTACCTACTTCATTTTCTATACCCATAAACTAGCGTTTCAGCTACCTACACTGAAAGGGTGAGTTTATGTTAAACTAATAATACCTTTTTATCACACCTGCTTTATAATAATTTTATTGCATACATTATTTCATTATATTATAATTTTTCCCCTAGTTCTATTTTAATTTAATCGGCATAATGTATTTACTGGCTAGGTGTGATGATGATGAAAAACGACGTGTGATAGGTACACGTGCGGAAAGGCAATTATAAACTCGGACCCTAGATCTCACGCCTATATCAGATCGGAATTCAAACTCGTCACCTCATTTACAATTGCTCACTTACCACACTAGTAAAATAAATACTTATACATACAGTTATTTGATATTCATATCCTGCTTCCTATGTTTAGATTTAAATCATAAAAAAATATTTTTTTTGGGTAAATATCATCACCGCATCATCAGCCTATTAATGTCCCCACTGTATGGGTATGATTATTATTTTATTTGTTTATCTGTATACTTACTTTTTATTACAGTCTTATGTACACAATTCAGTTATTTTTGGCTAAACATTTTTAATAATATTCGTAATATTTACGTAAAAATGATTCGTCTATCATCCAATACGTGAACAATAAATTAGAATGTCTATCTCTATTGGTCTAATATTCTTTATTAGATTCAACAAATAGTGATACATAAACAAAGGATGAATTAAGTAATAGAAATACAAAAGAAAACTCCGACTTGGAGGTGTAGGTAAAGTGGTAAAAACAATGGAAACTTCTAACTTCTTTCTCGCATGTGTGTTCCCGACAAATGTGCCTCTCTAGAATACTAATTAACAAATTTGTTTTAGGTGATTCAATTGACTAGGTAAAGTGATTAATTAGGTAACGCTTTCGTTCCTTGAAAGAGATTATTTAGTTTATTGTTCCCATCAATCTATATAGAGGCCATACGCGCGTAGCGCCAAATAACACTGAAATCTCTCCAAATTGCACTATAAATTTAAAAAAAAACCATTGCTAATGTTTTATACTAAGAGTCTGAATTATAGGGAAATTCCTCTGAGGTTTGACACATTACCAATATTCTTCATTAACCAATTCAATTTCTTCAACTACTAAAATACCTGTGCTAGGAGTGATACAGCACTATGATCTAAAGGTTCTGTAGGCATCCTAAGATCCTCAAGGGTCGAAGTGCCGCTGTGTTATTCCCGGCCCCCTATCATAAGATAAGATAAAAAAAATGATCCAAAGGTGAGGTTCAATCCAGAGACCCTTCTATCCGAGCATTAAGTACATGCCATTACTAAAAAATGCATACCAATCATAAAATATACAAATCTGATCTGATGCAAATCTGACTAAATGAGAATCTGACGAAACACTAATCTGACTTAGTGCGTCTAAAAATGTTTTATAATAGTGAATCTACAATCTACGTTCTATCCTTTAGTTCTTCAAAACCTTGAGGAATAACTGCGCGAGGAACTGCAGTTCCAATTAAAAATCAAGTCGAATAAGAATATTTCAATAAGACAAGTGATAAAAACCGGAAAAAGTTAGGAAAATAAATCTCTATTGTACCTAAACTTTAGATATTAACAACCAGTACTAAACCTATACTAAATCCCTTATGTATCTTATTTCATAATCTAAAACTACTTAAGCTTTAAAGTATTTTGTTTCTGATTTGTTTGCTAATAAATATTTCAAATTGGATTAAGTTAGGTTGTCCACTGCCCACTATGGAGCTTATAGACTTAAAGGATATGGACCCACCATTAATCAATCTTGTTAATTTAGTTTTGATAAACTTGATATCTTTATTCTGATTACCTATGGGAGCCATATAATTAGTTTCCTTGTTGCTTAAAATTGGTTATATTATCAAATACAGGGTGCAAAGCAGGTGGGCGATGGAAAACCGTTAAAACTATACGGAAACATTCTTATAAGATGTTCCCTGACTTTTGGAGTTATTCAAAACTGCGTTCACATTCTCGTCGAAATGATAACTTGTAATTAATTGTCTATCTTATCTTATCTTATGACAGGGCCCCAGCGGCACTTCGACCCTCAGGGATCTTGTGTGCTCACCCCTTACCTTAGTCTCCTTCCTGTTCCTTAAAGATGCTTTGCATCAAGGACGCTATACAGCTTGCAGGTAGGAGCCTATAGTCCTCTGGTTTCGGGTAGGCGACCCCCAGAAGACTCTAGCTAACGAGTCACATTCTCACAGCAAGTGTTCCATTGACTCAACGGTGTCACCACAGGCTGTACAGGTGGGATTGTATGCCAGTCTCATCTTGTGTAGGAGGCTCTTAGTGCCAAAATGGCCTGTGAACGCCCCTACAATGAGACGGGTGAGACTCCTGCTATGGTTGTAGATTTTTCTACACCCAGTTGTGTCACCATTTCCAATGAACCTTTTAGAGTGTTTTAAGTTGGTTTTTGACCACTCCATCATATGCAGGTCCTTGGCTTTAGCCTTAATGGCTGTTTTGATGGTACTCATTGAGAGTCCAACAAAAGGCTCAGGCCCCGTAAAAGTGGTTTTTGAGCCCTTTTTAGCCAGCTCATCAGCACACTCATTTCCCTGCACCCCTACATGGTCTGGTACCCGGACTAACCGCACTTTGTTGTGTCGACACAATTTATTAAGGGATCGAACACAATTTAGTACCAGTCGTGAGTCTACCCTACAGGAGTCCAAGGCCCATTTAATTGTCTAACTGTATTTATATGTATATGTGCAAAGTTTTGGAACTAGACCCTAGAGAATTAAATTTCATAATTAAAATTCGATAACTGTTTCCTATATCAAATAACCTTTCCAATAAACGTCAGTTTGCAAACAAAATTGACCCTTTTATCAGCTGTTATAATGTTTGCTCAGTTTCCTGTCTTTTCCATATGTCCATAAGTCCGTAAGTAGGTCAGGTGAGAGCTTCCTAGATGGTTGACGGAAGGTCAATTTGTAAATAAAGTCGCAGTTTTTAAAACATTAGATGCAGGTGTGCGGAATTGCCATATAATATATACAGTCGGGTCGTTTGAGTTGTGATTATTTGTCAATCGACATAGTTCTCATTTTTTTATATTTTTTTTTATTTACTACTAAACCCGCATTTGACCTCGATCTCGCCTGATGGTAAGCGACGATGATCTTGTTATTGTGGTCACTGGCCAACGATCGACATACCAATTAATAACAGCCCGAACATGCCGATACGATAGCAACTGGAACTGGAGATTTTTACTGCATTCGACTTACGAACTAATAATCAAGGTTCGCGACCCGTGGACCCACCACTATAACCCACCGGTGGGTCCATGGTTTAAAAAAAACCCGTGGAACCACTCTAATCGCTTTTACAGTCAGTGGGAAATAATGGAGGGAAAAAATTGCATGCAAAATATTTTTAAGTCGGATAATTACGCTGGCATATTATATCACTTTCCTGTCATGCCATATATTTTCCTGACTAGCTTTAGGCGTAGCTTTAGGCTACGAATCCTGCGTTATTTTTACATTATCGTAATCTACGAACACGCGTAGCAGTATGCTACGCCGTAGCAATCATCCGCACTGTCGTAAACTCGTAACTAATATTTCTAGTTGCTTTATCGTTAAATGTAGGTACTATTTATTTCTGTTGAGAATGTTTCTCATAAAAGATAATAATCTAAAAAGATGGGGTGTAGACCATAAGCGTACGCTATACAAAAATAAATACTAAAAAACTTTACTTGTAGGGTTTTACAATTATCGAATTACACTAGGACTCCGCACTAGAATAATCTTGTATTGCGGATCTAAATATAGATAATTTGATTTTATTACTTATTTATTTTGTTTCTTCATAAAAAACTAAACATTTCATTTGTTATGTCACTAAAGGCGCTTGTGGAAACAATTCCTTAAACATATATTTTACTAGTCGAGATTCCTTTTTTAAAAATGTGACAACACTATATACTCCAATAAAGAATTAATATATACTCTATTACCTGTTTCTGTTGCAAAGCAGCAATACTTGCATTGCTATGTTTCGGTTTGGAGGGAGAGCCAGCGTAAGGGCCTTTACACATACGCCGCCGCCGGCGGCGCTGCACCGCTGCCGCCGCGGCGCCGCAGGCTCTAGAATTCCTTCGATTTGTACGGGCGTCTTACACACACGGCGGCAGCGTAACGATACACCGCGGCGGTGACGCGCGGCGCCTCAGTTTAAAGATAATGTATGATCGCTCCAAGCCGGCGCCACGGCAGATAACGCCACAGCCGCGTGTGCATGCACCGTAATTACCAGCACATAAAGTTGGCAGTGCATTGAAAACCTATATTAACATTAAAGTGAAGTGAGATATCTAAGGGCAACGGTGACCATTTACCATCAGGTGGCCCGTTTGCTCGTCTGCTCACTTAATACGATAAAAAAAATCGATGCTTACGTACCTACACGTTAGCAATATTATTTTACGTTGACAATGTAATTTTTAGCTACGAGTACCATATTCCTTTTAAAACAGCGACCCAGTATTTAAATCGGGTGAAGAATTACATATTAATATTTATCGAACGCTCCCGCTGTCTCTTATGTTTTTACCCTCCCACGCATAAAGAAGTAGCGTCTGCATCAACAATGCATTTGCATGTCTGTGCCGGTAGTCCAGACAAGCCTCATATCTTATGTGGATTGCAATGGGCATTCTTATTTTAGTTGAGAGAGGATTATTTTTAACCAATCTTTTTTTAAAAACAGGTACCTGGTACAGTGGAAGACACATATACTATTTAGTACCTTGTCATTAACATTAACAACAACCAACACACACACTCACTCACTCACTCACACACACACACACACACACACACACACACACACACACACACACACACACACACACACACACACACACACACACCGTCCCTTTTATTAACCTTTATACTGGTCCTTTATACATTTGCACTGGTCAAAGAAGAGATCTGTCCTCCGAGATACAGGAACTTCCTAGTCCGGAGGTCAGCGCCTATAGTAGGATAACTGGTTGCTCACTAATTTTATTAAGTTTAAAGTAATATAGTTCCTACTCCACTGTAATATATGCTTAAGTTCCTACTCCACTGTAATATATGCTTAAGTTCCTACTCTACTGTAATATATGCTTAAGTTCCTACTCCACTGTAATATATGCTTAAGTTCCTACTCCACTGTAATATATGCTTAAGTTCCTACTCCACTGTAATTTTACCGCACAAATAAACTATTCTTATTCTTATTCTTATTGTAGCTTATTTGACACATTCATACAAATGTCAAGAAATCGTAAAAAAATCGTGTTGCGATACGGTTCCACAAGGTTAAAGTTTGTTGGGTCTTCCACTGTTGGTACTCTTATTTATCTCGGTACAGTCGCGGTTAGAAATTGATTACCATCTTCAACTTATACAATCTGAAGCTACTGAATTGATGCTTTTACCAGTTTACACAATCTATGTAGTTCTAATAGCTAGTGAAATAACATTCAAATCAAGTAAGTAATTCGCGTGAAATGAAATGATATTAAATACATTTATTTGTCCGATTTTTGGTTATAAATTAGGTGTTATGTATGATATTTTAGAGCCATGCAAAAATCTACTATTTCTAGTGTACAAATATTTAAGTAATCCGTAATTAACAGTTATTATTTATTACCTTATTATACATTTAGTTGTAAATGTGGTCACAATTATCGATTGGAATTGGTAACCATTTGAGCAATGGTAACCATTGCGCTTCATACATTTATCGCTCTCAAAATGTGGTCGGAAACATTTTGAGGTACCTGCACTTCTGAGATAGGTAATCAAAGATCAACGACCTTTAAGATATTCGTAGGCGGCAGGTTGCGTATTTATTTGTCCTTAATATTCGAGTGCCAGAATTTTTTTTATTTTTTTATTTACTTCTAAACCCGCATTTGGCCTCGATCTCGCCTGATGGTAAGCGACGATGAGGTCGACGATGGAGCATGCGGGTCCAGTAAATGCCTATTCACTCTGGCCTTGAAGATCCCAAAGTTGTAGGTTTCGGGAAATACAGACGCCGGCAGGCTGTTCCATTCCTTAGCCGTTCGCATAATGAACGAAGAAGCAAATCGCTTCGTACGAGCAGATGGGATATCAACAACATAAGGATGGAACCCCTCCCCGCGCCTGGTAGTCCGAAGACGGAATGGAGATGCTGGAATTAGGTCGTGCAATTCCGATGCGCACTCTCCGAAATGTATCCTATAAAATACCGATAGACAGGCAACCTTGCGCCGATGTTCCAGACTTTGCAGTCTAGCTTCCACCAGCGATTCGTCACCTATATAAAATAAATAAAATTGGATGTATGATATAAATGTCTGTACAATAACTACTTTTAAACTTTTCACTTTCTTCTCAAACTTTCCAAATAAGGTTCCAAATAAAAAGGTTTTTTATATTTAAATTTCACACACAAAAGAACTTATGTTAAAAAATGTGGCGACTTCCTTGTAGATAACAAAGTTTGATAACTGGTTGTATTTCAAACTATACCATAAACTTGTAAATATATTCATTTCAAAAGATGTGCTGCTGATTATTTCTAGCGCTGCTTCTTTGGTTTCAGCAATATTTACCATCTTACAAAGCTTAAGTACGACATTTTAAAAAATACTTTAATGTTCATTATTTAAAATAAAAAAAATAACAATGCCCATTCATATCATGTAAGTAAATACACTGTTCCATTACCATTTAAAATCTCAAAATGTATTAACTATCATTTTCCCATTACCATACCGAATAGACTTTAATAATGACTTCTCTAAAACACACTATTGTATACTATAGTGGTAGATCCTAAAGTGAAGGATGGCCTGGGGTGGTACCACCCTCTTATCTATTTCTGCCGTGAAGCAGAAATGCTTGCATTTCTGTGTTTCGGTTTGAAGGGTAAGAGAGCCAGCGTAATTTCCGGCACATGAGGCAATCTATCTTAGTCCTCAAGGTTAGCAGCGCATCAAAAACCCTCTAATATTAATAAAGTGAGGTGAGATGTCTATGGGCGACGGTGACCACTTATCTTCAGGTGCCCGTTAGCTCGTCTGCTCTCCTTATTTAATAAAAAAAAATAAAAAAAATACTAAGTATATTGTAAACACTTTATTGTACCCAATCACAGGAATCATCATCAGCCTATAAATGTCCCCACTGTTGGGGCACAGGCCTCCCCTTGCAGATGGTACGGGCCATGATCCACCGAGCGGACCCAATGCTGATTGGTGGATTTCATACGCCTTCGGAAACTTTTAATTTCCTCAGATATGCAGGTTTCATCAGTCGAATTACAAGAAAAAGGAACATAATATTTAGAAATTCAGCATAATCTCTACCTATCGATGATTCTAACATAAGCTTCATAATTAGCAAATTATAAATATTCACGATTCCCTGCCTCTCGTTCATTTGTATTATATGTATTTATTAGTATCTTTTTAGTGATTTGAAGACGGGTCTTTTTGTATTAAATAAAATAAAAATACAAAGTAAAATTTATTATAGTACTTACTACATTTTGTGCAATAAAGAGTATTCATTCATTCATTCATTCATTCATGAAAATGTTATATAAAAAATATTGAATCCTAAACATAGGATTTTTTATTTGAACTCTTTGGTACATGAGTGGGTGAGCTCGAACTACAGAACCATAAAATACCTACCAATTTAAAGTGTTTACAATACTCAAAATAAATAAATAATTTCTCTTATTATTTACAAAGGAAATACTTATTAATATTAAGAGAATATTGAAATTGTTGGGAAAGATTCTTGTAATTTACTTGTGGGTTATGAATACATAAATAAATATTTAAAATATAAGCAAGTCTGTGGAAATCTTGTATTATCCATTTTATGTAGGCTTAAGAATATTCCATTATTATTACGTTTCTATAGGAATAACAAACGGCTATTTCTAAATCTGGGTATATCTTCGTCTTTCGGTAAATCTTTTTTCAAACACGACTAATGTTGAAACAGAAAAATGTCTAAGATGATATTTGATATTATTTTTGTATGATATACGTTTTTTTTTTGAGCGGCTGTGGCGTCGTGAGTAGTACGTCGGACTCCCATGCGGGAGGTCCGAGTTCAAAACCATGCAATGTCACGTACCGATGAGTTTTTCGGTTTTTTTCGAAAACTTACGTACATTTACCGACTACTCTGACGGTGAAGGAAAACATCGTGAGATAACCTGCACACTGAGTTAACCAGTATGTGAAATAGGGAAGACAATGGCAAACCACCCTAGTAAATCTGCCAAGAGAGTCGTTCTATGTGATTAATTCCTTAGAATGATCACGACCCTCAGCAATGAGGAATACGACTGAAGAACAGCTACAGCTTTTTTCACTGATGATACATACTTTTTTCACTGTATATAGGTACCAACCCCCTTCTCAACTCCATCATTTACTGAATAATGGAATGCACTACTTGAATTTGCATTTTTTTCTTGTCAGTGTAGTATTCTTTGCAAATAGTGTCGTGTATTGTTGTTCAGATCAGTGTATGCGTGGCCGTGATTGGCGCCCCTAAATCTGGCCTTAAGGAAAGTTCGCCCCTGAGTGGAACGGATAAAGCCGGGTTAAATTAGTGCATGCAGGCAGACCAACTAAACTTAGACAGTTTCAAACCACAAATCTAGGAACTAACTTTACTATGAATATTCTTAACTCCTTAGTGGGTGAAGTTTTACAATAATACTTAATACAAGTTTTGTTACACCGAGGCGGCTTCGATAACTCAAATATATATCTAGATTTGGTCAGTAGGCTCTATTGCCTAAAGTAATAGATCTTTTTTTGGTCTTATTGCCTTTTAATGCTTTTAATGAACTTCCAAACGTTAACAATGGTACAAAACTATAGTTAGTTTCAACTTATCCCATAATGAAAGATGGAGTCCGAGGGAAGATAGGTACATCAAATACGCTATGTATGTTTGGTTGGCGGCGAAGCGTGAGTCTAAAGCGCCTAATGTATATGTACCTTATATCACGTGACCCTATACCACAAAGTCAGAATCGCACTTGATCAGTTTTTTTAAGAAGAACTAGATTAAAACAAAATTAATCCCAAATCCAGAAACAATTACATTTTTAGTAACATCGTCATCAGCATCATCAGCAGCCTACTCTAGTACCACACTACGTTTGCCCAAACGCGGTCTCCACTCCAGAACTCGTATACCCCAGCGGTTGTCGGTTCTGCGACAGATGTGACCGGCCCACTGCCACTTCAGCTTGCTAATCTTATGAGCTATGTCGATAACTTTTGTTTTATGCCGGATCACCTCATTTCGGATTCGATCCAGCCTCTGCTGGATCGCTCAGCGTGCTGTGGAAAGAGATATGCTCGGAGTATTTCTAAACTCCGAGCATAGCTGTTTCCATAGCACGCCGAGACTTTAATAAAAAAAAATCCATTTTTAGTAACAAATTGACCCAATCACTTTGTTGCAGCGTTTGACACAGACAAGAAGAAAGAATGGACAAGGACAAGACCAGAAGGCGAACAGGGCCGGCCGGAGGGACCGTCACGGGGGCCCTTGCTCTTTTACTCGTCATATGTCTCGCAGAATGCGCTTCAGGTGAGAATAGCTTTCACTTTTTATTTATTATGCGTTTCTCATTTTAGGTTTTTTTTACTTAAATGAATTAGAAAAATTGTGATTTTTTAAAGAAATTAATTTCGCTCGTTTTTCTAATTTATTTAAGCATTCACATTCTTATTTTTGAAACGAAATATGGCAAGATATGAACAGAATGGAATGCGCTTCAGGTAAGAAGAGCTTTCATTTTCTTTTTTTTAACATGAAATATGGAAATATATGACCAGAAGGTGAACAGGGCCGATCGAAGGGGCCGCCATGGAGGCCCGGCATAGCAGTGCGCTTCAGGTAAATAGTAGTTTTCTTCCTGTTTAAAAAAAATATGGTAAAAGAAATTGCAGGCGGATAAGGCCAACTGGAAGAATTATTATACAACATGCGGTGCAGGTAATCATCAGTGGTCTACAAGACAAGAAGACATACTATAGAGCTGATAAAACAACCTCATTTTCTCAAAAACCGGTCACTATCAACTTTTAAGTCGAAAAATATCCGTGATATTCAAAGTTTTTACGCTAAATAGGTGTAATTTAAGTGGTGCAATATTTTATACCAAAATTATTAGAAACTGATGACGAACACTTTGATATGTCAAAGGAAAAAAAAGTTAAAAAAGTTGACAGTTGACCTACTTCAGAAACTCTGAAGTGCTGTATTGCCAGCTCTATTTGTGTGTACGTATGTGTTCTATTATCAACAGGTAAAATTAACCCTACGTATTCTGATCACTGGTAATGATACATTCCTATTCTTAATATTTTTAACAAAATATACGTAAAACCAGGCGAACAGGGTCAGCTGAAGATGATATCAATGGGGCCCTGGCCTCTCTTACGCACTGAATGAGCTTAAAGTGAGGGATCATTCCTTATTCTCGTTATTTAAGTAAATTAATAAAATACCAGTGGCCATACTTAGACGCCGGTGGACGAGATGGCTCATAGCAGAGTTATTTTTAAATCCTGATTAAAATTCACCTTTTTCTACAGGTGAAAGGCCTTGTTTTCTGATTTTTATAGTGAAATCATGTAGTAATTGCAAATAAGTTATTTAAGATCTTATAATTTGAGACCCATTGGGTGTATTTTTCCTTCTATTCTACGTAAATTAAAATTATAGTATATTTATATTTGTATTAAATTGCAGTTATTCATCCATAAACAATGTCACATGTGTTTAGATATGTCATACATAACTTTCATAATTTAAGATGCTTGCTTGTATAAAAGGTAAGTCATTTTATTATTTCCGCCTAACTAAAAAATATTACAAGCTTGTTCTACAAAACCAACGCCAAATCTCATTTACTTAGCTGTTAGCCGTAAGATAAATGACTTATACAGCCTACAGGCGACACACAGGATAATGACAATATGATAAATGATAAAATATTTCACCTAATTTCACGCACGCATTCCAAAGTCATACATAACGTACTTTATCATTACCAAACATTGCGCTCTGTACAATCCGTACTACGCATACCTAGTTCATAAGTTTTGTTTACATTAGCGACAGTTATTGTAGGTAGTTTTAACTTTCGTTTTTGTTTCGTTCTGTCAAATATTAATGTCCAGTGAGGGTAATTTTTATCGTTGATTGCCACTCGCTGACATAGTCTCGGAAATACAGCCGATGCTGTCTCAAAGACAGTATCGGGCGTTTATTTCGGGGTTTTACGCGCGTGTCACCGAATCTCTTCATCGCGTGTGATCTATCACCTATATGAATTCCTCGCAGTGCTGGTGCTACGGTGATTCTAAAAACTGCCAGAATTTTGAACATTGTCGGCGACGACGGGTGATCTCGGGCTGAGACGCTGGTGAGCTGGCTTTTCATTGGTATTTATTACCTGCGCTGGACATTCTCTCGTTCCCCTTAGTTTATTTCGCCCTCGAAAGATGCCTGGAATCGCTGAGGATCGCACACGCTCTTTCTTTTATTATATCCTACCTTACTTTTAAAATTTTAGTTGGGATGGCGTTAACGTAATTTTGTCAATATTTGACATAGAATCCGTTGCACTACTTTCCGCTCTAGATCTGTTCGATCCTTGCGTTATTAGGTACTTACAATGGTAAAGTTTGAGAACTTGTTCACCATATATATTACATTTGTTATAAAAATTTCACATAATAGGTTAATTACTCGTAAGTGTTTTTTTTTCTTGCTAATTAAACCACACGTTTAAGTATTTCTTTAGCGCTAGATACAGAAAAATGAGTCTCATTATCATTGTATAATATATTGCGTAAGTACTCTCTGGGAAATTAAGGGGCGTCAAGCCTCCCGGTACCTCCCTGGATACGGCCCACTCCTTACGGGCCAATTATGAGCCAATCAGTAATGCAATCAGAGACAAAATGAAAAATAAAAACCAAATTATCAAGTTAAATGTTTACATTTTTTACGTAACTAGGTACTTTACGTGATTGGATATTTTTATTGCCCAATCCAGTAAAACAATAAGTTACCCGTAATTTTATTGCTTAAAATATAACGAGGGATTTGCATCCCACGGGAAAAGTAAAAGTTTACGAAAATTCTTGGTTGAGACACAGTATAAATATTGACAGTGGTGGCAAACTAAAATAACAAACACCGATTGGAGCTTAGATTCATTTTCTGATTATTTAAGTGTTTTACTGGGATTTATGATAACTAAAAATAAAAAAATAAAAAGTTTATTTAAGGCAAACAAGTACCTACACAATACGCGTTTATATTAGCGCTTCCCAGGGCAAAGTCCACATTCTATCAAAAAACGTGGTTTATATGTGTGCAAAAATCTATAACGCATTACCAGTAGACATTAAAACTAAGACTTTACCTGAATTTACTTGGAAACTACGTAACTGGCTTGTTGAAAAGTGCTTTTATACTATAAATGCCTACTTAAATCCAAATAAATAATAACGGCTTGTTTATTTTGACAATTCATTAAGTATAAATATTTTGACATAATTATAGTAAATGATTAATGAATTAATAGTTATAAAGGACATTGCATGCCTTAATAAGGCAGTTTATAGCGGATCAAATTATTAATCATAAGAACCATGTAACTTGTAATCATAAATAAAATATGTGAACATATACAGGTAATAAAAACAGTTACAAAATTATGTCACCACAAAGTTATATTTCAATTATTATTAGGTATATATCCACTACACTGACTAATACGGTCGTCTCATAGGGGACAGTAGAATACTAGGTATACAAACTGAATTCATACATACTAATAATATTTCTAATAATATCTAAAATAAATTAATGCCAAAAGCCACTACACCATTCGCTCGATGTAATTACACTGTAGATCTATAAGAGTGACCGCAACTACTTCGAATTCTAAGAGCTAATAAATACTTTGAACCTCCCAAGGATGTTATGAAAAACTAATGAAGCTATATAGGTAGGTATAACTCAGTTAGATAAGGGAGTCGACGGTAAGCATGTATAAATTATAGGTGATAGTATATAGAGATCACACTGGGGTTGAATATCAATTTCGATCGTTATCTGTTTTTACATGCTTACCCACACCATACATACATACTCATATATACCGACGACTTCCTATCTGATTTTCCTATAGGTACGCTAGCCTAATACCAACTCTAGTTTCCTCACGCAACCTTAAATGTACAGTACAGTACGTTCCTCATAGCAGTAATAAACATTAAAAGCACGTTTTACTAAAGTATAACAATATTATCTATCTTCCTGGACTCTTTGATTCCGCCAATAAGAAAGTTTGACAATGTTTTATTGGCTTGACAAAAAATGAGGGTAATGGGGTTTAAGTATTTAAGAAGAAAAAATTAAATAAAAGTAGTTTGTTATTTATGTCTATTGTAAATACATTAAGAAAATTACTCTTAAACGATCTCTTCTAAGTCGTTTTCCACATTGCTGAGGTTCATGATCATTCTAAGGAATTATAATCACAGAACGACTCTCGTGGGAGATTTAATGGGGGGTTTGCCATTGCCTTCCCCATTTCACACACTACTTATCTAAATTCACTAAAATTTTACCCATACAAACTAAAAACATAATTTCTTACCTGATCACATGTGGGTAATCACATTACCACTAAAATCATGATCTTTCGATCGAAATCATGTACTCGTAAGTACTTACTTAGTAATTTTAACAGGCTAAAAATACGTGAAAATCACTGAAATTAGACTATAACCCTCTTCTCCAGAATGTGAGCATGGATAGCGAGGCAAAGGGTTCGTGTAAATGCATTTTTATTTTCATACATTTGACTAATGTGAAAATGCTCACATTGCATGCGCTGACTGGCAAACGAGGTTTCCATAACTTCTCTAGCGAGCATCTACTACATAGGGTGAATTTCAAAATCTTTGGTTGTAGCTTTAGACTTTAGTGAAAAGTATAGTTTTCGGCTTTAACACGTATTTATGCCCTGTATATCTAACTTGATATAGCCAAAGGCTCAATGAAACCATCGCGTCTGCCCGTGGTTCTAGCTATAACTCTGCCCATGTTTGCTAAGGATATTAATACTCGCTTTAATGGTCAATATAAAATATGGAAGATACACAAATATTTACTGTGGTATCATTCCAAGAGTGCGCCATATTGTACTGTTTTAATTCCTTGCACTTCTAGAGATTCTGATTTGATTTGGGTATCTAATTAAATTTTATTACGTTAATACCAATAAACGTCTACTTCATATGAACAGGGAAATATATTTAACATAATTTCTATAGATAGGTATCTAAACTCCCTAAACTCAATAAAAATTCTTTAAATCTTGTAGAGTTTAAATTACAGCCATTAAAAGTATTAAACACAGCGATCTATATCATTATATACTTGATGATGGTAATGGTACTTTTCTTCAAAAATAACCATAATTTTTAGTCTAATTTTGAAGGTGGTATCTTTTTACCTATTTTTGCCGCAAAGCAGCTTTGCTTGCATTCAATAAATTAGAAAAAAGCATGACTAAGTGCTTAATAAATAAAAGTTAATGCTTGCATTGCTGTGTTTCGGTTAAAGGATAAGAGAGCCAGCGTAATTACCAGCACATGAGGTATCCCATCTAAGACCTCAAGGTTAGCAACGCACCGAAAACCCTGTAACCCTCTAATAACATTATGGTGAGGTGTGATGTCTATGATGGACGACCCATCTGCATAATCTTACAATTTTATTGATCAGATAATCTGACCAAGTGGGATTTGTAATTCCCATCGATGTGTGTGAACACTTAAAAAACCAATCGAAATGAAATAAAAAGACCCTTAAAATAATACATCGAAAGCTACATACATACACACAGGTATTATACCGTCACGCTGTCCCTTGCGGGGTAGGCAGAGAAAACAGAGCACCACGAATCTCTGTATTGGCCCGCTTCTCTTGCTTCCTCTGCAGTCATTCGTCCTTTCACGCATGCTTGCCGTTGGGGTCATCTACTCTGTATATTAAAATCTAAGAGCACTCTGTCAATCTGATCTTTAAAGGCCAGTCTAGAACGACCCCGGTTTCTCCTTCTTACTCACTTATCAAAAGGTGTGAGGAATTAATAAATACATTTTCATTTTCAGTTAATTAGTAGTTATAAATTACATGTCATTATATGTCTTATTATAATACGATTGGTGCCACAATGTAATTTTACCCATTATAGTGTAGTTACACGAAATACAAATATAAACTATCATCACAAATACATCATTAAAAATGAATAAATTATTATTTCTAATTAATAATACCATACGACTTTGCATGTCGAACGTATATATACTCGTACACATAGATATTTCCCGAGTATATACCTACGTATCTCTGGGTTTACTTCGTAGAATCTATTGGTAGTTATTTAAAAACAAACTAAACTAAGCCCAAAACAAGTTGTGTTTTCCGTGGGCGAGGAGTTAGCCCGCCGCACAACCCCCAAAATGCTGGAGGACCACCCCCGTCGTTGGTCAGCGAGTCCATCGGACTTAGTCGGTAGCAAGCTAGGCTGAACTACCGACCTTCCCCCCACCCAAGAAGAGATGGTGAACGAGCCGAACATTATAGGAGAGACGAAAGCGGCTCGACTCCGATGGCTCGGACACATCACTAGGATGGGGAAGGATCGGGCAGTTAAACGAGCGTATGTGGGACGCCCTAACGGACGACGTCCGGTCGGACGTCCCAGATACCGCTGGCGCGATGAAGTGGAGAAGGATCTGCGGGAGCTCCGGGCGCCTGACTGGCTCGAGACTGCGCAGGAGAGAGAGCGATGGCGCTCTTTGGTATCGGAGGCCAAGATCCACTTCGGGTCGCTGCGCCAGCGGAGTAAGTAAGTGAGTAAACTAAGCCCAACTGTCACATTATGAGACACTGTGTGCAGCTGGCAATCGGATAGATCTCTGTGCTGGTTGGCTCCTGTACAGTGCCTAATCTACTCATACCTACCTCAAAATACTATTATATCTACTAACATAGTTTTTAAGTTAAAATTGTTACTAACATTTTTGGACTTTTTTGTCTGTTAAATAAATTAATTTAATTTAATTTAATACACGCAATTGAAAAACATTCCATTTCTTTACAGTTCCATTCATATCAAACCTACACTAAATATTTGAATCAGTTATGTCAACTATTAATCAATAAAGAAGAAGTCCAGCAATTCAACACAAAAATTAAAATTCAGCATTAATAAAAACACAATTCATATCTCCAGAAACTCCTTAAGATCATTGGGGCATTTTTCAACTAAAAACTTTCTCAGGTGGATAATGAATTTACAATATCTACATAAACAAAACTGCAATTTTTAATAAAATAGCATAAGGTCGGGAACTTCCCAGTAACGTATTAAATACTAGTGCTTAGTAACAGGCCGTCACAGTAATTATGTGACGTGCTGGTTGTTGGGGTAGGTCAAACACGTCTGACACAGAGTAATTAAAAAAAATACATCAGACGGAAAAAAAAACGCAAAGTGGCATGAATTAGGATTGTTGTCATGTTTAGCACGAATTCGTAATAAATCGTAAATTCTACCTTTTTAAAACACCTTGTATGAATTCATTTTTGTGTCAAACTTAAACAGAAACAGTGTTTTTTTAATACATTAAAAAAGGGTGAAAAACCTGCGACTGAATTGCTTAATAAACAAATTAGTTTTTTTAAAATTGCAAAGGTACTAGATACTACTTTCTGAAGATGGCGTATAGAATTCCATGCCCAAAAAATCTAAACTAAAGTTGGTTGATCTGGAAACAAATCCGTAGCTGTTTATATCCTACTCTTGAAAGGATAAAGAAAACAAAATAAAGTCCTTTACTATAAGCTTTGAAATATATACTAAAATAAAAGAACCAGTGTCGTGCCATAGTGGTCACTACCTAAGTACACAAAAATTAAAAAAAACTGTCAAACATCATCGATTAAATCTCAAACTCAAACAAAGAGCGTCGGTGGTTTTAATGTGTCACTTTTAAAAGTAGGTATTCCTGATTGAAATCCACTCATGTTTGGTTGGAAGTGAAGCCGTGGTCCGACCTTGCAAATTCCTATTAAGTTAAATTATAATTGTATATATATATATTTACCCCAATTGTTCAATTTAATCTCTGGTTATACCTAAAATTGAGCGTCGGTGGCACAGTGGCTAGGGCACCGGGTTCGAAACGGTGCAGTGCCATGTACCAATGAGTTTATAGTATTTTTCAAAGACTTACATATGTACATTTACCGACTGAAGGAAAACATCGTGAGCAAACCTGCACACTGAGATGACCAGTGTGTAAAATGGGGTAGGCACAAAATATCCTCAAGGGTTGAAGTGCCGCTGGGTTATTCCCGGCCCCCTATCATAAGATAAGATAAATCTCAAGCTTGTGCCACGCAATATGATTATTTATGGTTTTCTGACGTTTTGGTTAGGATGAAGTGTGGTCCACTGTACTAAATCTCATATAGCAAATATTTTTCAATTGATGATAAGTTATAATATGTGAGTGATCACAACGTATAATATCAAGAATCCAATAGCTGTATTGGAACATTTATCTCAATACAAAAGTAATTTTCATGTGAATGCAATGCGATGCGTTTCATTTCTGAAAGGCATTTAGCTGCGGGATACCGGTCCCATAATATAAACAGGAACAGTAAAGAATTTCACGACAAGCGCTCGCTCCGTCTGGAAAGCTCTCACGCACACTCCCAACCGTATACAGCACGGCGAACTGCTACTGATAGACGGATGAAGATTCTACATGTAAAAAATATTAAAAAAGTAATTTATTTAGGACTATACTATGAACATAGTGTGTTAGTAACAATGCCTTAAAACCTACATGTACGAGTGCTAACATATAATGTTTCAAAATAAAAATAAAGTGTGGGTGGTAAAATCTCCATATGACAGGTTTAGTAAAGGATATTACTGTAGAATTGCTTACTGTCTATTATTAATATGATTATTACTTATGATTTCTTTTTGATATGGATGTCTTAGGCGCCCTTTGTTAAGGGACCCTGGCGCCGTTTCACCGGGCGGGTCCACACACTGTGTGCGACTGTGTGATAGCTTTGTATGACGAGGGCTATTATTAAAATTGTCTACTGTTTCTATTCTCGCCGGTACGTTTCATCTCATTCGTTCCACACGCGGGAGACTAGCTGTTTCCGGCTGCGTCCGCGCCTTTCAACGGCAATAATGCACAGGGTTGCCACTTATCTATACAGATAAAATTGGTTGAGCCTTTTCTTTTCCTCAGGGTGAACAGCTCATTTGTCTCTTGACATTTGACCCTTCGAACCGAAACACAGCAATCCAAGCATTGCTGCTTTGCGACAGAAATAAAAGGGTGGTACTGTACCACCCCAGGCTAACTCTACAGTCTACACAGAGTCATACCAGCTACATTTTGCTGTAAGAGTTATACTTAGGTAGAAGTCTACTTAACTACTTTAGGTTACATACTTACATTTTCAGATAGGCTGAAGGTTCTCAACTAAACTCTTAAATGTCTCTACAACTTTCTCTATTTGACTGATATATACTTACTAGTAGGTGCGCAGGCAGCCTATGCCTGTCTGCAAAAAATATTTATAATAAAAATATTCTGATTAAGTACTTACCTTTACCTATAGCAATTTTGGAACACAAGGAGTGATCGTCGATTTGATACGAGGAAGTTTTTTATAATGTTAATTTAAATAATTATAGACATGTTGACTATTCGTTTAATCACATATCGAATAATACCTTCTTATTTTTAACACATTAGTGTTAACTTTTAATAACAAATGACAACTCATGTGAAAGTAAAATTATAGTCTGTTTTGATATTTATCTTTTGCCAACCCTGATAACATCATCTATTTGATCCACAGAGCAGAGAATTAACAGTAGAGGTAGCAAGTCATCAAACCTTGTTGAGAAAGTCAACGGGTGGCGCAGCCAACGCGGAGGTATGTCTGTTAAAGTTACGGCATGCGCTTCTGGCTGTAAATATCCACGCAATATGTAGACTCGTTTCTGATTCGATGTTTCAATTTTGAATTTTCTAGACTCGATTTTTGAAGTGTTGGTGTTTCAAATGTATTTATAATCGATGTTTCAGTTCTGAATATTGAATAGGATATAATTTATGTAATAATGACATAATAAGTGATAAGATTACCTTTGTAACTGGAAGCTCATCAGTTTTGTATGGGTAATTTTATTGTAAATATATCGACCCTTCCTATGACTATAAAAAAAATAGAAAAAAAAAACAATTTTAGCAAACGTCTTTTACAAGATGTCATTATTGAAGGGAATACCTTTTACCATATTTCATCCTAGAAGGGTCGATATATCGCGCTATGTTGTCATAGGAATTTTCTAAAAAAGTACCAAACAGTATTGGTTATTTTGCATTATACATAGTTAAATACTGTGCAAGTTTGAAAAACGTTTATGAATGTAAATAAATGTACGTACGTAAGTCATTAAATATAATATTGAGTCACTGAAAACTAATTATGTTTTTACTTATTTAATCACTCAATTATAGTCGTAAATTATAGTCGTAAATTAATATTGAATACGCTACCTCTGACCATTCTCTACTCTGTGCTTAGTAGTTCTAGGAGCTTGTTAAGGGGGAATTATCATTTTCACAAACATGCGATAGTTTAACGGTGCATGCGCGCATATGCATAGTGATTCATGCGCTTTCATGGAACCCCGGCGCGATCGTCAGGTGTTTGAAGAAATATTATTAAGCCAAGTAGTTTTTATTGATTTTGGAGAAATGCTGGCAAGGCTGATTATTTGCATTAATTTAAAAATATAAAGTTGGTAGATTTTGCAGAAATGCTGGCAAGGCTGATTATTTGCATTAATTTAAAA
Source organism: Hofmannophila pseudospretella (assembly GCA_947369225.1). Lineage (NCBI taxonomy): Eukaryota > Metazoa > Arthropoda > Insecta > Lepidoptera > Oecophoridae > Hofmannophila > Hofmannophila pseudospretella. Next base: position 2,764,046 of record OX376321.1, on the reverse strand, counting down.
GTATGAACTTGGTAGATTTTGGAGAAATGCTGGCAAGGCTGATTATTTGTATTAATTTAAAAATATGAAGTTGTTAGATTTTGGAGAAATGCTGGCAAGGCTGATTATTTGCATTAATTTAAAAATATGAAGTTGGTAGATTTTGGAGAAATGCTGGCAAGGCTGATTATTTGCATTAATTTAAAAATATGAAGTTGTTAGATTTTGGAGAAATGCTGGCAAGGCTGATTATTTGCATTAATTTAAAAATATGAAGTTGGTAGATTTTGGAGAAATGCTGGCAAGGCTGATTATTTGCATTAATTTAAAAATATGAAGTTGGTAGATTTTGGAGAAATGCTGGCAAGGCTGATTATTTGCATTAATTTAAAAATATGAAGTTGGTAGATTTTGGAGAAATGCTGGCAAGGTTGATTATTTGCATTAATTTAAAAATATGAAGTTGGTAGATTTTGGAGAAATGCTGGCAAGGCTGATTATTTGCATTAATTTAAAAATATGAAGTTGGTAGATTTTTTGTCACCGAATGAATGTCTTTTATAATACTGTTTTATTATGCTAAATCAATGTTCGTTTTGGATTTAATAATTATTAATAGGCTTTGTTTTTGCACGGTTCATGATTCGTGAGTAAGAAATAGGTGTGTGTACAAAAATATACGCTGGAGTTTTAGGAATTCTACTTATGGGAATGGGAACAACTTTGCCCAAAAAATTTATGACCCGATAGCTCAAGGTCACTGTTGTTAGGAGAGCCTGAAAAAATGTTTTCGCCATTAAAAAAATTTTTTAGACAAAGGTGTTCCCTTTTAGTAGAACTCCCTGGTAAAATCCTGTGTTAGTTAACACTTTGTATATGCATGTAAAATGTATTATATTGTACTACTCAAAATTGAGGCCAAGCCAATATACTTACCTAGATAGATAGACAGATTAATACTTTATTGCACACGAAAAATTTATATAGGAAAGGAAACATAGAATAAGTGTACAACGGCAGCCTTATCGCTCAGAGCGATCTCTTCCAAGCAACCAAGGCGATAGAAGAATTATTAATAGGTTACCGGCATTATAGTGCAGAAGAGTGAAATATGAAATATTTATTGGTTTATATACTTTAATACAAAAAAAAAGTAAAAAGGCTACAGTATCCTGGGAAACCATAGAGTCTGCGGCATCGGACAGAGCGCGGTGGAAGAATATTTTTTATTTTATTTTAGTTTATTAGGGATCACAAACAGTTATACACTAAAGATTACATAAGCATAGTAACTAACACAAGTATAAAGTAAATGCATAACCCACTACGTAATCCACAGTTTACAAAAAAATAGTAAAATCAATTTATAAATCTTGCCAACAGACGGTGATAAGGTTAATTTCTTAGATAAAGTTTATAAATAAAATAGAGAGTTAAGGTATATATTGTCTCAGCCCTATGCACCACTAGGTGTTCTAAGACCTAAAGAAGAAGAAGAAGATACTTTTAATACACTTACTTACTTCCTTACTTTACTTTTACCTAGTACATTAAACAGTATGGTCGATTTCTAAACACTCGCAATTAGACTTTACATTGCCATAATGAAGTTATACGCATATTTACTTAATAGATTAATGTACAAAGCGAAAGCAAACTATTAATACCTTTAAGTGTGTTGCAAGGGGGTAAAACGACAATGAAACATAGTAAAATAATATTTACTTTATTATAAAAAGCAAATAGTAGGTACATTGTATTATTAATGTGGTAAGGAACAAATTGTCTCACCAAGTTTTAGACCTAGCATTAATTTAGTCAATTTGACCATTATTTTTGGCAAAAATATATGGCTGTTCCATTTAAATAACCCAACTCTTAAGTTCTAAGTTCGCGGTTTCCCTTAGGGGCGAAAAAGTCTAGTTTCTGAACCACATGTCACTGAAAAGTATAGGATGTCGTTTACGCTCACCTTTGGCATAATTTTAAACAAAAACCGCAAATTATACGAGTCTCATCAAAATTAATGACAATGACACGTCATTATTCGGTGTCCGGTTGCGGGGGTTAAAAATTACTTTTTTTTACTTTATGGGGTTGATCTCTTCGCCGTCACGTTAGCCTGTTACGTGATACGAGATATAAAATCGTCCTAATTTTTAATTTTCATTGTTAGCCGAAATAAGGCAGAAGATAGATTGAATGTAACCGGAATTTCATCAGGTAAAAACTGAAATTATATAGTTCCAGTAGTTTTTAATGTTATGAACTTATGACTTATCAATTTTAAAACTTACTTGCACATTGAGAACTACCATAAGTATGGAATATCGCAAAATTCGTATCAATACCCCCCCCCCCCCCCCCCCCCCCCCCAAGTCGAAATTTTAGTCAAAATCATCCCATAATTCCAGCTTTTTTGAACATTTCGGTCCGGTACGTTCCGGACGCGAGGCTGCGGCGAGGACCCAGAAACCAATTTTTCAAGGTCCCGACCGCTAGAACAAACCTTCTTAAATTTGTTCCAATCACGAGAGCTCTTCGTATACTAAATGAGGTATCCCAAAGGATTGATCTGGTCCATTGCTCGGTGACAGAATTCACAGAGGTAACACTGACTTATCTAAGCATGTAATTATTTTATGTAAATTGTATTAATTTTATGGGTGGAATAGTATTGTTTTATATAATTGAATTGGGAATTCCCGTAATAATTATGTAAATTGTAAATAAATAATAATAATAAATAAACATCACGGATAGGAATGCTTCGATAAAAAAATCGGGTGTACATGATATAACATCTATAGCACACTGCAGCGATTTTAAAATAAGCTGACAGAAACCATAGAAATCTAGAAAACAGAAATATAGTTCCAATTCCTTTTCAAAAAAATGTTCTAAATGCGTTAAATTGCATTATTGAATTACACAAGTCACGTTATTAAATTAGTTGCCATTAGTTGCCATAAAAATATATGGAACAAAACAGCATTGAAATTGTGATTTATCATGTGACAGGAAGAATAACATTTTAATATGTCACCAGCGACGGTAACTCATCGGTAACTCGTTTTGTGATGTTCAAGAATTTTATTAAACGTGGGAAATATAGGATGTAAGTAATCCGTCGAACACGTTCCACGTTGTATGCAGTCAAAGGAAACTCTGTACGAGCCTTCAGGGAAATCGTACTCATCGGAATGTATTTAACTACTGACATTTTGTTAGAAATACGCATTTTTATTTAAAATTGCGAATAGGTACGACAGATATGGAATGCCTTTAGCTTCTATCAGGCTTTATATATCAAAGGAATGATTTTATTTTACTTAATGCGAGAGTTTTCATTCAGGTTTATGGATAGAAAGTTTATGCAATGCATTAAGGATTTATGGTGGGTAGTTGCTTTGGTATATTATTTAATACTATTAATAATGCCTTATATTATAAGTGTTTAAGAGCTTGCTGTTTTAATAAAATCACCTGTTAGGCAAAATGCTTACAAAGTATCAAAAATACAATACCAATATGAATTAGGTTAAGTACAAATCTATACAAATGTTGTACGTTAATTTGAATTAAGTATCTCGGATTCGGATTCCGGATTCAGATCAAAATTGCAGTATTAGTTGCCTACTCTTTTTTAATATTTTCAGGCTTTAATATTTTTAGGCTTTTATTGATCAAATCAATATTATTTTAATAATACCTACCGGAAGATCCGCTATTTTACTAGAATCATAGTATTAGGGTATTAGTGAGGAGCTCGTAGCCTACTTGCGAGCACGGTCCGAAAGTGATCGTGTAGGTTAAGCGACGTTGGCGCGGTCGGTACCTGGATCGGTCGGTAACCGCTAGTGACATATTTTATTTGAGCTCCCGGTTGTTGTCGTTCGACAGCAGTCGTTAAGCCATGTCAGATGCCTACGGGCGGCCTGAACAACTCTGACAAATAGTTTGGCCATTAACCATACGATAAGCAAGCAACGGTATTAGTATTTTAATAGTTATGTTGCTTTAGATAACTAATTCTAATTTATATAATTTCGGTAAGTATTAATGATCGCCTACGGCTTATCACAGGGGTTGAGGTACCTATAGAGTAAGAGCTTGTCACCTATTTACTTGAACATTATTACTAGGAGGTATTCAGTTACTTAAGCCAATATGTGATAAAATATCGCAATTGAAATGAATGTTATTTTGACGAATGATTTCAGTAAATGTTAGGTATAAGTATCTATAATATTTATTTTATTGGAATTTAAAATTAGAACTTGTTAACCCCCGACCGTGGGGGTGGATCGTGTTATACCGGTATGATAGATGGTATGATAGATGGTAGATCGTGTATGTCGGTCTGTTTGTCTGTGGCATCATATCTTAACGACGGATGGCGGACCATCCGTCCGGACCGGGTCCAAGTCGGAACTTGGATCCGGATTTTATTTATAATTTTGTCGAGAGTGTTTTTACCTAGGTCTGATAAAAATTGGACCAGTGGTTTCCAGGATCTTGGAGTATCTTTGATGTCAGATGGGATCTCTGGAACGGTATTAGCTAGGTGGTTCGAATTTGGGCTTAAATGTTTAAGACTATGGTGACCTTCCAACATCTGGAATCTTGAGGACCTGATGATGACCAGAAAAAGTTTTTTTAAAAATTTAGAGCCCCTAATTCTTTGGCTACAACACAACTTACCGCATATTCGGTTTCCTTACCTCAATGATTTCAGTTAATGCTATATTTATTTTTTAATTGGTTGTTTAAATTAATAACTTGTTTATGTTTCTTCTCCTATAACAAGGTTCCATTTACTGCGGGAAGATCCCCCTCCCCACGTCCTCCAATAAGGAGTTTTTTCAAAACTTTCGTTTTAATAGGTTTGTAAAGCCACTTACTCCATCAACGTCCCCCTTCGATTCTTTGGCTACAGCACTTACCTTATAGGTTTAGTTGCCTCAACCGCGTATAGCTAAGGAGTGGGATCACTTTATTGGATATGAGCATTACGGTGGATGCCATTAGGAGACACTCCCGAGCTAATGCATCCGAAGGCTTTATGGACTGATAACTCGGGAATGGGTTGCTACATTGTCATTGCTGTCTAGGTAGCGGTCTTATGATTTGCTCACTATTGCATGAAACATCCAGCAACGTACGCGTTCGCGTTTATACAGGTTACGACTCGTGATCCCACTAATTTGACCCACTTGTGGTACAGTATCACGATAATTTAATTTATTTATTGAACACAACAGATTACAACCAGAAAAAGTACAAAAAAATCAATACAAAGTTATGAGCTAGGTCGTAACCCTTACCGTGTAAACACAGCATGGTTAGGAAGTAAAAAAAATGTTGTTGTACAAAATTGAGTTAAAATATATACTACTTATTTATTAACACCGTAGGTTCTTACAGAGCTTTGGGTTACGTCATTCATTTTATCTACTAATTATTACATTAAATAATAAATGTTCAGAACCCTATCGCAATAAGTTTTTAGACAGTCGTATGTGTCAAATAAGTTGAAGCGACTAAGTACTGATGCAGGAACTTCAAGAAATGCTGGACAGTCTCAATGCTGCTTCACGACGTGTCGGTCTCGGGATGAACTTGGACAAGATGAAGGTAATGTTCAATGATCATGTCGTTCCGGGACCGATTATCGTCGATGGTACGACCACTGTACGGCCCTCGAAGTTGTTCATCAATATGTCTGGAAGAAGGTTGCCTGGAAGATATAAGAAACAACTTCGAGAAAGAAGCCGACAGAAGAATTCAGCAAGGTTGGGCAGCATTTCCGAATCTACGTCATATCTTCTCGTCGCCCATACCTCAATGTCTGAAGACAAAAGTCTTCAATCAGTGCGTCCTATCAGTACTGACCTACGGAGCCGAAACATGGACACTGACGGTGCGACTGGTCCACAAATTTAAAGTCGCTCAGCGTGCTATGGAAAGTGCTATGCTTGAAGTATGATCGAATCAGAAATGAGGAGATCCGTCATAGAACAAAAGTTACCGACATAGCTCATAAAATTAGCCAGCTGAAATGGCAGTGGGCCGGTGACATCTGTCGCAGAACCGACAATCGCTGGGGTAGACGAGTTCTGGAGTGGAGGCCGCGTTTGGACAAACGTAGTGTGGGACGCACCCCTGCTGGATTGAGCGACGTTCTGCGCAAGGTGACTAAAAAACTGGCGATCGAGCCTGGGTGAGGTCTATTTCCAGCAGTGGACTAAAGTAGGCTGCTGATGATTATGATGATGATACTGTGCAATGCCGTCTAAAGGCAGAAACAAGTAAGGATCAAACGAAACAGTTTAGAGTCGTTTTTGAACTTATCTACTTAATAGGTTGTTTGCAAGTTTTTAATTATGCTCTCGATGGCTGAATTTTTAATTTCTAAAATTATCAAGTGCTTACTTATCGTCTATTCTATACCTACTGAACTTGTATTTACTTTGGATGTTAACAACACTAGATCAATGCCTGGTTATTTCTTCAATCTGGAACTAAAGGTCTTTATTTCTTTGACTTGTAAACTAAAAGGTCTTCGGGAAGTTCCTATTAATTGGTTAATAATGTTTACCGATAAATTACCTTTACATACCCTTTGCGAATACTAGTACCCATACAAGTTGCGAAATGTAAATAAACTCTAGTTTAACTAGCTATAGGTATTAATAACTTCGGAAGTTTCAAAACACGAACTTTTAATAATAATGAGTATTTCCAGGCATGCAGATTAGCTTAGAACACCTATCGTTCCAAATAAATCTTTCCCTATAATCCATTTATAGTCCAGCGGTTATTGGCCATATTTTAGCCTGACCTTGCAGATTGGCGTACTGGATTGCAATATAGTACGATAGCACACACCCATAGCTTACTTTCAAGAAGTGTTGCCACGGTAGCACTCGGTCGCAATCTTGAAGGTTTTTTTTATCAAATTGTTCTTAAATGGTTAGAGATACAATAAAACGGTATATGGTGGATATGGTTCTTAATAAATTATTTACAAAATGGTCGTACATTATTTTTTAATGCTAGGAATAGTTTAAATGTTACAGCTGGTCAATTGATTTTCCAATTTGGCAACAAGCATAATTATGCTTTTTAATCCTAAATTGAGCAAAAATAAAGGAAGAACTCAAAAAGTAGTTAAAGAGAGAATTAATTGGCATATCTTGACTCTTAAATCTAGCCCTTATTTATTTTTATAGGTGTAATAATAGTTTCCGAGTCATTGTGATAAAGTCCTTCCATAGTATCTATATTTTTCAAAATGGCGGTCGAGTGTAACACTTCTTAAAAGTAAGCTATGGGTGTGTGTAACTTTTGTACCAAATTGCAACCCAGTACGCGAAAATGCAAGGTCAAGGAATCATTATTGTGGAACCGAGGTTGAATATAGATAATATAAAATTTATTTCGATGGATCAAACCAATTTTAACACCTAACCGATGGAGAAAGGGCGTGTTATGATTGATTATAATTCATTTATTATTATTTTTGTTTTCACTATTAATAAATACTGTATTCGTAGAGTAAACTTTAAAACAAGCTAAAAAAAATATTTTTTTTACAAAACCACAAAATATTTCACAATACAGAATTCATTTCAATTATTTTTCGATTCTGAATTAAGGTTCTGAATCTTGACTTTATAAAAAGAAATAGTAACTTTCATCAATATTCCAAGAAACAGTTAATAAAAGTAATATACCTATAGTTTAACATAAAACCATACCATTTTCTTACTAATTGCTTTGATTTGGTTTAATTTCAGGTTCCTGCTTAAGTTACGGACATTCCTGCTGGGGAGGTGAGTCTAATACTTAATTTACATAATAGATATTTAAGTAGTACTTTACTTAAGTTTTACAGCAACTTTAAAGTAGTTTAACTTTTTTTAGTAGGTTAACTGGACAGCTTTTGATTTACTATAAAGGTTTGAACTTCACGGATCTGGTTCTAGCCACTGTTCGATTCGCTTTAACCTAACACACATCACCCCGCCCTCCCCCCACTCGAAATCGGTGCTTTTTAATTGGTTGCAGTGAATCGAACCGTGGCTAAAACCGAACCCGTGAAGTCTTAGCATTTGTCGATCAGTTGCAACCGGGCCCGTAAAATCCTAGCACGGGTCCGGTTCCAGCCACGGTTCGGTTCGCTGCAACCAATCACATTCCCTCCGCCCTACCCACACTCGAACTCAGTGCTTTGTGATTGGTTGCACCCATGTAGTTGCACCGTAACGAACCGTGGCTGGAGCCAGACCCGTGAAGTTCTAGCCTTACATAAGCCATTTAAACTTACACTTTTTTATTTCATTTTGGCTGTAGATACAAACTTTATCTTTATGCATATTGGTAGCTGAAAGCTACGCCTACTGTAGTTCACATTTGTTCATTATCAGTGCTTAAAGCTTCGAACAACTATCGTTAATATTGGTTTTATTTAAACCCAGAGATTAAGTTAAATATGTTTACCACCTGAGCCACTAGTCGATATACGTAGATAAAAAAATCATTGTGATATTATTGAACACACGTAACTTTCATTAAAAGTTCTGCCGCACCGCTACGATTGAATTTTTTTTTAAAAGAGTCCTTTCCAAGACCGTAAATACACAAGCAATACCCCTAATATTACACGTGTACTCGCTCCCGAATCCCCTGAAATAGTTAGGGCTATTGCTGTTTTCAATACCGAATGTTGAATATACTCGTAGAATATATAGTTCAATCTAGGCAACATTTTAAGCTGTGTTTATAGATATCCTGAGGATTTGTCCTGACTGAAATGTATGATAATCAACCAATAGCGTTTATTCCGAGGAGCCCGCTAAATATAAAGTTAAAACCAAAATAAACTATCACCTTCACTCATATGCTAAATAGTATGAGTTTGAGAGTGACATTTCTTTTAGGTAGCGATGTTTTAATTAACCAGTGATACCACAGAATCGGTGCCAATTGCGTTTAGTACCGCACTAACATACTCGTAGTAAAACAGAGAAGTAGGTTATCTCCATACAAACATACCCGTTTCGGTTAGAGTGTATTCGTGCGCCATCGCTGCGCATCACTACTAAATAAAATCTCATCTGGTCTCACCTCAATTGATCAGTGCTGCACTGATCAATCTACGTTAGATTCGCTTTACGTACTTTTAAATGAAATCTCATCTGATCTCACCTCAATTGATCAGATGAGATTTTATGTAGTAGTGGGTAGCAATGGCACATGGCACACACTCAAACCGAAACGGGTATGTTTGTATGAAGATGTCCTACATCTCTCTTTTACTAAGACACTGACTGCTGTGTCGACAATGAATTTCAATTTACAATGATTCTGTTATCGAATACATATTCTATACTCGACCCGAAAGGCGGCACGCATGAAACAAAGAATGATTGTAGACGAAGCGAGCGGCGTGCCAAGACAGAGATTCGATAGAAATAAAATGAGTAACTGAACATGTCAAAACAGATTTTAAAATTTGTGTTAGTTTGTCTGTCTGTTTGATTGAACGCACATCACGCAAAAACAACTGAACGGATTTGGATGAAATTCTCAAGGATATTAAAAATAAGTCCAGATTGACATCTAGGCTGTAGACGTTTTGAAAATTCTACAAAGTATTATATGTAAAAGCACCTTTTTTTTCTTTAATGAGTGGTCCCTGCTAGTGATTTACACTGCAATTTGGCCAAAGACCGTGTTGGAATCTTGAAAATAACTCGAACGTTTTGGCGTCTGTTTTAAAAAAAACAGTTTACCAAAGTCGAGATTAAGGAAGAGTTGTGTGCACTAGGAATACCTAGTGTCTTGCATTCTAAATGCAATTGGAGGTTAAGTTGCCAGATCCACACTATCTGTAGTACTTATTTTAGTCCCATTTCACTGTATTATATAACGTTTACTTAACACGGACGATTTTTAGGTAAATACACTGGTTTTACGAAAAAATAACCACTGTAAACCGTTTTTAAACAATAAAATAGGACGAACACGCTATGACAGCATGAACGCAAAAACATAACCCCCAAAAGCACCTTATATTCTATGCATCGTACGTCATGCGTTCTTGAATTGGAGCTCGATGGACGGAACTGACAACGGCGATATTACCTACTCATACTCATACTCATACCATTTATTGCTTTTCATGTGTTACAATTGGTCTTAAAAATGTATATTATCTGGTCATACATGAAACCCTGAATAGGGCACCGCAATATTAAATAAGAGATTATAATATATATATTTTTTTAATTTTTTTTTTTATTTTTTTTTATTTTTTTCTAGTAATTCTATTACCGACAGAAATCGGTCTACTAGAGTCCTCTCCTCTAGAACAATGTTGTGAGCACTGACAGCGAACCCCAGGTTTGCCCCATATATTTTCATACATTTGACATTTCAATGGCTGACTAATGTATGGGAAAATGCTAACAGCGCATGAGCCAACTGACAGACGCGGTTTCCATATAAAACTACTCTAGCGAGCAATCTATATTAGGGTGAATTTCAAAATCCTTGCTTTAGTTAGTTAGACGGAGCTCTAAATGCAGCCTGAAATGTTATACCCACTAATATTATTACTAAGTTTCACTATTTATCTTAAGTTTTGAAAGCGTTGGTGCCGATTATTAAATTTGCTAGAGCGGACACGGCCCTCTGTTAAACATACACGTACATCCGCCGTCGATATAATGAAAATTGACTATTCCTACCCACATTGTATTGAATAATTAATTGGTAAACTAGGTATTTTCTCCGAATCTCTCTTCTAGTTTATTTATCATCTATGTTTTCATTTCATTAAGTTGCTTGTCCACTAGAGTTGATGAAGCGAAGCGGTGAGCAAGGAAAAATCCACCAATAGGATCGCTTCGTTATCACGTCACGACCCTATTATTATTTCGTCGCTTCCTCGCACGGATCTGGTGGACAGGTACCCTTAATCAGGTATATACCTGTATAGGTAAATTAATAAAATCATAATTTAGCGTCTATGGCGCGTGTGTTTTGGCAGGTAAACAAGCCGCCATTTTTAATTGGTGTCATGTCGGAAATCATAACAAGTAAGGCTGACATGACTTGATATTATAGCGGTATAACAGTATAACGGCTTAAATCGTCACATGGTGAAAATTAAAAGCACCTTTAGTATGATTAAATTGTGATCTCATGATGGAACGAAGATTGTCATGTAATGTAAAGCGCTTATTACACTTTACTGAATTCAGTTCTAGCTTCTCTAAGTCTGACTTAATTCAGTCAAGTGTAAAATGCATTCCATACGGTAAGTCTGCGATTTACAGCCTGTCTAGTTAGTGTAGTTAGTTGACTAAATCGTAGACTGAATTTAGGCAAGTGTAATAAGGAGCGTCGGTGGCGTCATGGCTTGAACGACAGACTCCCATGCGGGAGATCCCAGTTCGAAACCATGCAATGCCATGTACCAATGTGTTTTTCGGTTTTTTAGAAAGACTTAAGTACATTTACCGACTGTTACGACTGCTCTGATGGTGAAGTAAAACATCGTGAGGAAACTGAGATAAGCAGTGTGTGAAATGGGGAAGGCTACGGCAAACCACCCCATTAAATCTGTCACGAGAGTCGTTAGCTATGTGATTAATTCCTTAGAATAGTCTAAAGCACAGGTTCTCAAACTTATTTCGCCCACTTTGAGAATCAAAAATTTTCAAACGCTCGTAATTTTTTTAAACTTACTATCTGTTGCGCATCTTAAAAACAGCAATTGCAATTATAATTTTTTAACATGCCATATCCTATTTCTGAGCAATATAGAGCATACTTAATCTTATTTAAGGGTATTTTTATCCAAATTAAAACAAAGTATTGAATTTAAAAGACCTGTAAAATTGTGTATTCTCTGAGAAATAAATAATTGATTGATTGAAAACTTATCTAATATGAAGGATGAATTTGATGCACTTTAAAGAGTTTGTTAATATCAGGCTCCGAATTCATACTGAGCATGTTAAAACAATCGCCGATAATTCTGTCAATTCATGCACAAACAGCACACGGGCTAAGAAAGCCGTGACAAATAAAACAAAATCAGAGTAAGAATAACATCGAAATTAATGATAGTTGTAGTAGGTATTTAATTTTAGTTTGAAATTTTTTTTTTTTTTTATTTTTTTTTTCGTACTGATAATTGCTGTTGGTCTTAATGACCTTTACAGCTTCACCGGGTTTTTTGGGGCGAGCGCTAAATGCGCTCCAGCCTAGAGGAGGACTTAAAAACTACTATAAGAAGCGACTGCCTAAGGGCACCCAGGTGGGTACGGACCTCGGCTTAGGACGTCGCTGGGGACGGAGGGGTCGGGGAGAAGCGGCCTGGAATACGCCGATAGCGCGTGAGAGCGCCAGAAGCGGGTCGCTTTAGTTTGAAATATCAGGGAAGCATAATTTATCGCATTTCGTTTAAATCTGCTATCGCCCCCTAGACCGCGTTAACGCCCCCCCAATTTTCTATGGACCTTCTACCGCCCCCATGCAGACCCCCAGCGCCCACAAGGGGGCGTTATCGCCCACTTTGAGAAAGACTGGTCTAAAGAAAGCCAATGTAAAACCGATTCATAAAAATGGGGATATAATGGATGTAAATACTCGTAATTACAGACCAAAGAAATAATTTATTTCCGATACACACATACAGACAATATCTCTTTTCCCGGTCCTATCAAAAATATTTGAGATGGCGATGGCAGACCAGCTAAGAACTTTTCCAAAACACAATCAATCAATCAATGTTTATTTGCAAGAATACGTAATATATAACATGGTCTTACAAAGGGGTTTGAAACAGTATTCAACCTGCAAGCAGGCGTGCAAATATTTAACAGAATAATGTTATACCTATATCATTCCTTAAACTAAAAATTTATATAATTCTAATGTGCATGCAATTTGTCTAAATATTCACTAATATTATAAAAACAGTTCTCTAAAAGCCACTTTGTTGAATTAGACTTAAATTGTGACCCATGTTGTAACTTGATTTTATCTGGCAGGTTGTTATACAGCAGCACACACATGTTATAAACATTTACTTTATAAATATATTTCTTACAAGGAGGCTGATACAGTAAGTTTATATATTGACTTCTGGTTCGTTTTGGATATACTTCGGTATATTTTTTAAAGTAATCTGGATGTGATTTACAAATAATATAATCCCACCAAAAACTTAAATGTGAAAAAGGGTGCCAAGTTCGGTGCAAGGAACGAATAGGCCAGTCGGCTTCACCGTTAAAAAAAATCCTTGGAAAAATTGAGGACATTATTAATAGATAAATGTCCTTATAATCTATATGAATTTATTTCAACATTAAACTTAAAAATGACTTCATTTTATACTTATTTTGGCACACTTATTTACTTAAACTGACTTACTACATTACGTTATGACAATAAGTATTCGTACTTAATATGAAATTATTAATTTTGTAGGGTATTTTGAATTTTTTATATTTACTATATTAAGATAATGATTATGAATTGTTTTTTTAGATATGGATATGAATTGTAAATATGAATTATTATTTTTCACAAATTATAATGTGCACAAATAAAAATGAAATGTAACTTATAAAATGTCTTAGATTAGGCCCGTGTGGTAGGGTACCGGGGATGCTGGCGGCGTTGCCCCGCTCTGGATCGCTGTGCTGATCCTTTGGGCGAGATAGCCGCCAGCCCTTGCGTCCCTCGTCGCATCAAATATTATTAATTTTCACTTTCTGTGTATGAAAAAACGAAGGACCGAGTCCGTAACACTGCGAATGCAATTTTTGTGTAGTCTCTTTCCTAGTGCATTTTTTATCAATTTAGACTTGGATGATAGAAAAAAAATTCCCCTTTCATGAATTTAAACCCTATTTACTGTTAAATATTAACCCTGGTTATACCCAGTTGAACATTGGAATATCATCATTATTATTATGTCTAGATAATGTACTTAAAACACTTGTAAATCCTGTGATAATATCGACAGTGGGCAATAATACTAATCCCGGCCATAAAGTGTCGATAAAACACTCCGTAGTTTTCATAATAATGGTCAGAGCTTGGTCACATGTTTTTTTTTATCTTATTGTACTTTGTGAGTCATTTTTCCGCCGATCTATGAGGTTCAGATTAAGTCTTCATTAAAAGACATGCTATCCCTTTCTACGCCGTAACTCAAAGATAAAGTAAAAGTAAAATACACTTTATTGCACAAATAGAAAACAACAAACAAGAGATAGAAAAGTAAATAGTGAAGTACAATTCAGGCGGCCTTATCGCTAAGAGCGATCTCTTCCAGGCAACCTTCGGGCATAGGAAATGATTTCGAGAAAAAGGACTACCTCTTTCTCGAAATCATTTTCTTAAGGTGTGCAAGCATTATGGAAAACGGTATATTAGAGAATTTTATATAGAGATGATACGAGACTTAAGGAAGCCTTAACAGGTTCCCTGTCCGATGAAACACAATTCATGATCGCAATTTTGTCCCTAGCCTGATACGTCCATGAATCATATGTGAGCAAATTTTCATATAATTTAAATACAGAAACAACAACAACAAACAACAACATAACAAACAACAAACGAAAAATTAAATTAAATTAAATTCATTTATTTAACAGACAAAAAGTCCAAAAATGTTAGTAACAATTTTAACTTAAAAACTATGTTTGTAGATATAATAGTATTATGAGGTAGGTATGAGTAGATTAGGCACTAACGTATTGTTACATTTTCGGATAGATCTCTGTGCTGGTTGGCTTCCCAGTCCCAATACACTCTTGTATTGGGACTGGGAACCTTTTAATATTAAGGACGTTGCTTACAACTCACGGTGAGTGTCCTTTTATAACAGTCCGGGGTTCAAGTTCCATTTTCTAAAATTCTGAAGGTAGAGCTGTTGTAATTACAAGCACATGAGCCACTCCATCTGACTCCTCAAGTTCAGTAAAGCATCGAAAACCGTCTAATAACATTATAGTGTTATGAGAGGTCTATGGGCGACGGTGACCACGTATCATCAGCTCTCCATATACAACAAAAAAGTTAAAGCTCTTATAGAGATTAAAATTTTAAATTTATCGATGAATACTATAACCTGACCAGTAACTAAAAAAAGCCTCGCCATATTTTGTACTTTTAATATATTTTTGGTTTCGTCCCTGACCTGCTGTTTCGCCCGCGATGCCTTCGCCCTGGCACAGCTGAAAACCAGCGCTATGGTTCTGCCGTTCCGGTCGGACCGGAGCACATGCTGAGCATGTCCTTTTAATGTTTTTTTTTTTTTAATTTCAATTATTTTTAAGTTTAATTATGTATGCATAATACAATGGTAAATAAATGTGTTTCTTTCTTTCGTATTGCGGAATTAAATGGTACTTACTACTTATTATTTTCATAGCCCACTCCGTAACACAGATTATAAAACTACCATTTTGTATTTGTGATACTAGGGCGGAAAGTGGACAATTTTATTCGGGGTGACGAATTTGAATCCCGAGCCGATAGGTGAGGAATTCTACGTTTCAAACTTACAATTGCCTTTTTGCACGTGTATTAAACGACGTTTTTCATCACACCTAGTGTAGTTTACTTACTACTTATTATTTTCATAGCCAACTCCGTAACACAGATAAAACTACCATTGGCGGCCTCTTGACAGGTTTGTTTTAGTTTTTGGTCAGGGTATACTTAATAATAGTAGATATTTCTCGAAATATTTAGGTATTTTTTGAGTTGTATTGGTTAAGAAAAGTCCCTAATATCTTTGATCTAATTAATTTTAATAAAATATAAGGTTTGCTTAAATACGTTTAATTGAAAACCGCATACCTACTTAGAATTAAATTAAAGATAAATAATCAAGCCTATTTAATTAATTAAGTAAATACAAATTTAAGGTTATATCGTATCTAAAACTAAAGGAGATTGCGCGATTTCCATACAAGCTTGTACCCACTTTTTTTTGTTTTCGCATCCAACCCAACGTAATACGTTTGATAGATCTCACCTAGGACTACATCTTTCATTATGGGACGAACATCCTAATTCGTGTGGACCAGGAGCTAGAGACCAAAAATCGTCTTCATATAAACTTGCTCCGATTTTGTTTATTTTTTTACGCCTCCAACCAAACCTAGTACTTTTGATAGATCTCACCTAGGACTACACCTTTCATTATGGGACGAACATCCTAAGTAATGTGGACCAGGAGCTAGAGACCAAAAACCGTCTTCATATAAACTTGCTCCGAATATTACCTACATAATTTTAATTAGGTGTGTTTTAATTAAAATAAACGATGTGTCCATACTATCCTCAACTTTACTTAGAAAGGTCGGAAGTAAGAAGTTAACAATACCTATTAAAACGTCTAATATTAGTTACATACGTACCCATAAAGTTCATTCACTCAATTCGTCTCGCTCTTTGAAATTGCCGCCCGTTGTTAGTCAAACGATGACTATGGTTGATCGTCTAATGTTGAAATCAAGGATAGGATTGATAGGGATGGACTTTACTTTATATTACGAGTATGTACCCATCAGAGAGCGTCGGTGGCCTAGTGGCTAGAACACCTGACTCCCGTGCGGGAGGTCCGGGTTTGAAACCATGCAGTGCCATGTACCAATGAGTTTTTCGTATTTTTCGAAGACTTACGTACATTTAACATTTACCGACAGCTCTGACGGTGAAGGAAAACATCGTGAGGAAACCTGCACACTGAGATGACCAGTGTGTAAAATGGGGTAGGTACAAAAGATCCTCAGGGTCGAAGTGCCGCTGGGTTATTCCCGGGCCCCTATCATAAGATAAGATACGATGTGCCCATCAGTGTTTAAAGAGAATTACGTTCGCAAATCGCCATCGTTCATTGGCATTGTATTTCTGCTGAAAACCAGCAATTTTTGCATTACTGTGTTTCTGTTTTAAGGGCACATGTTATTCAATAAAAAACATATATTAATATTCTCGTATATTACTTGACTATATAAGTAAGAGAAGCATAGGAACGTACTGTTATGAATTTAGACGGGATTCAAGTAAATGGGCTATTTATTGGGATTTTATCTTTAAACATTGACTCTGGACACGTTCTTATCGTAGGGCAGAATATCGAATGTCCTTTATTTTAGCAGAATGACGCTGTGTATATTTTTTTTCTTACTGATAATTGCTGTTGGTCCTAATGACCTTTACAGCTTCACCAGGGTTTTTGGGGCGAGCGCTAAGTACCCTCCAGCCTGGAGGAGGACTTAAAAACTACTATAAGAAGCGACTGCCTAAGGGCACCCAGGTGGGTACGGACCTCGGCTTAGGACGTCGCTGGGGAGGGAGGGGTCGGGGAGAAGCGGCCTGGAATACGCCGATAGCGCGTGTAAGCGCCAGAAGCGGGTCGCCGCCCGCGCAGGCGCGGGCGGTATGTAGGTGCTGTGTGTGAACTACTATCGGGTGGGGGGACGCTGTGTAACTTTTAAATCTATATCTATCCAAAAAGGTTACTCAGCTTAGGTTCAACAGTACCAAGACAGATAACAGTGGCGCTCCATTCTTTCTACCTACTCCGCAAGGGATATAGCGTGAACTTATGTTATATATAATTGTAACTGCTTCCAGCTCACGGCAAGAGGTCAGGAAAGCCGCCCGCTACAGCTCCGGACTGGTTCCTCACGAAGCTCATTCGCCGCATGGATGCTAACGCTGACCTGGTGGGTATTTCTCCTCCATCTACCTATAAGTACGCCCTACGCCCTACGCCTATTTTTATATTTATTTATTATATTTATTTTTATATCAGAAAATGGAGAAGTTTCTAAGACATACTAATAATAATGATTATAACTGGTGCGTTTAAAGCAATCGTACAGACGAACTATAAGCACAGACATGACCAGACATCACACTCCATGACAAAAAGAACCGAACTGTTTACCTCATTGATATAGCCGTCCCCAACACACACAACCTCACTACCACCCACGCTGAAAAAATAGCAAAGTATACGGACCTCTCTATAGAGCTGAAGACCCAGTGGCGGGTAAACACTGTGAGAACTGTACCCATCATAATTTCATCTACAGGAGTCATACCCAAATACTTACACACCAGCCTGAAAACACTTCAAATACACCCTCTTACTTTCATTCTTCCACAGAAAGCTGTCATTCTAAACACTTGCAGGATTGTTCGAAAATTCCTGTCCATGGATACATAAACGTCTCACATTCACCATTATCAACACTCTCACACGCCGATCAACTCACTTTATTTCCTCTACTTCTAATACGTCTTTCACTCATACTCTCGTTTGGCCAAAAGTTCGCGACAGTGTTGTAAACTTACCCCAATAATGGGAGAAAAAACAGTAGTTTAAAAATAATGATAATAATGGATTCGAGGTTTTAATCTCAAAACTTATTACTGCTTGTAGCAAATAATGGTTATCGTTGATAGTACATTATGATACAAATGACCAATGCTCACAAATCAAATCAAAGCAAATCAATACATTTATTGTGTAGGTGTAGGTAACATAATGAGTTCTTATGTTAATAAACTAATGAGTATCACTACAACCTGTCTGATATAGGCATACAATAACGTTAAACTATATTATTACGAGTATATTCCCAATTATCGTAAGTCAAACATTATATTACATTCATTATATTATATTTCACGCGTTTCATACGACGTTCTTCAACATTCATGCGAGGAAAAATAAATAACATAATCATATTTTTAGACATAAAAACTCTATGCTGAGTTTTTTTTAAAGTACAGTAAAGAGCACTAGTGCGGTAATAGTACATTATGATATAAGTGCGGTAAGTTGAAAATTACAGCCGAGGCGATATTGCTAGCCCGAGCCGTAGGCGAGGGCTATAAGGAAGCAGAGGCTGTAATTTTCAAAGCGCACGTATGTCATACGACGTTTTATAACATATTTACGAGGAAATAAATAAAACTTTGACTTTCTTAAACGAATAAATCTTTAATTACTTGTTAAAGCAGTTATAGAAATTTGAACAATTTTTAAAAGTGATTGTTACGTTGCCAGTTGCTTTTTAGCATTGAATAGTAGCACCACAATGAGCTTGACTTATATTTTTGAGAAAGTTCCATGAAATATGCTAAAAACACATTTTCTGAAAATGAATTTGCATCTTTGCTTGTTTTCCATATGATGAAATTTTGATACGCTTGTAAGTATCTATCGGTCGATTTTTCAGGCAAGAGGCTTAGAGTAGCCTTTTTCGCTGCGTTTAAGACTTGTGGCGGTGTCAAATTAATAAATTCATCACTACTTGACGACATTTTCAAATAAAAACAATACAGCGAAAAGAAAAAGCGCGCGGAATAATTTTACTTGTCCACAAATTAGCGATGCGCGCGCATCAACTTTTTTTAGGTAAAGGTACAAAAACAGCCAGTATTACTAATAAAGTAAATTAATATTTTTGTGTTTTTGTTACAGATAAATGGTTGTAATTTATTGTCAAAATTAATTAAATTAAAGAATTAAATCTTTATTTATTATATTTTATCTCCCAAAGTTAATTTTATTCATAAAATATTGACCACTTTTTTAACATAAAAACTCTTTGCTAAGATTTTAAAAAGTATCGTTCATTTTTAGACGGAGCATCTTAAAAAACCGTACATGTTACTTTATTTAAAAAAACTCGTGCGTTTCACATTACTATAACGCACAAGTGCGTAATGAGATACATTACGATATTGAAATTGGTGTAATTACAGCCACTTTACGAGCAAATATGTTATAAAGTAAAAAGCATGGGTGTTTAGTTTAGTTTAACTCATTGGTACATGGCACTGCATGGGAGTCCGGCGTCCTAGCCACTGTGCCACCGACGACGCTCTACCTTCAGACCTAATCCAACATATTAAATTAGCGCCATCTATAATTTGATATCTGTAACTTCCAGAACCACGCTCGGCAGGCTGCCGCGAAAAACGACGACATCAGAGCCATCTTTCAGGTGGAAGTTCCGGATGACTCAGCCGTTACTGACAAAGCGGGGTGAGTTCTCATTATTATTCATAAGTATTGTAAGATATATTTATTTCAAAAGATGTGCTGCTGAAAGTTTCTTGCCGCTATAGCACCTTACGAAACAGTGGTAGAGTGAAAAAAGCTGATTTCTGATTTCTATCAAACCAGAAAAACTGCGTCTGTAGGGATGGTTACGAAAATAGAAAATAGATGGTGCTACGTGTTTCTTTATTTTAGATAAAGATATTTCTTCACTAGGGACCGAAAGCGACTACCTGAATTCTACAGTTTATGCAAAAGTAAACACAAAACGTATGCTATTACATAACTCTCACGTCCAAATCCCCGAGGGGGTAGACAGAGGAACCACTTTTATCACAGGTAGTTCCCACTTTTCGCCGTAAGATTTGGTGGACAGAGGTGAAAAGTGGCGAGCCTATCGCCGTCTAGAATCTAGTGGATACTATTCTACACCTAGTAGACGAGTAGTATTCTACTATACTACTATTCAACCTAGTGACTAGATCCTCAGTGGCCTCGTACGACACCCACGGGAAGAGTTGGGGTGGTGCTATTCTTTATGACCGGCACGGCACGGCACACTATCTACGATAAATTACTTATTATATTTTAAATACCGGTACCGCTTTTTGCAAAAATATGTATCTATCATAACAGCATGAGGCGAGGTTCTCCGAATACAAGCGCCGCCATTCGAAAAAAATATCTATTTGTTTCATTATTAAGTTTTATTTAAAAAAAACTTATCCGAAAACACTCCGAAAGGATAAGTAGTATTTTTAAGCTAGCATTAATAACCCTAGTTAGTTACTTTCAGGAATTTAACTAGGGTTATTAATGCTAGCTTAAAGAATACTACTTATCCTTTCGCAGAGCTTTCGGATAAGTTTTTGTTGCCGAGAACCTCGCCTTAAAATTGAATTCAAGTAATACTTTCGATAGGTACCTAATTTCTACACCTGTAAGTATGTCTGTCCTTGTCTAGATGACTGCGACCTCTGCTGATTTTGCGTGCTTGGCTAATTATATATTTTTTTACTTTCCAGGATTGAAAACGAGGACATTCCTCTAGAGCTGACTTTCAATAGGAACCCTGAAGCCAAGCCGATGCTGGACGATGAGCTGCTCTCCAAGATGAAGTTCTGGCAGATTATGGTAACATCATTATCTTCTTATACGAGAATGTTCTAGACACAGAATAAGTAGGTACCTACCTACCTACTTATTTACAATTGAACCCGCCCCAAACGAATCGTACCTAGTTGGTAATTGACGATAAAGGAGCTCGTAGTCTAGTTGCGAGCACGGTCCGAAAGAGATCGTGCAGGTTAAGCCACGTTGGGCGCGGTCGGTACCAGGATGAGTAATCGCTAGTGCCTTATTTCATCTGAGCTCCTCCGTGCCTCGGAGCAGTTAAGCAGGCGGTCCCGGTTGTTGGTCGTTGGTCAGAGGCCTACGGGCGGCCTGAACTACTCTGGCCACTAACTATACGATAAGAAAGCAAGCAAGTTACAATGAGGCCGAAGATGGAGCACACGGGTTTAGTCAGTACGGGCTATTCTATAAACACTGCCGAAACACAGCTAATATATTTGGCAATAGGCTGTTCATTAGCAATGTCCATAAAGGAGGTTTCAGATCAGGCTACGCTATAATACTTATAGCTTATATAGCTCAGCATTCATTTATTATAAAAAATACCAGTAGCAGTAATAATAGATTCCTGATTAGGCTTTACAACATATATTTTCTTTCGTTACAGAGAGAAGTGTCCGAAGAAAAATGAACATAAGAAAATATAACTAAAGCAATGAACTGACTGTTATTTTTTTGCTTCATTTCTTAAATTAATTTACAACTTGTTATTTCTACATTGTAGTTAGTTATTTAATACTCTAAAGTATAATTAAAACTATAGTAAATGTAAAGATGTCAATTGTAAGGCTGGGTTACAATTGGCACTAGCTTTTATTGTAACATAATAGTTTGTAAGATACAATGTGCCATTCATATAAAAATGTTTAGAAGAGGAATGCCAATTCTTGGATGAATCAGTGGCGGATCCCCCCTAGGCCATAGGGGGGCCACTCCCCAAATCTTTACAGGTTACCTTTTCTTACGAGCGCGGGTTCGTCCGCCTTGGGTTGCAACGGCCATCCCGGAATCAAATTTTGGAATCTTGAATCGAAATTTGGAATCTAAAAGTATTTCTAATACTGTAATCTGTATTTAAACTTAGAGTAATCTAATCTTATGGTGATAGAACACAGAGATTTATTTCTGTGTAAGTAAGTACTTTAAAGTACATTTTTACACCGTCATGTTTTACTCTACCACCGCTGAAAGGAAAGAAGCGGCGCAAAAAACGTTTCTTTGGGCTTTAGTACAGTCAACATCAAAAGATACTATCTTATACCTTTTGTCAGTTAAAAATGTCAATTTTCTATGATCGTTACATCTGATATCATGTTTCAGACAGAAGCGAGGACATAGAGTTTTTATATATCTAGATTTCTTACATCCTATGGGGAATATCTCAATCAGTTTATTAGTCAAAATCAAATAAGTAAATAAATATTTTTATGATGCTGTTTCAGGCTTCGTTTCAGGCTACAATGGCATTCCTCTTAAAATAAAGAGTATTAAATTCTTTATCGTTATTAAGTATAAGTAACAGAAGAAAGAAGATACGCTAATTAGAAGCCTAATATTGTTCTTGTCAGGTTATCGCATTATTTCTTATGTCCAGTTTAAAAAAAATTACTATTATTAAGTATATTTACTTATTTAATTATGTAGAAAAAGTACTTTCATCTAGTATGTACTTCAATAAATATGTACCTATATATTGATATAATTTTAAATAAGATATATATTTACAAAAAAATATTAAGTAAGTAAACTTAACTAACTTTCGTTAATTTATTAAAATCTATACTGACATAAAATGAATGTATACGAAAAAGAAATCTTTTGGCTTTAGCATTTTATATAAAAGATAAGATTGTACTTACTGAAATATTTATTTATTATTATAGTCAAGCATCTGATGTTCATGGTTGTTGATGGTGTTTTGAATAAACATAATGAAACTGTAAATTATATAGCAGATTCATCTTAAAGTGTTTCACTTATAGACATTCCCACAAGTAATTTTAATTCACTAGACTAGCTCTTGACGTCGCAGATTCTGACCAAAGAACGAAACTTAGTACAGGTATTCTTAGACCGCCTGTAGAGGGGGTACCGATGTTTCGATCCACCGTGATTTAAGCTTGAAACGCGGTGGATCAAAACTTCTGGAGCCCCCTTTCCCCACCCCAGAAGGTGGTTGGTTTCCTGGAAGGTTGCCTAGAAGAGATCGTTCTTAGCGATAAGGCCGCCTAAATTGTACTTCACTATTTCCTTTTCTATCTTTTGTTTGTTGTTTTCTATTTGTGCAATAAAGTGTATTTAGAACACATCAAACAAAAGGTATAGTAAAGAAAATAATGAAGTACAATTAAGGCGGCCTTACTTACTTATTAAAAACTACTACTACTTACTTACTTATTAAAAAAAATATTATTTATTAGGTAAACATAACATATTACACCCAGAGAAATTACAGAAAAATCAATATAAAGTTATGAGCTAGGTCGTAACCCTTAACGTGTAAACACAGCATGGTTAGGAAGTGGAAAATTGGTTGGTGCTTAAAATTGAGTTGGGAAAGCAAAAAATACTAATGAATGTAATGATTAAAAATAATTAAAAAATACCTATTGAAAAATAAAATAATAAAGTAAAAATTATAAAGTAGGTGCGTGGATAGCTCACTTGAGGACATCCTTAACCCGTCTTTTAAAAACTAATGGCCTAATTAGACAGCGCTTAGAATATATTCTATATTATGTATATATTCTATATTCTAAGGGACTGTATAACGGTTCTACTACCAAAAGAAGATTTTTTAATAATGTTTTAGAATCATCAAAATGAAAGAATGATGTAGAAAGCGAATGTGTCAAAAACAGACACTTTTAGAACTTGCGCTTTCCACTTTCTGCTTTGTTAATAAATGTCTTGTTTCAGGAAAGGAGCTCGTAGCCTAGTTGCGAGCACGGTCCAAAAGTGATCGTGCAGGTAAAGCGACGTTGGCGCGGTCGGTACCTGGATGGGTGACCGCTAGTGGCATATTTCATCTAAGTTCCTCCGTACCTCGGAAAGCACGTTAAGCAGTCGGTCCCGGTTGTTGTCGTTCGACAGCAGTCGTTAAGCCATGTCAGAGGCCTACGGGCGGCCTAAACAACTCTGACAAATAGGTTGGCCACTACCATACGCTAAGCAAGCAAGTTTCAGGAAAAAGGTTTAGTAAATAAGGTTTAGAAGGTCGTCGAGCTTTTACTCCAATAGTTTGCGCTGGGCCTTTTAGCGGTCTAGTACGCACAACTTTACCATAAAATGTGCCATCACATCAGAAACAATTAAGCAACATGGGTTCATAAAACTACAGAAGCAACTTTATTCGTAGGTTAAAACATTAAGGTGAGCTTCCACTAAAAGCATTGTTACCCGTCTCATTCCCCAAGGTAGAGCTAATTACTTCAACTTACATTATTTGTCTTACCTTAATGAATAAGCGAATAGCGAAATATGAAAAAAAAAAATATGGAACGTGATGAGGAGATGAAACAAAATTAATAGGTTTGTTTTCACAAATTACCCTATTAACCATCTCCTCTCCTCGTCTGTTGAAAACTCTATTAGGTTAAATAACTACAAGTACCAACTGCAACAAAATAGAAGACCTCACTCACCTCCTAATGGAGTGTGACCTGGTGAAAGTTGAGAGGAAGAAATTTGTCCTCAATAGGCTCCAAAATGGGAGGCTCAATGTTATTTTGAGTCAGCTCTTATCTGATAATATGAAACACTTACTGTTATTTGCTAAGTTGGCTTTCAAAGTGAGGGCTGACTCTAATAATACTTGAGCTTCCCTTCCCTTTTCGTAGTGACCCTAACGAGGCTGGCATGGTCACCTTGTCTTTGGTGTATACCAAAGCCTCTAAACTGAGATTAAAAAAAGTAATAACGTATCCGTTCTGGCACACCGAAAACCCTCTAATAACATTATAGTGAGGTCTATGGGACACGGTAGTCTCTAAGCAGGTGGCCCGTTTTCTCGTCTACTATTCTTATACAAAAATCTTATATAATTGTGCCAAATTTCAAATCGATAGCTTCAGCCGTTCCTGAGAAAAACGACTGTAACATAAAGACGGACAGACAAAACATAAGAGTTCCTGTTTTACCTGTTTGACTAGTGCCGGGTATCCCGCTAGACTGCCATGACTGACACCATGGTATAACAGACATACTTCACGGTGTAGTTGCTTGACTACACTGAATAAACCCTCAAACCGTATAAGGTTTGAAAGCTGGATTTAGTTGCATTTGCCTTGGCCTTGTGTTGGAAGGAAATCCTAATTCGTTTAATCGTGAGTTGCAAGAAACTTCTACAATGTCAAGTTTCGTGTCATCTCTATGGCGTAGGAAGGGATAGCTGGTTTTTAATGAATACTTTAATTAAGGATCTTTCGTGCAAGTGAATGAATGACTGAATGAATACTCTTTATTGCACAAGATTAGTGTGATACAGTGCGTACGAAACGAAACGAAAACGAAAAATGAAAAGCCGACGCGCTCTTTTTTTCTGACGTACAGCTACTTTATTCCTCTCTGCCTTTTCATTATCTCCTTCGATCTTCTCTCTATCTCCTCCAGTCTCCTCCTTGTCTCCTCTCTCTTCTGTCTCCACTTGTATCCTTCTCTGTAATCTCGTGTCACCTCCTGTGATCTGTTGTCATGTAATCTCGCTTGAATATTTCACATTAGATTAGCAACTCATAAAATAAAGTGCACAGGAGATCAGACGATCACGTCGTGAAGAAATGCCTTTCCATCGCTACGACCAAAAGGGGCAGAGGAAGGCCTCTGAATACATGGCTAACGACTGTCCAGAGGTACATAAGGAACCTGGGCCTTGTAGAGGGTGATGCATGCGACCGAAGCAAGTGGCGCCTCAAAATAAAGAAAGCCGACCCCGTATAACGAGAATGCGCGAGGACAAAGAAAGAAGGGGGATGTACGATTGTCAAAATGTACAAAATTTAATGGTCACAAACACACACACGCATTTGGCCAGTTTTTTTGGTATTATGACCTTTGTACATTTGGATACTGATAAGTTTTGTAACTCGTTGATTTTGACAATCCTACATTTTGAGAATTGTACATTTTGACACTCGTTAATTACCCAGGACGGAACGGAGAAGGTACGAGTATATGCGTTTGTCCTAAGAGGATGTTTGTTTGTGTGTGTGTGCATGTGTCTGTTCATCTCCGAAACGGCTGAACCATTTTCGATGCGGTTTTTTACTATAGCTTTGGAATTTATCAGATCAGGTTCTTAGCTGGATTTTATTGTGCCAATCCACTAGGGGGCGCTGCAGTAGATATGGCAATGCTTAATATTTCTTCCTATCAGACTGAAAATTAGCATTCGGGAGTTTTCATAGCTTGTGATTTTGAATTTGGAAATAATTTGTGTGCCAATCCACAAGGGGGCGCTGCGGTAGATATGACAATGTTTAATATTTGTTCCTATCGGGCTGAAAATTGGCATTCGGAGGTTTTCATAGCTTCTGATTTTGAAATCATTCTTTATATTGTGCTAGTCTACTAGTAACAATAGTACTCGTATGCTATTGCCATCGTACGTTCTGACATTCGTACGTTTCGCCCAATGGTGCATTCAGACACGTTAACCGTCTAGTCCCGGAACTCTGTCGTATGGCATACTGTACGTAATTCTCAATATTCAAATTGCAGAGTTGGCAACACTAGATTAAACCGATCTGAAACACAGATCTAAATCTAAATGTCGACACAAATGGTCCACTTCTGAAATAAGAATACCTTCTGGGATATCAGGTAATCGAGTTTTGGCGGGAAAGTCGCTGGAGAAGGTTCTACGGTGGAGAAGGTACTAGCAAACTTCAGTAACAGTGACAATGTGTTAAACTCTTAAAATAAACTTCTCGTTAGTGGTTCGTTGTGTAGTTTCACTGTGTGATTCTGCGGCGGGCCATGAGAATTCGCCAGAGACTAGACCGGTTGAAATTTCCATCATAACTCCTAGGAGTGTTAAAATGTGTCTACACAACATTTTGATGCTGAAAAACTTAAAACTATTTTAGATCGCTTAATGTTTAGGATGATGGCCTGTGTTGCCAATGCCTTGTTAAATAAAAATAATAAATAAAAATATCGATTACAGATTTGTTTTAAGAATTTATGTTTCTTTTACTTACGAGAATATCTACCTATGTATACTTCTAGGTACAATACCTACCAAAATATTCCACATTCGATGAATTTCGGTGAAAGTAAAGAAGAGCGAAATCTTCAGTCAAAAAGATTAGGTAAATTGTGTTGTAATTTGGCAATAAATATATTTCTATTTAAATGTAGTAAAAATACAAGTTCTTGGTCTTCTCTGTAAAAATTTAAATAAATTAATATCAATCTATTTACAATCCTCTAGCCCTATAGTTTGATTTAAAAAAAAAGAACCTTACTTTTTATTCCAAGTAGAGATAACCGGTTTAAGGAGTTAAAACTTGTTAAGTTTCAAGACTTAGGGTGTTATTAGACCGACGCGATCGATGCCCTATCAACTTCGGACGCATAGGTGTGTAACGATGTCGACTCCATCGTCCATATCAACCTCCTTGCCATCAACTTCAACCTCATCGTTAGCGTTTATCTCACCTCATATCGTGTTGGCATCTTCATTTCTTCATTTAAATTCAAATCATATTCCCATTCCATTTCTAAATTTCATTGTTCCATTAATTTCATTGTTTTATTTGTATTTTCACTTTTTCTCTGTATTTTGTCTCGAACGGACGTTTCTCCGTTCACTTTTATTTCCTACTACTACCTATTTTCTACGTTACTATTTTCTGTGTTCTGTTCCTTAAAAATATAATATTTATTACCAAGTTCTTCTATTACTTCATCTGTACACTGTCCTAGAACCCTGCTAGCCGGCACCTAGAGGACAGACTGTAGCAGGTGTAACAGCTCAGAATAATAAATTATTGTAAAACACGTCGAACGACAATTGATCGACCTTGTGCTAGATGTTGCGATCAATCAACCAAAGCCATGATAATATATTTTCATCGATCAATCGTTTCGGCGTCGGATCAATGCTCAATCGATGGAAGATCGGTTTGGATTTACTTGGAAACTTGTACATTACATGTATTACTTGAAATTGTTCAGTTTTTTTATTTATTTTTTATTATTATGATTTATTGTTTAAATAATCGACAATGATGTTTTTAAATCTAATTATTAATTCAAATGTTTGTTTTTTGTGTTATTGCTTTGTAATGTAATATTAATAAAAAAATTGAATTTGTTGAAAAGTGCTTTTATTTTATAAATGCCTACCTCTATACAAATAAATAATAACTAATTTTTATTCTGACAATACATTAATAAATATTTTGACATAATTATAGTGCATTAATAGTTATAAGGGACATAATATAATATGTTTGTTAATAAAATACATTGCATGCCTTAACAAGGTAGATTATAGCGGATCAAATTATAAATGATAAGAACTATGTAACCAGTAATCAGCAATAAAACATTTGAATTTGAATGTTGTTTAATAGCAAACAGTGATCAACGTTAAACGGTCTGTAACTAATGTTGATCAATACCACCGATTTATGTCGATCGCGCAATGGCATGTCTAATAACACTCTTAACTGGGTCACGTAAACAAGAATTAAGAGGGAATGACTGATTTCATGTAGCAAACGCAATTTGAAACACTTCTAGTATTAGATCATGATCGATGTACTCGTAGTTAGTAGGCACTCGTACAAATTGAATTTTTCACCGGGTTTCCGATCACCTGTTGGATGTAAATGATCGCGATTGAAAGCACTCTAGTGGCTCGTTTACAAGGTTCAAGTTACTAGTGCAAGTCTATTAGGGCCTCACAATAGCGGGCTCAAAGATTTTGAAATTCACCCTATAACTCGAGCCGTTCAGTATTCTTTGTATAAAACTCCATACTGCAACGCACACTAATCAACTTCGTAATGGCATCGCCTCGCCTCGGGGCAAGCTAGTGACCCGCTCAAGGTTCATGGTCAACTCGCAGTCACCCCGATGACATCTCGCCGCCAGCGTGGGGATCGCGCGCAGACCGCGACCGTTGATTTATCGGTTTTATAGTCGTCTCCCGCGTCACCTCAGACATGTAGCCGCGCCGACATCTATGAGGTGCTGGGCGCCGGGTTGACGCCTGGTTGACTGCGAAGCGAAACGGAGGCGATCCGGTGCAGGGTTAATATCTGTGCGACAGCCTATAATGACATAGTTTTACTATGGTACTTATAAGGCCGTGTTCAGACGACACGCGCCCGCTAAGTGCACGTCACGCGCATCAGCACCCGCGTCTAACTCGCTTTGAAATTTGTTGCATATAATTTGAGTCTTATGACACATCAATAAATCTCAAATTGCATTTAATGAAGTCCAAACGCACACGCCTCGCACACGCCACGCACCCGTCTCGCGCCCACCTCGCGCCAACTCCGCGCTCACCTCGCTCACGCGCTGCACCCGCCCCGCATACGCTTTGCGCCCGCGCTTCGGCTAGTGTCATAAATCTCACGTTGTGACAACTGGAAGCCACTAGGTCCAGTGAACGAACTAGTGCAGCCACTAGTTGTATAAGCGGGCGCGAGGCGTGCGCGAGGCGTGCGCGATGCGTGCGCTGACTTTGCGCGTGGCGAGCGCGGGTGTAAGACGGGCACAACGCGTGTGCGGTGCTATGCGTGGTCGACGCGGGTCATCTGAACAAGCCCTAAGGCTGCCTTGTTTAAACAAGTAGGCTACCTATTGAGAAAGGATTAAAAAAGGTAGGAAACTTGTAAGTGACTAACTTTTCTACTGTGTGTTAAGTAAGACAGTACATAATAAATTTCCACTCGTAACTGGCTGTCATGTAAACGAGTCTAAAGCTACGTACAGAAACGTTTTAACTGACGTTATACTCACGTATTGGACGAAATCACGGCACTAACTGTTAGTTGAATAATTATCCAACTAGATATTATAAATGCCTTCCCTATTCATATGATATATATACTTCTATCCTAGTTATTTCGATTATTTTCGACATATTTTAGATTTACGAACGTAAGTATATGGACTTCGTATTAATGTCACTTAGTAGGAACTTAGTATCCTGACTCTTGACATAAAACTCGTGTATTATTATTCAACACCATAAATCTGAGTGGGCAATAACTGTAACTTACAGTGGGCAACGACTGCAATGAATGTGCAATCACTGCACTTAATTTTTTATATTTAATAGACTATGTGAAAAACAGCCTAGGTACATGATTCAATAGACTTACAGGATAATTATTAAACCTAAACGGAATTATGTACTTAAAGGCATTTTTTTTATGGTTCCCTATACAAAAAAATTACGTAAAATACTATTTCTAACTGAAATAGTAAATTACTCAATCGTCCAAATAAACTGCAGTTTTATTCGTACCGGTAAACCTAAAAAGTCTAAAAAGGTCACAGTGCAGACTAGAGTGGGGGTCGTTAACGGTACCTCATTTCCTTATTCAGGCGTGCAACGGTCGCCGTAAATACCGGAAAATGAGGCACCAGCCAACCGATCGGTATCGAGTAGATACTACACCGGTATTAGGTTGAACTAGGAATTCCTGGTTGATATATGGTGTGTTTTTTTGTTATATATTATATTATAAAAAACAGAGGAGCAAACTGGCTACCTGATTGTAATAAAGGATCACCATCGCCCACACCTTACCTTTCTTTAATGTTACTTTAATGTTATTTGAAGGTTGTCGATGCGCTGCTGCTGCTATGCTCGGAGTATCTCTGCTGGATCGAATCCGAAATTAGGAGATCCAGCATAGAACAAAAGTTATCGACATAGCTGATAAGATTAGTAAGCTGAAGTGGCAGTGGGCCGGTCATATCTGTCGCAGAACCGACAACCGCTGGGGTAGACGAGTTTTGGAGTGGAGACCGCGTTTGGACCCTGCTAGATGGAGCGACGATTTGCGCAAGGTGACTGGCAGCGACTGGATGAGAAGAGCCGAAGATCGGGCTTAATTGCGCGCCCTGGGAGAGGCCTATGTCCAGCAGTGGACTAGAGTACGCTGCTGATGATGATGATGTGCTGCTAACCTGGAGTGCTTGCTTGCGCAAGCGTCGCCCGTTCGAATCCACTTCTGGACCATTGTGGTGAACCACTACTAGCGCAAGTACTTTAGCCTAGTTTTAGTGTTTCAATCTACGTAAAGAAACTCAGTGGTATGAGTGGGTATGAATGGTTTCGAACCTAAACCTCCATATTTGAATTCTGCTAGTACGTCACCGACGAACTACAAACAAAAGTTTGGTAAATTTTCAGTAACTTGCGGTAATACACATTTTTGACACAAAAATGGGGTCTGGTAGAACTTACCACTATAATTATAATGGATATAATAATGAGCAAGAATAAGATACCCTATTACATATTCAGAGTAGTACTTACCTACCTAATTATTGAAGATAATTACTCTGAAATAGGTTATCTTGTATGTAATATATTTTCATAATGTAGGTATCATGTAGGCATTAGGCAACAAACCCTAAAATTGTACAATGTTGGTGGTACTTGAAACACTTGTGTAAATGAGATTATTCGAATCTAGCGTAGTGATGGGCGAAACGGTCTTTTCAAAAAATATGTCGATAGTTCAGCTTGATATGAATGAAAACGCGCACTTTATTAATTTATATGTACCAAAGCGCCTCATAGAGACATCCCGGGACCAGAAGGCTGGCCTCTACTTCGCTTAGCGTATAAGCCTCGCTATACAGCGGGGCAACGCCGCCAGCCTCCTCGGGACACTCCCTGCAGGGAGCGACCTGGGCCAGGTCTTTTACTTGTAAAATAGTTAAATTAGTTTTGTAATTTTAGCTTAAGTATGTATTTTAGT
Source organism: Hofmannophila pseudospretella (assembly GCA_947369225.1). Classification (NCBI taxonomy): domain Eukaryota; kingdom Metazoa; phylum Arthropoda; class Insecta; order Lepidoptera; family Oecophoridae; genus Hofmannophila; species Hofmannophila pseudospretella. Next base: position 2,731,850 of record OX376321.1, on the reverse strand, counting down.
ATTATTTTATTTTGAATAAACTCACATTTATATGTAGGTAAGTATATTTGGAAAGAGAGTCCGATAATTCAGTAGTGGTAATAGCCACCCCGGATCTTTTCAGCATACATAGACAACAGTCCATGTGGAATACTCCTAGCCAAGTAACAACGTTAGTATCTTCATCAAATCGTGGAAAGTAAATATAATCTTTAAAAAATTAGACCCTCATTACTCGGTAGCGGAGAAAGCCACTCCGAATCTTTTCAGCAAACGTAGATAACAGCCCATGTAGAACACTCCTAGTCACATAGCAACGTTAGTACCTTCATCAAATCGCCCTAGAAACGTTGTGCTGGAGAAGAATGCTTGGGGTATCGTGTACTGAGTTCCATATACAAACGCGTAAGTACATAATTCAAGAACTCGACATCAAGCAGCGTCTGTTCTCTGTCGTACAAGCTCGCATCGATCGAGCACCTGGTGGGCAAGGTCGAAGGCACCCGACCACGCGGTAGATCTCCTATGAGATGGACGGACAAGATCAGGACGGCCTGGACGGTGCACAAGGAAGGCAGTCGTCAGAGAGGTTTGGTAACGTATTGCGAGGCGGGCCACAACAACTGATCAATCTGCCAAGAGTATAGCCACCAAGAAGAATAAGTCTATTTGGACAGGTAAGCTATTAGTTTTATATTTCATTCATGGCAAGACAATGTCTGTTGAGACATTCAGAGAACCAGCGACAAGCAGTTCCCACTTTTCGCCATAAGATTTACCAACCTAAATCATCTGCGGCAAAGACAGATTCATAATGAGCCTGGCCGCCTTATCATCTCCAGTGATGCCGAGCACCGTGCTCAAATCCTCGGCCATCGTGAGCGAGCTTATGGCGTGCTAGGTGGTGGTTCGAGCCAGGATCCGGCACAGCTTGAGATACCGAGGGTCCTTATCGAAGTCAGCTTCACTTTGTTAGTGGTCGACCATTCTGATAGGATGGAGACTAGGACACGAAACTGATGTGTAAGACTTTACTAAAGCTTTTATCTTTTTAAAAACGTATAAAAGCTCATCACTATTGCTGCAAACTATTCTATAGCTGACATAACAGTTTTGGTTCTAAAAGTTGTAGTTATGGCGAAAGTTATTTTTGTGTGCGCTAATTTCAATTGTTACAACCGTGGTTAAACTTTTAGTGTAGAGAATTCCAAATGAGCTTGCATGCACATGTATTTGTACATTTAAAACTTTTATAAGTATGCAAATGAATACTATAAAGTCAAATTAAACTTCCCATACAAGATGGACTTTGTAGTATTATGAGCACTTGCCAATCGTTGATCGACGTAATAAACATTCGCAGATTTGATAGCACGGATCGGATCGCAAAATGCATGCCAAATGTGACAAAATTCTTAATTACTGTATCAGTTTTTTAATGTGTCACTTTTAAAAGTAGGTAATCCTGATTGAAATCCACTCATGTTTGGTTGGAAGTGAAGCCGTGGTCCGACCTTGCAAATTCCTATTATGTTAAATTATAATTGTATATATATTTACCCCAATTGTTCAATTTAATCTCTGGTTATACCTAAAATTGAGCGTCGGTGGCACAGTGGCTAGAGCACCGGACTCCCATGCGGGAGGTTCGGGTTCGAAACCGTGCAGTGCCATGTACCAATGAGTTTTTCGTATTTTTCGAAGACTTACGTACATTTACCGACTGCTCTAAGGGTGAAGGAAAACATCGTGAGGAAACCTGCACACTGAGATAACCAGTGTGTAAAATGGGGTAGGCACAACAGATCTTCAAAGGTCAAAGTGCCACTGGTTATTCCCGGCCCCCTATCATAAGATAAGACACCTAAAATTAGTAAAAATTTGTAATTTCCCAAGATATAAAGTAAGCTAAATTAAAAGCTGAATATCTAATATTACATAATACATTCAACTCCCAACAGGCAAGATAGTGAAAATAAGGCGTAAGTGCGATAGGCAATTACAGCTTGAAATTCAAATACGCGTCTTTGTATTTTTGTGAGGGAAGTTTCGTGCCTGAAGGGAAAACAGAGTCTTATTGCTATTGCTGTCTGTCCGTCTGCCACAGACCTCTAACTAAATGGCAAATCATTTGTCAAATATTAACAATCATAACTTCATTGGCTAACACGAATGATAATTATGAACTATAATGACTCAAAGGTTGAGGCACTAGAGATAGGAGGCACTAGATCGAATCCATCTTTGGACATTGTGGTGGACCACTCCTAGCTCAGGCATTTTAGCCAAGTTGGAGTGGTTAATGAAGAATATTGGTAATGTGAGCGTCGCTGGTCTAGTGGCTATGACGCCGGATTCCCATGCGGGAGGTCCGGGTTTGAAACCATGCCATGTATCAATCGAAGAGTTATGTACATTTACCGACTGCTCTAACGGTGAAGGAAAACGTCGCGAGGAAACCTGCATGTCTGAAGAAATGAAAAATTTTCGAAGGCGTGTGAAATCCACCAATCAGCATTGGGCCCGCTCGGTGGATCATGGCCCGTACCCCCTTGTGCAAGGGGAGGCCTGTGTCTCAACAGTGGGGACATTAATAGGCTGATGATGATTGGTAATGATTAAACATTACCGTTGTATTTTTTATCTAAATTGAAACATCTTCTATAATCTACATATACGAGTAGCGTTGATCTTTTTTGTACTCCACTGAGAAATCCGTGAATCCATACTTTGAAGATAAGGCCTTTCAAATTGAAAGGTTCAAAATGAGATTGTCACTTAAAGCTGACTTTGTCTGTTTCATTGTGAATGAAGACTAATCCTAACCACGTATTGTTAAACTGATTTAACGTTGCTTAAGTGGAAACCTTAGTTATGAATAGAGATTAGTAACAAAAACGGGATCATTGTGCTTTGTTTTCGTTTTGATCTGTGATCATTATAAATACCAATCTTAATGCAGAATTATGGCATACTCTCAATTTAAACTTGATATTTTTCGTATATATTAAATTCAAATATATAAATATAATAAAATAAAAATTTGTTCATGCAGACAGTATCTTTTACATTTTCTCAGATTTTCTTGGCTCCCACACTAAGATACCCTGTGTTGTGGGGGCCAGTCTCTTACGATATATCTATATTATAATGACATAATAAGGTTGTACAATTAATAAAAAAATTAAGAATGCGTGTATGTGAGAGTGCGTGTGCGTGAGAGGGTGTGTGAGGGAGGTGAGCGTGAGATAGTGTATGTGTGATGTGTGTTGTGTATGCCACTAGTAACCAACCGTTCGATTAATGTTAAATTTCGGTTAAACCAACTATATCGATCCATTTCTTACAATTCGTCCACTCATATGCAGAATACGATTTGTAGTTTAAGTTGGATCAATATGAAAACATGATCGCTACTACCTAATTGGAAAAGAACGATCGATGTTGTAAAACATTGGAATTAAGCTCCTGATCGTATTATTGTAAGCGAGATTTTTAAGAGATATCGCTAACTACGAGTATATTCATCAAGATAAACCATGAACAGACCATGAAGGAACGTTTTTTTTTTCATTCATCCAACAAAGAGACTATCTCTAGGCGATATTACGGTTTTTCGTGAAATCTCGATAATTTTCGCGAAACATAGATTGTACTTCTTACGCTAACATACAATATATACACTGTATATAGGTATTACAATGCTTAGCTGGATGAACTTTCAGACAATACCAGTTAAGTTTAAGCTTAATTTCTTGGTGTTATTGTTATTTTAAGTAAACCTACACCGAGGGAAGGTCTCCTTTCACAATAAAGGTAGCGAACGAACGAAAGCTTTTAAGTCTCGTTTGCATGAATCTGGTAACAAATTAATCGAAAATGAAATTAAATACGATTACCCCCTCGGTCAAGTCATTTAAAAATATACTAGATAACTAGTTTAAAAATCATAGCGGCAAATATAACTAAATAAATCAAATAATGGATTATTGACTATATGAAGTGAAGTGAAAACTTGAACTGACTTTAAACTTTCCAGCACTGTGATATTGACGCAGCATAATAATTATACCATAGGTAGGTACAATACGTGTACCGATCACGAAAACTTAGTGGCCAACTAGGAAGGACAAATAAGATTAAACTATACCTAAGTAAATAGTAGAGTCTTTAGCAGCAGCTTATAGGAGCAGCAGCATGTTTGAAATTTTCACTTTATACTTATCACTGTTACATAGAAAATTAATATTACTACATGCTAATGAAATATTTTTACAATCAGTTCAGTAGTTTTCAGAAAATCTAGAACCTAAATAAATGTTGACCTGTGTACCATTTCCTGTGACAGAATAAATATCTGGTAAAAAGGTGTTATTAATAATTTTTTCACGCTTTATTAAGACCATTTCTAGATTTGCTGTAAAAGCTAAGCAAATAAAAAAGCTGCAAAATCTGTAATTACAGAAAACGTAGAGAACAATACGTGACTGTATTTAGGAGCGAAAAGCTTCTGTTTTAAGCTTTTCAACTGAACTTAACAATTTAAACTCAACAAGGGGTCTATATATTTTTCAAGCTGTTAATTCAGCTCCAGCTCTGCACACTGTGTACATATATGATTGTATTCATAATTATTGTACGATATATTTATTTCAAAAGATGTGCTGCTGAAAGTTTCTTGCCTTTCTTCTTTCCTTTCAGCTATAGTACCTTACGACGCGGTGGTAGAGTTAAAAAAATGACGTTTAGAAAAACATTTTGATTTTGACCCCTGTTACTTTTTTGAAACTTCTCTGTGGGGATTCCTTTCCGACTGCGGACGAAGCAGTAGACCAAGGCGGCTTTTTTTCGACCTTCCGCATGAACAGTTTTCACATGTTTTGAAAGCTGGTTCAGTCGAATGCATAAGTGCATTGATGCCGCAGGATAATACTTTGAAAAATTGTAAATAAACATTTGTAATCTTTCTTTTATTTTCTATTCGACTAAAAGTTAATAAACCGCTCCTCCTACTAGAATACACTTTCACTAATTTGACACATCCATTCGATTATCCATAAATCATAACAAAAACCTAGATCACGACAAGATTCCACAAAGTATACTCGTAGCTTGTGTGTCTTCCCATGTACATACCAACATACCTTTTGCATATACATTTGGTATGGAAGATGACCATTTCTTATTTGCTTCATGTTATACCTATACCAATGTACTCGTAGATAGGACATCTAAAACCATCCAAACAGCTTCTAGACTCATAAATACGATAGACGCTAGTTGCATTGCAGCCGGAATTGCATTTAACTTTGAGATTGTCCGACTTCCTAAGTCTAATCCTATTATAGAGAAGTTAAATGAATTCATCATCAATGCAGGGATTTGCAAGTTGATTTACACCTTTATCAACATTATGATTGTATAATAATTTAAGCATTTTACCATAATTTAACTTACTTACTTATATAAGTAGATAATTCTGTTCGTTGTTGGTGGTACTTACTCATACGTGTTTTCGGTTGTGCATTTTCTTATTAGATGTTCCGACTTCCAACCTAGTTTTTGTCTTGTGCCATGAAGTCCTCCATTTTTCTGACACCTCATTAACATCTCTCTCTTCTAAGTCGTGTTCCTCATTGCTGAGGGTCGTGAATGATCACGACCGAAGGAATTAACCCCATTATATCTGCCACGAGATTCGTTCTATGTGAACGAATCTCGTGGTAGATTTAATGGGGTGGTTTGCCATTGCCTTTCCCATTTCACACAATGGTTATCTCAGTGTGCAGGTTTCCTCACGATGTTTTCCTTCACCGTCAGGGCAGTTAGTAAATGTACGTAAGTCTTTCGAAAAACCGTAAAACTCATTAGTACATGGCATAGCCTGGTTTCGAACTCGGACCTCCCGATGGGAGTCCGACGTCCTAGCCACGATGCCACCGACGCTCTATTCTTATTAACCTACTCAGTTTTAAAGGAAAATATTTAACATTTAAACTTTCATTTAAAATCATCCCTCCGCAGCGTTGCACGCTGATTCATTCATTTCATTTATTTTGCCATAAATCGCGTGTTATTAGATTCTTGTATTGGCTGAAGTTGAAACCTCTTAAACTACACAGAATATTTCCTCTACAATGTTAATGTGAGCACTGACAGCGAGCCAGAGGATTTGACATTTCAATGCCCGACTAATGTATGGGAAGGCACACATCGCATGCGCCAACTGACAGACGCGGTTTCTATAGAAAACTTACAATAGCGAGCAATCTACATATTGTGAATGTTAAAATCTTTTATACCTGCCCTAAAACCTGCGTGCATTCATCATGTGAAATTGACTCAAACACATACGCACTGACCGAACTAACTTTATCAGTTTTACGACTAAACAGTCGTAAAAACCAATTCTGCCGGCGAGATGACGATTAAGTATTAGCTACTACTCCTTATAATCTTATTTTTGACGTGGAATCATATGACGTCTTACATACTCGCCTCGTATTGGTGGATACTTAGGCTGAGCACCCCGTAACAAAATTGGCAACTTTGAGCATACCATTCAATTGGCAACCGATCAACCTATCAGGTCGCTTGAAATATCGAATGACAGCGTAACTCAGCTCCTTCTACCAATGGTGATCACAGTTCTCGATATTAACAGTGTTTTGTCGCTTTAAAAAAAGCACCGCTCCGCAGTAAAATTGTAATAACTTTGTCAAAAATAGTCAAATGCGATAAATTTAAAAACTAGTGAGTTGTCATTGAAGCCATCTATCTTAAAAAACTGGTTGTAAGCCAGTAGAGCCCACCAAATAATAATATTTTATCAAAAATATCAAAAATCCATGTCGCGGACAAAATGTCGAGACAAAGCAAGTAAACGAAAACTGAGCGTGTAAACCGTCAAGTCAAGTGTAGAGAGACAACACTTCTACCGTTTGAAAAATAATTAACAAAATCTGACGAGTCTGCACAAAATGGCGGCCGATCAAAAGATGGTGGACCGAATCGAAACTTGAAGTGTTCGCTATCCCCGGTTGTTAACTTTAACCGGAATTACTTCTAAGTCCACACATTGCTTCCATGTCTGACGGCAGATACCTTCTGCCGGGTTGATTTTTATCTACTCCTATTTGGTAATTTGTTCAATACGACACCACGATCAGTAGGCAACATAAAGTGGTTCATAAATGAAATACTTTAACACAGGTCAGCATTTTAGTACTGTAGTAAAATGTAACGTTTAATAGGTTTATGGAATTGGAATCCAATTAGACAGTGGTTATTCGACATAAGATGTTGGATACGAGTTTAGCGCCATCTAATACTTACTCCTTGCATAAAACAGTGTGTCGACAATAATTAATTTAGCTATTTCATTGCCGTAGAATAATGTATTGTATGCCACTGCACATAATAGCCATTTTTTCACTCGTGCTATTTATAGTGAAACTCGGCTGCACCTTGTTTTTTTTAATATATAAATTGGCTACGACAAACAGGCAGACGGACCACCTGACGGTAAGTATTCACCATCGCCTAGAGACACGTGCAATACTCATACTCATACCATTTATTGCTTTTCAATACCAGGGTATTGCTTGTGTGTTGCCGGCCGTGGCGGAAGAGGACTTTTTAACGTTCTTTTGAAGCATCCCATGTCGTAACGCTGCGGGAAAACGTCGGGTGGAAGAGAGTTCCACATTTTACAGGTGCGTGGCAGAAAGGCTCGTGTAAAACGGGTCGTTGTTTCACATAATCAACTAACACTCATATTAAAATGGATATCATTACGTGACATTCTATGACATTATAGTAATGGGCCTCTATAACAGCTAGCATAATCTTTACTCATCATTATCTATCACGCACGTTTCTTTCTTTTGTTACCAAAATTTTCTTTTGTTTTCAGCAATAAGTTGCTGAAAACAAAAGATATGAGATAATAGATATGATATAATATGAGATATTATGACTATCTATATAGAGACATAGATATGAGATAAGTCTCACGAAAGGCATAATTGTTAAAGGTATTATTCCTTAATATCTCGATTTAGACAACTTTAATTGTTTCCTTCCTATTACCTAGTAGACGATATATCCATTTAAAAAATGCGTATCGCATTAAAAATTCAGAATTCGGTATTTACCTTTTTTTATTCCATCAATCAACGTACATCCTGAAGAAGGATCCAAAAATCGTTTTTCGATATCTCAACTAACATCAGAGATATTAATGAATTAAGTTAGTACTGAAGATATGCTCTGTCCCTTTTTAGCAAAACAGTCCTTTATATGTAGCCAGGATCTGCTTGTATGGCGCTACTACACAGTGACGTCATGATGTAATATTGCCGTTTCTTTCTATCGTCTGATTTTTGATTGCATGTAACTATTTTATTTTTCAACGAATTTTAATTCTGTTTTCACATTTGACCATTAATTTATGTCTATTTCTTAATTTTTAAGAAATGCTTTTAATATTTTTTACTTGGAAACTACTGAATTAAAATAAAGTTTTACTTTCAGTGGATGGGATAATTACAAAGGAAACACAAATTCCGTACATTGTATCTAACATCATTTTATTTCATTATTAGGTACACGAAACGATCTTGTTTTGTAGAGACAGTCACTTTGCTACTATTTCATATATTATTATAATATTTTATTTTATTTACTCTGATGGTAAACTTATGTAGGAATAAATATAAATTGAGATTTTTTTTGTATTTTTTTTCTTGATACTTTATATTATAACAATTGAAAGAAATATAATTCAGGTACGAAGACTAATCGAGCAGTTACTGAAATAGCCCTTAACGAATTTAAGTATTTTTTGAAAGCATTTATTATACAAGCATTTTATCTTTTATACATTTAGCTTTAAATTAAAGACAACTAATAAATCCAGCCTTTTCATAAAAATATAATTCTTTCCCTTAAAAGTAAGCAAATATTTTATCTACACAAAGTTAGTGTGACACAATTTTAATTGACAAGAAAATTTATATTAATCTACTCATACAATGGATATAAGATATTTTATTGCATTCTTTCAGATATTTAATACATTTCTGAGTTTCCTATTTCACTGGATATAATCAGTGTAATATATACCAAATGTGGTAGAGATAGATTGAATACTTGAAAACATATTCATCCCAAACAAATGGAAACGGCGACTTCCTTGTAGATAACAAACAATAAGTAAATATTTCCTTTTCTATCTTTTGTTTGTTGTTTTCTATTTGTGCAATAGTGTATTTTACTTTACTTTACTTTAAATGTATTTGAGAAAGAATTATTACGAAATTTCTAAAAAGAGCGCATCACTAGTCTGTAGTTTTCCATTTCTTCGTTTTATTTTCATTGTTGAGAAATGGAAAATATAGAAAGGTTGAAAGAGGTTGTCTGCTTTTTTACTGAATTTTCAAGTAGTTTTCTAACGCACAGTTCACGTATTTTCAATATAGTCAGTATATAATACGTAAGTACGCAAGTTAATAAAAATAATGAAATTACATTCTGAAATATATACATCTGTTGAATATAACCTGCATTTTACTCTTCATCATTTAAAGTTAAAAGTCGGCAAAGTGCGAAAGGCGGCACTTTTCAGGGAATTTTACTGGAAATATTCCCAAACAGAAAATTATTAGGAAATGATTTTTTCCGCAGCACATCGCTTATACAACAGGTTCAATCGTATATTTTTTCAGGAGTATAGTAGTATGAAATTGAAGTAATCTCTATGTCGGCGACATTACAAGGTTCTATTTGTTAATAACTGTTATTTTACAAGTTTTCCATCATGTAGCCTTCGTCGTTTTGTGACCGCCTGTACGTGTCCATCTGTAATGTAAAAGAAAATAGTTAGGTACAATTTATAAAAGTCAAGGTACAGTTTAAAACAGGTTTGAGAATAATTTTTGTTACAATAAAGATTTTTTATATTTAGCCCCATATTACCCTCTCTTCCTTCCCCCAAAACGACATGAAATCCTTCAACTCTATCTCTATCTCTCTCTACAATAATCTGCAAACTTAACTGTGACTCTAACGTTGGTTGTTCCTATAACACTGAATTTCTTTTTTTAATTTTTAATGTTTTGGCCCGCTTCCGTTTGAAATGCTGTAGAGCGTAAGGCGTAAGGGCGTTTCACGAACTGCTCACCCAGTGCTTGATGACGTTGCGCAACTTGAACTTCATAACCTCTCTGGCGGCGCTGTCATCCCGATCGTACAAACCTGTCAACAAAAAGGCAAATTCCTATTTGTAAATGTCAAATTATCCGAGATCAGCCTAATTTTAGGGGAGGATTAAATCTGACAGTGCAACACGTTGCACGTGCAATCTTCTCCTCACAATACAGTTATATTCATATCTAACAGCTACTATCTCGTCGCCAGAATGATAACTATCCTACTGTTATGGCTCCATTGTCACTCAAGATCTCTGGCTCAGCAATGTACACACGTATAGCCGTACCACAATCGCCGTACCGTACCGTACTCGCCCGCCGCTCCTGTGTCACTGACTAGTACGCTCGTACATGTACACACGAGACAGCGAATGCATGCCTGCAGCATACACTACACCTACCATCTCTGACGGCGCCAGAATACTAACCTCCATCTCTGACGGGTATGATGTCATCGCCAGAGGGCAGCGCGTTGTATCCCGAGCGCGGATACCCAGGGTGCGGCGGGGTCTCCTCCTGCCCTATCTGACGCCGGGCCAGCTCGCTCGAGGACTGCCAGATAATCAGAAATCATAAAAAATTAACAGGTGGACACCACGCACCAGATTACTGTTTGCAAACCAAAAAGGAAAAAAACATTTTTCAGTTTTTTAAACTGAATATTCAAGTCTGGAAAATTGCAGACAGCTATACGAAAGGTGATAGAATTTCAGTATGGTTGTTAGCTTTTCAACTACGTTTTCTAATCAAACCGCTTTCAAATCACTAAAAAGTTACAAGTAATTAATATACAAATGAAAACCTACGTCCCTACAATATTTGGACCAACCACGTGCAACGCGTTGCTCTGCTATGTTTTTAGCAGGTATCCACGTGGCCCGCCGTGCGCCGCGCAGTGGGTTCCGCGTGGATGGCACGGACTCTTCATTTATAATATAAATATTTGTAACTATTTAGAGATTTGAAATCGGTTTTTTTTATTAAAATTAATTAATTAAGTTTCCATTATTACTCCGTAATACTTAATAATCTCACTTGTTGATGATGATATAAACTTACGTCCATGGCAGAGATGTCACCCGACCGCTTGCCGTGCCCGCCGAAACAGGAGTGACCGAACGCGGAGCACCCGCCTGCAACAAGCAACAACCAAGTGACTAAGGCTCGGACTACACGACGACGGTTCCAGTATCGGTTGGTTCCATGGATCCGGTGCTTCATATAAACTCAAACAAAAATGCACTGTCGACTACACGTACAACGGTTACACTTGAAACCGGCTAGCGCGGTTCCTGAACCGAGTGGGCGGGGCTTGAGCGCAACGCATGAGTTTGAATGCAGTCGACTATTACACGGTCGGTAGCGGTTCCTGAAACGAACCGTCGCTGGAACCGTCGTTGTGTAGTCCCAGCCTATTTTTGTGGGTCTGGTGAATAGTGGTATAATTCAAAAAGTTGCACTTTTCAGTAAAGAAAAATATTGTTTGTTTTTGATTTGTTTCAAATTAAACCATTTTTATAAAATTGCTGGTCTCCGTAGTTTTTAAAGATTAGTTAGATTCTCTTACACCATCGATAGAGAAAAAAGAACTGTATTAAATTCAATAAGAAACTTATTTTCGATATAAGTCAACTTAAACCGTTATTCACCGGACCCACAGAAGTATATTTTAGAATTGAAACATTTTAAATACTTATGTGATTAATAACAGATTACTCATGCCTTGGAAACAAGCCGAAACTAGTGGGAGACTTCCGACTTTCATCAATGAAGTGCTTATTACACTTGACTGAATTCAGTCGATTAATTAGTCAACGATTTAGTTGAATAATAACAGGACTAAATAATAAACTAATAACAGGAAAAATAATAAATTATTTATTTATTTTATTCAATATGAATAAAAAGCTAGAATTCGTGACTCAATTACCGCGAAATGTGGTGAATTATCATAAAATAATCTATTTTATTTCTAAAGTCCTAAAATCATACTTTAAAAGAAGTCATATTTCATTGTGACTCAATAATATGTTTGATACCGATACTAAGTTCCATGGTCTCTTGGACATTCTCTTTTTTAGTTTACGATTCTGTATGAGTATAGCATAACTGTCACGTCCATAATCCCCGAAGGGGTAGACAGAGGAACCACCTTCAACATAGGTAGTTCCCACTTTTCGACGTATGATTTAGTGGACAAACGTGATAGGTGGCGAGCCTATCGCCGTCTACTAGGTGTAGAATAGTATCCACTAAGACCCTTAGTCGCCTCGTACGACACCCACGGGAAGAGTTGAGGTGGTGCTATTCTTTATGGCCAGCACGACAGTATGAGTAGTAGTAGATAAATTAAATAAAGGCTATTATATAATATTAAACTAAAATATACTTTTTATGAATACGAGTATGTACTTAAAACTTTTATTGTAAATTGTATTTATTTCATCAGAAAGCAACAAAACCCGTTGCAAGATAAGTCGTACAAAATAATTCAATAATAAATTAAATAAAATAATAAATATTTATTACAATCAAAGGACAACAACAGTTTATGGGAAACCTTTTGTCATTTACATCAGTAATCGGTAAAGGAAAACCTTATTACTTTTTGACAGTTAAAGCCTTAACGGCTCCGAAAGTCCCTAGAGGCAAAATCGGAAAAACTTTTGTGACTATTGTGGTTCTATTGTTTTGACATTAGGTACTCAAATAATTAAATTATACGACTATCTAAAAGCTAGACGAAATCTCAATATGTTATTTAAACAAACTAAGTATGTATTTAAATTATAAATTTGTTTTGAGGAGCTCGTAGCCTAGTTGCGAGCACGGTCCGAAAGTGATCGTGCAGGTTAACCGACGTTGGCGCGGTCTGTACCTGGATGGGTGACCGCTTGTGGCGTATTTCATCTCCTCCGTGCCTCGGATAGCACGTTAAGCAGTCGGTCCCAGTTATTGTCGTTTGACAGCAGTCGTTAAGCCATGTCAGAGGCCTACGGGCGGCCTGAACAACTCTGACAAATAGGTTGGCCACTAACTATACGAAAAGCAAGCAATTATAAATTCACGAAATTTTCCTTCAGCGTTAGAACAATCGAACAAGTGAGTCTTTCGTTAACACCGAAAAACTCATTGGTAACATGACATTGCATTGGTTTCGAACCCGAATCCAGTGTGTTAGCCACTACGCTAACGACACTCACAAAAGTACATAGTTACTTTTTTTTTAAAACGAAGAACGATTCTGATCTTGCCTACACTTTTAGACAGGGAACCCTGTGAATTTTTTAAGGAAATAGTGTCTGTTACTGTTGGCCGATTGCAATGATTTTAGTGTCATTCGAAGCGAGAAACCTTACTCTCGCGATAGACACTTACAGCACTGAGCTGAACTGAGCTAGAGACGTGCGAAAATTGTTACATTTTGGTGTCGGTGTCGGTCGACGGTCTTAGCGTACCGCCCATACTGAATAGGAAGACGAACCCTGTCAAAAAAAATTCCTCGCAAAACGGTATTTTCCATTAATTAGTCAGTTACGTAGAATGTAAACAATACTACAGACTGTGTTTTGCTTACGGGTGGAGCTACGACGTAGTGCTAAAACATTCGCGGCGTAGCTGCTACACCATAAACATGCTACGACGCTGACGTCGTAGACTCCCGTCATTGGGCATCAATGAGAATAATAATAATTACGCCATGGGGAGTGCGTCGTGTTTCTATTTGCAATTTATGCGTAATCTTTCGTGGGGACAAATTGAATCAAAAAAGAACATATTTGTTAGATAATGGCGGTTTAAATTTTTTTTAACTCATCGAAGTGCACTCTTGTCTATATATTTATTTCATTACCTACTTAGTTAATATTAATTAAGACGTACAGTCTATCAAATCAGTTATTTTACCACATTTTCGGTTTAAAGAATTTTCATTTCTCTTAAGAACATGTTCACTTACAGAGAAATATAAACTAATTTGAAACCAGTTTGAAAGAAATATTTCCAGCAAGTCAAAAACTGAAAACTGTACTCAAAAATATAATGTAACAGAGCAAAGGATGTCATGACTCATGACGAATCTATACATTATTATAAATATATGTTTTAAGTTTGTTTTTAAAACTATTTAAAGATTCACATTCCTTGATTTCATTAGGCAGATTATCATATAACTGTGCTCCCTTAAACTATGTGTTCCTCTTACTTTTTGTTAAGGAAAATAAAAATCGACAGTAAGCAACTCTTTACTCTGTGTCTTTACTAGACTAGACATTCACAGATGACCTTTCTTTTTAACCCCCGACCGATCGAGGGAGGGCGTGTTATAGGTTTGACACGTTTGTCTATCTGTTTGGCTGTTTGTGTGTTTGTCTGTGGCATCATAACTTAACAACGGATAATCAGATTTGGACCCTTTTTTTATTAGAGTTTTTTGTCCAGAGTGTTCTTAGCTAGATCTGATAAAAATTGGACCAGTGGTTTCCAAGATCATGGAATATCTTTGATGTCAGATGGGATCTCTGGAACGGTAATAGCTAGATGGTTCGAATTTGAGCTCAAATGTTCAGGTTCATGGTGCGTTTCCGACGTCTGAAACCTTCAGGGTCGGATTATGACCAGAAAAAGTAGGTACATGAACTTCAATTTCACAATATGAATCTGGAAGAATTTGAAGATTATCACCCCGCCGAAACTAGTTAGATAGGGTTTTCTCGAACTAAAGTTGTAGGGAATCCTGAGACATAACAAGAGAAAAAAATAATTAAAGATGGCGGCCAAAAACTAAATGAAAATGATGTGGAGCTAGAAATTTTAAGATAGCCACGGCGAGCCCATAGGCCGAGCTCCGCGTAGCGTGCGTAGCGTAGGAGCATCCCGGGGACTTCAGGCGCCCGCAGCAGGTCAGGTCTAACCTGCTGAATGTTCTTAACCATGTCAGATGAAAATTAGATCAGTGGTTCTAAGATTTTGGAGTATCTTGGGATTTTGGAGTATGATGGGATCTCTCGGACGGTAACAGTTAAATGGTTCGAGTTTGAGCTCAAATGTTTATGACCACGGTGACCTTCCCACATCTAGAATCTTGAGGTCCTGATGACGACCAGAAAAAGTAAGGGGATCTCCTCAATGGTATGTCTGGGGTTTCTTAAATTTTTAATTTAGAGTTTTTTCTATGTTTTTTGTTGCTAGATTAGATACTAGTAGATAGAGAGTTGATTTTACCAAACCTAGGCAACGAGATCAACTTGACAGATTCTAATACTAATATAAAATGTTACCTCAGTTCACATGGATTTAGTTAAACGATGTGTTTTGTCTAAAAATTATAAATAACATTCCATTTTTCATATCTTCTTTATATTATGGTAAGTATATTTTAAATAAAAGTCACGCTATCAAGAAATGCTTTCAAAGAGACCTTTCCTATCATAACCTTAACAATGTTTTGTATTCCAAGAATTGGAAACCAAATGTTAGGTAAAAGTATTGTGTTAATACAATGGGGTTTGTAAGGCTGTCCATGGCCTACATTTGTCAATTCATTCATAAAAACCATGAATTGAGTCTATAGAAGCACGTTCCTAGTAAGCAATATAGAGGTTGTAACAAAAACCCTAATAGAGCTGAAAGGGGGGTGTTCAGTATCCATCACTGAACAACATTCACGGTGCACAACCTACCTTTTTCTACCAAAATTACTCCACCAAAAGGTTGTCTGGAAAAGATCGTCTTGAGATGAGATGAGAGAGTCTTTTAGCGACAAGACCGCCTAGAGTGTATTAATCGCTTTGTACGCATTGTATCACACTAATATTGTGCAATAAAGAGTATTCATTCATTCATTCATTCACCATGAAAAACTCGTGAAAAAAAAGCTGTTCCATGGAAAGATTCAATCAATACTAACACGCCAAATGTATGAAACAACAGATTTTTTTCGCGATTTCAGAGATGATCCTATAGTGAAAGTTGTTCAGTTATGGATACTGAACCCCCTTTCGGCTCTATGGGGGTTTTGGTTACACCCCGTATAGAACTTGTCGCTAAGTGTAAATGTTGTGTGTCGGTGCATTGTAATAATTCGCGAAGGTCTTGGACAAATCGCGATGAGCTAATAAAAGAAAGAAAGAAGTCAGAAAGAAGTAATAAAATTGGAGTCATCTTTTCCTCGAACTCAACAATCAACAGTTCAAGATTATTATAAATATTGAAAGGCAAGTGGGTAGACGCCGTGGGCAAGTTTTAAAAATGAATTCAGTTGCTTACTTCAAAGAGCATTATTTATACGACTTATGACTATTTACTCATCTGTAGCTTGGTTGATTAATTGCAGCAGTTCCTTCACTTCTGCAATTTTTAATTAACAGATCCTTGTTTCTTCTAATATTTTGCAGTAAAACTGCTTTGTTACTATGCTATAATTTTACGATTATTTGTTTACACAGGAAATGCAGTAAATGAGTATAATAATAAGAATAGTTTATATGTGCGGTAAGATTACAATGGATGCATAGTCCATACACCAGTAGGAACTTAAGTATATGTTATATAAAACTAAATAAACTTAGTGAGCAACAAGTTAGTTTACAATAAACGCTGACCTCCGAACCAGGAAGTTCCTGTATCTCGGAGGACAGGTCTCTTCTGTGACCAGTATAAGTATGAATTTTTCTTACTTTTAGTTTATTTCTGGTTAATCTTAGTTTTAGTTAGGTAAAGTAAAGTAAAGTATAAGTAAAATACACTTTATTGCACAAATAGAAAACAACACACAAAAGATAGAAAAGAAAATAGTGAAGTATAATTTAGGCGGCCTTATCTTATGTATTTCACTTTACTTTACTTAGTACAATTTAGGTGTTAGTTTTATAATATTTTTTTTTAGTTTTAATGCTGTAAATAAAGCATTCATATCCACCCAGTATACAATCCCTTGTAAGGCGGTCAGAAATATTGATTTAATCACAGAAATCAAATATATTTCTGTGCCTCATTGGATTTAGCCGTGTTCATTTTATCAGCGAAAGAACAAAAGAAAGTCTCAATTCGGTCGTTTGAGACCTGATTTTCATACCCAAGTCAGCTTTAGGTTGGCTATGGCTAGCCGTGCGATTTGCAGAGGGCCGTACATTCTGGTTCCGTTTACTTTGCGTGTTTACTCTGACTGGTAAACGGCTATGCCATGACGTCTGCCTATGGGGATATAGAGCGAGGTTTTAGGAATTATTGGGTATGGGAGGTGGTTCTGGTGGATATATATCATACCTCATTAGGTAAGGACCAGAACTTTGTTCTGATAATAAAAGATTGAACACAATTTTAATTAGTTTTCTCCACTTAAGTTTCAATGTTTTTGGATTCGCAAGAAATACGGTAATACAGTTTTTAGATGAAATTAAATGGAATTTGAAGCGACAATGGCTCAAAGGTTAGGACACGTGACTGCGGCGCAAGCGTCGCTGAATCGAATCCACTTTGGAACCATGGTGGTGGACCACTCCTAGCACAAGCCTTTTGGCCTAGTTGAAGTGATTAATGATGAATATTGGTACCTAATGTGTCTATCTATCTATCTCAGCCACGTGTGGTCCGCCTTCGAACATAGGCCTCCTCCAACTTTTTCCACTTCCGACGGTCGCAGGCGGTGCGCATCGAGTTGTGGCCCGCTATTCCCCGAATGTCGTCCACCCATCTCATAGGTGGGCGACCTTGTCCCCGCGTGTTTTGCCGTGGTCTCCACTCCAGCGTTCTTCTGGTCCACCGGTCCCTATCCATCCGTGCAATAATTTTACCTAATGTGTAAAACATTACTAATATTTTTGATTTCAAAAAAGACATTTTAAGCGTACATAGACATAGACATCATTTATTTATAACATTCGTTACAAATCAAATTACATGTCATGTTATACTGCAGTATAACCTTAATTAATTATTAATTTCCTTTTCTATATTTTGTTTGTTGTTTTCTATTTGTGCAATAAAGCGTATTTTACTTTACCTTTATCAGTAATTCAATAATTAAACTAAATTAATTGAATATCGAAAAAAAGATTAATAAAATTATTAACATATCACTGTTATTAAATAACAATTTATAATAAAGTAAACAAATTGAGTCTCAATTGTCTTAATTATTTCTAATATTCTGTCTTTTAGCCTTCGAAGAAGAAGCCTTTTTTTGTCTTTGAAGCAAGAACGCCTGTCACACATCCATTTTTTAAATTGTTTTTTGAATGTTATTGGAGTGATTGCACTTGTGCCATTGTTAGGTAACCTAACCAGGCTTGGCAGTACAGTGATTTATTGACGAAACCTTTAGGCAAACCGCACATTGCAATCCAGTACTACTAGGCCGTTTCAACGCCCACTGCGGCGGAGCGCGGTGCAATGTGCAAATCGCCACACTCATAATGCCCCCATAATATGCAATGTAAACCGATTACGAATTTTGTTATGAAAAATTTACATAAACATAAGTTCTAGACTGTTATTTTCTAGGGTGAAGTGATACTTATAACCAGCACCTACGCCTCTGAAAATGTTTAGCACACTGAAATAACAACTTGTTTGACGTTGAGCCTATAAAGTAAGTACCCATGTGCAATAGGGTATTAGACACTTTTTTGAAAAGTATGTTAAAATGTTTAAATCATAGCCATTCTTTACTAGTTTTTTTATTTTCTCAAAATAAAGTCGCTAAAATTTTCTTAAATAGCATTTCAAATTCCCGCGAAAACGCTGGTCGCCATGATAGTTTTGCTGTGACGTCACTATCGATTAAATTAACAAACAAAACAGAACTGATCGCTCTACATTCGTTGTGTTGTTTACTCGATAGTGACGACACACTTCATATGGATAAAATATGGAAACAAGGAATATCTGAAGTAAACAATCTTTTCCTTCAGTGCACCCTAAATTTCGTTGTAAACCCCTAACAGGTTTATGTATATAAGTACAATTAGTACATAACTTGGGAACCAGTGCCCAATTAGAGTCCCGCTGCTTGACTAACTTGGGTTGCATAAATAATAGCGTGTGGACACAAGTCACGTTGTCCGGAAATAGTAAACACGGCTCTTAAAACATGTTAAACTATGGGATCGGATTAGTGCTAACGAACCTGCATGTGACATAATCTTCTCAGGCGCCGGCGCAAGCGACGAGCGAACAGAGCTCTGCCTTTCCACCAAAGCGAGAAAGCGAGGAAAAAATCCGCCAATAGGATTCCTCCATTTTAATAGTCACGTAGCATGACGTGATAATGGTGCGATCATATTGGTGGATTTTTTTCACCGCCATGGTTACCTACGAGGAAGTCGTCGCTTCCTCGCACAACTTCGGTGGAAAGGCAACCTTACTGGGGTGTAAGAGAAACCCACCATATTCCTTTAAGGGGAGGAAGTACCCGCGAATATAAAAAAAAAATTTCAGAATACTTAAAATAAAATCAATTATCTACTTGACTATACACGTATGAGCGATTTGTAAGGGACATTCGATTTTTTTAAGAATTTCTGCTAAAAGAATGTAATAATGAGAAACACTGTACAATCAGACTTTCGCATATTAATAAGTAGCAAAGTTATACTACTACTAAAGTAAGCTAATATTTTACCTAACTTTGAAGGTAACACCAGTTACTCTGTGTAGAATCAACCTGGGGTGGTACCACCCCTTTTACATACTTCTACCGCAAAGCAATATTGCTTGCATTTCTGTGTTTCGGTTTGAAGGGTAAGAGAGCCAGCGTGATTACCAGCATATGAGGCACTCCATCTAAATCTGTAATAGCTACATTATATTGAGATAAGATGTATATGTTAAGTATTATATTTCTGTATATACGAGTATTATAGTATTTATGTAATATTATTACTACTGCTTGGCAGCTTGCAAAGGTTTGCATATATTTTTTTTATATATATATTTTTAATTATTTTTGTTATTTATTTATTTGAGGGTAGTATCTATTTCATACGCCTTTTGCACCCGTATATTATATATTTTATGACTTTTCCATCACCTGAAGATATCGGTTGCCTGGAAGATATCGCTTAAAGCGATAAGGCCGCCTTCTGCACATTGTATTGTACCTCTCTTTATGTTGTATGTTTTGTTTATGTCCCGGGTGTGCAATAAAGTATATATGTATTTGTATATGGGCGACGGTGATCCACTTACTATCAGGTAGACCGTTTGCTCGTCTGCTCTCAAAATAAAACTTTATTTATTTTATTTTGGTAGTTTATTTACAAGTTACATATGCATATATAAATCAAAAGCCATTTATAAGCTTCCACAGTTAATGTAAAATTAATAACAAAACAACTCTTAATCTAGATACCATGTAGGTACTACACATAGGCAGAGGAAACTCGTTAGTAAGAAAAGATTTTACAGAATCAGGACTACTGTTGAAAAGATCTATAGTAGGGTTGTTGCTTATCTGGTTAAATGCTGCACATGCTCTTCCTAGATAGCTATTATTTCTGTAATTAGTGTGATACTTAGGGACGTGAAGTAACCTGTTACTCCGTAAATTTTAATTTAGAACCATCAATGAAATTCTGCTAAGAAGCTCAGGACAATAAATTTTACTTTGAGGATTTTTAGTAGGAATGTAGCATCCTCTACCCTACGTTTCGCACTGTTGGGCATTAGCTGTGTCTTAGACAGGGGCAATCATATAAATAATAATTAAAACTACTGACTACTAAAGTTAATGTGACTGAGAAGTAACGTTTTCTGATTTCGAGACACAGATTTAACCACTCACTCACATTGAACGCCTATTATTACGGTAAGCTATATCACGTATTAGTTCGAAACAGCCTTGTCGTGACTTGGTCCACACCCCAGTTTGTTGGTCGCATAAACTCCAAAGCAACAGTTTGGGAACATTCGCGATCCCTGCATAATGCGCTTACACATTGTTGGGCTACATTAATTTATTTAACAATACCACTAAGGTCGTTGCTTCTATACTATTGTGTCTAGTTGATACAGGTTCCTTTATGTAAAGAGGTTATATGTACCCGGCTGTTCCTTGTTGGTAGTTACCATCATATACCCTGACCAAAAAATACTCAACTAAAAATACTCAACTGTCAAGGCTTTTGGTAGTCTTATAATCTCTGTTATGGAGTTGACTATGAAAAAAATAGTACCTACCACTTAATGCCGCAATGGGGCAAGGGTTTTCATATTTCTGGTCAGAGTATAATCGCGTTAAAATTATTTAAAGTGCAATTATTATATAAAATTGATAAGCTGTAAAATTTCCTACAATAAAGAAAAATTAAATGAAAAAATTCAGATAGCTGCACATGATCTTATATCGTCACTTTTCTGACGAAGGGGCGTTATTGAATTTCGCAATAAATAAAGGTTGTCTGGAAGAGATCCCTATGGAATAAGCCCACCTTTGTACATGTTTTAAAGTTTTTTATTTTTCTGTATATTTTATATTAGTAAAATATTACTACTACGATTACTTTTGATCGAGGCTCTTAGACAAATAAAGAGACTACTAATAAACAAAACGTAACAAGTCACATCAGCGTATATGTGACTTGTTACGTTTTTATTTTTTGCATAATTCAGTTACGTCCCTTCGTCAGAAAAACGACGATTTCAAACGCGCAGTAATGATAACAGAATTTATTGCGACAGGGTTCCATAGAATATGCTTCATGGCTGTGTCTTCTATAGTAGGTACATGAAAAGCTGAGACAATTCAAATTTGTCAATCCCTTTTGACGATTGTCGCCATAATTAAATTGCTCTATAGTTCCTCAATTTTGAATAAAATTATACATTATAGAGGCTTCCTTTCTATTTCGATGATACCATATGAAGGCATTAATTAAAAGGGTCTTAATCTCTAATATAAGGTTTCAATTTATATAAGTACTTACTTAATAAACTTAAGTAAAGGCTTACGTAATGGTAAGGCTCACCTCATGTACTTACTAACATCAAAGATTTTGAAATTTACCCTATGTAGATTGCTCGCTTGAGAAGTTACATATGGAAACCGCGTTTGCCAGTTGGCGCATGCGATGTGAGCATTATCCCATACATACATTAGTCGGACAAGTCAAATATATGGAATTATATGTGCATTTGCACAAACCCTTTATCTTATCTTATTTTGTGACCCCAGCGGCACTTCGACCCATGGGGATCTTTTGTGCTCACCCCTTTCCTTAATCTCCTTCCTGTTCCTTATGGATGCTACAAGGATGCTATACAGCATGAAGAAAGGAACCTATAGTCTTCTGGTTTCGGGTAGGCTACCCCCAGAAGACTCATAAACTTTATAGCCAACGAGTCACATTCACACAATAAGTGTTCCATTGACTGCACTCTGCACAAACCCTTTGGCTCGCTGTCAGTGCTCACATCATCATTCTAGAGAAGAGGGCGCTACTATAGTCTCATTTCTGTGGCTATTACCCACATGAACGACTTCTTATTGTGCATCAAAGACTAAAAACTGTATATATTTAACTGCCAACTGGTAGTTCCCTCACACTGTATCACAAAACTCATTTGACATTTCATTCTAGTTAACTCATTTCTCAAACGGTGAATGTCGAATAAAAGTAAAAATATTTGTTTTATCGTTATACGATTGACATTGAAAAGGAAAATAAAGCTTTTGAAAATCAACTGGAGATAGAGTTTCCTGAGGTTATATTTTTGAGAAACTTTGGTTAAAGTTTTTCTCGACCGCAGATCTCGAAAAATTTAACAGTTAGGTTTAACTGTTAATTTTTCGAGTTCTGCGGTCGCGAGCAACCTACAAAGTTGTGAAATCACTTTGAACATGAAATGTTATAACATAAAAGGACAAAGGGCTTTATCAATTATATTTAAAAGTACTATTGTCATAGAATTACCCGCCTACGGTAAAACCGTCCTCTAAATGTTTTTAATATTTGTAGATATTTACTGTAAGTACTTTACATATTAGGTAACTAATTTAATTACATATTCTGATGGTTCGATGTATTTTTAACCAATAAAATTTTTTTAATTTTCATTTTATTTACGTTCTAAATTTCTCCGGTTGTAATCTGTTGTGTTTACCTAATAAATAAATTAATTAAAATTAGTTGTCAATGTAGGCTTGTAGGTAATCTAAGTTGGTCTGAAATTACTTTATTTTAATAATAATAATAAAACATATTTAATTCAGGCACAAATAACCCATATAACAAAAGAACAATACAATATACAAAAAAATAATTATTACTAAAACCAAATACACAAACGAGACCAAAAAAAATTAATAATATTTGGCTACAACTTATTCATTTACGGTTCTCGTCCCGGTGGACAGCCAACCAATGTTTAAATATGGGACTGCGTAGGTCCTCACACACAGCCTTCAGTATGCTGTTGTCCGATTGTCGCAACCGCTTCCAAAAAGAAGCGATGCGAGTCCTGACAACCGCAAAGAAATCGGGCACCCGTGCTTCAGCGAACATGCCCGATGCACTACAGAATCGCGGCAACCGCATAAGGGTGCGAAACGCATCATTGTATTGCACCCTTATGGTGTAATAAAGTGACATTTCAGGGGTGTAATACCCTACGCACCTTAATTAGATAAGAAACATGAAAATATTACTTAAGTAGGTAGGTACTTTCTCGTGTATGAAATCTACCAGCCTTCGCATAAATTGGATTCTTAAAACAGCTCTAATAATTTCGATGATATCGTGCCGAGGAAGAAAAATCGATCTTAGTATGTAGATTGTTTTCTAAAGTGATTATTTGAAATCTCATTTCCTGGAAAACATTATGTTTTCTTTTAAATTATCCTTTAAATAAAGAGATTTCTATGTGTGACCTAGGTACGTATATTGCACAGATATTAAGATTTCTATTCTTTTAAAATATAGATGTTTAAACTAACAAAATTATCACTGTATTTTTATCACATCTTTTTACGAACGTAATAATTTGTATAAAGAGTCAAAAAAATTCGCGAAAATAAAAAAAAATCGTAGAAGAAAATTTGCTGGGTTTTAGACACCCCTTTTCGGCTTTATCTGGAGTTTTTGTTACACCCAGTATTGTTTGTAATTTGTACCAGAATTTCTACAGTAAGCTTTCTTTTGTGAAACTTTTCCTGCGTGGCTAAAGCTGCCGTATTGTCGATATTAAGCTTTATCGGAAGCTCACACGCTCGAATAGATGTAGATAGAGCATGTTGAAGTTTTGAAGACTTGTTTCGGTAATCATCCTTGGTAAAAGACTTGAATCCTCAATAGTGTTGTCATAGAACAAAAAATATATACAGTATGTTAACAAAAATAGCTTAATTTTTTTAAATGGCGAATTATATTTTTCCAATTTCAGACTTTCCATACAAAATAGGTAAGCTTGATGACCGATTTGAAGCTATCTCAAATCGGATAATTATAGGTTAGGTACAGTAAAAGGTCATACAAGGAGCCTAAACTAAGAAATGAAATCCGAGATCAAAAATGTAAACAAACAAATGTCATTGACAAAGTGACATTTCAGGGGTGAAAAACATTTTCTTAAATATACATAATTAAATTTAATCTTAGAATTATTCGATATAATTTTATTAGTGAATTGAGGTTTCAAAGGTTGCGAGTATTTGTATTAGTAAACTATTGTTTAATATTTCATTAAACACTATTTTCACACGACCATGACGAATGAACCTCTTTATAACCAAATTACGAAATAAGAGTAGAAAAAGTCATATCTCTGAAACTAGAACACTACTGATATTACAACAGTTTTTAACGTTGTGCGACTAATATGGAAAATAAATACATAATAATTATGTAAGTATCAACTTCCTTATTCAGTATGTAAGTTCATATTTCACCCAAAACATAAAAAACGTTATAAATTACTAACAAAGTTGGTAATATAAATTATCTAAACAATATTAAGATCTCTGTGGAAACAATTAAGTGTGCCATTAAGATAAGCTTAATAGCACCTCAGAGCATAAAACGAAAGTAGAGATAAAATCGTGACACTAGAAGTCTTTAAATCATGTCTCACTTATCCTGTGACGACAAACTCTATGGGATGTGATTCCATAGGAAAATTTGAGCTCTATTCTATGGGTTCTATACCCGCATTGACATTACTTTGCCACTTTACTTATATTTTATCGGGAAAAACCTCTCATAAATAGGTATATTTTCAAAAAACCACTTTGCATTCTGCTACTTTGTTATGTAGGTATCTTGTTTATGAGCAATAATAGTACAGTACATTATAATATTTGGGGAAAGAGCCACATTATCGCAGCGAGTGTAATTTTGCATCACGAACCGTAGGCGAGTGTTGGGAACATACCAAGTGCGACATGTGGTCTACACGTATTTTTGTTACTTCTGCGAGAAAATAATAAAATAAAAAATAAATTACTAAAGCAGTTAGCAGTCCATGCCGTTATAAAATATCCATGGTAAGTGAGCGTTCCATATCATAATTATTATGTACATGGGCTCAAATGAATAAACTGTTGTATTAACGCGTGTCTTTAGTTGGGGTACTATTAATTAGGAGTAATTACAACGTTTTTATATTTGCTAATACTGCACAGTTTTCAGTCGATTAATTAAGCAGGTGTGACAAACATAATATTTTGTTTTACTTCATCTTACTTTATATTATTGAAAGAAAGCTAGAGCAGTCCCATATTTCCCTCCCTTCGAATAAACAACGGATGAACGAAAGAATGAACGGCTAAGGAATGGAACAGCCTGCCGGCGTCTGTATTTCCCGAAACCTACAACCTTAGGATCTTCAAGGCCAGAGTGAATAGGCATTTACTGGACCCGCATGCTCCATCGTCGATATCGTCGTCGCTTACCATCAGTCGAGATGGAGGTCAAATGCGGGTTTAGGAGTAAATAACAAATAAAAAAAATATTTTTTATTCGTTCCACATAAAGTAACAGAAAAAGCGATAAAGTATAAAGCCTTACAAATACCGCCCGAATACTAACATAACTTACAGATGCCTCAATTTACCATGTTCCTGACTAAGGACCCAAGTTTAAGCATTACTATTACTTAGCAACTTTTTGCATTTGTCCAAAGGCTTAACTTTTTCTTTGCATAACTTGGCACGCGTTTAAACTTGGGTACTTCTTACACTATATAAATTATGTTATTTTATTTGTGGGTATAGCATCTAATCTTATTGATGGGGGCTGGGAATCCCAGCGACACTTCGATCCATTGGGATCTTTTGTGTTCAACCCCTTGTACCTATCCCTTGACCATTTCACCGAATATATCATGCATGAGCAAGACTTGCGTCTTAGGGATTTGAATTCCCTTGGGTCTGGCTAGGCAGAGTCTAGCAGACACATCCTTTTTCCGCGAAAGCGTCATATTCACATAGGAGATGTGAAACGGTCTCCAGTTGTTCACCACAGGCTCTGCGAGATGTGCTGTCAGCCAGATTCATCTTGTGTAGGTGGGCATTGGTGCTAAAGTGACCGATGAAGGCACAGACTAGTACACGCTCTGTACTTTGGTATAGCATTTCGGATATAAGTATAATTTCTTTATAATTTCTGAAATGTCCACAAAGAACTGCTAACTTTTTTCTGTTCGTCTTCTATTGCCATTTTTTATTCACAAACAGGGAAATATCAGACTAAACTGAACTATTGTTCTTAGTGACCCAATCAATTGTCAGAGTTGTTCAGTGCCCCTCAGTCAGCTAAGAGCGACAGTAGTGTAACGTACTCTCCGAGACACGAAGAGGTTCAGATGAAAATGTGTCACAAGTATTAATAACTTCCTGCATATGGTTCCTGGGACCTGCATACAGTGGTAAAAAACGACCAACTTAAAACACTCTAAGAGGTTCATTGGAAATGGTGGCACGACTGGGTGTAGAAAAATTTACAACCATAACAGGAGTCTCACCCGTCTCATTGTACCCGTTCACAGGCCATTTTGGCACTAAGAGCCTGCTACACAAGATGAGACTGGCAGACAATCCCACCTGTAGAGCCTGTGGTGACTCCGTTGAGTCAATGGAACACTTGCTGTGCGAATGTGACTCGTTGGCTGGAAAGCGTATGAGTCTTCTGTAGCTTACCCGAAACCAGAGGACTATAAGGCTCCTTCCTTAAGCTGTATAGCATCCTTGATGCAAAGCTTCTTTAAGGAACAGGAAGGAGACTAAGGTAAGTGGTGAGCACAAAAGATCCCTGTGGATCGAAGTGCACTGGTCATCCCAGTGTGCAGGTTTCCTCACGATGTTTTCCTTCACCGTTGAGCAGTCGGTAAATGTAGGTACGTAAGTCTTCCATAAATACGAAACTCATTGGTACATGGCACTATATGGTTTGGAACCCGGACCTCCCGCACGGGAGTACGGTGTCCTAGCCACTGTGCCACCGACGCTCTCGTATTACTTACTTACGTACAAAGTTACTTCCTTACTGAGCATGCTCGCTTAGGCTGCGATACGAGCTCCTCACTAAACTAATAAAAATCTAATTTATTAACTAACTGTTTCGTAATCGTCTATGCACCAATTAAGAAAGTTTTTCAAAATTAAACTTTCGCGCTTCAAAACAGATAGCTCTGGACAATTCTCAGAGCGCCAACTAGCAGCGCACCTTGCGGAAACAATCCGCAACTTAAAAAAGATCTAGAGAGGAGCATGGCGCCGTCGGCCCACCGCTCTGATAAAATAATTCATTAAAAACCCAAAATCTCGTGCCACAGGTAAATAAACTTCTCGAAATCAACAAAAAACACTCCAGCGCCGATCTGGACAAGATTCACAAAGAAACCAGCTCTTGGAAGACCATCAGAGAGCCCTCAAGGATTCTTGGCTGCGGCTGCGCTGGTGAGTCTAAAAGTTCACTGCTATCGACTTATTTCATAACACTAACAAATGTTCCAGATATGTGTTGTGTACGATGAATTGTGTACAGGAGCTTTGTTTAGTCCCCATGTTTACTTAGCAAGGTAAACTTAACTCTAACTTAGCTAAGACATCAGTTGGCTTGCGGCTGGTCTGAATAAACATACCCTGTTGATTTTAAAGTTATGCAGATCTTCTGTTATCGTAGGCTCTGGTTTGTTCACAAACATTACCATTGAATTCCATTTTAAATGGTATTTACAGGGTTTTGGGAATAATATTCCAGGTGGTAGATCCTGATGTGAAGGAACCAACCCACTCGGCGATAACTGGTGGGTTCGGAGCGCGGTTTACCTTATTTGGGAATACCTATGACAACTTCTTCCTTCCAGGGGTCTGGAAAGGAGCAGTTGGCCATTGCGGTGTTGAAAATAGATGCCAATAGGCAAATCAGGGGGGCAGGGAGCAATTTGAGAACAGTGTTGGTAATTCCGTCAGAGCCGGGGGATTTTTTCTGTTTATGACCTTTGATAGCGGTATGAACCTCCTGAGCTTTTGAGGGTTTGGTGTCACCCTCTTAGGTATCTATTTCTGCCGCAAAGCAGAAATACTTGCGTTTCTATGTTTCGGTTTGAAGGGTAAGAGAGCCAGCGTAATTAACGGCACACGAGGCACTCCATCTTAGTCCTCAAGGTTAGCAGCGCATCGAAAACCCTCTAATGTTATTAGAGGTATACAGTGAGGTGAGATGTCTATGGGCGATGGCGAATATTTACTATCAGGTGGTCTGTTTGCTCGTCTGATTTCCTTATTTAATTAAATAAATACCCCGGTCACCATCCCCCACAGATATTATGTACCATACCGGGTATCTAAAAACCCTGTCAGGATAACGTCATTGGTAGTATTAAATCTGTGTTATGGGGATACGCTATGAAAAAATACATTTAATTCCGCAGTATGGCGAGGGTTTTGAAGAAAATTTGAACTTTATGGTCCAGGGTAATGATACTCGTATATGTATGACACAGGGAAATTAGTAAATTATATACTTACAAACTTAAATTATGTACTATTTAATTTCATGGTTTGAAATTATAGCCTACGCTAATGAAGCCACTTGAATTTGATATTTCGAACTTTTGATTTTTTAATCATAGACGTCTTTACGTCAAAAATAAAATGCGACACACGCTGACGATATTATGTTGACGAATTATTTGACCCAGGATTTGGCCCAGTCCCCAGTGTAAACAAGAGTAAAGCATTAACCCCAGAATTTTGTGCGCAATAGTACCTTATAATACCCAAACCCTATAATTATAACACGAAATCGTCATTAAGTCGTATCCCTAAAGAGTAACGCAGTATATAATCTGATTGTCTATTTTTATTGCTCGGATTAAAATATGAGTTTATTTCATATTGTGACCGTATCGATAATACATCATAATTTAAATTAATGTATCAATTCAATCTCTTCAGTATAAATATTTAATGCTCCAAAATTGAACTGGCCGATTGGTGTCATTAAAATAAAAGCCATTTACTATTTTTATGAAACAAACATTATCTTTCTCCTACGCACATGACAATTTAAATAATTTCATAATGGTTATGTCACCATTATAACCGAAAAATACGAAAAGAGATTTGAAGTTGGAAGAATTGTTGCTTTACTTATTATACAAACTTCTTGTTTTAATGTATCCTAAAGAGACAATGCTGACTGTTTTTTTGTCTAAAACAATTTTTTCGAATGCCTTTGAAATTCAAACATAAGAATATTTTTTTTGTAATAATGGCATTTAATTTGACTGTAGCCAGTAAAATATTTTTTTAAAGTAAAATTATAATTAGGTAAGTATAAAAATATCAATTTTCACATTGGACTTTTGAGGTTAGATTAATAAAATCCATGCAGTATAATTGTAACAATGTCGTCCTCCTTCGTCCGCTCATCCGTATTTCACCTCTTTCGTCCATCAATTACTATCTTCTTCTTCTTCAGGCTTTATTCATCCACTGCTGGATATAGCCCTCTCCTATATATTTCCATGTAGCCCGATTTGTAGTGCTTCTGAGCCAAGTCACTCCAGCTCTAGCCCTGATGTCGTCTGACCACCTCGCTGCCGGACGTCCCACACTCCTGCTGCTTGTGCTTGGTCTCCACGTAAGTACTCTGTGCGTCCACCTGTTGTCGGTTCGCCTAGCCACATGTCCCGCCCATTGCCATTTCAGAGTCGCTATGCGTTTAGCTACATCTGTGACCTTTGTGCGCAGCCGGAGGTCTTCGTTTCGTACTTTGTCTCTTCGGGAGACTCCGAGCATAGCTCGCTCCATGGCTCTTTGGGTAACTTTGACTTTATGGATGGCCTCAACCGTTAGGGCCCACGTTTCCGAAGCGAATTACTATCTGGCCATTTTTTATTCAAAATTCCAATCCCATTTCAGTTCCAGAATCATCCTTGGTTTCCATTCTCAGTCACTTCACTACTTCATTGCTTAAACTCGTATCTTCGTTTTCCGCCCATATCTTTATTTCCTTTCGAAATGTGTTAAATTATCCTACAACAAGACCAGTTCCACAGGGTAAGTGTTCTCTCCCTCATTTATCATCATCACCATCATTTTCATCATCGCTAGTGACTTTTTGTTACAGTCTCTACTTACGTCTTACATCTTGCTTCTTTCTTTCTGTCTTCCTTCTCCACCCTTTTGTACGTTTACTTTTGACTTTCTGCCTATCTGTATTATTTAATGTGGTATAATAAAATATTATTTCTTTAATGTGGTACTTATAATAAAACAACCATGACCTTTAAGTGCCTCATTCCACCTCACGACCTGAGAATCTCTCATCTGCTCTCCACTGACGCTGTCTGAGCACACCTACTTCCTTTTGCGCTATCTCATATAGAGAGCGCGTCAATCTTTATGACGTAACTGAATATAGGCACGAGTCGCATACGGGCCGCCGCGCGGTATGGAGGAGGACATGCCCCGGTCCCTCGCTCTTTTACACCCCGTTAACACCTAAAAACGTGCTGGAATGCAACTCGTGCCTAAATTCAGATTCGCCACAAAGATTGACGCGCTATCTACTTACTTCTCGCTATCAGTGGTTGACTCAAAGGTTGTGACGGTCTACGCACTGACGGGATCCTCCCATCACACTGGCGCCACAGCGGTTCTATGAGGAATTAGCATCACACTAAAACGTAGTTGTAAAGAGGATAGCGCTGGCGCACGCATATACTATCTTGATTACCATAGGTCAACTCATTAATCAAACCATAGCTTCTTACATAAGATATGTATGAAATTAATAATACATAGGTTTGTGTTTCTATTGTTTGTTTTGTGTGTGTGTTTTGTTTGGTTGTGGTGTGTTTCTATTGTTATATTTTTTATGATTGTTTCTATACAATACGTTCTTTCTTTTCAATGCTTACAAAGCTATAATATAAGTAGGTATACCCCTCTTTAGGAATCCGTACCCCGAAAGGGAAAAGAGAACCCTATTGCTGTCGCTCTACGGGTCTAGCGCCTAAACGGAATAAGATATAGACTTCAAAATTTTAATATGGAATACATATAACCCAAATTCAAATGTAAAAGCCGTTCAATTCAAATGTAACGGTCAGAATTAGTAAAAAAAACTGCATGTGGTCATATGTTTTGATAATACATACCAGGTAATTTACGTATAAATATTAAACATCTCTTTTCCTGACCAGAAACTAAAAAATTCAGTCAAGATTCGCTATGAAAAAAAAACCAGGGTTTTTTAGTTTCTGGTCAGGGTAAAGTATACTTTTTTTTGCGATTATCTCAGCGGCGGCAGCGAAAGTAAGAGTTGTGGGTGCGTCATTTTGGGCCCACCGTTTGAGCCGATGCTGAAAGCGCAATAAACCAAGTATCCAAGCCAAAAATGAAATAAAAGACACTCACGTTTTGCGCTGACTCCTTGTGACATGACGAGCATCCCGATGATTGCAAGGCTTAAGCAAATGTGAGCCATTTTCGTTGCTGGAACAAACAAAAACTCTTAAACACTTTAATAAGTAGGTATCTGACAGGCACAATTAACTCAATAATTGTGAGGTTAACTTGTGAGGTCACAAAGAAATGTTTTATATACTTTTTAGGGGACTTTGGGGGAGATGGTCATGAGGGACTGTCAAGGGTTCGACCCCAGAAACCTGACTAGTAACGCCTTCTAATTTCAAAACGATTCAGCCGTTAAATAAACCTAATTAAACATTGTCGTTTAACATACATTATAAGGTCACACAGAAATTATTACTTTTTTCTATGGGACATGAGGGTTTCAAAGGATTGACTAGTAGCGCCCTCTAAATTTCAAAACGAGGAAGCAGTCAAATAAAAATAATCAAACAGTGGCGTATAAAATAAACTCAAATCGCCGCTGAGCGGCGGATTGGCAAGCTCTTGTTCTTTTTTTTGTTCAAGGGAGAAATTACGCCACCAAAGCTTGCTATTGCTTATCTTATGATAGGGGGCCGGGAATAACCCAGCGGTACTTCGACCCTTGAGGATCTTTTGTGCCTACCCCATTTTACACACTGGTCATCTTAGTGTGCAGGTTTCCTCACGATGTTTTCCTTCACCGTTAGAGCAGTCGGTAAATGTACGTAAGTCTTCGAAAACTACGAAAAACTCATTGGTACATGGCACTACACGGTTTCGAACCCAGAACTCCCGCATGGGAGTCCGGTGCCCTGGTCACTGTGCCACCGACGCTCTTTGCTATTGCTTACATAAAGTTATCTCAATTTTTCTCTACTTTACTTTTCAGGCTACCCTCTTCTGGTGGCCCTCCTCATCGTTGAGGATCGTGATTTATGGAACAAATCGATCTCCCGGGCTTTTCCGTGTTACGTACATTATTGCCTATCCACAGTTACTTTTACGCAAAGGATACATTTCCTAAACATTGACTGTATTTCTTCTGAATTATAGGGCGCATCTGCAGGATTTATTACTATTTATACTTATTAATATTTGTACTTGTATACATATTGCTTGCTTGCTTATCATATGGTTAGTGGCCAACCTATTTGTCGGAGTTGTTTAGGCCGCCCGTAGGCCTCTGACATGGCTTAACGACTGCTGTCGAACGCCTACAACCGGGACCGACTGTTTAACGTGCTTTCCGAGGCACGGAGGAGCTCAGATGAAATATGCCACTAGCGGTCACCCATCCAGTTCTCGCAACTAGGCTACGAGCTCCTTATTATTTTTATTTTTATTCATACAAAGCGCCACAGTCGTCCGTTATTGCGTCGCCGTGGAGAATCGCCTTATTCAATTATTATGTAACATCACTGGGGTGTAAGCATTCAGATAAATAGGCTGTCGATTCCTAGATGTTAGGTAAGTATTCGTGTAAAAGAAAATGAACGCGCGAACAAATTCAGCTTTAGCATTTTTTTAAATTCTTATTCCTATTTAAAAATTCATTGTAACAAAACGGTCCAGAAATAATTTCATTATGCCTATTTACACGCAGAAGAAATCTTATAAATTACCATTAAAAAATATTTTATTTGAATTCAATCAGCTTTGAAACATCGTCCGTAGGGTTTCCGTAAATATTGGAGTATTTTTTTAGGGTTCCGTCAATTGAAGAAACCTTTTAAAAGGTCGTTTGTCTGTCTGAATGTAAGTAATGTAAGTACTTAGTGTAAAGGAAAATAGAAATAAACAAAGGTATAATTTTATCTTTATACTCGGAATTTACTTCAAATTCGAAAGATGTTACAAATAACACTCAGAAATACCGATACAAAGAAAACACCACCTGTGGTACTTGAAACCACACCTCCAACTATCCATTAAAGCTGCCTAGTAATCTATAGGTTTTTTTTATAACAATTATAAAATTACATATGTATTAAACTTAAAGAAGGCCAATTACAGATTACCTCGTCTTTATATGACATCTATAGAATGCGGTTAACTTTAGACTAAAAATATAGAATTAACATGAATATTTCATACATATTTACAACAAGTATTAATTGTTATTTGTAATTTTATATAGGTACAGGGGCGGACTGAAAGTGTTTACCAGTTTTCAATTTCATTCCTTTTTCACGTGTGCATACTATTGTAT
This sequence comes from Hofmannophila pseudospretella, assembly GCA_947369225.1. Lineage (NCBI taxonomy): Eukaryota > Metazoa > Arthropoda > Insecta > Lepidoptera > Oecophoridae > Hofmannophila > Hofmannophila pseudospretella. The sequence continues at coordinate 2,697,610 of OX376321.1, read as the reverse complement.
ACCTTAGGGTGGTATACATTTTCTGACCCCGATTTTATAAGAGGAATCTTCTTTTACTTCTTCTAATCGTTAATCTGAGGCTTCGTTATGTAACAAATTTCATTTTTAGTTAGAGGACTTCATAATGTAATTTCAGAATAAGGAAGAACGCGAAAATATAGTTTCAATATGTTCGTCAAAATACGCGAAATATGTGTCGGAAACCTGTGAAATAGAAAACGGCTATCTATTTCCTCATTATAATCATTCAATCTCATTTTTAACACGAGACAAAAAGAAAGAAGTGTTATATTAGTCTATAGGTAGATATAGAAAGAAATTGGTGTAAGAAAGAAGAGGCCTACACTCAACAGTGGGCGGAAATCACGTGAAATGATAATGGAAAAAGTCTGTCATTTTTCAACTAAGTACTTATATCATTTTTGATGATACAACTAAAGATTGACCCTGTATCACCCGCTGGCTTCTTTCTTTCAAAAGTTATATAATAAAATTCGGTCAATATCTGCGGAACTCTCAACAAAGCAGAAAGAACATACTTTACGTACGTATAGTATTTTAGTCTTTGATCAAAAAAGATTTAATTGAATTTATTAATTCATTACAGACTGGTGTCAGAACAAGGATTCTGTATTTTTTTTATTTAAAAAAAAATCTATGGACCTTAAAGCACAATTAGTACCCATGGATGATTCCGACGAATGAAAATATGACGTCAGATTGGAAATAATAATTGAAAAAAAATAATGAAAAAGTTTATTTACTTATACAGGGCACAAAAAAAGGACCTCCGACTTACAAACTAGGTCTTGGAAGTCGGGATTCCGTCGCACTTTCTGTGCAAGCAAATTACAAATTATATTCTTAACCTAAAAGGAATTTAATCATAAAGGAATTTAGTAAAGATAATGGTAAGAGTGAGTATGGGTGGTGGTGTGTAAGGTTATGTGGGAGTGTGTAATTATGTAAGTGTGCATCTGTAGTGTAGGGTGAGTGGGTGTGTGAGTGTGGGAAGTTAAGTGTTCATTCTTCAAAATATGCTTCATCGTCATATCATCACTTAATCCTATAAGAAGCAGACAAGAGCTGCTAAATCCCAAGCTTAAATTAAATTGTCACGCTCGCTTTTACTAAATTGTGTAAGAGTGGTAGTGGCGTTTCGTTCAGCATATTTTATAGTGAATGACACTCGAGAATCGATGCCAATAAAGTCAGTAAGTTCATTCGGTAACAGTCAGATTCTCGCACCCACTCTAGGCGTATAACCGCAAATCTTATTCTTTTTTTCCTTTTTTTTTCAATGGCAATGGGTGACCATTAAACACGGTATTAGACAACGGTAATTTTGAAGAGGTTTGTCTTTTCTGAGTGCAAGTATAAAGGGTAAATACCCATCCTCTCAAGACGAACAAATAAATGCCTGTAAGGACAACCCAAACAAAATGTTAATTATAGATACACTTTACAACTTAATATCATTTTGGTAAATAAAATTAGATAGACATTCATAAATAAATCTATTGTTATTTGCTAAAGATAATATATTGGAGATATTGGTAGGGAAGGGAATTCTGAGTTTTAGGAAGGAGGACAAAAGAATAGAACGCACAATGAAAATCTTATTGTTATTAGAGCTGTATAAGTTAACATCAACGTACCCTCTAATCTCTTTAACTTATTAATTAGTTCAAGTACAAACGAATGTTAAGAAATCATAACAAAAGAATATTGCGACAGGGTTCTATGCACAGAGTATAACATAATGTGCTGAGGGTATGTTGAGCTGTCATGCTGTCATGGCGTGTTCGGCCTATTTTATTGTTTAAAAACGGTTTACAGTGATATTTGTTTCTTAAAACTAAAGTTTTTTATCTAAAAAATAGTCCGTGATAAGTGAACGTTATATTTTAGCGACCAATTTGTATCAAAATTGGCAAAAAATTATAAGTTACTTTAAAAAAAATTGGATAACGTTTTTCACAAGTGGATCTCCTGTTAAAAGTCCGTTGAGTGTATATTTTAACAACCTGTATTCGGGATCAAGTTGCATCCGAGCGCGCAGACGCCGGACCGGATGTCCGTTCGCACGTAACTAACTCGTTTTCCCGGCGGTGTTCTGATTGCGTTACGACCATGTTACGACATGGTACGGATACGGATACCTATCTGAATACACCTGCGGTTGATCTGCAAACAGTCGCCTGGAGGAGTCAGTTGGTGTGGCTTTTAGGGTACCATAGCGGATCAGGAACTACACCTTGTCTGCAGCAATAAGCTGAGTTGAGGCCCTTTTCACAATAACAGCAGACCATCAGACATGATTTCAATATGTTTACCTTTGACTACATAATTATTTTATTATAATAACAAAATACCTAACTATTTTACAAGTAAAAGACCTGGCCCAGGTCGCTCCCTGCAGGGAGTGTCCCGAGGGGCTGGCGGCGTTGCCCCGCTGTATGGTGAGGCTTATACGCTGAGCAAAGTAGAGGCCAGCTTTCTGGTCCCAGGATGTCTCTACCAGGCGCTTGGCTATTTCCCGGTTTATCATAATTATAACTGTTTCGGTCATTGCTGTGTGTGAAATAAACATATTACTTACTTACTTACCTAGGTCGGATTTCTCATCCTTTGCGATTGTAAATCCTTCTGGATTTGGTTATCGTTAGGGAGGGCGAATCCGAGAGTGAATGGCGGGTTCTTTCCTTCCCCCCCCCCCCCCCCCCCCCCCCATAATTTAATGGATTTCTGCAAAGTAACACCGATTCCTTTATTTATTCTTTAATTCATAAAAACTCTCACAGTGTTAATTTAATTTACACAATAATTAACAACCCAATGTCTTCAAAATCTTGCCTAATCCTATATCCTATACCCTTGTCACTTACCTCGAAGTTTGATGTGAATACTTTGAAATTGTTAGAAGCAACAATAAGGGGATGAACCAAGTTCAATATTTGAATTATACGACACATTAGAAAGGAAAAGAGTTGACGTCATCCCAAGTAAAGACGGGTTATAATTTCCCCCTCACCAATGGGTAAGAACAGTACTGGAGATCGATTCCACTAAATACAACGTAACTAAATAGAATCTAACCTACATCGTTATAATGTGTAAAAAGTATGCAATTATCCACTAACGACCAAATTTCAGTTATGTTCCTAACGAGTCAACGTTCGATCGAACAGTAACGTATTTGTGCATTATAATAAAACGTTTAATTTATACTGTATCGCAGTTGAACAGTAACAAAACGCTTCAACTGTCAAATATAACGATCGAACATAAGTTCCTCCCAAGGTACAATCAATAGTAAATTTAAAGGTGACAGTGGTACAGTTATGCGTCAGCAGAATGCGATTAGGTGTCCAAATAGAATTGGAGCGAAAATTAAATTGAAATTGGATAGAAATAGAACTACAAACGTTGTAATTTAGGCGAATTGGGTCGCTGATACGAGGCGGCTTACCTGAGTAACCTTGCATAACCTTGTAGGACCTTGTAGTACGCCTGGCTAGTCCGTCGCCAAATATTTACGCTTCCGCCTTGATAAGATTCAGCAGTGCTTAAAGAAGTGTCAGTACTATATATCTAAGCCCGTATGCTCCTTCTTCGGCCTCACCCTCATTTACCATCAGTTGAGATTGAAGTCAACTTAATGGAAAAATAAATGAACATAAGTCACGTCTTCCAAGAAAGTCGTGCTTAGTCTAGGAATAGAAGTAACCAGCTAGTAATGACGTCATTAAATTTCAGTTTGTATGAAACTTCCTAATACTTCTGGTGAACAGGTACTTAACCTACAAACCGCTATAGCATCTTATCTTATTTTATGATGGGGGGAGTATAAGCGGCACTTCGACCCTTGAGGATCTTTGTGCCTACCCCATTTTACACACTGATTATCTCAGTGTGCAGGTTTCCTCACGATGTTTTCCTTCACCGTTAGAGCAGTCGGTAAATGTACGTAAGTCATCGAAAAATACGAAAAACTCATTGGTACATGGCATTACACGATTTCGAGCCCAGACCTCCCGCATGGGAGTCCGGTGCCCTGGCCACTGTGCCACCGACGCTCAACCGCTATAGCAGGACACTTTCAATCTTTTACAGAATGCAGCCACAAAATGGTACTGTACCATTTGTTCATTTGATATATGGGTTACCTCATACCTCAAGTGATGACTGAGGTTTTTTTTTATTTCCAAATAGCCCCTCGGTCTCTAGCGCCATTTTATTTTCAGATACGAACATGCGTAGCAATAAACCCATATCCGATACCGTAATAATTCTTGCACAGTTGTTTTACGTTAATTTCAAGAAAGTTAACCTTGGGATCTTCAAGACCAGAGTGAATAGGCATTTACTGGACCCGCATGCTCCATCGTCGACATCATCGTCGCTTACCAACAGGCGAGATCGAGGTCAAATGCGGGTTTAGTAGTCAATAAAAAAAAAGTTCACATCTCCAACAAACGAACAACTATTATAGTCACTATTATTATAAATAGGTTTAATTTAGCTCATTATTTTATAGCAGTAAGCGTGTCTTGATGTTTTTTCTAACAGTACATATAACAAAGAAGTGAGAAGCGAATAAGAATTGTTAATTAACAATTAATTATAAAATATTCTCTGTGTAATACGTCCATTCCCTTTTAGATTTTATTTTTCTCTCTTCTGTTTTAACCTTCTTCTATTTAAATATATTTAAAAGCAACATAATGTACAATTCGTTACAAAAAGGTGTCCGTAACATTGTCAGATAAAACAATCTGAGTGCATAATTTATCATTGCCCGCTCCCAAACTCATCTTGATCAAGATTTCTACGTGAAAGGTGAAGTTTTCGAAACAGCCACTTTTCCACTCGACTGCTTTTGTATATTGTGACACAAGTGTGGAAAGTTTTAAATTGTTAACAAGGTAACATGTCTTAATCCCGAGGCGTTAGCCGAGGCATACTACAGACCGAGTTTACAATTGCCTTTTCGCACGTGTACCACTAAATGCTTTTCATCCCACCTATTCTAAAAGCGCTCATTGGTTCTTCAAAAAGTGGGAACCAAATAGATCTTTTCTGTAAGAGACTTTCAAACAGGGAAGAAAAGTGATTTGAATTTGGAATATAAATATTGTTCTTATAGTGTTCTTACACTGCGACCAAAGAGTTAGAAGGAAGATATTGTATGAAAAATGTTACTGGCCGGCCGGCGCAGTATTTAAAAAACAAATGAGAAACGCGCGCGAACCAAATCAATGTGTGGGCAAAATAAAGTTCTTACTTACATCTTCTGTTTAAGGTGATTTTATTGTTAATAGATAATTTCGAAATAATGAGTTCTTTCAGTAGTGAAAACGTAATATTAACACCGGAATCTATTAAAACTGATGCAAAAAATGTAATACATACCTACACAATCTGTTAACTATATAATCGCGAAGGTAAAAGGTGTGAAGTTTAAAAAAATTATAATACCATTGTATATATAAATATATTCATGAGCTGTATTTAAAAGCGCCGTTTTCATCATAGGTGGAATGAAAAGCAGAGTGTATGTGCACCAAAATTTATTTCCATCTCGGGCGGCGTACCTCGCTACGCTCTGGATTCAATATAACGCCCTCGCCGTAAATATACTATTTTGGCCCTAGTTATACAATCTACTATTTCCTCACACTTGGAGAGTAAATACGGAACATGTGGCCAACATGACTCGCGACACGACGGATGTTGCAACAATAAAAAAATCTGGAAAAGATGCGGATTAGAAATCGAATACTGAATCGAATCAGTCAGAAGTCGTATTCCGTTCCGTTTCAGACCGGTTCAGTTCCAAAAAAGTAAAACGCTAGTGCGAAATGTTCAACTTTCCATCGGCTATGCATGCACTGAAAGATATAATTTATGAGCAGGTGTGATGCAAAGTGAATTCCTATTATTTTTAGTACTTACAAACAAATAATTCTTCGCAGTATTTTATTGAGTGTTGAATATTAATGTCACGCTCGAAAGTATTACTCGTCTTCTCTCCATAGGACGGTAGGTAGTGAAAACTTGTTTATTTCGCAATTAAACGATGCTAAATAAATACTGTTACTTGCCCATCAGACAAACGGTACACAATTGAAATGTATACCCACTTTTATTGCAAATGATTTTACAAACTGATGGATTACGAGCCTTTGCCCTCTCGTGGCCTAGTTGGAGACGAAAATAGACTTATATTTTTTTATGTACAGTACACAGATGAGAAAACGGGCCACTTCAAGTAGTTTTTTTTTTCTTTAATTATGGCCTCTGCTACCAAGATCCGGATCTACAAAACTGTCATCAGACCGATCTTGATGTATGGATGCGAGATTTGGACACTAACCTTAAAGGAAGAAAACAGACTCTTGGTGACCGAGAGGAGGATATTGAGGAAGATTCTGGGACCAGCCAAGAAGGAAGATGGAGAGTGGAGGATGAGAAAGAATAGGGAGATAGAAGAGATGGTGAACGAGCCGATCATTATAGGAGAGACGAAAGCGGCTCGACTCCGATGGCTCGGACACATCACTAGGATGGGGGAGGATCGGGCAGTTAAACGAGCGTATGTGGGACGCCCTAACGGACGACGTCTGGTCGGACGTCCCAGATACCGCTGGCGCGATGAAGTGGAGAAGGATCTGCGGGAGCTCCGGGCGCCTGACTGGCTCGAGACTGCGCAGGAGAGAGAGCGATGGCGCTCTTTGGTATCGGAGGCCAAGATCCACTTCGGGTCGCTGCGCCAGCGGAGTAAGTAGTAAGTATGGCCTCTGCTAGTGTACACACTTCAATTTGGCCAATGACCGTGTTAGAATCTTGAAAATTACTTGAAAGTTTTGGCGTTTGTTTTGAAAAAAACAGTTAACCAACGTCGAGATTATGGGAGAGTCGTATGCATCAGGAATGCCTAGTGTCTTGCATTCTAAGTGCAATTGGAGGTTAAGTTGCCGGATCCACACCATCTGTAGTATTTCACTCCCATTTCAATGTCTTATATAACGTTCACATATCACGGACGATTTTTAGGTAAAATACACACAAATGCAGGGGCTATAATTAAAGGAAAAAAATACCGACACTCCGTTCACAGCATACGCTGTGATTACATTTTTAAAATAACGGTTAATTTTAAAGAATAGTTAAAAAAAATCGTCCACTTTCATGGTCATTACTAATACTATAGTTAGACACGGGATTCAAACCTCAAACCGTGGTAAGAATCCCGTGTCAAACTATAGTATAATTAAAATTGATAGATTAATCCTGACAATATTATAAAAGTATCATAAAAACGATACATATTAAGGGTGTATTGCCTGAAAATCAGCCCCGCAGTGCTAAAAGCGCTCCGGCGACAGGCTGAGGCAGTCCCCTTTGTCCGGTGCTGCACACCACCTTCATCAAACTTAATTACTTTTGTTTATTTATTTGTATAATATATTTGTTTAATATTATTTTTATCTTTTGTACCATTAGGTACAAAAAAAAAACAACAATTACAATTATGTTTGTATGTATGTATTGGAAATAACTTTTTTTTTTCTTTCTTTTATATACAGGCTGTAACATTAAGAACGGTCAGTATGGGAAAGTCTGAAACTATAAGACATACGAAGATCTGTTCTTAGGAACCATGTCGTCAATTTTAGTAACAAGAAAAACTGTATTCATACATTTAAAAAAAAACTGTACTCAGCCTGGGAATCGAACCCGGTTCTTTTGAAAAAAAATCCAACACTATTTCTATTTAGATATCGATTACGTTAAGGATTAAGTGTACAAAACAAGCTACGACACAATTGAAGACCTAGAGACCAGCAGCCATAGAGACAATTTTAACGCAAATTCACCACCTGAAGATACAACATTCGATAGTAAGATCGTTACCTAAACGAGTTGAATGTTGTATTTTACAAAATGGTAGTCATTTCGAACACCTACTAAAATAAATTAAAAGATATGGAAACAATGCGTTTTATTAATTTTAAACATCACGTTTCATACTAACATTTATGCCTTAAGACCTACACAATCGATATCTAAATAGAAATAGTGTTGGATTTTTTTTCAAAACAACCGGGTTCGATTCCCAGGCTGAGTACAGGTTTTTTTTTTAAATGCATGAATACAGTGTTTCTTGTTACTAAAATTGATGACATGGTTCCTAAGAACAGATCTTCGTATGTCTTATAGTTTCAGACTTTCCCATACTGACCGTTCTTAATGTTACACCCTGTATATTAGTATTCGGTGTATATTGCTAGAGCGTTCTTAAAGGGAAACTTTCATCGGCCGCGCTGATTTTCATAGTTAAATAACCGTCTAACAATAACCAAAAACGTACGACCAATCTGTTATCCAGCTTGGCCTAAAAACACATTGGAGTCTATGAGATAAGGGTATAAAGGCCGTTCTGAAAAACTTTTCTAATAATGAGAGCCTGAACCCAAACGATAGAACAAAGATGCAAGTTCTTTGTGAACTCAAAGAGTTTAGGTTATCGCGTCATAATCAGCGTGGGTAGGTCCGAAGACTTAGGCACATAATAATTAAGTTTAGAATGGAATCTTTACTAGCGAAGGCCACGCCGCGCCGTGCCGTCCCGCCGCCGCACGAGGTAGGTACTTTTGTGCTAAGCTAGACTGCTACGCTCGTACTATAGAAAGTAATAACCTATGATCGGAGTAGGTAGGGCTGTTTTTGGTACTTGCCACATACGGTCATAATATGGATAAGTATGCCCAATAATCCCGGGATTTCGAGGATTGAATAAATATATTATTTAGATTTTTAACGTTATATTTGTTTTGATACACATTTAAGATTGGTGGCGATATAATTTTTTTTAAGATTCATGGCGCTAGTGTACCTATGGTAGTGTTTTAACTTCTTCGTAAGTTCACAATTTAAAAAAAATCGTAATCCGCCGAGTAAGGGCGAGGTTTATAAAAGTAATTTACAACATTTGCTCGATAACTTAAAACGGGATCCCGAAATCATATCCATATTAATATAACCTTTGAGGACATTGACCTTAAAGAGCCCTACCTACTCCGATCAGTGGTAATAACTTTACCGGTTGTACATTCTATGGTGATATTTGCTATGAAAAATTTTCGATTTATGCTCACACGTTTTTTCTTGACACAGCAGTGTTTTTGGTGCAGCACCAGATAAGCGATACGCGTCTTTTGTTTTTTAAATTAAATAATTTGTAAATGAAGCAAAATTGCGCTGCAATTATAGAATATGCGTAGTTCTTTCCTCCAAGACGCTACTGATAAATCGATAAAGAATATCTTTATGATATTCTTATTCTTTATTCTTGTTTACATGACACTACTAATAGACGTCTTTTGTTGACGAGCGATAGATGTCTTTTTTTTTAAAAAAAAAATGGATATGCAGCAAAATTGCCCTGCAACTGTAGAATATTCGTAGTTCTTTCCTCCGAAACGCTACTGATAAACCGATAAAGAATATCTTTATGATGTTCTTTAAGATATTCTAATTCAGTTTATCAGTAGCGTCTTGGATGAAAGTACTACGAATATTCTATTAATGCAGCGCAATTTTGCTTCATTTACAACATAATTAAAAAAATTTTAAAAGACGTTATCGCTCGTCAACAAAAGACGTCTATCAGTAGTGGCATGTAAACAAGAGAGCGCAACATGCGACAGTTATTCACGTGCGGTGGCGAACGATAGTTCTAGCTGACATTCCATTCTGTATTCACTCTGTGTCCTGGGTTTCACTTTCACTCAACAGGTGGACTTTCAAATAGGGAACGAAAAATCCCGGTCAAAAGCCCATAACTGAAGATAAGAATTATTAATCTTTTCTTTGATAATGCACTTTTTTTCTTCTTGAAATCAGTACTATTTCTGTAGGTATATTATGATACCACATCATAATATACCTATAGAATTAGTACTGATTGATGGGGTGATTATTTGTAATTAGGTAATCAGGACCCGTGCGATACAGAACTGCCTAGGTAAATTGTAATCTACCTACCAGTGAAATAATTTTTATAACCGAACCAGTAGTTTTTGAATAAACCTCAACGGACTAAGGTAAAGGGGGTCAGATATTTAGAGTAACGGACTGTACGAGTACTAAGTTGTTAATGAACTAATAATGTAACTGAGTTTAACAATAAATATTTTTTGAATCCTCATCATCATTATCAGCCTAATAATGCCCTCACTGTTGGGGCACAGGCTTCCCCTTGTACAAGGGGGTACGAGCAATGATCCACCGAGCGGGCCTAATGCTGATTGGTGGATTTCACACGCTTTTGGAATTTTTTCATTTCCTCAGGTCGGTGGGTCATGGGCCGTACCCCCTTGAGCAAGGGAGGCCCGTGCCCCAACTGTGGGGACATTTCTGGCTGATGATCTTATCTTATGATAGGGGGCCGGGAATAACACAGCGGCGCTTCGACCCTTTAGGATCTTTTGTGCCAACCCCATTTTACACACTGGTCATCCCAGTGTGCTGGTTTCCTCATGATGTTTTCCTTCACCGTTAGAGCAGTCGGTACATGTACGTAAGTCTTCGAAAAAATCGGAAAAACTCATTGGTGCATGGCATTGCATAGTTACGAACCCGGACCATGGAGAGTCGTATCCTAGTCGAGTCGAGTCCGGCGTCCTAGCCACTAGACCACCGACGCTCATTTTTTGAATAATGTTGGTCATTGACTCATTTCTCATTAAACTTAAGGGTCGATGGGAATTCTAACAGGAAACAAATATCGCCACTTCAATAAAAAATCTATTGCATCAAAATATAAGGGAATTCTGAAAAAATCAGGGAGTGATTTTTTCAACATATTGGTGCTTATAGGTTTATTGTAACTTGTTTTCGTAAAGTTATAGTGACCACTTTTTCTGTCTAGACAAGTATAGGAAAACGACATAGAATAAATAGGATCATGTTATTTGTATGTAAGTATTAAATTAGTGTATATAATTATATTTATATATGTATTCGTATATATGTATAACAAATTGTATCTATCTATCTATCAGCCCGTATCTGTCAACTGCTGGACATAGGCCTCTCCCAGAGCGCGCTACATTACTCGGTCCTCCGCCTTCCTCATCCAATCATCGCCAGAAACCTTCTTCAGGTCGTCGGTCCACCGGGCAGGGGGGCGTCCCACACTGCGCTTTCTTGTCCGCGGTCTCCACTCTAGAACTCGTCTACCCCAACGGTTGTCGGTTCTGCGACAGACATGGCCAGCCCATTGCCACTTCAACTTGCTAATCATTTGAGCTATGTCGGTAACTCGCGTTTTGTGACGGATGACTTGATTTCTAACTCTATCCATCAATGAGATACCGAGCATAGCCCTCTCCATAGCTCGTTGAGCGACTTTGAATTTTCGGACCAGCCCTGCCGTGAGTGTCCACGTTTGAGCGCCATATACCATAACAGGTAGAACGCACTGATTGTATACCTTCGTCTTAAGACTTTGTGGTATCGACGACGAAAAGATATGACGCAATTTCCCAAAAGCTGCCCAGCCCAAACGAATCCTTCTATCGGCTTCTTTGTAAAAATTGTTTGTATATATCATTATAATTGTTGAGTATGTATTTTATTTATCTACTATATAATTATTGTCATTTATTTATACTTATTATTTATTGTACTCCAAACCTTACCCACCATAAAAGTAGTCTAAACTGTCCTAAACCAAAGGTTGGCTGTAAAAGATCCCTATGGGATAAGCCCGCCTACAAAGAGACTACAAACAAACACATAAAGCCATATAGGTAGGAGTATTATGGTTCTGAAAAATCACTTTTCATCTGTAGAACAACGTGAATAGGAAAAAGTACCTAACATTTTTCAAAATGAACCTATATTTATGAGAAATGACTTTCTTTGTCGGAGTATATAGGTGGCATATGAAGAGTACATACGTAAGAGTACACCAGCAACGTAAAAATTGCTCCCCTCATGTTGGTTGTAAACAAATAAAGGGCCATAAAGTAATTTTATTCTCATTTTTACGTTCTTTTGTAATATTACCTATTTCATGGCCTTATAAATGCCCTTAATTAGAATTTGTTGCTCATTCTGTGTGTACAGTACCTATTGGGTACCTAATAATTCTAACATTGCACGTTGGAAAGTTGTTTTTTTAAGGCAAAGGGAACTGAGTCCATACAGCCATTGCACGGTGGATAGATAGAATCTTATGTTTTATTCGTCAAACACGTATAAGGCAATACAAAATAGTTTGTTTGTTTGTTTATAGCATGGTTAGTGACCAACCTTTTATAAGAGTTGTTCAGGCCGTCCGTAGGCCTCGGGCATGTCTTAGCGTTAAAAAAAAATCGCGTTCCCGCCGAGTACTACTAACAAATATTCCTCAGTGCGGACTTCAGGCCTGAAGGGGTGGTTTTACGTCGTTATAGAGAGGAGACGAGGAAAAACTGTCATCATCTCAAGCGGCACCAAAATGTATTCTTATTACTTATATAATGTTATGTATGTTAGTCTATAAAGTATATATATGGGCCTATTGTAAAGTTGCTATATAATTTGTTGCCTGAAAATAAAGTATTCATTTATTTATTTATTTAGCGACGCTGTCAAACAACAATAACCGGGAATTACTATTCAACGGGAAAGAAATTCTTCGAGTTACTTGTACTTGCAGTAATTTAATACCAAGTATAACTACTAATGAGCGAAATCGATACAGCGCGCTGAACACTAGCGTGCGATCGAAGTTGCCCATCACTACTATTAGAGTTTGACATAAGCTTGTACAGTAAAATCCTGCCGAATACTGAACATATGTGTTTTCCTTTATAATATCGGCCTCACGCCCCAGATCAACCCAACACTACTTAGTCTACATATAACAATTTTATATAAATTACTTGTATTTTGCATCCTTTTTTTTTCAACACTAATACGGATGTTATCGTTCCTGATATCTATAAATCAAAACTTTTGTAGAGAACCTAAGAGGATTGTATGTATGAGTAGATAAACAATTTATTTACTAATTTCAAATCAGAAATATTTACACGATTTCAAAACTGAATTATTAAACTGGGTAAGAGCGTTGGTGGCACAGTGGCTACGACACCGGATTCCCATGCAGGTGGTCCGGGTTCGAAACCGTGCAGTGCCATGTACCAATGAGTCTTTCGTATTTTTAGAAGACTTACGTACATTACCGACTGCTCTAACGGTGAAGGAAAACATCGTGAGTAAACCAGCACACTGAGGTGACTAGTATGTAAAATCGGGTAGGCACAAAAGGTCGAAGTGCCGCTGGGTTATTCCTGGCCCCCTGTCATAAGATAAGATTAAACTGGGTAGCGAACTCCCTCAATTCCCAAACTTAAAATGTACTTTGTCACTTTAACTCATTTTTGACACAGCCATACGAATGTTAGGGAATCTTAACAAAAACTTATTGCGATAAGGTTCCATAAAATAAAGCTTAATGTTCTTGAAAGCCTACCAATATATTTAGTGGCAACACTGTTTTTATAGAAAAAAAATCATTCAGTCTACCGGCGTGTTTAATTTACAAGAGGTTATGGGCCCTTTATACGTGTTTGAAAGTTGAGTAATTTGTGTAAAATTGGTGAAATGGCCGGGAACATGCGCGTGAACATGTGTCACCTACTACAATTAAAATGCCAGCTAAACTATTGCATTATGTATATACATATTACATACATAGACATAATGGACATTACATTCATAACCGAGTACACAGTTGGCCACTTTGTGAAATTGTTTCTCTATAAGCCCTATCGAATATGCATAGTGCTAGGGACGCCATGTGTTCGCTGTATTTTTCGTGCTTCCTCGTGGTCATCCTTGATTTGAGATTACTTTGAGATAGTATTGTATTGATCATAACTACATAAAGGAGGGAGGAAAAAATAATGAATCGGCTACGAGTTTTCCTCTGCCTATTTGTAGTACCTACATCGTATCTAGATTAAGAGTTGTTTTGTTATTAATTTTACATTAACTGTGGAAGTTTTATAAATGGTTTTTGATTTTATTTATGCATATGTTACTTGTAAATAAGGCTGTAAGCTACCCAAATAAAATAAAAAACTAAACATTTTACAGTATAACCACAAGGATTTCTATTTCCTCGTATGGCCACGAGGAAACACACAGTTTTTCAAAGCCATAGACTATCCCCGAAATTCTTACATCTGGCGCCTGGAATCTTCGTATTGTGTGTGACAAATGATTTTTTTTAATAACATTAATGAAAATAGCTATTTTCTACTAAATTGGATCTGATGAACACGAAGGTTACGTACTAAGGTAAAAAACTATTCTATCGCAACTAGTTGACAACAAATAATAATAAATCATCTATCGCAACTGGTTGCCAATCTACTGAGATTCCACCATGGCAACTGTACCATGGTGGCAGGAAGGAAATTGATAACCAAATGTTTCTTACATGTATCGTTTTAAAGTTATGACAGGTTCCATAAATCAATAAAAAGAGTACACATATACTTACATTGAGAATCCCAATGCCCCGGTTTAACTGAATAAAAAGAAAAAAATTTGCTAATTGTTGTAAAAGAAAAATTACAAAAAATAACTTTTTTCTTGTGAATTAAACAGTCCTCTGTTAATTTTTTAACGTTCTTCAACACCCCATTCTTCTTGTTGTAACAAGATCAAAATCAAAATCATTTTTTAAATATGTAACTAAGTACTTTACATTTTTACAACGTCAATTTTTTCTCTACCACCGCTTCGTAAGGTGCTGTAGCTGAAAGGGAAGAAGCGACGCAAGAAACTTTCAGCAGCACATCTTTTGAAATAAATATATCTTACAATAATTATGAATACAATCATATACACAATGTGCAGAGCTGGAGCTGACTAGGACCAAGCCTCTTTACCATTGAAGTAGTCATTTATTTTATAATAACCCATTTTTCTTCAAGTCTTTCACCAAAACCTCAGAATTTTCAGCTTCAATTATCCTTGGATTACCTTTTTTAGAGACAACCAAGACGGTAACGTCCATTGCTGCTTAGAAAACCGGAATATCATAACTTAGAAACGTGACGTGTTAGACACCCATATGCAATTATAATTACCGTCCAATATTCCTATGTATTGTATGTCCTTATGTAATTCAAAACAGATAAGAATATTCAAGTTAGAAAAATCGTGTCATGTTAAAAAATATGGTAACCCTACTGCATATAGTACTACGTTTTTTTCGATTGAAATAGAACATGAACGATTCATTCTTAAAATTTTCCTATGTATTTTCCTAAAATAGCCATTTACGTATAAACTTACGCGAATACCTGACTACGTCGATGGATTAGTGGTAAGTATTGCAATTCTTCAAAAAATAAAAAAATTTTTTTTTGTTCCTTTTTAATTTTTTGTAGGCTTTTTTTTGTTTTAAAATCTAAGCATTTTAATTTGTAGAGATTTGTGTAACGCACTGTTTGAAACAAATTGTTTTTATTGCATTGTCTTGCTTGTCATTTAAGTTTGCTGTGGTTACCTGTAATGGAATGTGCACTATGACATGTATTAGTGTAAGATATATATAATTGCTGAGTGTATCATTTGTTGGTAATCCAAATAAATAAAATAAAATAAAATAAACTTTATATTGTAACTTTATATTATTGTACGGAGTGGGTACGTTTGAGTTCATGTAAAAATATAACACCTTTACAGCGTTTTCATACAAAACGTTTCAAATGAAAGATGGAATCCGAAAATTAAGGCACTGATAAGCATCAAGTGTCTATGAACGATAGGTACATTCAATAACAAAGAATTCGGGTCATGCCGAAAGTTTCACTTTAAATGCATTTTATTTAAAAAACCAAAAGGCTAAAAAGCTAAGCTCAAGCTTTTTTTTACAAAAAAGCTGTCACCGATTGACAGGTGGCCCGTCATGATATTCTCATATCAGTATGCCTATATAATATAGTCCAGATTATTTTTAAAAAAGGAAGATTACTATACGAAAACGAAATACCAAAGCCACCAACCAACCTTCCAATTGGTTATAGTTTTTTTTCCTAAAAATTCCACGAGTTTTTAAAGCAATCAATGTTTCTGGGTGACTCAAAGAGCGTCGGTGGCACAGTGGCTAGGACACCGGACTCCCAAGCGGGAGGTCCGGGTTCGAAACCGTGCAGTGCCATGTACCAATGAGTTTTTCGTATTTTTCTAAGATTACGTACATTTACCGACTGCTCTGACGGTGAAGGAAAACATCGTGAGGAAACCTGCACACTGAGATGACCAGTGTGTAAAATGAGGTAGGCACAAAAGATCCTCAAAGGTCGAAATGCCGCTGGGCTATTCCCGGCCCCCTATCATAAGATATGTTAAGTTTATGAGTTGTGTTCATAAGCACTTATTTACTTAACGGTTACTTAAAACACAAATCTAAATTCTTCATTTGAAAATTATCTTCCCATACTCTTAACCAAAAAAGCCACTACAGCGATTGAAATAACTAATCAAAATTGATGATCAAGTTATTTCTCATTTATCAATTAGTTCAATTATTCAGTTATTTGACGACCCATAAATCATTTTGTTTGATGACTGACTCCGAACTTTAAGTTTTAACATTTCAGCGGTTAAGTATAGCGTAGCAATTTGTATCGGAAGCTTCGGTAAGTAAGTTTAAAGTGTTAACTTAGAATTGAATTACAGTTTTTTTCTCTTTTGTTCGTCTTGTTTGTAGATTGATCACTTAATGTGCTCGATAAGGGAAACTGATTCGTGGAATAGGGAAGGTGTTATTTAGGGGATCATAGATCATACATAGATCGCGCACACTAGCGCCGCCAATTGAAAAGAAGGCATTATAATGTTAGGTATAAATTATTACAGAAGTACACTGCGATAGGATAAATAGTATTTTAGACTAGAGTTAATAACCCTGTTTTAATTCCTGAAGTTTGGTACGCATTTTCGCCAAAAGGCAAATTTAAGTGCTTAGCGTAGCGATCGACTGGGTAATTCGTGTACAACTTTCTTGATTATCTTTAATTTATTTTATCTTACTTATAAGGTTGTGACAGAAATTGTCCGTCGCCTCAGGGAGAGGGGCTGTGACCCTCGCTCCTGGTCGTACCTGGTGCAAAGGTTGGCCATAGCGATCCAGCGCGGTAACGCCGCGAGCGTTATGGGCACCTTTGCACCGGGGACGACAAGGGGTGGGCTATTTGACCGACTATAATGATTTTATTATTGGAAGATTATTATTATTAAAAAACTTATAAGGTATCGATTTAAACCAAGGGATATTTTAGTCCATTCTCATTCACAAACCGAATCAAAAAAATTGAATCGCAACTGAGTTTAATGTTTTCCCAAAGTTTTTCGATCAAAATAAAACCAAACTACTATCATGTCCTGTATATTAGGTATATAATGTACCCACTTATGTTAAATAGGTACCTAGTTATTTATTTGTAACTTTTAATAATAAATTAATTGGAATAAAGTTAGTTTATGTATGTATTTATGAAAAAAGCTACTTAAGTGAATCACCTAAGCTTTTTGTAGATTATTGTGCTATGAATTGGAAGCAGGCGGGGCCATTTCAACTAACATTGATAGCCGTTTAAAATTAAAAAAAACAGCTCTCCTATTCACTCGCCCGTACAAGAAACATTTGGGTTTTAATATAACAGGATTTCTAGAATACCAAAGACGTAAAAAAACGGTATGTTTTCTTAATAAAATATATTAAGAATAAGAGAGAAAACGAAACCAGTTGACGGACAAGGAGGAAAATAAGTAGGTAATAACAATAATAGACAAAAAACATATGAAAAATAAAAAAAGGAAAACTGCAAAAATTATCGAAAACACTGTTTCTAATTCTAACCATTCCCGCACAGTAGGTAAGTGAGAATAGGTAAGATATTTTTTTAAACCCCAGTTTATAAAATAAGTACTTGTTGCAAAAGTTTAGTTAAACTTACGAAGAACTGACATAAATCAGGTCCCGTCTATTTCGTACTCAAAGTTGAATTTTTTAAACTGTTATGCATTTTAAAACAGCATGGCGTTAATTAATTAAAAACTCAATTATGTAAACACGACAACCCCATAAAAAATTCGACCCACCAAAACTTAAAACTAACATAAAAAGTTCCGCATAAAACTTTTTTCTCAACAATAAAACTTGAAAGCAACTTACAGCAGTTCAGTCCGAGATCTCCGAAACTCAGTACGGTAGTCCGATACTCAGTACGATTGTCCGATACTCAGTACGATGTCCGTCGGTATACCGGTCAGAACATGTTATGTCAGGGCAGGTGTCGAGTTCGAGTGCGCTAGGGCGGGCGGACCGCGAGCTTTTAAACGCGGCCATAGACCTAGCAACGGTTGATACCTAGAATTGCGTGGGTTGAGTGACGTTGTTCCCGAATTCATTGAGAAGTTCGTTACGTGTCAAAACAAGGAGAGATTTTTTTTAGTGCAATGATGTTTTAAAATTTATTAATGTAAACTGGGTGTGATTTGAAGTTTGTATTTCCGTTTGGGTGCAATGGTCGCTTTATTACTGTAGTCGACTCACTTTATTAGTTTTTTCGTAGTCCTATATAACTTTTTATATTTATAATACATTTGTTTAATATTATGTTTATCTTCTGTACCTAATTGTTTGTATGTGTTTTAGAAATTTTTTTTATTATTTATTTATTTATTTCTTCTATATAATGTTCGTGTAATAGTTTTTGTAAACTGATTTACTTATACCTGTAATTAATAGGAATGTATTTAACAACAATGAGTGTAACGCTTATGAATGTAGATTAAATATTTTAATTTACAATAGGTACTGTGTACAATTCCAAAGATTCAGATTTGGTGCTCCTGATTTCACTTCGTCGAGAAAATCCTGTAGGTACCCAAAGAGCAGGTAGTTTTATGTCAAAATTATTTCTTCTTAACAGGAAATACAGATATCTAATTTCTATATATTTAGAATTAAATACGTATTCGACGCGGTGTACTGAAATAAATCGGAAAAATACTGATCGCAGAAAATGAACCCGCGATTTTACCATTCCGTGGCTTGCTTTAAACCAACTGCGCTATAGCGGATTAGAAAATTCTAGTATGGGCCATTGAGTGTACTTTATGTATTTTTCAATGGCAGCTCTATACATCGCTAACTCTACGCCTACCCGCCCTACGCGCGTCGTCCACTCGCAACACAGATTCCAGCTTGAAAAGTGTGCGAGCGAGACAGCCCAGCGAGACCCTCTTGCCGTCCCGCTCGCACCCAAACTTGACGCATCAAGTTATTAGAGCTGCAATCAGTTGATTATAGTGTTGTTGCCAGAGTTTATTAGAGGAAGCACTCGAAAGAGGCATTTTAATTACAAATCACATAGTCAATGCGTGATAATCTATGTAGGTACGTTATGACTACTCCGGTGATGGAAAATATCGTGAGGAAACCTGCACACTGAGATAACCAGCGTGTGAAAAAACCAATGGCAAATCAAATTCAAATTCAAAATTATTTATTCTTGTAACAGGGTACGGTACATCAAGCACGTCAAATTTACAAATAATAAGTAAATACTTATTAAAAAAGTACTCTTTTTTAATAGCCTTTAGACTGTCCCACTGCTGGGCAAAGGCCTCCCCTCCTCCTTTCCATTTTTCCCTATCATAGGCGTCCTACCACCCTTTTTGGAAGTGGTCGATATCGTCCTTCCACCTACGCCTGGGCCTGCCTCGGCGCCGCTGTCCGTCTTGTGGCATTATTAATAAATCTTAATAACTAATTACATAGAAGTAAAATTGTTCAATCTTCCGATATCGTCAAGTTGGAAATATTTCTTGGGCGCATTGGCATATTCATTCTAATTATAAAAAGGATTGTTTCCGACTAACTTTTTCATTGTACGTTTGAACACTAAACATGGTAGCTCAGTTATTGCTAATGATAGCTTATTGTACATTGTTATTTTAACAGAGACTCCTTGTTTTATTGTTGTAGTCAGCCTTGTTCGTGGTACTAGAAGTTTGTCGTTATATCTTATGTTATACTGGTGTACTTCCTTACATCTCTTCCTTCTAACACAAGTATATATGCTTAATACTTGCGGTTGTTGGTACTTGGTGAAACTTGTAGTACATGATTAGACTTAAATAATCTACTGTTTGACGGGTTTTATTTATTTATTTATTTTATTTATTTAGAGAACCAACAGCTATTATTAAAACAAATTAACCATACTTAAGAATCTAAACATAAGCCAATATTTGTTTATAATTATCAAATACCTGAAGATGTGTAAACGAAACCGGTCGTAATTAATAAAATACAATTAAAACCCGTGAAACAGTATATTATTTAAGTCTTAAAAGGAGTGCCCCAACAATGTATATCCATATATAAGGTTGTAAATGATAATTTGATTTGTTTTAAAGTACTTACCGAATTCTCGAAATGTCAAATTCACAATATAGCGGATATTCGTATAATTAGGTTGAACCCAAAAAACCTTTCAATCGAATGTCTACAGGCAAAATAAGCACTTGGTGATTCTCCCCAAAATGTTATTTTTGCCCATTTTTTGTCCTCGATACAAACCTTGTGCCAGAAGCATTTATTTATTGTACAAATGATTATTTGGCACCAAAAAGTACGTCTGGAAAATATTTGAAATTTAAAAAAAGTGCCAGTGGTGGATAATGTCAAATTATACTTTTTGTCCTCCGAGATACAGGAACTTCCTAGTTCGGAGGTCAGCGTTTATTAGAACTAAGTTGTTGCTCACTAATTTTATTTAGTTTAATATAACATATGCTTAAGCTCCTACTGGTATATGGACTATGAATCCTTTGTAATATTACCGCACGAATAAACTTATTCTTAATCTTCTTATACTAAGAATGACATAATTTGGGTTTGGTCATTTTTGTTTCGCCTTCAAGCAACTTTTTAACATTTACCTATATTAGGTAATCTATATATATAAAAAGAAAAACCCTGACAGACTGACTGACTTATCAACGCAGCCCAAACCGTTGGGCCTAGAAGGCTGAAATTTTGCACAGGGTAATGAACCCTGTGCAAAATTTCAGCCTTCCCATCACCCACCCACAAAAATCCCATCTACATTGTATAATGATTAATGTCATTATACAATGTAGATGGGTTTTTTTCAAAATTCTCACAGGATAGGTAGTAATAAGGAATTTCAGGTAGTTGCTTCTTAATAGTATTTAGGTCCTCTTCTAGGCTGGAGCGTACTTAGCGCTCGCCCCCAAAACCCTGGTGAAGCTATAAAGATCACCAGCATTAGTCAGTCAGAAAAAAAAACATGTCTTCGCCCTGGATACCGTATTGTATTCGAAGGTCTATGGACCATACAGGGTCATACAGTTTCATATATGTACAGTACAGTGGAAAACACAATCATCTATAATCTGTGGAACTCTGTCTGGGTCAATGCCCACTAAGTATGCTTTATGCAAAATGCCCACTAAGTATGCTTAGTGGGCATTTTGTACTACCAGATTGTACAAAATGCCCACTAAGTCAGAGAGAGACAGAGACAGGCATTGACAAAGACAGAGTTCCACAGATTATAGATTAATATGTTTTCCACTGTACTGTACATATATGAAGCTGTATGACCCTCTTAAGGCAATATGAAGTCAATGAATTTTTAATTTGTTTGAAGAAATACATACCATCTATCACTTTGACAAGGGCCTAAGGTATGTGCAAGTTTTATACGTTTTGGAGACCTTTGAAGATTGCCTTAGATATGACCTAGTAAAGTAATAAAACATGTCCAATCAAATAATGGTTTTAGAAAAGAAAGTCCTGAAATAACTGTATAGGCCCCGAAAAGGCTGGTCGCTGGTTCGAATCCTGCAAACGGCAATTGTTTTACCTTTTCTAGACTTAAATTAGCATTATTGGGATTAAGGCGTTTACAGTTATAAAAGAAAGTCCTGAAATAAAACAATTGCCGTTTGCAGGATTCGAACCAGCGACCAGCCTTTTCGGGGCCTGGAGCCCAATTCCACTGTTTTACAACGTTTGAAGTTCTTTTCGTATTCTGCTAACACATCTTCGCTTTTCTGACGAAAGGGCGTAACTGAATTTTGCAAAAAATAAAAACGTATACAAGTTACATCAGGGTATATGTGGCAGAAAAGCGACGACATATGAGCGACAGATCGATCTTTGACTTGACCGAAATGTAATGTTAATCGAACGGTTCGTGTGTACTGTTCTGACACACAAAAAACGAAAAATCAATTAGTTTAGTTTATATTGAGATTACGTTGTATTAGTAGAATCGGGTTCCTGATCTATGAATAAAGGCGAGTCACTTCTCTAGATTTGAATTTTCGCTTCGCATAGCGTAAATATTATTTCAACGTGAAACGTTACGTAGGTACCTACGACTCGATTTCCATACAAGTCATTATACACATCCATTGTTTATGGCATTGTTTTATGGCTAGGGCCATAGTATTTTGGTATTCGTACCGAGCTTTACTTATGTATTAAAAATACATAAAATAATAAATTTTTCATTCTTCACTTTTCTGCATTATACTGCCGGTAACCTATTAATCATTCTTCTATCACCTAGGTTGCCTGGAAGAGATCGCTCTGAGCGATAAGGCCGCCTTTGTACACTTATTCTATGTTTTCTTTCCCATATAAATATCTTGTGTGCAGATTTAATCTATCTATCATTCATGTCGTATTTTTCGTGCAATATTTTACTAAACATCTGGTGGTAATACCAGATTAATCGTATTGTTGTACTGTCACAAATTCAAAAATTTATAGCAACTTATTTTACTAAAAGGTTTATTAAGGCACTTGGACTTCGGAGGTTTTCATACAAATATTCAAACCTGAAAAATAATCATAATATTTAAGGTTCTAAATCGTATTATTTTCTATTGCTGGCAGTAAAACAGCATGACATGGCATACTAACAATATTTCAGTAAAACATTCCAAAAGTACAACATGAATACAAAAAATACAACATGTAAAACATAAAAATATATATTATACATATAACTATGTGATGCGCCAAATAAATAATATAAATATACAACATGTAAAATAATTTGTATGGAAACAGAGTCGTAAAATTGCACGTATAAAGATGTGCATTTATTAATTAATGTCTTCTATAGATCTGTGAGTGAGTTTGGTGCTGGATACGCTACGAAGAGGGGAGACAAATTCCGCAAGGATCGCGTTCGAGTGGCAGCCACGCGGGAAGAGAAAACCAGGCCGTTCTGTCAACACACGTGGAGGTGAACTAAAGGCAGCAGGGTTGAGCTGGAGTGAAGCTAGGAAGGTGGCACAGGACAGAGCGGCGTGGAGAGATCTTGTGGAGGCCCTCAGTACCTCCGGGGTACCATAGGAAGACAACAACAACATAGATCTGTGAGATTTAGTGCGCATGAGATAAAAATAGAACAAGAATAAATTATCATTTCGCTCGGAAAACCTTTGTAAGCAAAAGTCTAATGATTATGATGATGTCTCAAGCTTAAGACAGTTACTCCACCGAGGGCGATTTTCGTGGACGATATCGTCGTTAGAAAATCGATTGATGCTTTGGCTGATCGATGGTTACCGGTCGATAAAACAATCGATCATCGATCAATAGTCGATCGACCACACGAAAGTAATTTCTGTCATCAATGGATGAGTGATCTCTGGCACTCAGGGGATGCCAGAAAATCAGCGCCGCAGTGCTAAAAGCGCTACGGGAACAGGGTAAGGCAGTCCCCTTTTTCCGGTGCTGCACGCCACTTTCATCAAACTTAGTTACTTTTGCTTATTTATTTGTTTTTGTAATATATATGTTTAATATTATTTTTGTCTTATGTACCTAGGTGTTTATATGTGTGTGTCGGAAATAAATAATCTTTCTTTCTTTCTTTCTAGATAAAAATCGAGCAATCAAGCAGATCGATTTGGTGCAGAGAGAAACTGTCGATCGATGTAATTGCATTGGATTCCCTCGAGTTTTGAGTACTAAAATTTAAAGACGACGAAATTTAAAAAAATTGGTACACTATCTCTGCCTATCCCTCAATGTGAACCGTGAACATTGTATGATTTTTTTAACGTCAAGTCTGTTGGTTGGTCATATTTTTTCCTTTCATAGTTCTGAGGCGCTGTCTACCGCGGCGAAGTGTTCCGTCCATCTCCGAACGCCCTGTGAATGGAAATAATAACGATGTGTCCGAGCATCCTGTAGTTACGACCGTCCTGAAATATTATTACACTTAATTCGTTCAGTTCAGAATTAGACCGTTCATGAAAGAGTGGCTAGTAAGTACTGGACAACTTGATAGATGACGCAAAAGAAGGAAAAATAAAAGTAGGTAGGTATATATGTAAAGTAATGGTGTGCATCTTAAATCCCAATAAGGTATATATAGGGTATGTAGGATATAGGGAGCGTCGGTGATCTAGTTGTTAGAACGCCGGACTCTCATGCGGGAGGTCCGGGTTCGAAACCATGCAATGCCATGTACCAATGAGTTTTTCCGATTTTTTCGATTGAACATCGTGAGGAAACCTGCATGTCTGAGGAAATGAAAAGTTTCCGAAGGCGTGTGAAATCCACCAATCAGCACTGGACCCGCTCGGTGGATCATGGCCCGTACCCCCTTGTGCAAGGCGAGGCCTGTGCTCCAACAGTGGGGACATTAATAGGCTGATGATGATATAGGGTATGTGCAGTAGATTATGTATTTCATGACTTGAAATTACTAGTAACGAAAAAAAAGTAATTACAAAAACGATAAAAATCCATATCGATTACTCTGAATGCTGCCTGTTTCGGTTTTTGACGAAATTTTCAGGATATAGGTTCTACTCTAGGTACTTATCTGTCATGCCACATTTTTTCAGATGCGAACTAAAATTTCATCCAGTATGTAAGTATATTCACCTGCCAATAACATGGAAAATGGAGCGCTACGAATCTTTATCTTAGAAAGCCTTCTACACTTTTAAAAACGAAATGAAGGTATTTCGAATAAACCATTGTGAAATCTATTAAAAGACAATATAATATAACTGTCAGTTTTAATCAATAAAGTTCCATGGCGTTAGTGCCATGGCGGGAGGGAAGGTGTCTGCTGTGGGACGCCACGTGCGTTAGTACGTTTGCGGCCAGCCATGTCAGACGCACGACACGAACGGCCGGGGCAGCAGCCGAGTTTGCAGCGGGCAAAAAACGGGATAAGTACTCCGCTCTCCAACAGAACTACCTGTTCGTCCCGTTCGCGGTGGAGACAACGGGTTGTTGGGGGGAGGAGGCGAAACAATTCGTGGCAGAGATTAGCCGTCGCCTCAGGGAGAGGGGTTGTGACCCTCGCTCCGGGTCGTACCTGGTGCAAAGGTTGGCCGTAGCGATACAGCGCGGTAACGCCGCGAGCGTTATGGGCACCTTTGCACCGGGGACGACAAGGGGCGGGCTATTTGATTGACGATAATTAATTCATTTTTGGAAAATTATTATAATTATGTTAAGTTGACATTATTTGTTATTTTATTTTATTATATTAAATAAGTATATTAAATGTAAATAAACTTAACTTTTCAAAATAAAGTTCCACGATATTTGAAAATTAAAACGGAATGTTCATAAAAACAATTGTAGGTACCTACACTAAAACATACTGATTAATATTAATTTTCAAATGTCGTAGTTTTATACGTCTACTAAACCTACGCACACCTCCGTAAACTCCACCTACGTACCTCACAATTCGTACAAACAGCGACATATTATATCCTAATTCAAAGAGTACAAATATTAACCACCGCCTTAACGAATCACTGCGCTCTAAATTACTCTCTTATCCAAAATCTACATTTACAATTGTCCGAGAAAATTCGCATGATATTGTTAATATTTACCTACAGTCCCTCGGGAATTCTCGGGATTCGCCCAGTGTCGTATAATGCATGGTAATTGTCTAACGAAACTTTGGGCGACTGGTAATTTTTCCCACCATTCCGGAAAAGTCCACAATTTTCGGATAAAGTTCGCAAGTTAGACAATAAAACGAGAATAAACTCTACATTTACATAAACGTTTATAGCTTACAATAGGAGCCAGCTATGGTACAGCGAATTACCCTTCACCGATAGAACGTTTCGCCGAAAACACTCTTAATCGAAGGTTACTTTTACGAAGAAATCATTCATCGATGGGTGCTTTACCGAAACCATTGTTAATCGAAGGTTACTTTTACGAAGAAATCATTCATCGATGGGTGCTTTACCGAAACCATTGTTCGCCGACGGTTGATTTCTCGAAAACAATCCGAAGTCAGTAAGTGGGGACTGTATGTCTATTAGTGGGGACTATTAATTTATGTTTTATTTTATTTTGTAAAAAAAGTACCTACATAATATTTATATTAATCGATCTATTTTGTACTTAACTTTAGAGCATTCCAAAATCCTAATATACAAATTGACTGCAGCCACTAATACAATAAAATGGACTCCGACAAAATATTCCAAAATAAGTATAAAATAAAACATAAACAATATATCTATTTTAATTTTATGCATATAATGAGAAGAAAAATTATAACCAACTAAATTATAGATATACAAATTAATAAAAATCAAAGAACTGCTTGGTACAAGAAAAAGAAATTTACTGCTTATTTTTGATATAAAGAATGTGGGCCAATCCTCCTAAGAAAGATTTGATGTCTATGTCAGTTTTTTATGACAAGTGTGTTTGTAATCTAACATCATATTCAAGCTGTGCATTACGTCTGCGCTTTGGCATAGGCTCTGAGGAATTGATTCGTTGGATAGCACATTCTGTATGTTTTTGCTCTTTAGCAAATTCAGTAATTGTTTTATATATGTTCCATTTCTTTCTATGGAGGAGTGTGTTCCAGCGTTCGTGCCAAGATTCTAGTGCATTTTGTGTTCTTGGAACAGAAAGTGTGCGATTGTATACTGACCACATAGCAGGTGGAAATAATGCCGAATTTCTTTTTACCGTTACAACAGTGCCAGTAGGTGTCTGCATTGGAAGTGATCCATTGACATAATATTTATTAAACCAATGTGCAATCCCAGCAGCTTCTGGCGGTAATATTTTATCTTGAACGATTCTGAATGCTTCCGGTATCTCAGTGGGCTCAAGAAAAGCAAGCGCAAATAAGTGTCTAATTCTGTGTGCAAACGAGAAATCTTCAGTGTATCGCTTTGCGAGACTCTCTTACTGGACATGACGCCAAATAATTTGGGTCAAATGGAATAAGCAAAGCTTGTGAGTACATTCTGGGAACTGTCGTTTGACGGCATTGATCACCGCTACCACAAAATCCGTCAATATGTTAGCTGGTGACAAATGTATTTTTAATGTATTGATCACGTACCTTTTCAAAATCTCCATAAATAACAAATAACATCTTTCAGTCTTATGTGAAAGTAATGCATATACCATAGATAGAAATTTTTTGGACCTCCTTCTGTTCCCACTAAGACATGAACTGTAAAAAAATTACAGAACGGAGTAGGGCAAGTTGAAAATGTTCCGTCCATTATCCAGCATTGTGCACTATTCAGAAGCTTAAAATTAGCTTTAGTACAAAAGACAACAACACTTTCACCGTTACAGGTGTAATGGCCGATCAAAAATTGCTTTCCAATAGTCTTAGCAAGATGATGTGGTACATGAAATTCTTCAATTGTTTGCGGTATTTTAGGAAGTCCTTTATTTCTAGATCGCTGCACAATCATTCTACAAGCTGCTTTATTTGGCAACTGAGGGGCACTTGTGCTGGATACGTCTTTTAAGCAACGATTTACTATTTGTGACGGATTGGCCAGTCCTTGCATTGTAAAATGCTCTTTATAATATCTTCAAGTGGATATATAAGTAGGTACTCTTTAGTTTAATCTTTGAATGAATGACACTATATACGAGTATTATATGTTACATATTTCTTAGGCAGTTGGTCCGTTGGTCTTATAAATAGTAGTTATACTTTTTCTTTTGGTTGTTGGTTATAATTTTTCTTCTCATTATATGCATAAAATTAAAATAGATATATTGTTTATGTTTTATTTTATACTTATTTTGGAATATTTTGTCGGAGTCCATTTTATTGTATTAGTGGCTGCAGTCAATTTGTATATTAGGATTTTGGAATGCTCTAAAGTTAAGTACAAAATAGATCGATTAATATAAATATTATGTAGGTACTTTTTTTACAAAATAAAATAAAACATAAATTAATAGTCCCCACTAATAGACATACAGTCCCCACTTACTGACTTCGGATTGTTTTCGAGAAATCAACCGTCGGCGAACAATGGTTTCGGTAAAGCACCCATCGATGAATGATTTCTTCGTAAAAGTAACCTTCGATTAACAATGGTTTCGGTAAAGCACCCATCGATGAATGATTTCTTCGTAAAAGTAACCTTTGATTAAGAGTGTTTTCGGCGAAACGTTCTATCGGTGAAGGGTAATTCGCTGTACCATAGCTGGCTCTTACAATAGAAGGTTAATTTCGAAAATAAAATGAAATGGTTCGTCACCGGTTTTAATAAAAATATTAAGCAAATTTACAGTACTATTAATAATAAAACACTAAAATAAAACTAAAGCTAAAACTAAACTAAGGCTAAGAAAACTAAAGATAAAAAAATTGGGTTAAGTCCCCCACATCCGGCAATGTACCCAAGAGACTGGCTGCGTTGCCCCGTTGGATAGCTAAGCTAATCCGCTGGGCCAAATAGGAGCCAGATCTTGGGTCTTTTGACGCGTCGACCAGGCGCTTTGCGAGGTCCTTGAAGACGCGGTGCGCTCCCGGGCCCCAGGGTCCCAATGTTTCAACCCCAAACGGCTCAAATATGTAAATACACTAATCGAATAACTTTTATATTATTTACAAAACTATGTAAATAAAGCATACGTAGGTAAACAAATTAAAATTAATACTTACTGTAGATAGAAGTTAACGAAATATTGTTTCATTATATTATTTTATTCAGAACTTTTTATTACAATTTTATGGAAATTGAATAATGATTAATAAACTAATAAATCTACCCAAACTTATATCACAAAATTACGTTTGAATAAACCGTACAAATTCCCCTTACAATATATTCCCTTTCACCCAATGAAACTATTCTTCTTCACTATTGTTAGGAAGCTCACGGTTCTTCACCGGCTCATCCCCATCTTTAGTCTTCTTCACCATGTCCACAAGATCCACCTTCTTCATCGTCACCCTCACCAAATCTTTCAAAATCTTCTTTATGTCCTCATCTTGCGAGATGAGGCTCTTAATATTTTCCCTCGTAAAGCCAAAATCCCTCCGTCCTCCAATCGGTGGTTGCAGTAGTGGTGAATCCATGTCAAGTTTCGGCTTTATCTTCCGCTTCTTGCCTCTTTGGATCAGTTGTGGTTGCACGGGGTTCATGGGCGGCTGTCTCGGCTGCGAAGGCATTAACATTGGGGACTGCATTGGCTCTAACATGCTCTGCATCTGCATCTGCATTGGCTGCATGTTCTGTCGTCCCATGAAGGGTTGAGGGGCGCTACAATCGCAGCACATGGAACAGCACATCTTTGGACACGCACATTCCGGTTGCCTTGCAGCCAATGGTTCTGGTCGAGGCGGGGGTTCCGTAGGAGGTTCCTTCAGCTTGTGCTTACAGTCCTTATAGTAGAGAAGATTCTCGATGCTCTCGTCCGATGAAGAATGATGCTTCTTTGTGATGACTGTTGTGATTTGCAGGGTTATTATTATCTGAAACATACAAAGGAACTCTTTACTCTTCTGTGTGAAAGAAAGAAAAGAAAGCGCTTTTGTTTTTGTTTGTCCTGTCCCTTCCACCGTTAAAACAAAACGTTCCATAATAACATTTTGACATCTTGAGTTGATGCCCTTTCAAATCATGCACAGCCGAGGTGGCCCTTTAGAAGCCTATAGTCACCTATACCTATATTAACACATTATGAACCTCCATCTCATGTTCTAACCTACCTACCACCTCCCAGGACATTTCAGCTGCATTTACATCTAACCCATTATCGATATGTAAAGTAATAATTCTCTCACCATTCCAAGCACTTCCATTACAGCTGCAGCTCATTATAATTTCCCATTAAACCCGCTCTCTCGCGTTATCGACGCAGCAATGGGCGAAGGAAATCGCTTGCACCTTTTGTTTTGTAAACACTGCACTATTCATTTGTTTCGTAGATCGTGCTCGTTTGCGTAATCCCTGATTCGGTTTCTTGTTTGAAAAAGAAGAAGATTAAAATTTGATGATGTGTCGTTTTGAGACTTCAGAGTTAAAACATGACGTGCCATATGTTAACAGTCCCCATACAAAATTGTTTAACATTTAAATCTATTGTTATGTGACCCAACAAAAGAGGCATGTACTCCTTGGTAGACACTTGGGGTCCCCAGCGCGGAGGCACTGATGGACTTCACAATCTTTGAGGAGGTCGAATTCGAGGATTAGTGGCAGTTCCTTCTTTCCGTCATTATGTTAATATTGAATAAGTAATGGATTTCCGCAAAGCAACACCTGACTCCATTAAATATTATAAAAATGTTCTGATTTGCCCCTCAAATTACGGCAAACGATGTTATACTCCAGGAGTGGTTTTCAACAATAGGAGATAATCCTGCAATGTTTTACTACTAGAGGCGCCACTAGCACAATGGTACGTAGCCAATACGTTCCCAAATCTTTTTTTTTACCCTTCAAATTCGCGCCACGCTGTCTGAACAGATTTTTTAGGTCTGGTATTTTGAAATGGCCATATGATGCCATGATATCATCACAATTTACTATAGCTTTAAGAAAATTAAATTAAATTAACCCAAATAATGATAAAATTGAGATATTTTCAAAAATAACGTTTCGTTTTGCTTATCTGTTTACGGAGTTTACTCCATCTACGCATCTACATCTACATTTATGTCCTATTTCGATGCACATGATTACCCCTGGTCCCCCCCACGTGCAAATCCAACACAATATTGGGATCTTTATTTATCTGTGGATACACAATACCTTTTCCTGTAAGCTCGCATGTAATATTTAACCTTTCAAATGGAAGGTAAGTAAGTAATTACAAACCGCGAATGAAAGGGACAATAATATGTAAGCCGCCTAAAGAGGAGCAGGAAAGTACTTCATAGACCCGAAACCAGGATTTTTTTAGATTAGTCTAGTAAGCCGAAAAAATAATTTCTAGGGGTTCGGCCCGGTACGTGCCGGTGTACTGTACTGTATGTAATAAAAATTGACGAGGACCTCAGAATAGGCAGCAACAATCCTTGTAACAACAAGACTAAAACAGCAACATTAATAGAAATTCCCACACATAACAGCGTTAATGTTGCCATTTTTGACTTGTAATTTCAAGGATTGTTGCTTCGTGAAATAGGGCCCTGGTTACGGCCCTGGTAACCCAACAAAATGTACTCATTTAATTTACAAGATGTGTCACACGCAATTGGTTTCGCGTCAAATTTTACCTAACAAAGGTACTGTCGCGCTCACAACTTACTTACTCCGCTGGCGCAGCGACCCGAAGTGGATCTTGGCCTCCGATACCAAAGAGCGCCATCGCTCTCTCTCCTGCGCAGTCTCGAGCCAGTCAGGCGCTCGGAGCTCCCGCAGATCCTTCTCCACTTCATCGCGCCAGCGGTATCTGGGACGTCCGACCGTCCGTCGCGCTCACAACAACAACAAATTATTTTGGGAAAATAGAATCAACCTGAATATTTTGATATGTTAACATAAATGAACTTCTGGTTAATTGCTGTAAATTATTTTCGAGGTAGCTTTTTAAATGCTTTCTAGCTCCTATAAACATAATACATACTTACCACCTTCTCTATCCTGACATCGATAACCGCCATCATCGTTCAAGAAAATAACTGCTCTCCTCTAAGTGACCAGGGAACTGGACATTCGGGGAACTGGATATTCGGGGAATTGGACATAACGCCCATGATCCCTCCTTTAAACTTTATTAATATCTAGGTATTCTTTTGGCGAACTATAACTACCAGCTGACTCGAAATCTTCAAAGTCAACTCAATCTAACCACTTATAACTCTTGTCTAAAACGAGAGTCTGTTGCCAACATGAAGATAGTGAGTACTAATAAGCGAAATCGATACAGCACGCACAACACTAGCGCGCAATCGAATTTTCCCATCACTATTATTAGAGTTTGACATAAGCTTGTAAAGTAAAATACCGCCGAATACTAAAAATATGTGTTTTCCTTTATAATATCAGCCTGACGCCCCAGATCAACCCAACAGTACTGTAGGGTTCACACACGTACATTTTTATATTGCTTAGTCAACAACCTACTTTAGTCGCGACTCGTGTAACTAATTTTAAACATTTTTACTGAGAGTGCAGTAAGAACTGACAGAGAGAAGTCGCCACCGATAGTAAATGTTACAATTATTATTTCATTATACGTTCTACATTACTTTAAAGTGATCTTTCCCTGCTGCGCTCTCAACGACTAACTTGAACTATCTACAACTCTTTGCAACTGAACTTATTACTCAATTGACCATAAAAATCTGTGGAGCGACTTCCAACTCTAACTACATCATCTGCAGCAGCAGCTCAACTATAACTACAACATCTGTTCTAATGTACAAAACCGTACAAGTACCTACCTAAATCTATTTACTTTTTTGAAAATGCATCAAAATACTCATAGATAATGTTAGTTACTAGGTCATCGAGAGTACAGTTATTATCATACATAACAACGCCTGCCGCCCAAAGCACGGCTGATAGGCAACTATAACAAAAAATAATAAAGCACATATCAAACTTTATCTAAGTACTTAATGCATGTTCACTTCAACTGAGTATGTGCTCAAATGATCAATATTAAACAACGATTACTTTGTGATAACAGACTGAATCGAGTCCAAACTAAGAAAGGCAAAATGTGCTACGTTACGACTCGATTTCCATACAAATTATTTTAATAAGCTTTTAGAGGACAGGAGCATTATAGAGAGCTAACTTTTGAACCAAACGATAGCCAGCAGAGATGTGTGAAGGCAGCAGTGATTCCCCTAAAAAAATATTCATTAGGTACCTACCTACATAATAAATAACTTTAATGGCAAAGAAAATCAATTCTCAATATCCAATAGTTAAGGGCAGTATCGATGGCGGAACTAGAGCCACAGTAGCGTCACTCCCAAAAAAAACGGGGTGGGTAGAAGTCTTGGCTACTACACGCTTGTGAATTCGATGAATCTTGTCGGACGGTCGGTGTTGGCACTTGTCAACTGTGTATTTTCTGTCTCCTCAGGATCATCCACGTCCATAGGCACCATATTCGAGTCGATCGAAAGCATTTGGGCCGAGGTAGAGAGAGGGCTGCGAACTTAAAGACGTAGAATTTCGTATTCAGCGCTGAATATCTTGGCGAACCTGATTCAAGCTGGTTTAATTTTCTTGAGCTTCTTCCTTCTTTAAACGGTAGCGGCGATCCCTCTCCGCATCCGAGAGTGGTTTTGATCGGTCGCAAATGGGATTATACCTTTTTATTTTGTTCTTCCTTGTTTTCGGTCTCGGCATTTTATATTCTAATCGTCGCTACAAATTTGTTCATATTGCAAATTTATTTTATTCGGTGTCAAAATATCGGCAATACTTTAGTCTATAGAATACAGTTTAATTAGTCCCAAACGGAGAAGTAGTTTGGTCGCTAGCTCGCCTCTGAGTGAGCGGCGACCGCGCCTCGACATATTTTCAAAGCCTTCTTCCGGAAGGTATGACGCCGGTGGTTATTAATATTATTTTTTGAAGCGCATATTATTGTATTATCGCCGAATAGATCTTTTAGATGGTATAAGTATTATTTTTGTATTTGCTATAGTTTAGAAGTACGAAGACGACGAAAGTACATAAAAAACCTAAGAATGCCTCCCCGGAAAAAAACCTAAGATGTTCATCAAATTCGCATCAATAAATCATTCCGCCTGAAATTCTTCTTTATTACTCGAATAATTTCTACTGTCTACTTCTTGGAGTGGTGCTAGTTTCACTCGACTTGAGCCTTAATACCTACTTAACAATTTTGACCAAGCAATGAATAACATAAGTAATTCTAGTATGTTTCAAGACACGATAAGATTAAATAAAAAATATTTCTCCAACAAATCGCAGTTGTCACCGAATGTACTGATACTTATTTACATAAGTGTAGACTGTTAAAGCCGGGAGTTTCCAAATCGAGCTCTTACTGAAGATTACCAATCTATCACGGTATCTGGCTGGGGAACCTTCACATCAAATTCAGAGTTATTTTTTACATGTAAATTAATTATATTTTTCCAATTCATTTATGACTATATTCATTTAACCTCAATCTCACCTGATGGTAAATGACGATGAGGTCGAAGATGGTGCGGGCTTAGTATACACGTTAGTTGTTTTTTATTATTATTAAATATGCAGAACAGACGAGCAAACGGGCCACCTGATGGTAAGTGGTCACCGTCGCCCATAGACACCTCACCTCACTTTATTAATATTGGAGGGTTTTTGATGCGCTACTAACCCTGAGTACTAAGATGGATTGCCTCATGTGCCGGAAATTACGCTGTCTCTCTTACCCTTCAAACCGAAACACAGAAATGCAAGCATTTCTGCTCCACGGCAGAAATAGATAAGAGGGTGGTACCACCCCAGGAGATCCTTCACTTTAGGATCTACCACTACCAATGTTGTTACTGGCTCTTCTTTAAAAACACATCAACGCCGAAATGGAGAAGAAGCGGGTTCAAATGCCGCTCATGACAAAATTCATAACACATGCAGGAAAGATCATGCGCCCTTAGAATCATGCTAAATCATGCGTTATTAGACGAGACTATTTTTTTTTCATCCAAGTTTTTACACCTTTTTAAACATTAAGCAAAGATATTTGGCGAGACTTCACATATAGTCCAGTCAGTGAATGGCCCAAAAGGGGTGTAGGATTATGCTTCTATGCATGAAGAAAAGAAGGCAATGTAGAGTGCGTTAGCAGGGACCTAAGCTATTCCTTCAGAAACTTGTTCAGGGTACTTACAAGTTTCGTTTGCGTCCGACATACTTTTTCTTGGGGGTTTATATTCAAAGAAATGTTACAGTGTTAACAGTTTATTTCGACTCAAATGCGTCTACGCCTGAAGTTGTACGCGGCCATCTGTTTCTTCTTGAACTGCTGCACCTTGTCCAACACTTTCTTGTACAGCGGTAGGTTGTACATGCTGTGCTCGTATTTCTTGCCCTTCTTCTCGGCCAGGTTCAGGCAGTAGTAGTACCACCAGGGGAGGAGGAAGTACCTTCGAAATATAACATAAATGCCTGGGCTACACGCGTCCGGTTCCACCCCGGTTCGGTTCGCAGCAACAAATCACATGCGTTCCGCAATTGAAGTCAGCGCTTCGTAATCGGATGCAGCTAACAGAACTGGGGCTGGAACCGGACGCGTGTAGTCCAGCCCATACCCGCGCGATCGACATAAAAGAGATCAGTCGACCACGTCAAATCGATCTAACCGATTTCATTTTGATTGTTCGTTGACAAATCGACTCCCGCGTGCGATGTCGATTGCTGATCGAATTTCGATTTATTGTTGATCGATTTTCATCCTGTATCAGTCGGTCAGCCAATCGATCTACGTCGATCGATACAACATACGAGTTTCGGTCGCGGGTTTTCCATTTATTAGATTTCTGGTATAAAAAGAGACTAAATTACGAAAGTAATAAACTTCTTGCATATGCATTTGATTTACTTTTAATCGCTGCAGTTTTAAAACGTAGTAAGTAGGTACATTGATTTTATATAGCCCTTATTGCGCGCAATCTGAACTAGAAATGAAATTGGAAACTGGTAAACACTTTCCGGCCGCACTATACTTATCCATTTCGCTAAACAATTGACTCACCGCGAGCATTCGTTATGCGAAGTTTGGTTAGCGAGCATTCGGTGTTAGCAAATTCTTTCGCGAGCAAAACTTCTAGCATTTGTTCCGGTTATTCGTTTTAACGTACTTACCATATGTGCTCGAGTTTGCTACGCGAGCAAACGCTTGCGCAACAAAGTAATTGAATGCTCCCGGTGAGTACATTCCTCGATGTAAATCAGCCATAACATCCTGTATAAACCTACCTGTCAGCCGGACCAAGCTTCATTTCAGCGCAGAACCTGGAACTGGGCACCTTAAAGTTTTTCGCGTCGTCTTTCGTCATGGGGGGCAAGATTATTG
Organism: Hofmannophila pseudospretella; assembly: GCA_947369225.1. NCBI lineage: Eukaryota > Metazoa > Arthropoda > Insecta > Lepidoptera > Oecophoridae > Hofmannophila > Hofmannophila pseudospretella. Next base: position 2,661,201 of record OX376321.1, on the reverse strand, counting down.
GGCCCCCACCCTTTATGGGAGGCACCCAGGGGGATTCCAACATGGGGTTGGACTTCCTCGGCCGTTCTAAATAAGAGTTGGAGAAGTAGGACGGGCTGAAGGCTGTCGCTTCTAGTATTAACAGATACGAAACGAAGATGGGGATGTAGATCTAGAAAAAAATATTATGGATTCAGTACAGTGTAGTACTTAACTATACGATAAGAAGAAGGTGGAGAATGTCCACTTCTTAAAATTTCAAGTCATGAACATAAACACACTTCAATTCATAAACATTTCGGAAATATATTTCTAAAATATTTTTCCGAAATGATCATGAATCATGATCACTCCCCAATTCACTTTAAGAAAAGACCCGAATAAACTATTCTATAATTTTTAAAATTCAATTAAGATTTTTCAATTCCTGAACTAATTCACACAATGTACTTATATTATCGGAAAATATCCACTCTCCAGGAACTGTCTATTTCCTAGATATCCTCTAATAATCATCTAATGACCATATTCCTCATTGCTGAGGGTCGTGATCATTCTAAGGAATTAATCACATAGAACGACTCTCGTGGCAGATTTAATGGGGTGGTTTATGGCAAACCACCGTCTTCTACTTTCAGATTGATAATGTTACAGGTAAAATCCGGGAATAACCCCAGCGGCACTTCGACCCTTGAGGATCTTTTGTGCTTTCCCCATTTTACACACTGGTTTTTTCAGTGTTAAGGTTTCCTCACAATGTTTTCCTTCACCGTCAGAGCAGGCTGTAAATGTACGTAAATCTTTCGAAAAAAACGAAAAACTAATTGGTACATAGCATTGCCTGGTTTCGAACTCGGGACCTCCCGCAAGTCCGACGTCCTAGCCACGAAGCCACCGACACTCTCGGTTGGTTGGTTGCGCCTATTACATATAATACTTACTACTTAAAATGCCTAAATTCATAATGTAAACTTACAACGTCGAAACTTAAAAATATTAAGGAACGTGTTTTTTTTTATACTTCTTACTTCGTTTATAAATTGTTGTAAGCTCCAAATATTACAAAATGTTTACTCATTTAATTTAATCTTCTTAAACAGATCTTATTTTTAAATCGACAACCCCTTTTAGAATCACTCAAGTGAAATATAAGATTGTAGAGCCCTCGTAGGGACTTAGGTACTTTGATGAGTACATAAAGAAATGTTTTATAAAAAAGGTAAGTATGGAATGTTCTTCTTCTCATAGTTAGTGGTCAACATTTTGTCAGAGTCGTTCAGGCCGCCGGTAGGATGCTGACATAGAACTGCTTTAGAACTACAGCAGCCGGGACTCTGCGTTATGGAAATTCAAATGGAAATGTGCTTGGGGTCACCCATCCTAGATCTTACCGTGCCCAATGTTGCTTCATCATCATCAGCAGCCTTCTCTAGTCCACTGCTGGACATAGGCCTCTCCCAGGGCGCGCCATTGAGCCCGATCTTCGGCTCTTCTCATCCAGTCGCTGCCAGCCACCTTACGCAGATCGTCGCTCCATCTAGCAGGGGGGCGTTCCACACTACGTTTGCCCAAACACGGTCTCCGCTCCAGAACTCGTCTACCCCAGCGGTTGTCGGTTCTGCGACATTTGTGACCGGCCCACTGCCACTTCAGCTTGCTAATCTTATGAGCGATGTCAATGACATTTATTCTATGCCGGATCTCCTCATTTCGGATTCGATCCAGCAGAGATACTCTTTCCATAGCACGCTGAGCGACTTTCAATTTGTGAACCAGTCGCACCGTCAGTGTCCACGTTTCGGCTCCGTAGGTCATTACTGGTAGGACGCACTGGTTAAAGACTCTTGCATTCCCTCTCATGGATAAAAATCCATGAGAGGGAATGCCATAATCGCCACGCCTAGGCCTGCGGGTTGGCGATCGCAGTAGCCGGGTCGCTTGCCCCGATGACGCTGCTGCCCGTCATCGTGCTTCTGGTATTTTGACCCAGCCAGAATTTGAGTGGTTATACCGCCACTAGTCGGTCATGTTAATGTTGCTTAAGTTTCACGGTCAAATAATAAATAGGATTTCCGTACCTGCATTTTATAGATTGGAAATACATTCCCTTATCGTGTTCACGGTGCCACCATTCGCAGCTATATGCATAAAATAAAAGTCCACTAAAATGTTTATTGCCATAAGAAGTTTTCAATAATTATATACAGAGGAAAAGATATGGCCAAATTTTGGAAAATATTGCCTAATTTCAAACTATAAATAAATAGGAATATAAATTGCCGGTAAACAAGAAATTAACTACTTGCCTATAGTTTAATATTTTTTCTTTGAATTAAGTATACAGGGTGGAGAGATGGGACAGCAGTAAAAGCAGCTACCAGAACGGTTGTAGCTAAAGAAAACATTCTTAAGAAACCTTCTAAGGAGAAGGTTCTCTCGGAGTTTTTTAGAACTACATTCGCGACCATAACACCTTGATTATGATCTACAACGCCTTGTGCCAATCCATACTCTCCTACTGCATTCCTGTCTGGGGAGGAGCTTCCAAGATTGCTTTCTTGCAGCTTGAAAGGGCTCAACGTGCTGTCCTAAAAGTAATGATGCGTAAACTCTACAGATATCCCACCACACTACTGTACACCGACTGCAAGGCCCTTACAGTAAGGAAACTGTTTGTCTTGCGAGCTGTAATGCGCAAACACGTCTCGCTTCCCCTAATCCCCATCGCTGGTAACAAACGACGTAGAAATCGACCGTGTCCCCAATTAAAAAACAGAACGGCGATCGCATTCCAGCATCTACAATCATTAAGTGCCAGGTTGTACAATAAAATAATCGAACACCTTGATATCTATCCACTAAATAAAAATAATTGTAAAGTAAAACTTAATAGATGGCTACTTTCTTTAGATTACGACAAAACTGAGGCTCTAATCTTATAACATAAAATTTTACACACTAAACTCATTACGTTCTTTAGATTATTAACACTTAACTTCCCACACTCACACACCCATTCACCCTACACTACATATGCACACTTACATCACTCATACTCACTCTTACCATTATCTTTACTTAATTTAATTCCTTTATGATTAAATTTTCCAAATTCCTTTTAGGTTAAGAATATAATTTATAATTTGCTTGCACAGAAAATGCGACGGAATCCCAACTTACAAGATACAGGTTTTCGACCTAGTTTGTAAGTCGGAGGTCCTTTTTTTGTGTGCCCTGTAATAAGTAAATAAACTTTTTCAATTATTTTTTTTTCATTTACATTACAAGTACCTAATAGCAAGAAAAAGCACGTTAACTTTTTATGGTGTCAATAGATCCTGTTTAAATTCTGAAAGTAAAAGTGTGATTATAATAAGTGTTTTATAGCAAATTATAAAAGTGAATAATATAAACAGTTTCCTAGTTTTATTGCTAAAGTAGTCCCGAAATCACGATCCCTCAGAGGAAGTCTTTACAGAACATATATACCCTACAGTCGCCATTATAAAAATAAAAATGTTTACTCACGTAATGGTTCAGTGTTTTCTAAATTTCTGGTGAAAATTATACATGGATAACGAGCTCCTATGGGCAATCGTAAAAAATACTTTCGAATTTTCAGAAACCCTTTTACGAAAGTTATTCAACCATACAGGTATTATTTTACCTTTATTCGGCTCAAGCATACTCGAGTGCCATTTTACAAATAAAAGCAATCTCGCAGTCCCAATACAAATATTTCTGTAGGCGTTTTGATTAACATACAATAAAAATCTACTGAACTGTATGTAAAAAAATCCACCAGTATATTAAAATATATCCACGGACATTTTTTATTGTATAAGAATAGAGAAACAAATAAATTGCCAATCTAGGAGGGCCATACCACCCTCTTTAAAAATGTTATGACTCCTCTATACAATCGGCCATGACGGGCGATCGTGTGGACGATCAACAACACGCATTCCTTTGATGTTTGTACGAAAAACCAAAGGCTATTAGATTGTCGCCGATTAAATCCATCCGCCATCAAAGCCGATTACACCCGAACATGCCCTCTACACGATCGTGCGTGCCAGCGTGTCTGTAATCGCCCATCATGGCCCATCGTGTAGAGCCATAAGGCCGCGACTTGCCCTAACCATTTTTCATAAGTTTTTCCAATTTCAATTCCTCCCCTCTCAATTTTTTTCTGAATCCAAATTTTACCTCATACCGCGTAGGCGCATCTTAACAAAGCACCACTTCAATTCCAGGCTCAGTTGTTGAAATAAAAGAGGACATTAGAGCTGTTCACTACTTTTTCTAGTTTTTTTTGTAATAAATGCAAGCTATTATAATAATGAATGAGAGGGAACGCAGGCATTGATTCAGAGGCACGCAACCGCTATTTCCACTGCAATGCAAAGTGAAAAATAAATGTGCTTTGAATAAAAATGTTGTTTATCTCTGCAATTTACAGTAGGACATTGTACAACGTTGATTCAAGAGCATCAGAAGCGAGAGTTGGTCGGTTGTAAGGGGATTGTGCGTTGGAACCCCTTTCCCCCTTCCCCCTCCAAGACAAAATGTGGTTTCTTAGGGATCCGTAACCCAAAGGGGAAAACGGTGAAAAAATATTACTGTCGCTACTCCGTTCGTCCGTCGGTCTGTCATGCAGGTCTAGCGCTTAAACGGAATAAAATACCGACTTTAAAATCGGAATATCGACATTAACATTTTGTAGAATTATATTTCAGAGGAAGTCCCATTATAAAAGGATGGTCCAATCCACCAATTTGTACCAATCATCATGGATATCACTTATGTTTTTATTTTCATTTTTTTAAATTTTTCTTCGACTGTACAGTTAACCCGACAGGGAGTGACTGGTTCCTGGTTTCATCCTGAATATGATAGCGGATAAATAAGACTCCCCTATCCTTAAACACTTCGTTCGTGTGCTGATCGAATGATGATATCTTTGATCAGCATCTGATCGAAGTGTAAAAACTCGTAATTTTTGCTGAATGTATTTACTAACATAGTTTTTAAGTACACTAACACAATGGATCAAGTTATTAGGGGAAGGTTGCTATGAATGGACCACTTAACTTTTCTACCTTATATCTCACAAAGTATATGTTATAAAATAAAACCAGTTAATTATATTTATTTATTATGACCTTTATTTATAATAATCTAAGGCACGAACAATTCGGGTTTACACTTTTTGATACAAATGAAGAAAACTAAATCTTGGGTTGTTGCCTTCTTTGGACCATGGGCACCTTCAATGGACCACCAGGTTGCCTTCAATGGACTTTGAGAAATTTGATCTAGAGGTCCAATTTAGGCAACTTATTTAAATTGGCAATATTATTAAATGACGACATATATGGAGAAACAAACAGTACTCATATAGATACGACAAGCAAAAAAAATAAAAATAAGGTCAATATAAGACATAATAAAAAAATCATTTGGCACATTTAATGAGATCAATAAGTCATTAAAATTAAGATACAGTCTAATAATGGCCACATTAATGATAATAAAAAAATCAAAGTCCGTAGGGAGGTCACTTTCGGATCCAGCTATTTGGACGTGTTCTTTAGCTTTTTGGTTGACTCCATCTAATCCTCGTTTAAGTGTTGCTTTCGGTACTCCGTATATTCTGCTTGCCTCATTTAAACCAACGCTTTGTCTCCTTACTGATTCGATAGCAAGTTGCATACTGATTTCATTCCATGCAAAGTATTTTCATTTTTTCGGCGGCATTCTGGAATATTTATAATAAGGTTATCTGTGGATTTATCCATTAGTAGTAAAACTCTCTGGGAATATGTCCAAAATTTTACAAATAAAAAGTTGCTATGTTTGGACCGGTCCAATGGTGGAATTCTCTTGCGGTCCATTGATGGCAACAAGGTACTCATTAAGAAAAAAAAATGCGAATAAAACATGGACATTGTTAGCCAAAATTTAATATCACACATGCAATCATAATGAAATTGTATAATAATTTATATCAGTGCACGCAGATAAACATGAATACAATGATACTTACATTAAGTCGTCCTTATTCAGATTATTAGATTTTGCTCGCCGCAAACACACTTGCACACGTCACTCCTCGCCATGTGCCACAGCGTCACTGAGGTTATAGGGGGGCGCGACTAAGACGTAACGGACTCGTTTCAACTTGTTTGGGTGTTGCTAGCTTGCACAGTTTTGGAAATACCTTGGTGGTTCAATGAAAGCGCTGGTCCAATGATAGCAACCTTCCCCTAGATAAATAAAGATATTGAATATCTCAAATCACATGCCATATAATATATGGCATGTGATTTGAGAAACGATATTCAATATCTTTATATTATCACATATGTTTTGCTGGGATGGACGGTGATCCATGGTAAAATGGTGATTTTAAATGGTAAAACTACTATTTGACCATTTTATGTAAAATATGGATTGGTACCCTTTCTATTATTAACATAACCTACAACCTTAGGATCTTCAAGGCCAGAGTGAATAGGCATTTACTGGACCCGCAGGCTCCTTTGTCGACCTCATCGTCGCTTACCATCAGGTGAGATCGAGGTCAAATGCGGGTTTAGAAATAAAAAAACCTCGGAGAGAAATTGGCTCTGTGGACAATACCGCAATAAAGCTATAACTGCTACGAGTATTATTAATAGTTCTGAATAATCTTTAAAACAACGAGCATTTTATATTTCGTAATATGGACTGGGGATGTTACGGAGGTGGTTTTACCGGAACCGGAGTCGAAACCGAAGGTTTTAATTTTGATTTCTCGGAGTCGGAACCGGATTTGAAACCAGAGTCGGAGGCGAAGGTAGAAGAGAGACGTTCAGAAGTTCAAATTTTAAACCGTTTTTTTAATTTTTATAGCTGAACTGGCCAATTATTTTTTATGATGACGTTTGCGGCAAGTTTGTTCCTTTAAAGAGTAGCGTAGGAAAACATAAATAATAATACATAAATGTATTAATACACTATTTAATAAAATATTGATATTTGTATATGTTTGCTCACAAATCTTCGGTATAACCTCCGATTCAAAATTATCGAAGCCGAAGTCAGAGTCGGAGGTGTAAAATCAATCGGAAGTTCCGACCTTTCGGAGTCGGAGTCGAAGCTCCGTAACATCCCTAATATGGACCTATCATAAAAGTGAACAAACACTAAAATGATATTTTATTACCATCGATAAAACGTTCCGAAATATTTCATAGGCATAGACTGAAATAACCACTGGATACTTACGAAGGCTCTACTCTATCACATTCAGAATTTAGTATAAGTACCTAATGAACTTTTTTTCACTTGTAATCTTAATTTCGTTAGTTTTCCCTGAATTCTTTTCGTCGTATAAGATCCCTCTTAAGTATACGACGATGCGGGAGCGACTTCCACAGGCGACCCTCATCAGAATCTACCACCTTCAAAATTAACACTAAGGCCTGGACTACATTCGCCGAGGCGCTGACTTCAAGTGGGGGGAGGGCGGAACGCTTGTGATTGGCTGCAGCGAGTCGAACTGGCGCTGGAACCGGCGCATGTAGTCCAGGCCTTAATATCTAAAAAAAAAACTCTTAGCAACATTGTGAACCTCCATAAAAAACAGTTGACAGTTTACTTTCCTTTCTATACTTAATCAGCTTTTCTAATGTCTTCTTATAATACGGATGAATAGTACTCGATGAGGTCTTCATTGGAGTGTTTCTCTTCTGCTGCATCAGCACTTGGCAGTATAGATACCACCACGGTATCGGAAGCCATGGATTCAGGGTCGTCGCCAACTTTTCCCTGCAAATCTTTTTGGAGGGTATCTCTAAGCAGACATTGCCGTTGGTTTCGTCGCATTGGCTGACTGGCTGTACTGGGCCGGGAGAGAATGGAGGGATTATGGGGCCCCATTGGTGGTAATAAGCTTCGGCTATCACTATTATGGAAAATATGATGAGTATTGAATACATTGATGGTCAATAGGATAACGTGGTCTGTTCGGTGCTTGCCAACTGTCGTGTAGCTCTTTACCGAATGTTTTTCTTTTCATACATTTGATTCGAGTTATGCCGACAATCTGGGCTGTTTCACTAGTCCCTACTACTCCCTACCAACTATCCCCCCAAGCTACTCTAGATTTTTTGGTTTCGTATTGTTTCCCATAAGGTATTTTACTGTCATTTTCTACCTTTTCCACATAGGTACTTACTACAAAATGGAAGTACAGATAACTGAGTTAAAGTTCTTGAAACACACCACAGTTTTAAATTACTTTGGGCATCCAGGCACTTGATCTGGCACTGGCGCTGACTAGCGCTTTAGAAGAGGCTTATTTCCAACGGTGAACTAGGATAGGAAAAGTCGTCTAATGGTCGACGATAAGAATAGGTGTCAAGTGCACAATAACCATTACACAATACTTGAATATTGATTTACTATACACACAATTCCTTATTCAAATCAATATTGAACGAAATCAGAATTGCTTACCAGCAGTAAATAAAATTTACGATTGCATTTATTGTTTACAATGACGTTGGAACCTTGCATAACTTTTATTATAACTTCGTATAGTTTTGGTAGGTATAATGATGGAGAGATTGTGACAGTAGCAACACTCTAACTTGCGTTAAACAACGTGATGCAGAGTGGCCACCTAAGCCGAAGAAAAGATAACCAAAAACAAAAAGGTGAAACAAGGCAAATTCAGATCTAAGTAGGTGCCAATTTCAGTCAACCTTGGTAGGGAAATATCCAAGAATGGACGGGAATCGCCAGCGTAGAAGAACTGTATTGGACTTTAAAAGAGGAAGAAGCAAATTTTCTCACAAGTCATTCATTAGAAAAGAAGAGAGATGAGTTCAAGAGTCGTCTGCACACTCTTAGAAGAAACAAACAATTCCGTTCTTGAAATAAAAATATGTTATCTTAAAACAGAACATTTTATTCATATAATTAACAATTTATGTAACAAAATTTCTATCTAACTAAATTAATCTTAAAATTCAACCTAACACATAATAGTAGGGTAAGTAATAATAAGTATACAATGGGTAATATACAGGGTACACCCAGAATGCAGGTCGTGGAAGTTTGTAGTCTTTTCCGGTTTTAGTCGTTTCTTTTGCGGTCGTTTCGTTTTCGCAGAGCAACGTGTTGCATAGACTGAAAAGTACCAAAATTACTAAAACGATTGACACTTTCATTCTTCAAGAGTTCTAGAGTTCTTGTTTTATACACAAAGTCGGTTTAAGTTCACAAATATCACTTATACATTTATTACGGAGCACTTTCAACATTTGGTTATATTTAGTTGAACTTCATTATCTTGTCGTAATTCAGTTAATTTTAGTTATCCGACAATAAGTATTTTTTCTGGTTTTACAGCAGAGTATTTCTATGATACCATACATCGATTAATTCAGGAGTGGTCTCCTTCACCCTCCACCCAATTTTCAATTCACCAATCTTCACTGAGATTCTTTATTCAATGTTGACCGCTTTTTTCTTTATTCTATTTTCAAAACAACAGTTTTTGGCCAGTAATCTTGTTACAATCTTTTGTTTCTGTGAGCCCCTACACGTTTTCCTCTCATTGGTTGGCTATCATAATCCAATTTCCGGTCCTCCATTAAAATAATGGATTCATTAAACGCAAAAAGGACGTCGTTCGTTTTCTAAACCATAAACAAGTTATCGTCAGGTTTTCATTAATCTTTTATGTCGATTATTAGAACGTGCTGCTTTGTTTATAACCTTAAAACATGTGGATAGAGGATCGTGACTCAGCTGTTAGCAGATGCGGTTGCAGGGGGGAGGGGGGTCAAGGCTCCCCACCCTCAAATCTTCAACTCACATGGAAAAAAACTTAAATTCATTGCGACCCCTTTATGACCCCCATATCAACTGTTTCTTTACAGGTGCTATTTTATTACAAAACTACGTATTTCTTCGAATTCACTTGACATAGACAATCTCTTGATGTACTTACCTTCATTGACTCATGATGGCCATGAAATTATGATGCATTCGAATATTAAATTGACGTTCATGCTTTGTACAACACACTGGCATAATACACATCACATTCAAATTAACATGCCGAGGTATAAAATTACAGACAGAACCTAGCTATGGAGACGGTTATTATCATTATATCAACATTCATACACACATACATAACTTTACGCTGTCTCTTTTCGCTTCCCTAATGAACTTTTTGAACCTAAACCAAGTGAGGTACCTTGCCTGCTTATGTTACGCGCATAGAGAAATATAAATGTTGCTAGATAATTAGACAAATTATGAGTATTTTCACATCCCTTTTTTCAGGAAAATGTATTCTCCTGAAAAACAACAATCATGGTTCTTTTCCGCATTTTAATTAAACTTGCTAAAAGGTTGTTTAATAAAAAATGTTGTATTTTTATAATACTTACCTTCACCTAATTGTAATATTTAATTCATACGTCAGTCTAATTGGCTCTCAAAATAAAACAGGAAATCTTATGAAACTTTAAATAAGTACATACATTATTCATATTTAAAACAAATCTAGAGAAGTGCACATTGCCATTTTAAATGTTGGGTTCCGTCTGTCTAGTTCAAGGTTGTAAGACTAACAGTTAATTAGAGATAATAGGCTATCAAATCACAATATAGCTTTTAACTTAAAACCCTAGTGTTAAATAATATACCTGTTGTAGACCAATAAACTGCAACTGATATTGATTGAACTGATTTATTTACTATTATCACACTTTACAATCTTTTTTTTGTATCTAGTAGAATAAAAACTCAAGAGCTTGGGCATACGCTTCCGCGAGACCCTCTGACGCCATCTTCAATTCAAATGTTTAAAAGTTTAGTCTTTCAACATACATAAGTTCGATCTTCCGTTCCCAGATCGTCTGGAAGTCAAAAATACCTATGTCTTAATCTAAGTCTATTTATTTGACAGTTTACTCCAGGAGTTACCGTTTTGGAAAAGTACTAAAAGATGTAGCTACTATCACAGAGATTTTTTACATAATAACAAACTCATCATAACACAACGGAACAATTTTTTTACATAATAACAAACTCATCATAACACAACGGAACAATTTTTTTACATAATAACAAACTCATCATAACACAACGGAACAATTTTTTTACATAATAACAAACTCATCATAACACAACGGAACAATTTTTTTACATAATAACAAACTCATCATAACACAACGGAACAATTTTAGAGACACATATTTAAATATTTTTTGTACCACCAAAACATCATTTAACTTCAATTGTTTTTTCCAATTGGTTATAAAAGTTTCATGATACTCAACACACTTTTTTTTCAAATTTTTTTTAATTCAGGGTAGTCAGAAGACACTTCATTTTTGTATGGAGACTAAAATTACTACTTACTAAAAACTCCAATATTTTATGCTAAATGAAATCATAAACATGTTTTGGCTAATTCAGGATGATTCTTAGGATGTAAAGATTATACTTAAATATAACTTTCTATTAAAATTCATATCTAAATATAGTAGTGGTAGATCCTAAAGTGAAGGATCGCCTGGGGCGGTACCACCCTCTTATCTATTTCTGCCGTGAAGCAGAAATGCTTGCATTTCTGTGTTTCGGTTTGAAGGGTAAGAGAGCCAGCGTGATTTCCGGCACATGAGGCAATCCATCTTAGTCCTCAAGGTTAAAAGCACATCAAAAACCCTCTAATATTAATACAGTGAGGTGAGATGTCTATGGGCGACGGTGACCACTTACCATCAGGTGGCCCGTTTGCTCGTCTGCTCTCCTTATTTAATAAAAATAAAAAAAAATAAAAAAATATATATTTTCCACACAAACCTTGGAGACACAATTTTTTTCAAAATGTACAAGTTTCCGCGTCCTTACCCACTGACTTTCTTCAATTTATTGTTTAAATCTTTTATATATAAACAAACGAAAACTTACAAATCACACACTTATAATAATTATAACGCAAAAATCAGCGCAAAAGTACCTACCTAATTAATCACAATAGTAATATTGAAATGCCATGCTACTCCTTTATAAGTAAGAGCTAATTAGTTAAGTATAGTAAACCATTACCTACTAAATCTATTTTTACGGAACGGTGATAAAGTCTAATAAAATTAAATGTACTTCCTTACTTATATATAACTTTTGAAACTAAATCAGTATGTATTACAAACGTAGATAAGTACTTACATAACTGGTTAAACATAGGAAGTTAAACATTCAAAATGCACACTATAAAAACAGATTAAAAACCGGATGACCATGAGGAAAGAATGCATTAGCTATAAAATACAATGGAATGGAGGAATATCTATTAAATATTAAAATCTTCTGATAATGGCCCTTAAAGCATTGACTTAACGGTATAGAGTGCAGTTAGTCATCTCAATAAAAACTATTTTTTATTTATTAGTAATTAAGTATCTTAAGTGAGTATTTTTTTTTTATTAGTTAGTTCTAAGCTTGTTGAAAGCAGACAATTTTTATTTAGATACAATCTAAAGACTAAATGCATAAAGAAACCAAAAGAAACGCATAATTAAATTCACAATTAATAATTTTGAATTGTATGATTTTACTTACTAGGTAAATGATAGAAAAACTTTTTCTACCAACAGTTATTATAAATGCTTCGTAGATCAAATGTTTCGTGATACCTAAATCAAGAGTCCAAAACACATGTTTACTTCTTTAATTATTACATGTAGGTACGTTAGTATAACATCAATAAGATACCTACGAATTGTACGAACTAACAATAATGCTTGAGTTTCCGCAAAATTAGGGATTGCAGAGCAGAAAATGATACACGATCGGTCCGGAGGCTGTCTGGCGGGAGGCCGATGCCACGCGCGTAAAAAACTACAAATCACTGCAAGAACACCGCGCATGCGTCGCGCGCGCTTCCCGCGTTTTCCGCAGCGCCATTTTTAAAACTTTTAACGTTCGACATCGATCGTTGAACAACTTTTTATGCTAATTATTATGAAAAATGTTATAAATAATGGAACATTTTACGAATAAAATTAGTATATAGTGTTGTATTGGAGTAGTAATGGAGTGTACTGAATTTCTGAATTCAAATGACAATATTAGTGGCGGAAAAGTGTGGAAGTTTTCGAGATGTCGGGGAAAAATGAAAACTATACATAATATAGTGTTTGCGAGTTTGATAGTCAGTTTTGTGCCATCGGTTTTATGTGATCCAGGTAAGGACGCCTTAAACTATAGATCAACAACAAGATCCTACAATGTCTAAAAGAGAACCAAACTTCTTCGATTATTTCAGAACAACAAAGCCTTGTCATGCGTAATTACCAAAGTTAATGTGAAATTAATAAATGTGGCTTTGGTTACATATAAGTACCTTAAAAAAATCTCAGTGTAGTCCTAAACCCCACTTGGGAAAACCCATGGTTAATTTTGTATGAAAAGCATAGACAATTCGCAAGTTAATCCGCAGCGCAAGCGAGTTATGTTGCAAGTGGCTGGCGACTCAACGTATAGGTATACCAAAGATCTATTTATATTACATACAGTAGCAGAACTAATATTGGGATAATTATTACGTAAAAAAACACACACACCCTGATGAAAAAATTAGTAAGTATTTAAAATGCATTGTAGCTTTACATACAGATCTGTCTTTTAAAGATGTATTTATAAAACTTTTTTACAATTATATCCCGGCTCGGGGAAGACGAGCAGAGCAGGAATCATTTACACGGGATAAATCGCATTGTAATGAACAAATGCATCAGAATCGTGTTATTACAAGCACCAGCGTACCGTAGCGGCAACATGGTTAGACATCAGTGACCTCTGATTATCTATAGATTCCATCTTCCATGCCAACTGACCATTAAAAAAAGTATGTCAGCAATTTTTTTTGACGTCTCCTTATACCAACAAAATGGCGGCTGACCGATATGAATATTTTTTATGCGCAGATACCTAATTCTTTTGAAAACATTTTAAAAGTGCGAGTTAAATGTTCCTTAACCCTATAACCCTGTAACAGTACAGTAACTCGCGGATTGTCTATAGTTTTCATACAAAATGTATCAGGGTTTGCGTTGGTGCAAGACGTTTTTGTGGTTAAACCTGGGTTAGACTCACTCTCGGGTTAACTCTGAATTCGATCTAACTGTCATTGGTATCCAGCTGGCTGGAAAGTTGAAGGTTTCTTCGAAATTTGAAGTTTTTTAACGACACGCAAGATAAAGATCCTATGACGGTGTCAGTGTTAGAGCATCGATATAAGAATTAGCATTGTCATCTGTATTGTATAGAGCAGTAGACTGAAAATTTAAGACTGAAAATTTTAACTGAAAATCTAACACATCTTCATTCGGAAACTATTTGGAGTCAAGACTAAATGAAGATAACACATTCTGCTTTGTATGACATCGTAAATGTCATTAAAAAATCTAACACAAGAAGTAATTATAACTAGTTTTTCGAAGACATACATACATTTACCGACTGCTCTAACGGTAAGGGAAAATATCGTGAGGAAACCTGCACACTGAGATGACCAGTGTGTAAAAGGGGTAGACACAAAAGATCCTCGGGTCGATGTCGAAAAGGGTCGAAGTGCTGCTGGGATTATTCCCGGCCCCCTAATAACCAGTAAAACAGGATTTATATTGATTCTTGATCGGGCCAAAGTAGGTATATAAATCATAATGCGTAGTTCTAAACAAAAACACGATTTATGTAAATTGCTGTAAGTAGGTACCTATATCAACGTCATAAAAATTCTCCTCAGATCCAATGTCAGAGTTCTACCTTGTTTTGAATATTTTACGATGTAAAATCATATTCTGGCATAATGTCAATATTCTATTAACTCCAAGGAAATTTCAAGTATATAGGTACCTACTATAAACTCACAAATAATGTCCATTAATTTTTAGAATCGTATTTTTATTTATGTCCATTATTTTTTTTTTTTTTTTTTTTTTTTTTTATTAAATAAGGAGAGCAGACGAGCCAACGGGCCACCTGATGGTAAGTGGTCACCGTCGCCCATAGACATCTCACCTCACTGTATTAATATTAGAGGGTTTTTGATGCGCTGCTAACCTTGAGGACTAAGATGGAGTGCCTCATGTGCCGGAAATTACGCTGGCTCTCTTACCCTTCAAACCGAAACACAGAGATGCAAGCATTTCTGCTTCACGGCAGAAATAGATAAGAGGGTGGTACCACCCCAGGCGATCCTTCACTTTAGGATCTACCACTACCTATTTAGTGATTAATTTATTTTTTGTATAAAGAGAGCAGACTAGAAACCGGCCATCTTATTGTTAGTGGTCGCCATCTCGCCTCATTAGAGGGTTTGCAATGCGCTGTTAACAAAGCTTGAGGACTTAGATCGGTGATACCCAAAGTGGTCTGTATCGACCCCCAGAGGTCTACTACAACCCGCAAGGGGTTCATGTCATTTTTAATTTGGTTCGGTTTAGTTTGAACTCAATTAATACATGTGTTTTCTAAGTTTCTCACACTACAGAGTGTGTTTTTTAATTACTCCACCAGAAGGTTGTCTGGAAGAGATCGCTTTTAGCGATAAGACCGCCTAGATTGTATTAATCGTTTTGTACGCATTGTATCACACTAATTTTGTGCAATAAAGAGTATTCATTCATTCATTCATTCATTTTACAGTTAAAATTAAAAATCTTGCAAAGGGAGTAGCACTATGCCAACTGTCAAAAACATATTAGAAGTTGATGAATTTGCAAAAAATCAATATTAGATAAGCAAAACTACCCAAAACCGAAAAACATGACAAGGGGTCTATGAAACAAAAAAGTTTACGGACCTCTGACTTGGATGGAAGGCCGCATACCGATCAGAAGCAAGCATTGCTGCTTTGCGACAGATCAGATCAATACTGAATCGCCTTGAAAGTATAACATTAATAAAGAAATCATAATTAAACAACTAAAACAACAAAGAATTCAATGTAATTAGACATTACGATGCAAACCAGCATAAAACGTACATAAAGAATGTCAGAGCAGTGATAAACGATATTATCATACTGCCTTCCTTATTTAGAAAAAACAACAAAACGTATAATATACTCGAATGACATAAGGAAGTAGTGCACAAAGAAAATGTGCATTTATTACTATAATTGAAGTCGCAGGGTCAAGTCAGTGTACGTACAGGTTAGACGAGAAAAATAACGCCAAGTTTTCGGAATAAATTAGACGTGTGAAAGGTCTGAGGTTCAACATAGACAATAGGTTTCCGAGATAGGCGTTGACTTCATCTGTGATAGGGTTTACAAGAATAGTAGTTAATTTGCCATAAACATGTGAGAAAAATTAAAAAAATTGCAGTTGAACTCATTAAAGAGATTAAGCGAGGTTATCTGAAACCATAGGTAATAATACGATCGATTCGTTACTGGCGCACAAGCCCTGTGGCTTATGCCAGTATTATGTTTTACGACAAAATTAGTTTTTTATTTAAATAAAGGAAAGAAAAAAAATAGGATACCGTAGGTATGAGAACTGTGAAATTATAATAGCTATAACCATATATGGTCTATTACACAACTATAAAATACATACACCATGAGTATTGTGCCGGTGTGTGACTCGTGATCCCACCTACATTACTTGTAGTCCCACTAGCCTAAATATGGTGCCGGCCTTAAAGAATAACATCACCCCAACTCTTCCCGTGGGTGTGGTACGAGGCGACTAAAGATACTTCATTCCAATTGGGTATGTTACAAAACAAGTTTTACTGTGTCGGTTAATAATTGCCGAAAAGAGTGTCTATTTTGAATTCGATGAAAAAGGATAGACTTACGGTACAACATTATTCCGTGCAGGCAAATGGGGGTCCAACCCTAATTATTACCTGTTTTGGAATATACTCCAGTAACTTGATCAGGTGCCCGACTTGCGCAAGTGACATGCATCGTGTACAAGCTAGCTTTTTTCAGTTACTACTCGCCAGAAATATCTGGGGTAGCGATTATGGCACGTAACGATTCGACATGTACAAATCGAAACACCATTTAATCCATCTAACTAATTAACTCACAGACAGGACATTTATGTCGTAACAAGACATTCCGTAACCAGATGTTTCCGATGCGTAGTAATTGAAATCGATGAGTATTACTTTGTCTCCAGAGTTATATACAAGTGTAAATAGGTAGGTAGGTAGGGTAAATAGGTGCAATAGGTAGGGTAAATAGGTGCAAATAATCACCTACTTGAAAACAAGAGCAACGTAACGCATAACGTACGAATGTGACCATCCGCTCACGCAATCTGAGTCAGGTTTAATTGAGTTACGCAAGTTGAAGAAAGCGCTAAGTTATTGTGGTGGAACGCCGAAAATATCTGGAGATCATGTGTTACTGCTCTGTGGTGCGCAGGCGGCGCGCGGCGGTCACCGGTTGACCGCCAACGAAAGTGGTTTGCGCTGTGTCCACTTCCATACGAGAAATGTAATTAGAGTAGAGAATTGTAACGGTTTCTTGACAAATTGTTGATATGAACAGTAAGTTCTTCAATACAAAATTCAAGTTGCTTGCAAATTTTTTCACTGTTCTACTTTCTTATGTTGGTATTGGAATTACTAAGTACTCGTACTCTCGTACGTACGTACACACGTACGTATCTGTCAGAATTTCAACATGTTGTGTGTCGTTTTTTCTAACTTGTAACTGTTTGGATAACTTTAGTCCAACGTATGGGTTTTGTATGAAAAGAGACAAGTTTTTAACAGACGATAACAAAAGGAAAGATTCTCAATTTGATTCATATTTGTTTGAAGGTTTGTTTCGAAATTTCTCGATAAATAGAGGGCTGATTTTGATGGGATGTATTGCGTTAGGATTGGTATTGTTTGAATTAGGGAAAATTATGAGCAAAAACATCTGAATTATTTAAGAAAGTTTGACGGGTAGGTAAGGTACCTCGGCCTGCCTCTACCACGGAACATCCTCTACCAACTAAAAGGGAACGGAATAATCAATCATCTGTAGGTAATTTTTAGCATGAATTCAAATGAATGCTTTACGTTAGGTTAAGGGGGGGTCAACCAAGAAAAGTTACGTAACAAAAATATGTACTTTCGAGAGCTTTGTGTAACGAAGGTTTAAGAGTTAGAAAAGTAATAGTTATACCATCGTAAAGATCGGTCTGACAAGAAAAAAAATATGATCGACCCCTCCTCGGCTCCCTCTGGTGGCGTCATAGGCCGCGCACTTGAACATTGAAAATGAGGTATTACGCGGTTAGCGCTCAGTTTAAAGTCCGGCTAGCGGCGAAATTACTTGACGGATTGGGACCAAATAAACAGTATTTTAAAGAATAGAGTATACGATACGGTATGACGTTAAAAAATACAGTTTACGATGTTAATAAAGTTCTGACGTTGATTGCAAATGAAAATGGCAAGGTCGAAAGAAAAAAAGGCTAAAATTAACAGATTAAATCCTGTTTGCGACCAACTAAAACCCCTTTCGCGAGCGGAAAGGATACGTCATCATCATTTAAGAATGAAAGAAGCTCAGAAAAATGACACTGGCTCGAACCAGGTTGACCAAGATGTCGAGCGCCGAGGACGAAATTTGAATTTATGAAATAATAAAACCATCAGTAGGTAAGATACCGACTTCTACCCACCCCGATATTTTTTTATAGTGTGTTGTTCAAGTATATTTGTTTATTTTTTCCTACACTCAAATCTGTTGTTTTGCTTGTCGTCTCTTATGTTTATAGTGACAACAGTAAATAAATCTTTTATCTATCTATATAATAACGGATACAGTACGACAATGTTAACAGTCATCGTGCTTCACCGAACGTGACATACGAGTGCGTAAGTAACAACACAGTATGATCAATTTCTACTCCGATAGAAAGTGATGAGACTGCGTTTTTGCAGAATGGCGAATCCGTAGAAATACGTGCGATTTTGCAAACAAATAAAAAGCACTTAAATACTTACATAAGCAGTAATTTTTAAACATTTTATAATTACTGGCCTAGTTTATTGAGGAAGATTCTGGGACCAGCCAAGAAGGAAGATGGAGGGTGGAGGATGAGAAAGAATAGGGAGATAGAAGAGATGGTGAACGAGCCGAACATTATAGGAGAGACGAAAGCGGCTCGACTCCGATGGCTCGGACACATCACTAGGATGGGGGAGGATCGGGCAGTTAAACGAGCGTATGTGGGACGTCCTAACGGACGACGTCCGGTCGGACATCCCAGATACCGCTGGCGCGATGAAGTGGAGAAGGATCTGCGGGAGCTCCGGGCGCCTGACTGGCTCGAGACTGCGCAGGAGAGAGAGCGATGGCGCTCTTTGGTATCGGATGCCAAGATCCACTTCGGGTCGCTGCGCCAGCGGAGTAAGTAAGTAAGTTTATTGAGAAATGTTTTTCTGATGTCAACAATTTTCTATAACATCAGAGTTTTTTCAATGTTTTTGTGTGTACCTATCTCACATTATCACCTCTATTGAGGAGCTCATAGCCTGATTCACGGTCCGAAAGTGATCGGGCAGGTTAAGCAATGTTGGGCGCGGTAGGTACCAGGATGGGTGACGACTAGTGAGCTCCTCCGTGCCTCGGAGAGCACGGTAAGAATCCGGTCCTAGCTGTTGTCGTTCGACAGCAGTCGTTAAGCCATGTCAGAGGCCTTACGGGCAGCCTGGACAACTCTGACAAAAAGGTTGGTCACTAACCATAAGATAAGCAAGCAACCTCTCTAATGTATTCCTGATTATTAGATAGATAAATAAATAAGATTCTTTATTCGTTAAATAAGCGTGAACATTTCATTCTTTAAAAAAAATGTATTATATTCCATTTCTTCGTGTAATCTGGGGGAAGGTAACCATCCGGTTACTTTCTAATTATTACCTACTTATGTTCTGTCTATTTTGCTCTTCTGTTTTTTTAATAGACTGTCCCACTGCTGGGCAAAAACCTCCCCTTCTCCTTTCCATGCTCTTCTGTTTTATCAATGATAAATAATCATCAGTATTTTGAAGCTCTTCTTAAAAGGTATTCAAAGTTCCCAAAGACATCTTACCTTATGACAGGAGGCCAGGGATAACCACAGCGGCACTTCGACCTTCAGGGATCTTTTGTGCTCTCCCAAAGACATAACATTCCATATATGCATTTAGACTTTACATCCAGGTTTTTAAACGACACTCTTAACCTGCAATATGAGCCATGCATCACAATGCTCTATTACTTCTGTATTAAAGACATACTAACGCCTCAACGACCCATCCAAGTGTTTAACCCATCGTATGTATGCGTAAGATGTACCGTTTTTATAAGAATCGTATTTATTATTTATCCACCTGTCACCCAATCACCTGATGCATTCATAAATATTAATAAAAATTCAATGAGAACGTTGCCCTTAACTGACCTATGGGTTTTTACATCAATGTCCAGAGATGGGCTCTTGTCGGAGACAGTGTTTAATAAAATTGTGTCACTTATGATGATTTACGGCTTTAGCACACTGCAGCGATTTTGAAACGGAAGCAGTGTCCACTGCTTCCGTTTCAAAATCGCTGCAGTGTGCTAAAGGCGTTAAGTATAGAGCTAATAAGTCATGTTTCCTTAACTGATTTATTAGCGCGAATAAGTCATGTTTCGTTAACTGATTTATTAGCGCTAATAAAATAAAAAATCAATGAGTTAAAGACACATGGCTTATGTTTCGTTAACTCATTGACTTTTTTAACGATTGATTTGAGTTGTTGATTGTTACCCTTTTATTTCGAATGAAAAAACATTGCTTATACTAATCAATTTCTACCTAAACATAATGAAACGAATTGAGAAGGTAACTGAAACGACTCCGCCACGAAAAAACAGAAAAGTAAGCTGTAAGACGCACGACTAGTGTTCCAATTAGTACACCAATAATTGGTGTACAAAGTTAAAGGCAAGACACAAGTTCCAATTGGAACACCAATTGTTATTTTTTTAAATTAAGTAACTAGAGCAGACGAACAAACGGGCCACCTGATGGTAAGTGGTCACCGTCGCACATAGACATCTCACCTCACTGTATTAATATTAGAGGGTTTTTGATGCGCTGCTAACCTTGAGGACTAAGATGGAGTGCCTCATGTGCTGCAAATTACGCTGGCTCTCTTACCCTTCAAACCGAAACACAGAAATGCAAGAATCTCTGGTTCACGGCAGAAATAGATAAGAGGGTGGTACCACCTCAGGCGATGCGTCTTTAATGGTACATGAAATTGGAATACTAGTTGTGCGTCTTGTAGCTTTTAACTAATAAACGGCACGATTTTGACCGCACATGGCATATAAAATTCTTAGTTATCGATGATTATTTTTTTTGTGATGTGCGTAAACGTGATCGGAATGCAAGATCCGTCTTCGGCAGGGGAAAATCCTGCCGCATTATTTATGTTTTAATTCGGTTCGGTCAGTATCCTTTCTTCATCCTTGACTTGACTTGCATTTTAAAAGTTATACCTACACTTTTTTTTAGGCGAGGTCTTTTAAAGAAATGTAAAATTGCTTGTTACATGGGCGTAACAAGTTTTTTAGTTGAGAGAGTTTGTTTTCAAGAGTTTACGTCAAAGAATCTTAATGACCATTCATATTTGGATATCAAGCAATGGTATTTTATAGGAAACATTGAGTGTTTAAACAAAATCTTTGATTCACCATGGTTTTTAGGGATCCGTACCCCGAAGGGCAAATCGGTCCTCGTCCATCCAGCGCAGCAGAAGTAACAATAACTCCAGAAGTAATTAAAATACTAGTGTTTAATAAAGGAATTTGAAATTGAGGGGTTCCATCCTTATGTTGTTGATATCCCATCTGCTCGTACGAAGCGTTTTACTTCTTCGTTCATTATGCGAACGGCTAAGGAATGGAACAGCCTGCCGGCGTCTGTATTTCCCGAAACCTACAACCTTAAGATCATTAAGGCCAGAGTGAATAGGCATTTACTGGACCCGCATGCTCCATCGTCGACTCATCGTCGCTTACCATCAGGCGAGATCGGGTTTAGTAGTCAATATTTTTTTTAAATTAAATGGGGGGTTTTTATTGGGGAAGGGGTTTCCATTCCTTCCGCCGCTCCTTATGATTAATTACTTGTTTCTTCTTATGATTATTTTTGCCAGGATTCTACTAACTCCTACTCTATCTACTACAGATCATAACTTAACTTTTTTATAGATATTTTATGTAGTACAAAAAAAATACTCATTCATTCTCACCTATGGAGACCATGATTCTTCACTTGCAATTCTTGAGCAACCTAAAATGGAGTCAGCTTGGAGCTGAATGCATTTATATGGTCTTAATATGGCTTGTAATTTCATACATGCCAAATTCGACGACCGAAAAACATCTGCCTTTTCAAAAATCGTGACTTAACTGCGACTAAATATAGAATAAGACGATATTTTTGAAGTAAGCTAAGATACATACCTACGGCGTTGTTATTATGTAATATAATTCCATTATATAAAAAGGGGGCTGGTGAAGGAGCTTTTTTTTAATAACGGCTGTGGTTGGCAATTGAAATGACCCCGCATAGCTTACCGCATAGGTAGGTATATAAGATTCTATGTTCGTTATCAAGATTTTTGAACAAACACTGGTTAAGAAGACCACAAACAACCTACCAGGATATGCGAGGCAATAATTTAGGTAGGCAGTTGTTTTAAAAACAGAATCTTAGAAAATCAGAACCTAACCTTGGACGACAGAAAAACAGATCTCTATTTTTAAAATTATGGATAACCGGAATATTTTGTTTTATACACGGCAAAGATCTAGCAGAGATAGATCAATAGAACCTTTTATATATTTATTTCACAGCATATTTCATATTAAAAATATAAATTAAACAATTAAAAATCTATATATGCCAGTTATGAAACCAAACTATTACAAAGCTATTTAAAAAGGTAATTTAGCAAATAGTTACAAAATGAAAGAGAAAAAATTAAAAATAAAATAAAACAGAAAATAAAAAAAGGCCTTACGATATGTTTGAGTGCTAACGGTGTGTGTGTGTGTGTGTGTGTGTGTGTGTGTGTGTGTGTGTGTGTGTGTGTGTGTGTGTGTGTGTGTGTGTGTGTGTGTGTGTGTGTGTGTGTGTGTGTGTGTGAGCGATGAGGATAATGGTAGTGAGATTGGGAGAGAGAGTGGAACAGGAGAAGGAAGGATTATAAGGATATGTATAAGATTTCTTGACATTCGAATGATAATGCTGTAATATTAGGAATTTGTAGCTATGTTGTTAATGCACTGCTTTCTCTCTTTGTATTTAAATGAAATATCATTATGTTGCTTGGAAACTAGTGGAAAGTAGTAGCCATCGTAACATAATTATAAATTTCACATGTATATCCGAGACAAGGATGTTAGACAATTACCCTATCGTTTAATGTTTCCTTATTTTTGATATACATTGTACTTCTGTTGTCTGTTATCCCAAGTCTAATAAATTTTAAAAAAATGTGTCATATAAGTTAAAGCTGAAGGAACTATAGACGCCTCACTATATAATAATACTCAAGTTTAATTACGATAATATTTTACAGATTTATTGTTACTGAATTGACACTAATAAACAAAAGAATAATTAATTTTCCTATCCACACTGTCACTGTCTTCTTTTTAATATTGTCTTTGTGCTGGATCTCTAAGGAGGCCTGCTATTAAACGAACGCCCGCCCCCTATTTATACTTTAAAAAATTCTACCATGCGACAAGGTACCAAGTAGGTACATAGTCTGATGTATTGACCATTGTACCATGTGAACCATCAATTACACCTGAACTAACGTCGGCCATCAAACGTAAGTTTCCAAGATCACAGAATCAAGGTGAGACAGCATTGTAGTGATATAAAATTAAACATCGCTCAGCTTAATGCCAAAAACACCATTCTCATGACAATGGCCCACATGTTGTGCTAATCTGTCTTCAGTGCCATATTTAAATATACGAAATAGGTATTTACCTAAATTCTTAATTGACATTGAAGTCTTGTTATTTCTGCTTGATACGCGATAGATTATTAATAATCTATCGCGTATCAAGCAGAAATAACAAGACTTTAAAAGATATCTTTTATCTTATCTTGACTTTATTTAGATTTTATCTTTTAAAAGATACTTATATGGAAAAAAGTGTAATAATCCTGAGTCTACAAACGCGCGATACGCCTGCGGTTCGGGCGGGTAGACGGGGGCGAGGAAGCACGACGTAGTAGGTAGTAGGGATGTTATGGAGCTTCGACTCCGACTCCAAAGGTCGGAACTTCCGATTGATTTTACACCTCCGACTCCGACTTCGGCTCCGGTAATTTTGAATCGGAGGTTATAGCGAAGATTTGTGAGCAAACATATTCAAATATCAATATTTATTTCAATAGTGTAGGGCTACATAAAGGAACATGTTTTATTGCCGCAAATGTCTTAATAAAAATATTACCCAGTTCAGCTATAAAAATTAAAAAAAACGGTTTAAAATATCTCTTCTCTTATTCTCTTCTACCTCCGACTCCGGTTTCCAATGCGGTTCCGATTCCGGTTCCAACTCCGGTTCCAACTCCGGTTCCGACTCCGGTTCCGACTTCGGTTCGACTCCGATAAATAAAATTTAAAACCTTCGGTTCCGGTAAAACCACCTCCGTAACATCCCTAGTGGGTAGTAGTATCGCGCTGCCGAGTGTCAGCTGTTTTGCGTGCGATCATTCAAGTCCGCGGAGATCATTCCTCACACCCTACCTCACACACACCTCAGGCGTATCGCGCACGAAGTTGACGGCCTATAGTAATACATACTATAATAATAAAACAAGAGGATGGTGAAATATTATTTTCTTCAGTTCATACTAAGTTATGGTGTTCTTGTTTTGAGCTCAGTGGCTATAATGCATTATACGAGTACAGTCTGTGGTCAAATATCTTCGCTTCTGCGTTGAAGAGTTCCGGCAGAGTTTATAGAAGAGTCAGTACCTACTTGATAAGAACCTCATCATTACTTATATCAGGCGGTTAAACGCGCATTTAGTTACAAATAAAATAGATCTAGTCTAGTTATACTGCCAAATCTAAAAGTAACTATTGAATTAAAAGACTCGATATTCAATAAAAGATTAAAGTTATATCTTCTTAATAAATGTTTCTATTCACTGCAGGAGTTTTTTGATGATAAAACCAATACTTAACAATAAAATCAATTACGTATAACTTATTATTGTTAATTTATTCTTAATTTGACTTTTTTTAAATTAAGTATAACTTATAATGACATTTAATTTAATTTATCCCGTTAGCATTTATTACAATTATAATTTATTATAATCTCTTATTTTATATTGCGCTGCCCTACTTAGGGTTTCATATATGATCATCATATAATATATTTTTAAGACCAATTGTTACACATGAAAAGCAATAAATGGTATGAGTATGAAAACAGAAGGCTACACCAATGGCCAGGCCAGTACTTATGCTTTGGCCGTCCATTGGCGGGCGACCCTGGGGAAGGCAGCGACGTGCTATGGCCGCACGCTGCTGTGACGGGAGGAACCGGGAAGTGGAATGTACACCTCCCAGGAAGAGTCCAAGGCAAATGCCAGGAGGGCACCGGTGCGTTCCTCTGGAGATCCCGGAGCCCTCCGATAAGCACGAGGCTGGCCATCGAGGGGGTTTTAGTGAGTGAAAATCTCACATAACCCAGACCCAGAACGCTGGGTATCTTTCGAAGATTTCGAAGAAAAAAAAGCCAGTACTTATGCAACTATGATTTAAATACAAATATTTTTCTAGAAAAAATTCCACAGCATCGACCTACAATTCAAGCATCTACTAAATTTAAATAATTGGCAACATCTGGGCGTTTTCTAACATGTTATTTTGAGCGTACTACAAGGCCTACTACCCTTTCTATTTCAATGCCATAATTGTTGGGCAATGGATGGCATCACCATTTTATTTGTAAGTATTGATCAGTGGCAGACTGGGGGGGGGGGGGGGGGGGGGGGTTAGCCTGTGAAGACGTCCCGCCACCCTTATCATGTAAGATCGCCCCTTATCGAGACTATATCGAGAGCACCAATTTATTTATTTTAAATCCTGTAATTTGTACACGGACGAAGAACATCAAACCATTTGTATCTAGTTTTGACTTTCTAAAAGTAATACTTCATCGTCAGCCTATTAATGTCCCCACCGTTGGGGCACTGGCCTGGGGCGGGCCCAGTGCTTGTTGGTGATGGAGGTTTCCTCACGATGTTTTCCTTCACCATTAGAGCAGTCGGTAAATGTACGTAAGTCTTCGAAAAAATCGGAAAAACTCATTGGTACATGGCATTGCATGGTTTCGAACCCGGACCTCCCGCATGGGAGTCCGGCGTCCTAGCCTAGTGGCCACCGACGCTCGAAAAGTAGTACTTACCTACTCATCTAATTACTCAACCCCGGTTATCCATTACCTTTTTCATTCTGTCTGTACTTTTGATCCTACTACCTATTTGCTGTTAAATATTTGATTAAATTATCTATTTATAGAAGCTTTCGAAATTTCTCACGCCCCATTTCATTTAATTATGTAGGCACAGCAAACTAACGGACACCTTGACATTATGGACATATCGTCTATCCAATAATATGAGACGAGGTCGAGAAGGTCGCCTCTATTGCTCAACAGCTCGAAACATGCTCGAAAGAACCCACCTGATAAATCAATGTTACGCTTGTTTACTGCGTAAGTCAAAGTCTAACGTTGCACGGTTTAATTTAATTTTATTTATTTATTAGGTAAACACAACAGATTACAACCTTAGAAATTACAGAAAAATCAATATAAAGTTATGAGCTAGGTCGTAACCCTTAACGTGTAAACACAGCATGGTTAGGAAGTAGAAAATTGATTGTTGTACAAAATTGAGTTATGAAAAAATACTATTGAATGTAAGGACTAAAAAACTTATGCCTATTTGAAAAATAAAAATAATAAAGTAAAGACTATAAAGTAGGTGCGTGGATAGCTACTTGAGGACATCCTCAACCCGTCTTTTAAAAAGTAATGGCCTAGGATCAAATAAGTCTAACGATGGCTTATTGTTGCTGTTCGAAGAGATTTCGTTAAACAATCTACACATTCGCACAGTAGGGTTATAGAACGATGTGTTGTTCTTAAAAACATTTAATACAAATGTTTTTGGCGTTTGGTTTTAATTTGTGCAAGCAACGTTAGATAGGTTTCCTAATTCGCTGTTTGTGTTAGTTTTACTAGGTTATGATTAAATCCCAGATTTTTGATACTGGTCGAGTTTCAGAAAAAAATTGTATGTGACATGAACGGAGATGAGCCAATACGACAGACAAACAGACAGAACGACAGTTGCTCTCTATAGTTATAAGTTGGAAAGGGTCAAATTGAAAACCAGCGTTGGTAGAGGTATACATCTAGCGACACTCAGCTGAACTTCGCCTTTTTTAATAGATCATATATTTACTACTTTAAACCATATCATTTTAAAAATGTATTCACATAAGGTAGTATTTTAAGCCAAAAATGGTTTTCCAGCGATCAAGTAAAGTGTGAGTGTGGTGTCTCCCCTCAAACCATGGAGCACTTGCTCTGCTGTCCCGCGTGTCCGACCACCTGCACGCGGGAGGATCTTTTCGAGGCCAACCAGAGGGCTATCGATGTGGCTGCCTTCTGGTCGGGAAAAATTTAATTCGGATCATCAACACGAAAGAAGAAGAAGAAGCCAAAAATGGTCTATTAATAAAGGATTTGCTATTCTATTCTATTCTAGGTACCTACCAATAAATAATACGTTCCTACATTGTACTTTTAGATGACATAGTCTAATTCCGGATTTATATAGGTATAGGATTCTATGTACAGTCGACTACAGGTCAACCTACCCAATACGTCAAAATTTGAGAATTAGAAATGTATCATATTGCGCAGGCATAAGGTTGAGATTTAATAGAAGGTTTTTGACAGATGGTACACTACAGCTCGTGGTCGACTGTACATTCTTCTCGAAAGTGTTTATGGCGCTATCTGAGCGAAACTAGCGCCGCCTATCCAAAAAAAAAACATATCAATGAATTAAGGTATTTTAAAAAAATGGTTTACATGATTATTCTACGAATCTGCAGTCGGTTTTTTTATAATAATTAATTTTATAAAATATACCTATCGCGCAAAATTAAACAAAAATCTAAAGCGAAAAATAATTATGAAAATGCGTCGATTCCGGGATGGCCGTCAAATCTAAAGCTAAAACTGCCGAAATTTAATGGCGAAATATGATTACTTTTGTACAAATATGTATTTCATATAAATAAATCACATTTTAGGGCTGTCAGTGTGACAGGCATCTCCAGCTAATGAAAAAATGGACTTGAGTGACATACCACAATTGGTGACATAAAATGTGCCGAAATATAAACACGCATAGATGGAGCCCACTCCGTAAACAGAAAAGCAAAACGAAACGTCATTTTTGAAGATATCACAAATTTCTCGTTATTTTGGTCAATATACTCGTAATTTAATTTCTCAAAGCTATAGTAAAATTGTGATGATATCGCATCATGTGGCCATTTCAAAATAACAGACCTACAAAATCTGAGAATAGCGTGGCGCGTGTCTGAAGGGTAAAAAAAAATTTGG
Source organism: Hofmannophila pseudospretella (assembly GCA_947369225.1). Taxonomy (NCBI): domain Eukaryota; kingdom Metazoa; phylum Arthropoda; class Insecta; order Lepidoptera; family Oecophoridae; genus Hofmannophila; species Hofmannophila pseudospretella. Next base: position 2,632,460 of record OX376321.1, on the reverse strand, counting down.
AGAAAAGGAACGTATCTACATGTTGTTTGGCTACGTTCCATTGTGCTAGTGGCGCCTCTAGTGGTAAAACATTGCAGGATTATCTCCTATTGCAACACAAAATTCTCGACCAAATCGAACTAAAACAACTTAATTTTTACAGATTCTGTTTATTTTTACATCATTAGTTTTCTATAATTCTATATTTTTTAATTTAAATTAAAAATATCAGTAATTCAACACGAACTAAGTATAACTCTATCCTATTCAGCATACGGAAATTTGCAAGACTGCAGGCTATTAAAAACTTGATAAGTGTGTCAAAATCATCACAACCAAGCGCATGTTACAAATTACATTAAAAATAAGATTAGAATCATATCATAACAAAACAAAAAGACCGGCACGGATCTGACTACTGAAATAAAATCTAGTTCACGCACTATATCACACTGAACAATGCTAAATAATTGAACACACAAAAGAGGTTGTATAATAGTCAATGGTGGACTATAGAGCCAGCGGAGTATGAAAATACACGGTTGGAACGGTTAGCTAATTCATTGACAAAAACCAACGCTAGATAGTATAGCTATCATTAATCTAAATTTGTAGTGAAAATCCTATTATATTTTAAACAAGGCCCTTTTTTTACAAAACAATAATCCTTGGCAAATGGCAACATCGACTCTATTTATATGGGGATTTCTATTTAATGTTTTGATTGTGGTTTCGTTATTTGGGGTGCAGAGGAGATCCTCGTAGCATGATAGGAAATACTTCCCCATAAATTGGAAAAAATAAACTCTTTCCTCCAATATTTCTTCGGTATTTTATAGGATACATTTCGGAGAGTGCGCATCGGAATTACACGACCTAATTCCAGCATCTCCATTCCGCCTTCGGACTACCAGGCGCGGGGAGGGGTTCCATCCTTATGTTGTTGATATCCCATCTGCTCGTACGAAGCGATTTGCTTGTTCGTTCATTATGCGAACGGCTAAGGAATGGAATAGCCTGCCGGCGCGGCGTCTCTATTTCCCGAAACCTACAACCTTGGGATCTTCAAGGCCCGAGTGAATAGGTTCCCTTCTTTTTTCTTACTGGTCCCGCATGCTCCATCGTCGACCTCATCGTCGCTTATCATCAGTCGAGATCGAGGTCAAATGCGGGTTTAGAATTCGATTTTAAAAAATATTTAAAAAAAATACACTACATATGCGGTCGTTGAATTATGGTGAAGTATGATGAATGTAGAAACATGTAGAGCCTGTGGCGACACCATTGAGTCAATGGTACAATTGCTGTGCGAATGTGACTCGTTGGCTGGAAAGCGTATGAGTCTTCTGGGGGTAGCCTACCCGAAAACAGAGGACTATAGGCTCCTTCCTGTAAGCTGTATAGCGTCCTTGATGCAAAGCATCTTTAAGGAACACAAAAGATCCCTGAGGGTCGAAGTGCCGCTGGGATTATCCCTGGCTAAGCTAAGATAAGATAAGACACCATGCTCCTAAACATATGAGCTCAAACTCGAACCACCTACCTGTTACCGTTCCATTAATCCCATCTGACATCAAACATATTTCAACCCTCTTCTTGGATCTTGTAACCCTTGGACATCGCTAAAACCACTCTCAAATATACTTAATCTGTTATATAAAATAATTCGCGTCCAAGTCGCGTCCAGATGATCGGTTGTTGAGTTGTTTATGCCTCAGACAAACAGACAGACATAGGTACGCGTCAAACTCCCTTCTTTTTGGTCAAGGGTTAAAAAATAGGAAACGCTACTATAATTTGTAAGATGCGCAGTTAACTCGACTGCGCACGCGATCTCAAGCTATAACAATAGCTTTTTCATACAAAGGCCAATTACCTCAATTAATAAGCACCACGAAACCATTAACCTCTCGTGGCTTATTGATCAGTGATCTTTACAATGCACTTTGTTTGATTGTTCATAACCTGATTCCGATTCGATAATTTTAGGTCATGCAACATCATCCTTTCTTTATACACAGGTACATATATCACGCAAGCCAGTGTAATAACCAGTGATCGGATTAGGTAGTGCTATTTAAGGTTAACGACCTAAACGTTATATTAGTATGGATACGCCCGCGGGATTGCGGGTTTTCGGAAATGTTCTCTATGTATAAAATACTCCAAATAACTAAAATAACTCCAAAAGGAAATCATCTCATCATCCCTTTTGCGAGAGAGAGACAAAGAGATACCACTATTAGGACTATATTCGGGATTTATTGTCTCTTTATCACATTCACACCTTCTCAGAATGCTCTTATCTGTTGTCGTATGCCGAAACAATACATTTTCTATGAATTTTTGTCAAGTGTAAAGTAAAAATTTAGTCTCGTAAAAATATTACCCAAGTATAAAAAAATATAATCTGATTATATACATAAGCATAAGTATATAAATGATTCTGAACACAGGTATTAAGTACAAGAACTAAGTATAACTAACTATAATTATAATATTATATCTAACTTTATTTTGTTCTTCCACCGACAAACCTGTCCGAGACCCTCACATTTCCGGGACAAATTGTCCCACCCGCTTACAATAGAAACGTCCCGGAAACGGACCGTCAAATTCACACCTATCCCTTGTTGTTTCAGACGGTCGGTGGTCCCGACGACTAACTTTCGATGAGATATACAATAGCACCAATTATGCCCAGCTCCCACAACCAAGGCCATATACAGATACCAATAGGAATAAATACAGACTCCTGTCCGTAGAAGAGGATTTGAAGGGAAACGAGCTGGAGTATGAAGAATATGACTTCAGTGATAGAGAGAGCGTAAAAGAACCACTCTTGATCGGGATTGCTCATGACCCGTTTAGGTATTCGGTGCCTGAAGATGACTATTTGAAAGGAGTGAGGTAAGATATTTTTCTCACTAAGAATATGATATATTCTTTATTGCAGAAAATCTTACAGCGTATAAATTTGTTCCATAGTAAATGCTCAACACAGCACATGCTGAAACACAGTGTAGGAACGCGCTATGTGAAGACATGGATGACGTAATGTTTGTATGACAGGTAAAAGGGAAGATCTTCCACCAGGCGGGATGTTGTACCAGGTGACCAGATGTCCTGGTCCAACTATGGATGTTAGGAACTCGTATATATGTGAAGTCCCAGGAAAATTTCGATAGCACGTTCTACACCGATATGAGTAGGTACTGTCCACACACAGTAATGCAAGCACTGCTGCTTTGCGGGAGAAATCGGTATGGGTGGCTGACTCAACCACCTACAGACATATTCGTGACGCTCCTTTTTTTCTGCCTATTATTACTTAGGACAAGAATCCTTTTACCAAAATATCACATCTGCTGTTCTATGTATTTTAAACATTGCATTTCCAAAATAGATTTGCTTGTGGTTTTTTTATAAATTAAGGAAATTAAATGCCATCTTTCCGCCAACAATAAAAATAACTTTAACCTTTTGGGTTTTAACCTTTTGAATAACGTAATAATGAGATACGATTAATTTTATTAGATGGCTTATTCCCATTGCCCTATGTCATGTCAGTATATCCGTATTTATAAATCTTAATACATTTGAACAGTAGAAAGGTATTTAAATAACCTTTTTGAAGAGTTTTACATACATTTATTTTTGTTACAAAGGAAGAGAGGTATAAAAGTTTAATAAGGTCGCCTATTTTAATTCTTTGTCATTTTACCAAAACCACGTTGTTATCTTTTCCAGGAACATGAACCCAAAGTCAATAATGAATAAGGGCGAGAATCGTGGGAAGCGTGGCGTACTTCACCTCTACAATATGATGTACTGCGCGACAGGTTGCGAACCGCTGGCTTACAAGGGATATGGATGCTACTGTGGCTTCCTGGGGTCGGGCAGACCCACTGATGGTATTGACAGGTGAGAGTGATTTTTTAAAAATTAAATATTGAGTGCAGACGAGCAATCGGGTCACCTGATGGTAAGTGATTGGATGATTTGGTTATCTGCCCATCATCGTTGAGTAGGAACCGAGCCCTACAAGTCCTACCTTTAGTACACCTCCAACGCCTTAGGCTCTCAAGGTAATACGTGTATCCTTTGTATATTGCCAACTGTTTACCAGCCATATTTTGTACCCATTGTACTGTAAAACAAACGGTAAGAAATTAAATTAATTAAAAGAACAATCGAATAACGGGACATACTTTCAGAAATATATTTTTTTTTAAATTAAATAAGGTGAGCAGACGAGTAATGGTAAGTGGTCACCGTCGCCCATAGACATGTCACCTCATTGTATTAATGTTGGAGGGTTTTTGATGCGCTGCTAACCTTGAGGACTAAGATGGATTGCCTCATATGGTGGAAATTACGCTGGCTCTCTTACCCTTCAAACCGAAACACAGAAATGCAAGCATTTCTGCTTCACGGCAGAAATAGATAAGAGGGTGGTACCAACCCAGGAGATCCTTCACTTTAGGATCTACCACTACTGATTTAGCAGAAATGTTTTAATGTTGCGAACCACTGGCTTATACGTGGTGCTAAATACGGTTTCCTGGGGTCAGGCAGGCCCACTGACGGCATTTATAGGTGAAACATTTACAGCCTTCATAACGGTTACGGGAGAACTGGAACAAAAAAATCCCATTAGTCCCGTCACGGGACTACCTACTCTACTGGGCAAGTGGAATTAGAGGGTTTCGAAGAAGTCAATTTGTATATAAATAGAAATCTTACCAGGTGTATAATAAGCACTTAGCGTAGTACTTACTAACTTCATGACGTAAAGTCAAGTTCAATGAAACTTGTGCCTAATGTAAACAAACCACCATATTGGCGAAGTCAATGTTTTAATTTTATTTATTTATTAGGTAAACACAACAGATTACAACCAGAGAAATTACAGAAAAATCAATACAAAGTTATGAGCTAGGTCGTAGCCCTTACCGAGTAAAATGTAAACACAGCATGGTTAGGAAGTGGAAAATTGGTTGTTGTACAAAATTGAGTTGGAAAAGCAAAAAAATACTAGTAAGTGTAATAACAATAATACCTACTGAAAAATATGATAAATAAAAATAATAAAGTAGATGCATGGATACTTACTTACTTGAGGTCATTCTTATCCCGTCTTCTAATGGCCTGGGATCGAATAAGTCTAACGATGGTTTATTGTTCCTGTTCGAAGAGATTTCATGTTTTGATTAATTATCCATGTTTTATTAAGATTTCATCGTATATTGTAGTTTAGCATACGAAAAAAGTGAATTCCACGTGAATTAAATTATTGTTGATCCTTTAATGTGATAAACTGATAAATCAAGGATAGGTTTGTTTACATTATGAACAAGTTACATTAAACCCGACTGTCACACGAAAATATCGTGTACTAAAGCGTTTATTACATCTGACTGAATTCAGCCAACGGTTTGGTCCAGGCTGTAAATCACAGACTGACAGTAGTGAATGCATTTACACTTGCAGTGTAATAAGCGCTTTATACGTGAATATGTTGATGTACGAAATTATTGCAAAATTAGATACCTAGGTATTGTGCAGACGTACATAGTTACGTAGGTAATAATTACTCATCCATCCTCCAATTTACAACTATGTATATGCTATTACTTGAAAATAATTGCTTTCGTGGTTATCCATAAATTATGTCACACGTTAAGGGGGAGGGAGGGGGTCAACAAAGTGTGACATCGTGTGAAAGGAGGGGGGGGGGGGAATCATAAGCTTCGTCACGTCACATGCCTAAATCTAAAAGAAGAAGTCATAAATAATATAAAGGAATGGGTTCAAAGTCCATGGACAGAAGATAGTGATACCAACTCATTAAACTGTATACTTACTTATTATTACCTATGTTCACGAATAAATGATTGATTGATTGATTGAACATGATTAAATTTTGTCTAGATTTATTGTTGATTTTATGAAAAAATAAGAAATATATAAATAATTTTGGAAGTGCTGTTTTAATTTAATAATTCCTAAATTTGAAATTGCAAAATATGTGACGTCATACTAGGGAGGTCACACAAATGCGAAAATCATGAAGTTTGTGTGAAGTAATTTATGGATGGCCCCTTATTGACAATCTTATAATTTATGGATGGCCCCTTATTGACAATCTTATAATTTATGGATGGCCCCTTATTGACAATCTTATACATTAGATACGAGATTCTCACACGGTTTGAGGTTGTTTATATAATATGTATCTACTTATAAAGTAAAGTAAAATACACTTTATATTTGTGCAACAAATAGAAAACAACAAACATGAGATAGAAAAGGGAATAATGAAGTACAATTTAGACGGCCTTATCGCTGAGAGCGATCTCTTCCAGGCAACCTTCGGGCAGAGGAAATAAATAAATATCTGTCTAATTATTCTCGTCTCAGTTAACTTCAGACTAAAACAATACAACCGCAATCACGGCTATGACATAATAAACTATGAGGAACAACCTCCCTGAATAGAAAACCAACAAAGGCAAATTGCTATCTTTCAACTTGATTCCGACACCTTTGCTTTGGTAAGCAGTTGCGAAATTAATAAATTACTTGCATTGTAACTACTATCAGTGGCCCAATTCGCCTAAATTACAACGTTTGTAGTTCTATTTCTATCCAATTTCAATTTAGTTTTCGTTCCAATTCTATTTGGACACCAAATCGCATTATGCTGACGCATAACTCTACCACTGCCACCTTTAGATTTAGGTACTATTGATCGGGCAAAAGTACAAATACAAATATACTTTATTGCACACCCGGGACAAAAACAAAACATACAACATAAATAGAGGTACAATACAATGTACAGAAGGCGGCCTTCAGGTACCTTGGGAGGCCTTCAGGTACATTCTAATAAAACTAAACGTTTTATTAGAATGCACAAATACGTTACTGTTCAATCGATCGTAGACTTGATCGGAATTTAACTGAAATTGGATCGTTAGTGGATAGTAGCAAACGTACACGTCATAACGATGCAGTTTAGATTCTATTTAGTTACGTTGTATTTAGTGGAATTGATCTCCAGGTAATGCAAGAGCATTTTGCAGTAAGTATAACATGATAATAATCTTGTGAGAATAAATGTTTCGCTCAGTTTCTCTTAATTAGATAAAGAAGATGGATTCGCTCCCATACAAAGTGAAGTTCAGTGATTTGACATTTTAATTTACAAAAAAAACAATCACGACATTGCTGAAGAAAATAAAATATTTATATTACCATAGCCCAAATTAAGATAAACACGCTGATATCTTTATTATTTCCCAATAACCTAAAATTATTTTGTAATTAATTAAATCTCAGGTGTGATTTTTACTTGACCTTGATGGACAATGATTCAATTTAAGATTTTGTCAAAAGTTTAGGTGTTTGGAAATAATTAATTAGTGCGTGAAATACTACAAAAAATTACAATTTTTTTCACATTTCTTTTTCTCTTCCGCATTGAAATTATACAAAAAGTTTATAAACTCTTTCGTGGTGGCAAGAAAGTTCTTGCCACCACGAAAGAGTTTATAAACTTTTTGTACGAAGAAGTCTTCGTACTTGGCCTCCCCGGCCATGTCTTTTAATGTCTACTACCTCTGAACTAGAACCCAACTCTACAATTGTATAATAAGAGCAGACGAGCAAACAGGCCACCTGATGGTAACTGATCACCGTTCGTCATAGACATCTCACTTCACTATAGGATTTTCGATGCGCTGCTAATCTTTAGGACTCAGACCGAGCGCCTCATGGACCAGTAACTAATTACGCTGGCTTTCTTACCCTGAAACCGAATCAAAGCATTGCTGCTTTGCGGCAGTATTAGGTAGAAGGGTGGTACATCCCCAGGCTCTACACAGAGTCATACAACCTATAAAATTATGATGAGCAGTGTGTCATTTAATAATCTAAAAAATAATACCGCTAAAGAGATTTGAACTCGCAACATGCCTGACAGTAACCTTTTCTATACTAACTGAGCTATAGCGAAATACTAGCCTTAACAAGGCTCAGGGTTACATTGACTAGTCATTTGAAAACAGCAAACATACTTTTTGCATGCAAAAATCGCAAATAAAATTAATCGGTTGAACGCCATTGGTGTAGATAGGCGAAATATTTATTTTAATGGACAAATGTTTGCTTAGCAAAATATTATGCAAATCAGCAAAAATAGACAGAGCGGGGTACTATTAGTTATTCTGTGCTACGAGGTAAGTATTTATAGAGATACCTCTGTAGGTATCTCTCTACTATCTAGTATAATCTCTACACACAGGTGTGTAGAGGTTATACTAGAAAATACCTGTACTGTAGTAATCTCTTGCAGGGCTACTCTACTTTTAAAAAACGCCAAAGTGTGAGAGCAAAGTGTAAGTTTTGAGCTTTGGCAACTTACAACCTATCAAGTTTTAGTAGGTATTTTACACCCACTACGAAAAACCTTACTCTGGTGCAGCGACCTGAAGTGGGTATTGGCCCTCTGATACTAAAAAGCACCATCTCTCTCTGCGATGCCCGCCTTGCACCAGTTTCGCCTGAAGCTCTCGCAGTATCCTCCCCATCGTCGCCCCAGCGGCACCTGGGTCGTCGTCCGCTCGAAAAAACCAATGAAACTAAAATAGACCTTCCTTACCTTCCCCCAGATGCTGCAAGATCCACGACGAATGCTACGAAAACATCTACTGCCCATTCTTCACAGTCTACTTCCAACCTTACTACTGGAAATGCCATCGTGGACAGCCGCTCTGCGCTCGAGAAAACTACCATACACAACACCAGTTCATCAACGGTTGTGCAGCCAGGTTGTGCGAATGCGACAGGAAATTTGCCATGTGCGTGAAGAAATACCCGTGTCCGAGAAGGAGAGCGCTATGTCGCTCATCGCCGATTAGGTTGCTGCAGAATCTGCTTATGTTTCGATGATGTTTTACGGAGCAAGGGATATTATTTATATGAATCGATCTGCCATATTCCATCCAATCTGATAGGTACTTAAGAGTATAATCTGCAGAATTCACGTACTTAAATCAGCCAATCTTCTGCTCTTTTAAGAATCTCACAACTTTCAATTATGTGTCAATCTACAATTGCACGAGGATCTTATCTTATCTTATGATTTGGGGGCCGGGAATAATCCCAGCGGCACTTCGACCCTTGAGGCTCTTTTGTGCCTACCCCATTTTACACACTGGTCATGTCAGTGTGCAGGTTGACTCACGATGTTCTTGCACAACGATACTCGAAGAGAAGTGTACATTTATTAGAACGAACGAACGTACGTACGTATCTAACATCGCACACTTTTTTGTTAAAAAAATTAACAAAAAAATATCTTCGAGCGATTTAATGTTTCGTTTTATGATTGCTTTCACAATACATGTTACATGATGCATTATAGTGCACATTGCAAAGGTATAAGCCAAAAAAAAACCTATTCAATATTAAAAGATTAATACATAATATTGTTACAAAGTGTAACGAAATAATTGATAACTTACATGAGGATTCAGCGCGATCAGGCCAATGTGTAATTTTTCTATTTTTTACGAATAAATTGCGAACTGAGTCATAAGTTTTGTATTTTGGTTTGTTACTTATAGAATTAGATATTTCATTCCCATGGAATGTTAGTTTAAGAGTTCACGGTGTACAGTAATAAAAATAATGATATATAGGTACAAGAAAAGTTTTTTCATTTATTACCCAAGCTTCAAACATAAGTACTTATATTGTACTTGTATTAAATTGGATAGGAAAATCGTTATAGCTGATCGTTATCGTTATAGGGTGTAAGGGGGTCACCAACATCTAGACCTCCAAATGTCAAACTCACCTGCACGTAGTGCATCCTGCCGATTAGCGAACGAGTCCCTGGCGACCGACTAGTGGTAGTATAACCACTCAAATTCTGGCTGGGTTAAAATACCAGAAGCACGATGACGGGCAGCAGCGTCATCGGGGCAAGCGACCCGGCTACTGCGATCGCCAACCCGCAGGCCTAGCGTGGCGATTAAGGCATTTCCTCCCATGGATAGCGCAAAAAGAAAGAGAAGAGCCGAAGACCGGGCTCAATGGCGCGCCCTGGGAGAGGCCGATGTCCAGCAGTGGACCAGAGGAGGCTGCTGCTGATGATGAAATCGTTATAGCTACGAAGATTATTAAAAATTTATGCACTGCGAGCAAAGAATGTGAAAATTTGCACACGTATTTAGGACACCCAAAGAGTCATGTTAAAGATTATCTCTATTCTTCAAAATGATCCTTTGGGTGTCCTACATACGTGTGAAAATTTACATTCTTTGCTCGAATTGCATGGTTCATATGAAACCTGTGTAATATCCTCTCGGACTATTAATCTATAAACTTACTCATCAGTAAGTATATTGTGTCATTACACAATATCTTTACCATACATATAAAATACATTCTTATTTGTAAGTGATCGTCAAAATAAAAATATCAAAAAAAAATATATAAAAAATTTGAATAATCATAAACAATTTTTTTATTTTAACTATATAGATAAATATTACTAACCCTTTTTCATCCAAATTTTTTTAAAAATTGTATTTGATGGTAAATGCTCATTCGCTTGGATATCACCATATCCACGCACGACTGCCCGGTGAACTATGATATCTCTGAATCTGCACTAAATTCGTCCAACTATTGTATATTCGAACAATGGTGTCGTTACACAAGTTTGACATACCTCTACTTTCTATTACATAGGTTAATGAACCATAATAATTAATTAATACACTTGATAATCCAGGATAGCATCAGGATAGATCCTGATGTGCAGGATGGCCTGGGTTGATACCACACTCTTACCTATTTCTGACCCAAAGCAGAAATGATTGCGTTTCTGTCTTTCGGTTTGAAGGGTAAAACCACCAGCGTAATTTCCGGCACATGAGGCAATCCACCTTAGACCTCAAGATAATCAAACAGCATATGAAAAACCCTCTAATATTAATAAAGTGAGGTGAGATGTCTATGGGCGACGGTGACCACTTACCATCAGGTGGTCTGTTTGCTCGTCTGCTCTCCTTTTAAATTACAGGGTCGCGGATGGGGCAAAGTGGGGACTTTGACCTTCCATTGGCGGACGACCCTGGGGAAAACAGCAGCGTGCCATGGCCGCACGGTGCTGTGACGGGAGGAACGGCACCAAAGTGCTAGGGAGGCAGTGCGTTCCACTGGTGATCCCGGAGCCCTCCGACATTCATGAGGTCGGCGATCGAGAGGGTTTTAGTGGGTAAAAATCCTACAAAATCCAGTCTCTCCCCCAGGACACATGGTGTCTTTGAAGATTCCCCCTCATTACCAAAGAAGGTAGGTACTACCTACGTATTCCAGGGATCTATTCTTTTAAAAGTCAGATATACTATTAACTGCATGGTATCAGAAAAACAATAGGTATATTCATTGCTGCATTAGATGAGAAGAGCCGAAGATCGGGCTCAATAGCGCACCCTGGGAGAGGCCTATGTCCAGCAGTGGACTAAAATGGGCTGCTGATGATTGCTGCTTTACGACAGAAATAGGTAAAAGGTTGTAGTCATGAAGGTACAAATACCCGTCCCTAGCGGGAGACTGTTATATTTTTGTCAGCCATAGGTGTAGTCATTAAATGTATTGATACGGCCAGTTGCATGATGCTCGTTTAAAATTCTGGCTACCTTAAGGTAATGCTAAAAAAGCCTCCTACACAAGATGAGACTGGCAGACAATCCCATCTGTAGAGCCTGTGGTGACACCGTTGAGTCAATGGAACACTTGCTGTGCGAATGTGACTCGTTGGCTGGAAAGCGTATGAGTCTTCTGGGGGTAGCCTACCCGAAACCAGAGGACTATAAGGCTCCTACCTGTAATCTGTATAGCGTCCTTGATGCAAAGCATCTTTAAGGAACAGGAAGGAGACTAAGGTAAGGGGTGAGCACAAAATATCCCTGAGGGTCGAAGTGCCGCTGGGGTTGTCCCTGGCATAAGATAAGGTAATGCTTAAGCGTTGATATTTCTTTCTCAAGCCATGACGTTGAAACAGAGTACCTATCAACTTAAGAGGCGCCTAATTAAAAGTCAGAATTAAAAAGCGTAATTTCACGTCTTTAATCGATTTACAGCTGAGGGGAAACTCTTATCTGTAGATGAATGTCAGAAATGTAAGGACGAAAACGTATTCACTTGTTTTACCTAACGTAACTGATAGGTTACCTAGAAGACTTCGATAGGTGACCCAAAAGTGTTAGGTAATAAAAAGTAAAGGTAAGCGTCCATAATTTATAATCCTGCAAGTGTACGTACATACAATATAAATGACACAAATACCCTGAAATAAATGCCCAAAGTACATGAATATATAGGGTCCTATTTTATTGGCGTCATATATACAGGGTGGAAAGTTTCGGCGGGGCACCCAGGGCAGCTACCAGATCCGTTGGAGCTACGAGAAAGTGGTCTTAGGAGACCTTCCCTAACTTTTGGAGCTATTTAAAACTGCATTGACTGATTGATTGATTGATTTTTGAAAAAAAGTACAGTCAGCGTGAAAAATGCCATTTTTCAAAAAGAAAATTGATGCCAATCGATTCTATTTCGTGTATCTATATAGACTCTATGGGATCAACCGAGGTTCGAGTACTGGAAATCTCAGAAATAGCAAAAAACTATTTCCATACATTTGATTTCCATAAATTTTAAAAAGTAAAAAAAAATGCTGCCCTTAAAAAAAATAACGATAGGGCAAAAAAATATTTTTACTTATTAAATTATTAACAAACGCGAAATAATTGTTTGCTTAAAAATTCTACAAAGAATGAATTATTACTATTCTAATACTGAAATAAGAAGTATGAATGAAACTCGTTTCATTCATAACGACATGGGCGAGTTTATGCCACCCAGGCGCAAAATAATGGGGTTTATTTATTTTTAGTATGGAAAATTGTCATAGGTACAAGTAACAGGGTTATTTTTTCGCGTAAAGTAGTACAAATTACCAGCACACAGCCCCCTCCAAATATTTGCTACTAATAAAAAAGGACCTTATATAATGTCGTCTTTAAAAATGATAATGCTAAAAATAAATATTGAATACTTTTTAGGTAGGTACCTTGAATAATAGGCCAACACTATGAAACTGTAAAGGCCGGTAATGATCAACAGAAAGTCCACTAAAAAAAACTTGCTATTTTATAAGTACGTAGGTACATAAAGTATAGAAATATCGATATTTCAGATGACACGAATCCAGACTCTCATAACCGCTCTAGTACTAACACTTCTAGTACTATCGTCCGAAAGCAAGTTGATTCGCCGAAGCACTCCGTGTCTTCGAGCCGGCAAGGAACCCAAAGACAAGAAGCCAGACTGCACCCCCACTGCAGTGTACGTGTGGCCTTACTACTACTACCCATATTACTACTACTACCCGTACTACTACTACCCATATTACTACTACGGTTAGTGGAACAGCACCTTTATGATTTAGTACGAAATTAAAGTTTAGGTACAAATAGTGTTTTTTTTGTTGGTTTATCATGTTTATTGGTTAATGCTAATTATTACTTAATAGTAATTTCATCTTTATTTCTTTGTATTAAATTTCAATAATTATGTCTGGTTCACAGATTTTTCCAAAACACCAGGCATTTAGTAACTATACGTATGTAGTTTACAAATTTTTTTAAAACCTACAGGTACAAAATAAAAATCATAAAAACATCAAAAGCCTAATAATACTAACTTTCATTGTATGAATGAACCTTAGTATGTATAAAATAATTATATTGAATTGAATTTTATAATATAGAGATATAAAATAATAAAGAAATAGTCTTTTAAGTATTTTTATGTAAGAAATTAGAATCAAAAACTCCGGTACAGAAAAATCAACAATACAATTCTTCTTTTTTTTAATGGCATCCGCTGCATCTAGCAAGTTGCCAGTTTTCGCTTCGCCAAAAAGTTAGAAACTACTCTCCTCTCCTCTTATCTGCTCGCACCTCTCTCTGTCTCTCTCGCTCGCAGCGCTTGTTACAATTTAATTAAAACCACCGAAGTGGAAAAATAGGAGGGATGACCTGGCATCATCCTCGCCTATGAGTCGCGGTTATTCCATAGAATTAACCCCATTGAAAAACTTCCTATGGTGATTTGCACACTGAGGTAACCAGTCTGTGAATGGGAAGGCAATCTTCCCATTCACAGACTGGTTACCTCAGTGTGCAGGTTTCCTCACGCTGTTTTCCTTCACCGTTAAGAATTATAGGAAAATAAACTAAAGAATACACTAGTCGAATTCTGTTTGAGAAGATATGTTAAGTAGGTACCTACAATAAAATATTTTTCGAAGTATGCAGTACGGGATGCCAAACCACCGAAGTGGTAAAAAAGGAGGGATGACCTGGACTCATTCTCACCTATGAGAGTCGCGGTTATTCCATTGAAATTAACCCCGTAGAACAACTTCCTAAGGTGATTTGCCATTGCCTTCCCATTCACAGACTGTATACCTCTGTGTGCAGGTTTCCTCACGCTGTTTTCCTTCACCGTTAAGAATTATAGGAAAACTAGCTGTTGCCCGCGACTTCGTTCGCGTCATATAGCCTATGTCACCCGGGGATAGTGTAGCTTCCCAACGGTGAAAGAATTTTTCAAATCGGTCCAGTAGTTTTGGAGCCTATTCAATGCAAACAAACAAACAAAAAATCAAACCTTTCCTCTTTATAATATTGGTATAGATAAACTACAGAATACACAAGTCGAATTCTGTTTAAAAAGATATGTTAAGTACCTACAATAAAGTATTTTTCGAAGAGTGCAGTATGGGATGCCGAACGACAATATGTAGTTGTAAGTAATTAAAACAATATTAAACATTGTTTCACGGAAACTCTGCAATAATTACAATATTGCCAAATTACGGTTGCTACAGTTAATTTAGTTTTATTGTGCCGTAAAAGTTGCTAAAACACAATAATACAGTACCTAACAAATGTGGGTTTAGCACTGTTGCAGTGGTTTTATTGGTTTTTCAGCGGTTTGGACTAATTTAATATAAGACAGAGCTTATGTAAAAAGGGTTATTATAAAATAAATGTCTAGTTAAATGATAAAGAAGCTTGGTCCTAAATTCAGCTCCACCTCTGCACATTGTGTTCATATATGATTGTAGTCATAATTATTGTAAGATATATTTATTTCAAAAGATGTGCTGCTGAAAGTTTCTTGCGCCGCTTCTTTCCTTTCAGCTATAGCACCTTACGAAGCGGTGGTAGAGTAAAAAAAAATGACGTTGTAAAAATGTACTATAAGGTACTTACTTACAATAAAAAACATTTTGATTTTGATTTAACAAGCACTTATTGAGGGATAAAAATATTATACCTACTTATAATATTTATCTCTAACTATACTATATCTTTTTATAAAAAATACCATTGTAAATAGTGTTTAGACCCTGATGTACATAGTCGCCTGGGGAAATACTACCCGTTTTACTATTTCTGCCGCAAAGCAGCAATGCTTACGTAACTGTTCCGATTTTAGTTCCAAATCCCTCAGGTTAGCAGTACATCGAAAACCCTCTAATAATAGACTTATAGTGAGGTGAGATATCTATGGGCGACGGTGATCATTTAAAAGAAAAGCCTTTAAATATATAAATGAAAAATCCCTGTAATTTTATCAATTTAAAATCTTAAAAATATATCCGAAGTATCTGCTTCAAAACCCTAGAAATGCAATTCTGACTTGTGAGATGTATCCAAAAAACTTATCTTGAAGGCAAGTTTAATTCTGAACTACCTTAAATGAACAAAAAATATGACCCCAAAAGGATAATCATGCTAATTTGGCAATGACCAAGATAAAAGACGCAAAATAGATAAGTCATCAGCAGCCTACTCTAGTCCACTGCTGGACATAGGCCTCTCCCAGTGCGCGCCATTGAGCCCGATCTTCTTCTCATCCAGTCGCTGCCAGCCACCTTGCGCAGATCGTCGCTGCATCTAGCAGGTGGGCGTCCACTCCAGAACTCGTCTACCCCAGCGGTTGTAGGTTCTGCGACAGATGTGACCGGCCCACTGTCACTTCAGCTTGCTAATCCTATGAGCTAGTCGATAACTTTTGATCTATGCCGGATCTCCTCATTTCGGATTCGATCCAGCAGCAATACTCTGCACGCTGAGCAACTTTCAATTTGTGAACCAGACGCACCGTCAGTGTCCACGTTTCTGCTCCGTTGGCCAATACTGGTAGGACGCACTGGTTAAAGACTCTTGTCTTTAGACATTGAGGTATGGGTGACGAGAAGATGTGACGTAACTTCCGAAATGCTGCCCAACCTAGCTGAATTCTTCTGTCAGCTTCTTTACTAAATAGATAAGTACCAGAACGGAAACTCACGCGCGCGAGTCACACACAACTTCTTTGACGCTCCAGTGGCCAACGCATCAGACAATAAATACCCTTTGGTACTTTTTTTCTTTAATAACACACTGTAATTTGGCCAATGACCGTGTTAGAATCTTAAAAACTCACTCAAACTTTTGGCGTCTGTTTTGAAACAAAAAGTTTACCAACTTCGAGATTATGGGAGTCGTATGCATCAGGCATGCCTAGAGCCTTGCATTCCAAGTGCAATTGGAGGTTAAGTTGCCGAATCCACACCATCTGTAGTATTTCACTCCCATTTCACTGTCTTATATAACGTTTATTTAACACGGACGATTTTTAGGAAAACTACACTAGTTTTACGAAAAAAATGACCACTGTAAACCGTTTTTAAACAATAAAATAGGCCGAACACGCCATGACAGCATGAACGTTCAACATAACCTCTCCTTTGGTACTTTGTCGCTTTCAAGAAAATGTTAAGTACTATTATTTGACAAATTCATACAAATATCAAGAAATCATATCAAACTTATTGCGATATGATTACATATTGTTGTATCTTCCACACAGGACGCGCAATATGTGACTGTAATTGCCTCACGTTAGAACGCTAGTAGTAAGTTTCCATTCTGATACTTATTTATTTTGTGTAGAATTACTCCGCGTTTTGACCAAAAATAAAAACAAAGGTCATAAGTAGAGCTAGAAGTGGTCGGGGCAAAATTTTCATATTTATAGTGATAGCATTATCGATAAATGCATACTTATCGATAATTACAATGTTCCATATTGCAACAACGTGACTCTTATAACAGTTAGTAGTTCAAGTTCAAGAGTCATTCGTGGATAAACCAATATCTCATAATACGGAATTTTGGGGTTGAGTAATTCAACTGTTCGGTTTAAAATATTTTAGGTATTTTGAATAGCCTGCATTTTTTATTATTTTAAATACGAATATTTTGGGCTGACATTTTGATTTTGGACATTGTGATATGTACAGTCATAGGTAATCAAAACCATCTAAAGAATACAAGTTCAATTTTATCTGCGCAGTCAGAATTGTCATATTGTTGTAAGCACCCAAAGTGGTCAATATATCTGAGCAACACAATCTCCAATATTATGTTCATTATTATGTTGGCGGGCAAATCGTTCAAAGGGCACACACAAAGGGCTAACATCTATCTGACGCTGACTGTACCCAGGCACCCATTAAATAGCAGTGCTACAACATCGATATCTAGAAAAGTCGATAAAAACCGCATTCAATCCCTAACAAATTTTAGATCGTGCCCCGACAACTTCTAGCTCTACTCATAAGAAACGAAAGACATCATTATTAGATCTGCGTATAATTAGACATCAACGTTAACAAAAATATACAATTTTTATTTTATTTATATTTACCTGCATTCACTCTTAGATCTTTAACTAGTTTGTACATTTATAAGAACTTCACACCGCCAATGATGTTCACTGGTCTCCCTTTGTATTTCTTCGAGATATCGCTTTCGATCTGCAATTGTAGGTAAGTAAGTAAGTAATACGTTTATTTCACACACAGCAATGACCGAAACAGTTATAATTATAATAAAATAATTATGTAGTCGAAGGTTATTTTTTTAATTTATTGCCTAATAAACCCGCATTTGACCTCGATCTCGCCTGATGGTAAGCGACGATGAGGTCGACGATGGAGCACGCGGGTCCAGTAAATGCCTATTCACTCTGGCCTTGAAGATCCCAAGGTTGTAGGTTTCGGTAAATACAGACGCCGGCAGGCTGTTCCATTCCTTAGCCGTTCGCATAATGAACGAAAAAGCAAATCGCTTCGTACGAGCAGATGGGATATCAACAACATAAGGATGGAACCCCTCCCCGCGCCTGGTAGTCCGAAGGCGGAATGGAGATGCTGGAATTAGGTCGTGCAATTCCGATGCGCACTCTCCGAAATGTATCCTATAAAATACCGATAGACAGGCAACCTTGCGCCGATGTTCCAGACTTTGCAGTCTAGCTTCCACCAGCGATTCGTCACCTATAAGGCGCTTAGCGCGTTTCTCCACTGAGTCAAGGGCAGCCAGTTGGTACTTTGCTGAGCCGACCCACAGGTGGCAGCAGTACTCCATGCACGACCGGACTTGAGCTTGGTAAAGCGTGGTTGTTACAACCTCGATTGTTCCAGTCGATGAAGTCTAGGGCTTTGACGTGCAAAGGCTACCTAAACCTGCTAATTTCCTGTAGGAACAAATGCCCAGATCTAGAATAGAAAAGAGGATAGGACTTACAGGATATCCGGTATGTTTTCTCTTCCTTTGGAGTTTTCGTAAAATTTGTGCACACGCGCGCGCCGGCGATAGTTTTGAAGTGACTTTGACATTTCGTTTTTTTTTAATTAGGGATGGGAATAGTGAAAGGATGGCAGGAACATTCTTAATCTACAACATTTCCTCCCACGTGAAATCAGCCAGGGATTTCACAAGATAACCCAAGATTACAGCATCAGAAGCCAAAGATCAGTACAGTAGCTCTACTAAGTGTTCGGATAAAGCTCATGATAAAAGAAAATAACTAGATTGGTGTGCAGAGGTGCACCAACTGTGACTTAAACTAACTTAATAATGCTAATATGGAAAACAAATTAATGGAGTTAAGCGAAGCTAGATTCAGGTCCAATAGGTAGTGGACAGATCTTAACAACCGGTCTGACCAATGTTCCCTTGGAAGTCCTGACTGTTACTACTCGGACTACATTATCCTTTCCAGGATGCGTTTTAAGAATGCGGCCAAGGCGCCATTCGTTTGGAGTTAGATTTGGCTCCATGATAGTGACAAGATCACCAACAGACGGCCCCCCTTTTCCATTCCGGAACCATTTCACCTTTTGTTGGAGAGTATGAAGATAATCTCTCTGCCAGATCCTCCAGAAACGTTGTGATAATTGCTGAAGCAGTAGCCAGCGAGAACGAAGTGTAATATTTTCCTCAATCACTGGCTCAGGCACTGACACTAGAGGACGTCCGATCAAGAAATGACCAGCTGTGAGTACATCGATCTCTCTGGGATCTGATGAGAGCTCACACAGCGGTCTCGAATTTAGCATGGCCTCAATTTTGGTGAGTACCGTTGTGAATTCCTCAAAGGTAAGGAGCTGTGATCCTATCACACGTTTAATATGATACTTTGTGGATTTGATTCCGCTTTCAAAGATACCTCCAAAGTGAGGTCCTGCAGCAGGATTCAATTTCCAGGTGATGTTCCGAGATGCGAGTTGATTGGAGAGGTCTTCCTTTTCCTGAGTCAGCATTTTGGAGACTTCACTGAGGTAGCGCTTGGCTCCAACAAAGTTCGTGCCGCAATCGGTCACTATTTGTTGGCAGAGCCCTCGCCTGGACACAAAACGATCTAAAGCTGCTATAAACGCCTCCGTCGAAAGTTCCGTCACCAATTCTAAATGAACCGCTTTTACAGAATGACAGACAAAGAGACAGATGTACGCCTTGAAAGATTTGGCGTTCCGTCTTCTGCTCTCCTTGACGGCGAATGGTCCACCGAAATCAATCCCTACATTCCGGAAACAACTACCTTGCTCCAGCCGAGGTGCAGGGAGATCGCCCATAATTGGTTGACAAGATCGAGGATTGACCTTAAAACAGGTGATGCATTTGGCCAAGCGGGATCGAATGAGATTTCGAATGCCTAAAATCCAGAGTTGTCGCTGAACCAAAGATTGTAAAGTTCTAGGACCACAGTGTAGGTAGCGTTTGTGTAACGCATCAACGACAAGACTAGACAGGTGTGAGTGTTTTGGCAACAAATAAGGGTGTTTCGTGGCTTCAGGTAAATCTGCGTTCCTTATGCGTCCTCCCACGCGCAAAAAACCGAGGGAGTCCAGAA
The DNA here is from genome assembly GCA_947369225.1 of Hofmannophila pseudospretella. Taxonomy (NCBI): domain Eukaryota; kingdom Metazoa; phylum Arthropoda; class Insecta; order Lepidoptera; family Oecophoridae; genus Hofmannophila; species Hofmannophila pseudospretella. The sequence continues at coordinate 2,612,144 of OX376321.1, read as the reverse complement.
ATGGAGATAGCTTTTGCAAATGATTTGGCAAAGCTGCGCTCTTGTTCAGGGATACAATGGATTCTGCGAACGTTGTCATCTGAACCTGTTTCACCAAAGTCATAAGAGATTGGTCTAACTCTGAGGAAGATAACGAACCTTGAACTCTTTCCAAGGCAGGGTGTCGAGAATTTCGGATAAAACGCAGGCACCAGCCAAGAATGCGCTGCAGGCGAGATAACGATGACTGGCTCTCCATCAGCTTTAGGATCACATTATCTCGGTTGGATTCATTTTCAGTTTGAGATACATGTGCTGTCGACTTGACTTCGGGAATATTTTCCGAAGACGAAGCAACGATCTGTGCGGGCCAATAAGTAGGCTCCATCCGAAGCCACTCAGGGCCTGACCACCACTGGTCACAGCCTGATAGCTGGGAGCACGCTAGACCACGGCTACAATAATCCGCTGGATTGTCTTTGGTGGGAACATGGCGCCAATTAGATGGGCTCACCGCTTCCGTGACTTGTACCACACGATGTGCAACAAAAGTTTTTAGCTTGTGTGGTTCAGTGTTCAGCCAGGACAATACAGTGGAGCTGTCGGTGAATGCAACGGGTTGAATGAGATTCAACCGGTCACTTAATAAGTTGGACATGTGTTTGAGTACGCGCGCCAATAAGACTGCACCACATAACTCCAATCGATTCACGGTGAGGAGCTTAAGTGGAGCAACTTTGGACTTCGCAATGAGCAGATTCACCTGCACAGAATCATGCGAAACGCATCTGAGATAAACACAACAGCCATATGCTTTTGTTGAACCGTCGCAAAACCCAATAAGTTGAAATTCGAGGGCATTGACAGGCACAGTATGACGTGGCAATTTAATTAATTTTAAGTTAATTAAATCAGCGGTAAAGTCTTGCCAGGCCTTTGCCACGTCACGTGGGACCGGTTCGTCCCAGGACAAGTTGAGGCGCCATAGATCTTGAAGAAGCAATTTGGCAGTGAGTATGAAAGGTGTAACCCACCCCAAGGGATCGAAAATTCGGGCGACGTTTGATAAGATTGAACGCTTTGTGCATTCGCCTTCCACGTCCGAGACAGAGTAGGTAAAATAGTCCCCCGTAGGATCCCATTGGACTCCTAAAATCTTGAGCGTGCTTTTGTCATTTTCTTCCGAAAAGGATTTTGGTGTTTGACAATGTTCCGCAGGTAACTGCTCCAGGAATTGTTCACAGTTACTGCTCCATTTTCGCAGTTCCAGTTGGGCACAATTCAAAAGATTGACCAGCTCCTGTTTTAATTCCAGGGCTTCACTGAGAGATGGCGCTCCGGTGGTGACGTCATCCATGTATGTATGTTGACGTATAGCCTCGGCAGCGCGAGGGTACTGAGAGCCGTGATCATCGGCGAGCTGATGTAGTGTGCGAATGGCTAGATACGGCGAGCTGCTGACACCATATGTCACCGTATTCAGTTCGTATTCGGTCACACCAGCTAAACCTGCTGGTCGATGATCACGTGACTCTTCAGGAGCTTGAGCTCTCCATAGGATGTGTTGCCACTTGCGATCTTCAGGACGGATTAGAAAATTCCTATACATTTTAGAAATATCGCAAGTGAACACAACTGTATGCAGTCTGAACCCCGTAATAATATCGATGATGTTCGCCTGCAACTTAGGGCCTGTATACACTAGGTCGTTGAGAGATCGACCGTTAGTGGTTCGATTACTGGCATTGAACACAACCCTAAGTTTAGTAGTTGTGCTTTCTGGCCGAATCACACAGTGGTGAGGTATAACATATTTCCCGGCTGTGGCAACGGGTGTCATATGACCCAGAGTTTCGTATTCTTGCATGAAGTCTTCATAATCTGACTTTAATTGTGGTTGCCGATTTAAACGTTTTTCCAAATTGATCAGTTGAGATTGAGAACCTCTCGATGAATCCCCTAACACTCCATGTGGTTCCTTTAACAATAAGGGTACGACATAGCGCCCATTGGGCTCCCTGGACACGAGGCGAGTGTACAACATTTCACACTGCTCATCATCTGGTGCCATAATGTGAGCTTTGGGTGGCTCTTCCACCTCCCAAAACTGCTTGATAACTTCGTCAATAGTCGAAGTAGCAAATAATGATGCTACAGAGGGCGGCGGAGAAGGATTAGTCACATCCAGAGGACCAGATAGTATCCAACCGAAGACACTGTGTAGAGCCGTTGGAAGGCCAGGCTCAAGTCGGACTCGTTGGCCATCATAGATGTCCGGAAACAGTTCTGCACCGATTAGCAAATCAATTTCAGAGGGTTTGTCGAAATTCCGGTCGGCTAGTATGAGATGCTTAAAGTGTTCTCGTACAGTTGTTGGAATTTCAGCAGTAGGCATTTGCGTCGTTATGTTGTCCAATACAATTGGATTAATGTTGAATTTCGGTTCCTCAGAATCGCAAGGCTGAATTGTACAGTGTGTACTACCCTTAACTTGAGAAACCGTGTTTTGACCTAGCCCGGCCACAGTAAGATTGCAGCGCCGGAGAGGAAAACCGAGTTTCTTTGCACAAGCTAGAGTTAAAAAACAATCCTGTGCCCCACTATCCACTAGGGCACGAAGAAGATGGAAATTTCCAAAATTGTCTCGAGCACGAACTACACAAGTACCCAATAACACAGCCGACGTGGTGTTACGGCTCCGTCCCACGTGAGCGCTAGTGTTCACTGGACTGACTGCACTACTGTCAGTCGGCAGTGGTTGGTTGGCCGTGTCATGATGTAATAAAGTGTGATGTCGCGCACCGCAAATTTGACAACGTACTTTAGAAATACATTTAGATTTAAGATGATTGGTGCGTAAACAGTTTTCGCACATATGTTTATTTTCGACGAAAGTCAAACGTTGTTTTAGGTCTAAAGATTGAAATGTGGGGCACTTATAAATAAGATGCGCTGAACCACAGTAATAACAGCTGATGACCTTAGCTCGACTGTCGTCAATGTTGTTGTTTTGTGTTGTATTGTTGGTGTTTTGTGTTGTTAACGCTGAGCGTTTTTGATTATTCGTTGAAGATGATGGTTTGATTCGGTTCGGCTGAGATGGATTCACAGGTCGGGCGGGTGTGTTCGGCGTAGTGGAGTATTGGCTGGTTTCTAGGATCTTCACATAATTCTGTATAAATTTTAAAAGATCCTCAAATGATGGGATGTCAGAGGTATTTTGAGTTTCAAATCGCTTTCGGGTGTCCGGATCCAATACCCGGGACGCAAGTTGAAACAAGATAAAATCACCCAAATTTTCCACTTCTAAGGCTCCGATAGCATGGCTGCATTCATAAAGGACGTTAAACAATTGTTGTAACTCGATAAAGTTACCAGTTTTTATTGGTGGGAAGTTTTGTATTTTCCCCAGATAAGTGACTAACAAAAGTCTTTTGTTTTTATATCTCTCCTGAAGTGCATCGAACACATGCTGATAATTGTCCGCCGTCATCGGCAGTCCCTTGGCTATAGCTAGCGCTGGCCCAGACAAACATGAAATTAGGTAATAAAATTTCTCAATGGGAGCTATGGCAGGATTTTCATGTATTAATTTCAAAAATGAATCATAAAACGTTTGCCAATTCTCTGTATTGCTGTCAAATGTTGGTAAATTTAATTGTGGTAACCGTGCATAACAAGGCTTCGAGTCAGTAATCTCTGCTTGGTCATTAGCATTGCCTTTACTCGACTTTGTTGAGATCGTTTCAGCCGCTGTGAGCACTTCATAATATAGCTCATCAAATGCTGCCAGGACATTGCTGTCAATGACCGTGTCTGGTTTCAATTTCAATGTAATTTCATTTATTTTTTCTACTACAGATACAAAGTCCTCCCGGAGCACATCGATTCGTGAGAATCTAGACTTAAAAGCAGCTTGTTTACTTTTATTGTTTACCATGTCTACTGACAAATCATACAGCATTTGAATGCCTCTGAAACTGTATTCCTTTTGTACTATAAGTACTTTCAGCTTCGCTTCCTCCATCTTTCGTTACTAATTTGTTGTCTAGGATAATGTAAATCTACGAATAATCGTATAATTTGTTTTCCAATAAGTTTTCCGAACCGATAAACACAAAAGATAATGCCTGCCGGCCGGCACCGTGCAAGTATTACACTACTAAATTGAGATGTTATGATAATCCGAACACTTAGAATGCTGACCGGAACAATCAAAGTTGGTAGGGTTATACCAAACCGCATGGAATTGTAACCAACTTTTATTGAAATTTGATGAATTTTCACAGTTTTCCTAGGAAATTGAACTTGATATCAACTAAAAACAATACAAACTGCGATTTTCCATAGGTATTCGCGCTCGAAAAGGACCAAAAAAATGTTACAACCTCGATTGTTCCAGTCGATGAAGTCTAGGGCTTTGACGTGCAAAGGCTACCTAAACCTGCTAATTTCCTGTAGGAACAAATGCCCAGATCTAGAATAGAAAAGAGGATAGGACTTACAGGATATCCGGTATGTTTTCTCTTCCTTTGGAGTTTTCGTAAAATTTGTGCACACGCGCGCGCCGGCGATAGTTTTGAAGTGACTTTGACATTTCGTTTTTTTTTTTAATTAGGGATGGGAATAGTGAAAGGATGGCAGGAACATTCTTAATCTACAACAGTGGTAAATAATATTTACCAAAATATATTGAAATCATGTCTGATGGTCTGCTATTGCTGTGAAAAGGGCCTCAACTCAGCTTATTGCTGCAGACAAAAATTGCTACAGCGCTGGTATTCTGTTGGACCATGACCGACGGCTGGTCAAAACCTGTCCAATAGGACAAAGATACGACACAAATAAATTTAATTGAAGATAGGTATTAATAAGTGAAATATATCCAATAATAATATAATATAATATATCCGCTTGTGAGATCGGCGTCCTAGCCACTAGGCCATGTGGGTGGATGTAATAAAAAAAATTGCTCACATGCGCCTGTAGCTCCCTGGTCCGCTCAATGATCCTCGCCAGCAGCGGCCGCAGCTCGGCCGCGCGTGCACACGCTTGTTCCCTTTGCTCCGCCGCGCGCGCAGCCAATCGCGACAGTTTATCGCATAGCGTGAGTTTCTGCTTCAGTTGCGCTGTGAGCACGTCTACGTATCTGTTGAGAATAATGTTGAATTATAAATTAACAGGATGAAAATGGCAAAAAGAGAGGTTTATACTAGGGATGTTACGGAGCTTCCACTCCGACTCCGAAATGTCGGAACTTCCGAATGATTTTACACCTCCAACTCCGACTTCGGCTCCGATAATTTTGAATCGGAGGTTATACCGAAGATTTGTGAACAAACATATTCAAATATCAATATTTTATTAAATAGTGTAGGACTACATAAAGGAATATGTTTTATTTCCGCAAACGTCATCATCAAAAATATTGGCCAGTTCAGCTAAAAAAATAATATACTTAATAATAGTATGCATATTTTTAGATTAATGTATATGTATTAGAATAAGGATTTTCTATTTCTATTATTAATATGTATTACGAATAACTATTTATATATCTTTACTTACATACGTTTATGTAACCTAATAATAACAACTCTTAATTTTATATGCACCTACCCTAATATTTCTGTTAGCTGGTAGAAAATGCCGCAAGGTATTAAGCTCGCCTCATGTACACCTTTTTTGTGCATTGAAGTGCCCACCTAAACAATATCTTCCCCGGAATATGGATTGGGCGCATGGGGCCAATTATTTGGCCGCCCCGATCTCCGGATTTAAATCCGTTAGATTGTTTTTATTGGGGCTGCATAAAAGAAATTGTGTGCAAGCACCAAATCAACACAATACAAGAACTGCGCCAGCGAGTGGCAGCTCAGCAAATAAGTGAGGCGAGACATGTGCGACGACTGAGACGCTCTTTTATCCGAAGGTGCAGGGCGTGCATTGCAGCACAAGGGAGTCATTTTCAACAACTGTTGTAACAATTATTTTTCAATCAATTAAAGGTACTATCGATTTATTTCATAGTTATTAATTTATTCTCCTATTTTTTATTAGTTTGATCACCATTAAATAAATTTTAAACAATTTTCCAGTAAAATTCTAAATTGAAAAATTGCACCCTTTTGTATTAAAATAGCAATAACTTTTTTTTTAATAAACCGAATTGAAATGTTAATACTAAATTGAAAACTGCAAATAGAAGGCAAGTTTTTAAAACAATGGGCAGTTCTAGCCCCATACATTTTTTTTACATCACGGGGGTCTAAAGTTGCTGATGAGCGGTAGAGTGGAGACTAAATGTATTAAAAACTGTAAGTTGTAACAAAACTACGATTATTACTGAATAATTTCGACATGGGATCGCTTACGCAATCATCCTAGATAACTATGGAATAAATAGAATCCAAGACAACAACAAACATAATCAAAGTCGCTCAGCGTGCTATGGAAAGAGCTATGCTCGGAGTATCTCTGCTGGATCGAATCCGAAATGAGTAGATCCGGCATAGAACAAAAGTTATCGACATAGCTCTTAAGATTAGCAAGCTGAAGTGGCAGTGGGCCGGTCATGTCTGTCGCAGAACCGACAACCGCTGGGGTAGACGAGTTCTGGAGTGGAGACCGCGTTTGGACAAACGTAGTGTGGGACGCCCCCTGCTAGATGGAGCGACGATCTGCGCAAGGTAGCTGGCAGCGACTGGATGAGAAGAGCCGAAGATCGGGCTCAATGGCGCGCCCTGGGAGAGGCCTATGTCCAGCAGTGGACTAGAATAGGCTGCTGATGATGATGAAACAGAATCCAAAAATTCCGACAAAGTGCCCAAAATATTAAAAAATAAAAAAAAACGAATAATTCGAAAACCAAACGACTTTCACTAAAACGATTTTTTGTATTCTTGTAGTCCATAGATAGCCCGATCCCCAGCTGACGGGTTAGTCACTTGTCACCCTGTATATTGTAAGTCATGTGCCGCATAAACTTTTAACTTTGTAGAAAATGTAATTAGTAAACAATAATAGATGAGAATGATATTAATATTGTTTTTCAAGAACGACTCAAGAAGTGAGTATAATACTATAGTTATATGAGATTCAAGCATGACACATCTAAAAACATGACACGAACCTGGGAGAATGCTTCACGTTATGCAAGTGGTTGATCTCTGGCGCAGTCAGTCTGGAAGCGGCGACTTGAACTGCGTCCAGCATAGCTGTCAAAGCGGCAGAGCTCTCCGTGGGTAGTTGTTGTATGAGGGAGAAGCTCTGGCTGTCGTTGGACGTATTGGTTTCGTATAGACGCATCTTGAGGAAGGATTCCAGCTGTGAAATTTAAAGCAAATATTAACATTTAAATAATGTGAGAAATATTGTCGCGAGCGGGTTTTGAACACACGACTAGCCATTCCGGGGTCTGCTCTATTCCAATCGAGCCACCATCGACACTCATGATGATATTCGTAGTTCAGGCTTGTCGTATCGCATGGCGCACATGCTAAATATTAATTCTTAAACATTGAAATAAATTACCGCGAAGGTTTTTTACGCTATTCAAACTAAAAATTTAATTAGACTCAGACTTTACGGGTCCGGTCACAGTCCCTGTGTCCAATCACGAAGCGCTGACTTCAAGTAAAAGGAGGAGGGTGCAACGCATGTGATTGATTGCAGCGAACCGAACCGGGGCTGGAACCAGACTCGTGATGTCCAGGCCTAATGGGGAAGAAAAACCTGCTACTCGTCTCGTCTGGCCAACAGCTGGTTCAGCTGGACAACCTACCCAAAACGTCAAAATTTGAGAATCTGAAATGTATCATATTGCGCAGGCATAAGGTTGAGATTTAATCGACAGTTTTTGACAGATGGTATACTATAGCTTGTGATCCACTGTAAAATGCTAGGCAGAAGAGGAAACTCAAGTTTGGCAGTTGAATTTGGAATTATTACAAAACCGCCTTTCTTAAAAAACTATAACTATGATAGGACTACTTCTTATACAACTTATAACTTGTTCTTTGGCGAGGTTCACAGAGGTTGTTTATGGATTTATATCGTCCCGGAGATAAAATTCATTCAGAAAATAAATATTCTTTGTAAGTTTATAATATGTTTCTGTGCTGTTTACAATACAATTAGGTTAAGCCTGTAAGTTGTAAACATTGTGTTTATAAAATTAAATTAAATTAAAAAATAAACTTATAAATAACATACCTCAACTAGCTGGTCGATGACCTGGTTCCTAGTGGCAGGGTTATCCAGTAGGGTGAGAGCGTCCCTGCCTCGCGCTATCCCGCCCTGCAAACCCTGCTCTTCCACCACAATGCCCGACTCTTCGAGGGAAACTGCCGCTATGTCTGCTGATAGATCCTGTTGGAGACGTCATCATGGAAATGAAATTGGTAAACAAATATTCTTGGATGTATAAACATTCTTTAAGATTTCAAAGAGTTCGTGGCGTGGCGACAGACAATCGAATACCCGTTGGTATTTCCTACACACAACAAATTTTCAGCAAATTTTTTTCTATAAATAAGTATTTTCTTTAAATATGTAAGTATTCTCATTCGTATAGAATATATATTTTTATTTATTATTAATTCAAAATGTTTGAATCCATATTAATATTGAAATTATAACATAGAAGCTGTGTTTGTAAAATTGCTGGCATTATAGCCTATATTTTTGTATGAGTGCTGTGCACGTTCGTAATTGGATTATATTATATATTAGAACGTTACCATATAAATAAGCTCGAATAATCATAAATAATCTGTTGATGTGCCAAATAAATAAAATAAAGGAATGCGTGCGGATGTTCGTGCGCGTGTCCACACGATCGTCCATCGTAATCGCCCATCGTATACAAAGACTTCAGAATAAGAAAGTGGTTAATGGCTACACTGACCAAGTCCGCTGCCGGCGCTGCCACGTCAATGTTCCCCCAGTCGATCTCCGCGGCCGCGTCGCCGTCTCCGAAGTCTATATCCGCCGTTGCTGACGCCTCTATCGATCCGAAGTCTATGGTGCTATCACCAAAATCAATCTGAAATATATGCACACGGTCAGTGTTCGTCCGTCTTTTGCCAGACGAAATCCATCAATCTGATTGGTTACAAAATAGAAGAGATAATTGACCTAATTAGATAGAATTCCGTCCAGAAAATCCCGGATCAGAGCAGTAATCACTTAGATGACATTGAAAACAGGATATCCAGGTTCAATAAACAATCGATGGACAATGATACTCTAAAATGTTCTTATCTTATCTTACACACTGGTCATCTCAGTGTCCAGGTTACCTCACGGTGTTTTCCTGCATCGTTAGAGCAGTCGGTAAATGTACATAAGTCTTCGAAAAAATCCGTTAAAGTCATTGGTACATGGCATGGTTTCGAACCCGGACCGCATGGGAGTACGGCGTCATAGCCACTAGGCCACCGACGCTCACATTACCAATATTCTTCATTAACAACTCCAACTTGGCTAAAATGCCTGAGCTAGGAGTCCCACCACAATGTCCATGAATTCGATCCGGTGACGATTGCGCCGCAGTCTCGTGCCTCAACCTTATGAGCCAATGAAGTCATGATCGTTAATATTTGACAGATGATTTGCCATTTAGTTAGAGGTCTGTGGCAGAGTCAAATAAAAAACTTCGAAAAATACGTAAAACTCATTGGTACATGGCACTGCATGGTTTCGAACCCGAACCTCCCGCATGGGAGATCGGTGCCCTAGCCACTGTGCCACCGACGCTCATACTCTAAAATACTGTGTATATATCAATTTTATTATCACTATTGTACGCCCAAAATGCGTAAACTGTTTAATGTACTATGCTATAATTTCTGTATAAGATCAATATTCACACAGTATCACAATAAATGATTTCTGATTCTGATATCTATGATGTTCTTATATTTATTACATGTCCTAAACACTACTCTTGAATCATGTTGCCTAATTATTATAACTTGCAAATGGCAAAAAGAAAGCAGCCGGCAAATGGTGGAGTCGTGATACCACTAGCACTATTAGCGGAGGCCCGTGTCCAATACTGGTCTCAACAAGGTTGCCGATGTTGATGAATATAACCTCCTACTATCTAGTTACATACAGCCACAGTCAGAAAGTGGTTACCACCTGCATGTGCCGTTACGTGCTAGGAAATATAATTTCTTCATCGCAACTAGTTTCGTTCGAAATACGAAACTATGGTTGCAGCCATGCAACCAAAGCAGTTACACTATCGCAAATTTCTCTGAAACTACTAAATTGATTTAAATATGCTTTTACCAGCTTACACAATCAATGTAGTTCTAATAGCTGGTAACCACTTTCTGACATTCACTTTATGCACATAGTAGAATATGTAACCACCTACCTGGTCACCAGCGCCCTGGTCCTCATCATCCAACTCAATATGCACCGGGTCAGGCTCAACGCTCAACGGAGGCTCCCCATAACTCCATTCGTATACTGTAGTGTTGCCATGCTCCACAACATATTGCAGCAATGGCAGTACTTGGGGTGCTCTCTCACCGAGGATGTACTTTGTAAACGCTGCATAGAGGTCTATGCCAGGTAGGAGCGGTTGAAGGGATTTGCTGATCTGCAACATGACGTTTGAGTTGTTGCTACGTCTAATATTTTTTTATTGTATAAGGAGAGCAAATGGGTCATCTGATGGTTAGTGGTCACCATCTCTCATAGACGTCTCACCTCAATATGTTATTTTAAAGGGTTTTCGATGTGTTGCTAACTTTGATGACTGGATATGCTGGTAAATATGTACTGACAGTACTTGCCTTCTTCTTCGTCATATACCTCATTGATGAGGGTCGTCATCATTCTATGAAAATAACTACAGACAACTTTCTTGGTTGAATGATTGATTGAATGGCAATGCCCTTCCCTATTTCACACAATGATTACCTCAGTGTGCAATTTTCCTCACAATGTTTTCCTTCATAGTTGCACTATAAGTACATTGTTAGTTAATCTTTCCTTACTGGATGAGTAAGGAAAGATTAAAACCTCATTCAAAAATAAAAAGTCCTAGCTAAAAAATTCAGATGCAAAACTAAATAATAATAAGAACCTTGTCATAGATATCAGGTAGCTCCTGCAACCGTTCCACTAATTCCCTCTTGATCCGGTCTCCTTGGATGCCAAGCTGTTTACACGTAGACAGGAACTCAGACTTGCTAGATGTCTCATTTTTCAGATAGTCTGTGTGCTTCTTCTCACATTCCTAAAAGTAAACCAAAACGTCTTAACTCCACTTCATTGTAAGGAAACCCTAAAAACTAGTTTTAGAAGAACTGAATAATATGTAATACAATACAGCACTCAATATTGCACCGGCAGGATAGATCATGGTCTATACCAGAGACCAAGGAGATGTCTGTGCCACAAAAATATACAGACATAAAACAATAGGGTGGTACTTGACTCATGCTGTTGATAGGTATTCTATGATTTAACACGTTGACAGTCCAGTGATCCATATATGGGTCACGACGAACTAGTTCCACAAGTCCGTGACCCATATATGGGTCACTAAGAAACGACCAGGTACGCACTAAGGGTAACTTAGCAAAGGTTAGTATTACAATATCTTTGGTGAAAGCTACTGTCCACCTGTTTGAAGACTGAAGTGACTGAAGGTTGAAGTAAAAATATTCAAAAAATCAAAAATATCTGTTTATTCAGCTCTACTTGTGTGTCGTGAAGGCTCCATAGGACCCGTAAAAAGTTTCCTTGATAAGTTAGAAACATTTGTCTGCCATGTGATAGGGCTAACAGATCGATTGCGTGCACGTCCTCATATCTGTTCACGTTGAAGACTGCGGCTACGTCGATTTGTAGAAGAACGGTTTTGAATTTCTACATGAATACTTTCTACAATGTCGTCCATTTCCAAAAAACAAGCTGCATCTTCGTTTTCCTCATCAGAATCAAGCAAATCGTCTTCGAAATCAGAATCTTCCAATATTCTCCGTAATCGTTCAACCATTTTCAAGTTCGTGAAATGAACAAATGTGGTAAAATAAACAAAAGAATTACATTGACTGTTACCTGACATAAGACTCGCTTCAACATCAAAGAATAACTAAGAGATGCATATCGATAAGTTTTTATTACGTGCCCAGAGTCCTGAGTGCGGCTCTTGAAAGTTCATGATAATAAGAGATATGATTTACTTCCTATTGCATTCAATATATATATATTGAAGTGTTTAGATTACATTTATTATTATTTACGTTTTAACAGGACGTATAAAGATTGAAGTAATATGCGGGACTTACGAGGAAAGCAAAACATTTTGTATGGAGACTGTCAACATGTTAAATTAATGAAAATAGATTGTCAGAAAACCAATCAAAATAAAAAGAAATAATCGGTTGAAAAATTACATTAAACCTAATGCTACTACTATTATTTTTATTGTTGTACAACCAATATGGAATACAAATAATTGAAAAAAAAATTGTTCTAAATATATTTATAAATTACTGTGCAGTGTACAACTATGACAATATTGGTTTTCAGACATTGTCTGTAAACTTGTCAGGTACCTACTTACTTACTTACTTACTCCGCTGGCGCAGCGACCCGAAGTGGATCTTGGCCTCCGATACCAAAGAGCGCCATCGCTCTCTCTCCTGCGCAATCTCGAGCCAGTCAGGCGCCCGGAGCTCCCGCAGATCCTTCTCCACTTCATCGCGCCAGCGGTATCTGGGACGTCCGACCGGACGTCGTCCGTTAGGGCGTCCCACATACGCATATAAAGGTACATATCAAGGTGTGGAGAAATTCAAATACCTTGGATGTACAGTAACCGATACCAGGTACCTACTAGACAAATAAAAATACACAGTAAAAAAAATAATACCAACCGCCTGCAATTGTTCCTCCTTCACATTTTGCTTTTTTAAACCCGGGATCTCATAATTAATATTTCTAACTAACATCTGAGCTGCCTCCGCTAAATACAAGTTCTCTTTCTCATAACTCCTCACCACGTCCTGCCAATCCTTCATCCTCTGGGAGCCATATCTCCCGAACAAGTTCTTTGTGTCTGCCTCAGTCTCCTTCAGGATCTCTATGATCTTCTGACAGTGAAAGTAATTGATGTAGCTCCCAGACAGCAAGGCGGCAATGTCGTCGTGGGCAGGCATATCCTGGATGGCATTGTTTATTTTTTCTCTCACAGCTATGATGTTTTTCTGCCATTCCTTGTTCACGTGCCGTCTACTGACGAGCCAGTCTTGTAGTTTTCCTATGTTTATGTCGATCGGAATGCTGCTTTCCTTGAAAAATTACGAAAAATATGGATATGAGCTTAGGTAGCATGGTATACGTAAAACTTATCATAAATGAGATTTATAGAATTTTGATATAAAAAATTGTACTTACGTCCATAATTAATTTTAATTTTTAGTTAGAATTATCAAGAAAAACCATTAAATTCCAGTTGTAAAAATATTTTTGCCAGTCCGTGACGTGTCAACAAAACAAAAATTGGTAAATTTTCGTTACACGTTTATGTAGAGACATGTGAGTTCACGAGTAGATGATACAACACCTCCGCCCAGAAACAAATGATACATTCCATAATGGATGGTAAGGTGGTAGTGTAGATATCACTTTCACCACCAGCGCACTAAAATAAAAAATAAAAAACACAATGTTTTGACATTTGACTGGAAGTTTTAGACAATGTTGCCGCTAGAAAAATATTTCTGCTAATTTGTCGTTTAAAATCTTAATGTAACAAGCTTGTAAAATGGTTAAAACTATGCTGTCATCAATATCATGAAGCGATGTGATGATTATCTAATGATAAGTCCATTCAACTTATTTAACTATAAACATAAGGCGATTTATGTGCCTTCAGATGCTTGATTTAATTATTCTCAGTTAGATCGACACAAACTCAAATATTTTCCTTATCGCATTTTCCTTTGGCTCAATAGATAAACAGCCGCACATGCAGTGCAGTGAGTCATATTATGTTTATTGATTAAAAAAATTAACGAGCTATTTAAATTAAATAGAATTGAAAACTACAACAATTGAACTAGCAATGGAGGGATCTAGTTCACTAATAAACCCGTAAGTTGTATCCCACACATTCGTTTATTCTAATTCAGACTCCAAATAAAATTCAACTTTGTTTGTTATGTAAATAAAACGGCCTTGCTTGCGCGAACCGTTACCTCTCGAATTAACCCTAAGCCGAGGTCATTTTTATTTGTAGTAAGAATTCATAGAATCCGCGCAAGTGGGCATAACAGTATTATCAGTTCCAAGTATTAAAATGAACTATTTGAAGCCACACCATTCTAATAACTACCTAACTATTATACTTAAGTGCGGAGAGGTAATCTTAAAATTAAATATTTATGCTGATACCATAAACTGCTGAGTTAACTAATTATCCTCAGACCTAGAGCAATACCGTCTCACTGCATAATTTTTAGGGTTCCGTACCAAAACAGTAAAAAAGGAACCCTTATGGTGAGACTTCTGTATGTCACAGCTGTTTTTCTCAGGAACTACTAAAGCTATCGACTTGACATTTGTAAGACTTGCTTGCCCGCATCTATCTCAAGTGAAAAAAATCGGAAATAATTTTATTTTTATGGAAAGTGGGTCCGAAATGGGGAGTTCAAATCTAAGAGTGGGGAATTGTATGAAAGGGATTTATTGGCACATTACAAAACTATTTTTTATTTTATTTTATGTGCTATAGTTTTTTACTTATGACCAAAATATGCAAAAAAATGACCATTCCTCTTATTTCCGAAGTGAGCAAGCCGAAAAATCTGGAATAATCCAGACTCTATGAGTCTATATAATATCCTTTATATTACAGGAAAAATAAAACAAAGATACAAAAATTAATATTTTTTTGAGAAGTTCAAAAATATATATTATTAATAATTACGATAAAAAAATCTGAAATAATTAGTACTGATAGAAGATGTTACATGTATTATGGGAAAAATAAAACGAAGTCTAAATATTTATGATTATTGAAAAAAATATTAAAATGATATTTTTTTCATAACAATAAGAAAATCTTTTGAGAACGAAACCCTCGGTGCGCGAGTCCGACTCGCACTTGGCCAGATTTTTGTGTGTACCTGCCTACCTGTAGGTTATCATCGTTTATATCTTATCTTATCAGTCAGATTTATGATAAAGAAGTGGCAACACCCCTTAGAACAAAAAATACAACTATTTATTTTTGTATAATTTAATTGTTTTGTCTGTTGTAATGTATGGAAAATCCTTGGTTTAATTTTAATTAGGTACCTACTTTCTTTTATTTGCCTATTACTTTAGAAAACTAAATGTTTCAGGTAAGAAATTAGGAACAACATAAAACTTATCCGAACTACTTACCTACCTACCAACTTCATGAATTAATTTTTGTTCTTACATTTTTCATATACATACATACCTACCTATTTACATTGCTGTCATACTAATATCTATTTTAGCTACTTTGTATACTGTTTATTACCTACTATATAATACAGGTGACACTGATGACCATAAGCATAAGTTAAGTGTGGCACACAAAAACATTATAAAAAATAAAATAAAAATAGCCTTTATTCACTGCCAAATATAAATTAACTTATCAATTACTATTTACTTCTCAACTAGGTTTGACATCGGCAGGTTCTCCCTGCACATAGGCCCCCTCCAAGTCCTTCCACTTTTTCTCTCTTTCGGGCCGCTCCTCTCCATCCCTTGGGCAGGTTGTCCTCCATTCTCCATCCTACATTGCCCATTAAAATTTGTTGAATTTGAGCAGGTATTCAAACACGCCTACGGCTGACGATGGCGTGATAGCAGTGGATGTCTCCAGCGATGTACTAGTGGACCCTGTGACCAACATGACTGATACACCCATACCCCCGGATTTGCTGATCTTGTGAGTTGCATTTGAAACACTAATAATCCTATAACGAATGACCGTGGAGGAATCAAGAGAGGCCTGTCCTGGCCAGCCTACCCTGCACTGCAAGGGATATGGCATAAATGTGGAACCCTGGGAGAACACTGGTGTGGGATGCCACCCGTGTAGATAACATAGGTATCACTGACAGCCCCCTGTGCAGAGTATGCCTGGAGGCAGAGGAGACGGTCGCCCACTTGCTGTTGGAATACACTGAGGTGATCACCTACTGGGCAGGGAGCCTCGGCACCCTAGGATCATGTCCCGAAGTCCTACAGAACATTAAAGGACTGCTGGACTTTCTGGCGAGGTTGGGGTGGTTCGAGTAAGTAGTTGTTCCCAACACACAAAAAATAGGCACTGAAGACGTCGAGTTGCGGAAACCAGCCCGTTATTACATTACTTTACATAGATACCCTAACTCCGTCCCACATCCAGAGTGTAACTCTGTGGGTGGATGGCAGTTGAAATGGCCCTACCGTTACTATGGCTTTTAACTTGTTTATAATATTCTTTATACTTGTTTATCTTTTGTAAACTATACACCAGCATTATGCCTGCCTATTATCGCAAGGCTTTCAAGGACCTTAGGGCCGGTGAACCCTTGAAAGAGCAACAAAAAATGACATAATAATAGAATAGAATATACTTTATTGCACAAAACTTAATCGAAGTCAATGTGTATATTATGGTGGAATACAACGTAAGAGATTGCTGAGAGTGATATCTTACAGACAACCTTTCGGTAGAGGAATTGCTAAAAGGAAGTAGTAGGTTCTGCAACTTCTAATTATGGTCTATTAACAGTAAATTCCAGGTGGTTACAGTTGATTTCAGGCGAATTCAGTTGGCTTCAGATTATACTTCGTATCACATTTTTATACTTCTAGCCTTTATAACTCGGTTCAGACTGAGTTTAGGAATAAACATGTCCATAACAAGGCCACGCGAAAAAAAAAGACGCCACTTTCAAGCAATGTCTTTTATAGGCATACTTCACTTACATACTAATAGAATACAGAATATATTTATTTGCAAAAATGTAGGTGTATTTACAGGATGTTGTTGTTAGTTAAGTACCAATACATTTTGCCTTGTACTAGGCGTGCAAATTATATAAATTTTTAATAAGTATCTAAATTATATAATAAGTATCTATTTAGTAAAATTAATATCAAAACAAGTATTCATTTAATGCAATCTTAAAAATATATAATAGTGTCTAAAAATATATAATAGATATTGTTAATTCTAAGTATGTCATTACAATTTATCTGCCAAAAATTCATTTAAAGTATAATAAGTTTAATTCACCAAAAATGTGAACAACTCATTCCTGAACCTGTTCAAGTCAAGCATTTTGATATTTTCAGGTAACTTGTTGTATATTTGTTTTAATAATAATACATATTTGCTGTAGGTCAGCAGATGGCAGTGCAGAGAGTGAAGAAGACTCCTCAAAACTGACCCTAGCTTACGAGAGGCTGTATGAGATCCCCAAGACTATAGTGGACAGGTTCTCAGACCATATCCGGTACCTGGACATTAGCCATAACAAGATCACGTAAGTTGGTTGATCATTTATTTATTCAAAAAACTATTACAATGTTATAACAGGTGTCTCAAATCAAAATTGTAGTCAACATTCATAAAACTATATATACATTATTAAAATATGTGAAGTTATTGATTTTTTTTAAATGTCAAACAGTTAATAAATTAGCTAACTAAAAATATTTAAAAAAACTACTAAATACATTTTATCAATGTAGAGTAAAATGCTAAAAAAAGGTGCACTCAATTAGTGTTTAAATATCCTGTCCTATCAAACCAGCGTGTTGTATCTGCCTGTTCCATGATCACATCATGAAAGAACAGATTAAATTAAATTATTGATAAAAAAAAGTTGACAAACAAACTGCTAGTTGACAAGACATATTATTCAGTAAATGATTTTTTAAGTGACAAAGATATTTAATCAGTGATTGACCCATTTTTATTAACCTCACGTCCGATGTATGTGTATGTCCATAATCAGTGTTCAGTGAATTAATACTACGACTACTATTACTTACTATTAATACTACTACTACTAGTAGTCAACTGTTTAATTTAATTTTAATAATTCATATAATATTGACAATTAACAATTTATTGAAAATATTTGTATGTCACACGACGGAGCATAGTGATACCTACTCATTTAAACTGTACACTTACTTATTATTACCTATGATCACGAATAAATGATTGATTGATTGACAAGTTTACAGTGAATGTCAGAATAGTTGTAATTTTGATTCATATTCGGATTCACTGTACCATAAATTCAGATACAAAGACAAAGTCTGAGCCTAGTCTGAGCTCTTAGAATGAATTAGAATCATTTATTTCATTCTGCAGAATTAGAAATATAGGTACCTACGTAATGTTACATTATAAGTCGCCTTTGTAGAATGATCGTCACAAAATAAATTCAATGTAAATTAGATATAAATATAACATAAAACAATTAGTAGTATCTACTAATTAGATACAAAATGTCAATAATAGAATAAAATAAATTGATTAATTGAATTATTTTATTTTAATATTAACATCTATAATCCAAAATAATAATAATCCTTCTATAAATAAAGAGAGGTCAATCAAACAACCCTTGTCGTCCCCGGTGCAAAGATATGTCGTCCCCGGTGCAAAGGTGTGTCGTCCCCAGTGCAAAGGAATTGTTGATAAATTGGATAATAAAGATAAGATGAACATGTCAGCAATAAAAATTCACAATTTTCTGTCCATAAATTCCTTGACTGGGATTGGGTGTGGGGTAAAATCAGTCTGTCTCTGTCTTACATTCGAAGTCTCGAAGACCTGAATCCCATTGTAAGAGCTCACGGACTGTAGCACTTCTTGCCACCAGTCCAACCACCTGATTAGTGGGAAGACTTAATTGAATATATTTTTTTATGATTGTCATTGTTTAACCAATCGAGTCAAAGTTTCAATGGTGTTGCTCGTTAATCTGTGGTGAAATGGAAGACGCGTCACCGCCAGGCTACAGTTAAGTGAACGGTTGGAGTTGGAGTCCGGCTGGATGAAATCTTTGCTTCACTTGTTTCTGAATATTTGTTATCTTTAATATCTTTCGAAGATGGTTTAGTTATCGATCGTAGAGTTGCCACGAATAGTGATTTGGCCGAATACCGAATATTCGGCAACGCTGTCGGCCGAAGCGCCGAATACAAAATACATGGTTGCCGAGGTCGTAAACTCGTAATAGACAGGCCGCAACCTGCCTCATTACGGTGCATACGGGAGCGACGGGCGGGTATTTGTTTCAATTGCGAGTAAATCACGTCACGCCACGCTTTGTCCGATCATATTAATACATAAAAATTAATATTGTGCAGATAATAGTTCTTATTCAATTGTTTGTTCGTTATACATACGTTCGTTATTTTCCGAAGCAGGTATCATTTACGACGGAAAGCGCAATCGTTTGCTACCAACAAATGCTGAAAAGCTTGTTTTTATCCATCACAACCTACCATTGAATAATTTGGTAATAGAATACATATAATCTTAAGTAATATGTGGTTTTGTTTTAATGATTTTGTATTCTGTATTCGGCCGAATAGTGCGTACTATTCGGCCGAATACCGAATACCAAAAAAAATGGCCAAATAGGCCGAATACCGAATAGTAGCCGAATATTCGTGGCATCTCTAATCGATAGCGAGTCACTATCAATAAATCTTTTTTTAATATTTACAGGAACCTAGACCCTCTGGTACACTTCAGGCACCTAACATCTCTCATTGCTGATGACAACCCCATAACAGAAAACTGTTTGTTGCCACCTTTACCACAGCTGGAGTTATTATGGTAAGTCATTGTAATTTCCAGACATCTAGATATTATGCAAAATAATAGTTCGATTTGGAATAAGATGTCTACGCTAATTCGTTTTCTATCCTCTGAAATACTTGGATCACTTTAGGGTAGTAGTGTAAGTGATCTTTTTATTTACGACTAAACCCGCGTTTCACCTCAATCTCTTCTAACTCGTGTTCCTCATTGCTGAGGGTCGTGATCATTTTAAGGAATTAATCACATAGAACGTCTCTCGCGGCAGATTTAATGGGGTGGTTTGCCATTGCCATCCCTGGTAGTAAATGACAATGCACGCGGGCTTAGTAAATACTGGCTCTTCTATAAACACTGCTCCCACATGTACGCCGAACCGAAGATATTTGGCGACAGACTTTATATAGAAGGGTGGTTGCTAGCTAGGCGGATCCTCAAGGGGTCCTACCATCAGTAAGGCTGCTCGAGTTAGTCACCTCGTACGAGACGCTTACCCTCGTACGAACTGCAAAAGACAAAGACCTCAGAACTACAACATCAGCCATACTTACATACATATAACTTACCTGCCTGTAAAATACCTACAGCAAAAGTTACATACATCATACCTTCACACTATGTCCCTTACGTGGTAGACAGAGAGAACGTAGCGCCACGAATTTCTATCTTGGCACGCTTCTCTTGCTTCCTTTACAGTCATTCGTCGTTTTACGCATGCTCGCCGTTGGGGTCGTCTGCTCTGTATATTATGTACGGCAAAAGATTTATTTATTTACTATTACAAAAATCGCATATAGCAATACAGTTAAAACTAAGACACTGTGAATTCATATGCTTGACACAATACGGTACATAAAATATCGTATAGTATCTTAACTTGACGTCGACGAAATGGTCTTAATGATCGAAGAGCTGCAGAAGGAATCGGAGAAAATCGGCTTAAAGATGAACAAGTCCAAAACCAAAATAATGACTAACATTTTCACTGCCGATAAATGCCAGCTTCCGGTTGAAGTGGTCGACCATTACATATACTTAGGTCACAAAATAACCCTGGGTCTTGACAACCAAACAGCTGAAGTCGATCGCAGAATAGCACAGTCCTGGTCCGCCTTTGGAGCTAATGCTAACATTATGCGCTCAAAAACCATCCCCCAACATCTAAAGAGCAAAGTATTCGAGCAGTGTGTCTCGCCAGTTTTTACGTATGGAATGGAAACTACCACGTTGACAAAGAAGTCCGCTGAGAAGCTTAGAGTGACACAAAGAGCGATGGAAAGGGCGATGCTCGGTGTAACACTGTTAGACCACAAACGGAACGAGTGGATCAGACAAAGGACGAAGCTTAGAGACGTGGTAGATCTCATCGAAAGCCGGAAATGGAGATGGGCGGGACACATTGCACGGATGGATAGGAACCGGTGGACCAGACGAACGCTGGAGTGGAGACCACGGCAAAACACGCGGGGACAAGGTCGCCCACCTATGAGATGGGTGGACGACATTCGGGGAATAGCGGGCCACAACTGGATGCGCACCGCCTGCGACCGTCGGAAGTGGAAAAGGTTGGAGGAGGCCTATGTCCGAAGGCGGACCACACCTGGCTGAGATAGATAGATAGTATCTTAACAGTAGCTTAAATACAATATCATATCTCTACAAAGATATAACAACTTACAACTCATTCATTCATCTTCTCACAAAATCGCAGACATTGGAAACATAATTCCTTCCATCGACTGGCAAATATGTCGCATCCCGGTACCAGTGCAAGAAAAGAAAAGATGTAATAAAATAACTTCTTGCAACCTCACATATTAAAATTCAATACATATTTCAGGTTAAACCATTGCAAGATAGCATCTCTTTACCCCTGGGTGGGCAAACTAAAGGAATCCTGCTCCAACCTACAATATCTGTGCCTCATGGGGAATCCAGCCGCGCCGAGCGAGCTCAACGGAGGCACTTTCTACGAATACCTGCAGTATAGGTCAGTGTAAATTATCTGTCTCTATTCTACTTTCCATGATAATATACCCGACAGAGAGGGACGATAGATCCATAGAAAAATATGCCCTATATTATTACGATTTAAGGCCATCGTACATTCATTAAGGTACATTGTAGCGACTCGACACGAACTCAGCTCGGAGCAAAGCATTGAAATGTGAGCCTTATATCGTATTACATACAGTAGGCTTTCAAAATTCAAGTGAAGTAGTTGTCGACGAGTGGCCCACGCGTTGACAACGCATCGACGAATACTTCACCTTCTGCTTTTGAATTTTGAAAACCTACTGTATGTAATACGATATGAAGCTCACATTTCAATGCTTTGCTCCGAGTTGAGTCCGTGTCGGGTTCGCGTCGAGTTGGTATAATATGCGATGGCCATTAGTCGACAGGAATAAGAGCTGTATAAATGCTCTTATTCCTGACCGTACTGAAACCTATTACACTTGACTGAATCATGTATCAATAGTGTATTAAGGCCAATAGTGAGTTTGCCGGAGATGACCAGAGAGTAAATGGTTTTGTAATAGTTTCGGAAAGAGATTGGCTACTGTATCTCTTTCTTTTTCTCCTATGCTAGACGATAGAGATGAAGCGACAAGAAAGCAAAAGCCTTGAATAGCGTATTTCAGACCTTTTTTCAAAACTTTGCCAAGCACTTTGATAATTTAATGACTAAATTTCATCCCCGATTCCTTTTTCTGGATGAACTCTTGAACGTGAATTTTGTAGTTCGAAGCGGAAACATTGATGTAATATATAAAAGTTATCTTATCTTTTTGATAGGGAGTCGGGAATAACCCAGCGGCACTTCGATTCTTGAGGATCTTTTTGTGCCTACCCCATTATACACACTGATCATTTCAGTGTGCAGGTTTCCTCACGATGTTTTCCTTCACCGTTAGATAGGTCGGTAAATCTTCGAAAAATACGAAAACTCATTGGTACATGGCACTGCATGGTTTCGAACCCGGACCTCCCGCATGGGAGTCCGGTGTCCTAGCCACTGTGCCACCGACGCTATATAAAAGTTAAGTTAGCCTAATAAACTAACAAAGAACATAACTACGTAAAATTATTGGTCATATTTACAATACCCGTATGATCCTGTTATGTGCAATGCATTATCATATAATTACATACTGTTTCCAGACTAATAAGGTCAAAGGTCAGACGAAGGACTATAACACATATTATTGACATGAGTTTGTAAATGATATTTATCTTCAACGTGGTACATTTAATATGGATATAATTGTAATTGGTATGTCGGAACGCACTATGTGAGGACATGGATGACGTAACGTCAGTTGTAATCATCAGCAGCCTACTCTAGTCCACTGCTGGACATAGGCCTCTCCCAGGGCGCGCCATTGAGCCCGATCTTCGGCTCTTCTCATCCAGTCGCTGCAAGCCACCTTGCGCAGATCGTCGCTCCATCTAGCAGGGGGGCGTCCCACACTACGTTTGCCCAAACGCGGTCTCCACTCCAGAACTCGTCTCCCCCAGCGGCCGGCCCACTGCCACTTCAGCTTGCTAATCTTATGAGCTATGTCGATAACTTTTGTTCTATGCCGAATCTCCTCATTTCGGGTTCGATCCAGCAGAGATACTTCGAGCATAACTCTTTCCATAGCACGCTGAGCGACTTTCAATTTGTGAACCAGTCGCACCGTCAGTGTCCACGTTTCGGCTCCGTAGGTCATTACTGGTAGGACGCACTGGTTAAAGACTCTTGTCTTTAGACATTGAGGTATGTGACGTAGCTTCCGAAATGCTGCCCAACCCAGCTGACATCTTCTGTCGGCTTCTTTCTCGAAGTTGTTTCTACCTAATTGCACGTCAGTTGTATGAAAGGGAAAAGGGAAGATCTTCCACCAAGCGGGGTGTTGTGCCTGGTGACCAGATGTCCTGATCCAACTATGGATGTTTGGAACTCGTATATAAACGAAGTCCCAGGAAAATTTCGATTGCGCGTTCTACGTAGTGGCGGCGCGAGGTCGTACGTCGCCTCAGGTATAAGAGAGAATAGAATAATCACTTGCTAAATCCGTTTCGATCTCATCATCGCTTACCATAGATAGGGTGTGATTGAGATCAAACGTACCTACCCACAGTAAATCAATTATTTTTAAGCTTATATCCTACTGATCGGCAACGGCTTCCCGTCCTTTTTTCCCCTTCTCTTTATCCCCAGCCTCGAAAAATTACATGGTTTTGAATCCGGACTTCCCGCGTCGTGGTAACCACTACGCCACCGACGCTGTAAAGGCCCAGCACACACAATACAATACAATACAAATATTCTTTATTGCACACAGGACAAAAATACAGGACAGAAGAATACAAAAGATACAAAATACAAATACAATTGGCGGCCTTATAGCTTTAAGCTATTTCTTCCACACTATCGAATTAACTAAACACGTCTGTAAAATAAATTCAGATCAGTTTGCCAATATCAAGCCATACGGGCGAAGCGAGCGGCGCGTAGCGCGTAATCCTTGGGTACCTAGCCCAAGGATTCCGCGCTTCGCGCCGCTCGCTGCGCCCGTATGGCTGCCTCCGCCTGTATTGTAGAGAGTTTAAGGTTTAAAGTTTAAATTGTTATCGAAAAAAGTCGCTGCGCCTCCACTCTTCTAATGAACACTGGGCCAAATCATAAATTACAATAAAAAAGTTGCAAATGTATACTCAATTTCTTTCACAGACTCTTCGTCATCTCCCAATTCCCGTCCCTCAACCATCTGGACGACAAGAGAGTGACAGAGGACCAGCGAGCGGAAGCCCTGCGTCTGTACAAGCGGCCTTTCTTCGAGAGGTTGGTCAAGCCCGGACCAGGAGGGTTCGCTCAGCTGATGCATTCTTCAGTTCGCTGGAGGAACGTGCAGGACAAGCTGACTTCACTGTGGGCCCGGGACAGGCAAGACAACAGAAATCTGCTAATTTAGTAAACATAAATCTGCTGATAGTGTCAACATAAATCTGCTGATTGAGTCTATAGCTCTGTCTAACCACTCGAGTGGATGGAGGCGGTTTTGCTCAGCTGTTACGTTTTTCAGTTCGCTGACGGACCGTGCAGGACAAGGTGACGTCACTGCGGGCCCGGAACAGGCAAGACAACAGAAATCTGCTGATATAGTCAACATAAATCTGCTGATATAGTCAACATAAATCTGCTGATAGTCTATAGCTATGTGTGACCACTCGAGTTGTGGGGGCGGGTTTGTTAAACTTCCTGGCGGACCGTGTAGGACTAGCTAATCTCACTGTAGACCCGGGACATGCAAGACAACAGAAATCTGCTGATATAGTCAACAGAAATCTGCTGATAGTCTATAGCATTGTTACCACTTACCGTTACTATTAATATCCTTATTATTACTACATGCGATAATCCTGCTGTGGACTCTGTCGACTTAAAATTTTATCGACAAGTGACGGTGATGTTTCGTTCCGACAGGTTTTAACAGCGTAGCAGTCAATAACGTGTCCGATGTTGCTGGTGATTATAAGCGACGGTGATCACTTACCAGCAGGTTTTCGTTTTTCGCTTTTCGTACGAGACGTTGGTGCGACGTCTTAATATTTGAAGCTTGCTTGTTTGTTAATTGACTTTGTGGTTGATATAAGTTTTATTTTATTGCTGTATTAGGAGATAATCCTGCAATGTTTTACCACTAGAGGCGCCACTAGCACAATGGTACGTAGCCAATCAACATGTAGGTAGATAAGTTCCTTTCCACCAAATCTTTTTTTATCCTTCAGACTGTCTTATCAGATATTTTAGCTTTACTATTTTGAAATGGCCATACGATTTTACTATAGCTTTGAGAATAAACCCAAATACAAAAATATTTATTACAATAATTTGACAACAATGTAGTTACAACGTATCGGTATATATAAGTAAATATACCTGCACTGGCCTTATCGGCCGTCTTGCAGCGTAGTAGATAGCAACAGTATAATGACTTGGGGATACACTTCTATAAAAAATTTAAATATTTATCCATTCTGTTGTCTATGTTGTTCATACCTGTTGTGAGAGGGAATAACGAGAAAATTGTGATATCTTCAAAAATAACGTTTCGTTTTGCTTTTCTGTTTAAGGAGTGTGCTAGTGGCTTCATTTACGCCACGCTTGGCGTTTTATGTCCTATTGCCGGGGACTCCCTCATACAAAGTATTTAATATAATATGTTTATAGTGTTTAATATGAATGTTATGTCTTAGAGGCCCTAAAAGCTACATTTGTAAGTCATTTATTTTATTGTCTATCGTAGATCGCCACGCAAGGTCGCGTTCTATGTGGAGATGCCATAAATTATTATAAAATATTGTGTAAAGTAATACTTTATATGTTATACCAAAGGTTGTGGGTACCTGCATTAACTGCTTTATAGACTTTATACCTTATTCCTAGACTATTATTAAGTAATATGCTGCCTAGTCTTTATTGTATGTAAGAGAAAGTTAAAATGGACCAAGAATTACGATATATGACGGAATTTATTATAATTAGATTATTATTAAATTTTTACATAAATACACGTTTACATTATGACTATTAATATTTGTTCTTTACATACATGAGTATTCTTCAAACGAGGTATTTACACAGCCGATCCGTGTCCAGTTAATTAGTTTTTAACTTTCGTTATTCAGGGTTGCAGCGAAGGTATAAACCAGGAGCCATCTCTCTGACTAAATCAATTTTGAGGAATTCAAAACAATTTTTCATTCCCTAAATTAATTTTCGGGATATATATTTTTATGACTACTAAACCCGCATTTAAACTACTAAAACCTCGAGCTCGCCTGATGGTAAGCGACGATGAGGTCGACGGTGAACGCTGCGGGGTCCAGTAAATGTCTATTCACTCTGGCCTTGATTCAAGATCTATCCCCCTAAATTTGCCCTATCACCGACTAAATCAATTTATCAAGTGCATTTCATCCCCCCTTTAGACAGATACGAAAGAATCTGAAGTGTCATTATTACGTTAGTTCATATAATTTATAAATCTCTAATTTTAGAGCGTAGATTCGATAGTGTAGTAACACATAATATATATTGTAGTAATTTGTCAATAGAGGTGTTTTGGGTGCTACATAACACCCTACCAACTAACGTTTTGCCGCCCCGATCCCAAAGTATCCCACGCGGCCGTAACGTTACAAATTGGTGCAAAAATTAAGATCAAGTTCAAATTTAAAAAAATAACGTGGTGCACAAAATAGGCATCTAAACTTCATGTTAAAATGAACTATCTATCTCTGAACTATTAAAATGAAACAAAGTCTATAATGAAAATACAGTTTATTTACAATCTGCTATAAAAAAACAATATAGTAATGGCATGATTCTTAATAAATTCTAAATTAACTAAAATTATCAATATCATCACCACCACCACCATCATCACCATTACCACCATTACTATCACCATCATCATCTAATTTATGATTTTTAATTATTTTAATACCTATAAGAACCAAGAATTACGATAAATTAATTACGATATTTGTAGCCCGTAGTCAGATAAACAACGGGTTTCAACTGTTGTTTATAGGTTGTAAATGAATAATTTGGTTAAATATCGGTTGTCAACCGTTGTTTTACAACTTATAACTTCTATATCTTTACATTGTTGTAACTCAAATACCGTGGAATCATAATTATTATCTTATCAGTAATCAACTTGTAATGGCCAGTATGCTGCAAAATAGTTTCCTTATGATTATATTTCACAATCATTGGATCACAGACATATGTATATTGTATTCATAACAAGGCTATGCTCTTTTTTTTAGGTATTAATCATAAACCTTTTTTAATTTTATTTTATTAAATAAGGAGAGTAGACGAGCAAACGGGTCACCTGATGGTAAGTGGTCACCGTCTCCCATAGACATTTCACCTCACTGTATATTGGAGGGTTTTTGATGCGCTGCTAACTTTGAGGACTAAGATGGAATGCTTCATGTGCCGGAAATTACGCTGGCTCTCTTACCCTTCAAACCGAAACACAGAAATGCAAGCATTTCTGCTTCACGGCAGAAATAGATAAGATAAGGTACCACCCGGTACCACCCCAGGCGATCCTTCACATTAGGATCTGCCACTACTAAAACCTATGAAGATCATGTTAAGATATAACACATTTAACACAAATTTGAAAAATCCATAAGTATGTCGTCTAGATATAGATAGTAATGTAGTAAAAGTACATAAGTACATAAATCAGACTGGGTAGAAGTGTTCTAAAGACCAACAGAAACATGGTAAATTAAAAAAAAATCTTTCTAATTTACAGCTTAAAAAATTAAAAAAAACAATACAATTTAAAAAAATTACAGCGTTTTCTGGCGTAAATGTAAAAGATAAAGTCGGATTCAATAGAACTTGTTCATAATCTAAACAAACCTATCCTTGATTTATCACATTAGACGTTGAACCATAGTTTAATTCAGGTGGAATTCACTTTTTAGTATCCTAAACTACATTTTGTTAAACTTTATAAATAACAAATATAAATAAGTTACCACTGTAAACTGAAACCTAATTTTTTAACGCGGACAAATGTCTTGAAAACGTGGTCCCAAATCTTGCTGGTGATCCCGAAAGCTGAAACAAAACAGAAAATATTATAAATAATATATCAATTCTTGCTATGACATTAATGTTAACATTCCGAAGAAATCTGCAAATGTTAGTAAAATGTGTTTTACCTTTGTCATGGTTGATGAAATGATGGTTGGAATGGTAGCGCTTCATCGCGTAGAGATACGAGCCGTCTTTGGGTGACCCGTGATGCACGTAGTAATGGACCATGTCGTACGTCAGGTATCCTGCCGATGATTTCAACATTTTAGTTGGTATCGATCAGTTAGTGCCGGCCATGTGTCGGCATCATAGGTTTAGAAAAAATCATTACCTACTGCGCATTTACCACATATTTATATGTAAATGCGTAGGTACTCTGGTTACGGGCGGCAAAAGGGGGGCGGCAAAATAATATAGGAAATCAGGAACGTTTGTAAATAACAATTAACTGTTTAGGAGATGAATCCAACCTTAGAATTTTCTACCAAAGGCCACTAACCAGAAAAATATAAAATGAAACTTAATCCTGCTTCAAATCCTAATTGTATATTAAAAAAATTATAACTACAAAACTGTACTTACCGATAAGTGCACCAGTGAGCTTAAGCAGTGGGTAAGACAGGAAGTACCTGATTGGTACATATAATATACACGCCAGGATGAAGGCAGGTATAGGCGGGAACGCTTGCCTCAAACCGTCGAATGGCATCTGAAAATAGAACTATTTCAGTTTGCTTCCCAAAGTTCTAACTGTAGGATTGACACATCACGTACAGATCCGGTCAGATCGGTCCGGACCAGAAGGCTACTCGGAGTATTCCACGCTTTACCCCCACATGGTGGGGGCAAGTGGAAAAAACTGACGACAACAAGTGCAATATAGTACCTACTAATTTGAAAATTACTCCTTCGACGCAAAAATTTAAGTAAGTAAAATACACTCTATTGCACAAATATAAAATAACAAACATGAGATAGAAAAGGAAATAGTGAAATACAATTTAGGCGACCTGTCATAAGCATCGACAGTCTATAATAATATGCGTTTAAAATTTTAATTAGTTTATTTAGAATATTTCTCCCTTTCCCTGTGGCTCCTCTAAAAAACCCACACCCTAGTTGACACGGTATTGCATCATTCTACGAAGAAATATGCCTTATTACCTTATGTTTGCTCTTGTAATTGACTCGTTTCTGTGTTTGTAATCGATACATATTACATACATTGTAATTAGTAATAAAGATATATTTATTAGCTACTTGCGACCGGCACCGGCTTCGCGCGGGTGATCAAATATGTTTCCCGATACAAATTTTCAACCCCTTTATTACACCCTTAAGGGATTAATTTTGAGAAAACCTGAAACACGTTTCTTTAGTGTTATAGATATAGAGCACATACGAGTATACTAAATTTCAAGTAAATCAACAGGAAAGAAAATGTTCCCCATATAAACTATCAACCCCTTTTTACACCCTTAAGGGATGAATTTAGAGAAAACCTGAAATACGTTTCTTTATTTGTTATAGAGCACATACGAGTATACTAAATTTCAAGTAAATCAACAGAAAAAAAAATGTTTTCCATATAAACTTTCAACCCCTTTTTTACACCGTTAAGGGATGAATTTTGAGAAAACCTGAAACACGTATTTCTTTATTTCTGTTTTAGAGCACATATACTATACTAAGTTTCAAGTATAGACAAGAAACAGGTACCTACCAATCTTTCATCAATATTTGTAGCGGAGAAACTCATCCGGGTTTAGGTGATGGGAGCGTTGTATTCTCATTATATAGTAGTGCGATTAATGGCGTCTTTTACAGTTACACCTGTTAAGAGTCCCGCGCACAGATTTTGTTATTTGATAATGGACTCCAAAAGCAGTTCTTAAACCTTAGGGAGATTCGAAAGGCACACAATTTGTTAGACTAGTAACAAATAATATCAACCGTAAATAATAATTCAAATTGTCATTTTTCGCATTCTGATAAGTAAACGATTGAAATTTATGGCGGCTTCGATTATTTTTATTTTTGTTTATTAAAAAATTTGCCATGCTAGGCAAAAATAAATAAATAAATTAATAATAAATTAGAAAAAGGGTGAAACATTTTCAGTTCGCAGGTTCAAATCCCGCTCGCGGATATTTTTTTTCATCCTTCTAATTTATTATTATTTTTTCAGGTCAATGCAAGATCCGGTATGCTATCGCCAGTTTGATTAGGTATTACGTCAAATTTTAATTGGATTCTATAGAAACAATTAACGTTCACGTAAACAATCTTTACATTTTGCACGGTCATGCTTAATGTAGAGTCGTTATCATGAATCTAATAAACCTACAGATTGATTTGTATAAAATTATCAATCGTAACCAATTCGATTATTCCCTTTCGTATACATTCCTTATGATATAAGAACAGGGAACAAGGGTTCTTTGTCTTCTTGCGTACTTTTGACGGAGTAAGTTAATTTATTGTGCTCTAACTTTACTTAATAAAATAAATGTAAGTTAACCATGACCATGGGTATCAATTAAAATTAATATGCTTACATACCATTGAATTTACGAATACCTAATCAGGGATACATGATTCGAAGATTTTCGATAGGAGTTATCTCTAATCGAAAAACTGCGAAAAACAACTATATCTATATATCTATAACTATATGTATATAGTATAAATCTTTTTTCATATTTGCGTCAAAACAAGATGATAATAGGCTTACCGAACGATAACTCTAATCGAAAAACTTCGAAAATAAAATATAATATTATGATGATATGAAATCATTGGTGTAAAGAGTTCAGTATAAATCTCTAGTAATATACCTTCTACTGGTGAAATGTCGGCTAGTATATTCATAAAAACGTTTGTTACACCAATTTTTAATTGTGCTCCAGAATGCCAAAAGTCCATATAAATATAAACAAACAAATAAGAACTAAAAATCCGATATCCGATATCACTGTGTATGTTTTTAAAGTAAAATACCTGATACTGTAATAAATATTTAAAAAAAAATTAAGGCCCACATAAGGCAGACCTTATGTAAAAAGGGATATATTATATAAATAATGACTATTTAAATTACAAAGAGGCTTGGTCCTAAACATTTTGCTCCAGGTCTGCACAATGTGTAGGTATATGCACTTGCTTATATTATGTTAATTTCAAATCTTTACTAATATAATAAAAAGTTTGTGAAGTTGAAAGTTTATATGGAGAAAGCGCCGCTTCTATTCGTTCGCATATTCATCATCAGCAGCCTACTCTAGTCCACTGCTGGACATAGGCCTCTCCCAGGGCGCGCCATTGAGCCCGATCTTCGGCTCTTCTCATCCAGTCGCTGCCAGCCACCTTGCGCAGATCGTCGCTCCATCTAGCAGGGGGGCGTCCCACACTACGTTTGCCCAAACGCGGTCTCCACTCCAGAACTCGTCTACCCCAGCGGTTGTCGGTTCTGCGACAGATGTGACCGGCCCACTGCCACTTCAGCTTGCTAATCTTATGAGCTATGTCGATAACTTTTGTTCGCATATTAGCAGCATTATATTATAGCCACACCTTACGAAGCGGTGGTAGTTTAAAAATATGACCTTGTAAATGTACGTTAAAGTTCCTTATTTACAATTTTAAAAAATTGAATATTTT
This sequence comes from Hofmannophila pseudospretella, assembly GCA_947369225.1. Lineage (NCBI taxonomy): Eukaryota > Metazoa > Arthropoda > Insecta > Lepidoptera > Oecophoridae > Hofmannophila > Hofmannophila pseudospretella. The sequence goes on along the minus strand of OX376321.1, from coordinate 2,580,036 downwards.
GAATTTTGCTAGTTACTACCATGACTATATTATGTAGGTATTATATTATATATATAGCTTACCTTATGGTGCATCCCATGGATGAGGAAGTGTATATACATCATGGTGACTGAGACACCAGGATCCAGGTGGAATACCCAGCGGTGCAGCGAATATTCCAGAGACGTCCAAATCAACACGCCTACTGCCATGTGGTACAAATACTGGGCGAGGGATAAAGATTCGTCTGCACACGATTCTGAAATAAATAGCTTAGTTTATTTATTACGTTCAAAAGGAGCTATTTTGGCCGGCATAATTGTCGTTTTTGGGCGGCAAAAATAAACGGTATTGGGTTGAAGATAAAGTTTGGGGCGGCAAACAATTATTTCTTACCAAAAGGTTTATCGCGGGCGGCAAAAAGAAACGTTATCGGCCGGCAACAAGAACAGTTATTGAATGATAAAATTGGTCTTGTCGGAGGCCTATGGGCGGCCTGAACTACTCCGACAATTGGTTGGTCACTAACAATACCATAAATCAACAAACAAGTATACGATAAACAAGTAAGTATAAAAACCTCCACAAAAAACATGCTGCAGAAACTGCGTGCTCGCGAGGTACAATATGATGGGCACCCAGAATATTGGCACCAGGTACCAGGGTGTGAGCGTGCACATCTCCAGCACGGGGTGGGCGAAGAGTCTGGACTTCCTGTACACGGCGCTGTTCACCCACTTCACGTAGTGGGGTGCGATGGCGTGCATTTGCGACATCAGCGGCTTCGACCAGTCCAGTCTGCTCTGGAAGGAAATTTTATTGGATTATTTATTTGTGCAAGCATTTCTGCAATAGGCTATTAATTTATTTTCATTGCATCAATCAACTTACATGGATCCTGAAGTTGGATCTAAAATTAGTTTTTCGATATCTAAACTTACATCAGATATATTAATGTTTAAAGTTAGTACTGGAGAGATGCTCTGTCCCATTTTAACAAAACAGTCCTTTAATTATGCAGCCAGGACCTGCTTGTATTGCGCTAGGGCTTATTACACCGTCAATGTCTATTTAAATGACAAAGAAACCTGGTGTCCCCAAAAACCGGCTCCATAAAAATACTGTTTTCTAATTCTGTTTTGTTAATCTGCTGCTTTGTCAGAAAATTTAATACTTTTTTCAACACAAACTCCGCCACTCATAATGTTAATACAACGTGTATTAACATTATGTAGCTTTTGGAGGTTAATAAGTCACATAGATACTTTTGAAATAGCTTTTCAGTTTGGACTTTTTTCAAATTTTCAGGGAGGTGGTTGTAGATTTTTACTGCCATGAAATAAGTGCTGTCCATTTACATTTTTAATCTTGTTATCGGGTGATATAATTTGTTCTTATTCGTAATAAGAACGAACGAACGTTATTATTAATTCTTATTTTACCTCCCTGAAAATTTGAAAAAGTCCAAACTGAAAACCATTTATTATTGTATTTTTTTTTATATTTTATAATATTTTTTTATATTTTTTATTTCAAAAGTATCTATGGGACTTATGAACCTCCAAAAGCTACTATTCAGTTCGGGAATATTTTGATAACAAAAAATTAGAAATAATTTTACGAAAAGAACTACCTACTCTTACACACTTGCTATACCGACAAGGTTAATCATGTTAGGACTAAATAATTGTACATAATAACATCTGTATGTAACTCATGAGTATGCATGAATAAATAAATTATGGATTACTCATACTCATACCATTTATTGCTTTTCATGTCTTACAATCGGTCTTAAAAATATATATTATATGATCATACATGAAACCCTGAGTAGGACACCGCAATATAAAATAAGAAATTATAATAGTAATTAATGCTAACGGGATAAATTAAATTACCTAAATGTCATTATAAGTTATACATAATTGATTTTATAGTTAAATATTGGTTTTATCATCAAAAAACTCCTGCAGTGAATAGAAACATTTGTTAAGATTGTTTGTTACTCTCAGTTATTATTGAATTGTTAATCATTACTCATTTGAATTGTAAATAGACGTGAAAAAGCATCTTGTAAAGCCTTCAAAGAACTATTTTCTGAAACAAAGTTAGAAGTTGTTTTTTATTGCCATTACATTGCACTATCTTTAGTCTTTTAACCTAACCTTTACACCGAATCATTGTAATAAGGCATGATCGACCCACACTGCGATTACGATAATACCTGCTAGCAACTAATTCTAAAAATCTTATCATCATCAAGTGTATTAATTTAATTAATTAATTAAATCCACATATCGTTTCCGTATTATGTACAGTCTGCCACCTGTAGACCACCCATCGCTTTGACACCGTGTTCGGCCAAGTCTTTCCTCTGATTGATTATGCTGGTAGGTTACGATGAGTCTAGGGTCGTTACTGGTAGTCGTACACGTTATTGAATTTTTTTATTGTAAATATAGGGTCCTTTTTATTAGCGGCAAATATTTCTAGGGTGTCATCTATATGTTATTTATAAAGATAGGGCAAAATAAATTTTTTGAGAAAAACGACAAAATTATTTGTCTGAAAATTCTACAAATGAATGAATTATTGGTATTCTAATACTGAAATAAGAAGTATGAATGAAACTCGTTTCATTCATAACGACATGGATGAGTTTATGCCACCAAGGAGCAAAATAATGGGGGTTATTTTTCTTTACTTGCTTGCTTGCTTATCGTATGGTTAGTGGCCAACCTATTTGTCAGAGTTATTCAAGCCGCCCCGTAGGCCTCTGACATGGGTTAACGACTGCTGTCGAACGACAACAACCGGGACCGACTGCTTAACGTGCTCTCCGAGGCACGGAGGAGCTCAGATGAAATATACCACTACCAGTCACCCATCCTGGTATCGGCCGCGCCCAACATTGCTTAACCTGAACGATCACTTTCGGACCGTGCTCACAACTAGGCTACGAGCTCCTCAGTTTTCTTTACTAATAAGAAAGGACCTTATATAAGGAGAGCAGACGAGCCAAAGGATCACCTGATGGTAAGTGACCTAATCTCACCTAACTATAATGCAAATATTTTATTTTGAGACAGATATAGGTAAAAGGGTAGTACAACACCAAGCTGACGGCACAGATTCATACCACCTTCGATTAGGTACCTACCTAAAAAGTAGTGGGATTACCTAGAGGGTCCCATAGAGTAGGATAACTGGAGTTAGTTTGCCACAAAACGCACTTTCCTAGCGTAGGGACACTCAGACGTTGTGAAAAAATGGTATACGGTATAGACCTATAATGTTGCTGACTGTACTTGGCGGATATGATATGTTTACACGTCTGAAAGTCACAGATGATAGATAAATGGCCAGTTTTTTTTATAATAATTAATTTTTATTTCAATCTTTTTACTTATTTTTATTCATAAACGAGAATTTTTATTATATCTGTGCAAAATTTTAGCATTCTAGGTCCAAAGATTTGGATGCGGCGATGCATCCAGAACTCCGTATTCCGCGGGAATTTGAAAATTTCCTGAAATTATTTTTCAGCGAATATATTAAGCAACTTGTTCGTCAAATATAAAGATTTCAATAGTCATGCCTAATGAGATACGGCTAATTTAAAGTGAAAGTAAAGAAAAAATATATCTCCTCATTTTGTGGGATTTTGTAATAAAATGTATCCTATAACAGTCCTCAAGACGAATCTAACGATAACTCATACATCAAGCCCATAGAAAAACAAGCCGTTTTGGCTACAGGAGGCGATAAACATACATCATACAAACATACATACATACACCCGAGAAACATTAACCACAGCAAATATTATTTCTTTTATGAGATATCCGTAACCGTAATAGAAATATCTTTGATTACGTTTGGGAGCAACGTTCTTTGTGGTATTCGAGAAAAAAACAGAATTACAAAAGTCCTATCTTTCTAGCTGTAGCATCCGGAAGAGTTACTGGAATCAGAAATTTTCGATTTTTGAAAAATCCAATAGCTCAAAAACCACGAAGTTTTTACGGACTGTGGTTTAGTTAGCTGTTGAGCTGAGCTGGCTCATCACGTCTTGCCGGATTGACGTTGGTTTTTGGGACACTGTATACTGAAAATGGGTGCCTAATAAGTAATACCTACCTTTAGTTTGACAAAACCTTTTCTATCTACAGTTACAAACCTACAATCTGACTAAAACTTTTCTAACATTTCTACTAGGTACATGTTACATACCTCCAACTCCTCCAAAAATTCGATCTCCTTAACATCTCTGCTCGCTTCCTCTTTCGTGATAATCCTGCCGTTACCACTCACTGTTCCCTTCAAATTGCTATCCTTTAACTTATCACCTTCCACTTTGAAGTCATTCAACATGAAGTACGCACTGGCACTGTGTCCAAACTTCTCCATAGCTTGTACAACTGACTTGCCCTCGTACTGTTTGAGCGTGTTAACGCCGCCCGGGTGGTCGCGCAGAAATTGTTTCAGCTCATATTTGTCCCCTTCGAAAGTGACGCGGAAGTTAGCTGAGGCCATGGCGACTGCCTCTGTTCAAGTCTGTTTAACGACTGAAAAACTCTTATCAGTTTAGTGGTTCGTGTGATAAAAACGTGCACATATTTCGGTGGTTTACACTTGGTCAGTTGCATTAGTCAAGTGGCAAGGACAGTGGCGATTGCCTGGCCAGGGACTGTTTACACTATAGCCAGTCCAACAATATTTTGATCCACTTGCAAGACAGCTTGCAAGCCAACTTACTCGCCACTGCCACCGGTTCACACCACTGCACTGTCCTAACTCGCCGATACACTAGTGAGTCAGTCGGGAAAAACCTATAACTCCGTATCCCATGTGAATTTGGAAATTTTCCTTTTTCTTTTTTTAGCGAATATATTAAGCAACTTGTTCGCCAAATATAAAGATTTATCATGCCTAATAATGGATACGGTTATTTCAAAGTGAAAGTAAAAAAAAAATCTCCTCATCTAATATTATTTTTATCTGTACCTAATTGTTTGTAACCTTCTTCTTCTTCAGTTTAAGAGCTATGCTCTTGTCGATGTAGTAAACGCCACTGTGTCCTGTCTAGGGCCCTTTCCTTGACCTCCTTATACGACGCAACGCCAGCCTTCTCTTTGATTTGATCGAAGTAGCTTATCCTCGGTCTTCCTCTTCCCCGCTTGCCTTCAACTTTTCCTTCTATAAGGTTTCTTATGTATTCGTCGTGTCGTATAAGGTGGCCCACCATATTTCCCCTTCTATTTTCAATAGCCTTTAAGATGTTTCTCTTTTCTTTTACTCTCGTCAGTACCTCTTCATTTGTCACTCTCTCTGTCCAGCTTATCCTTTCCATCCTCCTCCAACACCACATCTCAAACGCCTCTAAATATTGTCTATCTCTCTGAGTCATGGTCCAAGTTACCTATGTATTGTAAATAAATTCTTTTTTTCTTTCATCCCGTGGGAATTTTTTCACAAAATATATCTTATGTATGACATCTCATAGCATGTACTAAATTTAATTCATGATTTTGTAAATCTGTTTTTAACTTCCAAAAACTGAACGCCATATTTAAATGACTGTCACCGAAAAAAATGTACACCCCAAAATTGACCAACTATTGGAAAAAATACTGCATTTTATCATAAACGAAAAAGTATGACACTTTAAATTCTTGTGAATTGTTTTTTTTTTAATTAATTTTATACGACAACTAGTAAGTAAGTACCAATTTTTGAGAATAATTGATTACAATAAATTTTATCAATTGTGAGAATTTGTAACAATTGAACAGAGATAATGCTGCCTAGTCTATATATATGTAAGAGTAAGTTAAAAGGGACCATGAATAAGATTTTATATAGTGGCTAGGACACCGGACTCCCATGCGGGTGTTCCGGGTTCGAAATACTTCGAAACCGTGCAGTGCCATGTACCAATGAGTTTTTCGTATTTTACGAAGACTTACGTACATTTACCGACTGTTCTAACGGTGAAGGAAAACTTCGTGAGGAAACCTGCACACTGAGATGACCAGTGTGTAAAATGGGGTAGGCACAAAAGATCCTCAAGGGTCGAAGTGCCGCTGGGTTATTCCCGGCTCCCTAATATCATAAGATAAGATAAGATTTTATATAAAAACACGTTTACATTATAATAATTATTTTATTTTATATATGTTCTTTATTTGAGTATTCTTCAAACGAGTCATTTTCAAAGCAGAGCCGTATCCAGTTAATTTGTTTTTAACTTGTTTCGTTATTCAGGGTGCAGCGAAGGTATAAGCCAGGAGTCATCTCTATGACTAAATCAATGTTGAGATATTCAAAACAATTTTCCTATCCCCAAATCAATTTTGAGGGATTCATGACAATTGCCCTATTCCCCTGACTAAATCAAATTATCAAGTGCATCAGTCGAGTATACCGGTTTCTTCACCCCTTATCTCTAAATCAATTTTCAGGGATTTGAACCACACTTGTCCGCATGGAACCGTATTTTCCCGTAGATAACTATCCTTTTTCAACGCTAAGAAACATCATTCGCTAGAGCGAGAAAGATAGCTTCCACAGAAACGGTCCGCCCGCCGATACCGAAGAGTGCGGGCGCTTGGAAGCTATCTTTCTCGCTCTAGCGGACGATGTTTCTGAGCGACAGACAGGGATAGAGCTGCGGGAAAATGCTGTTCTGTGCGGGCAGAAGGGGTCCAATCCTAAGGACTGGTTTACACTTGGTCAAGTGCTTAGTCAAGTGGCAAATGCCAGTGGCGAGTATGGTGATTGCCTGGCCAGTGATTAGGACAGTGACAATCGCCTAACTCGTCACCGTCCTTGCCACTTGACTAACAACTTGACCAAGTGTAAACCAGCCTTAAGGCCTGCACTACACGCTCCGGTTCCAGCGACGTTTCGATTCGCTGCATACAGTCATGAAGCGCTGACTTCAAGTGGAAGGGCGGAACGTATGTGATTGGTTGCATCGGCAACCGGCTGGAACCGGGCGCATATAGTCCAGCACTAAGTCAATTCCTATCACCCCCTGACTTATAATCAAGTGCATCAGTCGAATAAGTCCGCCAGTTTCTTCCAAGCCGTGAGGTCGACGTGCGGTATGGAATGGTAATCCTCGCAGCTGAACTTGGGATTGGACGAAGACTCCATTTCGAAGGCCTTTCTCTGCACGTAGTTGACCTCCGTGTTGTCGCAGATGAGACGCGCCATTGATGCTTTCTTTATTTCTTTCAGTTGATCTGCGGGTAGAATGAAAAGTAATGGGGTTATTACATTATGCTGCATGCAGTATACGATTCAGTTGACGATTTAGACAGCTCTTATTACTGACCATACTGAAATCTTGACTGAATCAGTTGACTTTCTCATTCAGTCAGACTGCATGCAGCATAGTGTAATAACACCATTAGTGTTACTACACTAAACTGCATTCAGTCGACTAAACGGCTTAAGCGAGTGTAAATAAATTCAGTAGGTACGCTCAATCTGAAATTTACAGCCTATAGACAGCAGCGCTTGTCTAACTGAGGCTCTAATCATATACCTAACATAAAATTTTACACACTAAACTCATTACGTTCTTCAGATTATTAACACTTAACTTCCCACACTCACACACCCACTCACCCTACACTACAGATGCACACTTACATTATTACACACTCCCACACAACCTAACACACCCCCATCCATACTCACTCTTACCATTATCTTTACTAAATTCCTTTATGATTAAATTTTCCAAATTCCTTTTAGGTTAAGAATATAATTTGTAATTTGCTTGCACAGAAAGTGCGACGGAATCCCGACTTACAAGATACGGGTTTTCGACCTAGTTTGTAAGTCGGAGGTCCTTTTTTGTGCCCTGTATAAGTAAATAAACTTTTTCATTTCATTTCATTTCAATTTGTCGACTAAATCATTGTCTAATTAATGTAGTCGACTTAATGAAGTCGACAACAGTCAGTCAAGTGTAATATTTTGGTGTGAATGGTGTGTAATATGAGCATTCCATACATATTGAGCCACTCTATATTAATCTGGACTTGGCTCTCATCCTTTCGTATTTCTAGAAATTAATATAATATTATATCTATTTAAATATTTTTTTCTTGGGTAGAATTGTGAAAATAATCACAATGTCTATTCCCTCAAATATTCTCATTACACCCAAACAGATTACGCGACTGCGGGTGTTTAATTTAAATATAAAATAGGAAATTTAATAATACACAAACGGAAGCAATCGGCAGTCTGCATCCTTTGTTGTCGCGGCGGCATCGTTTGACAAGCGGCGGCGGCGCAAGCGGGGAGGCAGTTTCAAAGAGCGAGCTTATTTAGGCGAACGTAAACTTAAACTTAATGCAAACTTATTTCCTCAACTTACCCGCCGTAAAAGAGTGCGGCATCTCGCTGTTATCATAGAAGAACCTATCTCCAACCCTCGTCCGGTAGAACTGCTCGGCCACGATGCACTGGAACGTGTGTCCCAGGATCGAACCCTGCACGACCCGCTCCATCGCGCCGCCCACGAACAGGTCGATGTCTTCCACTGACTCGTACATTATTGCTAGAGCATTTATGCGCTGAAAAAAAATATTATTTTACGTAGGATAGGTGAGGGCAAGCAAGTTCTACAGCCGTGCCATTCAAGCCTTAGTTGCCTGGGAAAACAGCTGTGTGTGATACTAATGTAATACCATGTAAATACACACGCACCATGCCATCACCCTCCCACACACTCAGTACCTCACATACACACTAATATCCTCATTCATAAAAACAAACACATTCATATAACACAACACGCACACATTGTTGCTTTTTACGTCCGTGCAGTCACTGAGAACCAGCTGAAAATCAGCGCTGTGGCTTGCTTCAGCATTATGATGAGCTGGTGTACCCTTTTTGGCACTGTACCACACCAGATCTTTTGTGCTGAATGTATTATATCCTTGTATACTTTTGTATTGTGTACTTGCTGTATTCGGGTGTTTACAGTGCCAAACTTTTTTAGTACGGAACTCTATAAACAACGGTCTACACGAAGATTGTGTAATTATGAAATTTTAAACGCGATCAAGCCCGTTTTCATAGTTTAAAAATTTATTGTGTAATTCACCTACAGACTAAGTTTTAGTTTACCAAAATAAATACCGACGCTAAAGTCCCATTTCCGTTGCTAAAAATCTTAAAACTCTCGGATTTATACTGGTTTAATTTTTTGAAACGAAAATATAGACGATTCTCGAATTAAACCAGTGTTAAATGTAAACGCAAGTGGGATTAAGGCTTACTGTGAACCTAACTCTGTGGGATGAAAGTTTACTCTGAGTTAACTCGTGAATTGTCTATGATTTTCATACAAAATTTACATCGACATAGAGTTAACCCGAGAAAAAGCGGTTCGTGCAAGGTGACCTAAGTGTATCTTTGTTGTACTTTTATAAAGACATTTTTCGTAGTAATAGAGTAGATACAAACTTACGTCTTGAGAAATTTCTCCGGCCAAGTCTTGGAATGTGTTTGCTCTTCGTAAGCCGCAGATTTCTCTGAAAAAGATAATGTTTTCAAAATAGACACTAATTGTTCTTCAAAATTGCTGCCTTTCTGTTTCAAATGCCTTCAACATACTGAAAATAATTATATTATTGTAGGAACCACAGAAATCGGACTAGTATTTGAACGGAAAAATTTGAAGGAATTAATAGGAATGAAAAATGCTGCCTTAAAAACATAAGAGCAAAGGATTGTATGAAACCCAAGAGCTGACGAGAAATTGAAAACCAGAATATCCTGAATCATCCAGGTTTCTTACCTGTAATCATTATACCCAGCAATCCCATGGTCTCTGCCTCTCTGGATGTCCATAGCAATCAAGTCCAAGCCCCAACGGTTAGTGGACTTGAACAATAAGTTAGTGATCTCCCCCGTGCAGAAGGGATCTGACTCCGCAGAGCTCTGGGCGATGATCCCTCGCACCATATCGTCGAATGATGACGGAGTAGCTTCCAGAAGGCCAGGGTTGAAGTAGTGGTCGCTTAACCTGGAAAGAACATATACTGGCTTCATGTATTATTGAACAAGACTTGTAAATTGTTCAATTGTGCTCCATCTTCGGCCTCATCGTCGCTTACCATCAGTTGAGATTGAGGTTAAACGCAGGTTTTGTCGTAAATAAAAATAACTGTACACACCGGTTTTTGTATTCCTAAAACGCACCAACCATACTCGTGCTGCAGCGGCGATGGTAACCAGCTATCTTAGTCTGGTATGTCTGTCTGTCTTCCACCTGTTTGAGTCTGATGTGATATTTGTGATGATGTCCTGACATCATAGAAAACTATTCGTTGGAGCGTTCTATTCGTTTCGTTGACTTGTCATATTCCATTAAAAAAAATAAACTACGCGTATCTACTCGTACCATGTAAATACGCTCGCACCATGCCATCACCCTCCCACACACTCAGTACCTCACATACACACTAATATCCTCATTCATACAAACAAACACATTCATACAACACAACACGCACACACTGTTGCTTTCTTCGTCCGTGCAGTCACTGAGGGGCCAGCTGAAAATCAGCGCTGTGGCTTGCCTCAGCATTATGCTGAGCTGGTGTACCCTTTTTGGCACTGTACCACACCAGATGTTCTGTGCTGCATGTATTAAACTTTGTATACTTCTGTATTCTGGTGTTTACAGCGCTAAATAAACGATTTCAATTTCAATTATCTCAAGAGTTTTTATAAAATGTGAACTACGCGGTGTTCACAACTTTTGTAAGGCTGGTCCCGTGTGTAGTCTTCTTTCTCTTTACTTCGGTTACTGGCAGAAATTCGAAGGTACGAATTCTGCCAATGACGAATCAGTCATGGACACTGATCTGTTTGTTTTTATAAAATTCTTTATTAAGCAAACTTATCCTTTTTTTGTGTGCCCTGTAATAAGTAAATAAACTTTTTCATTTTTTCATTATCTTAAATTATACAATTACACATGATTTTATTGTTAACTTCAACAGGCTATATAGACACCTAAAGTTATTTACATCATTAATACAAGCTCATTACATCTTGAGATGTGTTAAAGTTAAGTAATAATTGTACGTTATTGTATAAATATTATATGTAAGCTAATGTATAGACTTTACTTTTTTCATGTGACAAAATATAAATAAATAATTATTACACTAAGTTATATATCGCTACGAAAAAAGCGGGTAAAAATATAATTTAATAAATATACTTATATAGAAAAAAAATGGTAATAATATAGTAAATAGACAATAGATATTACAGGTCAGTGGTCATGGAACTAATAAGAATTTGTTGTTCTGTTTTTTGAGGCTAACAGAACAGCTGTTGAGGTACACTTACTTGTGTAAGTACGCCGCCTGATAGGTCGCGGGGCAAGTCATGATGGAGTCTGGTACGATAGTGTGCAGGAACCTGAAGGCGCTGGCTCCGAAGCTGTTGATGACGCCAGGGTTCACGTCCTCGCTGTAGTCGTGACTGTAGAGGGTCGACGGGGAGATGCGGTAGTAGCGGAGGTAGTTCTCACCTGGTGAATAGAAGTAGTAGGGGAAATAGAAGACGAAAGAAGTGGTCAGAAAAACATTTGTAGTCTATCTCTCTGAAATCACATTGAAGATTAAGATAGATGCTATTCCAACAGTTATTCTTTTCAAGAAAGACAAGACTTAAAATTATTACATTTACCGACTGCTGTAACGGTGAAGGAATACATCGTGAGGTAACCTGCACACTGAGATAACCAGTGAAGTACAGTTAGAAAAAGTGGGGAGGGCAATGGAAAACCACCCCATTAAATCTGCCAAAAACGGGGTTCTATGAATTTCTTTAGAATCATCACGACTTCAGGGTCGTCGTCACCTTTAGTCTGCGAATTACAGACTGTATAGAATTACAGACTGTAATTCGCAGAGTAACCGTATTGTATGCATTTACTGACTGAATTTAGTCAAGATACTAAATACATCTGACTCAGATATTACTAGTAAGCGGTGAAGTCTAGTACTAGACTTTAGAACCCGAAAAAGTAATTATAAATTCATTCACTGTAAACCAGTTCACTCACCAAAATTCAACGGCAGCCACTCCTGGTAAGTGATATGCTGGATCTCAGCGATGACGATTTTCCTCGCCTCCTGGTACAGCTTCTCGTTATTCCAGCTCGGATTGAGCAACGCCAGAATGTCAGCCACGCGATTGTGCTCCCGGAGAAGCAGGGTGTGAAGTAGGGCCAGGGTGGGAGTCTGGTTTATTCTGGGGTCTCCTGAGGAAGAGATTTGGTCTGTTACCCGTGGACTAACTACTTGGCACTACCAGTAGACCATGGTTTAAACAAATCTCTAACCTCTCTCTTCTCTGTGGTTTTTCTCTTCTCGGTCGTTAACTTTTGGATGTGAGATGAAAAATATCAAAAGCCCTGTGAATTGTGCCATAAAGCGCTTCAACAGAAGACCACGATCTCCCGGGAGCGCTCCCACGTCCACCAGCATCCTGCCGTCACGGTCAGATCAGCAAGGTTGCGGAAACCCCAATCTTTGGAGTCGCGGTAAGTCCTACCTGCCTATTTTGAGGTCTAGGCCATTATTCATCCAATTACAATTCATGTAGCTACAAATTTTCTGATAAAAAATTCTGGCTTTGACTTAATTCCGATTTTAGAAGTCATCAGTTTAACATATCAGGCTAACTACCTAACCTACTAATAATCAATCTTCATTACCTAATCTTCTTATTTATTACTTTTCTTCATTCGTCTTTCTTCTCTTTTATTTAGTTTAATATAACCTATGCTTAAGTTCCTACTGGTGTATGGACTATGAATCCTTTGTAATCTTACCGCACAAATAAACTTATTGTTATTCTTATTTCATAAGTCCATAATAAGTACGAGTGGATAGTTCAAAAAAAAAATAAGCGCTACTCATCGACGTATTCATTAGATGGAAATGACCTAAAAGTTTCTTTTTCAACTGAATTCAGTCAAGCATAATAAGCGCTTTAGAAAGACCAAAGCTGGAAAGCATGTTATTGCTTATTCAAACATGTAATGATGACATTCCACTTCTCACCAGCGAGATAACAAGGCTCAGACATATTCCTCAGATCGCACACTGCCGCCTTATTCGTGACCGACGGGAGAAACCCCTTCCTGCAGTTTTTCCTGGTCTCCTCCCGCAGCTTGCCACCAGACTTGCTCCGTAGCTTCGAGGCCAGTTTCTTCTCAGACCCGTAGATCGTTGAACCGTCCAGGAAACTGGTCACTGTGTTCATCTGAGAATAATGATGGAACAGTATCAAGATCTAGACTCCAGAGGTGGTACAGTGGAAGACACATCAAGCAATACTCTGTGGAACCCTGTCACAATGTCAGATTGTACAGTTGGACAACACATTAGGCTATAATCTTTAGTACTTTGTCATAAAGTACTTTTAGTAATTTATTTGACACATTCATATTATGTCAAGAAATCATAACAAAAAATTATTGCTACAGGTTGCACAGAGAATGAGCTTGATGTGTTTTCCACTATACATACTCATATTTAAAATCTACAAAAATAACTCGTACGACTATATTCCCCGAGGGGGTAGACAGAGGAACCACCTCTACGAAAATATTGTTTGTTATTGTTTATTTATCGTGTAGTTAGTGGCCAACTTGTCAGAGTTGTTCAGGCTGACAGTAGGTCTCTAATAGTCTAAAGATTGATGTCGAACCACAATAACCGGGACCGACTGTTTAACGTGCTCTCCGAGGCACGGAAGGACTCAATGAATTATGCTATTAACGTCACCCATCCTGGTTCTGACATCGCCCTACGGGTTCATAAAGGGGCATCATATCCTAGCTGCGAGCATGGTCTTCCATCCTTGCAGCTGGCTATGATCGATTATTTAAATTTATTAGATGAAACAAATCATCACGGTTCATTAAAATAGCAACGGGAGCTAGGCAATAAAATATTTTGGAGATCTATCTATCTACTCGTACCTATTAATTTACAAATGATTCGTTACGCTATGGATGGCTTCAGTCAAACACAATTAGCTGTACACAGCACAAACGTCTATGGAATATTTACCATTAGAAGGCAATTAATGGGGTGTGACGGACTGTGTCACAGCTTTATTGTTTCAAGGTCAGGGTTGAGGTGTCCTACTGAGATAATCAACACTTATAGTGTAGTTTTTCTGTGTTTACTTAAAACAGTGTCTACCTAGGTACGTTTTAAAATAGACACCTATTTATAGTAATTTCAATTTGAGAGGATTGATCAATGTTCTTCACATTTTCAGTTCTTTTAGCATAAGCATAACTCTCGTCCATAATCCGAGGGGGTAGACAGGGAACCACCTTCATCATGTAGTTCCCACTCTTCGCCGTAAGATTTGGTGGACAAACGAGATAGGTGGCGAGCCTATCGCCGTCTACTACGTATAGAATAGTATTCACTAAAAACCTTAGTACGACACCCATGGGAAGAGTTGGGGTGATGCTATTCTTTATGACCGGCATGACACGGCAGTTCGTTTAATACGCAGAAGTGTCATAGAAGAATGCGAAGAAGACAGTGTATCAACAGGCTGCGATTACAGCTTATCATGGATATGTCACTGGCCTTGTACTTACCTAGGTAGGTATGTATAGGTACTTGTACATACCTACCTAGTAAAATTGCAATAACCTCCTTGTCATGACTATAAGTACCCACTATTTGTTGCCATATAAAACCCAAAATTAGCGTCCTCTTGACAGGATTTTTTAGACTCTGATTAAGCTTTAATAGTATATAGCTTCAAGAATAGAAAATAAAAAAGTTATAGTTAGCAAGATTTACCTGCTCAGCATGGCCCAAGCTGCAATCATCCCTGGGAGTGGTAACACTTCTAACGAGGTTGAGACATTTGATGCTGTGGTGACGGTAGAAGGGATCGTCTTCAGGCACGCAGATAGGAATGCACTTGTCGTTTTGCCACTCTGGGGGTAAGACGTCTTGGCCATTTCCCAGGCAACACTGAATGCCACCCTCGTCTGAAAACGATTATTTTATTGACCGATGTTGTCATTCCTGCTGTAGTCATGAGCTTGAATCAAATTTCCTAAAAAATGTAGATAAAAAAATCTCTGTTGGTCCAGTCTGTATACAAAATAGAATCTGTTTATTCAGCTCACTGCAGCACACACGAATTTTCATATTCATAGTCATATTTCATAGTCTTGACCATTGTCGCTTCATAAGGCACTCCATCTAAAACCTTCTAATAACATATAGGTATTGAGGAAAAATTTGAGGTAGGTATCAGGTGAGAGTACCACCTTTATCATGAGGTGATCAATAAGAACGGAGTACGGAGTAACGGAGTAGTAATAATGGTTTCAGTTACCCGTGACTTCCATGACTTGAAACAGCAGATCATGTGTCACGAACTGCCCCCACTGCATGTTCATGTAAGTGAGGACTCGGCTGGCGATGGGCTGGTCGCTGAACAGCCTCGTGGATAGTGCCCGAGGGTTGGGCAGTGGACGCCCGCTCTTGGCCACGGGCATGGCGTAGATACCTGAAAAAAATGGGAAAGCAACGGGTTTAGTGTAAGACCGTTTGAGTTATTTTGCTCGTAATTTAGATATTTTAGAATCTAAACGTCATGTTCACTCGGTCAATGCGCCGCTCTTTTTTAGCTAAAATAATATGTATGTAAATGTATCACAATGTGGAGTCTAATGGTGATTTCTAATTTATCAGAATAGTTGCCCCGGATCTCAAAATAAAAGTTGCAAAGTTAAAAACTACCTACTTAATAATAATTATTATTGGTACCTAACTGCAGATAATCAACAAGTTTCAAAGGTTGTAATCTTGTAACATAAATGTTGCATTTATTACGTACGTAAGTACTTATTGAATAGATCCATAAATGATAATGTTCATTCAATAAGGTGTGAAAAAGGTGACGTGATCTTTGAATAGGCGGCGACCCCAAGCGAGATATTGCACATAGTTGCATGTGCAGTCGATGCTGACGGACTGACAGTACACTCACCGTCAGCATACCGCGGCGCAGCTATCCTCGTGAACGGCGCGCCGCGGCGACCCCAAGCGGGATGTTGCTCGTTGTTGCACGTGCCGTCGATGCTGCGATACTTGTCGCGCCGACAGCCGATGCTGACGGGCTGACAGTAGGTCGACGAGCTGACGCTGATCACTTGATGCTCGAGGAAAGACATGAACGTATTCGGTGTAACGTTGGAACTGTGCCATTTGAAAATAAGTAATTAATAAGTTTTTTGAAGAGGACAGAGGTTCTGTAGTAGGTAGGTACCTAGTCAGGTATTACCTAATACATATATTATATGTATTGTGTATATAATATGACAGAGAAAAAAATTAAGACCCATATAAGACGGACCTTATGTAAAAAGGGTTATTATAAAATAAATGACTACTTAAATGATAAAGAGGCTTGGTCCTAAATTCAGCTCCAGATCTGCACATTGTGTACATATATGATTGTATTCATAATTATTGTAAGATATATTTATTTCGAAAGATGTGCTGCTGATAGTTTCTTGCGCCGCTTCTTTCCTTTCAGCTACAGCACCTTACGAAGCGGTGGTAGAGTAAAAAAGAATGACGTTGTAATAATGTACTATAAGGTACTTACTTACAATAAAAAAACATTTTGATTTGACTTGATACACACATTGAAAATTTGGGTTTCAGACAAACTACGTACCTACTTATATATGTAGAGCTCATTAAGCCTACTCGTAAACAAGTTAGAAACTCTGGACCTCAGAAGCATTGAACTGTAAGTGCCATAACCATAATTTTACAGGAGAGACAATTTTGTGTCAAAATTAGTGGTTCCTGGACTTTGATTAAGTATAACATTAAAACAACATGTTTAATTGACAAAGGTTTTTATTTATTTATTAAAGAAACTATTCTAGATTATAAATTGACACAGTGAGAGATGCAATTTTTGTCTGAGGGCCTTAAGGCCCACAAATACAGGGACATCGGCAACCAATACAATTTTATTGCATTTGGTGTAGAGACCCTTGGTCCTTGGGGCCCTGGAGCTTGGTCACTGTTCCGAGAGCTGTCCAAGCGTTTGTTCGATGCGACGAGGGACCCAAGGGCTGGCGGCTATCTTGCCCAAAGAATCAGCATAGCGATCCAGCGGGGTAACGCCGCCAGCATCCTTGGTACCCTACCACACGGGCCTAATCTAAGAAATTTTATAAGTTACATTTAATTTTGTTTTTTTTTTGTGTACATTATCAAATTAATTATTTCTACATTTCTTTTCTATTGCTCTTGTTTCTGTAATTGTTTGTGTATATATAATTTTAAGTTGTAAATAAATATCTTATATTTTTGTTTAATATAGTTTTATTTTAATTAACAACAAAAAAACTATGCCACATACAGTGTTATGCTTCTAAATATTACCGTGTTGAATTGCAGTTACAATAAAACATAAAACTCAAAACTCTTCTAAAACAATTTAAAGTAATAAATTTGGAATCAGTTTCTTGAGTACTTAAACAGTAAGCTAGTACCTACATAATTTATAGAAGAAAAACATTATCTTCCAAAACAAAAATAATTTAAAAAAAATTCTCGAATAAAAACAAAAAAATCTAGATAGGAACCTTAGAATCAGTTTTCGTTGTCTAATTCTTCGACATCGGGAACATTTCCATGTGGCAAATCAGCGTAATACTTTTAATTTTTATTAGTGGGTACGTGCTTTCATGGGACATTAGTGAATGGGGATATTTTTGAAAGTGTAGTACTTATAAATTGTTCTGTTATGCAAAGTGTATTAAGGAACATCTTCTGACAGACTTCTAAGTGATAAATTCTTGTCTTCTTCCGACGACTAACATCATTGTTTTGGCGATGACGAGGGCGCTTCACTGATATCAAATCAATCGATGACGCTACAAATTGCCTTCTTTGATCCCAGCTACTTATAATTTTCCAATAATTGTTAAACAGTTGCGATCTCACACTATCTGTTATTTTTGTTTTACATTTCAACTTACAATGATCCGAACACGCTAGCTTAATTTCCCTCTTTTGTATTACTTTTTTTTTTGAAACTGCACTAACATACTTCTTACCTTGTAGTCTTTTATTCTTAGCAATTTCGCTTTTCCATTTATTAGTGTTTCTTAACTTCTTTCTTGATTTAACCTTATTTCTGTCTGCAGATTCTTCAAATGATGACGACGCGTTTCCTTGATTTGACAGACTCCTTTCATTTAATGAAGGTTCAATAATGCTTGGTGAGCTATTTTCATCTTCAGTTACATTAGAAACCGATGGTGTCACAGGTGGTGGCGAACATATCCTTCGACCGCGTTTTGGATTAGGAGGCATCCAGTCTGTGTCTGATCCAGAGTCGGCAGAAAAAGGATCAGGAACGCTATGTAATTCTGAGATATTACTATCTGCATAGTGTTTGTAACGAGTTCGTAGTATCGAGGAGAGTGAAGACGATCTTACGTGGTGGTTTTGTGGTTTACAGGGGGCTAGAATTAGTGAGGAAGATCTCACGTGGTCGTTACGTAATTTACCAGGTGTAGTCTCAAGTCCAGAGTCAAGATTAATTTCCGCCGAATGTGTCGACTTTCCTTTGTCTCGAAGAGATATACGTTCTGCATGTCTTTCTTCGTCGTTCGGCGAGTTCTTCATTCTTTTTGAAACTGCCCTAACACCTTTTTGACCTTGTATATTCTTATTAATTTCCCTATTCCATTTTTTTAAAGTTTCTTAACTTCTTTTTTGATTTATTTTTCTCACTGCTTACAGATTCTTTAGATGATGACCACACGTTAACCTGATTTGTAGAGTTAGTTAATATGCTTGTAGAGTTGTTTGCGTTCTCAATTATATTAGATGCGGATGGTGTCACAAGTGGTGGCGAATAATTTCTTCGACAGCGTTTTGTTTCAGGAAGTGTACAGTCGGTATCTGATCCAGAGTCAGCGCAGCTAAAGGATCATGTGGACGCTGAGGGCTATTACTAATGCGAATACCAGATTTTTGTAAATAATTGTTGTTTTCGCATTCTTGCAGTTTCATTTGTTCTGCCATCTGCGGCGCAGAATTACCATAGTTGGTAGTGGGAATGATGCTTGGACTTAGCTCTTCAGTTATCGGTGGTGAACATCGCGCTAGATCGTCGTAACATTCCCTATAGACATTATTGTTTTCAAATTTCTTCAAGAATTTCTTTTGTTCTTCCGAAAGAGGTGAATTGCAATTTTCTTCTACATTACCTTTAAAATAATACAAGAAAATTAACTCAAAATAATTGTTTTAAAACACTCATAACGAACGAGTCTCCAATGTGTTACTTTTGCTTTCTCTATATTATAGCGAAATAATTTAACTAAAATTATATGCAACATCACTGTCTAAATTGCGTGGTAGGTACCTACATACGTAGTACTTATTTCGCTGGCTGGATACATGCTCGTGACGAGCCCTTTTCTCTATTTTACCAGAGAGAAGGTAATCACTAATCTACCTACAAATTGACGTAGAAAATCTACCGATAAATTACTCGTACCACCAACGTATTACAAATCTATAAGGAATAAATTCTTAAAAAGTTACCTTCAGCGTGGTCCTTTATGAGCCCCACTAATTTTCTACCTCTACTATAGCACCTTGACTCCGACATCACGATAATTTATGATATTTTTGCTCGCAGCATCAAAACCAGATACATGTATATCTCGTCGAGGTGCGACGCCGAGTGCGATTTGTGGTAACTCCCGCGTTCTTTTTATAGACTGGCGTACCCCCCGCCTCGTAGCCAAAAATCGAGTGGGGCAAAAGACTGTAACTCCACACTTACATTAAAATGTAACTTCATTAGTATCGCTGCAGAACAGTGTAACTCCGCACATACATTAAACGGCAACTTGATAATTATCGCTGCAGAACAATGTAACTCCATACTTACATTAAATAAACGGACTTACAATTTTATGCTTCTGAGCTACTGATTTGTTATGTATCGATGCAGAACAATGTAATTCCACAGATACAATAAAATGTTTTTTTCCTTTCCGTAGCATTTTATTGTATTTTAGTTACAATAAAATGCGTTGCAACACCAAGCTATAGTTACAGTGTAATGCAATTCAAGAATTCGGTCTTATGACAGTCTTTGTGTAAATACAGTTTTATGGCTAGATAGAAAATACGCGATTCTCTATGATAGCCTAAAAAACACAAAACGGTAAAAAACGGACTTACAGTGTTATGCTTCTGAGGTCCAGAACTAAGCATCCAAAAATCGATTTGCATTCTCAGTGACAGAAATTACCTCTATTATGTTAGCATATTTTCGTGACGCAAATGCCCTAAACTAGACAACACACGCTAGACGGCCAGATAAGTATCGGTACTAGTGGTTCCTGTCGATAGGAAGGATCAACTGATAGTATACTTAACTATGACACATACGTAGGTACTCGTGGTTGTTATCTAGCAAAAATATATTATTACTCTATTAAAGCTAGGCTAGCCTGGACATAACCGACCGCAAAGTGGGCCGCGGCCATCACTTTACGAAGAAAGAAAGAAAAAAAAAAGAAAAACACTTTATAGCCACAAAAACATACATATTTAGTTCACTCGATAATACAATTGGCAATAGGCACCTGGCTCAGCTAATGCTTGAGTGAATACACTTGCGTGTAAACACACAGCGCTGATTTTCAGCCAGTCGTTATACAAAGTTAACCATCTAACAACTGCGACAATCTAAGTAGGTACTGCCCCATGGTATGTGATCAATGATCATTAAATAATCTACAGGTAGGTGTTACTACAGGGAGAGGTAAACTGTATATAATTCTAATATACGTAGATATATGTACGTGGGTGACAATGCTTTTACACGCATATTAAACGAAGATTCAACTTTCCACTGAAAAAGTTAAATGGTCTGGAATGAAGCATTGGTAATAGAAAATGTACGCAATCCTCATTTCCTCTATCGATTTCATTCTCACTCTATCTAGATAACATACGAGTACAACTGATAAAGCTACGCGGAAATTCAAGTTTTTTTTAAATATAAATTGGCTACGACAAACAGGCGGGCGGGCCACCTGATGGTAAGTAGTCACCGTCGCCTAGAGACACGTGCAATACCAGGGGTATCGCTTGTTTGTTGCCGGCCGTGGAGGGAGAGGACTTTTTAACGTTCTTTTTGAAGCATCCCATGTCGTAGCGCTGCGGGAAAACGTCGGGTGAGTGGCAGAAACGCTCGTGTAAAACGGGTCGTGGTAGACACCCATGGTTTCAGAAAGTGCGGGTGAAAATTGAGCCGCCGACGAGTGGTGCGATTCAAGAAAGTAGACGACATTCAAGTTAGAAAAATGCCGCAAGCAGGATTCGACCTCGCGACCAGCCTTACCGGAGCTTGCACTATTCCAACTGAACTACCAACAGAAATTCGCTCGTAGCATTTTCACTCTTTTATATGGCAGCTGATCTGTACCCTGACCAGGAAATAAAAAACCCAGTCAAGAGGGCTGAAAAGATAGTACCATTTATTTTATTTTGCACAGCAAAACAGTTAAAACTAAGACACCTTGAATTCATATGCTTGACACAATACAGTACTTAATGTATCGTATTGTATTAGTCCCTGGTCGGGGTTTACATATCCTACTTTGTAATACTGGGTTACGCCCAAAATGTCCTTTACCTAGAACACAGCTTCATCTGCAGCAGTTTCGTAGCTGTCAGTATCTCATGCGAAGCTTCCGCAGCCTTCTTCGCGTCAGGAGACAGCTGTGAGGAGTAGAAGTGCAGCATGGCTGGCGAGCAGGCTTCCAAGCTCACTCCGTTCTTGACCAGCTGGTTCCCGCGCTTGGTCGCCGCTCGGGAGAGTTCGCGCCCACATCGGAGACATTCGGATACGAGCTTCGATTTTATGGGGCCTTCGTCGTCTGTGGAGACCATTATTTGCAAAATAAAATTATTTGGAATGTATTTTTATTTTTTTTGTTTGATTACTGGGGTTGAAAATTGCCGTTCCGTGACAATTTATTTACTTAATATTAATCTTGTTTTGGTTTTACACAAAAATTAAATTGAATTAACACAAATAACGAGAAAATTGTGATATCTTCAAATATAACGTTTCGTTTTGCTTTTCTGTATAGTGGCTCCATCTACGCAACACTTTGCGTTTAACGTCCTATTCTTACGAAATATCACAGTAGATAAACATCGAAAGAAAATGGCGGATATCGAAGGACGGGACTTTTTGCTATTCTCGGATTATCACCTTCGATATTTATCGATTCCTAGCGATCGACATGCAACGAGTGGCCTATATCAGTCGATATTTTACGTGATATTTACAGTCGATATGTGAGACGGGATATAATATTGAAACTCGATATATATGTTTTTGAGAATTGGCCTCCTGTGTCCTGGTCACCATAGATTTAGAATGTTATAAAAAAATTGTCTATGGTGGTCACCGTCGCATATAGACATCTCACCTCACTAAAATATAAATTAGAGGGTTTTCCATTCGCTCTACTAACCTTGAGGACTGCCTCATGTGCCGGTAATTACGCTGGCTCTCTTACCCTTCAAGCTAGAACACAATGCAAGCATTGCTGCTTTGCGGCAGAAATAGGTAAAAGGGTGGTACTACCCCGGGCTGACTCTGCACAGAAACTACCACCTTGTGGCAAGTACCGAACAGATACAGATCTGTATTACTTACCAGCAGATTTCGGCTTGAATAAATCCGTAACTTTGGACGTAGTACTCGCCAATATTGGGCACACATCACAAATTATGTCCTCCAATAAGAACTCCCACCCAGAATTATAACAACCGCCCACTGTGGAAACTAAACCACACACCACTACAACACTCAAAATGCTATTAATTTCACCAAAAAGTTTTTTACTCATCATTACTGGCAGTTTTAGCACTTAAAAATTAATTTGTATAAACTTTATCGCGTGAAAAAAAAGCAGAGTACATTTTTAATTTAACTAATGGCTTTCGAAAACGTTTTTCTAGGTAAACCGGCCTGAATTGAATTTATGTAATTAAAAAATAATAACCAAAGAGATCGCACACTTTTCAAAATTAACTTAACAGGCAGTTGAACGCGAACTAAAACATTGCAGGTTTTTTTTAATATCGTGAATGGATTCATCTAATCAAGTCACGTTCACTGAATTAGGTAATTAATCGAGTATTTAGAAATTACGATGTAATGTTTTTGTTTACACAACACTGTATAATTATCTAATAAGTAGATAATTATAACACGAACTTATTGTGAACACAGTAGGTATATCTACTGAATAAACACCCCCTCCCTCCTTCTGTCTTCAACAGGGTAAACACTGGACCTAGGAATTAATTTTAATTTTTAACCTATGTAACAGTGATATAATTTTAAAAATCGGTCTAGTAGTTTTTGAGAAACGCTCAATCGTAGGTATTTCTACTCCTGTATACCTTTAGAAAGAGGGACTATAAATACCTACATATTATATAATGCCTACTTACTACTTATTTTTTGACAAATAACTCAATCAATGATTTCATTTATCGCGAAGTTTAGATCGTAGTATCGATAGAGGTTTTTTCTTACATTATATCATACCATACCAACCAACCTTTTGCCGCCCCGATCACAATTTGTATTCGTTTCATTTATCGCGAAGTTTAGATCGTAATATCGATTGTTATGTTTTTGTTACATTACACCCTGCCAACCAATCTTTTGCCGCCCCCGATCACAATTAGTATTCATTTCATTTATCGCTAAGTTTAGATCGTAGTATCGATAGAGGTTTTTTCTTACATTATATCATACCATACCAACCAACCTTTTGCCGCCCCGATCACAATTTGTATTCGTTTCATTTATCGCGAAGTTTAGATCGTAATATCGATTGTTATGTTTTTGTTACATTACACCCTGCCAACCAATCTTTTGCCGCCCCCGATCACAATTAGTATTCATTTCATTTATCGCTAAGTTTAGATCGTAGTATCGATAGAGGTTTTTTCTTACATTATATCCTACCATACCAACCAACCTTTTGCCGCCCTGATCACAATTTGTATTCGTTTCATTTATCGCGAAGTTTTGATCGTAATATCGATAGTGGTGTTTTTGTTGTTTGGAGCGTCGGTGGCGCCGTGGCTAGGACGTCGGACTCCCGTGCGGGAGGTCCGGGTTCGAAACCATGCAATGTCATGTACCAATGAGTTTTTCGTTTTTTTCGAAAGACTTACGTACATTTATTAACTGCTCTGACGGTGAAGGAAAACATCGTGAGGAAACCTGCACACTGAGATAACCAGTGTGTGAAATGGGGAAGGCAATGGCAAACCACCCCATTAAATCTGTCACGAGAGTCGTTCTAATGTGATTAATTCCTTAGAATGATCACGACCCTCAGCAATGAGGAAAACGACTTAGAAGAAGAAGATACCCCACCAACCAACCAAGTATTCATTTTATTTATCGCGCAGTTTAGGTCATAGTATTGGTAGAGGTGTTTTTGTTACATTACACCCTGCCAACCAATCTTTAGCCACCCCGGTCTTAATTAGTACAAAATTACTAATACTTAAATGGCGGCAAAAATTAAGATTAAGTTCAAATATAAAAAAATAGCTTAGTAATACAAAATAGGCATCTAAACTTCATGTTATTTACCTAAAATTAAACAAAAACTATAATAAAAAATACATTTTATTTACAATCTGCTAAAAAACACTTACCTATAGCAATGGCACGATTACATCGAATGAAAATATAAGCCATTTTTAAGACACAATTTTAAATTTTGACATTTATATGATATAATCCTGATTGTAATAAATAACCTGGATATATAAAAATAAATTTAAAAGTTTGTAAATTACCTACACCTCTAATAAATATTACCAATACCACCCTGACGACCCAAACATATCGTAACATCCACCGGAGATTGTTTAATAAATATTTTGATAATTAAGGTGCTCCGTTAGGACTCGGCTTACTTTTTTTTATTAGGTACACATTCATGTCGTACTTTTGGAATATTC
Source organism: Hofmannophila pseudospretella (assembly GCA_947369225.1). NCBI lineage: Eukaryota > Metazoa > Arthropoda > Insecta > Lepidoptera > Oecophoridae > Hofmannophila > Hofmannophila pseudospretella. The sequence goes on along the minus strand of OX376321.1, from coordinate 2,554,885 downwards.
TTCTGGAATATTGTTACTATTAGTTCATGATGCTTTTTATAGTCGCTAATATATAAATTAGAATCTTTAATATGATTAATTTTCAACTTTCAATATTTGTACGAAAACCTTCAAGAGCATAAATAAACCTTTTAATAAAATAAATTGCAATATTTTTAAAACTGGCGACATTACAATCAGGTTAATCATGCTGTAGTACAGGATGATTGACCATGGTAATAATATTTCAGTAAAATATTGCACGAATACGACATGAATGTGTAAAATAGTTTGTACGGAAACAGAGTCGTAACATTCGAAAAAATCTTAACTTACTGGCTGTTTTATGAATGATTTACCTACTCTAAAATGATAAGGCCACGATTATCACAATAGATATCGCTAAATTAAATCATCGCTGAACGAAATGTCACCCTCACTCTTCCACAATCTAGTATATAACTGAGCGTGACAGTTGCATTTAGATTAGCTTTAGATTTGGCGGTTACGCAGGTATCAAAACAAAATATTCGCGATAAAAGGAACAATTATTTGCATTCGTGATGAATTTAAACCTTTTTGTAATGTATTCAAGAATTTGGATACCTAATTAATGTCATGGGTAATTTTTACGACCTTCCTTCTCTCAATAAGGACTTCCTGTAATTAAAGCAATGGCGTCACAGAAACCCCAAAATTGGTTGGACTCTCCCAGAGTTATTTATATTGCTTTGACACTTGTGAAATTAATTACAAAAAAATTTGGGGTAGATGAACCCACCGCACTCACCCTAAGATTCGCCATCCCCAACGATAACCAAATCCAGAAGGATTTACAATCGCAAAGGATGACAAATCCGATTGTAAATCCTTCTGGATTTGATTATCGTTGGGGAGGGCGAATCCGAGAGGGAGTGGTGGGTCCTTCTTCTCCAAATAAATTTTATAATTAATAATGGTTTACCGTCAAAGTAACGCCTGACTCCATCAACTTGTGAATATTATTTGAAATGATAACGCGACGTTTCATTGGCGCAGTTATTACATTTCCGACTCTACTCTGTAACATCAATATCTTTACATTGTCGTAACTCAAATACCGTGGAATCATAATTATTATCTTATCAGTAATCAACTCGTAATCGCCAGTAATGCTACAAAATAGTTTCCTTATGATTAATTTCACAATCCTTGGATCACAGACATACATTTTATTCATAACAACACTATGCTTATTTTAAATATTATTCATAAACCTATGAAGAACATAAATTTATTTTGTTGCCCGTAGGTTACTATGCTGTAGGTTTCTGATAATAATCAGATACATAGACAGGTCTAGAACAGGGAGCAAGATACTCACTTTACTGTTTTGCCGCACAGAGAAATATTTATAACCTTCCTCCCCTATTTACCGCCCCAGGCAACTCGCAATCGGAATACAAACCCTCTAAGGTTTTGTCAAAGATGGGACAATACCATGATTTATTCATTTGTAAATTACAAAAAAGATTTAATAAAATTGTGTAGGTATTACAGTTATAAATAAGTCTTCGTAGTTTATGAATAAACCATTAAAACTTACATAATAATAAATTTTGGTGGGATAATAATCCTAGATAAATACATTTAAAGTAATTATATAAAATGGTTATCTAAAAAAATTACAAATTGAATTCTTTGGTAGGTCTTTTGTTCCAAATTTCTTTTTACCCATCGTATTTCGAGCTCCTTCCAAAAAATAACACTAGGTACACCTACACCTCTGACTACCTATAGGTACTTTTGCGTATTCTAAATCCGTTAAACTTTATAAATAACAAATATAAATAAATCACCACTGTAAACTGAAACCTAATCTTTTTACGTGGACAAATGTCTTGAAAACGTAGTCCCAAATCTTGCTGGAGATCCCGAAAGCTGAAATAAAAGAAAAAATATTATAAATAAGTAATATAGCAATTATTATCTGATTGACATTAACATTGCGAAGAAATCTGTAAATGTTAGTGAAATGTGTTTTACCTTTGTCATGGTTGATGAAATGATGGTTGGAATGGTAGCGCTTCATCGCGTAGAGATATGAGCCGTCTTTGGGTGACCCGTGATGCACGTAGTAATGGATCATGTCATACGTTACGTATCCTGTTAAAGATTTCAAGTTTAGTTTGTATCAATCAGTAAGTGTCGGCATCAGGATTAGAAAAAAATAATAACTGCGTATTTATCAAATATTTTTAAGCAAATGCGTACTTTGGTTACGGGCGGCAAAATAATATAGAAATTAGGAACGTTATTGATAGATCAAACATCGTTTGTAAATAACAATTAACTGTTTTAGGAGATTAATCCATCCTTAGAATTTTCTGCCAAATGCCACAAATCAGAACAATATGACATCAAAGAACTAATTCTGCTTTAAATCCTAATTCTATGTTTAAAAAAATACACATACAAAAGTACACTTACCGATAAACCCACCAGTGAGCTTAATCAGCGGGTAGGACAGGAAGAACCTGATCGGCAGGTATAACACATACGCCAGCACGAAGGCAGGTATAGGCGGGAACACTTGCCTCAAACCGTCGAATGGCACCTGAAAATAGAACCCATTGCAGTTTGCTTCCCATAGTCCTAACGGTAGAAATTACACCTCACGGTTGTTCCCATCTGCCCCCTCTTGGGGACAGGTGAAAAAAAAATCCATGACGACAAGTTCAATACTGTATTAAATAGTGATTTGAAAATCGCTACTTCAATGCACAAAAAAATGTCATAAACACCAAAAAATAAATTTAAAATAGAACTAAATAATTAACTATTAAGTAATTCGTTTTTTAGAATATTCCTCTCCTTCCCCTACCAATCGCAAAAAACTATCGAGGTCACGAAGTTAGGTACCTACATACGTAGTTACCAACCATTTTGCTGTGGCTCTAGAGTATTCGATACCGGAATCCCGGGATCCCGACCGTTTTTCAGTCCCGAAATTTTTGGGATTAAGTTTCCCTGATCCCAGGATTTTCAAGATTGACAACATTTTAAAAAAGTTGCAAAATAGACTATGTGAAGGGAAACACTCAGTGCCAGTGCTCTCGAGAGAATTGTTTGCCTATCATTTAAATTCCAACTACAACAATTTTTCATTATTGGTGATGCTAGTTTCGATTTAGTCGATGTTAAGTGAGGTTTTTGTTAATTATCAAAGTTTATTCGCATAGTTTGTTACATAAAGGTTTTTCAATTTATGTAAGTTTAAAGAGATCTCACTTATTCTAAAAAAAAGAATACCTTTAACATAGAGACTTAGTGATTAGCTAGATGTATACCGTAAAATACGTTGATTTTTGTCAAAATTTTGATTTGATGATTAAACAGCTAATTTTTGTAAGATTTTCTTATTTTTTTATTTGTGACCTTCAATCCCGAAATAATCCCGGGATTCCGGCATTGACTAAGTATTATATAATCCCGAAATCCCGGGATTATAAATAAGGGCCGGGATCGAATTCCCTATGTGGCTCCCCTAAAAACCCACACCCTAATGGGCACAGTATTGCATCATTTCTACGAAGAAATATGCCTATTGCCTTAAACCATTCTCTTTTGTAATTGACTTGTATAAGCTCTGTTTGAAATCAATATAAAGCAATCATCGATAAAGATACATTTATCTACAAGAACCAGGTACCTAATCTTTAATCAATATTTGCAGCGTAGTGACTCATCCGGGTTTACGTGATGGGAGCGTTGTATGCTCATATAGTATAGTGGTGTGACGTCACGTTTTACACCTGCTCTGAGTCCCGGACAAGGATTTATCATTTGACAATAGACTCCAAAAGCAGTTCTATTAATCGTCGGAGAGACTAGAAAGGCATACAATTTGTTGGACTCTTAACAAATAGTAGCAACCGTACTTAATAATTCAAATTGTCATTTCTCATAAAGTTCTGAAAAACGATTGAAATTTATGGCGGCTCCGTCTACTGTGCAATGAACATAGCGTTTAATTTATATAATTTATATAATACTACCTATCATTAACAAAACTACTTCGGGAAAATCTCAAATTTCCCTTGTCGTTAATTTTCACTGCAGGTGAAAGTACGTAGTTATGCTTTTAATAATGTTACACTCGATTTGTCAAGTCAATGCAAGGTAATAGAGACTTCTTCCGGTATGCTGACGCCAGTTTGATTATTACGTCAAGTTTGAATTGTATCCTATTGAAACAATTGCCGTTGCCATTTTTAACTATGAAATCAGGGCTTAATCGCGTCGGTATTTAATTTTTGATAAACTATACTGTAGTTACCTTTGTATGACGTTTCGAAAATACTGAATATATATATATATATATATATATATATATATATATATATATATATATATATATATATATATATATATATATATATATATATATATATATATATATATATATATATATATATATATATATATATATATATATATATATATATATATATATATATATATATATATATATATATATATATATATAATACTCTATATTTATTGAATATAAATCGTGTAAGTCTAAAATCTCATAGCGTTACCATTCCTACAATCATCAATGTATCAATCAGTAAAGTGCCGTAATTGACAATGTCTACATTTTGCACGGTCATGCTTATTGTACAGTCGTAATAATGAATCTAATATGCCTACAGATTGATTTGTGTAAAATTATCAATCGTAGTCAATTAGATTATTCCCTTCCGTGTGTACATTCCATATAATATAAGTACAGCGTTTAACAAAATACCTGTAGTGATTTTTTATGACTGTCGTGCTTGTGTGTACTTCTGAGCCAGCAACGAATGAGCATAGCTCGACATGATAATAAAATCTCTTTCACGATGAACCAGTATAATAAATTCATAAAATTTTCAAACCAACTTCACGAAATTCTGAAAATGTTAGTTGACTCCCAATACAAATCAAAATCAAAATGTTTTTTATTGTAAGTAAGTACCTAATAGTACAGTCTTATACGGATCTTAAATCTCTTCCCTGTCATATTTATTACAGTATCAGGTATCATATTATAAAATCGTACACAGTGACCCATAAATGATGTATTAACTTTACTAAGTCTAAAGCGTGGGACTGCAAGTTTGTTTTTGTTTCAGGTAATCAAATCAACCTGAACATCGGTAAAATCTCTATGTTGACGAAGAGACGAATATTTTTTTTGCGTGAATTTACAAAATTGTTTCGTCATAAACAGTTAAGTTCTACATTGAATCGTTATAAAAGAGGGCATGGAGGAAAACATCGTGAGGAAACCTGCACACTGAGATAACCAGTGTGTGAAATGGGGAAGGCAATGACAAACCATTCCATTAAATCTGTCAAGAGAGTCGTTCTATGTGATGAATTCCATAGAATGATGACGACGATAAGGAATACGACATAGAAGTTAGAAGGAACCTAATAAAAAATATGTCAGTAAGTACCTAAACTGAATATGATAGTGGGTATCAATTAAAATCAATATGATTGTATAGGTAGCTTACATTGTGCCATTGTGTTTACGAATACCTAATCAGGGATACGGTTCGCAGTTTTTCGATTAGAGTTATCGCTCGGTAAGCCTATCGCCATCTTGTTTTGACGCAAATAAGATAAAAGCGGTTAAATAAAATATTGTGAATCATCGGTGTAAAGAGTCGTTTATAAATCTTGCCTGGCGAAATATCAGCAAGTATTTTCATACAAACGTTTTTACACCAATTTCTTGAATTTGTGCAATAGTTCTCTGAATTATTGTTACTATTAGGTCACTCTCACTTATTCTCCAGAATGCTAAAAGTCCATAGAAATATGTGCCTTGAAACTTGAAATCAGATTTTTTTTCTTCTAGATACTACCATGAATATTATTATGCTTATAATACTATTATAAGTATCTATAGCTTACCTTATGGTGCATCCCATGGATAATGAAGTGTATCTGAATCATGGTGACTGAGGTACCAGGATCCAGGTGGAATACCCAGCGGTGTAGCGAGTATTCCAGAGACGTCCAAATCAATACGCCCACTGCCATGTGGTACAAATACTGGATGAGGGATAGAGAGTCGTCTGCACATGATTCTGCAACAAAAAGCTTGGTTTATTTATTATATTTAGAAGTTGTTTGGGCGGCAAAAGTAATAGTCATTGGGCGGCATAAATAAGCATTATTGGGCTGCAGAAAACGTTTGGGGCGGCAAAAAGACTTTATTGGGTTCCAAAAAGAAACGTTATCACGGGCGGCAAAAAGAAACCTTATCGGACGACAAAAAGACACGTTATTGAATGACAAATGGGCCAGTTATTCCGCGAGCCTCCCACGTGAACTAATTACGTTCAGAACTCTGTCCTGATCAACTGCGCTCATACCTACAATACCAGGTTCTCCGATATAGACATATTTCACTTAAGGCCGGGCTCTTTTAGGAAGCAAATAGTGGAGGGGTTCGGATCTGATTAGGTATTTTCACGCATTGCCTTGTTGTAGCTGATCAGATTTGATCACACTTACACAGCTCTCACTTGCTCTCTCTCTCTCACACACACACAAACACACAAATTCGCACACACGCAAACACCGACACCCCCTCTCATCACATACACATCATTACACCACGTTGCATACAATATACGCAATCATTATCATAAACTATTATTACATACACCACTTACCAAGTTACCACGTGTATGTATTATATTATACAGGGTGTAACATTAAGAACGGTCAGTATGGGAAAGTCTGAAGCTATAAGACATACGAACATCTGTTCTTAGGAACCATGTCACAATTTTTTTTAAAAAAACCTGTACTCAGCCTGGGAATCGAACCCGGTTGTTATGAAAAAAAAACCAACACTATTTCTATTTAGATATCGATTGTGTAGGTCTTAAGGAATAAATGTTAGTATGAAACGTGATGTTTAAAATTAATAAAACGCTAATATAAAAATAATATTAATTTTAAACATCACGTTTCATACTAACATTTATTCCTTAAGACCTACACAATCGATATCTAAATAGAAATAGCGTTGGATATTTTTTTTTCAAAACAACCGGGTTCGATTTCCAGGCTGAGTACAGGTTTTTTTTTAAATGTATGAATAGTTTTTCTTGTTACTAAAATTGATGACATGGTTCCTAAGAACAGATGTTCGTATGTCTTATAGTTTCAGACTTTCCCATACTGACCGTTCTTAATGTTACACGTTACATGTTACCTGTATAATATCCTATTTATTATTCTCCTTTCTGTCCTTCTTTCCCTGTGCTGTTATTTTAAGAAAATTTGATATGTGGAATCTTGTATTGGCATACAAATACTTAAAGAGCATTTATTATCTAAAATTTGATAAGCTGTAAGATTTCCAGCAATAAAGAAAAAAAAATAAAAAAAATAATTAATTCTGAACACATGGCGTTATTTTATTAATATATTTTTATGTCAGTTTCTTTATTAAACGACGCAGATTTTATATTAGTTTAAGGTTTCGCAACAGGAATCTTACAAATTATCGAAAAAAAAACAAATATAAATTTACCTCCACAAAAAACATGCTGCAGAAACTGCGTGCTCGCGAGGTACAATATGATGGGCACCCATAACGTAGGCACCATGTACCATGGTGTGAACGTCATGCTCTCCAGCACGGGGCTGGCGAAGAGTCGGCACTTCCTGTACACGGCACTGTTAACCCACTTCTCGTAGTGGGGCGCGATGGCATGCAGTTGAGACAGCAGCGGCTTCGACCAGTCCAGTCTGCTCTGGAAGGGAATTTTATGGGCTTATTTGTACAAAGGTTTCTGGAATTGCAAGGTGGTATAATTCTAACACCATTTTGGATCTTCTGTCTTCGTTTACTCCTCATGTTATTTATATTTGGAAAATATTTTTACTTTTTGAATATGGTACGGCTCTGTGTAGAGTCAGCCTAGGGTTGTACTACCTTTTTACCTATTTCAGCCGCTAAACAGCAACGCATGCATTGCTGTTTCTGTTTGAAGGGTAAGAGAGCCAGCGTGATTACCGACACATGCAGCACTCCATGCGCATGCGCATCGGTAACCCTCTAAATAACATTACAGTGAGGTGAGATGTATATGGGCGACGATGACCACTTAACATCGGGTAGCCCGTTTGCTATTCTGCTGTCTTATACTTACCTACTATAAAAGAGAGACCATGGAAGATAATGTAGGAATGGCAAGATTTTTTATATATTACATTATTATAATATATACTTGAGAGTTGAGAAAATAGCACAAAGGTTAGGGCACGAGACTGCGGCGCAAGCGTCGCCGGGTCGAATCCAGTGTTGGACCATTGTGATGACACAGGCATTCTAAAGTTAATAAATATGAAAACAAGTGTTTTTATTGTTTAAGGAGTTTTAGACAATATCACCTCACGTCATTAGGTAAAGAAGGTTTTTGATGCGCTGCCTTAAGATTTAACGGAGTGCCTCATGTGCCAGTAATTACGCTGGCTATCTTACCCTTCAAACAGAAAACAGCAATGCAAGCATTGCTGCTTTGCGTCAGAAAAAGGTTCAACCTTCAAAGTGTAAAAATTCCAAACACTAAATACCTATTTTTTAGTTAACGGGGGGGAAATCTTCGATATATACCCGCCTCCTGGGGGACTGGGTTATGTGAGATGTTTACTCACAAAAACCCCTTCGATGGCCGGCCTCGTGCATATCGGAGGGCTCCGGGATCTCCAGAGGAATGCACCGGTGCCCTCCCAGCATTTGCCTTGGGCTCTTCCTGGGTGTATTTTCCACCTCCCGTTTCCTCCCGTCACAGCAGCGTGCGGCCATAGCATGTTGCTGCCTTCCCCTGGGTCGCCAGCCAATGGACGGCCAAAGCCCCCACTTTAACCGCCCGCGACCCTGATTCCTCCTTATAGTCGCCTCAAAAAAAATTAAATATCTAAGTTAACCTGAGGCTGGAGTAAACGAAGTATCATCAAGGCAGAAGATCCATAAATAACTACATGCTTAATTCCTCTGATAACGATAATTTAGATATACAATAAGACAAGCGCTTAAACCCTTCAATAAATTTCTCATTGCCATTACATTGCACTATTTTCATAGTCTTTTGCTTAATCCTCTACTCTGAATCATTGCAATAAGGCAATTCTTGAGTTACGTGATCGAGCCACACTGCGATAACATAAGCAACCTGCTAGCGACTATTTATTCCTAAAATCTTATCATTTACCGATAACATACCGGTGCCGTAAATGGTACAGTCAGGCACGTCCACCTACACCCCATTCGTTTTTTAAGACTCATTCGATTATTTATTCATTCATAAATATAGGTTGTAAGTACAAGTTGTAACATAAATGTATGGTCCTCTATATTTGGCTATAACAGCATACGAAATTTTTCTTAACATAATAAATAATTATAACAATTGTAATTTAAGTAACTAAATAAATAAAATATTAAACACAGTTAAATTTAAAATAAAAACAATAATATTTAAAAAAACTATAAAGTATAAAAACTTAAACCCGCGCTTGACCAGGTTTTTTTATAGCATAACTCTTACATCCATAATGCCCGGGGGTAGATAGGTAAATAGATTAATTCTTTATTGCACACAAAAATACATAGGAAAGGAAACGAATCAAGGAATAGAATAAGTGTACAAAGGCGGCCTTATCGCTCAGGGCGATCTCTTCTAGGCAACCTAGGTGATTGAAGAATGATTAATAGGTTACCGGCAGTATAGTGCAGAAAAGTGAATTAAGAAATATTTATTAGTTTATATACTTTTAATACATAAGTAAAACTCGGTACGAATACCAAAATACTATGGCCCTAGCCATAAAACAATACATATAACAGATGTAGCGGTAGATAGAGGAACCACTTTCATCAGAGGTAGTTCCCACTTTTCTGGACAAACGTGAAACGTGGCGAGCCTATCGCCCTCTCCTAGGTGTAGAATAGTATCTACTAAGACCCTTAGGCGCTGCGCAACGTCGGCGCGTCCCTCTGTCTGTTTTGCTCCGTCGCTTTCATACATTTTGTATGCAAGAGGTGTCGAGAGGGCACGCAACTTAATCTACTTGCATACAAAATGTATGAAAGCGACGGGTGCAAAACAGATAGAGGCGACATAGTACACATTTTTAACTACCTGAAAAGGTAAAGAGATTACCTAGATTATTCCCTTAAAGCTAAGTTAGATAACTAACTAGCGTTTGTTTGCCGCACAACGCACTTTCCTTTCAAGTGGCTAGGACAGTGCATTAGTCAAGTGGAAATGACAGTAGTGTAAACCGGTGGGACAGTGGCGAGTTATGTTGGCTTGCAAGCTGCCTGGCCAGTGGATCCCAATTTTGACTTTTTGTCACTGACCAGGCACTCGCCACTGTCATACTGTCCTACTGTCCACTGTCCTTGCCACTTGAAAAGGTGTTGTAGCTGCCTACCTACAGAATGGTATCGCACCTAGTAACAGTCCAAGGGCGGAATTGTGCTCCGAGCGCCGGTTAAAACTAAACAGCGTTTTGCCGACTCGCGCATGCGCAAAGCCTTTCTTTTGTAAATACTTATTCAATGTTTTCCATTTACTTTACTTCTGTATATAGTCACTAGTTTAGAGCCTTTCTTGTATCATATATGTAAGCACTTTTTGTGAATAAATTAGTCCTTCTACTTCTCTACACTCAACAAGAGTTTTATTATAATTAGCGCCTTACCCGCTAAAGTGTAAACCAGCCCGGGATAATCCTGCCCATCTCTTCCCCATACGCCGGATTCGTCGCGTCGTATAATGTTCAAAAAACTTATTTTGCTTTTTAAATTTTTACTGTGTCAACACAGTACAAACGTCAATCCATACTTTATTGTGAAAAAGTTATAGGTGTAGAATGTAGACCTATAGAATGAACCTAGAGAAATGGGTTGGCAAGAGACAGACAAAAGTGAGGCAGCAGGATCTCGAACTGATTGACAGTAGACTGCTGAAGACCCAGCTGTCCACGCACGTCGCTGGTCCGCGAATTTACAATAAAATACCAGCTCCTATCCGAGATACTAAAACGTACAACAGTTTCGTTATTGAATTTAAAAAATGGTTGATCCAAAAGGCCTATTACTCTGTCAACGAGTTCCTTGACGAACGATGTTTGAAACTGTAGATTGCAATACTTTTTTAATTTATTTTATTTTAGTTTTTAAACTTGTTGACTTTATACTTACTTCAAGTAAGAAATTTTACTATTATTGATCATGACATGCTAACATTTTATTATTTATTTTTTGACAATGTATGATCATTACTGAAATAAATGAATATGAATATGAATATAATGTGGCTGACTGTACTTAGGGGACATGAGTCAATGTAGTGTTGATAAATAGATGTTTTATCGCAATATCGTATTGTACATACCTAAGGCATTTTAATTTAATTTAGGTATTATAGTAATCTAACAAGGAAAGTCGATCGGTACCTAAGTCGTTTAAATTCTTTTCACATCAAGTGATTCACCTGCCGTTTTTAACTTTTCATTTTATTACTGGAAAAACGTCGCCCTGAAGATTGGCAAGCGTTTTAGTAAACTTAACACACGATGGGGTATAAAAATAATTTGTATTATTATTATTATTATTATTTATTAATGAGCAAGCAGCATTAAGCCGATGCGCCCATATCTAAGCTGGTGTATTGTTCATTCACTTATAGCACTTAGTCATTGTTCATAGTTAATTAAGTCCACCACTATTTATGCACTGTTTAAAAACCTATCTAGTCTATTTTTGAAACTGTTGACTGAAGATGCATCCACGACTTCTTGCGATAGCTTGTTCCATAATCTCACGAATCTGTTATTGAGAGAGTTATGGCCGACCAAGGTGTTCAGTTGCAAGTCATTATTGTGCCGGGCTCTGTGTATAGTATTCACATTGAAGAGTCTGTGTGTCTGAATTGTATACGGGTGTCCTCTAATATTATAGATTACCTACATTATTATAACGGACGAACGGACGATGTACTCGTAGCAAAAGCAATATGATTTCAAAGGAGAAACCGGAAACCGTTTCCTTGTACTTAAGTTATAAAATATGATAGTCACTCCAGTTCAATTTGACCCAGTGAGCGAACAAACGATGAAACGCAGATTTTTTGCAACGAAAAGGGTTGTTCTATTATCGTCAAAAGCCGAGATAAGTACAGAATTAAAACAATTAAGTCATTAAGCATTGTTTCCGTGGCGGCCTTGACGCATTTGTATGTACCTAACGCGTTAAATTCGAGTTATCTAGGGCGGTTTACCACAGCTTGTGGGATAGACAGAATGACAGGTAATATTCGCCAATTTCTTTCGCTGTGACGTTAGTGTTGGTAATGATGACAGCTAGCATTAATATGGAATGATATTTGTATGGAAATATCGAGCATGTTGTGTCGGCTTGTATTTCTTTATTCATAGCCACAGCCATCACAATATAATTTTTCATAGCCACAGCCATCACAATATAATTTTTCATAGCCACAGCCATCACAATATAATTTTTCATAGCCACAGCCATCACAATATAATTTTTCATAGCCACAGCCATCACAATATAATTTTTCATAGCCACAGTTATCACAATATAATCTTTTTGTCTTTCAGGAATCTATGTCCGTATTTTCTGGATAAATACTTTGCCTCAGCACAGGTTTTAGAGCATATTTTATTGTATTAATTTGTGGTTCGAGTTTGAGCTCAACTGTTTATGACCATGGTGACCTTCCCTCATCTGGAATCTTGAGGCCCTGATGACCAGAAAAAAGTAAGGGGATCTCCACTATGGTACGTCGGGGGTTTCTTAAATTTTTAATTTAGAGTTATTGACAGTTTAACAAAACATCTTATCTTATTTTATGATAGGGGCCGGGAATAACCCCAGCGGCACTTCGACCCTTGAGGATCTTTTGTGCCTACCCAATTTTACACACTGGTCAACTCAGTGTGCAGGTTTCAACGTTACAATGTTTTCCTTCACCGTTAGAGCCGTCGGTAAATATATGTAAATCTTCGAAAAATACGATAATTCATTGGTACATGGCACTGCACGGTTTCGAACCCGGACCTCCCGCATGGGAGTCCGGTGTCCTAACCACTAGACCACCGACGCTCTAAAAACAAACAAAACATACCCAACAAGCAAAAAGTGGTCTTAAAAAAGTTACCAATCCGTTTTTATTAAAACTTAAAGTACTATAAAGTACCTACCTATATTATAACCTTAAACAATTCGACAGACCTCCAGCTACACCTGGCGCCACCTGCTTTGACCTCCACAGAATCTAATGATCGGGGTTTCCCCCGAGAAACTCGCATAATATACTCACGTCTTGTTGTTAGTATATGGGATTACAATATCATATTTCATTAGTCATTCATAAAACAATATTTAACATTGTGTACGTGATTTAAACAAAAAATACCTTTCAAATAACACAGCGTCTTAAAATAAACTATACCTAATACCTACGAAAAAACCGACTTAGGTACTTACTACAACAATGCATTACTAAACTAAACTAAATCGACTCTATTTATAAATCTGAATAAAAAGAGGTCGCGCACAGTAACAACTTTGTATAAGTGCACTTGGTAGGTGTTTAACGTTCAATGGTTCGATTACGGAAATATAAATATATCGTCTAAGACTTTATGATAACAACCCTTTCAACTGTCTGCAAGAGACGTAGCGTGAGATCGTGTGTCAGCATAAGATCACGTAATCGGTTTTTGCAAATGTTTTCGGGATTGCGCGAAATTCGAAATATCGCGTAAGGATAGTATATAGACAGAGGTGGTCCCAACCCACTTAAAGACCTCTCCGAAGCTGCAGAACTGGCCCCATTATATCCCTATTAAATTATAAATAATATCCCTATTAATGAAGGATTGGAGCCAAACAGAAGGCCAGTAGGTGCGATAAGGCGCACTGTTACTGTGCCAGAACATCTGTCATCTTCGCGTATCTAAGTAGGCCATCCACCCAAACATAATCAATGGGTCCCGGAGTCCCAATATTTGTCTTTTTATAGAGACAGCTACAACCACAATAATGTATGCACAGGTGTGACCAAGTTGTGTGTTATCGGAGGTTATTCGATGATAGCACGCGATAAACTATAGTAGTGTAGGAACGCGCTATGTGAGGACATGGATAACGTAACGTCAGTTGTATGAAAGGGAAAAGGGAAGATCTTCCACCAGGCGGGGTGTTGTGACCATATGTCCTGGTCCGACTATGGATGTTTGAAACTCGTATATATACGAAGCCCCAGGAAAATTTCGATAGCGCGTTCTACGTAGTGGCGCGCGTGTCGTGCGTCGCCACAGTAGTATACGCAACGGCCGCGTAATGATAGCGATTTTAACATGAGAACTTCATCATAAACCGTTCAAGTGTTAAAATCCCCATTACGTACGTTGCATACAATACATTTTCTACGACCATGAAATATATAAACAGAAAATACAAACCATTACGGAGACTTCAACAGACGCCATGACAGCTTGACATGTTATTGGTAACTATGGAAACCATAGACATGTTTGACGTATTGTCTACATCGCGCAGGCGCGGGTTTCGAGTTTTTTTATGGCTATAGTACCAAGTAGTTGGCCAGTTAAATGTAGTGCATTTAAGACAAAAGAGTGTATGCAGTACCATACAACAAAGAAAAAATACATAACTGAATGAATGAATGAATGAATACTCTTTATTGCACAAAATTAGTGTGATACAATGCGTACATATAATGACGAATGAACCTCTTTATGTTATTGATTGTGATTTCTTATTGAACAAATTACTAAACGGGAGTTGAAAAAATACTTATCTTGGCACAGGGACGTAGCCAAGGTGGGTACTAGGGGTGAAGGGGGGAAAACTTCCCCCAAATACCAGAGTCCCTAATGTAGAGTCACGTGTGACGTGGTCAGGAAGATTGTCAATGTTCTTCAGTGCCATGCCTTTACTCAAAATAGATCTGAACTATCTGAAGCGACCCTTTAGTCCACTTACGTAACTGTTTTGGCACGAAACTGCGGCGCAAGCGTCGAAGCCATCAAATCCACCTCTGGACCATTGTGTTCTGATTGGACCACTCCTAGCACCAGGGAATTTTCAACTAGTTGTAGTGGTTAATGAAGAATATTAGTAATGTGTGAAACATGGGCATGCTACGGCTCTTAGACTAGATAATCATCATCATCATCAGGTTATTAATGTCCCCACTGTTGGGGCACAGGCCTCAACTTGCACAAGGGGGTACGGACCATGATCCACCGAGCGGGCCCGAGTGGATTTCACACGCCTTCGGAAACTTTTAATTTCCTCAGACATGCAGGTTTCTTCACGATGTTTTCCTTCACCGTTAGAGCAGTCGGTAAATGTACGTAACTCTTCGAAAAAAATCCGAAAAACTCATTGGTACATGGCATTGCATGGTTTCGAACCCGGACCTCCTGCATGGGAGTCCGACGTACTAGCCACTAGTCCACCGACGCTCGACTAGATAATACGGGTAGATAATTCGTTATTGTAACAGTTTAAGAGGAAGAGCGAGTGACTAATTGATTTCCATAGACTCTATGGTGTGCAATACTGTGGCAAAAAAATGTGAACATATCCCTAGAGCCGTTTTACCACCTGCCATACATACATACATAACTCTCACCACCTTCATCATAGGTAGTTCCCACTTTTCGTCGTAAGATTTGGTGGACAACTGTGAAACGTGAACCTATCGCCGTCTACTAGGTGTAGAATAGTATCCACTAAAACCCTTAGTCGCCTCGTACAACACCCACGGGAAGAGTTGGGGTGGTGCTATTCTTTATGACCGGCATGACACGCCAGTTCTTTTATTACGCAGACAGTGTCATAGAAGAATGCGAAGAAGACAGTGTATCAACAGGCTGCAATTACAGCTTATTATGGATATGTCAGATACAGGTACTTGTACATACCTACCTAGTAAAATTGCAATAACCTCTTTGTCATGACCACTGATCGGAGTAGGTAGGGCTCTTTCGGGTCAATGTCCTCAAAGGTTATATTAATATGGATATGATTTCGGGATCCCGTTTTAAGTTATCGAGCAAATGTTGTAAATTACTTTTATAAACCTCGCCCTAACTCGGCGGATTACGATTTTTTAAAAATTGTGAACTTACGAAGAAGTTAAAACACTACCATAGGTACACAGCGCCATGAATCTTAAAAAAAAATTTCGCCACCAATGTTAAATGTGTATCAAAACAAATATAACGTTAAAAATCTAAATAATATATTTATTCAATCCCGGAAATGCCGGGATTATTGGGCATACTTATCCATATTATGACCGTATGTGGCAAGTACCAAAAACAGCCCTACCTACTCCGATCATAGGTCTTGACTATTAGTACCCACTATTTGTTGCCATATAAACATCAAAATTAGCGTCCTCTTGACAGGGTTTTTTAGACTCTGATTAAGCTTTAAAAGGATATAGCTTCAAGAATAGAATAGGAATTTACTGAACCCGCATGCTCCATCGTCGACCATCAGGCGAGATCGGGTCAGTGGATTTAGTGGTCAATAAAAAAAACTATATTATGGCCAGCACGACACGGCACCACCTACCATCCTATTGTAAATGTTGTAAATCTGACCTTAAGTGTTTGCCGCAGATATTAACGAAAATTGCGAATACGCATGTAGACGCATGTAGACGTATGTCTACCAATCTAATCTATTCAATGTTTTTCGGACAAGGCCAGTGGAGGTGACGACGAATCCTAGACGAAATTAAATATAGTTGAGAAATAGCAGACATGGCATTGACTCAATTGATGGGTATTGCATAATATCAGGTACATACGTACTCCTGAAACACTCTATTTATCTTAAAACATTAAATGAAAATGTATGGTGGGCATGTAAAACATGTAAAAAGTAACGTAGGTAGTTTAATACCTAAATGAGAATGAGTATAATCCTATCAGACTAACCAGTTAGCCCGTTGCAGTCGCTACTCCTGGTATCTTCTCCTATATGGCTTGCTCGGAATCGAATTCGGACCACCCGTAATCCCTATAGCTACTACGCCGCTGAGGTTCGTGTCTACAACTTTTAAAGACCACCAAGCCCACCAATAAATATTACGAAATATAAATTAGAAAAAGTGATTGAAAATTTTTCGGTAAGTAGGATTTCAACTTCATCATCAGCCTATTAATATCCCCACTGTTGGGGCACAGGCCTCCCCTGGAATAAGAGGGTACGAGCCATGATCCACCGAGCGGACCCAGTGCTGATTGGTGAATTTCACACGCTTTCGGAAACTTTTAATGTCCTCACGATGTTTTCCTTCACCGTTAGAGCAGTCGGTAAATGTACGTAAGTGTTCGAAAAAATTCGATCAACTCATTGGTACATGGCATTGCATAGTTTCGAACCCGGACCTCCCGCATGGGAGTCCGGCGTCCTAGCCATTAGACCACCGACGCATCGCATTTGAACTTGCAACCTTTCAAATGCTGACCGCGAAAAAAAAATTCATACAGGTACGTACTTTTTCTAATTTAAATACGCCCAGCATGGCTAATTTATCTTACCTTATGATATAACCGCCGAGAATAAGACGAAGTGCCGCTGGACTTCGACCGACTTGAGGATCTTTTATGCCAACCCCATTTCACACACTGATCTGATCACCTCAGTGTGCAGGTTTCCTCACGATGTTTTCCTTCACCGTTAGAGCAGTCTGTAAATGTACATAAGTCTTCGAAAAATACGAAAAACTCATTGGTACATGGCACTGCACGGTTTCGAACCCGGACCTCCCGCATGGGAGTACGGTGTCCTAGCCACTGTGCCACCAACACTCTATGAATAATTTATACGATATAATAGTTAAATGGATCAAATGATAATGATCCTTCTTTTTCCTTCATTCACGCGATGAGCTCACAAATCTCATTTAACATCAACAGAATTAGCCGAAATGTCGTAAATTGTGCCACACCTTCGTTTCCTCAGCGACAGTCGTGCCTTAGTCGATGTGAATAGGTATTGTAGCTTTGTAGTCAACTTAATTAGTCTCTTTGTCTTACATCACTTTTATGGGGGCTTTATGGGACACTATGGGATGGGCGTAGGTTTTCCGCTAAGGGAGTGCTGGAAGATAAAATCAAGAGAAGAGCCTTAATACCTACCCTATTTAGGCTCTTGTTTGTAAGAATTCTATGACAACTATTTGTAATTTTTATTATTAGTTATTTGTTACAATTTAATGGAGAGCGTCGTCGGTGGCGTAGTGGATAGGTTGCGGTACTCATGGGGGAGGTCCAGGTTTGCTTCCAGGCAAGAATTTTTCGGTTTCTCGAAGGGCGGTCCAAAAATTGATAGTCAACTGCTTGTTATCAACCTCATTGTTTTACTTTTATGATCCCTTGGAGGCAAATTTTATTACAAACTCCTTGGCCAAATATCACTGGCTGGCGAGCTTTAGTTATTTTTTAATTAATTGTTTAAAAAAACATATCTGTCACTTTTCAATCGCTACGATAGAGGTAACGCGGGAAGCATTTCGTGCTATGATCTATTATGATTTTAAACTAGGGTTAACCTATAAGGAATTACATGAAAATTTAATCAGTGCTTTTGGGGAATTGGCCCCATCACTTGCCACCATCACCAATTGGTTTCGTGAGTTTAAACGTGGTGGGAGCGACTAATAAAGGAATTGGCTAATAAAGGAATGTCGCAACATTACCATGCGCGATATTCAGGATGCACTAAAGATTGGATCATAGGCAGTTTCGGGCGTGCAATTGCTACCACATCCCCACTACAGTCCTGACTTGGCTCCGTGTGATTTTTTTTGTTCCCCGCGTTGAAGAAATCTCTGCGGAGAAGGAAATTTACGACTGCGGACGAAGCTGTAGACCAATTTAGGCGTCTTTTTTCGACCTTCCCCAATAACAATTTTTCACATGTTTTGAAAGCTGGTTTTGTCGAATGAATAAGTGCATTGATGCCGCATTTTGTACTTTATTTCATAAACAATTAACATTATATAATTGTCGGACGTATACCGATAGCGAATGATAATTATACTTAATAATTAATACACTCCCCCCAGGGCGGATATAACCCTGGGGAGAAACTAATAAAAACTTTGAAAAGTTGTAAATAAACATTTGTAATATTTCTTTTATGTTCTATTTGAGCAAAAATTAATGGATCGCCCCTCGTATTTACGGTCAAGGAAAAAATCTCGTGCGAACCATCTCATTGAGATAATCAATGTGTGAAATATGGAAGGCAAACTATCCCATTAAAATTTGTCGGAAATTCTCTTATATGTTACCTAAGTGTTAAATTCCATAGAATCCTATATGATCACGATACTATTTATTTATTCGTACCTACCTATACCCATCGATATTACCTTACCTTACTTAAATGATGGCTAATGAGAAAATAAATGGACGCAGGGTACTCGACCCTCCTCGTTGAGGAATACGACTAGAAAAAATGTAATAAAGAAGAAAGGACATACGTAATACGAGTATACACATGAAATTTATGTTCTTCAGTATTTCAGTACGAAAATTGATCAGATCCTGACGTGGGTTCAAAGCAAATTGAAGGATTTCTCAGTCGTGTACAAGCCATACCTACCCACGAATATTTGAAATATTGATTTGAATGACCCTGTGCAGAGTCAGCCTCGGAAAGTATCACCGCTTTACCTATTTCCGCCGCAAGGCAGCAATGCTTGCATTCATGTTCTATTTCGGTTTTAAAAGTAAGAGTGCCAGCGTAATTACCGGTACATGAGGCCTTCTCAAGGTTGGCAGCGCATCGAAAACCCTCGAATAACATTATAGTAAGGTAAGATTTGCGAAATATACATAGTGCTTTGTGATCTGTTTCTTCTCTATCTGTTATCTGTTGTTTTCAATTTGTGCAATAAAGTGTATTTACCTTTTTTACTTTTAAGATGTTTATGGCGACGTTGCCCACTTCCATTTACCATGTGGTCATCGTCTGCTCTCCTTATTCAATAAAAAAAAAATAACTTGACATGACAACCGAACCAGCCTGCTTCTACATATCTTCGATTGGCTGTTGAGTATGGGTAGATATTACCATTAATCTTTGTCAAGGTAATAAATTTGACATATTTTACCTACATCAAAACAAGTTAAAGCTTAGTTCCCATATAATTTATTCATGGCTATCAGAAAATTACTGACCATTTCTAATAGAAATTATTAGGCACTTAGAGATACTTATTACACTTCTCTACTTACCTACCTAGTTATAGTAAAAGCTTCCGAAAAGTTATTGTCGCCTCGTATAATCGATTGTGGGTTTTATACAATAAGTATAATTTGGATCTAAGATAAGAACTGCCCTTGATGAACGCCGCTATGTGCGAAACGTACCGTGATTTTCGAGAAATTTGCAAAATACGCCTCAAATTGGTTTTCTGTTTCTGGAATTTTATGAAAATTCCAGAAAAAGTAATAATGGGTGCACCTAAAAATACTAATTTAAGAATTAGTATTTTTTGTTGACTTAGAGTGAACGTCTATGACCAAAGTATGTAAAAGTTTTCATAATCTCATAAATAGGACGTATCTTAAACGCCTCTCTATGAAAGTATACTGAAAATGGATAAGTAATACCTATACTTTCAGTTTGTCAAAAGCTTTTCTAACTACAATTATTATTACAAACACAATCTGTCTAAAACACCAGTTACATACCTCTAATTCCTCCAAAAATTCGATCTCCTTAACATCTCTGCTCGCTTCCTCTTTCGTGATAATCCTGCCGTTACCACTCACTGTTCCCGTCAAATTGCTATCCTTTAACTCATCACCTTCCACTTTGAAGTCGTTCAACATGTGGTACGCACTGACACTGTGTCCAAACTTCTCCATAGCTTGTACTATTGACTTGCCCTTGTATTGTTTGAGCGTGTTGACGCCGCCCGGGTGGTCGCGCAGAAATTGTTTCAGCTCATATTTGTTCCCTTCGAAGTTGACGCGGAAGTCAGCCGAGGCCATGGCGACTGCCTCTGTTCAAGTCCATTTAACGACTGAAAAACTCTTATCAGTTAGATGTTTCGTGTGATACGTGCACATGTTTCGGGGTCCGTACAAGCGCCTATATCTAATAGACATCTCTATTGCTATGAAAATACGGTATTTTCTTTGGGAGTTTGTAAAACAGGTCGGCCGAACCATCGGTTTTTGGAGAAGGTATTCTTATCTTGCATAAATATAAATCTGCGGATATTTACTTAGTCTCTTGAATGGAACAAAAACTAAGTACCTATACCTAATCATGACTTAATTAATGGTATCTTATGATAGAAGTTGGCTTTAATTTCATCGCTGCGTACGAGCGGAATGACATATCTTATGATAGGGGGCCGGGAATAACCCCAGCGGCACTTCGACCCTTGAGGATCTATTGTGCCTACCCCATTTTACACACTGGTCATCCTTTTCTGGTTTTCCTTCACCGTCAGAGCAGTCGGTAAATGTACGTAAGTCTTCGAAAAATACGAAACACTCATTGGTACATGACACTGCATGGTTTCGAACCCGGACCTCCAGCATGGGAATCCAGGCCAGTCTAATAAGAATAGTTTTAAGGCAATAAGATAGAAGTTGGTTATAGCTCATAGATGCGTGCGCGCAGGATGACAACAAAAGCAGGCGCACGGTCGTCTCAGTTATCCGGTAGGCTTATGATCGGAGTCGATTAGAATTATTTATAAGGATTTTTGAGATTTTTTCCCTACGCCGAGCCCGGGTCTTAACCCGGGCTAGTAATGCCGGTAATAGACTTCGACGAAAAACAGTTGCATCGCGTTCCACGGCGTATGGGGTATATAATCTATATGCGAGCGCGCTGAATAATTTACTTATTTAATGGTGCAATAAGCGGTCGTGCATTGCATGCCACTTGTCTTCAGGACAACCTTGGCGTCCGATCGATGGCTTCGTTATCGCTGTCGATGTTTTATCACTTTAGGCTCGGACTACACGACGACAGTTCCAGCGACGGTTCGGTACCGGTACCGGCCGTGTAGTCGACTGCATTCTAACTCATGCTTTGCGCTCAAGCCCCGCCCACTCGGTTCAGGAACCGAGCAGGCCGGTTCCAGGTGGAACCGTTGTACGTTTAGTCGACAGCGCATTTTTGATTGAGTTTATATGAAGCTCCGGTTCCATAGAACCGACCGATTCTGGAACTGGCCTAGGAACCGTCGTCGTGTAGTCCGGGCCTTATTGCAATTATGTTAGTCCTATGTCATTCATAGCTTTGAGTGCTAAATGGGCATAACTAAAGGGTCTTTCAAATAGAGCGGGTCGATGTTAATAATTTGTGGCGGCCATTTTGTTTTGGCGACATCTGTCAAATCTGTTGTTTCTTATTCAGTCACTGATGCCAAATCACCATGGCAAGTTACACGGTTCAGCAGCATGTGCAAATGATAAAACATTATTATCAAAATGAGTGTTCGTTAGTGCAAACGTTGCGCGCATTGTGCCCATTTTACGGCAGACGCGGTGGCCCTTCAAAGTCTACTCTCCAACGATTGGTCACCAAATTTGAGACGACCGGTTCGGTAAACAACCAACCAACACCTTTACGTCAAAGGAACGCCAGATCGGCCGAGAACATCGCCGATGTACGTGAGAGTGTTCAGGAGACTCCGAGGCAGTCGATTTCTCGCAGTGCACAAGAACTCAGCCTTTCGCAGACTTCAACTTGGAGAATTTTGCATCGGGACTTGGGCCTGCATCCGTACAAGATCCAACTGACCCAAGAGCTCAAAGTTAATGACCATAGACAACGCCGTATGTTCGCTGAATGGGCTTCGGAACGCTTGGAAGAGGACCCCGATTTTGGCCGAAAAATAATCTTTAGCGACGAGGCACATTTTTGGATGAATGGTTTTGTTAATAAGCAAAATTGCTGTATATGGGATGACCACAACCCACATGAGGTTCACCAGGTGGCAATGCATCCACAAAAAGTTACTGTTTGGTGCGAATTTTGGTCTGGCGGCGTCATTGGTCCGTACTTCTTCGAAAACGACGTTGGCGAGGCCATCACCGTCAACGGCGAGCGCTACAGATCAATGATTAACAATTTCTTTTGGCTTGAATTGAACAATATGGACGTAGACGACATGTGGTTCCAGCAAGACGGCGCTACGTGCCACACAGCGAACGACACAATGGACATTCTGCATGAACGGTTTGAGGGTAGGGTTATCTCTCGCAGAGGTGACGTGAATTGGCCACCAAGATCGTGTGATTTGACTCCGCTAGACTTTTTCTTGTGGGGTTTTCTGAAGTCGCAGGTATATGCCAATAAGCCACAATCGACCGTTGCCCTGAAAGCCAACATAACACAGGCCATCGCTCAGATTCAGCCGGATCTATGCAGCAGAGTCATTGAAAATTGGACCTCTCGGATTCGTGCCACCATTCGAAGCTGCGGCGGACATTTGAACGATGATATATTCCATTCATAATGGCATAAAAGGGCCTTTCAAATAAAAAAAATATTTCGTTAATATCTCACACACATCTTGTTTTATTCATTTTAACATCGACCCGTCCTTGTTGAAAGACCCTTTAGTAGGAGGTCCCGTTTCGATACCTACCAAGGAAGTCATGTATCATTGAGTTTTTCGGTTATTTCGAAGACTTTAGTGTTTTATTGACTGCTTTAACGGTGAGGAAAACATCGTGAGGAAACCCAGCACACTGTGTGAAACGGGATGGTAGCTAACCATCCCATTTGTTCATCACATATGGTAATTCCATATCACGACCCCCATCAATATAAGTACCTAGATTACTACTAGAAGATACCTTACATATGTAGCCTAGTTGCAATTAACTATTATTATTATTGTTCGTTTCGGGCATGGTCGGACTAGAGACTTTAGAACTGAGACGAAAGATGCTCCTGATGTTCCACTACTGCCTGCTATTGCGAAACAGGGTGGACAACCCGTCTGCACTGGCGCGCCTCCCGCTGTACTTGCCCCAGCAGTACGTGCGCGCGTGCGGGCGTCGACGCCGCGGCCTGTTCGCGCTGCCCGCCGGCGCGCGCACGCGTCAAGCGCGTGCCGCACCGACGGCCCGAGCTGTCCTGCTACTTAATAAGTTTCTGACCACGGTCCAGAATGCCGACGTATTTTCAGACCCCTGGAGCAGTATTTGCAAAGCAATTGTATTGTTTCTAAATTCGGGTGTTAACCTTTAAGATAAGTAAGTTTTGTTTTTTGTTTTTAAAGTTTGTAAAGTATCGGTAGGTAATTGTAAACTGTTATGTATAGTTACTGAATGTCTGGTGCTTTGGATCACTCTGTAAACCAGACATCATTAATATTATAAAGAAATAAAGAAATTAAGCATGGTCTGAAATGGTGGTGCAAGTTACAAGTCACGCTGGACGGGGTCAGAACCAGGATGGGTGACCGGTAGTGGCATATTTTCATCTGAGCCCCTCCGTGCCTCGGCGAGCACGTTAATAACTGTCGGTCCTGGCTGCTGTCGTCCGACAGGCAATGTCAGAGGCTTTGGGGCATGCTGAACAAGTCTGACAATTGGTTAACCATTAACCACACAAGATGAATTGAATGAACCTCAATGTTTACACAATCACAAATCCGAGATCAAGATATGATCTAGGGGGGAAGCTGCTATGCCTGGATGCGACCATACCATAAGCATCGAGGTGTGGAATGTCTATTTCTATATCTGAAAAGTTGGACTGATTTGTATTCAAATGTAAGTTTTACCTGCTTTTTGACGTCAATAAATTATTGTAATTAGTTATTACATAATTTACTAGTAATTACTGATATCTACTTTAGTAGAATTCATACCTTTTATTGATATTTTAATAGTATTATTCAATCAGTTGTTGTTATTAGAGAAGTAATCACTGTTTGTGGCATAGATCAAAGATTAATGGTTTGTGGTTTTATCATAGATCAAACAAAGACCGAAATCACGAATGACACTTCTTTGAGAAAATATTCTCAAAGAAATTTTTACTGTGATTTATAAACTCATTTTTTAACATTTTGCACATAATTCTCATATTTTTTATACACAAAATGATGAATAGAGCAAAGAATACATAATCAGAAGATGAACACAGCGAGACTAAAATAATACTATTATAAATATGTATAATAATATTTATTAAATATCATAAGTCCATTGAATTACCTTTAGACGCAATCATGAAATATTTAACTGGTGTAAAATTAAAGCTATGAGTATCACAGTTATTGTTTTGTGCACACTTTTGCAGGTACATCATGCAGGCTGATGTGTACTGACTCTTCTTTCTTAGATCATTTATTTGTGACAATACAGGCGCAGTACAGTTTGATAAAAGTTCAACCATTTTTGGATCATCGAAGGATTTAAATGGACAGCCACCTTCAGAACAAGAACTGTCACTTTGGATGCGTTTACAGCTTACAGAAGTATAGTTCTTTCTGCCCCCTTCCAAGCCATACATGTGTCTAATACCATACAGATATTTCTTCTCATCTTTTT
This sequence comes from Hofmannophila pseudospretella, assembly GCA_947369225.1. Lineage (NCBI taxonomy): Eukaryota > Metazoa > Arthropoda > Insecta > Lepidoptera > Oecophoridae > Hofmannophila > Hofmannophila pseudospretella. The sequence continues at coordinate 2,529,220 of OX376321.1, read as the reverse complement.
CCCAATTGTGGCAGCAGCTGTGATGCCCGTTCGGACTCTGTCGGTACTCCAGTCTCCAGAAGTCTACAGCTTCCTCTACTGGCATTCCAATGTCCTTGAGGAAAAGACTGTAGTAGAATCTTTGTGAATGAGATAATCTATGCTTACTTCTCAAACTTTGGTGTAAATTTAGCATGCAAGGCGAGAAAAACCTTGAAGTATTATCCACTTCTTTGCATAACAGTAAGTTTGTATTATGATGACTATTTGTAAATGGAAACATTTCTTCTTTAACTTTGGAAAGAAGATCAGATATTCTTGGATCACTTCTCAATGCTGTCAGATTAGTTTTACTAATTCTATATTTTAAATTTGTGCTGAATAATTGTATTAGATATTGCTTCCACTTTCCACATGGTAGAAATGCTATACCATTTTTCAATTCAACCTGTCTTTTGGCCACAAATGTTAGAAAGTGCTTGAAATTCAGACTAATATAGTGCAAAGAGCACATGTTACTATGTGTTGAAGCATACAGATGCTGTGCAATGTCTTTTAGCATTAAATGCTGACATAAAACTAGCAGAGGATCTATAAACGCCGGTATTCTCTCGTACTTTCTGATATTTCTTAGTAGTTTCTTGGCAAAACAACGCAAATCGTATGCAGAAAAACACTCTAACCGTTTTTTAAACAAGTCAACTTCGGTTTTCAAAAAGAACTGTGTGAAGCCAGAATTTTCGGCCAAAATTGTTATAATACAAAGCATGAAGTGTCCTACGTTGTCGTATAAGCTTCCCTCGATTACATATTCGTTATAAACACCAGAATCACCTCGAGAAATCACTTTCAAATAATCCAATCTTTTCGTGACGACCATCTCCAATAAATGCACGGGTACTTCACCTTTTACTGGAGATAAATAAAAGAAAGACATTTTTCCGAACCTTGAGAATTTCTAAATGTTAAATATCCTTCATTTCTAGGTATTAATTTCTTGCAAAATTAATTATGACTTCCTTTGTTTGCTTATTTTTCATTTTTTATTAGATTTATTATAATCTTTTTTTTTCATTCTATTTATTTTATTTTTTAATTAATAAGGCACTGGCAACACCGGCCATCAGCCTAAACATTAAGCGATTTAAAAAAGTTTTTAGTTTTTCAGCATCGAAATGTTGTGGTGCAGACACAATATTTTAACAACATTCTAGGTAGGAGACCTATGATTTATGACGGAAATTTCAACCGGTCTAGTCTCTGGCGAATTCTAATGTCCCGCCGCAGAATCACAGAGACAAACAATTTTTGAGCAATAAAATAAACACCGTAGGATCTGCTCCAGCGATTTTCCCGCCAAAACTCGTTTATTGTTAATTTAATTCGTCATATTACAAAGCAGTGGTGATGCCATTCAGCCTATTTAATGTTGGCGCCACCTAAAAATCGACGCCATGCTGTACCAAATATTTCAATAGTGCAACTTAAATGCAACATAAACGCAACCAGTGATGGCAGCTCGATAACTAATATACACTACTAGTTATTTCTTCCTTCCCTTTTAGCAGCAGACGTTCGCCATGCCAATAATTAACTCGACATGTATTTGACATTAAGCGCAGATACGAAAAGGCCAAACGCCATTAGTAAAAAATAGCGCTTAGGTCGCTTCCGCATCTGCTCATAGTGTCAAATAACAATGTTATAATTAATAGCATTAGACGTTAGTGTGACTCCAGCATTAGGGGAATGACATTTTATTTTCATGTTTCAGTTTCACCGTGATTGCGATCATTTTAACCATTTACTGACACTTACCGATACTATATAGATGTTTTGTTAATGTTATCTATTGTTACTTGTTACCTATAAATCTCACACAATTCACATCCCTAGCTAGAACTGTCAAACTGTCAAGTCAAAAAAGAAGCTTTGTGCTGCGATTGATGGAATCTGTTTATTTTCGGATTTATAAAATGAAATCACAGTAATTATCGCAATTACGTTGATTGAACTGTTTCATTAATTCCTTCCGAACGGAATTTTAGTATTTCTGTGATGTGATTGTGTCTTGATTGGCGTTATTCATATGTTGCGTTGTTTGTGCCATGTACTTTGGGTATCGTAAATAGACGTTTGATGTCGGGGCCGTGTATAAAAATAACACAGATTTGCGACGGGTCGGTAGGGCTGAGCGGCGGGACCTGAGCCCGCCTGCGCTATGGCAGTCACGATGAATCCCATACTCGCTTTCGGCATTACTCTCCTTGTACTCGGTAAGTAGAAGCAACCTTCGTAATCTGTATTTGGAAAGTGGAGGAGTTGTTACGAAAGATTTTTGTTTTACGTAAGTAAATTTACCATCTCCAAATAATAAAAGTATAAAGTAACATTCATAAATTCTTTGTTTTGTGGTACTGACAAAAGAATATTATATTTATGGTGTACAAACAATCAATGCAATGCTTTTATAGAAATTGGTATTCTTTATAGGTATTCATGGAACACAGTCTGCACCACCATTAGACGAGAACCTCCCACCCCGACCCAAAGAGGGGGGAGTTAAGACGAACTACTGTGAATTCCACAATGCCTCACAGTCACCACAATGTGATCCCAAGAACAACGCTACATGCATCCAAGAAGTTATTAGAGAGAAATGTCAACCCCTTGAAACCGATAAGAGCAGTCATTGCTTCGTGCTATGGCAGTATGACAACATTACCAACACAGCTTTTGCTAAATTCAAAGGTTGCTTCCTCGACACAGTTGCCTGCAATGACCGGGCTTCCGTCTGCCGTCTACATAATAACAAACTGCCCCTTCTCCACTGCTGCTGTGAAGGTGATATGTGTAATGAAAATGCTACATTCCCTGGCCCAGAAGCTGGAATGCCACCTCAAACTGAGGCCCCTCCAGAAAGAGTACCAGCCTCAATTATCCCGAGTACTGATGATGACACTACCGCTATTATTGTTTACACTTTGTCACCTCTCTTCATCTTATTTATAGTCCTAGTGGCCTGCTACATGTTGTATAGGAGACGGAAAGATAGTCCATTTGATGAGTTACCGAATGTGGAAGCTTCTTTATCTAGGCCTCCTTCAGCCAGTGCAGGAATGGAAAACGAGGGAGCTGGGCTGGTCAGTCAGCTGACTTTGTGTGAAGTGAGGGCTCGAGGAAGATTCGGAGCAGTTTGGAGAGCCAAGCTTGGTCAACGTGATGTTGCTGTGAAAGTGTTCCCATTGCAAGACAAGCAGTCCTGGCTGGCTGAGCAGGAAATATTCCGGCTTGCAAGGATGGATCATCCAGATATACTTCACTACATAGGAGTGGATAAGAAAGGGGATAATCTGCAAGCTGAATATTGGCTCATTACTGCTTACCATGAGAAGGTAAACATTTATTTAGTTTGCATTCTAAATTCTAATTCCAAAAATAAAAATTAAGCTGCATAAAAAAAAATATCTCAACCCAAACATATTGTGATAAGGTAACTAAAATAAATCTGTTTACTGTTTAACATGATATCATTATCACTGAACATAACCATGTGAAAAAGCAGTAAACATTTGCATAATTGAACATTTTTATAGTTTTTTTTAGATAAAGTACGCAATATCCAATAAGAATTTCATAAATATTCCGTAAATAAACTAGTGAAATTAGACTAGAGCTAGATGGGTGCCTAGGCTAAATGTATGAGGAGACTTCAAAACTCATGCTCCAAGTGGCAGCCATGGTTTCTATGTAAAACAAAACTTTTAGAGAGCAAATCTACATAGTGTATATTCCAAAATCTTTGACATACTCAAAGGTATCACAATAATTTATACTAACTTGTAACTCTATTCCTTCAGGGTTCCCTCTGTGACTACCTAAAAGCGCACACGCTCACATGGGCAGACGCATGGCGTATAGCTGCTTGCGTTTCCCGCGGTCTGGCCCATTTACACGAAGAAGGAGGTGGGAAACCAGCTGTCGCTCACAGAGACTTCAAATCCAAGAACGTCCTTCTGAAAGCTGACTTAAGCGCTTGCATCGCTGACTTCGGCCTAGCCCTGATCTTTGTGCCCGGTCGAGGCTGCGGCGATGCGCACGGGCAAGTGGGGACGAGGCGCTACATGGCCCCCGAAGTGCTGGACGGAGCGATAAACTTTACGAAGGATGCATTCCTAAGGATAGATATGTACGCGTGTGCTCTGGTTCTGTGGGAGATTGCTTCTAGGTGAGTGCAGATTGTTTACGTAGAACATGTATTTTTATGAGGTTTTCTCAATTATGTAATAGAAATAATGTCCTATTTGTTAGATATAGCGTGAATTTATGAATGTATCCAATGTATGCATGTATGTATATGCTATATAAAAATAGTTGGTCATGGACTGTAACCGGCTAACTTTTTTATGACTATGATATTCTTCTTCTGACTTTATTTAGTTCAGTTTTCACTCCTTGTATCTGTGACCACTTTTATTAATGTTTATTAAAATACTGCAGCTATACATTTCACAATGAAAACTACCGATCAATCAAATCTTAAGTGACAACACCAAAACCCACATACTAGTTGAGTAAATGCTTCGCGAGGTTCGCTCCATCAGCACTAGGCTTTTACCACACTCCAATGATTTGATGACATTTCATTTTAGGGTTGCCCTCCACTGTAAAATTTGCCTAAGATACAATTTATTATAATAGACAGGCACTATAATGCTGGTGTATCTATCTATTTCACAGTATTTCTACTCTCTGCATAAGTAATATATTGACTAGAGAAGTATGTCTTTAAATCACATGTTATCTAGTCCATAATTTGTAGTTGCACAACCTACCGCTTCCTTTTAGCAATTTCTCTACCGAAAGGTTGTCTGGAAGAGTTTGCTTTTAGCTATAAGACCGCCTATATTGTATTCCACCATTACATACTCAATGTCTTATTATTAAGTTTTGTTCAACAAAGTATATTCTATTCTATTCTCTTACAGTCTGTTCGTATGACACTTCCACAGATGCAACGAAAGCGGCGCGAACATATCTGCGCAGTATCGCCTGCCATTGGAAGAGGAGGTGGGGTCACACCCGAGCCTCGAGGAGATGCAAGAAGCAGTGGTTCAGCGCAAGATGAGACCGCGCATCCCGGCGAATTGGCGCGACCACCCGGTGAGTCATGTCTGCAGTCATCATCATCAGCCTATTAATGTCCCCACTGTTGGGGCACGGCCCATGATCCACCGAGCGGGCCCAGTGCTTTGCGGTGGGTTCCACACGCCTTCGGAAACTTTTAATTACCTCAGACATGCAGGTTTCCTCACGATGTTTTCCTTCACCGTTAGAGCAGTCGGTAAATGTACGTAAGTTTTCGTAAAAATCCGAAACACTCATTTGTACATGGCATTGCATGGTTTCGAACCCGGATCTCCGGCATAGGGGTCTGACGTCCTAGCCACAAAGTCACCGACGCTCTTGTGATTGCTGTGCCACAATATAATGGCAGTTCAATTATCAATTTTTTAATTTTTATTTACCATTAATCCCACATTGAACTTCAATCTGCCCTGATCGACGATGGAGCATGAAGGTCTAGTAAATGCCTATTCACTCTGACCTCTGTGCATGATTCCCATCCCATGATCACCTTTCATAAATTAGAAAATGTGGTTGAAATTTTTTCAGCGAGCAGGATTTTTGGTACCGTTCGATCGCAAGCTGAAGTACGTCCACGACGCCCAGCATGGCTAAATGCTTAATAAATAAAAATTGGCTCAAAATAGACAACTTCATATATTGAATTCTAACTGTATTGTTAGACTTGTTTGTTGGCATTACGTCACATATACAGAAATCTTTCGAACCTGAGATTATACTTTTAATAGATGCCATACAATACAACGTAAATGAGTCGTCGTGACTTAAAATTAGAAGTTAAAATTTTGCTACCGAAAACGGCTATAAATATTTTTTATTATTTGAAACCGACAGGATGAACCGCGATAGCTCGGTTAGAACACTACCACGGAACTGTAAGGTCGCAGGTATCCTGCTCGCGCAAAGCCGATGGGGCGACAAAGAATGTAGTCCTGGTTAATTATTTTGTTTGTCTTCGGTCTTAACGGATCACATCGTCCATGACCGATCACATGTCGCCGTTTGTCTTGATAAACGTATTTATGTAATATTATCTTATGACAGGGGGCCAGGAATAACCCCAGCGGCACTTCGACCCTCGGGGATCTGTTGTGCTCACCCCTAACCTTAGTCTCCTTCCTGTTCCTTAAAGATGCTTTGCATCAAGGGCGCTATACAGCTTACAGGAAGGAGCCTATAGTCCTCTGGTTTCGGGTAGGCTAGAAGCTTCAAACGCTTTCCAGCCAACGAGTCACATTCGCACAGCAAGTGTTCCATTGACTCAACGGTGTCACCTTTATGTTATTATGACCATTCCATCGCACAGGATGTTTTTCGACATAGATAATATTGCTTCCATGCAGTGGAGTTTTTATCTTGAAATTGAGTTTTTCTAACACAGGTCTACCAAATTATTGATTTATGTATTAAAATGTATCATATTTTACAATCGGATAGGTTCAATTCATGTTATTATTCTCCTTTGTCTATTAGTGTCTCCACTTACATGTGGTACCTCCACATGGGCGAATATTATAAATCGGTGGTGAATACTGAAAAACAATTTTTTGTTCTCACGATGTTACCTTAGAGAAGTCAGTAAATACTCATTTCATTAGTCTATATCCTCCCGGTTAAATAACCGTCAGGATCTCATCAATATGCCACCGATGGTTCCACATGATAAAATCTGATATATCCCTCAGGGTCTATCCGTCCTATGCGACACCATGGAGGAATGCTGGGACCACGACGCGGAGGCCCGCCTCTCCGCGTCCTGCGTACTGGAGCGGGTGGCGGCGCAGCGACCAGCGACCGCCGCGCCCCCCGCACCCTTCCTGCCAGACACCACTCCCCTGCTCATCCACGAGTTGGCCGACCAGATGTCATGCTGACGGACCACGCAAGTGGAACTGCCGCTTATTGAGTTCTAGCGACAGTTGTAGTAAGACTTTGAACAAATATTCTTCTTCATATCAGACCCTTTTCTTAACAGTAGCCTTATCTTGGGGACAAAAAACTCCCCCAGGGGACAAATGTCCCGGATCTGCACTGACCCTAATTGACCCACGAGTTGGCCGACCAAATGTCGTGCTGACGGACCACGCAAGTGGAACTGCCGCTTATTGAGTTGTAGTAAGACTTTGAACAAATATTCTCATACTCATACCGACTTAAAAAAATATTATTTTAAAAAAAAAAATTAATGGCCTTTATTGTGTTTTAGGCACAATAATTCCGACAATGTCGCGTATTAGACAAAACACGAAAAGAGAATTGGCCGGTAATTTCTTTGTTTAAATTTTGTGACTTCTTTATGCTGAGAGATCTGATCATACATGAAACCCTGAATAGGGCACCGCAATATAAGAGATTATAATAATAATAAATGCTAACGGGATAAATTAAATTAAATGTCATTATAAGTTAATACATAATTGATTTTATAGTTAAGTATTGGTTTTATCATCAAAAAACTCCTGCAGTGAATAGAAACATTTGTTAAGAAGATATAACTTAACTTCTTCCATATCAAAAGGGACAAAAGTGCCTCAGGGGTAAAAAGTCCCCCGGGAGACAAATGTTCCCGGTCTGCACTGACCCTAATTGGCCCACAAGTTAGCCGACCAGATGTCGTGCTGACAGACTACGCAAGTTGAACTGCTGTCTATTTAGTTCCAGCGACAGTAGTAGTAAAACTTTGAACAAAACTTCTTCATATCAGATCCTTTTCTTCCCATCAACATTCCCCTGGGGACAAAAGTTCCCAGAGGGACGGGTCCACAAGTTGGCTGAACAAACGCCTTGCTGACTACGAACCATGTTTACCTGGCGACAGTTATAAACAATAAGACTTTGAACAAATATTCTTGTCAATAAATTAGAAGAAATAAAATTGGTTAAAATATCCTTCTTCATATCAGGTCCCTTTCTTCAAATCACCAGTCTATTGAGGACAAAAGTCCCCCGGGGGACAAATTTCCTATCTGCACTGACCCTAATTGGCCCACAAATTGGCTAACTATATTCCAACCTGACTTACCACGCAACTTGATCTGCCGTTTATTGAATTCGGGAGACAGATAACTGTCTCCTAGATAATCTCATTGTCTGTCAGATAATGTCTCACTATAAGGTAAGACTTGGAAGTTCTAGATATCTTCAAAAATTGATGCAAAAAGAAAAAATATCACTGTAATTTTTTCAGAAAGCAATAAAATATTTCATGTAAGTTGCCATTATTTTACAAATAAATCTTCAAAAATGCAGAACCTAATACTGCACTCATCCCATCCCAAGCTGATGTCATAATAGAATCTCCCCTGGTAATACCCAAATACAATTTCATACCGATATAGTACAACGATGTAAATATTAGAATACTTCAAGAGTTTATTTATTGTAACTGGTAACCAAAAAAATTTAATTCAGTACATAATTCATACGTTACATTTGGAAAACTTTATTTTGTATTACAAGATTGTATTACAATACAACTGTATTACAAGATTATATTAATATGCAGCTATAAGTATCGCACATAAATTAAATGCTATGAAGTTACGCAAGGGTTGGTGCGCATGCGCAGTGCGCAGTAGCAAAAAAATAGACCGGTACAGTTAATGAAAAGACCTAGAAGGACCTACGTTGACCAGATTGCGTTGACGTTCTAAAGGAAGGTCAGGTGGGAACCGAAGTATGAAGTATGAAGCGATTGATGAATGTGGAAGAAGCGAGAACGGTTTGTCAGGATCGTTGCAGGTTGAAATCTTTAATCTGTCTACCCCTGCGGGAAACAGGCGTGAGACTATGTATGTATAGGTACAGTGGACAACACATTGGGCTATATCCTTTAGTACTAGTACTTGACGCATTCATACGTTTGTCAAGGAGTCATAATAAAAACTTCATGCGACAGGGTTCCACAGAGTATATAGCTTGATGTGACTTCAACTGTACAGGTTAACAGAGTGCATTTTTCGACTGTAACATGTGCTGTATTTTATTACATGCTAATACTAGTGCAGTAATTATAAATTGTCACATGCAATGCAGTTTGAATTTTTAGGCCTAATGGTTTAGCGTCCAAGTTACTTATCGGTGGGAAGTCGGTTTTATGTCACCAGAAATCGAACTATGAGCCATGGATGAAAAAATATAGTCTCCCCCTTAGGACGCTATTAGAATTATTATTACGCGTTCGTACCTTCATAATAGCAGCTATATCTCCGATTAGTTACTTGGATACTGCCTTCTGAACAATTTTTGGTTCACAATATGAAATTTAAAAAAAAATGTTTTCTTAAGTCCACGTTGGACGAATTGCTTTTTCTTAAGACCAGTTATAGGTTTTCTATTAGTAATCTAAACATTATATAGCATCGATTCCGGGGTGGTCGCCAAATTTAGTACACAGTCTAGTGTGCGAGTGAGCGTGACAGTTTAATATAGGTTTAGGTTTGGTGGCCATCCCGGTGTCGAAGACATATATCGTAAAAAATATATATTGTATTCATCGAAATTTGAAAGATGTGGTCTAATCTAAATTTTATAAATGGTTTAAGCTTCCCTTTCTTAATTTAAGTCAATGGACTAAATCTATATTTCTATTTTTTTAAGCTTACACTTAAAAATAACATTATTTATCTTTAAAATTCTAAAATTCTTTAATCGTAGTTTGTTCATAACTAACACTACGTTTAAAATTATAATACGACGTTACTTGCAACTAATCATTGTGCAATAACAGCCTTTTCACACTGGCGTTTAAGAAAGTCTACAATACGGTTTTTCTACGCAATATTGTTAACTATATATTGTATTCACACTATGTGCATACAAATTGGTAATGGTTACTTTTTAGGATTGGATATTAGTTGGCAATATACCACAGAAATCGCAGTATTAACGCCCAAGGATAATTTTAAAATCTCTTAATGATCAAACCCAAAACAATATGAAGCGGAAATCCGTAAATAGACACTTGAAACGCTAGTCTGTAGGGGCTCTAATGCTTTAATTTTAAAATAAAAATCTTAGTTTTGCGGTTCTTTCTTATGTACAAGATTATATTATATGGTGTTAAATATCTGTAAGCATAATACAATGCATTTTGTAACCTTAATTTTCCATAAACATTAGAATCCCGTAAGTAGTAAGACTGGAATAGTTATTTTTATATTATTATTAATGTAATTTTATATATTGGCTTTATTTTATTTACAAAATGCCCTAGTTTAAGATGCTTTGATCAATTTTACTAAGTTGTCCAATTTTTTATATGTTTTTAATATTGTGAAGTGCTTATTGAGGAAATTAAAGCAATGGATTAGTGTTTACACTTTGTAAGTTAAATTTAAACTTAGAGATCAATCGGGTCTTGTTAATACCTAGAATGGTCTGTAATTGCATTTAAATTCGTGCCATAGTCAGTAAAAAATGTACTACTGTAATAAAAACTACGTGCCAACGGGTGAACGAACATCCATTGTCGGCTGACTGAGTAATCGTCAGCGAAAGTACACTATAACCACCAATGTACGACAATGTACGCGTTGTGTGCACCTCTCGTACCAGTGGCGTAGCGTGAGTTTCTGCCGCCCGGGGCAAGGCATGAATTCGCCCTCCCCTAATCCCTATTTCAGCAAAAAAAACAATAAAAAGTCTACTACTCAAGAATTAAGTAATTTAATGTTGTGACGACGCATAGCGCCGTTTTTTAAATTCATCAATAATTCCACGATAATATGATAAGTGGCGCAGCGTGATTTTTTTAATTCATCATCATCAGCAGCCCACTCTAGTCCAGCTACTCATAGGCCTCTCCCAGGGCGCGCCATTGAACCCGATCTTCGGCTCTTCTCGTCCATTCGCTGCCAGCCACCATGCGCAAATCGTCGCCTCATCTATCAGGGGGCGTCTCACACTACGTTTTTGTTATTCACCACCTGCAAACAGCATATTTTCACCATTTCACGATGGATATGCTGCGCAAATTCCATGGTTTTCAACCGTTGCCGCCCGCGTACCTCTCAAAATGCCGCCCGGCACGGCCCCCAACGCTACGCCACTGCCTCGTGCAGTAAAATAAACAAATACAAAAAAAATTGAACAGTTGCACTTTAGGCTACACTTATATCAATATCATTGAAACATTGTGATGAACTAAGCATATAATGACGATATCAACGGGAAATCATAGTGGGTTCGGTTTTCCGATGCCCAGGCGCATCGCATATCACGACACTAGGCTAAATGAAGTTGACGTTGCCAAATGTAAATACCTAGTTAAGTTAGTGTTAGGTTTTGTCTGGATGTCAGTTTAGGTCGCGGGGACATGGTCGGGAATATTTATTTTTAAGGGATCATAATCTAGAGACTTCTCGAGCGACCTCTTTTTAAGGGTCGCCGCGCGACGCTTTTTCGCAAAAATTCACGAGTTGTCGTGTTCTTATTACTCGTTTTATTTGGAACCGCGCGATGACGGGTGCGCACGCGCGGTGTAATATAAATCGAGTAATACGTTTTTATATAAATCGAGGCTTATGTTAATGTCAGATAAATCGGTAGAGGAGATAAAATCCCTAAAACGTCATTGAACCAAGATAAATATTACATTGTTTGAAGTTTACCAAATATATTATTGTGTCGATTCCATGGTGGCCGCCAAACCTAAGTTTAAATGAAACTGTCACGCTCACTAATAGGCTAGATTGTGTTAAGAGAGCGTGACGTTTTTCTATATTTAGCGAGTGACACCCTAGAATCGGTGCCATTTCTTATTTCATATTGATGTCCTCTATCGTTTCATCTAAATATGATGCCGCTAAAAACACATAAGCGCTTTAACATGTAATATAAAAGTACTCCACTAGAAAACTATAGAGAAAACAGTCAGAGAAAAATGAAATACAGTAATACCCCGCTTTATGCGAGGGATAAATTCCAGAGAAAATCGCGTTAAGCGAAATTCGCGTATATCGGGGTCTGCTCAAAAACAATACATAAACATACTAAACCAATTTAATTTATTGCAAAATACTAGGTGATACATTTTGAGCATGGTTTTACGAAATTACACTTCCAAAGTCTTTTCCAAACATCGTCACCTATCTCTTTCATACCTGGAGAGCCAACATAAAAACGGCAAGTCGCAAAGTAAAACATTTTCTGGGGAATCTCCTAGTCAGAGCTAACATAGCGAAGGCAAGTCGCACCAGAAATTAATTTGTGGGTAATACCCCAGTCAGTGTTTGCAGGAAATCGCGTAAAGCGGGGCAATTTAGCGCGAAATTTGAAATTCGCGTTGTAACGAATCCGCGTAATACGAGGTCGCGTAAAGCGGGGTATTACTGTATAGAAATTCTGCAGTTAATCTGTTCCTTAGACGAAACCACAGCATGCGTGGAAAGTACTGGGTGTCGGTGAATTTTTATGAGATATAGGTTACTGACAGAACGATAAGTAAAATATTAAATAAACTACAACGATTAAAGGGCATAATTAATGGATTAAATTCCGGAGTGGCCGCCAAATGTAAAGCTAAACCCAAATGAAACTGTCACGCTCAATAATAGATTGTGTATGAGTAAGTGGGACGTTTCGTAGCGATCATCGCTAATTTGGCACCCCAGAATCAATGCCACTAGTTAATGGGACACAAACGTGCATAAAAGGCCTAATTCCCGACCGTGTGCCCGCAATTTTAGTGTAATTCGTATTTGTAAAGTGAAGTAGTCGATTGGGTAGTAGATGTTTTAGATTTACATTTAGTAGTTATAGTGCGGGAGCTCAACGTGATTTCTTCATTAGAAACGGCGTATTGTGATAATGAAGTTTTTTATACTGGTCATAGAACTTTGGTGCGCAAGATTCAAAATTACGCGGTTTCATTGAATCACGAGTCTAATTTTGTTTACTGCGTATAAAACTTACATAATAGGAATAAGTATAATTATTATGTCTTTTGCGACTAAAAGATTGTTAAAAAAGGAAAATTATTATTTTCATTCGTCCATTACGCATGTAGGTTTCTATGTCATTTTATCAGACGAAGACGATGAATTACCCATTGCAGAATGAATTTAAATAATTTAGAAAAAGTGGTTGATAATTTTTGCGCGAACAGGATTTAAACCTGCGATCTTACCTTTCTATGACGTGCTCTAATCACCAGCAATTGCGGTTCATTTCATTTTTTCTAATTTATTTATGTATACCCATCAGTCATCAGCAGCCTACTCTAGTCCACTGCTGGACATAGGCCTCTCCCGGGGCGCGCCATTGAGCCCGATCTTCGGCTCTTCTTTTGTGCTATCCATGGGAGGTGATGCCATAATCGCCACGCTAGGCCTGCGGGTTGGCGATCGCAGTAGCCGGGTCGCTTGCCCCGATGACGCTGCTGCCCGTCATCGTGCTTCCAGAATTTGAGTGGTCATACCGCCACTAGTCGGTCATAATAAATAATAATTGGTTATAATTAATTTATCAGTACTTTATGTAAGAATGAAATTATCGCGTGGGCTCCCAGTCTAGACGTTACGTTCGTCATTCTTACGTAGTGGAGTTCTGTCGTGACGCAGCGATGTCTTATCATTTATTTTTATTAACGAATGGTGTTAATATTTGATGTATTGAAATATATTTTCTAGACAAAAATATTGTGTTTTATCTTTGAACTAAAATACCTATTTTTAATATAGGTATTACATACTCTCACATTTCGGAGAGTGCACATCGGAATTGCACGACCTAATTCCAACATCTCCATTCCGTCTTCGGACTACCAGGCGCGGGGAGGGGTTCCATCCTTATGTTGTTGATATCCCATCTGCTCGTACGAAGCGATTTGCTTCTTCGTTCATTATGCGAACGGCTAAGGAATGGAACAGCCTGCCGGCGTCTGTATTTCCCGAAACCTACAACCTTGGGATCTTCAAGGCCAGATTGAATAGGCATTTACTGGACCCGCATGCTCCATCGTCGACCTCATCGTCGCTTACCATCAGGCGAGATCGAGATCAAATGCGGGTTTAGAAGTAAATAAAAAAATATATCCGAACTAATTTACTAAGACTTGATAAAATTATAATTTATTTCCAATGCAATTTCTAAAATATAATACAATTTCTAATTATTATTTTTTAAATCATATTTATTTAATGCAAAGACCCGATATATTGTACTCAAATGTCAATTTATTACATTATAATTAAATTCGATACAAAATTTCGTCAATAAATGGCGCAAAAGTCCCCATGACGCTCGCGGCAATGCCACGCTGAATCGCCACGGCCAACCTCTGCACCAAGAACGACCCTAGCGGGGGTCACAGACACTCTCTCAGGCGATGGCCGACCTCCCTCACAAAATCCTTTGCCTCCGCCCCCTAACAATCTGTCGTTTCAACCGCCAATGGGACAAAAACATAGTTTTGCTCCAGAGCGGCGTACTTCTCCCGTTTTCTTTGAGCCGCTGATTCAGCTGCTGCCCCGGCTGTCCGCGCAGTCTGTCTGAGGTGACTAGCGGTGAACGTACTGACGCAAGTTGCGTCCCACAGGAGACACCTACCTTGGTGCCAGGGCACCAACGATAGACCGTCCGGTCTCTTGCCGTCAGTGCGGCTGAGACCCGGAGGCTCCAGCACGCACGGCACGTTGGCGAGAGCTCTACGGATATCGTTGAGAGCATGGTGGCGTGGAAATCTACCAGAGCACCGACAGCAACTCAATGCATGATAACCGTTGGCCACCACAATGGAACCGCAAATGCATAGGTGAGGTTCGCATACATTGCAGCCCAAGCGGAGTGCTACAGCCACGCGCAGTGAGTCGCCGTCGAGGAGCGTGCCCAGGAAGGATGAAGGAAGTGCATGCAACCATACTCCTGATTCTGACCGCGACACCGCCATGAGCCTCGCCGTGTCCACACCCGAAGCGCTAGCCAGAAGCCGGTCGAGAATAGTTTCAGATTTACTAAGGTATTTTGATATCTGGCTCGACCATGTAAAAACAATCTTCGTTCAAGCCTGTTGGGATCCAAGAATAGATCGCAAGGTTGACGGAACCAATGAAATAAAAAACAATTTCTTGAAAGTATACAAAGTCTGATTCTTTATTTTCAATTTTCTGTAATCCAGTTTCTTTTCACTATACAGGGTTGTAACAGGGTGGCGGCAACATGTCCCAACTAGTACTGCTTTACAAATATCCTTCAATCGTTTGGAAGTTTCCACTATATGTACAATATTAGGAAGCTAGCTCCCTACCTAACCAGCTAGAACATTTGTGCAAGACATGCTGATACGATTTACTGTTGTTTTGGGTTAAAACTCATTCGTAATCTCACTCAATTTCATCGTTAAACACGGGTTTACTGTACATTACGTTCGAAAAATTAATGGGCCTGGGGCCAAAGGGGGAATACTTAGTCATATTGGTACAGAGTTTTTGGGACGGACTTGCTAAACTAAAACATCAAAACGAAACGTAACCGTCACTCTTACACGATTCAGGGGTCACCCGGAATTGACGCCATTATAATCTATTAAATTAGCTCGATAACTGCTTGTCAGAAAAAACTAGACCTTATTACACTGGACGATTCACGAGTTTCCCCAAGTATTAACAGAGCGCCTCGCAGGAAACACTTGCAAATTGCCAGTGTTGTAAGGCCCTATGTTATCCAATTTATTACTTATCTCTCAGATTTAGTACACATTTTGATATCTGCGTATTCAAGAAAAAATACTGTGAAAGCAACCCAAGCCAGCGTAGACATAAAAACGTAAGTATCCTGCCTTTGGCTCCCGGACATATGAAACAAACTTATAGTCTACATTCTAGATATGCGCGAAACCAATCTAGTAATTCAGTTGTTTTAATTAATCATTTTCTTTTTGGGCATTGGAAGATCATGCAACACCGTTTATGTTCGAAATGACTATGTACTGTACTTCCCAAAATGACCACTTTTTGTGAGATTTTTTCACAAAATGATAACATAAAATGAACTAGGCAACGTTTTAAATTTAGAAAAATTATAAAAAAAGTAGTCACTTTGGGAATTTAGACGTTTTGGGAAGTGGTCATTTTGGCAAAGTGGTCATTATGGAACGAAGCGATCCGTTACCGTGTCCCCACGAGCTCATGAATCACGCCGTGAGCTCGTTGAGCACACGCGTTACAAACACTTCGGTTATGGAACGGCCCACAGAAATCTGAGCAAGTTTTTACCGACTTATAAGTTAATCCAGTACAGAATTATTATTTTTGAGGAATTAGATTTTATGATAGATGTAGTCCGTGAAATGTATTCTTGATAAAAGTAAAACGACCATAGCATAGACAATATAAACACGAATAGTACAATCGGGGTACTAAATCGTTTATAGATCTGTCTGCAAGTGTTATAACAATGCCATTGTGCCAAAATAAAGTATTGTGTGTCTTACAACCTCCTTTCTACAAAGTCACAATTTCAGTTGTTCAAGGTTGATGGATGATTATGATTGGTGAACTTTTGTTCTAAGGCTTATTCTATTTTTTACTTTGTTCTTAGTCTATTTTTTATTAGAATGGCGCTAGTTATTTCCTGTCAGTTTTCGTTCGGAGTCAAGTGCGGTTAAAATTCTAAGAGGTCCTAATTAAAATTACCTTATGGCGCCGACATATTTATCAGCGAATTTCCCATGAAGGCACGAACGCTCGGGAGACTATTTTTTCTTTCATCCAAGGAATATCCAAAAAACAAAAGTCCAGTTATCAATCACCTCGACACTTGAAAGTTGTCACAACAACAAAACCCCATCAATAAATATTATTAGAACCCCTCATAACGGCAGCTACAACAAAGTATTGCTTGAAAGTGAGTGAGCGACGAATGGGGGCACACCGGGGCACGCTGCTACGACCTATCTCGGTCCCTTTCACGCGGGGGCGTGACGTCATTGACTTCCCCGTCGTGCGAGCGAGACGCCGAGGCGCGGAGGCAGTCGCCATGGGCCTTGTATTCGATGGGGACGGACGGTGGGAGCTGGAGGATGCGGCGCAACGCGTCGCGGACACGAGACGCCGCGACCGTGTCGGACGCTGTCCTGTGCCATACTGCTAGGTGGTCCTCCTGGAAGTTGCCGAGATGAGTGGAATTAAGTTGGAGAAATACATGTGTAATATTTCCAATTCCAGATTTATATTGTTACCTATGTTATTGTTACATACAGTCATGTTACGTACAGTCATTTCATCTGGTTATATTCGCGACAAGGAAACGTAAACTCAAAGATTTGATAGTTAATAAATAAATAGAATAAATAACAGCCCATAGACATCTTACCTCAATATATATATATAATATAGCATTGAGGACTTCGATCGAGTGCCTCATGTGTTAATAATTACTTACTTCAAACACAGGTTTGCAGCAGAAATAAGGGTACCACCTTCCCAGACTGAATTTGCAGTCATGTCACCTTTTCACTGTGACAAGGCGCCAACTGACCTGGGAGCGCATGGAGAGCACGACGCCGCAGAGCTCGGCGCCCACTATGACCTGATCACCCAGCATGGCCTTGCAAGGTCCTCCCACCCTCGTCTGACCTGCAGGTGGACCGCTTGTAAGGTGACAACTGACCTGAAAGCGCACGGACAGCACGACGCCGCAGAGCTCGGCGCCCACTATGACCTGATCACCCAGCATGGCCTTGCAAGGTCCTCCCACCCTCGTCTGACCTGCAGGTGGACCGCTTGTAAGGTGACAACTGACCTGAAAGCGCACGGACAGCACGACGCCGCAGATCTCGGCGCCCACCATGAACTGTTCACCAAGCATGGCCATGCAAGGTCCTCCCACCCTCGTCTGACCTGCAGGCGGACCGTCTGTGAGGTGACAACTGACCTGGAAGCGCACGGACAGCACGACGCAGCAGATCTCGGCGCCCACCATGAACTGTTAACCAAGCTGGGCCATGCAAGGTCCTCCCACCCCCGTTTGACCTGTAGGCGGACCATCTGTGAGGTGATAACTGACCTGGAAGCGCACGGAGAGCACGACGCCGCAGAGTTCGGGGCCCACCATGAACTGTTCACCCAGCATGGCCATGCACAGGTCCTCCCACGCGCGCCCCGTCTGCGACTTGCGCAGACGCACCACCTGTGAAAGTCACAAAAATAAAATCATATATAATTTTTAAAGCTATTTTTCCGTGTATGGGATGGATTAGAATATCCCAACCACCACTGGTCAAGCGTGTCTTACAAGACGATTAAACCAAGTAACTTGCTGGTTGGTTGATGTGTTTTTAGAAGAACCAGTACTTACTAAGCCCATGTAGCCCCCAAGTCACTTACCACCAGATGAGATTGAGGTCAAACGCTAGTTTAGACGTAAATTTAAAAAATATATGTTGAAGCTGAATTACGTTTTTCGATATCTCAACACCAGAGGTATTAATGGTGAAAGTCAGTAGATGAGTGGAGAGATGCACCATCCCTTTTTAGCAAAATTATCCTAGGTGTAGCTAGATGTACTGTTATGTCCGTTCACAAACTTGTACTGCCATTCCTTTCTGACTTCAGATTCCTTGCCATGACTGGTAACCACCGGTAGATTGTTAGCTTGTCAGACTTTGAAATTATATTTTCTCATTTATACACTAACCCATTTGCCACCGTTAACATTGGCGGGGTCTTCCCACATGGGCTTGATGCCCAGTTTGAAGAGGTGCAGGTCTGACAACGGAGGCAGCTCCGCCGGTCGCGCCAAGTGTGTGTAAAGCCCCCACCACTGCTCCACGCTCGCCACGCGACCCACCAGCCGGAGCGCCTGAAATACCAAATTACCTTTCAAATGTTCCATTCCACAGATGTTTGAAGAGTGTGTTATCCTGTGTAGGGGCTGGTACGAGAACTGTGAATCCTCGCAATCAACAACTAATAGAAAAGTTTCAAAGTGAGGACTAACTTTAACTTGATTTCAGAGTGAGGACTAACTTTAAATGGAACTACTGGTACTGGGAGATCAAACGAGAATTATGTTAAACTGAACCTACATACCTGTCTCACTGATACAGAATCTAGGATGAGGCAATCAAGTTAACATCTTAAACAATGGAAGGTTAATTTTAATGGTAACTTGACAACTCTGAGAACAGCATTCATGTTTTCATTAATTACTTTAAAATATTTTTTGTATAGACATAACCACAGATCGGAGTAGGTAGGGCTGTTTTTGGTACTTGCAAGCTGTGGTCATGATATGGATACGGCTTTCTTATAAACCATATTTGGATAATCCCAGGATTTCCGGAATTGAAAAAACCGCTGTAGATAGAGCTACTTTTGGTAATTCCAACCTGCGATCATCATACTATTATGGACATGCCATTAAAAAAAAATATATTAAAAAATCCCGGGATTTTCGGAATTTAAAATAATTGCAGTATGTACAGCTATTTTTGGTACAAATGACCTGCAGTCCTATTATGGATATGCCTTATCTTAAAAAAACACTATAAATAATCCAGCAATTTCTGAGAATGAAAAATACTGAACGTTGTATTTGTATAAATATACGCTTTTATTTCTAGGTAATGTATGAGAAATGCAATTGTATTTGTCTAATGGCGTATATGGCCTTTTTCTGTAGTCCACGCAGACGGAGTCGCGGGATAAAGCTAGTACATAACAAAAATATTAATAATCCGTAGTTGGTTAACGTCTTCGTAATTATACTACTTCAAAAATTCATAAACTGCAGGTTTATAAAAGTTGCTCGATTATTTTCTAATCCCAGGATCCAGGATTAATATCTATATTAACATAATCTTCGAGGCCATGGACCCGAAATAGCTCTACCTACTTTAAAAGACGTTAACATAATTTGCTCAAAAATTACGGAATCCCGGGGTCCCAAAGTCCTCTCCATACTAACCTAGCACTAATCTAGCTTTTGAGGTCTTTGACCCCAAACAGCCCTACCTACACCCATCAGTGGACATAACTATACTAAAAACATTTTATCTACCAAGTACAAACCTCATTTTAAACAACTTTCAAACAAAGTTTTCAATATACCTAACATTATAAGCTGATAAAAATCTATGTCAACTAAATACATGTGAATACAAGTTTTATGTTTTAACAGTAGTACTGAATAAAATCACTTGCATAGAGCTCAGCAAGTGCCCTAGTATGTAAATATTCGAAATGTCAATAATAATAATACAATAAGTATGCCATAAATTCTCCTACAAAACTTGCTTGATTTTATGAATAGCAGTTTTATGCAGCATATATATATGACCGTTTGACGTTTATAAGTATGAAAAGGTAAACTGTGAATAGGTACCTAAAGTGACTGCAGGCAGCAGAAAACAGTTTATAATTGATGAAACATATAAATAACTATGAAATCTAGTCATAAAAAGAATTTCTTATCAGTATTAATTAACTATAGTAATTGTATATTGCACAGAAAAATTTAGCAATATGGCAAAAAGCATTAAACTGTGGTAGACCATAAAAATAACACAGTACATGTTTTTAGGCGTCAGCGAGGTGTAGAAGAACGAGGGATGAGTACAGGCCACCAGCAGTATGGATTCCGCGATACTGCACACATGCTCCGCTCCCTCTCTTCTACAGATCGCTGTCACCTAAAAACATGTACGGAAACGTGACTCGTGCCTCTATTCAGATCGACCATAACAATTGACGTGCTCTCTATAGCTCTATAAATAAGTGTCAGTCACTAGACTTACGGTAGCTAGAATTTTAGGGAAGCTTTGATTAGGGTAGTTGTGAAAATGTCTGTTTCTTTTCTCTGACTGAAATTTTAATTGGCCATCTGTGTAGTAGCCTGTGGAGTAGAGATTTGTAAAACGTATACCTGGCCGTAGCCTGTGGTGGAGGCGGAAAGCTCGCGGGCGGGCGGCCGCCGCGAGAACCACATCCAGTAGCTGTACTCGAGCTTGTGCTCGTGCGGCGGCACGGGCGGCGTCACGGCGTCCTCTCCGCCCGGCCCGCCGCCTGCGCCGCCTTGTCTGTCCCGATCCTCTTCCTCGCCGTTACCGCCGCCGTGGTTCTGCACGCCGCCCGTCTGTCCGTCCCCAGACCGTCGCTCAGGCACATTCAAATTGTAGAACTTGCACATTTTTCTTTCAGTCATGTTATTCTAAATATTGTACTAACATGTTTCACTAACGGCCTAACCTAGGACACGTTGCTTCTTTGAGGTATCAGACTTTACGAAAAGAAAACTATAATTCTATTTTTACACTAAAACGATAATAATTAAATCGCCTAAATGTAATTCAATTTATTTATTATTTAAATTAATCTTTTTATCAGCCTATTCCCTCTTTTACTGTGTTTAACCTTTTTCTTTCCGTCATCAAATTCAAACTGTCAAAAAATGTCAGCATGGGTGAAATTCGACTAAATTTTAGCGTAGTTATTATCTGTGAAAGAAAAGAGAGCAACATAGTTTCTTCCTTATGTGCGAAAGAATAAAGTATATTTCTATAGATCTTTTATATTTAGGCATATTATACATAAAGGTAGTTTATCAACGGCGAAATTCACTCAGCGACATTTATCAATCAATCAACCGTACCATCTAAACAAAGCTGAATAGCAAAATCACAAGCATCAGCTATTTTTGAGAAAAGTTTAACCAAGAATGCGTTCAAAACCATTGAAATTATTCACGTTGATAGCTGCATACATTCCGTTGCTTGTTTTGAATAAAAGTTTTAAAAAATTTCAGCTGTTAACGCGGTAATGGAACATGCACAATTGTGAACGTGAATTATTTCAACTGGTTTTGATCGCACTCTTGATTGAGAGTTAGAACTTTTTCTCAAAAATAGTTGATGCAGCTTGTGATTTTGCTATTCAGCCTTGTTTAGATGACGATGGTGGATGAACGCTCTCAAATTAACACAACTATCGAGTTTAGGCGGGAAAGTAGCTGGAGAAGGTTCTACGATGTTTATTTTATTGCTCTAAAATTGTTTTCTTGTGATTTTGTTACCTAAAACGTCAATAACAGTGACAATGTGTTGAACTCTTAAAATAAACTTCTCGTTAGTGGTTCGTTGTGTGTCTAGTTTTAGGTACTCTGTGATTCTGCTGCGGGCCATAAGAATTCTCCAGAAACACAGTCCGATCTAGTCGGTTGAAATTTCCTTCATAATTACTAAGAGTGTTAAAATGTGTCTACATCACAACATTTTGATGCTGAAAAACAAAACAAAAATAGAAATAGATATATATTTATTTATATTTCTATTTATTTTTAACAAAACTGTTTTAAATCGCTTAATGTTTAGGCTGATGGCTTGTGTTGCCAATACCTTATATATTTTTTTAAAAAAAGTCTATCAATCGGAAGTGCATTCTAAAACCAGTGGAAATTAATCACGTTGATAATTCCACATGTTCCATTGCTTGTATCAAACATAAGTTTTATTAGTTTTCTGCTGTTAACGCGGTAATGGAACTTGGACAATTGTCAACGTGAATTATTTCAACTGGTTTTGAAACGCTCTCCAAAATTTCAAAATAATCGGCGGGTGGCTAATATTTATAAATGGGATTTACTTACTTCGAACTATCATTAAAAATAATTCAATGATTTGTGTTAAAATCTAGGATTTTTCGTTTTTCAGTCATTCGACAACTGTTTGTTTTGTGGTGTACATAAGCTATGGCGAAAGCCGAATCTACGGGAAGAAACAGTATGGAATCTCTAAATATTGATTTTATGCGGTCTTTGGTGAAACAGTACTCAGAATTGGTAAGTAAACCACCTTCCAGTTCAAGTAGCTAACTAGTATTTACTTTAAAATTTTAAATTTACTAAAAATATTGATGAAGAGGTTATGTTTTGTACTTGTTTCCATATCCTTTGAGGCCTACCACTGCCAGAAGATGCATTGTTCAGAAGATGCACTTCTAGAAGTATCTTAAATCATTGAGATATCAATCTAAAGACGTCTGTTCTTTGACTTGACAGGGTCAATGGACAAGTGCGTTATTCTGGGCGGACGCCGCAGCGGGAGCGGGCAGTGCGGACGGCGTGGCCAGCGGGGACGACGTGTGGCTCCTAGCCGGCACCATGCTAGCGCGGGGCGAGCTCCACCGCGCGGCGTACGCGGTCACGTCGCGCGGGCTGCACCAGCACCACCTGCTGTGTCTCGGGGTCGCCATGAGGGCCTATGTGACCGCCAAGGAGCCTTCGGCGGCTCTGGCTCTGCTCGATGAGTGTGATCCTGCATTGCTAGAGCCAAGGAGCACTGATCAAACACATAATGTAAGTTATTAAGCCGGTGTGCTCCATCTTAGGCTTCATCTTCACTTACCACTAGATTTAGACACTTAGACATCGAGGTTAAATATGAGTTGTCATAAATTTAAAAAAACACATTGTTAGTTAGGCAGGTCCATTCACCAACCAGTGAGGCTAAAGCTATATTTTGATCTAATTTGCTTAGTTACATTAAAATGTAACTGGTTAAAACCAGGGTCTACAGTATCTATTTGTAATTAATGGCTTCAAAAATCTGAAAGGTAGTCTTACGTAAGGTCTTTTCCTGGTCTGTGTACTAAAACTTATCTAGATAAAGGGGAGCCAGATACTGGTGAAAATAGAAAATGTGAGACCACATGCCTAACATTAAATTGTCCTGATTTCCATCAGGTATTGATTCTGTTAAGAATTACGTAGATACAATAGACTAAAAAATAAAGACAAAAAATAAAGTTTTAATGCTGGATTTCCTTCATGTTTTAAAAAATATAGTTTTTAGATTTATTTTAACTAATGAAAGTACAATGTTTCAGCGTGCACTAGCCGGCGTGTTGGTGTGGCAGGCTAGGGCTCTGAGCGCCCTGGAGCGCCGCGAGGCGGCCGCCGAGGCTCTCAGCGCAGCCCTACGCGCCGACGCAGCCTGCGTAGAAGCCCTAGATCTTCTCCTAGAACAACATGCTCTCACTCGCACACAAGGTAGCATGCCATCTCATGAAATTATTTCATCGTTTTGAGATCGATAATAGCTAAACATAAACATAAAATAATAACAGATAATACATAAACAGATTGCTTAATATTTTTTTCAGAGAACGAGCTCATAGAATCCCTATCAACAAGCAGCCAGCTGGGGCCGGCCGAGGGCGCGCTGCTCCGCGCCGCGTACCGCGAGCGGCTGCAGCGCTACGAGCCCGCACCGCCCGCCGACACCGACTGCGCCGTGAGTGAGACAGTGAGACAGTCGGCAACAAGTAGCCAGAATACTCATAATCATTTTTTAATACTCAAAAAATGAATATGAGTATTCCGGTTTGAAGGGTAAGAAAGCCATTTTGAATATTTAATCAGTATGAGCTGAACATTTGTTGGTCAGTTGAACAAAACTAAGAATAACTAAAAATGAGCTAATAATAGTTCGAACATGTTTCCCTAAAAACTATTTAACATTAATTCTGTGACGTGAAAAAAATATCAAAATTTGATGAAATATGTGTACTCAAAAAGTGCAAGTTCCAAGTGCATTTATTTCAAGAACAATATACATGTTGTGTTTGAAAGTACATTCATTATATAAATATACAAGCAAAACAACTTAAAAAATTAGAAAAATAATAATAATCATGTGTGCAAAATAGCTAAAATAAGAAATAAAAAAATGTATTCACCAAAAGTTAACGTTTATAAAAAATGTCAAATAATAAGGAACAACCAAAACAAAAAGTCAAATTATATTAATTTATCATTCAATTCTATTTACTTACTTACTTACTCCGCTGGCGCAGCGACCCAAAGTGGATCTTGGCCTCCGATACCAAAGAGCGCCATCGTGCATCGCTCTCTCTCCTGCGCAGTCTCGAGCCAGTCAGGCGCCCGGAGCTCCCGCAGATCCTTCTCCACAATCAAATCTATTTACACATAGATAATTAGTAATTCAAATTCTTATCATTAATATACTCGTTCACTGAATAGTAACATTTTTTCTGCACAACACACCTTAAATTTGTTTTAAAAACGTTACACCCAGTTATAGAATTTAAGCTCATAGGCAGCTGATTAAATAATTTGACCGCCTGATACTGTGCTCAATGTTGCACTATATTCAAAAATATCTTCGTCTTCTTAAATTTAAGAGCCAGGTCTTGCCGGTGTAGTATACGTCATTGTGCCCTGTCCAAAGCCTTTTCTTTAATGTCCTTATAAGACGCAACGCCAGCCTTTGATTTCATCGAAATAATAAAGTAGTCAGTATAAATCAGCGTAGTTTTTCACATTACTCTGAAGATTCCTATATAAGACCTTTCTTTCCCAGCTAACCCAAGAAGTGGAAGCCGCCCGTTCACGCACATTAGAGGCAGCAGTGTGCAAGGCGCGGCGCTTGACCGCCGCGTGCGAGTGGGGCTCCGCTCTGCGCGTGTTGGGCTCCGTAGACCCCTGGTGTTGTGCGGAGGTCCGCGTGGCCTGCCTTGTGGAGCTCAAGAAAAGCTCCGAATTGTTCGCCTTCGCTCACACCTTGGTGGATGCTTACCCGCAGTCCTGGCAGGCGTGGTACGCTGTCGGATGCTACTATTATCTTATCGGTAAGTAATCAATACAATTGAATCTGTCTTAATATTGAATCATAGTGTAATCTTAAGACAGATTGTACCATGATCTAATCTTAAGACAGATTAGACCATGATCTAATCTTAAGACAGTGTGGATTGGTCTTATTCATAATCTGGGATCAGACCCCTAGGTCCAGGACAGAGTCTAGGGTACTTAATGCATGCTATAATAAAGACAATAATAGGTACCTGTACCTATTACCGTTCTCAAAACCGTGAAATGAGATGTCGTGCTAAACGTCGCTATTACAACGCGATAGCTTTGTCTCTATCGCATGCCAACTCAAGATATAATTTTATCGTTTTGAGAACGGTATTAAGTACCCTGGATTCCGTGGACCCAGGTACTGCGCCGAGGTCCTCGTGGCTTGCCTCATGGAGCTCAATAAGAGCTCCGAATTGTTCGCCTTCGCTCACACCTTGGTGGATGCTTACCCGCAGTCCTGGCAGGCTTGGTACGCTGTATGGTGCAATTATCTTATCGGTAAGTAATCAATACTGTTGTGACACCATCCAATTTTTACTTATGATAGTTTAGACCATGATCTAATTTTAAGACGGATTAGATTATGATCTAATTTTAAGACAGATTAAACCATGGTCTAATATTAAGACAGATTAAACAAGGGATTTGATCATGATCTAATCTTAATACAATTAAACCATGGTTGTACCATCTTTCTATCATGTTTCTACCATGATCTCATCTTAAGACCATGTGGATTGGTCTTGAAAAAAATATTGGTTCTCAAGACATGATCTAGCTAGTCATAGGTGCCTATTACTGTTCGCAAAACCATGAAATGACATATCATTAGAATAGGATAAAATCATCTCATAAGCGTCTCATGGCGTCCTAAACAGAGACAGCGCTATACTAACGCGATAACATTCTCTTTGGATAGCACGCTATCTATATTTTTTTATCGTTTTTATATCACCACTGTCTAATACCCCACTTTAGGTCACTTTGCCGACAGGTGTCGCTGTACATTTATACCTGGCGGCATCGTTTGGTGACCTCGGTTTTATATAGCATTTTTTGGATTTTAATTAAATTGTACTCTTCGAAAGTTCATGGCTTTCTGTTCTTTTTGATATAGGCGCCCTCTGCGTAAACAACCACTGTTGTGAAAAAGATATCTTTTTTCCATAAGAAAGCTTGGGCTCAACATGAAATAAATCGATCATTATTTTCATATGATCGAAGTATTTATTCGCCTTCTCATTTATCAATTTATAAATCACATAAAGTTTAGAATCACTAAATTATTGAAGAATCTCTAAATCAATAAAACAGTACCTTAGAAAAAGTCCAATGGATTATCCATATTTCTCTTATTATCACCAGGTAAGAGCGAGTTCGCGCGACGCTACCTGAGCAAAGCGAAGAGTTTGGAGCCCGGCGCGGGCTGCGTGTGGCTCGCGTACGGACACAGCTTCGCGCACGACTCGGAGCACGACCAGGCCATGGCCGCGTACTTCAAGGTACAGTGTACTTCGTGGTTGTCTAGCGTGAAGTGTAACGAATGTGTGTGGTTGTTGCGTGAAGTGTAATTCGTGTGTGTTTGTGTACAGGCGAGCCAGCTGATGGCGGGCTGCCACCTGCCGCCGCTGTACGTGGGCGTGGAGTGCTCGCTGCTCAACAACGTGACCATGTGCGAGCGCTTCCTGACGCGCGCCGCCACGCTGCACCACCCGGTGGGTGTTGCCGGCTGTCTCGAGCAAGACTTGATTTTAAGCAAGCGGCTATTTTGAGCAAGACTTTATATTGACGTGAGCCGTTCGTGTCGCAGATGCCGGCGGAGAGCAGCGACGAGAGTGACGAGAACCGCAGCGGGTGGGAGAGAATCGCACGCGTCGTGCGCGAGCCGCACGTGGCGCACGAGGCGGGCGCGGCCGCGCTGCAGGCGGGCGACGCGCGCGCCGCCGCCGCGCTGTGGGGCCGCGCGCTCGACGGACAGACACAGGTGACGCTAGGGGGAGCGGGGCGGGCCGCGTGTGGGCCGCGCTCGACGGACAGGACGTGACGCTAGGGGGCGCGGGGCGGGCCGCGTGTGGGCCGCGCTCGACGGACGACACGGATGACGTTAGGGGGCACGGCGCGGGCCGCGCTCGAAGGACAGACTTTGTATGTAACGACTTCCAAGATACAGGTTTTCGACCTAGTTTGTAAGTCGGAGGTCCTTTTTTTGTGCCCCGTATAAGTAAATAAACTTTTTCATTGACACAATTGACATAAAGTTCATTATGCTATGTACAAATACGTTGCGAAAATTCGCTTCCATTCCATTCCGCGGCAATGTAAATTGAGTCTATGGGTGTATAGCAGTAGAGTACAGTTATAAATATTCAATAGCAGCAGTGGACCGTTCGCCAAAAACAGATAACAGTCGGAAACACAAATTAGTAGGTAAAGCAGTACTTCAGTTTACGGACCAAATTACGGTACTTTTGAGGGTTCTCTTATTTATTTTAATCTTTTCGGAAAATTTACAACTAATATACAAAATTTGAGTAAATATAATATAACAAACTATGTTAATTACAAGTTTTCGTCTATAGATATATAAATAGGTTGAGGAATAAGTGAAGACAGTAATATCGAAATGCAAACAAAATAAATAAATAACAGTAAGTAAGGTAGCTAAGAAAATTCAGTGAGAACGATTATCATTTTAAGTAGGTATATTAAAATAATTATTATTGAAAACATCACAAAACTTGTAAATCGAACAATACCCTGACCCCCACACTGGCGAACCTGTATCTTGGGAGCCAGGTGCTTTCCCAAAAAGAAGATATTCAATGAAGGTCAGCATTCATCCCATAGACAACCAGGTAGTTAACTAGGCAGCTATCCGTGGGATAAATACCGCCCCCTACTGAATACCAAGGTGTATGAATGTTGTATTGTTTTTTTAATTTCAAATATTTTTAAGTTTAATTATAATAATAATAAAGTCTTTATTTCAGGCAAGGTACCCATATATAAGAATTAAAATTAAAATATAAAAACATACAATAAAATAATGTAAAATAAAACGTAAGGTACATACATACATCTACTTTCGATTCCCATCACGCTGCACGGACACCCAGTGCCTCAGGATGGGACAGTTCAGGTACCCACTCAGCGTACGGAGAATCTCGTTACGAGACACATCGAGACGTTGCCAAAAGGAGGCAACACGTGATCTCATGATCGCGTAGAAATCAGGAACTCTGGCCGCGGCGAACATGCCCGACGCACTGCAATATCTCGGCAACTTCATCAGGATGCGATACGCGTCATTGTATTGCACCCTGATGGCACTGTACGAGCGTCTGGTGAACTTGACCTATAACTGGCATGTATAAAAACTTTGGCAGTATGCTCTAAATAGGGTCGTTTTAACGTCATCGTTACACCTCGCAAACCGTCGTGCGAGCACGTTACACCGCACAGCCAGAGCCCTTCTTTCCCTTTCCATGTCTTCGTCTTCGTCATTATCACTGATCGGTGTAGGTAGGGCTGTTTGGGGTCAAAGACCTCAAAAGCTAGATTAGTGCTAGGTTAGTATGGACATCTGTAGACGTCAGAGTGAAGCGAATTTATAATTCAATAGAATTTCGTCGTCTATTTAATTTCTTTCAAGTATGTCTAAATCCGGGTTTCTTTAGTAGTCTTCTAGTCTTCTTTTAAATTCCGAAAATCCCGGGATTTTTTAATATTTTTTTTATGGCATTTCCATAGTATAATGATCGCAGGTTGGAATTACCAAAAGTAGCTCTATCTACAGCGATTTTTTCAATTCCGGAAATCCCGGGATTATCCAAATATGGTTTATAAGAAATCCGTATCCATATCATGACCACAGCTTGCAAGTACCAAAAACAGCCCTACCTACTCCGATCGCTAGTCATTATGTATGCAATGTTATAAATAAATGTTTTTCTTTGATTCTATCACCAAATTCTTTATTTACAAAAACCTACATAATAGTTCGCATAATGTAGCACAATGATAACCAACAAGGCGACTGTAAGGAGTGGAAGATATTTCTCTATTTTGCTCTGTTTTCGGTCTCCGAATTTCTTTCGCAACACCCGTGCAAGTTTGATCTCGAACTGCTCTAGTTTAGCACTCAGCTGCTCGTCTATTATCGTTTCTATCTGCTGTTTACGCTCAGTTTTTCCTTCATTTTCGATTCCTAAATCCGTATCTTCCAGTTTTTCGTATTTCTCACTTTCTTCACGTTTAGAGTGCACTTCATTCAGTATCATGTTGAGTCGGAATTGGAATGCCGTGTAAGGACACAGGTTAGTAATCACTTGTTCTGCTAAGCGCTTTTGTCTGCGCTGTCGTATGCTTTCACTTAGTGCACTTTTCATGTCTAAGAAATTCCAAATCAATAAGATATTGTTGTGCTAGTTCACTGTTAAATACAATACAATAGAGTTTACGTATTTATCTGTTCAACTATCGAGTATATATATTTATAATTATATATTTATTTGTACATCATAATATATTAGTATTTATATGTTTATATATGTACAATATACTTAATATTAGTATGCATTTTTAAAGATTAATGTATATGTATTTTTAATATGTATTATGAATAGCTATTTATATATAATATAATAAGAATTTCTATTTTTTATGCACCTACCCAAACATTTCTGCATAACCCCATGGTTAGCTGGTAGAAAATGCCGCAAGGCATTAAGCTCGCCTAATGTACACCTTTTTATTTTGTGCATTAAAGTATAAATAAATAAATAAAAATAAATTTGTTTTCTCGATCGAAATATGTAGATAGCGGCTTTGTAGACTTATTCTTGTTCTTGGATCGATTATTGTTGTAAATTCTCGCGTTAAAACGTTAGCTTATGAATTAATGTACGATAGCATATAGCTTCGAACTATACTTGAACGTCCCTGAATAGTGGTAGCGTCAATTAGAAGAAAATTCACTAAAATTTTCTCGTATTGGGAACACTAGAACAGCACCTACGAACACTTTTAATGTAATAAAAATCTACTCATCTTCGACTATCTCCCAGTTCGGGTTCGTTTCAAATTAAATTTCACACGGGGAATCCCCTAAATATCCGTGTAACTGCGTATTGAAATTTTCACACTACAATGTCGCTAATCTGATTTCACTCTTATGCTGGGGCCACACTAACGTCTAATGCCATTAATTATCGCGTTATTTGAAATTAAGAGCAGATGCTAAGCAGAGCAGAGCTAAGCGCAAATTTTTCCTAATGGTTTTTTGTGCTTAGCGTCAATTATCGCGTTAATTAATGGCATTAGACGTTAGTGTGGTTCTGGCATTACACGATCTAGCATATGAGGGAGCGTGACAGTTTCATTTAATTTTAACTTTAGGTTTGGCGGCCACCCCGGAATTGACGCCAACGGCACCGATTCTGGAGTGTCACTCGCTAAATTAAAACATCGCTAAAGGAAATTAGTGTAGGTAGGGTATGTCGGGGCTTTGTGGGTAGTACCTATAATTATTTTTAGGCTTTAGCGTTATTATAAGACCTCCAATATACGACGAGTACGCACAATTTATGGCAAAATAAATGAAATTAAATAATAATCTCATAATAATCAATAAATTCCCCAGGTAAGCGCACGTTGGGCCCCCACTTTAGACGCTTTGGGGCACGCGTACCGCAAACTGGGGCAGCCGGCTGAAGCCCTGGAGTGGCACCAGCGCGCCCTAGCGCTCCGCCCCGGCCGAGCCTCCACCTACTCCGCCATGGGGCTCTGCCTGGCCTTACTTGGCAGAGAGGCCGAGGCGGCAGACGTGCTGCATTCAGCCTTGTCTAAGGACCCGGATGATGTGGTCTCTTTGGCGCTATTGGACGCCATTGTGGACAGATTGGATGTTGGGTTGGCTGGTGAGTACTGTGTAATGGTATTATAGGTACAGAGGCAGACACTCTATAGAACCCTGTCGCAATAAGTTTTTGTTATGATTCCTTGTCATTCGTAGGAATGTTTACAATTTGATAGTACAAAATGTGCCCCCCTAAGTATGAACCGTCGAAGACGGTCGCCAGGAAAAATACTTACGAAAATTATAACGCATCTTTCACTTTCGCGGGTTTTCTGGAAGAAATCTCTTTTAGAGATAATTGAAATTGAAAATATTTATTTCCAGAAGCACAAATGCTCTTCTAATACACACACACACACACACACACACACACACACACACACACACACACACACACACACACACACACACACACACACATTACAAATTAAGATACATTAAATTAGATTAGATTAAAGCTTGGTAAAACAATTAAATTAACTTACATGAAATTTATAATAATAAATTAATAATTTATAATAATATTAGAACAACACAAAACAAAACAACACAAAAAAAAGATAAGTTCACCCTTTGTACAATGTCTCATTTTAATTGTTTTTTTATTAAGTCTATTGTTGTACAATAAAGTGTAAATATATAAATAAAGAGTATAGTTTGACGTGGTGTCCAGTACACTTATCTCAGGTGCCGTACGTATATCTTGCCCACAGATGAAGAGATTCCCCACTTCACGTTCCCACGCGTGGACATCTCACTGCCAGCGAGTCCGCCGGCGCCCACGACGCCGCGGCTTCTTACCATGCTGCTAGAAGCGACCGATACGTCCGATATGAGCATGAGTTTCGATTGAGGGCCATGAGCAAGTGAGACGCACATACATAATCCCCGAGCGGGTAGACAGAGGAACCACCTTCAAACACAGGCAGTTCCCACTTTTCGCCGTAAGATTTGGTGGAGAAACGGGAGACCACGGCCATCTTTAGGTGTAAAATAGTAACCGCTGAGATTGTTAGTCGCCTTGTACGACACCCACGGGAAGAGTTGGGGTGGTATATAGTTATAGCAGAGTAGTGGAAATCAAACGGGATAAATCGGGAAATATCTTTGTATATTAGGGTTGCGTTCTATAACGTTTATTTACCCGACATTAATTACTCTACCCGGTTCCGAAACACGACGTGAATTTTTCATCTGACAGTTCAAGTTGTGTTATGGAACCGGGCAATCGAGTAACATTTCAACTGTCAGGTGAATGTAAAAAACCCTAGAGATATTAGAGTTAGAAAGCGTTCCATAACCAGTTGAATTAATTCACGTTGACAACTGTTCATGTTCCATTAACGCGTTAGCAGCTGAAAATTTAACACACTTATATTTGACACAAGCAATCGAACGTGTACAGCTGTCAACGTGAATAATTTCAACTGGTTTTGGAACGCACTCTTAATTTATACTCCTGTCGAGTTTTGACGGGAAAGGCGCTGGAAAAGGTTCTACGGTGTTTATTTTATTGCTCAAAAATTGTTTTTTGGTGATTTTGATAGCTAAAATCGGTGGGTTTGTCTAGCAAACGTCAGTAACAGTGTCAATGTGGTGAACTCTTAAATAAACTTCTCGTTAGTGGTTCGTTGTGTAGTTTCACTCTGTGATTCCGCGGCGGGCCATGAGAATTCGCCAGAGACTAGACCGGTTGAAATTTTCGTCATAACTCCTATGAGTGTTAAAATGTGCCTACACCACAACATTTTGATGCTGAAAAACTAAAAACTGTTTTAAATCGCTTAATGTTTAGGCTGATGGACTATGTTGCCAATGCCTTGTTAATTTAAAAATTATACTCCTGTCACAGTGACAGATAGCTGTGTTGACATTTGATCTACTGACGTTGACAAGTTTGTAGTGATTCTAAATTTCGATAAACCAAGTCATAACCAGTCACTTTCACGAATGAATTGGCGGAATTACTGTGCCTTAAAACACAATACCAAAGGCCATTAATTTAAAAAAAAGTTTGTATAGTCTATTCGAGTTAAGAAAATAGTGAGTCATCACTGTCGTCCGGCCTAGCCACGCCCCCTGACCAATCACGGAGCAGCAAATTAGAAAGCCAAGTTCACATTGACCAGTTCAAGGCAGACCCTCGTACGAAACGGCCGTGTCCTTTGTGCATTACAGTAAATTTTAAAATGAACACCTCACCTATTCGTAAAAATAAAAGTGGATCGATAATTCATAGCGGAGAAAGACGAGTAATTTACAATGTTTGAATTTTTATTCGACTGTGACTAGACCTTTACCCTGCAGTTGCACTGATGACTCACTATTTTCTTAACCCGAATGGACTATAGTGTATTTTACCTAAAAATCGTCCGTGTTAGTGAACGTTATATAAGACAGTGAAATGGGAGTGAAATACTAATACTGGTGTGGATCGTACATAAGTCGAACTGAATGTGACGACGCTATAGGATCAAGTGAGAGGCGTTATAAGTTCTCTCTTATCTTATCTTATGATAGGGGGCCGGGAATAACCCAGCGGCACTTCGACCCTTGAGGATCTTTTGTGCCTACCCCATTTTACACCCTGGTCATCTCAGTGTGCAGGTTTCCTTACGATGTTTTCCTTCACCGTTAGAGCAGTCGGTAAATGTACGTAAGTCTTCGAAAGTACGAAAAACTCATTGGTACATGGCACTGCACGGTTTCGAACCTGGACCTACCGCATGGGAGTCCGGTGTTCTAGACTTCTAGCCACTGTGCACCCACGCTCTAAGTTCTCCCTAGTGCTATCTTTAATAACATCGGCCAATTATGCACATCCCTAAAATTAGGAATATGTGGCAGGATGCTGTCTTGAACTTAAGACTGAAATGGAAGGCGACAACCGGAAATAATCTGAGTAGCTATTACCGTTCTCAAAACATTGAAATAATACCAGACGATGACGTGGTAAACAGAGACAGCGCTATACAGTCAGATAGCATTGTCTCTGTTTAGCGTGCCATCTCATTATCATTTGATTGTTTTGAGAACAGTACCAGCTACCCTTGGGCATTTTAACTTATTATATGAGAAACATTTGTATTTATGAACGTTGCGAGTCAAGAGGAAGAAAATCGTAAGAGTTTTCTTTCTACGCTCACATTGTGTACATTTTGTATATTTTAAGCAAATAATTAAAAATACTGCACTCTACACTTTCTTTTATTAAATTATCGCCTTTAGCGCTTATTGCACTTTTTTTTTTTGCCCACGTCATACTTTTTGTAGTACCGATAATCGAGCAGATTTTTCCTCCGATTTTTATGACCGATTTTGTGACCGACTCAACGCACACGGCCGTCACTTTGTCTGTAGCTTTCGAGGGAGTAGCACGTCATGGAGAGTGTTAACGCATACATTTCCGGACGTTCCATTTTTCACCGACAATCGGATCGGTCGGGATGCACCGATTTTATTTCTGACCGACTTGTTGTAGGACGTGTGCGTTATATTATTGCAATCAGTACGTTCTATTTTCGTCCTACAAAAAGTCGGTCACCGTTTGTCGGACGTGGGCACCCTTAGTCTTATTTACAGGCTTCGAGTCGCTGACTAACCGTATCTTCTGAATCCATTTACACTAGACTGAATTCAGATTAGTTACACGCACAATGTTTACGCAATAATGTTCATCACAACTGAGTTCAGTCAGTATAAAAAAGTGCCTTAATAATTATCCCATATATATTTTTACCCTTTGTATCCCTGCACGTGTCTCCCCGGGTGGTGCGACGAGCAACCAACTTCTTGGCGGCTGCACTTGTCCAAAGCAAAGAGACCTCGCAGCCTCTATACACAGTAACATGTCAATTATCCCATTAAATATATAGGTATCTGGAAGGCGTGTTATGGACGCATTCGGGCCTACCATTTGCCGGCTCCCATAGATTAGACGGTTGGGTAAACAAATGTCCAAATTCATGTCCAAATTGAAAAATGATTTGGTCATTTTTTCAATTTGGATGTTTGTCTACTCAACCGATTTGACAGCAAGATAATTCCGGTCCGAACCTGCGGTAAGGGTATTCCCACCAATTAGTTAGATTATTGGTCAGACTAAACACCCAAGGACCCCATTGAAAATATTATTATTTTAGGATTCCGTATGGCATAAGGATTGCTTATAGTTTCGTCACGTACCACAAGCTATAGTTAGTATACCATCTGTCAAAAACTTTCGATTAAATCTCAACCTTATGCATTGAGATACATTCCAAATTCTCAAATTTTGACGTTTTTTTTAAATTTATTTTTAGTGACTACTAAACCCACATTTGACCTCGATCTCGCCTGATGGTAAGCGACGATGGAGAATGCGGGTCCAGTAAATGCCTATTCACTCTGGCCTTGAAGATCCCAAGGTTGACCTGGGACTGGTCGACTGTACGTCTAGACAGACGGATAAATATTTTATTTATTTTAGCGAACTTAACAGCTTTCTACTTAAAACTACACATATATCTTAAACATAAACAGACAATTATAAAGTTCAACAAATTAAAATTATTATTTTTTATACCGACGATAGGAGTAAATAAAAGGTGGAAGAAAAAAGACAACACTATGCAAATTAAAATAATCCCAGTGCAAATTGTCTGTCGCGTTGCTTGTCTGTGAGGTTGAGTATATGTGAGTGTAGTGTGAGTGTGGTGTAGGTTCTGTGATCAGGAGATATGATGGTTACTGGTTAGTGGCTGCTGTGGCCGTCAAGTAGTAGCGCTTGGGAAACACGCTTTAATTTTTATATATCCCTCCTTTGTGTCCAAAAGTATGTTCCAACTTTCCCCTTAACTATAGAAAGATAAACCCAGTAAAAAATTTATGGACATGTCTAGCTCGATACGCACACAGCATACCTATGACATTTCTATTCCCTAGTGAAAAAAAAAACTAGATACTATTATTAGGAGACTGCTACGTTGATAAACGTTTATTTATAAACATTAAAAAAATTGCTTGCCAAAATAATGGCGAAACATCTACGATCTATTCCAATATTTTTTTTATAATTGGTATTTTTATAAGTGGACATTTTTATGATTGGATTTTATTCTAAATGGTCATTTTTCTAACATGACATGGTATTTTTAGTCGTGCAAATCCTACTATCTTATATGTACAGTCTTTCGTGTGAATAAAATAAATATCATTTAAAAAAAAACAGTTAATTTTTTCAAGTATCGTGCCTGAAAGAGGAAACGGTACAACAAATGAAAGCAAATTTTCAATCATATATTTATTAGCAATAACAGGTATTCAAACAGGCAATTGAAGTAAAATCAACATTCCATATCAATGAACTTTCTAAAATACTATAAAAATCACACGATTACAATTTAAAAGCCCAGATAAAAGTTTTAAAATATTCGTACAACAGCCTACAGGGCTAAAGGCATCATAAAATGGATTAAAAATGTACTAAAATCTAGTAGGCACATGTAAAATTGTATCTACGGAACATTCTACGCGGATGGCGTAAATGGACAAAGTTTTTGTAAAAACTGTCTTTAAATACTAAATAAAATGGTGATTTTAAAAAAGCGGCGTAAATATCAGAATTGGCTTAAAACTACTGGTTTAGGAAATGATTTTTCCTAAAGAGGATTAACAATTCGATTTAGTAAAGTTACGTTTATGGTTTGACGTAACGTTGTGTTGTACGGATTGACGTAAGATGCTTATGGCGAGATGTAACTTCACTAAATCGAATTAAGGCTGGATACCAGAAAACTGGCGCCACTTTAATTCAACGCAATTTTAACGAAATGCAGTTCTTTACGTTACAGACGAAAAGGTGTTGTCAGGTGAAAAGTATTTTTTCAGTGTAGTAACTTTATTCTAAGTAGTTTCGTATAACTACTTGCATAAAAGCTGTACCAATAAGTTTAAAAATTATCAGAAGAATAGATTTATAATATCCATGTATTTAAATCAATAGATTTTTTATAGTGGAGCTAGTTTCCCGTTGTCTAATACCCAGCTTGCCCTACTTTTAACAAAAATGAATATGAAATTTCTTCATAACACAATCAAATTCTTATAATAAATAATATCGATTAACAAAAATAAATAATTCAAAATGAAAACAACTCATCACAGATTCACAAAAGAAATTCATAAAAATTCAAATGATTTACGTTCTTAACACTAAGCATGATTAATTCCCTTATAATCAACACAATTTAAAACAGCGTTTGATAGTTCATTAATTCCCTTATAATCAACACGAATTTAAAATAGCATTTGGCTATTCATATTCTCAACTTTCCATATAAAATCCTAGAAACTTTTCCATCACCAATTTATGAAACCTAACTAAAAAAGCGTGACATCGAGTCGCGTTTTTATCGAACAGTTTTAACTGGCTCTAAGAGGCATCGATTTAGGGATTACCGCCAATTTTAGCGATCTAATATTACACAATTAAGAGTTAACGGGATTCATTTAGGTAAAGCTAAAGCGGCCACACCAGAATCGAGGTCATTTCTCACTGGCGCCACTTCAAAACGAATCAACATAGAACTTAAATATTTCCAAACGATCGGCCGCGGCTCGAGAACAAATCAAAATCAACCTTACACTAGAGTTAAAAGCGAGTGCTGGCGAAACGCCCAACTTAATAGCGGTTCGGCAACAATACCGCGCGCCGCGCGACTCCTCGCCTTCACCTTACCACTGGTGATCAGCGAAAGCGTTTCAGATACCTTTAGCACACTGCAGTGAAAGCGAACCGAAAGCCTAGAATTTCGATCCACTTTCGCTGCATTGTGCTATCGCCTTAACCTATATGCGTTCACTATTACGTAGAGTGCACGTCAATCCGGCCGATCTGAAGATAGGCACGAGAGGGGTCAGCGTAAGAGAGCGAGGGACGAGTTGCCTCGCTGCCTCGCTCTTCTACACCTCGCTGGCACCTCGTGCCTAAATTCAGATCAGCCATAAAGTTTGACGCGCTCTATACGCTCTACTCGCTGTGCCGGTCGGAAGTCGTTCGGCGCTCGACTGATAACGCTAGAGTGCAGGTGCTATACGAGCTGCGGCTCTGCCTCAAGCCAGGAGCCCGGCGTATCCAGCTCGCTGGCACTCGTGCTGGCGCCGCTAACCCTGCTGTTGGTCGGCGACGGCGTACCTGAGATGCCAACACGACACGTTACGTTTGGTGCTACTTTAAAGGAACGTACTCACCGGGAGCATTCGTTTCGCGAACGAGCATTTGTTGCGTAAGCGTATTTGGCGAGTACGTTAACGAATAATCGGAACAAATGCTAGAAGTTTTGTTCGCGAAAGATAGTTTGGTTCGCGGAAGAATTTGCTTGCATAGTGAACGTTCGCACACCCAAACTTCGCATAACGAATGCTCGCGTGAGTACAGTCATTTATACTGGTAATATGCAGAAGCTATTAAGGGTTACACCCCATCTACCAGCACATCTAAACGCTAGGTACTTAAAAAGAAAACCTATAACCACTGCGGAGCAGGAGCATAAAACATGGAATTTCAAAACCAATTCCGCTGTTCTTTCAATTATACCTAATCACAAGACGATTCTTCAATAAATATCAAATGTCGAAGCATTTGTAATGCTGTTTAAAAGCCTGCCGAAAACAAGACTAAGATAGTTCAGAAATAATAAAGCCTGACCATAGTTTAATGGATCTTTCATAGCGAACTCCACAACGTAGATATAGGCATTTACTGGACCCACATGCTCCATCGTCAACCTCATCGTCGCTTACCATCAGACGAGATCGAGGTCAAATGCGGGTTTAGTAGTCAATAAAAAAATGAAAAAAATATAAAAGTTGTAATGGCATCCTTCTGACAATACCAACGCGATAACATTGTCCATGTAGCACACCACCTCACGATATAATTTCATCGTATCTTAGTTATGTTTTCGGCGTGATCTTAAAAAGCTCGACCATACTAAATCTTACTTGATTATGTGGCGTCTACGTTAGGCGATGCCATGATAATTTATTCATTATTTGTTGTAGATCCGCTTCTGTGTACGGAAAGGCGTTGTTCAGTTGGACAGTACACTGAATATCCACCGGGTTTCGATCCACGGACATTTTTCACAAATTCACTGGCGTTACTACACAACGTTAAATCGAAACCCCGGTGGAAAAATTAATTCGCCATTGCATCGTACTTATAGGTAACAGCACCAACCTTCACGCGACAAGGTAACACAGCACCAACCTTCACGCGACAAGGTAACACAGCACCAACCTTCACGCGACAAGGTAACACAGCACCAACCTTCACTGACGCCGGTGTAGCCCGTGCCGCCCACGCTGCCCTGGTCGCAGAGTTGTCGAGGGGCGAGAGCAGGGCGCGGCCTGGGCGGTGAGGGGGGGATCCCGACGGACGCGGAGGGGGTGAGGGCGCTTTTGGAGTTGCGGGTGAGGGGCTTGTGGTCCTCGAGGCGGTGCTGCCAGGTCCAGCAAGAGCGGCAGAAGTATCTGGAGATGTCGGGGGATTCATGAGTGGCAGTGTGGTAAATTGAAACACCGGGGGATTCGAGTGACATGTGGTAAATTGGAAACACCAGAGGATTCAAAAAGTATAATATGTCGGAAATATCTGTGAAACAGAGCGGAGCTTTTGGGCACGTTCGATATGCAAAGTCGGAATACTCTCGTCGGTAAAAATCACCGAATAAAGTGTAAATTGGTTCGGAACGTAGTTTAAGAAAAATACGCTCTCGAGGTTTCAAGAAGCTGATAAGATAAAGGTAGGTAGGTAGTTAGTTACCTGAAGCACATGGGCTCGCGACAGAAGTAGGGCCCCTGGTGCAAGTTGCACACCGAGCACATCGAGTCCTCCAGGTAAGGGTCCACTTGCACCTGAAAATATACATAAAGGTGCGGTTACACATGGTCATCGTACTCGTCGAACGATCGTCTCGGCGGTCAAAGCATGTGAATTACCTGCCGTCGGCCGCATTCGGCGAACGACCAAAGTGTCACTAGGTGACGACTTCGGCCAACGACCAAGTGTAAACAAAGGCGACCGGTGACCGTAGGTCGTGTCCACCGCAGGGCGATCGTCGAATCGGTCAACGACTATATGTAACTGTGCCTTAAGATATTATCAACTACCCTTCGAAAGTAGCTTTCTTATTCATGTCAGGGGCAGAGAATAATCCCAACGGCACTTCGACCCTCTGGGATTTTTGCGCTCACTCCTTTAAGTCTCCTCCCACCACCCTTCGAAAGAAACTGGTGGTACGACTTCGTGAAGACTGTCTGGGTAAGGCATCACCCTTTTTACATGTTTCTAAATAACGAGCCAGAGTAATAGGTCCTCAGGATTCCAAAAGTGCGAAGGGTCCTAAACATATGAGCTCAAACTTGAACCACCTAAATTACCGTTAAAGAGATCCCATTAAAGATACTCCAAGATCTTGGAAACCCCTGATAGGTTGGGGGGTTAAAAATGTAGACAGACATACCCGCTTGGAGAACTTGTCAGTCCGTATCTCGACATAAGCGGCGGAGATGGCGCGCACGTACGACCGCACGTTGTTGAAAGTCACGCGCCCCGAGCCGATGGGATACCTGTTCTTATCCGTGTCGATACCTGCCGGATGAGACTAGGATTTTAACAAGCAAGCGAGTCGTCAGTCGAACCCTGAGTGGGGGGGCGAGTGGAGTGCGGGCCTCGAGGCGAACCTCGTGGCCGGGCAGAAGCTCGGAGTGATACAGCATCTCCGGTAATTGGTGCCACTATGGTGCCATGGTGGTGTTTTAACAAGCTTGTCGGGTTATCGATGCATCTAATCGAGCAACCAATGACAATCTATCACTATCACGCCATTCGGCTCGTCGCTTACGCTATTCACTCAGTGAATTCTTGCCTCATTCGATTGGCCAATGACAACAATCAGTTCGGAAGTGATCGGTGTTACGAATTTTGCCGATGCTACTTCTATGTTGTGCCGAATGTCGTTATACGGTTATAAGGAGCATTGAATTTCCATTACGCAATATACATATACAGGTGTAACAAAAACCGCCGCTCAATTTTAATTTAATTTATCAATTTCTTTATTAATTTGTTTATTGACTAAACCCGCATTTGACCTCTACCTCGCCTGATGGTAAGCGACGATGGGGTCGACGATGGAGCATGCGGGTCCAAGTAAATGCCTATTCACTCTGGCCTTGAAGATCCCAAGGTTTTCAATTCCGAGCAAACAAAAAGTACAAAAGTATGGAACAACTGATATTTAGCGAAAGTTGGTTAGTTCACTGTACAACCAATGTAACATTATATTGCAGGTAACTTGCGTAGTGGTAGTGGAATTGCAGAGTAAAAAAGTAAATTGAAGATCAAAATAATGAAGGTAGATAACATTGAGGGTTTCATAAGCGCCTATTAAACCCGACGATTCTACGAATATTAAACAAGACGAATTAGTTGGGCTTCTATTTAGAATGTATCTTCTATTGCAGAAGTTTGAATTTAGCGCAACTATTGCTAAAAACCTGAAACGAATTCGAGTTGAACAGCCTTCGTTGTTTGTATAGCAAATAGATTTTTCGGTCCTTAAAGAATCCCACTTCTTTAGTCTAGTGCAGCTGCACCAGATAGTAGGACCACTGCTACTTACACAGGCGCGGTCTCCGGGATGGGAGGTCGCAGGACCCACCCAATCTTCTACTCACAAAAAAGAACCTTAAATTCGTTGAGACCCCCTTATATGACACGCCAAAATCGACAGTTGCCTATGCAAGTGACGACCAGTCGAGTCACAGCTACTTACCCGTGTACACAGCGCCCTGGAACAGGTCGTTCATGATGGTGCCTCTAGTACGGAGCGACCAGTCTAGTCTGAGCTACTTACCCGCGTACACGACGCCCTGGAACAGGTCGTTCATGATGGTCGCGAGCGCGGAGGCGCTCAGCATGCCGTGAAGCGCGCCCACAAACACCGTGCGCGCCGGCTCTAGCCGTACGGACCCGCCGACCACCCAGTTGGAGTCAGACACCGCCCACGGGATCACTTGCACCTGGAGAAACATTATATGTAGATTTTGAAGGTTACCGACTCATTAGGAGGACTTCATGGAAAGGCCGGGAAATTACTACCTCTTTTTAATTATGCCAAGATTAACTCGAGATCCTTTCATGGAGTTCAAATTTTCATAATAGTATTTTGAACAGTATGGTTAATAGTATCAATCAACTATGCATAAAGAATAATTGAGAAGACTGAAAAAACCTCAAATATGTCATTATTTTAAAATATTATAGAAGGTTGAAGAAAGGAGAGACGAAAGCGGCTCGACTCCGATGGCTCGGACACATCACTAGGATGGGGGAGGATCGCGCAGTTAAACGAGCGTATGTGGGACGCCCTAACGGACGACGGTCGGACGTCCCAGATACCGCTGGCGCGATGAAGTGGAGAAGGATCTGCGGGAGCTCCGGGCGCCTGACTGGCTCGAGACTGCGCAGGAGACTGCGCAGGAGAGAGAGCGATGGCGCTCTTTGGTATCGGAGGCCAAGATCCACTTCGAGTCGCTGCGCCAGCGGAGTAAGTAAGTATAGAAGGTTGAAGGGATGAAAATACCATTGAATATTTAAGAAAAATTACAATTCGACATAAAAATAAAACATATCGACAATTAAGTAACAATCGGTTTTTTATGTCGATTGTTACTTAATTTTGTCGAATATGTTTTATTTTTATGTCGAATTGTTATTTTTATTAAATATTCATTGATATTTTCATCCCTTCAACCTTGTACAGATATTCAATTTGATTGAACATTCTGAGAGAACTGAACATTTTGAGAGAACTGAACATTTTGAGAGAACTGGACATTTTGAGAGACCTGAACATTTTGAGAGACCTGAACATTTTGAGAGACCTGAACATTTTGAGAGACCTGAACATTTTGAGAGACCTGAACATTTTGAGAGACCTGAACATTTTGAGAGACCTGAACATTTTGAGAGACCTGAACATTTTGAGAGACCTGAACATTTTGAGAGACCTGAACATTTTGAGAGACCTGAACATTTTGAGATAACTGGACATTTTGAGATAACTGGAAATTGAGAACTTTCCAGAACATTTTGAAATTTTTGTGAATATGTGAGTT
The DNA here is from genome assembly GCA_947369225.1 of Hofmannophila pseudospretella. Lineage (NCBI taxonomy): Eukaryota > Metazoa > Arthropoda > Insecta > Lepidoptera > Oecophoridae > Hofmannophila > Hofmannophila pseudospretella. Next base: position 2,485,473 of record OX376321.1, on the reverse strand, counting down.
TTGACATTTTGAGAATAGGAGTTTCCGAGAATTTGACATTTAACGCCTGAACGGGACTAGACATGGTCTAACAAACTATGCTAACCTCTTTGCTACGTAGCTTGCGCGAGGACACGCGGTAGTACCAGTCGTTGCAGTCGTGCCGGGAGGCGCTCAGAAGCGCGCGCACGTTCCGCTCACTCTCGAACGTGACGTAAGCGAAGCCGCGCGGCACTCCGCCCGCGGTGTCGCGGCCCGGCCACTCCACACTGCGGACAGAATAGAAAAGAATAAGTTTGTTTGTGCGGTAAGATTACAAAGGATTCATAGTCCATACACCAGTAGGAACTTAAACATATGTTATATTAAACTTAAACAAATTAGTGAGCAACACTCCGAACTAGGAAATTCCTGTATCTCGGAAGACAGATTAATACAACCATACATTAGTAAAATTAGTACTGTAGTAAGTCTTATATCGTCTTATCTTGTGTTAGGGAGCCGGGAATAACCTAGCGGCACTTCGACCATTGAGGATTTTTTTTTATGTATAACTAACCCGTATTTGACCTCGATCTCGCCCGATGGTAAGCGACGATGAGGTCGACGATGGAGCACGCGGGTCCAGTAAATGCTTATTCACTTTGGCCTTGAAGATCCCAAGGTTGTAGGTTTCGCGAAATACAGACGCTGGCAGGCTGTTCCATCTTTGAGGATCTTTTGTGCCTACCCCATTTTACACACTGGTCATCTCAGTGTGCAGGTTTCCTCACGATGTTTTCCTTCACCGTTAGAGCAGTCTGTAAATATACGTAAGTCTTCGAAAAATACGAAAAACTCATTGGTACATGGCACTGCACGGTTACCTCCCGCATGGGAGTCCGGTGTCCTAGCCACTGTGCCACCGACACTGTATTTATCCTCGCATGGCACTAAAATCAGTGATAGTTCTCACCGCACAGGGTTGAACTGGCGCAGCGCTTGCGAGAGTGCGGTCTCGCCGATGTCCCAGGGCAGTCCTCCAAGGAACACTTTGGGCGAGTACCCCCCACTGGGGTCCGTACAGCGCGGCGGCACAATACCGCTCCAGCGCAAGGACTCCTCCCCGTTACGTGTCGTAGACGTCACGCCGCCTGTAAAGTTGTAGAAAAAAAAATTAACTCCCGAAACATTTCTCCTGAATGATCTAATTAATATTAAGTAACGGCATGATTAGATTTAAATAATATACTGTTTTACGAGTTTATATTGTAATGTATTAATTACGACCGGTTTCGTTTACACCTTCAGGTATTTGTTATTATTAATTTCTTAATCTTAAGGTTAATTAATTAACTAACTAACTTAAGTTAAGAAAATATTTATAAACAAATACCTGAAGATGTGTAAACGAAACCGGTCGTAATTAATAAAATACAATAAAAACCCGTGAAACAGTATATTATTTAAGTCTAATCATGTACTACAAGTTTCACCAAGTACCAACAACCGCAAACCATTAAGGTTAAGGCATTTATCATAGAAGTCCATCATTATCATTTTCCGCTTCTGAGCGTCTAATATTGAACATATGCCTTCCCCATCCGTCCAACATGATCTACCATGATCAAAGAAGTGGACCGTAGAAAATATGTTTTAATATCCTCTGTAAAATAATAAGTAGAAAGCGAACAATATCCCTGGGAGAATTCTACACTACATTGGGTCCCGAATTAATAAATTTTTGAAGTAGGAAGACGTTTGTAAACTATTCGCTAGGTGCACGACTTTAACGCCACCTAGCGTTAGAAACTTTGATGGCTCTGACGTTTCTGTCAAAATATTGTGATAAAATAATAAAGTTAAAAATTATATGTAATTACATTAAATTCCACTGTATTGCTCTAATTTGTGTAGACAGACTTTTGAAACCGTTTCCGTTCAGTAAAATTAAATGAAGTAAGTAAATTTTATATAAAAAGTGTGTTTTGTTTTGGACACATCAGGGTTTGTTTACTTCATGTTTGTTTGTAGTTATGTTGTAAAACAAGAAAAATAAGGCCGTTATTGGTTTCATTAAAAAATTATAAACATATAATTGTTTCTGTATCGCAACGCTTTTCACTTCGAAATGAGTATAATCATAAAGACCGGCTATGTGAGTTTTACTCAATATAATAATCCAACCACAAACTGTAACCAAAGGCAAATTGTTGGTATCTGCTGAACATGTCCGGGATGTAGAAAAATTAAAAGGTTTAACTAAAAGTGAAAATAAATATAATTATATTTTTGTATTTTTAAGCATTATAATTTAACGAATAAAGAAATATTTACAGATGCGAATATTTTTGTATTTTTAAGCATTATAATTAAACGAATAAAGAAATATTTACAGATGCGAATATTTTTGTATTTTGAAGCATTATAATTAAACGAATAAAGAAATATTTACAGACGCGAATATTTTTGTATTTTTAAGCATTATAATTAAACGAATAAAGAAATATTTACAGATGCGAATATTTTTGTATTTTAAGCATTATAATTAAACGAATAAAGAGATATTTACAGATGCGAAAATCAGTTTCTGCATAGATTTGTTTGACAGAAATTGGTACAGAGCCCATTTAGTTGCTGTTTTTGGCCGCTGCGAGCGCTGCGGTCGATTCCATTACGACCACCTAGTACTTCTCACCCAGCGAATAGTCAATCTACGCTTGTCTAGCATTCATTTTTAGAAGCCAACAAACAGTTAAGTATTTCGGCTATTATCCTATTTAAGACGAGTGATACTACCTATGATGGTGGTTCCTCTGTCTACCCCCTCGGGGATTATGGACGTGAGAGTCATGCTAAGACGAGTGAAAAAAATGTACATACAAAAGGATGCTCGGCGTGAGGCACGGCGGCCACGGGGCGGAGCGGCCTGCGTCTCGGGCGGCCACGGCGGCTCCACCTACAGAAAAGTACACCATTATAGTATAGAATGCTATTTTACTACATACAAATATACTGACGGGGGGGTATTTTTCTCGTCATTGTTGCACATTGAAGATTTATAAATGAAACGTACAAAATTGTCAAGCGAAGTACAGTAAGAAAACATCTAAAATTTAATATAACTATTGGAATTTAGTAAATCGTAATTTAAAATCGCCTATTTCCAGCTCCGTAACCGTAAACGAAACCGTAAATGAATATCCGAAACCGTATCCGTAATAAAAGTTATGTTATTTTGATGTTATTTCGGATAATATTTGCCCCACAATTATAATTTTTTCCTACAATTAAAAATAATAAACTTGCAATTATTCACTAATTTATCGTAATTTTCCTTTATTCCCACTTAGTTACACATTTTTGTAAAAAAGAGATTGGAGCGTCGGTGGCGTCGTGGCTAGGACGTCGGGAGGTCCAGAGTTCGAAACCAGACAATGCCATGTACCAATAAGTTTTCGGTTTTTTCGAAAGACTTGCGTACATTTACCGACTGCTCTGACGGTGAAGGAAAACATCGTGAGGAAACCTGCACACAGATAACTAGTGTATGAAATGGAGAAGGCAATGGCAAACCGCATTAAATCTGCCACGAGAGTGGTTCTATGTGATTAATTACTTAGAATGATCGCGACCCTCAGCAATGAGGAATATACGACTTAGAAGAAGCAGAAACCGAAATGTCATATCCCTAACAACTATTTTCAATCCATGTTCCACCATATGGTACGAAACAGGAGTGATAGACCTGACACTTGACAGTTTGTCTGTTTTCCTTATAAAAAAAATATAAGCCAAAATAAAAAAATAAGATCTTTAGAGTATCACCGTAGTTGTTTCGAGCCCTGCGGTTATGCAGGTAGATGAAAACGCAGTGTTACCGGCAGCATGCATTCCTAGCGCCTTCTGAAACGACACATACTATATGTAAGTGCGCGTTTCCATCATGCAGGTGCTAAGGATTGTATTTCAATGTATGATGATCAAGGAATCTGGAATTCATTGTACGGTTTTGTACATTATAACTAGTGTCCGACCGAAGGTCGATTTCTGGCCGAAGCCGAAGCCGATTATTTGGCTATCGGCACAACCTTCGGCCGAAACCGAAAGTTTAAAAGCTCTAAGAATTTTGTTCAAGATTCGATACAAGCTAATTTATATGATTTAATATTAAAACTTTAAAATTGAAGGTTTTATATCGACTGTATAATATAATATAGAGAGGTAATTTTAATCTTCTCTAGAAGTTGATCTAGTGGTCATCAAAATTACCTTGCGATTTGTGAAAAATAATAACATTTCGAAGTAATGTTCTCCGCTCATTCGTAAAAGTCCGTTCGAATTTGTCGTATGTTAGGAACCTTCGGCTTCAGCCAAAACTTCGGCCCATCTTGGCCGAAGCCGAAGGTTTGGCCGAAGGTGGTTTTTTGGCCGAAGGTGGCCAAAGCCGAAGCTTCGATCGGACACTAATTAGATCACATGTTGTAGTTATAGTTGAGTTGCTGCTGCAGATGATGTTGTTAGAGTTGGAAGTCACTCCACAAATTTATATGGTAAATTGAGTAATAAGTTCAGTTGCAAAGAGTTGTATATAGTTCAAGTTAGTTGTTGAGAGCGCAGCAGGGAAAGATCACTTTAAAGTAATGTAGAACGAATAATGAAATAATAATTATAACAATTACTATCGGTGGCGACTTCTCTCAGTCAGTTCTTACTGCACTAAGTAAAAATGTTTAAAATTAGTTACACGAGTCGCGGCTAAAGTAGGTTGTTGACTAAGCAATATTAAAATGTACGTGTGTGAACCGTACAATGATAGAGGCATATACTTGGTGCCAATTTCTTTATCAAACGAACATACAACACTAGTGAGATGATACAGATTTCAGGTTAAAAGGAAATTGCTGCCCTAAGACAAGAGAAGTGCAAAAAGTGATTTTCGAGAAAATGAATTTCTAATTTTTCTTGAAAACCCAAAAAAAATCAAAATAAGAATTCCTGAAAACACTAAAACCAATTAGTTTTGCGCATTTTTTTGCCATTTTCTCGAAAATCGTGAACTTAGCGGCCTTCACGTATCAAGTAAAACCCACACTCACCAGAGAGGCCATAAGGTCAGTTATCCCCTGGCCGGTGTTCTCATCAACCCATACGGATCCTGGGCGAGCGCTTTCACTGCAAAAATATTACATCGTTAAACATTTAGGAAAAGCATGGCCTTAGATGGGGGTTTGATTTCCAAAGACTGGACTATATCTACCCGTGTCTCCCACACAGGCCGGCCCGAATTGGCTTCGTAACTCAAAAGCCCAAGGCTCAATTTACATTGCCGCGGAATGGAATAGAAGCGAATTTTCGCAACGTAATTGTACATAGCATAATGAACTTTATGTCAATTGTGTAACATACAATCTAATACGCTTTACTGCTAGGTGAATTCTCGAGAATGCGCGAGGATTCCCCGGAAGGCGTGCGACCTCTTTTTTGGCTCGTATTTAGTTTGTATGTTACACAATTGACATAAAGTTCATTATGCTATGTACAATTACGTTGCGAAAATTCGCTTCTATTCCATTCCGCGCCAATGGAAATGGAGCCTAAATTATCTCATCTTTTATATACTTATTTGGTGCTTTTTGGACTAGAATAAATATAAATTTTTGAGTAGGTACAGTAATATAAATGGCAACTTTCGATATATTGAAGTGAAATCGTAATAACACTTTCATACGATTTCAAAAATCATTGTTGTATCTCAAAATATCGAACAGCCGCCCCCGGAATTATGGCCGATTCATAGACGTCAAATATTGAAGAAAATATCCTGCAGATTAATTTTCTTCTAGTATATCTATAGGGCTCTTTACGCCATAATGATACTAATTAGTACTTTAAACGCTACGTCAATTAGGCGGAACTCTATGTGCATTAGGGAGCCTAAGTAACATACTGGTAATGTATGGTTTTAAATTGAACTTTAAAGTTGTTGGACCGTCGTGAAAGACTAAGGGGAGGTAATAACCTAGTACTACCCTGAATAAGCAATGCTTGAATTGTTGTTTCGGTTTGAAGCGTAATCACGAGACTCCATCCAAATCTTCAAAGTTAGAAAACCTAATAACTTAGTGCGGTGTAATGTCTATGGGCAACGGTGACCCCTTACATCAGGAGCCCGTTCCTGAGTTAGACTTCAATTATTTGGTAAACGCTGATAAACCAGAGTATTAATCGCCAACACTGATTTCCGTATAAACCTGTTAAGTGTCGGATTTCAAAATACAGTCGGTTCCACTCTGTTCACTGCAATGTTCCCCGCCCTCTTGAAATCAGCGCTTTGTGATTGGATGCAGCGAAAGGACCGGCCGTGAAGTCCTAGCTAAGTTTACCCAAGGCACATAATAGGAATAGATCCCCAACCTGAAGCTGGTGAAAGCTCGCGGATGTCGCGGCGGGAAGCAGGCGTCGGGCACGAGCGAGCGCGGCGTCTGCGCTATCTCGGGGCTGCTGGGCTCGTCCCAGCGCCATTCGTTATCCGCCTTGCAGTCCTGCGGAAGGAATAACCTCACTGAATACGGTCCTGTCTATAGACCAAGGGACAAAGCAGGCGGTCTGATGGCAAGTACATAAAGCACTTAAAACCAGAGATATTGCCGAGCTATTGCAAATAAGGAGGACATTGTATACTTATAGACTGCAATTAAAAAAGGAACGTATAACGTATGATATAGCCTCTCAGAAATACGCGTTTTCCCGAGCTAAGTACATCTCGCGCGACAATTGTTTTTAATACATTTAGGGCCGGCGCACGGGACCTCGTCTGTGTTTAAGGACACCAGGGTTTTCATTCAAAATATACAAATTCACAACGATGCGCGGAAAAACGCGTATATGTGGAAGAGGCTTATTACTTACCTATTATCAAAGTTTCATTAGTTTAAATGTGGGCAAAGTCAAGAAATAGTGTTGGCACTAAAGGCCTGGACAAGTCGCAGAGATACCAGAATATATTCAGAAGTTACGAATGTGTCTGTAAAGCCACTAATATACCGTCCTGAAAACATACGGCACTATACAGAATTCGGCAATCGAAACATTCAATAAGATTTGTAAATACAAAACTACGTTCCGAAGCGAAGCGGATGGCTCGCAGCAGCCAACAAGCGTGAAAAACTGTCTTATCCAAGAATTTTCCGGGTCGCGGGCCCCGGCGATTAAGCGCGGGCCGCGCTTGGCAAGGCCTACACAAATAATATTAAATTGCCAGCACGAGCATGCCAATACCGCGATACGCGCCAGACGCCTGCCAAGAGCGCGATTGCTCCGTTCTGGTAGCTTCAAATGGGGCTAGTACACAGTGGATAGTCAAGTATATTGTATGAAATTAAATTTAATTTTAATAAATCAGACAAATTATTCCATAATTATAACATTAAAAATATATCAAATAACTACAATGCCAAAATAAAATTCGCATAACAATACGGAAAAAGCAGTTGGTAAGAGTACAATGAATAAGTAACTTAAATTTTGACTGAACTAAAATAAATTTTACAGAATCAGCAATTTTATCCAAAATTTAAATATAGCCAAACAGTGGTAATAAAACGCATCTAGAAAATTTAAAGGAGACTCGTCAGTATAAGGACAATAAACCGGCCAAGTGCTAGTCGGGCCTCGTCATATCTGTATCCCTACGGAATATTGAGCGAAAAATCTGGTTTTTTACTCGCACCCGAGGCTGTATAGTGCACGATACAAGCGCAAAAAAGAATCGGATACTAACCATTCGCGGTTTTCGTGACTAACAGATTAGTCCTAGTCATTTACCTACTAGCATCAGACTACTGGCAGCGTGTGAACGGGCACTATTCACTGCACAATAATGTAGGGTTGCGTTAGGGGCCCGCCAACAAATAATATGGACATGTTTATTATGGCTGTAATTTTAGTTTAAGAAATGCTTTGAAAGAAATAAAATTGAAGATAGAGTATTTTTAGATAAAATTGGCAATGTCCTAGCACGAATTTACAAAGGAGAAGACGGTATCTACCCAGAAACCTATGTTTATTAATGCGATCTACTTTTTTGAATTATTAAATTTTGACTATTTATTTATTTATTACCCTCACATACATCAGCAGCCTACTCTAGTCCACTGCTGGACATAGGCCTCTCCCAGGGCGCGCCATTGAGCCCGATCTTCGGCCCTTCTCATCCAGTCGCTGCCAGCCACCTTGCGCAGATCGTCGTTCCATCTAGCAGGGACGCTCGTCCCACACTACGTTTGCCCAAACGCGGTCTCCACTCCAGAACTCGTCTACCCCAGCGGTACCCTCACATACACGCATACTAAACTATTTAATAGATTGCATAACCTTTTTATGTCTTCATAATTTATAATTATCGGAAGAGACTGGCAGTCACAACACAGGGTATCCTAGTGTGGGAGCCAGGGAAATATGAGAAAATGTAAGAGATACTGTCTGCATCAATATTTTTTTTTTCTTATACAAATTCTTATACGAGAAGTAGTGACTAACGTCAGGGTGTACACTTTGTATTAACTTATTGGACACATACGAATGTCAATAAATCATAAAAAAACATTATGACAGGGTGCTCGTATATAGCTCGAGTTCCACTTACATGGCGGTGGTAATTGATAAACTTTTCCCAATGGAACGCTAGGACCTAAAATATTTTTTAGTTTGAACGAGTAATCAGTACTTTCGAGCAAATTTATTGACACCCAAGTGTAAGAAAGTATAAGTCGAAGTTTTTTTATTAATTCCTCCAATAAAAAGTCAAGATTTCAGTAATAAATATATTTCAATAGTATTTTTTCATAACTCAATGTTGTACAACAACCAATTTTCTACTTCCTAACCATGCTGTGTTTACACGGTAAGGGTTACGACATAGCTCATAACTTTATATTGATTTTTATGTAATTTCTCTGGTTGTAATCTGTTGTGTTTACCTAATAAATAAATAAAATTACAATTTCAAGTAATAGCTCGTGGGAACGAATGAATAATTGAAACTGAATTTAATATTCCGCCGACAATAGAGATCTTGGTGCGATTTAAAACAGTCGTCCTCTACGTAAGTAATATGGTGTGGACTTGGCTGAACGTGCATTATTATGTATTAGGGGGCGTCCATTAATTACGTGAGGTGTTCAAGGGGGGGACGGGGTCAAGCTAAATCTTACTTAATCTCAACGGGGGGGGGGGGGGGGGGGGGGGGTTTGTTTAAAGTTAAGGGGTAAGTTGGTTTTAGTGATAGATTAGGAACATGGGAATTAAAATGTTACCAACGACTAGTGTCGCCACGCGTATTATTTTTTGTTAAGATAATTTTCATTACATTAAAATACAAACCGAAATTCGTAAAAAACAAATCTACATGATCAAAATGTATCCACGCTCAAACGGCTGAATAAAACAAGATAAAAACGGTCCCTGCCGCATTAAAAATGAACTCCATTCGTTTTTAGACTGCCAATCGACTTATCCAAACCGTCTAGAGGCGCCAGACGAGACAATGTAAGGGATTTGTTGAAAAAATATGTATACAGTAATCCAGAAGTTTGATTTGTTGGCGTTGTCTTGCTAAAAATGATGTCACCGAGACTGATCTAATAAGATTTGCCAAAGAATAATTTTTTGGAAGATTTGCTAGTAGATTTCCTAATGAAAAACGAAAATTGTGCGGCAAATCGGTAAAGCCTATAGCGGCAGTAAGCAGCCTCGTCTGTTTACCTTTTCATGCCCGTGCGCCCCGGGCGCGACGCCCTCACTGTGACAAGACCTTAACCGGCCCATTCCAAATCAAGTGCCATATAAGCTAATAGAAGTGCAGTGAGGACTCCATGCGACCCGCGTCGCTTGGCACGCAGCCGCCGCCCATTAATACGGCGCACTTGGCACCGCGGCCGCATTAACTGGCATCAAACCGGATGTCGTATGGGCATTACGATGGGACAATAAAACCTACGGCTTTGTAGTTTGCATTACAGATTTTTGGATGAAATCTGGCTATAATTTTAAACACGCTGGGTGCGACTCACTATGAACTCTTTCGGAACGAGATTTTAGTGGTATTATAGAACGCACAAAATTTAGTTAAGGAAAAAATTGAGAGTAAGTTGAAATCGATTAGATTTTTTTGAGAAACAATGGTGTCGTTAATAGAAAAAATACAAAAAATGGTTACGATTTAGAGCCAGAGACGCAAACTACGCACAAATGCCTCTAAAAATTCGAGTGAGAATTTGGCGCCCGACCTGGGCTAAACTAAAAGAATATTTCTCGGTTTTTTTAGATACCGCCAAGTACTCGTATCCTAAACTAGAACGCAAAAAACCTAGATTATAGTAAAATATTAAAAATGCGAAGGTAGATATAAAATCAAAATGGAGCCCAAGATGGGGCCGGAATATAAAGAAACAAGGAAATAGTTCGCAAAGAAACCTCCGCTTGCCGTTAAGGAAATTAAAAGCTTATCGATGTCCAAATTCTAATGTTTCGTCGAGGCCTAAAAACCAATGTAACGCTTCAGAACCTTTACAAAGAGCAGTTGCTAGAGTTATGGCTACGCTCTAAAAATGTTTTAAAATAATGATCTACAAGATACAAGCAAATAAAGATATGCGAGCGTAGGGAGTGAACGATGTCAGGGCCTAGAGGGTAGTACAAAAAAAATAAAACTCACTTTGACTCGGTGGTTAATCTTGGGCGCAGCGGTGCTATCTGGCAGACAAAGCGCGTCGAACGACACGATGAAATCGGACAGCGGGCGCCGGTTTTCGCTCGAACCGCCGCCGCCGCGGCTTGTATCCTAGCAGAAAAGTTCAGCAGTGTGGGTAGTGTGAAAAAAAGGTAGGTTGGAAAGAAATGACCAAAGAAAAATGGATAAGCTACAAAATTACTCGACTGTAGATTCATGGATATAAAATGCGGATAGTAGGAAAATATGGACCTAAAATTCGTATGTACAACTACTACAGATTAGAAAAATTTAATATGTGAGTAGACGTCTCCAGATATTGCAATACGGATGAAATTGGTAACGGGAAGATGGGTTTAAAAAAGTCTACTAGGGTAGGATGAAAAACGAATAAGAAATTTAGAAGATTAGTACAATAAAGTGTGGTTTTAAATGAAGAGAATTTAAGAAAACTAAAGATCCGATTTACAGAAAATCCAAAAATAAATGTTTGTAAGGGTTCATAAAAAGGCACCGATGAAAAAAATACAAAGGAAAAGAAAAATCGAATTTCTAAGGAACACTTGCTTTTACATTTCGAAAATCCGCAAAATTCTTCGTAGAATACAATATAAACAGGTAAAAAGCATTAGAAAATAGTAGGAAGTAACTTTAAAAGTACTGACCTGATGTAAAAGCGGCATGGTGCCGCCGAAAAACTTTTTCAAAGTTTCGATGCTTGTTCTCGAGGCTGACGGGCAGAGTTTCCCCTTGCATTGATGGCGCAGCCACGGCGCTAGAACGACTGGCAGAGGTAGCGTGCGCCGCGCAGCACGAAGCCACCACCCCGCCCGAACCCCCACTCACGCCCGAACCCCCACTCACGCCACCACGACCAAACGTACCTGCCCACTTCCGATCACGCATCTTTTTACTACTTATTATTATATTTTTCAAAAATATAAAATTAGAATCGTTATGAAATATTTCTAAAATAATTAAAAACAAAGATTCTCAAATAAATGCAATTATTTCTCTATGTTTGGTATAATAAGTCTGAAAACGTTTCCTTCCCGTTTACCACCTACGACACGCCCCCTTTTCACGACATGACTTTTTAATGTTATTTAAAAAGTTTCTCGAAATAAATAATTCAAAAACATTAGTTTTATTTTCTGAAATGTTTTCTATTGATAATATGTTTTCTTTATGAAGAAGAGAATTATTTAATTAGAAAACTTGTGACTTCCGTCGCCGCCAACACAATTGCAGAGATTTCGTTTCATTAATTTTTTGGACTAATTTCTATAATTTAATTTGTAATTGTTTATCTAACTATACTTATAGTAATATTCCTAATTAAATTTAATATTTTGATCATATTTTCCGAGTTTCATTTTCTTTTGTGGTCATTTTCTTCCCGCGCTAGAAAGGAGACGATTTCTGATTGGTCGAAAGAGGACGCATGCGTGGGGTGGTGGGGTCAATAACAAAACTTATTAGGAAGTTTTCCAAAATTACGTAGCCAATTTTAAACTATCTTGTAATGAATTTAAAAAATAGATTTATGATAATCAAACATATTACCATGTCAAATATTTTTATTATATTCAACTATTTTACTAGGTATACGTAACTTAGGCCCGGACTACACGACGACGGTTCCTAGGCCAGTTCCAAGGAACCGGTGCTTTTATTAAAAAAAATGCGCTGTCGACTACACGTACAACGGTTCCACTTGGAACCGGCCAGCGCGGTTCCTGAATCGAGTGGGCGGGGCTTGAGCGCAATGCATGAGTTTGAATGCAGTCGATTACACGGCCGGTACCGGTTCCTGAACCGAACCGTCGTCGTGCAGTCCGAGCCTTAGGCTTGGACTATATGCGCCGGCTCCAGCGCCGGTTTTAGTCGCTGCAGCCAATCACGAGGCGCTTACTTCAAGTGGAACTTCGAGCATTAAGTCTTAATGTTCGAAGAAGTGGAAGGACTATCCACTTTGAACGTTTACACACGTAAAATGTAGAGTAATCCTGGTAGAACCTTGTTTTCCTTTAAAGTCCATTGTCTGCGATTTTGTGAGAGGATGAATGAATGAGCTTTAAGTTACTGTAAGATTGATTTATGTATGTAGATATATTATTATTATATTTAATATATTGTACGACACTATACTGTACATTGAGTACAGTATAGTGTCCATTTTAAACATCTGAATTCACAGTGTTTTAGTGTAAACTGTATGACTGTGCAATTTTTGTAATAATAAATAAAATAAAAAATAAAATAAAATAAAAAATAAAGGTTAGACTGATAACTTTCTATGTAAATTAAATCAAAACAAAAATCAATTGAAAAAAATATTCGTTTACAAATTATTAATTAACATTTCACATTAAACTATAACCTCCACACCAGGCGTTGCCTGTGTCGTGGAGATTATATACACACACTGACCACTTTACATTGTTATGTGTCAATTTAACATTACATTCCAGAATTAAAAGAAGATCATAATTATGTATTATTTAAAAGATTATTAATTATTAAGACTATTATAAATTTATAAAATATATTAATATATACATTTATATAACTAGGTATATTTATTTAATATCAATAATAAAATACTTTATAATTTTCATTAAAATTTATTGTAAGAAAAAACAACGCGGAGTACGCGATACAATTAAACACGATAACATCATCATCACTGATCGGAGTAGGTAGAGCTCTTTCGGGTCAATGTCCTCAAAGGTTATATTAATATGGATATGATTTCGGGATCCCGTTTTAAGTTATCGAGCAAATGTTGTAAATTACTTTTATAAACCTCGCCCTAACGCGGCGGATTACGATTTTTTAAAAATTGTGAACTTACGACGAAGTTAAAACACTACCATAGGTACATTAGCGCCATGAATCTTAAAAAAAATTATTTCGCCACCAATCTTAAATGTGTATCAAAACAAATATAACGTTAAAAATCTAAATAATATATTTATTCAATCCCGGAGATCCCGGGATTACTTATCCATATTATGACCGTATGTGGCAAGTACCAAAAACAGCCCTACCTACTCCGATCATAGATCATCATATATGCTCCTAAATATCCTTTTATGTCCTAATTCATTTGACAAGAATCTTGTCGCTTTTTGTATTGTGCCATCCTCTTTGTCAACAGCATAAGAAGTCTGAATTGAGTGGTATCAATCTGTCCAGGGGCCCAATTCGCCTAAATTACAACGTTTGTAGTTCTATTTCTATCCAATTTCAATTTAGTTTTCGTTCCAATTCTATTTGGACACCAAATCGCATTCTGTTGACGCATAACTCTACCACTGCCACCTTTCGATTTACTGTCGATCGGGCAAAAGTACCTCGGGAGGAACTTATGTTCGATCGTTATATTTGACAGTTGAAGCGTTTTGTTACCGTTCAACTACGATTGAGTATAAACTAAACGTTTTAGTAGAATGTACAAATACGTTACTGTTCGATCGATCGTTGACTCGATCGGGACTTAACTGAAATTGAATCGTTAGTGAATAGTCCGGTTATGAATTAATGTGGAGCGAACTAGGTAAGTACTACACTGGTACCCCCGCGACGCGACCAGACCCTGAGACACAAGCGACCCTGGCGGGATGATATAGAGAAGACAGCTGGTGGTGTGACCTGGACCAGGGTTGCGAGGGACCGCCATACTTGGCAACAGATGGAGGTCTTCACCCGACGATGGGTGCCCAAACCTGAATAATGAATGCATAATTTACAATAATGTAAATAAAATAATAAGTAAATGAAGTACATAAATATGACATCAAATAAGATATTAAACGTATAAAGATATGACTGGAATGACAAATAATAATAATTTAATATTCTTCTTCCTTCGTGTTGATGATCCGAATTAAATTTTTCCCGACCAGAAGGCAGACACATCGATAGCCCTCTGGTTGGCCTCGAAAAGGTCCTCCCGCGTGCAGGTGGTCGGACACGCGGGACAGCAGAGCAAGTGCTCCATGGTTTGAGGGGAGACACCACACTCACACTTTACTTGATCGCTGGAAAACCCCCAGTTGTGAAGATTATCTCCGCAACAGCCAACCTGGGTTCGCAGGCGATTAAGCGTTTTCCAGGTTGGCCACGGGAGTTTGAAACCCGAAAAATTTAATATGGAATAGTAGAATGAATTATATATTGTGCATGCCTGTAAATTATTTTAACTAGGTAAGTACAATCAGACTTTTGTACCAGTAAGTTTGGGACTATGAGCTTAGTTCTGCCCAGGGTCGGGCCTGGAACGATCCAGAAACTAAAGGAGAGGACCGTTTATCGAAACCGGAAAACAGTACTAAAACATGTCAAGAAAGAGTCAAGTCTTGTATGCTACAAGAATTGTACATCTCTCATCTCTTCGCCAATCCGAATCCGCCACTAGTTCTGCTTATATCACAGCCCCGCTCGTTACTGTGTATGTAGGGCGGAGTACCCGGTTGCCAGTGTTACCACAGTCACGTCTTTAAAGTTATCTTATGACCACGTCAGGGATAACCCCAGCGGCACTTCGACCCTCAGGGATCTTTTGTGCTCTCTTTAAAGTTAAGTCTTCATTAAAATACATGCTATCTACGCCACAGAGGTGACATGAGTTAAGGAAGTCTCAACTTTGAAAGCGTTTGTAACGGACGGTCAGTGAGTCAGTGTAGGGCGGAGCACCCGTTAGTGCCTCAGTCTTGTAACCCGAACACGGGCGCCAGCAGCGCGCCGGCGGGCGGAGCGCCGGGCCGCGGGCGCGGCAGGCAGCCCCGCTCGTCGCTGTACATGTACGGCAGGCGGAGCACCCAGTACGCCGAGGCGGACAGCTTCCCGGGCGGAGACCCCGCCGGCTGCGGCACGAAGATCGGGCCGCCTGCCACCGGCTGCGCCTGAAACCGTTTGGAAAGTTTATTGTATTAATAGTAGCTATAAAGTTATTAAAATATAATTCGATTATATAGGTGTACACTTCGCCTGCCTTGATATGAATCAAATTGTCATTTTTTGTTTGCTGGAAGAGATCTCTCTTAGAGATAAGTCACGCCCTTTGTGTTTCACATATTTTTTGTATAAGTTTGTATTATAATGTTTGTGTACAATTAAGAGTTAATAATAATAATAATAAACTGACCCCAGAAATGGGAGAAAACCGAACAGGTAAACATATAATAATAAAAATTAGGAAGAATAGGAGATAATCCTGCAACGTTTTACCACTAGAGGCGCCACTAGCACAGTTACAAAAAACATTCAAAAATACGACGTACGTGTACGACTTAAAAATGATTTTGTTCTAAACATAAGATAACCTATATTTATAGCTTTCAATGACAATAATTTGATAAATAAATAATGATTATTTTGATTAATATTGGATGATTAATAAACTTTAAATTAGCACATAAAGCCAAATATGAACATGTAGATTTTTCACCAAATTCCTTCAGCGTGGCGTCAGATTCCTTCAGATTTTTTAGGTTTGCTATTTTGAAATGGCCATATCATACCATGATATCATCACAATTTTACTATAGCTTTGAGAAATTAAATTAATCAAATTAACGAGAAATTTGTGATATCTTCAAAAATGACGTTTCGTTTGCCGTGCTGACAGCCATGCTTTAAGCTTTGTATTTAAACATTATGAGAGCAACTGTCTGATATCTGAGAGCGTCGGTGGCGTCGTGACTACGACGTCGGGCTTCCATGCGAGAGGTCCGAATTCGAAACCATGCAATGCCATGTACCAATGAGTATTTCTGATTTTTTCGAAGACGTACGTACATTTACCGACTGCTCTAACGCTGAAGGAAAACATCGTGAGGAAACCTCCATGTCTGAGGAAATTAAAAGTTTCCGAAGGCGTGTGAAATCCACCAATCAGCATTGGGCCCGCTCGGTGGATCATGGCCCGTACTCCCTTGTGCAAGGTGAGGCCTGTGCCCCAACAGTGGGGACATTAACAGGCTGATGATGAGGATGATGATATTATACCTGTGGTCCTCGACACGGGCTAACCTATAATTATAGTGAGGTCCTCCAGTGGGAGTGTTAGAGAGTGCTCTAACAGCTTGCAACGCTTCTACTTCAAACATATCACTATGTAATTTTAATGCTTATTAATAACTTGGTTTAGTATTACGTACTTCTATTGTATGTAACTTGTGTTTGAATAAATACACATAATAAACATTCTAACTACATTTTTAAATTATTGTAATAAAAATAAATACAAATACCTTGGGCCTTAAGGTGACGTGCGCAATGTATAGGCAGCACCTTGGGCTCTATGGTGACGTGTCATAGTGCATAGACCGTACCTTGGGTTCTATGGTGACGTGTCATAGTGCATAGACCGTACCTTGGGTTCTATGGTGACGTGCACGGGCGCCTTGGGCGTGACGACGTGAAGCCGCATCAGCTGCGCCTGCATGGGGCTGCTGCCGCGGCACAGGCACGCCGTGTATAGAGGCATGTCGCAACTGGCCAAGCGTGCGCCGGCCGCGCTCGCCTCGCGGGTACAGCCGCCGCCGCCGCCGTTTACCACGGTGTCCGGTGATGACATCATGAATCTGGAATTGAGATAATATATCTGTGTTAAATGCCATCAATAAGAGGTAATCCTGCAATGTTTTACCACTAGAGGCGCCACTAGCACAGTGGTACGTAGCCAATCAACATGTAGATACATTCCTTTACACCAAATACTTTTTTACCCTTCAGACTCGCGTCACGCTGTTTTAACAGATTTTTTAGGTCTGCTGTTTTAAAATGGCCATATGATGTCATGATATCATCACAATTTTACTATAGCCTTGAGAAATTAAATTAACCCAAGCAACGAGTTTCCGAAGGCGTGTGAAATCCATCGATCAGCACTGGGCTCGCTCGGTGGATCATGGCCCGTGCCCCCTTGTGCAAGGGGAGGCCTGTGCCCCAACAGTGGGGACATTAATAGGCTGATGATGATTTATTTATTTATTTATTTTATTTTAGCGAGCTTAACAGCTGATGATGAACAGTTTTATAAATACACGCTAAAACGATCGGAACCAGAAGCCCAATTCCACTGTTTTACTTTTACGTTTACAATACCAGAAATAAAAACAAGCTTGCAGTCCCACGCTTTAGACTTAGTAAAGTAAACACATCATTTACGGGTCACTGTGTACGATGTTATAATATGATACCTGATACTGTAATATAATAAATAAGACAGAGAAAAAAATGTAAGACCCAAATCATGTGTTTACTTTACTAAGTCTAAAGCGTGGGACTGCAAGTTTGTTTTTGTTTCTGGTATTGTAAATGTAAAAGTAAAACAGTGGAATTGGGCTTCTGGTCCCCAAACGATCGTTTTAGCGTGTATTTATGAAACTGTTCATCATCATCATCATCATCAGCCTATTAAAGTCCCCACTGTTGGGGCACAGGCCTCCCCTTGAACAAGGGGGTACGGCCCATGATCCACCGAGCGGGCCCAGTGCTAATTGGTGGATTTCACACGTCTTCGAAAACTTTTTAATTTCCTTAGACATGCAGGTTTCCTCACGATGTTTTCCTTCACCGTTAGAGCAGTCGGTAAATGGACGTAAGTCTTCGAAAAAAAATATCGGAAGAACTCATTGGTACATGGCATTGCACGGTTTCGAACCCGGACCTCAAGCATGGGAGTCCGGCGTCATAACCACTATGCCACCGACGTTCACGAAACTGTTAAAAAGTAATAAATGAAGGTATTTTTAAATCACCTGTGTCCCCTGGGGCACTCGTACTCGAAGCCGATGAATATCTTGACGGTGAGGTGGTGCGGCGCGGCGGGCTTGCCGCGCCCGCGCGACGCCGCCTGCTGCAGCCGCCACACGCTCACCTGCTCCATTCTGGATACGGTCAAAATCAAAATCAAAATGTTTTTTATTGTAAGTAAGTACCTTATAGTACATTTTTACAACGTCATTCTTTTTTACTCTACAACCGCTTCGTAAGGTGCTATAGCTGAAAGGAAAGAAGCGGCGCAAGAAACTTTCAGCAGCACGAAGGTATGAAGATGACATGATCCATGGTATTTAAAGGCTACAGTAGAAGATCAATTGCGATTGACTATTGGAGAGGATGGCGCAATACAAAAAAGCGAGAAGGTTGTAGGCGCTTCTCGCTTCTTTATATTGCGCCGTCCTCTCCAATTTATATTCTTTATATTGAGGGAGTGCTCTTTAGAACTCTTTGACTTGGTGCCGTCTTCCACTTTCTTGAATCGCACCACTTGGGTGTCTACCACGACCCGTTTTACACGAGCGTTTCTCGCACCTGTAAAATGTGGAACTCGCTTCCACCCGAAGTTTTCCCGCAGCGCTACGACATGGGATGCTTCAAAAAGAACGTTAAAAAAGTCCTCTCCAATACCCCTGGTATTGCACGTGTCTCTAGGGGGACGGTGACTACTTACCATCAGGTGGCTCACCTGCCTGTTTGTCATAGCCTATCTATTTAAAAAAATGTCAATTGCAATTGATCGTTTCGCGTATTAAGGTACATTCAAAAACTTTCAAGAGCCATTTACCCCACTAAATATGAATTTGGGCCGATAAAAAAATACGGGTCGGTTATTTTTCAATGCTCTGCAATATGTCCCAAAAAGAATCAAATCCGATCCGGTCACTTGGGGACCTTTCCTTATCAGTATGCTGACTGGCATTACTGGCCCATACGGGAGGTCAGCATTCGAAACCAAGCAATGTCATATAGCAATGAGTACTTAGAAAAACTTACGTACGTTCACCAGAAACTCTAACGGTGAAAGAAAAACGTGAGGAAACTTGCAGACTGAGATAACCAGTGTGTGAAATGAGGAATGCAATGGCGAACCACCCCATTAAATTTACCAAAGAAAGTTCCACGACGTTAGGTGACATTCACTTATTAGATATACTCTAATTCCTTTTGATTAACTTGTTCCAAATTCCTTTTAGGTATAGTATATAGTTACTAATGTAATGTTATAAATTGTCATATGCCTGCACGGAAAGTACGACGGAGTCCCGACTTACAAGATACAGGTTTCGACCTCGTTTGTAAGTCTGACGTCCTATTATTGTGCCTTGTAATAAGTGAATAAACTTTTCAATTTCATTCATTCTAATACAAACTGACCGCACTGCGCAGTCCCAGGGCAGTAGGTAGTTGGTGTGCGGCAGGAAGCCGGGCTGCAGGTGCTCCGGCAGGCCCAGGCTGTGCGAGTACAGCGAGGAGGCTCCCAGACACACCAGGCTCCACGAAGAGTAGGCTGGGAGTAGGCCCGGCGGGCTCGCCAGGTGTAACATGCCGGGAAGGTACTCCGTTGTTGATGGTTGACGCGTCATTACTTTGTCTGGAAGATGAGAAACGGTGGGAGCAAAGTTATGTGCCTGAGAAATTATTCGAAACTTCGAAGTGCTCATAGAACCTGCATGATGGTCTATGATTTACACTTTTACCGCTCGGCAGCGATTTTAAAAACGACGTTCAGCCGTTTTACAATGTGACCGGAAGCAAATGATCCTTACAGCACAGGGCAACCTATTGTAGGTATCAAATGCAAACCTTTCACCCAGCCTAAAAACACTAGACACTGCTAACTTTTTGAAATTCAATAAACTCTGTTCGGAATTAGATATTGTCGAACGACCGCGTTGCCAATCCGGCAAACCGTATGTCGTTCAGCGTAATACATAACAGCGTCGTTTAGTAAAACAACGGATTATACAAACGGGGGACGACACATAGATTGTCTTTTGGTCGAAGTTAGATTTTTTATTCATACCCGTCCGTACCAACTAATCCGTCCGTACCAATCCCGTAATTGTCTCATCTGATGGGATGTGACAATTAGATTAGTGTTAGATGGAGCACATGGGTATAGAAAGGGCTGAAAATCTTGTATCATTATCACAAATAGATATAAACAGGTTTACCTGACGTAGAGTCCCCTCTAACAGGCACCACATATCTGTTCTCTGGCGACTTATCATCGTCCTCGTCGTCGTCCCCGGCAGACCCTGGCGAGAGCGCGTCAGGCGCCGACCAGGCACCTTCAGGCCCCTCGCCGCCAGACCCTGGTGTGTTCCCTTCAGATCCTCGAGCTTCGCATGCGTCCTTTTCCTCCTGGCTGGAGACACCTTTTACTGACGCCGCTCTAGAAGGTTAAAAGGTAGAATAAAATGATAATTTACTCAAGAAATATTAGCAAAATAGGTTTACTCGAATACGTGGGTTCTGGTCCAATAGAGGACCTGTCAAAAGATACTAAAGAACAACTATAGAAAACAGAATGTTGAAATTATAATTAAAGCTAAAAAGGATGTGGAAACGGGTCGCTTGATGGTAAGTGATCGCACCCTGGCCCAAAGACATATAGAGCTTTGGATGCTGCTAACCTTGAGAACTAAGGTGCATGTGCTCATGTGCTGATAATTACGCCGGCACTCTTACCCTTCAGGCCGGAATAGACAAATGCTGCTGCTTTATCGCATAATAAAAAAACAACAAAAGATCTGGCTAGTGACTCCCCGGTGGCACTGACTAATATCTCCCCAGTGGCACTGGCTAGTGACTCCCCGGTGGCACTGGCTAGTGACTCCACGGTGGAACTGGCTAGTTACTCCCCGGTGTCACTGGCTAGTGACTCCCCGGTGGCACTGGCTAGTGTCTCCCCGGTGGCACTGGATAGTGTTTCCCCGGTGGCAGTGGCTAGTGTCTCCCCGGTGGCACTGGCTAGTGACTCCCCGGAGGCAAGTGACTACCTGTAGGTGGGAGTGGAGGGCTGGAACACGGGGAACTCTACGCCCTGCAGCGTGCCGCATGTGCCGCACTCCTCTGCCGCCGCCGTGTAGAACGAGTGGTTGGCCCGTCGTACGGAGTAGGGGTCGTCTCGTGTGCACTTGGTGCGGCCGCAGTTGCACGCCGCGATGTAGCGCACGCCGGAGGAATGCTCCTTGCTGTTGTCACTGGAAATACAAGGAAATATAATCAAAATTAGTATTAGTACCATACGAGTTTTGATAGATGGCGCTACGTGAAGATTACAACGCGCTGTAGCTTTGTTAAAAACTTATAAGTTTGTTGATTTGCCGTGAGTTACAACAATGTTAATATTGCTTCCTTAAGTATCGTGTCAACTCAATCTAGAGGGATGGCGTAGAAATAGTATATTAATGAAAAATATATTTTAAGGATGTTCGTTCAACTAACGGTTTGTCTGTTTAGCCGGCCTTTCGATTGAGGAATCACTGTATGCAAAAATTGGGCCAAATTCGGCCTAACCTAGTTTACCAACCAGTAGCCCAAATGGCAAATATGATGATCCTCTAGCTAATATGCAACCAGCTATATGACAGTAAATAATATTTATGACAGTAATAGTTTTTATATTAATGTAACTTAATGACATGTTGGCTAACTTATATGACATTTAAAAAAATTCAATAATTTCACATATATTATTAATGTTAATTGTGTATAGTATAATGAAGTACATGATTAGACTTAAATAATATACTGTTACACAGGTTTTTACTATATTTTATTAATTACGACTGGTTTCGTTTACACATCTTCAGGTATTTGTGAAGATGTAAACGAAACCGGTCGTAATTAATAAAATATAGTAAAAACCCGTGAAACAGTATATTATTTGAGTCTAATCATGTACTACAAGTTCACCGAGTACCAACAACCGCAAGTATTAACCGTATAATGAAGTATTAACTACAATTTTGATTTGGGATATCCCGTTATGAAATTGTAATGGTTTTTCAATAAATAATAATAAATATGTATCCAACTCACTGCTCGGGTTCGATGCAGGGATGCGCGGTGAGCGAGGGCGCCTCACATAAACTACGCGCTCGCCACGTGGCCGCGCACGCCGACCGTAAACGTGTGCGCGCCCCGCCTGCCAATGGACCGCGTGCCATCGTCTCTAGCACGCCCAGCGCTACGCTAACCTGGAATTTTTTTATGGAATTTTATGGCTGAACTACGTGTCTTTTGAGCATTGAAACAAAGTCGTTGGAGCGATAAGGACCGCTCACACCTATACGACCAAAGCGTTTGTGAAGCGGGAGCGTCAGCCGCGCGGCAGACGCTGCTAATAATATTTATATGTAGCCATGCACACCTACGCGTGACGCGAGAAGGCAACGTCAGCATAGAGGGACGGACGCGACCACATGTTCTACGAAACAGATGGGACACTAAAGAGTATGTGTAACATTGCGTGGAGTATTTGATATCAGAGCTCCATAAACATAAATGTATTTTCTTCTTAGAGTCGCCAACGTTTCTATAAACATTAGTCATATTAAGTAGGCTTTGTCCGAGGCCAACGGGTGGTCTGAATAATTCAAGTATAGTTGGGTCACTAACCACAACTTTATGGCTCAACCACATGTGCTTTGAGAATTGAAACAAAGTTGTTGGAGCGCTTAACATCAGTCCCAGGGCATGTCAAAGACCTATGAATGGTCAACCGGTATTTCCCGAAACCTACAACCTTGGGATCTTCAAGGCTAAGATTGAATAGGCATTTACTGGACCGACATCGTCGACCTCATCGTCGCTTACGAGTACCATCATTCGAGATCGAGGTCAAATGCGGGTTTAGCAGTCATTAATTTAAAAAAAAAAGAACAGACCAACTGTTAAACATATTCCGATCAAAAACATCATTTCATCATCAATACCATCATCAGAATAACTTACCTTGTGAGCATGATGTTGGCTCGAATAGTGTGCTGGTAGACCTTCGGCGTATGACGCCTGCGCTATAGGTAACACCTGGAAACACCAATACATGGTAAATACAACATTAGAATTAATCATTTCCGTCTACTACTCTTTTTTTTATTAAATAAGAAAAGCAGACGAGCAAACGGGCCATCTGATCGTAAGTGGTTACCGTCGGCTATAGACATCTCACCTCACTGTATTATTATTAGAGAGTTTTCGATGCGCTGCTAACCTTGAGGACTTGTTTGGTGAGATGGAGTGCCTCATGTGCCGGTAATTACGCTGGCTCTTTCACCCTTCAAACCAAAACACAATTTCTGCTTTGCGGCAGTAATAGATAAGACCTTATGTCTCTGGTCGTCAGGACTAAACGCTCGGCAGCTGGGATATGTCTCACCTTAGCGCACCTTGCTTGTGAGAACCTGACGTCAGTAGCGAGCGCGTCGTAGAGGGCGCCACCAGGGTCCGTCTCACTGTCTCCACTCGAGCCCTCTTCCATGTATAGCGGCGTTAAGGCTCGAGCCGCTGCACGCCAGGACGATGCGCTTGGTAACTAGAAATTATAAGTAAAAAAAATCTACACTAGCCGCATCTGCAGTGATTTTAAAACGGAATCAGACCGATTTTTCGGTTTTCTAGATTTCTATGGTTATAGCGGAAAGCGGTGTCAAGCGGCGGGAACTCGCGCAAAGCACGGAATCCCAGGTTAGCCCGTATTTTAGAGACTGCGCCTCTAGTCTTTTAATGAACGCTAGACCTTATTTGCTACAAACTCACATCAAAGAAGGAAGTGCTCATCGCGTACTTCCCCACGTTGTCATCGAAGCCCTGCGCAAACGCCAGGTCCACGTGTCCCTGCAGGAACTGTCGCAAGCCGGGTCTGTCCGTCGGCCCCTCGGGCTCCGCCCCGGCGCACATCTGCACGAGCCCCTTTACTAGGGAGCTAACGTCGCGCGCGCAGCCCGCGTCGTCGTCCGCGCTTATGTATACGAACTCCTCGTTCTTTGGTATTGCGAATAGGGATTTGGCACTGGAATTGCAAAGATATTGTGCTATTAATATATATAAATTATAAGCTATTCAATTAAATATTTAGTTTATCATATCTTTCTCCGCCTCTATCTTGGAATTTTAGTGAAAATAAAACGTACCGAAAGCACGGTCCGAAAGTGATCGTGCAGGTTATGCGACGTTGGCGCGGTCGGTACCTGGATGGGTGACCACTAGTGGCATATTTCATCAGAGCTCCTCCGTGCCTCGGAAAGCACGTTAAGCAGTCGGTCCCGGTTGTTGTCGTTCGACAGCAGTCGTTAAGCCATGTCAGATGCCTACGGGCGGCCTGAACAACTCTGACAAATAGGTTGGCCACTAACCATACGATAAGCAAGCAAGCAAGTGAAAATAATTAGAACAAGTCCCAAGCCACATCTTTTCCATGTATTTATAAATAAAAACATGTCTGTTTCTCACTCTAACATGGCTGTTTCTCACTCTCATCTGTAGAAGAAAAATATTTTGTGTATTGATACAACAAAACTAGCGCAGGAGACCTTAGGCTAATATTGTTAGCCACTCTTTATAATGTCAAATTATTTTCTAATTAAAAATTCGTAAGATATTTCCATGGATAGTTTGACAAATTAACAGAGAATGTTATATATTATTTCACTTATATTTACAAGAACTATGTCAAGAACTTCCAACACAAATCTTCAACAGATCATACAAAAATATTAGCCATTTAAAACACTAAATTATATGAACATGGCACTCTTATAATTAATATTGATATGAAGTAAGGTCAACATAGCCCTGTAAGTCTTCTTATCTTATCTTATGATGGGGGGGGGGGGGGGGGGGGATAACCCTAGTGGCACTTCGACCCTCGAGGATCTTTTGTGCCTACCCTATTTTACACACGGGGTAATCTCAGTGTGCAGGTGTCGTTAGTGTTCGAAAAATACGAAAAACTCACTGGTACATGGCAATGCACGGTTTCGACTGTAGTAAGACAGGAACAGGCCAATTTTACCCGACACCTGAATGTGTTTCTAAGAGCTCACACACTTCTTTTCTATTTCTTTAAAACTTACCAAACATTGGTGATAATCCTGGCCTTCCTCAGTATAAAGTACAATTGGTCCTCCACTGCATGCTCAAGCCTCTTCAGGCCAGCGGGGGCCTTCCGGAGAGCGGTCGGGGCCCGTCTGAAGTGGAACAGTAGCCGAGGACAGCAGGAGCGCCCGTGGGTCTCCCAGGCGCCGCCCGCTTTGATGGAAGATAGGGCTTCTGTTACGCGTGGTATGAGCTCTGTTCTATAAGAAAGATATCATATAACACTTGTTATTCTGATAAATGAGTACTTTGTATTATGGAACACTATTGCTCAGTCATTTGTAAAGATATCAGAGTATAACTTAATTTTTTTATTTTGTATGTAGATTTCAGTAATCCAATAAAAACATTGCAGGTGTCTAAATAATTTTGGCTCCAGGTGCACATTGGTTTCATGAGAATGTTTTGCTTCACAAGGTTTTTGGTCAAAAACAAAAAAATATGTAATTAATACAAATCATCAAGACAAATCTTGCACCGCTTCTTTTCTTTCAGCTATAGCACCTTAAGAAGTGGTGGTAGTTCAAAAGACTATAAAAATAAACTTTTATCGTACATATTTGCAATAAAAAAATGGAATTTGAATTACATAATTTTTAAGAGAAATACCTATTATTGTAAAAATTTCAATGAATACATGTACCTATTTACAATTTGTGTATTCCAAACACTAACCTATAGGCATCAATAGCCTTAAAAAGCTGTAGATATCCAAGATCAAACACTGGTGTGGGAGATGAGAGCACTACGATATGGCAGACATGGAACAGCAGAGCAATGGCGCGACAAGACTCTGTTGCCAACTCCCCGGAGGCCACCAGCCAGTTGGCTGCATCAGCATCCTTCTCAGTACTCTTGGAATGTTCGTCTAGGCTCGCGGCGAGCCCTGCCAGGCGGCTGGTGTCGAGGAATGTGACTGCATGGAGGTAGAGCACGCTTCTCCTCTCGTCCCAGTGGCATTCAATGCCATTCTGTAGTTACAAACATCAGAAATAAGCGACAAAGAAAACACCACAAGTGGGACTTGAACCCAAACCTCCGGTGTGGCCGTAGCTGACGCGTTTCCCGATTTCGCTACAGTGGTGACTAAGCCAACCCGTGATTTTTGGTATCACTTACATCCTTATAGGTATCTATAACTACTTATAATTTATAATATAAGGCAGCTTTAATTCTGTAGATTTTGTTTAAGGTTATTTGATAATCCAGTTGGAAATACCACAATAGGTACTTCAACGTTATTTTAAAGTGTATCAAGGATAAAATAGAATATAGTAGGATCTTTAACTTACTTCTTTGCATTGCACAGAAAGCAAAAGCGGGGTGGTTTTGTTTGGGTACCGGTAAGGCGATTTTCCTATAACACCGACCACCACAATGCGTTCTTTGTTGGAGAACTCCGGAATATCGTTTATTGAAAAGACTTTCATCGTGTCTGCATGTTATATTACGATAACATTTATGAAAATATTGGCGGAAAACATCGCAAACAAAACATGAACAACACCACAGAGTCCACAGATTAGAGTATATGTCACATCACAACACAAGGAAAACAATAGTGATACACTATTGTGAAAATCGATATTGTCGATATTATCGAGGTTGGTTCGGATGATGCAAAAGCGTGGAAGATTCTCCTAGATAGCATTGAAATGTGTCACACCAGCATTTTAATGAAGAATTGAAGAGTTGTTTACATCAGATATGGCTGTATGGGTTTAGATCCCTTTGCCTTACAAAAATAAACAGCTGTCTTCTGTCATTATCAGCTGAGGTAACCTTTTGGATGCTTTTGGTTTCGAAATCAAGGTCCACAGGTTTTAGCGGAGATTGTAAATAGAATGGAATGCAAAGAGAAATGTAGTTATCAACCGTAATTCTGTACTATCGGACGCCTTCGCCGTTGCTGCAGTACCGCGTACTTATCGGAGATAAGTTATCGATGATTCAAATCCACATTTATCCATTGAAAACAAGTTTGAATTAGTTTTCGGCAATATGTCTTCGGTGATAGAAGATATTTGTGAGCTACTGGATAGCTACACTGGGAGAGATAAGGTAAAATATGCGGAAGTTATTAGTGTTGATATTTAAATTTGCTCTGGTTTGACCAGTCGGCAATTTTTTGTCCCTGAAATATCGTATAGATAGGACAGGTACTGCTTTATTTATTCAGTTCCGTAATATTTATAGCAACAATAACAAGTTTGGCGGGGTCACAATGTAAACAGGAACCAATTTACACTTTACCTATACAGTGCAGTTTAAATTTATGATAAGGATTAGTTTAGGTTACAAAGATAAGTCGAAGGAGCCCTGCTTCACGTGGCTATTTGTATAGTGGTTGTCATAATGCACCCTAATCTATGTTAGTTGGTCAGCGTTCACTAGGTTTCTGTGAAACTGTTTATTTTTTAACATTTTTCTTTTTGCTAAGGGGCATGGCCCTCCATGCCCATTAGCAACATCCAACCCACTTTCGTTTTTTTCGTAAATTTACTTATATTTACTGACTACGTTAGTGGTGAAGGAAACATTGTGAAGAAACATGCATGACTCAGGAAAAAAATGAGTTTTATGAAGGCATGTGAAAAGTCCACGGGAAAAACAATCAAAGTCACCGCTTACTCTATAATTTTTCCTCCTTCATGGGAAAATCAGCAATCAGTTCTACACCCACATGATATGGCCGGTACCCAAGGTACTCGGTGCAAGGGGAAGCATATGCCCCAACAGTGGGGATGATAATAGACTGCTGATGAAGTATTATGATATCCAGGTATTGATATGGCTATTCTTGTTTCACTTTTGTACTAGCCTTGTTCTGTGTTATAGAAAAATGTCCTCAGTTTTGAAGGAATGTCAAATAAGTAATTGAAGTCTATTAAAATTAAACTTTCGTGTGTCGTAATTTGCATAACAATAACTTAACAATACATTATGTCAAATACACTCAACCGGATTGAACAAAAATCCTCAGTTTCAGAGGGATGTTATTTAAATATTTGAAGTCCGTGAAAATTAATAGACAAATGATCTTTGCTTCTTTTCCCATTGTTTGTTAAGAGAAGCCCATTTTTTTAACATTGACAGATGACAATGATTGGTGTATCATGCATATTCATACATAACTGTGAAACTATCTTATAATAAAGCAAAGAATGAAACAACTTTATGTTACAACTTTTAATAATTTTAAATTAAATTAAATGGCTAATACTTGCGGTTGGTTATACGCTGTCTACGACTTAAATAATATACTGTTTCACGGTATTTTTATTGTATTTTATTAATTACGACCGGTTTCGTTTACACATCTTCAGGTATTTGTTTATAATATAAACAAAAAAATACCGTGAAACAGTATATTATTTAAATCTAATCAAAAATTAAATTAACTTCGTGATTAAAGTTATGAAAAAAATAAACCTACCAAAGTCTAATTTGAGACCTGTTTATTTAATTAGGTAAATACTTAAATAAGTAGTTAACAGAAACACAAGTGCAATTTTAAATTTTACCATCTACATAACTCTACAAATTAAATTAGTTCTTTTATGGAGGGTACAGGCAAAGGCTATTCAGTTTTATAAATAGTTATATGCCTTTACCGCATAAGGCTATATCGTAATTTAGTGTATCCTATTTACACAAATATGATACACTAAATTATACTACTTATTATTACTACTTATTTACTATACTACCACAGTAGTAAAGTAAAGCCAGTAAACAAAATATAAATATGCTCTAATGATTCATGGTTTTTTTAAATGTCCGTAGGTGGTCCGCCTAGCATGCTACACTTGCAAGTTATACGGGTGTGTGAGAGGGGAGAAGCCGTGGCAGGCGGCGGGCTCGCGGCTGTCCGGTGCGCGGCTGATGCTGCGGCTCTTCGACGACATACCCATGATCCGACACACGTACCACTACGGTCTCGGGAGACATGTGAGTGGCAAAAATAAAAATAAAAAATTCATTTCATTTCATTTGGACTAGCATATGTAGTTTGGATAGATTCAAATACTTATTTGCAAAACTATATGTATACAGTTTCCCAGAAAGTATGGACCGAATAGGGTAACACCTGAGGTCATTACCAGTCCATATAGCCCACACCATATAACCCCACATGTGGTTATCCACTTCTGAATGGTTCAAAAGTTATTTAAATTTTTGTAATTTTATCTAAAATGACCTAGTGAACCCACAAAAATAATAATTAATAAAATATCAGAGATTTGGCAGGTGTTTCCATTCTAAGAATTATTTTTATAATATCCTAGCATCTACTAAAAATAATTCATGATTTTCCTTTTAAAACCTCCGGAAAATTTACCCAAATTTAAAATAATAGCCACCGAAAAAAACCCGGCTAAGTGCGAATCAAACTGATCGCGGTGCGCACCAAGTGATCCTCAGAAGAAAAGTATTTCGTTTTGAAAAAAATTATGTTTATTTTATTTCCAGTTACCACAGGTTTATATGGACCTCATCACTATCCATCACTATCACCCTGTTACATATAAATTATTAAAATCTTTAAAAAAATATATCGAGATGACTTACAATTTTTCTATACACTTTGATCTCCTGATTCCTAAACTCCCCAACTATTTACTATTTAACTCTTTTTACCAACAGGAATCGTCCCGAATAGCAGCAGCACTAGGAGTACTAGCCAACATGGTGGACCAGGTGTTCCTGCCAGTGGAGAAGGCTTGCTGGCTGCAGGAGGTGGGCGTACTGCGACTGTCAGAGACCACCGCCAATCGTCTGGACACTGTCAGCACCGCGCTGTGGGCTGTCAGCCTGTACATCTCACTTCTGCAGTAAGTGCCAATATGGTCATCATCATTAGCGTCGCTCCATCTAGCAGGACTAATGCCTAATCGCTTTCTCCACTCCAGAACTCGTCTGCCGTCTTTCTGGTCAGCCAATATACCTGCACGTAAACTTGGTAATCATGCACGGCTTGCACCTTCAAACCGGTTAAGCTCTGTCATTTCTAAAGATATCGGAATGATTATTTCATCGTTTATTTTATTTTTACTTTTACCAAAGTATAGATTTTTTTAAAGTCAGGATAGAGCTTATTTTCAATGGTGTCTCATTCTACAACATAGTGAAATAGACATTTTTCAAGTGTTAAAATTATTGGAAACCAGAAATCCTTATTTCATTCAAAGTTTAAAGGCACTTTTTGAACATGCATTCTAAAAAATGTGGTAATTGTCCCCGAGACCTTTGAACATATCCCGATATTTTCTGTCTGATATTATATCGCACCGCACACCAATTCCCAATTTCCACACCACCAATTCCTCCGCAGAACAATCCGCCTCATCAGACAACTATGGTGGAGCCGAGACTGTCTCCAGCACTCGTCGGAGAACGGCGGCTCCGAGGCCAAAGCCAACTTGGACGTGAGACTGGCTCTCCAGGCCGTAGTCGCCGGCAAGCTGTGTCTGGACATCACTCATGCCGTCTCATGTTTGCCTGCGGGCTGTCTGTGGGGCGAGAAAATAGGCAATACGGCAGTCGCCGCCATCGCCACTACGTCTTCCATCGTCGGTATTGCTATGTACTTCGCTAGGAAACGGCTCTTGAAATAGGTTGCTGCTTTAGGGTTTTGGGAATTAACTAATTTTGAGCTTAGGTTGGATTTCTAGGGACATTGCACATTTAATTTGAAGCGACAATGGCTCAAAGACTAGGTCACAATACTGCGGCGCAAACGTCGCCGGATCGAATCTAACTTTGGACCATTTTTAGCCTAGTTTTTTTTATTAAATAAGGAGAGCAGATGAGCAAACGGGCCGTCTGATGGTAAATGGTCACCGTCGCCCATAGGGCTTATTCCCATTTGGTCACTCGTAGGAGTTGAAGAGCTCGTAGCCTAGTTTTGAGTACGGTCCGAAAGTGATCATGCAGGTTAAGCGACGTTGGCGCGGTCGGTACCTGGATGGGTGACCGCTAGTGGCATTTCATCTGAGCTCCTCCGTGCTTCGGAGAGCACGTTAAGCAGTCGGTCCCGGTTGTTGTCGTTCGACAGCAGTCGTTAAGCCATGTCAGAGGCCTACGGGCGGCCTGAACAACTCTGACAAATAGGTTGGCCACTAACCATACGATAAGCAAGCAAGCAACTCGTAGGAGTGCGTCTCAAATCGGCAACGCTCATCTTTGGTGGACAGGCTCCTTTAGGTTGCAAATTCCATGTGCAGTCTCTCAAAACCTTCGCTCAAGTTAAAATAGCGATTGTAGAAATGAATGGTGATTAGTAGGGAAACAAATCACGGTTGTGAATTGTTTTGTGAGATTATTGTATGGGTTTTACTTGACAAGTGTATGAAGGAATAGTTTTCGGGTACTTGACTACACGTATAAGTTTTGTAATATGATAATTCAAGGACGGACGCGGTAGTACCTATTACACAGGTGTTAACGAAAAGATTCGTCATTTTATCTTATGTTACACTCATGAATAATTTTGGACCTCAGAAGCATTAAACTGTGTGCCATAACCAATTTTACGAATGAGAAAATTCTGTATTAAAATTAGTCATGATTGAACTTTGATTAAGAGCCGGTAACAGGCCAGGCAATCGAGCGAAATTGCGTTTTTGACAAATGTGTGCGTGACGCCGCACACATGCGGAGCCGGTCGCGCGCGCACCAGAATGGAATGTCGTATGTGATTTTTTTCAGAAGTCAGCGTGATGTAGGTATAAGATGTATTATATTCATAATAGTTTGATGTCAATACGAATAAAATAGGATAAAACGATAAATAACACTGTAAACGGAATTTTATTAAAAGCACAACTGATAACTAATTGATGTTTGATGTACTTTACTCGTTAAAATTGGTAAACGAATTCTTAAAGTTTTTAAATTATTTATTAAAGAAACTTCTGATTATAATTTGTCACATTACCCAAGAAACCGACAATGGTAGAAAGGCATTTACAGTATTATGCTTCTGAGGTCCAGAATTTTCCTAGATATTCTAAAAAAAATTGGACTTGTCATACATAAAAATTTCTAGGTAATTCAAGGTCACTTTTTGTAGAATAATACAAAAAAAAAAGATAGTCGGTTGCGTTTTCGCGAAATTTTTTTATTATTTAATATTTGTGAGTTGAACTCAATCTAAGGTGTTGTCGAATGATTAATTAATTACAAATCATATGGTCAATGTGAAAAGTATTATAAAAAATGTATAGTAACTTGGTACCCACAATACTATACTTATATGCTCAGTAGTGAGCGTCGGTGTCACAGTGGCTAGGACACGGGACTCCGATGCGGGAGGTCCAGGTTCGAAACCATGCAGTGCCATGTACCAATGAGTTTTTCGTATTTTTCGAAGACTTACGTACATTTACCGGCTGCTCTAACGGTGAAGGAAAACATCGTGAGGAAACCTGCACACTGAGATAACCAGTGTGTAAATGGGGTAGGCACAAAAGATCCTCAAGGATCGAAGTACCGCTAGGTTATTCCCGGTCCCCTATCATAAGATACATGCTTAGTAAAGCATAGCTTTACACAGACGTTTAAACAGGTATATTTTTTATATATTTTTTTACGGTAAGATTTATCTACTTATTTCACGAAATAAATTGTATTTAAAATACAAATGACAATTATAATTATGGCATGATAATTACGAACGAATTGTTTTAGTTTTTAGTGGTTATTACTTCATTATAAATAACAATACTTGTTTAACATTAAAAAAGTAAACAATTGTTTGTTGTGCAATGGACATTGAACTCGCGTTACTTACCTGATTGTAAATATGACTATAACATGATTAAGAATAAGAATTATATAACGAAAGTACTTTGATTATTGCATTTTATTTTTTTAGTACGTATATCTAAAACACAGGGTGTAATTACTTGTCTGTGTCGATTTATTGACAGAGGATGATATAAAATACTTGTATTTACTTTTGCAACAACTTCTATGAACGTCTTAGAAAACAGCAACAAAATTACGACAAATTAATTGTTCTTCTATCGCCTAGGTTGCCTGGTAGAGATCGCTCTGAGCGATAAGGCCGCCTTTGTACACTTATTCTATGTTTCCTTTCCTATGTAAATTTCTCGTGTGCAATAAAGTATTAATATATCTATCGTACAAAATTACTAGCAGTAAGTAATTAAGAAAGACAGAATAGACAAGAAGTCGTAATTTACTTCAATTAATTGTGTAATTCTTTAAACCTCTGTCAGTGATCAATTCTCATAATTTACTACACCTGTATAAGATAAATCCAAAAAGATAAGCATTATATAACATTCGTGTAATAATTTCTAATCTAGCAAAAAACAGAAGTAGGTACAGCCAAAGTCAAGTATCAATATGTGGATTAGACCTAAGGATCTGATTTTGTTGAAAAACGCCTCTTTAAAAATCGTGACATGTTACACAAAGATTCCGTATCACACACCGGTGTGGTTTTGTAGCTTAATTTTACACTTAAAGATAATTAACATTGACTATTTTTTGTTTTATAAATAACAAATTAAGAAATAGGCGACTTACTAGTACTACACCTACACTAGTACACCGCAGAGCAAGTATGGAAAAAAAATGCCGGTAATAAAAAATAAAAACAAAATATATGTTATGACTTTTGATGCATGTTGTATGCATCAAAACTCGTAACTAAAATACTATAAAAGTAAAAACTTTCAGTTTAGTTTTCGAGAAAAATAATAATAAGTGAAAATTCACCTGAAATCAGTTTTCATACATTGTATGGAGGAAAAATAAAAGTGTCCTGTTTCAAACGAAAAAGATATATTCTTTAGAAACCAAAATTATAAACTATAGCTGTTGCCCGCGACTTCGTTCGCGTCATATAGCCTATGTCACCCGGGGATAGTGTAGCTTCCCAACGGTGAAAGAATTTTTCAAATCGGTCCAGTAGTTTCGGAGCCTATTCAATTCAAACAAACAAACAAAAAATCAAACCTTTCCTCTTTATAATATTGTTATAGATATCTGCGTAGTAGTAGTAAAATGACAATGTCTATAGTTCATCTATGTTGCTTGCCTAAAGCACCCAAAAAACCACAAATTGGATTCAGCGTCCAATGACTGGCGACATAATGTTCCAATGGAACACTAGACGAAGATACGATTTTAAATCGCAAAGTACACATCCAAAGTCATAAACAGTACAGTAGGTATCTTATCAGAATAATTTGATAACATTTGTTTTTTTAGTTTTCGTCGGCGATACCTTAGTCCCTATAATCTAGTGATAGAAGGAAGGTTAATACTATGGAGGTAGTTGATGAATTTTGCGATTTGTTGCAGTCGCACGCCAACCGAGATAAGGTATGTGAAGTTTGTTGGTTTATTTTGATTTGACATACAATTATTCGTGGCACTCCATTCAGTTTTGTCTACCACGGAATTGTATAGATATCCATGCATTTTGTTTTACGTGAATACGTCTGTAGCTTCGGTTCTGGGATTTATTTATGAAAACAGATCGTAAAATGGCTGTATAGTAGCTATATAAGGTGTAACAAAATCACACTTTGAATCTCTTTCATAGCGATTCAGTACCAATAACTACAAGTGCAGTTTATGAAAAATCTCCAAAGCTATCAAAGAGTCAATGACGTATTCACGTATGTTATAATAAATCGTATGGAAACATCATTGCGGTTTGAAGTCGATGTATGTAACGTTGCCATTATATAAATTCCTAGTCTTTAAAATCTCTTTCATTTCTTTAAACATCCTGTACTAAATGTAGGTAGTATGCCTGGCGAGCTACGCGCTGAAGCTATGGGGCTCGACCTCCCAGAAGACGTATCTGATGAACGCGAGCGCGAGGCTGGCCGGCGCGCGCGCATGTCTCAGGCTGTTCGACGACGCGGCCGTGCTCAGGAATATGATCAATTATGGACTTGGGAAACAGGTAACATTGCATTTTTACTTGCTGATTGATTGTGTGCGCACGGTCAAAGATTATGATAAAATGATGCAAAACCAAAAGGGGATCATGGCTTTATTCGACTTTATAATAAAGCATAGGAAAATACAATATAGATGACAACAGAACTGAATGACAATTGCCACCTTCTTTCTCTATATTACTGCACACTGAGACAATATCAGATTATTTTTGCGCATGCTATTATAACAGGAGGAACTGAAAATACAGGGCCCCAAGGACAGTGTTCCGTTCAACGGGAGATCCCGGAGTCCTCTGATATAAAATAGAATAGAAAACGTTTATTTAACACAGCACACACACACACTCACAAATTAACAACACATAAAATAAAGGAAAAAATGTAACTAATACAAAAGTGGACTTTGGAGTTTGCACTCCAAAGTCCACTTTTGTATTTGTTACATTTTTTCCATTTGCATTTGCATGCTGCAGCATCAAACAGAGCCTAGCTCGGCCTAGTGTTATATTCGCGAGGATGGCGTCGATATATGAACCGCCGGAAAGACGGGTAACATTTGATTTCCCCCCGTTTCCAAAGAAAAATGTGTCTTGTATTATTTAATACCCCCCTTACACCTGTACTGTACTTACTACCTGTAGAGTGATATGACCTTATATTTTTTCTCTGCAATATTTCCTCCAACACCGCAAATTCGGGTCTGAAATCGAATTCAAAATATACAAAACTCAGTGTTCAAAATGACAGCTTGCCTTTTCTTCTAGGAAGGTCCAATATGGGGCGCCCTAGGCGTTGCAGGCAGCGTATGTACCCTCACGTACTTGCAGGCTGAGAAGCTGATCTTCCTCGTAGACACGGGGACCCTCGCCGTGTCCAAAGATGCGGAGTTTAGCATCAGGACAGTGCACAAACTGTTCTGGTCTTTGTATGCTTTCGTTGGGTTTATAAGGTAAGTCCCATCCGCAGATGGCCTTTAACAAGAAAAAAAAAGGGAACCTTAACGAAAAAGTAAACCTAAAACCCCCCCTCCGTTAAGGTTTCGTCGAGACGGGAGGAGGGATTATAAGGTTTCGGCGACTATGGATTTCGGGAGGGCGTTTGTACACTCCCAAGTATTATGGTATTAGCATGGATTAAGAGGCGTCCCCTTTAGGGACACTGATAGGTATATTTCTTAGTCCTGTTTGCTCCTAGCTGTATTACGTAGCTAGGTAGGCACGTGACACGATTTAAGTGCTTTACACGTAGATCTTGTCAGTCTATTGACGAGATAACGTCATCTAATTCCATCTACTGGATCTATATAAGAGCTAAACTAGGCAGATATATAGACTTAATCTAGTTTCCAAATGGAAAGAGATCGTGAAAGTGTAAAAATCCATCAAAATGCTGTTAGATCCTGATGCCAAGTGTCCTTGTCGTATGTGGCGTACGAGCGTTAGTTAGCCGGTTAGTGGCCAACGTATTGTGAGAGTTATTCAGGCCGCCCGTAGGCTTCTGACGTGGCTTTTTAACGATGGTCAGTTGTTGTAACCCCGCTGCTTGTCCCCGCGCCCGACGTTGCTTAACTTGTACGATCACTTTCTGACCATGCTCGGACCTATGCTAAGGTTGTGTGGGCACTGAGTCTGGCCCGATTCGACATTTTGCCTGATGGATTTCTTGTTATTCTTTTTTATGAAAATACACAGGGTATTTATTTCCATAAATGGTGTGCGCGCCACTGCATTAGGGTAATAACATCAGCCATCACCCTGTTTCCTTTGATACTTTCTGGAACACCATGATATTTTTTAACATCAACTCCACAGATCGATCCGAGCACTCCACCTAGCAGCCATCAAGCTGAAATCTCCTCAACGCACCAAATGCGCCCCCGCGCGGTTCACGCAGGCCACCCTGACGTCCACCAAACTCATTTTGGACACGATCCACGCTGTCAGCTGGCTGCCTCCCGGCTGGCTTTGGGGCAGTGCCCTCTCCACACCCAAGGCTGGCGGCATTGCCACTGCAGCCGCCGTGCTCGGACTAGTCATACATTTTAATGGGAAGAGGCTCGTGTGATGGTGAAAGCAGTGTGTAGCGCTGTCGTGGTTTTTTAAAGACATTTCAGTTCATCCGGGTCTAAGAGCAGGAAGCCAATTCTCGCAGAGTTCGACATACAAAAGTCGAGCGGTACGAACGTCTTGTCACGCTCACATACAATGTGAGCGAATGAGATAGGACTAATGTCGAATTCGATATTCCACCTGCGAGAATCGCCGTCCAGGACCTTAGAATAAGGATTTACGTAGAAAACAATTCTAGGTCTATGGTCAGGGCTTCATTCTCATAAAGTTAAAATTTTGTTCATTTTGTTCCCAAGTGATGCCAAGTTGACAGTAAATGCGAGATTACATATAGTCGTTGACCGAATCGGAGACCGACCTCCGGTAGACGACTTACGACTTACTTACTTATTGATTTAAGTATAATAATGTATGCAATGTTGAATAAATGTTTTTTCTTTCTTTCTTTCTTTCTTACGGTCACCGACCGCCTTTGTTTACCGCATGTGAGTCCACTCACATGGTCGTTGGCCGAAGTCTTCCAACGTTATCCGCTCGATCACAACCTAGTGACAATTTGACGTTCGCCGAATGCGGTCATCGACTGTTAATACACATATAGCCGATGGCTGCCTGCCGCCCAGACGATCGGAAACAACTATATATAAACGCGGCGTAAAAATTGAAATTGAAAACGTTTATTTAGCGCTGTAAACACCAGAATATAGAACACAATACAGAAGTATACAAAGTTTAATACATGCAGCACAAAACATCTGGTGTGTGTGGTACAGTGCCAAAAAGGGTACACCAGCCCAGCATAATACTGAGGCAAGCCACAGCGCTGATTTTCAGCTGACCCTCAGTGACTGCACGGACGAAGAAAGCAACAGTGTGTGCGTGTTGTGTTGTATGAATGAGGATATTAGTGTGTATGTGACGTACTGAGTGTGTGGGAGGGTGATGGCATGGTGCGGGTGTATTTACATGGTATTATGTGTGTGGCTGCTTGAGTATTGTGTTAACAGTAAGATTGGCCAATGACCGTTTGTGTCGACGAACTTCGATGGATGGTGGTCAACTTGGCATCGGGGAAGCCCTAATGCCTTTAGGCTTTATGCAGCGATTTGGAAACGGAATTGCACCGAATCAATAGAAATCTATTTTCCGGTTTTGCAGATTTCTATGGGTGCGGTCCGATTCCGGTTCAAAATCGCTGCAAAGGTGTAAAGGTCGAATTATTTCAGCGGTTGAAGTGCCGCGGAAATTTAAAAATCGTTACATACTGTGATATATGTAGGGTAGATAATTATAAGTTCCATTCATTCATTCCTCAATAGACGTTGATAAGCTACACAAGTTTGTTTCATTGAAGAGCCTTCCCTTAGGAGTCCTGTGGGATATATATCACATACGAAACTTTGTACTTTCGCGCACGCCGGCACCGACAGTGGTTCTACCGCTGGATATAAATCGACCTTAACAGATATCGTCTGGACAGATAATTTTGACTTAGTAACAAAGAATGTGTAATTAGCTAATTTTAAAGTTCGTATTATTACAACGCTCACTAGTTTATTCTGACAGAAATTTTAGTAAACTATTTCATATCTTCACACTATACTGTCGCTAATCTCTTTAATGTCCAATTAACTTCAGAGGTCGCCTGGAAGAGATCGTTTTAAGCGATAAGGCCCGCCATTGTACATATCGTGCTACTATTCTTGTAGTTTTTACTGTTCCTGTATTTGTGTACAATAAAGTGTTACATCTAAACTTGAGATGTAGTTGTAAAACCGGAAAAAAGATGTTCCAGCCATATCCACAAGTATTTACTATCTGTTATTTAGATAGATATGCTATCATAGTGGTATGTGTGATACCTTGTGCTATTATCTTGTTTTGTTTTCACATTATTGATCGATCGTCTTGTAAATATATTGTGTAAGTGAACTCGTTATAAATTATTTCGTTATGTAATGTAGACATAGGATAGAAAGTTTTTATTTGATCAACACTTTACAACACTAAAAAGAATGCTGCAGTGTAACCTTTTTTTTTTTCTTTTTTTTTTCGTACTGATAAAAATATACTCCTAAATGCACTCCAGCCTAGAGGAGGACTTAAAAACTACTATAAGAAGCGACTGCCTAAGAGCACCCAGGTGGGTACGGACCTCGGCTTAGGACGTCGCTGGGGAGGGAAGGGTCGGGGAGAAGCGGCCTGGAATACGCCGATAGCGCGTGTAAGCGCCAGAAGCGGGTCGCCGCCCGCGCCGGCGCGGGCGTGCAGTGTAACCAGGGCCGGATTATCCATTAGGCAGTATAGACAACTGCCTATTGGGCCTGGAGAAATAAAAATACTTTCTTTGTAAATTTTTTCTATAAGAAAACCCAATGACAATTATTGCCTTGGTTTTGCATGATGTATTTTTATTATTTGATCCATCTTTTTTGTTTTAAATAGGGAGATGGTATGCTTACTATACCTACGTAATGTAGGTAGTAAAAAAACCGTATGGGCAAAATTGAGTTAAGGTAGAAAATAATATTTTTAGGTTAGAAAAGAGTAGAGGGGCCCCGAGACATGCATTGCCCGACATGCTTAATGCGGCCCTGAATGTAACGCTAAAAAGAGAGGGTAGACTCGTGATAGAGAAAGTTATCGCGTTGGTATAGCGCTTTCAGTTTAGCACGTAATCGCATGATAAATTATAATTACGGATTACTCACTGATGGACTTCGGAAGTCATTAAAGGAACGCGCTCACCGGGAGCATTCATTTCGTGAACGAGCATTTGTTGTGCAAGCGTTTGCTTGCGTAGCAAACTCTTGCGAACCAAACATTTGGGGAGTACGTTGAATCGAATAATCATCATCATCAGCAGCCTATTAATGTCCTCACTGTTGGGGCACAGGCCTCCCCTTGTACAAGGGAGTACGGGCTATAATCCACCGAGCGGGCCCAGTGCTGACTGGTGGATTTCACACGCCTTCGGATTAATTTCCTCAGATATTTAGGTTTCCTCACGATGTTTTCCTTCATCGTTTTAATCAAATTTTAAACCTTCGGTTCCGACTCCGGTGCCGGTAAAACCACCTCCGTATCATCCCTGGTTTTGAGAACGGTAATAGCTACCCAGGCCTCTAACTCAGCATAATGTGTATAGCAATCACTCGAAGAAAACCGGTGGTTGATTAAAACATTGGATATATAAATGGTTTTTATTTATATTCGTATAAAAAGTGACATTGCATTATTGAGCAAGCTTGACAAATATATCTGTACAAATTGTACAAAATTACAAATACCGAAAGCAGTCAACAAAAATATAACCCGTCGGAAATATCTGTGGACTTGGCGTAGCCATTACGACATGTCTCGTTCAATCAAATAGGCATGGACACATGTGTGAGCGTAATGAATGTAATAATCTTATCTATCATATGAATAAGGCAAACGGAACGCCGGGAATAACCCCAGCGGCATTTTTTTTTTCGTACTGATAATTGCTGTTGGTCCTAATGACCTTTACAGCTTCACCGGGGTTTTTGGGGCGAGCGCTAAGTGCGCTCCAGCCAGGAGGAGGACTTAAAAACTACTATAAGAAGCGACTGCCTAAGGGCACCCAGGTGGGTACGGACCTCGGCTTAGGACGTCGCTGGGGAGGGAGGGAGAAGCGGCCTGGAATATGCCGGTAGCGCGTGTAAGCGCCAGAAGCGGGTCGCCGCCCGTGCCGACGCGGTCGGTATGTAGGTGCTGTGTGTGAACTACTATCGGGTGGGCGGCACTTCGACCCTTGAGGATCTTTTGTGCTACCCCATTTTACACACTGGTCATCTCAGTGTGCAGGTTTACTCACGATGTTTTCCTTCACCGTTAGAGCAGTCGATAAATGTACGTAAGTCTTCCAAAAATACCAAAAACTCATTAGTATGGCACTGCACGATGTCGAACCCGGACCTCCCTCCTCCGCATGGGAGTCCGGTGCCCCAGCCACTGTGCCCTGACGCTCACGAGCGTAATAAATGTAATAATACATTCCATAGCCGCTTCCCTTTCAATATCGAATGCTCCAGAAGACCCCACTCAGGTCCACACATATTTCCGACGGGTTATAACATATTGTAGATTCTACCGTTAACAGTACGCACTTTTTTATGTGCTGCAAGATAACCTGCAAAATTAGTTACAAGAGCTGGTTTTGGTATTAAAGCTAACACAAATATATATTTTTTAATAAAGGTGTACAGGGTGTAACATTAAGAACGGTCAGTATGGGATAGTCTGAAACTATAAGACATACGAAGATCTGTTCTTAGGAACCATGTCATCAATTTTAGTAACAAGAAAAACTGTATTCATACATTTTTTTAAAAACTGTACTCAGCCTGGGAATCGAACCCAGTTGTTTTGAAAAAAAATCCAACACTATTTCTATTTAGATATCGATTACGTTAAGGATGAAGTGTACAAAACAAGCTACGACACAATTGAAGACCTAGAGACCAGCAGCCATAGAGACAATTTTAACGCAAATTCACCACCTGAAGATACAAAATTCAATAGTAAGATCGTTACCTAAACGAGTTGAATGTTGTATTTTACAAAATGGTAGTCATTTCGAACACCTACTAAAATAAATTAAAACATATGGAAACAATGCGTTTTATTAATTTTAAACATCACGTTTCATACTAACATTTATTCCTTAAGACCTACACAATCGATATCTAAATAGAAATAGTGTTGGATTTTTTTTTCAAAACAACCGGGTTCGATTCCCAGGCTGAGTACAGGTTTTTTTTAAAATGTATGAATACAGTGTTTCTTGTTACTAAAATTGATGACATGGTTCCTAAGAACAGATCTTCGTATGTCTTATAGTTTCAGACTTTCCCATACTGACCGTTCTTAATGTTACACCCTGTATACTATATTTTACATTTCTGAGGACAACTAAATATATGGCGAATTTTTGGCGTATAATATAGCTACCTACCTACTTACGTTACAATCATACAAAAAATAGATAACCTCTACAGTCATTAAATTTAGTCTTTTTTTATTTT
This sequence comes from Hofmannophila pseudospretella, assembly GCA_947369225.1. Classification (NCBI taxonomy): domain Eukaryota; kingdom Metazoa; phylum Arthropoda; class Insecta; order Lepidoptera; family Oecophoridae; genus Hofmannophila; species Hofmannophila pseudospretella. Next base: position 2,442,812 of record OX376321.1, on the reverse strand, counting down.
TTTCCTACATATTGGCTTAGATTCCGGGGCGGAGGCCAAATCTAAACCTAAATGAAGCTGTCACGCGGCTCACTCATATACCCGGGTCGGCTGATAAGTCCCGGGCCTTATAATGAATTTAAAAAAAAAAACTCAACTTAATCTCCAGAAAGGCTAATACATTTATCATAACGGTGTTCAAATTTAATTAAACCATCTCTATAATGTAATTCGTCGAGCTCCTCAAAATAGTTGTCAATAATCTCCTCGTTGCTTTGAAATCTTTGTCTTCCAAGGAATTTTTTGAGGTTAGGGAATAGGTGGTAGTCACTGGGTGGTAAATCTGGCGAATAAGGTGGATGTTCAAGCAATTCGAACTTTAATTCGTAGATTTTTCGTAGATGGAGCATTGACATGGTGAAACAAGATTTTTTTCGCCAAATGAGGTCGTTGTTTCTTTACCTCATCGCTCAAACGTTGCAGTAAACTTGCGTAGTACTCACCAGTAATACTTTTACCCTTTTCCAGGTAATCAATAAAAATAATTCCCTTTGCATCCCAGAAAACTCGCCATAACCTAACCTTGTTAGCAGACAAAGTTGACTGCCTTTTTTGGAGCTGGTTCATCCGGCGCAATCTACTGTTTTTACTGGAATTTGGTTTCTGGAGTGTAGTGGTGAATCCATAGTTACAAGCCGTCTCAAAAATTCTTTGGGATTTTTACGGTAGAGCTCCAAATTCTTAATTGAAATAGTTTTCCGGTGCAACATTTGGTCAGGTGTCAACAAACGCGGCACCCACCTCGCACAGACCTTTTGGAAGCCCAAAATATTAGATAAAATATTACCTGCACGTTCTTTTGATATGTTTACAGACTCTGCTATCTCGAACAACTTCAATCTGCGGTCTTCCAGGACTATTCGATGTATTTTTTCAACGATTTCAGGAGTTGTCACTTCCACAGGGCGTCCAGAGCGAGGCTCATCACTCGTGCTCGTCCGTTCCATTTTAAACTCTGCAACCTACCTTTTAACCATTGAATATCACGGTGCAGAGACACTGAGTGTGCTGTCCATTTTCTCCTTGATTTCTTTAGGCGTTAAACCCTTCAAATGGAAGTATTTGATTACTGCTCGTTTTTCCATGTCTTCCAAATATTTTTTTAAACTCTAAAATCGTTTTGATTAAAATGCTGTCAATCAAACACTAACCAAGCTACTGACCTGAAACTTTAGGCATAAGCTAGTCAGGGATAGTACTATGCAATGCTAGCGTATAACTGCCCTAGTGGCGCCATCTCTGTGTTGGGCCCGGGATTTATCAGCCGACCTTCGTACTGGACTGTACGCGTGAGCGGGAGGTTTCGTTTAACGATCATCTGTCATCACTAAAGGCGGCCACCCGGGAATTTATGCCGTTGTACAGTCGACCACAAGCTATAGTATACCATCTGTCAAAAACCTTCGATTAAACTCAATCATATGCCTGCACAATAAGATAAATTTCAATTCAATTTTTGACGTTTTGGGTATGTTGACCTGTGGTCGACTGTACAGTTGACAAGACGTCAGGCTATATACCCTTTAGTACTTTGTCACTTTAATTTATTTGACACATTCAATACATTCATACGAATGTCAAGGAATGATAACAAAAACTTATTGCGACAGGGTTCTATAGAGTATTGCTTGATGTGTCTTCCACTCTTCATATATACCACTTTACATAATGTACATAAACCAGTCTTAAATTCGATCACAGATATCCGCTACCCCTTTGGGGCACTTTCCAACTCTATCTTAAAGCATCCCATCTTCGCCCCGGGGTAGAGCCTCATAGCCAGGCGGGGCAGCCGCCGCGGTTGGGGCTGTCTGCCCCACGGCAGCACGTCGTGGGTCGAATATCCGCTACCCCTCTGGGGCACTTTCCAATTCTTCCTTGAAGTATTTCTCCGCCACGGGGTAGAGCCTCATGGCCAGGCGGGGCAGCCGCCGCGGGTGGGGCTGCCTGCCCCAGGGCAGCACGTCGGGGGTCGAACCCAGGACCGCGGCGCAGGACGTCTCATAAGCGCGGACTGCGCTCTCGGAGCCCGGGGTCACGATGCATTGGGCCAAGCGGCAGAGGAGGCGGTGTCTGGAATTGAGTGTTGTGTTAGGCTGGGACTACATACGCCGGTTCGGTTCCGTGCAGCTAATCACAAGCGTTCCGCCCTCCCCCCACTTGAAGTCAGCGCCTCGTGATTGGCTGCAGCGAACCGAACAGGCGCTGGAACCGGCGCATGTAGTCCAGGCCCTAGACCCCTAGCTAAAATATACCATCTGTCAAAAATCTTCGATTAAATCTCAACCTTATGGTTTTTCCTATCTATACAAAATGATATATGACGCAAAAAGACGAACAGAGCGTGGGAGTGAGACTTAATATAAATACGACACATGAGAAAAAGAGACAACAAATAAATTGACATAGGACCGTTTTTTTTGACATAAGTAATTATTTAAGCTTAGAAAATTACGTCATTTGAAGTTAATTTCTTGGTCTTGCTGTTAGTATGTCAAAGATCCGACACAGATGATAGATTAGGTTAGAAGGCTAAGACGAGAGCGAGCGTAGCAACTACGAAATTTTGGTGCAGATGATGGATTAGGTTAGAAGGTAAGGCCGGGATCGAGCGAAGCGAGTTTGAAATTTTGGCGTCGATCTGACTAGACTAGATTAGATAGATAGATAGAAACACTTTATTGTACACAAAAACAGGAAAAGTAAAAATTAGTTTGGTAGAAGGCTACGTCGGGATGATGAATTAGATTAGAAGGCTAGGGCGTGCGTCTTGCGGCGCCCCCTGAATCCCCTAAATAAATCTAAACAACTCACTGCGGCGTGGGGCTGCCCGTGTCAGCCTGTAGGGTCACCACCCGCAGCAGTGAGCGGCGCGGCTCGCCCCCCCACCGCGCGAGGAGGCTGCACGCCGCGCCCGCACACTCCCCCCTCTCGCCCTCGCCGGCGCACTCCCGCGCAACACGACACGCGAAGCAAATCCAAACTGCTACGATGGCTTCGTTTTCGATACTGAAACAAACGGTTTATTTAAAGAGAGTAAACGGACCACCTGATGATCACCGTCGCCTATAGACATTATTAGAGAGTTTTCGATGCCTGCTAATCAGGTAAAGGAATCAATCAAATAAAAAAAAAACAATCATCACAATCAATTCATCTCAATCTGCACTAAGGTTCATTCGCGGATCGTTACCAATAACCGAAGACTCAAGACCCGAAGCCCTTGTAGGTACGCGCTATGTGAGGACAAGGATGACGTAACGTCAGGGAAAAGGGAAGATCTTCCACCAGGCGGGGTGTTGTGCCTGGTGACCATATGTCCTGGTCTAACTATGGATGTTTGGAACTCGTGTATATATACGAAGTCCCAGGAAAATTTCAATAGCGCGGTCTACACCAATGTGAGTAGGTACTTATTCGTAGTGGCGCGTCGTGCGTCGCCCCACTCTTTCTAACACTCGAAATCTTGTTACGTCCCCTAGGGGGCGTGGGAAGCCTGTTCCAGGGCGTGATGCCCTCTACAGGGGTGTCTATCGCCACCCGTAACTACGGGTGGGGCGTTAGGGTGCCGTAGGCATGTCAATGCCGTAGGCGTGGTCAGTTCAGTGGGTTGTGGCTTTTCTAAAAACTTTCTAAAAACTCACGCACAGTACATAAATTTTCAAGATTCACTCACAAGTTGACGTTAGCAGCGAGTAAGGCAAGCAGCGCGGTCCGTAGCGCGTGATACGGCTGCGGGTGAGTCCGCGCGAGCCCGTACGCGGCGTGCAGCCGGGTGCGCGCCACCAGCGGCGCCGCGTCCGTCCAGTGGCACGCCCTCCACCGGTGACATATCTCCACCCAGCCCACGGTTTCTGTGACACGATTGAATACGTACCGATTTGGCAGGATCCAATGCAGGATCCTGCTAAAAGGACAGGAACGTTTAGCAGAACGTCCTGCATGCAGGACGCGCAGTACATTCGACTACGTCCTGTCACTTTTAAGAGATCAGAACCGATAACTCTTCACACGCTCCGATTTTTGACTTTGATCCCGCCCCTTGCCCATGTCCTTGACCTTTAGGGGGCAAACATGTAATAATCTATAGATTTTAATTATTGATGAGGGATCGGGAGGGGCGAGCTCCCTTTCCCCCACTACACCCCCGAGGATTAGGCCATGGTACCCACCTCTGTGCGCGAGGAGCGCCCGCGCAGCCGCGTCCCCGAGCGCGGCGAAGTATTCAAACGATGTGAGCACGCCCGCCGCGGTCAGGCACGCGCCGGCCAGCCGGGGAGACGCACATTGCACCCACTTCATCCACACCTGGACACGCAAAAAAATTTGTTATAAATCGCGCAGTCAGATTTGAGGCTACACAGTACTCACTCACACAGATACTCCAAGGTCTTGGAAACCACTGGTCTTATTTTTATCAGACTTAGGTAAGAACACTCTCAACAAAATTCTATAATGAATTTAAAAAACCGTGTCCTAATCGGATCTTCCGTTGTTAAGTTATGATGCCACAGACAAACACACAAACTGTTTTACTAACTTTAACTGTTAATATCTTTGATGTTAGTTGAAATATCGAAAAACTAATTTTAGATCCTTCTTTAGTATGTCCATGTAAGTTGATTGATGCAATAAAAAAAATTAAGTTAATACCGTATTGGAGAGGATGTCGCAATAGAAAGGAGCGAGAAGGTTGTAAGCGCCTCTCGCTTCTTTATATTGCGCCGTCTCTCTTTAAATGCCAATTGCAATTGATCGTTTCTCGGATCACTCACGGGCAAAGCGGCGGCGGCTGCGGGCTCCAGACACATGATGACGGCAGCCCGACTGAGCAGCTCCTCCGTCTCGCCTTCAGACCTCTCCAGGTACGGAGCTGAAATACACACGCTCTTGTAACCATGGAGATAGGACTAGTGGCGCCCTCTCCGCACGCTGAAGCGATTTTGAAACGAAATAATAATAATAAATCGTTTAATTCAGGCAAAATGCAACCCATACAAATTAATAAATACAAATTTTAATGTAAAAAGAACTTAACAACCAAAAAATACCTAGGCACCTATTAAATTATACTATACTATATTATATTACGTTATTTTTTGTTCGGACTCCGGTGCATGCGCAACCAACTCTTAAAAAATACATTTTCATAAGTTGTCATTGAGGACAGACACTAACTTATTTTAAGAGTCACGCACTCTGTCCCAGAACGTTGCCACCCTGCTCCGAAATCGGACCGAACCCATAGAAATCCGTTTTTTAGGTTTTCTATTGGTTCGGTGCGATTCTGTTTCCAAATCGCTGCAGTGTGCTTGTGGTGGTGATAGGTGCAGTCACACACCCGCACACTCTCACACACCCTAACACGCACACTCTCACACACCCTAACACGCAGCCTAACTCTCACCCTCAACAAACACACACCCTCACCTTTCCGCACCCCCACACCAATACACACACACACACTTTCACTCCATGCTTACGTCTTAGTATCTAATGTTAATTTAAAATTGTTACGTTTATTTTTATTTTATTTTTTTCCTTCATAAATCAAAATTGTTCCTAAATAGAAGAGCCTAAATCCCGCGACACAGTGTATCCTAGTGCGGGATTTAGAGCATCAACCACTCTTGTATTAATGTAAGTTGCAAAATACATTTATTTGTATTTGAAAACAAATATATTATACCTACTTTATAGTCTTTACTTTATTATTTTTATTTTTCAAATAGGCATAAGTTTTTTAGTCATTACATTCAATAGTATTTTTTCATAACTCAATTTTGTACAACAATCAATTTCCCACTTCCTAACCATGTTCCTACACGTTAAGGGTTACGACCTAGCTCATAACTTTATATTGATTTTTCTGTAATGTCTATGGTTGTAATCTGTTGTGTTTACCTAATAAATAAATAAATATTATAAAAATAAATAAGCAAAACTGACTGGCTTTGTCTTTGAGGAAACTAGTGCTGTTATGTCTGATATGTTTTATGTATTTGAACAACGAGGAAACTGTTTTACCGACGAACAAATGAATGATTAAAAATTAGATAAAGTAAATTTGCGTATTTTTTTTTTAACTTCTACCCCACACTTGAGTCTATCGACACTGCTAAAAAGTAACACAATACTATCACATTTGCCCCGTTTAACCGGACGAATGTAATAGGTCGTCAAGGTACTTGGTTTCGGATTTCATCAAGTTGACGTAGTGATTTTGTTATATTGAAATTGAAATTGAAAATACTAATATATAATACTAATATATGTAATTACTTGGTACAATAGTCTAATATATGCTTAATACATACAATATCTTATGTTAATTTAAAATTGTATACTAATTTTAAATATCATTTATTTTATTTATTTATTTACCCCTTCACACACACACACACATCACATCACGTCACATCTGTCGCAGAACCGATAACCGCTGGGGTAGACGAGTTCTGGAGTGGAGACCGCGTTTGGGCAAACGTAGTGTGGGACGTGCGTCCCTGATAGATGGAGCGACGATATGCGCAAGGTGGCTGGCAGCGACTGGATGAGAAGAGCCGAAGATCGGGCTCAATGGCGCGCCCTGGGAGAGGCCTATGTCCAGCAGTGGACTAGAATAGGCTGCTGATGATGATGATGATTTACCCCTTTATAAATCAAAATTGTACTACATAGACGAGCCTAAATCCCGCGACAGGGTATCCTAGTGCGGGATTTAGAGAATCAAACACCTTTTGTATTAATTTAAATTGCAAAATAAATTTATTTATTTGTAAATTTATTATTTGTACCAATCCTGAATTGTTAAACAGTAAGTAGTGGTATAGCGTAGATATGTAATTTTAGTTATGACCAGTGATCGGAGTAGGTAGAGCTGTTTTTGGTACTTGCCACATACGGTCATAATATGGATAAGTATGCCCAATAATCCCGGGATTTCCGGGATTGAATAAATATATTATTTAGATTTTTAACGTTATATTTGTTTGATACACATTTAAGATTGGTGGCGAAATATATTTTTTTAAGATTCATGGCGCTAGTGTACCTATGGTAGTGTTTTAACTTCTTCGTAAGTTCACAATTTTTTAAAAATCGTAATCCTCCGAGTAAGGGCGAGGTTTATAATAGTAATTTACAACATTTGCTCGATAACTTAAAACGGGATCCCGAAATCATATCCATATTAATATAACCTTTGAGGACATTGACCCGAAAGAGCTCTACCTACTCCGATCACAGATTATGACACTTGTATTTGCCCCATTTGACCCTATGGGGAAATCTAACCTAAGGATCTGAGCACAACATTTACGTACAGACTTTAGTACTGCGTGCGCACTAAGGGCCGGCGCACACGCGGCGTGTCTCTGCCACACGGCTGTAGTACCCAGTACCCACCTGTGTCACAGATGGTACTCAGTACGCAGCCGCTGTGCCTCGCCGCGTGCGCGGTAACGCCTGGCGCACACGCGGCGTGTCTCTGCCACACGGCTGTAGTACTGTAGTACCCAGTACCCACCTGTGTCGCTGATGGTACTCAGCATGCAGCCGCTGTGCCCCGCCGCGTGCGCGCTAAGTGCCGGCGCACACGCGGCGTGTCTCTGTCACACGGCTGTAGTACCCAGTACCCACCGGTGTCACAGATGGTACTCAGTACGCAGCCGCTGTGCCTCGCCGCGTGCGCGGTAACGCCTGACGCACACGCGGCATGTCTCTGCCACACGGCTGTAGTACCCAGTACCCACCTGTGTCGCTGATGGTACTCAGCATGCAGCCGCTGTGCCCCGCCGCGTGCGCGCTAAGGGCCGGTGCACACGCGGCGCGCACCCACTGCGATATGGCGAGCTCTCGTTTCTGCCGCGACAGCGAACCGCAGAGCTGCTGCGGCGGAGTACCCTCGTGTATAAGTAGCTCGCTAGCGTATAAAATTATTCTGAAAACCAATTTAACTTAAATGAAGAAAAAAAAAAAAAAAGTTTATTTTCTGCTTGCTTGCTTATCGTATGGTTTAGTGGCCAACCTAATTGTCAGAGTTGTTCAGGCCGCCCGTAGGCCTCTGACATGGCTTAACGACTGCTGTCGAACGACAACAACCGGGACCGACTGCTTAACGTGCTCTGCGAGGCACGGAGGAGCTCAGATGAAATATGCCACTAGCGGTCACCCATCCAGGTACCGACCGCACCAACGTCGCTTAACCTTCACGATCACTTTCGGACTTTACTTATTACAAGGCACAATAATAGTACCTCCGACTTACAAACTAGGTCGAAATCTGCGTATACGCCGTGTTTTTTTATGGTTATGCACTAACTTTGATCCTCTACTCAAAACACTTAAGTAGTCATTTTCCATATTATCACATTTTATAATTTAAAAAATAAATTAAGTAAGGTCCTAGATCTGGATCTGTTCAATACCGGTAGTGTGGCGGTGAGACGTCTACTCAGTCAAGTAGACGTCTCACCGCCACACTACCGGTATTGAACAGATCCAGATCTAAGACCTTACTTCATTTTTTTTAAATTATTATTTCATAATCTGTGTGTGTGTGTGTGTGTGGGTTTTAGTGGCACCTATTTGCCTAAAAAAAATTACTGTAAATATTTCTATTAGTGAAGACTTATACTTGGACATCTATTGTTAGTTTGGTTTACATATTGTATAAAGTGCTGTTGGTTTCCCAATCAAATTAAAAATATATTTTTATATCATACAAACTAAATACTTTGATTTAAGTTACCTAGTACTCTTTATCCGAGCTGGCAACGTCGCATTTTAAACTTGACAATCATGACATATGATATTCATGACAAGTGCAAACGAGAAGCAAACAGTTTTAGAGTTTTGTTTCAGGTTTTCTTACAAGCATAAATAAAGACCCTTACTCATAGTATAAATCAATTAAATTCAGTAAAATAAAATAGCAAATAACTCGAAAATTAAGCGTTTTTGAGGTCCACTTCCTTTATCGAATATGTTAAGTTAAAGCTACAGAAGTGTTTGGCAAAGTTAATGAATATCCTCAGAAACACCATGTATAGTCCACTCTCAAACTCGCATCCTTCGATGGGTCCTGTTACTAAATTTCGCAATAAAATTTACCTGAACTGCGGTAGCTCGTGGTAAGGTATCGCCGGGTTGAAATACTGAGCGAAGAATCGCTCCAGGGCCTCGTCTAATGCTGCCTCGGGCAGTCGAAACCAAGGGAGGCGGGTGGCTTCTTCTAACGTCTGTGAGGTTTAAACAGAAAGTATTATAAGTAGTGTGGGAAATCTGATAAAATGTAAAAGACACTGTCTGCATAAATATTTTTTTATTTATTTATTAATGATAAGATAAGTTTGTGCATCTGTGGACAGCACGATATATTTTGTGTGTTCTTAGGCTCAATTTACATTGCCGCGGAATGGAATGGAAGCGAATTTTCGCAACGTAATTGTACATAGCATAATGAACTTTATGTCAATAGTGTAACATAGAAACTAAATACGAGCCAAAAAAGAGGTCGCGCGTCTTCCGAGGAATCCTCGCGCATTCTCGAGAATTCCCCTAGCTACTTTTCTTTTTTGGCTCGTATTTAGTTTGTATGTTACACAATTGACATAAAGTTCATTATGCTATTTATAAGTATAATTACGTTGCGAAAATTCACTTCCATTCCATTCCGCGGCAATGTAAATTGAGCCTTAAATTCGTCTTCTGGTTACCCGCAGCTCAGAAAAATTACAGCTTTGCTGACAAGGGGGCGGGGCAGTTAAAAATAGCTAGAATTCTGCTTACGTAATACTTGAACGGCCCCTTATCTCTTTGTCGCAGTATTACCACACACTTGACAGACTCTATCACCTGGTGAGCGTGAGGCAAGCCGGTGAACACGTGTAGCAAGGTCGACAGCCTCGTGCCCAGCTGGTCGTGTGTGACGTCACGCAGCCAGGTCTCCGCTGCCACGTGACGCAGAGTCGCGCCGCACCACGCCGTCATCTCTTTGTCGGGGTTCGCACAGATCTGTCAACAAATGTCACTTAACTGACCCTTAGCTAGATTTATATATCTCTAAAATGTAAATGTAACTAACCCCCGACGACGTACCATTGTGGAGATCCCCTTACTTTTTCCTGGTCATCATCATGGTCTTCAAGGTTCCAGACGTGGTAAGGGCATCATGATGGTCGTAAACATTTGAGCTTAAACTCGAACCACATAACAGTTACTGTTCCAGAGATCTTTATCATACTCCATTATCGCAAGATAATCCTAGATCTTAGAACTACTGATCCAGTTTTCATCTAGTATTGCTAAGAATACTCAAGGCGGGGGACGCTTCGGGCTTCGCCCTACGTGGAGTTCGGCCTTCGGCCTCGCCGTGCCATGCCATGACTGTCTTAAAATCCCTCTCTCCACAAATCTTTCTTTTTGGCCGTCATCTTTTATTATTATTTTCTGGAATGGTCACAGAATTCCCTACAACTTTAGTTCGAGAAGACCCCATCTAACTATTATGGTTTCGGCAGGCTAATAACCTTCAAATTCTTCAATGTTCATACTGTGAAATTAAAGTTCGCTTACTTTTCCTGGTCATCACCAGATCGTTAAGGTTTCAGACGTCGGAAACGCACCATGAACCTGAATATTTGAGCACAAATGAACCATCTAGCTACTCGTATTACCGTTCCAGAGATCCCATCTGACATCAAAGAAACTCCAAGATCTTAGAAACCACTAATCCAATTTTTATCAGACCTAGCTAAGCACACTGTCGACAAAAATTCATTATTACATTTAAAAAACCGGGTCTAAATCGGGCCATCCGTTGTTAACTTATGATGCCGACAAACAAACGACAAACAGACAGACTTATAAAGACAAACGTGTCAAACTTATAACACGCCCTCCCTCGATCGACCGTCCACCGCGCGACGTGCTTCAGCAATATACACGGGTTCTTATTACTCGATTTATATTAAGCCACACGTGCAAACCGCGTCATCGCGTGGTTTCGAATAAATCGTGTATAAGAAGCCGTGTAGTTTTGACAAAATCACGTCCCAGGCTGGCGGTTGGGCGTTTTTAAATAAACTGAGCCTTAGTGGGGATAATATCTATAAAACAAGTAATCCCAGTCAATTAAGCTGAAAACTTGAAATGAAATTGTTTTTATTTTCAGAAAATTAAATAAAAATGCCAACATAATTTTGACGTGAAAATATTTATAACGATTCATGGGGAAGTAAATAAGCGTACCGTACTATGTTTTCGTACATAAAACCTCTGTAGGTTGCCTGTTTTTTCCCGAACTTGATATGACAATCAAATTAGTTTCTTTTTTACATATCAGCTTGTGAAGTATACTATTAAATGACCTGCAAGAGGCTCTGGTGACAATCGACACTCATCCACTGGTGCTCCAGCCAGGGCAGCTTGACCAGCTCGGCTAGTAACGCTGACAGTTGCACGCGGCTCTCCTGAGATGTACCCTCGTTGTTCACGCCAAGGTACGTCTGAATCGTCCATACGAAGACTTGTTGTAGGAGGTACTCTTCTGTGCCTGTGTGAAAGGATTCGTTTGTACAATCTAAAGGAATATTTTAACGACAAATTCAGAACATGACATTGTATTTTGTTGGATTATTACTATACTTATTTTTATTAGTTATTTGAATTGAATTAGATATTATTATTGAGAGCGTCGGTGGCGTCGTGGCTAGGACGTCGGACTCCCATGTGGAAGGTCCGAGTTCGAAACCAGGCAATGCCATGTACCGATGTGTTTTTCGGTTTATTCGAAAAACTTACGTACATTTACCGACTGCTCTGACGGTGAAAGAAACCTCGTGAGGAAATCTGCACACTGAGATAACCAGTGTGTGAAATGGGGAAGGCAATGGCAAACCACCCCATTAAATCTGCCACGAGAGTCGTTCTATGTGATTAATTCCTTAAAATGATCACGACCCTCAGCAATGAGGAACACGACTTAGAAGGAAGATATTATTATGACATATAGGTTGGTAATTTGAACTGGTATTTTTTTTTTAATATTTTAGTGTTAAATAATTGTATATGTATAATTAAATAATTGTATGCCTCCTTTGCGAGCCTACTATACCTACTATGTGAGCGTCGGTGGTCTAGTGGCGAGGACGCCAGACTCCCAAGCAGGAGGTCCGGGTTCGAAACCATGCAATGTACCAATGAGTTTTTCGGATTTTTTCGAAGACTTACGTACATTTACCGACTGTTTTAACGGTGAAGGAAAACTTCGTGAGGAAATTAAAGTTTCCGAACGTGTGAAATTCACCAATCAGCACTGGACCCGCTCGGTGGATCATGGCCCGTACCCCCCTTGTGCAAGGGGAGGCCTGTGCCCCAACAGTGGGGACATTAATAGGCTGATGGTGATGCCTACTTTATAGGTAGGTGGATTGTAAACATGTTATTGTAAACAATCTTTATAATGAATAAATATCAATGTAAGATTATAATAGTTAAAGACGTTATTGAACTAAGGCTACTTTTTACCCCGGGAAAATGCGGGTTGCATGCTACCAGACTAAAAAGTAAAGGAAAACTTTACGATTGCCTTATAACAGGTGGCATACTGTCATCCGTTGTTCATCACCGGAGTGCAACATCAGATCTGGACCAAACTTTTATGGAACCAGTCTGAAATAACTTACTAACTAAATAATAACCAAAATCTGTTTACAAATTCCATAGATATGAGGCAACAAACATCAAAAAAACATACAAGTCGATTTCAGAACCTTCTTTTTTGTAGTCAGTTTAAAAATTGGTTAAATTGTTCATCATACTAACCGGGACAATCCAGCATGATCTGATGAATGTTGTCGATGAAATGCTTCAACATGGGCGTGTAAGCCTCTTCGTCCACAGTGGAGGGGAGCAGAGGGGGGAGCGCGGGGTGCGGGGAGACCCACGGCGCCCACGACTCCTGCAGTGTCGACCACGCGTACCGCGCCACTGCGGACATACTGGGCGTGTGTGGTAAAAGTAATTAATGGTGGCACTATTTATAATGCCCGGGCAGTATGAATAATTTAATGAGCATTACTAAAAAAAGCGTCAGTGGCGTCGACGTGGCTAGGACGTCAGACTCCCATGCGGGAGGTCCCGAGTTCGAAACTAGTCAATGCTATGTACCGATGAGTTTTTCGGTTTTTTCGAAAGACATTTACCGACTGCTCTGACGGTGCAGGAAAACATCGTGGGAAACCTGCACACTGAGATAACCAGTGTGTGAAATGGGGAAGGCAATGGCAAACCACCTCATTAAATCTGCCAGGAGAGTCGTTCTATGTGATTAATTCCTTAGAATAATCACGACCCTCAGCAATGAGGAATATGACTCAGGAGAGAAGAAGACTCAAAAAAATGTATAAAAACACTGAAACTACAAATAGTACATTAGTGCAGAGGTCACGAAATTAGTCATTAGGCGAGGCCTTTTAACGACCCAAGGCTAAAAATTGCTATTTCGGCCGATGCTTGTATAGTGCTTTTCTCAAATAATGCGAGGAAATAAAAAACTCACATTTCAAATACTAATTCCAAGTCAAAAGTACTAGGCGTCCATAAATGGAAAGAAGTGTCGTTGTCAGTAGGAGCTGGAGATGCTCGCGCTGGTGGTGACGCGCGACCGGTGCACGTATTGAATGAAATATCTTTAGTCCGCACCGCACTGCGTTTTGATGTTACAATTTGAATTTTAAAAAGTAAAAAACAAAAGACGAGAGGATTCCTGGCCTTAGCTCGGTAAGGATGTATGAAAATCCATTACTATCGTCATTTAAAAAAAAAGTATGTACTTCCCTGGCTCAAAATCGAATGTATTGAGCACATTTCCGAGCATCTTTGAGAAATATAAACTTACCCTTCTCAGGTGCATATGTCAGCTCCACTCCGGCCGCGACGAACGCCCGCTGCAGCGCGTGTAAAAGCGCAGCTGTGTGTTTCGCGTACAGCGCGTAGTTTGTGTTACGCCCCTTCAGACCGGAGCGAGCCTCCCACCAGAATACGCCTAGTTCGCGGAGGAGGTGGCCTAGCTGTAACGATATACTGGGTGTAACAAAAACACCCTATAGAGTCGAAAGGAGGTTATTCAGTATTCATAATGTTCACATTGGGGCCAACTCTGAAAATCAGCGTTAATATGCTGAACAAGTCGCCTTTTTCCGGTGCTGCACACCAACATCATCAAACTTTTGTTTAGTTATTTTTTCTTGTCTTTCAAATACAAATATGTATTAGTTTGTAAGAATATGGGTACATTTTAGGTGGTACATACATACATACATTAGCATAGATTTAGTTCCTTGCATATTCTGCCCATAACTGGCGTTCAAACATTGAGTAGTAATATTAAGTACTTGTATTGCAAAATAAAAATATTTAAAAAAATCAAAGCTAAGTAACAACTTAAAAATAGTTAAATCTTCTTCTTCTTCAGGTCCTAGAGCAACTGTCAGTCAAACTGAATTTAGACTGAAATCAGTCAAACTGAATTCAGACAAGTGTACGAGTAATAAGCGCATGAAATGAATGTAGGTAGTAATGTTGGAAACTGGCTGGTGCCGCGATCAATGACAGGTACGTAGCTCCTATTGTTTTAAGACAAGATTTAGTATTGTCAGTGTCGGATCATATTTTTATAGCCTATAGATCCCATCGCATAAATTTGTGGTTATTCTTAATATTAAAGGTATTGTACGTCCTTATTCGTTTATATCGCTCGCAAGCCCACCCGCAACATTAGTATAGTGTCTCGTCAAATGTAAGTAGCATAATGTGACCTGGTCGAAAGGCACGAGTCTCCCTGTACGCTCGACAGCGCGCAGCAGGTGCGCGCAGTGCGCGGGCGGCAGGCGCGCGGCCACGCATGCGCGGGCGCAGCGCGACGCGTGCGCGCACAGCTCGTGTGCGGTCACGACGGTCGCTGTGTGCACGCCGATTAGC
Organism: Hofmannophila pseudospretella; assembly: GCA_947369225.1. Classification (NCBI taxonomy): domain Eukaryota; kingdom Metazoa; phylum Arthropoda; class Insecta; order Lepidoptera; family Oecophoridae; genus Hofmannophila; species Hofmannophila pseudospretella. The sequence continues at coordinate 2,427,788 of OX376321.1, read as the reverse complement.
TGAGACAAAAACTCTAAATTAAAAATTAAGAAACCCCCGACGTACCATTGTGGAGATCGCCTTACTTTTTCCTGATCATCAGTTCCAGATGTGGGAAGGTCACCATGGTTATAAACAATTGAGCTCACCTAACTGTTACTGTTCCAGAGTTCCCATCTACTCCAATATCCCAAGATACTCCAAGATCTTAGAACCACTGATCCAATTTTCATCTGACATGGCTAAGAACGTTCAGCAGATTAGACCTGCGGCGCCTGAAGGCGCGGGGAGAGGCTCCGGGCTTCGCCCTACGCTGAGCTTGGCCTTGCTTCGTGAAATAGGGCCCTGATGGTAAGTGACCACCGTCGCCCTTAGACATCTCACCTCACGATAATGTTATTAGAGGATGTTCGATGCGCTGCTTACCTTGAGGATTTAGATGGAGTGCCTCAAATGCCAGTAATTACGCTGGCTCTCTTATCATTTGTTTGCTGGCATTGACACTGCTTTGCGGCAGAAACACCCTGGGGGATAGCTGGTAGGGACTAGGGGAATAGGGTATGTGACTATTTTTTTTATTCCATCAATCAACTTACATGGACATCCTAAAAAAGGATCTAAAATTCGTTTTTCGATATCTCAACTAACATCAGAGATATTAATGGTTAAAGTTAGTACTGGAGAGATGCTCCGTCCCTTTTTAGCAAAACAGTCTCTTATTATGTAGCCAGGACCTGCTTGTATGGCGTTACAGAACATTGACGTCATAATTCTATATTGCCGTTACTTTCTACCGTCAGATTTCTGATTGCCTTTAACTATTTTATTTTTCAACGAGTTTTAATTCTGTTTTCACATTTGACCATTAATTTATGTCTATTTCTTAATTTTTAAGAAATGCATTTAGTTCACCCTATAGCCTGATTTGTGTCGTAGAAAATCTTGTACAAACGAGGTCGTACCTCCAAGAGTACGTGGTGGTCGGAGTCAGGAGTGGCGCCCCAGCGCTGGGCCGCTGTAAGCAGAGCCTCCAGCACGTCGCGCCGCTGAGCCGGCTCCGCTACCTCCGACCAGCGCGCCATCTCGAACTGAACATCACACAGAATAAGGCTACCATTCCACCAAAGCTGTGCGAGGTGGTGAGCCAGGAAAAATTCAACAATAGGATTATGACATTATCACGTGACGATTAAAATGGAGCGATCCTATTGGCGGATTTTTTCCTCACTCACCGCCTCGCTTCCTCGCACAGACAGCCTTAGGCATACTTACGTACTTCAATAATAAAGACCCGCATGCGTGAAGATTTAGGCCTAGGGTTAACTCGCGAATTGTATATGCTATGTTAGAATTAACCCGGAGTTAAAGCTTCGTGTTAGATGGCCTTACACTTTAAACGAAACCAATACGGTTCAAAATGGCATGCCAATATCAAAGCGGCGTAAAGATATCCCAGGCAAGCTAGTATTTTTAGAGACTTTAAGCTTTGGTTTAGTTTAAATTGTTCTAAAGAAAGCTGGACGTTAGTCACATTACGTAATATTTTACGTAGAAAAAGAATTTCAGCGAGATTCGAACACGCGGTTAGCCTTTTCGGGCCCTGTCTATTTCCATCAGAGCTATCGTGATCCGATGACTCACGACGAAATGTTTTATTACATAATTAGAAAATTAAATTCCCTTGCAGTGTATCCGCCAAGTTCGAAAAAAAGGCGAAGCGAAGCATGTTTGGATAAAATTAAAATAAAGGAATTGAAATATAAAATGGACACCAGAGTCCTACAGACTGGTTAAAGGGAACATACCTTGGATAGATAACTGAAGACAGCGTGCGAAAAAAAGGCGAAGCATGTTTGGATAAAATTAAAATAAAGGAATTGAAATATAAAATGGACACCAAAGTCCTACAGACTGGTTAAAGGGAACATACCTTGGATAGATAACTGAAGACAGCGTGCGAAAAAAAGGCGAAGCATGTTTGGATAAAATTAAAATAATGGAATTGAAATATAAAATGGACACCAGAATCCTACAGACTGGTTAAAGGGACATACCTTGGATAGATAACTGAAGACAGCGTGCGAAGGCAGCTTGGACCCCAACAGAGTCATATAGACAGGCGGCCAGTCTGCGGGGCGCAAGCTGCGGGGCGACACTAATGTACCACACAGACTCTGTTGTAAGGATGTGGTGCTATTATTGCTCCACCGGGAGAGCAGATCGGTGCACAGTTTACCGTCGTGGCACAGCCATCGCTGTTAGAATATACACACAATTTAAAAAATACAATAACCTACAATAACGATTATGATATAAAAGACAACGTCAAAATAGTGAACGAATAATAACGATAATTAAATTTTTAGATCTGGGATAACTAACAAAACAGATGAAGGTGTACCAGAATCTGACAGAAAAAAATATGAATCGATAGAATTTCAGCTGGCAACAATATTTTTCACCTGAAAAAACGTCAAACGGCTGTCAACACGACATGTATTGCACGCAAAATAGGGATCCCAGATGACGTTTTTTCAATTTCCCTATTCTCACTGGTGGAGAAATACAGATTGTGCGATAGTTTTAAGTACCTCAGAAAGCTCGGCTAGTAAGGCGGAGAGCGCGCCGTGCGCGGGCGCGCAGGCACCGACTTGTCCCGCGCACTGCCACGCGCTCTGTGCCACATGCCTCGCCGCCTCCGCGCTGCGGGTGCGTCTGTTGACCATGTTTTTGTGTGAGGAACGTCGGTGGAGTAATAGCTATTCAATGTTATGTAATTAATACTAATATATTATATATGATATTGAATGGTTTCGAAACCTCCCACACGGGAGTCCGGCGTCCAAGCCACTACGCCATCGACGTTATACATCGGCTGTCTTCCTGTTTCTAATTAAACTCGAATTACACGAATGACAAACAATATTGTCAAAAGCGAGGGCGAGTTGCTTTGTACAATTGAAAAAAATCTTTTTAACAATTTTTTTATTACATCAATTGAGCATTCTGAAAATGGATCTAAAATTCATAAGCGGTACTTTATGAGTGCATGTATGTTGGATTGTCTAGATTCTAACCAACCCAGCTCCGCCTAGAAGCTCAGATGTCTCATATGGGTTGTTTACACTTGATCAGTGTGTAATGAGCTAGGACAATGGCGTAAGTGTAAAGTGGTGTGTCGCCACTGTACTAACTCGCTCTGCTTACCCACATCGCTAAACACTCGACCAAGTGTAAACCAGCCTTCAGGACATTCAGAGGCTTTGCGAAGCGGCCTCGGTCCACCAAGGAGTAGTACCCGTAGGCACAGAATACATTATACAGTTCGAGCGGCAGCGAGCGGTTCAGCGATCGAGTGGTAGGTATCGTTTGTGCTTTCAATAAACGAAATACGAGTACAAGAAACCATTTTCACAAGACTGTTTCTTTTAATCTGGGAATTATAACTGCCCTAGCGTAGCTACGGTCGAGTGACGTAATCAAAATCGCGAACACCCGGAGCGGACGTTCTGTATATTTATTATGTGCCGTTGGTCTGCCATAGCCGAAATGTTGAAGGGAAGCTCCCAGTTACCTGGCGACGGTGTGAAGTGCGGCGGCGGTCCGCGCGGCATGCGGTCGCGGCCGCGCAAGCCGCCGCAAGCCCGCGCGGGCGCTCGACCTGACGACACATTTTTATGGATGGCGTCTTTCCACCAATCGAGGAGGCGAGGCGGTAAGCAGACACCAATAGGATAGCGCCATTATCACGCCATATCACGTGACGATTAAAATGGAGTGATCCTATTGGCGGATTTTTTCAGCAGACGTTATATCCTGATGTGAAGGATCGCCTGGGTTGGTACCACCCTCTATCTATTTCTGCAGTGAAGCAGAAATTCTTGCAATTCTTTGTTTCGACAGCGTAATTTCCGGCACATGAGGAAATCCATCTTAGTCCTCAAGGTTAGCAGTGCATCAAAAACCCTCTAATATTAACACAGTGAGGTGAGGTGTCTATGGGCGACGGTGACCACTACCATCAGGTGGCCCGTTTGCTCGTCTGCTCTCCTTATTTAATAAAAAAAAGCTGCCTTAGCATACATCGATGTGTGTTACCGGGGTACATAAGGTAGTAGTTTCCTAATAGATTTGCTTGATACACAGTTGAGTTGCTGTTCTAGATCTGCATTACTTGATCAGCAAATACTTATTTTTAACTAGTATATAAGTTAGAGTTCATAATTCGTTATTCGTTGTTTGTCGGACGATTTCCAATCGTATAAACTTATTTCCCGTAAGACATTTACAGTCCCCCCACCCCGTCCCCCAACCAATCTCAGAACTCATTCATTCTTCATCATCATCATCATCAGCCTATTAATGTACCCACTGTTGGGACACAGGCCTTCCCTTGGAGCGACATGATAAACAATTTTAATCCACCACCCGTCACTACTGACTACCAAAAAAACCCCAAATGAAATTGAAAAAGTTTCAATCCAAATCCCTAGAGCATTCGGCTATTTCACTGAATTCGGCCATTTCCCGGCGACATATGACAAGAAACTTACCTATTTTCTTTAATTCCTTGTTCCGCAGCATTCGATATACACCATTGGCGTTCCTGAAAACAGATTGGGTCTGTGCATTTAAAGGTGAAAGTATGAATGAAGAATAACATAACTCATTGGTATCCTATGTTCTATGGCACTGTCAAGAAAATATATCTTTATCCGATCCGATATCCGATACTCCGATACTTTATCTTTACTTATAAGGGAAATCTACAGCTATTAACAATTATGAAATTAAAAGAAGGGCAATTACAGATTTCCTCGTTTATAATTGACTTGTATACCTACAGAACGCGGTTAACTTTAGAATACAAATATAGAATTAATATATTTCATACATATAATATCTACCACGAGTATTAACTGTTATAGCTATATAGCTACCGCAGTGGTAGCTGCCAGACTGCAGAGCCTAGAGCACCGACGCGAGGTTGCCTGTCTGTTAAAGGTGGATCCTGATGTGGAGAATCCCCTGGGGTGGTACAACCCTCTTATCTATTTCTGCCGCAAAGCAGAAACGCTTGCATTTCCGTGTTTCAGTGTGAAAGGTAAGAGAGCCAGCGAATCACGCTGGCACATGAGGCTGTCCATCTTAGTCCTCAAGGTTAGCTGCGCATCGAAAAGCCTCTAATGATAATACAGTGAGGTGAGATGTATGTAGGTGACGACGGTGGCAACTTACCATCAGGTGGCTCGTTTACTCGTCAGCTCTCCTTATTTAATAAAAAATAAACTTTTGTTTTTTTACTATAAAAATTACATTTCGAAGTGTGCGTCGGAATTACGTGACCTAATTCCAGCATCTTGGTTCCGCCACCTGACGACTAGACCCGGGGAGGGGTTCCACCCTTTTTTATGTCGTTCCTTGTATTCGCACGACGCGGTTCGTTTCATCCTTCACAGTGTGAACGGCTAAGAACGACAACCTGCTCCTGTTTCCCGAAACATACAACCTTGGGATCTTCAAGGCCAGAGTAAATAGGCAATTACAACGTCCGCGTGATCCATCCTCGGCCATCTCATCAGGTGATATTGTAGCCAAACTGGATCTATAAGACGACAGAGGGCGAGAGGGCGACGAACGGGAGGTGGAGCCTGCCGCCCGCTCGCCCTCTGTCGTCTCCCCCGCGCCCCTCTAACGTCGCAGGCGTGATCAGACTTTAATGGTTCACCTATAGTATCTAAATCGGTCCGGCAACCGACCTCGTGAAGTCCTAACCCAACACGCACCTGTATGGTGAACGGGATGGGGTCACACTTGTTGACGCAGGATTTCCTCACGGCCAGTATCGGCTGACTCACGCGCAGCGCGCACACGTGCTCCCACAGCTTGCTGTCCAGAGAAGAGACCCGCGACACTTCCGACGACCATTCACTGCAAACGACAGTTTTATTTTATTCAAGAATTGTAACATCATTGGAGGTTATGTTGTTGCGTTGATGCTGTATTGGCGTGTTCGTCCTATTTTATTGTTTAAAAACGGTTTACAGTGGTTATTTTTTTCCTAAAACTAGTGTATTTTAATAAACTAGTGTGTTAGTTAACGTTATATAAGACAGTGAAATGGGAGTGAAATACTACAGATAGTGTGGATCCGTCAACCCAACCTCCAATTGCACTTGGAATGCAAGACACTAGGCATTCCTAGTGCACACGACTCTCCCTTAATCTCGACGTTGGTAAACTGTTTTCATTTTCAAAACACGCCAAATCGTTCTAGTGATTTTCTAACACGGTCATTGGCCAAATTGCAGAGTGTAAATCACTAGCAGGGGTCAGGGGTCATCAGCTCTGGCACGTGAAACCGGGAGGAGGTTTCGTGCAGTAAAACGAGCGTATGTGGGACGCCCGAACGGATGAGTGCCGGTCGGACATCCCAGATACCACTTTTTACACAATACTGTGCCGAAATATCGGGAACTCAAAACAACCCCAAACCGTGGTAAGAGTCCCGTGTCTAACTATGGTATCCCAGATACCGCTGGCGTGATGAAGTGGAGAAGGATCTGCGAGAGATTCAGGTGCCTGAGAGGTTCGAGACTGCTCAGGAGAGAGCGGTGGCGCTCTTTTGTATCGGAGGCCGAGATCCACTTCGGGTTTCTGAGCCAGCGGAGTAAGTAAAAAATGTGTAAAGGGGAAAAATCTGACACGAAAAAAAAATATATCGTGCGTTTTAATTATTATACTCTGGACGAAATTTTAAACCGAAATATTAATATGAAAACCATCGCCATATTGCAGAATTGAATGAATTATTTTTTTCATTGCGATCTATCTACCTCCATAACACAAAAGTATGTACCAGTGGCAGGGTTCTTATTTTCCTGGTCAGGGTATAATATAATAGGACAGTGGCCTTTTATTTTCATTAGTTTATAGCCTCCCACAGGAATCTAAAATGCTTCAAGAGCTAAAGATAAAAAAGTTTAAAAAAATTAGAAATAATTGAGTCTTACACCGCAAGCCTGGTGATGTCATTCAGATATTTTTCCACTAATTTCAGCAGCGAACGGACGTCCTTAAAGTCTACATTCTCTAATGGCGACTTGATCGTTGAATTCCGAGATCTGCAAAAAAAGGAATGTAAGGGAAATAGAACAACAAATGCAGAGGGTTTAGCTCCAGCTGTCGCCGGTTTGAAGGTTTTCGATGCGCTGCTAATTGCTAACCTTGAAGAAAAGACAGAAATACAAACAGTACTGGTAGTGCTACGCAGTGGTATTACGGAGGATATATAAAGGAGCATTTCGGCTTTGCGGCAGAAATAGAGATCCACATTACATCCACATGCGATCCTGCACATCAGGACCTACCTTTCAAAATTTTTGTAATACGTGCTTTAATTATTTTATTTTTTAAATTTATTTTTACAAGTAAATTTCAAAGCACATACAGGCCAGAGTGAATAGGCATTTACTGGACCCGCATGCTCCGTCGTCGACCTCATCGTCGCTTACCATCAGGCGAGATCGAGATCAAATGCGGATTTAGTTTGACAATTTATTAATATATTTTTTTAAATACGAGTACAATAAATAAAACATAGAAGGCCAATTTAAAAAATTACAGATCACATTGTTGGTATCAGATATTGGAAACAAAACGGACGAAAAAGCAGCAATGACCGAAACAGTTATAATTATGATAAAATAATTATGTAGTCAAAGGTAAACGTATTGAAATCATGTCTGATGGTCTGCTGTTGTTGTGAAAAGGGCCTCAACTTAGCTTATTGCTGCAGACAAAAACTGAGTTATATAAAAACGAAAACAAACCAAAGAGAGTACGAGGGTATGTAGGAGTATGTGCGTGTATAATAAGTAATTACCTTTTCGTTGAGCGGTCCTTGATAGCGAGTATAGCATCTACGGCGTCGCGGAGAGGCGCGCGGCGCGGCGCGGGCGGCGGGGGGGTCGTGTCCGACGGAAGGGGGAGGGGGTCGCCGTCCGGGGCGGGGGGGCGGCGGGACAGCTCGCGGGACCAGGCTGCGTCTAGACCCTATGGGGTAAGTTAGTGATGTAATTTTTCAAAGATATTAAACATTATTTGGTAGAAGTTTATTGAAAATAAAACAATACTAGATGACACTAAAATACATACATAAGCTAAAATTACAAAGATGATTTGAAATCTTTTAATAAATTCAAAAATACCGGCCGGGAAGCGGGAATATTCCTAATGACATTCGTATGTCATTAGGAATATTGTTATACAGAGTGGAATGTTTCGGCGGGGCACCCAGGGCAGCTACCAGATCCGCTGGAGTAACGGGAAAATGGTCTTAGGAGACCTTCCTTAACTTTTGGAGCTATTTAAAACTGCATTCACAGATTTTTGAAAAACGGTACAGTCAGCGAGAAAAATGCCATTTTACACACAAAAAATTATTGATGCCAAACGATTCTATTCCGTATCAGGAACAAAAGACTCTATGGGGTCAACCGAGGTTAGAGTACTAGAAATTGCATAAAACTATTCCCATACACTTAGTATGAGTTATGATTTAAAGACACTAAAACTTGTCTTTCCCTAACTGTCTTTCCCTAAGTAACTATTAAGAAGTATTGCATTTTATTTAATTTTCAAGATAATGGAAGTATTTGATATGATAAGACGTTGTATACTCACAGCTTCAGTAATATTCCGAGCGATGTCTGCGTGGTAGGGCATAGCCCGCACTTTGTCGCCGTGGTCGAGCCACCGCGCGCAATCCCGCATCATCCTGTATCAAAACAATACTAGCAGTTATATTGGCACATTTTGACATGCATTCAAATGAAGGTTAACGTTAGGTTAAGGGGGGTAAGTTGTGTAACGAAAAATATGTACTTTCGAGAGCTGCGTGTAACTTAATTGCTTGCTTATCGTATGGTTAGTGGCCAACCTATTTGTCAGAGTTGTTCAGGCCGCCCGTAGGCATCTGACATGGCTTAACGACTGCTGTCGAACGACAACAACCGGGACCGACTGCTTAACGTGCTTTCCGAGGCACGGAGGAGCTCAGATGAAATATGCCCCTAGCGGTCACCAACCCAACGTTGCTTAACCTGCACGATCACTTTCAGACCGTGCTCGCAAGTAGGCTACGAGCTCCTCAGCTTTCGTGTAACGAAAGTTTAAGAGTTAGAAAAGTAATTGTTATACTATCGTTAAGATCGATCAGAACTCTCTTACCCTTCAAACCGAAACACAGAAATGCAAGAATATCTGTTTTACAGCAGAAATAGGTAAGAGGGTGGTACCAACCCAGGCGATCCGTCACATCAGGATCTACTACAGCTGTATCCTTCACATCAGGATCTACCACCTGTGGAATATGGAACTCACGTTTCGGCATTAGCATGATAGCTCATCAGGTTCGTTTCCTCCGTCAAGATAACGGTCCACTCTTCAGTCGGCTCAACTTCCTCCTCCGAACTCGATTCAGAATCGCTCGATTCACTCGATTCCCCGGTCAAATCGATTATCGTCAGCTCTGGCAGGAGATTATTGTCATTTGCAGGGCTAGTTCTAGGGGTTGCAGTGCTAGAGGTTTCTTTTGGGCTGGTGTCTTTGCCTTTGGGTTGTAAGGCGGCGCGTTCGTTGTGGTGGTAAGTGGTGGTGTCTTGGAGTCGTCTCTTTAGTTGTGAAAGAGTTCGGGATTTGATCAGGCCGCTGAAGAATAGCGGGCCGACCGGTGGAACTGAATCGTGTCTGCGGAAAAATGTTCACAAATTCAGGCACCGAAAGTACAACCTACAAATACTCAAATACTCATTTATTGAACCTTTGGGGAACTTATAAGATCACTAGGTTAAGTCACTTTTTAATATGATTATCTATGATCGGAGTAGGTAGGGCTGTTTTTAGTACTTGCCACATACGGTCATAATATGGGTAAGTATGCCCAATAATCCCGGGATTTCCGGGATTGAATAAATATATTATTTAGATTTTTAACGTTATATTTGTTTTGATACACATTTAAGATTGGTGGCGAAATATATTTTTTTTAAGATTCATGGCGCTAGTGTACCTATGGTAGTGTTTTAACTTCTTCATAAGTTCACAATTTTAAAAAAATCGTAATCCGCCGAGTAAGGGCGAGGTTTATAAAAGTAATTTACAACATTTGCTCGATAACTTAAAACGGGATCCCGAAATCATATCCATATTAATATAACCTTTGAGGACATTGACCCGAAAGAGCCCTACCTACTCCGATCAGTAAATTGATTACAGGTAACATGGCTGTATGCGCATATTATTAATTGTAAGTAGGTGGTACAATGTAATAAAATTAAAATTACACAATACACAACGTCCACAAAATACATATATTATATATTACAAATACATACACAAAACAATAAATATTTTTGTTAAATAACGGTATTGGTTACCGGTATTTGAGTAAAATAATTCATAGTACATTTTACCTAAACAGCATACGTTTTGGGTTTAATTTTGCATGTGCTGCAAAGTAGACTTATAGTCTGTGAAAAAGAGTTCAAATTAAATAATGGAAACCTTCTATAGACCAATGTCAAATGCTAATGTCATTTGCGTAAAATTTCAGTAAAATGTTGCCATTATTTAATATCAACTCTTTTAACAGACTATAGGGGTTGACCTAATAAAACGTGATCACGTAATTAACGCAAGTATATTTCCCTACAGTCGCGCAAACACATCGCGCGACTGTCAATAGGAGATAATCCTGGAATGTTTTACCACTAGAGGCGCCACTAGCACAGTTACAAAAAACATTCAAATATACGACGTACGTGTACGACTTAAAGATTTTGTTCTAAACATAAGATAACCTAAATTTATCGCTTTCAATGACAATAATTTGATAAATAAATAATGATTATTTTGATTAATATTGGATGATTTTACAATATTTTTGTTTTAATAAACTCTAAATTAGCACATAAAGCCAAATATCAACATGTAGATACGTACCTCTCCACCAAATTCCTTCAGACCCGCGCCATGCTGTTTTAACAGTTTTTTTAATGGCTCGGTCCAATTCCGTTTCAAATCAAATCAAAACCAATTTATTTTTATTGTAAGCAAGTAGGTACCTTAAAGAGCGACGGTGGCGTCGTGGCTAAGACGTCGGACTCCCATGCGGGAGGTGCGAGATCGAAACCATGCTATGCTGAGTACCAATGAGTTTTTCGGTTTGTTCGAAAGACTTTACGTACATTTACCGCCTGCTCTGACGGTGAAGGAAAACATAGTGAGGAAACCTGCACACTGAGATGACCAGTGTGTAAAATGGGTTAGGCAATGGCCTTAAAGTACATGTTTACAAAATAATTTCTTTACACTACCATAAAATCTAAATCGCTGCAGTTTGCTAAAAGCGTTAAAACTATTCTCACAAGCTATTGGGCGGCCGTTGCAGATACAGATGGAAGAACAGTCTCCACAGAGTGAGGTGCGAGGGATGCTGCAGCGGTGCCGACAGTACTGCCGCTGCTGTCCTGTAGATCACCAGCTCTTCGGCGCTGATGTTCGCTCCGATTTCCTGCAACAAGTAGGATTACTGGCACATGAGGCACTTCGTCTGAGGAAATGTTCCATAACCGATTATATTTACTCTAACCGGTTCCAAAACAACAACGTGGATTCTCAATTAACAGGTTCACGTTGTGTGTTGCGATTGACAATTGGAGAGGATGGTGCAATACAAAAAAGCGAGAAGGTTGTAAGCGCCTCTCGCTTCTTTATATTGCGCCGACTCTCTTTAATTGTCAATTGCTTGATCATTTCGCGGACCGTTTAGTGTGGGGCACGTCATACCTTGAGCGCGTTTTGCACGTGTATTCGGGCTCCGGAGCTATGCTGCGTATGCAGCGCTAGCTGCAACCTGGGCCATAGCTGCGTAGCGACCTCGTGCTGCGCGTGCGCCGCCCGGAGTAAACACTCGCATAGTAGAGGCGCCTGGGCGACGTTGCGCACAGCGTGGGATATGTGTTCCTTGTAGTTCTCTTCCTGTAATACAAATAATGGTTAATCGCGACAGAGCTATAGCCCCGTAGTTTATGGGGAGGACCATGAGTATGTGGAGTTACAAGCATCCGAACACACACGTCCGTCATCACACGTCCAACTGAATATTACTGATTGGTAGTGTGGAAACGCGGAAAAGCACTTCCTACGTCACAACCTGTTTCTGTATATAAGACCACGCAGCGGACCGGCGCGCACGCACATCGATGCGCCTCACCCCGTTCCTCAACCCGCTACAGTCAGCTGTTTCTCGAAACGCACGCATACCTCTTACTTATTATTACTAGCTTTCATACAAGTTCGCTGTTAGTTAAGTTAATTTCATTAAATCATTATAAAATCATCTGCTTCCGCGTAACCTTCCATCTACACAACCTACAATCAACCTACCTCCATAAGTATACCAACTGAATTATACCTATGTGAAAGTTCAGTGGATACCTGCAACAGCAGTTTGGCATGTGAATCGAACTGCGTCCACCCGCGGCTCGCCAGCAGGGCTGCGTCCAACAGACCGGCGGCGGGTAGTGGCGGTCTCCACAGCGCGTGGAGCCAGGTCGACAGCAAGGCATTTCGGGATACGCCCATGTATCTGGAACAGAGGCTTGGGTCAGGGAAACCAGATCAGCAGTAATCGGATTAGGTAGTGCAATTTTGCGGGATTCCATGACGAAATATTGACATGGACATGCCCAAGTAACGATATCCCGGGATTACAAATTCGCTAAGAGCTGGTTACATTGGACAGTAATATCGTTCAAAAATATTATTAAATATTCTTGAGATTTTACGAGGCTAAATTTGCCGCCATATTGTTGTTTACTTTACACTTAACGAAATTAGAAAATGTATTGTTTCGGCACAACAATCGCGACGACTGATAAGAGCGTTCTGAGAAAGTGTGAATGTGAGAAAGAGACAATAAATCCCGAATATAGTCCTGATAGTGGTATCTTTGTCTCTCTCACACAAAAGGGATGATGAGATGATTTCCTTTTGGAGTTCCCATTAGGAGAAAAGTATTTTATATATACAGAACATTTCCCAAATCCCGCAATGCCGCGGGTGTATCCATACTAATATAACGTTTGAGGCCGTTAACCCTAAATTGCACTACTTAATCCGATCACTGCACATCAAGCTATACCCTCTATTTGACAAATTTATACAAATGTCAAGAAATCGTAACAAAAACGTATTGCGATTGGGTTCCACAAGGTATAGCTTGATGTGTACACCCACTGTACATAGAACGAGACTGTAAGTCAGCTGCAATATTACAGTTTGGATGTAGTTTCTGTGCAGTTACATTGCAGTTGGTTTAACTACACATCGACTGCATGTCAACTGCAATAGAACTGCATCCAAACTGTAATTCTGCAGCTGGCATGCAGTGGAAGGTGCGGTCCGTCTGGTATACACCGTAAAACATTTTGTGATAAACAAGCATGATTTAACTAATAGTTACTTAGTGTGTTAATTATTTATTTATTGTAACATGAAAAAAGTAAAGACTATACAATAGCTTACATATTCATAAGATAACGTAAAATTAGTACTGTAAAAGTAGTAAGTAAGTAATGTTTATTTCACACACAGCAATGACCGAAACAGTTATAATTATGTTACGAAAAATATGAAACAGATATAATTATGTCATCCTTCTACGTTTAGAAAAGCTCTCAACTCTTCAATATAGTCAGAATCAGGACTTTTTAACAAAATTTAGTTTTCAGATGTGAATATAAAGAAATATAAAAGCTTACCGCTTTCCATCCAGTTGGGTAAGTATCAGCTTTAGCAGCAAGTCTGACCCGGAGACGGGTCCTCGGCCTAGAGCTCGCTGCATCAGCGTGGGGCCCGACGACAGCAGTATGCTGAATAGTTCCTGGAACCTATCATATATATAACACTGCAGTAGTAAATGAATGAATGATTTATGTTTAAATTATTTGTGTATATCAAACTATTAGTGAAATATGGCCGACCATTTGAAGTTCCATTACATTTCATCTAAAAACTTCACCAGATCTCTATCACACACACACACACACACACACACACACACACACACACACACACACACACACACACACACACACACACACACACACACACACACACCCCACCCCTTTTATTAACCTTTATTACTGTTCTTATTTTTCTTTCTTCCAAATTTTGCACTTTTAGTTCTGTTACATGTTCATGTGCACTGGTCAAAGAAGAGATCTGTCCTCCGAGATACAGGAACTTCCTAGTTCGAAGGTCAGCGCCTATAGTAGGATAACTGGTTGCTCACTAATTTTATTAAGTTTAATGTAACATATGCTTAAGTTCCTACTCCATTGTAATCTTACCGCACAAATAAACTATTCTTATTCTTATTTCCTTTCATTCATACTCATACCATTTATTGCTTTTCATGTATTACAATTGGTCTTTAAAAATATATTATATGTTCATACATGAAACCCTGAGTAGGGCACCGCAATATAAAATAAGAGATTATAATAAATTATAATAGTAATAAATGCTAACGAGATAAATTGAATTAAATGTCATTATAAGTTACTTTAAAGTTAGATATTGTTTTTATCATCAAAAAACTCCTGCAGTAAATAGAAATGAAATGAAATGACAAGTTTGTTTACTTATACAGGGCACAAAAAAGGACCTCCGACTTACAAACTAGGTCGAAAACCTGTATCTTGTAAGTCGGGATTCCGTCGCACTTTCTGTGCAAGCAAATTACAAATTATATTCTTAACCTAAAAGGAATTTGGAAAATTTAATCATAAAGGAATTTAGTAAAGATAATGGTAAGAGTGAGTATGGGTGGGGGGGTGTTAGGTTGTGTGGGAGTGTGTAATGATGTAAGTGTGCATATGCAGTGTAGGGTGAGTGGGTGTGTGAGTGTGGGTAGTTAAGTGTTAATAATCTGAAGAACGTATGTGAGTTTAGTGTGTAAAATTTTATGTTATATGATTAGAGCCTCAGTTTTGTCGTAATCTAAAGAGAGTAGCCATCTATTAAGTTTTACTTTACAATTATTTTTATTTAGTGGGTAGATATCAAGGTGTTCGTTTATTTTATTGTACAACCTGGCACTTAATGATTGTAGATGCTGGAATGCGAACGCCGTTCTGTTTTTTAATTGGGGACACGGTCGATTTTTACGTCGTTTGTTACCAGCGATGGGGATTAGGGGAAGCGAGACGTGTTTGCGCATTACAGCTCGCAAGACAAACAGTTTCCTTACTGTAAGGACCTTGCAGTCGGTATACAGTAGTGTGGTGGGATATCTGTAGGGTTTACGCATAATTACTTTTAGGACAGTACGTTGAGCCCTTTCAAGCATCAAGAAAGCAATCTTGGAAGCTCTTCCCCAGACAGGAATGCAGTAGGAGAGTATGGATTGGCACAAGGCGTTGTAGAAATATTTATTAAGAAGATATCACTTTAACCTTTTATTGAATATCGAGTCTTTTAATTCAATGTCGATGATTTGTGAAATTAGATTATATATTTTATAGACATAACGAACGGTCTAGAAATGCGTGTCAAAAAATAAAATAAACAAAAGCTTGTAATTATTTTATTTTATTTTTATTTATTACAGGTTATTGTACAGCAATAATAACAGTACTTGTTCTAAAAAGTTATAACGCCAATTACACAATAACTCAAAATTAATTTTAATAAAATAGCACTAAATATATAGAAGAAATATAAATAGAGTTACAATATGTGGTCAGAGGCGAGTGATAGGGTGTGTTTGTGTATGTGTAGTGGTAGATCCTAAAGTGGAGGATCGCCTGGGGTGGTACCACCCTCTTATCTATTTCTGCCGTGAAGCAGAAATGCTTGCATTTGTGTGTTTCGGTTTGAAGAGTAAGAGAGCCAGCGTAATTTCCGGCACATGAGGCAATCCATCTTAGTCCTCAAGGTTAGCAGCGCATCAAGAACCCTCCAACATTAATACAGTGAGGTGAGATGTCTATGGGCGACGGTGACCACTTACCATCAGGTGGCCCGTTTGCTCGTCTGCTCTCCTTATTTAATAAAATAAATAATAAAATAAAATAAATAAATATGTGAAGGTGTGTTTGTTTGTGCTGTGTGTATTTCAACCCTTGCTTAGATTAGGTCATTTCATTTCATAAAACAAGAAATACAAATCCATTGTGTCAGAACCTTAGAGCATTTAGAGCTCGCTTGCCTCGCTCCATTGTAAGGAAATCAGTTTTTTTATTAAATAAGAAGAGAAGACGAACAGTCCTCCATAGACATCTCATCTCACTGTATATTATTAGTTTTCTCATGTGTCGGTAACTACGTTGGCTGTCTTATACCTCAAACTGAAACACAGAAATGCAAGCGTTGCTGCTTTGCGGCAGATATAGATAAGACGGTGGTACCACCCCAGGCGATCCTGCACATCAGGATCTACCACCTGTAACTGCAGTTTACACTGTTCTTGACAAATTTAGTAGGACCATCTGTGTTCATCTCATACAGTCTTTCACTCTGAATACTTACAAGGGTGTGAGGGAGACGGACTCGGGAGACTGCACCATGACCAGCATAACTGGAGCTAGGCAGTGCGTCGCGTCGGCCGCGCGAACTGCTGCTATGCGGCATAACGCTGCCATGCCTTGTGAGCAAATCTATGGATACAATAAGGTATTTGACACTGTTTTGAAAAGTATGTTAAAATGTTTAAATCCTAGCAATTTTTACGAGTTTTTTTTATTTCCTCAAAATAAAGTCGCTAAATAGTCTTAAACAGCATTTAAATTTTAAACGAGATCGCAGCTTGGGAAACGTGTTTGTGTACTATACAATGTTGAGAAACCGCTGCGTCTGCGTCGCTTTATCACGGCGAATTCGTTGCGCACACCCGACGAATACGTTTCGCGTACGTTGACAGATCGCTCTGCTGGATATACGCTCGCAATTCACTTTGTAATAAGGCCCTTAACCCTTCCCGCCATTGGAATCCTAGACTTCTAAGGGCCAGAAGTGTTCTGGTGGTATAGAATTTCGAGATTAGATTAGAGAGTTTGATAGACCAAAATAGTAAAAAAAAAATACAAAAAAATATATTAGCGAATGGTGATGCCATGAACAAATCGTCAACAAATGTCAAACAATAAACACGACCAATGACGGGGGACATTAGTGTCCCCCCGGGGGTACGGCGAACATTTCGCGCAGTACGGAAATAGTGTACACACGGGAGTACGGAAAGCACTTGACGGGTTAAGTGGAGTGTGCTGCTTGCTTGCTTATCGTATGGTTAGTGGCCAACCTATTTGTCAGAGTTGTTAAGGCCGCCCGTAGGCCTCTGACATGGCTTAACGACTGCTGTCGAACGACAACAACCGGGACCGACTGCTTAACGTGCTCTCCGAGGCACGGAGGAGCTCAGATGAAATATGCCACTAGCGGTCACCCATCCAGGTACCGACCGCGCCAACGTCGCTTAACCTGCACGATAACTTTCGGACCGCGCTCGCAACTAGGCTACGAGCTCCTCAAATGCTGCTGCCGGTAATGGCAGGTAATATTCGCCAATTTCCTCCAGCTGCGGCGCCTAGTGTAGCTTGAGATCAAATGGAGACAGTCGGCTCTTATAACAAAGCCGGCGTATCGAGCGGCTCGCCCCAACATGCTCGGTGCAGCAAACATTGTAGAGACAATATGACAACGATCAATATTCCGGGGGCTAAACGAAACTTCACCCTCACTCTTACATAATTTAGCATATGAGTGAGCGAGATATTCCATTCAGTTTTAGCTTTAGGTTTGGCGGCTACCCCAGAATTGACGCCAATGTAGCACTCACCAGCGGTATACAATGTCCCCACGCACTCGATAAAACCGCATACGCCATTCCGAACAAATCTGTCGGTTCTTCAAACGGGGCAGGCGCGTCGAGCGGCTCGCCCCAACATGTTCGGTGCACGCGCAAGCGCCGGAGAACTTGCCACGCCCACTCCGGTACGGACGGGGCTTGCTGCGTCCAAAGGCAGAGCCACGAGCCTATCGCTAGCTGAGTCTCGAGGGATACGCCGCTGGGAAAAGAATGGTAGAATTACATTTGATTATAAAGACCGGTCGCCACGTCTCCACTGACAATAGGGCTATGGACGATGCCTTCAGAGGGTTCACTATAAGATTAATATGTAATTTAAGCTTTAACAGCATAAATTCTAGGAGGAAACAGAGATTTCTTTCTAATCTCTTTCTTCGTTTTAATCTTTGCTTCATGCTTAGTAAGAGCTTTACGCATGGCGCGAGTCTTTTTGACTCTAAGGCCCAGAAGAGCCAATAGCTAAGAAGCCAATTCTCGCAGAGTTCGACATACAAAAGCGCTACGAACGTCTTGTCACGCTCACATGTAAAGTGAGCGAATGAGATAGGACTAATGTCACCTGCGAGAATCGCCTTCCTGAGGCTTGTATTTCTTGTTCTTGTGGTGGTTACGTAGATTCACCTTCATTTTCTGGTGGTAGGCAATGTAAACACGTGCAACTGCTTTTCTGACAACACGTATCTTGAATAGTTTAGAGGTAACACCTCCCGTAACTTTTGCAACTCTAAGGTTTGTCAATTCGGTCTTCAGCTCTTCAAGCAGTTTGAAGAACTCCTTTTTTATCCTTGGTACGCAACTCTGAACACTTGACTTTACCATTTTGAAAAGAAATCCTACAACACAACCACCACAATGAAAGTTGACATAAAAAGCAATAATAAAGGAGGGATGCCGCTAGCCCCCCTTGGATCCGCTACTACCATTATAGATGCCTCACCTGTGCGCAGTATAGTCCATATGGAGCAGCAGTGGTGACAGCAGCGGCGGGCAACGCTGTGCCCAGTCGTTGAGAACCTCGTTAGCTTCCCCGATGGACGGCCGCCACGTCTCCACTGACAGTGGGGCTATGGCCGATGGCTCCAGGGGCTCCACTACAATTATATATCTTTTAATGGTATTTGACAAGTATAGAAGATTAGATGCATTTCATAAACAGTAGACAATAGACAAATCGATAGTGAAAATCTAAAAACAGAATTAAATTTCGTTAAAAAATAATAGAAATCAGAAGGTAGAAAGAAACAGTAATACAAATATATATATATAAATATATGTGTAATTAAAGTATTATCAAGGGAACTAAATATGTATTTTTGTTGCAATAAAGTTCTTTCTTTACACTACTGTAGCGCCCATACGAGTTACATATTATATTTTATCTATCTTATGATAGGGGGCCGGGAATAACCCAGCGGCACTTCAACCCTTGAGGATCTTTTGTGCCTACCCCATTTTACACACTGCTCATCTCAGTGTGCAGATTTCCTCACGATGTTTTCCTTCACCGTTAGAGCAGTCGGTAAATGTACGTAAGTCTTCGAAAAATATGAAAAACTCATTGGTACATGGCACTGCACGGTTTCGAAGTTTCGAACCCGGACCTCCCGCATGGGCACCCGTGCCCTAGCCACTGTGCCACCGACGCTCTAGCTACATATTAAGGTCTGTTTTGCTAAAAAACGGAGCAAGGCATCCTACTACGTGGTGGAGAGCAAAGGTAAGTGGCATGAATGGCAGAACTTATGCAATGGGAAAATACAGGGATCCTCCACCTCCTCGCGTCGTAATCCTCAATGCTGAGGGTCGTGACCACCTTTAGGTATCACCTTCTGGCGGATGATCTTCCTCCTTTTATGTCTGTCCCCGGCGGTGTGGATAGCATCGTGAACTGTAGAGTCAAGGGTGGTGAGGATTTGGTCTGACCAGCGCATCGGACTACGTCCCCGAGGCCTCTTCCCTTCCATTTTTCCGGTCACAATATGTTTTCCGAGGTTGTCTTTCCTGGCAATGTGACCGAAGTACTCGAGAATTCTACGAAGGCACTCGGAGGACAGTCGTGAGGTGATTTTGAGTTCACGTAGAATGGATACGTTAAATACAGGAATACTTGTAGATATTTGTAATAAATACCTTGGTAGAGATCCGCTAATACGTGTAACGCGACGGTATGAAGGTACGCGTGTGTTGCCAGCAGAGACGGGAGCAACTCCCGCGCCACCGCTTCGCACGTTCCTTTACACGCAGGCGTTTTGCGTTTGATTCCGGTCTACGAGAAACAATTAATCATAAATTACCACATTTTCTCGAGCAATTATTTACCATGAGTGTCAGTTTTTTTAACCTTTTTAAATATTTACGATTATACTGGCTGGAAAGTTTCGGCGGGGCACTCAGGGCAGCTACCAGATCCGTTGGAGCTATGAGAAAATAGTCTTAGGAGACCTGCCCTAACTTTTGGAGCTATTTAAAACTGCATTCACAGATATTTGAAAAAAGGTACAGTCAGCGAGAAAAATGGCATATATCACAAAAAAAATTGATGAGGTCAACCGAGTTTCGAGTACTAGAAATCTCAAAAATAACAAAAAACTATTTAGCAATATTAATTATTAACAATACATTCGCGCCAAGCTTCTCTAGTCATGTCCAAAATGCTATAGCGCACTATAGGTGAACCATTAAAGTCAGACGACGCCCGCGACGTTAGAGGGACGAGGTTGCGGCAGGACCCACCTCCCGCTCGCCCTTTGTCGTTCTCCGCTTATCACAACTTACTTGGAACAAGAAGTCCAGAACCATGCGAGCGAGCTCGTTGTCTTGCGTGCGGTCTAGAGCGGCTTGCGTCAATATGCGCACGCGATCTCCGCACGGTAACACTGGCAACTCGATGGAGAGAGAGTCGAGTTGTTTCGGCGATTTGTCTACAGGCATAAATTGAGGGAACAAGTAAATATTTTTTTCTTATTGTATAATGGTATCAGACGAGCAAATTGACCACCTGACGGTAAGTGGTCACCATCACCAATAGACATCTCATCTCGCTATAATGTTTGAGGGTTTTTACGTTGCTAACCTTGAGGAGCGTCTCGAAGTCGTGTCTGTCATCAAAACGTGCTTTGGAATTTAAGGGCTAAGATTTTCATGAGACAAGTGTAGTGAAGCTTTCAACTCGACCAAACGACCAAGGCACATGGAAAAGCTTTGTAGAACGATCCACGATAATGATAAAAACGCTTGTACACTCACACTGAATTCAGTCAAAGGAATGCATTCATTGCTCCTAGTTAGTAGACTAGGAGCAATGAATGCATTCCTTTGACTGAATTCAGTGTGAGTGTACAAGTGTTTTTATTATTATTTACAGCCTGTAAACAGAAGCTTGTCTAATTAGACGACTAAATCACAGACTGATTATTCCAGTATTAGCCGCTAAAGTTTCCGACAACCTGTTCTTTGTGATGATGAAGGTAAAGTTTTAAAAAATAGGTTTTAATGTTTCGGCATATAGGCGACTGAAGATAGAGATATTGCTGTGTTGATAAAATTGTATAAAGTTTAGACCCTGCGAAGAGGAACAACCTGGCTGTTCTAAACTAAACCCTGCCGACAATTAACAACCTAGCAAGGGTGAGACATTAAGAGCGTCGGTGGCCTAATGGCTAGGACGCCGGACTCCCATTCGAAACCATGCAATGTCATGTACCAATGAGTTTTTCCGATTTTTTCGAAGACTTACGTACATTTACCGACTGCTCTAACGGTGAAGGAAAACATCGCGAGGAAACCTGCATGTCTGAAGAAATTAAAAGTTTCCGAAGGCGTGTGAAACCCTAGGTGGGTTTCACACGCCTTCGGAAACTTTTAATTTCTTCAGAAAAATTCGTAAAATTAGATATAAATATAACATAAAACAATTAGTAGTATCTACTAATTAGATACAAAATGTCAAAAATAGAATAAAATAAATAGATTAATTGGATAATAATAAGATGAATATGTCAACAATAAAAATTTACAATTTCCTGTCCATAAATTCCTTGACTAAATAGAATTCGTTATCCAATAAAAAGTCTCGTCAATATCTTATTCCAACTATTTATTTTAATGTCTTGAGATTCTGGTCGACCTGGTGTACCACCACCATTATTTATTCTGAGACTGTACGTAGTCACTCACCGTGCAGACCCACAATGATCCCAGTACAGTAGTCTTTAGCAGTGTCATCTCTCAACAACGTCGCCGGCAGTCTGTTCAGCTCAGAAACACCCAACAACGTGAACCCAGCTGCGAATGCCGCTTCCAGCTCGCTCGTCACTCGGAGTTCTAGCTCTATGGTGTAAGAGTCTCTGTGGAAAGAGGGAAACCACTTTAATCTTAGCTGTGTAAGTCACGCTATGTAGGTCAAGTGATGTTGGTTGAGTATAATAAGATTGGAAACTGCAGAAATAGTTTTTGGGTATCAAGATTTGAGTACCGGGATCCTGGTACTGAGATTAGAATATCGGGATCCAAGTACCTGGCGAGATTCGAGATCAGAATACCGAGTACCGAGATCTGAGTACCGAGATCAGACTACCGAAATCCGAGTATCGGGATCAGGGCACCGGGATTCTAGTACCGGGATCCGAGAACCTAGATCCAAGTATTGATATCAGAATATCGGTATTCGAATACCTGCAATGCAGATGCAGCGCGGCCAACGCGTGAAGTGCGCGCGACGCGAGAGAGCGCAAGACGGCGAGCAGGCGCGAGTAGTGCGCGTGCGCGGCCACAGCGCTCTGCAATGTAGCCAGTAGAGCGCGCGCGCCGCAGCACGCGCGGAGCACGCCGCCACCGCCTGAAGGATCGCCCCATTCGTGCTCGCGGGCTTGACTTACATCCTGTGACGGGTACATTGGGCGTTCACATTATTATTTGGGTATTTCCGAGGATATTACTGTTTTTAAATAAGAACACAGGTATTACTTTCACATAGATAGCGAGCAGACATCTTTTTATTAGTTATTTTTTAAATCTATGTCATATAGCAAGGCAAAGGTATTAAATTACACTGCCTAACACAACCCCTTAATTTTTAGACCTTTGGCTTGTTTTTACGGTTTTTACTTGGTATTTATTTGTTTTTTCACTACCGTGTATTTTACGTTTTTAGTTTTACTTTTTTCTTTTGTTTTTAGTTTTTCAGTCATGGAACGAATCCATTCGCACCACAACGCTCAACTACCATGTTATTTTGGTATTTACGAGTGTTCAAAATTCATTGAGAAAAAAATACCTTTTGGCCGATCTATTGCCGCTTTACCGACGGCAGCCATCTTCCTTTTTGACCTGTCACTTCCCATATATATATTTTTCCTGACAAAACCAAGTTGCCATCAACCAGCATGGGGGCCCTCAAAACTACGACATTGAAGAACATGAGTGAGTCAGAAACCTCCTAATCCCACCCAAAATCAAAAGGCAAAGGTAATAAATTACACAGCCTAACACACATTAGTGCAAGCAATGCCATTGGCGGATCCAGGGGGGCTAGGAGGGAGGAGCATGCCAAACCGCCGCCGCCGTACTTGTCCCCAGTACCACAACGAGTACTCAGTACTCACGCAGTGCGTGAAGAGAGCGAGGCGCGCCACGAGGTCCCTCAGAGGGAAGGCGCGCAGCAACGCCAGCAGGTCGCGCTCTCGAAGAGTGCCCTCGCTCACCGCACCACCGCTGCCATGCTTGTCTACCTCCTCCCATGCCTCTTCGGTATCTGTGGTGAAACATATCTAGTTACAGACCGAACCAAATTAAAACACTAAATAAATAAGTACAGAAGGGAAAACTCGCGTCGCACCGCTAGACCGACCGTTGAAGATCATACAAGGCATGCCTGAAACGAACGTATATGTGGAGCGCGCACAATACTGTAACTTACTTCGAACATCAAAATATTTTCAACTGTTCTTTGGGACAGATAAAAAATAGTACTATGATGATTAGCAGTAACCTATCTCCAATATAATTTTGATTATTTGTTTTAATAGCATTGTTTTATATCCCCCTACATTTTTCTACTTTACTTCCTTTGCATATTTAATTTTCTATGTTTATATTAATATATAACTAGTGTGTACTTGTTTTGTCTAGACGAACTGAAATATGTATATTTACGTTTATAATATTTGTGAACCCTTTTTGTTTCCGTGTTTAATTTTTTTGTTTATGTGTATTTTTATGTATTTGTAAATTGTTTGTGTCCCTTAATAAATAAAAATAAATAAATACGGTTCAAAATATCAGACGAATCGGGCAAGTGGTGCGAAGAACGGAATCCCAGGTTATCCATTCGAAAACTTTAGTTTTTTTAATTATTTTTTAATATTATATAAGGAGAGCAGACGAGCAAACGGCCCACCTGATGTTAAGTGGTCACCGTCGCCCATAGACATCTCACCTCACTGTATTAATATTAGAGGACTAAGATGGATTGCCTCATGTGCCGGAAATTACGCTGGCTCTCTTACCCTTC
Organism: Hofmannophila pseudospretella; assembly: GCA_947369225.1. NCBI lineage: Eukaryota > Metazoa > Arthropoda > Insecta > Lepidoptera > Oecophoridae > Hofmannophila > Hofmannophila pseudospretella. The sequence continues at coordinate 2,403,360 of OX376321.1, read as the reverse complement.
AAACCGAAACACAGAAATGCAAGCATTTCTGCTTCACGGCGGAAATATATAAGAAGGTGGTACCACCCCAGGCGATCCTTCATATTAGGATCTACCACTACAGTTTAAGACGCCACGCCTCCGCTCTTCTAAGTAACGCTGGGCTCTCAGGTAAGGTGACGTTTAACCTTAAAATCTTAAAAAAACCCTTTTTTGTTCACAGTGGGAAAACCTTTCCGAGATACCCGGCCTAATGGGGGTGAGACCAATCAGAAATTCAGGATTTACAGGTTCCCTGTCCCCTTACAAGAGTGTAATTTCCTTGCTGTCCAATGTTTATTTCTGGATTCAAATTTTCCAATCCCTTTTAACCTATGTTGATTCTCCCTTTATTAAATATTTATGTAAATATATTCAAAAACTCTAACTCTATCGTTTCTTGTGTTGTTTACATGTCTTCCTATTTGTATATCTATATATATCTGTGTTGTCCTCGTCCATAAATGTTTGTGTTGTTTTGTTTTAGATGGTGCCGGTCAACTTTAGATGCTCAGCATAAAGAAGTCACAAAATTTAAACAAAGAAATAGCCGGCCAATTCTCTTTTCGTGTTTTCTCTAATACGCGACATTGGCGGAATTATTGTGCCTAAAACACAATAAAGGCCATTAAAAAAATTAAAAATAAAAACAAACATGAACGTACATGAAAATAAGTTTCATGGACGTATCAGGCTAGGGACAAAATTGCGATTACGAATTGTGATTCATCGGACAGGGAACCTGTTAAAGTGTAAAACCTGACCTTCAGTGCACTCCTGCGCCGCTTCTAGCTTCGGTCGCGCCAACAGCAGGTCCAGCAGGGCGAGCGCCCGCGCCGCCGCCACGCGGTCCCCGATGGTCACGTGGATTATGTGGGCGGCCCAGCGGACCGACCGCGTCTGTCTGGAATGGGGTGTAGGGATCATCATCAGGTCGTTTCCAGATGTGGGAATAACTCCCACGTCCATAATTCCCGAGGGGGTGGACAGAGGAACCACCTTCGTCATAGGTAGTTCCTGTAGTGGACAAACGTGATGGGTGGCGAGCCTATCGCCGTCTACTAGGTGTAGAGTAGTATCCACATAGATCCTTAGTCGCCTCGTACGACACCCACGAGAAGAGTTGGGGTAGTGCTATTCTTTATGGCCGGCACAACACGGCATTATGGTTCTAAAAATTAGAACTCAAACTCGAATCACCTAACTGTTACCATTTCAAAGATCCCATCTGCCATCAAATATACTCCAAGATCTTGAAAACCCCTGATACAATTTTTATCAGTTATGGCTAAGAACACTCACGACTAAATAAAATAATCCACGTCCAAAGCGGATGATTGGTTGTTATGATGGCACAAACAAAGAGATAAACAGACACGTCAAACTTATAAGCCCTTTCTTTTGGTCAGGGTGAATAAAAAAATCACCTGAACAACTGGTGCAGTAGATACAAAAGCTGGCGCAGGTCTCGAGCATCCAGCAGCGCTGCAGTCAGCGCTCTAGCCCAGCGCTGCAGCGCTACAGCGAGCGCTGGCACTGTGCCATCGCTCAGTCGCAGCGTTTGAAGAATTAGGGCTAACGCTTCACGAATGTCGTTCTTGCTGCCTTGTGTGGTCTCTGATATAAGTTCCTCTATCTGAAAAATTTCATTAGAATAAATAATTTACCCTGACCAGGAAGATCTAGAGGGCGCAATTTGTAGTTTTAGAGTCTGGGTTATGGGGTTCTCTATGAAAAATATAGTACCACTTAATTGGAGTTTTATATTCCTGGTTAAACCTGTCAAACCTTATTTCTGTAAATAGAGCTATACATATTTTATATACATAGAGCACATTCTTCCTTTAAGACGATATAACTACATATTCATAGTTATAAGAATAAATCGCACACACTCAAACACCAACGTCGCATACAATATAGCAACAGAGTCGTTCAGACATGGAACAGGCTCCCTGGGCATGTTGTATCGGCTACCTCAGTGAACTCTTTCAAAATTCGACATGACAAATTTCTTAAAAGGACCACTCTTCTGTCTAAATAAATTATATGTGGACTATTAGTGAAAGTGAACTATGGACCAAAAGACTTTTCCAACACTGTGATATAGACAGATCAGCATTATACTGTCTGTGTATTATCTTCATAATAATAATAATATACAATCAATAACCTGACAATGTGCCAACAAGGCCGCATGCTGATGATGACAATAAGAGTCCTGGACATCACGCAGCAGTACTTCAAGCCTCATCTTCGCCACCGGCAGCCTGTCTTTCACCAGCTCAGCTACATCGAAACAAATGGTGTGCCTCACAGTGAGCCCACATGGGCACCTCTCGGAAACGTAAGCAGTGCGTTTCTCCACTTTCCATAGAGTCGATCGGAATTTCATCTCTTTTGCATACCCGATCATAAGTTGTGTGCGCTCGCGGTCAGCTGCTATTAGAGATGATCTAGAATTATTGCAAAATAATTATTATGCTGATAATGAACACTATCTGTTAAGTGGGCAATTTTTTTGACGAAAAATAATGGCTTAAGTGCCCATTAAAGTGGTCAATATTAGACCACTTTTGTTACCAGGTTTATCTAACGATTGGTATTTATCTAGTAACTAGAAAATTGGCTACAATGTTGGTCATATCCTATTCTTGCACAACAAATTCTATTTTTTTTAATATCTTGAACCATATATATAACTGTACTAAGCAAAAAACATTTGCTTATTTTGAGAGGAATCCCTACAGTGTGAGGCCTGACTTGCAACATTTTAACTAATACTGGTGTTGACTTATTTTGTGTAAGTATGTAAGTAGTTAATTTTTTAACCAATTCCAAATTACCTGAAAGTAGACAACAAATCAACCAAAGGATGTTCTGGCCCGCTAACGGGTCCAGCTTCCACAATAGCCTCCTCTTTGTCACTCAATGCTCTCACCTCAGCTATCTCTGTTCCTCCATACAATTTTATGGCCTCCTCCAATGGCATACATTGCAATTTGGGAGCAGCTGGTTTATGCACAACTTGTGCGGGCATTGTTACTTCATGGTGATGAATTATTTCTGGCAAATCTTCTTCAAATATAGGAGCTGAAGGTACTGGTGCCTCTAGCATAATATCTGTGCTGCCCTCGGAAGTTGGAATAGCTTCTCTTGCTTCCTGATCCATATCAGTTAACGTAGACTCGATTCGACTCTCTATTTCTGTCAAGTCAGGATATAAACTAGGTATTGCCATTCTTTTCAATTTAGAATTCAAGTCTTCATAAGTATTACCTATTTCATTTGCTTTTATTAATTGCGCCTTTATTACTTCCCAATTTTGATATTCTGTAGTCGTAACTTTTGTATCTGATAGTGCTTGTGTGATAGAATAATTTTCCTTACAAATAGTTGCAGTTTCCGTCACCAAAGTGTCTGTTACTGTGCCTTTCTGTTTATCGCCACAATTATCAAAAGCCATGTGTTTTTCAGTCGATGTAGAAGCATTGAAATCACTGTCTGTAGGATTTTGAACTAAATCTAGAGTATTTTTGGAGTCAGAAGCAATTTCTTCATTAACTTCGGTTTCATCGGAAACTGAAGGCTGTTCGAGCTCTACACTGCTTTTAGGCACGTGTTTCTCCTTTGATTTCTTTTTCTGAGAACATGCACAAAGAACTATTTATGTACACTGCGCAAAAACAACATAAACATTGCAGTGGACAAAGGTATGAAACATGATGAAATACTTACCTCTCGTCGCTTCTCCTTCACCATAGTCGCCATTATAACGTTTCATATGTTTTTAGGATTATATGAAAAATATTTATCACTTAATTTACGTATTTATTTACATTTAAAATAACAATTATTTCGTTTATTAGGTACTGTTGCACGACTGATCAGCTGGCTGGGAGCTGTCAAACTAAATGTCAAAATAATAGAGATGAAATAAAAGTAACAATACCTACGGAGTAATAGATTAACAGAACGAATTTAATACTAGGTATATTTTACCGTTTCATTTATAGAAACCTAGACATGCCTAGACCAACTAAGTAGACACCGTATTTAATAAAAATGTAATGTATGTTATGTACCTACGTATCATTGTTCCTATCAATCCATTTTGCTTGTGATTTCAAGGAAATTTGAAACTCGTAGGTACTTAGCATTTCAATTGTTGTAATATCGACCTGCCAAGTTCGATAAAAAAATCCCCATTTGGGTTAGCGCGGAGAGTGCGGGGATTGAAAAACATCGGGGAATTCCGGGTAATAGACATTTCAATTGGGTTAGTGGCCTCTATTCTGGAATGGCCGACAAAGCTAATTTTAAAACTAAACGAAACGAAAGGGTTCACTCTCACACGATCTATCTCCACTGACCTTCTCTGATAGATATTACAGGTCAGTGTCTATCTCACAATAATATGAGTAACCGCTCGTTTAGTTTTAAGATTAGTTTTGGCGGTCACCCCGGTATATTGATGTTCGCGCCTAGCGGCAGTGTGCTGAGAGCAAAAATATAGAAAAAAGAATAATTTTTATTTACGTATTTTTGGTTCAATTTTTTGGGTCGGTACCTATTTAAAAAATGTATAGTAGATAAGCTCCGTTTTCATATCATATTATTATACACTATGAACGAAACAATTGTTTTATTTCTATAAATATATTATCATGTCAGGGATGAGTGTTAGGGATTTGTCAGAAAGCTTCGGCAAAATAGCAGGATTTAAGCCTAATGCGGCGGGGATTCTGAAATGTAACACTGGCAGCACTGCAGTCAATACCGTCTTCACCATAAGGGCACACGGGGCCCGTGCCCAGGGCCCCCATTCTCGGGGGGCCCCGAAGGATCCACAATTTCTCTCACACATTTATTCTCAAAACATTTTTGTCGGGCACATTACACTTTTTTTCACAAATCAGGAATCTTATCAGAAGGTTAGATTTACAAGGCATATCATATACTACGCCATTATATTATCGATGACTGCGACTTTTCCTACTGTACTAATTAATAATATTTCCGAACGCAATACCTATTTTACGACTGAGTAATTTGTCAATTATGTGCATAGAAAGTGATATCCTTCAAAAAATTGACTTCAAGGATATAATAGAAGATTTTGCTCAACAGAAATCGCGAAAGAAACCGCTAATGTAATTGTAACCAAAAAACCTATGCTGTATTTGATTACCTATAAATGGGTTCATAGGTACTTAGTAAAAAATGTAAGTGTTTTTCTTTTTTTACTTTCCAATTCGCTTTCTTTACTTTCAAAAAGGGCCTCAAATTCTTGTGTGCCCAAGGGCCCCAGCCTAGTTTAAGACGGCGCTGACTGCAGTTAGGGTTCCTGGCCAAGAATAATATATTATGGTCCCGTATTTGAATAAGTATAATTACATGATTGTTGTGTGGTTGTGGTGTGTAGTGTAGCGATAGTGATGACAGGAAAGTAAAAACTTCAGGTACCAATTTAGATAGCTATTTAATTTTTTTTCGTTTGACGCCGAGAGCGACATTTACAAAAATAAATACCGAAGACCTTATATACATACCTACGTAACTACATAGTTTAAGTAGTGTTGGAGGCAAGGACCTAGGTAGGTAGATACAACCTACCTCTAAGCTTCCACTAAGTTGCATTTTTTATAAATAATTAAATTAAATACATTTAAATGGACGTTTTCACATTAGACGATAGCGACACCGATATGTAGATACCTACGGTGTCGCATGGACGACCGACATACATAGTGTAACAGCATCTAGTACCTACTAAATGTATAAGATTCGACAACCGACGATATCTTAAATCTATGACCTAATGTGGAAATGCGTACGGAAAATTCGTGCTGATCAGTGTTGCCGTTTTGCAAGATTTACCCAAAATTCGGGGAATTCAATTTCGGGATAGCTTGATGCGGGTTTTTTGCGGATTATTTGGATATCGATTTATCTAATTAATAAAGATTTTACCAAAATAAATAAACCATGTCGTGTCGCGCTAAAAAACCAACACACACTGTCCTTGTTTTACTGCACTTGTCAAACAGTAGACACTATGTGGGCGACTGCGTTTGCATTGGATCTTGCTGGTACACCTCTACTATACTGTCATCTACGAACTGTTGATTAGGCTGCGTGACTACGAAAAGAGGTGATTTCATTTTCCTAGGAACCGGCGACGTGGAATAACTTCTACGCTGCGCCTGCGTCGAATTACTCTGCAGTTTGGCGTTAAACATGATATTGTCGATCTCGTGCATGGCTACATCTCGTTGGTGCTCATCCAGTTTCCGTAATTTCTTGACTAAAAGCTGTCCATATAAGTCGTATTCGTCCATTTCTTTTTTTTCTCCTGCAGTGGTTTTCAAATAGGTGACAGCTTCGTCCATCTGTCTTTTAGCGTAAATGAAGTCTGAGCTGACGTTGTTCGGGTTTCTCTCATGGTTTCGCTCACGGTTTCGCTCATGGTTTGTCTGTGAGGCAGAGGGTCTTGGCAGCCTGGTAGTTCTGTCCGTGCTAGAGTTACGACCAGTGTATTGGTGATCGGACACTGGCTGTTCGATGTAAGTCGCCGAGTTGTTGAAAAACTGAAACAAAAACAAGGCCGCCTTGTAATACAGAGTTGTCTATCAATGGGTTGTGTGGTTGTGTGCAGGTGTATTTATAACAAATTAGTTATTAAAAAAATATGAAATGAAATATTTTATTTTCCAGTGGCATTACAATGAATGAAGTTTAAGTAAAAAGTTACGTTTAGTTAAAAGTTCATTTTTTTTAAAAAGTTTATTGTTTTTTTAAAATGTTTTTTATGTGTCTACGGTTACAAGGGTAACCGTAGACTGCCGTTAAGTAGTGCGTGCAACGGTACAAAAACAGACAAGTGCGAGTCTCGAACTCGCGGACCGAGGGTTCCGTTCTCAAAAGAAAGTTTTGAAAAAATATCTATTTAATTTTTTTCCTTCTTCTTCTTTCGTGTTGATGATCCGAATTAAGTTTTTCCCGACCAGAAGGCAGCCACATCGATAGCCCTCTGGTTGGCCTCGAAAAGGTCATCCCGCGTGCAGGTGGTCGGACACGCGGGACAGCAGAACAAGTGCTCCATTGTTTGAGGGGAGACACCTTTTTTTCCTTAAAAATTATAAATAAATATTTTAAATTAAATATTTAATTTTTCCCTGAAATATAATACCTTCTATCAATACTAATTATTTCAGATATTATGTCGATCTATAACATTTTTTTTTATTAAGTATCTCATAAATTATAAAATTTTTGAAATCCCGATTTATTTTTCCTGCATAATATAGAGAATTATCTATTATCCGGAATTATTTCAGATTTTTCGGCTTGCAAACTTCCATAGTTTTATAATACACAACTAAAGCCCTTTCATATGATACCTTACCTGCCCAAGTTGCCACATTTTCAGATTTCGGGTCCCGTTTTCAGTAAAAATAAACTAATATTCAATAAAAAAAATTACTTGAGATAGATGCGGGCAAGCAAGTTCTACGACTGTGCCAAATTACAAGTCTATAGCATTAGTGGTTTCTCAGAAAAACTGCTGTGACAAACATACGGACAGACAGGCAAACACCGAAGTCTCACTATGTCTCCACTTCGTTCGGGTCACTGCGCCAGCGGAGTAAATTCATATCCGGCTTTCTAGGATGATCCTCAAGATTATGCTTCAAGTAAGCCCAGTATAGTACCTACCATGGAATACCTGTATGCAGTACTGAATTATATTTGGACTGGGCACTGGCCTAACTTCTAATCGGCCGGTGGTGGTGCCACTCATCGATACCATAATGTGAACACGCACGCACACACTATTGCAAACCCTCGAAACATAAATCAACGTCAGTTCGTCAACGTGCTCCCGCATTCTGTTCTCTCCAGGTATGACAATAAAGATTAATTGAAATTGAACTCTGCTTCTACCAGTGCACGGCCCGACCAGACGTCACAGTACCTACGACGTAATAATATTGTGAATGTGTGCTCAAATACGACGCAAATACAAATGTCAGGTCAGACCTGCTTTGCAAACATTTTCACCCGCATTCTTCGCAATAGTACATTACTGCAGAGGCCACGAAATTAGCCATTACTGGCCGCGGATCATATTGATCGATCCAAGGCCAAAAATGGCTATTTCGGCCGATGCTTGTATAGTGTTTTTCGCAAATAAAAAAATCACATTCCAAATCGAAAGTACTAGGCGTCCATAAATGGAAAGAAGTGTCGTTGTCAGTAGGAGCTGGAGCTGCTCGCGCTGGTGGTGACGCACGACCACCGGTGCTCGTAATGTTACATTTCGAATTTAAAAAAGTAAAAAACAAAAGACGAGAGGATTTCTGGCCTTAGCCCGGTAAGGATGTATGAAAATCCATTACTGTCGTCAATTTTTTTTAAATAAGTATATGGTTTCGAGGCAGGAAGTATATACTTCCCTGGTTCAAAATTCGAATGTAACTATTGAGCAAATTTCTGAGCATCTTTCAGAAAAGTTATTTTATTCACTCACCTCGGTACATGTCGGGTGACAATCGTATACAACAGAACACAAATATTTGTGCATTACATCAAATGCAAACCACGTTGGTCTAGCTCCTGATCCAGTTCTCAATTTTTTTAAACATTCTCTATACTGGGTGAGCAAAGTATTTCTTTTCTTTTTTAGTTCCTCTACTGTACAGGGTACAGAGAAATTATTTTGTACTCTGACCCATGCCTCCTTTACATGTTCTCGTTTATTATGGTCCCTATTTTTAGGATTCCAAATTGACGGCTCCGCGTGAAGGAGCTCGAGAAATTCAATAACGGTTTCGTTACTCCAGTCCATTTTGGATATACGGCACGGTTGTTCCGCTCAGTGGCGCACGCGTACTAAGCTCAAATATTTGAACTTTGTCCACTTTGACGTTTGCTGGGGTGCGTTCGTGCAACGTCTAGATACATTTTATACTGACGTTTGTCAAACATGCCGTTCGCACACCTGACAGTATACAATTTATCTGGAGAAAAATTATCTTATGCGTTCGTGGACGACACCGACGGTTAGCATAAATTTTAAACTGACAAGTATTAACAATCTCGTGCTCATCCAGTCCTCGAGAAAATATGGATATATTTTCTTGAGGACTGGATGGAACACGAAAACTGATAAACTGACATCAAGCAATCACTGCCCGACAGGATGGCCGGGCTGTGATTGCTTTATGTCAGTTTTGTATTTATAATAGACAGGTACCAAAAGAGACAGGCAAATGATTATGGACCATACAGCCAGGACTGTTTTCTAAATAAATAAAAAGTGTCCATTTAACGTTTTGTAATTATCTTTCATTTTTACCATTTATAGGCATTGGAACATTCGACAAACGAATGTCAAACTCATTTGACAGTTGTTGACATTAATTATCCGATGGCCGTTCGCGATGATCTCAGTATAAAACTTCGGATTTTTTTTATCGTAACGGTTGCACGAACGCACCGGTTGTGTGAAAAACCGTAAACCCGACAAACGACAAAGTGCAAATGTTGTTCACGGTGTACAAACCAAGTTCATACTCACACGTCCTTTCCATACTTTGCAACTTAGTAGATATTTATTAGTAGGCATATTTGATAAAAGGCAGGTGCCGGTACCTACACACAGTGCCATTATTCAAAACTACCTACACAATACAAGGGATTAGAATAAATAATATGCCAAGGGTAGGTAGTGCGGTTTGTTTGACCTATTAATATCAATGTGTCCGTCAAGTTTGAAAAAATATATTATAAAAAGTGATATGTAATGTACCTATGTAACATAATATATATCATTAATAATAATTTATTAATATTACATTACATATTAATATTTTTTAGAACTTAGCGGATACACTGCCGTGTCTACAAAACTCACTTGAGTAGTTTCAGTCTCCAAATAGTCAGTAGCATCTGCATCCCGTATAAACATTAGCGCTTTATATGCAAACCAACTAGACACATATTTGTCATCGTCATCAAAACTTGAACTTTTACAAGTTTTATTGTACTCTTTCGAAAAGTAGGAACGCAGGCATTTTATCTTATTCTTAACAGCATTTATACTCAGATGGTTTTTATTTCCTAACTCCTTCAAAGCCTCTATACGCTTTATTTTGTTTTGGTAATGCTTGTGGTTAGGATTCCATAAACACTCCAAGTATTTATAATCTTCTATAAAATTTAATGTTTGCTCTTTTTCGTTCGCCATATTGGATGACGCGAACGAAGCACAGACGAAGAAGGGCAAAAATGCTGCAAAACAATCACGCACACACAGACAGCACACTGCCTGTTCAATTCAACACTGACTGACGAGCGAGGAATGCGACCAACGCATGCTCTCAGCGCATGCGCTGTGTATGTGTGATATGACCATACAATATATATAACTGACGACGCACGCACACAAACCCATCACCACGCAACACAAGTTGAAAGCAGGGATACCAATCTGTGGGGAATTCCTAAAATGTGGGGAATTAGAAATATAATGGGTAATTTTTGGGAGAGCTTTGACGTGAGCTTTGTTTTATGGCGGTTACAATTGAAGGGTCCAGTTGTAGAAGTCCATAAGTTTACTTACATAACTTTACTTGACCGTTAAAAAATCAATATTTCTAACCGATTTGGGTTAAAAAGACACTATCTGTTACCATTTTTTTGTTATAAAGTCCTATTATTAATAAAGTAAAGTGAAGTAAAAGTAAAATACACTTATAACTTATTAGTAAAAATGTATAAGAAGAAAGCTTTAAAAAATAAGTCCCAAGCATACTTGTTAAAAGTCACAAAGTCCCAAGTTTTTCCTTAAACTTAAAGTTGATGGTTTTGAAAGAAAACTATAATAATAATATTAGGTGATTTTATGGTCTTAAAATATAAACCAATTTATTCTTAATATGCTAGTTTTATTTTTATTTTTACACCTACCTAATAGAAACATTTCCAGAAAAAATAACCCGAAGCACGATTCTGATTGTGCCTACACTTTTGGGCAGGGAACCCCGTATGTATTCATAGTTAGCCAATTTGCAATTGTTTGGTACCACCTGTTCTAAATAGGAAGACAGTATTCCCTGTCAAAAAATGGTTTCAATTCACTTTAGGTACTGAAAAATGCAATTTCTCGACTTAGGAACTTCTGCAACTGGACCCTTCAATTGCAAAATAATATCCAGTCCCGAAAAAATAAGATGTCGTTCATTTTCTTTCGTTTCTTTTATCATATTCAAATCTATTGATTTTTGTTTTTGTGTGAAAAATGTGGGGAATTCCGAATTATCGTTTTTCATTCCCCATTCCCAATTTTTTTGGATTATTTATTACCTAGGTGTTTGAGGAGTTTTGGATATTACTGTCGGCAACCCCGGTTGAAAGTTGTTGTGAAAGCGGAGATGGCTTAGGTAGGTACCGTGAGTTGCAAGAAACGTCCTTAATATTAGGGCTAAGTCTCGCTCGACTCTTGTGTCATTCATCAGTCATCTGTAACTAGAGCTATGGCGTAGAAAGGATCGCGTGTTATGTTTTTAATGAAGACAACTTTATGGACGTTTCATGCAACCGACTGTGTATTGTGTGCGCTTTCATCTTGCTTCTCTCTCAACTTACGTTAAAAATATTCGACCCCTAAACATCGTAAGCGATTTCTCATAAAAATAAAATTTTATCAAGTACACAGACTTAACCCAAATTTTTTATCTTTAGTTTTCTTAGCCTTAATTTAGTTTTAGCTTTAGTATTATTTTAGTACACAGATATTTTTGATATTTTTTATTTTAGAAATGGCGCTTATGACATTTTACCATTTAATGAACTAACGCGCAAGTTGGAAGATAAAATTATGGGCGCTCAAGTTGAAAACGCAAAAACTGCGGACACACTTTGGACCAAGGAACATGCATGACACAAGTGCGAACGCGTACGCCAGTACACACACACAGCTGATCAAACAGACAGAACATTTATATGTTGGAGACAAATATTTCAAATTTTGTACAAATATTTGGGCCTAAAATACTGAAGGAAAGAAGATTTTTTACCTCTGGTTCCAAAAAATTTGCATCGCCATCATATTTCACGCCAAGGAAACTTTCCAACAACGGAAAAGCGAACCAAGTCGTGCGAAACTGAGTTTGAGACTTCTTCTTTTTCCAATTCATTCTAAATGACGTCATCAGCGATTCCTTTTTCCTCTTCAACTCCGTGATCGAGCAACTTATGCTCAAAGACGACTGAATTCTTGACCAAGCATCGTTCACCTCGTTTCTATTTCGGTTCAACGGATGTTTCGGGTCCCAGAGAAGTTGTTCTCGTTTGTAGAGTTCGATAAATTCCAAAACCACTTCATTTGTCCAGGACATCGTGTCAGAAACTAATTTTTAAAGTTGATAGATACGACCAAGCAAGTCTACAGAAAGAAGAAGACTGAAGACAGCAGCCAATCACGTGCAGTCGTTCATCCAATATTTGCGCGTGTATGTTGGCCTCGTTCCACAAAATGGCCGATCAATGTTCGTCATTGGCCGGTTGGCCGCCAACCAAAATATTTGTTGCTTGGTGACGTGACGAGTTCCAAATCTGGCAAACATTTGACGCCATATTTTGAGGCCTATTGTTATTCTATTATAGGATTTAGAAACCCCATGTAGGATAGGAACAATAGATTAGGGAAGGAAAACATGAAATAGCAATAGCATTGAAATAATAATCCCTTTCTAACCAGTCACGAGATTTAAGTTATCTTTACATCCCGGATCCTTTTGCCTGCCATTGCGTGTTTTGTATGAGCCGCATACGTGGTCCTTCGCACACAGTCATCGTTCGAGCAAAGTCCATCGAACATCTCGAATATTAATACCAACCCGTATCAATCTAGTCAGTCGTTTTATTACACTGCGCTTGAGAACTCGTTTGTGTTGCATTTAGCCCAGCAGTTTCTTTTTATTTCCAGTGGTTCAATTTTCTATTTTTAAACAGTTCGCTAGTGTTAAACTGAAATTCAGTTATTTGTTAACGTTAACTTAACATTAGAGGTATGTATGTATTAGTAATTTAAGTAACTCCATTGTAGATTGCAAAATGATTTCAATGTGACCCCGTATTTGCCTTTCATTTTCATGTATCGGATGCATTACCTAGTACCTACCTTGATACGGTGCATTTACCTAACTGAAAATAGAATTAAAGTAATAAATCAAGTTAGTTGTCAATGTTAGGTAAAGTACAGTGTATTAGATTCTCCTGTTCTGCTGAATGTAAAGAGAGGCAGGTATAGGCATAAAAACTGCATGAACTGAACGTACTTACATGCATATTGCAATGCTTAAGCAGGTTGCAATTATTGCAAATAAAGTTGCCACTACCCTTTTTCTGCTCTGGTGATGCAATCATTACTTTAGGTACCTAGTTACTAGGGAACCTTTGTTCTTTTGGAATAAAGCCTTCCATATTAGTTGTGTTCATGTAGGTACATCCTGTCGTTTCGGGAAGTACCCTTTACGTACACAAGATGAATGCCCACCTACACAAGATGAAGCTGACTGACAGCACATCTTGTAGAGCCTGTGGTGAACAACTGGAGACCGTTTCACATCTCCTATGTGAATGTGACGCTTTCGCGGCAAATGGATCGGTCTGCAAGGCTCTGCCTATCCAGACCCAAGATAACTCAAATCCCTCCTACTAAGACGCATAGTCTTGCTCATGCACGACATAGTCGGTGATGTGGTCAAGGGATAGGTACAAGGGGTTGAACACAAAAGATCCCCATGGGTCGAAGTGTCGCTGGGATCCCCGGCCTCCATCCAAAGATAAGACCCTTTACGTACATCTGCCACAAAGCAGCAATGCATTGCATTGCTGTGTTCTGGTTTGAAGGACAGGAGAGCGTAGGTAATTATCAGTACTCCATCTAATGTAAGTCCTCAAGGTTAGCAGCCGAGGTGGACCACTTAACATCAGATGGTTTATCTGCTATTTTAATTTCAATGTGATTCCTTTGTTTGATGGACTAACTTTGATAAAATTTATAGAATTGGAAGTTGTTTATGATTAATATGATTATATACTATCTACCCAACTTTTTAATCAGTTCCCAGCTATTTTTTGTGACATCAGTATTTATCATTGTGTTGATAGGTACCTATTTATCTAATCAATAAGATTTATAATAACTTATCAAAAAATATGTACTTACGTACCTAATTTTTTTGCTGATACGAAATAATCCTTAGATAAGTACAAGGAACTCGAGTGGAGAGTGATTGGAGGAAACCTACTATTTATGATTCTAACAACAAAGGTGGTAAATGGTCACCGTCACCCCACATCTCACCTCACTATATTCTCTGCTAGGTATAATGTTACTAGAAGGTTTTTTATGCTCTGCTAACCTCGAGGACTTAGATAGACGATTACGCTGGCTCCTATATACTTGTCTGGATTTTTTATCTCTTCAAACCGGAACGCAGCAATAAATAAATAAAATTTATTTATTTTCAGGCAACAAATTATATAGCTAACTATACAAAAGGCCCGTAGATATACACCTTACTACAGACTAACATACATAATTTTTATAAAGCAATTCATTTTGGTGCGGCATGAGTTGATGATAGTTTTTTCGATGAAAAACTGGGGTGGTTTAGGCCAGAAGTCGGTACTGAGGAATATTTGTTTTGAAACGCAATTTTGCAATGCAAGCGCTGCTTTGCGACAGGAATTGTAAAAGTGTTGTAACCTTTGAAACTCTGCACAGAATCATACCAAGACCATAGACCAGATTAAGGAATAGGGTAGTTTCCAAGTATCAAATTTTAAATGCATTTCTTAAAAATTAATGGTCTAATGTGAAAACAGAATTAAAATTCGTTAAAAAATAAAATAGTTACGGGGAATCAAATATCAGAACAGTAGAAAGAAACGGCAATATGTTTTAATTTAACTTATTTATTAGGTAAACAACAGATTACAACCATAGAAATTACAGAAAAATCAATATAAAGTTATGAGCTAGCTTGTTTTATGACGTAACTGTTCTCTAACGCGATACAAGCAGGTCCTGGCTGCATATAAAGGACTGTTGCTGGAAAAGGACAGAGCATCTGTCCAATACTAACTTTAACAATTAATATCTCTGATGTTAGTTGTGATATCGAAAAACTAATTTTAGATCCTTCTTTAGTATGTCTAGTATGTCTCTTCATGATGTCAATCCTCAATTCTTACGAGATAATAATAGGTTTTCTCTAAATATTTTGAAATTCACCCTTTGTAGATTGCTCGCTAAATAAGTTTTGTATGGAACCCGCGTCTGCCAGGTGGCGCATGTGATATATTAGTCGGGCATTGAATTATCAAATGTATGGATATTTAAGTGTATTTGATGATGTCAGCACTGACAACATCATTCTAGAGGAGAGTAGATTTTGTGTCTTTACCTAACATTCGTGTTTGTTTCCAGCAATGGCGACAGAAGTAGGCCCGATGCCGCTGCAGTCAGTCCAGAAGGCCATGGCGCTTCCCGCTGTTGGGGCCGCCGTGGGCCAAGTCGGCGCCTTCTACACCAGAGTCAAAGGTACGCCACGTTCACTGGATATCCGGAACATTCCCACATGCACGAGATCGGTACTGGGAACTTGGTTTTAGTGGCTGAAAAATCCATATGGTCGGCTGCTTCCAGCTCCCCTAGGAGGTTATTCTACCATTTTTTTCCCCGTCACCAAAAAGACAACTTCACTCCTTATACTATAGGCATCATTCATTACCTATTGTTCCACAAGCTATGGAGATGCCATTTCAACTATACCGACCCATAAACCGATAAATACCGCCGTTATCAAACGGATCTGATCCACTTGGACCTTTTTATATCCAGATTTTTCTCATTGTCGTGGTTACGCAAGGTCCGGGTTCGATTCACGTACGTAGCATGCCATTACAATATTGATTACTCATGATTAATTTTTTCGTTATATTCGAATATTTATTTTTATAATTATTATGGCTTCACTACCTGGGAAAGACAATATGCATTTCTGAGAAAATAAAGACTATTTTGAAGATTGCCTGGTAGATATCGCGCTTTCCTTTTCAATCTTTTTTTTTTCTATTTGTGCAATGAAGTGTATTTTACTTTTACTGTACTTACTATTTTTACTAATTTGTAAGAACTTATTAATCGTCATCACCATAGAAAGTTACAAGTTTTTGGCGACTCACCTACAAGTTGCGTGCATCCTATCATCCCCCTACAAAATCTCTTTAGAACTTAACCATCGCCTTTTATTCCTCTAGGAGCACATTCTGTTCTCGAATGGGCCCTGTCCACTGCCGAAGCCAGCGTAGTTTTCGCGGCCACAACCGCTGCTCCATACGTAGCGGCTCCCCTGGCGGCTGGAGACGCCAGAGTCGCTGCAGTCCTAGAGCAGCTAGAGAAGAGAGTCCCGATCGTCACCGAGGAGCCGAAGGTCATCGTGGAGACCACTAAACAAGCTGTGCTGTCGAGATTGACTCCTCATGTTAATAAGGTAACATATTCTTTGCTGTTACACTCAACTCAACGACCCATATAAAGTTTCATATGTCAGCCCAGATACAAATTAACCCAGACACTCAGTTGCTACAACGGCCGAAATTGAATATTATCTAGCTTACCACAAAAATATACCTATAAATGGTTTCGTTATCTTGGGGATGTCCTTACGACTTTGAAAAGGGAATACTTATTTCAAAACTGAAGAGTTTAACTTATTTCTAATATGCAATTCCTTAGTAGGTAAGTAGTTTGTAAGTGTAATTTGATGAAGTTGATTTGGATCGACCCTATTCGACAGTAAAGTATGCCATTGACATACACGTGCAATAAAATTAAACAAAACAGCTTCCAACGAGAAAATATTACAAGTAAAGCGTTTTATTTTATAAACACTTGCGTGATGTTATGATTAATTGGAACTGACTGATGGTCAAACGACATTTCCGGTTAAGAACTAGATAAATTCGTCCGAACATCCTGCCAGCACTTGATCTTTGAACTTTGTGTACCAATGACCAAGACCACAGATACATTGACGTGGTATGACTCAGAAATGGACTTGTAACTTGTGACATAAGTCATCTGAGTCATGGAAAAAACTGACTGGTACTAACTGATTTCATAATGAAATCAATACTTAGATGTTGTTATAAGTAGGAGATTGTTTCGGAAAGGTTTTTTAGTGAACTGGCGCGGCCTTTGCTCTCCATCTTGGGGGGGGGGGGGGGGGGGGGGGGGGCACTTATGTCAATTGTGATGGTCCCATAAGGGGGTCGCAAACGAATTTAAAATACTATTCTATGGGAGTCTTAGGGGAGAAGGGGCCATGGATTCCATCCCTGTGACCCTGTCAGTCAGTCAAAATCGTCCGTGTTAGTGAACGTTATATAAGACAGTGAAATGGGAGTGAAATACTAATACTGGTGTGGATCGTACATAAGTCGAACTGAATGTGACGACGCTATATAATTTATCTCTTATCTTATGATAGGGGGCCGGGAATAACCCAGCGGCACTTCGACCATTGAGGATCTTTTGTGCCTACCCCATTTTACACACTGGTCATCTCAGTGTGCAGGTTTCGCGATGTTTTCCTTCACCGTTAGAGAAGTCGAGAATGTACGTAAGTCTTCACGTAAGTACATGGCACTGCATGGTTTCGAACCCGGACCTCCCGCATGGGAATCCGGTGCCCTAGCCACTGTGCCATCAGTTAAAGCAGTTTGATGTTGACATTGTTTACAAATCAAACTCAAATTGTGATAATCATCATCATCATCAGCAGCCTATTCTAGTCCACTGCTGGACATAGGCCTCTCCCAGGGCGCGCCATTGAGCCCGATCTTCGGCTCTTCTCATCCAGTCGCTGCCAGCCACCTTGCGCAGATCGTCGCTCCATCTAGCAGGGGGGCGTCCCACACTACGTTTGCCCAAACGCGGTCTCCACTCCAGAACTCGTCTACCCCAGCGGTTGTCGGTTCTGCGACAGACGTGACCGGCCCACTGCCACTTCAGCTTGCTAATCTTATGAGCTATGTCGATGACTTTTGTTTTATGCTGGATCTCCTCATTTCTGATTCGATCCAGCAAAAATACTCCGAGCATAGCTCTTTCCATAGCACGCTGAGCGACTTTCAATTTGTGAACCAGTCGCACCGTCAGTGTCCACGTTTCGGCTCCGTAGGTCAATACTGGTAGAATTGTGATAATGAATCCTGTTTTTAACTTTGACCCTATAACTTATTTACTTCGAAAATTATTACGCAAGTTCATTTCTTTCCCTAATAGAAGTCGAAAGTTAATCTTTTACCAAATAAGTATGCAACTTGTTTTGCAATAATCTGAAAGTTATTATTAGTCGGTGATTCATGCCGAAATTGAGTTTGAAATGCTCTCAAACAACAAACTATTTTTGGAATTGGAGTAAACAGCGGAGTTGTTATTCAGGCTTTGGGCACTAAACACGTGTAACTAATATAATGAACATTAACTTATACATGCAATGTAGCTAGTTACTATACATACATGCGGAAAACATATAGTCTTTGTTGACTTCGTCGATGTAGCTACAAACCTTACCTACGTAGATAGGTAGTTTTTTCTAGAAATACTGTTTATATTAGGGATGTTACAGAGCTTCGACTCCGACTCCAAAAGGTCGGAACTTCCGATTGATTTTACACCTCCGACTCCGATTTCGGCTCCGATAATTTTGAATCGGAGGTTATACCGAAGATTTGTGAGCAAACATATTCAAATATCAATATTTAAAAAGTGTAGGACTACATAAAGGAACATGTATTATTGCCGCAAATGTCATCATAAAAAATATTGGCCAGTTCAGCTTTAAAAATTAAAAAACGGTTTAAAACATCTCTCTTCTACCTCCAAATTTAAAACCTTCGGTTTCGACTCCGGTTACGGTAAAACCACTTCCGTAACATCCCTAGTTCATATCTATCGGTTCTAATAATGGGTAGGTATAATTACACAACATACCTACTTAAATTATACTATTTCGGACACAATTGTATGTTTCGTTAGCGAATAAATGAATTTAATGTAGATACACTTACCTAATGATGTTTACCTACCTAGGTTACGTTCCAAAACCAGTTGAAATTATTCACGTTGACAGCTATACATGATCCATTGCGTGTCAAATAGAACATTGATAGATTTTCAGCTGATAACGCGGTAATGGGACATTGACAGTTGTCAACGTGAATTATTTCAACTGGTTATCGAACGCTCTCCTATACAATTTTAGGCTGTTGATAATAATGAAATGTATTATAAATTGCGATGCTTACTTGCTTATCATATGGTTAGTTGTCAACCAATAGGTTGACGGGCGGCCTGAACAACTCTTGACAATTGTCAAGAGTTGTTCAGGCCGCCCGTAAGCCTCTGACAGTGACATGGCTCAAGTACTTCACACGTATCTAACTACTTATGGAACATACTCGTAATATATACTTTTATCTTTGTCTGTTTCCATAAGTATCTATCTAGTATACCTATCTAGCACAGAGTTGCAATGTATACATATATACTGACGTTATATCTAGTAATATATAGGTACTTCCTCGTGCTTCTACTGAAACCTTGCTAGAACCTTCATCGAAATAACAATTTATTTAAATAACCCAGATAAAGTTCATAGCCGCCTACACTCGTGGCCTGTACCTGCTGATAAGATTGCCACAGTATAGCTACACGATAAGCCCTCGATAGGCTGCGCGGACGCAACAATGAACCGGAATACGATAACCTTGCGACAAATTAATTTCAGTTATAAACATTTGTCTAAATAAGGCCGTAGGTAATCCTGTATCCTATCATTAGACGTAAATACTAGGATGTTATTTTTGAAAGATAAGCGTTTTGTAGATATTTCCTACTTCCTGATATCAAAGTTTTAACGTATCATTTGATATATTTTTGAGTAACTATTTATTTACTCCAATACGATCCACTATAAGGTACTTCATCTTGATTTGATTTGATAAGAACAATAAGGCTCTATAGGAGTATAAAAGTATTGACTAGTTGATGATTAATTTACCTTTCTCTCGACAGGTTTGCGGCGCGAAGGCAGTAGCAGAACAAAGGGTCAAATCCCTAAAGGAGATCTCATGGGCGAAGGCCAACACTCTGCTGTCCTCCGCATACGGCCAGAAGGCTGTGCAGGGAGTCGACACCAGTGCCACTTACGTAATGCAGCTGCTCGACCACTATCTGCCACCTGTGGGCCCTCAGGAGGAGCCTAGCAGTAAGTATAGTTACGATAAGTAACTATATGACGTATACATTACTTAGGTAAGGGCTACAGTAGACGATCAATTGCGATTGACAATTGGAGAGGATGGCGCAATACAAAAAAGCGAGAAGGTTGTAGGCGCTTCTCGCTTCTTTATATTGCGCCGTCTCTCTTTAATTGTCAATTGCAATTGATCGTTTCGCGGACCCTTTACACTTCACGATACAGGACCTTGTTTCACAAAACTACAATGTTTGTAATTACAAGTTTTAACATATTTTCACTTAACTATTTTGACATGTAAAAATCAACCGCCGAGGTTGTCTTTTTTAATCGAATGCAGCGAAAATCGCTCTCTTGAATCGCGAAAAGTGGGCTCAAGCACAAAAGTAAAATGTTTGTATAATTACATTTCTCTACTAAAGAATACTGGAGACGAGAATTGCGATTGACAATTAAAGATGGACCTTCTCGCTTTTTGTATTGCTCCATCTCTCCGTGGAATCTTTCCAGGCAGCACCCCTACTATGCAACTTTTTTGTCATCCTCATAACGTCCCAAACTTAAAAATCTCTCAGTTTGGTATTTGACACAAGAAATGCCACAAAAACGGGCGCATAGAATAGAAGCCCCGACTATTATAGATCTATCGTGAAAATGTTTGACATAGGTATCTTTTTGTTTCCAGAAGAGATCGTAGAAGCCACTACGGACCCCACTCTCCACACAATGCAGACAGTAGGCAGGCTGAGCGCGGTCGCCGCGCGGCGAGTGTGGGCCAACTTGGCTTATAAGATCAATGAACTCAGGAAATCAGGTACATAACACTTGTCTATCTAGAAACAGGGCCGTAGCCAGAAATTAGATTAGGTTTTGTGTTTACCAGGGGAAATAGAGGCAGGGATGGTTTTGAAGTAATGGGGGATGCGGTCAATAAATTGGGAGTGGGAGGTGCGGTCAATAAATTGGGAGTGGGAGGATATCTAAAATCTAAGATCGGAGATCCAGTCTGTGGCTATGTCTATAATTATACTTAGCACTGGTTATAATAGGTCAGTGACCAGATCAAAAGGATTCCTGTCAGCTAGAAATCCTAGAATTTATTGTAAAAGTTTTAAAAGTACCCAAAACGTCAAAACTTGTGATTCAGAATTAAAACATATTACCCGGACATAAGGTAGAGCGTCGGTGGCACAGTGGCTAGGACGCCGGACTCCTATGCTCCGAGGTCCGGGTTCGAAACCATGCAATGACATGTACCAATGAGTTTTTCCGATTTTTTCGAAGATTTACGTATATTTACCGACTGCTCTAACGGTGAAAGAAAACATCGTGAGGAAACCTGCATCTCTGAGGAAATTAAAAAAGTTTCCGAAGGCGTGTGAAATCCACCAATCAGCATTGGGCCCGCTCGGTGGATCATGGCCCGTACCCCCTTGTGCAAGGGGAGAACATTAATAATAGGCTGATGATGATGAAGGTTGGAATTTAATTGTAGTTTGACAGATGGTATACTTTATAATTTTTCCTGGTTACAATACTGCCACAGGTGTTGTACCCTGCCGACTTCTATTCTTACCTATATTGTTGATTTACTACACAGGTATCGAATTGGACCCTCGGCGATACATAGCCGCCCTGCTAGCGGCTCTCCACCTCGCCAAGGTAACGAGCGACCAGCACCAACATGAAAGGGAGCAAGAAGACAAACAGAAGGAGAAACCTGCTGACCCCGCACCCCCTGCGCCGCCGCTACCCCCTAAAACCCAGGAGTCCGTCCCCACCACTGCCCACAAAGCGAAGTCCACCCCCGAAGGAAAGTCGAAAGTGACGAAAAATTCTGATACACAATAATGCTTTTATATGTTTCTATTTATAGTTCTAAGTACCTTCAGAGAGGCTCAATAATGACATCGATGTTTAGTTAAGGATGCGTCTACGCATATTTAAACGTCCGCCTATTGATTTGTCAACGGCGTCGATTCTGGCTAAATCTAAATAAAGATTGTGGAAGTGAGGGTCATGTTTCGCGATGATTAAATATAGCAAGTGACGCCAGAAAATCGACCCCATCGTATGAAAGGATTATTGTAAAGTTACAATTTACAAGTCCAAATTACAAATGACATTTCATTGGCTTGTGAATTGTATTTTAACTATTTTGGTATGCGATTGATGTGTTGTTATTTTGTACTGGAAAGTTACAAGTGTTATTGAGTCTTGTAACTAGTATTTAATAATTATTAAGTATTCGGTTGAAATAAAATAAACGTTTTGTCATTATTTAGTCTTCTCTTCTAGTTTTAATTAGCCACGTGAAGTTATGCAAGACATATCTAACATAGTTATGGCTTAGTATTTAAGAGCACTATATTTTATAATAAATGATTTGTATTTTATATTATAAGTCTATACAGACAGATTCTTATTTGATGTCTTTTGATATTGATGTATTTTATCCACTGGAACAAGACTTTTGATAAAAATATTTAAATAAAGAGGATTTTTATTGATAACACAAGTTTTTCATTCGTAATAACTCCATTTAATGTAAAATAGTTATAACTAGTTTAGTACATTCATAGGCTCGATTTATATTCCGCCGGTCGCCGCTGCCCTGTGTATGACAGTGAACGTGCACTAAGTTTCACCATAGAAGAGCGGTGAATATAGAGCGGCGGAATATAAATCGTGCAATAGGAAACAGGAGTCGAGCCGCTTTCGTCTCTCCTATAATGTTCATCACTAGGATGGGGGAGGATCGGGCAGTTAAACGAGCGTATGTGGGACGCCCTAACGGACGACGTCCGGTCGGACGTCCCAGATACCGCTGGCGCGATGAAGTGGAGAAGGATCTGCGGGAGCTCCGGGCGCCTGACTGGCTCGAGACAGCGCAGGAGAGAGCGATGGCGCTCTTTGGTATCGGAGGCCAAGATCCACTTCGGGTCGCTGCGCCAGCGGAGTAAGTAAGTAAGTAATAGGAAACAGGCGTTTTTTGACTGAATTATCATTCTTATTAGACCCGTTACTAAAAGACGATATACGAGTAGAAGATATGAGATTTGATATGAAAAGATCGATCGATCGATTTAGAAGATATTTATACAGAAAATACCCAGTGGCCTTTGGATATGAAATATATATAATCGAATCTATAGGAAACACATTGAGTGTTAGATAAATTACAGTATACCTCGTTTGTTCGCGTTTACTATTGAGATTTACTACATTATAAAGTTTCCACCATTCCGGGGACTATAAAATATTCAATATTAGGATTGATAAAGTTTTAAAAGAATACGAAAATATGGTGTATTTTTGGCACAAACCTTTACCAAATCCATCATTATTAATATTCCTAGTCTATACTAGGTATTACTATTAATACTATTGATAAATAAAAATAAGATTACTAACGATAAGTAAGTACATATATGAGCTGCCTAGAAAGAATGATGCCTTAAAAAGAAATCTTACAACACAGTCTAGCACCGGGTTGGTGAAATGGGTCTTTTGTCGTAAAAAATAAGCTAAGCGAGGAGCTCGTAGCCTAGTTGCGAGCACGGTCCGAAAGTGATCGTGCAGGTTAAGCGACGTTGGCGCGGTCGGTACCTGGATGGGTGACCGCTAGTGGTATATTTCATCTGAGCTCCTCCGTGCCTCGGAAAGCACGTTAAGCAGTCGGTCCCGGTTGTTGTCGTTCGGCAGCAGTCGTTAAGCCATGTCAGAGGCCTACGGGCGGCCTTAACAACTCTGACAAATAGGTTGGCCACTAACCATACGATAAGCAAGTAAGCAGCTAAGCTATTGCTTTGATGGTGGCATGCGATGAACTGAAGACCGAATGTGTGATTGTAGAATGAAATAATTAAGTAAAAGATATAAAATACGATAGGAAAGAGAGAAAGGAGCTCATTTTCCACGACTAAATCCCAATTTCATCAGGCGCTAGACTAATCTTACTTAGTTTAAAAAACTTGTGCAATATTAATTACTTAAGCATTAAAATAATACAAAAATATTAATGTATCTACTTCATACAATGAAGTTAGATAAATAAATCGACATTTGGGTGAATGGAATAAATATTACGTATGTATCTAGTGATATTTTGTTATAATTCCATAATCAAATAATTCATTGGGATATTAAATGCATTTCTATCGATTATATTATTAATTCTAAATAAAATATACTACTAATACGTAAAAAATCGATAAAAAATATTCTATGGAAGCATTTGTGTTTCGACTTTCGAGGCCTTTGATTTTACAGAACAGAAACTACAAGGCTTGTAACGAAGATTATGAAAGTAGGTTCATTCATACATGTCGGAATTTCAAGAAACAATGAAACACTTGTACTTTTAAATTACAAGACTTGTAGTTTTATGAAATAGGTCCATTTGATAGATGTGAACAAAAAGATGCTTACCGAAAAATACACCGAAGGTAATTGAAATATTACAAAATTCGTCAACATAATAATTATCATCATACGATACAATATTTTCTTTATATAAATAAGAAACTTTCTCAAGACAATAAATGTACAGTGAGCCACTAGATAAGGTATAACATAGGTTTACAATTCGTAAAACCATAGACAAACATAGCAGTATTCCCATAAATACTTTTCAAGACTTCTGTCAGTGACCAATACATGTATTATAGTAACACCCACGTATAAACTAGGATTTATAATTCGATGGACCAAAGAAAATTGTCATACATTTTGTAGTAATAAAGAGACAACAGAAGGGGAAAAGAATATAATATTATTTTTTTTTTTAAAGCAGATACTTATAAAAACAGTCAAATTGGTCTATCCCATTACGAATTGTTCTTTAGTGGCCCGCTGTACAGTCACTCGTTGGAAGATTGATGATAGCGGAGTGATGTGGATTACCCCAGGCCGTGGTCCTCGAAGAAGCCCTGCGGAGTCTCCTCCTGCAACAAGGGTCATCACTGAGCCAGTGCCGCTCGTGGTCGTGTTAGACCGAGCCATCGCTTTCCGGCAATACGAAAAAAAAGAAAAAAGAAATTGTTTTATTAGAAACTCCTTGGAGAAAATGTGCTATGGCTCACAGACAATATAGAAAATAGTGTGGGTAGATTTAACAGGAATCGAACCCGGACAGTAGTGGAACTTGAGATGACCCACTGAGCCAGAGGTCTACAAAAGGTGCAAAAAGAAAAAGAAGATACTCAGAAAAAAGGCTGTGAAATTGTTTAGTATACTCAATTAGCAATTGTACGGACTGTGTGGTGTCTTAAGCTTGGGACTTATTAAAAATAAAGTAAATTATGTATAAAAACACGACGCATACTTACACAATTTTGAGAAACAATGGTTAGTTAATTAATTACGCCTATTACTGACTGAATTACTTCCAAACAATTTAAATAAATTAGAAATGGTTGAAAATGTTTTACGCAGGATTTTGAACCTGCGACCCCATTGATTTGAGCTATGCCGTGGGTTATTCTAAACAAATGAGCTATAAAACAGTCTACCATTTTCTAATTAACTTAACAATCTAATTTAGTATATTAAATCGAATAGGAATCGCGTTCGTAGTAAAAATTAAATAGCTACACATGAAACAATGTTTATTAACCTTTCTTCACTCGTACATAGAAAATACAATAATTTTAAAACTTAGATATCAATCAAACTTCTATAAATTAGGGAAATATGTGTGTCATCCATTTTAAGCTGAAAAAATATTACCTACGAAATTCTTACTTATTCTAATTTTAGCACTCGGTTCAAAAACGATTCAGTAGTTCAGCCCATGGCACTAAAATGGAGAATTCTTACTTTATAAACCCCTTTATCAGGAAACTTAATTAATTAGACTATAAAATTCAAATAATTCGGATTTCTTCACTTTAACAACAAATAAAATTATAAACAAAAAAAATAATGCACCACAAAAAAAGTAAACTTTCTATTTGTCTTGTCTTGTCTAAAATTAAGGAAGTATCTGAATTCAGGATAATGGATATTAAAAAAAACATTCGCCAGACTTTTACTGGGACTCCAGATTACGAAGCAACAATCCTTGTAAATTACAAATCTAAAATGGCAACATTATCTCAATACAAAACAGTTACCATGTTAGACTTATAATTAAAACAATTATTATTTCGTGAAATATCCAGGAGTTCCATTAATAAAATGTGAAAAACTTTGTCTGACAAATTTTGAACATGGAGTAAGTACATTTTTTTTATAAATAGGCTAAGACAGAAAGGCAACCTTATGTTAAGTGGTCACCGTTGCCTAGGAACACGTGCAACACCAGAGGCACATTTACTGTTTTTTCGTCCTATACAAAAGTCCCTCAAGGACATTTTGTACATGAAAAATGTAAACGCCATTTTCAAATAATTTTTGGACAGAGTATAAGTGGATCTCCGGGTAAAAGACCGGCGAAAGTTTTTGTATACCTACAAAGATATCCAAGTATATATTCGTAATAGAATAGGTACTATTGGTCCACTTTGGCTTCAACACTTCAATATAGAGAGTAAAAAAATATCATTTGTTGAACATTTGTCACGGAATCTCAGCATAATGCTCTTGTCATGATACGCAAACTACAATTCTTGATATAAGTATTTTGACTCAGCCATCTACACAGCCTGCTGAAGATAACTACGAGATCAGAATAAACCAGTAAAACTAGACGGATTACTGATTTTATAGGTCTACTGCATAACTGAGACGATGCCTTGGGTGCGGGAGGTGATGGATTATGTGATAGATTGCCATAGGGAGTGATCCCTGGCACACCGGTGATGCCTGAAAATCAGCGCCGCGGTGCTAAATCCGCTGCGGCAGTCCCCTTTTTCCGGTGCTGCACACCACCTTCATCAAACTTAATTACTTTTGTTTATTTATTTTTATAATATATTTGTTTCATATTACAGTAATACCCCGCTTTACGCGAGGGATACGTTCCAGAGAAATTCGCGTTAAGCCAAATTCGCGTATATTGGGGTCTGCTCAAAAATAATACTTAAACATACTAAATCAATTTCATTTATTGCAAAATACTAGGTGATACATTTTGAGCGTTGGTTTTATGAAAATACACGTCCAAAATCTTTTCCAATCATCGTCACCTAGATAGGTGACAGACATCTGTCACCAGGAGAGCCAACATAAAGATGGCAAGTCGCAATGGAAAACATTTTCTATAATTATCTATTCATTTTCTATTTGGGATTCCCTAATCAGAGCTTATATAGAGAAGGAAAGTCGCACCAGAAATTAATTTGTGGGGAATACCCCAGTTAGTGTTTGCAGGAAATCGCGTCAAGCGCGAATTTGAAATTCGCGTTGTAACGAATCCGCGCAATACGGGGTCGCGTAAAGCGGGGTATTACTGTATTTTATCTTCCGTACCTAATTGTTTGTATGTGTGTATTGTAAATAAATTCTATCTTTCTTTCCATAGAAGCGGGGCGCCCAAGCAGCCTTCCCGTCCCATACCGCGGGTCTCCCTTCCTACCTAAGGCGTCGTCTCACTTAAGCGGTAGATATGTAGTACCTTACCTATACAATAACATAACAGGTACTATAAAAGCAATCGCAGCTGTGTACACATGGCTGTACCGATTCTAATTTTCTTTGCCTAAAATATATATAATGTAACAAACTACCTGTATCTATCGATAAATATTAAATTTAAGGAACCTTTTAGCAACTGGCTGTCATTAACGGTAACTGAATGTTGTAATACGCAAATTGACTCGTACACGTTAATAAACTATATACTAATTTTCATCACACCTGCTCATAAAGAAACGAGAATCTTATCGTGCACGAGAAAGTTGAATATAGAACACTAGTGATTTTAGTTATTTTACATAATAATTCAAGTGACTCTAACTCAGATATAGCCACCAGAAATCAGCAATGCGGCAGAGGTATCAGGCAAAGATGTTACTGTGTTAAAAAATTGCATTTAGTAATGCAAACTTGCCAGGTGTGATAAAAACGTTGTGTCGGAAAGGCAATTTTAAACTCGTGCTATTTATTCCCGAGCCTGTTTTTATTCCTAAAATCAATGAATACAGGTGTTTTGTTGCATCCAAAGTAAGTTTTAAAATGTCCACTTGGATCCACTGGATTCAAGCGAACATAGCGAAGTCTTCAAGGTTCTCTGAGGATAAAAATGGAAGCGGTGCCGGAAGATCCTGGAAAGTTCTCGACGACGCCGTGCGACCCTGGGGATCACAGGAGGCCCACCTCCCGTAGTGCCGCATCCACTGTCTCGTCCTAACACAATCCACCCATAAACTTGTGGGTATTCCGAAACTTTTTGTTTTTATAATCATGACTCTCATAAACTGAGCCCATTTCACAAAGCAACAATGCTTGTAATTACAAGTCTAAAATGACTTGTTGAAGTTACAAGGATTGTTGCTTCGTGAAACCTGGCGTTAAAGTAACAGTGTCATCGAAAGATTGTATACACCTAAAATAAAACTTATGATGAACGTAATTAGTTGGTCTTTACGATATCATTGTTTCCTATAACTTTATCATTCCTATTTTTAAAGACTTCGTCATTCAGAAAAGAGAGGAACTGACTTTCTGAATTATCTAGCATAAATGCCATGCTGTTAATAGGTATTCTTTTATTGAATGATAATCCACACCAAGTAAAAGCAACGATAGTTTGTAATGCTTGTTTAATGAACACACATGTAACGGGAAATCATAGCATGAGTTAGTCTTACTCTGAAATTGACATTCTGAGGCGTTTGGCGTGCCAAGTGTCTCACTTCATATGAAGTGAGCTTGGAATGTCCATCAATAAGGAACAATCCACCTTGAACACTCCGGTTCAGTAACTAAATAATTTTAATATTAATAAAAGCCAATGTAACACAGACAGCAGTAAATTACTGGTATCGATTCTGTCGTGTCACTCACTAAACGAAACGTCGCCCTCACTCTTACGCAAACTAGCATATGAGTAAACGAGATAGCTTTATTTGTTTTAGGTGTAGTGGCTACGCTAGAACCGACACCAATGTAATATTAAAAGTACAAAACTCATGCTATGTTGTAGTATAGGCGAAGGAGAGGTTTCATGCAAGAAAACAGAATATTAATTCAAACGATTATATTTCCACATCCCATTACAGTTAATGCGAGCAGCCAAAATATTACAGATGTTTGGACACTGATTTACCAGAGTAACTAATTGTATACAAGTTAAATTGAAAATTCACAAGACTTGTAAACTTGTAAATTATTTTACATTTTGAGTATTCATAATTTTTAAGAACATTTTGATTAAAAAAGTCTAAGGCATATAACAATTAGTAATACCTACTTGTGAATACTCGTAATTTTATTACAAGTCCAATAGTATTTAAAGTATTTGATTGTGTAAGTATTCATTTACAAAAAATGTAATTGACTAAGATTTTTAGGAAAACTGGATTATTTTCATGAAAATTCCATCGATTTAGCCAAAAACAATGGTAAAGGTAAGGCAGTGTCCTCATTACAGTTCAAATGACAATATGTAAGTAAACTACGCAAAAGTAAAGCAATTGTAATAATAATCCATAAACTATCCATTTACAACTATAAATCGACCTATGTTTACTAATTTAATTGTTAATAATATCCGATACAATCAAAAGATCTAATTCTGAGATTACAACGTTATTAAGATCCTCTAACCCTTGATAATGTATACCTTGAAATATTGTTATGATTAATGTATGTTTATTAGGAGTCAGTATTAATAAAAAAATATGGATTTGCTACTAAAATTCTATGTTTTGTTTTTCTAGCAAGGAAATAAATAACAAATTCAGCGTTTAAATGGAAATTAAGTGGGTGCATGCGTGGGTTATAAATAAAAACTGCATAAGCACAAGCATCTACGAAATTAATTATTTCTGACCAGAAGTATACAAATTCCTAGAATTAAAAAGTTTTTGTTTGTAGTTATGAGAGTTTGTGGAATATTCATTGATGGTTATGACGATAAAACGTCAGCGAAAGAAAAGGATTACCACCAATGTACGTCGATATCTGCTTGTCCGCGCCGAGCGTTCGTACAATTAGCGTTAAAGGCAAGTTGCCACTCATATTCCTGGTCAGAACAATATGTAGAGATAGACTTAGGAATAGCGTATGTTCAGTAGGGCCGAGGTGCAAGGCTTCAGTGCAACAATCCATCGTTCAGGTCCTGACCGCCACCAGTGCATGCATATCACACCAAAACACAAGGTCAATTAGCAGAGTGCAGAGTGATTACAAGACTTGTAAAATGCAATTATACTCTTACCAGAAATATAAAAAAAACTCAAACTATTTTTTTCACAACGAATTCTATAACATAGGCTATAAAAGTACCAATGGCGCCCTCTTAACAGGGTTTTTAAATTTCTGGTCTGAGTTTATATGTACAAGTGATCTCTTGTCATGTGTTAATTGAGTTTTAATACTAATTTCAGGGTGGGGTTGGTGTCAACACCAATTCCGATTACTAGACTTGTAAATTGTAATAATCTTTTTACAAGTATTTCATGTATGGCTTAAAGCCACGTTTTACGGTGGAGTTGATGTAAACTTAGTGTGTTCTGCTATTAAATTATATTTTTATTATTACTGTGCTTGAGTTATGATACTTATAGTATAAAAAATTGTGTAAGCAACAAGTGAACAAGTAGTTAAATATATTATAAGTACAATGTATCTGAAAGAGCAAAAAAATCTACAATGTGCAAGGTTTAGTTTAACTATTGAAACTGGTTGATATTGATTTTTTTAAAAGTTATTGTTTGTCTAAAAGGCAGTGCTCCTACTCACAATATACCCTATAATAGTGATACGAAAAGGCACTACTGAGGCCACTGTCCTAATTACTGGTCCACTTTATATAACGATATTTTTTACTTCTATCTACTATTTAAGGGTAAGTGGTGACTCAAGTGCCACCACTTATAACACTTGGGGTGATAGAAAGTAGGGATGTTACGGAGCTTCGACTCCGACTCCGAAAGGTCGGAACTTCCGATTGATTTTACACCTCCGACTCCGACTTCGTCTCCGATAATTTTGAATAGGAGGTTATATCGAAGATTTGTGAGCAAACATATTCAAATATCAATATTTTATTAAATACATAAATGTATTCCTACACTACTCTCTAAATGAACATGTTTTATTGCCGCAAACGTTATCATAAAAAAATTGCTAGTACAGCTATAAAAATTAAAAAACGGTTTAAAATTTGAACTTCTTCTGCACATCTTTCTTCTACCTCCGCATCCGACTCCGGTTCTGACTCCGATAAATCAAATTTAAAACCTTCGGTTTCGACTCCGGTTCCGGTAAAACCACCTCCGTAACATCCCTAATAGAGAGTACCCATAACATAGTGTTTGTATGTAAAATTGACATGTAATTTCAAACACTTCATATGTGAAATTTTTACATATTATTCATTGGGTATGTTTCCCCCTTAAATTGAGTGATAAATTTTCCCATACCTACTTTATTAATTTACTATAATATTAGTTAAACAAATTAGCAAGAATTAGGACTAGAATATGTCTTTAGGGCAGTTCATATTATAAGATTCTTTTAGATTAAATTGCTAATAAAACAGCCTCTTTACATAAACTAACCTATCAGATACTGGCCTTGAGAATTATCTAAAATAAATATTTGAAATAAAAGTTACATTATTATATTCACGCTAAGTAAATACAGTGTAGATAAAACTTAACACTGGGACATTTTTGATATAACAATGAAAACAGAAAAAAAAATCCCTTATAAATAAATATTGACGGTATTTTTCAGGTTTAGAACACTGCAGCGATTCCAAATGTAATCGGACTGTACTCATAGAAATGTAAAGAACCGAAAAATTGATTTCAATAGGCTATCTTATCTGATGATAGAGGGTCGGGAATAACCCCGCGGCACTTCGACCCTTGCGGATCTTTTGTGCCTACCCCATTTTACACACTGGTCATCTCAGTGTGCAGGTTTCCTCACGATCTTTTCCTTCACCGTTAGAGCTGTCAGTAAATGTACGTAAGTCTTCGAAAAGTACGAAAAACTCATTGGTACATGGCACTGCACGGTTTCGAATCCGGACCTCCCGCAAGTAAGTCCGGTGCCCTAGCCACTGTGCCACCGACTACGCTCTTTTCAATAGGTTGAGTACGATTCCGTTTCAAAATCGGCGCAGTGTTTAAAATACTTTTTAAAAGTTGGGGTGTAATCTGAATGTTGTTTCAGCTAATAACGCATAATGAAAACCTTAGATAAGGAATTTAATTAACTAATTTGAGACTCTAAAATTGAGTACAATTAAAAAATATGCTAATGATATTTCGTTGATAACTAGTCATCATCCCTCACTTTTTGCGATATTTGATCCCTTTTTAACCTTAGTATGGAACTAAGAGCCTGTATGTATAACAAAATGACAATGGTTTACTAAAAAAAATGTTCTGTTGATTAATAGTTCAAGATAATGATATGCATCTGTTTTATTAAAATTACACTGAAAATCCTAGGAAGCTGACATCAGCTGAAAGGCTAGTAGAGCATTAGACTGCGGCGCTGAAACGAATTCATGGAGGACCACTCCTAGCATAAGCTTTTACCTCAGTTGAGTGGTTAAAATGAACGTTAATAACGTGCATACAACATAAAATACTTCACATGTAAACGAAATAGGAACAATTTTATTGTAAACCATAAAATCACATTACCATACAGATATCGTAAAACTTCTAGATCGCTCTGATCTCTTCCACCCTCGCTCCCCGATACTGAGCACCACTTACAAACTACTACAGAGCGATCAAGAAGTTTACGTGTACAGTGGAGGACACATCAAGCTTTAGCCTTTGGAACCCTGTCGCAATGAGGTTTTGTTATGAGTTCTTGACATTAATAAATAAGTTATAGTGACAAAGTACTAAAGGGCCTGATGTGTTGGCTACTGTACAGTCCCTGAGGTTTTAGAAGGGGATTCGGGTATCAGGTAAAATAGATTTTGCTCTCTGTTTTACTACAGTCTTAGTACATTCGCGTATCGCTATCAATAACCGAAGTCTCAAGAACCGAAACCCTTTCTAAAAACTCACGCATGTATAGGTCAACACAACATAGAAGTAGCATCGGCAAAATTACGATGACAAGCCGAATGGCGTGATAACGAGCGATTGTCATTGGTTGTTCGATGTAACTTCTAAGTACTGTACTGATCTCTTCCCCCAGCACACATTACACAAGCTCATTGTCCTGGCTACTGACCTCTTGGAGCAGGTCCTGTGCTGCGATGGCTTTCAGCACATTCTTCTTGCTGGTCTCCTGCAGCTCTCCGCCGAGGACCAGCTCGTCCAGGATAAAGTACGCCTTCTCGAAGTTGAAGATTATGTCTAGCTCGCATACCTTGTGGATGACAGAAGAATTTTTTGATTAAGTCAATATGCTGGAGTATTTTAGGCTCGGGTAGTATGTACGATTACTGGCTGTTTTAACGGTGAAGGAAAACATAGTGTGAGGAAACCTCCATCCTGAGATAACCAGTGTTTGAAATTAGTGGCAAACAACACTTCAATCTGCTAAGAAAATCATTCTAGAAAGATCCTCATTAATGAAGAAAAACTGCTAAGTTGCGTTGGAGTCAACATGAAATAACATGTACTATTAAATAAATTTGGTACTGTTTTACTGTTATACTGTACTAGTTTCCCTATTGTATGTGCATACTGTTCCTTCGCATAATCTGCTCTTCATATTCAGTTGCAAACGAACCTTGCGCGAGTCAATCGCAAATCACTCATATGCTATGTGCCTGAACTGAAGACCTTCGTAGCCCCCAGGTGGTGCTACTGGATAGTCGAGATAAGTGTAACCCACGACTAAGTTTCCCTATTATTATTTTTCTTAAATTATTCAAAAACAAGCTCTGCAATTTTTATTTCAACACTTACACTGCCAAAGTATTTGTCAAGCAGCTCCACGTAGCGGTGAATAAGCTCCAGTGTAAGTAACTCATTGTCCTCTTGCTCCATTGCACAGCAGAAATACAGCGATGCATACCTATAATAAAGATGCAATCAATAAAGATGTAATCAAGATAAATAATGCATATCACTGTACACATCTTTTATATTTATTACCCAAGGACAATTGCTCTACCATACAATGTTATAGCTGCGTTAACTCTTATCGTATTTCTATTGTAATATGCATGTGAAGTTATAGGTATGCAAAACACTTGTTTTCATTCTATGTAAGGGCATGGAAATTCCCTACCATTATGTATAATATTATTATGGTATTTTAACCCATATATATTGATTGAAACCTAGCCAAATGAGCCTTCAGTAGGACAAGGATTTTTAAGATAAGATAAGATTTATTGTGTAAAAGTTTAGGTAAGAATTACAAATATTGCAGATATAGTTGCATACACATGTCACACTAAACTTTACCTTTACAGGCATATACACCGAAATTCACAAATTAATAAAAACATACATTTATACAGATTATGAAAATAAACAAAAAAAAGAGAATGTCATTAAAATGTATACAATATCAATAATAAATATTAAATTTACAAAATGTCAATAATAATCCAAATTAAATATAAATCAGCAATCAATTAACGTTTATCGTCCAAAAATTCCTTGAGGCTATAAAAACATCTTTCCACAAGCCATGATTTCAGAGTAAATTTAAGTTTCATCCGGAAGCTTGTTATGTAATAACGGGCTGATTTCCGCAACTCGACGTCTTAAGCGCCAATTTTGCGTGAGAAAGCTTGTTATAAATTTTGACGCACATTATGAACAAATTTTTGGATATTGAGAGCGTAGGTTTCTTGAACTAACTTCATAGTTATGCTGAAAAAGGTTTTTATGCTTATGGCCGAAAATACAGATGTCTAAAATATACATACAGGCTAGCATCAATAACCGATATTTTTTAAAGAAGGTCCTACATGAGTCCATTTGATCCAGTCTGAAAACAGCACAGCACTTTTTTTGCAACAGGAACGCTTTACTATTGTCACTTGAACTTTTGACAATGCAGTGTCAAGGGACATGGATCCGTGACAAAGGAGATATTCGGTTAACAATAAAATAAACAAGTAAAATAGTGTAAACACGGCAGTACAGAAAAACTTGAAGGGTTAAATAGAAGCAGAATACTAAGGACACTTCATGGAACTGTTATTGTTGGTGTTGTTTTTTGCTGATATCTAAATAGCCTAAGAACCTTTTTATTTTCTATGATTTTCACAAGATAACAAGCTTTTCATCACCTTTTATAAACAACCTTGACATCCTTCCACTCAAGGAAGGAGCACATCTTGGGTTTTCGAGCCAGCACAGTGGTGATCAGCTCCCGAGTTATCTTCTTCTTGAGCTTGTCCGGGTGTGCCACGTACCACTTCTGCAGCCTCAGCTTGCCTTGCCGGCTGAACAGCAGCATGAATTGCATCTGAAATACATTTTTCGTTCATCACTGATGGATGCTTTAACAAAATTGCCATGCTACCGACAAAATGCTTTGCAAGATACTAAAATGTTCCAGCCTTTTCCAAATCATGGTATTGACTCATCCATTTTCCTCTAGATAATAAAATTGAAAAAGGCTTCCTAAACCAGCATATAATATGGGCGTAGAATGATGATGATTATGAACCCAGTTTCAGTTCTTTTGTTAGCATTTTACTATTTATTGGGCTAAAACAAGGCTAAAATAATGTCACATTAATGTGTCTGCAGAATTTCAAGATAATGTCAACAGCAGGGTTTACTTACCATTTTGCTAAAGGAATATTTCGCTTTTAAATCAGTCTGAGGCTATATTTACAATGGAATGTTATTATTATACGATACAATAAGTTATATAAATCATTACTTAGTTTAATTACATTATTTTGCGTAAAAAGGCAAAAAAAATCGTCTCCATCACCCACTGTACAAAAATACTTGTCAACTTGTGTTTTTTTCTAACGATTGTAGGAATTAAGAGATAGAGAGAATTGTTGGAATTACGGTTTCTTTATTTTTACTTCAATTTGTATTTAGTAATGCTTTACAAAATCTTAAAATATCAAAAATAAAGTGCCTTATTTAATTATCCTATAATATTGTAATTGTTATAATTAAAATAATACATATTTCTTTTTCTAAAGCGATGTAACAGAACGATAAAAGCGCAATATATATATTTTTAATAAAATTTATGGCTTGAATACGCGTTCATCCGATTTGAGACCATAATGATGTGCTAATAAAAAAAACACTGTTACCTACATAATAGTTAATTTAGTATATTGCTTTTCGGCGCCTGCTCTATGGTTCTGCTGATGCAGCTGCACTGTCTATGTGCTGCTGACACTTTAAAAAGAATTTGTCTACTATGATTGATAACACTGAGACAATACAGCAAAATATTCACTAAGTTTGCTAAGTTAAAATTTTATTAATAAAATGGGAAGGAAGTCTAAACTAAGTGTTCTGGGAAATCATTGCCCAATTTTGAATTTTTGTTGTTTTTGTGTACCATTACGAAAAGGTGCCTTTTTAATTACACTACTTGGGATGATAACTACATGTGTATGTGTATATTTAGTTACACCATGCGGATCAAAAATCTTTATTCGAAATGGTATGTCAGTGCCTGAAGCGCGAGCTGTGAGCTATGCATATGGAGCTTTAGGTTTTGCTATATTTTCTGGCCATATTTTACTAATTGTTGGAGTGCTATCTCGCCTACAGAAACTATTAGTTGTATACCTGTGGCTTATGATTTTATACATTGTTGTAAGCCTTGTGCTAGCTATTGTTGTCAGTGTTGAGACTATACGTTTAGGTCATACGCTATTTGGTGCTATTTATATTTTTTTAGCAATTGTTTTTGTAGTACTGCTAGTTTACTTTTGGATTGTCGTTCAAAGTCTTTTGTATAATGTAAAAGGCGAGTCAAATGTAATTAATATTCATATTACCATATTGTGAATACAATTTGTAAAAAGTATCTTGATGCTCATCAATCTTTTAGTAATAATTTATGCTTGTGGCTGGTTTACACGTGTTAAGCGATTAAATAAACTGACGTTTCTAGCCATACTAATGTTACGTCAAACCATACAATGAAAACGTCAGTTTACTCCGTGTTTACTACTAAAATTTAAGTACCTACTCGAGCGTTCACACATAATTTAGTAAAGTGTTTAGTAAAAACCACAGAGAACCATAGAACTTTACTAATTTGTACCGTCCAGACGCGCCAAGTAGCAAGGCCACGCCCACCGGAGGATTCGCGCGGTACGAGAAAATAGGAAATTACAGAACCGATAAAATAGACTCGATCGTATTCAACTTGCAATTAAACCACTTGATCGTTAACTTGCAACTTGTCACTAAACGCATTGTTTACACGCTTCAATTAAATTAAAATTTAGTTAAAATCTTAACTACTTAATATGTACGTGTAAACAAGGCTTTATGCGCATTAATTAATTAATTAATCTGTGCTCGAACAGTAACCGCAGAAATCGGACTAGACTAGCACTCTCAGACAACTATGAAATATAACATGCATACCGATCGTATAAACTAGTTTTTAAGCTAGTAATAAGCTAGCGTCTCAAGCGGCTTAAGGTTGGATTTATGTTCAAATCGCGCGCCGATCACCGCTACTGATGTGTATAGAGTGCACTAGGCTCACTCTATTATAGAAATCGGTAACGGCAAGTAGCGAGCTGAATATAAATCCAGTCTAATAGAACAGGGTTTTATTTAAGCTTGTAATGCCTCCCACCATGGCTTTGCATAGGTACTATAAAATAATAGCTTCATGTGGACTCCGAAGCACCGAAGCTAATAAAGTGATGTTCAGACTATGCTGCAATATAAACTCAAATCATATTTCAGAGCACAACAATATAGCTCAGAATTTATATAATTATTTATATTCTAAGCAATCGGCAAGTGTGAGTACCTTCATGCCCGGAAACTTAAATATTTTTCTTTTAAAAATAATTTCACTATACTGAACGTAGTTTCAACATAATAATATAAAAATTCTTCGAATGCAAGGATATATAACCTCTTTGTTTGAATGCAAGCACTACCTACACTCTAAGGTACCAATATAATATTTGATTTTTATGGCACTACCTGTACCACAGAAATCAAATATTATATTAGTGAATAGGTCACAGATATATGTATAGGTATACCTATACACACATACATCCTACTACGGATCCGTGCATCCTACTTAACTAATTTCTATTGAAATATAACAGCTTCCAAATATCGTGTACTACCTATTAAAATCCGTTCTGCACCTCCCTAAACTGTCAAAGTCAAATTTCGTCGTAATCTCGAACTCGCAGAAGCTGCAGATTTATTTTTACTGATTTGTCTATTTGTTGTGACGATGAATTAGTTAAAATTAGCATTAAACTATTATATGTAACTATACGATCAACATTCACAAATACTTTCTTTGAAGGAGATTAGCCATTTAGTAAAAATGGTAAGAATATGTTTTGTATGTGTACTATGGAAATGGTTTGGAACAGCTGTGCTGTGTTTTCAGATTTATTTCTTAAGATTGTAAAGCACGGATTTTCGGTGAGGCTCTACACTACTTCTACATTATCATCCTATGATCCTGATTCTAGGAATCAGGTAGGTTCTACAGGGAATGGTTATTTATTGGCAGCATAGTTCAATGTCAGTCAGAGATGTCTGTTCTGTCCCAACAATTTCCAACAAGAATAGCACAAAAATTCCAGAGAAACAACAAACAACAAACAAACATTGAAGAAAGAAGGGAGGCCTTTGCCCAGCAGTGAGACATCTAAACAAAAAAAAAGAAATGTTGTTTTTATGTTTAAAACTAAGATACAATTCATTTTCCTCGCCATCCAGCGAGTATTATGGGCATTTAAGGCCAACTGGTTTTTGTCTGATATTACTATTTTATATAATTTTGATAAAAAAATTATAAAATTATAATTTAAATGAGTCATTTGTCAGGCATCAACAAGTGGGTCGGGTGCGGGAGGCGCGGGCGGTGCGGGTGGTGCGGGCAGCGAGTGCGAGGGAGAGGACCAGGACCAGGACGAGTCTTCATCCTCGTCCCACTCCCAAGTCGCAGAGGCCAGACGAGTCCTTGAGACTTTGAGTGTTCAAGAAAATTCACTGGTACAAACAAAACAATTTTGATTGGTTTGGCATTGGGGCAATGTATAATGGGGCAGAATCTATTTTTAGTTAGTTTGATTTTTAACCCTAAATGAGAGAATAATTTAATTTAGATGACATGACATGCTTCAAGTTTGTAGGCCTCAAAAATTACTAATTCTTTGAAAAAATCTGGATTAGGTATTTTCAATAAAAATATTATTATTATTGATTAATGAGCAGGCAGCATTCAGCTGATGCTTCCATCTTGATAATATTTGTGTCCTAAAACTGGCATAATTATCAATTAATACTACATCCAATTTTGAATAATTATATCTGTGTTTATATTGACATCTGGCCCTCTAGAAGGTATTAACATCTCACTGTAGCCTCAATTTCCAGATAAACGATAGTGATGAGATGGCTGGGTTCCGACAGCAGTGGAATCTGGAGTTAGAAGCAACACCTTCGCCTCAGAGGGAGCCAGCACCCAAAGATGAGCTCCTGGAGTGTCTGGGTGATGCTGAAGAAGACAAGGTATTAATGTATAGTTGACCACTAGCTAAGTATCTGTCAAAATTCTACAATTCTAATTTGAAGTCTGGTGAATGCATAAGGTTCATTTCAGCTTGAAAAATTTGACAGATGATATTCATTAGCTGGAGGCTGACTGTACCACTGATTGATTGATCAATCATTGTACCACTGTATTTGGCTCTTAGGATGTAAGTAAGTAAGTAATATGTTTATTTCACACACAGCAATGAAAACAAGTCATATTGATTATGGTCACATATTAAAGAACATAGAGCAGTGTTTATAGAAGAGCCAGTACTTACTAAGCCTGTGTGCTTCATATTCGGCCTAATTGTCATTTATCAAGTGAGATATATTTTTTAAATGATTTTCTGTCTCTGTTCACCTCCAATACAAATCTTTCGGAGTCCTTGTTTTCTTACTTTTTTATTATTCCATCATTTACTGTACCACTTTTATACTTTATTTATTTACATTTCTTTTTTTGCCTACTTTTTTTTTTTTCTTTTTCTCGTACTGATAATTGCTGTTGGTCCTAATGACCTTTACAGCTTCACCGGGTTTTTTGGGGCGAGCGCTAAATGCGCTCCAGTCTAGAGGAAGACTTAAAAACTACTATAAGACGCGACTGCCTAAGGGCACCCAGGTGGGTACGGACCTCGGCTTAGGACGTCGCTGGGGAGGGAGGGGTCGGGGAGAAGCGGCCTGGAATACGCCGATAGCGCGTGTAAGCGCCAGAAGCGGGTCGCCGCCCGCGCCGGCGCGGGCGGTATGTAGGTGCTGTGTGTGAACTGTTATCGGGTGGAGATTTTGCCTACTTCTTCGATTTATTAATTATTTCCATTACTATTCCATAATGAATATACAATCATTATTATTGCTCTTGTATTCTTTTTTTTTTCTTGCTTCCATCCCTTGTTTATTTTTTATTACTGTTTTCCGCCCTTTTCACAAATATCTATCACCTCATGTTGCCACTACGTCAGAAGTCACTATCTCAGAAGACACAACATGTTTTTTTTTTTTTTTTTTTTTTTTTTATTTACTTCTAAACCCGCATTTGACCTCGATCTCGCCTGATGGTAAGCGACGATGAGGTCGACGATGGTGCATGCGGGTCCAGTAAATGCCTATTCACTCTGGCCTTGAAGATCCCAAGGTTGTAGGTTTCGGGAAATACAGACGCCGGCAGGCTGTTCCATTCCTTAGCCGTTCGCATAATGAACGAAGAAGCAAATCGCTTCGTGCGAGCAGATGGGATATCAACAACATAAGGATGGAACCCCTCCCCGCGCCTGGTAGTCCGAAGGCGGAATGGAGATGCTGGAATTAGGTCGTGCAATTCCGATGCGCACTCTCCGAAATGTATCCTATAAAATACCGATAGACAGGCGACCTTGCGCCGATGTTCCAGACTTTGCAGTCTAGCTTCCACCAGCGATTCGTCACCTATAAGGCGCTTAGCGCGTTTCTCCACTGAGTCAAGAGCAGCCAGTTGGTACTTAGCTGAGCCATCCCACAGGTGGCAGCAGTACTCCATGCACGACCGGACTTGAGCTTGGTAAAGGTTTAAGAGCTGTCCCGGCGTGAAGTACCGCCTAACCTTACTCAGGATGCCCAATTTTTTGGCTGCGGTCTTAGCTTTTGACTCAATGGAGCGCCCAAAGTTAAGATTGGAAGTCAGATCCAACCCCAAAAGGCTAAGGTGGTCGGTAATCGGTACGGATACATCCCGGAAAGTCGGAGTCAGGTGGAAGGGACTCCGTTTAGCGGTGAATAGACACGCCTGCGTTTTAGTGGCGTTAAACTTGACCAAATTGGCATCGCCCCAATCGGCCACGGCCTTTAAGGTCAAGTCGATACGCTCAACCATGGCCTCTCTTTGAGTCTGGATCTCACCAGCACCAGCGCGCGCAACAGGAAGATATCTCTCCGTAACCGTGCTGTCGTCTGCGTACCCAAAAATACCCGATATGAGTAGATCATTTATGTGCAGCAGGAATAGGGTTGCAGAGAGGACAGATCCTTGTGGAACTCCGGCGTTGATAGCCAGTTGGTCAGACGAGCAGCCATCTAGGACCACTCGTATTGACCGTTCACTCAAGAAATCCGCGATCCATATGCGCAAACTGGGTGGGATTCCATATGAAGGAAGCTTGCTTAATAGGCTACCGTGCCAGACCCTGTCAAATGCCTTAGAAATATCAAGTGACACGGTAAGAGCTTCGCCGGTTTTCTCAATGGCTTCGCCCCAGAAGTGGGTGGCACGAACCAGAAGGTCCCCAGTAGACCGGTTTTGGCGAAAACCATACTGTCGATCACTGAGGAGATCGTTACCTTCTAGGTATGCCAGGAGCTTGGTGTTCAATACACGTTCCATAACCTTGCAGAGAATGGAAGTGATTGCAATGGGTCTATAATTGGCGGGGTCAGCACGGCTACCTTTTTTGGGCACAGGCTGCACGTTAGCAAGCTTCCAGGAATTTGGAACTTGACCAGTCTTTAGAGAGAGGCGAAACAGGCGCGTCAAGACAGGAGACAACTCAGGTG
Organism: Hofmannophila pseudospretella; assembly: GCA_947369225.1. Lineage (NCBI taxonomy): Eukaryota > Metazoa > Arthropoda > Insecta > Lepidoptera > Oecophoridae > Hofmannophila > Hofmannophila pseudospretella. The sequence continues at coordinate 2,360,681 of OX376321.1, read as the reverse complement.
CACAGTTCCTCAAGACAATAGCTGGTATCCCGTCAGGACCACTGGCTTTATTCTCGCCTAGAGTGCGGAGCGTTTTAAGTACCTCCTTTTGGTGAATGCAGACCTCTGGCATTACAGAGTCGCAGTGGGGTAAGGTGGGTGGAGCTTTGCTTCCAGCATCTAAACAAGAATTACTGGCAAATAGAGAGGAAAACAAGTTTGCCTTCTCTTTCGCGGTGTGAGCCAGTGATCCATCGGGTTTGACCAGAGGTGGCAGCGAAGGGCGACAGAAGTTAGCTTCGACTGATTTGGCGAGGGACCAGAAAGCCTTGCTACCCGCAGGGTATGAAGCAAGCTTGTTTCCGATCCGGCCAACATGTTCGTAGCGAGCCCGACGCTGAGCCTTCTTGCAGGACTTGGCGGCTTTGTTGAAGGCTCTCTTTTTATCCAGGACATCCGGAGCTTTGCGCATCCGAGCATCAGCCCAGGCTACAAATGCTGACTGCTTCAGTGTTTCAGCACGAACGCAGTCAGCACTGTACCAAGGGCGTGCTGCGCCACCAAGAGGCACGTCAGAGAAGGGAATGAAATATTCCATGGCCTGACGTACCACGTCGGTTATGGCCGAGGCGCAGCTCGACGGATCCTCAGTAGAGAAGCAGATTTGTCGCCATGGATAAGATGCAAAGAAATGCCGCATCTCATCCCAATCTGCTGACTTGTATCGCCACACTCGCCTGGTGCCTCTAGGGCTTAAATCGGGCGGAGAGTAGCTAGATACAGATTTCACCAGACAGTGGTCAGAGGTTCCCAATGGGGCAGAAATCGACACAGAGTACCTGTCCGGATCAGTTGTCAGCAGAAGGTCCAAGCAATTGGGGGTGTGACCATCAACATCCGGTATGCGCGTGGGGCCATCGACCAGCTGTGTGAGGTTTAGCGACAACGCGAGTTTGTACGCTTCCCTGCCAGCATGGTCGGTCTTCTGGTATGGGAACAACCACTCCTGGTGGTGAGCATTAAAGTCCCCCAGAAGAACCAATTGCGCAGATGGATACCGTTGTTGGGCCACTTCCGCCGCAAGGCTAAGGTGTTCAATTAACTTAGTTGTCTCCTGGTCACCGCTGTGCGAACGGTAGACACACGCATAGAGCATTTTCTCCAGCCCAGTGTCCACCAGCATCCATATTACAGAAAATTTGGGATCTTCAAGGTTCCGGAGACGCCGACAGCAGATGTCATCGCGAGCATACACACAGATCCCAGCCCGGGGTTTAAAATTGTGCTCCAGGTTATAGCCTGGGTAGTGTAAGTATGACGCGTCTGACGGACATCTGATCTGCGTCTCCGTAAGGAATAGCAAGTGAGGATTTTCAGTTTCGAGGTGGTGGTGAACTGGGTCGATATTTGAGTGCAGACCTCGGATATTTGAGAGGTGCACTTTGAGTTGGAGGACGTGCTTCCGCTGTGCACACTTACTATTCTTATTGGACTTTTTCATATTGTTGGAGAGTGAATAGGCGAGAGAACGGTAGTTGGGCAAGGGGCTGCACAGCTCACCCAGCGGCGCATGCGGGGTCGCCACACGTATGGTAGCCTCATCTGGAGACTGCGGGGACGCCCGAACCCCCCACGGAAATGCCCACCGACTCCTCCAATCCGGTCGCCAACCGGCACGGTGGAGCATTCCGGGATTTTTCGCAAGGCGGCGGGGCAGCCTTTCATAGGTGGCTGGCCTACTACTTGGGCCCCCTACAACCTGCGGTCGGCCAGCGGAGAACCGTGCTTCGGATCCCGCTACCCTCCACGATGAGGCGCCCGGCGCGGCAACACATCGCAGCACCGAAACCGGTGCGCATGTGCAGTATAGCTGCCCAGAACCGTTCTCTTGGTGGCTACTCCGGACATCATGCCGAAACACGACTAGGTCGCTTGGCGGCATGTCTTTGTCCGGAGGGTGGTGACAAGCCGCGGTCAGCCTGGACCTACCACCAGTAGGCTGCTCGTTTATGGCTCCCAGGGTTCCTGTGTGGGGCCTTGTGGTAGAATCTACGGATGCGAGCAGCGGAACCGTATTCCTACACATCCCTTAGTCGACTTTTACGACACCCACGGGAAGATATGGGGTAGTCCTATTCTAAACCGGGAACTACACGGTGACTCTAACATCAGGTGAGATTGAGGTCAAACATGGGTTTAGTAGTAAAAAAAAACAATTATTGCTTTCAATACTTTATATTTTGTATCATTCTGTCTTCGGGTCAGTGCAATTGTATTATTTCGAGCATACCCACCCCTCTAGAATATTTAAATAATGAAATGCACATTAATCAACGAGCCAGGCTTTTAATTTTTTTAAATTGAATCAACAGCATATTTATAAACAGTATAAAAAAATTAACAATATTAGTTAATCATTTTCCAGTTACTGATTCAAGTTAAATTTTTTATATTCTAGTAGCACATTCATATTAAAACAACATTTCCAGAAAGAAGACAATGAAGATGAGCTGACGCTGTTCCGGCAGCAGTGGCAGCGCGAGTTAGACGCCACGCCCTCCCCGCAGAGGGAGCGGACGCCTAGAGCGCTGCCTGATGACACCGAGCCTTTGTCTGAAGAAGACAAGGTAACATAGTAGTTTGATACTGTTTCGGCAGCAGTGGCAGCGCGAGTTAAGACGCCACGCCCTCCTCCTAGATGGAGCCGGCGCTGAGAGTGCTGCCTGATGACACCGAGCCTTTGTCTGAAGAAGACAAGGTAACATAGTAGTTTGATACTGTTTCGGCAGCAGTGGCAGCGCGAGTTAGACGCCACGCCCTCCCCGCAGAGGGAGCGGACGCCTAGAGCGCTGCCTGATGACATCGAGCCTTTGTCTGAAGAAGACAAGGTAACATAGTAGTTTGATACTGTTCCGGCAGCAGTGGCAGCACGAGTTAGACGCCACGCCCTCCCCGCAGAGGGAGCGGACGCCTAGAACGCTGCCTGATGACATCGAGCCTTTGTCTGAAGAAGACAAGGTAACATAGTAGTTTGATACTGTTCCGGTAGCAGTGGCAGCGCGAGTTAGACGCCACGCCCTCCCCGCAGAGGGAGCAGACGCCTAGAGCGCTGCCTGATGACACCGAGCCTTTGTCTGAGAAAGACAAGGTACGATAACACTCTAGTGAGGATGATGTAGTAGTACTGTTTATATTTCCTCTAAAGTCAGAACAAATAAAGACTTCACAAATTTTACAGTCCATGAGCTCTTACAAAGGGATTCCGGTATCAGGTAAAATCGGTCTCTATTTCTTACTACAGTCTTAGTACATTCGTCTCTATCAATAACCACAGTTGCAGAAATCTTTTGATAAAATAAAGTATCAAAAGTATAAAATCAAGTCTCTCCATTTTACATAGAAAATGAGTTCGTACCAGTATGCGAATAGATGGCGCTATCTATTAATATTAATATGATCTCAGAAAAAATAAAACAAAAAGTATTTTATAAACAAAAATAATGTGATGCGAATCATATGTAGAGTTCGGAAACTAAATTTGAAATCGGTGCTCGTAGCGATACTACGACGCCATCAAGGTCTATCCGCTTTCCTGGTTGACCCCTGTGACATAACCAATCAGTTAAGACTTAATACACTATTTCCGTCTTATACAGGCCAAACAGCTTTTCCTCCGCGGCGTGGAGATGGAACGCGGAGGCAAGTTGTACGAGGCGATCCAGCATTACAAGCGCGCCATGCAGATCCTTCCCGATGTCGAGATACGCCTCTACGAGGGCTCCGAGCTGCGGCCTGACACCCCACAAGGTAATAGCTGTAGTTAAGTCAGAATATATGGTCCTCGATTTTGACAGGGAACCCTGTCTTCCTGTTTAGAACGGGCGTTACCGCAACGGCGGGTGTCGAAACAATTGCAATCGGTGTTCCCTGCCCGAATGTGTAGGCAGGATCAGAATCGTGCTTCGGTTTTTTAAAACTTATAAATAGGTTAAGACAAACAGGCGAACGGGACACCCGATGATAGGTGGTCATCGTTGCCATACCAGAGGCATCGCTTGTTCGCTGCCGGCCATGGAAGAATTCTCAACTCTCATTACATTATTTTTAAGGACCCCATGTCGTAGCGCAGCGGAATCACGTCGGGGAGAAGAGTAGCTGTGGCTATATATATATATAGCCACAAATATTAATATAAATATTTTTAATTGCAAATGAGGACTTATTTTAAGAACATTTTTGCAATGAAGTATTCGTAAGGTGCTATTGCTGAAAGACGAAGCGGCGCAAGAAACAAGCGGCAGCACATCTTTTAAAATTCTTCTATGGGGTTAATGATTCTGCACTGATTAATTTCCTCTACGCTGTCAGCTCAGCCATCCCAGTTCAACGAAGCCCATGCTCCTTTAGGCTGTTTGATTTAAATAAATTAGAAATACGATGAAAAAAATATCCGCGAGCAGGATTTGAACCTGCGACCTAGCCGTTCCGTGGCAGTGCTCTGACCAACTGATGCTATCGCGGTTTATCCTGCTGGTATCAAATTATTCAACGCTTTCTCCGTGTACCGTCTCCATAGGCGACGTCATGACATGAGAAATTGTTTGCCTAGCATGAGAAAATGTATAATAAATCAAATTGTTGTTTGATTTCTTTATTACTGTCTACAGAAGAGATAGAGATCGAGGAGACGTGCGCGGGAGACAACGCGTCCCCCAGTGATGACGAGGACGTCATAGAAGGCGAGGACTTATTGACGCGGCTGCAGCGCGTGCTGGCGCGCCGGGGTAGGCTCTGCGAGCCGCAGCACGCCGCTAAGGTACGAGGCTCTCGAGTGCTGTATGTGGGAGACTGGACACGTAGTGACACTGGATAGCGAGGACCTGCTGACGGCTGCAGCGCGTGCTGGCGCGCCGGGGCAGGCTCTGCGAGCCGCAGCACGCCGCTAAGGTATGTGGCTCTCTAGTATTGACTGTGGGAGACAGGACACGTGATGCGTCTCCCGAAGACAGTGGAAGGGTTTAAAAGCGTGAGCCGCGCGCAGTTCCGTCGAGCGAATGCCTTCATTGAAATGCTACTAAGATGTTGTTTCCTCGACAGGGTGCGCACATATCGTGGCTGCCATACGAGGTGGTGCTGCTGATCCTGCGATGGGTGGTGAGCGCCGAGCTGGACGCCGTGTCTCTGGAGAGAGTGGCAGGCACGTGCCGCGGACTGTACGTGGCGGCGCGCGAGCCAGACCTGTGGCGCTCCGTTTGTGTCAAGTGAGACCTGAAACATGTACTTATGAGGCTATACCCTTTAAAGGCTACAGGAGACGATCAATAGGGTACATGACTAATTTTTTTTATTGGATCTGAAATCCGTTTATCGATATCTCAACTAACATCAGCGATATTAATGGTTAAAGTTAGTGGTGGGGAGATGCTCTGTCCCTTTCTAGCAAAACAGTCGTAATATGTAGCCAAGATCCTGTTTGTATGGCGCTATTTAGGAGTGACGTCACTCTATAGTAGCGCCATATCTATCTTCCGTCTAATTTCTGATTGCCTGTAGCTATTTTATTTTTCAACGCATTTCAATTCTGTTTTCACATTTGACCATCAATTTATGTCTATTTCTTAATTTTTATGAAATGCATTTAATATTTGATACTTGTCATTTACGTATTGGAGAGGATGGCGCAATACAAAAAAGCGAGAAGGTTGTAAGCGCCTCTCGCTTTTGTATATTGCGCCGTCTCTCTTTAATTCTCAATTGCAATTGATCGTTCGCGGAACATTTACAATGAAATATCAAATTATTCAGTTATATAGTGTGACTTCTGACCGAACTGGCTTTTGACTTCCACTGTATACAGGGACGGGTACGCGCGGAGCTGGTCCAATGAAAAAAAAACTTGTATTAAAAAAAATCTATCCAAAACCACCGTTTGTATTGCGTCCACTACCACGTCCACTAAATAATAAATAAATAAATTTATTAAATTAAAGTTGCAGATACAGTTAAATCCAAACCACACACAGTTAAAACAGTGGCTACATGATAATAAAAATGATTGTATTAATATTATACACACACCATTAATTAGTGGACATTTTGAAAATTTAATATTATTGACATTGTATAAATTTTAATGACATTATCTTTTTCTTTTCTGTTTTCTTCTCAAAATCTGTATAAACATTATTAACCTGTGAATTCGGTGTATATGCCTGTAAAGGTGGAGTTTAGTGCCCGCGCCGGCGCGGGCGGCGACCCGCTTCTGGCGCTTACACGCGCTATCGGCGTATTCCAGGCCGCTTCTCCCCGACCCCTCCGTCCCCAGCGACGTCCTAAGCCGAGGTCCGTACCCACCTGGGTGCCCTTAGGCAGTCGCGTAGGTTTTAAGTCCTCCTCTAGGCTGGAGCGCATTTAGCGCTCGCCCCAAAAACCCGGTGAAGCTGTAAAGGTCATTAGGACCAACAGCAATTATCAGTACGAAAAAAAAAAAAAAAAAATGGAGTTTAGTGTGACATGTTTATGCGACTATATCTGCAATATTTGTAATTCTTACCTAAACTTTTACACAATAAATCTTATCTTATCTAATAATTATATAGATTCGTTATACTAATTACATATTTCACTCTTCTGCACTATACTGCCGGTAACCTGGTTAATAATTCTTCTATCGCCTCGGTTGCCTGGAAGAGATCGTTCTGAGCGATAATTCCGCCTTTGTACACTTATTCTATGTTTCCATTCCTATGTAAATTTCTTATGTGCAATAAAGTATTAATCTAACTATCTATCTACATTTACCTTATATACAAGATGTTTACATTGATTATATTTCTAAGATCTAAAACATATAATATTACTTGAAAGAAAGATATTACAAACAATTAGGTACAGAAGACAAAAATAATATTAAAAAAATATATTACAAAAATAAATAAGCATAAGTAATTAAGTTTGATGAAGGTGGCGTGCGCAGCACCGGAAAAAGGGGACTGCCTCACCATGTTGCCGCAGCGCTTTTAGCACTGCGGCGCTGATTTTCAGGCATAATCATACAATTTGCATACTTAATCATTAAACATGACTAGTTTAGTTTTTAACAGCCGCCGGTAAAGAAGATCCCAATCTTCACCATTTGCCAGGACATGGGGCATAGACTGCGGCACGCCGCGAGCCAACGGGTTCGATTCCTGGCGCCACATGTTCGTGGAGCGGCCGCGGCTGCATCTCCACGGGTGCTACATCAGCAAGACCACCTACCTTCGCCACGGGGAGAACTCCTTCCAGGTAATCCTTCTTCTCCATCTACCAGGTCGTCCTTTTGTAATTCTTTTGTATTATACCAAAGATTTTTAAACTCTCCCTATGTAGACTGCTCGCTAGAGAAGTTTTATATGGAAACCGCGTCTGCCAATTGGTGCATGCGATGTGAGCGCCTTCCCATACATTAGCCGGACATTGAAATGTCAAATGTATGGAACTATATGTGCTATATTCTCATTCATAAAAACAAACACATTCATACATCACAACACGCACACACACTGTTGCTTTCTTCGTCCGTGCAGTCACTGGGGGCCAGCTGAAAATCAGCGATGTGGCTTGCCTCAGCATTATGCTGAGCTGGTGTACCGCACCGGATGTATTGTGCTGCATGTATTAATCTTTGTATACTTCTGTATTGTGTTCTATTTTCTGGTGTTTACAGTGCTAAATAAACGTTTTCAATTTCAAACCCAAACTCTCTTTAGCTCGCTGTCAGTGCTCACATAATTATTCCGACCGCTATTTCATTAGACCAGCCTTTCCCAAAGTGGGCGATAACGCCCCCTTGTGGGCGCTGCAGGCCTAAAGGTAAGAGACCCAGAAAAAAAATGGGGACGTTGTGTAGAGGCTTGGGGGGTGATTTGTAATTTCATTTAGCTAAGAGGCCTCTTAGACACCGACTGCATGAGCTCTCGACTCTCAACTACAACTTGTGAACATCAACTAATATTAGTTAAGAGATTGCTCAAACTCGGTCGGCTCAGAATCGATTATGTTTGTTTTATTTTGAATAAAAGATACTCTGAATACTATAAAGTTGCGTTTCAATAATCATTCTCATTGGCAGGTGTAGCCCGTAAGAGTTAACTTGAGACCTGAGCGCCGTTGTGTATTACCGACTGCGCTCAGGTTTCAAGTTAACTCTTGCGAATTATAGTAAAAGTCTCGTTTAGAATTAATGTTTAATCTCCGCTAATATAGCTCACAATAATTAATTAATTTAATTTGAAGTTATAGTCGTTTTTAAGTAGGGGAAAAAATGGCGGCGCTAAAAAATAATTTATTCTCAAAGTGGGCGGTAGACAAAATAAGTTTGGGAACCCCTGCATTAGACCATATTTTTTAATTTAGACCGCCTAGTTCTTATTAATCCTTTCGTACGCACTGTATCACACTATTTTTGTGTAATAAAGTTTATTCATTCATTCATTCTAGAGGAGAAGGCGCTACGATTCGATTTCTGTATATTGTACAATTCCTAATTTGCACATCAAATCAATGGCAGAATATGTATGAACATAAGAATTTATACTGAATATCTGTACCTCATTACTTCCAGGACCAGTTCTACCGCCCGTGGTATCTCGTCGATTACTACCGCTACCTCAGGTGACACGCTTATCTTATCTTATCTTATGATAGGGGGCCGGGAATAACCCAGCGGCACTTCGACCCTTGAGGATCTTTTGTACACACTGGTCATCTCAGTGTGCAGGTTTTCTCACGATGTTTTCCTTCACCGTTAGAGCAGTCGGTAAATGTACGTAAGTCTTTGAAAAATACGAAAAATTCATTGGTACATGGTACTGCACAGTTTCAAACCCGGACCTCCCGTATGGGAGTCGGGTGTCCTAGCTCAAGGCGACGCTACCCCAAACCCCAGCAACAATTCCTTTTTTAACCCCCGATCGATCGAGGGAGGGCGTATTATAAGTTTGACACGTTTGTCTGTTTGTGTGTTTGTCTGTGGCAACATAACTTGAGAACGGATGGTCCGATTTGGACCCGGTTTTTTATTATTTAATAGAGAATTTTGTGAGGTTCTTAGCTAGGTCTGATAAAAATTGGACCAGTGGTTTCCAAGAGTCGCGCGTCTTCCGGGGAATCCTCGCGCATTCTCGAGAATTCTCCTAGCTACTTTTCTTTTTTGGCTCGTATTTAGTTTTTATGTTACACAATTGACATAAAGTTCATTATGATATGTACAATTACGTTGCGAAAATTGGCTTCCATTCCCTTCCGCGGCAATGTAAATTGAGCCTAAGTCGTACACGCAGGTACGTCGTATTTTTAAATGTTTTTAGTAACTGTGCTAGTGGCATTGCAGAATTATCTCCTATTGCAACGGCGCTAGTAGTATATTAACCAACGTAGGTTTTGTATAAAAAAATCCCTTACTCCCATCCAGGTTCTTCCCTGAAGGCCTGGTGCTGATGTTAACGACAGCCGACGAGCCGGCCGCGTGCGTGGCGCACCTCAGACATCGCTCGGCCAAGGGCGGCGCCGGCATCATGGCGGGGCACTACCGTCTCATGGGAGACAAGGTGAGCTGACCCTGGAGGACTTGAGGTCATCACTGATGTGGGCAACAGACGAGCGAGCCCATGGCGTAGCCTTGTATTATGTGCATCAGGGAGGCGCCTAAATTCTGCTGATTTCTGGTCAGATCAACCCAGAAAGCCTGTCCAACAGATGCGTGACCCTGAAGAAGTCATATGCCTGTTTGAGTGTGTACGGTTCACACACGTACATTTTTATATTGCTTAGTCAACAATCTACTTTAGCCGCGACTCGTGTAACTAATTTTAAACATTTTTACTGAGAGTGCAGTAAGAACTGACAGAGAGAAGTCGCCACCGATAGTAATTGTTACAATTATTATTTCAATATACGTTCTACATTACTTTAAAGTGATCTTTCCCTGCTGCGCTCTCAACAACTAACTTGAACTATCTACAACTCTTTGCAACTGAACTTATTACTCAATTTACAAATTACGTGGAGCGACTTCCAACTCTATCAACATCATCTGCAGCAGCAGCTCAACTATAACTACAAAATCTGTTCTAACACAGAGTGGTTGCAGCTATGGTGAATTCGGACGTCAATGTGCCGTCATTTGGGTCTCGTGATTTCGGAGACCTCCAATATTCATAAGGTCGATCTAGGGGTGAGGTACTTAGTGAGTGAAAATTCCACATACAGCCTCTCTCCCAAGATGCTGTACCACAGAGTACTGCTGTACATTTGTGGAAAATTGCGCCTCCTTCCTTAAAAAACCCCAATAAGGCGCACCTCCGCGAAATAAATGAAATTGTTGTGCCTATGGCAGGTGGTGATAGTGATAAAGAAAGCCGGCAGTGAGAAGAAACCCGTGCAGACTTCAAACACCCGCTTCCGCGCGCGACGCAAGGATTCCCATGAGCCCCAAGAGCAGTCCTTCCATTTGGTAAGACTCCTATCAGACATGTTTCTGCTTCTCAGAATATATCTAACAAATCTAAACCTTTTTGATTTCGACCTAATTTCGACTAAATTGTATTTTTTTAATTTTTTGGTCGCAATAATGTGTTTTTCTTCTTCGTCCTCTTCTAATTGTAAATGTAAATTCGTGTAAGTAAAAAGATGTAATAATGCACGGTATCCGAACTAATACTAAATCAAAATTTACGGAGTAACAGGTTTCTTCGCGTCCCTAAGTGTCACACAAATTTACGGAGTAACAGGTTACTTCGCGTCCCTAAGTGTCACACAAATTTACGGAGTAACAGGTTACTTCGCGTCCCTAAGTGTCACACAAATTTACGGAGTAACAGGTTACTTCGCGTCCCTAAGTGTCACACAAATTTACGGAGTAACAGGTTACTTCGCGTCCCTAAGTGTCACACAAATTTACGGAGTAACAGGTTACTTCGCGTCCCTAAGTGTCACACAAATTTACGGAGTAACAGGTTACTTCGCGTCCCTAAGTGTCACACAAATTTACGGAGTAACAGGTTACTTTGCGTCCCTAAGTGTCACACAAATTTACGGAGTAACAGGTTACTTCGCGTCCCTAAGTGTCACACAAATTACAGAAAGAATAGCTATCTAGTAAGAGCATGTGCAGCATTTAACCAGCTAAGCAACAACCCTACTATAGATCTCTTCAACAGTAGTCCTGATTCCGTAAAATCCTCACTAACGAATTTTCCTCTGCCTATCTGTAAATGTACATGGTTGCTAGATTAAGAGGTTTTTTTTAATAACTGTGGAAGCTTATAAATGGCTATTGTTTTTATATATGTATATGTAACTTGTAAATAAGGCTGTAAGCTACCCAAATAAAATAAAATAAAAATAAAATTGTAATAAAAACTTACAAGTAATGTACTTGTTCAGCGCTGACCCCAATCTAGGTCAAACCAACTTGTACTTTGCAATTATTGCATTGTACACTACAAAGTCAGCGCGTTGTAATAGTTATACAACGCCATCTAGTGAACATCAGGTGGCACTCGTAGGCGACTAACTCGAGTAAATTGCTGGTAGTGAGCCTTTTGGTTATCGACCCCCCTCTAAATAAAGTCTCATTCCCTCTCAGTCTGATTCATTCTATGTCAGAACCTCATTGTCTCAAAATAAGGAAGAGGCACAGGGACGCTGTGCCGCAAACTTTATGTGTGAAAACATCTTCACTGACATGTCTAGTCATTGTGATATAAGACCTCAAAGTATCTCGGGCATAGCGAAGAATTGGTTATCTTTGACCTCCTTCCCCATCACTCCTGATTATTTTAGCCAAATACATTTGACTCCAAAATGAGCATTGTTTATCGTTGTTTTCAACGATACTAAAGTCCATTTTTTCATTAGATGCCGATACCCGTCACAAATAACTATCAAATTAAGATAATTTCGAGGAAACACACAGTTTATTGATCAAAATTTATCAAAATAATTTATAGTTTTGTTTGAATTTTTATGCCGAAATGTGATCACATGTTGTACTTCATAGAAATAAATCACATTTTAGGTGCTGTTAGTGTGACGGGTATCTGCATGTAATGAAAAAATTGACTTGTGTTTGTTTTTACACATCTTTAATATGGATGAGGTTTTGAAAGGAGACATAAAAGTGTGACACTCGATTCCCGAACCGGCTCCCATACTTCACGAATTATAACGTTTTCACATCAAAACGTTTCGCAGGAGCTAGAGCTGCGCAAAGTGCGCTCGCGGCGCAACTTCCAACTAGTGTGGCGGCGCTACGCGGTGTGCTCGCGCCGCGACCAGTGGACGCAGTTCGAGCTGTCCCCCAGCAAGTTCCCGCCCTTCGCCTTCAGCAGGGTCCGCGCGTACTCCGCCGATGCGCAGGCGCCGCTCGCCAACACACACACCTACACATAGGTACGTTAAATTTTCAGCTACACTCCGTGAGAACTTTGAAAAACATTCGGGTCTTAGAGGAGGCTTCGGTTATTGACGGAGAAAAGCAGCGAGATATTATACCCTAGACGAGTACAGGTCGATTATCTAAAGCTGGCACGTACAACACATTCACACATTGCGTTTGTGTAGTGTCTGGGAATAAGCACGCGGCATGACGTCACACTGCATACGCAACATGAAAGGTCTCTCTGTCTCACTCGCACGCGGACAAGCTTATGAGCGTGACTGAGAGTTATTGTTTTTACTACTATTAAAAAATAAACCGGTTAGCGCTCAGTCATCCGACCGACGCGCATTATTGTAAATATTGTTTATTTTGAGGTTAGAATACAATGTCTTCTGATACAATTGGATCTGGCAAAACTTTAAGAGGAAAATCTCGTGAAATTGTGTATAATGTTGTTAACTACTTACTGTATAATGAAATTGCATTAGTGTGAGTACTGTGAACGTGCCAGCTTTAGATAACCGACCTGTAACTTCCAACAAGCTCCCGTAAAAGCCGGCACCAAACCTCACGACACTGTGTGCGAATTGAAAATAATGCAACACATTTCTCACACAATGAAACTCAAATTAATCATAGATCTAATTTAATAAATAGATCTTACGGCGATGTCACAAAGGCGAATATCTGTCTACGCATCTCTACATACGATCGTATGATGCACAGTTCCATTTCAAAAAACTTATAACACCCCTCGATCGGTCGCGGGTTAAAAAACAACTCGTTGGATTCTGAGAATATAAAGTAACTTTGTTCAGTTGGACAAGGATCTTCAAGGCCAGAGTGAATAGGCATTTACTGGACCCGTATGCTCCATCGTCGCTTACCATCAGGTGAGATCGAGGTCAAATGCGGGTTTAGTGGTAAATAAAAATAAAACAAATAAATACACTTTATGTTTCAATATAAGATGAGTAGACGAGCGTTTGTTAGAATTAATCAATTATTATTTTTCAATGTAGGTACATACGTAGTGGAGTATATATTTTTTTTATTTCACAACGAGAGCAGACGAGCAAACGGGCCACATGATGTTAAGTGGTCACCGTCGCCCATAGACATCTCACCTCACTGTATTAATATTAGCGGGTTTTAGATACGCTGCTAACCATGAGGACTAAGATGGATTGCCTCATGTGCCGGAGATTACGTTGGTTCTCTTACCCTTCAAACCGAAACAGAAATGCAAGCATTTTTGCTTCGCGGCAGAAATAGATAAGAGGGTGGTACCACCCCAGGCGATCGAGTATTTTCTATTAAATTTTTGATTTTTGACTCATCATCATCAGTCAGCATCTCACTTTCCTTAGGTCCAACGCATATATATATACCGTCTCCGTTCCGTCGTGGGTAAAAAAGAAGCTAATTCAATAATTTCTTTGGTTCAGGTACTGGCAACCAACACGCACCTGCACCTTAGTAGATCTTGCCCTATAAAGTACATGACTTTTTGAATGTCACATGCAATTAATGTATTCTTGTACTTAGGATATGCTTAAGCTATGTATTCACTGAGCAACATTTGAAGCGCAACACGTGACGCTCAACATGTACGGCAACGACGCACAACAGCGCGCGATGTTGCTAGATAAGAATAAAAATAAGTTTATTTGTGCGGTAAGATTACAAAGTATCCATAGTCCATACACCAGTAGGAACTTAAGCATATGTTATATTAAACTAAATAAAATTAGTGAGCAACAACTTAGTTATAATAAACGCTGACTTCTGAACTAGTAAGTTCCGCATGTTCCGGATGGCGCGCAACATGACGCGCGTTTTGTTACTGTATGGAATTGGACAGACAATGTTGCTAAACAAATGTTCCGCGTCGTCGCGCGATGTTGCCGGACATGTTGAGCGTCACGTGTTGCGCCTGGAATGTTGCCCAGTGAACACATGGCTTTACTTATATTTAATGTAAGTGTAAGGGTGCATTGCACAAACATTGTGAATCTTCAAATACAGGGTGTAGTTAAATACCTGTATTGATTGCTGGCAGATATATTGAAGTTTTGGATTATTTCACAAAATAATATTACTTAGATCTTTGGTGCATAATTGGAATATTTGGATTGCATTTTTAATTTCTAGAATTAAAAAATAATAGGTATTTATTGTCTCTGTACAGAGTGCTAGTCAATGAATGTTGTTTTTTTTAAGGCAAAGGGAACTGAGCCCATACAGCCATGTCTGATGTAAACAACTCTTGCAAGTCTTCATTAAAATGCTGGTGTGACACATTTCAATGCTATCTGGGAGAATCTTCCACGCTTCTGCACCATCCGAACCAAAGAAGAAGGCGTCCCGGACGCAGTATGGCTCTTCAAAATCCAGCCAAGTACGGATCGGGCTGCAGCGTCTTATTTGACTTTACTTCACTGTCCCACACATTAATCACATTTTGTAGACGTTCTTCGAATAAAAAACACCATTCTTACTTGAAAAACACTACTGTAAAACAATTTGCAATACAACGAAAAAAAAAGCTGGTGTGGACGCGACAAAAGCGCGGGAGAAACTCTAGTCAATGAATGATCGATCCAGATATTTTGATATACGGCATCGATTCCGGGTGGCCGACAAATTTAATCGCTAAAGAAATCGTCCCGCTTACTCGTACACAATCTAGTATATGAGTGAGCTTTTTGGTTTAGATCTGGCGGCCACCTCGAAATCGAAGTCATTGTATGGGAAAAATTGTAAAGAAGCGTATGTTTATTCAAGGTTTTGTTAACTAATTTCCCATCTCTGGCGCATATTACATATCTTCACGCTATGTTCCTTGCGGGGAAGACGATAAGAACGCCATGGATTTCTATATTTTCGAAAAATACAGTTAATAATTTAGCTGAGTAAGATCCCATTCCGACATTCGAACGGATATTGTTTTTTTTACTATTTTTTGATTATGTACGGTATAAGGCTCGATTTATATGAAAACGCCCAACCGCCCGCCGCGCGACGCGCTTCGTGAAAATACACGTGTTCTTATTACTCGATCTATATTAAACCGCGCGTGCGAACCACGTCGTCGCACGGTTTCAAATAAATCGAGTAATAAGAACACGTGTATTTTGGCGGAAAGGCGGCGGGCGGCGGGCGGCGGGCGGTTGGGCGTTACTAAATAAATCGAGAACTGCCTTGAATACGCTGAATAAAAGATATTTTTGGAAGACACTAGATAGTTGTATGTTGGTTACTTGACAACTCCTCTGTTATCAGTGTGCTGAGTGATAAAGTACAAAATTATACATCATCTAAATTATACACATCGTCTAGATTTCTTTTCAATATTAAGTTTCTGATATACACGAGAAAAAACCATGCATCTCGCTCACTCATGTTCGTGATATATGGGACCTTAATTTTTTTCAGTAAATGTCCTATTATTATCTTCTAAATGCCTACTGCTCAACTGAGGCGACGCTTTATGCCGTATGCCCGGTGAGAATGGGGCACATTCTGTGAGAGGGGAAATACCTACTGCTCAACTGAGGCGACGCTTTATGCCGTATGCCCGGTGAGAATGGGGCACATTCTGTGAGAGGGGAAATGCCTACTGCTCAACTGAGGCGACGCTTTATGCCTTATGCCCGGTGAAAATGGGGCACATTCTGTGAGAGGGGAAATACCTACTGCTCAACTGAGGCGACGCTATATGCCGTATGCCCGGTGAGAATGGGGCACATTCTGTGAGAGGGGAAATGCCTACTGCTCAACTGAGGCGACGCTTTATGCCGTATGCCCGGTGAGAATGGGGCACATTCTGTGAGAGGGGAAATGCCTACTGCTCAACTGAGGCGACGCTTTATGCCGTATGCCCGGTGAGAATGGGGCACATTCTGTGAGAGGGGAAATACCTACTGCTCAACTGAGGCGACGCTTTATGCCGTATGCCCGGTGAGAATGGGGCACATTCTGTGAGAGGGGAAATGCCTACTGCTCAACTGAGGCGACGCTTTATGCCGTATGCCCGGTGAGAATGGGGCACATTCTGTGAGAGGGGAAATGCCTACTGCTCAACTGAGGCGACGCTTTATGCCGTATGCCCGGTGAGAATGGGGCACATTCTGTGAGAGGGGAAATGCCTACTGCTCAACTGAGGCGACGCTTTATGCCGTATGCCCGGTGAGAATGGGGCACATTCTGTGAGAGGGGAAATGCCTACTGCTCAACTGAGGCGACGCTTTATGCCTTATGCCCGGTGAGAATGGGGCACATTATGTGAGAGGGGAAATGGGGACACCTACTTTTATGGCTGTTATGGAGTTGTCTCAGTTAAGCAGATTATTCTGATCCTAAGGAAGCATTTGAAGGAACCTTGTGTAATAAAACAAAATTTTGTAAATAAAAATTGATTATAATTTTTGTAACTTATTTATATTATTTTAAATCTATCTTTTCATTAAACCGGTTAGAGTTGTCAAGTATATGGATTTACAATTATAATATGGGATTGTCTTATATTGTTGACATTTCGTTTTGTGCTATACAGTCTAAGAGGCTGGAAATTTAACTTTATCTTGACATAGTATAGGTCCTCTGTTGCTGGGATGTTCCGTACACGAATGTTTAATTAGGAATTAATATGAGTTGGCCATTCATGTCACATCCCACAAGTTGGTCGTTCAAACCCCTCCTAAACCCACACTCCTCTAGACCTTATAACCTTACAATTTGAGATTTGATACTATTATACCCTTATTTATTAGCAATTTTTGACTATGGCCTATGAAAGTGACCGAATTTTAAAACAGGGACCGAAAGTGGTTACCGGAATCTATTTTGCAGGCACACCCAAAATTGAACGAAACACACGCTGTTAAGTTAGAATCTACAATAAATATTTTTGTGAAATACCGGTATCGGGTACTGGTATTTGCTCAAAATATGTTTGTGAAATACCGGTATCGGGTACTGGTATTTGCTCAAAATATGTTTGTGAAATACCGGTATCGGGTACTGGTATTTGCTCAAAACAATTTATTGTAGATTCTACCTGACAGCATGCATTTTGTTTTAATTTTGCGTGTGCTCATAATAGATTTAGGTAACCACCTTCGGTCCGTTTTAAATCCAATTAGACGTTTGTGTATCGGATTCAGCACCATTACAAGGACCTCTGAAAACCAGTGGTAACTATATAATAATTACTAATTAGGTACTTGCTTTGTCAAGCTAGTCATAAGTCTCGGGAGGATTTTAATAAATTCTAATTGTACATATTTTTATTTTTCTTATACAATACTAAACCCCTATAAAGTTGGATGTTGTTTTGAAATTGTTTACTTAAGTAATGGCTTTCAAATGCAAGGATTTGCACAACTTTGCATGAGAAGCCATTTCGGTTTTTATTACATACAACTAATAAATTACCGATGAACTTGATTCCAAATGATTTTATAAGTACCTACTCGTAATATTTATATGCAATACCGGTTGTGTTCAGCCCGCCAGGAAGACTGCTTATTACTAGGTTTTGATCGTAATTTATTTGATAAAGATTAAACTTCACTGGCTATTGCTTGTTTTCCTGGCGGTTTAAAAAGATCCGGTATATACCAGTCGGAATCAGTTCACCAGCTGTATTTAGAGACTAGAACAGTTTTTGTTATCAGCAAATTTTAATAACCTTTCGATTTCCGTGAGGAGTTACCGAAGGTGAAAGAAAAAACAGCACTTACATATTAATTAATATTTATTTTTTACACATTTTCGAAACTCATAGGTCTGACTAAAACGAAACAAAAATGAAGGGCTAATTAGTTCTAAAAATTTATTTATTATTATTTATGTAATATATTATTTTTGTTTATAATTTATGTACATATTATTATGGATAAAATAAATAATTATATATTTAATTGGCGTGAGACAGCGAGCGCCAAGCGTACGCGCCGGCCTTGAGCCCGAGGCGGGCGCGCGCGTTAGATGAGGCGCTCGCTGAGCCAGATTCAGGTGTCGTCGGGGGGCTCGTGCGGAGCGGCCGCGGTGCCGGCGGCGGTGGCGGGCGGCGGCACGCTGGGCTCGGTGTTGCGGCGCCGCACCTTCCCGCGCTTCTTCAGCATGGTGGCCTGCGACAGGCGCGAGCGGGGCGTGAGGGTCGGGGCGGGGCGCGTCACGGGTTGGCCGCCGCCGAGCCCGCGGCGCCGCGTTTGGTTTTCTTCAGCATCGTCGCCTGGACAACGGACACGTCATGGCTCCTCTATACGATGCGCCATGATGGGCGGTTACAGGCACGCATGATCGAATCGCGTGTCCACACGATCAACAGCACGCATTCCTTTGGTGTGTGTACGAGAAACCGACAGCTATCCGATTATCACCATTTAAAGCCGATTGCACGCGATTTTGCCCTCTACAGGATCGTGCGTACCTGTAATCGTCCATCATGGCCCGTCGTATAGAGGAGCCATCACGTCGCGAACACATAGCCGGCGCCCGAGACACGCTCCCACCCCGCTACACCTCGCTACCGAGTCCGCCGCCGATCAGACCTCGAGAGCGCCAGTGCCTCGATCGGTCGACCCCTACAGGCTCTACACATTCCTCGATCGAGCAAGTGCGGTAGCAATCTTAACGTGAATCTCACTGCCTGTTTGATGTTAGTAATTTCAGTATCGCGTAATCTAAGTTAATTGTATTGGTGAGTGACACTATGCTTCTTCGTGTCCAGTAATTATTGAATTAAAACTAACGGACGAATATGGTTGGCGTGAGTGAAGGAGCACGTTAAGAGTACATTTCGATTGTAAACTCGCAGATCCGATTCGCGATGGACTCTGGATTTATAAAATAGGCCGCATAGTCACTGAACTGGATGAGGTGCTAGCTAAAGCTATATTTTACAGTGGTTTAAAATGGAGGCTTGATTTCATTTTTAGGGCATATTGTTTACAGCTACGATATGCTGAGAGCAAGCTAACAAATTCTACATAAGGGACGATTTTATTATTCAGCCGACGAACCTGGCATCGCTGTGCGCGTAAATACACGGTTTCTGCAACTATTTATATGCAACCGCTCGCGCACTCTTTAGAAATCTGCCGCCGTTGTGGTTCGACCGCTGAATATAAATCGATCTTAAGGGAATTCCAGTTTCGATCAATCGGTTTACAACAACTTTTGAGGATCTTAAAAACCGGAATCATTAATTTAAATGAATTCTAAGGAATCCCATAGAAATTATGTAAAACCTGTTAGCTGTTCTAGTGTGAGTACACTCAGCTGCAATTATTACAAGTAACTTTATTACGAACAAAATTGGAATTGTTACTTTTGAAACTAACAGTAGACCGCACCAAAACCTATCTCAAAATAATAAAATGATATCATGAGATGGCGAGAGCGCTATGCCAACGCGATAATGCTGTCTCTGTTTTGCACGCCATAGAATGATATCATTTCATCGTTCTAAGAACGGTTCATGTCATGTACATTGCTGGTTATTATGTTCTTTCGCTAACAAAATAACTTCATAACGAGCAATGGTCATTCATCTGCCGCGGACGGCCTTATGGGTGGTTTACATTTGGTCAAGTGTTTAGCGAAGCGGGTAATGACAGTGGCGAGTGCAAGTTGCAAGGACAGTGGCAAAAAGTCAAACAAAATTAGAATCCACTGGCAAGGCAGCTTGCAAACCAACTTGACTCGCCACTGTCCACCGCTTTACACCACTGTACTTACCCACTTGACCAAAAGTAAACCAGCCTCTATAGTACTCAAATACGAACAAATGACATATCAGCCTCCGCTATCTAGGGTGGTGAGACAGTGGAATGCGGCCTATAGGTAAAACATGTGATGTGACAGTAAAAAAAAACATACTTTCGTATAAGCTATGGTGGACCGGACGATACTCGTGGTGGACGGTGCGCGGGCGCAGCGGCTCGGGGCGAAGTTTATAATATTTACAATGGATTTTGATGTGGACTGTATTTTAAGTTCATACTCATATTTCACAAGAGCTTTACGAATTCCGAAGTGATTTTATTTACGTTTAAATTATTTTTTCTTATAGCTTGCTTGCTTATCGTATGGTTAGTGGCCAACCTATTTGTCAGAGTTGTTCAGGTCGCCCCGTAGGCATCTGACATGGCTTAACGACTGCTGTCGAAAAAAACAACAACCGGGACCGACTGCTTAACATGCTCCTAAGCACGGAGGAGCTCAGATGAAATATGCCACTAGCGGTCACCCATCTTGGTACCGACCGCGCCAACGTTGCTTAACCTGCACGATCACTTTCGGACCTTCTCGCAACAAGGCTACGAGCTCCTCTTTCTTACAGCGAAAAGTGGGAACTACATGTGACTTAAAGTGGTTCCTCTGTCTACCCTCTCGGGGATTATGGACGTGAGAGTTTGTGTGTATTAATTTGATCTTGATATCGAAAATAAAATAATTTGTATTTCGAAATCAACCAACCTTAGTCATCGATGCTTAGAATACCTACTTAATTTCTAAGGCAATTTAAAAGATAGGTATTCGTCGAAATTTGATTCGCGTTTTGATGAATTTAGAACTAGAAATACAGTCCTTGTAACCTTGCTATGACGAGTTTTATTTCATTATTTCCAATGTCAAATTTTGTCAGGATTGTTCGTAGCTCAAATTTTATTGAATATAATGTATTAACAAAGGAATTCGAAAAAACAAATCACTGCAAGGCATAGTTTCGTTACTAAGAGTGCGTTCCAAAACCGGATGAAATTATTAACGTGGACAGTTGTACACATTCCATTGCTTGTATATAATAATAGTTTGATAGTTTTCAGCTGTTAACGCGGTAATGGAAGACGGACAGTTGTCAAACGTGAATTATTTCAACTGGTTAAGGAACGCTCTCCAAATGAACACATGCAAACCATAGCAAGAAATGGGAACCAAATTCTTCAATTAATAAATTTAGTTTTTAATTTCTTAAAAGAATTCTGATTCACCATTTCTGATGTCAGACAGACTGACACACCGTGCGTACAAATTAATTTTTTTTTTCACATTTCTCAAAAAAATATTTACCTAGGTATTTTTTCTGAACAAAACAACGAACTTAAAACACATGGAAGAGTAACTTCACTCAATCTTGCGACTTTGACCCAGTGATAATGGTTTTTACGATTCTTATAAACGTCGACTCCCGACCTCTGATTGGCTTCTAGCAAGTCATCTATAGTTTTTTGTCTTTTTTTAATTTCTTCTCTATTTTATTTTAATTTTAGTTTTTAACTTTTCTTCTTTCGTTTCCTCTCTTTCTTATCTGTTTACTTGTTGTTTATACCTATGGGTAATTATTACTATTGTAATGTTTGCTGGTTATCACTACCTTTTTAGTATCGCGACCAACTAAAAAGCTAAACAGTTAGGTAAAAAACCACACTATAATGTTTCAGAGTAATTTTTTATCAAAGTTTTACATTACTAACCTGACAAAGAATGTTTACACTTGCCACAAATACTGACCGAACTACAAGACATGTGTAAGTGTAACCCAAGTGTAACCTCTCGTTCTCATATGCGTCTTATTTTTTGAACACATTGCGACCCCCTATATTTCTAAACGCAACCCCCAGGTAGAGAAACGATGCTATAACTATATACACGCACGGTAAGTCAAGTCTGCAAATGTACAGTCATAGTAGAGTGTGTGCAGGTACGTACCTTGAGCGCCGACTTGAGCACCACTACCTCGCTAGGCACCGCCACCCACGGCTCGCCGTCCACTTGCACTGGCATCTCACTCTTAAGATTTATTTTAATGTGGCCACCCTGGAATCACACGCAAAAGGGTAAGATTAATGTAAACCGTAGCGTTCAGTCGTTGGGTTGTGTAATAAGATGACCAGGTCAGGGTGGGTTGGTCCATTCTGACATACGATTAGTTCAACAAAATAAAATAGCCCTTTATTTTCGAAACGAAAAAAAAATTGTAGTTTTATTTTTATTAGGATAACAAGGTGGGTGAGCCGTGGAAGGCCACCGAAACAACTAAACAGTATTATTCCTTTATTTACTGGACACCAATTACAGCGTCCACAACTGACCCAAAATAGCGGCGCGAGAGACTCGGCGCCTCATCTATATCCTTGAGCTGGGTGAATCTTTACAAATACAAATATACTGTATTGCACACCCAGGATAAAAAACAAAACACAACATTAAGAGAGGTACAATACAATGGGCAAAAGGCGGCCTTATCGCTTTAAGTGATATCTTCCAGGCAACCTTCAGGTGATGGAAAAATCATATGATATATAATGTACGGGTGCAAATGGCGTATGAAATAGATACTACCTCAAATAAATAAATAACAATAATAAAGAATGCAAACCTTTGCAATCTTTGTATGAGTAGAGCGAATTCGCGATCGCACGATAATAGATGCGATTTTTTAATAAGCGGCCTTACATGGCTCACCCGTCTTAGTAAAACAGAATGAACCAAAAAATTCCAGTTTGTACTACTGCCCAGTATGATAAACTAGAATTAAGCTCATACCTACTACTCATAACAGAGGTGAGAGGGCACGGTTTAGTCACGTGATTTGGTAGGTAACTTTTCTACCGCATTTTGCTAATTTTGCTTATTAGATTGCGTGACTACCAAATTTTTCTATGGGATTCTGAGATTTAGGGATCTGATTATGATGATGACTCATTGTTGGGGACACTGCTTGGACAGGCAGGGAATACAGTTTGGTTTATAGAAGGAGGTACGGATCATGATCTACCTTGCCCTAGTGTATGAGGAAAACTGGTAGATATATCTGATGTTTTTGGAGACAAGATATTCACTAATCAACACTGGGTCCGCATGTATCGGACCGTGTATATTATCAAGAGTCACCCTGCCTCCTGCTTCAGGAGGCAGGGCCTCCTGCTTCGTCAGGCGTACAATTGGCGATTTTTTTTATCTATTGTTAATATTTACTTAATTTCTAATAATCGGTGAAAAACAACGATGTAAATCCGAAAACAAAAAAATATAAGTACCTGCTTGCTACAATAATTAAGTCATGACATAAATAAATATACTGATTAAAATAGTCCTAAATTCATTCATCATATTATAAATTGTACCGAACTGTACTACGAGTAAGACAGTACGGCGGGTGCGGGGCGTTGTGACTGACAGTTTAGACGACAGCTTGTTGAATAGTACCCTCTCGTGATGGAGAGGCCTGTGCCCCAACAGAAGGGCGTCAATACCTGCGCTATCCGCATGGCGCCCCGTAGCCCCGACTGGATCTGCCCGAGGTGCACGACGCCCGTGACGCCGACCACTTCCAGCATGCCGTCCCAATGGTTGGGCTTGTTGAACTGGTCGTCCTTCTCCGGACCCCACGGGTTCGCGCCAGAGCCCCAACTGCGGATGATAGGATTATTCACAAAATGCCCGTTTTCAGGTCGTTTCATTTTATTTTGAGACTCATTGAGCACTTTCGAGACTCAAATTGGTTATTGGGAATGCTCACTGAGACTATTTTTTTAAATCCCATTATACCGCTATCACGCTTGAATTAAGATATCTATAGGTACCTACGTATAATCTGCAATTCTGCACTAATGTTTGATCGGTGTGCAATTTTCGCCTCCATAATTAATTAGTAAAGTAAAATACACTATTGCATAAAATATAAAACAACAATCATGAGATAGAAAAGGAAATAGTGAAGTACAATTTAGGCGGTCTTATCGCTAAGAGCGATCTATTCCAGGCAACCTTCGGGCAGAGGAAATGATTGAATGAGCTCATTCATTGAATAGCAACATTAACAAAAGCGGTATTTCTTATATTTTAAACACCTATATTTACTCTATCTCTACTTACTTCTTCTCGCTCATTCACCTGTTAGCATCGTTTCGGTGCAAAATATCCATTTCACAAAATTTGGGATATAATATTTAAGTCTTATTATCTTACTTAGTAGGTACTTAGTAATTTAATGCGTAAAATCTACGTATGGTATACCTGAGTATATTCAATATGATGATGCCCTCGACGGCGGGGAGCTCGACCTGCTTGCCGTCCACCTCCAATTTAACAGCTTTATGGAGATCCT
This sequence comes from Hofmannophila pseudospretella, assembly GCA_947369225.1. NCBI lineage: Eukaryota > Metazoa > Arthropoda > Insecta > Lepidoptera > Oecophoridae > Hofmannophila > Hofmannophila pseudospretella. The sequence continues at coordinate 2,336,154 of OX376321.1, read as the reverse complement.
TGCACATCTTCCTGCCCACCATCTTGCGCAGACCCATTTTTACATACACGCCCTTGTTCCTCAACCTGGAATGGCATCGTGAGTTCATTGCTGACTGATCCAGTAGGTTTATACAGGGTGTAACATTAAGAACGGTCAGTATGGGAAAGTCTGAAACTATAAGACATACGAACATCTGTTCTTAGGAACCATGTCATCAATTTTAGTAACAAGAAAAACTGTATTCATACATTTTAAAAAAAACCTGTACTCAGCCTGGTAATCGAACCCGGTTGTTTTGAAAAAAAAATCCAACACTATTTCTATTTGGATATCGACTGTGTAGGTGTTAAGGAATAAATGTTAGTATGAAACGTGATGTTTAAAAATAATAAAACGCATTGTTTCCATATCTTTTAATTTATTTTAGACTAGACTATTAATTACTATCTTTTAATTTATTTTAGACTAGACTATTTCTTGTGGGGTTACGTTAAGGATGAAGTGTACAAAACAAGCTACGACACAATTGAAGACCTAAAAGCAGCCATAGAGACAATTTTAACGCAAATTCACCACCTGAAGATACAAAATTCAATAGTAAGATCGTTACCTAAACGAGTTGAATGTTGTATTTTACAAAATGGTAGTCATTTCGAACACCTACTAAAATAAATTAAAAGATATGGAAACAATGCGTTTTATTAATTTTAAACATCACGTTTCATACTAACATTTATTCCTTAACACCTACACAGTCGATATCTAAACAGAAATAGTGTTGGATTTTTTTTTCAAAACAACCGGGTTCGATTCCCAGGCTGAGTACAGGTTTTTAAAAAAATGTATGAATACAGTTTTTCTTGTTACTAAAATTGATGACATGGTTCCTAAGAACAGATCTTCGTATGTCTTATAGTTTCAGACTTTCCCATACTGACCGTTCTTAATGTTACACCCTGTATAGTCTAAGATTAGAATTATGATCCATATATTTTCAACTAGGGATTTCAGAAGGATGGAGATACCTCCATTACTTCATACTTTGGTTCTAAGGGACTAGACGAGTAGACCTCTAAACGCATGGATGAAAAAATTTATTGTGGCGTTCGTTCCTTCATGTCTAAATGGGACATACATGTACATAATATGTACCTACAGGTACCTTATTAGTTTACCTCATCGGTGCAAATTAATCAAGCTGTCCTACCAAAATTAACGTCTAACTAGAACATACAAGAATCTGGCGATAATACCTACATACGCCATGGCCGCTGTTTGGCAATAGGACATAAAACGCAAAGCGTTCCGTAGATGGAGCCACGAGCACACTCCGTAAACAGAAAAGCAAAACGAACCGTCATTTTTTAAGATATCACAAATGTCTCGTTATTTGGATTAATTTAATTTCTCAAAGCTATAGCAAAATTGTAATGATATCATGGCATCATATGGCCATTTCAAAATAGCAGACCTAAAAAAACTGTAAATACATCGTGGCGCGAGGCTGAAGCGTAAAAAATTTTTGTGGAAAGGAATGTATCTACATGTTGATTGGCTACGTACCATTGTGCTAGTGGCGCCTCTAGTGGTAAAACATTGCAGAATCGTCTATTCACGACGACGTTCCCTATTCTCACAAAACAAGCCACACACATGTAGCCCTGAGCTACACAAATATGTATTGTACCTAACTAGACTCCGCCCTCTGCAAGTGTGCACTAATGTTTAATGTGTACTATTTATTCGGTTAAGTTATCCATACTTTATGGGTTCGTTGCTTGTAATTAATCAACCACTCAATATAATTTATTTATAGTTGAAATTGAAATTGAAAACGTTTATTTAGCGCTGTAAACACCAGAATATAGAACACAATACAGAAGTATACAAAAATTTATACATGCAGCACAAAACATCCGGTGTGGTACAGTGTTAAAAAGGGTACACCAGCTCAGCATAATGCTGAGGCAAGCCATAGCGCTGATTTTCAGTTGGCCCTTAGTGACTGCACAGTAAGGTTATACGGAGCTTCGACTCCGACTCCGAAAGGTCGGAACTTCCGATTGATTTTACACCTCCAACTTCGGCTCCGTTAATTTTGAATCGGAGGTTATACCGAAGATTTGTGGGCAAACATATTTAAATATCAATATTTTATTCAATAGTTTAGGACTACATAAAGGAATATGTTTTATTATCGCAAACGTCATCATAATTTTTTTTGGCCAGTTCAGCTATAAAAATTAAAAAAAAGGTTTAAAATTTGAACTTCTGAATATCTCTGTTCTACCTCCGCCTCGAATCCGGTTCCGACTCCGATAAATGAAATTTAAAACCTTCGGTTTCGACTCCGGTTCCGGTAAAATCACCTCCGTAACGTTAGGGACGTTCTGCACAGTGACTGTTCATTTAGACCTTTTACAGCAGCTATATTAATTTTATTATTTATTAATTTAGATAAATGACAAAGCCCCTTACAGCTGCTACAATCTTATTTTTTAGCCTAATTTTTTCTATGTAAATAGGCTGGTCTGTTCGCTCCTGTCCAGTTATGTTTATGGTTAGCATGAATTGTGTTTTAAATTTGAAGTAATTGTAAAAGCATGACGTAACCAAGAGTTCCTGGTGTCCCGATGGTGTTAATAAATGAGTATGAGTATGAGACATTTACATTTATTCGTAAATACTTATAGCTATTGAGTATTAGTATGCAAATATTATTATATACTCTATGGTATTAGTAGTAAATAAGGTCATGTAAGGTTCTCGACGACACAAACCTGCTATTGAACTTGTTGGGGTTCTCCTCCCTCGCGTTGTGGAAATCGAGGCAGAGGTCCGCGTCGATGCCGATCCCGAAGTAGTTATTCATCACCAGGATCTGAGAGTTATCTTCGCTCTGCGCTCCTACGGTCACATACGCTGCAAAGCGATGCGGAGGAATAACCATCGAGCTACGATCTCTTTAGGTATTGGTTTTAATTAAACGTCAAACTGTGCACATTTGATGTAGTTATTAATACAGTAAATTAAAATAGAGTTTACGCGAGTGACATCACAATATTAGCTATTTTTTAGTATCTACTTTCTGTGAAAACTTCACTGGCTGTTGTGTTATTTATATACAATAAATTACAGGATTAGAGATGGTCAATGCTAAAAACCAGTGTTGGCATGAGTCTTCGTGAGTCTTCTTGACTCCGGAGTTCATGCCGGCAAGGACAGGCTTTACCAATTGCCACCACGCTGAACTATATATTTATTATACTCTTAGTTTAAGTCATTTTAATGTACCTACCTAGTATTAAGTTGATAATGTAATGGCAATAAATTTATTTTTAAGGCCCGGTTACACTTGGTCGTTCACCGATTCGGCAACCGACTCAGTTGGTTAGATAGGAACGGAACGGCAAGGTCGCAGGTACAAATCCCGCTCGCGATAAATTGTTCACCCCTTTTTTCTAATTTATTATAGCATACCGGGCAACAACAGCTTATTGGAGAGCTCCTTGGGCTCGTCCTGCTTGTCTTCGGGGTGGAACACCACCGTCCAGCGGTCCAGGCGGATCTCCTCGGCGTCGATGACGTCACGCAGTAGGGATAGAGGGTCCTCGCAGCCGGTGTAACCGGAGCCCCAACGGAGGACCCGCGCTAGGTCGTTGCCTGTGGGTGAAGGGGTTTTGGTTACTGGTCATACTCATTTATTTCTTCTCTTCTCATCAGCCTATGTAGCCTATATAGTAAGACCGCAACACCTGGCGCTGTTTATTAGTGAACGCCAAGACCGCTGCTGTTGGGGGTCACGATCCTCAACATTGAAGTTTACGGCTGAGGAGGATAAATAAATAAGAACAAAAAGGCAAGAAGGTTACCTGTGCCCAAGGGTACGATGGCGCAGGGCGGGTTGGAACACTGGGAGTCCTGGCCGACGTTGTCGAGACACTGCAGCACCCAGCCGATGGTGCCGTCGCCTCCGCACACCAGGATCTTGTAGTTGGGAATGTGACGAAACACGTACAACCTGCCGGGTGGAGGGTTAGAAACTAGTGATGTGTTTACGATGTTCGGATGTTATGTACATGGGCGTTTCCAAGGTGTGTGGTAGTAGGATTACCCAGGTTGTTGGGCTCCTGTTTCCGCATTAAGACACATAAGTAGTCCTTTATAAATGTGTGCTGGTATGTTAGATAAGCAAAATTTCCAGCCAACCCAGCTCCGTCCAGAAGCCCGGAAATCTCTCACGGAGCGTCCTTGGTTCGCCAAGGAGTTGTGTCAGTTGATTTGCCACTGCTGTACCTACCTATAGGAGGGTAGCACTCCCTGCGTCCGATCCCAGAAATGTTTATACTGCCTAAAATCAAAGAATTCGAAGGTTTTGTATACCTTCAGTTTTTTTACCCGAAATTAGTTTTTTACACTTAATGTGTTTAATTGCACTAGGTGATCTAGTAGCAATATCAATTGATATATCAGTGAAGAATTAATCACCTGTAAACATTAAATGGCGTAACTGCAATATCTGTCGATCTACACCTGAAATGAAAAGTGAGCTAAAACTTGACTCACCCCGGCAGCGGCCCTCCATTCTCGAGATCGAAGACCTGGTAAGGGTTGAGGAGCTTCCGGAACGAGGAGATGAGCTCCAGGCCCTGGCAGCCGCCGGACTTGACGTTGACGAATACCAGCAGCGGCTTCACGCCCGCCGGCACCATCGAGGGCTCGATGCTGGGTAGCAGCATCACTGGGAACACAACGGTTTAGTGAGCACTGAACACTAATTCTGAGCAGATATGACGGTAATAGAGTGTATATTGGGGATGCAGTGGAGGATTGAGAGGAGGGCAGCGGGGATTTGCCCCCCCACCCAGTAAAATCTCTCAAGGTTCGACTCGCCCTTGATCATTTTAGTAGTACTATTTTCGGATTTCAATAACCCTAGGTGCAGAGCTGGAGCTGAACTTAGGACCAAGCCTTTAAGTATAGGTAATCATTTATTAACTTATTAACCCTTTTTACATAAGGTCCGTCTTATATGGGTCTTAATTTTTTTCTCTGTCATAATTTATACAGTATCAGGTATCATATTATAAAATCGTACACAGTGACCCATAAATGATGTGTTTACTTTACTAAGTCTAAAGCGTGGGACTGCAAGTTTGTTTCTGGTATTGAAATTATGATTATCGCAGTTTTTCGGAAACAGCTGTAAGTTTTTGCGTACAGTCCCGCGACAGTCGGTATTGTAGGAGACTCACCTAATAAATGCTTATCTTCATATTTGGCCTCTCGGAGCGCGTAGAGCGCGCGCACCGCCTTGCTGGCGTCTTCATACGTGATGACCATCGACCCATACTCGTAGTAGATCGGCCCGAGCGTGTTGAACTTGTTATCTGTGTAAGGGATGGGTAACCCACCATGAGACAGCGTCGTCCACCCAGGATCGTAAGACCAGCGTTTGGGGTGTGCGAGCGTTTCAACAATTCAAATTTTTTAAAGAAAAAATGTATATTAGTATTGTAAATTTAAAAAAGTATACCTACTACAGTCTTTTCAACGACATTTATATCTCTAAGGATACTAGAAGCACCAGTATGGTGCTTCGTAAATATGTTATCCGTGTTTCCCATTGGGACCTTTTCTGTACAGTGGACAAAAGTTACATTTACTTTTGAACCTACGTAAGACAGAGACCATAGATACGACGACAACAGGACCAAACTCACCAGCCCCCAAAAATTCGACGAGGATATTCTCATAGTTCCGCTGGTTCAGGTTAGGCGGCAGCGAGGCTACAAACAGCGCCAGCGTGGGCCCGTGCGGGTCTCTCCGCGGCTGCAGGTAGAAGCGAGCCAGTTCCATGCGCCGCACTGACTCCCGCGCCAGTCGCACCACGATGCGCCATGGCCTTTCATCCTCTTCTAGCACTCTTTCTGATACTAAACATGAGAGAAGATGATTCGTTAGTTAGAGAGCGGATATTGTACCTACCTAAATGAGGGGCTCGTAGCCTAGATGCGAGCATGGTCCCAAAGTGATCAGGTAACGTTGGCCGCGGGGACCGCTAGTGGCATATTTTAATATGATCCCTCAGTTCAGCAGCTGTCGTCCTACAGCAGTCGCTAGAGCATGTCAGAGGCGTACGGAGGGCCTGAACGACGCTGACAAAAGCTTGGCCACAAACGACAAGATAAATAGCAGATGCGAGAAGTGAATACGGGACCGATTATGTTCTACTTTCGTTATATTTCACGCGGGACGCGAAGTTGTGAGAGGACCAGATTCCAAGTTTTTAAGTAAACCTGATGGCAGGTCGTAGCTAGGTAGCGGACGAGAAAGTACCTGGAGAATTTCAAGAATACCAAAAATGGTGCAAACGTAGACACTGTTATCGTTATGCAGGTCTTGGATGAACAAGATTCAAAAACCCTTCCCGAAAACCCAGATGTCCTCTATTATCATGAACTCCCTCTTACAACAAACGCTAGCGCCGTCGTCGTGACCAGCTTTCTAGTGGTTCCATACATAGATGACCGGACGTAAGCCCGGCTTATAAACCGTAGTCCCAGCGCAAAACCGTCTCGTGAACACAAGCCCTAACAGTCAGAAATTTTTATTTTTATTTACTACTAAACCCGCATTTGACCTCGATCTCGTCTGATGGTAAGCGACGATGAGGTCGACGATTGGTAAATATCAGATCAGGACTCACCCCCCCGGTCGAGCAGGATCTCCGAACATCGATAGTCGTTCGTGGCGAGCGTGGGGTCGAGGCCGAACCGCTCGAGCGCGTGCGCCATGAGGTCCGCCACGGTCTCGTCGCCCACGCACGTCACAGTCACGTACGTCTCGCCGCCGCCCGCGATGCGTCCCGGGTACACGCGCACTGAACCGCCGCCTGTCTCTGGCTCCCTGGTAGTACAAGAGGGTTCAAAGTAAAAATAATGAAAGGAGGATGGACGATGAAAGGAAGAAAGGTCTCAGGCGTCTTATAATTGAGATGGCAGGTATAGCTTCGCGTGGTGAGATCTTATTATGCTAAACCTATTTCGACCCTCAGTTCAAATTGTTATTTCTGAAATGTTTGGACTGCTCGTGGCACTGAGCGACTCAGAAGCGTAGGATCAGCGCGGGCCGATTGTTGGCGGGCGAGCGGCGCGGGGTCCTTGAGCGGAGGCTCGTCGCCCGTCAACGTCTGTCAGCTCGGGCTACACGTGGCATTGAGCGACTCACTTGAAACGTAGGAACAGCGCGGGCCGCTTGTTGGGCAGACGCGTGACGCGGGCGAGCGGCGCGGGATCCTTGAGCGGCGGCTCGTCGCCCGCCAACGCGTCTGTCAGCTCGAACTGCTCGGGCTCCCGCGCCACGTGGAACGCGCGCAGAGCAGCTGAAACCAGCTCGCGCTCGTTCCAGTTTCGTCCCACCACCACGGGCCGGTACAACCGGCGCGACCACGCTGCTTCGCCGTCGTACACCTTCACTACTTCTGTTGGGAGAAATGTGACGTTGAGTTTAGGAGTGCTTGTTTCATGCTATCTGAAACCTCTGGCTGTGAGTGAACTCAGCAACTGGTAAGACAGAATTGCGAGGTCTTGTCATGGGCATGGGACTAAGCTATCGTCGTCTCGGTACTGAGTTTTTGAAACCGTTTATTTTTCTTAATTTTATATAGCAAGTACTTTTGTATGATATATCCTTATCTACTTCCTCGTATTCTGGTGCTAAATAAATGATTTTCAATTTCAACATTTGCGATTCAGAATTATCTTGCGTGCAATAAAGTGTCTATTTTATAATCTATATCTATCGACCTTTCGTGTTCCTATTCTTTGCTGACTCATAAGCTGTCTAAACCTCTCTCACCTTCATCCCGGTCGTCGGGCGTCCGGTCCCGATGCTGCTTGTGGTCTGGTCGGTGGTCTTGGTCGGCCGGCGCGCCGGTTGAGCCGCCGCCGGAGCCCGACCGGCCCTCGCAGCCCGAGCTGAACTCCTCGCTCACGCTGCGAGCTGCAACACCCACATCGCTCATACACCCCCCGTAACACCCTCCATTCACGTTATACGAGTATACAGTTTTCTCCGAGGAAAAGAAAGACGGGATATGAACCAAATTTTCTTGCATAAAGAACAAAAAGGTGAAAGACAATTTAAAAATGTTGATGTTTTGACTTCTAGTGTATACTAGTCTTCTATGGAAGGAATGCGGTTAGGTATGGGTTAGCAGAGCACAAAAGATCCCTGAGGGTCGAAGTGCCGCTGGGGTTGTCCCTGGCCCCCTGTCATAAGATAAGATAGGTATGGGTTTGATTTTGTGTCGGATAAATCTTTGGTCTTTGGACTTTGACTTGACTTGGGGACCACATTGACAACCGAACGAGAATTTGTCTAAAGATTTTTATTAGCCGTTATAGAGCGTCATGGATGAATCTGGGCGTATGGGAAAGAGCTGTATTTCATCAGAATCACAGTAATTAAGGTCCTTTTTGATGACTAAAAATTACAAATAATTATAGTCAATTTATATTTCAGAGATTCAGAAAATATATACTCGTAAAAAATACCATGTAGTATTCATCTCTGCTTAATTATACTCGTAAATTACGTTACCCAAGAACACTAAATTACGTACAATAATGAACTTGGTTCACATCCCCTTTATCTTTGGGGAAAATACACACACAGATGTTAAGACTGGGACTACATGCACCGGTTCCAGCGCCGCCGGTTCGGTTCGCTGCAGCCAATCACAAGCGTTCCGTCCTGCCCATCTTGATGTCAGCGCCTCGTGATTGGCTTCAGCGAACCGAACCGGCGCTAGAACCAGTGCCATGTAGTCCAGACCTAAATAATATAGTCGTTGGCTATGTATGGGCTTATTATGGGGGTGCGTACACTATAGCCCAACTAAATTTTTTTTTGGAGTCGATTGATTATGGCCAACAACTTAACTATCGAGGAACTAAAAAGTCGTATGTGTGCGCGAGCCCAATAAAGGAATGCTAGATCGATCTGACACTACTTTATCGTCACACACGTGTTTTCCAACACTAGTATTAACTTTAACCAATTTTAATGGTATTTATGAGAATCGTTTAAAAAATCAACGTTTAATTTCTTATGTGATTTATTTTAATTATGAAATAATAAAACATTTAACTGTTTATTTGTAATTTACGTGAAATTGACCGATCGATTGGTAGATAAGAAAAGACGACACCTAAATTTAATTTTTGGTAGGTAAAGTTATTCACAATGGTGTATTTTTTCCGTGCAGTAGGTATAAAACAAAACGATCAATGTTGTGTAGTTAAATATTTTACTATTTGATAATACAGCAGTACAGTTCGTCCACATATTCTACTGTTTTAAGTAATTAAGAGTAGGCAAACAATTTTATTTATATTTATCAATTTAACACAGATAAGGCGCGGTGGCGCTTTGTTTAGCTGATTACTTGATTAACACTTGTTTTAAACTCCCACACATCAAGTTTAATCTTACTGACTAAATAATATTCACAGGTATACCACTTCTAAAAATGAAAACTAACTAATTTCCAGAAATGAATTGTTTTTTTCTTATTTTACGGTAAAATTACCGGTAAATTTCAATATCTTGATATGTGAGATTTTTTTATTAATTTATTACAGCATGTTCTTAGATAACACTTTAAGTGGTTATACATTTTTGTTGCAACCAAGATGGTTTTTGAAATAAATGATTGCATTCAAATATGTATACCACTACACCTCTATTTAGGTCCAACCAGAAATTACGAGACACAAATTGCAATAGTTTTCTTGATGACGAAGTCCCATTCATTTCTGGACAGACCTCACATAAATTTTTGGAAGCCCACGTTTTGAGTAAAAATAATTTCACGTGGAGCTCCCGCCACTACGCCAGCGTTAGACATTTGCAACACATAGCTATGAAAACAAAAATTAAAACTCTGTAAAGGGAGTTTCTAGCCGGTGGCAATTTTAGACATGGATTTCGCTAATTCAATAGTTAATAAATCTTGATGTACAAAATGAAAGAAATAAAAAAAATGGTAGAGAAATATTCTTGCTATTTCTTCGCAGTAAGATACATAAAAATAAAAAATATTACTACGATGTACTAGCTATGTTACTGTACTACATTACTTAAAAAGGTTTTTCTAGTAAATCAATTGTCAATTGCCAAGATTACATTGGATTAACGAAACACTTGTCAAAAAATAGCCGCCGCCTGGCAACCGCCATTGATGGCAATATGTGAATCGGTCTGCATATTCGTTACCTTGGCCCGTTGGAATACTACATCATGAGTATTCATGAGGCTCGCCATACGGAGTTTACTCGATTGTGAGTCCAAATGAGTGGGGGAAGATATAGAAAATGGAAGCTTCCGTAAAACTACAAGATTTCTTCGATGATCCTTTGAAATAAATATCTGTTTAGTTACTTAAAACGGAATTTGAGTATTTTTGTTGCGGAAGGCCGCTTACTTGATCCGATATTTGCCACGCATTTTAGTTTACAAAACAAATCTTTGTTTTCGCCTTTGTAATGAATATTTCGGATAGGGACTGAAAAGTACCGGTAAAATTCCGATATCTTCTGATATTAACCCATAAAGTTATTTGCTAATAAAAACTTTTTATCCTCAAATCAGATCAGTGCATTTAATGTTAATTTTCAAAATATCCTTGATATAAAAGTAGCTGCATCAATTTTACCTATAATTTTAAAAATACGGGTTTTATTCTAGCCTCTTTCTCTTTGTTCCCTTCCATACTTCCGGGAATGTCAGTGTAGGATCAATTTTAGACTGAGAAGACGAAGTACTATTGAGTCCTATGTGCAACCAATTCTTGTTACTCCCCTGAATGACTCGTCAGTGGCAGAATTCGTATCTTAGAAATTGCCATTAACAGAAGAGAAAAAAGAAGAAGATATAAGTAGTACAATACTCTGTGCTTCTCCTAACACGTTTGCAATGCTCAATTCCGTTTATTTGTAAAATTATCAATTGATTATAGAATATACTTGCTTGATGATCTGATGAGAAGGATCTTGTAGTTTTAGAGTCTAGAAAAAAATCTGTTTTCTAAAGTGGGGGCTCAGATTAGAAGGTAAATCGAGTAGAATCGAATCGAGTGTCAAATAGTGCCAGTTGAAAGTGTGCTTTAGTATTGTTTTAGTATTATTAAATGGTAATTAAAAAGCTTCTTGACGTGCACAACACGGGTAAAGGGGAACATCTGGGACACAAGTGCGTTCCATAGAGGTAAATGAGAGGGTATAGTTGCGTAGCGCGGAATGAAAATAATGGGTGTTCAATGAAGCGCACGGTAAAAGCAGCTAATGTGATGACCTTTACAGAACTAACTACGTCCCAATGTAGTTGTACTAACAAACGGTATTTGTAGGATAACAGGATAATTATTCGTATCAGCCTTATCACTTTTTAACCCACGACCAAAAGGAAAAGGTGTTATAAGTTTGACGGCTTTGACGTGTAACGTATGTGTCTGTTTGTCTGTGGCTTGATGATCCGATTTGGACGCGAATTCAGTGAATTTTGTCAAGAGTGTTCTTAGCCATGTTTGATAAAAATTTGATCAGGGGTTTCCAAGATTTTGGAGTATCTTTGATGTCAGATAGGACATCTGGAACGGTAACAGTTAGGTGGTTTGAGTTTGACACACAAGTCCTTACCACAACTGGAAACTTAAGGACCTGATAATGACTAGATAAAAATTAAGGGGTTCTCCACACTCTTAAAAATAGTGTACCATCAGACTTAGGTATAGTATAAGTACTTATGTAGTTTTAAATTTTAACCCGTGGTCTCAAGCTTTCTACACGATCTAGGGTTTCTTCAACCGTGATGCCAACCTAAGGCTTTCTACGACTATCACAGGTTCAGTTATCTGGAAAAACTCTGCCCTGAGTAAATCTCTGATTCACTTTATGTCCAAAGTCTTTCGTTTTCCCGTCAACATTGTATTCACGATATCATGATTTTCATGTAAGCTGCGTAACGTGATTCTAACAATACCTATGGCTGTATAGTTAGTTAGTTCTGCACAGGTCCTCTCAGAGCGCACGATCATGCGGGGTGGGTGTTTCTAGAATGCACGCCAAATATCCACTGTCAGTTGTAGCATCAGCTGTAAGGCTGACAAATTAATCTAGAGCGGACTGAACCACGGTTTCTACCTTACAAGAGGTCGAAATAAATTGGGGATAAGTTGATGCAATAAGGAACCCATAAAATATTTCATTAAAGGCGCATTTCGAACGTTGTTCTAAGTTGTATGCTGGTTCCTGTGAGTAGCCTATTGAATTATTTTTTTCCAGCTTTCTGCCATTACAATTACTTATTTCCAGCTTTCTGTAAGGTAAAAATCATCTACTTAGATCTATTTGGTTTTCTTCAAATAGCGTCCCATTCTTAATCCAATTAGGCTTGGACTGAACGGAATCGGTTAGGCTCCGGTTCGGTGCGCTACATCCAATCACAAGCGTTGATTTTCGCCCACTCCCCACCGCATGTGATAGGATCTAGTAAGCTGAACTGAATCCAAACCGGTTTAGTATAGTCCAAGCCTATTTGATAGGTAATGGGAAGAAGCCATTTAACGAATCGGCTCTACGTTCATCCAATAACATGCGATTGGATCTAGCGAACCGATACGGAGCCCAACCGATTTCGTATAGTCCGAGCCTAATTGGATTGGCATCGCAATTTGATGAAGATCAAATAGATCTAGATGATTTTTAAATTACAAAAAGCTGGAAATCTTTTGTGATAGGTCAATACGAGCTACTCATGAGCAAGGATGGTACCGTTAGTAAAAGTCTTAGTTCAGTTTTCCACCGACGGTGTTATCTGGCGGCGTTCTATGTTACCTCTGGAGTACGGGGGCGAAGCGCCGCCGTGGGGGGAGCAGGCGGCGGGCAGCAGCCGACGCGCGAGGTGCGCCAGGCGCGCGCCGCCCCACGCGTACGCGCCGCGCGCCCGCGCGTGCGCCCGCGCTGCCCAACACACCCACACTCCGACAAACCGCCACCGCTCCCGCACCCGCATGTGCCACGCGATTCGACCTTTGTACACTAGGTTGATGGTTGCCGATGAGTTGCCACAATCACGTCTCAAGCTGCTTTTTAAAGTAACAAACTGAATAAAGTTCTAGAGGGGTGGGTAAGTTTGTGTGATGAATTCTGACACATGCGACACGACCCGTTGAGAATTGAATCGCTAGGTACTCGTATAGTGAAATTAGCACCTCTCCTCGGTTTTTTACTGTAGAGATAGAAATCGTCCAAACTAAGATAATTTTCTGAAAATGATCTATTCCGTAAATCGAATATAAAAACATGCGGAGTTTAAATATATTGTAGGTTCGACTGGTTGTGAAACAAAAAGGCGGATTCGGGGCAGATCACGCGCACATTCAGAGCGATCTAATAGTTTGACGCGATGGTACTTCAGTTTTGAACATATAGACCAACGTAAATAAACCACAGGTCAAGAGAAGTGATCGTGACTGCTCCTCGAAAGCGCTGATAGATGGCTACAAGCGACGCCTACGCTAACCAAGCGAATTGCGAGGCACATGTCCCTACACGGGCAGCCGGCGCGGGCGACGCTGCGCTGTGGAGCAGACACTTACGGCAGCCGAAGTCCCGCTGAGAGGGCGGCGGCCGCACGTGAACGCCGATGATGGCTTCCATAGGGACCTCGGTCCGCGGGATCGACACCGCCGACGGCGGCAGGAAGATCGGCTGCAGCATCCCGAAGTTGCACTCTTCCGGGATGAGGGAACGACATCCCGCGTGACACTGCGCCGATAAAAGAGCTTGATTAAACACTACTCAGGTATTCTTTGACTCCGGTAAGAATATTGGCCTGTGGACACGTAGTTAAACGCTTCATTACACTTGACTGAATTCAGTACGGTCTACCATTATAGAAGCCTGTCCAGTTAGTCCACTAAATGGTTGACTGAATTCAGTCAAGCAAGTGTAATTCTAAATAAATGACCGTTAATCGCATTCATACAATCAAATATAGAGGATTTCAAATTTTGAAGAGGACGTGAGGCAGTCTGTGACGTCACTCACCGTGCTGCCGCACCACTCGCAGCGGTACCCGGTGAGGCACTCGGCGGACCAGCAGGCGCGGCGGCAGGCGGCGCATTTGGAGTTGCCGGGCAGGTTGCCCTCGCGCCAGTGGTGCACGTGCCGCGGTTCTGTTCCCGCGCAGTACGTCGCATTCTCCTTGCAGTCCGCCGCCGCAAAGTCTACGCACTCTCCGTGCACGTAGTACTCGCATACTGGAATATGTTGGAACGTCATTAATGGAAGGTTCCTTCGGAGATGTTTGGGTTATTCTAGTCATCGATTTTGAAAGATATTTAATACGATAGAGGTGAAACTGCAAGAGCTTTTAAGAAGGCGAGCTTGCTACATGTAGCCAAAATTTACTCCAAACAATAAAAGTGTATACGGATACATCTCCAGATATCCTCCAGTCTTCTATCGTTCTATGGACGTTGCACCTGGGTAAGATGACTTTCATCAATGACGTAAATAGACAGTAGTACGACTCCATATACCTCCTACCAGAGTGATTAAACAGAGGATCTAAGAGAAACTTGACATTAAGGTGCCGAGTTACATGAAAGTTCAAGCAAATTGGAAAGTTAGGACTAACTTCACGGAAATGTCACATAGAAAGTTAAAAATAAATCTGAATAGAATACTCACTCATACAATGTAAAGCTGGCAGTTCATCGAGCCGCTTCCGACACACCGTGCAGAATTTCCGCTTGTGGTGTGCGGGCTCTGACCAGCAGTGAGCCACTGGGTTCTGTACAAAAATAGTTAGGTACATATCATCAGCGTATCTCCTTTTCGGATAGTGTAGTAATCCACTACCGCCAGTTTTTAGACAAAGCTCGTATTTGGCCTCAACTTGTAATTACAGTTCTAAAATGGCTAAACAGGAGTAGCATTGGGAGAGGTTCGACAACGGGAACTGAACTTGATGCCACGGCAACCAAATAAGGATGGCGGATTCCCAATGTGGAAAAAGTGGAGAGTATTCTCTCTTACCAGTGGACTAAGAGAGGCTGTTTATTTATTTATTTATTCAATGGCTCTACATCGTCGTTCTTAATTTACAATTTAAATTTAATATTGCGCAGCCAGCGGACTTCGTTTTCATGAAGGAAGAGCAGGTCATGAGGATCCCGGATCTTGTGAGCTATTCCAGAACTAGATGGTCGACATCCTAAACCGAGGCACGGCAGTCGCAGCCCGGTGACTCTCTAATCACCCCTGAATTCTCTGCTAAAGCCATATCCCGTGCGGAGCCTATTGAAAGTGGCTGCTAATGATCCCAGAATCTCCATTTCGCCTTCGACTACCAGACGCGCGGAGGAGTTCCTTCTTTATGTAGTAGGTAAGTATATCACATCTATTCGTACGAAGCGTGCTTTATCATTAACGTAGAAGCAAATCGCGAACGGCTTCGTTCGTTATGAAACAAACTGCCGGCGTTTGTGTTTGTTTTCCAAACACAACTTTGGGATCTTCAAGGCCAGAGTAAATAGGTACAGCATGCTCCATCGTCGACCTCATCGTGTCATCTCCATCAGGCGAGATTGAGGTAAAAAAGGACTGGTTAAAAGACCTGCTCCTGGTCTCACCTTGATAAGACTGGGCGCCACGCCGCAGCACGGCGTCGCCACCTGCCCCACGCACCGCTCGTGCACTATGAAGTTGCACACTGCAAAAAAACATTATGTTAGACAGTGGTCACTTTACACTTTACACTTGGTCAAGTACAGTGGCGAGTGCATAAAATAAAATCAATAATTTTTTTAAAAATTGTAAGTAAGGATCTTAAGGTACATTTTTACAACGTCATTTTTTACTCTACCACCGCTTCGTAAGGTGCTGTAGCTGAAAGGAAAGAAACGGCGCAAGAAACTTTCAGCAGTACTATTTTTGAATTAAATATACTCGTATCTTACATTAATTTTTAATACAATCATGTACACAATGTGCAGAGCTGGAGCTGAATTTAGAACCAAGTCTCTTTATCATTTAAGTAGGTAGTCATTTATTACTCATTAACCGTTTTTACATTAGGTCCGTCTTATGTAGTCTCAAATGTTTTTCTCTGTCATATTTATTACAGTATCAGGTATCATATTATAAAATCGTACACAGTGACCCATAAACGATGTGTTTACTTTACTAAGTCTAAAGCGTGGGACTGCAAGTTTGTTTTTGTTACTGGTATTGAAATAATGATAATCGCAGTTTTTTGCCAATCATTCGCCACTGTCCATTTTACTTGCACTCGCCACTGTACTTGCCCAAGTGTAAACCAGCCCTTAAGCGAAGCACCATTTGTGGCCACTTTGTCTGGAAATCGAGAAATAAAAAGATTGTGCTACACTACAGCTGCTGCTGTCATCTGTAAAGTATTTTTCTCGTATAGCTTCTGAGCCATACGACAAGATTTTTTTTACAATTGTAAAAAAATCTTCGTGTTATTAAAAGGGGCAAGTGGGATTAGAGGAAATTATTTATCAAGTTCCAAATGTCAAAGTGGCTAAAAGTAGTAGGCACAAAGGGTTCTAGCTCTATTACAGATAACTATATATAACTTGACCAGAAATATAAAAACCCTCGCTATATTGCGGAATTAAATTTAAACTATTTTTTCATTGTGATCTCCAAACAGAGGCAGAGACAGACAGAGTTTTTATTTTCCTGGTCAGGTCTAAAACGACATGAATTCTCCAGTGTAAGTGTAAATGACGATCTTGGCCGCGCCCGTGAGGTCACCAGTTTGTACGAAGATAGCCCTAGAGAATGCTAAATGACTGATCTAGAATCAGAAACATCTACTTATATATAAGGTCCTTTATTATTAGTAGCAAATATTTGGAGGGGGTATGTGCTGGTCATTTGTACCACTTTACATGAAAAAATAACCCTGTTACTTGTATGAAAATGATCCATACTAAAGAAAAATAAACCCCATTATTTTGCGCCTTAACTCATCCAATTTCAGTATTACGAGTAGAATAGCAATAATTCATTACTTTGTAGAATTTTCAAACAAACAATTTTGTCGCTATACTTAGGTACTCGAAAATTTAAAAAGTTATAAAAAATATTTTCTTATCTTTATTGTTATAACCTATAGATGTCACCCTAGAAATATTTGCCGCAAATAATATAGGACCCTATATAAAACTCAAAAACTAGAACGAGATGCACCGACGAGTTACAGAGGGACGCGCTCTACAGAATCTCGATCGCTTTGTTGACCCGAAGCTTCGCGAATGCGAAAATTTACTCACGGAAATTTTTGTAATTCGATACTACAAGCACCCAACCAACTGCCCTACTGCCAGAGTCATAGTTTTGAAAAGGATTGTCCCACTGCTTTGACTCACTTATATACCACAAGGAAATACAAAAAACCTTAACTAAAATGCAAAACTCGTAGAGATATTTGTTTTTTTTAAGGCAATGGGAACTGAGCCCATACAGCCATGACTGATGTAAACAACTCTTTCAAGTCTTCATTAAACTGCTGGTGTGACACATTTCAATGCTATCTGGAAGAATCTTCCATTCTTCTGCACCATCCGAACCAAAGAAGAAGGCGTCCCGGACGCAGTAATGGCTCTTCAAATCCAGTCAAGTACGGATCGGGCTGCAGCGTTTATTTCACTTTACTTCACTGTCCCACACATTATTCACATCTTGTCGAAGTTCTTCGAGCAAAAACACCATTCTTACTAGAAAATCATTACTATGAAACAATTTGCAAGACCAAACGAAACAAAGCTGACGTAGATGCCACAAAAGCGCGGGAGAAACTCCAGGAAGTTCTAGACTATATAGGCATCATTGCAGGCCATAAACCTAACGAACTCCATAACACAGATTATAAAACTACCAATGGCACCATCTTGACAGGGTTTTATAGTTTCTGGGTAAGGGTATATTTTCATAACAAAATTTCTTGGTAACGCAAATGAATAAAGAGGAAAAAAGTCCGTTTAATGTTTTAGAATCGATTGTGGTCGAGTCATAGCTATTAATAAAACTGAATTAACGTTATTACTTATATTAACGGATTGTATAAATATAGCGGTACTGAAAATAGTTCTAAATCGTCACTTTACGTCCGCCTCTAATGATAATTAATGAGTAGAGTGGGTGGGAATAGTTCATACAGTTTTTCATATAAAGAGGTAAGTACCCAAAGGTATATAATAAGCAGATAAGATACTCTTTAAGCAGAGGATTATGAAATGTAGAAATGTTATTATCTCAACTGTTTTTACACTCTCTATGAAACCAGTAAAAAGGCTTTTATATAAAGATAATTTTTTGATATAAAGAAAGGTTTAAAGACAGGTTTGCTGTAATTGAATAATTAAATTAATTTAATGTAATGATAATTAATTCAATCCAACTTATTGGTTTTGTAATATGTTGGTACTTATACCGCACTCGGAAGTTATAAAATATAGGTTACCCAAAATAATTTAAGATAATAAATAATTAAGATTTCCTACCTCGAGTAATAAGTAATTGAAACTCTACACGAATACCTGCAATTCCATCATGAAATTCAGGATTTTTTCTACAACAAACGAGCCACCTGATTTAAGTGGTCACACCTCACTGTATTAATATTAGAGGGTTTTTGATGCGCTGCTAACCTTGAGGACTAAGATGGATTGCCTCATGTACCAGAAATTACGCCGGCTCTCTTACCTTTCAAACCGAAACACAGAAATGCAAGCACTTCTGCTTCACGGCAGAAATAGATAAGAGGGTGGTACCACCCCAGGATCCGTCACATCAGGATCTATCACCACTAAATTGTAATGGGTCAAGATGTCTAGTCGTCCGGTGCTTTGGGGTCGGTACCATGGGCTTGGTTTTATTTCTTTAATATTTTTTTTTACTAACATAGCTTTAAGTAATATAATATACTAACATTATTGTATGGACCCTGTCTGACAAAAATATATAATAATAATAAAACCTACAATACATACACCATCCTTTTACGGCACGTAACTTACCTTAGGTAGCTTTTACGGTAAAAGTTTTGCCCTAAAGCTAATAAAGTTGAAATATTTTCAGTGTTATCGACGGGCAAGTTAGCGTGTAGGTACAAGCATTCATTATAATATAATATGAAATGGGCACATGCGACGCCGGCACGCGATGCATACCGCCAAGTTCAGGCATTTTCGAGCAAGTTCAGGCATCGATACCGCACGCGACTTGGCTGCATGCAAGCATCACCACGTCCAGTGGACTTGAAAATATTCAATAATGATATGTAAACAGAACTAACCAAAACCCTAAAGCAAGGTTTGCAAATAAAAATGTATAATAAACTTCCAATAGAGATCACTGAACACTCCACTAGAGAATTTAAGGTTGTTTTAAAAACATACTTTCAGGGAAACGCATATTATAGCTTGAACGAATTCATGTCCACAAAATTAAAGCTCACTCATTTTCTCTGACACATTCATCATCATCATCAGCAGCCTACTCTAGTCCACTGCTGGACATAGGCCTCTCCCAGGGCGCGCCATTGAGCCCGATCTTCGGCTCTTCTCATCCAGTCGCTGCCAGCCACCTTGCGCAGATCGTCGCTCCATCTAGCAGGGGGGCATCCCACACTACGTTTGCCCAAACGCGGTCTCCACTCCAGAACTCGTCTACCCCAGCGGTTGTCGGTTCTGCGACAGATGTGACCGGCCCACTGCCACTTCAGCTTGCTAATCTTATGAGCTATGTCGATAACTTTTGTTCTATGCCGGATCTCCTCATTTCGGATTCGATTCAGTAGAGATACTCCGAGCATAGCTCTTTCCATAGCACGCTGAGCGACTTTCAATTTGTGAACCAGTCGCACCGTCAGTGTCCACGTTTCGGCTCCGTAGGTCATTACTGGTAGGACGCACTGGTTATTCCTGACTGACGACACATTATTCCTTACTAACCATAGAAATTCTATACTTATACCTTTTGTAATTGATTTTTTTTATTTCCATTCTCTGACGGTGTACAAGACTGTACCTAACTATTATGTTTCATTTTAAATATTTGACAGACACTTATAACTAAAACTTTTGATTTTATATAGTTTGAATTTATATTATTGTTAGTTAGAGTATATTTAATACTGTTGTTAATAACGTATCTTGTAACGGTTTCAGTTACTATAAGATAAATACAATACAATACAATACGTGTGACAAAACTCAAAACCCTATGTGATATTTTACACCCTAGTAATATTACATTATATACACCCTACAGTATATACACCATAGAAATATACATAATGGAGAAGGCGATGGCAAACCACCCCATTAAATCTGCCACGAGAGTCGTTTTATGTGATTAATTCCTTAGAATGATCACGACCCTCAGCAATGAGGAATACGACTTAGAAGAAGAAGAATATTACATTGCTTGCTTGCTTATCGTATGGTTAGTGGCCAACCTATTTGTCAGAGTTGTTCAGGCCGCCCGTAGGCCTCTGACATGGCTTAACGACTGCTAACGAAAGACAACAACCGGGACCGACTGCTTAACGTGCTTTCCGAGGCACGGAGGAGCTCAGGTGAAATATGCCACTAGCGGTCACCCATCCGGGTACCGACCGCGCCAACGTCGCTTAACCTGCACGATCACTTTCGGACCGTGCTCGCAACTAGGCTACGAGCTCCTCTATTACATTGCTGATGGTCGTGATCATTCTAAGGAATTAATCACATAGAATAACTCTCTTGGCAGATTTAATGGGGCGGTTTGCCATTGCCTCCTCCATTTCACACACTGGTTATCTCAGTGTGTAGGTTTCCTCACGATGTTTTCCTTCACCGTCAGTGCAGTCGGTAAATGTACGTAAGTCTTCGAAAAAAACGAAAAACTCATTGGTACATGAAATTGCCTGGTTTCGAACTCCGACCTCCCGCATGGGAGTCCGACGTCCTAGACGCGACGCCACCGACGCCCGATATGTGTTAAATTAACAGTAAAAGTCAAAAAACTACATGAAGGCACTGATTTTTTGAAACCCTACTATGTATTTAATAAGCTGAGTTGAGGCCCTTTTCACAACAACAGCAGACCATCAGACATGATTTCAATATGTTCACCTTTGACTACAGAATTATTTTATTATAATTATAACTGTTTCGGTCATTGCTGTGTGTGAAATAAACATATTACTTACTTACTTATTTGCGATTCGAAACTCGTGATTTTCATGATACCAATCCCATAAGGGCAAATGATGTGCCTATTAAAGGATTTTTTCCAAGTTTATTAGATCAAATTCCTGAACTTTAAGACTAGAAATGATCTTGATAATGGTGGAATTTCCAAAGGATTGGTCTATCTAGTTCTACTATAGAACAAAATAGACAAAAAAATATCCAAATAGTTCTACTACTCTGACTATTCGTTCTACGGTAGAACAAAATGGACAATAAAATCCACTTTATGTTCTTACATTCTGTATTTATAAACACGATCAAAGGGACAAGTTCTATCCCGGCGGTAGGACATGCATTTTTACGTCAAAAATAAGACGGGAAGACGGCACGTCAGGCACCCCCTGTATCCATTCCCGTCAGATCGCGGCGGGACCTGCGCGCGCATATCGACCGCGTTGAGATGCTTGCGGCTCCGATCCGACACTTGGAGCTTTAAGGTTATCGCACATGATACAACCATGCCGAAATTACGCGACCGATTTTCGGCGGATAATAATTATTTTGTATGAATAAATTTGGCCTGGTAGCTAGGACGCCGGGCTCCCAAGCGGGATCCGGGGTCGAAACCATGCAATCCTGAATGCCATGTACCAATGAGTTTTTCGGATTTTTTTAGAAGATTACGTACTTTTACCGACTACTCTAACGGTGAAGGAAAACATCGTAAGGCAACCTGCATGTCTGAGGGAATGAAAAGTTTCCGAAGGTATGTGAAATCCACCAATCAGCACTGGGCCCGCACGGTGAATCCATGGCCCGTACCCCCCTTGTGCAAGGGGAGGCATGTGCCCCAACAGTGGGGACATTAATAGGCTGCTGATGACTAAATTTTATTTATTATGCATTTCAAAGAACTGTATTACGACATATAGTCAGTGCGTTGTAAACGCAGTCCAACCTTGATGGCTCAAGAGCGAGGAATCATCGCACCGGACTTTCGGGTCCGGTGGAACACGACAGGCGCGAGGCCCATAAGACGCCACAATGGCGTCCGAATTCACCATAGACTGCAACCACCCAAACATATGGCTTCAACAAAGTTTCTCATGCTAGGTGTACTTAAATTAGAAAAAGGGTGAAAAAAATTTCGCGTGCAGGTGTTAAAGCTGCGATCTTGCCGTTCCGTGGCAGTGCTGTAACCAACTGAGCTATCGCGGCTCATCCTGCTGGCTTCAAATTAGTCAACCCTTTCTCCGTGTAGCGTCTATATAGGCGACGTCACGACATCTATACCAGCTAAACCATGTAACCTACCCAACAAGTCTATAACATTCGGTTAGAATTCATGTTGTTTAAATGACACTTCCTTTATTAATGGATTTTATTTATTACGCATTTCTCATGCTAGAAGTAAAAAAAAATTTTGTATGAGTTTTCGTCGACGTAATTTTAGTCAGGTGTCGCGGGTAACTTACAAAGCATTGTGAACTTAACTGGGCCTAGGTTTCGTCGCGTAATTTCGACATGGTATGCCACTAGCCTAAGGCTCAGCGCAGACGACGTACTATTTAGTCTCTAAAATTGGACAGTACAGAACTCTATGACATAACGAACAATTGGCACAATCGGCGTACAATTATTTTCGCGGACAAAAGTTCCGCGTACAACGAGGGACACTCGCGGACCGGAGCGTACAATGTAGTGTGCAGATTTCCTCACAATGTTTTCCTTCACCATTAGATCAGTCGGCAAATTGAAAAATCGAAAGACTCATGAAACCTACATGAAATTGCATGGTTTGAACCCGAACCTCTCGCATGGGATCCGGCGTCCTAACCACTATGCCACAGATAGATATATAGATAGTTAGATTAATACTTTATTACACACAAGAAATTTACATAGGAAAGGAAATATAGAATAAGTGTACAAAGGCGGCCTTATCGCTCAGAGCGATCTCTTCTAGGCAACCTAGGCGATAGAAGAATTATTAATAGATAGATAGATAGAAACACTTTATTATACACAAATACAGGAAAAGTAAAAACTACAGGGATAGTAGCACGATATGCACAAAGGCGGCCTTATCGCTTAAAGCGATCTCTTCCAGGCTTCTTCTTAATAGGTGACACAGATGTTCATAATATGCGTAGGTATATATGTATTTAGCGTTCACTTGTAACGATGTCGACTTCATCGTCCATATCAACCTCCTTGCCATCCATTTCAACCTCATCGTTAGCGTTTATCTCACCTCTTTCGTGTTGGCATCTTCATTTCTTCATCTATATTTTCAAAATTCAAATCATATTCCCATTCCATTACTAAATTCCATTATTCCATTAATTTCATAGTTTTCTTTGTATTTTGCACTTTCTCTCTGTATTTTGTCCTGAACGGACGTTTCTCCGTTTTATTTTTGTCTCCTACTACTACCTATTTTTTACGTTTACTATTTTCTGTGTTCTGTTCCTTAAAAATATAATATCAATTACCAAGTTCTTCTATTACTTCATCTGCACACTGTCTTAGAACCCTGCTAGCCGGCACCTAGAGGACAGGCTGTAGCACACTAAGAGCTAAGAGTTCGCTGAAGGGTACCGGATCCAGGAAGCGAAGTGTCCATGACGTGGCTCCAGTAGAGACACTGAACGCGAGAGTAGTAAACAAATGGCGGTATTTTCGTATCGGGACGGGAGGAGGTCTGGTTGGCGATCAAGGAGACGCGTAATGTTAGTGACGTAGGTGCCGCGGCGCAGACACACCGTAGAGACACTGGATAGATAGTCCATTTTTGAAGTGAATACTTCTTTAGGAGCACCTTGCGCTCGTTCTGAAAAGTGAACCAAACTGAACCGTCACGCTCGAGTCGGTGACGCTAAATTGGGTATTTTTTTAATTTTACACACACGCACCACCCTATTTTATTTAGAAGCAGATATCTGTCAAAATTGCAACTAATTTAGGGGAAAGGCACACTTTATTGATCAAAAGGCGATCTACTCCACAAACTAGCGCGGTCATTCGAAGAAAAATCATATTTATTATTTATTTACACTTTAATGCACAAAATAAAAAGGTATACATGAGGCGAGCTTAATGCCTTGCGGCATTTTCTACCAGCTAATTTCTATCTTTTCATATTTGTTTCATTTCATTATCACAAAGCACTCCGAAAGGAACTTAAGTTCCTAACCGCATTTTCGCCTAAAATTCGTGAAGTTACTAAACGCAAGAATTCAACTATGGTTATTAATGCTAGCTTAAAAAATACTACTTATCCTTTCGGAGTGCTTTGTGAACAGTTTTTTAAATAAAACTTAATAAAATAAGTATTTCATATAAATTGAGCATGTTTTAGGAGCTGTCAGTATGACAGTTATCTGCATGTAATTAAAAAAAAATAGACTTAAGATGCTTTAGTTTATTACACACAAGTAAACAGGAAAATACAGTTTTAAACTAAGGTTGTACACCTTAGTAGTACATAAGTATACCATGTGTCACATCGATTAAATCGGTTGCGAATTCATGTGGCGTCGCCTCGGTCCTTCCTCGGTCTGAGCATTGACAAATCTTAGATGTGGTTTCTTTAACGAGAACTTGAGAAGTGAAAGTGCCTCTACTGTGTACGCCGAGCTGAGACGCCATACGTCATGGTATATTTAAATAACCTCGGGGCGGGGCCGCGCGGGAATCTCACGCGGGAATAGCGGTCGCGGTCGCAGCCCGCGCGGCACCGTCGCATACGCACGTGTCGTGTCGCAAACAACATGCTGTTTGTTCAATGTAAGTAATGCTGTGACAATACTGTGCGTATGCCTTTACTCGTAAGTCGTATATGGGCATGTAAAAAATTATATATAAAATATCTCCGAGTTGTCCCAAAAATTCTTTATTCGCCCGAAAATGAACTAAATAGTTACCTATATAATTAACTAACCGTCAGTTAGAAAAAAATATATTATGTCTTTCTACGCTATTCTTTATAAGGTAGAGATGATACAAGACTTAAGTAAGTCTTAACATTAAGGACGTTTCTTGCAACTCACTGTGTATTACCTACTTTTTTCACATTTCGTAGTCGATTTCGGGGAAAATTATCTTTACGTGTTTTGTTTGAGGGAAAACAGGAAAACCGAAACCAAAACCAGGGGTGAAATGAAAAACAGCGCAGCATACTTGGTACCCGAGTATGTCAGCATTTGCTGACTTTCCCCCCTTTTGACAAATATACATAGTGCTTTGTGATCTGTTTGTTCTCTATTTGTTATCTGTGGTTTTCAATTTGTGTAATAAAGTGTATTTTACTTACTTACTTATTTTTACTTAAACCATAGATTTTACAATACACCCCTATATTGGCGAAAAACCAATGTAAAGGGACATTATCTTTAAAAATTTGAAAGTCGTTATACATGAAACCCTGTAGTTTCGACATGGAATCTATTTTATGTCTCACACACTTCGCTTTATATGGGAGTGAATTTGTGTCGAATCACCGTAACGATAATGTGTACTTTCAGGTACCACTAGCTCTTGAACTATTTAACCTATCAAATTGGAAGTAATATCATTGGAAAGAGTCATTCGGTCCCGTTCTAACGATACCTAACAATAACTGAAACATTGTTTCCCTGTTTCGCTACAGCTTGCGGAAGTGGGTCCTTTTTTTGGCCAAAAATTTACCGATTTATATCAAATTCCCTATAACTTTGGAACTATTATAGATATCTAAACACTTGAAACTGCGTTGTGAGGAGCTTGAACTACGCTACTTAAAACCAGGTCTCACTTCGCATCTGGTTTCATCAGTTGAAAATAATTGACAAGTTTCATCAGTTGTGACCTCATGCCTCGCATAACATTATTATTATTATTGGATTAGCAGGCAGGCAGCTAATGCTGGTTAGCCTGTTTCTTCACATTTCGTAAGTGGCTGTCTAATCTGTTCTTCAATTGGTTTATAGTTTCAGCATTCACAACTTGGTCAGGTAGGCCGTTCCCGGGATGACTACCCGGTTGAATAGGAGATGATGTTTTGGGACTGTTTTGGCCGTGTTCCGCACTAGTTGTGTGCAGTGTCTTCTTGAGTGCTCCTTCAAGTTCAATATAAAGAAATTCTTCAGTTCATCTAACATGCCGTGATATAAAAAGGAAGCGCAGCCGAATTCGACAAACACCCATGTCTAACGCAGAGCGACAGAGCATCTAGGTAATCAGACAACTACGAGCAAACTGGCGGCTCTTCGCGTGTTGGTCCAATGTTGGAGTTGCAGAATAGATTCCATGTTTCGGCAGATCCCTTCTGACAGCAAGTTTTTTTTCATTGACCACTACGATTTACGTTATGCCCCAGGAAAGGTACGAAATAAATGTCATATCATACATAATGCAACGAAAATAGCAAAGGTGTAGGGTAGCGATCACCTGTTGCGATCGCGTGCAGCGGTTTGAAGCGCAGCGTTACGGGACCTTCCCACAACCTGGCGGTAACACGGCACGTTACCCCACGCGATATGATAAAACATGCACCGGACGCTTTCAAATTTAATTTCAGTGTTGGAAATTGATATAAACGTATAAGGAAATAATTGGTGGTTTTTTCTATTTAGAATTAACTCTTCATAAATAACTCTACACTGAAAGAAAAGCTTGTTTACTTCAAACAAGAACTTGTTTCAATACGAGCATATAAAGTCGACCAGTGCGTCCTACCAGTAATGACCTACGGAGCCGAAACGTGGACACTGACGGTGCGACTGGTTCACAAATTGAAAGTCGCTCAGCGTGCTATGGAAAGAGCTATGCTCGGAGTATCTCTGCTGGATCGAATCCGAAATAAGGAGATCCGGCATAGAACAAAAGTCATCGACATAGCTCATAAGATTAGCAAGCTGAAGTGGCAGTGGGCCGGTCACATCCGTCGCAGAACCGACAACCGCTGGGGTAGACGAGTTCTGGAGTGGAGACCGCGTTTGGGCAAACGTAGTGTGGGACGCTCCCCTGCTAGATGGAGCGACGATCTGCGCAAGGTGGCTGGCAGCGACTGGATGAGAAGAGCCGAAGATCGGGCTCAATGGCGCGCCCTGAGAGAGGCCTATGTCCAGCAGTGGACTAGAGTAGGCTGCTGATGATGATGATGATATAAAGTCGGTTTGTTAACTTCAACCAAGATCTTAGTCGTATCTTTCAAGTAATTTGTTTATATGAATAAAAATTACTTTATATGCTCTAAATTAAATATGCTTTCTTTCAGTGTACACTACACAAATATTCTGCGGTCCCTTTCATACAATTTGTTCCAAATTAACCTGGGTAGGTAGACATACTATAACTTTGTCGAGTAACCCAGGAGTTCCGTTAGAATTTTCATTGAAAATACGTAATTAACATTCGACTTTTTTCAGATTTATTGTATTTCAAAAGACAAAGGGGGGACGAATGCCTTGAGATACAGACAGTCAGGCAGCGTTTCTAGTTGTCTATGGAACTCTAAACATAACAGATTAAGACGCGCCGAGCTACGTCGTTGATAGAATCATTATAATTATTATGATTGCATTGTCCCGTCCAAACAATTGTCCCAATTAATGGCTCAAGCATGGCGCTCTACGATAGGAAAACGCGAGTTGATCGCAAGCACATGGCACCCAGTTCCCACGTTTCTAATTTTACAAAAATTAAATTCAATTTGGAACAATGAGACCGTGTTTGCATACAGAAGAAAAAAAACAAAAATTGCTTCGTCCGAAAATCGTGATTATTTTTCAGAACGGCACGGCCTTCGAAGGGGGGCGCGGGGCGCGGCGGACGCGGCGGGAGGTCGGCATTGACGTCACGAGGCGCGGGCCAATCGCGGCGCCTTCCACGTTTGAATTTGACTTAGCCGTCGGGTGGCTTTGCCTCTATCCCCGTGAGCTTTGGCTGTTCGTTGCCTTGCTGCCTTTGGCTTGCATCTTGTTTGCGAAATAATGATCTGGACGGCGATTCTCATAGTGGAATGTTGAATTCGACATTAGTCCTATCTCATTCGCTCACATTACATGTGTGAGCGTGACAACACGTTGTAACACTCGACTTATGTATGTCGAACGTTGCGAGAATCGCCTTCTTGTACTATAAAGAACTATAATACAGAGTGTAACAAAGACATAGAGTATAGAGCCGAAACGGGGGATGTTCAGTGTCAGTAACTGACCAACTTTCACTATGGAACCATATCAGATATCGCGAAAAAAAATCAAATGCTCAGTATCTATATCATCGAAATGTATTTTGGAATTTAAAATAAACACAATAAAGTATGTTTCCATAGAACATGTACATTAATTAGCGCCTAAATAGATCCGCTCAGTTTCCGCCCTTCTAATCTTTATGGAGTTTTTTCACGTAACTTGTATACATTCACACATAATACCATGTAAATACACCCGCACCATGCCATCACCCTCCCACACACTCAGTACCTCACATACACACTTATATCCTCATTCATACAAACAAACACATTCATACAACACAACACGCACACACTGTTGCTTTCTTCGTCCGTGCAGTCACTGAGGGGCCAGCTGAAAATCAGCGCTGTGGCTTGCCTCAGCAACAGCAGCAGTACCACACCAGATGTTCTGTGCTGCATGTATTAAACTTTGTATACTTCTGTAATCTGTATTCTGGTGTTTACAGCGCTAAATAAACGATTTCAATTTCAATTCATGTGTTCATTTTCCTGTGGTGCCAGGAAAAAACAGAGGGTAACTTGTAAAGAACAATGGCGACGTTCCATACATTTTGAAGCCCAGTGCATTTATTCCAAAAAAACATGTTCTACAAATTCTTCATTCCTGACTTCTACAAATGTACGACTTGTATGTAACTAACTTAGCAAAAAATACATTTATAATGACACATATATCATTTATGAACGCAAGGGGGGAGGTTTATATTTGATTTGACATTGTATGTTATAATATAATTATATTTTGTGACGATTTATACACAATAAATAAATAATTTGCCTTTCCAAATTCGTCAAAGGCTCCTGATTCAGGATCTTGTCGATCCTGCCGTGGTTCAGGTCGAGTCCCGTGGTGTGTTCATTTATGAACTTCGTTTATATTATAAATTCGGCGACACATGGCTCTGTAAAAGCTGGGCCGTGTCGCCATCCTTCTTAGCAACCCAAAACTACTAAAATTAATAGTGAGTCAGGTTTTTCAACTCTACAATAAGATTTGGTACTTATTTTTTTGTTCAGTTGATACTGTTTATCACTTGAAAGGATGTTTCCTTCGTCTCTGTTGATGGGTGTGCGTATATATTACATTTATACTAATACATGACAATTGTAGCTATTTTGAAGGTGGAATGACTCTGGACAGGTCAGTCTGGGTTGGTACGTACCACTGGTTGCATTGCTGTGTTGTAGTTTGAAATGTAAGAGAGCCAGCGTAATTATGAGTCCCTAAGGTTAGCAGCGCATTGAAAACCCTCTATATCATTATAGTGAAGTGTCTATGAGCGACTGGTGACCACGTACCATCCCGTGGCCCGTTTGCTTTCCTATAATTTAAATATTATATCTAGCTATATAGCCCAGGAGTACAGATTTACCAAATCTAGATATTTTTTAGTCCCGGTTTAAAAATATACGGAAATATGTCGTTTACGTGACTTTAGTCAGTTATACCCAGCCGTAAGTGGCTATTCTGTGTGTCGCCATTAGTTCAGGATGTTTTCTTGATCTCTGTTTAGAGGACACGTAAATAACGTTCCACTCTCTCTCCCAAACTCATTACCTTTATCCTCATCGCACACGCACACACACACACATACACACACTCTCTCTCTCACACAGACACACACACACATACACACACACATACACACACATCATACACACACACCGCTAGCACTCAACATATCGTAAAGCCTGTTTTATTTTCTTTATATAAATATCCGCTCTTTCATTTTGTAACTACGTGCACAATTAATTTTTAATTAACTTTGTAACAGTTTGGTTTCATAATTGGCATATATAGATTTGTAATTGTTTGATTTATATATTCAATGTGTAATATGCTGTGAAACTGACAAATAAATAAAATATAAAAAAAATATTTAGAAATTCTATGGAGAAATCTAGAAAATCTAAACATTGATTTCAATGAGTCGATCCGATTCAATTTCAAAATCGCTGCACAATACGGAATGGAACATGGGTTTCATTCCGCTGCCGTTTCTATGGCGAAATCTAAAATTGAAAAATGGATTTCTATGGGTTAGGTCCGATTCCATTACATAATAGCTGCATTATACGCTCGCCCAGTACGTTGTAGAATTGGTTAGTCCCGTGTGTTTACAATTTCCTTTTATTGTTTCCCTTGTTGAAAGTAAGCAAGTCAACAATTCGTATTCACAGCATCCATTAAAAAAATACAATAGTAAAAGCTCCGCTGAATACACATACATTCACAATATGCAATGGGCATATTGTTAATTTTGTAATAGTCGTCAGTTAAGAGGCAACCTGCCTATTAACATTCCCACTGTTGGGAAGTTACCATTACACGATGTAAGATCGACATAATGCTAATAAGACATAAAACACAAAGCGTTGCGTAGATGGAGCCACGAGCACACTCCGTAACCAGAAAAGAAAACGAAACGTCATTTTTAAAGATATCACAAATTTCTCGTTATTTGGATTAATTTAATTTAATTTCTCAAAGCTATAGTAAAATTGTGATGATATCATGGCATCGTATGGCCATATCAAAATAGTAGACCTAAAAAATCTGTTAAAACAGTGTGACGCGAGTCTGATGGAAAGGTACGTATCTACATGTTGATATTTGGTTTTATGGATAATTTAAAGTTTATTAAAAAAAAATCTTGTAAAATCATCCAATATTAATCAAAATAATCATTATTTATTTATCAAATTATTGTCATTGAAAGCAATAAATTTAGGGTATGTTATGTCTAGTACAAAATCATCTTTAAGTCATGCACGTATACCTACGTCGTATTTTAGAATATTTTTTTTAACTTTAACGGTAACACATTGAAGGATTATCTCCTAATGGTGGATTGCACAATTCACATGCCTTGGAATGTTTTACGTATCCAGGTGTCCCCAGTCCAACGCAATCTGATCCGGGTGGACACGCGTCGGACACGCGGCGCGTTTGAAGTCAACTCGTGCGCAGCGCTAGTAAACACGTGGATCCATTGTTTGTCTGAAACTGCGATGCTTTTCTCGTTACGGATGTAAAGTGACCGGGCTTTATGCGTCGCGTCGATGAATCACCTACGTTGTAGGACGCACGTATACACAGTTTCAGGGGTTCTTATAAGACGTATTCTTTATTGGTGAGGGTCGTGATCATTCTACGGAATTAAGCACATAACGTCTCACCCGCCTCATTGTATTGTTCACAGGCCATTTTGGCACTAAGAGCCTCCTACACAAGATGAAACTGGCACCTGTAGAGCCTGTGGTGACACCATTGAGTCAATGGAACACTTGCTGTGCGAATGTGACTCGTTGGCTGGAAGCGTATGAGTCTTCTGGGGGTCGCCTACCCGAAACCAGAGGACTATAGGCCCGTTCCTGTAAGCCGATGCAAAGTTCCTTAAAGATGCTTTGAATCTTTAAGGAACAGGAAGGAGACTAAGGTAAGGGGTGAGCACAAAAGATCCCTGAGGGTCGAAGTGCCGCTGGGGTTATCCCTGTCATAAAATAAGATAAGCACATAACGACTCTCTTGGCAGATTTAATGGGGTGGTTTGTAATTACCTTCGCCATTTTACACACTGGTTAGGTTAGGTTAGGCACAAATAAATCCTCAAGGGTCGAAGTGCCACTGGGGTTATTCCCGGCCCCCTATCATAAGATAAAATAATATTGTAAAACGGTTTACCACCATCAAATTGTTCGTACTAAGAACCAAATCATTTGAAGGATTAAGCTGTTGTCTGCATAAATCATAGAGTTAACTGCAATGTGCGATAGAGTAGACACGACAGTAAACCGTCAAAAATAACCGGCTGTTAAAATCACACGTTCGCGATACTGACGCGCGCAAGTGTGCGTTATAGGGGCTGCCACACCAACGGGTTTGAATGGTGCATATCCGGGCTACGGGTTTAACAAACATCCTACGGGTTTGATTTGTGCATATCCGGGCTACGGGTTTAACATCCTACGAGTTTGAATGGTGCATATCCGGGCTACGGGTTTAACATCCTACGAGTTTGAATGGTGCATATCCGGGCTACGGGTTTAACATCCTACGGGTTTTAATTGGTGCATATCCGGGCTACGGGTTTAACATCCTACGGGTTTTAATTGGTGTATATCCGGGCTACGGGTTTAACATCGATATCTCCGGGCGGTGACACCAGAGTGAAAACCGTGACCGTCCACGTCAGTGATGGACAGCTTTATGACGAGATCAATAAATCGAAGCAAATAATATCCTCAGTTCGCACAATCCGATTTTTCAACATTGTCAGTTGATTTATTATGGGTTTAGTTATTAAAAGTCACAAACTACACAGAACTGCCGATAATAATTGGAATTTTTTTTCTCAATCCCCATAAGTATATAATGCGTTTTTTTCTTAATAGGGAATTTATGGACAGACGAGCGAAACTGTTTAACAGTCGATATGGTGAAGTCGAAGTTAATTGTAAAGAATAAAGATAGATTTTAAAATGATTTGCCAAGGATTATTAAAGTTTTTGAATAAACCCGAGCAAACTTTTCTAGCTAAAACAATCGCAAATAAAAGATATGGTTTTAAAAATCGAGCTGGTATACCTACCTACTTATATAATTTCAATAAATAATCATAATCCCAAAAAATATGTTTTATTTAATAAAAAAATAAAAAAATTAAATAATAATAATTTATAAAATATTTTTTACGAAATCTCTGGGACTGCTCTTTTTGAAAGGTGGTAGCCCTAGTGCGTTACTTGTAGGTTACAGCCATAGGCATTGGCACATCGCTTTGGGGGAGCGAAGGAACAAATATGTGGTACCTATACTTAGGGTATACGTCATATTCAACACATTGCCTGGAAAGACAGTGACAACCTCGAAAAACTCATTGTGACCGGAAAAATGGAAGGGAAGAGGCCTCGGGGACGTAGTCCGATGCGCTGGTCCGACCAAATCCGCACCACCCTTGACTCTACAGTTCACGATGCCATCCACACCGCCGGGGACAGACATAAATGGAGGAAGATCATCCGCCAGAAGGTGATACCTAAAGGTGGTCACGACCCTCAGCATTGAGGATTACGACGCGAGGAGGAGGATACTTAGGGTATTTTTTTTTCTATTTACGATCAAACCTGCGTTTCACCTAAATCTCAGGTGGTGACGAAGATGAGGCACACGGGCTTAATAAGTAATTACTGTTTTTTTTCCTGTAAACACTGCCGAAAGACATCATTATTAATATTAATTAAATTAAAATTTCTTTATTATCAGGCACTAGTCCCATGGAATAAAATAATAAATTATCAAATCACATTAAATTAATTAATCAATTACAGCAAACCAATTCAATTTATCTTTATATAAAAGCCTTTTTACTTGTTTCATATAGAGAGTGTGAAAAAAAAACAGTCGAGACAATAAACAGTTGGAAGGCAGTCCCCTTTTCCGGTGCTGCACACCACCTTCATCAAACTTAATTATTTTTGTTTATTTAGTTTTATAATATATTTGTTTAATATTATTTTTATCTTCTGTATCTAATTGTTTGTATATGTGTATTGAAAATAAATTCTTTCTTTCTTTCTTTTAATTACATTTCTATATTTCATAATCCTCTACTTAAAAGAGTATTTCATTTTAAAATCTTAATTGTTTTTATGGCCTTTTTAAAGATGGCCGTTTTGCAAGATGCAACTGCAACTTGTTGCACTATCCCGCTCTGACGTACCCGGCAGATCCGCCGAGACAGTACGTGACCCTTTTTACTTTACTTTTTAGGAGCTCGTAGTCTAGTTGCGAGCACGGTCCGAAAGTGATCATGCAGGTTAAGCAAGTGCCTCGGAGAGCACGTTAAGCAGTCGGTGTCGGTTGTTGTCGTACGACAACAGTCGTTAAACCGTGTTACAGGCCTACAGGCGGCCTGAACAACTACGACAAAAGGTTGGCCACATAACCATACGATTAGAAAGCAAGTTTACTTTTAAAACAAAACACCATAACGTTAAGATTTTTAGTCAAATTCTTTCTTTGCCAAAAGATATGTTATATGCATTCTATGCAATATAACTTGTTGCACTACCCCGCTCTGACGTCACAGGTTACGCAGAACGCTAAGGCTGCGACCTGGAGGCCAATTCTCATGGAGTTATATAAATATCACAGTAGATAAATATGGAAAAAAATGGCGGATATTCTCGCATATTTGCTATTTATCGAGTCCTAGCAATCGACATGCAACGAATGGTCCTTAGCAGTCGATATTTAACGTGATATTTATAATCGACACGTGAGACGGGATATTTATCGAGTTTCGATATTATGTGGATCATGGCCCGTACCCCCTTGTGCAAGGGGTGGTCTGTGCCCCAACAGTGGGGACATTAATAGGCTGATGATGATCCTGTTTTCGAGAATGGCCTTATGGTTTTTGCACGCGGCCAAATCCGCCGATACCCATGTATGTGATCTTTTTATTCTTCCTTTTTAAAAAAAAGTAGTTTCAAAGATTTTTGTATGCGATAAAGTTGCCAGCTTTGTTATAATATAATCTATAATACATACATTCTCTCTTGGGTACACTGCCGGATGTGGGGGACTTGACCCAATTTTTTTATCTTTAGCTTTCTTAGCCTTAGTTTAGTTTTAGCTTTAGTATTATTTTAGTGTTATATTATATTAAGTAAGTAAAGTAAGTAAAATACACTTTATATATTATATTTTCTATAGATTAGTGTTAATTTAGTATCCCTTCTTTGTTCAATAAATAATTTAATAAATTTCAATAAATAAATAACTAATAATACATACAATTATACCAAATACGAAATATTTCAATATACTTTTTAAGAGTCAGCACTAAAAAGAATGACATAAAAACAAATTAAAATACTACGAGTTTTGAATAAACTCATAGAGAGGTAACTAAAAAGTAAATGCCCCCAAAATCGCACAGAATTTAATGAACAAAACAATAGGTGTGTCGAAACAAATAATTGAACAGAATCTATAAAATAGCAGTAAGGCGTGAGACACGGCCCCTAACTGTAGCTCTGACGTCACAGATGACACAGATACGCGCCGTGACCCGGTTCGAGTACGGAACACTCGCTCTACTGTACGACCGACGCGACGATAACAATGGGAAAGTTGTCTTTTTGAACTGATATATCTTAATTTCACGAGGAAATGTAACTCTCTGTGCGAAATTATATTTTTCTACTCCAATTTTTGTAATTTGTTCATTAAGAAACCACAATAAAGAGGTTCATTTGTCATGGTCGTGTGAAAACAGTGTTTTAATGAAATATTAAACAGCAGTTTTCGATTGTAATATGTAAATTTTTCTTTGTTCATTTCACTGGCCAACTATTGGCCATTAAAAAAAATTGAAATCACCCGCGCCTGCGCCATGTCGACAATACGTCAAACATTTCTACGGTTTCCATAGTTACCAATAACAGGTTAAGCTGTCATGGCGTCTGTTGAAGTCTCCGTAATGGTGTGTATTTTCTGTTTATATGTCTCATGGTCGTAGAAAAAGTATTGTATACAACGCATAGGTTTTAACATTCGAACGATCTATTATGAAACTCGGCTTCGCTTCATTTCAAGTTAAAATCGCTATCATTACGTGGCCGTTGCATAAACTACGATTTTATTACATGCAAATATTTTGAGGGCAACATGTGGGTAAAATGCAGAAAAAATGTAAGCTGAGACACACGTCTGTAACGAAACAGTGTGCTGTTTATAAAGTACCATTTTTCATCAAAACATAACCTTCTACGTCATTTAAAGTCGACGAGTCGTAAAAAAAACTCGATATCGTCGCTTTACATTGAGGTTTTAATAATGAACATTCTCAATACTATAGTTAGATACGGAATTCTAACCAAGAAACATTTTCAAAGCAAGAATGCATTGCACAAGACGCCATGTAAATGAATGAGTAATATTATGTCAGTGGGTTAAGCAGTACAAAGACCTGGCACAGTGTGACGTCACCATGCAAGATGCAGTCGCTCTAATTAACAATACAATGAAGCAGGGTTGTAACCAGCGGGGCTATTCTAGGAAATTTGAGGGGCTATTATAGGTAATTTAAGGGGCTATTGTATGAGAATAGAACGCTTATCCTTGCCCTCTCGTAATTCCAAATAATCATAGAACTTTACTTAGACCCGGATTTTTTTTCTGACTATGAAAGCTTAGGAAAACTTTAATTCGGTCCACAACGCTTGATTTCCGGGATTTGGACACCCAAACTCTGCCCTCTCCCTCTGCCAAAGATTGAGTATTTAACGTCACTACATGAAAAAATGCAGTGACTCTTATTCTACTTTTCATTTGGCTAGCTACGCGGCGTAGAGTTTGCTACGTAGACCTTGCTACGGTGTGCTACGAGTAAACAACGTAGGCCGTTTGTGGTAGCCAAAAAGAAGGGGTGCAAATGACTCCCCCCCTCCCCCCTTCTATATGCAGTCGCTCTAATAAGGTATTTGACTTAAAAAAATTATTGCATCAATAATTACATTAGACATTCTGAAGAAGGATCTAAAATTCGTTTTTCGATATGCCAACTAACGTCAGAAATATTAATGGTTAAAGTACTGAAGAGATGCTCTGTCCCTTTCTAGCAAAAAAGTTCCTAATATGTAGCGGCACTGCTTGTATGGCGCTACAGAACAGTGATGTCACAATTATTTATTGCCGTTTCTTTCTACCGTCTGATTTCTGATTGCTGTAGCTATTTTATTTTTCGACTAATTTCAATTCTGTTTTCACGTTTAGCTATCCAACGGGGCAACACAGACAGTCTCTTGGGTACACTGTCGAATGTGGGGGATTTTGCCCATATTTTTTTTTGGTTTGGTTTTTTTCTTAGTTTAAGTTTAGTTTTAGTTTTTGTGTTTAATATTATAATGATATGTAAACTGTCTGCAGCAATAAGCTGAGTTGAGGCCCTTTTCACAACAACAGCAGACCATCAGACATGATTTCGATATGTCTACCGTTGACTACATAATTATTTTATTATAATTATAACTATTTCGGTCATTGCTGTGTGTGAAATA
Organism: Hofmannophila pseudospretella; assembly: GCA_947369225.1. Taxonomy (NCBI): domain Eukaryota; kingdom Metazoa; phylum Arthropoda; class Insecta; order Lepidoptera; family Oecophoridae; genus Hofmannophila; species Hofmannophila pseudospretella. The sequence goes on along the minus strand of OX376321.1, from coordinate 2,298,580 downwards.
AACATAATACTTACTACATATTAAACATTTATTATGTCTATTTCTTAATGTTTATGAAATACATTTAATACTTGATACTTGGAAAATACCGTGTTAATTAGTAATACAATAAAGAAAGGAAATGTAGAATATAGGTATTTTACATTTCTATCCTCAAGTGGAAGTTTCCGACTGCGCGACGTAGAGCTAGCTACGTAGAATATAGACCTACTGAGTACTACGAACAAACAAAACGTTTTGGGGTGAAAGCTGTTTGATTAATTTGTGAATTATGCTAGATTTGTAGTTTAAGAACTTTTTCCGTTAAAGCTCTCTTGAGTTCCTTTTGCAAAATCTTAATTTTAAAATTCTTTCTTTTTTCTTTACGATTTTGACATTTCCCGCCGTATCAGTATAATTCACTCCATAAACTTCTAGGGAATGCTTCGTTTTTCCAGACTCTGTAGGTATTTATATCTTAGAATTCACCCGCGTCAGAGAAATAAAACCCGAGTTAAACAAAACTAAACGAACCCAAACTAACTGTTGTTCTAAGCACCGTATAATAATATAATGCCTCTGAATGATTTACACATAACCATTATCTAAATACAAATTTTGCAACGCACGTAAAATTTAAACCGCGCGTTTGACGTGCGCTAAGTTAAGGCGCAGTACTTCATGGGCAATTGCCTTTTGGAGAGTAGATGGGCAAACAGGCCAACTGATGGTCACTGTCACACATAGACATCTCACCTCAGGGTTTTCGATGTGCTGCGAACCTTGAGGATGGAGTGCCTCATGTGCCAGGAATTACGCTGGCTCTCAATCTCTCTTAATCTTCAACCCGGAATACAGTAATACAAGCATTGCCGCTTTGCGGTAGGTAATAGGTTATTCTAATAGTTTTTAACCGAATTAACGAAAAGGAGGATGATATATAAAAATTTGAAGTCTGTGTCTGGTTCCGTTTATGAGCTAGAAGCGCATGATAGACGGACGGACGGACGTCGGAGCGACAGCAAACGGGTTCCGTTTTCCCCTTCGGGGTACGGATCCCTATAAAAGATAGGTGCTTTAGATTAATAAGCAAAATTTACTTCACACTTATTAAATATCTCCATGGTATGACAGTCCATACATTTTACATCAAAAAATTCATTCGAAACGAATTGATACGGAAAATTGAACCGCAACAGTCCAATGTGTGAATTTTGACAGTTCAAAAAGTTTAACAGATCTGAGGTACTGTTGTTATGTCCTTATGCTAGCAATATACATGTTAGTATATCTCCGTAAGCTAACTAGGGCATCGTACAATGTTAACTGGGAACACATCGGCCGATACATATATAGTGCGTTTATTTTCGTCGCGGTACAGGAATACTAGCGTTATTTTAGATTGCTTGGTATAAATAGCGGCATTGTGCCTTATGGCCTATTTACATTAAAGTACGGTTGGAGTCAGGAAAGAAGAGTGTCCGTAACGAACGGTTCGTTGACCGACGGGTGCATGATGCCTAAGAAGTCGTAGCCATAAAATAAGGGGAGTATAAGTACAATGCAGTCGCTCTACGTAGCAACACAATGAAGAAAGGTGTTTCTTTTATTTACGACTAAACCTGCGTTTGACCTCAATCTCACCTGGTGGTAAGTGACGGTCGAAGATGGAGCACACGGGTTTAGTAAGTACTGGCTCTTCTATGAACACTGCCGAAACACATCATCGCCGAAGCGAAGATATTTGACGACAGACTTTAATAGAAATGTCGCTAGCCAGGTGGACCTGCAGGGTGTCCTACCACCAGCAAGATACTCGGTTTAGTCACCACACGCTTGACCAGTGGTGGTAGGAATGTTCTAATGAAAAGGAAGAGCGTTCGTAACAAATGGTTCGTTGACATAATAGTAGTATTTATTTCATAGGTACGCCTTTTGCACTCGTATATCTTATGATTTTTCCGTCACCTGAAGGCTGCCTGGAAGATATCGCTTAAAGCGATAAGGCCGCCTTCTGCACATTGTATTGTACCTCTCTTTATGTTGTATGATTTGTTTTTATCCCGGGTGTGCAATAAAGTATATTTGTATTGTATTGTATAATATGTTCAACAATTTCCATAATATATGGAAATTGTTGGTATTGGTAGAGGAGTCGGTGACAGATGGGTGTATGATGTCATAACAAGAGTAAGCTGGAGTTCACCTCATAGACATAAAAAAATCTACGTAAAAAGACGAAATGGGCTACTGTTTAAAGTTTATTTTCCTTCAAAACTTATGCAATTATCATTTGACTATAAAATCTCGATCCTGGTATGCTTATGATAGTAAGTGGATGAGAAGAGGTCTGCAACGCCTATATTTTAACTTGGCATCCGTTCGTTTGTCCGGGTATAAAATACCAACCTCAGAAATCAAAATAACAAAACCGGAATACATTACATTCCAATGAAAACCGGAACAAAATTGCATTTCCGAGTTTATCCGTCACACAAAGAGAGATAGACGCACGGGGTGACTTTGTTTTCTTCTATATAATGAAAACTATAATGGTCGAGAAGACGTCATATAAATGGCATTATGCTAAGAAACACAAAAGAAACTACATCATTACCTCACGGCAAAGCTGCTGAAACCAATTTATAATTTAAAGCTAGTACCTAACTGCAACGTACCTGCAAAGCCTTTGTTAACAAACGTTCGTAAATAATTAATGCACGGAGCGCGAAGTCTCGGGCTATATAGGAGTAGGAGTAACTTTGTCTTTTATGTGTGGCTCTTTGTTGCATTGCAACTGAACTAGCTGCTTGCCTATTGTTTTCTGGGTGCAGTGAAGACAGGTTTGAGCAGTTCTGTATTATCAGGTTATGTCAGTCGCGTCAGGTCGAAGAGAAAGGTTGTTTGCTTGCTTATCGTATGGTTAGTGGACAACCTATTTGTCAGAGTTGTTCAGGCCGCCAGTAGGCCTCTGAGTTAGCTTAACGACTGCTGTCGAACGACAACAACCGGGACCGACTGTTTAACGTGCTTTCCGAGGCACGGAGGAGCTCAGATGAAATATGCCATTAGCGGTCACCCATCCAGGTGCCGACCGCGGAAATAATTAATTAATTATATATAAACCTCCCCCCTTGCCGCTCCCGATGCAAAGGTGTCCATAACGCTCGCGTCGTTACCGCGCTGTATCGCTACGGCCAACCTTTGCACCAGGTACTACCCGGAGCGAGGGTCACAACTCCTCTCCCTGGCGACGGTCAATCTCACCCACAAACGATTTTGCATCCGCACCCCAGCAGCCTGTAGTCTCCACAGTAAAAGGCATAAACATGTAATTGTGCTGGAGTGCGGAGTATTTTTCAAATAAATTTATAATTATTTTTTAGCTCAGCGCATTTCCCTCGCCATTCGAGGGTACGCCGCGAGAATCTTGGGTACTTTCAACCAGGGAGCACTTCGTGGGGGGTTTCTATTTGAGAGAAAATTATATTAGTAATATGATTTTTAATTGTAATTTTTCACGACATTTAATTTATTTTTGACTTATAATTTGATTATGATTTATTCTTATATAACTATAATACTTAGGTATGTAAGTAATTAGTTTTACTTCATCAGTAAAATACCCGTTAATTATGTTGGCTTTTCTATTTCCCAATTAATGTTGAGTTCCTAAAATATTGTGATATTGTTTATGGACAAATTAGTGGGACCAAGAGCAACTGCATTACGGCTGACTGATGATCCCACCGGGCAGTGGGACCACGAGCCCGTTATATCGAGATACTGTACCACTAGTGGGATCACGAGTCGTAACTAAAAGAAAACTTTACCTGCTACTCTTGTTTGATTTTGCACGGGTATTTTTGTCAAATTTCATTTTTCAGTCATACTTATGAGTTACATAGGTACAAATGTTACATTGATATATAGGAGTATAATTATTTAGTCCTTACATAATTGTCCTTTTTTTAAAAATTGATTTAGTTGAATAGTAGAAACCCGCATTTTCCTGGAGTATTTATTATTTATTTATTACAAATGTTACATTGATATATATAGGAGTATAATTATTTAGTCCTTACATAATTGTCCTTTTTTTAAAAATTGTTTTAATTGAATAGTAGAAACCCGCATTTTCCTGGAGTATTTATTATTTATTTATTACAATTTTACACCTTACAAATATACATGAAAAATAATCCAACAACATCATTAAACACAAATACATATAGTCTACAGTAATCTCCCCTGCAAATACCAAAAAAACCCTATCCAATTCGGTTCAGCGAAACATTGAGGTTTTATCAATTATCTACAGGTATAGCGGATATAGAAAATAGAAACACAGTATGACTTAACTGCAGCAGAAAAGACAAGGATTTTAGTTATTATTCAATTTTTCTTTTTAACACGGTGCGGTAATAATGTCGCTACATCGTCGTCAGTTCGTCGGTCACGTCTGACTAACCCTAAATATTATAAGATAGATAAAATGGGCAAGTATTTTCAACAAAGTGCATAAATGGTTTCAACTCGTACAAAATCAGCGTTCCTGCCGAGTACCAACAAATATTCCTCAGTGCGGACTTCTGGCCTGAAGGGGTGGTTTTTCGTCGGTATTGAGAGGAGACGAGGAAAAAACTGTCATCATCTCAAGCTGCACCAAAATGAACTCTTTTTACTTATATAATCTTATGTATGTTAGTCTATAAGGTATCTTATCTTATGATAAGGGGCCGAGAATAACCCAGCGGCACTTCGAGCCGTGAGGATCTTTTGTGCCTACCCCATTTTACACACTGGTCATCTCAGTGTGCAGGTTTCCTCACGATGTTTTCCTTCAACGTACATTTACCGACTGCTCTAGTCGGTAAATGTACGTAAGTCTTCGAAAAATACGAAAAACTCATTGGTACATGGCACTGCACGGTTTCGAACCCGGACATCCCGCATGGGAGTCCGGTGTCCTAGCCACCGACGCTCTGGTCTATAAGGTATATTATTATATCTATGGGCATTTCGTATAGTTGCTATATGATATATAATTTGTTGCCTGAAAATAAAGAATTTATTATTATAAATATACTAAAAATAAATATAGCTTGAAGAACGAAAAATTGCGGCTATCTATATATATTATCTATATCAAGTAGAAACTAGATTAAAAGCTGTAAAAGCTCAAAGACTTGCACAATGGGCAGAGCGGTGGAGCGTGCATATCTGGTTGTTCCGAGTACGGCGTTTGAACGATAAATATTACACGATGACCCACTGTGCATGCACTGTGCTGTGAATGGCTTTTCGCTTTGTTTCCGAGAGGGTTCAGTGCATGTGCATGAATGGAAACAGGTCTAGCTAGTGGGGCATACTTTACCTAGCTTTGTAGCTAGGGAGGGGGAGGCCAGAATAAACGTAAAGTAAAGTAAAGTTAGAAGTCTGGAAGCGCTCGGTAATATTATGCCTCTACTGTGAACTACCATCCACACACATAATACCATGTAAATACACCCGCACCATGCCATTACACTCCCACACACTCAGTACCTCACATACACACTAATATCCTCATTCTTACAAAAAACACATTCATACAACACAACACGCACACACTGTTGCTTTCTTCGTCCGTGCAGTCACTGAAGGGCCAGCTGAAAATCAGCGCTGTGGCTTGCCTCAGCATTATGCTGAGCTGGTGTACCCTTTTTGGCACTGTACCACACCAGATGTTCTGTGCTGCATGTATTAAACTTTGTATACTTCTGTATTCTGTCTTCTGGTGTTTACAGCGCTAAATAAACGATTTCAATTTCAATTTTTATAGTGGAAATGATGAGAGGATTCTCTCTCTAGAATCGGTTCGAGGATCTTTATCTGGGCTCTAACTCTTGTATTTTTAAGAAATTTTCTTTTTCAGACAATAAAAACTTTCTTTAATTACATAAAGAAAATATAATATAATATAACACTAAAATAATACTGAAGCTAAAACTAAACTAAGGTTAAGAAAGCTAAAGATAAAAAAATTAGGTTAAGTCCCCCACATCCGGCAGTGTACTAAGCTAATCCGCTGGGCCAAATAGGAGACAGATCTTGGGTCTTTTGACGCGTCGACCAGGCGCTTTGCGAGGTCCTTGAAGACGCGGTGCGCTCCCGGGCACCAGGGTCCCAATGTTTCAACCCCAAACGGCTCAAATATGTATGATTCACCCAGATTAGTATATTTGCGCCGTTTTATTTAATTACAAAATCTATTGTAATGATGATTGTGTCTGTTTTCATTTCATTTAAGTGTGTGTAGCCATATCAATGCAGATTTAGATTCAGATTAATTTAATTGTCCAGAATGTAGGTACATAATTACAAGATGATATTTTCTAAACAAAGAGCCGATACATTCTACTCAACAATGAGCATGCAAATATAAAAAACAGCGCTCGCAATCGCAAAGAAATCCGACCTCCTAAGGATGTTATAGGTAAAGATTGAGGGAGTGTGAAATGAAAGGGACTTGAAGGAATAAACGAATAGCAGTATTCCAATAGAAAACGCGAATTTGAATTCAAGTTCGTCATGTATTTCACCTCTATACGAGGCATTGTCAGGGCAAGAGGACATAAAAATTTTTGCGCTTGATTTTTTTTCTTCTGTCAAGAGCAGAGTTGCTCCTAAAATGGATTTCCGAAAAGTAATGCCTGATCCCATCAACTATCTTCCTAAATTGTTTTTGTTTCGCAAAAGCTAAGAGCCTGCTTCTGATTACATTGTCTGCGACTGTTTATACAAGACTACAACTTTAACCACCAATTTAATTAACTTTGCTACAATTTCGGCACGCCCCCCTGGCATGGGAGTTGCATGCGGTGCCGGGGGGGGGGGGGGGGGGGACCATTGACGCGCATCTCTCAATGGCACGGAACTGGGTCACCACCGAGTGACGTCACGAATGGCCTACATACGCCGGGCGTAGCCGGTGCTTGCTGGAAACGGAACGAAACGAAGCTTTTTTGCAAGACCAAGGAGTTCTAAATATAGAACGGTTTGGGAAAGGTGTGCGTGATAGAGGATTAGCGAACCTACGCGAAACTAATTGAAATCTTGCGAGGGGTTCCTAGTCGGATGTAGATATTCAATAGCTAAGTGGGAAAGGAGATACAGGCTGACTAATGTTAGTCTTTCCCCATTTAGTAGGTAAATGATGGTAGAGTCAGCCTGGGGTGGTACTTCGCAAAGCAGCAATGCAAGCACATCGCTGTGTTTCGATTTGAAGGATAAGAGAGAGCGTGTTTTCTAGGCACTGCTAACCTTCAGGACTTAGTCGGAGTGCCTCATGTGCCGGTAATTACGCTGACTATCTTACTCTTTAAATCGAAACACAGCAAAGCAAGCATTACTGTTTTGCGGTAGAAATAAGTAAAATGGTGGTAACTCCATATGCACAGAGTCATATCACCTTGTATTAGGAAATGTTCATTGTAAATAATAATATCTCTAGTAGAATACCTACCTAGCTATGTGACTATAGATATCATTCATTATACATGTATGGTAAACTGAATGGAACCTTTATTCTCTCTGCATATATGGAGCTAGTCATATACGGCTGCGGACTGTCCCACATTTAGTTCAATAGGTAATGGACTGAACCCGGCCAAAATTAGATACGCATGGCTAGGGAAATTAATTAATTTTAATGCGATATACGTCATGTTTTGAATCTACAAGTGTACTATTTATAAAAACAAGGTGTAATTCATATAGTCCGGCGGTTAGTGGCCTTATTTCAGCCTGACCTTGCAGATTGGCGTACTGGGTCTACTTTTAAGATGTGTTGCCACGGTGGAAACGCACTCGGCCGCCATCTTGAAAAATATGTCACTTATTTCATTTTTTTACAAATTGTACGATAATGGTTAGAGATAAGATAAAACAGTCTATGGTGGATTTGGTTCGTAATAAATTATCTACAAAATGGTCATACATTATTTTTTTATGCTATGAATAGTTTAAAAGTTATAACTAGTCAATTGATTTTTCAATTTGGCATAGAGCAGAATTTTGCTTTTTAATCCTAAATTGTGCAAGAAATAAGCAAAAACCGAAAAGGTTGTCAAAGAGCGAATTAGTTTGTATATCTTGTTTCTTAAATCAAGCCCTTATTTATTTTCATAGGTGTAATAGTTTCCGAGTTATTATGATAAAGTCCTCCCCTAGTATTTACGTCTAATTAGGTACTCTATATATAAAAAGAAATTCAATTGACGAACATTCGGGGTTATTTATGTAATAAAAATATAAATTTCATATAAAAATTTAATATAATAAAGAAAAAAAGAAAAAAATGTCAAAGTCGAAAAACCACCCCTTCAGGTCAGAAGTCCGCGCTGAGGAATATTTGTTTGATCGTGTCGTATAAATCTGGTTTCCGGAAATAAAGAATAAGAGGACGTGGGTGGACGCAACGAAAGGAAAGTCTAAAGGATCAGTTAATAAAGCGGAAATCGATTGATCGTTGACATTTCAATGCAAGTACCTTATGTAATAAATCATGAGCACACAGAGTCAAAGAGGGACCAGGGACCGGCCGCCCCGGGCAATCGCCCCCTACGCCCTTAGGAGAATACGTCACTGTACGCAGTGGAATACAGGAATAGATGTGTCAGTCCAGTGATACGAGACAGTCGCGGCCATTATTGGAACAATAGGCAAATACGAGCAAATACGGCAAATACGCTGCTTCGTCAGTTTTTAGGGATCCGTACCCCGAATCCCCTTGACCCAAACCAGAATATCGACTTTAAAATTTCATAGAATCATGTTTTAGGGCTCATACAAGTAAAAGGGGGCGATAAAAACATGGTATGAGGTATCTTTAGAGCTCATCGAGTAGAATACGAATATTTTTTAATTTTTTTTTCGTAACGAAATACATAAGCGCTCGTCAAAATTGACAATTTTAGACCATTTTTGTTACCTTGTATCTATCTCAAGTACGGTATTACACTAGGGAAAAAAACCCTAAAACGTTTTTTCGCTCACTATTTACAAATAGTTGATATAGTACGTGTATATAGCGAGGCCCGACACGCACTTGGTAGTTTTTTTTACGCCCACTGCCATTGAACACCTACAGAGTCAATCGATTTATGTCTGTTGTAGGCGGATGGTGAAAAGCACTTCTTGAACTAAGTACCAACTTATAATATACCTTATTTTCTACCTGGAATTGACACATCGTAAAGTGAGATCAAAATAAACCAAATAGAGATGTTTACACACTTTTTATTTATCTATTTGAAATAAACTTTCCTTAACAGTCGATGTAAAAATATATCCATAGTACCTAGTTTCCAAAATATTTTTTGTTTAATAAATAATGTTCTATATAATGTGTCTACAACAACAACAAAAAACATTATAAATAAATTGTTACTGGCAAGAAAAAATCTAAACAAAAAAAGTTTCCAAAATTATAGGTTAGACAAAGACAACGCTAGCAAGAAGTGACGTAATATGCGGCTAGCACTCTCCGTAAGAAATACCAAAAACAACTTTAAAACTTTTAACTTTTAACCGATTCTGTTTATGTTTGCAGGAATATTTTTCTGATTTTATATTTTTTTAATTTAATTAAAGAATATCAACAATTCAAAATGAGTTACGACCATCAACCTCTCCACGCGATCCTGGAACGATCTAAGCGATCCTAGAAATAGAACATAGTCTGGGACTAATAGCTTTTCTTAGTATTTTATAATACCTAATATAAAAAATTACGCAAGCATTGGAAAATGTGTTTTTATTACGCAGTTCCACAAGAACCTAGTTTAAATTAATCCCATCAATGCCGTTATGATTACGCCCACTCACGAGTATTGTAGCGTAAATTTTAACTGTTACGAAGAAAGTATTACGCAGTTACTTAAATAACAAAATGAGAAATCGGTGGCTAATATAAATACGTAAGACTCCTCCCACACAACTCAAGGCATCGAATCGGAATGGAAATACAGAAACTCCGTACTACTAGGACACCTTACTACGTCACAGCTCTATAAAGAGATTTTTTTATTGTACTCGTATAACGAGTGCAGACAAGCTTGAATCTTGATGGTAAATGGTCACCGTCCCTTAGAGTCACCTCACTAAAAATTCAAGTAAAGCTTTGCGTCAGAAGTATGTAAAAGGTTATTTAACAGTTTAACCCAATTTTAATTCGGTTAACATTAATACTTCTGACGCAAAGCTTTACTTGAATTTTTAGTGAGGTGACTATAAGCGACGGTGACCATTTACCATCAAGATTCAAGCTCGTCTGCACTCGTTATACGAGTACAATAAAACATTCTCTTTATAGAGCTATGACGTAGAAATTAGAAAAGGTGGAGGTCTACATGCCATCCTAGGCTGAGGAAATATCTTCAAATTATATCAAAGATTTTCGAATAAGTTCTAAGTTTGATCTAATAGGAGATAATCCTGCAATGTTTTACCACTAGAGGCGCCACTAGCACAGTTACAAACATTCAAAAATACGACGTACGTGAACGACTTAAACATGATTGTTCTATACATAAGAAAACCTAAACTTATCGCTTTCAATGACAATAATTTGAAAAATAAATAATGATTATTTTGAATTAACTTTAAATTAGCACATAAAACCAAATATCAACATGTAGATACGTACTATTCCATCAAATTCCTTCAGACTCGCGCCACGCTGTTTTAACAGATTTTTAGGTTTGCTATTTTGAAATGGTCATATGATGCCATGATATCATCACAATTTTACTATAGCTTTGAGAAATCAAATTAAATTAATCCAAATAACGAGAAATATGTGACATCTTCAAAAATGACGTTTCGTTTTGCTTTTCTGTTTACGGAGTGTGCTCGTGGCTCCATCTACGGAACGTGTGGAAACTGGCAGGCAAGTTTAGGTTTTTTATATATAAATCTTATCTTATCTAAAAAATAATCTTTATTGAAAACTTCACAAATTAGTAAATCGAACAATACCCTGACTCCCAAACTAGGCGAACCTGTATCTTGGGAGACAGTGCTTTCCCAAAAAGAAGGTATTCAATAACGGTCAGCATTCATCCCATAGACAACTAGATAGTTATCCATGGGACAAATACCGCCCCCTACTGAACACCAAGCAATAATAGTCACAAATTACAATTTATTATAATATAATATATAAAAAATTTAATTATTATTTTATACCCGAATACGTATATGATGTGTCTTCCATTGACTTTGGTGCCGAATAAAACGTGTTTCTACAATATCTAGAGTTTATTTGGTATGGCGACCGTAACAGTACTGCTCAGTATTACCAAATAAACTGGAAATATTGTAGAAACACGTTTTTATTGGACACCAAAGACAATGAAAATGTAAATGAAAAGTTTATTCACAAGGCACAAAAATAGGACCTCCGACTTACAAACTCGAAACCTGTATCTTGGAAGTCGGGACTCCGTCGCACTTTCCGTACAAGCATATTACAATTTATAACATTACATTAGTGTAACTGTATACTACCTAAAAGGAATTTGGTACAAGTTCCTGATAATAGGAAAGATAATGTTTAAGAGTGTGTGAAGCTGGGTGTGTGTTAGGTTAGAATGGAAAGACATTTCAAGAAACAAAACAAAATCTATAAAAAACCTAAACTTGCCTCCCAGTTTCCACAGCTTTGCGTTTTATGTCCTATTCTTGCATCATAGAAGCTGTTCATTTGCTTTTTCTCCCTACTCCTCAGGAAGACAGCTCAACAATACGAGTACATGCTTGTCCATTGCCACGTTATCAGCGCCATGTCTCCTCACAACGCTACCTGCGTCGGAACAGCGGACAGCCATTGTCTCTGCTTTGTCTGTTCCGAGCCACGTCTCTTTGTGTTCGCATCAAGTCCGCGTCGAGATAGTGTTCGTGTTCACGTCGCCGTGTCGGAATCGTGTCATTGTGAATACTGTGAACACTGAACACTTGTGTTCAGGAAGTGTGGATGTGGGCGCGTATGCATAGTGCAGTCGCTATTTAAAACTTGAGTTCGTTGAATACCGAAGTTAAATTGCCACCTAGTTACGTTAGTAGCTTTCAGCTTGTGAGAATAGACTTAACTAGTTTATGAAAATGTCACTGGTCTGGAAATGTTTCCTTTTTACTTGTTGCGTAGGTGTTGGAAGGAAAAATAGTAGATTGTCTACCTAGTGCGGGAAGAACCAAATTGTCGCTACGAGTCTTATTTTGCAACACGAGCTGTAGGCGAGTGTGGCGGAGCCAACAGTGCGACACGTAGTCTTTTTCGCACGTGATAGATAGGATTTTTTTTGTTACAAATATAAATTACTAAAAAGATAGCAGTCCATATCGTTAATGACCATACAGAGTGAGCGTTCTATATCATTCTCAGTGCGGGACCGTAGCACTTCGGGCACAGTTTTCAGTTAATAAATAGGCCTATTTTTGAGCAGGTGCAACAAAATAGTAGATTGTATCATTAGGGACCAAAATAGTATATTTACGGCGAGGGCGTTATGTTGCATCCAGAGCAAGCGAAGGATTCAATGTACGTCGCCTGAGATGGAAATAATATTGGTGCCGAGTAGAGTACACTCTGCTTTTCTATGAGGAAGCTTTTCTATGAGGAGCTCTATGAGGAAAACAAATATGAGGCGCTTTCAAAAACAACTCATGAATATATTTATATAAAATGGTATTATAATGTAATTACTTATTGGACAAAGCAAAAGCAACATAACTAAATATACATTTTTACTTCACACCTACTACGTTTTTTCATATGATGAAATAGGTTTCCAAATATATTTCCTGGGATTTAATGGGTAATAGATTATGTATCACGTAATTCGCATCAGTTTTAATACATTCCGGTGTTAATATTTCGCTTTCACTTCTGGATGAATTCATTTTTTGCGAGATTATTTGGTCACTATAAAATCACCGTGAACACAAGATGTGGTTCCGCCATATCATTTGTTTGTTTTTTAATACCGCGCCAGCCATGACCTTTTTCATACAATATTTTGAATATCTCCATCTCTTAATCTCCATCTCTCAATATTTCCATCTCTTTGGTCGCGGTGCATTAGGAACAATATTCATGTCCCAAATTCAAATCTCTTTTCTTCCCTGTTTGAAAGTCTCTTACAGAAATGACCTACTTTGCGTACTATTTGAAGACCCAATGAACGTTTTTCGAATAGGTGGGATAAAACATAGTTATCACACTTTTTACGTGTTAGTAAAAAAACTCCTTTCGATACAATTGTTGTACTTAGTAATAAATACATACTTAAATCAAAGATTAAATATTATAATATTTTATTTTACGACTGAGAGAGCGCTCAGGTGACCCCCGCGCCGAGTCGTACCTGGTGCAGCGCATCTCGCTGGCTATTCAGCGTGGAAACGCTGCCAGCGTGATGGGCACCTTCCCGCCGGGTGCGACTCGGGGCGGTTTATTAGATTAAGGATTTTGACCCATATAATATGTTTATATTATATTCTAAGATTATATTTTAAGATTATAAAATAAATGACTACTTATATTTTATTATTATTACATTCGATATTCAGTATTAGTGCCGGGCCGCGGCGGCGAGGCGATCGTAGAACTTGCTACGACAATGCTACGCGGACCTTGCTACGCGTCGAAATTGAACCGTTTCAACGTTGTTTTAGGCAGCGAATAATGTCGCTGGTTTTAGGTAATAATTAAAATATGCAAAACTATTTCATCGCAGAAATCGGACTAGGGTGAATTTCAAAATCTTTGCATTTCATAGTTTTTAAAAAATAAATATTTTAATTGCCAAAAACGAGTATATCTAATCTATGCTTGCATGTCTGTGTTTCGGTTTGAAGGGTAAGAGAGCCAGCGTAATTTCCGGCACATGAGGCAATCCATCTTAGTCCTCAAGGCTAGCAGCGCATCAAAAACCCTCTAATATTAATAAAGTGAGGTGAGATGTCTATGGGCGATGGTGACCACTTACCATCAGGTGGGCCGTTTCTCTCATTATTTAATATAATAAAATAATTTAAAAAAATCATATTACAGGAATTGCTTAATTTAAGGTCTTAGTTACTCTTGTGTCGTAGCAACTGGTGTCTAAACTAAAATCTGAAGATTCTGCAATATAGTCACCATTTTAATTATTGTTTTTTAAAAATTATATTATTAGGTTTCCTGGAAGAGATCGCTCTTAGCGATAAGGCCGCCTAAATTGTACTTCACTATTTCCTTTTCTATCTCATGTTTGTAACATGTATTGCCACGGGTTTAATAAGATTTACGACATTATTTAGCGGCTTAATTCGTCACCAAAGCAAAATATTCACTGGTTTTTATTTATGGTACACGTATACGTTTCTAGTTATTCAAACATAGTGGCTATAATCGTAAATATATGTATATACGAGTCTATATTTATACATTTGATTCTTTTTATTTACATAAAATCTGTTTGGTTCATGAGTTATACGAATATTTTACTGCATGTTGATGCCGAAAAATTTTTTGTAAACGCCATAATATGAAATAAAAACAAAGATTTACTTTTATCAGTTTTATGGTATAATTTACTAGTTTTCATGACATAGTGGCTAGTAATCTTGTTAACGTTTTTTATACTTACAAACCTTTTCGTTTAAAATTCTTTACACCTCTTTATTTTTGGGTTCATGCTGAAATAAAATGTTTAAAAAAATATATTTTGTGGTCAAAAAGAATTTATAACATAACGGCTACTCATTTAACTTTCCAACGATGTTCCTTCTTCTTTATCTGTGAATGGAAAAGTTTTGCCTTCCCCATTTCATAAACTGGTTATCTCGCGATATCATTACTTCACCGTTAGAGCAGTTGGTAAATGTAAAAGTGTATTTTACGATTTACAAAAATGACTATTGATTAGACTTTAAATTATTTAATACCTGAAGATGTGTAAACGAAACCGGTCGTAATTAATAAAATACAGTAAAAACCTGTGAAACAGTATCGGTATTTAATAATATACAGTAAAAACCTGTGAAACAGTATCGGTATTTAATAATATACAGTAAAAACCTGTGAAACAGTATTAATATACTGTTTCACAGGTTTTTACTGTATTTTATTAATTACGACCGGTTTCGTTTACACATCTTTTATTATTAGATTTTTTATTATTTATATAGGTATTTGTTTATAAAGATGAAGATGTGTAAACGAAACCGGTCGTAATTACTAAAATACAGTAAAAACCTGTGAAACAGTATCGGTAATTAATAAAATACAGTAAAAACCTGTGAAACAGTATTAATATACTGTTTCACAGGTTTTTACTGTATTTTATTAATTACGACCGGTTTCGTTTACACATCTTCAGGTATTTGTTTATAAAGATGAAGATGTGTAAACGAAACCGGTCGTAATTAATAAAATACAGTAAAAACCTGTGAATTTTAAGTCTAATCATGTACTACAAGTTTCACCAAATACCAACAACCGCAAGTATTAACCATTTAAATGACTATTATTTTTATGACTATTATTTATTATTTTCCTAGTTTTTTTCAGGGATCCGTACCCCGAAGGGGAAGTCTGTCTGTCACGCGAGTCTAGTGCCTAAACGGTATAAGGTACATACAGACTTCAATTTTTTACATAAGATGTATTTGCTTGGCCCAAATCCGAATCTCGATCTTAAAATTTTGTAAGATGTTTTTTAGAGAGAGTACCATACAAGAAAAGGGGGTAATTTAAAAAAAAATCCTACAATACCCCACAAGAGTGGGGTATTGTTTTTTAGAGCTCATTGAGTAGAGTATGAATATATTTTTATTATTTTCTGTCGTAGAGACATAACGACGTAAAGCGCTCGTCAAAGTTGTTTTAGACCACTTTTGTTAGATCTATCTCACGAACGGTATTATCTCGGAACTTGAAAATTGGCAAAAGTATTGGTCATATCTCTATTTCAACAACAAATACCTACTAAAACTTGATACGTCTGTAATACTCCTAGTTTATAAGTTGCGAGCAAAACAGTAAAAGTTTTTTTCACTTGTTACTTACAAAAATAGTCCTGGCGAGGCCCGACTCACACTTGGCCGGTTTTTTATTTACGTATAAAATCTTTTTGTTCCTATTTCTAGTCTTTTTATTTTACGGGACACTGGCATCTCGATACCAAAATGAAATTTAAGAAGAAACAAAATTTTATTTTTTTGTTGCTTGTTTGCTTGTCGTATGTAGTGGCCAACCTATTTGTCAGAGTTCAGGCCGCCCATTTTTTTGTTGAAATGGCATATGTTTTTTTACCAGTGACCAGTAATTGCCACTTTGTTTTTTAAATGGAAACTTCATATTTTATTTATTTATTATTAGAATAATTTATAAAATGTAATAAGTACTTATTTAAGTTTTGTTAAATAATAATTTCAATTGTGTGTCTCAAACGTTATTTAAGATTTATTTTTAAGACATTTCTTAGGTATTTTACGTATAATTTTAGTTGCATACGTTTGTAACCACAAAAACTATGGACAAAATCATGGAAGTTTACTACAAGACATCTTAGATATTTTATGACGAACGTAAAGACTGGATACAAGGGTAAATAACAGTATACGAGTATTCTGATGGGAAGGATGGCCTGGGTTGGTATCACCCTCTTATCTATTTCTGCCGTGAAGCAGAAATGCTTGCATTTCTGTGTTTCGGTTTGAAGGGTAAAAGAGCCAGCGTAATTTCCGGCACATGGGGCAATCCATCTTAGTACTCAAGGTTATCAAAAACCCCTTTAATAATAATACAGTGCGGTGAGCTATGGGCCATCAAGTGGCCCGTTTGCTCGTCTGCTCTCCATTTAATAAAAAAAAGAATAGTATAGAAGTGTCTTATTTCAAGCATATTTTAATAATTTCCTTTGCATTTTCTAACCGTATATGAGTTAGTACCTATAGTTTTATTTCATGCGTATTAAAAGAGATTGGGCGGATCCCATACAAGATTGGACCCAATTTTTTTTTCTTTTCGTTTCCAACCATACATAGTGCATTTGATAGATCTCTCTTAGAACTATATTTTATATTAGGGAGCAAACACCCTAAGTCGTATGGAACAGAAGTGTTATTTAGTTACTGGGGAAACAAAATAAATAGAATTAGATCACTTAGTAAGAAGACGTTTCTGGTTTCTAGCTCCTATCCTACACGACTTAGGATGTTTCTTCCATAATGAAAGATGTAGTCCTCGGTGAGATCAATCAAATGAGCCATGTTTGGTTAGAGGTGAAGCCGTGGGTCCAAAAGCGGCAAATCTCCTTTCGGAAAATTAATTTATCTTAGCACCATCTGGGCAGATCCCCCTCGTACCTTTTCAAAGAACCTATAGAGTGATATATAAGTATTTCGTAAAACTAAGTTCTATTTGTGGAGTAGCGTATAAACGTGACTAAAACATCATCTGCACTGCAACAGTTATCCTGTTCTACAACATAATATTCGATTCGATGACATGGCCGCGAAACCGCGATAGTATGAGGAAATATGCAGGAAAACATCAATTTATTTCACTTACGTTCTAACTATAATATGGTTACCATTAATTACGTCAGTATTGTAGTACTCTGTGTCATTAATAAACTTTCGCTAACTATGATTTACCTACCTTCCGATCAAAAGAGCGGTGTTATTAGTTTATAAGTCTGTCTGTAGCCGATGGTCTAATTTGGACACGATTATTTTTAAAACAGATATTTTTTTTGTGACAGGTCTTTGCATGTCTGCGGTTTCCTAGATCTTGGAATAATACTAGACATTAAATGCAAGTATTTTCTAAACTAAGTGTATGTTTTTTGTTCAGGCGTTATGAATTGGTGCAATTTACTAAATTACAGATGTGAAAAGATCTAGAATATAGATTTTCTTCCTGTGATCGTTATTTCTGTAAATTACAACTGCGTATTCGAGACATTTCAACGGTTACAGATTATCGATCGTGAAACTTCACACATATCTATCAAAACTCCTAGACGCTAGCAAAACCACTCTGAAACTGATCAACTATGCCCAAAACAGCCTAAAGCCACACCAGCGAAACAGCGGGAACACCCTCCGGTGAGAGTTCTGGACCAAAACAAAATGCGTAAAAACAAGATGTCCTCTCGAGGTGTCGACTCGGCGCCGACCGCGGCGGCCAGACCGTCACTTACCACTAGCTGTGACCAGCCCGGCCCTGACCCTCGCACGCACTATCAGACCTGGCACCGGGCTCCAGCGCAGGATGCAACCCTCGCCCGCCGCGCCCCGCCCCGCTAGGAAAAAACCTCTCACAAAACAGATCGATCGATATGCTCGGCGAAATTCACTCGCTCGAATACACTTTCAGGTGATCTAGAGCCTTCGATGCTCTACCAGTTTACGCTCCGTCCGATTCAAGGTTTCGGGAGACACTTATATCACGGAAACATTTCGAGGGTCCTCGAGATTTGCAGGGCAGATCGATCTGTTCTTGCGTAGATTGGAGCACGTGATCTTGGACAGGGGGCGGTCCTGGTCGTGCCGGGCGCGAGGGTGCGGGGGCGAGGGGCGGGTTGCATAACGCTGGTCGTGCGGCGCGCGTGGCGGCGGCGGCGGGCCGGTATCGACGCGCGCGGGGCGCATGCGCGGCGCGTACCTTCGCAGCCGTAGCCCTGCCCGATGAGGCCCCACAGCAAGTCGGAGCAGTGGTGGCAGTAGGTGGGCTTGTGGAAGGTCTTCTTTGCGAATGAGTGTGTGGTGTGGGGCGCGGGCGCGGCCTGCGCCATGGCGGGCGCGGTGGCCGGGCCGGGCGGGCGCGCTACTCATGCCGCGGCGCAGCGGGGCGCGCCGCGCTCTCCGAGCGGCTGTCGCGGCCCACCATCGCGGCGCGTCTGCCGCCCGCCTGCCGCCCGCCTGCCGCCCGCCGCCGCCCCGTCCCGCGCCCGCCGCCCGCCGCCCGCCGCGCACGCGTGCCGCCCAAGCCTGCAGGACTGACTTCGCTCCAGCGCCACTTCTATTCCCGATCGATTTTTTTATTGTATAAGGGGAGCCGACGACATACACTACATCAGCAGCATGGCTTCCATAGTCAACTGTTAGATGAGGCTTCTCCTAAGCATGATCTTCGACCGGTTCTACTAACCCACCTCTCCCAATGTCGCCCCTTGAAACCTGCCAATCAGGGCCATGACCCCCATTTAAAAAGAAACTACTAAAACATTACTAAATAATTAATTTAATCATTTTGAAAAAGCACACTCGTAGCTCGTTGAAGTCTTTTATATAAAAGTTAATACTCATATAAAAGACATCAACGAAAGTAAAGGTTTTCTTGTATTAAAAAGGGGTTTATGCAAAACGTCTATTGGAGTATAACGTCTAACTAACCACCAGTCAGAGTAGTTTTACAGAAAGCGATTGTGGTAAGTTGCAGGTGTACGAGTAAGTAACAACTTTCTGACCTCCATTGTACCGTACCTATCGACTTAAAATCGGTGTTGCAAAAATTGTAGCACAGAAAAACCCCTTAGTAAAACACTGTAGTTTGTGACTCGTTTCAATAATCCTACATTTGTTCTATTTTCCTAAATAATGGTTTATTTTAACTGTTTTAATTTTCCTTTTGATTGACTCTTTAGTGATTTCATAAGCGATTAACAACTGCTACTTCTATCATTTTCACGTTTTTCGTATGTCACTATATAAGTATCGGTCCACTCCTAAATTTTAAGTGTTCGCGTGGTGTTAGCAGAATACGATTTGTAGTTAAAATTGGATCGATACGAAAACGTAATCGATACTTAATAGAACGACAAACGTCGTAAAACTCCTGATTCTTAGGGCTCACAAATCCACCACTTTACTATGGTTTAACTCTACATTTCCGCTCTAATGAAGCTGCTGAACCTTTCAATTATAGCCTGAAATTCTCTTACAAATCCAAATTTCAATTGGTAATCCTTCGCTGTAAGTAAGTAAGTAATACGTTTATTTCACACACAGCAATTACCGAAACAGTTATAATTATAATAAAATAATTATGTAGTCAAAGGTAAACATATTGAAATCATGTCTGATGGTCTGCTGTTATTGTGAAAAGGGCCTCAACTCAAGCTGAGTTGCCTGAATTGCTGCAGACAAAAATGCCTACAGCACTGGTATTCATTTTAATTTATCCCCATATCCCCATCCCCATATTAGTATGGGGAAGGGATATTACTAACCCAAAACCAGTAAAATCTCCAAACTGCACGTCGCTCCGAGGCCACGGCGCACGTCGGCGCGTGCGCGAGGCCGCCCACCAATCGAAAAAGCTCTTGTTTACAATATTTAAGAGGCGCAGCATCCGACAACCGACCGTCAGACGCCACTGGTTATGACCGCTGCTTGCGCTATGGACAACACAACACCTACTGAGATTACTCTAATTGAAAAAAAAAACCAATTAACCACGAGATCCCCTTACATTTTCCCGATCTGGAAAGGTCACCATGGTCCTAAACAATGGAGCACAAACTCGACCCACCTAACTGTTACCGTTCCAAAGATCCGACATCAAAGATCTTGGAAACTCCTGATTCAGTTTTCATCAGAAGAGTTTTATGGCTCTCGACAAAATTATTTCTGAAACGAGTAACTCCGCGTTCAAATCGGATCATTTGTGGAGTTTGGACGCCACAGACAAACAAACATCCGCGTCAGACTTATATATACATACCTTCTTTTTTGGTCGGCGTTTAAAATTACACCAGATCAGCGCAGCATATTATAGCCTCTTAGTCAACTGTTATATGACCCCTCTTCCAAGGCAGATTTAAGCCCGATCTTCGGTCGCTTGAGAAGATTCTATGCTCACGATTGATTATTATTATAATCAGTGTAATCTTAATGACAGCATGACAACTTAAATGTACCTAGGGGTGGGCGCGCCTTCGTTCCTTCATAAACTTTACATTAACTAATGCAACTTATAAAAAAATTGCACGCCAAGCTACTGGTGAAATACGCTGAACACTTAAAATTCTATATTCATATTATCTAAAATCTGAACCGTATTTCACTTTATACTTTATTTTGCACACACATAAATCATAAAAGAAACAACAAGAAATTTGACGTACACAGGTAGAGCTTATCTCTAAAAAAGAGATTACTTCCAGCTAGACCTTTAACATAGAGATATTTAGAATGATAAGTAGACATACATACGTGTACATTATGTAAAACAAGAGAGGAAAAATATATGCAGATACTAATAAATTCTCAATACTTAACACAAGAACAAAATTGTACACGGATTTCTTGCAAATAAAAGTACTTTCATTTCATTAAATGAAGCAGCTACGTGTATACAACAGACCCATGAAGTCTTTGTAAATGAATGACACAATAATATGCTGATAAAATGATAAAGCTGATAGAGATGTGCTCAAAATCAAGTTTAACAAAGCGTGTCTCGAAATACGACTTATTTTTGCTGGTTGCTTAATGGTTGGTAGAACCATATTAACCAATAATGGCGGGATTGTAAAGACATTACATCGCCCATATTTCCGCATATAGGTACCTGCGGAGGCCTATATACAACAAAGGGTGCCCACACCGCCGCTAATCGCGTGGAAAATGTACACGGGTGGCTCGCCCCGAGCGCGGCTTTCGTCGGCTATATTTATACCGCGTTGTCACCGTACACCAGCAGGCGCTCACGCGGCTCCTGGCGCCTTTGACGTTAAAATAGCTGCTCAAATTCTGTAAAAACTGGTACCTTAGGGGATTTTAAGGGAGATATATGAACTAGACCTACTACTCTCACTCAACACGAGTGAGAGTAGTCGATCTAGTTCATATATCTCCCTTAAAATAGTACGAGTACCGAGTTTCCACACAAACGCTTACGAGTACGTTACAAGTAACGAGTATTTGTAACGTACTCGTAAGCGTTTGTTTGAAAATTTATTGGAAAATGTTTATTATGTTTGATATCAAAGAATAGTATAATGATGTTAATTAGGGTTTACTTTACACGCATAATGACCAATACGCAAAATGATGTATGGGTCGTTCTGCGTAATTAAAATTGGTCATTATGCGTGTAAACCCTAATTAGGTATTGATACCCATTTAAAATTACCTATCTTATGTAGGTATTCAAGTATGCGTAAGAAAAGGCACATTTGGAAACTTTCAATTTCCTCAGACATGCAGGTTTCCTTACAATGTTTTCATTCATCGTTAGAGAAGTCGGTGAATGTACGTAAGTCTTCAAAATCTTTTTCGTTTTTAGTACTATTATCCGATTTTAGTAGGTAACGGATGCCGATAATTATTTTCTGGATCTCTCCTGCAGCTTTTACCTACCTACGCTTTATGATCTAATTAAAAATCCCATAATCATAATGATAGTAACGCTATTTTTCGAAAACAGTAGATATACCTACCTACCTACTACTGGAGGAAAATATCGTCTGGAGATGAGGAATTTTCGAAGACACGTAACTGGACCCAAACAGTGTGGTGGTAGGTAGGTATTTTCGTGAAACTGGAGGCTCATTCTCAAGTTAAGTATTAAGATAAACTGCTGCAGTGGGCCGGACCAATTTGCTGCCCAATTTTTGTCTATAATTAGAAAGCATATTAACAAGTGGTAGATCCTGATGTGCGTGATCGCCTGGGGTGGTACCACACTCTTATCTATTTCTGCTGCCAAGCAGAAATGCTTGCGTCTCTGAGTTTCGGTTTGAAGGGTAAGAGAGCCAGCGTAATTACCGGTACACGAGGCACTCCATCCTTAAGGTTAGCAGCGCATAGAATACCATCAGGTATCTCGTTAGCTCGTCTGCTCTTTTTTTATTAAATAAAGAGAGCAGACGAGCAAACGGGCCACCTGATGGTAGTGGTCACCGTCGCTAATAGACATCTCACCTCACTGTATTAATGTTGGAGTGTTTTGATGCGCTGCTAACCTTGAGGACTAAGATGGAAGGCCTCATGTGCCGGAAATTACGCTGGCTCTCTTACCCTTCAAACCGAAACACAGAAATGCAAGCATTTCTGCTTCAGGACAGAAATAGATAAAAGGGTGGTACATTAAGATCTACCACTACAAGACTGGTGGAAGGCTCTCCTTATTTAATAAAAAAATCAGGTAGGAAGAGGATCGTTGCTCGGGGCAACCCATCTCGAAACAAAAAGGTTCAGGCAGTGTTCACTAAAAGATGGGCAATTTTGCCTTCATGCTTCCAATTATGGCATGAAGTTTTGAATTTTTGAAAACTGCTCATCTTGTTTGGACGCTGGCGTTATCGTACCTCTGCCCTTTGCAATCGCTTTTTATTTGAAGTGGTATTAAGAAAACGATCATAATAAGTGTGCTCATCATTACTTCGGCTTTATGAATGAAACACACGACACACTCAAATTCAATGGTTTCTACTAGGAATCCCAGTATCGTAGGTGAAGTTACAGAAAGTACTAAAGTTATTCAATAGATAGAGCTTCGCTGGAGAGTAAATCAGTGCCAAAACACTTTGCTGTAATAAATTAATCAGGCGTTTATGAACACAATGAACCTATTTATTATAATAGTAGTTTATGCAACTGTTACGTAATGATAGCCATTTTAAAACGGGCAATAACTTTTGAAACGAGGTACAGACGAGCACTACTGATAAAATATTTTATTTTAAGTGTTATTGATTGTGGTTTCATATTAAGCAAAGTAATGAATGGAAGTTGAAGTTGAAAAACAGATTTGAGGCATGCTTTAGCTAGAGATGCACCGGATAGGGGTTTTGCCGGATATCCGGCCGAATGGAAGGCGCTACAGATAAGTGACGCGCTTGCGTGAGCTCACGCGCTCACGTCACATACGTTTACTAAAATTGTCTGCTAATGTTGATTTTTAAATATTTTTCATAAAAAAGTAAAGAAAGTTTGTCTAGTGTCTAGACAGATAGATAAAAATTGTTTTGTTTCCAGTTTTTTTTTATTTTTACCAAAGTTATTGTAGCTTAATGAGACGTTAAATAAAGATATTCATTATTGCCTTGATTTTTGTTCAACTTGTGGTCTAAAATAAAATTTCCGACTCGGCCGGATACTATTCGGTATCAGACCGGATAGCAAAAATTTTCCGGATACCGAATACAAACAGGATAATATCCAGTGCATCTCTATGCTCTTACCTTTAGGCACATATTTATAATAGCATAACTCGTGAGAGACGTGAGTACATAATCCCCGAGGGGGTAAACAGAGGAACAACCTTCATCATAGGTACCTAGTTCCTACTTTTGGGCGTAAGATTTGGTGGACAAACGTAATAAGTGGCGAGCCTAACCTATGTATAATAAGTATAGTATATGGTAAGATAAGTAATAATGAGGTAGACCAGATTGAGCAGGATAATTTTTTCCTGATAAGATTTGTGGTTATCAGTTTGCAACTCTGCAACGTGCTGGACTCTACAGTACGTAGCACAATATCAGAAAAATGCAGCCAGAACTAGTTTGACCTTAGGGTGGTAAACATTTTCCGACCACGACTATATCTACATTACATAATATACTCGTAAGTAGAGTTATGGAAGCCCGTAAGTACCTAGTCTTTTATGCATTTTCTTTTAATTTCGTCTGTGTCATTATTATTTTTCTATATTTATGATAATATTCTTAAAGTTTTAAGTAACAACCTTGATCTATTTATTTTTTGCCTAAGTTTTAATCGAACAATCCAAAGCCAGCTTATGGGTTTATCTATTTTTTATTTCGCTACCAGTAGGTATTAGGATTAGCTAAATCATAAACGTTATCTTTGTGAAATCGAGTTTTTACAACAACCGCATTCAGTAACGAAAAGTGAGTGCCCGAGTTTAGTCAAACTTGTGAACGTACCTAGTGAATTTACATAATTATTCTGGATTTCTGAACGCATCGCGCTTGTGTCATTAGCTCCCTGCCCCCGTACGTCTCGTACACCCCTCCCGTCCGCCCGCGCTGACAAAAATTCCAAAAAAATGTTCGAAGATGAGCGACGAAAAACTTTTTTAGGCTTCGATTTTAGCACTCAAAGGGTAAGTTGAATTGAATTTAAATGTCTCCATCACATGCGTAAATATTTGACACAAGTTTCAGTAAAATCTTGTTGGTTTCCGTGATTTTTTTAGCAATGACTAATTAATTAACAGTGCTATGAATTTTAATTGGAATTTTGCACCATTGTGTTTCAATGGTGCAAAATTCATTTTTAACGGTACTCGATCAGAATTTGCGATCTCGTTGCAGTTAGGCTGCAAGCGAATATCCTTGGTAACCACTGTGTTTGGCACTGAACTTTGCCTAAAGGCAATGACCCTTGCCAATTATAAACATTTCCCCTCTTATCTTTATCATTAACCATACCCATGTTAAGTTTAGACAGTAAACATTGAATACACGCTTATAATTATGTAAGTTTTCCATGTTAAAAAGTTACATCACAAACTCATAGGTACTGAAAGTTAGAATATCAATCAACCAGTATGTATTTTGTCATAGTTATGTAGATTATTCTTAACTTATTTTTTTACATAGTTATTTCAATTCTGTTTCTAAATGCCTAACTAGAGAAACTTGGTTAAATAATAATTTCTAAACGTATCTGCAAATTTAAAAAAAAATCAAATGTTTCGTTGAATTTATTTTTAAAATAATAGGTACAGACAACCACAAGCCGTATACCATCTGTCAAAAACCTTTGATTAAATCTCAACCTGCGCATTAGGATACATTTCAGATTCTCAAATTTTGACGTTTTCGGTAGGTTGTCCTGTGGTCTACTGTACAATGAACTTTAAATAGTGAAATTTATTGTATCATTGATTTTAGCCACTTCACTATGATTTAATCAGGTACCTACTGCACTATTTACATTTGTAATTACAAGATTTTAAGTGTAAAGATAAGCCATTTGTAAAATGTATCAATAATCTTTTTTATCTGTTCTCAATGTAAGGCACGCTTACAAATGTTAAATACCAATATTGATTAAGATATTATATCGATACCAAGATTGATGTCAAATGTGGGTTTAGAGGCAAATAAAAAATTAAAATCGGGGATCGAAAGGGGTTATATAAGCAGTTATGGAACGGACACTATTTCAACTGTCAGGTAATGAATACCCCTTTTCGGGTAATTATTACCTGTTCTGGAATTTAATAAGAAAGAAAAAAATTATTTCCAAAAGTACACATACAAAAAATTAGGTACAGAAGATAATAATAATATTAATATAGTATAAAAATAAATAAACAAAAGTAATTAAGTTTGATGAAGGTGGTGTGCAACCCGGAAAAAGGGGACTGCTTCAGCCTGTTGCCGTAGCGGATATAGCACTGCGGCGCTTAAGCTTATGTTTTTATGTTTGCTGTATATACTATCAAGTTAAATAAACATTATACTTATAAGCTTATTAAAAAATATTCTCTTTTATTTGAAGGAAGGAAGCTGGCCGCTATCACCATTATCCAAGAAGTATAATTAGTTTAATATTATTTATGTGCAGTTGAAAGCTGTAGTGATCGGTGAGGACTATGGAGTGCTGCACGAAGCAGACGTGGAGTTTGATGTGGACCTGCCTGAGTTTAGGTAAGGAGGTACGAGAAGACAGTCTGTCGCAGGAAAAATCTTTAAAGTTAATGCTCTATTACAAGGGTACAATTTAAATAATGGTATCTTTCCATACATTATCTTATCTTATCTTTGGATGGGGGCTGGGGATCCCAGCGACACTTCGACCCATGGGGATCTTTTGTGTTCAACCCCTTGTACCTATCCCTTGACCACATCACCGAATATGTCATGCATGAGCAAGACTATGCGTCTTAGTGGGAAGGATTTGAATTCCCTTGGGTCCGGATAGGCAGAGCCTAGCAGACCCATCCTTTTTGCCGCGAAAGCGTCACATTCACATAGGAGTTGTGAAACGGTCTCCAGTTGTTCACCACAGGCTCTGCAAGATGTGCTGTCAGTCAGCTTCATCTTGTGTAGGTGGGCATTGGTGCTAAAGTGACCGGTGAAGGCACCGACCAGTAGACGTAGTTTCCATACATTGATGTCTACTTCTAAATAAGAGGGTCGTCGTTAAAAGTAAGTTGCAGTCTTGAACACATACCTGATCCTAAAAAATAGTGGTACAATACCAAAATCCCACTAATTTTTAAAATGTTTTTGACGTGAACACGTCTTTATAATCGGTATTCAGGACGGCAGGCGGCGTGGTGCGTGGCGAGCGGGGGGAGGTAACGGCGCCACCGTTGTTATGGGTGAAAGCTCTGGACATGGTGATGGATCGGCTCGTCGTGGCTGGCGTGGACTTCTCTAGCGTTGAGGCGCTCTCTGGCGCCGCACAGGTATAGTATTACAATGAATGCATATTATTGACACTTTGTGCCGTTATTCGGTAGAAATTATTTTACTTTACAGCACTTAGTTCTTTTTTTCTACTCAAATAGCCTTTTTCTACTCCCATTTCGTAATTTGTTCATAAATAAACCACAATCAATAACATAAAGATGTTCATTCGTCATGGTCGTGTGAAGGTAGTGTTTTAATGAAATATTAAATAATAGTTTTCGATTGGCTTATGTAATTTTTTTATTGTTTTATGGCACTGAATTAAATGCTGAATTAATGGACATATAACTGAACAACTTTCTCTATGGAACAACATTAAAATCGCGAAAAAAATATTTCCATACAAAAGCTCAATACCTAATTAATGAAACAGTTGGACTGTCTGAACACGCCCTTGCTATGAGGGTTTTTGTTACGGCCTGTATAGTGCTACAGCAACACATTATTTCCAGCAACACGGCTCCGTATGGTGGGCGAAGGGCTCAGAAGCGAAGCTGGCGAGCTTATCCCCAGATAGCTTCCTCCACACACAGCTGGCTACAGCCTTTGTGACTGACTCCCCTGTCTGGATGGATTCTAGTACCAGCGCAGACTGCCGAGCGCTGGAAGAAGCTGTGGGGGGAGCGGAGGTATGCCTTACAAACTTAGTTGTGTTCTCACTGTTGAGTGCACTGAGGTCTACATGCCATGATCCAGCATGTATGCAGATCAAGTGATGATTAGTGGATTTCAAACTTGCAGGTTTCAGATGATTGATTTAATCGTTTTAGTCCAAACAGTGATGTAAGCTGGAATGTTCTATGAATGAATACACTGTATCTACTTTGTTTTACACTTTCTATGTGTAATATAATGATTTTGGCAAGTTTACAGTGACTATACCATATTTTAGCACTGCCTATATTGTTTTAAATATCGTTTATTTTTCATGATTAAACCCGTTTGATGTCAATATCAACTAAGAAATAGAAAATCTATCTATCTATATCTATCATTCTATTTCTATATACCTAAATGTATGTGCCGATAAGGTCGAAGATGTATATAACACAGAATTTTGAAAGTACTGTCTCTTTTAAACGCTGCCGGGACACAAACGCCGAAACGAAGATATTTGACGACGGACTTGAAGATTAATTTGTGACTTTTGTACAGAGGACAACACGGGCTATAACTTATTTGCCATTCATACGAATGTAATGAAATCATTAAAAAAACTTGTTGCGTTCATGCTGTCATGGCGTGTTTGGCCTATTTTATTGTTTAAAAACGGTTTACAGTGGTTATTTTTTCGTAAAACTAGTGTATTTTACCTAAAAATTGTCCGTGTTAAGTGAACGTTATATAAGACAGTGAAATACTACAGATGGTGTGGATCCGGCAACCTAACCTCCAATTGCACTTGGAATGCAAGACACTAGGCATTCCTAGTGCACACGACTCTCCCTTAATCTCGACGTTGGTAAACTGTCTTTTTTTTCAAAACAGACGCCAAAACTGTCGGGTGATTTTCAAGATTCTAACACAGTCATTGGCTATTCATTAAAGAAAAAAAAATCTTATTGTGACTGGGTTTCTCAGAGTAAAGCTTGATGTGTCTTCCACTGGACAGAGTTTATCAAATAAACTGTAATTTCTCATTTCACCAGGAACTAGCGAAGATCACTGGCTCCCGCGCTTACGAACGGTTCACAGGTCCGCAAATCCGCAAGATGTTGCGGGATAAACCGCGCGCCTACCACGCGGCTGAGCGGATCTCCCTCATATCTTCGTTCGCGTGTTCTCTGTTCTTGGGCAAGATCGCGGCCATAGACCTGTCTGACGGCTCTGGAATGAATCTCCTCGATATTCACAGCAAGAAGTGGTGTCCTGAAGCTTTGAAGGTAAGCAATAGAATCACATTTATTGCCAAAAATATTTTACAAAAAAACACATTAGAATTTAATGTAGATGCAGATAGTTATCACGCAATATATGCATCCATCCTCCATCTAAGCAAATGCTGACATAATCGGGTACCAATTATGCAGCGCTGTTTTTTATTTCACCCCTTATCCCAAGCTGTTGTTAGTGGGAGCGTAAGTGTAGTGGGTAAAAAAAATAATTCAAAATCAAAAATCATTATTGTAATTTATTTATACTTATTATTTATTGTACTCCAAACCTTACCCACCATAAAAGTAGTCTAAACTGTCCTAAACCAAAGGTTGGCTGGAAGATATCCCTATGGGATAAGCCCGCCTTTGTACATATTTTAATGTTTTTTTTAATTTTCTGTGTATTTTTTTTTGTGTGCAATCTAGACTACAAACAAACAAAAAGATTAGCAATAATCTTATAGCGTGAGCGTGGAATTTCCGGTAACGACTAAACCCGGCTTTGACCCCAGTCTCACCTGGTGGTAAGTGACGATGAGGCCGAAGATTGAGCACACGGGCTTAGCAAGTACTGGCTCTTCTATAAACAATGCCGTAACACATCTACGCCGAAACAATATTTGACGACATACATCAAATACAATAAATTAAAATAAAAAAAGACTTATGAAAAGCCTTAGTCAAAAATGCCGCCCCGTGTCGACCCCGGCGCAAAGGTCCTCATGACGCTCGCGGCATTGCCACGCTGAATCGCCAACCTCTGCACCAAGAACGACCCGGAGCGGGGGTCACAGCGATGGCCGACCTCCCTGACAAAATGCTTTGCCTCCGCCCTAACAACCTGTCGTTTCAACCGCCAATGGGACAAAACCATCAAATCCATGTTTGTTGTGTATAATTTTACTCCATTCGTGACTCCTTCACCTGAAGGTTGGCTGGTAGAAATATCTAGAAGCGATAAGGTCGTCATTTGTAATTTCTTGTTACTTGTTTGTTTTTCTAAAGAAAGAAGAAAGAAAGAAAGATTATTTATTTGCGACACACATACAAACAATTAGGTACAGAAGATAAAAATAATATTAATCAAATATATTATAAAAATAAATAAACAAACAAAAGTAATTAAGTTTGATGGAGGTGGCGTGCAGCACCGGACAAAGGGGACTGCCTCAGCCTGTTGCCGGAGCGCTTTAGCACTGCGGCGCTGATTTTTTTCTATTTTTTTTTATTATATTTTATTTGGGTAGCTTACAGCCTTATTTACAAATTACATATACATATATAAAAACAATAGCCATTTATAAGCTTCCACAGTTATTGATCTGTACCTATATCTGTTTTTTTAGTGCAATAAAGCATATTGAATTTCTGTGTACCCTCTTTCCTTTTCCTTAAAGGCGTGCGGCGACGAAACTTTAGAAAGCAAGCTTGGCACCCCTGTACCCACTGGTACGGATCTGGGTGCCATATCCGGGTACTTCGTGGACCGGTACGGGTTCCGCTCCGACTGCAGCGTGGTGGCTTTTACTGGCGACAATTGTTCTGCGTTGGCTGGTGAGTTTGTACTATATTTCACTAAGATTCGGTTCGGAACATTTATATACTGTTTTTTTGTGTTTTTTCCTACTTTTTCCTGAATAGACCAACGCAGATCAACGCCAACTAGCGACGCCAATCGAAAAAAATATCATATTAATTAATTAAGGCATTTTAAAAAAGTGTATGGTATTAAGGTTCCACTTTTGACAGTTTCGCTTTTTGTTATTATTATTATTATTATTGATTAATGAGCAGGCAGCATTAAGCTGATGCGCCCATATCTAAGCTGGTGTATAGTTCATTCCCTTAATAGCACTTAGTCATTGTTCATAGTTAATGTTAGTTAATTAAGTCCACCACTACTTATGCACTGTTTAAAAACCTATCTAGTCTATTTTTGAAACTGTTGACCGAAGATGCATCCACGATTTCTTGCGGTAGCTTGTTCCATATTCTCACGACTCTGTTATTGAGAGAGTTATGGCCGACCAAGGTGTTTGACGGTGTTTCGTATTGTTTCAATATAAAACTATTTTTTTAAATTTCTTCTTCATTCGTGGAACCTTAATACCAGACACTATTTTACGCTACTGTGCACAATGCCTTGTCTTAATAAAAAAATTTAATAAGTCGAACTTGGCTGTATATTATTATGTTTGTGATATCAGTGTAATAATAAAATAAAACACTCAACGTTACACTTGGTACCCAGGTACCTGACACTGGTTAGAATTTGATTACACAAGGCAACAAAATCACCCTGGTCCCTCACAGTAAGACACCTTAAGACGTTATTCATCATCATCATCATCATCAGCCTATTAATGTCCCCACTGTTGGAGCACAAGCCTCCTCTTGCACAACGGGGTACGGGCCATGATCCACCGAGCGGGCCCAGTGCTGATTGGTGGATTTCACACGCCTTTAGAAACTTTTAATTGCCTCAGACATGCAGGTTTCCTCACGATGTTTTCCTTCACGGTTAGAGCAGTCGGTAAATGTACGTAAGTCTCCGAAAAATTCCGAAAAACTCATTGGTACATAGCATTCAGCATTGCATGGTTTCGAACCCGGACCTCCCGCGCGTTATTGACTATTCATTCATACATCACAACACGCACACACTGTTGCTTTCTTCGTCCGTGCAGTCACTGAGGGTCAGCTGAAAATCAGCGCTGTGGCTTGCCTCAGCATTATGCTGAGCTGGTGTACCCTTTTTGGCACTGTACCACACCAGATGTTCTGTGCTGCATGTATTAAACTTTGTATACTTGTGTTTACAGCGCTAAATAAACGGTTTTCAATTTCAATTTAAAAGGTATTTTCTAATCTGTAAAAAAAATGACAAGGTTCTTGCATATCTAGAGTCCAGTGACTCAAAAACATCGCCATGTTATAGTAAGTTTGTACACAATTTCAAATTTAGCGCTGTGGCTTGCTTCAGCATTATGCTGATCAGGTGTACCCTTTTTGGCACTGTACCACAACGGATGTTCTGTGCTGCATGTATTAAACTTTGTATACTTCTGTATTGTGTTTACAGCGCTAAATAAACGTTTTCAATTTCAATTTAAGCCGGGACAGCTTTTAAACCTTTACCAAGCTCAAGTCCGGTCGCGCATGGAGTACTGCTGCTACCTGTGGGACGGCTCAGCTAAGTACCAACTGGCTGCCCTTGACTCGGTGGAGAAACGCACTAAGCGCCTTATAGGTGACGGAATCGCTGGTGGAAGCTAGACTGCAAAGTCTGGAACATCGGCGCAAGGTTGCCTGTCTATCGGTATTTTATAGGATACATTTCGGAGAGTGCGCATCGGAATTGCACGACCTAATTCCAGCATCTCCATTCCGCCTTCGGACTACCAGGCGCGGGGAGGGGTTCCATCCTTATGTTGTTGATATCCCATCTGCTCGTACGAAGCGATTTGCTTCTTCATTCATTATGCGAACGGCTAAGGAATGGAACAGCCTGCCGGCGTCTGTATTTCCCGAATCCTACAACCTTGGGATCTTCAAGGCCAGAGTGAATAGGCATTTACTGGACCCGCGTGCTCCATCGTCGACCTCATCGTCGCTTACCATCAGGCGAGATCGAGGTCAAATGCGGGTTTAGTAATACATAAAAAAAAAATATAATTTAAAAGGTACTTTCTAATCTGTAAAAATATGTCAAGTTTCTTGCATATCTAGAGTCCAGTGACTCAAAAACATCGCCATATCTCTATAAGTTATCATCTTATCACATTCTCGAAACGCTTCTCTATTATAAAGTAATTTCCCTCTTCACTTCAAGTGGAATGAACAGGGCTACTCTAGTATAAGACACGGCTGTCATAAAACCGATAAGAATGTGATAAGTACAATAATAAAGTTTATCAACACAACTTACTCGTATACTGTGAAATAATAAATACGCACTTATATCATTTCAGATAAAATATACAACTGCTTTATTGTGTCATTTTTTATAGGTTTTCTTTATTAAAAACTCTATTTCGAAGTATTAGCCCATAAAGTTAGTTAATCAATCAAATATACCGCGAATTACCGGAACTTCACTACAATCATTTTATATTACGCATACATCATCAGCAGCTTACTCTAGTCCACTGCTGGACATAGGCCTCTCCCAGGGCGCGCCATTGAGCCCGATCTTCGGCTCTTCTCATCCAGTCGCTGCTAGCCACCTTGCGCAGATCGTCGCTCCATCTAGCAGGGGGCGTCCCACACTACGTTTGTCTAAACGCGGTCTCCACTCCAGAACTCGTCTACCCCAGCGGTTGTCGGTTCTGCGACAGACGTGACCGGCCCACTGCCACTTCAGCTTCCTAATCTTATGAGCTATGTCGGTAACTTTTGTTCTATGACGGATCTCCTCATTTCGGATTCGATCCAGCAGAGATACTCCGAGCATAGCTCTTTCCATACGCATTACGCATACGCCTGAACAACTCTGACAATAGGATGGCTACTGACCATATGATAAACAAACAACTTACATTACGACTAAACAGAATACAAAAATCGGCCTAGTCCTCTAGAATGATGATGAGAGCACTGACAGCGAACCACAGGGTTTGTGCAAATGCACTGATATTTCCATACATTTGACATTTCAATGCCTGACTAATGTTCTGAAAATGCTCACAACGCATACGCCAACTGGCAGACGCGGTTTCCATATAACATAACTCACTCTCTCTCTCAACTAACCGGCTTCATCATAGGTAGTTCCCACTATGCGCCGTAAGATTTGGTGGACAAACATGATAGGTGGCGAGCCTATCGCCCGCGCCGTCTACTAGGTGTAGAATAGTATCCACTAAAACCCTTAGTCGCCTCGTACGACACCCACGGGAAGAGTTGGGGTGGTGCTATTCTTTATGGCCGGCACGACACCGTTAGATTATCATCATATCATATAGTCATAAACAATCCTAAATTGTGTTTGAATATTTACATGTCAGAAATTATAATTAAACTCTTTCAGTATCAACCTTAACTAACTTATAAGCACGTAATAAAAAAAGAAATTTAAATTCCAAAAAAGCTATTAAAATCCATGTTCTGAAAAGAATGAAAAATTTATGAAAAGTTTATTTACTTATACAGGACACAAAAAAAGGACCTCCGACTTACAAACTAGGTCGAAAACCTGCATCTTGTAAGTCGGGATTCCGTCGCACTTTCTGTGCAAGCAAATTACAAATTATATTCTTAACCTAAAAGGAATTTGGAAAATCTAATCATAAAGGAATTTAGTAAAGATAATGGTAAGAGTGAGTATGGGTGGGGGGGTGTTAGGTTGTGTGGGAGTGTGTAATGATGTAAGTGTGCATATGTAGTGTAGGGTGAGTGGGTGTGTGAGTGTGGGAAGTTAAGTGTTAATAATCTGAAATATAAAAAATATTAAAAAAAAACTGAAACCAAGAGTTATTGTCAAAACAAATACAGTACAATAAATTATAACCTGCTAAATATATTTACGACACAGGTATATACCTACTTACATTAAATCCTTTTGTATTGGTTACTTGCTGTATTCTGGTGTTACCAGTGATAAATAAATGTTTTTCAATTTTAATTTTAATTTCAAATCGTTCCAGGCCTTCGCTTACGCTCCGGCTGGGTAGGCCTGAGCCTAGGAACAAGCGACACGCTCCTCCTAGGCCTACAAACCGCGGGGGCCCCGCCCGAGGGCCACGTGCTCGTGGGGCCCAACGCTGAGGCCCCCTACATGGCCCTACTGTGCTTCGCTAACGGGTCCCTAACCAGACAGAACCATAGGGACAGGCTGGCTGGACAGAGTTGGGACGAGTTTAATGATTTGTTGCGGGCGACTGTTAGAGGCAACATGGGGTATATGGGTAAGTTTATAGTTATTAATGGTTTTTTATTGTATAAAGAGTGATAAAAAAATTAAAAAGTTTATTTACTTATACAGGGCACAAAAAAAGGACCTCCGACTTACAAACTAGGTCGAACCTGTATCTTGTAAGTCGGAATTCCGTCGCACTTTCTGTGCAAGCAAATTACAAATTATATTCTAAACCTAAAAGGAATTTGAAAAATTTAATCATAAAGGAATTTAGTAAAGATAATGGTAAGAGTGAGTAGAAAGGGGAAGGGGATCAAACTGGCCTCTTGATGGTATGTGATCACCATAGACATTGCCCATAGACATCTTATCATATGATAGGGGGCCGGGAATAACCCCAGCGGCACTTAGACCCTTGAGGATCTTTTGTGCCAACCCCATTTTACACACTGGTCATCTCAGTACAGGTTTCCTTACGATGTTTTCCTTCACCGTTAGAGCAGTCGGTAAATGTACGTAAGTCTTCGAAAAATACGAAAAACTCATAGCACATAGCACTGCACTGCACTGGTTCGAACCCGGACCTCCTGCTTGGGAGTCCGGTGTCCTTACCACTGTGCCACCGACGCTCCCATAGACATCTTACCTCACTATATAGTTACTTGAGGACTTTTGTTCATTTTATTTTTTATTACACGTTATATTATAAATTTATAACCCATCATAAAGCACCTATGGCACTGCAGTCAATATAATAATGAAAAGAATATTAAATGGCAAATGTGTTTACAATTTTACATGATTACTACTTACAGTCTAATTGCTGCTGTAAAAGGGCATTGTCAAAAATAAAATTAAAATATGCTATGAAGTAGCCATATTTAAAAAAAAAGGCTGCTGCAGAGCGTTGGTGCAATCCGTAGTTAATATGCCATTCTTCTTGTGCCATGAACAACGTCATCAAACGTAACATATTACTTACTTACCCTTGTGCTTACCTTCATCTGATAGAAAAACCGATCGAAAATATCTGTGGTGGTGATCTCACCCAACATACACTTTATGACCAAACTCGCAGCTTTCCGATTTGATGATATCTGATTGGAATACGTTTTACAGGCATCTACTACGACACTGCGGAGATCGTCCCTAGAGCCGCCCCTGGCCGCTGGTTGTACGACGCACAAGGCCGCACTGTGGACAAGTCGGCGACGCAGTTCGAGGCGCGCGCGCTGCTGGAGGGACAGGCCATAGCGAGACGGGTCCACGCTGAACACACGGGCCTCACTCTCGGTAAGTGTCTGTAGCCTGCAGCCGGCCCTGGGTGTGTGACACAGGGCCGCACTGTGGACAAGCCGGCGTAGTCTGCAGTCTCGGGCGAAGAATAGATCCACGGTAACTCCTGTCTGTCGTAAAAGTGGGGGTTTTGGCCGTCCATTGGCTGGCGAGCCTGGGGAAGGCAGCAACGTGCTATGGGCGCACGCTGCTGTGACGGGAGGAACCGGGAGGTGGAATAAACACCTCCCAGGAAGAGCCCAAGGCAAATGCTAGGAGGGCACCGGTGCGTTCTTCTGGAGATCCCGGAGCCCTCCGATATGCACGAGACCGGCCATTGTGATTAACGTTTTTGAGGGGGTTTTAGTGATTAACGTTATCTCGCATAAACCAGTCTCTCCCCCAGGAGGCTGGGTATCTTTCAACTACCTTTATACTAACATAGCATTAAGTAATAATATATACTAACTTTCTTTGTATGGACTTTGTCTGTAATAAAAATATTGAATTGAATTGATCCTTGGGACCTCTTCCAGCCAACCTTGGATACTGAACACCCGACTTTGGACTCTATATAAAGTAGGATCATGTCCGCAGACGCGAGCTCGCGGCTGGTGGCGACGGGCGGCGCGTCCGTGAACCGCGAGCTGCTGCAGATATTCGCTGACGTGTTCCACACTCCCGTCTACGTACAGGTCAGTCTATATTTCTTATAAAGCTTATTATACTTGACAATAGGAGATAAAACGCAAAAAGTTGCGTAGATGGCGCCACTAGCACACTCTGTATTTAAGTAGACATTTTCCTCACGATGTTTTCCTTCACTGTCAGACCAGTCGGTAAATGTACGTAAGTCTTCGAAAAATACGAAAAACTCATTAATACATGGCACTGCACGGTTTCGACGTCCATAATTTTGCGACATACATTATACCATCAATGTGGACATACATTATACAATCAATGTGTAATATAGGAGGAGCATGCTAACGCAGCCCTGCTGGGGGCTGCGATAAGAGCCGCCGAGGTCTGGAGCGCCGAAAGTGGAGTTACGCTGCCAGGTATACTTTGACCCGCACAACTTGGAGGCTTCGCGATGCCATGATGGGCGATCAACCGCACGCTTTCCTTTATTACAAAATTATGTCTGGTTCACAGATTGTTCCAAAACACCAGGCATTTAGTAACTATATGCAGTTTACAATTACCTACAGGTACAAAGTAGGGATGTTACGGAGCTTCGACTCCGACTCCGAAAGGTCGGAACTTCCGATTGATTTTACACCTCCGACTCCGACTTCGGCTCCGATAATTTTGAATCGGAGGTTATACCGAAGATTTGTGAGCTGTTTGCTTTCAAATTTCAATATTTAATTAGATAGTGTAGGACTACATAAAATAATGTTGTGTGCAAACGTCATCATAAAAAATATTGGCCAATTCAGCTATAAAAATTAAAAAAACGGTTTAAAATTCGAACTTCTGAACATTTATCTTCTACCTCCGCCTCCGACTCCGGTTTTGACTCCGATAAATCAAATTTAAAACCTTCGGTTTCGACTCCGGTTCCGGTAAAACCAGCTCCGTAACATCCCTAGTACAAAGTAAACATAAAAACATCAAAGGCTTAAACTTATAAAGATCAACACACGAATTTAAAAACATTGTAACTTTGGTGTGTGTACGAGAAACGTGCGGGCCTATAATCGCCCATCATGGCCGAGCGTATAGAGGAGCCATAACGTGCCACGTGTTGTAAAACGCGCTGTCGAAATTTTCAATGGGACTTCGTATATACAGGTTGTAACTAAAATTCCAAGTAAAGCCAAAAAGGGGCTGTTTAGTATCCATAACTGAAATAAATCTTAATTTTGTGTGTACCTAAGTCAGGTCTATGCAAAACAGAAATATACATAACATTCCACACTATTATTTGCATTTATTGTGCTGTTTAATGAAATAAGTATATTTTAATTTAAAAAAAATTGTGTAAGAATTTATGACTTAGTTTTTTTTTTTAAGAAAAATATTTTTTTTTGTTTTTTTTTATTTTTTATTTGTTTTTTTATTTTTTATTGTACTTTTTTGGACGTTGATTCACTAGACTTCAGTAAAAGTTTCTAGGAAAAGTATTATTATTTATTTTATTTTTATTTACAACTTTCACCTTAAGGCCGACCCAGAAATCAAGAAAAAAACCCAGCTGTTTCATACATTTCGATCGTTTAGGAATTTGTATGGAACTGCAGATTTTTTCGCGATTTTAGAGTCTGCTAGTGAAAATTGCTCAGTTACGAGATATTATAATACCCTATAAGTGTAATAGACGCACGCAAGTGGCGCCACAAAATGTGTACTCAGGTGGGCGGGGCTTAAAACAGTGTGCGAGCGGCGAGTCAGTCGCGCCTTGCGTTTGACTTCGAATTTTGAAATCGATCTGTTTTTCATACGATCCTATTTAAGAGTTACGTAGATATTCGCCTTTGTGACGTCGCCGTAAGATCTATTTTAGTTCAAATATTAATATGAGTTGCATAGTGTGAGAAATGTATTGCATTATTTTCAATTCACACACAGTGTGAGGTTTGGTGCCGGCTTTTACGGGAATTTTGTTGGATGTTACTCGTCTAGGGTATAATATTTTTTTAATTTAATATTTTTATTTTTCGGATAACTTGATCCATTGTGTTAGTGTACTTAAAAACTATGTTAGTAAATATATTCAGCAAAAATTACGATTTTTTACACTTCGATCAGATGCTGATCAAAGATAACATCATTCGATCAGCACCCGAACGAAGTGTTTAAGGATAGGGGAAACGTATGTTTCCGCTATCACGTTCAGGATGCTGTTGGAGCTGCTCCGAAGCCTGCAAAGCAGAGACGCAGTTCTCTTGCGCATAATGGCGTGAAAACCATCGGTATGTGCGTGCGCAAACATGCCGGAGGCACTGCAGAAACGAGGCAACCCCATCAACATCCCGAAGCCATTGTTATACTGTATACGCAGGGCATTGATCGATCGTGATTTTAACTTGATCACTACAACGAGCAAACCTGCGGGCCAGCATATTACACCTTACCGCCAATGCCCTGCGATAATAACATGTCGTTGCATAATCATTAAAATAATAATTAAAATCACGCTTTTTAAAGCATATTGTCAAACATTTTACACGAGCAGCCTTTGGACGCACTACACTCAGAGATCGCTAAACGCCCTGCGAATCAAGTACAACAATGCCTTCAGAATGCTATTGAGGCTGCCTCGCTTCTGCAGCGCCTCCGGAATGTTTGCGGAGGCGCGCACCGACGGCTTCCATGCGCTCGTGCGCAAGAAGACCGCCTCCTTGCTGCACAGAGTGGAGGGCGGCAACAATGGCATTCTGAAGATGATAGCGGGCAAACATGACTGTCCTATAATCAGACACTGGGTTCGTGTGTTGATCGGGTTCGGGTAGGTCCCGGTGAGCGCACCAACTCTCTGTCCCACATGTCTGCCTTTAAGTTTTTCTTTGTAAATAATTACTAACATAGTCTTAAGTACCTGCATGGTTACTAACAAATATTGAACCTCTGTTGTTCCAAAAATAAATGGATTTGATTTGATTTTTTTTGATTGCATATTATTTGTCAGGCGCCGAGCCCACAGTGTCCCCAGTGGCCACTCCGTACGCTGACGCAGAGAAAATATACACCCCGATGTTGGACCGCTACCGACAGATAATACAGAACATTCCACTACTTGGCGCGTAAGGTAAGATGTGAAGGTAAACTGTGCCTAAAGTAGAATTTAAAGTAGTATTGGTTTTTTTAAGGCAAAGGGAACTGAGTCCATACAGCCATGTCTGATGTAAACAATTCTTCATTAAAATGCTGGTGTAACAAATTTCAATGATATCTGGGAGAATCTTCCACGCTTCTGCATCATCCGAACCAAAGAAGGCGTCCCGGACGCAGTATGGCTCTTCGAAAACCAGCTAAGTACGGATCGGGCTGCAGCGTCTTATTTGACTTTACTTCACTGTCCCACACATTATTCACATCTTGTCGAAGTTCTTCGAGCAAGAAATACCATTCTTACTAGAAAATCACTACTGTAAAACAATTTGCAAGACAAAACGAAACAAAGCTGACGTGGATGCCACAAAAGCGCGGGAGAAACTCTTGGGTTGGTATAACTTTTTGTACTTTTAGAGTGCGTTCCAAAACAAATTGAAATTATTCACGTTGACAGCTGTGCACGTTCCATTGCTTGTTTTGAATAAAATATTGATAAATTTTCAGTTATTAACGCGGTAATGGAACATGCACAGTTATCAACGTGAATTATTTCAACGGGTTATGGAACGTTCTCTTAATATTTTTCACAAGGCTGCTCTTTTAAACTGGAAACGAGGGATTTTCCAGCAGCTTCCAATCAACTCAACAGATGGCGCTGATTGTATACTGGAATGTCAAAATGTGCCAAAATGTACGTAACATGTACCTAAGCCATACAATTTTAATTATTACTAATTCTTTATTAAAAGGCATAAAAAAACTTTTAGAGATAAGTTCACCCTTTGTACAATGTCTCATTTTTAATTATTTTTATTAATTATTTTTTTTATTTACTTCTAAACCCGCATTTGACCTCGATCTCGCCTGTTGGTAAGCGACGATAAGGTCGACGATGGAGCATGCGGGTCCAGTAAATGCCTATTCACTCTGGCCTTGAAGAACCCAAGGTAGGTATCGGGAAATACAGACGCCGGCAGGCTGTTCCATTCCTTAGCCGTTCGCATAATGAACGAAGAAGCAAATCGCTTCGTACGAGCAGATGGGATATCAACAACATAAGGATGGAGCCCCTCCCCGCGCTTGGTAGTCCGAAGGCGGAATGGAGATGCTGGAATTAGGTCGTGCAATTCCGATGCGCACTCTCCGAAATGTATCCTATAAAATACCGATAGACAGGCAATTAAAATTAATATTTTTATATTGTTGTACAATAAAGTGTAAATAATAATTATAATAAATAAAAACATTACAATACAAAAATAAAATTAAATAAATTCAAGATAAAAAATAAACATAGCAATACAAATAAATTTAAAAAAAAAAAACAATTATAAAAAAATAATTCTTTTTTATTATTTGACCGTCGATATTAATTTTAGGATATTTGCTCACAGTTCTTGTTTTAAACATGGGGAAATGATGAATTCTATGATATTGTATATTTTAACAAAAAGCTATTAGCTAACAACTCTGCTGTCATTTTGTCATTCCTATTGGAGGCAGCGCCATCTATTTATTAACTCATTATTGTACACAAACATTATAATACAAACTTATACAAAAAATATGTGAAACACAAAGGGCGTGACTTATCTCTAAGAGAGGTCTCTTCCAGCAAACCCCCTATCTCCAACGCCAGAAACTTAAGCTGGAAAATCTCTCATTGTTAGTGTCCTAGCGCTACGGTCGAGGGACGTAATGAAAATCGCGAACTTCTGTATGTATTCAGGAAGGCGATTCTAGCAGATGGAATGTCGAATTCGACATTAGTTAGGACTAATGTAATGTGAATGTGGGCGAATGAGATAGGTCTCATTCGCCCACATTCACATTACATGTGAGCGTGACAAGACGTTCGTAGCGCTCGACTTTTGTATGTCGAACTCTGCGAGAATCGCCTTCCTGTGCTCCAAGTCTGCAGGCGTTAATTACTAGGTTGCTTGCTTATCGTATGGTTATCGTATGGCCAACCTATTTGTCAGTTGTTCAGGCCGCCCGTAGGCCTCTGATATGGCTTAACGACTGCTGACGAACGACAATAACCGGGATCGACTGCTTAACGTGCTTTCCGAGGCACGGGGGAGCTCAGATGAAATATTCCACTAGTGGTCATCCATCCAGGTACCGACCGCGCCAACGTCGCTTAACCTGCACGATCACTTTCGGACCGTGCTCGCAACTAGGCTACGAGCTCCTCAATTACTAGGTACTCATACTTCTCACTTAACCATTAATGTACCAAAAATAACATCAATGTATGACCGCTTTTCAACGATGAAGCAATATTTTTTAAAATTAATAACCAACTTATTGTAACAGAGATAAATCTTAATTTTGTATGTACCTAAGTCAGGTGTATGCCATAAGGCAGGACAGAAATATACATTACATTCCATACATTTGCACTTATTGTGCTGTTTAGTGAAATAAGTGAATCTTAATTTTTTTATATTATGTAATGTAAAGAATGTATGACTTTGTTATCTTGTTTCTAAGAAAAATATATTTTTTATTTTTTTATACTTACTTTTTTGAACGTTGACTTCAGTAAGTTTCTAGGAAAGGTATTTTTATTGTATTTTTTAATACTTTTACAGATGTCAGACTCAAGTTTATTTTTAGATATAATAATAAAATCATATCTAAGGTGCTTCTGTGCAATATTTTAAACATTCCTGAAATACATAATTTATTTACAATAACTAATTTGCTAAGAGCTTTGTTATACTTTTTACTCGTTTTTAATAAAATATTTCACTAAAAATTATCGTTTTATTAAAAAAAAAATTAAGAAAAACTTCTAGGCCTGGGAACACTATTATAGGATCAACACACACCACTATAGACTTTTATATTTTTATAATTTAATTCTATGCTTAATTAATATCAATAATACCACTAAAAATCGGCGGTCTGTTCGCTCCTGTCCAGTTATGTTTATATTAAACATGAATTGTATTAGAATTTTAAATTTGTAAAAGGTAACCAAGAGTTCCTGGTGTCCCCTATGGTTTTAATAAATGAGTTTTTTTTAATTGTACATAAGGGTAGACGAACAAACGGGCTACCTAAGGGTAAGTGGTCAGCACCGTCGCCCACAGACATCTCACCTATTAATGTTATTAGAAGGTTTCCGATGCGTTGCGCTAACCTTGAGAACTTATGGAGAGTTTCCTGTGCCGGTAATTACGCGGACTCTCTTACTGTACAGATCGTAACTTTGCTGCTTTGCGGCAGAAATAGGGTACCACCTCAGGCTGGCTTCAGAGTCATACCACCTTCAAAAGTAGACGCGGTGTTTTCTACGACTTTATAGCATTTACCCATTTTTACAATAGGGTATTTGACACTCTTTTGAAAAGTATGTTAATATGTTTAAACCATAACCTTTTCTAGTTTTTTTTATTTCTTTAAAAAAAACCTTAATAAAGTCGCTAAATAGTCTTAAGCAGCATTTAAAATTCCCGCGAAAACGCTGGTCGCCATGATAGTTTTGCTGTGATGTCACTATCGATTAAATAAACAGAAAACAGAACTGATCGCCCTACATTTGTTGTTATTTACTCGATAATTACGTCACACTTGACAGCGTCATGGCGGTTAGCGTTTCACAGCGATTCAGGTCACGTGATATACAGATTAAAAAAGGGCGATCTTAAACTTTTAAATTAAAATCGTGATTTCATGATCGTAAATCAATATATTTCTGTTTCCCATTACTTGAACTATCATATTTACATACTCTCGTAATTTATTGTTTATGATGGCAAGTAGTTTATTATAATCCTTATAGTTTATTATATTAATTAGAAATTATGAGGGGTAGGTCCTGAAAATCTTCGGTTCATAGTTAGCCCTGAACCTTGAAAAAATGATTTTTTGTCTGTACATGCCACTAGCAAATCGAAACCACACGAATGCACATAATAAACTTTATTTTCCTGGTCACAATGACTACATATTTCATTACTATGTGACACCGAGCGAATAAGATACATACAAGACGGTATAAGTGTGAAAGAGAGGGAGTTACTTCTTGCGGCCGCCTCGTTCCTTGACTTGCAGTTGTATGACCGCGCCGGGCGGCACGTTGTAGTATGCGAGGGAGTTCGTGTCTTTGAAGAACAGACCCTGAAACAAGACAGGTAAATAAGGGTTGGACCACACTTGTCCGCACGGAATCGTTTTCTCCCGTAACTGTATTCTTTTTCTTCGTGAAGATAGCTTCCACGGAATCGGCCCGCCGATGTCGAATAGGGGAAGCAATCTTTCTCCATCTAGCGAACTGTGTTTAAGTGAAAGATGGGATAGAGCTGCGGGAATATGCTGTTCCGTGCGGGTAGGTGGGGTCCAACCCTAATGGCCGATGACCCCACAGG
This sequence comes from Hofmannophila pseudospretella, assembly GCA_947369225.1. Classification (NCBI taxonomy): domain Eukaryota; kingdom Metazoa; phylum Arthropoda; class Insecta; order Lepidoptera; family Oecophoridae; genus Hofmannophila; species Hofmannophila pseudospretella. The sequence continues at coordinate 2,253,993 of OX376321.1, read as the reverse complement.
CGATGCAGAAACAACAATTGTGGAAAAAGCAATTGGCAGTAAGTTGGCAACCAAACCCTGCTTTTTGCGACCAAACCTGCGCGCAGGGATGACGTCACGACCCCTACACACAACACTTGCACCTAAGATGCAGGTTGAAGGTTGCTTGCGATTGTTTGGTTGATGATGATGACTTAGATGGACTATCTCATGTGCCGGCAATTACGCTCTGGCTCTCTTTGCCTTCAAACTGGAACACAGCAACGCGCTTTGCGTCTTTCTTTACTATAACCTGCTCACCTCGTAATGCAGTTTCTGCTTGGCGGTTGGCATGTTGGTGGCTCGCTGCAGCATGTTCTTGAGCTCGGCCACGCTGGTGCCCAGTGGCAGCGACAGCGGCAGCGCGCGCCCGTCCAGTCGCCACTCCGCCCGCTCCGGAACTGACGGCAGCGCCACCTGAATGCATGGTACAAAAAATTGGGGTTCAGAGGTCACGACGGGTGAAAGACAGTAAAAGGTTAAAACAGTATCGCAGTCACCTGTATGGACCCCTCTCGTCAAGACAGTGTCGGGCGTCGCTTATATGAACCCCCAATGGTCAAAACAGTATTGAGGATCACCTATATGAACCCCCAATGGTCAAGACAGTGTCGAGGGTCACCTATATGAACCCCCAATGGTCAAGGCAGTGTTGAGGGTCACCTATATGAACCCCCAATGGTCAAGACTGTGTCGGGGGTCACCTATATGAACCCCCAATGGTCAAGACAGTGTCGGGGGTCACCTATATGAACCCCCAATGGTCAAGGCAGTGTTGAGGGTCACCTATATGAACCCCCAATGGTCAAAACAGTATTGAGGATCACCTATATGAACCCCCAATGGTCAAGACAGTGTCGGGAGTCACCTATATGAGACGAAACGGTTATAATAGTTACGTATATGAATCTACAATGGCCAAGACAGTGGCTTCGATTCCGGAGTGGCGGTAAAATCTAAACGAAACTGTCACGCTCACTCTTATACTGAATTGTGTACGAGTGAGCGAGGTTTCGTTTAGCGTTCATCGCTAAAAGAGATTGGGCGGATCCCATACAAGTGTAGACCTGATTTTTTTGTGTTTTCGCCTCCAACCAATCATGGTCAATTTGATAGAACTCACCAAGGACTACATCTGTTATTAAGGAACAAATACACTAAGTCGTGTGGAACAGGAGTTTTGTTCAGTCGCTGGTGAAACAAAATAAATATAATCAGAACAATTAGTATGGATACATTTTTGGTCTCTAGCTCCTATCCTACACGACTTAGGATGTAGTCCTTAATATGGTTTTTAAATTCCTGGACTTTTTTCATTCCCGGGACACGGAAACGGTTTTTTTTACGTTCTCGGGAATTCCCAAGTCCCGGGAATTTCAGTGACTGTATAAAAACTATTCAAAAAAGCATTAAACCTGTACTTATTTTCAAAATAGAGTTCCTAGATTTATCATGGTGGTTCAAATGAAACAGGAATCCACAAAATTAAGTTTGTAATTTATTGTTATATTTAAAAATGGTCGCAATTTAAACATTTATTTCTTTTTGAACGCGGGATGGGAACAGAAATATTGATATCAGCATTAAAAAGTCGCTAAGATTTTAAAAGTAGCTAAAATTTGCTAAAACGGTAACACTGCATCAAACTCTCAGAGCAAGTATATCAATCAAACTCGACACTTTTTTATTTTATTTATGGGCCTGGATACTCAGAATCTTGAGTCGCTAACACGCGGCGTGTTCGTTGCATGGTAAAACTATGGAGATTTACCTATACAAACTTCATTCCCGAATACCCGGGATTCCCTAACAAAATTACCCGGGTAGAGGAAACTAGTTTTTCCCGGGAATTCCCGTTCCCCATGTATTCAAAAGCGGCCACCTCACCTGTATGTGGGCGACCCCAGGGTGTCTCGCGAGCCAGCTGCCCTCGGGCTCGAGCGCGTCCTCTGTCCGCGCGCGTTTCGCGGCCGGTCCCTCCTCCTCTTCAATTGGCGGCGCCACGGGCGGCGCGGCCGGCACCGCCGTATACCCGTATGTTGGGGCTCCTGTAATACCAATCACATTCATACAATGCGTGAGTTTTTAGAAAGGGGTAGTATCGTGATCGATTTTACCCGATTCTCGAATTCCCTTCTCGGGTATCGGGTAAAATATCTCACGGACTCTACCATCATCATCTACAACTTGTATTCGCCCACTGCAGGGCAACACTGGTGTGCGGGCGGGCGATTACAGAAGGTTAAATAAAAAGGAGGAATTAAAGTTGCCATTAAAAAAAATTAAAAAAGGAAACGCCATGCGAGATGTAAAAAAACGCACGGCGCGGCATTTCAGTTTTAGCGGCGTTTAAGTATATTAGATGTATTACTTGACATTGTTTAGTTTTTTATTTTATTTTTATTATTATGATTTATTATTTAAATTATTGACAATGATGTTTTTAAATCTAATTATTAATTCAAATGTTTGTTTTTTGTGTTATTGCTATGTAATGTAATCATTTTTATTTTTTCTTGATGTGTAATTGATATTATGAATAAAAATATTAGATTTGAATTTAATGTCGTGAAGCTATTACAGTATTTTTAAGCGCTTGAAATTATCACATACTTTATAAATGAGTATCACATACTTTTTATCGATTTTTTTTTAGAATTGTGAAAGTAAGGGGCTCGGGGCGGGGAATTGGTATCTCGCCCCGGGCGGCAGAAATCTCCGCTACGTATACTAAAGGCGTTGGTGTTCTCCTGTGTTAGTGTCAGGACACTCACCCACTGGGGTCGGTATGAGCGGCGGACGCGGCGGGATGACCATGAGCGGCGGGATGGGCTGTAGTAACACGGGCTGCGGCGGCGCGGAGATGGTGCGCGGCGTGGGCGGCGGCGGCGGCGCGCGCGCCGGCTGCGGCCGCGACTGCGGCGCCGACACCGGCTTGGGACCGATCTTCTCTTTTTCCTCGTCGGGGAGCAGACCTTTCACCTGCGGAAACATTGCCTTATAATTAAAAAAATAGCCTTTACTCACTACCAATTAAGAATTAACTTATCAACTACTATTAATTTATCAATCAGACTTCGGCAGGTTGTCTCTGGACATAGGCCTCCAAGTCCTTCCGCTTTCATCTATCCCGGACCGCTCTTCTTCCATCCCTTGGACAGGTCGTCCGTCCAGCGTCTCCCTGGTCAGCCTCTTACGTTTCCCGTCTCGCGGGGACCTCTATGATATTTCTTGTCCATTTGTCTCTTCTGGATCTCATCATGTGACCAGTCCATCTCCATTTCAGAGTTCTCGCATTACGGATCACATCCATTACTCTCGTTCTGTCTCTAATTTCAGAAAGCCGCCATCTATCTCTTAGCATTATGCCTAACTTGCTCCTCTCTATATTCTGTTGGCAAAACATTGAAAACATAGCCTTACGCCATTTTTATTTGAGCATTTTGCATACTAGGTTAGGAGCGCACCGGTGCGTTCCTCTAGAGATCCTGGAGCCCTCCGATATCCACGAGGCCGGTCATCGAGAGGGTTTTAGTGAGTAAAAATCTCACATAACTCGGTCTCTCCCCAAGGAGACTGGACCCTGCCGTCACGTGGCAGTGCTCTAACCAACTAACCTCTTTTCGAATTTAGTTATTGCATTACGCCTTTAGCAAACTGTAGCGATTTAGAAGCGAAATCAGACCGAACTCATAGAAATCTAGAAAAACGAAAATAGATTCCGTTTCAAAATCCCTGCAATGCTGCAAAAAGGTCATTAGGCAGACATCGGGGTCAGAATCTCCGGACTGAAGTGGCAATGGGCGGGCCATTTAATGAGGTGTACAGACAACCGATGGAGCCGTAAGATAACAGAGTGGCATCCCAGGATAACAGACTGAAGGCTCGATGGTCGGACGATATAAAGAGTAGCGGGCATGATATGGATGTGGGGATGTGGGGAACAGCTAATAGATCATGCTGGAAGGAGTTGATGATGAGGATGATGCTAAAGACTTTAATAAAATATTCGCTTTTACCAGGAGCATAAAATGTATCCAATTTTTCTTGAATATCAGTCACTCAAGGTCACTTATTTTTGGCACAGCGAATTCTAAACTTTATGGACAAAGTTGTTCACATTCAGTGGATCACTAGTAGTCTACTAAAGTATCCCAATAGTGTTAGTAACTTATGTCTAAAGAAACGCCAGACACAAGGAGTAGTTATATCCTCGTGTTCTTCTTCTTACTTAATGCTAAGGAATGGAACACACTATCGGCTGTCTGCGTTTGTTTCCCGAATACAACTCCTTGGAATCTTCAAGGCGAGAGTGAATTGGTACTTTCTAAACCCTGCTCCATCTTTGCCCTCAGCGACTTGCTGCTCTTACCGTACCATCAGGCGAGATTGAGGTCGTGTGTCTCAAATAATGCGACCATCGTCGCTTCACCTCTTTATCTTATCTTATGATAATCCATCCATCAAATAACCCCAGCGGCACTTCGACCCTTGAGGATCTTTTGTGCCTACCCCATTTTACTGGTCATCTCAGTGTGCAGGTTTCCTCTCGATGTTTTCTTTCACTGTTAGAACAGCAGCTAAATGTACATAAGTCTTCGAAAAATACGAAAAACTCATTGGTACACGGCACTGCACGGTTTCGAACCCGGACCTCGTATGGGGTCGCTTCACCTCAGGTTGTGGGGTGCCTGTTTTCGCATTTAGTGTGACTTTCCACCAAAGCTGTGGGAGGAACCGGAGTAATGAGCGACGAAAAAATCCACCATTAGGATCACCTCATTATCATGTCATGATTAAAATAGGGCGATCCTATTGGGGGACTTTTTCCTCGCTCACCGCCTAGCCTTTGGTGGAAACCACCAGCCACCCTTAGACACCTCAACAACCTATAGTAAACAAACTGACCTTGTGAATCTGCTGGATTTGATCCTCCAACGTTATATGCGCACGCGCGGCTCTCGTGGCCGCCTCCACGCTGGACGTGTGGCCGTCCCACGTCACGCGGTCGTCGCGCCGCTTCTCTTCTTCACCGATCTTCTTACCGATGGCCGTCTCTTCGTCGCCCACACCGAAGATATCGGTACGACGTTCGGCGAGCTGGATGAAAGATAAGGTGTTACATGGACAGAAATACTGATTAATATGTTTTAGACAGAAAATAGTGTTATGTTAGGCAGTTTGTGGAACTCTAAGTTCTAGTTGTTCACTGTGGCATGAATATGCCACCATAATTTTACTTTTGGATTTTATTCTCTGAATATAATGATCAAAATGTGAAACAATTTTTTGTTTGTACCTTTTTCAGTGAAGAATCAATAGCAGCTCCAGGCGCCAAAGCTTCATCCCTGTCGGTGCGTTCTGCTGTGGCCCGGTCTCGCTTCTCCAGCCAGTGAGGGTCGAGCAGACCGATGCGCACGTGGTCTGCCACCTTATTGGCAGGGATCTTCTCTCCAGTGATGGGGGACACCAACCATTCCTCGCTAGCCTGCGCGGGTTGCGGCCGGGCCCTCTTCGGATCATATTTCTTAATCACGACGCGATCTGCGCGCGGGGGCAATGGAGCTTCCTCTGTAGCATGTCTAGTCGAAGGTTCTGGAGGCCCATCATCCTCAGACGACGAGCTGTCCTCCTCCATGTCCTGAACGCGGTTGTCATCAGGCCGTTGCTGCTGCTGCGTCCGATCCTCCATTTCATCCAATTCCTCATCCGATTCAGATTCCGAATCAGACTCCAGCTGCATCTCGGTGTCGTCGTCATCAGCGTTGTGGGCGATGTCCTCGCCTCGTTCCTGAGCTAGCACTCTAGCCCCGACTTCTAATGGAGTTGTTGGGGGTGGGAAATCTCCCATTTCTCCAGCAGGGTAATCGACCGTTTCGACTACGACGAAATCGTGCCAGTCTATGGACGCGTACGCGAGTCTTTCCTTTTCTATGCGTGCTTCGTCCGCTGCCTTGCGTCTCGCCTGGTGGGAATGCCAGGCTGCGCGGCTACGAGCCTGATCTAAAATACCACTGCGGACCTCGGCGCCTAGCTTAGTCACCAACTCCTTCGGGGGCAGAAGAACCTTCGTATACTGCTCCAGGAGTCTCGTGAAATACTGGAAAAGTGAGTGCTGGGGACGTAGGAAGTCAAATTGATGATTTCGCTCCTCCTTCTTCATGAGGTCGGTGAGAAACTGGCGTCCATTGCGGGCGACGAACTGGGCGGTTAGCTTGACGATGTCGAGTTCTAGGGCGGATATCGAGGGGGGGTCAGCGATGAACTCGAAGTCTGGGGGAGGGTCGCGGGGCGGGGGCGGCTCGGCGGGCGCGGCCGCCTTTAGGAGTTCCTGCTGGCGCGCCGCCGTAGCCGGCGCCAGGCCCGGCCGCTGCAGCGGGGGCCCGGCTATGGGGCCTGTGTCTGGACCTGGTAGAAATCATATGTTATGAGGGCATAGACTTTATGGATACAGGAAACTGAGCCTCAGAATTATTGTGGTTATTTATTTGCTCAATCATTTCTCCTCTTCATATTCTACTTAATTTCCCTTCAACATTAATTTCATACCAACAACACTAGGTTTTTTTTTTAACAATTAAGATTAATTTTGAAATATCTAAACTAAAGTAAAGCATGATTGATTTTTAGCAAGTAAATTCTTCTTCTTCTTAAGACCTTTGCCCAGCAGTGGGACAGTCTATAGGCTTTAAAAAAAATCTTCGAAACAGATCTAGCCAGAAGGAAAGAAATCTCTTTTAAAAGATAAGCCCAAACTAGTACATCAAATGTATTTATGGAAAATTGTCATGAATTTAGTGTACAGAATAAAGTCTATAAGTAAATATTAAAGATTCCTCAAGTTGCAGATGTTCATATCATAGGAACTTATAAAAGGGATCAGAACAACATTTCATACACGTTTTTTCCGTGTATGGTATGGGACAAGTGGGCACACATGTCGAGTATGAGGCAAATAACCACTTCAGGGCTGCCTGGCCAGCACCGCCCTTCAAGTAGTCTGTCGTCAAGTATGTTTGATTCGGTATTAATGTGTTTCAGCAGTGTTTATGGAAGAGCTAGTACTTACTAAGCCCATGTGCCCCATCTTTGGCCTCATCGTCAATTCATCACTTACCACCAGGTGAGATTGAGGTCAAATACCACTTGTCTTAAATAAAAAACCTTACCTTTCCCCTCCCTGATTTCCTTGACCTTGTGTTGGTAATATGCATGGTACGGGTCCCCAGGATTCAAGAAATTGAACTTGGGATTTCCGAGCTCGTTTTGTCTGATGCGGGCCTCGAACTCAGGTCCGTTTCGTGCTACGAAGCTGGCGGTCTTGTCCACAATATCTAGGAGATATGGTTAAGGGAATTTTGGTAACTTGTATCTGAAAGCTAAATATTTTAAAACAAAGAGTAAATTAGAAAAAGGCTGGATTTTTAGCGGCTTGTATATCACGTGCTTAGGGACACCAACTCTCCCAGAATTACGGGATTCTCCCGGAAAAGGCTCCGAGTTTTTAATATCTACCTGCTTCCGGAACGTAAATAAAATCTCCCGGATTTAAGTCTCGCGCCGCCGCTGACCAGTCCCGCGTAATAAAATCGAATGCGCATGTAAAGGGCTTTATTTGCACATTGCAACACTATTTTTATTTTACTATAATATTATGTGCTATAGTTTTTTATTTATGGCCAAAAATGTGCGAAAAATATGATAATCTCCTATACTTTACAGGAAAAATAATAGGAAGTTTAGATAATTTACATTTTTTGAGAAATTAAACAATAATGAGTATATTATTATTTTTTAACGACTAAAATTGAAATAATTAGTACTAATAGAAAGTATTGCATAGAACAAGAAATAAATTCTAACCTAACCAACAAAATATGATGTCTTCCGTTTAGGCAAGGTTTGGGCTCAATTTGTGAAGAGTAAATACTGTCATTAGTAAAAGGATACTCCTCACTTCTGGTGGAGGGTAAATGATGCCGATGACCGGAGGCGGAGGCGCTTGGGGCTCCTCTGGCGGCCCATCAGGCGCCGCCGGCCCCGGAGGGGGCATCACGTCGATGGAAGGCATAGCCTTGTAAAACTAACTTCACTTCTGGTTTAATACAGCTTATTTCTATTATTTATCCTAAATTATGCTAAAAAATACACGACAAATAGAAAAGCGAACACAGCTTGAACACAAAATCACCGTCACCATAGACTAACTAAACAAACCAAAAACAACTGTCAATCAAACACATAATAAAAAATAAATGTCAATCCATCAATCATATACCATAGACAAGCATTAATTTTTAGGTACTTTATTGTTAAAAATACTTACCTGTTACTAGTAACTAGTATTTAGAACAGTATCCTAGTTTAATAATTCTTGATCTATGTGGATGTATTGTATTTCCTATTGGAAGGAGTAACAATATGACAAACAGCATCAACTCTAATCTGTGAGCAGTATTCTTTTCCTCCCTGCACACACAGGGCCGCATTAAGGAGTCTGACCTAACGAGGCTATCATGACTTCCTCCTTCTACGCACGCAATAACAGTCATATAATTTGCAATAACTGCTGTTTATTTTACTACAAACAAAGACATTGAAACATGACATCAATTTTAACAAGGCAACACATACCTAATTTGATCAACATCATCCTCAAAGGGAGAACTGTTGGAAGACAGTTGCACTAGGGTGGTGAACGTTGACATAGATCGGAAACCAAAGTCGAAACACGTCGTTAAAGTGATTGCCACCGTATACGTAATCAGCCATAGCAGAAGGGCGACTATCAACATCCAGATAGTGGCTTGCGTACGCCAATCTTGCTCGCTCAGGTCTTGCCTCATGCATTTTGTAGGTAAACCTAGCTCTGCTTCGTTATTTCCAGCCTAGAACAGTGTACAGCTAATTATATAAAATTAGAAGAATGTCTTTAATTGAACGCGAACGGGGGTCTAATCCAGGCGTAGCAACTCTTTCTTTCAACAAGCTCCAACACAACGAAACCGAGTCCAGAGTCCGGTACTACAAAAATCAATAGAAAAATAGTGAGACATCTGAATGCTTTTTTTATGCCGCGTCTCCTTTATATTGTCAGTAAATTTCCCTAAAGAAAATAAATACAAAAATCTCCCGCTCAAGGAATGAATGAATGAATGAATACTCTTGAAGGACCCTTCTGACGGGCTATATTTAGTTAAGTTATAGACGTTTTTGTGTATTGTGTAGGTAAACTAGACCAGACGTGCAGTCAAAGCGCGGAGGAGACGCGGCTATCGGTTGACCAGGCAGGAATATGGCCCCTTCTTTTGACTTTGTCACCGACTCCAACAGATCCGGCAAGAAGAACAAAGACTAATGACATGAACTCATTTCACGCTAGGAATCTAAAAGGTCTTGGGTAAACACCGTTTTGGGCTGGACTAGACCCCGTTTCACGCCAGTGAGTGGACGGGACTCACGTAGTAAGCTCGTTGTGAAGCCTCCTTCAGGGCCAGAGTTGGATTGGTCATCGTATGGCCGCTCAATATGACGGCAACAAAATGTTCCACTATAAATGATTTGATAACATTAAAACAACGGTAAATATCAATTCAATTCAATTCTTTTGAATATGGCAACGGTAAAATTTAATAATTTGAATTGTACGACATTGAATTCTATAAAATTCAACGTCGACTTCATGAAGGTAAAAAAAAGATATTTTTCTTTGTCCATGGTCGACTTTGTATTTTTTAAAGAATTTAGCTGTATCTTTTTTATCACCAGTCTGTTTTGTATTTTTTAAAGAATTTAGCTGTATCTTTTTTATCACCAGTCTGTTTTCACAGGTAAAATGAAAAAAAAAAAGAAATGAAAATACCTATTGTTGTGAGTTTTCTCCCGCGCTTTTGTCGCGTCCACACCAGCGACAAAAGCGCGGGAGAAACTCCATGAAAATACCTAATGGAAAAATATATGGCTTTACGTGTCTAAAACGTTGCAATAGTTTCTAAGAAGGTATAACTTCTTTTTTATACAAATATGTATTTATGATTTTCATACAAAAATAACCCTGCAGCGTGCAAGTAATAGTAGTACGAGTTCACTCTCGTAATCAAGTTTAACAAAAAACCAAAGAAATAAAATAAAATTTTCAATAAAAATTCGAATTTATTACATAATTTGGGTTACAAGTATTTTAAACCAATAAAATAAGAACCCCTATTCATAAATTATATTACCTAATATTACTTAATCGATTTCATAATAAAAAATGCTTTTTTAAACTAAATTATTCTGATCAATTATTAAAATATGAATTATAATTATAACAACAATAAAACGAGAGGGCAAAATAATGAATGAGTAGTCCGTCGTTTACACATGAGATTATAACATTACATACTAGTATTCCTAAAATTATTTAGTAATATGAGTAAAATTATATCCTAATATTCCTAAAATAACTTAGCGATATTAGTTTACGCCGTTGATCGCTGCCAAATCATCCCTTTCGTCTCGCTGCTCGTATGAGGACCGCGGGGCAATCTTTTCGCGTTCCTCATTTCCCGCCAGGAAAACGGCCAAATGCTCCTGAAAAAAATAAAAATATCCTAAATTCTCTGTTACAACTAAAATATATAATTTTAAATGTATATATATTTTTTTTTTTTTTTTTTTAATATTTTTGTAACGTGGATTTTAATATATATATTTTTTTGTAATTTTAATTTCTTATTTATAACGTACTTATAATGTAGCTAAGATTGACATTGAAAGAGTTTAATTATTATTTTTGGCATGTTTATTTTTTGTATTCAAACACAATTTATTATCGTACTTTGGTACTTAGGTACCTGTGTCCTATTTTTGTATATGGCGACCTCTATTAATGTTGCCTTTTTAAACTTGTAATTTTACAAGGATTGTTGCTTCGTAATAAGTGGCTCTTCTTTCTTTTCCTCATCTGCTCTTCTTATGCAATAAAAAAAACTAACTTACCAGATACGTTTTAGACACGGCTTGCAGCTGCTGCAAGAGCGCCTGCAGCTTATTGCGCCAACCGCGCACCTCTGACAACGCAGTTTCCACTGGCACCATCTTTAATCAGAAAGAAGACAGGCTAGACGTTAGACATGCCATACAAGCCGACAGGTTGGAAAAGTTCAGTTAGAACACTGCTATGCTATAGAACGGCAGCTCCAAATCCCTTATATCACCACTATACGACATAAAATGTGTCAATCATCAATTTATTCCAAAGGGGAGATTTTGATTGCAGGTATAGTTCATATGTCAGATGGTCGATATCATAGAGATCCACAAAACTTTAAACCACAAACCCCCTCAAATCACGGATTCAATAATAACTTGAAGAAAGAGCTGATGAAATGACAAGCTGGTCGTTTGGTAGCTTTGTTGGATCAAGAGCGACTTCTTTTCTCCAAGTTCGGAAACTTGAGGGAAAGAACTTTGCTGGCTCGAGTATGAACTTCTATCCTCCAAGTTTGGAAATGATAGGAGTAGAGGAAACAGGACTGACTGGGTCGAGGAACGATGATGGCCAGGTGCAAAACGAAGGAGCGGTTGAGGAGGCCTGAGAGAGCGATGTGGCTGCTAGCCCTCGGCGACACTACCTTGAGTAGAGCCTCCGCGGCGGACGACAGGTGCTTGGACATTATCGACAGGCCTTGGCGTACGTTCCTGCGGACAAGAGCAAATAGATGAGATACATTTCAGAAAGTCTCCAAAAAAAAGCAGACGGGTCACCTGGGCCCTATTGTACGAAACAACAATCCTTGTCAAGTCTAAATCGGCAATATTGACGATGTTTTTATGGGGATTACTAGAAATGTTGACATTTTAGACTTTTAATTACAAGGATTGTTGTTTCGTAATCTGCTGCCTAGATGATTTATCATCGTCACGTACATTTCACCTAACAAAAATATTATTATTCAATACCCTATTCACCTTAAGGACTAAGATGGAGGGCCGCATGTGCCGGTACGAGTAAATACGCTGACTCTCTTTACCCTTCAAACCGAAACGGTAGAAATATGTAAAGGGTGGCACTTCTCCAGGCAATCCTGCACATCAAGGTCTACCACCTCCAAAATACTGTCTTCCCATTTCAAATTCAACATTATTCCTGTCGTCTATCTTCACTTCGACATTAATGTGTCCTGACAATGTTTAAAAGGATATATCGCTTCTTCAGCCAACGTGTTCCATAAGGTCATTTACCACAAGATGAGATTGAGGTCCAACACGAGTTGTACCTTAAATAAAAACCATTGTTGCCCAACCGGCCGCTTCACACCCAGAACCTGTCAGTCTTGCATACAAAAGCACACAAAAATTTCAAGTAAAAAATAACACAGTTGCTGTACCTGGGCAGTTCAGTGTGCGTATAGTTGACGAGATGCACGACCTTCCTGGCTGTCTCCCTAGCCAGCAAAACCATCAGCTCCTCGAGAGTGTCAGGGCGGGCCTGGTTTTCCGGCTCTGGCTGGCTGAGAGAAGAGTACAACTCCTTGGCCTTCTTCCATGCGAGGACTGGGTCCGTCGCCACCTAGGAAGATCAAGACAAAAATCAGAACTGTTTTGATTCCACTAAAAGGTCAGAACAGTACGTATACTTCATGGCATTGTCGATCCATTACGGGACCATTGCTTACGTCTAATTCCCTGAATGTCTATTCCCTAAATACCTATCAAATTCCCTAAATTCCTTTCTCGGAAGTACCAGAACGTCCATTACGATCAATAAAGTATCCCCAAAGATTTTGAAATTGAACCTATGGTGAGGGCGCTATTTATCCGATTTCTGTGCACGTCCTATTAGAATTTTAAAAATATTTAATCAGATCAGAGATCAGAGAATCAGCTGGTTTGACACACCATTCAGCTTTGCAGTAACAATCGAAAAAAACATGGAACCATACGGATCTTGTAGAAAAAAAAACCCTGAAAAAACCGCTAGAACGATTTTACCAAATGAGGCATATGGACTTACCAACTCAGCGACGTACGCCAACACATGGATCTGCTCCTTGATGGCCTTGGCCTCAGCCAGCGCCTGCCTGGTGAGCCGTCGCTGCAGCTTCCTCTTCAGCCTGGCGCCGTGCTGCACCGCGTGCGCCGCCCGAGCCCTGCCGGACTCCCCGTCGGGCCCGTCCACTGCGTCTGCGCTCGTCACTATGATCACCACTACAGTCAGACACAATGCTTTGAGAGTGAAAGTGTGGCCCTACCATTCGGTGAGGAGTTCCACCTCAATCCCTTTACCGAAAAGTCCACGGAATTAACGATCAAAGAACTTTAAAAAAATCTAACGTGTAGGTAATCTCAAAACTTTAACCCCCGCCCTGACCAAAAGGAAAGGAGGGGTGTTATTTTAGTATTACGCGTTTGTCTGTTTGTCTGTATGTGTTTTGTTTAGATATTTATATGTGACATCGTAACTCAACAACCGATATCCGACTTGGGCGCGGATTTTTTAATTATCAGAGAATTTTGTAGAGACTTCGAGTGTTCTTTGCCATGTGTGATGAAAATTGGGTCAGGGGTTTCCAAAATCTTGGATATCTTTGATGGGATCTCTGGAACGATAACAATTCCTTAGGTGGTTCGAGTTTGAGCTCAAACGTAAAGTCCATGGTTCGCTTCCCACATCTGGAACCTTGAGGACCTGATGATGACCAGGAATAAATAATAATGACCAGTACGGTAACTCTCGGGCATTGCTTAATTTTTTAATTAAGAATTATTATGAAATTACTTTAATTTGACGATTTCCGTCGGCTCTTTTAAAATCTTTGTTTCTTACCATCATATAAATTACTGAAGCTGACCGAACTCTTACTATACCTTATCAAAGAAAAAAATGCAGATATAATATTTTGGGACAAGAAGTAAGTACTTATGACAAGGTAAGTCTTATCTAATTCTAGAATTAGATACAACGGATACCAGGGTCAATGAAATCGAAACGACATGCGTGATGAGTCACTAATTAAACATTTTAATTAGAACGGTTCAATATTTATTACAGTTGTCATAATTATGACTTCATGAATGGGAACAGAGTCCACCGCTGCTGATCATTATAATTTGTCACTACCAGACAGTAGGTAAATAGATAACGACCAGACTTCGTCAATGCATTTACTAATTATTGTGTATTTCCGTTAGTCGACCAAACAGTAAACAACTAGCGCCGCTAATAGAAAAAAAAAATTAGTTTCATTTAGGTATTATTATGTTTTATTATAAAAATCATGATGATGAATATAAAAAAGTCCATTGCACTCCGACAAGATAAGTAGGTACCTACAGTAATTTTAGACCAGTGGTAACCCTGTCTGATTTCCTGAAGTTACAGTACGCATTTCCGCCAAAAATGGCCGTTTTTTTTTCGATTGAGAACACTAGTGTACGATCACGGCACCAATGGTGACAATAATTTCTGGATAAAAGGTTGTTGTTGCATTAAACCTACATTGTTGGTTGCTGGTAGCGATATTCCTAATTATATCCTAGACTAGACAGACAGGACAGGGCAAGTTCGAGGTTTAAAGTTATCTGTGTAACGTGGAAATTACCGTAAGTGACGAGAGAAATGAATCTAATTTTAATGATGAAATACTTAACTTCACGACTGGACATTGGATATTTAGAGCCATATCGCACTGGTGTTTTGCGAGCGTATTTCACAGGTGATCCGTAATCCTTCACGCCAACCAGTGAAGGATGGCGGAGCACCTGGGAGTGACAGTAACGCCACCTTGAGCCCCAGACTAAAGAAAGAAGTAGGAAGAAAGTTTTGCCACTTTCCCCCTCGGCAAATGAAAGTGTAGCGATAATGTTTCAAAGGCAAGGATACGAGACTGCGTCACTTTGCGACTGAGCAAGCGACGCTGGATCGAATCCACCTTTGGACCATTGTGGTGGACCACTCCTAGCACAGGCATAGCCTGGTTAATGAAGAATTTTGTAAAATATTACCAATGTTTTTTATGCGATTTTCGAATTTTTCGTAGACTACCTACTTACATTTACCGGCTGCAACCATCCTGTGGAAACCTGCACAGTGAGAGTTTAAAAAGGGGAAGCCACAAAACATCCATGGGTTGAAGTGCCGCTGGAGTTATTCTCGGCCCCCTATCATAAGAACAACTCGATTGGCGGCGGTAGTGTGCGTGATCATACCCCTAACGGACTTTAAGGGGCCGGTTCGCTGCAACTAATCACAAAGTGCTGATTTCAAGTGGGGGGAGGGCGGAGTTCATGAAATTGGTTGCAGCGAACCAAACCGTGGCTGAAACCGGACCTGACGAACACACGCATGCTCCTCGAACTGTCGACTACTAGCTTAAGTTTACCATCTGTCAAATTTCATCGGTTAAAACTGAAACTTATATCCGCGTAATATGGTTTCTGTTTCACGTGTTGGGTATGTTGACCTGTGGTCGTGTACATAACTAAGTTACATACCATCGGCAGCATCCTGGTTGTCCGGAGGCAGGTACTTGTCGACGTATTTGTCGGCGGTGGTGAGGGCGCGGTCCAAGGCGGTGGCGGTGACCGCAGTAACGCGAGAGTCGAGCACGGCGGTCCCCAGTTGCTTGACGGAGTCCGCGCGCCGGAGGACGTACCGACGCGTCTCGGAGTACAGCTGTGGACATGTCTTTACTTACATTTTTTTAATGAGAGCAGACGAGCAAACCGGCCACCTGTGCCCCATTTTACGAAGCAACAATCTTTGTAATTACAAGTCTAAATTGGCAACATTGAGGGATTTTCCAGCTTAAGTTCCTGCCATTCGAGATAGATGGCGCTGTTCTAACAGTTGGTTTGACATATTGTTTTTTTCATTGCATAGAAGATAGCTTCTTGTAAAAATACAGAAATTCATCGAATTCATCATTTCCCAATGATAAAACAAGAACTGTGAGCAATTAACAAAGAATTAATATCGACGTTCAAATAATAAAAAGAAAGATTTTTTTAAATTTAATTTTTTTTCCTAGTCACCCATATTTTGACACATTTTGACATTTCAGTATAAAATCAGCGCCAACTATTGAAAAATCCGGAAAATACATCTTTAGACTTGTTTTGACATGGATTGTTGTTTCGTAATAAGGGGTCAAGGTGGCAAGTGGCATTGTCGCCCGTAGACATCTCGCCTCACTGTTATTAGCGGGTTTTCGATGCGCTGCTAACCTTGTGGGCTTAGATGGAGTGCCTCATGCGCAGGTAGTTACGATGGCTCTCTTACCCTTCAAACCGAAATAGCACTGCATTGCTGCTTTGAAACAAAAATGGGTAAAAAGGTGGTATTTTGGCTGACTCTGAGACACCTTTAAGAGATGCTGCTAGGAGCAACATTCATGGGCAAAAACCACGCCGAAATAACAGTGTCGAGGGAGAAAATCCAATGGAAACCCTTTTTAATGGGGGCACGGTCTGATCACGTATGTGACTCTGTCGAGATATTTGTATGAACATGAATTTTAGGATTACTGAGTCCCAAACTTCCACAGGGCGGGGAGGGAGTTGGAATTTCATGGGTTACGTGAAGTTCATTGTAAGGGTGGTTTTGGTGTTCTGCGGGAAGCTGGACAATATAATTTGTAGAGCGAGAGGGGTTGAATCCCCGCCTAATAGTAAATCTGGGCGAAGCGAATTCTTGGGGTTAATGATAAATTGAGTAAGAAATATATGTACTTAACACATTCGCGCGCGGCACTTTTTCTCGTTTTGGCTGTACTGCTGGTGCCGTAACACGATACATAGAATAGCTGTCATGTCCGTACTGTCAATGTGTAAGTACCTGTATATGTGTGAGTTATGTCCAAAAAGGAACACCTATAAATCCCGCAATGTTGCCAGTATACACAAATTTTTTAAACTCATTTTTTTTCGAACTGACTTATGCTGTTGGTCCTAATGACCTTTACAGCTTCACCGGGGGGTTTTGGGGCGAGTGCTAAGTGCGCTCCAGCCTGGAGGAGGACTTAAAAGCTACTATAAGAAGCGACTGCCTAAGGGCACCCAGGTTGGTACGGACCTCGGCTTAGGACGTCGCTAGGGAGTGAGGGATCGGGAAGAAGTGGCCTGGAATATGCCGATAGCGCGTGTAAGCGTAAGAAATGTAGGTGCGGTGTGTGAACTACTATCGGGTGGGGGAGTGGCTTCCGCGATGAAGATCATGAAGGTTTTTAAACTCAATTTAACGGCATTAGCCGTTACCGCGCGCGAACGTGTTAAGTAGGTACATACACACCTATAGCGCCTCGTGTCTCCTTAAAAACATTAAACAAATATGACCCATGATATCACTAATGAGATAAGAATATCGGTGTCTAATTGACGAAACGCAATTTACCTACAGTCAAAACAAGACAAACATTTGATAAAATAATTAAAAAAATATGGTTTAATTAAATTAACCTGCTACAATCGGTTCCTTGTGAGCAAATTCCAACGATCAAGGAAATGTGTAGAAACAAAGAATGTTTATTTTGTACCTGGATATTTAAAAAAAGACTGTTTATCTTATTCTACTGTCACTGACTCACACCAAAGTTACCTACGAAAGATAGCGTTATTTTTTTTCTTCACATGAGAAAATCTTCCAATTATACCCGGTCTCATGTCCTATTAAGCAACAAACCTAGTAATTACAAGTCTAAACACCTAGTTTTCATTATCTTGTCTACTCGCCACTTTAGTAAGTATGAAGCAGTATGTTATTTGCCTTATTATCATTAATTCACTTTGTTAAATCTATAATATACGCTGTTGATAGCCCAATAAAAAAATTATTAAAAAAATGCGCTGGTTTTGTATGGGATTCATTAATGTTGCCATTTTAGACTTTAATTACAAGGATTTTTGCTTCCCAATCTTGGGTCCTAGGGGTGAGACCGGGTTATGTGGAATACCTCCTCCTCCTCCTTTTTACCTCCTCGATGGCCGACTTCATGCATTTCGGAATGTTCTACGATCTACAGTAGGTATAGATAGAATGCACCAGTGCCCCTAATACTTGTCTTAGAGCAAGGGGAGGTATATTCCTAGGAGGTATATTAATTCTTCCACCATTTCTTTCACAGCAGCGTGCTCAGGGACGTACCTGGAGCTGAATTTATGGTAGGGCAGTGGGGGTTGACTGCCAGAC
Organism: Hofmannophila pseudospretella; assembly: GCA_947369225.1. Classification (NCBI taxonomy): domain Eukaryota; kingdom Metazoa; phylum Arthropoda; class Insecta; order Lepidoptera; family Oecophoridae; genus Hofmannophila; species Hofmannophila pseudospretella. The sequence continues at coordinate 2,235,803 of OX376321.1, read as the reverse complement.
GGAAGTTCGAATTACACGTTGTGGAAAGACGTTTAGTCGATCGGACGGAGTAACGATAGGACATGAAGGGAGAAAATTAAAAAGTTGCACAGAAACATACAAATCTGGCTTCCTTGGAAGCTATAGGTATTCAAAAGGCAAACTTGAAGAAATTTATTTCGGTAAAGTTTTGAAGTTCCAAAGGGAAAGGTGAGGTAAACTGGAGAGGAGGGACGGTTTCAGAGGAAGGGGTTAATCGATTCCAGGGTTGGAGTGGCGGGGGTTTGAATCCCCAAAACCCCCCTGCCTACGGCTCTGGGCCTCAGTCTTACCTCTTGGGGAGGCAGGTAGATCGAAGGCACCCTCTCTCCGACGACGTCCAGGGACTTGCAGAGGAGCCTGTCCAGCTGATAGATGGGTGTCTCGAACAGGTGGACGGCAGGCAGGGCCAGTTGGACTCCAGCGGACAGCGACTTCTCGCCCAGGGTCAGGTACCAGCGGATCAGGCGGTTCGAGTCCTGTTGGTAATTACATATGCATAGCATAACTGTCACGTCCATAATCCCCGAGGGGGTAGACAGAGGAGCCACCTTCATCATCAAGTAGTTTATTACATTGTGTAATAAGTGCGGGAAGGGCTAAATTGTCGTTATGAATGCTTATAGTCATCGGCTCGGGTTGCGAAACACGATTTGAGACAATTTGGTCCTAAACCAGAGCAGAATCTAGAAAAAAAATTTGGTGGGCCATCGGTTACTGTATCGGAAAATAGTACAAAAAAATAGTCCAGAGCATCGCGATCTGTTTACAGGTTTAGGGGGGTATCTTCCCCCCCTGGATTCGCCACTGCCCTTAACATATATACATATACACGAATAACACCTGTGAGAAAATAAACAAATATAATAGGTACCTACTTATTAAAAATTGTTTTGACAATACAAACTAAACATACGAGTTTGTTAACGGGGATTACTCCATTACTGGAAGGAGGATAAGGAAAAGAGAAGACTTTCGCAGCGTTCGCTTTATAAAAAATCGTTCTAGGTATTTCGATTAGTTATATCTCGTTTGTTCCATGCGGGAGGTCCGGGTTCGAAACCATGCCATGTGCCAATAAAGTTTTCGGATTTTTTCGAAGACTTATGTACAAATACAAATATACTTTATTGCACACCCGGGACAAAGACTAATCATACAACATAAAGAGAGGTAACCTTCAGGACATGTACATTTACCGACTGCTCTAACGGTGAAGGAAAACATCGTGAGGAAATCTGCATGCCTGGGAAATGAAAGAAAAATCCAAAGGCGTGTGAAATCCACCAATCAGCATTGGACCCGCTCGGTGAATCATGGCCCGTGTCCCCTTGTGCAAGGGGAGGCCTGTGCCCCAACAGTGGGGACATTAATAGGCTGCTGATGATATAAGTAAGTAAGTAATATGTTTATTTCACAACACAGTAATGACCGAAACAGTTATAATTATGATAAAAAAATTATTAAATGTAACTTATAAAATTTCTTAGATTAGGCCCGTGTGGTAGGGTACCGAGGATGCTGGCGGCGTTGCCCCGCTGGATCGCTATGCTGATCCTTTGGGGGAGATAGCCGCCAGCCCTTGGGTCCCTCGTCGCATCAAACAAACGCTTGGACAGCTCTCGAAACAGTGACCAAGCTCCAGGGACCCAAAGACCAAGGGTCTCTACACCAAATGCAACAAAGTTGTATGATATGTTAATAAAATAATTATGTAGTCAAAGGTAAACATATCACTAATAGCTATAAGTAGATAAATTAGTCGTCTTATGGCGTTAATTCCGAGGTGGCCGCTAAATCTAAAACCAAAACCTAAATGAAACAGCGCGCTCACTCTTATACTAGATTGGATTGAATACGAGAGAGCGGGACGTTTCGTTTAGCGATCTTTCCAAAATTTGGCGGTAATTCCGGTATCGATGCCGTTGGCAAGACTCGTTTGTTCACATAGACATGCACTTATGGTGATCGCTAGCCAAGTGGTGAAATGTTCCAGTCTATAATAGCATCTCACTTACTCTAATGCGGTAGTAGACCCTCTCGGTGACTCCGACGCCGGACTCCACCAAGGGAATGGCGGCGACTCTGGATACCACCTCCAGTTTCGGCAGGGTCTGTGTCTTCGTGTTTGTCACTGCAACAACGTAAGACTTCTTTACTATTGATAAACCAAGGTACATAAAATACAAAAGAGATTCAGATGATCCCTTGTTGATCCTTTGTTTGATCCGTGGAACAATAAGCTTTTATAACATGTTTTTATTTTACAATTAGAGGAGCTCGTAGCCAAGTGATCGTGCAGGTTAAGCGACGTTGGAGCGGTCGGTACCTGGATGGGTGACCGTAAGTGGCATATTTCTTCTGAGCTCCTCCGTGCCTCGTGCACGTTAAGCAGTCGGTCCCGGTTATTGTCGTTTGACAGCAGTAGTTAAGCCATGTCAGATGCCTACGGGCGGCCTGAACAACTCTGACAAATAGGTTGCCCCCTAACCATACGAAAACCAAGCATTTTACAATTACAAGTTTTTTAAAAGTTCTATACATAAAGGAAGCCTATGGTGAGACTTCAGTGTCCGTCCATACGTATGTCACAGCTGTTTTTCTCAGGAACTACTTGCTTGTGCTATCGACTTGGAATTTGGCACTGATATTAGGCTTGCGCCCGCATCTATCCTAGGTAAAAATACTTATTGAAAATGGGGTTTGAAATCTGAAAGTGGGGCAACTGGGGGACTGGGGTGCAATTGGGGGATACCCCATATGATAATATGAAATGGCACTTTATTTGCACATTACAAATAATATTTACTTGATTAGCAAGTACTCACATATAACAGTTAATACTCGTGGTAAATATGTATTAAATACTCACGTTAATTCTATATTTTTATTCTAAAGTTAACCGCGTTCTATAGGTGTACAAGTCAATTATAAATTTAATACATATGTATAATAGTTTAATACATATGTTATTATTATTTATTTATCGAAAATCTACATAATTTCATTCAAACATTTACATTCACAGTGTAACAAAAACCAATATAGGTTTGTCAAGAACACTGGCAGACCGTAATTTCATAATTGTTAATAGCTGTAGATTTCCCTTATAAATTAAAAAATTAAATTTATTATTATTAATAATATGTGCCATAGTTTTTGACCCTATGGCCAAAAGTGTGCGAAAAATGGCTGAGATAATTCAGACTAAAAGATAATCTTCTATATTTAGGATCAAGTGTTAGTACATAATGAGATATTTATGTAATGCATGGTCAAAACAATTGTAATACTTTTTTAAACAATACATACATATTATACACATACTATACTATATTATATTATACACATACTATACTATACACATTATATTCGCATAAAATATAAATCCAACTTCATAACTTATTCCGTACTTACATTATCATCATTATTGGTGTCGCCCACGGATGCACTTCGTTATGCAAGGACAGAAGTTATTATCATATTGTTATTATGTATTTTTAAATTTACTACCCATCGGAAATATTGAACGGGGCTCTCTGGAGCATTCGACATTCAAAGTCGAACGACTACGGAATGTGTTGTTAGTGTTAGTATTCGATCCGTAATCGAGTGAACGAGATGGACTAAAAATATCGATTTTCGACTTTTGCATGCCCAAGATAATCGCTACCCTAGGTCCACAGATATTTCCGACGGGTAAGATACTATGTTATAAAACGAGTGTAGTGTGTATCACGTGCTACCTATGAAGAAAGTTGGATTATCACTCGCCTGTTTATCTTTAGTAGAAAATAAATACCTACCCAGTTCAAGAGGTCAACCCTGGACAAAAACACAACATTTATTGCAATGAAAACAGAATATTTAATGGGAAATAGAGCACAGACTGCGGAATATTAGCAAATACTCGTAAAGTATTAAGTATAGATCACTAATTGACGTGTGCCCTATAAAACACCTACCTACTCACTTTTACTTATGCCATTAAAAAAATATGATTTGTACCTTTTGGTGGTGGCCCTTGGCTTTTGGTGACTGCTTGCAAATATGCTTCAGCTTTCTTGGCTATAGAACCCTTTGCCCTTTTATTCATTCCGAGGGTGCACGTTCCATTGAAAGATTTTTTGTAAATGTCACCGTTTCCCGCCATTTTTGACACTGTTATTTGCGCGCGAAACTCAAAAGACATTCGAAGATTTTTAACAAGGGTTTTATTTAGTACATGTAAAACTTTTAATCGGCAAGTAATTTAACGGTATTGTACATGTTTACTGTTAAATTTCACGTTTGCGACTGATCGCCGCTCTCAGGGGTCTTTGATAGTTAAATGTTTATTGCAAAGGTTATCTCAATTTAAAAATATTGGAATCTACTTGTAATGCGACACAATTATTTATAAATTAGGTCATCGTCTTAATTGGAAGTGATCTAATCGTAAGAATACGATGCTGAACAAGCGCCTGAGATAATATTTTAGCTCAATGTTGGAGGCTTGATGACGAATGACATTAATATTTCTTTCTACAATCATTGTGCATTATCATCCCTAAAAGTAAAAGCAAGAGCCTAAAAAAACATGACACATTGCTATAACAGAATCACACGGAAAATACCTTGGTCGAAGGTATTGTAGGTATTATCTAGGGTTGCTACCCGTGCTCTAAAATAGAGTATTGTCCTCTTTTTCGTGTATGTGTACTTTATAATCTACGACACCAATAAAGTACGCGAAAATACTCTATTTACGTAACTCTGACTGTTACTGGCTTGTTACTGGTTATGAGTACTTATGAGACTAAATAAATTGGGATCCAAAGCCACAAAACTGTGAAGATTTTCCAAATATGTACGAATTCATTTCATATATTTTGTCTGTGCCTGCCACTTCAGCGTTCACTGAGAGACTTTTCTCCCTTATGAATGTAAGGTGGAGAGACGAAAGGAACAAAGTTACCCTAAACTTCATTAAAAACGAACTGATCATATATTTTAATTTAAATTTTGATTGCAAAGAGGCTGTAACTATCTTCAAGGAAGACAAATATTTGTTAAATGTAATATTTGTTATATGAAAAGTAACAAAAATATGTTTTTAAAGATAAATAAGTAAAAAATATATAAGTACCTACTCTTTTTTTTATGCTGTGTTCTTTATTTTTGTTCTACCGAAATGAAAAAATACTCTATTCGTCCCAAAAAAAGGTGGCAACCCTAGTATTATCTATAGTATTTTTGGAACGAAAAGAAAAACACTTTGGTGCCACAAAAAATACATATTTAAGTTTTTTATTTTTATTTTTACGTACCTAAGTACTTAGTCACATTTATGCTTCTGTAAATATTTCGTTTTTTTGTAAATAAATCCTTAGAAAGATTTTGTATAGGTACACTTCTTTCCAATATTTTTCCTAACCATTCCCAATGTTTTGCAACATTTTCTAACTTTTCCCAGTATAATCCTAACCTTTGTCAACATTTCCTCGACTATCTCAAAATTTTCCTAACTTATCCCAACTATTTCCCCAACAACATTTCCCGTATAGTAGGTACTTCATTTTCTTAATGTCGAAAAACACTGCGTCCTGCAAACTTTCATCATTTCGAAGTTCAGTCTGTTGATGCTCAGTCTGTCGATGCTCAGTCTGTCGATGCTCAGTCTGTCGATGTTCAGTCTGTCGTTGTTCAGTCTGTCGAAGTTCAGTCTGTCGAAGTTCAGTCTGTCGATGTTCAGTCTGTCGATGTTCAGTCTGTCGATGTTCAGTCTGTCGATGTTCAGTCTGTCGATGTTCAGTCTGTCGATGTTCAGTCTGTCGATGTTCAGTCTGTCGATGTTCAGTCTGTCGAAGTTCAGTCTGTCGATGTTCAGTCTGTCGATGTTCAGTACTGTCGAAGTTCAATCGATCGATATATGTCCTGTCGAAGTTTTGTCTTTCGAAGCAGTTTCATTCGATCTCAACAAAATGAGTCACAAAAAAATGAGGCAAAGAAATAACATTTTCCTGAATTTTTAAAAACTAAATACCTACCTTTTTTATATATAAATCAGCTACGACAAACAGGCAGACGGGCCACCTGATGGTAAGTAGTCACCGTCGCCTAGAGACACGTGCAGTACCAGGAGTATTGCTTGTGTGCTTACCCTACCTTAGAAATCGTTCGGCTAAGCCATTTTGCTGATAATTGAGCAGACCAGCAGGGGGTCTGGTTTACCTTTGCTAACTGGACAACCTGTATAAGTACTTAGTTTGGTAGCCCAAGCGTAGTGAAAAAAATAATTGTTATTATTCTCTAAAATATAAAAAGAAAAAATTTTGTAAACGTTGGTGTATTTGGTGTATTTGTAACCTGTAGATACTAACTTTGAAATATTATAATCTTAGTACCTAATTAAAAAGCATCATATTAAATTATACTGTCTCCGGAGAGGTGTATAGCTTTCTGCTATATCTAAACATGATTCTAAAGCCTCGAAAAAAAGTTCATTTAAGTTAATAGGTACAGATTATCGCAGCTATGAGGAACGGGAATATTTTTAAATACCGTGCAATAATTAACAAGCAATAAAATCACCGAAACATGTTAACTTGACCCGGAACTCGTATTTATCGTGTATTTAACTTACATTATCTTAAACAATAAGTATGTACCATGTACGAGTACGTACATACTTATACATACAAGTAGATGTGTCAGTCGGCTCGTGTTATGATGACACTGAACTTAGGAAAATAATGGACTGATTTGTTTGTAATTAATAATTGTATTTCTTGACAAATAACCGACCTATGTACCTAACCACGCACAGTGGGACTGTGAGTTCATACTGTCATAAGTTAAAAAATATAACGTAGAACGGAACTCTTGTGTAAAGTACAGTGGGTAGGTAAGATAAGATTTATTGTGTAAAAGTATAGGTAAGAAGTCCAAAAATTTCTTGACGCAAAAAAAAACATCTTTCCACAAGCTCAGAGTAAATTTAAGTTTATTAAGTTTCATCGTTTTAAATTCATCCGGAAGCTTGTTACAATGAACGAGTTTTTGGATACTAATGTTAAGTTACATGGAGGTTTATATAATTTTTGACGATATTGAGAGCGTAGGTTTCTTGAACTAACTTCATAGTTATGCTGAAAAAGGTTTTTATGCTTATGGACGAAAACAAGGGTGTCTAAAATATAGATAGGTTAATTTGACTTTCAAAACAATTAAATTGTATGTCGCTCTAGGACTTAACTAAGTAAGGACTAAAGTATTTACAAGGGAACCTCAAGAAGTGCAACTCTCCGATTTGAACGAAATCTGGCATTCAAAATTTGGGCACAAAATTCAAATTTGGGGGAGGGCTTTTATATCAAAACTTTTTCATTATTTGCTCATGTTATATTAACTTTACTTCAACTCAATATTCTGTAGATTCTGTAGTGGAGAATTGTAATGTTCTAATAAATATTATTAAATATTAAATATTGTTGAAGTTTTTACCTACCCACAGACACATTTGTCAAGATGGCGGGTGTATTTTTTGTATTGCGATATAAACTATATGGAATAAATGTACCTACAAGGATTGACTGCATCATCAAATCATCATCAGTCAGTCCCCAGATCACCAATCATTTATTTTTATAAAATTAAAAACATCGGTAATGTTAACTACGCTAAAATTCCTATGCTAGGACCACTGTCCACGATACTAGTCTTAGTGCTGGACTACACGCGTCCGGTTCCAGCCCCTGTTCGGTTCGCTGCAGCCAATTACGAGGCGCAGACTTCAAGAGGGGGGAGGGCGGAACGCTTGTGATTGTCCGAACCGTCGCTAGAACCGGACGCATACAGTCCAGCACTAATTAGATGGAACCGAACCGAAGCGTGTAGTCCTAGCCTTCGAGTCGAAAACATATGCAAGAGGTATCATGGATATAAGTAGATCGACATAGAATCGCATCCGGAAGATCTTGCATAGAAGAAAGTAATAATATTTAGTGAAACCCCTGAACCTCCCACCGAAATTTCTAGATAAAGCCTACCGGGAGGAAGAGATGGGATAACCCCCCACAGCGACCCAGCATGTACCAGAATGACCGTTGGCACTACATTTTCTCTACCTACCCTCGATACATTTATAAGTTACCTATCCCTCTAAAACAAAAGGAACTAGTTCCAGATATTTCGAAATCTGCTTTAGTAGATAAAAAACTAAGATAAAAAACTAAGATAAAAAACTAAGATAAAAAAAGTTAAAAAAAAGTAGATAAATAAAAAAATAGATACAGCGCTTGTTATTATAACACTACAGTCTACACTGAATTCAGCCTCCCTAAGCCTCAGATTTCATGAGTTCGGTTCCAGCCCCGGTTCGGTTCACCTGCAACTAGTCACATGCGTTCCGCCTTTCCCCCACTTGGAGTCAGCGCTTCGTGATTTAACGGGGCTATAACCGGACCCATGAAGTCCTAGCCTTAATGAGTTATATCAGTTGCACGAAACGTCATTAAAGATAAAGACTTCAATAAAATACATGCAATCGTTCTATATTCGTTAAATACACGAGACTTAAGGAAGTTTCTTGAAGGGCGTTTCTTCAATCATTTGGTTCCTGAATTCAGTATAGGTACCTACTAACAAAAGGGAAAACGGTTTCAAAAACGAGGTGATTTTAGGACCTAACCCCTCCCCCCACCGGTATAAACGGAGTACCTGGGCGTGGTCCGTGAGGTGAACGTAACATTTGTGTATAAAAATGTAGTGGAATTTTCATACAAAGAACTTTCGTAAAAATCTTTATAATGGTACATACTCAACTCAGAAAATAGCTTAAACTTAAATTAAACATGAATTACCTAAACTTGAATACGTTAAGAAAAATTACCGACATACCCTCAATAAAAAAAATTACAAGGTAAGAATTTTCAATCGCTATTGTTTAAATCGAAATGATTTCCAGTGATTTAAAATAATTAAATAAAAGGCAATTAGGCTATTCTATAAGTAGATAGCTAGCTGTTAAAAGAATTTAAAGGATGATGTAAGTTATTTAAATATACCCTTCTTTAGAACCTAAAAAAATATATACTTCTTTGTCATATTTTCAAAGGCTAGTTCAAAACCTAGTAAAAACCATCGGTTAATATCAGATATGAACAATTTACAATACTAATCCCATATTTGGCCATAAATTTTCCTTGGCACATGTCTGCCACCTACCCTACATCCTCCTAATAAGAGCAAAACCTTTAAAAAATGTACAAAATTCAAAAACCTAACCCCACCTAATCTACTTTAACATCGAAATGTAAAATAAAAGAGAAAAAAGTGAAATAAAAGCCAAAAGTCACTCACTTGTTGAGATAGATAAGGGTGCGATGATATCGTGACGGCAAGCTCCTCTCGACTGTGATCGAGCTGCGCGGGCGCAGGCCGATTGGACGCCCCGGTGCTGCACTTACGAGCAAACCGGACGACGGACTACACGACGGTTCCAGCGACGGACGGTTTTTTTTCCTTTATTTAAATAAAACTAATTACATATCTTAAAGCATAATACTGACATAAGCCTCAGGGTTTGTGCGCCAGTAAAGAATCGGTCGGTTCGGTTCAGGAACCGCTACCGGCCGTGTAATCGACTGCATTCAAACTTATGCGTTGCGTACAAGCCCCGCCCACTGGGTTCAGGAACCGCGCTGGCCGGTTCCAAGTGGAACCGCGGTACGTGTAGTCGACAGAGCATTTTTGTTTGAGTTTATATGAAGCTCCGGTTCCATATAACTGACCGATACTGGAACCGTCGTAGGAACCGTCGTCGTGTACTCCCAGCCTTATATTTCAGTTATACATGCTATCGGTATCGTTTATTGCATAACAAAGATTTTAATTTAAAAAAAATGTGTTTCATTTTATTACACTTGACTGAATTGTGTTTGACTGAATTCAGGCATGTCAATGCATAGATCATGCAATGCATGCGATTCATTCAGTCAAGTGTAATAAAATGAAACACAATTTTTTTCTGCATTGATCAACATAGATTATAGGCCGTTCAACGTCGATCGTTGTGTGCTTGTTATTGCACCAATTGATCGATGAAAATATTCGGTTTGGTTGATTGATCGCAACAACTAGCACAAGGTGGATCAATTGTCGTTCGACATGTTTTACAAGCCGCAATCATTGATCGTCCTGGGCTAGGTGTATTAATATACACCTACGCGGCCTAAGTTGATTGGGGAATCGATGCGTCATCGATCGTGCAGGTGCAATAATACCCTTATTCTGCTATTTACAGCTTGTAAACAGAAGCCTATCTAATTAGTCGACCAAATCGTTTTAGTCGACTGAATTCAGTCAATTGGCGCTATTATAATCAATTAATTTTAAAGATGGCGGCCAAAAAATAAATTGAAATAATGTGGAGTTAGGAATTTCGAGTCGAGGAAGGCCGAGCTTTGCGTATGGCAAATCCCAGAGCGTCCCCCCGCCTTCAGGCGCCGCAGATCTAATATGCTAAATGTTCTTAGCCATGTCAGATGAAAATTGGATCAGTGGTTCTAAGATCTAGGAGTATCTTGGGATGTCGGAGTATGATGGGATCTCTGGAACGGTAACAGTTAGGTGGTTCGAGTTTGAGCTCAAATGTTTATGACGATGGTCACCTTCCCGCATCTGAAATCTTGAGGATCTAATGAAGACCAGGAAAAAGTACGCACATTGGTACGTCAGAGCTTTCTTAAATGTTAAATTTAGAGTTATTGGGCAAAATGGAACTTTGCGTGCTTTTTTCGACGAAAAATAATCAATAATTTGAGTAAAATCATATTGTGGAGGCCTTCGGGCTTCAGCCCCTGTTGCCATCCCCTAAATCCGGCTTAGACTGTAAATCGCAGACTGTACAGAATGTAATAAACGTTTAACTAAGCACTTGAGCTCTTACCTTACTACGACAAGTTATTCATCTCAAATGTCCCCTTTGCTCTTATATCAGTGTTCAGTTTGGTCGTAAATGTTCGTCGTCGTTCGGCCAAGTGAAAGAAGCCGATAACTGCGGTTACCAGCAGATAACTTGCAGTTAAAAACATTATTTTTGTTTACCTACACCTAGCGTATTATTATTATAAATATTGAGAGTTTTCCACGAGTAAAATAGGAATTCCAGAACAAGATTTATGTATGAGCATTGGATTAGTGGTTACAACACCGTTGAGAACTCCCGGTTTGATTCCTAGACCACGCCATACAGAATTAAGTACTTATTTCGGTACCTTCAAACATTTACCTACCTTCATTTACCGATTACCGACCGAAAAAAATTGTCTTGGAAAAGATTTTGCTGGCGTTAGTAATTTATTAGAAGCATCGATGACATACGAGACGAGCAAACGGGCCACCTAATGGTAAACCCCAGACGTATCGTTGTGGAGATCCCCTTAATTTTCCTGGTTATCATCAGGTCCTCAAGGTTTCAGGTGTGGGAAGGTCACCATAGTCATAGTCATAAACATTTGAGCTCAAACTCGAACCACCTAACTGTTACCGTTCCAGTGATTCCATCATACTCCAACATCCCAAGATACTCCAATATCTTAGAATCATTGATCCTATTTTCATCTAATAATTCTCAAAGGGTTGGGGGGGACGGGGGGGGGGGGGGGGGGGGGGCTCCGAGCTCGGCCTCGCCATGGCTGTAGCTCCACATCATTTCATTTTATTTTTTGATTGCCATCTTTAATTTTTTTTCTCTTGAAATGCCGCAGGATTCCCTACGACTTTAGTATGAGAAGACCCCATCTAACTATTATAGTTTCGGCAGGTTGATATCTTCCAATTCTTTAAGGTTCATATTGCGACATTGAAGTCCACTTACTTTTTCCTGGTCAACATCAGATCCTCAAGGTTTCAGATGTCGGAAACGTACCATGAACCTGAATATATGAGCTCAAATTCAAACCATCTAGCTATTACCGTTCCAGAGTACCCATCTGACATCAAAGATACTTCAAGATCTTGGAAACCACTGGTCCAATTTTTATCAGACCTAGCTAAGAACACTCTCGACTAAATTCTCAATTTAATTAAAGAACCGGGTCCAAATCGGATCATCGTTGTCAAGTTATGATGCCACAGACAAACACACAAACTGACAGAGAAACAGACAAACGTGTCAAACTTATAACACGCCCCACCATCCCACCATCCCACGATCGGTCGGGGGTTACTAAATGGTCACCCATAATCTCTCCCCTCACTATAATGTTATTAGAGATTCCGATGCGCTGTTAACCTTGGGCACTAAGAGTGTAGGTAAGGCTGGCTGTCTTACCCTACGAACTGGATCACAACACAGCAAACATTGCTGCTTTGCGGCAAAAATAAGTAAAAGGGTGGTACCACCCCAGGCTAACTCTGCAAACAGCTTGTTGTGTAATTTTTTTTTACTGTAATAATGTTCCATCCCTTAGTTACTCATTATTTTATAATCGTTAAACATTGTACAGGGTGGACCAAAAGTCCGTTAACATTTGAATAGGTCGCTGCGTCGGCGCGGGCGGGGTATTGGCGCGGGGGGTGTTACTACAAGCGAGAGCTACTAATAGGGATTTAGTACCATGGCGTCATTCAGCGGAGCGCAACGCGCATTTTGCGTACGCGAGTACTATCGAAACAACGATTCTACGACCGAAGCTAAACGGAAATTTTGTAATCATTACAATATACGGAACAGAAATCAAGCACCAACAATTCAAACGATTAAAAAATGGGTACAGAAGTTCGAAACAACAGGTTCAACTTTAAGTCAACCACGATCCGGCCGACCTAGGACATCGCGCGATCCAGTAAACATAGAGCGTGTACGAGCGTCTGTTCGAGAACAACCTGGTCTCTCTACTCGAAAGCGGTCTAGTGCTTTAGATGTGCCCAGAACATCTCTAAATCGCATTCTACACAAAGATTTACATTTACATCCTTACAAAATTCAAATTGTACAGGCTTTAAAGCCAAATGACCCTGCTCAGAGACTGCAGTTTGCTAACGAAGTGCTTGAGAGGTTTACGAGCTTCAATAACATCTTTTTCTCAGACGAGGCACACTTCCACCTAAATGGACATGTCAATCGACAAAATTGCAGATACTGGAGTGACACTAACCCGGACTTGAAGCACCAAAAACCTTTACACTCGCCCAAGGTTACTGTATGGGCCGCATTGTCAGCCAGCGGAATCATTGGTCCATATTTTTATGAAGATCAGAGAAACCGCGCCGTCACCGTTAATACAGAGCGATACATTGTGATGCTACAGAATTTTTTTGCTCCAGCATTACAGGACTTCTCAGGCTTTAATCGAAGCTCTTGGTTCCAACAAGATGGGGCAACATGTCACACCTCCAATGACTCTATAGCAGCACTTCGTGAAATTTTTGGCCAAAAAGTCATATCCAAAAGAGGTGACATTCACTGGCCACCCCGCAGCCCGGATTTAACTCCAATGGACTTTTACCTTTGGGGATATCTCAAAAGTAAAGTTTACATCAGCAACCCAGTGTCTATTGAGGAATTAAAAGAAAATATACGCGAGGAAATGCAGAACATTTCACCAACCACTTGTCGGGCGGTCATGCAAAATTTCCGTTCCCGGTTACAGGTGTGCCAGGATGAACAAGGGTCACATTTGAATGATGTTATTTTTAAAAAGTGAAATCCTAATTTGTCTACTTTATTATTAAATGAACAGTTTTTCACTAAAGTAGCATTTGTATTTTTTATAACCATTTTAAATGTTAACGGACTTTTGGTCCACCCTGTATAATTGTCGAACGTATACCGTTAGCGAAAGATAATTGTAACTTGATAATTAATACACTCCCCCCCAGGGCGGATATAACCCTGAGGTGAAACTTAAAAAATCTCTGCACACAGTCAATATATTATATAGTATAATATACAGGGTGTAACATTAAGAACGGTCAGTATGGGAAAGTCTGAAACTATAAGACATACGAAGATCTGTTCTTAGGAACCATGTCATCAATTTTAGTAACAAGAAAAACTGTATTCATACATTTTTTTAAAAACCTGTACTCAGCCTGGGAATCGAACCCGGTTGTTTTGAAAAAAAATCCAACACTATTTCTGTTTAGATATCGACTGTGTAGGTGTTAAGGAATAAATGTTAGTATGAAACGTGATGTTTAAAATTAATAAAACGCATTGTTTCCATATCTTTTAATTTATTTTAGTAGGTGTTCGAAATGACTACCATTTTGTAAAATACAACATTCAACTCGATTAGGTAACGATCGTACTATTGAATGTTGTATCTTCAGGTGGTGAATTTGCGTTAAAATTGTCTCTATGGCTGCTTTTAGGTCTTCAATTGTGTCGTAGCTTGTTTTGTACACTTCATCCTTAACGTAACCCCACAAGAAATAGTCTAGTCTAAAATAAATTAAAAGATAGTAATTAATAGTCTAGTCTAAAATAAATTAAAAGATATGGAAACAATGCGTTTTATTAATTTTAAACATCACGTTTCATACTAACATGTATTCCTTAACACCTATACAGTCGATATCCAAATAGAAATAGTGTTGGATTTTTTTTTTCAAAACAACCGGGTTCGATTCCCAGGCTGAGTACAGGTTTTTTTAAAAATGTATGAATACAGTTTTTCTTGTTACTAAAATTGATGACATGGTTCCTAAGAACAGATGTTCGTATGTCTTATAGTTTCAGACTTTCCCATACTGACCGTTCTTAATGTTACACCCTGTATAGTCAATATAATGTATAGTATTATGAAATACTGACCAAAATTTTGATTTGGGACATCCCGTTATAAAATTGTAAGTTTTTCTATAAATAATAATAATAAATATCACCTTCAAATCTATATGCATAAATCTGTTTTAACATACATACATAAACTCACGTCTACTACACAAAATATATAAATATTTTGTGTACCTAATATCCTATTATCCAGCTCCTGCTGGATATAGCTACCTACCCGTAGCTAGGTACACCTGTCTATTTAATAATAACAAATATAACATTTGTGATTAATACTTCCGAATGGATAGATAAGATAATAATGAGACTTGATATATATAGCTATAACTGTCTTGAAACTACTTTAATGTCCTGCAATCGAACCCAGTTACACATAAAAATACAGTGATTAATATTTTATTTTATTACAGGTTATTGTACAGCAAAACAATTATAACAGTAACTTGTTCTAAAAAGTTATAAAAATACTAGTTAGTTACCTACTCAAAATTATTTTTAATAAAATAGCACTAAATATATAGAAGAAATAGAAATAGAATTACAATATGTGGTCAGAGGCGTGTGATAAGATGTGTTTGTGTATTTGAGGGTGTGTAAGAGGGTGTGTTTGTTTGTACTGTGTGTATTTCAACCCTTGCCTAAACCTTCGGAAAAAGCCCTTCGAACTCTCTAATAAGGTTTTCGTGAGTGTCCACGCAGCGGTGGAGTACCGAATTAGCTGCAAAGTTAGTGTGTACAATGGTACATTGGGCGGTGCAGTATACGAGCACGCCGAGTGCGCAGTGTACGCACGCAGGCGTATAAAAATTTAATCTAGCTATGATTAGATTCAAATAATATACTGTTTCACAGGTTTTTACTGTATTTTATTAATTACGACCGGTTTCGTTTACACATCTTCAGGTATTTGTTTATAATAATTTTCTTAACCACATTTATCTACCTGCATGTGGTTAAGAAAATTATTATAAACAAATACCTGAAGATGTAGTACAAGTTTCACCAAGTACCAACAACCGCAAATATTAACCATTTCAATCTAGCTAAATCGATAGACCTAGATACTAGGTATGGGGCCAACTCTGAAAAAAACAAAAATATCAGCTGTTTGTTCCATACAAAAGTTCGCAATACCTACACGACCAAAATGTATAGTAAAACAACTTGGGTTTTTTTCGCGATTTCAGAATTGGCCCCATAGTGAAAGTTTCAGATCCAGTAAGTATATATATAATAAGGGGATCTATAATGTGTTGGTGTGTGTGTGTGACGCGAACGCGTACTCACTACGTGTACTAATTATTATTTATAAAAGGGAACAATAAGTCCGCCGATAAACTGCTAAGCAGTTTCGCGGTATACACTTAGATATTACTGTATTTTATAAAGTGTAAAAAAATAATAAAAAAATTTCTTCGAAAACAATTAGATAAGACGAATTAGTGGATAGCATATCAATAAAACGTTTATCTCTCTGTAGTTACTTTAATAATTGGAAACTCAAATAATATATCATCATTTGCCAGTCTTCTTCACTTTATAACAGTGTACGAGTACAAGAAACACTAAAACCGGATCATTTAGAATTGGTAAGTGATTTTAGAAATCTTTGTGATTGTATAATATGAATCCGATAGAGCACGTTTAGGACTTGTTAAAGAGAAACGTAAGATCCACAATCTGTGCGAAATGCGGAACGTGTTACTTGAGGAGTGGCAGAGGTTGCCCCAAGAAACAACATACAGCATATACACAAGAAATGTTTATAACATGTGCATAACAGTGTACAACAAATTACCTCATGATATAAGGGTGTTAGAGGGTAGACTCTTTAAAACTGTATTAATGAAATGGCTGCTTGAAAATCCTTTCTATAGTGTGAAGGAGTATAATGAACATTCACATTAGCACTAAAATTGACATTATTTTAATTTATATTCTTTGTAGGTACCTGACATTTTGTACGTCTTTTAACAGGCTGAATACTCTGACTTTAATATATTTTTAAGATCTTTTACTTTCTATACAGTATTCTGACAAATAAAGTATTTTGATTTGATTTGATTTGATTTGCATCATCCGCACGCAGCATGCCCAGACTGATGGAAACTAGGGATGTTACGGAGGTGGTTTTACCGGAACCGGAGTCGGAGGCGGAGGAGATGTTCAGAAGAAGTTCAAATTTTAAACCGTTTTTTTAATTTTTATAGCTGATCTAAAATATTGGCCAATATTTTTATGATGACGTTTGCGGCAATAAAACATATTCCTTTATGTAGCCCTACACTATTTAATTAAATATTGATATTTGAATATGTTTGCTCACAAATCTTCAGTATAACCTCCGACTCCGACTTCTGCTCGGAAGAAGCTCGGAAGCTCGGAAACCATAGTCAGAGCACGGTGCAAGGGGTGGAAACACGGGTTATAAAACTTCCATTTAATTAAGTTAAACTGTTACAATTCTTAAATTAACCGTTTCTGCGTTAAGACTAACTTATGACTTACGACGCAATCTAAAAAAATGAATTTTGATTTAATTTAGATTTTTCTCAGTAAAGGTTATGTAAGTAAGACTTTACAAAGATTATGTTAAAAGGTGTTAATTTAATTGTTACTTTATTTCTAATTAATTATTATTTATTTAAATATACACATTTTTATTTCATATTCTCACTTTTTTGTTTCGCTAATAACTAAAACTACACATATACAGGAAGAGACGATACAAATACAAAAACAAATATACTTTATTGCACACCCGGGACAAAAACAAAACATATTCGACGATCTCATACTAGATCTAGCTATCTACTTGACTCACAGTCACAGCTCGATGCATCTGATGGGAAAGCTCGTAATTCTCCGAATGGCGCCAATTTATCATGTCTCGGTTAAAATGGCTTGTTCGTAAAACGTAAGCCGTAGTAAATGTTCCCGGTATCTTGGAATACATCTTGCTTAACTTTGATTTGCAGCTGCCTTTGTGTATTCCAATGCCTTAAAGTGACTGTTATATTCCCTTAGATCCTTAACTAAGGCGATCTTCCCATCTTTTTCAATTAATATTGTGAAGATAATGTGATATAGATCTATCTTGTACATAAAGCGCATAAGGCAACCGGAATTTAACATAAAGGTAAAAAAATATATAGAGGTTTCCCTTTGTACAGACTAGAAGGCATTTACTGGACCCGCATGCTCCATCGTCGACCTCATCGTCGCTTACCATCGGGCGAGATCGAGGTCAAATGCGGGTTTAGTAAACAATTATAAAAAAATGGACATGGACATCAAGTTTACGTGCAGTTTTTTTTTTTCAGTGACATCATTATTATATGCAAGATGGCAGCTTATGCCCGCATTGTAGCTGTTTTGCTTTTGATCTCTGCAGCATCATTCGTCTCCGCTCAAGGGCATGGTAAGTACATAATACATAGGTATTATATGCTATTAATTATTGGGAAGTTAAATGCCCTGATAGAAAATTTTCAAATTAAATTGTACCCTATCTCACCGACAATATCTTTGTCGTTTAAGTTAGTAATATGTTTATTTCACACACACCAATGACCGAAATAATTAAAATAATTATGTAGCCAAAGGTAAACATATCGAAATCATGTCTGATGGTCTGCTGTTATTGTCATTTCGCTCACCTCACATATTCGCTCATTCAATTAAGTTCGCTCACTCAAATAAATTCACACATTGAAGTAAGTAGGCTTTCGCTTACTCTAAATTTAGTCCTACAATTATAATTTGTGAAATTTCATAAAAATACTTCACAACTTGCAGAAACCTACCCTAACCTAACCTACTTACAGAAAGACACCGTGGAATTATGACTCATCGAGCTGTTTCTAGAGAGTTTTCACCTGTGTGATGTTATAATCTAACCGAGGGTTACGTTACTTATATTTATTCAGTGTTTATAAGAATAAGAATAAGTTTATTTGTGCGGTAAGATGACAAAGTATTCATAGTTCATACACCAGTAGGAACTTAAGCATAGGTTATATTAAACTAAATAAAATTAGTGAGGAACAAGTTAGTTTACAATAAACGCTGACCTCGAAACTAGGAAGTTCCTGTATCTCGGAGGACAGATCTCTTCTGTGACCAGTGCAAATGAACATGTAACAGAACATGGGAAAATATATAACGTGACAAAATTTGAAAGAAAGACAAAATAGAACAATAATAAAGATTAATATAAGGGGTGGTGGGAATGCATGCCTACCTTAATTCTCTTTTAATGGCTTTATACTACTTTAAATATATTTTTATTAGCTTCACTAATATTTTCGTAACCTTTCCAGTTTCAAACCAATGTTCCTACATGACCGCTATACCTAGGGAGCCGAGGCCTGACGATCTGGAAGACATACCGTGGACTGGTTAGTTTTTTATTTACCTAATATCCAACACCTACTCACATACTCATGTGGCATCATGGCTGTCCTACTTTTTGCCCTGAGATTACCCGTCCGTCTCATATCCTACGAAACTGTCTTTTGTAATAGAAAAAGAGAGAAGTAGTAATCTTCATATAAACATACCTGTTTCGGTTTGAATGTGCGTACGCCATCGCTACGTACTACTACATAAAATCTCATCTGATCAATTTAGGTTAGTGAGACTAGATGTAATAGAGCTTAGGGATGGTGCACGCACGCACACACTCAATCAGAAACCTACTTCCACTGACCTCTATTATAGCCAGGTGGACCCTGAAGGGGTCCTACCTACTACCAGCAAGTTACTCGCGTCAGTCGCCTAGTCGACATTCTACGTCCCATACACGCCATAATCGTTAGGCCTGTAAGAGTTTTTTGTTGCCAAGAAGAAGACGGGATGTTAGATAATTGGGCATTGCCGCTAAATCAAGCTAAGTCATATACCTATACAAGTTCAGTCACGCTCAGTCATATACAAGTTTGTGTACGAGTGAGAGAGAGGTTTCGTTTAAGGATAGCTTGACCACACATGCTGTACTGCGCCGTAAAGACGTAGGTAGGTAATAATTTAGGTCAGTGTTTACTTCTCTTTTACTAGATATGCCTTTGTTTCCTCACGATGTTAACCTGTACTAGGTAGGTAAAAGATAACGTACTACGTACTACGTTTTACTTTTGGAATTGAGCGGTTAAATGACGTTAAAGGACGCCTATGGGCCCCGTTGCAGAGCATGCATGGAGGCAAAGAAGACGGTCGCCCACGTGCAGTTGGAATGCAGTGAGGTGACCACCTACCGGGCGGGAAGCCTTGGCACCCCAGGATCATTTCCCGAAGTCCTACAGGACATTAAAGGACTGCTAGACGTTCTGGCGAGTTTAGCAACGCACACACAGGCGTCCTTTGACGTCATTTAACAGCTCAATTCCTTTTGGAATTGCAACTCCCTTAGCAATTGGCGAAAGAGCGTCGGTGGCACAGTGGCTAGGACACCGGATTCTCAAGCGGGAGGTCCAGGTCCCAAACCGTGCAGTGCCATGTACCAATGAGTTTTTCGTATTTTTCGAAGACTTACGGTGAAGGAAAACATCGTGAGGAAACCTGCACACTGAGATAACTAGTGTGTAAAATGGGGTAAGCACAAAAGATTCTCAAGAGTCGAAGTGCCGCTGGGGTTATTCCAGGCCCATATAAGATAAGAATTGGCGAGAGCAGTACCATTGAACAGTGACGTGAACATTGTGCAATCCCTACCTGATATGCATTTCTTCTTGTGTCATGGAACTGACTATATTCTGTTTCCTCCAGGCGGGTGGAACGAGAGGCCGTTAATCCCTGCCCCGGCACGCGATGACCTGTGCATGGGCGAGTTCATCGGCGCCACGCAGCTCATTCTAATGGATGAGGAGATCGAAGGAGACATCGCCATCGCCAAGCTGAACTATGACGGTATGGGGACTTTAGGAGGGAGAGCGATAGAAATATCTTCCACTACTATTAGACATGGTCCCCATAAAGAGAGTTACGTACTGTGATGGGCGGGCGCTCTGGCATTAGAGAAGCAACTCGCTTAGCTCTATTTTAAGTTTATTTTGCTGTTTACTGGAGTATGGGCGTGGGCAGAAACATTAATCTTTGATCTATGCCGTGACTCCGACTTTCCGGGGTGTATCCGTACCGATTACCGACCACCTTAGCCTTTTGGGGTTGGATCTGACTTCCAATCTTAACTTTGGGCGCTCCATTGAGTCAAAAGCTAAGACCGCAGCCAAAAAATTGGGCATGCTGAGTAAGGTTAGGCGGTACTTTACGCCGGGACAGCTCTTAAACCTTTACCAAGCCCAAGTCCGGTCGTGCATGGAGTACTGCTGCCACCTGTGGGACGACTCAGCTAAGTACCAACTGGCTGCCCTTGACTCAGTGGAGAAACGCGCTAAGCGCCTTATAGGTGACGAATCGCTGGTGGAGGCTAGATTGCAAAGTCTGTGGAACATCGGCGCAAGGTTGCCTGTCTATCGGTATTTTATAGGATACATTTCGGAGAGTGCGCATCGGAATTGCACGATCTAATTCCAGCATCTCCATTCCGCCTTCGGACTACTAGACGCGGGGAGGGATTCCATCCTTATGTTGTTGATATCCCATCTGCTCGTACGAAGCGATTTGCTTCTTCGTTCATTATGCGAACGGTTAAGGAATAGAACAGCCTGCCGGCGTCTGTATTTCCCGAAACCTACAACCTTGGGATCTTCAAGGCCAGAGTGAATAGGCATTTACTGGACCCGCATGCTCCATCGTCGACCTCATCGTCGCTTACCATCAGGCGAGATCGAGGTCAAATGCGGGTTTAGTACTACATTAAAATAAAAATATTTAAGAAAATGTTTTGCACCCCTGAAAAACACTTTGACAAAGACATTTGTTTGTTTACATTTTTGATCTCGGATTTCATTTCTCAGTTTAGTTGAATATTGCAGGCCCTGAAGAGCCCTACATTGTGCTGCCAATGGCGTTCGGTTCCTTCAACCTACTCTTACCAGAAATCCGCCAGGTGGACGGGGAATGGTTCTTGTTCATTACACAGAGGTATACCATCAAATTTTAAAACCGCACGTTTAGTTATATCATGATTACACTTCTGGTTGGTGGTGGTGGTATCATGGAGTATGTCCTCAAATGACTCACCCTTATCTTATCTTATATGATAGGGGCCGGGAATAACCCAGCGGCACTTCGACCCTTGAGGATCTTTTATGCCTACCCCATTTTACACACTGATCATCTCAGTGTGCAGGTTTACTCACGATGTTTTCGTTCACCGTTAGAGCAGTCAGTAAATATACGTAAGTATTCGAATAATACGAAAAACTCATTGGTACATGGCACTGCACGGTTTCGAGCCCGGACCTCCCGCATGGGAGTAAGTAAGTAAAGTAAAGTAAAATACACTTTATTGCACAACTATAAAACAACAAACATGAGATAGAAAAGGAAATAGTGAAATACAATCTAGGCGGCCTTATCGCTAAGAGCGATCTCTTCCAGGCAACCTCCGGGCAGAGGAAATGATATCGAGAAAGAGGTAGTAGGTGTGCAAGGTTTATGGAAAACGAAACGGTATATAAGAGAATTTTATAGGAGTCCAGTGTCCAAGCCACTGTGCCACCGGCGAAGCTCTTAATGTCTCACCCTTGCTAGGTTGTTTATTGTCGGCCGGGTTTAGTTTAGAGCAGCCAGGTTGTTCCTCTTCGCAGGGTCTGAACTTTATACAATTTTATCAACACAGCAATATCTCTATCTTCCGTCACCAATTTGCCGAACCATTAAAACCTTTTTTTTTAAATTTTACCTTCATCATCACAAAGAACAGGTTGTCGGAAACTTTAGCGACTAATACTGGAATTATCAGTCAGTGATTTAGTCGTCTAATTAGACAAGCTTCTGTAAACAGGCTGTAAATAAAAAAGTAGACTAGGAGCAATGAATGCATTTACATTTGACTGAATTCAGTTTGAGTGTACAAGCGCTTTTATCATTATCGTGGATCGTTCTACAAAGCTTTTCCATGTGCCTTGGTCGTTTGGTCGAGTCGAAAGCTTCACTATATTTGTCTCATGCAAATCTTAGGCCTTAAATTCCAAAGCACGTTTTGATCACAGACAAGACTTCGAGACGCCGGGCATGCAGCGGTACACGTTCAACATACGGGTCGACAACGAGCCAATAACCGCCATCATCACGTTGTTGATCGTTAATATCGATGATAATGACCCCATCATACATGTGCTGCAGGCTTGTCAGGTTCCGGTAAGTCATCATCATCATCAGCCTACCATCCGTGTTCCATAGTTCCAATATCCAGAATGACAAGTAAGATTGGTACGCCCACAATCGTCATCGCCCTAATGAACATCGACCATTTGATTTTCGGGGAAATGTAGGTAACCCCGCCCACCATACTATAACTAGATGTCATTATAGGAAAAGATTACTGAAAGGGGTCTGATTTTAGATTCTTATTGCTGTGTGCATTGCGTGTTGCATCACTTAATATGGTGTGATTGAGGTCTTGAATAATAAAACCCAACTTAACCTTTCACAGGAACTGGGTGAGGCTCGTGTCACGGAATGCGTGTACGAAGTGACAGATATAGATGGAGAGATCAGCATGAGACAAATGACATTCGAGGTCACGAGCGACCGTGGAGACGACCTATTGTTCTACATTAAAGGCACCCCCAACCCCAGCGACTGGTCGAGGATGACCATGACTGTCGGGATTAACTCCGCTTTAAACTTCGAAGAGAATCCGCTGCATATATTCCAAGTCACAGCTTTGGTAATGATCCTATCTCCAAATATCTTTGCTCCGAGACAGGGCTATGTTCAGAGAGTGTTTACAAGAGCCTGTATTTTTTCTCAAAGCCGGTAAGGCATAGCAAAGTTTCGGTGATACTGATGTTTGAAAGTCATTTGCAATTAGGTAGACACAAGTTGCTTAGTTTACCGTTATAAATAATTTAATAAGTAAGTGTGAGTAATGAAATTATCTTTCTTTGAATTATGGTTACTTACTGCGCTAGCGCAGCGACCCAAACTTGATCTTGGCCTCCGATACCAAAGAGCGCCATCGCTCTCTGTCCTGCGCAGTCTGTCCGCTGGGAGCTCCCGCAGATCCCTTGCAACTTCATCGCTCCAGCGATATGTAGGACGACCAATCGGTCGTTTTTAGCAGTGTCCCAGTCAGCCTTAGTTGTACGGGCTGACTTCTCGTCCATGCTAACTAGATCATCGTCTTTTTTTTCTTTTTCTTTTTCCCACAACACAGGGTATCCTAGTGTGGGAGCCAGGGAAATAAAAAAAAATGCCGTGCAGCCTGGAAAATTAGTATTTATCAGAATGGATAGTATATCCCTCCCAAAACGCATGAGTCTTCTGGGGATAGCCTACCCGAAACCAGAAGACGGAAAGGGGTGAGCACAAAAGATCCCCGAGGGTCGAAGTGCCGCTGGGGTTATCTCCGGCCCCCTGTTACAAGATAAGATATTCGATCGTTTTTATAGTGACATGAAATTCGGCGAAATAAGTTCGGAGAAACATTAGATCATTAATTTCCAGGATTCCTTTCCCAACACTCACACGGTAACCCTCATGGTGCAAGTGGAAAACGTGGAGCACCGTCCTCCGCGCTGGGTCGAGATCTTCGCCGTGCAGCGGTTCAACGAGAAGACCGCACAGCAGTTCACCGTGAGGGCGATAGACGGAGACACTGGCATCAACAAACCTATTCATTACAAGCTGCTCACCCAAGGTAAGATTACTTGTCTAATATAAAGCTCACTGGAATTGATGGTCTTTCTCAAAAATCTTTTTCCAAATCGTTAATTGTGTTTTTGTATATTTTTCAGAGCCTTTCCGTATATCGAGAATAGAAACAATAGCGGGTGGTCGAAGCGGAGCAATCTTATATGTAGACCCAATCGATAGAGACATTTTTGAAATAGAACAGTTTCAAGTTACTATCGTTGCTTACAAATTTGATAACGAGTCTCTTGCCACTGAAGCGAGGGTTCTCATCATTGTCGATGACGTCAATGATCAAACACCACTACCGCTGCACGATGTGTACCACACAACTATATTGCAAAAAACGTCTTCGATTTTGAACTTCAGAGAAGAGTTGGGTTTCCACGATCGCGACTTGGTATGCTAACACACTCGTACATAGTTTCAGTAATATAAAATGTTTGTATTCTCAACAGGGCCGGGTAAAGCATTTCGGGGCCCGTAGACAATGTATGTATCGGGGCCCCTCTACCCTTTTCTAACTTCCTATAATATATTTTTTACAATAACTCAATTGTATTCATATACACTGCCAGGCGTGGTCCGCAACATGGGGGCGGGGGTTAGAATAAGGCTAGGGAGAGAGCGAGCGAATGAGTTTGAGCGGAAATCCGCGCAAATCCGACACGGTTGATGGATTAGGTTAGAATGCTATGGTTGAGCGAGCGTAGCGAGCTCGAAATTTTGACGCAGATTGGACACAGATGAAGGATTATGTAAAAAAAATGTTTTTCACAGGTCGCGGAGCCCTTAGGTAGTTGCGTATACTGTCTACTGAATAATCCGGCCCTGATCCTCAAGATCAACGGATAAAAGATCACATACAGAAGTGTTTAATGTTAATCAGCCTAATTACGACCTCACCGCTCTTCTTTCGCAAAACCAGCATTTCCTGCTATACCATACCTATTTGATACTTTATTGCATAAAACATGACCTATATGAAGAAAAGGGTTGTAGTGTTAGAGGAAGTCCGAGTCACAGAGAAGACACTGTTTCATAGCTTCTTCGTCGAATTCCTCTATGTAATAAACTGTTCTTTAACAGGGTTTCAACGCTCAATATACAGGTCACCTGCTAGAATTCCTTCTAAGTAATAAACTGTTTTTAACAGTGTTTCAAAGCTCAATATACAGTTCACCTGCTGGAATTCCTTCTAAGTAATACACTGTTCTTTAACAGGGTTTCAACCCTAAAAATACAGTTCACCTGCTAGAATACCTTCTAAGTAATAAACTGTTTTTAACAGGGTTTCAACGCTCAAAATACAGTTCAACTGCTAGAATTTCTTCTAAGTAATAAACTGTTTTTAACAGGGTTTCAACGCTCAATATACAGTTCACTTGCAAGAATTCCTTCTAAGTAATAAACTTCTTTAACAGGGTTTCAACGCTCAAAATACAGTTCACCTGCTAGAATACCTTCTGAGTAATAAACTGTTTTTAACAGGGTTTCAACGCTCAATATACAGTTCACTTGCAAGAATTCCTTCTAAGTAATAAACTTCTTTAACAGGGTTTCAACCCTCAAAATACAGTTCACCTGCTAGAATACCTTCTCAGTAATAAACTGTTTTTAACAGGGTTTCAACGCTCAATATACAGTTCACCTGCTAAGTGTGTTTCCGCTTGGAGCATCGGAAGCATTCTACATCACGCCAAGTATTGGATACCAGCGCCAGAACTTTTGGATAGGAGTACGAAACGCCACCATGCTGGACTATAACAATGATGACTTCTGGCTCATCACTTTGAACGTATGTCTAAGTTTTTATAAAAGATATGTTATTTTATTGTTGTTTTAAACGGAACGAGTGGATCAGACAAAGGACGAAGCTTAGAGACCTAGTAGACATCATCGAAAGCCGGAAATGGAGATGGGCGGGACGCATTGCATGGATGGATAGGGACCGGTGGAGCAGAAGAACGCTGGAGTGGAGACCACGGCACAACACGGGACAAGGTCGCCCACCTATGAGATGGGTGAACGACATTCGGGGAATAGCGGGCCACAACTGAATGCGCACCGCCTGCGCCCGTCGGAAGTGGTAAAAGTTGGAGGAGGCCTATATCCGAAGGCGGACCACGAGTGGCTGAGATAGATAGTTGTTGTTTTTTAAACATTGATAATCTTAAGTCTGTCTTAAGTAGGCTAAAATGCCTTTACTTGGAGTGGTCCACCGCAATGGTCCAAAGGACGATTCGATCCGGCGACGACTCTTGCGCCGCCGCAGTCTTGTGCCCTACCCTTTGAGTCTTTGTCGCTTATTTTCTGACTAAGGAATTCCTGAGGAACGAACAATATTAGATAGTAGAAACTATTGCCAACTTATTGGACAAGTACTAAAAATAATTTATGGCGCCCTATTTATGTAAAGGAAATTAATAAATCGATAGTAAGCAGTTTTGGATGAAAGAAAAAATATTTCATTTTTTCATGAATTTGAAGGGAAGTTAATTGTTCTCATTAGGGAAGTATATAGTAAAAATTAACACCTCAGCGCAATAAACCTTGTTCAACAGGCAGATTGATTGCAGATTTTGTATTACTAATGTAGATATTATCTTTTATGTCAGGTGGTGGCAGTGGACATGACCCCTCCTCACAACGTGGGGCTAGCACGAGTGCACATCGAAATGATCGAGTTCATCGATGGAGTCGTCGTCTGCGAATTTAATTAGCATTTGTCTTTATTTTATGTTATTCAACCAACTGACCTTACGCGTGGTGCTCCCATTTTGCCGACCTACACGACTTTGTATTTATGTAGTTTGTTACTCCTTGATTATGACGTCAAATAAAAAATGATCTAACAAACCGAACTCCTTTTTTAATGGTCCATTGTCCGAATCGACAATCGGCAAGCAATTAGTGAACCTTGTCTGTGGTGTTATATTAATGTTTTCCCTACTGTTTATTATCTTCTAATTCTAATCCACTGTATCTTAGAATAGTTTATAAAAATAATAATTATTTGTTCCGAATCGATATCCGGAATCCATCTTGAGTCAAAGCAATTCAACTACGAGCGTTCCGACCTAGCGACCCTCTCCCCTCCGGCGCTCGTCACGCCCACTGCGGCCAGGTGTCGAGCTACGGCGTGGGGCGAGGCCTCGTCGAGTATATATAAGCGAGCGCGCGCGCTTTTGCTTCATTATAGCGTCGATTTTCGTAGCGTTCACATTACTGCAGTCTAGCAAAATTTAAGGTTTTTGAAAAGTGCTTTTTGTTATAATATTTTGTCCCTCCCTTCGTACTCAATGGAAAATGAAAAAAGTGACTGTGTAAAAAACGTGCCGATTGAGGATCCTGCATCGCGGAAGAGAGCAGCTAGTGAGAATGGCAGTTCGGAGGCGGGATGGTTCATCTAGCTCGGGAGGCGAGGCAATGAGGCGTTGGCGGCTCGTAAGTCAGCTAAACGAGCCCATCACGTGAGTACTGTACAATATGAATTGTTGTCCCAACAAGTGGCCTTTTTTGTCTCATTTAATTACGCAATCGAACAAACTGCCTGAAAATACCCAGGCTCAATCATATACGGTAAATACAAGCACCAATAGTAATAATAATGAGTTAAAATCCTCAACATTGCCGCAAAATCCGAGCAATAATACCAACAACAGTTCAGCTAATCTTGCATTGCAGCCGCCGACCGCTAGCTCAAATAAAGCTCAGTTTATATTATCCGATCTTAGCACTTCTGTTAATGACCCTTGTATCCTAAGTCGAACGATTCCTATGTAAAGAAATTGGCAGATTTTTAACGATTTAAGGAAAATGACTGGAATGCCATTCGTTTTTAAGAAATATGTTCGGATTTATAGAACTAACCAAAAATGATGAATTGAAACGTTTCGAATCCCCGACCAACGAGGATTATCGTCTTTATTTATTAGAACGCGAAATGCGGCTTTGTCCAATGCTGTTCTGGCCCAAAAAGATGATTGCGCAATACATTGCAAAGTTTAATCGACTGATCCGCGGAAAAAATACAGAGGTCATCTTCGACACTCTTTGAAAAAATTGACCAATTATTTTCTAAACTGTCCACTTTCAATAAAGTAAGTGATGATTTTTTGCAAATAGCATGCGGTAGACTGTATTCATTTACGTAGAGAATCGTTCCTAAAACAGATCCCTGACTAGTATCATTATGCTGCCTTGCAAAAGATTCCGCCAAGTGCCGAATTTTTATTTGATGTTGATAATTTCAATACTTACCTTCAAAAAATTGGGGGGGCGGAAAATATGTCTATAACCACTAGGTCTACACAGCCGCCGATGCAGTCTACTTCAAACCAACACGAGTGACCGCAAGGCCTCCACATCGACAGGCAAACAATCAAACTAAAAATTCTTTCGTCGTGATAGCACAACTAAAAAAGGAAAGCCGAACCGTATCAAGGGATCTGCAAATGGACAGTCCTCTTCATGAGGTAAACATAACCATAAGGGTAAGAAATTTCACCTTCGCTCACCATCTAAAAACAAGGATCGTCGCGCATGACTCGAAAGTACTTTCGGGGCGCATGTCTGCAGCTATTTCAACATGTCTGGAGCAATTTGGGAGCCCCAGACGAGATTTGCAAGTTGTTAAATGGAACACTAATTCCATTTATAATGAAGCCGCCCCTAATATTCCCAAATCAGAAACTTCAACGACGAAACAAATTCAAAGCATGATGGAGACAGAAGTTCTCGAAAGCAGAGATTTGTCCAAGCAACCGGATGGATCACAGCTACCTATTTTCAATTTAAAGCGCCTGAACAGCTTCATAAAAACAAAGGACAATCAATTTCGACAAGTCTGTGCTGGTTCCGACACAACGCCTAGAGTATCTCGGCATCACCTGGGACACCGAGAACAACTCAAAGTCGCTGTCTGAACCAAAATGCCTAACGCTACGCAGGGCATTACAGCATCAGATGTCGTAGTCCCTACTGGGGAGACTCAACTTTGCCACCTTCGTGATCCGCAGGGAACTTCACTGTCGAACAATGCAGTACTACAGTTGACAGCTTCCCAAGGCACATCCCTACAGTCGGTTCCGAATACCAGACCCCGTGGTGGCCGACATGATATGGTGGATCACAGCAGCCTCGGGCTCGACACTGATACACACGGACCCGATCTCGCACCTGCCGACCACGGACGCGTCAAATATCGGCTGGGGAACACATCTAGGACAGACGAAGGTCACACGACATTGGACGGAGAGTCAACAGGCGTGGCACGTGGCAGGAGCTCTGCGCAGTCCATGCGTCCATTTGTCACGAGCGTTGGGTATTAAACAACACTCATATTCTTTTACAAACGAACAACCGTATCGTCGTGGCCTACATCAACAAGGAAGGCGGAACGAAGTCAAAGAAACTTCTGACCTTAACGCAACAACTGATACTCCTACTGGACGAACTGAACATATGACTGACAGCACAGTACTTCCCCGGAAGATTCAATGTCGAAGACCGTCAGGACAACGTAGCCCTGTTCCACAACGCCTTCTAACGCCCATGGAACTTCAGATTAGCGTGGCTGTTTCCACCTCCAAACCAGATGCCACAGGTGTTATCGTATCTGAACACAGCTCGAGGTCAGTACATCGTGATAGCGCCGAAATGGAACAAAGTATTCTGGATGGTGGATCTACGGCAGCGAGCCATTTGGCAACCGTATCGCATCCCGGACCTTCCACAAATACTGATCGACGCGAGAACGGGAACACATCCTCCAGAAATCTCTCCTCAGAGATATTCGTTTGGAGGCCTGGCTGATCCTGGGTAGAAATAATTGAAGACTGGTCTGAACAAGAAAAAGCATTATTACATATATACCTACAGACCTATTTGGAATAAGTGGAAACGATGGTGCACGTCAAATTCCGTTAACTACAAAGCTCCTGACCCGGAAAAAGTGGCTCGATATTTGGCGTATCTCCATAATGAGGAAGGTTTATCCTACAAAACAATACTGGTACATAAATCTGTTATTGCAACTTTTACAAAGGTTACAACAGATAACGACTTGTCTTCTAACTTTTTCGTGAAACGTTGATTGATTATTGTATTATAATTTTATTTTCTGGCTATATTTTTATAGATTTTATGACATGTGACAATTGACAATGCCCTTTTACAGCAGCTGTAATTTATTATAATTTAACCCGATGGTGTTAATAAATGAGTATGAGTATAAACAAATTCTAAATGCTATATCTATTGCAAAAGAGAAGAAAGCCAAACCACCTATTTGGGATCCAAAGATTGTATTACGTCATCTAAGTGACCAGGGTTCAAAACGGACTGCTATTTTACTGCTACTAGCGTCAGGGCGCAGAATCCATGATCTTATTCTATTCATTCTTATCTTACGGTACAAATGACCTATTCTTATTCAAAATTGGTCCTGAAAGCCTAATAGATGAAGGTGATTCCATAACTTTGCTACCTTCGTTTGGATCTAAATCGGACACAGCAAATCATAGGCAATCTGGATGAAAGTTGAAAGAGCACCCTGATGACAATTTAAACTGCATTTACTGGATTCGTTGCTTAGTACAACTTTCGCATAAACGTCGCAAAGAAGATGATTGACCAGACTCGTTCGTCACTGCCCGAGGTTTTGCGAAGCCCGCATCACGGACGGTCATAGGAGGCTGGATAAAGTCGGTGCTACGTGAAGCCGGAGTGGAAGCTTCACCAGGTTCGGTACGTTCAGCAGTAGTTTCTTTGAATTGGCTTGAAAATTTTACCATCGACCAAATTCTCGCGACCGGAAACTGGAAACAAGAACATACATTTCGAAGATATTATCACAAGGAAATAGAAATCATTCACACAAACGATTTGAACGACCAGGTTTCATTATCTCGCTATTTTGATGCGGTTTAATACGTTTATTTCTACGCATGCTAAGCTATTTAAGGAATTTTTGTTTATATTTTTCATAATTACTGTAATTATGATTCACTGATCTTTTTATTTTAAGTGACACATTATAGCGTCAAAAATTTTAGTAACCAGGAGAAACCAAACACATCACTCAAGATGGATTCCGGATATCGATTCGGAACAAATAACAGAGTTTTAACAAACAATAAAACTTACCTATTATTTTTCCTGAGATATCCGGAATCCATGTAATCTCTACCTGGTATCATGAGTACTATAATGAAGCAAAAGCGCGCGCGCTCGCTTATAAATACTCGACGAGGCCTCGCCCCACGCCGTAGTTCGACACCTGGCCGCAGTGGGCGTGACGAGCGCCGGAGGGGAGGGGGTCGCTAGGTCGGAACGCTCGAAGTTGAATTGCTTTGACTCAAGATGGATTCCGGATATCGATTCGGAACAAATAATTATTATTTTTATAAACTATTCTAAGATACAGTGGATTATAATTAGAAGATAATAAACAGTAGGGAAAACATTAATATAACACCACAGACAAGGTTCACTAATTGCTTGCCAGGAAACTTGTTTTGAAACGTGGGTCAAGAAAAGTAGCAACCAGATATTTGTTGTGACAATGAGACAGGTTGCGGCCTGTCTATTACGAGTTTACGTCCTCGGCAAGCATGTATTTTGTGCCGAATATTCGGCCGCCGAATATTCGGCCGACAGCGTTGCCGAATATTCACTCTGCTAATGACAGGAGGTGTAAGGTACTAAGGGAGGCTGCAAGGAGAAAGCAACTCAAATTACACCCGCCGTTACCTACTCAGACGCGTCCATCTGCCATCCCTGCAGCCTCCCAGTCCTTGCAAGCCCAACCACCCGTCGATAGGGTCGCCACAGGTCCCATCGAAATACCGACGGCTGCCCTGCCTTATTCCTGCCCGGGGCCCTCGCTGGCGCCGGAAGCAAATCCGGCGACCGAGCGAGGCCGCACAGTAGCGCCTGCGAATAAAAGGAAGGCAAAGCGCAACCGCCGCAAAAAGGCAGACGCCGGTATCTTGACGACAGGCGCCTCCTCACTCACACCAGATTTCTCCCAGCCTTCAGGACCTGCAGCTGCGCCTCAAGTCCTAACCCAGCGCACGGTGGGTGCAGTTGGTTTCCCCCTCCAACCCCCTCGATCAGAGGGACTTACTCACCCTCCTCAATTAGCAAGCGTCATCCCGAACCCGCAACCCCGTTCAGAGGGTTTTATTCCACTACCCCATGACCTCACCCTGCCCACACAAGTCAATCTTGGTATTCAGGGAGTCCTCATACCCCCCAGCGCAGTTACCTCTCATCCGCCGTCCTATCAGCCACTCTCACAGCCCACGGGCGTGCCCCCGATCATAGCGCCCCCTCGGGCCCGCCGGGCTAAGGCTGCTCGCCCAGTTGGAGGATATTCATATCATCCTTCTGGGCGAAACCAAACTCGCGCCCCACATCAACCTGAGAGTCCCGAACTATTTTATCTACCGCCGCGACGAGATCTCCGCGGCGGGCACTCCTTTTCGCGGTACCGCTGTGGTGGTCAGAAGAGACTTAGTCCATGAGGTGCTGAAGGAGCCCCCCTACCTCACGACACGCTCCAACGGGGTCAGCGTGAGAGTGGCTGAGAGGACTCTGAGGATCTTCGCGGGATACAGGCCGCCGCACTCGAGCACTCCCCTTCACCCCTCTGACATTCATCGGATCCTCGAGGGGGGGCCTACCTTGCTAGCCGGGGACCTGAATGCCAAGCACAAGGCCTGGCACTCACGAACCATCAACGCTGCGGGTAGGCGCCTCTTCGATGATTCCGATAGACATGGGTACGAGGTAATCGGACCCACATCCCCGACGCACGTTCCTTCGGCCCCTAGGCATCGCCCAGACGTCCTGGACATAGTAGTCCACAAAGACCTAGGCTTCTCCATCAGTGTGGAGGTGCTGTATGATATCAACTCACAGCACCTCCCAATACTCATTACACTTGACAGTCCGGACGTTTGCGCGACAGCTCGGGCCTTAAAGCCCAAAACCGACTGGGAGAAGTTCCACTCGGCACTCACCAACTACCACCTACCCGGATCCCTTTCTACCTCGGAGGAGGTGGAGGCGGCGGCGACCGACTTCGCGCGAGTGCTCACAAAAGCAAAAGAGACCGCGACCACTATGGTCCCCCGTGTGACTGACCGCCGCCCTGAGCTTCCGTTTCCTCTAAGGGTAATACTGAAAAAGAAACGTGCCCTCAACAAGCTGTGGATGCGCTCTCGCTGTCCCCGCGTAAAATGCGATCTGAATAGATTGTCGGAGCGACTTTCGACGGAGGTTAAGGCGTTTCGAGGAGCCATCTGGGAGAGTAAAATCGACCAGGTGAGCGAAGACGAAATGTCCTTAAACCACCTCTGCCGAATGCTGACTTCCACACGCAGCCCAAAGTGTCCGCTCATAGGGAGCGATGGGGTCCGCCGATTCGGCGCCAAAGATCGGGCGGAGATCCTGGCCGAGCATCTAGAGGGGCAGTTTACTCCGCACCCTGTCCCTGCGGATGCCCAGGACACCGTCCTCGAACACCACGCCTTGGTCTGCGATAGAGTTAGGGAGTACCTAGCCGCGTCAGTCCCTCCCTTACCCGGGAACTATTTCGTTTCCCCTGCCGAACTGGGCAGGACGATCTCCCGCCTTAATAAACGGAAGGCACCCGGCCCGGACGGGTTGCCCACCGTAGCCCTAGTCCAAATGCCGCGGAGGACCCTGGTCATTCTGACCAGGATCTTCAACGGCATCCTAAGAACTGGTCATTTCCCTACAACGTGGAAAGTTGGGAAGGTGATCGTCCTGCCCAAGCCGGGAAGGGACAGACGGCTGCCCTCCAGTTATAGGCCGATTACTCTCCTTTCCCACGTGGCCAAACTTTTTGAGAGAGTGTTCCTGCGCAGACTGCTACCTCACGTCAACATCCGTGAGGAGCAGTTTGGGTTCCGCAGTGGACACTCCACCACTTTACAGTTGGTACGAGTGCTCCACCACCTTGCGGAGGAACGAAACTTCGGGCGGCACACGGTCGCAGTCTTTCTCGATGTTGAGAAGGCATTTGACCGTGTGTGGCACGAGGGCCTCCTCTTCAAGGTGATGGAGACCACAGCCCAACCCGGCTTGGTCCGTGTGATGGCCTCCTTCCTGGAAGGCCGAAGCTTTTATGTTTCGGTCGAAGGGGAGGAGTCATCGCCGAGACCGGTCCGGGCGGGAGTACCTCAGGGTAGCTGTCTGTCCCCGTCCCTGTACGCTGCGTACACCGATGACATCCCAACTCTTAAAGGTCGCCTTCAAGAGTGGGAAGACGATGTCATGCTCACCCTCTTTGCGGACGACAGCGCGTACTTCGCGTCGTCGCGTCGCTCCACCCTCGCTGCTGCGAAAATGCAGCGTGTGCTGGACCTGCTGCCTGAGTGGCT
Source organism: Hofmannophila pseudospretella (assembly GCA_947369225.1). NCBI lineage: Eukaryota > Metazoa > Arthropoda > Insecta > Lepidoptera > Oecophoridae > Hofmannophila > Hofmannophila pseudospretella. The sequence goes on along the minus strand of OX376321.1, from coordinate 2,200,823 downwards.
GGATAGATGGAAGATGGCGGTTAACGTCGGGAAAACCGCTGCCCTTCTGACCGGCCGCCAGCGGAAATTACCTCCGAAACCTAAACTCCGGGGATTGGATGTAGAGTGGCAACACTCGGTTAAATACCTGGGGTGCCATATTGACCGGTCGCTGTGCCTAGCGAAAATGGTTGACAACGTCGTCAACCAGGCAAAAGCCGCGCGCGCGCTTCTCCGACCGGTGCTATCGTCCAGGCTGCCCCTGCGTACTAAACTGAGGTTGTATAAGACCTACATCCGGTCCCGACTCACATACGCGGCACCCGCGTGGCTTCCATATATCTCGGCCACTAATAAAAAGAGGCTGCAGGCAAAACATCGCCCTTAGAGTGTGCACGGGAGCAGGACGTTACGTCAGGAACGATGTCATCGCCCGCGACGTGCAAATGGAATCAATCCAGGTGTTCGTGGAAAGGTTGGCGCGATCTATGTATGATCGCGCGGACAACGGTCCCCACGAACACCTGCGGAACATCGCCCCCTTGCACGCGCGCCCTCCTGATGTGAACGCGTGGTACCCACTTCCGCGCGAGTTAGTGCGCCCCCAGTCGCCTCGTGGCGACAGGCTGGAGCGACGTGACGGCGAGCGGTGAGCGTAGCGTACAGACCCCCTCCCCCCTTTCCCTCAACTTCTATATATATAGCCATAAAGTCCGCTTCACATAGCGGCTCCAATTACCGGAGATGCTGTATCACTCCGAGCTTCTGCCCGGGCACGAGGTTCGCCTCAAGGCCCGCACTCCACTCACCGCCCTCAGGGTTCGAGTGACGACTCGCTTGCTTGTATTCGGTATTCGGTATTCGGCCAAATCACTATTCGTGGCAACTCTAATCATCACCCATCAACAATGAGAAATGCTACTTCCTGTTTTTTCGTTCCCATATCTAATTCATATTAGCGCCCTGGTGCCATATTCCTGGGTATTTTTTATATGTAGTAACATAAGTACAGCAAATCTATAAACGACCGTATAAGGCTTGTTTTAACCCATTGATTTAGAGTTCACGCACACTGATGTATCCGTATATACATTGTCTGAGTCTATCGCTGATTATTAGTAATGGATTAATTAGATATGTAGGTACAGTATTAAAATTTATACATGATAAAGAATAATGACTACGATAGGTATGTGAGTGAGGGTATTTTATAGAACTATAAAGTATGTATCTAAGTCTGATCTGAGCCTTTTCTGTAGGTACCTATTATTAATTCCTCTTCCTTCACAAAGAAAGTTGCCATAATGAGTACCTACCTATTTTATCATCACTCGTTTTGCAATTGAATTCTTCCGATTGGATTAGATTATCAATCATGGACGCATTTTATTTCAGCCCAGTTTCACATTATCAATCTCCATGTAAGCATGATTCGGCGTTTGACTGCAGGCCTAAGAAAGGAAACAAAGAATACAACGTTGAATTTTAACTCCCCAACTTTTAAGTAGATAGATTATCCTCCCCATGGAACGAGGGGCTCATAGCCTAACATATATAGCTGCGTGCCAGCATCCTCAAAAAGTGATCGTGCAATAACTTGCAATAACGTCACCTAACGAGGTTTAACAGCCTCATTGGGTGAGGTGACAACCAGCATGGGGGACTGCTTGTGCCTCATGTCATCTGAGATCCTCCGTGCCTTGGAAAGCATGTTACACAGTCGTTCCCGGTTATTGCACCATAAGGGTTATTGCATCATGCAACCCGGTTATTGCATCATAAAGGTGCAATACAATGATGCGTTTCGCACCCTTATGCGGTTGCCGCGATTCTGTAGTGCATCGGGCATGTTCGCTGACGCACGGGTGCCCGATTTCTTTGCGGTTGTCAGGACTCGCATCGCTTCTTTATGGAAGCGGTTGCGTCAATCTGACAACAGCATACTGAAGGCTGTGTGCGAGGACCTACGCAGTCCCATATTCAAACATTGGTTGGCTGTCCACCGGGACGAGAATCGTAAATGAATAAGTTGTAGCCAAATATTATTATTTTTCTGGTCTCGTTTGTGTATTTGTTTTAGTTTGTGTATATTGTATTGTTCTTTTGTTATATGGGTTTTTTATGCCTGAATTAAAGATTTATTATTATTATTATTGGCGTCCGATAACAGTCATTAGGCCATTATGTCAAAGGCCTACGGGCGGCCTGAACATCTCTGAGATAGGTTCACCACAAACCAATATGATAAACAAACAACAATAAATATGGAATAAGAAGACCTTTATCCATTAGTTAGGAATTAAAATATAATAAATAAGTACCACCGGCCCCGATATCGATAAAGGAACAATTATCACGATATATCATTTATCGCATCATATCAGCGAATGTGTCATACCAAAATAATACAATCATTTACGTGTTAGTCTCATTTATAGGCCAATCCTTGCTAATTATTTGCTGTAATTTAAATAAAAATCCTAAAAACCCTATTGAGCTGTGAAATTGTGATATTTATTGAATAAAATTAGGAATACTGTTGATTTGTGAGTTTCTGTGTGAACATTACTTCATTAAAAGGTAAGAGGGTAGGAGTTACTTTAAGTAATGTTATTATTATTATTATCTTTATTACACATATAGACAAAATACAAACAAAATACTTAATAAACGAAAAAATGAAATATGTATAAATGGTGTAGCATAACTCGTTTCGAGTTTTCTCCCTGCTAACCATCGGGATAGAGAAAGGCAGAAAGGTGATAGATTCGAGCAGGCAGAGTATGTGTACATGTGAATAAACAAATATATATATACAGGGTGTAACATTAAGAACGGTCAGTATGGGAAAGTCTGAAACTATAAGACATACGAAGATCTGTTCTTAGGAACCATGTCATCAATTTTAGTAACAAGAAAAACTGTATTCATACATTTTTTTTAAAACCTGTACTCAGCCTGGGAATCGAACCCGGTTGTTTTGAAAAAAAAATCCAACACTATTTCTGTTTAGATATCGACTGTGTAGGTGTTAAGGAATAAATGTTAGTATGAAACGTGATGTTTAAAATTAATAAAACGCATTGTTTCCATGTCTTTTAATTTATTTTAGTAGGTGTTCGAAATGACTACCATTTTGTAAAATACAACATTCAACTCGTTTAGGTAACGATCTTACTATTGAATTATCTTCAGGTGGTGAATTTGCGTTAAAATTGTCTCTATGGCTGCTTTTAGGTCTTCAATTGTGTCGTAGCTTGTTTTGTACACTTCATCCTTAACGTAACCCCACAAGAAATAGTCTAGTCTAAAATAAATTAAAAGATAGTAATTAATAGTCTAGTCTAAAATAAATTAAAAGATATGGAAACAATGCGTTTTATTAATTTTAAACATCACGTTTCATACTAACATTTATTCCTTAACACCTACACAGTCGATATCCAAATAGAAATAGTGTTGGATTTTTTTTTCAAAACAACCGGGTTCGATTCCCAGGCTGAGTACAGTTTTTTTTTTAAATGTATGAATACAGTTTTTCTTGTTACTAAAATTGATGACATGGTTCCTAAGAACAGATGTTCGTATGTCTTATAGTTTCAGACTTTCCCATACTGACCGTTCTTAATGTTACACCCTGTATATGTTTTGGAGGTAAGTGACGAAAATGTCGACATATTTCCCTAAGTACCTAACTACCTGCATCACGACGAACTGACCTTCAACTATTATACGTTTCACGGTGACAATTACGCCGGGTTATTTATTATATTAGGTCTAACTTGGGTCTAACACATAGCGTTGTTGAATATTGTCAGACTGGTAGAATGGTAGACAATTTATAGATCAGCTGAGTAGGTATTTAACGGTTGAAACGGTTTTTTTTTCTATATTGTTATGATGCAAGTGGGTTATGTTGTAGAACGATGTTTCCGGAGACATATACTTTGGCATGACGCCAGCTAGTTGATACTTAGCGTCATGCCTCCGCGTATGTTCCTACTACTCACGCATGAATATAAAAATATAGTTAGGGCGCAAGTATAGTTATTATATATAAATATAATATATAAGAATAATATAAGAGAAAAGAAAGGTAGATATGTGTTATGTAAGTGTATGTACTTTAGGGGTTTTCAAAATTTATTTCGAAACATGGGGGACAGAGTGTGTGGGGGGGGGGGGGGGGGGGGGGCTCATTAAAGCCCTTCAGCTGCTTTACGATTCCCTCAATGAGCGCAATGTAGGAGGACATGGTCGACTCCTTTGTTATTAACTCTTTTAAATTGTATGGCTCAATTTTGAGCATTTAGCATAGTAATTCATGGTCGTGTCTGTTGGCGCTAAATCTGGCACATGCTGTGAGAAGATGTCCAATCGTTTGAATTGAGGAATCGACGCAAGGGCATAATTCTGTCTCGGATATTTTGAATCGGTGCTAATAGGCTCGGTGATAGCCGGTTGAAACGGTTATGAAGGTTGAAAACAAATGTGGTGTCGGATCCGTAAAGTATTTTATAGTAAGTATAAAAAAAATATTGATCGGAGAAAGGTGCGATCATAAAATGCAATTCTGTCTCTCTTGCGGTTTGCGGATGATCTCATTATTTTCACAAATAAACACGAAGAGTAACTCTTCGGGTTTATTACTACGCTGGAACAACTACATGACGCTTATCTCGCTGTTGGACTGAAAATGAACACATCTAAAACAAAAATAATGTGCAATAAAAATGACACTATCGCCCGTCACGTTTTAGTTCACGGCAGGCCAATCGATGGGTAAACCACTATACATGTATATGGGACAGATTCAGCCAGACTAAGGAATTAGATCGACGAATCCAACTAGGATGGGCTACATTTGGTAAATTGACTGACGTGCTAAAAACAAAAGGATTCCTATCTACGAGTACCTCTAAAAAGGCGAATGTTCGGGCAGTGTATCCTCCCAGTTATGACATACGGAGCGAAAACCTGGACACTAAATAAACAGGCGATTGAAAGGCTCCAATTGTCACAAAGAGCGATGGAGCGTGCCATGATAGGAGTTTCCCTCGTAGACAGTGCCGAACGAATATCATGATCCGGAAAAAGACGAGAGTGCCGGAAATAGCCAGTATAGTGTTCAAGTCTAAGTGGAGATGGGCAGGACCAGGACCAGGTGGCCCGGGAGACTGCTGCCCGCGAGGTGGTTCGACAACATTGAGAAGACGGTGGGGAGGATGTGGATGCGAACAGCTATAGAGACCGAGGAGAATGACGTGCACATGAAGAGGTCTATATTCAACGTTAGGTTGAAAAGAAGATAAAAATATATATAAGAGTTTCCATGGAGTTAGTACATAGGTACTACACTAGCTACAGTACCTTATTCATATATTATTTTGTTTTAATAGTTGTAAATCTTGATGTAGGATCGCATGGGGAGTTGAGATACTATCTTCTTATCCATTTCTAATGCTTGCATGGCTTTGTTTCGATCTGTAGGGTAAGTAAGAGACCCAACGTTATTGCCGGCACATGAGGCACTCCAACTCATTGTCCTCAAGATTAGGAGCACACCGAAAACCCTGTAATAATATTACATTGAGATGAGATGTCGATGTGCGACGGTAACAATTTACCATCATGGGGCCGTTTGCTCTTCTGCTCTCTTCATAACAGAGCATCGGTACCAATGAGTTTTTCGGATTTGTTCGAAAACTTACGTACATTTATCGACTGCTCTAACAGTAAAGGAAAACATCGTGAGGAATCCTGCATGTCTAAGGAAATGAAAAGTTTCCGAAGGCGTGTGAAATCCACCAACCAGCACTGGGCCCTCGGTGGATCATGTATTGTGTAAGGGAAGGCCTGTGCCCCAACAGTGGGGACATTAATAGGCTGTTGATGATGATAATGTGTGATAAGTATGACACAAGCAATCATTAGGTTTTATTTCTTCAAATTAAAATTCAGGAACAATGCAGACGAATAGTAATCTGTAGATCTTATTAATAGCGATAGTACAGTTAACCATAAGCTATAGTATACCGAGCTAACCGGCACAGACACCTCGCAACACCTGCTTTAACAAATCCGCAGTTCACCTGCTGCACGTTCGGCAGAACTTCCCGCTCTCGCATCGGCTTATTCATGAGCGTAGATGCCGACGCTGTGTAAATCATCTATCGAGATGTACAAGGCCAACAACATAGTATACCATCTGTCAAAAACCTTCGATTAAATCTCAACTTTATGCCTGAAATGTATCATACATTTCAGATTCTCAAATTTTGACTTTTGACCTGTGGTCTACTGTACTCTGTGATGCTAAGAAAGGAAATATTCCAATATTTTTACATGAAACCCATATTTGTATAAACGCATTGAGGTTGTTTATCGCGCAGATAAAAATCTTTATTTTTAAATATTTAAATCTGATAATTTGTATTAATTATAACGATAAAGAATTAGCGGCTTTATAATCGCAGAAGGAAGAGATAATTTACTCTGGCGGATGTATCGCATACCGAAACTTCTATAGGTATCCATTTCTCAGAATCATGTTGATCGATGTCATTTTATTATTATTTATCTAGTGCCTCGGTCTAATCAAAACTATTAATAAACATTTCTTTTTATTTGTAAGGCGTAGAAATACCACCAAATAAAGATGACGACGTCTTTGAAAAACCTTTCAGAAACACAGCTATATCTACTATAGGTAAACCGCCGCCTTTCGACCAGAGCTGTGCTGTGATTATCACGCCATATCACGTGACGATTAAAATGGCGTGATCCTATTGGCGGTTGTTTTCCTCGCATACTGCCTCGGTACCTCGCACATCTCTTGTCGAAAGGCACTTACGCTCTGACTACACGACGACGGTTCCAGCGACGGTCGTGTAGTCGACTGCATTCGAACTCATGCGTTGCGCTCAAGCCTCGCCCACTCGGTTCAGGAACCGCGCTCGCCGGTTCCAAGTACAACGGTTCCACCGTTGTACGTGTAGTCGACAGCGCATTTTTGTTTGAGTTTATATGAATCACCGGTTCCATGCAACCGATCTATACTGGAACCGGCCTAGGAACCGTCGTCGTGTAGTGCGGGCCCAACTGTGGGGTCGCCTGCGCGGCAAGAGGAGCGCGGGGCGGGACGTCAGACGGCGAGCACGCGGCGTGCCGTACCTCGCCCGCCGCAATCGACATTTAGGTACCTATGGTCTCACAGATCATGGGCGTGAAGCTATCGTATATCCCTTCATCCAGAACGTACGTTTCTTTCCCTTTGGACAGACTTAAAGGGTCTTACGTGGGCATCAAGTTTAAGTACAGATTTTTTTTGTTTCAGTGATATAATATATTATGCAAGATGGCAGCTGATGCCCGCATTGCAGCGGTGTTGCTTTTGGTCTATGCAGCACCATTCGTATCCGCTCAGGGGCATGGTAAGTGCTACTTAATATTATTCTTTGCTATTAATTAATGGGAAATTAAAAGGCCGCAAACAAAATTTTCAAACCAAATTGTAGATCCTTTCTTATAATATCGACAATAACTTTGTCATTTCGCTCACAACACAATTCGCACAAGTTCGCTCACTCAAAGTTCGCTTACTCAATTAAAATATGCACTATTCGAGTAAGTTGGCTTACGCTTACTCTAAATTGAGTCGATAGGTATCCGACCTACGTATCTGATTTCTGGAAATTCACAATAAAAAATATTTCGCAACTTGCAGAAACCTACATATTCATGAAAGACAATGCGGAATTGTGACTCATTGAGCGGTTTCTAGAGGGTCTTCACCTGTGATATTATAATCTAATCGAGGGTTACTTACCTACCTAAATTTATTTTTATACTACTTTAAATATTTGGATTATGTACCTTTACTAATATTTTGGTAACCTTTCTAGTTTCAAACCAATGTTCCTACATGACCGCTATACCCAGGGAGCCGAGACCTGACGATCTGGAAGACATACCATGGACTGGTTAGTTTTTATTTGTGATTAATCTTAACCTACTCAGTACCTACTCACCCATTCATGGATGATTGTAGTTATAAGAGAATACTCGTCCGACTCTGTCGGAATGGACACCGATACAGTGGCGGGACCAGGAAAAGGTGGCGGGATGACTTTTGTTTATCGTTTCCTCTCGATGTTAACCTTCACCGTTTTGAATAAGGGCTTGCACTAAGTTAAATTTTTGAATATCTGAGTATGACACGTCGAAGAAGAAGCAATTTAAATAAACTAATTTATTTTTTTCGTAATTTGAAGTATTTGAAATACATATGTTTTCAAAGTCGTTAATAAATAAAACGTTTACAAGTGCAAAACCACGTGGTCGCTGAGATCGGGTTTTAGTAATGTCACATCAGATTCACGCTATATGCTTTTCCAAATTTCTTTTAGGTTAAGAATATAATTTGTAATTTGCTTGCACAGAAAATGCGACGGAATCCCGACTTCCAAGATACAGGTTTTCGACCTAGTTTGTAAGTCGGAGGTCCTTTTTTGTGTGCCCTGTATAAGTAAATAAACTTATTCATTTTCATTTCTTTTTTTTTCATACTTAATTTTAGTATAGTAGTAACCAGCCAGTGACAATGCGACAAAAACTTTTCGGTCAGTTATTGCTAAAAATTATTACGCATTTTGTACTGAATTATACTGGCAACAAAGAATATAAACCATAAGATCTTTGTCAATAAGAATCCGCTGATGTACAAGCTCCAGTTGTCTGACTACAGACTATACATGTGTCACGCTGGATCTGCTTCTCGTGACGTCACTACAGTTCACGTTGTAGGTATGTGCCTTGCACCTTCAAAGGGTCATAGCGTCATTATTTGTGAAGATATCGGAATGATTCTTTCACTGAAAGTTTTGATTTTATTTGGCGTATATACATACATACATACATAAACTCACGTCTACAACGCAAAATATCGATATTTTGTGTCCATAATCACCGAAGGGGTAGAGAGAAGAACCACCGACAGGTAGATCAAACTTTTCGCCGTAAGATTTGGTGGAGACTAGGAATTGCACGATGTTCACGTTATACAAGTGTTTGTACGTTTCATGACGTACCCTTCTGCAGTAACGTGAACATCGTGCAATCCCTACTATATAGATATGCATTTCTTCTTGTGCCATGGAACTGACTATATTCTGTTTCCTCCAGGCGGGTGGAACGAGAGGCCGTTAATCCCTGCCCCAGCACGCGATGACCTGTGCATGGGCGAGTACATCGGCGGCACGCAGCTCATTCTAATGGATGAGGAGATCGAAGGAGACATCGCCATCGCCAAGCTGAACTATGACGGTATGAGATATTATAGTTACTCAGGACTCAGGTACGAGATGTTATATTTATTTTAGTTACTCATTTACGTAATGAAAATTGCAGGCCCTGAGGAGCCCTACATTGTGCTGCCAATGGCGTTCGGTTCCTTCAACCTACTCTTACCAGAAATCCGCCAGGTGGACGGCGAATGGTTCCTGTTCATTACACAGAGGTATACCATCAAATTTTAAAACCGCACGTTTATTTATATCATGATGCACTTCTGATTGGTGGTGGTGGTATCATAGAGTCTGTCGTCAAATGTCTCACCCTTGCTGGGTTGTTTATTGTCGGCCGGGTTTAGTTTAGAACAGTCAGGTTGTTCCTCTTCGCAGGGTCTGAACTTTATACAATTTTATCAACACATCAATATCTCTATCTTCCGTGGCTTATTTGCCGAACCATTAATTTTCTTCAATTTACCTACATCATTACAAATAACCGATTTTCAGCAATTTTAGCGGCTAATACTGGAATAATCATTCGGTGATTTAGTCGTCTAATTAGACAAGCTTCTGTTTACAGGCTGTAAATAGTAGACTAGGAGCAATGAATGCATTTACATTTGACTGAATTCAGCGTTTTTATCATCATCGTGGATCGACTTACAAAACGTTAGTACATAGACATCATTGCTTACAAAGGTTTTTTCTTGTGCCTTGGTCATTTAGTCGGATGGTCTGTCGAAAGCTTATCTTTACTTGTCTCCTGCAAATCTTAGTTTCTAACTTCCAAATAATGTTTTGATCACAGACAAGACTTCGAGACGCCGGGCATGCAGCGGTACACGTTCAACATACGGGTCGACAACGAGCCAATAACCGCCATCATCACGGTGATGATCGTTAATATCGATGATAATGACCCCATCATACATGTGCTGCAGGCTTGTCAGGTTCCGGTAAGTCATCACCATCATCAGCCTACCATCCGTGTTCCATAGTTCAAATATCCAGAATGACAAGTAAGATTGGTACGCCCACAATCGTCATCGCCCTGATGAACATCGACCATTTGATTTTCGGGGAAATGTAGGTAACCCCGCCCACCATGCTATAACTAGATGTCATTATAGGAAAAGATGACTGAAAGGGGTCTGATTTCAGATTCTTATTGCTGTTTTTAAAAATCAGTTACTTAGTTTTCAGCCTCATTATCACTTAATATGGTGAGATTGAAGTCTTGAATAATAAAACCCAACTTAACCTTTCACAGGAACTGGGTGAGGCTCGTCTCACGGAATGCGTGTACGAAGTGACAGATATAGATGGAGAGATCAGCACGAGACAAATGACATTCGAGGTCACAAGCGACCGTGGAGACGACCTATTGTTCTACATTGAAGGCACCCCCAACCCCAGCGACTGGTCGAGGATGACCATGACTGTCGGGATTAACGCCGCTTTAAACTTCGAGGAAAATCCGCTGCATATATTCCAAGTCACAGCATTGGTAATGATTTTTTACCTTTCTAAAGTTTGTTAATGTTACTCTTCCATGGAGTCTATCTCCAACTATATCTGCTCCGAGACAGGGCTGTGTTTAGAGTGTTTACAAGAGCCGGTACGTTTTCTCAAGGCCGGCAAGGCATCAGCAAAGTTTCGGTGTTACTGGTGAAGTTTGGTAGTTATTTTGAATTTGGTAGACCTAGACAAGTTGCCGTAAACATAAATTTAATAAGTGAGTGTGAGTACTCGTATTGGGCGAAATTCTCTCTCTTTGCATTATCCTTACTTTCTTTCTTCTTAGAGCGTCAGTGGCACAGTGGCTAGGACACCGGACTCCCAAGCGGGAGGTCCGAGTTGGACCGTGCAGTGCCATGTACCAATGAGTTTTTCGTATTTTTCGAAGACTTGCGTACATGGCACAAAATATTCTCAAGAGTCGAAGTGCCGCTGGGGTTATTCCCGGCCCATATAAGATAAGAATTGGCGAGAGCAGTACCATTGAACAGTGACGTGACATTGTGCAATCCCTACTCCTCAATGGTCGAAGTGCCGCTGGGTTATTCTCGGCCCCCAATCATAAGATAAGATAAGATACTTACTGCGCTGGCGCAGTGACCCAAACTGTATCTTGCCCTCCGATATCAAAAAACACCATCGCTCTCTTTGCTGCGCAGTCTAGAGACAGTTGTCCGCTCGAAGCTCCTTCAGATCCAGGACGTAGGACGACCAACCGGTCATTTTTATCGTGACATAAAATTCGGCGAAATAAGTTCGGACAAACATTTCCAGGATTCCTTTCCCAACATTCACACAGTAACCCTCATGGTGCAAGTGGAAAACGTGGAGCACCGTCCTCCGCGCTGGGTCGAGATCTTCGCCGTGCAGCGGTTCGACGAGAAGACCTCGCAGCGGTTCACCGTGAGGGCGATAGACGGAGACACTGGCATCAACAAGCCTATATACTACAGGCTGATCACTGCTGAAAATGGTTACTATATCGAACTGTTATTTTCTGACATTGCTACCAGAATAACGGCCATCAGATCTTTTATGTAATCCACATGGGACTCATAAGTCATAAATATCATAATCAGTGATACAGAAAAAAATATATCGATGCACACAGTATCTTTTACACTTTCTCAGATTACCCTGGCTCCCACACTATGATACCCTGTGTTGTGACGGCCAGTCTCTTCCGATATACCTATATTATGAAGACGTAATAAGGTTATGAAATTAATTAAATAATTAAGTATGAATAGTAGAAGAACTCTTTAATCTGTTCTTTATTCAATAAGTGGTGATAATCGCTAACGAAACGTCCCGCTCTCTCGTGCATAATCCAATAAGTATACTCGTATGAGTAAGCGTGACAGTTTTATTTAAGTTTTGCTTTAGATTTGGCGGCCACCCTGGAATTCACGCCACTACTTTAAATATGGTTTCAGATACTTTCTTCAGATTAGATACAATACCCGGAGGCCGTAACGGTACCATCTTATACGTGGATCCAATCGATAGGGACACGCTTGAAATAGAGGTGTTCCAGCTAATAATAGTTGCTTATAAATACGACAACGAGTCGTTTGCCACTGAAGCCAGTGTGACCATTATAGTCGATGACATCAATGATCAGAAACCGGAGCCGCTGTACCCTGAGTATACCGTGAACATATTGGAGGAGACGCCTTTGACTTTGGAGTTTGATAAAGACTTCGGCTTCCATGATCGCGATTTGGTGTGTGATATGACACTTTTTTAGTTAGTGAATGGGATGTATGTGTGTATTAATGGGATTTGGGTCTAAGAGACTCCAAACTACAAGAATTAATAGGTTGCTAGGTATACCATCCGTACTTTATAATAGTGGTCATTAAAGCTAAATAATAAAGAAACTTATTGAACCCTTTGCATGGATTTTTCGGTCCACCTGATAGTAAGTGGTCAACTTTCATGAAAGAAAAATTAGTATCCCCCTAAGGCTCTATTCCTTCATGGTGGTCACCGTCGCCAATAGACGTATCACCTCTCTATAAACTCGAGTTTTCGATGCGCTGCTTAACCTTGAGTGGAACGTCCACACAGCAATGCAAGCATAACTAACTATCACAGGGCAAGCATCTGTTTTGCGACAGAAATGGGTGGTATAACTTACCCCATGCTGTCTCTGTACCGAGCCATATAAAGTGTATTTTACTTTACTTTACTTATATTTTACAACATTGCTTGTGCCTCATACATTTGTTGGTCTTTTATCAGGGAGTCCACGCCCGGTATGAAGTGAAACTGGAGAGCGAATCCCCGCCTGGAGCGGCGGAAGCATTCTACATCGCGCCAACAGTTGGTTACCAGCGCCAGACCTTCGTGATGGGCACGCAGAACCACAGTATGCTAGACTTTGAGGACATTCCATTCCAGAACATCATTCTCAATGTACGGTCTCACTCTTTATAGTTATTTTAAATACAGCAGTACTCAGTGCGAAGCGCCAAGTTCAAAGGCTAGAGAACAAAACTGCGAGGCAAGCTTCGCCGGATCAATCTAATCCAACCCACCGTTTGGTGAACCACTCCTATGATATACATTTTAACCTAGTTTGAGTGATTATAGAAAAAAAATGGTCATTGGATTCTATACTTTAAGACTCTACAGATATCTGAATACATAGAAAAGGTGCGTGGATGCTTTTTTGTCTGGAAATGAGATTAGATTTCCTTTGTTAAATTAGCACATTTAGTGCTCAGAAGGACAACATACTACTTCATTTCGTTTAGGAAGCAAGGCAGAAGGGGACCAGAATCACTTACGAGCTAAACGGAGGCATGATTCAAAATTCGACCGCAGAAACTGGTGTATGTTATGTATATGGTCATACATCAAGTAACTTTCAGACGTTAGGACTGATCTTGGCAGCAATGCCAACTGCAGTTCGAGAAAATTCGGCTGCCGAAGTAGTACCTAGTGCCGCTAACAATCGGCGACAGACCTCCCTGCCTTTAGTAACTGCCGATTCCGAGTCATACTTTGATGATTGCGTATGTTGGGTACTAACTTTTAGGATTTCAGGCGGGGGAATAATCGCCTCGTAGCTACGAATTTAAAGTCGTATTTTATTACAGGTGGTGGCAACAGACTTGGACAATAACACTCATGTTGGAGTAGCTAAAGTGTTTATCAACTTGATAAACTGGAACGACGAGCTACCGATCTTTTCACAGACCAACAAGACTGTGTCCTTCAAAGAAACTGAAGGCGCTGGGTTTTCTATTGGAAACCTAACGGCGACTGACAGAGACATAGACGATGAAGTTCAGTAAGTTAAATGTCAATTTTAAATTACGCGTCATGGGCTTGTCTGATTCGGTGATGGTGCCGCTGTTGGCAGCTGTTAGAGATAGTGTTAACATTAATAACGATAGTTCAAGTTATCGATGGTCAGAGATAGTGTTGACATTAATAACGATAGTTCAAGTTATCGATGGTCAGAGATAGTGTTGACATTAATAACGACAGTTCAAGTTATCGATAGTCAGAGATAGTGTTGACATTAATAACGATAGTTCAAGTTATCGATAGTCAGAGATAGTGTTGACATTAATAACGATAGTTCAAGTTATCGATAGTCGGAGATAGTGTTAACATTAATAACGATAGTTCTAGTTATCGATAGTCGGAGATAGTGTTAACATTAATAACGATAGTTCAAGTTATCGATGGTCAGAGATAGTGTTGACATTAATAACGATAGTTCAAGTTACCGATAGTCAGAGATAGTGTTGACATTAATAACGATAGTTCAAGTTATTGATGGTCAGAGATAGTGTTGACATTAATAACGATAGTTCAAGTTATCGATGGTCAGAGATAGTGTTGACATTAATAACGATAGTTCAAGTTATCGATAGTCGGAGATAGTGTTAACATTAATAACGATAGTTCAAGTTATCGATGGTCAGAGATAGTGTTGACATTAATAACGATAGTTCAAGTTATCGATAGTCAGAGATAGTGTTGACATTAATAACGATAGTTCAAGTTATCGATAGTCGGAGATAGTGTTAACATTAATAACGATAGTTCTAGTTATCGATAGTCGGAGATAGTGTTAACATTAATAACGATAGTTCAAGTTATCGATGGTCAGAGATAGTGTTGACATTAATAACGATAGTTCAAGTTACCGATAGTCAGAGATAGTGTTGACATTAATAACGATAGTTCAAGTTATCGATGGTCAGAGATAGTGTTGACATTAATAACGATAGTTCAAGTTATTGATGGTCAGAGATAGTGTTGACATTAATAACGATAGTTCAAGTTATCGATGGTCAGAGATAGTGTTGACATTAATAACGATAGTTCAAGTTATCGATAGTCGGAGATAGTGTTAACATTAATAACGATAGTTCAAGAACGATAGTTCTAGTTATCGATGGTCAGAGATAGTGTTGACATTAATAACGATAGTTCAAGTTATCGATGGTCAGAGATAGTGTTGACATTAATAACGATAGTTCAAGTTATCGATAGTCGGAGATAGTGTTAACATTAATAACGATAGTTCAAGTTATCGATGGTCAGAGATAGTGTTGACATTAATAACGATAGTTCAAGTTATCGATAGTCGGAGATAGTGTTGACATTAATAACGATAGTTCAAGTTATCGATAGTCGGAGATAGTGTTAACATTAATAACGATAGTTCTAGTTATCGATGGTCAGAGATAGTGTTGACATTAATAACGATAGTTCAAGTTATCGATGGTCAGAGATAGTGTTGACATTAATAACGATAGTTCAAGTTATCGATAGTCGGAGATAGTGTTAACATTAATAACGATAGTTCAAGTTATCGATGGTCAGAGATAGTGTTGACATTAATAACGATAGTTCAAGTTATCGATAGTCGGAGATAGTGTTGACATTAATAACGATAGTTCAAGTTATCGATAGTCGGAGATAGTGTTAACATTAATAACGATAGTTCTAGTTTTAGTCACCGGAACAGATAAGTTTGTGCCACTGTGGATGCACGATATACCTATTTTGTGTGTTAATCGTCTTCTGGTTACCCGCAGTTTAGAAAAATTACAGCTCTTCAATTAGATTAACCTTAAAAGCTGAGTATTATACACTAGTAATTTAATTTATAAGCCTTAAAATCACGTCTACCGTACACACTGTTAATTACTATAAGTTTATCCTGTATTTCCCTAAGCTAAGTGGATTGTATCCTTTTTTAGGGAAATAAATGTCTTAAACCGTAAACCGTAAATTAGAGTAGATGTAAGGGAAAATGCACAATTCCTTTCAGAGCAAAAAGCACCCATGATGCATGAATGAATATGAGCAATTTTATCGAAGAAAAAAAATGATAATTAGTACAAAATACTTTTTTTCCGATTAGGCTCATTTTTGCCCGTATTCGTATTCTATGTATCTTTGCGAAGTAGATTCGATCCGGCGACGCTTGCGCCGCGGCCGCAGTCTTGCCAATGGCATCGATACCGGGTTTACCGCAAAATTTTGGAAAGATCGCTAAACTAAAACAGTGCGTGACTGTTTCATTTAGGTTTCGGTTTTAGATTTGGCGGCCACCTCGGAATTAACGCCATTAGACGACTAATTTAACTACTTATAATTAGTGATATCATCATCAGCCTATTAATGTCCCCAATGTTGGGGGCACAGGCCTGCCCTTGCACATGGGGGTACGGGCCATGATCCACCGAGCGCCCAGTGCTGATTGCTGGATTTCACACGCCTTCGGAAACTTTTCCCACAGATATGCAGGTTTCCTCACGATGTTTTCCTTCGCCGTTAGAGCAGTCGGTAAATGTACGTAAGTCTTCAAAAAAATCCGAAAAATTCATTGGTACATGGTATTGCATGGTTTCGAATACGGAATATTTTTTAAGTTTAATAATGTATGCAATGTTAAATATTTTTTTTCTTTCTTTCTTTCAACAGCCACTTCATCATTGGCAACGCCGCCGAGTTCCTGATCATAGATAAACTTACTGGTAATATAACCGTGGCCTTCGATGACGTGTTTGATTTTCACAGGCAGAGCCAGATATTAGTACAGGTTTGTAAATACATAGACATGGGATGACCGCCAAAAGCTGTGATCCCGCTCACTCGAACACAATTTACTGTAGGTTTAAGTGTGCGTAAGAGTTTCATTTTGGTTTAGCTTATTTGGCGATCATCTCGGAATCAAACCATAATAACGTAGGTAGCAACTATTCACTTTATAGACATTTTTCCGTTTTCAATACCCAGCACAAAATACATAGTCGATGTTCATTCTTCCTACTTTTAAAGCTGTGTGTCGTGCCGGTTATAAAGAATAGTACCACCCCAACTTTTCCCGTGGGTGTAGTATGGGGTGATTATGGGATTTGGTAAATACAATTCTACACCTAGTAGACGGCGATAGGCTCGCCATCTATCACGTTTGTCCACCAAATCTTACGGCAAAAAGAGGGAACTACCTGTCGGTGCATTCATTCAGTCAGTGCAATCTCGGGTTTTGGATAATACTATGCAAGTATACGGAAAATGTCCAGCTGTTTTTGTCCAGTGTATAAAATGTCATTTCAGGGATACGTCTTAATCCGTCTTTGAACTAATATTCACTACTACCCGAAGTTTTGTCGTGATCTTATCATTACGCATAACGCCATGATGCTGAATTATGTAACCATTATGTTACATATACTGTCTTCTTGCACTGACGTTATGAAATCATGCCATGAGAGTCTAATGAAAACCTAGTCAATGCCATATTTCAGATACAAGCTGTCGATACTCTCGTGACAGGTGACAACCCTGAACAGGCTACGTTCAACACTGCTACCTCTCAGCTGGTCATACAACTCGAGGACGTCAACAACACACCACCTTCTATCCGATTGGTAAGGGATATATCAAATTCCAGTTGCTAATTTAATGCTATTATGGTGTCACCGCATCCCCCCCCCCCCCCCCCCCCCCCACACACACACACACAAATTTGACGAATGTCAAGAAGAATTATTTTATTACCAACTTCTTGACTTCAACAGCCTCGGGGCAGTCCTCAAGTGGAAGAGAACGTTCCTGAGAACCACATCATCACTTACGAAATCACCGCCAGCGATCTTGATACCACCGCTGATCTGAAGTTCGAGATAGATTGGAATTCCTCTTATGCCACTAAACAGGGACGAGAGACTGATTCTATTGAATATGTTGAGTAAGTATGACTGACGGCTAACGCATCGGCGGCGACGCTAGGTCGGAAGCGGCGCTATGCATTTTCATAGTATTGTCGCGTCAGCCGTCGGCCTCATCAGCCGCGGTCTTCGGAAGTCAACCTTAAGCGATTTGCAAGGAAATTAAAAACTGAATACTGTCCCAACCATTGAGCCATGAAAAATCGATGCTCAAATGCGAAAACCAAAGATTTATCAGAGGTAAATGTTAGAAATAGACTTAATTCAGTCGACGATTAAGACGACTATTAGACATGATTCTGTTTATAAGCTGTAAGGCTGTAACTCGCAGGCTAATGTAGTGAATGCATTTGTGTGCAATCGGGTTGCGACATTGCTAATTTCTTCCACAGTTGCGTAGTCATAGAAACGGTATACCCGGATCCCGATAACCACGGCATCGCCAATGGAACCATCATAGTGAAGGAGATCCGCTACAACGTCACCATCGACTTCGAGATGTTCGAGGTGCTGTACCTGACCATCAGGGTCATCGACAGTAACACTGTAGATGGGGTGGAATATGACGAATGTAAGTCAGATCTTGAATATTCCCTATACATTACTATCGATTTGTCCGATTTTTAACCTGACGTATCTATACAAATCTATTTTTCGATTTTCTAGATTTCAATGGTTTCGGCCCAATTCCCTTTCAAAATTACTACAGTGTGCTAAAGGCTTTACTTGATTTCAACAACAAAACTTAACTTTCAATCGAGCTCTTCCTCCCACAGCGACATTCGCCATCACAATCCTAGACATGAACGACAACAGGCCGCTGTGGACGAACAACACCCTGACTCCCGAGATTCATCCCTTCAGGGTCCGCGAAACGTCCAACTCGGGCGTCATCATCGGGTCCGTATTGGCTACCGACATTGACGGACCCCAGTATAATCAAATACAGTATTCTATAGCGTGAGTATTCCTTTTAGTAGACTAGCTTTAATCGAAGACTGTTAACATGCGACTTGCGTCAGAGTTATGCACGGTTCTAACATCACACGCAGCATCGTATACTGCTTTAGGATTTATCTTGCTGACAGTACTATTTTTCAAAAACATATAAAATGCAGTTTTAAATAACTAAACATCAGAGAACCCGGTTTTACTTTTACACCCTGAATGAGACACTGTGTTGAGACTCCTCGAATTAAAGAGACTAATGTTTTGGTTTTAGATACCATCAAAATGTAAGCTTTAAATCTGTGTATCCCTTGTTGTTGTTCGCTATAGTATCCAAGTTTTGCTATCTCCTTAATTCATAAAATAGAATATTTGTACGCCTAAGACTCCTTTCCTACAGTACCCATACATACACGTCCGCAAATCGCCACTGTGATAGATAATCCTATAATTGTTCTCAATATCCCTGTGCCCTTTCCCAGTCCGACTGTTGGCAAAAACACCCCCGAGTATCTGGTGCAGATAGACCCTGTCACGGGCCAGATCTCGGTCAACACCAGCGGCGCCATCGACGCCGACACTCCCCCTCGCTACCACCTCTACTACACCGTGGTTGCCAGCGACGAATGCCAATTGGAGGAATGCCCTCCGGACGAAACGTATTGGGAAACTGAAGGCAACGTAAGATATATTTTTATAAGGTTGAAACTGGCAACAGTTTGGTCTAAAGGTTTATAATCGCCGTGTAAAGATCCACTTGTTAGTATGAATAGGTAGTTCCTTGTCTTTGCGTGGAACTTAAAAACGCTCTCGGTCAAAATTACTTTGGCTGGTAACTAGAACGCCATTGGGTTTCGGCCTAAAGACATTAGCAAAAGTGTATATAACCCATTGTACATAAGTAGGTATTAAAAATTATAATATTCGAAACGTAACAAACATCAGATCCAAAAACTACCCAACAAATCTTGTGTAATAAAAGAATTTCAAGAGGGTTTGAAGCTCCAAGAGCCTCTACAGTCTTGCAACTGATTTAAATAAAGATTTGTACGAAGTGCTACCGAAGTACCGCTTTGTTTAGTTCACTAACTTGTCAGCTTTTGTCAAGGAATTGATGAAGTCAGACTGACACTATTACAAACCTAACTACTTTAAATTCCACGTATTCTCTTAGATCACAATCGAGATCATCGACACGAACAACAAGTACCCGGAGCCAGACACCACCATGTTCAAATCTGAGGTGCCCATATTAGAGAATTCCACCGATGGGTTCCAGATTATTCAGCTGTTCGCTGTAGATGAGGACAGAGATGGTAAGTACCATCTAATAGCACTATAGCTTATGTAGGTAAATTACAGTCAGCTCTCTACTTGCGGTCAACTGAGTCCCTGCCGCCGGAAGGAGTACAGCATGTATGTGGGCGAGGCATTCGTAAATGTCAAGTGAGATGGCGCGAAAAAAAGTTCAATAAATCGCACACCACACTCACGCTCCTTTACCTAAAGTAGTATTTTTTATAAGACGGACTAAACTGACGTTTCCTATGTTGCCAGTTTTTGATGAATTAAAAATAGTTTTGTGACCCAAGATCGAGTTCAATCACTGACCAATAGTTCACCAATCAAAGTATATTTTATTTTATTTTGTAATGTCGTGATTGTTTTTGTAAAATAAAACTTTTTTTTGGCTTTTTGGCTCACTGTTTGGGTAAACTAAGGGAACTGAAGGCATCACTATTACATTAAACATGGTAACATTATTTGACAAAGAAACATCACTAGCATTAGTTTTGCTTAAATCCGAATAGAATTTGTCTATATACTCGTCACTATATTGTTCAGTAGGCGCATATACCTGTATTATTGACTGGATGTATCAAATTCCATGTGCAGAATTGCTACTCTTTCTGATATACTATTGGTGGGGAACTGGAGGGGCAGCGGCTATTATACCTATCTGCCCTTTACTGACTTAATAAATTGAAAGCACTTGTAACCGGCAGCTAAGTTTAAAAACTTGAATGTGTTCTCACCGTCGATCCCGACTGTACTCACTCTGAAAAACCTCTTGGCTCTATTTTTTTTCCACCTAATTATTAGTAGGTACTTATTATTTGCTATTTATTTGTTATTTGTCCACAGAAATGTACCACACAGTAGGGTTCCAAATTAACTACGCGGTAAACGAGCGCCTTCGCGACTTCTTCGAGGTGGATCGTGAAACCGGCTGGTTGGTCGTCCACTACACCACGAACGATTTCCTGGACAGAGACGGAGACGAGCCCGAACATCACATACAGTTCCAGCTTATTGACAACTTCCTCTCTGAAGGAGGTCAGTTACAAAAACGCCATTTGAAATATCGTACCGTTCATCGTTATTCGAGCGATTGTATTATCAAAGATTAAATTGCAGTTTTCATCTCGGCAATTAACTTGAACAAAAATGTCAGATAAGCAGTGACACACGTCATTTCGGATCCCAATCGAAGTGCGGGACGCGAAGGGCCGCGCGTAACCGTAGTATTTTACAATGTACCTGCGCGGAACGACCGCCACTTATGTTCAACTTAAAAGCCGCGGATTATGCCTAGATGTATATTTATGATATCGTATAAAAAAATATTGCAAAAATATAATTTCGTATCAATATTAATAGCACCAATTGACAACTTCATCAATTAGAAAGGAAGTTGACAATTGTGGTGGTGGTGAAATGACCATTTTACATACCGTACCTACCGATCGTCTTTGTTCGAGCGACTGCATTTTGGAATGCTGGCACTCATCAAATATTAAATTACATTTTTCAAGAATCTCGGGCGATCTCAGTTCTTGTGCATTGTTAGGTGTACCTAGATAATATATTTATGACCATCAAATGTAAAAAAATCAAATGTATTGCAAGAATATAAGTTCGTATCAGTATTTAATAGCACAATCGACAACTTCTTTACGCAAGGAGTCAGTGGTGAAATGATTATTATAAATACCGCATCGTTTGTAGTTATTCGAGCGCCTGATTTTCGGAATAATGGCCCTTATCAAAGCTTACATTCCATTTTTCACGAAACTCAAGACGATCTTATTTCTTGGTCATTATGAGGTGTAATTAAACGATATATTTATGACATCCTGCGCAGAAAATCAAAGCCTGATATTGTAAAAGTATACATTCGTACCAATAACAAACATTTCAAATCATTTGTCAGACGGCGTCAGGAATCAGGCCGTAACCGAAATCCTCGTGATCCTGCTGGATGTGAACGACAACGCGCCTGAGCTTCCTCTTCCGGAAGAACTCCCGTGGAGCATCTCAGAAAGTCTTCCAGCGGTAATTGCCACTTCTACTATAAACTATACACAGGTTGTACAAAAAATATGGATATTTCAAAAACTCCCTATAGGTTCGAAATCCTACAGGGGGTGTTCAGTATCCATAACTGAACAGCTTTCACTATGGAGCCTACTCTGAAATCACGAAAAAAGTTACTGTTCCATAGAAAAGTTCCATAAAAAATACCTACACGATCTAAATGTATGATTTTAAGTTTCGGCCCCATACTGAAAGTTGTTCCTTTATAGAAAGAAAGAAGAAAGAAAGATTATTTACTTCCGACACACACATACAAACAACTGGGCACAGAAGACAAAAATAATATTAAACAAATATATTACAAAAACAAATAAATAAGCAAAAGTAACTAAGTTTAATGAAGGTGGTGTGCAGCAACGGAAAAAGGGGACTGTCTCAGCCTGTTGCCGTAGCGCTTTAGCACTGCGGCGCTGATTTTCAGGCATCGCCTGAGTGCCAGGGATCACTCCCTAATGATACACTACCGGAAGATATAAATAACGGAAATATTAATAAACAGAAGTAAAATATTAGGAAACGAAGGAAGGCACTTTATTTTTAAATTAATACATTAGGATACACTCCCCTTTCGGGGCTATAGGTTTTTTTTCTTACAACCTGTGTAGTGTACGTATCTACAATATTTAGGCCTTCAACCGTTTACCCATGCGTTTTTATCGTAAATAGTTCAGTAATATGTATTTCGGAATAGTTTCAATTCCACAATTTTCTTAGAAACTTTCTTATCGAGTAAATTTAGCTATTATTTCCCGCAGGGAGAACGCATTCCCGAGTATATTTACGCCCCGGATCGCGACGAGCCTGACACGGATAACTCACGCGTCGGGTACGCGATCCTCGACTTGACGCTCACCAACCGCGACCTCGACCATGAGCTGCCTGAGCTATTCACCATGATACAGATAGAAAACGTCACCGGAGAACTGGAGACGGTCAGGGCTCTGAGGGGCTACTGGGGTATCTACGACATAACTATTGAGGTAAGGGAAATGGCAACCTGAAGGCTATTTTACTTACATAATTATACCTTCACACTATGTCCCTTGCGGGGTAGGCAGAGAGAACGGAGCGCCACGAATCTCTGACTTGGTCTTTTACTTAATCTTTCGTATTTTTCGAAGATTTACGTACATTTACCGACTGCTCTAACGGTGAAGGAAAACATCGTGAGGAAACCTGCACACTGATCTCAGTGTACACACTGGTCATCTGACCAGTGTGTAAATGAGGTAGATAAAAGATCCTCAAGGGTCGAAATGCCGCTGGGTTATTCCCGGCCTCCTATCATATGAGATCAGATAAGATAAGATTTACTTAATCTTATAATATCTTCACACGCTTTATCCCTTGCAGGGTAGAGTGGAGCAAGCAGATAGAATGGAGCTTCATTTTACTTAATAAATGTTTTTTATTGGAAAATAATATCCAAACTTCACCCGGAGTCGGAAAATTTTAAACAATCAATCCTCAAATTAAATGTGCGCTGCAGATTGTCTTTGATTTCAAATAGCTTTTTACGAAGCGACGGAAGACTAATAATTTTATAATAAAAATCTTGATACCTTTTTACCGAAGCACACCGAAGTTTTCAAGACCCGAATGGTTTTCTTAAAACTCAAGCACTGTACCTACCTATCTTTGTATTACAGGCGTACGACCACGGCCATCCGCAGATGAATTCGACTGAGACCTACCAGCTGGTGATCAACCCTTACAACTTTCATAATCCCGTCTTCGTGTTCCCTATACACGGAACCACAGTACGACTTTCTACGGTGGGTATGTTTTTAAATTACTGACAGTTTTCTAATATCTATACAAGACCTACAAAACCTTGACAAACTAGATGGTGTCCAAGTTTTAGATTTGACAAATGGTTTAGGGTGGCCACATAGTCTAAAGTTAAAACAAAATGAAACTGTCGCTCATTCTGAGTCTATATTGTATAAGGGTGAGGCTCAGACCAAATAAAAAGTCAAATATTTTAATTGGTCTGAGGAGTGAGGGTGATGTTTCGTTCAGCGAGTAACCCCCTGAATAGGTGGCAATATCCAGTACTACTTATACTTGATGAAGATCCCAACGTTTTCGATCCTAAGACGTTTTTGTTACACGAGTACAGTCGTGCCATCCAATCTAAAGGTGTTGATCTACTCATTTGTCTTTACAAAATGAAGTTGTTAACATTTTCTATGAAATACCCTTCTATGTTCCAACAGGAATGGGCTTTAACTGGCCAGCCCCTACGAACCGTGAGCGGTGAGACCTTGGACAGTATATTTGCTACAGACGAGGACGGTCTCGAAGCTGGAGAGGTCAATTTCTCTGTCACCGGTAATGGTAAGTTTCCTCTCACAATGCATTTCTCACATGCTCCCATATTTAATTGAGTGACGAACTGTAAGCTTACCGTGAGCTGCAAGAAACGTCCTTAACCATTGTTATGGCTTCTTTAAGTCTCGTGTCATCTCTATCTAGAGCTATGGTGTAGAAAGGGTTAGCATGGTTTTGTTAAGACTTACGTAACTTTAAGGATGTGTTTTTGCAATGACGGTTAGGCTATTTGATAAAAAAGATTGAATTGTCTTAGTCCCGTGTGAGACCGAAATAGTAAAAGTAAAGTAAAGATATCAGAAAGGCAAAGGAGAGAGAGGGGAATTTCAGAATTTTAAAAGATGGACTACGACACGACATCCGTTAGGATAATTATAGGGCAATAAGAGAAGAAGAACTATTCCATGCTTCCACAAATTGAAATCTTTTATAGGAGTGATAAATAACACGAACGAACAACCCCTTTCACAATCGCTGCAGCAGTGCTACTTGCTGTTTTTATTTGAAAGCGCTCTAAAATGTTTCTTCTTCCTTGACAGCTGAAGCTGATCAGTATTTTGCGATCACCAATATTGGAAACAATGCTGGTACTCTGCTGTTGAGCCAAGGCTTTTCAGAGCGCATCAGAGAATTTCAGGTAAACAATGACTTTGATTGATGACCTATATAAAGCAATGGTACTCGTACCTAAAATGTACCCATATTCTTACAAACTATTTGTATATATATTTGCCGCATTCATATCTTTAGGAGGTCGGATTTGCCATCCTTTCCTATTGTAAATCCTTCTGGATTTGGTTATCCTTGGGGAGGGCAAATCTGAGGGTGAGTGGCAGGTCCTTCTTCCCCATTTTTTAAAAATAATTGCTGATGATGATGATGATGATTCAATTTGATTATCAACCTTTGTAACTGATATTTTTTGTCTCATTAGGTAACAATCACAGCCACGGATGGTGGTACCATACCTGGCTCATTGTCAGAGGTGTCGACTCTGCATGTGGTGTTTGTGCCTACAGTTGGCGATCCCGAATTCGATCCGAACACCTACAGTGTTGGCTTTGTTGGTATGTTCACAACAAAAATATTAGCTTTGTATTTGACTGGGTGGGTGGCCTTCAAATCGCAAATTATTTTAGAGCAGCATGAATTTTACCTACCCAGATCAAGTCCGACGACTTCTTCTAATTTCGAAACTCATTTTTATTTCAGAAAGAGAAGTTGGTTTGACAGAAACATTTACTCTTCCCGAAGCAACTGATCCAAAGAACTATCTCTGTGACGGTGATTGCCACAGCATATACTACACAATTACTGGTAAGTTTATTTTCCATCAGACTTATCTGCCTAGCCGTTATCTATCATCAGGCAACAGTTCTGCTGCAAAGACTCAAGGTCAGATTTAGAATAGGATCGTGAGAGGTAGAGGAACTCTGGTGCTAGGCTCATGCTTTCGAGTTAAAATTTTACACAATGTAAGTAGTTTGTGCGGATATAGTCACCACCACTTCTCACCGCCCAGATCCCAGATATAAACTTGTTTCAGACTTGCAAGAAGTTTGATATATTAAACGCTCGAGAAAGGACGTTTGAAAAGCAAGTTTGCCATGGCAAGTGACCTGTACCGCATGCAAGTTTAAATTAAACTTTCCAGTTACCTCGCAACAAACTTGTATAATGTTCAGGAAATATTTGATATTTAGACATAAATTAATGCAAAGAACCCAATATATGTACTTTCGGGCAGCATTGGACCCAAACCTCCAAATCTCGTTATAAAATGTCTGACGTTTGCAGGGGGTAACGATGATGGCCATTTCGGGCTGGATCCTGTGCAGAATATCATATATCTGGTAACAGAGTTGGATCGTGAAGAAAGCATTTCGCACACTCTGACTATAGCGGCCAGTAACAATCCCACTCCTGGAACGGTTTCGCCTGATGCCATTCTTACTGTTCAAGTTACCGTAAGTCTTTTCTACTGCCACCGAACATAATCTGAATGCGATATTTTACTTAACTTGTAATTTTCGTTATAGGTTAGAGAAATGAACCCCCGTCCAATCTTCGAGCAACGTCTTTATACAGCTGGCATATCTATCGCAGATACCGTTAACGGTAGGGCACTCCAAACAGTGCACGTAAGTTTCATAGATCTCATGTTGATTGATAGGAATTACATCCATAA
The DNA here is from genome assembly GCA_947369225.1 of Hofmannophila pseudospretella. Taxonomy (NCBI): domain Eukaryota; kingdom Metazoa; phylum Arthropoda; class Insecta; order Lepidoptera; family Oecophoridae; genus Hofmannophila; species Hofmannophila pseudospretella. The sequence goes on along the minus strand of OX376321.1, from coordinate 2,173,980 downwards.
AATACGTATTACGTCATCCTTATTAACAAACCCTTGTCAATCCATTACCTCCTTTCTTTTGTACCATCCTTCACGATCATATTACGTGCTAATTGCGTTCTGTCTGACTTTTGTTACATCGTCTACTATAGGTAAACCATTTAATTCAGACGACGCCCGTGACTTTAGAGGCGCGGGGAGTGACGACAGAGGGCGAGCGTGCGGAGAGTGGGCAACAGGCCCCACCTTCCGCTCGCCGAACGCTCGTCCCCTGTCGTCACCCTCTAACGTCGCGGGCGTCGTCTGACTGAAATGGTTCCAACTTTATGTTCTCCAGGCAACCCACTCCGAAGGTGCTTTAATCACATACACGATAGATATGGACACCATGGTTGTAGACCCTAGTCTTAATACAGTTCAAGACCGGGCCTTTATTCTCAATCCGGTGACTGGAGTGCTTACCCTGAACATACAGCCAACAGCTGCCATGGAGGGCATGTTCGAGTTCGATGTGGTGGCTACTGATACTGGTAATTACATATCGATAACAGTAGTCCTATCTCATTCGCTCAAATAAACACGAACATTACGAGTAGAAATGCGTGAACGAAGTAAAGACGTTCGTACATCAAAGTTGCCACAATCGCCAGCCAGGAATCGTCAGTCGTTTTTATCATAAACCTTTAATTGTAATGTCTTCAATTTTTCAGAGGAAGCGACCGACAGAACAGAAGTAAAAGTTTTCCTGGTATCAGCCCAGAATCGAGTGTACTTTATATTCCTCAACACTGTTGATCAGATCGAAAACAACAGGAATTTTGTAAGTTTCCAGGCGATCATCGATTATACAGAGATTTATTGATCTTCACTATCTTATCAATTATCCTTAAACTGAAATTGCAATGTCTTATACTATTATAATGCAATTGTTCCATCATGGAGCTGGGCTACCCTGGGCTGTGAATTCTGTTGTAGCCTGCAAAATTCTGGACAGACATTGAGGATGATTATAATATAAATAATGGCTTCAGGATGTTGATGGGGTTGCCTCGTTTCTGTAGTGCCCCCGGCATGTTTGCGCACGCACATACCGATGGGTTTCACGCCATTATGCGCAAAAGAACTGCGTCTCTGCTTTGCAGGCTTCGGAGCAGCTCCAACAGCATCCGGAATGTGATAGCGGGAAAATACGATTCCCCTATCCTTAAACACTTCGTTCGGGTGCTGATCGAATGATGTTATCTTTGATCAGCATCTGATCGAAGTGTAAAAACTCGTATTTTTTGCTGAATGTATTTACTAACATAGTTTTTAAGTACACTAACACAATGGATCAAGTTATCCGATAAATAAAAATATTGATTTGAATTGAATAATAAGATAGGATGCAGGCCTAAGACAGACAGGATAAAGAGCCCAAAGGTTTCCTGTAATTCTTGTTATATCTCGACAATTCGAGAACAAGAATTACACGAAACCCCTACGTCACACGTCACACACACACTGTTTGCACTGACTGATTGGTCGGGCGTGTTCTTTGCTGTCGGGACGGCGATATTTACGGCGGTCGATCAAGCTTATACCTGGTGCCTTTTGTCAGATTGCGCAAGTGTTCAGCGCCGGGTTCGAGATGACGTGCAACATCGACCAGGTAGTGCCTCACGCTGACCATAACGGAGTCGCTAGTGAGTCCATCACGGAGATGCGCGCGCATTTCATACTCGATGAGATACCTGTTCATGCTAGCGTCATTGAAGAGTAAGTGAGGGATTTGTTATCAAAATACGTGTGTTATAAAACGCCTATAAAGGAGATTGGGCGCTTTTGGACCCACGGCTTCCTTCAACCAAACATGGCTCATTTGATAGATCTCACCGAGGACTACATCTTTCATTATGGAAGAAACATCCTAAGTCGTGTAGGAGCTAGATACCAATAAATCTTCCTACTAATTACCCTGATTCTATTTATTTTGTTTCACTAGCGACTAAACAAAATTCCCGTTCCACACGACTTAGGGTGTTTAGTTCATAATAAAGAAAAAATCTTAGTTCTAGGTGAGATCTATCAAACGCACTGTTTGGATGGATGCGAAAAGAAAAAAAATTAGGTCCCAGCTTGTATGGTATCCGTTGATGGTTCGAGTTGAGCTCATAATTAAGAGCAAGGTTCCACTTGGGGATCTGTAAAACATTTTATTAACATTTTCAATTTTATAGTTGGGCAACTGCCAGAAAGATAAGGAACACGATACAGTCAACGTCCATGTATGATTCTCTGTACCATGAATCCAGAATCCAGAGAAATACAAAATGACATCTAGACAAGGAACCTTTCAGAACAGGAATTAAACTCACGCCAGCACTATGTAATGTGTCATCTTGAAAAAAATATTGTATGTTCTAGTCTGAGAAGAGACACGGAAATCCTGATCTCAGTTCGAAACGCACTGCTGGAACAACAGATCGCCCTCCAGGACTTCCTGACAGATCCCAGCCCTGGATTACCGACCGCCAACCAGATCACCATCTACGTCCTGGCCATCTTGGCTGCGATCCTGGCCTTCTTGGTCATAGTGCTGTTGCTGACTTTCATCATAAAGACTAGAGAGTGAGTAACATCAGCATTATTATAAGTAAATATGCGGTGTCACTTTTAGAGTAGGTACCTATACCCAGATAGCATATAAGCACAGAATACACACAGAGATTTTGATTACTTCACTCGACTGTAGCGCTAGGGCTAGTTATAATTTCCAGTTTTAATAAAATAGCCTTGTAAAAAAATTGCATTTAGTTTATTAAAAGTACAGTAAATTATACTTTCCACTCGATAGCCCAACAACGCGTGTATTTCGCGCCCAAGTTCCTTTGACTTCCTTTGAGATCTACGCAGTGCACGTGTGTGCGTGAGTCGATTTCGCGCGTTTGTATTAAGTAAACCTTCTATGTGTATTGTGATATAATTGTTGTTATTATAAAAAAAAATCATAAAAAATTGTTAGTCAAAATATTAATTCAACATTTCCTCAACCTCTCTTAACATTTATCAACCTTTTCCGGACTTTACTCAACATCTCCTAACATTCGCGACTATTCCCAACGTTTCCTAACCCGAACATTTATGCAAATTGTATACTAATCAAACTGGCAAACTTGTTGCAAACTTTCATGTTTGATACAAACTGCTATCCACGTAGGAAGTTACTTCAAAGTGTTAAGACTTTATCAGGGTTTTGTTTAATTTTACTCCCAGTGCTTCTTGCCAAAGCAATTATTGCAATGGACGGTCAGATCAGAGCAGCCACTGGTTCCAGCCCCGGTTCGGTTCGCTGTAACCAATCACATGCATTCCTTCCTCCCCTCACTTGAAATCAGCGCTTCGTGATGGATAGAGTGAACCGGACCATGTAGTCGTAGCCTTAACCGCCCAGAACCCTGATAACCGAAGTTCAGTTTTTCTTCCAAAACTGCAATAATTGTCCAACCATCTGACGTACCTCTTATTTCAGGTTGAAACGCCGCATGAAATCGCTATCGACGAACAAGTTCGGGTCCATAGACTCGGGCGTGAACCGGGTTGGCCTGGCAGCCCCCGGCACCAACAAATACGCCACTGAGGGCGCCAACCCTATCTACACCACTGACGGCGTCAACCCCCTCTGGAATGAAACCTATAAGGCTCCGGACTTTGATGCTATTAGGTGAAAAGATGCGTCTTCAAGTGCTTATTTCACTATACGACACTAGATGTTATCAGGATCACGCACCTATAATCGGATCAAGATTGTAATTGCAATCCTAGACTCCTGGAAAAATGTTCAGAGACGCCCAATTTTTGGTTTGTTTAATGTAATGCAAGAAACATCCGATGTTTATGCAACTTACGGTAAGTCGTTAGGAAGCCTTTTAGGGTAGCCCTTAACTTGCCTATTGATGTTTTTCCAGCGAGACTTCTGGCGACTCAGACCTGATCGGCATCGAGGACTTACCGCAATTCCGAGCGGACTACTTCCCACCAGAAGATGTCACCTCCTTTGACCAGATCATCGGTGATACAAGCGTTAGTAAACATACCTATTGTACAGCCCCCTTTCAACCAATCTCATAACTCATATGATAAACAGTTTGAATCCACCATCCGTCACTACTGACGACCAACAAACCCCAAATCCCTAGGGGATTCGTCTATTACCCCGAATAATGCTATTTTTCTGCGACAGATACATTACAATATTTGTCTTTACTATTACGAGATTTTTAGAAATAGAATTATCATTTATTTATAAATATGAGTAATGCAGATGTTACATTGTGTTTCAGTATCGCCATATTATGTCCGAAAGCGTACAAATTTTTGTTCAATTAATAAATCAATCATAAATCATCATCAATAAATTAATCAATCATTATAAATTAGCAAAATAATATTACGGGTAACAAAACAAAATCATCAAATTTTTACTGCAATGTCTCAATTTAAAAAAATACATAACAAATATAAATACATATTAGCTTTAATTAAATTTTGATATCACAGCTTATCATTAATTATGTGTGCTTATAAGTAATGGATGATATAAAATAGTGCAATGGATGCTAAATGAACAATTGTCCCGTTTTCTCGTTACTTTTACGAAAATTTTCATTCCGTGTAATAGAGGTGATATATATAATAGAATATAATATAATAGAGGAGGTGTTTGTTAGCATGGTCCGAAAGTGATCACGCAGGTTAACAACATTTACCGCGGTCAGAACCGGGATGGGTGACCCCGCTCGTGGTACAATTTCATCTGAGCCCCTGATATGAGTTAAGCTGTCTGTCCCGGTTGTTGTCGTCCAACAGCAATCGTTAAGCCATGTCAGAGGCGTACGGGAGAGGCCCGAACTCTGACAATACGTTAATGGCCATTAAACACTCGACGAGAAGAAAACGTGAATAATACCGCCGGGCATGATACTTTCATTGGGTAAAGGTCGGGATAACAAATAATAGTCTGGGAGTCAGATCCTAGACGGGGTTTTAATAAGTTCAATGTCCTTAGTCCAGAACACGTTAATTATTATTATAGTCCATTCGGGTTAAGAAAATAATGAGTCATCAGTGCAACTGCAGGGTAAAGGTCTAGTCACAGTCGAATAAAAATGCGAACATTGTGAATTACTCGTCTTTCTCCGCTATGAATTATCGATCCACTTTTATTTTTACGAATAAGTGAGGTGTTCATTTTAAAATTTACTGTAATGCACAAAGGACACGGCCGTTTCGTACGAGGGTCTGCCTTGGTCGATGTGAACTTGGCTTTCTATTTTGCTGCTCCGTTATTGGTCAGGGGGCGTGGCTAGGCCGGACGACAGCGATGACTCACTATTTTCTTAACTCAAATAGACTATAGTGTTGGAGGTTCATCTAATTTCTTTCACTTTTACGAAACACCTTATTGGTATAATAAAATAGTACATATCTACTTACAACGATATAGTTAACCTGTAGGTACTAATTGTCTAAAATCATCAACACCCATGTGTGTATTTTTTCCAGTCTTCAAGCAACAGACCGCCGATCTCAGACCATTCAAACAGCTTCGGGTTTAATGCCACACCCTTTAGTCAGGAGTTCGCAAACGACACCAACTTCAAGTTCAGGAAACTATAAAATTAACTTTTGTTTTTTATACTCTGACCAGGAATATAAAAACCCTGTCAAGGTAAACCCTGTCAACCCTGCCAATGGTAGTTTTATAATCCGTGTGGTTTCGAACTCGGACCTCCCGCATGGGAGTCCGACGTCCTAGAAGTAGGTACCTACAATTTAATTCCGCGATACGGTGAGGGTTTTTATTCCTCGTCAGTGTATATTATGTTAACTGTAAATTGCTGGCTATCAAATTTCATTTTGAAGATGGCACATGCGGATGGTATATGATATTTATAAAGGTACTAAATGTATATATGTAATTATAATTTTATATTTTAAGACTTTGTATATAAATTACCTACAAATTAGACTGTAGAAATAAACCAAAGGCAAGTAATACCCATTGACTTAGTGTTTTTTTTATTCTATTCCCAAAACGTGGTAGGTACCTAATTAAAAAAAAAGTTAATAAGGCTAACTCGGTATCATAGATTGTATACCAATCTATGTTTGGACTTCATTCGCGTGATATCATTTTCCCGATTCCATTCTATTCGTTTCGTGAAATCAGTTTGTGTTTATGGACTGGAAACAGAGCTCGTTTCTTCTGTTTTTTCTAGGGTTCCATACCTAAACAGTAAAAAAGGAACCCATAAGGGAGAGTTTCTCCCACGCTTTTGTCGCGTCCACACCAGCTTTATTCCGTTGTCTTGCAAAATGTTTTACATTAGTGTTTTTCAAGTAAGGATGGTGTTTTTTATTCGACGAACCTCTACAAAATGTGATTAATGTATGGAACAGTAAAATAAAGTAAAATAAGACGCTGCAGCCCGATCCGTACTTGGCTGTTTTTGAAGAACCATACTGCGCCCGGGACGCCTTCTTCTTTGTTTCGGATGATACATAAGCGTGGAAGATTCTCCTGGATAGCATTGAAATGTGTTACACCAGCATTTTAATGAAGAATTTAAACGTTTTTTACATCAGACATGGCTGTATGGGCTCAGTTCCCTTTGCCGTAATAAAAAAAAACGGAGCCATAACGGGAGAAATAAGGTGAAAAGAAATGTTATATTACCTAGGTTTTATTTTAACCTTTTTGGTTAAATCAATGTGTGTCAAACTCAGGTGTCAATCATCATCATTGATGTCTTGTCACGCATGTGTCACGCATGTATCAGACATGTATAACACTGTCAAAGTTGATGGTAAATTAAATTGGAAGATCTGTCTAAAATTATTATAATTTTAATTAGGAAACAGAATTCACAGGAAGTTGTTTGCTCAACACTCACGGAAAAGTAGATACATGAAGAACTCCTACAAGTTTTCTTCCATATCCCCATTATTAAGATGGAAAATGACTCGCAAGTCCAAAGAACACAGATGCGATCTGCGTCTCGGTAAAGAAATGTTTTTTGTAGTATTCCGATGTGTCGTTAGAGCATTTGGTACTTCAGAATTAGGCAAAGAAAAACTGAAATCTTAATTGGTTTAGCTTGTCTAGAATCGAACCTGGATCCGCATCGTCCAGAGTCTACGCCTACGCCTTTATGTCATTTGAATACACATTACATTATCATGTAAACAAAACAGAAGTATGTTCGACTGAATTCAGTCAAGTTCTTTACATGAAAGTGCGACTAGCAACTCGTATTCCTCACTGTCGTGATCATTCTATGGAAATAACCACATAGAACGACTATCTTGGCAGATTTAATAGGGTGGTTTGCCATTGCTATCCCCATTTCACACACTGTGGTTATTATCAGTTTGCAGGTTTCCTTTACCGTTTGAGCAGTCTGTAAATGTACCTAAGTCTTTGGAAAAAAACCATTGGTACATTCATGATTACGAACCCGGACCACCCGCAAGGGAGTCAGGCGTCCAAGCTACTACGCCACAGACTCTAGTATACACCTACACCGGTTTTTCATTGGTTTGGTTAGGTTCAGAAAGCATGCTGCCCAAAGAAGGCCAGTCGAAGTTATGCCACAACCTGAGGAAACTGGCACAAATCGCGATAGCTCATCCAGAATCGTTCCGCTGCTTCATCAGCTACCCTGGCATCCTGGCGGAGAGACAGAAACAGCTGGTCGCCGGAGGGAAATACGTCATTCATCCTTACAGCTTGTTCAGGTCTGCAGTTTGTTTTTGGAAGCGTAGAAGGATCTCGGATTTGCACGCAATGGATTAAATCCAAAAGTTCAAAATTTTGGAAGTTAAACTTGCGAATTTAACATTTTACTAATGTACCCCCCTCCCCCCAGCGCCTACGGGCCTGCCTCTCGCCTCTGCTTACACTACGGAAATCATGCAAGAAAGAGGGTCTGGGGTGGATTTAATCCGACGATTCTTGCATCGCAGTCTCGCGCCCTATCCTTTAAGCACAGAATAATATACTGACTTTGGGTCATTGTCGGTTTTGTCCATCAAGTCTGTCAAGTCACAAATCATGTGACAAGAATTTTTATCATTACATTTACAGCATAATCTGGAATAGCTTCATGATAGTGGTGAACCTTAGCCATATCATGATATCCTCGCTTCGCCTTTGCTTCATCCTCGAGAGCAGTCCGTATCCTCAGCTCCACCCCTTGGACCATGCGCTGATGGCCTTAAATATCATTTGCTTTCTGGACATGCTCGTCAAGTTTAACATTGGCGTCCAAGAGGGACATAGCTCCAATATAGTGATGACGAGGACTAGAATTGCTTGGTAAGTACCTATTAAATAAGTATTAAAATCAGAATTTTTAATACTTATTGCATGACTCAGCGACCGAACTGGATCTTGGCCTCTGATACCGATGATCGCTCTCCTGCACCGCCTCGAGCCAGTTGTCTGCTCGGAACTCCCGTAAATCCCTCGCAACTTCATCGCTCCAGCGCTTCCTAGGGACGTCCAAAAAGCCGACGACCACGTAGGCGTCTCACGTATGCTCGTGTCACCGCGCGATGCTTCTCCACCCTTGAAACGTGACGAGCCATCGAAGTCGGGCAACCTTAGTCCCGCAAATTACCTACGTAATAATTTTAATAAATCTCCTAAAAAATGTAATCTTCATCCGCCGCTTTATAGAGAGATAGATAGAATTTTTTTATTTGGTCACACTTTACAACAATAGTTAAACAAGAGGCAGATACACAAGAATACAAAAACTGTGCTGCAATGTGATGCCGTGCTTGCAGTCACTACCTCTTCTGCTGGTTCTTCGTGGACCTGGTATCGTGCGCGCCCGTGTCGTATCCGATGCTATGGCTGCGCATGCGCCACGAGTACCTACTGGGCCCACATATGATGCCGCTCTTGCGATGTGTCAGGATCTACACTGTTATTAAGGATCTGAAGTTATTTTTGAAGGTATGTAGGGTACATAGGTGTATATCAGTACCTATTGCAGCTTTATTTTGTACCAATGCATACCTATACCATTCGAACCGTATTTAGTTATGTTTAGTTTTTGATATCGAAAAAAGTCGCCGCACCACCATTCTTCTAATGAAAGCTGAGCTTTACTCGGCGAGGCAAAAGATTCTTCCAGCTTTGTTTATAGGGCGACAAAATTCACCATCGAGGTTGAAAATCTGAGAGGTAGATACGAGCAATTGCCCGTCAGGGTAGCTCATATCGGCCTTATTTTACGAAGATTCAATCCTTGTTATTTTATAAGTCTAAAATGGCAACATTGAGGCTATTTTGTTTGGGGATTTCTACTAATGGTGCCATCTTAGTAATGGTAGATCCTAATGTGAAGGATCGCCTGGGCTGGTACCACCCTTTTATCTATTTCTGTCCTGAAGCAGAAATGCTTGCATTTCTGTGTTTCGGTTTGAAGGGTAAGAGAGCCAAAGTAATTTCCGGCACATGAGACAATCAATCTTAGTCCTCAAGGTTAGCAGCGCTTCAAAAACCCTCTAATATTACTACAGTGAGGTGAGATGTCTATGGGCGACGGTGACCACTTAACATCAGGTGGCCCGTTTGCTCGTCTGCTCTCCTTATTTAATAAAAAATAAAACGTGTAATTACAATTATTGTTTCGTAATATTATGGGGTCAATTATGTCCAGCTCTTCACACGCTCCTACATCTACCACCGCACGGCGCGCCACCTGGTGTTGTTCGTCGTCACCATGCACTGGTGTAGCTGCGTTTTGTACCTGCCACCCGTCATCACTTACTACGGTGAGTCTTGGGCCTGTGACGTCACGATGCAGGTCTTTATACGCACCACCCATACTTACCCATGGCCGTTGATAGTGCGGTTTCAAGCATCACACTCAAAGATTTTGAAATTCTACGTATGTAGATTGGTCGCTATAGAGAAGTTTTATATGGAAACCGCGTACGCCAATTGACGCATTCGATGTGAGCATTTTCCCATACATTGTCGGGCATTGAAATTGGAAATATAAGTGCCTTTGCACAAACCCTTGACTGACTGTCAGTGCTCACATCATCATTCTAGAGGAGAGGGCGCCACTAGTCCCATTTCTGTGATCATCCTCATTTCATCCACAAAAATCTCCAGTACCTAGTCATCCTGAACTCCCTACACCTTCAGGGCCGTAGTTGGAAATCGATTTCGGGAGGTCTCAGATCCCCTCTAAGACTCGTCTCGAAATAAATTTGATATTTGTTGTTTGTACAGGGGAGGGCCGATTTTAAGGATTCAGGTAGAGGAGGACTATTGGATCGCGGAGAAGGGGGAGGAGTGGTTAAATCTCCCATAAAAAATATCTAGGCAAATGTAAAATAAATTAAAAATATGTAGACAAAAATATAAAAAAATAAAGCACAAAACGAAAGACCTTATGGTCAGATAAAAGAGGATGGGAACACCTAAGACCCGCTTGCGCGAAGGTCGAGTTAAGAGATAACCCGAGAGTTAGTGCCTAACCCGAGTTAAATCACAATGTCTTGCACTAACGCAAACCCTGAAATTTTTTGTATGATAATCATAGACAATTTGCGAGGTACCTACACTCTAAATCTCCCTATTGTTTATTTTCGCAGTAAAGGGCAAGATGGAGGGAGGATATTGTCCTTACCTCAAGTCTAAAGACGGCGATCTCTCCAAATATACCACGGTAGACCGGTACCAGAAAGCAATGTTCATCTCCATATCCGCGTTTTTTGGTAATACATTGTTGAGCTAAGGCGATCGCACATTGCCGCCTAGCACCGCCCCGCGGAGACGAACTAGTTAGCATTGCATTGTATGTAATCCGCTGTCACCTAACATACTGCTCGCGCGGTCCAGCGGCGCTCACTCAGTTTGTTAGGTGACAACCAAAACGGATTACATACAATCTAGTACTACTGTTCGACCGCTTCACCGTCCACCGCGACGGAGTGCGGTGCAATGTGCAAATCGCCTTATAATCTTCCTAGATAGGTATTCTTTGTAGTAGCCAACATTGGGTAGGTACTTGAAACTGGATGATATGAGAGGTACAGAGAAATTAAAATAAGCATGGTGGAACTTCATTATGGGATCATTACATTGGGGGAGTGATATTTTATGGCTTTACGATATCCCATAGCTTGACCACCATCTATATAAGTCACGTAAGGTTACATCTAAAGCGTAAGGTTACGTTCATCAATATCAGCAGGACTTACGGAAGGAATCTTATATTGAGAGGTCTGAAGTACCTATAGGTACCCCCCACCAAATAAATACCTAGGTACTTATCCACTTTTCCCTGTCACCTAAGACCCCTTACATTTTTTACCCAGTTGTAGGCTTGTAAGAATAATCTTTTCAGGCGACGAGCGCCAATGTTCCTTCCTCCAAGGACGTAAGTAGGCATTGAAATATCTATAAGCGTTGTAGACGTCGATATATTTTCACAAGATAATGTTTTCTTTCGTCTTTACCTTCATAAACTTCAGGCACGGGCTTCTCCATGTTGAGCGCAAACGAACCTGCTGAAATTGTCATCAATGCCATAATCATCTTTTACTCGTCCATATTCATGGTATACACTTTGGGTACGTATAAATGTCACTTTTTAAGTCTTTGGATTTGGTGGATCCTTCAAGCTAGACATTGGTACCTACCTCCGGAGTATTTTCGGAGCCAGATCCGGAATTAAATCCGAATTCTCGGATCGAGATTCCGGATTTGTATGGTGTTGTTAACTAATTGTTACATAATAAAGTAGCTCCGATCGGAAATTCGGCCCGGGTGGATTTTCAACCTAGTGTATCATCATCATATCATGGTACACTTTATCCCAGCCGGACCCACACAGGTGCAACAGACAAGGATCCGGAAACCTGTTCCGAGGACTCGGATTGTAGGATCCAGCTGCTATAAGGTCTAACGCTTAACCACCGAGACGAATAGGCGACCGCGCGCCTTTAGGGCTTAATAACACTGGTGAATTGCGAGCGTATTTCTGGCGGAGCGATCTGTTAACGTACGCATAGTACGTAGCGCATAGTCGCCGCGATATGCGCAGCTAGTTATGACATAAGGACTTTTGATATCTCTGATTAGACCATAAGATGCTGTTTCCCAAATTGTTTTTTTTTTCAGTATTTCTGTTGAAAATATATATGACGAAATACAATTCGACTATGCGGTATCACGAACTGATGAACCAAGTGGAGGTAACACTTTCCCATTTTTAAAATTACTATGTGCAATTTTTTTTACAAATATTTAGGTAAAAGAACAGTTTTGTAAAAGAATCGGATCAAGGATGACAAACACCAACACAAATCCATCTCAATTTGTGGACCATAGAAACGTTTAGCTTAGTTGGAGTAATTAAAAAATAATATTAAGTACCTAGTTAAACATTACCTAACTTGAAAAAAGGGTTAAACTTATTAATTTGCCGGCAGAAATACATGCGTCACAAGCAGTTCTCGGCTCAGCTGAAGAAGCGCGTGCGCTCCTTTTACAACTACCGTTACCAGGAGCGATACTTCAAGGAAGAGGCTGCGTTGGACTGCCTCTCAGGTCTACATCTCACAGACTCTGTCGAATAGAATATTTAGAATAGAACGAATTTTAATTTGAGTATACCTGCTGTAGACATAGAGATGGGATTGTGAAAAAAATCAGTGATCTGGGTTATTTGTGACCTAACCTGACCTAACTGTGGCAGTTTTATGGTTGTTTTACGAACATATGAAATGAGAGATTGTTGATGAGACTAAATGATCGCCAGGTAATTGGAACAGTTCCCCGAAACACTGACTGACTGTGTAGAAACCGACCACCCTAGTTATATGGCCATTTTTTGTATTATTTTCCGATCTCAGTAACTTAACAACTAAAATTTTTTCTGGATCCATCTCTGCAACATCTCCTCTAATAACACGTGCTAGCAGTCTCTGTACGAGGGCCTTTCAGCCAGGGTGGTGGCACCGTCCTCGGCTGCCCAAGCGATATCACTCGCGCCTCCCCCTTTCCCTAGACTATAACACTTGTTCTATCTCCCGAGCTCAGTACCCGACGCCTCTAAAATTTCGTTCTAGATCCCCTCCTAAGTTCTACCTCTCCTTTACAGAACAACTCCGCAACGAAATAAACCTGCACACGTGCCACAAGCTGGTCAACAAGGTGTCTCTGTTCGAGGGTCTGCCAGCCAGCGTAGTGGGCACCGTCCTCGGCTGCCTCAAGCCCGAGGTGTACATGCCCAATGATCTGGTGGTGCGGGGCGGCGAGATCGGAGACTCCATGTACTTCATTGCTACGGGGACTGTCGCGGTTTACTCTTTGAAGGGAGCTGAGGTTAATGTTTGTCTTTTTTTATGCAATAGTAAATTTTTTGATCCGGCAAGTAGGCAAATGTTGGCTCGAAACTGCGCAGGAGAGATAGCGATGGCGCTCTTTAGTATCGGAGGACAAGATCCACTTCGAGTCGCTGCGCCCACGAACTAAGTAAGTACATTATATAGAGTCAAATATACGAGGAATAATTCTAAAAAAACCTAGTCCAAATCTGATCTTTGTTTGTTGAGTTATGGTGCCACAGACAAACCGCCAGACATAGGCATCAAACGTACGAAACATAAACACCACTTCCTTTTGGGGTCGGGGATTAAAAAGGTATACAGGAACAAAACTACCTACGTTTGAGATTTTCTCAAAAACTACTGGATCAATTCTTACTAAGTAGTCTTCTGTTACTACTTTACTTCTTCTAAGTCGTATTCCTCATTGCTGAGGGTCGTGATTATTCTAAGGAATTAGTCACATAGAACGAATCTCTCTAGAAAAACTCAAACACCGAAGTCGCATAAGGACAGAAAGGAGAATAATCATAATAATAATAGGATAATATATAATATAATACACATTTGACACATTCATAGAATGTCAAGGAATCATAACAAAAACCGATTGCGGCAGGGACAGTATAGCTTGCCTTCCACTTATGTAATATCCTGACGGTCATTCCTGATTATGCCGTCTGCCTGTCTGATAGTGTGGCATATCACAGGTGTGCCATCTGGAAGACGGCGCACATTTCGGCGAGGTGGCCCTGCTGATGAAAGACCGCAAACGCGTCGCCACCGTCGTCGCCGTCGAGATCACGCAGGTCCACCGTCTCGACGGACCTGACTTCCGGTGAGATTTGAGATTTTTTATACATACATACCTATATTTCACGTCCATAATCCCCGAGGGGGCGACAACCAAACACCTTCATCATCATAGGTGGATAAACTTGATACTAGGTGTAGTACAGTATTCACAATATCCCTTAGTCGCCTCGTACGACACCCACGGGAAGAGTTGGGGTGGTGCTATTCTTCATGGCCGGCACGACATGGCACTAAGGTTTTTTTTATGTAGGTACATATAGTCCTCCTCGTCGAAAACCGACGACGGCGACCAGCTTCAGTTTCTAGCACGCGCTCGAATGTGGCTGGCTAATACGAACTTGCTCTTGAAGACCCGGTCACAGCGATCGCAGTAGAGTTGTCCGGCACTGTTGTATGTGTAGTGGTAGGAAGGCTTTGGGCGGGTTTTCCTTATATGGCGTTTGGTATCAAGATCAGCTAGACGTGCCTCTTCAAACTGGGATACACTTTTCCTGACACGCGTACGCCACTCCGGCCCCTAATTATGTAGGTACATAATTAGGGGGGCACAGTCTCAATAAAGAAGTTTAAATTAGTTGCAAACCCATATGTCTTATAATAACCTACCTAACTAAATTTACATTTAAGGCCCCACAGCACTTAGACCCATTGGAATATTTTGTGCCTTTCCCATTTCACTCACTGGTTATCTCTCAGTGTGCACTTTTCCTCACGGTCGATGTTTTCCTTCACCACTATACAGGGTAGAACAGCTAAGTGTTTAGGTACAGGCAATTATTTCGTCACTGATAAAGATATTCAAAATGTTTAAACTGATATTGCTACTAGATCACATAGTGCAAAAGGTGGTAAGTCCAGGAAAAAGTGCTAAGTCAAATATTCGCATTTTTTGTGTATATGTAAGAGATATTTGAAAAAATTGGATTGGTACCTATAGTACGCGACACCCCCGGAATGCCGGTTTTTAGTACCCGTGCTCATACTAGAAACCGGTATTCCGGGTATGTTGCATACTATACATGACATTTGCTCCCCTCCCCAGCAATTATGTCGATCAGTTTCTGTGGAGTGCACCTGGGATTCTTAATATTGTGTGTGATCATGTCATGTATTGTTTTTCACAGGGAATTCATAATGACTTACCAGGAGTTGTACGAAAGAGTGGAGACCCTTGCATCGAAACGTATGCACGAAACTGTGCTCATCGACGAAGCCTTCCGGCGGAATAGGCTTACCATCTAATAATGACATTATACACGCTTTGGTGGGGTCATTGCAGCTCCCATCCACAGCATGTACACTGTAAATTTACAACTTAAAGTTACTAGTAATAGTGTACTCTGTGCTAGTAAGTATTAGTTAAGTGTGCAGTAAGTGGTAAATGTTTATTCAATAAGAAATGTTATCTTAGTAATAAAAATGGTCTAGAAATGTATGAAGTTTTCTTGTCCAAGACAAAACATTTTGTTCTTTACAATATGACATGCAATGCCGGATATATTTTCCAGAAATATAATTTTGAGAGTCCAGTGACATTGCTTCCGGGGTGGCTGTGTGCACAATATGAGTGAGCTTGACCTTCCTTTTGATTTAGCTTTCGATTTGGTGGTCACCCCGTAATCAAATCCAGTATAAGGACAGCCCAATTACATGTAAAAACTGCTAGGTACTTTACAGGGCAATGATTTCCCAGTAGTACTAGTCTGACCAGTTCTTCGAAAAATAACCTAGTATTGGGGTAGAGTAGCAATTTAAAATAATATAATTTGAACTAATAATTATAAAATTTACTTCTTAAAATATACAAAATCATCTGGCCAAGCAGATAAAACTCATCACACAAGGAATGGTGTACTGTAATAACTTAACTAACTATCAAACATAGATTCCCACCCACAGCAACAAGAACAGAATACCAAAACCTGAAAACAGTGAGGCAACTAATGATAATAGTAGTTCTTTGAAGAGGTCTCTGGACGTTTTGGTGCTTGTGACTTCGTAGACGAAGAACCACGCAGTGAAGAAGATTCCGATGCCCAGGAGTAGCAGCGTGAGATGAGGAAATATCGCCGGGTTGATCGGCGAAGCGTAGCGGACCATTGACTCAATTTCCAACTGAAAACAAAAGGTGCAAGGATGGTCACGGTATTTGAGCACGTCGTAATTGAGTCTGTGAAGATAATTATTAATACTTACGCTCATTTTCAGAGATTTTTCGTTCGTAGGTATAAAGAAAATTAGGTACACGATGCAAAGAACACGACACCAGTCAATCAACCAATCGGAATTCGTTCGGGAAATAATCGAAATGTCAAAACATAATAACGTCAGCGTTCCGTTCCATAACGTTTATTTACTCGAGTCTACCCGGTTCTGAAACAAAACGTGAATTTTTCATCTGACAGTTCAAAGTTGTGTTAGGAACCGGACAATCGAGTAATAGTTCCGAATAACTGTCAGGGTGAAAGTTTTTAGAGAAATCGGAGTTAATTAATTTTTACTCCTGTCAAAGTGACAGATAACTATGCGTTGTAATTTGATTTATTCACGTTGACGAGTTTGTGGCCATTCCACGACTCTTGACTCTTTTGTTTACTATGCATAAACCTGGTTCCATAACGCCCACTTTAACCAAGAATAATTTTGTCGGATAAAGCGAATTGGAACGTAGCCATAGAGGTGATACAAACGAACGTTTTTTCAACGCCTGTGATGGATTGATTGATATTGGAAGAAATAGTACCTAGGTACAAAGCAGAAGTAATCACTACGATCAATCACTATAATTTTTACGATTGATTTGTTGGATTGACAATTGAATATAATCATGGCCGCGGTGCGGATCGTTACCTACGATTCCCAGCTGATTTTTTGTCATTTCTTTGTTTCTAAGTGCAACAATTGATGCCTTGTGTGAATTTAAAAAAAATACAAATAATGTAGATATGTGCTTCATAAATACATAAAAGATATTCGCAGTATCACATCATGAATATGAGCATGAGTGCCACCTCGAACGCTAATAGCGCTAATGTTGAAGCAAAACCTCCAATTCCGAAAGAGAAAGTCATGTCGTACGAGGAGAAGACAGTAGGCTCCACACCCTTCTTCAAATGCGAGGCTTGCCCCTACATGGCGCTCGCAGAAGACGACATAAAATTCCACTTATTCACAGAGCACCCCGACTTAGCAAAGAGTAACGGGCTCGCAGACAACATACAAATCCCGTGTCCTGGCTGCACCAGTGTCTTCGACGCAGAAGAGACCCTCAGAACCCACCTACGGAACCACCACAAAATGGGCATCAAAGATGTTAAGAAAATGGTGAAAAGTTTAGTCCAGATCGCTCTGAAAAACGCAAAATTAAAGAAAGAGGACAAAAAAATTGATCTTCCGCCCCCTGAACCGAGTAGACAAGAAATAGCCGATGTTAAAATCCCTCAAGTAATAGAAATTGTACCTGATATAGTGAATGCCAATAATGAATCTCTACCGAAAGGTGTTGCATTCATATCGGTTGATGAACTACACAAAATGAGTACTCCTAACTTTGAAACAGTTGATCCAAAGGAGATAATACAAGAAGCTTGTATAAATATTGTGTATACTAATGATATTTCAACACAGTATGTGAATGTAGGCAATGCTAGTACTTCGAGTACCAGTTGTAATCTTCTTCAAGTATCGAGTGTGCCTCCGGACTTAATATCGTCAATACAGCCTCGAGTTGCTGCAGTTATAGACAACACTAACCCGTCACCCCCACAAGTGACAGAAAATAGTTTAGATTCAATATCACAGGTACGCAAGCCGGGCAGACCTAAAGGTGCGAATACCTTCTTTAACCAAGATGATATCAGTGAAGTTGATATAGAAAAGCGGCTTGGCAATGTTTGTTCAGTGGACAACTGTCATCATAGACTCAAGGATGATGAAAAGCTAGTATATCACAGAAAATGTCATCAGAATGGTAAACTACAGTGCCCAGAGTGTTCTAAGATCTGTCAGGCTATAGAAGCGTTACACACTCACTTGTGGAAAGCTCATGCAGTGGATATGGAACTGCCTACATGTGAAATATGTGGTTTCAAGACCTATAAACGGTATAGGCTATATAATATTCACATGAAATGTCATGGAAAGGTCAAAATTCATCCATGTAAGATTTTCTTTGTTTTCTGTCTGTCTGTCTAAGTCGCATATGTCATAATGATGTGTTTTGATCTGAGTAAATATTGATGTAAGACCCAGCTGTGTTTATAAGAGTATTAATCATAGATAGACAACAATAGACTTATTGAAGTGTTTGATTGATGTCCTAGCTAGAAAAAATCATGAAGACACTAGTATGTTAATCATGTCACGTTTTTCTATGACTTTCAGTCCTCATTCCACATTTTTATTCAGCTTCTCAATGCCTTTATTTGTTACTACTGTATTCTATTCTTTTCTCAGGTCCAATATGCTCAAAATCATTCAAATCCCCGACCCAACTAAGCAAGCACAAACTTGTCCATAACAAGAGAGATGCAATCCAATGTTCAGTCTGCCAGCACCAGTTCAGCAGTGAGGGGCGGCTCAGGACCCACATGTTAGCCGTACACGACAAGCTAAAGCCATTTAAGTGTTGCCACTGTGACTACACTGCTGCCAGGAAGGGGCAGATTAAGTTGCACATGAGATCTCACACTGGTATATTTTTTATTTACGACTAAACCTGTGCCTAACCTCAACTCACCTGGTGGTAAGTTACGAGGCCGAAGATGGAGCACACTGGCTAAATAAGTAATAGCTCCTATTTCCTTTATAAATAAAAACAGCCTTTATTCACTAAATAAATAACATCAAAGCATAAATTTCACTTAACTATTTGTAGTTCCGATCTGGTTGTTGAATTGACAGGCCTCCGCCACTGACCTCCACGTGTCGCGATCCTTGGCGTATCTTCGCCACCCTTGTGGCAGATCATCCTCCCACCTCTTTTCTTGTCTTCCTCTCCGCCTCTTTCCATCCCTAGGGTACCATTCTGTTATCACTGCTTCACTTTTCCTGTTAGATCTCAACATGAGCCACACCAGTGCCATTTGAGGCTTAATTTTTTTGATAACATCTGAGACCTTAGTGATGCTCCTAATTTTCGGAAGTCTCCCTTTATCATGCAGTCTCAGGCCCATCATGCTTCTCTCCATTCCGTGTTGTTTCTTTATAAATGGGGGAAGTTAAAGTTGCTTTGAAAGGTAAGAGAGCCAGCATAAATTCGGGCACATGAGGCACTGCATCTAAATCCTCAAGGTTAGCAGCACATTAAAAACCCACTAATAACCAACAGTGACCACTTAACATTATAGTCCGTTAAGTTATCTACTCTCAATAAACAATAAAAAAAACATGAGTTATCACATACACACGGAATTATTGGGCGCTTATCGTCATATCCAACTACAAAAAAATTATCACTTTGTTTTCTAAAGACTTCTACTTTCTCTACTCCACAGGAGACAAACCGTACTCGTGCGACCAATGCGTGTACAGGTCATCAGACCACAACTCCTTGCGACGCCACAAGAAGACTCACGACAAGGATGGTGTCTACCGTTGCAAATACTGCTCTTACACCTGCATACAATCCACCGGCTTCGCGTCCCACATGATCTCCAAACATCCTAATATCAACTCTGGTGATGTCCATCGCTGTCCGTACTGTCCCTACAAATCCATCAGCAAGGATAAATATGTCTTGCATCTCACAAGTCACACGGATAAAGAAGGCATACAACTCCTAATAGAAATGACTAAAGCAGCGAAAAATAAGCCAAGCTGGACGATACCAAGCGAAACTGCCGAGAAAGATTCCATTGCTGATACAGCAACAAATGAGCCAAGTGAAGAAACTACTTCTAACACAGATAACACAATAGATGTCGAAGTTTACGATTGTGATAGTCTGTCCGAAGGTTTACCGCAAGATTATTCGAAAAATTATACAACTAATTCGAATAACGCTCAACAATCTGACTATAACGATCAAGAAATTGTTCAAGATCTAAGTAAAGATGATAATAATTCTGACTGCCTCATTTCAGAGAATTCCAATTACACAATGATAGAAAGGCATCAATATGCACCACAGCATCCTTTACAAATGACTTACGATAACACTCAACCAAATCTACATGGATTTCTCAATACCACTGTGTCAATGGAACAGAATTTATTACAGAATAATAATGTAAGTTCTCATGTCACTAGCCATATCCCTGCTAGTAACAATATGAGCAGCAACATAATGAGTAATTTTCCTATAAGACTGCCACCAGCGCCTAAAATATCTGTTCGCAACAATATCACACTCAAACCTGTCGATAAAATATCTCTTCCTATGACAACTAAAGTGACAGGCCCTATAATAAGACCTAGTCAAATTCTACCCGTACCATCTTCAAGCAATTCACCAGTTAATGTATCTAACGAAACAGAAGGAGTACCTAAGATATCAGTAAAGAGTAATCTTATACTGAAAGGCCCAGATCAAGTGAACATGTTCCATTCACAGCAGAAAATGGCCTTCAAAAGGTTGGAAGATAACGAAAGATACGGGTTAGGAGGTCCGGTGACTTTCAACAATTTGATCACAACTCAATTTATGCAGCTGCAACCAGAGCCCGAACTAAGTGAATCGCCGAATAACATAATGCCGTATTCTCAAGAAACTATGTGTGACTCAGAGACGCCTCCAGTGAACAGTGGAATCAACGATAACTCTCAAATATTCACGTTCAACCAACAGATGAACGTTAGTCAGATGATGCTCCCGCCGCCCCAGAAGATACAAACAAACGACCCGAGTTACATAAAGCTAGAAGCAACGATAAAACAGAACACTCAGTCGCCCAGTCTAGAAAGAATGTGTATAATGAATGTGAACAACCAGGCTATAAGTCGAAAGTACAAGACCTCCCCGCCATTAGAAGATATACACAAAAACATGAGTGAGATAAAAAATGAAGTAAAATCTGATTCTTACTACAACATAACTTTAAATAATAATGCAACTAATCCTTCTATAATAGATCAGTATTTGATAGATAATATAATGGGAGAACAATATACGGGACATTTAGATCTCTCCACTGTAGTGTTACCCGAGGTTTCGGATGACCAGCAGAATGACGTCATTGAAATCGACGATAATTCCGATGATAATAAACTTCTCCCTCGCTTTGACATGTTCCCTTTGGAGTCGTTATATCTGATGCACAATGATTTCCATTTCTTAGAAAACGAGGTCCCATCTAGTAGTATACCTAACGAAGTAGCCGTAAGCGAAATGAATAGACTGGTAACTGAAGTGCCTATTATAACTCAGAAGGAAAATATGGACATAGCCACTTCTGAAGGCACAAGTAATGATTTTCCAAATTTCATTCAAGGCAAAAAGGATCCTATGATGAATACATCTGTAAGACTTACTACGAATAAAATAAATGTAAAAAATATTGAACTAATGAAAAATTAGTTTGTAAATAATGTTAAAAGACTAATATTTAATATTGCTAATGAATGTAAAAGACTGTTTATTGTTTAATATTATTAAATTATTTTACAATAATGGAATGCTACATTTCTTTTCTACAATACACAGCTATGTGATCTCTACTGTCTCTAACTTCCTGCGACTTAAACAGTTTCCATTCTTCGCTGACGTCGCCAAAAGGCTTGGGTTCTGTATGGACCCCTTTGCCGTCACCAGGGCCTATAATAATCAGAACGTTTCCTAAGAAATTCCTCAAATAGTCCTCGAAAGCGGGTCTGTTGTTGAAATAACAGAACATAATGGCTGTGGAATGAGAATCCCGTAGTATGTCGATGACTTCTTTGTTCAATTCAAACGGGGTAAAGAGCAGGGGTATAAAAGTGGGTGGAGCGTATTTGCAGCGCCACCACGCGCTGTCTACTTCTATTCCCGATACGGGTATACCTGAAAACAGAAAATAGTTTCGTTATTTACTCAGAATACATGCTGACGAATCAGTTCGCTCCAATCGGTAGATGCAGCGTAATTAAAGAAATCCGAATTCGATAACCTCGGTTATAATGCAACCCTTTCTTTCGACCGATTACCCGTCAGCCCAGGCGATTTAGGCATATTTTAAGCCAAAACTCAAAATAAATAATGTAAATCTACTTTTTGGCACAGTTCCTTAGGCCCCTAAAAGTTCCTCGAAGTTCCCCACCCCCAGATAGGAGAAAACTGTCAATGGTGGAAATGATCTTCATTAAATTATCTACAAAACGATGTTTAGCTCATTT
Source organism: Hofmannophila pseudospretella (assembly GCA_947369225.1). Classification (NCBI taxonomy): domain Eukaryota; kingdom Metazoa; phylum Arthropoda; class Insecta; order Lepidoptera; family Oecophoridae; genus Hofmannophila; species Hofmannophila pseudospretella. The sequence continues at coordinate 2,151,477 of OX376321.1, read as the reverse complement.
CGTTAGGGCTAATAGTTTATGAAATATGTAGGTACCTACCACAGAAATCGAACTAGTAGCGCCCTCTTGCTTTGAACCTAAGCGGGGCGTTATGTCTGGCACGTTCGAGATGCAAGTCGAGCGATCGAGCGGCTTCGGAATGTGTTTACGCTCACCTCACCTCACACATTATATGTGAGTGTAAACGAGATGAATTAAAAATATCTGAGGACAATACGTAACCTTAGTGAGTTTGCTGGGTAATTCGGAGGCAGCAACCATGAGAAACTTTTCTGATTAGTTAATTAAACGGTTTAGGACTTTTATAGACAGAGAACGAAAAACATCGGTAGCGACACCAGACCACGGAACATTATTAACCCATACGGGACGTCCAGCTTAGATTCCAGCTCATGACCTGCACCATCGAGAGGTTTTCGATATTTACACTACATTTAGTGACTCCACTGAATAAATAATGTACTACTGTAACAGTGAGGAAAAAAAACATCGTGAAAACATAATGAAGTGAGGGCACTAAAGGTACCATGGGAATTATTCTCGTCCTGGGTGCTTATTACGGTTCTTTCACGGCATGGTATGGCGTGTGCTAAATAGAGACAGCACTATACCAACGCGGTAGCGCTGTCTCTGTTTAATTCATTCATTGATACGACCGCGCCGATAACGGTCACCACGAACACTTCGAGAAATATTGCCCCGCTGCACGCGCGCCTTGCACGACCCGGACGCGCGGTACCCTCTCCCGCGTGAGCTGTTGTTATCTCCGACGCCTGAGGGCGCCAGGGAGGAGCGACGTGAGGACGCGCGGTGAATGCGACGTACAAGCTGTATTCCCCTCCCCCACCTCCAGTAACTTATGAACTATACTTAATCCACTAAGTCCGCCGCCGTATCAGCGGCACCCAGCACCGGAGCGCGGCAATGCTCCGAGAACCGCCCGGGTAAAGAGGTTCCACCTCAAGGCCCTGCTGGTATCTACGCCTCGTTCACTTCCACAAATTGTCGATCCTTGTTACTTACCCGTCGCTTCCATTAACATCCACTCGAGCAAACCACTCCCACATCCAACACTCAATATTCTATCACAGTTCAAAAACTCCGAACATTGTTTCAAAAACTCAAAATTCTTCTCTGATGGGAAGACCCACAGCAAAGTATTCCTTTCAGGGTGATCGTGGAACTTATCCGTTATTTCCTTCCACCTTTTTTCTTTAAACAAATCTATTACCGTATTAACAAAATTATCAGACATCGTATAACGGTTTAATGTTTTAAAAGTTGAAGAGTTATTTTTGGACGCTATCGGCTAAGAACAAGGGTAGAGTAGCATTGGTAGTGAACTACTGTGCGTGACTTCCAAGTATTATGTAATGTAACACACCTCTAAAATAGTTGATTGATCGGTTTCGTGGCCAGACAGACACGAATTCAGGAAGGTAGTAGGTCAGTAAGTGGTAAAAAAAATGCGGGATAAGATTTTGTTTCTAAGTTAAGAAAATTAAAGACAAGAAATCGAAGAATGTCTGGCTGGATTCGAGGATTTTGAAAGAGATCTCTCTATTGAATGAGATAACAACCCATTTCATGCTCTTTCGGTAATATTATTCCATGACAACATAACACAGAATGTGCAGATATAAAGTTGAAGCCATGAAGGAACGAACGCCCGTCAAGGTTGAAATAGTGTTTTTTGTCGGGAAACGAAAATGCATAAATGAAAGAAAAAATAGTTTCCAACTATCGCTAGCGCTATCGTTCCTTTAGGATTTTTTTATATAAATTGGCTACGACAAACAGGCAGGCGGGACCTGATGGTAAGTAGTCAGCGTCGCCTAGAGACACGTTGCCGGCCGTGGAGGGAGAGAACTTTTTTAACGTTCTTTTTGAAGCATCCCATGTCGTAGCGCTGCGGGAAAACATCGGGTGGAAGAGAGGAGGAAATATGAAATAAATTTAAAAAAGCGCCAAGAAATTTTTAAGTACACGTGTTTGGTTCCATCCCGGTTCGGTTCGCTGCAACCAATCACATGCGTTCCGCCCTCCCCCCACTTGAAATCAGCGCTTCGTGATTGAATAAAGCGAACCGCACCGTCGCAAGAACCGGACCATGTAGTGAAAAATTATAGTGCAAGCCTAGACCTGGCCCTGTACGTCACGTTCCCTATTGGCGTCATAATAAAAAACTGGCGGCCACCCAACAAATACGTCTTGTAGTATAAATATTACGAATGACAATTATATTTATCTCAGTTCATTTATTGTATCAAATCGTTGCGTATAATTTAAAAACATTTCTTCTTAAACGCTAAAAAGTCAGTTGCACGAACCGCCGTTAAAATTAATGCTCCAGAACATGCAGAAGAGAGAGAAAAGTCGCATCTTTTAATGGAACAATAATTTATAAGACATTTCGTACAATTAACAGTAATATTAGTAAAATACACAAACCGATAACAAAAGGGGTAAAATTATATTACGAAGAAAAATTATGAATGATAATAATTGATAAATAGGTGATGATTACGTATTTACTGATTATGTATTTATACAAATAAAAACTTTGATCCTTAGGCGCGTACACACAGACAACGGAAGGTTCCTGCCCGAAGGATGCCTGGAAGAGATCGCTCTTAGCGATAAGGCCGCATAAATTGTACTTCACTATTTCCTTTTCTATCTCATGTTTGTTGTTTTATATTTGTGCAATAAAGTGTACTTTACTTATACTTTACTTACAACCATTCAAACAAAAGTGATGGATGAGGATTCAAAAACATTACCCTCCTCCGTCGGCAGTCGGGTAAAAATAAGACAAAACATTTTCAGACACATGAGCTGAAAACGTTTTCAAACTAGCGTACTGTACGAATTTTCAAAGTTTTAACCACTATAGTTAATTTCACATTGGCGTCGATTCCGGGGTAGCCGCCAAAGCTAAATGAAACTGCTAAATGGCATTTCGACGCATGTGGCCAGAAACGCAAATTGCCGTATACGCGAAATACCATTTTTCATATACGCAAATGACCAGATAGGATCTTTCGACGCATAGTACAATATTCGCATTTGACCAGCGACGCGAATGACCATGATACTTGAAACTAAATCTTACGCATTGTACCTGATATTAAAAGATTTTAGACTCATTTTTTCATATGTTTAGATGTGAATGAAACTCTGTAATAAAGTTAATCTTTTAATCTTTTAACTTGAAACCTACTTAACAAAGAAAAAAAAAATTAGATTATGCATGCATGTCATTTGCGAATTGAGATTATGGTCAGATGCGTATATGGTCATTTGCGAATTGAGATTATGGTCAGATGCGTATATGGTCATTTGCGAATTGAGATTATGGTCAGATGCATATATGGTCATTTGCGAAACGGAATATTACGGTTATTCGCGTATCTGGCACTTTGCGAATTTGAAATATGGTCCTTTGCGTGACTGGTCAAGTGCGAATCTGGCCACATGCGTCGAAAGGCTAAATGGTACGTTTCGTTTAGCGATTATCACTAATTTTGGCGGCCACCCCGCGGAATCGGTGCCTTTGACACCAATTCTGGGGTGTGACTTGCTAAATTAAAACATCGCTAAACAAAACGACACTTTCACTCTGACACAATGTAGTATACGAGTAAGCGTGAGTTGCATTTAGTTTTAGATAGATAAAAACTTTCATAGCACACAAGATTTTTACAAAGGAAAGGAAACAGAATGAGTGTACAAACGCGGCCTTATCGCTCATAGATTTAACGGCCATCGGAATCGACGCCATTACAGGCAAATGTGTTTGGTTAATACTGTACGCGCCTTTAGTATTGGCAAAGGGTCAGTTCAGGAAACTCGCTATAACATCAAGAGTCACGGACACATTATTATTTTTAGTTTGCCTAGGATTTACGATCTGTCTGATTAGGGTTGGACCCCATCTACCCGCACGGAATTGTATTTTCCCGTAAGTCTATCCTTTTTCGTCGCTCAGAAGCATCGTTATATGTTTTTACATTATTATTTTTGTTACACTATTATTATTATTGTCATCTCTAAGAGCCTCGATTAAAAGTAATCGGTGGTTATCCGACCTCCCGCCCCGAAACCTTCAGGGAAGAGGAGGGTCGGAGTCCCTGTTAACAAAAACTGTGTCTCCTAATACTTTGCTGACTATAGTTGCCGATAGCTGCCTGCTTCTGTCCTATGTGTATATTTATGTGCGCGTCCAGTTTGTCACAGTACCTGTGTATACTTTTGGCTACTACTCCTGTTGCTCCTATCACTATTGGTATTACAGTAGTGGGGGTCTTCCAAAGCCGGGTTATTTCTGTTTTCAAGAGGTGGTACTTACTTAACTTTTCTATTTCTTTTGCTCCAATGTTGTAATCTGACGGTACTGTGACGTCTATTAAGTATGTGTTGTTTGTGATTTTATTGATGTATATTATATCTAGCCTATTGTGTGTCACTGTTACATCTGTTTGAACCGGCATCTCCCACATTAGCTTCGCTGTCTCGTTTTCTTTTACTTGTGGTTGTGTTAATGTTTGTTTCCACCAGAGGTCTGATACTTCAAATTTATGCTTTTTTAATAGGGCCCAGTAAATGTATTGCACTATATTATTGTGACGTCGCGTGTAGGAAGTGCCAGTTATTATTGTAACATATTGTTTATTATAAGTTCTTAAATTGTTATATATAATATAATAGGTCCTTACATATGAAATTGGCGTTTTGTCGTTATCTCCTCTTTGGTTAAGAAATCCAAATTCAAATTTATAAATCCATATAGCTGGTACATTTGAGTTTCTAAAACAGTCATTCATTTGTTTTTTCTGGACTAGTTTTTTTCTTTGGCGTCGCTCATATCGCACAATGGAGAACATGAAATATCGCTATATTTACGAGTAAGAGTTCTACCGTGGCACCAGTGCTGCAGAAACAGCTCGAAGGATTAATGATGTGTATGGCGCTGGTGTCGCAAAAAAAAAACACGGTACGTTTTTGGTTCCAACGTTTTCGTTCTGGAAATTTCAACCTTCAGAACAAGCGCCGTGGACGACCGGATACCAAAGTGCATAATAAAGAATTAAAGGCTATTGTGGAAGCGGATCCATCGGTACCAATTTGTTAAATAAACTATTTCATTTCATCGTTCGCTAGAGCGAGAAAGACTACTTCCAAGCGCCAACACTCTTCGGCATCGTCGAGCCGATTCGATGGTAGCAGTCTATCTTGCTCTCTCTTCTAAACGACGGAAAGGGATAGATTTTTGTTAGCACTTGTATAGATTGCGACAACCTGGGAGTGCCGTTGCTAAGGACTTTATTTATAGTTGCTAGGCAAATTCTGTCACATCTCTAGAAACCGGCATTCCGGGGATGTCGCGTACTATAGATATAATTTTAGTAACAGTTCCAAAACCGGTAACAATTACCCGACAAAGCGTACTCATTGCCTGACAGTTGAAAAAGTGTCGATTCCAAAACCGTTTCAGGTAATGAGTGCTCTTTGTCGGGTAATAGGTAATTACCGGTTCCAAAACACTAACTTTACTCGACAATTACTTATTACCCGACAAAGCGAAATTGGTTTCGGAACGTAACCTTAGTCACAGTGAGTTAACTGAACACTACAGAGTTAAAAATTAACTTAAAATAACATGAGATCAACGTATCAAAGAGATCACGATCAGTCCACATTCGTATAACTAACCAATTTTAGGCACGGACTACACGACGACGGTTCCTAGGCCGGTTCCAGTATCGTTTGGTTCCATGGAACCGGTGATTCATATAAACTCAAACAAAAATGCGCTGTCAACTACACGTACAACGGTGGAACCGTTGTACTTGGAACCGGCGAGCGCGGTTCCTGAACCGAGTGGGCGGGGCTTGAGCGCAACGCATGAGTTTGAATGCAGTCGACTACACGACCGGTAGCGGTTCCTGAACCAAACCGTCGTCGTGTAGTCCGAGCCTAAGACAGATTTATGGAAGTCAGTTAAAGTTATTGCTGGATACATGTACCGTTTGTTAAAATATTAAAATCAGTAAGGGGCACATTTATTATTTATTATTATTATATTTAGGTTTTACTATTTACAAATCTTCGCGCCCTGAAACCAGAAACTGGTTTGTCTGGGCGCTGCACAATCCACTCAATTAAATGAAACACCAAATATTAAAACAACTTAACACATACAAATCAAAAACATGACCGTAGGTAAAAAATTGATAAAGACAGGTAGGCATCTATCACGGGATAATGGGACATGAGGCACTCCATCTAACCCTCAAGGTTAGCAGCTCATCGGAAACCCTCTAATAACATTATAGCGAGGTGAGATGTCTGTGGACGCTGCCCACTTACCATCATGTGGTCCATTCGCTTATATGCTCTCACAATAAAAAAACTGACTTAAGCATAAACCTGCCTTTCCACAATTCCAAGTTCCATCTATCACGGTTGTATCAAGGCTAGTAAGTCCATAAATCACAGACACATGACCATAAATTCGGGGTGTTCCATAAAAATAAAAATACACGTGAACTGGCACGGCTCGTTGGAAATTCCAGAGCACTTTTCGGCTTCGACGCCGGATACCAGCGAAAGTTTTAGGGTTGGACCACACCGCATGGAACAGCATTTTCCCGTAGCTCTGTCCCTGTCTGTCGCTCAGAAACATCGTGCGTCAGATCGAGAAAGAGCACTCTTTAGCATCGGCGGACCTCTCTTTCTCTTTTGACCGACCGATCTCCAACCGATTCCGAACGATATTTCTGAGCGACGAAAAAGAGTTACGGGAAAATACGGTTCTGTGCGGACAAGTGTGGTCAAACCCTAGGGATTCAACGCCCCCGAAACTAACACCCCCCCCCCCTCCCCTCCCCCCTCCCATTTTTGGCTCCGACCCACCCTGACTACGATACTCTTCAATAAAGTACATATATAAGTAATAGTTCATATCACACGAAGCATTTGGCAGTACAGATTACAGAATTATTTTTAGCGGTCGTATTAAAGGCCAGCGCACAACTAGCAGAAAGTATGCGGCGGATTTTATTTGGAAATTAATAGACTACTTGAGTTTGCGTTCATTAATTTGAGTTCATGGACCTATAAATAATATGGACCGCTTCGCTTACCACTAAGTTCTTTAGGTTATTTTTTCTCGCAGGTGTAACCAAAAGTATCGTGTCATGACATGTCACACTCGTGTATCCACAAAATTTGTCTACGACTCGTATTGCGGAATAACACTCGTAGCGGCGACAATTTGGCTCTTTCCGCACAGCTCCATAGAAATTTAGACCGGATACATATGCCGTCCGTCTGTCTCTTTCGTTATCGGTAAGAAAAGGACAGTAGGTGTCATTGTCAAATTACTCACCAACAATTTTAGACGGCATATGTATCCGATCTAAATTTCTATGGAGCTGTCATTATTTGACAGCTCTAAACGATAACGAAAGAAACAGACGGACTGAACTTAAGTTTGTTGGAATCGTGGCCAATATGCACGTTGTGTAACCAGTGCGGGAAGAGCCAAATTGTCGCTGCTACGAATGTTATTCCGCAATACTAGTCTTAGTCAAATTTTGTGACACGATACTTTTGGTTACACCTGGGAATCGTGGCTACTATATCAATATTAATCCGCCGCGTTACTCAGTAGGTCTACGTTGACCCTTAATATTACAAAATATCTTACTGATATTCTATTCTAATTGAGGGTATTCGTAATTGATGATTGAAAAATCGTTTATTAAATTCATAGAAAATAAAAAAAATAATTAAATCGTTATTTAAAATTATTTTTGTATTATCTATGAATTTAATTTAAAAAAAAATTTTGTTTTGTTACTGTCATTTCGTTAAAGGACAAAACTTTTTCAATTACGAACGTCGAATACACTACATCAGTACCTATAAGTAGTTTTTCTAATTCTTTTTCTCAAAAAGTCCAGAAAAATAAAAATAAAACATTACGCAATAATACGATTTACGTTAATATTTACAAATTCATGAAATAATTACAAATTCATGAAATAATTACAAATTCATGAAATAATTACAAATTCATGAAATAATTACAAATTCATTAAATCGAAAAAACCTTCACCTACAAACGAATATGGTCTTTAAAAAAAAATTTCAAAAAAGCAGTCTCAAAAAAATCCAATAAAACATGGTAACATACAAAAATATATGATTTTGAAATACGTACAGTTTCAAGCCCAAATTGAGATCAATTATGATTTGGTATAACTTCAATTTATTCCTTGAGCTTCATGTATTGAAAGTATTCCGATAATAAAACATTAACAATTATCAATTAATATATATCCCAGGAATATAAAAACCCTCGCCATATAGTAAGTAGTAAGTAATGTGTTTATTTCACACATCGCAATGACCGAAACAGTTATAAATTATAATTATAATAAAATAATTATGTAGTCAAAGGTAAACATATTGAAATCATGTCTGATGGTCTGCTGTTGTTGTGAAAAGGGCCTCAACTCAGCTTATTGCTGCAGACAAAAATGCCCCAGCGCTGATATTCTGTTGGACCGTGACCGATGGCTGGCCACAACCTGTCCAAGAGGACAAAGATACGACACAAATAAATTTAATTGAAGATAGGTATTAATAAGTGAAAAATATATATACCTACATTTACCATGACACAAAAATGATAAAAATATATAAATATCGTAATCCATTCCGCCTTCTGACTACCAGGCGCGGGGAGGGGTTCCTTATGTTGTTGATATCCCATCTGCTCGTACGAAGCGATTTGCTTCTTCGTTCATTATGCGAACAGCTAAGGAATGGAACAGCCTGCCGGCGTCTGTATTTCCCGAAACCTACAACCTTGGGATCTCCAAGGCCAGAGTGAATAGGCATTTACTGGGCCTGCATGCTCCATCGTCGACCTCATCGTCGCTTACCATCAGGCGAGATCGAGGTCAAATGCGGGTTTAGCAGTAAACTAAAAAAAACCTACTCACAAATATATACATATATAATATTGCGGAACGGTACTACTTTTTTCATAACGAACTCCATACATTACACAGATTATAAAACTACCAATGACGCACTCTTGACAGGGTTGTTATATTTCTGGTCAGAGTGTACAAGATAACTTTAACTCAATAAAAACTTATTTACTTTACAAAACCTTCTATGAAAAATTGGTCAATCAAGCTCATGAAATGATTTAATTACTTATTTAAATCTTGCGTATCATTGATGAGTAATTGTTCCATATTCATTTTACACATGGCAGACATTACTAATTCATTTTACACATGGCAGACATTACTAATCTTGCGTATCATTGATGAGTAATTGTTCCATATTCATTTTACACATGGCAGACATTACTAATTCATTTTACACATGGCAGACATTACTAATCTTGCGTATCATTGATGAGAAATTGTTCCATATTCATTTTACACATGGCAGACATTACTAATTCATTTTACACATGGCAGACATTACTAATCTTGCGTATCATTGATGAGAAATTGTTCCATATTCATTTAACACATGGCAGACATTACTAATTTTAAACAGATAAATCCACACGCAGGTAAATTGCGTACTACAAATTAGGATGTTACGGAGCTTCCACTCCGACTCCGAAAGGTCGGAACTTCCGATTGATTTTACACCTCCGAATCCGACTTCGGCTCCGATAATTTTGAATCGGAGGTTATACCGAAGATTTGTGAGCAAACATATTCAAATATCTATATTTTATTACATAGTGTAGGACTACATAAAGGAATATGTTTTACTGCCGCAAACGTCATCATAAAAAAAAATGGCCAGTTCAGCTATAAAAATTAAAAACGGTTTAAAATTTGAACTTCTTCTGAAAATCTGTTGTTGTATGTTTCTATTCACTGCAGGAGTTTTTTGATGATAAAACCAATACTTAACTATAAAATCAATTATGACATTTAATTCAATTTATCTCGTTAGCATTTATTACTATTAAAAAATATTATAATCTCTTATTTGATATTGCGGTGCCCTACTCAGGGTTTCATGTATGACCAGATAATATACATTTTTAAGACCAAATGTAACACATGAAAAGCAATAAATGGTATGAGTATGAGTATCTCTCATCTACCTCCGATTCCGACTCCGGTTCCGATAAATCAAATTTAAAACCTTCGGTTTCGACTCCGGTTCCGGTAAAACCACCTCCGTAACATCCCTACTACAAATCACATAATATAAAATATAGCTTAAAAAAAGTGTTCATAGATAGAGTATTCATTCATTCATTCATTCATAGAAGTGGTAAAATAAAACTGTAGAATACACAACAGTACTTTAAAAACGTTATCTTAGATACTACAGCTACGTGTCTTGGACGTACTTATGGACTATTTTTGCAAAAAATTGACTCATATTGCATATACAGATATCTACATAGGTAAATAATGACTACACTTAATAATATCATGTGTTTGTTCAATAATATACCCCAAACTTCAGTTTATTATAATATACCCCAAACTTCAGTTTATTATAATATACCCCAAACTTCAGTTTATTATAATATACCCCAAACTTCAGTTTATTATAATATACCCCAAACTTCAGTTTATTATAATATACCCCAAACTTCAGTTTATTATAATATACCCCAAACTTCAGTTTATTATAATATACCCCAAACTTCAGTTTATTATAATATACCCCAAACTTCAGCTTATTTGATGAAAAACTAAGTTTTTATAGTAAGTTTCAAACAAGACAGGTTTAACACCAGTAAATACCAAAATGAATGTTATGTCAGATGGATGTTTCCTGAGAAATTTCCCATCCCGTTACGTTTCCCAACACAACACGCACACACTGTTGCTTTCTTCGTCCGCGCAGTCACTGAGGGCCAGCTGACAATCAGCGCTGTGGCTTGGCACTGTACCATACCGGATGTTTTGTGCTGCATGTATTAATCTTTGTATACTTCTGTATTGTGTTCTATATTCTGGTGCTAAATAAACGTTTTCAATTTTAATTTTTTTAGGTTTTTCTGTTCCTCATAAACAAAGTAAACGATATTTACAGAGAATAAGATCAAGGATCTGTACAAATAACATTTACTCAGGAAACTTGAGTAAACACAACACATTTGACATAACATATTTATTTTGGTATTTGAGTTATACCCACATAATTAATGTGTTTATGGCTTGGAACGATTATGTGAGATAAAATACCATTTCACACTGTAAAAGTATTAATTAGCATAAATACCTTTCCGAATATAGCCACCTTTTTCAGCCTTCAGTTTATCTAATATCTGGAACAGAACAATACAACATTGAATACAGCAGATGAATAAAGCCTGAAGAAGAAGAAGAAGTGAATTAATACTACTACTACTATTACTTACTATTAATACTACGAATAAATGATTGATTGATGGATACTGAAACCCCCCCCCCCCCCCCCCCCCCCCTTTCGGACTATAGGGTTTTTTGTTACACCTGTATATCTGATTATTTAGTGTACTGGGTTCTTCAAAATATTTTCTATCATATAAATGGTGCCTTGCCTGTATGCTAAAGTCAAGGGAAGCGGAGATCGTTTATACTCATACTCATATTCATTTATTAAATACAATCGGGACACCAGGAACTCTTGGTTACGTCATGCTTTTACAATAACTTTAAAATTTAAAACACAATTCATGCTAACCATAAACATAACTGGACAGGAGCGAACAGACCAGCCGATGAAAAAAATTGGCTAAAAAGTTAAGATTGTAGCAGCTGTAAAGGGGCTTTGTCATTTATCTAAAATAATAAAATTAATATATCTGCCGTAAAAGGGCATTGTCAATTGACACATGTAAAGTCTATAAAAATATAGATAAATAATAAAATAGAATCCATAATTTAACAAGAACACCATTAGTGCTGCAAACAGGATTGTATAGTAGACAAAGATAAAGTCCATTCGCTCAAATAGTCTCATCATCATCAGCCCACGTCGTCCCACTGCAGGGTATAAGCCTCCTCTCTTTTGTGCCACCCTATACGATCCTGTGCTAGTCGCATCCAGGTCTTCGATGCGACTTTGGTGATATCATCCGCCCATCAAATAGTCTGGCTTTATGAAAATGCCGCCCGCACTCACGCCGCCACTAGTCAAAGATGACTATGGTTGATCGTCTAATGTTGATAAATCAAGGATAGGTTTGTTTAAAAGTCCATTCGCTTAAATAGTTTCGCTCTTTGAAAAGCTAGCGCGGGCGACATTTTCAGAAAGACTGTTTAAGCGAATGGACTTTACTAAAAACAATAAAGAATTGTAACAAGTGATTACAAAGGTTGAAAAAGATTAACAGAAAAAAGTAATCTTACCAGTTGATATTAAGCTTCTTCTTCCTCCAATGCATTTCCCGCGCAACGTTATTCTCCATTTTCACTTCTTCCTTTACATTGCTCTCTTTCTCTAGATCTCCAAACCCCAAGATATTTTTATAAATCTGCAAATTCTTGGGATGAGTTGACGGACGAACGTCTAAAGGTTCTTTCTCTTCCAATAAATCTGTAAGTTTCTTTACGTCTATAGGTGGTAACGACATATCTTTCTGACTAACCATCGAGTTAGCTTTCCTTATTTTATGTACGTATTCCGGAATTGGACTTGGAACTTTTCGTTCGACTGCACTGCTTTTGCATATGACGCTCTCTCTAGCGTTATTTGCAGCTAAAATATAAGATGTATCTATGACCGGTTTGGTAATCTCATTAGTGTTTTCAGTGTGCATGTGTTTTTGGATGACTTCTTGTGCTAGAGGTGGTAATGGGTTGAGTATTTCTAGTTTGGTTTTTTCTTTGCTTTCGTAAGCTTTGTCGGCTTTTTCGATGGCTTGTGATTGTCCGTGTCCATTGGTGGCAGTGTCGCTGACGGCGTTTCCGTCGCATTCGACAGAGTTAGGGGAGTCGGGATGAGTATTACGGATGTGACGGTTGAAGTTGTCCTTTCGTCTGAACCGCCGGCCGCATATTTTGCAGCGAAAGGGCTTGGCATCTGTAACATCGAATTACAAAAGATTTGTTTTGATCAATAAATATTGTCATTCTTATCTTATCTTATGGCAGGGATAACCCCAGCGGCACTTCGACTTTTATGCTCACCCTTTACCTTAGTCTCCTTCCTGTTCCTTAAAGATGCTTTGCATCAAGGACGCTATACAGCTTACAGGAAGGAGCCTATAGTCCTCTGGTTTCGGGTAGGCGACCCCCAGAAGACTCATACGCTTTCCAGCCAACGAGTCACATTCGCACAGCAAGTGTTCCATTGACTCAACGGTGTCACCACAGGCTCTAAAGGTGGGATTGTCTGCCAGTCTCATCTTGTGTAGAAGGCTCTTAGTGCCAAAATGGCCTGTGAACGCCCCTACAATGAGACGGGTGAGAGTGAATATTGTCATTACTTACACTAAGTTGCATATTACTGGTGCGTGTTGGTTGGTTCCAAAGATTATATCGAATGATCTTTTACTTGCTTCAAAATCCTCTCAAATATTCACTAGATACTACTCAGGACAGAAAGCAATGGCGCTCTTTAGTATCGGATGCCAAGATCCACTTCGGGTCGCAGCACCAGCGGAGTAAGTAATATAGAAACTATAATTCTCCCCTATAGATAAGGTTTGCACGGGATATAGTTTTTGACAGCAATGCGACAGTCGAAGTTAGGGATGTTACGAAGGTGGGTTTACCGGAACCGGAGTCGAAACCGAAGATTTTAAATTTGATTTATCTGAGTCGCAACCGGAGTCGGAGGCGGAGGTAGAAGAGAGATGTTCAGAAGAAGTTCAAATTTGAAACCGTTTTTGAATTTTTATAGCTGAACTGGCCAATTTTTTTATGATGACGTTTGCGGCAATAAAACATATTCCTTTATGTAGTCCTACACTATTTAATAAAATATTGATATTTGAATATGTTTGCTCACAAATTTTCGGTATAACCTCCGATTCAAAATTATCGGAGCCAAAGTCGTAGTCGGAGGAGTAAAATCAATCGGAAGTTCCGACCTTTCGGAGTCGGAGTCGAAGCTCCGTAACATCCCTAGTCAAAGTATGGGGGTGTTTTTAACTAAACGAGTAGGTCGCGTACCGCGTACATAATTCTAGAAATGGAAACCCTGATGTAAAGAAACTATTCACCCCTTGACCATCAAGTATAATAGATACCTGCACTCCCGCATTGTTATTGAGATTGTAAACGGTAAAAGTAAATTTGTTACGCGAATTCTCAATCACCGGTGTGCGAACCGCCCGTTACGTCTCCCCTTTCTCGCCGTAGTGCTATGAGAGCGCAGAGGACACGGTGATTCGCAGTTTTCTGGTTGATGAGGAATTCCTTGCGTTTTGTACGATGTACTTTTTGTATAATTATTAATTTTCGTAACGAATTTAGCGTAATAATTATTTATTTATTGTCACATGAAAAAAGTAAAGTCTATGCAATAGCTTACATATTGATACGATAACGTAAAATTATTACTTAACTTTGACACGTTTCAAGAAGTAATGAATGAGCATTAATGTAATTATGTAAATAACTTAAGAAGGTGTCTATTTAGCCTGTTGAAGTTAACAACATTATATGTAATTGTATAACTTAAATTACAAAAAAAAATACAAATACAAAAATATTTATTAACCCAAACAATATTCAAATTATAATCACTTAACAATAGTGTAGTTACAATGTATAAGTAAATATCGGTCTCTACTACCTGCACTGGCCTCGTCGGCCGTCTTGCAGCGTAGTAGATAGCAAGTCTAATTAATGGCCTGGGGGATACACTTATATAAAAATTATTATTATTTAAAAAATGAAAACCTGTTGTGAGAGGGTGTTTGAGTGTGTGTGTGTGTGTGTGTGTGTGTGTGTGTGTGTGTGTGTGTGTGTGTGTGTGTGTGTGTATGCAGTTGGTTATGCATTTGTTTTATAAGTCTGCTTAATAAAGAATTGTATAAAAACAAAAACACCTGCCTGCTTAATATTGTACCTTCCTACTTTCTGTTTAAAGTTTCTTGTATTTTTATGTTTAGAATTTTTAGAGCGTTATAGTGAATGTGCAGTGCTACAACAAACTATACATATAATGAAGTTATTTTATACTGGAATTGGAAATGTAATTTTAAAAAAAAAGATAACACTTACCACTGTGGACCTGAGCGTGCCGCCGCATGTCCTTGTTAGAGAAGAAGGACTGTGTGCAGTGCGGACACTGGTAGGGACGTCGCTCGTGCAGAGTCTTGCAATGCGCCAGCAAAGCTTTCTTGGAGACCACCTTGCTCCCGCATATGTCGCATGAGCAGTTGTTATCTAAAACATCGTCAAAAATCAAAACATGAAAACTGCACACCAGCAAGTTTGCTACTAGTTTTTCAGTTGGAAGTAAAACTCTTTATTCCAACATAGTACAGTTTGTTTTCACAAGATTTACTTATAAAAAGATGTTTTAAAATACAACTTGCTTGTTGGCTTAGTAAGTACCATAGACTATAATAGAATAAAGCATAGACAATCTTTTGTTGCCATACTCAACATGGAACTGAAATGTGCTGGGTGTTGGGTCTTGATGCTTATATAACTGAAGAACCTCGGGGCAGATTGGATCTAGCGGTCGTAAGGGAAGATAAATGGGCAGCACAACACCGAAGCCATTTTACTGTTCCATGAAGGTTCAAAGTGGACTAGATAGTTTTAAGGGTAAGAGAGCCAGGAAACTCGCAATGCACCTCTAATAATAATACAGTAAGCTGAGATGTCTATGGGCGACAGTGACCACTTACCACCTTGAGGCCTGTTTGCTTGTCTGGTCTCCTTTTATAATCAACAAAAACAACGCTTGGTATCTCTCTAAGGGTCCCTTGCGCAAAAGTGCGGGTTAAATGTTCATAACCCGGGTTAACTAGCGAATAAATGAATGAATGAACGGGTTAAATCTTAATGAAGTGCTCGGCGTTTAATTAAGATTTAATCCGGGTTAGGCACTAACTCTCCGGTTATCTCAGAATTCGACCTTAAAATGAAAATGTAACGGTCTGGCCACGGGAACGGGCCAGGGTAGACCGAGAGCGAGATGTCTTTTTCAGCGATGTCTCGGCATTGCTTGGAGAGTAGTAGTTTTTTGGTTCAAGACTTGAATAAAAATCGGGGTATAGATGGAGAATTCCACAAAAAGTACGAGAAATACTGACTATAGAATAGAATTTTTTTTCGAATATACCCGAATGAACGTCGAAAACTAAATAATTAAAAAAAATCTACCTACCTTCACATTCTGGAAATTGTATTTTTATTTCTTTCCACAATCTCTTCACTATATGTTTATATTCATGTTGTGGGTGACCAGACTTCCAAATAGCTGGCCTAGCTAATATTTCGGCAATAAAAGTTCCAGTGTTCATTATTTCGCGGCGAGTACAACTAAACTGTTTTGTTTCCTGCACTATTAGCCGCGTCTGCCGCTCGACGCCGTGGCATGCGCCGTACTGTTTCATACGTTTGTTACTGTCGCGCGCCGCGCCGCCCGACGCTCGTGCGATTCGCTCGGCACGTGTCGCCGGTCGCCCCGCTGATCGCCGCTACGCGTGGCATGCCCAGTACATTTCCATACATTTGTTTTAGTCGCAAGACGCTCCGCCAAGTTAACCCAGCGTGGGTTAACTCGTTCATACAAAATTGACATCGGGCTACCCCGTTAACGGTTCGTGCAAGACGGCCGAAGTCTACTTACACTCGTGCTTAAGCATATGCTTATGGTAGTTGGAGGGGTCGCGCAGCTTGGCGCCGCAGACGGCGCACACGAAGGGGCGCTCGCCGTTGTGCGTCAGCGAGTGTTTGCGCAGCGCCGTCTTGTTGTCGAACGACTTGCTGCACTCTGAGCACTTGTATTTCTTCTCGTCTGTGAACAGGAGCAATTTTTTTTAAGACCTAAACCCGGTTTTGACCTCAATCGTACCTGGTGGTATCTTATCTTATGATAGGGGGCCGGGAATAACCTAGCGGCAATTCGACCCTTGAGGATCTTTTGTGTCTACCACATTGCACACACTGGTCATGAATGAATGTATACTCTTTATTGCACAAAATTAGTGTGATACAATACGTACAAAACGATTAATACAATCTAGGTGGTCTTATCGCTAAAAGCGATCTCTTCCAGTATCTTAGAGTGAAGGTTTCCTCACGATGTTTTCCTTCACCGTTAGAGCAGTCTGAAAATGTAGGTAAGTTTTCGAAAAATACGAACTCATTGGTACATTACCTGGTGGTGACAATGAGGCCGAAGATGGAACACATGGACTTAGTAAGTACTGGCTCTTCTATAAACACTGCCGAAGCGAAGACATATCGACATATACAACGACATTATAAACAGTCCAGTTTTATAATGTTTGTCATACTTTTCAAATTACAAGTTTAACTACAAATCATATTATAACACCAAGCTAACACAATATCAATGGAACTATCAATTGTGTTAGTATTTTTAAATACTCTTCAAATTTTTTAAATCGTAAATTTAACAGAAGAGTGAACAATGGTTTGTGATGTCTGAAAATGAACAGATCTATGAGAGAAATATTTATAGACAGGCAGCATATATGTTGATGCGTCTATGTCATAGTGTTGGAAAGTTATAAGTTCTTAGTTTCATTTTATACATTTCAAAGGCTTTTCAATAAATATTAATCTGGTAAACATCTCTCTTGCTGATCTAACACAGGCTAAAAAATTATCTTTCATTTCACAATAGAAAGGAAACCTTGCAATCAAAGGAACAACAATCAAATAATTTTACTTACTAGTATGTTTCAGCTTGTGCCGCTTCAGTTTGGACATCTGCACGAAGCACTCGCCGCACTGCTCGCACTTGTAAGTGCGCTCGTTGTACTCCACCGCCATGTGATATTTAAAATGCGAACTGGTCGCAAAAGTCTGCAACAGACAGTATAGAACAATACTAGCATGTAGTAATTTTTTTTAATATTATATAAGTAGAGAGAGCGGACAAGCAAATGGGTCGCCTGATGGTAAATAATTCTTAAATACAAAAGCAACCACCATCACCCCAAGAGCATGCATCGACAAACAAGACTATCCCCCAAACGCATGACTTGTCCTTATAGTTTTCATCAAAATACATGATATCTCTTTCTACACTATAGCTTTAGATAGAGATATCATGACACTTAAGGAAGCCTTAATACGGATGTTTCTTACAACTCATGGTATATCTCACTACTTAGATTATATAAGTTGATTATTACCTTATTACACTTGGGGCATTGATAGGGCTTCCGTTGTCCATTGCAATATGCATGGTATGCCACATGGCTGCGTGCATGGAACCGTTTCCGGCACAGTGTACACACATAATACTTCGTATCATCTTCATCTGTAAAACAAACAATTTTATTGATAAATAAAAGAAATTTATTTAAGAAATATTTTTAAATGGTGTCGTATCTCTCTCTGAGAAGATCAGATAGCTAGAGTTTAGGGTAGCAAGTAACATGTACGCTGGTTCTACACCTTTTTTCTGCCAAAATTTCTAAGTTTTCTTGCACCCCCTAACGACATGACACCCCCGACCGAATGTTTGATGAGAATTGTTCTAATTATTAATTGTTGACATTATTTAAAGGTACCTTTTTCTACTTTAATATGACTTGTCTCTGGTTTTTCTTTTACACTCAAATCTTCACACTCCAAATCCCGTCCGTTTTTGTTCATCAGCTCTGCGAGGAGAGCCGGCGACTCTTCGTATTCTGTCCCATTATCAACAGTGAGACCGATGTCCGGCTCAGAACTGTCTTCAAACTCCTCTGTCTGGCTCTCTCTTCTACAGACAATACAACCTGACTTTTCTCGAAGTAAACAGTCCATACACTTAACATGGCCACAGCTCTCGGTCACCAAACGATTATTTGTGAGGTTAACAGGCTTTTTGTTATGGCAGTTCACACAAACTTGGGAATCCATAGTGCAATAACAAAACTTTAAGGTTATGTAGGTTTTGTATGAAGTTTTAGGTTTTGATAAAAACTATCACATTTTCGTGGTAGGTAATTTACAATTTACATCGAAGGAAATTAAGACATTTTAAAAGGTTAGGTACCTACAAACAAACATTTCAATTCTTTAAAAACCACAAAATGAAATGAAGCTCAAGAAAATACAATCATAATGCAAGATCCTTTTTGTTTTGAAAATGATGCCTGACCTATAAATATTTAACACACAAGCCTTTTAAGTGTAAGTCATGACTAAAGAGTTAAGTTAAATTATTTATAACACAGAAAAATAATTCAATTATAAACTAATTAAATAAGATTGAAAGGATTACCACGTAACAATTAATTAATTAGATGCTATATTTTGAACGCTCCCTCCTGAATTCGATTACAAGCATGCACGCACCCACCGCCCGCCGCGCTGCAAAATATCGGAATCCGAACATAAAGTTGTTTCATTTATTTATTTAAGGCTTTGGCATCTATAACGTTTAGCCTAAACAAGATAGATTAAAATCGTACCTATTTTCAAACGAGAGTTTTAACGTTTTGGTCCAGGCCCTGAAGCTGCTGAATTGTTTTGTGATTATTTTCGTGGGCCATAATATTATGGCGGCTGTACACTTACTCGCCGAGGGTCTCGCTCGGGTGAAAGGCTCTCAGCAAGAGCACACCGTGAACAGGAGATCAATTCCACTAAATACAACGTTACTAAATAGAATCTAATCTGCATCGTTATGACGTGTTTCGTATGCTACTATCCACTAACGATCCAATTTCAGTTAAGTTCCGATCGAGTCAACGATCGATCGAACAGTAACGTATTTGTGCATTCTAATAAAACGTTTAGTTTACACTGAATCGCAGTCGAACGATAATAAAACGCTTGAACTGTCAAATATAACGATCGAACATAAGTTCCTCCCAAGTTACTTTTGTCCGATTGATAGTAAATCGAAAGGTGGCAGTGGTAGAGTTATGCGTCAGCAGAAAGCGAGTTGGTGTCCAAATAGAATTGGAATGAAAACTAAATTGAAGTGGGATGAAAATAGAACTACAAACGTTGTAATTTAGGCGAAATAAATTGAACCCCAGTACATACTCTCGATTATCTTTGATAGCACTCCAAATTCGAGTTTGTCAGACCACATGCCCTTTCACTCGGGCGCAAAATACCGACCGAAAGCCGGCGGCATCTCTCGGCTCGGGGTGGCTCGGCGAATGTGTACAGTGTGCATTACGTATCGTGTTTAGTTAGGCTAATGGTCGTAGATGTCAAAGCCTTAAATAAATAAAGTAAAAAAAAATGCTTTTTCTGTCTGTGGTCAGTTGTCAATTTGCCACAGAATTTTAATTTCGTTTTGTGTGCAGCTCGAAGCGTTTTTTGCTGAAAATAAATAATAATAGTTTTATAAATATAAATCCAATATGGTAAGTGTGTAATACAAGTATTTTTAACATAAAAATCAACAATTTGTTGTGTAAGCCAACTGTTTATTGACGTACATACCCTGGTTTCAACACGTAACCTCAAAAATGAATTTTGTTTTCAGGATGTCTTTCTAATGATTAGGCGAAAAAAACTGACCATCTTCACCGATGCCAAGGACACTACAACTGTACTAGAACTGAAGAAAATGATAGAAGGTGAGTGTGGTGTTGCATGATTTAGAAAAATCTATTTTTAGTCGTGAAACAATGTCGGGTAGATTGCACAGCTTTTGTTGTTGTGCGTGGTGTTATTTATCGTCTTTACGCTGGCCGTCGCGTTGCAAATGAATCGGCTTGTCGATGGCTATATATAATTTTCCTATATAAAGCGGGTAAAGTTCAAGTATCTGTGTTTTTATTGTGTCCCATAGGGCTTATTTTTCTCGGATTTTTGAAAGCTAGTTATTTAATTTTGATGTCTACAATAGGTGAATATCACCTGGATCAGTCAGGTATACTTTGTATTTTTTTTTAGAAAAGAAGCAATCAAAACATAATGTTAACAGCAGTAGCACACTATACAGTTATTTGAGGGTCTTTGATGTGCTGATAACCTTGAGAACTTATATGGAGTGCCTCATGTGCCAGTAATTACGCTGTCTTATCCTTCACACTGAAATAAAGCATGCTTGCATTGTTGTTTTGCATCAGAAATAGGTAAAAGGGTGATACCACCCCAAGTTGACTCTGCATGGAGTTGTACCACCTTCAATGATTGTTATTGCTTCAAAATGATGAAAATGTGGTAAAAAGGTCTACATACCTGTGAAAAATATCTGAAACCTCCTATCTGAATATCTGAACATCTAGGATTGGTAGACCAAGCCTCTACAGCAGCATGACAATACTCTTATTCAGTGTGTGTTCCCTTGTCTGTTTCTGGCTGATTGTCCAGCCTCATATTATAGTTGTTAAAATATTCAGGATATGTGTGTCTGATCTGAAGTACATCTGAAAATCTCTATAATTAATGATGTAATCAAGTAGTCTGTTCTGTAATGTCCCAAAAGTATAATTATGAATCTGCCATGGGCATGCAAGGTGGTCATTGCATGAGTTCATTTTAAATCCTGAACCCAACAAAGAAGGCCTAATGGGAGGTGCTGTGTTGGCTGAAAATCTTGCCAACCTACCATACCTGCACACATACAGGACCAATCTAACAGAATGAGATCCTTAACATCCCTGTATGTAATTCACCAGGACATAGTTGCATGTTATTTTCTTTTTGCAGGTATCCTGAAGGTGACTCCGGTGTGTCAGATGCTCTTCAACAAGGACAGCCAGCTGATGGAGGATGAGATGACTCTTGCTGAGTATGGACTTACCTCTGCCACTGCTAAAGCTCAATGTCCGGCTCCAATTGGCTTGGCTCTAAGGTAGTAATCATATTCAACACGGAAAAAAGAATCAGTCTGCAGCACGTAACTGCAACTGCAGTTAACTGCACAGCAGAGCGTGGCGCTGCGCGTAAATGCAGGGGCAACTGCAAACATGTCTGTTTCCTAATCAAGTGGCGGTTACTTCCCCGCATCCCGTAGCACAATCCCAACCGCCGAAAGTTGCCCACACTACCGATCGTACCGCGCTGTTTAAGTGTGTTTAGCTCTATCTTATCCTTGGATGGGGGCTGGGAATCCCAGCGACATTTCAACCCTTTGGGATCTTTTGTGTTCAACCCCTTGTACCTATCACTTGACCACTTCACCGAATATACCATGCATGAGCAAGACTATGCGTCTTAGAGGGAGGGATTTGAATTCCCTTGGGTCTATAGGCAGAGCCTAGCAGACCCATCCTTTATCCCGCGAAAGCGTCACACACACACACACAGGAGATGTGAAACGGTTTCCAGTTGTTCATCACAGGCTCTGCAACCTGTACCAGATTAAGGTATCTTTATCCAGTGGTTTTAGACCTTGGTCCCATTCCTGCCTTGTCAGGATTTATGTTTAGCTCCATACAAACTCATATAAAGAATATTCTGCCGCACCGCCCAATTGCCTGCTGTGTCGCGCAGTGCAGCGTAAGTGCGTTTAGTCCTTAAAGTTTCTACTACTCAGGCGCGGCCTTCGGTATACAGACCGGTTTATCGCAATGCTAGAATGAGAGTATCATACTAGATACACGCAAAATAGGCGCTAGACGTCGAGTTGCGGAAAACAGCCCGTTACTACAATCATACTAGATATAGTATAGTAGAGGTATAAGAGTTGCCGAATCGGGCGGTTCCTGTTCCCGTCCGGGAAAACGCATATGTGTGGAAGAGGTTTTATTATATAATGGCTTACTTCAAAAAATTTGAACAAAATTGTAATTGTTTCGGATTTCAAACTGCAACCATGCTGATCCGTAGCAATGCTAACTCTTTATTTTATTTTTGAACCTTTTTCTAATTTATATAAGTGTTGTCTAGATAAGACTAAGCCGTCATACCCCCCACCTCTCTTTACCCCTGTAAGACACTATTACAAAGCTTCAAAACACTCATAAATAACTAAGTTTTATTTCCAACTATTGTATAATTTTGCAAAATGCTATCCTTAGTCTTCAATGGGAAATAACTCGCTCAACATTTCACAAATAATACTATGTGAAATGAACTTTTGACCTTTTTTTTATTAATTGATCTGTTAATTTAAAACACATAAACGCGACCACCTGCACGCGGGAGGACCTGTTCGAGGCCAACCAGAGGGCTATCGATGTGGCTGCCTTCTGGTCGGGAAACATTTAATTCGGATCATCAACACGAAAGAAGAAGAAGAATTGATTTCAATTAAATATCATTTACCAAACTGCTTATCTGCTTGTAAAATTGTATTTCTAAAAACAATAATGGCCTGAAAAGATAACAGTAATCCATGCATTAAACTTTGTACTTACTGATTATGAATTTATGAAAACTGTGTTATGTTTACTATATTTCTAGAAGTGTAGGGAGACCTCTACAAGTTGTAGGTCCCAATGTGTAGGATCGCCTGGGTTGGTACCACCCTATTCTATTCATACCTATTTCTGCTGCATAGCAGCAATGCTTGCATTGCTGTGTTTCGGTTTGAAGGGTAAGAGAGCCAGCGTAATTTCCGGCACATGAGGCAATCCATCTTAGTCCTCAAGGTTAGCAGCGTATCTAAAACCCTCTAATATTAATACAGTGAGGTGAGATGTCTATGGGCGACGGTGACCACTTAACATCAGGTGGCCCGTTTACACGTATGTTATCCTAGTGCTATAAGGAATGAACAATATGAACAGCTTAATTATGGATGTATCAGATATTTACTGCCTGCTCATAAATTCATAATAATAATAAGTTTTTGAAAAAAGCCCACAAACAAAATAGTTATTAGAACGCTAGTAATTATAAATGTTTATTTAACAAACCGTCACAAAATAGAATATATATAACTAAATCAAATATAAACCTCCCTCCTTGCCGCTCCCGATGCAAGGTGCCCATAATGCTTGCGGCGTTACTGCGCTGGATCGCTATGGCCAACCTTTGCATCAAGAACGACCCGGAGCGAGGGTCACAACCCCTCTACCGAAGGCGACGGCCAATCTCGCCTACAATTTTTTTTTGCTTCCGCACCCCAGCAGCCTGTAGTTTCAACAGCAAAAGGTATAAATATGTAATTGTGCTGGAGTGCGGAGTATTTTTCAATCTTTCTGGCGGCGGCCGCTGCGGCCGTCCGTGTTGTGCGCGGCAGGTGGCTGGCGGCGAAGGTGCTTACACAAGTGGCATCCCAGAGCAAACACCTCCCCCGCTGCCAAGGCACCAGGGTCAAGCCGTCTGGCCTCTTGCCATCAGTGCGGCTGAGACCCGGGGGCTCGAGCACGCATGGGACATTGGCGGATGTTAAGGCTCTCCGGATAATGTCATTGAGAGCGTGGTGCCGCGGGAATCTCCAGAGCACCGACAACAACTCAGTGCGTGATGGCCATTGGCCTCCATCATGGAACCGCAAATGCATGGATGGGGTTCGCAAACATTACAGCCCAGACGAAGCGCCACAGCTACACGCTAGTAATTCTATTATATTATAAGAGTCAGAGTGCTTCCCGCACTCGCACAATCACTCGCCGCGCGTTCTGTACTTACTCATACTCATACTCTTAGAAGTTGGACCGACAAACAAGTTTCACTGACAGCTCGCGGCGTACGTGTGTGTGCCTAGCGCTACAACTGAGAACTAGTACGATTCGCTTCTGGTTATAACCAGAAGCGTTATAACGCGTCACAATCTCAAGGCAGTAATATAATATTGCTGCTCTCGATAATTTTAAAATATATTTTTACTTATTACAGGAAGGAGAATGGTGAATTCGAAGCGTTGGACCTGACCCCATACTCGTCGCCACCGGACCTGCCAGACGTGATGAAGTCCCAGGAGACCAATGGACAGGAACAAGTAAGAAAACTCTTATAATTAAATTTAAGAAACCCCGGACTTACTATTGTGTAAATCCCCTTACTTTATCCTGATCATCTTCAGGTCCTCACGGTTCCTGATGTGGGAAGGGCACTAAGGTCTTAAACATTTGAGCTCAAACTAGCTATTACCGTTCCAGAGATCCCATCTGACATCAAAGATCTTGGAAACCACTGATCAAATTTTTATCCGACATGGCTATAAGAACACTCTCAACAAAATTCACAATTTTTTTTTTTTAAAACCGGGTCCATATCGGATAATCTCTGTCAAGCTATGATGCCACAGAAAGACAGACAAACGTGTCATAACGCCCTCTCTCGTTAGGGCTCGGTCGGGGCTTAAAAAATAAATTGAAATAATAATAATAAAATAAATACTGACCAATTGCTAGGACTGGCCAATGGCTGAGTGTTGCATGAAACATCCTTAAAGCTAAGGAAGCTTGGGAATCAATAAGTATTCTGTGATATAGTATTGTATGAGAATAGGCATTTACTGGACCCGCATGCTCCATCATCGACCTCATCGTCGCTTACCATCAGGCGAGATCGAGGTCAAATGCGGGTTTAGTGGTAAATTAAAATAAAAGAATAAACTTGTTATAGTATTGTAATAGATTTGCAAACGTTGGTGTCAAGAGGTGTTAGCGTTACTGCGCACAGCTTAAGAAATTCCTCATTAGGTCCAGCGCACACTATCGGATTGGAGGCGCAGCAACTTACTTCAATGTAAATTAAAACTTAACGTCTCTAAAATACGGTTCAAAATGGTGTATATAAGGTAATGGTGCAATATTAAGCTGTTCGGGCGGCGGCAAGCGGCGCGAATCGCGGAATCTCACGCTAGTCCGTATTTTAGAAACTTTAAGGTTTTGTTTATATTGTTAATGAGGGATTTTCCAGCTTAAGTTTATGCCATTCGAGATAGATGGCGCTGTATCTAACAGGAATGTCAAAGTGACAGAAGAGTTGTTTTGACATAATGTTTATTCATTGCATAGTAGGCTTGTTGTAAAAATATAAAAATTCATGGAATTCATAATTTTCCAATGATAAAACAAGAACTATGAGCAATTAACAAAGAATTAATATCGACGATCAAAATAGAAAGATTTTTAAAAAATTCATATTTTATGGCTTATGTATGAGTATATGCTAGGTACCCATATTTTGGCACATTTTGACATTCCATTATACAATCAGCGCCATCTGTTGAGTTGATTGGAAGCTTCCGGAAAATCCCTCATTTAGAAAATCACTGCGCCACCATTCTTCTAATGAACGCTGGGTCTTAGCATTGACTATGAAAAACAGTTAGTTGTCAAATAACGAGTTGTTAATTACTTTAGAATCAATTCTATGTAATGCTGATTCAATGCGTAGGCGAGTTTCTCCTATGTCTGATAAATGCGTTTTTTTAAACTTCTTAACATTGTCGATATGTCTGCATTATGAACAAGTTTCGCGTTCGAAGTATACTCTTAAGTATACTCCAATTCTAAAGTGTATATCAAATGATATTGTTTGATTTAATTCCAGATGGATCAACACTAAACGACTCGGCAGCGATTGGATTTATCGATACAAACACCAACTTGTATCGATTTGTAACCCTAGTTCACACACTCGGAACTAGCGCGCGGCGACTACCACACAGCGCACTCTAACTATATTTTTTTGCATATGAACATATTTTGTTAATAATTTATCAATGATTTGTGTTCCATTTTAACGTTATTCTGTTGCATCTACACATTTCTTTGTAGTATTTTTGTGATGCTTCATGCGAAGGAGTATATATATCGCATTTTATAGTTCACTTCGGAATCTTACAGGCGAGCGGTTTTTCAGCACTGCTGCAGCGTGCTGGCCTCACTCATTTGTCTAAAAATATTTCTCCGTATCATTTTACCTACTTAATTTTATTAGATAATTATTTGTTCTAGATATACTTTAGTCTTTTATTACCTCAAAAAGTTTTTAAGTGTTTTTAAGTAGACAAAAATGGAGCAGAAGATCGGTCGTGTCAATATGTAGCGGCTAAATTACGCTCGTTTACAAACCGCTCGTCTGAATTACGCCTGGACGGGTCGTCACACAATATGAAATGTTGATTGATTACGTCCTCGGCACTTCTTGAACGCTGTTAAGTGTTAGAAAGACGTTTAAAAGTATTGTGGGTACTGTTGGCCATTGATTAATGTATACCATCTCTCTTTATGCAATCGTAACCTTTTGATTGTTTGAAACCAAGCAAAATCGAGCTTTCAGTATGACAATGATTTTTGATAATGCAGTGTCAAGTTACGGACACGGATCCGTGACAAAAAGCAGTTAAAAGGTTAACCTTTTAACTGCTTTTTTGCTTTTCTTCTGCTTTTTTCATTTAAATGAAGTAAACGATTTTTGACAATGCAGTGTCAAGTTACGGACACGGATCCGTGACAAAAAGCAGTTAAAAGGTTAAATGAAGTCAACGATTTTTGACAATGCAGTGTCAAGTTACGTGCACGGATCCGTGACAAAAAGCAGATAAAAGGTTAAATGAAATCTAGAGTCTAGACGATTAACTCTGTAGAATTAACGGTCAGCGCAGATCCAAGCCGCGGGTCACACCACGGATGTCGAGCGGAGTCGCACGCCTGCCACGCGACCAACGAATTTTGAACTGTGCAAATGACCATAAAGTCCATATGGCTGATAGTGCCCGTTGTGCGTCTAGTTTAAAATTCGAACGTCGCGTCTCTTGTGTGTGGTCTACGCCTAATGGAATGTATATGTATTAAACTTGATTTTATATAGTTCCATATTCAGTACTTATTTATTATTTTTCAGTACACTGAACGCTTATTTTATATCCATTGTAAAATTGTGTACCTTACGAAAACTAGTACATATGCTCAAACAATCAACGCACGGATCTCTAGCAATTTTGCTCTCCGACGCGTCTAGTCTGCTCTGCGACAGAAGCAATATTCGAGCATTCGATCCGCTAATCTGCGCCGACCCTTATTCTTTTGATGATTGGTATACATTACCCAGTTACCGACTGTACCATTTTAGTGGCTCCATTAAACTAACTAGGCCATGACTTCACATTTCGAAAAAAAAAAACGAAATTTGTATCAGTAATTCGTATTTTTTGTATTGAAACCTAGAACAATTTGTGCCTATAATTTTTGCACTAAATAAGTAAACTAATAAGATTCATCGTATAACTAACGCTTCGACACGGTATATGATTTCTCTCATAGCTTTATGCTTTTAAAAAGTACCATTTTTGTCACATAGTACCCTATTTTAGAGGGATATAATGTTAATTCAGTCATCTCACTAACATTTAAGTGGTCTGTGTATTATATCTGCAGGGACGGATTCAGGGGGTGTAAGGGGCCCCCATAAAAATAAAATTGCAATATACACATTTTTTGCTTTATTAAAAGTAATATACTAAACATGTTTGTTGGGATGTTTTCCTATAAAAAAGGTATGGATTTTAGCAATAAATTAGCCGTGTTTTTACTTCTAGATTTAAACATGATTAATTTTTTTGTAATTTGTAAATATATAGGCATTATAATTTACTGATGCATACCTTAAGGTGTATACGCACATTCGTACACGAACATCGATCATTCGTATGCATGATAATATAATATAATATACCGACTATAATATAATAAACCACGTGTAATCCGAATTGTAGTGGTACATCGAGAGCTCTCTCAAAACGTCATTGTCATCATAGTGTTGTAGCAGCCAGTAGTGCTGCGCCTAATCTATCGATTTCCACTTTTCACGACCAAGTTATACTAAACGGTATTAGTGTTCGCTGATATGGACAGCGTTTGCTGAACACAGTGTTCAATGATCGCTAGTGATACGCACATGCAAATAAAGTTGCGCATCATTCCACGTAACAGAATGGTTCAAAAGTGGGTACACGCCTTTACTACAAACACTGCTTATTATTTATGATTTTAGGAACAGATATAAAACACAGACTAATTTTAAGAAGTTTGAAGTAAAATTGGAACGTATATAAATTGATTTAAAAATAAAAACCTTGAATTTTTTTAATATCTAATTTGCTTTTTGTCGGTATTTGTGTCGTTTTTTGTGTCTGGTGTTGTGGCTTTAAGGTAGAGATAATAGAAAATAACTACCCACCTTATGGTTTCTAAAAAACATGTATCGGGAGTAATTATGCTCATAATGATATTAAAAGTCGTACGTTGTGATTCCAACATTACTTCAAACTTCTATTTCGATACGTTCATGTACGCGTTATAAATATGAGTTTAACATAATGATACGATATTTAACTGATGATAGAATAGAAATGGACTATAGTTAATAGCTAATTTAATAGGGATAAAAATAGGGGCTTTTTATATACTTGTCATACAATCCAGATTCGTCGGGAGTTCTTTCTTGGGAATTAAAAAAAATTTGTATAAATGAAATCGATTATTTCATCTCTAGTTCCTTGAAACTTGTATGTTTCTTTTTTTTTTTGTATGTACTTTTTCTATTGCACCTTTGTATGTAAGATGTTCTGTATATTTTGGTTGGGGGTTCGATGTGTCGTCGAACAATCCATTATATACGGTTTTGGTGCGAATTGGTGTAGCTGGCAACCATTGGGCCCTATTTTATAAAACGGTCCTAAGACCAAAGATAATATGGTGTTGTGTATCTGGATGTGTGTCTAATTACCGCCCGTGGCGTCATTTTGCGCTTATATCGTCTCTTGTTTTGAGTAAGTTTTACCCATGACAAAAAGAAAGGGTTATCAGGTACGTAAACTGCACGATGTTCACGTCAGTACAAGGGTACGTCATCTAACGTAACACTCGAATGATGATGTACCCTTGTGCTGACGGTAACATCGTGCAATTTGCATACCCGATATGCCTGGTGAAGAATGAGCCGGTTTCTTGTGCCATGGTTTTACCCATCTTGCAATCACTTTTCACATTCTGTTCTGTCACACGCTAAATTAAAACATTACTGAATGAAACGTTACTCTCACTTTTACACAATCAAGTAAATGAATGAGCGTGACAGTTTCATTCCGATTTAAATTAGCGGCCATCCGGCCATTGCATCTTGATGCTGCGCCCGCGCAGGTTTGCGTGCTTTACCACATTCTATCGACTGCGTCCGCCGGCAGAGTGATCTATCTAACTTACATTTACAGACATAAGAAAGCGCCCCGGTACTATTGAACATACCACACATTATCGCCAGTTTGAACCGAGTTTTTTTTTAATTAGCTTAGTTTTACGGCTCTGGATTCCAGCCCTTTTAAACCACTCCCCGAACCGAGAATATTTTATTTAGTGTTGCTATTTCACAAAGATAGTAAAATAGGGCCCACATTGATAATTGCTTGTATATTATTGTACCTAGCGTATTCGTTATGAAGCGACGGTGAAAACATAAGTTGGCCTAGAGAGCTAACTAAATGTCTGTATAATTTTTACTGTGGTTTCATAAAAAAAAAATTACTTTAATAGTATAATAAATTGTTAATCCGTCGCTTCTTACAGGCGGAAC
The DNA here is from genome assembly GCA_947369225.1 of Hofmannophila pseudospretella. Taxonomy (NCBI): domain Eukaryota; kingdom Metazoa; phylum Arthropoda; class Insecta; order Lepidoptera; family Oecophoridae; genus Hofmannophila; species Hofmannophila pseudospretella. The sequence continues at coordinate 2,120,893 of OX376321.1, read as the reverse complement.
AAATGACGTTCGTTAGGAAGTGATACTTGCGCCGGATTCATATTAAATAAACATCCTCATTTCTGTACCTCAGAAGCATAACAGTGTTTGGTATTTTCTGTTTGTTAGATATCGTGGCAAATTATAATCTAGAATAGTTTCTGTAATATATATTTTTTAAACTTTGAGAATTTGTTTACCAGTTTTATACTTAATCAAAGTCCAAAAATGACTAATTTTTACATAAAAATGTCTCATTTGTAAAATTGGTTATGGCATTTACAGTTTAATGCTTCTGAGGTACAGATTTTATGACTACTGTTTCCGCGCTTGAAGCTAAAGGCATAAATTGAGGGTTTTGTAAAATTTGTAATGGGCGCTAAAGCGCTTACCATGGGTGATTTAAAAATATTAAGGCACCCTTTACGTCCTTCCGTCTGTTTTTATCTATGTTTGTGGAAGGTACAACTACGCCAATTTCGGTGCATAGCTAGTTAATACAATATCTTTAAAATTCTGATGTTTAGACTCGCTACCAAATACATCTTCCTTTTTAAAAGTTAATCCAAAAATAGTAGAATAGTTGGGTATTAAACGATATTGCACTTTATTGCACTGACATAGGTTATAGAAGTAAACTGTTCTATTCGTGAATTTAATTAAGGCTTAGCGCTCATGAAGAGTGGCAGCGGCGACTTACTTCAACTTACTTCGAAACTACACCTTAACTTCTCTAAAATACCGTTGAAAATGGCATGCCTGCGATTCTGCGCCGCGCGCCTGATTTTGGCATGCCATTTTGAACCGTATTCCAGAAACATCAAGGTTTCGTTTATTGTTATCGAAGTAAATTGCCGGACCGCTATTCTTAATTACCGCTGGGCCTAAATTATCACGACTCTATGTCATTACCACGAGCGTACATTTGTTGTAAATTAATTTACATTTGGTATACCAAAATCGATTTTTGATATATTGTTCCGAGTTTCGTTTTTTATCGATTCTGTAATTTGCCAAAATTATGAAGAATGTCTCTATGTGTAAACTTGCAAAAAGTACAAAGTGTAAAAATAAATTATTCATTTTCAAGACTAATGGGGGCCCTTTTCTTGGGCCTTAAAATTCGACCCTGTGCTTTTTAACAAAGTATACATTTAGATGGAATCAGTTATTCCTGCATGTTAGGAACATGTTGTTAATTTGTCGATCTGAATCTCGTGGTAGTGGCAACAATACATATTCCCTGACTAGTCAGTTCATGGAATATCAAGTGTAGTGATTGAAACAACTACTTATTCATACTCGAATTTTTTTTTACTTGGCTGGTACAAATCCTACTGTGATGTACACAGCAATAACTATTTAATCGTTTATCGAGTAATTTTCTCTAAGATCCCACGTTACGAAGGTTTTGTACGCTAATCTAAGGCCAGCTTGCACGAAAAGTTTACCCTGGGTTAACTCGCGAATTGTCTATGGTTTTCATACAAATTGACATCGGTTTAAAGTTAACCCGAGAGAAAACGGTTCGTGCAAGACGGCCTAATTGAATAATTATCAAAGCCGCAACGAAGTGGGGTTTAAACAAGAATAATGTAGTGTTTCATGTGCAAGTTTGGGAAAATCTACAATGAAGCAGCAGGAAATAAAAGGTGTTTTGATTTGTTTTGAAGTGTTTTATTTTTAATCACTCAAAAGACTGAAGTTAGATAATGAACCATTCCTGAGGTAATACTGGAAATTATGAGAAGTTGACAATATGCGAAGTAATTATTGGTATTTATCCATATATTATCTCTCTAGTACAAGTTGCAGTGCCTTTATTTATACTAAAACGTTGCATGGTGGGGGGTCATTAAAGTTACGTCCCATAATGACCAAGAAGTTAGGTCGTCATTAATTTAATCATATACAATCAGGTATACAAGAGACGAAGGATGTTGTTGTTGTTTGTTTTTTCAAGGCAAAGGGAACTGAGCCCATACAGCCATGTCTGATGTTAACAACTCATCACTCACATCTTGTAGAAGTTCTTCGGGCAAGAAACACTATTCTTACTAAACCAGTACTACTGTAAAACAATTTGCAAGACAAAACAAAGCTGCACGTTCACAAAAGCGCGGGAGAAACTCCCGTGGGCTGATGTTTTTATTTAGGTTAACTCCAGTGATTGATTGATTGTCAAATATTTTCTGAACGTAGTTGCACTGTCAAACAGATACTAACTTTATCATACTCACTTCGTTTTCACTGTATATTTCAACATATCTTTTTTTTCTAACCAGCAGTATTAAAAAGAGATGCACTGATCTACATATGACAAATCAGTGTATTTACTGTTTGTTTCCATAGTACCACTGCGTATTTCTAACCTAAAAATCTTACGAAGCATTTACGCACGTTTTATTTATTTTGCTAAAGAAACTTCCTAATATAATTTATTACTGAACTTTGAAATAAACTATAGTCCTTGTGGCTTGCTTCTGAATTGGAAATAGTGATTATAAATTAGATATTTAACGATGGGTAAGCGCAAAGGTAAATGTGTAAAGAAAAATTCTGCTACCAAAGATGCTTTAGAGCCTGAGCACCTGGTAAAGGCTCCGCACTCGTTTGTGATTCATCGCGGTCAATGCAGCAAGGATATGATGGATCTGACAAAGGATTTCAGGAAGATAATGGAACCTTTCACAGCATCTCAACTCAAGGTAATTATCATGGATTATTTGTGATTTCTTTACTAGTTTGTTGGTTTTTTGATAAGTTTCTCTATGTAGACCCAATAGAATCATCTAGGGAAGTACCACCCTTTTATCTATTTCTGCCGCACATAAGTATTGTTTGCATTGATGTGTTCCAGTCTGTTGAGAGAACCAGTGTAATACTGGCACATGAGGTACTCCTCTTAGTCACAGGTGAGCTGCACATTGAAAACCCTCTTGCAAGGTTAGATATCGGTGACCACTTAACATCAGGTGTTTAGAGTGTCGGTGCTACATTGGCTAGGATACCGGACACCCATGCGGGAGGTCCGGGTTCGAAACCGTGTGCAGTGCCATGTACCAATGAGTTTTTCGTATTTTTCGAAGACTTACGTACATTTACCGACTGCTCTAACGGTGAAGGAAAACATTGTGAGGAAACCTGCAGACTGAGATAACCAGTGTGTAAAATGGGGTAGGCACAAAAGATCGTCAAGGGTCGAATGCCGCTGGGATTATACCCGGCCCTTATCAGAAGATAAGATAAGATACCATCAGATGGCCATTTTGCTCATCTGCTTTCCTATATGTTGCTTTTTTATGTTATCTTCAATATAAAAAAACTAAAACATTCCTAGAAGTATGTTTGTCTTACCTTTTTGTTTGTAGGAAAGAAAAAATAATACAATCAAGGACTTCTTGTCCGTATCGGGCTACCTGCACGTTTCTCACATGATGGTATTCACGGAAACAGAACTGGGATCATACATGAGAATGGCTCGACTGCCGAGAGGACCTACACTCACCTTCAGAATACACAACGTAAGATTAATTTGTAATTCAACTCATGTTTAACCTAATTATGAGCACCAGCATACAGATTAGTATGAGTTGGAGAAAATGGTCAATTTAAAAAAAAAACATTTTATAGAGCACATCAATATACCTATATAGTACTCTGTGGTAGAGCTAAGGTTGCTTAGGTGAACAATTGTCGTGGAATATGATTTTTAGAAAAACACGTAATATGTGTTATTTTACTGTTGTCTACTATATGGATGTATTGTACGAGAAGGTATTCTTAGAAACATTCCCTTTCTTTAAGGTTTACAAACCTGCAGTTTCATAAAATGGTATAGTAATAATGTAATAATTAATTAAACTACTGAACTAATATTATAGTTAATTTAATAAATAAAATAAAGTCTTTATAAAATATTATCTATTTATCTGAACTAATTATTATTAATATTATATATTTATAGACAGGCAGCATATGCTAATGCGTCTATGTTATAGTGTTGGAAAGTTATAAGTTCTTAGTTGCATTTTTATAACACAGATTTTTCCAATACTGATAAGGAAACTCCAGCATTATGCAGCTCATCTATAAGAGCATAATAATAAAAATGAGAAACAATACTTTTTACCTGGGAAATTGAATTGTTGATGTGAAAACCACAAATTATCTAAAACCAAACAATCCCAAATCTTTCATTATCATTTCTCTGCACAGTACAGCCTGTCCCGAGATGTGGTGTCATCTCTCCGCAAGCAGTATGTGATGATGCGGGCATTCCAGCACGCTCCCCTGATCGTACTCAACAGCTTCAGTGGCGAGGGAATGCACATGAAACTCATGGCTACCATGTTCCAGAACATGTTCCCTACCATCAACATTACCACTGTACGTTTAAAATTATTATTAATACATTGATTTCGATACCGTGAGGGCCAAGGCCGGTGTCAGAGTGGCAGCGCGTGGTCTTACTTCGATTACAATTTAACTAAACCTTTAAATACGGTTTAAAATGGAATGACAATAGCAAGCAAAAAAAGCATAGCAAGTATAAATCTGTAATTATTATTTATAAAAGGGAGCAATAAGTCCGCCGATAAACTGCTAAGCAGTTTGGCGGTATACACTTAAGATATTACTGTATTTTATACTGTATAAAAGATGACATGACTGACATGACATAACAGACAGATGACATGACTGCATTCGCAATCAGTCACGATGATTGGCAGCAGCTCGCGGATGACAGAGATGCATGGAGGAAACGTCTTCGGGAGGGATGTCAGGAACACGATGCAAAGTGGTTCGAAATACTGGCGGCCATGAGAGCAAACAGACACCGAGTGATCACTCATCTACCCGGTGCACCACTCGCTTGCCGCGCGTGCGGCCGTGTATGCCGTTCCCTAATAGGTTTATTTAGCCACGAAAAGAGATGCCTTCGCGACGCTACTTAAATCGTCTGCAATAGACGTAACAGGCCTATGATGATGATGATAAAAGATAAATAATAATAATAAAAAAGCGCGGCGGCTCCACGCGCGGTTGCGCTACCGTAAGAGCGATATCGCAGGGATCCGCACCGCGCCGTCTCACCGCTCTACTCCACCAGTGTGCGTTGGACTTATTTGCCGCCAAATCGAAAAACTTAATTGAAACTGTCAAGTTCACTCATATACTATTACACTGTGTATAAGTAAGCAGACGTAGCGATCTTCGCTAAACTTGGCGGTCATTCCGGAATCGATGCAATTGCCTCTACCTTTTATTTTAATCTAACATATTTTATTTATAATTTATTTATTTTAGTTTATTTCAAAAAATTTCACAGTATAACAGTTATACTAAGGCACTGTGAAATTCAACAAAAATATATCTATAAATAATTACATACTAACTGTAGAGGGACGCACATCCATACTCTCACAGAACCTCAGACACTCATCACGCACACTCGCCCATCGACTTGCAAACACATCACAGTCTGGTGCTGACGCGAGAAGCGCGTTGAGATTCTGCAGAGCACGAACAAGAGGCGATTTACTGTAAGAAACTGTGCGAGCTGACGGCACTGCTAACAGACGGTTCCGACGAGACCGGAAATTAAATATATTGTCACCATATTCCTTTAACACCTCCAAATTATTATTATTTACTAACTGTTACTTTTTGTCTGATTGATAGTTTTGATGCCCGGAGGCACATATATCTAGTTACCGTAGAAAATGTAATAGTATTGAATTATATATTTAATAAGTATTAAATTGTATATTTTATATTTAATTGTATAGTAAACAAAATCTGAAAGAGGCTGTAATAAATAAACTAGCTCTGAGCTAGTGACCATTTTGTGTGGTCTAGAATTTGCAGCCTCTCTCAGAACTCTGACAATAGTTTAGTTAGCCACTAACCACAAGACAAGATGTGTAATACTTTTAGGTGTTTGTGTGAAATACAGCTTATGCTTTCGATTGTAGGTAAAACTAAAGAACATCAGACGCTGTGTTCTGATGAACTACAATCCGTCAACGAAACTGATCGACATGCGGCACTACGTGATACGCGCCACGCCCGTGGGACTCAATAGAGGCACTAAAAAGGTATGTTTCATCATAGGTCTGTTACGTCTATTGCAGACGATTTAAGCATCGCTTTTCGTGGCTAAATAATCCTATTCGGGAGCGGCACACACGCCCGCACGCGTGGCAAGCGAATGGTGCGCCGGGTAGATGAGTGATCTCTCGGTGTTTGTTTGCTCTCCTGGACGCCAGTACTTCGAACCGTTTTCCATCGTGTTCTAGACATCCCTCTCGAATACGTTTCCTCCATGCATCTCTGTCACGCAGCAGGGTTTTACCGACATTACGCTTTGCGTGCGCCACTGCACCGAGCAAGACGCCGCGCGGCACACGAGAGTGGTCCATGCGATGCACATGCCCCAGCCACCGCAAGCGTCTCTGTTTTAACAAAGCAGTAAAACTGGGCAGCTGTGCAATCTCGAGAACCCACTCGTTGGTTACTCTTTCCTCCCAGGAAATGCCCAAGATGTTACGTAGACAGCGTATATGGAATGTGTTTAGTCGGCGCTCTTGCTTTGCATACGATGTCCAGGTTTCAGCTCCGTACAAGAGAATGCTCAAGATACATTTTTTTAACAACATTGGTAATGTTAAGTGTACATTTTACCAATATTCTACATTAACCACTCCAAATACGTGCCTTTATAACAGAATGTAGCTCGTTTCTTTGACATTCCCTAAGTGTAAAAAATTAAGTACCAAAAACCTTTTTGTATTACAGATGGTGCAAGGCAAAGTGCCAAATCTCAATCGCTGTAAAGATATGTCAGAGTTCTTCGACAAGTAAGTTGAACACTGTCTGAATTTCTAATGAAAACTAGTCCATATTCGAATACTATAGTTTGGAGTGCCAGAGTGAAGTTAAAGTCTAGCATGTAGACTAACTTCACAATAAGTTTTTGTTATGATTCCAGTTTTTGTTATGTTGTCAAATAAATTAACGCTATAAAGTACTAAAGGGTACCTTACCTGTATCTATATCCTAGGGTACTGTACCTATTTCATTTACCTGGTCAGTAATTCTTTCATGCTTGTTTTGATTTTATTTCATAGTGAAATGTATAATTATATCGTCAGTAAAAAGGAATAAATGCTAAAGCGCTAAAATGGAGGTTAAATAAATTTTCTATATAAATACTTTAAATCTCATTTTCCAAAAAAAAAATATCTTTCCAATATAAACGATTTTTGCGGAATAAGTATTTCGATTGTTTGATTTTCATCTCTACCCGCAGAGCCGGCCTATTATCAGAGAGCGAGTTCGAAGACGACCCCAACGCCCAAGTGGTGTTACCTCAGAGTCTCGCCACCAGAGGCGCTGCAGCGGAATCCAAGTCCGCCATCAGAGTCTTCGAGCTTGGCCCGAGGATATCCTTCCAACTTATTAAGGTAATTGGCCCCGGAGACGATCGCGAGACTTCCAGTCATCCACTACTGTATGTGGTAGATTCTGATGTGCAGAATCGCCTGGGGTGGTACCACCCCACCTATTTTTGCCGCAAAACAGCATTGCTGTGTTTCGGTTTGAAGGGTAAGGGAGCTATTCCGCAAAGTTACGCCTGATTTCGTCAACAATTTTTTCAGAATGATGTATAGATACTCGTAATTTCAACTTAACTCTTTCTGTGGGTGTCGTACGAGGCGACTAAGGATCTTAGTGGATATCTTATCTTATTCTACACCTAGTAAACGGCGATAGGCTCGCCACCTATCACGTCTGATCCAAATGATAATAAATTTTTTTTTTCTCAAAGATGCTCGTGAATGTGATCAATACATTCGAATTTTGAGCCAGGATGTACATAATTCCTGTAAGCCAAATACTTTTGACGACAGTAATGGATTTTCATACATCCTTACCGGACTAAGGCCAGGAATCCTTACGTCAATTGTTTTTTTACTTTTTAAAATTCGAATTGTAACATCAAAACCCAGTGTGGTACGGACTAAAGATACCATTCGATTACGTCACCGGTCGCGCCTCACCACCAGCGCGAGCAGCTCCAGCTCCTATTGACAACGACACTTCTTTCCTTTTATGGACGTCTAGTCTTTCGACTTGGAATTAGTATATGGAATGTGTTCTCTTTTAATTTCCTCGCATTATTTGAGAAAAGCACTATACAAGCTTCGGCCGAAATAGCATTTTTGGCCTTGGGTGGTTCAATATGATCCGCGGCCCGTAATGGCTAATTTTGTGGCCTCTGCAGTAATGTACTATTTATTAATAAACAACGCAGGAACAACCGTCGCCTGGTAGATGAATCGTAACGATTTTTAAGGTTTTTCTTAATGGTAGTCGAAGGTGGCGGGTGGCGGACCCCTGAGCCTTGCGAACGCGGCTGGTCTTTCATAGCGATTTCTGATTGTAGGTGGAAGACGGTCTGATGGACGGCGAAGTGTTGTTCCACGAGCTCGTCGAGAAGACGGACGAGGAAAAAGCGTTGATCAAGAAGAGACGGGAAGAGAAGAGGTGAGGCTACTGTGCTTTAGAATTGTTACTAATTGTTACGACTAGAAGTAATTCTTTAACTTTCTAATGATGCCTGCTTATGTATGGTTAGTGGCCAACCTATTTGTCAGAGTTGTTTAGGCCGCCCGTAGGCCTCTGGCATGGCTTAACGACTGCTGTCGAACGACAGCAACCGGGACCGACTGCTTAACGTACTTTCCGAGGCACGGAGGAGCTCAGATGAAATATGCCACTAGCGGTCACCCATCTAGGTACCGACCACGCCAACATCGCTTAACCTGCACGATCACTTTAAACAAAGATAAAGAAAGAAATAGATAAAAAGTATTAGTTCTCATTTTAAAAGAAACTTTTTTTTTGTGTTCACCAAATCTTACGGCTAAAAGTAGGAAGTACCTATAATGAAGGTGGTTCCTCTGTCTACCACCTCTGGGATTATCGACGTGAGAGTTATGCAATGATTTTTTTTTAGTTTTATATTTTTTATTTACAGGCGACAGAAAGAGAAGCGTAAAGCGCAACAAGAGGCGAACGTGAAACGTAAACAGCGGGAGAAGGACGAACTGAAACAGAAGTCTCTAGAAGGAATCATGAAGAAGAAAGGAGTAACAGAGAGTCAGAGGTGAGATCATAACTCCTATAAGCATCTTATGACTTCTTATGAGCTTATGTGATTAAATCATTAAAGTCAGAAGTCCTTCGCCTATTTCGGAGGCGTTGGTCACGGAGAGTGCGAAGCGCCTGTAGACACGGCGGCGGCTCGCTTCGCTTGCACTGCACTCTACTTTCATCAGTGAGAGATCCGTATTTTTAAATATTAAAATGTCTCACAAGTTTTAATTCGTAAAATGGGGCGCGTCCTCGTTTGGGACGCTACTTGCGTAGACACGCTGGCTCCACACCACCAGAGTACGTTCAGGAAGGCCGGTGCTGCGGCTGAGAGCCTTAAGGCCCACAAATACAGGGATATCGGCAACCAGTACAACTTTGTTGCATTTGGTGTCGAAACTCTTGGTCATGTCCTTGAAGCTCTGTCTCTGTTCAGAGAAAAGTCCAAGCGCATATTAGATGTGACGGGAGATCCAAGGGCTGTTACGCCAATTTGTTACGTTAATTCAGGTTGATGGAGCTAGCGGCGGCTGAGTCGCAGAACGCGGGCGACATGGAGCAGGATGACGTTGACGACGCAGAGTACTACAGGAGGGAAGTCGGCGCTGAGCCTGAGAAAGGTAAGCAGAAAGAGCGTCGGTGGCCTGGTGGCTAGGACGCCGGACTCCCATGCGGAAGGTCCGGGTTCGAAACCATGCAACACCATGTACTAATAAGTTTTTCGAATACTCACGTACGTAGTATTTACCAACTGAAAACATCGCGAGGAAACTTGCATGAGGAAATTAAAGGTTTTCGAAGGCGTGTGAAATCTATCAATCACCACTGGGACCGTTCGGTGGATAAGTGCTTGTGCTTGTGCAAGGGGAGTCCTGTGCCCCAACAGTGGAGACATTAATAGGCTGATGATGATGATGTTGGCTCTTACTAGGAATTCTCGTGAAGGGTCCAAAGACAACGCACAATGAGAGCAAAACTGAAACAGTTCTTGCAATTTCGAAATAAGAACTGTCCCGGATAGAAATACAAATAGAAAGTACAAAATAAGTTATTTACCACAAAAAAATTAAAGCACTCTAAACCCGGAATGAAATCCCGTGCACAGAAGCTTTTAGTATTCAGCTAAAACTTGGATTTAGAGCAGATCTTATCTTATCTTTGGATGGGGGCCGGGGATCCCAGCGACACTTCGACCCATGGGGATCTTTTGTGTTCAACCCCTTGTACCTATCCCTTGACCACATCACCGAATATGTCGTGCATGAGCAAGACTATGCGTCTTAGTGGGAGGGATTTGAATTCCCTTATGTCCGGATAGGCAGAGCCTAGCAGACCCATCCTTTTTGCCGCGAAAGCATCACATTCACATAGGAGATGTGAAACGGTCTCCAGTTGTTCACCACAGGCTCTGCAAGATGTGCTGTCAGTCAGCTTCATCTTGTGTAGGTGGGCATTGGTGCTAAAGTGACCGGTGAAGGCACCGACCAGTAGGCGCACTTGACGTCTATTCAACCCCCAAATCTTGCTGTTCCAGCCTGTGACTTTGTCCCCAATGAATTTCTTAGAGTGTTCTAACCCCTTTAGGGTTAGCCACTCATGTTTGTGCCTATCAGTACTGTACTTCTTTAATAATGTTTTGATAGTACCCGACGAGAGGCCAACAAAAGGTTCTGGACCAATAAGCGATTGCTGTGATCCCTGTCTGGCCAACTCGTCTGCTGATTCATTTCCTAATAGATAATTTCAGGGTAGATAATTTCACATCCATTTATGTTTAATAAAACCTTTTTTTAAAATTAATTAGAAGGTTGAAAAAACCGTGACGACCGTGGTAACGCTCTAACCAACTGAGCTATCGCGGCCCATCCCGCTGGCGTCAAATTAGCCAACCCTTTATGTATAATATCTACTAATAAAAGAAGTTTTGAATTGGGGGGGGGGGGGGGGTGTTATTATTTTGAAGTTTTCGAGTAAAGCGCCTAGAACATTATGATGAAATACACGATTTCAATCTGACTCGTCCGTTTCAGATCTCTTCAGCGAAAATCCAAGGAAACGAAAAGGTGATGACGGAGCGCCACGAGGTTTCAAGAAAATGAGACTTGACAAGAAACTACAGAAAAAGTTCCAAAAGAACCAAGACGGAGGCAAAAGAGTACAGACTAATGACAGGAGGAAATTCCAGAATCAAGATGGGAACAGAAAATTCCAGAAAAATCAAGATGGAAACAGAAAATTCCAGAGAAACCAAGATGGGGACAGAAAGTTCCAGAATAAAGATGGCGGCAATAGAAGATTTAACAAAAACAAAGATGGCGGAAAAAGAAACGATAGAGATGGCCAGAGACCGTTCAATAAATCGAAGAAAGTGTTTGGTGGGAAATTCAATAAGAATAGCAAAGCTGGGAAAAATAGGGAAGGGAAGGTGAAGAAAGGCAAAGGGAAGGGTAGGAAATAGTAAATATACTTGTAAATATTTCACGTTGTCTTTTTATTTTTAACCCCGATTAAAAGAAAGAGGTGGTATAATTATCCCTCAGGCTGAGAACGACAACTTCCTAAAATGACAACTTCCTAAAACGACAACTTCCTAAAATGACAACTTCCTAAAACGATAACTTCCTAAAACGACAACATTTTAGAATGTCAACACCGTCAGAGGCTGAGAACGACAACTTCACTATGAAATTAGTAGTTGTTTACTATTTTTATAATTATGTCCAGACTTTTCTTAGCCATGATAAAAATTGAATTACCCTTTCCAAGATTTTGGAGTTGATATCAGTGAGGAAGTTTGAGTTTGAGCTCAAATGTTAACGACCATGGTGCCCTTCCCATATCTGGAACCTTGAAGACCTGATGATGACCAGGAAAAAGTAATGTGGTCTCTTCAGTGGTACGGGTTTCTTAAATTTCTAATTTGGAGTTGGCTGCCTTTGTGGGTTTAGCTACTTAAATAAAAACGTTACATTTGATTACCAAATCAGTTTAATAATCAAATCTTATCATCAAACTTTATCATATATTTCAGTAATCAAAAAATGATCCTAAAATACAACTTTGTATAAGTACTAGAATGTAGCTGAAGTTTTGCCCAAACTAGGCACTATAATTGTATCAAACAAAACCGGGGTAAAACATTTATTACCCTGTTTGAAACTTCTTATAACTAAGGCACAGTTGTGTCGCAATCCTATTATAACCTAACGTAAAAAAACACAAATTATGTATGCATGTACATGCAAAAATAAAATTAGAAAGTTCATAATTTCTGATTTCCACTAGGGTTGATGGTATTTTTAGTGTTGCTCTATAAAACTACACTAAATCATAGCAATAGTACACTAGATCTTAGCAACAGTACACTAGATCTCAGTAATATTACACTAAACCTTAGTACCAGTAGGTAGTAAGACAATATCTAGCGTTACTGCACTAAATAGATTTTGGTAACATTACACTAGATCTTGATAATATCAGACCAGATCTCAGTAATATTACACATATTACATTACATTAGATAGAATCTCAGTAATATTACACTAGATCTTAGCAACAGTACACTAGATCAGTAATATTACAGTAAACCTTAGTACCAGTAAGTAGTAAGGCAATATCTAGTGATACTGCACTAACTAAACTTACACTAGATCTTGATAATATCACACTAGATCTCAATAATATTACACATATTACATTATAGATACAGTCTCAGTAATATTACAAAAGATCTCAGTAATATTACAGTAAACCTTTGTACCAGTTAGAAGTAAGGCAATATCTAGCGTTACTGTACCAATTAGACTTACACTAGATCTTAATAATATTACACATATTACATTATAGATCGAATCTCAGTAATATCACACTAGATCTCACTAACGCAACACTAGATCAAGAACACAATGTCATCAGCCATCATAACTTGGTTGTCTTGAGTCATACGGTCCAAAGCGGCATGAATCTCACCAGAATCGAAGGTCTCGTGTGAAAATTGATCGTTTACGTACGCCGTGATGCGATCTAAGGGGAGAGAGTTGGCGCGTTCCTCGCGGAATAGCTGCTGTAGTGAGGACTTGAACTGGGTCAACCTGTAAATATACATTTTATTACTAACGTAATTATATGCATATGGGCTTATTACAATTTACAATTGACTGAAATCGGTTTAAAGAATTTTTATTAATCTTAAGAACATAGTTCACTTACAGAGACAATATTTTTATTTTTTATTTTATTGTATCTTAAACTAATATAAATTTGAAAGAAATATTTCCAGCAAGTCGAAAACTGAAAACAGTTTTCACGACGACATGACGAAACTATACATTATTATAAATATATGTTTTAAGTTTGTTTTTAAAACTTTTTAAAGATTCACATTCCTTGAATTCATTAGGCACAGTATTATATCATCATCAGCCTATTCTAGTCCACTGCTGGACATAGGCCTCTCCCAGGGCGCGCCATTGAGCCCGATCTTCGGCTCTTCTCATCCAGTCGCTGCCAGACACCCTGCGCAGATCGTCGCTCCATCTAGCAGTCCCACACTACGTGGCAGCTAGTATTATATAGCTGTGCAGTATTATAATTATAACAATATGTTCCTCTTACCAAAATTTCAGTTGACTAATTTAATTAGTCCGTACTGAATGCATTTACACTTGACAGTCAACTGAATTCAGATATACTGAATGATGATTACTTACGCCTCACTTCTAGAGAAAAATCAAAAGGCGTTTTTGAGATGTTTATATAAGAAAATGCATGGGTACTACCCTTTTTTATATCCAACGAAATTCCTGCATGGAGTCTTGGGGTTTCATTCACTAGAAGTGAGGCGTAATTACGTCCTACTAACTACTGCTAGTAGCATCTTGCGTGGGGAATCGGACTGTCCCGAATTGGTGGAGAAACTTGTCCGCCTGTCTGTCCCTCCTGTTAATATATTTAATTTCCGGTCTCGTCGGAACCGTCTGTTAGCAGTGCCGTCAGCTCGCACTGTTTCATACAGTAAATCGCCTCTTGTTCGTGCTCTGCAGAATCTCAACGCGCTTCTCGCGTCAGCACCAGACTGTGATGTGTTTGCAAGTCGATGGGCGAGTGTGCGTGATGAGTGTCTGAGGTTCTGTGAGAGTATGGATGTGCGTCCCTCTACAGTTAGTATGTAATTATTTATAGATATATTTTTGTTGAATTTCACAGTGCCTTAGTATAAATGTTATACTGTGAAATTTTTTGAAATAAAATAAAAATAAAATAAAATAAAATGATGAACGAAATTGGTACATAATCTAATATATGAGCGAGCGTAACTTTTCTTTTAGGTGTACATTTGGCGGCAATGCCAGAACCGAAGCCAATATTCATCTGAAATAATGACGATGTATGGCTAAATAAATTGAAAACTCAAATTGTTCATTCTATATGCATGCACCCGACTTTACCTGTTAGGCTCAATAGCCTTGTGCGCGGCCCTAGTGCTCCGGGCGGGCTCGGGCTGCGCCGCGTGCGCCGCGCGGAGCACCGGCGCGGCCTCCTCGTCTGAGGAGAACTCGTACGGGTCCTGGGGGCCGTCCTGGGAAAATAATGTTCGGATTACTATGGAAGAAATAAGATTGAAAAATAACTGTGCCAAATTTCAAGTCGATAGCTTCAGTAGTGAGAGAAACAGCTGTGACATACAGACGGACGGACGGAAGTCTCGCCATAAGGGTTCCTATTTTAACATTTTGGTACGGAATCCTAAAAAAATATGTTTACCTCCTAATGCTAAGCGTATTTGGTCTCCAGTTTGGGCCTTATCACGCTTACCAAAAATTTAGTTTATTTTGTGGTATACCACTAAATTATAAGCAGAATTAATCATGATTTGCTTATAAGCAGAGCAGACGATCAAACGGACCACCTGACAGTAAGTGGTCACTGTCGCCCATAGACATATCACCTCACTGTATTGTTAGAGGGTTTTAGATGCGCTGCTAACCTTGAGATGGAGTGCCTCATGTGCCGTTAATTACGCTGGCTCTTACCCTTCAAACCGAAACAGAAACGCAAGCATGTCTGCTTTGCGGCAGAAATAGATAAGAGGACCAACACAGGCGATCCTGCATATCCTTTCAGCTACAGCACCTTACGAAGCGGTGTTAGAGTAAAAAAATTACGTTTTAAAAATGTACTATAAGGTACTTACAATAAAAACATTTTGATTTCATTTGATTATCAGGATCTACCACCTGTAAAAGTGGTCACCATCGTTTGATAAAACGGCTAGTAATGAAATTAGTGGAATTTTCACTGTATCATCCACGTTCCGACTACCTTGAACACAATGAATTTGAAGTGAATATGTAATGTAATCCTTGCGTGAAGGCACTTCATCTATCGCACAATATCCTCGAAAATCTTTGGTTTTCAGGTTTTCTGAAGCGGCGAAGAAAATTTGCATGAACCGCGGCGCGGGCTTGTCAATGACAGTTGTTGTTTTTTTTGCCTTTTTTGCCGGCTCTGGGCACAAGGTAGTCGAGGGTGCGTTTTGGACGAATGGAAAATATGATTTGGCACGTTCCTAAAGCTCAACCAGCGACTATAATTCTGTATTACCGTTCCTCTGGTGCGAGTCCTCTTGGCACGCGGCTGCGACGTCTGCTCGCCCTCCGACGCGACGCTCTCGCCGTCGGAGGACGCGCGTCGCTTGCGCCGCTTCTCTTTCGTTAACACCTGCAAATATTCAGATAATAATATAGTTATACACTCCAGTCCCATGATGGTATTCTGAAAATTCTTTAAATCATATTTTCTTTAAAATTTATATTTTTAGGTCTTTGATAAGGTTGAGTATAGCATTTACTATGGTACAGCGAATTACCTTCACCGATAGAACGTTTCGCCGAAAACACTCTTAATCGAAGGTTACTTTTACGAAGAAATCATTCACCGTTCTATCGGTGAATGGTAATTCGCTGTACCATAGTAAATTCTAGCCAGCGACATTTATTATACCCTAGACGAGTAACTTCCAACAAAATTCCCGTAAAAGTCGGCACCAAACCTCGCGCCACTGTGTGCGAATTGAAAATAATGCAACACATTTCTCACACAATGAAACTCTAATTAATATTTGAAAAAAAAAAAAGATCTTACGGCGATGTTACAGAGGCGAATATCCGTCTACGTAACTCTTACATAGGATCGTATGATGCACATATCGGTTTCAAAATTCGAAGTCAAACGCAAGGCGCGATTGACTCGCCGCTCGCATTCCGTTTTACACACCTACCCACCCACCTGAGTACACATTTTGTGGCGCCACTCACGAGCGTCTTACATTTCTAGGATATAATATTTCGCTGGTTATATTATAGAAATCGAACTATAATAATAATAGCTAAATCTGGTACGAGAATCGTCGGGTCTGAAAATGTATGAGTAAGCATGTTGTTTTATAAAATTATTGATTACAACCATAGAAATAACAGAAAAATCAATATGAAGTTATGAGCTAGGTCGTAACCCTTAACGTGTAAACACAGCATGGTTAGGAAGTAGAAAATTGGTTGTTGTACAAAATTGAGTTGGGAAAGCAAAAAATACTAGTAAAAGTAATGAAATATCAAAAAATAACAATAATGTACAAATGGATCATGAGGTCGAATGTCAATTGCATTTGTCATCTATTTGTACCTAAAGGCCGTTCAAATATTACGTAAGCAGAATTCGAGCTATTTTTAACCCCCTTGTCAGCGAAAGTAAGCACCCCTCATACGCTTACGTAAGCATTGGTATAATTTACACAGAATTTGTCAAGTCTTTAATTATAATTCATAAGCAAGTATCATTGTTATTAACTGCTGATAGCTTATTGTGCTGACGTAATCACAATTAACCCCCCCCCCCCCGGGCGCCCTGTTGTTATCAAAAATAAGCAAAGTTAAAACCCTCTACCCCCTTGATGCTTACGTAATACTTGAACGGCCCCCTACATGCTTATTGGGGGCAGATGGAAATTAAAATTCCTATCCATACCCACTTGGGGGGAGCTACATGGGGGTGGATGGGATACTCCGTGAACAGTTAAATATTAGACCAAGTGAGTCATGCATGTACCTAGATTTAAAGTAGACATACCTTTTTGAAGTATGCGAATTGAACCAGCTCGATGGCGGCTTGGGCGTCCAGTTCCGACACCTGAGAAGATAGTTTGTGTTTTTAAAATTGACTTAGAATAAGAATAATATTTATTGTAACCAAAAACCTTATTGGCACATGTAATTATAGGATCCTATATTAATAATAAAAATGGGTACTTTACTAATTACATCTCGTAAGCCTGACAGTTGAAATAGTTCTGGTTTCACTAAGGTAAACAAGGAAGTATTCCAAAACAGGTAATAATAGGAGATAATCCTGCAATGTTTACGGAGTGTGCTCGTGGCTCCATCTACGGAACGCTTTGCGTTTTATGTCCTATTACCCGACCAAAGTACTCATGGTTTTGGAACCGGCACTATTTCAACTGTCAAAATAGTGCCGGTTCCAAAAGCGGTTCGGGTAATAAGTGCCCTTTAAAGTAATAAGAGCGTCTGTGGCGTCGTGGCTAGGACGGCGGACTCCCATGCGGGAGATCCGAGTTCGAAACCAGGCAATGCCATGTACCAATAAGATTTTCGGTTTTTTCGAAAGATTTACGTACATATACTGACTGCTCTGACGGTGAAGGAAAACATCGTGAGGAAACATGCACACTGAGATAATCAGTGTGTGAAATGGGGAAGGCAATGGCAAACCATCCATTGTGTGTGATTAATTCCTAAGAATGATCGCGACCCTCATCAATGAGGAAAAACGACTTAGAAAAAAAGTAATAATTACTGGCTCCGAAACACTAATTTTACTTGACAATTACAAAGAGTGTAGGCCAACGTCCTCTTAGGTGTCGACCGTGGGATCCGTTGGTTGAAATGAATGTGGACTGTATGCTGGATTAATTATTTAATAACGAAGAAATTCTTATTTGAGTACAAAAAACGTGCAATTATCAACTTGGTTATTCAGCTCTTCTTGGTAAACGTTGCACACCCTTCCCGTGTCGGTTGAGAGTCTGACACTTCGTTGTAACATTTCAATTTTTTGACATGTCGGCCCCCGCTACCGCCTCAGGCCCCTCGCGAGACGTTCGTTTCACGAACAAAGAGAAAGTGATTTTTGAAAAGGTACGTAAAAGTAAAGCAAGTTTAAATAATAATTATACTTTGAAACATCTTTAGGCCTTAATTATAACAAAAAAAATATAGTAATACATACGATTCAATAATAACTGTTAATGAAAAAAATAATTAATAACTAAAACCCGCGATTATCTCAGAACATCCTTATGCTTGAAAAAGGTACGTAATGAAGACCGGTTTCTCGAGCAATTGTCGTCCGCCGCGCCGTGCGCTCCCGTGATGGATGCCTACCTACCGTTATTATATCAATTTTTACCTACGGACATGTTTTGATTTGTATGTGTTAAGTTGTTTTATAGAATAGAATAGAATTATTTATTTCAAACTACACAATTTTTTATTGCTGTTGGTTCTAATGACCTTTACAGCTTCACCGGGTTTTTTGGGGCGAGCGCTAAATGCGCTCCAGCCTAGAGGAGGACTTAAAAACTACTATAAGAAGCGACTGCCTAAGGGCACCCAGGTGGGTACGGACCTCGGCTTAGGACGTCGCTGGGGAGGGAGGGGTCGGGAAGAAGCGGCCTGGAATACGCCGATAGCGCGTGTAAGCGCCAGAAGCGGGTCGCCACCCACGCCGGCGGTATGTAGGTGCAGTGTGTGAACTACTATCGGGTGGGGGAGTGGCTTCCGCGATGGAGATCGTGATGGCGTCGTCGGGGTCGTCTAGGACGTGTCTAGGCCGACGTCGTCGACGGGATGTATTTATGTAATATTATTACTACTGCTTGCAAACGTTTGCATATATATATTTAAATTATTTTTGTTATTTATTTATTTGAGGGTAGTATCTATTTCATACGCCTTTTGTACCCGTATATTATATATTTTATGATTTTTCCATCACCTGAAGGTTGCCTGGGAAGATATCTCTTAAAGCGACAAGGCCGCCTTCTGCACATTGTATTGTACCTCTCTTTATGTTGTATGTTTTGTTTTTGTCCCGGGAGTGCAATAAAGTATATATGTATTGTGTTGTATGATCGTCAAATTATTAATATTTAGTTTGTGTTTTAACAGAGTGGAACGTGCAGCGCCCAGATAAACCAGCTTTTTGGTTTCAGAGAGATTTATAAATACTGTAACTTTATACGTACCAAAATAAATTTTAAAAACCGAATAAAACTGCAGAAGTTACCTGTCCACTGAGACGACATTTAGCGTGCGCAGTCGACAGACGGATCAGGGTCTCTAACGTACGGGCCGTCACCGGTTGCGTCTGGAAACAGAACATAAAAATAAATAAGAATAATGGTTAATACTTAACGGTTGTTGGTACTTGGTGAAACTTGTAGTACGTGATTAGACTCAAATAATCACAGGTTTTTACTGTAGTTTATTAATTACGACCGGTTTCGTTTACACATCTTTAGGTATTACTTTATGATAATTTTCTTAACTACATGCAGGTAGATAAATACAGCTTTGCGTTTTGTTATTGCAATTACTAATAAAATGTAAAGTTACGTTCCAAAACACATCAATAATATTGATGTATTTTGGAATCATCACTCAATCAACACATTTATTAACTCTTAACTCTTTATTGTACACAAACATCAATAATATTGATGTGTTTTGGAACGTAACATGACATTTTATTAGTAATTGCAATAACAAAACGCAAAGCTGTATTTATCTACCTGCATGTAGTTAAGAGGGATAGAAAAATGCCACAATGCCAGAAGACCAAACTGTTTAACCAATGTGTTCTGCCCACCATGACTTACGGTGCCGAAACATGGACGCTCACAAAAGAAGCTGTGCACAAAATAAGGGTCGCACAAAGGGCCATGGAGCGTGCCATGTTAGGTATCACCCTAATGGACAAGATCCGCAACACAGCGATCCGACAACGAACTAAAGTCCTAGACGTGGGAAAGCGGGTTGCGACGCTAAAGTGGCGATGGGCACACTTGGTTAGACGTGGTGATGGCCGGTGGACCAGAGCCCTCACTGAGTGGTGGCCAAGGTTGGGGAAAAGAGGAGTAGGTCGTCCAGCAGCCAGATGGGCGGATGACATCACCAAAGTCGCATTGAAGACCTGGATGCGACTAGCACAGGATCGTATAGGGTGGCACAAAAGAGAGGAGACTTATACCCTGCAGTGGGACGACATGGGCTGATGATGATGTAGTTAAGAAAATTATTATAAACAAATACCTGAAGATGTGACCTTTCCACCAAATTCCTTCAGACTCGCGCCAACAGATTCTTTAGGTCTGCTATTTTGAAATGGCCATATGATGCCATGATATCATCACAAATTTACTATAGCTTAGAGAAATTAATCCAAATAACAAGAAATTTGCGATATCTTCAAAAATGACGTTTCGTTTTGCTTCTCTGTTTACGGAGTGTGCTCGTGGCTTCATCTACGGAACGCTTTGCGTTTTATGTCGTATTAGGCTACCTACGAACTGGCGGCCAACGAGGTCTAGGCAAGCAGATGCCAGTGCATGGCCGCCCGGTGCATACGCAGTCTTAGGCTGACGGACTCACCCTGGCAACATCGCTATCCATCATGTCCTGGTTCCGTAACCTCGCGTATTCATCAGCGATGGCGTCAGAAGCCTCCTGCGTCAACTTAGGCTTCATCAGGCGCGCTATGTGGATGAATTTCCGCATGAACTTGGTGCTTAATATCTGGTCCTTCTTGTTTCTCGTGTTCCCATGGAGTAGGGGATCGTATTTCTCGTATATGGATTCCTTTGCTTGCTGCAATGGGAAATAAGGGATTTTAGCATTTAGTCCGAGAGGATGTTGCACAGGATTCATATGAACCATGTAGTTCGAGCAAAGAATGTGAAAATACGACCAGTATTTCTCGTATATGGATTCGTTTGTTTGCTGTAATGGGAAATAAGGAATTATTTATTTAATTAACACTTTAATGCACAAAAATAGTACATAAGGCGAGCTTAATGTCATGCGGCATTTTCTACCAGCTAACCATTGGGTCATACAGATATTGCAAGGCGGGTGCATATAAATTAAATAGAAGAGATTTACTAATTATTATTATTTACTATACTATAAAATACCTACTCGTATAATATATAAAAATATACCTACACGTATGCTACTACATAACAATTTTAAGGAATTGTAGCATTTAGTCCGAGAGAATGTTGCACAAGATTCATATGAACCGTGCAGTTCGAGCAAAGAATATGAAAATTTTCACACGTATTTAAGACACGTGGACAAGACAAGTGGCGAACGCTCCATACAAAAAAATAACAACATAAGAGCCGAAGTTCGCACAGTTATTCTTTGGGTCAATCTAAGCTGATTTAGTCCGCACTCGCAGATCGTGCTCCTGGGAATGAGGGGGGTTCAAAGTGAATTTCTGTCCCGTTTCAATCTAAAACTAGGTAACAATAGGTACAGTTAGGTTGAATCTATGGTGATATTGGTTGTTAAAGTCAGAGGATAGAGTCTGTATAATGTATAGTCTCTGTTCAGTGTGAGTTTTTACGCGATGAAAATACATTATGGGAAAACTTCAGAATTAAGAATTTCTTCGGGTAGTGTAGTTCTTTGTTGTTGACCACAGGTCAATTTACCCAAAATGTCAAAATTTTGAGAATTTGAAATGTCAACCTTATGCCTGCGCAATAAGATAAATCTCAAGATTTATTCGAAGGTTTTTGACAGGTGTTATATTATAGCTTGTGATCGACTGTACAGTGCGTGAGTTTTTAAAAAGGGCTTCGGATCTTGAGACTTCGGTAATTGATAGCGATACGCGAATGTACAGTCGGCTAATCTGTTTACCACTAAGGTTGAATGTCATTTGCACGTCAGAGAATAAGGACTATTTTCGCTTGCATCTCTTTGAAGGTTCCTACCGAGTATGAACCATAATGATATTTTCATGAAACTGTAGATTTAGCTAAATCTGGTAAACCTTTCTTAGCCATAAGACAGATACTGATTTTACCCGATACCCGAATCCCCTTCTAAGAGCTCACACACTGTACCCAAATCTTCTTATCTTATCTTATGATAGGGGGTCGAGAATAACCCAGCGGCACTTCGACCCTTGAGGATCTTTTGTGCCTTCCCCATTTACACACTGGTCATCTCAGTGTGCAGGTTTCCTCACGATGTTTTCCTTCACCGTTAGAGCAGTCGGTAAATGTACGTAAGTCTTCGAAAAATACGAAAAACTCAATAGTACATGGCACTGCACGGTTTCGAACCTGGACCTGCGGCATGAGAGTCCGGTGTCCTAGCCAGTTCCAGAGTAGACTTGTATAAAAAGAATTCCTTCTGTATGGCAATTTTAGTGTATAATAATCTGCCTAGTCGCCTTAAAAATGGTCCTGCTGGCCAATTTAAAACTAATATTTCCGAGTGGCTTCTAGACAAATGTTATTACTCCATAAAAGAGTATCTCAACGACACTAACAAATAGCATAAAAGATTTGCACACCGTTGTCGGTGGAACATATGATACCTATGTTTTTTAAATCACCTATAATTTTCACTATGTTCTGGCAAATAAATTTCATTTCATTTCACTGTGCCACCGACGCTCTGTACCCAGATCTTACCTCAGTTTCATCATTGTCAGGATTTTCAGTAGACAACATCTCTACTGATGAGCCCATCGCCAGCACTTCACCGTCTTGTTCTTTTGGATTTCTGTGGGACAAATATTGTAAAATAATATATGTAGTGTAATGTACATCTATACCTTGACCAGGGACCCAATTCGCCAAAATTACAACGTTTGTTGCAGATCTATTTCTATCCAATTACAATTTAGTTTTCGTTCCAATTCGTTAACGTTCACGTGCACATTTGGTGTGAAATACACAAAGTTTCAAGAAAAAATGACCATTGTAAACCGTTTTTAAACAATAAAATAGGACGAACACACCATTACAGCAAGAACGCTCACCATAACCTCCTCCGAACGATTTAAAAACGGACCTAGCACAATTTTATTTGATGATGAGAACATTAATGCTACCTGTATCTATGCATCCTGAGCACATGCTCGGA
This sequence comes from Hofmannophila pseudospretella, assembly GCA_947369225.1. Classification (NCBI taxonomy): domain Eukaryota; kingdom Metazoa; phylum Arthropoda; class Insecta; order Lepidoptera; family Oecophoridae; genus Hofmannophila; species Hofmannophila pseudospretella. The sequence continues at coordinate 2,097,512 of OX376321.1, read as the reverse complement.
GATCATGTTGTCGTGGTCGGCATCAGCGATGTCCAGCATCACGAAGAGCAGATCGAAACGCGACAGCAAGGAGTCTTGCAAGCCGATGTTTTCCATCGGAGTCTTGTATTGGTCATACTGGAAGAGAGGGAAATGTACCCATAAGTGTAATGTTAGCCTTGGCGATGGTATAATCACAGAATAGAATAGAACTACACAGGCCAGGAAATTAGCCATTGCTGACCCCAGTTTTTCCAAGGCCAACAACTTTCCGCTGAGGTTTGTATAGTATTTTTTTCAAATAATGTGAAGAAACTGAAAAGAAATATTGTTCTTTTCAAATATTTACTGGAAGCAAGTTCGTTCAGGATGTCTGGTGGCGTATTAACAACGTCCTTGTCATTTCTATCATCAGTCAAGTGAGAAAAAATTGCTAAATTACGCGCTTCTTGTATCACGTCTTTTTTTAATTTTCTGGCAAGAAATAAAAAAAAACCTCTTCAATCCGCACTGCATTTTGATTAATCAGTAAGGCTTGGACTACATGGCGCCGGTTCCAACGCCGGTTCGATTCGCTGCAGCCAATCACAAATGTTCCGCGGACTTCCGCCCTCGACTAAAATCAGCGCCTCGTGATTGGCTGCAGCGAATCGAACCGGCGTTGGAACCGGCACATGATGTCCCAGCATTAGGCTCTATAACCTCGTGGATGGCCGTGCGGTCTATATCCGATTTTTTATTTACTAAACCCGCATTTGACCTCGATCTCGCCTGGTGGTAAGCGACGATAAGGTCGACGATGGAGCATGCGGGTCCAGTAAATGCCTATTCACTCTGGCCTTGAAGATCTCAAGGTTGTAGGTTTCGGGAAATACAGAAGCCGGCAGGCTGTTTCATTCCTTAGCCGTTCGCATAATGAACGAAGAAGCAAATCGCTTCGTACGAGCAGATGGAATATCAACAACATACTTCGGATAAGGATATTGTCTGACTCTTCGATGTGCCCTCGAGTATGCTACACTACAGTAACTCACTCTCCCATAGACCGGGTTGGCAGCGGCCAGCACGGAGCAGCGCGCGTTCAGAGTGGCGTGCACGCCGGCCTTGGCGATGGTCACGCGGCCCTGCTCCATGACCTCGTGGATGGCCGTGCGGTCGATGTCCGACATCTTGTCGAACTCGTCGATGCAGACCACGCCGCGGTCTGCTAGCACCATGGCACCGGCTTCTAGCCTGAAATAAAATGAACTTTATTTTGGACTGAACCTAAAAATACAGATAGATAGAAACACTTTATTGTACACAAAATAAGGAAAAGTAAAAACTACAGGAATAATAGCACGATATGCACAAAGGCGGCCTTATCGCTTAAAGCGATCTCTTCCAGGCAACCTCTAAAGTTAATTGGACATTAAAGAGATTAGCGACAGTGTAGCGTGAAGAAAGAAAGTACAGTAAGTTCTTCAAACTTACTGTACTTTCTTTCCTCACACTAGCATCACTTCTGGCATCTGAAGCTGTTATAAAAATTGAATACAGGCGTAGTGTCTGAGCGTCGGTGGCGTAGAGTCCCTTGCAGGAGGTCCGAGTTCGAAACCATGGAAAAAAATCGCACGGAAAACACCGGTAAATACCGTCTGCTTTAACGGTGGAGGAAAAAGTTTCGGAAGGCGTTTGAAATCCACCTATCAGCACTGAGTCCGCTCGGTGGATCATGGAGCTATCTGCAGCACATAGCGCTGTAGCTGCCCCATTTGGCTACAGCTGTCTCTATACTGTCACCTGCGGTCTCCGGTCTCAGGGTCCGTAGTGACCGCGGCGGTGAGCCCCACGCCCGAGGAGCCTCGGCCGGTGGTCGTGATGGCGCGCGGAGCTGTCTGCAGCACGTAACGCAGTAGCTGCGACTTGGCTACTGATGGGTCGCCGATTAGAAGAATATTGATGTCACTAAGGGAAAATAGTAAGTTTCAGGGCTATGAAAAGACGAGAACTCGTGTACATGGTTGTTTAACCAGAATGTTTAAACCCTGATCATGCCTTGATCAAAATGCGTCAGACTTATAACACAAGGGGTGTTATAAGTCTGCGCGTATGTTTATAATTGTCTGTGGTATTGTACAGGCGAAACGAATTTGCTTCTTCGTTCATTGTGCGAACGGCTAAGGAATGGAACAGTCTGCCGGCGTCGGTATTTCCCGAAACCTACAACCTTGGGATCTTCAAGGCCAGAGTGAATAGGCATTTACTGGACCCGCATGCTCCATCGTCGACCTCATCGTCGCTTACCATCAGGCGAGATCGAGGTCAAATGCGGGTTTAGTAGTCAATAAAAATAAAAATTTAAAACTGATGAAGCGATTTGTTTTAGAAAGAGAGAATTTTCTCTCAGGCTATTCTTAGCCATGTCTGATTAAAATTGGATCAGGGGTTTCCAAGATCTTGGAGAATGTTTGATGTCAGATTGGATTTCCGCAATCCAGAGATTCCATCTGACATCAAACATACTCCAAGATCTTGGGAAGTAACAGTTAAGTGGTTCGAGTGTGATCTCAAATGTTTAGAACTATGATGTCCTTCTACATCTGGAACCAGGAAAAATATTTTATGTTTTGCACTGTAACTTTTTCATGATCTAAGGTTTTTTATTAAGAGATGGAAAGATGATTTACCAAAGGGCTGGAGAAAGGTATCTCAGGACATTGCTGATGCTTGTCAGCATATTAAAGAATAATTATAGATTAAGAAAAATTATGTATGGTGCTTTAAGGCCCTGATGATGACCAGGAAAAAGTAAGATGATATCCACAATGGTAAGTCGAGGGTATCTTTAGAATTATCGCTCGAGTAATGCCGGTGCTTTGCTTATGCGTTGTTACCTTTCCCAAAACTGGCTATAAGTAAAGATGAGTGCCGAAGATGGAGCAAGCGGGTTTACTCGCCTTAAAAATAAGGTTTTTTGAGTAAAATATTTACCTATTGGTAAACCTAAGTTTTTCGGTAAAGTGATTTTTAAAAATATTAAAATATTTTATCAAATGTATGTATCTACATAATTAACTTTGTATGGAACCCTCAGGGTGCGAGTCTACTCGCACTTGTCCGGTTTTTTAATTTTTTTAATTATTTTTATAAATTGGTTACTACAAACATGCAGGTGGGGGCCACCTGATGGTAAGTAGTCACCATCGCCTAGAGACACGTGCAATACCAGGGGTACCAGGTGTTGCCGGCCGTGGAGGGAGAGGACTTTTTTAACGTTCTTTTTAAAGCATCCCATGTCGTAGCGCTGCGGGAAAACGTCGGGTGGAAGAGTTTCACATTTTTTTATTTTTTTAAAACATTTTGTAAATAGACAGTAAAACAAACATACCCTCTCAGTCTTGTGCCATTAGGCAAAATCTTCTCCATTCCTCCCAGCAGTAGACACAGAATAGCCTTCTTGATGTATTCATGTCCGTGTATAGACGGCGCTAGCGACTTGCTCAGTAACTCAAACATGTCCACATTTGTGCCCTTTGAGAGACGCTTGCATAGTTTGACCTCTTCAAGGGTTATGTTAAGGTTCATGTCTTTGCTAATTTGGGTTACATTGTTTGCTATGAGGACAGTTCTGTAAATAATAATTTAATTCAATTTATCTCGTTAGCATTTATTACTATTATAATATATTATAATCTCTTATTTAATATTGTGGTGCCCTACTCAGGGTTTCATGTATGACCAGATAATATACATTTTTAAGACCAATTGTAAACACATGAAAAGCAATAAATGATATGAGTATGAGTAATGTCGGAGTTTTAGAATTGAAACTACACATGTGTTCAGTTGACTTATTTCAAATTAAATATGTGATTAACTATTGATTACATTAGTGATTAACAGTGAACGGATTAGGTAGTGCAATTTTGCGGGATTCCATGACGAAATATGAACATGGACATGCCCAACAAGTAACGATACCCGGGATTACAAATTCGCTAAGAGCTGGTTACATTGGACAGTAATATCGTTCAAAAATATTATTAAACATTCTTATAAGATTTTTACGAGGTTAAAGCCGCCATAATGTTGTATACTTTACACTTGACAAACATTCATAGAAAATGTATTGTTTCGGCATAACAAAGGCGACGACTGATAAGAGCGTTCTGAGAAAATGTGAATGTGAGAAAGAGACAATAAATAATAATAATAATAATTAATTAATTAATTTAACGACTACACTGTATACAACGGAAAGGTACAAAGAATACTACAAATAAATTAAATTAAAAAAATTCATATTTCCTAATACCGAGCCTACGATTAGCACCCACACTAGGTAATCCTGTGTCGTGGGCGCTGTGGTGGGGAGTGTGTGTTGAGATTTGTACCTATATGTACTGTAAGTAATACCGAGCCTACGATAAGCACCCACACTAGGTAAGCCTGTGTCGTGGGCGCTGTGGTGGGGAGTGTTTGTTGAGATTTGTACCTATATGTACTGTATGTAATGTGATTTGGCGAAGTAGAATTGTGTGAGTAATATTGGTGTCTCTATTAGTAAAACTAAATGATTTGAAAAATCATGAACAGATAAAGCTATGGGAGTTAAAAAACTAAAAAGTAAATAAAGCCTAGTGGGTACGTCCGCTAAAAATACCTACCCCATCCCATAAATCTCGAATATAGTCCTAACCTAATAGTGGTGTCTCTTTGTCTCTCTCTTGCAATAGGGATGGTGAGATGATTTCCTTTTGGAGTTCCCATTAGGAGAAAAAGTATTTTATATATACAGAACATTTCCTTGCCCTACCTAATCCGATCACTGATGATTAACTTTGAATAAATTGATAAAATTCGGAAGTCCTCTGACTAATTTAGGCCTATTTCACACCTTGATCACGGAGTCGAGCCACGGCCGTGACGACATGCGCTTTGGACTCTCCGTAACCAAGATTCAGATTCAAATTAATTTATTTTTCCAGAATGTAGAAATAAAATAGGCTGAAACTAGTCACGAGGACTTCTTTCATTTCTTCATTGAGCAATCCATAGTTAAACACAATGTTGGAGTTGGTAAAATATAGTAGTAAATGAAGAGAGGTATATTTTTCAATGGTGAGAAGGAGGCTCAGGGCTACATTGACTAGTGTCAAATTGTCTACTGTATCAAATGGTCTAGTTTCCTCAGATGCCTTTATATGGTTGGCCAAGTGGGACTTTTGTCAACAAACTCTTGGATGCGAGAGGGCAAGAGGGTGGGAAGTGATAGGGGATGACAGAATAGGTAGTGCTGTAGGTGAGGGAGGAGTGATCAATTTTTTGGAAGATTAACTCATTGGTTAAGTGTTAATGTGATAAAGATAATGAATTATAATACAGTAGCTTAGAAGAGGCCCATCAGCTATTGCTGCCTGCTCATTCATAAATAAATAATAATCTAGATAACTCTAGATATTTTCAAATTATAAAAGTACTGTGAAAGTGACTATTTGGCTAAAATTTTGGGACATAATTAATACTAAAAATGGATTTGGCCTACCTAGTCTACCAGTTCTGGCCTAATAGTCTTGCTCACCTGAAGGTCCCAGCAGTGAAGCTCCCCTGCTTGGACGGCAGACACCTGTAGTTCCCTACTACCTGCACCCTGTCTCCGGGTTTGCACTGGTCCACCAGGTCGTCGTCGCAGACGACGTCCACACTCCGGGGTAGCTGGCCGGCCGGCGCCCGTTCTGGCATCTCCTGGACTGTGAGGGTCTGGTGGTCCTTGTAGCGGGACAACCCGTATTCTGTTTCTAGTGGGTTGCCTTCGTCATCCTGTATGGGATATTAATATAACATTACTTGAAAGTCGGCACAGAAGTTTATTACTACAGCTACGGGCTGGAGCAGTTGAAAAAAGGGCCTAGTCTCAGTAGTCCGATGGTTTAGTCCGACGATCGGACTGATGAGACTTTTTAGTCTCAGTAGTCCGATGATACAGATCAATACAGATCATCGGACTACTGAGCCTTTTAGTCCGATATTAATAACTTTATGGATTAAATTTTTGAAGAATCCACTTGAGATGTGTAAGTAAGCCTCTTTGACTTGAGTAGTGAAAAGGACAATTTAAACACTATTTTTTCGTAGTCTTTATAGACGAGGGAGAGAATGAACTGATTAAACGGCTGGTAGACTTAGTGGAAATAATGATATTTTAACATGATAGATGTGGTAGAAGCTTACAAGAGGACTGTGACTGTAGGAATGAGAAAAAAGACAAAAGCAAAATATGAAAGACAGACAATGAAGTTACAAAAAGAACAGAACATAAAACAAGGTTGGCATGGCCGGTAACAGTCTTAGTTCGGAGGTCAGCATTTATTTGTTATTTTTTGATCATTTAGTGCTTAAGTTCTTACTTGTGTATGGATACTATGTCATTTTAATGCACAAATAAACTGATTCTTTTTCTTATTTTTTAATTTTTACATATTTTTTTTTATATATAAATTAGCTACGACAAACAGGCAGACGGGCCACCTGATGGTAAGTAGTCACCGTCGCCTAGAGACACGTGCAGTACCAGGGGTATTGCTTGCGTGTTGCCGGCTGTGGAGGGAGAGGACTTTTTTAACGTTTTTTTTAAGCATCCCATGTCATAGCGCTGTGGAAAAACATCGGGTGGAAGAGAGTTCCACATTTTGCAGGTGCGTGGCAGAAACGTTCGTGTAAAACGGGTCGTGGTAGACACCCAAGGCTTTAGAAAGTACGGCTGAAAATTGAGCCGCCGACGAGTGGTGCGATTCAAGAAAGTAGACGACGGCACCAAGTCAAATAGTTCTGAAGAGCACTCCCCATTATAAACGCGATAGAAGACGCAGAGAGAGCCAATGTCATTTTGGTCAACCATTAACCAAGAAGCAAGAACGGTTTATTAGGATAATTGCAGGTGGAAATCTTTATGTACTATTTGTCCTTACCTTTGTAGGATACACAGCTGATGTAGGAAAGGCTTCAAAGGAAGTCAGGTCCGTATATTTCCTCTCCATGACCTTCTTAGTGGCCGGGCAGTAGTGCACGCTGCGCACCACCTTGGGTCGCACCAGGGACACCCGGGTCACTATGCCTTCCACACATATCAGGTTACCTAGGTACCTGAGCGGATATATCAAGAAATATGTCTTTATATATTGTCTGTAGAGTATGTCAGAGAAAAAGGCTAGGGAGGCACTGAGGAGAAAAGAGTTAGAAAAATTCAGATTGATTAAATAATTAACTGTTGCACAGAAACCTAATAGATGGGAAACTAACTCGGACTTATTAGGTTAGGTATGATATGACAACCACACAAAGAGCCCTTCGACTTCTCTTCGCGCGCCTCTAACGACACTGACCGAAAATAGAGCTTTAACACTATAATCACACTCACCGAGAGGTCAGACTCCTTGGTGTAACATGTTTATTCCCGAAGCTCCCAGACAAAGCAACAAAGAAGTCCTCTTTTTCCTTGGCGTACGTAGGATCAATAGACGAGACGTATTCCTTCAAAGCTCGCTGGAAAGCTATCGCCTCCTCAAACGCGTTTTCGAGTAAGCTTTTGGCACGGTCTGGGTTCTTCTTTCTAAGATCATTCACATTCACAGCTAGGCGCTTTGAGTTGTCGGCTATCATTTGCTTCACCTTTTCCATGTATATTCCTTGGTCTTCCTACAAATATTACAGTGGAAACATGAAATAAGTTTATTCTAAGAAGAAAGAGGTTATGTGACACTTATCACTTTACTCATCACTTACTTCATCATCCAAAAACTCAAGGTATTCCCTCTGTAAATCTCTGACCCGCTGATCAAAGTCCCCTTCTTCCATTTTGTTGATTAAATTAGAATAAAACAGAAAATAAAAATACAGAAACACTAAACAACAAACACGATCCGCGTTTGACAGAAGCAAGTTTTGGCGCCAAACAAAAAGCTAAACAACACAGATTACAAAGAAAGTAACGATTATAATAACCGTTTCAATAACTTTTTTTTCGATTACCTAACCGTTACGTTATCGCAATAGTGGCTTCGATTCCACGCTGTGGTGGGTGTCAAAAAAGGTAAAGCTAATCCTGAACCACTCAACTAGATTGTGTACGAGTAGGTAAGCAAGCAGGATGTTTCATTTAGCGATCATTACTAAATTGGGCGGCTGGTGGCTACCTTGGAATTAAAGATGGGTAACTCCGGAAGGAAACGGGTTCGCAGTTACGTGTTCGGAGTGTAATTGAGCGATCCAGCTCCGAGCGCAATTCGGACCCGGATCATTTCGGAGCTGTATCGGTGCGCGTGAGTTTTCTTGAGATTCTTTAAATGATAGTCACAAAAAATGTTTTCCATGTTTTTTTTTCGTACTAGTTCTGAAAAAAAAGGAGTTATCCTTCTTTACTGGAATCGATGCCTGTGAACGGTTGATTGACAGGCTTGTTCTTTACTCTATGGTTTACTTGGATTTATTTTGGAAGATTAATTTGTTTAGTTTCATAATTTCGTTTTCTTCTATTTTTTGGTGGAAATCTAACATAAATTGAAAATAACAAAAATCGTGGACAAACCCGTGTATATTGTGCCTCACTTATTGAATAAGTGCAACTTTCAGTTTCTTCGAAATTTCGGGATCTTTACCGTGACAATGTCGGAACCGCACGTAAATTCCAATACAAATTCTAACCAATCTGCACCGGAAAATAATAAGGAGAAAGAGCCGGACCGGCCGAAGCTCAAGATCCTCGCCTTACACGGATATCGGCAGAACGGGGCAGTGTTCCGTGGCAAAATAGGGTCATTCCGCAAGGCGGTATCCAAGTACGCGCAAATAACCTTCATATCTGCTCCTCATAGGGTAATGAATGAAGATGGTGGAGGTGATGAAGGTCTGAGAACTCTTGAAGTTTGTTAATTACCCTTTCATATATTTTAAATTATTTCTGATTGATAAAAGCTGATTTATTTTCTTTTCATGACTAAGGCTATCTTGCATTTTTGAAAATTTAAATCAATATATTCTAGATTCCCGATCCTGGTGGTTCAATGCAGAAGACAACACTTTTAGTGGCAAGTGCCTGGGTGGCCCGGCGATAGGTTTCGAAGACACGCTGCAGGTGGTAGAGAAGACTGTCACAGAGCATGGGCCATTTGACGGCTTCATGGGATTCTCACAGGGAGCTTGCCTGGTCGGATTATTAGCTGCTATGCAGCAAAAAGGGTGTAAGTATTTTTATACAACAGTTGTAGAAGTCATGTCAAAATAAATACAAAACGTCTAGTCTAGATCAAGTAACAACTGTACTGTCAGAACGACGAATGTGATCCACACAAGATTCTTTACTCAGGTAGCAATAGCAAATAAAGTCAAAGAAATTGTCAAAAACTATACATCCTGCTTTTTTTTAAAAAAAAATTTTTTATATAGTATTATTATAATATTAAGATGCTACTGTATATTTACAGTACCGTCTTAATTATATACCGCCAAACTGCTTAGCAGTTTATCGGCAGTCATCTTGCTCCCTTATTTTATTATAAATAATCATTCTATTTTTATAAGTTTTGCACCTTTTTATATTTACTTACAATACTTAATAGATGGTCACATAACCTACATCACAAATAAAAACACCTTATTACCTACCGTCAAACTACACACTACAAAGCAACATGTCTCATGAAAAAAAATCCCTAATATTTACGGACCTAATATATAATTCCCTACTATTAACTAAAACACACCGACTTCTGCATAGAAATAAAAACCGATCAGGTGCACTGCATTCACACCTAAGTATGTAATACTCTGCATCCCACCCAGTGATGCATGAATAACACTTGTGGTATTCATTATGCTGGTTTCTCATGTCTAATTATATTCCTGTGTTCTCATAAAAATATCTATTTTTATTTTTCAGATCTCCCATACACATTCAAGTTTGCAATATTTGCCTCTGGCTTCAGGTCAGGCAGCCTAGTTCATAAAGGATTCTACGATGAAGAGATCCATCTACCTTCACTGCATGCATATGGAGAGAGTGACTCCATTATACCTAAGGGTAAGAACACTAACATTACAAATTTTCATAGGTTTAAATTTAAGCAAATCTTACATAGATTGCTTGCTTGTAAATTGTAATATCGTAATTTAATAATGTACAATCTATGCTAAAGATGTAAGGCCTCCAATGCAACACATGCACATGCTGCAGGTCAATATCCATTTTTCTGAAGATAAAGTATCAGTTAATGAATAGGATATCGACTTGCCAGTGCCGTGTGCCAGTCTAGTACAGTGTTGTCCCTATATGTTTCTGTCATTGATCAGTTGAACTAGTTTACTGTAGGGTTTCATTCTAATTGGATTTCCTGTGGGAAATTATTATTTTACAATTCATCAATACTTGTATGTATCATTATTTCATATTAGGTAGTATACCACTCGAGCCACTATTCACTTCAAATTACTAAACCGGTTTTGATGGACGTGGTATGTTTGGATCGATCTTTTGAGTACCTGTAAAGGTTGGCTTTAGTTCTGTAAATCATAAAAATATGTTTTCTGTTTGCAGAAATGAGTGAATCTCTCATCGGTTTGTTTATAAAGCCAGTGGTGGCCGAACATTCCGGTGGACACTACGTCGCATGTTCCGGATCCATCAAGGATGCATACCAAGACTTTCTCCACGACCGATATCAGGAGCTAAAGGAGGCTGTTCCTGATGATACTATGGACAGAAGAAACTCGTTGAATGATAATTGAGAATATTCTGCTGGCTACGTGGTGTATGAATGAGCTGTTGTAAATAAAGTGTGTACAAAGTGAATAGGTATTTTATTTTGGAACTGCTTTCAGTTGTACTGTAGCGAATGATAATACAAAAAAAAAGGGTTTTCAGAACTTGGTTGAATCCAATGCGTGATATCACTACTGTTGCCATATTTTAAAAAAAATATGTCTATATTTTTAAAAACGCTATAAAACCATAGACAATAATATATTTTTTACCTATACAACATGTTATCACAGACGAGTGATAGAAGTAAAAATCTGTATAGCGGCATTCCTTTCCCGTTTTCCATTTGTGAAAGAAATAAGCAAGAAAAGCCAATGTCAATGTAGGGAGTTTTGGCCGGAAAGTAGCTGGAGAAGGTTCTACGGTGTTCATTTTATTGCTCAAAAATTGTATTTTGGTGATTTTGATAGCTGAAATCCGTGCAGTTTTGTCTAGCAAACGTCAGTAACAGTGACAATGTATTGAAATCTTAAAATAAACTTCTCGTTAGTGGTTCGTCGTGTAGTTTTTGAGGCGGGCCATGAGAATTCGCCAGAGACTAGACTGGTTGAAATTTTCGTCATAACTCTTAAGAGTGTTAAAATGTGTCTACACCACAACATTTTGATGCTGAAAAACTAAAAACTGTTTTAAATCGCTTAATGTTTAGGCTGATGGCATGTGTTGCCAATGCCTTGTTAATTAAAAAAAATGTCAATGTGTTTTTTTTACATTTTTAGGTTATGATGTTGTTATCAGTATTATTTTTCAATTCTGAATTATTAACATGACTTATCGGTTTATTTTATATTAAACGAAACATAAACTTCAACTAATTGCAACTCTCGGTGATGCTTAAGATGTGGCGTCGATATTTGCTGTGGTTTGCTCACGAACATTTAGATTTTCGTCATGCAGTAAGTCTAAAAAAATATTGTTTTTAGCTTCAGATACCCTTGTTTAGTCACAAAAATAATGCTATGTTTATTGTCATTTCAGGAAATGCAGAGCATACTGTCTATGTACGATATACCTGTAAAATATATTGAAAAACCATGTGTAAATAAACCTTATTGGATAGTAGAATTGCCGTCCGAAGAATGTGCTAAGAAAATAGCTTCACGGTCTGTGCTGCTAAAGAATTGCATAGAACTTTGGTCTAAGGGTAGAACTGTATCACAATTACATGAAAATTTGAAAAGTGCTTTGAAGAACACAACTGGAGAATGGGTAGTGGTAAAAAATACTACAAATATAGGTGATAATGACACAGATATCTGTCCAAGAGCATTGATAGAAGATTCTTGCCCAGAAAATAAGTCATTCAAAGTGGAGGTGGAGACTTTCTGCAAGCATTTCACGATGGACGAGAAAATTGGGAAGATAGAGGTAACATTTGGATTTTATATTGAGATTTAAAAAATGTTTTCTGTGGAAAACTTTAAATTGTTATGCTAAGTATTTGTACTTAAAAAAAACAGTATAATTGAGAACCTCCTTTTTTGAAGTTGGATAAATGATAAGGCACATATCTATGGACCACACTGTTATAGCAAAATTAGCTCTATTATTTAGCAACAACGTTTTTAATTCAACTGAGCTCACTTTATTTTATATCCATTTGTCTGTTTTCTTACTGTAGTAATTAGCGAGTCGATGAAAGTACGATGCCATAAACGATTAATTAAACGTGATACACGTCCGTCTGCAAGCGCAAGTGACTTTGTGATAACTGGCAGGGTTATTCCGGTATGACTCTTGTGACACATGTGACTCATCGTGAAGAGCCAATTGGTCACTTGAGTGAGACACATGAGTCACAGGAGTCATATTTTCGTTTCGGTAGCCGAAACTATGGGTAACCGATTTAAACGGTTACCGCCGAGAATCGGTTTTTCAAACCCTGCTGCAAACTAGAGCGGGAGCGTAATGGAATGCGCAGAGTGCGGGGTAGCATTGCGACCGCATTTACAACACGTGTCAGTGCAGTTAGGTGATTGCGAGGAAATTGAATGTTGTTGTCTAGTAAATAGAGTTCACACTCGCCATTAATGAATACGAGAGCACTGCGGCCACGCGGAACCCGCGCGGCCGCTGCAAGAAAATTTGTCTCAAAAAGCTGTCTCTAGTGCATAAATAAATAAATAAGTATCTCTAGAAACCATTGGAGGCAAAATCAATGACCGTACACAATCCAGTATATGAGTGAGAGTGACAGTTTCATTTAGGTATAGCTTTGAATTGCCAGTTACCCTGGAATCAGAGCCACTGTATAAAAAAAACGCATACAAAAATAACAAGTGTACATACCTTTAGACTTTCAGCTATTTACCACTGAAGGGACCAGTGAAATTAAAGAATCCAGATGTGACTCTAGCATACCTGGAATTCTACGGAGTGGATCCCAACAATGTGCCTGATGAGCCGCATGGAGTCTTCTTTGGGAAATTGGTAAGTATGTATTGTGTAATACCATGAAAAAAACCCTTACTACTGCTGAATGATATCTAAGCGGCGCACACTGGCGGAGTGATGTGGAGTGATGGCGGGATGCGGACGAACTATGTTTTGTCGGTTTTTGGTGGCGAAGCAAAGACTCAGGAAACCAGCTCAAGAGTTATGGACGCGGCTATTGACATTGATGAAATGAAAATGAAAGAAAATTAAAAGTTCATTTACTTATTACAAGGCTCAATAATAGGACCTCCGACTTACAAACGAGGTCTAAACCTGTATCTTGGAAGTCGGGACTCCGTCGTACTTTCCGTGCAAGCATATTACAATTTATAACATTACATTAGTAACTATACCTAAAAGGAATTTGGAACAAGGTAATCAAAAGGAATTTAGAATATACCTGATAATAGAGAGGAAAGTTTATGTTTAAAAGTGTGTTAGGTTGTGTGGGGGTGTGTATCTGTAGTGTAGGGTGATTGGGTTAGTGTGGGAAGTTAAGTGTTAATAAATAGTCTGAAGAATTTAATGAGTGTGGTGTGTAAAATTATATGTCATATGAGTAGGTAGAGCCTCAGTTTCGTCGTAATCTAAAGAGAGTAGCCATCTCTTAAGTTTGGTTTTACAATTATGTTTATTTAGTGGGTAGATATCAATTTGATATTGAGCATTGAGCTAAAATAAATCACAAAACTGCAATTTCAGTCAAAATGTCTGTCTGGCTGGCAGTTCTTCTCTGTGATTTGGTTCATATTTGTGTTGCATATGTTGCATTTTTTTCTTTTTTTTTTTCTTAGATCCTCTCACTATGTATGCTATCCATTGATGCAGCCACTTTTATAGGCCTGATCTTTATTTTATTGTATCAACGTAGTTTGATGTCCAGAACTTGGTAATTTACCGTGGCGTACCTGATACTCCTGGCATCTTAGATTGGAATCCTTGGAGGATTTCCAGGTTTCACAATAATAAATATGTTCTCTTTAGGTGGCAGACGGCCAACGCGACCTGATCCAAGTCCACTCGCTGAAAAAGCGGCAGTTCATCGGTAACACCAGTATGGACGCGCAACTGTCTCTCATCATGGCGAACCAGGCTAAGGTGGCCCCCGGAGACATAGTGCTGGATCCCTTTGTAGGGTCTGGTTCTCTGTTAGTCGCCGCTGCTCACTTTGGAGGTGATTATTTACTACTTGCATAGACTGAACTGGTCTCAATACAATGTTGGAGTCCTATGACATCCTGGAGGCACTGAGGGCCTTCTCTCCATACTGGTAATATTCACCACAACACAAAAAATTTGGATGGGAACTTGAAAATAGAAATGAATAAGTGTCTTTTCTTTTTTTGGGACCGTTACAAAATATAAAGCATAGAAAATCTTTATTTGACCAATAATCTACAACACGTACTAGAGGTACTTTCAAGAATCCTTTTCCTGGATTGTTTTCCCAATGTTGTGATACTGCCTTCCTCTTAAACTAAACAGGCATGGGAGTCCCAATTCCAGTTAAAGAATTACCTCCTCCTCCTCGCGTCGTAATCCTCAATGCTGAGGGTCGTGACCACCCTTAGGTATCACCTTCTGGCGGATGATCTTCCTCCATTTATTTCTGTCCCCGGCGGTGTGGATGGCATCGTGAATTGTAGAGTCAAGGGTGGTGCGGATTTGGTCGGACCAGCGCATCGGACTAATTATTACAAATGCTCATAAATATATTTTCTCCGGCATCAATCATGTCTGTTTACTCACGATGAATTCAGTAATTTGATAAATCTGGGATACGAGTACATACATAGATTATTATCAATTTAAGTCTATCAATGAGAGCGTCGGTGGCGTCGGACTCCCATGCAGGAGGTCCGAGTTCGAAACCATGCAATGTCATGTACAAATGAGTTTTTCGGTTTTTTCGAAGGATTTACGTACATTTACCGACTGCTCTGACGGTGAAGGAAAACATCGTGAGGAAACCTGCACACTGAGGTGATCAGTGTGTGAAATGGGGAAGGCAATGGCAAACCAACACCATTAAATCTGCCACGGGAGTCGTTCTATGTGATTAATTCCTTAGAAGATCACGACCGTCAGCAATGAGGAATACGACTTAGAAGAAGTCTATCAAACAAAACGATGGAAAGAAAAGTGTAGAAGGGAAACTCAGTACCAGCTTTGGCGATGCGAGGTCCTCCGCACTATATACGGCGCACGGCGCGTGAAATGTGATTGTGTGCCTGAAGGAAGATCTTACATACATAACTTCACGCTATATCCCTTGCGGGGTAGGCATAAAGAATGGAGCGCCACGAATCTCTGTCTTGGCATGCCTCTTGCTTTCTCTACAGTATTTCGTCTTTTCACACGCATGCTCGCCGTTGGGGTCGTCTGCTCTGTATATTAAATCTATGAGCACTCTATCAATCTAATCTGTAAAGGTCAGCCGATTCTGGTCTGTCAATGTCAGGACGACCCCAGGTTTAAGAAAATTACAAATTAAAAAAAAATTCTCTCAGGATATGTGTGGGGATCTGACATCGACTACATGATGCTGCACGCGAGATCGAGGCCCACTCGCGTCGGACAAAAGGTAACAATGTATGTATTACGTTGGTTATGGTGGCTTTAAAGCGTATTTTGTATGTTTTTGATTAATACTACAGTTACGCTCAATTTACATTGTCGCGGAATGAAATTGAAGCGATTTTTCGCAACGTAATTGTACATAGACGTGGGAAAGCTGGTTGCGACGCTAAAATGGCGATGGGCGGGACACATGGTTAGACGTGGTGATGGCCGGTGGACCAGAGCCCTCACTGAGTGGTGGCCAAGGTTGGGGGAAAAGAGGAGTAGGTCGTCCAGCAGCCAGATGGGCGGATGACATCACCAAAGTTGCATCGAAGCCCTGAATGCGACTAGCACAGGACCGTATAGGGTGGCACAAAAGAGAGGAGGCTTATACCCTGCAGTGGGACGACATGGGCTGTTGATGAATTGTACATAGCATCATGAACTCTATGTCAATTGTGTAACTTTATATTCTTCATATTGCGCCGTCTCTCTTTAATTGTCAATTGCAATTGATCGTTTCGCGGTGCCATGTGAACATAATTGATCTCCCGGGGGATTGGTGAACTCTTTAATATACAAAGAGGGATACCAATTTTTTAATTCTGCTGAACTTATTTTTAATACAGGTGCGAACAAAAGATGAGAGTATCCGCGGCAACATGCAGCAGTACGGCACCCAGTCGAGGTATCTGGACGTGGTCGTGAGCGACTTCTCGCTGCCCATGTGGACTGACCGACTCAGGTTCGACGCGATTCTGACTGACCGTGAGTACACAGTATCACAACATAGTGGCTAAGCAGGGTTATGGAAGGATAAAGAATGCTGATGAGGGATATGGAATGACATGTATAATATTTTGCAGAAAAGAAAGTTATTAAATAGTAAATAGAAATGACTTCTTTTCTAAAACTGGGGAAAACATTGGAATTTACCCAGTAATTAACCTAATATTAACCAGAAATTAACCAAATATTTACCTGGATTGATTAAAGAAATTAACCGAATATTTCCCTGGATTAATTCCGATTTTCTTGCGTTGAAAAAAAAAACCACTTCGTTTTCGTCGAAATTAAACTTTTTAGAATAAACGATAGAACTAAACTGGGCTCCTTTTGCAGAAAAATAGCAATAACTTCTTTTCTAAAATGAAAAAATGTAAGTGCTGTACCATTTTAGAATCTACACCAAACGGGAAAACTTTTAGAGCATTATGCCAGTTTAGGTTAGTACATTTTTTTAGTAGTAGCTTTATTTTTTTTAAATACGAATTAAATACATTAAATTTTAATTTATACAAATATAGTCAATATAATATAAACATATTACATGTGTCAAAATCCTTAATCTAATAAACCGCCCCGAGTCGCACCCGGCGGGAAGGTGCCCATCACGCTGACGGCGTTTCCACGCTGAATAGCCAGCGAGATGCGCTGCACCAGGTGCGACTCGGCGCGGGGTCACCTGAGCGCTCTCTCAGTCATCGGCCCAAACCTCGGACAAATACCTTGGCCTCCGTGCACCATACGCCCGTGGTCTCCACAACGAGTGGAACTAAATGCCATTGTTTATGGCATAGTCGGTCAAAGTTGGACTATGAACATTTAAGAGCTAAACCACTGCAATATTTTTGTAATGAGGTATCCGTAACCGTAATGAGAAAATCTTTAACTACATTTGGAAGCAACGTCCTTGTGGTATTCTAGAATAAGACAGAATTACAAAATTCCTACATTTGTAGCTATAGCATCCGAACAGTTACTTTTGAAAAATTTCAATAGCTCGAAAACCAAGAGGTTTTACTGAGGTCAAGTTTAGTTATTCTGGTTAGTTATGAGCTGGTCCATCACGTCTTGCCGGGTTGACGTTGGTTTTTGGGACTCCCTGTTTGTGTGAGGTCTGGGTTCGAATTCGAAACCATATACTACCATATATATACCAATGAGTTTTTAGCTGTTTTTCTTACTGACTGCTCGGTGAAGGAAAACATCGTGACAAAACAGGAAAAAGATGTGAAATTCACCATTAAGAACTGGACCCGCACGATGCATTATGGCCCATACCCGTAGACCTCATACCTCTGACGTAGACCTCTGTCATCAAGGTAGTCGCGTCTCCTCAACAAAATTTCATTTTCCATACTTTTCAGCTCCCTACGGCGTCCGCGAACCGACAGAAAAGATCGGGATTGAAAGAGACAACTACACACTCTCCGAGGTGTACCTCCCCAATCACATACCTTCTAAAGTGGAGTACGGACTGCCTCACATCTACAGCGACCTTCTGAACTTCGCGGCGCGGTATCTAGACGTCGGGAGGCGGCTTGTCTGCTGGTATCCTCTAGTTAGGTAAGTAGAGTATATTGGCTAGGCTAGGGCATGGCACTAGAAGACTGCTCATTCTTCACAGGCATATCGACTACGGATTGCATGACGTTTCCCGCACATGGGTCGTCATCAACCAACTGATTGTTACCATTATTGGATACCAGACAATAGGAGATAATCCTGCAATGTTTTACCACTAGAGGTGCCACTAGCACAGTTAAAAAATATATACTTAATGATGATTTTGTTCTAAACATAACACAATCTAAATTTATTGCTTTCAATGACAATAATTTGATAAATAAATAATGATTATTTTGATTGATTGTGGCGACGCACGACGCGCGCCACTACGATACAGTACCTACTCACATCGGCGTAGAACGCGCTATCGAAATTTTCCTAGGACTTCGTATATATACGAGTTCCAAACATCCATAGTTGGACCAGCACATCTGGTCACCAGGCACAACACCCCGCCTGGTGGAAGATCTTCCCTTTTCCCTTTCATACAACTGACGTTACGTCATTCCATCTCCTTACATAGCGCGTTCCTTAATGATTTTGGATGATTTTACAAGATTTTTGTTTAATAAACTCTAAATTAGCACATAAAGCCAAATATCAACTTATAGATACGTACCTCTCCACTAAATTCCTTCAGACTCGCGCCACGCTGTTTTAACAGATTTTTAGGTTTGCTATTTTGAAATGGTCATATGATGCCATGATATCATCACAATTTTACTATAAACTTTTACACAATTTTATTATAAATTTTACAATTTTACTATTAAATTAAATTAATCAAAATAACAAGAAATTTGTGATATCTTCAAAAATGACGTTTTGTTTGCTTTTCTGTTTACGGAGTGTGCTCGTGGCTCCATCTACGCAACGCTTTGCGTTTTATGTCGTATTGCACAAAGTGTACCATAATGTATTTTCCATGATTTTTAATTACATTAATCATGTTCATGCATTTGTGCACGCATATTTTCTGTGACTGATGATTTCTATTCCAGAGAAGAATACCACGACGACCAACTACCTTCGCATCCATGCCTGATGTTAGTCGCGAACTCGGAACAAGTTCTATCAAAACTGACTGCCAGAAGACTGTTGACTTACGAAAAGATACACGATGAAGTTCCTAATATGCCCGTCGATCCCAATTCTGGTGCACACAACTTCAGGTAAGTCTTGTTTGAAGTTAGTTGCGGTATCGTCAAACAGTTCTTAAGTTAGTTACGAGTCCAGAGCATAAACAGCCAAGCGTGTGAAGATCGATACTTATAGTCGTCAAAAAAGAGTTGAAATTAAAAAATGGCAACATTTTACTGAAATTATACAATTTCAGTAAAATGTTGCCATTTTTTAATACGAGAATGACATTATGTTTTGATATTGGTCTATAAAAGGTTGCCATTATTTAATTTCAATTCTTTTTTGACAGAATATTTGAGATTTTTTCATAAGTAGTTCTAACCATGTCTATTTAAGATTGGTTCCCAAGTTAGTAATGATGAACTATACAGGGTGTAACATTAAGAACGGTCAGTATGGGAAAGTCTGAAACTATAAGACATACGAACATCTGTTCTTAGGAACCATGTCATCAATTTTAGTAACAAGAAAAACTGTATTCATACATTTTAAAAAAAAACCTGTACTCAGCCTGGGAATCGAACCCGGTTGTTTTGAAAAAAAAATCCAACACTATTTCTATTTGGATATCGACTGTGTAGGTCTTAAGGAATAAATGTTAGTATGAAACGTGATGTTTAAAATTAATAAAACGCATTTTTTCCATATCTTTTAATTTATTTTAGACTAGACTATTAATTACTATCTTTTAATTTATTTTAGACTAGACTATTTCTTGTGGGGTTACGTTAAGGATGAAGTGTACGCACAATTGAAGACCTAAAAGCAGCCATAGAGACAATTTTAACGCAAATTCACCACCTGAAGATACAACATTCAATAGTAAGATCGTTACCTAAACGAGTTGAATGTTGTATTTTACAAAATGGTAGTCATTTCGAACACCTACTAAAATAAATTAAAAGATATGGAAACAATGCGTTTTATTAATTTTAAACATCACGTTTCATACTAACATTTATTCCTTAACACCTACACAGTCGATATCTAAACAGAAATAGTGTTGGATTTTTTTTCAAAACAACCGGGTTCGATTCCCAGGCTGAGTACAGGTTTATAAAAAAAGGAAGAATACAGTTTTTCTTGTTACTAAAATTGATGACATGGTTCCTAAGAACAGATCTTCGTATGTCTTATAGTTTCAGACTTTCCCATACTGACCGTTCTTAATGTTACACCATGTATATTCTTGTGCCATCATGAGTACTTAAGTCGGGACGGAGAGTTATTATATGGAAACAAGACTTGTTTTTTTAAAACCCTACGTATTAAAAAATATATAGTTGTAAATCAGCGCCATAATGCTAAAGTCGTGATTTTTTTTTGTTAATTAAAAAGTTAAATCGCTGAGCCTCACTTTGTATGGGAGTGAAATCCATCTTTCAATATATAATTTAACGTTATCTTTTTAGCTCACTGTTTGGGTGAACTAAGGGAACTGATTCACAAGTCTGAATCCATCACTATTACATTAAACATGGCAACATTATTTTACAAAGTGACATTAGCACCTGTCAGTTTAGTCCGTCTAATAAAAAAATCTACTTTATGCGAGCTCCTCTCCTAGCCTTTTTTTTTTGGTAACGGGGGGAAATCTTCGAAAAAAAAACCAGCCTCCTGGGGGAGAGATGTGAGATTTTTACTCACTAAAACCCCCTCGATGGCCGGCCTCGTGCTTATCGGAGGGCTCCGGGATGTCCAGTGGAACGCACCGGTGCCCTCTTAGCATTTGCCTTGGGCTCTTCCTGGGAGGTGTATATTTCACCTCCCGGTTCCTCCCGTCACTGCAGCGTGCGTCCATAGCACGTTGCTGCCTTACGAGCCCTCTAACTTGTATAAATTAAAAACATTTTATTTTGCAGGGAAAAGTACTTCGCGGTGGGTGAGATAACGCGGCGAGAACGTAAGGAGAGGAAAGCCGAGGAATTGGCCGCCAACGCTGTATACATCGCCCGCTCTCAGAGCAGACAGAACTCTTAAACTCTTGTAAATAATCCTGTAATTGTTTCATTTTTAGGGTTCCGTACCTAATCGGTAGAAAAGAAACTAATATAATACATAGACTTCGGTGTCAGTCGGTACGCGAATCTAACTAGCACTTATAAGCATAACTCTCACGTCCATAATCCCCGAGGGGGTAGACAGAGGAACCACCTTCATCATAAGGCTCAATTTACATTGCCGCGGAATGGAATGAAGCGAATTTTCGCAACGTAATTGTACATAGCATAATGAACTTTATGTCAATTGTGTAACATACAAACTAAATACGAGCCAAAAAAGGAAAGTGGCTAGGGGAATTCTCGAGAATGCGCGAGGATTCCCCGGAAGACGCGCGACCTCTTTTTTGGCTCGTATTTAGTTTGTATGTTACACAATTGACGTAAAGTTCATTATGCTATGTACAATTACGTTGCGAAATTCGCTTCCATTCCATTCCATTCCGCGGCAATGTAAATTGAGCCTAATTGTTTCATTTTTAGGGTTTGTACTAAAAGAAACTAATATGGATGGTTAGACTTCGGTGTTAGTTGGTACGCGAATCTAACTAGCACTTATAAACATAACTCCCACGATAATAATCCCCGAGGGGGTAAACAGAGGAACCAGTTTCATCATAGGTAGTTCCCATTTTTCGCCGTAAGATTTGGTGGACAAACGTGATAGGTGGCGAGCCTATCGCCGTCTACTAAGTGTAGAATAGTATCCACTAAGACCCTCGTACGACAGAACATGCTCGACATCAGCCGAGTTTTAAAACCTGCCAAGTGCTAGTTGTGCCGTGTGTAAAGAGTAGCACCACCCCAACTCTTCCCGAGGGTGTCGTACCGATTTCGGAGCGGAATTCTGACTTTCGAGACGTTCTGAACAAATACTTTCGCGGGTTTGCTGGAAGAAATCTCTAGAGATAAGTTCACCCTTTGTACAATGTCTAATTTTAATTGTTTTTATTAAGTGTATTGTTGTACAATCCCCACCCGATAGTAGTTCACACACAGCACCTACATACCGCCCGCGCCGGCGCGGGCGGCGATCCGCTTCTGGCGCTTACACGCGCTATCGGCGTATTCCAGGCTGCTTCTCCCTGACCCCTCCCTCCCCAGCGACGTCCTAAGCCGAGGTCCGTACCAACCTGGGTGCCCTTAGGCAGTCGCTTCTTACAGTAGTTTTTAAGCCCTCCTCTAGGCTGGAGCGCATATTTAGTATCTATGGTCGAAGATCGTGAAAGAAGAGTTTCCATGCTGGAGCGCATTTAGCGCCCCAAAAACCCCGGTGAAGCTATAAAGGTCATTAGGACCAACAGCAATTATCAGTACGAAAAAAAAAAAAGTACAATCAAGAGCAAATAAATAAATACTTTGGCACACTTTAACTAAAAGTATTTCGATGGTAACATAATTTTATTTAAAATAAATAGTTCAGACAACTTATTATTAACCAAATACAATTGAAATAAACATTTGTCTATCGTATCCTATACACAAGTATGCTTAAAATTAATATACTTCCATTCAACATTGGTCTAATACAAACTATTTATTCAACAACCAAGATTTCTAAAAAATACCAAGCAAATCAAATGACAAAGATGTTATGATATTGAAAGTGTAAATGGAATGAATATCGACCATGAACATGCCCATGACCATTTTCAACTAAATATTTAATTAATGGGGTCCTTCAAACGGTATATTGCCATTGTTATACCTTGCGTATATCAGTCGGATTCGGCACCTGGTGGGGGCTTCATTAGCCATAAAATAATTATATAGTGGCTCAAAAGCTCTTGAACCCGGAGCCGTAAAACCGTTAATAACCTTTGTCCATGCTAACAGTATCCAGAATTTTGGTTTAGGATTATGAATTCCCAATTATAGCTTTAATAAATGAATTATACCCCGACCAGGAACTAAAAACCCTTGCCATATTGCGGAATATAAAAGGTTTTTTTTAGTTTCTAGTGTAGCGGCTCAAATTTGACCCAGAGCCGTAAAACCGTTAAAAACAGCGTTGTCTATGGTGCACTAGTCTGCGATGGCGAGCGCGAGCATCATTTGCGTGAGCGCGGGAGGCTGCTGCGGCGCGTGCGGCGTGACGTCGCCGCGCGCGCGTCTCTGCTTGCGCTGCGCCTGCGCCTGCGCCCACTGGCACAGCTTCCACACCTCCTTGCGCTTAGAGCTGTTGCCCGATGACTTGTAGTGGGTTAGCAGGTTGTTTGTTACCTGTGGAGGGATAGTCTAGGTTGAATACATCTCCCAGGAAGAGCCCAAGGCAAATGCTAGGAGGGCACCGGTGCGTTCCTCTGGAGATCCCGGAGCCCTCCAATATGCACGAGGCCGGCCATCGAGGGGATATTAGTGAGTAAAAATTTCACATAACCCAGTCTCTCCCCCAGGAGGCTGGGTATCTTTCGAAGATTTCCCCCCCGTTAACAAAAAAGGTTGAATGCATTACTCATTCATACAAAATTCAGTCGCAACACACAGGGAAACCTAGTTGGGAGTGAGATAGCCAGACATTGAATAAGGGTGAGTGACTGCATCTTTTGAGCCGAGTCAGGTTACATCTTCATATACCTATCTCTTACCTGTACCTACTTGTGTATGTGTAAATAAAATAAATTGAAAAAAAATATATGAGGCTGTCAGCAATGATAAGGGCCAACGCAGACGAGATATTTTTGTCCGAGGCGTACAAAATTGTATACTAGGGCTTCCTCGTTTATTATTTTTGCACATTCATATGTGCGTACACTTTACTGGTCAGGTGAAATTATATACTGACGATAATTTTTCTAATATTTGACTAACATCAGATGAAAATTTAACTTGTCCGAACTTGATAGGATGCAGTCCTGAACGACGAGCGAGCACGTGCGCCGTGTGACATATCGATATATATTTTTGATATTTACCAAGAATAATCCCAGCAGAGCTCTCATGTTGTCTGGATTCAACTTCAGTGCTTGACTATAATAAGACTTTGCCTGTTCCATATTTTCTGCGCCGCCCTAGAAATAAATATAAAAAAAATTCACTATTATTTCATAACATTACCACCATGATATATTTGTAGTCTAGGTTAACAGTCAAAGGTTGGTTTCTAACCAAGTCACAACCGGTCACTTTCACGATGTGTCCTTTACAACGTGAATTGGCGGAATTATTGTGCCTTAAAACATAATACCATAGGACATTAATAAAATAAAAAATGTTAGTTTTAAGTGATCCCAATGGGATAAGCTCGCCTTTGATGTTTTGAACAGGTTTTATTTTTAGTTATAATATATTTCTGGTGCAACAAAATGGTTACAAACACACAAACAGACAATTGACATATATATAAGCATAAGACGATTACTTTGCCTTCTGGGTTGGCCAACATTGTTGAAGATTTCCACGTACCATAGTGTACCGTATGTCAGCTAGACGCTGGTGCATGAGATGGTTGTGTGGCTGGTGCAGGATCAGCTCCTCGGCGCAGAAGGCGGCCCTGGCGTACTCCTGGACCTGGAGGTACAGTTCGCAGAGCTCCTGCCACGCTTCCACGTCTGACATGAACCTGGTAATTAGGAATAAAAGAACTATGTTTAAGGCTGGCGTCCGCTGCATCAGCATTATTGCGTACGCTGCGAACAGATTGTCAAATGAGTGAAATATTTGTTCAAAATGTTGACGTCCGGTCCGAATTTTCCCGATGTAGTGAACGCAGTTCCATAGGAATTAATTTTATTATTTATTTACAGCCTCTTTCAGATTTTGTTTACTTATATTTACTATTACATTTTTTACGGTAACTAGAATCTGTGTGCCTCCGGACAAAGGCCTCCCCCAGTCTTCTGAATTCTTCCCTTTCCAACGCCACCCTAGTCCACGTGCTACCGGCCAATTCAGCTATTTCATCATCCTAGCGTCTAAATGGTCTACCTCTCTTTCTTTTATCGCCTCTTGGATACCATGTTGTGATCATTTTGCTCCACTTATCTGGACCTTTTGAAGTTTTATTATGTAGGTTACATCTGCTACCCCTGTCCTATCTCTCAATTCCTCGTTCCTAATTCTGTCTGTTCTTCTCTTATTTATAGAATAATAATGATAGGAATTAATACAAAGCAACTAATCCGTTTGCAGCGTACAATGCGATGACGAAGCAGTGGAGCGTAGCTTTATGTAACAAATATAACTACCCTCATCATAAGGATGATTTCCGCTGGACTTAATTATTATCAGCAGCATCTTAGCAACCAGATTTGGAGTTGCACACATCTAATTTCGAATTTTATTCTCAAGATTGTTTTATTACATTTTCCGTAGAAGTTGAGACAGAAAAAAAAGGATCAATTTGTTTCTGTCTCAACTAACTTTCTTGAAAACTTGCTGCCTTGTCAATAGTATTTGGGCAAGGGGTGCCCAAATACTATTTTCCACATGCTTCCTCTGAGAAGATACTGTATTGTAATTTAACTGAATAGAAGAAACTTTTAAAAGACCATTTGTAACCAATTTAAGTTATTCTATGAAAATAAAGAATCAAATCATTACAATGAACTATACCTCACGTTAAACCTTTCCCTGTGGTCACCACAGCAGGGTTAAGTACTGGAACCACAAGGAACCATATAAACTTACTTCTTGAGATAGTCAACCAACTCCTTGATAGCGTCTGAGATCTGTCCCTGCGCCTTCAGTATGGCGACGCGACGTTTCCTTGCGGCCGCGTTTGTCTCATCTGCCTTAATGATTTGATCTAAGATCTCTAACGCTTCGTCGTACCTGCAAATACATTTAAACATTGACATTCATTGTGTTTTCTCTTGAAACCCCCTTAAGTAGAACATTTTACATGGTTTTAATGAAAATAATGGTCTAAAATTCAAGAGAACAAACAATATGTTCTTTGAAGAAATGAAATGATTTATTTTATTTGATTGAAACCATTTCCAGAATAGAGAAAGTAAACTTTACAATAAGGCTCAGTGCGGACGACGGACTCTCCGTGGCGTAATATTATTTTGGCAGACAAAAAGTCCCTCGCGGACCGGAGGATAAAATAGTGCCTAGTAGTAGTAGTTTTTAGTAGTTCTTATCTATGAGCCTTTTGTATAGTTAGCCATATAATTTGTTGTCAGAAAATAAAGGATTTAATAACCAACCAGGAAAAATAAACCCACTGTTTTTCTCCCATTATTTGGGTGAGTTTACCATACTGTCGCGAGATTTTGTTATTTTATAAACCACTGTTTTTTTCCATTATTGGGGTGAGTTTACACCACTGTCGCGAGCTTTTGGTCAAACAACAGAAAGAAACTATTAGAAATAGAGTTAATTAGAAGAAATAAAGTGAGTTGATCGATGTGTGAGAGTGTTGATAATGAGTGAATATGATGAGTAAATGTGAGACGTTTATGTATCCATGGCCAGAAATTTTCGAACAATCCTGCAAGTGTTTAGAACGACAGCTTTCTGAAGAAGAATGAAAGTAAGGGTGTATTTGAAGTGTTTTCAGGCTAATATTATTATTATCTTATGACAGAGACCAGGGATAACCCCAGCGGCACTTCGACCCTCTGGGTTCTCTTGTGCTCAAAGTAGATAGTAAGAGTAACTCCCTAGGGTTTCGCCGTCGAAATGACTGAACGTCGTGTGTTTATTTCGCGACAGTCCCTTTCGTACTGTGCACTGCGTACAGTACGCCGCGGACAGTCCGTCATCTGCGTTGAGCCTATAATTCTGTATCTGTACTGTAGTAGGTAATCTAGTGCTGCCAATAAATATAAATAATAAATAAATAATAATACATATTTTAATGACTAAGATCTCACTTCTCCTGAGCCTCAAGTCGCGCCGCCTTATATCGCATGACCCTCATACTGCCCGGAAACTCCTCGCTCAGGACGTAGATGCAGAAGTCTGCTATGCTGTAGTGATGACAGTCTAGCGCTGCAAATATCACCTGTTCCAGGAGGACGTGCTCTGCAAAAGGATTAACCTAATCAGTATGCACTTTTTTGGGATTTTTTCGAAGACTTACGTACATTTGAGCTTCAGTGGCGTCGTCGTGGTCGTCCTCGTCACGCGGGAGGTCCGAGTTCGAAACCGTGCAATGTCATGTACCAATGAGTTTTTCGGTAATGTGAAACAATGTGAAAACAATGTGATTAAACCTAAGGGATTTTTTATTTATTAAGGCATTTGAAATCCACCGATCAGCACTAGGAAAGCTTGGTGGATCAAGGCCTGTACATCCTTATGCAAGGGAAGGCCTGTGCCCCAATAATGGGGACGTTAATAGGCTGATATTAGTATTGAAAAAAATGTAAATAAATTAAATTAAAAAAAAAAAGATATGGTGCAAATGCGGGTTTAAGATCAATAAAAAAAAGTATCAGGGTGTTGGAGTTTGCAGAAGTGAGTAAAAAAGGATTATAAAAAAGGAAGAGGCACAGGAACGCTGTGCCTCAAACTTTGTGTGTTAACATCTCCACTGACATATCTAGTCAACTGTGATATAAGACCTCAAAGTATCGCGAGCATAGCAAAACAATGGCTAACTTTGACCTCCTTCCTCATATATTATAATACATTTGACTCGAAAATGTGCTTTGTTTACCGATTTTTTCAATGATGCTATGTGTTTTTAATATCTTTCAAAATGACGAAGTTATTAGCTTTTGAAAGAAGACAAAAGTGTGACACTCGATGTTCGAACCGGCTCCTATACTTCATGAAGAGAAAATTAAGATGTTTTACATCAAAATTGTGAGTCTGTGTTACTAACTTTCATTGCCCAGTTTCTGCAGATGGTTTTCATCCTGCATAACTGCCGTCCATAGTTCAACAATGTCTTCGCTGCGCCTCTCATTGTTTTCTCTCCATTTACGAAGCAAATCACGAATTTCTGAAACGAATGTGTACAAGAGAGGTTATTTTTTCAGAAATTACTGGATCTATCTAAATGATAAATGACAAATAAGAGATGATATAATACATGTAGAATATTCCAAACAAATATTGTATTAGGGATAAAATTAGACAATATTGAAAAATAATGAAATAAAATGCAATTACCACTGTGACTCAGTTCTTCATAATCAAACGACATTGTGTACCAAAACAGTTAAATTGAAGTTATTTATGTTTAATTTTCAAACGCCTAATTGAAATCTGCTGTAGAAATTAAATTAATTAGGTACCACAAAATTACAAAAAATCTGCAGATTAACAGAAAGCAATTTTTTTTTAATATTTTTTTTTGTAGCAAATCACTTGCAAGTAAATTTGAAAAAAAATATCACATCACCATTTCTGAGTAGGTACAAATAATTTTCTGCTTTTGTTGAGTTGGTGGTGTGGTAAAATAGTTTAAATTGTTACTTTATGTGGACGGCCAAATAAGCAAGAAAAAAACCATCTCGAATTTCGTCGATACTCATACTGTTCTCGCACATATAACCTAGTGTGATCCTTGTCTTTTAGTAGTATTCAGAAAAAGATAAAAGATATATGAGATGTTTACGATCCAGATTTGTATGACTTTGAAATTGATAGTAGCGCAGATTTTGAACAAAGTAAGGGCTTTTGTCTATGGCGATTTCTTTTCACGCATCATCCATTAGATATTTTTTGTGACAAAAATGCAAATTGTATGAAAACTCGACTGTGTCGAAGCGCGTCTAAACTTCACGTTACGTATAACGAAATACTAAAGTTTTGTGTGTGAACCTGTGAACATGTCTGCAATATGTCTGACAATTTAGAAATATTTTTAGATTTAGCTTAGTGGCTGTAAATAATTTAAAAGGTCTATTTTAGAGTTATTGATACTATGGATAATACATGACAAACAATAACGAGGTAAGCCCAAGTCCCGTTTCTTTGCTTCAGCGACAAAATGTATTCATATCTTTCTTCCTCGTACATAATGCTCGACTTTTTTATGTCTCAATGGCCTTTATCTCGGGGTTTTGTTTTCTTTTGTCTTCTGATTGTTCGTTGAACGAGTTTGTAGAGTCGGAGGCTGTGAGTTCAATGATGTATATTGATATAGCATTATTTTGTCCGACAGATCGATAAGGGGACGACTTACAACGAAGAATGTATTGTTGTCGGCCGTGCGAGAGACTTACGTGTAAATAGTAGATGTGCGTTTGTGTTGAGTGGTGCCCCGAGGCGCGTGTGGCGCCGTAACGACGACATTCGTCGCGGAAGGTGCATCCAGCCCTGTTTGTAGCATTTAGGAAACTAATTTTGACGAAAATGGATCAGCTGGTGCAGTGCCCCGTGTGCACGCTGTTCCTCCATAATGGGATGTCCCTGGAGTCCCATCTGGACACACATCCCAAAGATCAAGTCATCAAAGCATTGTGTAACTTATCCAAAAATGCTAATTATGGAAGTAGAACATCAACTCCTTTGCATTCTGAGCGCTCCTATAGAAGCAGGTCAAGGACCCCTGCCACAGAGGACAGTAGTGTGAGGTGGACAGGCTCCCGTAATGATGACCGGTATTGGCGCAGGACACCCAGCAGAACTCCTAAACCTGCAAGTTCATCTAGAGTTGCGACACCAGCTTCGGAAGTCCGCATGGGAGACATAAACTTTGAGAACAACACAGTTAATAGTCCAGCACAATATAGTGCTTCCAATTATTCTTTGAAAACTGATAAAACTCAGCAAACTTATGCTCAGAATCCTGTTTCTGAGTTTGAACAACCATATGTATATTATCATCAAGACCAGCAGGAAGATAGAGAGATTAAATATTCTCGCAGCGCTGAGTACAGTGCGCTTGATAATACCAGCAATGTTTTTACATACAACATGCAATCTATGACTCCGAGTGTCAAACTGCAGACTACTTTAGTACCAACTGTACCTAGGAGAGGCAATGACCTTGTCAAAATTCTGCCGAAGCCTAATAACATACTTGTCAAGACAAACATGGGTGGAATGCAATACATAGCACCAGGAGTCAAGCCTATGCATGTGATGGTGCCCACAGCTCCTACTTTTGTTCAGAAGAATGTACAAAACAACATGATAATGACTGGAGGTATACCGACTTCACAAATGCTGGAAAATAAGACTGCTCCACCGCTGACTACTAATCAATTCAACCAGATGAGCTCGGGCACTTTTACACCTGGCACAACAGTTGTCACTCAGAATTCTCAAATAATTTACAGAGAAATGGTACACAATATTGATGGGAAACCGTTCATTTCGAGCATGCCTGCTGTGCTAAGTGGTCATGAGAATGTAACCAATGTTGCGCAAACCTCCATGTACCAGAATGTTATGGTTGTGGACCAGTTTGGGAATACGTCATGCATGTACACAACTCCTCAGCCTCTCCTGCCGAAGCCATGTAACACACCTGCGTACAGTAGTGCTTCTCAGGTGTCTGCTCAAATGGATAAGACTATGCCTAATATAGTAAATGATTTCAGTAAGACTCTAGTTATTGAAGTCGGTCCCATAGTCCCTTCAGTGCCAGTCAGCGCCTGTGAACATGTCCCTACCTCCTCTGCTCCTCCACTGCTTGAAGCTAGCACTCCTAAAACTAACAAACCTGAAAAACTTGTAGAAAAAGAGAACAGAAGTGATGCTACAGGATCTAGTAAGGGGCTTAAAATCCTCAGTAATATCAAAGTGGAGGTGCCTGTTCAGCATCACAAGAATATGCTGAATACTATCATGGATCTCACAGGTCCCAATGATTCAGAGTACCAACAGCGTCCTCTGTCACCAGAAAAGATTCTACCTGACCTTGATGTTAACAATCAGAACAATATGTCTGATGAATGCACTCAGCCCTCAAGTTCAAGTGTTGACAGTATAGTTTCTCACACATTCTCTGTGATAAAAAATGTGGGGAACCCACCATCTTACAAAGATTCTTTAAAGTCTGTAGATAATAAAATCGATACAGAATTCTCTGACAGCTGCCCCGTCCCTGACCTGATATGCAATGAGAAGCCTTCAATATCACCCTGCAGTGAGTTGTCTGAACATGGGGATAACTCAATTGATCTTACATCTATATCTCCTAAACCACAGAATATGCAGACAACTCAGAACATAGATAATAATATGGAATCAAAGGTTCGATTACCGCTACGGACTTATAACAATCCACTGAGACTCAACAACATCTATGTGAAGAAGAATAAGAAAGTCTTACAGATAAAAAATGCAAAACCTGTGCCCGCAACCACTACATCCTGCACAGTGACTCAACCTGTATCTTCCTCGTCTACTTGTTGGTCTCCAGAGAATTACACTGTAACCAAATTTCATCAAGAAGTGAACAGAAGTGACAGAGAAAAGAACACTTTGCAAACTGTGTCCATTGAAAAAATCAAGGAAAATGATGAAGATAATGATAACGATGACCATCATGAGTTTGACGCCGACACTGAGGAACAGTCAATGGACATCGAACCCGTCCTACCATCTAGTTTAAACTCCACTCAGTTTTCCACTAACGTCGACGTAGTACAAGTCAAAGAAGAGATTAACAGTAGCAATGAAGGTGGATTTAGTAATGAAGCGGGCACTTCTGAACGCCACTTGACGCCTTTAGAGACATTACGTCCCATCAACGTAATCACTTACGGAAACATGTCTGCCGGGGATTTCGATGATGAATCCAACCACCGAGAGCTGTTAGACTTGGAAGCTGCATCGAAAAATAAGCAATTTGTGAATATGATGAATGATAATTACTTTGGGGATAACATATACGCGGACTACTTCACTGCGGATAGAGTGGAATCTTTTGACGACAGGGAACCCTCGTTTGCTAAAGAAAGTGCAAAAGATGGTATGTGCATTTGGGGCGAGCCATCGCAGAAGGAGGCCGAATTTGTGTTGCCAAACTTCATACACGAGAGTTACAAGATCGCTGAGAGTAACGTGGATTATTCCGAGATAGGCGGGGCAGTCGACGGGGATGGGTGTGAGCGAGACAGCAAAGTGGACGTGCTGAGTGAAAGTAGGAGCGAGGGAGAGGCACCGCTGAACATCTGCGCGGATGAGCGAATGCCGCCGCGCGGGGAGCTGAGCGGCCAGGAGAGCAACGGCGATATGGAGTCTCCTTGGAGTGGGGTAAGACCATTATTATTGGATTAATCAGTAACATATACCGTCTGCTCCTTCACCATTGTGATATCAATAAATCACAAAACCCATCTCATGACATTATTAACCACTATGAGATCATCAAGATAGCGAACTTACTGCATCTCTCTCATTATTATAAAATCGACAACTGACTAATTTTAATATGTTTAATGCTTTACAATTACCATTTTGCCTAATAACCATTTTAACACTGAAAGACGGGAACATATGTGCCTGTTTTTAGACCATCGTTGTATGTTACAGATGTATACAGAGGTGACACCGTCCGAGCCATACGATTTAATCGCGCGAGAGAGCTGGGTCTCCGACGGGTCTGAAGTCGACCCTAGCGAGAAGAGGGATACCCTGTGAGTACAGTATCTAAATAATTTGTTCTGTAAATATTTATTATAGGGTATTAACCTAATTATTTTTTATTGCATCAATCTACTTACATGAACATCCTGAAGGAGGATCTAAAATTAGTTTTTCGATGTCTCAACTAACATACATACATACACTCACGTCTATAACACAAAATATATAGATATTTTTATATATAGATATTTTGTGTCGATAATCCCCGAAGGGGTAGACAGAGGAACCATCGACAGGTAGTTCCCACTTTTCGTCGTAAGGTGGACAAACGTGATAGGTGGCGAGTCTATCAGAGATATTAATGGTTTAAGTTAGTACTGGACAGATGCTCTGTGCCTTTCTAGCAATACAGTCCTTTAAATGTTGCCAGGACCTGCTTGTATGGAGCGCCATACAAGCAGGGAACACTAGCGAGGGAACACCGACGTCATAATTCTTTGATATTATTATTTGATACTTGGAAAATACTCTATTATTCTTTTTTTTTTAATTATATAAGGAGAGCAGACTAGTTAACGGGCCACATGACGGTAAGCGGTCACCGTCGCCCATATACATCTCATCTCATTGTATTATTATTAGAGAGTTTTTGATGCGCTGCTAACCTTGAGGACTAAGATGGAGTGCCTCATGTGCCGGAAATTACGCTGACTCTCTTACCCTTCAAACCGAAACATAGAAATGCAAGTATTTCTACTTTACGGCAGAAATAGAAAAGATGGTGGTACCAACCCAGGTGATCCTTCACAATAGGACTAACTGTACCTCTACTCCGACGAGGTGCTGATGTTTGTGGCTAACGACCTAAGAAAGCTACCGCCGGATGCGTTCGACCACGTCGATGCTACCAGACTCCTAAAGGACATAACGTCTTTGAGGTTGAGTCTGACCGAGATGCGACTGAATTTTGAAGATTTACAGAAAACCATCGCGAATCTACAAAAGGAAGTGAAAAGTTTGCTCAATACACAGTGAGTCAGTCGAGGTGACAAATGTAAACACTCGTCGTGGAGCACATATCACCTCGTCGATGTTAAGTTTCGAGTCAGCGAAATTAAGTTTCGATGTTAAGTTTCGAGTCAGCGAAATTGTCGCCGACAATGTCATCACCTATCGCAGCTCCCGCGCACACCAGCCCCGCGCCATGCTCTGTTCTCTATTTTTATTTTATTTTATATTATGTATGTTAGTCTGTCAAAACACGCGGGGACAAGGTCGCCCCACCTGTGTGAGATGGGTGGACGACATTCGGAGAATAGCGGGCCACAACTGGATGCGCACCGCCTGCGACTGTCGGAAGTGGAAAAAGTTGGAGGAGGCCTGTGTCCGAAGGCGGACCACACGTGGCTGAAATAGATAGATAGATAGATGTTAGTCTGTAAAGTATGCATCTATGGACCTTGTTGTCTGAAAATAAACATTCGAACATTCATTCATTATTTATTAGTTCATATACAATCTCATTACAGGAAATTCCCAAAATATTCCTTCTTTCAGAGAGGACGAGCTCCATTTCCCCAAGTCGCGACTGTACACGTGCACGCAATGCGGCGCGAAGTTCTCCGCGTTCAAGGAGCTGCGCGCGCACAAGGCGCTCGCGCACGCGCTGCCGACGTGCTCCGGCTCCAAGACCACCTACAGTCGGCTGGTGACCGCTCGGACTATCAAGAAGGAGGAGAAGGTTGATGATAATCTGTTAGCTGGTAAGCTCCTCATCTGATACTGTCTAATAGAAACACAGTCTTTGTTGTAACTTTTCTTCAAGAAGGAACTGAAAGATTAAAGATTTTGAAAGTATTGATAAGATCTAAAAGGATCCGCGTAACGGTCGCAATTGACAATAGGACATAAAACGCAAAGCGTTGCGTAGATGGAACCACTAGCACACTCCGTAAACAGAAAAGCAAAACGAAACGTCGATTCTTGAAGACATCACAAATTTCTGGTTATTTGGGTTAATTTAATTAAATTTTTCAAAGCTATTAGTAAAATTGTGATGATATCATGGCCATTTTAAAATAGCAGACCTAAAAAATCTGTTAAGACAGCGTGGCGCGAATCTGAAGGGTAAAAAAAAACATTTGGTGGAAAGGAACGTTACGTACCATTGTGCTAGTGGCGCCTCTAGTGGTAAAACATTGCAGGATTATCTCCTATTAAAGAAAGAAGACGCAATACAAGGAAGCGACACTTTCTGCTGTTTTGTATTGCTTTGCGCCATCCTCTTTAATTATCAATTGCAATTCATCATCTCCAGGTCCCTTTAAAGACATTGGAAAAATCTCGAAAAAGTCTTATGTCCTTAACCGTAAGTTTTTCTAGATCACATTTCTGGAAGTTTTAGATTGTAGGCAAGAAACGAAAGTTTAGGTAAGTCCTGATTGACAAGCAAATATTATGTCGTCTGCAGGCCAAAAATGACTTTTGCTGTTTCATCATTATATTTGACCTAATAATCTAATCTTGGATATGCCAATGTTATATTGACCTCAAAGAAATGTTTCATCTTCTAAGTTTGTTTGCACTTTTCAGGCAACATGTTGGCCTTAGACTCGAAGGAGTCGATAGCGAAGACGATGCTGCAGGTGTACGATGTGATGGCGGAGGCCAAGCCTAAGATCGAGGGGCTCATCAAGCAGGAGCCCAAGCGACGGCGGAAGGACTACGTCTGTCCCACTTGTAAGGTACGTGTGATATGGGAAATAGATGTCAGAGAACTACAGGCGGCCTGAACAACTCTAAATTGGCTGCGTCAAGAAGAAGAAAAGTAGATACAGATAACAGATTTGAAGAGCCAGTTCTTACTATGCCCGTGTGTTCCATCTTCGACCTCATCGTCACTTGCCACCAGGTGAGATTGAGGTCAAACGCGGGTTTAGGCGTAAATTTTAAAAAAAGATGGTGAAGGTGAAAGGTCGGAATTATACCGCATATAACCACATAGGTCAGCATTATTTTAAAATGTACATACCATACAGCTTTTATACACCGCTTTAGTGCGTAGCAAACTTGAGGCTAGCGCGTGCGTCTGGAGTCCCTACAAAACTACCTATAAGAGCATGCTCGAAAGAGTACATAAGGCTTTTCTTAGATTTCTTTACAAAAAAAGATTTGGATATTATCCCTACATGTACCCAACACAATACTTGCTCGAAACATTGGGGTTTAACTCACTGGAGGTCAGAAGAAACCTTGAGCAAATGCTTATCGCGTGCAAGGCGTTCAGGGGGCAAGTTGACTCCATTGAGTTGCACAACTTGATCTGCCAGTTCTTTGTCCCGGACCATTACGTAAGGCGGCGCTGTAAGCACATTAGGTTTGTAACACCGTTCAGCCGCACTGTAGCGCGTTTCGAATCCCCCATCTGACGCATGAAGACCGCTCTGAACGAGCTCCTGACCATCAACAGTGATTGTGACGTATTTAGTGATGCATGGCCGAGTATCAGAAGAGCATGTCTGTGCTACTGTGAGAGTGTGAGATGAATGTTTTTTTAATGTAATTATAAGTTGTTGATATGATATTGATAATTAGCTAATTATTTCATGTAACTATGTAACCGTTTTAGTTAATTATAATAATAAATAAATTATGTGATTATATGCGGATCACTCAATTCGTCTGTCTGACAAAAAATCGGAAGTAGTCCGTCTAGTTTCGGCCTATTTCAAAGGCCTTGGTCACGTAGAGCGAAGCGCTTGACAAAACGGCGACGACTCGCCGAAAACAATGAATATTTCTGGGATTGGAGGACGGTGTAAGAACTAAGAACCTTTCACGTTTTTTTTTGTATTTTGTCAATTACGACCGGTTTCGTTAAGGTATATTTATGTTATATATTATAGTATATTTATATTTAGTTTATTCAATTATTTGTATGTGTAACGAATACCTGACGATGTGTAAATGAAGCCGGTCGTAATTAATAAAATACAATAAAAACCCGTGAAACAGTATATTATTTAAGTCTAATCATGTACTACACCGCAACCGCAACCGCAAGTATTAACCATTAAAAGTTTGTTCATTCAAACTTCAGAGCTTACGAACCTTCCAAACCGTCCTTACCACTGCCTTGATCTCTCTATGGTCGTGATGAAGATCCAGGTTGAATATAATGGCATGTTTTTTTTCATTAACTGGTATATTTTATATCTTATCTTATTTTTGTGTCTGTATTATAAATGAAACGAGAATAAGGAAAGCGATGGGTAAGGCGGGAGGGGGAGACCTCGAAGGTCCTACGTTGACCAGATTGCGGACGTTATCTAAGGAAAGGACAGCTGAGGTCAACCATTAATCGAAGAGCGTGTATAAAGCGATTGATGAGCGTGGAAGAAGTTTTATCAGAATCTTTGCAGGTGGAAGGATATGTATGTTTGAATGTTGTCTTATGTGTGATACTTAGATAATGGATTTGATAGAGATTTAGTAAAGTTATGGGAGAGACGATGGTTTAGTAGCTAGGATGCCGGACTTCCATGCGGGAGGTCCAGGTTCGAAACCATGCAATGCCATGTACCACTGAGATTTTCGGATTTTTTCGAAGACTTACGTTCATTTACGGAGTGCTCTAATGGTAAAGGAAAACATCGTGAGAAAACCTGCATGTCTGAGGAAATTAAAAGTTTCCGAAGGCGCGTGAAATCCACCGTGCGGACCCAGTGCTGATTGGTCCACCAACCATCCACCAACCAGCACTGGGTCCGCACGGTGGATCATGACCCGTACCCCCTTGTGCAAGGGGAGGGCTGTGCCCCAACAGTGGGGACATTAATAGGCTGATGATAAGAGCCTTCTTCCGTATCATGGAGGGCAGTTCCCTAAACTCCTAGGTCAAGTAACAAACATGGGTATCTATCGTTGTAATAATCGCACCCGCTGATTGTAGCTAAGGGTGAAAGTTTAAGCTGATGACGATGATGAGTAAGGTTTTCATTTTACATATGAGCTAAGCAATGTTAACTTTATCTGCCTAATATTAGTATTGGTTCGATGTTTCAGGTGGACCAAATTACAGACGCGGCATTCCACGCTCACTTGAAGATTCATCCTCTCGAGTGCTTGACTTGCGGCAAATGCTTCTTCCGGCGAGCCAACCTCGCGCTCCACATCAAGACTCATCTCGGCATCAAGAACTACAAGTAAGTTACTACTAGGAAGTCATAAATTCTTAATTTATTTGCCATAGCGCACAGTGGGCCCAAACGGTGGGTTCCATATCATAAATCTATAACTTCTTTATTTCTTGACATATTATTTTGAAATTTTACACACATATACTAGAATACATAGGCTATCAATTGAATAAAAATTCATGGTTATAACACAACTAATTATTTAATTAAAAAATATCAAACATGTAAATCTTCACTTTTTATTGCCATAAAATTAATTAAAAAATAGGAATAATGATTACACTATTAAAATAATAATTTTAAGACTAAAACTATACTTTTAAACATAAAAAGAACCAATTTGTATATTTTTAAGACTTATAATAATTATTTTCTCTACTCGAGAACAGTTATATCTAGAAGTTCTTTTGATATTATTAAACTTGGTCTGTAGAGGCTCGATATGTATGGATCAGATGTATATAGCAAAGCGTGGAAGACGTCTTCATTTGTAGCTCACCGGGAACACGTTCTGGCATGATGCAACCGAAACCTCTTGTAATCTTTATTCCTTGCTTCTTGGGCGTCTTCAGAAAGTTGACCAATTGGCAAAACTACGTAGTATTCTATAATTTGTGCGCCATGAATAAGAATCTTATGCACGGAAGAAGGCATGTAATACCAATTATACTTGTTAATATATAACTGTGCTGTTTCAAGTGTATAGTGGCCGAATTTTACGGGATTAATCGGAAGTCCTGAGGACATAGTTTGAAGAATTATGTATAGTCTTCTTATTAATTCTTCGTCAACACCCGTTATTTCTGCAGAGCATTGATAGTTTTGAAAGAACCTTCTTGACGTATTACCGTCATTGCTATTACCAGTACCTTGTCTTGGTTGGTCTATATGCAAGCCAAGTTCTTCACGAAAACGTCTTTGCACAAGCCTTTTCTTTTCTTCTTTACTTCTTTTGTTCTCAGGTGTTGTCGTTGACCACTTTTGAAAAGATAAATTGTATGAAATGTGTAGTAGCATCTCCATACATCTGATCCAAGCATGTAACGTAGAGAGTCCGTATTGGAAAGAGTTTTGGTTCACATCTCTAGCCCTTACTCTTTGCAAGTCATTCATTTGCCTGGGTGTGGCACCACAAACAGTGCAGGAAGCACTTGATGGTGTTTCGGTTAAGACTTGTCCGACTTTACCATCAATCATAGTTAAAAAAAGGCTATGGTTTATTTGTAAAACTTTGCCATTTTTATTTAAAAGTGTTGTAGTTAATTGCTTTATCTGGTTTTCTATATCAGCCACAAGTGCCTGCGTTTTCTCTTTAGTTTCTTTCGCAAGTTCTATCGAAATTGGCCTGCAAAATCTTACTGAAGAGCAAGAAGGGTTTTGCCATAGCACAGACTTACTATCTTCATCTACAAGTCTCAACGGTACAAGTGATGCTATGAATAAATTAGCATCGGATATCAGTTCACTTTCTTCAGGTAGAACCTGCTTATATTGACTTTGACCTGATGACCCATCACAGCCCCATTTGCAATATAGCTTAAGATTTTGCGAACCATCTTTATATACTGACTCTATCTGTAATATACGAATCGCAGTGTGATCTAAAAGATCCTGAAGATTTACTTTGGCACTTATGTTAGTAACAGTTATGCTCGATGGAGTAGGGTAGCATGCCGCTTTCGCTTCACCTAAAGATTTATAGGAAGGGAATACAGTTATGTTCTTATTAATAAGAAAACGTCTCAAGCAACTGTAATGTGATTTTGACATATCTGTTTCGATGTAAATACTCAAAGCTTCTTCTCTTGTAAACGAAGTTACACCATCTGGTTTTAGTAAGATATTTTGTAGGATATCGTTCTTGTCCTCTTTTGGTGTATTTCTTACGATACTCACAATAGAAGCTTCATTATTCTCGCCCATGGAGCGTAATCCTTGCAAATAAGCGTTATACACAAATCCCATTCCGTATTCCTGTATTAGTTCCATGTTTTTGCGTTTCTTCGTGGATTCAGAACATGCTTCATATGGTTTCGTGGGCCTGCCACGATCTCCAGATGTATTCGATGCAGTTTCTTCAGACGTAGAAGTAGAAGTGCCACAAGAATCCAATTTCACTTTAAATTCACCATCCAACCAAGTCCAGTTGTTATTTTCAAAACGATCTCTTTTTCTTTGTGCGTTTGCCCATCGTTGTCTACATGGCGTGGCCAAACTTTTTTGAATACTGTTTACTACAGTACTAATTTCTGATGCCGATAAATTAAAATTGACCATTAAATACTGTTCAATTTCAGAAGTAGTTTTCTCGTTAATAATTAAAGTACACAAGTCACGTCTACTGCAAACAAATTCACTCATGTTGCACAGTAATTTCGTTTATGTTATGTATGTAAAAGTTGTATGACGAATCAAAGGATCCAATCACTTTAATGGTAATGCAATAGTTGGATGGTCTTTTTATAGTACTCCAAAATTAGTGTCTAGCGCAAAACCACAATGACCTAATTAAATTAATTGCAACCATACAATAAATGCAACCATCATTGTTATCAGTTAATCAATATAGATATATAATACAGATATTTTTATCATTTTAATGGTTAAAAGATGACCGCAAGATAATTTCTTATCAGAGGGTACCTATTTTGAATATTTTTTTAAAATTAATTCTTTGGCGCGTAACCTAGTCATTTGTCAAATAAAATACTTATTCATCATTATTACTCAACAGTTCATAGAATAAGAAATAATATTTATTAATTCCCAAATATTGAAAATTTTCCTTGTCTAATATTTTTTGCTCTAAATTAAAATGGCGCAAATATGCGCAAGTTTTTATTTTTTCTTCTCAATATTGAATAGTTTACGAACCTTTAGCAATAATTTACTCAACTTCGGCAGCCTTCGGCAACAGAGAAAACTCCAATTGAAAATAATAAAATGTTTAAAATGACTTCTCTCACGAATTTTTTTTTAACATTTAATTTCTCAATGAAAGTCAAATATTAATTGCAGCATTATAAATTAGAGATCTTGAGCTTTCCAAAAACATATAATCTTGCTATAGTTTCTATAGCAACATGAGCAGAAATTGACGTCGAACTGTCACCATGCATAGTTTGAAAAACATGAAATTATCGAACATTTTGTTTGAAAATAATTTTAGGTAATTTCAACTAAATTGAAAAATATAAAAGCCTTCCTGCCGATAAGCTGGTCTATTCTACTAGGTAAAACCATCGACAGTTCCTTAAAATTACGAGTTTCACCATAACCATTTTCGATATGCTCTTATATGGAGGGTTCCCACTGTGTAGCGCCTTAATAATCTCACCGAGAAATGTTCTAAAAGTGCCTAGAGCGTCGGTGGCACAGTGGCTAGGATACCGGACTCCCATGCGGGTGGTCCGTGTTCGAAACCGTGCAGTGCCATGTACCGAAGACTTACGTACATTTACCGACTGCTCTTACAGTGAAGGAAAACATCGTGAGGAAACCTGCACACTGAGTTTCCAGTGTGTAAAATGGGGTAGGCACAAAAGATCCTCAAGGGTCGAAGCGCCGCTGGTCCCCCCCATCATAAGATAAGATAAGATAATCTAATAAACCGTCCCGAGTCGCACCCGGCGGGAAGGTGCCCATCACGCTGGCAGCGTTTCCACGCTGAATAGCCAGCGAGATGCGCTGCACCAGGTGCGACTCGGCGCGGGGGTCACCTGAGCGCTCTCTCAGTCGCCGGCCCAAACCTCGGACAAAAACCTTGGCCTCCGTGCCAGTTAGTTGACTCGAAAGATATTAATAATATTTCGCCCAAATTAACGACCACGGTCGGCAGTTAAGAGACTGCTATGGGGTGTTCTTATGTAAAAAAATTATATATATTTTGAAAATTAAGCGCTTATTACATTTGACTGAATTCAGTTTAATTATAAAAATGCTTTGGGGAAGAATGCACTCACCCTC
The DNA here is from genome assembly GCA_947369225.1 of Hofmannophila pseudospretella. NCBI lineage: Eukaryota > Metazoa > Arthropoda > Insecta > Lepidoptera > Oecophoridae > Hofmannophila > Hofmannophila pseudospretella. The sequence continues at coordinate 2,055,639 of OX376321.1, read as the reverse complement.
GGATGCGTCCTTAGTGGAACTGAATTCAATCAAGTGTAAATACATTTAGTATGGTTAGCCTGCGATATACAGCTTGAAAACTAATTAGTCGACTGAATTCATCATATGTGTGTGGTATATTTTACAATCATGCTGTTGTACTGTCGCCAAAAATTAAAGCACGACGCGTAATCCTCGCAATGGGTGACTCACAGCGCCACTGACGAATCATAAAGTTCAAATCCTGATCACGGCACCACTTGTAACCATCCCATCTTCCCCAGATGCGAGGTATGCGAGAAGCGGTTCATCACGCGCCAGAAGCTGACGGAGCACCACAACGTGCACACGGGCCGCGCGCCCGTCAAGTGCACCGTCTGCGACGACACCTTCCGGAGATACTCCAACATGGTGCAGCATAGGTGAGGTTTAGGACATTATTATAGGTATGCGAGAAGCGATTCATGCGATGCGCCAGAATGTTGACGGAGCACCACAACGTGCAAAGATCCGAAACCAACAACTTACAACCTTGGGATCTTCAAGGCCAGAGTGAATAGGCATTTACTGGACCCGCATGCTCCATCGTCGACCTCATCGTCGCTTACCATAGGCGAGATCGAGGTTAAATGCGGGTTTAGTAGTCAATAAAAAATCAAAAATCAGGTGAGCATAGGACTTTACCGAAATGAGCATGGTCCAAAAGTGATACTACAAGTTAAGCAATGTTGGGCGCGGTCAGAACCAGGATGGTTGACCGACCGGCCCATTTTGATCTGAGCCCCTCTTCCCCTCGGAGGCACGTTAGGCTGTCGGTCCCATCTGCTGTCCGTTAGCAGTTGTCAGGCCATGTCAGAGGCCTTATGTCGGCCTGAACAACTCTGTGTATAGATTGGCCACTAACCACACAAGGAAGATAACATCGAAATTAAACTACACGCAATCCTTGGTGTATTAGATGAATGTGTCGCCAGCAGTGTAGTTTTGAAACGAATCAATCAATCATTTATTCGTGAACATAGGTAATAATAAGTAAGTGTACAGTTTAAATGAGTAGGTATCACTATGCTCCGTCGTTTGACATACAAATATTTACAATAAATTGTTAATTGTCAATATTATATAAATTATTAAAATTAAATTAAACAGCTGACTAGTAGTAGTAGTATTAATAGTAAGTAGTAGTAGTCGTAGTATTAATAGTAGGTGATGTTTCCGTAGCGACCACGGAACACGCGAAATTCGTAGGTTTCACATTTGACAGTGGTCTTCAATGGCAGTCACATATTGACACTCTTTGCGCCAAACTGAATTCTGCCTATTACGCAGTGTCACGCCTCACATCAACTCTATCTAGACAGAACATATTGATGGCCTACTTTGGTTACTTTCATTCCCTCCTAACATACGGCATAGACTTATGGGGTCGGGCGGCAGATAGGGACCGTCCGTTCATAATTCAGAAAAGAGTAGTTCGAAGAATGGCGCGTGTCCCCGAGGATACACCGGCTCGTGATCTATTCATCGATTTTCAAATCCTCACTGTACCATCGCTCTACATACTTGAGATAGGTGAATATGTCAGAAAAAATATAAGAGAGTATCCTACTAAGAAATGGGTTGGCAAGAGACTGACAAAAGTGAGGCAGCAGGATCTCGAACTGATTGACAGTAGACTGCTGAAGACCCAGCTGTCCACGCACGTCGCTGGTCCGCGAATTTACAACAAAATACCAGCTCCTATCCGAGACACTGAAACGTACAACAGTTTCGTTATTGAATTTAAAAAATGGTTGATCCAAAAGGCCTATTACTCTGTCAACGAGTTCCTTGACGAACGATGTTTGAAACTGTAGGTTTATATTCTGCAATACTTTTTTATTTTATTTTAGTTTTTAAACTTGTTGACATTATACTTACATTAAGTAAGACATTTTACTATTATTGATCATGACATGCTAACATTTTATTATTTATTTTTTGACAATGTATGATCATTACTGAAATAAATGAATAGGAATATGAATATAAGTAATAGTAGTCGTAGTATTAATTCTATAAACACAAAGAAATGCAAAGTTACCACTTTGATTACTTTTAAAAATTTAAGCTAGATACCTGAATACATTATATAATATTATCAGTTACAGGTTCACAAGTCTATAACTCTTTTCTATAACGTTATGTTATTATAACGTTTTCCATAATGATTGCACACGTACTACCTCTTTCTCGAAATAATTTCCTCTGCCCAAAGGTTGCCTGGAAGAGATCGCTCTTAGCGATAAGGCCGCTTAAATTGTACTTCACTATTTCCTTTTCTATCTTTTGTTTGTTGTTTTCTATTTGTGCGATGAAGTGTATTTTATTTTTACCTTTTTTCGGCACCATTCAAAGAAATCTTGCTAATTTAAAACGAAAAAAAACCTAGCTCTTTTGTACTCTTAAAACATTGGCTATTACTAAACAACAATGCTTGTAATTACAAGTCTAAAGTGTCAACATTCATAAAAAAATCCTTACAAAATAGCTTTGAGATTGCTAGGTAGAGATTGGCCGTCGCCTCGCTCCGGGTCGTACCTGGTGCAGAGGTTGGCCGTAGCGATACAGCGCGGTAACGCCGCGAGCGTTATGGACACCTTTGCACCGGGGACGACAAGGGGCGGGCTGTTTGATTGACGATAATTATTTCATTATTGGAAAATTATTATTATTATATGACATGTAAATTAATTTTATGAATAAATGTTGCTATTTTAGAATAGTAATTACAATGATTGTTGTTTATTTATTTATGTATTATTTAAACTTTATTGTACAACAATAGACTTAATAAAAACAATTAAAATGAGACATTTTACAAAGGGTGAACTTATCTCTAAAAGAGATTTCTTCCAGCAAACCCGCGAAAGTGAAAGTAGCGTTATAATTTAGATGCGTTATTTTTATTTTTGTTTCTTGAAATAAGGCCTAGTTTTACAGAATTAGGAGATAATCCTGCAATGTTTTACCACTAGAGGCGCCACTAACACAGTTAAAAAAGAACATTCAGAAATACGACGTACGTGTATGACTGAAAGATGATTTTATTCTAAACATAACATACCCTAAATTTATTGCTTTCAATGACAATAATTTGATAAATAAATAATGATTATTTTGATTGATGTTGTATGATTTTACAAGAAATTATCACATAAAGCCAAATATCAACATGTAGATACGTACCTTTCCACCGAATTCCTTCAGACTCGCGCCACGCTGTTTTAACAGATTTTTTAGGTTTGCTATTTTGAAATGGCCATATGATGCCATGATATCATCACAATTTTACTATAGCTTTGAGAAATTAAATTAATCCAATTAACGAGAAATTTGTGATATCTTCAAAAATGACGTTTCGTTTTGCTTTTCTGTTTACGGAGCGTGCTCGTGGCTCCATCTACGGAACGCTTTGCGTTTTATCTCCTATTGCACCGCACGAGGTAGAAGGCTAAACTGCTGACTTTATTATCCACAGAGACCGCCACCACTTCCAGAAGAAGTCCAAGATCCGCGACTACGTGTGCCAATGCGGGGCCGTGTTCCACTCTCGTGCCAAACTCCTATGGCACAAGGAGACGCACGAGGACCGCCCCAAGGCGTGCCTCTACTGCAGCGACAAGTTCGTGCACGCGGCGTCACTAACCCGCCACGTGCGACGTTCGCACAATGAATATTACCTCTCCGAACGCACCAAAGGCAAGGCTGAGAACGTGCCGTGCCCCGTCTGCAAGCAGGTTGGTACTGTTCTTCTCTTCTTCCTTTCCAGGCCGTATCCACTGCTGGATGTAGAGCCTTATGAGTACATTATTACAACGTCATTCTTTTTTACTCTACCACCGCTTCGTAAGGTGCTATAGTTGAAAGGAAAGAAGCGGCGCAAGAAACTTTCAGCAGCACATCGTTTGAAATAAATATATCTTACAATAATTATGAATACAATCATATACACAATGTGCAGAGCTGGAGCTGAATTTAGGACCAAGCCTCTTTATCATTTAAATAATCATTTATTTTATAATAACCCTTATTATATATACATATATATATAGTCAGTCTTATATATTTCCGGCACATGAGGCAATCCATCTTAGTCCTCAAGGTTAGCGGCGCATCAAAAACCCTCCAACATTAATACAGTGAGGTGAGATGTCTATGGGCGACGGTGACCACTTACCATCAGGTGGCCCGTTTGCTCGTCTGCTCTCCTTATTTAATAAAATATGTGTCTTAAATTTTTCTCTGTAATTTATTACAGTATTACGTATATTATTATAAAATCGTACACAGTGACTCATAAATTATGTGTTAACTTGACTGCAAGTTTGTTTTTGTTTTTAATGAGTGACACGCCAGAATTGTTGTCTGTGTGTTCTTCTCATCAGTTTATGAACGTCCCTAATATAACTCCCCTTGTATAAGAAAAGTACATAATGCACCAAGAGGACCCAGTGCTAATTTGTGGATTTCCCTGTGGTAGAATGCCCCTATTCGCTGCTCGCTGCCGTCGAGTTTAGGCCGGTTTACATTTAGCCAAGTACAGTATGTGCAGTGACCAAATTTAAACGGCCTTTAGTATTATCATTCAAATCAAATCAAATACATACAGAGTTCTTAAATTATAATATAGTATCACTACTTTCTACCACATGGTGTAGCATACAAATACTCGATAGAACCTTATAAATAGAAAAAAAAAGAAAGTTAAATATTTAATAACCACAATGGTACCAAATCAATTTAATATAATATTCAAATTCAATTTTATGTCAATTTCATATTTAACCTTATTTACTACATTACATAAACGAAAGTCAACCTTAGTTATATTACGGATTTGTCTTCTACGTATTCTTTTATGTCGTAGTAGCATTTCTGTTTAAGAATATTTGTTACTTTTTGTCTAAATTCTCCATAAGTCACATTTTTTAATGTTTCCGGTAGCTTATTAAATAATTTTATTAACATGTAATACACACTTTTCTGAAATAGGGCACACTTTGGAGAGGGCAGTGCAAGTTCATTTTTATTGCGAAGATTTCTAGTGTGTTGAATTTTTTTGTGGAAAGCGATCATAATGTTTTTTTTTCATTCACTAATAAACTCCTCGTTCTCAGGTGTACCTCCGAACGAACCTCCGCGCGCACCTACAAACGCACAGCGGCAAGCGCCCCTACCTCTGCATCATCTGCAACAAGGCTTTCACCACCAAATGGAACCTCAAGCTCCACCGGTGGACCCACATGAGTCGCTCAGCAAAACCCTTCAAATGTTCCCTCTGCAAGGGAGCCTTCATCCGCCACACAGAATACATAGCTCACATGAACGCCCACAAATCTGTACGTCCGTACACTTGTAACTACTGCGGATGTCAGTTCATAAGGAAGTATAACTGCCAGAGGCACGTTCGAGAACACGAAATGGCGAAGAAATACGTCTGTAAGGTACCAGAATGTGGTAAGTCCTTTCACAGGAGCTATTACTTGTCCGAGCATATGAAGGTGCACAGTGGGGCAAGACCGTTTTCCTGCTCGATTTGCGGGAAGACTTCGAGTAACAAGTCGAACCATAATAAGCATGTGAAAATTCACCATGCGCGGGAGCCGATCGCTACGGAGGCGTAGGTTTATGGCGTTGCGGTGTGGGCGATGCTTTATGTTAAATTGAAGGGTTGTGAATATGAATGTTTAGTAAAGAGATTGGCGTACGGCGAAGGTAGGGGGTTCAAGCAAAGGCATATTGTAAAAACCTGTGTTGAGTATACCATATACATTGGTACCGATTCTGGAGTGTCACTCGCTAAACGAAATGTCACTAACTCTTTATGCCCTGATACGAGTGAAAGCCGCTAAGTGATAAATGTGACTTGAGAAATGACAAAAAAACACGTCACATTGGTTTATTAATGTTTCTGGAATTCTAGAAAACTCCAGAAATTTCCAAAGAAGAAATCCAGAAAACACTAGGAAATCAAAGTGGCACGTTTTTTGCCGTTTTCACGGAAATATTGTTTTCCACTTAGCGGCCTTTTTTCGTATCAGTGCAGTATAGTATTTATACAATTAATATGAGCGTGACATTTCTATTAGCTTGATATTTAGCGACCACGCCAGAATCGATGCCATAAAATTATAAACTAAGTGTTTATGCTAATATTGATGTAATAACCGAAATTATAATTATAAAAATACGATTTGTTGTTAAAATATTCACTAAATTACGGGCCAGTCGTTAGTTCTTAGGTTTTACAGAATCCTTCACTGAAAAAGACTGTGTGAGTTGAGTTTATGATAACATAACTAAATAACTTATGTTATATAATATGTTAATAACTAAGTTACTTAGTTATTTTTCAGTTTCTGTCTGGTATGAGGCGAACAAGTGGATACGTGTAGTGTTCAGCAGGGGCTAGATTCTATCTCACGATCCTGGTTTAAGTCAAAAGACAGTCATTATTTTTATTGCATCTTTCGTAGTAGTCGAACGATCTAGATCGTAACCAGATCCCACCTTCAACCTACAAGAACACCTCGTTCGTAGGTTAATAGTGTGTATAAAAAATTCTTCCTATTCTTAATGGCTACCTACATTGCGCACGTAAATCTATTCAGTTATATTCAAATCTAAAATCTTTTTCGGGTCTTGAACCCGTCAGAGTGAATAGGCATTTACTGGACCCGCATGCTCCATCGTCGACCTCATCGTCGCTTACCATCAGGCGAGATCGAGGTCAAATGCGGGTTTAGTAGTCAATAAAAAAAGGGCGAGCGGGAAGCACCACCTCCCGCTCGCCGCACGGTCGCTCCACGATTTTGTTTTCATATTGAGATTATGTTACATTAGTAGACGCCCCTGATTCTGACCGCGCCTTTCCTTAACTTATCATGTTCTGACCATGCACGCACGTGGGCTAGGAGGCCCTCGACTGATATCAAGAGTCAGAACTGAACTGTCTGGTTTATCTATAATAGTGAAATAGATATAGGTATTACGATGCCTACGTCACCACTTCGTGTTTAAGAGTACATAGAGTACGAAGACTTTCAAGGTTATTCGCAGAGCTAAGTGTGTGACTGCGTTTCGCGGAGATCGTGTTAAAATATGTTCCAAAACGGGTAATTCTCATTGCCTGGTAGTTGAAATAGTGCCGGTTCCAAAATCGTTTCGAGCAATGAGTGCTTTTTGTCGGGTTATTACCGGTTAAAGAACTCGTAGCCTAGTTGCGAGCACGGTCCGAAAGTGATCGTGCAGGTTAAGCGATGTTGGCGCGGTCGGTACCTAGATGGGTGACCGCTAGTGGCATCCTCCGTGCCTCGGAAAGCACGTTAAGCCGTCGGTCCCGGTTGTTGTCGTTCGACAGCAGTCGTTAAACCATGTCAGATGCCTACGGGCGGCCTGAACAACTCTGACAAATAGGTTGGCCACTAACCATACGATAAGCAAGCGACCGGTTCCAAAAAACTAACTTTACTTATTTAGCAGTTATTACCCGACAATGCGAAAGCGGTTTTAGAACATACCTACATACAAGGCGTTAGTGTATACTTCAAGAGGTATAATGTGAACAAGATTCCCGACTAAGATTGTAAAATCGCATTTAAATTGCGTTTTTGATTTGAGGTCGCTCTCTTCACCAAAAGAAATCTCTTCTCTTCTTCTCTTCGTTTTTTTAGGAACGCTGAAATTTTGGTCCGAAATATGTTTTGTGTATGTTTAGACAATTATTAATAATGGGTACTTTCATCACATAAAGTATGCCTAACTACAGTACACCTTGACTGGCGCTGCTAGCACGAATTTGCAAATATATAATTAGAAATATTCCTATCACGTTCACTATACACACAAAAACAAGTGTAAATGTAAAAGAACATAACAATCATTCGACTTTTATCAGAGCCATAAGCGCCCCTTGTATGAAAGTACAGTCGACCACAGGTCCACCTACCCATAACGTCAAAATTTGAAAATCTGACATATATCATTGACATCATATCTGGATCAGATTTTTTTCTCGAAGGACCCCTTTTGTTTCGTCTTTATTCGCAACTGTCAAAGCTATTGTCTCGTCTAAATGTCAAAGTCCTCGTCAGACAGTCATAGTCTATGCGAAGGAGCTTGGACGCCACGATAATCACGCATAAGGTTGGTTGAGGTTTAATCGAAGATTTTTGACACACGGTATTCTTACATAAGCTTTGTACTTAAGCTATAATAGTTGGGCCCTAGGTCTTTGAGGAGGATTTTTCTAATTGAACCAAGTACTCACAATAAGTTGAACTAACGTAGATTTTTTATTAGACGGACTAAACTGACAAGTGCTAATGTCACTTTGTAAAATAATGTTGCCATGATTAGACTTAATTAATATACTGTTTCACAGGTAATTACGACCGGTTTCGTTTACACATCGTCAGGTATTATAAATAAAAGGTTATTATAAACAAATACCTGAAGATATGTAAACGAAACCGGTCGTAATTAATAAAATACAGTAAAAGCCCGTGAAACAGTATATTATTTAAGTCTAATCATGTACTAAAAGTTTCACCGAGTACCAACAACCGCAAGTATTAACCATTTAATGTAATCGTGATTCGTTCAGTTCAATTGTGAATCAGTTCTCTTAGTTTACCTAGAATATGGATTTCGCTATACAAAGTGAGGCTCAGCGATTTATCTTTTTTAAAATCACGACATTACAGAAGAAAATAAAACATACTTTTATTGGTGAACTGTTGGTCAGTGATTGAACTCGATCTTTGGTCACAACACTATTTTTATTTCATCAAAAACTGGCAACACAGGAAACGACAGTTTAGTCCGTCTAATAAAAAAATACTACTTTAAGTTTATATAGTCAGTTTCCACAGAGGTTTCTAAATAAACCTATCTTTAACTGATCGTGGCTACTGCAGAAACTGGTTCGCAAATTCGCCTCCAGTCAGTACGTATCCCCGATCCCCTGAAGATAGCCTATCTCCGTCACATACATCAGCTCGTGGTCGACTGTACGCAGGCTCAAGCCCCACGCGCCCACGCGCCCACGCATTAATCTTGTGGAATTGTATCACGCACGTTACAAGTTACTCACTTAGCGACGTGATTAGCCTTAGGGAATTTTTAGAGTCACGCGGTTTTATCACATGCGCGCACGCATTTGTTAAGTTTACTCAGCGGGCACATGCATGCCCCGATAGCAGTGTGGCGCCACTACGAATAGTTCATTGAACTCGCTGACAGATGTCGCTGTTCGTCCGAAGCACACTGCCTACATAGAATCCGTATTTCCATACAAATATAGAACGCGGTATCGATGATTTCATTAGACTTCGCCTATATAAGGTCCTTTTTTATTAGTAGCAAATATTTGGAGGGCGATATGTGCTTGTCATATGTACCAAAAATTTGTTGAAAAAATAACCCTGTTGTATGAATTTTTTTCATTTTAAAGTGAAGTAAGTACATTAAAATACACTTTATTGCACAAATAGAAAACAACAAACAAAAGATAGAAAAGGAAATAGTGAAGTACAATTTAGGCGGCCTTATCGCTAAGAGCGATCTCTTCTCTTTAAAGTAAAATAAACCCCATTATTTTGCGCCTTGGTGGCACATACACTCATACATGTCGTTATGAATGAGACGAGTTTCATTCATACTTCTTATTTCAGTGTTAGAATAGAAATAAATCATTCGTTTGTATGAATTTTCAAACAACAATTTTGGTGTTTTTGTCGAAAAATTAACAAGTAAAAAAAAATTTTTTTTTTGCACTATCTTTGTAGTTATGTTATAACATAACCTAGATGGCGCTGAGCGCAGAATAGCGCGCGTAGTAGTTTTGTGCCCTCTATAATGTGACCTGTCCGGAGTGGAAACGGTTAGATGAAACCTGCAATGTGAAATATACCAATGAGTTTTTTCGGAATTTTTTTGAAGTCGCCCTTACTGAAGTAATGTAGGCGGCCAATTATTAATATATAATACAAGTTAACATCCATCATATTTCCTTTCCATCAATCCGCCGGGCTTAGAGGAGGCGGTCTACGCCATTACATATTTGCCGCTAATAAAATAGGACCCAATATACGAGTTCCATTGAAAGACCAGCACTACTAGCCTCCAGGCACACTATCCCGCCTGGTGGAAGAACTTCCCTTTTCAAATTCATATCAATTGATTGACGTAATGTTTTCCATGTCCGCCCATAGTGTTTTATAGCAGTCCATCGAGTCTCCAGTCTAAAATATAACAGCATTAGACGAATTTGGGCCCACGGTTTCACCTCCAACCCCATACGCAAAATAGGCGCTGAAGACCTCGAGTTGCGGAAACCAGCCTGTTATTACATTCACCTCCAACCAAACAGTGTAATTGATAGTTCTAGAACTGCATCTTTCATTAGGGATGAAGTCGTGTGGAGCTAGAGACCAAAAGCGCCATACTAACAGCTGTGATTCCGTTTTGTTTCACCAGCAACCAAACAATGCTCCTGTCCCACATGACTTAGGATGTTTGTTCCATAATAAAAACTGATGTTCTAGGCAAGATATATCAAGACACTATGTTTGATTGAAGGCGAAAACAAAATTAGGCTGAAGCTGTATGTAATCAGTTCAATCTCTTTTGTAATTATATGATGCGAGCAAACGTAAACGCGCTCGACTCTGAAAACACCCTAAGGCCCGCTTGCGCGAAAATTTAACCCTAGGTTAACTCGCGAATTGTCTATGATTTTAATACAAAATTGACATCGGGTTCCAGTTAACGGTTCGCGCAAGACGGCCTAAGTTTAAGAAAAATAAAGCGTCGCCCACAAACCGTGTAATATGAAATGTAAATACCTAGTTAAATTTCGAATTGAACCGTGTAAATACAGGACCAAGTGTGTAAATTGAAGTGTATAGATAAAGAAAGCATTTTACAGTAATAATATAAACTAATAACAAATTAAATAGGCGTGGCATGACATAATGTATACTGTTTGAGCACAAAGGTCTTTTAGATCTCTGTGTTTATTTTTACATTTGCATTTTATCTGGCATTGGAATTATTTTACTTCGACCTATCTAGGTTTTATCGCAAAATATGTTTTGTTATCTTGATTGGGGTACAAAGGCTTCCGACGGATGTGAGTAACTAAACTCGAATACCTAGTGTATTCGTATGATTGTGCAGTCAGCCTTTTTTTATTTACTATTAAACTCGTAAAACTAATAGTAGAACTCAATCCCACCTGGTGGTAAGTGACGATGAGGTCGAAGAAGCACACAGGCTTAGTAAATACTGGCTCTTCTATAAGCACTGCTGAAACATCAATGCCGAAGCAAATATTACCCAGCAAGCTTATCCAGTGGCGGTAGGGATATTCCATTCCGTTCCATACACGAAAAAAAAACCACAATCACCCTTTTACTTATGAGAGTAATTGTTTGGAGTAAATAGTACAAAAGCTGCAATATATATTTCTATGGGAAACTGTCAGAATTTTTGGCACATTTCAATATCTGTCAGTGTAGCAGAAAACGTCGGGAGAAAAAGCATATCCTATATAAGTAGGTACTCAGTGCGAGTACTTGAAATATTAAAAAACTCTTTGATAAAATTAAATTACGTTTTCTATCCATAACTACTCAGAACAATCTGGTAAATCAAATGCAATAATGGCACCGATTCCGGAGTGTCACTCGCTGGATTTATAGCGCTATTACACTTGATTGAATTCAGTCAACTAATTAGTCAGCGACATAGTCGACTAATTGGACAGGCTTTGGCTGTAAATCGCTGTCTAACCGTAGATACTAAGCGCTTATAACATCTGTGAACAAAACGTCAGCCTCTTACATAATGTAAGAGCTGTAATGTAGCATATGCAGCCTGCCGGCGTCTGTATTTCCCGAAACCTACAACCTTGGGATCTTCAAGGCCGGAGTGAATAGGCGTTTACTGGACCCGCATGCTCCATCGTCGACCTCATCGTCGCTTACCATCAGGCGAGATCGAGGTCAAATGCCGGTTTAGTAGTCAATAAAAAAAAAAGAGTGATACAGATTCATTTAGTTTTAGCTTTATGGGCTTAGTAAATGCATACAGTACGATTAGTCTGCGATTTACAGCATATAAACAGAAGCCTGTCTAATTTTAGGCGACTAAATCGTAGACTGAACTCAGAATTAGAATTAGCAGGTATTTGTGCATCTCTCTCTCTCTTACAGTATAAGTTATGTCGTGTGACGAAAGTGTATAACGAGTTATAATTAGTCAAATTATTAAAGGGCTTTTCAGTATGGGTACCCCGCTTATACCAACAACGTTATCTCTTACTACGATAAATTTGTAGTACGTAATACATTTTTTTTAATTTCCTGTTTCGCTGTAGATAATTGAACAGTTTTAGAGTTCTGCGACGATTTAAATATTACTTGCCATCATCATCATTATCAGGAACAGTGGCGGATCCAGGGGGGTTTCAATATTTAAACATTTTGGGGAAATTGTTCAGACAATTTAAGGTGATCCTTTGTGTGAGCTGCATCGAGATGATGAAAGTAGGATTAGCAAGCCGTTTGCGGTCCAGCCCTAGCCTTCCAACAGATAACGTCAAAATCTATTAGGCCTAGGGCGCCTGAAACCCTAAATCAGCCCACAAGGACCCCCCCCCCCCTCAATCAATCCCTGGATCCGTCACTGATCAGCAAACTACTCTAGTCCACTGCTGGACATAGGCCTCTCAAGGCGCGCCATTGAGCCCGTTCATCGGCTCTTTTCATCCAGTCGCTGCCAGCCACCTTGCTCAGATCGTCGCTCCATCTATCAGGCGTCCAACACTACGCTCGTCTAATCATTGGCATCGATTCCGGGATGGCTGCCAAATTAAAGACTCGATATTTAATAAAAGATTTAAAGTTATATCTTCTTAACAAATGTTTCTATTCACTGCAGGAGTTTTTTGATGATAAAACCAATACTTAACTATAAAATCAATTATGTATAACTTATAATGACATTTAATTTAATTTATCTCGTTAGCATTTATTACTATTATAATTTCTTATTTTATATTGCGATGCCCTACTCAGGGTTTCATGTATGAACATATAATTTTTTTAAGACCAATTATTACACATGAAAAGCAATAAATGGTATGAGTATAAGTAAACGAAACGTCCCGCTCACTGGCACAGAATCTGGTAGGTATACGAGTAAGCGGCACAGTTTCATTAAAGTTTAGCATTAGATTTGGCGGTCACCCCAGAATCGAAGCCACTCTCCACTCCAGAATTGGTCTACCCCGACGGTTGTCGATTAGGTAGAAATACCTACTGGTTACGGTCGCGTGATCAGATTGATCGGATCAAGTGGATTTAAATTCCTTGTAGTTCGATAAAACGGATCAAGAGAACAAAAAGTCCCCATGATCCGATCGGTCGGATACTTACCTACCCATAAATGATGATCCAAAAATATTTTTTTCATAAAGTTCATCATTTGTCTATTTTTAATATACATAACCGTGCATTTTTATGACCGTAACTTACTCCTGCTTTGTAACAACTTTCGTCTTGTAAGTTTTCATATTTACGAAAAAATAAAATCCCATTTCCATACCATGGGGCGTTAGAAGTAGGGATGTTACGGAGCTTCGATTCCGACTCCGAAAGGTCGGAACTTCCGATTGATTTTACACCTCTGACTCCGACTTCGGTTCCGATAATTTTGAATCGGAGGTTATACCGAAGATTTGTGAGCAAACATATTCAAATATCAATATTTTATTAAATAGTGTAGGACTACATAAAGGAATAAGTTTTATTGCCGCAAACGTCATCATAAAAAATATTGACCAGTTCAACTATAAAAATTAAAAAACGGTTTAAAATTTGAACTTCTTCTGAACCTTTAAAACCTTCGGTTTCGACTCTGGTTCTGGTAAAACCACCTCCGTAACATCCCTAGTTAGAAGTTACAATTTGTTGGAAATTCCGTTTTTTTGGTTCAAATGAAAATAGCAAGTGTTATTACCTTATTGTTGTGTTGTTACCTTTGTAGGCCATGAAATGCACGGTGTATACAGCTTCTCAACATTAGTATAATGTATAAGGTTTACGCTAAACAGCGCGATAGCCGTGGCGGACCAATCACAGATCACAGCTTAATGATAGAGCGATGTTTGCAAGTATCTGATTGGTTATCGTAGTCAGATTACCTGTTTAACGAGTCCTTAAGTTCTTTTGATAAATTACAACTATTACCGTGAGTTACAAGAAACGTCCTTACTGTAAGGCTTTCTCAAGTCTCGTCTCATGTCTATATTTAGAGCTACTATGGCGTAGAAAGGGATGGAATGTATTTTAGTGAAGACTTAACTTTAATGACGTTTCGGGCAACTGACGCTTATTATCAAAAGGGCGATGTGTATTGCAAATGAACTATGCCTTTATATAAAAAGATTGTTTATCTTAGGTTTCTTGTAAATATTAATCTAATTTAGAATTATTTTATTTATTTTTAATTTTTGTTACTATACTACTGTGTACTTCGGTCTAAGATATTGAATTGAAATGATTTGATATGAAATTATTTTATTTAGCTCTACTTAGATAACGTTCCATAACCAGTTGGAATAATTCACATTGACAACTGTCCGTGTTCCATTACGCGTTAACAGCTGAAAATTATCAAACGTTTAATTGATATAAGCAATGGAACGTGTACAACTGTCAACGTGAATAATTTCAACTGGTTTTGGAACGCACTCTTAAAATTGAAGCATTACTAAGTAAATAAATTATCGATGTTAATCCTACATTACAGATTGACTTCGAAGTCTTGTATCTTGTATGTCTTTAGCTGCCTGTGGCTGGTATTCCGGGCAACAAAGCTCCAAACAAAATACCGAATTTTTATTTTGGAACCTCAAAACTTTTTACACGAAGTCTCTGTAAATTGTTTATTTGTCATCACTATCGCCACATTTACGCAAATTATCGAATCTGCAAAGTGTGACTTATACACGGGACCTTTACAAGAATCAAATGCATTTCGTAAAAATTAAGAAATAGACATAAATTAATGGTCAAATGTGAAACATCAAATAGCTGCTGGCAATCAAAAATCAGACGGCAGAAAGAAACGGCAATTGAGAAGTATGACGTCACTGTTCCCTGGCGCCATACAAGCATATCCTGGCTACATATAAAGGACTGTTTTGCTAAAAAGGGACAGAGCATCTCTCCAGCACTAACTTTGACCATTAATATCTCTGATGTTAGTTGAGATATCGAAAAACTAATTTTAGATTCTTCTCCAGGATGTCCATGTAAGTTGCAGTTGCAATAAAAAAATAGGTTAATACCCTATTGGAACTTTGTAGCCATTAGAGATAGAAATACAAAGTGCCACGGTGCACAATGCGATATTTATTAATCATAATGCCGTTTTTCTGCTCTGATACAGAAAATGGCAGCTGAGTGCGAAACGTGATTTTCAAAAAAGTGGCAAAAACACGTCGATTAGTTTTCTAATGTTTCTGGAATTCTATGAAATTCCAGAAAACTCCAGAAAATTTTAAAGACAAGTAGAATACACTATGTTTGAGATGTGGTGTTGGAGGAGGATGGAAAGGATAAGCTGGACAGAGAGAGTGACAAATGAAGAGGTACTGACGAGAGTAAAAGAAAAGAGAAACATCTTAAAGGCTATTGAAAATAGAAGGGGAAATATGGTGGGCCACCTTATACGACACGACGAATACATAAGAAACCTTATAGAAGGAAAAGTTGAAGGCAAGCGGGGAAGAGGAAGACCGAGGATAAGCTACTTCGATCAAATCAAAGAGAAGGCTGGCGTTGCGTCGTATAAGGAGGTCAAGGAAAGGGCCCTAGACAGGACACAGTGGCGTTTACTACACCGACAAGAGCATAGCTCTTAAATTGAAGAAGAAGAGAATACACTAGAAAACCAATTTGGCAGGTTTTATGCTATTTCTCGTAAATCATGTTTTACACTTGGCACCGTATCAGGGCAATTTTGCGAAAATGACAGATTCTCTACTTTGCCGTGGATGTGGCGAGACAAAATATCAGAAATACAAATCAATCACAAATGATTTGATTAGTTATTATAACATTTATCATTATCACTAGTGACTTAAAAACTGACTAAAATATGGAAAATTATTTAGTTACTCTAGTTTGTTTAACGCATTGACTGCCTGTCCAATTAGAAAACAAACTACAGGTGCCACTAATTAATAAAAAAGCTGTATGCCCCGAACACCAATAGTTGTTCAAAAAATTACAATACTCAGTGCCCTGAACATCTATGCTGGTCCATATTGACTACCGCTAGGTGCCGTAAACACGTATTTCATAGAAATGGAATTCCCTACTCTGAATTTCGTAACTGATAAGGACACGCAGAATGGACAGAGGCACCTAGCAGAGTACTACGTAAAACCTATGTTCAACTATTTGTGACAGCGGCATCCGAATAAAGTAAGGAAAACAACTAGAGTGGACAGAGGCAGTCAATGCGTTAAGAACTTTTAAATGTGGTTGTTATAAACCTTTTGTAAGTTTATTATTTTGTTATATTTGTTTTTTTGTTGG
Organism: Hofmannophila pseudospretella; assembly: GCA_947369225.1. Lineage (NCBI taxonomy): Eukaryota > Metazoa > Arthropoda > Insecta > Lepidoptera > Oecophoridae > Hofmannophila > Hofmannophila pseudospretella. The sequence continues at coordinate 2,039,005 of OX376321.1, read as the reverse complement.
AATTTCAAAACATATGCAATTACAACGATTTTATTGTTGAATTAGCGTTAGCGCAGACTAAGCGTAGAGCAACAACGTAGATTTTTGGCTGGTCATGTATTTAATTTTCAGTTTTAGGTATCTACGTTATTACACTTTCGTGGGTATATTTTTGAAATATCGGGAATCCAAAATAAGAAAGTACGTTTTGAGTACTTGCGTTTGAGTTTATACACAGAATACACAACAACTTTATTAATGCGTCATCCGCGGTATTCAAACGCAAGTTGGAAGTTTAAATTCACTTAGCGGCTGAGAGCATGCTCGAGCATTTTTACGACTTTAGCACACTGCAGTGATTTTGAAACGGAAACGGTCTGAACCTATAGAAGTCTATTTTTTCGGTTTTCTAGATTTTCTAGATTTCTGTGTGTTCGGACTCCGTTTCAAAATAGCTGCAGTTTGCTAAAGGCGTAACACTTAGTCTGCGCTGGCCTTTATTGTTGTTGAAAAGTTCTTATTTCATTTCAATTTGTTGGAGAATGTGCGGGTTGCAATGAATTAGTGTTGTGTATCTCGCTAGTATCGTAGGTTTGGTTTGAATCTAAAAATTCTGTAGAGGTATCGAAAAACTAATGTTACAAATTACAATGGTGTTATTGAATCGGCAAAAGATTCAGAGCCAACCTGAACGAACAACGTAGGAGACTGAACTCCTACGTTTTTGCCAGGGCCGAAGTCAAGTGTGGACTTTGGGGGTCCGGGTGTCCTCCGTAGTCGCTCCCACATTCTCTGGTAGATTGTCAAAACTCCCATATACTAAAACCTACGGCGACATTTAATTTTGCAACTGTCTTCTACAAATTCTATTCTTAGCATCAAAACTATGGATCTAACCGATCTGTTTTAATAGTTTTGTAAAAAATATTATTATTTAATTTAAACTTAAGAAATATTAATGCTGATTGTCGCGATGTTGAAGGTTTATTTCAACGTAAACAAAAAAAAATATTACAATTATATTACTCACCATAAAATCCAATTATGAAGGTTCAATTCCTTTAAGTTATACAATTTCTTATCACCCTTTTGAACGATGAATCAGTGATTCAATGATTGATTAACTATGAGTAATACTTAAATGTAGTCATCGATAGTAAAAGTTGCATAATATAACAAGAAAAAAATAAACAATTCGATATCTGCTCCGCCGATAAGTTTTAGTATGAATGGAGATAACTGAAAATCTTAACTGTTTAAAATAATCTTGCAAAGTGAATCACACCAGCTGTGTTCATCATAATGTCGTATTTCATCAATTTCTTGTATTTTACACGTAAAAACAATGATCTCGTATTTTTTTTATTAACACAAGAAACAATATCATTTTTTTTTTCTAATTATTCTTAAAATACTTTTTAAGTAGCTGTAATTTAACTCCTACGGTTATTAGACAAATTGGTTATTTATTGTATCTTTAATCAGGGACATAGTCAGGGGTCAAAATGGTGGTTCATATTAGCGGCGAAGTTTGTTACAGTAACTGTCTGGGATTAAGCGTTTGCTATCTCTATCACTTTGCGTGAGCGTGGACAAGACAGAAAATTCCTCAAGATTGTTTGTTGCAGGTATCTTTTCAAATAGTCGTCATTGGAGCTTGTGGACAATGTAAACAAACCTTTTAGTCATCTTTTCTCCAATTCGTGTAGATATTCCGTTGGGTATGGCAACTCAATTTTATTGATAAATAGACTTCCCGTCATCTTCACGCTTACGGAAACGAAAGAGATAAAAAATGTGACCAAGCTTTGAAACGAATTCAACGCGAAAAATGACCCCACGCCCTGGCAACGTCTCTGCCTGAAGCCTTGCTAGTTTACTTGTAAATATGGAAGTAAATAGTTTTATTTTGTAATACGTGGGTCGAGCACCAGCGTTCAGCGGGGTCACTGGACTGAACAGTGTGTCTGCAATAAAATTACCGTAAGGATTTACTAATGTGTTTTATTTTACCATCATCATTTCTTTGTAAGTTATAAGCAGTGATCGGATTAATGATAAAACTATTCGTGTTCTTTTCTTACAATAGCTTCAGAATTCAGTACATCAACGTTGAATAAGTGCAAAGTCACTAACTTCTACTATTGTGTTACAAGTATTTACACGTTTAAAATTAAATATTTTTTAAGTACGAGTATATGAAATGTCTGTTTCAATGAAGATATTTTAGACATATGAGACGGAAGTTTGAGGGTTGTACGAAGTACAGTGGAAGACACATCAAACTACACTCTGTGAAGTACATTCCTACTCTTATTTATGTCAGAATTCTTTTTTTCTGCCCAAGATTGGGTGCTTGTCCATTATCGGTGCCTCCACGTTACATTCATGAATTCAAACAGCGGTTTCTGGACAGCGCGTGCGCGCGTAATTCGGTTCGCAGTAGGCTAGGCGGTACCAATTTTGTGGAACCTATATCTCTCACCAAACTATGTTTGCTCTGTTACAGGGAAGATTTGGAGGTCCCTAAACTCTGTTTCGAGTTAAATATTGGTGAATTAGAAATGCATGTAGTGGATGTATCGGGGAAAGATGATTTAAAATAATCAGAGATATTAGGAAGGAGTTCAAGGAGGAGGTTAGTCATTTTTAAGATATTTTCATCCATAAAATTTGCGGCACCGTGCCTGTGCCTTTTTTTACAATATTTGGGTGTAAGAAAGTTATCGGAGTGGCCATGACTCCCCCCCCCCCCCCCCCACTCTCTTCCCTTATCGTCTCAGAACCGTCACGCCCCCGCGAAGCTGTAGGTATCAGTTTGCTTATCCACTATCACAGCAGACAAATAACTTGTGATATATATTTTCCGCATGACTGTTATAATTAGAGGTCGGTGGCAGAGCCGACCATCAATTTGTAGCCCCCCACCGATCGAGGGAGGTTATAAGTTTGACACGTTTGTCTGTCGGTCTGTTTGTCTGTTAACTTAACAACGGTCCGATTTGGACCCGGTTTTTTTATGAGAGTGTTCTTGTTCTGACAAAAATTTGAACAGTGGTTTCCAAGATCTTGGAGTATCTTTGATGTCAGATGGGATCTCTGGAACGGTAATAGCTAGATGGTTCGAATTTGAACTCAAATATTCAGGTTCATGGTGCGTTCCCGACGTCTGAAACCTTGACTTTTCTGGTCATCACTATCTAATGATGAAGTGAACAGTAAGCGAACTTCAATTTCACAGTATGAAACTTGAAGAATTTGATGATTATCAGCCTGCCGAAACCATAATAGTTAGATGGGTACTTCTCGAACTAAAGTTGTAGGGAATCCCGAGATATTTCAAGAGAAAAACTAATTTAAATAAAGCGGTAAAAAAAAAGATTTGTGTATAGAGGGATTTTAAGAGAGCCATAGGTACTAATTCAAATTTCGAAGACTTCAAGGATCCTCAAAATACTCTGAATCGAAGACTCAGGTCCGAAAACAACGTTAGTAACGTACTTACAATTGTAAGCCTAGAAAATTTGACGCTTTTCGGGTCTTCGTTTCTTAGTATTTTGGTAAAAGATCCTTTCAGTCTTCGAAAGTACACCGCAGAGTATGGGAAAAAATGCCGGTGAAAAAATGTAAATAAAATATATGTTACGTGTTTTGATGCATATAACAAAATACTACAAAAGTAAAAACTTTCTGTTTAGTTTTCGAGAAAAAAATGATAAGTGAAAATTCATCTGAAATCAGTTTTCATACAAAATTGTTTGGAGACAAAATAATCTGAGTACGGCCCTGGTTGCCGGAGAATTTCATTGCGATTATACCGCCATGTTATTAAACATAGACCGGTGTAATTTTTTCCGTTAATTTTTATTTATTTTTAGCTGCCTTTGCAATAATAAATCTCCTTACGTCAATGTAGGTTAGGTCGCGACTGAGAGTGTAGCGGAGCGGGAGCGGATTCTTGAGTTTCACGTGGAGATTTTTAGCCTTAATTCCCTCCCCCAAAACCGCAAACTGCTCTACACTGAAGCCTACCCCTAATGTATGTTTTCTGTGGGTAACTGAAGCTGAAACCTAGAATTCAGTGTATTTAGGTATTTTGACCTTAATCTCCTCCCGCGAAGCGCTGTATACAGCGGAGATATCTGTTCGGAAATATATATCCGAACCGAATGTAATGCCCGTGGATGGCTGAACATTTTTTTAAAGTTTCTCCCCAGGGTTATATCCGCCGGAGGGGGAGGAGTGTATTAATTATCAAGTACAATTATCTTTCGCTAACGGTACGTCCGACAATTATACAATGTTTAATGATAACTAAGGGATGGTACATGATTACAGTTAAAACTAATTACACAACAAATTAAATAACAAGACAAGAAAGGTATAAATTTAAGTTAAATTAGATTGCAAATTACAAAGTGTCAAAGTAGACTTGAAGCGTGATAAACTTAGTGTAAGTTAGTGTGAGTACGAAGTAATGGTTCAAAATTGTAAGATTATGTTGTTACATAAAGAAAGCAGAGTAAAATGTATGGCTAAACAATGGTAGGTACACACCGTGGCTGAACATTAGATTAAAATATAATCCCTAATATTATTGTCAAAAATCTGCGGACTCGGCAGTGTCCCCGCCAAGTCGAGCCAAAATAGCGGGCCATATTGCCGTACCACCTTTTCCCGAATTAAAGTTATTCCCTATCATAGTAGCGCAAAACAGATCACAGGGTGATTGTCCTCGGTAGAACAAGAGTTTGTAACGTAGCTGCCCTAGTCTGCTTACAGAATATCTTCAGTTGAAAAGGTTATCACGTTTTCCGTAGATTGGTTATGTGTTACATTGTTATTTATTGTACCTACTCAGTTAATTGTTATCTGTAGGTTTATTTATTTATATTTTGTGTTTGACCTCAGTCTCATCAGGTGGTTGATTGACAGGCATTCCAATAGGAGATAATCCTGCAATGTTTTACCACTAGAGGCGCCACTAACACAATGGTACGTAGCCAATCAACATGTAGATACGTTCCTTTCCACCAAATCTTTTTTGACCCTTTAAACTTTAAACGATGAGAAATTTGTTATATCTTCAAAAGTGACGTTTCGTTTTGCTTTTCTGTTTACGGAGTGTGCTAGTGACTCCAACTACGCAATGCTTTCCATTCATAGTCTTCGAACATGTCATTTTATGGTAATGGGGACATTATTGGTCACGCTTGTATCGGAACCTTGCACTTTGTGCTTAAAGCAAGCCACTTTACACAGATGTTCCTTGGGTCAATCTAAGCTGATTTACCCGGTAGCCACCGGTGAAGTTCTAGCAGGGGGGAGGAGGAGTGGTCAAAGAGCGCCTCCGCCGCGTTCCCGGTTAAAAATCATTCCGTTATTATTTTAGTTACTAGGTCGTGTTTGATGTCGTTTTCGTATAAATTAAGGATAAGGAATTCATTTTCGGTATTAGTTTGTTATCGTTCCATAGCAAAAATCCGATAAATGATACATAAGTAATAAAATACTGTCAATATTTTTCATTAATCGTCGGCTACAAAAAATAAGCCCGGGGAAGAAAGTTCAGTAGTGTTTTTTTTGTTAGGTACAACCTGTATAATACCAAAGACTATTAAGTTAATTAATAGATAGGTAGGTATACAGGGTGTAACATTAAGAACGGTCAGTATGGGAAAGTCTGAAACTATAAGACATACGAACATCTGTTCTTAGGAACCATGTCATCAATTTTAGTAACAAGAAACACTGTATTCATACATTTAAAAAAAAACCTGTACTCAGCCTGGGAATCGAACCCGGTTGTTTTGAAAAAAATATCCAACATTATTTCTGTTTAGATATCGATTGTGTAGGTCTTAAGGAATAAATGTTAGTATGAAACGTGATGTTTAAAATTAATAAAACGCATTGTTTCCATATCTTTTAATTTATTTTAGACTAGACTATTTCTTGTGGGGTTACGTTAAGGATGAAGTGTACAAAACAAGCTACGACACAATTGAAGACCAGCAGCCATAGAGACAATTTTAACGCAAATTCACCACCTGAAGATACAAAAATCAATAGTAAGATTACCTAAACGAGTTGAATGTTGTATTTTACAAAATGGTAGTCATTTCGAACACCTACTAAAATAAATTAAAAGATATGGAAACAATGCGTTTTATTAATTTTAAACATCACGTTTCATACTAACATTTATTCCTTAAGACCTACACAGTCGATATCTAAACAGAAATAGTGTTGGATATTTTTTAAAACAACCGGGTTCGATTCCCAGGCTGAGTAAGGGAGGTGGGGGCACAATCGCCCCCGTAAGATTCAATTAATTAAACTGTTAATAAATTTTAATAATTATCGAAATGAAAGTCTTTATTCTACTACTGCAATAATTAGTCTTTATTTAAGTAATTATCTTAACATTTTAAAACAGCATAGGAAAAAGATACGATATTTTTTTTAAAATTGGGGAAAAGAACGGTTTTGCCCCCACATTGGGGCACAATCGACCCAGCTTATTTTAATGGGGGCATAACCGTTTACTCACAAAAATCGCCGTTTTCGTGAGCCCATACAGAACATCCCGTGCATTTAAATGACAACAACATTATTTTCACGAGCTTTGTTGATGAAAGCCAGGTTCTTCAGGTTCAGGAGTGGCCATCTAATAACAAAAGTACTGGCTTTTCCTTTGTAGGTTTTGCATGTGTTAGAAAATGATCAAACCTCTCAAAAATATATCTGATTGCATGTAACCACTTTGGTGATACGCAGCCACTGAACCTGGTGGCGCTTTTTCTAGAAGATTTATATTTTTCGGAGCTCTGACTCGGGGAAAAACGAAAAGCGGCGGTATGTAGTGGCCAGAAGCGCTGACACAAATTTCAAATGTGATCGACTTTCCTCGTTCTCCTGATGTCAAAGAACCAATCTGCGCTTTTCCTTTTCTAGCCAGTACTTTCGATATTTTTTTCGGTACCGTTGAAATACCTGTCTCATCGACATTGAATATTCGGTCGGGGGTGAACTGATATTTGTCCATCGATTCTGTCAATAAGTCAAAAAAATTATTCACGGACACTTTATTAAAGCCCATGGCTCTGGCTCCAGAAGTTCCTTCTGGTGTACGTAGGCTTATAATCGGATTTCTATTCAGAAAATTTGCAACCCATTTGTATCCAGCCATACCGGTCTCTTTATCAAAGTTATGCTTAATGTTATTCTTTTCTGCCAACTGAAATGCAATTTCTCGCAAATCTTTAATTGCAATGGGAAACAGTCGGCTTTCAAGTTGAAGGATATGGTCTACCATACTTTGTTCTTGTTCTTTTGTGAATACGGTTTTGAAGTTGCCTAATCCTTTCTCTCCGCTGTTTTCAATTTCCTTAACTCCATCTCTAACTTTTTTTACCCTATCTCTGAGAGTGCTGGTAGGCACATTATAATTTTTGGATGCTGTTTTATAACCCATCTCATTCTTAGTAACAGCTTCAACGGCGCTCTTCATAGCTGTTTCGTTCCATGACTGTCGCTGTGTACGACGAACGTAATTCCGAACCATTTTGTGCAGATCACAGTGACACCTAGAATAAAACACATACTTTAACGATAAAATTATGTGGGGGCACTACCGCGCCCATATGCGGTCATGCCCCTATGTGGTTTTGCCCTAACAGCTGACAACAGCGAATGCTCTTTATAATTTCTACAAATTTGAGGTTATTTTAATCACTCGCAATGTTTACAATACCTGAATGAAGGTTCTTCGGTGATGAATTGACACAAAACTCATATCTAGGCGTTTACACTGAATACTGAAATTTTTAAAATCACTTAGTAATTATAAGATTCTTACCGAAATTCATTTAATTTCACATAACTTTGTTCTAAAACACTGCAGCGATTTCCGAACAATAAGCACGAAACCGCCATATGTCAGACTCACGTTTGACAGTAAAACTGTTGCCAGTGGATTAAATAAACCTAACAAAATGGTAGTAAACGGTTGTGCCCCCATATGCGGTTTTGCCCCCAGATCCCCTACAAGTTTTTTTAAAAATGTATGAATACAGTTTTTCTTGTTACTAAAATTGATGACATGGTTCCTAAGAACAGATGTTCGTATGTCTTATAGTTTCAGACTTTCCCATACTGACCGTTCTTAATGTTACACCCTGTATAGTTCCTTTATGATGACAATATACATACTTACATAACTGCTGACGTATATAGCTATGCCGTTATTATCTCCATTTATGATCCTCACCACAAGAGCAAGCGTAGTGAGGCGATTGTTATTGGTAATAGACCTAGAGGGCACTACGGGTCAAGACACACCCACCACATGCGACTTAGGGCTTTATTAATTGCGAGCGTACGCAACGAGTGCGCCGCGGACGACTACGCTGCGCGTGCGCAAGAGATTCGCCGCGTGTACGCGACCCTCGACGTCATCGCGGCTTGTGAACCTCGTTTTTGTACTGTACAATTAATAAGAAACCGCTGCGTCCATCTGCGTCGCGTTGTAGCGGAGAATTCGTTACGCACACGCGGCGAATACTTTGCGCGTACGTTGACAGATCGCTCCGCTGGAAATACGCTCGCAATCTGCCATTGTAATAAGGCCCTCATTTGTTTGTTTAGGTATAGATAGAAAGTGAATTTACTTAGAGTTATTCCGTATTCTTCTGATAGGCGATAACACTGCGCAGCAAGAATTTCCATATTTAGGTACCTACATTGGCAGACGTCACCCGTTTCCACATTTTCCTGTGCGCAGATCTGCTCTACTATTGTGGACGGCTATGTGTAGGAAGAACTCTCCAGGGTTTTTATCTAATTTCAGATAACAGTACCTTAGGTTCCTTGAATTGTTTTTCACTTAGGTCTTATGGTGATGTAAAGCAGTACATTTTGGATCGTTCCGCCTTACCGCCACCGGGCCGCCTTACCAAACCAATTATTGTGCTATTTCAGCAACCTACTAGAAGAAGACGCGCGAACTCGACCCAAACTAGCATCCCTGTTCAGCTCAAGAGTTCAAGACTCCTTGGATAAACACCCAGAATCGGAAAATGTGTCTACACTTTTGAATATATGACCTTTCAGTCCAATCAATAGATAGGCCTTAAAATAAACTCGACTTTCAAAACTAAATGAAGATTATATATGATTCATAATTATATTTATCGGGTTATACTTATCAATCAATTGTTCACCGGTTTTGACACCTATAAACCACCCACTTTTATGTAGGTAAGTAATTAGGTAGGTACCTATTAAGTAAGTAGGTAGTTAAGTACCCATCTTATCTTATGATATCTTATGATACCGGGAATAACCCAGCGGCACTTCGACCCTTGAGGATCTTATATGCCTACCCCATTTTACACACTGGTAATCTCAATGTGCAGGTTTTCTCACGATGTTTTCCTTCACCGTTAGAGCAGTCGGTAAATGTACGTAAGTCTTCGAAAAATCCGAAAAACTCATTGGTACATGGCACTGCGTGGTTTTGAACCCGGACCTCCCGCATGGGAGTCCGATGCCCTAGCCACGGTGCCACTGATGCTCTTAAGTACCCATACATTAAAGTATGATGCATAATCGATAATATCCATTAAAGCTATAAACTGCGATAACATATAACTTTTTAGCATTATTATATTACTCTAGGAAGTTACTAGAAATAATGTAAGATACTATAAAAGTAACGGTAATCGCCTCCGTTAGCCAGGGCCCCATTTAGGATTATGATGGTAATTTTCACTTGTCCTTTCTGCTGTGGCTGTCAAAACTACCCAAATTGCCCTGATCTGTGAACGGTGTGTAGGTATATATCTTATCTTATCATAGGAGGCATTGATAACCCCAGCGGCATTTCGACCCTTGAGGATCCTTTGTGCCTACCCAATTTTACACACTGGTCATCTCAGTGTGCAGGTTTCCTCACGATGTTTTCTTTCACCGTTAGAGCAGTCGGTAAAATGTATGTAGTCTACGAAAAAATCCGAAAAACTCCGGCGTCATAGCCACTAGGCCACCGACGCTAAGGACTTGACTATATATAATACTTATGCCTCAGATCTGTTACACTTTTTGGTCGGTACAACTGTCATAATACACACAATGGACTTCAGTAGCGAAAATCTAAATATTACGTACCTTTTTTTTGTGAAAAATGTATTAGCTGGCTTACTTATCTATCCTGTTGTTTAAATCAGTGATATAAATTTTACTTAAACTGTTGTGTGAAGAATGTGTAGACCAAACGAACGAGGCGTCTTAGCATGCTAAGAAGCTGCATATCGGAAGAGACTGCCCCCCACAACACAGGGTATCCTAGTGTGGGAGCCAGGGAAATCTGAGAAAATGTATTATTTTTATTTTAAGATGAGAGGTTTGTGACGCTCTGTTACAGTTTTGACCTGCTTCAACCAAATCCTGGCCACGCCCGCCACCAGAAGTTCTACAATCCTCCTCCTCCTCGCGTCGTAATCCTCAATGCTGAGGGTCGTGATCACCCTTAGGTATCACCTTCTGGCGGATGATCTTCCTCCATTTATTTCTGTCCCCGGCGGTGTGAATGGCATCGTGAATTGTAGAGTCAAGGGTGGTGCGGATTTGGTCGGACCAGCGCATCGGACTACGTCCTCGAGGCTTCTTCCCTTCAATTTTTCCGGTCACAATTAGTTTTTCGAGGTTGTCACTGTCTTTCCTGGCAATGTGACCGAAATATTCGAGAATTCTACGAAGGCACTCGGAGGACAGTCGTGAGGTGATTTTAAGTTCACGTAGAATGGATACGTTGGTACGATGTGCTGTCCACGGAATTCGGAGCATTTTTCTCCAGCACCACATCTCGAAGGCATCAATTCTTTTGCGGTCTGCTGTTCTTAGGGTCCAAGTCTCAGCGCCATAAGAGAAAATGGAGAACACCAGTGAACGTACAAGTTTGATCTTGGTCTTCTACAATAATAAAAGAAGTTCTACAATAATACAATAGTATTATAAAAAACATTGATACGTAATATTTTTCACCTTAACTTATAATTTGTTTATTTAACACTGTAATGCACAAAATAGTATATGAGGCGAGCTTAATGCCATGCGGCATTTTCTACCAGCTAACCATTGGGTCATATAGATATTGCAAGGCGGCCTTTGATAAGAAGTCTTTCAACTTACTAAAAAAAGTCGCGGCAGTAATATATCGAAGCGATTTTTTTTTTTTTTTTTATATTAAATAAGGAGAGCAGACGAGCAAACGGGCCACCTGATGTTAAGTGGTCACCGTCGCCCATAGACATCTCACCTCACTGTATTAATGTTGGAGGGTTTTTGATGTGCAGCTAACCTTGAGGACTAAGATGGATTGCCTCATGTGCTGGAAATTACTCTGGCTCTCTTACCCTTCAAACCGAAACACAGAAATGCAAGCATCTCTGCTTCACGGCAGAAATAGATAAGAGGGTGGTACCACCCCAGGCGATCCTTCACATTAGGATCTACCACTACTTTGATCTACACGATTTGCTTCTTCGTTCATTATGCGAACGGCTAAGGAATGGAACAGCCTGCCGGCGTCTGTATTTACCGAAACCTACAACCTTGGGATCTTCAAGGCCAGAGTGAATAGGCATTTACTGGACCCGCATGCTCCATCGTCGACCTCATCGTCGCTTACCATCAGGCGAGATCGAGGTCAAATGCGGGATTAGTTATACATAAAAAAAAATCTTTACCTATGTCATGGCATGGGGGACCTTATTAAATAGTTTTGGAACTATAATACGTATGGTCTTAGCTGACTTGGCCAGTCTACAACCCCTCGCTAGGTTCTCCGGTTATAATAATCATGTTTTGTCGAGTTAATGCCGCTGTACCGGCCGTAGCCAGAGTTCGTTAATCCCTCCTTCACTTTGCGCCAACTTGTAAGTCCGTAATCCACTGGAACTTCATTTGCCGATCCTCGAGTAGATACTCATTCTCTAAATCAGCCCCTGAACCAACGCCTCATTTCGTCTCCACATCATAACGTTCTCTGCGTCAGCGTTCCTCTACACGTGGTCCGAACATTAGCCTCCAGCTGGGGGACTTCGGGTCACAATGCCACCCGTTAGAGGTACCTACTAGGTAACTACTTATAGCATGCATATGTATTCTCTTGTATACATCCACAGTTGTTGTGTCTGTCTATCGCTTTCTAACACTCGAACCACGGCACGGCCGAAAGAGATCGTTTTCTATATATTTCCGTGTGCCTAATTTCCGTCACTTCAAATTGCTTACTCATCATATATCATGTCATTTATTCATAAGCAATCATACATTGTGTTTGAATATTTACATGTCAAAAATAAAAATACGTTATTAATTATTTTTTAAAATTACAAAACAAAATAAATATAATTTAAAATGCATGTCATAAAAAATATAACAAAAAAAATCACAATCTAAGCGTTATTATGAAATCAAATACAATACAATAAAATAAGTCTGACATATATAATATATAGTCATATTTCCTACACAGGTACTTCCTTATATTAAAATTCTTCTACAGAATATACCTTTCCAAAAAAAGCGCTCTTAATTGACTACTAATTTGAATTTGAAAATCGTGACAGAACAACGCTTGTCGGTCATTCTCAGAAGGTTTTTCTCCTTTTTTTCTGACGGAAATTAGGCACACGAAAATTAGACTCCACGCCTGAGAATGGCAGGTTTACAGGTGCTTTTAGGTATGTCGGTGATCTCTTACCATCAGGTGGAATAGAATATATACTTACTTACTACAGTCATAGTTGGTGTTGCGAAGAGTCAGCGGCAGAACCGTCTTCAATAGCCGTGCCATCAGTCCAAAGCTCTTCTCTTCTGTTCGCTCTTCTTCTATTTAATAAATAGGCTGATAGCTCAGCCGTCGTATACTTTTACCATCCAACTTAGCAATTAGAGCATGTGTTGAGGAAGGGGGGAATCGAAAAAAACGTAGACATTTTACAGCTAATGTCCGTGTTGCTAAATATATTTATTTACTCCGCTGGCGCAGCAACCCGAAGTCGATCTTGGCCTCCGTCCGATACCAAAGAGCGACATCGCTCTCTGCCGCGGAGTCTCGAGCCAGTCAGGCGCCCGGAGCTCACGCAGATCTTTCTCCACTTCATCGCGCCAGCGGTACCTGGGACGACGTTGCTAAATATAAGTTTTTTTTAAATCTACTAAAAATCCCAATCAAACTAACTTTTTAGACAGACTCTAAGTTTCAGATTTCGTGGAGGCGAGGGATGTCTTTGAGGTTTCGAGGGAGAAAAGTCAAAGGCTAGAATTGCAGAGGCAAACTAAAAAATAACGGTTTCAGTGACAGAACACACTGCCTATTTCCATATAAGCGGACCCACAGAAAGAACCTAGTTTCACATAGCATATCTTAATGTTTCCATTGACTTGCCTATGATTACAAACACAATGACGGACAATCGAACGATACTTAGAAGCCGATAAGAGTTTATCGAGCGTTAATGCCTTGTCGGATCACTGATTATATCCGCTGCTAACCGCTCGTCTCGGTCGATTAAAGATAATGTCTGCATAATAAACCTTTATTTGAATAAACAAATAACACACTTTCCATGATAAACACGAAGAAATCCGCGACGTAAACTAAATGAGAGATATCTCCAACTAGAACTACTTAATACTTGATAAGCAGAATATAATTATGTACATACGATAATTCAGGGGGGTTCGTTGAGGTTGAGAGGTGGTGGCATCTGTGGTGGCCGGGCTCCCGTGCGCGAGGTCTGCGTTCAAAACCAAGCATTGCCATGTATTCGTACCAATGAGTATTTCGGACGTTTTCGAAGACTTACGTAAGTGTTTCGTGAGGAAAAAAGTTTCTGAGGGCGTATGAAATCCACCAATGAGCACTGGTCCTGATCGGTTGTTTATGGCCAGTACTCCCCCTTGTGTAAGGGGAGGTCTGTGCCCCAACAGTGGGGACGTTTATTAGTTAGGTATATTACGCCTTTTGGCTGTATTTCACACACTAGGTACCTCGGTTTGCAGGTTTCCTATAGATACCTACAGCGTCGGTGGCCTAGTGGCTAGGACGCCGGACTCGCATGCGGGAGGTCCGGGTTCGAAACCATGCAATGCCATGTACCAATGAGTTTTTCGGATTTTCGAAGACTTACGTACATTTACCGACTGCTCTAACGGTGAAGGAAAACATCGTGAGAAAACCTGCATGTTTCCGAAGGCGTGTGAAATCCACCAATCAGCACTTGGTCCGCTCGGTGGATCATGGCCCGTACCCTTTTGTGCAAGGGGAGACCTGTGCCCCACCAGTGGGGACATTAATAGACTCCTGATGAGGTATTTATTACCATCGTATTCTTTGCAAATATCATTTAATTTTTTTGGGACGAATAGGAAGTCACTGTAGGTAATGATTCTTTTCAAGGAACACCGGAACACCCGACTACGGATGTCTGGTGCGATAAGGGATGTAAGCTTATCACTAAGACCTAGATCACTATCGATATCGCCCCAACAGTGGGGACATTAATAGGCTGATGCACATACCTACAGCAACAACCTGATAACAATACAAGCCAATTCTGTTGGTTGAAAAAGATAGAGCAGTGCGTCTATTTCTTTGCTGATAATACTTAGAATTGTACGAACGTGGAAATTGTACGAATGTGTCCAAACGCACTTTATCATAGTTGGAAGCTGCTATAGTATATCCTATAGTACACGACGTACAAATACATAAATAAACATGAAAAAACTACTCAAGTGATCCCAGCTATCACAACTCACACTGAATTGATATGTTATCTCGAATGTTGTATACGTGAGCAATTTTAAATCTTCTCTAAAATAATATGATAAGTTTGAGACAGGTCAGTATTGAGAATTGGCTGTTGTATGTAATCAAATCACAAGTCTCTTTCAAATAAAATGTGTTTTACTACTACACATTAATAATTAAAAAACATAACTACTTAATGGTTTTTTTGACATGGAATCTACTGTCTAACTAACAGCCCATAAGCCAATGAGACCTATATTGTGACTATCCCATGTTATTAGTTACAACCATGGTTACTTATCCACAAGGCCAACGTTATTTATGAACCGTATGATGCTTTTTCTGGAGATTTAGTTTTAAATTCCTCCTGTTTTTTAATAAAGAACCGAACTAAAGTGTTATAAACTTTTTGACATGAAATCTATTTCATGACACAAGTTCAATCACGTACAAAGCGAGTGTGTACTTACAGTATACCACTAACTCTTGAACTATTTAACCTACCAAATTGGAAGTTGTACCATTGGATAGAGTCAAGCGGCCCCGTTCTAACGATACCTAACTGTAACTGAAACATTGTTTCCCCGCTTCACTCCAGCTTGCCGAAGTGGGTCCCTTTTTGGCCAAAAAAATATACCGACTTATATTAAATTATCTATAACTTTGGAACTATTATAGATATCGAAACATTTGAAACTGCGATGTGATGTGCTTGAACTACGATACTTAAAACCAGGTCTCACTTCGCATCTGGTTTCAACAGTTATTTATTTATTTATCGTTCGGTCGTCAGCATCACACAATCACACTATTATTTTTACAAAGGCAAAATATTCTTCAGCCATTCTATGGCTACGTCGTCCAGCAAGTGCAATCTGTTGGAATTAATTGACAAGTTTCATCAGTCAAATACTTAAAAAATTAATAATTGTTAAAAAGCTCGCGACTTAATAATTTATTTACCGCAAAAGGTGTAGTTTTTATACTAGTGGGACGACGAAGAAAAAATTAGGTAGTCACACTGGTGTTACAAGCTGGTGTGACGACGAGTCGGTCGTGGGTAAAAGTTGTTCGTCTATCGATACTAAGTCTCCTGCAAGATGTCAATATAAATATGGTGTGAAAAATATTCTAACTAGCACATAAGAGTCATCACGTATAACAGATCTTGAACAGTGGTAATTAACTCGATTATATCGTATTAGAAAGCGTTTGTAATATTAGATAGTATCTATACTCTTAGTAATATCTTAGGTTGCTGTCAGATAGAAAAGTTATAAAAATAAAAGAGTTTTGTTACAAAGAAAATAAAAGGATTAAATTACGGGATCCAAGTGAAGAAGCATTTTGGCGTTGCTATAAGATGAAAACGATTGCTGATGTCATTTTACTGTAAATATGTATGTTGGACGGATCCGCTTCAGCGACATTAGAAGTAGGTAATTACTAGGATTCCGTGGTAGTCAGTATGATTCCTGTGGGTGTAGAGGTGGGCAGGGCAAATAAAACATTGGCAATAAAACATTCCCCGAATGGCCAGTCAGTGAAATCTATTCCCTGAATGTCCAGTTACCTGTACCTATGTCTAATTCCTTAAATGTCCAATTACCTAAACGTCCGATTCCTTGAATGTCCAATTTTACCTTAATAGCCGATTCGTAATTAAATAACATATTTATATAAAAAATTCGGAGTAAACAAACCCGCCCGGTCGACGTGACGTCTTTTAACGGTACAAGAGGAAACAAGCAAAAAGGATAGGAAGAATGGAGTAAACAAGCCAGCCCGGCTAAAAGGAAGAGAAAGGATGAGTAGGTACAATGGAGATAACAAGTTGAAAGTAAAAGTCGGATGTAGAGTCGGTGGTCGATAGTCATCATAATCATAGTCGAAAGTCGAGTCTTGACTCGGTGGAGAAACGCGCTAAGCGCCTTATAGGTGACGAATCGCTGGTGGAAGCTAGACTGCAAAGTCTGGAACATCGGCGCAAGGTTGCCTGTCTATCGGTATTTTATAGGATACATTTCGGAGAGTGCGCATCGGAATTGCACGACCTAATTCCAGCATCTCCATTCCGCCTTCGGACTACCAGACGCGGGGAGGGGTTCCATCCTTATGTTGTTGATATCCCATCTGCTCGTACGAAGCGATTTGCTTCTTCATTCATTATGCGAACGGCTAAGGAATGGAACAGCCTGCCGGCGTCTGTATTTCCCGAATCCTACAACCTTGGGATCTTCAAGGCCAGAGTGAATAGGCATTTACTGGACCCGCGTGCTCCATCGTCGACCTCATCGTCGCTTACCATCAGGCGAGATCGAGGTCAAATGCGGGTTTAGTTATAAATAAAAAAAAAAAAAAAAAAAAAAAGTCTACCTACCCTTGAAGCCAGGCCTGCTTGTTTACTCCATTCTAGGTACCCTCAGAAGAGAGAATCACTATTCAGGACCGATGAATCGACCATGTTTTCGGCTATTTATTTCCCTGCGACATATATAATGCACGTATAAGTAAGACGTACGGGGAACTGGACGTAGTACCGGTA
The DNA here is from genome assembly GCA_947369225.1 of Hofmannophila pseudospretella. Lineage (NCBI taxonomy): Eukaryota > Metazoa > Arthropoda > Insecta > Lepidoptera > Oecophoridae > Hofmannophila > Hofmannophila pseudospretella. Next base: position 2,021,657 of record OX376321.1, on the reverse strand, counting down.
AGCTGGATTTTCGGGGATTGGACGTAACGCCTAAGATCCATTTGATGGACATACTCGTAATATGTTATGTCACAGAATGCTATTTAAACTGTATGTTTTTATAATCTAGAGTAATGTGGCTTTCTATCTTCTTCTTCTTCTTTTCAGCCTATCGTAACCCATCGTTGGACATAAGCCTCTTCATGTGCACGCCATTCTCCTCGGTCTCTAGCCGTTCGCATCCACATCCTCGCCGCCGTCTTCACATTGTCGTCGGTCCACCTCGCGGGCTGCCTACCGACACTTCTGCGCACTTCTGGCTCTCTGTCAGTATTTATTATTTAACTGTCAGTGTTTTTACACCTGCCAGCTCGGGTTAATTTCAGAGGAGCCTCCATGAGCGCCATGAGGGTGCAGTACAAATGACGCGTACCTCATCCTCATGAAGTACCCGCGCTATTGCAGTGCGTCGGGCATGTGCTCGCGTAGCGTTCTTCTGGGATAGAATGCGGATTTCTTGTTAGAGGTTTAAACTTGTTTATATGTCTATGGTGCTGTTCGGTTCGACATGGAGTGTCTGATTGACACTTTGTGGAAATAAAATATATCCATTTATCTCAAGATAATCGCCTGTATTTCTAACAGTTCTCACAACAGCATTCTCAGAGCTATAAGTGATGAGGATGTGACATGCCCTACATTCAAGTATTGGTTGTCTGTGCACCTGAACGCGAATCGGAAGTGAGATGTTATATCTATTTATGTACGTAACTGTTTAGATCTTACTTCTATTTTTATTTAATTTTAGTATTATTTTGTAAACCAATGGGTTTTACGTATGCTTAAAAAAGAGATTAATTATTATGATTAACTTAATATCTCTTTTCAAGGTATCGATCCTTGAAAAATATTAAGCACCTGCGGCCGCACCTGCAGCTGACTCATAAATAATAGACTGGTAAATAATTCAAAACAATGCCTTTATTTATCAGATAACATAAATCCGTTGTGTTATTATTATTATTTGTAACTAACAGCCCATAAGCCAATGAGACCTAAAATATATATTGTGACTATCCCATGTCATTAGTTAGCTAGGTACAACTTATCCACAAGGCCAACATTATTATGAACGGTATGTTGCTTTTTCTAGGGATAGAGTTTTAAACTCCTCTTGTTCTTAAATCAGTACCGAACTAAAGCGTTATAAATTTTTTGACATGGAATCTATTTCAAGTCTTACACACTTTTTGTACTTGGCCTTCTTGTATCAAGTCACCCTGTGAAATGTGTACTTTCAGCTACCACTAGCTCTTGAACTATTTAACCTATCAAAATGGAAGTTGTACCATTGGATAGAGTCAAACGACCCCGTTCTAACGATACCTAACAATAACTGAAACATTGTTTCCCTCCTTCGCTACAGCTTTCCGAAGTGGGTCCACTGCGTTGTGATATTTAAAACCAGGTCTCACTTCGCATTTGGTTTTAAGAGTTGAAAATAATTGACAAGTTTCATCAGTTGTGACGACATGCCTCGCATAACATTCCGTGCTAAAAAATGCGAAATATGAAACACTTACTGTTGTTTGCTAAGTTGGCTTTCAAAGTGAGGGCTGTCTCTAATAATACTTGAGCTCTGTAATAATAATACTTCCCTTTTCTTAGTAACCCTACCAAATCCACTAAACTGAGGTTTAAGAAAAAGCCGAATTCGACAAACACCCATGTCTAACGCAGAGCGACAGAGTATCTAGGTAATCAGACAACTATGAGCAGTTGCAGGAGTTGCAGAATAGATTCCATGTTTCGGCAGATCCCTTCTAACCTGGCAGGTTTTTTTTGTTAACACTATTCAAGAACTATAGGTAACCGTTAACAGCTGTTAACTAATAGTCTCCTTTGTAGAGTTTAGAGTGTTACAGACAAGCTATAGCTCTGTGACGTCTAGACTGTGGCTGTAGGCTGTCAAAACCGCCACTGTTTCTCTTTAAGCTCTACCCCACTCCATTTTGTTAAATTATAATTTCGCTTGAGGTAGGTATAGAAGTTTCCCTTTATACAGGTTGCCCCAGAAAGTATGGATTAAACGAAACAGGGTGATGCCTGAAGTCATTACCAATCTATATAACCCCATATATGGTTATCCGATTCTTCATTATAAAAAAAAGTTATTTAATTTTTTTTGAATTATATCTAAAATTGCCTAGAGAGCCCACAAAAAAAATAATTTAAAAAAAAAAGATTTGCAGATATTTGGCAGTTTTTTGTGTTATGCTCCTCAGGGGTCAGCCTTTACACTGTAAGATTTAAAAAAAATCTCCTAGCATGTATTTAATTTAATTCATGATTTTGTAATTCTTTTTTAAACCACCAACAACTGAACTTAAATGACCATATTTAAATGACTTCAGAAAGAGTACCAACTATTCGAAAAAATACTGCAATTAATCCTGATTTTGAAAAGGTGTAGTAACACATGAAATTCGTTTTTGAACGGCAACTTGTGCCAATTTTGGAGAATAAATTTTATCAAATTTTCTGAAAGTTGGTAACCATTAAACAGGAAAAAATAAAAAAAAATTAAAAAAAATCACAAAATGTACTTTTGTTACTGATACAAAAAGAAAATCTGCCAAATCTTTGCAAATTAAAAAAAAAAAAAATTACTGGGTTCACTAGGTCATTTTTGATAAAGTTCTAAAAATGTAAATAACTTTTTTATCACGAAGAATCGGATAACCATATGTGGGGTTACATTTGCTACGGTCTGTCCTCTATTGCCGGCTAGCAGGGTTCTAGGACAGTGCGCAGATGAAGTACCTAATAGAAGAATTGGTTGTTAAATAATATATTTTAAGGAAAAGAACACATAGTAACACAGAAAATAGGTAGTAGGATATAAATTGAACGGGAGACGTTCGTTCGAGACAAAATATAGAGAAAAAGTGAAAGTACAAATAAAACAATGAAATTAATGGAATAATGAAATTTAGAAATGGAATGGGAACATGATTTTGAATTTAAATGAAGAAATGAAGATGCCAATACGAAATGAGATGAGATAAACGCTAACGATGAGGTTGAAGTTGATGGCAAGGAGGTTGATATGGACGATGAAGTCGACATCGTTACACATTGATTGGTAATGACCTCCGCCACCACCCTGTTTCATTTGATCCTTACTTCCTGGAACAGCCTGTCTAGTCTTACGTTGTGACTGAAGCTATCATACCTTTTTCCATTTTACAAAGTTATTTGACTAACTCTAAATCATAGGTTTAAGTACCTACTCACTTATAGTTATTAGAATTGCACTAGGGTTTTACCAGGTAAAACCTGCATAAAATATTGTTTGTGTTTTCAATTTGATGACTATAGGCTATTTATTTTCCGGTGTGGTTTTGCCTAGTTACCGATAGGTACATATTGTATTTTGAATTCAATATTTTGTTGGAAGATTTTCAATGCATCAATATGCATGGAAAAATCAAATATTTTGAATTTATATATCTTAGGAATACGATATTGATCGGTTTGTTCTATATGTTTGCATGGTGTTTGCAGAATACGATTTGTAGATACCTAAAGCTGGATCGATATGAATACGTAATGGCTGCTTAATTATGGAAAAGAACGAGAAACGTAAAACAGTTTGCGTTTCTGGGGTCAGAGAGATCGATGTAGGTATAACATGGGAAAGGGGGATGTAACATCTAGACCTCCAAATGTCAAACTCACCTGCACGTGGTGCATCCTGCCGATTAGCGAACGAGTCCCTGGCGACCGACTAGTGGCGGTATAACCACTCAAATTCTGGCTGGGTCAAAATACCAGAAGCACGATGACGGGCAGCAGCGTCATCAGGGCAAGCGACCCGGCTACTGCGATCGCCATCCCGCAGGCCTAGCGTGGCGATTATGGCATTACCTCCCATGGATAGCGCAAAAAGAAAACGGCCCCCCAGTTCCCCGCCGCCCCACTATTCCTAGTCACGGTGGCGGCCATGGTACGATATGCTGGCAGCGACTGAATGAGAAGAGCCGAAGATCGGGCTTAATGGCGCGCCAATGACTAGAGTAGGCTGCTGATGATGATGAATACCATGAGAAAACTAGTTTACCCACAGTCAAGTGAAGTTGCAGGCGTATTCTAATTGTTCAAATTATAATGAAAGACAGACAGACATGACATAAGGTCATGATAACTTGGCAGGGGGCCTATCTCATACGTGATAGATGTAATCAAACGGCTTATTATACAACACGTTCACATGTCATCATGTTTTAATTAGAGCCATTGTATATAATTAACACAAAGTCGCCAGAAAGCCGATAAACCTGACTGGTCGCACCAGGCTGATAGGTCGACTGACGACACCAGTCATCTGATGACAATGTTATGGTCTGACCAGAAAAAAAATCTTTATTGAAAACACAACACAACAACACAAACTTTAAAGTTAGCAATCCTAAAACATTTGTATTAAATGTTTTTAAGAACAACACATCGTTCTATAACCCTAATGTGCGAATGTGTAGATTGTTTAACGAAATCTCTTCGAACAGCAACAATAAGCCATCGATAGACTTATTCGATCCTAGGCCATTAGTTTTTAAAAGACGGGTTGAGGATGTCCTCAAGTGAGCTATCCGCGCACCTACTTTATAGTCTTTACTTTATTATTTTTATTTTTCAAATAGGTATAGGTTTTTTAGTTACATTCAATAGTATTTTTTTTCAACTCAATTTTGTACAACAATCAATTTTCTACTTCCTAACCATGCTGTGTACACGTTAAGGGTTACGACCTAGCTCATAACTTTATATTGATGTTTCTGTAATTTCTATCGTTGTAATCTGTTGTGTTTACCTAATTAATAAATTAAATTAAATTAAAACATCACAAATTAGTAAATCGAACAAAACCCTGACTCCCAAACAATAATAGGTATAATGTTTTGGTTTTTAAGTACAGCCCGTGAGCTCTTAGAAGGGGATTCGGTCCGTCTTGTCTTTCTACAGTATCGCTATTCGCTTTCAATAACTGAAGTCTAAAATAAAAAAATATAAAGTTCGTAGCCACCTTTTGAGTTCCTCATAATCCCTAAAACTTTATATTTTACATATCAATATATTTGTGCATAATAGTTTATTGTTATTTCGTCGTAATTATATTGTATTTATGTATATAAGTAAAGGAGGAGCTCGTAGCCTAGTTGCGAGCACGGTCCGAAGTGATCGTGCAGGTTAAGCGACGTTGGCACGGTCGGTACCTAGATGGGTACCCACCCATCTAGGTACCGACTGCGCCAACGTCACCCGATCGCTAGTGGCATATTTCATCTGAGCTCCTCCGTGCCTCGGAAAGCACGTTAAGCAGTCGGTCCCAGTTGTTTGTCGTTCGACAGCAGTCGTTAAGCCATGTCAGATGCCTACGGGCGGCCTGAACATCTCTGACAAATTTAATTATAATGTATATTTGTACTAGTATTGTATATTAGTATACTATGTAAGTATATTGTTATTTTAATATATAAAATTCACATATTATTAATTAAGTTTTTTTTTGTCATTTTTATTGCCAATGCACCGCCATAACATATCTGCATGCCCAAAGGTCAGCTGGCAGAGAATGCCGCAAGGCATTAAGCTCATCTGTACACAACAGTGTAAAAGAATAAATAATAATAAATATAGTCTAAAGACCTGAAACCCTTTCTAAAAACTCATGCACTGTAAGTCTGTCGATGAAGGACTATGCTGAAACGGATGAGCTACTAATAGCTCTTCCGTTTCGTTTCCGTTTTTTTTCTTCCGTCCTTCTTCATTACATCTAAATGTATTACGTTAAGTGGTATTTTATCGTGGCTATTGTTAACCTCTCACATCACACCCACACACACACACACACACACACACAAACAAACATCACCTCACACAACCTCGTACACCCACAGTATCATGTCCCGGTGGCTATCTTAGTGAGGACTGGCATGCTGCAAGACAGCCGTTGGCTAGTGCAGGTGCCAGGATTTGATTTTTATAAATATACCTACTTGTTTCAAATTATTTATTATATTATTAACTTGTCCGCCTGTCTGTCCCTCCTGTTAATATATTTAATTTCCGGTCTCGTCGGAACCGTCTGTTAGCAGTGCCGTCAGCTCGCACTGTTTCTTGCAGTAAATCGCCTCTTGTTCGTGCTCTGCAGAATCTCAACGCGCTTCTCGCGTCAGCACCAGACTGTGATGTGTTTGCAAGTCGATGGGCGAGTGTGCGTGATGACTGTCTGAGGTTCTGTGAGAGTATGGATGTGCGTCCCTCTACAGTTAGTGTGTAATTATTTTTAGATATATTTTTGTTGAATTTCACAGTGCCTTAGTATAACTGTTATACTGTGATTTTTTTTTTGAAATAAAATAAAATAAATAAATATTGTATTGTACTGTAGTATTATGTATTATATAAGCTTTGAATAAAGAATTTAATTTGAAAGTAAGTATATATACGTCGAATTGCTGTCACTCCGTTGTCTGTTCGTCCGTTTATTTGTTTATTTACATATTTCATAACATCACTATCCGTCTGTCATGCGGGTCTAATGCCTAAACAGAACTTCAAAATTTCACATAGGTATCATTTCCCTTGACCCAAAACCGAATATCGCCTTGTTTTTAGAAGGGGTCGCGTGTACCCTGGGTATCGTTGCTTAGAGCTTATCAAGTAGAATATATGAATATTTTGTATAGTTTATTTCGTAGAGAAATAACGACGTATAACTGCTTTGTAAGTAGATCACTTTTGTTACCAAATCTATCTCATGAACGGTGTTATCTAGGAACTTGAAAATTGGCTAGGATATTGATCATATTTTCTATTTAAACAACAAGAAATGAAACTTAATACATCTGAAATAGTTTGTAAATTGTGAGTAAAACAAACAAAATACCAAATACTTTCCTACAGACATTAATTTCTCGACTCGCATTTGCAAGCAACGAGCAAACTGGTCACCTGTGTTTATGTATCTTTTACATTTCTCAGATCTCCCTGGCTCCCACACTAGGATACCCTGTGTTGTGACGGCCAGTCTCTTCCGATATATCTATAATATATAATATTATGATGACATAATAAGGTTATGCAAATAATTAAATAATTAAGTATACGTGTATGTGAGAGGGTGTGAGCGTGAGAGGGTGTGTGTGTATGTGGTGTGTGTGAGGGGGTGTATGTTGGTAGGTGGAAGGGTCAGTGTGCGTCCTAAGACTCAACTAATTGGTAACAATATTTTTTCAGTATCGAAGTAATCAAGTGTCAATAGCTAATTTTAATTTTTGTTCGATGACGTTGCTCATAGACATTTAATCTCACTAGAATATCATCGATATCAGTTATGACTTGACTTAGGTATCCCCAGGTGGCCAGTTTGCTCGTCTAGGTAGAAAACTCTAGGGTTTTCGATGTGCCTCGAGTGCCCGTAATTACGCTGACTCTCTTACCCTTGCAACCGGAACACGCTTGCTCTTTTGCGGCAGAAATAGATAATAGAGAAACCGTCTTGGTACACTCGTGATTATGCGTTTTGAAATGGGGTGGCAACTATTTATTTTCTCGGTTGAACAAACTTATACTTTATCGGTAAGGAATCACTCCGCAAGCGATCAATAACATAGATTTCAGTTGCTTACATTGTAATTTCCAAAGCGGATTTTAGATTTAATTAGCTGATCCAACTTAATATCTAAGTGATTGCGAGATAAAATATTAATTATTTAAGTACCTAGGTATTTTACTTAAATTTATATTCCGCACCCTGTAGCATGTTTTTCACACTTACAATACGTGTTATCGTACATTAGATTTTTTGGATTCAATCGGTTGACAATGTGGCACATACCTACGTTAAATCATACAAAGCAGAGTTGACCTCTTGATGTCAACTTTGTGCGCAGTTTTGCTAATTTAGATTTCATAGGAAAATTCTTGGAGGTCAAGTTTAGTTAGGTTCTCCGAGGTCAAGTTTAGTTATTCTTGTTACGCATGAGTTGTTCCAGCAGCTCTTGTTGTTGATGTTGGATTTTGGGAACCCTGTATAAGCTCCCTTCGTGGGAAAAGGTAACCCCGTAAGATACTTTTTCTGTCGCATTTTTTTAAATTGTGTAAAATTAGGTACCTATGTACTTACTCATGTTTAGGAAAACGTCAGCCATCGTAGTCGCTTATACCTACTCGTATGTGTAATACAAGTAGGTATGTACCTATATAATATGCGACTGCGATGGGTAACGCGGGGTGTGTAAAAGATTGCCTAGGTGTATAGGGAAAATCAGGTTGTGGGAACGCGCTATGTTGGGACATGGAATGACGTAATGTCAGTTGCATGAAAGGGAAAAGGGAAGATCTTCCACCAGGCGGAGTGTTGTGCCTGGTGACCAGATGTCCTGGTCCAACTATGGATGTTTGGAACTCGTATATATGCGAAGTCCCAGGAAAATTTCGATAGCGCGTTCTACACCGATATAAGTAGGTACTAACCGTAATGGCGCGTCGTGCGTCGCCACAAGGTTAAGTTCTATCTACTAAGATTTTGACCCCATTTTCACCAATTTTTAATCATTGGATTAACTCGTCAATTTTTTGATCTCGGAGTATTAACGGTTGCACAAGACGGCCTTGAAATCCGACAAGGAAAACAGTAAAGTGAAAACAAAAAGCTACTTTGCACTTCACTGTCCAGTCCAGAGTTGCGTCGCCCAATTATTAATATTCTGCACACCAAACTAACCGGTTGAAACCAGCTTAAAAATAATTAGGTAACAGTCTCGCTCTTATCTTTCGTGTGAGTAATGCGTGGTTTGGCTGCCGAATGACATCTTTATGTGTGAAGCACGTGCCGTTCTACCTACATAGATAGCGTGATACTTAAGTAAATAGTAGGTGGTATTTAATCCCATGATGATGTCTAATTATTATTTACTACCATCGCATGCTCTAAGGCTGATTCAGAATTTTTTACCTATTATGATTTATTGAAATCTTCGTCAAGTGATTTAGGTCTTAGTGATAAGCTTTCATCCCTAATCGCACCAGACATTCGTAGTCGAGTGTTCCGGTGTTCTTTGAAAAGAATAATTACCTACCATGACTTCCTGTTTTATTCCTCACTAATAAAGTAAATGATATTTGCAAAGAATAAGATGGTAATAAATACCTCATCAGCAGCTTAATAATGTCCCCACTGTTAGGCCTCCCCTTGCACAAAAGGGTACGGGCCATGATCCACCGAGCGGGCCCAGTGCTGATTGGTGGATTTCAAATACCTTCGGAAACTTTTCATTTCCTCAGACATGCAGGTTTCGTCACGATGTTTTCCTTTACCGAGCAGTCGGTAAATGTAGGTAAGTCTTCGAAAAAATCAAACAGAACCCGGACCTCCCGCATGGGAGCCCGGCGTCCTAGCCACTAGACCACCAACACTCTAAGGGTACTTAATTAGCAAATATCATATCAAGTGTGCAAATATCATTTAAGTATTTTATTCGTTAGGAACAAAAAAAAAATCACAGTACTGTTTTTTTTCTTCAAAAAACACCCATTCCGTAGCCCTCAACTTCTATACCCAGGAATATAAAAACCTTTAGTTCTCGTTCTATAATCTGTGTTATTAAGTTCGCTATGAAAATCATTTAATTCAGCAATATAGGTTTTTTATCAAAGATTTTGAAATTCACCCTATATTCACCTATAGATTGCTCGCTAGAGAAGTTTTCTACAGAAACCGCGTCTGCCAGCTGGCGCATGCGATGTAAACATTCCTATTCATTAGTCGGTCATTTAAATGGCAAATGTATGGAACAAAGTAAACCCTTTAGTTCGCTGTAGTGATCACATCATTATTCTAGAGGAAAGTGCGCTACTAGTCCGATTTCTGTGGTTTTCATATTCCTGGTCAGGGTTTACTTACATGCCAGAATGGCCAACCAGCTCCCCTAATGAGGCCCAGTCAATGCGTGTATCTATTATTTCGATTCGTGAACATTGTCTGCTATTATTTATCATAATTAAGATTTTATCGCCCAAGTTAAATCTTTAATTACAATAAGGCTCGCACCTGAAATCTTCTATAACGATCTTAGATAAAAATCGTTATGCCCCGTTACAAATTAACACACAAAGAATATTAACACGTCATTAGTAAATTATTTCTTATTCTGGCTAAATTTAGATTTTTACTAAGCTGTTACTCCCTGCCTCCTGCTTCTGCCTCTTTGAAAATTGTACATAAGATTATATAATAGTTGTTTATAAGATTGTACATACAATATTAAGTACCTATATACCTAGTTACTCGTATCACACAATAAGTATTTGTGGTAGGTATGAACCAAAGATTTTGAAAAGAGGAGAGGGGCGCTATGGTCCTGTTTCTGTGGTATGATTTTTTTACCATTTTTCTTGTTTACGAAATAAACTTTAACAATTAAAAATACAGTAAAAATTGTTATAGGTTCTTTTTAGGCATGCATCAGACTCAGGCGTGTAAGAAGTCTTTTCAGACGTTCTTTCTACTTTCTTTTCCTTCCTATCTGAAATAATGTTATTGATAGTGTTATCTAACTGAATGTAAGTAAGTTGTCAATTTTTTTAATCTATTCAATTAATGGGTTTTGTTATAAGTACCAATGAGTCTCCTACAAAAAATAAACGTTGAAGTGACTCAAACTATCGACTTGTATTTAGTTTCAAGGGAATCAATCAAGAGATTGAACAATAGAAATGAGTTTTTCGGTTTTTTCGAAGTAACGTACATTTACCGACTGCTCTAACGGTGAAGAAATACATCGCATCGTGAGGAAACATGCACACTGAGATAACAAGTGTGTGAAATGGGGAAGGCAAAGGCCATCCCATTAAATTTGCCAAGGAAATATAGAATGACAGCAACATTTATTGGTGAGATTGCGACTATAAGAAGAAGGGATCGAAACGTTGAATTCAATAAGATTTTACTTAGAAATAAGTATGAATCAAAGGGGACCGGGGATAAACCAGAGCGGCACTTCGACCCATGGTATTCTTTTGTATATTCCCCATTTCACACATTGACTATCTCAGTATTCAGGTTTCCTCACGATGTTTTCCTTCACTGTTAGATCAATTGGTAAATGTATGTAAGTCGAAAAAAAAACCCGAAACACTCATTGATTTGCTTGTATGGTTCCCGCATGGGAGTTCGACGTCCTAGCCACTACGCCACCATGTAGGATGAAGCACGTCCGACCCATTCTGTCATCACCTTCAAACAGTGAAGAACAAGCTATTTTTAAAAGTTATTTGAGTTCAAGATCGAGCAACTTGAACTAGTGTTGCATCATTCAACCTCATTATCATCATTGGAATTTTTTGTCAAGTTTCAGACTACGGGGGGCTTCTGCGCAGTGGCATTATATTTTAGGAACTAATCCACGAAGAGTTTTTGGGTGAAGACTTTATACATTATGTTCCTTAGAAACGTGAGAAAAATGAGAAATATTTTATAGGTGCTGTATTTTATGTTTCGGTGTTTTATTGTCAAAATCCTAGTACCTATATCTATTGGCCAAATGCAATGGTGTTTTATTGTAAGTTGTATTTATTATTTATTTATTTACTACTTAACCTTTGACCTCAATCTTGCCTGATGGTAGACGATGGAAGCGCATGCGTGCAGTGCATGCAGTAGTGCATACCACTAAATTGAGGTATTACCCGTGGTACACTTACATAATTTGTTTAAACGAGTGTGTACCTACACTCTCCCAAAATTACCACATCCCATGACAACATTATTAAATCTTCTTCTAAGTCGTATATGCCTCATTGCTGACGGTCGTGATCATTCCAAGGAATTAATCACATAGAACGACTCTCGTGGGAGATTTAATGGGGTGATTTGCCATTGCCTTCCCCATTTCACACAATGGTTATCTCAGTGTGCAGGTTTCCTCACGATGTTTTCCTTCACCGTCAGAGCAGTCGGTAAATGTAGGTTAGTCCTTCGAAAAAACCGAAAACTCATTACATGACTCATGACATTGTATGGTTTCGAACTCAGACCTCCCGCATGGGAGTCCGACGTCCTAGCCACGACGCCACCGACGCTCACAATGATTAAATAGTATAGATATTTTTTCCTTCGTACCCAATGGATTTTAATATCATACTTTAAGTGTGTTTAAGAATTACTTTGATTCAGAGTAATTATTCCCAAACGAGGAGAGTCCTTAAGGATAATAGCGCATCAAAATACTACAGTAAAAAGGGTTGTTGTTGTCATCTATCAGGCAGGCCACATCACTGCCAATATTTGAAAATCTCCTTCGTCAACATTACGACTTGCAGTGTGGATACACTGCCTAATTGTTCTAATGCAGTTTCATTTTAGCATATGATGTGCGTTATTTATTTATTATATTTTTGATTATATATTAAGTATTATAGTATTTATGTAATATTATTACTACTGCTTTGCAGCTTGCAAAGGTTATTATTGTTGTTTATTTATTTGAGGGTAGTATCTATTTCATACGCCTTTTGCACCCGTATATTATGTATCTTATGATTTTTCCATCACCTGAAGGTTGCCTGGAAGATATCTCTTAAAGCGATAAGGTCGCCTTCTGCACATTGTATTGTACCTCTCTTTATGTTGTATGTTTTGTTTTTGTCCCGGGTGTGCAGTAAAGTATATTTGTATTTGTTAACATGCGACAGTGGCTTCTTAAATCAGGTGGCCCGGTTGCTCGTCAGCTCTCCCTAAACAATAAACTGGCTATTTAGCTGAATGATAATGAAAACCCAAAAGACCAGAACTCAGTTACCAACCGGAAACCATGATATAACAGTCACAACGACCCAGAAAACGTTTTTGATGCCATAAAACAGCAGATATCAATAAACGCTTACAGTATTTCTCAAAGTGGGCGATAACTTGGGGGAGGGAGGGGGGAGGGGGGATGATGATTTAGGGCGGTCTAGGGAGGCAATAGCTGATTTAAAAAACCGGCCAAGTGCGAGTCGAACTGAGGGTTCTGTTCTCAAAAGAAATGTTTTTATTTTCGCTCTGAAAAAATAAGATTTCAATTATTTTTTCTCAAAAATCATAAAAATTTAGACTTCGTTTTATTTTTCCCAGAATACATATAATACTTTCTATCAGTACGAATTATTTCAGATTTTTTATAGTAAAAAAATAAATATCATTTTTTTAATTTTTAAGAAATTATACATTTTTGAAATTTCGTTTTATTTTTCCTGTAAAATATAGCAGATTATCTATAAGTTTGAATTGTTTCTGATTTTTAGGGTTGCAAACTTATTTCCATATATTTTTTACTTGGGACACCTAGATACAGACAAGCAAGTTTAACATCTGTGCCAAATTTGAAATCAATACCATTCGTAGTTTCTGAGAAAAACAATTGTGACATACAGACAGACAGACGAACAGGATCATTTTGGTACGGAACCCTAAAATTTTCAAACTAAAATTAATAAAATAATGATAAGACTTAAATAATATACCGTTTCACGGTATTTTTTTCTAATAATGTACTTCAAGATTCACAAAGTACCAACAACCGCAAGTATTAACCATTAATAAAATAAGTTTGAGAACCTGTGTGCTCCGCGACCGTGGTACCGGCTATAACCCAGTTAGATAAATAAGGTACCTACAGGGGTTAGAGTACGTGTTATTTACAGCCAAGGATTACAGTTTTCATTGACCTAATTAGCCGTACCTACTTATATTTACGAGGTGTATGTAGGTGATCTGATACGGAGGTCGACTGATCGAATTCTGGTGGAAAATACTAGGAACGTCGTTTTAATTAACTAGTATATGCAAGGTATAGAAATAAATCAAGATAGAACGGTGAAGCGGGCAGGGGCGTGATTCAATCTTGCAATATACAGCTAGTTTTCGACCCGGACCGATCAGAGCGGCTGTGCTAAAATGCCTTATTATTACAGTCCTCCTCGTCGAAACCGACGACGGCGACCTCTTTCAGTTTAGCTTTTTTCTTTTAGCATGCGCTCGAATGTGGCTGGCGAATCCGAACTTGCTCTTGAAGACCCGGTCACAGCGATCGCAGTAGAGTTGTCCGGTACTGTAGTAAGTGTAGTGTAGTGTAGTGTACACTACACTACACTTACTACAGTACCGGACAAGTGTAGTGTTATTATTGTTATTGGATTAGCAGGCAGGCAGCTAATGCTGGTTAGCCTGTTTCTTCACATTTCGTAAGTGGCTGTCTAATCTGTTCTTAAATTGGTTTATAGTTTCAGCATTCACAACTTGGTCAGGTAGGCCGTTCCACGGGATGACTACCCGGTTGAATAGGAGATGATGTTTTGGCAGTGTTTTGGCCGTGTTCCGTACTAGTTGTGTGCGTGTCTTCTTGAGTGCTCCTTCAAGTTCAATATAAATTGTGCAGTTTGTAACTGTAAGAACAACAGTAGGGCAACGAATCGATCAAAAGGAGGTATTTCGTTCGTAATAACGTCACTTTGGGGGCATGGTTTATGAAAATGTTGACACGCGATTCATATAACAGCTCTCCCACGTCACCGTTCTATCTTGATTTATTTCTGTGATATTTTGCCGCTCGTACTCCTCATAGGTGAGGGTCGTGATCATTACGGAATTAATCACATATAACGACTCTATTGGGAGATTTAATGGGGTGGTTTGCCATTGCCTTCTTCATTTCTCACCTGCGCAAGATTCCTCGCAATATTTTCCTTCACCGTTAGAGAGCGGTCGGTAAAAGTACGTAAGTCTTGGAAAAAACTGAAAAACTCATTGGTAGGTGACATTGCATGGTTTCGAATTACGATCTTCTAAATCTTTCGAGGTTAACTGTTATTCAATACTTTTGTTAAATTAAATCGGTCTCAGGGACATCTTTTAGCAAGACATTCAACAAATTAAACTTCGGCAGTACTTCTATTGGTAAGCTGGTTTTCGTGATGATTTCATTGAGTTTTATGAGAAAAATAATATTTCTTTTTAAATCTTCCAGATTTTGTCTATGGCCTACACGTACGAAATTCTTTTCTTGTACGACTTTCCTCTTCAGTATGTGTCTTGAAAGTGACTGTAAACCTCTCATCTCCTACGTCATAGAAAGCTCTGTCAAATAGAAGCTATAATGGCAATTGGCCCCAGTCATTATTTCTGGTTATTAAATTTTAATAAGGTTTTAGTTCATCACCTATCGCATAGCAGATAAATCTAGTTTACGAACATAAATAGCAGTCTTCACAGGGACGAATTCAGATATTTTTTTACTAAGAAATTTGTCGCACCTTATATGGATTTTATAGGCGGCGGATTTATTTATTGTATGGATTTTATATTTCTTTTATGGATATGGCCCCTAACCTCTCCCCTGGATCCGCCACTGAGCCTTCATTCGCTTAATTGACATAGGTAGTTATTTATGTTAGCATGATTAATGTACACTTAAATAAAAAACTTTAATTGTTCTTTTTTTACTGTTATCAATCGTACGAGCTGTAATGTCGAAGTCCACTTTCAGAGCAGACAATGAATTTTGAAAGTCACGAGAATATAGTGTGATATTTATAAATAGGTTACGTTTAAAGATATTTATTCACACTAAAGACATATTGCCACTTACATGTGAAAAAGACTTAAAAAGATGCATGTTCACTACACTATTCACTAACACTATACAGGGTGTAACATTAAGAACGGTCAGTATGGGAAAGTCTGAAACTATAAGACATACGAACATCTGTTCTTAGGAACCATGTCATCAATTTTAGTAACAAGAAAAACTGTATTCATACATTTTAAAAAAAACCTGTACTCAGCCTGGGAATCGAACCCGGTTGTTTTGAAAAAAAAATCCAACACTATTTCTATTTGGATATCGACTGTGTAGGTGTTAAGGAATAAATGTTAGTATGAAACGTGATGTTTAAAATTAATAAAACGCATTGTTTCCATATCTTTTAATTTATTTTAGACTAGACTATTAATTACTATCTTTTAATTTATTTTAGACTAGACTATTTCTTGTGGGGTTACGTTAAGGATGAAGTGTACAAAACAAGCTACGACACAATTGAAGACCTAAAAGCAGCCATAGAGACAATTTTAACGCAAATTCACCAGCTGAAGATACAAAATTCAATAGTAAGATCGTTACCTAAACGAGTTGAATGTTGTATTTTACAAAATGGTAGTCATTTCGAACACCTACTAAAATAAATTAAAAGATATGGAAACAATGCGTTTTATTAATTTTAAACATCACGTTTCATACTAACATTTATTCCTTAACACCTACACAGTCGATATCTAAACAGAAATAGTGTTGGATTTTTTTTCAAAACAACCGGGTTCGATTCCCAGGCTGAGTACAGGTTTTTTTTTAAATGTATGAATACAGTGTTTCTTGTTACTAAAATTGATGACATGGTTCCTAAGAACAGATCTTCGCATGTCTTATAGTTTCAGACTTTCCCATACTGACCGTTCTTAATGTTACACCCTGTATATTATATATAGTTAGTAGAACGCAACGCACTAAAATTGTGGTACCAAAGCTGGTAGTACAGTATTATGATGATGACGGGAACAAACCACCTTTCAAAAAAACAAACTGCGCTAATTTTTGCTTAAATGCACAAAGGCATGTGAAATCCACCAACCAACATTGGGTCCCCTCAGTGGATTATGGGAAAATGTTAGTAATTTTATACAGGATACCTAATGTACGAATCAAAAATTATTAGACCGCTAATAGGTACATTTCCGAGTACCTAAGAATAACAACAAATATTTACCTTAATGGTTTTTATTAGAGGGTCAAACCAAACAGTATGTGGTACGATATCTTTACCTCAAAGATGCGGTGGATTTTCCACGCGTAAGCGCGATTTGAGGAAACGAAAATTGTGGGTTCCACCAAGTGCGTAGTAGACACACGTGTTACCATAACCTGCCTATAAAAAGTGATAATTTTACTATAACGTATGAATGAATGACGAGTGACATTGGCGCGCAGTCATCAACCTGACCGCCCTATCATAATTCGGTGGGTTTATCTCGCGCGTGCAAAGATAACCCCCATCCTCTATAAAAGCCCAGTATCTTAACAAAATCTTCAGTTCACGACCAAGCGCCAAACGAAAAAGAACAAAGAATTAATCGAGCGCTTGCTTCAAACTTCAAACGTAAACGTTTAACCATAGTATTATTAAGTATTCTCTGGTTAAACACGCTGTGCATAGTGAATCTGGCGACTGCATTTCTGGAGTGACAAAACAGAAATCACACGTCTAACCATGCGTCTCCTCCACTTCATTCTGGTAGTGTTCACTGCCGTTCTGGTATTCGCCGCACCGACAGACGCCCGCCCTCAACCAAACCACATCCACAAACGCTCTTCCATTTGCCTGCTCAAACTCTGCGGCTACAATTACTACCCGAGACACCACAGGGTGCAGAGGATACCGAAAAATTGGTAACCCCCGATCTGGGGTGTCCGAAAAGGCACGACGAGTGGGGCGAATGGCGAATCGCTTCGTGTTGGCAGTATTGCCGTATTAACGAAAGAAGACTGAAGCCCGTCCACGTTGGAGGAACATCCGTCTGTTGGATCTGCAGTGACGGTTGGTTGTACCCTGTGATAGCTACGTGAGAAAGCAGTGGGTCAACTGCAGCATTTTGGAAGAAGATTGGAGTGTTCGGTTAAATTAATTAATATTGTATTTTTACGATGTAGTCGAGTATTTTGAATTAGACCTATATTAGGTCACCGCCTAACAGAAGTATAATCTGTACTTAAATTGAATCGAGTATTTGTTAGCAGTAGTTCTAAAATATTATGTTTGTTTCTAGTAAACTATTGCATAATAGCTGTCAAGATGTTAGTATTGTTTTAGATTACGCATTAAGTCTCTAAATATTTATTATTGTAGTTGTGATAAGGTTTTTTGACAATTATATGGATTCATAAATATTATATTATCTTATCATTGTAATGTAATCACATCGCTGCTTAATTAATTATAATTATGCAGACCACCTTACCCAGGGGCTCGTATATCTAACTTCTAGTAAATACGAGACTGGGGAGGTACCACACTTTTACCAATTTCTGCCGTAAAGCAACAATGTCTGCCTTGCAATGTTTCGGTTTGATGAGTAAGTGATCCAATATGATTACGGGCAACAAAAAATCCAACTGTCACTTTGAAAATTTCAAAGATTTCTGGCGAGACCCCGTGCCTGGATACAGCCCTGTTTACACTTACCTTAAAAGCTGTTACACAAATAAAGTTATCAATCCTGTACGAAATACTATATTACCTCCAGTAGGTACAACAAATACTATGTTACCTCCAGTAGGTACAACAAATACTATTTTACCTCCAGTAGGTACAACAAATACTATGTTACCTCCAGTAGGTACAACAAATACTATGTTACCTCGAGTAGGTACAACAAAAATAACGTGTCTAATAATAAATACAAGACATAGATAACTCGAGCCAATGTTTATTGATGACAGCGGGCCTCATCAATCACGTATCATTAATAACAATAATTTAGCAACATTCCTATTCAAATCAAATGAAATAGTTTATTTGTTGAAAGTAGGTGCGTACATACAGAGTTCTTAAATTATAATATAGTATCACTACTTTCTACCACATGGTGTAGCATACAAATACTCGATAGAACCTTATAAATACAAAAAAGATGAGAGTTAAATAATTAATAACCACAATGGTACCTAATCATTTTAATATAATATTCAAATTCAATTTTATGTCAATTTCATATTTTACCTTATTTACTACATTACCATCCTTAATTATACAAAAAAATACGACGAAAAATCTGAAATAATTATAGTGAAACGCGTAACAACGGGGCGAGATGACAGAGGGCGAGCATGCGGCGTGCGGGAGGTGGAGCCTGCTCCTGTGAGCGGGCTCACCCTCTGTCGTCACGCCCCGTGCCCATCTAACGTCGCGGGCGATCCGCCTGTTACGCGATTTCACTATAGTACAACAGTACTGTAGAAAAACAAAACGAAGTTCAAAACTTTTATGGTTTTTGAGAAATATAAAATAAACTCATACTTTGATCGCTCTTAGCGATAAGGCCGCCTAAATTGTATTTCATTATTTCCTTTTCTATCTCATATTTGTTATTTTATAGTTGTGCAATAAAGTGTATTTTACTTTGACTTTACTTACCATCATGTGGTAAGTGGTCACCGTCGCCCATAGCCATCTCACCTCACTATGCATGAAGATATAAGAGGGTTTTCGATTCGTTGCTAACCTTGAGGAGTAGTGCCTCAGTGCCGGATATATTGTGTACCTATATATCTAATGGATATCCAATGTACAGTCAACCACAGGTCAACCTATTTAAACTGTCAAAATTTGAGAATCTGAAATGTATCATAAAGAGCAGTTGTTGAGATTTAATCGAAGGTTTTAGACAGATGGTATATTATAGCGTGTGGTGGACTGTCCCAGTTACCTACTGAGAAGTTTCTCTTTATTACGAAAGTGTTTTATTTACTTACAATATGTAAACAAAATACTGTAATTGTTGTTGTTTTTTGTGGAATAAAGAATGTATGCATATCTAATCTTACTATCACAATCGTTAAATCACTGTCATCCGATGTCTTTTCGCTGTTATCGGGGGTAAAATAACTTTGATATTCTAGGTCATTGTCAGGTTTGGTGGCCTTTTTAAGCGTCACACTCGGACTACACGAGTCCGGTTCTAGTCATTGATCTTCACGAACGATTTTTCTCCACCGCTGACATTTTCTTCCTTAGTCGCTCTCAGTTCGTCAACGAAGTCATACGTCAATTGGCCCGGTAGTAATCCTTCCTTCTCCTGTTTCACTCTCTATCTCCCAAACTCACTACCATTACCTTCATCGCTCTCTCTCTCTCTCTCACACACACACCCACACATACACACACCGTTAGCACTCAAACATATCGTAAATCCTGTTCTATTTTCTTTATATAAATATCCGCTCTTTCATTTTGTAACTACTTGCACAATTAATTTATAATTAACTTTGTAGCAGTTTGGTTTCGTAATTGGCTTGGCATCTAATCACATGCGTTCCGCCCTCTCCCACTTGAAGTGAGCGCTTCATGACTGGATGCAGCGAATCGAAAGAATTTAAAAATAAAAATAAATTATTGGCTACGACAAACAGGCAGGCGGGCCACCTGATGGTAAGTAGTCACCGTCGCTTACAGACACGTGCAATACCAGGGATATTGCACGTGTGTTGCCGACCGCGGAGGGAGAGGACATTTTTAACGTTCTTTTTGAAGCATCCCATGTCGTAGCGTTGCGGGAAAACGTCGGGTGGAAGAGAGTTCCACATTTTACAGGTGCGTGGCAGAAACGTTCGTGTAAAACGGGTCGTGGTAGACACCCAAGGCTTTAGAAAGTGCGGGTGAAAATTGAGCCGCCGACGAGTGGTGCGATTCAAGAAAGTAGACGACGGCATCAAGTCAAATTGTTCTAGAACCCGACGCGTGTAATCCGAGGGTTAAAATAAGCACCAAAAATAACTAATAATCATCATAATCAGCAGCCTACTCTAGTTCACTGCTGGACATAGGCCTCTCCCAGGGCGCGCCATTGAGCCCGATCTTCGGCTCTTCTCATCTAGGCCTCTCCCAGGGCGCGCCATTGAGCCCGATCTTCGGCTCTTCTCATCTAGGCCTCTCCCAGGGTGCGCCATTGAGCCCGATCTTCGGCTCTTCTCATCCAGTCGCTGCCAGCCACCTTGCGCAGACCGTCGCTCCATCTAACAGGGGGGCGTCCCACACTACGTTTGCCCAAACGCGGTATCCACTCCAGATTTCTACCCCAGACGACTACAGTCAGAACTAACAATCAGGTCAGGGGGGAGGGTTATGGGGGATCAATAAGGGGTCGCATCGAATTTAGGTTTTTCTTAAGGGTGTCGTGGATTAGGTTTGTACTTCCGTAATGTACAAACTGCATGATTGACATAACCTTCTATTATCTTTAAATCTAAGAATTTTTATAGACATGCCCATTTGCATATCAGGGCGTAAGTATTATTTATGAATATAGCCGCAATAGTTCATTATAAGTATTTACGATCATAAATAGTTTATTATTTACGATCCTTTAGTATCGTACGATACTTTATTACTAGATATCCATTTATTGTCGACTTAACCCACCCAATCATCACATCTAAGCAAAAGCTACAGGCTATGATGTATACGTTAGCTGGTTATAGAAAAGTAACGCAAGCACTATCTGAAAAACATCAACTTCAACTCATGGGAGGACAGTGCCTTAAACAAGTTAGAATGGCGCGACCTGACGAAGAAAGCTGCGAAATCTTTCGAGACGGGGAGGGTGGAAGCTGAAGCAGAGAAAAGACGTAAGAGGAAGGAGAAAGAGGCAAACCCGGCCTTGAGAGACAGGCTGCCAACGGTGACAAAATGCAGCATATGCGGTCCCGAGTGCAACTCCAGGATCGGGTTGTTGAGCCACTCCAAGACGCACCAGAGACAACAACATTATACCTAGGATTAGCAGAAGTCATCCTCGCAACAAGGGACTGCCACGACGACGACGATAGAAAAGTAATCATTGGATGACTCTTCGATTTTATTAATAGCAAAAACATTGGTAATGTTTAAACATTAGCAGTAACCTATCTCCAAGTACCGATAGGGATAAACAAGAGTGGCTAACCCTAAAGGGGTTAGAACACTAAGAAATTCATTGGGGACAAAGTCACAGACTGGAACAACAAGATCTGGGAGCTGAATAGATGTCAAGTGCGTCTACTGGTCGGTGCCTTCACCGGTCACTTTAGCACCAATGCCCTACACAAGAGAAGCTGGCTGACAGCACATGTTGCAGAGCCTGTGGTGAACAACTGGAGACCGTTTCACATCTCCTATGTGAATGTGACGCTTTCGCGGCAAAAAGGATGGGTCTGCTAGGCTCTGCCTATCCGGACCCAAGGGAATTCAAATCCCTCCCACTAAGACGCATAGTCTTGCTCATGCATGACATATTCATTATGCGAACGGCTAAGGAATGGATCAGCCTGCCGGCATCTGTATTTCCCGAAACCTACAACCTTGGGATCTTCAAGGCCAGAGTGAATAGGCATTTACTGGACCCGCATGCTCCATCGTCGACCTCATCGTCGCTTACCATCAGGCGAGATCGAGGTCAAATGCGGGTTTAGTAGTCAATAAAAAATAAATAAGAAATATATTTATAAATGGATATTGATTCAAAATAAAAGAGAAATTACTAGTGACAAATCCGACAAGCTCTAGCACTGTATCAATTTTGAAACAGAATAGGGCCGAACCTTAATAGAAATCCAACCATAGAAAACAGAAAAATAGATTTCTATGGTTGTTGTTGTTTGTTTTTTTAAGGCAAAGGGAACTGAGCCCATACAGCCATGTCTGATGTAAACAACTCTTTCAAGTCTTCATTAAAATGCTGGTGTGACACATTTCAATGCTATCTGGGAGAATCTTTCACGCTTCTGCACCATCCGAACCAAAGAAGAAGGCGTCCCGGACGCAGTATGGCTCTTCAAAATCCAGCCAAGTACGGATCGGGCTGCAGCGTCTTATTTGACTTTACTTCATTGTCCCATACATTAATCACATTTTGTAGACGTTCTTCGAATAAAAAACACCATTCTTACTTGAAAAGCACTACTGTAAAACAATTTGCAAGACAACGAAAAAAAGCTGGTGTGGACGGGTTAGTCCATCTAGTTCTACTATTAGTTCTACGATGGACGCGACAAAAGCGCGGGAGAAACTCCATAGATTTCTATGGATTCGGTTCGTTTCCAATTTTGAAAATATGACTGCAGAATATAAATGTTTAGTCGCTATAGCAAGCAGATCCAGCTCTGCTGTGCTAACCGAACCTACTCGTAACATACAATCAAACAATATTTTGATTTAAAATACTCAGTTTATTAACGATCTCAAAATTAATTACTTACTTTATAAGTTACGAAGTCAACACAAAGTAAAAGTTGTGCTCAGGGCCACAGGGTCACACATAACTGACTCTTCGCACGCTTATAGATTAAAAAGCTTATAAAAAAAATAAAAGTTATTACATAATAAGTAGTTAAATAAAAGTTATTGCAGCGAAATATCCGTATTAACCCATTGGTCATTGGCAGTTTCCTTCACAACTGATTAAAAAAAAGTTTAAAAAAATTGATGGTAACGGTGCACAACCTACCTTTTTCTACCAAAATTACTCCACCAAAAGGTTGTCTGGAAGAGATCGGTTTTAGCGATAAGACCGCCTAGATTGTATTAATCGTATCGTACGGATTGTATCACACAATACAAAGTGTATTCATTCATTCTTCACAACCTTATGTATGTTATGGACCAAGTGATTAATAGGACATTATTCACAATGTTCAGACAGTTTGGATAATGCCCAAAATGAGGCGGTAATGTCATAATAACTATGGCTGGTCAAAGTGTCGTTATGGGAGCATAAAGATAAGTCGAAGGAGCCCCGCCCCACCACTTCTGAAAACGACCACTTCTAGAAATGACAACTTTGGAAATGACCGCTCCTGGAAATGGCCAAATGACCACTTCTGCAACAAACCACTTTTTTCATAAAAAGAACACAATTTTTAAAACTTTTTAATTCGTACCTAAACCAAAAATATAACACAGAATCAACTTGTATCACATATTAGAAATTATTTTTAAACTAACTGAATGGAAGAAGCCTTTGCAACAGTTTTACTTTTAGGCTATAAAATCACCTGACAGACAGATTTCATAGGTTTGCTTAGGAGCTCGTAGCTTATACACATGAGAATCAACCAGCAACTCCAATCTTATCTTATGATGGGGGCCGGAAATAACCCAGCGGCACTTCGACCCTTGAGGATCTTTTGTGCCTACCCCATTTTACACACTGGCCATCTCAGTGTGCAGGTTTGCTCACGATGTTTTCCTTCACCGTCAGAGCAGTCAGTAAATGTACGTAAGTCTTCGAAAAATACGAAAAACTCATTGGTACATGGCACTACACGGTTTCGAACCCGGACCTCCCGCACGGGAGTCCGGTGTCCTAGCCACTGTGCCACCGACTTTCTAGCAACTCCAGTAAGTGACCAATGGCCTATCACGTATTTCACCACACCTTTTATTTACAAAAATATCGCCAGTCCCTGTACGAACGAAAACAATGTATTTGTAACAGATAAACCAAACTCAACAAATAGTTGCCTAAGAAACTGGACATTTTTCATTAAAATAAAGGCCACAGGCCAACTGCCGTATCTACATGATCTCCAGAATCCGATGGAAATAGGTCATTAAAACAGACTCAGGTTAACACTGATGAAATTATGATTGTAATAAACAATTTAAAGTTGACACCACGGAAATCGGACGAGTAGCCTCCTCTAGAATGATGATGTGAGCACTGCCAGCGAGCTAATTTGTTTGTGCAAATGCACCTACAGTTCCAAACATTTGACATTTCAATACGCGACTAATGTATGGGAAATTATTCACAGCGCATGCGCCAACTGGCAGACGCGGTTTCCATATAAAACTTCTTTAGCGATCAATCTACATAGGGTTATCAATTACACTGTTTGGTTGGAGGTGAATGTAATAACAGGCTGGTTTCCGCAACTCGACGTCTTCAGCGCCTATTTTGCGTATGGGGTTGGAGGTGAAACCGTGGGCCCAAATTCGCCCAATGCTTTTATATTTTAGACTGGAGACTCGATGGACTGCTATAAAACACTATGGGGAGGACATGGAAAAACATTACGTCCAATCAATTGACATAAATTTGAAAAGGGAAGATCTTCCACCGGGCGGGATAGTGTGCCTGGAGGCTAGTAGTGCTGGTCTTTCAAAGGAACTCGTATATAGGGTCCTATTTTATTAGCGGCAAATATGTAATGGCGTAGACCGCCTCCCCTACGCCCGGCGGATTGATGGAAAGGAAATATGATGGGTGTTAACTTGTATTATATATTAATAATTGGCCGCCTACATTACTTCAGTAAGGGCGACTTCAAAAAAATTCCGAAAAAACTCATTGGTATATTTCACATTGCAGGTTTCATCTGACCGTTTCCACTCCGGACAGGTCACATTATAGAGGGCACAAAACTAATACGCGCGCTATTCTGCGCTTAGCGCCATCTAGGTTATGTTATATATAACATAACAATAAAGATTGTTTTTAACTTGTTAATTTTTCGAGAAAAACGACAAAATTGTTGTTTGAAAATTCTACAATCGAATGAATTATTGCTATTCTAACACTGAAATAAGAAGTATGAATGAAACTCGTCTCACTCATAACGACATGTATGAGTTTATGTGCCACCAAGGCGCAAAATAATGGGGTTTATTTTTCTTTAAAGAGAAGAGATCGCTCTTAGCGATAAGGCCGCCTAAATTGTACTTTACTATTTCCTTTTCTATCTTTTGTTTGTTGTTTACTATTTGTGCAATAAAGTGTATTATACTTTACTTTAATTTCAAAATCTTCGGTTGACACCAACATATTCATTACCTAGCTAGATTTTAAAAACAAACCACTTAGTTTTAGGAGACCCTCCGTCAGTTGCAGAAACGTCATTAAAGTTAAGTTTTCATTAAAATAGCTATCCCTTTCTACCCAACAGCTCTAGCTAAATAGAGATGACATGAGACTTAAGGAAGCCCTCGCATTAACGACGTTTACTGCAACTCACGGCCTGTAAGTAAGTAAATATTTATATACGAAATAATAGGTACTCTTGTAAAAACAATTTTCATTTATGCAACCTTAATGCGACTTTATACTACATTATGAAGAGTAGAATTGGGCTACAATTTGTATAAAAAACATACATTGATCGTGATGAATACGAATAACGAAATAAAGTGGGTATTTGTGTAAATTCAATATTATTCGCTAAAGAAACGTCACCTCATTTTATACATTGTTGGACCACGAGTCCGCAGCAATTTAAAGTTGTCACCTACATATTCATTAACTAGAGCACGAAAGATGATTTTAAAAACAAACCATACTAGATTTAGCAGACCTTGTATGCGAAATAAAACAGGTATTCTTTGGTAAAATTAAATTTTCAATTCAGATGCATTATTCTCTGAATTTAATAAAATAATATAGCCTCATCCAATGATTACGAAATCAAGTGGGTATTACGTCTTTAGAACACTGCAGCGATTTTTAAAACGGAAGCGAGCCGAAACCAGTAAACTAGGGATGTTTCGGAGGTGGTTTTACCGGAACCGAAGGTTTCAAATTTGATTTATCGGAACCGGAGTCGGAGGCGGAGGAGATGTTCAGAAAAAGTTCAAATTTTAAACCGTTTTTTAATTTTTATAGCTGAACTAAAATATTGGCCAATATTTTTTATGATGACGTTTGCGGCAATAAAACATATTCCTTTATGTAGTCCTACACTATTTAATTAAATATTGATATTTGAATATGTTTGCTCACAAATCTTCGGTATAACCGAATGTATTCAAAATTATCGGAGCCGAAGTCGGAGGTGTTGATTTTACACCTCCAACTCCGACTTCGGCACGGAAGTCCGGGATCGGAAGTTCCGACCTTTCGGAGTCGGAGTCGAAGCTCCGTAACATCCCTACAGTAAACCAAACAAATAAGTTATTTCTATGCGTTCGGTCCGATTTCGATTTAAAATCGCTGTTTATACGCCTTTATAGGCGTAAGTGTTATTTGAAATTATGCTAAAAGAATCGTTACCCTCACTCTTACACAATCATGTATAAGAGTGAACGTGACAGTATCATATAGTTTTAGATTTGGCAGCCAGCTAGAAATAACACCATTAGTTTTGGTAACCGAAACCTTAACACTAAGTTTATGGTGCGGCATATTTTAACACCGTATAGAAATTCTCAAATTACAATATCGTATTCAAAACTATATTTTTAATATTTTTAGCATTTCAACAAACATGGTTAGAATAGCACTAAATTGTTACATTTTTATGTAGTTCGTATAAAAACTAAATAACAGGCTTTATATTTGCAACACAAAACATCTAAAACATCGGGCATTTTTAGAAAGATATAGACTGCAACGTACTTATAATCTAAATAATCTTTTTTATGACAATTACTTTATGATGAAATATGGATGCCATATCTGAGTAGCTATTACCGTTCTAAAAACGATGAAATTTTATCATACGAGGCGTGTTAAACTGACAGCACTATATCAACGCGATAGCATTGTCTCTTATTAACGCAACGCAATCTCATGATATCATTTCATCTTTTTGAGTACAACTACGTCAATGATGACGTCTCTATGTTTCTATGCCTGCTGTACACACTCGCCGAGACAACCCGAGACAGTGCTCTCGTATCGCCTCGCACGTTCTCGCCTCGCCTCGCCTCCTCTCGGTCGCGTGGGCCAGAGGCGAGGCGAGAACGCGCAATTATTTAATTTAATTAATTAATTAGGTAAACACAACAGATTACAACCAGTGAAATTACAGAAAAATCAATATGAAGTTATGAGCTACGTCGTAACCCTTAACGTGTGAACACAGCATGGTTAGGAAGTAGAAAATTTGGTTGATGGTACAAAATTGAGTTGGTAAAGCAAAAAATACTAATTTTTGTAATGATTAAAAATAATTAAAAATACTTATTGAAAAATACAATAATAATAAAGTAAAAATTATAAAGTAGGTGCGTGTATAGCTCACTTGAGGACATCTTTAACCCGTCTTTTAAAAACTAATGTCCTAGGATCGAATAAGTCTAACGATGGCTTATTGTTGCTGTTCGAAGAGACTTCGTTATACAATCTACACATTCGCACAGTAGGGTTATAGAACGATGTGTTGTTCTTAAAAACATTTAATACAAATATTTTAGGATTGCGAAGTTTAAAATTGCATACACACACCCGCTTGTTTTCGACAGTATTATGTGATCTGACGAGCTCGACGTGTTGAAAGAGAATCGGTATTATGGAAAACACAAAGACAAACAACATATCCTCGATGCTTGAGTGGAAATTAATATCCCAGTTGCAGACATATAATATTACAAGTCCGTCTTGGGAAGTATCGACACTTCAAATTATTAAACGAGTGTGTACACGGTGTGCTCTCGCGAGACTCTCGGCGAGAGACCGAGTGTGTACAGCCGGCATTACATGCCATCGAGCAATGAACCGGAGACCGCGTTTGAGCAAACGTAGTGTGTGACACCCCTTGCTAGATGTAGCGAAGATCTGCGCAAGGTGGCTGGCAATGACTGGATGAGAAAAGCCGAAGATCGGGCTCAATGACGCGCCTTGGGGATGCCTATGTCCAGCAGTGGACTAGAGTGGGCAGCTGATGACCAATGACTCAGTATATTTATTAAAAGTTCTTTGAGGAGAATAGATGAAATAACCAAAATCGCATCGAAGCTCAGGATCCGATTAGCACAAGACCGGAAAGGGAACAAAAGAGGGGGAGTTAAATTATGGGCTGATGATGATGATAAAAGCGAAGGATAAACACCTTCGCTTCAAATTCATGGCATTACATTCGCTCTGCCTATCCTGCGAGGGCTGTCCCGTAGCATTAAAAGAATTATAAGTATGGTATGTGAAAGTGTACACTTTATATCTCAACGTAGTGGGCTTATTACACTTGGCGGAATTCAGTCTGACTGAATGAGTTAGTCGACTAATTCAGTCACGTGCAATAAGCATTCATAACGGTCAATTTTGGTTTACACAATATAACAAACCGAAACGTCGTAGAGCGTCGGTGTAGTGGCTAGGACGCTGGACTCCCATGCGGGAGGTCCGGGTTCGAAACCATGCAATGCCATGTACCAATGAGTTTTTCGGTTTTTTTAAGACTACGCACATTTACCGACTCACTTTAAGGAAAACATCGTGAGGAAACCTGCATTTCTGAGGAAATTAAAAGTTTGCGAAGGCGTGTGAAATCCACCAATCAGCACTGGGCCCGCTCGGTGGACGACCCGTACCCCCTTGTGCAAGGGGAGGCCTGTGCCCCAACAGTGGGATCATTAATAGGCTGATGATGAATGAATGAACAAACCGAAACCTGTCTAAATCGTCGACTAAAATTCAGTCGAGTGTAATAAGCGCATTAAAAATCAACGTAAGAAACTGATGCAGCCAATAGCAGAGCTTCCCTCCCCGAATCTTCTATAAGGTAATACAAGACAACACGAGACACAAGTCTTAAGGCAACCAAAAGCCATCACCTGCCCTCCTTGGGCGGTCCACAGAGCAACAGCTGGTCGTATTTCTTCATCTGCCGCGAAGCCATCTCAACGTCCACATCGGTCAGGTAGTACGCTTCGAAGTTCGCTAGAGGACGAAGAATGGAGTAGAGACGTTCCGCGTATTTTCTAAGGAAAATGAGAAAGAAGTTCATGTGATTATATGTTTTTATAATGGATGAAAGTCGGAAGGCAACTTCTAATTTACCATCCTTTTATATTGAGGTCTAACGAGGTTTCTAAGTTTTGAAGGTAGTTAGCACATTCTATGTTATCTTGTCAGCTTAAAAGAGGAGCTCTTGAAGAGCTAGTTGCGAGCGCGGTCAGAAAGTGATCGTACAGGTTAAGCAACGTTGGGCGCGGTACCTGGATGGGTGACCGCCAGATCGCCGGGAGCACGTTAAGCAGTCGGTCCCGGTTGTTGTCGTTCGACAGCAGTCGTTAAGCCATGTCAGAGGCCTACGTGCGGCCTGAACAACTTTGACAAATAGGTTGGCCACTAACCATACGATAAGCAAGCAAGCTAGCGTAAAAGAGGCAAATGACAAAGAAATTCGTGTGGTGAATGTGATTACGGAAGGCACACGAATTTACCGTCCCATTAAAAAAAACCAAAGCCCCCAAGCGGACCCTGAAGGGGTCCTACCACCAGTAAGTTACTCGGGCTACGCCCAGAATATTTTTTTTTTTTATTGTAAGTACCTTAAAATACATGTGTACAACGTCATGTTTTACTCTACCACCGCTTCGTAAGGTGCTGTAGCTGAAAGGAAAGAAGCGGCGCAAGAAACTTTCAGCAGCACTTCTTTTGAAATAAATATATCTTACAATACTTATGAATACAATCATATACATAAGGTGCAGAGCTGGAGCTGAATTTAGGACCAAGCCTCTTTATCATTTAAGTAGTCATTTATTTTATAATAAGCCTTTTTACATAAGGTCCGTCTTATGTGGGTCATAAATTTTTTCTGTCATATTTATCACAGTGTCAGGTATCTTATTATAAAATCGTACACAGTGACCCATAAATGATGTGTTTACTTTACTAAGTCTAAAGCGTGGGACTGCAAGTTTGTTTTTGTTTCTGGTGCTGAAATTATGTTTATCGCAGTTTTTCGGAAACAACTGTAAGTTTTCCTCGTACGACAGAATTCCCCAGTGGCGGTAGGGATATTCTAATGAGTTTTGGCGGGAAAGTCGCTGGAGAAGGTTCTACGGTGTTTATTTTATTGCTCAAAAATTGTTTTCTGGTGATTTTGATAGCTAAAATCGGTGTAGTTTTGTCTAGTAAACGTCAGTAACAGTGACAATGTGTTGAACTCTTAAAATAAACTTCTCGGTAGTGGTTCGTTGTGTAGTTTCACTCTGTGATTCTCCGGCGGGCCATGAGAATTCGCCAGAGACTGGACCGGTTGAAATTTTCGTCATAATTCCTAGGAGTGTTAAAATGTGTCTACACCACAACTTTTTTATACTGGAAAACTAAAAACTGTTTCATATCGCTTAATGTTTAGGCTGATGGCCTGTGTTGCCAATCATCATCAGCCTATTAATGTCCCCACTGTTGGGGCACAGGCCTCCCCTTGTTCAAGACGGTACGGGCCCAGTGCTGATTGGTGGATTTCACACGCCTTCGAAAACTTTTAATTTCCTCAGACATGCAGGTTTCCTCGCGATGTTTTCCTTCACCGTTAGAGCAGTTGGTAAATGTACGTAAGTCTTCGAAGAAATCGGAAAAAACTCATTGGTACATGGCATTGTATGGTTTCAAACACGGGCCTCCCGCACGGGAGTCCGGCGTCCTAGCCACTAGGCCACCGACGCTCTGGCTATTACGTATGCCAATGCCTTGTTAAATAAAAAAAAATGGAGATAACTGACCTAGTATCGGTGTTCTTGTCATCTAGCAGCGCCGACAGCGCTCGCAGCGCGAAGCGTCTGGCGGTGGCGGCGGTGGGCGGCCTGGTGCGCAGGAGGTCGCGTCCGCCGCCCGCGAGCGCGCAGCACACGACCAGCAGACGGGCCGCCGCGCAGCGGACCAGAGCGCTCTTGTGGCTGTAACACCGTTTATAATGGAACTCTTGGGCAGAGTAAAAGAGAGAAGTAGGTCATGCTGTTTCGCCCGCGATGCCTTCGCCCTGGCACAGTTGAAAACCAGCGCTGTGGTTCTGCCGTACCGGTCGTGATCGTGGTCGTGGTAATATTACGAAAAGAGGTAATAAAATACAGTGAGGTGAGATGTCTATGGGAGACCACTTAACATCAAGTGGCCCGTTTGCTCTCCATCATCATCATCATCAGCCTAATAATGTCCCCACTGTTGGGGTACAGGCCTTCCCTTACACAAGGGGGTACGGGCCATGATTCACCGAGTGGGCCCAGTGCTGGATTTCACACGCCTTCTGAAACTTTTTCAGTTCCTCAGACATGCAGGTTTCCTCACGATGTTTTCCTTCACCGTTAGAGCTCTCTTATTTCTTATTTAATAAAAAAAATGTCGGGGGTATGTATTAGGCGTTAGACTGGTAACTGATACTGTGGTTCGTGGGAAAATAGATAGGTTAATTAAATGTTGCATAGATCTTCAATCATGAACGCAGATGCTGAGACAGATGCAAAAAAGACCACCGAAGAAAGACAAGTAGTCATGTCTGACCACCTGATGGTAAGTAGTCACCGTCGTCGCTTAGAGACACCTGTAACACTATGGGCATTGCTGGCGCGTTGTCAACTTGTGGGAGGAATCTTTAGAAGTACAATCCACCACAAGCTATAGTATACCATCTGTCGAAAACCTAACATTAAATCTCAACTTATGCCTTGCGCAATGCACATTTCAGATTCTCAAATTTTGTGTAGGTTAACCTGTGGTCGACTGTACTAATTATTGCTTTTGAAAATATGTTGGAGGTGGTTTGTCTCTTGAGTGAATTATTACACTTCGTGCTAGTGTTTCTCGTGTAATTATGTATGTCAGATCTTAGGGTAAGGGCATAGATGGCTCGCTATCATTCTCCGGGTTGTCCTCACCCTGTGGTTCTATTTTTGCTTTTAAAAATACAGCGAGATATATACTTTAATAACTATATTGACTCAATCAACTTATTTTAGAGTTATTTAAATTGCAACCAATAGCTTCCGGAGTAACCTTTACCTCAACCAGTTACTGCTCAGCCAGCTGACAGCAACTAGTCGCAGTCCAGTCACCTTAACAGCGACCACTAGTCGCCGGTTAGACTTTCAATAGTAATCGGATATACGACAGTCCCCTGATAGCAACCAGTTACGGTTAATTATTCGGAAATGCAAAATTCTTGAATAAAATATCAAGTCCGACTGCCTCACGACGAGTCGCAAGTGATAAAAAAGCCTGTGTGGCGGGCGGCATGACGTGTATCGGCTGTTGCTGCGTTTGATTCGTCGCAAGCGCAGGTATTGCACGTGCACTATGACGTCACTTGTTGTTTGCGCTGACATGTATTATGTATTGTGTGGGTTATTGTACTTATTGTGTATTTACCTGGCGCCGTGTATGCAGAGAGCAGTGACGGAGTGGCTCAGGTCGACGCCGCACACAATGTCGTCTAGAGCCACGTTGGCTGCGCGCCGCACCGGTCGACTGTAGCTACCGGTCTTGATCAGCAGGATGGTGATTGATTCGTAGAAATCCTGATACAAAAGCTCGATAACATTTATAACTTAAAACACAAACAAGAAGGAAGTCGTTTTTTTAAGTATATTTGGAAAGCAGACGATCAAACTGGCCACCTGATGGTCACCGTCGCTCATAGACATCTCACCTCACTGTTATTTTCTTAGAGGATTTTCGATGCGTTGCTAGCCTTGAGGATTTAGATGGTGTGCCTTGTGTGTCGGTAATTACGCTGGCTCTCTTCTCTTACCCTTTAAACCGAAACACGGCATTACTGCTTTGCAGCAGAAATTGCTAAGAGGGTGGTGATGATGATGTCCTCCACGACGTATCCGTCGACGGCGATCCCTGCTTAGCTCCTGGCGTGCGTTCGTAGGTGGCTAGCGAAGACAAACTTCGTCCAGAAGACTCGGTCACAAACAGAGCAGTAGAGCTGTCCGCTAGAGTCGAAGGTGTAGTTATAGGAGGTTTTCGGACGCGTTTTGAGGGTGGTACCAACACTTTAGGATCTACCACTTGTAGTGTTGTTAGTGGAAGGAGACATGATATAGAAAGAGATAGCTACCGATGCCCCAAGACAAACTGAATTGGTTTCAAAGATCTTAGAGTGTCTTTGATGTTAGATAGGATCTCTGGAACGGTATTAATAGATAGATGGTTCAAGTTTGAACTCAAATGTTTAGGACCATGATGCCATTCTCACATCTGGAATCTTGAGGACCTGATGATGACCAGGAAAAAGTAAAGATCTCCTCAATGGTGAGTTGGAGGTTTCTTAAATTATTAATTTAGAGCTATGTCGTGTACACTGTACAAAAGCTAATGATGATGAAAAGTTAAGGAGCTTACAGGCTTCTTGGTGTAGTTGGTGTTCTTCAGGATGCAGGCGACGGTATTGCAGGCTGCGCGTGCGACTGTCGGCCGCGGAGACTCCACGTGCATGTTCACCTTGCACCAAATTGTATATAACAGTAACTAAGTTTAAACCGTGTGTAAAAGTTGAACTTAAAAGGATTTCAAATTCTAAGTTATGTTGGCTCTGTGATTGAGTGGCAAATCCCCCCCCCCCCCCATTTTCTAAGTTCCCTTAAGGGCCGTTCCCACACTTTCAATCCCATGACCTTTTGACAGATCAATATTGAATCGACCAGTGTTGTCAGTTTTACTCCGGATTAAAAATGAATGATTATTATTTATTTATTAGATTATATACAACCTCATTACAGGAAATTCTCAAGTCAAAATTGTATTATACAAAATTCATTATCAACTAACACTAACACGGAGTTATAAAAACAAGATGTCATTAATATAAATAATTGATATCAATCAATGTTGTCAATCAGTTTTGAAATCGTAATACTGTAGTAATGTTGAGAAAGTTAATTGTTTATGGAAAATTGTACCCAAATATTGCTAGTTTATGGAAAATGTAGGAAACACGACACTAGGTCATGAAAGTTATAAAATGTATGAAACGCCTGCGAAACAATGTCACTGACATAGTCAAAAAACCGTAAGATTTAGCGACAAATACTGATTGGTTAATTCTAGAATGCTCATTGAATGGGTTTGAACACGCGATATTTCCCTTTCAATATTGAAAGGCTTGATCTATCAAAAGGTCATGGAATTTAACGCATATTGAACACGTGGGACTGAGCCATTAAGGGCGCCAGGCTCGACTCATCATTGGCCTTTTTTAGTAATATTTTTTTCACTAACCGACGACCTAATTTTTCTGAATTCTGCGATTGCACAAAGAACAAAGTTCAACAATGTAGAATATCTAGACTTTTGTTAGGGATCTTCTTGTATGGTCACCTGTCTTATAAGATCCGCGATGCGTTGTTCCGTAATGACGCCCCAAAACTTTTCTAAAGCTCTCGGAGCTTCGTCTAGTGTTTCCACTACTTCGAACCTGAAATATTTATTACAGGAGGAAGAAGTTAGATGATGGTATTTATTATATAAGGGGGTGTAATAAAAGCGGAGTCAAAACCAAAAGGGTACGGTAGGGTAGGCTACCTGAGCGACACTAGCGCCGCAAACGAAAAAAAAGTCTGGTGTTAAGGATTCACGAATGAAGAAATTTTTAAAAATAGTTTTGGGCACTTTTGCCAGACTCGCGTTTTGTTTCTTATTGTTTCACTACGAGGATACTAAAATATTACTAAAAAAATCCTCTTCATTCATGGAATAATCCTGTAAACCATTTTTTTGAATGCCTTAATTGAAGCGAATCGACATTTGAAGCGGCAATGATTCAAAGGGCACGAGACTGCGGATCAATAGGAGATAATCCCGCTATGTTTTACTACTAGAGGCGCCACTAGCACAGTTAAACAACATTAAAAAATACGACGTCCGTTTACGACTTTCAAAATGATTTTGTTCAAACATAACATAACCTATATTTATAGCTTTTAATGACAATAATTTGATAAATAAATAATGATTATTATGATTAATATTGGATGATTTTACAAGATCTTTATTAGCACATAGAGCCAAAAATCAATAGATACGTACCTTTCCACCAAATTCCTTCAGACATGTGCCACGCTGTTTTAACAGATTTTTTAAAGTCTGCTATTTATGGCCACACGGCCCAACGTTCGTGCTGGAAAAAGTTCTATGTCTGATAATAACCAAGAGGAAGAGCGCAGTTTCCGTAACAGCTCGACGCAGAGCGCCTCGCAGCCTCTGTCGGCGACCTCGCATTGTCTGTTCTCATCCGGCGAAGACGTGCTACCAGGAGAGTTGCTTCTGCTTTGTGTCCTCCTGGAAACAAGATTGATTCGACATTACTTTTTTGGGTTTCGTACCTCAAGAAGGAGGATCACTTTGTTGTCTGCCTGTGTGTCAAAAATGTTTTAGAAGGTAATTCCTTGAGGATGTGGGTAACTTTAAAATGTCCCAAAGAAACATGCTAGGATGTGAAGTACAGTCCTGAGATAAGAGAGACAATGCTATCTCGTTTGTATAGTCTCATTATATCATTTCATTGTTTTGAGAACGGTAATAGCTACCCAGGCCAGCCTGATGGTTTGTGGTTCCATCAGCTTCCGATTTTAAAGGAATGCGGTACTCTGCAGTTTGAAATGACATAATATTTGACTAATTGTGTATATCTTCCTTCATTATCCTGATATTTGCTGGTGGTAGAACCCCTTCAGTGTCCACCTGGCTAGCGATATTATATGGGGTCCTATTTTATTAGCGGCAAATATTTCGAGGGTGTCATCTATAGGTTATTCATAACAATAAGGATAAGGAAAAAAATATTTTTTCTTATAAATATAATAAATTTTTCGAGAAAGACGAAATTTGTGTTTGTTTGTTCTACAAATGAATGAATTATTGCTATTCTAATACTGAAATAGAACTAATTTACAACGCTGTGTAAATCATCTGTCAAGACGTACAAGGCAAACAACAACAATACTGAAATAAGAAGTATGAATGAAACTCGTTTCATTCATAACGACATGGATGACTTTATGCCACCAACGTGCATAATAATGGGGTGTATTTTTCTTATATATGGTAAATTTTTATACAAGTAACATGGTTATTTTTTCGTGTAAAGTGGTACAAATGACCAGCACATGCCCCCCCCCCCCCCCTCCAAATATATAAAAAAGGACCTTATATGTAAAGTATATCGTCAAATATCTTTGCTACGGCGTTGATGTGTTTCGGCAGTGTTATAGAAGAGTCAGTACTTACTAAGCCCGTGTGCTCCATCTTCCGCCTCATCGTCACTTACCACCAGGTGAGATTTAGGTTAGGGTTTAGTCGTAAATTAAAAAAAACTGGATTATGGAAGTGATTTAGGTACTTACGAGATATTGTACTTGGTGTTAGATCTGTTTTTAGTGGTCATCTTCAGTTCCTTGATCTTGTCCTTTATGCTGATGCTGTCCAAGTTATCTTGAGCAGTTTTGTTCATGGTAGGGTTAGGGGGGTGGGATTCTACTCTGTTGACGTTGATGCATGGATTCGGACCCTCGGCGTGGATGGGAGGCAGCTGGACAGAGTTGTTTCCTCTTCTGCTATCATCTACAATTTTTTTAAATTTATTTATTACAAGTAAAGAAGCAAATGACTTCATTTTCACCTGATGATAGAGACAATGAGGTCGAAATAGAGTTCGCGGACCTATTTGTTTTCAATAGCATCTGCCACCTGGGGAGTACAATCCATTTACGCAATAAGTAAATTACCTAAATGGATGGAGCTCGTAGCCTAGTTTCGAGCACGGTCCGAAAGTGATCGTGCAGGTTAAGTGACGTTGGCGCGGTCGGTACCTGGATGGGTGACCGCCAGTGGCATATTTCAACTGAGCTCCTCCGTGCCTCGGAAAGCACGTTAAGCAGTCGGTCCCGGTTGTTGTCGTTCGACAGCAGTCGTTAAGTCATGTCAGAGTCCTACGGGCGGCCTGAAGAACTCTGACAAATAGGTTGGTCACTAACCATAGGTACGATAAGCAAGCAAGCAACGTAATATCTCTTCTAAGTCGTGTTCCTCATTGCTGAGGGTCGTGATCATTCTAAGGAATTAATCACATAGAACGACTCTCGTGGCAGATTTAATGGGGTGGTTTGCCATTGCCTTCCCCATAAAGCAAAGCAACGTAATAAGTAGTTATAATTTAACATTTATAAACTTTATTACACACTTTCACACACATCCACATCGATCATTTCAAATATGGGTTACTTTTCACCGTATTATAGGATTTCGTGTTTTAAGTATGTAAGATTAGAGAATGCCAATAAGTAGATATTAAAATTTTCTTCCACTTACCACTTCGTCCACTGATGAGTGCACCTTCCCCTGAAGCCAGCTCCTTCGCACCAATCTCCCATCTATCCAGTAAACTGTCTCTCTGTCTTCCTCCCTCGAATAGACACGGTAATGTACCGGCCTTGTTCAACCTATTGGACTTGTTGTTGACGGAAAACAGAGAGTTCAAGTGCGGACTGTTCGGACAAGACTGGTTCTGTATAGGAGGCAATCTGAACGGCCCCTTGTCGGTTTTAACTTCGTCGTCTTTTAAAAGCTTCACTTTCAGTCCCGCGTTACTCGTGAAGATCACTTCATCCTTAAGTTTATTATCTTCAGCACTATCCACAATGTCTAAAGGTGTTACGTCCATCAAACTCGCTTTCTTCATACCAGATTCCTCAGTCAAAGGCGTCAGAGCGCCAAAGCGATGGATATCAGTCTCATCAAACGAGATCTGTAATTGCACATCTTGAGATTCAGTCAGTTTAATGTGAAGATCTTTTACATCACTGTTACCCGATTTTGGTCTGTCAGCAATCATCAACGAATCTTCTTCTATATCTGAATCAAGAGTTGACTCGAATTCGCTGTCGTTATTTTTGAATAGTGTATCTCCGTGGTATTCGCTCACGACGGTTTCTTGCGATCCATCGTCTATTATTTTTATTAATTTATCATTCAAACTGCTACTGCTATCTTCAGTGCCGATGTCTGATTCTGAAATTGGGAATCTCGACGAATCGTCACCTAGAGATTCGGATAGGATTTGGTTGCAAGTGATGTTGTAAAACGCAGGTTTTTTCGTAATTTTATCGTTGGTGTCAATGAATTCCCTCTTCATGAAGTTACTGTGAGCGCTGGACACTTCGATTCTGTATTCTACAGTTTTGTTTTCTGTAATAGATATGAATGACGTTTGTGTTTCCAATGTGTTGTGGTCTGCTGTTTTGCGTACTGCGCCATCGTTTTCTGCGAGTTCAATGATCGTTTTGCTGGTTTGGGTGAAGGTTTCCTGAGCGACGATGGAGCAATGAAGACTTGTGCAGGCGGAGGTGTTGACAAGGCTGTTGTCATACTGAACGTTCGCATTCACTTTGACAGCAGCTACGGTCACGGGTCTGTCATGCAGGTTGAGGTAGCTCCTGCTCTCGTGAAGATGGATAGTCTTGTCGCTGTCCTCGCTGTCCCATTCGATGACATAAGTCTCTTTTCCCGAGAGAGAGTTGTTCTTATCAGAGGTGGAGTTGGAGGTAGAGCTAGCATCAGTGAAATCCAGGGAGTACTGGTTCGATGTGGCTACACTTTTCTGCGAGTCTGTGTATTTTACTTCGCCCACAATGTCTTCGATTTCTTCTTCCTGAAAGTAGTGTAAGAACGCAGCGTACTGCGCAGTTCAACAGATATCGATAATAGCTTTTTCAAAATCATGTAGGTTGCTATTAATTGGTTAAGGCACCCTGAATGTCCAAGGAAAAGCATGTGGGATTCATGTTGTCTGAGAAGCAAATATCTCAACGTGAAAAACCGTGAAATGTTCTCCCGCCATAAAATCAAAATAAAGTAATATAAGAAATGAAATTTTAAATTCCTTATCGGATAGTCAATATGAAGGATTGTATAAAATTACTTTTTTCAGAAAATTTATAGATATGCAGAGATTAACAATCGAAATTTCACGATTTTTCACGCGTAGCACACCCTCTTAATGCTGATGACGACGTAATAAGTATTTGTCAAATATGCCAAGACCCACGTCAGTATTCATGCGTTGTATTTCGGAAACGTTAGTCAGGCAGTGTAGAAAATTCAGTTAACAGTAATCAATCGCAAGTGGCCTCCGCCCAGCGTTAATTTGAAGAGTGGAGGAGCAGAGGCTTTCTTTGAGAAGAATTGAAACTAAACCAAAATACGGGCTAGTCTGCGATTCCGCGCTCCGCACCGCTTACAACCACCCGAGTCGCCTTTCACGCTTTGAACCATATTGTAAAGATATTAAAGTTTATCTAATCTTATAATAGGGGGTCGGGAATAACCCAGCGGCACTTCGACCCTTGAGGATCTTTTGTGCCTACCCCATTTTACACACTGGTCATCTCAGTGTGCAGGTTTCCTCACGATGTTTTCCTTCTCCGTTAGAGCAGTCGGTAAATGTACGTAAGTCTTCGAAAAATACGAAAAACTCATTGGTACATGGCACTGCACGGTTTTGAACCTGGACCGCCCGCATGGGAGTCCGGCGTCCTAGCCACTGTGCCACCGAGTTTAGTTTACATTGTTATGGAACTAAGTTGCTGCGCCTCTACTCCGGTAATATTCACTGGGCCTTGTCTGCGATAACCTGTAAGCAGAAGTTTGTCTAACTTGTCGACTAATTAGTACACTGAATTCAGTCGGCGGCTCAATTTTCACCCGCACTTTCTAAAGCCTTGGGTGTCTACCACGACCCGTTTTACACGAACGTTTCTACCACGCACCTGTAAAATGTGGAACTCTCTCCCACGTGACGTTTTCCCGCAGCGCTATGACATGGGATGCTTCAAAAAGAACGTTAAAAAAGTCCTCTCCCTCCACGACCGGCAACACACAAGCAATACCCCTGGTATTGCACGTGTCTCTAGGCGACGGTGACTACTTACCATCAGGTAGCCCGTCTGCCTGTTTGTCGTAGCTAATTTATATTAAAAAAAAAGTCTAGTGTAATTAACACTTCAGGACTTCTGTTACTGCGACAAACCCAGATTTTTGACACAATCTTGATGCAACTCAGCTCTCCAAGGAGTGACAACAACTCATCAAAATTACCCACTAAAAGATAGCAACGGATATTAAGTAAATAAGTCAAAAATTACTTACCATATTGAACAATTTAGAACAAAAATAATACAAATACCAACAGTTTTGCTTCTTTTTATGTATTTACAAACATTTCCGTGTGATTCTGACAGGCCATGACAAGTTTGAACTGAGAAAATGTCATGACGGGATTTTCTTTTAAACTGACATACTATTATGGCATCCGGGAAAACGGTGAAAGTTAATGCAGTCTTTTTGCGTTAAACTTTTTCGACCAATAGGAGATAATCCTGCAATGTTTTACCACTAGAGGCGCCACTAGCACAATATTTTTTTTAAATTTTTTTTTAATGTACTACTAAACCCGCATTTGACCTCGATCTCGCCTGATGGTAAGCGACGATGAGGTCGACGATGGAGCATGTGGGTCCAGTAAATGCCTATTCACTCTGGCCTTGAAGATCCCAAGGTTGTAGGTTTCGGGAAATACCGACGCCGGCAGGCTGTTCCATTCCTTAGCCGTTCGCATAATGAACGAAGAAGCAAATCGCTTCGTACGAGCAGATGGGATATCAACAATGTTAGATACGTTCCTTTCCACCAAATCTTTTTTTAACCCCCTTTTTTTAAATCTTTCAGACTCGCGCCGCGATGTTTTAATACATTTTTAGGTCTGCTATTTTGAAATAGCCATATGATGCCATGATATCATCACAATTTTACTATATTTTTGAGAAATTAATTTAACCGACATGTTGAGAAATTTGTGATATCTTAAAAAATGACGTTTCTTTTTGCTTTTCTGTTTACGGAGTGTGCTCGTGGCTCCATCTACGAAACGCTTTGCGTTTTATGTCCTAATAACATATTCTACAATTTAATTAATGAATATCACAGAAATCGGACAACAAGCGCCTGAATTTCAAAATCCTTGATGAATATCCACAATTTAATATGAGTCCAGTACCTACCCTATTATGAATTCTACTTTAGACAGGTGAGGAACTGTGTACAAGACTGTACCTAACTGTTTATGTTTTATTTTAATTATTTGACCGATACTATAACTAAAACTTTTGATTTTATATAGTTTGAATGTATATTATTGTTTGAGTATATTTACTACTCCTGTTAATGACGTATCTTGTAACGGTTTCAGTTACTATAAGATAAAAAAATACAATACTAAGGAAAAAAAATCTATGGTATTGAACTAACGGGCAACGGACCGTGAATCACGCAGAAAGTGATAAATTAATTAATATCGCTACTATGGTGTTGCGTATTAATTAATATCGCTACTATGGTGTTGCGTATTAATTAATATCGCTACTATGGTGTTGCGTAGTTAATAAATAAAACGAGTGTAATATACATTAAAATATGCCAAACTATTTAATACACGTCTAATAAACTTTAAACTTTCACCCTTAGCTACAATCAGCGGGTGCGATTATCACAACGATAGATACCCATGTTTGTTACTAGACCTCGGAGTTTGGGGAACTGCCCTCCATGATACGGAAAAAGGCTCTTATCATCAGCCTATTAATGTCCCCACTGTTGGGGCACATGCCTCCCCTTGACCAAGGGGGTACGGGCCATGATCCACTAAGCGGGCCCAGTGCTGATTGGCGGAGTACACACGCCCTCGGAAACTTTTAATTTCCTCAGACATGCAGGTTTCCTTCACCTTTAGAACAGTCGGTAAATGTACGTAAGTCTTCGAAAAATACATAACTCATTGGTACATGGCACTGCACGGTTTCGAACCCGTCAGGTGTCCTTGCCACTATGCCACCGATGCTCAATGCCATGCCGATGCCATACTCTGTCAATACGTTTCTGTAAGTAAAGTCTTGACACTAATTTATGAATGTGACAAAGTATCAAATGTTATAGCTTGATGAGTGCCACTGTATTTTTTTAAATCATTTTTGTTTATTTACCTAAGCCATTCTACGAAAGTGTATAGAAAAAAAACAAATCAAAGTTTAGTAGAAGTGATGCAAACCCAGGAGAAGGAATGCCTCCCAGAATAGTATGTACAGTGGAAAACACATCAGGCTAATCCTTTAGTACTTTGTCAATTAAACTTTATTGACAGATTCATATGAATGTCATGGAATCATAACAAAAATATATTGCGACAGGGTTCCACTTCGGGTTCGTTTGATGTGTCTTTAGTTTGATCCCTGGCAGCTCCCCGAGACCCGAGGTCTATTTGATACAATTCACACGTAGAATATACAGGATATAACAAAAATCCCCTTGTAAGCCGAAACAGGTGATGTTCAGTATTTCTACGACTTTGAAAAGTCACCTGATCAAATATAAAAAGTGACTTTTGGCAATAACAATTGAAGGTCGAAGTTTCAAAATGTGTTTATACTGATAGTATTGGAATGCATGCATTACATGTTTTAAAGTTTGCTGTTGGACCCCGCACTAGGGCGACCCTGTGTCGCGGCGATCCTTAATCACATTAACAATAAGTATTAAATTAACTAATTTGGACTCAGTTGTATTTTACAAATGTTTGTGTGTGCATGCGTGTGTGTGTGTGATCTAAATCAAATGATTTGCCCTCTTATTGTGGAATGCACAAAGTCGCCTCCGTAGCATTGTAATCCAGTGTTAATAACCATTTGGTGATTTTCCATTTTTTATTTTTATATATATATTCACACCTCTAATAATACTAAACACCCATGTTTCGGTTTACAATGGGGTTTCTTTACAGACTGTATAAACATAAATAATGTATAATTAGAAACTGTATACAATATCTGTATTTCATGGTATGTTTGAACTCATCGTACCCCAGATTTTAAAACGGTTTTACCAGTTTCTATGACCATAAAATACAACACATTGTTTGCTATAGAATAACATTTCATAGAAATAACGAATAGTATATATGATATAGGTACATATAAGTATAACTAGTAGACCGGGAGTCCATTTCATTAAACATTAGCTCTTTTTCACTTTGAAGAGTAAGCGAGAGAGCGTTACCGGCAGTTGAGGCTCTCCATCGAAGTTCTCGAGCTTCCCAGCACATCGAAAACCCTCTCCCCTCTATAGTGAGGTGAGAAGTCTATGAGCGACGGTGACCGCTTACCAGTAGGTGTCACGTTTCCTCGTCTTCAAGACTACAGGTTTTGGGTATAAAGAACCCAAAATACCCATTAAACTGAACTTTCGGAAAATCAGAAAGAAAGT
This sequence comes from Hofmannophila pseudospretella, assembly GCA_947369225.1. Taxonomy (NCBI): domain Eukaryota; kingdom Metazoa; phylum Arthropoda; class Insecta; order Lepidoptera; family Oecophoridae; genus Hofmannophila; species Hofmannophila pseudospretella. The sequence continues at coordinate 1,977,796 of OX376321.1, read as the reverse complement.
TTTGGTTTTTTTGGGATGTTTTTGTAAATCCGTTACGGCAACAGGCTGAGGCAGTCCCCTTTGTCCGGTGCTGCACACCACCTACATCAAACTTAATTACTTTTGTTTATTTATTTTTATCTTTTGTTTAATATTATTTTAACCTTCTGTACATAAATTGTTTGTATGTGTTGTGTTTGTTTTGGAATTCAAATGGGTCATAATTACTAACAATGAGCGATGGATTTATTTATATTGAAACTGGAAAATAATTCTCAAAAGTATTTCTCGACAAAGCGAAAAAACCCGCCATCTGCAAGAAACGTCCTAAATAATTCTACCTCGCTTAAAACATGCTCTATCCCTTTCTACGTCGTATCTCTAGAAAGTTATGTCACTATACTTAAGATAGCTAGAATTTTAAGGAGGCTTCTTGCAATTGGCAGTAAGTCTCAACAGTTTTGCAGATTTTACCTTTAGACAATCATTACTGCAATATTTTTCATTACATTCTTAATACCAATGTACTGCCGGTCTATGATAAAACCCACAAGTTTGTGGTAACCATGGCACAAGAAGAAAGGCATAACTGATGGTATTCACTCCATTATGCTCAAGAGAACTGCGTATCTGCTTTACAGGCTTTGGAGCAGCTCCAACAGCATCCTTAATGTGATAGCGGATAAATATGATTCCCCTATCCTTAAACACTTCGTTCGGGTCCTGATCGAAGTGTAAAAACTCATATTTTTTGCAGAAATAATGCATTCTACTAACATAGTTTTTAAGTAAAACTACTAACACAATGGATCAAGTAATCCGATAAATAAAGATATTGAATTGAATTCAATATCAACTATGGATTGCACGATGTTCACGTCACCGCACCGTACGTCATCTATCGTAACACTCGTTTGATGACGTACCTTTGTGTTTATGTAGTGACGTGAACATCGCGCAATCCGTAGTTGATATGCCTTTCTTCTTGTGCCATAGTGGTAATATAGTATCTATATAATATAGCATACATACAACACATAAAACATGCGATACTTTGTCCACTTAGTATTAGCTTCGTATCTACCCACAACATTAAATAAATACCCTTTAACCAAACGAATCTCTACCTACTGAGGTGAACCCTCAAGGAATAAATAACTTTCATGTATGAAACCACAACTTAAAGTTCCACCTTAACGACTAAAAGTACATTAAATACCCAGATGAGCTTACATATAAAGTTTGAATTTGACAAACTTTTCGAGAATCTGTTTCTTTAACAACTTAAGAAATATTGCTGATAAAGTTAGTATATGGTATAGTATATGGGACGTGGCCTCGTGTGGGACGCTACTTACGTAGACACTTTGGCTCCGTCCCACCTCCATAGTGCGTGTAGGAAGGCCGGTGGGGCGGCTGAAGCGGCTGAGGGCCTTAAGGCCCACAAATACAGGGACATCGGCAACCAATACAACTTTGTAGCATTTGGTGTAGAGACCCTTGGTCCTTGGGGCCCTGGAGCTTGGTCACTGTTCCGAGAGCTGTCCAAGAGTCTATTTGATGCTACGAGGGACCCAAGGGCTGGCGGCTATCTCCCCCAAAGGATCAGCATAGCGATCCAGCGGGGCAACGCCACCAGCATCCTTGGTACCAAATAAACTTTATAAGTTACATTTAATTATTTTTTTGGTGTACATTATTAAATTAACTATTTCTACATTTCTTTTCTATTGCTCTTGCTTCTGTAATTGTTTGTGTATAAATAATTTTAAGTTGTAAATAAATAAAATAATCAATTATAAAATAAATCAGTAAGTATATGGTTATTTTAACTTTCACGCAAAATCGTGTTTTTTAATAACAAATTTGGAAAGTAAACATAGTTATGTCAAACTGCATGGTAGTTTATTACCAACTACTTTTTTTATTAAATTATAAGGACAGCCGACGAGCCAGTTGACGGTAAATGATCACCGTCGCCCTGACGGTAAATGGTCAGAGGTTAGAGGGTTTCAATATTTGAATCCCGGGTTTGAATATCGATTGATAGTTACTATCTTCACAGAGTACTTTTATGTTCTGAAATGTTTTTTTCAAACAGTTTGTCCAAGAAACAGATCCCATACATAGATTAGCATAATTATAAATATTTACCCAATAGCAGTCATTTTTTAAACCTTGGCCTAAAAAGGTAAACGGACAATTTAGTATAAAAAGGATACAACATACTCAATCTTTCATACTAAGGTTCCTTGCGTCATTGGTCCAGGTGCCCAATCCGACAGTTTTGCAACTTTTTTTTAGTAAAATTAATTGGTGTTTAAAGATGAATGGATCCCTTGTACATAATTTGATCTTTACAATAAATCAATGTATAAAATTCGCCAACATTTTTAATAAGAAACCGAGGCTAGACTTTAGAAACATTAACTATTATGCAATCTTATAAAATAACATAAAAAAACAATGAAACGAAGTAAATAGATTTTTTTTGTATAACAGATTCTCTCCAATGATATGTTCATTATATATATATATGTATTCAATTTAGACAACAAAACGTAAATAATTTTCAGGATAGTTTTTATAACACCAATACTTTTTTAAATCGAATTTCCAGTCTAACTACAATACATAATAGTTTTTTTACGAATAAGTACAATAAATAGCACTGTTCCATTGTAATTAATTACAGGATGTATGTAAAAACGCACTTACCTTATTAGGACGTTTTCACAGTCGTGCGGATTTTGTCAAAATACAAATATCTTTATTTACTTAAAAGGTTTACAATGAACGAATTACACTCCGACTCCGCACTTAGGATAATCCTGTATCGCGGCAGCCCTGTACCAAAGTTACTAAAAATGAAGTTAATGTTAAAGTTCTGAACTCAGTTTGTGTCGTTTTACATTAATTATCTTCACAATCAATGCGGGTTTGCCCCGCATGCGTGAAAATCCACAATGTGCAAGGTCTCTATACGTACCCGCATGCGGGTAACATGAATTTTACCGAAATGTTGTATGAAACAATGTGATGCATGGAGCACGCGTGCGGGGCAAACCCGAGTGCGTGACAAAATCTGCACGACTCTGAAAACGCCCTTATTGGTATATTTTAAGCTATGGCCTTTAATGCTAAAAAGTTAAGCATTAAGGCCATGCTAATCTTTTTAGCATTAAAGGCCAACGAATGGCTTCTAGTGCCACTTCAGAAAATAATAATTTAGAAATATGAGGCTTTTAAATATGATTAACAATTGCATTACCTCGCTGGCACAGTTCTTGCACTAGTACTCTAATAGCTTGAGTACACCTTTTAAAAAATGGTGTGTTTCCCTTACATCATGTATATCTCCCAGAACCCAAAGACTAAATAAATCTACCTCCATCTCCACTGATATTTAAATCTAATCAGATTTATTATAATGTATATCAATTTCATAGTAACATCCTAGATAGTTCTTTACACCAAAAAAGGTATATAAAATACACAATCACAATAAAAATAACACATATATAATATACACCTATGTGACATATATATGTATCAATCCCCGCTACAAATATTGGAAGTTTTGTATGATCGAAAATACATTTTTTTTATTTGAACATTCTGATGGTATATTTACAATTTAATTATAATACAGTTTCCTCTTAAATATAGTATAAGTTCGATTCTAAAATGGCCTCTAAATCTAAATTTCAGAATAAAATTCTCTGCCACTTTTAGTTTTGTTATATTCGATTACTAAAACCTATTCGAATAAAGTAAAAAATAAATTCAAGTATCAAATTCTAAGGATTTCAGCTACCAAGAATATCAGATATTCCGATTATTAGAATCGCATTTCAGGTCGAATTAAGACTCAGTTTCGAAATTTAAATTTAGAGACCCGACCAATCCCATTCTAAATTGCAATCAGAACTTAAAAATAAAACTAAAAAAATATCGTAAGTTCATAGGTTTTCTAAAAAATTGATTGAAAATAAGCCTTTTACCAAACACGTCATATATTTTAAACAAAGGCTTCTTTGCATACAACGATGCCAAATCACAATGATATTTTATTTCATACCATTTCTATAAAGGTTGACATTGGCGTCGATTCCAGGGTGGCCGCCAAAACTAAACCTACATTAATTTCGTTTAACGAATAACGTTAAAATTGGCGGCCACCCCGGAATCGGATCGTAATCAATTCTTTTTAAAATCAGACTATACTAATATCTTTGATAAAAACCACATATACAGGGGCATATAAAATCTACATAAGTATAAGAGATCTAATTTTGGGTCTATATAATATGAAACATTCATTTTATCATTCATAATTTTAAATACATTCATTTTTTAATAGTCAACTTTTTCTACAAGTAAAATCCACTCGTGTAATACATATTATAATTACAATTACAGAATGTTACGAAATACTTGTAACTGGTTTGCAGGGCTGTGCAATATAGACGGCTAAACAGGTTTGGTTTTTTAACTTTTTTTATAGTATAAGGAGAGCAGACGCACAATGTCCTATATAAGAAGAAATGGGATCATTACTCTTGAAAAAACAAAGTTGTTCAGTTATCGATATTGCAACAACTACAAACGGTCACTAAAGTAGTATTTTTTATTAGACGGTCTAAACAAACGTTTCCTGTGTTGCCAGTTTTTGATGAAATAAAATAGTGTTGTGACCAAAGATCGAGTTCAATCACTGATAAATAATTCACCAATCAAAGTATATTTTATTTTCTTCTGTAATGTCGTGATTATTTATAAATTAAAAAGTTAAATCTCTGAGCCTCACTTTGTATGGCGAAATCCACCTTTCAATATATAATTTAACGTTATCTTTTTGGCTCACTTTGGGTGAACTAAGGGAACTGATTCACAAGTGAACTGAACGCATCACTATTACATTAAACATGGCAACATTATTTTACAAAGTGACATTAGCACCTGTCAGTTTAGTCCGTCTAATAAAAAAATCTACGTTAGGTATTGGTGCCGCCACGGTTATAAGTGTTATAACGCGGCTCTATCTCAGTAGTTCGGTTGTTTTGTTCTGTACCGAACTATTGGGACCCAAGTATCAGCAGTTCTATCTACATGTATACCGAACTATTGAGTATGAGATTTTAAACTTATGCTATTTGTATTCATTTTTAACTACCGACATTTTTTTAAACCGACGCGATTAATCCCCCTTTACGTAGTTAAAAACGATAAAGTCCCTGTATAATTAATTTCCTTTATCCGTTGCAATAATTATTTCCGACATCCCTAACCGAACTAGAAAATAAGAAACAGAAGTTAGGTATCTTATCTTATGCACTTCGACCCTCTAGGATCTTTTGTGCCTACCCCATTTTACACACTGGTCATCTCAGTGTGCAGGTTTCCTCACAATGTTTTCCTTCACCGTTAGAGCAAAGTTATGTAAGTCTTCGAAAAATACGAAAAACTCATCGGTACAAGACACTGCACGGTTTCGAACCCGGACCATGGAAGTCATGCATGGGAGTCCGGTGTCCTAGCCACTAGGCCACCGACGCTCGAAGTTAGGTATACTTGTACAACAGAACTGAGACGGTCTCTATAGTTCGGTATCGGACAAAACAACCGAACTACTGAGACTAGAAAGAGCGCTGGGCAAGATGAGGAGTGCGCCAGCGCACTGTAGATGGCGACAAAGCTGCCAAACGACACGTTGTCTCTTTCGCCCAGCGCGCTTTAACCGTAACGTCACTTAATCACTTGTCATTCATACCGTCAGTTGCACAAAACGCCCTTAAAGTCTTTATTAAAACACATGCTGCCCTTTTCTACGCCACAGCTCTAAATAGCGAGACTTAAGGAAGCATTAACATTAAGGGTGTTTCCTGCAACTCACAGATAATTATAATCTATTGTAACAAAACAGATCACTCAATTTTAGGTGAGCCTAGTGCCACAAAGTGTTCAATTTAAATTTCAAACGTAAATGCAAGGTTGAGGCACTGGAAAACTTTACTCTTGAAGACTGGAGTGGCCACACGGGTGTGTTAAAACGATTTTTGACAGTTGCACGAAGCGGCACTATAAGCGGCAATATAAAGAAGCGAGATGGTTGTAAGCGCCTCTCGCTTCTTCATATTGCGCCGTCTCTCTTTAATTGTCAATCGCAATTGAACGTCTTCTGTATCCTTCAAATTCGCTTAGTGCAACTGATTATTAAATTCATCACACGAGTCAAGTAACAATAAAATATTGGTACGATGGAAGGATATTTATTTTGAATAGATACAGACCTATGAAGGTACAGTCCGTGAGAACGTAGAAGGGGATTCGGGTATCGATTAAAATCGATATCTAACTCTGTCTTACAACAGTCTTAGTATATTCGCGTATCGCTTTCAATAACCGAAGTCTTAAGACCTGAATCCCTTTCTAAATTTACGCAGATTTGAATCCGCGACAATCTAGCTAGCTAGCTATTTGATAAGCTTTTGATCGCATAAATGGATAATTATCATATCCATTTATGCGATCAAAAGCTTATAAATATCCATTATTTTTATCAAATTTTTTTCAACCATGCAAATCGCAACATTCCATGTGGTCAGATCGCGCTGTCCGATTATAAAATCAACCTGATCATGCGAAATGTTCTTGAAATAAACGTTCATAAATATTCTAAGATCTGCATCTAACAAAAGAACAGTACTGGGCGACACTGTTTGATCCGCAAACTTCCATCCAGTGTCGCACCGCCTAAAACCCTTCCACCGTACCCAGTCCAGGCACAGTATAAAAAGAACAGAACAGCATCTCAGTACCAGCGCCGTCCTGACGCATACTATGCTATAAGCACAAGTACTGAGATTCAATTACACGTGTGTTCTTTTTAATACTGCAGTAGAGGTATTAGAGTAAGGTTACCTGAGGCGACCGCCTACTCCGGCGTGAGGTAGAGCCGGCGGCGGCCGCGCGACAATCAGCGTGGGGAGCGCGGCGACCGCGGGGGCGACACCAGCTCGCCCCTAGCGGCCAGGTGCTCCGCGTGCACTCGCACTATCTCGCACACTATGGCTGACTCTATGTCCACACCTGCGACAATAGTTCACACCAGTGGTTCACAAAGTTGTCTGAACCACGACCGATCTATAAAAAGTTTCAGAGTTCGCGGCCCACCCCGTGTCTAACACGAAGACAAAAAAAGCAGCGTTATATTGCTGCTGCAGCATTTTCTCGTTAATACATATCGTAACTATGTACTTACATAATGGCTAGCCATTTTGCCAAACGGCGCCGTTTTGTATTACGGCTAAGCGACGTTCAGCCGTTTACATAAAGGCTGAACCTCAACATGCCTGATTGTATAAACGTTCCTCAATCCGGCGGGTCACCGTATAGCCTTTTTGCATAACGGCGTAAAATGAGACGGCGGATTGTAAATTTTAGTTCCAATTTTTAACGCTTGTGGCTCTGCTTAATCATAACAACATGGCGTCGAGTGTAGAAAATCTTTTGTTGAAATTATCAAATACATATCAGCGCGAACAAAGTGCTGGAATAATCTCCCGCCTCCGATTCGTTGCACCACTATCTCTAAATTTACATTTAAAAAACATTTCAAAGCCGTATTACTTGATAAGCAAAAGCTTGGTATTCCGTAGCGACTACTGCCTTTATATATATTTTCGACTCATTATCTTCTCTAACATCTATTATTTTATAAAAAAAAATAATTGTATGTCCCGCTCGTCTTACCTTTTAGTTTATTTAGTTATCATATATTTACTTATTCGTATCCTCACATCGTATACTCACATTTCATTACCATTACAGCACACAACTTTACATTACATCTAGATTATCGTCGCTTGGTATCCGCCTCCGACCTCGACAGGCTACAGCAGAATATCAGCGCCATACTCTAGCTAGACTAATCTGGAGTATGGCATTATGCTGAGCTGAGGCCTATTTGGTGCTGCAGCATACGCCGTGCATTATTATTAATTTAGTTTAAGATTATATTGTATAGTATATAAGTATATGTATACACCTATATATTATTGTATAATGTATAAGTGGAATTGTGTGTGTGCTGCATACAGCAAATAAACGTTTTTCCATTTTATTCTATTCTAATTACCGGAAATCACGCATTTCACTAGGAAACACCGGGTATCACCGATAAATACCGCGAATCACCGGAAATAATTGACTAATTATACAATACGGATGCAGTATAGCCATTTTACATTCCGGCTAAGCGTGGGCAGCCATATTGTAGAACGTAACGCGTTGTCAATCCGGCTGAACGTCGTTCAGCCGTAATACAAAACGGCGCCGTTTTGTGAAAGGGCTAGCTAATGCGTAAAACGGCGGATTATACAATCGTGCTGCGATATATACACCGCAACATTATTGACATACACAGACAATACTGGCGACGATAGAACGGATGGCATATTCAAACACGGCCAAAAGTAAAACAGCAGCTTCCGTCGGACCACCGGCTTTCAGCCCTTGGAGCGTAGGACCTAATCACGTTAGATTTCTTTCTCAGTAACAATAAATAAGTATCTTACCGGCGTGAACCTCTTCCCTGGTGAGCACTATTTCCTGCGTGATGTCCGGAGTGACCAGGATCACCCGGTGGTGTCGCGTCTGCAGCATGTTCGCTACCACCATCTGGAGAAATATCGAGGATTTAATAGGGTAGTTTCCAAGTATCCAATATTATGTACATTTCTTAAAAATTAAGAAATAGTCATAAATTGATGGTCAAATGTGAAAACAGAATAAAAATTCGTTGAAAAAGAAAATAGCTACAGGCAATCAAAAATCAGAACGGTAGAAAGAAACAGCAAAAGTTTTATGACGTAACTGTTCTCTAGCGCCATACAAGCAGATCCTGGCTGCATATAAAGGACTGTTTTGCTAGAAAGGGACATAGCATCTGTCCAATACTAACTTTAACCATTATTATCTCTGATGTTAGTGGAGATATCGAAAAACTAATTTTATATCCTTCTATTGTATGTCCATGTAAGTTGATTGATGCAATATAATTTTATAAATCGTTTGAAAACAGAATAGAAATTCATTAAAAAACTCACACGTCTTCTGACTAGACAGAAGTGTCACACATGTCTCCTGAGTAGACCGAAGTGTCATATAAATCTCCTGAGTAGACTGAAGTGTCACACAAGTCTCCTCCGCGAAAATTATGACGTGAGTAACTCCTGTTAGTTCAATAATAAAGTTACCTTATGTTTGTACTTGTCGAGCGCGCCCCTCGCCTTGGGTATGAGCAGGTTCTCATCAGTCTCCAACTTGAAGGACACCACGTACGCCTCGGGGACCCACAGCGTGCACAGCGGGGCTAACATCTTGGGGACCAGGTGCAGTTGGATGACCGGCGCGCCGCTGGCAGACTGCATCTTGTGGGTTGGCTGCGGGTACAAAATATAATAGATACACGCAGGCTCTGCGTACAATAGACCACAGGACAACCTACCCAAAACGTCAAAGTTTGAAAATTTTAAGTATACCTTATAGCGCAGACATAAGGTTCAGATTTAATCGAAAGATTTACACAAATGTACACTAAAGTGTACCATCTGTCAAAATGGTAAAGCTAAAGCTAGTGATCGACTGTACAAGCCTTTCAGACTGAACCAGACGAAAAAGTTTTTATGCGATATCCGACTTTTCTAGTACTCTAACCTCAGTTGGTCCCATGGAGCACATATAGAGTATTTGAAATTCAGCGCTGTGGCTTGCCTCAGCATTATGCTGAGCTGGTGTACCCTTTTTGGCACTGTACCACACCAGATGTTCTGTGCTGCATGTATTAAACTTTGTATACTTCTGTATTCTGGTGTTTACAGCGCTAAATAAAAGATTTCCATTTTTTTAAATTATATTTTCATCCTTATATGAAACAGGAGAAAGAAACAGAGCGTTGGTGGCCTAGTGACTAGGACGCCGGACTCCCGTGCGGGAGGTCCGGGTTCGAAACCATACAATGCCAATGTACCAATGACTTTTCCGATTTTTCGAAGACTTACGTACACTTAACGACTGCTCTAACGGTGAAGGAAAACATCGTGAGGAAACCTGCATGTCTGAGAAAATTAAAAGTTTTCAAAGGCATGTTAAATCCAGGCCCGCTCGGTGGATCATGGCCCGTACCCCCTTGTATAAGGCGAGGCCTGTGCCCCAAGGGGCCATTAATAGGCTGAAGATGGATGGATTGACACCATAAAAAGAAAACATGAGTATTGCCCTTTTTCTTGCACTGTACCATTTTTTCAAAATCTGTGAATGCAGTTGTAACTCCAAAAGTTAGGTAAGGTTGCCCGTAGCTAAAAAGGTTCAAGACCGGTGCAACGGTGTACAAAGCTGTGTTAGGAAACGAGGCGGCCTCATTATCACGATTTCTAGATATTCACCACTCTGTCCTTAGGTATGTAGAAGTCTGAGACGGCTGCAGCTAGATACAGCGCGGCGCGCGGTCCCAGGTTGGCTAGACACTCGCACGCGGCCCGCAGCAGCCAGAAGTATTCCGACACGGTAGTGAACGACACGTGCAAGATGGCGCCAGCCGCGTGCGCCGCCTTGTAGCGAAGGAGTACTGGTGCTAGTACGTCCACGCTGTCTGGCTTCACTGTAGATTTCAAGGTTAACCTCTCTAAAGATCTGTTCTCCTGGTATCTCTAACCAGGAAAGCGGCTCTTCAAAGCGTAAACCGTTAACACTTAACCATTCATGGTTAGACCGGGATATGAATATCCAGTCATGAGAAACACAGAAATTAAAAGTATCTAAGTTCTAAACCTGCTCTTAGGTAAGTCTGTTGCATTTTTTAAAGATTCTTGAATTGAAAACTTGATACCTCCAATCTTACCTAAATGATAGAAAATATAGTCTCCCTAGACGGGGCGGGCGCGCGTTCGTTCCCTTATGCCTCCAATTGTCTGTGCGCTCACCCCTTTCCCCCAATAACCTTAATAAATTGGTACGGACACCTCAACCTACCCGAAAACTTCGAAATACCTACATACTCTTTCTACAAATAGTCAAAGATCTTTTTCGTCAAAATACACTTTTGGCCAAAGGTGCATTTTGTCACTTCGTTTTTAGTCTTAGAAGTGGATCCATTTACTTGGATTTCTTTTTATACTTACTCCCAATAGTTATGAAGGGGTTAAAGGGAATAGGTTATTATTAAACTCCCTATCTTGTGACCAATAGTTGGGTATGAATTCTGAATCTAAAATGAATTTAATGCGACATTCAATTTGAAGAGTGTGCGGATATGATATAACGGAGGGGATATGAACCCCTAATACATATAGTATGTACCCTCCATAGTCGAATCAATACACCTGCGTTTACTATGCCTGAATTCTGACTGAATTCTTCAACGATTTAGTAGATTAATTTACAGGCTGTAAATTGCAGACTATTCGTTCTGAATGCATTTATATTTCACTGAATTCAATGTGGGTGTCATACGAGGCGACTAAGGGACTTGGTGGATATTATTCTACATCCAGGAGACGGCGATAGGCTCGCCACCTTTTGTTCACCAAATCTTACGGCGCAAAGTGGGAACTACCTGTGATTGGACATGAGAGTTTATCACCAGCAGCCTACTCTAGTCCACTGCTGGACAGGCCTCTCCCAGGGCGCGCCATTGAGCCCGGTCTTCGACTCTTCTCATCCAATCGCTGCCAGCCACCGTGCGCAGATCGTCGCTCCTGTTTAGGAGGGCGTCCCACACTATGTTTTCCCAAACGCGGTCTCACTCCAGAACTCGTCTACCCCAGCGGTTGTCGGTTCTGCGACAGATGTGACCGGCTCACTGCCACTTCAGCTTGCTAATCTTATGAGTTATGTCGATGACTTTTGTCCTATGCCGGATCTCCTCATTTCGGATTCGATCCAGCAGAGATACTCCGAGCATAGCTCTTTCCATAGCACGCTGAGCGACTTTCAATTTGTGAACCAGTCGCACCGTCAGTGTCCACGTTTCGGCTCCGTAGGTCATTACTGGTAGGACGCACTGGTTAAAGACTCTTGTCTTTAGACATGAGAGTTTATGTATTATGTTATTTATGTAATCTTTATGAAACTAACCTGAGATGGTCGTATTAGGTCCTCGCTCCTGAATATCGAGCATGTCAAACAGCTTCTGCCCGCTGAAGTGCCTCGTGAAAGGCTCCAGTGACTTCTGGCGGTGCATGAAAATGACCGCATACCCTTGTTCGAGGAAATACTCCGCGGAGGAGGCCCCTCGGGTGCCAGCACTGAAGTTGTCCACAAAACGGACTGTGTTGTGCTCCAACGGGACTGTTGTGCCGCCCGACTGGAAAACAGGTTTGAAGAAGGATTTGTAACTTTAAAAAGGCTGAACTGTGATTTAATTGTTGCGTATCTTGCTTTATTATGAATTAAAAAGGATGCTGTTTTTATTAGGACGGTCTTTTTTCTTTACTTTCTACAGGATGTAAGCAAAGTTACACCATTACCTATTACTTATCTATTTTTAAAAGACAGGGTTATTTTATACCTATAAGTATATACAGCAGACCTCTGGAACGGTAACAGTTAGGTGGTTCAAGTTTGAGCTCAAATGTTTATGACTATGGTGACCTTCCCACATCTGAAACCTTAAGGATCTCATGAAGACCAGGAAAATGTAAGGGGGATCTCCGACGTACCATACGTCGGGAGTTTCATAAATTTTTAATTTAGAGTTTTTACTACGGCTTTAAATAGAAAATCCCTTACACCCTGTAACAAGTTCGGTCATAGAGTCTTATCAAATCAAAGACAAGAAAGGCCAGAAGCTATTATTTATTCTGTGCCAGCAGCTTATGCAAAAGACAGCCTCCAGAAAATTCCTCCCTCAGCCCCCAAAATTTATTTTTTAAATTTGGTCCCGTACTAGTTCGACAATCTACTATTTTTATTACGTCACTGTGGCACCAAATGGCTTATATGCTTGATCAATGTGGGTACTTTTGATTCAAGCTAAATAAGTAATAATTAACAAACACACACCCTCACCTTTCCGCACCCCCCACACCAATACGCACAAATACACACACACTTTCACTCCATGCTTACGTCTTAGTATCTAATGTTAATTTTAATATTGTATACGTTTATTTATTTATTTTTCCTTCATAAATCAAAATTGTTCCTAAATAGAAGAGCCTAAATCCCGCGACACAGGGTATCCTAGTGCGGGATTTAGAGCATCAACCACTCTTGTATTAATGTAAGTTGCAAAATAAATTTATTTGTATAATAATTAATAATTATTTTATTAATTATTAATAATTGTATTTATGGTTGCAAAAAGAAAAATAATTCAACAATAAATGAAATGTAATATTAGAATGTAAGTAGTTGTTTTACACTTATTATGTATTGAGATATGTTTATATAGTTGTGCAATACTGACAACTGTCTCACCGTCCCGTACCGTGCCGTCGTGTCTCCAGGCCCTGACTTATAACCAGCGCTGCGGCGGTGGCTAGCGTCTAGCCATATCGTCACAGCATAATGCTGAGTCAGGGACCCTTTTGCCACAAATGCATGTGAAATTGTGAACTTACTCTAAGTAAAAAAGTAACTCTTTTAAGTAATGAAATGTAATCATGTAATTGTATCGTGAGAGTGACAAATGAAGAGGTACTGACGAGAATAAAAGAAAAGAGAAACATCTTAAAGGCTATTGAAAATAGAAGGGGAAATATGGTGGGCCACCTTATACGACACGACGAATACATAAGAAACCTTATAGAAGGAAAAGTTGAAGGCAAGCGGGGAAGAGGAAGACCGAGGATAAGCTACTTCGATCAAATCAAAGAGAAGGCTGGCGTTGCGTCGTATAAGGAGGTCAAGGAAAGGGCCCTAGACAGGACACAGTGGCGTTTACTACACCGACAAGAGCATAGCTCTTAAATTGAAGAAGAAGAAGAAGAATTGTATCGTGTTATGTATGTGTGCAAATAAATTTTCATTCATTCATTCAATTTGAAACTCACAGTGACAAGCACAATTTTGTTTCCGTACTGGTCGTGTCGCTCACAGAACTCCTTGAGCAGTGAGCGGTTGTCCTCGAAATCTATGGGCGGAAGGTGGACCGCGAAGAACTCCTCCCACGAGCTACTGGCCATCGCGACAGGTGTCTGCAGAAAATAAAAATAAATGATATTTATCATTAACTAGCCAGTTAGATACTAACCAGAGACAATGTTATCGCGTTGGTAAAGCGCTGTCTCTATAAATAGAGACAGCGCTTTACCAACGCGATAAATCACCATTCCATGATATCATTTTATCGTTTTGGGAACGGTACTAGCTACCCTGTTCCCCGCAATCGTTAATTTAATCAATCTGTTCCATTAGGTTTTTTCATTCTATGGAAAAAGATGAACAGAGTGTAGAAACGAATTGATCTGTGTATTCACACAGAGTACACGACGAGATGAAAATATTCAAATAACTTAGAAATTTCGAGGTAAAGATTCGAAACTTCGAAATAAAGATTCGAAACTTTGAAGTAAACATTCGAAACTTCGAAGTATTCGAATTCCAATATTTAGACGTAGTAATCGTCGAAATGATTCGAGACTTTTAAGTACAGATTCGAAACTTCGAAGTAAAGATTGGAAACTTCGCAGTAATGACTCGAAACTTCGAAGTATTCGAATCTCAATATTTACACGTAGTAATCGTCGAAATATCGGGAGTTCAAAACAACATCAAACCGTGGTAAGAATCTCCTATAATATTGTCAATAATCACGAAAGCTTAATGCGGTCGCTTTGGAGGACTTTGCATAATTCGAATCGCACTAACATACCGTCTTTAGAACATTAGAAGCCTACGTTAAATACTAAAATCAATTCTCAAATTCAAAAAAGTAGTATTATAATGAGAATGCAGAAATGTTGTTACATCATCATCATCATCATCAGCCTATTAATGTCCCAACTGTTGGGGCACAGGCCTCTCCTTGCACAAGGAGGTACGGGCCATGATCCACCGAGCGCGCCCAGTGCTGATTGGTGGATTTCACACGCCTTCGGAAACTTATAATTTCCTCAGCCATGCAGGTTTCCTCACGATGTTTCTTCACCATTAGAGCAGTCGGTAAATGAACGTAAGTCTTCGAAAAAAAAACGAAAAACTCATTGGTACATGGCATTGCATGGTTTCGAACCCGGACCTCCCGCATGGGAGTCCAACGCCCTAGCCACCGACGCTCTCACCGATGTTCTTACATCAGCTTAGATTCAAAACTTACGTCCTATATGAGAGAGAGTACATGATCCATGGATATCTCACAGTTTCAAAGTTCAAATGTTTAATTGCGGATTACAGGTTACATGGTTCTTATTATTAAAAAATTGATCCGCTATAATCTACCTTATTAAGGCATGCAATGTATTTTATTAACAAACATATTATATTATGTCCCTTATAACTATTAATTCACTATAATTATGTCAAAATATTTATTAATGTATTGTCAGAATAAAAATTAGTAATTATTTATTTGGTTTTAGGTAGGCATTTATAGAATAAAAGCACTTTTCAACAAGCCAGTTACGTAGTTTCCAAGTAAATTCTGGTAAAGTCTTAGTTTTAATGTCTGCTGGTAATGCGTTATAGATTTTTGCAGACATATAATATAAACAACGTTTTTTTGATAGAATGTGGACTTTGCCTTGGGAAGCGCTAAATCATTAGCATATCTAGAATAGAATTTAAGGTAAGATTCTTTTTGAGTGAACATTTCTAAAATCATGTCAGAGTTTATATCCGACGTTTTCCTTCACCTTCAGAGCTGTCAGTAAATGTAGGCAAGTCTCAAAAACAACGAAAAATTGAGTAGTACACGTGGCGCGACCTTTACCTCTTAACTACTACGCCACCGAGCCTCTTTTAAGGCGTAGCTAGGCCATTAATAAGTCATAAAGGACAGAACCCCACCCCCTATGAGAGTTTTATTTTTGTCTGTAATTTAGCTATATTTTTTTTGGAAACGTTTCATTAATTATTTTTCTATTCAATTCAATTTCAATTTGTTTTTATTTAAACTTACATAAGTAGGTACATGGGGAAGCCACCCCATTAAATCTGCCAAGACAGTCATTCTATGTGATTAATACTGAGAATGATCACGACCCTCAGCAATGAGGAACACTACTTAGAAGAAGAAGAAGTAGGTACAGGTAAGAGATATGTATTTAACTTCACAGACTCCTATACTAAATTATGCCAATGTTTAAAAAACTATTAGACTTTGCATATAAGCATATCTAGCTAAAAATGTTCGCAATAACCTTCTTTATCATCCTCTTAAGTTTCTACATCAATCCACCTAACACCCAGTATAATAAAAAAAACGCCGCATAAAGGAATGGTTTTACGTGATTGATACTGTCTTGTAAATGTACTTATAGATGTGTCTTAAGTTCATCAAACTTACATTAACCCGACTTACAAGATACAGGTTTCGACCTAGTTTGTAAGTCGGAGGTCCTATTATTGTGCCCTGTATAAGTAAATAAGTTTTCATTTTCATTTATTTTTTCATGTAGCTTACGTTAAAACGACACAGAGTACTATATAATACTGACTTAGAACAAACATATAAGGTCGGGGAAAAAGTCTTTTCGCATATTGTATGTATAAACTTGTAATAAAATTTCTTTGGCTGTACTATTTCTATCTGGATGGTTTTGATGACATTAAAAAGGTTACATTAAAAAAAAAAACAAATTAGAAAAATGTTGTTTCCAGCTATTTTTCATTTGTTTTTCTTTCTATCAAAATGAGTGAATCTAATCCAAGTGCATTGTTCATTATGAGCTTTTACCGCCGGGCAGAACCATCGATTCGGATCTCTACTGCCAACAACTGACGCGATTAAAGCAAGAAGTTAAGAGAAAGCGTCCGGGATTGATCAATAGAAAGGGTGTGGTCTTTCATCACGATAACGCTAGACCACACAAATCTTTAGCCACTCAGCAAAAATTAAGAGAGTTTGGCTGGGAGGTGTTAATGCATCCGCCATATAGCCCTGACCTTGCACCTTCAGATTTCCACCTGTTTTGGTCTCTTCAGAATTCTTTAGGCAGTGTCAGGTTAACATCAAGAGAGGACTGCCAAAACTACTTGTTGCGTTTTTTTGATCAGAAGTCCCAAAATTTCTACAGCAACGGGATCATGTCACTACTACAAAAAGTCATCGAACAAAATGGCACATATATACTATAATTAAATGTAAATAAACTTTGAAAAAAAATGTCTTGAGTTTTCATATAAGATGCGAAGAAAGTTTTTCCCCGACCTTATATTAATAATAACTTAGGTAATTAATTAGTTTAAAAACTACAAAATCTTTCAGATAATTAGCTTGTCCAAACAATTATAATAAGATTGTGTAGACTTGACAAGGATCAGTAGCCCGATATGTATTAATAGAGATTTAAAGTTGTTAGGTTTAACTTCAATCTTGGGCATTCAAAAATAGAAATAGAAAAACATTTATTTAGCAATATTCGCACCAATAACACTTAATAATTACAATACATACACAATGAAACCAGTACCCAATTAAAATTAATTTTAAAATGATTAATGTGGCGAACTATCAGTAGACCTAATGTAGCAATTATGGCATGTATCTCTACCCTACAATTAAAAGGATATAATAATCCATCCGTCCACATTCCATTCTCACAGTCAAGACATGCAGAGGCATGTCGAATGTGCCAAAACGCGCCACTCAAGTCCACAGATATTTCCAATGGGTTCTCTCAATGGCGGTATTCACTAGTACCAATGATGGTACTAGAGGTACAATGTTGTATTGCTAGTACCTGTAGTTGCTGGAAAAGGGTACGTAATGAAGACTGGTTTCTCGACAATTGGCGGCCGCCGCGCATGGTTACCTATGTTACTACCTACCGTTATAAATTTTTACCTACAGTCATGTTTTGATTTGTATGTGTTAAGTTATTTTTATATTCCGTTAGTGTTTAATTTAACAGAGTGGAATGTGCAGCACCCAGACAAACCAACTTTCTGGTTTTAGGGCGCGAAAATTTGTAAATAATAAAACCTAGTATGTTACACAACAATAATAAATAAATAAAATAATACCGTCAATGGTATTATACCTGTATAAGGATCGCCTGGGGTGGCACCACCCTCTTATCTATTTCTGCCGTGAAGCAGAGATGCTTGCATTACTGTGTTTCGGTTTGAAGGGTAAGAGAGCCAGCGTAATTTCCAGCACATGAGGCAATCCATCTTAGTCCTCAACGTCAGCAGCGCATCGAAAACCCTCTAATATGAATACGGTGCGGTGAGATGTCTATGGGCGACGGTGACCACTAACAATCAGGTGGCCCGTTTGCTCATCTGCTCTCCTTACTTAATAAAAAAATACAATGGTAGTACTACTGATCTTAAGCGACTTTTGGGTGTCGTTAAGGAGGCACTGAGGGAAAAATTTGTTAAAAAAAGTTTCACAAAAAAGATAATGGAAGCAAAGCCAAGTATTATAGCTTAGTAGACGTTCTGAGCTGGATTGGTGCCCCTTTACCTACACTCTGACTGATTCCCATAAGACTTAATGAATCAACCTAGGCAATGGACAGCATGTTTGATAATTACAGTTGGATTTTGACTACTTGGCCACTATCAGCATCTATATCAACTATAAACTAGCCTACAAATTTAGTAATTACAACGCTTACCGGCAAACAAATTGTCCAAGATACACCCACATACACTACACACCCTACTGAAGAAAAGAACATAAATACACAACCACGTGACTCAATGTTTACACGACCTCCATGCGGCGACCCGAAAGACGTCGCACGTTTACCATCACTAATTAACTAGTTCCTTTTATGGAAAAATCAATGAGACACTTTACTAACGACTTAAAACAAATAATTAGAGATTTACCTGAAAACACCAACTGCCTTGGTCTTTGCCAGACGGACGACGTCGCAGCGACCTTTGCTCGATAGTTTTTATTCAGAATGATTGAGAGAACTTGATATCAGCTGATAATTTCGATTTTTTAGCGATTCCAAATTCCAAGCAGCAAAGCACGGCCATTCGCGATGCGCTTGACGTTTACTTGACAGTTCTGAGTACGTTTACGAAGATACATTGATATTGGCATCGATTCCAGGGTGGTAGCCAAATCCAAAACTGTAATACTTTGGAGTGTGCGTTTAGCGATATAAGATTTATTGTTTTACCTGGTGCAACTTTAATAAGATCCCATAGGCGATTTCCCTTCGGATACAATCAAATCTTATTGCTGCCGATGAAACTCAAGAGTTTTGAATGAATTATAAACATCTAAATTCTACAAAATCCATATAAGTATTATACCAATAAAAATAATGGATCTGAGATAAAATCGTAATAAAAAAGTGTAGTGTAAGAATCCATAGAGGTACCTACTTACTTAGAGCGTCGGTCGGCGCGGGCGGCGTAGTGGCTATATGACGCCTTACTCCCATGCGAGAGGTCAAGGTTCGAAACCATGCAATGTCATGAACAAATAATTTTTTTGGACTAACGTAATTTACCGACTGCATTAATGGTGACGGAAAGCGTCGTGAGGAAACCTGCATGTCTGAGGAAACATTTTATTCCGAATGCTTGTGAAACCAGTCAGCACTGGACCCGTTCGGTGGCCCGTACCCCTATTATTCAAGGGAAGGCCCCCACAGTGTGACAGAAGTACCCCAACATGCCCACGTTAATAGGCTGATGAGAGAAGATACTTAAAAAAAGGCATGGATTCTGTAAAAATATTTTGTAATAAATTAGGCAGGTACAAATATTTCTAGACAATAATAAACACTACACAATTCAAAGATCCGTACTAAACTTGATCGGCACTGCGTCTTGTGTTTCTTCCTTGGTATCTTCAGGTGAAGGTGCCTTTGGCAGCAGTAAGTACCGATCGTCGGGTAGGAATGCCGCCACAATCGCTGATGCTGGAAATTGAAGAAAAAAGCCATGAATATTGGTGCCATCATATTACCCTTCAGTGAAATTGTGGCTCTCGGCCAGCAAAATGAGTGTTTTAAAATACTAGACAACGACTCTTTCAGCCTGATTGTATTTCAATATCATTTTATTTAATTTCTCCGAGGCATGGAGGAGCTCAGATGGGAATATGGCACTAGCGGTCATCCATCCTGGTTCTGACCGCGCTCAACGTTGCTTAACCTGCACGATCGCTTTCGAGCCATGCTTGCACTTATAAATATGCTTAGTAGCAGATCCAAGGGGGAGAGCTAGGTGGGCCATGCGCCCCCTAGACAAAAAGATATAAGAGCGCAAGGCTCAAATCGTGCTACGTTATTTAGTCTATATTCCGATCTAGATGGTGATGATTCAGATCTAAATAACAGAGAACTATACGAGTACAGCGTCGGTGGCCTAGTGGCAAGACTCCCGTGCGGGAGGTCCGGGTTCGAAACCATACCATGTACCAGCGCTGGAGGCATTATTGTCTGCAGCAATAAGCTGAGTTGAGGCCCTTTTCACAATAACAGCAGACCATCAGACATGATTTCGATATGTTTACCTTTGACTACATAATTATTTTATCATAATTATAACTGTTTCGGTCATTGCTGTGTGTGAAATAAACGTATTACTTACTTACTTACTTACTTACTATGTGCCAATGAGTTTTTCGGATTTTTTAGAAAACTTATGAACATTTACCGACTGCTCTAACGGTGAAGGGAAACATCGTGAGGAAACCTGCATTACTGAGGAAATTAAAAGTTTTCGAAGGTGTGTGAAATCTATCAATTAGCACTGGGCGCGCTCGGTGCATTATGGCCCGTAACAGTACAAGGGGAGGCCTATACCCCAACAGTGGGGACATTAATAGGCTGATGATGATGATACGAGTATGTATGTATGATGCCCTTGATTTTTTTCTGCCTAGCCTTAGAACCCCTTGAGGCTTGTAGTATACTAACATGCGAATATAGAGGCGAAAATGTAGAATCCGAGCTCGCAGTTGTTGATAAGCAGGTAGTTGAGGAGCTGGATGACGCCGAAGGTGGCCACGCGGCCGCCGGTCATCGTCAGCGACACCGCTAGGGCCCTGGAGTAAAGGAATAAGTAAATGTAACGATACTGGTACATACTCGTAACATAAACTCTCACGTACATAATGCCCGAGGGGCTACCCCCTTGCATGTCTACCTACACATGCAACACCTTCAAACACAGGTAGTTTCCATCTTTTCGCCGTAAGATTAGACGGACAAACGTAACAACCTCGGAATGCCGTTGCTAAGGACTTTATTTGTCATATCTCTAGAAACCGGTATTCCGAGGATGTCGCGTACTATAGGGAGTGAGTCTACCGCCGCCAGTCTACTAGGTGTAAAATAATATCCATTAAGATCCTTAGTCGCCTAGTACAGTCGATCACAAGTTGTAGTATACCATCTGTCAAAAACCTTCGATTACATTTGACTGTACGATACCCACGGGAAGAGTTGGGGTGGTGCTATAGTAGGGCCGGCACCACACAGCACATTAAAAACGAATTTCCTGTAATTTTCATGTGCGGTCATTTTTATTTATTCCATCTGGCAAAATACAGAGAATTTCTCGGGTGGCATCCATCCATCTAATTGGTTTGGTATCCGATAAAATGGCGGATAACGCCCTTTATCATTGAGGAATACGAGTAGAAGGAGCAGGTTGTATGTATTGTATTTGTGAAACATACATATCCATTACCAGATTCCGCTTCCACTGAAGTGTGCTAAAGACCTAACCAACTCTCTCCCTTCTTCTTCGCCGGTAACTCTTGACAGAGTGCTCGTTGTTATGGATTGCTCCATGGACCTATGATTGCTCTGACGTCTCGAGCACGGCCGCTTTAACAATGTGTCTTTTTGACATTGTGTTGTTTTTTAATGTTAAGTTTTATACAATCTCCTGTATAATGCAATGTTACATAAATGTGTTTTCTTTTTTTTCTTCTTTGGCTGAGAAGAACACTCTACCAGGAAATACTACAACACTAACACAAGCAACTACAAACCTCAAGTGCGTGGGGAACAGCGCAACACTGATGGTAGTGTACAGGCCGATGACCATCATCCCCATGAGGAACACTACGAAGAGGACGCCGCTGCCGATGGCGCTGGGCACCCAGTTGAGGATGAGGCCGCTCGCGCCGCACAGGGCTGTGACTACCATCACCATATTCCGGCGGCCGGTGCGGTTTATTATCTACAATATTTAAAGCGTTATCTTCAAAACACGGCGTAGAATAATGTTACATTTGTCAAGTTTCACCATCTCGTCCCCGTGTGACCAGTTCCAGGGACCAGTTGGTGAAAAACCCGAAAGAGGAAAGATAAAATAAAAAAACTTGCATGGCCCCGGGCGGCAGATTTCAAGCGGCGGCATTAGGGTTTTAGGAATTTGAAAAACAGGGTTGCGCGGCATTTCAATATCGTGAACTTATGATGACTGCAGATGATGAATTATATGAATGAAAGAATTAAAATTTATTTGCACATATATACATAATATGATTAAATTACACGATTACATTTAAAAGAGATACAAGAAAAAGAAGACTAGGGTTACTTTTTTACAATTTCACAAAAAAAAAGGAAAAAAGTGTACATGCATATGTGGCAAAAGGGTCCCTGACTCAGCATTATGCAATGACGATATGGCTAGATGCTAGACACCGCCGCAGCGCTGGTTTTCAGTCATATTAAAAACGCGCTGTGCGGAAGAATTTGATTGGGGGATGGATGATTGGGGGAAAAATAGGGTGATTAGGGGGCGGCGAATTCAGGCCTCGCCCGGGCAGCAGAGATCCATGCTACGCCACGCCACTGGAGGAAAGCATTAACTCCAAGCCGCAAAGAATCGTAGAATACTCATGCCTCATATTATTGTCCTATGATGTTTGAACTTACCAGACTGAGAAGAGCATTAACGACTGACTGGAGTGCTCCGACGCCGAAGACGAACAGCAGGGCAGTGACGTTCAGAGCACATGGTGTGGCATCAGGCTGTAAAGATATAAAGGTACATTTAGGAATCTAACGATTTTTGGAGGGTAATTAAGAAAATTTGTAACATCATTTGTATCGTGTTATTATTCCTGTAGTTTTTACTTATCCTGATTTTGTGTACAATAAAGTGTTTCTATCTATCTATCTATCATATTAGTTCCGAAACAGAGATATTTGACCACTGACTGTACCTACATAGTTTTAGCGAGTCGCAAGTCAGGCAGAATCTGAAAGCATCCTACAACCAAACAGGTGGGATTACAAACTTACAAGAAAAGTACCCCAAGTGTCCGGCTCCGATTTGATTCATTTTAAGATATATTGCAGAGCATTGAATAATAACCGACCCGTATTTTTTTTATCGACCCAAATTCATATTTAGTGGGAGAAATCGCCCTTCAAAGTTTTCGAATGTATGGGAGATAGTAAAATCGGTTAGTTACATGTTGCAGAATTGACTCCTCCGATTTAATTCGTTTTAAAATATATTGCAGAGCATTGAACAATAACTGTCCCCATATCTTTTTATCAGCATTTTAGCCGTGGTCCACAACCATAAAAAGTATTTAATTTTTCTCACATAAAACAATGTTGTAGGTATAAAACATAAACTGAAGACTTTCTTGACTGTGGGTCTGTGTCTGTGCTAGGTAAACCTGTGTTACAGATTACCAGGCCCTCCTCACATCTCGGAAAAAACACAAGCTACAAATTATTAAGAGTTCAGAGATCCAAAATGGTCCAAAGGTAAAATAGATCCGGCGACGCTTGCTCGGGCTCAGATGTTGCCTTACATCGGGAACAGCTTCCTGACTGGCTGCGATGATTCGGCACAGCGTGTAATCGGAACCCTGGCCTGTACGCAGCAGCTCCACGAACTGGTTCGCTATAGTGGGCAGCCACACCATGAACGATCCGATCCTGGAATCACGAAGGTTTGGGTGGTTAATGTTAGAGGTTAAGGCTTAGCGACACGAAGGTAGGAACGCCCCTCCTAGGGGGAGACTAATTTTTTTCCCTCCTCCCCAATTCCCCGCTCCCGCTCACTTCGTGTCTAAATACCTATAATAGCAAATATCACGGATTGTAATGAAATGAAGTCAATAGGTAATTGGCTGTAAACAGTCATCAACAGATTCACGGTGATTATTAGTGTGTCTCACTTGGATTTATATTGTTAGAGTACTAGCGAGATACCCTAGGTTTCTAGCAAGAAACCCCTCTAATAATCTTGGTGAATCTGTTGTTGACTGCTTGTTTTTCTTCTTGCCAGAATTAAAATTGTTATAGAACTCTAACAATATTAAACCCCTCTAATAATCCTCGTGAATCTGTTGATGACTGCTTAAGTTTTGTTAGAAGGGTTCCTAGCGAGAAACCCCTCTAACAATTCTCGTGAATCTGTTGATGACTGCTTGTTGTTTTAGAGGGGTTTCTCGCCAGGATTAAAATTGTTAGAGTACTCTAACAACATTAAACCCTCTAACAATACTCATAAATCTGTTGATGACTGTTTTAGAGGGGTTTCTCGCTAGGATTATCTCTAACAATATTAACCCCTCTGATAATCATCGTGAATCTGTTGATGACTGTTTAAGTTTTATTAGAGGGTTTTCCCGCTAAGATTAAAATTGTTAGAGTACTCGAGGGGTTTACCCTCTAATAATCCTCGTGAATCAGTGAGTGAGTGAGTGAATCAGACTGCTTAAAGCCAATGGACAGTGACTTGATTTCATATGAATCAATCTTTGAATCAATGATATTTGATAGTCATGAAGGCACGAACGCGCCAACCCTTGGGAAGGGAGACTACTTCTTATTTCATAAAAGTTGATAGTAAATAGGTTTTAAAGGGGAGTACATACAGCAGTGGATGAAATAAAGCGATGGAGAAGGGTATTAAATGTACTGACTGTAGGAAAATTGAGAGCGTAGTCATGATGAGCGTGTATTTGAGTAGTGGAGGCTTGAACAGTGGTACGACTTGGCTTTGACCCTTCATTTCTTCTGGTCCAGCTACTGCTGTTTCTTTCTGCAGACCTTTCACCTGGAATTCATTGATAATCTTCCTGAAAGGGTTGACACTTCGTGGAATGGATATTTGAGGTTTCGGGGGAATTCGGATACTTTTACGGAAATCCATTATACTTCATTTAGGTTATTGAATAATAGAGTAGAAAATGACGATAATAAATTATAATCATTCATTATTAGCAACAGATTTTAGAGCTCTCCCAAGAGCTATCTCATGGGGGTCACCGTTATAGAACTCGATCTTCGGCTCTTTTTATCCAGCTGCTGCAAGCCACTTTACCCAATTCGTTGCGCCATCTAGCATGAGGGCACATATTTATACTACATACACCCTTGCCTAATCGCCATCTCTACTTCAGAACTCGTCTACCCCAATTGGTTCTGCGACAGATGTGACCAGTCCACTTGTTAGCTCGAAATGTTTTTCAATATTCCTAATTCTTATGAGTTATATCAACGGAAACTTTGGTTCTATGACTCCTCCTCAATTCCTCACAATTTTTCTTACCTGATAGTCTTCTCTGGATCTCCCATTATTCCTTTTATGTATCCTCCGCAATACATCCAAGGCATCGTCTTCAGTCCCCTTCAAGAAGACGTACTTGGGGCTCTCCTCCATGAAGACAAGACACAAAGCGCAGATGAGTGGGGGTATACAGTAGACCACCAGCAGGGTCCGCCAGGAGTTCCAGTAGATGTCCAGGCCGGACAGGTAGTAGGAGAAGCTCAGGGGAATAATCGGTATTGCCAGAACTGGAATTATGAATTATGTTTACAAATAAATATACAAATATGAAATTCAAGAAAAAAAATCTAAAATAAAAATCCAGATGATTCATGATTACATTAATGTTGCATTACATTTTACATCCTGGTTACATTTTTGCTCTTTACGATTTTAGCACACTGCAGCGATTTTTAAACGAAAGCGGACCGAACTCACAGAACAATCATCATCATCATAACGGAAACGCGGTCAGCCTTTTAGGGAACGTTTGAGTGTTTTTGTGTCAGTTAGATGAATTGAAATGATATTTTTACCTGCCATGACACCCTGAGCCATCAAGAAGATGCTGGCAACCAGCAACATGACGAGATTCCTCTTGGCCAACGGCACGCTTTCACTCAGAATAGTCATAGCCAGAGTGTACTGGCCTGAGGCCCTGAAACAAACATCAAAACATAACAATGACTTACCTATTAAGTTCTAGGTTTGCAGACGTTGCCCAGATTCCCAAATGATGGTTTATAAAATATTTGCCATAAAGTCCAGCGTTGATAGAGGCGTGCACACTGCGCGGCGAGTCGATATCGACGTACATTGCTCAGCAGCACAGGGATCTGATCCAGAGCCAGTAGCAGCTACCGGTTATTTTCATCCTACTAGAGTCTATTACGTTTCTTAAATGTTTGTTCACACATAAATAATTTAAGAGTTTGATAAGATATACTTATTTATATTATTTCAGGGTGAATCATTATTAATAACAAGCAGATTTAGTCATTATGTAGATAATAGAAAGCCGGATATTAAGGGTTCAATTTTTATTACCTTCGGTGACACCAACGGATTTCTAAACATCATAATCAACGTTAATCGATTGATTAAATCATTGCTGCTGAGCCAGCTGAGCTAATGATTTTTGGTTATCGTTTTCATTCAGTGACGTTACTGTAGATGCAATGCATGAAGGTACATGGGGTACTAGGTACTTATCCTTGATGCAATGCAAGAATTTGAACTCAGAATCAAGGTTGTTGATTGATTGATTGAAAAAAGAATTGATTTTGCAGAGTCTTGCATTTCTGCTCACGAAATATAGGTAAAGTTGTCTGTAGTAATAACATCGTACAAGATCTACCAGCAGGATTTCATGTTACCTTCTTCTGATTAGCAGACAGGAAATATTTCGGCATCTATTAATTCAGATTGTTTGTTCGATTATCCAAGTCACATTCTAATCATAATTCCATTAAGGTAGCCATTTATCTAAATTCTAAACTATTTATTTGCATATCGTTACTGATAAGATTAATAAACGATATTAACTTTGGGCAAACGTAGTGTGGGACGCCCCCTGCTAGATGGAGCGACGATCTGCGCGAGGTGGCTGGCAGCGACTGGATGAGAAGAGCCGAAGATCGGGCTCAATGGCGCGCCCTGGGAGAGGCCTATGTCCAGCAGAGGACTAGAGTAGGCTGCTGCTGATGATGATTAACTTTGTGAAGTTATGTGATAGACACATAATAATACCATTCATAGATCTGTTACATTTGTTCAGTTGGGTTGTAATACCCTCCGCGGTTTTAGGTCCTTCAGATCCAGAATGTCCATCGTTCTCAAAAAGTCCATTCCTTCAGTGTCAACTCTGTGGCAGACGTGTGCACGCAATAGTGAAAATTCACTGCTGGTTTGATGTTAAAACGTCAGAGAAAGAACACGATAAGCAGCAACGTATCGCTATCGTATCGTATCGCTTAAAACGATAAGGCCGCCTTTTGCACATTGTATTGTACTTCTATTTATGTTGTATGTTTTGTTTTTGTGCCGGGTGTGCAATAAAGTACTCGTATATTTGTATTTGTATTTGTCGATGATTCAGTGGAGGCATTAAATTCAAATTTCGAAAATGATATCACTATCGTTAAATACTGTAATCGATGGTAAGTTATTTATAAACACGTCAATGCATAGTGAGGATAAGTAGCTAGATATCATTTAAATAATCAAATTATTTAGGTATAATTCATTATTTATGCGTAAAAAGAGCTATAACAACAATACCTTTGGTAAAGCGCATTGAACAAGGTTTTGAAGGCATTTATGACTATGATACTTAATTATCATTCCCGAAAGTGATGTGATGGTGTCAGGTGATGCCTTGATGGAATCAGGTGTTACTTTACGGAAAGAAGGACTCACTCACCCTCGGATTCGCCCTCCTCAATGATAACCAAATCCAGAAGGATTTACAATCGAAATCTTATCACCTTTTTAAGGAGATCCTCCCGCCCTAACCTTCTAACCTAACCCATTTACTGTGTCGCATATATACCGGATGGAGCTTGGAATTATAATGTGGTACGTTGAGCCCTAAAGGCCCTCAGGGCCTGTTCACAAGGGCCTCAAATCAATTGCTCGATCCGCCACTGGGAGATCAGATTTGTAATCCTTTGCGTAAATCCTTTTGGGTTTGATAATTGCTGGGGAGGGCGAATCCAAAAATAAGTGGCGGGTCCTTTTTCCTGCTATCATGTATATTGATATTTTATTGTGTTGAAGTCGATACTTACAAGAGAGACGCAGTAAACTGGAACACCATCAGCATGATCCAGTTGACTGAGATGCTGGCGACGGCGTTGACGGTCGCTCCCGACAGGAAAGACACGAGCAGCATACTCTTGCGACCACGAGTGTCGGCCAGGTAGCCCCATAGTAGGGCTCCGAATATTGTTCCTGGAAGACGGAATAAAATTAATTTGGCTTGTGTTGTTTTTGGGTTTCTTACAGGGCCGTCCATATACGTCCATATACGTGAAAGGCGACCGCCTAGGGCGCTGGAATTTGGGTGGCGCCATGGCTCGGGATAACCCCTGCGGCATCGTTGACGCCGCTTGGCTGGGCGGTTGGATGGTCTAATTTTATTCCGCTTTCGCTTCTCTAAACATGGATGAAAGAAAAAGTCGTCTTCCTCCCCAGGAGCAGGCGTTCGTTCCTTTATGATCTTAAATGTCTTAAAAGATAGCCATTAAAATGTTGCTCAGGGCGCCGAGTTATTTCAGGCCGCCGCTGGTTTCTTATAACCTTTCTGTACCTTTCCTTCTGCCCTGATGTCCCGCCCGGCTGTTGGTTAGAGTCTGGTTTCCTAGACAGTCTCCTCCGCTTTAGCTGGTCTTGGTCTTTGGCGTCAAATTAGGTTATAGTGATTATTATCAATAATTATGCATCGTCATCAGCACACGAAATATTCAATCTATTGAATTGTTCACTAGATTATTTGTGACGTAATATAATGAAACCGATTAATTTTTCTTTTCAAAAATATCTACCATCTTAATCTGAATGATTGTAATGTCACTATTACCAAACTGTATTACATAAAATATATGTATGTATGTACGTATGTCTACTTATAATTATAAATATCTCTATGTTAAAAGTCTAGCTGGAAGAAATCTCTATTTTAGAGATAAGCTCTACCTGTGTACGTCAATTTTCTTGTTGTTGTTTTTTCATTTGTGATTTGTGTGTGCAAAATAAAGTATAAAATAAAGTATAAAATACAGACCTTGTCCAATTAATTACGTAGGATTAATAATTCAAATTACATATGGATTTTAAAACTTTGAAAATCTTTGGTACTGAGCACACTGCAGGGATTTTGAAACGGAAGCTACCGATATCAGAAATCTAGGAAACAAAAACATATTTCTATGAATTCGTTTCGATTTAGTTTCTAAATCACCCTTCTGTATGCCAAAACGCAAACTCGGGCTTCAGCTTTTCTCATCCACCAATCAATCTATCGTCATCTTTCCTTTCTGTTCACTTCTAAGAACTTCTAATTGCATTACCTCACCGATGTGCGTAACAATTGTTACAATATAATGATTAATCAATTATAGAATGAACGACAAAGAACTCCTTCCATTCTTTGTAGGTGGGTGTCATTGCCTTCCCTAAGTTCTAAGTAGAAGTTTTTGAATTTGGCGCATCTATCATGGAATTACCCTATTTATATTTTGCTAATACGAAGGACATCAGCACGAACTAACCTATAAGAGGTGCAGCGACCAACAGCCCCTGCTGTGCCGGCGTGGTCTCCAGCTCGCAGGCGCTGGCTGGCACGATGATGGTGCTGCCGTACACGATGCAGACGAACGAAATGATCGACACGCCCGTCAGAGCCGTCAAGAGGTAGCTGTAGAGGCCGAATCCTGCATATAATAGCATATAAGTATAATACAAAAGTGTTATCTCATCTCGAAGGGACACTACGGATTCCTCAGGTAAAAATTGGATCACGGGTTTCCAGATCTTGGATGTCAGATGGGATCTCTGGATCGGCAATGTTACGTGGTTCGAGTTCGTACTCAAATGTTTAGGACCACGGTGGCCTTGTTGGTGGTGCCATGGTGTACATATTTACACGCCATGAGGTACCTTTGTTAGAACTTTCCCACGGAACTTACGTCAGTCAACTTTGCCCAAGGCACTTTCGCGTCAACTTTGTCTATACTTATTTAATACAATTAGGTATAATTTAATAAAATAAAGGAATAGTAAAATAATATTGATGGCATTAAATAGATGACTTAGTTATACCTAGTAGTATTTAAGAAATTTATATTTTTAAAACCTTATTTTGTTTTCCCGAAATACACATTGTACATAAAATTATATTTAAAATGACACATATATATGATACAATATTTATTAATTTATCATTTATTTTGAACTCATACTAGAATACATAAGCTAAAATTACAAAATACCTAACTATTTTACAAGTAAAAGACCTGGCCCAGGTCGCTCCTGCGGGGAGTGTCCCGAGGAGGCTGGCGGCGTTGCCCCGCTGTATGGCGAAGCTTAATATAATTTAATTTTGCTTTTTAAATAACACTAAATAAAAAAAGAATAAGAATAAGTTTTTTTTGTGCGGTAAGATGACTAAGTATCCATAGTCCATACACCAGTTATAGGAACTTAAGCATAGTTTATATTAAACTAAATAAAATTAGTGAGCAATAGGTTATTATAATAAACGCTGACCTCCGAACTAGGAAGTTCCTGTATCTCGGAGGACAGATCTCTAAAAAATAAAAAATAAATAAACATAATTCTTACCTGTTTGGTTTAAGGCCTCTTCAAACGGCATTTTCGTAATATCAGCTTCATTATTTTGAAGTGTTCCCGCCATTATTACTACTTCAAAATAAATTAATATAAAATAATTATTGTTTAGTTTAATCTACCTCATGTTCGCACATGAGGGAGATTATAAATTATCTAAGTAATTGATAGTTTTTCGCGATGAGTAAATTACAATTATCTTTAATCAAATCACTAATGAGTCTGACTAAAGTCAAGGTGTATCGATTCCTTAGCAAATATTAGCTTTATCTACCTAAGTATGATAATACGGATTATAATGTCCGTGATTCAGATTTAAGTAAGAAACCACATTGTTTGCATGTTGTAAATTACCTAGTAACTTTTTATGTTTTTAATAATAATGTTATAAATGTAATACAAATTAAGTGTTAGTAAATGTGTTAAAATCTCCTAAAGTGTCACGTTTTCCCAAAAAACATTTTGTTTTTTTCAAATCAAATCAAATCAAAATACTTTATTTGTCAGAATACTGTATATAATAATGTAAAAGATCTTAAAAATATATTAAAGTCAAAGTATTCAGCCTGTTAAAAGGCGTACAAAATGTCAGGTACCTACAAAGAATATAAATTAAAATAATGTCAATTTTAATGCTAATGTGAATGTTCATTATACTCCTTCACACTATAGAAAGGATTTTCATGCAGCCATTTCACAGTTTTAAAGAGTCTACCCTCTTTTGACAATTTCAACAAAATTGTTACAGACAGTTGCAACAATTTCCTACAGGTGTAGCAAATTGTTACAAACAGGTTAAACGTGACACTTTAGGAGATTTTACCACATTTACTAACTCGTAAAAAGACAAAAAAAGTAGCCAGACATAGGTACGCACACTCACATACACACACTCTCTCACACACACACGCATACATAATCACCAGTCTATTAATGTCCCCACTGTTGGGGCACAGGCCTCCCCTTGCACATGGGGGCATGGGCCATGATCCACCGTGCGGCCCAGTGCTTGATTGGTGGATTTCACACGCTTTCGGAAACTTTTAATTTCCTCAGACATGCAGGTTTCCTCACGATGTTTTTCTTCACCGTTAGAGCATTCGGTAAATGTCCGTTAGAGCTGGTCCAGTGGTGTGCGTTTGACATATTTACTTACTCGTATATTATTTCTTGATTGTATTGATGTCAGCTATCGATGTGTGTAAGATTTATGCGTGGCCGCCATTTTTCTTTTTTTTAAATTGGCGATAAGTTACCTAAGCCAAAATCTTCAATTTCCGTTCTTCAGTTAAATCACCATAATCTTACATAATTCATTAACTCTCACGTCCTAGTCAGAGGAACCTTCAATCACAGGTAGTTCCAACTTTTCGCCGTAAGATTTGATGATCGCGCCGTCTACTGGGTGCAAAATAGTATCCACTCGACACGACACCCACGGGAAGGGTTGGTTGGGGTAGTGCTATTCTTTAGGGCCGGCACCATACAGTAATAATTTGTGTAATAGTTTGTGAAATGTACACCACGTTCTATTGGAATTTCTCATTCAAGTCATCACGTTGATTATGTAATTGTAAAAAGGTGCCTCTTAAAATATGCATAACGTACGTACTAATGGAGGTCAGAAAGTGGTTACCAACACAATCGCAAACACTAAAACTACTGAAATGATTTAATGTGGTTTATTAGCTATAGTGGATCTACATAGATTATGTAAGGTGGTGAAAGCATAATTAAATCAATTCAGTTGTTTCAGAGTTTGCGATTGTGTAAGTTGCAGGGGGTACTCATACTCATACCATTTATTGCTTTTCATGTGTTTCAATTGGTCTTAAAAATATAGATTATCTGATCATACATGAAACCCTGAGTAGGGCACCGCAATATAAATAAGAGATTATAATAAATTACGCATCGCTGATGCAATCACTAAAGCATCTGTATTGAAGTGGGACTGGGCAGGCCACGTAAGCTGCATGCATCCGGAAAGGTGGGCAAAGATCGCCATGCACTGGGTGCCACAAGACGGACAGCGGCGCCGAGGCAGGCCCAGGCGTAGGTGGAAGGACGATATCGACCACTTCCAAAAAGGATGGTATAAGGACGCCCAGGATAGGGAAAAATGGAAAGGAGGAGGGGAGGCCTTTGCCCAGCAGTGGGACAGCCAATAGGCTATTAAAAATAATAATAATAATTAACTATCTACTAAACTATAACTAACTACTACTACAGGGGGTAACTACTTTTTGCCCTCGAATGTACAAGGGATGATGTCGATTGACGTTGTTTTGTGATGGATGAAGTTAGGTACAGGTACTTCTACATGGTAGTAGTTAGGTGGGGGGACTAAGGTCAGGTTGTGGGACACCTGTTTCCACAGTTAGACACGTAAGCGGTCCTTTATGCGTTCAGGTATGCTGGGTTAGGTATGCTTTCCATCCAACCCCAACTACGCCCAGCTTAGTAGGTGGGGGGACTATTCTCGATGGTAATAAAAAATGATATTCTTAACAAAATAAGTACTTATTTTATTTTATTACAAAATAACCAGGTACAAACAATGAAAAGACTAGATTACAGTATCGTACGAGTACGCATATGTATATCTTATACCCAAATACTACAATAAACGTAAAAAAAACACGCACAACCTTGGTAAGGCGTTATTTTTGGTTAGCAAAATGTACTGTCTATGGCGCCCATCTTCGACCTCCTCGTCACTTACCACCAGGTGATTGGGTTACTGCGAGTTTAGTTGTAAATAAAAATAAAAGAAATTGACTAAGCCGTAGCGGGTAAAAAACAGAAAAAAATTACCGTAACGAAACTGTGGCTAAACTGAGAAAAAACTAAGCTGAGACAGACGTCTGTAACGAAACAGTGTAAAGGCTAGATTACAAGCGTGAATCTCATACGGGTTAAAAATTAAAATAAGGAGAAATAAATAAACATGACAATATTATTATAATTAATATTTATTAAGATCAAAATTACTAATTTTTTTGGCATGTTAAGTTAAACAAAGCCTTGTATAGCCAGATAGCAGAGAACTTTTAGACTCACCAGCGCAGTTGCAGTCAAGAATCCTTGAGGGCCCTCTGATGGTCTTTCAAGAGCTGGTTTCTTTATGAATCTTGTCCAGATTGACGCAGGAGTGTTTTTTGTTAATTTGGGAGAAGTTTATTTACGTGTGGCACGAGATTTTGGGTTTTTAATTAATAATTTTATCGGAGCGGCGGACCGACGGCGCCATGCTCTTCTTACAATCTTTTTTAAGTTGCGGTTTTTTTCCGCTAGGTGCGCTGCTACTTGGCGCGCTGAGAATTGTCCAGAGCTATCTGTTATGAATCGCGAAATTTTTAATTTTGAAAAACTTTCTAAATTGGTGCAAAGACGTATACGAAACAGCCTCTTTTTCAGACTTAGGTACATTACACATGACACATTTTTAGTTACTGTTAATAAGCTCTTTTTCAGGTTTACATTAAACTTGTCACAGTTTATAAACTCTTTTTCGGATGACGTTATACATAAGTAATACATTTAGTTTATAGTTTCACTATAATTACCCTGAACATCACTGAGTAATTGAATAGCCATAAGAGATTATACTTAGGGATGTTCAGTGAAATTATTTTATTTTAGAACTAGGTAAACCATTACTCTTACTCAGTTAGCGAAGTCGGTAAAAATACAGTGTAAACTTAGCTTTAGCGTAACGTAGTTTCGTAACGTTACGAAATATACCGGAACTGAGACAAAAATCTGAGAAAATATAATCTAAAAATTATTTGTCTCTAAACGGCCGCATAAATCACAACAAATACATGTCTTTTATTCTTCTTACTTACCGAATGACTAAAAAACTCGTTAATAACCCTGATAATTTATTTCCAAAATAAATTCACTGACAGGTGAGTTAGTGTTGCCAATAATTGGCAACACTAACTCACCTGTCAGTGATTTTTTATTATTACCAAAGTATTGTCAGGGTATAGAAATGTTCCGTTCGCCCAAAAATGTTGTTACTAACCTTGAGTTACGAAACTTCTAAAAATAGAGATATTTGAATAATAAATTATTTAAACATATAAAAAAGAGCGTAAAAGAGATGGGGGCATGAAGAAGGTATATAACCGAATCCGATCCCCTTAAGGCTTTGTATCAAGTTTCTTCGCAGTCTGTTCATCTTGAGTTTCTTCCTGTTTGGTCTCCGATGGTGGCGCTATTGGCTTTAGAGTCCTGTCGTCTGGTAGGAACAACACTACTATCGCCGATGCTGAAAAATGAGGAAGATTTATGTAGTCGGCTCTTTTAAAAACATTGTAGAGAAAGCCTTAGGCCGTCCGCTGCGAAGCGGAATCCGCACGAAGAAATGTCGATGTACATTGTTGGTTATCGTGGTCTCTCGCTGACGTTTTTACTTCATAACGAGCAATAGATATTCATCCGCCACGAATGTCCGCGTCACGCAGCGGACGGCCCTAGGCTCAATTTACATTGCCGCAGAATGGAATGAAAGCGAATTTTCTCAACGTAATTGTACATAGCATAATTAACTTTATGTCAATTGTGTAACATACAAACTAAATACTAGCCAAAAAAGAAAAGTAGCTAGGGGAATTCTCGAGAATGCGCGAGGATTCCCCGGAAGACGCGCGACCTCTTTTGGCTCGTATTTAGTTTGTATGTTACACAATTGACATAAAGTTCATTATCAATAATTATCATATTCCAATCATCAATCATTTAGTTTTACAAATAGAGACACCGACATTACTCACACAATTCTACTTCGCCAATTCACATTACTTACAGTACATATAGGTACAAATCTCAACACACACTCCCCACCACAGCGCCCAAGACACAGGATCACCTAGTGTGGGTGCTAATCGTAGGCTCGGTATTAGGAAATATGTGTTATGTTTTAATTTAGTTTTTTGTAGTATATTCATTGTACCTTTCCGTTGTAGTGTTGTCGTTAAATAAATTTATTTATTATTATTATATATCATTCATTATGCTATGTATAATTACGTTGCGAAAATTCGCTTCCATTCCATTCCGCGGCAATACAAATTGAGCCTTAGGCAGCCTTTCGACCAGAGCTGTGCGAGGTACAAAAATCCGCCAATAAGATCACGCCATTTTAATCATCACGTGATATGACGTTATAATGGCGCGATCCTATTGGTGGATTTTTTCCTCGCTCACCGCCTCGCTACCTCGCACAGACCTGGTCGAAAGGCATTTAAGCCCAGATTATTTACAAATTCCAAAGAACTTTTATAATTAATTCCGCCTTTCATACAAACTGTCCGTTGAAAACCATGTCGCCGAACAACTAGTCGGCATTTGTTTTTTAGCGTCAGTTTATTTAACGAATATTAAACATATTATATAACAAGTTTTAAAATGGCGACATAAATATGAGGAAAAAACACGATCCTTTCAGAACAAAATGAATCATTTTATTAACGTTCTGAAACACCCCTTATAAAAATGATTTTCAACCGAAGACTTGTAACTAGTGATGGTAAGATCCAAGATTATACTTTTGACACTATCGGTTTAGTAGGAAATTAGGAACTGAAAAGTCCTTTGAGCCTTAATCTACATCTAGGTACTGCCAATTCGGACAGGGGTAAAATTATGGTGATATAAACTGCGCACTATAGATTTGAAAGAATACTAACATGTAAATATTGCTGCGAACAGGTAGAAGGCGAGCTCACAGTGATCGTTGACGAACAAGTAGTTGAGGAGTTGTACCACTCCGAAGTTGACCACGCGGCCGCTGGTCATCGTCACTGAGAGCGCTAGAGCTCTGAAAGAAAAAAATAAGAATATTATAATTCATTTAATTTCAATGTGAATACAGTTTCACTCGGTGCATCTCTTATTGTTTTGTTTAATTTGTTATATACTTTTGGACCCAGTGCATGGGGAGTTTTCCCGACTTTTGCGAGCCTATAAGGCTCGGATTTGAGGTTGTCCCCATGCCTGGTGTTGTAGTTATAAGATGCACCGAGTTAAGAATAAGAATAAGTTTATTTGTGCGGTAAGATTACAAAGTATTCATAGTCGATACACGATAGTAGGAACTTAGGCATATGTTATATTAAACTAAATAAAATTAGTGAGCAACAAGTTAGTTACAATAAACACTGACCTCCGAACTAGGAAGTTCCTGTATCTCGGAGGACAGATCTCTTCTGTGACCAGTGCAAATGAACATAATAAAGGTTTAATGTAAGGGGTGGTGGGAATGCATTGTATTGTGTGTGTGTGTGTGTGTGTGTGTGTGTGTGTGTGTGTGTGTGTGTGTGTGTGTGTGTGTGTGTGTGTGTGTGTGTGTGTGTGTGTGTGTGTGTGTGTGTGTGGAGAGAGATACCTTGTATTTTTGAAGAAACTTTGTTAAGATTCAGACGTAGCCCAGCGTAGCAAATCCAGTCGAAGTATTGACAAAACTTAGTCAAAATATTAAAGATAGTCTGAGTGTTGATGAGACAAATCGAAGTCTTGATATTAATACGGCTCAGTCACAGTTTAAAGGTTAATTGTATCAATAAAACTCAGTCGATAATCTTAACACCACTCATGAAGTCTTGACAGAACTCAACGAGATACAGTCAAATTATTGAAGAGGTTTAATCAAAACATTGCTGATACCCAGTAGATTTATTGACAAAACTCAGCCTTCTCTGCCTTCTTTAAAAATGCTCTCAAAAAGCACTTTAGTCACGTTGCTAGCATTTGAGCTGAATTGTATGTAAGTATTAAATTAGTGTATATAATTATATTTACATATGTATTCGTATATATAACAAATTGTCTATATCATTATAATTGTTGAGTATGTATTTTACTTATCTACTATATAATTATTGTAATTTATTCATACTGATTTATTGTACTCCATACCTTTACCCACAATAAAAGTAGTCTAAACTCTCCTAAATCAAAGGTTGGCAGAAAGAGATCCCTATCGGATAAGCCAGCCTTTGTACATATTTTAATGGTTTTATTTTCTGTTTTTTTTAAAAAAAAATAGTATGATAAAGAGACTGAGTTTGTTTGTAACAAACAAACTCAGTCGAAGTATTGGCGATACTCAGTTGAAATCTTGCCGTAACTCAGTCGAAGTTTACACTACCTCAAATGCGTAGGGTACAGCCCGACAGTGATCGCCGTGTACAGCCCCATTACGAGGACGCTGAGGAGAAAGATCACGAACAGGACCGAGCTGCCGATGGCGTTGGGGACCCAGTTGAGAATGATGCCGCTCACACCGCATATCACTGAGATGATCGCAGACATGTTGCGGCGGCCCACGCCATTTATCACCTGGGAAATTGCATATTTTTGTATGTCCACTATTGTCCACCAGAGCTGTGAGTGGAAGCGGATAACTAGGCACTTTTAGGACACTAGATGTAGTCTCTTTGAAGACTAAAAATCATGGGTCCAGTCCAGACATGACACGTAATAAAATAATGGATATACCTACATTATATGATCGTATAAGAAAATCAATAAACCTGCTCTTTTAATGGTATTGGCTGACTAGACTATGGTGTTTTATAAGTATACAAATCTGGCTTTGCTAGAGGACTTTTAGGCTTTACACTTACCAGCATGAGTAGACTGTTGATGAGAGATTGCAGTACAGCAACCCCCAACATAATCAACAGAGTGATGACGTTCAGAGCGCATGGTGTGGCATCCGGCTGTAAACGTATTCATCACATCAATAGGTGGTACATAGGAGCAGCTAGCAATATGTAACAAAAAAAGAAACGAAGTAATCATGCACTTTCGGCATTAGCTTTTTCTTCTCGTCTTTAAGACGATGCATGCAAAACTCATGCGGTACGGTGTCAGCAAGCTTGTTTCTTTCGCTCCCATCTCCTAGCCTTCTAACCTAACAATCCGTTTTGGATCCGCATCAAAATTAGTTAGATGAAAATTTGTTTTCACCAAATCAAGTTGGCAATTTTTTATTTTTGCCTTTACTCCCCTTAAATTAATCTCTAGGTACGACTCTATTCAAGCCACACACATAGAGTTCGTCAATTCCGATTATTTTACCTTATTTTATGGTAAGAAGCTAGCTTACATCCGGAGGTATTTCCTGGTCAGACGCGATGATTTGGCACAGCGTGAGATTGAAGCCCTGGCCTGTCTCCAGCACCTCCACGACCTGGTTCGCAATCGTCGGCATCCACATCATGAACGACCGTGTCCTGAGGTCATAAACACAAACAGTCAAGGTTTCTCAATAACATTAGCACATCTACGTCTCGACAGACAATCTATAGTTCCATTTGGGTTGCTACGAACTGTTCATCATATCACTATAATAATAATAATAAAAGCAGCTTCACGGCCGACATCTACAAGACTTGGAACAGACACATATAGATAAAGAAGCATCCAATAAATGGCTCGAAGCTGCTGATCTTTTCCCTGAAACTGAAGGTTTTCTCTTAGCTATACAAGATCAAGTCATTAATACCAAAAACTACAGAAAACACATACTGAAGGACAATACCTTAAGAAATGACTTATGTAGAAAATGCCACAATAAACCGGAAACCATTCAACACATTACAGGAGCATGCGTCACACTTTCACAGAACGATTACACACACAGACAC
Source organism: Hofmannophila pseudospretella (assembly GCA_947369225.1). NCBI lineage: Eukaryota > Metazoa > Arthropoda > Insecta > Lepidoptera > Oecophoridae > Hofmannophila > Hofmannophila pseudospretella. Next base: position 1,938,131 of record OX376321.1, on the reverse strand, counting down.
AATCAACTTGCAAATATAATTCATCAAAAACTCGCCACCAAACATCGACTCACAAACGACAAACAGGCCCTACTACAAATACTCCCCTCAATCTGTTATTGAAAATGCTACTCACAAAATTTATTACGACCGAACAATCCTTACAGACCATACTATCCATAATAATAGACCTGATATCACCTTTATTGATAAACAAAACAAACACGCATACATTATCGACATCGCAGTACCTAACACAAACAACATCCAAACCACAATAACAGAAAAAGTAAGAAAGTACACTGAACTACAGGAAGAAATCAGAAGAGTTTGGAAAATGGATAGAGTCACTATAGTCCCAATAGTAGTGTCGTGTACAGGGGTGATCCCTACCCACATATTCAATAGCCTAAAAACAATCGGATTGTCAAAATACACATATATCACTTTACAAAAAGCCGCAATATTAAACACATGTAGAATTGTAAGAAAGTTTTTAGCTGCTGAAGAAGCATAAGCGTTTTTCTTTTCATCTTAGTAAAATAGTCTTCCTTATCATAGTTTTAAGCCTCTTAGTGTTGGCTCCGGCCCCACTAACGCTTTCAAAACCGGCCAAAAGGCTCGTGAAAACATTCGTGTTGCACCCATAATAATAATAATAAAATAATCTTTATTGAAAACATCACAATACTTGTAAATCGAACAATACCCTGACTCCCAAACTAGGCGAACCTGTATCTTGGGAGACAGTGCTTTCCCAAAAATAAGGTGTTTAATAAAGGTCAGCATTCATCCCATAGACAACTAGGTAGTTATCCATGGGATAAATACCGCCCCCTACTGAACACCAAGCAACAATATTTAAATTACAATTATTACTATGATAGCTGTTTTAATAAGTGACAGACTTCATCGTATAATGAAGGGTTTGAACCATGCATGAGCCATGACATTAATCAAATCATTCCTCGATTTCTTCTGTTATTCCTAAAAATGCTATTCTCAAATGCGAGCAGTCTAACGTGCAAATTCTAAATCCATCAACTGGTTCATCTCTAGGGTACAGACTTATTGTTTGACTCACTGAAAGAATGTTGACAATAGAGACATGATGATGGTATATTTGAGAAGCGGGGCCTTGAACAGAGGTACTATTTGGTCTCTCATAGAACTCTTCTGTTCTGAACCATTTGTTGTTTCTTGCAGGATACTTTTGACCTGCAACAATGTTAAAGTAAAGTAAAGTAAAGTATAATACACTTTACTGCACAAATATAAAACAACAAACATGAGATAGAAAAGGAAATAGTGAAGTACAATTTACGCGGCCTTGTCGCAAGAGCGATCTCTTACAGGCCACCTTCGGGCAGAGGAAATGTTTTCGAGAAAGAGGTAGTAGGTGTGCAAGGTTTATGGAAAACGTTATTTAAGAGAATTTTATTTACAACAATAACATAAATACCAAGGTAATTAATTACCATACTATACTTACTAAGTACATAAAATAAATAGGCATTAATGTATACTTAAATAGATAATGATAAACATACATAAAATAATACATAGACTAATCAATTTGGTTTAACATTATTCAATCTACATGTATGTATGAGCAGAAGTATTGTGGCGACGCACGCGCGCCACTACGATACAGTACCTACTCACATCGGCGTAGAACGCGCTATCGAAATTTTCCTAGGACTTCGTATATATACGAGTTCCAAACATCTATAGTTGGACCAGCACATCTGGTCACCAGGCACAACACGCCGCCTGGTGGAAGATTTTCCCTTTTCCCTTTCATACAACTGACGTTACGTCATTCCATCTCCTTACATAGCGCGTTCCTACAGTATTTTAATCTGACTTCTCCTTGCTCGATATTCCATCTTATTCTTCTACTTATATTCGTGTTCCCTATAGATGAGGGTCGTGATTATTCTATTGCAATAACCACATAAAACGACTTTCTTAGCAGATTTAAAGTTTTGCAATTGCATTCCACATTTCTCACACTGGTTATCTCAGTGTGTAGGTTTCCTCATCCTGCACGATGTTTCATCTTATAGCATTTATTAAAAAATATTCAGAGTACCTGTATGAGAAGACTGTCAAAATGTTCCGTACCTACCTGAAGTTCTTCTTTCGACTTTCCATTGTTAATCCTGTGGATGGTCCTTAGAATTTCCAAGGCTTCTTCCTCATTACCCTTCGCGAAGGCGTACTTGGGACTCTCCTGCATGAAGACCAGCCATAATGCACAGATGAGGCTGGGAAGGCAGTAGACCAGTATCAGGGTCCGCCAGGAGTTCCAGTAGATGTCCAGAGCAGGGAGGTAATGGGAAAAGCTTAGAGGAATTATTGGGATCGCCAGAACTAAAAAAATAATAGCAAATATACTTCATACTCGAGGTACTTAATTCTGAAAACCATACCCTACACGCCATGAAGATCCGTAATGCGATAAAACTTTTAGAATGTTGACATGAAGAATCTTGAAAAATTAATACAAAGAGAAAATATTTTACTCAGTGGGCTTTTTAACCGGATGGGCTCCTAGGGGCTAGACTAGAATAAGCTCCTCTTAAACTTCTCAACATTCTGGATACCTGCAGAGTGTTTTAGGGAATGGTTCTTAAGATGGTTAGATAGCTTGAGTGCACTAGAATATTGTCTAGATACCCCAACGAGTATGTAGGTACAGTACACAGTAAAATATGTCATATTTTATTATGCCCATAAAGTATTTTGTATTTCGTATAAATGGAAAGAAATGGAAGGATGGAAAGCTTAAAAAAATCCCAGCAATTTCACTCAAAAAGTGATGTAATTTTTTTGATTCATTGTTGATAATATAATAGATGGTAAGATAATTTTATTGATGGGTATGTTTGGTGTGCGTAAAGTATTTTGAGGTGCAGTTAAATATCCCCCTTTTTAAAACTAAGATTATTTAGGTGAATCTGATATTGCTGTGAATGCCGTTCAAGACTTCGTTACCTGCCATGACTCCCTGCGAGAGCAGGAAGATGCTGGTCACCAACAGCAGAACGAAGTTCCTTCGCGCCATCGGCACGCTCTCACTCAGGATCGTCATGGGGATATTGTACTGACCCGAAGCTCTGAAAAGTTAAAAAAAATATTTTATTTTTATTTATTGACTTCTAAACCCGCATTTGACCTCGATCTCGCCTGATGGTAAGCGACGATGAGGTCGACGATGGAGCATGCGGGTCCAGTAAATGCCTATTCACTCTGCCCTTGAAGATCCCAAGGTTGTAGGTTTCGGGAAATACAGACGCCGGCAGGCTGTTCCATTCCTTAGCCGTTCGCATAATGAACGAAGAAGCAAATTGCTTCGTACGAACAGATGGGATATCAACAACATAAGGATGGAACCCCTCCCCGCGCCTGGTAGTCCGAAGGCGGAATGGAGATGCTGGAATTAGGTCGTGCAATTCCGATACGCACTCTCCGAATGTATCCTATTAATTAAATAAAACGATTACAAACACCACTTACATTAATTAATTATTAATAATAAGATATGACTCTGTGCGGTCAGCCTGGGGTGGTACCATCTATAACCTATTTATGCAGCAGAGCAGTAATGCTTGCATTGCTGTTTTTGAGCTCAACAATCAGTTTACTAACAAATAACGAAACTGAAAATCTCATAGGTATTCGTATACGCCAAAAAGTGGCTATTTGACTAAAAAAAATTATTGCATCAATCAATTTACATGGACATCCTGAAGATGGATCTGAAATCCGTTTATCGATATCTCAACTAACATCAGCGATATTAATGGTTAAAATTAGTACTACTACTAATTTTAACCATTAATATCGCGGATATCATTATATTATTATCCCTACGGGGATGCTTTGTCCCTTTCTAGCAAAACAGTCCTTATTATGTAGCCAAGGACCTGCTTGTATGGCGCTACATCGCAATGACGTCACAATTATCTGTTCCCGTCTCTTTCTACCGTCTGATTTTTGATTGCCTGTAGCTATTTTATTTTTAAACGGATTTTAATTCTGTTTTCACATTTGACCATCAATCTATTTTCTTATTTTTATGAAATGTATTTAATATTTGATACTTGTCAAATACCCTATTGTGCCCAAACCTCTCATAAAGTTGTCCGGAGTTCCAGTACATCTCCGATGTTGAATTTATTGGCCATGTTTATCAATAAATACAAATCAAGAATTTAATGATTAAAAGTAATGCTGTCTCGTCATTACGTGCAAATTATAAGCGTAATCTAGGATAGATATCGTTTTTGGGCTTCAGAACTTTCCAACCGGTGTTTTGAACCATATTAACCATATTAAGAATAATATGGTCCAGAATTACTGATTAGACGACCATCTAGCATGTTTAGATGTGACATGTAAAGAGATTTCTTCCATGGGACATAAGAGTTTCGGACAATATTATAAATAATAGTAAGTAAGTATATATCAGCGCAAGTGATGAAAATGAAGAGGTTCAGAAATTAAACAGATTCTTTGCACCCTTTGTCTACCTACAGCCTCATACGGAGTACTTACAAGAAAGACGCTGCAAACTGGAACACCATCAGCATGATCCAGTTGACGGATATGCTGGCGATGGCGTTGAAAGCCGCACCAGCCAAGAAAGATGCCATAAGCATGCTCTTGCGACCCCGCGTATCAGCCAAGTAGCCCCAAAATAAAGCTCCAACTATTGTTCCTGAAAAAAAAAATATAGTGTAGTATCCTCATTCCTTGTACTCTCTATCAAATTTTAAACCTGAAATACGAGTATCTCAGACTTTTATCGCCTAGAAAGTTGCCTGGAAGTCGCTCTTAGCGATAAGGCCACCTAAATTGTACTTCACTATTTCCTTTTCTATCTTTTGTTTATTGTTTTCTATTTGCGCAATAAAGTGTATTTTACTTACTTTATTGCGGTGTGAGAGTTTTATCACTGACTAAGATATTTCAGTTTTTAGTGACTCGGGGAGGGTCACGAGAGTTCCTCTCTTGTAGGGTACAGTTAGAAGTTAGGGTGTTAAATTTTTAGTTAAGAAACTGCTAACTAACCCACACCAGGCACAGCAATTAGCTAGCAGCCCCTGCTGTGCCGCTGTGGTGACGAGCTCACAAGCGCTGGCTGTGTGTTTAGTGACTCTCCCCCTTACAATGTACCCTTCTAATTAGAAGTCAGCGTGTTACATCTTCAATAAAACAAATCTTTATTGAAAACATCACAATGCTTGTAAATCAAACAATACCCTGACTCCCAAACTAGTGCTTTTCCAAAAAGAAGGTATTCAATAAAGGGTAGTATTTATCTTATAAATAACTACCTACTTAAATTAGAAAGTATATAAAATAATAATGCTACTAACCTATACTAGGTACAGCAATTAGCAGCCCCTGCTGAGCCGTTGTGGTGTGGAGCTCACAAGCACTGGATGGCACAATGATGGTGTTGCTGTACAAGATGCTGACGTAGGAGATGATGGATATGCCCGTGAGTGCAGTCAGGATGTAACTGTAGGCGCCGAATCCTGGAAATGGTTGATTTTAGCTAAAGACGAAGGTATAAGTCTCTTTCGGCGACAAAAACTCAGAAGTCTTCATAATAAGTATGGGTGCTGATGTCAAGTCATGTCATTTCTTAAATCAGGTAAGTAATTTTGGTTCTTCTATACGCTTCCTCTACCCTATACTACATACCTAAGTATAGTATGGTAATTAATTACCTTGATATTTATGTTATTGTTGTAAAAAAAATTCTCTTATATACCGTTTTCCATAAACCTTGCACACCGAAGGTTGCCTGGAAAAGATCGCTCTTAGCGATAAGGCCGCCTAAATTGTACTTCACTATTTCCTTTTCTATCTTATGTTTGTTGTTTTATATATGTGCAATAAAGTGTATTTTACTTTACTTTACCTACTGTGTAGTAAATTAGAATTAAGCGTGGCAACTCAGTCTGAAAAATGTCAAACAGAATATAATGTTGGAATTACTGAAAAGCTTCTGATTTAATAGTTATTACACCTACGGTTACACTCGTAAGTGTGTAACCGCGAGTTGCAAGAAACGTTCTGAAAGTTAAATAAGGCTTTCATAAGTCTTGTGTCATTTCTATCTAGAGCTAAGGCTTAGAAAAGGATAGCAAGTACTTTAATGACATTTCCTTCAATTGACAGTAAGAATTGTGTTTTGGGAGGATTTGATAATTGAATTGTGATAATTTTAGTCTCCTATATAGGATGCCATTTCAAAACAATACACTTCATAATAATCTTAATGTTAAAAGAGATTATTTTTATAAATTATTGTCATGTTATGTTATTAATTTATATGTTGTAGGAACTGCATGATAGTAAGAAAGAAAACACAAATATTCAACAATGCATTACACATAATTAGATTTAGAAAGACGTAACATTAAAAAATCAACACAATGTTAAAAAGCCACATGCTCAGCATGTGCTGCGATCCGACCGGTACGGCAGAACCACATCCCTGGTTTTCAGCTGTGCCAGGGCGAAGGCATCGCGGGCGAAACAGTAGGTCAAGGACCAAACCATAAATATGTTAAAAGTACAAATAAATAAATATCTTAAGATGAAATAGATAACAATTAAAACTGGAGAGAAAAGGATACATACCTGTTCGGTTTAGTGCCTCTTCAAAAGGCACTTTATCCGAGTTAACTTCATTATTATGTTTATCACTAGACATCTTAAATAATTATATAAAATAGTTATTATTCTACAAATTTACATGTTCACTCACGACGGGCCTACTGGTTTCTAATATAGCATTAATAATATAAATATTGTATTATACATTATAATCTAAAGATAATACTTATATATAGATATATGTATAGAAGATAGTAATCTTTAGACAAAGTAAAGTAATTCTTATCTTTGCATCGCCACGGCTATTTAAATTTAGGTACCTAGATAAAAAATTACGCAAATTTTTAAGTAGCCTTGAACTTGTGGGTAACATAACTACACCCTAAAGTTCATCTTTGATACTGATCATTTTGTAAATGGTTGCGAAAATAATTACATGTTCATTAGGTTTTTTATTAGTTAGTAGAACATTTTGAATCTATGACCGAATACGGGCGATCTGCACAAGCAATAATACTGGACCCAAGTATGGACCTTGAGGAACACCCAATTTTTTAAGACGGTTCGATTGCATTCAGGATTACTACCGACGTTGAATTGACAATTAACATAGAGTTTCATTAATGTAAATGATTGATTTACATAACAAGTCAACTAGTCTTTTAATTTTACTAAACTTAGTCACATACACCACAGTTTTCCATTTTTCCTACGTATTAGATAATTAAAACTATAAAAAACAATAATTGTAGATTTCACCCTTCTGCAGCAGGTGGTTTTAAGTACATAGATATTTTCGCCCGTTGCGCTTTGCAATTCGAACTCTCGAGTCTTGACTAGGTACAATACTAGGCTTGCTTGAATATTGAGTAGACTAAGATGAACTCCAAAAGCAGTCTTCACAAAACATGGTCAAAGTCTTAACAAACCTCAGTCAAAGTCGTGACAAAACTCAGTCAAAGTCTTAACATAACTCAGTCAAGTTCTTAACAAAACTCAGTTTGACGAAACTCAATAGAAACCTTCCAAGATTTCTATGTGAAATAGAAATTTACCTCAAATGCGTAGGGAACAGTGCGACAGTAATAGCCGTGTAGAGTACCATCACCAAGACTCCGATGAGGAGAATACGAAATTAATTTTAACGCAGACCCAGTACGAGTAATTAAGAAATATATTATAAATAGAGAGAGAGAGAGAAGGAAATAAATATAAAGAAGTTGTTGTTCATCCAGAATTCCCCCACCCGATAGTAGTTCACACACCGCACCTACATACCGCCCGCGCCGCCGGCGCTTACACGCGCTACCGGCATATTCCAGGCCGCTTCTCCTCGACCCCTCCCTCCCCAGCGACGTCCTAAGCCGAGGTCCGTACCCACCTGGGTGCCATTAGGTAGTCGCTTCTTATAGTCGTTTTTAAGTCCTCCTCCAGCCTGGAGCGCACTTAGCGCTCGCCCCAAAAACCCCAGTGAAGCTGTAAAGGTCATTAGTACCAACAGCAATTGTCAGTTAAAAAAATCATCCAGAATTTCGAATTTTCGAATTTTTTTATAGATGGGTAATACTGAAAATTGAAATGAGGTGTTTCATAATTCGATGTACCTACCTATAGCTTACCTTGACAAAACCAAAAAGCTGGTTTGTCGTGGCGCTGCACATTCCACTTTGTTAAAACACAAACTAAATGTAATAATATATAACAGCTTCTTATTCTTATTCTTAACAAATATCTACTGTAAATGTATTACTGCATTGTATACGTATTACTCCAAGTATAATCCAGTCCACGTAGAGTCCCCCGACTAACCGTTAATTATAAATGGATTTAATTTAAAATTATATAGGATCAGTATGTATTAAAAGACATATTATTAAGTGAATTAAATATAATAAAAAACTTTTATTAAAATAAAATAACCAGGTACATCACAGTAATAATAAAACAAACGCCCCTCAAAGATTCGTGCTAATACTCTTGACTCCGTTTTCTGGCTCCTCTGGCTTGGTCTCCGGTGGAGGCACCTTCGGCCTCATGAGGTACCGGTCGTCGGGCAGGAAACCTGCCACTATAGCTGAGGCTGGAATAAGATAGAGACACTTCGTCAAATAATTCGTCGTGGGAAGTCGATACTTTTGTTCCTGATAAAATGTTGGCTAACATTTTATTTACTACGTAATTGCTATACTCAAATCCGAAGGCGTTTTCATATCTCAAATCAAAAATATACGAAAGCATGGTAAACCGTGGCACCACTGTATAAATACACTGTACACTGTATTTTCCGATATACATATCTGTGACTAGACCTATTATTTAACCCTATACTAACTTTGAAAATTGAAAAAAAATATTCGTTTACCACATATTAATTAACATGTCACATTAAACTATAACCTCCACACTAGGCGTTGCCTGTGTCGTGGAGATTACAGAGAACTCGCGAATCATCCATGCTTTTCAAACAAAACTGCAACCCCTATGCAAATGGGGTAGGTAAACTGCATTCCGTCGGAAACATCTGTGAACTTTGAGCTTAAAATTATGTTCCGTACCTGAGGCCCTTTCTGGCATATATTTGACATGCATAGTCGAGCGGTTTAGGGACTGTTTTGTTACGCTCACACATATGTCCGTAGTTATGTGAGTAAACGAGATGGATTAAAATGTCGTTTCGATTTCTGCATGTCGATACGTGTCATAATCGCTACCCCAGACCTTTAGGCCTGGACTGCACGCGACCGGTTCCGGCCCCGGTTCGGTTCTCTGCACCCAATAACGAAGCGCTAACTTGTGGGGGGAGGCGGAACGCATGTGGTTTATTGCACCGAAACGAACCGAACTTATATTTCCGACGGGTTTTATATACAACATACCTGCAAACATAGAGGCGAATATGTAGAATCCGAGCTCGCAGTTGTTGAGAAGCAGGAAGTTGAGGAGTTGGACCACGCCGAAGGTGATCACGCGGCCGCCTGTCATCGTCAGAGCCACTGCCAGCGCTCTGTCACCAACAAAGAATGATGGCGACGTTCCATCCACTTTGAGTTCCAGTGTTTTTGACGACGACGTTCAGAAGGGCGACCTATTAATATGTACTCGTAATTCACGTTGAATTAGGTATCAAAAAAGCTTATTGATTGTAGCCTGTAACTGCGAGTCTCAGAAAGATCTAGGCTGGTATTTATCCTCCCCAACGAAGGACATTCAATGATGAAACACTAGGCAAACGATTGACGATGGCTAAGATATCAGACTCTTCAACATGATGGTTAAAGTTCCATCCTTTCACATCGTAGTATGATATCATGAGTTTTTACCAATTAAGAGAAAGGATGGAAGGTTGATAGAAAGGAAATCATGGAAGCTCGAAGAAATAGTCTAATTTTTTTTGGCACGAGTCAGGACCAAATCAAAAAGTCATAGTCAGTCATAGAAGAAATAGTCTAATAATAATACAATGAGGTGAGATGTCTATGGGCGACGGTGACCACTTATCATCAGGCCTCTTTGCTCGTCTGCTCTCCTTGAATTAAAAAAATCAAAGCTCGACTTCTATGGCTCGACCTTGTTTTTACGATGGAGGAAGATCACGCGGAGAAACGAGCATACGTGGGACTAAGTGGTAATCAGAAATTTTAAGGTAGTTCCACTTCATGCATTGGCCGTTACTCCATCAGCTATAAACAAAAAACTCACCTCAGATGCGTAGGGAACAACGCCATGGTGATGGCAGTGTAAAGGCCGACCACGATCATGCCGACGAGGAAGATGACGAACAGAGTCGCGCTGACGAAGGCGTTGGGCACCCAGTTGAGGATCAGGCCGCTGGCGCCGCAGACTGCCGTGATGATCATCACCATGTTGCGGCGACCGACTGAGTTTATCACCTGGAAGACGTGAAAGATAAAAGGGGTATAAAATTTGATTAAGTAAGGTTAGGTTAGCAGTCATGTCTCTTGGTTGCGAAGGCCACGATCCAAATCGTGTCGTTGGACCAGCGGAGTAAGTAAGGGAAGGCTACAGAGAGTGACTAAAAATTATTCTATTACGAAAATTACTGTTTAGTATTCCACTCTAGTATTCCCTTATCGTGATCGTTGGATTGACGTCAAGTGCCTACGACATGGGAGGAAGACGGGAAAACCTCGTACAGAGGCACAAGTTTTTAGAATGTAGAAGTAAGCAACCCAGAATGTTGCAACACTGATTGGAGATACATAAAATACCTTATCTAATCAGAAATGCCCCAACGTACAACGTCTCCATTTCCAAATTAAAGAAATGGTTAATCCAGAAGGCCTTTTACTCTGTAAAGGAGTTCCTCGAGGAACGAAGTGACTTTATTATTCGACACTGCTTACTTTAAGTGAGGATTTTTATTTTATATTAAATTGACCTTGTATGTAATGAATGATTATTTAATTTTATTGAATGCAATGTGATTTATTTTTAATTTAATTTATTATTTACTTATTAATTTAATTTTAATAATTTAATTTTCATGTGTGAAATTGAAATTGTAAATGTTGAAGATGTATGATTAATACAAAATAAATAAATGATAAAGGAGAACATCAATCGGAAGCAAACCTGTGTAATTAAAAAATCCAAACTTGTGCGATGCTCCCAACAAACATATCTACGGAATCCAACCAGAACCTGCTAAAATAAGGATAAAATAGCAATTCCAGAATTCTACTGTGAATTAGTTCCATGGTGACTCACCAGACTGAGCAATCCATTAACAATTGACTGGAGGACTCCCACACTCAACACCATCAGCAAGGCAAAGGCGTTCAGAGAGCACGGCGCTACGTCGGGCTGTAAAATGCGTTGGCTGGGTTAACATTATTAATATCCTGATAGTGTTTCGACTAGATAATTTCAACCGATCTGTATTATGGCTCGAATGAGGCTCAGGACACCAAAAGAGGTTTCAAGACTCCCGGACCATCGTCCGGGAGTCTTGAAACCAATATCATCATAAATAAGCTAGATATTACTCTGGCTGGAAGATAATGAAGAAGATGGAGTAACTTACGTCAACCGGAGGCGGTGACTCTTGGCTGAGAGCGAGGATTCCGCACAGAGTGAGGTCAGTGCCCTCGCCTTCCTGTATGGTCGACATGAAGTGGTTTGCAATAGTAGGCATCCACATCGAAAACGACCCAGTTCTGGAATTATCATTGAATTAGGAGCCACTGTTCCCTATACGTACATCTGTGACTACATAGTAGTGCATATGTGCGGCAGTTTGGCAGAATTTGCCTCTTCTAAACCCTGATCAGCGTCTAGGAGACGGCATTTCGAAGACTTGACGATAGACTCTAACTACTAAAGCACGGTAGGGGGAATTAGATTTTATGTTCCAATAACTTCTTTTTGTTTAAATATTTCTAATATAGCTTTGCAAACCGCTGCTCACTCACTCATCTCGATGGCTCATGTTTAATCTTTTACCGGATTTATGACCATTAATTTCACACTCAATTATATCATATCCTTCGAGGGTCAGATTTATGATCCTTTGTGATTATAAATAAAAAAAAAGTGGAACTCTAGTAGGTATAGGAGAGTTCAACTTACTGTAGGAAGATAGAGAGAGTAGTCATGATGATGGTATATTTAAGGAGAGGGCGCTTGAACATCGGCACTATCTGGTCCTTTTTCGAAGACTTCACGTCTGGCTGATCAGATACTTCCTTCAGGAGTCCTTTCACCTACAGCAAAATACTCTGATAGCGATATATGGATGGGACAAGCAAGTTTGGGGTTGCAAACCCCTCTACGTCCCTGGAAAATTATCCCCAATCCCGGTAGAATCTTTATGAGCCTATTCTGTTTATTGTTCCATTCTATTCTATTTTTGCGCTGTGGCTTTCCTCAGCATTATGCTGAGCACCGGATGTTTTGTGCTGCATGTATTAATCTTATATACTTCTGTATTGTGTTCTATATTCTGGTGTTTACAGCGCTAAATAAACGTTATCAATTTCAATTCTCATTTTCTTATGAGTTACGTTACATCTCATATTGACCTATTGCAGTTAAAGCAAAGGCTTGCTCTGCCAAAATCAAAATCAAATCTACACAGTTCTGGCCCGTTCGTTATGTCAATAAAAATATATAACAAAATTTCAAAATTTATCGACATCGAATTAAAAGACTCGATATTCAATAAAAGATTAAAGATGTATCTTCTTAACAAATGTTTCTATTCACTGCAGGAGTTTTTTGATGATTAAACCAATACTTAACTATTATGTATAACTTATAATGACCTATGATCGGAGTAGGTAGGGCTGTTTTTGGTACTTGCCACATAAGGTCATAATATGGATAAGTATGCCCAATAATCCCGGGATTGAATAAATATATTATTTAGATTTTTAACGTTATATTTGTTTTGATACACATTTAAGATTGGTGGCGAAATATTTTTATTTAAGATTCATGGCGCTAGTGTACCTATGGTAGTGTTTTAACTTCTTCGTAAGTTCACAATTTCAAAAAAATCGTAATCCGCCGAGTAAGGGCGAGGTTTATAAAAGTAATTTACAACATTTGCTCGATAACTTAAAACGGGATCCCGAAATCATATCCATATTAATATAACCTTTGAGGACATTGACCCGAAAGAGCCCTACCTACTCCGATCAGTGATAATAACATATAGGTAATTCAATTTATCTCGTTAGCATTTATTACTATTATAAAATATTATAATCTCTTATCTAATATTGCGGTGCCCTACTCAGGGTTTCATGTATGACCAGATAATATACATTTTTGAGACCAATTGTAACACATGAAAAGCAATAAATGGTATGAGTATGAGTATGAGTTATAGAGGATGGGTACTGTGTACTGTGGTCGACCACATTATACAAAAGTTCTAGTCGTAAGTAGGTATTTCTTGATATTGTCGAGTCATTTGTACCATTTAGAAGTACCGTATTGTTGTTTCTTTGTAGTGACCGTGAGTTTAGACTACGGCGATAGTCGTCCTTATCATCTCAAGTGATATTTTACTTCATAACTCCCAAATAAGGCAATACAGGGCGAGCGTTACAAAATACGACTAAAATATCAATGAAAATAAATCATGAAATACCTGAAGTTCCTCCTTAGACTTTCCCTTATTCATTCTATGAATCCTCCTCAAAATGTCCATGGCCCGTTCCTCGTTCCCCCTCACGAACACATACTTAGGGCTCTCCTCCATGAAGGAAAGCCACAACGCGCAGAGCAGAGGTGGTGCGCTGTAGACCAGCACTAGGGTCCGCCAGGAGTTCCAGTAGACGTCCAGAGCGGGAAGGTAGTGGGAGAAGGTTAGGGGGATGATCGGTATCGCCAAGACTGGAAAGATTGTGATATGGCGTTAGTCTTTGAAACAGGATCGTATTCCTCATTTACGAGGGTCGATCATTCTCAGGCATGTCGCAGGGAGAGTCAGCGTACATAACATACGTGTAAACTCTCACGTCCATAATCCCCGAGAGGGTAGGCAGAGGAACCATCTTCAATAGTTCAATCATAGGTAGTTCCCACTTTCGCCGTAAGATTTGATCGACAAACGTGTGAGGTGACAAGCCTACCGCCGTCTACTAGGTGTAAAATAGAATAGAATCACATTTTTTGCCAAATACATTATAAAATATTTTCCAAAAGAACATTAAAATTTAATGTAGATGCAGATGCTTACCACGCAATCTATGCATATTTGGCAGGGGGGGGGGGGGGGGATCAGCACATGCTGACATAATCGGGTACCAATTATACAGCGCTGTTTTTCATATCACCCCTTATCCCAAGCTGTTAGAGGGAGCGATAGTGTAGTGGGTAAAAAAAATTAAATTGAAAACTAAAAATCAAAAAGATTAAATATGTAAATGGTATCCACTCAGATCCTTAGTCGCCTAGTACGACATCCACGGCTGTGTGTTGTTGTTATGCTATTATTTAGGGCCGGCAGCACACGGCGCAGGTCTGAGAACCTCATAAGGCCCATAGCAATGACATTTATGATAATAAATACTCAATTAACGCAGTTTAAGCTGGAAGTGAAAGGGGGTGCAGACCAGACCAGACCAGTAACCAGTCTGAGGACCAGCCACCCCGACCAGCAGAGGGAGGGTAAGTCCTCTCTTAAATATGAACTTGTTACCGGCCATGAACCCCTGTGACAGCATGAAGATGCTGGTCACCATTAGCAGAACGAGGTTCCTTCGCGCCATCGGCACGCTCTCACACAGGATCGTCATGGGAATGCTGTACTGGCTCGAAGCTCTGGAAATATACATTCACATTCATAAACTGTTGGATACCTAAAGACTTGATATAGGTTGACTCTTGTGACTCTAGGCGGTCTATATTATAATTTAAATTATCCCTAGCGGATTACCGTTACTTGGGAATGTTCCACTTTGGGGTTCATATGGATTTTTTCCTCCACATGGATTCCCTGAGGAATCTCAATTCATTTCCACCCTCGCGGGCTACCTATCACAAAAGTCTTGCAACCCTGCTCTATGGTTTGACTAAATCGTTGATGATCAGATGATGTTGCTGTTTTATGGCGATAAAACCTTTTTTATTTAATTTCCATCAATCGCTGGTGATATTTGCATCTAGTTTTATTTCACCTTTGCTTGCTTTTGGTATGGTTAGTGGCCAACCTATTGGTCAGAGTTGTTCAGGCCGCCCGTAGGCACCTGACATGGCTTAACGACTGCTGTCGAACGACAACAACCGAGACCGACTGCTTAACGTGCTCTCCGAGGCACGGAAGAGCACAGATGAAATATGCCACTAGCGGTCACCCATCCAGGTACCGACCGCGCCAACGTCGCTTAACCTGCACAATCACTTTCGGACCGTGCTCACCGTATTTCATCTTTGATAATCGGTAAAAGGTAGAGGTAAGTAGTGTAATGTGAGACGGCCCCCCGCTAGATGGAGTGACGATCTGCGCAAGGTGATAACAGCGACAGGATGAAAAAAGCCGCAAACCGAACCCAATGGCGCGCCCTGGGAGACCTGTGGCGGATCCACTGTGCTAGGGGAACGGTCCCCCCAAAACCTGTAAGACAGGTTGTCTACTCGTATATCGCGCAGGGCTTGGTTTATTTTTTTTAAGGCAAAGGGAACTGAGCCCATACAGCCATGTCTGATGTAAACAACTCTTGCAAGTCTTCATTAAAATGCTGGTGTGACACATTTCAATGCTATCTGGGACAATCTTCCACGCTTCTGCACCATCCGAACCAAAGAAGAAGGCGTCCCGGACGCAGTATGGCTCTTCAAAATTCAGCCAAGTACGGATCGGGCTGCAGCGTCTTATTTGACTTTACTTCATTGTCCCACACATTAATCACATTTAGTAGACGTTCTTCGAATAAAAAACACCATTCTTACTTGAAAAGCACTACTGTAAAACAATTTGCAAAACAATGAAAAAAAGCTGGTGTGGACGCGACAAAAGCGCGGGAGCGTTGGCCTATCAAACCAAGCTTGGATAGGCCTTTTTTAGTAGATACTATTTTCAAATTTTAGTAACCGATGGCCACCCCTAATTTTTTTTGTCCAGCAGTGAACTAGATGCTGCTGTTGATGATGATATAGAGATTATTTGATGACCTCGTCCAAGACTGCGTGTACTTCCACAATCTTGATCATCATTAGCATGTCCTTATCGTAAACAAGGTTACTTCGCAGTTTTTAATCCAATCGTACGCAAAATCATTACATACCCGTAAGATAGTAAATCTTTTTTCCGAAGTCATCAGTCACCTTTTTTTTCAACCGGCTTAAAGTTAATTCTAGATTATCTGATTGATCAAAGGGCATTTTTCAAAACATTAATAACATGTCTGCGATATTTCTTAATAAGATAATAGGCTTACGGACTAGGGAGTTTCTCTATCTTATTCCATATCCATAAAAAATATTATCAAGTGCAGTGATTACCCACTTGCTTACTTGCTTGCTTATCGTATGGTTAGTGGCCAACCTAAATGTCAGAGTTGTTCAGGCCGCACGTAGGCCTCTGACATGGCTTAACGTCTGCTGTCGAACGACAACAACTGGGACCGACTGCTTAACGTGCTTTCCGAGGCACGGAGGAGCTCAGGTGAAATATGCCATTAGCGATCATCCATCCTGGTACCGACCGCGCCAACGTCGCTTAACCTGCACGATCACTTTCGGACCGTGCTCGCAACTAGGCTACGAGCTCCCTAACTGCCCACTCAGATTCAGGAAGTTAAACAATTTCTTTATTTTATGTTTGATTTATGTGCGAACCGAGAATATAATTCATTCTTCTTCTTCATTTTTTCAAACAAGTAAATATTTAATTAATTATTAGGTAAACAAGTAATTATTAGGTAAATTCCATGGCTGACCGAATAAAACGCAAGCCGACCGAATCCAGAACAAGCTAATGAAAATGATGCTCCGTTGCTTAGGGCATGATATATATTAAGAAACACTTTATTGTACACAAATACAGGAAAAGTAAAAACTACAGGAATCGTAGCACGATATGTACAAAGGCGACATGTTGAAAGAATGAGTGACGAATTAATAACTAAACGGTTACACAAAGTGAAAAAGATTGCAAGAAAAAACCGGGGTTTGATAGTAGTATAGACTGTTTATTTTATTTATTATTATTTTATTTTTGTTTCAATAAATTTCACCGCATAACAGTGATACCAAACACTGTGAAATTCAAACAAAAATATATCTAAATAATTAATTACACACTAACTGAAGACGGACGCACATCCATACTCTCACAGAACCTCAGACACTCATCACGCACACTCGCCCATCGACTTGCAAACATATCACAGTCTGGTGTTGATTCCAGAAGCGCATTAGGATACCTACTGCAGAGCACGAACAAGTGGCGATTTACTGTAAGAAACAGTGCGAGCTGATAGAGCTTATAGATTTCAATACGAGTATACAAAGCACACGATATTAAAGCGAGGCGAATGGCGAGCCAAGATAGAGTCTTTCATGGCGCTCCATTATCTCTGCAAATCTGTAGCACTGTACACACCATCATTAGCGTGAAGAATATATTGTTACGGGTGGTTCAAAAAAATCCACTAGCAACCCTATGAAATATTCCGCCGGAAGCCCTGATGACGAGTGCGCGCACGCACCTCCGACTCGCCAACGTTGAGAGGCATCGTGCTCAGTTATTTTTAACCCCCGACCGATTGAGGGATATATGTTTAAGTTTGATTATGTTATAAGTTTGACACGTTTGTCTGTCTGTCTGTTTGTGTGTTTGTCTGTGGCATCATAACTTAACAACTGATGATCAGATTTGGACCCGTTTTTTTAATATAGAGAATTTTGACGTGTTTCTTAGCTAGGTCTGTTAGAAATTGGATCAGTGGTTTCCAAGATCTTAGAGTATCTTTGATGTCAGATGGATCTGTGGAACGGTAATAGCTAGATGGTTCGAATTTGAGTTCAAATATTCAGTTTCATGGTGCGTTTCCGACATCTGAAACCTTGAGGATCTAATGCTGTGATCTAATAATTTTTTGGTGAATAAAACTTACTATTCTTTAAATGAATTTTTGACAAATTAATTGACAGATAAATTGTAATGTCATACTTAGAATTAATAATATGTCGTGACACTATTATATAATTTTAAGATTGCATGAAATACTGTTGAAATTAAATTTACTAAATATGTACTTATTATACCTTTACTTTTGTATAATAATTTGCACGCCTAGTACAAGGCAAAATGTATGGTACTTCACTAACAACAACACCCTGTAAATACACCTACATTTTTGCAAATAGAGATATTCTGTATTCTGAGTTATTGATACATGAAAAGAGTCACCTCGTGTTCAATTAAAGTCACCTAACGATTTGTTAAATTTCAGATCTCTCTTAAGGAATAAAGTGATGTAAAACAGCTGCTGACAGTGTGGTTTTAGTTCCAACCTGCTTCTGATCCCTAAAAATATGGTATTTAGGAAGTGCACTTACAAAATGGATACAATAAACTGTATCACCAGCAGCATGATCCAGTTAACTGAGATACTGGCGACAGCGTTGAACGTTGCTGACAGCAGGAATGACAGCATCAGCATGTTCTTTCGGCCCCGCGTGTCAGCCAGGTAGCCCCATATTAACGATCCTATGATTGCTCCTGTAAAATAAACAAAACTTAATTAGGACATGAAATCTAAAATTTTCGACCAGTGTGTACTCCCAATATTGACATACGCTTCGGAAACGTGGGTCATAACGGTTGAGGCCATCCATAAAGTCAAAGTTAACCAAAGAGCCATGGAGCGAGACCCAAGGTTGTAGGTTTCGGGAAATACAGACGCCGGCAGGCTGTTCCATTCAGGTGTTACATAAGTAAATATTTGTGCCACTAATCTTGCCTTATAGGCGTACAATAATTAAATCTTTTACTACTAAAGTTAGTTTTCATATCAATAGGTTTTATTAGGAAATATGACTACAGTCAAACCTGGGTAAGTGAGAACTGGATAAGTGAGAAAACTCTATAAGTGAGAGTAATAGCCAGGACCCGTCATTTTAAGCTCCCAAAACCTCTATTAGCGAGAAACAGAAACCTCTGTAAGAGAGAGTCGTTTTTTCCCTCATGGACCTCCGTAAGTGAGACTGCTACTTATCTATACCTCTATAAGCGACAGTCGAGCTTTATTTATATATTTTATTTAGGAGGAACTATAGCTACAATAAAAATACATACATACATAAAAGATACACACATACAGTAACAAATGACAAAACAAATTACAAATTTAACATCTGCTATTTTATGACTCATTCTTAACTTTCGTGGAACTTCCTACCATTGTTTTTGTATTGTTTTCTCGTCAATATTGTACCTATTCTATTTCGTGGAACTAAATAACGTTGTTATTTTATCGCATTCTTTTCGAATGGACACGTGTGCCTGTGTACCTGTGTACCGTCCTGTTTGTCGGACTTACTCAGTTGATAGTATCAATTGCGAAAGTTCTGTTCTGCATCATGTCAAAACTGAAAATTAAAGTACTGTCATTAAGTGATAAACTTAAAATAGTGAATGCGTTTGAATCCGGAAAATCGCGAAATGAAATTCAGAGGTAGTTTAAATTACCAGAATCCACCTATTATAATATTATATACATAATTATAAACATAGTGCATGAATTTTTGTTTTGTTTTATTTCATATTTACTACATTCGTACTTGCTGTGACTTGTTATTGCTGCGTACCTATATAAGAGAGAAACGCTACCCATGTACCTGCATTAGCGAGAAACTCGGGTTAGTGAGAAACCTCTATAAGCGAGAATGAGATTGTGCTCCCTTGAACTCTCGCTTATCCAGGTTTGACTGTAATTAGCAAATTATAATTTATTGTGTTGTATTTGTTTTGACATTGATTTTTTATTACTTAACACATTTTTACCCGATATTAGAACCAGAATTTCAATAGCCAAACAAGCATTTAACAACAAAAAACACATATTCCGATCTAAAATATCCAAATCTGTGAAAAAGAAATTTGTTAAATCTTTTGTGTGGAGCATAGCCCTTTACGGATGCGAAACTTGGACCATGACTCAGAGAGATAGACAATATTTAGAGGCGTTTGAGATGTGGTGTTGGAGGAGGATGGAAAGGATAAGCTGGACAGAGAGAGTGACAAATGAAGAGGTACTGACGAGAGTAAAAGAAAAGAGAAACATCTTAAAGGCTATTGAAAATAGAAGGGGAAATATGGTGGGCCACCTTATACGACACGACGAATACATAAGAAACCTTATAGAAGGAAAAGTTGAAGGCAAGCGGGGAAGAGGAAGACCGAGGATAAGCTACTTCGATCAAATCAAAGAGAAGGCTGGCGTTGCGTCGTATAAGGAGGTCAAGGAAAGGGCCCTAGACAGGACACAGTGGCGTTTACTACACCGACAAGAGCATAGCTCTTAAATTGAAGAAGAACACATTTTTTGTGACATGGTTTTTTTTTGTAATTTTATTTTATTTTATTATAACGCTTATACTGTAGCTAATATTGACTCTAAAAGAGTTTAATTATTGTTTTTGATTAATTTTTAATTATTAATTTTTTGGCATGTTTTTTTTTGTATTCAAACACAATTTATAATTGTTTATGAATAAATGATATGAATGAATGATATTAGGTTATTATTTAGCAGTCAGTTCAGTTGGGTTATTATGAGCGTCGGTGGCGTTGTGGCTAGGACGTCGGACTCCCATGCGGGATTTCCGGGTTAGAAACCATGCACTGCCATGTACCAATGAGTTTTTCGGTTTTTTCAAAAGACTTATGTACATATACCGACTGCTCTGACGGTGATCACCGCGAGAACATCGCGAGAAAACCTGCACACTGAGATAACCAGTGTGTGAAACAGCGAAGGCAATGGCAAACCACCACATTAAATCTGGCATGAGAGTCGTTCTATCACGACCTTCAGCAACGCGGATGTGACTTAGAAGAAGAAATTTAGCAGTATTATTTAGTAAGTAGCGATTACATTTTTGTATCAGTCCAACTTATTTTTTTTTCGGGGGAAACGCTCATGCTTACCTCTTCGCCGCATAGGGGAGACGAAGAGGTTATGCCGGACTTTTACCGGCCAAAACCCCCCCGGTGTTCCTGCGCACCGCCTGACGGCGAAGCCACGGGAACGCTTCCGCATAACTTCCGCGACTTCGCCAGCGGGTGTCCGCATTACGGACCCAACTCACGTCCCCATTCGGCTTGTGGTGGCGTGCCGGAACACGGGCACGCCAGACCAACTCGAGGACCTGTTATCAGGCAATGGACTCCCCGTGTCCATTGCCCGGAGGTCCTCTTTAAGGGGGAACGTGGCGAGCGTGAGCCAGCCGCCTTCGCCCGGTTCTCCTACGGCGGATCGGGTCGGACGAAGGGTCGTCCTCCCTGATCCACTCCTCGCCTTCCTTCTGCGCCATTACATGCTCGCAAAAGGCCACCATTACGTCTCACGCCCTCTCGCTGCCGACCATAGCCTTGACTATGTTCGGCAGCGACAGGTTGGACCCTACTGCCGCGGCTAGATCTGTCCGCGGCTCCGCCCATGCAGGACACTCCGCTATCGTGTGCAGCGCTGTGTCCTCCGGACTGTATCATTCCAACTACCTAGTATTCTGCTAACACCATGCTAATACTTGAGCCGTCCGATCGATGTTGGTTTGACCCACAGAAATAAATCAAGATTTATTTATTTATTGAAACATTACTGGCATACGAAAAACGTCAAGTCGCTTCAAATTTTATTTCTATTGAATTTACACGGTTGAATGGCTGTGGTTATGTGGTGTGTAGTGTGACGTGGCTGGCTCTCTAACCCTTCAAACCGGAACACAGGTTACCAGGTACCAGGTACCCAGACTGACTCTGCACGGGGTCATACCACCAGTACTAACCGATAATAGGCGCTGCGATCAGAATCCCTTGCTGCGCCGGCGTGGTGTCCAGTTCGCATGCGCTGGACGGCACGACGAGGGCATTGTTGTAGATCACACACACGTACGAGATGATCGAGGCGCCCGTCAGGCCTGTCATTAGGAGGCTGTACAGCCCGAAACCTGCAAGTTTGATCTCTAGTTTTATGTCATCTTCGAAACCTGCAAGTTTGGGCTCTAGTTTTATGTCATCTTCGAAACCTGCAAGTTTGGGCTCTAGTTTTATGTCATCTTTTATAATATTCCGTACATAAGTACACGGGTAATAAATGTTCCATGATCCAATCCAGGTGTAAGTATATCGACATCGGTAACTGAACCTACAAAAGTTTGTTCCTTTTTAAAAGCTTACGTATTAGTATATATTATTGAGCGTCGGTGGCGTCGTGGGTAGGACGTCGAACTCCCATGCGGGAGGTCAGAGTTCGAAACCAGACAATGCCATATACCAATGAGTTTTTCTGTTTTTCAAGACTTACGTACATACCGACTGTTCTGTCGGTGAAGGAAAACATCGCGAGGAAACCTGCACACTGAGATAACCAGTGAAATGGGGAAGGCAATGGAAAACCACCCCATTAAAGCTGCCACGAGAGTCGTTCTATGTGATTAATTCCTTAGAATGATCACGACCCTCAGCAACGAGCAACACGATTTAGAAGGAAGGAACGTAGTAGTATCAGTTTCCCATACCCTTCCGAGTAGCGCATGCGTTAAACGAAATATCTAACTAGGAACACATTTCATACCTACCACAACACGTAAAATATTGTGGGTTCCAGTTCACAGTGACTAGTGTATCAAAACCGTCCAGTGGGACACTGGACGGTTTTGTCGTCATCGTCCAGTATCAAAATGTCTGCATCTCCAAATGTGCTATGATCTTCCGTCCAAAGTTTTCCCGGTACTACGATATGGAACGCTTCAAAACAAAATGTTAAAAGAGCCAAGGCCGGTAGCGCACGTGCAAATACCTGGCGTTGCACGTTTCTCCATAATATGTGACTATGACCGTTTACCAGCAGATATGTCCAAGCCTATTTAAAAAAAACTTAATTACTTACATACCTGTTCGATTTAACGCTTCTTCAAAAGGCACTTTCGTGTCATCAACATGTTCCGTATCCGACATTTTTGTTAGTTTTATTTATTTTTTATTATTTTGTCTGCCTACTGTTCGCTAACGAGGCAAATCTTAGAGTGTCAATTGGCTTTCTTGATGCTAAGTAATTAAAATAGATAGGTGGTAATAATCTTGTACATATATCGCGATAAACTAGGGCCAAAGTGTAAATATAACACAATGTATTTCGAATTTCTTCCTACCAGTATACCATAGAACATTATTTACACCGTACACACAGCTGTGTCATACAAAATGCTAATTCACATTATTAGTATAGTGTCCGCCAATCTTTATAGCGAATTTGAATATAGGCACAAGTCGCATTCTAGCACATGATTTTAGGTGTTAACGGGGTGTAGAAGAGCGAGGGAGCGGGGCATGTCCTCCTCCATACCGCGCGGCGGCCCGTACTCACCCCTCGCTCTTCTACACCCCGCTAACACCTAAAAACATGTACTGAAATGCGACTTGTGCCTATATTCAGATACGCCATAAAGATTGGCGCCCACTCTACAAGGATGTTATTAAACCAAATCTCTAATAAATCCCATTTTAGTCAAGTCTGTCTGTCTGTCTGTCTGTCTGCCTGTCTGTTCGTCCGTCTTCCGTTACAAATAATCTGAAGAAAAAACTGAATTATCATTCATTTCTAGGTAGCTTTCAATAAAAATTATAACGGATCCAGTACCAAAGTTACGCTGTGAAACAAATCTCGACAAAGTTATAAATTTATAATGCAGTTAATTTGAAACAAATTGTATAAAATCGATCGTACGACAAATTGTATTAAACACTTTTTCATTCGTTCAAACCATTTTTGAAAACATGAGGACAATTGATCTGAGGGTATATTTTTCACGTGCCGATTGAAAGCTATCACAGCCTCTTCTGGCTCCGTAAATGTCAAACCTCTCATCAAAGCTTTGATTTTTGGGAAAATAAAGAAATCACATGCTCCAAGGTTCGGACTGTATGCTGGGTCACGCTCCACCTTTTCAGAATCCAAAAATGACTTTTTCTTGTTTCGTCGCACGCGGTGTGCGAAGAAGCATTGTTATGGTTCAAGAGGATGCGACTTCTTGGTCGTTTTCCCTAACTTTTTCGAACACACTGGGCAAACAAATGGTGGTGGACGACTCAGCATTAACTGTCTTTTGTTCTTCGAGTGGGATCCAGCAGACAGGAGCCGCCTGGGAGAAAAGAAACGCAATAATTTTTTGCCCACGCTTCTCGCCTGCCTCAATAGTGTTGGTCTGCTGTCGCCTTAGAACACCCATTCACAAGACTGTTGTTTCTTTCTGGATCGTAACAATAAATCCATGTTTCGTCTCCTGTCGCAATGTCATAAACAGCATTTGAATGTTCGTGATCGTATTTTATTGCACTAATCAACACGAGCTGAGGCGAGTTCATGAGGAATACAGCGACAACAAAGATTCCTAACTTTTAAATGTTGATGTAAAAAAAATGAATTTTGGCTCATACCAATCCACCAATGTCCTTGAATCTCCTCATAGGTGATTCATTTTCTTCGATTAGCCGCCTGACGGTAGCCACAATTTCCTCAGTGATCGTAGTTGAGGGCCGACCTTCCCGAATCTCATCATGGAGAGAAACTCGGCCACGATTAAATTCAGCGTACGAACGCCTTACGGTGCTCAGATGAGGTGCTTCCCTCCCAAAAGCATTTTGAAGATGAGCAGTGCAATATTGCGGAGTAAGGGAACTTTTAAAATCATAAAAAATCATCGTCCTTAAATCTGTTCGCGTTAATTCCATTTTTGCTACGGACGACGAATTTC
Organism: Hofmannophila pseudospretella; assembly: GCA_947369225.1. NCBI lineage: Eukaryota > Metazoa > Arthropoda > Insecta > Lepidoptera > Oecophoridae > Hofmannophila > Hofmannophila pseudospretella. Next base: position 1,913,060 of record OX376321.1, on the reverse strand, counting down.
GACTTGTGATAAAAAGCAATTGACAAGCGATATACCGCCAAAAATTATTTTAATCAATATATGAGTTTTTATGTTTTAAAAATATATAACATTCGAAATTCAAATTTTTATGAGCGGCGGCCAGAAGTCAAACTTTTTGTGTATCCTCTGTAGAACATTTAAGGACACCACAAGTAGGTTTAGTTTCCTCACGCGTGTGTTTTTTTTTAAATTAATGGACTTTGGTATTGTGTTTTAAGGCACAATAATACCGCCAATTCGTGAAAGAGACCGGTTATAACTGTAGGTGGTTTTATATTTATATTTTGTATTGTCGGTAGGGATGAAATAAACCAGTCTTAGCTCAGCACTCGTGTTTGATTGTGTCTCAATTCCTTTCACATGGCGCAGTCGGTAGGATACGAACCTACGCTCCCAAAGGGAATCTGATTTCCAATCACATTGGTTTATCGAAATTTGATATCTGGAAATTGATAAGTTTTGACAACTAATAAATAACATTTTTATCTGAGCTAAAACATAATAAATACGATAATCAAATGATTATACTTTACAATAAGTCATGCCTAATGAAGAGTCAAAGTCATCGTATTATTGTTTTCTCATCGAATTGTGATTGTGATTGTCATTATGTTTGCAAAAATGTATAGTAAAGAAGTGAACGTGGGTAGGTACAGTCGACCACAGGTCAATCTACCCAAAACGTCAAAGTTATAAGCGCCTTATAGGTGGCGAATCGCTGGTGGAAGCTAGACTGCAAAGTCTAGAACATCGTCGCAAGGTTTCCTGTCTATCGGTATTTTATAGGATACATTTCGGAGAGTGCGCATCGAAATTGCACGACCTAATTCCAGCATCTCCATTCCGCCTTCGGACTACCAGGCGCGGGGAGGGGTTCCATCCTTATGTTGTTGTTGTTGATAATCTGTTCGTACGAAGCGATTTGCTTCTTCGTTCATTATGCGAACGGCTAAGGAATGGAACAGCCTGGCGGCGTCTGTATTTCCCGAAACCTACAACCTTGGGATCTTCAAGGCCAGAGTGAATAGGCATTTACTGGACCCGCATGCTCCATCGGCGACCTCATCGTCGGTTTAGTAGTCAATAATAATAATAATTTGAGAATCTGAAATATATCATGATGCGCAGGCATAAGGTTGAGATTTAATCGAAAGTTTTTGACAGATGGTATACTATAGCTTGTGGTGGACTGTACAATTCGAATCTCAAGATTTTAGTTAGCTAAATAATTAAAAGCTTGTAAAAGTAGTTCTACTTGGATGAAGAAAAAAATGTGTCCCTTAATGAGGCGGGGCGCGTTCCTTACTTAATTCGCAATCTAGGTCTATGATAGTTATTTCACTGGAGAATTGTCATACACGTACTTATATATTTCGCACCAAAATAAAGTGTGAAAAAGGGGCCAAGTTCGGTACACGGAAAAGAGGGGTATTCGGCTTCGCTGATAAATTAATTACAAGTGTGCAAGTCAAATAGATTCTGAATTATAGGGGGTCAAAAGTAGCTCGAATTCGGGTAAAAATATACAGTCAGTGTTACCCCTTTTTTTCGAACTTGGCAGACTCTCTGCTGTGTTTCTAGATCAGATAAAGGAGTCGTCGGTATGTAGGGTAAGCTTGTACAAATAGATGTTACAGAGATCATATCTGAGGTTGAATGATAATTGCATTCGTTATCTATTTGTACATGCTTACCCACGTAATAATACTTTTACGGGGTACATTATTATATTATTTAATAATACCAACCGATTTTCATTATTTATCTGGTAACCCTTTATCTATATGTGGGACGCACCCTACTCGATCTCGCATCGAGATCTGCGCAAGATTATGCATCCCACTATCCCATTTTCGAATCCACTGTGGCGACGCACGATGCGCCACAACGATTAGTACCTACTCACATCGGTGTAGAACGCGCTATCAAAATTTTCCTGTGACTTCGTAACTATATATACGAGTTCCAAACATCCATAGTCGGACCAGGACATCTGGTTACCAGGCACAACACCTCGCCTGGTGGAAGATTTTCCCTTTCGTACAACTGACGTTACGTCATCCATGTCCTCACATGACGCGTTCCACCACCACCACACACCACTATACTCATATAGTGGGAAAATGTTCCTATAATCCCCGTTAATGGTGATTCGCATGGGAATGGTGGGTGGGAATTACTATGTAGGTACATTCATAAGAGCGTCGGTGGCGTCGTGGCTAGGACGTCGGACTCCCGTGCGGGAGGTCAGAGTTCGGAACCAGGCAGTGCCATGTACCAATGAGTTTTTCGGTTTTTTCGAAAGACTTACCTACATTTGCCGACTACCACTAACAGTGAAGGAAAACATCGTGAGGAAACCTGCACACTGAGATAACCAGTGTGTAAAATGGGGAAAGCAATTGCAAACCACCCCATTAAATCTGCGACGAGAGTCGTTCTATGTGATTAATTCCTTAGAATTATCACGACCCTCAGCAATGAGGAAAAACGACTTAGAAGAGAAGAGACCCATTCATAAATAAAAATATAAGTACAGCATATCATATGTCTCACGTCTATAATTCCCGAGGGGGTAGACAGAGGAACCACCTACATCATAGGTAGTTTCTACTTGGTGGACAAACGTGATAAGTGGCGAGCGAGTCTATCGCCGTCTACTAGGTGTATAATAGTTTCCACTAAGACCCTTGTCGCCTCGTATGACACCCACGGGAAGAGTTGGGGTGGTGCAAGTAAAAGCAAAAATAAAAGTGGTTCTTTAAAAATGAGAACTTTATTATAAAAACATTTTGTCGAACAATCTACTATTTTATCATTATCATAAGGCTCAATTTACATTGCCGCGGAATGGAATGGAAGCGAATTTACGCAACGTATTTGTACATAGCATAACGAACTTTATGTCAATTGTGTAACATACAAACTAAATACAAGCCAAAAAAAGAAAAGTAGCTAGGGGAATTCTCGAGAATGCGCGAGGATTCCCCGGAAGATGCGCGACCTCTTTTTTGGCTCGTATTTAGTTTGTATGTTACACAATTGACATAAAGTTCATTATGCTATGTACAATTACGTTGCGAAAAATTCGCTTCCATTCCATTCCGCGGCAATGTAAATTGAGCCTTACTTAACTCTTTACATTATCATACACACAAACTTCAGTACCTTTTAATGCAAATACCTACGTAACATAAATCTAACTTATCAACTAAAATTCAGTTCAGATTCAGGTACGTCTTACAGTTCGTAGTTTTATGGTCATAAATTACAAAATGCTCTAAAATTTCGACTTCAAATTTAATAATGTAAGTAAGTATTAAAGATGGAATGGACCAGTGGCGCTACTACCAGGTATGTACAGTGGACAACACATCAGGTTATATCCTTTAGTACCCACTTTGTCGCATTCATACGATTGATGGATTCATTCATTGATTCAATTCGTATATAAGGTCATTTTTTATTAGTAGCAAATATTTGGAGGGAGTGCTGGTCATTTGTACCACTTTACACGAAAAAATAACCCTGTTACTTGTATGAAAACTTTCCATACTAAAGAATAATAAACCCCATTATTTTGCGCCTTGGTGGCATAAACTCATCCGTTATGAATGAGACGAGTTTCATTCATACTTCTTATTTCAGTATTAGAATAGAAATAATTCATTTATTTGTAGAATTTTCAAACAAACAATTTTGTTGTTTTTCTCGAAAATTTGATAAGGCAAAAAAAATTTTTTTTTGCCTTATCGCTATTGTTATAATAACCTATAGATGACACTCTAAAAATATTTGCCGGTAATAAAATAGGACCCTGTAGAGGGTATAGTCTGATGTATTGTCCACTGTACTTACTATGCGATTGTTTTTCTGACGTTTTCTGAACAAATGTATGAGATTTGTATGAGATTTTGACTTTCAGGAGTCTCGCAGAGTTCGACATACAAAAGTCGAGCGCTACGAACGTCTTGTCACGCTCACATGTAATGTGAGCGAATGAGATATGACTAATGTCGAATTCGACATTCCACCTGCGAGAATCGCCTTCCAGGACACTCTAAAATGTCAAAAAGGTATGCACTATGCAGTAGGGGTTCAGAGGTGCAATGGATCCTAGCGATTGGACTGTTTTTGAAAAATTATGCAACACGTCATAAGCGTATAAAATTATACTTGACTGAATACATTCAGTCAATTAGTTTACCTCCTGTAAATAGAGGTATGTCTATAATCAGTCGACTGAATTCAGTAAAGTGTAATAAGCGCTATAGAGTTACATATAGTATAAAATAAGTGAAAATGGAATAACAACAGATCGTAAAGTGAGATAAAAACAATCGTTGTTTTTCTATAGGAACATTTCATTTTGTTGGTCCTAGTATTCAGTTCAGTTTTCGTAGTAAGTAAGTAACTACTGTAATCTCCTATACCTTATAGTAAGTATAACTTAAAAACTACAAGTCTAAAGGTGGAATCGAACCAGCGACTGTACCACCATTGGACTATTACAATGAGAACAACGTTATATCAGATCGTAACTTATTGCTTCGCTGTCTGGTTTTGGTAATTACCACCAGCGCCGAGTAGGCAAGTTATGTCAATTTCTTTTTAGAAAAAACTTGGAGGTGCTTATTTCTCTGGACTCTTGTCTCGTGGTAAAAACCACGCCATTACTACTGCACCTGAAACAATACATTCAATTTATTGCACATATAGAAAACAACAAACAAGAGATAGAAAAGGAAATAGTGAAGTACAATTTAGGCGGCCTTATCGCTAAGAGCGATCTATTGAAGTTTTATGTATTTAATTGAAGTCGGCTTTAAGTGAAATAAATCAACAAAACTTTAATTTAGTAAAAATATCAACAGCGCGTTTTAGATTCAGAACGTTTTCATACAAGGTTTTATCATTCGTTTTGGCGCCATCTGTTGGCATTTTGAGCAAAACAATGAAACATTTTTATCGCTTGAGGAATTTAATAAAATGCTTGAATGAATAGAGGCATCAGTGAGGAAGATCATTTTGGTTTGCTACTCATTTTACATACGGTACCTCGGTATGAAGTTTTCTTTACCATAATTGATAATATGAAATGAAATTTATTATAATAATTGCTATGCCCAATAATGTTGAAAATTTGTAGTCGTTTAAAAATGTAAGTTAATTTCAAGTAGGTACGATAAAGAAGAATAAGTATTATCCCAGCAAAAACATAAATGTGAAAAAAGGGGTCAAGTCGGTGCAAAAAACCACTCCGAATCAGAAGGCCTATCTAGGAGAATGACGTTGTTGGCAGAATGTCGGCTTGTTAAAACGCCTATAAGGTGATAATGTCTTTTACGGCAAAACGACCTACTATTAAAACGTCCAAAATTTTAAAACGTCACGAATGTGAAGTACAGTTAGCTACGCACATTTTGAGATGGTTATTTTTTTTTATTTTTTTATTATTTCAAGTTCCGAACCTCAAAAGGAAAAAGGAACCCTTATAGTCTCACTTGGTTGTCCGTCTGTCTGTCTGTCTGTCCGTCTGTCTGAGACCTCCTTCTGAGACACGCGTGGAGTAAAACGTGTATGCCTGTCGGCTTCACCGTTAAAAGAATTTGAGATCTAACTGGACGCCAAGTTCTATTAAAGTTCTTTCAAAGTTACCTACAGAAATATATAACATTATTTAACATTAAATATATAAAAATTATACTTGCTTAAAACGAAACTTTAACTTGGCAAGTTTTCACACAAGATTCATTTAAAAGAAGAGTTCGAGAGTCTTGTCTTAATATACATACAAAATTGCAAGTGTGTAGGTCAAATAGATTTTGTCAAAAATGGCACGAAATGGTTCCTGTAATACAAACGTCGTGCGTCGTCGGAAAAAAAGGTTTCTGAACTACACACTACCGTGTGTCTAGAACACACGTCGTGCATCGTCGCCATTTTTTCCGAACTTGGCGGACACACTCCTGTGTGTCTAAATTACTATTTTTAGTTGACTGTATCAACCCTCCATTGAATTCAAAAAACAGTCCGTGAGCTCTTAGAAGGCGATTCGGGTATCAGATAAAATCAGTATCTTAGTACATTCGCCCTTCGCTATCAATAGCCGAAGTCTCGAGTCCCGAAGCCCTTTCTAAAACCTCACGATGAAGTGGTGTGTAGAGTAAATAGTAATAAGACTTACTCATGAGCAAGGCCGCCCACGCGTAGAAGGTTGCCTCGCAGTCAGCGGCCAGGAGTGCTCCGATTACGTTCACTCCTACGAAGGCGCAGGATCGCCCCCACATTATGGAGAGACACGACGCCATGCCCCTACGAGAGAAGAAAACACCATGATTACAGCATCCTCAAGAGTTCAAGGATTCCCTAGTCGCCTCAGAGCAGGCCCATAGCCAGGATCAGCGGTCGGGGAGGGTTCAAGGGAGTTGATGAGATTCAGATAGTATGGTAGATAGAGGCGAACTTCAAGCGCATTCGAGGCTTGCATCAAAGATCAGATGTATCAAAAGACAATAAAGGAAAAAGATCAGTACGCTGATCAAATATATTTACCTTAACGAAGTCGGGTACAGCTCCACGAAGTACACACTGAGGAATCCCATCGCTATAGCACTCATGAGGAACATGAAGAAGAAGACAGCTCCAGCAATCGGCACAGCAACCAGGTTTATCATCACCGCAGCTGTTGAAGCCACGGAGATGATGCCCATCATGGCCAACCGTTTCCGGCTGCCCAGGGTTAGGGAGAGGACCACGTTGGTCGAGGTGACGATGGCTCCGTACGTAATGGCGGAGAGGAGGGTCGTTTCTTGAATTGTGTCGTCGCAGGTTTCTATGATGGTCTGGGGAGTGAAGATGGGGGTTAAAATGGGTTTCTTGTCAGGGTAATATTTTTAATATTGTGATATTGTGATGCCGGCCCTAAAGCACCACCCCAACTCTTCCCGTGGGTGTCGTAGGAGGCGACTAAGGGTCTTAGTGGATATTATTTTAGACCTAGGTAATAGACGGCGGTAGGCTCACCACCTATCACTAACGGCGAAAATCACCTACCAGTGATTGAAGGTGGTTCCTCTGTCTACCCCCTCGGGTATTATGGAACGTATATGTATTATGGAGAGTTTGTGTATGTATTATTATTTACTTACAGTGCCATTGCCAACGCCGATGCTCTCATCTGCGGACTGTATGATGACCTTACACAGGTTCATGCCAGCTCCTCCGCCAGACTCCAGGACCGTGAACATGTTGTTCATGATGTAGGGCAGCCAAAGAATGAAACCGCTCCCACTGAAATGAAACCATTGATTAGCAGTCTTAAACCACACTTGTTACCTTGCGCCAACCGTTCACTCTAGGGTTCTGAGATCAATTTTGTATCAATAGGGTAGTTTCCAAGCATCAAATATTAAATGCATTTCTTAAAAATTAAGAAATAGTCATAAATTGATGGTCAATTGTGAAAACAGAATTGAAATGCGTTGAAAAATAAAATAGGTACCGGTACAGGCAATCAAAAATTAGAACGGTAGAAAGAAACGGCAATAAGGTTTATGACGTAACTGTTCTTTAGCGCCATACAAGCAGGTCCTGGCTACATATAAAGGACTGTTTTGCTAGAAAGGGACAGAACATCTGCCCAATACTAACTTTAACCATAATTATCTCTGATGTTAGTTGAGATATCGAAAAATTAATTTTAGATCCTTCTTAAGTATGTCCATGTAAGTTGATTAATGTAATAAAATATAATTTATATTATATTTAATTTATAATTTATATTAAAAAAAAATTGCCCCATAATAAAAGACGCATGAATATGTTGATGATGACATTTCATACAACTGTAGTGTCGATAATTACTTAATTAATAATTAATTATTTACTTTTTTGTATACCATATTTATTTATAAATAGTACCGTATTCCTAAAGATATGACGTGTCGAGTCCCGACTCGCACTTGGCCTGTTTTTGTTAAAGTAGATTTTTTTATTAGACGGACTAAATTTGTCAGGAGCTAATGTCACTTTGTAAAATAATGTTGCCATGTTTAATGTAATAGTGATGCGTTTAGTTCACTTGTGAATCAGTTCCCTTAGTTCACCCAAACAGTGAGCTAAAAAGATAACGTTAAATTATATATTGAAATAAGATGGATTTCGCTCCCATACAAAATGAGGCTCAGCGATTTAACTTTTTAATTTACAAAAAAAATAACAACATTACAGAAGAAAATAAAATATACTTTGATTGGTGAACTATTGGTCAGTGATTGAACTCGATCTTTGGTCACAACACTATTTTTATTTCATCAAAAACTGGCAACACAGGAAACGTCAGTTTAGTCCGTCTAATTAACTTGAACAAATAAAATTAGTGTAAAATCTAAACACACTCACGTCATGTAGATGACAGCGACAAGGTAGAAGAGCTTGAGAGTAACTTTGAGGAGCGCCGGCTTGAACAGCGCCGCGGTCTGCTGCCAGATGGCTGAGAGCAGAGAGCCCTGGAGCTGGGGTGAGGCGTCCTCGGCGTCTTCGTAGAGTTTCTTCACCTGCAAGGGAAGATGGGATGACGTCTTTAAAATCTCACCTACATTACAAGTATAAAGGTGGTATGATTCTATGTAGAGACTACCTGGGTTGGTAGCGTAATTACCAGCACATGAGGCACTCCACCTAATTCCTCAAGGTTAGCAGAAATTGAAAGTCCACTAAATATTACAGTGAGGTGAGATGTCTATGGATGATGGTAACCACTGGTTGCCCGTTTGCTCGTCTGCGCTCCTTATAAAAAAAGAATAAAAAGGTTTGGGCACACCCCACTATTTATATAGTTGGTTTATACTAATTGGTTTATACCAATTGGTTTATACCAATTGGTTTAAACCAATTGGTTTATACCAATTTCAATTGAAAGTTGTTATTCATATTGATTGTGAAATTCCTGACTCTATTGTGGGTAACGTTTCTGTGAGTTTACTTGAAAACACCAACATGCAAAAATACTACATTAATTAATTAGTAATTAATTTATCTATTTATTAATTAAACTCACGGGAAAATCATCAGCCCTGTGCCCAGTATTCGTCGCGTAGATACTCTTCAAGACTTGCAGAGCCTCCTCATGATGGCCCCTCGAAGCCAAGAACTTGGGGCTCTCGTGGAACATCTGGAGAAGGCATGCGGTGGCCGCGCAGGGCAGAGCCATGACGAAAGCCAGGAGCCGCCAGGGGCGCCAGTCGATGTTCAGGAGACCGATGTGGTAAGAGAATTCTTGCGGGAGGATCGGGTACGCGAACACTGGAAGGAAGATTTTTGCATAATAACCTATACCTTTATTGATAATTATTAAATTGTTGGTTTTTATTTATAATAAAATAAATATTAAATAATAAAAATTCCCAAGGCCCAGAAAAATAAGACGTACCTATATAAAACAAATAGAAAGAAGTTTATAGTAACCAACTAAAATGAATGAAAAAGTTTAAATATAGGTAGAGGGTAAAAGTTATTTGAATCGAATGAATTAAAATAATAGAATACCTATTGAATAAAAAGTTTTTATTTGTACGTGATTGATAAAAAAAAAAAAAAAAAAAAAAAAAAAAATTGACGAAATATCTAAAAACTAGTCATTTGGTTGGATAAAGAAAACTAAATTATTTTTAAACGGCATTCACAACAAGATTTTTTGTTAGCCAGTGTTGCTAAGCAAGATAAATAACAGTAAAATCTCTTTCGATAAATATTCCGGCATCGCCATTTGATTTTCTTTATTTTTCTTGTCGGCTGGTTTGCTAAAACATTTTTTCAGATATATATTTATCTCCAACCATAAAAGAATAAATTACCAAAAAGTTAGCAAAGTTATTTTAACAAAGGAAATTGTCAAAGGTCCCCTTGATTGAATTAAAAAATTGTCTACTAGACACGGACGCGCATTCCTTCCTTCATGAAGGCCCCGATTACATGCCTCGCATTACAATAAGAGGACCCACCCTGCCCCAATTTTTTGTCTCCCACATCAGGGAAATTTGGGAGGGGGAGGATTGCAGATAGTAGGAATGCTTACCTGCAGAACAAGCCTGGGCACACATAAGCATACAGGTGGCTAACAACATAACTTTCCCGCGGACACTGGCGGAACAGCTCTCTCCCAGCAGAGTGTACGCCGCGGAGTTACAGGCTGATGTGCTGGGGATAGAAAGGAATGTATTAGACAAGTTAATTAACCATTTAGTGCGTGAGTTTTTAGAAAGGACTTCAAGTCTTGAGACTTCGTTTATTGATAGCGATACACGAATGTCTAAGACTGTTGGAAGGCAGAGATAGAAACCGATTTTACCCGATACATCATCAGCAGCCTATTAATGTCCCCACTGTTAGGCCTACCCTTGCACAAGGGGGTATGGGTCAAGATCCACCGAGCGGGTCCAATGCTAATTGGTGTATTTCACATACCTTCGGAAACTTTTCATTTCCTCAGACATGCAGGTTTACTCACGATGTTTTCCTTCACCATTAGAGCAGTCGGTAAATGTACGCAAGTCTGCGAAAAAATCCAAAAACTCATTGGTACGTGACATTCAGCATTGCATGGTTTCGAACCCGGACCTCCCGCTGCCGCGGAGCCCCGCGTCCAAGAGCCCACGGACTGTACATTAAGCAGACTTAAGCCGTCAAAAACTCTTGTCTCGAGGGTTTGGTTTGAGGGCCTTCCTTTTAGACGTATTTGTTATTGGTGACGGTCGTGACAATTCTATAGAAATAACTGAATTTCTTAGGTCATTCTATGGAATTCATCATATTAGAATAGCTTCCTGGACTAATTTAATTGGTTTGCTATTGCTTTCCCTATTTCACACATTGGTTATCTGTGTGCAGATTTCCTAAAAGCTATAGGCTATGTTTTCCTTCACCGTTAAAGCAGTCTGTAAATGCACGTAAGTCTTTCGAAAAACCAGAAAAACCCATTGTTACTGTTGCATGGTTTCGAACACGGGCCTAAAATCATGGGAGTTCGGTGTCCTAGCCATTACGCCACCGATGTTCTTTTATAAATCTCTAGCTACCTGTCCTAATTCACTAAAAATTCCTTAATTATGATTGAAAATGATGAGATGACTGAAGATGACTCACTCCTTCCTCAAACTGATAAAAATTCTCGTTTTATCTATGTTGTAACTTTAGTGCTGTAATTTATTTTTAGAATTGTTTCCATACAGCTGATGCATCTATTAGGTATTTGGTTAAAAACACTTCTACATTTTTACGTTAGTCTTCTGCTAGGAAAGGTAAGAATCTTCATGGGTACCTACACTACCTATCGACTTTTTCGACTCTGGAAATGGATGTATTTCCCCACTTCTCCAATATTTTCCCCACTATTACCGACCTTTACCCACTATTCCTAACATTATCCCTACTATTCCCAATATATTCTCGAGGATTAATGATAGATGTGCTCTGATCTGGGTGTTATCTGCGTTCATCATTCAACGCGTCTTTAGTCTAAATACCTGAGAATCCTAAGAATTTGCCACTTAATTTAGTAAAGATACAACAAGATATTCAACAGATGCACCTCAATTTACATAATGGCACAACTTTTCATACAACGGTTTCAAATCGTCTAGAATTCCTACACATAGATCCTTCACCATCAAGAAGAATTTACTCACAAAGTAGACGATAAGAACTTGAGTGCAGCCATGGTTTTCCAGTCTGGTGAGAGGCTGCTCAACGCTGCGAAGATGAAGCCCACAGTCATGGAGAGCACCAGGGTCAGCCTTCGACCCTTAGTGTCCGAGATGTAGCCCCACAGCTGGGCTCCCGCTACCACGCCTATATAGGGAAAGAAAATGGATAAAATCAAAATCACAGGAAAAGTATAGATTACATACAAAAGCGGCCTTAAACGTAATATTGAACTTTCCAGTGATGATGACTATCCTCCCCGATTAGCTTATTTGGGGGTTGGGAATAGCTGAAAAAACCGCAAGGAAATAGACTTAAAGGTTGTCTGGAATAGATCGCTTTTAGCGATAAGACCGCCTTGTATTCCACCATTACATTACGCAATGTCTTATTATTAAGTTTTGCACAATAAAGTATATTATATTCTATGTCCTTGCGGTTTTTTCCTTCACCGTTAGAGCGTTGATGCCGTGAAGAAACGAACAGCCGTCTTTTTCTTTCATCCAAGGTGCGTAGTGGCTAGGACGCCGGACTCCCAAGCGGGATGTCCAGGTTCGAAACCATGCAATGTCATGTACCAAGAGTTTTCGGTTTTTTCGAAGACTTTCGTACATTTACCGCCTGCTCTAACGGTGAAGGAAAACATCGTGAGGAAACCAGCACCCTGAGATAATCAGTGTGAAATGAGGAGGCAATGTCAAATTGAAATTTAATAGAGTGGCCCATTATAGTTGACCTGGAAGTTGATTATGGTAAACTCCATAGAATGATCGGGACCATTGTAAATAAGAATGTGACATAAGAAGAAGTAGAGTATTTAGAATTTAATGTAATAAAGTATATTCATTCCATGTCCTTGCGGTTTTGACGTCTAACTCTATTTGGATATCTGCTAAATGATAAATCACAAGGAAGAAAAATTCCTGTCAGCTTGACAAGATATTCTGAATAAATATGAAAGAACTACCATTGGTAAACTGGGCCAAACCATCACAAACCAAGGATGAAATGAGGTCAGTCCTTCAGTGAAATGATACATACTTTGAATTTTTCCACTGGAATTAAATTTAAAGTTTTACACAATAATATTTAAAGTGGTGTCAACCTGACCCTTACTTACCAATGAGAGGAGTAGCAGAAAGAAGTGCTCTGGTCTGCATGGTAAGTTCCAGATCACATACTGCCGCGGCGACCACGAAGCTGGTCCCGAAAAGGTCCATACCCATAGCTTGCAGCGTCCAGCTGCATACTATGAGTAGACCGATGTTATATTTGCCGAAACCTGGAAGGTATGGTAGAATTTACGATCGGGAAGGAGTTAGAAGAAATTCCTAGTAGGAAATAGATATGACAAAATTGATTTTTTTGTGTAGAGTCAGCTCGGGATGGTACTACCTTTTACTTATTTCTGTAGCAAAGCAGCAAGGTTTGCTTTGCTGTTTTCCGGTTTGGTTTCCGGCACTACATCTAAGTCCTCAAGGTTCGAGGAGGCGTAGGATAGAGAGCGATGGCGCTCTATAGTATCGGAGGCCAACATCCACTTCGGGTCGCTGCATCAGCGAAGAACTTAATTATAGATTGACACCTACCCGTAAGCGAGAGAGCCTCATCGACTGTAGCTTTATGATATGACCTCTGTTTTTCATTCTCAATGATCTCGTTGTGTTTGGTCAATTTGTGCTGCATTTTGATACTGAAACAAAAAACTCCATCTTATTGTTTGGTCACTGAAAGTGGCTTTTCCTTCTTTGCTTAATTACTTCTTCTGTCATCATTTATTCTCTGTACTTAAGTAACTTCTATGGCAGGATTTCTATTCTGATTAAGTTTCTGATCTACATGCTCACCTAACCGTGAAAGTAAAATAAGGTTTGAATGCCAATATTAATAATACACCTGAAACGTCTTCAGAATTCACTCTGAATTTTCAGAAAAAGAAAAACGTCGGTAATATTCTGATGTAGCCTTCGCTTACCATCAAATGGGTGAATTGGTTTACGCAAGAAAGGTACACCTGAATTATATTTATGCATCCTAATGAAGTACTTATACTTCGGAATATAATTTTAGATTTTTCTGGAAGTCTATTTCTTACAAAATCTAACACCTTGCTAGATAAAAGTCACAGTATTGCTGCTCCAACTATCTCAAATTTTGCCTATTTCCTTTTATATATTTCAGCCGTAAAGTAGCAATGTTGCATTGCTGTGTTGCGCTTTAAAGTGTAAGCAAACCAGCGTAATTACCAGGCCTCAGAGTTAGCAGCGTTCCGAAAACCTCTTAAACATTGCAGTGTGGTGAGACGTTTATGGGCAATATGATAAGGCCCCAAAAAAATCACCACTGCTGCACGAATAAAGAAACCCTTGAATGATTAATTCTGTTCAGTCTCACCTTAATCACAGTAATGTAAGAACCTAAGTGTTATTAGAAGCGTCGAAGTCAGAACCTCCATGCAGGTGAGAGTAAGTGTCAGACAAGAGCGTCTCTCCTTTTATAGCGGGCGAAGCGTCACGCGCGTCGTCGAGACGGTAACTGGCACCGTCATGGGTGGTAAGCGATAATTTCCATCAACATGTTTTGCAGCCTACGTCTGTTACTGGAGGGAAACTAAAGGCAGGTTTATAAGAAGTTGGTTACTCAATTCAGTGCTGGTTGGCACCGCTTTATTTCGGGTCAACAAACTTGTCTGCGTTTTCCAAAGAAAGAAAGAAAGGCCAAACAAAGAAAGAAGAAAGAAATATTCTTTATTTCCGATACACACATACATACAATTAGGTACAGAAGACAAAAATTATAATAAACAAATATATTAAAAAAAAAAATAAGCATAATTAATTAAGTTGATGAAGGTGGTGTGTAGCACCAAAGGATTGAAGACTGAAGTCATTAAGATAAACCTACCATGATCCAGGGCTGGATTGGAGAATCGGGAGCACCAATTGGAGTGAGGTGCAAACAGTTGGAGTCCAGTAGGCCCACTGGTTTCAACTCGTACAAAATCAGCGTTCCTGCCGAGTACCAACAAATATTCCTCAGTGCGGACTTCTGGTCTGAAGGGGTGGTTTTTCGTCGGTATAGAGAGGCGACTACGAAGAAAAAACTGACATCATCTCAAGCCGCTCCAAAATGAATGTTTTTACTTATATCATGTTATAGTGGTATATATCTGTGGGCCTTTTGTATAGTTAGCTAGATAATTTATTGCCTGAAAATAAAGAATTTATTATTATTAGTTCACGCATGTTCTTTAGCCTGCCGGCGTCTGTATTTCCCGAAACCTACAACCTTCAGATCTTCAAGGACAGAGTGAATAGGCGTTTACTGGACCCGCATGAATGAATGAATGAATGAATGAATACTCTTTATTGCACAAAATTTGTGTGATACAATGCGTACAAAACGATTAATACAATCTAGGCGGTCTTATCTAGGCGGTCTTATGGTCGCATGCTCCATCGTCGCTTACCTTCAGGCGAGATCGAGGTCCAATGCGGGTTTAGTAGTCAATAAAAATAAAAATAAAAGAAGGTGAAACTGTCACGCAATTTATAGCCATTTTAACACGAATCTACTTTGTGCCTATAAAGCGAAGCACGTCGTCCAGTCCATTTCGAATAATTGTTAGTTTTACAAACTCAGCTGGTTGAAAACACGAGCAATTTCTGCATTTGAATGCAGTAGTGATAGAAAATCCAACACGTACGCTAAAAATATACATGCTTAATAGCCGAAAAATATGCTAACCTAGTGTAAAATATACTAAATTTAGCATATAAGATGCTAAGTTGACAATATTTTCTTACTATACTGGCGTAAGTTGATGGCATCCAGTATCCAGTGCTATTCCGTCCCCCGTGAACTACGAAATACGAGTAGTGTAAGGTCAGGGAAAAGCGTAATACTTTAATTAAATTACAATTTCTGGGATTTTGTTACTATTCGCCCATTATTCTGTGAATAAAGCCTTAGTTTTAACTAGTTACTTTCTTTACCCAGTTTATTTGTTTGTCTCTGTTTACCCACATCCACAGAGTTTTCCTAAAAATAACGTGAGATAAGTAGTTAATTATTGTGTTGGTATGTGGCTACCGTTGTTTACTGAAGATATTGCATTCTCTAATTTTCTAGTAAAGTTGTAGTAAAAAGCCTTCAAATAATTATATAATAGGGATTCTGAAACGGTTCCATAATTCAGCTATATCAGAGTCAAAATCCCTATTGCAGTTCCCAGTTACGATTGGAGCCGCCTTTCTAAACATAATAGATTCACTTGGATAGGAAGGATGGACTTTTGCCTCAATTATTATCCATTAGGGATGTTACGGAGCTTCGACTCCGACTCCGAAAGGTCGGAACTTCCGATTGATTTTACACCTCCGACTCCGACTTCGGCTCCGATAATTTTGAATCGGAGGTTATACCGAAGATTTGTGAGCAAACATATCAATATTTTATTAAATAGTGTAGGACTACATAAAGGAATATGTTACGTGACGTCATCATAAAAAATATTGGCCAGTTCAGCTATAAAAATTAAAAAACGGTTTAAAATTTGATCTCTTTTCTACCTACGCCTCCGACTCCGATAAATCAAATTTAAAACCTTCGGCTTCGACTCCGGTTCCGTTAAAACCACCTCCGTAACATCCCTATTATCCATTACCATCACTGGTGAAGCGACAGTGGTCACTTACCATTGGGAGGATATAAATACGGACATCAACCCCCGTTCCCCTCCAAACCCCTCCCCCTTCCCCCCGGCCCATCATCCACATTCGGGTCGCACAAAAATTTTCCCATTTCAGCTGTCAAAAAGTTTGCTCACAAATATTTGTTCGTTAAACTGAATCAACATCAGGGGGGTCTAGATAACGCATTGTTATAACGACGTTAAGATAATGGGTTATTTATATATTAAACTAAAAGCGTATTTGTACAGAGTTCCACGCGTTGTTTGCTACATAGAAAACAAAGATAAGGTGTGATGGGTGTGATGTCAGGCAGAATTCGCTAGAATGTATGTAAGAGTTTCCATTAGACGCGTCTACCCTATTATCTAAAAAAGTATGATAAATTTTGCCGTATAGTTACATAATTAATCAGGATGTAACTATTTTTAACTCAGTGTTCAGTATCCATATTTGAACAGCTGTCACTATGGGGTCAAATCGTGAAAAATAAACAGCTTCTTCACACTTTTGTATGGAAGGTAACGTTTGTATCGAACAGCTAATTTTTTTGCGATTTCAGAGTTGTCCCAGCATAGTGAACGTTGTTCAGGGATACTGGACACCCCCCTTTCGGCTGTATTTAGAAGGTTTTTACTAGAGATTAATAGAGCCCATTAATAGAGATGCAGTTAAATTTTTTTTCGCAACAGTATTGTGATTCAGTTGCAGAACTCAACAGGAATATAACTCTAAACATAAAATTTAAGAAACCTCGACTTACCCGTTGTTCAGATTACCTTACTTTTCCTGGTCTTTCGAGATGGGGAGGGTGGAAGCTGAAGCAGAGAAAAGACGTAAGAGGTAGGAGAAATATCCAAACCCGGGCTTGAGAGACAGGCTGCCAATGTTGACAAAATGCAGCAGGATTGTTGAGCCACTCCAAGACGCACCAGAGACAATAACATTATACCTAGGATTAGCAGAAGTCATCCTCGCAACGAGGGACTGCCACGACGACGACGACTTTTTCCTGGTTATCATCAGGTCCTAACATTTGAGTTCACACCCGAATCCCCTAACTGTTACCATTCCAGAGATCCCATATAACGTCAAGAATAGGTATTCCAAGATCTTCGAAACCCCTGATGCATTTTTTATCAGACATGGTTAAGAACACACAAAATTAACTGTTGAATAAAAGAATACGTGTCCAAATCGGATCATCGGTTGTTGTGTCATGATGCCACAGATAAACAGACACACCGCCAGACTAACATACATACGCGTCAAACTTAGAAAGTTATAACAACCCTTTTTCTTCATTAGTCGGGGGTTAAAAATGATGATGTTCATAGTTGCACAAACGTAGTGATTAAGGCTCGGACTACACGACGACGGTTCCAGCGACGGGTCGGTTCGTACCGGTACCGGCCGTGTAGTCAACAGCATTCAAATTCATGCGTTGCGCTCAAGCCCCGTCCACTCGGGTCAGGAACCGCGCAGGCCGGAGTGGAACCGTTGTACGTGTAGTCGACAGCGCATTTTTGTTTGAGTTTATATGAAGCACCGGTTCCATGGAACCGACCTAGGAACCGTCATCGTGTACTCCGGGCCTTAATCTGAACTGTACCTAATGTAGAATGGCGACCCGACCTGCGTTGTATAACAGACGATAATATGATGACACACATCCGCTTGTCGCTCCGCTCGTCGCCCCGCTCGATATCCCGCTCGTTGCTCCGTTGATGGTGAAGTTGGCTGACAAAAAATACACTTTAATCTAATATTAAAATTCCCCTAATACTCTAATTAATACCTCAAAAAAAATACACTTTAATCTAATATTAAAATTCCCCTAATAATCTAATTCATTTTAATAGGTACCTCAAACAAATCAAATCATAATGTTGAAATTAAATTAGGTATTATTAAAGTAGGAAATTAGTTCGAGTCGAAGTCGGGTTCCGTTCTCAAAAGAAATATTTTCTGAATTTTTCTGAAAATGTTTCAGATAATTTTCTGAAAAAAATATTTTTTTTCTTCTCAATACTCAATAATATTTAGACTTTGTTTTATTTTTCCCAGAATACATATAACACCTATCAATACTAATTATTTCAGATTTTTTAATCTTTATTATATTTATTTTAAAAATAATAGGTAATATCTTATTTTTATTTCTCAAAAATTATAAATTTTTGAAACTTTATTTTATTTTTCCGAACTTCAGAGATAAGGGGGACGCTCATTTTTCGAACATTTTTGACCATAAGTCAAAAACTATATCACATTAAATTAAATTTAAAAAAATTTAATGTGCAAATAAAGTCCTTTCATATTATGATCCCCAGTTGCCCCACTTTCAGATTTCAACTTCCCCTTTTCGGACCCCATTTTTTATAAAAATAAAATTATTTCCAATTTTATTTTAATTGGAATAGATGCGGGCAAGCAAGTCCTACAACTGTGCCAAATTTCAAGTCGATAGCTTCAGTAGTTCCTGAGAAAAGCAGCTGTGACATACATACAGACAGACGGACGGACGGACACCGAAGTAAACCTCACCATAAGGGTTCCTTGCTTTTAGCGATAAGACCGCCTATATTGTAAAGTAAAGTAAAATACACTTTACTACACAAATATAAAACAACAAACATGAGATAGAAAAGGAAATAGTGAGGTACAATTTAGGCGGCCTTATCGCGAGGCTCACGCTTAGAGCGATCTCTTCCAGGCGACCTTCGGGCAGAGGAAATGATATCGAGAAAGAGGTAGTAGGTGTGCAAGGTTGTAACGATGTCGACTTCATCGTCCATATCAACCTCCTTGCCATCAATATAATATTTATTACCAAATTTTTCTATTACTTCATCTGCGCACTGTCCTAGAACCCTGCTAGCCGGCACCTAGAGGGCAGATTGTAGCAGTGGCGCCCACGTGTTAATATTGTTAACAAGAAACAAGAAAACTAAGGTTTTCGACGTTACAATTTTTTTATTAAAGAAGACAAGAAGATTGTGAAGGAAGGCAGCTACAAAGAAGTGCCTTACCAGTGTAGGTACGATCCAATCCAATTAAGTGTTCGTAGTAGGGGTCACCAAATGTAGGAACGCGCTATGTAAGGAGATGGATGACGTAACGTCAGTTGTATGAAAGGGAAAAGGGAAGATCTTCCACCAGGCAGGGTGTTCTGCCTGGTGACCAGATGTGCTGGTCCAACTGTGGATGTTTGGAACTCGTATATATACGAAGTCCTAGGAAAATTTCGATAGCGCGTTCTACGCCGATGTGAGTAGGTACTGTATCGTAGTGGCGCGCGTCGTTCGTCGCTACACCAGCACGTCGTTCCAGAGCGTCCAAGAGAGTTCCAGAGCCTCGCCGATTTTTCGGCAGAGCGTAGAAATCCATAGCGTGGATTGGATCACATAAGCAACAATACTCAAGTTTATGGAAAACGTTAAATAAGAGAATTGTACTTACAACAATAACATATATAATACTAACTACATACAATAAATTGATTAAATTAATTGATTGTATTAATCGTTTCGTTTTGTATCACACTAATTTTATTAAAGTGTATTTATTCATTCATGCATTCCTTTTTACCATTTTGGCACGCAACCCTAAAAACAATTTAAAATTTTAAATAAGTACATACCTTAATTTAGGAGATTTTTTCGGTTGAACCTTATATAATATCTAGTAAATATTAGGTATTACATATTACATATCTTTACATTCCAAATTTCCCGGTACGGCCATGAAAATGGAGAGACGTTGAGTCCGTGTCATTACTGATACAGAATCATGATCTCATCTTAGTATCGCCAATAGGATATGATTCGGCTATCGTATCATGCTGCCTCTAGTCATAGACATCTATAGATAGACTCATGTGGCCTTAATAGAGTCTATTAAGTCGATCTCGCCGCCTGTGTGTGGTGAAATCTACGTATGGCAATAAAAAAATCGAAAAAAAAGAAATGTCATCTGTCAATAGTATTACTTTAGTGTTGCTTATTCATCACCAGTGATCGGAGTAGGTAGAGCTGTTTTTGGTACTTGCCACATACGGTCATAATATGGATAAGTATGCCCAATAATCCCGGGATTTCCGGGATTGAATAAATATATTATTTAGATAGATAGATAGATAGAAACACTTTATTGTACACAAAAACAGGAAAAGTAAAAACTATTTAGATTTTTAACGTTATATTTGTTTTGATACACATTTAAGATTGGTGGCGAAATATTTTTTTTAAGATTCAAGGCGCTAGTGTACCTATGGTAGTGTTTTAACTTCTTCGTAAGTTCACAATTTTAAAAAAATCGTAATCTGCCGAGTAAGGGCGAGGTTTATAAAAGTAATTTACAACATTTGCTCGATAACTTAAAACGGGATCCCGAAATCATATCCATATTAATATAACCTTTGAGGACATTGACCCGAAAGAGCTACTCCGATCACTACTCATCATCATCGGGTGCCATCTTCAAATTGAAGTTTGGAGGTCAGTAGGCAAAATCGCTTGCGATCCCATGCTGCGTCTTTCAGATCATACTCAGTCCGGTCTACTCCTTGATATCATCCAGGATATTGTTGCTTACTGTAGATTTTTATTTTCCTTTACCAAAACGGGGTAAGGAGCTCCGGGCGCCTGACTGGCTCGAGACTGCGCAGGAGAGAGAGCGATGGCGCTCTTTGGTATCGGAGGCCAAGATCCACTTCGGGTCGCTGCGCTAGCGGAGTAAGTAAGTAAGTAAGTAAAACGGGGTTCCAAAAGTTATTTGATAGACTCTATCGTGTCGTCAAGAAACTTCCAATTATGAAGAAACTAAATTTTGCTAGCCAGTCTTACCTAAACTACGATTTTCGCTGCTTTAAAAATCCATTACAGAAAAATTACGCTAGCTAGTTTATAAAAAAAAACTTCTCCTTCAGGTCCTCGAACACCTAGTGATGCATAGGGCTGAGACAATATTCTTCCACCGTGCTCTGTCCGATGTCACAGATTCTATGGTTTCCCAGGATACTTTAGCCGCAAAAAAAAAACTTCACACAAAAAAATCATGGTGTTCGGGAAATTTTGCCGCCATTTTGACGCAAAAAGAACAATTGCCGGCTAAATTTTCAGCGACATCGTTTTTAATGCCCAGTTTGTATGGAAGACGGAATCTATACAGATCAGTGCCTATGAAAACCTTGATTATTAACGCGGAATATTTCCCCAAAGATATCCAGATAGCAATCGACACATTTTAGTACCAACTGTTTGAAGATGGGATACCCAAGTATAATACAACTGAAACATAAGCATATCCGTTACCAAGCAATTCTAGTGCACGAGCCAGCGTTCCTTTGTTTTATACTTAGTACAGCGACCAGAATATTTTTATAACACACACACAAACAAACAATATGTATCACAGGTCATTAGTGCAATTTATTTATTTATTTTTGGCAAATTCTTACCTAAATTCTTCACATAAGTATTTTAATCTTTTTTATTTTTTTTATTTTTATTTACTACTAAACCCGCATTTGACCTCGATCTCGCCTGATGGTAAGCGACGATGAGGTCGACGATGGAGCATGCGAGTCCAGTAAATGCCTATTCACTCTGGCCTTGAAGATCCCAAGGTTGTAGGTTTCGGGAAATACAGACGCCGGCAGGCTGTTCCATTCCTTAGCCGTTCGCATAATGAACGAAGAAGCAAATAGCTTCGTACGAGCAGATGGGATATCAACAACATAAGGATGGAACCCCTCCCCGCGCCTGGTAGTCCTAAGGCGGAAGTTAATTAGTTTTTAATTTTTATTTTACCCACTTCACTATCGCTCCCACTAACATCTTGGGATAAGGGGGGAAATGAAAAACAGCGCTGCATATTTGGTACCCGAGTATGTCAGCATTTGCTGACTTTCCCCCCTTTTGCCAAATATATATAGAAATATACATAGAGTATCTGCAACGATATTGTCTTTTCTCTAAGAAAAATCTACAAATATTTTGTAGAAAATGTATTATTTTTCTTTTTGGCAATAAAGTGTTTTTCTTTCTCTTTCTTTCTTTCTTTCTTTCTTTATATCAACAAAGAACGTGAACTACTACTAGTACTTGGTCGCTTTAACTTAATTGACACATTCATACGAATGTCAAGCAATCGTAACAATAAACAATAAAATATCAACATATAAAATCGTAACAATAAACAGTAAACAATAAAATCATTCTTTCTTTCTTTCTTTACAAAGAACGTGACCTACTACTAGTACTTGGTCGCTTTAACTTAATTGACAGATACATACGAATGTCAAGCAATCGTAACAATAACTTATTGCGACAGGGTTCCACGGAGGACACAGCAGCTTGATGTGTCTTCCACAGTAGAAATTCCGGTAAATTTATTGCTCTTTCTATCACCGATAGATATCGCAAAGAATAGCTCTATCGCTCTTTGTTGTTATTAGTTTCAATATTGCCATCTCGCTCAATAAGATGACCGATATCCGGAAAAATGGGCCAATAGCAAACAATCGCGGACTGTCAAATCCCGATCGCAAGGTGTACATTACCATAGTCAAGTTAAATACATTTTATTTAAACATATTCCTGTTCTAATGCAATTGGTAATTAAAATTTAAAATTTATTGGCCATATTATTATAACAAACAAACGTCGGTGGTCTAGTGGCTAGGACGCCGGAGTCCCATGCGGGAGGTCCGGGTTAGAAACCATGCAACTACATGTAACAATGAGTTTTTCGGATTTTTTCGAAGACGAAGATGTACGTAACATTTACCGACCGGTGTAACGGTGAAGGAAAACATCGTGAGGAAACCTGCATGTCTGAAGAAATTAAAAGTTTCCGAAGGCGTGTGAAATTCACCAATCAGCACTGAGCCCGCTCGGTGGATCATGGCCCGTATCCTGCTTGTGCAAGGGGACGCCTGTTCCCCAACAGTGGGGACATTAATAGGCTGATGATGATACATTCAAGCGGCTAAATTGTTCCTTCCAATGATGAAGATTTCTAAAACATAATTATACTGTGCGATCGGTAAATAGAGATGCAGTTGTTTCCAATATCGATTGTAACAGAATCGAGATCTAGGTTCAGAGCATATTTTAGAAAAGGTTTTACTATGTAAATATTGGAACATGAGCTCTCATGGTGAATCAAACGATCACTCGAGATTATCTGATCGCGTCGTCGGTCTATCAGTTCAGTCGTAAAATATGATAAAGCATCATACCAACCTGAAGATGTGTTATCATAATATTTATTATCATAGATTGGGTGTTTCCCTGTGGACATAGAGGATGTTATGTGAGAAATGCATTTCCTTTTTATTAGTGCATAAATGGAAACAATTTTCAATTTAGGTATGCGTTATTTACACCCATTCACCCTACAGTATAGTAACTTAAAATACACTTTTTTGCACAAATAGAAAACAACAAACAAGAGATAGAAAAGGAAATAGTGTAGTAGAATTTAGGCGGCCATATCGCTAAGAGCGATCTCTTCCAAGCAACCTTCGGGCAGAGGAAATGATTCCGAGAAAGAGGTAGTAGGTAGTTGTGCAAGCATTATGGAAAACGTTATTAAGAGAATTTAAATTACCATACTATACTTACTAACTACATAAAATAAATAGGCAGATATATACAGACACAGCCTAACACACACCCATTCTCACACACTCTTAGACATTAACGTACCTCTCTATTATTAGGTATATTCTAAATTCCTTTTGATTAACTTGATCCAAATTCCTTTTAGGTATAGTGTATAGTTACTAATGTAATGTTTTAAATTGTCATATGCCTGCACGGAAAGTGCGACGGAGTCCCGACTTCCAAGATACAGATTCCTATTATTGTGCCTTGTGATAAGGGGTTAGAAGCTATCTGACCACATCTTTAAAAACTAATAAATAATAATTAATTAATTAATTACTAATAATTATTTTTTAACTAGATCGTTTTTTGACTTAATCTCGATATGACTACATCTCGCTTAAGTAAGTAAACTTATCACTTTTTCATTTCATTTTCATTTCGTTTTCATTTCGTTTTCATTTCGTTTTCATTTCATTTTCATTTCATTTTCATTTCGTTTTCATTTCATTTTCATTTCGTTTTCATTTCATTTTCATTTCATTTTCATTTCGTTTTCATTTCATTTTCATTTCGTTTTCATTTCATTTTCATTTTGTTTTCATTTCATTTTCATTTTGTTTTCATTTCATTTTCATTTCATTTTCATTTCGTTTTCATTTCGTTTTCATTTCATTTTCATTTCGTTTTCATTTCGTTTTCATTTCATTTTCATTTCGTTTTCATTTTGTTTTCATTTCATTTTCATTTCGTTTTCATTTTGTTTTCATTTCATTTTCATTTCGTTTTCATTTCATTTTCATTTCATTTTCATTTCGTTTTCATTTCGTTTTCATTTCATTTTCATTTCGTTTTCATTTTGTTTTCATTTCATTTTCATTTCGTTTTCATTTTGTTTTCATTTCATTTTCATTTCGTTTTCATTTTGTTTTCATTTCATTTTCATTTCGTTTTCATTTTGTTTTCATTTCATTTTCATTTCGTTTTCATTTTGTTTTCATTTCATTTTCATTTCGTTTTCATTTTGTTTTCATTTCATTTTCATTTCGTTTTCATTTCGTTTTCATTTCATTTTCATTTTGTTTTCATTTCATTTTCATTTCATTTTCATTTCGTTTTTATTTCATTTTCATTTCGTTTTCATTTTGTTTTCATTTCGTTTTCATTTCATTTTCATTTCGTTTTCATTTCATTTTCATTTCATTTTCATTTCGTTTTCATTTTGTTTTCATTTCATTTTCATTTCGTTTTCATTTCATTTTCATTTCATTTTCATTTTGTTTTCATTTCATTTTCATTTCATTTTCATTTCGTTTTCATTTCATTTTCATTTCATTTTCATTTTGTTTTCATTTCATTTTCATTTCGTTTTCATTTCATTTTCATTTCATTTTCATTTTGTTTTCATTTCATTTTCATTTCATTTTCATTTCGTTTTCATTTCATTTTCATTTCATTTTCATTTCGTTTTCATTTTGTTTTCATTTCATTTTCATTTCGTTTTCATTTCATTTTCATTTCATTTTCATTTTGTTTTCATTTCATTTTCATTTCATTTTCATTTCGTTTTCATTTCATTTTCATTTCATTTTCATTTCGTTTTCATTTCATTTTCATTTCGTTTTCATTTTGTTTTCATTTCATTTTCATTTCATTTTCATTTCATTTTCATTTCGTTTTCATTTCGTTTTCATTTCATCTTCATTTATTTAGCTTCAGATCGTTTTCCCTGTCAGATTAATGAGAGAGCTGCGGAATTATAGCAATGCCTCTCAAAAACTTCCGGTGATGACCGGAAATGTGTGGTAAATGGTTTTGTGATGGTTTCCGTATGCTGGACGATGGAGATGAAGCGACAATAAAGGTAAGCCTTGAATACCCAGTATGTCTCAGACTTAGTTTTTCGAGAAAGATTTTGGTTTCGTATTTGTTAAAAAAATCCTACTGGATAAGCTCTCGGTTTCTAAAATTTTGATGATATAAAAGTGGGGAAGGCAATACCGAAATATGCCAAAATAGTAGTTCTATGAACCACAGTTCATCATCATCATCAGCCTATTAATGTCCCCACTGTTGGAGCACAGGCCTCCCCTTGCACAAGGGGGTTTGGGCCATGATCCACCGAGCGGACCCGGTGCTGGTTGGTAGATTTCACACGCCTTTGGAATTTTTTTTATTTCCTCAGACATGCAGGTTTCCTCACGATGTTTTCCTTCACCGTTAGAGCAGTCGGTAAATGTACATAAGTCTTCGAAAAAATCCGAAAAACTCATTGGTAGTATGGCATGGTTTCGAACCCGGACCTCCCGCATGGGATACCGGCGTTCTAGCCACTAGGCCACTAGGTGGTTATTTACATATAATGATTTGATTACACCCTCATCAGCGAGGAACACGACAACAAGAAAAAATGAAAAACAGCGCTGCATATTTGGTACCCGAGTATGTCAGTATTTGCTGACTTTCCCCCCTTTTGCCAAATATACATTACATATTCATTATATATCATATTATAATTATTTGTACTATAATTTTAAATTGTTATGTATATTGGCAATAAATATATTTCTATTTCTATTTTTTTATTTCTAACAAGAAGATTTCTTTTAGATGAATAACTGCATTCTTTATAAAACTGTTCTTTTCCATTTGTCTGACATCCTGTATAGTAATCGATCGATATTCATCGAACGGAAGAATAAAAAATTTTTAAAATTAGAGTCAGTTGAACTTTTTATTCGAATGAGTAACTGTTCTCAGTAACAGTGCATTGATCGTTGTTATCTTTATTGCAATTAATTAAACACAAGTTAATCATAATAATAAATATTAACTGTCTCACAATTTATTCCATATTTGTTTTTCCTTGTAAACAGACTGTCTGCGTAAATGTTTATTTATTATTGTGTTAGTGCGTAAAAAATATTTTGATAGGAAAGCAATAAAATAGGTTACCTAAAAACTATTCTTATTCTTATTCTTACCGTTTATTTCAAAAATTACGAAGCAAAATGTAAGTGTTAGTCTAACAATAATTGGTAGATTTTGTTAGACACCAATCTTTTCAAACATTTCCATTATAACTAGTTAGTTCTAACTCGTTTTATAATTTTAGTCTAAGACTTGACGATGCCCGTTCCATTCCAGCTCGGTTCGCTGCAACCAATCACATGCGGTCATGCTAACCTCTCGCAAACACAGTCACCGCTTTGTGATTAGATGCAGCGAACCGAACCGGAAAGGAACCGGCGTCGTGAAGTCCTAGCTGGAAACTTGTTTGCAAATTTCAGTGCCTACGTAATCTACATAAATCGTAAAATTCTAATACAGAGCTGGAGTAACTACTAGTTTTGGGATAAGTGCGTGTGTGTTTTCTTTACTTTGAAAAAGTATTGTGTGATATAAAGAACCATGTGGTGAATTTCAGACTACTGAAAAATACTAAGTATACGAGTACTTAATAAATAAGTTAAAATGAAGGTCAGCTTAGAAGAAGCTTTAGACAGAGCCGGTAAGTTTGTATGAAAGTATTAATTAAGTAAGCTGCATAGGAAGTTATAACAATGGTATAACATCTAAAAAAGAGCGTCGGTGGCCTAGTGGCTGGGGCGCCGGACTCTCATGCGGGAGATCCGGGTTCGAAACCATGCAATGGCCATGTACCAATGAGTTTTTCGAATTTTTTCGAAGACTTATGTACATTTACCGACTGCTCTAACGGTGAAGGAAAACATCGTGAGGAAACCTTGACACTGAGATGACCAGTGTGTGAAATGGGGAAGGCAATGGCAAACCACCCCATTAAATCTGCGACGAGAGTCGTTCTATGTGATTAATTGAACACGATTTAGAGGAAGAAGTGAAAACAGTATGTAAGTACTCAGTATTGGAAAGAAAAGGATTGGTGGATGGTTGGATTCCTCACGATGTACGTTAGGAGACCTGCATGTTTGAGGATCAGCACTGGGCCCGCTCGGTGGTTTATGGTCAGTACCTCCTAGTGCAAGGGGAGGCCTGTGCCCTAACAGTGGGTACATTAACAGGCTAATGATGATGATGATCTAAAAATTTGAAAGAGAAATAAGGGCACACCGTTTTCGAGAACGCGCGTCGGTCGTCTGCGCATTTACGGCGCCGTAGAACTAAAAAAAGCAGATTATTTGCTTTTGTATCGTAAAACGCGCGCGCGCAGAGACGCGATCCAGACGCGCGTTACCTGCGCGTTTAGTATCGATACAAATGCTCGTGTGCAAAGGTTTACTGGCTGCATCTGAATCTCGTTTGAAGCGCATATACTATTACTACGTTGGTACATACGAGTACATGTAGATTATGGGCCATAGCCCCCAATTTGACCGCCAGCGACCCTGACTCCTTTTAGTCGCCTCTTACGACAGGCAGGAGTTACAGTAGCTCTATTCTTCGCCCGAGACTACAAGGCGATCCTACATATCAGGATCTACCACTGGCGACCCGTTTCTGGCGCTTACACGCGCTATCGGCATGTTCCAGGGAGAACCCGATCCCTTCCTCCCCAGCGACGTCCTAAGCCGAGGTCCGTACCCACCTGGGTGCCCTTAGGCAGTCGCTTCTTATAGTAGTTTTTAAGTCCTCCTCCAGGCTGGAGCGCACTCAGCGCTCGCCCCCAAAACCCCGGTGAAGCTGTAAAGGTCATTCAACAGCATTAGTAAGATCGGAAAAAAAGGATCTACCACCTGTCGCCTATATTATGGACAGCCCATGTCTCTAAGTAAAAATATTTTTTCCAGGCTCTGGAAAATACCAAATCTTCCACTGCGCATTGATGTGGGCCACTCTGGCATCTTCACTGCAGGAAATCATATGCTACCAGTTCATCCTGCCCGCCGCGGCGTGTGACCTCGACATGCCAGAGAATTTGAGAGGGCTCATCACTTCTATACCTAATATAGGTAAGTGTGGATAAAAAATGGAGGAGGGCAGGGGAGCTGTATCGCAAACTTTATGTGTGAAAACATTTTCGCTGACATGAAGAAGAAGAAGTAGAAGAAGAAGAACATTTATGACATGTCTAGTCATTGCAATTTGATATATAAATAAGTCCTCAAAGTATCGCGGACATAGCGAAAAAATGACTATTTATTGCGAACTTTGACCTCTTTTCTCTTCTCTACTGATTATTTTATTTTATTTGGGTAGCTTACAGCCTTATTTGCAAGTAACATATGCATATATAAAATCAAAATACATTTATAAAGCTTCCACAGTTAATGTAAAATTAATAACAAAACAATTCTTAATCTCGATACCATGTAGGTACTACATATAGGCAAAGGAAAACTCGTTAGTAAGTCAGGATTTTACGGAATCAGGACTACTATTGTAGGGTTGTTGCTTATCTGGTTGAATGCTGCACATGCTCTTACTAGGTAGCTATTCTTTCTGTAATTAGTTATTTACATTCAACTCCAAAAGGAGCTCTGTTTATCAATGTTTTCAACGATTCTATTTGTTTTAACATATCGTCAGTGGAAAGGAAAAATGCTAAAGCGCCAAAATGGCATTGGATACTCACAGTTATTATTTCATGATCTCACTTAGACACTCAATTTACACATAGGTACACTTCAATAACACAATTTCACTTTGACAATAACTATTCCCTATTGCCCTATTATTTCGTAGTTTTACTTTCAAAGGTTTCTTTCTACTAGAGCCCGTTGCTCATTAAAACGTGTCTGATCGTATTTGTGTGCCAAACTCTTTCCGGTTCCGCTTTTAATATTAAATTACATTAAAATAAAGGGTTCTTTTAAGTTAAATTCCTTACAAATTCAAATAAAAAATATGAATGTGATAATAAATATTTTAAACAACATTTTTAAATTATAACAGGTTAATTGTGTCATCCGCTTGCGGGCTCGCCGTAGTTCGGCGGTTTATTTACGCGGCCTTGTTTAATAAACGAGCGTTTAAGTAACGCTCTTAATCAATTGTGTGGCAATTAATATAAAATAAGGCAAATATGGTTATATAATAAATAATAAATAAATAAATAAATTTAACGACAACACTACAAAGAAAACTACAAAAAATAATTAAATAAAAAACATACATATTTCCTAATACCGAGCCTACGATTAGCACCCACACTAGGTAATCTTGTGTCGTGGGCGCTGTGGTGGGGAGTGTGTTGTGATTTGTACCTAAATGTACTGTAAGTAATGTCATTTGGCGAAGTAAAATTGTGTGAGTAATGTTGGTGTCTCTATTTGTAAAACTAAATGATTTGAAAAATAATGAACAGAGAATTAAAAAAGTAAAAAGTAAATAAATATATAAATAATATAATAATAATAATTGCTGACAATTTTTTTCTTTCCTTTGACGTAATCTTTAAAATTAACGAAGTTATTATCTTTTGAAAGAAGGCATAAAAGTGACACTCGATACCCGAACCGACTCCCTTACTTCACGAGTTATAAGATGTTTTCACATCAAAACGTTCGAACAGCCATTGTTTATAGTTAATTTACCTATAAATAACTATGTTGCTCGGCTTGTGTTAATACTGACCTTTTGATTTTTATCTTTTAATCTAAATCGAAATAATAAACAAAAAAAAAGAAAAAAAATCACAACATTTTAGACCTCTTTATGGGGTAACCTTGAGTTGGTAACCTTTAGTAAAGTATAGTAACCTTCGGTAGAGCATTGTTCCCCCCTTTTGCCAAATATACATTACCTACATATAGTGGTTTGTACTATAATTTTAAATTTAAAATTTATATGATTTGGTAATAAATGTATTTCTATTTCTATTGTTAGGTGAGATTGTGGGTGGCGTAGTAGCTAGGACGCCGGACTCTCATGTGAGAGGTCCGGGTTCGAAACCATGCAATACCAGCACCAGGAGATTTCCGGATTTCTAACAGTGAAGGAAAACATCGCGAAAAATCTGTCTGAGCAGAAAACTTTCAGAAATCCACCAATTTGCACTGAGCCCGCTTGGGGATCATGGCCTGTTGATCCTCGTGCAAAAGATACCTGTGACCCAACCCAATAGTGGAGACATCAAACATAAAGTGACGATCGGACCACACCAATCCTTTTCTTTCCAATACTGAGTACTTACATACTGTTTTCACTTCTTCCCCTAAATCGTGTTCAAATAATCACATAGAACGACTCTCGTCGCAGATTTAATGGGGTGGTATACCATTGCCTTCCCCATTTCACACACTGGTTATCTCAGTGTACAGGTTTCCTCACGATGTTTTCCTTCACCGTCAGAGCAGTCGGTAAATGTACGTAAGTGTTTCGAAAAAACCGAAAAACTCATTGGTACATGGCATTTCCACACTGAAAGAAATTTCCGGCTCAACCTTCTGATTTTTTCCTTCTAGACGCCTTACCTACCGAAGAAAAATCGATTCCAACTGTTTTTTACCAACCAAACTTGAAGAAAACCCATTTCCCACTGAAATACGGAAGGTATCCACCATTTCCTACCAAATTATCCTTCCAAATTTCATTTGGTAGGTAAAAAACCGGAAGGAAAATCCTTCTAATTTGTTAGGTAATGAAACCGGACGGTATTTCCAGAAGGAATCCAATTTTACCTACCGAATGACCATCCAACTCTAATGGAAATACTAGTAGGTAATTTGTGATCGATCACCTACCAAATCTCAGACCAACCAATTTAGTAGGACGTCATTTACCTTCCGAATTGACCATCCAACTCTGATGGAAAAGTTAGTGGGTAACTTGTGACCTATTACCTACCAAATTTTAAGCCAACCAATTTAGTCGGAATTACGACATACCTTCCAAATTGAAAGGTAGTTTAACTGGTGGGTAACTCGTGATCAAAATCACCTACTGATTTAGTCGGAATTGGTGACATACCTACAATACTGAAAGGTAATAACGACGGTAGGAAACTCGTCTCAAACATCCGTCTAAATTCAGTAGTAAGTTACCCACCAATTTTGTCGGAATTAATGAAATACCTTTCAAATTGAAAGGTAGTGAAGCTAGTAGGTAACTCGTGATCGAATTCCATCTAGTTCAGTAGTAAGTCACCCACCAATTTAGTCGGAATTACTGAAATACCTTTCAAATTGAAAGGTAGTAAAGCTAGTAGGTAACTCGTGTTCAAATTCCATCTAATTCAGTGGTAAAGTCGCCTACTACTTTAGTCGGAATTGTGACATTACCTGCCAAACTGAAAGGTAATGATGACGGTAGGAAACTCGTCTCAAAAATCCGTCTAAATTCAGTAGTAAGTTACCCACCAATTTAGTCGGAATTACTGAAATATCTTTCAAATTGAAAGGTAGTGAAGCTAGTAGGAAACTAGTCTCAAAAATCCGTCTAAATTCAGTCGTAAGTCACCCACCAAATTAGGCCGGGAACTGGAGGCCGTTTTCTTTTTGCGCTGTCCATAAGAGGTGATGCCATAATCGCCACGCTAGGCCTGCGGGTTGGCGATCGCAGTAGCCGGGTCGCTTGCCCCGATGACGCTGCTGCCCGTCATCGTGCTTCTGATATTTTGACCCAGCCATAATTTGAGTGGTTATACCGCCACTAGTCGGTCGCCAGGGACTCGTTCGTTAATCGGCAGGATGCACCACGTGCAGGTGAGTTTGACATTTGGTGGTCTAATTGTTGGTGACCCCCCTTACATCCCTAAGGGGCTGGACATGAGATAATTAGACTACCACCTTATTATTGTGTATTGAACCCCATCGAGTTAATGTGGAGTCATTTAAAAAAACTGTCCGTAAATCGAATATTACGCCAACAGTGGGTGACAATGTAATTCAAACTGTACGAAATGCAGTAAATTTCACAAACCCTATTTTTTGGAAGAACGCTTACGACCATGTTGTTAAGGTGGAAAACGAATGTTCGAGGGATCGAATTCAACCATTTATAATAAACACGCGTGAAGACACGGATACCGAAGAAAGTGATTAAACATACAATTGATGTAGCAGAAGACATTGTAATAGTAGAAAAAGGGTGTGCTTATAATTTAATGTAAATAAACAAAAAGTAGAACAAACATTATTGTTTAAATGTACCAGTATCAAAATGATTGTTTAAATGTACCAGTATCAAAATGATTGTTTAAATGTACCAGTATCAAAATGATTGTTTAAATGTACCAGTATCAAAATGATTGTTTAAATGTACCAGTATCAAAATGATTGTTTAAATGTACCAGTATCAAAATGATTGTTTAAATGTACCAGTATCAAAATGATTGTTTAAATGTACCAGTATCAAAATGATTGTTTAAATGTACCAGTATCAAAATGATTGTTTAAATGTACCAGTATCAAAATGATTGTTTAAATGTACCAGTATCAAAATGATTGTTTAAATGTACCAGTATCAAAATGCATCACTCCTGCTACAGTTGATCATTGGTTTAAGAACAGATGCTTGACTTGGAGTGTTAAAGTAGTAACTAATCACACAACAATAGATTATTATCGCAGTCTTTATTGTCCAGTCTCAAGTGCCAATACGCCATGGTATATGAAATGGACTATACATTCACTCGTGATGCCACTGATTGAGATTTTCTTAAAAACTACTGGACCAATTAAGAAAATATTTTACTATCATGTAGTTAGGACTTTGTACTATATATCAGTGAAAGAATTTTTAGAATCGGTCCAGCAGTTTTTGAGAAAATCTCAAACATATATGTTGCCCCTGTATACTTTTAGGTACATCTGACCGTACTAAACATTTTGTGTAGAGTTGAATAAATATATTTAATGGCAGCCTATGCACACAAAAAATTACATTTCTTGACTTAGCACTTTTTCCTACAGAGGAATTTAATAATATTACTTCCCACTTTTTGCATTAGGCAACCTAGTAGCAATATCAGTTAACAGATTTTAGATATATTAGTGACAAAATAATCGCCTGTAAACACTTATCGTTTCCACCCTGTATGTTTTTTGCATTAAGTTGAGAATATGTCTTTTTGAAACCGTATTTGGCCAGTGTTACTATTATTATTTCAAAAAAATATATGTGTATGCATAAGTGTATAGGTACTGGTTCAGTAACCACCAATGCATACACATTTTTTCTGTGGATTGTTGTAGTATAGTCACCAACAGAGATAGGTAACCAGGGACAGCATGAGAGATCTTTCACTAGCAGACTGTTTAAAAGTCTATTATATTATGTACACCAGTAAAAAATGTAAGTTTGGCTGATTTTTTTTATGGTTACCTACCTCTTATGGCGACTGTTCATTTACATATCTCTATTGGCGACTGTACATGGGTACTTTCACCCTTCAAGAGGTAGAGTAGGTATTAGGTTAGGTGCTCTACAATTTTATATTTTTATTAATGGTAATACAAGCTTTTGTTTATTTTAGTATTTTGTGTTATTTCGTAGATTTAGTTTTATTTTCCAAGTTATTTGAGGATAAACGAGGAAATCCTCGGATAACCACCTTGTGATGGAAGATAAAACGGAGGGTATATCGGGCGTGCGCCATCTCCACGGGTAGATTATTCAAAGATTTTCAGAATCTTTAAATGACCTAACTACGATGGAACATAAAGCGGATGGTAATCGGGCGTGAACCGTCAACCGCAGGTAGGTCATCCGACATTTCCTTCTGAACGCTAAAATGTCCTACCAGCGATGGAAGGTAAAATGGAAGGTAATCGGGCTTGTCCGTCCACTGCAGGTAGGTCATCCGACATTATCTTCTGAATGCTTAAATAACCTACCAGCGATGGAAGGTAACACGGCAGGTAATCGGGCTTGACCGTCCACCGCAGGAAGGTCATCCGACATTTCCTTCTGAATGCCCAAATAACCTACTAGCGATGGAAGGTAGAACGGAAGGTAATTGGGCGTGAACCGACACCGCAGGTGGGTCATCCGACATTTCCTTCTGAATGCTCCATTAACCTACCAGCGATTGAAGGTAAAACGGAAGGTAATCGGGCTTGACCGTCCATCGCGGGTAGGTCATCCGACATTTCCTTCTCAATGCTCAAATAACCTACCAGCGATGGAAGGTATAACCGAAGGTAATTGGGCGTGAACCTTCCACCGCAGGAGGTCATTCGAATAGATATTTTCTACAGAATCCTTATACTATCTAACTGCAATGGAAGATAAAACAGAGTAAGCAGGCGTGTACCGTCCATCGTTGTGGTGGATGATTCATGTCCAGTTACTTTCTGTTTTATCTTCCATAGCAGATAAGTATTTTGCGGATTTTGTAGGAAATACCTATTCGAATGACCTGCTTGGGGTGGACGGTTCACGCCCAATTACCTTCCGTTCTATCTTCTATCGCTGGTAGGTTATTTGAGCATTCAGAAGGAAATGTCGGATGACCTACCTGCGATGGACGGTTAAAGCCCAATAACCTTCCGTTTTACCTTCCATCGCTAGTAGGTTATTTGATCATTCAGAAGGAAATGTCGGATTACCTACCTGCGGTGGACGGTTAAAGCCCAATAACCTTCCGTTTTACCTTCCATCGCTGGTAGGTTATTTAATCATTCAGAAGGAAATGTCGGATTACCTACCTGCGGTGGACGGTTAAAGCCCAATAACCTTCCGTTTTACCTTCCATCGGTCGTAGGTTATTTGATCATTCAGAAGGTAATGTCGGATTGCCTACCTGCGGTGGACGGTAAAAACCCAATTACCTTCCGTTGTTCCTTCCATCGCTAGAAGGTTATTTGAGCATTCAGAAGGAAATATCGGATTACCTACCTGCGGTGGACGGTAAAAGCCCAATTACCTTCCGTTTTACCTTCCATCGCTGGTAGGTTATTTGACCATTCAGAAGGTAATCTCGGATTACCTACCTGCGGTGGACGGTTGCAGCCCAATAACCTTCCGTTTTACCTTCCATCGCTGGTAGGTTATTTGAACATTCAGAAGGTAATGTCGGATTACCTACCTGCGGTGGACGGTTAAACCCAATTACCTTCCGTTTTACCTTCCATTTTACCTTTCATCGCTGGTAGGTTATTTGAAAGTTCAGAAGGAAATGTCGTATTACCTACCTACGGCTGACGGTTAAGCCCAATTTCCTTCCGTTTTGCCTTCCATCGCTGGTAGGTTATTTGAGCATTCAGAAGGAAATGTCGGATTACCTACCTGCGGTGGACGGTTAAACCCAATTACCTTCCGTTTTACCTTCCATTTTACCTTCCATCGCTGGTAGGTTATTTGAAAGTTCAGAAGGAAATGTCGTATTACCTACCTACGGCTGACGGTTAAGCCCAATTTCCTTCCGTTTTGCCTTCCATCGCTGGTAGGTTATTTGAGCATTCAGAAGGAAATGTCGGATTACCTACCTGCGGTGGACGGTTAAAGCCCAATAACCTTCCCTTTTACCTACCGTCAAGGGAAGGTACTTACCTTCCGTTTTGGGCAGGATACGTGATTCAGTAGGTAATAGCATGGACGGTAATGTGCTGGTAGGAATATGAATTTGGATGGTAATGTTTCCATCCGAAATTACCGTCCCTTTTGACTCAGTGGGAAAATTTGGAAGGTACTTATTTACTACCATCTATAGACGGTAAATGATTTGGTGGATAATATTTCCATCCGAATTTACCGTCCCTTTTGACTCAGTGGGAAAAATTGGAAGGATATCTATTTCCCACTAACTATAGATGGAAATGTGGAAGGTAAAGCTAGGATACTAATTCGGTGGATAAACTCGGAAGGTATATTTTCCGCTATATTTACTACTGATCTGGAAGGAATTTTTCCCACTGAGTCAAAAGGGAAGGTAAACTCGTGGTAGGAAAGGCCGATTACAGGAGGAAATTTCTTTCAGTGCAGGTTTCGAACTCGGACCTCCATGGACCTCCGCATGGTAGTCCGACGTCCTAGCCACGAAGCCACCGACGCTCTCAATTGACTGTTTTCACATGCAGGCATAATCCTGACGGCGCCGTTCTGGGGCCGCGCTGCCGACTCCATGGGCCGCAAACCAGTGCTACTGGCGTCGACCGGCATAGCTGGACTGATCGGCGTCGCAGCCGCATTCATGCCCAACTTGCTCGGGTTCGCGATATGCAAGCTCCTTGGGTCTCTTTTGTAAGTTTTATACTACCTATGAAACTAGTAAAAAAAATGAAAAGGAAAGGTATTATTAGTAATACTAATATAGGCTGTTATTAGACCGGCCCGATCGATGTCGCATGGATCGACGACGGCCGCGTATGTGTAATAGCTCAGGATGATCATTTATTGCGGCTTCTAAAACACGTCGAACGACAATTGATCAACCTTGTTTTAGATGTTGCGAAGTTGTTTAAAATGTTAATCGCGACAGATCATGTCGAGGTGCTGGTGTTTTGAGTTGGGTTACTAACATTCGAAACCTGTAACAATTTTAGCCTGTCCTGCCCCTCATCCCTGGGTTATGCGTACGCTGGTGAAATGACGCCAAGACGTCGCCGGGATTATGCTGTGCAGATGTGTAATGGGTTCCTTACACTTTCTACCGTTTTAAGTCCTCGTAAGTACCTTCATAACTCGGTGTTTTGGACATCGTTTACTTCCTCATATGTCCTACCTATCTAAGTATAGATTACTAGGCAGCTTCCAATCGACTGGGGGATTGGAAAATCTTTTTTTTTAAATTATTTACTACTACCCGCATTTGACTTGGATCTCACCTGATGGTAAGCGACGATGAGGCTCGGACTTCACGAGTCCAGTTCCATTCCACTTGAAATCAACGCTTTGTGATTGGATGCAGTAAACCGAACCGTGGCTGGAAACGGACTCGTGAAGTTCTAGCCTAACTATTAGATATATGAGGAGACAGAAATTTTAACTAAAGTTACGTTGTATTTTTAATTATAGTTTGTTTTATAATAACCTCTGTACACCAGAGGAAAACTTGACACTGCTCAGCTCCCACCATCCTCGGGAATCTATCTTTACTTCAGTGAAAACCTGAACAAAATCCGTTCAGCCGTTTCCGTGATTAACCTTCACACACAGGCAGACGCGCTGGGGGACTTTTTTTATACTAAGTATTAATGATATAGTGAATGAAGGGATGTCTTCAACAAGAGATCCTAAGTAAAACTACAATTTGATTACAGTTCTAGCCTGGCCCATCTTGAGCTTCAACTGGCACTATCAGATCGGAACGTTCTCCCTGCGGCCCTGGCGTCTCCTGACAGTCGTCTATGCCATGCTGATGGTCCTCACCGCGGCCTGGATGACGCAGGCGAAGGAGAGTCCGAAGTACCTAATGGCTAAAGGCAGGAAACAGGAGGCTTTGGAAGTGCTGAAGCATATGTATACGAAGAATACTGGATTACCACCGGATTCCTATGAAGTTGGTATTTTATTTTACAAGGTATTTTACTTATATACGTACCTACATAAACTCACGTCTGTTTCTCGCAGAGGTAGGTAGAGACTACAGATTTCCACCTGCAACGATCCTGACAAACCGTTCTCGCTTCTTCCACACTCATCAATCGCTTTACACGCTCTTCCGTTAGCGGTTGACCGCAAGGACCGAACCCATAAAAATCTAGGGAACCGAAAAATATATCGACGGTTATATAAGCAAAATGGTTAAAGTGGGAAATAATTTAATATAAATATTTATAGATTATTATCATATCGAAATGAGACACAAAACGAATTACTATTTTAAACTAGTATGTCTATTGATTTCTTCTTCGACTTCTTTGACGAGTGGGAGCGCGCCGCGGGCCGCAGGATCCGCCATGTTTGCCATTTTTTAGACGGCGAGTCGCTGTGAGCTAAGCTCTGTTGATAATTTTCAATTAATGTCTATTTTCACAAACTTATGTTAATTGTTTCAATACAATCAGTCTTCTGAAGTTCGGTGTATCATTTCGGAGTCCTCGGGATCTGAGAGCTGTTCGATTTCAATCGGAAGAGGGACTGTGCACACGCCGCCACTACCGACGTGTATTGAAATTTGAATTTTTCGAGCCATCTGTTTCTAGGTATTTTGATTTACGATGCAAGGTCAGTGAACTCCAAGTGTTTTATTTTATTAAAATATACAGTGATATGTGTCGGACCGGAACTTTATAAAATTAGTACAGGGTGGACCAAAAGTCCGTTAACATTTAAAATGGTTATAAAAATACAAATGCTACTTTAGTGAAAAACTGTTTATTTAATAATAAAGTAGACAAATTAGGATTTCACTTTTTAAAAATAACATCATTCAAATGTGACCCTTGTTCATCCTGGCACACCTGTAACCGGGAACGGAAATTTTGCATGACCGCCCGACAAGTGGTTGGTGAAATGTTCTGCATTTCCTCGCGTATATTTTCTTTTAATTC
The DNA here is from genome assembly GCA_947369225.1 of Hofmannophila pseudospretella. Taxonomy (NCBI): domain Eukaryota; kingdom Metazoa; phylum Arthropoda; class Insecta; order Lepidoptera; family Oecophoridae; genus Hofmannophila; species Hofmannophila pseudospretella. The sequence goes on along the minus strand of OX376321.1, from coordinate 1,873,676 downwards.
CTCAATAGACACTGGGTTGCTGATGTAAACTTTACTTTTGAGATATCCCCAAAGGTAAAAGTCCATTGGAGTTAAATCCGGGCTGCGGGGTGGCCAGTGAATGTCACCTCTTTTGGATATGACATTTTGGCCAAAAATTTCACGAAGTGCTGCTATAGAGTCATTGGAGGTGTGACATGTTGCCCCATCTTGTTGGAACCAAGAGCTTCGATTAAAGCCTGAGAAGTCCTGTAATGCTGGAGCAAAAAAATTCTGTAGCATCACAATGTATCGCTCTGTATTAACGGTGACGGCGCGGTTTCTCTGATCTTCATAAAAATATGGATCAATGATTCCGCTGGCTGACAATGCGGCCCATACAGTAACCTTGGGCGAGTGTAAAGGTTTTTGGTGCTTCAAGTCCGGGTTAGTGTCACTCCAGTATCTGCAATTTTGTCGATTGACATGTCCATTTAGGTGGAAGTGTGCCTCGTCTGAGAAAAAGATGTTATTGAAGCTCGTAAACCTCTCAAGCACTTCGTTAGCAAACTGCAGTCTCTGAGCAGGGTCATTTGGCTTTAAAGCCTGTACAATTTGAATTTTGTAAGGATGTAAATGTAAATCTTTGTGTAGAATGCGATTTAGAGATGTTCTGGGCACATCTAAAGCACTAGACCGCTTTCGAGTAGAGAGACCAGGTTGTTCTCGAACAGACGCTCGTACACGCTCTATGTTTACTGGATCGCGCGATGTCCTAGGTCGGCCGGATCGTGGTTGACTTAAAGTTGAACCTGTTGTTTCGAACTTCTGTACCCATTTTTTAATCGTTTGAATTGTTGGTGCTTGATTTCTGTTCCGTATATTGTAATGATTACAAAATTTCCGTTTAGCTTCGGTCGTAGAATCGTTGTTTCGATAGTACTCGCGTACGCAAAATGCGCGTTGCGCTCCGCTGAATGACGCCATGGTACTAAATCCCTATTAGTAGCTCTCGCTTGTAGTAACACCCCCCGCGCCAATACCCCGCCCGCGCCGACGCAGCGACCTATTCAAATGTTAACGGACTTTTGGTCCACCCTGTATAAATATGTTACCGTCCATATTTTAAAAAAATGGAACAGCTCTCAGATCCCGAGGACTCCGAAATGATACACCGAACTTCAGAAGACTGATTGTATTGAAACAATTAACATAACTCGTGAAAATACGTATATATATTAATTGAAAATCATTATCAACAGAGCTTAGCTAACACCGACTCGCCGTCCAAAAACAAACATGGCGGATCCCGCGGCCCGCGCCGCTCAAAGAAGACAAAGAAGTTTGAAATCAATAGACATACTAGTTTAAAATAGTAATTATTTCATGGTTTTGTGTCTCATTTCGATATGATAATAATCTATAAATATTTATATTACATTATTTCCCACTTTAACCATTTTGCTTATAGTTATAATTTCAAATGTAGGGTAGGGGTTAAACTTTGCTTATTTTTGATGACAAGGGGGGTGGGGGTTAAATGGTGATTACGTCAGCATAAAAAGAGATCAGCAGTTAATAACAATGATACTTGTTTATGAATTATAATTAAAAACTTGACAAATTCTGTATAAATTATACCAATGCTCACGTAAGCGTATGAGGGGGGGAAAGAGCTTTGCTTACTTTCGCTGACAAAGGGGTTGGGGGGGTTAAATATAGCTAGAATTCTGCTTACGTAATACTTGAACGGCCCCTGAGGGACAAAGGGTTAAATGTCCCTAATGTTTAAATAATAATTGTCGTATTTCTATTAGTTCTGTCTGTTTGACAGTTTGTCAGTTTCAAAATTGTTGTAGTTAGGTACTGTGTTAAAGCCTTTAGTTCTTACACAGATATTCCCACATACGAGTATATATACTAAATATCCGTCTCATTGTAGGGGCGTTCACATGCCATTTTGGCACTAAGAGCCTCCTACACAAGATGAGACTGGCAGACAATCCCACCTGTAGAGCCTGTGGTGACATCGTTAAGTCAATGGAACACTTGCTGTGCGAATGTGACTCGTTGGCTGGAAAGCGTATGAGTCTTCTGGGGGTAGCCTACCCGAAACCAGAGGACTATAGGCTCCATCCTGTAAGCTGTATAGCGCCCTTGATGCAAAGCATCTTTAAGGAACAGGAAGGAGACTAAGGTAAGGGGTGAGCACAAAAGATCCCTGAGGGTCGAAGTGCCGCTGGGGTTATCCCTGGCCCCCTGTCATAAGATAAGATAAGATGTATACTAAATTCTTACTTATTAACTTTTTAGGTAACATCATTGACTTCAGATGAAAAAGAAAACGCAAGCGAATTGGAACAACTTGGGTCAGAAGCGCAATTGACAGAGAAAGTGAAAAAAGAGTCGGCATTCTCGCTACTGCGAGCGCCCCACCTGAAATGGTTTGCTCTCTTGGCCTTCTTGATGTTTGGACTGTATATACTGTGAGTACACCAGCCAGACGACATAAGACTTCTTCACAGAATGAGTCTCATTTTGTGCCATCGACTTTACCACGCACCCTGGGTGAGTTGGTTGTCCGACAGGCACTCCTAGTGCAAGAAGAGGCATGTGTCCCAATAGTGGAGACGTTAATAGGTTGATGACAGTCTCTTCCCGATCAACTTTTTTTTAATGAATAGGGTACGACAAACAGGCAGACGGGCCACCTGATTGTAAGTAGTCACCGTCGCCTAGAGACACGTGCAATACCAGGGGTATTGCTTGTGTGTTGCCGGCCGTAGGGAGAGGACTTTTTTAACGTTCTTTTTGAAGCATCCCATGTCGTAGCGCTGAGGGAAAATGTTTAAGATAACTCTAAATTAAAATTTAAGAAACGCTCGATTTTCCACTGTGGATATCCCTTTATTCTGGTAATCATCAGCTCCTCAAGGTTCATGATGTGGGAACGTTTGAGTTTAAATTCGAACCATCTATGTACCTATACCGTTCCAGAAACCACATCCGCACACCGCTGATCCAATTTTTATCAGACATGGCTATGAACATCTCTCGACTAAATTATTTGTAAATTAAGAAAATAACTGGTTCCAAATACGATCATCGGTTGTTGAATTCTATTGCCACAGACAAACAGACAAACGCGTTAAACTTATAACATCCCTGCCTTGGTCGGAAATAGAAATTGGTAGCGAAACTACCGAAGGTTTTATATCACTATAGTTTTTATTAGCATGATTTTTTTTAATTTTCAGTTTGAACGGCCTTTTCTTGTTTGCCACTGATACTGTCAATAAAGTACTGAAAGAAACGACCGAGGAAAAGGGCACCTTGTGTGTACTGATCAACCGACCGGACAATCAGGTAAATCATTTTGGGACTGATTATTTTGGGGTTGGTCATTTTGGGACTGGGCATTTTGGGATTAGTCATTTTGGGACGGGTCATTTTGGGACTGGTTATTTTGGGATTGTTCATGTTGGGACTAATAATTTTGGGATTAATCATTATGGGACTGGTTATTTCGGGACTAGTTTTGGGGCTGATCATTTTGGGACTAGTTATTTCGGGATTAGTTTTGGGGCTGATAATTTTGGGACTAGAAAAAAATATTAAAATAACTAAAAAAATATTGACTAAAATTGTCATATATAACGTTTTCAATAAACCTTGCACACCTACCACCTCTTTCTCGAAATCATTTCCTCTGCCGGAAAGTTGCCTGGAAGAGGTCGCTCTTAGCAATAAGGCCGCCTAAATTGTACTTCACTATTTCCTTTTCTATCTCTTGTTTGTTGTTTTCTATTTGTGAACTTTGAGATTAGTAATTTTGAGTTTGATCATTTTGGGAGTGTCCATTTTGGGACTAGTCATTTTGGGGATAATCATTTTGGAACTAGTCATTTTGAGACCGATCATTTTGCAACCTAGTCATTTTTGGAAATTGACATTTAGAGGTAAAAACAAAATTAGAATTTTTCTAGCACAGATAACAAGAGAGAAACGGTAACAGATGAGTCGGATCAGGTTGGTAACTATATTTTTATATCTATGCAGGAAAAGTATGATCCCTTCTGATTCAGTACTGAATAAACATTTAATCATGAAGGTATCTAATGTATTTATCTTGTACTTAGTGGAGATCAGTCCGTCGTCCGCTCTTCATTTTTATTATTATGTTATCTCCTGACTCACCTGACGATATGATTAACTATGGATGTAGTCACAAAACATCAAAGAGAAAGGAAGCGAGTTTACTTAGTAAAAGAGTTTACTTAGTAATCTCACTTCCTTTCTCATTGAAAGATTTCCACTCAAACATTCAGATGGTCGATATCTGGAGCAAAATTGCACCAGGTGTGCGTGCAACCACCTTGTGGTAAATGGTCACCTCACCTCACTATAAATAAAGAGAGGACTTGATGGAATGCCTCATGGCCTGTGATAGCCTAGGCTCTAAAAAAAATGCCGCAAGCTATTAAGCTCGCTTCATGTACACCTTTTTTTGCGCATTAAAGTGTAAATAAATAAATAAACATTGCTGCTTTGTAGCAGAAATAGGTAAACGGCCATAGTGGTGGTGTACCACTACCACTCCATGCTGACTCTTCACAGATATAGCGTAGGTTTCATTATCTGTTCAATTAAAAGTTTCCAAAGGCGTGTGAAATCCACCAATCAGCCGGCCCGCTCGGTGGATCATGGCCCGTACCCCTCTTGTGCAAGGGGAACCCTATGCCCCAACAGTGGGGACATTAGTGTAGGCTGATGATGATGATGCCATAGGAATTTCGTAATCTTTTTATTTTTAAGTAAAACAGTAAATATTTAACAATTGTATTACTTACCTTCCAGACAATTATACAGACATGCGACGACATCATCTCTCAGGACACGTTCGTAATCATGGTAGTCAGCATGCTGATATCCGCCGTCATCGTGGTAATAGCCAGCATGAGTCCCTTCAGCAAGAAGGCACTCCTTGTCACTATGTACATCTCTGCTGCAATAATCACGCTTCTTGCTGGAGTGCTGACTAACAAGTTAGTAACATTGCCATTAACAATACTGGTTAGAATGCTGGCGGCCATCATGTGGTGCCATCCAGCATGAGTTCCTTCAGCAAGAAAACACTCCTTGTCACTATATACATCTCCGCTGCAATAATCACGCTTCTAGCTGGAGTGCTGACTAACAAGTTAGTAACATTGCCATTAACAATACTGGTTAGAATGCTGGCGGCCATCATGTGGTGCCATCCAGCATGAGTTCCTTCAGCAAGAAAACACTCCTTGTCACTATGTACATCTCCGCTGCAATAATCACGCTTCTAGCTGGAGTGCTGACTAACAAGTTAGTAACATTGCCATTAACAATACTGGTTAGAATGCTGGCGGCCATTATGTGGTGCCATCCAGCATGAGTTCCTTCAGCAAGAAAACACTCCATGGTGGAGGAGTCTACAGTCAATATATCTGCGTAATATCGGTATCGGTTACCGGTATTCGATCAAAATAATGTAGGTATTGTAGATTCTACCTTAACATCATACTTTTTGTGTTCAATTTGTGCTTCTAAACAGATTCACGTAAAATCTTTCGGACCCTGATTTTTTTCTTTCTTTAATGTATGGTGCTACACTGCAATTTGGCCAATGACCGTGTTAGAATCTTGAAAATCACTCGAACGTTTAGACGTCTGATTTGAAAAAAAAAACAGTTTACCAACGTCGAGATTATGGGAGAGTCGTATGCATCAGGAATGCCTAGTGTCTTGCATTCCAAGTGCAATTGGAGCCTTCAGGGCGATTTGGCCGGATTCACCCCATCTGTAGAATTTCACTCCCATTTCACCGTCTTGTTGATTTTTAGGTAAAATACACTAGTGTCACGAAAAAATGACCACTGTATACCGTTTTTAAACAATAAAATAGGACGAACACGCAATGACGGCATGAACGCTCAACATAACCTCAAAAGATACTTGTAAGGGATGAAATTGTAATGTTTTTGTTATTGGATAAATAAATAATTATTACTTATTTCTATTTCGTATGACAGAGTGGTGGCAGGAGTGATGATGTCGTCCATGCAGATCACTTCACTGGGTATCGGCTCTATATCAGCGTACGTCGTGCAATTGTTTCCTACAAACCTAAGGTAAGGTCACCCATACCCCATACCATAGTAAAAGAGTGAAGTAGGGTCATCATCATATAAATATACCCGTTTTTGCTGTTTCGCCCGCGATGCCTTCGCCCTGGCACAGTTGAAAACCAGCGCTGTGGTTCTGCCGTACCGGTCGGACCGCAGCACATGCTGAGCATGTGTCCTTTTAATGTTGCATTGTTTTTTTTAATTTCAAATATTTTTATGTTTAATGCAATGTTAAATAAATGATTTTCTTTCTGATCAATTGAGATGAGTGAGACTAGATGAGATATTATTATTATAAAATTAAAACAAATGCATGTTATACAATTACATATGATTTTGTTGTTATCTTCAACAGGCTAAATAGACACCTTCTAAAATTATTTACATAATTAATAAATGCTCATTACATCTTGAGATGTGTCAAAGTATCGTAGTAAGTAGTAGTAATCGGGTATGTTACTACGAAGATGGCCTACTAGGTACTCTCTTTGACAGACAGAAGATGGCTGCTCCCGCGTACACTTTCCCATTTTATGATACAATTTCCTATTTTATGATATTTCAACACCCGCAGTCCCGCATTTAGTTCGGGAGTAACGAGATTATTCGAGTGAATGGACTTTACATGATATTGTTTGGTTCCAGAGTAGACTTGTATAAAAAGAATTCCTTCTGTATGGCAATTTTAGTGTATAATAATCTGCCTAGTCGCCTTAAAAATGGTCCTGCTAGCCAATTTAAAACTAATATTTCCAAGTGGCTTCTAGACAAATGTTATTACTCCATAAAAGAGTATCTCAACGACACTAAAAAGATAAGAAAAAAACATATCAGAAAAGATTTGCACACCGTTGTCGGTGGAACATATGATACCTATGCTTTTTAAATTACCTGTAACTTTCACTATGTTCTGGCAAATAAATTTCATTTTATTTAAATTTCATTAGTGGATTTCACATGCCTTCGGAAATTTTTCATTTCCTCAGACATGAAGGTTTCCTCACGATGTTTTCATAATGATCTTTAATTCCCAGGGGCACTGCAGTAGGCGCAGTGATGATGTTTGGCCGGGTAGGATCCCTTACCGGCGCCAACGTCGCCGGCCGCACGCTTACCGTCGCCTGCGCAGCCACCTTCTACGGGTTCGCGGCTTTGGTCTTACGTAAGTTGTGTGACGACGACGCAACTGGCAACGCAAGACGCAGCACTACGATTAGTTCACTTAACTCGCCGACAGATGGCGCTGTTCTTCCGAAGCACACTCTGCATACATCGATGCCGTATTTACATACAAACATAGAACGCGCTATCGATATTTTCATTCGTGGACTAGCGCTACCAATTACCAGGCACAATAGCCCGTGTGGCGAAATATATTGCCATTTCCTCCTTCCTCTTCGCCAATTGTACCTAACGACGATTTATCTATGTCACCTCATAACTTTCAATCACTTCGTACTAAGTCCTTTGGCGAAACTAAATACGTAGTTGGCTTCTAATGCATTTTTCTACTTTCAGTGTGTGCTGCTCTGAGTTTCCTGCTTCCCAAAGACCAGGCAACTCCAGAAGAAAGCAAAGAAGACACAGAAGACAGCCCTAGATAAAAATAAATAGATAGCAACAATTACATAGAAATAAATTTAAATTATTCGAAGTGAATTCAGTGTGTGCTGCTCTAAGTTTCCTGCTTCCCAAAGACCAGGCAACTCCAGAAGAAAGCAAAGACAACACAGAAGACAGTCGTAGACAAAAATAAAATAGATGGCAACAATTACATAGAAATAAATTTAAATTATTCGAAGTGAATTCAGTTTTTTTCGTGGCATTTCCTTAGCTGACATCCCTCAACGTTTCCGAAGAAATTTAGGAGCACTACTAGCCCGTATTTTTCTTGTATAGGAGAGCAGATGAGCAAACATACCACTTATCATCAGGTGGTCCGTTTATTAGAGGACATGGATAGAGTGCCTCATGTGCCGGTAATTACCCTTCAAACCGAAACACAGCAATAAAAGCATTGCGGCAGAAATATTATGTGTAAACGGCTGACTCAGCACAGACACCACCTTACAATTTTTCTGTGAATGTCCTAATAAGGTATTAGATAGCAGAATAATAAATTCTGCTACTAATAAAAATGAAATTTAGATTATTATTAAACTAGAATAATTATAATTACGACTCAAGGCTATCTTCTTTATAAATAAATACACAATACTCAATTAAAATATAAATATTATCTACTTCGTGATATAACAATTGTTACGAAAAACTAGACGATTTCAGATCCGGTTGCCCAGCCACGGATAACAGCGGAATTCCCCCTTCCCTCGATCTCGCGGTAACAATTAGTTCTTCCCATGACTTATACATAGTAGATTAAGATCTAAAATCAAAATATTATTGTGGGTCGAAGCCTTCACCTTTGGGTTAGATAATCTACTAAAGGCTTTGATAACACCGCCGATATTAAGTGATCTAAAAAAATATTACTACTAATCATACCACCAGGAAATAAAAAACCCTTGCCATATTGCGAAATTAAAGTATAGGTCAAGTAATATACTGATAGTACTTGAATCTAATCAAGTAATATAGTGATTAGATTCAAGTAATATACTGTTTCATAGGTTTTTACTGTATTTTATTAATTACGACCGGTTTCGTTTACATATCTTCAGGTATTTGTTTAGGTATTAACCTTTTAAAGTATAGGTATTATTTATTTATTAAAAGCGTCGGTGGCATCGTAGCTAGAACGTCGGCCTCCCACGCGGGAGGTCCGAGTTCGAAACCAGGCAATGCCATGTATGTACCAATAAGTTTTCCGGTTTTTTCGAAAGCCTAACGTACATTTATCGACTGCTCTGACGGTGAAGGAAAACATCGTGAGGAAACCTGCGCACTGAGATAACCAGTGTGTGAAATGGGGCAGGCAATGGCAAACTACGAGAAAAAATCTGCCACGAGAGTCGTTATATGTGGTTAACTCCTAAGAATGATCACGACCCTCAGCAATGAGGAACACGACTTAGAAGAAAAACTATTTATTTAGCGAACTGCATAACACATTATAAAACTACCAATGACGGGCGTCAAGAGGACTCTTGACAGGGTTTTTTTGTTTCTGGTCAGGGTATAAACTCAGAAACAAGAAGATCTGTCAGAGTATTTCTGCCGCAAGCAGATTGCATTGCTGTTTCGGTTTGAAGGATAAGAGAGCCAGCGTAATTACCATCACATGAGGCAATCCATCTAATCCTCAAGATTAGCAGCGCATCTAAAACGCTCTAATAACATTATAGTGAGGTGATGGGCAACAGGGGACTTACCATGCTCGTCTGCTCTATTAGACAATACAATACAATACAAATACAAATGTACTTTATTGCACACCCGGGACAAAAACAAAACATACAACATAAAGAGAGGTACAATACAAGTACAGAAGGCGACCTTATCGCTTTAAGCGTTATCTTCCAGGTAGCCTTCAGGTGATGGAAAAATCATATGATACATATGACAATATTCCACGATGTTTTGTTTCACAGTTACAGCAGTATAAACCCATGGCATAATATTGCATAGTTTCGAACCCGGACCTCCCGCATAGCAATCCGGCGTCCTAGCCACTAAGCCACCGCCACAGTCTTATTTGGAACCTAAGTAGATTTTTACTCAAAACGCGAAGTACATTTTTTGCCCCCAACTAAAATAAAACTGAATAGGATTCAACGCAGTTTATGTAAAAAGTTTATAAAAAAACGTGTCGGTAAAACCATGGCAGTAAATATAAACGTAAAATGTTAACAATGATGTTTTGTTGCGTCCAATGTGCCAAGTCAGTTGTACCTCGGTTAGAATTGGTTTATCAAATAAACCATATTAGCACAATACGATGAATCACGGTTGTTATAGCTCTGAGAATGGTATCCACTTAAATCTGAGTGTAAAAGTTGTCACTCTGGCTTAAATACTTAAATCGGTTAGATGTCAGGGAATTTCAAAACAGTTGAAGGTTTAAAAAAATATTTTTGTTGATAATAGTTTTAAAAAAAAGACTATGCGTTTTCGTGTCACGATTCTAATTTAGTATATCTTAGAAAATTTGGTTTCCAATTGCAATGAGGACAGTTTTGATATAACTTGAAATAATTTATTATTTTGGTGACATTTCCCGACGTATTGAAAAGTTTTTGCCTTACATACCTACATCAATAAGATTTTCGGTGATTTATGGTAAGTCCTTACAATTCAAATTATTTCCGTAATTTTTAATGCTCTTCTTATATAACGATCCAAAGATTTTGAGAAGGAAAGTATATCAGCTTAATTATACAGGGTGTAACAAAAAAAACCTAAAGTCCGGAAACGGGGGTGTTTAGTAGGTATCCATAGCTGAACAATTTTCACTATGGGAACAACTTTGAATGTGCGAAAAAAATCTGCTGCGTTGTATGGACAATCTGGATGGACAAATAAACCCGTTGTTTGTTTATCGTATGATTGTATGTTCAGGCCGCCCGTAGGCCTCTGACCGACCGTTTAACGTGCTCTCCGAGGCACGGAGGAGCTCAGATGTAATATGCCACTATCGGTCACCCATCCAGGTACCGACCGCGCCCAACGTCGCTTAACCTGCACGATCGATCACTTTCGGACCGTGCAACTAGGCTACAAGCTCCTTACGAGAATAAACCCGTAAAGAGCTTTTACAAACCTTATTCCGCATGGATCGGGTACAATCTTGATACTGATTTAACCCATACTTTTACTAGTGTTGTTTACGCATAAATAAATGTGGATATAAATACAAAAAAAAACTGTGGTAAATACCTTGACCCCGATGCTGCAGGCTGGATAGCCACATAATTCCTGTTTCCGACAAAATCTTGCAAGCAGATTTTAATGTTGAAGACATTAAAATCTGCTTGCAAGATTTTGTCGGAAACTTATAAGTAAACTTGTGAATCTAATATGACTAGAAGGCAAGCCAGGTGCCTTCTAAGAATCTGAACTAACTGTTCCTAAATCTGTATCAACTAGTAAATCTTTCTAAGTATACAGCTAGGGATAAGAAAATTCGTGTAAACTTATTAATTTTAATTTATTAACATTACATATCACTGGGATCTTCCTACGAACACATCTAAGATGATCTAATTAACTAAAGATGATCTAATTATCTAAAATATACAAGGGTTATAACATTTTGAACTTTTGACGGCACTTAGTGTTGAAATCCGCACAAGATTGGAGGTTTACCGAAACATATTATTATGTTTTCTATTAGTATTTTATATTATGGAGTTATCACCGCTTTACCATTTAAGGCCAATATTACCTTTTAGGTACTTGTAACTTGTTTTATGTACCTTGTACTAGAAAGCTATGGGCAGTCAAGGTTCGCCATAACAGTCATATGTGGAGCAGCCATAACGACCAACAAGTTCCATACGTGTTAAAATTATTTAATTGGAGTTTAATAAAGCTAAAATGTAATTTAAAAATAAATAAATAATTTATACTAAACTGTTTTTACTCATAAAGTTTTAAAGATATAAAGATGTCGTTTATGTTCATGTATCCGTTCAGCAAAGTGATGAAAATGAAGAAAACGGGAGTGTCCGTGGTGAATCGGCAGCAGGGACATCTCAATAAGGAGAAATGCATTATGGAAGTCGAATTGGAGGAAGCACTGGATCTAGCAGGTTTGTAACTATCAAATCCACTTCATATTATTATTCTCCTATTTTATGTTTACCTGTTAGGTTTTCTCCCATTTCTGGGGTCAGTTTAGAGCGAAGCTCACGGGTCCAGGACCAAGTGAGCTTCACTTCCTAAAATTGTTTCACCTGACGGTTCATCCTGTAAAAATTTTCGTGCGATACGACAAGTGTTCAGGATTGCGGCTTTCTGCTTTGTGATATATGTATTTTTGGGGAGATCTATTAGTTGCAAACTGTGATGTAAATGTTTTATTCTCCTATTATTATTATCCTATTATTTTTCTCCTTTCTGTCCTTCTTTCCCTATGCTGTTATTTAAGATAATTTTATAATGTGATATGTGGAATCTTGTATTGGCATACAAATACTTATAGAGCATTTATTATTTAAAATTTTATAAACTGTAAAATTTCTTAGAAAAAAAAAATTTAAAAAAATCCCTTCAACGAGTCAACATCACTGAACAGATTTGAATTCGAAATATCTTCAAGTCCATTTCCGAAGACCGTTAGGCTCCATCTATAGGAACCTAGATATAGGGCCGGTCTCTAACATTGACCTTACCAACAGGTGAAATAGAGGTCAATAGTGCTAGGTTTATTTATAAGTATGCACTTAGAACCCCCAAGAAACCCCACACGCCACTGACCCTCGTATTCTCCCTCCCCAACTATAACCAAATCCAGAAATAAGTAATTACAATCGCAAAGGATGACAAATCCGACCTCCTAAGGATGTGATAATTAAATGGATTGAGGTTTTTTAGCAGAATACCTATAGTAGGCGACAACCTCGGAATGCGGGTTTCTAGTGATGTGACAAATACGTTGGGTATTATATATATCATTAATATATATTTTATGATATATCGCATAGATAAATTAAAATCATTATTATCAATATTATTGTACAATAAAGTGTAAATTAATACATAATAAATCAATGATAGAAAGGAATTATGCCATTCTAACAAGCATTTTATGGCATATTCACATAATATAAAACAGAACATAGAATAGAAGAAGTGAGAACGTTCCCCAAGATCCTAGTGCCTTGTAATTGTTATCTACCGATATCGCATACCTATTCGATACAATTCCCATCCCCGTGCTTAGGGCCACATCTAACTAGGCGTTTTTTAGTCATGATCTGTCATCAAAATAAATCAAATCTAGTACCTACATGTCCATAGCTTTTCGGAACTGAACACTGTCGCATAGTACCCAAATAAACCTTTGTTTACGAACCTTGCACGTTCGATATCAAAGCGACCGTCAAAATTCGTTTCTAGTCAGACACGACGGACGGCAATCCCGCAAGCGGTCCGTATGCCGTGCCCTTAGTTTGCCTAGCAACTCCTAAGTAACCGCATTCCGAGGTTGTCGCCTACTTTACGTTTCATTCATTTCACACTCCCTCAATCCATATCAAATTGAGGTTGGATTTGTCATCCTTTGCAATTGTAAATCCTTCGGATTTGTTTATCGTTGGGAGTGTCAATCCGAGGGTGAGTGGCGTGTCTTTCTTTTCCCAATAATTTAAATAATTGTCATAAGCAAGACTGATCTCTACCTCTACGAGAAGTACATACCTAACTCTACCTAATACATATATACATATACCTATACCTAATAGCTAGATAGTTTATGTACTCTTACTTCATTTAATTATCGTATATAGTGGTTCAAATAATTATGCTTTCCTAAGGAAAACGGTATAGGCACTAAAACTCCAAAAACTTTTATATTATCTGTCTATACCAATTTTCTACTTCCTAACCATGCTGTTTACACGTTAAGGGTTACGACCTATCTTATAACTTTATATTTATTTTTCTGTAATTTCTCTGATTGTAATCTGGTGTGTTTACCTAATAAATAAATTAAATTAAATCATAGGAAAACCTGCATTCACTCAAAGTCTCTTCCAGAGCCATTATTATTAGCCTATTCTGTTAGGCATACCTCTAATGCCTGATAAAACGACTCACGCAATTTCACAAATAAATTATTTACTATCACAAATCCATCAGGCGTCGGCAAGTACCAAGTGTTCCACTGCGCCCTCATGCTGGCTTCCCTGTCAGCTTCCATCCTGGAGATGATCGGCATAGCGTTCATACTGCCAGCGGCGGCCTGCGACCTTGATCTGCCTGAGAGTTTGAAGGGGATCTTGGCCTCTGTACCTAACATTGGTAAGTCCTTAATATCCATGATAAATAAGGCACTCCGTCTAAGTTATGAAGTTTAGTAGCGCATCGAAAACCCTTTATTAACGTTAAAGTGAAGTGAGATGTCTATTGACGACGGTGACTGCTTACAGGATTCATATCCATTCAGTCTCCAACACGAAATGCAGTCCATTAAAAAAAAAACGTGCCCAAGATACATATATACATATATTATTATAACTTCACGCTATATCCCTTGCGAGGAAGGCAGAGAGAATGGAGCACCACGAATCTCTGCCCTGGCATGCCTCTCTTGCTTCCACTACAGTCATTCGTCGTTTCACGCATGCTCAATTGCTCATCGATGGGGTCGGCTCTGTATATTAAAATCTATGATCATTCTATCAATCTGATCTATAAAGGTCAGTCTAGGATGAATGAATGAATACACTGTCTTTTCTAAGATGCTTCCCAAATAGTTCCCTGGCTAGATCACTCCTTGATTTCAGGCGTGATCCTCACGGCCCCGTTCTGGGGCCGCGCGGCGGACTCGTGGGGCCGCAAACCGGTGCTGCTGCTATCCTGTGCCGCGGCTGGGCTAATCGGCCTTACTGCTGCACTTATGCCCAACTTGCTCAGTTATGCGCTCTGCAAATTTGCTGGCTCTCTTTTGTAAGTAGATACTTTGTTTACAACATGAATTAACATGAAGACATGAAGGAAAATGTGGAACCCTCCCGACGTGTTTCCGCTGCGCTACGACATGGGATGGGGTGTTTTGAAAAGAACTTAAAGAGAGTCTTATCCTTCCAAGGCCGGCAACGCCACCAGCAATGCCTCTGGTATTGCACGTGTCTCTAGGCAACGGTGACCACTTACCATTAGGTGGTCCGTTTGCGTGTCTTAGCCTATTTATTTTTAAAAAAGAACTTGTGCCCGCTATTGAGAACTATAGTTTTCGTAACAGGTAACCGTATAGTTGAATAGAAAATCAAAGAAATGAAATTTACAATTTTCAAAGAGTTAGTTGTTCTGGGTCTTTCCTCGTGCTCCACTTAGCCAGAAGTACTGTAGAGTTACGTACTCGTAGAATAAAGTAAGTAGGTATAAAGTACTTATTTTAATTCCTCGCAAATTTTAACGGTTATTTATGATTGCTCTCTTGACGAAACACAAAATTAACTGTATTTTCAAAAAGTACGAACCGTCCCGTCTACCTCAAATGCTTGCTTATTCTTTATTACTCGATGGTAAAGAGTTCCTTACAGTCAAAAAGATAGAACTCACGCACACCCTTTTCCAGTTACCCTGATCCTCTCGGCAACTACCGTTTAACATAAAGGGTTAACTCTTTCAGGTCTTTCTTATTTCCAAAAAGGGCTAGTTACCCCGACTAGATTTACAGTAATTCTGCCCTACCCTCAGCCTATCATGTCCATCATCGCTGGGGTTCGCGTACGCAGGCGAGCTGGTGCCGCGCAGGCGCCGTGACATCGCCGTGCTGGTATGCAACGGCCTCCTCCTGATGTTTTCCACTCTTAGTCCTCGTAAGTGCATGTAATCCTTTTTTTTTGTAACGGGAGAAAATCATTCAATTCAATTAATTCGTCCCTTTCCCATTTCGTCCTTTCCCCTTTAGGTCAATTTCCCAAATCCCGTAAAACCACCCATTAAATGAAATAATGATATACAAATGAAAGACGATAAAAAAATTAACAAATGAATGACGAAAGGAAGGATTTTGACTCTTTTTAAACAAGAAACCAGTCCATTACTGCATTACCCTTTTTTTTAAAAAGGTTAACCCTTTTCGGATCCTTCATTTTCCTGGTCTTTCATTATTTCCTTTTCGGATCTTTCATTTTTTCGGGTCTTTGATCAGTTATTCTATTCCTCCAGTGCTCGCTTGGGGCATCCTGGCTGCCGACTGGCACTACCAACTCGGCACCCTCACTCTGAGACCCTGGCGACTCCTGACTGCCGTGTATGCGACCCCTCTGCTTCTCACGGCTCTCTGGATGACGCAGGCTAAGGAGAGCCCCAAGTTCTTGATGGGAAAGGGTAAACAGCAGCAGGCTTTGGATGTGCTGAGTCATATCTTTGCGAAGAACACTGGGTTGGAGCCTGAGGATTACTGCGTAAGTCTACCCCCTCACCTCTAAGACGTGTTGTGTCGGCCATAAAGAATAGCACCACCCCAACTCTTCCCGTGGGTGTCGTACGAGGCGACTAAGGCCCATGCACACCGACGGAGTGGGTGGGGCTCAGTGGGCGCTCCGAGCCGCTTCGCTTGCTATTGTCATTCCATTTTAAACCGTATTTCAGTGTAGTTAAGATTTAGTTCAATTGTTATCGAATAAAGACACTCCAGCGGTGTGAGTTGGGCCTAAGTATCTAGTGGATTCTATTCTACACCTAGTAGACGTTTGTCCACCAAATTAGTGGGAACTACATATGATGACGGTGGTTCCTCTGTCACCCCCTCGGGGATTAAGGACGTGACAGTTTATGTATTCTTTAAAGAGTTTACTTTATTCTTTAATTCAGAATTACTTATTAATGTACCACACGCCCCTTTTAGGTCTCTACCTTTCTTCATCCAAAATTTTATAGTAGTATTTGTTAAATAAAGAACTGAACTTAAAGGCAGAGACTATCACCAGGCTGGTTTCCTCCTGTCACTTAGCAATATGAAACTCTAGCTCACCTGAATAGACAGTTATGCACAGTCTAGATCATGCCACGCCATGCCATCACCAAAGCTGAAGCGGATCTTGCGGCGATTATTGGTTAGTTCCATAACTAAATGTTAGTAAGAGGGTGTACACACACAAATAGCACAAACAATATCTTAAATTCACATAAAATAATGAAGTTTTCTTCAAAGCGAAAAAGCGCGGGAACTGCGCGTCAACCAAGTACGTGTTTACGCAGGAGCCTTCATTGAACGACTGCCCTTGATTTTGCTCTTCTCGTTCAATATGGCGGACACGCGTTTCATTGTTGTTCGGCTTTGTCTTCCGTACATTCACTCGTTCCATGGCCGGTGGCGCGCGGTTTTAAGGCGAGCATAGAGCACACACTACTCGTTGACCGAAAACCACCAGCTCTGGCCCAAACAGTATTTATTAGTTTTAATTAAGCAGTTTTTTGTAAGTTTTTAATAGTACGAATATGTGTAAGTTTTGACGTGGAACATCTTGTTTTCAATCAAGCTTGACACTACCACTCTGGTTACACATTTTTAAGAATCCGTACTCTATTGCTTTCGCTCTGTTGGCCGTCCGTTAATTCCTCACAAGTATATATTAGTATTTATATGTTTATATATAATATATATGCATTTTTTAAGATTTATGTATATGTATTCTTAATATGTATTATATATCTTTACTTATATAAGTTTATATAACTTAATATAATAACAACTTCCATTTTATATGCACCTACCTAAACATTTCTGCATAACCCCATGGTTAGCTGGTAGAAAATGCCGCAAGGCATAAAGCTCGCCTCATGTACAACTTTTTCTGCATTAAAGTGTAAATAATTAAAAAATAATAAGTAGCTAAGAGCCTTAAGATCGTTCATTAATTTATCTGGTTTTGGACTCCATACCTTAAACAAAGTTCACAAAATTTTCATATCCTGTAAGTCATGTTCTACCGATAGACAATTCAAAATCTATAAAACAGTAGCAAAGCACTTCCTCTTCCATTTCAGGTAACATCACTAAAAGTATCAAGAGAGGAAGGTTGCATAGAAATAGAAGATGGTTCGAAGTTGAACTTGACATCGGAAGCGCGAAGCAGCTCTGCGTGGGCGCTGCTCCGGCCGCCGCACCTCAAGTGGCTGGCTTTGACCGGGTTCCTCATGCTTGGACTGTTTTCACTGTAAGGATCATCTTCTTGTTGTTCAATAAACACAATTGGTTAGTAGCCTTTTCTTAGAGTTGTTTAAGCCACCTGTAGGGCTCTGACATGTCCTTACCCAGGGTCGTATCCAGAACTGAATTTATTGTATGAAACCTTTCAAGCAGGGCAGAACCTAGGTTGCACCCTGCTATTCCCCATCCTCTATTTGCAAAAAGTGTGATATACTGTCTTTAACTTTTCATCGGAAATATGCCGCGCAGCGCGATTATTTCATGTAACTATTATTACATATACGATATACCTAACTATACATACATTGATGGTAATTTTTAAGGTAGCTGCCACCTAATAGTTTATGCAACTGTCATGTAATGATAGTCATTATAACACGAGTCTTTGTTTTTGACACGAGGGGCAGCCGAGTTTCCAAACAGCACGAGTTATAAAATGGCCATTACCTAGATGCAGTTGCATACAATACTTTTTCTACGATCATGAAATAGGTAGACTAAATAAATAATAACCAACTGCCCATAATTCATATATACAGTACAAACTAATTTTCATTATCCGCACACTGTTTTATATGCAAAGAGTTAATTTACGAAGCACAATGTCGTGTGAAATCCACCAATCAGCACTGGGCCCGCTCGGTGGGTCATGGCCCTTACCCCCTTATATAAGGGGAGGCCAGTGCCCCAACAGTGGGGACATTAATAGGCTGATGATGATGAATGTCAACTGTGTAATTGGATTCCAATTCCATGAACCTTAAATTAAATTAAACAGTTTCATTTTAGTACAGCAAAATGTGATTTAATATAGACTTTAAGAAAAAAAAATTGTTACTAACGATAAAGACGAATTAGACGAGGTTATCTCAGATTCTTCACTGTTATAAACATTATTGTCATCCATTTACAGGTTAAACGGATTATTCTTGTTTGCTGCCGGCACGATAAACAAAGTTATGAGCGGATCATCAGAGGAGGAAGGAACTGTTTGCATTGTCATGAATCAGAGGGAGAATGAGGTTCGTAAACAATCATTTATTACCTACTATTTACTTACATACAGGATGTAACAAAAAAGAGGGTGTGTGCTTATGAGCACACGATAGAAGTGAAAACTTAAACTTAAAAAAAAAACACCACAACACAAACGTAATTCTTGAAACTATGCACTCCTTGTTAGACAGTAAACGTGGCTGATGACAGCTGATGGCGACTAGAGCCGAGTATACCTACTCGATTCAGCGTCACCGACTCGAGCGTGACGGTTCAGTTTGGTTCACTGTGCAGAAAGACCGCAAGGTGCGCCTAAAGAAGTTTTCACTTAGTAGACACGGGATTCTTACCAAAAACAATCCCAAACCATGGTAAAGAATCCCGTGTCTAACTATATTCCAAAAGGGGGTATTCAGTATACACAACTTTCACTATGGGGCCATCACTGTAATAGAGAAAAAAAACAGCTGTTTCATACAAAAGCTCAATAACTACACGATCGAAATGTATAAAGTGAAATCCATAGTGAAAGTTGTTCAGTTATGGATACCAAATGAACAGGGACACCCCCTTTCGGATCTATAGAGGGACATGGGATTCTTACCACGGTTTGAGGTTCTTTTTGGTAAGGCTCCCGTGTCTAACTATAGTAGGTGTTCACAATAACCACGAAAGCTTAAAAAGTTATAATCTATAGTACAGAGGTTTTTTACACCCTATATTAAATACACTGTGCCGTAAGTATTTGCGAGTTTGATCGCGGGAAATTTTATCTGCTTACTTTTGTAAGTTGAGCGGAAAGTTACTACTCTTTGGGAAGTAGATACCACCCTATTAACAAAATGTTTTTTATAGTTAGTAGTTACGAGTACTCGCAGGTTTTCCCGGAGAATCCCGGAATCCCGGGAGAGTTGGCAAATTTAGGTGGAGCGGAGCGGAGAGGGGCGGGGTAGCGTTGTCATTGAGGTTTTGTCGGCTCCGTTCGTCTGCTCCGCTCCACTTCTGTGGAAACACTCAACTCAGTTCCGCTCACAACACAGCTCCACTCTTCTGGTCTCCGCTTCTCTGGAAACACTCAACTCAGTTCCGCTCACAACACAGCTCCGCTTCTGTGGAAACACTCAACTCAGTTACGCTCACAACACAGCTCGGCTCATCTCGTCTCCGCTTCTCTGGAAACACTCAACTCAGTTCCGCTCACAACACGGCTCCGCTTCTGTGGAAACACTCAACTCAGTTCCGCTCACAACACAGCTCGGCTCATCTCGTCTCCGCTTCTCTGGAAACACTCAACTCAGTTCCGCTCACAACACGGCTCCGCTTCTGTGGAAACACTCAATTCAGTTCCGCTCACAAAACAGCTCCGCTCTTCTCGTCTCCGCTTCTGTGGAAACGCACCCGCACCTGTATAATCTCAGTTTTTACATTTCCACCCTCCAGACGACCACCTGTGACGACAGCATCTCCCACGACACCTTCCTCATCATGGTTGTCACCACATTGGTATACGGAGTCATCGTGCTGGTCGCCAGTGTAGGGCCAATATCCAAGAGGATTTTACTGGTGGCCGTGTTCTGTACCACGGGCTTGGCTTGCCTGCTGTCTGGGCTGCTGACTAACAGGTAACATTGACGGTTTGGTAAGGAAGATTGTTTTCAGTAGGTAAATTAGACGTAGAACATTGACAATGTACCTACATCTAATTAATGTTATCCAGAAATAAGTAAAGTGTTTAAGGTACCTACAGCTTGATGGTCGTCATCATCATCAGCCTATTAATGTTGGGGCGCAGGCCTCCCCTTGCCATGATCCACCGAGCGGGCCCAGTGCTGATTGGTGGATTTCACACGCCTTCGAAAACTTTTAAATTTCTTCAGACATGCAGGTTTACTCACGATGTTTTCCTTCACCGTTAGAGCAATCGGTAAATGTACGTAAGTCTTCGAAAATATCGGATAAACTCATTGGTACAGTCCACCACAATCGAGAAAAACTACAAAATTGTTTGTTTGTAAATTCTACAAATGAATGAATTATTGCTATTCTAATACTGAAATAGAACTAATTTACAACGCTGTGTAAATCATCTGTCAAGACGTACAAGGCAAACAACAACAATACTGAAATAAGAAGTATTAATGAAACGAGTTTCATTCATAACGACATGGATGAGTTTATGCCACCAAGGCGCAAAATAATAGGGTTTATTTTTCTTTAATATGGAAAATTTTCATACAAGTAACAAGGTCATTTTTCCCCTCCCTCCCTCCCTCCAAATATTTGCTACTAATAAAAAAGGACCTTATATTTAAGAAAATATCATAGTTTTTAAGTGACCCGTTATTCTTGCGCCCGAGTGTATA
Organism: Hofmannophila pseudospretella; assembly: GCA_947369225.1. NCBI lineage: Eukaryota > Metazoa > Arthropoda > Insecta > Lepidoptera > Oecophoridae > Hofmannophila > Hofmannophila pseudospretella. The sequence continues at coordinate 1,852,416 of OX376321.1, read as the reverse complement.
ACAGTGAAAATGAAATACGAGTATTAAATTTAAATCTGAAAATAATTATTTTTTTCTGGCAGGATGGCGGCCGGAGCAGCATTGTCAGCGCTGCAGCTGACATCTCTAGGTATAGGGCCCTTGATAGCGTATGCTGTACATCTGTTCCCTACCAGCCTAAGGTAAAACTTTTGACATAACTATAAGATAATAGAATAGAATAGAATAGAAATATATTTATTGCCAAATCATATAAATTTAAAATTATAGTACAAAGCATTATTTATATGTAATGTATATTTGGCAAAAGGGGGGAAAGTCAGCAAATGCTGACATACTCGGGTACCAAATATGCAGCGCTGTTTTTCAATCATCATTAACATCATCATAATTATCATCATTCACAGCTTGTATTGCCCACTGCAGAGCATAAACCTTCCTGCCTTTCGTGATTACATCATCATCATCAGCCCATTAATGTCCCCACTGTTGGGGCACAGGCTTCCCGTACAAGGGGACACGAGCCATGATCCACCGAGCGGGCCCAGTGCTGATTGGTGGACTTCACACGCCTTCGGAAACTTTTAATTTCCTCAGACATGCAGGTTTCCTCACGATTTCCTTTACCGTTAGAGCAGTAGGTACGTCTGTACCTACTGTACGTAAGTCTTCGAAAAAAAAAAACGAAAAACTCCAATGAGTTTTTCAGTTTTTTTTTGCATGCAATGCATAATGCATACCATGTAATGTACATGTACCAATGTACATGGCATTGCATGGTTTCGAACCCAGACCTCCCGCATGGGAGTCCGACGTCCACGTCCTAGCCACTAGTCCACCGACGCTTACATTTACATATCATCTTATATTTACGACGAATAAACCTTTGTGACATAATTATGAGTATGATTATACCATACACATAACACGTCATAGGGGTGAATTACCATACCATAAACTCACGCCTATAATCCTCGAAGAGATAGACAGAGGAATCACCTACAATCTCAGACAGTTCCCACTTTTCGCCGTAAAATTTTGTATACAGACGTGATAGGTGGCGAGCCTACCGCCGCCGGTGTAAAATATTACCGTCCTATCTACTTACACAGATCCTTAATCGCCTCTTACGACACCTACGGGAAGAGTTGGGGTAGTGCTATTCTTTAGAGCTACTAAACTACAAAATCTCTTACTACACTACTTCTCGTTTTTCGTCAACAGAGGCACAGCAGTGGGCCTTGTGATGATGTGCGGCCGCATAGGCTCAGTGGTGGGTGCCAACGCAGCCGGGCTCTTCCTGGCCGTCGCCTGCACTGCTACCTTCTACGGCTTCGCAGCTTTGCTCATCTGTAAGTTTTTTATTTGCATCTAAACCCGCGTTTGTCCTCAATCTCACCTGGTGGTAAGTGACGATGACGTCTAAGATGGAGCACACGAGCTTAGTAGGTACTGGCTCTTCTATAAACACTGACGAAACTATGAAGGTCGAAACACATCACCTCCGAAGCGAAGACATTTGACGACAGACCTTACATAGAAAGGTGGTCGCTAGCCAGGCGGTCCCTGAAGGGGTTCTTCCACCAGCAAGTTACTGGAATCAGTTGCCGTACGACACGCTTTATTCAGTGGCGGTAAGGATAATGTGGGTATATGTAGTCCGGGTTTGATTGAAACGATGCAATGCCGTGAGTTTCGGATTTTTTCGAAAGACTCTAAAAGAAACCATGTTACGCGGACGCGGTTGAGATTTGACAGATGGACGACTGTACCTTGTAACATCTTCTTACTCTCCCTCTCTCTTGACTTCTTACTTCTTCTGACTCTGGATCTTTCTTTATAATATAAGTAAGTATTATTTTTATTTCAGTATGTGCAGCATTAAGCTTCATTCTACCGAAGGATCAACCGACATCCAACAACAATGAATTAGTTATTATAGAAAATTCTGAGAGTAGATGATTATAATATTAGACTATAACTATGTAAGTTGTAATAAATAACTTATTAATTGTGATACATATTTAGAATACCGTGTAAATTATGTGAGATTATATTATTTAATGTAGGCAAAACCAGAAAATTAAATTAAAAGACATAAATGATGTTGTAATTTGATTTCTTTTGTATTTTTAGTAAAAATTGGGTCGTTACCGTCTCCGAAATATCTTTAGTACACAATATCATATATGGAGTAGGTAACAAATCGTATTTACTAGGTATTATATTCTGTCTGCCCCCGGGGATTAAGGAAGTGAGAGATATAGGTACTATGCTATATGTATTCTGTTAAAAATATGTATAAGTATACAAGATGTTATCTTATGACAGGGGCCGGGGATAACCCCAGCGGCACTTCGACCCTCGGGGATCTTTTGTGCTCACCCCTAACCTTAGTCTCCTTCCTGTTCCTTAAAGATGCTTTGCATCAAGGACGCGAATACAAGATGTTAATAATGATGTTACAAATGCCGCAAGGCATTAAGCTGCCTCATGTACACCTTTTTTGTGCATTAAAATGTAAATAAATAAATAAGATGTACCAAAACTCCAATAAAGTCCAGAGTGGGGGTGTTCAGTTCAGTATCCATATGAGAACAACTTTTGATTTTCGCAATAACATTCTTTTGCTTTTTTCATACAAAACGTATAACTGAGATATAGAGAAGGAACAGTACGGGATGAGAAGGGCAAAGCTTCTCCGTAACTCTGTGCGCATAGTATTTAGTCCGTCATCCCGTGCCGTTAATAATATCTCAAAGAAAAAGAGCTCTACGACAGTTTTGCTAAAATCTAAAAGTTGTTCAGTTATAGATACTGAACGCCGTTGTGGCTTTATGGGAGGTTTTTAAAATAATTAGTTATAAAATCAGATGTCGCATGCATCCGGAAAGGCAAAGATCGCCATGCACTGGGTGCCACGAGACGGACAGCGGCGCCGAAGCAGTCCCAGGCGTAGGTGGAAGGACGATATCGACCACTTCCAAAAAGGATGGTATAAGGACGCCGAGGATAGGGAAAAATGGAAAGGAGGAGGGGAGGCCTTTGCCCAGCAGTGGGACAGCCTGGAGACTATTAAAAAAAGCAGACAAAAGAGTCCATAATTATTTATAACTTATAAATTACATCAAATATAATAAGATGTCAAAAATTTCGCATGACATACACAGTAAAAAAAAGTAAGAGTACAATGAATAAGTAAATTTTGAATTTTGACTAAACTAAAATAAATTTTACAACATTAACAATTTATTCCAATATTTAAATATAGCCCAACAATGGGTTGATATAGCAACAATCAGGCTAATTTTACTTCTGAAGACCCTAAACCTAGCTGCACGTGTCGGATCAGCGCGTAAAGCCCCGCCACACGGGCCTCCACGAACATTTCAAACAATTTCAATTTTTCGAACACTTCTTACCTAAATTCTTCACATAAGTGTTTAATCTTTTTGATGTTCTGTTTTTAATTATTATTATTTTACCCACTATCACTATCGCTCCCACTAACATCTTGGGATAAGGCGTGAAATGAAAAACAGCGCTGCATATTTGGTACCCGAGTATGTCAGCATTTGCTGACTTTCCCCCCTTTTACCAAATATACATAGTGCTTTGTGATCTGTTTGTTCTCTATTTGTTATCTGTTGTTTTCTATTTGTGCAATAACGTGTATTTTACTTTTCAGAAGCACTACAGAACGTAGGCAGCCTGAATAAAGTTTTGCTACATCCAGCATAGATAACTTGTTCTCAGCTACCTATAATAGTATAAATTATGAAAGAGATAGATACCCACATCATTATTTATCTTAAAAAACTGCATTATGTCTACATGAACGATATCAATGAAGCCCTTTTACTGTCACGCTTGAACCCTGAACAAAGTTGCTGAACAGAAGCAATCATGATCAGCTGTGATCGTAGTAGGTAGAGGTCTTTCGGGTCAATGTCCTCAAAGGTTATATTAATATGGATATGATTTCGGGATCCCGTTTTAAGTTATCGAGCAAATGTTGTAAATTACTTTTATAAACCTCGCCCTTACTCGGCGGATTACGATTTTTTTAAAATTGTGAACTTACGAAGAAGTTAAAACACTACCATAGGTACACTAGCGCCATGAATCTTAAAAAAAAATATTTCGCCACCAATCTTAAATGTGTATCAAAACTAATATAACGTTAAAAATCTATATAATATATTTATTCAATCCCGGAAATCCCGGGATTATTGGGCATACTTATCCATATTATGACCGTATGTGGCAAGTACCAAAAACAGCTCTACCTACTCCGATCACTGATGATCAGTAATAATTTATTTTTAGTAGAGTGCTATCGCTCGCCGGGGAGGCTGTGCGTAGAGTCATTACATTATAGAGTCTGTGTTAGAGCGGAATTTTATCTTTGATAAGTTATTTAGCGTGTTTATGCAAGGTTACAAAAGTGTTGAAACCCGGTGAAAACCCGGGTGGCAGTAGGTAGATTACTTTACCTAGGTATTATAAGGATACCTACTCTTACTACTAATGTTGTTTATATAAAATTTACCAACAAATATAAGAACCACAGATTTTTGAAATTACTTAGTCAAGAATTTGCGCGTTACAAGTAATTTGTTACTAAAAAGTAGGTAAGTGTAGTGCTTTTGTTATACCTTTTTTTTAAATTCAATTTCTCGCTGTAACAAAAAATAACGTGTCTATTTCGTGCGAGACTTGTCGCTTGTCGCACACTTGTCGTACTCGTCTGTCCGCAACCCTCGCCTACGACTCGTCTTGCGAAGTAGACTCGTGTCGACAATCTGGTTCCTCTCGCTCTAGCCGTAGGTAGACAATCTACTATTTTAAATTAAATTAAATTAAATTAAAATGTCTTTATTTTCAGGCACTAGTCCCATAGAATAAAAAAAACGAAAAAAAATTCAACTAACAATTAATTAATTTAATTCAAATAAAACATTATAAATTAAAATTATTTAAATTTAGTATTATACGTATATAAATTTTACAAATTAGAAATTACATTTCCAATTACAATAATAAAATAATTACAAGTATTACATTTTTAAATTTGTTTCAACCAGAGCAACCGCGCTACCTGATGGTAAGTGTTCACCGTCACCCATAGACATCTCACCTCACTATAAGTTATTAGAGGGTTATAGATGCATTGCTAACCTTCAGGACTTAGATGGAGAGCCTCATGTGCCGGTAATTATGCTGACTCTCTATCTACACCCTTTAAACCAAAGTCACAGCTGAAACACAGCAATGCAAGCATTGCCAGTCATCATCATCAAGCTATTAATGTCCCCTCTGTTGCGGCACAGGTCTCTCCTTGCACAAGGGGGTATGGGCCATGATCCACCGAGCGAGCTCAGTGCTGATTGGTGGACACACGCCTTTGGAATGTTTTTATTTCCTCACATGCAGGTTTCCTCACTATGTTTTCCTTCACCGTTAGAGCAGTCGTTAAATGTACATAAGTCTTCGAAAAAATCCGAAAAACTCATTGGTACAGTCGACCACAAGCTTTAGTATACCATCTGTCAAAAACCTGCGATTAAATCTCAACTTAATGTCTGCGCAATACGATACATTTCAGATTCTTAAAATTTGACGTTTTGGGTAGGTTGACCTGTGGTCGATTGTACATGGCATGGGAGTCCGGCGTCCTAGCCACTAGGCCACCGACGCTCTCATTGTCGGTCAAGTAGATAAGTATTATTATGAAAGTGAATATGTCACATTCAAATAATAATAATAATAAAATAAAAGAGTATTTATTCATTCACACATTAGTAAAACGGTACAATATTGTTATTTTATTCTAATTCTTAACCTATAAACAAAATATATTTATAACACGTATTGACCTATGTGTCGAATGAAATGGTCGAGACCTCAGCGACACGCTAGTTTTCAGTTCTCGCCTAATATACTGGACACAGCACGTTTATATGGTCAAATCTCCAATATGTAATTTTATATTAAAATTAATGACAATAAGTAGTTATATGTAGCTGGCATTAGCTTCCTTGTGATGATAACAATTGGGTTTCTGTGTCTGAGAGAGTGTCTATACCATTCACTGAGGTCAGCTAACAGAGACTTTGCTGCATCAGCAAATATATTAGGTGCATATACCTAATAAATTATCAAAGTGTTCGCTGGGTGACTGATTTTTAACAACAACATTCATTCAGCTAACTATAATATCTCTCATGTTATTTCATCAGCTCATAAAATAGAGAGCAATAAACGTACTAATGCTACAGAAAAACAAGACGGAGATTGTAATCGGGGAAATACGGTCACAGCTGTTTTATTGTAATCGTACATAATTATGTTTTGACGGTTTTTGATCGTCTAGGCGCGATGTCACGAAGCAACAAACGAAAAATAAATGAAAAAATAAATGTATGACTCGACGCGAACTCGACGTCAACTTGACCCAGAGCAAAGCATTGAAATGTGAGCTTTATATCATGTTACATACACTTCCAATAGAGATCACTAAACACTCCACTAAAGAATTTAAGACGACTCGTTTGTCCGGTGTTGAGTTCGCGTCTAGTTGGTATAATATGCGATGACTTTTAAAAAGGTAATACTTCGCAAGGCAAACTTGAAGAAATATTTTCCCTCCCCTCTAGGGGCGGGCGTTCATGGTAGTAAAGATAATGCTCAAAGATTATGGCTCCCGTGAAACCTTATCAGAAAAATATAAGACAATTACTGTATTACTGTCACTGACAAATATAGAGCAGCCTCTGACGCGAGATGCTGATATAAACGAGATATATTTGTTGGAGGGGGAGCGTGTTAATCAGTGTTAATTTGACAATCTAGAGGCGCGGAACTGTGGAGTGGAACTGAAACGGTTGACTTTGGCGTTTAATTAAAAAATAAAGGTTAGTATTAAAGAAAAGAAATATTATTAATTTCACATTGGATTACTAAGAATTCAAAATGCAAATAATTCATCGTAACAATACAATGCAAAAAAAATTAAAAATACATTAATTTTACATTTTAAATTCTAATTCTAAAACTAAATTAAGGCTAAGAAAACTAAAGATAAAAAATTTGGGTTAAGTCCCCACATCCGGCAGTGTACCCAAGAGACTGGCTGCGTTGCCCCGTTGGATAGCTAAGCTAATCCGCTGGGCCAAATAGGAGCCAGATCTTGGGTCTTTTGACGCGTCGACCAGGCGCTTTGCGAGGTCCTTGAAGACGCGGTGTGCTCCCGGGCCCCAGGGTCCCAATGTTTCAACCCCAAACGGCTCAAATATGTAAGTTTCACCCAGATTGGTATATTTGCGCCGTTTGAGGGTTTCTGCAGCAGCGGCCGCAGAGCCGGCTCTATAAGAAGTGGCTGGAAGGTGAGACGGAGCAAATTCTTATTTGTTTAATAATTTTAATTGTATTGTTACCTAAAGAATTTTAAAGTGTTTGTAAATCGATAAAAAGTTTCATTCATCAAAATATTTTACTTCACGCACATCAACATTCAGTTGCGTCTTAACAAAACTAGTGTGTCGTAATTTTTAAGTGATTCGCAGTTCCGTAATAGAACTATCCCAGTAGTTCGTAGTAGTTCGTACAAAAATCCCAAAAACAGTTTTAAGAGCCTTTATTCAAGCAAACTTATCGAAATATCAATTAATTAAGAATTAATTCCAAAAGTCTGTAGGATTTAGGATTCCTAATTAATCCTATACTGTATGAAAAAAACTGCTTCATTATGTCTGCCATTAAGGATTTATAACCATATACCAGCAGATATCAGACAGTTCGGGCTCAATGGCGCGCCCTGGGAGAGGCCTATGTCCAGCAGTGGACTAGAGTAGGCTGCTGATGATGATGATGATCAGACAGTTGCCCTCGAAAGGTCTAAAAACAAAACTTAAAGCATGGCTGATTGAAAAATATTTTTTTGATAATAATTATTAAATTCGACATTAACCTTATGGCTAGTTGGAGGACTTAATTTTATTGTATTATTGCGATTTATAGCCTATTATTATTTTTCATGCCGTAAAAATTTTTTTCATGCCAAAATAATGGCGAAACATGTATGATCTATTCCAATAGTACTACTATCTTATATGTACCGTGTAATTTCATTTCCTAATTATAGCAAGTATTAGGATAATACTATAAATCCACATCAATAGCGCAATGCCATCGTTTTAAATCATTAGATTATTCAAATGGGTAATCTATTGATCAGTGGTCGATCATGCAATCTGGACTTTACAAGTATTAGAATAAATAATAAAGAAAATAAAAATAAATTTCACTTTTATCTTTTTTATTTATAAAAAAGGAGCTCGTAGCCTAGTTGCGAGCACGGTCCGAAAGTGATCGTGCAGGTTAAGCGACGTTGGCGCGGTCGGTACCTGGATGGGTGACCGCTAGTGGTATATTTCATCTGAGTTCCTCCGTCCTCGGAGAGCACGTTAAGCAGTCGGTCCCGGTTGTTGTCGTTCGACAGCAGTCGTTAAGCCATGTCATAGGCCTACGGGCGGCCTGAACAACTCTGACAAATAGGTTGGCCTCTAACCATACGATAAGCAAGCAACTTTTATCTTAAAAAACAAATAAATTTAATATTGTAGGTAGGTGTTAAAACATTTTTAATTGTGGAGATATATAGAGAAGGTCAAGTAGAGCGTACAATTATTCAATATTCATTAATTTCAGTAATGATCATATATTATGTATTACCATTACGTAATTATTTATCACTGTTTCCATAACCTTTTCGTTATCTCACGAAATATATTATAGTGAAATCTGTTGTATGTTTCCATTAAGTGATGTACTTACTAAAGAGTGAGATTTAAGTTTTATAACGATATGTGCTGCTAGCAGCCTTAGTTGTTTATTTTTCTTTTCTCGCAGATGTAACAAATGATATAAGTATTGTGTCTATCACGTACGGGAAGACCACGTGTCGCACTCGACTTCGATTCGTGTTGCAAAATAACACTCGTAGTGTCAGTTTGACCTTTCCTGCACTAGTTAGATAATCTACTACTTATTTCAAAACCTAGTCCTTTAAAAAAATTTAATTTTAATGAACAGTAAATTCGTCATAGGAGTTACCTAACCGGAACAGTGGAGTTTTAGGTTCAATTCTGGGTACTAGTGAAATTGTATGTAACTACCCAAATTGTAAGATATTCTGGCCGGGTCTGTATCTCAGTTGTCTGATGTCTCTGGGTTTATTTCAAAATAATTAATTTAATTTATTTATTAGGTAAACACAACAGATTACAACCATAGAAATTACAGAAAAATCAATATAAAGTTATGAGCTAGGTCGTAACCCTTAACGTGTAAACACAGCATGGTTAGGTAGTTGTACAAAATTGAGTTGGGAAAGCAAAAAATACTATTGAATGTAATGATTAAAAAATAACTATTGAAAAATTAAAATAATAAAGTAAAGATTATAAAGTAGGTGCGTGGATAGCTCACTTGAGGACATCCTCAACCCGTCTTTTAAAAACTAATGTCCTAGGATCGAATAAGTCTAACGATGGCTTATTGTTGCTGTTCGAAGAGATTTCGTTAAACAATCTACACATTCGCACAATAGGGTTATAAAACGATGTGTTGTTCTTAAAAACATTCAAAACAAATGTTTTAGGATTGCGAAGTTTAAAGTTTAAATTCTAGAATGAACCGTATATAAATATACGAATGTATTGCGAGATGGAGTTCTTTGCACATTTTTTACATAATGAACATGAAAACCAAAAAAAACAGTCTTAAGTGATTAATAAATAAGAAAATTGACTGTCAATTGTACGAACGTTACTTACCAAAGTAACAGTTTCATTTAAATTCATGATCGCTTCATGAAGAGCGAAGCATGAAAGAAAGGTATCATTATGAAACTTACTTACTTACTCCGCTGGCGCAGCGACCCGAAGTGGATCTTGGCCTCCGATACCAAAGAGCGCCATCGCTCTCTCTCCTGCGCAGTCTCGAGCCAGTCAGGCGCCCGGAGCTCCCGCAGATCCTTCTCCACTTCATCGCGCCAGCGGTACCTGGGACGTCCGACCGGACGTCGTCCGTTAGGGCGTCCCACATACGCTCGTTTAACTGCCCGATCCTCCCCCATCCTAGTGATGTGTCCGAGCCATCGGAGTCGAGCCGCTTTCGTCTCTCCTATAATGTTCGGCTCGTTCACCATCTCTTCTATCTCCCTATTCTTTCTCATCCTCCACCCTCCATCTTCCCTCTTGGCTGGTCCCAGAATCTTCCTCAATATCCTCCTCTCGGTCACCAAGAGTCTGTTTTCTTCCTTTAAGGTTAGTGTCCAAATCTCGCATCCATACATCAAGATCGGTCTAATGACAGTTTTGTAGATCCGGATCTTGGTATTTCTGCTCAGTAACTTGGACACCAGAGCCTTGTGCAGGGCTGATCTTAAGGCGTTTTGAGTTCGGATATTGATTTCCTCTTCTCTTGTGTTGGTATCGGTTACTGTACATCCAAGGTATTTGAAAAATGCTATCATTAAGAAAGCCTTAACATTATTTATTTTGACATTTATTGCACCTCAAGGTAACTCTGACTTACCTTATCCTGAATTTCAGATTGTCGTTCAACGTGACAATTAACTTAATGCCTATTCATACAGCATACATAATCCACAAAATAAATGTTGAATTTACAATAGAATAGAATTTAATCTCTTTAGGTTACTTCGCAGTTCTCATACAGCGTTAGCATTTCTGAAAAAGTACAAAGTCTATATACGCCACGTGTCTAAACTTAATAGGACTAAAACAATAAAAAGGACAAAGTTACTTTTAGACATGTCAAAATAATCCATGTAATATTAATAAGGCAGCACACCTATGGAACTCACTTCCTCGTCGAATTCGGCATTCGGAATCCCTGGCTTCGTTTAAAGCGAGTCTCACTCATCATTATTTGTCGTTGTAGTTGTGCATTTTATTTTTATTATTATGTATATTTACCTATATATTATTTACTATCTATTCATCAGCAGCCTATTCTAGTCCACTGCTGGACATAGGCCTCTCCCAGGGCGCGCCATTGAGCCCGATCTTCGGCTCTTCTCATCCAGTCGCTGCCAGCCACCTTGCGCAGATCGTCGCTCCATCTAGCAGGGACGCTCGTCCCACACTACGTTTGCCCAAACGCGGTCTCCACTCCAGAACTCGTCTACCCCAGCGGTTGTCGGTTCTGCGACAGACGTGACCGGCCCACTGCCACTTCAGCTCGCTAATCTTATGAGCTATGTCGATAACTTTTGTTCTATGCCCGATCTCCTCATTTCGGATTCGATCCAGCAGAGATACTCCGAGCATAGCTCTTACTATCTATTATATGTGTTTATTTATTATATATTTATTTATATTATGTATATCTATGCATTTAACTATTTTAGTATACCTACATAATTATTTATGTATATCATATTACTTTTATTTTACTAAATTTACTGTGTATTAAGTAATATTAACCTTTTTCATATCTTGACACAACACTGTCGCTAATCTCTTTAATGTCCAATTAACTTCAGAGGTTGCCTGGAAGATATCGCTTTAAGCGATAAGGCCGCCTTTGTACATTCCTGTAGTTTTTACTTTTCCTGTATTTGTGTACAATAAAGTGGTTCTATCTATCTATATAATAATCCAATTCAATTCAATTCATTTATTTATTGATTAACTATGAGTATACAAGATGTTGGTGTTTTATATAGTAACATATTATACATGTTTATACCTTGTCGGTATTGCAATATAACATATCAGTACCCATGCTATACGTAGATAAGATTCAAGTTAAAATACAAGTAAAAAAATTTAAATAGAACCATTAAATCTGTAATTTACGTCTCAGAATCTATAATTTACTTATTTCAAATATGTACTTAAATCTGATTAAATTTTACATTTTTGGTATCTAAATATTCAGTAAGTAATAACGTTTCTTCTGTAGCACTTTTTTTAAAATATTTTTTTTTTCTTTTTTCACTTTCTTTCTTTTTATACTATCTTTGGTATCTTTTAATAAGCGTGGGTAATTTATTATATATTTTTATCTCATCTCATCATGCTTAGTTTATAGCCTGGTGCGTGGTAATCATGCATAAATTTAAGACTTCGTGTAGTGGTTACTGCTTTTTTGGAGAAACTAGGGACTATCGTTCAGAATAGTCCCTAGTCTCTAGTTCTCAAAAGGAACAAGCCTCGTGCCTTTTAATCGCTACGAGTGGCGTAGGCCTTCGCTACGCAGAAAGTGAAAGTACAGCTACGAATCTCACTATTGCTACGCCAACCGTAAGAATTTGAGCTTGACCATTCGGAATTATTTCTTCCTCTTACACCATCGGACAATGTACGGGTGTAACAAAAATATAGAGTAGAAAGGTAGTTTTCAGTATTACTTTTTGAATTTCGCCAAAAAAATATATTTCTTATACAAACTGATCAACTGACTGGCACCACGTCGGAAATGTATAAAGATTCGATATTTTTTTCTCTAAATCAAAAGGTTTAAGTATAAAAATTGTTCAATTATATTTTTGTACCCCCCTTTTGTTACACCCGGAACAAAATTTTTATTATTTGAACAAGTATAAGGAAAAAAATATTTAAAATGATGAAGCTCTATACTTCAGATAATTAATGACCTCCATTTAATCACTAAATAATCAATCCATTGATGGTTGCGATGTACGCGCAGAATGTGCCTATGTCAAACAATTAATTAATGTTATTTTAAGTAACCTTTCCGTTATCTTGTTTTGTCGTGACATGTTCAGGAATCCGTATTTTAATCGTACATAACTCGTGTTATACTCTCGTGTTTATAAAATAGCCTCAAATCACAGAAATAACAGTGATAACGTTTAACGAAAAATTCCATAGTTAGGTTGAACTCTTGCATGCCTAAAAAGGAGATAACCACAGAAATCTGACTAGTAGCGCCCTCTTCTCTAGAATGATGATGTGAGCACTGACAGCGCGCTAAAGGATTTGGGTAATTCGTGTATAGATTCCATTTCAATGCCCGACTAATGTTTGAAAAGATGCTCACGTGGCATGCAGCGTTTCTATATAATCTACTTGATGAATTTCAAAATCCTTGTAGATAACTTACTTAGTATGGTACACCGAAAAATCATTCTTCACTTCAAACAGCACTCAAGAAATTGTTTACTTCAACCAAGTTAGGCTGGGACTATACGACGACGGTTCCAGCGCCCGCGCCGGTTCGGTTTGCTGCAGCCAATCACGACGCGAGACGAGTCGTGGACTTCAAGTGGGGGGAGAGCGGCAAACAGCAAGCGAGTCGTCACTCGCACCCTGAGGGGGAGAGTGGTGGAGTGCGGGCCTTGAGGCGAACCTCGTGCCCGGGTAGAATCTCGGAGTGGTCAGCATCTCCGGTAATTGGTGCCACTATGCAAAGCAGCCTTTATGGCTGGGGGAAGGGGGGGGGGGGGGGGGGGGGGGGGTCTGTCGTCTCATCGCCCCAACCTGTCGTCGCGGGGCGACTGGGGGCGCACTAACTGAGAGGAGAGGGAGAAAGAGCGGAACGGTTTTTTTTAATGAGCGGTTTGATTGGCTGCAGCGAACCGAACCGAACCGGGCGGCGCTGGAACCAGTGCATGTAGTCCGGCACTTATAGTGTCTAAAAAATAATAAATAAGTCGGTTTTTTTTAAACAACAAAAAAGTCCCGCCAAGTACATACTACTCGAACTTATTAAGGGTTCCATCCCCGTCCAATTTACCTGCATTGAATATCTTCCGTATATAATGTTCCAGGTTCCTATTTCTACTCAAGATGACTGCCGGAGTGACAGATAAAGGAGACAACGAAAAGGGAGATGGGAAAAATGATTCTATGTCGACCACGTTGGATGAGGCCATGCTGCTGACTGGTAAGATCTTCATGATATCACCATTATTCTTTTTAACTTAACTTATTGTGTAACGTACAAACTAAATACGAGCCAAAAAAGAGGTTGCGCGTCTTCCGAGGAATCCTCGCGCATTCTTGAGAATTCCCCTAGCGGTAAAGCGTATTTAGTTTGTATGTTACGCAATTGACATAAAGTTCATTATGCTATGTACAATTACGTTGCGTAAATTCGCTTCCATTCCATTCCGCGGCAATGTAAATTGAGCCTAAGTTCTTAATTATTATTTTTATTGAACACTAAACCTATATTATGAGCGTGGGTTCGTGGCTAGGACGTCGGACTCCCGTTTTTTCTTTCCTAACAAAGTTAAACGGTCCAAAAAGCTCGCGAAGTCTCTTGCTTTCACCATTATAATATTGACAGATAGATAGATTAATACTTTCTTGCACACAAGAAATTTACATAGGAAAGGAAACATAGAATAAGTGTACAAAAGCGGCCTTATCGCTCAGAGCGATCTCTTCCAGACAACTAATACTCATAATGATAGTGATTTTTCCATTTTCAATCATTGACAATAAGAAAGCGTGATATTTTTCATGACTAGTGATAAAAGATACAGATTGGAGTCAGTTTTATTTTGTTATAAAACGATCGAATTTGAATGGGGATCATTAAACGATCATTTTTTTTTAATTATAATTTATCTTTCGTTATTACATCGCTCTGCAATATCTGCAAACAAGTTATTAAGTAAAATATCTAATTGAAAATTCTATAGTCTAATCTTTTTTTTCAACTGGGTCAAAGGCTGCGGCACAAGCGTTGCCAGATCAAATCCACCTTTGGACCATTGTAGTACCACCGCTAATATAGGCCTTTGAGCTTAGTTGGAGTGGTTATAAAGAATATTTAAAAATATATTTAAAAAATCTTTCCTCTATAAAATGAAATGGACTTGACCTGTTACAATGTTGCCGCGTGCGTCACAATCGCGAATATTTTACAGTATTCTGACAGTACTATTGTCGCACGGGTTATTAAATCATTATCATCCGTAATCGTTGTCTTACGAAATAAATGGATCGATGCGTAGCCGGGTGACAGAAACCCACGCACGTTGTTGCAAAAAATATAAAGGTTTTGAAATTCACACAGTCATTCTCAAAGTCGGTCATTGAAATGTCAAAAGTAACTTGTCCAAATTATATGCGCATTTGCCCAAATCCTTGGTTTGCATTAACAGGTTCACATTCATCATTCTAGAGAGGAAGGAGCTACTATACCATGATCCTTTTGAAGTTTGTTTGACGTATCATATAGGGATGTTTATTCGGTGCTCGAATCATTACCGATCCGATTCTTTAAAAGATCGTTAACTAAACTAACTATTCGATTAATTGATATCCAATGCAATTTGTTAAAAAACCTGTTTATTATCGATTTCATTGATTCAATCTCTAGACGATTCGACGCTAGTATGTAACTGTGCAGAGAAAAATATATAGTAACAATCTTATTTCAAACGATATACATGAAATTATCTATTAATAAATAATAATTTGAATATAAAAATAGCATAACTTAACTTCCCACACTCACACACCCACTCACCCTACACTACATATGCACACTTACATCATTACACACTCCCACACAACCTAACACACCCCACCCATACTCACTCTTACCATTATCTTTACTAAATTCCTTTATGATTAAATTTTCCAAATTCCTTTTAGGTTAAGATTTGTAATTTGCTTGCACAGAAAGTGCGACGGAATCCCGACTTACAAGATACAGGTTTTCGACCTAGTTTGTAAGTCGGGGGTCCTTTTTTGTGCCCTGTATAAGTAAATAAACTTTTCATATTATTATTTTTTCATATTTATGTCCGGTAGCGAAATTTAAGTAAGTAAAGTAAAGTTGTTATTTTGGCATTATTCGCAAAACGCGGCACGTTTACGTTGTATGGCATCCATCAAAAGGATTATCGTAGTTTGGAAGAGGTATAGTTCGATTTCAGGGCAAAACACAAACAAACTGCACGTGGATGACCACTGTATTCACCAATAAATTACATATATCAAGTACACTAATACCCATAAAAGCAATTGCCTTTGAGCTAAATGCTCTGCGCGCCAGCATAGTCGAGGGTATTTTTTATCAGAGCAATTAACGCCAATCAACATGATACAGCGTATGGGTTTTTGATGACTGATTTAATCTGAGTTTAATAGACTAGTTAACCCAGTCTACAATGGTATGTAGATACTATAAGATTAATTAATTAAGCCATCCAATAGCTATCAAAACATAATCTCTCTATCATCGGCTCTATCTGAGTCTTCTATCGCGTATATAATTTGGAGTGCTCTTCAGAACTATTTGACTTGGTGCCGTCGTCTACTTTCTTGAATCGCATCACTCGTCGGCGGCTCAATTTTCACCCGCACTTTCTGAAGCCTTGGGTGTCTACCACGACCCGTTTTACACGAACGTTTCTGCCACGCACCCGACGTTTACCCGCAGCGCTACGACATGGTTTCATGTATGATCAGATAATATACATTTTTAAGACCAATTGTAACACATGAAAAGCAATAAATGGTATGAGTATGAGTATGGGATGCTTCAAAACGAACGTAAAAAAAGTCCTCTCCCTCCACGGCCGGCAACACACAAGCAATACCCCTGGTATTGCACGTGTCTCTAGGCGACGGTGACTACTTACCATCAGGTGTCCCGTCTGCCTGTTTGTCATAGACAATTTATATTTTTTTTAATTCCAAAATATCGTGAAGAAAGTTTGTTTATTTATTTATTTACACTTTATTGTACAACAATATACTTAATAAAAACAATTAAAATGAGACATTGTACAAAGGGGTAACTAAACGAAAAACGTGAACGTTCTAAAATTTTGTTCGTTCTAACTTTTAAATGTTCTTAAATTTAGGTACTAATATATGGCGGACGGACGATGAAACGACAGCAATATAGGGTCCTATTTTATTAGCGGCAAATATTTCTAGGGTGTCATCTATAGGTTATTATAACAATAATGAGAGGGCACAAAAAAATTTTTACGTACCTATAAAGTTTACGACAAAAACGACAAAATTGTTTGTTTGTAAATTCTACAAAGGAATGAATTTTGCTATTCTAATACTGAAATAGAACTAATTTACAACGCTGTGTAAATCATCTGTCAAGATGTACAAGGCAAACACCAACAATACTGAAATAAGAAGTATGAATGAAACGAGTTTCATTCATAACGACTTGGATGAGTTTATGCCACCAAGGCGCTAAATAATGGGGTTTATTTTTCTTTAGTATGGAAAATTTTCATACAACTGGGTTTATTTTTCGTGTAAAGTGGTACAAATGACCAGCACATACCCCCCTCCAAATCATCATCATCATCATCAGCCTATTAATGTCCCCAATGTTGGAGCACAGACCTCCCCTTGCACAAGAGGGTACGGGCCATGATCAACTGAGCGGGCCCAGTACTGATTGGTGGATTTCGCACGCCTTCGGAAACTTTTAATTTCCTCAGACATGCAGGTTTCCTCTCGATGTTTATGCCCTTCCAAATATTTGCTACTAATAAAACAGGACCTATCTCCTAAAAAAGACCTATCCGTAAATTAACGGTTTCAAAGTTACAAGTATTAAAACACGTGTCCGATCGCACTTCTGGTTATCTATTATGTTATCTGTTGTTAGTAGCACAATAATAAGATCGTGAGTGATCGTGATCTAGCTAGACCAATGATCATGAATAAGCAACACATCTGCGTATTTCATCAGCTGTTATTATGCTCAACCACAAAATATAAAGATACAGAAGGTCCGCTCCGGGTGTCCGCGTGGTTAATATAATCACCTATCACTCGACCGTAGCGCAACGACACCCAGAAGATCGATTCCATTAAATACAACGTAACTAAATAGAATCTAAACTGCATCGTTATGACGTGTTTCGTATGCTACTATCCACTAACGATCCAATTTCAGTTAAGTTCCGATCGAGTCAACGATCGATCGAACAGTAACGTATTTCTTCATTCTAATAAAACGCTTAGTTTATACTGAATCGTAGTTGAACGGTAACAAAACGCTTCAACGGTCAAATATAACGATCGAACATAAGTTTCTCCCGAGGTACTTTTGCCGGATCGATAGTAAATCAAAAGGTGGCAGTGGTAAAGTTATTCGTCAGCAGAATGCGATTTGGTGTCCAAATAGAATTGAAACGAAATTGAAATTGGATATTATCTATTTCTGCCGTGAACCAGAAATGCTTGCATTTCTGTGTTTCGGTTTGAAGGGTAAGAGAGGCAGCATAATTTCCGGCACATGAGGCAATCCATCTTAGTCCTCAAGGTTAGCAGCGCATCAAAATCCCTTTAATATTAATACAGTGAGGTGAGACGACTATGGGCGACGGTGACCACTTAACATCAGGTGGCCTGTTTGCTCGTCTGCTCTCCTTATTAATTTTTTTTAATGCCTACCGATCGATTGCGCCACAACCCGTGTTAAACGCGCCTGAGTTTGTCTAATTCGATTTGAGATCTCTTGTACGCAGTGTCTGCGTGTGCATAGGCCATATATCGCGCGTTTGTCTTGAGCGGGCCTTCTGTATCTTTATATTTTGTGACTCAACCTACTCATGTCATTACCGTTTTATACAGTTATCTATAATTATTAATAATGATACACAAAGTACTGACTCACAAAGAACTCACTGAATTCGAATCGTTATTATAAGTTGGTCTGAGACAGAGGATTCCCAGATTAGTTAAAATTGATATGCGAATTGGTGCATTTTGTTTTCAAGTTCACTGATATTTAAGCAAGCACCTCGATCGTGATCCTGTGGTGATCACAATATGGTATTTGACTTTTAAAAACTATTGCTTCAATCAACTTACATGGACATTCTGAAGATGGATCTGAAATCCGTTTATCGATATCTCAACTAACATCGGCTATGGTTAAAGTTAGCAGTGGGGGGATGTCTGTCCCCTTCTAGCAAAACAGTCCTTATTATGTAACCAAGGACCTGCTTGTATGGCGCTACATAGCAGTGACGTCACAATTATCTATTGCTGTATCTTTCTAACATCTGAATTTTCATTGCCTATGTAGCTACGAGTATTTTATTTTTCAGCGGATTTTAATTCTGTTTTCACATTTGACCATCAATTTATGTCTATTTTCTTATTTTTATGAAATGCATATAATATTTGATACTTGTCAAATACTATGTATATAAATATTTGAGAGAACTGCATCTCTACATCTCTTCTACTACCATCAGGACTTACTATTGACTACTTACCATCAGGTGGCCCGTCTGCCTGTTTGTCGTAGCCAATTTATATTAAAAAAACATCTCTTCTTTCCGATCGCACATTATGAATTCAATACCCTCGCGCTACATTTCTATGGACTCTCTCCTCCGTAAATCTCAATTTAGCTAAACTCAAAACTCGAAAAATGTAACATTTTTCTTTTTGTTATATTTATTATCTCCATTTTTCTTCTCTTTCTTACATATTTGCAGGTTGAAATAAGTATTATATTTCTGTATATATTATAGTATTTACGTAATATTATTACTACTGCATTGCAGCTTGCAAGGGTTTGCATTCTTTAAAATCAAATCAAATCAAATCAAAATACTTTATTTGTCAGAATACTGTATAGAAAGTAAACGATCTTAAAAATATATGAAAGTCAAAGTATTCAGCCTGTTAAAAGGCGTACAAAATGTCAGGTACCTACAAAGAATATAAATTAAAATAATGTCAATTTTAATTTTTATTATTGTTTTTTATTTATTTGAGGGTAGTATCTATTTCATACGCCATTTGCACCCGTATATTATGTATCACATGATTTTACCATTACCTGAAGGTTGTCTGGAAGATAGATAGATAGAAACACTTTATTGTACACAAAATCAGGAAAAGTAAAAACTACAGGAATAATAGCACGAGATGTACAAAGGCTTAAAGCGATCTCTTCTAGGCAACCTCTGAAGTTAATTGGACATTAAAGAGATTAGCGACAGATATCTCTTAAAGCGATAAGGCCGCCTTCTGCATATTATATTGTACCTCTCTTTATGTTGTATGTTTTGTTTTTGTCCCGGGTGTGCAATAAAGTATATTTGTATTGTATTGAATTGTACTTCCAATCCAATGCCAATTAATACAATTATATATCGTCCATAGAGTTTAATTACATAATACATAGATATGTATAACTTTGCCCGCGGTCTAGTTTTGTCTTTCTGATAAGGTGTGACCCGCTGGCCTATTAAAATCAATAACTAGTCCATTAAAATCTAATGCAATAATAAATTAATATTTCTAAAGTGTAATGATTACAATATAAACATTGTATATCTGCAACACCCAAGGAGGTTGTTGATGAAGGTAATATGACAGTGCACAGTCAGCCTGGGGTACAATACAACCTACTTATTTCTGTCGCAAAGCAGCAATGCTTGCATTGCAATTTCGGTTTGGAGAGCCAGCGTAATAACCGATACATGAGGCACTACATCGAAGTCCTCAAGGTTATTGTCATCATCATCATCAGCAGCCTATTCTAGTCCACTGCTGGACATAGGCCTCTCCCAGGGCGCGCCATTGAGCCCGATCTTCGGCTCTTCTCATCCAGTCGCTGCCAGCCACCTTGCGCAGATCGTCGCTCCATCTAGCAGGGGGGCGTCCCACACTACGTTTGCCCAAACGCGGTCTCCACTCCAGAACTCGTCTACCCCAGCGGTTGTCGGTTCTGCGACAGACGTGACCGGCCCACTGCCACTTCAGCTTGCTAATCTTATGAGCTATGTCGATAACTTTTGTTCTATGCCGGATCTCCTCATTTCGGATTCGATCCAGCAGAGATACTCCGAGCATAGCTCTTTCCATAGCACGCTGAGCGACTTTCAATTTGTGAACCAGTCGCACCGTCAGTGTCCACGTTTCGGCTCCGTAGGTCATTACTGGTAGGACGCACTGGTTAAAGACTCTTGTCTTTAGACATTGAGGTATGGGCGACGAGAAGATGTGACGTAACTTCCGAAATGCTGCCCAACCCAGCTGAATTCTTCTGTCGGCTTCTTTCTCGAAGTTGTTTCTACCTAATTGCACAGTCTGCCCGAGGTAGACGTATTGTTGCACAACTTCGAGGGCCGTACCGTCGACGATAATCGGTCCCGGAACGACATGGTCATTGAACATGACCTTAGTCTTGTCCAAGTTCATCCCGAGACCGACACGTCGTGAAGCAGCATTGAGATTGTCCAGCATTTCTTGAAGGTCCTGCAGCGACTCCGCCATTACGACTATATCATCGGCAAAACGTAGGTGTGAGATGTACTCGCCGTTTATATTGATGCCGTGTCCTTTCCAGTCCAGGGTCTTAAAGACATCCTCCAATGCGTTCGTGAACAGTTTCGGAGATATAACATCTCCCTGTCTTACTCCTCTGCGCAATTGGATGGGTCCTGTTTGCTGGTTCTGTACTTGGACAGACATCGTCGCGGCGTCATACAGACATCTCAACACTTCGATGTATCGCCAGTCGACTTGGCAACGCTGCAAGGACTCCAGAACAGCCCAGGTTTCGACGGAGTCAAAGGCTTTCTCATAGTCCACAAATGCAAGACACAGGGGCTGATTATATTCTTCACTTTTTTGTATAATCTGCCGCACAGTGTGGATGTGGTCTATGGTGCCAAAGCCTCCCCGAAATCCGGCCTGTTCCGGAGGTTGGAAGTCGTCTAATCTCCGCGCAAGACGATTCGTGATGACTCTCGAAAACAGCTTATATACGTGGCTCAGGAGCGAGATGGGTCTGTAGTTTTTGAGCAGAGTTTTGTCTCCTTTTTTGAAGAACAAAACTACAATGCTCCTGTTCCACGCCTCCGGAGTTCTCCCACTGTGTAGGACGGAGTTGAAGAGCTTCTGAAGTTCCCTCAGTACAGGGATTCCTCCTGCCTTAAGGAGCTCCGAAGTGACACCGTCCTCACCAGGGGCTTTTCCATTCTTAAGCTGTTTGAGAGCCAGCTCGAGCTCGTCTAGGCTAAAATCTGGCAGTTCATCGGTATAGTGCCGGGTTAACGTGGCTCTAGGATCTTCGATTGTCGGATCAGGGCGCGGAGCATGAGCAGCATACAGTCGGCCATAGAAGTCTTCGATCTCGGCGAGTATCTCTGGCTTGGAGGTGACGGTTCTGCCACTAGAAATTTTGAGCTTCGTCAGGTGGCTTCTCCCGAGTTGCTGAACGAACACTTTTGACCCCCTATTCTTCTCGATCGCCTCTTTTATGAGACGTGTATTGAAGCTTCGGAGGTCGCGTCGTGTCAGCTTCCTTATTCTCTTATTGAGTGCTCGTTGTTCTGACGATGTGGCTTTTGTGCTTTCGCGTCTTTCCCTCATAAGTGCCAGAGTCCCGTCCGAGAGTTTCGACTTCGTGCCTGTGCGCTGCAACCGACAAAACCTTACTCCTTCATCCCTAATAGTCCTCACCACGTTTTGGAAATTCTCGTCAACGTTATTTGTGGTTTCCAAGGCATCGAATCGGTTTTTCAGTTCTAGCTGAAACCGGTCGGAGCCTACCACGGCCTGGTGCAGAGTAGGTCGGAGCGTGGGCTTCATTAGACGGCGTCTCTCCAGCTGGAAGTCAATATTCAGAGTGCCTCGGACCAGTCGGTGATCACTACCGGTTTTGAACCTGTTGATCACTGAGACATCTCTGAATATGTGCTTCTTATCCGTCATAATGAAGTCGATCTCATTTTTCGTCACAGTATCGGGGCTTTGCCAAGTCCACTTCCTATGGGGTCCCTTCTTAAAGAAAGAATTCATTAAGAAAAGGCCCTCCATCTCCAGGAAGTTAACAAGCATTTGCCCCCTGTGGTTTCTGCCGCCAAAGCCGTATGGCCCAACCCTCGATTCGCTGCAAGTCCGTACTCCCACTTTCGCGTTGAAGTCCCCCATGACAACATTGAAGTGTGCCTTACTGGTGTTGTTTAGGGCTTTGGCTATGTCTTCATACATAGCCTCCACTTCATCATCCGAGTGTGTCGAGGTCGGTGCGTAAACTTGTACAACTTTGAGAGAATATCTCTCGGTTAACTTAAGGACAAGATACGCTACCCTTGTCGACACACTGGAGACCTCAACAACATTGTCTATGAGGGACCTATTGACGAGAAACCCGACACCCCCCTGGGAAAGTTGGTCTCCCTCTCGGAAGTAGAGTAGATGGCCCGATTCAAGGGTTAATGTGTCCTCCCCCTCTCTTCGGACCTCACATAACCCCAGAACGTGCCATCGTATCTTCTCCAACTCTACTTCGAGCTGCGCAATGTGCTCGTCCAGCCGTAGACTTCGTAAGGTTATTGTAACGCATCGAAAACCCTCCTAATAACATTAATAACTGATGTAATGAGGGTGCAGGATCGGTCTTCAGAGAAACCCAATGTCTATAATTATATTTCGTTTATTTTATTTTTACTGATACAGAAAACACAGCCGCCATACTTGGTGACGTAATAAGAGAGAGCGAGACAAACAAATTGACTCTGTATCATTACCATAGACAACAATAACATTGACACTGACATTCCTCCTTATAGTCAAGGAATTTTTGGACGATAAACGATAATTGACTGCTGATTGTATATTTATATTTTAATTGGATTATTATTAACATTTTGTAAATTTAATATTATTGACATTGTATAGATTTTAATGACATTCTCTTTATCTTTTCTGTTTTCTTCTCAAAATCTGTACAAACATTATTAACCTGTGAATTCGGTGTATATGCCTGTAAAGGTAAAGTTTAGTGTGACATGTTTATGCAACTATATCTGCAATATTTGTAATTCTTACATAAACTTTTACACAATAAATCTTAATCTTATCTTATCTAATAATTCTTCTATAGTCTAGGTTGCCTGGAAGAGATCACTCTGAGCAATAAGGCCGCCTTTGTACACTTATTCTATGTTTCCTTTCCTATGTTAATTTCTCGTGTGCAATAAAGTATTAATCTATATATCTAACATTGTTGTGAGGTAAGAAACTGTATTATCTAGAATAGTACGAATAGCGAATTTGAATTTCAATTCAAATTCTCCAACTGCTCATAATTATGCCTGTCGACTACAATAAAAAAATACGCTAATTCATTCGGATTAATTTTTTAATTAGGTATCACTTTAGGAAAACCCCTCATAAAGAAGGAAGACGGAAGACACCATAAAACTTCTTCCAACATTGCTCTAAGCCTACATGATACAGTTAATAAAGTAGCAAAGATCATTAAAGCTATATTAATATAATAAGGTCCTTACATTAAAGTAGCAAACATTATGATGGGGAAATCCAGAAAGACAAACGAAATCTCCAAGCTCAGATGTAACGATGATAAATAATGATATTATGATAAATAATGTAATTATATTGGGATAATGATAAAAGCAATGGAAGTTGCGTCATGTTAGCCCACCTCGCTAACAGCGATTAATGATGTTGACTCTGCCGTAGGTTAAATTATGGGAGTTATATATTTTTGGATAAAAAATATATAGAATAGAAGATAAGATCATTAAAATTAAATCGTTCTTTATATAGATTAAGAGATCTGTTATTATATGCATAAAGATTATAATATATTTGCAGTCACATTACGGCAGTCTAAAAAAATATCAGTCATGGATTTTTCTGTGCATGGTGACATTGCAAACATTAATAATAATAGTGACATTGGGTTACACAGAAGCTCGTATAAAAATATAGCACAATATAGGGAGCTATGTAATTAGATGTAAACATTCTAAGGGGGGTATGTGGTGGTTATACTACTTCCATACTAGGTACTTCCTCTTAAATTAAGAGCCAGGCTCTTGTCGGTAAACGTAGGTACAAGTATATAAAATTTCCTTGATTACTTCACATCAAAAATTTTATTTTTTCCGAATTTGGGTTTAGTAGTAAATTAAAAAAAAATTAAAAAAAATTGGTCCTTAAAAATTCATTCGAACCGTCTAACTCAGCCTTTCCCAAAGTGGGCGATAACGCCCCCTTGTGGGCGCTGCAGGCCTAAAGTGGGGCGGTAAGAGACCCAGAAAAAAAATGGGGGCGTTGTGTAGAGGCTTGGGGGGTGATTTGTAATTTCATTTAGCTAAGAGGCCTCTTAGACACCGACTGCATGAGCTCTCGACTCTCAACTACAACTTGTGAACATCAACTAATATTAGTTAAGAGATTGCGTTTCAATAATCATTCTCATTGGCAGGTGTAGCCCGTAAGAGTTAACTTGAGACCTGAGCGCCGTTGTGTATTACCGACTGCGCTCAGGTTTCAAGTTAACTCTTGCGAATTATAGTAAAAGTCTCGTTTAGAAAAAATGTTTAATCTCCGCTAATATAGCTCACAATAATTAATTAATTTAATTTGAAGTTGATTTTTTATTTTAAATACGAATATTTTGGGCTGAGACATTTTAAATTACGACATTTTGATTTTGGACATTGTGATATGTACCTACCCATTAAATAGCAGTGCTACAACATCGATATCTAGAAAAGTCGATTAAAAGCAGCATTCGATCCCTACCAAATTTTAGATCGTGCCCGACAACTTCTAGCTCTAATAGGAATAAATCAATTTTTCGTACCAAAAATCGACATCGCTTTACATTGACGCTTTGAATAGGAAAATTATGTTCAGTATGTAGGTACTCGTAAATAAAACGTAGAAAATTGTCAGTGTAGGTACTGAAGTGAAAGTGTAGGTACGTGAGTGAAGTAGGTTTTAATGCCCTTTTACAGCAGCTAGTAGTGTGTAATTGTTCCTTGACGTATCTAAGCGTAACTTTGTTACAAAAAAAATGAAAAAAAAAACCATTTACGGGGCAGATACATAAAAGGATAAAAATCCCGTGACAGAAAAAAAGACTCGACACAAGGCAATCATTTCTCTACCGCACAGAAAGTTCAAAAGGAAAGAAATACTATCAATACTACCTATCTTCAATTAAATTTATTTGTGTCGTATCTTTGTCCTCTTGGACAGGTTTTGGCCAGCCATCGGTCACGGTCCAACAGAATACCAGCGCTGGAGGCATTCTTGTCTGCAGCAATAAGCTGAGTTGAGGCACTTTTCACAACAACAGCAGACCATCAAACATGATTTAGATATGTTTACCTTTGACTACATAATTATTTTATTATAATTATAACTGTTTCGGTCATTGCTGTGTGTGAAATAAACGTATTACTTACTTACTTTTTACTTTTGTTTTTTAAACCCGGGGCAAAGATTTTGAAATTCAGCCGCCACTTTAATGTCTGGTCTGATTTCTGTGGCTCAGGGCTACATTGATCAGAGTGTTTACTGTATCAGTGTGTTATCTACTGTATCAATTGGACCAGTTTACCAAATCGTCCAGTCTCAAAATGTTCAGTGTCCGATTTTATTTATTAAGGCACACAAAACGGATGGATAGAAGTTAAGATTGAGATCCAAAATATGTATGTCTAAAATGTATATTTGGCTAAATCCCTATAAATAGGTAGGTATACTCACACTTACAAACGAGAATCAAAACGTAATTGCAATTAACTCATTGCACGAAACCTCCCCAGACATCATTTTACGAGACATTTAACCAGAGACAGTGCCATGCCATAACTCAGCCCTCCACATTCCAGGGTTCGGAGTGTACAACATCCTGCACATGCTGCTCAACGGCGTGATCCTCCTGGGGGTCATCATGCAGAGCTTGGCCCTCGGATACGTGCTGCCGGCCGCGCAGTGCGACCTGGACCTCACGCTGCAGCAGCAGGGCTTGCTGGCTGCTATCCCGTTCTTGGGTAAGCTGGTAAATTTCCTCCTCCTCCTCAAGTAGCTTTAACATTACTTTACGAAAAATTTCGAAAATATGATAGGCATGGTTTCGAACACAAACCTCTCGCATGGGAGTTCGGCGCGTAATATCCTAGCCCTATTTGATTAAATTTTCTGTGATACCATTCCTTCGTGGTCGCTCTCCTTATTTGGCTAGACCTTTGCAATCTATTCTTATAATTCTGTTCTTATTCTTTCCAGCAATAATCCTGATGTCGTACATCTGGGGCTACCTGGGCGACACGCGAGGCAGGAAACCCGTCATGCTGTACACCATGGTCATCTCTGCTGTGTTCTCAGTCTTCACCAGCTTCGCTCCTGATGTTATCTCCTTTGCTGTTCTGCAGTTTCTCTCTGCTGTCTTGTAAGTATTGCGAATCTACGAGGGTCTTCTGAACAGATTCCGACCTTGGCAATACGATCATATATCCTAAAGCTCTTAGTCCTGCCCCCCACCCTCCCTCCTATTATATTTGGCTACCACAGTAATTCGTTGCGAACCCTTTAATATGAGTAGACTCCCAAAATGTCAGTTTCCTATCAAAATTAACAAGATCCTAATAAGCTTTTTTTAAGAAACAGACACTGATAAATTATCATAATAATTTCAGCATGTCAGGACCAACAGCTATTGTGTACACCTACCTCGGGGAGTTCAACAACCTTCGCCACCGAGACAAGATGGTGGCCTTTGGATCGTCTTTCGTCGGGATCGGCACTGTGATCTTACCTGGTAAGTGCCTTCCATATACTGGATCAAAGAATATAATAACACTCTTTATTGCACAGAACTTTACTGCACATTGAAGTTGTAATTCGATTTTGGTGGTCTTATCGCTAAGAGCGATCTCTACCTGACAAACTTTGGGTAAAATAAAGAAGATGTTAAGAAGAGACAAAATGGCTCATAGGATACTGAGACGCAACCGTCGCTTGGATCGAATCTACCTCTGGACCATTATCGTGAAGCATTCCAAACACAAACATTTTAGCTTAGTTGGAATAGTTAATTGCATAACGTTACCAGTATCATGGTTAAAAAAATCCTTCAAAAAGAAAAGAAACAGAGATCAGCTGACCCTTTACGAATAACTTTCTATTCGGTATTCCGAATAAACACTGAATAGAACCATTTCCAATGTTACAGCTGTGTCCTGGCTAATTCTTCCTCTGAACTTCGCTTACCCCATCGATTTCCTGAACATCGAGTACCGGCCATGGCGTCTGCTCATCATAGCCTGCGCCCTGCCATACATCTTTGGCGCTTTCTGCCTGTTCTTCTCTCCGGAAAGCCCTAAGTTCCTCAATGCCATGGGACAACAGGAAGAATGTCTCGAAGTGGTGAAGAAGATCTATGCTGTCAATAAAAGCATGCCAGCGGATGAGTTTCCTGTAAGTGAATTATGAGTGGCATTTTTGACGTAACACTGCAGCACAAGTTTTTGCATTAGGTATCTTCTTTTTCCATACAGTGCATTGTTTGTCAAATATTTTCTATTCTATTCTAAATAAATCTGATTAGCTGGCGACTGATGAGGATAATTATTTCTGCAGTGAACATTTTCAATCAGACCCGTCGGAATGGGCAGTGTCTGTATTACAATGACATTTTATTTTCATTTATCTAGAGCTATGGCGTAGAAAGGGAGGGATAGCATGTATTTTAATGAAGGCTCAACTTTAAGGATGTTTCGTGCGACTGACGGTTAATTTGCCACCTCTACTATGATGTATCATTATATCAAAATAGATGCTATCCTTTTCTATGCCATAGCTCTAGACAGAGATGACATACGAGACTTAGAAAGCTTTAGCAACGTTTCTTGCAACTCACGGTGACTTTGTCTGAACATGATTTCTGAAGGATACTAATACGACTAGGGACTTTCGCGTCGCAGAAAAATTCAAAACTCTTGTAACTATTACAGATACAATCTCTGATCGCTGACTCCAACACGCCTGACACCAATACCACTGAAAACAAGAAGAGAGGGACGGTTGCAGCAATATTAATCTCAATGAAGGAGCAGACAGTGCCTCTGTTCAAGTTACCATTGCTGCCTTGGACTTGCTTGACCTGTTTCGTGCAATTTGGAATATTTGCCACGTAAGTTCCTATATATTTTATTACAGATGGTATGGCTCTGTGCAGAATCAGTCTTGAGATATACTAACTTTTTACCTATGTCTTTATGAAAAGCAGCAATGCTTGCATTGCTGTGTTCCGGTTTGAAGGGTAAGAAAGACAGCGTTAGCACCGGCACATGAAACCTCCTCCTTTGAATGAGGCATTCCATCTAAGTCCTCAAGGATAGCAGTGCATCAAAATCGAAACTTTCTAATAACATAGTGAGGTGAGATGTAGCGAACCCTCGTTGATCCGAACATACACCTGCATGCGCATGCGACGGCCATTGTCAAAATCCTACTTTGGCTATGGCAATGATTTGGCTTCTGAACACATACAAGTAAATCCAGTTAGAATACAGACAAATAAGAGAGTATGTTTCTATTTCAGAACGAACGGATTTTACGTGTGGTTTCCAACCATCCTGAACTCTTTGGCCAATCACGGTGGGGGAGAGTCGAAGATCTGTGACGTCCTTGAGGCAGGCAAGCCAGCTGTTAATGGATCCACTGTAAGAATCTTTTTTTTTTTAGTTATTTTGCTATTCTCTTTCTTCATACTAATATACCAACTTGCTTTATCACAAGTTCACCTGAAGTACGGAGTATTATTTAATATTCTGTGTCTGAGGGTGGGTAGGCTATATACAGAATCAGTTTGCGGGAATCCCACCCTTTTTTGTACATTTCTACTGCAAAGCAGCGATGCTTGCCTTATGCTATGTTCCTTTGAAGGGTAAGATAAACAGCGTAGTTACCGGCACATGAGGCACTCCATCTGAACACTCAAGTTTAGCACCACATAAAAAAGTGAGCAGGTGTGAGGTGTGATGTCTATGATGGTGATCGTTTACCATCAGGTGGCCCGTTTGCTCATCTGCTCTTCTTTTTTGGAACTTATAGGCTGACCCATTGCTGGGCAAAGGCCTCACTCTCCTTTTTTTCACTGCTAAAATCATCCTCAATCAAATCTATCCACTAACATTACGATATTTCTCATTTCAGATCCTATGCGATGACACGATGAATACATTGACCTTTGAGCGTTCCATATACATCGGCTTGGTCTTCAGCTCCATGTATATCATTGTGGGGTTCCTCGTCGATATTGTGGGGAAGAAGCTCATCCTGATCGTCATTCTAGTGGCGACAGGGTTGTGTGGGATTGGAGCCCACTTAGCAGAGGACCAGCAGACCGCTGTGATTTTGTTCGCGGTGTTCCAGATGTGTGGAGCATGTATTGGGCTGATGAATGCTGTTACTGTCGAGTTGTTCCCTACTAAATTTAGGTGAGCCCAGTTTCGAAACGTCGGGAAATGTCAAAGTCGTTAAATGTCAAGACTCCAACTTAAGTTCAAGTCGCGATCTTAACATTTTCCGATCTGGATATTTTGTGACTTCTCTAGCTACCCACCCCCCTGGATCCATCTCTAATATAAACTAAGAAAATGCAGCGACTTCCTACCAATTTGACTGAAAATTCTTTCAGCTGCCATATTCTTCTTTAACAAATACGCTTTATTTTTATAACAGAGCGATGGCCCTCTGTCTGGCCATGATGATGGGTCGAGTGGGCTCCATGGTGGGCTCCAACCTGCTCGGACTGCTGCTCAACACCAACTGCGGGGTCAGCTTCTATCTCTTCGGAGGCATTATCGTTTGTAAGTAGTAATGACATTTCTTCTTCTTGTCGTGTGGTTAGTAGCAAACCTATTGTCAGTCGTTCAGGCCGCCCGTAGGCCTCTGATATGGCCTGGCGACGGGTATCGGACGATAGCGGAAAGGCAACTTACTCTCCGAGGCAGGTGAAAATGCCACTAACTTTATATAGAGCTTTCTTGATTTTGCCCCTCCCTGAAGCAAATCCTGGCTACGCCCTTGGCGGTCACCCATCCTAGTACTGACTGCGTCTAACGTTGCTTTACCTTTATGATCATTTTCGGACCATTCTCGCAACTACGAGCCCTTAACACTAATGACTCTAATAAATACAATAGGAACACAGATTACGAAGCACCGAAGCACAAATCCACACGCCAAAAATGGCAATATTAAGGTGGGTGCACCATGGAAGGCCACCATAAAACTAAACAGTATTATTCCTTTATTTACTGGACAAATAAACCAAACTAAGTATAAATAAAAATCTAAGAGAAAATGCCAGTATTATTATGTACTTGAAAACTTACGTTTTGCCGTGCGCGGGAATTAAAAAGTGAGGGATCGCAGTGCCATAATAGCTTCGCGAGAGACTCGGCGCCGCGTCTATGTCCTTGAGTTGGATTAATCTTTGTAGGAGTACAACGAATTCGCGATCACACGATAATAACTGCAATTTTTGAATAATCGGCTTTACATGGCTCACCCACCATGATAGAAATCCCCATATAAAACAGCGTCAATGTTGCCATTTTAGACTTGTTATTACAAAGATTGTTGCTTCGTGAAGTCTGCTTCCAAGTCCCTATTAATATTATTTTCTCTGCCTCTCGTCTCCTACTAAAATTTACTGTACGAATTTTAATCTTCACCTTGTCATTTCAGTGAACGGCATAGTCTGCGTGTTGCTCCCAGGAAAGTCGAGAAGCAACAAGAACAAGAAGACGACGGTAGAACCAACGCGGTGTCAGACCCACGAACCGGAATGAACCCTGAAAACCGGATCGTGGAACCGGATTCAACCAAATAGTTCCAGTTTACAGAGCAGAGAGATTGAGAAGTTTCAGAGGTTTTTACCGAGGTTTTAGATAGATTTATTCGTAGAAAATACTAACGATATTTTCTAACCCAGTTACCTACACCAATTGTAAATGATTTTTTGTATAAACCGGACCTCATAATTAGAAAGGATGAGTTTTTATATCCTCTGACCAGGAATATAAAAACCCTCGCCATATTGTAGATTTAAATTGTAGGTACAGTTGACCACAAGCTATAATATACCATCTGTCAAAAACCTTCGATTAAATCTCAACTTTATGCCTGCGCAATATGATACATTTCAGATTCTCAAATTTTGACGTTTGGGTAGGTTGACCTGTGGTATACTGTGCTATTATTTCATAGCGAACCCCATAACACGGAATAAAAAACTAGCAATGACGGGCATCATTGCTAGTTTTTGTCTTGACAGGTTTTTAAATTCCTGGTCAGGGTATAACCTTTACCTTTACTTACTTACTTAGAGCGTCGGTGGCACAGTGGCTAGGACACCGGACTCCCATGCGGGGGAGGTCCGGGTTCGAAACCATGCTGTGCCATGTACCAATGAGTTTTCGTATTTATGGAAGACTTACGTACATTCACCGACTGCTCAACGGTGAAGGAAAACATCGTGAGGAAACCTGCATACTTAGATTACCAGTGTGTAAAATGGGGTAGGCACAAAAGAACCTCAAGGGTCGAAGTCCCGCTGGGGTTATTCCCGGCCCCCATCATGAGATAAGATACTTACTTACTCACTCCGATGGCGCAGCGACCCGAAGTGAATATTAATCTTGATGTTCACTATTGAATGACTGAATTTTAATAATAAGTAGGGTAGGTAGTAAATCTTAGGGTATCGACGTAGGTAGATAATTTACGTTACGTACCACACAAATACTCCGTTCGGTGATGATGACTGAAAATACTTACTTTAGAAATTAAAAATTATTTAACACTAAACTGCTTTTTTTTAAACAACCTATTACTATTATTACTTGGGCCCTATGTCAAGAAGCAACAATCCTTGTGGTTTCAAGTCTAAGATTATGGCAACATTAATAGAATCCCATACAAAATAGCCCCAAAGTTGGCAATTTAGACAAGGATTATTTCTTCGTGAAATAGGGCCCTGGCGAACGTTTTTGAAATTCACCTATATGTATAGGGAGAGTTTCTCCCGCGCTTTTGTGGCATCCACGTCAGCTTTGTTTCGTTTTGTCTTGCAAATTGTTTTACAGTAGTGCTTTTCTAGTAAGAATGGTGTTTCTTGCTCGAAGAACTTCGACAAGATGTGAATAATGTGTAGGACAGTGAGTAAAGTCAAATAAGACGCTGCAGCCCGATCCGTACTTGGCTGGATTTTGGAGAACCATACTGCGTCCGGGACGCCTTCTTCTTTGGTTCGGATGGTGCAGAAGCGTGGAATATTCTCCCAGATAGCATTGAAATGTGTCACACCAGCATTTTAATGAAGACTTGAAAGAGTTGTTTACATCAGACATGGCAGTATGGGCTCAGTTTCCTTTGCCTTAAAAAAACAATTAGTCTTTCGAATTTATTTATGTTCTGTTTATTGTAGTAATAATAGTAATCTAATATTTATTTTAATAATTGTAAAAATGTATGTATGTATTTCAAATATAAACTTTGACTTTGAATGTCAAACAATCATATCAAAAACGTATTGCGACAGGGTTCCATCGAGTATAGCTTGATGTGTCTTCCACTGTACATTAGGAATCCTCAGGAATCGAACCCAAAACCCCTTGCACAGGTGACATTCACCAAGAAAATTGTCAACCTGTTGCTCTGCGCAGAATAGATGCGCACTAACTCAACCTTAAATACCAGCTGTATTTTCATGAAACGGTTTCACGAGGCCTCTGGCATTACGCCATGAAAACGGAAGAGGTTTCCGCCCGCCCTACAATGCGGAAATAGAAGCCTTCTACTTCCGGGAAACCCTGGAGGAAGGCAGGAAAATTTCAGAATTGTGGGCGGCGGTACCAGGCTCGCATAGTTTGTAGGAGCTGGCTAGACACACTAGAGAAGCGGCAATGTTGCGCGCATGCGCCCACCTATCGATTTTGTGCAACCCTCGCTGTATTGGGTCAGAGAGATAATAACGGTAGATATGGCATGACAAACCCGCCAAAAATTCATAATAATGAAGAACGGGTGTTTTTTGAGACTCCAAAATTAGCAGAAACCTACTACAGATAATAATGAATTTTCCAAGCAGCAGCATAACCATTTTATATGGGTTTATGGGTTGGCAAAACAACTAACAATCTACCAACAAATCCCCAACGATTGGCGAAAAGTATGCCAACCTCCTCCTCGCGTCGTAATCCTCAATGCTGAGGGTCGTGACCACCCTTAGGTATCACCTTCTGGCGGATGATCTTCCTCCATTTATTTCTGTCCCCGGCGGTGTGGATGGCATCGTGAATTGTAGAGTCAAGGGTGGTGCGGATTTGGTCGGACCAGCGCATCGGACTACGTCCTCGAGGCCTCTTCCCTTCCATTTTGCCAACACTCTAAATTAATAATTTAAGAAACCCCCGACGTACCATTGTGGAGACCCTTACTTTTCCTTGATCATAATCAAGTCCTCAGATTCCAGATGTGGGAAGGTCACCATGGTCATAAACATTTGAGCTCAAACTCGAACCACCTAACTGTTACCGTTCCAGAGATCCCATCATACTCCAATGTCCCAAGATACTCCAAAATCTTCGAACCACTGATCCAATTTTCATCTGACATGGCTAAGAACATTCAGCAGGTTAGACCTGCTTTGCCCTACACTTCGCCCTACGCGGAACTCGGCCTTCGGCCTCGTCATGGCTATCTTAAAATTCCTAGCTCCACATAATTTTCATTTATTTTTTGGCCGCCATTTTTAATTATTTTTTTCTTTATAACGTCTCAGGATTCGACAAAATTCTCTATGAAATAAGAAATAAAAAAACGGGTCCAAATCGGATCATCCGTTGTCAAGTTATGATGCCACAGACAAACAGACACGCCCTCCCTCGATCGGTTGGGGGTTATAAG
Source organism: Hofmannophila pseudospretella (assembly GCA_947369225.1). Classification (NCBI taxonomy): domain Eukaryota; kingdom Metazoa; phylum Arthropoda; class Insecta; order Lepidoptera; family Oecophoridae; genus Hofmannophila; species Hofmannophila pseudospretella. The sequence continues at coordinate 1,817,665 of OX376321.1, read as the reverse complement.
TGCTACTATTAGGGTAACTAGTGCGAGAATGGTCAAATTATCGCAACGAGTGTTGTTTTGCGACATGATAGGCGAGTATTGTGGATACACGAGTGCAATACGTGCTCTTCTCGCTCGTGATAGACACGATACTTTATGTATTAACAACAGTGAGAGTATTTTTTTTTCAGAAAAACTAAAAAATAATTGAATTCACTTTGTATCTTATGTTGCGATTTCCGTACTAGTTTCAGTCAATAAAAAGGCTAATTACCAAGCAGGTGTTTCATAAAGAAATCGATAATTTGATAACTTTCCGGCCGTCTGATTTAACTCTACCTGATGCTTGCAGCAAAGTAGGCTCTGTCAGAATATTTTTTTTGTAACTCTATGGTACCTAAAGAATGTCTTGCAGTCAGTATCCTGGATGTCTTATTCCCCTGGTACTTCAAATATCGCGGAAACTTGTCTGAAAGATCTCAAACGGTCTTCATCGAGGAAAACGTTGCCTAACTCCACCTTAATTGCCTTACCCTACCTTAGTAGGTTATTTATTATGGATCCTACGCTAATTGCCAAAAACGCAAATGACCAAAACACGTATCTTCTATTATCTTTCATGACAAAGGTAATTTCTGAAAAATAATGCTAAAAAAATCGAACTCAAAAATGTTACCCACCGAGAAATCACCATTTAGGTATCGTAATCTGTTTAATAAAACACGGTTCTTTGAAAACGTTTAGGGGTAAATTCGTCGAAACAATTAAGCTGTTATGAACATTACCCTCATTTGTTTTAAGGGTGAAGCGTCCGTGACGGATCCGCCATTTTAGTCAAAAATACCAGGGGAGCAGAAAGTCGAGGGAGCTCATCGATTTTCTTGCCGCGCGCCGTCTTTAAGACACCTTCCTATTTGCTCTAACGTTTTTGCTACACCTCTCTTCTTGTTGTCAGAGTTGTTCAGGCCAGCCGTAGACCTCCGACGTGGCCTAGCGACTGCGCTCTGCGGCACGGAGGGGCTCAGATGAAAATGTGCCTGTGTATTCGTTCACCCTGTTCGCAACTATGAATATAGGCTATGAGCACTTTAAGCTTTAGATCTTGCTCAACCCGAGGGAAACTAGCGACATTCCCGACAAATAATCCATTTTCGCTTTCTACTTCTTATTCTTTTACTATGAAAGAAAGAAAGAAAAAGAAAGATAAAACATTTATTCAACATTGCACACATTATTATACTTAAAACAATTTTGGATAAAATAAGATAAAAACAGTGCAATATTAAAAGGGCACATGCTCAGCATGTGCTGCGGTCCGACCGGTACGGCAGAACCGCAGCGCTGGTTTTCAGCTGTGCCCTGACGAAACGAAGGCATCGCGGGCGAAACGGCAGTCAGGGACTAAAACAAAAATATATTAAAAACATAAATAATAAAACTACAAATAAATAAATACCTAAAGATGAAATAGATAACAATTAAAACTGGAAAGAAAAGGGATAGAAATACATAGTGAGTGTCTGTACATTGTGCGGCTCGTCATTCCGATGGGAAGCGGATATGGTATGTGTTGTAGAAATAATATAAAAATATATACTTAAATTTTTTAAAATTAAATAAAAATAAAATACCTAATATAAAAAGTGTACTGTGTCTGATTTCTGGGCAGCGAGAACGTAGTTTTTAAGTTTTTTCTTAAACGTATCCACAGTTCGCACATCTCTTAAGGGCGGTGGAAGATTATTCCAGATCTTACATGCGGCGTATTTAAAGCTTCCCCTGAAAGCTGCGGTGGTGTAACGTGGATACATTAACAGATAAGATGAAGCACGAGTTTTATACCTGTTGGAGTCTCTTGACCATGGCAACTTATCGTAGAGGTACAATGGTTTTCTACTTTTAATCACGCCAAAAAGAAGAGTAGCCAGATGTATATAACGCCTCGACGCCATTTTTAATACATTGTGATTATTAAAATATTGTGTTACGTGGCTTCGAGGCGGTATGTCAAAACAGAAACGCGCGCACGCGTTCTGTACACGTTGTATTAGTCGCTCCGTTCTGGACAATAGGCGCGGGCCGTACACAGTGTCGCCATAGCTGAGCCTCGAGAGAACTAGCGAGTCGATAAGCTGCATACGTAGTGGAACGCTCAAATGATTGCGAACTCTATACAAAATTTTTAATCTGTAAAAACTGTTACGCACTATTTCAGAGATGTGGTTTTCAAAACGCAGGCCATCGTCCATTAATAGACCAAGATTATGAGCTTCCCAGACGCGTTCAATGGTATCCCCCATAACAATTATACTCGGGCGCTGCAAAGATATTTTATCTATTTGATTCCTTGAACCCAGAATCATGAATTTAGATTTAATCGGATTCAAAATAAGTGAGTTCTTATTAGACCATTCCACAATCCTACGGAGATCTTCATTAATACGTTTTACTGCTTGATGAACCTCATTAGGTTTGACTGGTATGTACAGCTGGAGATCATCGGCATATAAATGATATCTACAGTTGTGTATACATTTGACTATATCAGCGCTGTATAATATGAAAAGAAGCGGTCCCAAGATTGAGCCCTGGGGTACCCCTCTAAGAACGGGATACGAAGCAGACGAGTGACTGACACCATTAGCATCTCGCAACTCGACTACCTGAGCACGGTTACTGAGGTAACTATTAAACCATTCAATAGTAGAAATACTGAGACCGTAGTATGCCATCTTGGATAGAAGGAGAGAGATATTAATGGAGTCGAAAGCTCTTGAAAAATCCAGTAGAACCAGGATTGTTCCCATCCCTGCGTTTTGAGCCTCAAGAATATTATCAGTGACATCCAACAAAGCAGTTGCGGTGCTACGATTTTTACGAAATCCGGATTGCAAGTCGGGAAGAATGTCATTTGATTCTAAATATTCCGTGAGCTGTAAACTGACCACTTTTTCTAATATCTTTGATAAGCATGGCAAGATACTGATAGGGCGAAGGTCTTTAACTTCGCTGGGATTGCACTTTTTAGGAATAGGTCGAACTACGGCTAATTTCCAAAGGTCAGGAAATGTAGAACTTGATATTGATGTATTTATCAAAGACGTTAAAGCGTCCAAAGCATTTGGAAGAGTCAGCAAGGTCATGTCCAGTGAAATACCGTCAGCACCCTGAGCATTTGACTTGAGACTACCGACAATTTTGAGCACAAATTGTTGATTAACAGACTGGAGGGAAAATTCTTTGGTACAGACTCTGAAGAACTCGTAAAAGGTTAAGGTAGAAAGGCTAACATTTATATTTCCAGGTACGTTCAGAAAATGGGCGTTTATTTCATCTGGGTTACGAAAATGTGTGGGTAAGTCTTCGTTTTTAGGGGGCAAAACTGTAGATTTAAAATTTTTCCAAAGTACTTTCGGGTTATTAATGTTACGATTAATATTTTGATTGTAGTAAGCTGCTTTTTCATTATGAATTGCAGAATTAACAAGTTTTTTTAGGTCCCTGTAATATAGCTTATGACTGTCTTGTTTAGTCTTAAGTGCTTTGGCATGTGCGTCATTACGCAGTCGCATCATGAGCTTGACGTTATCCGTGATCCACGGGTATGATCTCTCTTTAATGATTATAGACTTAGTTGGGGCGTGTGCGTCTAGTAGCTGCAGTGTTGCTGTTAAAAGTTGACACCATATCATTGACATTCTTCAAATGCGACTCCACGGCATAGATTGTAAGTCAGTGTGAAACAGGGTTGTTGATATATCCTTTAAAGGCCTATATGTGATCCGACGCGGAGGGAGTTTTTGTTTTTTAAAATTAAACTCACACGTAACAAACGCATGATTACTAAGTTTGCTGCCCACTACGTTAATATCAATATTCCTAACACGAGCATCCGAACAAACTACATCTATAAGTGTCGCGCTGTGATCCGTGAAATGAGTCGGAGTTGTTACGAGTTGTTTGAGACTAAAGGTTTTTAGAAAGTTAAATAATTTAATTGTATTTAGATCGTTACTATCCAATACGTTGATATTAAAGTCGCCTAGTAGGATTATGTTATCACTAAGTGAAAATGAACTTATACTGTCCGACAAAGCGTCAAAAAACGTGTCTACATTAACCCAATTGGGACGATATGCAGTGCCTATGACGAGTTTGGTGGAATTGACACTCAGACTGACCCACATCTGTTCCACCGGCGGGTGGGCCGGGTGTGTGCGGGCATGCACGGAGAGGCCCCGCTTGACGTAGAAGGCGACCCCCCCGCCGCGGCCGCCGCGCACGGTGCGCGGGCGCGGCGTGCTGCGCAGGCGGTAGCCGGGCACGGCGGGGGCGCCGCCCTCCTCGCCCTCCCTCAGCCAGGTTTCATTAATGGCCATAACATCGACTGAGTGCTGTTCCATTGCCACTAGAAAATCATCATGATGCGTCCCCAAGGATCTCGGATTAAATAAACCAACTTTGAAAAATTTATCGTTACCTATTTAAAGTTATTTTTATAGGTAAGTAATATAATAAACAGAACAAGGAACGGATTACGTTTTATGAGTGTCACCGGGACGAGGTAGTTACTAGATTGTGTATGAACAGTTTGGACGCTATTGTGTGTGAAGTGTGTAGTGTATGTGAAATAGAAATAAAAATAAGAATAATACATTAAAAAATACAGATAGCCATAGATGTTAGCAATTAGCGATATATAAATATTGTTATTGTGAACTATAGACACGACTGCCGTTACTGCCGTTTTGATATTTGCAATTTTTTTGTTAATTATTAAACAATATTGACTATGACACCAGACATTTATATAAGAACAACGAAAAATTAAGTCATAGACACACGGTTCTTTAAAAAAATAAATAATTATTACATTCGTGACAAAATTCAATTTAAGAGAGATAAAGTATGAAAGTAACAATTCATAGCAAATGCGATAACAAAACAAAGTGAAAATTACACGGATAAAGCAAATCAACGCATTGGAGCAACGAGGAAACAAAAATATAACTTTGATAATATTAGTATTAATTATTTTTAGGGTTAGGACTATGTGCCACCGTTCTAAAAACCCTTTCGAAGTCAGTCTCCGAGCGCAGACGATATCCCTCTGCACCCTTCTCTCTTCTCGCGTAAACCCTTCCATCTCGAGTCCAGATATACTTCCATCCCTGGCGAGACCCGAGCTCTCGTGCTTTAAGAAAAAGTTGTCTATTTGTGCGCGTGAGTCTCTCATTGATGTAGAAGGGGCGATCCTTTCCGGGCAGATCCATGCCGGCGGTGGTGAGTCCGCGCCGGACGCGCGCGCCGCGCACCATCTGTTCCTTGAGCACGCGCCGCGCCAGCCGCACGGCGATGGGTCGCGGGCGCGCGGTCGTCAGATCCTCGCCAGCAGCAGCTCTCTCCATCGGCGGACGCGCAAGTCCCACGCGCTCTGCACTGACGATGTCGCTTTCAGACAATGAAACACCTATCCTGTTAGCAGCGGACATTACGATGTGAATTAGCCCTTCCCCCTTGTTCTCGGGGATGCCCACCAGGTCGATGTCGTTGGCGAGGAGCTGCTGATCTCTGTCGTTTAACTCAGCCTTCAGCTGTGCGACCGAGGCCTCCAGTGAGCCCCCCTCCGAGTTGAATCACATCTCTATTCATTGGAGTAAACTGTCAAAGATGGTGGCGATTAAATTCTTGTTGAAAATAGCAAACGTTTGTTTTAATACGGTTTGAGGTATCTACCAGTACAGTACTGACACAGTGATTTGCACAGTTACATTTATTGTTCATTTATATATTTCATAACAACACTAACAGCTTTCCAAACGTGTGTTACATGTATACAATTTCACACTAGGGACTTACAAATGATACGCACTTATACTCACACATTGATTTTATTTTGCTTGGAAGTCGTTTCCTTATACTATTGGCCAGCAGCGTAAACGACAACGCGTTTTAAACCGGTACAGCGCCATCTAGTGGGGGGTTGTGTAAACTTAACTTAGACGTTCCGCCCACCAAGGACTTGTCCTTCACAATATATCAAAGTACTACATTGACAAAAGTCATTACTAACTCAAAAGAATATGTACCTCATGAAAATTGAATAAATGTTAGAAAAGTCTCGAAAAGTAAATAACAATCCATGTACACAACACAATTGAGCATCGGTGGCCTAGTGGCTAGGACGCCGGAGTCCCATGCAGGAGGTCAGGGTTCGAAACCATACAATGCTGAATGCCATGTACCAATGAGTTTTTCGGTTTTTTTCGAAGACTTACGTACATTACGACTCCTCTAACGGTGAAGGAAAACATCGTGAGGAAACCTGCATATCTGAGGAAATTAAAAGTTTCCGAAGGTATGTGAAATCTACCAATTAGCATTGGCCCACTCGGTGGATCATGGCCCGTACCCCCTTGTGCAAGGGGAGGTCTATGCCCCAACAGTGGGGACATTAACAGGCTGCTGCTGCTGCAACACAACTAATGTAGTACGAAATTAAATGACAACCATGGATAAACAACTCAAAAGTCATGCGCTTAAAAAACCAAAGTAACTTAAGAAACAAAGTAAAGCTCTCTAAAACAATGATAAAAAGTAAATAACAAAATTACCTTTACAAGGCGGTTGCCTCGCACGACGACATAAAATCTTAAGAAACTAATTAAAACAACAACAAACAGTATTTCAACCGCCCTCTGTGACAATGTAACATGAAGTAATAGTTAATAGTAGAGATGCCACGAATATTCGGCTACTATTCGATATTCGGCCTATTCGGCCACTGTTTTTGGTATTCGGTATTCGGCCGAATAGTACGCACTATTCGGCCGATTACCGAATACCAAATCATGAAAAAAAAACCACATATTACTCAAGATTATACAGGGTGTAACATTAAGAACGGTCAGTATGGGAAAGTCTGAAACTATAAGACATACGAAGATCTGTTCTAAGGAACCATGTCATCAATTTTAGTAACAAGAAAAACTGTATTCATACATTTTAAAAAAAACCTGTACTCAGCCCGGGAATCGAACCCGGTTGTTTTGAAAAAAAAAATCCAACACTTTCTATTTAGATATCGATTGTGTAGGTCTTACGGAATAAATGTTAGTATGAAACGTGATGTTTAAAATTAATAAAACGCATTGTTTCCATATCTTTTAATTTATTTTAGTAGGTGTTGAATGTTGTATTTTACAAAATGGTAGTCATTTCGAACACCTACTAAAATAAATTAAAAGATATGGAAACAATGCGTTTTATTAATTTTAAACATCACGTTTCATACTAACATTTATTCCGTAAGACCTACACAATCGATATCTAAATAGAAAGTGTTGGATTTTTTTTTTCAAAACAACCGGGTTCGATTCCCGGGCTGAGTACAGGTTTTTTTTAAAATGTATGAATACAGTTTTTCTTGTTACTAAAATTGATGACATGGTTCCTTAGAACAGATCTTCGTATGTCTTATAGTTTCAGACTTTCCCATACTGACCGTTCTTAATGTTACACCCTGTATGTATTCTATTACCAAATTACAATACTTTAGTAAGTAAAATTGATCAATGGTTGGTTGTGCTGGATAAAAACAAGCTTTTCAGCATTTGTTGGTAGCAAACGATTGCGCTTTTCGTCGTAAATGATACCTGCTTCAGAAAATAACCTCTCACTATACACACTACTCCCAGGAGACGTAAGATACACTTTAGCAAATTTCGAGAGGCTTGGGTATTGTTTTTCGTTTGCTGACCACCATTTGTAAGGATCTGCCGTCCGATTTAGGCGAATTGTTTTCAAATAAAAATCCATCTCATTTGCCACAGCACTCTTCTCCACATCCTCATCATTATTATTTCGCATATTATCTGTAGCGACAGTTCCAGAAACTGTCGTGTATTTCAATAGTCTCATCATTTTCATTCAAGTTTCTTTTCTTACGAAGTGGAGAAGAATCGTCATCTGTACTACTAGATTTATCACAATCACAACTTATTTTCAGAGCTTCTAGAAGAATTGTTTGTCTTGCTCTTTCAGTTTGAACCAATCCTAGGAAACTTGTTTTGAAACGTGGGTCAAGAAAAGTAGCAACCAGATATATATTTATTTGTTGTGACAATGAGACAGGTTGCGGCCTGTCTATTACGAGTTTACGCCCTCGGCAAGCATGTATTTTGTGCCGAATATTCGGCGCTTCGGCCGACAGCGTTGCCGAATATTCGGTATTCGGCGAAATCACTATTCGTGGCAACTCTAGTTATAGTATTTCGTTAATACACAAATATTACTAGCGGTTCGCTTAAACGTACCATTTTCATTTCCAAAAGTCGTTTAACATTTTTTGCGTTAATTTCCATCTTTCTGAACCAGTTGATTTTTGGCTCAAATTGTTCACATCAGATACATTTAGTAAAGGCCCAGCTGTTTTTTATTTTATTTTATATGTTATAGTTTTTGATTTATGGCCAAAAATGTGGAAAAATGACCGTTCTCCCCTTATCTTGCGAGCCGAAAAATCTGAATTAATTCTGATTCATAGACAGTCCTATATTTTGCAGGAAAAGAAAAATCCAGGATCTTTAATTGGAGATGATCAAATTTATAATACTATTGTAACAGCTCATGCTTTTATTATTATTATTTTTATAGTTATACCCATTATAATTGGAGGATTTGGTAATTGATTAGTTCCTTTAATACTAGGAGCCCCTGATATAGGTTTTCCACGAATAAATAACATAAGATTTTGATTGCTACCCCCCTCGCTTACCCTTTTAATTTCAAGAAGAATTGTAGAAAGTGGAGCAGGAACTGGATGAACAGTATACTCACCCCTATCCTCTAATATTGCTCATGGGGGAAGATCTGTTGATTTAGCAATTTTTTCATTGCACTAAGCTGGTAATTCATCAATTTTAGGAGCAATTAATTTTATTACTTCAATTATTAATATACGATTAAGAAATATATCCTTTGATCAAATATTCAATTATTTCAGATTTTTTCACGTTCTGAAAAAATCTGAAATAATTGAATTCAAGTCTATGTCTTAGATGCAAAACCTTTAACATTTTGAGCATACCCGCAGACTTGAGAAATGAAGTTGATGAACAAACGTTTAATCGCCGACTGAAATCCTTTTATTAAATTATGAATTTTATTCAGTTGAAGAATTTGAAACATGAAATTTTGAATTTTATATCTTTAATTAATGTTTAATTATTTAATGGTCAATTATTTTCTTGACATTTAAATGGTTTACACGATTATTGACATTATGTATAGGTAGTTACGTAGTTACCTACCAATTAATTTTAATGATTTATTTATTGCATTATTTAATTTTATTAAGCAAATGCTTTATGACAATATTTTTATCTAATTTACCTATTAATAATTTGACAATCATTCTACAAATAAGACATATATTTTGACATGTATATTTAAAGTTGTGTAGTTTGAAATAAATAATTCTATTCTATTGTATTCATTCTTAAAAAATATGTAGATCAATCCACAACTTAGGAAACAGAACAATTGGAAAAACAAACAAACCTTTGGAAAAACCTTTATGAATGTAACACTGATATCGGTACCTATTTATAAAACACTCATAATAGTACATAGTTTGTACAACTGACACGTAATCACAGTCATTGTAAAATGAAGTTTGAGTTTTGATACTAGCGAAGCGAGTATGTACAATACTTTTCTGCGACCATGAAATACCTAAATAACTGATAATAACCTTTTTTGGCCTTTTATATGGCCTCTGCTAGTGTACACACTGCAATTTGGCCAATGACCGTGTTAGAATCTTGAAAATCACTCGAACGACTTGGCGTCTATTTTGAAAAAAACAGTTTACCAACGTCGAGATTATGGGAGAATCGTATGCATCAGGAATGCCTAGTGTCTTGCATTCCAAGTACAATTGGAGGTTATGTTGCCGGATTCACACCGTCTGTAGTATTTCACTCCCATTTCACTGTCTTATATTTAACGTTTACTTATCACGGACGACTTTTAGGTAAAATACACCAGTTTTATGAAAATATGACCGCTGTAAACCGTTTTTAAACAATAAAATACGCCATGACAGCATGAATGCTGAACATAACCCCTAATAACCTTGTACATAGACATTTCTTTTACTTTTGTGACAATAATACAAAAAAAATACAATAATACAAAATAATTTATTTACCACAATAAATGACAGTTGAATAAACTACTAATTTTGTATCAAATTCCATGAAACTATTAATAAGTTTTAATTGAGGTGATGGTGTCGTAATGTAGATTCACGGTGTCGTAAGAAATATTACGTAACGACCCTTAGGAATGAAGTAGTTTGTGTTACTGATTGTAATTGTTGTTTCATATTGAACAAATTACCAAATGGGAGTAGAAAAATGTATATATTCTCATACAATACATCAATAGTCCTGTTACGTCTATTGCAAACGATTTAAACAGAGTTTCGCGAAGGCATCATACAACAAAAGGTAACTAGACATGAATCATGATCATTATGCGACCGTGATCAATCATCTATAGATGTCTAACTGGGAATCCATTATTAGATCACAACGTATCACTCGAGTTGTCCACTTGAAATAGATTTTCAATTATGTAGAGCAAGCTACCATGTAAAATAGATTATAACAGAAAATTCCTTTTTATATTGTTAAAAGCTACGTTCTTCGTTGATCGATGGCTGAATATACCAGTAATAATTCGCCTTTTGTAATAATTATGTAGATTACCTAATCTACATAATTATTACAAAAGGCTTATTAGAACAAGGTTACCTACCTAACGTATGGCTAAAATAATTAATTATTACCCATAACGGATCGCCATTACCTACGCACCACCTATAGATGCGTTAGTCCATGTCAGAGGCCTACGGGCTGCCTGAACAGCTCTAATAATAGGTTGGTTACTAACACACGACTGAATGATGTATATGAATATGAATATAAAAATATAGAATAAGTAGGGAAGTAGATATCTACTTCTCCACTCGAACTCACTTTGAACTCACGATGTTTTCATTCACAGCGAAACAATTGTTTTGTGAAAGGTACATTACTTTTGTAGATATGGCAGCAAATGGTATGTATGACGCACAGCCGTACATAGAACGTCATTTCGTATTTATGAGCATATTTTGTATTGATACATGCCATTCAATAGGAAGTCATGGCTAAGTAAACATGTTTTATCCATAAGTGGATCTCTAGGAAAGTTGCACGTGTTTTCTACCGCGTATAATTATGATTGTAACTTTTATTAAACGCTTGTGATAGGTATTTTGTTTGTAATATTGACAAGTTAATTTATCGTGGTTATTGGTAATCTAATAAGTTTGAGTAATTTATTAACCGATAGTTTACTTTTGCTAAAGAACTCCAATAAACGTTTGAGAAAAAAACAGCCATTAAACGTCTTTAACAACGGTTACACAAGACAGTTTTAGTGACAAATTATCATCGAATATTTCAGTAATAAATAAAACAGTTAATAAAGAAAATTTATTTAGTAAAAAGACTGCTTAAATTAATGCTTAGGTAGTTACTGGAATAAATAATAAATAAAATTACAATCATAAAATTCCTCTAGAAATAATAAACAAGTGACCATCGTAATTTTAACGGTAGGTAAGATCCTAGATAGACCTATATACAATACCTTTTCACCTTGCCTATTCTAGGATAAAACTAAGTATCTATAAAGAGGAGGTATAAAAAACATTAAATACCTGCAAAGTAACACTTTGTATATTTTGATTTGATCCGATCATTAAAAACTTTCTTTAGTTGTTGATGTAAAATTTTTTAGTTTTTCTACTTTTCTTCACATTATTTTTTCAAAAAATATGAACCACCAAAGTGGATGGATTAGATCCAGCTACAGCTACTCTTGCGCCTCAATTCGTGACCTAGCCTTTATTGAACCATTGCCACTTAAAGTGATGTTTATCCTAGTCACGGCACCAAATTGTAATATAATGTAATGTGTAAAACATTACCAATGTTTTCTTCTTTAAATAAAAAAGACGAATTTCTTTACGGGCTATTGGACCACGATAGCTCAGTTGGAATAGGGCTTGTCCCGGAAAGGCTAGTCGTGAGTTCTAATCCCACTCGCGGCATAGTTTTTCGCACTTTTCTAAAGAAAGATATCGATACGTCATTCAATAGTCAACAGGTAGGTGCTACATAGATATACATAATGAATGTATGATTTCACTTTTAGTTCTAACAAGAAACTCCAAAACCAGTCACCATGGTGTCAGCAATTAGCAAAAACGACATTGAACGAAAATGTGCCTTCGATGACGCTTTAGACGCAACAGGCTTCGGGAAGTACAATGTGAGCATGTTGGGTACTTGCTGTATGCTGATCCTAGCGATGTACACGGACATATTCGGGTTCTCAGTGGTACTTCCAGTGGTGGCTTGTGACTTAGCATTGACTACATCTCAGCAAGGTCTGCTCTCCGCTGTGCCTTTGATTGGTAAGTTTTAACTCCTTGGATGAAAAAAATAGTCTCCCTTAAAAGGTTGGGACTTGGGTTGACTTGGTTAAGATGTCGTTACGTCGCCGATGTCCCCGATCGATCGTCTGATGTCGGCTTGTCTCATAGTCTCTACGCCGAAACTCTCCCACATTGGCTCGCATTCATTCTGGCAATAGACCCCGCGCACGTCCACTTTTTACTCGCGATAATTGTTAGGATATCACACACTTGTTTTATGTCGGTAAAACCAGCGCCATCTTGAATATCTTAAACGCTTCCTCCGCACCCCTCTGATTATATGCTTGATCCTAGGTGTAATGGTGTCTTCGTACGGTTGGGGCCTGTGTGCAGACATTCTGGGACGACGGAAGACCCTACTGGTGGCCATGCCGATCGGTGCTGTCTTGAATATTGCTGCCAGCTTCGCACCAACATACGCCGCACTGGCCACTTTGAAGTTCTTGTCGGCTGGATTGTAAGTTGTCAAAGAGTTTTACAATTTTCATCATTGCTTCGATCGCCTGGCAGATCAATCAAGAGTACAGTGTTGTTCTTGACATGTATAAATTGAATAAATCTCCTGACATTCCCTTAATTTCTTGGCTTGATGTAACAAAAATATGATCCTTTAAAGCCGTCGGGAATTCTCTATTACTCCTGCCTCTTCCTCGGATGTATCTTTGGCTCTTACCTCTTCAAGCCGAATTTTCAGCACATCATCAGCTAATGCAGCAGCATTCGTCCTGGTGGGCGAGAGTGTGCCGCAGCGACATCGCAGCCGATTCATGTTCCTCATGGCCAGCACGACTGTATTTGTGCAGCTCTTCATAATTGGTTAGTGCATCTAGTAGATAAATCTTGGTAAAAGAAAATCGTGAGTAAGCCGTGAGTATCAGATGTCCATTGCAAAAACTTGATGGACCTGAGTCTGAATGAATTGCATCTCGAAGAGAAGGTCTATAAATTAAATAATAGACGTCCTATGAGATGAAAGGCCGAGGATAGACTAGTAAAAAGACAAATACCTACATAATTATTTATGGTGTGAATTGGTGACCTACGGAGCCGAAACGTGGACACTGACGGTGCGACTGGTTCACAAATTGAAAGTCGCTCAGTGTGCTATGGAAAGAACTATGCTCGGAGTATCTCTGCTGGATCGAATCCGAAATGAGGAGATCCGGCATAGAACAAAAGTTATCGACATAGCTCATAAGATTAGCAAGCTGAAGTGGCAGTGGGCCGGTCACATCTGTCGCAGAACCGACAACCGCTGGGGTAGACGAGTTCTGGAGTGGAGACCGCGTTTGGGCAAAGTTAGTGTGGGACGCCCCCCTGCTAGATGGAACGACGATCTGCGCAAGGTGTCTGGCAGCGACTGGATGAGAAGAGCCGAAGATCGGGCTCAATGGCGCGCCCTGGGAGAGGCCTATGTCCAGCAGTGGACTAGAGTAGGCTGCTGATGATGATGATGTGAATTGGTGTGTGTGTTCATTGCAACACGGGCGCAACCTCTTTTCGTTCTCAAGATATTGGCATCAAATAAAATGGCCCGCATTTATTGCAAATAGCTCATCATTTTTATTGATTTTCCCAACAGTTTTCGCTCTACCAATCCTACGACTTACCTTCCGTGTATCAATATCCTGGCTGGCTCTGGAGTACCGACCCTGGCGCCTGTTACTGGTCATCATCAGCATGCCAGGAGTGTTGGGGGTCATAGCCATACTGTTCCTTCACGAGAGTGCCAAGTATTTTCTCAGCAAGGGTCGGGATGACGAATCCCTCGACGTGCTGAGATCCATCTTCAAGAGTAATACTGGATTGGAGAAGGAGTGTTATCTTGTGAGTTTTGTTAGGCGAATAAATTTAGAGTTAAATAATCTATGCCAGCCCTAAATCTTTTGCTGTTATGATAATCGGTATTTCGTGTTTCGCGATCATGTCCATTCATAAGAAATCCAAAGAAAAATTGCAGGCAAACCACATCCAGTGTTTAATGTTAGAGGCGGCAGAATTTTTGCTAGCGGAAGAACACCTACACGGACTGTACTTAACTGGCTCTTCTAAACCCTGTAGAAACGTATAGAAACGTAACACATCAACGTCATCAATAATACGAACTTTTTATTTCGATACAACGCGAAATCTCAAAGTCGTCAAATGTCAAGACGTCTAACTCGGAGAATGTCCAGATCGTTAAATTTTACGACTTTGACATCTCCATACGTATCGGTTTATTTGAATATGAACCTTTCTTTTATTCTTTCTTCTTAATCAAAGTGATTATGATTGTATAAATAATGAGATCTCATCAATCGACTGGATCAAATATTTCTCAAGATCACGCCGTTGATTAATTTTATCATATTTTCATAACATTAAGGAATAAGTGTGTGCCTTCCAAAGTAATTATTAATGACTGTTTCCCAAACTGGTATTCGCCACCTCTAAGAAGAATTATTAAAGAAAAATACAAATATCTCCGCAAGTACAATATATATAGTAACAGTTCGGACGAAAATACATAGAAACTTTTGCGTGACCGAGTGAAGAGTCTAAAGCAAACATGTTACCATACATATATTATATACTAGCGGCCCGTGCCGGCTTCGCACGGGCATTAAACATTACATTTAGATTTGTTACATTTAACACATTCATAATAATAATAATAATATAACACACATATTCACTCCTTTTTGCGTCGAGCTCCTAAAAAAGAGTAAAGTAAAAAAAAAACCGAGTGACGCCCTACAACGCATAAGTAGCCGAATGGAGTTTATTTTTTCAAAGTTTTAAACTCGTGATATCTTTTGAATGGAATGTCAGAATCGAATAATTCAAAAAGTAATATAAAGGTATTGAAGCAGTCTTAAATAATAAATCATTTATTTTGATAAGGTACAAATAAAGAGCTTTTTGTAGCGGTGGTATTTTAATTTCTTTTTTTTTTTATAAAAAAAACGCTTATTGTGACATGACTATAATAGTTAGAGACACGCTGCCGCTGATTTTTTTGTTGATAATGGTGTGTTCTAAAAAAATTTTATATATCATTTTGTTCTATCATCAATAGTTTTCGCAGCGTACGCGATGTAAGGAAGTTTTTTGATATTTTTTTACACTTTATCGTAATTTAAGTAAGGATCCCCATTTTTTTTGGAAATGAAATATAGCCTATGTCACTCAGGAAAAATGTTGCTTTCCAACAGTGAAAGAATTATTCAAATCTGTTCAGTAGTTTCGGAGCCTATTCAATTCATACAAACAAACAAAAAATCAAACCTTTCCTCTTTATAATATTGGTATAGATCACAAGTCGAGAATTCTATTGAGAAAAATCCAAAATATTTTTGGTCATACATAAAGTCTGGATCTAAATGTAATGCTATGCCAAGTAGCCTTAAATACGGCGACATAATTGTTAATACCGGTGATTACTATATGTAATGCTTTTTCTTCCTTTTTCCTATCAACCTTAGTGTGGCGGTGAGACCTCTAAGTCTAATCTGTTTTTTATTAATTCATAATCTGTATGTATTAAAGTGGCACCTATTTGCTTAATTATTTACTTAAGTTATTTGTATTAGTGAAGACCTGTAATTGGCCTTTTATTTTTAGTTTGGTTTATATTTTATTTTAAATGCTGTTGGTTTTTCAATAAAATAAATAAACTTATCTTAAATGTTCGGTAAAGGTTTCAACAGTTTTCTTGGAAGAATCCATCACTCCGAGTGGCGATGTGAGCACGCCCTTCCTACGTAAAATGTGGAACCAAACAGTGCCCCTGTTCAAGCCTCCTTTACTCAAGAACTCTCTGAAGTTGTACTACATTTTGTTGTGCGCTTATATGACGTGAGTGTCTAATATTATTTAGAATTATTATTGAGTTAGTATTAGCAGGCAGGCAGCTCAATCTATTCTTGAATTGGTTTATAGTTGCAGCATTAACATCTTGCTCAGGTAGGCCGTTCCACGGGAAGAGTAGGTACCCGATTGAATATTCGCGTGGCAGTAATTCTAGTTTTGCATGTTGAATTCAAGCAATGTATGGGAAAAGGGGTATACAGTAAGTAAGTATTTGGCCCACACTTTAGGGATGGATGTTTGAGCTTGTCACCGTTTAATAATGTCTTGCGAGTAGGCATCGTCCCATGCGTGGGTATATTTTGGTCTAGTAAATACCAGATTGGTGTCATTCTCTTTCGTGGTTACCACCTTGAACTGTGAGCTGCAACTTCGATGAACATTTATAATCGTGTTTAGTGCAGTGCCATGTCCCAATGAGTTTTTCGTATTTTTCGAAGACTTACGTACATTTACCGACTGCTCTAACGGTGAAGGCAAACATCGTGAGGAAACCTGCACACTGGAGATGACCTGTGTGTAAAATGGGGTAGGCACAAAAGATCCTCAAGGGTCGAAGTGCCGCTGGGATTATTCCCGGCCTCCTATCAGAAGATAAGATAACGTTTAGAATTGGCTATCATGTTTCAGGTCGACAGGTTTTACGATGTGGATACCCACCATGACAAACTCATACTTCGACGGCGATGATAAGTCAGGACAGACTTTTTGTCAGGTTGCCAGCACAGCTGCCACTTCTAGTAGTAATTCTGTAAGTTTCCACTTTCACGTATTACTTAGGTAATAAAAATAGATCAGACGAATCCCTTTAGTAGTCGATCTATATTTGATTAAATTAAAATTAAATTTCTAACCTAAAATGACGTTTCCAGGGACGTTTTTAAGTACCGATTTTTTAGTAAGATTTTTTAAGAAAGTTGTTTTTCTTAGCCTACAAGATAATGCATGGCTGAACAATGAACTATTTATCCTTCTTTTATAACTGCTGCTTCTTTCTTTTTCTTCTTGTTCAAAATGGATAGATACTGTTTATTACATTCTACTCGATTGACTTGAAGAATGGTAGGTAGTCGTATGATTATAACAGACTAAAATCTTTCATTACTCCTTAAACTTACCAGACCTCAACAGACTGCAACAACATCATCAAACCCTTCACCCTCTACGCGGTCATGTGCCAATCCGGAGCTGCTGGCACTTTCGCCATCCTCCTGTCCTTCCTGGTCAACTCTGCCGGCAAGAAACTGACCACCATCGTAGTGTTCTCTGTCTCAGCGGTTTGCGGTGTTGCCTTGTTCTTTGTCAGGCTACCAGTCCTGAGCATCTTGTTATTCTACGTGTTTCTCTACGTGTGTCTCATCTTGGGGAACGTTAACACGTATCTTGTTGAGCTGAATCCTACGCATTTGAGGTTTGTGAACATTTTATTCTTGTGATCGTGATTAGTACCCTGCCCTCTACTCTCCCCTGATTTTTTTTATTGTATAAGGAGAGCAGACGCATACACCGGCTGTCTGATGGTAAGTCGATTGATAAGTGCTCACTATAATGTCATTAGAGGGTTTTCGATGCGCAGCTAACTTTGAATAGGTACTTAGATTATTTATTATTATGCCGTATTTCACAGAGGTATGGCGACCTGCCTATCAGTGGTGGTGGCGCGAGGGTTCGGGTTCTTCAGCGTGCAGCTCATAGCAGAACTCCTCGCTGACCACTGCACGCCCATGATCAGCGGATATGTCGTCTTGGTCATATGTTAGTATACATAACCTACTTAACTTTTACAGGCGACCTAGGGACCTATGGCTTAGGCCGTCCGCTGCGTGACGCGAACTTTCACGGCGGATGAATATTCATTGCTCGTTATGAAGTTAAAACGTTAACGAAAGAACAAGATAACCAGTAATGTACATTGATATTGACATGATCATGCACGCCCTTAGACTCCACCCGGTCAGGTTGATCCTGAAGAGCTAAAATTCAAGTATTTGGGGGAAAGGGCGAAGGCCCAAGGTGGCCTACAGGCCTACCTAACTGATGATTAATTTTATTTTTATTTCAGCTGGATTGGTGGTGTCGATATTTTTACCCCCCGAAACCAAGAAAATCGACGAAGATCACAGAGAAGCAACTATTGAATCGAATGGATGCGAAAAGACACGGTTTTGATATTAAAATAAAGCTAAATATTAAATTAGAATTATTGTTTTATTGTTTTATTTATTACTTTCGACGAACGTTTTCATTTTCACTTTTCCTTATTGTGCAAATGACTGCGTAAAACGAAACGTTGCATAAATAATAATACCAGCATAACATTTAAATTTCCTCGAAATCAGTTTTGAAATTATTTGCAAACAAATTCAATTTATCTAACACTATATAATCATCGTACCCTATGGCCGTTTTTATAATTCTACACCGTTTTAACAGGGAAGCAAAATATATGGAACTGTATGATGACGCTTTTAAATTTCCGTCGACGGTGACGTTTTGTCGTCAACGGCATTACCATTGCCGTGGCACACCTAGACTCCCTGTCAAATAGTCATGGCAAAGTTGAGAGTGTAGTGGTATTGTATTAAAGAATTTTACAGATTACAAGAATTTTAAAGTTGTGTGAGTGAGCGCGAGAGCGACCCTCGCGCCTCCCGCCCCGCTTCCCATCTACCGATAGGCACCCGTACCATGCGCCTGTTTTTGACACTTTCAGAGCGCCTCAAACGTCAAAATCCCATACATTTTGATATTTGGAACGCCCAGAAAACATGGCAACCGACGCATGGTAGCACCGAGGTTAATTATAAAAGTATTCGGACGATATACTATGGACATGGACTATAATATCGTAAATTTTAAAAGCGCCCAATGTTTGTGAAAACAATATTTTATATAATAAATATTATATGTAAGCACATATAGTAGGTATAATTTTATCTTTAGAATGAAATAATTGTTATTTGTGACCAATTAAATTAATTACAGTGTTTGATCTAAAATGTTACTTAATTCTAGACAAAAAACCTTAAATTCATGGTAATTTTCTAAAGTCTGGTAATACCGAACTTTGCTGTCAGTTATCCAACTGTCATTCACAACTTCACATTCATATTTTTGTGAAATCGCGAACGAACGAAATGTCTGAAATCGCCGGCGATAATTCAAAATTGCGAGTCGTGGTTTTAGGAGGTAATTCAACCTTACATCACTTCAATATGGTACCGTAAAAAGCCCGAATAGTTACCTAATATTTATCAGAAAAACGGCATCTGTGTTACGTGTTAGTTTTTTTATATTTCCGTAACGGTTAGAAAGTGTTAGTCATCGCCTGAGTTGTTTGCTGCTTCAGGGTGCGGTTTCATCGGCCGGAACCTGGTGGAATACCTGGTGACAAACGAGCTGGTGTCTTATCTCCGGGTAGTGGACAAGACCCCCCCTCAACTAGCCTTCCTCAACCCTGCCCACACGAAGATCTTCGAGGACCCCCGCGTAGATTACAAAAGCGCCAACCTCATCAATCCGAGTAAGTATTGAATATCATTCTAATCCTATTACAAAGCTATAAATAGAATGCATAGAAACCTTGCAAGTTTAAATGCTGTGCAATGGCAGTTATTTTTTAAAATCTAGGACTTAAGTATAAGTAAGTTGTAAAAGTAAGTATTACCTGTAAAAGTAAGTCTTAGCTGCTGTATAACTAAGTTCATACCTATGTCATTAATGTACATATTTAGGGATGTTACGGAGGTGGTTTTACCGGAACCGGAGTCGGATCGAACGTTTTAAATTTGATTTATCGGAGGCGGAGGAGATGTTCAGAAGAAGAAGAAGAATTTTAAACCGTTTTTTTATTTTTTATAGCTGAACTAAAATTTTGGCCAATATTTTTTTATGATGACGTTTGTGGCAATAAAACATTCCTTTATGTAGTCCTACACTATTTAATTAAATATTGATATTTGAATATATTTGCTCACAAATATTCGGTATAACCTCCGATTAAAAAATTATCGGAGCTGAAGTCGGAGTCCGAGGTGTTGAATTTACACCTCCCACTCCGACTAGGAAGGAATAACAACTTACACTGGGCTTTGAATTTTCTTAGTAAAAGGGTTGACGTTTTTCTGCAGACTCGATACCTTTTTAAAACTACTAAATACATAACTGGTATGTTTGGAATAACTATAGCACTTAGCTACTATTTACAGTTTGTGTTAGTAAAAATCAAATGAACTTGTGAGTTGTAAGCACATATTTTTTCTTAATCATATTTAAAATGTACCATTGCTATGGTTAAGTCCATCCATAGAAAAGGATGACAAATTATATACATCATCAGGCTATTAATGTCCCCACTGTTGGGACACAGGCCTCCCCTTGACCAAGGGGGTACGGGCCATGACCCACCGAGCGGGCCCAGTGCTGATTGGTGGATTTCACACACCTTCGGAAACTTTTCATTTCCTCAGACATGCAGGTTTCCTCACGATGTTTTCCTTCACCGTTAGAGCAGTCGGTAAATGTACGTAAGTCTTCGAAAAAATCCGAAAAACTTATTGGAACATGGCATGGTTTCGAACCCGGACCTCCCGCATGGGAATCCGACGTCCTAGCCACTAGGCCACCGACAAATTATATGTAAAACAAAAAATATTTTACTAAGCCAACTTCCAAGGCTTTGGTTTATGTTTTACTACAGGAAAACAACTGGATGTGGACGTAAACACTTTGCTGTGTACATAGTTATGTCATTGACTCTTTCGTAGCTTGATAAGCTATCCAGTAGATGACTCATTTCCATATAAATAATTATAATACTTCCTATATTTATTATGTCATGTCATGAGTTAAAGGTTTGTATGAAACAAAGTGTAGCTTGGTTTTATCCAATAGACACATGCATATAATTTAGGGCACTAGGCAAGTCAGTAGTCTTTAACTAATTAAGGAAACTAATTATCTGACCAAAGCTGCTCAAGCATTGCAAATTTAGTCTAGATTTTCTGTTCATAAAATTGGTTTGTTTTTGTTTTTATAAAATTGTTTATTAATCAAACTTATAAACAATTGCATAACTAACTTAAGGTATACAATTACATACGATGTTGTTACTTCTACAGGCTAAATAGACACGTTCTAAAGTAATTTACCTAATTAATAATTGCTCATTACATCTTGAGATGTGTCAAAGTTAAGTAGGTACTAATTTTACATTATCTTATGAACTATGATCGGAGTAGGTAGGGCTGTTTTTGGTACTTGCCACATACGGTCATAATATGGATAAGTATGCCCAATAATCCCGGGATTTCCGGGATTGAATAAATATATTATTTAGATTTTTAACGTGATATTTGTTTTGATACACATTTAAGATTGGTGGCGATATATTTTTTTTAAGATTCATGGCGCTGGTGTACCTATGGTAATGTTTTAACTTCTTCGTAAGTTCACAATTTTTTTTAAATCGTAATTCGCCGAGTAAGGGCGAGGTTTATAAAAGTAATTTACAACATTTGCTCGATAACTTAAAACGGGATCCCAAAATCAAATCCCAAATCAAAGAGCTCTACCTACTCCGATCACTGATTATGAATATGTAAGCTACATAAAATAGGTAACATTTATTAAACTTTCTGTTTAAGATTTCCCTAGCTTACATACTCAATTATATTTTCTATGATTATCATTGTATTGAAGTGTAATATGTATAATTACATTAATTACTATGTAACACATTAGTTGTTATCTATCAGGCATTGATAAAATAGCAAGGACATTCATTTTGTATGTACAATGTACATCCTTAATTATCAGTTGTAGATAAACATTGGCAATATTTTTTACATCTTCATTACTAAATTATCATTCTTACAAAATAGTTGGGGAATCCAATATTTGATTTTTGCAAAAGCCAGATATCATTTACCTCTTTTTACATTGACAGAAGGTAAAAAACTAAAACAAACAGGCTGCTTAGTACAAGACGACAACGGAACAAGCAATAATTAGATTTTGACAATAAAAACTATTTTTTAAGAATTTATTTGGGGAGTCAAAACACCCAATTCTCGAGTTTTCAGTTATTGCTTAGCTGGAAACGAACTAACCGGCACAGACACCTCGCAACTCCTGCTCCAACAGATTTGCAATTAATCTGCCGCTCTCGCATCTGCTTATTCAGCCATGAGCGTAGATGCTGATATGATATATCATCTGTCAAGATGTACAAGGCCAAGATGACGAGTTATTGCTTAGCAGAAGTTGTTCAATTATAAAACTGAGCCGGGCGGCTCAGTTTACTCAGTTTTCTCTTACAAGGCTGTAAGAGGTCAATGTATTTTGTTAATAAACTGTGTTGTAACTATTCTAAGAATCTAAAACCAAATCACGTTTTTTCCTCATGTGTTTAACATTATAGATTCATAAGTATGGAAGGTATATATTATAATAATCCACTCACTCGAAATTAAATAGAAGTTTGAATGGTGCTTATGAAACTAAAACGAACATTCCAGCTATTGTTTTGCAATCGCGTGCGCATACTGCATAGTGCATATTAAACGTTGCATCGGTTATTTTATTCAATGCTTAGTGCGATATTTTCGTTACATTACTTCGTGACTTCGATTGCATAGCTGATAAAAATGATGTTGCGAAAAAGCAGCTTTGTCAATTGCTGGTCATCATTGTATTTTTCAATCTTAAGAATAGGTTTAGGTGAAGAGCGTCGGTGGCACAGTGGCTAGGGCACCGGACTGCTGGTTGCACCTTTAGTTGCCGACAAGGGTACTAATGTGAAGTTTACAGCGTGACGGTAAGAAGTAGCAAAAAATTAGACAGTTAAAAGTTACCACCACTAAGAGCGTCGGTGGCACAGTGCTAGGGCACCGGACTGCCATGCGGGAGGTCCGGGTTCGAAACCGTGCAGTGCCATGTACCAATGAGTTTTTCGTATTTTTCGAAGACTTACGTACATTTACCGACTGCTCTAACGGTGGAGGAAAACATCGTGAGGAAACCTGCACACTGAGATGACCAGTGTGTAAAATGGGGTAGGCACAAAAGATCCTCACGGATCGAAGTGCCGCTGGGTTATTCCCGGCATATCATATAAGATAAGATTAGGTTTAGGTAAGATTAGACACCTCATTAGGCAAGTTTCCACAGTTATAAGAAAATCGATTCCCCTTACAATTCTTTACAACTTACTTTATTTGTAAGTACCTAGTAGGCATACTACTAACGAAAAGCGAGAATACGATTACGGATTGATTGATTTTTGTATTAGGTAACTTTTTTCCTCAGATATGCATATTTCCTTACGATGTTTTCCTTCGCCGTTAGAGCAGCCGGTAAATATAAATTCGCATAAATCGTCGAACTCTTTGAAAATGCCGCCCGCGCTCGCTTTTCAAAGAACGAGTTTACGTAAGTTTTGAAAAAAATCGAAATCTCATTGGTACATGGCATTGCATGGTTTCGAACCCGGACCTCCCCGGGAGTCCGGTTTATCATCTCATTATCATCACACGACATCTATAATAGCATGGGGCAAACCAATGCTGTCCTAAACTTCTATAATTGTTCCCAGCATCATGCGCCGCTGCCCTAGAGCCGGGCGACGAAGCCCCATGGGGCCTAGTGGTCAATTGCGCGGGAGAGACCCGCGTGGGGCAAACCGAAGCTGTGTATGCGGAAGGTATCTTCACTCTCAGCGCTAACGTGGCCAGCCAGTGTGCGAAGCTCAAGGTGCCCCGGCTTGTGGAGATATCTAGCGGACATATGTGCAGTAGTGATAAGGTATGGACTTCATCATTCATCATCAGCCAATTAAGATTAAATCCGAGTGAAACTACCGCCACTCCCGAAAAAAAATCTCACAAATTTGCATTGTCATCTAAAAAGTGGGCAGTAGAATTGCTTCAGGACCATTAAGCTGAATTCCTAAAATGTTGAACTCGAAAAATATTGAATCGCAATAGTAGTTTATACAACTGTCGCGTAATAACAGTCATTGTAAAACGAGTTTTAGTTTTGATATGAGCGAAGTGAGTAAAAAACGTATTTCCAAAATATCATTTCTCAAATTGTCTGCTATGTGCGCTTGAGGCGCCAAATGATCTTTTACTGACGGTTATGTACTAAATAGGGTCTAGGGTAGCTTTATCGTTTTCATAAACGGTATCATGCGATAGCTTTAGCGGTAACGGTAAAGACACCAAGACTACAGCAATGTTTTGGTTTTTTTTTTTTTTTTATATGAACCAATTTATTTTCACAGCCACACAAAGAAAACGGGCCAGTGGAGCCGTGGACGGTCGAGGGTCGGATGAAAAACGAGGTGGAGAAGGAGCTCCAGAGCCTTGAGCCAGAACTCAACTACACCGTCTTGAGGCCCGCCATCGTGTACGGCGTCGGAGACAGAAGGAGTTTGAGTGAGTTACCACTACCTTTTTTATGTTAAGGAAAGCTGACAAGCAAATTGATCATATCAGGCAATCGAATGATGGTAAGTGGTCACCGTCGCCCATAGACATCTCACTTCACTATAAGAGAGGGTTTTCGATGCGCTGTTGTTATAACCTTGATGATTTACCGTTCAAACTAGAACACAACAACTCACTACCATGTAAAGTTTTTTTGGAGTATTTTTTTAAATATTTTATTTTCTATCTTCTACAACTGATTTCAATATTTTTGTTTTCTGAGCAGTAGTCGAGTTTTTATTAATTTTACAAACTTTTTAGCAAAAGTAGGCTGAATAGAGTCAATGCCTATGCTGCGTAAAGAAAAAAGTATAATTTGACGTTTTGACGTAAATAAACGACATACTTTTAAATGCCCTGATTTCCATATAATCTATTTTGTGATCACTACGATACTACTGCAAACCTCACTCTCGCTATCCCTTCCCATTCCACTTAATTTCATCAGCAGTCCTTCACTGTTCACGCTATACGGCTGTGGAACTCCTCGCCAGTTTCTATTAGACTTGCAAAATCTTTGGAGATCTTTAAAAGGAAAGTGAAGGCTCACTTTCTCGAACTTTGATTCCTACCTCTTTAAACTTTCCTTTGATTTTATCTACCCTGGTTGTTATTCTGCATTTCCTCTATGTTATGTACTCATTATATATTTTTAGTTTATGTAGTATATGTATTATTTTATGTATGTTTATCATTATCTATTTAAGTATACATATATATCTACCTATTTATTTTATGTACGTAGTAAGTATAGTATGGTAATTAATTACCTTTGTATTTATATGTTATTGTTGTAATTAAAATACTCTTATATAACGTTTTCCACAATGCTTGCACACCTACTACCTCTTTCTCAAGAGATCGCTCTTAGCGATAAGACCGCCTAAATTGTACTTCACTATTTCATTTTCTATCTCATGTTTGTTGTTTTATATTTGTGCAGTAAAGTGTATTTTACTTTACTTACGATACCTAACCAGGATGGCTGCAAGGAAAGAATATAACCAGTAAATAATTACCTTCACAGCGCCTCGTCTCCTCTACGGCGGTATTTACAAACACCTTGGCGAGACCATGAAACTCCTATGGACAGCTGACCTCAAAATGAACACGGTCCACGTCCGGGACGTATGCCGCGCCATCTGGACACTCGGGACCAAGCCAGAGGCGAACAGACAGACGTACAATGTTGTGGACGAAGCTAACAGTACGCAGGGAAGCTTGGCGGAGCTGGTGGCAGAGATATTCAAGATTAATCATGATTATTATGGCACGGCTATTTCTACTTTGGCTAAGGTGAGATGATTTTATTGGTTTACCGAGTTGGTAAGACTTCCTTAAGGCTCAATTTACATTGCCGCGGAATAGAATGGAAGCGAATTTTCCCATTTTCGTACATAGCATAATGAACTTTATGTCAATTGTGTAACATACAAACTAAATACGAGCCAAAAAAGAAAAGTAGTTAAGGGAATTCTAGAGAATGCGCGAGGATTCCCCGGAAGACGCGCGACCTCTTATTCCTTACTATTGTTTCTGTTCTTAATAAAACAAACCCTACATCATTCCAGAACGACATAGCTTCAGTGGCCGAGGAAGCGAATGACAAGCACCTAACCGCGTGGGCGGACATCTGCCGCAAGTATGTTCTGGAACACACTCCACTCGAACCCAGCGCTGGAGCCGAACTGCTGTTAAATAAGCAGCTGTGTCTAGATGGAAGTAGATTGCGATCCACCATGGCGTTAGATGTACCCAGACCCACGAGGGACAAGTTTCTCGAGGTAACTAATCATCAGCCTATGTCGTCACACCAGTGTGACAGTTAGGACTTTCTGTTCCTAACCGTCACACCATTTTTAATCGAAGACAGAAAAGAAGAGGTTCTCATTTCGACGCGTATGTATGTTTTGTTTTTTCCTGTCGGCTTTTGTAAGTATTTGTTTATGTTTTTTGTTTTCATAGTCGTCTTTTCTAACTGCCACACTGGTGTGGCAGGATGGTGTAACGGTTAGTCTTACTCCATATAATCCACCTATTTGGCTGCTGGAGGACCTAGTCCTCTTTTCTCCGACGTTGGCCACAACTCAGTGAAGGCTCTGGTCCATCGGCCATCACCGCGTCTAACTAATACATCTTATTTATTTATCCGTATGGCGGTTAGAATTATACACAGAATGGGTGTGTATGGACATGTTTCTGTGTACAGTGGCTGCAGGTCTCTTTGGTAGTTTGGACAAGTGCAGCCGCCAAGAAATTGATTGCTAAACTCCATTTTTTCATTAGCTGCAGATACCCGATACAAATAACTGTCAAATTTGAAGATAATTTCGAGGAAACACACATTTTATTGATGAAAATTTATCAAAATAATGTATAGTTTTTTTGCCGAAATTTGATCACTTTTTGTACAAAAATATGTATTTTATATAAATAAGTCACTAGGTGCTGTCAGTGTGACGGGTATCTGCAGCTAATGAAAAAATGGAGTATAGTTTAGCACCACCAGGGGAACACGTGCAGGGTTTCAGAGGGTAACCTCGCGCGTTCTCTTGGCTCCCCAACCCCCCCTGTGAACAACCGTTCGTCCCCCAATAATCTTAAGTTTTACATTACCTACAGTACTAATTAAAAATCATAGCAAACACTCCCTAAGTTAGAAGATTTTTTGTCAAAATATTACTCCTAAATAAAATTAATCGTAACGCCATGTCTTTATGGTTATCTTGGTCACGGCATCACTTGTAATGGCCTTTTAAAAACTATTTAATCAGTCTGCATCTATCAGCTAGACTGCAAAGCCTGGAACATCAAGCAAGGTTTCCTGTCTATCGGTATTTTATAGGATACTATTGGTATTTACAAATATCCAAGTCCGTTATAATGAAGGTAGATAAAATAAAACATTTCTTTGTTCCTTTTCACTTCTATAAAAGGGATTTACCTCCATACTCATTTCTCATTCAATATACGACCATCTAATCGTGCAGACTGTTTTCTTTCCCTGAGCCCATTTCCAATAGATACATTTCGGAGAGTGTGCATCGGAATTGCACAACCTAATTCTAGCATCTCCATTCCGCCTTCGGACTACCAGGCGCGGGGAGGGGTTCCATCCTTATGTTGTTGATATCCCATCTGCTCGTACGAAGCGATTTGCTTCTTCGTTCATTATGCGAACGGCTAAGGAATTGAACAGCCTGCCGGCGTCTGTATTTCCCGAAACCTTGGGATCTTCAAGGCCAGAGTGAATAGGCATTTACTGGACCCGCATGCTTCATCGTCGACCTCATCGTCGCTTACCATCAGGCGAGATCGAGGTCAAATGCGGGTTTAGAAGTAAATAAAAAAATACAAAATCTCCCATATCGTTTCAGGTATTGGAGGACTACGCATCAATGAATCTTTTCCCAAAGGAACTGTTACTATGACCAGACTCGTGAGCCCGCCTCTGCATGTTTTACATTAATAATCAATTGAGTCAAACGCAATAAGATTTCAAGTTTGATGGTTTAATGTAGAATATACGACGTAAATGAACGAAATTATTATTTTTTAAGTTTTATAAATTGAATATTTTAATCGATTTTACGTTGAAACGGAATTTGGAAACGTATTTTTTTACTCTTAAAAAGTGTACTGTGATAGATATAACAAGTGAGATACTTTTACTGCACTTGCATTTGAAATTCCTGTGTATTTCATATTTGTATAAAAAAAGTTGTGCGTGGACAATAAAAGATTCTAAATAAGCATACTTTTTAAAAGCAATCTTTTGTTTATTCTAAACGTATTGTTATCGGTACAGAAAGACAAGCAAACAAGGCCAAACACGTATAATCTATACTATAGTTAGACGGGATTCTAACCACAGATTGGAGTTGTTTTGATCTCCCTATATTGCATGTTGCATGCGCCTTCTCAATACTCTACTATAGTGTAGGAACGCGCTATGTGAGGACATGGATGACGTAATGTCAGTTGTATAAAAAGGGAAGATCTTCCCCCAGGCTGGGTGTTGTGCCTGGTGACCAGATGTCCTGGTCCAACTAAGGATGTTTTGATACTCGTATATATACGAAGTCCCAGGAAAATTTCGATAGCGCGTTCTACACCGATGTACTACAGTAGCTACTGTATCGTAGTGGCGCGTCGTGCGTCGCCACAATAGTATAGAGGATAACCACGAAGGATCATGGGCGTTACGTCCATTTCCCGGAACGTCCAGTTCCCTGTACGTCCAGTGTATTGACTTAAAAATCTAAGTGACCAGGGAACTGGACGTTTGGGGAATTGGACATTGAGGGAATAAATTTCACTGACTGGACATTCGGGGAATTGGACATAACGCCCATGATCCACCACGAAAGCTTAAAAAGTAAATGTCTAGTCTATTGTTAGTCATTGGATATTTCCTTCCATTGTGAGCTTGCTATCCTGGCTGCAGCATCAGTCCAAGATTATTAGGATATTGTATTACCATTATCAAATCTACATACGTGTTCAAAATAGGGTATTTGACAAGTATCGAAGATTAAATGCATTTCATAAACATTAAAAGTTAGACAATATTGAAAAATTAAAAACTGAATTGAAAAAAAAATTCCTTTACCACATATTAATTAACATTTCACATTAAACTATAACCTCGTGGAGATAACACATTGACCACTTTACAATGCTAATATTAATGGTCAAATGTTGAAAATTCGTTGAAAAATTATAACGCATCTTTCACTGTCGCGGGTTTGCTGGAAGAAATCTATTTTAGAGATAAGTTCACCCTTTGTACAACGTCTCATTTCAATTGTTTTTTTTGTACAATAAAGTGTAAATAAATAAATACATAAATAATAATAAAATATCAGAAATCAGAAAGTAGCAGTAGCACTTTGTGGCGACGAGTAGTTGAGATATAGAAAAACGAATTTCACATTCATTTTAGAAATTCAGACTGTCCATGATACAATAAAAAAAAATGTCAAATACCCTTTTGCATAGCAATACATCAGCAGCCTATTCTAGTCCACTGCTGGACATAGGCCTCTCCCAGGGTGCGCCATTGAGCCCGATCTTCGGCTCTTCTCATCCAGTCGCTGCCAGCCACCTTACGCAGATCGTCGCTACCATGGCCGCCACCGTGACCAGGAATAGTGGGGCGGCCGGGAACTGGGGGCCGTTTTCTTTTTGCGCTGTCCATAGGAGGTGATGCCATAATCGCCACGCTAGACCTGCGGGTTGGCGATCGCAGTAGCCGGGTCGCTTGCCCCGATGACGCTGCTGCCCGTCATCGTGCTTCTGGTATTTTGACCCAGCCATAATTTGAGTGGTTATACCGCCACTAGTCGGTCGCCAGGGACTCGTTCGTTAATCGGCAGGATGCACCACGTGCAGGTGAGTTTGACATTTGGAGGTCTAGATGTTGGTGACCCCCCTTACATCCCCCTTGCATAGCAATACACACAACTAGTACGGAACACTCCCAAACCATCATCTCCTATTCAACCGGGTAGTCATCCCGTGGAACGGCCTACCTGACCAAGTTGTGAATGCTGAAATTATAAACCAGTTTAAAAACAGATTAGACAGCCACTTACGAAATGTGAAGAAACAGGCTAACCAGCATTAGCTGCCTGCCTGCTAATCCAATAGTAATAGGTCAATTGGAAGTGGATCAAAATCGATTTGAAATATTTCACCCTGGCATACATTCTTGTGAACTAAATGAAAGCTTGTAACATTATACTTGTAACTCTAACCACATATTTGTAAGGAATTGAAGACTGGCAATACCAAAAAGCAATAATAGGATTTTGCTTTTTTTTAAAACTAAATTTTCTACCTTTTTAAAACTTTTCTATTTCAAATATCCCCCAGGCCATTAATTAGACTTGCTATCTACTACGCTGCAAGACGGCCGATGAGGCCAGTGCAGGTAGTAGAGACCGATATTTACTTATACATTGTAACTACACTATTGTTAAGTGATTAAGTGAAATGTGCATTTACGTCTATTCCATATTTTTATACTTAATCATACTTACAGTTTCAACAGTAGCTGTGCTAAGTAGGTACTTAAGTATTATTTTTGGTTTACACGCATAATGACCAATACGCAAAATGACCACACACAGTCAGCACATGTCACAGTGACATTTGTCACTGTAATTTGACTATTGTCACTGTCATATGTCAATCACACACAGTCAGCACATGTCACAGTGACAAATGACAGTGTCTTTTGTCATTTTGAATCTTGTCACTGTAATTTGTCAATTCGACTATTGCCACTGTCATGTCAGTTTTTTATTTTTTATAGAATAAAAAAAAAACATGTCAAAATGTTACATAAATGTCAACAGCCTTAGTCGCTGGCAGCGTTTCCACGCTGAATAGCCAGCGAGACTGCACCAGGTACAACTCGGCGCGGGGGTCACCTGAGCAAGTTACAAATGTCAATTTGACATGTGCGTATTGGTCATTTTGCGTATTGGTCGTTTTTTTTCGTTGGTCATTCTGCGTGTAAACCTTCTTTTGTCATATTCTTATTTCAACGTTGAAAAAATAATACCAAAAGTGCTGATTATTCGACGCAAGCAGATAACAGTATTAATACAGATACTCTAAGTAGTGATTTTTTTTTCATGTGGCTCTATATATTTAAGGGTCTATTTATATTTAGCGGGCGAACCGCCTCGACGGCACATATCTAAGGTGTGCGCGGACGGGTTGCATGTAAATCGTTGCTTTTTCGCTGAATATAAATCGACACTATAATGGCCAGTAGTCTTGTCTGCGTTTTTCTGTCGGCTTGTCTGGTATAAACAGCCCTTAAATTTAATCTAGATGTTATGAATTTATTTTTTTAGCAATAAGATAATGAAATATATAATATCTGTTTGATTTGTAAGATCTATTCTTGATTTGTAAGGAAAAGTTTTCCATTTTAGACATTTCTATCGTCGCATCGTATGTTAAATACGCAAAATGTTCAAAAAAAACTTATTTTGCGAAAATGTTCAGTACGCAAAATGATCAATAATTAATGTGTCAATATGTGCTATGCAATGTGTCAAATGTAACGGACGACACATAGTCAGATCAGGGCCGGGATCGGAATTGGGACCGGGATCGGTAAAGGGATCTGGCGCCAGATCCGATGGACTGAGATTGGGATTCATTTTCGTCCCCGTTTATTTATTTTACTAATTGTTTTTTAATTATTATTCGTATCATTTCGCGTAGTGTCGTATGAATCATACGTCAAAAGACGCTTACACGAAATGACACAAAAAAATATTAGCAAAATAAACGTGGACGAAAATGAATGAATGAATCCCGATTCCGGACCCAATCTCGGTCCCGTCCCAGATCCCTGTCCCAATCCCGATTCGATTAATTATTGGACATTCTGCATATTTAACATTATGCATTATTATTTGAGCATATTTTATAATAACGTTCTATGTTCAGATCGCTTCAAATTATGTATTGCTTCAATATATTATCTACTTTAAAAGGAATAAACATTGTTTATTTTCGAAGATATGGCATTTTATTTCATACAAAAAAACTCAGAAATATGCCTAGTTTAGGCAGATATATATATACCTCTTATGACAGGATCTCGATATCATCAAGTCGCAGTAATGGTTTCAAAATAAAAACAAGGGATAGGTGTTTTTGTAAATCCACCAGAAAAATAAAGAGGTCCTTTGTACTTTGAAATATTATTGGATAATACTTCGCACTTCTCTACTTTTCTGGTCGGAGGTTTTATTTTCTATCTTACATAATCATAAGACAATATTTTACAACAGGTCGTATCGCCATCAGTTATGTCATGGGGGATCTCTTCCTTTCTTAGTTACCGCGAGACACAGCTGATTGCAGTGTGTCTAATGATATAAAGCGAAACACGTTAAAAACTTTTCTAATATTTCAGAACAGAAATAGATAAACGTTTATTTGTTATCTGCAGCACACATGCTATTCCACTTATTGTAAGTATGGGATAAAAGTAGTAGTAGTATCCTTAAAAGTTTCAGTGTGCTATGGAAAGAGCTATGCTCGGAGTATCTCTGCTGGATCGATTCTGAAATGAGGAGATCCGGCATAGGACAAAAGTTATCGACATAGCTCATAAGATTAGCAAGCTGAAGTGGCAGTGGGCCGGTCACATCTGTCGCAAAACCGACAACCGCTGGGGTAGACGAGTTCTGGAGTGGAGACCGCGTTTGGGCAAACGTAGTGTGGAGCGCCCCCATGCTGGATGGAGCGACGATCTGCGCAAGGTGGCTGGCAGCGACTGGATGAGAAGAGCCGAAGATCGGGCTCAATGCGCGCCCTGGGAGAGGCCTATGTCCAGCAGTGGAATGGAGTAGGCTGCTGATGAATGTTAAATACAGGACGGCGATTCTCACATTATATGTGTGAGCGTGACAAGACGTTCGTAGCGTTCGACTTTTGTATGTCGAACGCTGCCATAACCACATTCCAGAGCGCATTAACAAAACACTTTCCACAATTTAAAAGATATACAGATTCCATGCAAATAGAGACACGAGCCATTCGTTGAACCAGAAACAATTTACTATTTTTTTTATAATAGGTGATACAAAAACAATATTCATACATTTACTGGTTTTACTTTTTTTTTTAATTCAACTACACAAATGGTAGAAAACCAGCATATTGTAAAAAAAATTAAAGTCTGTATTATCAACTAATTAACATTCCATTCTGAATATTTAAGAAGTCCCACATTTTGTCAATTTTAATGCTTCATATTATTAGACACAAGTCATATTTAATAACAATAACATTGCGCACACGCAACTTAGTGTATCTAATATAATAATAAATTCAACTATAATATACAATTACATTATACACAAATCATTTTGGAAGAATTCATACCTAAAATATGTATAACTATTAAAATTTCTGTATCAATTGGACACATTTGCGGACAGAACGCGGAGATAATCCTGCAATGTTTTACCACTAGAGGCGCCACTAGCACAATGGTACGTAGCCAATCAACATGTAGATACGTTCCTTGTCACCAAATCTTTTTTTTACCCTTCAGGCACGCGCTTCGGATGGATTTTTAGGTCTGCTATTTTAAAATGGCCATATGATTCCATGACATCATTTTTATTATAGCTTTGAGAAATTAAATTAAGAATTTTGTGATACCTCCAAAAGTAAAGTTTCGTTTTGCTTTTCTGTTTACGGAGTGTGCTAGTGGCTCCGTCTAAGGAACGCTTTGCGTTTTATGTCCTATTGACACATTCATACTTCCGTATCGGGCAGCTTCGTCCTTTGTCGCTTTTGACCCATTCGCCCGAATATCAAGGAATCGTAACAAAAACTATACCGACAGTGACCATGATTCCTGCAGACTTAAATTTAAGTTCAGCCCGTCTGTCTTTTTTATTATCGATAAGAAAAGGAGACAGAACGTGTCATTTTAAAGAAGATGGCCTCTCCCAGGCCCACGTATGAAGGAGTTCATATTACAGTCTGACACATATGAAAACTTTTGTGTTTAATTTCAATAAGAGAACAAAATAATTAATTAATTGATAAATGTATTTGAAAATGTAATTAAATAAAAGTATTTAAAATAAACAAGAAATACGTAAAAAAAATTAATTTTTTGTAGTATTTCATGCACTATTTCCAGAAACCTAAACTTTTGACAAAATCTTAAAAGCATACGATTGTCGATCAGGTCAAGTGAAAGTCACATCACAGATATTATTATTTTCAAAATTGTTTTAGGTTTTGGGAATTAATAAAGATATCAGTGTGTTTATCTTAATTTAGGCTATCGTATTATAAATATTTTATATTCTTTTGTATCTTATCAGGGGGCCAGGCATAACCCCAGCGGCATTTCGACCCTCAGGGGTATTTTGTGCTCACCCCTTACCTTAGTCTCCTTCCTGTTCCTTAAAGATGCTTTGCATCAAGGACGCTATTCTTTTGTAAAGTCGTGAATTTTGTTTTTTGTAAATAAATAATTAATCGCTGAGCCTCACTTTGTATGGGAGCGAATCCATGTTCTTTAAACCAGTCAAATTAATCGACCGCCTACAATTTTAGACGGCATGTATTTGTATCTGAACTAAATCCTATGGACGCTGCAGCCCGGTCCGTACTTGGCTGGATTTTAAAGAGCCATGCTGCGCCAGGGACGCCTTCTTTGGTTCGGATGGTGCAGAAGCGTGGAAGATTCTCCCAGATAGCATTGAAATGTGTCACACCAGCATTTTAATGAAGACTTGAAAGAGTTGTTTACATCAGACATGGCTGTATGAGCTCAGTTTCCTTTGCCTTAAAAAAACAACGAAATCCTATGGAACTGTCTTAATTCGACAGTTCTAAACCTAAACTTACACCATTTTATTCTTCTGTCCTTTTCTTACAGATAACAAAAGAGACAGACGGACTGAACTTAAATTAAAGTTTAGCGGACATGCAGGAATCGTGGCCAGTATTCCAAAGAGTATAGCTAGACGCATGGCACAAGAAGACTGCTCATTCTTCATCTGTCATATCGTTAAGCAAATTGCACGATGTTCACGCCAGTACAAGGTTTCGGGGTCAGCACAAGGGTTCGTCATCACTCATCATCATCAACCTATTAATGTCCCCACTGTTGGGGCACAAGCCTCCTCTTGCACAAGGGGGTACAGGCCATAATCCACCTAGCGGGTCCAGTGCTGATTGGTGGATTTCACACGTCTTCGGGAACATTTTAAATTCCTCCGTTACAGCGGTCGGTAAAGTCTTCGAAAAAATCCGAATAACTCATTGGTACATGGCATTGCATGGCTTCGAACCTGGACATTCCGCATGGGAGATCGGCGTCCTAGCCAAATCAAACCGTATGATGACGTAATCTTGTGATGACGTGACATTGTGGAATTTACTTAAGGGTCTGCGAAACAACCAATTGCAATTGACAATTAAAGAGAGACGGCGCAATATAAAGAAGCGAGAAGCGCTTACAACCTTCTCGCTTTTTTCTATTGCGCCATCCTCTCCAATCGCAATTCTGTAGCCCTTACTCGATTTGCCTATCTTAAGCCATGGCTACATGTGTTTTCCAGTACAGTAGAGGCGCGTCATTCTCCCCTAGGCGAGGGGGTGGAGGGCGCGCGTAAGGGTGCTCCGTCATCCGTGCGCACTGTCCGGAGGGCCAACGTGGCAGTAATCCGTCAGGGGCACGATTACCACTTGTATCTGGAAATCAATATAAAAATTAAATTAATATGTCTTTATTTTCAGGCACTAGTTAGAACCATAGAATAAAAAAACAAACATTAAATGGTCAATATTTTAGTTTAATAAACTTTAAATGCAAAGCTAAATTTGGTCAATAATTTTTTTTTAAAAGACTTAAGACAAGCCTTAGTCAAAAATTCCGCTCCGTGACGACCAAATAATGATAATAATTATCAATTAAAGTCAGTAATGACCTACGGAGCCGAAACGTGGACACTGACGGTGCGACTGGTTCACAAATTGAAAGTCGCTCAGCGTGCTATGGAAAGAGCTATGCTCGGAGTATCTCTGTTGGATCGAATCCGAAATGAGGAGATCCGGCATAGAACAAAAGTCATCGACATAGCTCATAAGATTAGCAAGCTGAAGTGGCAGTGGGCCGGTCACATCTGTCGCAGAACCGACAACCGCTGGGGGAGACGTGTTCTGGAGTGAGACCGCGTTTGGGAAAACATAGTGTGGGACGGGCGTCCCTGCTAGATGGAGCGACGATCTGCGCAAGGTGGCTGGCAGCGACTGGATGAGAAGAGCCGAAGGTCGGGCTCAATGGCGCGCCCTGGGAGAGGCCTATGTCCAGCAGTGGACTAGAATAGGCTGCTGATGATGATCAATTAATTAAATTAATCATAATATAATATAACACTAAAATAATACTAAAGCTAAAACTAAACTAAGGCTAAGAAAGCTAAAGATAAAAAAAATAGGTTAAGTCCCCCACATCCGGCAGTGTACCCAAGAGACTGGCTGCGTTGCCCCGTTGGATAGTTAAGCTAATCCGCTGGGCCAAATATATTATGTTTTAAATATTGAAAAAAATTATTAAATTAATCATAATAAAACAATATATACAGAACACATATCTCTGGCGTGCGAGTGATAATTTTAATAAATGAAGTAAGGTCCTAGATCTGGACCTGTTCAATTCCGGCAGTGTGGCGGTGAGACATCTACTGAGTCTGAGTCTTTTATTATTTCATAATCTGTGTGTTTGTGTGTGTGTGTGTTATGGATGTCAGGGAGGGTGTGTCAGTTTGTGTGCGTGACTTATAGACTGTACAATGTAATTTTGATACATACATAACACTCACGTACATAATCCCCGAGGGGCTAGACAGAGAAACAACCTACAATCGCAGGTAGGTCCCACATTTCGCCGTAAGATTTGGTGGACAAACGTGATAGGTGGCGGGTTTAATAAATACCAGCATCCAACAACGGTGGACAATGGTAAATGTAAGCTTACCCTCAACTGGTCGCGGTTTGGTCCCAGCAAGTGTCTCGGTTCGGGGACGTCACAGCCCTCCGTGCACTTTGGACACCGGCTGCGAATAAACAAGATTATATTACAAAGTGGTGCCATGTCCAGGATTATCACGAGGGGGGCGGGGGTGTACAAAGGGGTGTTTAACTCGTCGAAGTCGAGCGTGCCGTCGTATGTCCACCACCCATGACTTACCCTACATTATGGGTTACGTGACTCAAGAGTAATCAAATCAAATCAATTGCTTATTGAAGCATAGCTCACGGGTACTGTTACTGGAAACGATGACTCATGGGTAAATAACCCATATTGAAGTATAACTTAGGGTAACCCTTGTCGGACTGCACGTAATGTAACCCTCAGTGAAGGATGACTCACAGGTAATGTAACCCTTACTGAAGAATAGCTCACGGGTACTGTTACTGGAAATGATGACTCACGGGTAAATAACCCATATTGAAGTATAACTTAGGGTAACCCTTGTCGGACTGCACGTAATGTAACCCTCAGTGAAGGATGACTCACAGGTAATGTAACCCTTACTGAAGAATAGCTCACGGGTACTGTTACTGGAAATGATGACTCACGGGTAAATAACCCATATTGAAGTATAACTTAGGGTAACCCTTGTCGGACTGCACGTAATGTAACCCTCAGTGAAGGATGACTCACAGGTAATGTAACCCTTACTGAAGAATAGCTCACGGGTACTGTTACTGGAAATGGTGACTCACGGGTAAATAACCCATATTGAAGTATAACTTAGGGTAACCCTTGTCGGACTGCACGTAATGTAACCCTCAGTGAAGGATGACTCACAGGTAATGTAACCCTTACTGAAGAATAACTCACGGGGAATGTAACCCTTATTAGTATAACTTACGGGTAACCCTTGTTGGAGGTAGCGGCGGCGGGGGAAGGAGAGCGCGCACGCGCCGCACCGCTCGAACACGAGGGGGGCGCGGGGGTGTAGAGAGGGGTGTTTAACTCGTCGAAATCGAGCGCGCCGTCTATGTTCACCACCCTGGGAAATAATGGGATACAAATAATACAGGGTATAACGTATAATAGTAGTTTATGCAACGGCCACTTAATGATAGCGATTTTAACATTAAAACTGTTTATTAAACGAAGCGTAGCGGTGTTTCATAAAAGATCGTTCGAGTGTTAAAATCGTCTCGTGTTTTGTTTTTTAAATTGTAACACCAAAACGCAGTGCGGACTAAATATATTACTTTAGATCGACGTGCCAGAAAAATTAAAAAACACGAGACTAAAAACGCGTAATTTCGGATATTTTTCCCATTTCTTACTTTAATTACTAATTTTTTATCGAGTAGATTTAGTGATAGAAGTGACAAAGACACCAGATATCAATTCATTCAAACTTAAAAATTTGAATGTATTGAGCAAATTTCCCGACATCTGTATGCATCTGTCTGTTGAAACGAGTAACTTCCAACAAAACTGTGTGCGAACTGAAAATAATGCAACACATTTCTCACACTGTGAAACTCAAATTAATATTTGAACTAAAATAGATCTTACGGCGATGTCACAACGGCGAATATCCGTCTACGTAACTCTTACATACAGGTCGATTATCTAAAGCTGGCACGTACAACACATTCGCACATTGCGTTTGTGTAGTGTCTGTGAATACGCACGCGGCATGACGTCACACTGTATACGCAACAAGAGAAGTCTCTCTGTCCCACTCGCACGCGGACAAGCTTATGAGCGTGACTGAGATTGTTATTGTTTCGTTTTTACTACTATTAAGAAATACAGCGTGATGTTTACAAGTTTAAACTCGAACCAAAAATTGATAATTTCATTGATAGCCTTATAATTAGAGTCGGGACATTCGCGATTTCGAACATAAATATAATATTTCTACAATTATCCCATTGTTTTTTTATACATAGCCAACCCAACTAATTGCTACATACTGTATAATGAAATTGCATTGGTGTGAGTACTGTGAACGTGCCCGCTTTAGATAATCGACCTGTAGGATCGTATGATGCACATATCGATTTCAAAATTCGAAGTCAAACGCGACTGACTCGCCGCTCGCACACCATTTTAAGCCCCGCCCACCTGAGTACACATTTGTGGCGCCACTTGCGTGCGTCTATTACATTTCTAGGGTAATTCCTGTACGTACTTAACTAGTCCATTGGCACTCACCTATTCTGAGCTGAAAACCGATGCACTCGTTCCACTACTGAAGACACATGCTCCACGCCTTTCTGTACGCCCCACACCAGGATGCCAATCTGTAAATTAAACCATTAATTTTTAGAGTTCCGTAGACAGCTAGGAACCCAGGAAGAGTTCTTCTTTCTTTGAAAGGTAAGAGATGGCTCTCTACGCTGGCGCGGCGTACCTTCACTTCGAAATCTTCTCACGTCCCCTAGGGGGCGTGGGGAGCCTGTTCCAGGGCGTGATGCCCTCTACAGGGGTGTCTATCGCCACCCGTAACTACGGGTGAGGCGTTAGGGTGCCGTTGGCAGTCACTGCCGTGGGCGTGGTCAATTCCGGTGAGTTGTGGCTTCCTCCGTCAGCAGTTCCCTGGACAGGGCTCTACTCCGACGATCGGGCGGGCGGGCGTGCAGCGGCGCTAGCTCACGAAGTGTGAGATGAACGGAGTTTGGCGCGTACCGGCACAGTCCAGATTAGTAGCGCATCGAAAACCCTCTAATAACATAGTGAGGTAAGGTGTCCATGGGTGACGATGACCACTTACCACCAGGTTTGCTCGTTTACTTACTTACTTACTCACTCCGCTGGCGCAGCGACCCGAAGTGGATCTTGTCCTCCGATACTAAAGAGCGCCATCACTCTCTCTCCTGCACAGTCTAGAGTCAGGCGCCTGGAGCTCACGCAGATCCTTCTCCACTTCATCACGCCTAATACAATTTAAAAAATTCTGGTATAGTACACATTCATTAAATCAATCAAACCGGTCCTCACCTTGACCCTGACGTCAGGCTCCAGCTGCTCCGTCTCCCCGTACTGGTTGACGGAGTACTCGGGGCAGTTCTGGCACGTGATCGATATCCTCACCGTCCGGAGCACCACTTCCGGTACCTACGGAATAAAAATGTGTTATTACTACCACTGGTATTTACGACAAGTAATACAGATCGAGAATCAGGATAATACGGATCATCATCATCATCAGCCTATATTAATGTCCCCACTGATGGGGCACAGACCTCCCCTTGCACAAGAGGGTACGGCCCATGATCCACCGACCGGGCCCATTGCTGTGCGGTGGTTTTCACACGCCTTCGGAAACTTTTAATTTCCTCAGACATGCAGGTTTCCTCACGATGTTTTCCTTCACCGTTAGAGCAGTCGGTAAATGTACGAGTAAATCTTCGAAAAAATCCGAAAAACTCATTGGTACATGGCATTGCATGGTTTCGAACCCTGACCTCCCAAGGTGCAAAGGAGTCCTAGCCACTAGACCACCGATAATACGGATGCGAGCAGCTAAACCCTATTTCTTCACATCTCCCTTAGTCGCCTTTTACTACCACACTGTTAAAAACAATTATCCTAGATTATAAAACCTACTCAGCCCGTGAGCTCCGTCTTCTACCTCGTCACTTACCACCAGGTGAGATTACGGTCAAACGCAGGCTGTCGTAAAAAAAACATAACCAAAAATATACATATAACCTTGAAATCTTCATGGCGAAAGTGAATACTTAGACATTTACTGTATCCGCGTTCTCCATCCTCGGTCTCATCGTCAGTTACCATTTAAGGTGAAACCCGGATTTAGTCCAAACATGATTGAATGAAAGAATGAAAACTCTTTATTACAAAATTAGTGTGATACAATGCGTACAAAACGATTAAAACAATCTAGGCGGTCTTATCGCTAAAAGCGATCTCTTCCTGACAACCTTTTGGTGGAGTAATTTTGGTGAACCAACTCACGTCATATGTGCCAACCCACACCTATGAGCAGACTCTTCCGGAACCAGACTCTCTTGGGTACACATCCAGGGTACACTCCATGAGCCTGCTGTGTTCTAGTTTGAAGGGTAAGAGCAACAGCATAAGTAATGGCCCATGAGGCACTCCATCTACGTCCTCAAGATTAACAGCGCATCAAAAACCTTGGTGAGATATCTATTGGGGACGACGGTGACCATCAGGTGGTCCGTTTGCTCGTCTGCCATCCTAACACAAAAAAAACATTAACCACGCCACTCACGTCATAGGTGCCGGCCCACACGATGAGCAAACTCTTCCGGAACCAGACCCCCTTGGGGTACAGGTCCAACGTCCACTCCACGAGCCGGTCCTGAGCCACGTCCGCGATGGCCGGCCGCGTGGAGAAGATGAACGTCCGCGTGTGGTAGCACGGCAAAGAGTGGAAGTTGTCAACGGCCAGGACTGAGCCCCACGAGTCTTCAGTGTACAGGCGGGGGGTGAACAGCATGCGGCCAGCTTCCGTTTGCTGGATTTCGGCGACGCGTTCGTATTGGCCTGTGGGTGTTGTAAGTTAAAAATAATTTTAAAAACCTGACTTCTACAGAAATATTAATTTTAATATTTAATTTTTTATTAATACTACATTATTTCATTTATTAATACTACCTATCTACAATTTAATCTATTTGTGTTGTGAGTATCTTTGTAACTTGAAATTGAAATAACTTTCTATAACTATATAACTCTATTGTTTAACTTTGTATACTTCTGTATTCTGGTGTTTACAGCGCTAAATAAACGATTTCAATTTCAATTTTTATTTCAAATATCAGCTTAATCACGTCCTCACTGTTGGGGCACAGGCCTCTCCTTGTATGAACGTGCCCAGTGCTGATTGGTGTAATTCACATGCCTTTGGACACCTTTTTCTTCAGACCGGAGCAGTCACACGCAAGTCTTCTAAAAATCCGAAAAAAAATTGGTACATGGTATCACATGGTTTGGAACCTGGACCTCCCACTTGCAGCTTGGCGACCCAGCCTCTATACCACCGACGCTCTTATCAGCCAATCTATAATACTAGCTCTAAAGATACAGGTTAGACCTAGTTTGAGGGTATAAGTTTACCATTATTGTTGTACTTAGAGCGTCGGTGGCACAGTGGCTAGGGCACCGTACTCCCATGCGGGAGGTGCGGGTTCGAAACCATGCAGTACCATGTATCAATGAGTTTTTCGTATTTTTCGAAGACTTACGTACATTTACCAACTGCTCAATGGTGAAGGAAAACGTCGTGAGGAAACCTGCACACTGGGATGACCAGTGTGTAAATGGGGTAGGCATAAAAGATCCTCCAGGGTCGAAGTGCCGCTCGGTTATTCCCGGCCCCCAACAGAAAACAACATTAGATAATAGTGAGGAGATGCTTTGTCCCTTTTTAGCAAAACAGTCCTTAATAAGTAGCCAAGGACCTGCTTGTATGGCACTACTGAGTAATTTCTGATTGCCGGTAGCTTTTATATTTTTCAATGAATTTCAATTCTGTTTTCACATTGGACCATTAATTTATGTCTATTTCTTAGTTTATAAGAAATGCATTTAATATTTGATACTTGGAAACTACCCTGTTGATAAGAATATGGACCAGTGTGTAAATGGGGTAGGCACAAAAGATCCTCATGGGTCGAAGTGCCGCTGGGTTAGATAGGATAAGATACTGTAGTACTGTTTATGTGCCAATAAAGTATTCCTATTTGTATAATATACGTTAGTAGACAGAAAGGATAGCCGACCTGACTGGTAGCTCATGGCGATGGCCATCCGCTCCATGAAGAAGTCTTTGTGCTCCTGTGTGAGCGGACACAGCAGCAGCTTGGCCAGCTGCTTCGGGCACATCATGGGGAACCTGCGACGTTGGTCAT
Organism: Hofmannophila pseudospretella; assembly: GCA_947369225.1. Lineage (NCBI taxonomy): Eukaryota > Metazoa > Arthropoda > Insecta > Lepidoptera > Oecophoridae > Hofmannophila > Hofmannophila pseudospretella. The sequence goes on along the minus strand of OX376321.1, from coordinate 1,774,354 downwards.
ATTATAAATACGAGTAAATAAATAATTTATCAATGAATTTCCCGGCTACGAAACTAGCTTACGCTGAGTCTTAAGCAGCCCCTTTCCTTTTATAAACGATTAGGTACAGTGGGCAACACATCAGGCTATTATACCCTTATGTACTTCGTCGTTTTAATTTGACACATTCAAACGGATGTACAAGGAATCTTAACAAAAACTTATGGCGACAGGGTTCCATGAAGTATAGCTTGATATGCCTTCCACTGTACATTACAAATCAATAATTACAATTTTGCTTAGCGTATGGTTAGTGGCCAACCGATTTGTCAGAGTTGTTCAGGCCGCCCATAGGCCTCTGACATGGCTTAACGACTGCTGTCGAACGACAACAACCGGGACCGACTGCTCAACGTGCTCTCCGAGGCACGGAGGAGCTCAGATGATATATGCCACTAGCGGTCACCCATCCAGGTCGCCAACGTCGCTTAACCTGCACGATCACTTTCGGACCGTGCTCGCAACTAGGCTACCAGCTCCTAATTACAATACGATGACTGGGATGACTTTTTTAATAGGACATAAAACGCAAAGCGTTCCGTAGATGGAGCCACGAGCACGCTCCGTAAACAGAAAAGCAAAACGAAACGTCATTTTTGAAGATATCACAAATTTATCGTTATTTGGATTAATTTAATTTCTCAATGTTATAGTAAAATTGTGATGATATCATTGTATCATATCTCCTATTGACTAAACCCGTGTTTGACTTCAATCACACCTGGTGGTAAGTGACGATGAGGCCGAAGATGGAGCACACGGGCTTAGTAAGTACTGGCTCTTCTATAACACACACACACCCTTTCAACACACACAATTACACACTCTTACAACTTACATACTTACACACATACCCTTTTCTTTGTTCTCCACACTCCCTATTCCACTTTCCCACCTCCATATTTTATTAGCTGTTACTAATTATTATTATTTTGTATAAATTAAGGAGACCTATTTTTTGGCTTGCACGCATGTAAAAAAAAGAACAATTCAGGCATTATATAGCTGTAAGGTTTCTCAGAAAATTAAATAATTAAATAAACATTGCCGAAACACATCAACGCCGAAACGAAGATATTTGAAGACAGACTTTACATAAAAGGGTGGTAAGTAGATAAAATATAATACAAATAAATAAATCTTATTTCCCTAGACTTCGTTTCGTCCTGGCACAGCTGAAAACCAGCGCTGCGGTTCTGCCGTACCGGTCGGACCGCAGCACATGCTGACCATGTGCCCTTTTAATATTGCATTGTTTTTATTTTATTTTTTCCAATATTGTTTTAAGTATAATAATGTGTGCAATGTTGAATACATGTTTTTTCTTTCTTACTTTTTCTTTCTTTCTTTTTCTTTCTTTCTTTTTCTTTCTTTCTTTTTCTTTCTTTCTTTTTCTTTCTTTCTTTCTAGACTCACTCAACTCTGCTATTCAGTCCAGATTGTGCGCACATATCGTTTTCACCAATTTTAAACAGTTTTACATAATTTTCGATGGCACAAAAAAAATATCTTTTTTTTTGATGACGGCAGATTTTTTCTTTTTAAATTTTGACAGCTCACTAGTGGTTTGGCTTATCCTTAGCGCACGCCGCGTCCCATTAACCCCAAATTGATTCGAAAGGGAGATGGATATACATACACATACTAATAAGATAAAGACAGAAGATGTGTCGTGTTCCATGTGTCGAAATTAAGCATTTTCTTTTTAACTGGAAGGCGATTCTCGTAGTGGAATGTCGAATTCGACATTAGTCCGATCTCATTCACTCATATCACATGTGTGCGCGTGACAAGACGTTCGTAGCGCTCGACTTTTGTATGTCGAACGCTGCCATAATCGCATTCCAGAGAGTAACAAAATCGAACACCTAGTCTGTGCTTTTCCTAATCATAAGTCTAACCTGACATGGGAGAATACAGCCGCGATGAGCGAGTCCCAGTGGCTCTTCTTGTCTCCGTCGCACAGTTCACTCGTGTCCAGTCTGCTTCTCTGCTTGGTTAGCCACCGCACCACGAAGCTAAAAAAATCGTAATATATTTTTATGTATTTATTTTGTTTATATATATATATTTGTTTATTCACATGCACACATACTCTGCCTGCTCGAATCTATCACCTTTCTCTATCTCGATGGTTAGCAGGGAGAAAACTCGAAACGAGTTATGCTATACCTTTTGTACATATATTATTTTCTCGTTACGGCACCTCAGTTGAAGATCTTTTTAAATTACAGAAAAGATGTGTTAGGATTATCGTAAACATAGATCAAATGGAAAGCTGCAGAATGCACTTTATTGACCAAAAAATCTTAACCTCAACATCAATATACATTTTGGAGATTTGTAAATTTGTTAGGAAACATACACACTTGTATAAAAAAGCAGAGGACCTACACAGTACGCCAGTAACACTCGATACCAGAAAAGGCTTGCTCTGCCAAAATCAAAATTAAATCTACACAGTTCTGGACCGTTCGTTATGTCAATAAAAATATATAACAACATTTCAAAATGTATCGACATCGAATTAAAAGACTCGATATTCAATAAAAGATTAAAGATGTATCTTCTTAACAAATGTTTCTATTCACTGCAGGAGTTTTTTGATGATAAAACCAATACTTAACTATAAAATCAATTATGTATAACTTATAATGACATTTAATTTAATTTATCTCGTTAGCATTTATTACTATTATAATATATTATAATCTCTTATTTAATATTGCGGTGCCCTACTCAGGGTTTCATGTATGACCAGATAATATAAATTTTTAAGACCAATTGTAACACATTAAAAGCAATAAATGGTATGAGTATGAGTTAATTAAGTTCTTTTGTATTTTGTATGTGTGTATAATAAAGATTATAATCTATTTTTTCCTTAAGAACGTAGTAAATATAAACTAATATAAACAATTTGAAAGAAATATTACCAGCAAGTTGAAAACTAAAATCAGTTCTCAGTAATATAATGTGACAGAGCAAAGGATGTCAAGACGAGACTATACATTATTATAAATATATGTTTTAAGTTTGTTTTTAAAACTATTTAAAGATTCACATTCCTTGATTCCATTAGGCACAGTATTATATAGCTGTGCAATTTGTTCCTCTAAACAAAATTTCAAATAGACGCTTGTTACTAGATTTTTAATAAAAAAATGGTATATAGAGTTCACTCACTGAGAGATAGTAAGGTTTACTCACAGATAGAGTAAGGTTTACCTACTAATATAGTAAGGTTACTAACTAAAAGTAAGGTATACCCATCAATAGAGTAAGATTCACCTACTAATAGAGTAGATACGGTTTACTCACTAATAGAATAAGGTTTACCCACTAATAGATAGGTTTATTCACTGATAGATTAAAGTTTACTCACTAATAGAGTAAGTTTTACTCACTGATAGAGTAAGGTTTACTCACTGATCTGACTAATCTCATTGTGCAGTATCAAGTCACTCTGTTGTAACAGTTGTACAAGAGTCTCTCCCTCTAGCTCTCCCAGCTAATCGAGTGAGGTTTACTCACTATAGAGTAAGGTTTACTCACTGATAGAGACTCATCTCATTGTGTAGCACCAGATCGCTCTGTTGTAATAGTTGTACAAGGGTCTCTCCCTCTAGCTCTCCCAACTCGCTGTCCGACCACACCCACTCTAGGTTCCATTTCACGAAGTTCTGGCACTCCTGCAGAAACGAGAGATCTGTATATTAATAGTAACTCTTTTTACGAGAAAAACGATCAAGTAATTTTAGAAATAATTTGAAAATCTAGCTTTTTAACCTAAGTTTAGGCGTAGACTGAAAACATTTCCTGAAATAATTTTGAACGTTCTTCTCGTGGACTGTGGAAAGTGGTATGATTATGTTCAGAGTCATCCTGGTGTGGTGTTACCTATTTCCACAGCAAAGCAGCGATGCTAGCATTGCAGTGTAAGAGACCCAGCGTAATTACCGGCACATGAGGCACTTCATCTATATACGTCCTCAAGATAAGCAGCACATCGAAACCCCTCAAACATTATATTGAGATTACTATGGGCAAAGGTGACCACTTACCACAGGTGTCCCGTTTGCTCATCTGCTGTCCTAAATTGTAATCACCTGAATACACAGTACAAAAGTATACATAGTTTTTATTCTGTAAACGTGTTTATTAACCATAAAAATAGTTGAATTCATAGTGTGAGTGTAAAGTTTTAATGTTGATGGGAATATATATGTAATATTATTAACGACAAACATTCAGAGCCTGTGGGGAACAACTGGAGACCGTTTCACATCTCCTATGTGAATGTGACGCTTTCGCGGCAAAAAGGATGGGTCTGCTAGGCTCTGCCTATCCGGACAAAGGGAATTCAAATCCCTCCCACTAAGACGCATAGTCTTGCTCATGCACGACATATTCGGTGATGTGGTCAAGGGATAGGTTCAAGGGGTTGAACACAAAAGATCCCCATGGGTCGAAGTGTCGCTGGGATCCCCGGCCCCCATCCAAAGATAAGATAACGACAAACATTTAGATTTTAAGATTGTTTGCAACTACATTTGTTCGAAACATTTGCACGCCATAATGTGCCTGAATACTACTACTACATATAAAATTATAAGATCTTTTGTTATATAGTATTCTAAGCAAATAAACAATTTCTATTTCTATTACAAAAAGATAGTCTTTTCAGAAAAAGACGAGGGTGCCGGATATAGCCAGTATAGTGTCCAGGTCTAAGTGGAGATGGGCAGGACGCGTGTGTAGGATGCAGGACGATAGGTGGCCCCGAAGACTGCTCGAGTGGCGACCCCGAGTGGGGCGCAGGAGTGTCGGTAGGCAGCCCGTGAGGTGGACTGACGACATTGTGAAGACGGCGGGGAGGATGTGGATGCGAACGGCTAGAGATCGAATAGAATGGCGTGCAAATGGAGAGGCCTATACCCAACGATGGGTTACGTTAGGCTGAAAAGGAATCTTTTCAGTACAAAAATCCGGTGAAAAAGGATATACCAGCTCAGCATAATGTGGCAACTTGACAAGCCACAGCGCTGACTTTCAGCTGGCTCCTTAATCATAGAAACATACCATATAGATTTTAAGTACTACTGTGTAGTAGTAGTGTTACTACTGCCTATTTGGGTATGTTACAGCTCCCCCAAAAATTTACTTAGACACTTCCCCACTAACCACAAATTGAAATATATTATTATGTATATATTATCTGTTTATCTTTCGCGTCCTCTTGTTAGGCCAATAGTAGTAACAGTAGAAGGTGTATGTGTACTCATGGCGCTAAGTATACATTAGATCGCGTTATGCAGAAACACACTCCTCCGAAAATTGAGACACAGACATTTAAAAGCGATATAGCGATTTTAGCAAGCGATTTGCTTCTTCGTTCATTATGCGAACGGCTAAGGAATGGAACAGCCTGCCGGCGTCTGTATTTCCCGAAACCTACAACCTTGGGATCTTCAAGGCCAGAGTGAATAGGCATTTACTGGACCCGCATGCTCCATCGTCGACCTCATCGTCGCTTACCATCAGGCGAGATCGAGGTCAAATGCGGGTTTAGTAGTCAATAAAATAAAATAAAAAAAGCATTTAAAACCAAGGAAAAACAATTGCGTATAGAATTACCTTGGCCACCTCATTGTGGCCACAAGCCATGGTGTATTGCATCCAAGCAATCAGTTGTCCTCGCTTGGCAGCTTGTGCGATATGCTGGGACATGTAGCCCAGACACAAGCTGACCAGATCCTGTGAAACAATAATTTTTAAACCAAACAGAAACTGTAGTGGTAGATCCTGAAGTGAAGGATCGCCTGGGGTGGTACCACCCTCTTATCTATTTCTGCCGTGAAGCAGAAATGTTTGCATTTCTGTGTTTCGGTTTGAAGGGTAAGAGAGCCAGCGTAATTTCTACGCATGAAAAGCAATAAATGGTATGAGTATGAGTTTAATGCAATGGTGAATAAATGAGTTTTCTTTGTTTTTATCTATCTCATTTCATTTATTGCTGTCATGGGTGTAACAAGGTCTTAAAACTAATTACTGCACCAAACATGAGCCCTGTTAGGACATAGCCATTTTAAATAGATTAAATAAAAATAAAATAAATGATTAATTTAAATCATGTTGTGGAATGCTCTCCCTCCCGGCATTCGTGAAAGTCAATCCTTTCCTATCTTTAAGAAACTTGTCAAGGAACATTATTCTTCTCTCCTTTAGTTTTATTTTGTCATCACTGTATTATCTGTATTATATTATAATTATATTTTTATGTTTGTATATAGTATTTATTTATTTATTTGTATATTTATGTATTATATTATATTTATGTACGTATTTTCTATTTTGTATTATTAAGTAGGTATATTTATTTAGCATATAGGTGTACACTTCGCCTGCCTTGATATGAATCAAATTGTTATTTTATGGGGTTTGCTGGAAGAGATCTCTCTTAGAGATAAGTCACGCCCTTTGTGTTTCACATATTTTTTTTGTATAAGTTTGTATTATAATATGTGTGTACAATAAAGAGTTAATAAGAGTTAATAAATATTAAAAATAAAATTGAATTGAAATAAAAATTACAAAATGTTAAAAATAAGTGGTAATATCGGAATTCGGAACGTCTTTTCTAAAAAAATGTATAAAAATAAAAAAAATCATTTTTACAACAACGATTTTTTTTTTCATTTAAGAACTGGTCTATTGAGTAAAAGCATTTAGTTATTAGGAAGTCCTTCAGTATATTGCAAAAGAGTTAATTGTTATTTCTAATTGTATATTATCTTCACAGAAACATACCCGTAAAACTCTCCCATTTACTACGTCTTATCTATTTTTGCTGTGAAGCAGAAGTGCTTGCATTTCTGTGTTTCGGTGTGAAGGGTAAGAGAGCCAGCGTAATTCCCGGCAAATGAGGCAGTCCATCTTAGTCCTCAAGGTTAGCAGCGCATCAAAAACCCTCTAATATTAATACAGTGAAGTGAGATTTCTATGGGCGACGGTGACCACTTACCATCAGGTGGCCCATCAGCTCGTCTGCTCTCCTTATTTAACAAAAAAAAACAATACAGAAAAACATTTGATTAAGGATTACAATATATTACGACCTGTGGGTTTTTATTGTTATCTGTGCTGTCTAAATTATTGAATACGAGTTTATTGCCATAGCAAGGAATGGCGGGACCATTTCAGAGTTGTTCAGGCTGCCCGTAGGCCTCTGACATGGTCTTACGATTGCTGCAAAATGACTGCAGCCGAAACCGACAGTTGAACGTGCTCTCAGAATAAATGTGCCACTAACGGTCACACATTCTGGTTCTGATCGCGCCCAACGTAGCTTAACTTGCACGATCACTATTCGGAATATGCCTGCAGCTAGGCTACGAGCACTAAGGGTCCATTCATCCATGGACGAAAACTTTTTAATTTATTTCAATAATAATACAATTTCGACGCTTTAGACTTAGTAAAGCAAACACATCATTTATGGGTCACTGAACGATTTTATAATAAGATGCCTGATACTGTAATAAATATGACAGAGAGAAAAAATTAAGACTCATAAGGCGGACCTTAACTACTTAAATGATAAAGAGGCTTGGTCCTAAATTCAGCTCCAGCTCTGCACATTGTGTATATGATTGTATTCATAATTATTGTAAGATATGTTTATTTCAAAAGATGTGCTGCTGAGAGTTTCTTGCGCCGCTTCTTTCTTTTCAGCTATAGCACCTTACGAAGCGGTGGTAGAGTAAAAAAAATGACGTAAAAATGTACCTAAAGGTACTTACTTACAATAAAAACATTTTGATTTGATTCATTTTACATGACGATTGCTTTAAAATAATTAAGACTAACACATTGAATGACTTTTTCACAATAAAACGTAGACAGCAATGAAAAGAGATCTAATACTAGCGTTATCTAGTACTGACTATGACAAGGTTGTTCAATGTGTAATAGTGGGTCCTAAATTAAGATTCGCAACCGTAAAAGGTAAAGTAGGTATTATGTAATAAACATACTATAAAATAACAATAAGTGTTTGTAAACAACTGACTAGAGGCAAATTCTAAAAATCTTTTGGCCTAATGTTATATCAAACTATCGAATTATGAGAAACCCGTGGAAAAGGAGGTCCTCACTCGCAAGTGGCGGTGGCTAGGTCATGTGCTCAGAAGGGTGGACGATCATCCCCCAAAAATGGCCCTGAAATGGTACCCATCAGGTAAACGCAAGCCTGGTCGTCCGAAATCCACATGGCGCCGGTCAATTGAAAACGAGGCAGCCATAATCCAAATGTCCTGGCAGGAACTCGAAGAGGCCGGGCAAGATCACAATAAGTGGACAGCAATTGTTCGGGCCCTATACTCCAGCAGGAGGTGACAGTCTTCCTGTCACCCCCTGCTGGAGTAAGAAGAAGAAAATAACAATAACTAACTAACAGTAACTAACCTTAACATTGTATTTATCTGCAAGGGACAGGACGGGAAGCACAGTCTGATGTGAAATTTTAATTTGACCAGTGTAGAAGTACCTGTAAGTAAAGGAGAATACATCTGATAATAAAAGTATCCAATCAAAAGGGTCTAATAAGTCTTAAGGTCCAGTTACAAAAGTGTAGGGTCTTATAAAACATAGTATTATATCCTCTTTGATCATAGCATAGCCAGAGATATATTTTGGGGAGTCTCGAAAAGAAAAGATGTGTTAAAAAATAGGTACTAATCAACTTACTTCAATTTACTGCGAATTACTTCGACTTACTTCGGCTTACTGCGACTTACTTTAACTTACTGCTAATTACTTCGGCTTACTGCGACTTTCTTCAACTTGCTGCGAATTACTTCGACTTACTGCGATTTCGACTTACTGCTACTTACTTTGACTCAGACTTTCTGCGACTTACTTCGATCAGTTCCGATCCTCTTACCGATTCCGGTCCCAACCCCGGTCCCGGTCCTGACCCTCCAAAGTATATTCGGGAAACAAACATAAAAGTTGCAAAGCGAACGCCTGAAATTCGTCTCAACGTACTCACCAAAGGTTTGGTCCGTGAAAGAATGTGCTCGAGTTTGCTCGAGTACGCTCCTTATTACTAATAAATAATATGAATATAACCTAGGGCGTGTAATCTAGGTACATTTATATTTACTTTAAGAACTGTGGGAAGACAGAGGCGGCTGTAGGTGTCTCCTGCAACACTATTCTGCTCTCGCTCCATTCGCTCCACTCGCGGTTCATTAGCATTACCTGAAAATAACAGAAAAAACAGATATGTACTAAGCTTAGAGCATCGTTTCTCAACCTGAGGGGTCTCGACTCCAAGGGGGGGGCACGTTTGTCCAAAAAATAAGACCAGTATGATAACAAGTGATTACACATGTCTTGTAGTTCAGTATAGGTAAATGAAAACGGTAATGTAATGACCTACGGAGCCGAAATGTGGACACTGACGGTGCGACTGGTTAACAAATTGAAAGTCGCTCAACGTGCTATGGAAAGAGCTATGCTCGGAGTATCTCTGCTGGGTCGAATCCGAAATGAGGATATCCGGCATAGAACAAAAGTCATCGACATAGCTCATAAGATTAGCAAGCTGAATTGGCAGTGGGCCGGTCACATCTGTCGCAGAACCGACAACCGCTGGGTAGACGAGTTCTGGAGTGGAGACCGCGTTTGGGCAAACGTAGTGTGGGACGCCCCCCTGCTAGATGGAGCGACGATCTGCACAAGGTGGCTGGCAGCGACTGGATGAGAAGAGCCGAAGATCGGGCTCAATGGCGCGCCCTGGGAGAGGCCTATGTCCAGCAGTGGACTAGAGTAGTCTGCTGATGAAATGAAATAATTATTTGCCACGTTAGTAATTTAAAACTTTGATAAACGTTAAATCACTCTAAAATATTATAGTGAGGTCGCAAGGTTTTTTATTTAATTTTTTGGCTTTTTAGTGGGTCGCGACACTAAAATTATTATCGCCGGTAGAATGCGAGTGACGTCGTCATCCGTGCCGCACCGTACATACACATGGTCATTAGAATGCAACTGGAGTATTCGACCTACATGGACTGGAGTATTATACCTATGGTATAGAGTTCATAATTAATTCTCTTTCCGAGCGTTTAGGCAAGGGTTGAAATACACACAGCACAAACAAACACACCCCCTTACACACCCTCGCATACACAAACACACCCTATCACCCACCTTTAACCACATATTGTAACTCTATTTCTTCTATATATTTAGTGCTATTTAATTAAAATTAATTTTGAGTTATTGTGTAATTGGCGTTATAACTTTTTAGAACAAGTACTGTTATAATTGTTTTGCTGTACAATAACCTGTAATAAAATAAATAAAATAATTAATTCATTTGTGAATATAGATAAAATACATTAATAAAAGAGTGGGCGGCCATTGCATAGGATTTCATACAAAGAATTCTTTGGATGAGGGAACATCGGATCACATTTTTTTCAATTGTCCAAGATATTTATTCTCTTTATATGATGTCCTCCCACCTGAGATCCCCCGTCCTATAAATTTCCAATCCCTTCTAACCTATGTTGATTCTCCCTTTATTAAATATTTATGCAAATATATTCAAATGTTCAATATAAAACTCTAACTCTATCATTTCTTGTGTTGTTTACATGTCTTCCTATTTGTATATCTATATATTTCTGTGTTGTCCTCGTTCATAAATGTTTGTGTTGTTTTGTTTTAGATGGTGCCGGTCAACTTTAGACTCTCAGCATAAAGAAATCAAAAAATTTAAACAATAAAAATAACCGGCCAATTCTCTTTTCGTGTTTCGTCTAATACGCGACATTGGCGGAATTATTGTGCCTGAAACACAAGAAAGGCCATAATAAAAAATAAAAAAAATAAAAAAATCTTTGACTGCGGCGCGTACAACTGCGCGTTCACATTCACATTCACTCGGCAATTATTCTCCATCAAAGCGAAAGTGGTTTTGGAACATACTCATAAAATGGAATTGACTTGTTTGCACAGAAAGCCATCAATTTGTTTCTCACCTGGAACACTTCACTGCTGGCACACAGTATGAGGCGGTGTGCAGGGTAGCCCACACCCCCCACCTGCAGAATCAGGTCACTCATCAGCTGCTCCGCGTACAGATTCGCTATCTTGAGCAGCACACTCTTCGAGTTGTCCACCTGAGGAATAGGGTATGTGACAAAAAAAATTAATACCATCTACAAACTTACATGGACATCTTGAAGAAGGATCTAAAATTCGTTTTTCGATATTTCAACTAACATAAAAGATATTTATGGTTAAAGTTATTAGTAGGGAGATGCTGTGACCCTTTTTAGCAAAACAGTTCTTAATAAGTAGCCAAGGACCTGCTTCTATGGCGCTACTGAGCAGTGACGTCACTCCTCTCTATTGCCATCCCTTTCTACCGTCTAATTTCTGATTGCCTGTAGCAATTTTATTTTTCAACGAATTTCTATTCTGTTTTCACATTTGACCATCAATTTATGTCTATTTCTTAGTTTTTATGAAATGCATTTAATATTTGATACTTGGAAACTACCCTGTTGATAAGAATATGGATAAAGCAACATAAACAACATTTTATTTATTAAGCATTTTGCATGCAAGGCTACATAAATAAATTAGAATAAGGGTGGAAAAAAAATCCGCAAGCAGGATTTGATTTTGACTGGCTCGAGACTGCGCAGGAGAGAGAGCGATGGCGCTCTTTGGTATCGGAGGCCAAGATCCACTTCGGGTCGCTGCGCCAGCGGAGTAAGTAAGTAAGGATTTGAGCCACAATAGCTGTTGGTTAGAGTATTGCCACAGATTGGACAGGTTCAAATGTTGCTCATGGAAAACTTTTCAAACTTTTACTAATTTATTTATAAACAACATTACAGCCACAGTCGCAGTGGAGGGGAGGGTCACAGAGGTCATTATTATTATTATTATTATTAACTCTTTATTGTACACAATATAATACAAACTTATACCAAAAAAAATATGTGAAACACAAAGGGCGTGACTTATCTCTAAGAGAGATCTCTTCCAGCAAACCCCATAAAAAAACAATTTGATACATATCAAGGCAGGCGAAGTGTACACCTATATGAAAATCTTCGACTATGGAGTATGTCCTGGAAAAGCCTTCCATGGGTTCTAAACGCGCTCACAAAGTGTTTTTTATAAATAACTTTAATTGAAGCAACATTAGCTCAATGGCTAGTGATCCAAGACTGAGCTGCAATCGTCGACCCTATCTCTGGATCATGGTGAACCAATCCTGACACAGAAAGAGTAAAAAAAAAAACTTTCCTAGTTTTCATGATGGACTTTGTTTGGCCTATACCCTCTTGTGCAAAGGGAGGCCTGGGTTATTGTGTCGTTAAGGGGTCACTGAGAAATCCTTTTTTTTGTCAAAATTTCTAAGTTTTTTTTTAACAACACCCCGACATGCCTGTGCTTCAGTGGGATAATCAATAGCCTGGTTATGATTGAATTGATGATCTCCTGGCATAATTCTTGGTCAATCTGACACCCCTGTGCCTCGTTTCCTGGTCATCTTTTTGACTAGAGTTTTAAATGGTTTTTCTTCGTACAACTATATTATCTAGTACACCTATCGCAAGGATTATGAAAGGACTTTCAAGCCATATCTACTTTGGTGCCTAAACTGCTGATAAAAGTCTGATAAGATCAAATGCACTCACCTCGAGATCGTCATTACTGCCTTCGCCCTCCGTTTTCTCAGGGCTAGGAGCTGAAGCTTGCCGATCTACTGTTAAAAAACTCATCGTGCAACGTTTTTCTATTTGTTTCCCATTTAGAAACGGAAATTTCCAGCAGATTTCCTAAAATAAATTCAATAAATCCGCAGAAAATAAACGACCCAACAACACAAAAAAAAACTGTCAAAAGTTTTTTTAATATTTTATTGTCTGGAAGCAGGAATTTTTTGGCCAAATCTTAGGTTGCGTTTACAAATAGTTTTCGGTAGGAGCTAGAAGCGCGTGACAGACGGACGGACGGACAACGGGAGCGAAAGCAATAGGGTTTCATTTTCTTAAAAACGGTGTAATATCAGATGGTCACACTTTCTTTCTTTATCAATTCAATTGATTGCTAACAAGGGCCTATACCCGGAGCGGAATAATTGATTGATGAATTGACAATAGAAAAAAACAACAAATTTAGCAAGACGAAGACAAATAAATAATATTTGAAAATAATCTAATTTTACAGCTACAAAGATAAATATGTTACAAAACTGTTACATTTACTAATGCCAGGGTTAGTCCTTCTCTAGAAACACCAAGCCAACGTGATAATGGGCCTAAAGAAGAAGAAAAACATTGTTATCTTAACTCTGTGTATGGTAACAAGTTTTATTTTGTACCAGCTGTATTTCTTTCTTGCTATCACATCGGAGGTAGCACAAACGAATAAAGTGATACCAGTTCTGGATAGTCAAGTTATAAAGGAAGTTGCGCATTTACGTTCAGACGCCGACAAGTTCATAAACGAAAATGGCGTAATACGAGGAGTTTCTCAGCAAAGCATGGTGAGATACCGGCCGGATTCGAATAACCAATTCAAATGTTTAAATTCAGAACAGCGTATTGCATTCGACAGAGTGAATGATGACTTCTGTGACTGTGAAGATGAGACAGATGAACCTAGTACTAGTGCTTGTGTAAAAGGTATATTTAATTGTGACTTGCTGCAGAAGAAACCAGTGACCTTCCACACAGTCCCATCAAGTAGAGTGAATGATGGTATCTGCGACTGCTGTGATGGGTCGGATGAGTGGATCCATGAGTCAAATAAGAAATTGTTAACCCAAGGGTCGGCACAACTTTATAGGCATTATGCTTCCAAATGTCCTAATATTTGTTAAATTAAAATCGTTTAAGTAGATTTCTTTCGTAACATTTCAACTTACTTATTCTATTCTATCAATTTCCTACCAATTTATCTTTCAATTTTTCCAAAAAAATTAAGCCATTCAAATAATATAGAAGCTGGCCTTATTAATTACTTTGTGTTTTGATATTATCATCCAATTATTACAAGATGCTAAGATAAAAGTCTGAGATAAATTATGTCTGTATATTTGCTCAGTTTTTGATTTTTTATTTCAATGGTGTATGTAATTGTTACATAATGACACCACCAGGTAGCTAGTATAATAAATAGATAGAAAGACACTTTGTGGTATATCCCTACCTTAAATTTGTATATAAATGCATAAATGCAATTATTTTAGAGCAGTTTTGGAAGACTGAATTATTAAAATATAAGTGATAAAGTAAAAATGTTAGTACATATTGGTCTATCCTTCATTTCCTTTTATTTAAAATAAAATACAGAAGATAAATATTATTTACAGCAACAAGATAAAGAGATAAGTAAGTTATTAATATTAGATTAATTAAATACAATAACAAATTCCAACAACAATACAATAACAAATGAATCTAAGATGCAAAGTTACGACACTTTTCATGCATTGTTTTGTATCATCATCATCAGCCTATTATGTCCCCACTACAAGGGGTTACGGTGGTTTAAGACAGCTTAAATTATACACCATTTCAGACACTTTCCATGTTATATTTAAAACAGTACAATAGGTAGATACCTCTTGGAATGCTCTCACAGAATAAATATTGAATCAATGCTTAATCTAACAACATATATAGTAATGGAATTTGTACGTCTTTACGTGAAATCAGTTTAAAATCTTATCGATAGATAGATAGATCTAAATACCGATAGCAACTGTACTTTGTACCATCACGTAAGAACTACACTACAATCCACCGAGGTGGGCCCAGTGTTGATTGGTGGATTTCACACGCCTTCGGAAATTTTTAATTTTCCTCATAGATGCAGGTTTCCTTACGAAGACGTTTTCTTCCACCGTTACAGCAGTCGGTTAATTGGTGAATGACATTGTATGGCTTTGAATCCGGACCTCCCGCGCATGGGAGTCCGCCGTCCTAGCCACTAACTAGGCCACCGACGACGTTCTTATTTTGTATTATTCCTAATCATCCTAAATAAAACTGTCACGCTCACTCATATACTAAATTGTCTAGGAGAGAGCGGGACGTTTGGTTTAGTGATCATCGCTAAATTTGGCGGTCACACGGAATCGTTGCCATTGTCGGGTAATTTTCATCGGTTTGGAACGAGGTTTGGAACGTTATCATAGGTTACGTTCTAATAGCATTCTTTAACTTTTTCTAACGCATTACATAGAAAGAGACAGCAATATGAACTGACGTCTAGAAAATTCCTTCCTTTTTCATTCACTCACTATTTTTGTCATTCATTCTTTGTGAAATCCGATAAACCGGCGGGCGGAACGTGTTTCTCGAAAAAAAATCCTTTCCGAAACAACGTGATTCACGTTTTTCGTGTGTTTGTTGTATTTAGAATCGCTTCTCTCAAATTCACTTGTAAAACATGACCGTGGACGAAGGCGTGGACATTACGAAGAGCGGCGACCGCGGCGTGTTGAAGAGGATCATCAAAGAGGGCGAGGGCAGCGACACTCCAAGTGCTGGGTGCCAGGTCACGGTACACTACACGGGGACGCTGCTGGACGGCAGCAAGTTCGATTCCAGCAGAGACAGAAACGAGCCTTTTGAATTCAATTTAGGAAAAGGTTTGTATGGCACCATGCCATGAGGAAATTTTTAGTTCACTATGTTGAGTCCTCTGTTACATTATGAAATATTTTAAATTGTTTTACGTTTCCCTACAATGGCCACCAGTATTTTACTATTAACCTAAAAATAGTAAATTTAAACCTAAGTAGGTACCTACTTAAGCAATGTAGACATAAGTTTTTTTTAAATTAAATGGAAGTATGTTTTTCATCTGATGGTAAGTGGTCACCTTCGCCCATAGACATCTCACCTCACTGTATTATTATTATTAGAGGGTTGTCAATGCGCTGTTAACCTTGAGGAGTGCCTCGTGTGCCGGTAATTACGCTAGCCCTTTTAGCCTTCAAACCAAAACACAGAAATTCAAGCAACAGTTAAGTGCCGATTCAGGCAATCCTACACATCAGGATTTTGTTCGGAATTATCTAAACTAGTTAATCTCATATTTCATCGTATTTTTATAATCTCTTCAATAGCCTCAATGGCAAGGATTCTGGGATCTCGCTCACTAACTGAAAACATCCCTAAATTATTTATGGTCACTCTTACACGGTTGGGAATATGAGTGAGTGAGACAGTTTCATTTGGTTTTAACTGTAGATTTAGCGGCCACCCTTGAATTGACACCATAGACCTAAAAAAATATCTGTACCATTTCCAATACTGGGCATATTATAATTACCCATAAAAATACCAAAAACTTGTAACAGAATTCAGTTACAGTAGTCATGCTAATTAGGTAATTATGTTAATTTGCTAAATTCACTTTTGTATTCAATGGCAGTCCCAATGCCTATTGAACTTGTAAATTGACTCCATTGTTACGGAGCTGTTTTCCAAAGTTCAAGTCTTGGGTCAAAGTTGAGCAATGTTACTCTATATGTATAACCTTAACCTGAAAAAGATAGATAATAGATTCTCCATTTAGGTATAATGTAATGTAGCTCAAGTTACAAGTTCTATGAAATGAACATATTATTTATTTTTGCTACAATAAAATACATAGAAAATTACAAATATATATAAAAATAAACCCTCTCAACATTTAAGCCGCAGCAAACAAGGCAGTCAATCACATTAGCCCTCTGTTTTCCTACACTAGTCATACAGACCGTTATGTAGGAGTTAGGATTGAAACTGATTTATTGTTAATTGTTACTATCTAAAAGATAACTTATTTTAATTATTTTTCTTGTTAAAAGATAGTTTGATAGGTATTTTTTATTATTTTGGATCAGTGCAGATATTAACAGAAAACAATTAGCACCACGCTTATGAAAAATTTATTTATTTCAAATACTACAAGGTTAATTCATCTTTTTGGAAGAAAGCTGTTTATTTCATATTTTTATGAAAAAAGTCCTTAGAATAATTGATATAACTAGTGTGGGACTGGGACACAGCTTGATTGTGACGGGCTACACAGCTGTACCTAGTCTGATCAAATAGTTAGATGGAACAATCATCTGCATAGATCTTAAAAGACGTTCCGGTCCCATGACACCACCCATTTAGGCTCAGTAGTGTGCCATCAAAGAGATCTTTTTGCAACTAGGGACTAGTATCTTAAAAGACGTTCCGGTCGCATGACACCACCCATTTAGACTCAGTAGTGTGCCATCAAAGAGATCTTTTTGCAACTGGGGACTAGTATCTTAAAAGACGTTCCGGTCCCATGACACCACCCATTTAGGCTCAGTAGTGTGCCATCAAAGAGATCTTTTTGCAACTGGGGACTAGTATCTTAAAAGACGTTCCGGTCCCATGACACCACCCATTTAGGCTCAGTAGTGTACCATCAAAGAGATCTTTTTGCAACTGGGGACTAGTATCTTAAAAGACGTTCCGGTCCCATGACACCACCCATTTAGGCTCAGTAGTGTGCCATCAAAGAGATCTTTTTGCAACTGGGGACTAGTATCTTAAAAGACGTTCCGGTCCCATGACACCACCCATTTAGGCTCAGTAGTGTGCCATCAAAGAGATCTTTTTGCAACTGGGGACTAGTATCTTAAAAGACATTCCGGTTCCATGACACCACCCATTTAGGCTCAGTAGTGTGCCATCAAAGAGATCTTTTTGTAACTGGGGATTAGTATGAGATCAAAATAAAATTTAAAATATTGCAGATAAAAAAAAAACTCTCGTGCGGCAACCACTGCTTCAAATGATATTATTGCTGCCATCAAAAGGGATTTAAGAAATAATTGATAATCCTCACGCTTCCTTCTTTTAGCAGGATCTTCAAACAAATACATTCCTATTTTCATGGAATTTAAATAGGTTTTGTCACACAGATTCGGTGATCAAAGCATGGGACATCGGCGTGGCGACTATGAAGAAGGGAGAGCTGTGTGTGCTCACGTGTGCTCCGGAGTACGCATATGGAGCTGCTGGCAGCTTGCCGAAAATTCCACCTAACGCCACCTTGCAATTTGAGGTTAGTAGTTTTATTTCTCATGTAGCGCAAGAGTTTTGTGGTCGTGCATATGTGCTAACCAACGGCTGAACGCTACCAAATCCTGTGAGCATGGCTGTAGCATAGACTGACAATCTTATTTTGCTGCGTTATTTCTAACTGGGTTTGAATAAAAAATATTATTTGTAAGACCAAAAGTTCTTTCATATCATGATTTTTATAGGCAATTTATGGTTATTGTATAGTTCCTGATTTATTTTGTAAAATATATAACATTAATGTATAGTTTATTATCAGTTTGTACAGAACAGGAACAAATGTTGACTTTTGTGGTTGCATCTACAACTGATTTGTACCCTTATCTATGACATTTCCTGTACATTTGAAAATAAGAATGAAGATAAAAAGAATTGACACCACTACGGCACAGAGTAAAAACTAAAAAACATGTTTGTTGCAGATTGAAATGATTGACTGGAAGGTGGAGGACCTGAGCCCGAACAAAAACAAGGGAATCTTGCGCCATATCATCGAGCAAGGCTCTGGGCTTGATAGTCCCAGCGATGGAGCCCTTATTACAGGTAAAGTATCATCAGCTCCAATAAAGACATTTTGCATAATGCTGCTGCGGCTGCCATAGTGTAGCTGTAGAGTGCGCGTTAACCTTTATGGCCGATCAGAATATAGGCACGAGTCGCATCGAAGTATTATTTTTTAGTTGTCAGCGGGGTGTTGAAGAGCGAGGGTGCAGGGCATATCCACCCCCACACCGCGCGGCGACTAATACTCATCACTCGCTCTTCTACATCCCGCTGACACCTAAAAACGTGTACTGTAAAGCGACTCGTGCCAATATTAAGAGCGCCGTTTTAAAAAAAATTTAAAAATGTCAATGACTGGACTACGTTCTTTTGAAAATTCTGTACAAAGCCGTACTTTGCTTTCACTTTTAAGACATGTAATTTTATATCTTTCATTGTTTCATACACTGACAGAACACAATGCTGCTCAGGTTGATCCATAGACCGTAGAGGATGTATATGGGCTGCTGCATTTCTATAATAGATGAATACCTAGCTCTAGCTAGTTACATACAAATTCTTTATTAAAATGAAACTATGGTACATGAAAGAGTGTTTGTAGCACAGTGGCTAGTACACCAGACTCCCGTGCGGGAGGTCCGGGTTCGAAACCATGCAGTGCCATGTACCAATTAGTTTTTCGTATATTTCGCAAGGCTTACGTACATTTACCGACTGCTCTAACGGTGAAGGAAAACATCGTGAGGAAACCTGCACACTGAGATGACCAGTGTGTAAAATAGGGTAGGCACAAAAGATCCTCAAGGGTCACAGTGCCGCTGGGGTTATTCCCGGCCCCCTATCATAAGATAAGATGGTACATGAAATATACAAATGTATAAAAGTAAAGATGGCCTTATCGCTTAAATCAATGTCTTACATGCTAGTTCTGAATGTATATATATGGGCATTAAAGAGATTAGACAATGTAGTACTTACTATACTTATAGGTTCTTTCTTTAACAACTGCCTGAAAATTTACCGAAAAATACCGCACGCACTATTTTTCTTTTTTCTTGTTCTAAGTCGTATTCCTCATTGATAGGATCCTTCTTTTGAATTAACCCTATAGAACGACTCGGCTGATTTCATCGGGTGGTTTGCCATTGAATGAATGAATGAATGAATGAATACTCTTTATTGCACAAAATTAGTGTGATACAATGCGTACAAAACGATTAATACAATCTAGGCGGTCTTATCGCTAAAAGCGATCTCTTCCAGACAACCTTCTGGTGGAGTAATTTTGGTGGAAAAAGGTAGGTTGTGCACCGTTTACAATAATATGTATATAATATACCCATACAAATAAATATATTTATATATACTTATATATAAAATATCTACATATACACACACACATACATATATACATACATACATAATATTAAGATATAACTAGAAACCAAAGTTGTGGAAAAGTAAGGAAGGAAGAAGGAGTCATTGGGATAGATAGTGGGCCTTAACCTGTGCCTTGAAAATATCTAAGGATTTGGCTTGTCTTATGGATACGGGTAAATTGACTCCCCATTTCATCTTTCATTTTCCCTTGGTCTGGAATTGGTACTTTTAGTTTTTTATTTGTTACAGAATCCACAGCACTTAAAATTAAAAACAAAAAAGTCCATTAATAAAACATACTGCCAATTACAGATTCCCTATTTTAAAATAAAGCTTATAGGGTTGGTGGTGGTGTGTGTTTGTGTAGAAGAGAGTGAATGGGTGTATACATTTGTATGTTTGTTCGAGTCTACTAAATGTATCCCGCTTCAAGTTCTCTAATCCATTTAATTTTATTCTATTAATTGAAAGACGTTCCTCCAAAAGTTCCCCAGGGACAGGGAAGGAGGACGAGCTTTTATTATTATTTTATATTGTTTTAATATGACCCCGCCATAGCCTACTATGGAAAGAAAGAAAGAACTGCGGCGCTGGTTTTCAGGCATCACCTGAGTGCCAGGGATCACTCCCTAATGATACACTACGGGAACATGGCTTTCAACTCTCATCCTTCTTCACAGTTGAGCTGGAAGGCAGACTAGCAACGGACGGTAAAGTCTTCGACACCCGTACAGTAACGTTCCCTCTCGGCGAAGGAAGCGAAAACAACATCTGCGAAGGGATAGAACGAGCTCTAGAAAAGTTCCTCCTGGGCGAGAAATCCCGCTTATCCCTCCAACCGAAATATGCCTTCAAATCTGAGGGAAACGCCGAGCTAGGGGTACCACCGAATTCAGCAGTCGAATACACAGTGACGTTAACAAACTTCGAGAAGGCGAAAGAAACTTGGTCCATGGAGGGAGGAGAGAAATTGGAGCAAGCGAAGATGTTCAAAGAGAAAGGCACGAATTACTTCAAGCAAAGCAAGTTTCAGCTGGCTATCAAGATGTATAAGCGGGTTTTGGCGTTAGTTGATGGTAAGTTGGTTTTTTTGTTGTTTTGAAATTGGGCTACCTGATGGTAACCCATAGACATCTCACCCCTCTATAATGTTATTAGAGTATTTTCGATACGCTGCTAATCTCGAGGACTTATGACTGCCTCATGTGCCGGTAATTACGCTGGCTCTCTTACCCTTTAAACCGAAACCCAGCAATGCAAGCATTGCTGCCTTTTTGCAGAAATAAATAAAAGGATGGTAGTTCTCCAGCCAAACTGTCACTGCTCAAAATATAGCAGTCTCGCGCCCTGATCCTGATCCTGCCCTTGAGCCATAATTTAGATATATCGGAAGAGACTGGCCCCCACAACACAGGGTATCCTAGTGTGGGAGTCAGGGAAATCTGAGAAAATGTAAAAGATTCTATCTGCATGAATTTTTTTAAATATTTTTTTTATAATCATCTTAATATGCTGATTTCCTCACGATTTTCTCAATTATTTAAAATAACACGATTTTTAACTCGAGATACGGTTTGGTAGTGGTAGATCCTAAAGTAAAGGATCGCCTGGGGTGGTACCACCCTCTTATCTATTTCTGCCGTGAAGCAGAGATGCTTGCATTTCTGTGTTTCGGTTTGAAGGGTAAGAGAGCCAGCGTAATTTCCGGCACATGAGGCATTCCATCTTAGTCCTCAAGGTTAGCAGCGCATCAAAAACCCTCTAATATTAATACAGTGAGGTGAGATGTCTATGGGCGACGGTCACCACTTACCATCACGTGGCCTGTTTGCTCGTCTGCTCTCCTTATTTAATAAAAAAAATATATCTTCTAACCTCATCTATCTTCCATATATTATTTCAGACATGCCAGAAGACGCCAGTGAAACAGAAGAGAACAAAACCCAAGCCAAAGAGCTCCTGGTCTCCGTCCATCTGAACCTCGCCCTTGTATACCTGAAGGTGACTATAACTATGACTTTTTGGAGATACGACTGCCGGGTCGCCAGTGGGTGATCAGTTCTATGTAGAGTGCTCTCTCTTCTAAGTTATATTCCTCATTGTGAGTTTGTGATATCTTAAAAAATGACGTTTCATTTTGCTTTTCTGTTTACGGAGTGTTACGTTCCATCTATAGAACGCTTGGCGATTTTATTTTGATTTGATTGAGCAATCAACAGCGTACATTATAGATATAACAGAGTGAATTAATGATAATAAAGCAAATAACAGACTGCCTCGTAGTTACTAAAGTGGCGAGTAGACAAGATAATGAATATAATGAAAACTAGGTGCTAAAATAGAAAATTAAAAAAAAAGATTAGAAAACACATATAGGATATATATACAAGCAATACCACTATTGCTTGTATACAGTGTGTAACATTAAGAACGGTCAGTATGGGAAAGTCTGAAACTATAAGACATACGAACATCTGTTCTTAGGAACCATGTCATCAATTTTAGTAACAAGAAAAACTGTATTCATACATTTTTTTAAAAACCTGTACTCAGCCTGGGAATCGAACCCGGTTGTTTTGAAAAAAAATCCAACACTATTTCTATTTAGATATCGATTGTGTAGGTGTTAAGGAATAAATGTTAGTATGAAACGTGATGTTTAAAATTAATAAAACGCATTGTTTCCATATCTTTTAATTTATTTTAGTAGGTGTTCGAAATGACTACCATTTTGTAAAATACAACATTCAACTCGTTTAGGTAACGATCTTACTATTGAATGTTGTATCTTCAGGTGGTGAATTTGCGTTAAAATTGTCTCTATGGCTGCTTTTAGGTCTTCAATTGTGTCGTAGCTTGTTTTGTACACTTCATCCTTAACGTAACCCCACAAGAAATAGTCTAGTCTAAAATAAATTAAAAGATAGTAATTAATAGTCTAGTCTAAAATAAATTAAAAGATATGGAAACAATGCGTTTTATTAATTTTAAACATCACGTTTCATACTAACATTTATTCCTTAAGACCTACACAATCGATATCTAAATAGAAATAGTGTTGGATTTTTTTTCAAAACAACCGGGTTCGATTCCCAGGCTGAGTACAGGTTTTTTTTTAAATGTATGAATACAGTGTTTCTTGTTACTAAAATTGATGACATGGTTCCTAAGAACAGATGTTCGTATGTCTTATAGTTTCAGACTTTCCCATACTGACCGTTCTTAATGTTACACCCTGTATATATCCTATGTGTTTTCTAATCTTTTTTTTTTAATTTTCTATTTTAGCACCTAGTTTTCATTATATTCATTATCTTGTCTACTCGCCACAAAAAAGAAAAAAAATTAATTGTTAAATCACAATAATATATTTTTTCAGAGCCCAATTGTGATTTAACAATTATTATTTTTTGTTTTATGTCCTATTAATTAAATTTAATAAAAAGAGCGCGTCGCGCGGCTAATAGACATTCAAATATCTAATGCTGACTAGGTCTTCAAATTACAATTTATTAATTTTATTTATTAACATATACACTGCATTACAGTATGTATGTATATCTACAATACCGTCTTCACCATAAGGGCACACGGGGCCCGTGCCCAGGGCCCCCATTCTCGGGGGGCCCCGAAGGATCCACAATTTCTCTCACACATTTATTCTCAAAACATTTTTGTCGGGCACATTACCTAATGGCTACCAATTGTAGTGGAGAGCGGTCATTTTCGCACCTTAAAAGAATAAAAAATGAATTGCGAACAACAATGTTACAAGAACGACTGAGTAATTTGTCAATTATGTGCATAGAAAGTGATATCCTTCAAAAAATTGACTTCAAGGATATAATAGAAGATTTTGCTCAACAGAAATCGCGAAAGAAACCGCTAATGTAATTGTAACCAAAAAACCTATGCTGTATTTGATTACCTATAAATGGGTTCATAGGTACTTAGTAAAAAATGGAAGTGTTTTTCTTTTTTTACTTTCCAATTCGCTTTCTTTACTTTCAAAAAGGGCCTCAAATTCTTGTGTGCCCAAGGGCCCCAGCCTAGTTTAAGACGGCGCTGTATATCTATATTACTGTATATCACATGTACTGTCCAATTTGTCTATTGTGGCCACGGCGTTTTTAAATAAATCGATCCATAGATTCGTAATGTACTTAATCCTACCCACCAGGTGACACCGGCACATTTCTTCGAAGCCAGAGACCACTCGACCAAAGCGTTGAAGTTTGAAGAGGGCAATGTCAAAGGCCTGTTCCGAAGAGGGCAAGCGTTGTTGGGCCTCGGAGAGCCTGAACAAGCTATGGCTGACTTCCAGAAGGTGGTTGATGCTGAACCGCAGAATAAGGTAAGTCACTGACTTCTCGAAGTCACTTGGCATCGTCTTAGCATTTCCCTTACAGCGCGCGCGTAGCGTAATTCGTTATTAACTTTTCAGGATTTTTTTCCGTTTACAACATTAATGAGCTAGGTATAAATAAAATAAAAAATAAAACAAGGCTTTTCCTTCATTCTACTTTTCTATTGTATATATCTATTGTATTCGAGGATTTTCGATGCGCTGCTAATCTGACAACTGACCAAGTGCGAGTCGGGCCTCACCCGACTCGCACTTGGTCAGTTGTCAGGGTTCCGTACCAAAATGGTAAAAAAGGAACCCTTATGGTGAGACCTCGGTGTCCGTCCGTCCGTCTGTATATCACAGCTGTTTTTCTCAGGAACTACTGAAGCTATCGACTTAAAAGGCACAGTTATAGAACTTGCTTGCCCGCATCCGTCATCGAACGAAGTGCATATATACTGCATGCTCAAATGCAACTCGACAATGGTGACATAGATGTGGAACTATTTTTGGAAAAAATACGACGTTAGTCAAAAGTCAAAATCATTCATTTCAATGTTGGTTACATACATAACTCTTATAGCACGTCTCTATTTTAATACTACCACCATGCCATTCGAATAATATACCTATAAAACGAGGTATGTCCTATCTTTTCTTTAATGGTACTAGAGATACAAAGTTGTATCACTAGTAACATGGGGGATATCTTGACTTTTCTTTAATGGTACTAAAGATACAAAGTTGTGTCACTTGTACCACCAATGGTACTAGTCAATGGTACTACTCATCTAACGGCTCTATTCTAGGTAAAATAAACTTTGAAATAATTTTATTTTTATTGAAAATGGGGGGTCGAAATCTGAAAGAGGAGCAAGTGGGGTGTCATATGGGTTTTTGCTAGAATGATGATCATGTAAAATTGTAATATAATTATGTAAATTTTCAATAAATAAAATAAATAAATATGAGAGGGCTTTGTTAGCTCATTACAAAAAATTTTTTTAATTTATTTTATATGCTATAGTTTTTGATCTATCTCCGGAGTTAGCGAGCCGAAAAATCTTAAATAATTCTGACGCAGATAATCTCCTTTAGTTTACAGGAAAAATAAAATATTTAATTTCAAATATTTTTAATTTTTGAGAAATAAAAAAAAATGTTTTTATTATTTAACGAGAAAAAAATATGAAATAATTAGTATTGATAGACGGTATTTTATGTAACCTTAATAATTTTTAAGAAAAAAAATATTTAAATGGGAATTTTTTCAAAACGAAATTCCTGTGTTCATCATCATCTCTTGTATTTACCTAATAATTTTAATTTATAAATTAAATTAATTTTCTTGTTAGACTGGAACCCTCGGTGCGCGAGTCCGATTCGCTCTTGACCGGTTATTTATTAGTATAAATTGTTAACAATATACTCCCACCTTCAGGCGGCAGCGAACCAGATCCTAGTGTGCCGCACGACGCTACAGAAGCAGAAGCAGAAAGAGAAGCAGCTCTACGCCAACATGTTTGACAAGTTCGCTCAGCACGACTCGGAGGTAACAGGTCCGCGCGATTGATTACCCGCGTTACCATTTACCACCATTCATAACCTCTTTCGCCCAAATACCACAGAATATACACAGAATGTCCGCGATTTTGATTACGTCACTCGCTTGCGCTAGAGCTGGAGATCGATTCCACTATCTATCTATCAGCTCGTGTCTGTCCAATGCTGGACATAGGCCTCTTCCAGGGCGCGCCACATTACTCGGTCCTCCGCCTTCCTCATCCAACCTTCGCCAGCAACCTTCTTCAACAAAATAAAATTAATATATCTCCTGTTAAAGGGCATTGTCTTACATATAATTACCACCACCAGTAAATCATTCAATCACACACAATTACACAATACCCATATCTCACTCACAAATCCACAGGTGGAGAAGCAGAGAGCTAAAGAAGAGGTGGACGTAATCGGGGAGAAAGTGGGGGAGTGGGGCGCAGGGGAGGGGGAATGGACGGACCGGCAGCGCGCGCGCAAGCCGACAGAGTTCGAGCGAGAGAACCCTAACATACTGTTGCTGGACAAGGACGGACAGTTCCAGAACATGTGAAGCTCCGATAGGGGTCGATAATTTTTCCTACTGTGAAATACTGGGTGTAATAAAATAGTCTAATAACCGAATAAAATAGAAGTGTGAAATAAATTGCAAGCAGGATTTGAACCTGCGACCGCCTTTCCGTGGCAGTGCTCTAACTGAGCTATCGCGGCTTATCCTGCTGGCTTCGAATTAGTAAATCTTTTATCTGTGTACCGTCTGTATGTCTGTGTATGTTTATTGAAGTAAATGCCTAAACAAAAATTAGTCTAGAAACATAGTCTTGAAAAGGTGTGTGTTCAGTATCTATAACTGAACAAATTTCACTATGGGGTCAAC
Organism: Hofmannophila pseudospretella; assembly: GCA_947369225.1. Lineage (NCBI taxonomy): Eukaryota > Metazoa > Arthropoda > Insecta > Lepidoptera > Oecophoridae > Hofmannophila > Hofmannophila pseudospretella. The sequence goes on along the minus strand of OX376321.1, from coordinate 1,747,494 downwards.
TCTGAAATTAGGTATGGTGTTTTTGTATGGAACATTTGTTTTTTTTGCGATTATATAGCCTTATACTAATATAATAAGCTTTATTAGAAACATCACAATGCTTATAAATCAAACAATACCCTGACTCCTAAACTAGGTGAACCTGTACCTTGAGAAAGTAAAGTATAGTGAAAGTTGTTCAGTTATAGATACTGGGGGAAAACCATCCCCCCCCCCGACTATGGTTTTTTTGTTACACTCTGATTATCATGAGATGGCATACAGTCGCCTTAAGCTAAAGTATACCATCTGTCAAAATTCTACAATTCTAATTTGAAATCTATTGCGAATGCATTAAGCTTAATTTCAGTTTGCAATTTGCAAGATGGTTTGATTAACTAGAGGCCGATTGTACTAAAACAGAGACAAGGCTATCACGTTTGTATAGCGTGTCTCTGTTCAGCACAGCACGCTATCTCATGATATTTCATGGGTTTGGGAGCGGTAATAGCAGGGATGATAACTTTGGTAATCAATTTTAAGTTAATGATATAATTTTGTGATTGTACAGTGGAAGACACATCATGAAGAACCCTGTTGGAATAAATGTTACAAACAAGATAAAGCGATAAGGTACTAAAAACCTGATGTGGTGCCCACTGTACATAGGTAAGTATAAGACAGTTCTGTGAAGGTGATTTGATTCTGCAAACGGAACCAAACTAAACCAAAGTTGTTAAAATACACTACAGTGTAGTCCGTTCTAAGTCCTTATTGTCGTGTTGAATCTGCCAGCATCATCTTATCTTATGATAGGGGGCCGGGAATAACCCCAGCGGCACTTCGACCCTTGGGGATCTTTTGTGCCTACCTCATTTTACACACTGACCATCTCAGTGTGCAGGTTTCCTCACGATGTTTTCCTTCACCGTTAGAGCAGTCGGTAAATGTACGTAAGTCTTCGAAAAATACGAAAAACTCATTGATACATGACACTGCACGGTTTCGAATCCGGAACTCTCGCGTGGGAGTCCGGTATTCTAGCCACTGTGCCACTGACGCTCTTGCCAGCATCATGCCAACGGTACAGAACTCTGTCTACAGTACACTCAGTGTCTACAGTACTCTGTGCTGCCGGCAAAAAGTTTTGACTGTGTTTCTGTTGAATTTTATAAGTTTATATTTTTAAATTAACGTCCCCATAAATTATAACAAATCAGTAACAAACAAAAAACCAAGTATTTTGTTCATCATATTTGCTGAACTGGCTTAGCCTCGGACTTTACGAGGCCGGTTCTATTCGCTGCATCAAAATATTAGTAACAAACGAAAAGCAAGTATTTTATTCATCATCTTTACTGAACTGGCTTAGCCTAGGACTTTACCGAGGCCGGTTCCATTCGCATCATCTTTACTGAACTGGCTTAGCCTCGGACTTTACAAAGCCGGTTCCATTCGCTGCATCAGCAAAGCCTTGATTTCAGGTAGGGAGACGGCTGAACGCATGATCAGTGACTGGAACCGACCTTGTAAAGTCTGGGACTTATACATGTATTCGAATTATTGCACGATCTGCGTATTTATGTTTTATTATCTACTATGAACGATTCATGTTATGTTGTAATAATAGTGATAGTTTTAAATGTCTAACATGCACGGGTTGATGTTTTTGTATTTCACAGGCCTCTAGCAATACCGCCGCCTTTTTCCTCAGATCTCTTTACTTTACCAAATCATCATAATTTGATAGAAGTGTACCTGTTTGTAGTTTGTTTTGTTGGTTGGACCTAGTTTTATTCAAGGGTTGGACCACACTCGTCCGGACGGAACCGTATTTCCCCGTAACTGGATCCTTTTTCGTCTCTCAGATACATCGTCGCTACAACTGAATATCTTCTTCTTCTAAGTCGTATTCCTCATTGCTGAGGGTCGTGATCATTCTAAGGAATTAATCACGAAGAACGACTCTCGTAGCAGATTTAGTGGTGGTTTGACATCGCCTTCCCCATTTTACACACCGGTTATCTCAATGTGCAGGTGTCCTCACGATGTTTTCCTTCACCGTTAGAGCCGTCGGTAAATGTGCGTATGTCTTTCGAATAAACCGAAAAACTCATTGGTACATGAGTTTACATGACATTGCCTGGTTTTGAACTCAGACCGTCAGCGTCGGTGGCGTCGTGGCTAGGACATCAGACTCATGGGAGTCTGATGTCCTAGCCATGACGCCACCGACGCTCTAGAGCGAGAAGGATGTTTTTGAGCGACAGACAGGGATAGAGCTACGGGAAAATGTTGTTCCGTTTAGGCAGGTGGAGTCCAACCCAAATTCAATCGTAATAACACAACTTTCTTACAAAAGTAATATTTACCACCTATTACGGAAACTGTAATTCCGTATGACTGGGTAAGTTTTATTGTATTAAAAAAATGTTGTTCAATCATTCCTTTGAAAGCTTACTTTGTTATTCTTCCACTCGCCCCATATCTTATGTTAGTAGGTATAAAACATGTCTTTTATTACGTATTTTTATGTATAATTTGGAAAGGATACATTTAAGTTAATAAAATGTTAACAAGAATTTTAAAAAGTCGTTTTTCTTTAACGCCACTAGGCCATTAAGTAATCAAAAGTCACTTGAAGGAAAATAATTATATTGTCAAAATAATTCACATTAATACTAAGTTAAAAACTGAGATCAACTCCATTTTGCGCCGCCATAACTTTCAACTTATTTACATTGTTACTGTAATCGAATATGTGTTATGACAACGAAATCTCTAATGTTAGCACAGTCATGGAAAAAATGGATTAAAACTATTTGTAAAACTAGATATTCAAACTGGCCATAACTACACGGCTGTTAATTCTGCACTAAGATAAGCATACGTGGGGCGGTCCAAAAATTGTTAGTCGACGACTTGTTATCAACCTCATTGTTTTACTTTTATGATCCCCTGGAGGCAAATTTAAACTCCTTGGACAAATATCACTGGCTGGCGAACTAGTCAGTTATTAATTAATTGTTAAAAAACATGTCTATCTCGTAATGCGGGAAGCAGTTCGTGCTATGATCTATAATGATTTTAAACATGCTTTTGGGGAATGGGTAAAGACCCATTCTTCAAAGGAAGAAGACGATTTACCCACTAAGGTTGTTCGCGATCGAAGTGTCAACAAAAAGTTGTTGCAGTTTTCCCGCTCCCGCTCACACGGCCTGTCAGAATCGTGGACTTTTTAACCCATTCGGGCGTGTAATTGCTACCACATCCCCCCTACAGTCCTGACTTGGCGCCGTGTGATTTCTTTTTGTTCCCTACGTTGAAGAAATCTATGCGGGCAAGTTAATTTACGACTGCGGACGAAGCAGTAGACCAATTTAGGCGGCTTTTTTTCGACCTTCCGCAAGAACAGTTTTTCACATGTTTTGAAAGCTGGTTCAGTCGAATGCATAAGTGCATTGATGCCGCAGGAGAATACTTTGAAAAGTTGGAAACAAACATTTGTAATATTTCTTTTTTATTTTCTATTAGACTAAAAATTAATGGACCGCCCCTGGTATATCAACATAACTCGAGTTCGGTAAACAATTTAATTTTGGCCAAACATTAAAAACCAAAAATATCAATTTACGGCTAAGTATAACTTTTTCCCACTGAGAAACTTAAAATTTGAAGTAACTTCTATATTTTTATATAATTGATAAAAAATAATCTGCAAATGGAAATTGGATTCTGCATTTTTTGGGCCTTGATAAATGATTCTATCGTCAATTTTAAAATAGTATTTTTTTTATTATTGACTACTAAACCCGCATTAGACCTCGATCTCGACTGATGGTAAGCGACGATGGAGCATGCGGGTCCAGTAAATGCCTATTCACTCTGGCCTTGAAGATCCCAAGGTTGTAGGTTTCGGGAAATACAGACGCCGGCAGGCTGTTCCATTCCTTAGCCGTTCGCATAATGAACGAAGAAGCAGTTAAAAATAATAAGTTACAGAACTACTGGGAACAAACTATTATTTCTAGATATTTTGTACCATTTACAATATTTTAAATATGTACATCTATTCGGCATAGTGTTAATTTAATTATAATTACAACCCAAATTCCGGCCGCATTTTGTGTGGCGAGCGGAATTATTTGCACAACGCATAGAACGACTGTTCTAATTAAAATATTTTAACACTAAATAAATATAACACGATACCGCGCTGCTATTCTACTACCCGTCGGATAAATCTGTGAACCTGGCGGGAATACGGTTCCTCCCGCACGCGTCATACTTCGTACCTTTGCCAACGCAATCATGCTTACGCCCATTCGTTCTCGACATTTCACTGTTAATTAATGTGTTTTGTTTTGCTTTCTCCTCGTTTGATTGTCGTCAGGTAAAGTTTTTAACATAATAAAATAAGTTCTATTTAATATTAATTTAATATACATTACATATTTTTTTGTCATTTGAATTTGACAGGTCTACAGATATTACCGACGGGTAGTACTCACGAATCGAATATCAATAATTCGTTAAGTCTCTCCCACATCCATGTGAAATACCATTCGGTATTCAGGCAGTTAAATTCTCTTCACACCTATTTTGGCATCTGTAGTTCCACACGATCTCTCGGTAAACCTCCCCAATCTAGTATGACACACTAATTTTAGCATTAGGAAAATTCCAGTCGGTATTTCGCAGCTGTATGGGAGAGTCTTTACGAACTTTACCTTTTTACATACAACGCTATAGAACATGTAATAGTTAGTTATCGATTGTTATTTAGGCCTTTGACGTTTTAACACTCATGGTGGATAATATTTACAATTAAGAAACAAGATTTGAGGTGAACGGGATATCTTGAGACAAAATCTTGACGCCATTAGCTCTTCCAATAGCCATCCAGTCGTCTTGGAGCGGATGATACATTCTAGAGCAGTGTTTCTCAACCTGTGGGTCGCGGCCCCCACGGGGTTCGCGAAGTCTTGTACGAAGAGCCACGTAAAAGTAAAAAGAAAGGGTTGTACGTCCTACAGTACAATAAAAATACAACAATTTCAATGAGAAGGCTATCTGTTTATTTTTTAATAATTCATCGAATCGTGGTTCTATTTTTGAGACGCAAATAACCAAATCATTTTCTAATTGGAACCTATTTCTCTTCTTAGTTTTTATGTACACCATTAACGAGAACGTTAGTCCATATAGGTAGGAAGTGGCAAATGGCACTAATAATTTCAAAGCTTCTCTTGCCAGCTCTGGATATTTTTCTTCATCAATCTTTTGTGAATTAAACGCCTCCCCCGCGGCAAATTATATATCACTGCCCGCAGAGGGTCCGCGACTACCTTTTCTCATTTACCATTTCTCGATATGTGTTTAGTTTCAATATAAATAAAATTAAATACGTCGACTTTGCAATCACTGACATAGTTCCATTACGGGCCTGGGGAGAGTCGACAGAATTTTTTTAACTTGTAAAGGGGTCGCGTAGTCAAAAAGGTTGAAAAACACTGTACTCGAATAAACATCGGTGTCGAGGTCTTTTGGGTGAGACCTGACACCTGAAGGTGACATCGGGAGTCAACCCCTAACTATCTTTTTCAATAGGCCTTGAGATCTCATAATCCTGGAGCAGATGACACATCGTAGAGTTAACGTTGTGACGAAGATTTTGGTGGCATTCCAAAGGTGACACTGGGTGTCAGTCAACTTGTTCAATAGACCTCAAGATCTCATAATCGATTAGAGCAGATAACAAATCCTAGAGATAATACCGGGGATGCTTTTGGTGGCATAAAGGTGACACCGGGTGTTCCCCTTTTTTCAATAAGCCCAAGAAAATCCTGGAGTGGTTAACACATCAGTGAAGAAATCTCTTTCATGACATCCCTAATGTTACACCGGGTGTAATCTTTTTCAATGGGCCTCCTGACACCGACTGTCATCCCTATCTTTTCAGTAGCTCTCAAGATAATCCTAGAGCGAATATCAAATCCAAGACTTAACACCGATGACGAAATCTTCGTTGACATACCAACTGTTACACCAGGGTGCCACCGGGTGTCACCTTTACCAATAGGCCTCCTGATCACCCCGGAGCGCTAGGTCTCGTCGTCGGAGCCGGCGGGCAGGCTCGCGAAGGCGGAGTCCTGCACGCGTTTGAAGTTGCCGAGCACCTCGAAATGCATGTGGAGGGAATGCGGCATGCCCGGTTGCTCGTGTAAGTATCTGTGCACCTGTGGGGGAATAAGGAATTTCACAAAGAGCAAAGACCAAACCGTCAAGGCTTGTGTTCACGAGACGGTTATGCGGGTTACGTCGTCGTGTAAATATCTCCTAGTGGTCCCTACATAACTTATGACCGAGCATATGTGTTGGGGAAAACGTCGGTGGCGCGGTCGGGGTTCTAAACCGCGCAGTGCCATGCACCAATGAGTTTTTCGTATTTTTCGAAGACTTACGTACATTTACCGACTGCTCTGAAGGAAAACATCGTGAGGAAACCTGCACACTGCGATGACCTGTGTGTAAAATGGGGTAGGCACAGAAGATCCTCAAGGGTCGAAGTGTCGCTGGGTTATTCCCGGTCCACTATCATAAGATAAGATAAGATATGTGTTGGGGCCTTCCCTCTACAACAAATTGCCAAAATTTAAAAATCGACAAAATAAATATGTCTCATTCAAAAACCTTTTTATTCTATGAATGAATTCCTAAATTGACAATCTATGTAAAATAGTTGATTTGACATTGAATTAGAATAGATATTAATACAACATGTATTTTCACTTGACATTAGATTAATATAATAGACATATTACATACTTGTAGTACGTAATTATTTGTAAATAATGTTATTACCTATGATCGGAGTAGGTAGGGCTGTTTTGGTACTTGCCACATACGGTCATAATATGGATAAGTATGCCCAATAATCCCGGGATTTCCGGGATTGAATAAATATATTATTTAGATTTTCAACGTTATATTTGTTTTGATACACATTTAAAATTGGTGGCGAAATATATTTTTTTAAGATTCATGGCGCTAGTGTACCTATGGTAGTGTTTTAACTTCTTCGTAAGTTCACAATTTTTAAAAAATCGTGATCCGCCGAGTAAGGGCGAGGTTTATAAAAGTAATTTACAACATTTGCTCGATAACTTAAAACGGGATCCCGAAATCATATCCATATTAATATAACCTTTGAGGACATTGACCCGAAAGAGCCCTACCTACTCCGATCAGTGTTTATTATGAATCTTTGACGTGTAATTATATTTACCAATAAATATGAATAGGGTCCGGCTTGCAACCGTGTGTAACCCCGGCGCAAAACGGTCTCGTGAAGACAAACCCTTATGTTAATATATTTCACGACAGGCTTTACATAAAAGACTGTGTTAGGTATTTAGATGAGGGTATTTACGTATACCCGTGGTTGAGGGTAGGTGTGCCTATTAAAAAAACAGTGCGAAACAGACTACCGAAGCTTTGACTCGCTGTTCCCAGTTCTTCCCTAGTAATCCTGTACAAATCCAACATTGGCGACGATGGGACTTTCTGGCGAGGTTGGGGTGGTTGTTCCCATCACACGCAAAATAGGCGCTGAAGGCGTCGAGTTGCGGAAACCAGCCCGTTATTACATTACAAGGGGTCCCTCACTAGCCAGGCGGAACCTGTATCAAAACGCCCACCAGCCCGCCACGCGACGCTTTTCGTCAAAATACACAGGTTCTTATATTAATTATTTGTATTTATTTATTAGGTAAACACAACAGATTACAACCAGAGAAATTACAGAAAAATCAATATAAAGTTATGAGCTAGGCCGTAACCCTTAACGTGTGAACACAGCATGGTTGCGAAGTGGAAAATTGGTTGTACAAAAATGAGCTGGGAAAGCAAAAAATACTAGTGAATGTAATGACAAAAAATAATAATAATACCGATTGGAAAATAAAAATTATAAAGTAGGGACACAAAACCACCGTACCGTAAAGTTAAGCAGCCGCTAAGTTTAATAGGTTCCAAATTGTAATAGTGCACTTTCTGGACAATATAAAGTAAAACTAATTTGGACTCTTTTATTAATCATCCTTCTGATCAAGCAAGAACCTAGATCACTATTTCATATACTGAACAGATAGACATTAAAGTAGGTGCTCGATTTAATCGAATTATAACTCTATTTAATAGAGTTATAAGCACTATTAAAAGAAGTGTGTTTTGGCGTTAACTCGTCGCGAGGCAGGCGGTTAGGATGGGGCCTGAAGGAGTTCTACAACCAGAAAATTACTCGGGTACACCATTTATGCAAATAACCAGTGCGCCCTGTGCGGCAGGCCGGTGAAATAGTTCAAGTGTGGGTAGTACCTTGGCGCCGAGCTTGCGCAGTAGCGAGGTAAAGGCGCGTTCCTCGCGGCCGATCCACGGGCGACCCTCGTCTTGAACTTGGTATGGACTCACGTGGATATACACGTTCACGTCTGGTGGTAACAAACATAATTGAAAAACGTTTTAAGTACTATAAACACCAGAATACAGCAAGTACACAATACAAAAGTATTTTTTTTATTAACTAAGGAGGGCAGACGAGCAAACGGGACACCTGATGGTAAGTGGTCACCATCGCCCATAGACACCTCACCTCACTGTATGTTGTAGTGTAATGTTGTAGGGTTTTTGATGCGCTGCTAACCTTGAGGACTAAGATGGATTGCCTCATGTGCCGGAAATTACGCTGGCTCTCTTACCCTTCAAACCGAAACACAGAAATGCAAGCATCTCTGCTTCACGGCAGAAATAGATAAGAGGGTGGTACCACCCCAGGCGATCTTTCACATTAGGATCTACCACTACCAAAAGGGGGTATACAAGGACGTAATACATTCATATATTATTTATTTCTTTTTGGCAAATTCTTACCTAAATTCTTCACATAAGTATTTAATATATTTGATGCTTAGTTTTTAATTTTAATTTTTAAAAAGTACCCACTATCACTATCGCTCCCACTAACATCTTGGGATAAGGGGGGAAATGAAAAACAGCGCTGCATATTTGGTACCCGAGTATGTCAGCATTTGCTGACTTTCCTCCCTTTTGCCAAATATACATTACATATAGTGATTTGTACTTTAATTTTAAATTTATATGAGTGAGATTTGGCAATAAATGAATTTCTATTTCTATTCAGCACAAAAGATCTGGTGTGGTACTGTGCCAAAAATGGTACACCAGCTCAGCATAATGCTGAGGCAAGCCACAGCGCTGATTTTCAGCTGTCCCCTCGGGAGTTTGACATTCGTTTGATCGAATGTTCTATTGCCTTTAAATGGTACAAAACGATAGAAATTTACAAGTTAATATGTACAGTGTACTGATTATAATGTAACAAATAGGCCATACATGATTTCTATTCTATTCTAAGTCATTCATTTTCATTATCAGCATATTAATGTCCCCACTGTTGGGGCACAGGCCTCCCCTTGATCCACCGAGCGGGCCCAGTGCTGATTGGTGGATTTCAAACGCCTTCAGAAAAAAAATTATTTCCTCAGACATGCAGGTTTCCTCACGATGTTTTCCTTCACCGTTAGAGCAGTCGTTAAATGTACATAAGTCTACGAAAAAATCCGAAAAACTCATTTGTACATGGCATGGTTTCGAATCCGGACCTCCCGGATGGGAGACCGGCGTCCTAGCCAATAGGCCACCGATGCTATTCTAAGTCCATATTATAAATTAATAAAAATTGACTCACTCAGCCGTGTGAGCGTCTCAAGCAAGCTGCGTGATGTGATCCATGTGTTCTTGCCGCCCGCGTGCCCGCCGTCCAGCCACCACATCTCTTCTATCCGCTCTATGAACCTGCCAACCAGAATATTGGATATCTTATCTTATCTTTTGATAGGGGGCCGGGAATAACCCCAGCGGTACTTCGAACCTTGAGGATCTTGTGTGTTTAGCACAAGACAGAATGTGAGAGAGAAATACAAAACTCAAAAAGTCAAAGGCAAATAGTTGCATCAATAGAACATAATACACAAAGCGTTCCGTAGATGGAGCCACGAGCACACTCCGTAAACAGAAAAGCAAAACGAAACGTCATTTTTGAAGATATCACAAATACCTCGTTATTTGGGTTAATTTATTTTCGGTGTCGATTAGTCGGTGGCGCCGTAGCTAGGACGTCGGACTCCCATACTGGAGGTCCGAAACCAGGCAATGCCATGTACCAATGAGTTTTTCGGTTTTTTCGAAACACGTACATTTACCGACTGCTCTGACGGTAAAGGAAAACATCGCGAGGAAACCTGCACACTGAGATTACCAGTGTGTGAAATTGGGAAGGCAATGGTAAACCACCCCATTAAATCTGCCAAGAGAGTCGTTCTTTGTGATTAATTCCTTAGAATGATCACGACCTGAGGGTGAGGCAATGAGGAACACGAGTTAGAAGGGTTAATTTAATTTCTCAAATGTTATAAGTAAAATTGTGATGATATCATGGCATCATATGGCCATTTCAAATTAGCAGACCTAAAAAATCTGTTAAGACAGCGTGGCGCGAGTCTGAAGGGTAGAAAAAAAAGATTTGGTGGAAAGGAACGTATCTACATGTTGATTGGCTACGTACCATTGTGCTAGTGGCGCCTCTAGTGGTGAAACATTGCAGGGTTATCTCCTATTCTGGAGTTGTTGCTAACTCTAAAGCGAAAAGATACTGTCTCGCTATCTCATAATCTAGATTGTGTAAGGGTGGTGTTTCGCTTAGCGAATTTAACCAGTAACAATCTAAAATCAGTGCCATTGTGTGGTCGGAACTTGTATAATACAATCCTGGTCGGGTTTTACTAGTTGAGTCGGCGTTGATGGCCAAGAATGGGGAGTGTTTATTGAAGAACCAGTACTTACTAAGCCCCTGTGATCAATCTTGGGCCTCATCGTAACTTACCACCAGGTGAGATTGAGGTCAAACACGGGTTTAGAAGTAAATATAAGTCCTCGATATCTAAATGTCCAAGAAAGGCTCTTGGCTCGGTCTCCTTGCTGAGCCCCCAGTGTCAGACGCAGAACGTCGCTCCTTGTCACCTCATCGCGTGCGCGTCTCCCGGGATGAGGGTCTTGGTGTAGTGGAACTCGTACAGCTGGTTGAGTTCCACGCAGCCATCGCTGAGCCCCTAGTGTTAGACACATAACGTCGCTCCTTGTTACCTCATCGTGTGTGCGTCTCCCGGGTTGAAGGTCTTGGGTGTAGTGAAACTTGTAGAGCTGGTTGAGCACCACGCAGGCCTCGCTGAGCCCCTAGTGTTAGACGCAGAACGTCGCTCCTTGTCACCTCATCGCGTGCGCGTCTCCCAGGGTGAAGGTCTTGGTGTAGTGGAACTCGTACAGCTGGTTGAGTACCACGCAGCCATCGCTGAGCCCCTAGTGTTAGACACATAACGTCGCTCCTTGTTACCTCATCGTGTGCGCGTCTCCCAGGGTGAAGGTCTTGGTGTAGTGGAACTCGTACAGCTGGTTGAGTACCACGCAGCCATCGCTGAGCCCCTAGTGTTAGACACATAACGTCGCTCCTTGTTACCTCATCGTGTGCGCGTCTCCCGGGTTGAAGGTCTTGGTGTAGTGAAACTTGTAGAGCTGGTTGATCACCACGCAGGCCTCGCTGAGCCCCTAGTGTTAGACGCAGAACGTCGCTCCTTGTCACCTCATCGCGTGCGCGTCTCCCGGGGTGAGGGTCTTGGTGTAGTGGAACTCGTACAGCTGGTTCAGTACCACACAGCCAATGCTGAGTCCCTAGTGTCAAACGCAGAACGTCGTTCCTTGTCACCTCATCGCGTGCGCGTCTCCCGGGGTGAGGGTCTTGGTGTAGTGGAACTCGTAGACCAGTTGGTTGAGCACCACGCAGCCCTTGCTGAATCCCACCAGCGTCAGGCGACTCTCGTCCAAGGCTAGGGCTTCCCGCCACCAAAGGAGCTCCGATTCTCTGCGGAAGATAAGGTTCAGGTTAAGGTTTTTGCGGTACCTACCTTTTTCTGCCAAAATTACTCCAACAAAAGGTTGTCTGGAAGAGATCGCTTTTAGCGATAACACCGCCTAGATTGTATTAATCGTTTTGTACGCTTTGTATCACACTCATTTTGTGTAATAAAGAGTATTCATTCATTCATTCATTTCGGATACTTGCTTTGGAAATACTCGTAGGTTGGAGTAAGTATAAATAATAAATACAGTCAAACCTGGATAAGCGAGAGTTCAAGGGAGCACAATCTCATTCTCGCTTATAGAGGTTTCTCACTAACCCGAGTTTCTCGCTAATGCAGGTACATGGGTAGCGTTTCTCTCTTATAGAGGTACGCAACAATAACAAGTCACTACAATACAAAAACAATGGTAGGAAGTTCCACGAAAGTTAAGAATGAGTCATAAAATAGCAGATGTTAAATTTGTAATTTGTTTTGTCATTTGTTACTGTATGTGTGTATCTTTTATGTATGTATGTATTTTTATTGTAGCTATAGTTCCTCCTAAATAAAATAAATAAATAAAGCTCGACTGTCGCTTATAGAGGTATAGATAAGTAGCAGTCTCACTTACGGAGGTCCATGAGGGAAAAACGACTCTCTCTTACAGAGGTTTCTGTTTCTCGCTAATAGAGGTTTTGAGAGCTTAAAATGACGGGTCCTGGCTATTACTCTCACTTATAGAGTTTTCTCACTTATCCAGTTCTCACTTACCCAGGTTTGACTGTATATCTAATCTATGCATATTACAAGGATTGTTTAATATAATATATCTAACCTATGCATATTACAAGGATTGTTTAATATAATATATCTAATCTATGCATATTACAAGGATTGTTTAATATAATATATCTAACCTATGCATATTACAAGGATTGTTTAATATAATATATCTAATCTATGCATATTACAAGGATTGTTTAATATAATATATCTAATCTATGCATATTACAAGGATTGTTTAATATAATATATCTAATCTATGCATATTACAAGGATTGTTTAATATAATATATCTAATCTATGCATATTACAAGGATTGTTTAATATAATATATCTAATCTATGCATATTACAAGGATTGTTTAATTTAATTTAGGATCTTAAGGATATTCGTATTCTTTATTTCTTTGTTACAATAATACTTTTTTTCTTTAGTATGAAATGAAATGAAATGAAATAGTTTATTCTACAAATTGGTACAGCTTGTACACTTTTGATCGTCAATTTTTCAACAATTTAAGAACTTATAATAAAGAATAATATAAATCAAGAACATAATAAATCACAAATAATAATTATAAAATACATTTTTCTCAAAAAAAGGAGAAGAAGAAAAAAACTGTATTATTATAAATTAATTAATTATTAAAAAAAAAAAATATTGTGCCACTAACTTTAAAACAAATAAATAATCAACAGTGTTGCCATGCATTTCTGTCAGTCATAAAGTCTGGCACAGTGTAGAATGCTTTACGAGACAAAGATTTTTTAACAGCATTTTTAAATTTTTTGTCACTCAGCCCTTTTATTTTGTCAGGTACTAAATTGTAAAATCTTACACAATTAACAAGAAAGGACTTTGACACTTTAGTAAGTCGTGTAGTGGGTCATATAATTTTGTTACTATTTCTTGTATTGTAGCTATGTACATCACAGTTTGTTTTTTAAATCGGCCAATTTTTTTCGAGCATATAATATGTTGGCTAAAATATATTGGCATGGCAACGTTAAAATATTTATCCGTTTAAAAAGTTCTCTTAAGGACTCCCTAGATCCCATTCGATATATACCCCTCACAGCTCGTTTCTGCAAAATAAAAATGCTTTGCACATTAGCTGCGTTACCCCAGAGTAGAATCCCATACGACATAACACTGTGAAAGTAACTGAAGTAGACCAGTCTGGCAGTGTCAACGTCAGTGATTTGTCGGATTTGCTTGTGTATTCGCTAGGTGGACGACTTCAGCGCCACCTAGCGTTCGAGTAGTAGCTAAGTGTCTAATTAAAATTAGAAGATTCTGTAATATAGACATTGCCTGTAATACGAGTACACTTCGCAGGGATTGGAGGTTATTATTTGCCTTGAAATAAGAAAAAGCATTACCATGTACGTACCGTTTTTAAAGTTAGAATTATGAACATGCTCTATCAGGAAACCTGCATATCTTGGTACCCGTTCCCACCGTTTTTTAAAAAACTAATTGCAATATGAAATAACTGCTCAAAATAGAACGAATTTCAAAATCTATGTGTAATAAAACAAATAATTAAAAAATACGAATGATATCACAACATCCATTGGAACTAAACCTACTCACGGCTTGCGTGCGCGTGCGTCGTTCGTAGCAGGCTCGGCCGACTCGCTCCTGGCCGCGCCGTTGGAGCGCCCCGCCACGTGAAGAGACGCGTTCTGAAACGGAGCACGGATTATTATGCTTCAAGATAATAGGAGATAATCCTGCAATGTTTTACCACTAGAGGCGGCACTAGCACAATGGCATGTAGCCAATCAACATGTAGATACGTTCCTTTCCACCAAATCTTTTTTACCCTTCAGCGAGTCACGCTGTCTTAACAGATTTTTTAGGTCTGCTATTTTGAAATGGCCTTATGATGCCATGATATCATCACAATTTTACTATAGCTTTGAAAAATTAAATTAAATTAACCCAAATAACGATAAATTTGTTATATCTTCAAAAATGACGTTCCGTTTTGCTTTTCTGTTTACGGAGTGTGTTCGACTCGCGGAGGAGGTGCGAGCGCGGGCGGCATTTTTAAAGAACGAGCTTATTTAAGTGAATGGACTTTACTGCAATTCAATTCGTGCCTATATTCAGATCGGACATAAAGATTGACACGCTCTGAAAAAAAAATGAAAAAGTTTATTTACTTATACAGGGCACACAAAAAAAGGACCTCCGACTTACAAACTAGGTCGAAAACCTGTATCTTGGAAGTCGGGATTCCGTCGCACTTTCTGTGCAAGCAAATTACAAATTATATTCTTAACCTAAAAGGAATTTGGAAAATTTAATCATAAAGGAATTTAGTAAAGATAATGGTAAGAGTGAGTATGGGTGGGGGTGTGTTAGGTTGTGTGGGAGTGTGTAATGATGTAAGTGTGCATATGTAGTGTAGGGTGGGTGGGTGTGTGAGTGTGGGAAGTTAAGTGTTAATAATCTGAAGAACGTAATGAGTTTAGAAACGCTCTCTACAATGCGTGTATGTGTCGCAGGGAAATAGCCGAATACTTTAGGGTTTTGGGGTTTAATGGTCGTCAGTAGTGACGGATGGTGGATTAAAACTGTGTTTCATGTAATAATGAGTTACGAGATTGGAAGGGGGGCTGTAAATTTTGCGTGTACGTAAGTACCGTCCTAAACCTTTAAAAAGAGTAGATTGTGTGGTGGAAAGAACCCCAGGGAACCTGCCCTCCCTTCATACCCTCCACCTTCCGCCAAAGGTGCTCCAGACCCTCAGAGCAACAGTTCTCCCCATTCTTGGCCAAATTCGGCTATTTCCCTGCGACATATGTCTCTCACATGCAGGTCTTCTATGTCGATCTCTTCTGGGAGCGACGCGGCTGACATCGCCTCTACCAGCTCTGTTGTCGGTAGAGCCTTCAGGCGACTGCTCACTCCTTGGAGTAGCCTGCGTGAGGAGAGAAAACACCAAGTTACCTAAATATATTAATACGTTAAAAATTTAATAATTTTTTTTAATTAAAAAAATTGCTCGTCTGCTCTCCTTATTTAATAAAAAAAGAAAAAAATAATTTACCGACTGCTCAACGGTGAAGGAAAACATCGTGAGGAAACCTGTACACTGAGATGACCAGTGTGTAAAATGGGGTAGGCACAAAAGATCCTCGAGGGTCGAAGTGCTGCTGGGGTTATTCCCGGCCCCCTATCATAAGATAAGATTATATGTTACAAAGAAAAGGCAATTAAAAAAAAGAGATAGCGCAAGCGCGGCGCTAATAAATAAGATTACCTCTCTAGATGGTGCAAGGCGCTATGCGTGGGCGTGTGGTCGGGCACGCCCGCGTTGTTGCTCGGCACGAAGTTGTCGTAGCAGCTGAAACTCTTGTACTCTATCCTGGAACGGGAGACCACAGCTTAGGAATACGGTGTATTGTCCACTACACGTTGATACGTTATTGGACCAAAGACCAAGCAAACGAAGGATAAAAAGAGATATCATTCTCACACTCGAGTATAACTATAACTTACAACCAATATGACTTACCTAGAAGGTCACACAACCAGTGTTATATGCTACTTAGAAGGTCACACTACCAGTATGTCTTACCTAAAAGGTCAAACAATTAATAGTATGTCTTACCTAAAAGGTCAAACAATTAATAGTATATTCTTCTTAGAAGGTAACACAACCAGTATGTCTTGTTGGTTACACAACCAGTATGTCATACTTAGAAGATCTCACAACTGTACGACTCATCTAGAAGGTCTTACAACCAGTTAAAAGGTCACACACCAGTACATCTTACTTAGAAAGTCATACATAGTATATTCTACTTAGAAAGTCACAACCAGTGGAATATCTTACTTAGAAAGTCACAGTATGTCTTGCCTAGATGGTCACACAATCAGCATGTCTTCTTAGGTCACACAAGCCGTAGTATAGCCAACATAGAAGGTCACACAATCAGTAGTATATCTCTCCAAGAAGGTGTCACAACTAGTACGACTCACCTAGAAGGTCTCACAACCAGTATGTGCTTGGTGGGGAAGTTGTGTCCGAGCATGCGCGCCGTGTTCTCCAGGTTCCACTTGAGGTAGTTACGGTTGTCGCGGTGCGCCTGCATCGCCTCCGGATAGTCCTACACACAATAAAGTATGGATGAGCAACTGTAGACGGAGAGCGTATGTGGCGCAGTGGCTGCGACGCCGGACTCCTATGCCCCGAAGTAGTAGTAGAGTGGTGCGGGGGCCGCGCGGCGCCGCCGTTCAGCGGGCGCGCGGTCACGGGTTGGAACAGCACGTCGTTGAGCCGCCTCTCGTGCCCCGCCACGCGCCCTCTCCTTGCCGCACATTACCTGCACGTCGCCCCCGAAGTAGATGAGCGTGTGTTGCGGCGGCCGCGCGGTGCCGTCCGGCGGGCGCGCCGCCGCAGGCTGGAACAGCGCGTCGTTGAGCCGCCCCTCGTGCCCCGCCACGCGCCGCAGACGCAGGGGCAGCATTGCGCCGCGCGCCTTCACCGCCGTGCACGCATTGCCTGCACGCGACCATTCGAGTTATGATTTTAGAGAGAACTTCGCATACCTATAGTAGGGGTTTCAACCCCCAAAACCACCACCTGCCTACGGGCCTGGCGCCAGTAGCTTTGGATACTTAAAGGCGTCAAGTTACTCGAAATGATCGGTAGGTACAGAGCTGACTGTAAATCGTTAGTTTCTGTAGGAAAGAGGAACTGGGAACAGGAAAAGGGAAGCTCTTCCCACCAGACTGGATGGCCTGGGGTGGGGACCAATACCGGCCCACCAGTTGATGTTTGGAACTTGTATCTATGCACAGTACATTGGAATCTTCGATAGCATGGTATTATAAATGGTCAAGGGCGAGTCGAGATCTTACAGGCGGATTTGTGGGGAGGGGGAGGGGGCTGCATGGCTGCATTTTAAACTATGTAGTGTTTAAGACATGATTACCTGATCTGTGGCTAATGTGGGTCTGTCGGTAATCTGTGGCTTAAAACCTTGGGTAAACATTACTTCTTTTAAATGACATTCTATTCCCGCCCCTTCACTGCGACCATGACTGTAAATGGATGATGATGAATGATGAATAAAATTCACTTTTATACAGATACAAACACTAAATGCGTTTATTTATAAGTCATATAATTTTACAACAAAACTTACGAAACTATAAGTTCAACCTAGCTACAAAAATGATAATTGTCAAAATATAAATAATCTTAAATAACAATCACCATGTTGTCACTTAATGTTCCTACTCTGTTTCTGATGGTAATACTTAGTGTCATTCATGCAAACCGTGATCTTCAATGTAATATCATCGAGGCAGTTCTTCAGGTCCTCACGCAGCTCCCTCACCTTCACTCTCACGTCCTCGCACATAAGATTATAGCACATGGCAACCAAACCCATACCAAGAAGTACATAGATAAAGTTTATCACTAATTTTAAATGAGAACCACTGGCTGAGTCGACTATGTTTGCACCGGGAACGAAATCTCCAAAACCAATCTTGCACAAACTGATCACACAGAAATATGTGGAGTCCAAGTAATTCCAATTCTCCCAAGCTCCAAACATTATAGTCCCAGTCAAAATATAAAAAGATATGACCCATAAGCATGCCGTGGACGGAACAGTGATTTTTCTTTTAACAGGTTGCATTTCTCCATCTTCAAATAGTGCATCGTCTCTTCTGCTGCACTCATGAGCAGTGATATACAGCCATTTGAAGGTCTGAGCTAGAACTTTACCCATATTACAGAAATATAGGATGTAGATTGGTATTCCGAAGAAAGCATAACCTATAGTCACAATTTTTCCCCATACTGTCTTGGGTACAACATTACCGTATCCAATCATAGTGAACACAGATAGCGAGTACATAAGAGCAGCTGGAAAAGACCAGATATCCTCAGCAGACTTGCCATTATAACCATTATGTATGGCGGTAGCGATACTACTCTGGTAGGCTTTTAAAATATTGTTTACATCGTTTATAAAGTGTGTTTTATTGAGAACATTGACCGTTGTTGTTACGTTCCACAATTGTTCCGCACAGTGTTGTCTTCGTCGCTTCACGTCTTCCAGTTGCTGGTCGGGGCTGTCCCTCTCGATGTGCATGAAGCCGGCAGCCCCAAGGATGGCATAGCAGACTACAAGAGCGCCGACACCCACTTGTGTGAACATAAATGCTATGAATTTGCGGAAGCAGTCTTTGATCTTCTCCCGAGGGTCACTTCCAGCGGTAGACGACGAGTCCCTGCTTCTCAAGGAGTCGTGGAAACTCGAATGAAGGGGGTGGTGACGATCCATTGAGATTAAAATTAAAATACACAACTGTGTTGGATTCCAGCGGATTGGAGCTGGCGTAGCGTAGTTTAGTAGTGAATATCGCGCATTCGTCGACCGTGAATTATTTTTGGAGCGGACCTGGCACCTTGCCAAACGACTGTTTTGATTACAATAATACAAAACATTGGACTTGTTTGAGGTATGATTTTGTTCGCAAACATTTTTTTAAACGAATTACCTACATTGCAATATAAAACGAAGCTTAGATTCTAGAAGTAGAAAACTTAAACCTTACTTGTTCTCGAATCACGTTGTGTTATGTAGTTTGATTCAGGGATTAGCACGGTATTATGTATGCCTAGGTTTTAGATAAATTAATTTACTAAATAAAAACGTTCTATTTTTTTTTTTTTTTTTTTTTTTTTTTTTTTTAATTAATGGCCTTTGGTATTGTGTTTAAGGCACAATAATTCCGCCAATTCACGTTGTAAGGGAGACACATCGTGAAAGTGACCGGTTATGAAATTGGTTTAACGAAATTTAGAATTTTGCACATTTTGTCAAGATTGTCCGGAAACTCCACCTACAACAAACA
This sequence comes from Hofmannophila pseudospretella, assembly GCA_947369225.1. NCBI lineage: Eukaryota > Metazoa > Arthropoda > Insecta > Lepidoptera > Oecophoridae > Hofmannophila > Hofmannophila pseudospretella. The sequence goes on along the minus strand of OX376321.1, from coordinate 1,727,866 downwards.
CAAAACGGCACATAGGTACATATGGACGGACGAAACAATATTAAACAGGGGAAAATTTGGGGAACTTAAACATTTAATACATATTTATATATAAACTATACAGAAACCCACATACAAACAATCACAGTTTAATATTATACATATTAATATATTTACATAAGTATTTGATAAAAGGAGAATCTACTAAGGTTAACAAAGACTGGAAATTTATAGGTCGAGGGATCTCTCGTGGGAGTACATCATAAAGAGAAACGGGATATTTGGGACAACTAAAAAATATATGGTCTACGGTACCTTCATCAAGCCCACATTCACAGATCGAGTGATCCCTCACCCTAATTTTCTTCAAGAACACTGGGGTGCACGCATGGCCGAAACGAAGTCTACAAATAGTAGAAGTAACTTGCTTGCCGGCCTGCCGGTAACGGAAGAACCATGGTTTTTTGCGAATTAAAGGTTGAATAGCTCTGTAATAAAGACCTTTTTCTAAATCAGGTGATTGCCATGTCTCGTTCCATGAGAATTCCAAATGAGATTGAGCAAGCGATATAATATCCGAAGAATAATTTACATAATTGGATGTAGAACCGATCTGTATGGCATCTTTAGCCCATGAGTCGACCCTCTCATTGCCCTCTATTCCACTGTGGCTTGGTATCCAGACCAGGACTATGTCTAAGCCGCGGATTTTACATTCAAATAATAATTGTCTAATTTTGAGTATTATGGGGGATTTAACTCTATGTCTGAATTGGTTCGCTAAAATGGCTTGAAGACAACTTTTTGAGTCGGAAAATACAACCGTCCTATTAAGTTTGTGAGATTCCACGTAAGTGATGGCTTCTAAAATGGCGACTGATTCGCCAGTGTAGACAGAGGCCTCCGGAGGACACTTATAACTTAAGACGATCTTATATTTTGGGATCCAAACTGCTGCACCAACACAGCTATTCCCGAGTTTGGACGCATCCGTGTATATAGCTAACCAATTTTGCCAATATCTAGAGAGAAGTTCATTAAAACAATTATTGGCGCCTGGATCACCTTTGAAGATACCAGAATCTAAGATTATCTGCGGATGAAAGATAAGAGCATCATAGTTACATGCAAAAAGAGGAAATGAAACAGATTGAAAAGATGGGCAGGGAATATCCTTAAACCTTCTGAAGCTTTTGAGGATTCTCGGTGGCTCCTTATTAACCCAATAAGGGTGTTCCGAAAGGGTCTCCAGCTTTGGAAGTAAAGGATGGGAGATATATTGGACAATTTTATACACAAATCTGTCAGCCAAGAACTGTCTGCGAAGGCTCAAAGGGGGATCAGCGCACTCAACCCGCAATGCGACGTTTGGAGATGATCTCATAGCTCCTGTGATTATGCGTAAACATTTTGTTTGAATTAAATCCAATGTCTTCAATATACCTTTGTTGCAAGGCTCCAGAAGAAAGGATCCGTAGTCAAAGTGGCTGCGGACTAAGGCATTATATATGAGTTTTTGGCAGTAGGGGTGGGATCCCCACCAAACCCCCGAAAGCGCTCTTAAGACATTAACACTCTTTTCACTTTTTTGAGCTACGTAAGTGAAATGAGGTTGGCCAGTCATTCGAGAATCTAAAATCACTCCTAAGAATTTCACACTGTTCTCGACAGGGAAAAGTTGGGCGTCACATCGAACGACCACCTCTGGAATACATTTTTTTTTGGTGAAAACCACGACACTACTTTTAGAGACCGAAAGAGCAAGACCGTGATCAATTAGCCATACATTGAGATAATATAACGCGGAATTTAGACTTGATACAGCATCATCAATGGATTTAGCTGAAGAATATAAAGCAATATCATCCGCGTATTGCAAAATGTTACAAAAGGAGTTTACAGATTGCTCTAGGTCATAGGTATAGATGCTGTATAATAAGGGGCTAAGGACGGAGCCTTGGGGGAGACCTTTCCAAATACGTCTAGGAGGAAAGAACACCCCTTGGTGACGTACTTTTATGGTCCTAGCCATAAGGAGGTTTGAGACGAAGTGTACTAGTCTCGAACTGATGTTCAACTGGAGCATTTTCTCCTTGAGCACCGAGAGAATGATACTGTCATACGCGGCAGCAATGTCTAAGAAGGCTCCCACAAGGAATTCTCCGTTTGAAAATGCTAAACGAATATCTGTCATCAAGACACTTAAGCTATCCATCGTGCTCTTGCCCTTTCGGAACCCAAATTGACTTCTGGCCAAAATCCCCCTACTTTCCATTAGCCATTCCAGTCTATTTTTCACCATATGCTCCAAAATTTTACCTAGAGTAGAGGAGAGTGCAATAGGGCGATAGGAAGAACAATTTCTAGGGTCTTTGCCAGGTTTAAGGATGGGTATAATAACTTGATTTTTCCAAGAGTCTGGTATAGAGCCCGTAATAAAAATATCATTTAAAATTTTTAGGAAGTGTTCCTTAGCCAAAATGTTCAATTTTATTATAAAGGAGTAAGGAATACCGTCTTCACCAGGTGACGAATCCCTAAGACCGTCCAGAGCACATTCTAATTCAGTTATAGAAAAAGGTTCATTGAATCTGTCAGTAGAGGGAGGAGGGGGGATAGGAGAAGGGAGAGAATACTGGTCAGGAACGAAAGGAGGAGCTAACTTAGTAGAAAATGGCGCTAGCCAAGGTAACGGATCGTTGGAGGACACTGAATCAACATTAAGAGCACCTCGGAACCTCCTGACATTTCGCCAAACAATAGAAGAAGGGAATCTGGGAGACAGACTTTCACAAAAAAATTTCCATCCCTTCTTTTTCTTTTTAGCAAAAAGTCTTCGTGAACGGGCCATTGCCTTTTGTAATTCTATGAAGTTTTCTGGAGACATATTAAGATTATAACGGGTTTCAGCTTCCTTACGAGCCTTAATCGTTGATGAGCATTCGGCGTCCCACCACGGAGGGGAGGTCAATCTTTGAGATGCTGGTTTCTTACGTGGGATACTGACATCAGCGGCCTCTATTAAGTATTGAACGAACTTTGAATAGTTACCTATGACATCAACAGGGGGATTATGATCAAATTGGGTTAATTTACAATCCACAGCATTAGAAAATGTCACCCAATCAGCTTCTTGAAGTTTATATTTTAACAGAGGGTCTGGAGGAGGTCTAGGGGAAATCGATTGCGGCATAGAGATAATAATTGGAAAGTGGTCACTGCCAAATGAGTTAAATAAAGTTTTCCAGGAGAGGAGAGATGATAGAGTAGGAGAGCAGACTGTAAGGTCTACAGCAGACTGCGGGTTTTGACCAGGGTAAACCCTATGGGTAGGGGAACCGTCATTAATCACACAAACATTAATTTGATCAAAGAGGTCTATTAAGAGAGAAGAAAAAGAATCACAATGATGTGACCCCCAAGAAATATGATGTGAGTTGAAATCTCCAAGTATTATTAAAGGGTGAGGCACAGCTAGGCAAATAGAGGTAAGATCGGTCATAATATCGGAATTTGGGTGAGGAATGTATACGGAGAGGAAAGTGATTCCAATTAATCTTGCAGCAACTGCATTTATTTCTCGGGAGTGATGGGGAAGAGGGATTTGGGAATAGGTGAAGGATCTATTTATGAATAATGCACAACCAGCATAACCATCGTCTCTGTCATCGCGGAGGCAGGCAAAGCCGGGAACCCGAAAACGGGAGCCCGGCCGCAACCAAGTCTCCGAGACAGCAGCGACCACAGCAGAGTATTTATTAAGTAAGTAGGTTAACTCGTGTTTTTTTCTAACAATAGACCTAATATTCCATTGAAGAAAGTGCGTTTGGAGCTCCGTTTGAGCCATTGCGGTTAATGGAGTTAGCTAATTTAATAATTTTTTCAGCAACGTTGTTCGGTAGGGAATCATTCCACTTCAGTAAGATATTGTCCAAAAGGGACATAACCAAGTCGATGAAATTGTCATTGGGTGTGGTTGTATTAGATTGAATGGCACAGCCATTGGGAAGAGTTGACGGCAAAGACTGAACAATATTTTGGTGGGCTCTACGATCATAGCCAGGGGCTAGAGGAGTTCTTGGGCGAGGGGAGGAAAAAACTGTTTTTCTATATGATTTGTTAGCAGAGGGCAAAGATGGAGAAATATTTTGAGATTGTGGGATTTGGGGGCAGTAAGATGGGGAAGGGGAAAACATAACGTTGGCAACATCAGCGTATGAACGGCGCACATTTGGGTACTGTGCCGAGGCATCTGCGTATGATATGTTCTGCTCTGACATTGTTAATTTGATCATTTTTTGTCGAGAGTGCTCTGGGCACTGTTTATTTGTTGAAAAATGCCTGCCTGAACAGAGCAAGCAGGTGGCCGTAGCCAGCGGAACTTGGCAGGAGTCCCCAGTGTGATTTTGTGCACATTTATAGCAACGCGGGTTTGACCTGCACTGCGTTTTTACGTGTCCAAAGCGGCAACAGTTGTGGCACTGGATAGTAGGTAGATGATATGTTTCAACTGTAAGTGAATTATAACATATGTAAATATGTTTCGGTAGCACCTGCCCCGAAAAGGTAACTACGACCGACTGAGTGGGTAACCATTTAGTAGAACCATCTTCATTCATTATTTTTCTATTTAAGCGCCTTGCTTTAAGAATTGGTCCGCAACCATTTGGGAGTTCCGCGGCTTCCGCTAACTCAGACATAGTCCATTCCTTAGGCACCCCACGTACCATGCCCATTCGTGAAACATTGTATGAGGGAATGATAGCCTCTAACTTGTTTGAAGCGAGACAAGCGTGATGTATAAATTTGTTTGCATCTTCTGCTGCTTTAAATTCTACAGAGATCCTATTCCTTCCCACACTCTTTACTCCATCCCTGACTATGTTTTGTATATTGTTTTTAACCAAGAAAAGTCCTACTTTTATAGGTCGCAAAGTAAGTCCCGCCGCGGGATCGGATTCTGTACGCGATATATGAACAACGAATGGTCCGTGGTCCTCTGGACTATAAGTGCGATTTGTAGCTGATAAATCGGGATGTTCATAAACTGTCTGGATCGACGCCGATGCATCATCTAGTTCTGCAATGGTCTTTTTAGCCGGTTCCTGGTTAGATGAATGCTCTGCATGACGTTTAGTCCCCCGATCGTCGGAGTGAAACTCATTTTGAATAGGACATAACGACTGCGAAAGTATCGTTGTCGAACCTATGCCTTGCCCAGTGTCCATCGTGACGTTGTGACCAGGGGAATCGTCCCCCATGGTCACCCGGCCAATTTAATGGCCCTACGAAACTACCACCACCTTACTCACCTTTGTTAAATAAACAACACAACAACCAACACCACTAAAAATCTTAACAAAAAGAGAAAGCGTAAAATTTTTACGCAAAAACCACAAATCCAAAAAAAACACGTGTGTTAACCTACTCCGCTACAGACGGAATCCATAGTTCAACGTTCTATTTATCTAAATCGGAAGAATAAATGCGAAAACAATCATAATATAGTAGGTAGGTAGGTACCTAGGTACCTACCGAACGAAACCACAGAGTATATGTCCAAGATTGTTTTTTTTTTAAGGCAAAGGGAACTGAGCCCATACAGCCATGTCTGATGTAAATAACTGTTGCAAGTCTTCATTAAAATGCTGGTGTGACACATTTCAATGCTATCTGGGAGAATCTTCCACGCTTCTGCACCATCCGAACCAAAGAAGAAGGCGTCCCGGACGCAGTATGGCTCTTCAAAATCCAGCCAAGTACGGATCGGGCTGCAGCGTCTTATTTGACTTTACTTCATTGTCCCATACATTAATCACATTTTGTAGACGTTCTTCGACTAAAAAACACCATTCTTACTTGAAAAGCACTACTGTAAAACAATTTGCAAGACAACGAAAAAAAGCTGGTGTGGACGCGATAAAAGCGCGGGAGAAACTCCAATATGTCCAAGAACGAAACACGAAACAGCACCTTTTTTTTCGGCTGAGGCAATTTTCAGGGGTGCGTTCATGCGACCCTCCCGATAATATTTCTCCGACGAAATGTCAAACTCATATGACAGTAGTTTGACATTCATTTGGTCGAATGTTCTATTGCCTTTAAATGGTACAAAACAATACAAATTAACTGTGTTAATGGACGTTTTATTTAGAAAACATGGCTGTATGGAAAAGAAAACTTTTGCTATCGATTTTAGAAACAAATCCGGCATCAACCAATCACAGCCCCGCTGACAATTTTTCTCGAGAATACCTACCTATGTATATCTGTCAGTTTAAAATTTATATTAACCGGCGTGCACGAACGCACAAGATAATTTGTCTCAGGAGAATTTTTATAATGACAGGCGTGCACTAACCGCATGTTTTGACAAACGTCAGTATAAAATTAATAGGTAGGTAACGAAGAACTTTTATCGACGTTGCACGAACGCACCCCTGCATAAAATAAAGGTCAGCATTCACTACCAATCCATTCGTTCTTTTAATCAATCAAAATAAGTCGGCATTCGCCATTCTAAAAAAATTCAACAAATAGTGGCGCGACGATTAGAAAATAAAATACCGAGACCGAAAACAGGAAAGAGCACAATAAAAAGGAATAATACCATTCGCGACCGACCAAAACCACTCGAGTACGGATAGGGATCACCGCTACCGTTTAAGAAGCCCAAGAAAATGAAACCAGCTCGAATCCAGGTTGACCAAGATGTTCAGCGTCCAATACGAATTGATCGAATTCACGAGCGGTAGCCCGACTTCAATCCACCTCCTTTTTTTTTTCCTAAACGTACCTACCCAGTCTTAGAGTATTAATAACTTAATTAAGTCCACAGTTCGCACATCTCCTATGGGTGGAAGATTGTTCCAGATCTTATAGCGAGATGAGTATTCCAAACTATATTCTGTATTCTTTTCCACCACCTCCTTTCTGTATTGTTCCCTTAGCAACTGGCAGCCTAGAGTAGTACAGTCGACTAAAATCAACTACAAGCTATAATATACCATCTGTCAAAAACCTTCGATTAAATCTCAACCTTATGCCTGCGCATTATGATTTTCAGATTCTCAAATTTTGATGTTTTGGGCAGGTTAAAATCGCGAAAATGTATGGTAGCGGAAACTGAATTATGACCCGCTTTGAGTTTTAGAACAACCTTGTCACAGTAAAGAGAAACTTTAATTTAATTTGATTGTCGAGTCCATAAGTAGACAGTTTTATTATGACAAAGTAGTTCAATGCTTCAAAGCGGGTCAGAATTCAGTTTCCGCTACCGTACATTTTCGGGATTCTAACCTGCCCAAAACGTCAAAATTTGAGAATCTGAAAATCATAATGCGCAAGCATAAGGTTGAAATTTAATCGATCGATCTTTCACCAGTCATAAAATCAAACCCGCCCTTTAGTCATATAAAATATTTTTATAAAAGGTATTATTATTTGAGATATTATTTGTCTCTCAATCACTGACCTGAATAATTACCAATAATTGGTAGGTAATAATTTAGGCCAGCGCTCTCAACCCATGCTAAAGATTACCTGGAAATAATTGTAGCAACAAAGCAGCATGATCTTGAAAATCGGAATTTTTAGAAATTTTGAAGATCAATATCTCGCCATCCGCCCAGGTTCGCGCTGTATGACCAAGTTTTTCAGAAAGCCTTTGTCGAGCTCTTTCATTTGATACCAGAACGAAGGTGGAAAACAATGGTTTGGAATCAACGGCACGGAATGATGGGACTATTACATGCGGCGTATCGTATATATGATCGGATCGATGCTATGGAATTCCATGGTGCTATCGTCACCAAATGAAGAATACATAATGCCACAAAAAAAATACATATTAAGTTCACTCGACAATATTATTTAATTATACTCGTAATACACTTTTGGTAATAGGCACCTGGCACAGCCAGTTAATGCTTGTCTTGTGTGACGTGAAGACGCACAGCGTGATCTGATAATCTACGTACATCTGGTCATTAAATAAATTAATAATTTACAAGTACTCAGGGAGAGGTAAACTGAATACATTATCCCAAAAAAACATTTAATGTAAAAAGGTAGCCAAGTCTCGTGTATCGTGTACTCGGAAAAAGTAATGAGATCCAATGTAGAGCCAAGTTCAATGTTCTTACTATTACATTTGTGGTGGCTTCCCGCCACAATGACGGCGCATGCGCGCTGTGCAGTCTGCGCGCGCTGCTGCCGTCTCAAAACAATCGCCTCCGCTTTTCTCTTACTCGCGCTGACACTCCTCTTCCTTTCATCATCGCAATAATTATATAATATATTCCATCATCGCATTAACATGCTGACTTTCATTCAGTGGGGCACACGGCCCCATACATTCATTAACAAGTAACTCCAAGTCGCTATATTTTAAGTTTAAGTACATTCTGTGACTTGGCAATTACGCAACAAGAGTTTCTGAGTTGTCGCGTCAATAAATTGATGTGATTAATATACATACATTATCAGTACTTACTACAAGCACATGTTACTAAATAACAAGGATCTAACAATACCTATAACATGATACCTAGACGTATAATCAGACAATTTTTCCTTGTTGCGCAATTGCCAAGTCACAGAATGTTCTTAAACTTAAGATGTAGCGACTTGGACTGACTTGTTAATGAATGTAATAGAGGTAATAATTAAGAGCATCGGACTTGGCTAAACATTGGATCTCATTCCTTTTTCCGAGTACACGATACACGAGACTTGGCTACTTTTTACATGAAATGTTTTTAGGGGATCTCGCTCTTTTTGTAAGTACAAGGCGTAGTTTTCTTCCCTGTTCTTGGTCTCGGTTTCTAAGTAAAGAACACGAAATTCGATTCTATAGGGGGTTTTTGTTACACCCTATGACTTTTCGTATGAAAATTGACACTTGACCCAGCTTAAGCCGGGATTGACATTTATGCAAGTGGTCCTTACTCTTTCATTCCGACTTTTAGGCTAAAAATACAAAGCGTTTATGAACAAGCTGTCATTTGCAGTTCGGAAAATTGATTTTTTACGAATTTGGTACGGTAACTGTAGTATAACAACCGCAAATAAAATTTCTCAAATAATTTGCGAATAAACTACTTTTTGCGGATGTTTAATTTTTCCTTATTTATATACTAAACACTATACTAATACCGAATTTCCTGTTTCTAGGGCAGCTGGAAGTACCTAACATTTTTGATGATCTGTATTTTTTATCTAATGAACTATGAAAGATAGAAGCTTGAAATTTGGAGGTTTAGCTATGTTCACGGAGTACTCAAGTTGAAAATTATTTCAGGTTTCTAGAAACGACCAGAACAAAGATAGAGGGGGCTTCAAAAGTGCTCTAAATTGCTTCGGGAATAGGAGTGGGGCCCGCTCGTGCCTTGACTTGTCGGGAGCACTACCGTGCCCCCAGACATATAACATTATATACCTACTATATAAATTCATGTAAAGGCTTTTTGGAATTGGAACGCACAGGTTTCTGTGCAGATGACTCGGAGTTTGTTTTGGCTTTGACCTTCGAAGTATTAGTAACTACTGGTGATTGTATTCATATCACAGATTCTATTGGGTACTGTATTCATCTCACAGATACCATTAGTGACTGTATCCATCTCACAGATACTATTGCTGGATGTATTCATCTCGCAGATATTTTTGTTGGTTGTATTCTTGTCACAGATATTTTTGGGGGTTGTAATAATCTCTGATACTATTGGAGACTGTATTCATCTCACTGATGTCATTGCTAACTGCATTTTCATCTGAGTCTCGTAGATATGCGATTCTTTCTGCAAGATGATCGGCTCGATGCTATCGGATTCCATGGTGCTATCGTCAGTATCACCAAATTCATGCAACAGCTCAGATTTTATCTTGTTGTCGGCGTTGTCCTTTGAAGTGGAATCATTCAAAGTTTGATTGATGAGGTAATTCGTAGAGAAAGGTTTCTTGACCGTTTTCGGATCTATATTGTGTATTTTACGCATGTGCTTACGCCAGTTGGGGTCGGAGCCGAAGGTTTTGGGGCAGGCGACGCACTTATATGGCTTCACGTTGATATGCATTGCCATGTGTTGCTCGAGGTGATTGGCTTTTACAAAGCCTTTTCCGCAGAATTTGCACTCGTAGGTTTTGGCGCTCGAGTGAGTTTTAACATGCTCGACGACGCGATTCTTCGCGGTGAAGATTTTCCCGCAAACTTTACACATGTGGAGGACGGCTTTGAAGTGTTGTGTGAGGTGTTTCATGACCCAGTGTTTCTCTCCATACTCCTTAGGGCACACGGGGCAGGTGAACAGCTTCTTCTTGTGGACGTCGAGATGCTGTTCGCAGGAGGCGAGCGTGGGGAAGGGCAAGCCACACTGCCGGCACCAGTTGTCGTTCCCTTTGTTGTGCAGTTTCGTGTGGAGGATCAGATCTTTCGGTGATTGGAATCTGTGGGAGATTTATATTATTCTTATTATTTTGTTACTGTGTATTAGTTTGGCACAAGTGTGGACACTTTTCGACACAATGGATGCAAACATAACAAATATGAAAAAAGAGTATGTTTAGATGTTTTCGACTTGACCTGTGGCACGATGTTCTCGGAGGATCAAGGTGGCGAAGGTCTGAGCGCACGGCCGAGGCTGCGTCGTACTGAACAAGTAGGACTCACGTGCTGTCACAGCCGGGCTCCGGGCAGGTCACGCCCTCGATGCCGTGCGCGGTCCGGAGGTGCGCGCGCAGATGTCGGTCCGTGCAGAAGGTCCGGGAGCACTCGGGGCAATTGATGGGTCTCGCTTGCTCGGCCTCCGCCGGCCCCGCGTGGTACGCCTCCTTGTGCAGCACCAGTAGCGACAGCCGCGAGAATGACTGCTCACATTGGTCGCACCTGTAATTGCCGACAAGGGTAACTAATGTGAAGTTTACAGCGTGTCGGTAAGAAGAAGCAAAAAATTAGACAGTTTAAAGATACCACCACCAAGAGCGTCGGTGGCACAGTGGCTAGAGCAGCGGACTCTCATGCGGGAGGTCCGGATTCGAAACCATGCAGTGAGTTAACCAATGAGTTTTTCGTATTTCTCGAAGACTTGCGTACATTTACCGACTGTTCTAACGGTGAAAGAAAACATCAGTGTGTAAAATGGGGTAGGCCCAAAAGATCCTCAAGGGTCGATTACCACGCAAAATAGGCGCTTAGACGTCGAGTTGCGGAAATCAGCCCGTTATTACAAGGGTCAATGTGCCGCTGGGTTATTCCCGGCCCCCTATCATAAGATATGATACCACACCTAAAGATCACTTTGCGCAGTAAACAATCTTGAGTCTCTTTAGCGGTATGAGATAACGGAAGTATCATTGTGATGACGCGAAAAAACATCCAATCCGGTACAGTTGTAGTTTACATAACATATATACATTACATCCATTAGACATCCATTACTCACGCCTGCTTCCCGCAGGGGTAGGCAAAGACTAAATATTTCCACCTGTAACAATTCTGACAAATCGTTTTCGCTTCTTCCACACTCATCAATCGCTTCATACACGCTCTTCGGTTGACCTCACCTGACCTTTCTTTAGAACGTCCGCAATCAGGTCAACGTAGGTCCTTCTAGGTCTTCCCTTCCCTGCCCTTCCATTCACCTTTTCCTTCTACACCACTTTCGATATATTCTCAAGAATAATTGAGTTAAAAATACACAGAACTCATCAGAGAACTGAAAACTACTTAATTCGCAGTTCATTGATATGGAAGGCGATTCTCGCAGCGTTCGACATACAAAAGTCGAGCGCCACGAACGTCTTGTCACGCTCACACATGTAATGTGAGCGAATGAGACAGGACTAAAGTCGAATTCGACATTCTACTACGAAAATCGCCGTCCGAAGGCGATTCGGGAGACGTCGAACGCTGCGAGAATCGCCTTTTTTTTTCGTACTGATAATTGCTGTTGGTCCTAATGACCTTTACAGCTTCACCGGGTTTTTTAGGGCGAGCGCTAAATGCGCTCCAGCCTAGAGGAGGACTTAAAAACTACTATAAGAAGCGACTGCCTAAGGGCACCCAGGTGGGTATGGACCTCGGCTTAGGACGTCGCTGGGGAGGGAGGGGTCGGGGAGAAGCGGCCTGGAATACGCCGATAGCGCGTGTAAGCGCCAGAAGCGGGTCGCCGCCCGCGCCGGCGCGGGCGGTATGTAGGTGCTGTGTGTGAACTACTATCGGGTGGGGGAGTGGCTTCCGCGATGGAGATCGTGATGGCGTCGTCGGGGTCGTCTAGGACGTGTCTAGGCCGACGTCGTCGACGGGATGTCGGTAAACCGTTAGTCGAATAAGCGGCGGCGCTTACTACTAGAGGGTTTGGGTGGTGGGGAGCTTGCTCGAAGAAGCGTCGAGACGCTAACTTCATGTATTGAGCGATCGTGGGAATGCGAGAATCGCCTTCCTGATATCTACAATATAGGAAGTAGTATACATGTACAGTGGAAGACGCATCAGACTGTAATCCTTTAGTACTTGGTCGCAAAAAAAACTTATTGTGACAAGGTTCCATCCACTGTACAACAGAAATGCTGAGACAGTAAGGGAACTGTGAAAAAAAAAACTGTAAACTGTAGTTCGGTACTGGACAAAATAACCGAACTACTGAGACTAGAGGTAAATTACTAATGTGTGGAATAAACAAATGTTAATCTGCCACTAATGTGGAAAAAACACAAGTGAAAAGAAGCATGAAAAAACCTACAAAATGAAGGTTGAACTTTTAGGATCTACATCGGACTGAAAAGTCGCAATTTTTTTTTATAGAAATATAAATAAAAACTTTTGAGAATTGGGACCTGAACAAAACATTAGTATTAGATATACAAACAAATAGATCGGAATATTGACGTCACAATCGCTAGCTCAATTATGTTATTTCCATAGGATCCGTGCGCTACCGATTATTTCGCAAAGCGACATATCTCAATACCAACTTACCTAAACTTATTCTTCCACTTGTGTTCATAGCAGTGGCAGCCAAACTTTGAATACTTCGCAAACTGTTTCTTGCAAATAGTACAAGAGTAAATTGTAACATCGTCAGGGTGCTTTTCTGTAAAATGTCTATCAAAATCTAATCGGTTATTGTGTATAACATCACAATGGTGGCAAAGAATACCACCAATGGTGTTAATGGAGCTATTGTTGGTATTTTCAGAAGGATTGGAAGTCTTCGCATTGGATTCCTGCACTTTTTCTTCCTTGAGTACTTCACCGAAGTGCTTTGTCAGATGTTGAATAGCGTTATCATTTGTTAAAGCCTCTTTACAAATGGGGCATGAGTATGAGAATGAGCAGTGCTTGTCGATATGCTCTTCGCACACGTCTATCCCGTCTATTTGGCTGCTGCATGTTTGGCACTGGTACGGAGGCTTGATGCTCTGATGGGTTTTGTGGACAAATTGATGTGCAGCGAGCTCTTTCTGTGATGCAAAACTGTACAAACATAAAATGAAAATTTAACATAACACAATACAAGCAGCAGCCTAGACAAGTTTCTAGAATGAAATATATGGAATCACATGACATTAAACATTAGAAATATTTATTAACAATATTAGCTGCGCCCTGGCGGCTTCGCTCCTGTGGACTTTATACACAAACCTTTTTTACTTATTAAATTTTCGAGAAAAACGACAATTGTTTGTTTGAAAATTCTACAAATGAATTAATTACTTATTCCTATTCTAGTACTGAAATAAGAAGAATGAATGAAACTCTTTTCATTCATAACGACTTACAAGTAACAGGGTTACTTTTTCGTGTAAAGTGGTACAAATGACCAGCACATACCCCCCTCAAAATATTTGCTACAAATAAAAAAGGACCTTATATATAGATTATATCAATGACAGTGTAATAACATTTATTTCAGGTATATTAAGGGTGTTTGTGCACTGCATCCAATTCACCATTTTCCAAGTGGAATCCCCACAAGATTCTGTCTGAAAAATGTCAGATCGCAGTCTAAACGTGCAGTGCACAAACGCTACGGATGCATATATATAACCTTATAATATTTCCCTGCTGAAATTTCAGTAAATTCAATATAAACCCAGTGAAAATGAATTTTACGATATTAACATAATTTATTACGTAACTTCATGCTATGTGCCTTGCCGGGTAGGAAAAAGAATGGAGGGCTATGCCATATTATTTATTACACTCCTTTATGATGGTCACAACTTACTATTTGACACATTTGTGTTTGTCACATTTAAATATGTGGACAGCATATATGTGCTTGTTTAGTTCCGTCTGTCTGGGGAATGTTTTGCGACAGTGGTTGCATCTGAAATAATAATTAAGTTGTATGAATTGAATTCAGAAATATTTAACTAAGTAGGCATTTGTATTGCAATTCAAAGTATTTTTAGTGAACCAAATTGATTTCTATCTACAATATAAATTTCTGACAATTATTGGTATCAATTCTGTGGGTCGTCAAACAGCCAGGTGATCAGATTATATTACCAAAGTCTCATCTAAGACTTGCGACTAGCACAAGACCGTAAAGAGTGGTTATAAAGTGAAGAGGCTTATACCCAGCATGGGCTGAGGATGATGAATTCCGGCAAATATAAAGCTAAACCTAACCAAAACTGTCACACTCACTCATATACTAGATTGTGGACTGATGATGTGTGAGATGCATGCGTCAGGGCATGTGTCAGGCAAGCAAGGTACTATGTTTAGTACTCTCTTTGCAAGGTACGGTGAGAAAGGAAGTGCATCACCAAGAGTTAAAATTCCTATCTTCCTGTGATTTTATATATCAGGGAAATGGCTTTACAAAACACCAACACATGCGCATGCGATGTATGCATACGCCAAGCGCACGCACAGCTTTTGACAGCACACAGCGGCATGTGTCTAACACAAGTTGAAAGCGCAGGTTGAAGCACACCAGTGTAATTAATCCAAATGTAATATTCACAACATTTTAGTTATGTACGGCAATACTCCACACAACATTTGGCACTTCTAGATTTTACAACTACATACTGAGAAGAAATTATCTTACTTGTGTTTTGTATTCACTGCATGCTTTTTGTAGCAGTGATCACGGAAAGTAGGGTAGCCCACAATATTCCGCTTACAAACAACACATGTGTAACTGATTTCTGAGCTCACACTCTCATGGACGACCCAATGTCCGTCAAATTCCTTCTTGTTACTGAATGTCTGTAGACAGATGTGGCAGAAGATGCCTCCGGTCAATTCGACGGCGGTGAGTTGGTTGCATGCCACGGACACACTGGGCTCTTGCTCAAGAGTTATGGATGACATTGTGAGTGGAGGTCTAGGTATGATCCATCTATTACAATATACAATTATTTCATGTCAAATGGTACGGTACGCCGCTATTGCAAATATCGTAAAAGTACTGTTATTTTTGCAGCTACCTGCATGTTTCTTTCTGGTTATTTTGTCTTAATAATAATAAAAAATAGGTCACAATCAGTTAAGTACGAAACAAATAAGTCTGCAGACAAATAGTGAATATGATTACTGCTGTAATTTACAATGTTAGGTACCCTATCTAGTCTAATATCGCATTTGGAAGGCGTCCCATGTCAGGGATAAAATGATAGGTTGTATTTGTAACACCTTTAGTTTAGTTAGGGTATAATAAGACTCACTGAATAATACAGAAACTTATAGCCGGACATCGGTAAAAGGTTCCGAATCACATTTTACATTACAACAGCGGAAAATAAAGATAAATTCTCATAAAAATCCAATACCGACAAATTGAACGCCCAGAAAACGTGTGGTTTATTTTAGAGTACGTTCCAAAACAAGTTGAAATTATTCACGTTGACGGGTGTACACGATCCATTGCTTGTTTTGAATATAATTTTTATTCACTGTCAGCTGTTAACGCGGTAATGGAACATTCACAATTATCAACGATAATTATTTCAACTACTTATGGAACGCTGTCTGATTTGACACTTTACTTTCGACGACTAGTTGTTGTTTGTTTTTTTAAGGCAAAGAGAACTGAGCCCATACAGACATGTCTGATGTAAACAACTCTTTCAAGTCTTCATTAAAATGCTGGTGTGACACATTTCAATGCTATCTGGAAGAATCTTCCACGCTTCTGCACCATCCGAACCAAAGAAGGCGGCCCGGCCGCAGTATGGCTCTTCAAAATCCAGCCAAGTACGGATCGGGGTGCAGCATCTTATTTGACTTTACTTCATTGTCCGATACATTAATCACATTTTGTAGACGTTCTTCGAATAAAATCACCATTCTTACTTGAAAAGCACTACTGTAAAACAATTTGCAAGACAATGAAAAAAAAACTGGTGTGGACGCGACAAAAGCGCGGTAGAAACTCTTTCGACGACTAGACGACGACTACTTTGGAGAGCGTTCCATAACCAGTTTAATGAATTCACGTTGACAACTGTCCATGTTCTATTTTAATTTTTTTTCTTCTGATAATTGCTGTTGGTCCTAATGACCTTACAGCTTCACCGGGGTTTTTGGGGCGAGCGTTAAGTGCGCTCCAGCCTGGAGGAGGACTTAAAAACTACAATAAGAAGCGACTGCCTAAGGTGGTACGGACACCCAGGTGGGTACGGACCTCGGCTTAGGACGTCGCTGGGGAGGGAGGGGTCGGGGAGAAGCGGCCTGGAATACGCCGATAGCGCGTGTAAGCGCCAGAAGCGGGTCGCCGCCCGCGCCGACGCGGGCTGTATGCAGGTGCTGTGTGTGAATTACTATCGGGTGGGGGAGTGGCTTCCGCGATGGAGATCGTGATGGCGTCGTCGGGGTCGTCTAGGACGAGTCTAGGCCGACGTCGTCGCCGGGATGTCGGTAAACCGTTAGTGGAATAAGCGGCGGCGCTTTCTACTAGAGGGTTTGGGTGGTGGGGAGCTTGCTCGAAGAAGCGTCGAGACGCTAACTTCATGTATTGAGCGATCGTGGGGAGTTCCAAATCGTGATGGAGGTCTACGTTACGTAGGTACCATGGAGCACCGGTTGCTCTACGCATGAACCTATTTTGGATAACCTGAAGGCGGCGAATGTGGCAAGAGTGCGCGAATGTCACGCTTGCGTACGTGAGGATTGGACGGATGCAAGTTTTGTAAATTGTCAACTTATTTCTAAGTGACATTTTACTCCCCTTGTCGGCCGGTTACACCCGATGCTAGATCGGGTGTAACCGGCCGAGAATGAATGCTGCGCGGTCGCGGACGCGTTTTACGTGTGGCTCGAAGGTCATACCTCTATCAAGGGTGACTCCTGGATATTTGACCTTGTTCTCCCAAGGGATAGGTCTGCCGAAAAGTGAGAGTTGCCCTTTGTTATTCCGAACATGGGTGGTCGTATCAGGGGCACTTCCGAAACCATTCGCCTAGGGCGGTGGCGGCGGATTGGAGAATCCGGGTGACACGAGCCTTGTTCCTATCAGAGGTGTAGAGAGCGGTGTCTTCCGCGAATAGCGCGAGTTCTACCTTTGGATGGCGAGGGATGTCGCTGGTATACAGCGAGAAGAGGAGGACGGAGCCCTGGGGGACTCCGGCTCTGATTGCGCGAGAGGAGGAGAGCGATCCCTCAACGCGGTAGCGAAAGATTCGATTCCTGAGGAAGTCCCGTACTATGAGTACGAGACGATCCGGTACCCCGATTTGGTATAACTTGTATCCATGTTCTATTACTGTGGTATGTATGACAGTGTCAGTTGTCATTAGTATAATTATATATCAGAGATTTTTGCGATTAAAACCTATTATTGCGTATTATTATTACAACCCCCAATAGTATCTGTGACATGAATACAATACAACCATCAAAAATATTAATTGCCAATTTTTATTTACACAATATTGAACAGTTAAAATTAACTAGGTGATTTGTTGTGTAGTTTCACTCTGTGATTCTACGGCGGGCCATGAGAATTCACCAGAGACTGGACCGGTTGAAATTGCTGTCATGACTCCTAGGAGTGTTAAAATGTGTCTACACCACAACGTTTTGATGCTGAAAAACTAAATTTTGTTTTTAGGCAGATGGTCTCTGTAGCCAACGCCTTGTAAAATTAAAATAAAATGACAAGGGCGCGCGTGTATCCGAATGTGTTATTGATTTTTTAAAACATCTGTCAAACTCACAAACCACACCACACGTTTTCTTGGCGTTCTTTTTGACGGTCTGTCGGTGTTGGATTTTTATTAGAATTTATCTTTAATTTCCGCTGTTGTAATGTAAAATGTGATTCGGAACTCTTTACCGATGTCCGGCTATAAGTTTCTGTATTATTCAGTAAGTATTAATAGTATTAATATGCTCACCATTTGTATATACCTAGGTGTTACAACCTATGATTTTATCGCTGACATGGGACGCCTTCCATGAATGCCTGATGCGATGTTAGACTAGATAACTTAGTACAATCGCTGTAATCACTATTTGTCTGCAGGCACTAATTTGTTTCGTACTTAGCTGTTTGTTTTGCCTTTGATAGAGATATTTAAACATCACTTTGTTTTTAATAGAGAGCTATAAACCTATTTTTTATTATAATTACAGACAAAAAACATCATCAGAAACATGTAGCTGCAAAAATAATAGTACTTACGATGTTTGCAATAGCTGCGTACCAAACCATTTGACATGAAATAATTGTAATAGATGGATCATACCTAGGCCTCCACTCACAATGTCATCCATAACCTTTGAGAAAAAACAACCCTGCGTGTCTGTGGCGCGCAACAAACTCACCGCCGTCGAATTGGTAGGAGGCATCTTCTGCCACATCTGTCTCCAGACATTCAGTAACAAGAAGGAATTTGACGGACATTGGGTCGTCCATGAGAGTGTGAGCTCAGAGATCAGTTACACATGTGTTGTTTGTAAGCGGAATATTGTGGGCTACCCTACTTTCCGTGATCACTGTTACAAAAAGCATGCAGTAAAGAATAAACACAAGTAAGAAAACTTCTTTCCAATTTATAGTTGTAAAATTAATACTGCTATTAATTATAAAAAATAAGTTACCTCTTCTCTTGTCAAAGTAATGTAATGAACACTGATCGGAGTAGGTAGGGCTCTTTCGGGTCAATGTCCTCAAAGGTTATATTAATATGGATATGATTTCGGGATCCCGTTTTAAGTTATCGAGCAAATGTTGTAAATTACTTTTATAAACCTCACCCTTACTCCGCGGATTACGATTTTTTTAAAATTGTGAACTTACGAAGAAGTTAAAACACTACCTATATGTACACTACTATAGGTACACTAGCGCCATGAATCTTAAAAAAAAATATTTCGCCACCAATCTTAAATGTGTATCAAAACAAATATAACGTTAAAAATCTAAATAATATATTTATTCAATCCCGGGATTATTGGGCATACTTATCCATATTATGACCGTATGTGGCAAGTACCAAAAACAGCCCTACCTACTCCGATCATAGATAATGAATGAGATCAATAATAAATAATAAAAAAAGTGGATGATGTGAATATTACAGTCAGGAAATGCTCATTATTGACTGTAGGTACCAGTCTAATTTTTTGCTACTGTCCACAGACTTTCAGTTAACTTCACAGCTTTTTAGCTGAAATTTGTAATATATTTATAGTGACAGCTGGTTCTCAGTATTATTTCTAGTCACAAAATAGTAGAAGTCCATTTGGTCCACTATAAATACATTGAATTGTAATACAAATGTCCGCTTATTTTGTTAAATATTTTTTAATTCAATTTATACTTATTAACCTAATGATTTTTAAATTCCAGATGCAATCACTGTCCCAAGACATTCCCTAGACAGACAGAACTTAACGAGCACATATATGCTGTCCACATGTTTAAATGTGTCAAACACAATTGTGTCAAATAGTAAGTTATGACTTTATTACAAATATTTATTATACCTATAATTAAGATCCTATAAGTATGTTAGATCAGGATAAGGGCATAGATGGCCCTTGACCCTAAAATATCAAGTCTGACTACCTCGTCGATGAGCCGCAAGGGAATGATGCCACCTTGGGTCGGGCACCCGCTTTTACAGAGGCCAGGTAGTGGCGGGCGGCATGACGTGGTACCGGCTTTGCTGCGTGTTTGCTTCATTGCAAGCGCAGGTGGGCATTGCACATGCACTATGACGTCACTTGTTGTTTTCGCTAAATTTTTGTAATGATGTCAATATTGAAAGCTAGCCGGGTTAGGGAACACGAGTGGCCCCCATCAGTGATTTAAATGATATTCATACTGCAGTATCGGCAGGATTGGAAGACCCTTTAATTTTCACTGAGAGTATATTGAATTTACTGAAATTTTTGCAGGGAGATATAAAAAGGTTATTTAAATCCTTAGCGTGTTTGTGCAATGCTCGTATTTGGGTTTTTCCAGACAGAGGTTTAACATTTTTAACCAGTTAAAAAGATAAATTGGATGGCACATGTAAAATAACAAATATGTGAAGTAAATATTATCATGCTGATATTGATATAATATGGAAAATAAAATTTCTATTCAAATCTAATGTTTAATGACTTGTGATTCCTTGTATAATTGTTATGTAGAAATAGAAATATATTTATTGCCAATATACATAACAATTTAAAATTTAAAATTATAGTACAAATAATTATAATATGTAATGTATATTTGGCAAAAGGGGAGAAAGTCAGCAAATGCTGACATACTCGGGTACCAAATATGCAGCGCTGTTTTTCATTTCCCCCCTTATCCCAAGATGTTAGTGGGAGTGATAGTGATGGTGGGTTAAAAATAAGAATAATTAAAATTAAAAACTAAACATCAAATAGAAGGTAAGAATTTGCCAAAAAGAAAAAAAAAAATTCACTAATGACCTGCTATACATATTGTGTGTGTGCGTGTGTGTATGTGCTTTCTGGAAATAAATCTTTTTTTTCTTTGATTCCAGTTGGCCTACTAGAAACTTGTCTACACTGCTTGTATTGTGTTATGTTAAATGATCATTTTATGTTTGTACAGTTTTGCATCACAGAAAGAGCTCGCTGCACATCAATTTGTCCACAAGACCCATCAGAGCATCAAGCCTCCGTACCAGTGCCAAACATGCAGCAGCCAAATAGACGGGATCGACGTGTGCGAAGAGCACATCGACAAGCACTGCTCATTCTCATACTCATGCCCCATTTGTAATGAGGCTTTAACAAATGATAACGCTATTCAACATCTGACAAAGCACTTCGGTGAAGTACTCAAGGAAGACAAAGTGCAGGAATCCAAAAGTTTAGAAAAAAATTCCAATGCGAAGACTTCCGATTCTCACGAAAACACCGACAATAGCTCCCTTAACATGATTGGTGGTATTCTTTGTCTCCATTGTGATGACATATACAATAACCGATTAGACTTTGATACACATTTTACAGAACAGCACCCTGACGATGATACAGTATACTCCTGTATTATTTGCAAGAAAGAGTTTGCGAAGTATTCAAAGTTCGGCTCCCACTGCTATGAACACAAGTGGAGGAATAAGTTTAGGTAAGTTGTGTTGAGATAAATGTGCTGCATTGCAAAGTAACAATTGAGTAGGCGACTGTGACATAGTAAAACCGATTTGTTTCCTACGTAGCGGTCTGTGTGACCAGTGTAGGAAATGATAGTACTAGTATGATTAATTGCTTTGTTTGCTGCAGCTTAAACGTTATTTTTATATATACAGAGTGTAACATTAAGAACGGTCAGTATGGGAAAGTCTGAAACTATAAGACATACGAAGATCTGTTCTTAGGAACCATGTCATCAATTTTAGTCACAAGAAACACTGTATTCATACATTCAAAAAAAAAACCTGTACTCAGTCTGGGAATCGAACCCGGTTGTTTTGAAAAAAAATCCAACACTATTTCTATTTAGATATCGATTGTGTAGGTCTTTAGGAATAAATATTAGTATGAAACGTGATGTTTAAAATTAATAAAACGCATTGTTTCCATATCTTTTAATTTATTTTAGTAGGTGTTCGAAATGACTACCATTTTGTAAAATACAACATTCAACTCGTTTAGGTAACGGTCTTACTATTGAATGTTGTATCTTCAGGTGGTGAATTTGCGTTAAAATTGTCTCTATGGCTGCTGGTCTCTAGGTCTTCAATTGTGTCGTAGCTTGTTTTGTGCACTTCATCCTTAACGTAATCGATATCTAAACAGAAATAGTGTTGGATTTTTTTTCAAAACAACCTGATTCGATTCCCAGGCTGAGTACAGGTTTTTTTTTAAATGTATGAATACAGTTTTTCTTGTTACTAAAATTGATGACATGGTTCCTAAGAACAGATCTTCGTATGTCTTATAGTTTCAGACTTTCCCATACTGACCGTTCTTAATGTTACACCCTGTATATTTGTAATTTTTTATGTATTGTATTGTAGCAAAAATTAGTAATATATTAATTTTTTTCAATTTATTTATTTGATATGAGGGGGGGGGGGGGGGGCCTGTTCGCAACATGTTTTATAGAATTTGATGATAACTTATTGCCATACTGTTGCTTATATTTATTATCGATTTTAAAGGCATACTTTTCCAGTGCTAATACATATTTTGGGAAAAGTAATTACTTACTTACTTACTTACTCCGCTGGCGCAGCGACCCGAAGTGGATCTTGGCCTCCGATACCAAAGAGCGCCATCGCTCTCTCTCCTGCGCAGTCTCGAGTAATTAGTTTCTCGAAATTGCTTTCACTGACGTGGTGTCATACTCAGATATTTTGAAATATTGGTTTAATTTATTAATATTGACAGTATTAATAAATTAAAATTACGAAAATTCGCAAAAATAATTAGGACATTATAAAAACCCAACACAATGGGGGCCCCATTGTGTTGGGTTTTTATAATGTCCTAATTATTTTTGCGAATTTTCGTAATTTTAATTTATTAATACTGTCAGTTGGATGTAGCATCTCAAGAATTCAGTTTTCATTTTGTAAATTTGCTTTTTTCATTTGTCTTTTTTTCCACATTTGTTGCAATATTGACATTATTTTAATTGTTCTACACATTAGTTATTTACCTCTATGGTTTCAGTAGTTTGGTTATTTGGCCAGCACCGAATTATTCATATACAAAACCCGATCTCGGCAGTTATTTATCTGAGAACCGCGAATTGAGTAGTTTTCAGTTCTCTGATCTTTGTGTATTTTTTACCTCAATGTATGTTATACTAACTCACCTCATAACTTCACGAACTGCTGAACCGGATTGGATGTGGTTTTTTTCGCGTGATCACAATGATACTTTCCTCGTTCTGTACCGCTAATAAAGAGACCCAAAATCGTTTACTGCGCAGTGATAACTGTACCTGTCCAATTTTTTCCTACTGCGTACCGACTCGCTGTAAACTTCACAGTAGTTACTGTTGTCGGTTACAGGTGTGACCGATGCGAGCAGTCATTCTCGCGGCTGTCGCTACTGGTGCTGCACAAGGAGGCGTATCACGCGGGGCCGGCGGAGGCCGAGCAAGCGAGACCAATCAATTGCCCCGAGTGTTCCCGGACCTTCTGCACGGACCGACATCTGCGCGCGCACCTCCGGACCGCGCACGGCATCGAGGGCGTGACCTGCCCGGAGCCCGGCTGTGACAGCACGTGAGTCCTACTTGTTCAGTACGACGCAGCCTCGGCCGTGTGCTCAGACCTTCGCCACCTTGATCCTCCGAGAACATCGTGCCACAAGTCAAGTCGAAAACATCTAAACATACTCTTTATTCATATTTGTTATGTTTGCATCCATTGTATCGAAAAGTGTCCACACTTGTGCCAAACCAATACACTGCAACAAAATAATAATAATAATTTAAATCTCCCACAGATTCGAATCACCGAAAGATCTGATCCTCCACATGAAACTGCACAACAAAGGGAACGACAACTGGTGCCGGCAGTGTGGCTTGCCCTTCCCCACGCTCGCTTCCTGCGAGCAGCATCTCGACGTCCACAAGAAGAAGCTGTTCACCTGCCCCGTGTGTGCTAAGGAGTACAGAGAGAAACATCTGCTCATGAAACACCTCGCACAACACTTCGAAACCGTCCTCCATATGTGTAAAGTTTGCGGGAAAATCTTCACCGCGAAGAACCGCCTCGTCGAGCATGTCAAGACTCACTCGAGCGCCAAAAACTACGAGTGCAAATTCTGCGGCAAAAGCTTCCTGAAAACCAATCACCTCGAGCAACACATGGCAATGCATATCAACGTGAAGCCATATAAGTGCGTCGCCTGCCCCAAAACCTTCGGCTCCGACCCCAATTGGCGTAAGCACATGCGTAAAATACACAATATAGATCCGAAAACGGTCAAGAAACCTTTCAGTACGAATTACCTCACCAAGCAAACTTTGAATGATTCCACTTCGAAGGATGAAGCTGACGCCAAGATAAATTCCGAGCCGAGAACACAGGAACCTATGCGTTCTAATTCCAACAACTTGTTGCATGAATTTGGTGACACTGATGATAGCACCATGGAATCCGATAGCATCGATCCGATCATCTTGCAGAATGAATCGCAAATCTATGAGACTCAGATGAATGCAGTTAGTAATAATATCTGTGAGATGAGTACAGTCCCCGCTAGTATCTGTGAGATGAATACAACCACCAATAATATCTGTGAGTTGAATGCAGCCAGTATCTGTGAGATGAATACCGTCGCCAATAGTATCTGTGACATGAATACAGCCAGTAATAGTATCTGTGAGATGAATACAGTCCCCAATAGTATATGTGAGATGAATACAACCACCAATAATATATATGAAATGAATACAACAAGCAGTAGTATCTGTAAGATGAATACAGTCACCAATGGTATCTGTGACATGAATACAGCCACCAATAGTATCTGTGAGATGAATACAGCCAGTAATAGTATCTGTGACATGAATACAGCCAGCAACAGTGTCTGTGAGATGAATACGGTCAGCAATAGTATCTGTGAATTAACTGCTCTACGAGAAGCAGTTGCTACATTAGTTTCGGGTAAGTTGTGTTGCTTTATATGTTGGTTAAAGTTTTTTTTTCTCAGCCTATTTATGACTCTATCGGTGGGAAGTAGGCCTCGATTTGCGCGAGCGAGAGGGTATAATGCCTTTAGCACACTGCAGCGATTTTGAAACAGAAGCGGACGGACATCATAGAATTTTAGAAAACCGAAAAATAGATTTCTGTGTATAGTCATGGATGTACTAAATTTTCAGGTATTTGCCTCGGATAATGTGATCTGTGTTCTGCGGAAAAGACGTATTGGTTTCTTTCGACGTATTGGTATAAGAAAGCATGACTTTGAACACACCTCTGATTGCTATCTGATCTCTGCATGAACATATTCTTTAGTTTTTAAATTAGAAATAGTGGTTGAAAAAAAAACGGCGAGCAGGTTACGTCGCCTATACAGACGGTATACGGAAAAAAGGGTTGATTAATTTGAAGACAGCAGGGTAAGCTGCGATAGTTCAGCTGGTTAGAACAATACAACGGAGTGGTAAGGTCGCAGGTTCAAATCCTGCTCGCTGAACAGTTTTCGACGACTTTTTCTATACATACATATACATAACTCTCACGTCTATAATCCCCGAGGTTGTAGACAGAGGAACCACCTTCAATCATAAGCAGTTCTCACTTTTCGCCGTAAGATTTGGTGGACAAACGTGATAGGTGGCGAGCCTACCGCCATCTACTAGGTGTAGAATAGTTTCCTTCGTGCGATACCTACGCTTACGGAAAGAGTTGGGGTGGTGGTATTCTTTAAGGCCGCCACCACACGGCACACCACTTTTTCTAATTCATTTAAATCGTTGATTTATGAATGCCAACAGAAGAGGCAGAGACCCTGGCAGCCCTCTGTCCGCTGCCGGCAGCTCAGCCCGCGCTGTTCCCGCGGGAATACGGCCCCGACTTCCCGTGCGCCGCCGGGCCCGGCGAGTTCATCGACCTCGACGACCACCTGCTGCCTCACATCGACCCCCTCCTCACCATCAACCCCACCTTCCCCCCCGCACCCGAACCTCACATGCACGAATATTTGCACGGTTTCCAGTACGAGACGTACGACGAAAACATGGAAACACTCGAAACTAATTCTAAATTGGAGCCGCCTGTATTTACTAAGATTTTCGGCAATTTTTACGGAGATATAGACGACAAGGCCGCCGGCCGGCTGTCCGTCATGAATACCGATATATTTTAAAGCGAATTTACGAAGTCCACTGGTCGAGGTATTCGAGTAAAAGTTTGGGATTCTAGAATCGATTCACTGTTTGATGCGACTTCGAGTGACTTTCCTGCTGATACTGGAGTCTATCAAACGCGGAATTGTTTTGCCTCACTCACTCTTTGCCTCGGTTACCCGACCGAATTGGAAAGTTGATAGATAAATAGTATTTTGTATCTACATGTTAAGGCCGAATGGTTTTTACAAACTGGTGATGTTTTTGTGAAAAGATATTGGGCGGATTCCATATAAGCTTGGACCCTATTTTTTGTTTTCGGCTCCAACCATACAGTGCATTTGGTAGACCTCGCCTAGAACTACATATTTTATTTATTATCAGCAGCCCACTCTGGTCCATTGCTGGACATAGGCCTCTCCCAGGGCGCACCATTGAGTCCGATCTTCGGCTCTTCTCATCCAGTCGCTGCCAGCCACCTTGCGCAGATCGTCGCGTATAGAAGAGTTTTGTTTAGTTGCTGGCGAAACAAAATCAATAACAGTCAGTATGAAGAAAGTTTTAATCTCTATTGATTTATTAAATCCACTGTTTGGTTGGAGGCGAAGCCCTGGCCCCAAATCTGCCCAAGATCTTGAATATTTTCGACCTACATTGGTTTGTACGTGGGCCATTCGGCCTCTTCGCCCAGCTACCTCACGCAGGAACGAGTATATACCTCAGTAATCCATAGGAAACTATTTTAAATGTAACTGTTGATATATATATTATACATTTATATCATATATCCCACCAAACATTAGATAATGTTTCATATTTCATAATAATGCTACCTCATTTTAGTTGTCTAAGTTTGTTTCTAGTGCGCTTACACTGGAAAGATCAGGATAATTATCGTCTTGTCATATACAAACATATGTATAGTATATTTGTGCCATCTCATCAACAGTACAGTGCGATTTAATTGGCGTAAGTTAGTGTGGGAAGTAAATGCTGTCAAGTTTTTTTTATTTTTTTTTAGAGCGAATTTGTTTTTGGGGCTATTTTCTGAGTCGAACATCGAAAATGTGGGCTATATAGTGTCCCTCTTTGTCTAAGAAGAGCTATCTTACTTATGTCAGAATAAGGCCACGTGAACGTGGTATGACTGTGCAGAGTCAGTCTGGGGTGGTACCTGTTTCTGCCGCAAAGCAGCAATGCCATTGCTGTGTTTCGGTTCGAATGGTAGGAGAGGGGAAGAGAGATTATGTGGAGACGCAAAACATTCCACATATAGCAACACATTATAGCGAACAGCAATGTTGCTAGGATTTTGAATTTAAAAAAAATAGCCTACTTAAAGAAACTCAGCTCGTTTTTAACGTTTGTCTAATTATTCGGTTAATTTGATCCAAAGTTTTAGGTTAACTGGTGACATTGACATAGCTTTGTAAATATTTGATATATTTGACTGCACACTATAAGTTGCTTTTTTATTGGGGCCACCGCTGGATATTCATAATGGAACCGTCGATTTTTTTCTATTTAGAGATTATAATGTCTGCATTCCAAAGAGAAGAATGAGATTTGGCAACTGATTGTATCCAAAATGAGATCAATATTTTTTTATTCTTTTAAAGGTTATAGCACACAACATAGCTGCGGCATTGCCTCTAAAAAAGCTTGTTGCACACAATTACGGAGTTAAAAGTATATGCTGCTCTATGGAATTCAGAACGACTCGAGTTGATACATTGCCGCGGCGATAGATATGCTATAATAAAGAAGCTTTAGGGTGGATTTCCACCAAGCTGTCCGAGGAAGCGGAGCGATGAGCGAGGAAAAAATCCACCAATAGGATCGCCTCATTATCACGTAATGATTAAAATGGAGCGATCCTATTGGCGGATTTTTTGCTCGCTTACCGCCTCGCTTCCACGCATAGCTTTCGTGGAAAGTCACCCTTAGGGCTCAGGCAATCTGCCTTGGTAAATATCCATTCGACGAATGGTTTGGTGTATTGAATACAACTCTTCTTTTATTAATAAGATATGATATACTACACACACCCACACCACCCACACCTTTAAGCAGTCGTATTCATTGAAAATTAATGAATATCGAGATTTTTTTTCTTTTGGAGGCGTATTTTAAAAATATCGCTAATTTCAACGCATTTATATAAAGCTAGTAAAACGACGAATACGCGATCTTGCGCGTGTTTCGGATGGAAAGTTGAGCATCCCTTCCAAGGCCAGTGGTGGCCAATCGCATTTCTATTTCGATTCCTTTTTTATTATTATAATTTGAAGCCGCGACGCCAAGCGTACGGCTCCTAGTGTAAGTGAATCGATCGTGCTGTGATATTTTTATGTATATTTAGTGTAAGGGTAGAGAGTGTGACGTAATGAGTACAAAATGTTATTTCTGGTGAAGTATATGATGACACACGATGTTTGGAAATCACTCGATCCAGGCTCGATACGCATCCCGTTCTGAGCGACTCGCGGGGTACTCCCATCCCACCCTAGTGTGTCTGATGACCGAGGTCACAGACAGAAAACTAATGAGAACGGACTAAGAATGCTATCAACTCTTGCGCATATGGAATTATTGATACAAAATTAGAAAATGTAATGTTCCCATTTTCACTGAAGCAGTGTCCATATGCGCCCAAAAATCAATGAATAGAAACAAATATAAGTGACAATGTTTACTTAATCGAAGCAGAATTTAACTGCGACTTAAGAATGTTGATGAAAATTTTAAAGAGAAGAATTAGCTCCGAAATATATTTTGGAGAGAATTATTTACAAGTTGAGGAGTCTTAGTGATAAACGTATCCAAAGACTGTTAGGTATTATAAGTTCTTTGAACTTGAATTTTGACTTTTAAAAGTCGGGGATTTATGCGGAAAAAGTCAGACGTTGCGGAAAAACAGGAAATTAAATAGAACACGTTGTAGCTATTGGAAAATCATGGGCTTTTGACACAAATTGGACAAATATTAAATCAAAAATTGGCGACTCATTCACCTACAAAGGTATCCGGGCAGTTATTGGAGAAATTAACAACTGATCTGGTATTCATACCGATTAGAAGCATGCGCACGCGTTGTCAGAATTGACGCCGTGCTTGAAAAATACAATTAAAATTGTACAGCGTTCACTCTATCCGGACGAGCGCCTACTGCTAGCACATAGCAAACGCCGACTCGTCTGGTCAGTGTAAACGTAACCTAAGTCATCATCCCCCCCATCGAACTACAAGAAAAAGATGGAGATCATTGAATTCCAAAGTGGGGTCGAATAGAAATATTTTTAAATCTCCAAATACAAGAAAACTGTATATAGTTTTAAGATTTTATCGGCGTAAAATATCGTTATTTCTTGTTAACGGTACCACTTTGGTGTTCACCTATATTATTCTTGTAGATCGAATCCCCTTTCGATACACCTGCGCACGAGTCTTTCGAACGCAACTATCTTATCTAACGTGTCAACTGTTAATGTTATACGTATATTTTTGTCTATTTTACACTCGTTAGTAGTCCCGATTCCCGCGCAGGTGTATAGAAGTACTGTCGGTGCAGTGCCCAAGACAGTTAGCTCACCGTATGATAAGGGTTTTTACCTCTACAGAGGCTTTCATTAATCAATATAAATAGTACTTATTCAAACTTCTGTATTCATGGTCATTGAAAAATATACCATTTTGATGTAAATTTTCGTCGCAAGGGGTGCAATTTGAATATATTTTCTTGTTTAGTAACTGGAAAGCCGCAGGCGGTGTGGAAATCCACACTTTTCTCGTTGGCAATTTAGTAGAGAATGTTTCGATACAATGCAATTCTACCTTAGCAGCATGCGTTTTGTGTCCAATTGCATTGTATTGCAAAATAGATTCAGGTAAACGCTTTGGTGTCTGCTTAACACGAACATATGATGGGAAAAAGTTTTTTTTCTTAACCGTGGTTGCCCCACTGTTGGGCAGAGGCCTCCCCGAGGCTCTTCCACACCCCGATCTTGCACTACGTCTGTCCAGGTTTTATAATGTGACTCCAGGTCGTCCCGCCATCTTTTCCTGGGTCTGCCTCTGTTAATATTTTTTAATTGCTCCCTTTGCGACCGTATTTGTCCCTAGCTTTTAGGTGTTAGGTAAGCGTCGAGCACAGGGTGTTGTGGTTCTATTTTACGGAGGTGTTATAGATAACTCAGTTGGTAAGCTGCTCAGCATTCGACAAATCAGATGGTTGCATGACAGGCACGCACTCAGGGGAGAAATGAGGACCCGGAGGCCTATTTGAGGCGGAATTAGAAACTGTCCGTCACAGGAAATCTTAGCTTGAGTATACGAGTCCTACACTAGTATTACCACAACTAGTAGTTAGTACCAATTTAGAAATAATACATTTGATGTATTAATCTAAATTTTCTTGTTATTTCCAAATATATATTTTTATGTGAAGTGGGATACATAAGAACTTTGGGTCCCTGTTAGTTTCCTGATTGCGCCCCTGTCGCCTAATACTACCCCAATGCCCGATATGTGTACAAAATAAATAGTTTGCATCTAAATCTGTCTTAAATAAAGTAAGGATTAGACCGGGTTTTAATGTTATATTTGTATTTTTTAGTTTTTAACGAATAATCGTGGATATTTTGCTCGTTTTAAGATGTCCGTTTATGATATAGGTACTTTTTTTTGTAACGATATCACGTTGCTAGTGCATTGAATTGATAGATAAGACATAAGTACTTGTCTTTGTTTCATTACTTGTGTATTATTATAATAGTAACCATTTTATTTACAATAGTTCGATAAATTCAGTAAGTATATGTAATAGAAATGATAATAAGTGTTAAGAATTCCTATAAATACAACAGATATTTTCCCCCAAAGTATGGGTTTTAGTGCATAAGGACTACGGAACCCGGTCGCAGTGTTACTATACACCGTGTTTTTGGGGATATGCATTAACTTCGCCAAACACTTCTGTAGTTTTTATATAATATATTTGACAATGGAAGTGATCTTCAAAAACGCTTCTTTATCGAGTTGTACTTGCTATTTTATTGTACTAAATTTAATTGCGTTATACAATGAGTAAGGGCCTTTATTTATGCCCGTAAGAAAACCTGAAACAAAACTTTAACAAACTATTTATTTGCCTTTCGTTTGCACATGTCATGAATAACAAGTCATAATTGTCAAGTTTAAATTAATCAAAATGCGACGTTGGCGGTTCGGATGGAGTATGGCATACTAGGAGAGCGTTCCATAACCAGTTGAAATAATTCACGCTTACAACAGCATTTACCATTACCGCGTTAACAGCTGAAAATTTATCAAACTTTTATTCAGAACAAGCAATGGAACGTGTGCAGCTGTCAACGCGAATTATTTCCACTGGTTTTGGAACACTCTTTGTAGGTAACTTAAGGCAAGGTATTCAGTTTGTATGAGAGTAAAAAATATATATGATTATATTGCAAATGACTACTTCGGTGTTCTGATTTCTGAGTACAGTGTCGAAATTAATGCATAACCAAAAAAACACGGTGTATAGTAAGCTCTAATTTCATACAAAAAATATAACTTTAGCGCTTCTAAATTGGCATAATAATAAGTCTATAGCATTTATGTTCAGAATATTGTCGTATTTGGTATTTTAAAGAAAATTGTTTGTACATAGCTATTAATCCTTGTCCGCCGAATTGGGAGTTGTTTTAACTTGTTAGCGAAAGTTACATTTTGCCGGCAAGAATTCGGCGACGTCTCGAAAAAGATTCGCATTCAAATCGCAATTAAAATCGTTCAAACAAGAATTAGAAAACAAACATCTTGTGACTTGAACGTCGGGAGGCCGAATCCGAGTGTGGATGGCAACTTATTACATCGAATCTCCAAGAGTTTCGTGTCTCCGCCTTTTATTCGTGCGCTAGTAATTCTTGTCGGCAAGAGAGGAAGCGGCCTAAACCATTGTTTCAGAATATATTAACGTTTGTTGATGAAAAGGATAAACCAGCTTTTGCTTTAACCTTTGGCATGAGAAGTACCTATACTTTTAGGAAATTGTATTTTTGTGCGAAAGGCAGTATCGTAGCCAGAAATAACGTTAGTGACGATTCTAGGGTGGCTGCTAAAGCTTATAAAAATAGCATGAATCTGTCACGCTCACTCATACAGTAGATTGTATAAGTGAAAAAGTGACGCTTCCTTTGGCTATGTTTTAATTTAGCGAATGACACTAGAATCGGTGCTTTATCGGGGCGGCCTAAGGTTGACAGACGACGGACTTGCCAGGGGCTCGACGCACACTACATAGATTAAGGCCCAGGCTATACATCGATAGTTCCTAGGCCGGTTCCATGGAATCGGTGCTTCATATAAACTCAAACAAAAATACGCTGTCAACTACACGTACAACGGTTCCAAGTCTCCTGAACCGAGTGGGCGGGGCTTGAGCGCAACGCATGAGTTTGAATGCTGTCGACTACACGGTCGGTACCGGTACTTGAACCGAACTGTCGATAGAACCGACGTCGTGTAGTCCGAGGCTAATTTGATCGACGGCGGACTGAAGGTCTGCCGTGTCCATTGATGCAAATTAATCCATCCTCGATGGACTCCCGCGAAAGTACATTCGGTCTAAACCGCGAGTCCTCCGTGCTTGTCTGGGGGACTTTTTGTACGCAGTTATTTTTTGTGCACAGTGTGCGTTTTGCCGTACAGTCTTACCTATGTTGTCCATTTTCACGGACAAAGAGTACGCTGCGTTCTGGCCGTCGTCTGTGCTGACTCTTAACCTATGACTCCAATTTTTTCTACTTTTGGGATTTCGGGGGCCCCGAATTCTCTCCCCCCCCCCCGATCCTGGCTACGACCCTGGCTACAAGCTTCAATTTTATTGTAAATAGAGCCGCTGCCATTTTTACTTTTTAAAATTTAAAACGGAATTTTGTTTTTCTTCCCGTAACGATAGATTTTGCTTGTAAGAATTGAGAACATTTATGGCCACCTAGAAGAACTTAGATTTACAACAAGACAAAACTAAAGTATATTTACTTTTGGTGTAATAAAACTAAAGTCCATATTCATAATTTGCAATGTGACTCAGAGCCTGTAACTTTTATCAAAAATTATCAAAACATGATTTTCAAACAAGATATTTCACGTCAGCGCTTTAGGTTTAGGGGTTAAATAATTGATCAGCTATTTCCAGGAATTATCAGGAATTTAGTCTATTTAGTACAGTCAACCACAGACAACCTACCCAAAACGTCAAAATTTGGGAATCTGAAATGTATAACGCGCAGGCATAAGGTTGAGATTTAATCGAAGGTTTTTGACAGATGGTATACTGTATGTTCTGTGTCACTCTGGTATTTTATTACACCATGTATAGAATTGGCGACAATATTTTTCTGAAATATATTAGAAAAGGATATTTTTTTAAGTATACCTAGCTTGAGAAATGCATAATACATAAAATTAATATTTTTCTAGGTGGACTAGTGTACCGAACTACCTCTTCATGCCTGCATGGACAAACAGTAATTATAACGTAGATTTTGTTATTAATACTACATAATACACGTTTCATATTTCCTAATCTATTTTGTATGTTACGGAACAAATGTAATTATAAGGGACATAGGTTTTACATAACATATAGCTATTCCAAGATACATAGTGTTTCGTTTTAACGTAGGATGCCGCTCAGTCGCGTACCGACCGGAATTGTAATCAACCATACATTATTACATACAATGTTCGTTTCATTTTGAAAACCTTAGGAGAGCGTTCCATAACCAGTTGAAATAACTCACGTTGACAACTGCCCGTGTTCCATTACCGCATTAACAGCTGAAATG
This sequence comes from Hofmannophila pseudospretella, assembly GCA_947369225.1. Classification (NCBI taxonomy): domain Eukaryota; kingdom Metazoa; phylum Arthropoda; class Insecta; order Lepidoptera; family Oecophoridae; genus Hofmannophila; species Hofmannophila pseudospretella. The sequence continues at coordinate 1,693,791 of OX376321.1, read as the reverse complement.
TATCAAACTCGTATTCAAAACCAATGGAACGTGTACATGTTAATGTGAATAATTTCAACTGGTTTTGGAACGCACTCTCAAAAAAACCTTTCCTTGTGGACGGTTTCGTCCCATAATGACCACTTCTAGGGTGGCACCTGCCATTTGGTTGGGTTACCAGTATCAAAAATACGGGTTTTAGATTTTTTACGGTAGGCAAATACATCATTGTATTATGACATTTTTAATATTTAAATTTCATTTTGGTTTTACATTTTAACTGAAACTTTTCTAGAAAGGCGAATCGTTCTTATATTGTCATAGCCTGAAAAACGGGGTAACTTGTAAAATACGGGGCAACTGGTAACCCTAACCACTTTCCAAAAAGAACACCGAGCTGGCCACAGGTTGATGCAGGTGTATTCGGCTACGTCTGATAGAAATTCAATCGCTGTTCACCAAGATCTTGGAGTGTGATCTTTATATGGATCCTGATACGATTTCAGGAACAATTTCTGTCAATATGCTGCGCTTCATAGCACGCTGGCAAACTCTCGAGTTTGGACATTTGATGTGTGTTAAAAATTGGACCAGTGGTTTCCAAGATCTTGGACTCCACTGGCACATGAGACACTCCAGGTTAAAGTCCTCTAGGTTAGCAGCGCATCGAAAACCCTCTAATAACATAATAGTGAGGTTAGAAGTCTATGAGCGACGGTGACCACTTACCTTCAGGCGCCCCGTTTGTTCGTTATTGATAATAAAAATCAGGAGTTAAGAAATAGGGTCAAAAATACATTTTGCCAAATATACATTACATATAGTACTTGGTATAGTGCTTTGTACTATAATTTTAAATTTATATGAGTATTTGGCAAAAGAGAGATGGTGAACGAGCCGAACATTATAGGAGAGACGAAAGCGGCTCGACTCCGATGGCTCGGACACATCACTAGGATGGGGGAGGATCGGGCAGTTAAACGAGCGTATGTGGGACGCCCTAACGGACGACGTCCGGTCGGACGTCCCAGATACCGCTGGCGCGATGAAGTGGAGAAGGATCTGCGGGAGCTCCGGGCGCCTGACTGGCTCGAGACTGCGCAGGAGAGAGAGCGATGGCGCTCTTTGGTATCGGAGGCCAAGATCCACTTCGGATCGCTGCGCCAGCGGAGTAAGTAAGTATTTGGCAATAAATGTATTTCTATTTCTCAAAAATAAACAGTAAAATTCGGTAAGTTTCTCATTTATTACCATCAAATTACGTATCTTACAACTATTTATGTATTTATTCAACTAAAACTGGCTTACAAGTTGAAATTATGATGGCTTTTACCACTACATCCGTATGGTGTATGCATAACGAAATATTCTAGTATACACTGACCAGAAACTAACAAATCCTGTAAAGAGGGCGCCACTGGTATAATATGTGTAATGTGTTACGGAGTTGGCTATGAAAAAAAATAGTACCCCTTAATACCGCAATATGGCAAGGGATTTTAGTTTCTGGTCGGGGTATAAATAGGTTAACAAAATACTTGTATTAATCTCTTGCAAGGAGACTCAGCATTGTTAAAACTGACTCCAACTTGGATGAAAGAAAAAAAATTCTCCCCTAATGCATAGGTAATGAATGTTAGGTTAGGGGCGAGCGTCCGTTCCTTCATGACTTCGGTATGCGAATTTGGCTCCTAAATCAACTAATTAGTAAATTGTATGAAGTCGACAATTTATCGCGAATAAGCGTTTTTGGTTGCTTGCTTGTCGTATGGTTAGTGGCTAACCTATTTGTCAAGAGTTGTTCAGGCCGCCCGTGGGCCTCTGACATGGCTTAACGACTGCTGTCGAACGACAACAACCGAGACCGACTGCTTAACGTGCTTTCCGAGGCACGGAGGAGTTTAGATGAAATATGCCACAAGCGGTCACCCATCCAGGTACCGACCGCGCCAACGTCGCTTAACCTGCACGATCACTTTCGGACCGTGCTCGCAACTAGGCTACGAGCTCCTCAGCGTTTTTGGTTAACTAAACCATTTTAGCGTTTTTGGTTAAAACGGTTTAGTTATTGAAACTGAGTCCACCCTGCAAGCGGTCAACACAGGTATTTTGTTGTACAACGCCCTAAGTCTAAGATGTATAAATAAAGGATTCAGTACTAACCATGGAATACAACATGATTACTATGGAAGCTAAATAACATTTTAAGCCGCGTTTTCACTACACACTCAAGATTATTTTATCCAATTAAATTAGCTAGATTAAATTGGTTTATAAACTAATTGAGAAATTCAATAAAATGCGTACAAAAGTGTAGTACAAGTAATCAAGTACATTATTTGGTCTTTTGACGTAAGTAAATGTTCCAATGGGAATTTTATCAGACCCAGGTAATTAATATTATCTAAGGGTAATAAAAACGCAGCTTAGTACCTCGCAATAAAATTCAGACATAGATTATTAGCTACGACTATCAATTTCTAGATGTTACCACTTCCAGTGCTTCACCAGCCGTTCCAAAAGCCCTTTAACTTTCGCGAAAAAAAATTAAAACGAAAAGATTTATATATTGAGAATTCCTATGCAAATCGGTTGGTCAAGGTAACCACAATAATTTTTTGGTGTAAAATTCTGTTTTTTTTTTCGAGAAAACTGTTCTTGGGCAGGAAGACAGACTGTAGTAAGTCCACTAAAATGGTAACGTTATTCAATGCATCGGGTACGGAAACACCGGGGTATATTTACACAAGGTTCAAGGTTTTTCCACCGAAAATCGTTAAAAGATTGCAAACACTAACTACAACAAGCTATGTCCTCCCAAAATTCAGTAAAAATTACTCCCCTCAAGCTAAAACACACGAATTCCGTCTAACTATTACATTTAAAACTGACTAGACGTAAAAAAGTAAGACAGCTACATTATGCCTTCCGTTTTACTCCAAAGCGACGTGACCTTTATTATTAATGTAATAATAATATTATTATATGAAAAAATATACAAAATGTGTGGTAACCTTAATATCTAGAAATACAATGAGCAATATTTACAATGAATCCAACCGTGCCACATTTACTATTGTTAATAATTTCCAGTGAGAAAAATTCATATTTCTCATCTACAAATTCAGTATAAATAATGGCACGAATCTGCGAAGAGGAACAAACAAAATTGGAGTAGATTGTGTAAAAATACATTAGATTTTAATGTACTAAAGTACGTAAACATTGATAATGGTGCAGTTTAAATAATCGTAGCGAGTGAAACGCCAAAATGTTAGGAAAATATAGAAGGTACCGCGATACTAGACCGTGGATGCAGCAGTACTGGTTTTAAAGTTACAGTATGTTCCGAAACGGTTGCTTAGATTAAATTACGTCTTCATTCAAACCAGTTTCATTGATACATTGTGACGATACTTCTCTTACAAAACTAAAATTGTAGTCAAACTTGGGTACTTTATACGTAAATTATATAATATTAGAGTCCTTTTGCGAATAAATGCATCTAATATACACAACACGAAACATAAAATTTATACCAAAAAAATATTTCACTCAAAATTCACGAAAGACTATTATTTAAATAACTTTCCATTCATTTTTCTTTTTATACTAAATCTAAAGACAAATATTTTAAAATATAATGAATACACAAAAGAATAAGAATCTACATACAAAAGACCACATATAGACATAAAATACGTATCTATATGTGGCCTATTGCATGTGATATAAATAGGTAAGGAACCATTTATAATAATATAAGATATAGACGGTAATAAATAATTGCACCTCTCATTTAAACTTCACAATCAAATTGTCTGATACAAACCTTTACAATTGCCCCACTAAATTGCATTGCAATAATCGATTGGACCGAACAGTCGCACAAAATTCATGCACTAAGTTATACACAAAACGATACGATATTCAAAATGTCCGAGTCTGTATCGTAATTCTAACTTTCTCTTTTTAAGAAGTCATCTGTCCACCAACTGATTTCCTACTAAACACTCTAGTATTCGCTGGTTTTTTACTAGTGCCAGCCACTTGACCGATTTTGCTGGGCGTCGATTTCGGCCGCAGACTTGGTATCTGCGACACTCGGATGCCAATCGCTGATTTTTGCTTCGGAGCTGTCGACATCTGGCTTTGCTTCGGCTGGCCTTCAAAAGTGGAGCTCCTGATTAATTTCGGTGTTTCGGCCTTGTCACTTTCGATCCACACTCGCTTGTCAGGTTTAGCGGGCTGTTTCTTGCTCTGCTCAACTTTCTTCCACAAACTAGCAATCTTGCTCTCAATGTCTTTTGTATTGGTTTTCGAAGACTGTGAATTGACGCTGGACGTGCTGCCTTGTCGAGAAGCTCTGTTCAGTGTGACAGTTTTACTGCTATCGTTACTTTGCAGACTGTGGTTGGAGGCTGAGGTTTTCATCGTCGGTTCTCTCTTAGCAGTGCCTTTAGGTTTCGGATTGCTGTTAGCTTTTATCAGCGGAGGTCTGGAGTATCTGTTCAGCTGCGGTAATCTCGAAGGGGACGTGTTTGCAATAGGTTTCGTAGGTGTTGTAGCTTTTGTCATTCTAGGTACAACCTTTTTATCTGGTACCGGCAGATCTTGGGGTGGCACACTGCTTTCTTCTTTCGTAAACGTCCCTTGTCTTTCTAAAGGCAGCGGTTTCGCTGCAACCGGGGGGATAGCCACAGCTTTCTGTGCTGTTTTCGTTGGCGATTTATTTACTAGAGACTTTTTAGGGGAAGTATTGGCGCTTTTGGAAGCGCCCGGTTTACTCTGCGTTTTGGTGCTTGTATGAGATTTCACCGGATTCGTTAACCCTTTAGTCGGTGGAGGTGGTTTAGGGGTAGTTTTTACTGGCGCTGTCGTAAGTTTTCTCACATTAGAAACATTTCTTCTATAAGGTGATACGTACATAGCCTTCTTTTTCCCTCTAATGGTTTTAGCAGGTTCTTCTTTTTCGTGCGATTCGTTCGAGTCTAAGCTTTCGTCTCGTCTGTCTTCTGGCTTGATTATCTTAGGTTTAGGACGTGATTGAGGACTCTCCGTGTCTGACTCGGAATGTGCCTTGTCTTCGGAGTTGCTGTCGCCTTCGTAACTCGCGAAGTCACTGCTGCTCGGGTGCTGACTCTTATCGCTCTGTGTCTGTCTGCGTCTGTACGAAGCTGTCATTTCTATATTCTTTAGGTTGTTTACAACGCACATGTCTACAGCCGCAGGGCTTTCGATGACTGGTAAGTAGTTTCTGAAGCTCTTCGTGTACGTTATCATCTGGGTTGAGTTTAGTTCAAAGTCGTCTTCATTATGTCCGCTGTCGGCGTCACGGGAGAATACATCGTCGTCTCTTTGCCTGTCGTCCAGAATTTGTTGGTGATTGGGCTCGTTGGATGATAAGCTGTCATAGCCCGTGGTTGTTTCAACATTCTCGAAATTGGCGTCTTTTGTGACGAAAGTCGGGGAGGGAGGAATATCTTCGCTTAGTGTTCTCGTTCTAAATCTCTCAGCGTCCTCCATGCGCTTCTGTTTCATCGTCTTTTTTGCTGCGAGGCGCTGTTTTAGACTCTCTAAATGAGGATCTACGACTTTAGCTGTGGAATCCTGCGTCAAGATATTGTTGATATCAACGGTTTGCGTCTGATATCGCGCTCTATCCTCAAGTCTTCTCTGTTTAGCGCTGACTTTCCTTCTCGACTTCATATCAGAATGAGCGGTGACGTAATCATCGGACCGATCGCTTTCAGACTTAGTCCAAGTCATGAACTCTTCCGTCTCAACTTCAAGAATCACATCGTCCTCTGTGACAGTATCTGTTATCGTGTACGTCTGGTATCTGTCTTTGGACACGTATCTCTTCTCCTTAGGCGTTAAGTAGTTGCTCTTCTGTCGCTTCGGTGTGGATTCGACGCTGCTGACATCTGAAGGTAGCGGCGTACAGTTTTCCGATCCCGAGGGTATATCAGTGACAACGTTCAGAGTATTCGATATGCAATCCTCGTACAATAGTTGTGCTGTGGTTTGCTCGAGCTCGATCGTCGATTCTGCCATCTCCTCGAACAAGGAAGGAGGGTTGACTTTATCTAAGTCATGGAAGACGTTAAAATTGTTGCAAAGCGGAAAATCCTGGATTGGCTGTTTAAAGTCGAACACAACTGGGGTTTTTTCTCTAACTTCGGCCACTTCGGAGACTATGCTCGATACGGACACCATGCTGCTTTCCATGTCGATGTTTTCCATCTCCGATGGTGGTTTCACGTTGTCCAGGAAGCTGATTGGTATGCTGTCCAAATGCTCCGAGCTGCCTTGGTGCATGGAGTTACTGAGCGCCCGTTTGACCATCAGAGCGACTGGAAGAGATTTCTTTCGACTTCTCTGTGATTTTTTGCTGACCTGGGCGGACGCTTCGTCCCATTGTCCTGAAGCGCTAAGAGACAGAAGACTGCCCAAATTGGAAGGAGGTTTGATATTATCCAGATCTAGAGATGCGAGGGAAGTAACGCTGTTCTCCATACCGTACTGGGAGCTTTTCAGTTGGGCGGCTAATCTAGCAGCTTCCTTCTCTATCGCAGACGATATGATCGAGTCAAACTTGTGCTCTCCATCGTCCACTAGAGACGTGAAACTCGGTTCTGGAATGTTCTCTAACAACCTATCACTTTCTAATTTACTATCCTCGGTTATTTGGAGATTTATCGATAGTTCCGTTAGCTCCTCGTCTAGTTTGTTGGTCAGATCTGGTCTGGAGAAGGACATGTTGACTACGTCGCTCTTTTCTAACAGATCTGGTAGCGCCATGCCGGCCTCTGCTATTTCACTCTTGATGGATGATATCATGTGAACGGAGCCGCTGATGGTTGGGAATGTGACGTCATCCGGACAAGTGTTATCGTTCCACGTATCAGTGCTTCTCTTGGACAGATCTTCGAACTGAGCGGGTTTGTCCGAGTACTTGATATCCGTCCACTCCAATTTGTTACAATTCTTCCGCGTCAAAGTGGCAGCGTCGTAATTTTTAGGCGGAGCTTCTACGTCGCTTAAAGACCCGTCCAAATAATCGGCGTAGGATTCGTTAGATCTGTTTAACTCGTCTTTAATTTCCGACTCGAGGGTGGTGTTAGCGGATTTGGGAGCGAGACACTCGTTGGAACGGTCCATGTCGACATCGGCGGTGGAATCTAGAGTGGTGTTACCGGAGTCGACGGTGGGTAGTTCGTTTGAACGGTCGAATATGTCGATGGATTCTCGTGTGGTATCGAGGTCAGTCGAGGTATCGAGATCTGTCGTGGTGTCGAGGGCGGAGTCGTGGTGCTCAGAGCCAGTGGTGCCTCGCGCGGTGGCGCCGCGCCCGCCTGCGGCCGCGCGAGCCGCAGGCGGCGCCGGTACGTTTTTTGACTGCGTTTTCTCCCCGGCCCCGCGAGCTATCATCTCCTCCAGTAAGGCGCGATCTTTAGAATCCTCCCCGACCATTCTGTCCAACGCCCCTTGTTTTACATCCTTTCGCCGTCTCCTCTCCCTCATCTCCAATCTGTCGTCGCTTCGCACTCTGAGTTTCGCGTCGTTTTTCCTCGGCTGCGCTTTGGACATGCCCATCCGGACGCAGCGTTCGAACACTTCTTTATCAGTCGATCCGAACGAATCATTGCTGAGGGAACTCAACGAGTTGCTTCTCTCCAACGGTCGTCTTGGCTCGTCGATTCTCGCCGGCAAACTCGGAGGTCCGTCATCGTAGTATCTCGAACTATGACCTCTGTACCTCGAGTGATGGGCTAAGGAATGTCCCGGTTCCCCGTGATACGAATATGGGGATCTCGGTAGACTTGTACCGGCCAAATCCTGTTCTTTTCTCGCTTTGGACTTTACGTACGTTCCTGAACCTACGTTCCTCTCGTCTGGGTTAACTCTAGGTCTGTTCTGAGAGATTTTATCGCTTCTGTCGAGGGATTTGTGATGTCTGCCGTGCCGGGTGGTTTCCGCTGGTCGTTCTACCGAGTGGGCCTTACCTTTGCCGCTCTCTAGTGCGAAGGTTGCTCGAGGGTTGACGCTGCAGAGGCCTGCCTTGACCGTTTCCTCGAAGATCTCGCGGTCGGTGGAGCCGAAGGAATCCAGACTGAGGGAGCTGAGGGAGTCGTTTCTGGCGAGCTCGGTCGCGGCTGGTAAGCTGGGCTTCTCCCGGGAGTTGCGTTGGGTCTTGACTGGCAGGCGGCTCTCGTGCTTGCGGCCTGAAAGGAAACATAAGTAGACAAGTAGTAAATAGATACCGACAGCCCTGGCCTCGTAGACAGTCAGGACCTAAGTGTGGTGGTAGCACCATAATGGAATTGGGAGGGAGGGGGAGGCAGATGAAGAATATGCCAGTCAATCGAATTGAATCAAAATATTCGAATCGCGACTGAAGTCAATGTGAAAATTTTGGTAGAATATCGATCAAAAAATATTAGATAGCTGGAGGCCAATTCTCAATAACGGGATATAATATCGAAACTCGATAAATATCCCGTCTCTCGTGTCGACTATAAATATCACGTAAAATATCGACTGCTAAGGACCACTCGTTGCCGCTAGGACTCGATAAATATCGATTGTAATAATGCGAGAATAGCAAAAAGTCCCGACCTTCGATATCCGCCATTTTTTTCGATATTTATCTACTGTGATATTCAAAATCAAAATGTTTTAGTACATTTTTACGAAAGTTTTTTTTTACTCTAACCACCGCTTCGTAAGGTGCTGTAGCTGAAAGAAAAGAAGCGGCGCAAGACACTTTCAGCAGCATATCTTTTGAAATAAATATATCTTACAATAATTATGAATACAATCATATACACAATGTGCAGAGCTGGAGCTGAATTTAGGACCAAGTCTCTTTATCATTTAAGTAGTCATTTATTTTATAATAACCCTTTTTACATAAGGTCCGTCTTATATGAGTCTTAAATTTTTTCTGTCATATTTATTACAGTATCAGGTATCTTATTATAAAATCGTACACAGTGACTCATAAATGATGATACTGATACTTTACTATGTCTAAAGCGTGGGACTGCAAGTTTGTTTTTGTTTCTGTATTTATATCATTTCGTGAGAATTGGCCTTCTGGTTTGCGACTGTCGCGGGGTCTCCCGCACGTTGATATAATACATACCTGGTGCGTGTTCTCGGGGCGGCACGGGCGGCGCGGGCGCACGGCTCGTCTTGGGCGGCAGCGGCGGCGGGGGACTCCCCGCGGGCTCCCCGCTCGGGGAACGTGTGGCCGCGCGGTGCTCGTGCGACTGTCGCACGGTTTCTGTCGACGAGCGCAGGTACGGCGGCAGCGACCGCTGTGGCCAGCAATAATAATGAGGTTAAAGTAACCAGCTGAATAGGGGTGTGTACAAAAGATCCCTTACAGTCGAGGTGCCGCTGGGGTTATCCCTGGCTCCGTAATAAAATAAGATAAGATACACCAGCTGAATGAAGTGAATAATTTTGATTGGTAACTCAGAGGAAGAATCAAGACGAGCACTTACATAAACATCTTCTCTGTAAGGGTTGACGGAAGACACCTCCGAAGGCGGGCCCTTGTTTTTCACCACCTAAAAAGAATAAAATAAAAAATAAATAACTAAAGCGACAAAGAAAAAAAGTTAAGAAGTGGACAATAGGCTAGAAATAAATTGTCGTAAAATACCCTTCTTTATGCACTCCTCTAGCTCTAGTCTAGTCTCTGGCGTCGCTCAGGTTGGAGCTGTCCGAGGTGTCTCTGACGTCCGATGACGGAGCCCTACGCTCCACTATGTAGTCGGTGTCACGGTAATACCTTGGCGGAGCCCTACGCTCCACTATGTAGTCCGAGTCACAGTAATACCTTGGCGATGCCCTTCTGTATGCACTCCTCCAGCAAGTCTCCCGCGTCGCTAAGGTTGGAGCTGTCGGACGTGTCTCTGACGTCCGGAAGCGGAGCCCTACGCTCGGCGGGCGCTGACTCGATGGACAGCGCCGACAGGTTGGAGTAGCTGCCCGCTTTGGACAGCGCGGCGGGCGTGTCCTCCGTGAAGAACACGCGGCACGTGTCGCCCGGGGTCTGCGTGCCTGGAACATGTTTCAATTTTATTAGATAATAGATAAAGTAATTATTTATGTGCTTAAAATATGGTAAATACAGATGTTTGTAAATATGACAGAGAGAAAAATTAAGACCCACATAAGACGGATCTTATGTAAAAAGGGTTATTATAAAATAAATGACTACTTAAATGATAAAGAGGCTTGGTCTTAAATTCAGCTCCAGCTCTGCACATTGTGTATATGATTGTATTCATAATTATTGTAAGATATATTTATTTCAAAAGATGGCCCCTCTCTCGCAGGCGACGGCCGACCTCCCTTACAAAATCCTTTGCCTCCGCCCCCAACAACCTGTCGTTTCAACCGCCAATGGGACAAAAATGTAGTTTTGCTCCAGAGCGGCGTACTTCTCACGTTTTCTTTGAGCCGCTGCTACGGCTGCTGCCCCGGAGCGTTGGGCGTAATTATAAAAATTTGAAAAAGATGTTATTAACATACCTTTTAGTGGTTGATTATGCATAATACTCGATACCCGCAATGGCGGGACGGGTACACTGAAACAGTAAAAATAAATATTGGTAACAATGAAATTTAAACCCCGACCTGGCTTTTAATATAATTGCCACCAGGGTTTTTATTGTATAAAGAGAGCAGACGAGCAAAGGGGCCACGTGATGGTAAATTGTCACTGCCCTATAGACATCTCAGTGAGGTCAAGTTATTAGTAGGTTTTAACGAAAACCTACTAACCTTGAGTACTACGATGGAGTCTCATGTGACAGTCTTCTTCTTCTAAGTCGTGTTTCTCATTGCTGAGGGTCGTGATCATTCTAAGGAATAAATCACATAGAACGACTCTCGTGGCAGATTTAATGGAATGGCTTGCCATTGCCTTCCCCACTTCACACACTGGTTATCTCAGTGTGCAGGTTTCCTCACGATGTTTTCCTTCACCGTCAGAGCAGTCGGTAAATGTACGTAAGTCTTCGAAAAAACCGAAAAACAATTCAATATGAGAACACAAAACTAACACTTTTTTTAAACGCCTTTAATTAATTCATATGATTTTTTTTTCGAGAGCGCCGGTGGCCTATTGGCTAGGACGCCGGACTCCCTTGCGGGGGAGGTCCGGGTTCGAAACCATGCCATGTACCAATTAGTTTTTCGGATTTTTTCAAAGACTTATGTACATTTATCGACCGTAACGGTGAAGGAAAACATCGTGAGGAAACCTGCATGTCTGAGGAAATTAAACATTTCCGAAGGCGTGTAAACTCCACTAATCAGCACTTGGCCCGCTCGGTGGATCATTGCCCGTACCCTCTCGTGCAAGGGGAGGCCTGTGCCCCAACAGTGGGGACATTAATAGGCTGATGATGATGGTGTTTTTTTCTTCGATTGGCGCGCTAGTGTTCGCAATCCTCGTCTTAAAATTCAAGGCAATTCAATAGTTGAATATTAAACTAGGTGAATTATTATTATTAAAATAGTGGAGTTGGGATCTTGTCCCTCTTCAAATCCAGCTCCAGCTCTGCACATTGTGTACATATATGATTGTATTCATAATTATTGTAATATATTTATTTTAAAAGATGTGCTGCTGAAAGTTTCTTGCGCCGCTTCTTTCCTTTCAGCTACAGCACCATACGAAGCGGTGGTAGAGTTAAAAAAAATTACGTTGTAAAAATTTACTATAAGGTACTTATATATAAAAATGGCAAATTACCGGTTTTCGACGTGAGCCGTAATCTCTGGTTGGTCGTTAGACGGCGACGAATTGGCGTCTTCCAGTATCGGCTCCTCGGCCATCACTTGCAGCGATTGCTGGAAATATAACACGCTCCATGAATACCACGCTGTAATCGTTCCTACCAGTAGAATTTAATTGTATTGTTTATTCAAAATGATCAGATATGAACATAAAATAATAATGCCTTATCTATACTGTAGAGCGTCGGTGGCCTAGTGGCTAGGACACCGGACTCCCGTGCGGGGTGGTCCGGGTTCAAAACCGTGCAGTGCCATGTACCAATGATTTTTTCGTATTTTTCGAGACTTACGTATCTACATTGACCGACTGCTCTAACGGTGAAGGAAAACATCTTGAGGAAACCTGCACACTGAGATGACCAGTGTGTAAAATGGGGTAGGCACAAAAAATCTCAAGGGTCGAAGTGCCGCTGGGGTTATTCCCGGCCCCCTATCATAAGATAAGGAGAATATCTATACTTTGATATATGTAGATAAATATTAGGAAGCAAGTGATGGGTTACTTGACCACCACTGTAGCGAAATTGGATAAGGCACTGGTGTCGGAACGTCGAAGGTGTGGGTTCAAAGTCCCACCGGTGGTGTTTTTATTTGTAGGAAGAAAAAAGCCCACTTCATCGTCCAGTAAAGGGGAAACTGGGATCCTTTCCTTATACTTCTTCAGCCTTTATCTTTCTTTAAAAATAGCGTTCCTCGAACACCGACACCGTGCGTCCGCTCTATGTACAATACGACTGGACCGGAAACACAAGCATTGCTGCTTTGCGGCAGAAATAGGTAAGAGTGTTACCAACCCAGGCGATACTACACATTAAGCTCTACCACCTGTAAATTTAGTTGTATTTTTAGTTAAACCTTTCAATGATACTATATTAAAATTGACAGGAAAATATGAAATATAGTAACAGAAAAAGGTGCTCGATCATTCACAGAACTGTCGAATTGCAGCATTTCAGCTTCCAGAGAAGAGAAAACAGGAGTGCCCCGCGGCGCCCCTGTATACGCCCCAGTGCGCCGCGGTGCAGTTTGGGAACCCCTGCACTAAGTGATACCTTGGGCTCGTCGTCGATGGTGAGGCTGCTGAGGCTGGTGCCCGCTGAGAACAGCGCGGGCGTGTGCTCCACCACGAACCGGGACACGCGCTCCTCGAACACCGACGCCGTGTGCCCGCTCTCTGCACAAATAACACTCTATTCTTTAAGAGTGTCGGGACCATATAGTAGCGCCATTTCTTGGCGACAAAGCGCGTAAACAGGCAGCATATATTCTGATGCGCCTAAGGCATAGTGTTGGAAAGTTACAAGTTCCTGGTTTCACAGTTTTTAAACATAAATAGTCATTATTATTTATTTACTTGCACACACATACATGAACCCCCCCCCCCCCCTTCCTCTCTCACACGCACACACTCTCTTTCTCTTCCACACACATACATACACACACTCACCCCCTCGTATAACATACTCGTACGACATAATGTCATACATTACACCTATTTTTTCTTCTCTTACAACTGTCGCACTTTGGAATGCACAATTCATATGTCCTCGTACAAGATAAAATACTGCACTGGTATTTAAATATGAAAACTTACTTTAGGAAAACTAATAATTGGCATGTCTAGTTTCTTAAGTTTGGATAATTAGTTTTAATGTAAATATGACAGAGAAAAAATTTAAGACCCACATAAGACGGACCTTATGTAAAAAGGGTTATTATAAAATAAATGACTACTTAAATGATAAAGAGTCTTGGTCCTAAATTCAGCTCCAGCTCTGCACATTGTGTACATATATGATTGTATTAATTATTATTGTAAGATATATATTTATTTCAAAAGATGTGCCGCTGAAAATTTCTTGCGCCGCTTCTTTTCTTTCAAAAAATAAATTAGTTATTTGCACTAAATCATTATGAATTAAAATAATGTTTACTTGTCATAATCAAATAATTATTTTTAAAGCAGTTGTCTAAGGAGTTCACTGAAGGGGCAGACACAACCTCATCGGAGAGCTGGTTCCATGTTTGCACTACCATATTACTTAAAAACTCACGCACTGTATATCCTTTAGGTTTTGAGAACTAGTCCTCATTACGACTTACCAGCCGAATCTCAAAACCTTTCACGTGTTTATAATAGTTTTACGATATTGAGAAGTAGTACAGGCACTCAATCGACGTTACAAGCAATACTGCAAGGTTCCAGTGCATCTTATCTTTGATGTAATCTTATCGACTTTTCTCTATCAATCATAAGTAGGTACATTTATAAAGTATTTTTTTTAAATAATAAAAAAAATTAAATAATAAAAAAAAAAGGTCTTTAAATTATGTGGGGTAGATCGTCAGGTACTTTAGGTTTAAATTGTTAAATTTGAGAAAATCTACACGGAATGTGTTCGGGAAGTTAGGGCAAAGTCAGAGACTTTTTTTAATGTATAAGGAGTGCAAACGGGCCTTTATGCTAGTGAAACAGAGTGTACCAAAAAACCCCTATATAACCGAAAGGGTGTTCAGTATCCATAATTGAACAACTGTCACTATGGGACCAAGTTTGAAATCGCGAAAAAGAATCAGCTGTTTCATACATTCGGTAGTGTAGGTATTGAGCTCTTGTATGGAACAGCTGATATTTTTTCGCGATTTCATAGTTGGTCACACAGATTCGGACTAGTAGCCCTTCTTGAATGATGACGTTTGGTCTCGACTTACCAGGGGGGGTGGAAGGCTCCGTGGGCTGTTCTGGGGGAGGGGCGCGCCGCGCGCGCGGGGAGAGCGGCGCGCTCTGTCCCGGCGAGTCGGGGATCTCGCTCGGGGATATGCAGCCAGAGGTCAGGCGGCTGCGACAGAAACCAAGGTTTAGTATAGAAGAATCAATTTGTACAAGACCTAGAAGGAGATACGTTTTTTTTATAAATAGGCTAAGGCAAACTGACAAACGGGCCCTCGGGTAAGTGGTCTAGAATATGCGCGAGCATTTTTCTTTTTTTGGTCTAAACTGACCCTTAGCGGAGCCTGACCAGACGCTTCGTTTACAGCGAGAGAATTTGGTATGGGGAAACCTGAACTTTTTAAAAACTGGTCGCCATTTTGGCTTCCATCGTGATTTCTTTAACTTGTACATTTTTCTACGTACTTTGTTGACGGTTGTTGCATCGTACGCATTAGTTTATATAGATCAACGCCAGTTGTTAGTTTTTATCGAAATAGCATTAATGATTGATCTCTGTCTCTCTCTCTATCTCTCGACACTATCGCGATAAAGTCGGTTCGTGTAGTATGCATTTATACTTAGTTTTTTTAGCATTAGAAAAAACGGAAACAAAGAAGCAGTAATCGCAAACCTTTTCTTTACGTCCCCCTGGCCCACCCCATCTCATCTCTTCCATGGATATCGTAAAAGGCGACTAATTTTAAAATCATTCAACAGGTGGCACGTCATTTTTTTTATTTTTTTTTATTTTATTTACAATTTACATAATTAGCCGACATTCACATTGACATTCTTAATTTAGCCGTACTAAAACGTATCGTTTTACGTTTAGGACCCCCGCTTCTTCAGGTCTTTTATAGTGTAAGTTTTAAAGATGATTGTTGATTTTATTATCATTAGACCCATACCTAACGTTTCAATATTGAGAAATACGTATAAAAGTAACGTATAAATTAGGTGTTTACAAAAAAATACGTCATTTGTAGCGACCATAATTGCACATCATATTTAAAACTTGCTTCTGTCTAATATTAAAAAAAATGAAGTATAGTGTGGGGAACAAAGCATGACGTAGCGTGAATAGACTTACCTGACTTCAGACACCACTGAGCCCTGGTCATCTTGCTGGGAACACTCTGGCAAGGATCCAAGGGAGCTGGACCTCGAGAACATGAGGGGAGTATCTTCTATGAACCGCTGCGTTGGAGATGACGTACGGGCTGAAGCTAGACCTGACGTTGGCTGCGTAACCGGGTCTGTGGCGAAGGTTACCGCTTTCGAGCCTGGAGATGAATTTTGAAAGGTTTAATAGTGCAATGGTTACTGAGAATAGTTGTGCTTTTATACTCTTACCAAGAATATATTAAAAGCCCTGCCAGGAGGGCGCCAGTTTTATAATTTATGTCATGAAGTTCACTATGAAAAAAATAGTACTTTTTAATTCCGAAATATGACGATGGTTTTATATATACACACAGACACACCAACTTATTTCTCCCTATAAGCATTATTTTAAAATAGGAAATCTGTAATTGGCAGAATGTTTTTTAATGGACTTTTTGTTTTTAAATTTAAGTGCTGTGGATTTTGTAATAAATAATATTTTTTTTATCCCTGGTCAGGGTATGAAATCTTGAAAGGATCTGTACACTAGACTAGACACAGTAGAATTATTCGATTATCCCACTATAAATAAATAAAGGTGGTGTTACCATAGGATTCGAAGCTTCAGATTTGAGTTTTCGAATATCCCCAATTTCGTATTAAATTATTGAAAATTCGGTATACGAATATTTCAATCATGTAATGGTATATCAGATTTATACTCAACAGCCCAAATGGTCATGTACCAGCATTTTCAACAAGGACTCGAACCCGAAACCATTCGTACAGAATACAGGAGCACTACCAATTTTATCCCAACATTAGATATAAATCGGTAGTGGTAGATCCTAATGTGAAGGATCGCCTGGGGTGGTACCACCCTCTTATCTATTTCTGCCGTGAAGCAGAAATGCTTGCATTTCTGTGTTTCGGTTTGGAGGGTAAGAAAGAGAGCCAGCGTAATTTCCGGCCCATGAGGCATTCCATCTTAGTCCTCAAGGTTAGCAGCGCATCAAAAACCCTCTAATATTAATACAGTGAGGTGACATGTCTATGAGAGACGGTGACCACTAACCATCAGGTGGCCCGTTTGCTCGTCTGCTCTCCTTAATTAATAATAATAAAAAAAACGAAACACCATGTAGGAACGCGCTATGTGAGGACATGGATGACGTATCGTCAGTTGTATGAAAGGGAAAAGGGAAGATCTTCCACCAGGCGGGGGTGTTGTGGCTGGTGACCAGATGTGCTGGTCCAACTGTGGATGTTTGGAACTCGTATATACACGAAGTCCCAGGAAAATTTCGATAGCGCGTTCTACGCCGATGTGAGTAGGTACTGTATCGTAGTGGCGCGCGTCGTGCGTCGCCACAACCAGATTAGGACGTGTATTTCCACTGATAGTTTTTTAAAATTATATTCACCAAAACTATCATATTTCACTGCACTGTATGATGTTGAAGTGTTAAACAACATATACACGTTAAATAAACATGATTTACGAGTGTGACGTCAAATCGGCCACAGGTTTGGATATGCTCCAATAACAACTCATCATCACTTCTATCTAACACTTACGAATATGTTTAACCAAAAAAATCTGTTATTGGTTTTACTTTAAGATTATAAGCTGTACATTCTACGATGTTACCGCCGGCACATTCGATAGGACGTAACCTGAACGTGTCGTTGCAAATGTGTACTTCGCGGGAATGCAAGGTATGCTGACTTATAACGCAGCTACATGATATTAAATTACGCAACATTCTTATCCTTTATTAAGTTTTCGTATTAATTTATCAATATTTTCTTCGAACGTGCACATTTACTTTAAAATAATTAAAATATAAATTTAAAAAATAATTATAATGTCTTTATAGTTATTCAGGCACTTCTTCTTCTTCTTCAATTTAAGAGCTATGCTCTTGTCGGTGTAGTAAACGGCACTGTGTCCTGTCTAGGGCCTTTTCCTTGACCTCCTTATACAACGCAACGCCAGCCTTCTCTTTGATTTGATCGAAGTAGCTTATCCTCGGTCTTCCTATTCCCCGCTTGCCTTCAACTTTTCCTTCTATAAGGTTTCTTATGTATTCGTCGTGTCGTATAAGGTGGCCCACCATATTTCCCCTTCTATTTTCAATAGCCTTTAAGATGTTTCTCTTTTCTTTTACTCTCTTCAGTACCTCTTCATTTGTCACTCTCTCTGTCCAGCTTATCCTTTCCATCCTCCTTCAACACCACATCTCAAACGCCTCTAAATATTGTCTATCTCTCTGAGTCATTGTCCAAGTTTCGCATCCGTAAAGGGCTATGCTCCACACAAAAGATTTAACAAATTTCTTTTTCATAGATTTGGATATTTTAGATCGGAATATGTGTTTTTTTATTCAGGCACTAGTCCCATAGAATTAAAAAAAAACATTAATAAATTATCAATTAATTAAGTTAATTATAATAAAATATTATAAATTGTAGTGTCTCTTTGGTTATTACCAGGCTAAAGAAAGTACAAAGATTTTTTTTGTACTGTAACCATGTCCTATTTGTACCAACATAATATAAATACTAGTTCTTGATTTTGTAGAGTTTGGTACTCCGAATTTTATCTGTAATGTTGGCACAATGACTAGGTACCGTAAAAAAGGGATGTTCCGACTATTATAATGTTGGCAGCTGCCACCCATAACATCGTAGAATTAATGTACAGTAGTTCAAATTTATTTATGTTTCTGTTTATGTTCACAAAGATCGCGGTTACACCTGGAATTATGAATGTCAGGAAGACTCGATCAACTCGAAGTAGTAAATAATATAAAACTCTTACCTTCTTTATCCTTAGCAGAAATGCTTGTGCTCTGTTCCTGAGGACTCAGCTCCACATTGATGGTGGCCATGGCGTTCTTCTTAGCCAAGCTGTCCTCCTCCGTCGGCTCTCCGAGGCTGCTCAGCGAACTGACCCTGGAGAAATACCCCGGCGTGCCTTCATCGCAGTAGTTCACCGGTTTCTCCGGACTGATCATTCCAGAGCTGAATTTCGTGTCGAATACCCCTCGTTTCTCAGGAATAGGCTCCGCTGTAGGGTTCTGAGGTGTGACAATAGCTCTGTCGTTATCATGTCTCGGAGGGTCCTCGATTGAACACGTATCCTTTTCGTCCGAATGGGTCATCACTTCAGGATTTTCCTTCACTTGAGCCGCCTTCGGTTTGTTATCTTTGCCTATCACGCGAAGATCAGACATGGACGTAGCTGTTGAGAATATAACAGGAGTTTCGTAGGGCGTGCCCTCGGTTGCGAAGTGTTTAATAGTGTCCTCGTTCACAGAGGGCCCGGGAGGCTCGCTGATATCTGAACCAGTCTCCGATTGGTGTTCGGCGTAGCGCAAGGAGTAGTCAGTCGGTTGGTCCAGATCGGTCTCCTGGTAATCACCGAAAGTACTCGGACTTTCCTTCTTGGTAAACTTCTTAGCTTCAGTCTTCTTTTCCGCGGGAGTTTCGGCTTCAGCGGTTTTGGTCTCCGAATATTTTCTGCTGAAATCTATGGGCTGGTCGCAAGAATCCTGGTCGACGTCGTAACCAGATTCTGTGTAGTTTGTTCGCATGTCAGTCGAACTCCTCGGAGGTGGTATCGGTGGCTGCGTTGGATACCGAAGGAAAGTGTCTTTTGATAATGGTTTCGGGGCCACTTTGAACGCTTCGCTCCCTGTCTCGGTCTTCATCAGGTCTTTGTTTCTTGGTGTTGGCACTGGGACCTTTCCTGTTCGCATGACCCTTTCAAAGACAGAATCGGAATGTGTGCTCGTTACGGAGTCCTTGCTGTCGGATCTGTTAACGTTGCCCGCGCTGCCACCAGCAGTGGAACGAGATACTAATGCTCCTTTCAGCAGAGTATTACTGCAGCTTAGGTAGCTTGCTAAATGCGCGCTGTGGCTCAGGGATATTTGGGATGTCAACGTCCCCATAAGCGGTGAGCTGGAAGTCATTCTGTGCCTTTCAAGATTCATTGCGATCTGTCTCTCCGTCGCCGTGAATAGATTCTTCTCTTCTCTATTACTTGTGCTAGGTGATGTTGCAGGTTCGATGTTGTCACACGTCTCTGCTAGATTCTGATCTAACTCCTGCTCCAAAGCCTTTTGTTTCCTTACTCCAAGGGTAGGCAAGGCCGGCAAATTCATGCTCCTAGCTGTTGCATCCAGAGCTATTATGTGCGTCTTTCCAGGTTTTGAATTGAGAAGGTTCTTGAGAGCGGCGCTCGATCCCATTGCAATCATTTTATGCTTGGAATGAATTAGACTTCTCAGCATGGGGACTGCCCCGTGGTCCCAAAGAAACTGTTGGTCCTGAGGACATCGCGCCGACAGATTCCACAAGGTCCCGCAAGAGTTACTGACGACTGTCAGACTTGGCGACTTGAGGTGCTGAAGTAAGACACTCAAACAATTTCTCTCGCGGAGAATTTGCCTGTAATCTTCCCGTACCGCGATGTGGCTGGATACGTTCCTCATGATACCACCCGCGTTTTCTACGATTGCCAGCGTTTTTGTCAGCGAATTGTAACTCAGCATATCTACCAAGAAACCTAAAGCTCCGTCCACCAAGCACAAGGCCACTTTGTTCATGGAGCAATGAGCCGTCAAGTTCCAAAGGGCAGACAGGACAGATTTAAGGGTAGCTTCCTTTTGACAGGTCATTGCGGCTTTGGTCAGACCTTTGACAGCGCCGACTTCGCGCAAAACTTGCTTGCTATTAGTGTCTGCTCTCCATGAAAGATTTCTAAGGACTGCTGCCGTGACTTGTCTCATGTCATCGTTCGGAGACTCCAGTTGTTCAACCAAAGCCAGCATGAAATCTTTGAAGGAGCACAACAGAGACTTGTTGTTGCCGTCGCCAAAGGTCAAGTTGGTTAACGTCATTCCTGCGTACTTCCTCATCGTGAGACAAGTGTTGTCATCAGTTCTACTGCCATGCGCCGCTTGGTCCCCACTGACTAACGCCGCTAGCGCTTGCAGTCCTCCTAATTGACAAACTACATGCCTGTGTTCCTCGTCGAAGGATAGTTTCATCAGAGCTGCGACGCTTTGACTCGGGTGTTTGGTGTTGTCGTCTTCGATGGCTTCTTTGCCTTCCTTCCTGGCTTCTACTATATCTTCTAGAACGTAGCAGTATTCTCGTACTTGTTCCAATAAGCGCCACACTCTCGCTTCCCTTCTTCCAGCTTTGTCATCAGTTTGTGTGTGGATGATGTTGCGCAAAGCTTTGGCAGCGCGATCTCGGGTCTCTCTAGCTACTTTCGAGTGTATTAATTGTACTAGCAGTGGTATACACCCAGCCTGTCTCATCGCTATACAACTCTCGACCGAGCGGCTCATATCCAGTAGCGGGCCGCTCAAGTCTGCGTTATTTTCTGGGGATAAACTTAAAAGTGAAATTAGAGAGCATACACATTCCATTTTGTTTTCTAAATTGGATGAAGGTCTAGCTCCGTCAGCGGAGCCGTTGCTGGAAAAGCTTCTGACGCTGGCGGAGTCGTGACCGGTCCACACGTCGCGCTCTCCGGGCCAGGTTCCTCTATAGAGTTGAGATGCACGTTTGTCTCTCTCGCTGGACCTCGCAGCGCTCTCTAATCCATAATGTAACGTGCTTCTGTAACTGGTTCTGTGAGGTCTATCCTCTTGGGTTGACGTGGAAGGTTTGAGCGGTCTTTTGGGCAGGGCACCCGCTTTCTTTTGTGTTTGGTCGTCCCCATCTACTTCATCATCTAGGAAGTTGGGGTTGGTGATATCACTACGCTCGTCGAACTCGTCGGGCGACGGCGAGTGGTCGAGGAAGTGGGGCTTGGGGATCCGGCATTCGATGTTCGACTTGGACGGGTGGTAGTCATCATCGAGGAAGTGAGGCCGACGGGGGAGATGGTCGGGCTCCAGTGGATCCAAGTCTAAAGTGAGGTCACGGGAGCGCGCCTTGTCTGGCTTTGCTGGGACTTTCGTCTTGTCTTTGACTTCTTTCGGGTCAGGTATGCGGCGTGCGTCCGGTGACTGGGGCGACGCATCTGAAGGCCCGCGGGGCTCGCTCGAAGTGGATGGGGTGCAGTCTTCGCTCGCCGAGGGTCCGGAGTCAGTTAACGGTGAATTGGAGGAGTCCATGCTGCTCCAGGGATCTACCATCACTTCGTTCTCCAACTGGAACAAAGTAAACATAGTCTTTAAGTACATAGGCCTTAAAGAGAAATGGAGTCAAGGTAAAGGTCTCTCGTTAAAGTAATCAGCTTAAGGCAAATTGTCCGAAATAAGTAAGAACGGAGTTAATCGCGTGGTCAAGGGCAGTCGGCCGCAAGCTACATGTACGCAGGTTTAATTTATTCGTGGATGCATTACCAATACCGGTTGCTGGCACGCAAAAACCCTGCGAGTACAGTGCTTGTAAAGAGGAAATATTTCCAACATTTTATAATTGCCAGAGAGAGCAGGATTTTTTCGATAGACTTTACACAACGGCACAGCTATTAGTATTACAAACACGGCAACTAACGGTGTCAAATTGTGATCAAATGAACGGAAAAGTGAGTCATCATCGATGTCCATTAAAGACGTCTGTTTGAGGATTGAATTTCAATAAGAATTTCAAATTTTTGGACAAAGAATAACACAAAACCATATACATTAACACCTTGCTTTAACTATTGTTTCTTCCGACTTCAAAAGTTTAAAGTCAACAAAAACCGCGGACCAAACGTTTTAGTTCTATTTATAAATAAATAATAACAGTTATTGAAACTACTCGTACACCCTTCAAAATGTAATATCAGCCGATCTACTTTAACAGGACTTATCATTTGAGGATTTACTAAAATCGTTTTGTTTCACAACGTACACTTCCTAAAAGGTCCACTCCTAAAAATACCATTTCCTAAATTGTTCACTTTGTTGCTTCAGTTCCTAAGACGTCCTGTGCTAAAACGACCACTCGAGAAGTGAACCTAAAGGGAACTTGCATGTTCAAAGAAAATTAAAAAATATTAGCCCTACGAGTGTCTCTTGGGATCTAGGCTTCAACAATAATGTAGCATTATCTTTATGGCATGTCACGTAGATCCACCACCCGTATGGGATCTAGCTAGTTAACCCATATACCATTACCATGTGTGGAGTTACTCACGTATAACAATGTGTTACTATACCGGAGCATTACGTCATTCGTGCAATGAATTAGCGAGCTGACGAGCTCCCATCGGAGTACGGAGAACTAAATTCATAAATTGTGAGATATGGGATGCGGGGACAAAAGGTTTATTGAGTATGATTCATTTACTCGATAGTGGTAGATCCTAATGTGAAGGATCGCCTGGGTTGGTACCACCCTCTTTTCTATTACTGCCGTGAAGCAGAAATGCTTGCATTTCTGTGTTTCGGTTTGAAGGGTAAGAGAGCCAGCGTAATTTCTGGCACATGAGGCAATCCATCTTAGTCCTCAAGGTTAGCAGTGCATCAAAAACCCTCTAATATTAATACAGTGAGGTGAGATGTCTATGGGCGACGGAGACCACTTAACATCAGGTAGCCCGTTTGCTCGTCTGCTCTCCTTATTTAATAAAAAAAAATAAAAAAACTAGTATATGAGGAATTTTAACATTGTACTGACTAAGACGGCTACGAATCATAAAAAAGTATGGATTAAATGCCGAATATGTACAAGTAACTGGAAGCCAATTCTCGGCAGAGTTCGACATACAAAAGTCGAGCGCTACGAACGTCTTGTCACGCTTACATGTAATGTGAGCGAATGAGATAGGACTAATGTCGAATTCGATATTCCACCTGCGAGAATCGCCTTCCTGGCACTAGTTTTGCTCGGAAGAAAATAATCGAGTATGTGACCTTTTTTGTGAATTTATATGCATAGTTATAACTACTTATGACTTATGAGATATCCACCAGTCGGCATTGGGCATACATAGTGGATCATGTGCAAGAACATCGGTGAGAGCGTCGGTGGCGTCGTGGCTACGACGTCTGACTCCCATGCGGGGAGGTCCGAGTTCGAAACCAGGCAATGGCATGTACCAATGAATTTTTCGGTTTTTTCGAAAGACTTACGGACATTTACCGACTGATCTGACGGTGAAGGAAAACATCGTGAGGAAACCTGCACACTGAGATGACCAGTGTGTGAAATGGGGAAGGCAATGGCAAACCACCCCATTAAATCTGCCACGAGAGTCGTTCTATGTGATTAATTCCTTAGAATGATCACGACCCTCAGCAATGAGGAACACGTCTTAGAAGAAGATAATATGCATAGTTGGTGCCGGTGCACCTACCTTCAAGGTAATTCTTTGTTGATAAGAAGTTTTGAAAACAGCAAGCGTGGGCTAAAATACTTACCTGCTTCAAACATTTAAGTTGCAATATTTCATATACGTGCTAGTGACATTTCAACTTGTTTTTAGTTGCAATTTGTCACGCAAAAGGATCGCTTACGTGTCTAAATACGGAAACAGGAGCCGACAACATAACCTAGTTTTATTATGGAGTATTAAATTCAAATCCCTAATGGCAACTAGCGACCAGTCATTAACAAGTTATGAATTATGATGGTACTACAGTACAACAAGACACATTAAGCTATACTCTGAAACTCTGTCGCAATAAGTTTTCCGTTATGATTCCATGACATCCGTATGTGTCAACTAAGTTAAAGTGACAAAGTACTGAACGGGTTAAGTTGTTGCGTTCATGCTGTCATGGCGTGTTCGTCTTATTTTATTGCTTAAAAACGGTTTACAGTGGTTATTTTTTTCGTAAAACCAGTGTATTTTACCTAAAAATCCTCCGTGTTAAGTGAACGTTATATAAGACAGTGAAATGGAAGTGAAATATTACAGACGGTGTGGATCTGGCAACCTAACCTCCAATTGCACTTGGAATGCAAGACACTAGGCATTCCTAGTGCCCACGACTCTCCGGTAATCTCGACGTTGGTAAACTGTTTTTTCAAAACGGACGCCAAAACGTTCGAGTTATTTTCAAGATTAACTAACCAAATTGCAGAGTGTAAATCACTAGCAGGGGCCAATCATTAAAGAAAGTCAAAAAAAAGTACTAAAGCCAGTGTTGTCCACTGTACTGAACACCTTCCCTATTAACAAAAACCTGACCCCTTCCTGACCCCAAGACAATCGGCTTTCCTCTTAGTTCCGTTCGTGCGAGTCTAGACGGCGGACAATAGCGTGTTGCGGTAATGTTCCGATGCAGCACAATGGCTCGACAAATTACCTGATTGGATGCGGTGACTGAGGGGCCTCTATGGGTCCTTGGAGGTGATACGCGAATTTGAAAGTACTGCAACATAATGTGAGACTCTCATTGATTAGGTTAAGCTTGAACGAATAGAGCGAATGGTAGAATAAACGTATATACGAACGAGAAATCATCTTGAAAAAGAAAAAGTTTATCTTGAAAATATTAACGCAATGAGTGGAGACTTGGGGCCGTGGGGGCCTGGAGCCCACTGTCTCTACGGGGAAATAGCCAAGCGCCTCGTAGAGACATCCCGGGACCAGAAGGCTGGCCTCTACTTTGCTCAGCGTATGAGCCTCGCTATACAGCGGGGCAACGCCGCCAGGCTCCTCGGAACACTCCCTGCAGGGAGCTACCTGGGCCAGGTCTTTTACTTGTAAAATAGTTAGGTATTTTGTAATTTTAGCTTAATAATTTATTTTAGTGTGATTTTAGTATTATTTTATTTTGAATAAACGCTATGACATTATAACTGTAACTGAAAGATAATCAATAAACAGGGAAAAAGCACTCACTCACGCATTCTTGGTACATGGTAATCCCGAAATGAAAGCAACAACGATGCACAATATTCAACTTAATTAATTAAGTAATAATTAATAATTAATTAATTATTAATTAATTTATTATTTCGTTTATTCTTCAAACATTCTGTTAAAACTATCCCAATAGTTCTGTTTACCTACAAAGATTTTTATTATTTTTCGACTAACTACATCTGTGTTTAAGACTAAATTAAACCAAACCGTCTGACCTCAATCTCACCTGACATCAAGTGACAATGAAACCAAAGATAGTTCCACAGGTTAACTAAGAAATACATCTGTCCTTACATAACTCACCAAATCGCTATCATTAGAAGCAGCAGCATCATCCAAAGGATTCCCGTTCTCCATATCGACACCAGAATCGTTCGGATCGCCAATCCTCCTCCTCTCACTCCTCACCACACCATGGTAGTTCATAGAGTTCCGTATGGGGTTGAAGTTGATGCGGAGGTCCGTGGTGAAGTCGTCGTACAATTTGAATTGGTTGGCGTTGAATTCAGTGTCGTTGTCGAGAAGGTCCTGGCTGTCTATAGACATGTTCAAGCGAGCGGAGTCCTTGCTGCTGTATGTCACTTTGTAGTAGTCCCGGGAGCTCATGTTTGGGGTTTTGTCACTGTTTTTGTAGTTAGTTGTGTTGTTTCATCATTTTGTTTGGCACTAACGTTTATATCAGCGACCTAATCCTAGAAATGATTACGTTCATCACCAACTCTATCTTTATTACACTTGACTGAATTCAGTCTACGATTTAGTCGAGTAACTAGACAGGCTTCTGTTTATATGCCACGAATCGCAGACTAACCGTCCTGAATGCATTCACAATTGACTCAATTTAGTAAATACTCTCCTTGTAAAGATTAAGAAGGTATTTTCTACACTGGTAGGTAATCTTTGCGGAGGTAGAAATGTAAGTAGCGAGGTGTATTGGATACCATCATGAAACCGCATATAAATGTATCAACACGTAGTGATTCCCGAGAACTGGGGCAGCCGTATTTCATAATAGCAAACACTAAACAAAGCTGATCGTAAAGAGATCATTACCCTCTTTCCAAAATTAACACGCTTCTAAACATACGACTTTATTATAATACATAATATGGGCCACGGCTAAATCTAGAAATTACTAGCTTTTGGCGCTCGGTGGAGCTTGAGTGATGTTTTAAAGACTGCCATGTGTATTGTGTATTTAATTATATCATTGTCATTGGATTAGGAATTCAAGTTAAGTCATGTAGAATTCGAGACCAAAATCTTAATTCGATCTTATTTTATCAACAGGTGATGTGATAATGATAATATTCATCATCATCATCATCAGCCTATTAATGTCCCCACTGTTGGGGCACAGGCCTCCCCTGGGGGGGTACGGGCCAGGATCCACCGAGCGGGCCCAGTGCTAATTGGTGGATTTCACACGCTTTCGGAAATTTTTAATTTCCTCAGATATGCAGGTTTCCTCACGATGTTTTCCTTCACCGTTAGAGCAGTCGATAAGTGTACGTAAGTCTTCGAAAAAATCCGAAAAACTCATTGGTACATGGCATTGCATGGTTTCGAACCCGGACCTCCCGCATGGGAGTCCGGCGTCCTAGCCACTAGACCACCGACGCTCCTAATGATAATATTATTCGTCTAAAATAAGATGATCTTGATCATGATCAGGAATGTTTAAACATTACCGAACCGAGATAGGACTCGATAGAAGGTGCCAACACAGAGCAAAATCGACAATATGATTGGCAATACAGTATTAACCTAATTTTTTTATTGCATCAATCAACTTACATGGACATACTAAAGAAGGATCTAAAATTAGATTTACGATATCTCTATTAACATTAGAGATAATAATGGTTAAAGTTAGTATTGGAAAGCTGCTCTGTCCCTTTCTAGCAAAACAGTCCTTTATATGCAGCCAGGACCTGCTTGCATGACGCTAGAGAACAGTTACGTCATAAAACTTATTGCCGTTTCTTTCTACCGTTCTGATTTCTGATTGCCTGTAGCTATTTTCTTTTTCAACGAATTTTAATTCTGTTTTCACATTTGACCATCAATTAATGACTATTTTTTAATTAAAAAAAATACATTTAATATTTGATACTTGGAAGCTACCCTATTGCTTAATATAACACATAGAAGGTTATATGACTGCAGAGTAAGCGCGAGGAGGAAACTTATTACCTAGTTCTGCTGCAAAACAGAAAGTTTGAAAGATAAGAGAGCCAGCATAATTACTGGCACATTAGGCACTCTATATCTAACTCCTCAAGGTTAGATAGATAGATACTTTATTGCACACAAGAAATTTACATAAGAAAAGGACGCTCGAGGATCTTTGATAGGAAGGGAAGAATGGAAATGGGGCGATAGTGAGAAAAGAAAGTAGGATTAGTGATTTTGGGTATAGGTATGATATAAGCCTGACGCCAGAGCCAGAGAAAAACACCGGAAAAAAGGGAAAAGTTGAACATGTGACATAATATAGGAGTGACAGTTTTTGAGTCAAAACGATCGTTTTACGGCTTACGCCATCTGTATCCTCAGCATCAGACCTAACGGCAAGGATATTCTTCTCAACGTCACGATCAGTGATGGGACAAAATTGGAAAGAACAATGTTAGCATGACAACCCTCTATTAAGATTATAATATGAGATGTCTATGGGCACGGTGACCAGCAGATGGTACGTTTTCTCGTCTTCTCTCCTTACGCAATAAAACAAAAACAGAAAAGAAAACCTAAAGAGTTATATTAAGAGATACACAATGTATATGAGAAGGTTTACTATTAAAACTCGTGTTTTAAAAACAGGTCACAACTATAGTTAGTAACACAAGGGCTCTTACTGGGTGTACAATTTTAAATTTACTATCGCGATCTCAAAAGCTATTCTTTTATTTGGATGGATGCCAGCTTGTGATGATTTACGCACGCTGCTGTAGTGTTACGAATGTTTTTAACTGAGTACATTTTTTTAACTGTTTAATAAAAGAGAAATGTGATGTTATTGGACAAGTTTACGAGTTATGCACTGAAGTTTTCGCAATTATGCTAAAAGCTGAATGTCTAGACTGCCCGGTACTGCCCAGACTGATACGGTAGAGGTGCAAAACGTTATTGTCGAGACAATGGCAAAATATTCACCAAATGTGGGTGAGATTGGCCTTCGCCTTAGGGAGAGGGGTGGTGACCCTCGCTCCGGGTCGTTCCTGGTGCAAAGGTTGGCCGTAGCGATCCAGCGCGGTAACGTCGCGAGCGTTATGGGCACGTTTGCATCGGGAGCGGCAAGGGGTCCTCCCCTTGCCGCTCCCGGTTTATTTATTTATTAATTGACATTATTTGTAATTATGATCTAAATTATTTATTAATTTTACCAAATTGGATTTCTAGTGTTTTCTGGAATCCATCTTTGAAAATTTCTGGACATTTCTGCAGATTTCATAGGATTCCAATAACATTAGGATAGAAATTAGACTGGTTTTTTGCTAATTTCTAGACAATCACGTCTTGTACTTAGCGGCCTTCTTCCGTATCAGGGCAGTAGACTGTGTGATACGTACAGTCAGCCTCTAGCTAACGTGTACTTCCATCTCTCAAAATCTGCAATCTCAAATGAACCTTAATACATTCGGCATAGACTTCAAATTTGAATTACAGAATTTTGACAGATGGTATAATTTAGCGGTCGACTGTACGTCGCACTGTTATGAGCTAGGGATAGATGTTAAATAACTTCACAGTGATCTTGGCTACTGCGACGTAAGTGACAGTTTTTCAAAAGACATGTTCTCCGAGGCACGGAGGATCTCACATGCCTACCTATTATATGAAAAGACGGTCACCCATCCTGATTATGATCTCGCCCAACGTGCTTAACTTGCACGATCACGTTATAATCATGCTCGCATCGCAGCTAGGCTACGAGCCCCTCACACTCAGTCGTCTAACTTTTTCACTAATTGCATAATGAGACCAACAGACAAAACCAATAAAAAACGACCCATATATCGCCGTATCACATGGTAAACAGATTGCAGGCCAGGCGAACAGATGGACATAAATACCAATCATACATGACGACGAAACGATCGTAACTTTCAGAATTAAACTATGTTTGTTGATTTCGGTTTTGATGCGCTCAAGGTTGACCATGCAGGGTTAAGCTTGGTTTTGGATAAGTAAATAACATTTAGAGGGCACATTTGGTGATCATCGACATAAAAAGGTACAACGCAACAAATAAAAGGTACAAGGCAGTAGCTAAAAAGAACGTCGTGTTAACTATGAGTGTAAAAGACCTATTCAAATAGATGTATCTACAATAGACAACAGGAATACAACTAGAGGATTTAAGGAGGGTCCGTCCAATTTAATATCTCCAATTCGGTTTCCCGCCATTTGCAGGCCAATTTGCGTAACCACCCAAAGCCCACCCTTACGCCCATAGGTATAGTTATGTGCAGATCCCTCGACCCAATTTCTTCGCTTCGGCGATATTTCGATGACCCTTCGCGCGCGGAAAGCTCTTGGTTTGCAAGCCCCTGAGGGTACTCTGGAAAATTGTGAACAAAGCTTTGTTTCTTCGGAATACGTAACTATTAAGTAATATTTTACTGGCATTGTTAATAGGAGTCAAGGATAAAAATTAACATGAACAGCCTGTCTGTTCAGCTGCAGTTTCTTTTGCTAGAAACTCTTCTTTAGCAGCGTACTAAAGGAGCTCGTAGCCTAGTTGCGAGCACGGTCCGAAAGTGATCATGCAGGTTAAGCGACGTTGGCGCGGTTGGTACCTGGATGGGTGACCGCTAGTGGCATATTTCATCTGAGCTCCTCCGTGGCTCGGAAAGCACGTTAAGTTGTTGGTTTCGGTTGCTGTCGTTCGACAGCAGTCGTTAAGACATGTCAGACGCCTGAACAACTCTGACAAATAGGTTGGTCACTAATCATACGAGAAGCAAGCAAGCAAGCAAGCAAGCAACGTACATTTTCTTTCTCTGGTTTTTATGAAAATTAAGTGAGAAAGGGAGTGAATGAAAAGCTTTAAAGACACGATTATATTTTTATTTAACTGTACCTACTTCAGATAGGGTGACGTGCCTACATAGATAAGCACAAGTGGTGAGATGGGAATGGGAGTAAACCGTTTAATAAATGAACAGAAGCTGCTCGCACGTTACAGACCAACTAAACTCGCTTATAGGAATATAGGGACTGACAGATGTAAGACGTAATAAAAGTAATAACGAACAATTGCGTACTAGTAATAAAATGCGATCGATTGACGCCGAAATATCAAAGTAAACAAACACGGGAGAACGGAAGATGACACCAAAAGACGAACTCGCCCGTTAGTCTAACATATACACAGTTCAGTATTTATATATTCTAAAGCTGTATTCAGAGCTAACAAACACGATGAGCTAATTATAGGTCACCTGGACCCAGTAGCAGCTAAGTCAATGAACGGCATTATGTAAGTGAAACATAGCAACAGCAAACCTACGTTACGAATGATTAGGTAGCTACAACGCTGTGTGCGCCGTGTACGGAGGTGTGGTCCGGCGTTTGTGTGCCAATCAGAGCCACTACTAGACATTAGATACCTTCTTGAAGGTAACACGGACTTACAACTTTAAAAAAAATCCAATTCAACCTGGACACTCGAAAGTTTATAACACATTTTAAAGCTACAATGGTTATGGTGCAAATGGCGCAAGAACTTTTACAGCAACTGAAATCTTTCGAAGAACTTTTACAGCAACTGAAATCTTTCGAAGAATTTGATACTACTGTTACTATTGTTTAAAAAATTATAAAAATGTTTCCATTTGACTTAGTGCTCTGTATGATCCTAAAGATTCAATAAACGAATATGCGTATGATATCAGTATGTAGGTACTTTAGTGAAATCAAACTGTTACCAAAATATCCAGAATTGTCTTAACTTATAGCCCGCTAACAAATAAAATAAGTAATCATTCTATAACCGTATTGTGCGAATGTGTAGATTGTTTAACGAAATCTCTTCGAACAGCAACAATAAGCCATCGATAGACTTATTTGATCCTAGGCCATTAGTTTTTAAAAGACGGGTTGAGGATGTCCTCAAGTGAGCTATCCACGCACCTACTTTATAGTCTTTACTTTATTATTTTTATTTTTCAAATAGGTATAGGTTTTTTAATCATTACATTCAATAGTATTTTTCCCAACTCAATTTTCTACTTCCTAACCATGCTGTGTTTACACGTTAAGGGTTACGACCTAGCTCATAACTTTATATTGTAATTTTCTGTAATTTCTATGGTTGTAATCTGTTGTGTTTACCTAATAAATAAATTAAAATTAAATTAAAATTAAAATTATTGATTTTTCTGTAATTTCTATGGTTGTAATCTGTTGTGTTTACCTAATAAATAAATTAAAATTAAATTAAAATTAAAATTATTGATTTTTCTGTAATTTCTATGGTTGTAATCTGTTGTGTTTACCTAATAAATAAATTAAAATTAAATTAAAATTAAAATTATTGATTTTTCTGTAATTTCTATGGTTGTAATCTGTTGTGTTTACCTAATAAATAAATTAAAATTAAATTAAAATTAAAATTATTGATTTTTCTGTAATTTCTATGGTTGTAATCTGTTGTGTTTACCTAATAAATAAATTAAAATTAAAATTATTGATTTTTCTGTAATTTCTATGGTTGTAATCTGTTGTGTTTACCTAATAAATAAATTAAAAATTAAATTAAATTAAAATTAAACTGAAAAATAGATACCAGGAATAGAGGATTAATCTTTCCGGAAGGATTACCTATACAGAACGATATAGAAACGAATCCGGAGCAAAACAATAACTCAATGACAACGTTAATCCGATACCATTCCAAAATAACCTTTCAACGACCACTATACATATCTACGCATTCCAATTGGATTCCCATCTCTATTTCTTCACACCAAATACTATGCAAATACCCTACTTCCTTGACACATGAAGAAACTCTTGACAGGAGCGACTGTCAGTGTACATATGACAGTGTTGGCTGGAGTCGTGTCAACCCCAACAGGATGTGTTGGTTATAAATAGAGAATGTTTTTACAGGCGTTGGGTAAACTATAACCCTTCAGCCGTAACGAAACCGGACTAACGGGAATTGATAGATGAAGATGAGAGTATAATACTTATATTAGATAATGTATAAATGGTCTATGAGAAGATAGATCATGGTAAAGTAAATGTTCGTTAAATGAAATGATAGTAGTGCTCAAGATTCTCTGGTTTTACGATACGATATCTGACTGAAGGCAACGAATACTTTAGAGGGGATGAAGTTAATACCGTAAGTATAGACTGTTTCAAGTGTTACAATCAAAGTTGAACTTGCGACTTGCACAAACGTAGTGCCGTTAACTTTAAGATATATGGCACAAAATTAACTAAGAATCAAATACACAATGTAGACAACCGAATGAAAAATGATACGGGCTGATGATGATGATAATTTCCATTAAATTAAAAACAAATAAGTCCACCAACTAGTAAGCATCACAACAAAATAAGAAACTGACATAGAAAAGCAATAAAGCACGCACATCACATCACACGTCACAGTCAAGTCCAACCATTATTACATTAGACACAAGAAAGCCAAGCGTGCACTTACAACGGTGAAAGTGTGGGTAGTTATGGAATTCGCGATGCACCAAGCCATTATAGTAATTGGAGTGAGACGGTGCCTACTGCCTAGGTTTCATGGTGTGAGGAATGATGGATGAGACACCTTAATGTAGTGTGAAACGTTAGTACTCGCGCTAGAGATCAGAAGAAAAGAAAAGTAGAAACAAAGGTACGATGATGAATGAACTTACGCATCAGATAAAAGCTCACTTTGACATGTTTTCAAATAAAACTTTTGTTACGAGACTTATAAAGTAGGTACCTAAAGTGTCTCAAAGGGAAGAAACTTGGCGGTACTTCAAAAAGCTCCCAATGAAAACTGTACAGCTCTAAGTTAAACTAGTACCTAGTAAACTGCCCGGACTTGCCCAGACTCTTCAGTGTGAATACTATACACAGAGCCCGGCACAATAATGACTTGCAACTGAAGACCACTCGTTCAAACACCTTGGTCGGCCATAACTCTCTCAATAACAGAGTCGTGAGATTATGGAACAAGCTACCGCAAGAAGTCGTGGATGCATCTTCAGTCAACAGTTTCAAAAATAGACTAGATAGGTTTTTAAACAGTGCATAAATAGTGGTGGACTTAATTAACTATGAACAATAACTAAGTGCTATAAGTGAATGAACAATACACCAGCTTAGATATGGGAGCATCAGCTTAATGCTGCCAAATGACCAAAACATAGCAAAGATATAGAAATGAAAACGGCAAATTCAGTTCAATGACACTTCTGCGATTTATTGGAAATAGACATTAAAACGCACAAAATATCGAAAAAGAGAAACGAAAAGTGAAAGTAGATTACTTTAGAACAATCATGACACGAAAGCGGTCCGATTGATCTGTCAGTGCAACATTAAGAGCAAGCCGTGGATGATTGTATGATTTGTATGACTCTGGTGAATTGACTACATGGATGAATTGTCGACGTGCAATTACCCCGGTGTATGAACACGAAAATAACAGCATTGGTTACATTGTTTCACATAAGCTTTTACTTGGTATGACTAGGGTTCAACGGGTAACTTAACGATATAATGATTATCTATGATTGGATCAACGACTTATCTAATGATTTAATAATTGGTCGAATGACTTCAGAACGTAATGAAAAGGGAAAGTAAATGGACTTTACGAAGTAACTTCACAATGAAGCAATGAAGATTGTATTCAAATCAAAGCGATGTGAGGTCAACGTTTCGCCTGTGTCAAATTCTCAACGCAGTTTTGGATTGTTCATTTTATCTTGAAGGCCACCTGATAACTGCATGGTCACATATAAAATATTGCAAGAGGGTTTTCTATGTACTAACCTATGTCAATAATTAAGCTGCAGGGTATAAGCCTCCTCTCTTTTGTGCCACCCTGCCCGGTCTTGTGCAAGTCGCATCCGGGTCTTAGCTTAGATGCTACTTTGATGATATCATCTGCCCATCTGGCTGCTGGACGACCTACTCTTCTTTTCCTCGACCTTGGCCATCACTCAATGAGAGCTCTACTGGTAACGGCATCTATCCAAGATTCTTACCCATTCCCACTTTTACGTCGCAACCCACTTTCCTACGTCTTGGACTCTAGTCCGGCGTCAGATCGCGGATCAATGCCCAAGTCTGGATATAGGGTATTTGACAAAAAAATATTATTGCATCAATCAACTTACATGGACATCCTGAAGATGGATATGAAATCCGTTTATCGATATCACAACTAACATCAGCTATATTAATGGTTAAAGTCAGTAGTGGGGGGATTTTCTGTCCTTTTCTAGCAAAACAGTCCTTTTAAGTAGCCAAGGACCTGCTTGTATGGCGCTACATAACAGTGGCGTCACAATTATCTATTGCCGTCTCTTTCTTACGTCTGATTTTTGATTGCCTGTAGCTATTTTATTTTTCAACGAACTTTAATTCTGTTTTCACATTTGACCATCAATTTAATGTCTATTTTCTTATTTTTATGAAATATATTTAATATTTGATACTTATCAAATACAATATTCAGAATCATTTCATAGACAAGAAAATCAAATTTGAACTGCGCAACTCCCACGATGAGTCCACCTAAAAGCTATTACAATATCATTTCGTAATGGCCGATGCAGTCTAGATGCAATTCTGAGAAATGCAGCGGGCACGGGTCAGTGCAACGAAGCTGCAATGCGGGCACCGGCGCAGCGCCGGGCTATAAGTGCTCTTGGCAACACGCTGTAGCTAGGTATTACTGATGATAAACGGGTAAACTTTATAAAAAAAATTTTTTATTGACTACTACACCCGCATTTGATCTCGATCTCGCCTGATGGTAAGCGAAGATGAGGTCGACGATGGAGCATGCGGGTCCAGTAAATGCCTATTCACCAAGGCCAGAGCCTTGAAGATCTCAAGGTTATAGGTTTCGGGAAAAGCAGACGCCGGCAGGCTGTTCCATTCCTTAGCCGTTCGCATAATGAACGAAGAAGCAAATCGCTTCGTACAAATAGATGGGATATCAACAACATAAGGGTGGAACCCCTCCCCGCGCCTGGTAGTCCGAAGGCGGAATGGAGATCCTGGAATTAGGTCGTGCAATTCTAATGCGCACTCTCCGAAATATATCCTATAAAATACCGATAGACAGGCAACCTTGCGCCGATGTAATTTTCCAGGGTAAACTCGGGCGATACGAAGATTTAGGAAGAATCTATCTGGTAAAAAAATATGAATTTAAATATAAGATGCTGTGTTGGTTGATATGTTTATTTTGTCACTTCAGCTCTTCCTTGATGGCGTTTTTCGTGACGGTTAATAGCACTTTCAAAAGTATTTTATTTTTCATAATTTTAAATAATTTTGTGCAGGCTGAATTGTAAAAATTTGCTTTTATGTTAAGTGAATTCTTCCTCATACGTAGAATAGATGTAATCAAAACTCTGAACAGATAAATACAAGTCAAAACAATACAATATCATGTAACTGCATACTGTTCATGAAAAGGAAAGTCAATAGACAAGTGTCTAGGAAACCTTGAGCGCAAAAAAACGAAATTTACGACGCCCAGGCCAGGCCATGCGCGCGCGCCGGTGACTCATTGTACGCCGGGGCGCTCGAGTTGGTGATAGATGTAATGAGTAACCGAGTAGCATGAATGGAGACTTATTGCATGGAATGGATAGATACTTTGTAATTAAAATCCATATTTAAATATCCTTTTAATAAATAAAAATATGAGTATCGATAGAAAGAAAAGTCTCACAGATTTTGAGGACAAAATAGACAAGTAACGTAACATATATCTCTTATGTCCATAATCCCCGAGAGGGTAGACAGAGGAACCACCTTCAAAATAGACAAATAGGTTTGATATAAATCGAGTGTTAACAAAATTGCGAATGCAGTGGCTCTATTCAGACTTGAGAAAGAGACAACCAGCTTTCAGTATCCGGTAAACAAGTAAAAGACAAAAGGAAAAGCAGGACAGTGTTCGAACCTGCCGGCGTCTGTATTTCCCGAAACCTACAACCTTGGGATCTTCAAGGCCAGAGTGAATAGGCATTTACTGGACCCGCATGCTCCATCGTCGATCTCATCGTCGCTTACCATCAGGCGAGATCGAGGTCAAATGCGGGTTTAGAAGTAAATAAAAAAAAACGCAATGTCTATAATGAATGAAACGATCAACAAAGACCGCGATCGAAAGACAAAGTGCGGACCGCCACTGAAGTGTTTTGAACTCGAGCGTATCGTGACAGAAAGAGCAACGAACTTAATGACGTAACTGCAACAGAAATAGTAACTGAAATAATTAAACTAATTAACGAAGCGTCACGAAAGGAAAGAAGCGGCAACGCACGAATTTCGAATAATTGGAATACCCGGAAAGATAATGTAAAATCAAATTGTAACGCAGAATATGTTGTCAAAGATACATAAGATGACAAGGAAAAATAAAAACAGCAAATAATTGAGGAAACAATGACATTATCTAATGGAACGTAACTATTACGAGATGTAGGTACTTATGGAGCAGATGGAGGAAATGAGTCAACAATGCATTATTGAGTTAAAAAACTACAACAATGACTTCATGTAACATGTGTGCGCTTATTATTCGATGGTACTTAGTAGTAGTTTGGTTCCGGTAGAGTAAATTTTGAAATTTAAATAAAATACAACACTGGCCGAAGGATATCGTAAGATCAACTCGGTCAGGCCAAGCGATTTACGACTGCTAACATAATGTTTAACACAAAAATGGTGACAAAAATTACATTCCCGATGTTATTGTAAACCAGATTTCTGTGCCAGATAAGTGTAACTAGTTATTATTTTACATAGGCACAATGAAAGCGACATTTCTCACGACACGAAAAAGGACAAAAACCATACAAGTCGTACTCGTACATAATGCAATGAACTATCCCACGTTTCAGTTTTTACAAGAACAAAAGTTACCGCTGATATATTATCTGACATAAATAATAAGAGACAACGATCTATTTACTACCGGTCGTTAGAAGTTGGAGATGCTTGTAGTATACGGACGGTTACATCTATCAAGAAACGACAATTAGTTTTAAAACTTACATTAATAATGAAAGTACCGCCTAGACTTGGAGTTTGCAAAAAATTAAAGACAGCAAAATAAGAGTAAGATGAATTTAAAGAATAAATTAGTTTGTCTGAGGATAATTATGATTGTACACGAGAAAATGAAAGTGAGAGAGCTCAGGGGCCACGTCACGACCTCTGTCGAGATTTTTGATAACGGTAGCGTGCTTTTTGTACC
Source organism: Hofmannophila pseudospretella (assembly GCA_947369225.1). NCBI lineage: Eukaryota > Metazoa > Arthropoda > Insecta > Lepidoptera > Oecophoridae > Hofmannophila > Hofmannophila pseudospretella. The sequence goes on along the minus strand of OX376321.1, from coordinate 1,655,871 downwards.
ATCTTTGTTTGATTTTAGTTATCTAAATAAAATAAGATTCGAGTCAATGATTTGAGACCATTACTGGTTTGAAAGTTTTGAAGTAGTTTACAATGAAATTAAGGACTGATATGAAAAGTATTGCAATTAAGATTAATCTGGATAACAAAATAGAACCACGAATTGTCACAGCGTTATTTGACAGACTAATTATTACTACACATTGTACAGCTGTTGACATCGATCCATTTCAGATTCCTAATGGCGAAGACGTAAAAGCATTGCAAGAAAAATCAAATGGCGACTTTGTAACTTCAAGGGCAATTCATTCATTATCCGTTCAAAAATCCACTTGCATTCCCAGACATACTCCCCATTAGGGGCCATTATCATTACCACCATGAAAAGCCTTCGAACCGTGACTGCGCAGTTCCTATGGAAGGGGAAGCACTTGGCAATTTCCTGGTGGATGAGGTCAAGTAGGCGGTCATGATGATAGGAAGGAAATGACGACCTGGATCTTTGGATCGGAAGGGCTTTAGGAAGTGGGAGTAGGTGAAAACAAACTTAATGTTGTTGTAATGCCAAAGGCTGAAGACGAGAGGAAGAAAATTGTTATTGCAACCCAATAAATACTACAGATAACGTAATAGTTCCTTGGGGTAAGATAATTTTTTTTTGCAGGATATTACAGCAATAATTTTTTTTTGCAGGATATTACAGGAATAAATTTTTTTTGCAGGATATTACAGCAATAATTTTTTTTTGCAGGATATTACAGCAATATATTTTTTTTGCAGGATATTACAGCAATAATTTTTTTTACATAGTAAATGTTCTTTAAATATTTGTATGCCAATCCAAGATTCCACTCATTAAATTTTATTAAAATAACACCATAAGAAGGACAGAAAGGTATTAATGATAATAATTGCGTATAGGTGTGTGTGTGTGTGTGTGTGACAGAGAGCATATTATCAATTAAGTGTGATCAAATCTGATCAGCTACTACAAGCCAAGGCGTGAAAATACCTCATCAGAACCGATATAAGTATTAATAAAAGAGGCACTGGAGAAATTCCCAAATGAAGGAAAGAAGTAATTTATATTATTAAGACTAAAATGACTAAGACAATTTTCCGGAATGAAACAAACAAACCAAGCCATATCAATAATACAGTAAATTACACTGGTAAGTATCATAACTTAAAATGTGAATAAAAACATTTATAAGGACTGACTAATAAATTATGTACAAAAGCACAATATAGCAAACCGACAGAAATGCATAAAATATCATAAACGGCATAGTGAAAAAAACTAAAGATTAAAAAAATGTCAAACAAATAATAATTTATTGATCGATCGACACTGTTGTATGCAAATTCAATTATTTTAGACACGTGTCTGACGTTTTAGAATCGTATAAGGCTGCCGAAGGCTTTAACGATGCATATGAAATAAGTGCGTAGGTCGTAGATAATGTTTAGCCGCAGTAGGATATAAGTGCTTAAACCGAAGACCAAATTGCTTGGCGTGGGCGTCAGGAATAGGGGAAGACTTCCAGTTACACTATTAAATTAAGGCGTAATAGATGCAATAATAATGCTATGGAAAGAGCTATGCTCGGAGTATCTCTGCTGGATCGAATCCGAAATGAGGAGATCCAGCATAGAACAAAAGTTATCAACATAGCTCATAAGATTAGCAAGCTGAAGTGTCGCAGAACCGACAACCGCTGGGGTAGACGAGATCTGGAGTGGAGACCGCGTTTGGGCAAACGTAGTGTGGGACGCCCCCCTGCTAGATGGAGCGACGATCTGCGCAAGGTGGCTGGCAGCGACTGGATGAGAAGAGCCGAAGATCGGGCTTAATGGCGCGCATTGGGAGAGGCCTATGTCCAACAGTGGACTAGAGTAGGCTGCTGATGATGAGATGCAATAAAGAAGAATTTGAAGTCGTCAGGTCAAGAAATTACAGGACATTCTTTCCAGACATTTCGACAAAAACTTTTCACTTACATTTCCATTTGAATTGAAGAATAAAAGGCATTTCTTTTCATCACCTAACGCCGACTGACAAGCGGACATGATCAATTCGTTTCATGGGATTGATTATACTGCTCAGTGAAAGCAAGTTATTATGTCAGCAAAAAGTAAGACTGAGCAAAGAATTTGAAATGATTTTGATATTATCGCCAACTGAATACAATACGTTGTTGGACAACATGGAATGTGTTGGAAATATTATAGAACTGGTTCCGAATGGATTAGGTAACAGAAAAACTTCGGTAAAGGTTGAAAAAACTGACACTAGGTTCTTGTGAAATGATTTAAAACGGATATGAAACTAGGAAAATCAAATCATTTTTTTTATTGTGAGTAAGCACCTTAAAGTACATTTTTACAACGTCATTTTTTACTCTACCACCGCTTCGTAAGGTGCTGTAGCTGAAAGGAAAGAAGCGGCGCAAGAAACTTTCAGCAACACATCTTTTGAGATAAATATATATCTTACAATAATTATGAATACAATCATATATGTACACAATGTGCAGAGCTGGAGCTGAATTTAGAACCAAGCCTCCTTATCATGTAAGTAGTCATTTATTTTATAATAACCCTTTTTACATAAGGTCCTTCTTATGTGGGTCTTACATTTTTTCTGTCACATTTATTACAGTATCAGGTAACTTATTATAAAATCGTACACAGTGACCCATAAATGATGTGTTTACTTTACTAAGTTTGCGTGGGACTGCAAGTTTGTTTTAGTGCCTGGTATTGAAATTATGATTATCTATATCGATATCTATAAACCGACTAATTTAAAATGTCAAAATGTCTTCCCGTGTCCCACAAAGCGGCAACAAGAACAACAAGAATTGTTAATATCACTAGACACAAAGTTCTATCCGAAATTGAAACAGTTGTACGCCCGCGATACGCTTTGTTCGTAAGGAGAATTCCGTACATGAATATGTACACTTTATTTACCTTCAAGTCCATAAAATCCCCTTCCTCTCACATGCACGTGTTCCTCAATTCCCTACAGATAAACTGCAAATATTTGCAATTCCTCTTAAAATATTAAACGATCCCAGTGTCGAAATAAAAACACGACCTCAACCCGAGACCGGTTGCCCGCGCCCACTGGCTGCGCCGGCGCTGGCGGCGACTGAGTCATGCAGGTAAGTGGCGCTGCGTGATGCAATTGAAAACGTCGACAGACAGACAGACAAACAGACAGACAAACACGATGGATATAACGAAGCGTGATGCTACACTTTATGAAGATGCTTTTGATGTGAAACGTGATCAAAGAAAGGATTGTTTAGCAAAATGGTTATTTGAGAAGGGTTGGAAACTAGGCTTTGATAATTGGATTACAGATTTTCAGCCAGAGAGTAGCTAAATAAATACACCTGCGCAGTTGGTTGTAGGGAAACGGGGTTAAGCCAATTCCCCCCCGTTTCCATATCTCACCAATATTTTTTAATGCTTGCTTACTTAGCGTATGGTTAGTGGTCAACCTATTTGTCAGAGTGTTCAGGCCGCCCGTAGGCTTCTGACATGGCTTAACGACTGCTTAACGTGCTTTCCGAGGAACGGAGGAGCTCAGATGAAATATGCCACTACCGGTCACCCATCCAGGTACCGACCGCGCCAACGTCGCTTAACCTGCACGAACACTTTCGGATCGTGCTCGCAACTAAGCTACGAGCTTCACGATTTTTTAATAGTAGATATGGTAGTAATTAATTAATAAGTGTTATTTAGTAGGTAATAGTTATCCTGAAAGTGTAAGAATATTTAACTGTGAGAATCGATTGGAGAGTTAGAAAGTGTATTGAATGCATTTGGACACATTGTCTGAAGAGAAACTGTTTCAAAATAATGAAGTTGAAATAATAAAACAACCAGGACAGGACACATTATAAAACTTCAAAATATTTATAAAATTCGTTCACACATAATAACACTACTGCGGCTGATGTAGTGGGAAACTGCAAAAATGCAGCGCATGACGCATCAATGGAGCATTGTCGGCGCCATAATGAATAATGTTTTGAATTGTAAAACAATACCGCCCGTGTTCGTTCGTGTAATGAACGGTTGGTGAGAAATTACGTTCTGAAATGAAAAACGTCCTAATTCAGACGTCTGTTTCCGGAAACCCAAATACTATTCCTGTAGTATGGAACAACACAAACCTGTAAAAGTGACAATTTAAAGGCAATAAAAACAACAACCCCTGATTGACATACTGTATAACTTTGAAATATACTGATGTTAAAAAAGAGTGTGGGCCGGTCACATCTGTCGCAGAACCGACAACCGCTGGGGTAGACGAGTTCTGGAGTGGAGACCGCGTTAGAGCAAACGTAGTGTGGGACGCTGCTAGATGGAGCGATGATCTGCGCAAGGTGTCTGGCAGCGACTAGATGAGAAGAGCCGAAGATCGGGCTCAATGGCGCGCCCTGGAAGAAGCCTATGTCCAGCAGTGGACTATAGTGGGCTGCTGATGATGTTAAAAAAAAAGTAACTTCTCTCATAAGTACTCGTAGTTTAAAAATACAACCATTACATAATGTAGTTCTCATAACACAAAACATAAAATCACACTGCAACCACGATATGCTTATCATAATTAAGCAAAAGCGCTCGCAATCCATACGATCGATCGTGCAATGATTTATCGATATCTGTGCTCTCGCGCATGCGGTTGTGGTGCGTAAATTGGCGACACACTTCATACAGATATATACGATATTATGTGCGAGGTAGACCACAACCTAAATGCATTACTTGATTGGTAGCTAAAGGCAGTGCTTGTAGGAAGTACTGAAGTACTCGACAGTGATAAAATACTGATAGTAGGCTGAAAGCAGACTTCGAAGTTAAAAGATTGCCTAAAACCAACGCCTAAAATCCACACTTGAATGCACAAAAGAAAGAACAAATGAAACAAATCAACAATGAGTTCTATAAAAATAGAAACATTTTTGCGGTTAAGCAAGAGCACAAAAAGTTAATTATGTAGTACCAACACCAAACGCTTCATGAACATAAGAGTCATATAAACAAAACTACGGGAGAAAAAACTTACAAAAGAAACTTACGATGACGGTTACAAGATTGTTTGAATTTATGTAAAAAGTAAAGTCATAACATTCGGTAACAATGACTCTTGAAACGTAAAAGAAGTGAAAATGATACCGTTAACGACCACACAAATGCATTTGAATGAATTAACCACGTAGATTGGCTGCCATCATCACATTTCGTTGTATATGAAATCGCCAAGACGACATTGTAATAAGAGAAATACAGAATATATAGTGCTTTCTACCAATTAAAATAACTGGTATCGTTGTAAAGTAATTTCTGTTTCAATATCAACATTATCTAATTGGATTCTCTTCAATTATTATTACGTTATTCTTTTCACTCAACCGATTGGGATATTTTCAAAATGGTTTCCTATTTTCCCATTGTTCTGTAATTGGCCTTTTGTGTTGTGCGTGTCATATATCTTGCCAGTATTATTTGATTCGTAGACTTTATAGCTTCCTTTGCCTTTTCCTTCCTTTTAGTAGCCGACAATTGCTGTGAAGGTTGACATAATTAATCCGATTTGTATTAGTCGAGTCTTAATTTCAAGGCTTCATGTATAAAATTATAAGTAATAATATTGACAGTCCTTATCTTTTGGGTAAACTTGGTTTTTCGTGTCCTACCCGTAGTGTGCGTACACAGCGTACAAATTACGGAAGGAATGCTTTTATTCCGCGAACATGTGTCTCCTACAATAAACGATTTACCAGTGTTGACCTTTTCAACTGTTCTTTGGGACAGATAAAAAATAGTATTATGATGATTAGCAGTAACCTATCTTCAATATAATTTTGTTTATTTGTTTTAATAGCATTGTTTTATATCCCTCTACATTATTCTACATTTACTTCCTTTGTATATTTAATTTTCTATGTTTATATATAACTAGTGTGTACTTGTCTTGTCTACATGAATTGAAATATGTTATTTACGTTTATAATATTTGTGAACCCTTTTTGTTTCTGTGTATTTTTTGTTGTTTATATGTATTTCTATCTATTTGTAAACTGTTTGCGTTCCTTAATAAATTAAATATAAAATATAAATATAAAATATATGAGTTTGTTGAAACTTTCTACTCGTGTGGTTATAAATAACCTCTCTATCCACTCCAACTATATTGCTCTATGATATGATGGGTTATAAAAAACTACTAGAACGACCGACTATTAATTGCCTCTGAGTCATACGCGAACGCAGGTAAGCCGGGTGGTCGAGAATCGTCATCACATCAGGTCAGGCGTCGCCACGTCTGGACGGACCGCGGCTAGATCTGTGTCATCTTAGATCTGCTAATGAGCTTCTCGGAATATCTAAAGAAAACGTTCAAAGCCGAGCTTGTTCGCTTCGGAGTAGCGCCAGTGGAGTTTCCGGCATAACATTGTTTGATGTAGGTGGTTTTACAATGAGTTTTAGTTTACATATTCCATGGTATTGCTCGAGTGATGACCCCGAATGTCGGGAGCCCACGAGGTGGACCAACGACATGGCTAGCGATATAGAAAGATGGCTTGCAACTAGTACACAATGGACACAGGGTCAACCGAAATGACGACGGAATGTCAGCAATAGGGTTCCATTTTAGGGTTTTTTAATGGATCCCTAAAAAGGTGACATAAGTTGTATAGTCAGATGCGAGGTATATTTCCAAGATGATGAATCATTTAGTACACTACTCTGGCGGTCGTCTAAGCTGTCACTAACAGAAGCCGCTTTCAGCACTTCGTCAAGGGCCCGTTAAGAATTATGTCTTTTCTTTTTTCATAACTTGGAATTTATGTATTCCAAAGGTAGATTCAGAAGCTGTGTTTCAATTTGACTGTAATAGATACAGTAAGATAACGTATGACCGAGTATGATAACAAGTTTACTACGTGTAATTCTGATTTCACAGTGGACGTTAATGAAGATAATTATCTTAGTTAAATTTAACTCGAAATGATAGACCAGTTAATTAATGGAATTCCATTCAATTTACAGTCTCCGGCAATACACACGTTCCCGTGAAAAGATCTGCCTAGTCATCAACATAAAGGCCATAGGCTTAGATAGAAGGGGTAGGGGGAGAATTGTCGAGAATGTTTCACCCGTTTCCCAAAATGACTATATCCGAATAGTAGATTTGACGATTTTAGGACTCTTCGATTTCGAGAAAGTTGTGGATTAATTTCTAATTCAATTGAAAACAATTCCAGGATTTGAATAGGTACTTATTCGAAACAGGCTGAGGCAGTCCCCTTTTCCGGTGCTGCACACCACCTTCATCAAACTTAATTACTTTTGTTTATTTATTATTTTATCTTATATTTGTTTAAAATTATGATCATTTTTATATTCTGTACCTAATTGTTTGTATGTGTGCGTTCTTGGTAATAAATTCTTTCCTTCTGAACGAGTTTTAATATTATCAAATTAGAATTTAAGAATAACCGAACCCTCGGTTACAAATCGAAAGAAATTTAGGTATAGCTGTACGCCCTGGCATTTAGAAGCCAGGCAGCCCCAAACGACTCATTAACTCTAAACAGAACGTAAATCTAAATTTAAACACCAGCCAACACCAACAAACTCGCCATTCACGTTCTGGTACCGTTTTAGATCAATCACGAAACCTTTTGGTGGGATTTTGAACTTTTCTCCAAAGACATATGGGTAAAGAAGTGAAGATACAATCGTAGTAAAACATCCGGTAGTTATATAGTTAAACGAGATGTCTTCATTTTCTGAGTGCCTTTACTTGTAGGGAACGGCTTTTAAAGGTGTTTGTGAGGAGATATGGTGTGTTTCCTTTGTACACTATGTTTTTAAGAATAAAAGAGGCTATGGATTCATTTAGTATGAGGCGACAGTGTAAAATAAAGTTCTAACAACTTTCTTGTTGATGGGGGAGATGGGGAATGTTCCAAAATACCCATGCTCCTGGAGAAGAGACAGAGTTATGTGGGATTTTCATACACGAATATGGTCAACCCCTCGATGGTCGACCCCGGGAACGAGGGGGTAAATTGAACAACGATTGAGGAAGTCGGTAAAGAATTTTGTTTTCATGCAATGATACCCGATCGGGAATTTACGCTTCTTGGTTATTTGTATTTTATTATTTATTTTCTTTATTACAGGAAATCTTACAGCTTATATATTTTTTACATAGTAAATGCTCTCTAAGTATTTGTACGCCAATACAAGATTCCACAAATAAAATTTTCTTAAAATAACAGCATAGGGAAAGAAGGACAGAAAGCTAATAATAATAGGATAATATATAATATATAATATAATACATATACGTGGTAATTTGGTAAGTGATATATATAATAGTTTATGATAATGATTGCATATAGGTAGGTATATTGTATGCAAGGTGGTGTAAGGATGTGTATGTGGTGAGAAGGGGTGTCGGTGTTCGCGTGTGTGCGAATTTGTTTGTGTGAGTGTGTGTGTGTGTGTGTGTGCTCTATTCTAATCAGCTAAAACAAAGCAATGCGTGAAAATACTTTATGCGCATGCCTTTGTGTGTTTTTGTCTAGCTGGTACAGATAATTCTAGTATGTACCATTTTCAATACACTGGCAAATTTTAATTTTTAATCGGTTTATCAGATCCCAAGCATAAGCGAACAGTCATGAATTTAAAAACATACATAAGGATCTTTAATTACTTTCACTCCTATCTTCAATATAGTTAACGATCTTTTTATAAATGCTTATTATAACGTCTTAGGCGAACGCAACTTTCATCCGGAGATTGAGTTCTCACGTGAAAACTAAATCTAGTAATTACTCGAATCTTCTCCATTTAATTGAAGTGAGATTATAGTATAAATAAGTACTTACATTACAATACCATAATCGTGGACTTGCTTATGTTGTACACAACAACAACGGTTTGAAGGGTAAGAGAGCCAGCGCATTTACTGGCACAAGAGGCACTCCAAAGTCCTCAATGTTAGCTGGATATCGAAAACCCTTTAATAACATAGTGAGGTGAGATTTCTATAGGCGACGGTGACCACTTACCATCAGGTGGCCCGTTTGCTCTTCTTATACAGTAAAAAGATAAGACCTTAGTTTAGAATCCAATTGAGACAATACCAAATTGAAATTTTGGCAAAGATTACGTGAGATCAGGGTTCGAAAAAATCCGATATTTATAGTAAATATCGGATAATTATAAATTCAAAACTAATATTTTTCGTTTTTCATATTTCATTAAAGACACATCAAAGTAAGTTAGATAATTCTAGTTTTAACAAAAAGCTCATTCTCGATTTATTAAGAGAATTCATCCCAATTCCTGATATTAACGACAGAAATATTGAGTTACAGCAAAATAAAAAACGACCTATAAATTGAAGTCTAGCCCAGTAACAAGCTAGCCTCTCGCTTCTTTAAAATTTCGCGTCGTCTCTTGATCTTTTTTTACGATTTTGATCTTTTTTTTATCAAGGCCTTAAATATCACGATAATTATCAGTATTTTTCGATGACAATTATCAGTGAATCCTGCGTGAGATACAGTTGCTAGCGGAAAACAGTTACGAGAAAAAGAAAACCGTAAGGTCTAATCATAGCGGTACCTGAGACGCAACCGCCATAAAACAAAACGCACTGATGCCTGAACCCGAAGTACCAATAACTAATAGTTATTCCATGATGGTTCCAACCACTCGTGCGAAACGATTTCTACGCATTCCGCCGATAACGTCTTATTATTCAACAAAAACAAACCCCCGTTTTTGCAATAACTAAACTCGAAACACGTCACTGTTTAGCACTGGCCATATTTTAGAGTCACTAAAAAGCAAATTGTAAAAAAGTAAAGTGTCAGTCACGAAAGTTCAAAATTCGAAAGAGAACGTTCGATATTTGATTAGAAACGAACGCGCGGTTCCCGCGTGCGCCGGAGAGCGACTGACGCGCGTGCGCGAGGAGTGTGCACCCGTGCACTACAGAAGTGATATGGTGGGATATTGCTACAGTACAGAGTCGATTCTAAATTATCAAATTCAGATTAGAGCGACCGATTACAACCGGCGCCTCACAGTCTGATTGATATTCTCTCAATATATTTATTATTTGGAAGTGGGTACTGACGAATTGATAACGATAATAGAGAAGTTTGATAGTATGAAGATTGATTCAGAAAATTATGATATTTCTGATATACTAGACACGATAAGTAGTGTGGAACTCATCGATGGCCTAGATATCTGCCGCTTGACAGAAGTAAGGATTATAAATATTATTGGGATAAGGACCCGTCGGTTACCCTCGGATTCGCCATCCCCAACGATAACTAAATCAGAAGCGTTTACAATCGCAAAGGATGACAAATCCGACCTCCTAAAGATATAAGGATAGAGGGGGTGTAAAATGAACAGGACCGAAATGAATGAATAGCAGTATTCCGCTAGAAAAAGCGAACATGAATTCAAATTCAAGAAGAAAGGATGCCATCACGATTCCAAAACATATGATATATTCGTACATGGTACCTATAAGTAGATTTTGTGTCCCGTCAGTTGCAAATGAAATAAATAGAGCTGAAGAGTCTGATAATTCTATGTCTATAAAATCATTTTCTTTCCTCTTCTACCTACATTATAATCATTTTTATTATTTTTTATACATAAATGAGTGTTGTATTGAAAAACCTGTAACGACCTGTAACTTATTGTTATCAATAAAGGATTGTATTGTATTGTACATTAATGTTCTAGAAAGAGATGTCACTGAATGTAACCAGAATTTTACGGATGCTTCAACTAACCAGCTGAGATTATGTTGTTGCGTTTTGTCATGGCGTGTTCGTCCTATTTTATTGTTTAAAAACGGTTTACAATGGTTATTTTTTTCGTAAAACTAGTGTATTTTATCTAAAAATCGTCGGTGTTAAGTGAATGACGGTGTGGATCCGGCAACCTAACATTCCTAGTGCACACGACTATCCCTTAATCTCGACGTTGCTAAACTGTTTTTTTTTCAAAACAGATGCCAAAACATTTGAGTGATTTTCAAGATTCTAACACGGTCAAATTGCAGAGTGTAAATCACTAGCGGGCCATTCATTAAAATAAAAGAAAAAAAAACCAACTAGTTGACAGTAAAAAAATAAGGACGGACATAGCTACTTTAGAACGTAAGACTTGCTTAATAGAGCATCACACATCACGTAAGAAAGCGCTTACATTATAGCTACACGCGAGCTAATTGAAATCATTTGAATGCAAACATCGATCACAGTAACTCGACTAATGGAGGGTCACCAGTCTCATTGTAGGGGCTTTCACAGGCCATTTTGGCACTAAGAGCCTCCTACACAAGACGAGACTGGCAGACAATCCCACCTGTAGAGCCTGTGGTCACACCGTTGAGTCAATGGAACACTTGCTGTGCGAATGTGTCTCGCTGGCTGGAGGGCGTATGAGTCTTCTGGGGGTCGCCTACCCGAAACCAGAAGACTATAGGCTCCTACCTGTAAGCTGTATAGCGTCCTTGATGCAAAGCATCTTTAAGGAACAGGAAGGAGACTAAGGTAAGGGGTGAGCACAAAAGATCCCCGAGGGTCGAAGTGCCGCTGGGGTTATCCCTGGCCCCCTGATAAGATAAGATAACTCGACTAATCGACTTCAGTGTCGACGTGTAACTCGATTAATCGATTCGTGAAACATAATCCTAAAGATGTGATTAACCTTAATTTCTCCGCAATGAAAACAAAGTATCAAGTTAATGATATTGGTTAGATTAGAGAGCGAGGGGCATTTAGGTCAGACGTGTTTTACTAACATCTTTAAACCGGCGGTGAATATTGTGACTGTAAATGTTTGCTTCACGAAAGATAAAAAATTTCGCACAGAAATATTTAGATCTAGAGGTTTTTTCGCTTGTGTTACAAGTGAGCACACATTTTAATTAAAGGCAAGTGTATTTTAGCAATAGGGTATATGCATGTATTATTTTTATGGTTTTAGTAAAAAATATATCATTTAAATAAGAAGCAAATTACTTGTTTGTTGACAAGAAACGAAAGTCATGAAACTCAAGGAAGAGCAGGGCCTCCTAACACAAGTATATCTTTACTTAAAAGGAGTGCCCCAACAATGTATATTTATATATAAATAGAAAATAAATAAATAATATCTGTAAATGAAAATAAATACATTTTGATTTGTTTTTGAATCCAACATGGACGCCGACGTCACGTTTAGGTCTAACCAATAGCGTTGCGTTTAGCTATTTTGATTTTCTCACATTTTTCCCACTTTTATTCATTTGAATTCATAATTAAAAAGCGAAAAAAAGAAAATGGTATAGGTACAATTCTGTAGTAATAAAGATTACAAAAAAATATACTTCACCTATATTTGAATCACATGCATATTCCGTATTGGCTCAGCCCAGTGGTCAATGTGATCCATTTTAAAACAAACAAAATGAAACTAGGTAGATAAATATCCAGTCAGTAAATCATAAAACAGACTTTAAGTTAAAGAAGAATTCAATTTAGATCATGTAGATTTTGAATGAGCCTAGAATTAAAGATAATAAATTACAGGTATCTTTTTGTTCTAAAAGGAAAGCTGACGAACAAACAGACCATCTGGTGGTAAGTGGTCACCGTCGCCCATAGACATCTCACCTCACTATAATGTTATTAGAGGGTTTTCGATGCGCTGTTAACCTTGAGGACTCTGATGGAGTGCCTCGTGTGCTGGTAATTACGCTGGCTCCTTTCCCTTAACACTGGAAGACAGCAATGCAAGCCATTCTTGCTTGTTGTCCTTGCGGTAGAAATAGGTAAAGGAGTGGGTACACAGGCTGACTCACACAGAGCCATATCACCTAGTACAAACATGGAAGGCTTTGGATTGTTTTAAAAGCAGTCGGAGCTATGTCGTACCTCCATTTGAAAAATCTGGTTCTAAATCGTGTGTCGTAATTTGCATAACACTAATTTAACAATAGATTCTGTCACGAATCCAGGACAAATACCGTCAACGGATTAATCACAGTCGATCTCAACCTGGATTACAATAAACTGACATTGGAAGAGGTTTGAGCGTATTCAACTGGGTATTTCCTTAAAGAGCGGTAAGTTGAACAAGTCGAGAATAGTGCCAGTAAAGGGTAAGTAGATCGCACAACGAGGTTGATACGACAAGACACGCTCTAAATGTCGTGACAGCAGCAAAAAAATAACCGAAGTTGAGTTATGTGGACGTATGACAGATGTTAGATTGGTCTGGTTTCCGGATCGATGTGAGGAGAAAGGCACAATAGATAGTAAAATTGTGGAGAAGAGAACACGTCTGGTTGAAAATAACGGATAATAACACACACACTGTATCACACAAATTTTGTGAAATGAAGTGTATTCATAATTCAAGTGATACGCACAATATAAGCAAGCATATATTTTGTGTTCGGTCCAGGTGATAAATGTTTAGACTACGAATACAAGAATAAACATACAACAAAACCTAATACCTACTAATTTATTACTAATAAGCTATGATCGGAGTAGGTAGGGCTGTTTTTGGTACTTGCCACATACGGTCATAATATGGATAAGTATGCCCAATAATCCCGGGATTTCCGGGATTGAATAAATATATTATTTACATTTTTAACGTTATATTTGTTTTGATACACATTTAAGATTGGTGGCGAAATATATTTTTTTAAGATTCATGGCGCTAGTGTACCTATGGTAGTGTTTTAACTTCTTCGTAAGTTCACAATTTAAAAAAAAACGTAATCCGCCGAGTAAGGGCGAGGTTTATAAAAGTAATTTACAACATTTGCTCGATAACTTAAAACGGGATCCCGAAATCATATCCATATTAATATAACCTTTGAGGACATTGACCCGAAAGAGCCCTACCTACTCCGATCAGTGCTAATAAGTTATTAGACTGAAATCATTCTAAACGACTCCTTGCCTTTTGTGTGATGTACTTTTTGTATAATATTTTTTTTCCCGCTATTTTCGTAGCGATATATTACTTAGTGTAATAATTATTTATTTATAGTAACATGAAAAAAGTAAAGTCTATACAATAGCTTACATATTCATAATGTAACGTAAAATTAGTACCTACTTAACTTTGACACATCTCAAGATGTAATGAGCAATTATTAATTATGTAAATTACTTTAGAAGGTGTCTATTTAGCCTGTAGAAGTTAAAAACAAAATCATATGTAATTGTAAAGTAAAGTAAAAGTAAAATACACTTTATTGCAAAAATATAAAATAACAAACATGAGATAGAAAAGGAAATAGTGAAGTACAATTTAGACGGCCTTAACTCTTGTATAACTTAAGTTAGTTATGCATTTGTTTATAAGTTTGCTTAACAAAGAATTTTTTTAAGTAACAAAATTCTAAACGATGATCAAACAACTTCTGAAAAAATTAAACACAAGTAACAATAATCTTAAGGAAGCAAATAAGTTAGACCTATCCAAAGAGAATTCTGGTCTTTGAAATAACCTTTCTACATAAAGACGTCGTTATGAAACGCTCAAAACTAACTGTAAACGAATCATCATCATCATCAGCAGCCTACTCTAGTCCACTGCTGGACATAGGCCTCTCCCAGGGCGCGCCACTGAGCCCGATATTCGGCTCTGTAAACGAATGCAGGAATGAAATGGAAGTTAATTAAAACAAACCGCTCCCAGACCGGGGCGATGAACTTTTGGACATTACGTCCAATCCTACCATATTGAAGTAATAAAATAAAGCTAACAGCAGTGACGGTGCAGCCTCTAAGTTAGTTCTAAAGACGGTGAAGAAATAATTTATGGTTTAACTTGGACGGAACTGTTGTTGAAGTAAATTTTTAATTACAACGCGTCCAAAATATGGAACGACATACCGCCTCCTTTACGCAAAAAAATGAGCATACCGTGCTTTAAATTAAAACATAGAGCGAGGTTAATGGAGAGACAAAGACAGACAGAAAATTTGAGGCATCCTTATAGAAATATCGTGCGGGCTGGCTTCTATGCTGAAAGATTCCAAGAATTAGTTATTTTATTCGTTACAATTACACTATCTCACGCACACAAACTGACACACCCTCCCTGAAATCCACAACACACACACACACACACACACACACACAAACACACACAAAATATGTATCACAGGTCATTAGTGCAATTTATTTATTTCTTTTTGGCAAATTATTACCTAAATTCTTCACATAAGTATTTAATCTATTTGATGTTTAGTTTTTAATTTTAATTTTTTTTTACCCACTATCACTATCGCTCCCACTAACATCTTGGGATAAGGGGTGAAATGAAAAACAGCGCTGCATATTTGGTACCCGAGTATGTCAGCATTTGCTGACTTTCCCCCCTTTTGCCAAATATACATTACATATAATGCTTTGTACTATAATTTTAAATTTTTAAATTTAAATTTATATGATTTGGCAATAAATATATTTCTATTCTATTCTAAATTCAACGTCAAAGAAAACAGCTTATGATTACATTACAGTAGCAATAGCTCTTCTTTATACATATGGGAAATAAAGACAGTCTGTTCAAAGGACATTCACATTATGTTACTAGTAAACAGTTTGCCCTTCGGAAACGAATCCCTTAAAAGATATCAATTTCCCTGAATCCAAGCTATAAAGAGCATAAGATAACGAAGTCAACAAAACGTTTGTTAAGTTGACATCAGCTGATAATCTGGCGACGAGCCAGGGTCGAGGCGACGACGAGGACGGAGTTAGACTTGCGCATTGCGACTGCAAACACTGCTTTAATATCGATACACGGCGGGTTGGTAAGGTTGGTTTTGACTTAGCTCTGGCATTTTATGATCAAACAGTCTTTAGATTGCGTAACGTTTATTGTCGTTTTACTAAACATCCTTTGTGGCTTTTCAGAGTTAAGCTTATTGATTGATAGATACTTCTATATATTTACGATTTAAAATTATTTATATTATGATTACAGAAGGAAAGAAAAAGTACACAAATAAAAATTAAATGTAACTTATAAAATGTCTTAGATTAGGGCCGTGTGTAGGGTACAGAGGATGCTGGCGGCGGTGCCCCGCTGGTTCGCTATGCTGATCCTTTGGGCGAGACAGCCGCCGCCAGCTCTTGGGTCCCTCGTCGCATCAAATAGATTGATAGATTAGTATTGATAATAATTTAATTAGCAAGTACTTACCTATAACAGTTAATACTCGTGGTAAATGGTATGAAATATTCATGTTAATTCTATATTTTTATTCTAAAGTTAACCGCGTTTTGTAGGTTTACAAGTCAATTATAAACGAGGAAATCTGTAATTGGCCTTCTTTAAATTTAATTTATGTAATTTCATAATTGTTAATAGCTGTAGATTTACCTTATAAATAAAAATAAAAATTTAAAATAATGCAAATAACCATGAAATGGCCATGTTCGCAATCCAGATTTTCCAATTTGACTTTTTCTCCAAAAGTACGATATTGGAGAACTTTTTGTAAAACGATACTTAACCCTATAAATAATTATCGTTTTGTAGATTACTATATAAATTTTGAAATTACTTACATTGTCAATAGTTGACGTTTATAAATAAATAAATAAATAAAAAATAAATAAAAAGATTTATTCAGTAACAAAAAGGTACAAACATTTTTTTTTCCAATTGGGAAGGCCCTCTTTTAAGTGTGACAACACCTGTGTCAGAGGGCCACGCTCTTCCATACCTCTTTATTTGTGACCTATTTACTAATATAATAATAATAATAACGTGTGTGTGTGTGTGTGAGAGAGAGAGAGAGGGTGTGTGTGAGGGTGTATGTGTGTGTGCAAGAGAGATGTATGGTGTTCTATGTTATGTTTTGATCAATGTTGTTTATGATCAATTATAGATTAGACAGCCACTTACGAAATTTGAAGAAACAGGCTAACCAGCATTAGCTGCCTGCCTGCTAGTCAGTGATCGTAATTTGGATTCAGTAACAGGACCGTAGTTGGATAAAAGTAACCACTCGTAAGCCAGTTCCACTAAGTTTTTTTTTTCGTGAAATGAATCGGCATAATATTGTGAAAAAGATTTAACATCTATTGAAGTTAGCGGCATTTTAAATGAAATGAGATTAAATGTGCATATAATGCAGTAAATTTAGCTAGTATATAGTGACAACTTTGACACTAAAACAAGGACAACATTAAAAAAAATATCAGTCACAAAAAAGGTAACACTGTCATAAGAACTCTACAAATAGAACTGAACTCTACAATATTGCTGCTAAGGTAGCTTACAAGTGGTTTCTTATCCAATTCCGGCTCTGTTACTGAAACCTGATAACGATCACTGCTGATAATCCAATAATAATAATTCCCACGCTGAAAAAATAGCAAAGTATACGGACCTCTCTATAGAACTGAATACCCAGTGGCGGGTAAACACTGTGAGAACTGTACCCATCATAATTTCATCTCCAGGAGTCATACCCAAATCCTTACACACCAGCCTGAAAAGACTTCAAATACACCCTCTTACTTTCATTCTTCTTCAGAAAGCTGCCATTCTAAACACATGCAGGATTGTACGAAAATTCCTGTCCATGGACACATAAACGTCTCACATTCACTCATCATCAACACACACACCGATCAACTCACTTTATTTCTTCTAATTAACTCTACTTCTAATACGTCTTCACTCATACTGTCGTTTGGCCAAAAGCTCGCGACAGTATGGTAAACTCACCCCAATAATGGGAGAAAAACAGTAGTATAAAAATAATAATAATTGATCACACATAGCTGCTATCTATCATATTAACATTGAATAAACAATAACAATAGTGTTTACTGATTCAAGTTACATTGTACCTAGCTTCTACAGTATGATTAAAGTATTGGTCATGCCTCAAACGTTTTCAGTGCGTGTGCAATGTGCAAATAACCGGTGTTTGGCCATATGACGTCATGCGGCATCCATTTTCTATTCGAGGATGACAGCTCACGTCATCTTGATTAACGATATGAACTTTCATCATCAATTTAGACCGTTTATCAATACAGATAACTAAAGTTATCTACAATTTTGTTTCGCTGAATTCTCCAAGCCAACGTGACTATGTGAACAATCATTATCGTAGTAGCGGACGTGCCAATTAAACCGATAATTCATCTCATTGACGAGTCAATTAACGACGCCTACGCTAGGGTCAGTCCTGGGACCGCTGTTGTTCCTTATTGCACAACTAAAGTGTATCAATCGTCCTGCAATACACGTGAGTCGTATTGCAGGTCCAAAGCTTGTTTGTCCAACAAAGACAAAAGCCAATTGCAATCCTAACTACAAGCGGACACATGACGATATCCAATACAAAATTCCAAACAATACCTCTTTGTTAGCCTCCCAAATTAAAAATAACTCTTTATAACTAAGCTCTAAACACTAAGCTCCTTCGATTGCGGAAAATTCGCGAAAACGCTTTGTATAATTCCGCTGGTTATGGAAAACTGTAAAACTTGATCACATCAGATTATCTCACTACGTCGATAGTTCAACAACATCAGCACACAAAAAGTTTGTCACCAAAAAATACAAAAAAACAATATCTCAACGAAATTAACCACAGAAGTTAAGGACGCGAAATTATTATTCTGTCGAAAGCACCACCGTTTTTCCTTCCCCGGGTAAGGAAAAGGTAGAATTGTTTTCTTTTTATGTTGGCTTCGATTTTTTGTTAGGGAACGCGCCCGTGCCACGCCGGCGACGCGACTGGAAGGATCGAACGCCAACCCTAGGGGAGGCTGCGTATTTGCGCACACAGCTCTGACAAAATGCCACCCATGGCTGGCGTACATAAAGTCGCAATTTCAACGGAGGAATTTAATTCGACAAACGACCAACAATTGGTTTGACAACGTTATAAGTCGCTGAAACGATTGTTTTGAGGCTTATTCAGTTGAAGTTAAAGCACAAATTGAGCCGTGGATATGACAGAAGGAAAAGTTAGGGATGAGGTGCGGTCACGGCGGAGCCGAATGGGGAAATAAACACAGAGGGCGTTGTGTCGTTACCGTTTATACTAAACGACTTTGTTGGCATCTGCATACCAACAGCATTACTCCTCATATTGAGATACTTTTTATGTATGAGTTCGTTCGGAAGGATTATTAATTTGAAACATTTTCTGAAATTACCTAAAACCACAAATATAATATGCAAATTTTATATGAATTCACTAAAGAGACGATCATTTACGATATAGGGATTATAAAATAATTCCAACAGCTGAAACCGAGGCACTTAATTAGAACTTTGAGATGTATAATTAAAAATGTCTTTAGAATAATTAATCAGGGTGAATAGAGTGCCCGCCAACCTTTATGGCGTATCAGAATATAGGCACGCGTCGCATTTCAGTACGGAGCAAAGTACGAAGAGCGAGGGAGCGAGGCATGTACTCCTCCATACCGCGCGGCAGTCCGTACTCATCCCTCGCTTCTACACCCCGCTAACAGCCAAAAACATGTGCTGGAATGCGACTCATGCCTATATTCAGATACGCACTAAAGATTGGCGGGCACTCTACTTATAGAAGCAGGCGGCGAGATCCACTTGACGGACTCTAGAAATCTCAAATCTAGAGGCGGCGAACAGGACGATGCAATTCAAGGAAAAGGCCACTACAACCGTATTTCTGTATCCCCCTTTTGGCTCTGCGCTACCGCGCATTTACCGGGGAATCAAATTAAATCAAAACAATGTAAAGAAAGGTTTCTGAGTTATTGAAACAAAGTCTGTCTTTTAAAACGAAACAAAACACTCAATTTAAAATATTGTAGTTCAGTCACTCACGATTAGAGCATTCAATCCGGATATCCGTCCATTTTCGTTATCCGGATTTGAACCACTTATTATCCGGATAATCCGAATACTTATTTTAATAGAAAATTAACCCTATATGTTCAATTTAGCTTCTTTATCATTTACATCAGTCATTCACACACTAAATCTTCCAAAACCTGTGGGTGTTAGTTTAGCGGTAAATCTGGAACCTGAACACTGTGAATTAGTGGAGTGTGTGGGCGGGAGATTGTTGGCGATACAATCAATAAGTCCAAGGCAGTCTGGCTCTGTTTACACTGAGATTTGAGGAGGCTCTAAGCTGTCAATTTGAGATACTAACAAGAAGCTAATCTATCGCAAACAATATTACATGGGTAAAATCATCTCCAAACGTCAATTAACGTACCCACTGCCGGGGTTCTGGCCTCCACTCCCACTCCCCGATCATGATCCACTATGCAGTTCCAGTGCTGATTAGAGCGTCGGTGGCACAGTGGCTAGGTCACCGGACTCCCACGGGAAGTCCGGGTTCGAAACCGTACTTACGTACATTTACCGACTGATCTAACGGTGAAGGAAAATATCGTGAGGAAACATGCACACTGAGATGACCAGTGTGCCGCTGGGTTATTCCGGCCCCCTATTATAAGATAAGATAAGATCCAGTGCTGATTGGTGCATTTTGGCATGCATTTTGAAAACTCAGACATGCTGTTTCTTTTGGAATGTTTCCTTTTACCATTAGAGCGCCCAATTTTCAATCTTTGAAAAAACTCATTGTTTTGTGTTGGACATTTCGTAGACGTTCTACGAATAATTCTATTTATTGCACGACTTGGAAACGGAATAGAATCCGGAATAAATCTTTCGCATGAGAGTCTCGCGTTCTCTACAATACCTACGTTAACAGTAATACTACAACGATAACCTTTAAAATAAATATTTACTCCAAAGTTACTAGTTTATTTATGGTTTATTTATATAATTTTAATTTAGCAAGTCCACAGATAAATTAAACATTTCATTTTTTTTAATATGCAACAGCATTGTCACCCACATACCTATACCTACGTGTATTAGAATTATATACAGTTTACCTCTCCCTGTAGTAACACCTACCTGTAGTTTATTAATTTATTTAATGTGCACATACCACGGGGCAGTACTTAGATTGTCACAGTTGTTAGTTGGTTAACTTTGTACAAGGACTGGCTGAAAATCAGCGCTGTGTGTTTACACGCAAGTGTATTCACTCAAGCATTAGATGAGCCAGGTGGCTATTGCCAATTGTATTATAGTGAATGAATGAATGAATGAATGAATACTCTTTATAGTGTTTTTTCTTTCTTTCTAATCTATAAGAAGAGTTCATAACAATAATTTGAAAGCAAACAAACTAACAAGCCCATGACTAGCCCTAATACTTTAGGCGAAGCGCATAAATACAAACTTCGGAATGAGCGATGTATGCGAAGCACGAAACGACGAAGGAAACGATAGCCAGCGAATACAAATGGACGAAAAATTGATAAGGAAGTCATGAAGTGTTAGCAGAAAGACGAGACAAGAAAATAATGGTGTCGATTTCTATGATTTTTTTATTATGAGGCAGTGAAGTAGATAATCTTCACAAATGGGGTTTTTCCAGCGATCAAGTAAAGTGTGAGTGTGGTGTGTCCCCTCAAACCATGGAGCACTTGCTCTGGTGTTCCGCGTGTCCGACCACCTGCACGCGGGAGGACCTTTTCGAGGACAACCAGAGGGCTATCGATGTGGCTGCCTTCTGGTCGGGAAACATTTAGTTCGGATCATCAACTCGAAAGAAGAAGAAGTGAAGTAGATGGTGGTCAACTTGAGAATTGAACAATACCTGAGATGTTGCTTAATTTTCTTACCGCCATTATAAAAAGTGCCATAGTTTCAGCAGGGAATACGGTGGAGCAATAAACTTAAAAATTGAATTGAATAAGTGGATAGGATATGGCTACATTTATTTTAGTGAAACGAATTAAAAATTCATTTTAAATTAATTATTTAGTTTTTATTACAAAACTTTGCACTGTTCCCTATGATTATCACAAAAAATAGAGAGTGATGCCTTGTTTGTATGTGCCAGAACGAGAAGGAAGATTTGACGTGTGCGTTTAGTTTTTTTTGTCGGTGGTCTAGTGGCTAAGACGCCGGACTCCTATGCGGGAGGTCCGGGTTCTAAACCATGCAATGCCATGTACCAATGAGTTTTTCGGAATTTTTCGAAGACTTACGTACATTTACCGACTGCTCTAACGGTGAAGGAAAACATCGTGAGGAAAACTGCATGTTTGAGGAAATTAAAAGTTTCCAAAGGCGTGTGAAATCCACCAATCAACACTGGACCCGTACGCCCTTGTGCAAGGGGAGGCCTGTGCCCCAACAGTGGGGACATTAACATACTGATGATGATGATGAATGAAGTCGATGAACGAATAGCTAAGTTTTCCAATAGTGGAAATGAAGTCGTTATTAACCATCAGTTTCATGGCGCTACTTGTACTAACTCCCTTTACTGTGTTATATCATACCAAAGTTTTTGAAATTCACGTTTCTATTCTGTGGTATCAAACATAGTTCCAATATTTATAAATGGACATAAATATAAAGTCGGCCGCAACGTCAGTGAAAGCCGTAGCAATGCCATATGCATGTTGAACAGGAGTTCTCAACATTTTGCACCGACAAGTTTTCGTTTTAATTTCTAATTGTTGCAGGATACAGAAGACAGACACAACTGTCAAAGTTGGTTAATATTGTTATCAAGTTGTCAAGAAAAAACCCAATAAATAGTAAGGCACTCTTGCGCCAATCGTTAACTCTCGGATTAACAATAACTCGAGTATATTTTTTTTAATGAAAAATGTGAATGAAGCCTGCAGAGTTATTGTATAAACATTCAAGTAAATCTACGTGTCAAGAAAATGATTAGCGCTAAGAATGGATGGAAAAGGCTCCTAACTTCGGAAAAATAATTTAACAATGCTGGTGACAATTCGATGAGTAAGACTTGGTGTGGTCAGAGTCCCGTGTGGTGTTGAAAATAAGAGAAGTTTCCAAAAATGAACCAATCAATGTTTTTTTTTTTCGAGTTTCCAAAAGGTTTTTGGTGAAACCTGTTAAGTCAATCCGACCGATACAGAGTTGCTGTAACGGTGAAGGAAAACATCGTGAGGAAACCTGCACGTCTGAGGAAATTATAGGATTTCGAAGGCGTGTGAAATCCACCAAACAGCATTGGGCCCGCTCGGTGGATCATGGCGCGTACCCCCTTGTGCAGGGGAGGCCTGTTAAGGAAAGAGTAAGATGACTAGTTCTTGTAAAAATAAAAGGAAAAAGACCAAAGAAATTATTAAATCGAATAAATGAGAATATTGAAATAAAGATAAAAGTTGACCCACAACAGCGGGGACATTAATATGGTGATGATGATGATGATACAGAGTTTATCTTATTGTCTGATGTTTTCAGTAGAATTGGCAGATATTAAGCAGGCCTAAGGTTGAGCGCGACTGATTTTGAACACGTGATTGCGACACGTGCCTTATTGCTTCACCTGCAGTGTGCACCTCCCCTGATTGTGGTCGAGTAAACAGGGGGAGGGAATTAAGGGGGTTCAAATCCTCTGTAAATCCTTATTAGTATTCTGAAACACCATGGCTAACTATGTAATGTAACCACCGCCAAAACTTTAGTCTAATAATAGGTGATCGTGAAAGTTAAGCAACGCTGGGTGCGATCGGAACCAGGATGGGTGACCACAAGTGGTATATTTCATCGGAGAGCATGTTAAACTGTCGATCCCGGCTGGTGTCGTTCAACAACAGTCGGTAGACCATGTCAAAGATCTATACAGAACCCTTCATGAATAAAACTCTTTTTAGTTGGCCTGGGCGTGCATTCTGTATATTCAGACGTCAATCATTGCAATTTAGAATACAAGCTCAATGTAGAAATCTAGGTCGCATGTTGTACAGCGGATTTTATTGGCTTTCTGTCTACAAATTATTAGATAGATAGATAGAAACACTTTATTATACACAAATACAGGAAAAGTAAAAACTACAGGATTAGTAGCACGATATGTACAGATGTATCGTTTAAAGCGATCCCTTGCAGGCAACCTCTGAAGTTAATTGGACATTAAAGAGATATATTTTTTATTGACTACTAAACCCGCATTTGACCTCGATCTCGCCATCAAGCGACGATGAGGTCGACGATGGAGCATGCGGGTCCAGTGAATGCCTATTCACTCTGGCCTTGAAGATCCCAAGGCGACAGTGTAGTGTGAAGATATGAAAAAGTTTACTATAAAGGTAAGGTTATTAGGTTGTGTTTTTAAATCACGAGCCGTGATAGAGTTAGAAATAATCCCCTTTGTGTTCCGGTAGTGTATCATCATCAGGGAGTGATCCCTGGCACACAGGCGATGCCTGAAAATCAGCGCCGCAGTGCTAAATCCGCTACGGCAACAGGCTGAGGCAGTCCCCTTTTTCCGGTGCTACACCACCTTCATCAAACTTAATTACTTATGTTTATTTATTATTTTTATCTTATATTTCTTTTTAAATTATGGTCATTTTTATATTCTGTACCTAATTATTTGTATGTAAATAAATAAATTCTATTCTATTCTATTCTCTGGGAAATAAATTCTTTCTATCTTTTTTCTTTCGTATCAATCTTCATGATAGATTACTTCTACTACAAGGAAAGCTAAGACTTGCTTATTCGTAATGGAGATTTGAAATTCGTAATATAAATGCAAAAATTCGCTTAGTTGTAATAAAATAATCTGACTTTGATTATTCAAAGCGACATTTCAATGTTAATCACTAAACTTTTTAAATAAAAAATATTAATAAACCCCTGACTTTTTACTCTAATTAAGATCCACTTACTATATCTTTAGTAATTTTGATTAGCTTATGTACAATTTTGTTCTTGTGTTAAGTATTTTTTTCCCTCTTGTTTTACATAATTTGTACACGTATGTATGTCTACTTATGGTACTAAATTTCTCTATTTTAAATGTCTAGCTGGAAGAAATCTCTATTTTAGAGAAAAGCTCTACCTGTGTACGAAAAGTTTCTTGTTGTTGTTTCTTTTGTAATTTATGAGTGTGCAAATAAAGTATAAAGTATGTAAGTATCTTTCTGGTCATCATCAGATCCTCAAGGTTCCTTATAAAACACCTTCTAGGGGGGTCTAGGGTTATAAAGGCGTGCCACCAGATAGATACTCGTAGCGCTCCCGTCATTTTGTTCGAATCAACACATGCCCCCACAACACAGGGTATCCTAGTCTGCATCATTTTTTTTTTAAATCGTTCGTTTCATCTCTTTGGTAGAATTTATGATATTTATAACAAGTTTCGCAGCACATTTTGCTGTTCGTTTCGGCTTTACGCTTATCAAGTTTACGCCCCGACGGCCGCGGCGTTCGCCTTGGAAGGACTGACATTTATAGCAAGGGGTCTGGTGGCCGGTAGCGCGAAAATGGGAGGTGAATTTAACATTTTTGGCATTTCTGTTTTGTCTGCACTGAATTTGAAAAGTTTGGCTTTTATTTCCACTAAGATCAGTATATTGCAAGACTACGTTACCATATATTACTTTAGTACTTTACTGTATCTTATCTTATCTTATGATAAGGGGCCGGGAATAACTCCAGCAGCACTTCGACCCTTGAGGATCTTTTGTGCCTACCCCATTTTACACACTGGTCATCTCAGTGTGCAGGTTTCTTCCCGTTTTCCTTCACTGTTAGAGCAGTCGGTAAATGTACGTAAGTCTTCGAAAAATACGAAAAACTCATTGGTACATGGCACTGCACGTTTTCGAACCCGGACCTCCCGCATGGGAGTCCGGTGTCCTAGCCACTGTGCCATCGACGCTGTCGTACTTTACTGTAAGTCTCAGTACCAGTCATGCTTGGTGGCAGTAAACGTCTATGACAGATGGTGATAAAGTAAAAAAAAACAGCTGTGTGCTAGTGCTAGAACTAGGTTATTCACTTTCTCTGCCTAAAATACAGCGGGATGACGTAAATATTTGTAACAATTACACGATTTATAAACATAAGAATAGTATATCGTATATCAAAGAATTTTCACTATACTGCTACCGCAGTATTGTATTTGACTACCGTCAAAACTAGAAATCCGCTAGAAAATGACGTGGATCGAAAGATTTTTTTCTGTACCTACATCGAAGAGATGTGGTGTTTTTCTTTAAAAGAAAGGTTACGCACCCCAGATCAATACTGCAAGGAATTCCAAAGGGAGGACGGAGGGATTACAACTTATTCCACGGAGATTAGATTCCTCTCCCCTTCGGCCCGACGTGTTGCAATCTCGAACTATTAATGTCTCAAAACGTAAGCTGGTTACTCCATCAGAGGGGCCATTGATGAGTTTATCAAAATTAATGAGATTTGATGCGGGGATTTCATGGATCATAAATTTATCTGAGGGTGATTAAATGACTTCTTACTTTCTTAGATTAGAAGCATTATTTATCTACAATACGCTGCTTGAACTAACACGTTGGATTTTCTAATCAATGAAATGGAAACAGCGACATAGCTGACATAATATTTCAAAAACTTGATTTGAAGTCGTGCTCTCAATATGGTTCTAAAGATGTGCTAGCCGTGCGTTCCTATGTGAAAAATACTATAGCAATAACTATTTGAGATCGATATAGTATCTTTCTTTCATATAGGAACTAACTAACTCATTGCTAGCTAAGTAACTAATTGCTAACCAGCAAACCAGCAGGTGTAAGGGCACCAACATCTAGATACCTCCAAATGCCAAACTCCAGGATGCACCACGTGCAGTACATCCTGCCGATTAGCGAACGAGTCCCTGTCGACCGACTACTAGTGGCGGTATGACCACTCAAATTCTGGCTAGGTCAAAATACCAGAAGCACGATGACGGGCAGCAGCGTCATCAGGGCAAGCGACCCGGATACTGCGATCGCCAACCCGCAGGCCTAGCGTGGTACTTATGGCATTACCTCATACGGACAGCGCACAAAGAGAAGAGCCGAAGATCGGGCTCAATTGCGCGCCCTGGGAGAGGTCTATGTCCAGCAGTGGACTAGAGTGGGCTGCTGATGAATGACAGAATCAAAAACTCAGATCATAGGGATCAAGATTCCGATTCTATTATTCGTAATTGTGTCATCAAAGTCCCCCTTTAGGAATTGATTGATTTTTAAAATCATTGGCACTTTTAGAGAACAGAAGCCCGTGGAAAGACTTGATACTTTTAAGTTAGCGACCTTGTCGGGTACGCCTGCTACTGATATATGGAAACTATTAACAGAGCTTGTTCACAGGTTCAATGTTGGGGTGAAACTGGAGGGATGAAATGGTGTAGTGTGTATTTGAAATAAGGCTTGACACGCGACTTTAAAATCAAGGGGTTGATTTGGTGTTAATTTGGATTGGTGGGGAATATTTTTTAAGGAAAACCGGCCAAGTGCGAGTCGAGCTCCGGGCTCTGGAGTGGTCACTGTCAAGTAATATACAGAACATAAATATTCGTTAAAAATACAATATGATCTCAATATTCAACTAATATGAGGTGAGAACCCGGATGGGTCACTGCTGGTGGCAACTAGCGGAAGCCCTTCGTGCCTCGAAGAGCACGTTAAGTCGGTCCTGGTTATTGTCGTTCGACAGCAGTCGTTAGGCCATGTCTGAGGCCTGAAAACTCTGAGAATAGCTTGGCCACTAACCATACTACAAACTATTCAACTAAGTATCCAATTATCACCATTCGTATATTCATATAACTGCATCAACCTCCCTATATCAGCAACATCGCAACGCCAATCACAAAGAATCCATCAACTAAAGCCACAGCATCAAACTGCAATAAAACTGATCTCTTAACAAAACGTTGACAGCGAGGTTAGGTCGGGGTTCGAACCCCTGCCGGAGCACAGCGGGCCGTATCGATCCGTCGTACAGTTGTTCACAAGCTATAGTATACCATCTGTCAAAAACCTTCTATTAAATTTCAACCTTATGCCTGCGCCATATGATACATTTCGGATTCCCAAATTTTGACGTTTTGGGTAGGTTGACCTGTGGTCTACTGTACCAGGGGCATCGGAGGTGTATTACCACAAAATATAAAGATAAAGAAGGCCCGCTCAATGCAAACGCGCGATATTGGGCCCACACACACGCGAGCTCTGCTTACAAGCGAATCTCTCACGAATCAAATCACGAAAATCTCAGACGAATCAGATGCACATCGCGCGAGACGCACGCGCTGTGGCGCGATCGAGAGAATCGAGTAGGCTTTATTTCAATGATTGCTTGCTTATCGTATGGTTAGTGGCCAACCTATTTGTCAAAGTTGTACAGGCCGCCCGTACGCCTCTGACATGGCTTAATGACTGCTGACGAACGATTATTTTTCCAATAAACTAAATATATTGCCAGAAACATTTTTCACAGCGTTCTTTCTTTTAAGATTGCGTTCCATAACGTTTAATAGTTACCTGACAAAGAGTAATAATTACTTTACTCGGTTCCGAAACACAACGTTGATAATTCATTTGACAATTCAAGTTGTGTTATGGAACCGGACAATCGAGTAATATTTCAACTGTCAAGTGAAAGTTTTTATCCTGGAAAAATCAGAGTAAATTACTGGCACTGTCAGAGTGACATATATCTATGCGTTGACATCAGATTTATTCACGTTGACGAGTTTGTGGCCGTTCCATGACTCTTTTGTTTCATCATCAGCCTATTAATGCCCCACTGTTGGGGCACAGGCCTCCCCTTGCACAAGGGGGGACGGGTCATAATTCACCGAGCGGGCCCAGTGCTGTTTGGTGGATTTCACACGCCTTCGAAAACTTTTAATTTCCTCTGACATGCAGAAACCTCACGATGTTTTCCTTCACCGTTAGAGCAATCGTCGGTAAAAAAAATCCGAAAATCTCATTAGTACATGGCATTGCATGGTTTCGAACCCGGACCTCCCGCATGGGACTCCGGCGTCCTCACCACTAGGCCACCGACGCTCCAAGGTTAAGGTACTTACTTTCAATTAAAAATATATTTTTTTTAAATCAATAATTCCTACCTCTCGAGCACGCCACAGCGCCTGCAACTCGCGACTGAATTCGTCTGATACAGTCTGAGATTGCTTGTATGCAGAGCCTAGGTGTGTTAACCAATATTGGACGTTTGTATTGAGGGTACTTTCTATAAATCTATATATTTTGCGCTAGAGGGGCATCGGCAGTGTATTACCGGTTCGGAAATAAGGGATTAGAGCGTGGTATTGGTCACTATTTCAGGATTGCTTCGAGCTTTGGTATTTAATAGTTTCATACTGAATGTTTCCGTTCGCGATGTCTTGTACCATTATAGTGAGATTTAAGTTCCGCAAATAATTATCCTAGTATTTAGAGTATATATTTGAGACTCATTTATTCCGCTCCATCATCAATACAGAATATCTTTATTTGCAAAAATGTAGGTAGTATTTACACCTACAACGACAAAAATACAACAATCTATTTATTTATATGATCAATTATCATCATAATAGAGTTTACTCTACTTTTATAAAGCGATCTCCATAACGCAGATAATAAAGCACCATAGGCACCATATCTGGTCGGGTTTTATATGACAGTAAGGTAACCTGATTTTTTTTTATTCATGGTTGTATGTAGCCTTGAGGGGGAGGGATTTCAACCCCCCCGAAATCCCATAGACAAAAGAATTTGGTCAGGTCGTCATAGTCATAGACAAATAATAATCCCCCACGTATTTTATTCCTATCTACTTGACTATGGCGAGAGAGGGTATTTATTTAATCGTATGGCTATTGATAAAGTATATAAATCAATCCACAAGGAAACATCAAAGTGTCTTAGCCAATAGGACATAACACTGCAATGTTTTACCACTAGAGGCGCCACAAGCACAGTTTCAAAAAAACGTGTACATTTTGTTCTAAATATAAGATAACCTAAATTTATTGCTTTCAATGATAATAATTTGATAAATAAATAATTATTATTTTGATTAATATTGGATGAATTTACAAGATTATTGTTTAATAAACTTTAAATTATCACATAAAGCCAAATATCAACATGTAGATACGTACCTTTCCACCAAATTCCTTCAGACTCGCGCCACGCTGTTTTAACAGATTTTTTAGGTCTAGTATTTTGAAATGGCCATATAATGCCATGATATCATCTCAATTTTAATAATATCTTTGAAAAATTAAATTAACTCAAATACCGAGAAATTTGTGATATCTTCAAAAATGACGTTTCGTTTTGCTTTTCTGTTTACGGAGTGTGCTCGTGGCTCCATCTACGGAACGGTTTGCGTTTTATGTCATATTGATGGCGGCGTCTGTTAGGTCGATAAGGTCGGCGGGCGATAAGAGAGGGTATTAGGACCAGATGATGGACATACCTTTCCATGCAAGTCGGTGTGAGGTCCATCAGAGCTGCTCCAAGACAGGTCGTGCAGCACAAACGACACCTCCGTTATGGAGTATTCTGGGGAATATAAACAGGCTATTTCAGCATGCAAGTCATTTTTTTATTGTATAAGCAGACCATCTGGTGGTAAGTGGTCACCGTCGCCCATAGTAATCTCACCTCACTATAATGTTATTAGAGGGTTTTCAATGCGCTAAACTTGAGGATATAGATGGTGTGCCTCATGTGCCTGTAATTATGTTGGTTCTCTTACCATTCAATCTGAAACACAGCGAGGCTTTGCGGCAGAAAAAGCTAAAGAGCAATCGCAAAAATGGAAAAATGTTGAAATCTGAAAGATTTCAAAGAGATAGGTAGGTATATACATATAAGTATTCACCGATGGAGTCGTGCGGGGCTCGGGAGGGGGCGGGGAGCGGTGCACGCTCAGCGAGCCGCACCGACGCCATCAGCCCCCGCCTGTCAGAAACACGACTTGGTTTAGGTATAGCATAGCATAATTCTCACGTCCATAAATCCCGGGGGAAAACAGAGGAACCACCTTCATCATAGGTAGTTCCCAATTTTCGCCGTAAGACTTAATCGACAAGGTGTACAATAGTATCAACTGAGACTCTTAGTTGTCTGTTACGACACCCACAGGAAGAGTTAGGGTGGTGCTATTTTGGCACTTGGTTTAGGTAACATTATTAATTATTAAAACACGGGGAAAGAACGACCTACCACTAAAAAACCATAATAAAATAAGAAACTAAATCGTAACTGAATCGTATTCCTCACCAAAACTGCACAAGTTTGAATAATTTATTATTTAAGCCCTTTTTGAGAGTAGATAGAGAGGCGTGCCAAGACAGAGATTCGTTTCTATATTATGTAATTTTATTCGTAAAAAGAAATGAAAAAAAATGAAATGAATTTTATTTTATTCGCGCGAAACACGGTACATATAAGATAGTAGTACTATTGGAATAGATCACATACATGTTTCGCCATTATTTTGGCATGCAAAAAAACTTTTACGTCGTGAAAAATAATAATAGGTTATAAATCGCAATAATACAATAAAATTAAGTCCACCAACTAGCCATAAGGTTAATGTCAAATTTATTAATTATTATCAAAAAAATCGTTTATTGAATAACCCCCATCGCTGCCGGTGCGGGTGCCCTGTTGACCAGCATGGCCACCATGGCTTATCGTGCGCCCGAAGTGCTGGGCGCATTCCGAGGCACGCCGACCTGAACGACATCATCCGCCGGGCCTTTGCCACCGCGGGTGCGCCAGCCGTGTTGGAGCCCAATGGTCTAGCTCGCGATGACGGTAAAAGGCCCGACGGTATGACACTCGTGCCCTGGAAGCTGGGACGGTCTCTGGTGTGGGACGCTACCTGCGTCGACACCCTTGCCCCGTCCCACCTTCCAGCAACGGCGGCGAAGGCCGGGTCAGCAGCAGCATCTGCGGAGAACCTCAAGCGGCGTAAATATGCGGGCCTGGGTGGTGATTGCATATTTGCGCCGTTCGGGGTGGAGACCTTAGGGCCGTGGGGGCCTGGAGCCCACTGCCTCTACGGGGAAATAGCCAAGCGCCTCGTAGAGACATCCCGGGACCAGTAGGCTGGCCTCTACTTCGCTCAGCGTATAAGCCTCGCTATACAGCGGGGCAACGCCGCCAGCCTCCTCGGGACACTCCCTGCAGGGAGCGACCTAGGTCAGGTATTTTATTTGTAAAATAGTTAGGTATTTTGTAATTTTAGCTTAAGCATTTATTTTAGTGTTATTTTAGTTTTATTTTATTTTGAATAAACAATATATTATTGAATAAAAACATTTTTCAATCAGCCATGCTTTAAGTTTTGTATTTAGACCTTTCGAGGGCAACTGTCTGATATCTGCTGGTATGTGGTTGTAAATCCTTACAGACATAATGAAGCAGTTCTTTTCATACAGTGTCGTCCGACATTTTGGCATTAATAAACATGTCAATCTCTCTCACGTAATCGCGAATCTAATAATATTAAGCTATAGTGTAGTCATTTTAACACTTTGTGATGTCCTTGTTCTTGTCTAGACACTCTAAAATTCTAGAAAGAAAAAGTAAGCTTCTTCGAACACATAGACATTGGCAGAATTATTGCAATTCGGTAGTTGCCATAAATAAAAGAGTGAGATGAAGTGAAGAGATTTGTGGAGGTCCATTATCACTTCCAACCCCATAATGGACATAGCGTCAAGATCTGTATGCATAAAAATTAACACACTAACACTAACCTAAGTACACTCCAATCCTTTTAATTCCTCTACAACAATACTAAACTAGACTACTTCCCACAAACAATTTCTAAATGATAGCTAACACTGGGAAGACTGACAATGCACTAAGTGAACAGCTTGCACTCAGCAAATGGAAACATTAGTAATTGGATTTACATGTCAGGCAACACTGTGTTGCAGTGACCCAATTCATTCTTTATTTCTCTAACATAACCTACCTATAAGTGCAAATTGAGGAGCTCGTAGCCTTGTTGCGAGCACGGTCCGAAAGTGATCGTGCAGGTTAAGCGACGTTGGCGCGGTCGGTACCTGGATGGGTGACCGCTAGTGGCATATTTCATCTGAGCTCCTTCGTGCCTCGGAAAGCACGATAAGCAGTCGGTCCCGGTTGTTATCGTTCGACAGCAGTTGTTAATCCATGTCAGAGGCCTACGGGCGCCCTGAACAACTCTGACAAATAGGTTGGCCACGAACCGTATGATAAGTAAGCAAGCAAGTGCAAATTTAGTTTCCATACTAAATGTATAGAGAAAAAATACAAGTATTCCAATCCCAGCAAGAAAAATATATATTAAAAAACTCAAAAATTTAAACCAATCACTCAATAAGCAGAATTAGGTATCTGACTTCAAAATATCACGAAATCATTCCTGTAATTATGTTATACTCCTTTTGCCTGTCACAAATAAAGTAAATTAGGTATATTTACAGAGAATAAGATCAAGGAATTAAGAAATTCAAAATGCAAGACAAACACTGACAGTTTATAAAATGTTATCTATTATTTTCTGAATGCCATAATTCAGAGCATTCCAATAATACCCAAGTTAGCTTTATACTGTGAACAGTGACAATAATGAAAGACTTATAGTCTTTAGTTATCTATTACAGTTACCGATCTACAAAGTTAACATTTATACGGGTTATTTTTATTGAGTAGTTTTCCGTTTATATATTTTAAGCTTCTTATACTTTTTAAGCATTTGTGGTTATTGACAAAAACCACAAACGGTGATAAAAATCCATTGTCTAACTATAATATTGTGTTTATATGTAAAGGTTACATTTTTATTGATCAGTCATTGTCAAAATAGGCACATATTCAACAAAATAGGCCTATATTCATGCAGCTGAACATAGTTTTCTCTTAAAACAGTAACAAGCAGCTTGCATCAAATAGGTTCCTAAATAAGTTCCAACTGGATGTATACTAGATTCTTTTATAGAAGCTAAGGTCATGTACTATACGACCTATGAAGCTATCTGAACTTATTAATTACATAATAAATTTATCATTGTACATAGGAAGGTAGGCAGGAATTTATCTATTTTTAGGTAAGTATATTTGATTCGCTACAAATTAAATATTCTTATTATTTAATAAGTTTGCATCACAAATGCTGTAAATTATACGTTTTGATGGTTTTCATTACAATACACTACTAACTATTGGGAATAAATTCGACAGAAAAGCGTTGTATTCATAGGCTAAGATGATTTCTGTTTTACAAGCTTTCTAAAAGCCCGAACATGAATTTTTTTATACTGGTATATGCAGGAGGAAACCATCTTACCATCTTAACGAATTCCGCTGCCGGCTTTGTTGATTTTTATAATTTAACAACAAAAGTATCACAACAATTCACCCACCCACAACGGCTTGCAAAATGAGAATTAGTGATGTGCACCTCCATGACCTCCGTCCACAGTGTCGATTAGATTAGTCGATTTTTGATAATGTAATAAATTATGTACTAATCGATATCGAACGAGTAGCTCTTTTTTATTTTATTATATTTATTATTAAGCGAAGTTAGCAATAGATAATACACCCCTAACATAACCTCTAGTTGGCATGGTTTTTTGAACATTTGAACTTCGAACAATTGCGAATCGATGACGGTATGTGTATGACAGAAATAAGGACAGCACTATTGACTGCGTTTAGTTTTTGCTTGTGAAACAGTAAAGAATAATTATTTTCCTACTTGCAAAAGCCACACATTCCCATACAGGCGCGTTTGCGGTTATACCGGTCGATCTATCGCAATGCTAGAATGAGAATATCATACTAGATGGTGTAAGAGTGAGCGAGTCGGGCTGTAATGCGCGGCACGGCGCATCCCGTCCGGGAAAACGCGTATGTTGAGAGGCTTGAATAATTATTTTCCTACTTGCAACACTTGACCAAATTGTCACTTGATTTTGACAATTTTAAACTGTCAAAAGATTTGTGAATTCTGTACTTATTTTGTAAATTCGATTTAAATAAGCTATTTTCCTTGAAAGAGACAATTGTTTCAATTTAAGGTATCAGTGCAGTTATATAAATTATCTTTTTACACTGGAGGTCTTGCAATCACAACCTTACATTGATAATCACTTGTGATGTAAGACGGTGTATTTTGCACGCTTTTACCTGTATTTTTGGCTTATTTGTTATAATTCTATCTACATATGATCTTTATTTAAGTTCTTGCTCAGTTTCTAACTGATTTTGGCGATGAATTTGTTGTAGATGCTGAAATTCAGTGGGAGTGTCATTTGGAGGTTAGGTACCAGATCAGCTTTACGGAGGTATTCGGGTGCCGAGTCCGCTGTGTTCAAAACGGACAAGCTGCCAGCCTCTAGAGGCTTGTCTGATAAAAATGCCATAGTTACTACGGAAGACGGTGACACTTCAGGTAAAAACTCAGGTGGGCAAAGTATCTTACTGAATGGTAGATTTGGTACTTTGTTGCTGAATTCGTTCTTTTTTAATATTAAATTACGCAATGGAATTTCAATAGCTAGCAAAACATGTAGTGTTACAACATCTACCAAAAAAAATATTATACTGTGATTGTTAGTCCATTTATAAACTAAACTAACCCAGATTCAAGTATACCTAATAAACCGTTGAAACATAGGTAATCTAAAGTCATAATTTATGAACAAATTGAATATATTTTAAAGCTGTAATTGTTCTTCATTAAAGTATAAGCTTGTTATTGAGATTCTTTGCAAACTACAAGTTGCAGTCATTGAAGGTTGCATGATAGTTTCAGCTCAGCTTTTGTGGAGGTATTTGTACCAGATACCTGGGAATAGACGAAATTCAAGGCGTTAGTGGTTATTTCTTGTCCTGTATTGTATTGGCAACACACCACTTAGGTTTAGCCTATCTAGATTGTAGACGTAATCATTTTATTTCAGCTATTTAGTTGTGGTGACTGCAATTTAGTATATGTACAGAGGCAGTCAGGAAATGTTTACTAGTTTTAAAATTTGATACCTTTTCACACTGTGCCCAATAAAGTTGATGTCATATCAACACACTTATTAGATGGCAACCTTATGAAACAGACATATGCACGCAATTGTAGACCTTAGGTGTTGTAAATATTATGTGACCGCCACTGTACCTACAAATCACTAGTTTTCCCATTATATCAGTAAATTCAATTTATCTAAATTATTTATTCAAATGTTTTAATATTCATTAATTACTTCAGTAATGATCATACATTGTTAAAAAGATAGGTATGGTACATTTCACACTTATAAAATCATTCATTTTGTGTAATAAATTCCTAAGAACTAGGTACTAGTAAAAGTATATATTTAAATCAAAATATGCAATTAATTTAATTAAATAGCATTATCACTTAACACAGGATTATTCTAATTATTCTTCACTTAGAAAGTTCAGATAATAGGGTATTTGACAAGTATCAAATATTAAATACATTTCATAAACATAACAAAATAGACATAAATTGATGATTAAATGTGAAAAGAGAATTAAAATCCGTTGAAAAATAAAAGCTACAGGCAATAAAAAAATCAGACGGTAGAAAAAGATGGCAATAGATAATTGTGACGTCACTGTTATGTAGCGCCATACAAGCAGATCCTTGGCTACACAATAAGGACTGTTTTGATAGAAAGGGACCGAGCATCCCCCCACTACTAACTTTGGCAATTAATATAGCTGATGATAGTTGAGATATTGATAAACGGATTTCAGATCCATCTTCAGGATGTCCATGTGAGATGATTGATGCAATAAAAAAAAATAGTCAAATACCCTATTATCTCACAGATAGAGAAAATAGTAGTGTAAGTTGCTAAGGTCAGTTACTTATACCACTTGTACTTCTATTTTTTTCTTCTTGATTATTTGTAATATACATACTCTTCTCTGATCACTACTTATACACACACTTATACTGGTCTTAAAAAAATATAAGTATGAGTTGGTTTTCAGTTGTAGAGCACATACAATTTAATTTTATTTAGTAAACTTATTATAAATAATTCAAACTAGATCTTATTATGACGTAGCCTAACGCAGTTATCCTTGAATTTTAAACTAAATAAAAAAGTTAAAATATTCCAGGTCTGGTAGCAGCAGCGTTCGCATCCCTCAGTGCTCCGGAGACAGAATTAAAGAAGCCGAGCCCAAAGTCGGTGAAGCAAAGCCGGAGTCAGCAGCTGGACAGCCAGATCCTGAAGGCCTCTGATGTGGACACTCTGCTGCACGTTGCTGAGAACTCAGTGGTGTCTAGGAGACATGCTTTGAAGGTATAACTATTTAAGCTTCTTGCATGAGATCTTTCTTAAAGGTAAGTCATGCCCTTAGTGCTTCACATATACTTTCTAAGTCTGTAACAATATTCTGTGTTTACAATAATAATAAAGAGTTAAACTAAACTAAGCTTTCATGGTTATTGTCAATAATATAGTCTACCCGTGACAATATATGTCATGGTGTCGAAATATCAGGAGCACTAAATAACCCCAAACCATGGTGAAGATCCCGTATCTATCTACTAAAGTAATGCATTGAAGGTATCTCTCAATGGACATTATACTGTAAAGTTGTAAACTGACCAGTAACCAAAGTTTACAGAAAACTGAAGCATCTTTAAAGATAAGTCTCCATTATGTGAAATGAACATATATTCTTTATTCTTCATTTCCACTGGTCACAGAAGGGATCTGTCCTCCGAGATACAGGAACTTCCTAGGTCGAAGGTCAGCGTATATTATAACTAAGTTGTTGCTCACTAATTTTATTTAGTTTAATATAACATATGCTTAAGTTCCTACTGGTGTATGGACTATGAATCCTTTGTAATCTAACCGCACAAATAAACATATTCTAATTCTTATTAAAAACTAAGGGATTGTAGTGTGAGGGTTAGTGAATTGTAATTTTTCTGTTGAATTTTTTTTGTTTTGCGAATTAAGTTACTACTAGTCACATTCTGTAACTTTATTTTGATCAAAATAAATTATCTTTTCTCAAAGATGCTAGGAAATATGCTTAATACATTCGAATTATGAGCCAGAGAAATACATACTGCCTGGCTTGAAGCCAAATAATTATATAAAAAACAAAATTTTGTACAAGCCTCGGCGGAAATAGTCATTTACAGCCTGGGAGCCTTAAAATGCTCCACGGCTGGAAATAGCTAATTTCCTGGCCTCTGCAGTAATATACTATTATCATTAATTTTAATGTTATAATTATATATATAATAAAATCTTCAGGATCCAAGTTTGATGCATACCCTTCTTCTAAGTCGTGTTCCTCATTGCTGAGGGTCGTGATCATTCTAAGGAATTAATGACATAGAACGATTCTCGTGGCAGATTTAATGGGGTGCTTTGTCATTGCCTTCCTCATTTCACACAGTGGTTATCTCAGTATGCAGGTTTCCTCATAATGTTTTCCTTCACTATCAGAGCAGTTGGTAAATGTACGTAAGTCTTTCGAAAAAACCGAAAATTTCATTGGTTCGTGGCATTGCCTGGTTTCGAACTCGGACCTCCCGCACGGGAGTCCGACGTCCTAGCCACGACGCCACCGACGCTTTTATATACATTTTCAATTTCCAGATGGTCTCCATCCTATCAGAATGGTCGACCAGCAACAAAGTGAAGCTAACTGACTTCGAGAAGGACCCTCGGTTCCTCAAGCTGTGCCGAATCCTGGCTCGGACCACCACCTCGCACGCCATGAGCTCGCTCACCATGGCCGAGGATCTGAGCACGGTGCTCGGCATCACTGGAGATGATGAGGCGGCCAGGCTCATTATGAATCTGTCTTTGCCGCAGATGATTAAGGTTGGTTGAATGGGAAAAAATCTTATGGCGAAAAGTGGGAACTGCCTGTCGGTGGTGCCTCTGTCTACCCCCTCGGGGATTATGGACATAAAATATCTATATATTTTGTGTTGTAGACATGAGTTTATGTATGTCTGGATGTATGAATGGGAATTATTGGGAATGTCGTCGGGAATGGGAGAGCGACGGTGGAGTAGTGGCTAAGACTTTCATGAGGGAGGCCCGCGTTAGAAATCATGCAATATCATGTGCTAATGTGATTTTCGGATCTTTTCGAATAATTATGTACGTTTGCCGACTACTCTAACAGTGAAGGGAAATATTGAAATTTTTTCATCAGACATGCATGTCTGATGAAAAAATTTTTACGAAGGCGTGTGGTTTTTTCTTGATAGATAGAAACACATGTCTTAGATAGATAGAAACACTTTACATAAAGTATTGTGTTTATCACGTTTTTTTAAATCTCAACTCGTGTTTCATAACTGGTTCTGAGACACTAAGTGGCGCATAATGAACTATGTACAGTACAAGCTTCGAATTATTCGAAGCTGGATCCATTCCGGTTCGGTTCCCCGCATCCAATCCCGAACCGTTTCAAGTGAGGGGAAAGAATGTGATTGATTGCAGCGAACCGAACTGGAGTTGGAACTGGACTCGTGAAGTCGAGACTTATTTGACACACTTGTCGTCCAGGTAATGAAAGCCCTGCACCAGAAGGGCAGACGAAGCACCCCTCTCCTGCGGGCCGTGGCCCACAATATCACCAAGCAAGCGGAGGTCATCGACCTCAAGAAGTCAGCTGATCTTCTGTTCTGTATGGCTTCATTGAACTTCCCTGATCCGGTACTACTGGATAGGTTGTGCAGGTAAATATTTATTGTATAAGCGCCCTATAATATAGGGTCCTATTTTATTAGCAGCAAATATTTCTAGGGTGTCATCTATAGGATGTCATCTATCGAGAAAAACGTCAAAATTGTTTGTTTGATAATTCTACAAATGAATGAATTATTGCTATTCTAATACTGAAATAAGAAGTATGAATGAAACCCGAGTTTCATTCTAAGCGACATGGAAGAGTTTATGCCACCAAAGCGCAAAATAATGGGGTTTATTTTTCTTTAGTATGGAATTTTTTTATACAAGTAACAGGGTTATTTTTTCGTGTAAAGTGGTACAAATGACCAGCTAATTCTAATTCCCCCCTCCAATTCTACTAAAAAAAGGACCTTATATATTAGAGGGTTTTCAATGTGCTGCTAACCTTGAGGACTTGCTGATGGTTTGCTTCATATTGCTTGGTGTTAGGATTACCTCAGTATTTGCCTGGGCTGGCATCTATGGAATCAGTTACCAAATATCTCTGCCTCGCTGGTAATTGATGAATCTACCGATGCACGGATGTTGAGTTTTGGATCCTTGTGATGAAAGTTTTGCAACGCTTATCTTATGACAGGGGGCCAGGGATAACCCCAGCGGCATTTCGACCCTCAGGGATCTTTTGTGCTCACCCCTTACCTTAGTCTCCTTCCTGTTCCTTAAAGATGCTTTGCATCAAAGACGCTATACAGCTTACAGGAGCCTATAGTCCTCTGGTTTCGGGTAGGCGACCCCCAGAAGACTCATACGCTTTCTAGCTAACGAGTCACATTCGCACAGCAAGTGTTCCATTGACTCAACGGTGTTTGCAACGCTAGTATGCTGCCGTCAAGACCACTGCTTTACTCAGCAGAGAACGAGACTTTTCTTGTTAAACAAAAGTCAAAACGTGCAACACCCGTAGCGCCAACAGGCTCGCTGCTGTGCCGCACGCTCTGCAGAAGACCACTAAGAGGATCCACGCCATGGGTCCACAAGTTTATAATAGGATCCCCGGGGATATTAAAAATGCTCCGAGCGAGTGGACTTTTAAAAAGAATTTAAAGAAATGGCTTGTCGAGCAATCCTACTATTCTTTCAATGAGTTTTTAGAGGTTAAATGTAACAATGAATAATTTAATTGACATAATAATATTATAATTGACATTGATAAATAATGTATTATTATCCTGTGTGTTATGTTCCTCCGGCAGTTTGTGTGTTGTATTTGTCTAAGTGTATACCTTGGTATACGCAGTGGAAGCATGCTGGGCGCATAACCTTTGTTATGGGGAGCCAGAAATTAAACGATGAATAGTCTTCAACGAGATGTAATTGGATTCGTATTGTAGGTGCGTACAAAAAGCAAAAAGGACGTCCATTGATTGTTGTTTTTTTTTAAGGCAAAGGGAACTGAGCCCATACAGCCATGTCTGATGTAAACAACTCTTGCAAGTCTTCATTAAAATGCTGGTGTGACACATTTCAATGCTATCTGGGAGAATCTTCCACGCTTCTGCACCATCCGAACCAAAGAAGAAGGCGTCCCGGACGCAGTATGGCTCTTCAAAATCCAGCCAAGTACGGATCGGGCTGCAGCGTCTTATTTGACTTTACTTCACTGTCCCACACATTAATCACATTTAGTAGACGTTCTTCGAATAAAAAACACAATTCTTACTTGAAAAGCACTACTGGAAAACAATTTGCAAAACAATGAAAAAAAGCTGGTGTGGACGCGACAAAAGCGCGGGAGAAACTCCGGACGTCCATTGAACAGATCGAAAAAAGGCACAGACAATACATAGAGTATAAGTTTTTTTTAAGGATTCGGTTACACTGCTCCAACAGGTATATGATGCATATTGTATGAGTGTATAGTACCTGCTTTTTGACGTGTAATGAATATTATTAATAAAATATGTCTATGTCTAAACTTGTACCGTTTCTTCCAGCGACGTCATAGAATGCCTGCCATCGAACGAGGACAAACCAGCCGTGGTGAACTCCATCCTAGTCTCCCTCGGACTCCTCAAGTACCGCCACGAACCGTGCCTGACCGCTCTGTGTGAGTGGACACACCGACACCGGGCTCTATGCCGCGCCAGCGACGTGAGCTCTGCCGTCGTGACACTAGCCACGTTGGACTACATACCGCCGCAGAGCGAGGCGCTGTTCCAGGTACCTCCTAGTGCTCTAGGGAGCTGCATATAAATGTCAGCGATTGTGTAATCTATTCGGGTTTTTTTTTTCGAA
The DNA here is from genome assembly GCA_947369225.1 of Hofmannophila pseudospretella. Classification (NCBI taxonomy): domain Eukaryota; kingdom Metazoa; phylum Arthropoda; class Insecta; order Lepidoptera; family Oecophoridae; genus Hofmannophila; species Hofmannophila pseudospretella. The sequence continues at coordinate 1,613,904 of OX376321.1, read as the reverse complement.
GCGACCTCGAAAATTTGACGGGGATCTGACGCGGATGGGTTAGATGACGGACGAGTTATTGAACTCTTCCTTCTAACCCATCAGTGTTGGATCCCAATGGAGGGTAGGGTGGGAGCGAGCGAAACGAGCTTTAAATTTCGGCGCTGATCCGAAGCGGCTGAGTTAGGTTAGAATGCTTATGCGGGAGCGAGCGAAGCGAGTTTGAAATCAGACATTGACAAACCTAACCCGGTCAGATTTAGGGTTCATATAAACCTTCATCATCATCAGCCTATTAATGTCCCCACTGTTGGGGCACAGACCTCCCCTTGTACAAGGGGGTACGGGCCATGATCCACCGAGTGGGTCCAGTGCTGATTGGTGGATTTCACACGCCTTCGGAAACTTTTAATTTACTCAGACATGCAGGTTTCCTCACGATGTTTTCCTTCACTGTGCTACCATGCGGCGCCTCTACACTGGCGCTGGTAGGGTGTTACACTAAAGTAGAACTTTTTTTTAGACGGACTAAATTACAGGTGCTAATGTCACTTTGTAAAAATAATGTTGCCATGTTTAATGTAATAGTGATGCGTTCAGTTCACTTGTGAATCAGTTCCCTTAGTTCACCCAAACAGTGAGCCAAAAAGATAAATTTAAATTATATATTGAAAGAAGAAGAAGATTGTGTTTTCCGTTGTGGTGCCACATATCTACGAGTGCTACACAGTATACAGTTAGGTTTATATAGCCGTTTCCTCTTGTAGGCAGCGATAGCCCTCAAGGAGGAGGAGATGGTGAAACCGTCAGCGTGGCTGGACCTGGTGTTCTCCCTGCTGACCCTCGACCTGGTGGAGACGAGGCACCTCGCCTCCACGCTACGGCCAGAGTTCATCGACAAACTGCTCTCTTCCGGAGGTGACGTATGGAGCGCTTATTACATTTGGCTGAATTCAGTTTACGAATTTTCGATCGATCGAAGAAGGGGTTGTAGGAGGGCACCCGGTTGAGTGTCCTCACTATCAGTTGAGGTCGTTGATTAAATCTCAGCAACACAATTTAAATTGGAATTTATTAACGCGAATTTAGATTTACATATATTACAAATTAAATAGAAACAAACTGAATTAAATTAACATAAATGATAAATAAGTTGAAACAATAAAATATACGTTAGAATTTGACACAGTAATAATGAGCGCGTGCTATTCATTCGGCGGTAGGCGTAGTGAATGACGACGCGATGAGGGAGAAGCGCGGGGCGCGCGGAGGGTCCGCGCATGCGCAATGCCGCCGCACGACGTGTTGCGGTGTCGTAGTGTGCGGCGTTCGTCTCAAGCGCATAACAATAGATCACCTGAGAAAAGGCGGCGGTGCAAGCTCATAGACGTGAGCGAAATTAGTCGCTTGTCGAGACGCCTTAGAGTTTTAAAGTTTGACGTGTATGTCTGTTTGTCTGTGGCGTCATATCAATAACCGATGATCCGATTTGGACCATGTTTTTAGGGTTCCAAAATGGTAAAAAAGGAACCTTTATGGTGAGACTTCTCTTATCTAATGTATGAGTTTATAAATTGGCAAAAATTTGCAAATTTGTAGAACTTGCTTGTCCGCATCAATCCTATGTAAAAGAAGTTTGGAATTAATTTTACTTTTATTGAAACTGGTATCCGAAATGGGTGGGCAAAAACTGTGCGAATAAACTGCTCCCTTATCTCCGAATTTTGCAGAACAAAAAGGTACGAAATTGTACGAAAGATAGTAATAATAAGCAAGAGGTATGAGTGCTACACAAGTCGCGAGAAACAGCTGACTGTAGCGGGGTGAGGAACGGGGTGAGGCGCATCGATGTGCGCGCGCGCCGGTCCGCCGCCCGCTGCATGGTATTGTATGCAGAAACAGGTTGTGACGTATTAAGTGGTTTTAAGTGTTTCCGTACCACCAATCCGTCATATTCAGTTTGACGTATGATGACGGACGTGTGTGTTTGGATTATTGTAACTCCACAATCCTAAAAAGCTAAAACATTGTCACTACATGAGAAGAGCTCAAGGGCTTAGACAAATAGGCCCCCTTTTAGCGCGCCCCGCCCTCTGATCTGAATCTGATTATAAAAGAATTCTCTCCCTTTCTCCCTCAGAGATCCCGATCCCCTCCCGTCGCAAGCTGATGGTAATCGACGCGTATGTCTCCCTCACCTCGCCCCGCGCCCCGCGGCTGCCCGTCGACGTGTCGGTGGGCGTGCCCTTGCTCTACACCAAGGAGAAGGCCCTCTATGTTCAGAGCATCATGGACACATTCAAGAGTCTCGTGTCGGCCGACAAGTTCCTGAAGAGGGACTGTAACTCTGGCATGGGCTTTCTGTATGGTGAGTTTTGTGTTCACTTGGGTTACTAGGTAAGTAAAGTAAGCAGACAGGGTTGAACCATCGCTCACTAGTCCCAGTGATAGGTTGGAGCAACTGCTCACCCTATCCCTCCAGATACTCGTCAAACCTCGTTGGAGGTTGTCCCCCAGGGAGTGGTTACTCCCCGAGATTCCGCCCTGGAAAGTGGCTCGCCTCAACCCCGCACCTGGCATGAAAAGGGTACGGATGACCCAGTAGTGGATTTATGAATTATAATAATTTTATTTCATACTACAATTTGAAATATACTTGTCAAAAATATAATTCTTATTTGTAGAATGATCGTCAGATAAATTAATTTAAAATAAAATAATGTAATAAACATTGAAAATAAATTGGTAGGTAACTACGTAACTACCTATAATACCAATAATTATTGTTAATGAATTATGGAGATTATTTTAATGTCAGGTAAATACATAATTGAGAGCGTCGGCGGCGTCGTGGCTAGGACGTCGGACTCCCGTGCGGGAGGTCCGGGTTCGAAACCATGCAATGTCATGTCCCAATGAGTTTTCGGTTTTTCGAACTCGCTTATAGGAATATAGGGACTGACAGATGTAAGGCGTAATAAAAGTAATAACGAACAATTGCGTACTAGTAATAAAATGCGATCGATTGACGCCGAAATATCAAAGTAAACAAACACGGGAGAACGGAAGATGACACCAAAAGACGAACTCGCCCGTTAGTCTAACATATACACAGTTCAGTATTTAAATATTCTAATGCAGCGTCGGTGGCGCCGTGGCTAGGACGTTGGATGCGGGAGGTCCGGGTTCGAAACCATGCAATGTCATGTCCCAATGAGTTTTCGGATTTTTCGAAAGACGTACGTACATTTACCGACTGCTCTGACGGTGAAGGAAAACATCGTGAGGAAATCTTGCACATTGCGATAACCAGTGTGTAAAATGGGGAAGGCAATGGCAAACCACCCCATTAATTCTGCCAAGAGAGTCGTTCTATGTGATTAATTTCTTAGAATGATCACGACCCTTAACATCAAGGAATACGATTAAGAAAAAGAAATAAATATGTAATAAAGATGTTAAATTCATGTTAGTTGAAATTCATGTTAGTTGACATTCATGTTAGTTGAAATTCATGTTAGTTGAAATTCATGTTAGTTGAAATTCATGTTAGTTGAAATTCATGTTAGTTGAAATTCATGTTAGTTGAAATTCATGTTAGTTGAAATTCATGTTAGTTGAAATTCATGTTAGTTGAAATTTTGTTACAGGACCACTTTGATGTGATACCTTTTGGTATACGAAATTAACAAGTAATAATTTTACGATAGAGTATTGTAATTCACAGATGCAGAATTTGCAGTAGATGCAAAATGCCACCCAGTGCCTTTAGAGAAAGCAGAGAACAATAAAAGGTACTTTTTTTAATTTTTGTTTTATTGACTACTAAACCCGCATTTGACCTCGATCTCGCCTGATGGTGAGCGACGATGAGGTCGACGATGGAGCATGCGGGTCCAGTAAATGCCTATTCACTCTGGCCTTGAAGATCCCAAGGTAGGTTTCGGGAAATACAGACAGCAGGCTGTTCCATTCCTTAGCCGTTCGCATAATGAACGAAGAAGCAAATCGCATCGTACGAGCAGATGGGATATCAACAACACTACTTGTTATATACGCCTTTTATTGTTGGAATAAAACTTATACTAGTGTTATATTCAGGATTATAGGTTCTACTCCACTTACCAGTCATGTCACATTATTTTCCATACTAACTAAAATTGCACCCAGTATTAAAAAATGTAGTTTTAGAAAAATAGTTAGTTTTAGGGCTCTGGGTTCCAGCCCTTTTGAGCCAAGTAGAATATTGTCAGACTAGTGTGGCAAGGGCCAAATTGTCGCTACGAGTGTTATTTCGCAATTCAAATCTTAGACGACTTTGTTACACCTGCTCAAAACGACTTATTTGTCGACTAAAAACTGCGGGAAGTGCGACATTCCCGCACACAGTGTAGTAATAATTCACGATCACTCATTCACGATCGGAAGTTCTCAACACAAATGCAATAGGGTAGTTTCCAAATATCAAATATTAAAAGGATTTCTTAAAAATTAACAATTTAGTCATAAATTGATGGTAAAATGTGAAAATATAATTAAAATTCGTTGAAAAGTAAAATAGCTACAGGCAATCAAAATCAGAACGGTAGAAAGAAACGGCAATAAGTTTTATGACGTAACTGTTCTCTAGCGCCATACAAGCAGGTCCTGGCTGCATATAAAGGACTGTTTTGCTAGAAAGGGACAGAACATCTGTCCAATACTAACTTTAACCATTAATATCTCTGATGTTAGTTGAGATATAGAAAAACTAATTTTAGATCCTTCTTTAGTATGTCCTTGTAAGTTGAATGATGCAATAAAAAAAAAGGTCAATACCGCATTGTTTCAGCGTGTTCAGGATAGCAGTGCTGGGTCTGGATTACCACGACATGACGCGGAAGGCTGTGGAGCCACTGGGGGTCAATCAGCTGTACACGCGGCTATTGAAGCTCAAGGTAACTCTCAGGGGCAGATTATTTAGCCTCGGACTACACGGTACCGGTTCGGTATGCTGCATCCAGTAACGAAGCGCTGGCTTTAAATGGGAGGGCGGAACACGTGATTGACTGCAGCGAACCGAACCGGGGCTGGGACCGGACACGTGTAATTCGGATCTTAGGGGGGGCAAGAGTTAGGCTGAGACTCCACGGGTCCGTCGGACGCGGTACAGTTCGGTTCGTTTCAACCAATTGGAAAGATAAAAAGAAAGATAAACACATTATTGCCACAAAAAAATACATACGAGTATTTAGTTAACTCGATAATACTTAAATTACACAATATGCGCTTCTCCCCATACTTGAAATTAACGCGCTGTGATTGGATGCAGCGAACCGAACCGCAGCAGGAACCGGACTCGTGGAGTCACAGTCTACATGAGTTCGGAAGATACATACATACATAACTTCATGCTATATCCCTTGCAGCGTAGGATCGGAAGATAGTAAAATAGCCAACGGCGATTTCAATTTCCCTATCGCCACATGGTAAGCGTGTCGTATGAGAGTAACCTTCCTGGTGGTAGGATCCCTTCAGGGTAAAGTCTGTCGTCAAATATCTTCGCTTCGTCGTCGATGTGTTCCGGCACTGTTTATAGAAGAGCCAGTACTTACTAACCCCGTGTGCTCCATCTTCGGCCTCCTCGTCACTTACCACCAGGTGAGATTGAGGTCAAACACAGGCTTAATTAAAAAGAAGAAGCTATTTTATTTATTACATACATACATAACTTTACGCTATATCCCTTGCGGGATAGGCAGAGAGAATGGAGCGCCCCGAATCTCTGTCTTGGCATGCCTCTCTTGGTATTCCTTTATAGTCATTCGTCGTTTCACGAATGCTCGCCGTTGGTGCCGTAGTTTTATTTATTCAACATCATCGTCATCAGCCTATTAATGTCCCCACTGTTGGGGCACAAGCCTCCCCTTGCACAAGGGGGTACGGGCCATGATCCACCGAGCGGGACCAGTGCTGATTGGTGGATTTCACACGCCTTCGAAAAACTCATTGGTACATGGCTTGGTTTCGAACCTGGACCTCCCGCTTGGGAGTCCGGCGTCCTAGCCACTAGACCACCGACGCTTTTATTTATTATTTTAACTTTTTTTTCAGGGCTTCAAAGTACTTCAGGTACCCTACACGGAGTTCAACCCGAAAGACAAACTCGTAACCCGAGTGCAGTACATCGAGAAGCGACTGAAAGAGATCGTCAGCGATAAGTCCGCCCCGTCGTAGGCGACGTAGCGGCTAGGTAATTGTGTAAAAACTTGTACAAAATGATTTCTGTCTTTCGTTGGGGGACATATGATAATGTTTGTGAGGTATTATTTTTGGTAATTGTACATATAATATAAAATACTTTTAGAGATTTTAGCGATGTACAGTAACCGAATGTATAGTCGCCGAAGAAAGTTGTCCATAATAAATTATAAAAAGTGGTGAATTAATTTCCCCGAGCAGGATTGAAACCTGCGACCTCCGTGGCAGTATACCAGTATGGCTAAAAGTTTAATAAACAAGAAAGTTGCCCATAATAAATTAGAAAAAGTGGTGAAAAAAATTCACTGAGCAGGATTTAAACCTGTGACCTCCGTGACAGTATACCAGTATGGCTAAAAGTTTAATAAACAAGACAGTTGCCCATAATAAATTAGAAAAAGTGGTGAAAAAAATTCACTGAGCAGGATTTAAACCTGCGACCTCCGTGACAGTATACCAGTATGGCTAAAAGTTTAATAAACAAGACAGTTGCCCATAATAAATTAGAAAAAGTGGTGAAAAAAATTCACTGAGCAGGATTTAAACCTGTGACCTCCGTGACAGTATACCAGTATGGCTAAAAGTTTAATAAACAAGACAGTTGCCCATAATAAATTAGAAAAAGTGGTGAAAAAAATTCACTGAGCAGGATTTAAACCTGCGACCTCCGTGACAGTATACCAGTATGGCTAAAAGTTTAATAAACAAGACAGTTGCCCATAATAAATTAGAAAAAGTGGTGAATTAATTTCCCCGAGCAGGATTTAAACCTGCGACCTCCGTGGCAGTATACCAGTATGGCTAAAAGTTTAATAAACAAGACAGTTGCCCATAATAAATTATAAAAAGTGGTGAATTAATTCCCCCGAGCAGGATTTAAACCTGCGACCTCCGTGGCAGTATACCAGTATGGCTAAAAGTTTAATAAACAAGACAGTTGCCCATAATAAATTAGAAAAAGTGGTGAATTAATTTCCCCGAGCAGGATTTAAACCTGCGACCTCCGTGGCAGTATACCAGTATGGCTAAAAGTTTAATAAACAAGAAAGTTGCCCATAATAAATTATAAAAAGTGGTGAATTAATTTCCTGAGCAGGATTTAAACCTGCGACCTCCGTGGCAGTTTACCAGTATGGCTAAAAGTTTAATAAACAAGAAAGTTGCCCATAATAAATTAGAAAAAGTGGTGAAAAATATTCCCTGAGCATGATTTAAACCTGCGACCTCCGTGGCAGTATACCAGTATGGCTAAAAGTTTAATAAACAAGAAAGTTGCCCATAATAAATTATAAAAAGTGGTGAAAAATATTCCCTGAGCATGATTTAAACCTGCGACCTCCGTGGCAGTATACCAGTATGGCTAAAAGTTTAATAAACAAGACAGTTGCCCATAATAAATTATAAAAAGTGGTGAATTAATTCCCCCGAGCAGGATTTAAACCTGCGACCTCCGTGGCAGTATACCAGTATGGCTAAAAGTTTAATAAACAAGAAAGTTGCCCATAATAAATTATAAAAAGTGGTGAATTAATTCCCCCGAGCAGGATTTAAACCTGCGACCTCCGTGGCAGTTTACCAGTATGGCTAAAAGTTTAATAAACAAGACAGTTGCCCATAATAAATTAGAAAAAGTGGTAAAAAAAATTCACTGAGCATGATTTAAACCTGCGACGTCCGTGACAGTATACCAGTATGGCTAAAAGTTTAATAAACAAGACAGTTGCCCATAATAAATTATAAAAAGTGGTGAATTAATTTCCCCGAGCAGGATTTAAACCTGCGACCTCCGTGGCAGTATACCAGTATGGCTAAAAGTTTAATAAACAAGAAAGTTGCCCATAATAAATTATAAAAAGTGGTGAATTAATTTCCCCGAGCAGGATTTAAACCTGCGACCTCCGTGGCAGTTTACCAGTATGGCTAAAAGTTTAATAAACAAGACAGTTGCCCATAATAAATTATAAAAAGTGGTGAATTAATTCCCCCGAGCAGGATTTAAACCTGCGACCTCCGTGGCAGTATACCAGTATGGCTAAAAGTTTAATAAACAAGAAAGTTGCCCATAATAAATTATAAAAAGTGGTGAATTAATTTCCCCGAGCAGGATTTAAACCTGCGACCTCCGTGGCAGTTTACCAGTATGGCTAAAAGTTTAATAAACAAGAAAGTTGCCCATAATAAATTATAAAAAGTGGTGAATTAATTTCCCCGAGCAGGATTTAAACCTGCGACCTCCGTGGCAGTTTACCAGTATGGCTAAAAGTTTAATAAACAAGACAGTTGCCCATAATAAATTATAAAAAGTGGTGAATTAATTCCCCCGAGCAGGATTTAAACCTGCGACCTCCGTGGCAGTATACCAGTATGGCTAAAAGTTTAATAAACAAGAAAGTTGCCCATAATAAATTATAAAAAGTGGTGAATTAATTTCCCCGAGCAGGATTTAAACCTGCGACCTCCGTGGCAGTATACCAGTATGGCTAAAAGTTTAATAAACAAGACAGTTGCCCATAATAAATTATAAAAAGTGGTGAATTAATTCCCCCGAGCAGGATTTAAACCTGCGACCTCCGTGGCAGTATACCAGTATGGCTAAAAGTTTAATAAACAAGAAAGTTGCCCATAATAAATTATAAAAAGTGGTGAATTAATTTCCCCGAGCAGGATTTAAACCTGCGACCTCCGTGGCAGTTTACCAGTATGGCTAAAAGTTTAATAAACAAGACAGTTGCCCATAATAAATTAGAAAAAGTGGTAAAAAAAATTCACTGAGCAGGATTTAAACCTGCGACGTCCGTGACAGTATACCAGTATGGCTAAAAGTTTAATAAATAAGACAGTTGCCCATAATAAATTAGAAAAAGTGGGGATTTTTTTTCTGCGAGCAAGATTTACACCTGCGGCCTTGTCTTTCCGTGGCAGTGTGCCTAGCACACTAAATGCTTCATAACCAAGAAAGTTGCCCGTGCCCATGTCTGGGCTATATTTTTTTAAACTACTTAGGAAGATGACAATATAGGTATGTCGTTCTTTTCCCTTTGTAGGGTAAAGGGAATATTTTTACCACCATCATTTTCGGCAACCATGGCAACGAGTCGCCGAATTAATATTTAGCATTGTTAGTTGGCATAGTTAGTTTTCCATCTCCAGATACTTATGCCTTCATCATCAGCAGCCTATTAATGTCCCTACTGTTGAGACGCAGGCCTCCCCTTGCACAAAGGGGTACGGGCCATGATCCACCGAGCGGGCTCAGTGCTGATTGGTGAATTTCACACGCCTAGGCGCCTTTGAAATTTTTTCCTCACGATGTTTTCCTTCACCGTTCTAACAGTCGGTAAATGTACATAAGTCTTCGAAAAAATCCGAAATTCTCATTGGTACATGACACGGTTTCGAACCCGGACCTCCCGCATGGGAGACCGGTGTCCTAGCCACTAGGCCACCGACGCTTCTTATGCCTTATATAGAGTTAAAATAAAATAAAACTAGGTATGCCAATTACGTTCCAAGCCCTTAGGGTATTTATTTGAACTGAATTACTTGCACGTGAAAGGAAAAAGGGAAACTTTATGCAAAAGGGAACCGACGACAAGATTTATCTAACTCATTCCGATCACAGAAAAACCTGACACTATTGTCAAAGTATATCGGATCTACACAAGTAGATTTCAAAAATGGCGATTTTAAACCAAGTAATTTAAGTTAGTGAATTGTAGATGTGCTCAGCACTATTTAGAGCATCGTAAATAGTGTTCCATTAGAATAAATCGGGAAATTTTTAATTTCAACGATGATGTGCCTTTTTATAATCCTAACCAGGAGCCCTCACCATATTGCTGAATTAAATGGTACTAGGTTTTTTTTGGAAGCAAGAGAAGCGTTCCAAGACATTTGTAACGCTCTGTTCTCTCTGCCTATCCCGCAAGGGACCTAGCATGAACATATGTATTAGATTATAATACTACCAATGGCACCTTCTTGACAGGGTTTTTTAGTTCCTGGTGAGAGTATACCACGTTTTTATTCTTCTGTGTTTGTTTGTCCGAGTCAAATCTTGTGAACACATTTTTACCCATTTCGGGAAGATCGATTGACTTCAAAGTGCACGTACTTAGTTCCGGTGTACAATAATTTGGTGTCTATGACCTGATGATGGAGCCAGGAGTGTCAGTACCCATAGGAACTCGTCGACCGTAAACTACGGTACGATTGTGTTTGGGTTCGTTTGACTTGTAATGAAATGAAATTAATGAATGAAAATGAAATGAACTTGTATTTCGGTAAGAGATGGCGTCTAGGGTTTGAAGATGGAATCGGAAGATAGTCAACCGGCGTTATACTTCATGATGGTTTACCATAATTTCTTTTAATAATATAAGATAGACAATTATAATAAGGATTTAAATAGTGTAGAAATAATTATATTAATTTATTTTCAAAAAACAACGGCTTTTGTATTGACTTTCCTTAAGAATCCTGGTCATATGCACCAAATTGTAATTGCGTCCATTTCGTTCGTGTATTGAACAGCTCTTTTTTATTTCTTTCACTGTAATATGTATTGTACTGTCTTAGATAATCCAGATATTTATTTATCAATTCAGGCTGAGCCGTCAAGGTTTTTAAATTTGTAATTTGATTCAATGTGGGTAGCTCCTTATCACCAGGTTATGCGTTTTATCTGAGTAATATGCTACATACATACTAATATAAAAATTCAGAAATATATCACTAGGATTTGTATGGATTCATCACCAGCACTGCTTCTAATAACATTTCTTTCGCTATCAGTAAAATAAGTTGTAACTAGGGATGTTACGGAGCTTCGATTCCGACTCCGAAAGGTCGGAACTTCCGATTGATTTTACACCTCCGACTCCGGCTCCGATAATTTTGAATTGGAGGTTATACCGAAGATTTGTGAGCAAACATATTCAAATATCAATATTTTATTAAATAGTGTCACACTACTATCTAAAGGAACATGTTTCATTGCCGCAAACGTCATCATAAAAAAATAGCCAGTTCAGCTATAAAAATTCTCTTCTACCTCCGCCTCCGACTCCGATAAATCAAATTTAAAACCTTCGGTTTCGACTACGGTTCCTGTAAAACCACCTCCGTAACATCCCTAGTCGAGTCGTCGTTATAACTTCTTTTTCCCCATCGTCCATACATTTGACAGTAACTACAGACAAATTAGAGACACGGTTTCAAACGAGACGAGTTAAAAACGCTAGCCGTTAATAGTCGTATTTGGGCTCGTTGCGAACTTCTCTGGGTGAGAAAATTTTACCCAAAAGCGTAGTAATTTTTAATTATGTTAGCTTATTTCTATTGGGCACATCTATGTAACATAACAATACACAGGTATGTTAAATTGTTTTTATGTAATTTATGTTATACTAGCCTTCTTTGTTAGGTAGGTACTTGGTATTTTGTGGAAAGAGAATATGCAATGTGAAAATGTACATGGGAATGTGTATAGAGTGATTGTTAATATTATTTAAAATAAATGACAACAGTTTAAACATTAATTTTATTTACAATACTCAGTGAGTTCTTTTGTTATATGTATATAAGCGTATTATATCCGTTTCTTCTCTACTGCCTTGCGGACGAATCTGTGAAAATAACACAATCTCATAAATAGACATAGAAGTTGTCGGGGCAAAATTGTCATATTTCTAGTGATAGCATTATCGATAAATGCATACTTATCGATAATTACAATGTTCCATATTGCAACAACGTGACTCATAATTTCTCGCTGAAATGTTTTAAATAAACATTATTAGTGGATAAGTATTTTTTAATTCGGAATTTTGGGGTTGGGTGGGTAAACTTTTTGGTTTTAAATATTTATGGAATTATGAATAGTCGGCATTTCTTATTATTTTAAATACGAATATTTTGGGCTAAGACATTTTGATTTTGGACATTGTGATATGTACCTACCCAATAAATAGCAGTGATATATCGATATCTAGATAAGTCGATAAAAAACAGCATTCATTCCCTAGCAAATGTCAGATCGTGCCCCGACAACTTCTATGTCTACTCATAAAGTGTCATGTTTAGAGCTAGAAGTTGTCGGGGCACGATCTAAAATTTGTTAGGCATTGAATGCTGTTTTTATCGACTTTTCTAGATATCGATGTTGTAGCACTGCTGTTTAATGTGTAGGTACATATCACAATGTCCAAAATAAAAATGTCGTGATTTAAAATGTCTTAGCCCAAAATATTCGTATTTAAAATAATAAATGCCGACTATTCAAAATACCAAAAATATTTAAAACCGAACAGTTGAATTACTCAACCCCAAAATTATGTATTACTTATCCCCAAATAATGTTAATTTAAAATATTTCAGTGAGAAAATAAAAACCACTCGGGTAATTGTATTTTTAATGGTTTATCCACGAATGACTCTTGAACTTGAACCACTAACTGCTATAAGAGTCACGTTGTTGCAATATGGAACATTGTAATTATCGATAAGTATGCATTTATCGATAATGCTATCACTATAAATATGACAATCCTGCCCCGACAACTTCTATGTCTATTTATGATAATCATGATAAGAGTCTTTACATAAGCTCGCCACCGTTTTGTCCACCAAATTATACGGCGAAAAGTGGGAACTACCTCGATGAAGGTGGTTCCTCTGTCTACCCCCTCGGGGATTATGGACGTGAGAGTTATGGTTACGGTCATGATAATGAAGAGAGCCTGTTCAAAATGTTATATGTACATAGAAACGTTTTTCTGTGCTCTATACTCTATACTTTAAATTCTACCAGTTTCCAGTCTTTTTGTTCAAAACGCTTTCTTTCCTAGAAAACGCTTTCTATTCAAGATGCAACCGGATTGTAATTAATGCTCTATTAGTTATTGTCGATTGCTGAATATTTTGAAAAAAGTGTAAATAAGCTGAGTTGAGGCCCTTTTCACAACAACAGCAGACCATCAGACATGATTTCAATATGTTTACCTTTGACTACATAATTATTTTATCATAATTATAACTGTTTCGGTCATTGCTGTGTGTGAAATAAACGTATTACTTACTTACTTACTTAAATATGTATAATCTTAGAACTGGCCCTTTTAGTTTTTAAAATTTAGGAATTTTACTATGGTGGTGTTTGAAGTGATTCCACCACCAGTGATACCCCATCTGGTTCCTTTTCAACTGAACTGTTTATCACTAGACTGCAACAATAATCTTAACCAAACATAACATATTTTTAAAAAAGATCTTGCTCGTGACATGTTGATGGAAATGAATATGTTGATGTAAAATTTGTACGACAATAGGACATAAAACGCAAAGCGTTGCGTAGATGGAGCCACGAGCACACTCCGTAAACAGAAAAGCAAAAAGAAACGCCATTTTTGAAGATATCACACATTTATCGTTATTTGGATTAATTTAATTTCTCAAAGCTATAGTAAAATTGTGATGATATCATGGCATCATATGGCCATTTCAAAATAGCAGACCTAAAAAAATCTGTTAAAACAGCGTGGCGCGAGTCTGAAGGAATTTGATGGAAAGGTGCGATTCTACATGTTGATATTTGGCTTTATGTGATAATTTAAAGTTTATTAAACTAAAATCTTGTAAATTCATCCAATATTAATCAAAATAATCATTATTTATTTATCAAATTATTGTCATTGAAAGCAATAAATTTAGGTTATGTTATGTTTAGAACAAAATCATCTTTAAGTCGTATTTTCAAGGTTTTTTGTAACTGTGCTAGTGGCGCCTCTAGTGGTAAAACATTGCAGGATTATCTCCTATTCAGATTGCCACTTGACTTTTGATTTGTAATAGCGTGTCACTTACGTGGTTACATTAGTGACGAAGTTCGAGACCGTGCGGAAGATGTCAGTAAACATGTTGACGATGTAGGGAGTGCTCCAGATGGTGGAGGGCGGCGGGCTGTACACCTGCTGCCACTTGACTGACTGTAGACTGCGGAAGTTGTGCCCGCCCTTCCCCACTTTGCCGAATATTCGGTACTGGGGATGGATGGAGTTCGGTTTTAGTTAGGGATGGTGGTACATCGTCAGTGTGCGTGAGCGTCGGTGGTCTAGTGGCTAGGACGCCGGACTCCCATGCGGGAGGTCCGGGTTCGAAACCATGCAATTCCATGTACCAATGAGTTTTTCCGATTTTTTCGAAGACTTACGTACATTTACCGACTGCTCTAACGGTGAAGGAAAACATCGTGAGGAAACCTCCATCAATCAGCACTGGGCCCGCTCGGTGGATCATGTCCCGTACCCCCTTGTACAAGGGGAGGCGTGTGCCCCAACAGTGGGGACATTAATAGGCTGATCATGATGATGGTGGTGGTACATGTAGCCAGAGAGAGTGAGAACAAAAGATTCGCCGAGGGTCGGAAGTGCCGCTGGGGTTATCCCCGGTCCCATATCATGAAACCAGAAGAATTAACATACGGGGCTGGAAGGTATTTTGGCCTTAAACCCTTATAAAGGGTTTTTTGGTCGACGCATTTAAAGTTTCTTCTGAATTTGCAACTTGTAAACTATTGATTGTTGCGAAGATTTACTTATTGTTCGATGGAAAAGTATAAGCCTGTAATTCTTTCTTCTTTTCCCTTCTTTTTCCTTTATCTTACTCCCACTAATCACGAATTGTGAGTCATTAAAAAAAATTAGGGGTCTTTGGATTTCAGAGCCGGATTTCGTACTGTACAGTCGGCCTCTAGCTAAAGTACACCACCTGTCAAAATTCTACAATTCAAATATGAAGTCTATGGTGAACGCTTAAGGTTCATTTCAGGTTGTAGAAATTGGACAGATGATACCTATACATAAGCTAGTAGCCGACTATACACATGCTGGGTTGAATGCAGCAAGCATTCAGCAAGCAAGCATCTGTTTCTACTGCCTGTGTCCGTTTTTACTGGCCTACTTACTGATTGATGGAGAATCCGTATTAAAACTAATATCACCAATACGATTATCAGTAGAAAGAAAGAAAAAAAACCATTTATTTAACATTGCATTATGCATACAGTAGGTATTATAATATACCTGTGCATCAGATATCAATATGGGCGTGTCGAAGATGATCCAGATAACCACCTCGTTGCACTCCGGCGACGTCAGTGAGCCCGCGTAGGTGTAGTACGAGCCTAAGTTCCGACTTAGCAGCTTCCTGCAACGTAACATTGTTTTTCTACTCCCATTTCGTAATTTGTTCATTATGAAACCACAATCAACATAAAGAGGTTCATTGTCATGGTCGTGTGAAAATAGTGTTTTAATGAAATAATAATTATTTGTTGTTTTATGGCACTGCATACAAGAACTCTTTCGTATTTAATGCACTACATTTCACTGGCCAACATTTTACTAAGGCTCGCGCTTGAGCAAAAATGTAACCCTGAGTTAACTCGCGAATCGTCTATTCTTTTTATACAAAATTTACATCGGGTTAGAGTTAATCCGGGGGTTATCTCTTCGCGCAAGACACGCCTAAGCAGACAAGACTTTATATCCATAAATTGTCTGTCTATACGTATTTGTACGAGACGTCATCCTTACATATGTGTATCTCGTAGACTTACACTTACGTAGAATCGAGCAGCACGCCGCTGATCCTAGCGCCGGTGGACTGCAGCCGCATCACTTGCTGCATGAAATCCTGCGTGGCTTCGAAGTTCGCGTCGTCCAGATCTGCTGCCACCTGCAGAATGCAGCGGCTTCAAACTTACAACTTCAAAGAAGAATCGGCACTTTAGTATGGCAGCTTCTTCTAGGGCTAGCAAAAAGTCCCTTCCTTCGATATCCGCCATTTTTTTCGATATTTATCTACTGTTATATTTATATCACTCTATGAGAATTGGCCTCCTGGTCAGATGGAAAGATCGAAGTTTCGTGATGGGGCAGAGGGAGGCGAGGGGCAGTTTCTGAGTCTGGTTGGTGGTAACACTGGAAGTAACTTACATTAGAGAACACTGACACGATGGCCAGGCCGTCCCTCTCGTTGAGAGCCTGCTGCACCGTGAGGTCCGACCGCACGTGGACGAAGTGCACCTCCAGAGGGTATCTGCAGGCATCAACTGGGTCATTTGAAATGACTTTGGTGTCATTTGGTGTTTGTGTCCTAAAGTGCAGGATCGTCTGTGGTGGTACCACCCTCTTATCTATTTCTACCGTGAAGCAGAAATGCTTGCATCTCTGTTTCGGTTTGAAGGGTAAGAGAGCCAGCGTAATTTCTGGCACATGAGGCAATCCATCTTAGTCCTCGCGGTTAACGGCGCATCAAAAACCCTCTAATATTAATACAATGAGGTGAGATGTATATGCGACTTACCATCATGCGGCCCGATTGCTCGTTTGCTCTCCTTATTTAATTAAAAAAAGTCAGATGATTGGCAGTTAAGTCATGGTATATAAAGTGAAATCAACACCCAGGCAAAGTCGGATCGGGAGTGGGTATTTCACGAAATTGGACTTTTTAATTTCATCAACGTATTCATTTTTAGTATTTTTTTGTTGCCTTTATCCTAATTCGATATATCCCGTTTTTAGTTGTTAGGCAACATTAAATACTGGTCAATTGACTAACAATGGCACCAATTGTATAGGTAATCTAAAATATAACATAGATACAAGCAGCGGCGGTTCCAGAAAAAATTGGGGGCGAAGATTGTTATCCCCATCGAAGACATAACTGCCAAACAAGCGGGCCCACACCCCTCCCCTCCCGCACCGCGCAGCTAAGGCGTCGTCCCAGTTAAACGGTAGGCCTATAACCTACTTGTGTCCGTTGATGGCGTGCTCCGAGACCCAGTGGAAGTGCAGCTGTTCCAACCGGTAGTCGTGCTTCAGGGGCCCGCCGGTGAGCACCGGGTGCATGCCCTTCTCGCCTTCCGTGCTGAATTGTACTGCAAACGCCATAAACCAAAGTATACCAGTAAAACCCCTGTAATAAGGATGACTCAAATCTGTTTTGGCACGCCTTGACGCCTCTTTCATTTCGTCTACAGTCATTCTTCGTCTAAAGCATGCTCGCCATTCTTGGAAGGAGATTTATATTAGAACTAAGACTCAAGTTAACCATATCTCAAATTATTATTAGATACTGGTTTTACTTCATAATTATCGCGGAGGTTTCTCCGACATTCTACTCGGTCTACTTCGGAGACTTCTCAAGGAGCGAGAAGCGTGTATCGCCCTTGGTGTGGGGTTCTTCACCTACACGCTGCATCTCTTTCCTGTCGGAGCAACCTCCGCGATAAATATGAATTTGTTAGATCTTTAAAAAGATTGAAAAATATCAAAATTTCCAAAGGCAACACACGACTCACTAGTATGTCCGTTGTTGACCCCCGTTAGCAGCACCTTATCGTACCCGATGAACCTGAGGGCCCCGTGCTTGATGAACTCGTTTTTGAAGTCCTTCACGACTGCAGCCGTCTTTATGTCGATGGGCGACTGCCTGCGCCCGCCGTCCTGGCAGCGGGGGCCCGGCCAGTTGGACTCGTCTGGAATACGGCTGGCGATAGAGGGGAGCAGACAGGAATTGCTGACAGCTTAGGGCAGTACTATTACCACGGGACAGTTGCGATTCCGGTAAATTACTGGTTAGAATTATATTATAAACTGATAGCTCCTGCCAATGAAAATAACCACGGCGGTCATCTTGATGTCAATGGGCGGCTACCTACGCCCGCCTTCCTGGAGCGCGCGCCCGACCAGTTGAACTCGTCTGGTGATTAGAGGGTAGCAGACTGCAGGGCAGAATCCGCGTGCAGTTTGTCTCAAATAAACAACCAACCAAGTACGTACCTACCTACTTTCAACTACGCAGGTTGCGTTTTTTGCTCGGCTCCGAGATCTAGAGAGAAACTTTAAACTACCTACCTAAATGTAGTGATTTACCCATAAGACTAGGACATCACGAGGCCGGCTCTCTTTCGGCTCGGTTTGCTGTAAGCAATCACAAAGCGCTGATATTAAGTGGAGGGCGAACGCATGTAATTGTTTGCTCCGAACCGAACCGTGACTAGACCCGGACTCGTGAAGTTCGAGGCTAAATAGTGATTATGATATTTTCTTGTTTGCTTACCTTCATAATTCCACATATTCCACCATACGCTGATGTTGGTAGACACTGCGATTTCTGAAATGCAGTCCGCACCATTGATTCGTCCGTAAACCACAGAATAAGCCACATACGTACGCCCATACCATAAAATATATAATAATATTCCCATACTCTACTCATCAACCATATAATTTCTCCCAAAATATAAGTAATATCGGATACGATTCCTATTTAGATTAAATATTTCTAGTAAAAATTCCTTCACTTCCGACATCAAAACATCCAAAGTTTGGAACACTTTTAATACGGGTAGTAAACACTCTTGATCACAATTAATTTATCGGCGAAGTCGACGGACCAACTTGTACCGAACTTGGCCCCTTTTTTCACATTTATGTTTTTGGTGGATATTATTCAGTGAATACGAATCTTTATTCTTCGGAAGAAGAGGATATGTCGTCAACAGTTATACCCCTGATGCAAATATCGAGTATTAAAATCGTTACTACGATACTCCGAGTCTTATCTTATCTTATACCAGGAATAACCCAGCGGCACTTCGACCCTTGAGGATCTTTTGTGCCTACCCTATTTACACACTAGTCATCTCAGTGTGCAGGTTTCCTCACGATGTTTTCCTTCACCGTTAGCGCAGCCTGTAAGTGTACGTAAGTCTTCGAAAAATACGAAAAACTCATTGGTACATGGCACTGCACGGTTTCGAACCCGGACCTCCCGCACGGGAGTCCGGTGTACTAGCCACTGTGCCACCGACGCTCTATATTCCGAGTCACACCACTAGGTTGTCATTACGTTAGATAGTTTTTAATTAAAAAAAAATATATTTTGCATAATTTGCATTCCTAATAAACATTTGGAACGACACGTTCAGGTTACGTCTAATCGAATGTGTCAGCCGTAACATCGTAGAACGTACAGCCTTTAGTAGATAGTAATACCTATATTCATCATTTAGGCGAATTTAAGTATGAATTATTCTTAGTTTATTGACTGGCGCTAGCAGTAGATTAAACCTGCTTAGTAATCTACTTATATTTAGATAATTAATACTTAGATACCTCGAAATATCGCGTAAATTCGCGTATTATGTACTAATATTTGTATCATTAATTAAGTAGCATCACCATTTTATCAGGTAATAGATTGGTAAGTACTTACCCAATCCTATGATAGTAATAATAACACACTGGGACAACATTATTTTATTTAAAAACGATTATAAATAAAATTAATACTCATGTAAAATCAAATTGAACGTTCGTCTCACAATCCCGTCCGGTGTAAAAGCGAGTAAAGAATGAATAAGTCCAAAATGCGATTATTATGGCTTTCACAGGTAAATAAGAGCATGTTTATTAAATTAATTGATTGTTATTGGCTTTTGTTATTGTACCGAGGTTTTGAGATGCCATTGAATTTGTCGGTGCTGACGGATGTTGCGTGTTTCTTCGACGCGCTGTAATATATTGAGGCAGATTCAGGTGTTTCCCTTGAATCAGTAATTAAAATTCCCAGTAATTTAAATTCCACAGACTATGAAATATCTAGGTGAATTAATTTGAGGAGCTTCGGACCGTAGTGGCTCCATGGGGGAGGTCTGGGTTCGAAACCATGCAATGTTATGTAGCAAAGAGTTTTTCGGCTTACATTGATCGATAGCTTCATTGCTTGAACTGCATGATTCATATGAAACTGTACAATATATGGGCTACGACTGTTCTAGCGGTGAGAGAAACCATGGCTAGGAAACCTGAACATAACACTGAGATAACCAGAAAAAAAACTATATTTCAGGATAGAAAACAATATACTTATACTTACACGTGTTTGCTGAATGAAACACTAACTATTATAACAGTTGCTCCGGTAGTTGTACGTAACGTCCTTAAACTTAAGTCTTCATTAAAATACATGCTATCCTTTTTTACACCATAGCCCTAGATAGAGATGACACGATACTTAAGGAAGCTGTTTCTTGCAACTCATCTATTGTCTTCAATCTACATTTCCTTTTCTACCGGATACAGATATTGTAACAAATAGTTTATCTAGACTCTAGGCTCGTACCGGCTTCCTCTAACGTCACTCAGTCTAGATCTCCTAGATCGATTACTGTGCAGTGGGAGGACGTGATATGGGCTATTATCTAGTCGCCTAGATCTAAATAGATCGAGATATATCACGGTTTAATGGTTTAACTTTTCTTAGTAACTTACTATACTTATATTTAAGACACGGGCTTACCACCGTTTGGGTTGTTTTAAGCTCCCGATATTTCGGCATAGTTGCATGCGCAATTGTAGCGGGTAAAATAAATCATATCATCATATCATATCATTTATTTACAATCATAAATTATGTTTGAATACAAAAAAATAAACATACCAAAAAATAATAATTAAAAATAATAATCAAAAATAATAATTAAACTCTTTCAGTGTCGTCAATAAAAAAATAAAAAAAGACTTATGAAAAGCCTTAGTCAAAAATTCCGCCCCGTGTCGACCCTGGCGCAAAGGTCCCCATGACGCTCGCGGCATTGCCACGCTGAATCGCCACGGCCAACCTCTGCACCCTGACAAAATCCTTTGCCTCCGCCCCCCAACAACAGTCGTTTCAACCGCAAATGGGACAAAAATGTAGTTTTGCTCCAGAGCGGCGTACTTCTCCGTTTTCTTTGCACCGCTGCTTCGGCGTAAACATTTCAGTGTTAATCTTAACTACATTATAAGCTCTATAAATATATTTTAGTAAACCATGTCACAAAAAATATTCAAAAATAAAACTGAATCCAAGAATTCATCAACCCCAAAAGTGGTAAGAATCCCGTGCCTATAACTATGATATTGATAATAACCATGAAAGCTTAAAAAGTTTTATTTGCTTGTAGAGCACCCTTAATAAATAAATAAATCTTTATTTCAGATATTAATATCCTTATTGGTGTGTAGACTTAGAAACTATTCATCAGGTCTAAGAATAGGCTCACCCAAATGCGCCTGGAAGGGACTGTGACAATGAGTAGTCATTTCCTACCCACATCCCAATAATATCAACTTCCAACTACCCTCTCTTCCTGTGCTCCGACGAGCGCGCGGCCATAGCTCTAGTCGGCCCGGGGACGGAGTCGGAGAGGTGCACCGAAATTGTGATAAAAAATAGAATCGCAAAAGGACTGTGTGAATCTAGCTAGTATTGCTAGCTGGGATTACGATATCAGAGGAGCAGGATCCATCTATGTGCCAATCGATACAGGCCAACACCGAAAAATAGTCATGACTTTTTTTCCCCTCTTAACTCGATCCCTTACTCATTGTCACAGGACCTTCTCAGCAATGACCACTTTATGACCATTTAAATCGAAAGCACCCTTTGAGACTACATACTTTGTCTTGCTGTAGCTGTCTCTTTGTGACTATCGTTTTCTTCCATTTGAGTTCCTTACGGTATTTTTACAGTAAATAATTTTAATTACCATACGAGTAATTGCCGTCGAATAAGGCCGCAATAAAATGTAATATTCGGTATTTAGGCGAATGTTCTACGGAATAATTTATGGCGTTATTCTCTACGCAGTTTATGTGGTTATTCCTTTTGACTGATAAGGGTTTGTGAAAAAACTACTATTATCATTATACCTAGGTATCTACTTAGAATTACGCAGGTATAATTATTTATAAGTCTTAATTGTACTGGAATACAGAAGTAAATGAATTGCTACTTCTTAGCTGAGCTATACGAGTTCGGCATATGTCTACTCGTATATACAAGCTATTTATACCTACTTCCTATCTAGGTACCTAAGTCTTCGGGTCATCTTCAATAAGATACTAGATTACTGATTACTGATATCCAGTGATTGGAGTAGGTAGAGCTGTTTTTGGTACTTGCCACATACGGTCATAATATGGATAAGTATGCCCAATAATCCCGGGATTTCCGGGATTGAATAAATATATTATTTAGATTTTTAACGTTATATTTATTTTGATACACATTTAAGATTGCTGGCGAAATATTTTTTTTAAGATTCATGTCATGGCGCTAGTGTACCTATGGTAGTGTTTTAACTTCTTCGTAAGTTCATAATTTTAAAAAAATCGTAATCCGCCGAGTAAGGGCGAGGTTTATAAAAGTAATTTACAACATTTGCTCGATAACTTAAAACGGGATCCCGAAATCATATCCATATTAATATAACCTTTGAGGACATTGACCCGAAAGACCTACTCCGATCACAGCTGATAACTTTATTTCGAACTACCTATACTACAAAGAACGGTGGTGATGGTAAACCGACGCGGGCGCAGTGACATTTAATACTGCTGATGTGACAATGGACGATACACTGTGGAATACAGTGTGCATTGAGTCCACTGTACATACAACGAACATTCAATGAATTTGTTACAGTTAAATAGTTGGAACAGTGTAGTTACGTACATATCTTCACGCTGTCCCTTGCGGGAAAGGCTGAGAAAATGGTGCGCCACGAATCTCTATCTTGGCATTAGCACCCATCTTTTGTTTCCTATACACTCAGTCGTCGATTTTGTGAACTTGAAAGTCTATATTAAACCCCTTATTGTAATATTATTGTAGTTTCTAATTTTCTATATCATCATCAGCAGCCCACTATAGTCCACTGCTGGACATAAGCATCTCCCAGGGCGTGCCATTGAGCCCGATCTTCGGCTCTTCTTCCAGCCCCCTTGCGCAGACCGTAGCTCCATCTAGCAAGGAGGCGTCCCACACTACGTTTGCGCGGTCGCGCGGTCTCCACTCCACTCAATTTTCTATATGAAAATGACTAAATATTTTCACTGAAAAAATTCACGCGCTAGGTAACAAGAAAATCCTTTCATGGTTACGAAAATAGCATGTAATGCATATAAATTCTTGCCTATATTTACATCTAGGTAGGCCAGCAGCGGTATGAATGAGTTTGACAAATGGCTTGATAATAGAGTTAGTATAATAGATGGATCAATGGATCTTTCCTATAGGCTTTATTATGTTTTGTGTCGGAGTCGGAGGGGAGTGGAGGTCTATTTAGGTTCCTATTGAGATTGAGGAAGCACCGGTCATCATCATGTCATCAAACGAGCTATCTTGTGATCATCTAAAACAACTTACAAGTCGGTCTGTACTTACACACTGGGGTCATTTTGAAAATGTTTGTATTGTACACATGCGAAAACGTAACAAAAAGGAAATCATCGTAAGGAAAATATGTAACACAAAGGATAAATTTCCTTTTTGTTAAGTTATAAAATGACCCACTAACATTTATCTAACTAACAGCATTTTAGTCGCTTGTAAAAATATAACTAACAACTAGGTACCTTCTCATACATTTGGCCTCTTGACTTAGAAAAGTGTTTTTTTATTTTTTATTGCTGTACTTAGTTAAAAATATAGATGGCTCGGCTTGTCACCTTTTTTTTAATGACTTAGGTATGTAGGTAACTGGATCTAATAGTATAGGACAACATCGTGAGTAGTACATTGTGACCAATTAGTGGGCTCGTATAATGTACTTACTCATACTCATACCATTTATTGCTTTTCATGTGTTACAATTGGTCTTAAAAATGTATATTATCTGGTCATACATGAAACCCTGAGTAGGGCACCGCAATATCAAATAAGAGATTATAATATATTATAATAGTAATAACCGATCTTGATGTATGGATGCGAGATTTGGACACTAACCTTAAAGGAAGAAAACAGACTCTTGGTGACCGAGAGGAGGATATTGAGGAAGATTCTGGGACCAGCCAAGAAGGAAGATGGAGGGTGGAGGATGAGAAAGAATAGGGAGATAGAAGAGATGGTGAACGAGCCGAACATTATAGGAGAGACGAAAGCGGCTCGACTCCGATGGCTCGGACACATCACTAGGATGGGGGAGGATCGGGCAGTTAAACGAGCCAGATACCGCTGGCGCGATGAAGTGGAGAAGGATCTGCGGGAGCTCCGGGCGCCGGATTGGCTCGAGACTGCGCAGGAGAGAGAGCGATGGCGCTCTTTGGTATCGGAGGCCAAGATCCACTTCGGGTCGCTGCGCCAGCGGAGTAAGTAAGTATAATAGTAATAAATGCTAACGAGATAAATTGAATTAAATGTCATTATAAGTTATACATAATTATTTATTTATTTATCGTTCAGGCGTCAGCATCACACAATCACACTATTATTTTACAAAGGCAAAATATTCTTCAGCCATGCTATGGCTACGTCGTCCAGCAAGTGCAATCTGTCGATTCCTCCTGGTATGGCCCATATTTCGCAGTCCTCCGTTAGGTGGCTCATTGTTTTCACGGCCCCGCAGGAGCACGCGGGGTCAGTTCTGAATCCCCATTTGTGCATGAGTACACCACATGGTCCCTGTCCGACCCTCGGCGGTTCAGTTTCGACCACAGTGATCTGGGCAGGTGAAAACCGTTCACTATGCTGTTTGGGTTCTGGATCAAGTGTCGATTAGGGATCGCCGAGATGTTCCATCTTTCCGTCCATTTGTCCTCATTCACTCGTCCTTTGTCATTTTAAGTTATACATAATTGATTTTATAGTTAAGTATTGGTTTTATCGTCAAAAAACTCCTGCAGTGAATAGAAACATTTGTTAAGAAGATACATCTTTAATCTTTTATTGAATATCGAGTCTTTTAATTCGATGTCGATACATTTTGAATTTTTGTTACTTGGTGAGGGGGAATCGGTTTTAAAGACAAGACCCCGCCCTCATTTGACCGAAACCTGCCTGTATTGTTAAGTTGGTGAAACCAATAGCTTTCTTAAGCGTATTTTACTTTTTGTACTTAATGCCTCAGTAAAAAGAAAACAATAAACTTTATTCTAATTATATGACTAACCGACTACTAACCAATTCTGTAGGGACACTATTGTCTGAAATAAACGTTTATTGATTGATTGAATTTTTTTATTTTTAATAAATTACACATTATTTACACAGAGAAAGAAACACAATAATACAAAACTGAATAACTTATAAATTAATTTTAACGATCCTTTTTATTTATATTGCCTTGCCTCCATTTACTTTTTCACAGCCGTTTGATACAAAAATAATAAGAAAAACTATATATATTTATAAAAAAATTAGGTGGTTCTTTACAATTATACTATTAATTTAAATTAAAATATAAAACTAATGCTACCTGTCATCGCCCAAATAGTTGCCTAACTTTTGAACTCTATTAATTACTATTAGGTAACAAGGTTAAAAAGAGATCAGATATATTTATTGGGCGATAAATTGTTTACGAATGTCATTAAAATTATAGACTACTTATCTACAATGGAACTACACAAATGCGTCTACTGGTCGGTGTCTTCACCGGTCACTTTAGCACCAATGCCCACCTACACAAGAGAAGCTGGCTGACAGCATATCTTGCAGAGCCTGTGGTGAACAACTGGAGACCGTTTCACATCTCCTATGTGAACGTAAGCTTTCGCGGCAAAAAGGATGGGTCTGCTAGGCTCTGCCTATCCGAACCCAAGGGAATTCAAATCCCTCCCACTAATCTTGCTCATGCATGAAGGCGAGGCGTACGCTCTGGGCTTCGCCCTACGCGAAACTCAGCCTATGGCCTCGCCTCAGCTATCTTAAAACCCAAAAAAATATCATTTCATTTTCAGCCGCCATCTTTTTTGCTCTCGTACTGTCTCAGGATTCCCTACAAGACCCCATCCAACTTTTATAGTTTCGGCGGTCTGATAACCTTTCACATTCTTCCAGATTCGGTGATGTGGTCAAGGGATAGGTACAAGGGGTTGAACACAAAAGATCCCCATGGGTCGAAGTGTCGCTGGGATCCCCGGCTCCCATCCAAAGATAAGTCAACGATTTAGATAGCTCTTATTACTGACCGTACTGAAAGCTATTACACTTGACGGAATCGGTTGACTTTCTCGTTCAGTCAGACTGCATGCATTTACCTATTTTAAATCTAAGAATACTATTATTAAAGTCATGGTGGGCTTGATAATTGACTATTGCATAATATACGGGTGTAACAAAAAACAACTACCTATATTTAAAGCCCAAAGGGGGAGTTCAGTATCCATACTGAACCAACTTTTGATTAATTTTTAAATTTTCGCGAAAAGAAAAAAATCGATTCTCCATACATTACCAATCAACATGTACATTTGTTTTTATATTTGTATGAAGTCAATTTTTTTGTGAAAATTAAATACCCGTAGAACAAAAGCTATACTCCCAACCCCTTCTGGCTTTATGGGGGTTTTTGTGACGCTCCGAAGTTACTAATTCTTTATACCTATTGATAAATTCATGTGGTGGTAAAATAATCTTAGGTAAGTATATTATTATAAGATATATCCGGGTGGAGAAGTTAGATTTGAAAAAGGCGTTTTTGTTGTTTGAATTCACAATGTTTTACAAATCTTTTAAATTCATAAATATGACTAGAATATATTAAACACTTATAATGATTGATTACATGATATCTTTGTCTTTTCTATGTCTAACGCTGATTTCACGTCAAAAATCGTAAATCTATTAGTTTTGATAAAATCTAATGCCATATGAATTAACACTAATACTTTAATTCGATAACAACTAGTTAGTTATCAAAACCTTTTACAATACTAACATTACATAATTTATGACATAAATTATGATAAGTATATATATATTTAACTAATTTATAGTTATCCTATCCGGTTACATGGTGAAAGTCAAAATCTACGAATTATCTGCACCAATAAAATAAAGATTATAAAATAAGTACCTAGTTTTTTTATAGGTACCTACTCTAGGCAATTTCATATACAGGTGTAATAAAAACTTCCTATGTTAAAGAAGAAAAGGGAGCTATTTAATACCTATCCATAACCGAACAACTGTTGTTCTACCACTTTTTGATATATTTTTTTTACTTTTAATACAAATTGATCTGCAGATCGCGGTGCAAAATGTATGGAGAAATGAATTATCTTTGAGAAAATTCAAATGCTTAGGATAAAAGTTGTTCAGTTATGGATACAGAACCCCCTTTCGGCATTATGGGGGTTTTGTTACAACCTGTATACCTATAACACAATTTTATTGGTTCTATAGGCTTTTAATGTCGTAAAATACGATATGCGTCATACTCATATCATAGACGGGGTGATTCGTCATGTCATGTCCAAGATCCGTCTTTACGCTTAATCCCTTTTATTGATGACACTGGTGACTTGGAAAATAAAATAGCTTATCCTCTTGGCAAGAAAGAAGTACAACGTCAGAATAGGTAGGCACTGTTATAAAAGCACTGCCTCAAAATATTCCGAACTCTCTAATCTAAACAAAGGATTTTGAAATACACCCCAATGTAGATTGCGGTAGAAGTTTTATAAGGAAACCGCGTCTGCCACTTGGCACATGCGATGTGAGCATCTTCCCATACATTAGTCGGGCACTGAAATGTCAAATGTATGTAAATATATGGGTCAAACCTGTGGTTCGCTGTCAGTGCTCACGTCAATGTTCTTAAGGAGAGGGTTCTAGTAGTCCGATTTCTGTGATCTAAACTTTCCTAACGTCACATACTTATCTTCCAATAGCAAAGTGATGTTAGACACGAAGTAGCTAAACAATCTGGTGAAGATGTTGTCACAGAAGAATATAACACTACAGAAGTACTAGTTAATACACTGCCTTAAACTATCATCAAAGATCTCCATTTTCAGGTTTCCTACTACGTATTTACATGTTTCACAACTCTAGCTAAATACATAGAGTCAGTGAACTGGCAAGAAAGATGCTTGATACAGGATAATATTAATTTATGTTACACCTTCAGACACTGTTTTAAATTGTTCCCTACATCACCCTCTTCAGGTTCGGACAAGAAAGATTCTTAACACAGAATATATGTATTTAAAATTATCTCCATACATCTCCCTTTTCAGAACAACCACATACATAAAGTTTCCCAAACTCTAACAGAATATGCAAATGTCAGTAACCCTGGCAAGAAAAATACGATACTTGACACATCTAATTCTAAATCTAAGACGGAGGTGGCAGACCCGTCACCAACTCCGTGAACTTGGAATTTTGTGCAATTCCCTTGAGCCATCAGGCCAGCCAACTAAGCCCCTTAAAGTAAAGAAAAAGGGCTTTTGGTTGCAGCAGGTTACAGGTTTTCAGATACTTGACACATACATAGATAGCACATTAATTTAAGTTAATCTTAACACACTCTTTCAAATTGCCACCAAAAATCTTCTTTTTCACGTTACCAACGATGCAGATCCCTTT
This sequence comes from Hofmannophila pseudospretella, assembly GCA_947369225.1. Lineage (NCBI taxonomy): Eukaryota > Metazoa > Arthropoda > Insecta > Lepidoptera > Oecophoridae > Hofmannophila > Hofmannophila pseudospretella. The sequence goes on along the minus strand of OX376321.1, from coordinate 1,585,257 downwards.
ACCGAGCATAGCAGTGAAGTTAGCCGCGAAGCAGCTAAGCAGGCTGGCGAGGAAGCCGATGAGGCTCGGACTCATGATGGCGGAGCACGAGGCGACGGAGCGGTAGACGACTCGTTCGGCCGGCTGCAAGCTGCGGTAGTTGTCCATACCGCCGATGTCCACTTTACTGAAGAGCTTGTACTGTAGGGAGATGAGGTCAGGCATTATAGAGAGCGTATGCTTAAGAGAGTGTTAGTGGCATAGTGGCTAGGTCGACGGACTGCCACGTTCAAAACCTTTCGGTTTTTTCGAAAACTAACGTACTCGTATATTTACCGACTGCTGTAACGGTGAGGGGAAACCTGCACACTGAGATAACCAGTGTGTGAAATGGGGAAGGCAGAATAGATCCTCAGATCTAAGTGCTGAAGGGCTTATCCCTGGTCCCCATCATAAGTTAAGATAGATACTCATGGAATAGAAGAAGGTCAGAGCAGGTGTAGATATTGAGAAATTTTTATAGTCCCTAAATCTTAAAGTTAAAACAAAATGAAACTGTCTCGCTTACTTATATTCTAGAATACATAAGGGTGAGAATGAGGTTTTAATACCCTCACCAGGAATATAAAACCCGTGTTTGACCTCAACACATTTGATGCTAAATGAATGCTGAAGAAGCGGGTCAAGAACGGATTGGATCTTCTGAACTCTACCGGAATACCGACCAAAGCGAAACTGCACTAATTGAGTAGTATTTTACCTATTTGAAGAATTGATTTCAGACTATCAACCGTTGTTCAAATTATCAGCATCAATTAAGTTGTTTGTTTATCTATGACAGTTATACTCGTAAATCATCATAATTTCCAAATCTTAATCCGGTGCAATATTGATATAAGAATGTTAATCCAATGGAGTTATTGTATAGGGTGGGCCATGAATTAGTTAACAATTGAAAAAATCATATAAAGAAAACCATTTGACATATTTTTAAAATTGTTTATTTACAAGAAAGTTAGTTATTTGGAATTTATTTTTTAAAAATAACATCATCTAAATGACCACCGTTTCGATTTTTGCACTCTTCTAAGCGAACACCGAAATTTTCGAATACTCGTCGACAAAGAGACCGCGAGATCGCTGACATTTCTTCACTAATTTTTTCCTTTAGTTCACGTAGTGTTTTTGGTTTATGGGTGTAAACACGACTCTTCAAATAACCCCATAAAAAGAAGTCTGCTGGCGTTAAATCTTAAATCTGGATCGCTGACATTAGTGAAGAAATGTCAGCGATCTCGCGGTCTCTTTGTCGACGAGTATTCGAAAATTTCGGTGTTCGCTTAGAAGAGTGCAAAAATCGAAACGGTGGTCATTTAGATGATGTTATTTTTAAAAAATAAATTCCAAATAACTAACTTTCTTGTAAATAAACAATTTTAAAAATATGTCAAATGGTTTTCTTTATATGATTTTTTCAATTGTTAACTAATTCATGGCCCACCCTATATAATAATAATTTATTACATTAACTTGACTTTTTATTAACATCGGCTTCGTGACGTCAATGATGAATGGATATAAAACAATATATATGTTGATATCATTTTATTGTATGTGCAATACAGAGGCTTAGCATTGACATTGAATGAGGATATTAGAGGAACATTGAACTCATTGGATTGTGTTGGACAAGAATGGTTGCCAACCGTGATGGTCCCGATTATGTGATCCCACCAAAAACATAAGTGTAAAATGAGGCCAAGTTGGTATAAGGAACAAGTAGATCTGTAGGTTTCGCATGGTTTCGTATGGTTGGTAAAATAATTGAGATCTAAGCGGGTGCCAGTTTCAATTAACCTTCAAACTTACCTACAGAAATATAGCATAAATTGTTTAAAAAGAAAACATCGATTGCTTAAAACCAAATCCCTAATTGGGCAAGTTTTCACACAGGACTACAGGAGTCATTCAATATAAAAGAGATTAATGTTGCGTGAAAACTTGTAAAGTTAGGGATTTAGTTTTAAGCAAGTAAACAATAGATTTTGCGTTATAGGAGGTCGAAAGTAGCTCGAAATGGTTCGTGTAAATATGGATATATTTTTTCGCGGTTTCAGACTTGGCCCCGTAGTAAAAGTTGTTTAGTTATGGATACTGGACACCCCGGAACTTCAGAGGGTTTTCGTTACCTACTGTACAATAGGAAGAAGGAAGGTAGGACAGGATAGAGCGGCGTGGAGAGATCTCGTGGAGGCCCTCAGTACCACCGGGGTACCAAACCCTACTGTATAATAGGCGCGACATGTTACCTGTGTGTCAGACATGGAGTGCGACTTGTCCATGACGATCCAGGTGACCACCTCCTGGCAGAAGGGGGTGGTCAGCGACCCGTGGTACGTGTAGTACGACTGCGGCTCGGGGCTGAAGAGACGGCTGGTGGAGAGAGGGAGATTAGCGACCAAGGGTTTGCCAAGGGTTTCCCACCGCTGGGGTAGACGAGTTTTGGAGTGGGCAAATGTAGTGTGGGACGCCCCCCTGCTAGATGGAGCGACGATCTACGCAAGGTGGCTGGCAGCGACTGGATGAGGTAAGCCGAAGATCGGACTCAATGGCGCGGCCTGGGAGAGGCCTATGTCCAGCAGTGGACTAGAGTAGGCTGCTGATGATGATGATGTAGTTTACCAACTTATTGTACAACCTGGATGTTTCATGGTCTGGGGATTTATAATGACCTCATTTCAAGACTTAATATTGAATTGATTACCTGATTGATTTTTTACTGTATAAGGAGAGAAGAGAAGCAAACGAGCCACCTGATGGTAGAAGAAGAAGAGAACCACTTTATTGCCACAAAAAAATACATATTTAGTTCACTCGAAAATACTATTGGCAATAGACACCTGGCTCAGCTCTGGGACGTGGTCACCGTCGCGTCATCGCTACGAAGTCTCACTTTACTATAATGTTATTGGAGAGTCTTCGACGTGCTGTTGACCTTCAGGATTTAGATGGAGAGTGTCTCATGTGCCGGTAATGACGCTGGCTCTCTTACTCTTCAAACCGGAACACAGCAAAGTAAGTAGCGCTTTGTGGTAGAAATAGGTAGTTTTTTTAACTTTTTAAATTATTTAATGGCTTGAAAGTGTTTACCAGTTTTCAATTTCATTCCTTTTTCATATCGCGTGCATTAAGGTCTACATAAAATCAATGTAGGTACTTGCTACGTTTTAAAACGTGCAGCGTTTAAAAGCAAATCCAGTAAATATGCAAGAAGTTTATAATTACTTTCGTAATTTGGTCTCTTTTTATTTCTTTTTATTTCCGACATCACAAAAAGATTATTAACGATTTTTTGATAATTATAACCTATGTCACTTATTTGAGCGATCGATTTTCAAAGTAGAGTTATCTATGCCTAGTCACAATTTTAGACAGCGACTTAGAAAACTGACGTGTTAATGCAATTATAGACCTAGGGTGGTAATCACTTATTGATCGCGACTGTATTTATATTATGAGATGTGTGTCTATTTTGCTTTCAGAACAACGAGTTTCGTTTCCGTGATAATATTATGTACTTGTCTAGCGATTTTTTCAATTTGAAATGGTCGATTTCTCATAACTCATCTCAGAAGTACAGAATAAGTCTAATCATATCCTCAACAGAACAAAAGGGACAAAAGGGTTTCTGAGACAATGGTGTATCAAATCGCGAGTGATCTTGGAAACTTTGACAAAGGCAGGCCGTTTTAGATGCGGTTGAGCGGAAATAGTAGCTGTTTTACTTTAGGTTAAGGTCACGGATCTATTCTCCAACGGACCTGCAGCACATTCGATTATAACTTGGCGGATCAGAGCTCATACTTGGGAAAAGCCAGCAAATCTCTAGCAAAGAGACCTTCCATTGGAGACTTTTATTTTCATTTAGGAAAACTGAATTTGATCCTAGTCGGCGTTGAACTATTACCTACATCTTAACAGAATTATTTAGTAGACAGTGTTGTGGCATTACAGGTTGCTATCCAGTGTTATAAAAGCATATAGGTGTACCTATACTAAATTTCTGGTCAAAATAGATTCAGGTTCCACATCTGCCTTTGTCATGGAGATTACGTGTGTATCCATGTAATCTCCACGACACAGGCAACGCCTAGTGTGGAGGTTATAGTTTAATGTGAATTGTTAATTCATATGTACTAATACCGTTAAAATCACGCTTTTTAAAGCATATTGTCAAACATTTTACACGAGCAGCCTTTGGACGCACTACACTCAGAGATCGCTAAACGCCTTGCGAATCCAGTACAACAATACCTTCAGAATGCTATTGAGGCTGCCTCGCTTCTGCAGCGCCTCCGGAATGTTTGCGGAGGCGCGCACCGACGGCTTCCATGCGCTCGTGCGCAAGAAGACCGCCTCCTTGCTGCACAGAGTGGAGGGCGGCAACAATGGCATTCTGAAGATGATAGCGGGCAAGTTTGACTGTCCTATAATCAGACACTGGGTTCGTGTGTTGACCGGGTTCGGGTAGGTCCCGGTGAACGCACCAACTCTCTGTCCCACATGTCTGCCTTTAAGTTTTTCTTTGTAAATAATTACTAACATAGTCTTAAGTACCTGCATTGTTACTAACAAAAATTGAACCTCTGTTGTTCCGAAAATAAATTGATTTTTTTATGTGGCTCATATGATTAGCAAGTTGAAGTGGCAATGGGCAGGCCATGTCTGTCGCAGAACCGACAACCGTTGGGGTAGACGAGTTCTAGAGTGGAGACCGCGGACAAGAAAGCGCAGTGTGGGACGCCCCCCTGCCCGGTGGAGCGACGACCTGAAGAAGGTTGCTGGCGATGATTGGATGAGGAAGGTGGAGGACCGAGTATTGTGGCGCGCCCTGGGAGAGGCCTATGTCCAGCAGTGGACAGATACGGGCTGATAGATAGATAGATAGATAGATGTGGTAAACGAATACATTTTTTCAATTATTTTTTTAATCTTACGAACTGGTCAACTGGACAATAAATAGGCCGCCTTAATTGTACTTCACTATTTCCTTTTCTATCTTTTGTTTGAATGAATACACTTTATTGCACAAAATTAGTGTGATACAACGTGCGTACGAAACGATTAATACAATCTAGGCGGTCTTTTCGCGATATACCTAATCTATCTCAGCCACGTGTGGTCCGCCTTCGGACACAGGCCTCCTCCACCTTCTTCCACTTCCGACGGTCGCAGGCGGTGCGCATCCAGTTGTGGCCCGCTATTCCCCGAATGTCGTCCACCCATCTCACAGGTGGGCGACCTTGTCCCCGCGTGTTTTGCCGTGGTTTCCACTCCAGCGTTCTTCTGGTCCACCGGTCCCTATCCATCCGTACAATGTGTCTCGCTTATCTTCATTTCCGGCTTTCGATGAGGTCTACCACGTCTCTAAGCTTCGACCTTTGTCTGATCCACTCGTTTCGTTTGTGGTCTAGCAGTGTTACACCGAGCAGCGCCCTTTCCATCGCTCTTTGTGTCACTCTAAGCTTCTCAGCGGACTTCTTTGTCAACGTGGTAGTTTCCATTCCATACGTAAAACTGGCGAGACACACTGCTCGAATATTTTGCTTAAAAACTGGCGAGACACACTGCTCGAATATTTTGCTTAAAAACTGGCGAGACACACTGCTCGAATATTTTGCTTAAAAACTGGCGAGACACACTGCTCGAATATTTTGCTTAAAAACTGGCGAGACACACTGCTCGAATATTTTGCTTAAAAACTGGCGAGACACACTGCTCGAATATTTTGCTTAAAAACTGGCGAGACACACTGCTCGAATATTTTGCTTAAAAACTGGCGAGACACACTGCTCGAATACTTTGCTTTTCGCGATATACCTAATAATAATATATAATATGTTTGTTGTTTTCTAATTGTACAATAAAGTGTATTTTACTTTACTTTACTTTACAATTTACGAAATGCCTTGAAGAAACTTATCTGTGTACAAGAATAAATAGCATTGAATCTGAGCTTGTGTAGCGTCAACTTATACCGGATTACCTTCGGGAAAATTGGTGGATCGATCGCAAAAAAGGTAGGGAAATTGTCACCATGCCGTCCGTTATAATTAACTTATCAGGTGTTGGGAATAGTAAATCCAATAAGATGTTAAATTAAATTACTAGCTGGGCCGATACGTTCCGGGGTTGTGTGAGGATTTCAACGGGACCTACTTATCCTACTTATTCTTAATCCATTTCATTTTATTTAGTGCTGAAAACTGAGTTTATTACTCAAAATCGAGTGACTGTTGGGCGACGCACATTGGGCGAAACACGACCGGTTGACCACATTATCGATTGATAATTGGGCGAAAGTTCATTTGTGTGATGTTCATTTTTACTCAAAAGTTCACAATGTTTTCAGTGATTTCTTGAAAACTTTGCTACAAGGCGGTTAAGCTACGACGCACGGTACTACAATGTGTGTATAGTAAGTATAATAAGCATGGCAGTGCGCAGGCCAAGTTTCAATAACTACTTATTTATAACACATTTATTTTTTATTTGTTATTGACTACTAAACCCGCATTTGACCTCGATCTCGCCTGATGGTAAGCGACGATGAGGTCGACGATGGAGCATGCGGGTCCAGTAAATGCCTATTCACTCTGGCCTTGAAGAACCGAAGGTTGTAGGTTTCGGGAAATACAGACGCTGGCAGGCTGTTCCATTCCTAAGTCATCTTGCATTCCATAGTAGAGCTGCCGTTATGACAGATGTAAGCCTTCTACCACTTCAGCTCGCTAATTCTACGAATAGGGTTAGATAGGGTAGGATTTTTGAAAGTGGTATCAGAGTCAGCGTGAGGTACCCTTTCACCTTTTTATGACACAAAGCGGTAATACATGAACTGCTGTATTTTAGTTTGAAAGGTAAGAGAGCCAACTTAATTACCAGCACATGAAACACTCCATATCCTTAAGGTTAGCAGCACATAATAATGACAATTTACCATCAGGTGGCCTGTTTGCTCATCTGCTCTCCATAAATAATAAAAAAGGGTATGTCTACATTACTCTGCTTTTCATGGTATCAACTTACACGATGTCAATGATCTTGCTGTTAGACTGTCCCGTGTTACGCTCCACCAGCATGGGCACCACAGGCATTAACTCTGCCAGCGCGAATTCGTTCTCCTCACCGCTTCGTACCTTTGTTTGTCGAAGATAAATATAAAGTTAAAATAATAAAAATAATTTAAGGTTAGAGGGTCGCTTAGAGCATAAAAGGATTAAATCCGATTTCCCTTCACGGTAGGTAAGGTTTTGCGTAAGTCTTACATCGAAAAGGATACAATAAATTAAACCTACCCTTACCTAGTTTCATCATTACCTGATAAAGCACCCCGATGACAGCCAGTCCATCAGGTCTCTCCAGAGCCTGGTCCACAGTGAGACCCGTCTTGACGTGCACGAAGTGGATCTCTAGAGGATACCTGGTAAGACGAGGATGGCTGTGAGCGTTGTAGAAAATTGATCGTGCAAGTTAAGCAACGTTGGGCGCGGTCAGAACCAGGTTGGGATATTTTAGTTCGAGCCTTCATGTCTTGGATAGCACGTTAAACCATCGGTCTCGACTGTCGACAACAGTCGACAAATGTCTCAATTATTTGGTATCCGGCTCGAAGGACCAATGTCAAATATAGATAGTTAGGCAAACCGTACATTTTAATCGTAAATACTTAATAATCAAATCTGAACGCCTTATCTCACAACTAGCATATTGGAAACAAATCCAATGGTCATACTCATATCTATGTTTAAATAAGGTTTAATCGTACCCCAGTTTCAAGTGAATCATGACAAATTAAACATTAAATAACGTAGGCACGCGCGCTCGCCAAACACTTCACTAAATTATTAAAGTCCATGCAACTTCTAGTTGCTATGTAAATATTTCAGTGGGAAGTCTACTGTATAGGGAAAAGATTTGTGTGTGTCGTTGTGTGGGTGACATACTTTGAGAGAGACACGACAGCTGTGAAGATTAAGGTGTGATGGCCGTGGTACTACGTAATGTGGGTTGGTCAGGGACGTCATCTTCGAGGTCAATGATTAAAATCAAGGTGAAGAAATTATGACGTCAAATGAGAATGTCATAACGGGCTGATTTCCGCAACTCGACGTCTTAAGCGCCTATTTTGCGTGGTCAAAGGAGAAACTTACTAATCATTTTATCGATCAACATGTGTTTAGTACTTTAACGAAGACCACTTGAACTTTGAAAGAAAGAAAAACATTTATTTAACATTGGTTATTAATCTTAAAAATATTTGAAATTAAAACAAACAATGCAACATTAAAAGGACACATGCTCAGCATGTGCTGCGGTCCGACCGGTAGGGCAGAACCACAGCTCAGGTTTTCAGCTGTGCCAGGGCGAAGGCATCGCGGGCGAAACAGCAGGTCAGGGACGAAAACAAAAATATATTAAAAGTATAAATAATAAAAGTACAAATAAATAAATAAATACCTAAAGATGAAATAGATAACAATTAAAATTGGAGAGAAAAGGGATAGAAATACATAGTGAGTGTCTGTCCATTATGCGACGCGTCATTCCGATGGGAAGTGGTTATGGTATGTGTTGTAACACCATAAAGAAAGAGAGAAGAAAATAATATAAAAAATATATAGATACTTAAATAAAAAAATAACCTAATATAAAAAGTGTACGGAAAAAAGTGTACAGTGTGAAATCGAATAAGTAACTAGTAACATACAAACGAAGGTTGTACAAAAACAGATCTACGGATCAACTGGGGGATGAAGTGGAATAATTCCTTTACAATACCCACTTTGTTTCTATTGTAGAAAACAAATTGTCAAATGGGCCACCAGTGATGGGACCGGTCCGTCCGCCACAGCCGTGTATCACTGCAGGATCCGGCCTGGTCGCTCTGACCTGCCTGGTGTTACTGGGGACAGGTCGGTCCACCTCGGCTGTGGCACAAGGACCGGCCCCCGTCCGCCACGGGTCGTGTCACTTTATTATGCACGGTAAACCCCGTTCGTTTCGACCGTGTTATTGCATGCAGAGGGCCACCACGGGTGGTATAACTGCAATTGATACTCACTTCATGCCATCGAGCGCATGCTCCGACAGCCAGTGCAGATGAAACTGAAGCAGGGAGTAGTTGCCGCGCAGGGGCCCCCCGGACACTGTGGGGGCCGGCCCGTCCTCTGCTACGTTCCATTTCACTGCAATTAAGGGAGATACATTAAAACCATGCAAACACCATCAAGGACAAAGGAATAAACTTTACGAACGAATGCACCAAACATACACGGAGTGAATGCTTTATATAATAGGGTAGGCAAACCTACTGGGTAGGCAAACGGGCGGGGAGACGTGATTTATTTAGGCACTGGATGGGAGTTGAAAGGGTCCTACGATAGCTTGCTATGGATGGCTTTTAATTCGTCTGAAAATAAACGACAAAAAGGTCAATGCATTTCGCTACCTAGTGTCATGTTATGTATGGTAACACAAAGTACACGAGCACACCGGCTCGGGTCTATGGTTGGAGATTTATCTTGTCTGTAGATATGTGACCTAATAAACGTACTACAAAAATATAAACTATTTTAATTACACTTTTACATGGCGCAGTTGGTAGGATTAAAACCAGACGGAGAGAATATTCAAACCATACTAGAGATGAACGCACCAACTAATAAAAAAGAACTGCAAATACTGCTGGGTATGGTCACATATGTGAGTAAATTTATACCAAACTTATCAGATGTAACAAAAAATTTGAGGTCATTATTAAAAAATGATTCAGAATTTGTATGGTCTGAATCATATGAAAATGATTTTAAAAATATTAAAATATTATTAAGCAGTGACCCTGTCCTCAAATTTATTGATGTCAATAAACCTGTGGTCATCTCGGTGGATAGTAGTACTATGGGTATGGGTGCAGTTATGTTACAAGATGGACTTCCAGTAGCTTATGCATCAAAAAGTTTGACTAAAACACAAACAGCATGGGCCCAAATAGAAAAAGAGCTGTTGGCCATATGCTTTGGATGTGAAAAATTTCACCAATTTATTTTTGGTAAAACAGTTGTGATTGAATCTGATCATAAGCCACTGGAGTACATTTTCAAAAAATCTTTAAATGAAACACCTCTCCGTTTGCAAAGATGAAGACTGCGATTACAACCATATGATATTGTGATCACTGATCACATATATACGGCAAAGATGTTAAATTTAAAATTGACACAGGTGCTGAGGTCAATGTGATACTTAAGAGAATCGTGACTGAAATTGGTGCCAAAATGGAAAATTTCGATGGGGCACCAATTAAAACATGTGGAAGAGCTACTTTACCTTGCAATGTAGATTGTAGAATACAACCAATCACGTTCATGGTGATAGATTTTGATGCACACTGTGTGGTGGGAAAGCCATTTTTGAAGAGGTTTCCAATCATAGAGAGGGTGGACGCTCTATCCTCTCAGAGTTTTGATAAAATAATACAAGAGAATAAGGAGCTCTTCGAAGGCATCGGTGAAGTAAAACAATAATATGAGATAACGTTAAAGAAAAACTCTAGTATCGGAACCACCAAGAAAAATTCCAATGAAAATAGAAGACGAAGTACAGAAGGAATTTAAAAAGGACGAAATAGTATATGTCAAAGATGCGGCTCATGATATGATTCCAGCAAAAATTATAAGTGATAGTCAAAAACCGCGCTCATACAAAGTATTGCTTCCCAGTGGAAGATTATGTGAAAGGAATGGATTCAATTTATATCGTGCTCCAGATATGGAAAAACTTGAACCTGAGCAAGATATGAGTGTGGATAGGCCACAACAGTATTCGGAGCCTTATTCTGATAATGCATGTCAATAGTTCATATCATAAGTCAATAAGTTCAAATTCAAATGAAAGAAACGACTCCATTTCTCGACATGCTATTCAGAATTATGTAAAGTTGGTTCCACCACCTATTGACATTCAAACATCTAGTTTTGGCAGAAGATTGCAGAAGCCAGTTTATCTATCTGATTATGTAACTTAGTTTATTTGAAATGTATAGTTTACCTACTGATTTATTTTATAATTAGTTTCATTAGAATAAAGGAGATGTCATGTTATGTATGGTAACACAAAGTAGACGGGCACACTGGCTCGGGTCTATGGTTGGAGATTTATCTTGTCTGTGGATATGTGACCTAATAAACGTACTACAAAAATATAAACTATTTTAATTACTCTTTTACACCTAGTTTCTAATATAAGATAAATTTTCGCAGTCTTTGAGAAAACAGCATTATTTCAGTACGATACGGGTAAATAAAACAACGCCATACCAACAACACGATTTTAATTAAATTCTAACGTAAAAGTTGAAACAAAACATTCCTTTTTTAATGTTTCCAACTTTCCGCGCCGCTGCGCAGCTTGTTGAATTAATTTTGAATGGAAAAGTATGAAAAATGAAAAATATAGGCCAGCGGTCGTTATAAAAGGCTTTGAAACCTTTTCAGCTGAGAGAAACAGCGTCTTTGACTGCGTGCCCCAATCCCTTTTCATAAAGATAATGGATTTCAGTGGATAAAACTTACGTAGGTATCTCTATATCTCTACGGGGTAAAAAATGGATTTTTGGGTTACTTCCTTTCTTCTCTTCCATTAAATGATTCTTGTGGGAAAACTTGCCAAGTCACGGATATAGTTTTAAGCAAGCAATAATTTTTCTTTTAAAACAATTTATATAACTATTGCATTAGGGCAGAAATATGTTCATAAAATAAAAATATTTTATTTATCTAATGTTATATTTATATTTCTGTAGGTCAGTTTGAAGGTTGACTGAACTTGGCACCCATTTAGGTTTCAATTATTTTATTTCATTTCATTTATTGCTGTCATGGGTATTACAAGGTCTTAAAACTCATTACAGCACCAATCATGAGCCCTGTTAAGACATAGCAATTTTAAATAGATTAAATTTAAATTAATGATTAAATTATGAATGAAATATTAAAAATTAAAATTGAATTGAAATTAAAATTACAAGATGCAAAAAATAATGGAATGTTTGTCTTCTAAAAAAAATATAAAAATAAAATAATTCAATAATCAATAATGATAGTAGATTGCAAGATTTTTATTTTAAGAACTGGTCTATTGAGTTAAATTTATCACCGAAGTCGTAAGTCCCACTTGTTCCTTGTAACCGAACTTGGCTCCTTTTTCACATTTACGTTTTTGTTGAAGTTATCTATACCAATATTATAAAGAGGAAAGGTTTGATTTTTTGTTTGTTTGTTTGAATTGAATAGGCTCCGAAACTACTGAACAGATTTGAATAATTCTTTCACTGTTGGAAAGCTACATTTTTCCTGAGTGACATAGGCTATATTTCATTTTCAAAAAAAATGGGGATCCCTACTTAAATTACGATAAAGTGTAAAAAAATATCAAAAAACTTCCTTACATCGCGTACGCTGCGAAAACTATTGATGATAGAACAAAATGATATATAACATTTTTTTAGAACACACCATTATCACCAAAAAAATCAGCGGCAGCGTGTCTCTAACTATTATAGTCATGTCACAATAAGCGTTTTTTTTTTATAAATTCAAAAGATATCACGAGTTTAAAACTTTGAAAAAATAAACTCCATTCGGCTACTTATGCGTTGTAGGGCGTCACTCGGTTTTTTTTTAATTTACTCTTTTTTAGGAGCTCGACGCAAAAAGGAGTGAATATGTGTGTTATATTATTATTATTATTATGAATGTGTTAAAATTAACAAATCTAAATGTAATGTTTAATGCCCGTGCGAAGCCGGCACGGGCCGCTAGTAAATAATAAAAGTAGTAGTAAACTAAACTTGAACTTAATTTAATATTTGTATACTTCTGTATTGTGTTCTATATTCTGGTGTTTACAGCGATAAATAAACGTTTTCAATTTCAATTTTTATTTCAATTTTAATTCCAAAGAAATATTTTTTTTTTAGGATTTGCAAATAAAAAGGTCCATTATATTTTCTATCTAAGGCCGTTTTCAGAGTCGTGCGTATTTTGTCACGCACGCGGGTTAGCTCCGCATGCGTGCTCCACGCATCACATTGTTTCATGCAACATTTGTATTTTGCGTGAAACCCGCATGCGGGGTGCGTGGAAACCTTGCAAATAACTCACGGGTGTGGCCGTTGTTGAGTGCGCTGACGTTGACCTGGCCGTAGCCCCGGAAGACCAGGGGTCCTCGCACGTGGGCCCCGTGCTGGTCCACTATGGCGTCTCGTGTCATGATGTTGATGGGCGATTGCCGCTGCCCTGTGAGGCACACGCCTGGCCACTGTGTCTCATCTGGGCAGAAACATATTACATCAAGCTATATCACTTTTAAAGTACCAGAGTTTTTTTGTTTATGTTATGACAAACAAACAGATAAACTGTCCACTTGATGGTAACTGGTTACCATTACCTATGAGATTTTTTAAGCAGCCGTATATACCCTTATCGCTTATATATTACGCGATAAGACCGCCTAGATTGTATTAATCGTTTTGTACGCATTGTATCATACTAATTTTGTGCAATAATTTTGTTCATTCATTCTTTATTAGGGTAAGGTTTCAAGTTACGTAGGTACATTATCAGTTTTTAAAAAACCGGTATAGAACCCGGAACTGTGGTATGCATTCCAATGAGGTATACACTTGTGAATCACAGGGTGATTACAGGCTACGCGTGCCCAAAGATTGTAAATGATAAGATATGACCGAAGCAATACGTTTACTTATGGCATAGAAAATCTATAAGTTATAGGTCTGTTTGCTTAGGGTGTACTTACATTGATATGACCACTCTGCTTGGTAAGTTAAACCTGAAACGAAACAAAAACGTACTCAGTCACTATTTCATTGAAACTTTTTTTTTGAACTGGGGCCAAATCGCCTAAATTACAACGTTTGTAGTTCTATTTCTATCCAATTTCAATTTAGTTTTAGTTCCAATTCTATTTGGACACCAAATCGCATTCTGCTGACGAATAACTCCACCATCCATCAACCACTGCCACCTTTTTACTATCGATCGGGCAACAGTACCCCGGGAGTAACTTATGTTCGATCGTTATATTTGACAGTTAAAGCGTTTTGTTACCGTTCAACTGCGATTCAATATAAACTAAACGTTTTATTAGAATGCACAAATACGTTATTGTTCGCTCGATCGTTGATTCGATCGGAACTAAACGGAAATTGGATCGTTAGTGGATAGTAGCATACGAAACACGTCATAACGATGCGGTTAATATTCTATTTCGCTACGTTGTATTTAGTGGAATCGATCTCTTGCTCCATCTTCGGCCTCATCGTCACTTACCACCAGGTGAGATTTAGCGCGTTTGACCTCATTCTCATCTGATAATATGTGACGACTTCACTGATAATAAAATAATGTTAATTGTGTAACTAGTGGAGAACGGGCCACATTGTTGCAGCGAGTGTAATTTTGCGACATGTGCCATAGGCGAGTGTATAATCCGCCGTATTACAAAGCGCCTAGCCGATTTACAAAACAGAGCTGCGTAAAACGGCTAACGACGTTCAGGCGGATTGTAGTTGCAATACGATCAACAAAACGGCGGCCAACGTTTAGCGCATTGAAGCAATCAGCCGCATTGAAGAACGCGAAGCGCGATTACAATGGCTTATTGTCGTTTAGCCGTATTACAATCCGGCTGAATGTCAGTCAGCCGTTTTACAGAACGGCGCCGTTTTGTACAATTCGGCTGCGACAGATACATGAGTGATACACGACGAGGTCTTTCCCCACAATATACACGATATTTTGTATTACACCTGCGAGAAAACAATAAAATAATAATTAAAACAGCAATCTATGTCGTTATTAAAAAGTAAATTATTATAATATCTTTTACATCCCATGCATCCTTAATTTGATAGTATGAATATATTTTTTCATATTAAATTGACCTCACTTTCATGTCAGCATGACAGTTATCTTAATTAACTCATACATAATACTAGGTATAAATCAACCAATAAAAAACATTCCAGCATAACTCTATCTCGTCTCTACGATTTGCTGAAGATAAAGCTGTCTCTTTGTTTGTGCTAGCTGATGCTGTAACATGAAATACTTACTACTGTGTATATTTTTGTTTTGTTTTCACAACGATATCACTTACTTGCCTTTACGAAACACAACGGTACATGCTTAGGTACCTACTTTACCTATCTATAGAAGTACTAAATGTAACAAAAACTCCCGGGGTGGTTCAGTATCTGTAACTGAACAACTTTCACTATGGATCCAACTCTGAATTTGCCAAAAATATATCAGCTGTTCTATATAATCATAATTTATTCATAAAATTAATTTATTAGTCATATATGTATGTTCTTAGTATAGATATTATTGTACAATGTATTAATATGTCAAATATTATAAAATTCGTTTATATTGAAAAATGCACAGCCTGGCAACCACATTTTTAATTTATTTTCAAAAGTAATTACACTATCTGATTTTTTAATTTCATTGGGAATTTTATTGTAAATTTTTGTCCCTAAGACGTACATGGTTTTGGTAGATTTTTGCAATCGACATTGTTTGAGTTTTAATTCGGTTTTGTTCCGAGATCATACTTGATGTCTGTTTTATCATGGAATAGATGTATATTGGAAAAATAAAGATTAAAAATATAAAAGCTAATACCACACGATCGAAATTTGAATATAAAACAACGGTTTTTTTCGCGATTTCAGAGTTGGTTCTATAGTGACACTTGTTTAGTTATGGATACTGAATTCCTTTCGGATTTATATGGGGGTATTAATTAACCCTGCATCTTCTTCTTCTTCAGACTCTTACAAAGCTTCCATTGTTGAAAAATAACATCGCCTTGTCAAAGGGGATACGAATGGGCTAGAGCATTTGTTTATCCACTAGTCGCTACCCAAATTTAATTAATTTAATTTTTTTTTAAGTTTTATTTAAATTAGGTAAACTTACCTAATTTAAATAAAACTTTTAATTAAATTAAGTAAACATCCTAATTTAAATAAAACTTTTAATTAAATTAGGTAAGTAATTAAGTAATACGTTTATTTCACACACAGCAATGACCGAAACAGTTATAATTAAAAAAAACTAAAACTAAACTACTAGGTAAACTTCCTAATTTAAATAAAACTATTAATTAAATTAGGTAAACATCCTAATTTAAATAAAAATTTTAATAAAATTTGGGTAGGGACTAGTGGAATAGGCCGAATTTTTCAGATTCATATTAATCACATAATCGTTGGGTTAATATTACAAATGAAATGCTTGCATTACGTGTTTCGGTTTGAAATGTAATTTGCCAGCGTAATTACCGGCACATGAGGCACTCCATATAAGTTAGCAGCGAGAAACACTCTAATAACATTATCGTAAGGTGAGATGTCTATGGGTGATGGTAACCACTTATACAGTTGGTCCATTTGCTCGTCTGCTCTCCGTATAAGTACAATAAAAAAAGTTTTTCAGTCAAACTGACAATAAAAAGATTTCAAATTGAGAACTGGACAAACTACGAACTAGCCGTATTGTGTCCCAACAGTGACCTAAAAATGATGATGACTATGTACTGATAGCTTGCAGGGAATATCAGTTAAAGATTGAAAAAACCAACTTCCCACAATAAGACATCACCTTCCAGCTGTTCGATTTTTTATGGGAAACCAACTATTTGTTTTACTGAATATCTTTGCAAGGTATATAGCTTGTATCATGCATCCCGTATGCTCCATCGTCGACCTCATCGTCGCTTACCATCAGGCGAGATCGAGGTCAAATGCGGGTTTAGTAGTACATAAAAAAATATTTACAATGATGAATATTCATATTCATATTCATTTATTTCAGTAATGATCATACATTGTCAAAAAATAAATAATAAAATGTTAGCATGTCATGATCAATAATAGTAAAATTTCTTACTTAATGTAAGTATAAAGTCAACAAGTTTAAAAACTAAAATAAAATAAAAAAGTATTGCAGAATATAAATCTACAGTTTCAAACATCGTTCGTCAAGGAACTCGTTGACAGAGTCATAGGCCTTTTGGATCAACCATTTTTTAAATTCAATAACGAAACTGTTGTACGTTTCAGTATCTCGGATAGGAGCTGGTATTTTATTGTAAATTCGCGGACCAGCGACGTGCGTGGACAGCTGGGTCTTCAGCAGTCTACTGTCAATCAGTTCGAGATCCTGCTGCCTCACTTTTGTCAGTCTCTTGCCAACCCATTTCTTAGTAGGATTCTCTCTTATATTTTTTCTGACATATTCACCTATCTCAAGTATGTAGAGCGATATATTACAAGTAGTTTTAACTTTTATGTAGATTTTTTAAAACCCTAAGTTAAATATTAAATTGAACTCACCGACTAAACTAGCGCAAATTAAAACTATAAATGCATTCATTTTGAATTAGATCTTTTTATCACAACAACTTTTTGAACTAAATTAAATATTTTTATAAGGTTAAACACTGAATTTATTTACACAAACTTATTATTTAATATTAAACTTGATCCGCACCACCCCACAAACACACGTAAACTAACATGGATGTGAAACCGGGCCACTTTTTATACATGATTATTAATTAATAATAATAAAATAGGTTTTTTTTATCGCCGGATCTCGCTCAAAGCGAAGTTAGTTCCCGACTGCAGGAGCAGCTATCAGCCGCTTCCAAGTGATAAAGTTAGGTTATAACTTATAATATATGGGCCGAAAGAACAGCCAGCAAGCTCGGTGAATACGCAGGTGCATCTCTGGAGTCTAGGCATTAGGATCTGGGCTAGAAAACTGTACTGTTGGGCTAGAAAACCATACTGTATCATATGTATTGTTTTATGGCTAGGTGCATAGTATTTTGGTTTTCGTACCGAGCTTTACTTATGTCATGTATTAAAAGTATATAAACCAATAAATATTTCATATTTCACTCTTCTGCACTATACTCATACTCATACCATTTAAGTAGGGCACCGCAATATAAAATAAGAGATTATAATAAATTATAATAATAGTAAATGCTAATAAATTGAATTAATGTCATTATAAGTTATACATAATTGATTTTATAGTTAAGTATTGGTTTTATCATCAAAAAACTCCTGCAGTGAATAGAAACATTTGTTAAGAAGATATAACTTTAATATTTTATTGAACTATTCTATTCTATTTCTATATTGCCGGTAACCTATTAATAATTCTTCTATAGCTTAGGTTGCCTGGAAGATATCGCTCTGAGCGATATTACTTTATTCTAAGTATTACATGTTGTTAGTAACTGAATAAAGCAGCTTTCAGTCGACCATTGAAAATATTGGATTTGGCTTATGACTGTTCAGGATTCCCGTTTAATTATCTTAATCAAAGGATGTTTCTTTTTCGTAGAGATACAGAATATAAACATAAATGATACAAATACAAATATACTGTATTGCACACCCAGGACATAAACAAAACATACAACATAAAGAGAGGTACAATACAATGATTTGATTAACGAAAAGCGTACTAAGTACTGCTTGGTTGATCAATGAAAGATATCTATTATTATTTATTGAAAAACCATTACAATTTCAAAACAGGATGTCCCAAATCAAAATTGTAGTCAATATTCATAATACTATACATTATTAAAATATGTGAAATTATAGTTTTTTTTAATTGTCATCTAATAGAAGTTTTGATGAAAGTAGGTAGTTACGACTTACGCTCACTGCGGCAAGCAAAAATCTTGATTTAAAAAACTTGCTCGTTCGTCGTTCTCCAGGGCCGTGTGTGCCGCGTGAACTTTGTAGAGTGGTCTTGCGCAGGTCACCTAATTTACTAATAAAATCACACTGGGAAGTGGATGTGATACTGCATTTAAAGCCGCGTGCTCACTGGGCGACGAATGTTGCGCAGCATCTGACATGTAACGTTTAACAACATCGCGCGATATCGCCAAATCCAGGACACGTCAAGTTAAATGTTCCCAAACGCGCCATATTATTATGAATATGATAGCGGATAAATATGATTCCCCTATCCTTAGACACTTCGTTCGGGTGCTGATCGAATGATGTTATCTTTGATCAGCATCTGATCGAAGTGTAAACATAAATAGTAATTATTGCCGATATGTATCTATACTACTAACATAGTTTTTAAGTACAACTACTAACACAATGGATCAAGTTATCCGATATATAAAGATATTGAATTGAATTGAATTATTATTAATTATTTATTGTTGTTTGTGAGTAAATATACAAGGTCACATTTTAAAAAGATAGTATGTACTTATATCACACACTACCTAATCTAGACGTACAATAATGTTATATTTAATGTCAATTAAATTTGTCATTGTTTCTGGTTCAGATTGAAAAAAAAAAATATGAAAAAGTTTATGTACTTATACAGGACACAAAAAAAGGACCTCCGACTTACAAACTAGGTCGAAAACCTGTATCTTGTAAGTCGGGATTCCGTCGCACTTTCTGTGCAAGCAAATTACAAATTATATTCTTAACCTAAAAGGAATTTGGAAAATTTAATCATAAAGGAATTTAGTAAAGATAATGGTAAGAGTGAGTATGGGTGGGGGTGTGGTAGGTTGTGTGGGAGTGTGTAATGATGTAAGTGTGCATCTGTAGTGTAGGGTGAGTGGGTGTGTGAGTGTGGGAAGTGGATTAATTTATTTGTCCAGAATGTGGGTACATAATTACAAGATGATATTTTCTAAACAAAGAGCCGATACATTCTACTCAACATGAGCATGCAAATATAAAAAATAAATAATATAATAATCAGATAAATTATAAAATATAAATGTCATTTAGATCATAGGAGCTCATAGCCTAGTTGCAAGCACGGTCCGAAAGTGATCGTGCACGTTAAACAACGTTGGGCGCGGTCGGTACCTGGATGGGCGACCGGTAGTGGCATATTTCATCTGAGCTCCTCCGTGCCTCGGAGAGCACGTTAAGCAGTCGGTCCTGATTGTCGTCGTTTGACAGTACTCGTTAAGCCATGTCAGAGGCTTCTATGTTCGGCCTGAACAACTCTGACAATAGGTTGGCCACTAACCTTACGATAAGCAAGCATTTAGATCGTAATACCTACAAATAATATCTATTATCTTTATAAATAATTATTAAAAAAATTCATTAACCGAATAGAAACATTTATCCAGTAACCATTCAAATAGACTTTAAAAAAATATTCTTATGGGTAAGTAGGCAAACTGTTAAGTGAAGCCAAGAGAAGTGACACTGTAATATGCTTTTTCATAGCACCATAAGATACCTATTTGCTTGATGATAATGAAATGAACTATCGCTCCCACTAACATCTTGGGATAAGGGGGGAAATGAAAAACAGCGCTGCATATTTGGTACCCGAGTATGTCAGCATTTGCTGACTTTCCCCCCTTTTGCCAAATATACATTACATATAGTGCTTTGTACTATAATTTTAAATTTATATGAGTATTTGGCAATAAATGTATTTCTATTTCAAATATTTTATTTTCCAGAAGCATTATAGATACAATAAATGACTAGTAAAGTCTTCTAATACAATACAAATAACTGAAAGATATCTAGTTAATCAATTAGTAAATGGTCACCGTCGCCCGTAGACTTCCTCCCTCCCTAAAATATTGCAAGAGAGTATTCCTAGCAGCGACTTGATGAGAAGAGCCGAAGATCGGGCTCAATGGCGCGCCCTGGGAGAGTCCTATGTCTAACAGTGGACTAGAGTAGGCTGCTGATGATGTATTCCTAGCCAAAAGTTGCTCTATCCAGCAGCCTATATCGTCTACATAGACCTTCACCCAGAGCACGCCACTTCGCCTAGATCTTTGGCTTTTCTCATCTAGCCATCGCCGACATTCGTTTTAAGTCGTCATCGAGTGCCTTATTGAGCATTCAACGTCGTGCAACTAACTAGGTAGATTTACCTACTTACTTGGTCCGTAAACCAGATGCACAACATTTAGCGCATTATTTTCTCCCTATAGTGAACACGGAGCTTTAGCTTCCATAGCACAGAGCAGACTTTTTAATAAGGATGCTGGAGTTACGCTTATAAAATAATTCACACTTAATCTGCAAGTTTTGTTAAACTAATTGGGGAGGGGAGAGGGGAGTATAAGTTCAATCCCCTCATACAGATTTTATTGACTTAAGACGTGGTGTCAATCATAACTCTACATACATACATACGGTATGTAGGTTCACGCTATGTCCCTTGCGGGGTAAGAACGGAGCACCACGAATCTCTGTCTTGGCACGCGTCTCTTATTTCCTCCACAGTCATTTGTCGTTTCACGCATGCTCGCTGTTGGAGTCATCTTGCTTTGTATATTAAAATCTAAGAGCAATTTAAGTTTGTTTTCAATCCTCTGAGACAGCTCATTTTATTGACTTAAAACGTGGTGTCAATCATAACTCTACATACATACATACCTTCACGCTGTGTCCCTTGCGGGATAGGCAGAGAGAAAGGAGCGCCACAAATCTGTCTTGGCACGCGTCTCTTATTTCCTCTATAGTCATTCGTCGTGTCACGCATGCTCGCCGCAATTAAAAGTCAGTCTAGGACGACCCCGGCTTTTCCTTCCACTCACTTTCGCATAACTCCTAACTCTCAATTTAGTTAAACCCCCGATTAACCTTTAATAAGGTGCAAAGTTAAAACTTTGTTTTCATGAAAATTATTTTACACATTCATGTAGTACTTGTGGACTGTGTGTGTGTGTGTGTGTGTGTGTGTTTTGGTGTTTGTATGTTGTGGATTTCTTCCTCGCTCATCACCTCGCTTTCTAGTTGGTGGAAAAGCACCCTTAATTTAGTGTCTCCTGAGAAATTTCCCATTCTGTTACGATCTTTTTCTGTTCCTGATGTTTGCACATATCCTTGATCTATTCCTGACTTTATCTTATTCTCTGTAAATATTCTTTTCTTTATTCACGAGGAACAGAAACGGGATTGGAAGTTTCTCAGAAAACACCAAAATAATTGAAGGTAAAACCAAGAGCGTCTGTGGCCTAGCGGCTAGGAAGCCAGGCGCCCATGCGAGAGGTGCGCGTTCGAAACCATGCCATGTACCAATGAGTTTTTCGGATTTTTTCGATGACTTACGTACATTTACCGACTGCTCTAACGGTGAAGGAAAACATCGCGAGGAAACCTGCATGTCTGAGGAAATTAAAAGTTTCCGAAGGCGTGTGAAATCCACCAATCAGCACTGGGCCCGCTAGGTGGATCATGGCCCATACCCCCCTTGTGCAAGGGGAGGCCTGTGCCCCAATAGGCTGATGATGATGATGAACATCGAAAATGAGTTGACCTTGGAAACTACAAAACCATTTGACTTAATTTTCTTGTAAACGAAGTAAACACCGGCTAAGAGTGCATCGAGCAAGCATATAATACTTAGGTAAATATTTCGTTACCTACTCGAAAAAATACTGAGATAATGTAAAAGACGCTGTCTGCATGAATACATTTCTATTTTATAAAACAATATCGCTCCCGATCCGTGATACAACTGCTTTGTTCTTTGCACAAAATTGTAAACAAAACAGATCTCTATAATGCCTTATGTTATAATACTTATAATAATAATATTACAGGCATAATATTTTCAGGCAGGATGATTTTCGACTGGAAAGTGGCCAGAGAAGAGCCACCAAGCTCCCTTGCTTACTGCCTGCGCAAAAATACATATGAGGAGAGACTACACATTCTTGAGCTGCCGACGCTACAGGCACGGCGTACCCGAGGTGAACTAATCGAAGCATACAAAATCTTATCCAATAAGTATAACTGCCCGGATTTGCCCAGACTCTTCAATGTGAATACTATACACAGAGCCCGGCACAATAATGACTTGCAACTGAAGACCACTTGTTCAAACACCTTGGTCGGCCATAACTCTCTCAATAACAGAGTCGTGAGAATATGGAACAAGCTACCGCAAGAAGTCGTGGATGCATCTTCAGTCAACAGTTCCAAAAATAGACTAGATAGGTTTTTAAACAGTGCATAAATAGTGGTGGACTTAATTAACTAACATTAACTATGAACAATGACTAAGTGCTATTATGTGAATGAACAATACACCAGCTTAGATATGGGCGCATCAGCTTAATGCTGCCTGCTCATTAATAAATAATAATAATAATATTACAGGCACAATTTTCGTAGTGATATCAAGAATACTTACCTATATTTTATATAAAAGTGTTGTTATGTTCTGTCTGATACATTGAATCAACAACTCTAGAGGAAATTCCATTTGACAGTTTTTCTACGTCGCATCCTGAACTTAATGTCAGTTGGAGCGCGAAAGAAGTACAAATTCAGAGGGTAGACAGAGGAACCACCTTATAGGTAGTTCCCACTTTTCTCACTTTCTCACATACACACTAATATCCTCATTCTTAAAACAAACGCATTCATACAACACAACACGCACACATTGTTGCTCTCTTCGTCCGTGCAGTCACTGAGGGGCCAGCTGAAAATCAGCGCTGTGGCTTGCCTCAGCATTATGCTGAGCTGGTGTACCCTTGTTGGCACTGTACCACACCGGATGTTTTGTGCTGCATATATTATTCTTGTATACTTCTGTATTGTGTTCTATATTCTGGTATTTACAGTTTGCAATTTAAATTTTTTTTCCTAGGATTTGGTGAACAAACGTGATAGGTGGCGAGCCTATAGCTATCTACTAGGTGTAGAATATTATCCACCAAGTCCCTTAGTCGCCTCGTACGACACCCATGGGAAGAGTTGGGGTGGTGCTGTTCTTTATGGCCGGTACAATAAATATTTCAAAAAAATGTAGCAAAGTAAGTAGGTATACCTTATCTATGGGGACATAACTTTATGCTTACTTATTTACTGCGCTGGCGCAGCGACCCGAAGTGATCTTAATTTTATAGGTAGGTTATATTTAGAAAAGATAGCGTAGATAGGTATAGTGTAGCATTATTTCTAAAGGCTACATAGGTTCATATAGGTACTGTCATAGATTAAGTTCATCTCATCTCATCAGTTGCCCACTATTGGGGCACAGGCCTTTCCTTGCACAAGGACGGGTCATGATCCACCAAGCGGGCCCAATACTGATTGGAGGATTTCACACGCCTTCGAAAAACTTTTATCCTCAAGTGCAGTTTCCCTCCCTCACGATGTTTTCCTTCACCATTAGAGCAGTTGGTAAATGTACGCAAGTCTTCGAAAAATCCGAACTCAGTTGTTTCGAACCCTGACCTCCCGCATGAGAGTCAGAGTATTAGCCACTAGGCCACCGACGCTCATTCATCATCATGAATAAAATATAGAAATCCACTGCTGCATATCCTATATATATATCCTTCTCCCAAGCCGCGCCGTGTAACGCAATGTTGAAAAATAAAATATGCTGGGCCTGTTTTTGAATAAATTACGAAGGAAAAAATACGCAAAAATGTTAGCCAGGTTTTACTCACTTGAAACGTCCAGCAGCACAGCTTGGAAGCTCCCAAGGTCTTCAGTTCAGACACAAATCACATATGGATTTTGCGATTAACTGAGGTTTGCAAGAGGGTTTTCGATGAGTTGCTAACCCTGCCTCATGGGCCGGTATTACGCTGGTACTTGTACCCTTCAAACTGGAACACTGCAAGCAATCGTCAGATATATCTAAAAGGGTGAGACTTCCCCAGGCGACTAGCACATCAGGTTCTACCATCTTCGAAAATACTAATAAAAATTCTTACCTAGTTAAGTAACAATAAATCAGATTTAAACGGTTCTACCTGCACTAGTCCATAGAAATATTGGCACGAGGTCGTTTTAAAATACATTAGGCTAGTTAGTGTTAATGTGAAGGTATTTCCACGTTTATGCCAGCGTCAATGTAACGTGGAGACATTTTGAAATAAACGCGCTGTTTGGTGATAAGGGAGCAAGGTTAAAAAAATAACTATATTTTACATATTAACTACTATAACTATGTGGTCGGATTATTCCCAAAATGCTCACTGCATTTAGCCCAATGACTTTTCAAAAAAAGTGTCTTTTTGCCGCGCTGCATTCAACGTCTCAGTGGGCATTTTGGAAATAACCAATTTGATAGACTTGAAGTGCCAAAATAAAACCAAAATAATGTCGAAACAAATTTTGATAATTCAAAGGATAATTAAGGGCATTCGAAATAAAGATATAATGTAATAGAAACAGCCTGATTCCTGGCCAGAAAGGTGATGTAACCGTCCGTTGACTCGGCTATTTCCGATGAAAATTATGAAACTGATAGGTTATTACGAAAATCTTAAGGAAAATATTATATTTTAAATCCAACTTGATGTTTATTCTTAGAAATTGCAACTTAAAAATAGCGGTATCGGGAAATGTCAAGATCCGTTAATCCGTTACTAATAATAACAATCTTGATTGATATTGTAAATAATGACTAATAAGTTACTGCACTTGCAATAATCCGTTGTGCATTTATGTATGAGTAATAGATAATTAATAAGTAATGGATAATAGACGTAACGTTAAGCCGTTATCCTAATGTTGTAACGAAGGATCGCCTGGGGTGGTACCACCCTCTTATCTATTTCTGCCGTGAAGCAGAAATGCTTGCATTTCTGTGTTTCGGTTTGAAGGGTAAGAGAGCCAACGTAATTTCCGGCACATGAGGTAATCCATCTTAGTCCTCAAGGTTAGCAGCGCATCAAAAACCCTCTAATATTAATAAAGTGAGGTGAGATGTCTATGGGCGACGGTGGCCACTTACCAGCAGGTGGCCCGTTTGCTCGTCTGCTCTCCTTATTTAATAATAAAAAATAATAAAAGCCACTATTATATACACACGCCTCCATAGACAGATCGGTAATCTTTTTGTGGGGAAGAAGATCTTCTACTTCTTCTTCTTCAGGTCCTAGAACACCTAGTGGTACATAGGGCTGAGACAATATTCTTCCATCGCGCTCTGTCCGATGCCGCAGACTCTATGGTTTCCCAGGATACTTTAGCCGCATCCAGGTCTTTTTGAAGACTACGTTTCCATATAGCCCCGGGTCTTGGGGTAGAAGATCTAGTAGGTGATGATGGAGTCGTAGTTAAAGTAAACTGTATTACTGTGCAATTTTTGTAATAATAAATAAATAAATAACTAGAAACTATAATGCCTGAAACGCGATTTAAGACCAATTTCACTAAAGTATGATTTTAGAATTTCCACCCAGGAAAGCGGATTTTAGATAGATTAATACTTTATTGCACACATGAAATTTACACAGGAAAGGGAACATAAAATAAGTGTACAAAGCCGGCTTTATCGCTCAGAGCGATCTCTTCTTGGCAACCTAGGTGATAGAAGAATGATTAATAGGTTTTTTTTAATAAATTGGCTACGACAAACAGGCAGACGGGCCACCTGATGGTAAGTAGTCACCGTCGCCTAGAGACACGTGCAGTACCAGGGGTATTGCTTGTGTGTTGCCGGCCGTGGAGGGAGAGGACTTTTTTAACGTTCTTTTTGAAACATCCCATGTCGTAGCGCTGTGGAAAAACGTCGGATGGAAGATAGTTCCACATTTTACAGGGGAGTGGCAGAAACGCTCCTTTAAAACGGGTCGTAGTAGACATCCAAGGCTTTAGAAAGTGTGGGTGAAAATTGAGCCGCCGACGTGTGGTGCCGGACGAAGTGGTGGTGACGAAGGTTACCGGAAGTATAGTGCAGAAAAGTGAAATATGAAATGTTTATTGGTTTATATACTTTTAATACATTAGTAAAGCTCGGTACGAATACAAAAATACTATGGCCCTATCCATAAAACAATACATATAATATTAATACAAAATTATCTGGCTCCTATTTGGCCCAGCGGATCAGCTTAGCTGTCCAACGGGGCAACGCAGTCAGTCTCTTGGGTACACTGCCGGATGTGGGGGACTTAACCTATTTTATTATCTTTAGCTTTCTTAGCCTTAGTTTAGTTTTAGCTTTAGTATTATTTTAGTGTTATATTATGTTGGATTACCTAAATAAATAAATAAAATATATTTTTTTATTTATTTATTTATTTATATGTACATAATAATATGTTAAAGTGAATACATAAATATATGCTGCACAACTACAAAGATAGGTAATGATCTTTAGGACATGTGATCCAAGTGACTCTGAGTGACGGATGTGACGAGGAAGGGAGTTCCACAAATGCGCTGCTATTAACGGAGTAGAGTATCCCTACCGCCATTGATCAAGCGTGTCTTACGAGTCACAATAACTTAACTTGCTGGAGGTAGGGTCCAGGTTCTAGGTTCTACGTTATGTAAAGTCTGTCTTCAAATATCTTCGCTTCGGCGTTGATGTCTTCCAGCATTGTCTATAGAAGTAGTGGTAGATCCTAAAGTGGAGGATCGCCTGGGGTGGTACCACCCTCTTATCTATTTCTGCCGTGAAGCAGAAATGCTTGCATTTCTGTGTTTCGGTTTGAAGGGTAAGAGAGCCAGTGTAATTTCCGGCACATGAGGCAATCCATCTTAGTCCTCAAGGTTAGCAGCGCATCAAGAACCCTCCAACATTAATACAGTGAGATGAGATGTCTATGGGCGACGGTGACCACTTACCATCAGGTGGCTCGTTTGCTCGTCTGCTCTCCTTATTTAATTAAAAAAAAAAAAAAAAAAAGAAGAGCCAGTACTTACTAAGCCCGTGTGCTCTATCTTCGACCTCATCGTCCACATCACCACTTGGTGGTAAGCGACTATTTTATTTATTACATACATACATAACTTCATAGCAGAGAGGATGGAGCGCCACGAAAAATTTTCAGGGCTTCAAAGTACTTCAGGTACCCTACACGGAGTTCAACCCGAAAGACAAACTCGTAACCTCGTAAACTAATTATTAGTCATAAATAAAATAAAAAACCATCCTCATATAAAGATCACAGCGTTATCGATTAAGTAAGTGAAGTGCTTATAAATATTAATATTATTATCTATATAATAATTTATTATGCACATTTATAGTACTTACAATAAAACTACTAATATGTGGAGATAAAACAATAAATAGGTACTTAAATTATTGGTTCACTGTGTGCAATACATTAAAAATAAAATTATTTACTTTTTACAAGAAATTCATATACAAAACCATAAAATTAAAGGTTGTTGAGCTATCCTGGACTGACGGTGCGACTGGTTCACAAATTAAAAGTATTGAAAGTAGCTCAGCGTACTGTGGAAAGAGCTATGCTCGGAGTATCTCTGCTGGATCGAATCCGAAATGAGGAGATCCGGCATAGAACAAAAGTTATCGACATAGCTCATAAGATTAGCAAGCTGAAGTGGCAGTGGGCCGGTCACATCTGTCGCAGAACCGACAACCGCTGGGGTAGACGAGTTCTGGAGTGGAGACGCCCTCCTGCTAGATGGAGCGACGATCTGCGCAAGGGACTGGGTATTCCCGGCCCCCTATCATAAGATAAGATAAGAAGAATAGCCTACTACATTCTCCAGCTGGATCTCAAATATCCCGTAAGTACCTGACTATCCTTCACATACAAACTCTACAGAATATTATGCTCATTATCCTATTTATAGGATTGCGGACCGATCAGCTGCATGACTTTGAAAAGACAAAACAGAAACTTATAGATAGCGCCTGTATAATTTAGCGGAGCAATTACATATTAGAGAAACTTAAAAATAGACAGACCTACAATAAAGAGGCAATCTATGACTTTTAGGTTAGGTATCAGAAAATTAGACTCCTGGGATTTCGCGTCATTTTTCTAGATTGACATTTGGATGTCAAGTCAAGTCTGTATTTCCCGAAACCTACAACCTTGGGATCTTCAAGGCCAGAGTGAATAGGCATTTACTGGACCCGCATGCTCCATCGTCGACCTCATCGTCGCTTACCATCAGGCGAGATCGATGTCAAATGATGTAGGTTTAATAGTCAATAAAAAAAAATAAAAAAAAATTATATATAGTGCTAAAAGCGCTACGGCAACAGGCTGAGGCAGTCCCCCTTTTCCGGTGCTGCACACCACCTTCATCAAACTTAATTACTTTTGCTTATTTATTTTTTATAATATATTTGTTTAATATTATTTTTTTCTTCTGTACCTAATTATTTATATGTGTGTATCGGAAATACATTCTTTCTATCTTACATACTTATATAATCTTAAGAGTTAGGTAATTTGTGTGATATATCTCTTACGATTCAATTTAGAGTTCAATTCCCTATCTAAATCCACGAGATAGTCGAACATTGACATGCGAGATGAGAAATATCAGTAGTTACTCAGCAGCCGCCCGATCCACGCGTTCTTAATGTTTTCAACATGAGTGTCGTAGAAGTGAACACTGACAGCAGTAAAGCTGGTGAATATACCTATGATGAGGCGGTTGAGTTGACTGGTAGGCGAATTACTTACTTAAGTATGTTAAGTTCACAGAGGGTACGAACAAAGGGTACCTTGAACCAAACCAAAACCACCTGATGTAAAATGGTCGCTGTCACTAATAGACATCTCACCTCACTATAATATTATTAGAGGGTTTTCGAAGCGCAACTAACCTTGAGTATTTACGTAGAATGCCTCATGTACCGGTAATTCAAACTGAAACAGGTAAAAGGGTGGTACCATCCCAAGCTTAGAACAAAGGTACAGATTTACACCATCTTCAAAGGATACCTACAATAAATCTGTTGGCCCCTAGGGCCCCTAGGTACCCTAGGGGCCATCCATAAATTTCGTCACACGTTAAGGGGGAGGGAGGGGGTCAACAAAGTGTGACATCGTGTGACAAGAGGGGGGCGAGTCATACGCTTCGTGACGTCACATGCGTAAATCTAAAAGAAGAAGTTATAAATAATATAAAGGAATGGGTTCAAAGTCCATGTCACACGAGATGATTAAATTTTGTCTCGTTCATTTGATTAGATGTTTTGTAAATTTTCTAAAATGTTTGTTTTATTGTTGATAATGCAAAAATATTGGAAGTGCTGTTTTAAATTAATAATGAGCGACCTGGGCCAGGTCTTTTACTTGTAAAATAGTTAGGTATTTTGTTAATTTTTGCTTAAGTATGTATTATAGTGTCATTTTGGTATGTCTTTATTTTGAACAAAATTTAATAATTTGAAATTGCAAAATATCACACATATATGACCACCTGTGACAAGAGGGGGGGGGGGGGGGGGGGGGGGTGTGTTTCGTGTGACGTAATTTATGGTGGTGGTAGAATCCTTGTCTGTTATGTCTCCCTCAAATTCTATGATTTAACTACATATAAACGTTACTGTCTTATCTTATCGAGGTTCTATCTGATAGCTAAGTTAGTTAAATACTTTCTAAGGTTAACACAACTGCCTGACGTCAGATAATTATTCGGAAACGGATTCGGAACGGAAGATTTCATACACCGGTTGCCATCCCCATTTCATACACTGGTTATCTCAGTGTGCAGGTTTTCTCACGATGTTTTTCTTCACCGTATGAGCTGTCGGTAAATGTACAGTCATCTAAAAAAACTGAAAAATTCATTGGTATATGAAACGGCATGATTTTGAAAAATAAATCTCCTGTTAAGTTTCATTTCAATTGCGTATGAATTTCAATATTTATGTTTAATAACAACTCTAATGGCCAAATTATCGAGAAGCAAGGCCTTACATTAAAAATAAAAAACGGACTTGGCGGGATCTAGAGAAACAAAGAACGGGGTTTTCTCCCGCGCTTTAGTCGCGTCCACACCAGCTTTTTTTCGTTGTCTTGCAAATTGTTTTACAGTAGTGCTTTTCAAGTAAGAATGGTGTTTTTTATTCGAAGAACGTCTACAAAATGTGATTAATGTGTGGGACAGTGAAGTAAAGTCAAATAAGACGCTGTAGCCCGATCCGTACTTGGCTGGATTTTGAAGAGCCATACTGCGTCCGGGACGTCTTCTTCTTTGGTTCGGATGGTGCAAAAGCGTGGAAGATTCTCCCAGATAGCATTGAAATGTGTCACACCAGCATTTTAATGAAGACTTGAAAGAGTTGTTTACATCAGACATGGCTGTATGGGCTCAGTTCCCTTTGCCTTAAAAAAAACAAAAGAAACAAAGAACACTAATGTCACTCGGGACAGAGGCGTGGTGCAGAGAAGTTGTGTGCAAGGAAAAAGGAAAATATAATAGAAATCATATGAGAAGGCTGTATTTCATTACCATCCTGAAGGGAGAATTACAACACTCCTATCTATTAGAATTTATTTCATCTTAAAGTCAAGTGCTTCTTATCGGCAGGTCACGGCAGGTACAACTATATTCTGCTGACGGCTTGCAGTGTCATTTCTTCAGTGCTTGCAGGATGATGGGGATCCAGGGTTGATTGGTGGATTTCACATGCCATCGGAAACATTTTTCCTCAGATTACTGATTCCCAATGTTTTCCTTCACAATTAGAGCACACATTTACTTGACCCGCATGCTCCATCGTCGACCTCATCGTCGCTTACCATCCGGCAAGATCGAGGTCAAATGCGGGTTTAGTAGTTAATAAAATAAATAAAAAAATTGCAGCACTTACGCCAGCGATCTATCGTGGCTTTCTTCTGCCATTTCTGATTCCGAGGTTTGGGCACCATACAAAGTTGAGGAGATACTCTAAATTTTAATGCATGAGTTTTTTACTTTAATTTAACATTATTTTATTTTCTATGGTTTTCTATTGCCATAGACTAGGGATGTTACGGAGGTGGTTTTACCGGAACCGGAGTCGGAACCGAAGGTTTAAAATTTGATTTATCGGAGTTGGAACCGAAGTCGGAGACGGAGGAGATGTTCAGAATAAGATCAAATTTTAAACCGTTTTTTAAACTTTTATAGCTGAACTAAAATATTGGCATATATTTTTTATGATGACGTTTGCGGCAATAAATTTCCTTTATGTAGTCCTACACTATTTAATAAATATTGATATTTGAATATATTTGCTCACAAATCTTCGGTATAAACTCCGATTCAAAATTATCGGAGCCGAAGTCGGAGTCGGAGGTGTTGATTTTACACCTCCAACTCCGACTTCGGCTCGGTCCAGGATCGGAAGTTCTGACCTTTCGGAGTCGAAGTCGTCGCTCCGTAACAGCCCTACCATAGACATAGAGAAAAAGAATGACAGAGGTATTGATGTAGCAATCAGAGGTAAGGCAAATTTTACTCCCAACAGGCACAATTTTTGCGTTACCCTGGGGCTACTTCGTCGACACGCGCGGGCGGCGGCGTACTCTGCTGTTGACCACATCTGTGGGCTGCACCTTCGCCGCACTCAGCAGCTTAGCTCCCACATGGCAAGCCATGCTCGTGCTGAAGCTTATAGGATGTATATTGTACGTATTGACTTTTCTATGGCACCTATTAGATCATCTTTATAGATGGTAAGTAGATTGAGATATTGCTTCAATAACTCTAAATTAAAAAGGGCACAAAAATAACGGGTCGGTTACAAAAATCGCAATATAGGATGGGAGAATTTGTCCTTAACAAAATGGCCGCCACCCTGGCCGCCATCTTGCATTTTTTAAACGTCGGAATTGAAAAAGTGCCCTAAACTATGGTCAAACGATGTCATACAAAGATATTACACAATGTAGAGTTTCAACGCTCTACGGCCCTTTAGGCCCATTTTACCATACCATAATTTGACCACAGTTAAGGACTCCAGGCTTTTTCAAAGGCTGTCCCTCCGACTTACCATTGTGGAGATCTTTTAATTTTTTCCTGGTCCTCCTCAAGTTTCCAGTTGTGGGAAGGGCATCATGTTCCTAAATATTTGATCTCAAACTCGAACCCCCTAACTGTTACCCTTCAAGAGATCCCGACTGACATTAAATGTACGCCAAGATCTTGGAAACCCCTGATCCAATTTTTATCAAATTTGGCTAATAACACTTTCGACAAATTGGTTCATCGGTTGTTGAGTTATGTATGATGCCACAGATAAACTGACAGAGATACAGATAAACAGCCATACATTTTGCTACTTGACCGTTTTACTTAGAGGACGTTCTGAGTTGGACAGCTTATAATACCCCTTCGAAAATTTGGTCGGGGGTTAAATTAAGGTTATGTCAATATTTCAGTTCCTCACCAGCGTTTACTGTGACAATGACATACTTGGGCGAGTGTACGGGCCGGTTGCGCAGGAGTCGATATATGTTTATCATGAACAGCGTCAACCTGGCTGCAGAATTTGTATTCTACTGTAAGTATTATCGTTACAGTAAATTATTTAGATTCAATGATTCTATTCCATATCTTTCATTATAAAGACTCCGCATCTACAGTCTAAACTTTTAACTTTCGCAAAAACCTGGTCACGGCACATTTTGTAATCACTCCTTTTATTTCAGCTCTTGCTTATTTATTCCTTCAGCTTGATTTCGAAATTTTCGTACCCTGGCTCTCTATCACGTTTCGACCCTGGAGGCTCTATACCCTGATGCTGGCTGTCCCTCTGGGTCTTGGAGCGTTGTTGATGTTGTTCCTCCACGAAAGTCCCAAGTTTCTCGCAAGTAGAGGGGAGGTCGACAAAGCTTTGGATGTACTAAGAGTCATGCATGAATTAAATGGAGGGAAAAGCGAGGAGTATCCGGTGAGTGTAACTTTATTATCATCATTATTTATTGAATATTGACAAGAGTCTTTAACCAGTGCGTCCTACCAGCAATGACCTACGGAACCGAAACGTGGACACTGACGGTGCGACTGGTTCACAAATTGAAAGTCGCTCAGCGTGCTATGAAAAGAGCTATGCTCGGAGTATCTCTGTTGGATCGAATCCGAAAAGAGGAGATCCGGCATAGAACAAAAGTTATCGACATAGCTCATAAGATTAGCATGCTGAAGTGGCAGTGGGCCGGTCACATCTGTCGCAGAACCGACAACCGCTGGGGTAGACGAGTTCTGGAGTGTGACCGCGTTTGGGCAAACGTAGTGTGTGATGGCCCCCTGCTAGATCTGCGCAAGTTGGCTGGCAGCGACTGAATGAGAAGAGCCGAAGATCAGGCTAAATGGCGCGCCCTGGGAGAGGCCTATGCCCAGCAGTGGACTAGAGTAGGCTGCTGATGATGATAATGGTTGAATTCTTATATAAAAAAGATAAAGTGATTTAATCTAATCTGTGCAATAAAAACCATTAAGGTTTGTTCGTACACAGCAAGTTCGTCGACGGCAGCATTAATAATTGCATGTATAAATTTTTGAAATTATCTAACAAAGAAAATGTACTTCACCATATTTTTTTACTATAATTTACAAATATATTTGCACACAATATGGTATAGGTACCTACTTCTTCTTTTCCTTTGCCACATCCCATTATTTTTGGTCGGTTCTCCTCATTCTTAGGCGATAGATAATGCTATTTCAAGTGATTATAGTACAGATACAATGAAACAAGTTTCAAAACAAGCCCTGATATTTCGAAACTAAGCTACAGGTAAGGAAGAAATCACGGAATAGTATAAAGCCTGTCTGAATTATGAGAGCAATGAACATCAATGTAAAGTTTTACCGCCACGATTTAACAGAGAAGCAAAATGTATGGAAATGTATGAAGACGCTTTTAAATTCAGACGACAAAGTTGAGAGTGTAGTGGTAGTGTGTACCTACAAGGTCGCCCTCGCGTCTCCCACCCTGCTTCCTACCTATCGATAGGTAAATTATAAAAGCGTTAACCGTGGACGTGGATGATAAAATCGTGGACGGTAACGGCACGGCAATCCTAAAATTGAATCTGTTATTTCTCCAGGTAAAGTCCATTTCTACGCACAACATCGAGGAGCGGTCCGCGGAGTCGTTCTGGAGTTCAGTGGTGAAGCAAACAGCACCCCTGTTCCGTCCCCCGCTGCTCTGGAGAACTGTGCAACTGGTTTTCCTCTTGGCTATTTGTTGCAGCACGTAAGAATTATACATTATTATATACATTATTTCATTGCTAGCTTATCATTTTATTTCACTCTTTGATTGGCTAACTTCATCCAAAGTGCTATCCGTAGTTATTCATTAGCAACTCTTCACTCAGAAAAACTATGTAAAGTTCTGAATATGTCACCAGTTTGAGCTGAAAGTGGAATGTTAAATTTTATCTTTGACGCAATAATAATAACAGCATACTATTGTACCATTTCCAGTAACAACGTGTTCCTCGTGTGGTACCCGATGATCGTGAATATGTTCTTCAAATCTGTTTCTGAAGGCATCATGGACGATAGGAGCTTTTGTGACACAGTTTTCGGAAATATTTCCACTACTGTAACATCAACTGTCTTCGACAATGTGAGTAAGTACGGATAGTTTCTTACATGTTTCTTTAACATATACTTTAGCCAATCTTTTACTGCTGATGGAGCGTGAGCGATATTTCAGAATATGACACAGAACGACTCTTGGGAAAATCGTTTATCCTTACACTTTGTAGATGAATAATTCAATATACCTTCAACCAACCATACATACACAAACAAAGCAATAGAGGTTTAGAGAAAGTAAACATAATAATAGTAAAAGTGGGTCATTTTATGTATGAACACTGAGAATGTTACTATCGCATTATCTATTATAACTACCGACATGTGATTTTATAACTACTGGCATTTTTACAGAACACCTGTAATGATACGATCTCAACCAACACAATATACGCTGGCATCATTCTGGGTCTATTCTTCCCACTGCTCAACCTGCTCGCTACTCCTATCGCCTCCTGGAGGCGCCTGGTGTTAATAACCACGTACCTGATCCCAGCTCTGTGTCTTGTGCTGGTCAATCTGCTGAGAGACCCGGTGGGGAACCTGGTGGTGTTCACTCTGGTGCAGATGACGGCGGTGGGGATTGGGTGTGTGGCGTCCTACTTCGTTGACTTGTACCCGACTAGCTGCAGGTGAGAGCTATGGAGTTGCAGGGGAAGGCAGCTAGCCATGAAGCAAATAACCATAGTAATTGCAGCTAGCTTTTATCTGTTTTAACTATTGAAATGTCACTAGAAGTATCACCATTTTATGTTTCATAGTTTTGTTCCGTTGCCACCGTATTCAATTGGCCAAGAACAACAATCAGACCTTAATCGAAACTGATTAAGAATGCCAAAGCATTCACGGATTTTGAGCAAGCAATTAAGAATGTTTACGTACGTGTTTGTTTATAACCAGCGATGTAAACTGTGGAACTGACGTTTCAACCAGCCGGTCATTATTATCTGCGACATTCATGGGTTTAGGAGTTTTCTCGACTCATTTGTGATTGTGACCTCTGGGAAAGAGTACGTGTCATCCTAATATACATAGGCTTCACAATTAAAATAACGGTTTGCTTAGACCAAAGTTCAGTTTTCATCATTAAAATTCACTTCATTCACCTCCGACAGGTCGAGGGAGTGTTATAAGTTTGACACGTTTGTCTGTGTGGTCTCATACATAACTTGACAACGGATGATCCGATTTGGGCCCCCCTTTTTTCATTTAAAAGAGATTTTTGTTGAGTGTGTTCTTAGCCATGTTTGATAAAAATTGGATAAGTGGTTTCTAAGATCTTGGAGTATCTTTAATGTCAGGTGGGATCTCTGAAACGGTAATAGCTAGATGGTTCGAGTTTGAGCTCAAATGTTTTGGACCATGGAGCCCTTCCCACATCTGGAACTTCAATGACCTGATGATGATCAGGAAAAAGTAGGAGGATCTTCACAATGGTAAGTCAGGGGTTTTTAAAATTTTCATTTTAGAGTTATTTCCATCGATTTGATTGATACATTTTCTCTGCCTGTCTCTCCAAATCCTATTATTTTGAGTCATCTCTAAATGTTCCTAATCTTGCAGAGGCATGGCGACCAGTCTGGGCGTGATGGTCAGTAGAATGGTCTCCCTGGGCGGGGTGAACGTGGTCGGCGCGGTTATCGTGCACAACTGCACTCTCACCTTCTACGTCTGGGCGGCCATCGTCTGCAGTAAGTTCTGCTGTCAATCTATACCCCGTGGAACGCTGTCGCAAAAAGATTTTGTTATGATTCTTTGAAAAGAAAGAAAGATTATTTATTTCCGACACACATATAAACAACTAGGTACAGAAGACAAAAATAATATTAAACAAATATATTACAAAAACAAATAAATAAGCAAAAGTAACTAAGTTTGATGAAGGTGGCGTGCAGCACCGGAAAAAGGGGACTGCCTCAGCCTGTTGCCGTAGCGCTTTTAGCACTGCGGCGCTGATTGTCAGGCATCCCGGCCCTGACATATGTGTCAAACCCAGGTTGGCTGTTGCGGAGATAATCTACACAATTGGGGGTTTTCCAGCGATCAAGTAAAGTTTTTTTTATTATTAAATAAGGAGAGGAGACGAGCCAACGGGCCACCTGATGGTAAGTGGTCACCGTCGCCCATAGACATCTCACCTCACTGTATTAATATTAGAGGGTTTTTGATGCGCTGCTAACCTTGAGGACTAAGATGGAGTGCCTCATGTGCCGGAAATTACGCTGGCTCTCTTACCCTTCAAACCGAAACACAGAAATGCAAGCATTTCTGCTTCACGGCAGAAATAGATAAGAGGGTGGTACCACCCCAGGCGATCCTTCACTTTAAGATCTACCACTACTGTGAGTGTGGTGTCTCCCCTCAAACTATGGAGTACTTGCTCTGCTGTCCCACGTGTCCGACCATCTGCACGCGGGAGGACCTTTTCGAGGACAACCAGAGGGCTATCGATGTGGCTGCCTTCTGGTTGGGAAAAATTTAGTTCGGATCATCAACTCGAAAGAAGAAGAATGTGTCAAAGTACTAGTCTGATATTTTGTCCACTGTAGGTACTATATGAATTATTATTCAATCTGTATAACTATTTGTATTGTTTCAGGCGCCATTGTCACAGCATTGTTTCTGCCTTCGGATAAGAAAATATCACTGTGAATTTTTTTTTTAAATATTTATATCAAGTTTGTGAAAAAATTGAAGTATTAAATAACACTTTTTGTACAAGTTTTAAATTTTACATCAACGAGTTGAAAGCCATAGCAAGATGGCGGAGTCATTTCAGCTTCCTTCCACACAAAGCTGTTATTTAAAAAAGAAATATTTTATCATTTTAATCGTAGGAGCGTCGTCGGTTTCTGGAGGACCCCAGAGGTTTTTTTTTATATTTTTTTTATTTACTACTAAACCCGCATTTGACCTTGATCTCGCCTGATGGTAAGCGACGATGAGGTCGACGATGGAGCATGCGGGTCCAGTAAATGCCTATTCACTCTGGCCTTGAAGATCCCAAGGTTGTAGGTTTCGGGAAATACAAATGCCGGCAGGCTGTTCCATTCTATTGTCAAAGAACCAGCTGGATCCTTCCGTCGCGTCGCCTGCATTAAAAGTTTAAGAAACCCCCGACTTACCATTGTGGAGATCCCCTTACTTTTCCTGGTCATCATCAGGTCTTCAAGGTTCCAGGTGTGACATGGGCACCATGGTCCTAAACATTAGAGCTTAAACTCGAACCACCTAACTGTTACCGTTCCAGGTTAGCCACTAACCATAATATACGCTAAGTAGGCAATCAGAGATCCCATCTCACATCAATGATACTCCAAGATCTTGGTAACACTTGATTCACATTTTAATCAGACATGGTTAAACACATTCTCTGTTAAATAATGAAAATCCGGGTCCAAATTGGATCAGACAGACATGTTGGCCTTATACATCTTGACGGGTGATTTAAAAATTGAAATTGAAAACGTTTATTTACCTTTTTCCACCAAAATTACTCCACCAGAAGGTTGTCTGGAAGAGATCGCTTTTAGCGATAAGACCGCCTAGATTGTATTAATCGTTTTGTACGCATTGTATCATACTAATTTTGTGCAATAAAGAGTATTCATTCATTCATTCATTCATTCACTTTGTTTATTTCGTTGACTTGCGTTATCTCTGTACCTGTGATATGATAGCGGACATATTAACGAAACCGTTGCCAAAAGCTCGACATCAGTCACTTGTCAAAATGTTAATTAAGTAATTGATGTTAACTTATATCAATTGTTAAGG
The DNA here is from genome assembly GCA_947369225.1 of Hofmannophila pseudospretella. Lineage (NCBI taxonomy): Eukaryota > Metazoa > Arthropoda > Insecta > Lepidoptera > Oecophoridae > Hofmannophila > Hofmannophila pseudospretella. The sequence continues at coordinate 1,546,073 of OX376321.1, read as the reverse complement.
GTTGAGTACTTTAGCAGATAGCCATGCTTAAGGGGGCGTGTTGCATATTAAGCACTGGCTATAATAACTACTGGATATTTTAATATCTTCGTATAATATGTTGTCACATTGATGTATCACTCTCATGGTTTTGTTTTATATTGAAGCAGTCACAAAAAGCTAATATAATTTATTAATCTCCTCTGTTTCACGTACTCTGCTTTAATTTCAATACTTTAAACACCAGAATATAGAACACAATACAGAAGTATACAAAGATTAATACATGCAGCACAAAACATCCGGTGTGGTACAGTGCCAAAAAGGGTACACCAGCTCAGCATAATGCTGAGGCAAGCCACAGCGCTGATTGTCAGCTGGCCCCTCCGTGACTACACGGACGAAGAAAGCAACAGTGTGTGCGTGTTGTGTTGTACGAGTGTGTTTGTATGAGGATATTAGTGTGTATGTGAGGTACTGAGTGTGTGGGAGGGTAATGGCATGGTGCTACACGGTGCCGTGCCGGTTAGCTCGTTTGTCTGCTAAATTTTGGGACCACTCGATGTCATGTGAAGTGCGGCCCTCGATCCCCAGACGCCTCCATGCGTCTCTATCCACGGCGACAGACATACGCGTCAAATTATAACACCACTTTGTTTAGTCGGGGTTTATAAAGAAAAGACGGACTAGCGCACCGTGTAGCGGGGTTTAGAACTGGTATTATACATAATGATAAGTTTTTTGTAACCTCATCAACATAGATCTATGAGCACAGGTAAAACGGAGATGGCTGAAAACCAGTGACAACAGTGAACTTTCTTCTTGGAGATATTGGCGAAGACCTCGCCCATTTACCACTTTTTTTGTGTTTTGTCATAAATAATATACGATTATTTGTAACAAGATATATTATGTATGTGTGTGGCAATAAAGTACCTTTATCTTTAGAATGATCACGACTCCCATAAATGAGAAATACGACTTAGAAATATAATAGGATGAGACGGGAGATGGGAGTTAAGAAGTGGTCAACTTTGGAAACACGTTACAACAAGTTAGGAAGTGGCCCAAGTCGCCCTGAAGGGGATAGACCTTGCACTAAATATAATAGGATGAGACGGGAGATGGAAGTTAAGAAGTGGTCAACTTTGGAAACACGTTACAACAAGTTAGGAAGTGGCCCAAGTCGCCCTAAAGGGGATAGACCTTGCACTAAATATAATAGGATGAGACGGGAGATGGAAGTTAAGAAGTGGTCAACTTTGGAAATTGACAAGTTAGGAAGTGGCCCAAGTCGCCCTGAAGGGGATAGACCTTGCACTAAATATAATAGGATGAGACGGGAGATGGGAGTTAAGAAGTGGTCAACTTTGGAAATTGACAAGTTAGGAAGTGGCCCAAGTCGCCCTGAAGGGGATAGACCTTGCACTAAATATAATAGGATGAGACGGGAGATGGGAGTTAAGAAGTGGTCAACTTTGGAAATTGACAAGTTAGGAAGTGGCCCAAGTCGCCCTGAAGGGGATAGACCTTGCACTAAATATAATAGGATGAGACGGGAGATGGGAGTTAAGAAGTGGTCAACTTTGGAAACACGTTACAACAAGTTAGGAAGTGGCCCAAGTCGCCCTGAAGGGGATAGACCTTGCACTAAATAATGTTGTTTCGTGTGCACACTCATAACATACCTAATTTAAACTAAAAATGCATAAAATCGATAAAAATAAAAGCTAAAAGTTAAATCTTTATTTTAGGCACAAAAAACCCATATGACAGAAATACGAAAATCTTTGGCGTCAATTTACTTACGACACGCACGCACGCACGCACGCACGTTGGCACGCAGACGAGGGATTGTCCGCGGCGTACTACGAGTATTTAGTCCGTGATAATACACAGTACAGAACTCTATGACATAACATTTCATATTTAAAAACTAGTAGGCATTAGGACAATCGAGAACTGTTTGTCCAGGCCGGTCCGCGAGATGTCCGCTAGTGTCCTTCGTTTTACGAGGTACTTTTTGTCCGCGTAAATAAACTATAATTAATGCCAACTAGTGTTTAATTAATATTTTTCTAGTTTTCCTTAGCCAAAAACTGGGCAGAGAGACTGACTAATCACCGTGAAATTGGGTTTCTATTGCTAATAAATCTCTAGAAGAAAATGCTCTCACACATAATAGAGATCCATAAATCCGTGGAAATTAGTGACGCAGTCTACATATTCTAAATTCGTCCTTACCTTAGAATCTATTGATGCTACATGGATTGGACGAGATAATTGGTCGGTGACATGATGTTTAGAGCTTCAGTGTTTCTTCAGTTCTTGACACGCTCACACGTCAGGCATGGCTCTTAAGGTGAAGGAAGTGGACAACGGAAGACCCGGTTGTGATGAATACAGCTATGATGAAGCGATGGAGCTTACTGGTAGGCGAAACTTTTATCAGTTTATAAAAGAGGAGACAAAAAAAATTCGGGTCATAATAAGTGACCTTGAATTATTGAGGCATAGACATATTAGGTACCTACAAGTATGTATTTTAGTGTTATTTTAGTATTATTTTATTTTGAATAAACTTGTCATCAGTACAAGTTAATATTATACATATTCTAAGTAGAGTTTCTCGGGACACGAGAACTGTCGTGTATCTTTTCCCGGGAATTCCCGGGAAATCGAGAAACGCTAATTTCAAAAATTTAAAATAATAAAAATGCGTAATTTCGGTCAATAAATTTTATGCGCAATATGAATATAATAATAAGTGTTTTATAACCTCTAGTTTTACATAATTTCTTGAAATGAAATGAAATTTATTTGCCAGAACATAGTGAAAATTATAGGTGATTTAAAAAGCATAGGTATCATATGTTCCACCGACAACGGTGTGCAAATCTTTTATGCTATTTGTTAGTGTCGTTGAGATACTCTTTTATGGAGTAATAACATTTGTCTAGAAGCCACTTGGAAATATTAGTTTTAAATTGGCTAGCAGGACCATTTTTAAGGCGACTAGGCAGTTTATTATACACTAAAATTGCCATACAGAAGGAATTCTTTTTATACAAGTCTACTCTGGAACTTGGCAAATAGAGACTTGTCTTTTAATTAACTAATCTGTCTTTCATTATAACTACATAATCTTATTAACCTAATGAAAGTCTTAATGTTTTTTGGTTAATGAGATCTTTTACCTAGAATAGATGCGGGCAAGCAAGTTCTACAACTTTGCCAAATTTCAAGTCTTTGAGTAGTTCCTAAGAAAAACAGCTGTGACATATTACAGACGGATGGACACCGAAGTCTCACCGTTCAATCGTAAAAACGTTATGAAACGAATCAAGCGGTGGTAGCAGACGATGCAGCGCTGCCGCCCGCGTTTCTAAACGACTCGGTTTTCGTGCATTTTGCGATTGTTAATGTACGGTTTTATACATTAGAACAGATGTTGTAGTTATAGTTGAGTTGCTGCTGCAGATGATGTTGTTAGAGTTGGAAGTCGCTCCACAGATTTTGATGGTAAATTGAGTAATAAGTTCAGTTGCAAAGAGATGTAGATAGTTCAAGTTAGTTGTTGAGAGCGCAGCAGGGAAAGATAAAAAGTAATGTAGAACGTATAATGAAATAATAATTATAACAATTACCATCGGTGGCGACTTCTCCCTATCAGTTCTTACTGCACTGTAAGTAAAAATGTTTAAAATTAGTTACACGAGTCGCGGCTAAAGTAGGTTGTTGACTAACCAATATAAAAATGTACGTGTGTGAACCGTACAGTTAATATCTCCCGATTTCTAAATTTCTCGACAGAATGTTTCCCGGGAGGACATTTCGTGAATTTCCCGGGAAATTGAGAACGAGAATTCGTGATTCAGAAACCCTAATTCTAAGGATCGAGGATAATAATGTGAGTTAAAATATACTTCATGTAGTGAAAATGGTTTAGCTTTAAAAAAAATTGGCATGTAATTTTTATTTACTGCTTGTATATTTTGACAATAAATAAGTTAAAATATACATAAATAGAATTTCGAACTTCAAAAGCGAGGCCAAAGAGCAACCTTAAAAGTTCTATTTAAGAAACCTTTTCTGCACCCGACGAGTGCCCTTTATAAAGAGATTGAAATGCTTAGTGTCAGGAAACTGTTTTTAATGCACGTGACAAAGGAATTTGTAGACGATAAAACTCCCGTAAATTTTAAACTCAGTGCCAGGTGAGGAGCAGAACCCCTTACGCCCTTCTGCCGAACCAATTTTTTTAAAAAGGTTCCGCAAATTCTTATCACCTCTCGTGTTAAGGAAATTTCTGAAAACTGAAACTGAACTACTCTAAAAAAGGATTTGAAATGTGGATTAAGGATCTGGATTATAATGACACTGAAAATGTAATGGAGACTAAAAAGTAGCCAGACATACTAACAATAACACACAGACACTAACACACACATACACACACTCTTTCACACACGCATACTCATCCTCAAACTCTCGCACACACACCCTCTCACAACAGGTATGAACAACAATAGAATGGATAAATACTTACGTTTTTTATAGTAGTGTATCCCCAAGCCATTACATTGTCGCTATCTCCTATGCTGCAAGACGCAGTGCAGATAGTAGAGACCGATATGTACTTATCGATACATTGTAACAACATTGTTGTTAAATGATTGTAATTTGAATGTTATTTGTATTGTATTTTGTAAAATGTGAGAAAAAAACGGATGAGAAAGTTTGTAAACGCATTTAGAATCTAGACACACGACAGTGTTTCCGCCAAGTTCGGAAGAAAAGGGCGAATTTTTCGGTTACGTAGAATGCAGTGTAACATGACATGACCGACGATGGACGATGACGATTAAATTCTTCAAAAGAAGTAAGTTTTGGGTTTTGATTGTAATGTTGTGTCCCATTTCGAAATGGCGTAGGGATCCCCAAATTGAAGGGTAAGTAAGCTACAGTCGCTTAAGATCAGTAGTACCAGTACAAACTTTCACTTTTGAGACGTTTCTCAAGATTACATTGACGTGTGATTAAAGCAAATCAACTAATTTTTAAATAAACTGACCATGTTAACAACCCGTTCCCAACAATGAATTCTATATTTATTCTAAATTGTTAATGTTAACACTAAAATATGAATATACCTATTAATTAAAAACCAGAAGATGAACGTTAGGTAGGTAACCGCATAACCGGAGATACGGGTTTCGAATCGGTAGGATTTTTAAAATAGATTACGAGACATTAAAAAGATCTAAGTTAAGTTATATTATCTAGAACAAAAAACCTGCTGAATGTGGCGAAGCAAAATATGTGCTCTCGTAATACTCAGTACAACCCGCGACGAGGTTCACGAACATTTTATGGAATTAACGACTTCCTCACCATGTTTTCCTTCACCGTTCGAGCAGTCGGTAAAGGTTTGTAAATCTTCGAAAAAACCGGAAAACTGATTGTTACGATGCACATAAAATTGTAAGGTTCCGAACCCGGTTCGTCCGGTGCCCTAGCCACTACATCACCGACGCTCGTTGTTTACCTGCTTGAATTTATCTGTAGGCAATGGGTGGTACAACTACCTTCTCCTGGCCGCTTGCAGCATCATCTCAAACGCGGTGGGCCTGGACATGTTCGGCTTCAGTGTGGTGGTGACCGCTGCCACCTGCGACCTGCAGCTCGGCATCGCCGAGGTTGGTCTCCTGACTTCCATTCCATTGGCAGGTATGTCTTAAATGTCTCAGAATTCAGCTATAGCCTGGTGGTTGTAACGAAAGTGCTTAATTCAAAGTCGTTCTCACTTGGTTTCTGTCGCCTATTCTCTTGTATTCGTCTCTTGCTCCTTTGTGAGGCCATCTTCAAACTGCTGTATTTGGCTAAAGTGTAATGATAATCTGTAAAACACCAATCTGTAGTAATACTTTGTCAAGTTTGTTTGAGTCACCAACTTCTTCACCAGGCCCGCAACCAGGATCAGCGGTCGGGGAGGTTCAAGGGAGTCATAACAGTCAAAAAGTGTTTGAACCCTCAAAACCATCCCCCTGCCTACGGACCTGTTCTCCGCTCTATAGTCTGGGATCATAGTGACCAGCCTCCTGACATAATTCTGTAGGCCTTTGTTGCCTTTTTAAATCTGTTTTCGTCTTTTGTAACCATCGAAGTTGTTTCTCTTCCCCAGGTATAATATTCGCATTTCTCTGGGGCTACTTCGCGGATATTTACGGACGTCGCCGGGCCCTGCTGCTGTGCACGTCAGGAGGCTTCACCTTCGCCGCACTCAGCAGCCTGGCGCCCACGTGGAAAATCATGCTGGTGCTCAAGCTGTTGGGTTGTATGTTGTACGTATTTAGTCTCGTTTAATTTTTTTTTATTTTTTTTTCCTTTATTTAAATAAAAACGAATTTTATAGTAAAACACAATACTGGCATAAGCCACAGGGCTTGTGCGCCAGTAACGAATCGGTCGTATTATTACTTTTCCAAAAATTGACAATAAAATATAAATACTTAAATCTATTATGGAATTAGCGGAGTTATTCGATCGTCGTAAATGCGAGGCGCAGTAGGCATAGTGATGCGTCGATGTTAGCGCATCTCACTGATAAGACGCGCCAAACCGGTTCAGCCATTTATTCACCATTGGGTTTATTGTAAGTATATCTTATGTTTTGAGTGAATTATTTTAAGAACACGCAAATACTTTACCCTATGTCCATCATAGCCGTTTAATGTTAGCAAATATTGAACATATGAGATTTTTGGATTGTGATAAGTTTCTGTTACCAGGTTGGCGATTTAAGAATTACGAGAATATATAACTAACGGTAACGCTGTGAAAAATGCCTCATATTTAGGATGGCCGCTAGTCATCCAAGGATGCGAAGCGGTCATCCAACATTAAGGCTGGTTTTACAGCGACGCTTACGCCAGCGCGGTTGGTAAGCGCGGCCCGTAAGCGCGCTGATGACCCGCTTGAACAAGTTTAGAGACGCGCGGTTAGCAGCGGCTAGCCGTGCGTCGTACAGTCGTGATCGGTTTGCCGCCTCGTGCAGTCGTGATGAGACTTCTCGTATTTATTATACTATATTACATATGGAAGAAAAGGCAACGACGACGACGAATACAAATACATCCTTACAATGCCACTAGAATGCTGAGAGGTGCTTTCTCTACATCGTTTTCGGATTTAAGAGAACACAGTGACAAGTTCTTTAAACATTTTCATCTGTCAGTAACAACATTTGATGAATTACTCTGCAAGATAGAACATAATTTAAAACGATCAAGTTTATATTCAAGTTCGCATTCATTTTTTTGGCTTCGCCAGTACGCACGCGCGCGTTCGACCGGCGTGACTGTGTAACGCACACTGAACACAATGACTCCTCGCCCGCGCGCGGTTGATCAGCGCGGCCGAATTGCCGTCAGCGCGGGCGCAGCGCGGGTCATCCGCGCGACTATGTAACGATCCAAGAGGCGGAAAGCTCGTGGCCCGCGACGCTTACCAACCGCGCTGGCGTAAGCGTCGCTATAAAACCAGCCTAAAGATTACATTCAACATTTAATTTTACCAATGTACCTACAATATAAATGATGTGAAGTTATTTTCCGCCAAAAAGTATGGTCAGATACAAAATAAATCATAAATGTTATTTCAGTTCCACCCCGGCGTACACTTTGACAATGACGTACCTGGGCGAGTGCACGGGCCGCATGCGCCGGAGTCGATACCTGTTCATCATGAACAGCGTCAACTTGGCCGGGGATGGTCTATTCTATTGTAAGTGCGACCGCGCCTGGAGTTGACAAAGATTTTAGTAAAGGTTTACAACAAATGAAACTGCTAAATTCAAATGGAATATAGGTTTTATTGACGCTGAGTTATCGTTGATCTATTTCTGCCGTGAAGCAGAAATGCTTGCTATTCTGTGTTTCAGTTTGAAGGGTAAGAGAGCCAGCGTAATTTCCGGCACATGAGGCAATCCATCTTAGTCCTCAAGGTTAGCAGCGCATCAAAAACCCTCTAATATTAATACAGTGAGGTGAGATGTCTATGGGCGACGGTGACCACATAAGGTCAGGTGGCGTGTTTGCTCGTCTGCTCTCCTTGTTTAATTTAAAAAAAAAAACTATTTATTTCATAGCGAACTCAATAACACAGAGGTTTCTGCCACGCTTTTGTAGCGTCCACGTCAGATTTTTTCTTTGTCTTGCAAATAGTTTTACAGTAGTGCTTTTCAAGTAAGAATGGTATTTTTTACTCGAAGAACATCTACAAAATGTGATTAATGTGTGGGACAGTAAAATAAAGTCAAATGAGACGCTGCAGCCCGGTCCATACTTGGCTGGTTTTTGATGAGCCATACTGCTCCCGGGACGCTTTCTTCTTTGGTTCGCATGGTGCAGAAGCGTGGAAGATTATCCCAGATAGTTTTGAAATATGTCACATTTTAATGAAGAATTGAAGAGTTGTTTACATCAGACATGGCTATATGGACTCATTTGTCTTAAAAACACAACAGCAATCAATAACACAGATTATAAAACTACCAATGGCGCCCTTTTGACACTTATTTCTCTTTAAAATCCTAGTCACGACACCATTTTATAACACAACTTCATTTTCAGTACTGGCCTACTTCCTCAAGCTGGATTTCAAACTCCCCGTACCCTGGCTCTCCATCACGTATCGACCTTGGAGGTTCTATACCTTTATCCTGGCAATGCCCTTGGGGATTGGAGCGCTGATGATGCTGCTACTTCGCGAGAGCCCTAAGTTTCTCGCAAGTAGAGGAGAGGTTGATAAAGCATTGGAGGTTTTGAGGGTCATGTATGAACGCAATGGAGGGAAAAGAGAGGAGTATCAGGTTAGCATAACTAAATGAATGTATGAAGGAATTTGTAAATAACAAATTTCCGTTTATATTGACGACAATTAGCGCGTCGCACAGGTACGGTCACGAACCTTAATTTAGGACCCAATGTGAAACAGTGAACGACTTTGTCACCGATTAACGCTAGTATTAGATCTCCTTTGATTTACGTCTACTTTATATTGTGACAAACTTGTTCTATGTTTCAAAGCCGGTCCCAAATTAAAGTATGTGACTGTACATATAGTATGTCTTTATAACGTGACGAAATAATAATTATTGTAGACATTTTAAAATTGTAAGGTTACTAAGGAGGCAATTTTGACATTTTTTGTAATCAATTACGACGTTTGCTCGGTAGCATAATTCATGAAAACGCTAACATCTTAATAATGGGTGACGTAAATGTTAATCTTTTAAAAAGATCTAAACAAAAACGTGAATTAATAGGTCTTTTGGAATCATTTAATATCAAATCTTTTGTTAATTTTCCAACGCGTATTGATGGCGGGTCGGCGACGTGTCTGGATCATGGATATGGTGATTTTAATTCGGATCACGTAAAATCCTACCCCGCGGACGTCGGTATAAGTGATCACAGTGCCGTGTGTCTAGATATATCTACACCATCAAATACTAACTTTACGAAACACATCATAAGGAGGCTAACGTCTAAGCGCAATATTGGTAAATTCCTACAGACCACTAGTAAAATTGATTGGTTCGGTTTTCCATATATTGATGACTGTTCGGGTTTTAACGACTTGTTTAATTATATAATTAGAACTTTCCAGGCGTGCTGTCCTATTAAAAACGTCCAAATTTTATGTAAAGAAAAAATATGGCAAAATGATGAAATAAAAAACAGTAATAATTTTTTACAACTGTTGAGGATGCTAATCAATTTTCATCCAAATAACGTGGAACTTCATCAATTTTTCTTAAATTATAAATGCCGGCACAGTGGGTTGCTTAGGAAAACCAGAAAGGAATTTCTGAATAGTACAATAACCTCCAGCGCCTCTGCGAATTCATCTCGAGCCCTTTGGAATGTGATCAAATCCGAGACGAATAAAGGCTTCCAGCACGGCGACTCCCTCGCCGCGCTGCGGCACGCGGTGTGCGGCGCGGGCGCCGGCCGGCCGCTGGCCGCAGCGTTCAACGACCACTACCTGTCCGTGGTGCGCGACACGCCACTCCGGCCCCGCATACCTTATGCGATGGAGCTGCTGAGATCCGGCATTCCCAGGGTGCTACGAACTATGTTCTTTTTCCCGTTCACTGTAGAAGAGCTAAAAAAAATCATTAAGAAAATAAAACCTAAAGGAACTAAGGATATTTACGGTATATCCACTAGTATCCTTCACGACTTACCCGTTAATCTGCTTCTCGCTCTGTGTTATCAGTTTAATTCTTCAGCGCTCCATGGATGTTATCCCGATTCACTAAAAAATATAAAAGTTACCCCTGTCTATAAAGGTAAGGGATCTAAAAAAGAACTCAAAAGCTACAGACCTATATATCTGGTTCCAGCGATTTCGAAAATTTTCGAAATGGGTATCTGTAATAGACTAATCAGTTTTCTTAATGGCAACGAGTCGCTATGTAGGCAGCAATATGCTTATCAAGCCGGGCGGTCCACAGTGGGCGCGGCACGAGCGCTACTTCGGACTGTTCTCAAAAACCTGGACAATAAGAGTAATGTGGCCGCGATATTTTTCGACCTATCGCGCGCTTTCGACCTAGTTGATCATGACCTTATTAAATCAAAGCTTGAACACTACGGTGTCCGTGGTATCCCATTGGAGCTTATCGCCTCATTCCTATCTGGCCGTAGTCAGCTGACAGAAGCGGGGATTTCCAGATCGGACCCGGGTCCGATTGGTGATAGGTCTGTTCCCCAAGGATCGAACGTCGGTAACACCATTTTCTTAATTTTAATGAATGATTTGCCTTTCGATTCGTCCTACACTGATTTTATAATGTACGCCGATGATATTTGCTCTATCGTTAGTGCTAACAGCAGGGAGGAACTACGCTCGAGGGTCCAATCGGTGATATTACAACTATCGAAATGGTTTTCCGCTAATGGAATGCTGCTGAACGTAGACAAGACCAACCTCATGGAATTCTCACTGCGAAACCGCACTGTGTCACCGATGTCCGTGAGTGTGGGTGATGTTTCCGTAGCGACCACGGAACACGCGAAATTCGTAGGTTTCACGTTTGACAGTGGTCTTCAATGGCAGTCACATATTGACACTCTTTGCGCCAAACTGAATTCTGCCTATTATGCAGTGTCACGCCTCACATCAACTCTATCTAGACAGAACATATTGATGACCTACTTTGGTTACTTTCATTCCCTCCTAACTTACGGCATAGACTTATGGGGTCGGGCGGCAGATAGGGACCGTCCGTTCATAATTCAGAAACGAGTAGTTCGAAGAATGGCGCGTGTCCCCGAGGATACACCGGCTCGTGATCTATTCATCGATTTTCAAATCCTCACTGTACCATCGCTCTACATACTTGAGATAGGTAAATATGTCAGAAAAAATCTAAGAGAGTATCCTACGAAGAAATGGGTTGGCAAGAGACTGACAAAAGTGAGGCAGCAGGATCTCGAACTGATTGACAGTAGACTGCTGAAGACCCAGCTGTCCACGCACGTCGCTGGTCCGCGAATTTACAACAAAATACCAGCTCCTATCCGAGATACTAAAACGTACAACAGTTTCGTTATTGAATTTAAAAAATGGTTGATCCAAAAGGGCTATTACTCTGTCAACGAGTTCCTTGACGAACGATGTTTGAAACTGTAGATTTATATTCTGCAATACTTTTTTATTTTATTTTAGTTTTTAAACTTGTTGACATTATACTTACTTTAAGTAAGAAATTTTACTATTATTGATCATGACATGCTAACATTTTATTATTTATTTTTTGACAATGTATGATCATTACTGAAATAAATGAATATGAATATGAATAAGGTAAATTATATAAAGCGCCTGATTGAAGTAGCATAGCAATATAAAGGGATTTGAAAATAGGTCTGTTATTTCTCCAGGTAAAGTCCATTTCTACGCACAACATCGAGGCGCGATCCACGGAGTCGTTCTGGAGCTCAGTGGTGAAGCAAACAGCGCCTCTGTTCCGTCCGCCGCTGCTCTGGAGAACTGTGCAGTTGTTTTATCTTCTAGTTATTTGTTGCACCGTGTAAGAGATGCTTAGCCCCATCTGACTGTAACTGTGATATTTTACTAATCTCAGATAACTTAAATAAAACAGCTTTTACTTTCAATCAGATGATCAGAAGCATGCCACTATTGTATAATTCGGTTCACTTTTCCAAAAAATTAACTTCCCAAAATACTTAAACTCTTTTTCCCAAGATGTTCTGGTCACTGCACTAAACACATACTTTCCTTATTGTTTACTTTCGCAAAAGTACCGAATTTCGGTAGTTTCCAAGTAACAAATATTAAATGCATACTTATCTTAAAAATTTAGAAATAGATATAAATTGATGGTCAAATGTGAAAACAGTTAGTTGAAAAATAGAATAGCTACATGCGCTCAAAAATCAGACGATAGAAAGAAACGGCAATATTACATCATAACATCACTGTGTCATAGCGCCATACAACCAGATCCTGGCTACATTTAAAGAACTAATCTCTCCAGTACTAACTTCAATCATTAATATCTCTGATGTTAGTTGAGATATCGAAAAACTAATTTTAGATCCTTCTTCAGGGTAAAAAATTTAGTCAAATACCAAATTCAAGCACTATTGTGTTTTAATCGTATTACAGAGCCGTGTTTCAGTAATGTTAGTTTCTAATCTGACAAATTAACTAACGGGACTAGAAAATGGACTTCAAGCACCAAGAAAAGTGGGTCGAATGATCTAAAAACTGTTTGAATTTTCTCTATTCTAGTCCACTGGTAGACATAGACCTCTCTCAGGTCGAGTCGAAACCTTGTGCAGATCGTCACTCCATTTAGCAGAAGGGCGTTCCGTGGAATTAATTTTGCATGTGTTTCTATAATTAATAATAATACAATATATTCCCAGTAACAACGTGTTCCTGATGTGGTATCCGATGATGGTGAACCTCTTCTTCAACTCGTTTTCCGATGACTTCAATGATGACAAGAATTTTTGCCAAAGAGTCGTTGGCAATATCTCAACTAGCTCTATTGATTCCGATAATGTGAGTATAGGTAATACCATTATAATAATAGTAGATTTTCTTCTTGTCACTTATAATCATCAGCCTATTTAATGTCCCCATTGTTGGGGCACAGGCCTCCCCTTGTACAAGAGGGTACGGGCCCAAGTGCTGATTGGTGGATTTCACACACCTTCGAAAACTTTTAATTTTCTCAGAAATGCAGGTTTCCTCACGATGTCCTTTCCTTCGCGATTAGAGCAGTTGGTAAATGTACCTACACGTAAGTCTTCGAAAAAACTCATTGGTACATAGCATTGCATGGTTTCGAACCCGGACCTTAGCATGGGAGTCCGGCGTCCTAGCCATCATTGTAGAGATCCCAATTGATCCAATCTGACTAAAAGTTTCGTAATTCATCACAACGCCATTCCTCAATTTCCACAAACACTTGAATCCATTAATTTACTTACAGTCCACCTGCAACGACACGATCTCCACCAACACTATCTACTCCGGCATGGCTCTGGGCGTAGTCCTGGCATCCCTTAACCTAGTGGCCTCAACGGTCGCCTCCTGGAGGCGCCTGGTGTTAATAACCACGTACCTGGTCCCGGCTGTGTGTCTAGTGCTGGTCAATCTGCTGAGAGACCCGGTGGTCGACCTGGTGATGTTCACTCTGGTGCAGATGACAACGGTGGGGATTGGGTGTGTGGCGTCCTACTTTGTCGACTTGTATCCGACTAGCTGCAGGTGAGTAAGGGTTGGACCCCATCTACCCGCACGGAATCGTATATCCCGTAAGTCTATCCTTTTTTTAAATCCACCAAACAGTGGGCCCGCTCGGTGGATCATGACCTGTATCCCCCTGTGCAATAGGAGGCCTGTGGCCCAACAGTGGGGACGTAAATAGGCTGGTGATGATGATGATGAGCAATATTAATATATTTATATGGTTTGAGTTTAAAATAAACCCATGTCTATTGGTATATGGCATAATAATTCAAGGGTTATTCACCAACTGATCCCGTGGCTAGTCACACATGCGTGACGAGATGGAACTACAAATAAATGATATTTTGTTTTCGTCAACTGGTCCCGTAACGTTTTTTGTTAAAAGTATGTGTGACGAGACAGTGAATTTTAAAAATATGTGTGACGAGATAGTGAATCTTAAAATAATCAACAACCGATAGGTAATTAGGTTTGGACGCGAATTATTTGAGAGAATGTTGTCGAAAGTGTTCTCAGCCATGTCTGATAAAAATGGATTTCCAAGATGTTGGAGTATGTTTGATGTCATATGGGAATTATGGAACGGTAACAGTTAGGTGCTTCGAGTTTGAGTTCTTGCATTACTCTGCCCTATAATGGAATCTTGAGGACTTCTTGATAACCAGGAAAAAGTAAGGGGATCACCGTAATGCTAGGTCGATGGTTTTTAAATTTTAAATTTAGAGTTATTTCTTTGGGTCCGAGGCCTTCTGCGAATGTCACATGTCGATGTTCAGCTCAGGTCTTTGTCCCTAACGTAACCAAATGTCCCTGTACCTTCCAGAGGGCTGGTGACCTGCCTGGCCGTGATGGTGAGCCGCTTTGTCTCCCTGGGGGCTGTGAACATAGTCGGAGCGGTCATCATCGACCACTGCCTCGTCACCTACTACTTCTGGACGGTCGTCGCCTGCAGTCAGTGGTTCCTTCTTTAACAGCATTATCAGCATAATGCTGTTATGTTTTCCACCAAAATGCTTTCCACCAAAGTTGTGCGAGGAAGCGAGGCAAACATCCACCAATAGGATCGCTCCATTTTAATCGTCACGTGATATTACGTGATAATGGCGAGATCCGATTAGTGGATTTCTTCCTCGCCCACCGTCTCGCTTCCTCGCACAGCTTTGGTGGAAAAGCGCCCCTAATTTGTTATTTCCTGAGAAATTTCTCATTCCGTTACGATCTTTTTCTGTTCCTGATGTTTGCACATATCCTTGATCTATTCCTGACTTTATCTTATTCTCTGTAAATATTATTTACTTTATTCACGAGGAACAGAAACGGGATTGGAAGTTTCTCAGGAAACACCCAAATAATTGAAGGTAAAACCAAGAGCGTCGGTGGCCTAGCGGCTAGGAAGCCAGGCTCCCATACGGGAGGTTCGCGTTCGAAACCATGCACTGCCATGTGACAATGAGTATTTCGGAATTTTTCGAAGACTTAGGTACGTACATTTACCAACTATCTAACGGTGAAAGAAAACATCATGATGAAACCTGCGTGTCTGAGGAAATAGTTTCCGGGGACGTGTGTAATCCACCAGCCTATTGCAAGTTCACCGTCGCCCATTGACATCACCTTACTATAATGTTATTGGAGGATTTTCGATGCGATGTTAACCTTGAGTACTAAGATGGAGTGCCTCATATCGGTAATTTCGCTGGCTCTCTTACCCTTCAAACCGCACAGGCTTTGCTGCTTTGCGGCAAAAAATTATATAAGGGTGACTGACTCTGCACGGAGTCATTTACCGCCAGTAAAATTGTCAAATTGTTAAGTATGCATTACAAGAGATAAATACAGGTATTTTGTTAACAACATTTTAATTGTTTCAGGCGGCATCGTGGTTGCATTGTTCCTGCCTTCAGACAAAACGTCACATAATGACAAATAGATACAAACCCATGGATTTATTACTACCACAGAAATAAATCAAGACAGAACGGTAAAGTGGGCGGGGCACTCTGTTTCTCAATGTCTCAATCTTGCAATATACTGCAAGATTTCAGTAAGCGCCTAGTTTTCGACGCGGACCGAACAGAGTGGCTGTGCTAAAATGCCATATTGCATGTTTTGTAACTGTAAGATCAACAGATACGACAGTGAATAGATCAAAAGGACGTATTTCGTTCGTAATCACGTCACTTTGGGTCGTGGCTTATGATGAAAATGTTGACACGCGCGATTCCTTTAGCAGCTCGCCCGCGTCGCTGTTCTATCTTGATTTATTTCTGTGATTTCCACACTACAGCAAAAGATATGGAAAAGGAGGCTTAATATAACTGTTGTTGATTTAGAGGAATTAGAGACTATTTTTCACGTTTCTTCTTTTACTCTCATAAATAATTTATTCCACATGTCAATTGACGGATATATATATATATAAATTTTCGGTAAAAGATATTCGGATATCGATATTTAGGTACTGATTGGAAACCTTCAGGGCGACTTGGGCCACTTCCTAACTCGTCAACTTAAGCCGCGTTTCCATTATGCCTGGTTAGAACCTGCGCACAGGTATGACGTCACAATAATCAAGCAACCTTCAACCTGCATCTTGAATACAATACCTTGCTACTACGTAAATAGGGTATTTGACAAGTATCAATTATTAATTACATTTCATAAAAATAGGAAAATATACATAATTTGATGGTCAAATGTGAGAACAGTATTAAAATAGCTATCAAAAACTAGATGGTAGAAAGAGACGGCAATAGATAATTGTGACGTCACTGTGATGTAGCGCCATACAAGCTGGTCCTTGGATACATAATAAGGACTGTTTTACTAGAAAGGGACAGAGTATACCCCCACTACTAACTTTAACCTTTAAAATTATTATAGCTGATGTTAGTTGAGATATCGATACGGTTGTCCATGAACGTTGATTGATGCAATACAAATAATTAGTCAAGTACCCAATTGCCTGCAACCAGTAACCGGCGCGCTAGATCTTGCATAATGGAAACTCTCCTTTATGCCAGAACTATTCACCCCCGGTTATTCTATGGATTTAACCAAATAAAAAATTAGAAACGATTTCCTGGACTTTAATGGTTGCAGTTGCCTTCCCCATGTCTCGAACAGGTGTTATCTTAATGTTCAAGTGTTTTTTCACCGTTTTTTAATTAATTAATACAAACAGGCAAACGGACCACTTGGTGGTAAGTGGTCACCGTCGCCTAGAGACAAGTGCAATACTAGAGATATTACTACGTACTAGAGGTTTTGTAAGATACAGGTTCGCCTAGTTTGGGAGTCAGGGTATTGTTCGATTTACTAATTCGTGATGTTTTCAATAAATATTGTTTTATTTATTTTTTATTTATTGCTTGTGTGTTGCCGGCCGTGGAGTTCTGAAGCACTCCATGTCGTTGCGCTACGGGATAATGTCAGAAAGACTTTGTAGTCAGTTTAAAAATAATTAATTAATGTGAATTTGAACTTAATACTACTTTGAATGTCAAATAATTTATAATTAAAAAACCTATATACTTAATTAAAACAATTAGAATGTCATTGAAATGAACTGTGAAATGAAATGTACATATGTATAAAAATAAATAACAAAAATACCTACTTAAATTGAAATTGAAATCGTTTATTTAGCGCTGTAAACACCAGAATACAGAATACAGAAGTATACAAAGTTTAATACATGCAGCACAGAACATCTGGTGTGGTACAGTGCCGTGCAATAGCCGAGGACCATACACCGTATCGGCATAGTTCAATCTAGAAAGCACCAGCGAATCAACCAGTACGTAGTTTGACACTCAAGTAGTCACGAATTTTGTAAAGAATTTTCAAGCGATAGAAGCTGCTACGTAATACATCCGATATATTACTCTCTATATGACACACTCTATATATGACATTAATAACCCAAGATTCCGAGCCTCGTAAACTCGCTCGATCGACTCCCCAAAAACAACTATATTTGGCTGTTAATTAGATATTTGCGCTATCTGATTTTTGCTGCCCATTATTATGAACTTTGATTTAACAGGATTTAATATTAGCGAGTTACGATTTGACCATTGAACTATTCTACTATGATCAGCATTAATATTTTGTACTGATGTCTGGACATCATCGGGTGAGACAGATATATATAGCTGCAAATCATCAGCATACAGATGGTATTTGGAATCACGGATACAGTTGACTATGTCTGCGCTATATAGTATAAACAGCAAGGGACCCAGTATCGAGCCTTGGGGCACACTTCTGGTCACCGGACTCATTGTGGAACATAGACAGGAGCCATTGTTCATGCGTAGTTCCACCATCTGCTTTCGGCCAGACAGGTAGCTATCAAACCACTTTATAACAGACACATCAAACCCGTAGTATGCCATTTTAGATAGAAGCAGTGGAATATTAATTGAGTCAAATGCTCTTGAAAAGTCCAGTAAGACCAGTATGGTTCCCAACCCCGCATCCCGAGCTTCAAGTATGTTATCTGTAACATCTAACAAAGCTGTTGCGGTGCCTCTTTATCTACGAAACCCCGACTGTACATCCGGTAGAATATCATTGGACTCAAGAAATTCCGTAAGCTGCTGACAAATAACCTTTTCTAATATCTTCGAAAGACAGGGTAAAATACTAATTGGCCGGAGGTCCTTAATTTCAGCTGGATTCGGCTTTTTCAGGATTGGACGTACCACAGCCACCTTCCAAAGATCCGGAAAGGTTGACGTTAATATTGACTTATTTACTAGCGATGTAATGGCATCAAGTGCATAAGGAACGGTCAATAGAATCATGTTCAATGATATTCTGTCCACGAGGGCGTTATGGCCAATGCACAGGTGTGCATTGGACTTGTGGCCATTAATGATTTTAAACACGGTTTGTTGATCTACTGGTTTGAGACAAAATTCAGCAGTACTTATATAAAATTAATTAAATAAAATGGTCTTTAATAGAAATAGAAATATATTTATTGCCAAATTACATTACAATTTAAAATTATAGTACAAAGAATGAATGAATGAATGAATATTATAAAGAATTATTTATATATAATTATTTATATATACACACCAGATTATATATGTGTGTGAGTGTGTGTGTGTGTTATATATAATATATAATGTATATTTGGCAAAAGGGGGGAAAGTCAGCAAATGCTGACATACTCGGGTACCAAATATGCAGTGCTGTTTTTCATTTCCCCCCTTATCCCAAGATGGGATATTATTATTATCCCCCCTTATCCTTATCTTTAATATGTCAATGGTATAATAATTAATAATAGTAGCTGCTGTATAGGGGCATTGTCATGACTTCAATTTAAAATTACCTAATAATACATGCTGCTGTAAAGTGGCATTGTTAAATTAAAAATTATAATTGAGATGGTCTATTCAATTGTATCATTTAAAGCTTCTTTATTAGCTTATTTATTTGACATTTTCTTTTTAGTCTAAGTTTAGTTTTAGTTTTAGTATTATTATAGATTTATTATAATAAATAAAGTATTAGGTAATAGTTTATTTATTGATTATAATTTTGATTTTAATTCATCTAAAGACATATTATTTACGTTTGTGGGTAATTTGTTATATAACCTGATACCCTTGCATAGAAAGCTTTTCGAACTCTGCTAGTCGAATTGTGGGGAAATGGATGAAGTCGCGATTTCTAGTGATGAAAATTATAATCATGTACATCACATTTGTGGGAGGCGGTAGTGTGGAGGAGGTGGTAGGTGTTTGGAGACTCTTTCAGTGTGAAAATAGTCAGCAGCCAAAAAAACATAATAAATATATTTAGGCATGTTAACGATGAGCTAGATGAACAAAACACGCCTGAGTATGTCAAGTTGAGTGCCAGAGAGGGTTTCAGGGTAAAAATAGCCAGCGGACAAAAATCATATTTAAAAAAAAATAGGTATGTTAACCAGATATGCCAGATGGACCAAATTCCTCTCAGACGTGAAGAACGTGATTATCTACACGCCCGAGTACGTCAAGTCGAATGACGGACTGGATGAGAAGAGTAGAAGATCGGGCTCAATGGCACGCCCTGGGAGAGGCCTATGTCCACCAGTGGACTAGAGTGGGCTGCTGATGATGAATTATGAGAGCAATGAACAGCAATGTAAAGTTTTACCGTCAAGATTTAACAGAGAAGCAAAATGTATGGAAATGTATGAAGACGCTTTTAAATTTCCGTCGACGTTAACGTTTTGTCGTCGACGGTATTACTGTTGCCGTGGCACACATAAGCTCCCTGTAAAATCGTCAAGTTGAGAGTGTGTACCTACAATAATATTAAAGATCCCCGCTTCCCACCTACTGATAGATAAATTATAAAAGCGTTAACCGTGGACGTGGACGATATAATCGTGGACGCTCACGGCATGGTAATTTTAAAAACGCCTATTGGATCTGTTACTGACTAATCACCGTGAAATTGGGTTTCTATTGCTAATAAATCTCTAGAAGAAAATGCTCTCGCACATAATAGAGGTCCATAAATCCGTAGAAATTAGTTACGCAGTCTACATATTCTAAATCCGTCCATAGAAACCTTAGAATCTATTGATGCTACATGGATTGGAAGAGATAATTGGTCGGTGACATGATGTTGAGAGCTTCAGTGTTTTTTCAGTTCTTGACACGCCCAAACGTCAGGCATGGCTCTTAAGGTGAAGGAAGTGGACAACAGAAGAACCGGTTGTGATGAATACAGCTATGATGAAGCGATGGAGCTTACTGGTAGGCGAAACTTTTGTCGGTTTATAAAAGAGGAGACAAAAAAAATCTGTTCAAAATAAGTGACCTTGAATGATTGAGGCATAGACATATTAAGTACAAGTACGTATTTTAGTGTTATTTTATTTTGAATAAACTTGTCATCAGTACAAGTTAATATTATACATATTCTAAGTATGGTTTCCCGGGACACGAGAACTGTCGTGTATCTTTTTCCAGAAATTCCCGGGAAATCAGGATATGCTAAATTTCAAAAATTTAAAATAATAAAAATGCGTAATTTCGGTCAATCATTTTTATGCGCAATATGAATATAATAATAAGTGTTTTATACCCTCGAGTTTTACAAAATTTCTTGTCTTTTAATCAACTAATCTATCTTTCAATATTACTACATAATCTTATTTACCTAATGAAGGTCTTAATGTTTTTTTTTGTTTTATGAGATCTTTTACCTAGAATAGATGCGGGCAAGTATGTTTTACAACTTTGCCAAATTTCAAGTCTTTAAGTAGTTCCTGAGAAAAACAGCTGTGACATATTACAGTCAGATGGACACCGAAGTCTCACCGGTCAATCGTAAAAACGTTATGAAGCGAATCAATTGGTGGTGGCAGACGATGCAGCGCTCGCGCCGCCGCCCGCGCCGCACACGTTTCTAAATACTCCAATCGGTAGGATTTTTGAAATAGATTACGAGGCATTAAAAAGATCTAAGTAAAGTTATATTATCTAGAACTAGAACCTGCTGACTGTGGCGAAGCAGAAAATGTGCTTAGTAGGTATAGCTCTCGTAATATCTCAACACAACCCGCGATGAGCGCAATAATTTTATGGAATTAACGATTTTCTCACCGTGTTCTCCTTCACGGTTAGAGCAGTCGGTAAATGTTTGTAAGTCATCGAAAAAACATGAAAACTCATTGTTACGATGCACATAAAATTGCAAGGTTCCGAACCCGGCCCGTCCGGTGCCCTAGCCACTACATCACCGACGCTCGTTGTTTACCTGATTGAATTTGTCTGTAGGCAATGGGTGGTACAACTACCTTCTCCTGGCCGCTTGCAGCATCATCTCAAACGCGGTGGGCCTGGACATGTGCGGCTTCAGTGTGGTGGTGATCGCTGCCACCTGCGACCTGCAGCTCGGCATCACCGAGGTTGGTCTCCTGACCTCCATTCCATTGGCAGGTATGTCTTAAATGACTCAGAATTCAGCTTTAGCCTGGTGGTTGTAACGAAAGTGCTTAATTCAAAGTCGTTCTCACTTGGTTTCTGTCGGCTATTCTCTTGTATTCGTCTCTTGCTCCTTTCTGATGCCATCTTCAAACTACTGTATTTGGCTAATGTGTAATGATGATGGTAATCTCTCAAAACACCAATCTGAAATAATACTTTGTCAAGTTTGTTTGAGTCACCATCTTCGTCGCGCCTAAAACCATCCCCCTACCTGCGGACCTGTTCTCCGCTCTATAGTCTGGATCATAGTGACCAGCCTCCTGACATAATTCTGTTGGCCTTTGTTGCCTTTTTAAATCTGTTTTCGTCTTTTGTAATATCGTAAGTTGTTTCTCTTCCCCAGGTATAATATTCGCATTTCTCTGGGGCTACTTCGCGGACATTTACGGACGTCGCCGCGCCCTGCTGCTGTGCACGTCAGGAGGCTTCATCTTCGCCGCACTCAGCAGCCTGGCGCCCACGTGGAAAATCATGCTGGTGCTCAAGCTGTTGGGTTGTATGTTGTACGTATTTAGTCTCGTTTAATTTATTCACCATTGGGTTTATTGTAAGTATATCATATGTTTTGAGTGAATTATTTTAAGAACACGCAAATGCTTTACCCTATGTCCATCATAGCCGTATAATATTAGCAAATATTGAATCATATGAGATTTTTGGATTGTGATAAGTTTCTGTTACCAGGTTGGCGATTTAAGAATTACAAGAATATAACTAACGGTAACGTAGTGAAAAATGCCTCACATTTAGGATGGCCGCTAGTCATCCAAGGATGATAAGCGGTCATCCAACATTAAAGATTACATTCAACATTTAATTTTACCAATGTACCTACAGTATAAATGATGTGAAGTTATTTTCCGACAAAAAGTATGGTCAGATACAAAATAAATCATAAATGTTATTTCAGTTCCACCCCGGCGTACACTTTGACAATGATGTACCTGGGCGAGTGCACGGGCCGCATGCGCCGGAGTCGATACCTGTTCATCATGAACAGCGTCAACCTGGCTGCGGATGGTCTATACTATTGTAAGTTCTACCGCGCCTGGAGTTGACAAAGATCCTAGTAAAGGTTTACAACAAATGAAACTGTTAAATTCAAATGGAATACAGGTTTGATTGACGCTGAGTTATCATTGATCTATTTCTGCCGTGAAGCGGAAATGCTTGCTATTCTGTGTTTCGGTTTGAAGGGTAAGAGAGCCAGCCTAATTTCCGGCACATGAGGCAATCCATCTCAGTCCTCAAGGTTAGCAGCGCATCTAAAACCCTCCAATATTAATACAGTGAGGTGAGCTGTCTATGGGCGACGGTGACTACATAAGGTCAGGTGGCCTGTTTTCTCGTCTGCTCTCCTTGTTTAATAAAAAAAAACTATTTATTTCATAGCGAACTCAATAACACAGAGGTTTCTGCCGCGCTTTTGTCGCGTCCACGTCAGATTTTTTTCGTTGTCTTGCAAATTGTTTTACAGTAGTGCTTTTCAAGTAAGAATGGTGTTTTTTTTACTCTAAGAACGTCTACAAAATGTGATTAATGTGTGGGACAGTAAAATAAAGTCAAATAAGACGCCGCAGCCCGATCCGTACTTGGCTGGTTTTTGATGAGCCATACTGCGTCCGTTTTGTTCGGGTGATGCAGAAGAAGAAGAAAGAAGAATAGAAGAAGATTTGGCGTGGAAGATTCTCCCAGATAGCTTTGAATTATGTCACACCAGCATTTTAATGAAGAATTGAAGAGTTGTTTACATCAGACATGACTAAATGGACTCAGTTGCCTTAAAACACAACAACAATCAATAACACAGATTATAAAACTACCAATGGCGCCCTTTTGACACTTATTTCAATTTAAAATCCTAGTCACTACACCATTTTATAACACAACTTCATTTGCAGTACTGGCCTACTTCCTCAAGCTGGATTTCAAACTCCCCATACCCTGGCTCTCTATCACGTATCGACCTTGGAGGCTCTATACCTTCATCCTGGCAATGCCCTTGGGGATTGGAGCGCTGATGATGCTGCTACTTCGCGAGAGCCCTAAGTTTCTCGCAAGTAGAGGAGAGGTTGATAAAGCATTGGAGGTTTTGAGGGTCATGTATGAACGCAATGGAGGGAAAAGAGAGGAGTATCAGGTAAGCATAACTAAATGAATGTATGAAGGAATTTGTAAATAACAAATCTCCGTTTATATTCTCGACAATTAGCGCGTCGCAAAGGTACGGTCACGAACCTTAATTTAGAACCCAATTTGAAACAGTGAACGACTTTGTCACAGATTAACGCTAGTATTAGATCTCCTTTGATTGACGTCTACTTTATATTGTGACAAAGTTGTTCTATGTTTCAAAGCCGGTCCCAAATTAAAGTATGTGACTGTACATATAGTATGTCCTTATAACGTGACGAAATAATAATAAGTGTTGACATTTTAAAATTGTAATTGTAAATTTACTAAGGTAAATTATATAAAGCACATGATTGAAGTAGCATAGTATTATTTCTCCAGGTAAAGTCCATTTCTACGCACAACATCGAGGCGCGATCCACGGAGTCGTTCTGGAGCTCTGTGGTGAAGCAAACAGCACCTCTGTTCCGTCCGCCGCTGCTCTGGAGAACTGTGCAGTTGTTTTATCTTCTAGTTATTTGTTGCACCATGTAAGAGATGTTTAGCCCCATCTGACTCTAACTGTGATATCTTACTAATCTTTAATCTCAGATAACTTAAATAAAACAGCGTTTACTTTCAGTCAAATGATTAGAAGCATGCCATTAGGTATTGTATAATTCGGTTCACTTTTCCAAAAAATTAACTTCCCAAAATACTTAAACTCTTTTTCCCAAGATGTTCTGGTCACTGCACTAAACACGTACTTTCCTTATTGTTTACTTTCGCAAAAGTACCAAATTTCGGTAGTTTCCAAGTAACAAATATTAAATGCATAACAAATATTAAACAAATCTTAAAAATTTAGAAATAGATATAAATTGATGGTCAAATGTGAAAACAGATTTAAGATTAGTTGAAAAATAGAATAGCTATATGCACTCAAAACCCATCTAGCAGAAGGGCGTTCCGTGGAATTAATTTTGCATGTGTTTCTATAAATAATTATAATACAATATATTCCCAGTAACAACGTGTTCCTGATGTGGTATCCGATGATGGTGAACCTCTTCTTCAACTCGTTTTCCGATGACTTCAATGATGACAAGAATTTTTGCCAAAGAGTCGTTGGTAATATCTCAACTAGCTCTATTGATTCCGATAATGTGAGTATAGGTAATATCATATAATAATAGATGATTTTCTTCTTGTCACTTATCATTATCAGCAAAGTTAATGTCCCCACTGCTTGGACACAGTCCTCCCCTTGCACTGGGGCCCCCAGTGCTGATTGGTGGATTTCACACACGTTCGAAAACTTTTAATTTTCTCAGAAATGCAGGTTTCCTCACGATGTCCTTTCCTTCGCGGTTAGAGCAGTTGGTAAATGTACACGTAAATCTTCGAAAAAACTGATTGGTACATGGCAATGCATGGTTTCGAACCCGGACCTCAGCATGGGAGTCCGGCGTCCTAGCCATCATTGTAGAGATCCCAATTGATCCCTTCTGACTAAAAGTGTTGTAATTCATCACAACGCCATTCCTCAATTTCCGCAAACACCTGAATCCATTAATTTACTTACAGTCCACCTGCAACGACACGATCTCCACCAACACGATCTACTCCGGCATGGCTCTGGGCGTAGTCCTGGCATCCCTTAACCTAGTGGCTTCAACAGTCGCCTCCTGGAGGCGCCTGGTGTTAATAACCACGTACCTGGTCCCGGCTGTGTGTCTAGTGCTGGTCAATCTGCTGAAAGACCCGGTGGTCGACCTGGTGATGTTCACTCTGGTGCAGATGACGGCGGTGGGGATTGGGTGTGTGGCGTCTTACTTCGTCGACTTGTATCCGACTAGCTGCAGGTGAGTAAGGGTTGGACCCCATCTACCCGCACGGAATCGTATATCCCGTAAGTCTATCCTTTTTTAAATCCACCAATCAGTGGGCCCGCTCGGTGGATCATGACCTGTATCCCCCTGTGCAATAGGAGGCCTGTGGCCCAATAGTGGGGACGTTAATAGGCTGGTGATTATGATGATGAGCAATATTAATATATTTATATGGTTTGAGTTTAAGATAAACCCATGTCTATTGGTATATGGCATAACAATTCAAGGGTTATTCACCAACTGATCCCGTGGCTAGTCACACACGCGTGACGAGATGGTGAAACTACAAATAAACGATATTTTGTTTTCGTCAACTGGTCCCGTAACGTTTTTTTGTTAAAAGTATGTGTGACGAGACAGTGAATTTTAAAATAATCAACAACCGATAGGTAATTAGGTTTGGACGCGAATTATTTGAGAGAATGTTGTCGAAAGTGTTCTCAGCCATGTCTGATAAAAATGGGTTTCCAAGATGTTGGAGTATGTTTGATGTCATATGGGAATTATGGAACGGTAACAGTTAGGTGCTTCGAGTTTGAGTTCATATGTTTAGGACCATAATGCCCTTGCATTACTTTGCCCTATAATAAAATCTTGAGGACTTCTTGATAACCAGGAAAAAGTAAGGGGATCACCGTAATGCTAGGTCGAAGGTTTATAAATTTTAAATTTAGAGTTATTTCAAAATTCAAAAAAATTCAAAAATTCAAAATTATTTATTTAACCAAAATATAACATGACGATACACAAAGTTACCTTTGGACCCCACACTAGGCTAAGCCTGTCCCGTGGGGACCATTACATTATTAACCAGGAATTCAAATACGGCTTACAGTAGGTACATACACTAAAACTTTACATTGGTATGAATTAGAAAAAGGGATATTGGGGAATGGAGGGAAAGAGAGAATGGACGGGGAGGAATATATGATTATGGGTGTGAGTGTGTGTTGTATGTATGTGAATGTGTATGAGTGCAAAGTGAGTAAGTGAGTGAGTGTAGTCAGTAAAATGAGAGTGTGTGTTGTGTGATATTGTGATTGGATTAAAGATCATTAAACACAAGATTCGGTCCGAGGCCTTCTGCGAATGTCAAATGTCGATGTTCAGCTCAGGTCTTTGTCCCTAACGTAACCAAATGTCCCTGTACCTTCCAGAGGGCTGGTGACCTGCCTGGCCGTGATGGTGAGCCGCTTTGTCTCCCTGGGGGCTGTGAACATAGTCGGAGCGGTCATCATCGACCACTGCCTCGTCACCTACTACTTCTGGACGGTCGTCGCCTGCAGTCAGTGGTTCCTTCTTTAACAGCATTATGCTGCCTTTCCACCAAAGTTGTGCGAGGAAGCCAGGCAAACATCCACCAATAGGATCGCTCCATTTTAATCGTCACGTGATATGACGTGGTAATGGCGAGATCCGATTAGTGGATTTCTTCCTCGCCCACCGCCTCGCTTCCTCGCACAGCTTTGGTGGAAAAGCACCCTTGATTTGTTGTTTCCTGAGAAATTTCTCATTCCGTTAGGATCTTTTTCTGTTCCTGATGTTTGCACATATCCTTGATCTATTCCTGACTTTATCTTATTCTCTGTAAATATTATTTACTTTATTCACGAGGAACAGAAACGGGATTGGAAGTTTCTCAGGAAACACCCAAATAAATGAAGGTAAAACCAAGAGCGTCGGTGGCCTAGCGACTAGGAAGCCAGGCTCCCATGCGAGAGGTTCGCGTTCGAAACCATGCACTGCCATGTGACAATGAGTATTTCGGAATTTTTCGAAGACTTAGGTACGTACATTTACCACTATCTAACGGTGAAAGAAAAAATCATGATGAAACCTGCGTGTCTGAGGAAATAGTTTCCGGGGACGTGAAATCCGCCTTTTGCAAGTTCACCGTCGCCCATTGACATCACCTTGCTACAATGTTATTGGATGATTTTCTATGCGATGTTAACCTTGAGGACTAAGATGAAGTGCCTCATATCGGTAATTTCGCTGGCTCTCTTACCCTTCAAACCGCACAGGCTTTGCTGCTTTACGGCAAAAAAATATTTAAGTGCCTTCCCAGACTGCCTCTGCACGGAGTCATATACCATCACCAGGAAACTTGTCAAATTATTGAGTATGCAATACAAGAGATAAATATAGGTATTTTGTTAAAAACATTTTAATTGTTTCAGGCGGCATCGTGGTTGCATTGTTCCTGCCTTCAGACAAAACGTTACATAATGACAAATAGATACAAGCCCAAAGATTTATTACTACCACAGAAATAAATCAAGACAGAACGGTAAAGTGGGCGGGGCACTCTGTTTCTCAATGTCTCAATCTTGCAATATACTGCAAGATTTCATTAAGCGCCTAGTTTTCGACGCGGTCCGATCAGAGTGGCTATGCTAAAATGCCATATTGCGTGTTTTGTAACTGTAAGAACAACAGATACGACAGTGAATAGATCAAAAGGACGTATTTCGTTCGTAATCACGTCACTTTGGGGCGTAACTTATGATGAAAATGTTGACACGCGCGATTCCTTTAGCAGCTCGCTCGCATCGCTGTTCTATCTTGATTTATTTCTGTGATTTCCACACTACAGCAAAAGAAATGAAAAAAGAGGCCTAATAGAACTGTTTCATTACATTTCAACTGTTGTTGATTTAGAGGAATTAGAGACTATTTTTCACGTTTCTTCTTTTACTCTCATAAAAGATCTATTCCACATGTCAATTGACGGAGCAATTTTTTCCTATTTTTGTAAATTTTCGGTAAAAGATATTCGTATATCGATATTTAGGTACTGATTGGAAACCTTCAGGGCGACTTGGTCCACTTCCTAACTCGTCAACTTAAGTCGCGTTTCCATTATGCCTGGTTAGAACCTGCGCACAGGTATGACGTCACAATAATCAAGCAACCTTCAACCTGCATCTTGAATACAATACCTTGCTACTACGTAAATAGGGTATTTGACAAGTATGAAATATTAAATACATTTCATAAAAATAAGAAAATAGACATAATTTGATGGTCAAATGTGACAACGGAATTAAAATCCGTTAAAAAATAAAATAGCTACAATCTATCAAAAATCAGACGGTAGAAAGAGACGGAAATAGATAATTGTGACGTCACTGTGATGTAGCGCCATACAAGTAGCTAGTCCTTGGCTACATAATAAGGACTGTTTGCTAGAAAGGGACAGAGCATACTCCCACTCCTAACTTTAACCATTAATATACTTTATTTTAGTTGAGATATCGATAAACGGATCTCAGATCCAATTTTGTTGTTGTCAAATACCCTATTGCGTGCAACCTGTAACCTGCGCGCTAGATCTTGCATAATGGCTTGTGTGTTGCCGGCCGTGGAGTTCTGAAACACTCCATGTCGTTGCGCTACGGGGAAATGTCGGAAAGACTTTGTAGTCAGTTTAAAAATAATTATAGTGTCAATTTAAACTTAATACTACTTTGAATGTCAAATATACCTATAGGTAGGGTTGCCAGGTCGCCAAACCTAATAGCCGGATGGACCAGCCAGTTTGGCCGGACATTTGGGTGAAAAGGCCGGACACCCTACATTATTAAGGATTTTGTGTCTCCGTATTAATTGGTACGACCACACGACAAAAAATTTTTGAGTAAAATCAAGCTTTTTTGATTATTACCATAAATCTTGTTAAATTCTAATGAAACATATAAAATCCAATGCCAAATCAGTCTAAGTACTTTATTATTAATCAGTCAAATAATATGCGAATGCAAAAAACATGCGAACTGCGGGAGCGACCGACCGACACAGTCGACTCGCCTGCGCTCGGCCACGCTCGGCGCTTGCTCGTTTGCGAATGTAAAAAGCCTAACAAAAGCCGGACAGGCCGGACACCGTTTATTTTGGCCGGAAAAGCAATCAAAAAGCCTAACCATGTCCGGCTTTATCCGGACGCCTGGCAACGCTACCTATAGGTAATTTAATTATAAATTACAGCACAATATTACTTTGCAGCAGCATGTATTATTAGGTAATTTTAAATTGAAATCATGACAATGCCATTAATAATTAATAATTAATAATAGTAGCTGCTGTATAGGGGCATTGTCATGATTTCAATTTAAAATTACCTAATAAGACATGCTGCTGTAAAATGTTAAAATAGAGATGTTCTATTCAATGGTATCATTTAAAGCTTATTTATTTGAAATTTTCTTCTTAGTTTAAGTTTAGTATTATTATAGATTTATTATAATAAATAAAGTAATAGGTAATAGGTTATTTATTGATTTTAATTCATCTAATGACATATTTTTTATGGTTGTGGGTAATTTGTTATATAATCTGATATTCTTTATATGCATAAAACTTTTAGAACTCTTAGCTAGTTGAATTGTGGGGAACTGGATGATGTCGCGATTTCTAGTGATGAAAATTATAATCGTGTATATCACCTACAGGAGGATCTCGCAAACGTGGAAGACCCAGGGCTACATGGAAACGTAGTCTTCAAAAAGACCTGGATGCGGCTAAAGTATAACGATGTCGACTTCACTGTCCATATCAACCTCCTTGCCATCAATTTCAACCTCATCGTTAGCGTTTATCTTATCTCATTTCGTGTTGGCATCTTCATTTCTTCATCTAAATTCAAATCATATTCCCATTCCATTTCTAAATTTCATTATTCCATTAATTTCATTGTTTTCTTTGTATTTTGCACTTTTTTCTTTGCACTTTCTCTCTGTATTTTGTCTTGAACGGACGTTTCTCCGTTCATTTTTATCTCTTACTACTACCTATTTTCTACGTTTACTTTTTACTGTGTTCTGTTTGTTAAAAATATAATATCTATTACAAAGTTTTTCTATTAGTTCATCTGCACACTGTCCTAGAACCCTACTAGCCGGCATCTAGAGGACAGACGGTAGCAAAAGTATCCTGGGAAACCATAGAGTCTGCGGCATCAGACAGAACGCGGTGGAAGAATATTGTACATAAAGAAAAATATTGCACCTCAGCCCTATGCACCACTAGGTGTTCTAGGACCTGAAGAAGAAGAAGACATCACCGTTCAGTTTAAAATTAGTAATATTTTTCGTTATGTACAAAAGGGACTGGTGTACATAAGAACTTATTAGGGAGAGGATATCAATGAAATCTTGTTGTCCGATGACCCATCGACATATTCGCTTGTACAGAGCCCAGGAGATCGATTCCACTAAATTAAATACAACGTAACTAAATAGAATCTAAACCGCATCGTTATGACGTGTTTCGTATGCTCTACTATCCACTAACGATCCAATTTCAGTTAAGTTCCGATCTAGTCAACGATCGATTGAACAGTAACGTATTTGTGCATTCTAATAAAACGTCTAGTTTATACTGAATCGCAGTTGAACGGTAACAAAACGCTTCTACTGTCAAATATAACGATCGAACATAAGTTCCTTCCGAGTTACTTTTAAAGACAAGAGTCTTTAACCAGTGCGTCCTACCAGTAATGACCTACGGAGCCGAAACGTGGACACTGACGGTGCGACTGGTTCACAAATTGAAAGTCGCTCAGCGTGCTATGGTAAGAGCTATGCTCGGAGTATCTCTGTTGGATCGAATCCGAAATGAGGAGATCCGGCATACAACAAAAGTCATCGACATAGCTCATAAGATTAGCAAGCTGAAGTGGCAGTGGGCCGGTCACATCTGACGCAGAACCGACAACCGCTGGGGTAGACGAGTTCTGGAGTGGAGACCGCGTTTGGGCAAACGTAGTGTGGGACGCCCCCCTGCTAGATGGAGCGACGATCTGCGCAAGGTGGCGGGCAGCGACTGGATGAGAAGAGCCGAAGATCGGGCTCGATGGCGCGCCCTGGGAGAGGCCTATGTCCAGTAGTGGACTAGAGTAGGCTGCTGCTGATGATGATGATGATGAGTTACTTTTGCCCGATCGATAGTAAATCGATAGGTAGTAGTGGTAGTGTTATGCGTCAGCAGAATGCGATTTGGTGTCCAAATAGAATTGGAACGAAAACTAAATTGAAATTGGATAGAAATAGAATTACATACGTTGTAATTTGGGCCCCAACTACTATACCCACGTGACATGATAGTTTTTTCCATTTTGTATTATATTTTTGATTATTTTTATTTAAGATTTTAATTGGGAATTTAATTTAATAACCTATGTGACATATTAGGTATATACACGATAAATAAATGAATAATGTTTTTTTATCAGTTACTATTAGCATTTGCAAATAATATATAACGGCTTATGTACGAGCATCTGTATTTATTTTATACGTATCTTTTAATACACATGCAAACCTAACAATTATATCTTGTATTATAATATAATATTTAAACTCAAACAGAATTTCACGCGGTAATTCATGATGACAATTAGTTTTACATACTTATAACTCATATGTTCACGATAAAATATGCTTCATTATAAAATGTGCCAGAGTTCAGACAGGTTGATGGCAGTCCAAGAAGAAAAGTGTATTTTATACGACAATTTCTGCGTATTTCGTAATTAGATTTTATAAAATAAGTAGTTTATTGTAATAAAATAGTAAAAATGACGGCTGTAAAGAGTACTGAGCCTAAATCTGTGCCGTTTGAAGAGGCACTTAAGATGGCTGGTGAGTATTTTTTTTCTAATTATACCCTTACCTGGAACATGCAGACCTCATCTCGAGGGCGCCAATTATTTTTATAATCTGTGTTATGGAGATCACAAAGAAAAAAATAATTCATTTAATTGTGCAATATTACGAGACTTTTTATATTTCTGGGCAAGCGTAATATCGTAATTTATACATGGAACGAATTTTCATCAATTATTCTGCACGTGAATCATATTACCTAACTATATTTTTATACAGTTAAGTACAGTATAATTAACATTAACAATAACACTTTATTTTTTAGGGTTCCGAAGCTAACTTTATAGTTTCGTCATGTCTGTCTGTATGTCACCATGTTTTATCTTCATAACCAACACGTGTTGCCCTTAGAATTGAAAACGGGATTCTTACCATGATTTGTTGCCTTAATTTGTTTGATAACCAGGAAATCTTCAATAGTTATATTTTCTGCCAGGTTTCGGCAGGTTCAACCTGGTCATGATGCTCCTCATAACCGGTATTGTCACGGCCATCGTGTTCGAGACCATGTCCGTAGCCTACCTGGTGCCAGCCAGCGCCTGTGAGCTAAAGACCACCAACGGGAACCAGGGTCTTATGGCAGGGATGCCTTTGATTGGTAAGAAAACCTTTTGACATGGGAAGAAAGTGAAGGTCAAACAGTCAAGATTTTGATGAGATGAGATAAGCTTTGGAGTCAGCCAGCGCCTGTGAGCTGCAGATTACTAATAGAAACCAGGGGTTTATGGCAGGGATGCCTTTAATTGGTAAGGAAATCTTTTGAGAGCCAAGACTTTGAGTCTTTGTCTGTGATAAGCCTAGAGTCAACCAACACCTGTGAGCTGCAGACCACAAATGGGAACCAGGGTCTCATGGCAGAATGTAATTTTTTATCTCTAAATCGAATCTGCTGAAAGCTAGAGTTTATCTTATTCGTGGCATATACGTCTACTTGTACCATGTTTCTAATGGCTTCTTTCATTTCTCAGGTATACTGGCAGCATCCAATTTCTGGGGTTATCAAGCAGACACAAAAGGCAGACGCAAGATCCTAATAGCGTCACTCATTCTTGGCTTCTTCGCTGGAATGTTAGCGACATTCTCACCAAACTGGATCGTCTTCTGTTTTCTGAAGTTCCTCTCCGCTTCAGCGTAAGTGTACATAATGAGGGAAATTCTCTCAAATATACGCGGTGACTTTGGATCAACCTGTGCAGTATGGTCAAGTATGGCTCATCATTCTTTTCATTTCAGAATGGCTGGAACTTTTGGTCTATCAGTAACATTCGTCAGCGAGTGTACGCCGGAGCATCGACGGTTTACGTTTCTGATATTGATGACATCCATGTTTTTAACAGCAGCTGGAATTATGGCAGGTACGCTATGGTGACGTGTAATAGTCCAATACGACTTTACAAGGGTTGTATATACTTGTCCTTCCCCTTTGTTTTGGAAATGTATACTAGCTGATATTTTGTCAAATGTCTCATGTTCAGTAATTTAATTTCACCATCAGCTCTCCTTTCTCCTCTCATTCCTTCTCATTCTCTCCCTCATTTCCTTCCGCTTCTTTCTTTAGCTTCTATAAATGGTCTTTATCCAATCTGGTCCATAGTTTTCCTATAGTGTCATATTTTCGGCGGCGTTGGTGTATTCCAACAGTGATTAGAAGTGCCATGCCTTTTTAAACGAGTATACTCCGTCTTCAGTCAAAGTCACTTGCCCTTGGGTGTCACCATCAGGTGAGCTTGAGTCCAGGGACAAGTCGTTAATAAAACAAACTTTTTTTACAGCATTGACTATTCCCATACTTTCTCTCAAGTTCTCCTACTACATCCCTTACCTGGACATCCACTTCAACTCCTGGAGGTTGCTGAACATCGTCTACAGTGTGCCCAGCGCCTTTGCAGCCGTTGGCGCGTTCTTCGCCGTGGAGAGTCCGAAGTTCTTGATCAGTAGCGGTGAAGACGAGAAAGGCTTGGAAGTTCTGAGGCGGATGTTCGTGATAAATAGCGGGAAAAGTGGAGATAGTTATGAGGTTAGTTTCTAAATTTGCCACCAAAAAGACCGGAAGTTTTCAGACTAGTTTCGACCTGTTTCCGTGAGTAATCCGTAGTTAATTTCATATTTAAAATGTCTCACTATAGTTTCAGTTCGAAAATAAATAAAAAGTCAATTCATCCAAGACGCGATTTGAGTCTGCTGATTCATTGTATTGTTATATCATTTTAAAATTACATTGTACTTTAAAGTTATCTTAGTCGGGTCAAGTGTACCTATATCTCAATTCAATAGCAATGATTTGAAATAAATGAAAGAGATAGACTGTAATAGGCAAGTTTATCAATACGATGACGTCATTGATGGAATATTTAACGTGAAATCGTAATAAGTAAATAATACCACTATCAGTTGTTTAAAATGTAATATGCTAACATAAATATGTCACAAGGTATAATGTGGGATCTGATTGAGATCTAAATGTAAACGATGGCTATTGATGTTTCACAATGTTTTATTTGGGGTTTTCTCCAGGTGGTTATAATAATAAAGTAAGTCTTCAAAGACTTTATGTAATATGTAAACAATTATTCCTACTCGTATTTTGAAGAGACGATTTCATAAATAAGGTAGAAACAACTTCGAGAAAGAAGCCGACAGAAGATGTCAGCTGGGTTGGGCAGCATTTCGGAAGTTACGCCACATCTTCTCGACACCCATACCTCAATGTCTAAAGACAAGAGTCTTTAACCAGTGCGTCCTACCAGTAATGACCTACGGAGCCGAAACGTGGACACTGACGGTGCGACTGGTTCAAAAATTGAAAGTCGCTCAGCGTGCTATGGAAAGAGCTATGCTCGGAGTATCTCTGCTGGATCGAATCCGAAATGAGGAGATCCGGCATAGAACAAAAGTCATCGACATAGCTCATAAGATTAGCAAGCTGAAGTGGCAGTGGGCCGGTCACATCTGTCGCAGAACCGACAACCGCTGGGGGAGACGTGTTCTGGAGTGGAGACCGCGTTTGGGCAAACGTAGTGTGGAACGGCCCCCTGCTAGATGGAGCAAGGTGGCTGGCAGCGACTGGATGAGAAGAGCCGAAGATCGGGCTCAATGGCGCGCCCTGGGAGAGGCCTATGTCCAGCAGTGGACTAGAGTAGGCTGCTGATGATGATGATTTCATAAAGCTCAATTTAATTTTGTTTATATTTTTGGACAGTCTAATCATTTTCCGGTTTTGTTTTTCAATTTCTACAGTACAATATTTGAGAATTATATCTCTTAGAACAGTTTATAGTTCAATTCTTTAAAAAAATCTTTTAACCTAAGCAAAAAAACGTTCTTATATTCATTTCCAATTAGGTTATCATACAGGTAACTTTAATTATTTTAATTTTTACTATATTATCTTCTGCTTTTACAGGTGAGACATGTGATCTTGGATGAGGAGAATGCGTCTCAAACTTCAAAGGGCATCTGGGCGTCCATAGTGTCTCAGACGGTGCCCCTTCTGAAACCGCCTCTACTGCAGAAAACCCTGCTTCTATCGGTTCTCTATGTAGCTGTTTATTTTTGGTAAGGTTCTTTTTTTCTTTATTATGTTCCTTCTTCAATATTTCGTCCACAGATTATCTGTCGGTTTGATAGAGTCCTCCAAAGCTAAGTCTGCAGAACCATAGACCTACAATTGTGTAAGATAGATAAGATGTAGAGACATAGCAAAAGAGAAAGAGAATTGCAGAGTTATTTTTTTGAATAGAAGGACTCTATAATGTCGACCAACCATCGTTTAGCTGGTGGTATTTCCACTGACCTGACTTACCGGCTGGTTCAGTCGAATACATAATGCATTGATGTCGCAGGGGAATACTTTGTAAATAAACATTTGTAATATTTATTTGACCGCCCTAGGTATAGTTACCTAGCAACATACATTCCAGAAACAAAATCAAAAGCTAAAGCATTTAGCTGGTTTCTTATGAAATAAACATTTGTCTTCATATGATTTGTCATTATTAGGATTTCTCACACAGATTTCGACTTGGGATTCGTGGTCCGGATGGATTGTTTTAATTTGTACCTAATTATTTTTTTATATTTTCAGTTTTACCTATTGACTTTGTACGATAGAGATGACATTGATTGGATCGCAGAACACAGAGCGTACTTTGTGTGACAAATCTCTTATCCTCTATTGGATAGACACTATACTTCCTGTTCCTACTATACTTCCTAAATCTCCATCATGTTTATTAAAAAGTACTATTATATATTTGCTTTAACCAGCTATTCCCTCATTTTTACTAAGTATAGTTTTCTCAACAGTCTCTCCTTTATTCTGGCAATATCGTCCGACCAACGGGCTGGTCGTCTGTCCACTGACCGTCTCTTTATTGTAGGCCACCACTCCGTCGTTGACTTGATTCTCCGTTATAATGGATTCTTGTACATTTCAGCCTCAACCCCTACACGGTATGGCTGCCTTACATGGTGGATGGCTTTATGAAGTCTTTGGAGAAGGGCGATGTCGGCTTCACATTCTGTCAAATGCTCAGGTCTTCGCAAAACGTTACCACTAACGACGAGGTGAGGAATTACTTTGTGTTTCTGATAAGACCTGGTTTGCAGTTTAAAGAAGAAAGTTAAAATAATATTCAGTTCGGGTCGCTACTAGTACGCCTGCGGAGTAAATAAATAATTAATCGCAGAAGTAGGAACGTGGTAATTAGTAAAAGATCAAGATAGATAAACGCTCCTAGCAAAACATAAATGTAGGCAGTTTTTTTATGTATGGTCTAGATCAGCGTTTGGCCAGTATCTCACTTGTATATCTCTCTCTCTCTCTATCTCTAATTTTGTGCAACAAAGAGTATTCATTCCTCCATTCATTCACTTAATGGAAAGTGGCGATGAGGCCGAGGATGGAGCACGCGGAGTTCACCCTACACATCATTTATTGGCCATCTAAGCAAAACTATACTTTTCAGGATACCCAGCAGTGCCTCCTAGACTAGTTAGTAGATAGTTTGATATCTCAGCTTAGACAAAACAAAATAACTCGATGGAATCCAAACAATTCGTTACTATCTTTCAGCCGGACGATTGCACGCTGAATCAGTCAGCCATGACTCTGGTGTTCGGCATGAACCTGTTCTTGGCCTCTCTCAACGTGGTCATGGCTGGACTCCTGCGCTTCTTTGGCAGGAAAACGCTTCTTATTACTTTACAGGTAAGAACTTGACTGTATAGGAGAACTTAGCTTACGAATGTACTTTACCACCCGTGAATGTAAACATAGAGAAGTCTAATGGGTTAGTGTATTCACAATTTCATATAGGTACTATCGAGTACATTCCGTTGATCATTAAACGAGTGAATCTATCAAACTTTGAGTTCTGTATCTAGTAGCCTAGTATCTATCTAGAATATGTTCTAAGATCGCAGCTAAAAATATCTGATGCTTGTAACATTCTTCTTGTCTTTGAAGTACCTAAATGTTTTGGAAAAGACAATTTGTGAAGAAATATTTTGAGAAATGGTTCTTTTGGGAAGAGGGCATTATGAAATGAGTTCATTTTGGACATAGGTCGTTTTAGGAAGTGGTCATTTCTAGAAGTGATCATTTTGGAAAGAGGGAATTCTGAACCTGAAAGTTTGGAAGCTTCTGAGGCTACAATAAAGTTTCTCCCATCCCACAGTTAGTGTCCGGAGCATCAGCGCTGTTGATCAACGTGTGCACGGAGTGGATGGTCACCGCCGTGCTCATCATCACATTCATCGCTGGTATCCTCAACTTCGGCTTCCTGTCCACCTTCAGTGTCGATGTCTTCCCAACTTATGTCAAGTTTGTATACTTATTTTTGTATTGATTGCTTACCTGGGTGTATCCTGTTAGCTTTTAAGAGTAAAACAGCAACACCACAGCATTGGTAATATTTCGTATTGTCGTAGTGGCAACACTGAGTGTATAGCAATGGTATGGTAGAGTGGTGGGCTTTCGTAGAATGCCGAGTAGAAACTGGTGGGCTGGGCACTGACAGTGGATATTCATTCGATTACTAGTCTTGGAAGTTAACAGTTTACATGCCTAACCTAGTCCCGTATTTTTAATATTTTATTTTAAGTGTGAGAAGTCTCGTAAAGTCATGATAATTCAGTGTAAGAAGTGTATTACGATTTATACACTTCTTACACTGAATTATCATGACTTTACGAGACTTCTCACACTTAAAATAAAATATTAAAAATCCGCTTGCGTTTTCCCTCAACGCCACTGAAGCTAACAATCCTGAGAAATTTCCAATCCTTTTACGCTCTTTTTCTGTTCTTCTTGATAAAGTAAATGATATTTATAAAGATATCGGAATAGATCAAAGATCTGTGCAAATATCTACTAGTAAGGAATAGAAAAAGAGCGTAACGGGATTGGAAATTTCCCAGGAAGCACCCAACTGTCTTATTAGATTCGATTTTTGATCAAGAAACTATTCATACTCAGAGTGCAATCTGACATATCTGATTATCGTTTTACCAACTTTGAGTTAAGAACCCTGATTTCCATCACAATTTTTCCTGATCGGATCAGCTGACGAGCAA
The DNA here is from genome assembly GCA_947369225.1 of Hofmannophila pseudospretella. Classification (NCBI taxonomy): domain Eukaryota; kingdom Metazoa; phylum Arthropoda; class Insecta; order Lepidoptera; family Oecophoridae; genus Hofmannophila; species Hofmannophila pseudospretella. Next base: position 1,507,046 of record OX376321.1, on the reverse strand, counting down.
CTGCGGTCTCTAAATCTGTTCCCTCCCCTGTCCTCCCTGTATTCGCCCATGTTACTAAACGTGGCCCTGTACATTCCAGGGCAATGGGGGTCTGCCTGACGCTGATGGTGGGCCGCGGCAGCGCCGTGCTCGGCATCAACATCCTCAAGAACTTGCTAGTCAGCAACTGCGAGGCCTCCTTCTACATCTTCGGCGGCATCACTGTTTGTGAGTATCGTCAAGGCACAAACAAAAATCGTTCCTCAGTCTACTTTTTGTTTGTTTGTTTGTAATTATCGTATGATTAGTGGCCAATCTATTGTCAGAGTTGTTCAGGCCGCCCATAGGCATCTGACATGGCCTAAAGACTGCTATCGAACGACAACAACCGGGACCGACTGTTTAACATACTCTCCGAGGCACGGAGATACTCAGATAAGATGTGCAACTAGCAGTCACCTATCCTGGTTCTGACCTCGCCCACTTTATGATCATGCTCGCAGTTAGACTAGATTTGATTTGATTAATTTGATTTGAAAAGATCTTTATTGTGCAATATACGAGTAATTACATAAAGTTATGTTCACAATTCAGTATTCATGAGCCTACATTGTGACTAGGTATCTAAATTATCTATCTAATTGAAATATTAAACTATCCCAATTACAGGTAACACAAAATATATTGATTAAAATGCTTTTCCATTACCCCTATTTAATACCAACCACCACAGTTTACAAGAACACAAATTTAATGAATACAAAACAACTATACTTCTACCACGCGTGTATTCTAATTCGTAAGATACTGACCAAAGTCATACACACATCAATATCACTTAAAACATGTAACTAAACGCAGCACGAAACGTGCTAGTTATTTAGTTCTGCCAAAGACGAGAACGAACTATGGCAAACGAATGCTCACACACGAGGGTGCGTGCTATTATAATAATCTACCTTCACCAATTAAAAACACAAATTCTTAAATGCATTTAAGCAAAAATTAGCACAGTTTGTTTTTTGAAAGGTGGTTTGCTCCCGTCATCATCATAATACTGCACTACCAGCTTTGGTACCACAATTTTAGTGCGTTGCGTTCTACTAACTATATATAATATATAGTGTTAGTGAATAGTGTAGCGAACATGCATCTTTTAAAGTCTTTTTCACATGTAAGTGGCAATACGGAATACGGAATACGGGTTTCAAATTTCCCTATTTTGCAAAAGACATTGACCGACTGGAAAGTGTCCAGAGAAGAGCCACTAAGCTCCCTTACTGCTTGCGCAAAAATACATATGAGGAGAGACTACACATTCTTGAGCTGCCGACGCTACAGGCACGGCGTACCCGAGGTGAACTAATCGAAGCATACAAAATCTTATCCAATAAGTATAACTGCCCGGACTTGCCCAGACTCTTCAATGTGAATACTATACACAGAGCCCGGCAGAATAATGACTTGCAACTGAAGACCAATCGTTCAAACACCTTGGTCGGCCATAACTCTCTCAATAACAGAGTCGTGAGATTATGGAACAAGCTACCGCAAGAAGTCGTGGATGCATCTTCAGTCAACAGTTTTAAAAATAGACTAGATAGGTTTTTAAACAGTGCATAAATAGTGGTGGACTTATTTAACTATGAACAATGACTAAGTGCTATAAGTGAATGAACACTACACCAGCTTAGATATGGGCACATCAGCTTAATGCTGCCTGCTCATTAATAAATAATAATAATAATATGTCTTTAGTGTGAATAAATATCTTTAAACCTAAACCTAAATTAGATGTTGTTTGTCTGACTAAATACGCGTCTATATCAAACTTTAAACAATGTACTTATTAAGTGAATGGCAGACTACATAATACAAACTTACAAGTAAATACATTTATCTACATTATGTAATCTTTAGTACAAGAAAACATTTTATTAGCCTATTAACGTTCCGTTATTTGGGGCACACCTGTTAAAGAAAAAAGATCACATTCTATTGTAGTATCTAGTATTACAATTCACTTTTGTCTATTATACCATAATCAGTTCGTTAAAAGCATTTCGGTTATCTTAAAATAAATAATTGAAAAACTGTGAAAAAGATTTTTTTTAAATTTTTCATAGCATAGCATAAAATAGCATAACTCTCACGTCCATAATCCCCTAGGGGGTAGACAGAGGAACCACCTAGGTAGTTCCCATTTTTCACCGTAAGATTTGGTGTACAAACGTGATAGGTGGCGAACCTATCACCATCTACAGTATCTATCCACCAACAAAAAATTTCATCCTATTTCTAATTTCTTTAAGAATTGTTTAGTCTGATTTTAAAAAAAACTTATCCAGGGCCTCCACATATTCATGGCCCTAGGGCCTCCCAACCTTCAAATCCGGCCCTGGTTCTAACCACCGACACTCCACAGAAAACCTCACACATGCTGACTCTCCTCTCCTCCTGTCCTAACATTGATTGGTTTCTTTCAGTTGGCGGCTTCGTGGGGTTCCTCCTGCCCAGTGAGAATCCGAAAGGCGCAGACAAGAAGCGTTGTGTCACTTGAATCTGTGGATACTCCATCATCGTCAGTCTGATATCCCCTCTGTTGGGGCACAGACCTCCCCTTGCACGAGGGGGTACGGGCCATGATCCACCTGCGGGCCATGTCTGATTGGATTTGTAGTTGCATTTAAACCAGCTCTTACCTACTTATACTATGAATGAAAGTCCCTTTTGTTGTAAAAATAATGGATTTTTTGTACTTAAGAAATTATAAATGATAAAAAATTAATAAGTAGGTAGAATAATAATATACCTAAGTGCTCATGTGATTCTGTGATGTGATATTTTATACGATTTTATGTACAAAATAAGCATAGATATTTACACATACCTACACATGGTATAAATTAGATAGATAGATAGATAGATTAATAGATAGAAACACTAAAATAAATTAAAAATTAAATAATTAATATAAATTGTAGTATATATGCGTGTATTTGAATGTGTTCTAGAGAAATAAATGAGTTTACGTATTTTTATTTTATTTTATGTGAATACGTAGGTAAATACCACAGTGGCGGGAAAATAGTAGGTTTCGCCAAAATTGTAGTAATTGTACCTAATTGTAGTTTCTGGACAAACCTACATGAATCTGTCTATACCCTGGTCTACTTACTTACTTACTCCGCTGGCGCAGCGACCCGAAGTGGATCTTGGCCTCCGATACCAAAGAGCGCCATCGCTCTCTCTCCTGCGCAGTCTCGAGCCAGTCAGGCGCCCGGAGCTCCCGCAGATCCTTCTCCACTTCATACCCTGGTCTAGGTATTAGTTATTCAAACACATGTTACACACAATAGAAATACGTAACACTAAACCAAGTAAATAATAATCTTTAAAATTGAAAAACGTTTATTTAGCACTGTGAACACCAGAATACAGCAAGTACACAATACAAAAGTAAACAAGGATAAAGTTGTTGTTGTTGTTTTTTTTTTATTAAGGCAAAGGGAACTGAGCCCATACAGCCATGTCTGATGTAAACAACTCTTCAATTCTTCATTAAAATGCTGGTGTGACACATTTCAATGATATCTAGGATAATTTTCCACGCTTCTGCATCATCCGAACCAAAGAAGAAAGCGGCCCGGGCGCAGTATGGCTCTTCAAAAACCAGCCAAGTACGGATCGGGCTGCAGCGCCTTATTTGACTTTATTTTACTGTCCCACACATTTATCACATTTTGTAGACGTTCTTCGAGTAAAAACACAATTCTTACTTGAAAAGCACTACTGTAAAACAATTTACAAGACAAAGAAAAAAAGCTGATGTGGACGCGACAAAAGCGCGGGAGAAACTCCACAAGGATAAAGAAAGATAAGGATAATTACTTTATTTTAAATTTAACAAGGCATTGGCAACACAGGCCATCAGCCTAAACATTAAGCGATTTAAAACAGTTTTTAGTTTTTCAGCATCAAAATTTGTCGGTAGACACATTTTAATACTCCTAGGTGTTATGGCGGAAATTTCAACCGGTCCAGTCTCTGGCGAATTCTCATGGCCCGCCGCAGAATCACAGAGTGAAACTACACAACGAACCACTAACGAGAAGTTTATTTTAAGAGTTCAACACATTGTCACTGTTACTGACGTTTGCTAGACAAAACTACACCGATTTCAGCGATCAAAATCACCAGAAAACAATTTTTGAGCAATAAAATAAACACCGTAGATCCTTCTCCAGCGACTTTCCCGCCAAAAAATTCTTAAGCCCGCTGTCCTACAGTCACAGATGTTTTGGTTAACGTGTATCGTCATCCTGAGGAAACCAGATTACGAAACAATAATCCTTGTATTGTACTAATCGAAATCCCCATACAAAATAGCGCAATGTTGCCATTTTTTACTTGAAATTACAAGGATCGTTGCATCGTGAAATAGGGCCGAGGTGGTCAAGAGTTTTGTACAGTCGACCAAAAGGTATAGTATACCACCTGTCAAAAACCTACGATTAAAACTCAACCTTATGTCTGCACTTTATGATACATTTCAGATTCTCAAATTTTGACGTTTTGGGAAGGTTGACACATACCCACCTTACCAACGGACGAAAATAAAATGTCGCCCTGTGATGTCGACAATTTTACTTCTACCCTCAAAAGTATACACATTTCCCCGTGAACGGGTTTCCATATCTATTCTGTCATTTCAACCGCCGCTCGATTGAGAAAACGCGTGTCCAAGAACTATGTAATTTTTTCCATCATTTTATAAGATTTGTTAAGGAAATTCATCATTGAAAGCATTCAATATGAGTTTGTTTCGGGTGTGTTTGCATATTTTCTTTTACGTGCTGGTGGTTTGTCCCATTGGGGAGGTTTGGTGCCAGGCGCGTGGGAAATATGTGGCTAGGCGATTTACAGCACGTGTTGATCAAGGTAAGTAAAATTTAGGTTATGATTTATTAAAAACTGTGTACATTTGCATAAATTGAGAAAATGAAAAATGGAAAAAAATAATCCTTTGCCACATATTAATTAACATTTCACATTTAAATATAACCTCCACACTAGGCGTTGCCTGTGTCGTGGAGATTACATGGGTACACACATTGACCACTTTACAATGTTATGTGTCAATCTAATATTCAGATTCCAGAATTACAATTTAATTTATGATGATTATTTTATACCATTAAACATGCAACATTAAAGGAAATAGGAAGTAAGGGATGATATGACTATTATAAATTTATAAAATATATACATTTATATATTTAGGTATATTTATTTAATATATATTTATAATATTAAAGCTAATTATGTACCTATACATACAAATGTAAGCATAAATTAAAATTTCTCATTGTTACTTGAAATATGAACATCTTTCTATGTACGTGTAGATACTTGTGCCAGGAGACTACAATTATGTAAACATAAAGGAAGTAATAAAATCTCTTTGGATTATAAAAATAATTTAAAAAATACCCAAACAATATTTTATCATGAATGTACGGGTGATTTATAAGACACTGGTAATTTTTGTCATGATAATTAGGAAGAATCGCCATTTGTTAAAAAATAAATTTAAAAAAAATAGTTTGAAAAGAGAATCTGGCATTTACAACATTTTTTTGATTTTTTTTTGTGGGCAGTTCTTTCGACTCGGATCTTTTTGAAATTTATTTTAGGTAGGTATTGCGTAAACAAAAGTAATGAAATAACTTTACCTACTTTGCATCAATATGAATAGAATTAAATATTTACGGTAAGAAAGAAACCAATAATATTCGATACCTAGTGAGTGGAAGATTTATAATAAGATGTTGGCCATTTTAGGCGAGAAAAATTACAGTGATCGCCATTTGTTGGAAAAGAATAAAGCCTTAATTTTTTAAAAGGATTATTTATATTATTTCGTTTTTATATTTATAATTTTGCGAGGAAAGTTCCTCTTCTGACAGTTATTATAGTAGGTACCTACAAAGAGTTTGCAATAGACTTATGTTATATTTTTTTAAATATATTTTAGAACATGTCCACAAGCCAGAGCTGCCATGTGACGCGTGTCCTCGCCACGGCAGATGCGTGCCAAAGATCCAGTGTCCCGCGCACCTCAGACCTGGCTCGAACAACCCTGAGTGCCATCTGACTACATCTGGACAGCTGGGGGTCTGCTGCTTCACTGGTAGCAGCCATGCTGGTAAAATATATTTATTTTCTTCCTCTTGTTTGGTTAGTGATCAACCTTTATCAGAGTTTTTCAGGCCTTTGACATGGCCTAGTTGTTAGGCCCTAACGACTACTGTCAGGCGACAGCGGCCGGGACCGAGAACTTAACGTGCTCTCCGGGGCACGAGGTGGCTCAGATGAAACTCACCCATCCTGGTTCTGACCGCGCCAAATATTGCTTAAGCTGCACAAATAATATATTTTTTGCCTGTCAATGATCAATCGAAAATAGAGAGCAAATATAGAAATATTAATCGGTTCCAATTATGTGTGTATTCAATTATTTCAATATTCCGACTGGCTGATTTTCACAAAGAATACATTGCGATTGACATTAGGTTTTATTTTTAAATCTTTTAATCCTCTATTCTTATTGGCCATTCTAAATATTTTTTGGTGCGAAATGGCCGGCATCAACGCGTTTTATTTCATTATCAGTTTATCATCATACAAATGCGACAGGAACTAAGCTCTTTAAATAAAGAATTTTATACAGAGACCGGATCGCGTACATTTGTAAGTCAATAATATTATTTTTTCAAAAACTCCAATTTTGTGGCGGGAAGGATTTCAAGAAGTTCTTTAAAAAAAACTGAGTTTGAGTTGCAAAGTGAAAATTAGTTCCACGAAAATGATATTTTAGCGGAATCTGACCACAAGCGCCGCATGTCGAGTGCCATTAGCGTCGAGGATCTGAAGACGGCTCATCATCAGTCGCATCAGAAGCTAGTGGAATGGACGAAGAAAGTAGACCAGCTGCTGAAGGAGTCGCATAACACGATCGTCAATGGCACTGCTCCTAGCTTTGCTCATCATTTGGTATGTTTGCTTTGAATTTTATAATAATCCCACATAACTTATTTTAGTTAGATAAATGTTTACTTCCTTTATTGTTGTTGGTTTATCAAAACCTACAAAGAAACTTGCTGATTCATACTTATATTTGGTCGAAAGTTTTTCTAAAAAAACTGAACAGATTTTCAGAAAACGGGTCTCAAATGTGTGTATCATAATAGGTCGATAAGTGTGCCGGATAGATAAGGACTGAGTTTCTCCCGCGCTTTTGTGGCGTCCACGTCAGCTTTGTTTCGATTTGTCTTGCAAATTGTTTTACAGTAGTGCTTTTCTAGTAAGAATGGTGTTTCTTGCTCGAAAAACTTCGACAAGATGTGAATAATGTGTGGGACAGTGAAGTAAAGTCAAATAAGACGCTGCAGCCCGATCCGTACTTGGCTGGATTTTGAAGAGCCACACTGTGTCCGGGACGCCTTCTTATTTGGTTCGGATGGCGCAGAAGCGTGGAAGATTCTCCCAGATAGCATTGAAATGTGTCACACCAGCATTTTAATGAAGACTTGAAAGAGTTGTTTACATCAGACATGGCGGTATGGGCTCAGTTCCCTTTGCCTTAAAAAAAACAGATAAGGACTATAAATAAAACCATACACGTGTTATATTTCGATTTTACTAAAAGAGATTAGGCGGATCCCATACAAGCTTGGACACATTTTTTTTTTTAATTTATAAAGGAAAACTACAGCTATTAACAATTATAAAATTACATATGTATTAAACTTAAAGAAGGCCAATTACAGATTTTCTCGTTTATATATGACTTGTATACCTATAGAACGCGTTTTTTTTTCCTCTCGCCTAGAACTATATTTTTTATTAGGGAGCATCATCCTAAGTCGTGTGGAACAGAAGTTTTATTTAGTCGCTGGGGAAACAAAATAAATAGAATCAGAGGAATTAGTATGAAGACATTTTTGGTCTCCAGCTCCTGTCCTACTCGACTTAGGATGTTTCTGAAATGAAATTTATGTTATTCGCACGAAACACGGTACATATAAGATAGTAGTATTGTTTGAATAGATCATACATGTTTCGACATTATTTTGGCATGCGAATTAATTTTTACGACATGAAAAATAATAATAGGTTAATCGCAATAATAGAATAAAAATTAAGTCCTCCAACTAGCCATAAGGTTAATGTCGAATTTATTAATTACTATCAAAAAATTCGTTAATTGAATAAAAACATTTTTCAATTAGCCATGCTTTAAGTTTTGTATTTAGACCTTTCGAGGGCAACTGTCTGATATCTGCTGGTATGTGGTTATAAATCCTTACAGACATAATGAAGCAGTTTTTTTCATACAGTGTCGTCCGACATTTTAGTATTAATAAACGTGTCAGGTCTCTCTCACGTAATCGCGAATCTTGAACCGGTTTTTGAATTCATAATGCCATGTTTGGTTGAAGGCGAAGCCGTGGTTCCTAAAGCGCCCAATCTCCTTTAACAGAGGTTTTTTTAATGGGTTCGAAATTAATTTTGCAAAGACATGGAAATTACTTCATCTTGATATATGTACATTCTAGTTTCATGTTTTCACTGCGGTTCATAAGTTCAACTTCATACAAAAATTTATACCTACCATTACACTATTTATCCTCCTAAGGTCAATGGGCCCATTATGTTGGACTAAATTGTTATAGTCATTCAGACCCAAACCCAAAAAATACTGTTGAATGAAAAAGCACCACTAATATTCTGAACGCGGTCATCTTCGGATGAATCGACGTGATATAAGCTGTCACCGTGCTCGTCACACATTTGCTCTGCGGCCGTGCCACAGGACGAACGTTTCGTCTATAAGTCCTTTATGTGACCGTGTCACTTAAAGGATACGGAAAGCCGTGCTATCCAGTAACTGTGTGTGTCAAATAGACTTCAAACTTTGCCCGAGTCGAAACCCAAAAGTGCAGTGCATTTGCTGTGTACCGCCGTGCCGGCAGCCGCCTTTGCCATAGGAGCTCCAGACAATCCATCTGAGTTTTTTTTTCATCTTCACAAATCTATACAGTCCACTATATTTTGAAAACCAGCACTAACGTTGCTGCGACGTTCGCACAAATACAATCTATCAATGGTACCCATGGTGCTTTGTATAGAACTAATCGATGCCTTTGGCGGTCTTAGGAATTATTACTATGTATAGGCTCGGCTAGTGATTACTCCTTTCCAAGCTGAAAAGCTCTGGACCGTAAATTACTTAAGAATTTTTGTTATTTATATTTATAACACAATTCTTATGTACAGTTAGGTTACGTGGCAGCTCAAATTATGTTGTACCTTCTTCCTTCCTTCTAAGTCGTGTTCCTCATTGCTGAGGGTCGTGATTATTCTAAGGAATTAATCACATAGAACGACTCTCGTGGCAGATTTAATAATTAAGTTCCCCATTGCCTTCCCCATTTCACACACTGGTTATCTCAGTGTGCAGGTTTACTCACGATGTTTTCGTTCACCGTCAGAGCAGTCGGTAAATGTACGTAAGTGTTTCGAAAAAACCGTAAAACTCGTTGGTACATAGCATTGCCTGGTTTCGAACTCGGACTTCCAGCATGGGCCTCCGACGTCCTAGCCACGATGCCACTGACGCTCTAATGTTGTACCTATATACAATATAATTTGAGTATTGGTAAGGTAGACGAATTAAAAACACATCTTCATAATTCCCATGCACCGCCCCATCAGTCAATGATGACGCACGACAAGCGGGCCGAGGAGCTGGGTCGCGGTGGTCTGCTGAACCTGTTCGCCGCGCAGGAGCTCAGGGCTCGTCAGGCCGTGTCTGGTGAGGAACTGGCTCTGGGACTGACGGACCATGCTGATGGTGAGTAGAACCTAAATAGATACTTGTATTTCAGGATACTCACTAATAGTACACGTAGCACATACTTCAACAGGGAATCCGCTTGTAATTTTGAAAAATTTTAAACTAATATTTTTTTTAATTTATTGGTCTCGACAAAAATTTCTTTATTTAGTGAAGTAGATCTTGGAATATTCATAGTTTTGTTGATCATTATTTTTTCAGAAACTAAACGTAATTCATAATGCTCAAACGCGCTTCTCTATGGTCGTGACGTCATGTTTGGCTAGTATGATGCTTACGTGATTTATTAAGTTTATTTTGTATTAACTGCAGTGTTTAAGCGAAAACCTTGTAAAAACCTATATATTCAGTGATAAATATAATTAATTCAGTTTTGCTCACATAACCTTTGACGTCACAAACAGCGCGGGAAATGGCTGAGCGTTTGAATTGATGTAATCAGTATCGAAACTTTAAATATTTTTTTCTAAGATAAAAACGTAAAAAAAATATCTATTTTTTTCTGGATTATTAACAGTTTAATAAATCCATTTATAAAATTTTAAAAAGTGTATACTTATTGCCTATTAAACCCTATAAGTGATCGTGCAAGTTAAGCAATGTTGGGCGAGGTCAGAACTAGGATGGGTGACCGCTAGTGGCATAATTTTTCATTGAGCCCCTCCGTGCCTCAGAGAGCATGTTGAACAATCGGTCCCGACTGTTGTCATTCGACAGCAGTTGTTAGACCGTTGTTCGACACTGGCATAGGACACTTTAATAGTAAAGTCTTCTTTACTGGTCATCATGATCCACCGTGGTCAACGTGCGTGATGATTTGTAGATTTATAATGCCTTCGAAACCTTAGGTATTTATTTTATTATCTGTGTTACTAGGTACTTAAAAATCGCTTGGTGTTGCCATATCTCGACTGTACTCTTTACATCGTCCTCTACAGGCCCCTTCTGCCCCCCGCCGCCCTCTTGCCCCGCTCCCCCCGCCCGTTACCGTCGCCCTGGCGGGGAGTGCAACAACCCCGCCTTCTCTACTTGGGGCGCCGTCAACACAGGTTTCGAGAGACTTCTGCCGCCGGACTATAGTGATGGTAAGTTTGTCTTCGCAAAGAGCGTCGGTGGCACAGTGGCTAGGACGCCGGACTCCCGGTAGGATGCGGGAAGTCTGGGTTCGAAACGATGCAGTGCCAATGAGTTTTTCGTATTTTTCGATGACTTACGTACATTTACCGATTAACGGTGAAGGAAAACATCGTGAGGAAACCTGCACACTGAGATGACCAGTGTGTAAAATGGGGTAGGCACAAAAGATCATCAAGGGTCGAAGTGCCGCTGGGTTATTCCCGGCCCTCTATCATAAGATAAGAGTGTCTTCGCAAGAGGGCTGTAGGCGGACATGGGATTTCTGTCTTTCTTTCTGGGGGATTCCTCAAATTTGGGGGATTCTATGCATCGGGAGGAAGATTTCGAAAGGTTTGGGGCTCAATGGTTCAACCATACCTACTTTAATCTATTCATCTACTTACAGGGCATAAATTAAGCCACAAAATAACGAATACATTGGGACGCAAAAATCACGGGTCACTTAGAAAAACCTCATCTACAACATACTACAATTTCAGGAATCAATCTCATATATTTAAGGAAATATCATAATTTTAAGTGACCCGTTATTTTTACGTCACAATGTGGACAGTGGACTACATAATCCGAAGGCTTAGCTAGTACTGCTAAGCGTTCGTATTATGTAGTCCGAATCTCGTCTCTTAGACGTAAGTAAGTTAGTAATATGTTTATTTCACTCGCAGCAATGACCGAAACAGTTATAATTATGATAAAATAATTATATAATCAAAGGTACTGTTAAAATATTGAAATCAGGCTGAATCTAAGTCTGATGGTTTGCTGTTGTTGTGAAAAGGGCCTCAACTCAGCTTATCACGTCTCTTTCCACCTCGCCTGTTTAATTTATACACCTCGCAAATTGTATTTTAGTTTGAAAGTCCAGAAGGTTATGTTGTAAAATAGAATCCAGCTGAAATGGAATCAAGCAATGTTAAAAACATTGTTTACCTATTTCTAACTGTGGTCCTCTGTTCTCATGAAATTTTCTCATACTTATTAGTTTATAGTTTTTATTAAATATTTTAGCCACAATGTCACCTGATTGTAAGCTATGATGGGGTCGAGGATGGAGCACGCGGACCCAGTAAATGCCTAGTCACTCTCGCCTTTGAAGATTGTTCCATTCCTTAACCGTTCGCATTATGAATGATGAAGCAAATCGCTTCATGCGGAATATCAACGACATAAGGGAGGATATAAAGAACCCCTCCCCGCGTCTAGTCGTCCGATGGTGGAACGGGGTGCTGGAATTAGATCGTTCTCAAACTCTATTGAAAAGGATCGCTTCAAAAATCTCCTTTCCATGGTCCAGGCACATGGGCCATAAAAGCGTCAGCGTCAGGCCTGCCGCTCCCGTCAGCTCGCGCGGTCAGCTCTGCGCTTCTCCCTGACGGCAGCCATCCCAGCGGCTCTCACAACCTCATGTTCATGCAGTTCGGACAGTTCATCGCTCACGACGTCAGCGCTGGCGTCGTGTTTACTATCGGTAAATTGCTTTAATTGATGGTAAAGATGTTAAAGGTGAAGATGATGCACAAGAGCATAGAAACTTATATCTCACTTGATGGTAAGCGACTTAATATTTCTCTGATGTTATGTGACGGTGAGGTGAAGTGCTAAATATATTTTGGAGTTGAAGTTTCAAAAAGAAAAATGTTTCAAAAACCAAACCGTTGGCGGGGTGGTGTCCATTTCCTAGTTCCCCAATTTCCTTTAAAAGATTATACTTAGCCTTAAATCTTGAGTCTGAAATTGAAAAACATTTATTTAGCACTGTAATGAACTACAGGTACGCAATACAAAACTACTCATGCAAAAAGATATAATATTTTAGCACAAAAAATTTGGTGCGGTACAGTGCCAAAAAGGGTATACCAATACCAGCTCAGAGTAATGTGGTAAGCCAATTCACTTACCGCTAACAACTTAACCCTACAGACACACATTATCAAACAACAAAGTTCTGACTTTCTTATACCTAGCAAGTTCTCTTTAAAACCTAATACAACTAACCCACGACCAAGAGCATATTTAAAACTACTACAGCATCCTTGTCACTACACAAACCCGTCACAATCGGTCTCCAGGCAACGGCAGCGCGATCTCCTGCTGCTCCAACGACGGCGAGAACTTCCTATCTCCAGAGCTGCAGCACTGGGCCTGCGCTCCCATAGCGGCCGGCCCGGAGGACACCTTCTACGGACAGTATAGACACAAGTGCCTCAACTTCGTGAGGACGCAGCTGGCACCGGCCGGGGATTGTTCTGTTGGCTACGCTAAGCAGGTATGGTCTTCTAGTATTAGTTTTTCTTAGTTGTATTCTTCATTGATAAGAATCGTGATCAATCTACTGGTACCGGCTAGCTCTTACCGTATATTTACTGAGACAATACATTACTGAAGAAGAGAGCGATGGTGGCGTAATGGCTAGGGCGCCGGACTCCCAAGCAGAAGGTCAAAACCATGCAATATCACGCACCCTCTCTTCTTCTGTAATATAGTGTCTTCAAGTACCTACACACAAAGAAATCTTCTAAAAACTATTAACGTTCCATTCCCAACTGCTCCTCCCAGATGAACGGCGCGACGCACTACCCCGACCTGTCCCACCTGTACGGCAGTTCAGACGACAAACTCTCAACACTGCGAGGCCCGGGAGGCACGCTCAGAGTGTTCAGCGACTACGGAAGGGATCTGCCCCCTCTAACTGACCGGAAAGAGTGTCTCACGGTGAAGGAAGGGGCTGCCTGCTTTGAGTCTGGTAACTACCTTGGGAAGGTCTAAGCTCTAGGTCCGGAAGGCTTGCTCAGAGTGGGAGAGAGGGAGCTGCCAGACAGGACAGGACAGGCAGGAGTGTCTCACGGTGAATGAAGGGGCTGCTTGCTTTGAGTCTGGTAACTACCTTGTGAAGCTACCTATGTACTTTCAGGGGCAGATCTAAAAAAAAATTTAGGTGGAGGGGAGGGGTTTGTTACTGGAATCAGAAAATAGTACGTACGAAAAAATTGTCAAGGGCGAGTCGAGCCTCGCGCCATATAGTGATCTTACAGGTTTTGGGGAGTTATGGCTCCCATACATCCAGATCCGTGCTGTTTTTAAATGCTGCGTATTATCCGTATATTCGTATGTACGCTGAAATTGTCGACTGTGATGATGTAACCTGTTGTTCCCTTATCTCAAATTTTCCATTAGCTCCTGGTGTTTATGCATACTCCATCAGAGCAGAAAGCGGAGAGCAGACAAATAATTGGACCACCTGATGGTAAGTAGTCCACGTCGCCCATAGACATTTTACCTCGCGAAGATTTTGATGTGTTGCCGTACCATAAGGACCTAACTCCACAAGGTATGTTTATGGAGTGTCTCATGTGCTATTACATACACTGGCTCTCTTACTCTGCCATGTTGTTCAAAGGTGTTAAATACTATACACGCACTATACAATTGTATTCTAGGAGACAACCACGGCAACCAGATCATCTCCCTAACGGCCCTTCATACAGTCTTCACGAGGGAGCACAACCGTGTGGCGCGAGCATTATCTCGTCTGAACCCAGTCTGGAGCGAGGACACCGTCTTCTGGGAAACCAGGAGGATCGTCCAGGCGGAGTTCCAGCATGTGGTCTATAATGAGTGGCTGCCTTTTCTTTTAGGTTAGATTTTTGTCACATTACTTGGTTGAATTTGATCTCTGACCTCTCATGATCTTCCGTGAAGCGAGTATAGCCTTCTAGGAGCCCAGGCGGGAGTGTGCCAGCCAGTGGGGAGTGATTTGCTATTAGGTTAGATTCCCATCATATTACTTGGGGCAATGAGATTTTGGTCTTCCCAGGAGCGAGAACATTGTGTAATGTGTGAATCGTTCCAGGTCCTCAATTGGTTCAGACGTTCGGCCTGTCCCCGTCGCGAGGCTACTCCTCAACGTACGACACTCACGTGAACCCCTCCCTCACCACCGAGTTCTCGGCAGCAGCCATGAGGTTCGGACATTCAGTCGTCGATGGGATGATTACGTGAGTGCTTGTTCCTTTAGAGTTCATGCAGTGTGTGCCAAAATTGAAATTGTATTTATTTAATCTCAAAGCAACAAAAACCGTTACTAGATAAGTCATGCAAAATAATTAAATAATAAATCAATATTACATTATTTCCATTACACAGCTTAGATAATTAAGATTATGGCAATAACCATCATGGCAATAAAAATACATCTACTTCAACATACATACAATAACACACACACACACACACACACACACACACACACACACACACGCACACACGCCCACACGCGCACACGCGCACACGCGCAAACGCGCACACACGCACACACGCGCGCGCGCGCGACACAACTCTCACTTTTTACCTTCTTTAAGCCCATAGAGGATCTTTAATATTACTTATATTATTTTACTTACCTTAATATTATTAGTTATTATTATTTTAATTTTAATTTTTGTTTCTATTTTTGATTTAATTGATAGTTAAATTTTTGACTGATAAAATATTTTAATACACTTCTGTAAACAAATTGCATTTAGATAATGGCTGAATTGTACGAGTCTTGGAGGAGGGGGGGCACTGTATGCTGAAATACAGGTTACACCTAGTTCGGCAACAGTAGCTGAAAATAGTTTTAGTGACATAGCCTAATATAGTTTATTTAACAAAACTGTAAAACTTTTAAGAAATAAAAAATATTATTATTATTATTTATTTCTTTATTATTATATTTAACATTAGTAAACAGAAAAATGCCTATAATAGTGGGTACAATAGTGTACAGTCAGTAAAAAATAAAATAAAAATAAAATAAAATATAAAAGAATGGATTAAACGAAACAGGTGGTTATTCGATTCTTGGTGGTTCAAATTATTGCAATTTTATCAAAAGTGAACCAAATAAAAAAAAATAGAAGTAAAGGTAGACGCGGAGTTCCATATTTCTTAGCCAAGACTTCATATTTCATGCCAATTAAATATTTTATTACTACTATTATATAAGAGAAGACGAGGAAACGATGGTCACCATCGCCCATAGGTATCTCACTGTAATGAGGGTTTTCGATGATCTGCTAACCTTGAGAACTTAGATGAAATGCCTAATGTGCCAGTAAGACTGCCTTGGAAAGGCAGCCAACAAGCGTAATGAGGGTGCGGGTGGCGGGTGCGGGCTCCACGAAAACAGTGCGAGGATGCGAGGCGGTGAGCGAGGAAAAAATCCGCCAATAGGAT
The DNA here is from genome assembly GCA_947369225.1 of Hofmannophila pseudospretella. NCBI lineage: Eukaryota > Metazoa > Arthropoda > Insecta > Lepidoptera > Oecophoridae > Hofmannophila > Hofmannophila pseudospretella. Next base: position 1,490,791 of record OX376321.1, on the reverse strand, counting down.
CGCTCCATTTTAATCGTGACGTGATAATAAAGCCATCCTATTGGTGGATTTTTCTCATCGCTCATCTCTCCGCTTCCTCGCACAGCTTTGGTGGATAGCCACCCTTATTGCTTTGCAGCAGTTATAGGTAAAAGGGTGGTACCAACCATCCCAGGTTGACTCTACACAGAGTCATACCACCATAACTCAATTTATCCTCAGGATCCCAAGTTCCAAATCCGGAGACGTTTACGAGACCATATCGATCCCAGAAGTGATGTTCCAGCCGGGACGACTGAGACTGCAGTACTTTTTGGACCGGCTACTGACGGGCTTAGCCTGGCAGCCCATGCAGAGCGTCGACCCTTTTGTCACCGAGGGGGTGAGTGTTGAAACTGAATCTAAAATAACTCTACTATGTTTGGTTGGAGGCAAATTAAAGAACAAAGCACTATGTATATTTGGCAAAAGAAAGAACCTTTTAAGAAACTCCCGATATACCATTGTGGAGATTCCCTTACTTTTTCGTTATTGGTGTATATAAAATCTCTTATATAACGTTTTCCATAAACCTTGCACACCTACTACCTCTTTCTCGATATCATTTCCTCTACCCGAAGGTTGCCTGGAAGAGATCGCTCTTAGCGATAACGCCACGTAAACTGTACTTCACTATTTCCTTTTCTATCTCATGTTTGTTGTTTTATATTTGTGCAGTAAAGTGTATTTTACTTTTAATTTTACTTTTTTCCTGGTCATCATCAGGTCTACAAGGTTTCAGATGTGGTAATGGCATCTTGGTACAAGCTGAGCTCTCGAACCATCTAATTACCATTCCAGAATCCAGAGAACCCAACTGACATCAAAGATACGATAGAATGCTGGCGGCATTGCCCTGCTGGATTATATTCACTCAAGTTTTTTTTTGCAGTTAACCCGCTACCTTTTCCACGGCGGCAATCCTTTCGGCCTGGACTTGGCATCCATCAACATCCAACGCGGCAGAGACTGGGGCGTGCGCTCCTACAACCACTACCGGCGTCTCAGCGGCCTCGAGGCGTACACGGACTTCTCACAGTTCAGTCCCCATGTGAGTTCCTCTCACTTCAACTTGTGCTTAGTAATTAATTACCTTGGTATTTATGTTATTGTTATATAAAATTCTCTTTTCCATAAACCTTGCACACTTACTTTCTTGAATCGCACTACTCGTCGGCGGCTCAATTTCCACCCGCACTTTCTAAAGCCTTAGGTGTCTACCACGACCCGTTTTACACGAGCGTTTCTGCCACGCACATGTAAAATGTGGAACTCTCTTCCACCCGACGTTTTCCCGCAGCGCTACGACATGGGATGCTTCAAAAAGAACGTTAAAAAAGTCCTCTCCCTCCACGTCCGGCAACACCTGGTACCCCTGGTACTGCACGTGTCTCTAGGCGACGGTGACTACTTACCATCAGGTAGACTGCAAAGTCTGGAACATCGGCGCAAGGTTGCCTGTCTATCGGTATTTTATAGGATACATTTCGGAGAGTGCGCATCGGAATTGCACGACCTAATTCCAGCATCTCCATTCCGCCTTCGGACTACCAGGCGCGGGGAGGGGTTCCATCCTTATGTTGTTGATATCCCATCTGCTCGTACGAAGCGATTTGCTTCTTCGTTCATTATGCGAACGGCTAAGGAATGGAACAGCCTGCCGGCGTCTGTATTTCCCGAAACCTACAACCTTGGGATCTTCAAGGCCAGAGTGAATAGGTATTTACTGGACTCGCGTGCTCCATCGTCGACCTCATCGTCGCTTACCATCAGGCGAGATCGAGGTCAAATGCGGGTTTAGTTATACATAAAAAAAGGCGGCCCGCCTGCCTGTTTGTCGTAGCTAATTTATAAAAAAAAAACCTACTACCTTTTTCTCGAAATCATTACCTCTGTCCAAAGTTTGTCTGGAAGAGATCGCTCTTAGCGATAAGGCCGCCTAAATTGTACTTCACTATTTCCTTTTCTATCTCATGTTTGTTGTTTTCTATTTGTGCAATAGAGTGTATTTTACTTTACTTTAGACTTGGCATCCAATAACATTGAACCAAGTTCTTGTTGGCACAGTATAAAGACTTCTACCTACATTCTTCTGTTTATTAATATTTCCGTTATTTATATGTTCCGGTAGTGTATCATCAGGGAGTGATCCCTGACACACAGGTGATGCCTGAACATCAGCGCCGCAGTGCTAAAAGCAACGGCAACAGGCTGAGGCATTCCCCTTTTTCCGGTGCTGCACACCACCTTCATCAAACTTAATTACTTTTTTTAAATATAATATATTTGTTTAATAATATTATCTTCTGTACCTAATTGTTTGTACAACCATTTAGTCGTAAATGGTCACCGTCGCCCATAGATAGTTTGACATCTCATTGACTCTCTTACTGGCAGAAAAAGGTCAAAGGATGCTACCAACCCGGACTAACAATGCCCAGTCACACCACCTTCAAAAATCCTTTAGAAACTCCTAACTCCAGCTTCATTTCCCAGGCTGCCAAACGCCTGTCTTCAGTATACGCCTCACCAGAAGACATAGACCTCTGGATCGGAGGTCTGTTGGAGGAACCAGTTGATGGAGGCATAGTGGGCCCCACCTTCGCTAACATCATCGCTGATCAGTTCTCCAGGCTCAAGAGAGGAGATCGTTACTTCTATGAGTATGGCTCAGAGGTCAATCCAGGGGCTTTTACTCCGAGTAAGTATGCATTAGCGTCGGTGGCTAGGATGCCGGACGCCCACGCAGAAGGTTTGGGTTCGAAACCATGCAATGCCATGTACAATGAGTTTTCAGATTTTTTTGAAGACTTACGTATTTTTACTGACTGCTCTAATGGTGAAGAAAAACATTGTGAGGAAATCTGCATGTCTGAAGAAATGAAAATAGTTTCCGAAGGCGTGTGAAATCCATGGATCAGCACGGCCCGCTCGGTGGATCACGGTCCGTACCCCCTTGTGCAAGGGGAGGCCTGTGCCCCAATAGTAATGACATTAATAGACTGATGGTGATGATGATGCAGTATGAATTAAGTAACTCGTAATACCACATACGAAAGTTAAGTTTTTTCAAGACCAGAGTGAATAGGCATTTGCTGAACCCGCATGCATGCTCCATCATCGACCTCATCGTCGCTTACCATCAGGCGAGATCAGGGTCAAATTTGGGTTTAGTGGTAAATAAACATTTTTTTGAAACCCTTAACTTAAAAGCGACGGTATTTATGAATTGATTTTGATTAAAATTGAAACAGTCGATCGAAACGAATGTGATGGTGAAAGAACTTTGATAGACAGACCATTTCAGGAATCAGAAAGTTATGGAAGTTGTACAATGTAATTTTGCTCCATAATCAACAGAAACGTACTATATCTCATTTGAAAGGTTCTAATATACTTTAAGCTCCAAAATTACTAAAATGTCCAGAATGACCAAAATGGTCAAAATTACGAACGTGACCAAAAATATGGAAGGAAACGTAGTCACAATAAGTCTACATATGAAACTCAATGTGGGCATCTTTTTTTGTTCGCAACAAAGGGAGTTCATTTGGGGGTTTGTTGTACTTTAAAAGTTAGAAGACACGACTGATATGATAACAGAAGACTATTTGAATAATAATTTATACTGATAGCTGATAACGCTGTTCTCCAGGTCAGCTGGATGAAATAAAGAAAGTGACTCTATCAAGAATCATATGCGACAACAGGGATGGCATCGAGTTGATGGCTCAACCTCCTAACGCCTTTCTCAGAGCTGATCTTTTCGGGTAAGTTTAAGAATCTATCTATAGTCTGTGTATGTTAAAATAATCGAAAAACAGATACTGGCAACCTGGCAACAATACTTTATACAAAAACAGATGCTGGCAAGCTGGCAACAATAGTTTATACAAAACTTGCTGGCAAGCTGGCAACAATACTTTATACAAAAACAGATGCTGGCAAGCTGGTAACAATGCTTTATACAAAAACAAATGCTGGCAAGCTGGCAACAATACTTTATACTAAAACAGATGCTGGCAAGCTGGCAACAATACTTTATACAAAAACAGGTGCTGCCAAGCTGGCAACAATACTTTATACAAAAACAGATGCTGGCAAGCTGGCAACAATACTTTATACAAAAACAGATGCTGGCAAGCTGGCAACAATACTTTATACAAAAACAAATGCTGGCAAGCTGGCAACAATACTTTATACAAAAACAGATGCTGGCAAGCTGGCAACAATACTTTATACAAAAATTCCAAATTACCGTGTACAAGTTTAGCAAATGGGCTGCTCGATGGTAAGTGGTCACCGTCGCCTATTAGACATCTCAGGATTATTACAGCGTTTTCGATGCGATGTTAACCTTGAGGACTTAGATAGACTGATGGAGTGTCTCATGTGCCGGTAATTACTTGCTTTGCGGCAGAAATAAATTAATATCACTAAACATATCATTTTTGTTGATGAACAAAAATATCTTTGGGTTGAGGATTGAGGAAGGAGCTTATTTCAAGTAGTCAATCATACTACATGATTCTCAATAGATGACTTCTAAGAGTATTTTTTTTTTCTAGAAATGAACCCATTACCTGCGAAAGTCCTCTGATACCAGCGATGGATCTCAGCAGATTTAAGGATGTATAAATAACTTTGCTTAGTTTTAAACAAAGATGTCAAATGTTCTATGATGCATGATCACTGATCAGTGAAATACCCTAATATCTTAGTAATTTATTATTCTGTTGTCAATATTGTTCTCTAATCTTTAGGTTTGAATTTTGATTTTGAATTTCCTTTTGAGGAAATCGAATATTTTACTCAATTTTTAGTTGAACCATTTTGTTTATTTCGAATGGCAACGTCAGTATCTAGCTTGTTTTTAAAATTATCTTAATATTTTACTTGTTCTGCTATCACATTGGTTTGTATTTCATTGGTAGTCCTACCATATATATGAGTCCTCATAGCTGGCATTTTAAAATGAAATCCCATAGCATTTTCTTCTGCTAATTCTCCAAATTCATTTATTTTCCTATCTTTGTTATTTCCTTTTTATTTTCTATCATTTAATCACTTGTATTAATCATGTTATGATTTTTACAATTTTATGGTTGTGTTAGAAAAGCGATCTTATTCTCTTGGTAAGGTATACATGGATGATATTTTAATATCTAACAATTATGTTCAGAATATTTTTTTACAATAATAATCCTGTTTTCAATTGTCTGGATATCAAAACTTTAAGGCTGTCTCATGAAAATGTTATGTCTCGAATATTTGAGATCAAATAGGTTCTAAGGTCCATATAATCATCCCTAAATATTTGTATAACATACATAAGAATATTAAAATTGATTTTGCATGTTTCATTATGACCTTTTATAGCGCAACCATTTCTTGTAAATAACCAATTGTAATAATTCTGATCGATTTGATTTCCAAATGAACTGTACATAAAAGATGATTTGGTTTCGACACAAGTCTTTCTACGTTTAGTTGCTTTGTTTAACCGACTGATTAGAAGAGGGTATTGTGTTTCTATATTTTCTTGGATCCCACTGATGCCCGAACAGTGGGGTCACAGAAAAAAAAGGAAAACGTCTTAAGAATTGTGTCATACTGATTTAACTTTGATTTTGATTATAGTTGATACAAGTGTTTGGTTCTTCTGGTTTGTTTCTAGTTGTGTTGTTTCTGTTTTTGGGTTTTATTTTAAATTTGGATATAGAGAAAGTACCTGATTCAATGATCTTTTCTCATAAAAAATCCAGGAATCGGGAGTTTTTTATAGATTGTTAAGTGATAGTGGAAGAAAGACAATGTTTAGTCAGATTTAATTTTTTGTGTACAATAATTTTAACATATAAAGTGGATGAGAGGATAAAATATTGACAGTAGATAACTGAATTAATATATAACTTGAGAATATACAAAGAAGCGTCGATTTTGTTACAGGTTTAGAAATATTACAACCTTACGAATTGCTTATAGGAATTAAAAGTGCTAAATTATTAAGTTTATTATAGGACCACAGTTTTAAAGTCTCAAACTATGTTACTACACGTGCGTATTGAACTATGTCCTTTCACAAAAATCACTAAAAAAAAAAAAATTCTTTTATATAATAAGGATGTTAATATCATTTAATATTGAAATGTAAGGCATGCATCATGAATGACTATATTTTAGGCATATTACTGACAGCTATCAATTTGTGTGTATCATGTGTAATCGATTGAATGAATACTCTTTATTTCACAAAATTAGTGTGATACAGTGGGTACAAAACGTTTAAATAAAAATATAATAATAAATAATAATAATTAAATATATTTTTGTAAATAACAGTAAAAGTATTTGTAGTAAGTACCTAATGTATTATGTAAATAAAACACGACGGTAAAAGCGGTGGTGAAATTAGGTTTTTAATATTTTTAGTTTTTAAACTTAATTTTTTTGTGTGTATATATTATTTTGTGTGTATTTTTTGTGTGTATTTATATTTTGGAATAAAATTACGTATTTTTAGATCCTCATTAGTCTATCACCCACTGATGGGGCAGGCACCGGCCATTATAATTAGAATTATTGAATATTTGTATGCTTAAAAACTTAAATTTATAGTTTAATTTAGTTTTTTCATAAATACTGCTGGTCAAATAATTATACTCACAGACTACAAAATAAATGGACTAATTGGTAAAAGCGGTGGTGAAATTAATAATTATTGTAAGTACTGACACTTTTAATATTTTTTAGACGTTAACAAATTAATTTTTTGTGTCTGTTGTAATAAAATTATATTAATTTGGCGACTATTTTTTGTGTAGATAAACTATTGAATAAAATTACGATTAATTAAGTATTTGTGCTTATAAAATTAATGTAATTATAGTTGAATTTAGTTTTTATATAAATACTGCTGCCAAATAAAAAATAGGTAACTAGGTACACAGAATACACAATATACAGACCCGGTGATGAAATTAATATGTAGGTACGCTTTTAATATTTTTAGACCTAAAATTTTGTGTGTGTATATTTTAAAATATTTTTTACGAATTTCGCTATTATTTCTAGACTGTCGTAAATAGTGTAGTTTACTGAAATTATTTTCTAGGCAGGTAGATTATATTCTAATACTTTTATGCGTTAAAAAAATTAGGTTAATGAATAATTTTATGCTTGGTTTTATTTGGCTTGTAACTCGATCAAAAATGACTGCGTGTGAATCTTATAAATTTAGATAATGTGATACCTTGTCGGATTTTAATATTTGAATATGTTTTTGTAAGTAATTTGAGGCGAGCTGTATAATATGTATAAAAGTAGTAATCATAATATTGCATGTAATTTTAAAACTAAATATTTTACATAGTTCCATTTGAATGCGCGTGATTATTATTACTTTCATTAATTAATTATTTATTTAATAAGTACTTATTTGAATTTAGGAATGGCATTGGTAAAACATTCAGTGGAATTGTTTGTGAATTCCGGGAGCTCCTGAATTGAATGTGCATGTTTGATTTTGTTTGAAATAAAATGTAAAACATACAATTATTAAATTGTTTATTTTCACGATCCACGTTTGGAATGACACACTATCGTTTGGAAAATAATAGTGAAATAATTGACTTTCCATGCAGACTTTTGACTTTTTTTTTTTATTTACTTCTAAACCCGCATTTGACCTCGATCTCGCCTGATGGTAAGCGACGATGAGGTCGACGATGGTGCATGCGGGTCCAGTAAATGCCTATTCACTCTGGCCTTGAAGATCCCAAGGTTGTAGGTTTCGGGAAATACAGACGCCGGCAGGCTGTTCCATTCCTTAGCCGTTCGCATAATGAACGAAGAAGCAAATCGCTTCGTACGAGCAGATGGGATATCAACAACATAAGGATGGAACCCCTCCCCGCGCCTAGTAGTCCGAAGGCGGAATGGAGATGCTGGAATTAGGTCGTGCAATTCCGATGCGCACTCTCCGAAATGTATCCTATAAAATACCGATAGACAGGCGACCTTGCGCCGATGTTCCAGACTTTGCAGTCTAGCTTCCACCAGCGATTCGTCACCTATAAGGCGCTTAGCGCGTTTCTCCACTGAGTCAAGAGCAGCCAGTTGGTACTTAGCTGAGCCATCCCACAGGTGGCAGCAGTACTCCATGCACGACCGGACTTTTTTTATGACAGGTTTTTTTTATTATAAAAGGAAGTGTCTATAATATTTTATTTTACAGAACGTAGGTAGGTACTACACATTAAATTCCATGCACATTTGTCACTTACAAAAGTAGAAAACAAACTTACACGAACCAATTTCAAAAGTTAAAGAACTTATAGTTGGTAATTTCTATGAGGTTTTGCGTTGTTTCATTATAACCTACAATTACTTAAATGTAGGTCATTCATCAGCTAATTGCCTGACGCGAGTGCATTGCAAACATTTCTCTGCACCTGACATCCACGTGCTGACATGACGGTGTTCAGTTGCAGTGCCTACACTAAAATATTATATAATCCTACTTAGTAATAGTGAAGGAAAAAACATGATTTAAATTGAAAAACGTTTATTTAGCACTGTAAACACCAGAATACAGCAAGTACACAATACAAAAGTATACAAGGATATAATACATTCAGCACAAAACATCTGGTGCGGTACAGTGCCAAAAAGGGTACACCAGCTCAGCATAATGCTGAGGCAAGCCACAACGCTGATTTTCAGCTGGGCCTTAAGTGACTGCACGGACGAAGAAAGCAACAGTATGCGCGTGTTGTGATGTATGAATGTGTTTGTTGTATGAATGAGGATATTAGTGTGTATGTGAGGTACTGAGTGTGTGGGAGGGTGATGGCATGGTGCGGGTGTATTTACATGGTATTATGTGTGTGGATTAAACCTAGCTCACTGAGCAATACGACTAGAAGATTCCAAACCTAATCGATGTCTGTCAGACAGAACCCTTGGACCCTATCTCCCACAAAACCGATGAACATAGAACTTAGTAGGTACTTACCTCTCTTCGACATCCCGGAATTACCCAGCATCCCACCATCCCACCAATTTTTAGATTTTCAATGCGCTACTCGCTGTTAACCTTGAGGACATAGATGGTTCCGGTTTGAAGGGTATTTACGCTGGCTCTCTTACCCTTCAAATCGGAACTCAACAATGGTATTTTGCGACAGAAATATATAAAAAGTGGTATTTCCCGAGGCGACCCTGCTCATTAGGGTCTATCACCTTTCATTATCATCATCAGCCTATTCATTATCCCCACTTGGGGCACAGGTCTCCCCTTGCGAGTCCCCTTGGGGTACGGGTCATGATTCACCGAGCGGGCCCAGGGTTGAGCGGTGGATTTCACACGCCTTCGGAAAATTTTCATTTCCTCAGACATGCAGGTTTCCTCACGATGTCCTTTCCTTCAGTGCACTTGGTAAATGTACACGTAAGTCTTCCAAAAAACTCATTGGTACGTGGCATTGCACGGTTTAGAATCCGGACCTCAGCATGGGAGTCCGGCGTCCTAGCCACTAGGCCACCGATGCTCTCCTTTAATTCATAATTGACTCCATTCAAGTTGCATAACTTGATCTGCCAGGTCTTTGTCCCGGACCATTACGTAAGGCGGCGTTGTAAGCAAATTAGGTTTGTAACACCGTTCAGCCGCACTGTAGCGCGTTTGGAATCCCCCATCTGCCGCATGAAGACCGCTCTGAACGAGCTCCTGACCACCAACAGTGATTGTGACGTATTTAGTGATGCATGGCCGAGTATCAGAAGAGCATGTCTGTGCTACTGTGAGAGTGTGAGATGAATGTTTTTTTTAATATTTTATTTTTATTGTAATTATAAGTTGTAAATATGATATTATAATTAGATAGTTAATTAATGTAAGTGGTCTATCCGTTTTAATTAAATGTAATAATAAATAAATAATAATTTTACCGTTTTCTGTAGTTATTTAATGAGTAATTATTAGGAATTCCTCATACATATGTCAGTGTAAGTAAATACATCGAAAAAAATGTACTTTGAAAGAAAAAAATAAATGGTATGAGTATGAGAATGGTCAGTATTATTTCATCTAATTACATTGACACATACACAAATTCAGAAGCGACGGTTATAGGCACTTATTTTTTATTTAATTTTAGCGTGGTGCGCACGAGTCGAGGAATAAATCTCTGTAAAACACTGGAAGTAAAAATATTGGTATTTTTATCTAAATATATTTATACAGAGGTACAGTGGAAGACACATCAGGCTGAACCCTTCAGTACTTTGTCGCGTTAACTTAGGTGACACATACATACCAACGTCAAATAATCGTAACAAAAACTTATATAGAGTATAAGAATATGTTTATTTGTGTGTCCATACACAAGTAAGAACTTAAGCATAAGTTATATTAAACTAAATAAAATTACTGAGCAAAAGGTAACAATAAACGCTGACCTCCGAACTAGGAGGTTCCTGTATCTCGGAGGACAGATCTCTTCTGTGACCAGTGGAAATGAACATGTAACAGACGTTGGCCAAGCCAAGAAAGTATAAATCGGACAAAATTAATAATTAAAAACAAGATAAAGCAACAGTCTTAAAGAACGGTTAATATAAGGGGTTATAGCACAGAATGTCATGGGGGGTGAGAGGGTGAATGTGTGTGTGAGAAGGGGAGGGTGTGTGTTTATGTGTTTTTTATTATTTTTAGTATTGCTTGATGTCTTCCACTGTACATCGTAGCCATAGGAAACCATATCCCTTTTTTCCTTGGATACGAGTACAAGCCAATGCTTGCCTATCGTTCGGTTTTAAAGTTACTTATGCTAAACGCCAGAGACGGACTTTCCTTGAGGCCAACTAGGCATGGGCCTTAATGCCGCCATATAATTAGGGGCAGTCAATCGTGGAAACAAATACACTGACACAAGAAACGACACTAACGGCATAGTTCCTTAAGGAAGGTATTGCTTCCTGTAAGGTTCCTTAGGAAAGAGGTGAGCACACAAAAGATCCCTGGGGGTCGAAGTGCCGCTGGGGTTATCCCTGTCACAAGATAAGATAAGGGCAAAGTAGTATATACTGAGAAAGTAAAGTAAGTAAAGTAAAATACACTTTAATTGCACAAATAGAAAACAACAAACAAAAGAGAGAAAAGGAAATAAAATAAAAAACCATAAAAAAAAATTTGTCATGCGGACAGTATCTTTTACATTTTTTCATGCGGACAGTATCTTTTACATTTTTTCATGCGGACAGTATCTTTTACATTTTTTCATGCGGACAGTATCTTTTACATTTTTTCATGCGGACAGTATCTTTTACATTTTTTCATGCGGACAGTATCTTTTACATTTTTTCATGCGGACAGTATCTTTTACATTTTTTCATGCGGACAGTATCTTTTACATTTTTTCATGCGGACAGTATCTTTTACATTTTTTCATGCGGACAGTATCTTTTACATTTTTTCATGCGGACAGTATCTTTTACATTTTTTCATGCGGACAGTATCTTTTACATTTTTTCATGCGGACAGTATCTTTTACATTTTTTCATGCGGACAGTATCTTTTACATTTTTTCAGACTTCCCTGGATCCCACACTAGGATACCCTGTGTTGTACCAGTCTCTTCCGATATGCGCTCCACGTGTTCCGGAGCGTCTTCGGCGGAGGAAGAGGGCTTGCTCAAGAGACGGGCCCACGATGTGGGCTCCGGCTGACGGGTCACGGTCGCGTGCGAAAGCGTTCCCGCTACCCCGTCTCACGCGGCGCGGTCGGAACACCCCAGGAGTTTTAGACGGTATATAATCCCTACGGGGGTGGGGACTCAGACATGATCATCTGTCCCCTCGGGCGGGTGATACCCATAAAGGGTTTGTCCTGGGCAAAAAAAAGTCTCTTCCGATATATCTAAATAGTGAAGTGATCTTTTCCAGGCAACTTTCTTTAAATTTACTAAATGATGGAGCTGAGAAGGGGCGGCTGGTAGGTACACGGGCAGCCAAGAATACTAGTCCACCCCTGCAGAGCTCAAAGCCTAATCAACCATTACTTCTATTTCAGTCGAAGAAGGCTAAGGCCAAGTGCACACTAGCCGTAACATATCGGTATCAGTAAGTGCCGAGTAAGAAACATTTCGGGCTCGCTGCAAATATGCCAATTCGTTTGCTCTCACGTTAGTTTCAATGCTTCCAACTGCGTAAGTACTGTCGTGCCGAAAATTGTTTACAGAAAAAATAGGGATGTTAGGTACTACTCAGATAATATCTAGTATGTGTTTTTAAACGACTAAAGTGAAATATAATATCTGTCTATTAGTTTATTTTATCTTTTAGTTTTTTCTTACATATCAGTTTATAGTACCTATAGTAAAATTATATTGTTACTTTGTAATATGGGTGTATGCCTGAAATAAATATATTTATTATTATTATTATAATGCGGTAGGATCTGTGGGTAGGATTCATTTCAGGATCAGGTAAAGTTATTTTTTGTGATTACATAGGTATTTCTTGACTTTAAAATTGGAAATGAGGTGAAGTGTCATTTTAGAAAGTCGTGTGATTTATTAATACGGATTTTGGGACAATAAACTATGATTCACACGAAACGTAGATAAACGAAAATGCTTTGGAGTAGCCTACACATTATTTTTTACCATTAAGGCCAATTTATTACGCCATACGTTAACTCTCGGTTTAACACTAACTATAGAGGTCTATTTTGGATGAAAAACAGATTAATTTGTTAGTTAATCCTAAGTTAAATTTTGGCTAATAAAATTAGTGGCCTAACCCTGCCTGTTACCATGTAAAAAGCTACCTACATCAATGAAGTTATTGGTTTGGGACGTCTAACGAGTTACTAAACACGCTTCTAGTTACCTATGGTTATAGCGGCTACCACATGCATACTCTTGAACAAACACATTATTTGCCGTGCCTTAGGGCAGGTTGGCTAGAGGTCAATGCTCCCACATGTCACTTTTCTTCACGACCGTACACGAAGGCGTGCCTCGTACGTTACGAGTTGATTTACGAGTCGAATGTACACGCTGCTTTATGTCTGACATAAGTCATATCGACAGTTTTTTTTCGTTAATTTGTTGGTTGAGAGGCAATGTAATATTTGGGTACCGTTATTTGTAATATTTGGGTACCGTTATTTGTAATATTTGGGTACCGTTATTTGTAATATTTGGGTACCGTTATTTGTAATATTTGGGTACCGTTATTTGTAATATTTGGGTACCGTTATTTGTAATATTTGGGTACCGTTATTTGTAATATTTGGGTACCGTTATTTGTAATATTTGGGTACCGTTATTTGTAATATTTGGGTAACGTTATTTGTAATATTTGGGTACCGTTATTTGTAATATTTGGGTACCGTTATTTGTAATATTTGGGTACCGTTATTTGTAATATTTGGGTACCGTTATTTGTAATATTTGGGTACCGTTATTTGTAATATTTGGGTACCGTTATTTGTAATATTTGGGTACCGTTATTTGTAATATTTGGGTACCGTTATTTGTAATATTTGGGTACCGTTATTTGTAATATTTGGGTACCGTTATTTGTAATATTTGGGTACCGTTATTTGTAATATTTGGGTACCGTTATTTGTAATATTTGGGTACCGTTATTTGTAATATTTGGGTACCGTTATTTGTAATATTTGGGTACCGTTATTTGTAATATTTGGGTACCGTTATTTGTAATATTTGGGTACCGTTATTTGTAATATTTGGGTAACGTTATTTGTAATATTTGGGTACCGTTATTTGTAATATTTGGGTACCGTTATTTGTAATATTTGGGTACCGTTATTTGTAATATTTGGGTACCGTTATTTGTAATATTTGGGTACCGTTATTTGTAATATTTGGGTACCGTTATTTCAATTGGATTAAATCTTTAAATAAATCAGGTTGTATCATTGGTATAAGAAGTTTAAAATTAGTTCAGTCGTGTGAGTGAATTGATCGTTTGTAAGGTGATTCATTAACTCAACATCTGTTACGAATACGACATTCTTTGCAAAATAGTTTAAAAAAAATAAAAAATAAAATATGTCTTTATTGTCAGGTTATACACCCATAGTGCCTAAGTTTTATAAAAATATAATTAAAATTAGAATAAAACATGAAAAAAATTAAATAATTAAAAATTTTTTTTTTTAAAGAAATGACAATAACCAGAAAACAGAAAATTAAATTAAAAGTAGTAGTAAAGAAGTGAATGAACACTATACAATACATTAAACATAATAAAAGTGAATAAAATGAGAATTTTCTACTTTTTATTCGCAGTCCAGTGCATCTTCAGCCAGTGTCCATAGAATCTATTTCTATTGATATCCTGACCGGCAAATTTCAAAAGTCCGTTATTTGTGTCACATACCCTCCGCCAGAACATGGCGACCCTGCTCCTAATGATCGCGACCCGGACCGTCGTCCGGGACCCCGGCGTCCGCGAAAAGTTATCTATCTATACATTTTAAACTAAAGGCAGGATATGAATGATTTGCTTGCTTTGGAGCTGTTGGGAACTACTGTATGGAGTTTTAAAATTCTGAGAACAATAGATTTGGGCTACCGGGAACAAGCCCTCAGGTCGGAGGGAAATCACTTAAATTAATCACTTAACAATAGTGTAGTTACAATAAATATCGGTCTCTGCTACCCGCACTGGCCTCATCGGCCGTCTTGCAGCGTAATAGATAGCAAGTCTAATTAATGGCCTGGGGGATACACTTATATAAAAATTAGATAAAAATTATTATTATTTAAAAAAAAACCTGTTTTGAGAGGGTGTTTGAGGGTGAGTGTATGCGTGTGTGTGTGGGTGTGTGTGTTTGTGAGTGAGTGTATGTGTGTGTGTGTGTATGCACCTGTTATTGTTATTGTTTGAAGGGGTTTATTTTTTTATGGAAGGGAAAAGGTTAACATCGCCGATAGACATCTCACCTCACTGTAATCTTATTAGAGAGTTTTCGATGCACTGCTAACCTTGACGACTTGGATGGAGTGCCTCATGTACTGGTAATTATGCTGGTTCTCTACCATTGAAACCGAAACACAGCAATACAAGCACTGCTGTTTCATTGCATTTGCAGAAATAGGTATTTTACCTATTTCCAGTTGATTGGTACCTACCACTTCCCCAATTAATAGGAACCTCTGGTTGGCTGCAAAATGTGATACCACCTTCACTTTTCGCGTAGACTACAGCTGATGTCAGCTGGAAATCGGTATAGCTTTGCACCAGAAATGTATAATGATCATTCTTCACGCCCTGCAGCATCCTCATTGATAATCTGCACTAAATACCCATAACTAATCAATCACTCTAAAACAAACAAGAACAAAAAAATTGCAAAACGAAAAATTCACTTTCGGAAGCCTGATCCGTAAAATACCAACATACCATTTACATTTGTTCAAAGCATAATGTGCTTTATTGGCTTGGAATTAAAGGCCTTAGGGATTGCTAGGGTTAGTTAAGTCTAATTCCATGCATTAATTAGTTAGGTTGAAGACTTTCGTGGGACAAAAAGTGATGGACGCTTCTTGCTTCCGTGCTGCAAACCTGGAAATGTTTTGTGTATCTGTCTCACTTCGCGGTTGGTTTAGAAGACGGAAATCTGACCCTCCTACGAGCATCCTGGGGTAATTTTTTATTTCAACTCATGCACCCTTAAAAAATATATGGGTGAAATAAAAACCCGCCACTCATCCTCGGATTCGCTCTCCCCAACGTTACCAAACCCAGAAGGATTCCCTCTCCCCCAACACGTTCTCCTCCCCCTCCCCTTCCCCTAATCCATAACACCCCTCCCCCCATCTCCATGCGCTAGTTATGTGTTTATTTTCTGCATTCGAGAGATCACTTGTGTACCTACCATTGTTTAGCCATACGTTTTACTCTGCTTTCTTTGTGTTACATTATCTTACAATTTTGAACCATTACTTAGTACTTAGTGCAAGTTAGTGTAACTTGCACTAAGTTTATCACGCTTCAAGTCTACTTTGACATTTTGTAATTTGCAATCTAATTTAACTTCATACCTTTCTTGTCTTGATATTTTATCTATTGTGTAATTAGATTTAACTGTAATCATGTCCCGTCCCTTAGTTACTCATTAGGTTATAGGAGCTCGTAGCCTAGTTGCGAGCACGGTCCAAAAGTGATCGTGCAGGTTAAACGACGTTGGCGCGGTCGGTACCGGGTGACCGCTAGTGGCATATTTCATCTGAGCTCCTCCAGTCGGTCCCGGTTGTTGTCGTTCGACAGCAGTCGTTAAGCCATGTCAGAGGCCTACGGGCGGCCTGAACAACTCTAACAAATAGGTTGGCCACTAACCATACGATAAGCAAGCACGCAAGTTTATAATCGTTAAACATTGTATAATTGTCGAACGTATACCGTTAGCGAAAGATAATTGTAACTTAATAAATAATACATTCCCCCTCAGGGTGAAAAAAACCCAGAAGGATTTACAAAGGATGACTCCTAAAAGACTGTACAGGTGTTGCCAGCGCTTTTCATCAACTAAATCGCACTTCCAGCTTATTAGTTTCCTTCATCCGTGTTATTATCAAATAGCTTCATTTAGATATCTATCTACGTAGGTTGTTAATATTTATTGTTCTTCAGACACCAGCCATTATACAATACATTATGTAATAGAGACTTACGAAAAGGCTGTAAAATATTGATCGAGTGATCTCAATACAAATGTGAGGTGAATAAGCTCCTTCATCAGTAAAAGGAAGCTGGTGGCTCCAGAAACTGATGGAAATCGAAATAATTATAGTCTCCTTGACGAAACGACACTTGACATGAATAGAAATATTATTTACATACAAACAACAAACAACTAGGTACAGAAGATAAAAATAATATTAAACAAATATATTATAAAAGTAAATAAGCAAAAGTAATTAAGTTTGATGAAGGTGGTGTGCAGCACCGGAAAAAGGGGACTGCCTCAGCCTGTTGCCGTAGCGCTTTTAGCACTGCGGCGCTGATTGTCAGGCATCCCCTGAGTGCCAGGGATCACTCCGTAATGATACACTACCGGAACATAACATATAAATAAATAACGGAAATATTAATAAACATAGGTAAAATATTAGGAAACGAAGGAAGGTACTTAATTTTTAAATTATACATTTGTCTAATACCCCACTTTAGGTCACTTTGCCGACAGGTGTCGCTGTACATTTATACCTGGCGGCATCGTTTGGTGACCTCGGTTTTATATAGCATTTTTTGGATTTTAATTAAATTGTACTCTTCGAAAGTTCATGGCGTTCATTACCTTTTTGATATAGGCGCCCTCTGCGCATACAGGAAGGTAGGTATTATTGTATAAAATAGAGAAAAAATAAAAATAAAGCAAGCAATGAAGATGAAACTGAAGGAAGGATGGTACTACTGTTCGATGTAGCGAAACTTGTATTTGCTTTGTCTATGGCAACGACTTTTGTATTTCAAGCAGATAAAGTTTAAGTTTTTTTAAATGTACCCTTAGTTTTGGAATAGAAATGACCGCATGCTCTGTTTTATTAGATCCATTCTTTCTAAACATGAGTAGAACTGATATTTTTTATATTATTAGAATAAGTATTATTAAAACTTTGGTTTATTGTAATAAGTTGTTTGATTTTCAATTTGTACATAAGTATTCCGGAAGTGAGCGTCGGTGGCGTCGTGGCTAGGACTTCGGACTCCCATGCGGGAGGTCCGAGTTCGAAACCAGGCAATGTCATGTACCAATTTTGCGGTTTTTTCCAAGGACTTACGTACATTTACCGACTACTCTGACGGTGAAGCAAAACATTGTGAGGAAACCTGCACACTGAGATAACCAGTGTGTAATGGGGAAGGCAATGGCAAACCACCCCGTTAAATCTGCCACGAGAGTCGTTTTATGTGATTAATTCCTTAGAATGATCACGACCCTCAGCCATGAGGAATACAACTTAGAAGGAATTTCGGAAGTAACCTAGGTAATAGTCAAAGAGCTTGTGGCCTAGTTTTTTGCAAATACATTTTCAAAGATAGACTACAGACTTGAAAAAAAAGTTAAGTGCTCTATTTTTGGTATCCATTGTAACGCGGGTCGAAATAAACCAATTATTTTATTTTCCACGCTAACTAAACCTCATTAATGTGTCAAGTCACAAAATATAATTCGACTCTGTCACCCCGACATATGATTTTTGCAAACTTTTGTTTGCGTGGATAGAGTTGGTAACTGTTTAGAGTTGTCGAACATTCGAAATAGCGATATTTTCGATTGATTCTTTTTATTAATTTCAGATTTAAAATCGACCGAGATTTCATTGCTTTTTGCCGTCTGTTAACGTTCTAAAAGGTTATACGAGTAATTTGAAGTGAAACCGTTCATCAGGGTATCCTGTTTTCTTCGCTCTCGGAGTGAAGTATGAATTTAATAACAGTTTACTCGTGAAGGAAGTGAAAGTAACCTGTCTCATTATAAACAGATTATCTACATAACTCCTTCTAACTGTTTCTGTCCGAGTATATTGGTAACTTGATTCTTACATACTTAAAATGGCTGTAGACAGAGGAATGAGGGGTTTGTATTGTACAGTTGACCACAGGTCAATCTACCCAAAACGTCAAAATTTGAGAATCTAAAATGTATCATATTGCGCAGGCATAAGGTTGAGATTTAATGGAAGGTTTTTGACAGATGGTATACTAGCTTGTGGTGGACTGTACTAAGTATGAATTGCATTTTCAAACATTATTTTTAGGTTTAGGAAATAGCACTAACATAACATGTCAAAAATTTGAGAAGCCTTAAATATAATATTCGTCCATAAAACGCTTTACTTACTTGTTTCATGGGAATGTTGTATTTGTATTGAATACTGTATTTGAATCTGTCTGTCTGTCTAGCTTCGATCACCAAGTATTACTGGATTGGACTACTCATACTTCCAGTACTTACCTAGTTATATACAGTTTACAGGTAAGATATAGTTAATACATGCGGTTGTTGGTACTTGGTGAAACTTGTAGTACATGATTAGACGTACATAATATACTGTTTCACAGGTTTTTACTGTATTTTATTAATTACGACCGATTTCGATTACACATCTTCACTTCAAAACCTGTGAAACAGTATATTATTTTAGTCTAATCAGGTAAGATATAAGTAGTTTGTATAATACTTTTAAATAATACATATACATATGATCTTTTAAAGTTAAGTTGTATTTTTTATTTAATTCTGGAATGTAATGTTAAATTGACACATGACAATATAAATCAGTGTGTGTATGTAATCTACACGACACAGACAAAGCCTAGTGTGGAGGTTATAGTTTAATGTGAAATGTTTAATGTGAAATAAATTTTTTCAATTTCAATTTTCAATAAATATCTGTATTTAAAATCCCACCATTACGATCCCTGAAGCTGACATAGTGAGTTTACTTTGAAACTTCATTTCTGCTGAAAGCACCTCTTAGCCTATGATTGAAGTCGAAGCCACATCTACAAGTGTATAGCTCTGCAATGTTGACAATGCCACGGTCTTGGCCACAGTACGTACTGGCGGGCAGTGCGCTCCCGAGAGCGTATGCTGCAGCGCGCGACCCGCGGATTTCCCGCGAAAACTTGGCAGCCATCTTGGTTTTTTTTAACGTCGAACGCGATCGTCGATGTGACCCTAGACTCCAGGACTATATTTTTTTTATTAGTGCCATATTTAAAAAAATAAAATGGTGTGCAAAATAGCTCCGAAAATTAGCTCTCGTAAGTATTTTTTAACAACCTGAAATCCTGAAAGTTTTTTTTTAATTTGTGGAATAGGTTCTACAGTAGTTTTCAAAGCTTTTTTGGGTAAGAAGAAGATACCGATTTTTTATTATCTAATTAATAATATAATGGCCCCAATCTTGCCTTACGTAGTTGCTTAGCAATCCCAATATTAAAAAAAAACCTCCCAGTGTTTTTTTTATTAGCCTTGATAGTCCCACTGCTGGGCAAAGGCATCTTCAAGGCATTTTCAAACGTCTCCTTCCTTATGCCACCCTGCCCAGTGTGCCTTTCTTTTATATTTTTAAGATATTATTTGTCACTTACTTATACTTACTTAAAGTAATTATAATGTCAACAAGTTTAAAAACTAAAATAAAAATAATAAAATAAAATAAAAAAGTATTGCAGAATATAAACCTACAGTTTCAAACCTCGTTCGTCAAGGAACTCGTTGACAGAGTAATAGGCCTTTTGGATCAACCATTTTAAAAATTCAATAACGTAACTGTTGTACGTTTTAGCATCTCGGATAGGAGCTGGTATTTTATTGTAAATTCGCGGACCAGCGACGTGCGTGGACAGCTGGGTCTTCAGTAGTCTACTGTCAATCAGTTCGAGGTCCTGCTGCCTCCCTTTTGTCAGTCTCTTGCCAACCCATTTCTTAGTAGGATACTCTCTTAGATTTTTTCTGACATATTTACCTATATAATATGTAAGTATCTAAGTAATCAGATCTTACCAAGAGTCCTGAAACATCTTAAATTTTTGTACACGAACATTCAACATTGAGGTCACATAACAAAGGATGTTATAAAATATCACAACACGAAAAAAAATAAACAAAAGGGTATACCGTTTCGTTATCGATCATTTTACGGCCGCATAACTGTGAGGGAGAAGGTTCGATAAAATCGCTGCGGTTCGCATGCGCGTGAGCATGTTTTTAAATTGATTAGCCGTAATACTGGGCATTGCACAATGTGCGAACCTTTTTTTTATCGATCCAGTCCGCCCAAAAATTCTAAATTAAAAAAGAAACTCCAAATCGATTTACCGTTATTGAAGTCCCCTTATTTACTTTTTCCTGGACATCATCAAATCTTGAAGACTCCAGTTCTTGAAAATGTACAATGGTTGCTGTTGAAAATATACTTTTTAAGCTCCTAACCGACCTGTTCCTGATCCTATCGTAGTTCGAAATCTTGGAAACCATTGAAGCAATTTTAATTTGACGTGGCAGAACACTGTCGCGAAATACTTTTCTAAACTGAATAAAACCGCATTCTAATTGGATCATCGCTTGTAAGATACAAAGCGATAGTTTGTCTATCGCTTTGTATCTTACACAGACAGATGGACATACGCGTCAAACTTATGGAACCTAACATCCTTCTTGTTGGTCGGGAATTAAAATTTCAACGCTCTTGTTTATAAAAGCGGGGCATGTTTCCCCGAAAAGTTGGGAAACCTTTCATCCCGCCACCCCTATTTTTTGTGACTTGCACTCTGACCCCACTTAATAACTTGTCTTGTTGCATGTTCAAGCGGCACACAGAGGAGCAACTACAGAACAAGATGCGCGGACGCAAGAAGTAGCCGACTATGAAACTGCACTGGATTCAGCCGGTAAGTTAAAACTAAGTTCATATTTAATACTATGAGAGTCTAAAACATTAGGTAGTGTCAATTAGGTACGTGTTTTGCTATCTTCTCTAGATTATTAAAATTATTGGGGGAAGAAGGACCCAACACTCGCCCTCGGATTCGCCCTCTCCAATGATTAATAACCAGAAGGATTTCCGACCTCTCAGGAGGTCGGAAATCCTTCCCCCAATAATTTTAATAATCTAGAGAAGATAGCAAAACACGTAAGGATTGAAAGAGTGTGAAATGAATGGGACCTGCTAGAAAATGCGATCTTGAATTCAAATTTTAAGCTGTCCACTTGTTCTCTAGTTCTGATAATGCCTCATTTAGAGGCGAAACACAATTCAACCTCACATTTTCTATCGGAATACTGATATTCATTTAGGTCCCATTCATTCAGACTCTTCCAATCTTTATCACATGCTTAGGAGGTCGGATTTGTCCTCGTTTGCGATTGTAAATCCTTTTGGATTCGGTTATCGTTGAGGAGAGCGAATCCAAGAGTAGGTGGTGGGTCCTTTTTCCCTCTATAATTTTAACTCCTGTAAATTACGGGTGCTTAGACCCTGTATTCCTGTTCACTTGGCTACCGTGGTCCCTGAATTTTACCTATAACGTTCCCTCTTCTACATTACATCACCGCTAACGAAACCATCAAGATTATCTATCCAGAGCTAGATTCTGTAGTAGTTTTCCAACTCCGCACGTGCCCTATGGTTTGCCTCTACGATATTATCTAGATTCCGTTACTAGGTATATATTAGACTGCTGATTAAGTGGTATTTGTGTGATGTCGATGCGTGGACGTGCGTATGTTGTAACTTGTATGTTTTGTAACATTCTTACTATATTGCTAGTCGACTTTTTTAGGTACTCATACCATTTATTGCTTTTCATGTGTAACAATTGGTCTTAAAAATATATTTCATATGATCATACATGAAACCCTGAGTAGGGCACCGTAATATAAAATAAGAGATTATAATAAATGCTAACGGAATAAATTAAATCAAGTGTCATATCGGTTATAATTGATTTTATAGTTAGGTATTGTTTTTATCATCAAAAAACTCCTGCAGTTAATAGAAACATTTGTTAAGAAGATGTAACTTTAATCTTTTATTGAATATCGAGTCTTTTAATTCAATGTCGATGATTTGTGAAATTTTGTTATATATTTTTTTAGACATAACGAACGGTCCAGAACTGTGTAGACTTAATTTTGATTTTGGCAGAGCAAGTCTTTTCAGGTAGCGAGTGTTAAATGGCGTACTGTGTAGGTCCTCTGCTTTTTTATACAAATGTGTATATACCTAGCGAACACACCCATTTAAAGGTACTGGTAACTATAGTTATTTGTGAAGTTAACAAATAACAAGCCTATTTCTATTGTGCTGGATAGCGTTGTATGATATTGTATAGGAACGACCATCGCCCATAGACATCTCACCTTACATTTAGGCTACGAGTGAAAGACAATAAACTGTGCCATAGGCAAATAGAGATACAGTTTTTAAAAATTTTGATCCCAGTTTCGTGTTCGAGGTGCTGATAATAGTGTAATAACATTCTATTTGATATTATTATATTGATTTTATTTGTACGACAATGCCCCTTTACAGCAGATATATTAATTTTATTATTTATTAATTTAGATAAATGACAAAGCCCCTTTACAGCTGCTACAATCTTAATTTTTTAGCTAAATTTTTAAATGTAATTCGGCTGGTCTGTTCGCTCCTGTCCAGTTGTGTTTATAGTTAACATGAATTGTGTTTGAATTTTAAATTTATTGTAAAAGCATGACGTAACCAAGAGTTCCTGGTGTCCCGATGGTTTTAATAAATGAGTATATAATAACAGTTTGACCCTATTCTATTTGATCTGATAATAGAACTACTAGCCATTACATGATCCTATTAAATTATGATTCAAAGACACGACACGTCATAATGTTATGGTGACATATTATAACAGAGATTATCCAAAATATTATTGCGCGGGCAACATCTCCGAGCGTGTTATTGAAAACATCTTCATTCAGCAGCCTGGATTGTCCAACCATAATACCTACTAGGTCAGAGCCTGGTCTGAACTGACTGAAAGATACAAGTGGTGAAAGTAGAGAGCTGGATTAAACGATTATAAAATGAAATGAAATTAAATTTAAAAGGTGGTATGATTCTGTATAGAGTCAGTCTGGGAAGGTAACCTTTTACCTATTTCTGCCGCAAAGCAGCAATGCTTATGCTGAGTTCCGGTTCGGAGGGTAAGAGAGCCAGCATGACTACTGGCACATGAGGCACTCCAAGTTTTCAAGATTTCACAGGGCATCGAAAACCATCTAAAATATTATGGTTAGTTACATAAGATGAGCGACGAAGACGGTGACCACTTACCATCAGATGTCTTCTACTAGGCATCATGTTAGTGTACAGTTTGGTAGCACAAAATTTCCCTCAAGTTTATTAAAAACATGCTTTACTATATCAGTAATTCGACACAACACAACCATAACGCGTTGTAAAATCCAACTACCGCCATCTGTCGACGAATAGGGTCAAACAGTTAGAAAGGCTGTTATTGCGTGACAGTTGTATAAACTATTATTAAAATCTTTGTGGTAGCCTGTTGCATTGAAATATTGAATAACAGTATTGACAAATGAAAGAATAAAATAAATAAATAGAGGATAATATAATCTGGATGAAACATACATATTTGAGCCGTTTGGGGTTGAAACTTTGGGACCCTGGGGCCCGGGAGCGCACCGCGTCTTCAAGGACTTCGCAAAGCGCCTGGTCGACGCGTCAAAAGACCCAAGAGCTGGCTCCTATTTGGCCCAGCGGATCAGCTTAGCTATCCAACGGGGCAACGCAGCCAGTCTCTTGGGTACACTGCCGGATGTGGGGGACTTAACCCAAATTTTCTATCTTTAGTTTTTATTTTTTTCTTCTTTTTAGCCTAAGTTTAGTTTTAGCTTTAGTATGATTATAGATTTATCATTGTAGAAATTGATGAAATAAGGTCTTAATAATTAAATATAATGTCCCAGATTTATTTATAATATTCATTAAAGTAAAATAAAATGAGTGCCACTAACGTCGGGAAAAAAATAAAGGATAAAAATTAAAAGGCATTTTTTTAAGCATACGAGTATTTATCATTATTATGGAATTTCTCGTTCCACACAATCCTCAATCCTCAGACCTTACCTACTGCCTGCCTATGTTAGGTAAATTGGTAGTAAAATGTATGGCAGTTTTATTGGCATGTTGATTATCTTTATATTGTTTCGCCATACCTACAAACCTAGTTAGGCATTCTGGATTAACGTTTTATATTTTTATTCAAATTCTATTTGTCAGTACCTCCCTCTTTGTAATTTCTTTCTGTCTGTCGATTTTGTATGTTGTCGTAGAGTATTCTGTTGGTAAGCTGGTTGATCTTTCGGTCAACATCTTAAAATGTTTAAGAGACTTTTTCCTTATTTCTTTGGGAAATTCATTCTACAGCTTTGGAGCCGAATCACTTTTCACACTTTATGTACAAAAATCACTTTAATGTTTAAATGCGACTCGATAATACGCAGGCGCTTACCTAGGGCTGTTACCTACCTAGGGCGATCCATTATTTTTTCGTCAAATAGAAAATAAAAGGAATATTACAAATGTTTATTTACAACTTTTCAAAGTATTCCCCTGCGGCATCAATGCACTTATGCATTCGACTGAACCAGCTTTCAAAACATGTGCAAAACGTACGTGTTATGGAGGTTTATGTGATCTATGTGATCCTGTGAAATTGTTTTAAATAAACGGGATTCATTTGTGCTGTTTTGTTCTATTCTTTGCCAATTATTCAAGTGAATACTTCTACCCTGAAGTGGATCTTGGCATCTCCCACAAAGAGACGCTAACTTTCCCTATATCAATCTACCTATAATTATAAAAACTATCATTGTAATTTTCGCAGGTTACGGCCGCTTCAGCCGCAGCGCGCTCTGCGCTTGCGCGTGTGCGTTCCTCACGACCGGCGTGGAGAACTGTGTCATGTCATACGTGATGCCAGCTGCCAGGTGTGACCTCCAACTGACGACATACCAGGCTGGGCTGATCAACATGGCTTTCTTGAGCGGTGAGCATGTCTTTCATGCCTCTCTAAGATGCGTCATGATGCGTCATGTATTTATCTAAGTGTTTGTCATACAAGTTGCCGGCTGCGAGATGCTTTCAACTGACAAGGCTGGGCTGATCACCATGGCTTTCGTGAGCGATGAGCATGTCTTTCATGTCTGTAAGGAGAGCAGATGAGCAAACCAGCCCCCTCATGGCAATTGGTCCCGTCGCCCATTTACATCGTCTCACTATAGTGTTATTAGAGGGGTTTCGGTGCATTGCTAACCTTGAGGACTTAGATGGAGTGCCTTATGTGCCGGTAATTACCCTTACGCTCTTACCTTTCAAACCGATACACAGCAATGCATTGCTGTTTTGCGGCAGAAACTGGTAAAAAGGTGGTACCCCCCAGGCTGACTCTGCATAGAGCCATACCACTTTTATCTCTAGATGTACTTCAATCACTTAATCAACTTTTTAACGGTTGTTTAAAAATCGCACATACCTATATATAGAAGTCCAACGAAAAACAATGATATCGGTACCTAACTAAATTAGTATACTGTTTCTAAGCGATAAATGCCAAATTATTGTTGACAAAGGTAAACAGACTTCAGATCACATCGTGTAACAAATTACGTACTTACATATCGGAGAATTAGCAAAGTATGCGGAAAATTCAACGCACTGTAATAAACACTATATCAACATTTGCGACATGCCTTTTTAGGGATCCGTAGTCGAAGGGCATATGGAGCCCTAATTAATTGTTGTTGCTTCATTGTCAGTCTGTCCGTTCGGAACAAAATTATCTGATTTTTAAGAGAGCATCGGTGGCACAGTGGCTAGAACACCGGACTCCGAGGTCCGGGTTCGAACCCGTGCAGTGCCATGTACCAATGAGTTTTGCGTATTTTTCAAAGACTTACGTACATTTACCGACTGCTTTAATGGTGAAGGAAAACATCGTGTGGAAACCTACACACTGAGATGACCAGTGTGTAAAATGGGATAAGCACAAAAGATCCTCAAGAGTCGAAGTGCAGTTGAGGTTATTCCCGGCCCCCTATCATAAGATAAGATCTGATTTTTAGGGATCCGTATCAGAAAGGAATGTGGAAGTGTTGCATATGGTGAAGGAAAAAAGGTAAATGCACACTATAACAAACCGTAGAGCTACAGGTAGAGCTAACTGTCTTGGCCACATAATCAGACATAACGAATTAATTAAATCTATAATACGAGTAGAAGGGAGAATTGAATTGAAAAAGACAGAGGGGTCGACCCAGGATAGGATATATGGAACAATTGAAGGAATGGAGCAGTAGTTCGTCGTACCGGGAGTTTAAGGAGAAGGCGGGGGAAAGAATTGGATGGAGACTGCTGCAACGACCCTGCCCCTTCATACAAGAAGAAGATCGGAAAGGCAAATGGAGAGCTGTCGCTCCTATGTTCGCTTGTCTGTCACAGGTTTACAATTCGTAACTTCAGGAAGATAACTTTGTATTCACCTGATTCGAAATTGAATATAAGTCTTCTAGTTTTTCCACAGTTATACGAATTACAGATGTCAGAGCACGGATGCCTATAGCGCAAGTCTCGACTCGCACTTTGCCGGTTATACTGTTTATCTTGCTATTACGAATATTACCTATTTCAAACGCGTGATCATATTGTCCGTAATAGAATCTTACTAATTGAATATTGTCTCCCACTTACCTCCATAAGGAATACTTAGCATTTCATTTATTGGAGTACTTTGGTTTTTAGGCCAACTGCCCTAAATTGATGGTATATTTCCTTACTTACATATTCGTAGGCTACGAAAGGAAATATACCATCAAATCGTAGTTAAATAATTATGGAATAATGGCTGAAAAATTGGAAATCTGTTTACTTTTCTTCCCATTTCACAATCGGTGTTGAAATGGGATTACGTTTTCTTCCTTCTTTACCACCAGTTGTGGTGGTGAAAATGGTAGATGGTCCGGAACGTTTAAAATTACGGTTATTAGGACAAAATGAAAGTTGCCGTGTATAGGTAGGTGTTCTTATTAGCCTAGTTTGCGCAGACGGCGGAAAGAATAGTAAATAAAATATACGTATAGTAAATTTACAGCTGGTGTACTTTTTCAAAACAGTGACAGAGGTAGGCCACACTATAAAATAGCAGACTTTCGCTATAGGTAATGTTACAATAGAAGATTTTAGATGCTTCTCTAACCTTGAGAACTTGGGTGAAGTGTCTCACGGCCTCATGTGCTAGTAATTATGCTCAAAATAACTAGAAAACCGAGAAATTGTTTTCTATGTGTTCTGTCCAATTCCGTTTCAAAATCCTTGCACACTGTAAGTACCTACTAAAGGCGTTAGAATTAAAACGGGCATACAGCAATGCAAGCATTGCTGCTTTGCGGCAGAAATAGGCTGACTCTGCACAGAGCATACTTACCACCTTCAAATGGTTCCTAGTGAAAGGCATTTCCTACTGAACCCGTGTGCTTCATCGTCGACCTCATTATTGCTTACCATCAGGTGAGTTTGAGGGCAAATGTGGGTTTAGAGATAAATAAAAAAACGTGTGGTTCCGGGCTTAAAGAATAGCATCACCCTAACGATCTTAGGGAATTATACTATTTAACTAGTAGACAGCGATAGGCTCGCCACCATCACGTTTGTCCACCAAATTTTACGGCGAAAAGTCAGAACTACCTTTGAATGAAAGGTGGTTCCTCTGTCTAGTTCCTCGGAGATTATGGACGTGAGATTTAAGTGTATGAATAAAAATATAATTCTCATCACTGCAGGTGGCACAGCCAGCGCGTTCTTCTGGGGTATAGTGGGCGACGTGTTCGGCAGACGGAACATCCTCAGCATGACGCTGCTCCTCAATGCCGCCATCACGCTGGCCCAGAGCACCGTCTCCGACTACAGACTGCTTTTGGCTGCCAGGTGTATCAACGGATTTCTTATTGGTGAGTTGATTTGCGACATCATCTGTTATTGGCTATGTGATATCATGATGCAATCTAGAGGTCGTTTATCGAAAGCTGATCTCCCATGTGTGAAGCGTGTCAAACCCGTGTTGTCTTCTTTACCTTCCAAAGATAAAAAAGACAACTTAGGGTATCTCTAACGGCATTTCCGCCAAGGCTTATATTGAGCTATTTAATCATATTTCTAAAAGAATGCGAGGTAATCGAAAAAGAACATTTCGAATAGGCACCTGCTGCTTCCAAACTGATAGTACTAGTTTCCATAAAAAGAAAGAAGTGGCGTTATACAATATAGAAGCTGGACCTGCTCCAGCTATTGTGCAGTTTCAGGTTCAGAAACGTGAATTACACCCAGAGTCGTTAAGGTACCTCCTTTCCCGAACTTAGAGTAACTAATTTCCCAGGAATAGAACACCTCATGACAAAGGCAGACATAATGAACACTTTCAGGTTCAGAAACGTGAATTTCACCCAGAGTCGTTAAGGTACCTCCTTTCCCGAACTAAGAGTAACTAACTTTCCCAGGAATAGAACACCTCATGACAAAGGCAGACATAATGAGCACTTTCAGGTACAGAAACGTGAATTACACTCAGAGTCGTTATAGTTACCTTTCCCGAACTTAGAGTAACTAACTTTCCCAGGAATAGAACACCTCATGACAAAGGCAGACATATAAGTATTACCTTCATGTCAATGACAGGTGGTCGGCCCATAGTGCATATAGCTGCAGGTATTGTCGACAAGAAAACGCTTGCTATAACTAAATAAACACATCGTTAAAATGCTGCAAATGGTTTGCTGTCCTGTCCTGTCCTCGATATATACATGTTGTATTGAGTACTAGAAACAATAACTCATGGTATTTCAAACAATAGTTTTAAAATTGGTGTCCAATATATTTACGTGGTTTTTTTTATTGCATCAGTGGTCGCCCTCTGTCGCCCTTAGACATATCTCATAACTATAATGTTATTAAAGAGCTATTAGCTGTGAGGACTAAGATGTAGTGCCGCATGTGCCACTAATTACACTGCTTCTCTTATAATCATGCTTATAATGTGAGGACGACGTTGGAAGACATGAATCGTCATCTCCAAACGATGATTCAGGGTCGGATCAGGGAATCGGGAGCACTAATTGGAGTTAAATGGAAACAGTTGGAGTCCAGGAGGTCCACGGGTTTCAACTCATACAACATTCGCGTTTCCGCCAAGTACCAACACATTTTCCTCAGTGCGGACTCCTGGACTAAAGGGGTGGTTTTAGTTATAGAGAAACGACGACGTAAAATTCTCTAAAGTCATCAACAAATCAAACCGCACCTGGATACACTTTACTTTATTGTCTATTTTTATATTACATAATGTATGTTAGGCTGTAAGGTATTTACGTGGAGAGCGGTCCAAAAATTGTTAGTCAACGGCTTGTTATTAACCTCACTGTTTTACTTTTATTATGCTTTGAGGTATTTTTTATTACAAACTCCTTGGCCAAATATCACTGGCTGGCGAGCTTCAGTTATTTTTTAATTATTTGTTAAAACAATATGTCTGTCACTTTTCAATCGCTACGATGGAGGTAACGCGTGAAGCATTTCGTGCTATGATCTGTTATGATTTTAAACGAGTTTTAACATATAAGGAATCACATTAAAATCACATTAAGAACAGTTTTTCACATGTTTTGAAAGCTGGTTCAGTCGAATGCATAAGTGTATTGATCCCGCAGGGGAATACTTTGAAAAGTTGTAAATAAACATTTGTAGTATTTCTTTTATTTTCTATTTGACTAAAATTAATGGATCGCCCTTGGTATCAATGGGCCTATGCAGCCTGAAATAAATAAAGATTTATTATTTTTATTTTCTATTTAATCTGTTAGGTTTCTTTTCAACTGATTATTAAGATAAGGCCGCGTAAATTGTACTTCACTATTTCCTTTTCTATCTCATGTTTGTTGTTTTATATTTGTGCAATAAAGTGTATTTTACTTTACTTATTTTCTATCTAAACTGTTGAGTATGCAAGCATTGCTGCTTTGCGGCAGAAAAAGGTACAAGGGTGGTACAGATAGTACCTAGTATCTGCGCAGTGACCACACGTAGGTTAGGTGCTGGATTCCTGCGTGATAAGAGTGATATTCTGCCTCTGAAGGGTCTTCGTTATCAGTTCAAACCAGTGCTTCAAACAATACATTGATACCGTCTAAATTGTCTTGTTCTCAGGCGGGCCCTCAACCCTGGTGTTCATATACCTGTCAGACCTGGTGGGGGTCAAACGGCGGCAGTTCTACCTCAACATCATTGGGATGAGCTTCGTGGTCCCTTGGCTTATCCTACCAGGTTAGTGGGGGGACCTCTCAGTGAAGGGGCCGTTTCAACGGGGAAGTTTCAACCTGAATCTTTGTTTGCGTATTAATTATAAAAGGATAAAGTTTCTTCTTGTGAATAACGGTTAAGTATGCCTCAATCTGCCCTCAAGGTGCCCTCGACTAGCAGGGTTCTAGGGCAGTGTGCAGATGAAGTAATAGAAGAAACTTGGTAATAGTAGATATTATATAGTTATGGAACAGAACAACACAATAGCAGAAAATAGGTAGTAGTAGGAGACAATTTTATAAAACAAGACGTTCAGGACAAAAATACA
Organism: Hofmannophila pseudospretella; assembly: GCA_947369225.1. NCBI lineage: Eukaryota > Metazoa > Arthropoda > Insecta > Lepidoptera > Oecophoridae > Hofmannophila > Hofmannophila pseudospretella. The sequence goes on along the minus strand of OX376321.1, from coordinate 1,459,546 downwards.
GAGAGAATAAGTAAAAACAATGAAGTTAATGGAATAATGGAATTTAGAAATGGAATGGGAATATGATTTGAATTTTGATGAAGAAATGAAAATGCCAACACGAAATGAGGTGAGATAAACGCTAACGATGAGGTTGAAATTGATGGCATGGAGGTTGATATGGACGATGAAGTCGAAGCTAATTGATTGAACATAAGCTATGGCTTCTTTATGTCTCACTCATCATCAGTCCTCAGTCAGTCAGTCATCCATCACTTTCCATCACTTTCAAAAATAAACATACGAATAGGTATTTCCAATCCTTAACGGAGAAACCCCGCAGGCTCTGGTTTACTATTCTGACACAATGTTTGTCCGAAACTGGTCTAAGAAAGTGCATAGTCGTTTATTTTCGAAATTCTGAAGACATAAAGCCATTTTTACGTTATTCGTAAAATGTAACTAACGAACGAATATTTTAAAAAATGGTTCAAAGACGGATTCAATCTGGCAATGTTTGCACCGTAGTCTCGTGTCATAGTTTTTGAGCCAATGTGGAATATTGTAATATACATAGCAATAACTGCATTTTTTTTTCATCAACAGCCTATCAATGTCCCCACTGTTGGGACACAGGTCTCCCCTTGCATTATCTTATGGGCCATGATCCACCGAGCGGTCCCAGTGCTGATGGTGGATTTCACACGCCTTTGGAATATTTTATTACCTCAGACATGCAGGTTACCTCGCGATGTTTTTCCTTCACCTTTAGAGCAGTCGGTAAATGTACATAAGTCTTCCAAAAAATCCGAAAAACTCATTGGTACATGGCATGGTTTCGAACCCGGACCTCCCGCATGGGAGTCCGACGTCCTAGCCACTAGGTCACCGACGCTCTTTAACTAATATCTGCATTGAATCATCATCATCATACTGCAAAAGTGGCGTGATAGATGCACGCATGACTAATTGTTTATCTGGATCACCTTTCTCCAACCTGTACAAACACAGATGTTTTCAATTTCATTCTGGATTACCTACTTACTTGTACCTATTATTTATATTATGATTGATAGATAACACGGTAGGTAGCTATGTCCTACTTTTACTTCAGCTCGATTTGGTTACTCGATTTGTTTAACGGTACAGACAGAGTTTATCTTCTAACTGTTACAAACATTCATATTGCAAATTGAATGTCAGTGTCATGGACCTAGGAGGCCACCTAACCTAGTTAGATTTAGGATGGAGCTTGAGTCTGTTTGTTTAGCCAAAGCTGCTATGTAAATAACCTAGATTTACCTATACTTTGCGAAGTTGCGCCATATCACTCTGTCCTGCATTTTTGTTCTCCCTATCTACCATCATCAAGAAGCTTTAAGATCAGGAAAAAATATCAAATAAGGGTATCTAGATTTAATTTATATGATATACGGAAAGAATGCGTCGGTGGCGTCGTGGCTAGGACGTCGGACTCCCATGCGGGAGGTTCGAGTTCGAAACCATGCAATGTCATGTAGATTCCAATGAGTTTTTCGGTTTATTCGAAACACTTACATTTACCTACTGCTCTGACGGTAAAGGAAAATATCGTGAGAAAACCTGCACACTGAGATAACCAGTGTGTGAAATGGGGAAGGCAATGGCAAACCACCCCATTAAATCTGCCACGAGAGTCGTTCTGTGTGATTAATTCCTTAGAATAATCACGACCCTCAGCAATGTGCTCTTAGATTTTAATATACAGAGCAGACAACCCCAACGCAAGAGGCAAAAGAAGCGTGCCAAGACAGAGATTCGTGGCGCTCCATTCTCTCTGCCTACCCCGCAAGGGACATAGCATGATGTTTTGTATGTATGTATATAATTTTAAATTCTTTCAGCGGTGGCCTGGCTCGTCTTACCCATGAAAGTAACCTACTCCACTCTGCTGCCCATCTACTCCTGGAGACTTTTCTTGGCTCTGGCCAGCATACCAGCATTCGTGGCTGGCTTCTGGATCCTCTGCCTGCCCGAGAGCCCGCGGCTGCTGTGTGACACCAATAGGAGCGACCAGGCTTTGAAGCTGCTCGAGTATATTCACAGGAGTAATGGGAAGAAAGGGGAGTTTAAGGTTAGTTTTTTTTTTAAATCTAAGGAAAATGTGAGGTTTTGCTTTTATGATGCCTCTGATTTCGAGAGCCTTGTTTGGTCTAACTAACTAGACGGTGGTCTAGTGGCTAGGACGCCGGACTTCCATGCATGCATGGTCCGGGTTCGAAACCATGCAATGCCATGTACCAATGAGTTTTTCGGAATTTTTCGAAGACTTATGTACATTTATCGACTGCTCTAACGGTGAAGGAAAACATCGTAAACAACAAATTAAAAGTTTACGAAGGCGTGTGAAATCCACTAATCAGCGCTGGGCCCGCTCGGTGGATCATGACCCGAACCCCTTGTGCAAGAGGAGGCCTGTGCCCCAACAGTGGGAACATTAATATATACTGATGTTTGGACCGTAATTTGACTTGCTTGGTGGTAGGGTCCGCCTAGCTGGTGGTCGCCAGATATTTCTATCTCGTAATTGGTATTTCCTTGGAGGAAATAAATTCCTGCACATCCTTAGGGCAGTAGTCGGCATCCAGCAAATGTCATTCCATCAGGGCTCCGTCCATGATGTTAAAACTTAAAACTGCTATATTATTCCCCCAAGTTTCGGTCCGATAGGGTTTAAAGACAGGCCAAGTCCACTTTTAATGCTTAGTCTCTCAGGAAATTTTATTTTAGATGAATCCATCATAAATTGGCACATTGAATGAATTAATGTATGAATTATTTATTCGCCAGAAATATGGTACATTGGATGACAAATCTTAAATATTAGGTCTCACATATTTCGCCAGCTTTGGCATGCAAATATTTTAGATTATGATTAGACTCAAATAATATACAGTTTCACAGGTTTTTACTGTATTTTATTAATTACGACCGGTTTCGTTTACACATCTTCAGGTATTTTTTATAGGTATGTGTAAACGACACCGGTCGTAATTAATAAAATACAGTAAAAACCTGTGAAACTGTATATTATTTGAGTCATGATTAGACTCAAGTACTACAAGTTTCACCAAGTACCAAGTACCAAGTATAATATTAACCATTTAAATATTTTAGAGTTAACTTCATTAAATTCAAGTACTTGAAATACAATCATTACATAACACATAAATTACCCATATAAATTAACATACATTTCATGTCACATAGAGTAAATTAAAAATTATAATGCATGTTGGGTGCTTTACTTTTGAGTAGCAGACTTCATTATGGTCGTTACACAATTGACAAGCAATAATCAACTTAGACCATGTCGTTCCGGGACCGATTATCGTCGATGGTACGGCCCTCGAAGTTGTGCAACAATACGTCTACCTCGGGCAGACTGTGCAATTAGGTAGAAACAACTTCGAGAAAGAAGCCGACAGAAGATGTCAGCTGGGTTGGGCAGCATTTCGGAAGTTACGTCACATCTTCTCGTCGCCCATACCTCAATGTCTAAAGACAAGAGTCTTTAACCAGTGCGTCCTATCAGTAATGACCTACGGAGCCGAAACGTGGACACTGACGGTGCGACTGGATCACAAATTGAAAGTCGCTCAGCGTGCTATGGAAAGAGCTATGCTCGAAGTATCTCTGCTGGATCGAATCCGAAATGAGGAGATCCGGCATGAACAAAAGTTATCGACATAGCTCATAAGATTAGCAAGTTGAAGTGGCAGTGGGCCGGTTACATCTGTCGCAGAACCGACAACCGCTGGGGTAGACGAGTTCTGGAGTGGAGACCGCGTTTGGGCAAACGTAGTGTGGGACGCCCCCCTGCTAGATGGAGCGACGATCTGCGCAAGGTGGCTGGCAGCGACTGAATGAGAAGAGCCGAAGATCGGGCTCAATGGCGCGCCCTGGGAGAGGCCTATGTCCAGCAGTGGACTAGAGTAGGCTGCTGATGATGAACCAACTTAGACTCCTAATTCTGAACATGAACTCTAGATTGGTTCACCCACGTACAATAATTCTAGTACTGACATTGTTTTAGATAAAAAAGCTTATTCAGGACAACATATTCGTAGTGAAGGATGTTAATGGGGAACAGAGCAGAACGAAAGCTTTATTCATAGGAGCCTTGAAAGACCTGAAGTTGTTCGTCTCCAAGAGTTACGCGATCAAGTCCAGTCTGATCCTGTTCGTCTTCTTTGCAAATATGGCCGCGTAAGTATCCTGTTTATGGTAAATAAACTTTTAGTATCAATAGCCCTTCAATTGAAATTATGATTGTAATTGAAATTGAAATTGAAAACGTTTATTCAGCATTGTAAACACTAGAATATAGAACACAATACAGAAGTATACAAAGGTTAATACAGCACATAACATCCGGTGCGGTACAGTGCCCAAAAAGGGTACCAGCTCAGCATAATGCTGAGGCAAGCCACAGCGCTGATTTTCAGCTGGCCTGATCTTGTAAAATCATCGGATTAATTTGGACGAATTAATTTACTTATTACCGATTCTTCTATGACAATCAATTATTCAATTCATCTTGTTTTTGCTTTGTCTATGTGCCTTCATGTGAATATTAGAGTAGTTTAAACACATTTCCAAATGTCCTGTATTCAAGATTTTGCTTGTCCATTTCCACTAGTCAACCGCCTTGCTCTCGTGTATTTAGTAGGGATGTTACGGAGTTGGTTTTACTGGAACCGGAGTCGAAACCGAAGGTTTTAAATTTGATTTAACGGAGTCGAAACCGGAGTCGGAGGCGGAGGTAGAAAATAGATGTTCAGAAGAAGTTCAAATTTTAAACCGTTTATTTAATTTTTATAGCTGAACTGGCCAATATTTTTTATGATAACCTTTGCGGCAATTAAATGTATAGAAATAGAAAAACGTTTATATTCATTTATGTAGAGTCCTACACTATTTAATAAAATTTTGATATTTGAATATGTTTGCTCACAAATCTTCGGTATAACCTCCGATTCAAAATTATCGGAGCCGAAGTCGGAGTCGGAGGTGTAAAATCATTCGGAAGTTCCGACCTTTCGGAGTCGGAGTCGAAGCTCCGTAACATCTCTAGTATTTAGTTACGTAATGTGCTCCTGTGAATATTTTGTTTGATTGTTAACAAAATTTCATGTAAGTTTCTTACTACCTCTATATATCTCACTCTAGTTCTGACCCTATTGCCTTTTCTTGCAGAGGCTTCGGCCTAAACCTCTGGATCCCGGAGCTCCTCCTCCGCATGCAAGGCCGGGAGTGCAAGTACGCGTCACGACTGGTCCCGGAGACAGCCAGGCTCTTCAACGCCACCAATACAACCTGGAGGGAGATGACGCAGGATTCCTACGCGAGGAATGACCTGGACAAGTACAATGATAGTGCCTTCGCGTCGCATAATGGACGTGGTGGTGATACCTGCAAAGCGGACTTGGATGATGATGTAAGTCACGAGGAAGGAATGTTCCCATTTTCATTTTATCCATATTTGAAGGGAATTATAAAATGTGTCTGCGCTTGCTTGCTCATAAGTGGGGTATGAACTGATAGTCACATATCTCTAATCATATTAGGATTGGTGGATAGGTCCGTAGTGAACAGTAAAACTGTCTACTGATGGATAGCATTTCACATGCCCTCGAAGAACTTTTGTTTTATTCAGACATTCCATTTTCTCACGATTTTCATATCTTTCTCAGTATGTAGGTTACTCAGGTTTCCAATTCTAAGAGACCATGACGTTATAAATTGGCGGCTACCGAGCGAGTGCGAAGTTCTTTCCACCAACTCCTCCAAGGTTGAGACTTGAATTCTTTCTTCATTTGTAAGACTACTTACCTTACTCCCACCGTTGGGTGGGAGTAATGTAAGTACAGTAAGTAAGGAGTGTTGACTCCTTAACATGTGATAAGATTCTAACATTCTTGGATGAAACAAAAAGTAGGAGTTTCATAGTCTGATTTCTTTCGTCACAGGTCTTCACCTCAGGTCTCATCGTCGGCGCTTGCTGCGTTCTCGGCAACGTTGCGTGCGCCATCCTGTGCGCTCGCGGAGGCGCGCGCGGCGTTCGTCGTGCGGCCGCCGCGTGCGCACTGGCCTGCGCGCTGGCGTGCGCTTGCCTGGCCGCATGCGCGTGTTCGTGCGCCAACTCCAACAAGATAGCTGTAGCAGGCGCTGCGGCGCTGAATGCGGCGTCGCTGAACGGAAATGTGCTGCTGATTCGGTTGCTGCTGCATGCGCTGCCGCCGAAGTTGAGGTAATCCGAAAATAATGGTATCCAACATTTATGATCTTCGAAGATAGCTTGTTGGGTTCAGTTAAAGAACAAGTTATTGCAAAATGCTAGAACATCGTTGTGTTCAGTTTCAAACCAACTCTTAAACCAAAACTTTGACATGTTCCAATCTTTACACTGTCACTAAGACGTCTAAATATTTTCAAGAAAAATTGCGACGTATTTTATAAATGGTCAACAAAAGACCTTTTAGATTGATCTTGAATCCTACTGCTTTAGCCTCAAGATCTTGGCAATGATTTTCCGTGAAGATGCAAACTAGGCGATCAATGAGAACGTTTTGAAATGTCCATCTCCGAAACTCTCACTGCCTAACTCTGTGTACCTCGTGAATTTGCAGTCTGTATCTGTATTGTCTTTAAGGAATAGTACCACCCCAACTCTTCCCCTGGGTGTCTTCCCCCGAGGCGATTAAGGGTCTTAGTGGATACTATTCTACACCTAGTAGACGGCGATAGGCAAATCTTACGGCGAATAGTGGGTAATGGGAATAACTACCTATGATGATCTGCGCAAGGTGGCTGGCAACGACTGGATGAGAAGGTCTATGTCCAGCAATGGACTAGAGTGGGCTGCTGATGATGTTGTCTATGATGAAGATGATTCGTCTGTCTAGCCCCTCGGGGATTATGGACGTGAAAGTTATGCAATGGTATGTATTGTCTTTTAAACCGTAATTCCTTGTATGCTCCAGTGCCCTGGGCGTGTGCTGGGGAGCGTGGTGGGGCCGCGCGGGGGGAGTGGCGTCCAACATGGCGGTCGGGGTGCTGCTCGACTACTCGTGTCCGGCGCCCTTTATATCCGTCGCCGCTTTACTCGCAGGTCAATACCTACTAAACATATTCTTCTAAGATGTTCTGATCTCTTCTGTTGATACTTCAATATGTCGTATGTCAAAAAATAACAAAATATTGTATTAAGGTTCAGTCGCCAATTGAAGGTTATCCAAAAGGCACGGACATGGTGTTCCTTTTTTTCTATTATGAAGAGTTTATTTACTCTATTTAAAAAAAATGTAGTCTGTACCTACGAGTGGGGACACCTTTATCTCTGATTAGAGGTGGTGATGGTGATTTTAGTGCTAATGGTTTTATATAGCAATCAAAGACTATAGACTATCTTAATGCGCTTCTCGCATCAGCACCAGACTGTGATGTGTTTGCAAGTCGATGGGCGAGTGTGCGTGATGAGTGTCTGAGGTTCTGTGAGAGTATGGATGTGCGTCCCACTTCAGTTAGTTTGTAATTAATTATATAGACATATTTTTGTTTGAATTTCACAGTGTTTGGTATCACTGTTATGCTGTGAAATTTATTGAAATAAAAATAAAAAATAAAATATATGTACCATAAAAAAACCTGAGCCATATAGGTTTCATCTTCCAAGATTATCCATCAACATTATTAAAGGCGCACTTCAGAGAATTTGAAACAGAATTGAACGGAACCTATTTAAATCTATTGAAGTTTTCTAGATTTCTTTGGGTTCGATCCGATTCCGTTTCAAAATCACAGCAGAGAGTGTATATTTCGGAACTCTGCTGGTAAATGATGTTTTAACGTTCCAGTGTCCATTGGTGCCATCATGATGATAAAGCTCGAAGATAAAGCTGAAGTGACGCAGCCAGATGAGAAGACTGAGGAGACCAGCGAAGAGAAGAATCTAGGTCTAGACAGATACATATCCACTCACATGTAGGTAGTTCAGTGTTGGAAGAATTTAGCTTCGCCAACTATAATTGGTAGAGTGATTCTACAGATCCAGATTTTTTCTAGATCCTTAGAAAAGTGATTGAGGCGTAGATATTTGCCGCAAACGGGATTTTGAAAAAAACTTGCAGCGTTTTTAAATGGAAGTGGACCGAAGTCTTAAAAATCTAGAAATTTGAAAAATAGACTTTATAGGCGATCAGATTCTGTTTCACCATCAAAGTGTACTTAAAGGTTTGAGATTTCAATGACTGTGTGATTATTGCACAGTTATATAAAATAATTATGTATCTAATTACTTTCTTCTATCAGAATCCGTCCGTACATTCCCTTGGGGAATATATATGAATCTCATTTTATGATAGGCTGTGATCGGATTAGGTAGTGCAATTTTGCGGGATTCCAAGACGAAATATGAACATGGACATGCCCAACGAGTAACGATATCCCGGGATTACAAATTCGGTAAGAGCTGGTTACATTGTACAGTACACAGTAATATCGTTCAAAAATATTATTAAACATTCTTATGAGATTTTTACGAGGTTTCTGCCGCCATATTGTTGTTTACTTTAACAAAAAATCATATAAAATGTATTGTTTCGGCATAACAAAGGCGACGAACTGATAAGAGCGTTCTGAGAAAGTGTGAACATGAGAAAGAGACAATAAATCCCGAATATAGTCCTAATAGTGGTATCTCTTTCTCTCTCTCTCTCTCTATCTCTCTCTCTCTCTATCTCTCTCTCTCTCTATCTCTCTCTCTCTCTCTCTATCTCGTAAAATGGACGGTGAGATGATTTCCTTTTGGAGTTCCCATTAGGAGAAAAAGTATTTTATACACACAGAACACTTCCGAAATCCCGCAATCCCGCGGACGCATCCATACTAATATAACATTTGAGGTCGTTAACCCTAAATTGCACTACCTGATCCGATCACTGATAATAGGTGTACCTACATTGTAATTTTGAATTCAACGTTATACAGGGTGTCCGAACCGTGAATTATCTAACCACGCCTCGGATAACAGCAAAAGGGTCTATCCAAAAACTAATGGTTTCAGAGAAATACTAAAGAGTGCCTTAAAGTTATGGACATAGAAATCACAATTAATTCTCTTTCCTAGTTACATAGGGTGTAACAAAGTAACAAAAACGGCCTTGTAAGTCGAAAAGGGGATGTTCAGTATCCATAACTGAACAACGTTCACTATGGGGTCAAATCTGAAATCGTGAAAAGATCAGCTGTTTCATACATTTCGGTCATTTAGGTATTGAGTTTTTGTCCATAGTGAAAGTTGGTCCCATATAAATATTAGCCCCATAGTGAAAAATGGTCAGATAGATAGATAGAACCACTTTATTGTACACAAATACAGGAAAAGTAATAACTACATGAATAGTAGCACGATATGTACAGAGGCGGCCTTATCGCTTAAAGCGATCTCTTCCAGGCAACCTCTGAAGTTAATTGGACATTAAAGAGATTAGCGACAGTGTAGTGTGAAAATTAGGGATGTTACGGAGGTGGTTTTACCGGAACCGGAGTCGAAACCGAAGGTTTTAAATTTGATTTATCGGAGTCGGAACCGGAGGCGGAACAGGAGTCGGAGGCGGAGATGGAAGAGAGATGTTCAGAAGAGAGATGTATTAAACCGTTTTTTTTAAATTTTTATAGCTGAACAGGCCAATATTTTTTACGATGACGTTTGTGGCAATAATACATATTCCTTTATGTAGTCCTACACTATTTAAATAAATATTGATATTTGAATATGTTTGCTCACAAATCTTCGGTATAACCTCCGGTTCAAAATTATTGGAGCCGAAGTCGGAGTCGGAGGTGTAAAATCAATCGGAAGTTCCGACCATTCGGAGTCGGAGTCGAAGCTCCGTAACATCCCTAGTGAAGATATGAAATAGGTTACTATAACTTAATACACAGTTAGTCAGGTCAGTTATGGATACTGAACACCCCCCTTTCGGCTTAGGGGTTTTTTGTTACACCTGTATAAACGATTTGGCTGCTGAATTAGGTGCTGGTATCGAATTTTGAAACTGTGATCTGATAAACGTATGACGAATGATTCTAGTTTCAAATAGGCATGTCAATATTTTAGATACGTTTTATATTTTAAGTTAAATATATTTATAAAGTTAACTATCAAGAGACTTTTAATTTTTAATTAAATTAATTATAGTACACCGCAGAGCAAGTATGGAAAAATTGATTATCATTTTTATTTGAAAGTCGCTCAGCGTGCTATGGAAAGAGCTATGCTCGGAGTATCTCTCCTGGATAGAATCAGAAATGAGGAGATCCGGCATAGAACAAAAGTCATCGACATAGCTCATAAGATTAGCAAGCTGAAGTGGCAGTGGGCCGGTCACATCTGTCGCAGAACCGACAACCGCTGGGGGAGACGAGTTCTGGAGTGAGACCGCGTTTGGGAAAACATAGTGTGGGAAAACATCCTGTTTGATGGAGCGACGATCTGCGCAAGGTGGCTGGCAGCGACTGGATGAGAAGAGCAGAAGATCGGGCTCAATGGCGCGCCCTGGGAGAGGCCTATGTCCAGCAGTGGACTAGAGTAGGCTGATGATGAATGACTTTTATTCTCGAAAACTAAACATAGACAGTTTTTATTTTTGTAGTATTTTGTTTTGCAAGCGGGGAAGAGGAAGACCGAGGATAAGCTACTTCGATCAAATCAAAGAGAAGGCTGGCGTTGCGTCGTATAAGGAGGTCAAGGAAAGGGCCCTAGACAGGACACAGTGGCGTTTACTACACCGACAAGAGCATAGCTCTTAAATTGAAGAAGAAGAAGTATTTTGTTATATGCATCAATACACGTAACATATATTTTTTTTTAATTTCACCGGCTTTTTTTTCCATACTTGCTCTGCGGTATACTTTATACCGAATTTATTAATTACCTCTGCAGTTACTAAAGTAGAAAAAAAATGAAAAAAATTAAATAGACTTGTTCATATTGTTTATAAAAAACAAACAAGAGAAACTTTTTAATTTTTATTTACGTTTTTTTCTAAACAGACTATTTTAAAATCACAGATAGGTATCACGCCTAGTATTTTGTATGTAAAAGTACAAAATACTAAAATTACGACATCGTTTTCTGTGCTGGTTTGTCAGGTGGAAGGAACCAGGCGACTATTACGCTACCTGCAAAAAAAAATTATATTAAGATACTTAATATTTTATTTGATACATAAATTACACTGTGGTGGTAAATTACACTCATATCGGTGTAAAACGCGCTATCGAAAAGTGGGAACTATCTGTAATGAAGGTGGTTCCTCTGTCTATCCCCTCGGGGATTATGGACGTGGGAGTTACGCTATGTTTTCATATTCAGTTATAAGCAAAGATTTCTCAGTCTAACTATGAAAGTACATTTTTACAAAGTATTTTTTTTCTCTACCACCGCTTCGGTGCTACGAGTATATTGCTGTAATCAAAGAAGCGGCGCAAGAAGCACCATCAAACGTCCAAAGTTTTGTGGCTCTATCTAGAGCTATGGCGTAAAATGGGAAAGCATGCGCGTTAAAATGAAGATTACATCTTAAGAATGTTTTGTGCTACTAATATGGCGACGCACGACTCATATCGGTGTAGAACGCGCTATTGAAATTTTCCTGGGACTTCGCATATATACGAGTTCCAAACATCCATAGTCGGACCAGGACATCTGGTCACCAGGCACAACATCCCGCCTGGTGGAAGACCTTCCCTTTTTCCTATCATATACAACTGAAATTACGTCACCCCATGTCCTCACATAGCGCGTTCCTACAATACACAATACAAAGTAAATCTATGTAAAGTCTGTCGTCAAAATTAAATATCTTCGCTTCGTCGTCGATATGTTCCAGCAGTGTTTATAGAAGAGCCAGTACTTACTAAGCCCGTGTGCTCCATCTTCGGGCTCCTCGTCACTTACCATCAGGTGAGATTGAGGTCAAACGTGGGTTTAGTCGTAAAAGTAGTAGTGCAACAATACATACAAACGTAACTCTCACGTCCATAAGACAGATAGACAGTAGACAGAGGAATTCTACCTTCAATCACACGTAGTTCCCACTTTTCGCCGTAAGATTTGGTGGACAAACGTGATAGGTGGCGAGCCTATCGCCGTCTACTAGGTGTAGAATAGTATCCACTAAGATCCTTATTCGCCTAATACTCTATAATAGTAGCACTCTAATTCTAGGATTAAGCAAGCACTTTTTTTATTTACTTCTAAACCGTTTGACCAATCTCGCCTGATTGTAAGTGACGAGGAGGCCGAAGATGGAGCACACGGGTTTAGCAAGTACTGGCTCTTCTATAAACAGTGCCGGAACACATCAACGCCGAAGCGAAGTTATTTGACAACAGACTTTACATAGAAAGCTAGCCAGGCGGACCCTAGAAGGGTCTACTACCAGCAAGTTACTCGGGTTAGTCGCCTCCTACGACACGCTTGACCAGTGGTGGAAGGGATATTCTAAATCCGTCCCATTCACGGCTAAGACTTTAATAGAGAATAAGGTCACTTACTGAGAACAAGGGCAGAGAGGACGTAGAAGGTGAGCTCGCAGTGGCTGAAGATCTGGTTGCCGATGGCGTTGATGCCGACGAACGCGCTGCTGCGACCCACCATGATGCTCAGACTCGACACCATACCCCTGAGAAATATACCATTGGTGATCATGACTGGAGTGAAATCAGCTTTGCTCTACTGTGCGTTCGAGTACGAAAGATAATGGCACCGATTATGGAGTATCAGTCGCTAAAGTATCAGGCGGCTTTATCGCTGAGAACGATCTCTTTCAAAAAACCTTCGTAGTTAAGTGGGCAATGAAGAGATTAGTGACATATAAGTGTAAAGGAATGAAATACACAGTAAAATTAGTAATAAGAGTAAACAATATTATGAATATAATATAGCTGAACTAAATTTTGCATTGGACTTCCAATATGTATGAGTGAGATATAAAAACTAAAATTAAAAAATATTGATGCAGACAGTATCTTTTACATTTTCTCAGATTTCCCTGGCTCCCACACTAGGATACCCTGTGTTGTGGGGGCCAGTCTCTTCCGATGTATCTAAATCATGGAGATATAATAAGGTTATGGAATTAATTAAATAATTAAGAATGCGTGTATGTGAGGGTGTGTGAGAGGGGTGTGTGCATGAGAGGGTGTGCGTGAGAGGGTGTGTGTGAGGTGGGTGAGTTTAATAACTAGCATAAAATAGCATAAACTTACCTGTAAGTAGTAGGGTACAAATCCACGAAGTACGAAGCCAGGATCCCCATTCCAAGACACGTACTCATGAACACAACGTAGAAAATCACGCTTGATATCGGTTCCGGGGTAACGCTGAGGAAAATCCCACCCAATGCCGATGCACAGAGGACCGTGATTAGCACGATTTTCCTCCACTTGGTGAGGTAGGAGATAATGAAGTTGAGGAAGCCAAAAACGAGCTGGGAACTGATAAGCGTGATCATGACGGTGTTCTCTACAGTTCCCGGGCAGGTGTTCATAGCCTGGAAGGAAATGATAATAATATATTTTCAGGCAACAAATTATATAAATAACTATACGAGTACAAAAGGGCCAAAGATATATACCTTACTGGCTAACATACATAACTTTTATAAAACATTTCATTTTGGTGCGCTTGTTTAATTATTATTATTATTTAACAAGGCATTGGCAACACGGGCCATCAGCCTAAACAGTAATCGATTTAAAACAGTTTTTCTGCATCAAAATGTGCTGTAGACACATTTTAATACTCCTAGGTGTTATGACGGAAATTTCAACCGGTCTAGTCTCTGGCGAATTCTCATGGCCCGCCGCAGAATCACAGAGTGAAACTACACAACGAACCACTACCGAGAAGTTTATTTTAAGAGTTCAACACATTGTCACTGTTACTGACGTTTGCTAGACAAAACTAGACCGATTTTAGCTATCAAAATCACCAGAAAACATTTTCTGAGCAATAAAATAAACACAGTAGAACCTTCTCCAGCGACTTTGATGATGAAACTCCTTGAGATGATGACAGTTTCTCGTCATTGTCTCTCTATGACGACGAAAAACCACCCCTTCAGACCAGAAGTCCGCACTGAGGAATATTTGTTGGTACTCGGCGGGAACGCGAATTTTGTATGAGTTGAAACCAGTGGGCCTACTGGATTCCAACTGTTTCCATCTCAATCCAATAGCATTCCCTATTTCCCGATCCTGCCCTGGATCATCGTTTGGAGATGACGATTCATGTCTTCCGATAATTTTGAGGTAAGTCATGACAATAATGTCAAAATTGGAAATTATAATTTGATTCAAATGGGTGATTTTCAAAGGATTTTTAAAGGATTCAGTAATTTATTCAGTAAAGGGTTATCTTAACAAAAATAGTACGAGGTTTGAAGGTTGTTCATCAACGTGATAGTAAATAAACAATTTTTTATACAAGTTTCGAAGAACTTTTCACTCATCTCATACAAAAATTATCTGAGAGTTGACGGAGTACTTTTGTATTTTGCGAATTTTCAAAACAGGTATAACATTAATTAATTGTTCAGGTAATACGCCGTCGCCGTGATCACAACTTATGTCACATATCAAATCATCATATTTCCAAGAAATACTTACAATTACAGTTTCAGTGCTGTTTCCTGACACAACTTCATTTTTAATCGGTTGTTCAGGTTTTTGAATCAGAGTGCAAATGTTTCCTGAGGCAGTGCTGTCTGAGTCTATGTCAATCTTTACCAGGTTCATGATGTAAGGCAGCCACATGAGGAAGGTATTGTTACTGAAATGTTAATAAATCGCTTTATTTTCTTCTAGATTTGCAAGTTTATTCGCGGCAAATGATCCAACTAAGGGTATAAAGGTACTGGTGGTACTGATCACTAGAGTTAGCATGGGGAGGTGCCATTCTTGTACCTGATTATGTCGTAAAGCAGCAAAGCTTGTATTGCTGTGTTCCGGTTTGAATGGTAATTACCGGCACATGAGGCACTCAACCTATGTCCTGAAATTTACCAGTGCATAGAAAACTCTCCAGTAGCTTTCTAGTGAGGTGTGAGTAATGTTTATTGGCGACGGTGAACATTTACCATCGTATAAAAAATTAATCTTTATTGAAAACATCACAATACTTGTAAATCGAACAATACCCTGACTCCCAAACTATGCGAACTTGTATCTTTGGAGACAGTGCTTTTCTAAAAAGATTATTAGGTATTCAATAAAGGTCAGCATTCAAATTAATAATTCAGTATAACTTTTAAGAGTTCGTGGTTATTGTCAATACTATAACACGGGATTCTTAGTACGGTTTAGGGTTGATTTGAGCTCCCGATATTTCTACGCGCGACCATGGCGCATGCAACTGTGCTGAAATATCGGGAGCTCAAAACAACCCCAAACCGTGGTAAGAATACCGTGTCCAATTGTAGTATTAACCATCAGGTCCCCGATTGCATTATAATAAGTATCTTCGTCATTCTTTCAAAGAGCTTCATTATTCTGTAATAGTACCTACAGCATTAAGCATAATATCGTCGTTAAAAATGAAGGAAGTCTTTTGTCAATCCAATGATTCTAATGGCATCGTTAAAGCTAAATATGAAAATTTACCTTCCTATTCAAAAAAACAAGACAATCCTCACATGAGATAAACGACGCCGACTATGTAGAATAGTTGTATAGTCCTCTTAACGTAGGGAGGACGGAAGAGAGGGACGCTCTGTTCGTACATAGATCGGAATAGGAACATGTTCTTTTTAGCTGATCCTTCCTCCAGTTTGAGGGAGTGCACCTGAAAATACAAGACTTACCTAATCACACTGGATACGCGGTACGTGTGAATTTGATTATGGGTCGTTAGCTGAGCTAGCTAAAGAGTTTTCGAGTTTTTTTAAATCATTAATGCCTGCTCTACCTAATGGTAAAAAAAGTTAAATTAAATTTTTCGACGGTGTGTAATCTACCACAGTAGATCATAGCCTCTGAGTGAAAAAGACCTAGGCCAGACCCAACATGACGCTATAGATCATAATGATTTAACCTTAACATCAGAACATCAATCGTTATATTTAAAATAGAAACTTTAGACAAAGCCTTACTTTATATTCCCCCTTGACACCATGATTCATGACATGAATGGCTCTCAACACTTCCAAAGCTTCATCACTCCTGCCCCAATTGGCCAGGAACTTGGGAGATTCGTGGAAAAAACATATGGCGATACCCCCGACTCCAAGCAGTAAGGCATGAATGACGATGAGTAGCCGCCAGGGTCGATAGACGATGCCCAGCCAGGGAATGTCGGTGGCGAAGTCTAATCTGAGAGTTGGGTAGGCAAGAGCTGGAAACAGACAATACTTATGTTTTTCTAATGGACAATGAAATTTTCTTCGTGGGAACTTTAGTTACATGAAGTGTTCTGAGAATTCAATCTTTATTTCAACTCGCTCTATCCCTTTAGAAAGAGATATCGGAAGAAACACCTTTTCGTAGACGGCTGAAGGAACAAGCCAAAATTTTAAAGCTACATGCTGTAGTTTGTTGATCCGATTCTCTAATCGAAGTTAACAAGGAACCACCTCTAATTAATCGACATAACAATAAATTGTACTATGATAAAGAAGTTTAAAAGTTAGAACCCTGAGAAAGAACACTGTTTCATGAAACTACTGATCAGAAAGTATTTTAACAGACTGAGTCTACTTACCGCAGGCAACAGCTGGAGACATTAACAGGAGGCTAGTCATCATGAGCATGTACTTGCGCCGTACTCTCAGAACACACGACTCTCCCAATAGCGTGTAAGTTACCGAATTGGCTGCGCATGAGCTGGAAAGAATTAAATATTCCTTTCTATTGGTTTCTGGCCTTTGGTTTCAGAGAATTAACAACACGCTAAAGTGGCAGTGACCGAGGGACAAGTACATTATCACATAAATGGCTTAAGTGCAATGGAAAGTAGAATATCGTATTTTGACTTTTAGAGTCTTCTGATCTTTGGTTCATTCGCATTTGACCTCGTTATCATGGTGCCAGTTGACTCTTGCACCACTCAATAAAATTTGTTGAAGCAAGCGTATATTAATGAGGATGATACTTTATTATGGTATCTGTTGTTATATGATGAGACCTTTCTTAAAAAATAAATTATGTATAAAGGTGAAACTCAGTGATTTATATGAAACTTACAAGAAAACTGAGATAAACTTGATGCCCCCGAGTACCATCCAGTTAGGAGAGAGGCTGCTGAGACTGGAGAGGACAAATCCCACCAGTAACGAAAGCACCATCGTGAACCTTCGGCCTTGAGTATCCGCTATGTATCCCCAAAGGAACGAGCCGAAGAGAATGCCTGGAATTAGCATCATCATCATAGTTACGTCCAAAAGTTTGTAGCACAGAACTTCCTTTATAACAGTGGATACTTATGGGTTATTTTATTATGATAAACTACGCATACAGATGGTACCTACTCGTATATATTCTTTCTTTAAGATTTCTTCAAGATGTTTTCCTTTCTCGGATTTCCATTTCTATTTACAGTTGTACACAATAACACTCTCAATGTTTCAATTTCTTACCTACATTTTCGACCAGGCTTCGAAGTCGAAACGCTTGTAACTTTTGTATGCTTAGTATTTGAGTTGAAAACACAAATGAGACTTACCAATAAATGGTAGAGAAGTGAGAATTCCCATCTGAGTGACAGTCATATCCAGGTCGCAGGCAGCTGCCGTCACCAGACTGAAACCCAGGAGTTCCACTCCGATGGCTAGGAGGATCACCGAGCAGGTGCACACCAACAAGATGTTGTAGAGGCCATTACCTGGATAGACATTCATTATCAGCTTACGACCCTTTCCGAGGTGGGCTTCATCTAAACTGGACTATTGAGCTTGCTTGCTTATCGTATGGTTAGTGGCCAACGTATTGTTAGAGTTGTTCAGGCCGCCAGTAGGTATCTTGACATGGCTTAACGATTGCTGTCGAACGACAACTACTGGGACCGACTGTTTAACGAACTCTCCGAAGCTCTGATGAAATAATGCCACTAGCGGCCATCCATCCTGGTACTGACCGCGCCCAACGTTGCTTCACCTGCACGATCACTTCCGGACCGTGCTCGCAACTGGGTTATTGAGCTTAAACTTAGGCTCGCCCTAGGTCGATACCTAGACCCCTAGGTCTATATCGATCTCCGCATAAAGTCACTATTAGTCATCGTGTTCATCACTGCTTCTCTAGCAGGATGACGTATCACGTTGCCCTAATAGACATTGTCAAGGGATTTGTGCAGGTCGCTATGAAAGGATATTCAAATAGAAAAACAGCTGTTTTTATGGAACCTGTAGAACGCATATTCATTTTGCTTTCGTGTATTTGGGTTTTACATTATTTTTGCTTATATTAATGGTTATTAGGGGGGGTTAAAAATGTTTTCGCGGACAGGATTTTAAACTTTTCTACGTATATTTTAGTTAGGTAAATAACTATGTACAATGGTTTAGTGCTAATGAATAAGTTCTAGTGGAGTTGATTCAATTACGAACATTTTTAAGTTTATATGACATTGTAATATTGCATAGTAATTTAAAGTTTTTTAATACATTATTTTATTTTTATTGTAATTCAAATAAGATAAGGCACACGTAATATCCAGAAATATTGTTTAATAGATACGTAAAGTCTTACACATCAGTTTTAAGTTTATCTTGTAACTTTATCGTCGACGTAAAAAACGAAAAAGTTGTGCAATTAACACATGGTGTAAGTAATTCCCCGAAACATAATCAAGTTCAAATAAAAATGTTATTACTGGCTTGCAGATTACAATACGGGGCTCTAAGTAAGGCTCTAATTAAGGAATGCATTCATTTCCTATTTTAAAATAATGCATAAGCATAAAAAGGGAGAAATAAGTTTTAGTGTGAGTGTGTGTGTATGTGGATGTGTTTATTGGAAATGTGCGTGAGCGTGTTTGTGTAGAAGAGAGTGAAAGGGTGAAAGGGGTGTGTACATTTGTATGTGTTTGTTCGAGTCTTCGCTACATGTAACCAGCTACAACGATTTTAGTTGTCTAATTCATCCTAGCTAACATACCAATAAAGTCCTTTCAAAATTGCAGAATCCTATATGGTTATCTATGCTGTTTTATAAGAGTTTCTTGAACTTTTTTTAATTGCACATGTGACTAAAACAATTTTTACCTGATCCAAACTCAGCAACTGCTATCCATACAGTTGTCTGAATACTGTAAGCTGTATGCATCAAAATATTATGTCGCTGTCTGTATGTTATTGTATGTTCCTGGGAAAGTTGTAAATATAGATAACTAATTCAATGATTAATAATAAGAAAAGTTCTTACCAGTTATAGTGAGCGCATCCTCAAATTCTGTTGCAGTCTTTGAGTCTTCATTCTTCTCATTCATGATCAGGAATTACCAATAAAAAAATCCTAATAACAATACTGTCTTTAATTAATCTGTTCACACGCGATACCGAATATAATTTTAGAAGAGATTACCTAATTATCAGATAAAATAGATTATCAGATTTATCAGCTAGTGTCTTTACAGAATCATATATTGCACGCCACTGCCGAACGGTTACTGCCGAAATTTGTTATAAATAACCCGGCTGAAAACGCAGGGCCGTAGTTAGAACTTCGAACCTCGTACTTCTTACTGAATATTCGAAGATTCCGAATATTTGGTAAGAAGTACGAGAATTTAAACAACGCCCAGTATAGAACATTACTTTTGTCATTTACGTAGGCAACACTGGGCACAGATAGAACCAGGATGGGTACAATTACCGATGTTCTAACGGTGAAGGAAAACATCGAGAGAAAACCTGCACCACAGAATACAAAATATGCCCTGCATATTACATAGTAGGGATGTTACAGAGGTGGTTTTACCGGAACCGGAGTCGAAACCGAAGGTTTTAAATTTGATTTATCGGAACTGGAGTCGGAACCGGAGTCGGAGGCGGAGGTAGAAGAGAGATGTTCAAATATTAAACCGTTTCTTAATTTTTATAGCTGAATTGGCTAATATTTTTTATGATGACGTTAAATTGACGTTAATAAAACATATGCCTTTATGTAGTCCTACACTATTTAATAAAATATTGATATTTGTATATGTTTGCTAACATATCTTCGGTATAACATATCTTCGGAGCCGAAGTCGGAGTCGGAGGTGTAAAATCAATCGGAAGACTACAACCATCTCCCTGTAAATTTAAAAAAGTCCAAAATGAGAAGCAATTTCAAAAGTATCTAAGGGACTTATTAACCTCCAGAAGCTACTGTTCAGTTCGGGAATATTTTGAATATAAACATTTAGAAATTATCATACGAAAAGAACTACTCTTACAAATTTGCTATACTGACAAGGTCAATCATGTTAGAACTAAATAATTGTACATAAATAATAACATCTCTATATAACTCATGATTATGCATGAATAAATAAATTATGAAGTTCCGACCTTTCGGAATCGGAGTCGAAGCTCCGTAACATCCCTATTACATAGGGGAAGGCAATGACAAACAACCTCATTAAACCAGCTAAGAAAGTTGTGCTATGTGGTTATTTCCATAGAATGATCACGACCTCATCATTGAGGAAATACGACTAAGAAAATACGTCTCTGTAGATTCTCATCTTACGCATACGAGGTAACTTTATTGTGATGTTAATATCACGCTTTACGTTGAAAGATAACACCATTTACCTCGATAACGAGCAGACATCTACTACATTATTGCCTGTCTGCCTCTTTTTAAGATAAATTACGATATTTGGGTAAAATCCATTCATAATATAAATATTCGGTTCAAGGTTACAATA
This sequence comes from Hofmannophila pseudospretella, assembly GCA_947369225.1. NCBI lineage: Eukaryota > Metazoa > Arthropoda > Insecta > Lepidoptera > Oecophoridae > Hofmannophila > Hofmannophila pseudospretella. The sequence continues at coordinate 1,438,608 of OX376321.1, read as the reverse complement.
CATTATGTAACCGTGAACCTATAATTGTTAAGGTTACGTGATTTCTGAAAATATCATTACACTTTTCGAAAATTTCCAGCATTAGTCCACCAGGGAGGGATCTTAATCAGTATAGATGGACCTCACTCCCCTCCTAATAAAGTGTGACCTGGTGAAAGTTGGGAGGAAGAAATTTGGCCTCAATAGGCTCCAAAATGGGAGGCTCAATATTATTTTGAGTCAGCCCTTATCTGATAATATGCAACATTTACTATTGTTTGCTAAGTTGGCTCTCAAAGTGAGGGCTGACTCTAATAATACTTGAGCTTCCCTTCCCTATACTTAGTGACCCTAACGAGGCTGACATGGTCACCTTGTTGTGTACCAAAGCCTTTAAAAAAAACTTTATGCGTTTCGAATTATCGAATGGATTTTTTTACGTTCGTGACATTTTCTTCTTTAGTATCATATCTACTACACGTTTTATTGCCATTTAATTAGGTAAATTTTTTAAACTGTTAATAATCCCAAAAAATAAATGTACCCTCGCTCCGGGTCGTACCTGGTGCAAAGGTTGGCCGTAGCGATACAGCGCGGTAACGCCGCGAGCGTTATGGGCACCTTTGCACCGGGGACGACAAGGGGCGGGCTATTTGATTGACATAATTTTTTAATTGGAAAATTATTATTATTATTTATTATTTGACATGTAAATTAATTTTATGAATAAATTATTGAATGAAAAAAAAAATGTTTTATTTAATTACGTTTTTATCTTAGAAAAAAATATTTAATGTTTCGATACTGGGTACCTCAATTCAAACGGGTAGCCATTTCCCGCGCTGATTGTGACGTCAAAGGTTATGTAAACAAAACTGAATTCGTTATATTACTCACTGAATATATCGGTATTTTCAAGGTTTTTTGAAACACTACAGTTAATACAAAATAAACTTAATAAATCCAATAAATCACGTAAGCATCATACTAGCAAAACATATGTTTACATGACCTTTGACGTCACGACCATAGAGAACCGCGTTTGAACTGTTTGAATTACGTTTAGTTTCTGCAAAAATTATGATAAAAAAACTATGAATATTCCAAAATCTATTAATTAACTATATAAAAATATAATGTCGTCATTATTTTTGTTGAGGTCAATAAATACAAAAAAAATAGTTACAAATTTTTCAAAATTACATAAATATTTCCTATTAAATATATACTAATATATAAATTATGTACAATACATATACAGTCTTTATTTCACTATTACTAAAATCACAGACAGTCTTTGTATACAGTTTATCGGAGATCAGATCAGACCGACGACGGTTTCAGCGCAGGCTTGTCTGGTGGCAGGAACCAGGCAGCCACCACGCTACCTGCGCAGTAAGTTGAGGAATCTGTCAGAAATTGTGATGAAACGAACACAGAGACAATCTTATGTAGATATATCAGCAGCAGCCCACACTAGTCCACTGCTGGACATAGGCCTCTCCCAGGGCGCGCCATTGAGCCCGATCTTCGGCTCTTCTCATCCAGTCGCTGCCAGCCACCTTGCGCAGATCGTCGCTCCATCTAGCAGGGACGCACGTCCCACACTACGTTTGCCCAAACGCGGTCTCCACTCCAGAACTTCTCTACTCCAGCGGTTGTCGGTTCTGCGACAGATGTGACCGGCCCACTGCCACTTCAGCTTGCTAATCTTATGAACTATGTCGATGACTTTTGTTCTATGCCGGATCTCCTCATTTCGGATTCGATCCAGCAGAGATACTCCGAGCATAGCTCTTTCCATAGCACGCTGAGCGACTTTCGACTTTATGTTGATACGTATAAGTAGGTAAATAGTACACTGAAAGAAATCTTGTTTGATTTAGAGCATAATATAAAGTAGTCTGCTCTCGTTATTAAATAAATAAAAGGTTTAAGTATGTATGTAAGTAAATCACTCACTCAAAACAAGCAGAGACCAGAGGTAGAAGGTGAGCTGGCAGTGGTTGAAGATGAGGTTCCCCACCAGGTTGATGCCGACGAATGCGCTGCTACGACCCACCATGATGCTCAGACACGACACCATGCCTCTAGACCATGGATTGAGGAAATCACGGTAAATACGGATTATATTCAAAACATAACTGTGAAAGTCATAATAGTAAGCAAACCATCCTAGATTACAAAATAATTAATGGTATTTATAGAAGGTTCGTGACGAAGATGGTGGCAGATTTGTATAAAGTGATTGAAAGATATACGAGTAGAAAAAAAGAAAGAAAAAGTACAATAAAGAAGTAGAATGTATAGCATAGTAGCGAAGAGGAAACGGGAATGAGAAAATGCGAAAAGATGAGGCACACCATATTCGAGGGTTCGAAGGTTATTTGATTTAAGCGACATTTATTGAACTTTTGAGGGTATCGACTTGAATATTTTATTTTCGGAAAAATATCCAAAATTATTAAATAAAACTCTAGTAGTCTATACTTAAATCATTGTATGTCGAATTGTTCTTGTTTCTTTTCCGAAAATAGCCTTCGAAACACCATAATTATGGTGTGCCATAGAAAATATCGTTAGCGCGTTCTATGTTTGTATGAAAATACGAACTCAATGTGCTTCGGACGAACAGCGACATCTGTCGGCGAGTTGAGGGAACTAATCGTTACTAATCGTGCGTCGTAAAATCTCATATTTCAATTCAATATATTTATTTCAGACAGATTCCATACAAATAAAGTTAGTATATTATATTACTTAAAGCTATGTTAGTAAAAAGTTAATGGCCACAGCCATGGTACCGACCCCAAAGCACTGGACGACTACTTCGCATTGACATGCAGGTATACCCAGTGCCTCAGGATCGGGGAGTTAGGGGACTCGGCAAACGTCACCAGGACGCTGCTGGGACTGCAGGATGCTTTGGATGATTGCGTGAAAGCCATCCACGCGGGCTTCTGAAAACATCCCCGATGCATTACAGTATTTCGGCAGCCCCATCAGCACCCTGAAGGCGTTATTATATTAGATCCGCAGGGCATTGAAAGCCTTTTGCTATAATTAACCCACAGATTGCATGTGTAAAAAGTCTGATAATCTTATAAAAGGTCTTTGATAATTAAGTATTATAAGTTCATGAAGAGGAAAACTTACCTATGAGACGTAGGGTACAAATCCACAAAGTACGAAGCCAAGATCCCCATCCCAATACACGTGCAAGTGAAGATCACGAAGAACACGACACTGCTGATAGGCTCCGGAGTCAGGTTGAGGCAAACTCCACTCAAAGCGGACATACATAAGACTGAGATCAGGACGACCTTCCGTCGGTTGGGTAAGTAGGAGATGACGAAGTTTAGGAATGAGAAGATGGACTGGGACGCGATGAGGGTGATGATCACATTGTCTTCGATGGTGCCGAGGCAGATGTCTGGCGTCTGGAGGGTAAAAGAAATAGCTTTTTAAAACGGTTGCCATGTTTAATGTAGATTTATAGAATTAGTGACTGCCGGCTCTGGCTTCGCACGAATTCATTTAACGAAAATTACCACTGTGGAGATGCCCTTACTTTTTGCTGGTCATCACAGATCCTTGAGGTTGCATCTACCATCTAGCTATTATCGTTCCATCTCACATCAAAGATACTCCAAGATCTTGGAAACCACTGATCCAATTTTCATCAGACACGGCTAAGAACACTCTCGTCAAAAGTCTATATTGAAAAAAAAACTGGGTCAAAATCGGATCATCCATTGTCAAGTTATGATGCCACAGACAAACACACAAACTGACAGACAAACAGACATCCGTGTCAAACTTATAACACGCCCTCCTTCGATCGGTCGGGAGTTAAAAAGCTCACCCTCGGGTATCCATACCTCCGAGGTTTCTTGAGGTTAATGATCCCATAGCAGAATAGATATAGAATTTATTTGTCACATTATTTCAAAAGAACTTACAATAACAACCGGCGTAACAGCATCAGTAAAGTTCCCAAAACCACCAGAATACAACGGAATGTATTCAGAACTGGTGTAGTTCCCCGCACTGATCATCACTTCCTCCGTAGAGATCAGGGAGCAGATGTTGCCAGGGACAGTGCTGCTGGACTCCAGGGATACCCTCACCAGGTTCAGGATGTGGGGGAACCAGACCAGGAAGCTGTTGTTACTATTTGAAAACAAACATAGGCTGACATCAATACGAGTTTAGAAATAGGGGCTAAAGAAGTGTTTATCTAAACACTACTTTGACGACTACGCCAAAATATCTTGTCTACATCGACAATGTGTGTCGATGTAGACAAGATATTTTGGCGATTATAGAGTTACCTGGGGTAATTACCTACGTTGAAATTTTATTTCTAGTTCCTTTACTACGCAGAAGATAGGTACTTTTAAAGGTAATAGATTGGATTACAAAGAAAGGCACTACAACAGAAACTGAAAGTCCTGTATCCCGATGTTCTATCATAAGAAAATTTATGATTACTAAAACCAGTAGAAGACTGTTATGTGGATGTACGAAGGAAGCAAGAGATATATCTCTTTTGCTACGCTTAGCATATGCCAAGATAGAGATTTGTGGCGTGAAGACCAGAACCAGTGTTCGTGGCGACATCCTCACGCCCAACATAATTCAGGATTGTCAAAGCCTAATATCAGAGGAGTATTATCAGACTTTCGGACCCAAGAACGACTAGATCCCAAATATCATGTTTGTGGTTGGTCGTTCAAACATAGCTGTTTTGTACAGTATAAAACCTGGTTCTCACGTGATGTACACGACGGCAACTATGTAGAACAACTGGACAGTCTTCCACCGGTGGGGGGGCCTGAACAGAGGCGCGCTCTGTTCGTACAGTGCTCTGATAACGGACATTTGCTTCCGCCCTGTAGCTGCTTCTTCCAGGGTTATGGAGAAGACCTGGAAAGTTTGAAGCAACTGTTTCATTACTGAATCTATGAAGCTGTTTTAAATTTCTGGGTAAGTACCTGAAGTCTTGTGACATCGCTTTTTAATCTGAAGGAATCTGGTAGAATAGAATTAAATATTATTTATTGCATTGAATAGGGTATACATAGGATGGTAATGACATAAGTTATAGTGCTTATAACCCATATCAGCCATATAAAAGAGTCATCATCAATCATCAACAGTGTATTTAAGTCCTCACTGTTAGGACACAGGCCTCCCCTTGCACAAGGGGGTACGGGTCATGATTCACCGATCGAAGACTTACGTACATTTACCGACTGCTCTAACGGTGAAGGAAAACGTCGTGAGGAAACCTAAACACTGAGTTAACCAGTGTGTAAAATGGGGTAGGCACAAAAGATCCTGAAGTGGCGTTGGGTTATTCCCGGCCCACTATCATAAGATAAGAAGATAAGATACTCGGATTATTCGCCTTGTACGACACGCTTTATCCAGTGGCGGTAGGGATATTCTAAATCCATCCCATACACGGAAAAATAGAAAAAGCAATGTACTCACCTTATACCCATCCTTGTCACACCTATGGTTCACCACATAAATGGCTTTCATAACCTCCAAGGCTTCATCCGTTCTCCCCCAATTGGCCAGAAACTTGGGAGATTCATAGAAGAAGTAGATGAGAATACCGCCCACTCCGGAGGGGATCGCCAGAACGACTATGAGCAGCCTCCAGGGTCGGAATACGATGCCCAGCCAGGGGATCTCAGCTGCGATGTCTAGTTTGAGGGTAGGGTAGGTGAGAACTGAAAAGTGAAAATGGTTTTTGTCAATATTGCTGCATACGAAGCAGACACATAAGTGTCTGCTTACAATCATGGGTGTGAATCTCGCAGTGTTCGACGCAAAAGTCGAGCGGTACGGATATATTGTCGTGCTTATGTAAGCAAACAAGACAGGGCTAATGTCGAATTTGACTGTAAAGGCCTCAGATGAACAATGAACAATCCTTACTCTTGGGTTTTTACCCAATGCTTTTGCATTCCCTTAGATAAACAATCGATAGCATGAAAGAAGTAATGTGCGCCAAAACACAATATCGAAGGCATCTGTAAATCCACCGTTCGTGTTGAGACCGAATAGTGTATCGAAGGGGAGTATTAGGGGAGAGATAATGATACGATGACAAATGAAAGCATAACTAAAGTGTAGGTACTAACCTACACTTTAGTTATGCTTCCATTTGTCGGAGCCGGAGGATTGGGTATTATGATCCCCCGTGAAAGACACCTGTATCCAGGAAAATTCAAATAACACAAAACAAGGCGTCGGAGGGCTAGTGACTTCCTTTTTTTTGCCGGACTCCCATGTGGGAGGTCCGTGTTCGGAACCATGAAATGTCATGTACCAATAAGTTTTTCCAATTTTTTCGAAGACTTACGTACATTTACCGACTGCTCTAACGGTGAAGGAGAACATCGTGAGGAAACCTGCATGTCTAAGGAAATTAAAAGTTTCCGAAAGCGTGTGAAATCCACCTATCAGCACTGGGCTTGCTCGGTGGATCATGGCCCGTATCCCCTTGTGCAAGGGGAAGTCTGTGCCCCAATAGTGGGGGCATTAATAGGCTGATGATGATGACACGCTGATAGATTGATTTCGAATCATATCGCTAAACAAAGTGTCTTGTCCATGTATACAATTTGATTACAATGGAAATCGCTCGTCATCAATAATATAGCCTACAAAAGGGTATATACAAGGGCTTTCTTACCACCAGCAACAGCAGGAGACAGCAGCAGAAGGCAAGTCATCAGCAACATGTATTTGCTGCGAACTCGCTGGACGCATGACTCTCCCACCAGCGTGTATGTCACCGAGTTAGCTGCACACAAGCTGAAAGGCAGCATAGTTTCAATGTCATATAGGTATCGTAACTGGAGTAACTGCAATATCGCTGCCAAAAAATACCTAAGTATGGTTCTAGATTTTAAAGGGACTGCATCATCTGAAGTCAACTTACGAGGTGGAGATATCTGGCATAGTAATAGTGTCTAACCTCAATCTCATCTCATAGTGTGTGACAATGAATTCGAAGATGAATTGAATTTTGAAATATTTCTGTCAAGTTCAGAATCATCATACCAATGAATTGAATTTGAAATTTGAATTTGACATAACTTTTCTTCGCAATTTCACCATATTATGTAGAGACCATTGGCTTGAACTGGTTCTACTTAAATGTATATAATTGTATTTATAGATATTATTGATTGAAAGGTCAGCCGTCGCCGGAGAGAGAGGAGCTGTGACCCCCGCTCCGGGTTGTTCTTGGTGCAGAAGTTGGCCGTGGCGATTCAGCGTGGCAATGCTGCGAGCGTCATGGGGACCTTTGCGCCGGGGTCGACACGGGGCGGAATTTTTGACTAAGGCTTTGCATAAGTCTTTTATTTTATTATTTTATTGACGAAATTTAGCATATCATTAAATGTAAATAAAATTTAGACACTTAATAAAATATACTATAATATCCAGATTGAATGTTTAAAAATGTGACATTACTTTACATGACTTTATTTTAATATTTAGATAAGGACAATAAAAGGCTTTTCTTAATAAATGAATCATCGAATATTTACACTATTACAAACTTATCTTATTTTATTTAAATCATATATATTTTAAAGCTAAACTACGTGAGAAGAGCTTAGTCAAAAAGGCCGCCTTTTAGCGCGCCCCGCCCAAATGTTCCCATAATGCATGCTGCATTTCCTCGCTGAATAGCGAGAGAAAGATGCTGGGCCAGGAAGTATTCCGATCGGGGGTCACACCCCCTCTCCCTCAACCGCCTCCCCAGCTTCCGGATGAAGCCTCCCGCCTCTGAGCCCCAGGTGCCCGCAGTTTCGACGGCAATCGGCACGAAGTCGTACGCCGCCTCCAAATACTCCAAAGGTTTTTAATCTTATTTATTATGTAGAAACAGGTCAACCCTCTTATCTATTTCTGCCGCAAAGCAAATGCTTGCATTTCTGTGTTTCGATTTGAAGAGTAAGAGGACCAGCTTAATTTTTGGGCACATGAGGCACTCTATCTTAGTCCTCAAACTTAGCAACGCATCAAAAACCCTCTAATATTACAGTGAGGTGAGATGTCTATGGGCGGCGGTGACCACTTACCATCAGGTGGAACGTTTGGTGGTCTGCTCTCCTTCAAAAACAATAGTACGTTAAGAAAAACAATCACTATAGAAACAAGATTACATAAAGAAAAAAATGTAAAGTTGTACTTCTCTAAGTCGTGATCCTCATGGCTGAAGGTCGTGATCATTCTAAGAAATTAATCACATAGAACGACTCTCGTGGCAGATTTACTGGGGTGGTTGTACACCTTACCAATATTCTTCATTAACCACTCCAATTACTAAAATGCCTGTGCTAGGTCCACCACAATGGTCTGAAGGTAACGCTTACGGCGCAGTCTTGTGCCCTAGTCTTGGAGATATTGTCGCTTCAAATCTGAATAGCCACATCAAATTGGAATCATCATCAGCAGCCTACTCTAGTCCACTGCTGGACATAGGCCTCTCCCAGGGCGCGCCATTGAGCCCGATCTTCGGCTCTTCTCATCCAGTAGCTGCCAGCCACCTTGCGCAGATCGTCGCTCCATCTAGCGTCCCACGCTACGTTTGCCCAAACGCCCAATTGAATACTTACATCTAATTGCAATACTTAGGCACCTACATCAATTTGGAATACTTGCATCAAATTAGAATACTTACAAGCAGACAGACAGGAATTTCATGAGGCCAAGCAGTAGCCAGTGCGGTGAGAGACTGCTGATGCAGGACAGCACGAAACCGACCTGAAGAGAAAGCACTAGCGTGAACCTGCGGCCCCGCGTGTCTGACACGTAGCCCCACACGTATGAGACCAGCAGGATTCCTGGAAACAAAGAGATTGTATCCTCATTAAGGTAAGATATGTAAGACGGAGAGAGCTGAAAACCAGTGTCAGCAGTAGTCTTCCTTCTTGGAGTCCCTGTTGATTAAGACAGCACCTCGGCGGTTGCCACATTCATTGTGTTTTGTCCGACTTTACGTTTCATGTTATATCATGTTTCACATTATGTTTCATGTAATATCATTAAGATTGGATTATGTGTGGCAAATAAACATCTTTATCTCTTTATCTTTAAAAATGTCATCCTTTTTGGCAGTCAGCCATTAGGAAATAAAACGCAAAACGTTGCGTAGATGGAGCCACGAGCACACTCCGTAAACAAAATGAAAACGAAATGTCATTTTTGAAGATATCACAAATTTCTCGTTATTTGGATTAATTTTGTTTAACTTCTAAAAGCTATAGTAAAATTGATATCATGGCATCATATGGCCATTTCAAAATAGCAGACCTAACTCGAAGGAATTTGATTGAAAGGTACGTATCTACTCGTACATGTTGATATTTGGCTTTATGTGCTAATTTAAATGATAAATAATCATTATTTATCAAATTAATGTCATTGAAAGCAATAAATTTAGTTTATGTTATGTTTAGAACAAAATCATCTCTAAGCTTACACGTACGCCGTATTTTTGAATGTTTTTTTACTGTGCTTGTGGCGCCTCTAGTGGTAAAATATTGCAAGATTGTCTCCTATTACCGGCACATGAGGTAGGTATTCGATCTAATTCCTCCAGGTCAAAAGTGCATCGATACCACTCATAATGACATAGTGAGGTAAGATGTCTATATTCACGCATATATCACGCGGTGACTAATTACCATACATAAAATAAAAGATAAACATAGATCTAACTATGTAACTGGTGCACTCTCGGTAAATACAGGAATGCTGTCCAAGAGAATCCTTCCCGCAAGATGATAGACACCCCATAGAAAGAGGCAAATCCATGCCTGGTGTAAGTTTATCCGCGCTTGGGTACATTTTGAAGCAACTTCAGGGTTTCCTTTTGGGAGAAGTGTCATCAAGCAAGAATGGGATTAAGGAAGCTTTAGTCCAGGCCTTTAGTCAACTTTAAACTAATATAGCTGGCAGTCCAGTCCTTACTCATCACCAAGGCCTCACGTGATCCCGGATAGTCGTAACATTTGCAAATGTGACAGTAATTATAAACACAATCTCACCAATAAAAGGCAGAGAGGTGAGAATCCCCTTCTGGAAGACGGTGAGCTCGAGGTCGCAGGCGGCGGTGACCACCATGCTGAATCCGAATAGGTCTACGCAGATCGCGAGGAGTATCAGCGCGCTGGTGGACGCCAGGAGGATGTTGTATAGGCCATTACCTGTGAAGACATTTACCATAACAGTTAGGGTAAACTGACGATTAGGTCGAAACACGATTCGCTGAATATTCATATATTTATTCGCTCTAAGATTGTACGTAGTTGGTACTTTACAATCAATCTTTGTCTATCTATACAATGATTTATTAATGATTTTGATTAATGGCAATACCTATTAATTTTTTAAATAATAAAATAACTAATTAAATATTCAATCAATAAAAAAAATCTAATATAGGAAGATGCATCATTAGGTAGATTCAAAGAGTTAGTGGTTATTGTTAAAAATTAGGCCTGCTCGGTGGATCATGGCCCGTACCCACTCGTGCAAGGGGAGGCCTGAGCCCCAATGATGATGATGTTAAACCTACTGTCTGTAACCTAGGTAGTCTTCTGTCGTGCTACCAGGTAAAGTAAAATCCATTAAATTCGCAAAGCTGATTTAATATTTTGACAATCTATAAATACTGAAGACTTAATTGACGTAAGCAGCCAACTGAGATGGACGCACAACAAAAACAAATTACCTAGGCTGCACAAAGAATCGGAGCACATGATCTGAAATAAAATATATAGTACTCGAAAGTATATATTTATAATTTGATCAGTAACTAACCGTCATAAATGAACGCCATTGTCCAATCATTAAAAGCTTGTTCAAAAACGACCGAAACTCTACGATCATATCATTAGAATGAAGAAAATACCCTGAAGCTTCATCATCATCATCATCATCAGCTTATTAATGGCCCCACTGTTGGAGCACAGGCCTCCCCTTGCACAAGGGGGCACGGGCCATGATCCACCGAGCGGGCCCAGTGCTGTGCGGTGGATTTCACACGCCTTCGGAAACATGCAGAAACCTCAGACATGCAGGTTTCCTCACGATGTTTCACCCTGAAGTTTATACGGATAATAATATATAGGCACTTAGTATGACAGCCGTTTCAAGAGCATTTGTACAAACTGAGCAAATTACTACTACCTACTACTATTTTGGTTCTGTCCAAGAAATTACATACAAATATAGTTACAACCACTTGTAACGATTCGTATTTTATCAGTATCAATCATCGATTGATGTCAGGTTTGTTACAATGAAACCAAGAATTTAAGTTGGTTCTCATCATGAAACAATTTGAAAGTTAAAAGCGGCAAGAGACTGGACGGAATGTTGTTAATACCCTGGAAAACGCTACTTGCGTAGACAGTCTGGTTCCGTCCCTCCTCCAGAGTACGTGCAGGGAGGCCGGTGCGGCGGCTGAAGCGGCTGAGGGCCTTAAGGCCCTCAAATACAGGGATATCGGCAACCAATACAACTTTGTAGCATTTAGTGTAGATACTCTCGGTCCCTGGGGCCCTGGAGCTTGGTAACTGTTCCGAGAGCTGCCCAAGCGTCTATTTGATGCGACAAGGGACCCAAGGGCTGGCGGTTATCTCGCCCACAGAATCAGCATAGCAATCCAGCGGGGCAATGTAGCCATCATCCTTGGTACCCTAACACACGGGCCTAATTAAGACATTGTGGCGACACACGACGCGCGCCACCTACGATTAGTACCTACTCACATCGGTGTAGAACGCGCTATCGAAATATTCCTGGGACTTCGTATATATACGAGTTTCAAACATCCGTAGTCGGACCGGGACATCTGGTCACCAGGCACAACACCCCGCCAACATTTCATACAACTGACGTTACGTCAACCATGTCCTCACATAGCGCGTTCCTACAACATTTTATACATACAACATTGTGTACATTTTCTCTTGTATATTATGTTTTCTTTCTGTATTTATAATATAAATAATTTTAAGTAAATAAATAGTAGAAAAGTTTAGCATTACTTCACAATATAAATAAATCATCGATCTACATAGCGACTACAAATTGTGTCAACGAGAATGAACTCCAATAATTATTGCTGCTGTGCCGTGCGGGCTGGCAACCGGGCGACAAACGGACAAGACAATTAATGTGGCAATGTATTGCCTTACACATTAGCTTGATTGGAACCCGGACAAACAGATTAATTTGGAAAAGTACAGAGTTAAGCTCACGCTATAAAACGTGCTTTCGTATAAGGAGAATTTTGCTAGAGTCACCAAATATAAACGACAACCTTCTTACTAAGACCCTTTTTATATTATAGAAAGATCTTATCTTATGATAGGGGCCGGGAATAACCCAGCAGCACTTCGACCCTTGAGGATCTTTTGTGCCTACCCCATTTTACACACTGGTCATCTCAGTGTCTAGGTTTCCTTACGATGTTTTCCTTCGCCGTTACAGCAGTCGGTGTATCGTGTTATTATTCCTGTAGTTTTTACTTTTCCTGATTTTGTGTACAATAAAGTGTTTCTATCTATCTATCTATCTAAATGTACGTAAGTCTTCGAAAAATACGAAAAACTCATTGGTACATGGCACTGCACGGTCTTGAACCCGGACCTCCCGCATGGGAGTCTGGGGTTCTAGCCACTGTGGCACCGACGCTTTTTATAGAAAGATGGTAAGTGGTCACCATCGCCCATCCCAATAATGTTATTAGAGGGTTTTCGATGCACCGCTAACCTTGAGAATCTAAGTCTTAGATGGAGTGCCTCAGGTTATGGAATACAAGTTAGAATACAGATGGAGTCTCACCCGCCTCAATGTAGGGGCGTTGACAGGCCATTTTGGCACTAAGAGCCTCCTACACAAGATGAGACTGACAGACAACCTGTAGAGTCTGTGGTGACACCGTTGAGTCAATGGTACACTTGCTGTGCGAATGTGACTCGCTGGCTGGAGGGCGTATGAGTCTTCTGGGGGTAGCCTACCCGAAACCAGAGGACTATAGGCTCCTTCCTGTAAGTTATACAGCGTCCTTGATGCAAAGCATCTTTAAGGAACAGGAAGGAGACTAAGGTAAGGGGTGAGCACAAAAGATCCCTGAGGGTCGAAGTGCCGCTGGGGTTATCCCTGGCCCCCTGTCATAAGATAAGATAAGATAGAATACAGATTTTGATGATCGCCTTTAGTCATGAATACCTATATTTTCAAGTCCCATAGGATTTACGTTCTAACTGAAAACGCCAATTTCATCATATAACTGGATATGCAATAAGCTCCTATCTATTATATAATAGCTGCCTACGTGGATTTCTGATATTTCTTTGTCAATATTCAAATAGTACTATTCGAAGCTTTAAATACACGGTAATTATGAACGAAACCATCTTCCATAGACATAACTCTGTCACCACCTAAAATCATGTTATGGCTGGTTTTCTTTAGTCAAGTGCGTTAGGACAGTGGCGAGTGCGAGTGGCAAGGACAGTCACTGTCCTAACGCACTTCGCAAACACGCGACTAATGTAAACCAGCCATCAGTTTTCTTTGCTCAAAGATGGACTTGCGCCAACATTTAAACCAGCATTAACTTACGAATTGTCTACGCTTTCCATGCAAAGTTAACCTCGAGTTAGTTAGTTGCCGAAACACCGGTCTGAATATTTATGACGGAAGTAAAAAACTTTGGCAAAGATACTTTGTTCAATTTTTTTAAAAGATTTACTTACATTTACCGATTGCTTTAGAGATGAAGGAAGACACGAACACTGAGATAACAGTGTGTGAAATTGAGAAGGCAATGAACTGCCAAGGAAGTCGTTGTATTATGAAGTTATTTCCATAGAAAGATCATGTTATCAATGAGCAATAAGACTATAATATGAAGTTCAATTGTTTGGTCGAAAAACATGCGAAGAACAAAACAATTTTCTACCAAAAAGCAGAACAATACCAGTTTTGTTGAGCGCTTCCTCGAACGGTGTCGCGACTGCGGTCGAATCTTGCGTCTTACTGCGACAGTCGGCCATTGTCGCAGTCGCAGGCGAGTGCGACCTTTGCGTGGTGTGAGCGAACTGAATGGGAAAGCTCGTCGAGTTTTAAAGTCACATAATATGTAGCTTCGACGTAGAACGATGGCGAGCAAACGCTCACTGAAATTCAGGATAATGTCTCTTGTGGTGAACATGAAGCAAGTAACCAATGGGGTACCGATAGCTACATTTGTTCCTACAAACGTTGAGCGATAAATGTGGAGGGTAGCGGAGGGTACAGCGCGGCTATGACAATGAAAAAACGAGACAATGCTATACAATTAAGCTCATGAAAGAAAAAGGCGGCGACAAAGACATCAACGAGCTCGCTTTAACTCTGATAAGCGTCTAGAGTGCCGCGAAAGTTATAAGAAATATACTGCTAATGTGCTGCGCGCGCGCGGGTCGCACGCGTCAGTCATTGGTGGTCAGCTCGATTGTTTCCCTCAACTTTGTCGCTTTTCGGAGCACTCTGCATACCTACAACGCGTCCGTATTTCCATACAAACATAGAATGTGTTATGGATATCATTGATGGGACTTCGCCTCTGATACGAAATCCATAGGTGGACCAGCAGAACTGGGTACCAGTCATACACATCACGAAGTGTAGTAATAAATAGAATGACTTTGTAAAATGTACTTTAAGGTTGGTCTGAGAGTGTCGGTGGCACAGTGGCTAGGACACCGGACTCCCAAGCGGTAGGTCCGGGTTCGAAACCGTGCAGTGCCATGTACCAATGAGTTTTTCGTATTTTTCGAAGACTTACGTACATTTACCGATTGCTCTAACGGTGAAGGAAAACATCGTGAGGAAACCTACACACTGAGATGACCAGTGTAAAATGGGGTAGGCACAAAAGATTCTCAAGTTTCGAAGTGCCGCTGGATTATTCCCGGTCCCTATCATAAGATAAGATAAGATAAAGGTGGGTCTGGAACCTAACCTACTTACTTGCAATAAAAAAAAAAGACATTTGATTCAATTACCTACTATAGATATAGGTACATTGCCGTTCCATATTTGGAAAGAAATAATTCTTCAAAAGATGCCATACAATTGCTAGGTTTTGATAAATTCATTTCCGACAACTCACTGGAATTTTCAGCGTTTTTTCGTGGTTTTCCCGTTTCAGTGTACGGCGATCTTTATTACTACTGAAAACATTTTCAGATGGCACTTCTATTCTGCAATCACTTTGTAAATATCAATAAAATATTATTTTCCTTCACACGTTATCCATTGCGCGTCGTACATCCAACCTCCAGTCTGAATGTTGAATAGAGCCGTAATGTACGGTGTGTGAGAATACTCGAGGAAAATACACAAAGGGGTGGCATTTTGCCAAGTAGGAACAATTGTAGACAAGGTCGACACTGTGACGTCATAATTTCTATATACGAAAATTGACAAATAACCTAGCTTACCTCACGTCTTTGCCTGTGACGTAATCAAACCATGACCGAATTTGTATCTACGTAGTTAGGGGAAGTTCAGGGTGGCAGGTTCAGGCATGTGGAAAGAATGAGTGATGAACGAAAGACGAAACATGTTCTTCTAAGTCGTTTTCCTCATTGCTGAGGGTCGTGATCATTCTAAGGAAATAATCACATAGAACGACTCTCGTGGCAGATTTAATGGGGTGCTTTACCATTCTCCATTTCACACACTGGTTATCTCAGTGTGCAGGTTTCAGATCATGATCAGCGGGCCAAGTGCAGACTGGTGGATTTCACACGCCTTCGGGAACGTTTAATTTCCTCAGACATGCAGGTTTCCTTACGATGTTTTCATTCACCGTCAGAGCAGTCGGTAAACGTACGTAAGTCTTTCGAAAAACCAAAAAACTCATTGGTACATGGCATTGCCTGGTTTCGAACTCGGACCTCCCGCATGGGAGTCCGACGTCCTAGCCACGACGCCACCGACGCTCTAAACGAACGTTTCCGACGAAACTGGTATACGAAGCCAAATTGAATTGAAGGAAAAGCCGGGGTCGTCCTAGACTGACCTTTAAAGAATGCTGAGCAGACGACCTCAACGGCGAGCATGTGTGAAACGAAGAGTGACTATAGAGGAAGCAAGAGAGGCATACATTCGTGGCGCTCTGGCGGTGAAGTTATGTGCCATATATGTAGTTAGGAGAATATTATTAAAGCGCCTGAAATAAATAATATAGCAATATTGCTTAGCAGTACAATAGCGGACATATAATTAGAAGGCTTTCTCATCTCGAACTCTACGTAATAATTATTATTTCCGAACAACTTGCATGAATAAGTTTATTAGGTAAGAGAGCAGACGATCCAACAATCCACCTGATGGTAAGTGGTCACCATCGCCCATAGACATCTCACTTCACTATAATGAAAGTTAGTACAGGGTTTTCGATACGCATCTAAATTTGAGGAGTTAATATGGAATGGAATGCCTCATTTATCGCTTTCGCACAGTCATACCATTTGGTAGTGCCTTTTGTTTATGAGGCTCCGGGTTCGATACATGGACGACACTGTGCTAAAAAAAACAAAAGTACAAGGATTATTTTCAAGCCTGGGTAAGGTAGAAGCTTTGAAGCGATCAGTTGTATAGGAAATTGACGATTGGTGGGGTGGGGTGGGGTGGCCAAGAAATGACCCCTATGCCCCTATGGACAATAAAATGAATGATGTTAGTGTTTCGCTTCAGCGAAGAAACCAGCGCCAAGGTATCCTACCTAAATTCCTAATTCATTGGAATAACACATCACCTGTAGATCACACATAAATTATTTGTGTTCTTACTGTATAACGGCGACCTCCTGCAGTCCTACACAGTACAGTACCCACCTAATTACCAATATGTAAGTAAGTTCGTAATAGTCTTTTAATCGGAACTTCCGTGTTCTTAAACGGATAACGTCGGCCTAATAAAAAGTTAGAAATGTTTTGGGCGTCCGGTTCGGGCCCCTTTGAAGAGAGGGAAGTTCATTTGAATAGAAGACTCATCAAATTCTGGTTTCCGATGCAAAAGATATGCTTTAGCGATTCAGCCAAGATTCACGTACAAATCAATAAATGTACGTCTATTACAATACAGAGTCCCTATTTTAATATTCAAAGGTAGATTCAGTAGACATAATTTATTATTCTAATTTATATATTTGTTCACTATTTCCTTTTCTATCTCATGGTTGTTGTTTTATATACGAGTATGTGTGCAAAAAGTACATTTTACTTTACTGTTACTTGTTTCAAAATATGTGCTGCTGAAAGTTTCTTGCGCCGCTTCTTTCCTTTCAGCTACAGCACCTCACGAAGCTGTGGTAGAGTAAAAATATGACGTTGTAAAAATGTACTATAAGGTACTTACTTACAATAGTCTCTATTTGCCAAGTTCCAGAGTATAGACTTGTATAAAAAGAATTCCTTCTGTATGGCATTTTTATTGTATAATAATCTGCCTAGTCGCGTTAAAAATGCTCATGCTAGCCAATTTAAAACTAATATTTCCAAGTGGCTTCTAGACAAATGTTATTACTCCATAAAAGAGTATCTCAACGACACTAACAAATAGCAGAAAAGATTTACACACCGTTGTCGGTGGAACATATGATAGGTACCTATGTTTTTAAAATCACCTATAATTTTCACTATGTACTGGCAAATAAATTTCATTACATTTCAATAAAACATTTTAATTTTGATTTTTTTAAATATTTTATAATTGTGTATTTTCGATGTAATGGCGGACCAACGAATAATAAAAATCTCATTGCGGTGGACTTAATAGACCAAGGTTGGAAAAAACAGTATGTCAATGATTGGTGTTAAAGAATATACTGTTTCACGGTTTTTCAGTATGCTAATGACAAAAAATCGAAGTAAAGTGCAATAAGATGCTGTTTAGTAAATGGGAAATGACGTCGAAAAAACTGTAATCTCATGCAGCACCAAAATAAATTGTTTTTATATTTATATAAAAGTTATGTCCGTAAAGTATATATCTATGGGCCTTTTGTATAATTAGCTAAATAATTTGTTGCCTGAAAATAAATTATTTATAATTATATTATTATTATTAACACTGTCAACGAGTTTTAGCGAAAATTTTTATTCGTCATGAAGCTGCTGAATTCTCGGGGCCCATTGTAGAATTACAACAAACCACTAATGAGCAGTCTATCGGAAGAGTTCCACACACTGTTCACCTTTTGCTGTTACTTGTTAAACAAAACTACATCGTTTTTAACTTTTTTAACCATGGATGAAATAAAAAGTAGTAGTAGTAGTCCCCAATGCGTTCGTTTCTTCATGTTTTTAACAGTAAATCAATTTGCAAACAAATCAAATGAACGCATTAGAACATCGTCAAGCTCCCGCTAAAACTCAATGCAAATGATTCAGTTTTGGTTCCATGTTGGGCTTGGATGGATTATTTTTAGATAGGTACCTACTCTTATGGGATAATTAAACTATAATTATAATTTTATAAAGACTCACCACCATGCCACCGCTGCAGAAGTATCAAACAAATCTGGTCCCTGGCGCCAATGGCCGAAACGAATTATAACATTGTTTTTTTAAGGCAAAGGGAACTGAGCCTATACAGCCATGTCTGATGAAAACAACTCTTCAGTCATTAAAATACTGGTGGGACACATTTCAATGCTATCTAGGAGAATCTTCCACGCTTCTGCATCATCCGAAGCAAAGAAGTCGTCCCGGGCGCTGTATGGCTCATCAAAACCCTTTTCCCGCCATCGAAATAAGTCGTCAACAAATCTTTTGTAAAAAGTTTATACTTAGGTATAGGCAGTGCAAACTTGTTTCTACTTAAACCTACACTCTGGTTGCAATTTCTCTGAAAAACGGGTTGATTTTGAAATTCAGTGCGCTACTTCTTACTACGCGGTTAGTACGCGCTAAATAATAGAGCTTAAATTTTTTTACGAAATTAATTAAGTACTTACTTGTTTTCTTGCAATTTCGTTGATTTTCTAGCCATGAAAATTAAAAAATCATAATTATAAACAAATGCAAAGTGCAAAGGAAAATTAAATAAAAGTTATTTACTTTTATTATAATGGTATTTTTTCGAATGCAATCTTTTTCTTTGTTACGTTAGTAGGTAAACCGTAATCTTGCGTGCAATTCGCATAAAAATATTTAAATAGCCATATTAAGAAAAAAGGAAGAAAAAGATTTAATGGCGATTAAAAACATTTTTTGTCTCATTATGGCCAGGAAACTGCGACTTTGAAAAAGAGTAGATAGTGAAAGGAGATTTCTTTTGAATATCTATTCTGCATTAAAAGTTTTATCCGTAATAATAGATTTTAACCCCCGTCCGATAGAAGAAGGACACGTTTTAATACGTTTGTTTGTTTGTCTATCGCATCATAACTTAACAACGAATGGTACGATACGGACTCGGTTTTTTAATTTAAAAAATCTCCAAAATCGCCTCACGTAATTAACACTTTCACTGTCCATGCATTACATGTAATGCACTGAAGACTTAACTCGATACGTCCGTGCATGACATGTAATGCACTAAGAAATTGCATTTGGAGTGGTAAACCGATATACCTTGATACTTTAAACAATACTTATAATAAACACAAGAATATCACGGTTTGACCACGGTTACTGAACCCATTCATCGAGGGTGGTTCGACGTTTTTTGAACAACACTAATCGTAGTTCAACTCATACGTCCGTGCGGAGTTTTTCCCGCGCTTTTGTCGCGTCCACACCAGCTTTTTTTCATTGTTTTGCAAATTGTTTTACAGTAGTGCTTTTCAAGTAAGAATGGTGTTTTTTATTCGAAGAACGTCTACTAAATGTGATTAATGTGTGGGACAGTGAAGTAAAGTCAAATAAGACGCTGCAGCCCGATCCGTACTTGGCTGGATTTTGAAGAGCCATACTGCGTCCGGGACACCTTCTTCTTTGGTTCGGATGGTGCAGAAGCGTGGAAGATTCTCCCAGATAGCATTGAAATGTGTCACACCAGCATTTTAATGAAGACTTGCAAGAGTTGTTTACATCAGACATGGCTGTATGGGCTCAGTTCCCTTTGCCTTAAAAAAACAAACAACAACAAAATCATACGTCCGTGCATTGTATGTAATGCAGTATAGGGCGTATGGTGTTCGAAATGCAAATTACCCTGGGACAGGGAAAGTGTTAATGGACGCCCCCAATCGTGGTCTTCATTCAAGAACTCGTCTCCCATAACGTTTATCAATCTAGCGACAGATTAATACATGAACTAGGCAATGTTTATTGTCGAATTGACCTCAAACTTGACACGTTTTGATATCTAATCGCAAATTGTAATGTCACCCTTGACCGAAGATAACCTCGTGAGTTACACCCGTTCAAATTGCGTTATTGTTGTCGCATTAGATCGTTGAGCTTCATTATTACCGACAGAGATTTGTGAATGAATGTTAATAATGTGTCATTCATGTGGCTGGTTGCGGAACGGGGTCCGAGAGGTTTAAAAAGGAAATTAAAGAAAATTTTAATTTTAAGAGCGTCGGTGGTACAGTGGTGTGCCACCGTGCAGTGCCATGCACCAATGAGTTTTTCGTATTTTTCGAAGACTTACGTACGTTTACCGGCCGCTCTAACGGTGAAGGAAAACATCGTGAGGAAACCTGCATGTCTGAGGTCAATTAAAAGTTTCCGAAGGCGTGTGAAATCCACCAATCAGCACTGGGCCCGCTCGGTGGATCATAGCCCGTACCCCCTTGTGCCTGGAGGCCTCTGCCCCAACAGTGGGGACATTAATAGGCTGATGATGTTGATGATGATTTAATTTTAATAGTGTTAATCTTTAATTTTTAGGGTTCCGTACCAAAATGGTAAAAAAGGAACCCTTATGGTTAGACTTCGGTGTCCGACCGTTCGTCCGTCCGTCTGTATGTCACAGTTGTTTTTCTCAAGAAATACTAAAGCTATATAGGCTTGAACTTTGACACAGATGTAGAACTTGCTTGCCTGCATCTATTCTAGGTTATAAAAAATTGAAATATTTTTATTTTTATTGTAAATGGGGTCCGAAATGGGGGTCTAAATCTAAAAGTGGGGCAACTGTGCTATCATATTTTGAAAGGGCTTTATTTGAGCATTACAATATTATTTTTATATCAGTTTTTTTGACGTTAAAAATAATAAAAATATTTTTATTAAACCTCAGTAGTTCCTGACAGCTGTGACATACAGACGGACGGACGACCGCAATCTCATATCTCATCTTATGATAAGGAGCCGGGAATAACCCAGCGGCACTTCGACTCTTGAGGATCCTTTGTGCCTACCCCGTTTACACACTGGTCATCTCAGTGTGCAGGTTTCCTCACGATGTTTAAATAGCTTTAGTAGTTCCTCGGAAAAACACAGACATACACATGGACGGACGGGCGAACGGACGGACACTGAAGTCTCACTATAAGGGTCCCATTTCACCGTTTAGGTACGAAACCCTAGAAATCTTTCACTAGCAAAGTATTAATTTTAATCAATGTAAATTGTAAGTCATATAAAATTTTAAGATTCAAGAATTTCAATCAATCAAATTTTTGCTTATGTACCTTTAGATGCGTATCTACGAGCATAACGACGTTTCACGGCAAAAAAAATCACCTGTATGAGGTATTAACAGCTCTATATAATTATTTTTGCAAGTAGGTACTTACGTCATATAAGCGGGTACTGCCACGTACTATATTTAGTTAGTGCATACGAAGTCCCCACGTGGGTGACACGGGAATAACGCGGTCTAACACGACACGACTTTATTTGTCATAATAACCGGTTAAAATAAAAGTTGTTATAACCATAAGAGAGAAGATTATATCCTCTTTGGCTTACAAATTAATAAAAGAAGTGACAGAAGGATACAGTTCGTGAGATTTTATCAAAGTTTTTATTTTCGAAATAACCTAGCTGGATTTTTACTAGTCTCACTTTTTTGTTGCAAAACTTGGGATTAAGTTTGTTTTTTGAAGGAGTTAAGTTACGAATAATAAACATCAAGAATAATCATGTTAGAATGACATGCGGCCTTTGAAAATTCGGTCTAAATTCAAAATTCGGTCAATTTTGTGCTCATTCCCTCGTTGACACAAAATAAAAAACATGTGTAGGTAACATGTGTTTGAAATGTGCTAAAAACGTGCGAAAATAGAACTGGATGTCGTATCTCAATATGGTATCTCAAGATATCTTCAACTTCCGTGTAGGGCGAAGGCCGGAGCTTCCCGGGGCCTACAGGCGCCCGCCGCAGGTCAGATCTAACCTGCTGAATGTTCTTAGCCATGTCAAATTAGGGTTGCCTGATCGGAAAACGGTAATATCTGGTCATAATTTCAAAATGTCGGGATTTTGGAGTTGTTGTCTGGAGAAATAAAATAATATTAATAAAAATTTTGCTTTTTATTCCTAAAAAACTAAACATGATTGACAATGATCAATCAATCAATCAATCATGTATGATTAACAATATTGAAGATCAATGAACTTAATTTTTACGTTGCCACATGTATATTGAATTTTTTTTCGGAGTTTACCAATTTGGATCCTTTAGGAGCGTTAAGAAAAGACTTAAAATTCAAACAATTCTCCTCGAAGTTAAGTCTAATTACTAGCTCAGCTTTAATTAAATCAAAGGTCATGCGATTCCTCTTTGTATTGGTACTTATAAAGAAATTTCAGGCGGGAGATTTCGTATTTTGTCGGGAGTCTGGACATCATATGAAATGTCGGGTGAATCCAGGCGAATCCCGACAATCTGGCAACCCTATGTCAGATGAAAATATGAAAAATGAAATGTGAAATTGTGAACTTACTTAGTCAAAAAGTAACTCTTTTAAGTAGTGAAGTGTAATTATCGTGTTCTGTATGTGTGCAAATAAATTTTACTTAATTTTTTTTTTTTTCAATTCAATATTTTTATTTTTCAGATAACTAGATCCATTGTGTTAGTGTACTTAAAAACTATGTTAGTAAAATATATTCAGCAAAAAATTGTTTGAGTTTTTACACTTCGATCAGATGCTGATCAAAAATAACATCATTCGATCAGCACCCGAACGAAGTGTTTAAGGATAGGGGAATCATACTTTTCCGCTATCATGTTCAGGATGCTGTTGGAGCTGCTCCGAAGCCTGCAAAGCAGAGACGCAGTTCTTTTGCGCATAATGGCTTGAAACCCATCGGTATGT
The DNA here is from genome assembly GCA_947369225.1 of Hofmannophila pseudospretella. Classification (NCBI taxonomy): domain Eukaryota; kingdom Metazoa; phylum Arthropoda; class Insecta; order Lepidoptera; family Oecophoridae; genus Hofmannophila; species Hofmannophila pseudospretella. The sequence continues at coordinate 1,415,303 of OX376321.1, read as the reverse complement.
GCGTGCGCAAACAGAATTCATATTTTTTTATTTCAATAAATATATCTATCTTTTTTTTTTTTTTTTTTTTTTTTTTTTATTACATTAGGAGAGCAGACGATCTATCTTCAGGACGATATCCAGTTCTATTTTTGCACGTTTTTAGCGCATTTCAAACACATGTTACACATGTTTTTGATTTTATCAGGGCTGCATTTCACTCGTAACTACAGTGTTTAGAAATTAATTTATTTTCATATAATTTTCATTGGTATCTAACATAAACGTGAAAACTTTGCCTCGTTTTCGTTCAATGATTGTTGTTGTTGTTTTTTAAGGCAAAGGGAACTGAGCCCATACAGCCATGTCTGATGTAAACAACTCTTGCAAGTCTTCATTAAAATGCTGGTGTGACACATTTCAATGCTATCTGGGAGAATCTTCCACGCTTCTGCACCATCCGAACCAAAGAAGAAGGCGTCCCGGACGCAGTATGGCTCTTCAAAATCCAGCCAAGTACGGATCGGGCTGCAGCGTCTTATTTGACTTTACTTCACTGTCCCACACATTAATCACATTTAGTAGACGTTCTTCGAATAAAAAACACCATTCTTACTTGAAAAGCACTACTGTAAAACAATTTGCAAAATAATGAAAAAAAGCTGGTGTGGACGCGACAAAAGCGCGGGAGAAACTCCTTTCGTTCAATGAATTTAAATATTCATTTTCATTAAAAAAAAACAGAAAGAAATGACAGCACGGAAAATGTCACAATATTACATTTACTTTTAATTTGATATTAAACTATTTTGTTTCTAAAAAGTTTATATACCTGGAGAATAGATATACTCAAAAATCATTTTTTTTTATTGCATGTACCTCTAGTTTCTATTTTATTGCGTAGGTACTACTTTATCTATAACCTCCATACAAAACCATAGAACTTCCATACAACTGACACAAAACCCATTGTTTAATAGACTTCGATAGACAGTGGATGGAGCTGGTCTGGGTCTTCTGTTAGGCGTTTCCAGGCATTAAAATAGACTCATTAGAAGTATACCACTCACCTTGACTGGATTTGAGCTGCGTCTCATGCAAAGGAGCTAGGCCACGTGGTGTCCAACAGTGCACTTACTTTTCTCATTGATCACAAAGTTTTGTCTAGCCAATTTATTACACAAACATAGTTCACATATAATAACACATAAATCGAAGGAAATTGTCCAGAAATATTGAGAAAAACCAAATAAACCGAATTTTTAATTGTCCGCTGTAGATTTCGTGTGGTCGAGGCAAGATGGCAGCCGACAGAGAGTCTCCCACCACGCGCACACCCGCATGTCGCGGATATTGTAGTATACCCACTTATAGGTACATTATAATGCCCGACCACCCATACAACTCATTTTAACACCATACAACTCATACATCCTCCATACAACTCATTTAACTTCAATACAACTAATTAAATAGCAAAAAAAAATATTTCTTTTGTTATTCCGGTTGTTCTTTTTTGATCACCATTATGGATTCGAGTGTACTTATGAGTACAGTTGAAGGAAAATTTCTATTGAAATAATTTATAGAGCAGTTAGGCCACGAGGAATACCCCTAATAATGTTGTATAGGGTTGTTCTAAAATAGTTTGAAATTTTGTAAACCACGTACAAAATTATAACATACCTTGTTACTATAAAAATTAAACTACACTTACAAAAAAAAAACAGTGATAAAATATCAAAGAAAGGCTGACTGGAAGAAAAATGAAAGCTGAAAACCGTCCTAAGTCCACCTCAGACGTTGAGAAGAGCACAGAAACACTAAATGAAGCTAACTTTGAAGACGCTTTTGAGTTAACCGGTAAGTTAACTTATGGTTAAGTTAACATGAGTTAAGAACTGGCACAGTGAAGCGAATAGGGTCCGTTCGGGTTGGTGCGGATTCGACTCCGGACACCAAATTACGAAGCTACAATCCTTGTAATTACTGTAACTCTGGGTATCCTTGTAGTAATGGCAACACTAATAGAAATCCCCATACAAAATATCCTCAGTGTTGTCATTTTAAACTTGTACAGTTGTACCTAATTACAAAGATTGTTGCATCGTGAAATAGGCAGCCCTGCCTGGTTGAAGAGATAACCAACCAACCAGCAAAAATAAGTAATATAAAAGTCGAGAAAATATTTTTTTTTACTTGATTTTGGACACCATCTCTTTTTAACACGTCTCTCTTTAAGCGTGTTATAAGTTTGACACGTTTGTATGTCTGTCTGTTTGAGTGTTTGTCTGTGGTATCATAACTTAACAACGGATGATCCGATTTGGACACGGTTTTTTCTTTAATTGAGAATTTTGGTCTGATAAAAATTGGACCAGTGGTTTCCAAGATCTTGGAGTATCTTTGATGTCAGATGGAATCTCTGGAACGGTAATAGCTAGATGGTTCGATTTTGTGCTCGAATGTTTAGGTTCATGGTGCGTCTCCGACATCTGAAACCTTGAGGATCTGATGATGTGTAGGAAAAAGTAAGTGAACTTCAATATCACAATATGAAACTGGAAGAATTAAAAGATTAACAGCCCGCCGAAACTATAATAGTTATATGGGGTCTTCTCGAACTAAAGTTACAGGGAATCCTGAGACATTTTAAGAGAAAAAAATAATTAAAGATGGTGGCCAAAAAATAAATGAAAATGATGTGGAGCTAGGCATTTTAAAATAAGAATGGCGAAGCCGAAGGCCGAGCTCCGCGTAGGGCGTAGCGTAGGGAAAAGGCGTCCTCCCGCCTGCGTCTGGCGTCGCAGGTCTAACCTGCTGAATGTTCTTCGCCATGTCAGATGAAAAATGGATCAGTGGTTATAGGATCTTGGAGTATCTTGGGATGTTGGAGTATGATGGGATCTCTGGAACGGTAACAGTTAGGTGGTGCGAGTTTGTGGCATGGTGACCATCCCATATCTGGAACCTTGAGGACCTGATGATGACCAGGAAAAAGTAAGGGGATCTCCACAAACGTACGTCGGGGGTATCTTAAATTTTTAATTTCGAGTTATAGCTTATAACCTTGTCATTAAATGTGTCAAGAGAGTCGTTAATTCCATAGAATAAATACGACCCTCAAACCCTCCCCCCACCCCAATTTATTTTCAATGTTTATTACATTATAATTAATTTACGGCTAGAAGAAGACTATAAGACAAACTCACCAGCTCCATATCACCATTCAGGGTATTATTAGCTTAGGTAATAATATCATAAGTAAGTATACCTCTACCTAACTAATGCAATTATAAGATTAGGTCATCCGATTATAGGTCAGTAGAACACTGAGCCCCACTAGCGGTGATCGTTAACTCTCGGGTTATTAATTTTGCATAAGGAGCATACACAGTTCGCGAATTAATCCAGGGCTTAATGTGGCGCAAGTGGGGAAACTTAATTTAAGGAAGATATATACTGATGTATAAAATAATGAATATTAAGCTGATAAGGTAAACGGGGTGTCAGGACGTCAAACCGGAACCAGCAATGCAAGGGTTGCTGCTTTGCAGCAGAATTAGATGACGAATTCCTCAGTAAAAAGCCAGGTCCAGGTGGTTCAGCGACTCAAAGTGGATCTTGGCCTATGTAAACTAGAGACGCCATTTCTCCCTGTCCTGCGCAATCTCCTGACAGTTGCTGACTTGTAGTTCGCGCAAGTCTTTCTCCACTCCTTCCAGCGATAGGGGGGGTGGGGGGGTGGACCGGGCGGCGGACGGCGGCGTGGAACTAGCTTATAAGTGGAATTTTCCAGGTCACGGCAAATTCAACCACCTGGTTCTGCTGATCAGCGGGCTGATAATGCTCAACGTGTCCATGGAGTCAGTGGGCATGAGCTACGTGGTCACAGCTGCCGAGTGCGAGCTCCACCTCACCAGCGAAGATAAGGGACTGCTGACTGCTGCTGCTTTTATTGGTAACCTTTCTGTGGGCTACCATATTGTAACCACAGAAATCAGATTAGTAGAGCTCTCTCCTCGGAATGTCAAAATCTTATCGCAGTTTAATAAACCACGACGTTTGTCATTGTAAGCGTCTTAGACATGAAGGAACGAACGCCCGCCTCCTTAGGGAGGGCGACTAATTTTTCTAGTTTTAGGGATGAAGCATCAGCGATTGTTCCAATGTTACTGTTACTGGTGTTTATAAGCAACAGTTCTCATTTATCATCAGGTAGACCTTCTGTTTTTCTTGCAAACCTATCTATAAAAGACTACATCTTCATTTCTCAGCAGATTTCTCCTTCTCCACCAGGAATAATAACCACATCGTTCCTATGGGGCTACCTTGGAGACCGGTTGGGTCGCCGTGCCGTCATGCTGCCAGCTTTGGTTGCGTCTGCTGTGCTGTCTGTAGTATCTTCGTTTTCTACAAATGTCTGGATGCTCTTGACGTTGAGGGTACTCACTGGATGCTTGTAAGTCACCATAAAATACGATTATCAGTAAATAAATCTTGTCTGAAGAAATAGTTCAGAAGAAGAAGTAGAGCGTCGGTGGCCTAGTGGCTAGGACGTCGGTCTCCCATGCAGGAGGTCCGGGTTCGAAACCATGCCATGTACTAATGAATTTTTCGATTTTTTCGAAGACTTACGTACGTTTAGCGACTGCTCTAACGGTGAAAGAAAACATCGTGAGGAAACATGCATGTCTGAGGAAATGTAAAGTTTCCGAAGGTGTGTGAAAACCACCAATCAGCACTGGGCCCGCTCGGTGGATCATGGCCCGTACCCTCTTGGTCAAGGGAAGGCCTGCGCCCCAACAGTGGGGACATTAATAGGCTGATGATGAAGAAATAGTTCAAGTTTTGTAATAAAGTGCAGGCCCTTAATTGATCTTATTTCTTGACGTACAATATAGGCGTTCATATTTCAGCCTCAATTGAAGATCTTATTTTACTCCCGTCAGGAGGATCATCTTCGAATGAATCTCGAAAAAATTGGGTCTTGCTTTTTCTTTTATACTCAGTTATTCAGTTGTAGACTCTTCCTTCCATCATCTGACACATTTTGTTACAACCTGATACCTCGCACGCTTAATAATAAAACCGAAATAAGTCAAAAATTGAGGATTCTGACTTTTTATCATAAAACGAATTAAAACGTGCACAGGGTGTCTGCCTCAAGCGCGACAGTGTACGCCTATTTGGGAGAGATGCATATCAACTCGCGTCGTGCTGCGGCCATCGCCTGGGGATCCGCCTTCATATCCTTGTCGTTCATCATATTACCAGGTCAGTATTTGTGCCACTTAATGTGGCCTCTTGCGTCAGTCAGCCCCAGGACAAGTGTATTTTGGTACTTTAGTAGTGACTGCTAGAATTCTATCAATTTATCTTTATTAGAACGTTTGTTCTAATAACGATAAATACTTGTAGGTAGAATATAAAAACCTCGTTTGAGCGCCCGCGCTAAATATTACAAGTCCTGTGAAGTCCTGTAACTTCTTCATTTCTTTCTTCTTTTCTGTTTCTTCTTCTTCTTCTTCTTTGTTGTTTTGCGTCACCTTTCTCATCTTTGAATAATTTCGCAGACTGCTGTTTTCTTTGTCTCTTGTACAATGTCAATTCTTTAGTTGAGTGAATGAGTGTATCCCTCCATATTGTTGTCTTCGTCAAAATAACCTTCACTACATGTCCACAGGTCTAGCTTGGTTGATCATCCCTGGACGCTGGTCGTTTTATATCGGTCCCCTGAGGGTGGTCCCTTGGCGAGCCTTCATCTGGGCCTGGTGTGCTCCAGGGCTCCTGGCCGCTGTGATATTGCTCGTACTGCCGGAGAGCCCTCGCTACCTGCTGTCTGCGAAAGGTCCTGAGAAGGCGTTACCGGTTTTAGCTAAGATGTACGCTTGGAATCAAGGTGGTTCACGATTTCCAGTAAGTTTATTAGCCATTCTGGGTTTATAAATGTTGGTAGAATGGGTTTCGAGAATTAAAATAGGTGTCCACCACTATATCTGGTTAAGTCATCAAACGATGTTTGACGAGTTTAGCAGACAAATGACAGACAAGACAGCGTATAAATACACAATACTTATATCTTCTTTTACACGTATTTTCTCTAAATGAATATCCTTGTCAAGGTATTGTTATAAGCACTAGCTGTTTCCCGCAACTTCGTTCACGTTCCTTACGCTAACTTAATTTACTTTTTTTTAGTGGAATTTTCAAAACGTCTTCGGCTTAGATGTCAATCTGGACTTATTTAAATATTTTTCTACTCCCATTTCGTAATTTGTTCATTAAGTAACCACAATCAATAACATAAAGAGGTTAATTCGTCATGGTCGTGTGAAAATAGTGTTTTAATGAAATATTAAATAACCGTTTTCGATTGGCTTATGTAAATTTTTCATTGTTTGTGGCACTGCATAAAAGAACTCTTTCGTATTAAATTACATAGTACATTTCACTGGCCAACTTGGTACTATAGCCATAAAAAAAACTCGACACCCGTGCCTGCGCGATATTGACAATAGGTACTTCAAAATGTCTACGGTTTCCATTACATGTCAAGCAGACGCGATTTAATTTGTTTATCTGAATGAGTGATAATAATTAATAATCGACGAAAATTGAAAAAAATAATATTGAAGAATGTTTAATACCATCTGAAATAACTAAGGTGACTATGGAGACGCGAAATCGGACGGACCATGCACTGTTTTGTCGAGTGACCAGCTGTCATGGCGTCTCTTGAACGCTACGTAATGGTTTGTATTTTCTGTTAATTAGTTCATGGTCGTATAAAAAGTATTGTATTCAACGCACGTAATGGCGATTTTAACACTCGAACGATCTTTTATGAAACTCAGCTACGTTTCATTTCAAAAACAGTTCTCATGTTAAAATCGCTGTCATTAAGTGGCCGTTGCATAAACTACTATTATATCCGTGAAAACTCTGTCCAAACAGTTTTTACGTGATGTGCGTTCAAACAAACTAACAAAACTTTACATTCACGATTTTATTATAATATGTAAGTACAAATTAATAAATTAAACTTTTCAGATCCAAAAAATAACCACAAGCAGTGAAGCTGCCAAGACGGCTGGTTTCGTTGGGGCAGTGAAGAACATAGCCCTGTTGTTCCGACCGCCTCTTCTGAGATGTGTATTCATTACGCACATTTCCATGTTTGCTGTTTTCATGTTGTGAGTCTTTCGTACCATGAATTATAGAATAGATTAGTATTATTTTATTGTATGATGGCATGTCAAGGCGCGCTACTCGAATTGTCGACGATTCCGTGCTCACGAGCGATTTAGAGCCTCTCAGTTTAAGGAGAGACATCGGCTCTCTCTGCGTCTTCTATCGCGTATATAATGGGGAGTGCTCTTCAGAACTATTTTGACTTGGTGCCGTCGTCTACTTTCTTGAATCGCACCACTTGGCGGCGGTTCAATTTTCACCCGCACTTTCTGAAGCCTTGGGTGTCTACCACGATCCGGTTTACACGGACGTTTTTGCCACGCACCTATAAAATGTGGAACTCTCTTCCACCCGACGTTTTCTCGCAGCGCTACTACATGGGATGCTTCAAAAAGAACGTTAAAAAAGTCCTCTGCCTCCACGGCCGGCAACACACAAGCAATACCCCTGGTATTGCACGTGTCTCTAGGCGACAGTGATTACTTACCATCAGGTGGCCCGCCTGTCTGTGTGTCGTAGCCAATTTATTAAAAAAAATGTCATTCGATGTCACTTTGCTTAGTTGAGGTATTATTATTCTAAATCAAGGCCCTTTCTTTTCCTGTATTTTTGTTACGTTTCCCAGGTCCAGTGGCCTATATGTGTGGGTGCCAGATATTCTGAACAATATTCTAAGCAACACTAGTAATGACAGCATCACTATCTGTCAAATCGTTCAAGAGAAACTCGAGAAGACTGAAAATATAAGTGTGAGTATTTCAGTACAGTCAATAGACTGCCTAAAGTTATAAAAATCTCATTAATAAAATGAGACCTAAAGCCGAGCCTTGAGGTGTCTCATATTACTGTCTATAAGCAACAGAATGCAAGTGTAACTAAGCTGACAATAACACATTGCAAATTGAAAATTTTGCAATAGTATCATATTTCACAGTATCGAATGCCTTTCAAAGTATTTATTTTAATTTATTTCCGTTTCAGTTACAATTCTCAGAAGAGGGTTGTCAAACAAAAGTATCAGTGGGCGTGTTCCCCATTTCAATGTCTATGGGCTTCGTATTTGCTCTGACATATTTTGCCATAGGAGCTGCCATCAACAAATTCGGCAAGAAGACACTTTACAGTAAATACCTATTTTGTTGTTACTTCGTCTTAGTCGTGAGTACTCGCCATTGATGAGGGTCATGCATGACTCATGATAATTCTATGAAAATAACCACGAGTTTCTTGGCAGATTTAATGGGGTGGTTTGCCATTGCTTTCCTCATTCTGGTTATCTCAGTGTGCAGGTTTCCTCGCGATGTTTTACTTCACCGTTAGAGCAGTCGGTAAATGAAAGTCTTTCGAAAAATAACTTATTGCTACATGACATTGCATGGTTTCGAACCCGGTCCTCCTGTATAGGAGTCCGGCATCCACTACGCCACCGACGCTCTCTTCACAAAGTTAGGCAGTAAATAGCTAATGCGTTAGTATCTACAGTGTGTGAGTTTTTAGAAAGGGATTCGGGTCTTAAGACTTCAGTTAGTGATAGCGATACGCGAATGTACTAAGACTGGTAGTAAGGCTTACAAACTTTACGAACTTAGAGCTCACGAAGTGTATAATATCATCAGCCTATTAATGTCCCCACTGTTGGGGCACAGGCCTCACTGTTACCTCACCTTGTACAAGGGGGTACGGGCCATGATCCACCGAGCGGGCCCAGTGCTGATTGCTAGATTTCAGACGCCTTGGAAAACTTTTAATTTCCTTAGACATGGAGGTTTCCTCACGATGTTTTCCTTCACCGTTAGAGCAGTCGGTAAATGTACGTAAGTCTTCGAAAAAAATCGGAAAAACTTACAAACGTACATCTCCCGCATGGGAGTCCGGCGTCCTAGCCACTAGGCCACCGACGACGCTCATGCTGAACTGTAGGTATGCTTGTGTATTATAAAGTACTAAATAAAAGTGCGCGACTTTTATGTAGCACATACCTTGATCATACTGTGGGGGTGCCAGTGGTAACCACGTTCTGACCTCCCAGGTACCATAATGATCATCTGCGGAGTTGCCACGGCCGCAGCAGTGTTCGTGCCGCAGGGCGCAGCAGCCACGGCGCTGCTGATCCTCGCCTTATGCGCCGGCTGTGCCGCTTCCATCCTGCCTGCCATTGCTGTCGATGTCTTCCCAACTTGTTTACGGTGAGTCTTTATCTATATTATGAGCTTTATTCATATCGCCTTCGTTAAATTACAGCCTCACTACTTTTTAATGGATTGCGTGTATTTATTTTATTTTAATTGTATAGATAAAATCTTTCATCATCATCGTCATCATCAGCCTATGAATGCCCTCACTGTTGGGGCACAGACCTCCCCTTGCACAAGGGGGTACGGGCCATGATCCACCGAGCGGGACGAGTGCTGGGATTCCACACGCCTTCGTAAACATTTAATTTTCTCAGGCATGCTGGTTTCCTCACGATGTTTTCCTTCACCGTTAGAGCAGTCGGTAAAAGTACGTAAGTCTTTGAAAAAAATCGGAAAAACTCATTGGTACATGGCATTACATGGTTTCGAACCCGGACCGCATGGGAATTCGACGTCCTAACCACTAGGCCACCGACGCTCATATGTGAGATATATTTAATTATTAATTAACATTAAAAACCTCCTTATTGACTGAAAATGTTCGTTGGGTGTCGTTTTTGTCCTCGAGTTACTGAAATAGGTACCGATAATTCGCATTCGCTTAATTATAAGGTTGTATGGGTTGACGATGGATAGGTACATCATTAGGACTCCATGAGTTTTCCTTAAAAAATAAGTTTCTCTACATTATATTTTTACAATCAATTTTAGGAAGAAATCCTTAAATTGTAGATTCGTAAATTGGATTCAATGGATACGTCTCAGGGATAGTTATTTCTTCTTTTTGTCGTGCGGTTAGTGACCTGTCTATTGCCACAGTTCAGGCCGTCAGTAGGCCAACGACAGGTCCTAACGACTGCTGTCGAAGCCGGGACCCGTCTCAAGTTCCGACGTAATGTCATTTTGTTAATGTTCTTACCTTGTCTTATGATTTACTGATGGTGTTTCAGAGCCATGGCGATGTGTGTGATGTACATGGTGGGCCGCGCGGGCGCAGCGCTCGGCTGCTACCTCCTTGGGCTCGCGCTCAGGTCGCACTGCACGCTGGCGTTCACTGTGCTCGGCGCTTTCTCTGCAGGTGAGAGGCTATAACTCTAAATATATGTAGCTTGTATGGCGCTACATCATCAGCAGCCCACTCTAGTCCACTGCTGGACACAGGGCTCTCCCAGGGCGCGCCATCGAGCTCGTTCTTCGGCTCTTCTTATCCGTCGTCGTCTATACCATACTCATGGCTTTTTTATAGGCAAGTTTCTAAAGAATTTTTGTATAAGCAGTTCGTCTTTCGTCAGTGGCCCCCGTCATCCACACACTACACCTTGGGTTCTATATAGCATGCGGCGACTCATTCTTCTTCTTCAGCACCTAGTGGTCCATAGGGCTGACCCTATGGATCACTAGGTGCTCCAGGATCTGAAGAATGAGTCGCCGCATGCTATTATCTCAGGACAATATTCTTCCACCGCGCCCTGTAGGTTGCCAGTTTAAGGAGGCGACCATTCAGTCGATGGTAAATGGTTACCGTTGCCATCGATATCATCAGCGCTAGCATCCAAATTCACTACGATTATAGCACTGGTCTCAAACCTTTTACCTGACCCTAGTCGAGTCTCGCGCCCTATAATAGTCATCTTACAGATGCTGGAGGGATAGGCCCCAACTTCCATTCCCTTCGCGGATCTGGCTGTTATATTTTCACTAATTTTACACCGTATCTCTTATTTTTAGGTTCTACCATACTACTGGCATTTTGGTCGCAACCGGAAAGAGTTCGGGAGGAAATGGAAAAGAAAGGTCTAACCTACTGAATATCTACTTAGATTTTTTTAAGAATTTTGTCTTCCTGCATGAGACTGAGTTACATTAAGTTTTAATGTATTACTTTTGTAAGCTTCAAACGAAAATAAAATATTTATTTAGTATTGTAGTGTTTTAAATACTCCATGTCGCTCAAATGGCGCTCCATTTTCTATTACCCCGCCCTACCCATTTCTGGCGACATTGAAAACTCTTTTCCATAAAATCTCCTTCGATAAAATAAATTCCGTGTTGCATGATTACTCATACTGGTCGCTATTTGTCAAAAAAAATAAAGCCTTTATCTTTCTTTTTCGCCAATGGCTTCGTAAAATATTTTTTATAATAATTATAGCCAGAATAGTAGATTATTAAAAAAATGCAGAAAGTTTTCATTAAAAAACATTTTGGTAAATTACTGGGATTTAGATTTTTTTATTGAATTAGCACCACATGCGAAGATTTGTCTCTTCGTGGTGCTAATTTGTAACAACGCCATCTATCCGAGACACGAAAACTATCATGTACAGAAAAGAATAATATTTAGGAAATACTTCCCAAATATTATTCTTCCACACAGGGAATCAAATTCAGTCAAAAAATAAAATAAAATAAACTTGTCAAGTACTTTTAGCATCAGCGACATCTAGTTAAATTAAGCACTACAACAGCTCTTATAACGCTTACCATCTCTAGTTCGTCAACAAATATCTTAGTACCGTTTCTGTACATGATAGTTTTCGTGTCTCGGATAGATGGCGTTGTTACAAATTAGCACCACGAAGAGACAAATCTTCGCATGTGGTGCTAATTCAATAAAAAATTCTAAATCCCAGTAATTTACCAAAATGTTTTTTAATGAAAACTTTCTGCATTTTTTTAATAATCTACTATTCTGGTTGTAATTATTATAAAAAATATTTTACGAAGCCATTGGCGAAAAAGAAAGATAAAGGCTTTATTTTTTTTGATTAAGGCTATATATTTTATATACAAATAGCTAAATAAGAATAAGAATAAGTTTATTCGTGCGGTTAGATAACAAAGTATTCATAGTTCATACACCAGTAGGAGCTTAAGCATATGTTATATTAAACTAAATAAAATTAGTGAGCAACAAGTTAGTTTACAATAAACGCTGACCTCCGAACTAGGAAGTTCCTGTATCTCGGAGGACAGATCTCTTCTGTGGCAAGTGCAAATGAACATGTAACAGACATGAGATAATATAAAACTGATAAAATTTGAAAGAAAGACAAATATTTTATTACTAATTTCTATTCGCTAAACATTTCCTATTTGGAGTCTTGTTTGACGAATTTTTTTCCCCGGTCAATCACTTCAGTCAGTCCTGTCCCCATCTATAATTTTAATAAAAAACCGATAGTTATAAAAGGGTGACAAAAGGGTTACTAAGGCGTCAGTGACAAAGCGTTGATCTCATTATTTAGCGATCAACTTTAATGTTGATCTGATTGTCAAGTTATTACAGGGGCGGTTGACGATAACCCGGTATAGTTGACACCTTGTTCGGTTGAGCGTTGTACCACAAAAAGTTGTCTAAAACTACCCTCTTACAACCACTGATTATCTCTAGATTCCACTTTCCACACAAACTGGTATTACGGATCAGGGCCCCAATTCGCGTAAATAACAACGTTTGTAGTTCTCTTTCTATCCAATTTCAATTTAGTTTTCGTTGCAATTCTATTTGGACACCAAATCGCGTTCTGCTGACGCATAACTCTAACACTGCCATCTCTCGAATTACTATCGATCGGGCAAAAGTACCCTGGGAGGAACTTATGTTCGATCGTTATATTTGACAGTTGAAGCGTTTTGTTACCGTTCAACTGCGATTCAGTTTTTTTAATTTTTTTTATTTAGTTTAGCGAACTTAACAGCTTTCTACTTAAAACTACACATTCGACAAATTAAAATTATTATTTTTTGTACCGAGGATAGAAGTAAATAAAAGGTGGAAGAAAAAAGACAACACTATGCAAATTAAAATAACCCCAGTGCAAATTATCTGTCGCGTTGCTTGTCTGTGAGGTTGAGTATATGTGAGTGTAGTGTGAGTGTTAGCGGAGTGTGGTATAGGCTCTGTGATCAGGAGATATGATGGTTAGTGGTTAATGGCTGCTGTGGCCGTCTAGTAGCGCTTGAGGAACACGCTTTATAAACTGAGTGCGCGTGAGGAAGACGGACGTCTTCCCATCCCATCACCGAATTTCTTGTCATAAGTAGTGACTATTCTGTGTAGGACAGAGTTCTGAGCGTAGTTGGTGTGAACACAACCAGCGTAGAAGGTCCGCGTGCGTCTCGTGCGAATATTATTAGCCCGAATACCCACCTGTCCGATCAACTCGGAGCAACTATAAACTAAACGTTTTATTAGAATGCACAAATACTTTTCTGTTCGATCGATCGTTGACTCGATCGGAACTTAACTGAAATTGGATCGTTAGTGGATAGTAGCATACGAAACACGTCATAACGATGCATTTTAGATTCTATTTAGTTACGTTGTATTTAGTGGAATCGATCTCCAGATGATTTTCCAAGCAAACTGTAAAATGACGACAATGTTAAATGTTATGGAAGTACTAAACCTAGAAATTGAAAAAGTACTCTGGTTTACGAAGTAAATGGAAATTGAAAATCATGTGGTCTAAAATCTAGCCAGCAATTGCTCTAGAGCACGGGTTCCCAAAGTGTGCGCCGTGGCTCCCCGGGGCACCGTGGAGAGTACACAGGGGCGCCGCGAGGCACTCCTATTTTTTCTTCTCTGGAAGCTAAACTAACTTACCTACTCGTATATGCAAAATTAAAAGATATTCATTATTGAAATTAAAATTGAAATTGAAATCGTTTATTTAGCGCTGTAAACACCAGAATACAGATTACAGAAGTATACAAAGTTTAATTACATGCAGCACAGAACAATAATAAGCAATTCGATTTATCTGCCAATTTTAATATAAATATTATATTATAAGGTTTAACAAAATGTTGATTTTATATCGTTATACACATAAAATATATGTAATGCTCTGCTGATATTCGAACTCGATCACCGCAGATAAACCTCTGGAGGGTTTTAGTAGGTGATCCATAAAATCTTTTTGTATGTTTTTTCTTTATATTAACCAATAAAAATGAAAATAAATATGTTGACTATAGCGCCGGCATGAAGGTAGGAACGCCCGCCTCTATGGAGAGCTAATATTTATCGTCGTCTGACCGTATGGTTGAAATTTGGTCAATGAAATGTCATTCGAAAATTTCGATGAGTCAGTCTTACCGCAAATGTTCCAGTGGTAACATCAACTGAGAGATGCTTCCCGACCCCCGCACCTCACCTCACCCACCCCCTCGACTGACGCGCTCGGTTCCGATACAAAATAACATTCATTACCTATCCATTAGGGGGAGACAATTTAGTTTTCATCGATGGGCGCGGGGATAAGATACCAAAACTGTAAGTGCGCCGCGAATTGAAAAGTTTGGGAACCTCTGCTCTAGAGGATAAATGGAAGGGACACGAGAATAGAGCCCTGAGGTACGCCTCGGGTCGTTTCAAAATTATAGCAGAGTTAAGTAATTAAAACTTCGTCATGATTTTTTTATTCTATAAGATGATGATGGTAAGTGGTCACATGGTTGTAAGTGGTCACCGTCGCCCATAAATATATCACCTCACTGTAATGTTATTAGAAGTTTTTCGTCACTGTTAACCTTGAGGAAACTTATAGATAGAGTACCCCGTGTCCGGTAATTACTCTCTGGGTTTCTTACCCTTCAAACGCAATGATAGCATTGCTGCTTTGCGGCAGAAATATAAAACGGTGGTACGTCCCAAGACTGCCTGCAAGACAGAGTTATAACACCTTCAAATGGTATTCTATAAAACAAAATTCACATAATCAAAAATCCATAAAAGCTCCGTTGCTCGAGTCTCAATTGTGATAAATATTTTATGACAAAATAATAGCGGCTAGATATCACCAGAGAAAAAACCGGTGTTATAAAAAAAGGCTCCAATTCCAGGCAGGTAGGCGAAGGCTCGGGTGATGTTAAACACACTCATACAACACAACACACACACACTGTTACTTTCTTCGTCCGTGCAGTCACTGAGGGGCAAGCTGAAAATCAGCGCTGTGGCTTGCCTCAGCATTATGCTGAGCTGGTGTACCCTTTTATGAAATTGAAATTGAAATGTTTATTTAGCACTGTAAACACTAGAATACAAGCAAGTACACAATACAGAAGTATACAAAGATTAATACATGCAGCATAAAACATCCGGTGCGCTATAGTGCCAAAAAGGGTACACCAGCTCAGCATAATGCTGAGGCAAGCCACAGCGCTGATTTGATTTGGCACTGTACCACACCGGATGTTCTGTGCGGCATGTATTAATCTTTGTATACTTCTGTATTGTGTTCTATATTCTGGTGTTTATAGTAAATAAACGTTTTCAATTTCAATTTCATGTTACGGAGGTTCTGGGTTCGAGGTTTGCCTTCGGATTAGTGACGGCGAAAAAAAGAGAGTTATTAGGAACAATAGGATGCTACAATTGGTATTGATCTCTTGTTTATTGACTCGGCTTATAGTTAAGTGTAAGTATTAATACAAATGGTAGTTAAGACGAGGTATTGCGCACACTAGCGCCGCCAATCGAAGAAAAAATCATATCAATTAATTAAAGCATTTAAAAAAATGTGTCTGGTATTAAGGTTCCATGAATGAAGGAATTTTTAAGAATAGTTTTGTATTCTTATATTGAAACAATAAGAAACAAAAAGTGAAACTGTCAAAAGTACTTTTGAAAAGCGAATGAAGAAATAAAAAAAAAATATTTTAATTAACGCAAGAAAAAAATCATACCAATTAATTAAAGCATATTAAAAAAAGTGTCTGGTATTAAGGTTCCACTAATAAAGAAGAATTTAAAAAAAAATCTTCATTAGTGGAAACTTTCAAACTTCAAAAGTACTTTTAACAGTTTCGGTTTTTGTTTCTTATTGTTTTAATATGAGAATAAGAATAATAGTTTATTTGTAGTAGTTTATTTTTAATAGTTTATAATACAAAACTATTTAAAAAAAAATCTTTTTCATTCGTGGAACCTTAATACCAGACACTTTTTTTAAAATGCCTTAGTTAAATGATATATATATTTTCGATTGGCGGCGGTAGTGTGCGCAATGCCTATACATTTGTTTATAAAAGTCATAATCAATACATATTTGCATAATTACATGAACCTCCATTCTCTATCTCTCTCTCTCTCTCTTCTCTCTCTCTCTCTCTCTCTCTCTTATTCTCCAAGAGGACGTTGTTGGAGAAATAATTTCGATTTCATGGAGAAGGGGTTTGTAATGAAATCGTGAGAATTAAAATTCCGAGTTTGAATGTAATTTGAGTATTTTCTCTGAACCTGAGTCTGAGGGTTCACGACTCAGGGATTCGTGATACTAGGATAATGAGAGCAGATGAGCAAAAGGGGCTCCTAATGGTAAGTGGTCACCGTCATCCATTTACCTACATCTCACTTCATATCACTGTAATGTTGTTGCTTCACGAATATTCGTTTTATTTACCTACCTATTTTCATGGGTTTTACCTTTTGTCATGGGTTTTACTTTATTTTTCCCCTTTTCTTTTTGTCTTCTATTTATACAGACAGACATATCCCATACATATATGGTCCTATTTAATTAGCGGCAAATATTTCTAGGGTGTCATCTATAGGTTATAACAACAGAGAAAAGGCAAAAAAAAATTATTTTTACTTATTAAATTTTTGATAAAAATGTTTGAAAATTCTACAAATGAATGAATTATTGCTATTCTAATACTGAAATAAGAAGTATGGATGAGTTTATGCCACTAAGGCGCAAAATAATTGGTTTATTTTTCGTTAGTATGGAATATTTTCATACAAGTAACAGGGTTATTTTTTCGTGTAAAGTGGTACAAATGACCAGCACATACCCCCCTCCAAATATTTGCTACTAATAAAAAAGATAATGTATGTCCGTCTATAACGGCTGGGCATCGGTTAAACTAATTAAAATTTCTCTACATACCAGGGGTGATCGCAATGACATTATGCCCCTTTCACCCCTGGCAAATAACCAGTGGCTTATTCTATACTCATGCTATAGGAAAATGTCGAACGCCGCATCATCGGCTTGGTGGAGAAAGGGTGATAATTATGTGCAAACTCTTTTTAGCACATAATATATTTAAAATCCATGTCATTCGGTGCCACTTTGCTTAGTTGACGTATTATTATTCGAAATAAAGGTCCTTTCTTTTTTCCTGTATTATTGTAACGTTTCCCAGGTCCAGTGGCCTATACGTGTGGGTGCCGGATATTCTGAACAATATTCTAAGCAACAATAGTAATGACAGCATCAGTATCTGTCAAATCATTCAAGAGAAACTCGAGAAGACTGAAAATATAAGTGTGAGTAGATCAGTACAGTCAATAGACTACCTAAAGTAAAAAAAAATCTCATTAATAAAATGAGACCTAAAGCCGAGCCTTGAGGCATCTCATATTACTGTCTATAAGCAACAGAACGGCCTGTGTGCCTGTTTGTCGTAGCTAATTTATTTTAAAAAAGTAGGTCTCTACCGAGGCTGACACAGTCAAACCATGTAGCCCAGGATGGCATGTAATTAAGTGTATTGTACTAAAGCCCCTTCACTTTAGCCAATTCCTGTAGTAGTAGTAATGGTTTTCTTAACTAAAATTAACGAGTGATGTAAGAATAGCCCACCACCACCCCTCGTAACGTAATATTACCCATGATAACTATCGCGGGGCAATATGGTTGACCTTGATGTTGGCGTGCTGACGTGTGGACGACCATACTTATTGCATGGGGACCAGAGGACACCCAATAAATATTTATTCCTTCAAGCATTTATCATACCACTGAATGATGCGTTCACAACTGTTTTCGGAAATATTTGTGGACCTAGGGTAGTGATTATGAAACGTATCGACATGCGACAGTCTAAATGACATTTTAATCCATCTCGTTCACTCACATAGACACGGGCGTGGTGTGAGCGTGACAACACATTCCGTAGCCATACGACTTTGCATGTCGAACGTATATCATCATAGGCCTGATACGTCTATTGCAGACGATTTAAGTAGCGTCGCGAAGGCATCGCTTTTCGTGGCTAAATAACCCTATTCGGGAGCGGCACACACGCCCGCACGCGCGGCAAGCGAGTGGTGCGCCGGGCAGATGAGTGATCTCTCGGTCTTTGTTTGCTCTCCTGGCCGCCAGTGCCTCGAACCACTTTCCATCGTGTTCCTGACAACCCTCCCGAATACGTTTCCTCCATGTATCTCTGTCATCCGCGAGCAGCCTCCAATCATCGTGACTGATTGCGAATGCAGTCATGACACGCTTAGCACAGTCTTTGAAACGCAGCAGGGGTCTACCGACATTACGTTTTGCGTGCGCCACTGCACCGAGCAAGACGCCTCGCGGCAAACGAGAGTGGTCCATGCGATGCACATTGCACATGCCCCAGCCACCGCAAACGTCGCTGTTGTAACAAGGCAGTAAAACTGGGCAGCTGTGCAATCACAAGAACCCTCTCGTTGGTTACTCTGTCCTCCCAGGAGATACCCAAGATGTTACGTAGACAGAGCATATGGAATGTGTTTAGTCGGCGCTCTTGCTTTGCATACGATGTCCAGGTTTCAGCTCCGTACAAGAGAATGCTCAAGATACACGTATATATACACATAGATATTTCCCAAGTATATACGTATCTCTGGGTTTACTTTGTAGAATTTATTGGTAGTTATTTAAATACAAACTAAACTAAGTAAGTAAGTAAGTAAGTAATACGTTTATTTCACACACAGCAATGACCGAAACAGTCAAGTAAGCCCAACTGTCACATTATGAGACACTGTGTGCAGCCGGCAATCAGATAGATTTCTGTGCTGGTTGGCTCCTGTACAGTGCCTAATCTACTCATACCTACCTCAAAATACTATTATATCTACTAACATAGTTTTTAAGTTAAAATTGTTACTAACATTTTTGGACTTTTTTGTCTGTTAATTAAATGAATTTAATTTAATTTAATTTAGCTCATGTTTCTTTGTTGCTTCGTAAATCAATCAATAGATTTTACGATTATTTTATTATTATAATTTATACGAATATAAATATACTATAATATTAGCATTACTTAATTTCATTAAATTATTCCGCTCCCTAATCGCTCTACATTGTTATAATATTTATCAATTCTCAAACAGATTAGAAATGGATTGTACCTAGTAATTATAATATTTATATACATATATTTGGTAATGTTGGCTCTTAAAGGTTCAAAATGCAGCTTATAAAACACGAGTGATTTTTACTTTACATTACCGCACTAGTGCTTTTTACTTTACTTTGTTTTTTAAATCTAAACAAAGAGTTTTTATGTTTAAAATATGTTTATGAAAGGTTTTTTTTTACCTCGCAAGTGTTTTGAAAATCGTATGAAACGCGGGAGCATAGGCATAATAAAGAGAGAACATAACGGACGATAATAAAAACAGAATCTTAATTAAAATTAAACTCGATATTCGGATTTGGGTCAAACAAAGTTATTGTGTGAAATTTTGAAGTCAGTATCTTATTCGGTTTAGGCGTTAGACCCGCCTGACGGACGGAGGAAGCGACAGCAAAAGGGCTCCGCTTTCCTAAAAAGGAGAGTCGGTTTCTGTATTATATTTAACTCTTTATTAAGTAAGTATCTAGTAAGTAAAAAGTTATGCGAAGGAGACGTAAGTAATGACGAGTTCTAGCTGGATACCAAAATTCAGCCATGGCGGAAACTGAAACTCGAAAGATTTTAAAATTCACTCTATGAGTTCGATTTCTGTGTTGAAACTCTACCTAATATCTACTTTACCATCCAACAATAAATTATATGTATTGTTGTCTACACATCACAACTATCCACTCTAGATTACAAACTTTTTTTACAAAAATGATCCCGCACGTGTTCCAGTGGACCACGTTTAGGAGTTCTGACCGTGACGTAACGGTCCAGCCATATGGTACCGCAGACTGCAACCCCGGGTTCGATTCTGGGCAAAACTGTTGTAAAGTTTTCACTTTCGTTCGGCCTTTTACCGTCATCGCGAACCAGGCCAGGCTCCAATGACTCCAACCTACTGCATTGAAACATGCCTACATTAATTCTGTTCTGTCTCTTTTTGGTGTCAGCGTGCAATACCGTTTATATGGTAATGGAGTAATGTTCACGTACCATGGCGCTTATTCGTTGTAAACACATTACTCACTCTCTAGCGATGATTATCTAAGCGCCATCTGATGCGACCTTCGAACCCAAAACCAGTATTCACGAAATATAATATAGAATAGTACGTACTTAGCCAATGTAGACACAAAAATACATTTCGGTTTTTTTATATTTCTATGGTTTCTGTCCGCTTCCGTTTCATATTCGCTGCAAAAAAGGCGTGAAATAAATTCTGGTCAGGCTTTTAAATGCGATTACGTACAAACGGATAAACGAATCAAACTTACAACACCGCTTTCCAGTGTTGCCATATCCTCAGTACCGAAAATCGCCCAAATTCACGATTGAAAGTAGCCTAAATCGCCTGATTTTTTAACCAAGTAACGCCTAATTTTTTACAGTTATTGACGGAAAATTGAATTTATTGATTGACAGATCCTACGGCAGTTAAAAGGTTGACAGCGCGCATACAGCCGACCAAAACTTTAGGAAGTAAAGCAGCCTAAAGTCGCCAAGAAAAGTCGCAAACCTCGATTTTTGGTCACAACTTCACCTCGGGAAATAGCCTAACTGGCGATATATCGCCCGATCTGGTAACACTGCCCCTTCCTCGGGAAGTCGGTCAGAGGTCAAAAAAAAGTAATGGCGCTTACTGGTTTATACTCATAAGCGCAAGAGCCCTTACACCGATAAGGCACGCAATAATTGACCAGATCGTGGGAACGAGGTGGGAACCCCGCCACCTGCCGTCCATCTTCACCATCGCCTTTCCCATAAGCCACGGGCACCCACCGTGACCTTACCCTTACTGCCCTCGGTGCTCTATGGTAATTTAATAGTAAGTTAATTATGTAGGAGGATTTAACAGCTGGATCCCAGGCTGGATCGTCAGGTTCAGCGTTCTATAAAACACGTGCAAACAGTAAGGAGCGAGCGTTTTGTGAGCGTCAGTAGCCACTGTGGCTAGGATACCGGACTCCCATGCGGGAGGTCCAGGTTCGAAACCATGAACTGCCATTTACCAACGAGAATTTCGTTTTTTTCAAAATCGAAATTGGAATTGTAAACGTTTATTTAGCACTGTAAACACCAGAATATAGCAAGTACACAATACAGAAGTGTAAAGACTTACGTACATTTACCGACTGCTCTAACGGTGAAGGAAAACATCCCGAGGAAACTTACACACTGAGATGACCAGTGTGTAAAATGGGGTAGACACAAAAGATCCTCAAGGGTCAAAGTGCCGCTGGGGTTATTCCCGGTTCCCTTTCATGAGATAAGAAGAAGTGACGATGAAGCTGAAGATGGAGCTCAGTTTATAAAGGACTAGTTCTTGATTGCAAGCTTATGGCTGCGTTTATAATTTTGAACAGTAACGGCACGTCACGGTTTAACAGGGAAGCGAAATGTATGGAACTGTATGAAGACGCTGTTATAATTCCGTCGACGGTATTACCGTTGCCGTGGCACACCTAGGCTCCTGTCAAATCGCCACGGCAAAGTTGAGAGTGAAGTGGTAGTGTGTGTCGAAAAATACGAAAAACTCATTGATACATGGCACTGCACGGTTTCGAACCCAGATCACCCCGCACGGGAGTCCGGCACTAGGCCACCGAGGCTCTTTTCATCGTCACTTACCATCAGATGAGATTGAGCTAACACGCGGAGTTCATTTTTAAATGAATAAAAAGCTTATCAGTATAGTCACAGAAAAAACAACTTGTCATCATTAGCAGAAAAGTATCATAAAAATTTAGGTAAAATTGTATCTCCTACCTAACTTTTTATAATCAGAATGTCTAAAATGCAAAACGACTTTAGAATAAACGCCTAAAATAAATTAAAGTACACTTTATTGCACAAATGGAAAACAACAAAAAGATAGAATAGGATATAGTGAAATACAATTTAAAAAAAATGTCTATTACTCCAATACACGTTTTGCGATTTATAATTCTAATTAATGTCTTCGCATTGTAGAACAGATTTTTGTATCCCCAATTGTTTGTTTAATGGTGTGTTGTAAAGTGTTGATAAGTGCTGGAATAACATCCCCCCTCCAATACGTAGCTGCACCGGAAAATATGCATTTAAAAACAGACTTCGCTCACACTTGCTTTCGGTGCAATTACTGTTGCCCTAGTCTGAATCTGTTCCCTTTATTCCCTTTATCTCCTTCTTAGCATTCCGTACTGTACCCCTTTAGTATATGTAATTATATTTATATATATGTGTGTTATATATATTGTAAGTAAGTATATATATTTATTTATTTACGATATTTATATATTTTTTATCATTTATGTGTCATGGTAAATGTAGGTATATATATTTTTAACTTATCAATACTACCTATCTTCAATTAAATTTATTTGTGTCGTATCTTCGTCCTCGTGGACGGGTCTTGGCCAGCCATCGGTCACGGTCCAACAGAATACCAGCGCTGGAGGCATTCTTGTCTGCAGCAATAAGCTGAGTTGAGGCCCTTTTCACAACAACAGCAGACCATCATACATGATTTAGATATGTTTACCATTGACTACATAATTATTTTATTATAATTATAACTGTTTCGGTCATTGCTGTGTGTGAAATAAACGTATTACTTACTTACTTGATCGAATAAAGATTTCCTATTCTATACTATTCTATTCTAAAGCTTCCTGACCTTCAACCGGCTTTCACAATCTCGAAATCGTAAAAAAACTCCCATTTCCCAATCCACTCTTTTCCCCACAGCAACCTGCCACATTTAAGGCTCACACTTAAGGCGCTGCACCGGGAACCGATCAAGGCTACCGTCATAAAGAGGCGGTAATCGATTGAACAAACATCCGCCGGAATCGCCGCCTTAACGCCATAAATCATCGATCAGTGATTGGATCGTGGATGGCAATGATTATGATTCAGAAAGTAACTTTAGGCATGGAAGTGGAGATGAGGTTTTAGGCTCCAAAATAATGTCCATTTCCCAAAATGATCAGCTCATTTGTTTAAGTTAATTACTCGTACCGAGACGGCTCTAACGATGAATGAATACATCCTGAGGAAACCTGCACACCGAGGTGCGTGAAATGGGGAAGGCAATGGCAAATCACTCCATTAAATCTGCCAAGAATGTAGAACTAATGTATTCCTTAAAACGACCACAACCCTCATCCCCAAGGAACACATCTGAGAAGAAGTAGAGATTGGCGATGCCCCAGTGTACGTGTATCTTTTGGTACATACTACTTCGCTGGCGCAGCGACCAGAAGTGGATTTGGGTCTTCGATATCAAAGAGCGCCATTGCTCTATCCTGCGCAGTCTCGCGCCAGTCATCCGCCTGAGCCTCAAGTAGATCCTTCTCCACTTCGTCGCGCTAGAACGGTATCTGGGACGTCCGTACTGGCGTCCCACATACGCTCTTTTTACAACATGATCCTTCCCTATCAAGCGAATTATCCGAGCCATCGTTTTGTTATTTTTATCTTTTAGTAAACTGTGATTTAACTAAGTTCGATTCCTACGCTATTTACTCTTTGACCCGGGCATCGCGCGCGCATCCCGGCTGCATTTCGCCAACCCAACCCAATTAAGCGACCCATAGCTTTCGGTGCTATATTGCGTCTGCCCACTTTTTAGTGCGATCCTCTGTTATATTGCCTATAATGAGTTTATTATTTGTAACTACTATACAGAAGGAAATTGGACTAAAGTCATTGTGTACAGCTTTTATTTTTGGAAGTTGAATGTAATCTAGCATCGGCTTAATGCAAGAAGTAGTTAACTAACATTGACCAAACTTTAGGACAAGCAACATCAAAGGTTTGTAACCAAATAATGGGATAGTGACTTCTTAGCATGCCATAACGAAACTGGATTTTAGACTAATAATGATTTTGACCCATTCAGAGCTCAACAAGGCGAATACAGCAGCGTATGTAACGCAGTTGGTTTCTTCTTAATGACTTCTTGCCGAGTTTCTTCTTAATGATAAATCCGAAATTCTAGGTTAGGTGTTATAAGTTTGATGTATATGTCTGTTTGCTGTGGCATCGCGTTTTTTAACAGAGCTTTTGTCGAGAGGGTTTTAGTTACCTACGTATATCTGATAAAAATTAGATAAGGGGTTTCCAAGATTTTGGAGTATCTTTGATTTGATGTTAGAATGGAGCATGTGGAACGGTTTATCTTCGGTTTAACTTTTAAGTTAGGTGGTTAGAGTTTGAGCTTAAATGTTTAGGACCATGTTGCCCTTCCCATATTTGGTAAAAGACAAGGTTTAAGACCAGGTTAAGGACATAGAAGTAAGATGATCTCCACAATGGTAAGCATGGGGTTTCTTAAATTTTTTATTGATGGTTTTGAGTCATGTGATATTAAATACTTACTTTTTAGGATTTTCCCTGGTCTGCCATCTACATTGGAGTACAGCAAGCGCAGAGTTTCTTTCATAACATATTCATTGTCCATTAAAATCGTGGATGTTTGTTCAATTACATTAGTTTAACTCAAAAATATTTGTTTTAACAGGTTCAGAATAGTTTTGTCGTTTATTTTTTGAAATAAGCGTTTACAACACTTTACATGCTTGTTATGTTCTTAGTTAAAATTTCAAAAATTAATCCTACAAACTCCATTAACCCTTGGACGAACCTCAGCCGAGGATGCCCTAACAACTTAATATTATTAACCCTTAAAATGAACTCTTAGGCGCCAAACAAGCTTTTTTGTTGAAACAAAACTTTTTCACGCCCCCTTGTTGGTTTTACAATATTACTTAATCTGTGCTTCGTTTGAAAAAAATAAAAAAATGGCGCCGCGTTCTTTTTTACGACCACCATTTTGGATCAAAACTATTTTATTGGAGTTTTATTACAATAAAAACGACTGCTGTATCGATAATCATAAGGTTTTCATAGAACGCAGTAATAAACTTAAAAATCTTTTTTCAAAGATCATGGAGTATCAGATCTCTGGAACGTTACGTTAACAATTAGGTGGTTTTAGTTTGAGTTCAAATGTTTAGGGCCATGGAGGGCTTCCCACGTCTGAAAACTTGAGAACCTGGTGATGTCCTAGACAAAGTGAGGGGATCTCCACAATTTATAGTCGGGTATTTCTTAAATTTTTATTTTAGAGCAATAAAAAAAGTTAAAAAAAATTAGAGTAATTATGCAGTAGAGTTTCCCGGGGGAACCCGACGACGTTTACCCGGGGTACAGTCGACCACAAGCAACACCATACCATCTGTCAAAAACCTACGATTAAATCTCAACCTTATGCCTGTGCAATATGATACATTTCAGATTCTAAAATTTTGACGTTTTGGCTAGGTTTACCTGTGATCGACTGTACAGCAAAGCCTATATCCCTAGCACTAAAGAACCTACAGCCTAGTAAACATCCAAATTGATTCAGGGTTCAAATAAAGTATTTTAATTTGATTTGATTTTGGATTCCTAGTATAAGCCATGGTGTATAAGTAGGTAGGTAAGTAAATTATATCTTCTAAAAACTTTAAAAATTACTAGACCTAAAAATTAGATTTGTTCCGGATTGTTCCGAAACATTCGTGCCAAAGGTGACAAAATTCTTAACTCATGTTGCTTTTTAAAGGATTCCTGATTGGTTCCAAAACTCTTAGTGAGATAACAATCATGCCATGCTATCACCCTCCCACACACTCAGTACCTCACATACACTCTAATATCCTCATTCATACAAACAAACACATTCATACATTCACTGTTGCTTTCTTCGTCCGTGCAGTCACTGAGGGTCAGCTGAAAATCAGCGCTGTGTCTTCCCTCAGCATTATGCTGAGCTGGTGTACCCTTTTTGGTACTGTACCGCACCGGATGTTTTATGCTGAATGTATTCATCTTTGTATACTTCTGTATTGTGTTCTATATTCTGGTGTTTACAGTGCTAAATAAACGTTTTCAATTACAATTTCACTGCAGGAGTTCACAGGAGTTTACTACCATTGTAAATATTGACAACCGAAGCTAAGAAAAAAACAGCCGAAAGATATAAACAAACAAAAACTGACCATAATTCATTATTACGGCAAAAGGAGATTGGGAACCGCCAAGTTGTAACGTTGTAACCCAAAAATGTCTATAATCGGGAATCGAACCCGCGCCGGTCGCACCCAGTAATCAGTTTAATCACCTTGTTTGCCCTAAACCAAATTGTGCACGGAATATTATTAGAAAAGTTTGAAAAAAAATATTGGTGTAAGCTTTGCTTTGAAAACGTTAAAAGCTTTCATGTTTGTTTATCATTTTGTAGGGTATACTCATCTTCTTCAGGACCTGGAACACCTAGTGGTCCATAGGTAGGGCTGAGACAATATTTAAAACATTTAATTCTTTACTTTCCGAAGTTTTTATGGATTTTAAGCTTTGCCTATGTACTTAATCGATTCACGGAAAAAGGTAAGAGCATTTGGATATGTCGGTTTAACCTAAAATTACCTAATTGCATTACAAGAAAAAAACCCGTTAAAGTGCGAGTCGGTCTCGCGCACAGAGGGGTCCGTTTTCAAAAGAAATAATATTTTCCGTTATGAAAAAATTAATTAATTATTTATTTTATCAAAACTTTTAAATTTTCGAAACTTAGTTTTATTTTTCCTGTAAAATATAGCAGATTATCTACGACTCCGATTTATTTCAGATTTTTAGGATTGCAAACTTCAGACATAAGGGCGGAGAACGGTCATTTATCGAACATTTTTTGTCCATAAATCAAAAACTATAGCACATGAGATAAAATAAAAAATGTTCTAGTAATGTGCAAAAAAATCCCTTTCATATTATACCCCACTTTCAGATTTCGACATTCGGATAGATAGAGCGGGCAAACAAGTCCTACAACTGTGCCAAATTTCAAGTCGATAGTTTCAGTTTTTCCTGAGAAAAGCAGCTGTGACATACAGACAGTCACACGGACGGACACCGAAGTCTCACCATAAGTGTTCCTTTTTTTTTTCCGGTACGGAACCCTAAGAATCAAAATGCACCGTCATAAAACCAACCGAAAACTATCATCTTTGCAATATTATTGGTTATTAAAACCAATATTTGTTATAATAACCGCGCTTCCTAAGACCCTAATTTAAGTTTTTTTTACATATCTATGACAAACAGTATTTGTTTAATTAGGTGTGATAATTATCTACGCAAATATGAATTTCGTATTACATAAATTGCAAAAATAAAACTAAAAATCTGAAGAATAAAGTTTAAAATCCACAATCATCGAAAACCTGCTTTTGCAGTATCTATTTTAGCAAATTACTCGACAACGTCCTTATAGACAAATTAATAAGGCTCATTCAAATAAACCAAAGACAAAATATTGTTGTAAAGGAATACTCTTGCGGTTTGCGACAAAGACATTTTTTTCTTTTTTTTTTACTAGGATCTCGTGCGGTGGCCGGCGCCTGCTCAATGACTTGCAAATCCCATTTGTTTGCCCATGCGCAGCTATTTGTCAAATTTGCGGTTTCTATTGTATATTTTTTTAAGCTTGTTAATACTTTGTTAATACTTGCGGTTGTTGGTACTTGGTGAAACTTGTAGTACATGATTAGACTTCATTAATATACTGTTTCACGGTATTTTTATTGTATTTAAAAAAGGTATTAGTGTATTATAAACAAATACCTGAAGATGTGTAAACGAAACCGGTCGTAATTAATAAAATACAATATAAATACAGTGAAACAGTATACCTATTATTTAAGTCTAATCATGTATTAAAACTTGGTTTGGCTGATCTACAATCATCATCAACAGCCTACTCTAGTCCACTGCTGGACATAGGCCTCTTCCAGGGCGCGCCATTGAGCCCGATCTTCGGCTCTTCTCATCCAGTCGCTGCCAGCCACCTTGCGCAGATCGTCGCTCCATCTAGCAGGGGGGCGTCCCACAATACGGTTGCCAAACGCGGTCTCCACTCCAGAACTCGTCTACAATCGTCGCGGTCTAATCTAGAATCTCTACCCCGATTTCAGTCTACCTGTATTATCAGTTATTAATTGATTGATTTTTTTATTTTATTGGTTGTTAATCGTCAGTATTCTATGAAGGCACTCTGCTTCATTTTTCGTCTTCTTTTGTCAGCTTCAGTCTTCCTTCTATCTTTTGCTTCAAAGGTACAATAGTTGATTACGGAAAAGAGGAAGCTTATGCCCTGCATTGGGCGGATACGAACTGTAAAATTTAATGATGATAAATAAATCTAGCTGGATTTATCCGAGCTTATTCTTTTTCATTTATCTCTGCTACGCACGTTTCTTCATATTGTTTTCCTGGACAAACGAAAACTCGGATACCTCGTATATGGTGTCCGATGTCCTTCTCATAATCTGCTACTTATATCAGCGTTCCAACATTTGTAATACTGGTCTCAGCAGATGTAATTATTACAATTAAAATATCATAATTATCGTCATAAAGATGTGTATTATCAGATAATTTGCCTTGCCTCTCTCTTCCATAACTGGCCTTGAACAAAAAAGGAACATCCATACAAAAAGCCTTTTTTTTCAAGTCCAGGCCCTTTATCCTGGCATTGCGTGATCTTTTCTTTGAGAGGAAACCCAATAAGTGGGGCCTTCTTTTCATTTAATACAATATTTTTATTATACGTTATCGGTGGCAAGGTTAACTGTACCGTTTGCTTATACCGCAGAATTTTTTAAGGTCACTCTTTTTTTTTCAATTTCTTTTAATACTGGAACCAAATCCAAAATTGGTTGTAAACTTAAGTTATAAGTAAATTCTTGGCAAAAGTTACCTTTGTATATATTCGCAACAGAACACTAGTTTAGTGATTGTATTCAAACTTCAATATGTGACTTTAAAAAGGTAAAAAATTGCAACTTCCTGTTCGACCTTAACTACCTATAGTGGAACACATTTTTCTATATTTAATTCTAAAATAATTACTTCTGTCGCCTCTATAAGGTAGGTGTGTGGTGTTCAGCTTCTTGTGCTTCAACAAAGTTCTAGAAATCAAAACTTTCTGATTCCTTACAAGCGAAATTACCAGCCGCTCTAAACATTGTGAGGAACAGTTTATAATATTAAGTATCTTTTATATTTTGTTTGATTTTAGGCAAACAAGTATGGGCGCAAAACATTGGCTTTTTGATTTGCTTAAATTACTATTCCTGTAGTTAAGTCCAATTCCTATTATATTTTTAATGGAAAATTTACTTTAATTACAGTCAAACCTGGGTAAGTGAGAACTGGATAAGTGAGAAAACTCTATAAGTAAGAGTAATAGCCAGGACCCATCATTTTAAGCTCCCAAAACCTCTATTAGCGAGAAACAGAAACCTCTGTAAGAGAGAGTCGTTTTTCCCTCATGGACCTCCGTAAGTGAGACTGCTACTTATCTTTACCTCTATAAGCGACAGTCGAGCTTTATTTATTTATTATATTTAGGAGGAACTAGAGCTACAATAAAAATACATACATACATAAAAGATACACACATACAGTAACAAATGACAAAACAAAATACAAATTTAACATCTGCTATTTTATGACTCATTCTTAACTTTCGTGGAACTTCCTACCATTGTTTTTGTATTGTAGTGACTTGTTATTGCTGCGTACCTCTATAAGAGAGAAACGCTACCCATGTACCTGCATTAGCGAGAAACTCGGGTTTGTGAGAAACCTCTATAAGCGAGAATGAGATTGTGCTCCCTTGAACTCTCGCTTATCCAGGTTTGACTGTATTCAAAAATATCCGTAGCTCCCGTCCCGTGCCAGTTACAATCAAGTTTTTATCTCAATTTGATACAATCACGTGTTGATTTACAATTTCAGCAACTGTTCTAACCTTTTAGTCTTTCGTTTAACTTTGTTCTTCTTTCAAGTTTGCTTGCATTTTGTATGGGAAATATTTAGCATCAAAAACGTTAACGTAACGCGTATTTCCATGTTCAGTTTTAAGAGGTGTGAATTATAGCTTAGGGCTAATATCAACACTTTCGTTTTTAACAAAAACTTAATCGAGAATCAAAGACTGTTTCGTGTTATTATAATAATTGATGATCAAACAAATTCTTGTTTCGTGTGGGTTTGATTTAAGTTGAATCAAAAAAGTTATACTTTGTTGGATAGGGTAATGCCTCCAAGCAAGTGATATTTATTGATTTTTTGTAAAGAAACAATAGATTCTTCTTAAAAAAATATTCAGCTTGATCGGACATTGAAATGGGCTGACGATGAATTATGTTGGACAGCTTTAGTTAGAAGAGAACTCCAAATTAGGTTTGAGACAGTCTGCAAGTATAGGAAAACAGAAGATGGATTACAAATAGCACTGTTAAAGTAGACTATTAATTTCCATTACAAAACTGGGGTCGCTTAACTGATTTGATAGTCTACCTATTAAAAATGTCTTTGTGAAAATTATTGAAGATATCAAAAACATTAATAATAGTACTCTGTGATACATTACTTACTCATCATAATAAAGAAACACATTTTAACAGGAAACCAAGGTAATAGTACATTATGATATAAGTGCGGTAAGTTGAAAATTACAGCCGAGGCGATATTGCTAGCCCGAGCCGTAGGCGAGGGCTATAAGGAAGCAGAGGCTGTAATTTTCAAAGCGCACGTATGTCATACGACGTTTTATAACATATTTACGAGGAAATAAATAAAACTTTGACTTTCTTAAACGAATAAATCTTTAATTACTTGTTAAAGCAGTTATAGAAATTTGAACAATTTTTAAAAGTGATTGTTACGTTGCCAGTTGCTTTTTAGCATTGAATAGTAGCACCACAATGAGCTTGACTTATATTTTTGAGAAAGTTCCATGAAATATGCTAAAAACACATTTTCTGAAAATGAATTTGCATCTTTGCTTGTTTTCCATATGATGAAATTTTGATACGCTTGTAAGTATCTATCGGTCGATTTTTCAGGCAAGAGGCTTAGAGTAGCCTTTTTCGCTGCGTTTAAGACTTGTGGCGGTGTCAAATTAATAAATTCATCACTACTTGACGACATTTTCAAATAAAAACAATACAGCGAAAAGAAAAAGCGCGCGGAATAATTTTACTTGTCCACAAATTAGCGATGCGCGCGCATCAACTTTTTTTAGGTAAAGGTACAAAAACAGCCAGTATTACTAATAAAGTAAATTAATATTTTTGTGTTTTTGTTACAGATAAATGGTTGTAATTTATTGTCAAAATTAATTAAATTAAAGAATTAAATCTTTATTTATTATATTTTATCTCCCAAAGTTAATTTTATTCATAAAATATTGACCACTTTTTTAACATAAAAACTCTTTGCTAAGATTTTAAAAAGTATCGTTCATTTTTAGACGGAGCATCTTAAAAAACCGTACATGTTACTTTATTTAAAAAAACTCGTGCGTTTCACATTACTATAACGCACAAGTGCGTAATGAGATACATTACGATATTGAAATTGGTGTAATTACAGCCACTTTACGAGCAAATATGTTATAAAAGAATTAATAATATAATATAATAATAAGCGTTAAGCGAATGTAAGAGATTTTACCCCATACTCGAATCTTTTACTTTTACGATTTAATGGGGTGGTTATTTCAGTGTGAAGGTTTCCTCACGATATTTCCCTCACACAAGCGTTTATCAACAAACACTTATTTGCAGGTTGGAAAATTCATTTTATATAGATTTTGTACGGTAATTTAGTAAATACAAGTTCTGTCATAATTTGGGAATCAATTAATTTTTTCAGATGTTTTAATTTTTTATTTATTTATGTACTAAATACTATCCCAATATCGAATGTCAGGTTTCTATGTCAGCTGGAAGTGCCTTAGATTTTTGATGATCGGTCAGTCAGTGAGTGACAAAATAACGAAACTTTATATTTTTTATCTCGCGAACTATAAAAGATAGAAGCTTGAAAATTTGAGGTTTAGCTAAAAAAAACAGCTTTCTGGCCATGACCAAATGAACAGACAAAGATAGAGGGTCAAAAGTGCTCTTAATTGGTTCGGCAATAGGTGGTACGGCAGTGTGCACGCTCTTTTGGCTCGACTTGGCGGGGTCACTACCGTACCCCAGATAATATTGACTTGATGTGGAGTAACTGGCCCAAAATGCAAAAACCATAACACTTTCGTAATCACAGTATTCATACAACCAGCTCCCATTTGCGTGGGGTTTATGCAACCCCATTCAATACCCGTAAACCATTACTTAACCTTAAACTCTTTAGTTTCTTTATGATTCAATGGACTTCAAATTAGTTTAAACGCACTCATTGTGCCCTTTAGAATCCAACAGACTGGACCTTGCTGTATACAAAAGACAAGAATATATTTTGCTGATATAGAAATGTTTCCTCCTCAAATTTAAGTCTTAAATATTCGCTTCTAAAGAACACTGGTAGATGTTTAAAGAAGCCATGAAAAATGTCACTTTAAAAAAATCATTTTGTGTTGAAATATGACTATTAAAGCTTCAAAAGCTATTGGAATGAAACGGTAACTTTGCCAGTGGAATCGTGAGTTCGAAGTCCTACTTCTTAAGTATGTAACAGGTGTGATAAAAGACTTGTCATTGTCACATTGTATGAACATTCACGGTCAGAAGGGAATATCTTCAGGCACCATGTAACGACATGTTTTTTCTGATTACAATGTTGTTTTGATCAACATATTCTGAGAGCGGAATATTGATCAAAAGAACATTGTAATAAGAAAAGATGAAGCCTTGAAGATACATTATATTTATCGGAGTAGGGACTACGAATAAAACAATTGCTCTACTAAGAAATCGTATCTGTGTTATTATATGTGAGACTCCAAGGTCTTGTCTATCCATAAAGGAAAGAACGCGTGCCAGTCCCCTAGGGGAGGGAGACTATTTTTCCTTTCATCCAAGACTCTGTGCAAGCTTTTCGATTCCTAGAAGTGATCAAATGTTGTCCACTGTACTTCAGGTTGTAATGCAGATAATCAAAGAAAGTTAACAATAGAATGGCTCGTGGTCATCAGTTGACATGGTTGCAGCCGGTCTATAACTGCAGCCAATTGTGCAATTTGTCGAGAACGTCATGTGGGCACTGCATCGCGATTGCATTTTTGAAACGGTACTAGAAAACCGTGACTAATAATGTGCACTTTTAAGAATGCGGATGTTATGATGTAGGTGCTTCGTTTTGAAGAAAATAGAGCAGTATTATGAATTAATGTATGTCGTTATTTAGAAGTTGCTTGCTTGCTTATCGTATGGTTAGTGGCCAACCTTTTTGACAGAGTTGTTCAGGCCGCCCGTAGGCATCTGACATGGCTTAACGACTGCTGTCGAACGTCAACAACCGGGACCGACTGCTTAACGTGCTTTCCGAGCCACGGAGGAGCTCAGATAAAATATGCCATTAGCGGTCACCCATCCTCGTACCAAACGCGCCAACGTTGCTTAACCTGCACGATTACTTTCGGACCGTGCTCGCAACTAGGCTACAAGCTCCAAGCTTATTTAGAAGTGCTAAATTCACGAGGAAGTGGTTATTTAGAATTTGTTTGTTCGAAATTTGCTTCAAATTTGAAAAGAGCAGTCGATTAAAGATTTCTATCCAATTACAATTTAGTTTTCGTTCCAATTCTATTTGGACACCAAATCGCATTCTGCTGACGCATAACTCTACCACTGCCACCTTTCGATTTACTATCGAACGGGCTAAAGTACCTCGGGAGGAACTTGTGTTCGATCGTTATATTTGACAGTTGAAGCGTTTTGTTACCGTTCAACTACGATTCAGTATAAACTGAACGTTTTATTAGAATGCACAAATACGTTACTGTTCGATCGATCGTTGACTTAACCAAAATTGGATCGTTTGTGGATAGTAGCATACGATACACGTCATAACGATGCAGTTTAGATTCTATTTAGTTACGTTGTATTTAGTGGAATTGATCTCCTGGTAATCTACACTTAGATATGGATCCCCCATGAGGACCAGCGCCTGTATTCACTTCCTACCGCGATCATCGGTTAATCATTGCCCACCTCTAGTACCGATCGTGAAATAGTAGTCATTTCTGTTCATCTTTCTGGGCAGAAGCATAAACAGAAGTAGGCTGACTTGAACACCACTGTAGCGCAATTGGATAACGCCCCGGCTACGGTGTTGGTTTCATTCAATCCATGTATTTCCCTACTTATATCAAACATATTAAACCATCATCATCATCAGCATGTTAATATCCCCACTGTTGGGGACAGGCCTCCCCTTTCACAAGGGGGTTATGGGCCATGATCCACCGAGCGGGCCCAGTGCTGATTAGGTTTCCTCACGATGTTTTCCTTCACCGTTAGAGCAGTCGGTAAATGTACAATAAGACTTCGAAAAAATCCGAAAAATTGGTACATGGCATGGTTTCGAACCCGGACCTCCACAGCTCCGGGATGGGAGCCTAGAGTCCTAGCCACTGGGCCACCGACGCTCTAACATATTAAATATTGAGGTCAAATTATAGATCTTGATATTATATTATAGAAGGGAAGACAGCCGTAAAAATATGAATCCCAAAAAAGTCAATAAAATTGCTAATATTTCCGTAAAACACCACCCAAGATGCTCTATTATTGGAAAAAAACTCCAAAGGCGCCAAATCTAACAGCTTCCACCTCGCCGCCCTGTAATTTAGCTAAACTGTACATTTGTCTCACTAAAAACTATAGTTATTTGTCATTTGAAACGAAATCTAAGTCAATATGGTGGTGACTTCCGTTTCGGTATGGTGGTGATTTCCCATCTAGTATGTCACATCCACTTGTGTGGTATTAGATATAGGCGTCAAATTTAAGTTTAATGATAACTTTCCATTCAAAGCTACAATAAATGAAAAATGATTTTTTTTTACTTATACAGGACACAAAAAAAGGACCTCCGACTTACAAACTAGGTCGAAAACCTGTATCTTGTAAATCGGGATTCCGTCGCACTTTCTGTGCAAGCAAATTACAAATTATATTCTAAACCTAAAAGGAATTTGGAAAATCTAATCATAAAGGAATTTAGTAAAGATAATGGTAAGAGTGAGTATGGGTGGGGGGGTGTTAGGTTGTGTGGGAGTGTGTAATGATGTAAGTGTGCATCTGTAGTGTAGGGTGTGAATAACAATAAAATCTGTTATTTTAGATGTATTGGCATTGTCTATAAATGCAGATCGCAGATGCAGATTGACCGTCGGTGGCGTCGTGGCTAGGACGTCGGACTCCCATGCGGGAGGTCCGAGTTCGTAACCATGCAATGTCATGTACTAATGAGTTTTTCGGTTTATTTTCGAAGGACTTACGTACATTTACCGATTGCTCTAACGGTGAAGGAAAACATCGTGAGGAAACCTGCACACTGAGATAACCAGTGTGCGAAATGGGGAAGGCAATGGCAAACCACCCCATTAAATCTGCCACGAGAGTCGTTCTATGTGATAAATTCTTTAGAATGATCACGAGCCTCAGCAATGAGGAATACGACTTAGAAGAAAAATATGCAGATAAAACTGAAAATTTTTAGTTACTTTTTTGTATGATTGTCGATTACCAGTATCTAGATATGGAATAAATATCAAGTCTTTTTTTTTTATTGTACCTATACGGAGAGCAGGCGAGCTAACTGATGGTAAGTGTTTCCATCGCCCTTAGACATCTTACTCCACCCCACTATAATGTTACTAAGTTGGAGTACCTCATGTTCCGATAATTACGCTGGTTCTCTTACCCTTCAAACCGAAACACAGCAATGTACCACTCCAGGCTGATCTGCTGAGGTCCGATGTAGTCTCGGGCGAAGAATAGAGCCATGGTAACTCCTGCCTGTCGTAAGAGGCGACGAAAAGGAGGGATCAGGGTCGCGAGCGGTCAAGGTGGGGGCTTTGGACGTCCATTGACTGACGATCCTGAGGAAGGCAGCGACGTGCTATGACCGCACGCTGCTGTGACGGGAGGAACCGGGAGGTAGAATGTACACCTCCCAGGAAGAGCCCAAGGCAAATGCTAGGACGGTGTGCGTTCCTCTGGAGATCCCGGAGCCCTCCGATGTGCACGAGGCCGGCCATCGAGGGGGTTTTAGTGAGTAAAAATCTCACACAACCCAGTCTCTCCCCCATGAGGCTGGGTATCTTTCGAAGATTTCCGCCCAGTAAAGACAGAAAAAAGGCTGATCTGCTACCTTGTTTTTCATATTTTTATTAAAAGCCACAGTTAATTTATAAGCCTACAAGGATTCATCTTCAAAGTCATTATTCCTCAGGGCAGGCAGGGCAGGGCTCAGGGTCGTGATCATTCTAAGGAATTAATCACATAGAACGACTCTCGTGGCAGATTTAATGAGGTGGTTTGCCATTGCCTACCCCATTTTACACACTGGTTATCTCAGTGTGCAGGTTTCCTCACGATGTTTTCCTTCACCGTCAGAGCAGTCGGTAAATGTACACGTAAATCTTTCGAAAAAACCGAAAAACTCATTGGTACATGGCGTTGCCTGTTTCGAACTCGGACCTTCCCGCACGGGAGTCCGACGTCCTAACCACGACGCTACCGACGCTCAAGGGTTACCTAATAATAAAAGTAATACCTTTGTAGACATCTTAGAATCACCCCTTCTCCCAATCCCAAAAAATATATCGCTAGATATATCGCTAACGTCTTCATTCACTATTAAAACTATAATCGTTAAAATAATACCACTATCATTGGCAACCCATTTCCTTCTAAGAAATCATTTTGATTGATCTCCCTCCACTCCACCTGATCCCCAATAAATAACATCCTGATATGATTATAAATATTCATGGAACAGCGCCGCGCGGATTTGGCCCTACGTTCATTGTTATCCAACGAGCTTATAATATGAAGTATGGAGCTATAACGGAAGCCTAATAATGGCACTCACCAAACTCAGTGCAAAGGGCGGAGTTACTAAATCACAATACATAATTATTATTTGTTGATTGCGATTGGTGCGAAATATGAATGTCGTGATTATTATTATTATTATTTATTGAAAATGTACATAATTATATTAAAATTTTACATGAACAGTGTAACAAAAACCAATCTAGGTTTGTTCAGTACACTGACAGACCGACGACGGCCGCAGCTTTACAATTTTCCCGTAGACATTATAACTTATTGTCATCAAATTAGCTCGCCGATGCGCCATGGACGGGAGAATAACATACCTAACCTACCTACGTCTACATTTACGTTATTCGTTCTATACTTAATTTATAGAATGGTCGATTCGTCATACAGTGCACGAGTCAGCAGCCATGACGTTTATCAAAATCATAAAATGAGGTCATCAACATCCTCAAATCTTCCTGTAACTTATAGGTGCTTCTCTTTTCTTCCCAGGCTATTAAGTGACAAGAATACGAAATAGTGATACTTACTCATTTAAACTGTACACTAATATCTACTTGTTCACGAATAAATGATTGATTGATTCATTCACAGTTTTGATCAAAGCTGAAATTTTCCTCTGTTCCTGGTTTTAAACACAAAACCGGGATACATTTTCGAGTGAGTCCGGGAATTTGAACGGACAAATTTTTTGAAACCAATCGGTGGAACCGTTTGTTGTTAGTTTCTTCTATCTACACGTTACGCTTCCTTGACTTTAAGAACTCGTTGCCCTTCGTTCATTGTGTTATCACAACATGTTACGGAATTATGTTAATTAAGTTAATGTTAATATTGATTTAACATGCCCTCTGATTGTTTTCAGCCCACACACTGCGCTGAATTAAGTTTTTAACTTAGGCTAAGCTTAATAGCCTTGAAATTTTAGAAGTTACAACTCTATTAAGTTACAGTTCTTGGAAATATCTTTCTAATTCGTTGCCTTCATCTTCAGCCTCATCGTCACTTAATTAAGACGAGGTCTATAAAGGCCTGTTGAAATTGAAAAATTGAAATTGAATTCGTTTATTTAGCACTGTAAACACCAGAATATAGAACACAATACAGATGTATACACAATACAGATGGTACAGTGCCAAAAAGGGTACACCAGCTCAGCATAATGCTGAGGCAAGCCACAGCGCTGATTTTCAGCTGGCCCCTCAGTGACTGCACGGACGAAGAAAGCAACAGTGTGTGCGCGTTGTGATGTATGAATGTGTTTGTATTTATGAATATTAGTGTGTATGTGAGGTACTGAGTGTGTGGGAGGGTGAGGTGAGAGTGAGGGTGTTTTCTGTTAGCTACTAGAAAATGTTCTGTGGGATTTGGATGCTGTATTTTTTGACTATATGATCTGGAATTGAACCAGCGCAAAAACACAATTAGGGAAAGAAGATTCTTAGTCGTATTCCTCATTAATAATTCTACGGAAATAACCACATGAAACACACCTACCTTTTTCCACCAAAATTACTCCACCAGAAGGTTTTCTGGAAGAGATCGCTTTTAGCGATAAGACCGCCTTGATTGTATTAATCGTTTTGTACGCATTGTATCACACTAATTTTGTGCAAGAGTATTCATTCATTCATTCATTCATTCAATCACATGAAACAGAATACAAATACAATACAAATATACTTTATTGCACACCCGGGACAAAAATAAAACATACAACATAAAGAGAGGTACAATGTGTAAAAGACGGCCTTATCGCTTTAATATCTTCCAGGAAATCTTCAGGTGATGGAAAAATTATATGATACATAATATACGGGTGCAAAAGGCGTATGAAATTGATACTACCCTCAAATAAATAAATAACAATAATAAAGAATGCAAACCCTCGCAAGCTGCAATGCAGTAGTAATAATATTACGTAAATACTATAATATATACAGAAATATAATACTTAATATATAATCCAAAAAAATAACACACATCATATGCTAAAATTAAACTCCATAGAAAACAAACAACATTCTTTGCAAATTTTAGGTTTGCCATTGCATTCCCAATTTCACTTTAACAGGTTTCCTCACTGTTTTCCTTCACCTTTCATATAGTCAGTAAATTTACACGATCTCCTGACGGTAAGTGGTCACCGTCGCCCATAGAAATCTCACTCACATCTCACCTCTATTCCAATTCCAAAAAGTCCTTCAGTTTCTAATTTCCAAAAAAAAAGAATTAAAGACGTCAATCGGATGTGAACCCGGAACGAATCCGCATCTCCGTTACTTTAACGGTATCAACCCTTCCCTTGCCAACCGTATCCTGTTACTGGAGTTTTTTAGTTTTTTTTGTGCGGACAATTTTTACAGTCAACTTGATCGGATGTCCCGTTACGCCGTGGATTTACACTATTAGAGCCTATGCACTTAGGGGTAACAAAATACTTAAAAAAATATTTAAAAAAGAATTGAAATTATAAAAAAACATTATTTGCTGAAAAAATAGGGAAGAATTATTATTATTATTGACAATCCCCTTTACAGCAGATTTATTAATTTTATTATTTATTAATTTAGATAAATGACAAAGCCCCTTTACAGCTGTTTCAATCTTATTATTATTTATTAATGAGCAGGCAGCATTAAGCTGATGCGCCCATATCTAAGCTGGTGTATTGTTCATTTACTTATAGCACTTAGTCATTGTTCATAGTTAATTAAGTCCACCACTATTTATGCACTGTTAAAAAACCTATCTAGTCTATTTTTGAAACTGTTGACTGAAGATGCATCCACGACTTCTTGCGGTAGCTTGTTCCATATTCTCACGACTCAATCTTAATATTTTAGCTAAATTTTTAATTGTAAATCGGCTGGTCTGTTCGCTCGTGTCCAGTTATGTTTATAGTTAACATGAATTGTGTTTGAATTTTAAATTTATTGTTAAAGCATGATGTAACCAAGAGTTCCTGGTGTCCCGGTGGTGTTAATAAATGAGTATGAGTATGAGTATGAGTATGAATAGTTTATTTGTAATTTATTACAATTTGATTTTTACAAAAATAATGGATGTGACATTGTTTTAACAAATTAATAGCGGTATGAATGTTCAGATCTATCTGTAACTATCCTGGGCAAGTACCACCCTTTCTGCCACCCCGGTTAGAAAGTTAAGAAAGCCAGCGTACCAGCCCATGAGGCGCTTCATCTATATTAGCAGCGCATCGAAAACCCTCTGATAACTTTATAGTAAGGTAAAACGTATATGGCCGACGGTGAGCACTTACCATCAGTGGGCCAGTTTACACGTACTTCTTTATTTAAGAAAAAGTAGAACCGTTGTTGATGTAGCACAAAAACTACTGCTATTGTGGCGACGCACGACGCGCGCCACTACGATATAGTACCTACTCACATCGGCGTAGAACGCGCTATCGAAATTTTCCTAGGACTTCGTATATATACGAGTTCCAAACATCCATAGTTGGACCAGGAACCCCGCCTGGTGGATGATCTTCCCTTTTCCCTTTCATACAACTGACGTTACGTCATCCATGTCCTCACATAGCGCGTTCCTACAATTGGTGACCCCAACTACGTACACTTAATTGGAATGGAAACGTTCCTATACTATATTCAACAAAGACTAGAAAGTAATTAAATCAAACCAAACATTTTTATTGTAAGTAAGTACCTTAAAGTACATTTTTACAACGTCATGTTTACTCTACCACCGCTTCGTAAGGTGCTGATGTAGATTATTTTCTATTTTTTTATCCAATACATACTTACCTTAATACAAATCGTAGTTTATAATTAAAATAAAATATCATGTCAACCACAAACAACCCCGCGGGTCGAATAGACCCCAGATTTTTTCTTGCGGTTCGCGAAACCCGACCCTTGTTCGAGGGTTAATGGTGCGTGAACGATGGTTGAAACGGTGTTCCTGAGATATGCGGGAGACAAAAGTTGCAATGTTTAGACAATGTTGTCAACTTCTTATTACATAAAGTTGTATGGAAGGGGTCGCTTTTAGCGATAAGACGGTCTAGATTGTATTAATCGTTTCGTACGCACTGTATCACTCTACTTTAGTGCAATAAAGTGGATTCATTCTATCATAAAATGATTTGTTCCTCTTTTTAGTCGCATTCCTTATTGATCAGGGTCGTGATCATTCTATGCAGTTAACCACATAATACATTTGGCAAATTTAATGGGGTGGCTTGCCAATGCCATCTCCATTTCACATACTGCTTATCTTGTCCAGGTTACCTCACGATGTTTTCCTTCACC
This sequence comes from Hofmannophila pseudospretella, assembly GCA_947369225.1. NCBI lineage: Eukaryota > Metazoa > Arthropoda > Insecta > Lepidoptera > Oecophoridae > Hofmannophila > Hofmannophila pseudospretella. Next base: position 1,373,675 of record OX376321.1, on the reverse strand, counting down.
GTTAGAATAGTAGGTTAATTTTTTAATGACTTTATTACCAAATTAATCAATATAATAATTAATGTCATATCATAGCATAATCTATAGTACTAAATATAATCATAATTCATAATAATAAACAGAGCTAATAATTTTAATTTTAATCAGTCTTTATATTTCAAAAACTATTAGTACAAAATATTGTTAAAGTAAGTAATAGTACTTAGTAGCGAAATGTACGAAGTATAATTTGTACGAATCCCTAATTCGTACGAATGACAAATACAAATATTATTTATTGCACACAAACAAAAATACAGAACAGAAGAAATGATACAAAATACAATTACAATTGGCGGCCTTATAGCTTTAAGCTTTGCTTCCAGGCAACCGACGACGACGAAGTCCAATGTATATCACAGAGGCACAAGTATATAAGATACCATGATTATTTTTCCAAATTTAATGAATTAATGAATTATTTATTCGCCAGAAATATGGTACATTGGATGACAAATCTTAAATAGACATATTACATAGGTCTCACATATTTCGCCAGCTTTGGCATGCAAATATTTTAGAGTTAACTTCATTAAACTTATCTCTTCTTCTAAGTCGTGTTCCTCATTGCTGAGGGTCGTGATCATTCTAAGGAATTAATCACATAGAACGACTCTCGTGGCAGATTTAATGGGGTGGTTTGCCATTGCCTTCTCCATTTCACACACATCTCAGTGTACAGGTTTCCTCACGATGTTTTCCTTCTACGTACGTTGTTCAAAAAACCGAAAAACTCATTGATAGAAATTGCATGGTTTCGAACCCGGACCTCCGCTTGGGAGTCCGGGGTCCTAGCCACTACGCAACCGACGCTCTTTCCGTATGGATTTTGAAAATTTAAGTAAATTTTTATTCTTAAGTAAAATACTTTCTCAGAGGGTAAAGTTACGTTCCTCTGCACGTTAGCTAGAGTTAATTATTAATTAGCTTTGAAAGTAAAACAAAAAGCTGTGATTTTGCGTACAACGGGGCAGATCGTGGAAAATGGACTGGACCACCGGAGGAAAGAAGATGCTCCTACATGGAGGTAAGAAATAAGGACTTGATGGTGTCATTTTCAGTTTGAAAGTATGTGGGAGCTTATCTAAGTATACCCAAGGAAGTTTTTTTTATTGAGAAAGGTACGGGTCACCTGATGGTAATTAATTAATTCGTGTTCACCGGTCGCTTCAATAGACATCTCACTATAATGCTATTTTCGATGCCCTGCTAACTTTGAGGACTTAAGGTTATCGCACACATATCACCCCGGCATCTGAACAGTATTCTTTGTATGAAACTCCATACTGCAATGTACACTAATTAACTTTCTAACGGCATCGCGGTCTATATCTCAGGAACAATTGAACGAACTAATGAATGAATTATTTTTCACCATAAATATGGTACAAATCTTAAATATTAGGTATCACATATTTCGCCAGATTTGGCATGCAAATATTTTAAGTATTTGCAATATAAACATTACATAACACATAAATTACCTATATAAATTAGCATACTTTTCAAGTCACATAGAATAAATTAATAATGATATTAAAATTAATAATTATAATGCATGTCAATTCATTCAAATGCCAACAGCAAATCAGTCAACCTCTAAAGATACAATAAACAAAGTTTAGGGTGCTTTACACTGCATAAGTTTGATCAATTTATTTGAAATTGGGATTCTAAGTAATTGGGTGGGTCCTTAATACACATACAAAATTTCAGGTATGTAGGTCAAATACATTTTAAGTTATAGGGGGGTCGAAAATGGATCGAAATGGTGCCTGTAATATAACACACGTCAATGCGTCGTCGCCCTTTTACGTTCCGAACTTGGCACACCCACTTGAAATAAATCTACTTACAATATTAATCTAGACAACACATGTCTAGATTATTGTAAGTATATTTATTTCAAAAGATGTGCCGCTAATTGTTTCTTGCGCCGCTTCTTTTCTTTCAGCTATAGCACCTTACGAAGCGGTGGTAGAGTGAAAAAAACCCTATAATAATGTACTATAAGGTACCTACTTAGTGACCCTAACGAGGCTGACATGGTCACCTTGTCGTTACTTACAATTAAAAAATTGAATTTGGATATTTTTTTCTAAAATTACTTTGCATTGAAAAAGTGATTGTCAAATTTTGACTTCATTTCACCAAACTGCCGCATTAAATCACAATGTTACCAGCTTCACGGTCCCCAGGCCACCTACACGACTGAGTTTTGAATTTCACCCACCTCGGGTCCCGATGAGAACTATATCGGTCGGGGTTCGATTCCCGGGGCGGGTCGGTGTCGTGTGGAGACAGGTTTGAGAGCAAAATTGAAGATGTGTAAAAGGTAAAACGGCTGGCTATAAATTAATTACTCAGCTATCAGCGTTGAGAAACTAGCAGTAGGTATGAATATCAAAAAAGTATTTATCGTGTTTAATGATTATATTTATCTACAAATTAATAAAGAAATGATATTAAAATAACGCTTAAATATCTAAGCAAAAATTATGAAATACTAATCCAAAAACATTAGTTAATCCAAAAAACTCATTTAAATTAGAAAAGGGAGAAAAGGGTAAAATAGATAATGTGACTAAGAAATCAGAAAAAATAATTCAATAGTCTGCTTAATATAACAATAACATAATAAGTAACATCTGTATGTAACTCATGATTATGCATGAATAAATGAATTATGTCTACGTGATGGAACAAAAAAAATCGAGTCACTGAATTCTTTTATAATTTTTGCATTAAACATTATTTCATCATTAAGTTTTGCCCTTGGATCATTGCGATGAACACAATAAACAAGCATTCTCTTGCATTCAAAGTTCACAAGGTTACCACAACAATTGATCTCATAGAAAACTATTTACGAAACCCCACAAACGCGCCAAAAAGCCAAATGAATCAAACAATACCGCACTTCGGCGCACGCAGCCGGGGGAGGAAATAATTAATGATGATTGGCCTTAAATTACCCTCTCAAAACCCAAACCATCCCTCTCTCACGCTCACGTCCTACACAACCTTTCCTTTTCACCCAAACAGGGAAACTATATAAGAGAAACAGGTAACCGGCCCCAAGTTAGACCCCTGCGGTAGTCCCGACTGGACGCACCTGTGATTGTTTATTCCGTACGCTCGCGATCGAAATACGTAATGGCCACCGAAACTTTCGGCCACCGGTTAATTTACACCGAAAAGGACATGTTCGGCTCTGATGTCATGATGGAATACGCAACCGAAGATTGCTACTTGTCTTGGCCGCGGTCTCCTGACTCCGGAAGGTCGAGCTTGGAGCCTACACCTTCGATTGATGGGAGTATTAACCAGGATTCCAGCCACATCGCTTACAGAGGATTGTCTCGAGATATCTTGGAAGACAGTGCTGAAGACAACGAGGTTCTAGAAGGTTCTGGGAAGAGACGGGGTCGTGCGACCAGCGCCGCTGTGCTGAGACGTCGTCGCTTGGCTGCCAATGCAAGAGAAAGGAGGAGGATGCAGAATTTGAATAAGGCTTTCGACAGATTGAGAGGACACCTGCCTTCCTTGGGTGCTGATCGTCAGTTGTCTAAATACGAAACCCTTCAAATGGCCCAGACATACATAGCAGCGCTCTACGAACTTCTTCAGTAACTTAGGTACGTTTTGGTGATGCTTATATAATAGAACTGTTCTTAAACTATGGTGTTTATTACAACTTGCCAAATTTAAAACAATTGTAGAGATTAAAGTACAGGGATATTTATTATTAGTAAAAGGTACCAGAATACTCGTTGCGTTACCAGTGTAGTTAATCTACTTATTTTAAGAACTTCGCGCTTAACTTTCGGTTTAAAGTTACGTAGTTTCAAGTTTCATAAAAAAATGATTTACGCTTATTTTTTCTTGTACCTATATCCTTTTAGTTTTTAAGATTCTTGCCAGTGTAATCCGTCCTACCGTTAGTGCTTAAGTTTACCTAGATTTTTATTCATCTTGCCAACGAAAGTATTATGATGTCCAAACTGGTCTGCCTAATTTTAAGTAGTACTTAAATTAAACTTAGGTTTAGGACAAGAGCCAGTATTATGAATAGTACCTATTGTTATTTGTAAAACGCTATTAGATAGTAGATTGTTTGTGAATATTGCACTAATTTTTAATTATACACGGTTTTTGTAAATATACGAATTATGTTTGGAACATTATTTCATTTTATTTGATCCTTAGCATTAGTAATATCAAAAATAAGTTAAAAGTCACCTTAGCCCGGAAAATTTAACACCCGATTTTGTAATGACCCTGGGTAAAGTACAATGTTAATTTCATTGTCATCTTGACATAATTTATTTTCTAATCTTACTTATTAATATTTTTAATATTAATCGAAATTTTTACGTAAGCATGTTTATTTAAAATGAAGTCCCTCTTATTACCTACACACTTTAGTATTTTAACCGACCTCAAACCCTGAGGTATTTTAGTAACTACATCATGAATACAAACTTTAAAACTATCCAATATTGGTATCTAACTATTGTTACATACAGAGTGTAACAAAAACCCACTATAATCGAAAGAGAGACGTTTAGTATCCATATCTGAACAACTATTACTATGGACCCAACTCTGAAATCGCGAAAAAATAAATAAACAAAAATATACATTTATGTCGTCTAGGTACTTATTGAACTTTTGTATGACACAGCTGTTTTTTTTTCAAATTCTGAGTTGTCCTCATAGTGATAGTACATAGATAGATAGATAGAAACACTTTATTGTACACAAAATCAGGAAAAGTAAAAACTACAGGAATAATAGCACGATATGTACAAAGGCGGCCTTATCGTTTAAAGCGATCTCTTCCAGGCAATCTCTGAAGTTTAAAAAAAAAATCTCAGTTTAGAGGCTTTAGTACACGACAAGGTGCCCATGTCAGTTAGGGTCACTAAGAAAAGGGAAGGGAAGCTCAAGTAATATTAGAGTCAGCCCTCACTCTGAGAGCCAACTTAGCAAACAACAGTAAGTGTTTCATATTATCAGATAAGGACTGTCTCAAAATAATATTGAGCCTCCCATTTTAGAGCCTATTGAGGCCAATATTTTTCCTTTCAATTTTCCCCAGGTCACACTCCATTAGGAGGTGAGTGAGGTCTTCTATTGTGTTGCAGTTGGTACAAAACGGTGATGCAGCTCTTCCCACCAAATACAAAAACTTATTTGCATTTGGTGAAGTTAATTTGACATTAATGAGATTAGCGACAGTGTAGTGTGAAGATATGAAAAAGGTTACTATTACTTAATATACAGTAAATTTGTAAGTTGTTAAGTTATATGGATACTGAACACCCCCTTGGGACTATAGTGAGTTTTACACCTAGTATATATTATTCCACAGACTTCCACTTGTACGAAGTGGTTTCGCCCATGTGTTTTTGACATGGCCTAACGATTGCTGTAAATTCAATTTTTCAGTTCATTAATTTATTCGGATCTGAGACACGGTTGTCCAAAATTACATTTCTAAATAGGTACGAGTACTTACTCAAAAATTAATTTAGATTTATTAATTTCTTTGAAAGGGTAATTTCGTCATCATCACCATCATTATCATCAGTTTATTAACATCACCATGATCCATTGTTTCCTCACGATCTTTTCCTTCTCCGTTAGAGCAGTCGGTAAATTTACATAAGCTCGTATAAATCCGAAAAAATGATTGGTACCTACCTAAGTATGTATGTCATGAAGGTATATGATATTGCATGGTTTTGAACTTAGATCTCCTGCATGGGAGTCCGGCGTCCTAGTTCACATTTGTTTTCATACTTAATTTTATTATATTAATATTGTATTGAGAGCAAATAAACGTATTTTTTTAAGCCACAGACGCTAAATTTTCTACGGAGAGCTACTCGTATATTAGAAATGAAATGAAATTATGTATTCGCACGAAACACGGTACCTATAAGATAGTAGTATTGTTGGAATAGATCATACATGTTTCGCCATTATTTTGGCATGCAAAAAAATTTTACGACCTGAAAAATAATAATAGTCCATCATCCCATGCCGTTGATTCCAAGCCCTTCTATTCCACCTTCGTTCTTGTATCAAACGAAAGAGCTTGACAGGGGTTTACAGCGCAGACCCGGGCGGATGCAGAAATATAAATCCTCAAAGATGATGTAAGTACTATATTTTCCTTACGATGTTTCTAAAGTTGTTACACAAAAGTTGCCCCGTTATCAACCCCTATCTTCCTTTAGGGTCTGACGCCACAAATTCCGCACCCTAAATGTAAATAATCTAATTAACATATCTACAATATCAGTACTATCTACTCTACATATAACTCAGCTTTACCTAGATGTCAGGGGTAGAGTGGCAGGACAATTCGTCAGGAAAATGCAAATGGGGGCAGATGTTACTCCCCATTACTTATAGGTAGGAACCCAGAAACTGAATGTTTAAGGAATTGGAGCTCTAAGTGAAAGTGGAAAGGAGGGTTAAGGAGTTGAAGACAGGATAGATCAGATGGTAAGTATTGACAATTGCAGAAATGAACTAGGTACGTCCGGTTGTGTTGTAGGGATTGGGATGTAGGCCAGGGAATTTTTAGCTACATTTAAATACTGTAGGTCCAGTTTATAAAAATAGATTTCTTTTAGAAAAAAGTAGTTGCTTGCTTGCTTATCGTATGGTTAGTGGCCAACCTATTTGTCAGAGTTGTTCAGGCCGCCCGTAGGCCTCTGACATGGCTTAACGACTGCTGTCGAACGACAACAACCGGGACCGTGCTTAACGTGCTTTCCGAGGCGGAGGAGCTCAAATGAAATATGCCACTAGCGGTCACCCATCCAGGTACCGACCGCGCCAACGTCGCTTAACCTGCACAGTCACTTTCGGACCGTGCTCGCAACAAGATAGCCTAGATACTTAGCTCCTCGAGAAAAAAGTAGTGATAGTTTCTTTGTTTCAAGCATGAAGGAACGAACGCCCTTTTTGGGGAGACTAAGTACATTTTCTTTCATACATGGTTATGGGTAGACGAGTTCTGGAGTGGAGACCGCGTTTGGACAAACGTAGTGTGGGACGGGCGTCCCTGCTAGATGGAGCGACTATCTGCGAAAGGTGGCTGGCAACGACTGGATGAGAAGAGTCGAAGATCGGGCTCAATGGCGCGCCCTGAGAGGGGCCTATGTCCAGCAGTGGACTAGAGTGAACTGTTGATGATGATGACATGGTTTCAAGCCTATAAATCCATTTTAGCACGGTTTAGGCGCGCGTTCATATTCACGCTACATCAGATATTCATTTTAGTGATTTTTGATACAATCGCCAAATAAATCAATCAATAGACAAATATGACATTTTTACAGTCGAGTACAGTGGAAGACAGTCATTAAGTTATACTCTGTGGAACCCTGTCGCAATAATTCTTGACATGCGTTTAAATGTGTGACATAAGTTGCAGCGACAAGGTACTAAAAGGTTATAGCCTGATATGTTGAACACTTGGTTATAGTACCTTTTTCAAATAGAAAGTATTTTGTCTGGATTTTAGTCAGTGATCACTTCCAGTTACACTAAATAGTTACACTTTTAAAGATGTTCATTTTACATTGTTTATTTATTCCATGTCAAAATATTACATGATGTCAACATCCTTAGGCTCAATTTACATTGCCGCGGAATGGAATGGAAGCGAATTTTCGCAACGTAATTGTACATAGCATAATGAACTTTATGTCAATTGTGAAACATACAAACTAAATACGAGCCAAAATAAGAGGTCGCGCGTCTTCCGGGGTAAAGCGTATTTAGTTTGTATGGTACACAATTGACATAAAGTTCATAATGCTATGTACAATTACGTTGCGAAAATTCGCTGCCATTCCATTCCGCGGCAATGTAAATTGAGCCTTAGTCTAATAAACCGCCCCGAGTCGCACCCGGCGGGAAGGTGCCCATCACGCTGGCAGCGTTTCCACGCTGGTACGACCTGGAGCGGGGGTCACCTGAGCGCTCTCTCACTTTTAAATAATTGTACCAACAACATTATTTTACCATCCCTTCTCTCAAACAGAAAAAGGTGCCGATATCACCATAAAAAGCTAGATATAAGTTAAAAGCCATAATTACTTATTAAAATATTTTTAATAACAATACGCATCCTTTTCCGGCCTATTATTAAAACACGAAACGTGTGAACGTAATCAAGGGTTCCGTGACAGCTCCTCAGTAACGGTAACGTCTTCATTTCGCCGCGAACTGTCAGATCCGACAATTCTGACAGTTTTGACAGGTCAGTCAAAGTGTCGAGTCATACGCGATTCCGTGCGAATTGCTCATTGAAAATTTTGATAAGTTAATATTGGGGGTGTCAATATCATCGTTGTATATTAAATGATGGTGATAGCAGATGCCATCTCTTTTTTGCATGACGAAGGGTTCTTTATGTGGGAATTTCTTAACAGCTAAAGATGAACCCAAACATGTTTAATACTGATAAAATAAAAGATCTTTGGTTGGAGGAACCACAAAACTTCGAACATTCTCAGTAATCTCAGTAGATTGCTATTTTTTCAGTGGAACTGTCATTAAATTTTAAATATGTAAACGACCCTACTGAAGTCGCCAATCAAAACAAAATAACACAAAAGCGCGACTTCAGTTACATTTTTAAAATATTTGTATGGTTCCATTTCAACAGTTTCAAGTAGGTATACTTTGGAACAAAACACGAGTCCCAAAGTTTTAAGAAGTAAGAAAGAGCTTTCATTATCCCCTGGGTGAAACATACATATTTGAGCCGTTTGGGGTTGAAACATTGGGACCCTGGGGCCCGGGAGTGCACCGCGTCTTCAAGGACCTCGCAAAGCGCCTGGTCGACGCGTCAAAAGACCCAAGATCTGGCTCCTATTTGGCCCAGCGGATTAGCTTTGCTATCCAACGGGGCAACGCAGCCAGTCTCTTGGGTACACTGCCGGATGTGGGGGACTTAACCTTTTTTTTTATCTTGAGCTTTCTTAGCCTTAGTTTAGTTTTAGCTTTAGTATTATTTTAGTGTTATATTATATTATATTTATAAGTATGTTATTGTTGTGTAAATAAAATTCCTTTATATATCCCCTGAAAGTTAGTTTACATTCCTTATCTGTCTAATATCGTATATGTATTTTTAATATGTATTATGAATTCATATATAATATAATAACAACCTCCATTTTATATGCGCCTACCTAAACATTTCTGCATAGGTAACCCCATGGTTAGCTAGTAGAAAATGCCGGAAGGCATTAAGCTCGCCTCATGTACACCTTTTTTTGTGCATTAAAGTGTAAATAAATAAATAAAGTAACATAGGATAATAAAATTTATAAATAATAGAAACTTTCATGTCAATTTTTTTTTCTAAAGCTAAACTACAGTAAGCTTAATAAAGTTTATTTACATTCCTTATCGCGTCTCGCTTTGTAGGTAGTGGAAGACATCATCAAGCTGTACTCTTTGAAACCCTGTAGTAATAAGTGTTTGTTATGATTCCTTGACTTTCGTAAGTTTGAAATAAGTTCAATATAGCGACAAAGTACAAGGGTATCCCGAAAGCCTCTTCCCCACTGACCTGATATCTATTCTATAGACACAGATATTACAGGTCAGTGCTCTTCCCCCACTATAGCTAAACCTTGACATTACTTACGCATGCGCAGCGAGGGTCTATGAATGTAAATGACGTGATTGGAGGATGTTCGACCAATCATAACGCGGCTCATAGCGCACGCCTGGTTTTCAATTATCGAATCTGTACATAGAATGATTCGGATGAAAAAAAGTACGAAGGAATAGTGAATCGAACAGATTCTATCAAAGGTGAATACAGTTTACTTACTGAATTAGTCATGTAAAGAAAAGAATATACTCGTAGGTGTATTTAGTGTTAAGTTTTTAGAACTTTAATAATAATCTACTACCCATTTTCATAATAACTATGGGGTCAATTCTAATATGATATTGTTTCAAAATTAACACTCTGCTGACGTCAAGGGTTGATGAGGGTTAAATAAACGTTTATAATAAGTTGTAGGTAATAAAAATGGTGAAGCGTCTTTCCACAGTTAACTACTAAATCTAGACACACGGGAGTGTGTCCGCCAAGTTCGGAAGAAAAGGGCAACGACGCACGACGTGTGTTAATAACAATTTCGAGCGATTTCGACCCCCTATAACTCAAAATCTATTTCACCTACACACTTGTAATTCTGTATGTCTTTTAAGGCCCAAGAAGTTCAGTTAACCTTCTAAATTACCTACAGAAATATTTAACATTCTTAAAATTGTTTAAAAAGAAAAAAATCCGCATCTTAAAACTAAATCCCTAACTTGGCAAGTTTTCACACTAGACTCTTGAACTCTTTTCTACTATTGAAAGACTCTTGTGTTAAAACTTGCCAAGTTAGGGATTTAGTTTTAAGAAGCGGTAATTTTTCTTTTAAAGAATGTTAACTTAGAAGGTTAACAACAAGACATTCTATCTCTTAATAAAGGAAATAGTGAAGTACAATTTAGGTGGCCTAAAGGTTAACTGACTTGGTATAAGTGCCAAAAATAATAATAATTGAGGTCTAAGTAAGCTTAGATCTCAATTATTTTATCGGCGAAGCCGACAGACTCACTGAACCTTGTACCGAACTTGGCCCCTTTCACCTTTATGTTTTTGGTGGGATAACTACTTAGAGAAAACTGGAAGCGAGGAGGGGAGGCCTTTGCCCAGCAGTGGGATAGTCTGTAGGCTAATAAAAAAAACTACTTATTTGCTTAATATTCAACCTACTACAATTAGTAATACAACCAGGAAATTAGCTAACGATGGCTTATATACAGCGAGCTTTTCTAAAAGCGAGGAAATTGAAAAAAAGTATCGTCATGTCAACGTTGACATCAAAATTTGTGGAGTGAAGAGTGAAGAGCTAGAGACGTTGCACGTCAAAAAAACCCGCAAAAGACGCATTGAAACTGTAGGAACGCGCTGTGTGAGGACATGGATGACGTAACGTCAATTGTAGGAAAGGGAAAAGGGAAGATCTTCCACCAGGCGGGTGTTGTGCCTGGTGACCAGATGTCCCGGTCCGACTATGGATGTTTGGAACTCGTATATATAAGAAATCCCAGGAAAATTTCGATAGCGCGTTCTACACCGATGTGAGTAGGTACTGTATCGTAGTGGCGCGCGTCGTGCGTCGCCACACAACCTTTCAAGGTTTATGTACAGGATATAGTTTATGTACCACCTACCATATCCTCATTAATACAAACAAAAACATTCAAACAACACAACACGCACACACTGTTGCTTTCTTCGTCCGTGCAGTCACTGAGGGGCCAGCTGAAAATCAGCGTTGTGGCTTGCTTTAGCATTATACCCTTTTTGGCACTGTACCACACCAGATGTTCTGTGCTGCATGTATTAAACTTTGTATACTTCTGTATTCTGTATTCTGGTGTTTACAGCACTAAATAAACGATTTCAATTTCAATTTCAATTTACCATGTTCCTTTGTATGTATTAAAAAAAAAAAATCATTTAAACAAAATAACGCACAGTATTGCACATACAATTCTCTCAGTAACAAAACCCCGAACAGAATAATTAGCAAGTCGAAATTATTTCGATCGGTCGATTTAAGACAATTACTCCGAAGGTTGATCCGAAATTAAAGTTAATCTTACTACCCGACGCGGAGACGTACAGACAGACAGGATGTAACACAATTACGCTGTCTGCTAAACTTTGCGCGTACCAAACCTAAAGGATTAAATTAGATCGGGATTATTCTGGTGAACGAGCCGAACATCATAGGAGAGACGAAAGCGGCTCGATTCCGATGGCTCGGACACATCACTAGGATGGGGGAGGATCGGGCAGTTAAACGAGTGTATGTGGGACGCCGTAACGGATGACGTCCGGTCGGACGTCCCAGATACCGCTGGCGCGATGAAGTGGAGAAGGATCTGCGGGAGCTCCGGGCGCCTGACTGGCTCGAGACTGCGCAGGAGAGACAGCGATGACGCTCTTTGGTATCGGAGGCCAAGATCCACTTCGGGTCGCTGCGCCAGCGGAGTAAGTAAGTAAGTAAGTATTATTCTGAGGTCCACTTTTCTTCGGTATAGACAAGGCTTGTCAATAATCGTGATGACACTTTTGCATGTCAAAGTGCTAAAGCATAGAATACTAAATGGTACTACGTACAGAAGCACCACTCTCCGCTCCCACCCGATTCAGTTTCCCGGGTTGTTATCGGGTGATATAATTTGTTCTTACTCGTATTACGCGTATTAACATAATGAGTGGTGGAGACTGTGTTGAAAAAAGTATTATATTTTCTGCAAAGCAGCAGATTTCAAAAATATATATGCATGGCATTGTCAGAATTTTGATTTTTTTAAAGTATGGTTGGCAACTAGTTAATTGGTCTATTTTAGCTATAATTCGTAACTACGAGTAAGCGTAAGTATAATAAGCAGTTATCGCTCTTTGTTCGCTTGTTGATTTTTTTAGTTCCACTAAATTGACTTATTTTTGATTCTATTTTATCTATATGATTGGCCCATGTTATATTTGTATCTTTGAGAGCGTCGGTGGCGTCGTGGCTAGGACGTCGGACTCCCATGCGGGAGGTCCGGGTTCTAAACCGTGAAGTGCCATGTACCAATGAGTTTTCGGTTTTTTCGAAAGACTTACGTACATTTACCGACTACTCTGACGGTGAAAGAAAACATCGTGAGGAAACCTGTACACTGAGATAACCAGTGTGTGAAATGGGGAAGGCAATGGCAAACCACCCCAATAATTCTGCCAAGAGAGTCGTTCTATGTTATTAATTTCTTAGCTATGAGTAATACGACTTAGAAGAAGAAAGAAGATATTTGTATCTATGTTTATACCCAACAGTGCAAATGAATTTGTCTCATCTATGCTAACAGATTTGTAGATTAAAGATAACTTTAAACGTTTTTTTTAAAGGGAAGGAATTGCAATAATTTTTTTAAAGATTTTTATTTTGAATCATGGCGTTTACTCTACATAGAGTCATACCACCTTCAAAACGTCGATTAAAAAATAAATAATGACATCAGACCAACACCCATTCGGTAGCCGGAATGAAATATGATAACATTATTAGAATTAATCTCACAAGCGGAAACAAGGCGGAGCTAGGGCCATCAATACTGAGTTAACGTTAAAACATTGAACTTTTTAGTAAAAAAATGTAGCGTTATTTTGTTTTAAAAACTGGACCACCGCGCAAAAACAAAGATGGCCAACAGGGCCGTAGATTGGGTGCAGTTTGGGGGGTTTAAGTCCCTGAAAATCCCTTATAAAGAAAGAAAGAATTTATGTCCAATAGCGCACACATACAAACAATTAAGTACAGAAGATAAAAATAATATTAAACAAATATAGTATAAAAATAAACAAACAAAAGTAATTAAGTTTGAAGGTGGTGTGCAGCACCGGAAAAAGGGGGACTGCCTCAGTCTGTTGCCGCAGCGGATTTAGCACTGCGGCGCTGATTGTCAGGCATCACCTGTGTGCCAAGGATCACTCATAATATTACAGTGCATATAACTATGCTGAAATATCGGGATGGGAACTCAAAATAAAAACAAATCGTGTTAAGAACCCCGTTTTAAATGCTGATTCTAAAGTAAATACTCATAACCGCACGAAAGGTCCAAAACTTATTCCTGAATCTTAACTGTTGTTTCATCGCTTTTGCGTAGTTACTTACATTAACTTCTTGTGCTTATCTTATCTTATGGTAGGGGGCCGGGAATAACCCAGCGGCACTTCGACCCTTGAGGATCTTTGTGCCTACCCCATTTTACACACTGGTAATCTCAATGTACAGGTTTCCTCACGATGTTTTCCTTCACCGTTAGAGCAGTCGGCAAATGTACGAAAGTCTTCGACAAATACGAAAACCTCATTGGTACATGGCACTGCACGGTTTCGAACCCAGACCTCCCGCATGGGAGTCCGGTGTCCTAGCCACTAGGTCACCGACGCTCTGCATTACACTTAACACATGAACTTCTTAATAAGTGGATTTTGGTCTTCGATAAGCAAAGAGGTATGGATTGGGTACGTAGCATTATCGCTCTCCCCATCACGTCACTTTGAGTGCTTGCATTAATTGCCAAAGTTTGTGTTAACTTGCCACAAAATAATCCCTTAGAAAACTTTCCCCGAGTCCGCCTTCTAACACCACCTCCATAACCTTCTCTCCCATAACTTGACCCCCCGAAAAATATGCCTACCTACGGTTCAGAGTAGCAGCCTTAAGCAGGGAATGATTGAAACCTCTTTATTAAGGAAGAATTATTTCGTTAATCCAATTGTTTTATAATGGATTCCATTTTTTAGGAGAAAAAGGAAGGGGGAGGGTCAGAGCAAATATTTTTTTGATTAGGAGGGCAACATCCTTTAAATCTTTTAAATGTAATTTGCAGATGTATTGTATACCCACTTAACTGATTTGGTGGCTGGTAATTAGATGGAGGAGCTGAAGATAGGATTCTTAGAAAAGGCCCAGCAGAGAACTGGATGTGGATAGTTTTTTTTATGTTCTCATTGCAGATCTAACAATGTTTAAGATAGAGTGGTGGTATAGTAACTCATGTGGAGACCGACGGGAGTCCGACGATATACCTAAATAAGATCGCAGGTCCGGTCTGGACGAGAAAGACAGGGGACTGGGCTGCATGGAGACAGATTGGAGAGGGCAGTGAGTGGGCGTCTATATGCTGATGAAGAAGAAGAAGTAACTCAGTGAAACTTGTGTTCACATTGACAGTTATCGGGTTCTTTATTTAAGATAGAGTTCGAGTTCTATATTTATGGCTGACATCTTTGACAATTTTACACACTAAACTCATTACGTTCTTCAGATTATTAACACTTAACTTCCCACACTCACACACCCACTCACCATACACTGCATATGCACACTTACATCATTACACACTCCCACACAACCTAACACACCCGCACCCATACTCACTCTTACCATTATCTTTACTAAATTCCTTTATGATTAAATTTTCCAAATTCCTTTTAGGTTAAGAATATAATTTGTAATTTACTTGCACAGAAAGTGCGACGGAATCCCGACTTACAAGATACAGGTTTTCGACTTAGTTTGTGAGTCGGAGGTCCTTTTTTTGTGTGCCCTGTAATAAGTAAATAAACTTTTTCATTTTTTCATATATTTTTTCATCTAGTAGAGTGGGGGTGTGGGGGAAATTACCCCGGGCGGCAGGTTTCATGGGGCGGCATAGGGAAAGGGGGCAAATGACAAGTGTTCAAGAAGAGTCAAGTGACAAGATGTTTGACATAATATGTTTCTTTTTTATTTTATGCTACGTCCCCGATACGGTCTACTAACCAATTATTATTGGAGACACAATATCACAGACTCTTTAACGAACTGCAAAAATGATTTCCTTTTTTATCAGTATCGAACACATCTAAGTGTCTAAGACTCTTAGACTAAGACAGTCATAGTTGTACAGTCATTTTCAGTCGACTAATAAGCCTCTATAAAGCCTTTTCTCACCTCATTTTAAAATGATATACCTACTTTAATTTTATTTATTTATTAGGTAAATACAACAGATTACAACCAGAGAAATTACAGAAAAATCAATATAAAGTTATGAGCTAGGTCGTAACCCTTAACGTGTAAACACAGCGTGGTTAGGAAGTGGGAAATTGATTGAACAAAATTGAGTTGGGAAAGTAAAAAATACTAGTGAATGTGATGACAAAAACTTATTATAGTATTTCCCTTCCTATAAAGACCTTTTGAAGGTACCTGTTTAATACCAATACAAGAGAAAGTTGACGAGCTCTTGTATTTCAAGTATATTTGTATATTTATGATTCCTAGATCACCTGTCATCGGCTATGTACCAACAAATTGCTACCGACTCTATCTCTGACATCTATGAAAACGTTGCTTACAATAATTTATAGCATTTAAAACGGGCATAAAAATTATCTCAATACAAATCTCCATCAGAAATCGAAACAAAACAAACAATAAAATGCATAAATAGACAGAGACAAAGCATTACAATAGAAGGAGATAAAAACCCGAGTGCACTTCTTCCGGATGCGCCGAGCGCAGGTGACACAAAATTTATTCCGAATTTGAAAACCGAAAGATATTTTATTCGAAAGATTCAAACGGCTTTTTAAATATGGACGTTCTTTATTCTGCGGCAACGGTTGACAGTTTTATATTTGTCGTCGAAGAAATGGCAGCAAAAAAGATAATGATTTATGTGAAAATAATACGGTGTTATCCGCGATCCTGGGACTCGGTCACGAGGGCACAGATCAAGCTCTTGTTATGTGATTGCCTCAGAGAGACAGAAGCTTGTAATCTGACCTAGAGCGAATCTGATATAGTGATTCTGACTCAGTTATAATCTGACCTAGTTCGAATCTGACTCAATGATAATCTACCTTAGTTATAAAATGACTCGGCGAGAACCTGAGCTAGTGAGAATCTAGCTCAGTGAGAAGCTGACCAATTACGAATCTGACTCAATGATAATCTGCCTTAGTGTTAAACTGACTCAGTGAGAACCTGAGCTAGTGAGAATCTAGCTCAGTGATCAGCTGACAAAGTGCGAATCTAATTTAATGAGAATCTACCTTACTGAGAGTCCGACTCAATGAGAACCTGACCTAGTGCTAATCTAAATCAATGATTCAGTGAGAACCCGACAACGTAATCTGACATGGTGCGAATCTCACTTAGTGAGAATTTTACGTAGTGCATTTCTGACTTATAAATCTGACATTGTGTAATCTAAACTATTTAGAAACTGACATAATGCGATTCTGACTTACTGAGAATCTCATGTAGTGCCATTCTGATTTATTGAGAATCTGACGTAGTCCCATTCCGACTAAATATGAATCTGACATTAAGCAATCTAATCTAGTCAGAATCTGAAGTAATGTGAATCTGACTTACTGAGAAACTAATGTAGTGTGAATAAATCGAGCCTAAACTAACCTTAACCTATAGTCTGGTTTCAAAGAGTAGAATTTATTCATTAATTATTTTTTTAAATTAACTGTATTTCCCTCCATACTGGCGCCAGTGGACTGTCTTCAACATCAGAATAGGAAAGCAGGGTAAGAGGAAGAGAAAGTGTCTCTTCTGTCTGATCATAAGCTTCATTTCCTAACCTATAGCCTACAAATCATCACTGAGTTACCGTGGGACAGCCGCCGACACTCCAGCTACACAGGGTGATCATAAATCTAATGCATTTAGTAAGAGATCAATATCATGCCTCCCTTTTTCTCTCAGAAATCAAATTACGCGATTATACTGCTCTGTTTTGCACTTTTAATTTCAAAGGGACTTTTTTGATTTTGTAGAATATTATTGTAAATTTCATGCAAGATTTTTTTTAAATTGTTCGAATCTAATTTACCTAATTGAAAAACTGAATCGTGACTAAAGTCCAAAGCGTGAATTTTGACAGTTGGTGTTATGACGATCAGAAAGTGTCACAGATCTAGATTACACATATAGATTCTACAGATCTAGATTCTCACGAAGTGATAAAAATATCATAGTAGATTATTTATTTATTATTTACTATTAAAATTAAGACACTGAATTCATGCATGTGCTTGACACAATACAGTACATAAAGTATCGTATAGTAAATAATTGTAGATAATTATCGAAAAAAATGGCGGATATCGAAGGACGGGACATTTTACTATTCTCGCATTATTACCTTCGATATTAATCGAGTCCTAGCGATCAACATGCAACGTCCTTATCAGTCGATATTTTACGTGATATTTATAGCCGATATGTGAGATGGGATATTTATCGAGTTTCGATATTATATCCCGTTTTCGAGAATTGGTGTCTTGGAGTCTTGTCCTTACGCTAGTATAGTTATATAAACCCTGACCAGGAAAATAAAAACCGTCGCCATATTGCGGATTTAAATGCTAGGTACTATTTTTTTCAGAGTGAACGCCATGTTACAGATTAGAAACTACCAATGGCGCCCTCTTAACAGGGTTTTGGATTCCTGGTCAGGGTGGAATATGTCTACGATTTTTTAGGAAAGTTATTTAAAAGTTATGTCGTTTTAATGCGGGCAAAAAACCAAATATGATATTTTAATAACCGATATAAAACTGTTCAGATATGCATAATATTATCATATTTATATCGTTAATATTAGTTTCGATATGCCTGACAAATTAAGGGTAGTTAAAGTGATATAATGTCCAACCCTTCTGCGGGACTCCCGAATTTTAAAGATGACAATGTTACGGGTGTATTTATTGTAATTTCTTTTATTATCGATAAATATTCTGTTTAATTATGTGTTGAAATATAAATTCTCAATATGTGAATAAGAATAAGAAAAAAAAAGTTGAGCATAATGAAATAAATAAAAAAAGTATACATTACCTTGTGTTACCTGAGGTTTAATGTAGTATCTTCATGGTAGTTTTTTTATTGTATGTACAATGAGAGTAGACTAGCAAAAGGACTGTAAAATCACGTCGCCCGTAGACATCTGAGCTCACAATGAAGTTATAAAAGGGTTGGAGCGGAGCTGGAGCTGCTAAACTTGAGGACTTAGTGTAACGGTACGCTTTCGGCAGGTTCCCGAAAGCTGTCGTTACATACAAATGCCACATAATTGCACTGTTTTACATAGTTTTCATCTTAAAGTTGAGAATGTCTAGGTTATCTGTCGGTTTGTTTACGTTCTCGTTGACATTTAGATTTTTAATTATTTTCATGGCACAAGCCACTAGGCTCTGGCCAAATATAAACATTTTCATCCGAAGTCGTTTTACGTGTAAGTAAGGATTTATACGTTTTATTATGTTAAATTATTGAAATTCCAATAAAATCTTGAGAATTATGCTAAAAATATAATCCAAAAATAAAACCCAATCAGAATTCTATATTTCATCGCAAACCGGATGTGCCAACCTTACGGAATGGCCTGCGAGAAACGGTTTTATTTTCAGGCTCAGCCAGACTCCTGCGCATCCGGCCGGAAGTGTACGATCGATGAGCTTTGGACAAATTGTGCGCCTTCCGGATCAAGGAGTTCTTTAATAAAATTATAAAAAACTTAAAAGAGGTAAAGGATTTTTCATAATCATACTCGTAATATAGTTACGGTATTATTTTAAGCCTACGAGATTATCTTATGTTCAGACCTTTATCTTATCTTATCTTATGATACCCCTATCATTGCCGGGTATAACCCCAGCCGCACTTCGACCCTTGAGGATTTTTGTGCCTACCCCATTTTACACACTGGTTATCTCAGTGTGCAGGTTTCCTCACGATGTTTTCTTTCACCGTTACAGCAGTCGGTTAATGTATGAAAGGTCTTCGAAAAATACGAAAAACTCAGTGGTACATGGCACTGCATGGTTACGAACACGGACCTCCCGCATGGGAGTTCGGTGTACTGGCCACTGTGCCACCGACGTTTACCGACTGCTCTAACGGTGAAGGAAATATCGCGAGGAAACCTGCACACTGAGATGACCAGTGTGTAAAATGTTATTTTATTTTATTATGTATTTTTTTAATTGAGACATCAGTAAAAATTTTGATGTTTTTGTTTTGTTACCTTTATTATTATTTTGCTAATTTATTATGATTGATTATTTTATTGATGATAATTTATGATTGATTTATTCATTGAACAAAAATTTGTACGTTTTCGGGCAGAATATGGTGATACTGAAACACAATGTAACATCTGCATTACCCATATTTACAAATAAATGATATTTCTATTTCAAATGGAGTAGGCACAAAAGATCTTCAAGGGTCGAAGTCGAGAGACCAATATGAGGAATTGGCTAAAGTAAAGGGGCTTTGGTACAATACACTTTATTACATGCCATCCTGGACTCCATGGTGTGACTGTGTCAGCCTCGGTAGGAAGCTACTTGTCTTGGCTTTTAGATTACGCTCGGGTCACATTCCGTTCAATAAGTTTTTGCATTTGGTGGGAAGAGCTGTATCACCGTTTTGTCCCAACTGCAACAAAATAGAAGACCTCACCCACCTCCTAATGGAGTGTGACCTGGTCAAAATTGAAAGGAAAAAATTTGGCCTCTATAGGCTCCAAAATCGGAGGCTCAGTACTATTTTGAGTCAGCCCTTATCTGATAATATGAAACACTTACTGTTGTTTGCAAAGTTGGCTTTCAAAGTGAGGGCTGACTTTAATAATACTTGAGCTTCCCTTCCCTTTTCTTAGTGACCCTAACGAGGCTGACAAGGTCACCTTGTCGTGTAAAAAAGCTTTTAAACAGAGATTTAAAAAAAAGGGTCGAAGTGCCGCTGGATTATTTCCGGCCCCTATCAGAAGATAAGATAAGATTATTATTTAATATCTGGTTCACCTACGACCTCTATTTCTCCTACACTAGACTGAACGATATAGTTATCATTAATCCGCCCAGGCTTGCCTACCATTTGGCTAATACCCCCATTCACGATATAATTCGATATAAATTAATCGAATTAGACAGTAGCACGAATCTGTTATAGTCATAGATAACAGAAATACAAAGATATAATGTCTCCCATGTCACCTTGTCGTGTACCAACACCTCTAAACTGAGACTTTAAAAAAACGAAGCCTGTAGGACTTAAAGTTACTGCTCCTACGGGTTCCAGAGCCTGTAAATTCACTGCAGCTGGTGGTGGTTCAACTGATCACCAAAAATTGTGCCAGATGGCGAGGTTACAAGCCATGCTCCATCGTCGACCTCATCGTCGCTTACCATCAGGCGAGATCGAGGTCAAATGCAGGTTTAGTAGTAAAAAAAAACGTAATATACCTACTTGATACACACCTATTTGATTTTTTATAACAGCGTCAGTGGACTAATGGCTAGGACGTCGGACTCCCATGCAGGAGGTCCGGTTCGAAACCATGAAATGCTGAATGCCATGTACCAATGAGTTTTTGGGATTTTTTCGAACATTTACCGACTGATCTAACGGTGAAGGGAAACATGATGAGGAAATCTGCATGTCTGAGAAAATGAAAAGTTTCCGAAGGTATGGGAAATCTACCGCACAGCATTGGGTCCGCTCGGTGGATCATGGCCCGTATCCCATCGCATATACAACCCAAGACTCCTGTTGTAATCGTAGGGCTAACCACACACATACACATACCCATACCAACATTAAAACACACACATACACACCCTAATTTATCCTCACACATCCTCGGATTAGATTTAATTAATTAATTACTTATTTTCAATTTTAAAATTTAGTGGTACCTATTATCTTTGAACTTTAACGTTTATTAATGTATAAATTGTAAACTGTGAGAACACTGACTTCTCAAAATACAGGGAAACCTAGTGTGAGGGTCTGAACTCAATTTAAATAGCTCTATAATGTTAAATATAATTTAAATTGTAAACTTATTGGACTACTGTAAAAAAAATATGTTTGTAAGCGTAGTTGGCAAATCAAAAATTATACAACAAAGTGCCCAAATGTCATATCTTCATATCTTCTGATTTCTATTCTCCCACGGATCAATTTGGCACGCATTCTTCTTTGAAATGGCAACGCTGCCGAATTGCACTGTCTGGCTGCTATTTAGTGCTGAACCAAGCGGGTGGTCCATTTAAATTGGCACGGGATACTTGTCGCTCTGAGGGTCAGCCATCAGTCTTATTTGGAGCAATAAAACAGAATATGTTATGATATTAGAGACTATATAGATAAGTTTTTTTAACCCACGACCATAATAAAGTTATAAGTTTGACGCGTATGTCTGTTTGTCTATAGGTATGTCTGTTTGTGTGTGACATCATAAATCAACAACCGATGATCTTTTGGGCACTAGGGCAAAGATCATCACAGTCGGTACGTGCCTTTCAAAAACCACTCCCCCACTAAAACCTCAAAATTTCCTTTGTTAATCATTGTCTCTACTTCTGCTCTATCTCTGCCCTTACTTCTAGACTCGAGTTTCCAATGGGAAACATTAGGTCTAAATCTGTTTCACACAGCTCCCTTTCATTAATTCATTTCAGCTGAAGGAGCTTCCTCATCATCAACATCATCAGCCTATTAATGTCCCCACTTTTGGGACACAGGCCTCCCCTTGCACACATGGGTTATGGGCCATGATCCACCGAGCGGGCCCAGTGCTGATTGGTGGATTTCTTTATTTCCTCAGACATGCAAGTTTCCTCACGATGTTTTCCTTCACCGTTAGAGAGTCGGTAAATGTACATAAGTCTTCGAAAAAATCCGAAATACTCATTGGTATATGGCATGATTTCGAACCCGGACCTCCCGCATGGGAGTCCGGCGTCCTAGCCACTAGGCCACCGACGCAGCTGCTTCGTTTGTAATATTTTCCTGCCAGAAACACGAATTTCCCATGGGCAACTTGTCTCTACCTCTGCACTACACTCTCCAACTATTCTTACTAACAACTAACTGGTCTCTACGAATGCTACCTTTAAACTCCTTTTACCCGTGGGAAATGTTCTCTACCTCGCATTCTACTCTACTAATTTATATTCCTTTTCGTTTTCAAAATTTTCCTGTGGCAGTCTCAAATTTCCCATGGGAAAGTTGCCTCTACCTCTGCTCTACTCTACCAAACTCTACTAACTGATCTCTCCGCGCGTGCGCGCTGCTACCGCTATAACACAGCGTCGCCTGCGGCGCCGCCCGATTGAATAACACCCATCAAGTTCAATTTGATCGTAATACTCACTTATCGATCGACAAGCGCCCAATTTATCATTAATCATTAACGTAACGCACGCGCACAAAGTTGTGCGATTTTTTCAGTATTAAGACCACCTCCGGCGCAGGGTAACGTCGTCGGTACTGCAACAAATTACTTATAGGTAGACGGCGATAGGCTCGCCACCTATCATGTTTGTTCACCAAATTATCATTGTCATCATTTATTGGTTTATCATTTATTTATCATTATCATCATATATACAATTTGGGAGTAAAAATGCCCTCTAAGTTTGGACCGCTGATTGAAAGACGGTCTCCATTTATTAAAAACATGCTTTACTATATCAGTAATTCGACACAACACAACCATAACGCGTTGTAAAATGCGACTAGCGCCATCTATCGACGGATAGGGTCAAACATCATATATCATTATTTATTATCATTATATTTGATTTACTTATTTAATTTAAATGTACTTTTATAATCTACACATGTATTTTTATTTGCTACACCGGTTGGGTAAAATTGTGTTGAATCCTATGTATAATAACATATATAATAACATATTATAAGACCTACAAATCCGTCTGTTCCCAGTAGTTCAATTAACAGTACAATCAATAGAACTAGTGGGAAGTTTTTATCCTAACTGTTCAATTGAACAGATTGATTGAACTACCGGGAAAATTGTTGCGAGCGTGGTCCGAAAGCGATCATGCAGTCTAAGCAACGTTGGGCGCGGTCGGTATCAGGATGGGTGACACATATTTCATCTGAGCTCGTCCGTGCCTTGGAGAGCACGTTAAGCAGTCGCTTCCAGTTGTTGTCATTTACCTACAAGCAATTTATGGCAAAATAAATGAAATGAAAATATTACGGCGAAAAGTAGGAATGTGGTTCCTCTGTCTACCCCCTCCGGGATTATGGACGTGTGAGTTATGCTATGCTATGATATACCTATACATTAGAGTTTACAGTTATAGGCTCCTTTTTATATTTATTTCATAACATCGCTTTTTGGTCGGGGTTTAAAAAATCTAAAAAAAGGACCGTTAGAACCCAAGGCTGGTCTAGACCTGCTCCCGATTAGGCTGCAATCGGCAGATCTATACCAGGCCCAGGTGTGGCATCGCGCGATAAGCGAGTCGGCCGTGACTGCACCTGCGCACGCGTCGGCACGCGGCTGCTAGGGATGTCCGCGTGTCGATAAGATGTCGATAAAATTTTCGATATTTGAGTTATTTTTCACATCTCACATTATTACGTAATAGCACATTATAGCACATTTTTTGTTCGATAATTAAATAAACGCTACAATTTTAAGAAAATTAAAAATAATTTATGCATCAAAATAATAAATTAGTAAATAACATTTATTCCAACAGTGCATTTAATCCAAGAAACATGTTCTACAAATTGTTGACTTCTAAAAATGTAGGTACGACTTGTATGAATTAACTTAGTTCCCATCTAGGCCGCACCGTCCGGACAGCAGGGTCGGCTGCCGAGTGGGCGGCCAAACAAAAACATGTCAAGTACGCGGGGCTCGAAACGGCCTATATTTTCGTTCCACTCGCTGTGGAGACCACGGGTGTATGGTGCACGGAGGCCAAGGATTTTGTCAGAGGTTTGGGCCGACGACTGAGAGAGCGCTCAGGTGACCCCGCGCTGAGTCGTACCTGGTGCAGCGCATCTCGCTGGCTATTCAGCGTGGAAACGCTGCCAGCGTTATCGGCACCTTCCCGCCGGGTGCGACTCGGGGCTGTTTATTAGATTAAGGATTTTGACACATATAATATGTTTATATTATATTTTAAGATTAACTTAGCATAAAATTATATTTTAAATGACACATATTATATAATATATCATTAAGGAAGAGGTCTTCGTTTATTTCTTTCTTCAAATTGTAGTTTTTAATTAATTTTCGAATAAAAATAATGTGCCTAGGAAATTACGAATGTATGCGATGTGAAGAATCAGTAGTATAGTAATGGTATTCTATTTAGTTACATCAGTTTGTTTTTAAGTAATAACTGTTGAGTTGTTATATGTATTATAGGATAAATGTAACGTAAAATGTATAAGATTAAAAAAATTAAAAATAAATGTAAACCAATATTTTGTTTATTCGATTGATAATGGCAACATTTAAGATTTAACATTGGATATAAGTATTAAAGTATGTAAATTAAAATAAAAAGCCCTATCTAACGAAACGTTTTTTTTTTTAATTTTATTTATTACAAAATCCACAGCACTTAAATTTAAAAACAAAATGTCCATTAAAAACATACTGCCAATTACAGTTTTCCTATTTAAAAAAAATGCTTATAGGGAGAAATAAGTTTTGGTGTGTGTGTATAATGTGTTTATTGGAAATGTGTGTGAGCGTGTTTGTGTAGAAGAGAGTGAAAGGATGAAAGGGATGTGTACATTTGTAGGTGTGTGTAATGGCCTTTAAAAAATCATCGTAACTGACCAATATAGTTATCGATAACCAATCTGTACCTAACATCACTACGTCACCCCACGATGGTTAGGGAAGATACTTGCGTACTCGAGCGTACAACGGGGCGCGTGCCACCTTTTTTCTTCAATTTCACTTACGACATTATTCATCCGACTGTACCTTACCTTTGTTAAATTAAAACTGACTGTATTCTCTTGATATTAAATTTCAAATTGGGTTGTTCAGAAGTCATGGTCAATGGGTATGGTGTTTTTTTATTCGATAGTGAATAAAATAATTGTTTTGGAATACACGGTGATGCTTTGTTAATTTGAATACAGGGGGCTGTTTTTTTATTATTTTCGTTGGGGCGAGGGTTGTATTTAGGTGCGCACGAGTCGATAAGAGGTTAATTACTTAGAACTAATTCACGGCTGTACGAGAATTCCGTTGTGTTTGAATTTGGAATGCGTTCGAATTTACATTGAATAGATTACTGGTTGGAGTTATTTTCTTCGTACGAGTATATTTACTTACATTTTTTGATAAACCTAGGAAATTAAACCTAGTCATTTTTCACGAGAACTAAGTCCTTAGTTGGCTTCAAAAAGCGGTACATATCCGTGTAAAGAGATGGATCAGAATAAGAGATGGAGAAAACCGTTTTTTTTTCATAATAGTGATTTTTAATACTGTTCCACGGAGATCATTGTGACAAATCACAGCGATTTTTACGTGCTCAGTCATATATTGTGTGCTAGATATTAGTTGTAATATTTTCGTAAATACATATTTTATAGGCACATGTTATAGAGTTCATTACAATTTCCATATCGTTATAAAGACTCATTTCTCATATAATCCAGTAAATTCCATAATATTGCTTAATTAGTATACCTCAGGTTAAGAGAACATTTTTATACTTCCATGGTATTTTTTTATTTTATCCCCATTATGTTTACGAAAGACGAAAGGTACATAGGGTACCTACTATATAGGGTGGGTTATGGGTCGATAATTTACAAGCAATTGAAAGGGATGGCACCCCATAAGGCCATGTCCACACGCGCCCAATGAGCCGTCACTAATGTGGGCACACCCTAACCGTGGCTAATATTCTTCATGTGATGACGTGGTGAAAATATTGATTATTGGTTTTGGAGATAATATTCATACTTTTTTCGTAATGACTCTACAATCAACTGTTATATACCTCGATAACTCCTGGTAAAAAATAGGGCTTCTATAAAGCTACCTTACTTACTTACTTACTCCGCTGGCGCAGCGACCCGAAGTGGATCTTGGCCTCCGATACCAAAGAGCGCCATCGCTCTCTCTCCTGCGCAGTCTCGAGCCAGTCAGGCGCCCGGAGCTCCCGCAGATCCTTCTCCACTTCATCGCGCCAGCGGTATCTGGGACGTCCGACCGGAAAGCTAAAGCTACCTACTATCCGACTTTTTCTAAGATGGGGGGGGGGACGTAACTACGATGTCCCAAACGTCCTTTGTCCTGGATAACTCTATAATTTGTCTAAACAACTCTACTAAGCTATCTACAAATCGTAATGGTATAGCTGTACATTAGCGTTTGCAGTGGTAGATTTTCAGTTTTTTTCCTTCAATCATTTGTGGTTGAAGCACTTTTAATTCCAGACATCATTCCTCAGCCTGATTCCTGTCTACGTGGAATCTTATAATATAACGGGATGTCCCAACTCAAAACTGTAGTCAATACTTCATAATCCTATATACATTATTAATTTATTACAATATGTAAAATTATTGAAAAAAATATTTAAATGTCAAATAATTAAACTAGCTACCAAAAAATATAAAAACTACTAAAAATATAAAAACCACTACAAATACTAACACGGACACCACAAAACTAATTTAATACATGCTTGCCAAACGGATTAATCTTAGTTTATGAGTGTCACTACTCATAAACTAAGATCTTCCATGAAAGGCATCCCTTTACAATTTTTTTCTCACTTTTATGCAAACTTACCTACAGAGAGTCTAGGTTCAACTGTTACAGTGGGACCAATTTAAACTCACGATAAAGCTACTTATCAATATAGGCGCGTGCGCAACTATTAGCAATAGGCTGTAGGCAGTTAACCCCTCACATAATTATTATAACATCAGATGCGACGCGCACGCACGTGGTCCAATAAGCCCAATGAGCCAATCTATGTATATCTGGCACGCTCACGCGATCAGAGTCAAATCAGGGGGTCACAGACACCAGGGGTCAGGGTACAGGGGACCACTAAAGTATACCATCACATCATTATCGATCTGAACCTTATGCCAGCGTAACATGGTTTATTTATTTTCAGGTTATGCCTTGATTTCACAGATATTGCGGTTGACAGATTATTGAAATCAGATTCCCTGATTTCTAATACCTACTTATATGTCGAAAAAAATTCGGGAAGTTTCAAAAAATCATGTATTGTCTATGCATGAGTGTACCAATGAGTTTTTCGTATTTTTCGAAGTCTTACGTACATTTACCGACTGCTCTAACGGTGAAGGAAAACATCGTGAGGAAACCTGCACACTGAGATGACCAGTGTGTAAAATGGGGTTGGCACAAAAGATTATCAAGGGTGGATATGCCGCTGGGTTATTCCCGGCCCCCTATCATAAGATAAGATGCATGAGTGTTAGATTTTAGATGGACAATGTATGGCTGCAGGCAGAGTGTCTTTTTAGTATTTTGTGTAAGTGGAATTTGGTCGACTGTACGTGTTGGGGGGTCAGGAGACAGATGTCACGTGCCAATTGAGTGACTGGATGATGGGGTACATGGATATAATTGCGTATTCTATCAGTTATTAGCAAAAATAGCTTACTGGAAAGTTTGGGGAGTCACTGTTTTTTGGCCTCGTTGTTTTGAGGGATAATTTTATCAGTTAAGCCAGTACAAGATCTGGCTTTGAGTTATTTGACACCATTATTAGTAGATTTTTTAGTTAGACCCGGGACTGACACTGGTCGGAGCAAATTATATTATCATCAGCGGCCTCTTATCTAGTCCACTGCTGGACATAGGCCTCACCCAGGGCGCACCATTGAGCCCTATGTTCGGCTCTTCTCATCCAGTCGCTGCCAGCCACCTTGCGCAGATTGTCGCTTGATCTAGTCCCACACTACATTTGCCCAAACGCGGTCTCCACTCCAGAACTCGTCTACCACAGCGGTTGTCGGTTCTGCGACAGATGTGACCGGCCCACTGCCACTTCAGCTTGCTAATCTTATGAGCTATGTCGGATCTCCTCATTTCGGATTCGATCCAGCAAAGATACTCCGAGCATAGCTCTTTCCAAATTCCAAACAAGGGGTCATTTATTACACCCCGATAGCTCAAGCACAGAATTCTAAATAGTACTCCGGTAGTTCAAGTCTCAAATTCCCCAATCCTAAAATTTTACCCTTTTATTTCGTAAATCAAATTTCCCCACATTTTCATTTCTGAAATCCGCTGTCCGCTTCACAAACACGTTGGAGCGCAATATTCCATAACAATGAGGCTGTTGGTTTAGCTGATGACGTCACACAATGGAGGCACGATATGTCTGACACAACAGTTTTGTCTGTTTGTTCAAAACGGACGCTCCACGGGTTAAGGGGATGACACGGAAAGAGTGTGATGATTTACTTGAAAAATGACAGGAAAAAGGTAAAGCTTGTACAAAATTATTCATAAGTTTATTCAAAATTATTCTTATTTACACGTACTTGCTATAGTTTATCTGAAACCAATGTGTAAGGTTTTTATGGAATAATTTTATATTGCGACTCGGCAGCCCCAAAAGATGACAGTATTAAGTTAATTTGACAGGAGTAGCATACATGACTGTGGGTCAGTCTAGTATTAGTGTATTAGTTAGATACACAGGCAATAATTTAAAAATACAAGACAACTCAATATATCTTATTAACTGACTATAACAAAAGTCTGCATGTTTCGTGGACCGTTTCATTTCAATTACTACAAATGAAGTGTGATTTTAAGTTTTAATATTTTAGTTTATATACTGTCTATTCACAGCTATAAAATAATAAATAATTCACAGCTATAAATAAAGTTAATTTAATTTAATTTGATAAAATCTGTACCTCAGAAGCATAACACTGTAAATGCTTTTCTACCATTTTTTTTACTTAGGTATCGTGGCAAATTATAATCTAGAATAGTTTCTTTAATAAATTTAAATAAAACTTTGAGCATTTGTTTACCACTTTTATACTTAATCAAATTCCAAACATGACTAATTTTTACACAAAATTGTCTCATTTGTAAAATTGGTTATGGCACTTACAGTTTAATGCTTCCGAGGTACAGATTTATTATTTGTTTTATTCTATGGTACGAGTGCCTGATAATAAAGAGATTTTAATTTAATATTAATCTTATAATCTTTATTATACACACATACAAAATACAAAATTTGTGTAGTTTCACTCTGTGATTCTGCGGCGGGCCTTGAGAATTCGCCAGATACTAGACCGGTTGAAATTTCCGTCATAACTCCTAGGAGTGTTAAAATGTGTCTACACTACAACATTTAGACGCTGAATTCGTGGTATATTATATTATATTTATAAGTACCTATGTTATTGTAAATAAATTCTTTTTAATTTTAATATACATATATATATATATATATTTCCTTCTTTCAAATATGAATTGTTTTTACTAGTACTCCTGTCGGAATGCAACTCGATGAAATACAAAACAACTTAATTAACGAAAAAATATGTACAAAAGGTGTAGCATAACTCGAGCTTTCTCCCAGCTAACCATCGGGTTAGAGAAAGGTAATAGATTCCAATTTAATAGATAGATTTAATTTAATTTAAAATAAATTGTGATTGAATTTAAGAACATATATTTAAATTAATAATCAAATTACATGACAAAATTATCTACATTATAATTAATTCATTAAATAAAATTATTAACATGTCACTCAATAAATGATTTCGACTATAAAAGACGGCCTCAGTCAAAAATTCCGCCCCGTGTCGACCCCGGCGCAAAGGTCCCCATGACGCTCGCGGCATTGCCACGCTGAATCGCCACGGCCAACCTCTGCACCTAAAACGAACCGGAGCGGGGGTCACAGCCTCTCTCTCTCAGGCGACGGCCGACCTTCCTGAAAAAATCCTTTGCCTCCGCCCCCCAAATTAATTTAATTTAATTTTTAATTTAATAGTCTCATCACATAAAGTGAAACTTTCACATTCTTTGATTGATATGCATGGTTTTGAAACAATCTACGGGGCTACTAGATATTGAAAACAAAACTCCTTGAATTGTGTTCCTTTACGAGATCAAAGTTTTATCTTTTGCTTGATGAGACAGAAGGAATGTAAAAGAAAAAAATAACATCAAATCTTCAATCATCATCCATCATCAACTGTGCTTCGGACAGCTCTTGTAACAGTTGTGTGTCGATAGTGCATGTCAGAAGCTGACAATATACAATAATTGTAATAGTAAAAAGCATAAAAAAACCAATACAAAAACATTACCAAAAACCCAATATAAAAACATTACATTATATCTTATTATAATGAATAATTCCTACTTCAATGTACGATAAGAAGAAGAGTACAAAGGTTTATATTATATATTTTATTTTCTTCTCACTCGTTACGTTTTGTCAGAATACACAATCTTATTCTATTACATTTAGTAACATTTGACCATGCAACTTCCGTGTCTGCAGTTTCAAATTTGTATTTGGCTTAAGATTTCGTTTGAGGTGAGGAAAATGCTTCAGAAGACCCTCCCTTAACGGACACTGTTTATATTTTTAGCAGGCCAACGGTACTGTGTTTGATGAGAGAGTGGATGAACGCGGATATGAGTTATGTCCGCAAATGTCTGTATTTTTGTAACAAAACAAACCCTTAACGGAATAAAAATTGTTGATGGAAATGGCATTATTATCTTGAAGCCTTCAATAATGATGACTAAGAATGAAAGAAAGAAAGAAATAAAAACATTTATTTAAAATTGCATTATGCATACATTATTAAACTTAATAATATTTGAAATTAAAAAAACAATGCAACATTAAAAGGACACGACATGCTCAGCATGTGCTGCGGTCCGACCGGTAGGGCAGAAACACAGCGCTGGTTTTTAGCTGTGCCAGGACGAAGGCATCGCGGGCGAAACAGCAGGTCAGGGAACAAAAATATATTAAAAGTATAAATAATAAAAGTACAAATAAATAAATAAATACCTAAAGATGAAATAGATAACAACAAAACTGGAGAGAAAAAGTGTCTGTCCATTATGCGGCTCGTCATTCCGATGGGAAGCGGTTATGTTATGGTATGGAATGGAGTTTAAAATCATTTGCATAGAGGTGTACTCGTACATCCTGATGTGCAGGTTCGCCTAGTGTGGTACCACCCCCTTTTCTATTTATGCCTCAACGTAGCAATGCTTGCATTGCTTTCTTTCGGTTTAAAAGGCAAGAAAGCCAGCGTAATTACCGGCTCATGATTATCTTATCTTATGATAGGGGGCCGGTAGTAACCCCAGCGGCACTTCGACCCTTGAGGATCTATTGTGCTTACCCCATTTTACACACTGGTCATCTCAGGTTTCCTCGCGATTTTTTCCTTCATCGTTAGAGCGTCGGTAAATGTAGGTAAGTCTTCGAAAAATACGAAAAACTCATTGGTACATGGCACTGCATGGTTTAGTATCCTAGCCACTGTGCCACCGACGCTCTACCATAAGATAAGGTAACTATCGGCACATGAGGCACTCCATCTAATTCCTCAAGGTTAGCAGGGCATCTACACCCAGGGTACCTACACTACATGATATTGGATAAGGATACATTTCGGAGAGTGCGCATCGGAATTGCACGACCTAATTCCAGCATCTCCATTCCGCCTTCGGACTACCAGGCGCGGGGAGGGGTTCCATCCTTATGTTGTTGATATCCTATCTGCTCGTACGAAGCGATTTGCTTCTTCATTCATTATGCGAACGGCTAAGGAATGGAACAGCCTGCCGGTGTCTGTATTTCCCGAAACCTACAACCTTGGGATCTTCAAGGCCAGAGTGAATAGGCATTTGCTGGACCCGCATGCTCCATCGTCGAGCTCATCGTCGCTTACCATCAGACGAGATCGAGGTCAAATGCGGGTTTAGTAGTCAATTTTTTTTTTAAATGAGGTGACTTGTCTTAGGGCGTCGGTGACCACTTAGGTACAATCAGGTGAATTAGTGAGCAAAGGCTCGTCTGCTCTCGTTATACAATTAAAAAAACGGAATTGATCTTGAATTCCTGAAACACAGTAATAACAAGCGTTTAAACACAATCTTAAACCTCTAATTTCTCCCTCACTCTCCGGGAGGTCGACACAGAGGTGTTACCGCCGATATTTTCCGGTCAACTTCTGACGCGGGAATCGGCCCCACACCTATATTTATTGGTAGCACGCGACGGTGCCTGCTAACAATTATTTACATAATTTTATAATGCAAATAACGATGTAAACGTGTTGAGGTGTTGAAAAGGTCTCGCAAGATTATTTTGCTAATTTTTGTACATGTTGAAGTAAATAAATAATAAATAGTCAAAAAAAAATATATATTTTTATAAGGACGAGCGTTTGCTCCTGATGCCACCTGATCTGATATATGACTTCACTGTAATGTTAAGTATTCTCGATGCACTGCCACAATTATAGCACAATATGTGTAGAGATTATCTATAGATAAGATAGCAGCAATAATTTAATATCTTACTGTGTTTTGGTTTAAAAGTTTAGAGAGTCAACGCAATACGGCACTTGAGGCACACAATGTAATATCTAATAGTTGTCTAGTAAGTATAAGAATAAGTTTATTTGTGCGGTAAGATGACAAAGTATCCATAGTCCATACACCAGTAGGAACTTAAGCATAGGTTATATTAAACTAAATAAAATTAGTGAGCAAAAAGTAACAATAAGCGCTGATCTCCGAACTAGGAAGTTCCTGTATCTCGGAGGACAGACCTCTTCTGTGACCAGTGGAAATGAACTTGTAACAGACGTTGGCCAAGCCAAGAAAATATAAAACTGACAAAATTTGAAAGAAAGACAAAAATAACAATAATATAAGGGGTTATAGCACAGAATGCAATGTGTGTGTGTGTGTGTGAGAGAGAGATAGAGAGAGGGTGAGTGGGTGTGTAAGAATG
This sequence comes from Hofmannophila pseudospretella, assembly GCA_947369225.1. Taxonomy (NCBI): domain Eukaryota; kingdom Metazoa; phylum Arthropoda; class Insecta; order Lepidoptera; family Oecophoridae; genus Hofmannophila; species Hofmannophila pseudospretella. The sequence continues at coordinate 1,340,137 of OX376321.1, read as the reverse complement.
TGTGTGTGAGAGAAGGAGGGTGTGTGTGTTTTTTTTTTTTAAATATTGTGCACTAATTCACTATTAGATATCTCTAAACATTTTGTACTATTAGGGTGCTAACATTGAGGATTTACACTGTGTGCCTCAAGTGCCGGTATTGCTTTACTCTCTAACCTTTTAAACCGAAACACAGCAAGACAAGTATTAAATTATTGCTGCATTGCTCTTCTTACAATAAAAAAGTAAGCTGTTTGTACCACCCTGTATATTACTACTCTTGTCTCGTTAGCTTGTTGACTTTGGTGTTATTATGGCATTATACGCCTGAGGTGTCGAATTACAGCGTACGGGTTTGACTCCCGGTGCCGGACCAAACTGGTTCGCAGTTTGACAATGTTGACGGGAACTGACATAAGGATATTTTTATGATGTAAGTACTTATGCAGCGAACGTGTTATAATGTATGGAAAGATAACTGAAGGGGAAAATAATAATAATAAAATATTTATTTAGGGGCATGCCCCTAACGTACACAGTGACCCATAAATGATGTATTTACTTTACTAAGTCTAAAGTTTATTATACAACTATAATAGTACATAAACTAAATTGATAGGTATTCCTGCAAAGAAAAGGTTAAAAATTGGCTATTGACACTTGAATATTTTAATACTGAAAAAATATTGTTACCAATTAGTTGAGTCCTATGGACGCACACTGACCCTTACACCTACCAACACACACACCCTCTCACACACACACACACACATCACATACACACACCACACACCCCTCACACACACCACATACACGCATACTTAACTGTTTAATTTAGCATTGCCTTATGTTTTTTCATAATGTATTTATCGGAAGAGACTGCCCCCCACAACACAGGGTATCCTAGTGTGGGAGCCAGGGAAATCTGAGAAAATGTAAAAGATACTGTCTGCATTAATAATTTTTTATTTTTTATTTTTTTTTATTTTTTATAGATAGAAACACTTTAATGTACACAAAATCAGTAAAAGTAAGGCGACCTTATGGCTTAAAGCGATCTCTTTTATTTTTTTATTTTTTATGTATAACTAAACCCGCATTTGACCTCGATCTCGCCTGATGGTAAGCGACGATGAGGTCGACGATGGAGCATGCGGGTCCAGTAAATGCCTATTCACTCTGGCCTTGAAGATCCCAAGGTTGTAGGTTTCGGGAAATACAGACGTCGGCAGGCTGTTCCATTCCTTAGCCGTTCGCATAATGAACGAAGAAGCAAATCGCTTCGTACGAGCAGATGGGATATCAACAACATAAGGATGGAACCCCTCCCCGCGCCTGGTAGTCCGAAGGCGGAATGGAGATGCTGGAATTAGGTCGTGCAATTCCGATGCGCACTCTCCGAAATGTATCCTATAAAATACCGATAGACAGGCAACCTTGCGCCGATGTTCCAGACTTTGCAGTCTAGCCTCCACCAGCGATTCGTCACCTATAAGGCGCTTAGCGCGTTTCTCCACTGAGTCAAGGGCAGCCAGGCAACCTCTGAAGTTAATTGGACATTAAAGAGATTAGCGACAGTGTAGTGTGAAGATATACTATTATTGTTCTATAATAGACCTTAGACTTGGTACAGTAAATACATAATTAATTATGGGTCACTGTGTACGATTTTATAATAAGATACCTGATACTGTAATAAATATGACAGAGAAAACATTTAAAACCCATGTAAGATGGATCTTATGTAAAAAGGGTTATTATAAAATAAATGACTATTTAAATGATAAAGAGGCTTGGTCCTAAATTCAGCTCCAGCTCTGCACATTGTGTATATGGTTATATTCATACATAATTGTATTCATAAATATTGTTAAGTATGTTTATTTCAAAAGAAGTGCTGCTGATTGTTTCTTGCGCCGCTTCTTTTCCTTCAGCTATAGCACCTTCCGCAGCGGTGGTAGAGTAAAAAAGTTATTGGTGAATTTTACACGCCTTCGGATTTTTTTTATTTTCTCAGACATCTCAGAATTCTCAGAATGCACGATGTTTTCCTTCACCGTTAGAGCAGTCGGTAATTTTATTTAATTTTTTTTTATTAAATAAGGAGAGTTGACGAGCTAACGGGCCACCTGATGTTAAGTGGTCACCGTCGCCCATAGGCATCTCACCTGACTGTATTAATATTAACCTAACCTAACCTAACCTTGAGGACTAAGATGGATTGCCTCATGCCCCGGAAATTACGCTGGCTCTCTTACCCTTCAAACCGAAACACAGAATAGCAAGCATTTCTGTTTCACGGCAGAAATAGATAAGAGGGTGGTACCACCCTAGGCGATCCTTCACATTAGGATCTACCACTATTAATGTACATAAGTCTTCGAAAAAATCCGAAAAACTCATTGGTACATGGCATGGTTTCGAACCCGGACCTCCCGCATGGGAGTCCGGCGTCCTAACCACTATGCCATGGACGCTCCAAAAAAATCTTTACTTATTCTTAATAATTTTCTTAATGTGACAATACCTCAAGCGTCCAATTATCGACGCGTGCGCATGACACAAGTGCTCGACACTTTTGGAGTTCTTATCACCCCACTCGACACGAAAGCCCGCAGCTATCACATAATGGGGTACTTTTGTCTTTGCCAAATGAAAGGATCGGGCGACGAAAAAGTACCCTAAAACGACGTTTAAAGGGGATAAACGTCACTGTGGCATGTTTTTCGGAATGTGGTAAATATAGAAAGAATTTGAAGCGCTTTTTGTGGAATTTATATAAATTGCAGTTATTTAAGTATAAGTTAAGCATATTTTGTAAGAGATTCATTCTTGCTGCATTTTTTCGAAACTGGATTCAACAAGAACAAATCTGCACCTCGATCACGATCCTGGAGATCGACTGCACTAAATACACGTAACTAAGTAACTAAATAGATTCTAAGCTGCATCGTTATGACGTGTTTCGTGCTACTATCCACTAACGATCCAATTTCAGTTAAGTTCCGATCGAGTCAACGATCGATCGAACAGTAACGTATTTGTGAATGCACAAGGGGCGGGCGTTCCTACCTTCACGCCGGCTCCATAGTATAAATATATGTGTATAATGATATGAAATCAACATTTTAGTTAAACCTTACACTGTGAGGTCCACATTATATTAAAATTGACACAAAAACGAATTGCTTACTTAATGAATATCTTTTCATTTTGCATATAGGTAAGTAATTTTATCTTCCAGAGAAAAGAAAACAGGAGTGCCTCATCATGAGACAATCAATCATCTAGACACCGTTTCCACTGAATACAACGTAATTAAATAGGATCTAAACTGCATCGTTATGACGTGTTTCTTATGCTACTATCCACTAACGATCAAATTTCAGTGAAGTTCCGATCGAGTCAACGATCGATTGAACAGTAACGTATTTGTGCATTCTAATAAAACGTTTAGTTTATACTGAATCGCAGTTGATCGGTGACCAAACGCTTCAACTGTCAAATATAACGATCGAACATAAAATTGCAAATTGTTTTACAGTAGTGCTTTTCAAGTAAGAATGGTGTTTTTTATTCGAAGAACGTCTACAAAACGTGATTAATGTATGGGACAATGAAGTAAAGTCAAATAAGACGCTGCACCCCGATCCGTACTTGGCTGGATTTTAAAGAGCCATACTGCGTCCGGGACGCCTTCTTCTTTGGTTCAGATGGTGCAGAAGCGTGGAAGATTCTCCCAGATAGCATTGAAATGTGTCACACCAGCATTTTAATGAAGACTTGCAAGAGTTGTTTACATCAGACATGGCTGTATGGGCTCAGTTCCCTTTGCCTTAAAAAAAAAACAACAAAATAAGTTCCTTCCGAGGTACTTTTTCCCGAACGATAGTAAATCGAAAGGTGGCAGTGGTATAGTCATGCGTCAGCAGAATGCGATTTGGTGTCCAAATAGAATTGGAACGAAAACTAAATTGAAATTGGATAGAAACTCTCACTGTATGTAACATCCCTAATAAATTTTATATAGTTATATTGCAAGTTTAAAAACAATTGCATTATGAAAGAAATGTGTTCCAATCACGTTTTATTTAAAATAAAAACACAAATTAAACCCAAATTTATTAAAAGTCATCAAACCGGCAAATGTGATATTTACTTTTATAATTACGTAGGTATATTAACCCTTTACTTTTAAATTAAACAGAAAATATAATATAATATAACACTAAAATAATACTAAAGCTAAAACTAAACTAAGGCTAAGAAAACTAAAAATAAAAAAATTGGGTTTAGTCCCCCACATCCGGCAGTGTACCCAAGAGACTGGCTGCGTTGCCCCGTTGGATAGCTAAGCTTATCCGCTGGGCCAAATAGGAGATCTTGGGTCTTTTGACGCGTCGACCGGAGCTTTGCGAGGTCCTTGAAAACGCGGTGCGCTCCCGGGCCCCAGGGTCCCAATGTTTCAACCCCAGACGGCTCAAATATGTATGTTTCACCCAGATTGGTATATTTGCGCCGTTTGAGGGATATAGGTTCTTACTTCATTCTTGCTAAAAACGAGTCGGTACCCTATAGGTACCTATAGGTACTAGCTCGATATTATTATATAGGAATGAAAATAAAAAAACAGAAGTGAGACATTAAAAAAAGTGGGTTTTTTTTTAAATTATCGCCATTTTCACACGAACGTAGCAATTTGGTTATATTTCCGTCTCGTATGACAGTTTCAAAACAATTCCCATTTCATTATTCGTGCGAACTGTAATGAAAGGTTCCGTACAACGGACCCAGGGCAGAAGTAAGGGTGGGGGCGCTAAAATTTATCGCCCTCTAAATACTGAGAACATAATGGAAATAATTACGAATACCTATCACCTATTTTATTGTATAAGGAGAACAGACCAGCAAACGGGCTCTGTGATGGTCTCCTAAGACCATTTTCTCGTCGCTCCAACGGATCTGGTAGCTGCCCTGGGTATCCCGCCGAAACTTCAAAAAATAAGGTGAATTTGTTTATAAAATGAAAAATCTTTATTTATTATTCGAAATCAATTTCATCGCCCTCAAAGCACTCCCCGTCAAGTAGGAGGTAGGTCAAGGAGGTTAGTAATTTTTAAAATATTTCCATATATATAAAAAGTTTAAGGCACAGCGTCCCTGTGCCTTTTCATTTTATTCTATATTTTTTTGATCACAGTAGTCAAGTGGTCAAGCTCAGCAGCCTACTCTATTCCACTGCTGAACATAGGCCTCTCATAGCGCGCGTCATTGAGCCCGATCTTCGGCTCTTCTTATCCAGTCGCTGCCAGCCACCTTGCGCAGATCGTCGCTCCATCTAGCAGGAGAGCATCCCACACTACGTTTGCCCAAACGCGGTCTCCACTCCACTCGTCTACCCCAGCGGTTGTCGGTTCTGCGACAGATGTGACCGGCCCACTGCCACTTAAGCTTGCTAATCATATGAGCTCTGTCGATAACTTTTGTACTTTGTATCTCACATCACTATAATGTGATTAGAGGTTTTACAATGCGTTGCTAACCTTGAGGACTTCGAAGAAGGGCCTCATGTAATAGTACAAGTACCTAAGTCTCTTACCCTTTAAACCGAAACAGCAATGCATGCACTGCTGGCGTAAAAAACCGCCGCTAAGTTACAGCTGAAATCATACACGCGCGACACTTCCAGCTTACATAGAAGGGGCGCAAGTTTCATGCCCACGTTTTCAAGGCCCACTAGGGGCGCTAATTCTGCATACGGCCTCATAAACCAGTCATATCTGAACACGTGCTGCCGCCACAACATGTGTATCCACCATCTTTGAGAAAAAACCGCGTCAGATGGCCGCGGCGGGAAGGCACCTAAATGATAGAGGAAGTGATTTTACGCGTACAGGAATAATATAAGATGTTTTATACAGGTTGTGGAAATGTACAATTCTAGGGGTAAAGCTTTATTGCCACACAAAAAAAACATATTTAGTTCACTCCATAATAGGGAATGCAATCTCGTTCTCGCGAGATCTCGTTTTCGCGAGATCTGGGCCGTTTTTAGCGAGATTGATCTCGGTCGAAAAATGGGCGAGATCTCGCGAGTTTAACGAGATTGCACTCGAGCATAAAAACATCCTATTCGAAGCAATACAGCAAATATAATATCTCAGTTTATTAGCAATAATAATATCTCAGTTTAATAGTCAACTCAAGTTATTGAGATTCATTTATTTTAGTTCTTGACTTCTTGTTGTTTTGTTATAAAAAAACTGTTATTAAAAGACTTTTGTTTGATAATAGGAGAGAAAACTGATTGTTTATTTCGTTTCTTATTTGATTAGACACGGACATCAAAGTTTATAAAGGTTTATTAAAAAATACATAGATAGCTATATTAAACAATGTTAAATAAAAGTTAATTGAAAAAGTTCGTAAAAATAAATGTTTATGTCATAATACCTATAATTCTTTTAATTTTTTTTAATTTATTCAAATATTGTGATGATTTGCAACAATAAACCCACAAAACAAACAAATCTCGCGAGATCTCGAAATTGGCGAGATTTCGCGGTATTGTTATTCACAGACTCGCTGGATCTCGCCTGAGCCCCAATCTCGCGAGATTGCATTCCCTACTCCATGATACTATTGGCAATAGGCACCTGGCTCAGCTAATGCTTGAGTGAATACCCTTGCGTGTTTTTTTAATATATTTTTTATTGACTACTAAACCCGCATTTGTTCTCGATCTCGCCTGATGGTAAGCGACGATGAGGTCGACGATGGAGCATGCGGGTCCAGTAAATGCCTATTCACTCTGGCCTTGAAGATCCCAAGGTTGTAGGTTTCGGGAAATACAGACGCCGGCAGGCTGTTCCATTCCTTAGCCGTTCGTATAATGAACGAAGAAGCAAATCGTTAGGTTAGGTGTAAACACACAGCGCTGATTTTCAGCCAGTCCTTATTTAGTCCCAGACAATCTAAGTACTGCCCCATGGTATGTGCCCATTAAATAAATTTATAAAATACAGGTTGGTATTAATACAGGGAGAAGAAAACTGTATATAATTCATTGCATAGATGTTGACTGACACTAACACATGTGGGTTGCGTCTACTTTGCGGATGCTAACGCACGCATTTGGTCAAAGTTAAATTCGACATAATGTTATTAATAGGTACAACTTTGTAGCTTTAGTGTAGAGACCCTTGGTTCTTGGGTCCCTGGAGCTTGGTCACTGTTCCGAGAGCTGCCCAAGCGTCTATTTGATGCGACGAGGGACCCAAGGGCTGGCGGCTATCTCGCCCAAAGGATCAGCATAGCGATCCAGCGGGGCAACGCCGCCGCCAGCATCCTTGGCACCCTACCACACGGGTCTAATTTAAAACATTTTTATTAGTAACATTTCAATTTTATTTGTGTACATTTTCTTTCCTTCTGTAATTATAATATAAATAATCTTAAGTTGTAAATAAACTTTTATAACAATAAAAAATTAGGTACATAATTTGACATGGATCCTATTTCATGTCTTACACGCTCATTTTGTACTTGACGGAAACTTGTGTCAAGTCACCCTGACGAAAATGTGTACTTTCAGCATACCACTAGCTCTTGAATTATTTATCCTATCAAAATGGAAGTTGTACCATTGGATAGAGTCAAGCGGCCCCGTTCTAACAATACCTAAAAATACCTGAAACATTGCTTCCCCGCTTCGCTACAGCTTGCCGAAGTAGGTCCCTTTTTACCGACTTATATTAAATTCTCTATAACTATGGAATTATTATATATAACGAAACATAAACCGAAAATAATTAGACGTACGTACATTTACCGACTGCTCCAACGGTGAAGGAAAACATCGTGAGGAAACCTAAATTAAAAGTTTCCGAAGCGTGTGAAATCCACCAATCAACACTGGGCCCGGTCGGTGGATCATGGCCCGTACCCCCTTGTGCAAGAGGAGGCCTGTGCCCCAACAGTGGGGATATTAATATGCTTGTGATAATATAATATATATCGAAACACGTGAAACTGCGATGTGATGTGCTTGAACTACGCTACTTAAACCGACCTACGCTTCACCGACCAGCTATTAAAACGGTGGCAACCAAGACCACCACGCCTCCGTCTTCTGAGGAGCCTGCAGGACCGTATCGTCTGTGATAAAAATCGCAGCAATCGAACAACTACGAGCAACCTGGCGACTCTTCGCGTGTTGATCCAAAAACGTTGTAGTTGCAGAATAGATTCCACGTTTCGGCAGATCCCTCTGCATGGCAGGTTTATTTCGCGAGCAGTTCAACTTTTGACCTAGGCAAAGTTATAATTTATCTATCCTTTTAAAAAATTGAAATATTACATCTAGTATAGGAAAGTACAAATTTTGTCTAGTTTAAATTTTAAACGTATAAAATTGATTGAACTTTCCCTTTGATCTTTTTAAAACACCCTGTGTAAATTTTTATATATTAAAAGAGGATGTATTAATTTATGTAATTGTTAACCCTTTTGGAGTAAACATATGTTTAGATTAAGGTAACGTTTGATTAAGTTCTATTGTTGCGCCGGAGCCGTTTAATTTTAGATTTGTTTTGATTGGACGACTTGTTTGTGTTTCCGGTGGATTGGGGACTTCCGTTTTAACTTAGTTCTGGGTAGTTCATATAATATGGAGTTTTTTTAAATTGGTTTATTACTTGTCCCACTGCTGAGCAAAGATCTACTCGCCTTTTTTCCACCGCATTCTATCCCCAGCTTTTTTTAATGGTCAGTTATCCAGTTTTGATCATCTAGATAACTTCTACATCTTTTCGTCAGAGAGACAGGAACAGTTTTTTTAAAAAAGCTCTGTTATTGTCTGCAGATAACTTATTATACAAAACCAGGAAATATGTTACTGGATTTAGTTTCATATTAGTTAATATTTAAATTGTTACAATTTATTTATTTCCCTAATAAAATTAAAATAAAATAATTATAAAATTATTTTTTATTCTCTCAAGAACGTAAAGCCTTGCCAAAGTATAGAATATATAATTAATACTATGCATGGGCGTGCGCGTGTCGGTGTCCTAGTGGCTAGGACGCCGGACTCCCATGCGGGAGGTCCGGGTTCGAAACCATGCCATGTACCAATAAGTTTTTCGTATTTTTCGAAGACTTGCGTATATTTACCGACTGCTCTAACGGTGAAGGAAAACATCGTGAGGAAACCTGCATGTCTGAGGAAATTAAAAGTTTCCGAAGGTGTGTGAAATCCACCAATCAGCACTGGGCCCGCTAGGTGGATCATGGCCCGTACCCCCTTGGTCAAGGGGAGGCCTGTGCCTAACAGTGGGGACATTAATATGCTGATGATGATGGGACTAGAGCCTGATATTAAATAGATTTTATTTTAATTTAATTTTTAATTTAATATTCTTATCGGATGTTAAAGTTTCATTTATGATAATCGTTCACTTCGAGCAAATAAAGTGAAACTTTCACATGCTGATGATGATGATGATGATGGACGTGCGCTAGTACATTGATAAAATTATTGATAGCTGTGTGTCAGCTCGGTTGAATAAATTATTAATAACAACTTTGCCCAAAACTAACTTTGCCCATGCCAACAAGGCATGGGCAAAGTTAGTTTTGGGCAATCAATAATTTTATTAGTTCCTATTGAAACTTCGACATCAAATTTGATTAAAAAAATAGACATAACATAACATTTTGATTAAAAAATGATCCAGATTCAAAAAACAGACCGCACAGCTAGTTTCCCATGACATAATAATTTCGTATATCACAGAAATTTATGCAAACTGATCCATTAGCGAGCCATACGTTGTCTTTTCGGGTGTTAAGTTCGGTAAAATGGTTCCGTACAATGGGGTTGACCCAGCGGGGAGCTAGAACCCTTGCGTTTTGATTCCTTTTTTCTTGTGTACCGTGTGGAATTTATTGGCGATACTTTTCGGTTTTTTTTAAATTTTATTTGATGCTCTTTGGCTTAATCGTTTACAGTTTGTCTTTTTTGATTGAGTCACTTTGTTTTAAAATTCGTTAAGATTGTTTTGATAACTTTGGTATTTAGAATATTCGCTTTGTCCATGTACGTTATTAAATTAATAGAATAATCAATTTTTATTGACCTTTCGGTAGATAGATAGATAAAAACACTTTATTGTACACAAAATCAGGAAAAGTAAAAACTACAGGAATAATAACACGATATGTACAAAGGCGGACTTATCGCTTAAAGCGATCTCTTCCAGGCAATCTCTGAAGTTAATTGGACATTAAAGAGATTAGCGACAGTGTAGTGTGAGGATATGAAAATGGTTACTATTACTTAATATACAGTAAATATAGTAAAATAAAAGTAATATGATATACATAAATAAATATGTAGGTATACTAATTAATTCGGTAAGTAATTAATCATTGAAATTGGCGCTCCGTTCTTTCTGCCTACCCCGCAACATAGCGTGAAGGTATGTATATATGTATTGCAATCGAAAAGCATAAAAGTACCTATATCAAATGATTGGAAATTCAATAATGTAATTCATTAAAATGTATAATTTTATACAATATCTGTTTTCTTCATTAAATAAGTAACTAATAGAAAAAAATACACCGGAAGAACTAAAATTGTTTCCTTTATATTATAATCAATTGCCGAAGCATAATAAATCAAAATTTTACAATAAAGACCACCTTCAACAAGTTGAAGAGACAATATGATTTTTTCGGGTTAACACTTGTTTAGCGCAGCGGGAACTTTGCTCAACGAAACTTTGCCCACCGTCAAAATTAATTTTGTGCTGTATTCATTTGTACTAAAGCGCCATTAATAATTTATTAAAATCCACAGGATAGGGAAAAAATGTTAGATTGATCTAATTCTTTGTGCCAATTGTGTTTCATAGCGGTAAAACTGTCTTTTGTTACGATACAATAAAAGTTTCATTGTGGTCGTGATACCCTTTTGTTGTAGGTATGGCGAATTAGTTTTATTGTAAAGGATTCAATTTGTTTGAAAATACACGAATTTTACGGTTTATACAATACAATACAATACATATTTTTTACATAGAATCGAAGTTTTTATTAACATAAAGTTTATTTGTGTAAATTATTATTATTTTAAATCTAAAACTTTGTCACTACGTGAGAAGCTTAGTCAAAAAGGCCGCCTTTTAGCGCGCCCCGTCCAAATGTTCCCATTACGCATGCTGCATTTCCTCGCTGAATAGCGAGAGAAAGGTGCTGGGCCAGGAAGTATCCCGATCGGGGGTCACACCCCCGCCTCCCCAGCTCCCGGATGAAGCCTCCCGCCTCTGAGCCCCAGGTGCCCGTTGCCAGGTATTTTTTTAATTTTTTTTATACAATTTCGAAATTATCAATAAAATCTGTTTTTGAAAACTTAGATTTCTAGCTTGAACCACGCCTGTCCATTGCAAATTAGTAAATGTTGTGATAGGTTAGTATTTTATTTATATTATTTATTTGTAGGTTTGTAGATAAAATCACATTTCAATTCTCTAATTATCTTCTAAAGCAAGCAAGCAATTCTCCAGTATCCACCCTCACTTTTCTTAACAAAAACCACTTTCTTACATCATCCACCCATCCTCTTGAAATTGTACCCAATGAGGAGACAAAATTTATTTTAAAAACACCCCAAAACCTATAATATCATTAAAAACATCTTCAAATATTTGAAGTTTTGTTAACTAAACACTTGACAGGGTTACAAGAGGTTTAGTTTGCCACCGTTTTTTTTTTACATTGCCACCCTCGAGAGTTTTAAAACTCGTGAGAAATTAGAAAAATAATCCACTGCATTTAAATATAATTATTAACTCTTTAATCGTTATTTTGTCATAAGGTAATTGTTATAAGTTTTAATTTTCTAATAAAATGAAAATTATATGAATCCGCAATAACTCAATTTTAGACTGAGGCAAAGTTACCTATAGTAAGTATTTATGAAAGACAAAGTTGCCATATGTAATCTGAATTAAATAGTAGCTACAATTAATAATCATTTTAGAATTTTAATGTTACCACCTAATGGTGCCACAAGACGGACAGCGGCGCCGAGGCAGGCCCAGGCGTAGGTGGAAGGACGATATCGACCACTTCCAAAAAGGATGGTATAAGGACGCCGAGGATAGGGAAAAATGGAAAGGAGGAGGGGAGGCCTTTGCCCAGCAGTGAGACAGCCAGGCTATTATAAAAAAATAAAAAAAAATAAAAAAAATGTTACCACCTGACTTTGTGCAGAGTCAACCTGAAGTAGCACCCTTTTACCCATTTCTGCCGCAAAGCAGCAACGCTTGTATTATACTATTGCTGGGCTTTGGTTTGAAGAGTAATTACCAGTACATGAGTCACTTGATCTTTGTCCCCAAGGTAAGCAGTGCATCGAAAACTCTGAGCACTTACCATCAGGTGATCGACTTGGAGGTCTGCTCTCCTTATATAATAAAAAAAACCACCTTCTATCTTCATACTGGTCTTTATTTCCTGCCTTTACAACCTAAAACTACATACAAATTAAATAAACCTGTCACATTTAAATTAATCCATCAGCTCTTCTGATTAAGGACCTCCACTTTTTAGCACGAATGTTCTGCAAGTCACCGTTACCATTTTTTACCATTATTTTTTAACACTTTAGTATTGCAAGTCATTGTCGGCTTGGTAAAAAGGTAGCTTGTTTCCTATGGGATAACTTCATATAAATAATTTTGTAGAGATCCTTGGTGAAATAATAAAATAAATTACCTAGCTACCCTATTTTACAAGAGTAATTTGATACTGTGTTTGATAGATGGATAGATTTATACTTTATTACATACAAGAAATTTACGTATAGGAAAGAAAAAATAGAATAAGTGTACAAAGGTGGTCTTATCGCGAGCGATCTCTTCCAGGCAACCTAGGCGATAGAAGAATTATTAATAGGTTATCGTACCTAGGCGGTACCTAGGTACCTAGGCGATAGAAGAATGATTAATTATTAATATTATATAGGTTATTAATAATGTGTTTGACTGAGAAGTAGTTCTTTACCCTTGCTTAGATATTTTAAGTTAATTTCAAAAGGAAGTAGTAAAAAATATTGGTGAATGAACTCTATACAGCTCGAATTTTGCTACTTACTTACTCCGCTGGCGCTGCGACCCGAAATGAATTTTGGCCCCCGATACCAAAGAGCGCCATCGCTCTCTCTCCTGCGCAGTCTCGAGCCAGTCAGGCGCCTGGAGCTAGCTGATTAATAAACGGATTGAAAACCATAGCAGGCTATGGCGGGGCGTGGCGGGGCCATTTTAACTCCCATCCACAAAAATTGTAAATATAAAAATTAAAAAAAAGCATATACATGCATCGGCGTCATCCATCTATCAGCACACTTTTATTTTATATAGTAGGATATAATACCCTACCCTATTTATTTACCCTTGTAAAACGTGGAAACTTGTGTTATATTCCGAATTTTACTTTACCCTTAGAGTATTTATAAATACTTAATACTTAATATTTATAAATACTCTAAGACTTTACCTAAAACCCTTCTTGACAAGGTATGAAATTCACCTCTTGTCCAGAAGGCCAAAAAGTCGCAAAAAGTAAAATAGCAGGAACCCTTCACTTACAACGCGGATCACTCTCAAACCGTTGGTTTTTTACTAATTTTGGGTGGCCAAATAGTGACCTGCGGCTGTTCAGTATTGAACGCGAATATCGGACATCTTTTTCTTACACTATGACATTAGAGAAAGACAGCTTTTTTATTCGAGTTTAGAACTTTTGAGTAAAGGAGACTACAGACCAAACCCGCCGACCCGCCGACACAATTCGTCGACTTTTTTGTCGGCGAGTTAGTCGGCGACTTCACATCTCGTTCAAGTAGGAAAACTTTGTCGGTGGCACAAAATCAGCAACTTTTTTGGTAGTTAGTGATTGCCGCTTGTAGGAAGGTGACGTGTTTTCTTCGTCCCATACCATATTGCAAAAAAACACTAGCACGTTGCTACTGCTCGAGTTTCGGCAGGCAAGTGAGCGCGTACGCAAGTCGCAGACATGCCGCCGACATGTTGACACAAGTCGCCGGGTGACACGCGAGCGCAATTCGCCGACATGATTCTTTTGAAATAAAGCCGCCGACACCAAGCCGGCGTGTCGGCGGGTCGGCGGGTATGGTATGTAGACTCCTTAAAGCTATAAAAATGTTATAAGTAACTTAATTTCTTTTAATAATTTCTATGTTCTGACCGGGTGTCTGAGTATTTTATCGTTCTTTTTTGACCACTTTTAGCCACGTCTAAGTGACCGTGGCAAAAGGGTGGTGGCCATTTTGGCGCCTGTAATTGGACACTCACCTCTTGATCACCCGTTTTGGCAGGTCATTAGGTTTTATTTTGATTTAGGTTATTAAAATGGGACTTTTTACCTTCTTTCTTGATCTAAGAGTATTAGAAACGAAGGAGATTTCAATACCACTGCAAAATATATCTATACCCAGTGATTAGAATACATAATATTGATTTTGGTAGCACTTTATGTAGAAGTTTCGTGGTTTTCTATGTGATCGTTGAAATAAGAATGGCGAACCCAGACTCAATTACTTATAAAACTTATAGTAACATGAAAACTAAAGGTCGGTGCATTTACCGACTGCTCTAACAGTGAAGGAAAACATCGTGAGGAAACCTGCACACTGAGATGACCAGTGTGTAAAATGGGGTAGGCACAAAAGATCCTCAAGGGTCGAAGTGCCGCTTATGTACCTCCTATCATAAGATAAGATAACGGTCTGAACACTGATTAAGGATCTGAAAATAAAAATTGATAAATTTATATATAATCCTTTTAAAATAAAAGAAAAACTTAACAAAAAGGTTGTCTGGAAGAGATCGCTTTTAGCGATAAGACCGCCTAGATTGTATTAATCGTTTTGTACGCATTGTATCACACTAATTTTGTGCAATAAAGAGTATTCATTCATTTATTCATTCATTCATTCAAAAATACTATTATCAAAAAAAAACACGCGCCGCGCCAGTGATATACCTACGCGAATCGCCAAAAAGTATTCAAAATTATTTATCTCAGATTGTGTGATGTCTGAAAAGATTGTCGCAGTGTTACAGCGATAATATCTGTACTGTAATGGAACGTATACGGCACTAAAGGCGAAGTGTACGACTTGAACTGTACTGTAGAGTACAATAAAAAAAACCTGTGTATAGCCTCGGGCGAAAAATTAGCTAAGGTAGCCCCACTGTTAGTATGAGCTATAGGGGTTATTATTAAGATACCTGATACTGTAATAAATATTACAGAGACTAATTTAAGACCCACATAAGACGGACCTTATGTAAAAAGGGTTATTAAAAAATAAATGACTACTTAAATGATAAAGAGGCTTGGTCCTAAATTCAACTCCAGCTCTGCACATTGTATACATATAATACAGGATTGTATTCATAATTATTGTAAGATATATTTATTTCAAAAGACGTGCTGCTGAAAGTTTCTTGCGCCGCTTCTTTCCTTTCAGCTGTAGCACCTTACGAAGCGGTGGTAGAGTAAAAAAAATGACGTTGTACTTACATACAATAAAAACATTTTGATTTTATGATTTTTGAGTCACGAACGATCAAAGTGGGGGCTTCGTCCGTCTATTCGATGAGCTCGTAGCCTTCTTGCGAGCACGGTCCGAAAGTGATCGTGCAGGTTAAGCAACGTTGGGCGCTGTCAGGACCAGGATGGGTGATCGCTAGTGGCATATTTCACCTGAGCTCTGCCTGGAGAGCACGTTAAGCAGTCGGTCCTGGTTGCTGTCGTTCGACAGCAGTAGTTAAGTCAGAGGCCTACGGGCGACCTGAACAACTCTGACAAGCAAGCAAGTAAGCAAGCATCCGCCTATGGCAGATGAGCGACCTTGAGGAAGGCAGCAGATGCTGGGAGGTGGAGTATCGGTGGACAAGGCTGGTCATCGAGGGGGTTTAGGGGGTTAAAATCTCTGGTATCTCGGACACATCTAATCAAAAGATAAATGTCTAACATTACCTAATGAATGAGATCATCTCTGTCTATGTGGTTTTAATACTTCTCCCTTCTCTAACACAAATTCTTCAAATGTTGCAGATCGAATTCCTAGGGTCAAAGATCAAATTCATATTCAAAACGTCAGAGAAAAAGCGGATAATGCAATTCTCAACTTACTGTTTCCGTTGATTTTACAATAAACTCGGCTGATCATTTCGCCTTAAATTTGACGATATTTTAAAATCTGTATCGATTCTGGTATCAGTAATTAGGATTACATACATTCGTCTGGAGATAAACTTCTACAGCTATTTATATGGTGCTTTACATAGCATTCCTCCCTCAGTAAGCCTGGAAGTGAGTGGGATCATACAACGATTGCTTGAGATCTTCAAGATGGAGTCAAACAGTTTGAAATTTCTTGTGTTGTTAGCTGCTGTGACTGTCAGTTTCGCCGGGAAACATGATATTTATTCCGGGTATGTTACTGACTCTATCTTTTACTTACCTTTGTCATGATGCTTAACTATACCTACAGTCTGTGTTTTCTTCAAACCATTTTCAGCGGAATTAGAAAGTTTATTAATAGGGTAGTTTCCAAGTATCAAATATTAAAAGCATTTCTTAAAAATTAAGAAATAGTCATCACTTGATGGTGAAATGTGAAAACAGAATTAAAATTCGTTGAAAAATAAAATAGCTACAGGCAATCAGAAATCAGGACGGTAAAAAGAAACGGCAATAAGTTTTATGACGTAACTGTTCTCTAGCGCCATACATCAGGCTGCATATAAAGGACTGTTTTGCTAGAAAGGGACAGAGCAACTGTCCAATACTAACTTTAACCATTAGTATCTCTGATGTTAGTAGAGATATCGAAAAACTAATATTAGATCTTTCATTAGTATGTCTATGTAAGTTGATTGATGCAATATTTTTTTTAGGTTAATACCGTAATCCAACGGCAAGTACTAGATGGTAGGTAGAAGTAGAACTGCATGTCACCAGCACTAGTATTCACAGCGAATAAATTCTTATTGTATGGACATATGGTTTTGAAATACAAGTTTCTATATTTTTTCTGTCCGATTATAAATGTTTCACTTTGCCGAACAAAGGCCTCCTCTGCTGTTTTCCACCTATCCCTATCCTCAGTCTGCTCATGCCATCCTTTTTGTCTAGTTCGTATTTCCATCTACGCCGGGGCCTGCCTCGATGTCGCTTGTCATCTTGTGGTGCCTACTGTGTGTTTATTTTAGCCCACTTGTCAGGGTATCAGGCTTGGTCCGCCCAGTTCCACTTCTAGTCAGAGGCCTTAGTGGCTGTATCAGCGATACCGATTTTAGATCGGGGAAAGACGTGTTCCTGTTACGATACACTGAGAAGGGAAACCGATCAATTAACCACAAACAATGACTTTCTGGGCATTATAACCAGCTTACTGTTGCCTGCCTCAGCAGTTGGTCCATCTGATGGTAAATGGTCTTCTTCATCGGTGTCAAACAAAAATTCCTCATCTACTTTTTAGGAATTCCGTCCACGGCATAGAACTCCGGGATGAATCGGACCAGCACCTGTATTTGGAGCTGGTCTCCAAGATGAATCTGGATGTGTGGCAGTACGGCACGCCGGTGCTGAGAGACGCTCATGTGATGGTGGCTCCTGAAAACAGAGCTGCGTTCCTGGATCAGCTGGATAGGAGTGGAGTCAGACATTATCTGAAAACTGCTGATGTTGCCAAGTAAGTGTATAGAATTTAGATTATCCTGCAAAGAAAGAACATGATTACCGTAGTTCAATTTTAATCCCTTTCAGTTCAATTTCTGTTTGATCTGAATGAGTTGGTATAATTTCTGTCTGACAAGCTAAGTCCAGGTCAGTATGGGCTTCAGTATGACAACTTGAAGTCGTCTATGGGATATAATAAAATTATTTTGATAAAGATAGAAGTACCTACATAAAGTCGAAGTTGCAAAACCATAATGCATGATCAAATCATAATAAAATTAATGAATCATTTCGTCAGGTATATTGGGTCGAGAAATTATACTAATTGAAGAAATATTTCATTTCAATTTGAAATAAGAAGCTGAAAAAATTAACTGACTATGTTACTTGTCGACAGGGCACTTGAGGAATTCGACCAGGATCTCACCCGGTACCGCCAAAGAAGGTCTGGTAGACTGGTGCCATTTGAAGACTACCCACGCTATGAAGAGGTTAGTTAAATTAGTTATCGAAGCAATTTCATCCTTTTTCTATAAACTGCACTGTTCTTCACTTTAGTCATCTTTTTCTATAGATTGACGCCTACCTGGAGAGGATTGCTGCAGAATATCCTGATCTCGTGACACTAGTGAACGCTGGACCTAGTTTTGAAGGTCGTGCTATCAAATATCTGAAGGTATATACTCAATTACCCATCTTTTAGTAACTAGTTATTGCGGCACTTATTGAGGTAAATATTTAACAGTAGAAGACCGATTGTCAGCTAATGCTAAATAATATTGATCTTGATAACTGAAAGCAGCAGCTTTCTATAAGTTTTGAAGATTGTGATTTTTTTTCTGTATCCCACGGATATTTTGTCAGTATCCATAATCACGTTCCAATGGAATTTAGAGTTATAATTGGCCGTTCTGTACTCCTTCTGTTCGGAGATCGTCCCCTGATCATTTTACCTTCGATTTTCCAGTTTTGGTTGATGAAAGCCGGTTACCTTTGTAATAAATTAATAATAAAGTCAATTATGTTTCTCAGATATCTACCACCAACTTCGCTGACACCAGCAAACCAGTCTACTTCATAGACGCTATGCTGCACGCCCGAGAGTGGGTCACTACGCCAGTAGCTCTGTACTCCATACACCGTCTGGTAGAGGACCTGAGAGATGAAGACCGGGACCTGCTGGAAGGGACAGATTGGATCATCATGCCGCTGGTTAACGCTGACGGTTACGAGTACTCTCATACTGATGTAAGTGGTAGAACTGTCTTTATTTGTGTTATAATATTAACCTATACTTTGAAAATTCATGTACCCTTCCAAGCAATAGCAAATCACACCATTGTGTTTAGGTAGAAAATTTAAAGGTAATATTAAGTAGGAAGCTGTCTTACCTTTTCGTATGGGGTAAGTATAGTATATCAACTATAGTATATCAACTAGATTGTAGATTCAAAATCTAACTCATTAAGCTATTTTCATTAGAAAGTTTCCTAATTTAATTTAGGTACTGCAATGACTTTAGTGTTCGCAAATTTACTATTATCTATCATTATCCTTGCTTTAGGTTCATGAATAACTTCGTTTTGTTACCAAGGTTCGGCTCTGGCGCCGAACACGCTCCGTCAACCTCGAAGTCAGCACAACCTGCTTCGGAGTGGACGCCAACCGCAACTTCGACGTCAACTTCAACACCACCGGGGTCTCCACTGACCCCTGCGCCCAAACCTACCCCGGAACGGCACCCTTCTCCGAGCCAGAGACTGGTTACGTCAGCGTCGCTTTACGTGAACATCTGGATCGCACTCAAGTGTTCATGGACATCCATAGTCACGGGAACTATGTGCTGTACGGTTTTGGGAACAGGACGTTGCCAAGCAACGGGATTGAACTGCACCACATGGGGGCTCTGATGGGGGTGGCGATGGATGCTGTGAAGCTGCCTGAAGCTGGGTTCTACTTGGTTGGGAATAGTGCGATGGTGTTGTATGGGTCTTCTGGAAGTGCGCAGGATTATGGTCAGGTAGGACCACAATTTAACAAAAAAGCTTTAAAGTAGCCTGGTGAGCAAATAAGCACTGAGGCAGGCAACCATGGAAGCAGTACATTTATTTTGGATACAAGCACCTTTCTGCTAGACTATCAGACAACGGACCGACGAAACCCTTTGTACAAAAAGCCAAAATTAGGAATGTAGTTCGATCCTGTTATTGCTTTGTGATGGACAGGATTTTTTCTGATGAGCAGAACAGGCTACCTGATGGTAAGTGGTCTCTGTCACCCGTAAACATCGCACCACACTAAATTAATGCAACAGGATTTTCGATACACTCCAACGAGGACTTAGGTTGAGGACCTTTTGGGTCGGTTAATGGCACTTCAGGCACTATAGCAAAATATACGCTGGCTCTCTTACCCTTCAAATCGGAACACAGCAATTCTTTGCGGTAGAAATGGGTTTGAATGAACAACACCATCTTGGTAATTGAAGTCTAATTTGTTTCTAGGAAATCGGCGTTCCATTTTCATACACGCTGGAGCTACCGGGCTATGGACGAGCGTTCCAGGTGCCGCCAGAATACATCGAGCACATCAACCAGGAGACCTGGTTGGGCATCGCGGCCACGGCTCGCCTCGCTAAGGCTCATTACGATGCTCGCTAACTAAATAACGAATAAATAAAGAAGATTATTGACTATTATTAAAATTGAACGATTTGGAAAAACTTGGCTCTACATTGTTATTTATCTCTATAAATATTTTACCTACTGAATGAATGATTAAAATTTATTTTCACACATATACATAATATGATAATTACATTTCATTACTTAAGAGTTACTTTTTTTTTACTATCTTTTTTTTGTATATTGTATCCTGTAATAGTACCTAATATATACTTATACATATGTACTTATACTTTTATCGTTATGGCTCATAAGTTCATAACATTTAATTTAATTTATTTATTAGGTAAACACAACAGATTACAACCATAGAAATTACAGAAAAATCAATATAAAGTTATGAGCTAGGTCGTAACCCTTAACGTGTAAACACAGCATGGTTAGGAAGTAGAAAATTGATTGTTGTACAAAATTGAGTTATGAAAAAATACTATTGAATGTAATGACTAAAAAACTTATGCCTATTTGAAAAATAAAAATATTAAAGTAAAGACTATAAAGTAGGTGCGTGGATAGCTCACTTGAGGACATCCTCAACCCGCCTTTTAAAAACTAATACATCAGCAGCCTACTCTAGTCCACTGCTGGACATAGGCCTCTCCCAGGGCGCGCCATTAAGCCCGATCTTCGGCTCTTCTCATCCAGTCGCTGCCAGCCACCTTGCGCGCGCTATCCATGGGAGGTAATGCCATAATCGCCACGCTAGGCCTGCGGGTTGGCGATCGCAGTAGCCGGGTCGCTTGCCCCGATGACGCTGCTGCCCGTCATCGTGCCTCTGGTATTTTAACCCAGCCAGAATTTGAGTGGTTATACCGCCACTAGTCGGTCGCCAGGGACTCGTTCGCTAATCGGCAGGATGCACCACGTGAAGGTGAGTTTGGCATTTGGAGGTCTTGTTGTTGGTGACCCCCCTTACATCCCAAAAAACTAATGGCCTAGGCCTATTTATGGTTTTAATATTAATGTGTCTACAACGTTTTCTTTTGGTTTAGACGCTTATCTAATTTCACTTTGTAGACACAAATCAAAATTTAGGTAATTTTCGAAACATTCAAGTAAGTAGGTAAAGTACGTACCATTATCACAACGATCACAAACGTACGTTTATAGCCAAAAAGCTGATTTAATATTGTATCTACATATTGTTCATATTAAAACCATAAATTTTATGAGCTACAACGATAATATAAATAATCTTAACGCATCTTTCTTTGCCACACTGGTTGTGGGAAACAAATTTTTTGTAAAAATTTTTTTGTGGTCAATAACTCGTGTAATGATTATCATATACAATGGGACGGAAGAGTTCCGAGCTGCATCCGGGGTGTAAGGATATGGTAAGGATAGATGTTCTGGGACTTTTGATTCATAGTGAATGAATATTATTTGGCATTATTGTGTATTGAGGGCGTCGTTGGAGCGTCTTGGTGTTGGCTAGGACGCGGACTCCCATGCATGAGGTCCGGGTTCCAAACCGTGCAATACCATGTACCAATGAGTGTTTCGGATTTTTTAAAGACTTACGTACATTTACCGACTGCTTTGGTGAAGAAAAATATAGAGAAACCTGCAGTTCTGAAAAAAAAAACCTGCCAGGCAGAAGGGATCTGCCGAAACATGGAATCTATTCTGCAACTCCAACATTGGACCAACACGCGAAGAGCTGCCAGTTTGTTCGTAGTTGTCTGATTACCTAGATGCTCTGTCGCTTTGCGTTAGCCATGGGTGTTTGTCGAATTCGACTGCACTTCCATTTTATATCACGGCATGTTATGCGAAGCATAAGGTCACAACTGATGAAACTTGTCAATTATTTTCAACTGTTGAAACTAGATGCGAAGTGAGACCTGGTATTAAATAGCGTAGTTCAAGCTCATCACAACGCAGTTTCGATATCTATAATAGTTCCAAAGTTATAGAGAATTTAATATAAGGCGGTAAAATTGTTTTGGCAAAGGGTTCCACTTCGAAAAGCTGCAGCGAAGCGGGGAAACAATGTTTCAGTTATTGTTAGGTATCGTTAGAACCGGGCCGCTTGACTCTATCCAATGGTACAACTTCCATTTTGATAGGTTAAATAGTTCAAGAGCTAGTGGTAGCTGAAAGTACACATTTTCATCACGGTCACTCGACACAAGTTCACTCACATACAAAGCGAGTGTGTCTATGGATCATGACCCGTACCTCCCTTGTGCTAGTGGAGGCCTGTGCCCCAACAGTGGGGACATTAATAGGCTGTTGAGATGTCTGATCCTAGTAAATAGTTCCATGATTGAACTAGTGGGATTTGGTGTTCATTGTACCATTTATTTCGCTATGGAACTAGTGAGACGTAATTTGGTCGTTTTTAAATGACTCGCAGTTCCATGGAACTAATGGAACAAGAAAAACCCACTAGTTCCATCATGGAACTACTTAATGGGACTACTTAATGGATGTTATGAAATAAACAAATTATTTCTTCTTAGTCGTATGAGGGTCATGCTCATTATATGGAAATAGTTACTAGAATATTAGTTACATCGCCAAAAACAGGGCTCCGTTTTCCCTTTGTGGTACGAATTTGGTCAAACTATACTTGAATTTTTGTCTCAAATTTCTATCAATTCTTGCTTCCACTATTTAAAATATAATTACTGTTAATTTTATTACTCTAGCTATAAGCTGTAGGTCTTATAATACAATAGACGGATCTTAATATTAAGGCTTCCTTAATTCTTGTGTCAGAGTTGACACGATTCTAGAGCTATGGCGTAGAAAGGGATAGCAAGTGTTTAATTAGGACGTTTCGTAGAACTGACGGACAGACAGACCACAGATAAAACTTGTAAATCTGTAAAACAGACATACACGTCAAAATAAAACAACTTTCTTCGGAGATCAAAAATAAAAATTCAAATTCAGAAATTTATCGTAAATTGAACTTACGATTTCTTTTTAATTTAATTCTCTGTGGGCTTGGATAGTGAGGCGCGCAGAGGTCCTGATGCCGAGCCAGGTCTCCTCATTGATGTGCTGGATGAACTGGGGAGGCACTTGGAACGCTACGCCCAGACCTGGCAGCTCCAGGGTGTAGGCGAGTCGGACGCCCATAATCTGGAAAATAGTAGGTATATAATATGTTTATTATCTTTAAAAAAAGTCAATTGTCGAAGACAGTTCTTAAGGAAGCGAAGCTGGTACGGTGCGAAAGGATTCTAGTGATAAAGTTTTTGTTTATTGTATAAGGAGAGCAGACGAGCTAACAGTTCACCTGATGGTAAGTGGTCAACGTCGCTAATAACCTCTCAGGACCTTTGAGGACCTCATGTGCCGGTAATTACGCTGCCTCTCTTACACTTCAAACCGAAATCCAGCAATGCAACATGCTTTGCGGGCAGAAGTAGGTAAGAGGTTGATATCTCCCTAAGCTGACTACATAGAGTCATACCATCTTCAAGTGTGATAACTTTAAGAAAAGATCAGAAAATTATCAATTTAGCTCCTGTGGCAGCTGCGCAGTGGGAGGGCTGTGACGCCAGTCCTAAAATTAATCATGTAGTGTGTTGTGGTCTTTTTCATAAAAAAGTGACCATCATTTATTTTTTCATTTCATTCCCAAAAAAACGAAAACCTTTAAAAATACAAATACTGTACCTGTCCATAATCATTAGCAGTTCCAGAAGTACCATACAGCGCAATCGCGCTGTTGCCAATCAAGTAGGGTCTCGCTGCAGGCAGCCTCACGGCATCCATCGCTGCTCCCGTTGCATTTCCCACACGAAACAATTCGTCCACGTTGCTTGGCAACGTCCTATTTCCAAATGCGAACAGCAGATAGTTCCCATGACTATGGATGTCCATGTAAAACTGAATGCGGTTCCTGTACTGGTGGTGAACATCTCTGACATATCCTGTCTCTCGTTCGGAGAAGGCGTGGGTTCCAGGGTAGGTGTCGCTGCATGGGTTGGAGGAGACCCCGATGGTGTTGAAGTTGACGTCGAAGTTGCGGTTGGCGTCCACTCCGACGCAGGTGGTGCTGACGTTAAAGTTGACGGAACGGGTGCGGCGCCAAAGACGAACCTTGGAAATGATGGACATATTCATATTATTATCATGAAACTTGGTGTAAATATCAAAGAATCGTTTCTACTACTCCTGAGAGAGCGATGGCGCTCTTTAGTATCGAAGGTCAAGATCCACTTCCAGTCGCTGCACCAGCGGAGTAAGTACTCGTAAATTTCTACTACTACAAATATAGTCAAAAGATAATCTATATTCTATCTAGAATCTTCTTCTTCTTGCGGTGTGGTTAGTGACCAACCTACTAATATTAGATAATATTTAGATTTTGACACAACTTGTCATGATAGAAATGTCAATCGTTGTACTACTCACATTATTATGAGAGTGCTCATAGCCATCAGGATTAACCAGTGGCATGATGATCCAGTCCATTCCCTCCAACAGATCCCGATCCTCGTTTCTGAGATCCACGACCAGACGGTGGATGGAGTACAAGGTCACTGGCGTGGTGACCCACTCCCTGGCGTGGAGCATAGCATTCATGAAGTAGATGGGCTTCCTGGTATCCGTGAAGTTGGTGGTGGATATCTAGGAAATACAGACACCTTTACTATTACCCTAAATAGCTGATAAAACTAAACCCATATCTAAGGATCTAAGCGTGATTCCTCTAATGCTGAATGTCTTTATTTTTCTTTACTACAAGGCTTGTGGTGATGGCACTCACTGAGTGGTGGCCATGGTCGGGGAAAAGAGGAGTAGGTCGTCCAGCACCTATATGAGCGGATGACATCACCAAAGTCGCATCGAAGACCTGGATGCAATTAGCACAGGATCAAATAGGGTGGCACAAAAGAGAGGAGACTTATACCCTGCAGTGGGACGACATGGGCTGATGATGATGATGACAAATTATAATAAATTGTATCGTTACCTTCAAATATTTGACATGACGACCTTCAAAACTAGGTCCAGAATTGACAATTGTCACAATATCACGGTTTTGTATAGCGATTCTTTCTAGATATTCATCTACCTGTAGAAAAAGAAGAAATGAAAATATTAATATAGTGTAAAAAGCCACCAAGTTGTATGTGTCCTCTGATGTGCAGCATTCATTATCAGAAAGAGGCTTCAAGCAAAAAAAATGGTTCAGTTACAGACCTCTGCGTACCGTGGATAGTTTGCAAAAGGCACCAGCCTGCCAGACTTGCTTTGACGGTATCGGATGAGATCTTCATCAAATTCTTCGAATGCTCTGTGAACATACATGTATATAAGTCTAGATAATTTCAAAAACTTATATATCATCGTAAACAATGTAGGTACTAGTATTATATAGCCAATGCACAGATGCATTGACTTTTGAATCTTGATATGAATGTAGGACCAAAATTTTGTCATCACATTACTACGATTGTCAATCAGACAGGGTATTTGATATAACTTACTTGGCAACATCAGGATTTTCCAGATAATGTCTTACACCATTTTTATCCAATTCTTCAAGGAACTCAACTTTGTTTTCGGGAGACACCATCACCTGAGAGTCTCTATGACCAGGCATACCGTACTGCCATACGTCTAGTTCTAGACTGGATTCTAGGTTCACGAGCAATTCCTGGTCTGAGATATCACGGAGCTCTACGCCATGGACAGTATATCTGAAAGTTACGATATTTGTGACTAAATATATTGTTGAAAAAGAATTAAATTTCATCAAAGGAAAATGCTCGGGAAATATATCGTTGGCTTGCTGATTTAACCAAAACTTAATCGCCACATAAGTTTTGGCCACATAATCACTTCCGAACTTTGATTCGAAACGGGAACGACGATGCAATTGGATTCCACCTACTTCCTTGGGCGAAGAATAGAGTTACGTACGTTCCTTGCCTGTCATGCAAGACTAAGAGGTGTTATCTGGACCGTGCCATGACCGCATGCTACTGTGAGGGGAGGAACTTTTAGGTAGAACATTAAGCCTGAGACAAAATACTAATGGAGCATCGCGGAACGTTCCACTGGAGTTCACGGAGCCCTCCGATATGCATGATGACGGCCATTGCTTGCCTGCTTATCGTATGGTTAGTGGCCAACCGCCATTGAGGGCGTTTCAATGGGAGTGGGTAAAAATCCCACGTAACGGTATCTGTCCCAGGAAGCCTGATGAATCCCACGTCACCAAAAAGACCCATCAGCTTCAACTCCAACAAACTTCGGGTTACCCAATTTCCAACACAATCTTCCTCAATACAATCTTAGACAATCGGCATGATGGAGTCGTTTATCGAATTTACAGAAAAGTGATAACGAGAAAGAATTCTCTGCATCTACAGGTACTTGGCATCTTAGCAAACCTGGACCAAAATACTGATTTCACGATAAACGATTAAGTACCGGTCAACGATATATCACAGCTTGAAAAATGTAACCGTAACGTACCCCGAGTATATATCATGTTTCCCGGCAAAACTAACGGTAACAGCGGCTAGAAACACGACCAAGCCTTTGAAGCCCATCTTGGTAGCACAAGAACTTTGAGTACTGTTTGAGTGTTATTCATAGTTTTATATGCAACCAATATCAGACAAGACTCCTTTTCCCTGATTATCGTTGAAGATTGCCGAAAATCGAACCACTTGCGTAGGTTTATCGTTATCGTGGTTTAAATTATAAAGCTATGGTTGAGCAAAAATTGTATGCCAGGTGTAGCAAAGTACTTATCTTATATTTACCATTCCGTTGTAAAATACTTGTTAACAAATTTGACCTATAATACGAGTAGTGCTAGTCTAAGAAAGAATCTGATAATCTAACGTAGTAACGTTAGATTATACTAGATCAGATACAGATCCAACAGATTCTTAGTTAGATTGGAGCACTGTACTCAGTACGACTAAATCAACTAAGTAAATAATAACTCAGTATTTAAGTACACGAGAAAGATTTACGCCAGTTGTTTATGAAAATTCGCAAAAAAAATTCGGCTCCATATTTGGACCGTTCAGCTATGCGATTCCGAGACATATTTTTTTTGTTCAGAATTTCATGAAGTTGCTAGAAGTCAATACAGATATTTATTTATTTTGCGACTTTTGTAGAAGTTGCATTAAGTTATCCTACAGTAAATACCAACCTACACAGCAAAAATGTTTGAAGATTATGTCAGGAATATTTATTGATAATAATGATAGATAAAACATTAACTCTGATTTACAACTTATGACTTATCAAGTTATTACAGAGATTGTAAGTAATAGATAACTAATTAGAACTTTACCAAGAGCTACTTGTTTCTTGTCTATCGGTCAATCTATCCTATGATATGATTGTGCCCAAAATTATACCATATATTTTGTTGTTGTGCGTACCAACAAAACAGTGCATTTAAATACACATTTTGGAAAGCGCAAATTCTGTATCAAAAGGAAAACTGTAAAGAACTAAATATTTTTGGAAGTATTATACTTTGTGATGTTGTGTGATCGCAAACGTGGAAGACCCAGGGCTACATGGAAACTTAGTCTTCAAAAAGACCTGGATGCAGCTAAAGTATCCTGGGAAACCATAGAGTCGGCGGCATCGGACAGAGCGCGGTGGAAGAATATTGTCTCAGCCCTATGCACCACTAGGTGCTCTAGGACCTGAAGAAGAAGATCATACTTTGTGGTCAAAACCTCTCGTAACCTCTCCACATGGGATGGGAAGGAAAAACGGCAGGGTTGGCTCTACAGTGGACACGGTTGGTTTCTTCTGTCGATCTGTACCTACCTAGATGACGTAGTTAAAAATATCGATTTGATTTACTATCTCTATCAGAATTACCTATCATTAAATCCGTATATCGTGAGGATATTATATATAATACGATTTCCTAATATGATAATTATGTACGTATTTGCTTATCTATGTTTAATGAATTTTGGTGTAAACGGCTAAACCATAAATGTTCGGGTTAAAACAATGATCCAGACTCCTCGCCTGGATCATTGTTTTAGATTGTAGATCTATATGTACAGAGTATCTATTTTTTAGGAAGTGCTTATCTATTTTCTTTTTTTTATCTATTTGCCATAACCCTCCCACACACTCAGTACCTTACATACACACTAATATCCTCATTCATACAACACAACACGCATACACTGTTGCTTTCTTCGTACGTGCAGTCACTGAGGGCCAGCTGAAAAACAGCGCTGTGACTTTCCTCAGCATTACGCTGAACTGGTGTACCCTTTTTGGTGTGGTACAGACCACACCGGATATTTTGTGCTGCATGTATTAATCTTTGTATACTTCTGTATTGTGTTCTATATTCTGGTGTTTACAGTGCTAAATATACGTTTTCAATTGCAATTTGAATTTTTTTACATTGTTGCGTCAATGGTTTATTAATTAGACATATAGTACTGATTAGGCGAACTAAGTATTATGTACTATTCACCTGGTTTCACAACTTAGAATAAAGCAAAATAATAACACTAGGGGATGTGACCCCCGATCGGGATACTTCCTGGCCCAGCACAATTCTCTCGCTATTCAGCGAGGAAATGCAGCATGCATTATGGGAACATTTGGGAGGGGCGCGCTAAAAGGCGGCCTTTTTGACTAAGCTTCTCAGGTAGTAACAAAGTTTTAGTTTTAAAATAATAATAATTGACATGTTAATAATAACACTATAATAGAAAACAAAAATTTAAATAAGTTCAGTTTTCATTGTTTTTTGTATTAGACTGTTTTAAAAAAGAGGAATTTAAACAATGGTGACATACAATTATTGTAAATGTTTTACAGAAATAGTATGTCGACTGTTAAAAGCTTTAAAAAATAAAATAAACTGTAAACTTTTATATATTTCACGTACACATATTAATTCCGCAAGCGAGCGTTATAGTGCAACTTGGCGAGGCGAGCTGTGGCAGAGAATCCGAGCCAATATTCCATGTTGATGTGCTCGATGTATTCTGGCGGCACCTGGAACGCTCGGCCGTAGCCGGGCAGCTCTGGCGTGAACGAGAACGGCACGCCGATGTCCTGCAAACAAAGTGTCCCTTTTGACGTCATACAATGCTTTGGGGGGGATTGGATTGCGTCGCTACAAACACTCGCAATTTTTTTATTTAGCGTCTTCGAGCTGCTGCTTAAAGCGGATTGAGTTTCTATATTTTAGTTATATCCTAAAACAATCTCTCTAAAGAGGGGGGGAGGGGCTACATTATTTTGTAAGTAGCAGACAACATTACTCTATCTTACGATACCTCACTCGTTGACCTCACTCACTTGGTCTCCGAGTTATTGTTACTTAAAGTTACCAGTGTTCAGCATGTCGGGCACTGCATGACGTCAGCGTTAACTTATCAGAGTGGTACCCGGTTACCGATTTTAAAGAAATTTTCACTTCAAAAATAATATACGAGAGTCTTTTTTGTCGTTTGAGTGTTCTACATTGTGTAGAGCTGGTAAAGGCGGATCAGCCAAGGGGACTGGCGACCACGATGGCCCAGCAGTAGCCTAAACCAAAATACATACAAGTACAAGTTGGTTAGCTTCAAAAACGTATTATTCTCTCAATCGAAAATTCCTGCTGCCTTCTGTGAAAGGCAGTTTATTTCGTTTCTTGTCAGATTCCTAGACTCTAAGATATTATGCTTTATCGAATACTGCTGTGTGTACTTTGTTGTCCTAAAGCTTAAATGTCTTAATGCCTTATTCGTATTTTTTATAAACTGCAAACCAACCTGCGCATAATCCTGTGCAGATCCAGAGGTCCCATACAGGACTGTCGCACTATTTCCGACCAAGTAAAAATCAGCCTCAGGGAGTTTCACAGCGTCCATCACCGCCCCCATAAGAGCCCCCATGTGGTTCAGCTCAATTCCGTTGCTTGGCAACGTCCTGTTACCAAAACCATACAGCACATAGTTTCCGTGACTATGGATGTCCATGAACACTTGAGTGCGATCCAGATGTTCACGTAAAGCGACGCTGACGTATCCAGTCTCTGGCTCGGAGAAGGGTGCCGTTCCGGGGTAGGTGTTGCTGCAGGGGTCGGTCGAGACCCCGGTGGTGTTGAAGTTGACGTCGAAGTTGCGGTTGGCATCCACTCCGTAGCAGATGGTGCTGACTTCCGGATTGTAGGAGCGAGTTTTGCGCCAGAGACGGTACTAAGAAATTAACATGAGTTGAGTATGAGCAACTAGTGATAAGTAAAACTGATTTTCAGCAAGACTGATTCTACTTATCTCATGCAATTAGGTACTTACATACATAAACTCTCAAGTCCATAATCTCCTTCAATCACAGGTGGTTACCACTTTTCGTGGACAAAGGTAAGATTTAGTGGACAAACGTGATAGGTGGCGGCCATCTATACTTAGTGTAAAATAGAATCCACTAAGACCATTAGTTTTCTATAGGGCCGATATCACACAGTATTAGCAAAATAAGGTAGGTAAAGAAAATAGCATCACTTACATCAGTATGAGAATACTCGTAACCATCAGGATTAACCAGCGGCATGATGATCCAGTCCGTCCCTTCCAGCAGGTCCCGGTCTTCATCTCTCAGGTCCTCTATAAGTCGGTGTATTGAGTACAGAGTCACTGGCGTTGTGACCCACTCTCGGGCGTGCAGCGCCGCGGCCATGAAGTAAATTGGCTTGCTGGTATCAGCAAAGTTGGTTGTGGATATCTGGGAAACATTAAATGCGTTTATTAGTCTCAGAAAGTCGTATTCAGTCGTATTGAACTAGAAGCACTGCTCTCAATAAAAACATTTGGTAAAGCCGGCACAGAAACCAACGTCTCGACCGTGTCATTCAAAACTGACCACAGTGAGAACTTCTTCCATAATAACACCTTTATCTTCTACTGACAAATTTTCACCAGATCAATACACGTCACTAAAATGTAAGTACTTACCTTCAAATACTTAATAGCACGACCTTCAAAACTGAGTCCAGCGTTCACTAGTGTCACGAGATCAGGATATTCTGCAGCAATCCTCTCCAGATAGGCGTCAATCTGTATAAAAGAGGATAGACAATGTACGTAGGATATGCATATACGAGTATATAGCTCCTTAAAGACAGAATCAGTGACGTATTGCCATGGAAGTCAGATTACCATATCAGTAACCCTGGTTCTGTTTAATAATGGATTTTCTTTTTTTGAAGACTTGTTTAACTCCTTAAGCTCCGACAGTGGAGAAAAATGTATTGAGGAACCCTATATTCGATTATCTAAAGAAATAATTTACTTACTTTTCAAAAGCAAGTGAAATCTACAAATAGAGCTCAAACGGTGGATGATGGTTTGCTACTCCTTGTGTAAGAGGACCCAACAGTCAAGTTTATAAGCTTACGACGATATCACTAACCTCCGCATAGCGTGGGTAGTCTTCAAAAGGTACCAGTCTACCAGACTTTCTTTGGCGGTACCGGGTGAGATCCTCATCAAATTCCTCAAGTGCCCTGTGGACAAGTACGATAGTAAGTTCAAGATAGTTCAGAAGATAGGCGTCATCGAATCAAAGGTATCCATTTTTTCGACTTTCTAGTCTTTATTTAATTTTTTAATTTACTTCTAAACCCGCATTTGACCTCGATCTCGCCTGATGGTAAGCGACGATGAGGGCGACGATGGAGCAGTCTGACGTAATGATCTAACCACAAGTCTTATGTTTGCAACATCGCCTGTATTCAAAAAATCTGGTATTTTTTTTATTGTAAAAAGAAAGCTGACCAGCTAACAGGTCACCTGATGGTAAGTGGTTAACGTCATCGGCCAATCTCACCTCGCTGTAACATTATTAGGTTTTAAATGCGTTGCTAACTTTGTGGACTTGGATATTTGGCACATGTGTCTGTAATTACGTACGCTGGCTAAACACCGGCAGAAACACCGAAATGCAAGCATTGCTGTTTTACGGCAGAATTAGTGAGAGGGTGTTACCTTCCCAGGTGATTCCCGTCGTCTATCAGGCAGGCCACATCACTGCCAATATTTAAAAATCTCCTTCGTCAACATTACGAATTGCAGTGTGGATACACTGCCTAATAGTTCTAATACAGTTTCATTTTAGCATATGATGTGTGTTATTTATTTATTTATTATATTTTTGATTATATATTAAGTATTATATTTCTGTATATATTATAGTATTTATGTAATGTTATTACTACTGCTTTGCATCTTGCAAAGGTTTGCATTTTTTTAATTTTTTTATTATTGTTATTTATTTATTTGAGGGTAGTATATATTTCATACGCCTTTTGCACCCGTATATTATGTATCTTATGATTTTTCCATCACCTGAAGGTTGCCTGGAAGATATCGCTTAAAGCGATAAGGCCACCTTCTGCACATTATTTTGTACCTCTCTTTATGTTGTATGTTTTGTTTTTGTCCCGGGTGTGCAATAAAGTATATTTGTATTGTATTGTGATCCTGCACATTAGGATCTATATACCACCAGTAAACCATCGTCAAATTGAAGATTGGATGTCTACCTTTGTAGAAGAACATATGTCATGTACACTTACTTGGCAACATCAGCAGTTTTCAAATAATGTTTAACCCCGTTCCTGTCAAGCTGATCTAGGAAGTGGGCTCTGTTTTCGGGAGTCACCATCACATGGGCGTCTCTCAGCACTGGGGTGCCGTACTGCCACACATCCAGATCCATCGTGGAGACCAGCTCCAAATACAGATGCTGGTCAGATTCATCCCGGAGTTTTATGCCATGAACGGAGTTCCTGAAATATCGGCCAAGTTTGTATATTTAAGGTTGAAGATGAAAATAAAAACTTTTTGATTCCTTTTTTAAGGATTCAGTATATCTAGATAACTTTTAATGTTGTCTGTGTTATGGAGTTCGCTATGAAAAAAATGCTCCATTTAATTCCGCATTATGGTGTGGATTTTTATATTACTGGTCAAGTACCTTTTTTGTTACATATTTAATATGTACCAAAAAATGACACATAATGTACAAAGATAGAGTCAGTAACATACCCGGAGTACATATCATGTTTCCCGGCGAAACTGACAGTCACAGCAGCTACCAACACAACCAGTCTTAAACTGTTTGACTCCATCGCAAAGACCTTCAGAATGAATCTTTGTCGAGGTATGATCCCACTCACTTCTCTACAGGGAATAGCACTACAGTAAAGCGGTATAAATACTAAATACACGTTTATCTATGTAGAATCGAATTTGTATTTAATCTTTGATTACTGATATCAGAATAGACACGGATTATTTAGACACGACTGACTGATTTAGAATTTATTACTTTATCGTATGATAATTTCTTTGAGCAGGTTCGCAGAATGTACATAACACAATCTGCGATCAAATATTTTTTGTAGAGGCGTTATGTCGCTGTAACTTACTCAATTATGTTCGTACTACAATCGTATTTAATATTTATACGTAAACATGAACTAACGCGACACAGCGCCCTTTCAGGAAGTGCGTAGTCATTTCACGAAGTGACGCTGGCAGTCATGTTCATCAAATGCCATTAAAAATATATTCACGAAGTGCTAACAAAGTTAGACAGATCCTGTAATAGTAAGTAAAGTAAAAGTAAAATACACTTTATTACACAAATATAAAACAACAAACATGAGATAGAAAAGGAAATAGTGAAGTACAATTTAGGCAGCCTTATCGCTAAGAGCGATCTCTTCCAGGCAACCTTAGTATAGGTACCATAGTCGAGGTTTACATTATCTGTCTAAGATTTTTAGCCCCTTCGCGAAAAGCAGATCCCTATTAAGTACATAGCGTAATTGCGATTTCTCACTGAAAATTAGGTTTTATGTTTAGAATCTATTAAAATAAAATTAAAAAAACCTCAGAATAAAATAAGGAAAAAACTATAAGTGTTAATTTTATATATATTTCACGTTCACATATTAATTCCGCAAGCGAGCGTTATAGTGCAACTTGGCGAGGCGAGCTGTGGCAGAGAATCCGAGCCAATATTCCATGTTGATGTGCTCGATGTATTCTGGCGGCACCTGGAACGCTCGGCCGTACCCGGGCAGCTCTGGCGTGATAGAGAACGGCACGCCGATTTCCTGTTAACAAATGGTCCCTTATCATGTGACATATACGAGTACGTAGGTACAATGGACAGTACCTCAGGCTATTTATATACCCTTTAGTACTTTATCGTCTTAACTCATTTGACACATGCATACGAATGTCAAGGAATCATAACAAAAACTTATTGGGATAGGATTCCTCAGAGCAAGTATAGCTTTATATGTCTTCCGTTGTACATGGCATATTTATATTTAAGCAATTTTGGGGGGTTTCAACCCCAAAAACCACCAACATGCCTACGGGCCTGATTGATTTCATGCTATGCTTTGGGGGAGGAATTGAACTCGCGCCAATTAAAAGTTCCGATGAAACTGTAATTTAATCCGGTAGAGGCCAATAGTGGTCCATTTGAAAAAAAGAAACCCTCTTCCTCTTCAAGTCATTTACACAAAATTTGCCGCTTTTTGGACCTAAAATAAATCCTCCCTTAAACAATGGTGTTAGTTTTAAAAATGCACTATTCCCTCAATCGAATATCTGCTGCCTTCTGTCCTTGTTTAATTTCTCGTCAGATTCTTAAACCCTAATAGAAGATGCTTTATTATTATGACTGTTATTTGTCGTCCAATGTTTAAATATCTCAAAAATATTTTTATATACCGCTACCGTACCTGTCCGTAATCCATCGCAGTTCCAGAAGTTCCATACAGCACCATCGCACTATTTCCGACCAAGTAAAACCCAGCTTCAGGCAGTTTCACAGCGTCCATCACCGCACCCATCACAGCCCCCATGTGATGTAGCACATTCCCGTTGCTTGGCAACGTCCTGTTCCCAAAACCGTACAGCACATAGTTCCCGTGACTATGGACGTCCATGAACACTTGAGTGCGATCCAGATGTTCACGTAAAACAGCGCTGACGTAACCAGTCTCTGGCTCGGAGAAGGGTGCCGTTCCGGGGTAGGTGTTGCTGCAGGGATCGGTCGAGACCCCGGTGGTGTTGAAGTTGACGTCGAAGTTGCGGTTGGCGTCCACTCCGACGCAGATGGCGCTGACTTCGAGATTGATGGAGCGAGTTTTACGCCAGAGACGGAACTAAGAAAGGAACATGAGTATGAGTTATATGTAAAACTGGTTTTCAGCAAGACTGATACTACTTAACTCAGCAAATTAGGTAAATACATACCTATACATACAATACATACATAAACTCTCACGTCCATAATCCCCGCCCGTGGTGTAGACAGAGTCACAGAGGAACGACCTTCAATCACAAGTAAATACCACTTTTCTCCGTAAGATTTTGCGGACAAACGTGGTGGGTGGGGAGCCTACGGGCCGGGAAACATCACCACGGCGGCGCGGCGGCGGCGCGGCGCCGCGTCGTAGAAAATTCCGTTGCTGTGCACCGCTGGTTGATGTTCCATTAGCAGGAGGAGAATACGTCTTTCGCGTTCCTAATCTAGAGAGAACTAGAACTGTCACTATTTCGTCGTTCGATCCTTGCTGTATTTTCAAGATGCGTCGTAGTTTCCACGACATCACAAAGGAGTTTTACACGGCGTCGTAGGACAGCGCCGCAACGTGCCATGGCGCGACGCTGTGCCGTGGTGATG
Organism: Hofmannophila pseudospretella; assembly: GCA_947369225.1. NCBI lineage: Eukaryota > Metazoa > Arthropoda > Insecta > Lepidoptera > Oecophoridae > Hofmannophila > Hofmannophila pseudospretella. The sequence continues at coordinate 1,304,009 of OX376321.1, read as the reverse complement.
TATCCCGGCCCTATCACCGTCTTACGTAGTGTAAAATTGTATCCACTAAGATTAAAGATTTTGAAATTCAGAGAAGAGGACGCTAGTACCTAGTTCGACTACTGTGATTAAGATCCTTAGTCATCATTAGGGCATTAATAAAGAGAATACTCGTAGCACCACTTACATCAGTATGAGAATACTCGTAACCGTCAGGATTAACCAGCGGCATGATGATCCAGTCCGTCCCTTCCAGCAGGTCCCGGTCTTCATTCCTCAGGTCCTCTACCAGACGGTGTATGGAGTACAGAGTCACTGGCGGTGTGACCCACTCTCGAGCGTGCAGCGCCGCGGCCATGAAGTAAACTGGCTTGCTGGTATCAGCAAAGTTGGTTGTGGATATCTGGGAAACATTAAATGGGTATATTATTGTTAGAAAGTCGTATTCCAATCGTGAACCAGAACCACTGCTCTCAATCAAAAAATATTGGTAATGCCGGCAAAGAAACCAAAGTTTTGATTGTGTTCTTCAAAACTGATCAAAGTGAGAACTTCTTCCATAATAACACCTTTTTTTCTACTGACAAATTTTCACCAGACCAATACACGTTGTTAAAGTTTAAGTACCTTCAAATACTTGATAGCACGACCTTCAAAACTGGGTCCAGCGTTCACTAGTGTTACGAGATCAGGATATTCAGCAGCAATCCTCTCCAGGTAGGCGTCAATCTGTAGAAAAAGAGGATAGACAATGTACGTAGAAGAAGAACGAATCAGTGACGTATTGTCATGGCAGTCAGATTACCATATGGTAAACCCTGGTTCTGTTTAATAATGAGATTTTTTGTTTTCGAAGGCTTGTTTATATTTGTGACAGCTCCGACAGTGTAGGAAAATGTATTGAGAAGTCTAAGGAAATAATTTAAAACTTTTCAAAAGTATCTTAAACCTGTAATCGAGCCGCAACAGCGAGTCAAACTTCTTGTGTAAGAGGACGCAACAGTGATGTTTATAAGCTGATGGCAATATTATTACTAACCTCCGCATAGCGTGGGTAGTCTTCGAAAGGTACCAGTCTACCAGACTTGCTTTGGCGGTACCGGGCGAGTACCTCATCGAATTCCTCAAGTGCCCTGTGGACAAGAACGATAGTCAGTTCAAGATAGTTCAGACTTTCAAGTCTGACGTAATGATCTGATCACAAGTCTTATATTTGCAACTTCTTCTGTATTCAACTTCCATCTTGTTTTTTTTATTATAAGGAGAGCAGACAAGCAAAGATGTCATTTGATGGTAAGTGGTTACCGTGCCCATATAGTCTCACCCTGCTGTAAAGCAAACGAGCCACCTGATGGTACCTTCGCCCATAGACATCTCACCACACTGTAACTTTATTAGAAGATTTTCAATGCGCTGCGAACTTTGAGGACTTAGGCTGGGACTACACGACGACGGTTCGGTTCAGGAACCGTTACCGGCCGTGTAGTCGACTGCACTCAAACTCATGCGTTGCGCTCAATTTACATTGCCGCGGAATGGAATGGAAGCGAATTTTCGCAACGTAATTGTACATAGCATAATGAACTTTATGTCAATTGTGTAACATACAAACTAAATACGAGCCAAAAAAGAGGTCGCGCGCATTCCGCGGTAATGTAAATTGAGCCTTGCGCATGAGTTTGAGTGCAGTCGACTACACGGCCGGTAACGGTTCCTGAACCGAACCGCCCACTCGGTTTAGAAACTGCACTGGCCGGTTCCAAATGGAACCGCGGTACGTGTAGTCGAGAGCGCATTTTTGTTTTAATTCATGGAAACTGACCAATACTGGAACCATTGTGTAGTCCGAGCCTTAGATGGAGTGCCACATGTGTCTGTAATGACGCTGCCTCTCTTACCTAAGAGGATGTTACATCCCCAGGAGGTCATGCACATTAGGATCTATCACCAGTAAGCCATCGTCAAATTGAAGTTTGTAGGAAAACCTAAGTTATATACACTTACTTGGCCACATCAGCAGTTTTCAGATAATGCCTGACTCCGCTCCTATCCAGCTGATCTAGGAACGGAGCTCTGTTTTCAGGAGTCACCATCACATGGGCGTCTCTCAGCATCGGCGTACCGTACTGCCACACATCCAGATCCAACGTGGAGACCAGCTCCAAATACAGATGCTGGTCAGATTCATCCCGGAGTTCTATGCCATGGACGGAGTTCCTGGTAAAATCGGCCAAGTGCAAGTAAGGATTATTTGTAATTTGCATTTACTTATACAATATATTATTATTTTTAACTTTTTGACATTACACTTACTTTAAGTAAGAAATTTTATTAATATTAATGTATGATCATGCATGACATTCTAACATTTTATTATTTATTTTTTGACAATGTATTATATGATCATTACTGAAATAAATGAATATGAATATTGAGCGAAATAAACTTTTGCATTTTTTACTCACAACTTACGATTATAGATATATCAGGTATATTATTGAAGATAGTGTTCTTTGTAGAAGATATGGCCAATATTGTAAGCTAATTTTTAAATTCCTAGATAATACCGTTCATGAGATAATTAGTCTAAAATTAACACTACGAAAAGACTTATACATTACTCTACCATACTGTAAATAACGAGGTATCGTTTGGGGTAGTTTTTGTGACAAAAATATTTTTTCATCGATCCCTATTTACAATCCATTTTAAAATCTATATTGCGATTTGGATCAAAGGAATAGTATTGTGTGAAATTTTGAAATATATTATGTATCTTATTCGGTTTAGAAACTATGATTTTTTTCGTAAAGTTATATCAGTAGAACTGTGTTTACGGAGTAGACATGAATTTTTATTATATCTCGATGTTATAAATAATATAAGTGAAGTGCCTCGTAGAGACATCCCAGGACCAGAAGGCTGGCCTCTACTTTGCTCAGCGTATAAGCCTCGCCATACAGCGGGGCAACGCCGCCAGCCTCCTCGGGACACTCCCTGCAGGGAGCGACCTGGGCCAGGTCTTTTACTAGTAAAATAGTTAGGTATTTTGTAATTTTAGCTTAAGTATGTATTTTAGTATTACTTTATTTTAAATAAAAACCGTGAATAATATAATAATAATAATAGGTAGAATAGATAATATCGTCAGTGGAAAAGAAAAAATGCTAAAGCGCCAAAATGGAGGTTCTGGGAAATGAGTTTTAAAGTATTTAGAAGAAAAAAAATATTTCCCAAACCTCCATTTTTGCGCTTTAGCATTTTTTCCTTTCCACTGACGATATGTTGTATTACTCTGACCAGAAATACATGGGTCTGTTATGGAGTTCGCTATGAAAAAAAAAGATTCATTTAATTCTGCAATATGGTGAAGATTTTTATATACCCAGGGTATATAAGGTCCGTTTTTATCAGTAGCAAATATTTGGGGGTATGTGCTGGTCATTTGTACCACTTTACACGAAAAAATAACACTGTTACTTGTATGAAAATTTTCAAAACTAAAGAAAAATAAACCCCATTATTTTGCGCCTTAGTGGCATAAGATCACCCATGTCGAATGAAACTACGTTCATTCATACTTCTTATTTCAGTATTAGAATAGCAATAATTCATCCATTTGTAGAATTTACAAACAAACAATTTTGACGTTTTTCTCGAAAATTTAATAAGTAAACAATATTTTTTTGCCCTATAGATGACACCCTAGAAATATTTGCCGGTAATAAAATAGGACCATATGTATTATATATATTTATTATGTAATAAAAAAGGTCACATACTCCTAGGTACAAAGATAGAGTCAGTAACATAATAATCATAATCCCTAAATCTATATATTTTACATATCAATATATTTGTGCATAATATTTTATTATTTTTCGTATGTATTTAATTATATTGTATTTATATATATAAGTAAATTATATTGTATATTTGTATTAGTATTGTATATTAGTATACTATGTAAGTATATTGTTATTTTAATATATAAATTTCACATATTATTAAGTAAGTTTCTTTGTAATTTTTATTATTGCCACTGCACCGCCATAACATATCTGCATGCCCAAAGGTCAGCTGGCAGAGAATGCCGCAAGGCATTAAGCTCACCTGTACACAAAAGTGTAAAAGTATAAATAAATAAATAAACATACCCGGAGTATATATCATGTTTCCCGGCAAAACTGAAAGTCACAGCAGCTAAAAACACAAGAAGTTTCAAGCTGTTTGGCTCCATTTCGAAGACCTCAATGAATCTTTGTCGAGGAATGCTCCCACTCCCTTCGCTGGAGTGCAACAGTATAAATATTAAAGACCCGTTTATCTTTGTTGATTCGAATTTGTATTTAATCTTAATTACTGATATCAGATTAGACGCACATTAATGGATTAATGCGACACCACCGTCTTTTTAAACATTTATTATTATTAATCCAGTGCTTTAATGTACACATTACACAATCTGAGACAAAATATTTTTGAATATTTTTTGTACAGTATTTTTCCCGAAACTTTTCTAAGTTATATTTTTCCATATTTCCACAATAAAGTTACATTTAAACTATGAAAACCTGACTAAAATTAAGCTAGAAATGAAATATACCTATATTATCTATCTAAAAAGACCAAAAACTATGTAACAACAATGAAAAGGTAAAGATTAACTTTACGAAAGAAGACGTCACAAAAAACATGTCGTGCTAAACGGCAGTAGGCCAGTGGGTGACCAGCGCCCACTGAGCGGGACGGTGACCATTGACCACCGTCGTACGGCTTCGGCCACACCGGCGCCGGCGCATTACGCGCCTCATTACACGCACCAGGCAACTCAAGCAGGGACCGTACAATAAAGATTATAAAGGCGGTGTGTTGACGACTGTTCTGCTTACGATCCATCAAATCACGCTATCCACGCATCTACTTTATTATTATTTTTCATATTTTTCAGTAGGTTTCTAAGTTTGTAGGTTAGTATTGTTATTTTTTGTCATTACATTTACTAGTATTTTATGCTTTCCCAACTCAATGTTGTACAACAATCAATTTTCTACTTCCCAAACATGGTGTGTTCACACGTTAATGGTTACGACCTAGCTCTTAACTTTATATTCATTTTTCTGTAATTTCTCTGGCTGTAATATGTTGTGTTTACCTAATAAATAAATTAATATTTTTTAATACTTCCAACAAATCATTGTATCGTAGGCTAGCTAAGTAAGATTGAGTATATGTACTGTACTACCGAATCTTACGAAGATACCTACTACTATGTTCAAAGAGCGTCGGTGGCCTAGTAGCTAGAACGCCGGACTCCCATGCGGGAGGTCCGGGTTCAAAACCATGCAGTGCCATGTACCAATGAGTTTTTCCGATTTTTTTAGAATACTTACGTACACTTACCGACTGCTCTAACGGTGAAGTAAAACATCGTGAGTAAAACCTGCATGTCTGAGGAAATTAAAAAGTTTCCGAAGGCGTGTGAAACCCACCAATCAGCACTGGGCCCGCTCGGTGGATCATGGCCCGTACCCACTTGTTCAAGGGGAGACATGTGCCTCAACAGTGGTGACATTAATAGGCTAATGATGATGTTCAAAGAAGGATATACATTCGCATTGTCTTGTAGGTAAATTCCCATGATCCTGACCCACATCTGTCCTACAAAATACCTGAAGTTCCTTCCCAACAATCTGCAACAGCAATTAATCACATAATTGCACAATTACTGGTCTAATTAACCGATGAGTTGAGATTTACAGACAAAAAACAGAAGCATCTGCTTTAAAAATTCTAAAAAAATATGTTAAAACGCTGCCTAGTTGGGAGAAAATAAGAAAAAGGCGGGAAAAGTGACAGTTGCGCCGAATCGACCGCAATGGCGGGCGTCGTGGGGCTTCGCGCATGCGCCGGCAGATGGGTTGTAATTGGTTGAAATGAAAGTGTAGGTTTTAGCCACAAAGCTGAGCTGCAAAGTACTGACAGTGTCGGGAACCCGATTGTACAAATCCCGTAAACTTTTTCTATGTATGGGACGGATTAGAATGCTGCTAGGATTGGATTTTGAAGTTAAGTCTTTATACTGTGCTATAATAGAAATATACCAATATTATTATACAGGTTGTTTGGGAGATGGGTGCAAAGCTTTAAGGCGAAGCTAGCATAGACCATATACTTAGAACCATTTGAGCCATAAAATAAAATTAAAAAAATAAAAGTAAAATATTTTGCAACTTACATTAATACAAGAGTGGTTGATGCTCTAAATCCCGCACTAGGATACCCTGTGTCGCGGGATTTAGGCTCTTCTATGTAGGTACAATTTTGATTTATGAAGGAAAAATAAATAGTGGGTCTTACTATTATCATAGAATATATATTCTATGAATTAAAAACAGAGTTCGCGCTAAGAAAAATTTTTTTTTCCTTTTTTTAATTGTGTTTACACAATTTACTTTAGGTTTACTCTACTCTTTACTCGTATGAAGCTTAATGCATGAGAAAAAGATGATCTGCATCTGATTGTTTATTTATCTTTACTCAATGGCTAAAGTATTGCTTTCTCTATGAATAAATTAAAAGAAGGAAGGTAATAACCCTTAACTGAAAATTAAAAAAAAACCTTACCATTGTGGAGATCTCCTTACTTTTCCTGGTTATCATCAGGTCCTCGAGGTTCCATGGTCCAAAACATTTGAGCTCAAATTCGGACCATCTAGCTGTTACCGTTCTAGAGATCCAAGATATCAAAGATACTCCAAGATCTTGGAAACCATTGATCCAATTTTTATCAGATATAGCTAAGAACACTCTCGACAAAATTCTATATTAAATGAAAAAAACCGGGTCCAAATCTGATCATCCGTTGTTAAGATATGATGCCACAGAGAAACAGGCAAACAACCAATTTTCTACTTCCTAACCATGCTGTGTTTACACGTTAAGGGTTACGACCTAGCTCATAACTTTATATTGATTTTTCTGTAATTTCTCTGATTGTTATATGTTGTGTTTACTTAATAAATAAATTAAATTAAATTAAAGACAAACGTGTCAAACTTATAACACGCTCTCCCTCTATCGGTCGGGGGTTAAAAATACCCCCTGTGACGGCGAACTCATTTTCTCCAATGATTAATAGCTGAAACAGTCACCAGACGAAACTTGGAGCGTAATTTAAAACCTACTCATTTCACCCTTATTTAGCAGCATAGAGGGGATGGCGTAACCCTTGTTCTTCAAACGGGGCGTACAAAATTGGTACTTCCCATAATTTCCTAACAGGGTTTCACGGGCGGAAGTTGCAGAATTTGTAAGATATCGCGCTTCCGGAATAACCGATGTGTCTATATTAGTGGACCGTGCAGTTTTGATACTAAAGCTTTACCAGAAATAAAAATCCTCGCCATTATTGCAAATTTCAATTAACCTTTTTTATTACGAGCTTCATAACACAGATTATAAAGTAGTGGCGTCCTCGTAACAGAGTTTTTATTTTCCTGGTCAGTGTTACCTTATGGTAGGGGGCCGGGAATAACCCCAGCGGCACTTCGACCCTTGAGGATCTTTTGTGCCTACCCCATTTTGCACACTGGTCATCTCAGTGTGCAGGTTTTCTCATGATGTTTTCCTTCACCGTTAGAGCCGTCGGTAAATGTACGTAAGTCTTCAAAAATACGAAAAACTCATTGGTACATGGCACTGCGTGGTTTCGAACCCGGGATGGGGATGGGATGGGAGTGGCTAGGACACCGGACCCGGGATGGGAGTCAGGTGTCCTAGCCACTGTGCAACCGACGCTCTCTGGTCAGTGTATACTATCATACTCATATGAGTATATATTACAGCAATAAACAAATTAGTATGAGTATATACTCATACTCTATTACGACTATCAGTCCTCTCCACACCTTTCAACCACATCTTAAATTGCCACCTTCAGGCATCCGTAGTCACCAGTGACTCATCCTTCCTTATCACCAACCAACCTTCTAATCTTTTGGGAACTGAATTGGAGCTCTTGCAGCTTCACTTCAGCTGTTTCTCCACCGAAGAACTGAAGTATCAAGAAGGCGCTATCGGAAGGAAAGTCCACTACCGTCCGCAATGGTGACAAATTGACGATATCTCGTGCGTACGCGCCGGACTTCCAGCGAGCCATTTTGCATGCGCCAGTGGGCTGAAAGTGTTCCCGGAAGAAGGCGCAAAAACTTATCTATCCTTTCGTAAAAGTATTGTCAGCGAAAGTTTCAAGTGTGTGAGAAGTAATTTGTTTCTTTTGAAGTATTAGTGTACCTAGTAATGTGAATGAATTGTACGTTATTTGAAGGTATGGTTCTACGGAGAACTTTCGTTACTTTATTTGACGTTTATAATTAAAAATATTAGTTACTTATCGATTTTATTTTTATATTTGTTAAAAAAATGGTAATGCAAAAAAAAAATTTAAAAAAAATTTGGACTCAGTAGGCTCCAAAATGGGAGGCTCAATGTTATTTTGAGTCAGCCCTTATCTGATAATATGAAACACTTACTGTTGTTTGCTAAGTTGGCTCTCAGAGTGAGGGTTGACTCTGATAACACTTGAGCTTCCCTTCCCTTTTCTTAGTGACCCTAAGGCTCAATTTACATTGCCGCGGAATGGAATGGAAGCGAATTTTCGCAACGTAATTGTACATAGCATAATGAACTTTATGTCAATTGTGTAACATACAAACTAAATACGCTTTACCGCTAGGGGAATTCTCGAGAATGCGCGAGGATTCCCCGGAAGACGCGCGACCTCTTTTTTGGCTCGTATTTAGTTTGTACGTTACACAATTGACATAAAGTTCATAATGCTATGTTTTCATTTTCATTTCATTTATTTTGCCATAAATAGCGTGTACTTACATTGTGGGTCTTATAAATATATACATACGTTTTAACACGATTTTACCCATTGGGTGTAGCAAAAATGTATAATATTGATTATTAAAATTAAATTATTAGATTAAAATTAAATTAAGCAATTTTATCAAAATCAAAAATACCTAATAATGAATATAAAATTAAATTATGTATAATTACTTTGCGAAAATTCGCTTCAATTCCATTCCGCGATAATGTGAATTGAGCCTAACGAGGCTGACATGGTCACCTTGTCGTGTACCAAGGCCTCTAAACTGTGATTAAATAAAATATTGTTCAATGACCACTCCAACTAGGCCAAAATTCCTGTGCTAGGACGAAGTGGGCCACTAGAGATCCAGAGGTGGATTCTATCCGGAGACGCTTGCTATTTATTGCCTTTGAGCCATTATCGCTTTATCCGAAGGCTATTCAGAAATAGATAGAGTTATAAAATTATCACGGTGTACCGTTTTTGCTCCGAGCACGGTCCACTAATTCGGTTTTAATGTGCCAAAGGGATCTTTAGATATTAGATTATTTCATATTTTTAAAGTAACGTTAAAGTTAGTTCCGCAATTTTACATCACTGCGGCAACGGTGGGAACGTCTAAAATTGAAGACCATTATATGGTCGTTATGGATGTGTATCGGTAGTGTACTTTAGTAGAGTTTTGAAGGAAATAAGCTATAATTGCTTGAAATGAAATTTCCTTAACTCAACAAGTCATAATTTCTTCAATTCTTGGACAAAGGTCCCTTCCATGTCACATTTTTATTGTATAACGAGAGCAGACGAGCAAACGGGTCACCTGATGGTAAGTGGTCACCATCGCCCATGGACATCTCACCTCACTGTATTATTATTAAAGGGTTTTCGATGCGCTAGCAGCGTTAGCAACCTTGAGCACTTAGGTCAAGTGCGTCTTGTGCCGGTAATTACGCTGGCTCTCTTTACTACCTTTCATTTCAGCTTTATGGAAGAAATAGGTAAAAGGTACCTCGCCAGGTACACATTAGGAATTACCACCTTCAGTCAGCTTTCTGCTTTTTTCATTCAGCCATCCCCAACATAGAGTTCCGTCCTTTCCTTTTTGCATTCCCCATTGCATTGCTTACTAGACTACTCCAGTAGTTGGCAAACGCACAATCTTATGCTAATAGTCAGTCGATAAAGCCGAAGATAGATACAATCTATTTAATGGAGAGGCGAGCCGCCGCCGTGTCGACAGGCGCTTCGCACTCTGCGCAGGCTTTCGAAATAGGCCGAAACTAGTCGGAGGACTTCCGACTTTCATCAGTGAGCATCAGTGAGTAATCAAATCAAATCAATTTTTTTTATTATAAGTACCTTAAAGGCGCCATCTTGACAGGCTTTTTATATTCCTGGTCAGAGTATACCGTAACTTACGTAAGTAATTCTTTTTTTATTTTTATAGATTGAACAGCCTAGCAACCACATTTTTAATTTATTATCAAAAGTAATTACACAACTGAATTTTTTATTTCATTGGGAATTTTATTGTAAATTTTTGTCCCTAAGGCGTACATGGTTTTGGTTGATTTTTGAAATCGACATTGTTTGAGTTTTAATTCGGTTTTGTTCCGAGATCATACTTGATGTCTGTTTTATCATGGAATAGATGTATATTGGATTTTACAAATCTGCCTGTATCAAATATAAGTTGTGAAATGAGGGTGAGGATATTATATTCTACGAAAAGGTATTTAGTCGGAGCATCTATGGAAGCTCGTGCGATGATACGGACAGCCCGCTTCTGCAATCTAAACTCGGCGGCTGTGGCCCACAGCTCGAGCTTTTTTATCCCTCAAAATGAAAGACCCGCCGTCACGACATCTAGTTTTTTTTAACCATTAGCCCTAATGTGACTAATTTAGCCTCTCGTCATACTTAACTGATATAATATGATACTAAACCGTGGCAAAGGTATAATTTTCGACTTTGCGGCTTCGGCTAATGTTCGCGAATCTCTAATTCAATTAGTGATGTCTTGTCGACGGTGGGTTTTCGCTTTCGAGAGAAGCTTTCGACGTTTTCGAATATTTTTAGCGAATAGTGGCGATATTGTTGAATGTTGTTCTGCATTTGTATCAGATTTGTAAGAACTATAGACCAATTAATAATATTACACGCATTTGTGACGCCTAATAAATTCCAAAATTGTGCTACTTTGGAAAATTCCAAAACAAGTAAGAATGGCATAAGTGTGATAAGTAAAATTAAGCTGTAACTACCAAACATTGTATATCATTATCACTATTAAAAACTGTTGGTTCTCTCTTCTAAGACGTTTTCATCATTGCTGGGGAATTAATCACATAGAACGGACTTTCGTGGCAGATTTATAGGGTGGTTTGCCATTGCCTTCTAACTGTTGGTACTTGGTAAAAACTGTTGGTACTCGTATATCAATTCTCGATGTTTGTTTACGATAGTGATAAGGATAACTTCAAGGAACCAAAGAATATTATCACTATTATTATCTGGATGTACTCGGTAATCTTATGCCTCTACTGTTAACTACCAACCACACACATTATACCATGTAAATACACACGCACCATGCCATCACCCTCCCACACACTCAGTACCTCACATACACACTAATATCCTCATTCATACATCATAACACGCACACACTGTTGCTTTCTTCGTCCGTGCAGTCACTGAGGGGCCAGCTGAAAATCAGCGGTGTGGCTTGCCTCAGCATTATGCTGAGCTGGTGTTCCCCTTTTTGGCACTGTATCGCACCGGATGTTCTGTGCTGCATGTATTAATCTTTCTATATTCTGGTGTTTACAGTGCTAAATAAACGTTTTCAATATTAATAAATATTGAAAAAAAAGTACGCTTTCGTGCAGAATATGGTGATACTGAAACACAATGTAACATCTGCATTACCCATATTTACAAATAAATGATATTTCTATTTCTATGATTTTATTTGCATCTTATATTAGCAAAATCATCAGCCTCAGTTTCCACAAGCATTTGGTTGTGAAGTCGGATAGTCCTCCTGGCTATGGGATAACGTTTCAATCACGAAGAACACCTTCCAAGACCCTCTCTAACTGCATCTACTCGACGACAACTCGTGTATTTTTTGCTTCCAATCGGCTAATAGAATCTAATAACCTTTGATTTGCACTGATTGCATGTTATTTGCACCAGTCACTTTATTCATTAGAACTTCCTGTTTTAGGTCAGTGTTTTCATTTAATTCCAATTTTGGCGAAAAGGGATGAATTTGGAGAAATGGATCAAAAACGAAACTGGCTATTATTATTTTTTGGTTTTTTAATGATATTTTAATTATACGTGTTCTACGCCAAATATAGACAAAAATCTAAAGTTTTGAATTTTAATCAGTTTACCTATATATTATAAATTTTGGTTTACCTATATATTATAAGGTTTGTTTGTTTGTAGTCTCTTTATAGTACTAACATAAAAATACACATAAAATAAAGAAACATTAAAATATGTACAAAGGCGGGCTGGGCTTATCCCATAGGGCTCTCTTCCAGCAAACCTAGGTGTTGATTTCTTTTTTTATTTATTTATAAGGGAAATCTACAGCTATTAACAATTATGAAATTACATATGTATTAAACTTAAAGAAGGCCAATTACAGATTTCCTCGTTTATAATTGACTTGTAAACCTATAGAACGCGGTTAACTTTAGAATAAAAATATAGAATTAACATGAATATTTTATACATATGTACCACGAGTATTCTAAGAAACTGAAGAACTGTTCTAAGAAAATCTTTTTATTTTACCCCCTTACAGAAAAAAAACAGTCCGCTTACCCTAAATTTTTTATTGTGTTTTTATTGTATTAGTAGAGCAGACGAGCTGGGTCAGCTGATGGTTTTTTTTAATGTACTACTAAACCCGCATTTGACCTCGATCTCGCCTGATGGTAAGCGACGATGAGGTCGACGATGGAGCATGCGGGTCCAGTAAATGCCTATTCACTCTGGCCTTGAAGATCCCAAGGTTGTAGGTTTCGGGAAATACTGACGCCGGCAGGCTGTTCCATTCCTTAGCCGTTCGCATAATGAACGAAGAAGCAAATCGCTTCGTACGAGCAGATGGGATATCAACAACATGAGGATGGAACCCCTCCCCGCGCCTGGTAGGCCGAAGGCGGAATGGAGATGCTGGAATTAGGTCGTGCAATTCCGATTCCGATCCGGTTGATGCTCTAAATCCCGCACTAGGATACCCTGTGTCGCGGGATTTAGGCTCTTCTACCCTTTTTCAACCCGGACCTCCCGCATGGGAGTCCGGCGTCCTAGCCACTAGGCCACCGACGCTCTACATACATACCTTCCTGTATTCTAATGTATAATTTAAAAATTAAGTACCTTCCTTCGTTTCCTAATATTTTACTTCTGCTAAATCCGTTGCGGCAACAGGCTGAGACAGTCCCCTTTGTCCGGTGCTGCACACCACCTTCATCAAACTTAATTACTTTTGTTTATTTATTTTTATAATATATTTGTTTAATATTATTTTTATCTTCTGTACCTAATTGTTTGTATGTGTGTATTGAAAATAAGTTCTTTCTTTCTTTCATAGCATAGACGGTAATTCATAACGGTACAAAATCTCACCTGGACCAACCTTTTAATCAAACCTAGTCTCAACCACTCGAAAGCTTCACAAAAAATCCGCCCGTCAACCCTTAGTCCGCCAGGGTCCGCTTGACCTAATCGATTAACTTTTTGCCACACGCGCGTTCCAAATAAAATCATAAATCGAACGCGGCCGGTGGCAAAAACTCGCACCCTCTATCATATCAGACGCTCCGGGCGTGGTGCGGCAATTTATGACTAAATCTTATGGGCCTCGACCAGGAGGTTACAACAATGTTGTAATACGGTTAAGGTTTGTGAATTTGATAAATATTTGACACGTTTTTTTATTTTTTATAACGACATTGATCAAGTATTGCACGTTACCAATATTCTTCATTAACCTCTGCAACTAAGCTAAAATACCTGTGCCAGGAGTGGTTCATTCCAAAGGTAGATTCTAGCCGGCGACGCTTGGCGAATCTCGTGAAATTGAAATTGAAAACGTTTATTTAGCGCTGTAAACACCAGAATACATAATACAGAAGTATACAAAGTTTAATACATGCAGCACATAACATCCGGTGTGGTACAGTGCCAAAAAGGATACACCAGCTCAGCATAATGCTGAGGCAAGCCACAGCGCTGATTTTCAGCTGGCCTCTCAGTGATTTCGTGCCCCAGCCTTTGCCCAAATGACGCACCCAAAGTTTTTGAAATTCACCCTAAGGCGCAAGACAGATACAAGGGGCGCGCCTGCAGCGCGCTGCCAGCGCGCCGCCTCGTCGGCGCACCGCCCCTGTCTGCGTTGCACCGCTTTACTTTCATACATTTTGTCGAACTAGTAGCGGCCTTAGGCGGAAGACAAACAGTACGGGCGCGGCGCGCTTCGGGTGCGCCTCACGGTGGACCGTTTGCCGTACAACGCAGACAATACATTATATGGAAAAAAGTGCCGGTGAATTTTTCAAATCTTTCAAATCTTTTTGGTACAAAATGAAAGAAGCAACCCACAAAATTTAAATGAAGTAAAACACGATATTTATCTTATATCCAGAAATTTTAATGAGTCGAGTATAATATATTATATGAAGATTTCTGCAAGTAGGTAAAATCAAATTAATATTACAATCATACATTAATTTTTAATGATCATCATCATCATTCGTCATCAGCCTATTAATGTCCCCACTGTTTATTTTCCTCAGATATGCAGGTTTCCTCGTGGTGTTTTCCTTCACCGTTAGAGCTGTCGGTAAATGTACGTAGTCTTCGAAAAAATCGGATAAACTCATTGGTATTTGGCATTGCATGGTTTGGAACCCGGATCTCCCGCATGGGAGTCCGGCGTCCTAACCACTAGGCCACCAACGCTCGATGATAACTTTAATGATCAAAGAAGAAAACTTCCAGATTTCTAAAATTTTGACTATATGGTGCTTTGTGCAACTTACTTACAGACAAAATATTTAATACCTATAATTAAACCAAAAAGCTCCCATTAGGGTCAGATTTGAAATTGAAATAAATCCATAAAGTTCAGGGGAGGATTCCTCCCTTACACGCCCTTAAATAATAACCTGTAAGAAATTCACAAAAAAAAACCCGCATATTTTGATACTCTGCAACCGCTTAATAAATGGTTGCGTTTTTAAACCCATAATTAAAAAGGTATTTAGTCTAAAAGTTCAATAGATTATTCCATGAGCTGGTAGAATGCCATTGTATTTCTTTTGGATATTTTGGTAGATACCATAATCCTCGCGTGGGGTAAATGACCATGATTACTGTTCATGTTCATTGATTTATGTTATTTTCAGTAAAGCTTGTCAATCAATCAATCAATCTTTTGGCTGCGATGTGGTTGCGAATGCTTTAATCTTTTATCTCATACATAATATGAACGCTATAGCAAGTTTTTTTTTTAAATTATAGTTCAAAGTGTTGTTACTACTGACTGCTGCGGGTCAATATATTTAAAATATTATGTATGTACGCAAAAACTTAACAGTTGTTTCCGAAAACTTGCGATAATCATAACTTCAGTACCAGAAACCAAACGAACTTGCAGTCCCACGCTTTAGACTTAGTAAAGTTAACACGTCATTTATGGGGCACTGTGTACGATTTTATAATAAGATACCTGATACTGTAATAAATATGACAGAGAAAACATATAAGACCCATATAAGACGAACCTTATGTAAAAAGGGTTATTATAAAATAAATGATTACTTAAATGATAAAGAGGCTTGGTCCTAAATTCAGCTCCAGCTCTGCACATTGTGTATATTATGATTGTATTCATAATTATTGTAAGATATATATTTTGATTGATTTGATTGATTGAGTTAGATATTTGTCTGTTCTATCTATAAAAATAACAAAGAATTACTTACATAAGTTACGGTATATCTTGGCCAGAAATATAAAAACCCTGTCAAGAATAAAAAAATCAAAAAAAAAAAGTTTTTTATTGTAAATATGTACCTTATAGTACATTTTTACAACGTTATTCTTTTTTACTCTACCACCGCTTCGTAAGGTGCTGTAGCTGGAAGGAAAGAATTAGACTTCCAGCAGCACATCTTTTGAAATAAAAATATCTTACAATAATTATGAATACAATCATATATGTACACAATGTGCAGAGCTGGAGCTGAATTTAGGAGGGCGCCATTAGTAGTTTAGTTAGTAGTAGAAAAAAAAACCTCCCCCTCGTATAATCGAGTTGACTGTACAATTATTTCTCAGTCCTAAGGGTAGCTCAAAGCAAACCGAAATCACTCTCTCTGTGTCACCAAGTTATAAAAAAAACCTTCAAAATCAGTGCCAAATTAAGTTATGTGTGAGTCTGACCATCTATTTCGAATTAAGCCATTCAAGTAGGCCATAAAACCGAATTTATTGTGTCCACGCGCCGATAAAGGCTTTACAAAATGGTCACAGGCCCTATTCAGTGTGACAATAGATGGTCACGTCACAATACTCAAGAATTTGAGGGTCGATTTTATTTAACACCTTTAGTAGTTTTTCTGTCGAAGTATTTCCTTCTTAATCGATTCTTTCTTTAGGGACGTGTTTCATATGTAGTTAGGACTTTATCAAGGTAAAAAGGTGTAATCTAGAAGTAATTAACACGTTTGGTGTTAAGTTATTGAGTGTACTGTTGGTGAGTTATAACTTTCGCTTTGTTGAGCCGAAATTTTCTGGGGAAGTGTGAGATGGACATCTTAATTTATGATTTAATTTACGCTTCTTTTAAATGATTATTATACCCAATACTCATTTATTTCGTAATTTTCATTACATGTCACATTTTGTTCAATATTAAATAAATGACTTTGAATATTATAATATATGAAATTGTTTAAAAATGAGAGGCTCAATATTATTTTGAGTCAGCCCTTATCTGATAATATGAAACACTTACTGTTGTTTGCTAAATTAGCTCTCAGAGTGAGGGCTGACTCTAATAATACTTGGCTTCCCTTTCCCTTTTCTCAGTGACCCTAACGAGGCTGACATGGTCACCTTGTCGTGTACCAAAGCCTCTAAATTGAGATATAAAAAATAAAAAAAATGAAATTGTTTATAATTAATTTAATTAAATAATCTGAAAAATAATAATAATACTAATTGCAATAAAAATAATCATGTCAAAATAAACAATGTCAATCAATTCATAAATAATCATGCCCAAAACAATAATTACAATAATAATTAAAAAAAACTTAATTAATACATTTCAGTAGAGCAAATTAGTTTATTTCTAAAATAATGTTACTCACTGTTAATAATAATTTTTTTTATTAAAATATTTTTTTCCTATTAAAATATTTAGCAAAATACCTAAATAAATAATATACATATTTTAATGAACATTGAAAAAATGAAAATGAAAAGTTTATTTACCTATTACAGGGCACACAAAAAAGGACCTCCGACTAACAAACTAGGTCGAAAACCTGTATCTTGTAAGTCGGGACTCCGTCGCACTTTCTGTGCAAGCAAATTACAAATTATATTCTTAACCTAAAAGGAATTTGGAAAATTTAATCATAAAGGGATTTAGTAAAGATAATGGTACATTACCAATCAAAAGTTGACGATGAATTATGATTCAAAATTTCACAATATTACATTACTATAAAATTAATACATACCTACAAATTAATGTTCCAGTAACGATTTTTTTTAAGAAGGGGATTAAAAAATCAATTTATAAAAACGCTACGCAATAGGCCTGAAGGCAAAAAGACATAAACCTTTTTAGCGACATTTTAAAGAAGCAGAACTAAGAACCTTTTTTGCCAAATTTTTATGGGTTATTAAAACAAATTAACGTCGCGATGTTTAAGGTTAAAAAAACAGTTAAATTTATTAGTTTCCTAAACAATAAAATTAGTGACTATCTGTGTATCTAAATGGTGGTAGTGAATTAGTGACACTACTGTGATGAGTCGTTAAGATAGTTGAAAAAGAGATGCAAAATTTTTTTTTTTTTTGCAATTAGAATTTTAAATTATGTTTTGTGTGACTACTCGTATTAATGCGAAAAACTTTCGAGAAAATAATAAATAAAACTCAACTTTGTGTGCCACAAAGTCTAGAACATCAGCTCTGGTTGTCTGGAAGAGATCGCTCTGAGCGATAAGGCCGTCTTTGTACACTTATTCTGTTTCCTTTCCTATGTAAATTTCTGGTGTGCAATAAAGTATTAATCTATCTATCAGGTCATAGGCGAGAGAAATTGACGAATACTGCCTACTATTGGGTAACAACCCCTAATTATAAGTACTTGTAGGGATTAATTACTGAAAAATTATATGACATGTGTGTACATGTAAACTAAGATACATAACACACGAATTATGCTATACAATGTAAAATATAAAGATATCTTATGATAGGGGGCCGGGAATCATCTCAGCGGAACTTCGACCCTTGAAGATCTTTTGTGCCTACCCCATTGTACACACTGGTTAGATAACCAGCAAAACAAGGCAAACATCGTGAGGAAACCTGCAAAGTGAGATCAGTGTGCAGGTTTCCTTCACCGTTAGAGCAGTCGGTAAATTGTCGTAAGTCTTCGAAAAATACGAAAAACTCATTGGTACATGGCACTGCACCGTGCCTTATGTAGGCACTGCACGGTTTCGAACCCTGACTGGGCGCATGGGAGGACGCTCTTTAGATTAGATACTTGTTTTTGGCAAATACATTATTTATTGTTTATTTATATTTTGTTGCCTATTTTTTGTATAACAGCACCAAAAAATGTGAAATTTGACTACTAGAAATCGGACTACTAGCGCCCTCTCCTTTAGAACAATGACGTGAGCAATGACAGCGAGCCACGGAGTTGACCCATATGTCACTTTCAAACATTAGACATTTCAGTTCCCGGCTAATGTATGAGAAAGAGCTTAAATCGCATACGCGAACTGGCAGACGGGGTTTCCTTATAAAACTTCATAGGGGCTAGTTTCAAAAACTTTGGTGAAATTGAACAGTGTTTGGGGCCACACAAGTGAAGTCATAAAACACTCGAGATCAGGGGGTGGAGCGCTAGGGCTCGCCGAAACAGGCGCCAGTTAAAATGATATATTGGCGCGCGTTGTATTGCAAATCAATTTTTTTTTGAGACAATCGTTTTCTGACTCTGTGGCTGTTAAATAACAATTGCAATTTTTTGTGAAAATATGACTTACCTTTTGAATTATTTACAAGTGTGTCCGGTTTTATTTGATTTCAGTTATTATGTTACATATTATGTTAAATTATCCACTATAGTGAATTACAGATTTAGTAAGAAAAATATGCTTTTGCTATCATCATCAGCAGCCCACTCTAGTCCACTGCTGGACATAGGCCTCTCCCAGGGCGCGCCATTGAGCCCGATCTTCGGCTCTACTCATCCAGTCGCTTCCACGACAGCCACCTTGCGCAGGTCTTCGCTCCATCTAGCAGGGATCATCCCACACTACTTTTGCTATAGTCGGGTAAAAAGATACATTAATAATTAAGTATAATTTTATTGAAACTGAATGTTTTGTTTCGTAATGTTTTCGATTTAGGAGATCGAATGATTTCACTTTTGTATCTAAAGACAAAATGTGTTTGTACCTATTGGTACATATTTCCAGTAGTTCTATTATCAGATCAGTTGATATTGAATACCAACTAACTCTATGTTCAAAATTCAATGAGAAAAACAAATTACCTTTTGGCCGATCTGTTGCCGCCTTAAAGACGGCGGCCATCTTCCTTTTTGATATATTATATATTTTTTCTGACAAAACCATGTTGCCATCGATCCAGCATGAGGGCCCTCAAAACTGTAGTAGTTTTGAGATTGAGAACATAGAGTGTACAATCCTTACCACGCACACCTAGTGCATAAGTTTTGTTTACATTAGCGACAGTTATTGTAGGTAGTTTTAGATTTCGTTTTTGTTTCGTTCTGTCGAATATTAATGTCCAGTGAGGGTAGTTTTTATCGTTGATTGCCACTCGCTGACACAGTCTCGGAAACACGCACGCGGATTTGTGCGCGTGTCAGAGAATTTCGTCATCACTCTTGAACTATCACCTCCATGGACTCCTCGCAGTGCTGATACAGTGCTGGTGCTTCGGTGATATAAAAAACTGCCATAATTTTGGAGTTTGTCGGCGCCGACGGGTGATCTCGGGCTGAGACGCTGGTGAGTTGGTTTTTCATTGGTATTTATTGCCTGCCCTGGACATCTCGTTCCCCTTAGTTTATTTCGCCCTGGAAAGATCCATGGAATCGCTGGGATCGCACATAGAGTGAGTTAGAAACCTCCTAATCCCACCCAAAATGTATTATTAATTTATTGCATCCACACTTTACTTTAAGAACTTATTGGTAGCAAACTCACAAAACCATTATAAAAGCTTACAACCCATAGGAAAGCTCGACAAAAACAAACAAAACCGTAGCTCCCTCAGGTGTCCGTCGTCGGGGAGTCAAAGGGATGCGCACGAGTCGCCCATATGTCGTCGTGGCACCCTTGTTTAGGGGAGGGGCGAGTGAAAGTCATTTTTTTACGTTTTCGCGTAGTATTATGAACATTTTAAAGAATTTGAAACGTATTAATAATAATATAATATAAATAATAATAATTAAATATCTCATAAATATTTTATTATAAATTGATGTAAATTATTATATAGTAAATTGAACGGCCTCCGAGATACAGGCTGGTTGCCTAGTGCGGAGTCCAACGTTTAGCATAGTTGATGTATCGTGAAAATAAAGAGATTTTTTTTAATTTTATTTTTTAATTTTGAGCACAGAACACCGTGGCCCAAAATAACGTTGACAAAATTAAAAAGTCAAACTTTCTAAAATGGAAAGCTTTGTGATTTCATTTGTTTTCTATTATTGATTTCACTTATCTTTGCGTCATTTTAACAGTGATTCTCAGTTACTAAGTGAACGAGAGAGATAGGTATATGTAAGTAAGTAAGTAATATGTTTATTTCACACAGCAATGACCGAAACAGTTATAATTATAATATAATAATTATGTAGTCAAAGGTAAACATATTGAAATCATGTCTGATGGTCTGCTGTTGCGTGAAAAGGGCCTCAACTCAACTTATTGCTGCAGACAAGGATGCCTACAGCGCTGGTATTCTGTTGGACCATGACCGATGGCTGGCCAATACCTGTCCAAGAGGACAAAGATACGACACAAATAAATTTAATTGAAGATAGGTAGTATGTGTACCAATATTTAAAGTAAATTAGATTCTTTACATTTAGAACAAAATGACCACTTACCATCAAGTGGCGTCTGCTTGACTGCTTTCCTTATACAATAATAATATAAGTATCTTTTTTTATTTACGACTAAACCTTTTGAATCTCATGGTGGTAAATGACGATGAGGTTGAAGATGAAGCACACGGCACATAGATGCCCACTGTTTCTATCTAGGCCAAAGTCAAAAGGATTTCCTTATTAAAAAGGATATTGGGCGTAAATAATGAAAATTAGTTCAAAGAGAAATATTATGTACATCATACTATTATCATAATTGAAATGAAATGATAACTTAAAAGTTACTCGTACGTGAGTTATCCTGTTGAATTTATCCATCCATCTACACGTAATGTAGAATAAGCAATAATTTTTTTTTTTTTTATTTACTTCTAAACCCGCATTTGACCTCGATCTCGCCTGATGGTAAGCGACGATGAGGTCGACGATGGAGCATGCGGGTCCAGTAAATGCCTATTCACTCTGGCCTTGAAGATCCCAAGGTCGTAGGTTTCGGGAAATACAGACGCCGGCAGGCTGTTCCATTCCTTAGCCGTTCGCATAATGAACGAAGAAGCAAATCGCTTCGTACGAGCAGATGGGATATCAACAACATTATTTTATATATATATATATATATATATATATATATATATATATAGCATTTAATTCACATACAAGGATTAACTCACGTATGAGGCGTACTATTTTAGTAGTATATAAGATGGAAGTAAGTTAGCATTAGGGGTATTGATATTCTACATGTATTACTATAATCATCGTTTGTGTCTGTGTGAATATACTATGAAGTGATGTAAATGGTTTAACTTCATAGCCTAAACCTCAACCCTTACACACCACATTACAATATAAAGACTCCCGTAGACTCTCTCTACCCATACCCATCCGAACAGCCGTCTCCGACACTAAACTTGACGCATAATTCAGGTTAACCATAATCCATATGTTGTTTCCCCGAACAACGAAAAAATATCCACGATTATCGTTCCAATATCCTGTTCGAATATTCCTCATTCAAATTTGGATCATGCTCAAATTCGCGCCAATGCCTACCCTACTTCCTGCGCCGGCGCACGTGTCCCCGCGCATGCTACAAACAATACACTTTTTTGCGATTCCACCATTCAAATGATAGCACTACCGACTAATGAATCCTATTTGTGTCTCTTTCTGTTTTGGAAAAATTGAGAGGGATGGTGGAAGGTAACAGTTGGCTACGTATGGCGTCTGCCGCTACCATATGTTGCTTGAGGTTTCGAAAATTACACGTCGGTTGGGTCCAAAATGGCGATTTTTACGTCCAACCACTTTGTCTATTCATTACTCCTTAAATAAAATGACACGCCAATCATAATACGAGTTGACAGAAACAAACCAGTAATTGTAAACATCATTGTAATGATCCATGCCTTTTTCTTTTAGTTATAGCGGTAATGACTTGGAAGGATTTCGGGGTTCTTTGTACTAGTTCCTTGGGCTTTCAGTTGACTAAGTATTTGAGATTATTAAGAGGTCAAAAACTAAAGATTGAGGGTACCCTAATAAAAATAATCACCTGTTAGATCTCATGCAAGAATAAGAGAGCAATAATAGATATAATACAACCTTACAACATAATGTAAGAAAGAGGGGTTACGACTCGTGAACCCACTAATTTGTCCCACTAGTGGTACAGTATCTCGATATAATGGGGTCGTGGTCCCACTGTCTGGTTCCCACCAGACAGTGGGACCACGACCCCATTATATCGAGATACTGTACCACTAGTGGGTCAAAAAATTGAATTTGAATTATGGCCAAACTAGTGGGACCAAGAATCAGCTTTACAGCTGACTGATGAGGGATCATCAGTCAGCTGTAATGCTGATTCTTGGTCCCACTAGTTTGGCCATAATTCAAATTCAATTTTTTGACCCACTAGTGTTATTAATAATATCAATTACACGTCAAGAAATAATAAAAATAAAAATGATTACATTACATAGCATTAACACAAAAAACAAAAACCATAAACAATATATTGTGAATTCTGATAAAAGTGGCCAGTATCTGAATGACTTCATTACACTTGGAAATAAAAATAGAGTGGGACCACGAGTCGTAATCTACAACTATTACTCGTAGTCCCACTATGCAGTGGAACCACGAACCTACATTTTCAGGCTAGTGGGACTACGAGTAATGGTGGAACAATGTCGGTGGGACCACGAGTCACGCACCAGAGAGAGTAACAAAGTTCCAATGATTTAGCTTTACTAACCTTACCTATAAAATGTTTGGCTGCAAACAGCAAACTGTATTCTCAGCAATGGCTGTAAATAAATAAATAAATTTAAATGAATAAATAACATGTAGGTATTTGATAGATCAAGTTAAATATATCTAAATTAAAATATTAAACTAAATTTTTAAAAAAACATCATTTTTGTAAACTCTGAATAACGAATAAGTTGATAAAATAACGAATAAGTAAAATTGTTTACGGCAAGATAATAACAAATCATTGATACTATAATTATTTCACCCATGATTGCTCCCAATCGATTTCCGAAATATTTAACGATAGATTGTTTAAGCGCGTGTCAAAAATTCAAGATACAGTTATTAGAATGAAAAAAAAAGTCGGTCAATAATGGAAGGATTATAATTGATGATTTCTATTTGTTTTTGTGACGCTAATAATCGGATACGGACGAATGTTTGTTTTTTGCTTTTTAACGGTTATACCGTTTTGGTATAACTGCGTTGATTTTAAGATAGGATTTTTTTTAAATATTTTTTAAAATAAGTATAAGTAATCATTACCCTAAATCAAGTTTTCCTACGAATATTTTTTAAACCGACATTCAATAAAGGAGAGGTTACATCATTTTTTTAGCATTTGATAAAAGCAAGTTTTGGGTATTTTATCGGGCACGTTATAAATATGATGCGCAAAAATATCAATTATGGTCGCTAAAAATTACATATTTTTTCATAAACACCTCACCGTCAATGTCTGGCTATTTAAGCAATTAAAACGTTACTTTTATACGTATTTCTCAATATTAAAACGTCACCATTAGACCCATCTAATGATAATAAAAATCAACAATTGTCTTCAAAAACTTACACTATAAGAGACCTAAAGAAGCAGTTTACCTAAACGTAAAACGACGTTTTAGTAGTATAATACGGCTAAATTAAGAATGTCGTGTCACCTGTCAAATATTTAGCACGTTGAATGATTTTAAAATTACCTCAGGTTTGCGATTACTGCTTCTTTGTTTACGTTTTTTCTAATGCTAAAAAAACTAAGTATAGTTAATGTTTACTTTGTTTTAGTTACCAAAGAAGTGATTTTTAATGATAATATATTTTTAATGTAATCTGAATTATAAACCTGAATCATAGAAAAAAAAAGTTTTTTTTATAGAGTACCTATATAATATGTTCCGTACTTGAAGTTAGTTTGTAATACCAATACCTCAGAACTTTATAGATCGATAACTAAATTCTATAGAAAACGTTATCAGAACGTAGTACTAATGTAGACTTAGAGAAGAACCTTTCTTTATTAAACTCTTTCCAGAAAAAAAAGTTAAAAAAAAGAAATCATCAAATTAACTCTTAATTAACTAAAAAAAGCCATCAAGGCGGATCAAAGTCCCGAAGTAGGTACAGTAGACCACAAGCTACAGTATACCAACTGTCAAAAACCTTCGATTAAATCTCAACCTTATACCTGCGCACTAAGATACTTTTTCAGATTCATAAATTTTTACGTTTTGGGTAGGTTGACCTGTGGTGGACTGTACGTAAATAATGTTAATTTCCATAAATCGAAGCGCGAACTAAGTATAGTCGGCTAAACGGACAGTTAACCCTTCGTAACCCGCGAGTCTTTTACGTCAAAACAAGAGGGTTTGCGTTTGGGTGCTCTGATAAGATTTTAGTTAAGTTATTATTTAGCGTAAATTCTATAATGCGGTAGTATTGTTAATGAAAGAAATTAGGGCAGCAAAAATTATTTAGGGTGCAAAAAAATCATTTTTTTTCAATGTAAGTAGGAGTAGGAATTTTAATTGATGTTTTTGTAGTGGTAGATCCTAATGTGAAGGATCGCCTGGGGTGGTACCACCCTCTTATCTATTTTTGCCGTGAAGCAGAAATGCTTGCGTTTCTGTGTTTCGGTTTGAAGGGTAGAGAGCCAGCGTAATTTCCGGCACATGAGGCAATCCATCTTAGTCCTCAAGGTTATAGCAGCGCATCAAAAACCCTAATATTAATACAGTGCGGTGAGATGTATATGGGCGACGGTTACCACTTAACATCAGGTGGCCCGTTTGCTCGTCTGCTCACCTTATTTAAAAAAATATAATTTAAAGTACATTTATTTAAAAAAAAAACATTTTTTTCCTCTACTACCGCTTTGTAAGATGCTATTGCTGAATTCAAATCAAAGAAGCAGTTGTCTTCTGAATCCCGAAAAAATATAAAAGATCGCTGAAAGATTTGCAAATGCAATTTGCCTTAGTAGACCTTGATAAATGTGATAGGTATTTTAAAATAATTACGAAACGGAAATGATATTTATAAGTATGTAACTTATGAATCTATTGACATAGATATTTCAGTTAGTTAGGCTCGGACTACACGACGACGTTCGTTTCAGGAACCACGCTGGCCGTTTCCAAGTGGAACCGTTGTACGTGTAGTCGACAGCGCATTATATTTATTTGAGTTTATATGAAGCACCGGTTCCATGGAACCGACCGATACTGGAACCAGCCCAGGAACCGTCGTCGTGTAGTCCAAACCAAGGAAGATATATATTAAGACTCAATTTACATTGCCGCGGAATGGAATGGAAGCGAATTTTCGCAACGTAGTTGTACATAGCATAATGAACTTTATATCAATTGTGTAACATACAAACTAAATACGCTTTACCGCTAGGAAAATTCTCAAGAATGCGCGAGGATTCCCCGGAAGACGCGCGACCTCTTTTTTGTCTCGTATTTAGTTTGTATGTTACACAATTGATATAAAGTTCATTATGCTATGTACAATTACGTTGCGAAAATTCGCTTCCCTTCCATTCCGCAGCAATGTAAATTGAGCCTAAGTATATCATTTTGTTTATGGTATAGTATTTGTTTGGATCAAAGATTCTCTGATTTCTGTGGTCTGGATTACTTTGTCGAAACGTAAACCGTGATTTTAAAGTTAACCGATTTAAATGATTACCCCTGAATGACTGGATGAAGTCATTTGAGGGCAAAAATCCCATGTTTGTTTAGCATTAAATATTATAATGGGGGTCTAAACGATACGCTTAGGTAAATAAAGGGTTGACTCCGAATTTATTAGGCCAACATATGGAGGTTTATTTTTTATTTCGGTCAAATATTTGGCTATAATGTTGATGATTTGGGTAAACATTCTGACTATAGGGTTAAAAAAGTTTTATCATTAGGTAGGTAGTTAAGAAAAAAAGGGACTTAGTAATTTAAAATTTTCTGTCTGACTTTTAAGTCGAATTTTTACACCGAATTGTCTTAGTTTAGAATTGTAGTTTTTTTTTTAAATGCAGCATCTCAAAAGTATTACAAAAACAAAATCTTGATTTCAACACCCGTCAAATAACAATTCAGATTGTGACATTGGCCCAAATCAAACTGCAATAACTCAAAAAATCGCAAATCCATCAATTCCACCGCCACGGTAGCGCGATGTCCCGCGGTGTGGCCAGTGTCGGCTACCGCGGGGTCGGTTGTAAGCGCAAAAAATAATGATTTGTGAAAAAAATGGCGCTCCTTTTCACTTTCGTCGAGCTTTCGATGAATTTTGATTTTGCACGCCCACTCAGTGGTTATGGAAAAAAAATGACGCGTTGATATTGATACGTCTATGAAAAAATTGTAATGCAATTTCTCAGAAACTAAACAGACACAGGTGCCTAACCTCAATCAAATATGTATAAAATATTTGATTTAGGATTTATCCTAAATCAAATATTTTGCATTACAATTTATTACCAATAATTAAAAGACGTTTATTTTTCAAAATTAAGTTTTATATTCCTAACAACATTATTTTTTTCTTTAACAAGGCATTGACAACACAGGCCATCAGTCTAAACATTAATCGATTTAATACAGTTTTTAGTTTTTCAGCATCAAAATGTTGAGGTGTAGACACATTTTAACACTCCTAGGAGTTATGACGGAAATTTCGACTAGTCTAGTACGCCGCAGAATCACAGAGTGAAACTACACAACGAACCACTACCGATAAGTTTATTTTAAGAGTTCAACACATTGTCACTGTTACTGACGTTCGCTAGACAAAACTACACCGATTTTAGCTATCAAAATCACCAGAAAACAATTTTTGAGCAATAAAATAAACACCGTAGAACCTTCTCCAGCGACTTTCCCGCCAAAAACTCCTAACAACATTAAGAAAACGTACATTTTATTACGAATCTCTCTGTAATGGTCATGTACATTATGGCACTGTACTTTACAGTTTATTTGATCAGAGTGGCTTGGGAGCTGAGTTTTAAAACAATCAAGCCTCAGGCAAGATCCAGCATCACTGACTTGTATTTGTATTACTAAAGTACACGTCGTATAAACTCCTTATTATTTAACGCTTCATACATTGTAATAATAAAATTGTTAGTCATTTCCCTAAACACTTGGCTGTCAACAAAACGTGTAATTTGTAGAGTCGGTTGCATTCGGCTTTGGCTTTCGACTTCATGTAGAATCATAGAATTTCTTGATGCCCGTTGCAAATCTTCAGTTTTATAAATAAATAAATAAAATGTCTTTATTCTCACGTTATACACCCATACTACCTACAAGTTTAGTAAAAATAGAATAAAACATAAAATTAAAATAAAATTAAAAAACAGTAAAAAGAAAATTAAATTAAAAGTAGAAGTAAAAAAGGGAATGTTTTAAAACAATACTACTACTACTACTACTCCGCTGTCGCAGCGACCCGAAGTGGATCTTGGCCTCCGATACCAAAGAGCGCCATCGCTCTCTCTCCTGCGCAGTCTCGAGCCAGTCAGGCGCCCGGAGCTCCCGCAGATCCAAAAAAAACAATACAATAAAATAAAATACATTATTTATAAACAATATATGTTGAAGAAAAGAATACAGCCGATTGTCACCGTTCCTTACCTATATAGTTACTGAGAGCCAACGATTATATTAGAAATCAAAGGCAAAAAAGCCAGTACGAGTATATAGGGTCCTTCAAAAATAGTGTAAAAAAATTTACTGAGGTCATCGGTAGGTTATAATATAACGATGCTATATCTCTGAGAAATAAAACCGTAAGTAAAAAAGATAACGATACATCTTTGCATGCAAGATGTCCCTTATGAAAAGTAATCGCTAGGTCACCAGCACCCAAGAGTGCAAAGTTAATCAGCTGATAACTCCTATGGGTCAATGACCTGCCTTAAAGGTTCGACTAAAATACTATTCTAATAAATTAATAGAGACTCTAAAAACGCCAAAAACGTTAGCAATACTTTGATACAACTTTTCCACAACTTTTGTTAACCGAAAGCTATATTACTTACTATTACACTACGGCTTTACTTTTGGCCCAAAACAGGTTGACCACTATAATATACTCCGTTCACATGAGATGAGACACTGCAGGATGTTCTGATTATGACATTACAGTAATATTCAGGACATCAACACTTTATATAGCCTTGTTAAAGCGACATCTAATTTGCATACGTAAAGAGTATCCTTTGCATTTTTCAGTCCTTCCTCGTTCAAATGTAAACATTTATGTCGTTTATGCCACGGGTAATTTTTATGCTTGTTTGTCAAAATAATTCCGATGTGCCTTATGCCTACGGCTTGATGTCTTTCTGCCAAGTTCGCAAACATCTACTTTGGTTAAAATCTGAACACATTTTACCTTAACGAAAGCGGGCATTTCTTGAGCTATGTATTTCCTAAAAAATATATCGTAGAAACCAAAATCGATTGTAATAAAACTTTTTTTCATACTGGCAACCGCGAATAATGAAACGGCGGGATATCTAAATTCGAAATTCGAATCGAATTCAAACAATGGCATCCAGCAGTTCGCGCCTTTTTACATCACGACGACTGCACAAAGAGTGACACTAAAGAATTAAGGAAATAGCGTGGTGGGTAAAAAAGTTACTTTTGTACTTACAACAGGTCTGTCTGACACGGGCTACCGATATAACAGATTAATTACGGTAATGGGTTTGGTGTTATTTAATTAAAATTGTCGGTCATGTGTGAAGGAATATTTGTGAGTCAAATTGAGTTTTTTAATAACTATGTATTTTGAAAGTGAAAACGTCTTACTAAATTATACCTAGTAAGTTCCATATAAGTAAGTTACATTATAGGAGAGACGAAAGCGGCTCGACTCCGATGGCTCGGACACATCACTAGGATGGGGGAGGATCGGGCAGTTAAACGAGCGTATGTGGGACGCCCTAACGGACGACGTCCGGTCGGACGTCCCAGATACCGCTGGCGCGATGAAGTGGAGAGGGATCTGCGGGAGCTCCGGGCGCCTGACTGGCTCGAGACTGCGCAGGAGAGAGAGCGATGGCGCTCTTTGGTATCGGAGGCCAAGATCCACTTCGGGTCGCTGCGCCAGCGGAGTAAGTAAGTAAGTAAGTTCCATACTCTAAAATAAATGTTTATTTTTTGCACCCTTTTCATTTTATTTTCAAGACAATAATACCGTATACCATGCTATGTGTGTGTATTGCATTTGTATGAAATCATAGTAGTAGATTGTATTTTTAGTGCAATCACTTGATTTCGATTCACATAAGTAATCTAAACTCGATGCATTGTAATAACGGATTACAGTCAAACCTGGATAAGCGAGAGTTCAAGGGAGCACAATCTCATTCTCGCTTATAGAGGTATCTCACTAACCCGAGTTTCTCGCTAATGCAGATACATGGGTAGCGTTTCTCTCTTATAGAGGTACGCAGCAATAATAAGTCACTACAATACAAAAACAATGGTAGGAAGTTCCACGAAAGTTAAGAATGAGTCATAAAATAGCAGATGTTACATTTGTAATTTGTTTTGTCATTTGTTACTGTATGTGTGTATCTTTTATGTATGTATGTATTTTTATTGTAGCTATAGTTCCTCCTAAATAAAATAAATAAATAAAGCTCGACTGTCGCTTATAGAGGTATAGATAAGTAGCAGTCTCACTTACGGAGGTCCATGAGGGAAAAACGACTCTCTCTTACAGAGGTTTCTGTTTCTCGCTAATAGAGGTTTTGGGAGCTTAAAATGACGGGTCCTGGCTATTACTCTCACTTATAGAGTTTTCTCACTTATCCAGTTCTCACTTACCCAGGTTTGACTGTATATTGTTATTAATATTCTTTTTAGTTTAATAATTATAATAATGCAAGTCTCACATACTTAAATGAGAGATACATTGAGAGGGAGCGCGGGGCTTTGGCGGTGAGAAGTAATATGCTAGTCCGAAGGTTTGCTCGTTGTACTAATGCCGTTAAAATCACGCTTTTTAAAGCATATTGTCAAACATTTTACACGAGCAGCCTTTGGACGCACTACACTCAGAGATCGCTAAACGCCCTGCGAATCCAGTACAACAATGCCTTCAGAATGCTATTGAGGCTGCCTCGCTTCTGCAGCGCCTCCGGAATGTTTGCGGAGGCGCGCACCGACGGCTTCCATGCGCTCGTGCGCAAGAAGACCGCCTCCTTGCTGCACAGAGTGGAGGGCGGCAACAATGGCATTCTGAAGACGATAGCGGGCAAGTTTGACTGTCCTATAATCAGACACTGGGTTCGTGTGTTGACCGGGTTCGGATAGGTACCCGATGAACGCACGAACTCTCTGTCCCACATCCCACATGTCTGCCTTTAAGTTGGTAAATAATTACTAACATAGTATTAAGTACCTGCATTGTTACTAACAAAAATTGAACCTCTGTTGTTCCGATAATAAATTGATTTGATTTGATTTAAATATCTTCATATAATTTTAAATCTTTTGTCATCATGGTCACTTAATCATGTTTTAATATTGTATAAAGACGTAATTAGTCTGTAAAAACTAATTATTTTTTTATGATATTGTTAATTAATCATTAGTTAATTAACATGTATATTGTTGACTATTAAAATAAAGACATTTCAAAATAATAAAAAATCAAAGACTAAAAAAAACATTTAAGACTTACAATAAAAATAGGGTATGGTGGATATGGTATGCATCTTACTGATTTTATGGCACCCTTTACTGAAATGGTATGGAAATTGCATGGCGTTTTGACATCGATGTATGGAAAGGTGTGATTATTAAAATCTAGTAATTCTACTTACAAGGAAAGTACCCCAAGAGTCCGGCTCAGATTTGAACAGCCTTGAAAAATAACCGTCCCGTATTTTTTTTTTCAATTCTTATTTAGTGGGTGAAATCGCCCTTCAAAGTTTTCGAATTTATGGACTTCAAATCGGAAGAGTCAATTCTGCAACATTTACCAAACTGATTTCACTATGTCCCATACATTCGAAAACTTTGAAGGGGGATTTCTCCCATTAAATAAGAATTTGAGCCGGTAAAAAATACGGGTCGGTTATTTTTCAATGCTCTGCAATATATCTTAAAACAAATCAAATCGAAGCCGGATACTTGGGGTACTTGTTAGTCAAATCAAACTGTACAACGGTTATTCCTTGGACTGTACTTTATTATACCTAATAGAGATACAGCCTCATTGGATGGAAATAGTACCTTTTCAAAATCTCCAAAAAGACTTCCACTCAAAATGCAGGCACAAATCTTTGACTTTGACATCACGTATCACCTTCTCTTTTTCACATTCTCACAAAAGTAATATTTCCAACACATCCCGCTAATAATCAAAATTTTCAAAAAACCCCAATAAACATGAAATAGCCCGAATTGACTCCAGCTAACCATGCCAATTGGAACGGCATGAGTTAGAGAATATTTTGAGCCCGAAGTCTGAAGTTGAAATAGTTTTGACAATGGCGACCGACATCGCCAGGCAGATGGCTGATAACATTCTGGAGGGAGACCAGGAGCCAGGCCTCAAGGTGTCTTCGGACACATTCACCAAGGATATTGAGGAGAACAAGGTTTGGAAGGATGCAATTTTCAAAACTCTGTTATAGTTTGATTGATTTGATAGTGACTGCTTGGTGAAACACCAAGATCGACGATGAAGACTGGAAGTGAAGAGTAGAGGGGGCTGAGAAGGGATTCATGGGGAATGGATATGATGTCAGCATCAGCAATGAGGAATTATAAGTCACTCCAAGCGTGCTCTTTCGCATTTTTAGTCGATAAAGATTGAATACTGTAGTATCTCCTTACAGTGTTTTCACTGATGGTATGACAGTGTAAAGTCAACCTAGGTAGGTACCACCTTTTATCTATTTCTCCTGCAAAACAGCAAAGCTTGCATTGCTGTGTTCCGGTTTGCAGGGAAAGAAGCGTGTAATTATCGGCAGATTAGTTACTCAACTTAAGTCCTCAAAATATCAAAGTTAGCAGCGTATCAAAAACTCTCAAATTACATAAATTATAGGAATGTAAGGTACCGATGAAGTAGGGTGACGTCACCACTTACTATTTCCTCGTCTGTGGTCTCCTTAAACATGAAAAAATCCTACCAATATGAGTGTATAACTCCTTAATGCTCCCTCCTACTCTTAAAAATAATCTCTATCTATCTATCAGACAGTGTCTGTCCACTGTTGGACATAGGGCTCTCCCAGGGCGCGCCACATTACTCGGTCCTCCGCCTTCCTCATCCAACCATCGCCAGCAACCTTCTTCAGATCGTCGGTCCACCGGGCAGGGACCGCGTCCCACACTGCGCTTTCTTGTACGCGGTCTCCACTCTAGAAGTCGTCTACCCCAACGGTTATCGGTTCTGCGACAGAGATGGTCAGCCCATTGTCACATCAATTTTATGTTGGTAACTCGCGTTTTGTGACGGATGACTTCATTTCAATTTCAAATTTCAATCTCAATCTGTCATTAAATTTTATCTAATATCAGTAATTTGTATTCTGTCGCCAGATATTCATGCAAAGTTCAGGATCGGAGCTGTCCTACTCGCTGGCGGACGATCGGAGCCAGTTCAGCCGGGAGATAGACCGGTGGATGGCTGCCAACTCTACCTCCACCGAGAGTGCTGCCGTGCAAAACAGCAGGTACCTACTACCGCTCCGACCATCTGAAGCATTCCAGAACTATTCTCAGCTGAGAATAGTTCTGGAATGCTTCAGATGTTTTTCTTGTAAGCAATTGCAGAACTGCTGTGTGGCCCTCTGATGCCGATTGACTTGTTTCTATTCACTGCAGGAGTTTTTATGATGATAAAACCAATACTTAACTTTAAAATCAATTATAACTTATAATGTCATTTAATTATTTTATTTTTTTATTTTATTTGGGTATCTTACAGCCTTATTTACAAGTTACATATACATATATAAAAACAATAGCCATTTATAAGCTTTTACAGTTATAATAATAAAACTCTTAATCTAGCAACCATGTACATTTACAGATAGGCAGAGGAAAATTGGTTAGTGAGTAAGGATTTTACGGAATCAGGACTACTGTTGATGAGATCTATAGTAGGGTTATTGCTTAGCTGGTTAAATGCTGCACATGCTCTTACTAGACAGCTATTCTTTCTGTAATTAGTGTGACTCTTAGGGACGCGAAGTAACCTGTTAATCCGTAAATTTTGATTTGGAACCGTGAATGAAATTTTGCTAAGGAGCTCAGGACAATCAATTTTACTTTGCGCAGTTTTTTGTAATAATGTAGCGTCCGCTATATCCCTACGGACAGTAAGGGGCAATAAGGGGCAATTTAATTTATCTCGTTAGCATTTATTACTATTATAATTTATTATTTAAAATATTGCAATGCCCTAATCAGGGTTTCATGTATGAACATATAATATATTTTTAAGACCAATTGTAACACATTAAAAGCAATAAAAGATATGAGTATGAAAACATATATTCCAGGGTCCCGCTGGTGCAACGGTCTGTGCTCGCGCGCAGCTCCTCTCTGGACCGGTCTGGCGTGTGGTACCTTCTGGCGATGGTGCTGCCAATCTTCAGCCTCAACACCTGCCCCCACTGGAATTGTACGCCAAGGTACAACGATAGGTAGAGTCCAGACTGCCATTTCATTTCAATTTTTTTTATTGTATGATGGGTAAACGGTCCACTTGTCGCCCATAGATATTTTACTTCACTATAATGTTATTAGAGTATTAGAGGGTTTCCGATGCTCTGTTAACTGTGAGGACTTGGATGGAGTGCCACATGTGCCAGTAATTACGCTGGCTCTTTTACCCATACAATATTTACGAGAGACTGTGTAATTATTTTTATACGTATAAATTAATTGTAATTTTATATAGTTCGTCGAGAAGTGTATCAGAATAGGATAGAACCTTGTCGTAGCAAGACAGTATAGTAACTAAACTATCTTGTATTGGAACGACAAGATTTCATTCACCCTATTCGGATTCTTGTTGCCTCGGTCTTCACGAGTCCGGTTCCAGTCACGGTTCGATTCGCTGCAACCAATCACGTGCGCTCCTTCCTCCCTCCACTTGGAATCAGCGCTTTGTGATTGGATACAGCGAACCGAACCGGAGTTTAGGCCTCGTCTTGGACCAAAGAGAGAGCGTGCAAAGAAGAGCTCCTAGGATCCCTTTTAACCTACGACGAAAATCTTACGAGGACAGATTGAAAGTTCTGGAATTAACTACTCTCAAAGAACGAAGAATGAGAGGAGACCTTCACACACTCACACTCACACTCCCTCCCTCTCTCAAACACACCTTCTTACACACCCACTCATCCTCTCTCTCACACACACACCCTCAAACACATACGCAACGCATCCCACCATCCCTTCTTCAATATTTTGAAGAAAGGATGGTGGGATGCATTTTCTTTCAATATTTGTCAGTTTTATATTTTCTTGGCTTAGCCAACGTCTGTTACATGTTCATTTGCACTGGTCACAGAACAGATTTGTCCTCCGAGATACAGGAACTTCCTTGTTCGGAGGTCAGCGTTTATTGTAAACTAACTTGTTGCTCACTATTTTTATGTAGTTTAATATTACCTATGCTTAACCTAATTGAAACTTATAAAATACTTACCTACTAATACAACTTACCTAACTATTTTTTTTTTGTTAACGGGGGGGAACTCTTCTAAAGATACCCAGCCTCCTGGGGGAGATACTAGGTTATGAATGAATGAATACTCTATGAGAGATTATGATGATTATATGAGATTTTTACTCACTAAAACCCCCTCGATGGCCGAGCTCGTGCGAATCGGAGGGCTCCGGGATCTCCGGTGAACGCACCGATACCCTCCTAGCATTTGCCTTGGGCTCTTCCTGGGAGGTGTATATTCCACCTCTCGGTTCCTCCCGTCACAGCAGCGTGCGCCCATAGCACGTTGCTGCCTTCCTCAGGGTCGCCCGCCAATGGACGGCCAAAACCCCCACTTACCTAACCTACATCAACTATACCCAATGAAGGACATGCGACCGTTGCGAGGACACCACATGATAATTAATGGCACACACTCGAACACCAATGTTGCTTACCATTTCCTGAGCAACAGAGTCGCTCAGCCTTGGAACAGGCTCCCCGAGCATGTTATATCAGCTACATCAGTGAACTCTTTTAAAAATCATCGTCTTGACAAACTTTTTAAAACGAACGCTCTGTTGTCCAGATAAATTATGTGTGAACAATTAGTGATAGTGAACTATGGACCTGTTACAAAAGACTTACAACACTGTGTTATAGACACACCAGCATTATGCTGCCCGTGTATTAGGGATGTTAAGGAGCTTCGACCCCGACTCCGAAAGGTCGGAACATCCGATTGATTTTGAATCGGAGGTTTTACCGAAGATTTGTGAGCAAACATATTCAAATATCAATATTTTATTAAATAGTGTAGGAATACATTTGTGTATACATTTATTTATGTATTCCTACACTACTCTCTAAACTAAAGAAACATGTATTATTGCCGCAAACGTTATCATAAAAAAATTTGGTCAGTTCAGCTATAAAAATTAAAAAACGGTTTAAAATTTGAACTTCTTCTGAACATCTTTCTTCTACCTCCGCCTCCAACTCCGGTTCCGATAAATCAAATTTAAAACCTTCGGTTTCGACTCCGGTTCCGGTAAAACCACCTCCGTAACATCCGTACTATGTAATATGCAGGGCATATTTTGTATTCTGTGGTGCCGGATTTCTCTCGATGTTTTCCTACACCGTTAGAACGTCGGTAATTGTACCCATCCTGGTTCTATCTGTGCCCAGTGTTGCCTACGTAATAGACAAAAGTAATGTTCTATACTGGGCGTTGTTTAAACTCTCGTCTCTTCTTACTAAATATTCGGAATCTTCGAATATTTAGTAAGAAGTACGACGTTCGAAGTTCTAACTACGGCCCTGCGTTTTCAGCCGGGTTATTCTTCTACCTCCGTCTTTGACTCCGGTTCCGACTCCGATAAATCAAATTTAAAACCATTGGTTTCGACTCCTATTCCGGTAAAACCACCTCCGTAACATCCCTACTGTGTATTATCTTCATAATAATAATAAATGAATGAATGCATTTCTGAACATTTAGATTTTAGGAGGTATCTAGCGCCATCTACCGAAAATATTAATATATAAACTCTCGTGAAGCTACCATCGTTGTCAGGTAGTGAGCGATTACACTTCATTCGCCTTACATCGTGTTCAAATGTTTCTTGATTAAGGCGGTAGTTGTCGCTGTAATGAAAGCAATTGAAGCATGTATTCTTAGGTATGATTGATCGCTTGCAGAAGTATTCAGTATCGAAGACTTGTCAATGTTAAACCTTATTATTCCCCGATCCAAAGAAAGGGGTGTTATGAGTTAGACTCGTATGTCATCTATCTCAACAACCGTTGATTCGATTTAAACACGGTTTTTTTGTAAATTTTGTTCCAAGATAAAAATTGAAGGAT
The DNA here is from genome assembly GCA_947369225.1 of Hofmannophila pseudospretella. Lineage (NCBI taxonomy): Eukaryota > Metazoa > Arthropoda > Insecta > Lepidoptera > Oecophoridae > Hofmannophila > Hofmannophila pseudospretella. The sequence goes on along the minus strand of OX376321.1, from coordinate 1,266,621 downwards.
TGTAAGATCATGAACTATGATCGGAGTAGGTAGGGCTGTTTTTGGTACTTGCCACATACGGTCATAATATGGATAAGTATGCCCAATAATCCCGGGATTTCCGGGATTGAATAAATATATTATTTAGATTTTTAACGTTATATTTGTTTTGATACACATTTAAGATTGGTGGCGAAATAATTTTTTTAAGATTAATGGCGCTAGTGTAGCTATGGTAGTGTTTTAACTTCTTCGTAAGTTCACAATTTTTAAAAAATCGTAATCCGCCGAGTAAGGGCAAGGTTTATAAAAGTAATTTACAACATTTGCTCGATAACTTAAAACGGGATCCCGAAATCATATCCATATTAATATAACCTTTGAGGACATTGACCCGAAAGAGCCCTACCTACTCCGATCAGTGATCATGAAGTATATTTTATGTCAAATGGGATCTCTTATAGAACGGCAAGGTCGCGGGTTCAAATCCTACTTGCGGATTTTTTTTCAACCAAAGGGTCATCCATAATTACATCACACGTTAAGGGGTGGGGGTGGAGGGGTCAACAAAGTGTGACAAGATGTGTGGGGGGTGTCATAAGCTTCGTGACGTCACTTGCGTAAATCTAAAAGAAGAAGTCATAAATAATATAATGGAATATCAAAGTCCATGAACATAAGATGATTACATTTTGTATCGTTTGATTTGATGTTTTGGAAATTTTCTAAAATGTTAGATTTATTGTTGATTTTATGAAAAAAGATTTTAAATAGATAATAATAAATTTAAAAAAAAAATATTACAATAACTAAACTACTACTTATTACTAAATTGACTGTGTATTAAGTAATAGTAACCTTTTTCATATCTTCACACTACACTGTCGCTAATCTCTTTAATGTCCAATTAACTTCAGAGGTTGCCTGGTGCGTCCTGTATCGTGCGTCCTGTAGTTTTTACTTTTCCTGATTTTGTGTACAATAAAGTGTTTCTATCTATCTATTTGTGTAATCCCCACCCCCCTGGTGTGCCTCATGTACACCTTTTTATTTTGTGCATTAAAGGGTAAATAAATATTTTAGAATTGACCGCGGGGCTCCAAAAATCATGAAATTCTACCACTTTTTCTAAATTATTTATTGGGTTCTTTAGATCGATATTATGTAGTTATATGGTTCGAGTTTGAGCTCGTGTCAAATATTTAGAGTCCTATGATATATCACCTGATATTCCTTTTCCAACAGCATGGTGCTGAACACTGCCGAATTCTGCATGACGCACCTGACCAGGGTCTGTGGAAGAGCCAGGGCCCATATCAGGCAGCTGGCCCAGGACCAAGTGGCCAGGGAACTCTTCGCCACGGCTATGGATATCGTCCTGGTCATCTATGCCATCGGCTTCCTCGTTCTCTCCATGTACCAGGCTTCCATATTCGGTTAGGAGGTCGAAATTCGCCGGTTTAATTTCAGTTGCTGGATACATTGCTGCTCTGAAACTACAGATGGTTGTGACGTCTTTGAGGAGCAGCAGTGTATTTTAAATTGTGCATCGAGTCTTAAAGTAAAGTTATTAGATTCATATTAAGTCTTATTTTTTTAAAAGATCTTGTGACCGTAATATAATTTGGATTAAGTATGTTTCTTGCCGTGACATCCATGAATAAACTTTGGGTTCAACAGGTTTGAGTTTTTTTTATTCCGGTAAAGTACCTACTGGTATTTGATGGTAACCCAAATAGCACACAAATGGTAAAACAAGCTCTAAAAGGGCTGTGTATAGCAGTAACATTGAAGGCTAGGAATTCACGGGTCCGGTTCAGTTCGCTGCATGCAACCAATCACATGCGCTTCGCCCTCGCCCCCCTCCAGTTGAAATCAGCACGTCGTGATTAGTTGCAGCGAACGGACACGTGAAGTTATAGCCAAAAACCTTGAGCCTTCGACATCTGTGTCCTCATCCATCATCCCTACCACCCCACACTACGCAGCACCGCACCCACCAGGCGTCGTATAATATCGTTTCAGTTAAGCCTAGTTAACATTATTCCAGTAGCTATTTCATTCACTCTTCTTCACTCTTCCATTCACTAATTCCAGCAAAAACAGACATTCCAGCCAGACACCAGTAGGACTGGATTGGCCTACTGGAATGAGACTGGAATAATATAATGGGTTGTATGTTTGGGGAAACTGACGCGCAAGTATGTTCCTATCCTTGTGACCTAATGAAGTGACTTAAGTTAAAACATAATGCTTTATCATTGCAACCAGCTAAACAAACACCTGTATCTGAAAGAAACCTCATGACTAAACCAGTTTTCATTAACGACGGCGGTATCAATGACGTCATTGTGTTGACTGAACACATTCCAGATATACGTGCGTGTGTGTATAGTATTATTCACGAATAGGTAAACTGCATTTGTTTAAAGAAGACAGAAGTAGGTCTTTGCGTTAATCACTTGCATTTCGTAGAAGTCAACCATGAACCAGCTATCTATACCGATAAGTACTATAATTTCCTGAAAGCGAATGTCATATGGAGCACAGCAAAGTCTCACGGAGCCGAACACTGGAAAGAGCTATTCTAGAATAGAATATTTATTTGATCAACACTTTTCCGCACAAAGGTACACAATAGGCAAACACATGGAATACAAAACTGGTCCCCAACTCAGTATAATGCTAAAGTTATATAAAACTGAGCACTGATTTTATCAGTGTAGCCGCTCCAGTGACGTATGGACGCACACTGAAAAATTAGATTGTTTACTTCAACCAAGGTTGCTGTTCATTCATACTGGGCAGCAGTACTCCGCCGTCGAATAGACCAGCGCCATTGCGGTAGTTCTAAGGCAGGCAGCGTTTGCCCCCCCATGTGGTGGCTGTGAGTTTTTGGACTATAAGATGCTAAGATGGGTCTTATAGTTTAGGCTTCTGTCTAGGGTGACACCCAGGTATTTGGAGTGGAAAATATTATCACGTAGAATAGATTCCCTTTTGACTCTTAGCTCCTTTTTCGCAAGTCTGTTGCAGAGTTGGAAGCAGCAGATCCCCGTTTTAGATACATTCGGGCAGCACCCGCCAGGTAAAGAAACCATCCATTGCAGCGAGATCCGCTTCAAGTATCCTTTTTGTTTCCTCTATCTTATCTTATGATAGGGGGCCGGGAATAACCCCAGCCGCACTTAGACCCTTGAGGATATTCTGTGCCTACCCCATTTTACACACTCGTCACCTCAGTGACGAGGTCGTGGTTTTCTCACGATGTTTTCCTTCACCGTTAGAGCAATCGGTAAATGTACGTAAGTCTTCGAAAAATACGAAAAACTCATTGGTACATGGGACTGCACAGTTTCGAATCCGGACCTGCTGCTCAAATGCTTTGTTTCCTCCATACTTGAATGAATTAATTAATACTCTTTATTGCACAAAACTCTTTACTCTTTACTTCTGTCTTGTTCAACAAGAGCCAGGTCGTCAGAGTCTACAATTATTGTAACAGTCATCAATTACATTGTAATCTAATCTAACAATTCAGTAAACAAACCAATATTTACACAAAATTTCACATTGAAAATCGTGACTTTCATCGCATACTTGCAAATAATTTCTATAGCTTTTCTTCACCTCTACATACCGACACGTCTACTGAAGGAACAATAAACAAATATAAACAGTTTGCTATGGATAGTTATGGGAATGACGAACGATCAGTTCAGTTAGTTTTAGTCATAGATAAATAAAGCAAATATGTAATGAAGGGAGTATTTGGATATGATCACTGAGGAGTTAGGAACTTTTAGCGAGAGTAAATGAAAGATTGAAACGAGAAACTAGCCACACAAAATTATGATTGCTTTAAAGATTTGGTCGCAAAATACCAACTTCTTCTTCCTCTTTTTAGCCTATCGTAACCCATCGTTGGGTATAGGCCTCTTCATGTACACGCCATCCTCCTCGGTCTCTAGCCGTTCGCATCCACATCCTTCCCGCCGTCTTCACAATGTCGGTCCACCTCGCGGGCTGCCTCCCGACACTTCTGCGCCCCACTCGGGGTCGCCACTCGAGCAGTCTTCGAGGCCACCTATCGACCTGCATTCTACACACGTGCCCTGTCCATCTCCACTTAGACCTGGATACTATACTGGCTATATCCGGTACTCTCGTCTTTTTCCGGATCTCGATATTCGGCACTCGCAAGCTCGTTCGCTCTTTATGTCACTTGGAGCCTTTCAATCGCCTGTATAGTTACGTGTCCAGGTTTCCGCTCCGTATGTCATAACTAGGAGGATACATTGCTCGTACATTCATACATAATACCAACTAGTGTATTGCAGTTTGTCAACTTTTGAATAGTATGTAATTCGCTTGTTCGCATTACCGTTATCAATTTTTCCAAAGAAGTATCCTAATGTTTCATTTATTAATTCAATCTGTATTAGAATATTATACAAAGAATCATATCTAGCATGAGTTTTACAAAATTGGCAGAGAATTTTCTTCCATATGGAATATAACTCGTATAATATTTAAACAACTCAAGCTCTCCAGAACTATTTGACTTGGTGCCGTCGTCTACTTTCTTGAATCGCACCACTCGTCGGCGCGGCGGCTCAATTTTCACCCGCACTTTCTTGAGCCTTAGGTGTCTACCACGACCCGTTTTACACGAAAGTTTCTGCCACGCAGTCTCTTCCACCCGACGTTTTCTCGCAGCGCTACGACATGGGATGCTTCAAAAAGAACGTTAAAAAAGTTCTCTCCCACACGGCCGGCAACACACGTGCAATACCAGGGGTATCTCTAGGCAACGGTGACTACTTACCATCAGGTGGCCCGCCTGCCTGTTTTTCGTAGCCTATTTATATAAAAAACATAACTATTTAACATAATGCAGTTCAAAATGGAGTTCTAATTTGGCAAATGTTTGTTTATTTACATTCAGGAAGTCTAAAATCTAAATTGCAAGGTGTCGTAAGCATGGCTACTGTTCGAAATCGCTATAGGCTATAGTTTAACACAGTAGGGCTGTTCAAAAACCTGATCATGATCCACTGAATGCCCACTGTTTAGACCAACATTATTTAATAAAAATAATAAATAAAAATAAATTTATTAATGCAGACAGTATCTTTTACATTTTCTCAGATTTCCCTGGCTCCCACACTAGGATACCCTGTGTTGTGGGGCCAGTCTCTTCCGATAAATAAATTATGAAAAAACATAAGGCAATGCTAAATTAAACAGTTAAGTATGCGTGTATGTGGTGTATGCGTGTATGTGGTGTGTGTGTGCGTGAGATGGCGTGTGTGTGATGTGTGGTGTGTGTATGTGGTGTGTGGGTGTGTGAGGGGGTGTATGTTGGTAGGTGTAAGGGTCAGTGTGCGTCCATAGGACTCAACTAATTGGTAACAATATTTTTTCAGTATTAAATTTAGAAATCCACCGTTTTCTGTGATTTAGACGAAACAATAAGAGTCGAAGTTTCAGTAGCCAGCTGAAACTGCAAAAGGTAATGCGTCATTATATGCTGCCCCACTATTCGGGACTCATACTGCACTTTAAGTACAGTTAGACATTACATTTCTAGGTCTGCAAATATGTATATCTAAGAATAAAATTAAAAATAATATTACTGAAGTTAAATTGAGTAGGCAGTGCATCAAATATCATTAATTATAAAGTCCTTATCACACAAAAAATCCTTCACCTAGTAATAGCATTTGCAACACAGTGTGCAACACCAGTGTGAACACCAGTGTGCAATGGTTTCTGTTTCCGCTATGAAGAAACCAACTTCAAAGCAGTTGAAGCATCTTTATTCGGAAGTGGTAGAAAATACCGCATATTTTTGTGCATTAAAGTGTTAAATAAAATAAATAATAAATAAATAAGTGCAAGTGACTTTGCACCCAGTCATGCTATTAAGAAGATGATATAAGTAATCTACCTGAAAACGGCATAAACAAACGCGGCTGCGAGTGTACCAACGCGCACAATACCTGCGCGCACCGCACGCGGCGCGCTCAGTGCAGCATGATCGCGCGCGCAGCACTCGCGCTCTTCGCGCTCGCCGCCGCCGGCGTGCGCGCGCAGGTTAGTTCCGAATTACATTCTGATCTGATACGGAAGTGCAAAACGTGATTGTCGAGAAAATGGTACATATTTACATGGTTTTACTGATCCTGGTGAAGGATCGCCTGGGTTGGTATACCACTCTCTTATCTGTTTCTGCCGTAACGCAGAAATGCTTACATTTCTGTGTTTCAGTTTGAAGGGTAAGAGAGCCAGCGTAATTTCCGGCATACGAGGTAATCCATCCATCCAAATCTATTGGCGAGGGTGACCACTTACCATCAGGCCCGTTTGCTCGTCTGCTATACTCATTTAATAATTAAAAAATGGCGAAAAACATGTTAAATGTGTTTTCTAATGTTTCTGGAATTATATGAAAACTCCAGAAATTTTCGAAGAAAAAATTCAGAAACACTAGAAAACAATTTTGGTTTTTTTTTTGGTATTTTCTCAACAACCACGTTTTGCAGTTACCGGACTTCATCTCAAGCATTCTTAACCCCCGTGTTTATTATAAGTTTGTCTGTTTGTGGTTTCGTATTTAAGCAACCGATGATTGGATTTGTGAAAATTTCTGATTAGTGTTTTAGCAATGTCTGATAAGAATTGGATTAGTGGTTTCCATTCCAAGATCTTAGAGTATTACTGATATTAGAAAGGATCTCAGGACTTACCTACGATCTACAGTTGTACGAGAGTTTATGTTGATCAAAGTTTTGAATTCAATAATAGGGTAGTTTCCAAGTATAAAATGCATTTCTTAAATTAGTTGTTCATATATTAGTTGAAAAATAAAATAGCTATGGGTAATCAAAAATCAGAACAGTAGAAAGAAACGGTAATAAGTTTTATGACGTAACTGTTCTTTAGCGCCATACAAGCAGGTCCTGGCTGCATATAAAAGACTGTTTTGCTAGTAAGGGACAGAGCATCTGTCCAATAATAACTTTAACCATTAATATCTCTGATGTTAGTTGAGATATCGAAAAACTAATTTTAGACCCTTCTTTAGTATGACGATGTAAGTTTATTGATGCATTAAAAAAAATTAGTTTAATACCGTATTGTTCGGATTTGGGAGAAAGTCTAAGATTTAATTTTACTATGTGTTCAAAGTTTCCTGAGGGTTTGTTTTTTTTGGGAGATTTATTTGTTTGAATAGTTTTAGTGCATACAATGTAAGTTTAGTTTAGTATTCTGTGGTATGGTTGCGTACTAAAAAAATGGACAGAGATAGATAGAATCACTTTATTGTACACAAATACAGGAAAAGTAAAAACTACAGGAATAGTGGCACGATATGTATAATACAAAGGCTTATCGCTTAAAGCGAAGTAGAGGTATTATTTTTTACTAAGAAAAATATTTAATTTGTGACTATATGTGAGCTTTATACCTAAAGGTGGGTGATTTCTTAGTTAATTAATAATTAGATAAGTCATATCATAACACGGAGAAAGTTTTTTTTTGTAATTTCTCTGGTTGTAATCTGTTGTTTACCTAATAAATAAATAAAATTAATTTCCGTGAGGTTCGATCGCACTCTCAGAAAAGAATACTTGTTCACGATAAAACCATAGAATATTAAGTAGTACTAAACAAACCATAAAACACTGTTCATGATAGTAAAGAAAGAAGGAAAGAAATAGTATTTGCAACTGACACGTAATTACAGTCATTGTAAAATAAGTTTTTAGTTTAAAAAAATAGAAAAAACGAGTTTTACAATTACATGGAGTTACAATACAGTTACAGTTTGTTAGTTTTACAATACTTTTTCTACGACCATTAAATACCTAATAATTGTAAATATAAACTATTGTGAAGCGTCTAACACGCCATGACAGCTCGTCAAAACTCCGTCGACAACAGTGCGTGGTCCAAGTTGTCCTCTCCTGTGTCGGCAATATTTTTTTAAATATTCTTGACAAGCTTAAGTACTTAGTAAGTACTTAATATTTACCTACTAAGATTTTCACAGTCGGATTAATGGTATCAGAGTCAAATCGTCAAATTGATTGCATCAAGTGAAAAAAAAAGTTCCTCGTAGACCGAAATGGTGCAGTTTAAGGCCTGGACTTCATGGGTCCGGTTTCAGCCCCGGCTCGGTTCGCTGGAACCAATCACATGCGTTACGCCCTCCCCGTCCTTGAAGTCAGCGCTTTGTCATTGGATGCAGCGAATCGAACAGGGGCTGAAACCGGACCCGTGAAGTTGAGGATAATGTACTTACGTAATAGTGTCTTATGTGTTACTTTAAAAGTACCTTAGTAGGTAGATTTTATGGATAATCACTTGTATCTACGTAAAATACATTTAACTATTGCATTTTAATTACGAACATCTGGGAAATATGTAAATCAACAGATAGGCCCGGACTATTACGGTTTCTACGCCGGTTCCAGTATCGGTCGGTTCCATGGAACCGGTGCTTCAAATAAACTCAAACAAAAATGCGCTGTCGACTACACGTACGTATACGGTTCCACTTGGAACCGGCCAGCGCGGTTCCTGAACAGAGTGTGCGGGGCTTGAGCGCAACGCATGAGTTTGAATGCAGTCGACTACACGGCCGTTACCGGTACCTGAACCGAACCGTCGCTGGAACCGTCGTCGTGTAGTCCGAGCCTTAGGTAATATCATAAACTGTAATGATCGTGTCCTAGTAATTAATTGCAATTCAGCTATAAACTTAATTCAATGTCATTTTACTTACTCAGCGATACTTGAAACGTGACGATTCTACATACCTAAATAAATAGACACTTCATTCGACCGCGCTGATCGCAAAGTTGCTGAAGAATGATTTCATTCATAACGACAAAAATAATTATTTGACGACTAAACAAACACGTCTAAGTATTATAATAAAATTATAGATTTCCCCTAAACAGACGCGGTCTTTTCAAAACCCCAAGTTATCTTTCAAGTCCTCATTCATCAACCCAAGTGACCCAAGTGTCCACAGCTACATACATAGTCTGTAACTATGTCGACTTCATCGTCCATATCAATCTCCTTGCCATCAATTTCAACCTCATCGTTAGCGTTTAACTCACCTCATTTCGTGTTGGCATCTTCATTTCTTCATCTATATTTTCAAAATTCAAATCATATTCCCATTCCATATCTAAATTCCATTATTCCATTAATTTCATTGTTTTTTTTTTGTCTCATACTACTACCTATTTTCTACATTACTATTTTCTGTGTTGTTCTGTTCCTTAAAACTATAATATCTATTACCAAGTTCTTCTATTACTTCATCTAGAGTATTCATTCATTCATTCATCTGCACACTGTCCTAGAACCCTGCTAGCCGGCACCTAGAGGGAAGACAGTAGCAAGGCAGTTAGTGTACCAGTAGGTAGGCATTGCTCGACTGGTCTTTTTGTTACTCATTTATTGAACCTTTGAGGAACTTATAAGATCACTAGGTTAAGTCACTTTTTAATATAAATACAGGTAATCGTAACACGGCTGGATGCGCATATTATTAATTGTAAGAAGGTGGTACAATGTAATACAATTAAAATTACACAATGCACAATGTTCACAAAGCAAAAACAAAATAAATAACATTAAGAAAAATTTAAAACAGGTTAGATTATATACTTAAAAAGACTTAAAACTATACCTAGCTGCTGTAAAGGGACATTGAAAAATACAAATACAAATATACTTTACTGCACACCCGGGACAAAAACAAAACATACAACATAAAGAGAGGTACAATATAATGTGCAGAAGGCGGGCTTATCGCTTTAAGCGATATCTTCGAGGCAAACTTCAGGTGATGGAAAAATCATAAAATATATAATATACGGGTGCAAAAGGCGTAAGAAATAGATAATAATAAATGAAAAATGCAAACCTTTGCAAGCTGCCAAGCAGTAGTAATAATATTATATAAATACTATAATATATACAGAAATATAATACTTAATATATAATCAAAAATATAATAAATAAATAACACACATCATATGCTAAAATGAAACTGCATTATAACAATTAGGCAGTGTACCCACACTGCAATAAAATAAAATAAAATATTTAAAAATAATATTTTTTAATAAAATCAGAAAGCTGCTGTATAGCGGCATTGTCATGAAATAATAATACCTATTAAGGTTATAGAAATGTCAAAAAAAATATATAAATGTCAAAATACATTATAATTCTAAGGAAGCTGTTTTTCTAAGACATTGTCATCATTGGATATAAAGCATATTACCACACACAGGGACGGCATAATCGACTGGTTTTAGCCATTAACTTAGAACTTACAACTTTACTGTGTATTTCAGATATTGATCTGTCTTATTCTCGTGCTATGATGGCATCCTAAACACTAGTACATGATGACGTCACGGTCAACCGAAGGTCGCAGTCAATCGAACCGTCACGCGGCGCATGTATGACGTCACTATGCACCTATTTTAACCGTTTGCTATTGAAGTCCCGTGATTTATGAATTGACAGCGGTGCAGTTGAATAATAAACAAACATAATGTCTCGTAATAATAGAACTTCCTGGATCATAGGCGCGGAAAATTGGAATATATGGAGGTCATAGTTTCTCTGCGATTCTGCTACAGTCCTTTTCACGTAAGAAGGCACGTCGTATTTTTATTCAAACCTAAATAAAATACGGATTCTCACTAATGAAAGTCGGAAGTTCTTCTCTGTGTAGTCTCTGTGACTCAGCCGATACTAATAGTTAGATTTCCAACTTTTACCAGTGACAATCCGTATTTTATTTAGGTTTTTATAAAAATACGACGTGCCTTCCTATGTGTAAACGTAATCTCAATAAAAAACCAAGTTGCAGCGACTTGACGTTTTCGTAAGCCAATAGTTACGAACCATTCGATTAATGAACGACGTTTCGGTCAAGTCAACGATCGACCGGGAATGGTAGTTAGAATTGTACTAATACGAAAAGGTAATCACTACTTAATTGGAAAAGAATGACAAACGTTGTAAAAGAGTGGAGTTGGACTTTTGGCCACATCTCGACCTTATACATCTAAGTCGTTCAAACCTGCTCTAAACGGGTTACGACTCGTGATCCCAGTAATTTGACCCACTAGTGGTACAGTATCTCGATACAAAGGGCTCGTGGTCCCATTATCTGGTGGGATCATCAGTCAGCCGTAATGCAGTTGCTCTTGGTCCCACTAATTTGGCCATAAACAATATAACAATATTTTAGGAACGCAACATTAATTGAGAAATAGAAAAGCCAACATAATTATATAAGACTAATTGTAACACATGAAAAGCAATAAATGGTATGAGTAGTTTACTGATGAAGTATGAATAATTATATAACAGAAAATGGTGTGAAGAAAGACAACTTGAAGGAAACCGGACACTGACAGCTATGACAATATACAATTATAATATATTGTGACTAAACTGGCCAGTATCTGAACGACTTCATTACACTTGGAATTAAAAATAGAGTGTGACCACGAGCCGTAATTTACACAATGCAGTGGGACCACGAACCATACATTTTTAGACTAGTGGGACTACGAGTAATGGTGGGACAATGTGGGACCACGAGTCACACCGACATCCATGCTTGTCGGTGGCATAGTGTGATAATGATAATGACCTAAAATTATGACGAATCAGTAAATAAATTTATAACATATTTGCTCGTAAAGTGGCTGTAATTACACCAATTTCAATATCGTAATGTATCTCATTACGCACTTGTGCGTTATAGTAATGTGAAACGCACGAGTTTTTTTAAATAAAGTAACATGTACGGTTTTTTAAGATGCTCCGTCTAAAAATGAACGATACTTTTTAAAATCTTAGCAAAGAGTTTTTATGTTAAAAAAGTGGTCAATATTTTATGAATAAAATTAACTTTGGGAGATAAAATATAATAAATAAAGATTTAATTCTTTAATTTAATTAATTTTGACAATAAATTACAACCAATTTATCTGTAACAAAAACACAAAAATATTAATTTACTTTATTAGTAATACTGGCTGTTTTTGTACCTTTACCTAAAAAAAGTTGATGCGCGCGCATCGCTAATTTGTGGACAAGTAAAATTATTCCGCGCGCTTTTTCTTTTCGCTGTATTGTTTTTATTTGAAAATGTCGTCAAGTAGTGATGAATTTATTAATTTGACACCGCCACAAGTCTTAAACGCAGCGAAAAAGGCTACTCTAAGCCTCTTGCCTGAAAAATCGACCGATAGATACTTACAAGCGTATCAAAATTTCATCATATGGAAAACAAGCAAAGATGCAAATTCATTTTCAGAAAATGTGTTTTTAGCATATTTCATGGAACTTTCTCAAAAATATAAGTCAAGCTCATTGTGGTGCTACTATTCAATGCTAAAAAGCACTATGAAAACAAATCATGGTATTGATATTAAGTCATACTCCAACTTGCTAGCATTCCTAAAAAGACGCTCAGATGGCCATGTAAGTAAAAAGTCGAAAGTATTTTCGGCTGACAATATCAAGAAGTTCCTAAAAGAAGCTCCGGATTGCCGATATTTGGCAACAAAGGTCAGTTGAAACTAAATTATTGTTATTAATTTCTTTCACTTTCGTATTTCTTTACAATATAGGTGTTTATACGTTCTTTTTATCTCTTTTCAGGTTGCATTAATATTCGGTATAAATGGTGCATGTAGACGTCAAGAGTTGGCAAACATCACAACTAATGATGTCGAGAATCATGGGCGGGTTCTTCTTGTCCATGTCAAAAACACAAAAAATAAAATTCCAAGGTCTTTCACAATACAGGGGCCATTTTACGACGTAGTGAAGAAATACGAAGCGCTTCGATCAACAAAATCTAATTCCAACAGATTTTTTCAAAATTACCAAAATGGTAAATGCACTAACCAACCCATTGGCATTAATAAATTTGGAGCAATGCCGAAACAAATTGCCACTTTCTTAAATTTGCCTGAAGCACATGAATACACAGGGCACAGTTTCAGAAGGTCCTCGGCTACATTGCTCGCCGATTCAGGTGCGGACTTATTGACACTAAAACGCCACGGAGGGTGGCGGTCGAGCAGTGTAGCCGAGGGATACATAGATGACTCGATGAGAAATAAAGAAGAAATTAGCTCTCGCATTACAAGGAACATAAATTTGGAGTCAAGTGTTGACTTTCAACCATCTACGAGCACACACGCGTACATTCCACCATCGTCGCCGCAGCCGCAGCCACCTCCGCCGCCGCCACCGACTGCAGAACTCTGTGGTCTCGTTTCTCCTACTTTCACTCAAGAGAGTGAGAGAGAGACTGGGGAAATTGTAACTAATAATAATAACTTGACAACATTAAAAATGCCAACTGGCAACGTAACAATCACTTTTAAAAATTGTTCAAATTTCTATAACTGCTTTAACAAGTAATTAAAGATTTATTCGTTTAAGAAAGTCAAAGTTTTATTTATTTCCTCGTAAATATGTTATAAAACGTCGTATGACATACGTGCGCTTTGAAAATTACAGCCTCTGCTTCCTTATAGCCCTCGCCTACGGCTCGGGCTAGCAATATCGCCTCGGCTGTAATTTTCAACTTACCGCACTTATATCATAATGTACTATTATAACATATTTGCTCGTAAAGTGGCTGTAATTACACCAATTTCAATATCGTAATGTATCTCATTACGCACTTGTGCGTTATAGTAATGTGAAACGCACGAGTTTTTTTAAATAAAGTAACATGTACGGTTTTTTATAACATATTTGCTCGTAAAGTGGCTGTAATTACACCAATTTCAATATCGTAATGTATCTCATTACGCACTTGTGCGTTATAGTAATGTGAAACGCACGAGTTTTTTTAAATAAAGTAACATGTACGGTTTTTTAAGATGCTCCGTCTAAAAATGAACGATACTTTTTAAAATCTTAGCAAAGAGTTTTTATGTTAAAAAAGTGGTCAATATTTTATGAATAAAATTAACTTTGGGAGATAAAATATAATAAATAAAGATTTAATTCTTTAATTTAATTAATTTTGACAATAAATTACAACCATTTATCTGTAACAAAAACACAAAAATATTAATTTACTTTATTAGTAATACTGGCTGTTTTTGTACCTTTACCTAAAAAAAGTTGATGCGCGCGCATCGCTAATTTGTGGACAAGTAAAATTATTCCGCGCGCTTTTTCTTTTCGCTGTATTGTTTTTATTTGAAAATGTCGTCAAGTAGTGATGAATTTATTAATTTGACACCGCCACAAGTCTTAAACGCAGCGAAAAAGGCTACTCTAAGCCTCTTGCCTGAAAAATCGACCGATAGATACTTACAAGCGTATCAAAATTTCATCATATGGAAAACAAGCAAAGATGCAAATTCATTTTCAGAAAATGTGTTTTTAGCATATTTCATGGAACTTTCTCAAAAATATAAGTCAAGCTCATTGTGGTGCTACTATTCAATGCTAAAAAGCAACTGGCAACGTAACAATCACTTTTAAAAATTGTTCAAATTTCTATAACTGCTTTAACAAGTAATTAAAGATTTATTCGTTTAAGAAAGTCAAAGTTTTATTTATTTCCTCGTAAATATGTTATAAAACGTCGTATGACATACGTGCGCTTTGAAAATTACAGCCTCTGCTTCCTTATAGCCCTCGCCTACGGCTCGGGCTAGCAATATCGCCTCGGCTGTAATTTTCAACTTACCGCACTTATATCATAATGTACTATTAAGATGCTCCGTCTAAAAATGAACGATACTTTTTAAAATCTTAGCAAAGAGTTTTTATGTTAAAAAAGTGGTCAATATTTTATGAATAAAATTAACTTTGGGAGATAAAATATAATAAATAAAGATTTAATTCTTTAATTTAATTAATTTTGACAATAAATTACAACCATTTATCTGTAACAAAAACACAAAAATATTAATTTACTTTATTAGTAATACTGGCTGTTTTTGTACCTTTACCTAAAAAAAGTTGATGCGCGCGCATCGCTAATTTGTGGACAAGTAAAATTATTCCGCGCGCTTTTTCTTTTCGCTGTATTGTTTTTATTTGAAAATGTCGTCAAGTAGTGATGAATTTATTAATTTGACACCGCCACAAGTCTTAAACGCAGCGAAAAAGGCTACTCTAAGCCTCTTGCCTGAAAAATCGACCGATAGATACTTACAAGCGTATCAAAATTTCATCATATGGAAAACAAGCAAAGATGCAAATTCATTTTCAGAAAATGTGTTTTTAGCATATTTCATGGAACTTTCTCAAAAATATAAGTCAAGCTCATTGTGGTGCTACTATTCAATGCTAAAAAGCAACTGGCAACGTAACAATCACTTTTAAAAATTGTTCAAATTTCTATAACTGCTTTAACAAGTAATTAAAGATTTATTCGTTTAAGAAAGTCAAAGTTTTATTTATTTCCTCGTAAATATGTTATAAAACGTCGTATGACATACGTGCGCTTTGAAAATTACAGCCTCTGCTTCCTTATAGCCCTCGCCTACGGCTCGGGCTAGCAATATCGCCTCGGCTGTAATTTTCAACTTACCGCACTTATATCATAATGTACTATTAAGATGCTCCGTCTAAAAATGAACGATACTTTTTAAAATCTTAGCAAAGAGTTTTTATGTTAAAAAAGTGGTCAATATTTTATGAATAAAATTAACTTTGGGAGATAAAATATAATAAATAAAGATTTAATTCTTTAATTTAATTAATTTTGACAATAAATTACAACCATTTATCTGTAACAAAAACACAAAAATATTAATTTACTTTATTAGTAATACTGGCTGTTTTTGTACCTTTACCTAAAAAAAGTTGATGCGCGCGCATCGCTAATTTGTGGACAAGTAAAATTATTCCGCGCGCTTTTTCTTTTCGCTGTATTGTTTTTATTTGAAAATGTCGTCAAGTAGTGATGAATTTATTAATTTGACACCGCCACAAGTCTTAAACGCAGCGAAAAAGGCTACTCTAAGCCTCTTGCCTGAAAAATCGACCGATAGATACTTACAAGCGTATCAAAATTTCATCATATGGAAAACAAGCAAAGATGCAAATTCATTTTCAGAAAATGTGTTTTTAGCATATTTCATGGAACTTTCTCAAAAATATAAGTCAAGCTCATTGTGGTGCTACTATTCAATGCTAAAAAGCAACTGGCAACGTAACAATCACTTTTAAAAATTGTTCAAATTTCTATAACTGCTTTAACAAGTAATTAAAGATTTATTCGTTTAAGAAAGTCAAAGTTTTATTTATTTCCTCGTAAATATGTTATAAAACGTCGTATGACATACGTGCGCTTTGAAAATTACAGCCTCTGCTTCCTTATAGCCCTCGCCTACGGCTCGGGCTAGCAATATCGCCTCGGCTGTAATTTTCAACTTACCGCACTTATATCATAATGTACTATAATATGTTCAGCTTAATTAATTACATTTTAATTGTTAAATTGAGAATGCGTGTCGAATGATATTCCAATTCGTGTTGTCTTGTATGAGTCATGCACAACACGAAATAATTTCATATTTTACGTTATTATAATATAAAAAATATGTATGGTCTTATGGTTTCTATATTTTTAGGTTCACCATGCTGTTTGTATCTAAAAAACTTATGGCTAGGGCATATTTCAAATGTAAATCTATGAATGCAATTTTTCTTAACTCTAAAATCGACAACATGGTTCCTTAGAACTTATTTCTCTATCTCTTATAGTTTCAGAGTTCCCCATACTGACCCATCTCAATGGTACATCCTGTATATATCTGCCTATTTATTTTATGTAGTTAGTAATTACCTTTGTATTTATAAGTATGTTATGGTTGTGTTAATAAAATTCCTAAACCTCTTTCTCGAAATCATTTCCTCTGTCCGAAGGTTGCCTGGAAGAGATCGCCCTTAGCGATAAGACCGCCTAAACTGTACCTCACTATTTCCTTTTCTATCTTTTGTTTGTTGTTTTCTATTTGTGCGATAAAGTGTATTATACTTTAGTTACTAAAAATGTTTGTCCGGAATTGAACCTATGACCAAATATAACTTCACTAGTCTTTTTTTACATAACAATAATTAACTTTTTAAAATAGCTCAAAGATTTTGCAGAGATTATTTTGATTTATGAGTGGGTGCAAAAACCTTGCAAAAGTTTAATTTAGGTGTCGTAGTCGCAATATTTTACTACACTTGTACTGTAAATACATAAAACTAGGTATGCTGTACAGGCAGTTCAAGTATCGCGTTATACAGGTTGGAAAAAAAATACAGGGTGTTAACATAACAAAATGGCGCTCTTTGGTATCGGAGGCCAAGATCCACTTCGGGTCGCTGCGCCAGCGGAGTAAGTAAGTAAGTAAGTAACATAACAAAAACATTGGCTGGACTTTTACGGGGACTCAGCATTCTGCTCAGCAATGTTCAAAAGTTGTGATGAACTTTGTTCAAAAAGTTTTGAAAACGGCGAATGTCTTTTTAAACTCTTCGTACAAAAGATTTGTAAGAGCGTTGGGGGTCAGATCCTGGTTCGGACCTCGCCCTACGTGGCTGTTAAACAATTTATTACACTATCACTATATGCTCATGCTCGAAACTAGGTTATGAGCTCCTCATCAGAAAACACAGCCTATGGAGATATTTCGTAAAAAAGCTAGAAATAAAATTACAAAACCTTTTTTGTTAAACCTTGTTAGAGATAAAATTACAAAACCCTTTTTGTTAAACCTTGTTAGAGATAAAATTACAAAACCTTTTATTGTTAAACCTTGTTAGAGATAAAATTACAAAACCCTTTTTGTTAAACCTTGTTAGAGATAAAATTACAAAACCTTTTATTGTTAAACCTTGTTAGAGATAAAATTACAAAACCTTTTTTGTTAAACCTTGTTAGAGATAAAATTAAAAAAAAACCTTTTTTGTTAAACCTCGTTCGAGATAAAATTACAAAACCCTTTTTGTTAAACCTCGTTCGAGATAAAATTACAAAACCCTTTTTGTTAAACCTTGTTAGAGATAAAATTACAAAACCTTTTGTGTTTCACCCTGTATACTGGGAGTACATAAAGTCGCGTTATGTACAGCGTGTACCATTTTATGTTTCCTTTGTGACATCAACATAATAATTTTACTGGACGTTCGTCCGTTTATTGGCGGCCTTTGCTATTGCAAGGTCGCTTCAATGCGATCACTGCTGGTTGCAGGAATTTTCAATTTCGAGGCTTTTTTCGCTTGAGGTGTTCTATGCAGATAAGTCACACACAACTGTTTGCATTTGCCTATAAAAAAGTTACCTCCAGCATAAAATTAAATTTAAAATTTTAATTGGTACCTATTCACATGACGTTTATTGGATATAGTAAAATTTGGGGTAAGGATGGATTTTATTATATTAACAGCATAAAAATAATGATTAAAGAACTCAAACTAATATAGAGAATATGGGTACTGCAAAAGACTAAAAACTATTTCAAATTAGTCAAAACTTGTTATGCAAATGAATAATGTTCTCATTTTTAAATAATTTGTTATTAGGAAATATAAAATATTCCTATAACAATAAATTAAATAAATACAATACAATACAAATATTCTTTATTGTACACGAGACAAAAATACAGAATAGAAGAAAAGATACAAAATACAATTACAATTGGCAGCTTTAAGCTATAAGGCCGCCAAATGTATTTAATACCTATCTAATTACATCAATGAAAGTCAAATATGCGCTTGCGTGGGATGTCAATTTTTTTTCAGAGAATAACTAAGTATACCTCTATAAAAACACGTTTGCCTATGTAATTTATTCAGGTAATCCACATGGATATACTTGAAACAACTGGTTAATTGTTTCTATTCTGTTAAAGAATAATAATAATAAATATTTTTTGTAGGCTTGTTTCTTAAAAACATTATGATTATGATCTAAATGACATTTATATTTTATAATTTATCTGACTATTATATATTTTTTTTATATTTGCATGCTCATTGTTGAGTAGAATGTATCGGCTCTTTGTTTAGAAAATACCATCTTGTAATTATGTACCTATATTCTGGACAAATAAATTTAATCTGAATCCGAATCAGAAACAACTCCATGAATCCTAACTGGAGAGACGAAAATGTTAGTAGTCAAGTTACACAAATTTTACTTTACGTACTACATTCTTGAGCTTACGTCTGTACAGGAACATGAATTATTTTTGTACCTAAACTTATTTGCGACCTTGAAACTATCTAGATCTAGGCTGAACATGTGTTAGCATTTATGAACGACAATTGAAGTGACGTAGGTAGACTTGCGTCAACTTTTAACCCTGGCTTAGGGTGCCTTTCCACCAAAGCTGTGCGAGGAAGCGAGAAAAAAATCCACCAATAGGATCGCGCCATTATCACGTCATATCACATAACAATTAAAATGAAGCAATCCCATTGGCGGATTTTTTCCACGCTCACCGTCTCGCTTCCTCGCACAGCTTTGGTGGACAGGCAGCCTTAGGCTAGGACTCCATGGGTCCGGTTCCAGCCCTAGTTGGGTTCGCTGTAACTAATCACAAAGCGCGTATTTCAAGTGGGGAGAGGGCGGAGCGCATGTGATTGATTGGATCGCAACGAACCCGGGCTGGAACCGGACTCGTGTACTCCAAAGCGTAACTCGCGAATAGGAGAAAATCCTGAAATGTTTTACCACTAGAGGCGCCACCAGCACAGTTACAGAAAACATTCAATAATAAGACGTACGTGTACAACTTAAAGATGATTTTGTTCTAAACCGCCGCGACGCGCCGTGCCCCTCCGCTACCGCCCCGCTGCCCACTGCCGTTTAAACCACAGTCTCATACTAAATTCACTTCGGAATAGATTAACCCAGAGTTAACGTCTGGCACAAGACGGCCTTATTACCGTACCTATACTCGTAAACATTAACTGGTAACAAATCCGATGCAAAACAATAAGTCACCTGTAACACCTGGAGGTCGGCTGGCAATAAAACTTTATGAATGGGTGGGACCATGGTAAATTACAGGAATATCTAGTTTTTATTGCCCTCTTTATACCTTTGGCACTCTTTGGTCTGTTTACGTAATTACCGGCACATGAGGCACTCAAACTGGATTACTACCTGTCGAAAACATCTGTGAACCTGAACGGGGCATTCTGTTAGTTTCGACATGCAAAGTCGAGAGCTATGGAACGTGTTGTTTGAAATTGAAATTGAAAACGTTTATTTAGCACTTTAAACACCAGAATATAGAACACAATATAGAAGTATACAAAGATTAATACATGCAGCACAAAACATCCGGTGCGGTACAGTGCCAAAAAGGGAACACCAGCTCAGCATAATGCTGAGGGAAGCCACAGCGCTGATTTACAGTTGGCCCCTCAGTGACTGCACGGACGAAGAAAGCAACAGTGTGTGCGTGTTGTGTTATATGAATGTGTTTGTCTTGAGGATATTAGTGTGTATGTAAGGTACTGAGTGTGTGGGAGGGTGATGGCATGGTGCGGGGTGTATTTATTTACATGGTATTATGTATGTGGATGGTAGTTAACAGTAGATGCATAAGATTACCGAGCACATCCAGATTGTGAGAGGCAGTAGTGGCAGGGGACCTAAAGAATGTACGGAGCAGTGTCCGATTTTTGTTGAGTTTGTTACCCTTACAAATGTTCGAAGTGAAAGAGATATATTACATAGTCGATTTCGACTATTGCATATCGAACCGCCTGTCATAATCACTACCCCAGATCCACAGATATATTTCCGTAATGAGGTGGTTTGCCTTGCTATTGAATAGACATTATGGAGGTGATAATTTTGCATGTTGGTATATGGGAAGTATTAATAACAGCGTCGGTAGCGTCGTGGCTAGGACATTGGACTCCCATGCGGTAGGTCCTAGTTCGAAACCATGCCATGTTCCAATGAGTTTTTCGATTTTTTCGAAAGACTTACGTACATTTACCGACTGCTGTGAAGGAAGAAACATCAGACATCGTGAGAAAACCTGCATACTGAGATAACCAGTGTGTGAAATGGGCAAGGCAATGGCAAACCGCCCCATTAAATTAGTCACGAGAGTCGTTCTATGTGCTCAATTCCTTGGAATGATCACGACCATCAGCAATGAGGAACACGACTTAGAAGAAGATATGGGAAGTGATCATGGGAAACAGGTTTTTTCGGGTATTGATATCTTGAGAAGTGGATGTTTAATTTTTAGGAGTTTACGTCTTTGAAAAGCGACCATCTGAATTTGTATTTTTGAATCTGTTGCTTCAAGTTAACAATGAACTTCTATCAAATTCCAGGGCACATCGCTATTTGTGGAAATATCCCCGAACACAGAAGACCCTTCACAAGCGGAAGGAGATTTAGATCTAGAAGTAGGCAAGACCAGTGGCCCAATTTACGACACCAGTTCATCAACTGTTTTGAGGAATGCGTCACAACTGATGTACGAGTTCAAAGTTCTGTCGGAGGATGCACACGCGCTTTACTTGGACTACCAGAGCCAGGCTGCTGGTGACCTTAAACAGTTCCTCAAGAATATATCTGGAATGCCGAATGAGACCTTCAACGCCTTGGATTGGAATGTTTTGAACAATGCTGTGAGTATTGCATTTTATTATTTTGTAGCAACGAGAGATGAAGGAGAAAGAAGCTGTCATCATTTGGAAGGTTAGCCCATTGCCCTTCGTAATAGCCCCACGCTAAATGCTTAATTTTAAAACCCCCGGATTTTTTACTAAAGTGCTCCCGAATTTGGTTCTCCAACTAGAAATAATTTATATAGAAAGAGATAATGAGGTGACGGCGCTACTTCCATGTTTGAACAGATGTTTAAAAAAATATTTTTATGAGCAATGCCGGGAATTCTATCTTCCAGTTTGTTTTTGCCATTACGATTTGATAGATAAACAGAAACAGAATGTAATGTGGATCAAAAAATTCTTTACATTCCTACTGCATTAGTCACTAGACTACTGTATAGTGTATACTGAACTAGGAGACGCAAACAAGAGCCTAAATAAACACAACCGAACTAGAGCAAGGCGACTGATAGATAAGAGATGAGTTGGCGATATTCGACCGTTGAGGTATAGGAAAGGGCTAGAACTCTGTAAAAAGGAAAGAAAGTATACTTAATATAGTAAGATTTTGTTAAAAATTAAGAATACAAATACAAATATTCTTTATTACACACAGGACAAAGATACAGGACAGAAGAAAAGATACAAAATACAAAGAAGAGAAGAAGGGAAAGAATAATCAAATAATCTTTACGTCATTACTGTAAGTGGCTAAATTGCCAAAATCATAAGGAAACCTTTAAAAGATCATATTTTATAGAATCCAATTGGAATGAGGCTGTGCATAATATTATGTACAGTTCAATGACTAATTAATACGTAATTATTTGGTGGTTTAAAAAAACTTAAATTCATCAAAAATGTCTTAAAAATAATCATCTGTTCTGCTACGATTTCAATGTCTTTGGAAAGTAGTGCTATTATTATTTCTTTAGCACAAAGCCTACTAACTCTTTCTTTTCTTTGATTTGTAAAATGTACCTGCTCTATGTCGCTAAATATCTAAATTACAATCTATATCATTCGTACTTAGTATAAAATCTAAGCGCACACAGTTCTTCCAAGGAAGAACAGTTTCGCCCTCAATTCATACCTAATCTGGATCCACCAGATACACCTATTAAAGTTCTTAGTAAAAGCTTTAGCAGAGAGATCTAGGTTACCAGAAACATTCCAACGCGAAGGCATTTGCTGTGCATTATATGCACCAATAATGTGCATCTGATATGCACTGTGCGTGTGTTGCAATGCAACTATGTACGTTGTTGTGTTTTCAATGTGCTGTTTTGATTCCGATCCATTTCTCCGTCCGTTTATCAGATTCACATTTAGTTTAGTTTGTTTTTGTTACGTCATTTCCTAGATAATATTACACTGAAGGATTGGGAAAAATAACTACCTCTCTTATTTTATTATCTGCCAACTTTATCAGACTTTATTATATTATTTATTTCATTGTATAATTATACTTTTTTATGTACATAATTTCTCTAATTCCTGTTGTCAACAAACATAACATGTGAATGTTTAAGCACCAACTAAACGAGGGGTATCATAAATAGTTTGTCTGATAAAAACTAGATAGGCCAGAGGTTTTCAACTTTCCAAGGTCTTGAAATATCTTTGGTGTCAAATGGAATCTCGGGAACAGATAAGTGCTTCGAGTATGAGCTCAAATGTTTTGGGCCTTAGTGCCATTTCGACATTTGATTTTGTAACCTAGAGGATCTGATAATGAGGAAGTAGAAGGAAAAGTAGTAGAAGGGTAAGTAGTTTTATATAGGTATGCTGTTAGCGAATCGAGCAATATTTCTCTCCAGTTAGCTATTTGTTTAGGTTTTATCTCTTATCACATTATTATCTGTGAATCTATTGTTTATATAGCTACCTTTTATTTGTTTTGTTGCACTATTGTGTGTATAAGAATTACATAATTCAGGTTTCTACTCTGTGTTACATTTAAATGCATTTGCAATCTTGCTTTATTTATTTTTAACATCAATTCTTCATAAAACCCACTATGAATGACATAGCGTAATAATAGAATGCTGTAGTGAATTAGTCCCGTCAATCTCAGAGCATTCTAGCTAGCACATTGGCATGTGCAGAGGGATTCGATGCCAGAGTACGTAGAATTATATGCGGGTGGCATGAGTTTCAGCTGGTGTCAGGATATTCCTGTTAGTTTTAGAGATCCATTAAGGCTTGGATGAGGGATGAGGTTTGAATGTTGTTTTGTACCGGAACCGAAAACATTTCAACATACGGTGACCTGAGACGATAAACTTTAGCTCTCCATAGTGGCGGGCGTTCGTTCCTTCATGCATTAAGGAATCTTGTTTCCTGAAACACACGATCTTTATGTCATTAGGTCAAATGTTAAGCTTAGCACTACTTACTAGCCTACCTTCAGCCTCATTATAACTTACCGCTACTGTTACCTCGCTCCATTCTTCGATTTCATTTGAATCTTTTTTGAAATCTAGATGCCTTTGTGATCTCTAGATCTCTAATTCTATATCACCATCATCAGCAATATATTCTAATCCACTGCTAGTTCTCAGTTACAGCTATTTTTGACCATCTATACCTTTTTTTTTGGTAACGGGGGGGAAATCTTCGAAAAATACCCAGCCTCCTGGGGGAGAGACTGGGTTATGTGAGATTTCTACTCACCTAAACCCCTCGATGGCCGGCCTCGTGCTTATCGGAGGGCTCCGGGATCTCCAGTGGAACGCACCGGTGCCCTCTTAGCATTTGCCTTGGGCTCCTCCTGGGAGGTGTACATTCCACCTCACGGTTCCTCCCATCACAGCAGCGTGCGGCCATAGCACGTTGCTGCCTTCCCCAGGGTCGCCCGCCAATGGACGGCCAAAGCCCCCACTTTGACCGCCCGCAAACCTGATCCCTCCTTTTAGTCGCCTTTTACGACAGGCAGTAGATACCGTGGCTCTATTCTTCGCCCGAGACTACAGGGCTGTGACCATCTATACCTACCTCTAGTACTCGTAGGTAACTCTTGTTACGATTTTGGCTACCCCACTGTTATTTTGGATATCTTCAACATCGATTTAGACTGTAACATGTTGATTGCTGTAATCTGTAGACTTCTCTTTAAATATTATTATTACCTAGTTTACTAACTCGTTTATGTTGAGTCATTTCACTCTTATCTCATCTAAGATGTCTTTTACATCATTGTTAACAATAGTCAATCTCGTAAAACATGATTGAATGGGAATGTGACATGTTAAATCATAAATTGTTGCTCATCTACCAAATAACAATGATCAACTTATTATACATTTTATTATTTATGTATTATTAGACCTGCGTGCACAGTTTTATGTACAGTGGAAGCCAACTCTGTGGAACCTGTCCCAATAAGTTTTTGTTATGTTTCCTTGATAGAAACGTATTATTTATTTAAGACTTCAAAATTAATGAATTACATGTCAAAATAATAATAATTTTCTAATAATAAAATAATTATTAGTCATTCAAATAACTCGCCCCTTGTCGTCCCCGGTGCAAAGCCGAGCCGTAATCTACAATTATTACTGGTAGCCCCACTATGCAGTGGACCACGAACCTACATTTTCAGGCTAGTGGTACTACGAGTATTGGTCGGACAATGTAGGTGGGACCACTAGTCACACACCTCTCCTACTGTACAGTGGAAAACACATCAGACTTAAGTCCTAAATTTGGATTCACAAAAACATGGTCACAGTACTCGGGATCTGCCTCAATGCACTATTGCATGCACCAGCCTTGACTCTCTTGATGCCGTTCAAGGGTAAATGACTAATTTGTGCATTATAATTGCATAATCACCGACATGTCCTACCAATAATTTTGCTGCACAAATTCTAGTGCACATACTACAAGTACATGGCTATTATTGGATATACAGGTTGTAACAAAAACACCCTATAGTCCTGTAAGGGATGTTCAGTATCCATAACTGAACAACTTTCACTATGGGACCAAATCTGAAATCGCTAAAAAGTCAGCAGTTTCATACATTACGGTCGTGTAGGTATTGAGTTTTATGGAACAGCTGATTTTTTCTCGCGATTTCATGGTTGATCCCATGGTATGTATTTATTTATCGTTCGGTCGTCAGCATCACACAATCACACTGTTTTTACAAAGGCAAAATATTCTTCAGCCATGCTATGCCTACGTCGTCCAGCAAGTGCAATCTGTCGATTCCTCCTGGTATGGCCCATATTTCGCGGTCCTCCGTTAGGTGGCTCATTGTTTGCACGGCCCCGCAGGAGCACGCGCGATCAGCTCTGAAGCCCCATTTGTGCATGAGTTCACCACATCGTCCCTGTCCGACCCTCAGACGGTTCAGTTTCGACCACAGTGATCTGGGCAGGTGGAAACCATTCACTATGCTGTTTGGGTTCTGGATCGGGACCGCCGAGGTGTTCCATCTTTCCGTCCATTTCTCCTCGACAATTTTACCTTCAGAAACAAGCCCATGCGCTGTTGTTATTTAGTCATGGATACTGAACACCCCCCATTTTGTTACACGTAGTATATGTATGAATAATTCATTCATGTACAAAATATTATTATAAATTCTTCTAGTATACGTAATTATAGACTAGGTTATATCAACAAGTCTGTAGCCCACCCAGATAGCAAAATAGATGACGTGATCATTCAACGTCCGAATGACGCTAGAGCTGACTTGGCTATAGATATTGAGTGACCCATGGAGGAAAAAATAGATGCGGGTGTTCCTTCCTTCATGAAGTAACCACTCAAGGTCAGAAAGATAGTCCAGAAATTGTAGATACTTGTTGTTCAATTAAATTAAAATTTAATAAATTACAGAAGACCTAGATTAGTTCTAAACCTAGTCTGATTGACGCCAGAGGTAACTTGGCTGTAGATATTGGGTGATTACTCAAGGGAATTGGTCAAAAAGATAATCCAGAAATTGTAGACAGTTTTTTTTTTACCTATAGAATTTCAGACTCAAAATAAGTTATATATAATCATCTAGTATATGGGGATATGTATATTATGTATGTTGTACACAGTCAAGACGGTACCTAAATTAAACAGTTTATGAGGCAATTTAAAATTCATAATACACGATAATCAATAAAAAAACACTGACGACAATTGTTGTAAAAAGCATTAAAGAATATGTGAAGAAGAAATGTAAAACGTAACTAAATCAGATGCAATATAAATCGAAAAAGAAACATACAGAGCACAGAAATAACTAATAACTAGGTATGTACAGGTTCCGACAGATAATCATACCGATGATCGCGGTAGGAAGTGAATACAGGGGCAGACATGTTACAATGCATCTAGACATCATAATCAGATTACGCATTTTATAACCACGCGATACTAAAACACTGCAAAGATTGGTATACCATTTTACAGACGCAGATTGTTTACACGACCTTCCTCAACGAGAGTCATCGAATTAGCATTTCTTTTGAGAAGCTAAACTTCAATGAGATCACAGACACTGACTGCATTCTTAGCATTTATGTCTGCTGACATAATTACTCGTATGTCATAAAAGTGTGCATAAAATGCAAGGTTAAGGCGCTTAACTGCACATGTATCTACAGTTTCACTTGTATTATTAGATTTGCTGTGTTCTGGTGTTCACTTATCGTTTATATAATTTTGAACATTATTAGGATCTTTTTTATCATCTTTAACAATAAATTTTCTTTCAGTAATAGTATCGCCATGATTAGCAAAGGGTGTTTCTTTTTTTCTGAATTCAGATGAGTACTTATACTTACAATTGGTTAGTTTTGGATTTAGATAACTAATTTTAAATTCTGTTTGTTTTACAAATGGGTAACTCAATAAATTCTCTAAAATTACATAAGGGTTCTTAATTTTTTGGTGATTTTTACATGTTTAGTTTAGTTAGAGTAAAAATTGTCATGGATTCCTTGACCTAATGGAAATAATCATAAATTGATATGTTTACGATTTTCTACATGTTTTTACGCTATGTCTTTTGTAGTGTATGGTATATATCTATGCCTCTAGCCTTAGAGGCAGAGATAATGGAGTGCTTCCAACCATCATTATTTGGTCCCACATGCTGGGAATTAGGCACTATGCTTGATAGAGTGATATTTTATTAGATGCAAATATTTTGAAGGGGCATGTCTTGGTTTTAATAAGGATTTACAAGAAAAAGTAACATATTATATGTTTCCATACAAAGGTTTCATTATGTTGTAGGGCTCATGTTTCCGCATTAAGCGACGTAAGCGGTCCTTTATGTGTGCAAAAAACGACATTGCTTTACACTGATGCTTTGATAAGGAAGATTATTTACCACATGTAAATAAAAACGTAGAAAATTGTCAATGTACCTAGTGTTTTTTATGCCCAATATATGCTAGGTCAGTTGTCTTCAGCCCTGTAGTCTCGGGCGAAGAATAGAGCCACGGTAACTCCTGCCTGTCGTAAAAGGCGACTAAAAGGAGGGATCAGGATCGCGGGCGGTCAAAGTGGGGGCTTTGCGACCCTAGGGAAGGCAGCAACGTGCTATGGCCGCAAGCTGCTGTGACGGGAGGAACCGGGAGGTGGAATGTACAGGAGGCGTACAGGTGCCAGGAGCCCAGGGCAAATGCTAGGAGGGCACCGGTGCGTTCCACTGGAGATCCCGGAGCCCTCCGATAAGCACGAGGCCGGCCATCGAGGGGGTTTTAGTGAGTAAAAATCTCACATAACCCAGTCTCTCCCCCAGGGGGCCGGGTATCTTACAAACATTTCCCCCCCCCCGTTACCAAAAAAAAAGGTCAGTTGTCTTGTAAAGTAAAATGTGTACAGGTTATATATGCCTTCTACCTATATACTCATTGTTTCAACGTCATATACCTACTTTGCTCCCTCATGTAGGGCATCATTTGTCATCCATCATCATAAAATGTTTTCGAAACAGCTGTATAGGTTGGAAGGTAGGTAGCTTGAATCTTATCTTACTATGGTTATCTCGAAAACAAGGGCTTAGGTAAGCTTCGAACAATAGTTTTCACTAAAAATAACTCTGTAGCGAAAAATAATTTTAGTAATTATGAAAATAACGCGGCAGTACAGTGAAAATCATCCGCTCCGTAAAGTAAAATACACTTTGCGATCTCTTCCAAGCAACCTTCGGGCAGAGGAAATGATATCGAGAAAGAGGTAGTAGGTGTGTGCAAGGTTTAATACATCATCCTCGGGACACTCTCGGGGATCGATCTGGACCAGGTCTTTTACTTGTAACATAGTTACGTATTCTGTGTATTTTAGTATCCCTTCTTTGTTCAGTAAACTATCTTATGAATACATCAGGCTATATCCTATAATAAGAGCGTCGGTGGCCTAGTGGCTAGGACGTCGGACTACCATGCGCGAGATCCTGTACGAACGAACGATCGATTCTGGGACGCTGGTGTCCTCATATAAAAAAAATTGTTGTGTGTTTGTTCTGTTTTTGTTAATTTTGTCATTTTGTGTGTTTCAATGTTGTTATGTCGGGCCATGGCAGAATACCAGCGGCTGACGACACCCCGTCGTCAGCCATTATGCTGAGTCATGGACCCATTTGCCTTCATATTATAATTTTATTGCATTTTATTGTATTATATTATATTTGTATTGCACTGAGGGCAAATACACGTTTTTTCATTTCCGGGTTCGAAACCGTGCAGTGCCATGTACCAATGAGTTTTTCGTATTTTTCGAAGACTTACGTACATTTACCGACTGCTCTAACGGTGAAGGACAAAATCGTGAGGAAACCTGCACACTGAGATGACCAGTGTGTAAAATGGGGTAGGCACAAAAGATCCTCAAGGGTCGAAGTGCCGCTGGGTTATTCCCGGCCCCCTATCATAAGATAAGATAAAGATATTCATAATAATTTATCGCTTTTACTTATTTGAAACAGTCATACCTAATGAATACGAATGTCATGGAATCGTTACAAAAACTTATTGCGCAGTACCAATAGCTAGCTGTGTCTTTCACAGTACATACACTTACAACTGAGTTCAATATAAGAATCATTGCTTCTTGCTTGGCTGGACTAACTTTCCACCAACCTCCCAATATCCTAGAATTTTACGATTCTGGAAATTTATTTTGATGAGCATCGATACGAGTAGTTCATTTGATAATACGATTTTTGAAACTGTTCTGCCACTTTATTAAATGATGCCATAAGTCCTATACTTTTTGGGTTAAGTCCTTTTCAAACTTTTTTTTTACACAAACGGACCACCGTAAGTGGTTACCGTCGCCCATAAACCTCATCTTATTATCTATTTGTTGTTAGAGGGATTGCTACTTACCTAGAGGACTCTACGACCTAATGTGCCGGTGTTTACGCTGTCTTACCCTTCAATTACTGCTTTGCAGGAGAAATATATTAAGTAAAAAGCTGGTATCACCCCAGGCTGACAGGATACCTTCAAAAACTTATTTCCTTGCTTCAATTTCCAACTCGTACATTACAGTTAAGTACCCGGAACTCGGTTGACAAGTCTCTGATACGAGTCTTTCGTCATCCATAAACAAAACATAAATTACAAGAACAATACTCATTCATCGACAAAACATAAATAAATAAATACCATGCAGAAGACAGTAAACTTTGCCTTCAGGTGTGGAGCTGTTTGCTAAGATAGTGCAACAACATTCGTACTAAATCGTAGCCCATCGACTTAGTTCCATTTGTCACCGCTGGCAAAGTTATTTTACCCTTGACTTTGATGGTATTTGTAGATGTGGGCCATGCAGTAAGCGGAGATTCAGTAATACTGTGATAAAGCAGTTATGTTTTGAAGGTGGTATATCTCTGTGCAGAGTCAGCTTGGGGTTCTACCACCCTTTTATCTATTTTTGCCGCTAAGCAGCATTGCATGCATTTCGATATGATGTGAAGGGTAGAGTGCCAGCATAAATACCAGCACTTTAGGTATTCCATCTAAGTCAACAAGATTACTGCTAATAATGTTTCCCATAAAACGTATGATGTGCAGTTCCTCAATGTCACTCAATAAAAGCGAAATATGCCGCAGGATAGATGGATGGATATGTGGATTTGATTGATGAGCTTTGTTTTCTGTGGATGGGTGTTGAAATCGCCAATATATTTCTGGAGGTGCGGGCGAGTGGATGTCTTTTATATTTATTTTAACGACTGTAGATGAGATTTGAAATAACTCCGTCACGTTCAGCTTTTGGTCTAACTAAATCAAACTATAATCTGTCTGCTCTATCTATCCAAGAGTTCAATACTGCTTTAAGACACTTTCCGTTAACTCCTTGGCCACCAGCCTGAACCAAATGAGATCATCTGTCGTGCTGATCTATAACGTCGACTTTCATCAATGGCGTTCCAAATAATTTAATTTTATATGCTGCGCTCCCAATATTTTATTTTGCATTGCCTATACATTATGTCCGACGTCAATGTCAGGTTGATCTGTGACGAGGTTTTCAGTTATTTTAGGTATGCTATTTAGGTCAGTAAGATCATTAATTTAGTGAAATACATTTTTAATGATAAAGACATCCTGCATGGAATCTGTAATGAAGAGAAAATTCTTTTCTGACTAGCTTTCGTTCGGTGAAAGTTCTTTTCTTATCCTGTGATAGGAGATTACCCCAGTCCCCAGGGGCACTTCGACCCTCGGATATTTTGAACTCGTCCCTTTCCTTAGTCTCCTCCCTGTTCATTAAAGATGCTTGGCATCAAGGACGCTCTATGTAGCTTACAGGAAGGAGTCTACAGTCTTTTGGTTTTGGGTTGGCCACCCCCAGAAGACTCATGCACTTTCTAGCCAGCGAGTCACATTTGCACAACACGTGAAAGTTTCATAAATTTATTATTCTTCTAGAACATAGATATCGTTGTTATTCTTCCTTGATTTTGTGCTGGCATCTCTTCAATTTCAACGACATCCTGCATATCTTATATGGCTTTCTGTACAAGGGGTTACTGTTTTGTTTTGTCTGGTTTCTGTTTGATTACTTTCTGTAGTTTCTGTGGACCCATGATATAGGAAATCAGAGTATTAGACTATCAATAGGCTCGTATATGAGTAGTCGATGGCATAGTTGCCAGGGTAGGATGTCGGACTTCCATGCTGGAAATTCGGTGTATCAATGAGTTTACGACTAATTTAGTGGTAAAGGACACTTCGACCCTTGAGGATCTTTTGTGCCTACCCCATTTTACACACTGGTCATCTCAGTGTCCAGGTTTCCTCACGGTGTTTTCCTTCACCGTTAGGAGCAGTCGATAAAAGTACGTAAGTCTTCGAAAAATACGAAAATCTCATTGGTACAATGCACTGCACGGTTTCGAACCTGGACCTCCCGCATAGGAGTCCGGTGTCCTAGCCACGTGTGTCATCGTGAGGAAACCTGCACACTGAGATAACCCGTGTGTGAAATGGGGAAGCAAATCATCATTGTATGTTTCCTTTCCTATATAAATTTCTTGTGTGCTATAAAGTATCTATCTATCACCCTATTAAGGCTGCCTTCTGCACATTGTATTGTACCTCTCTTTATGTGGTATGTTTTGTTTATGTCCCGGGTGTGCGATAAAGTATATTTGTATTTGTAAATCTGCCAAAAAAGTTGTATGTAGTTATTTCCGTAGAATGATCACAACCGTCATCAATGAGAAATATAACTAAGTAAAAAGTAAAAGATTGATCCTGAGATTAACTTGAGATTATCTCCATTCCAGCCTGAATCGTGTCGCCTCAGCTTCAAGAAGCGACTCCTGAAGATCGAGCACGACGCCCACCTCTCCGCCAAGTTCAGCGCCGAAAACCACCACAAGTTCTTCTTGGGCCACATGATCGTCTTCCGAATGCATCTCAATAAGGTGAGATGGTACTATTTGTAGGTTAGCTTTAAAATTAAACTGAATATAATTTTTAACCTCAGACAAAATGGAAGGGATTTATAAGTTTGATGCGTATGTCAGTTTGTCTGTCGGTTTGTCTGTGGCATCATAACTCAACAACCGATGATCCGATTTGATTGGGGTTTCCAAGATCTTGGAGTATACTTGATGTCAGATGGTATCTTTGGAACGGTAGCAGTTATAGGTTCGAGTTTGAGTTCAAATGTTTAGGGCCATACAATTCCCATATCTGTAATCTTGAGGACCTGATGATGACCATGAAAAGTAGTACAACACCCGGTTCTATTTTTTTTAATTTAGAGTATTAGGTTAGTACCCTGTTTTTCTCTATTTTCTCTATCTTTGTCTTTCTTTCTCTTATGTGCTTATAGAATGTATTTTACGTATAATGTTCGTTCTGTATACGTTTTAGTGGACTCTATGACTTTTCGACCATGAAATATAGTAAAAGCCATTACATTGTCCAAAATCGCTTTTACTACATTAATTCTCGAAGGGTCGTATATAGCTGTCACAGGTGTTTGGTCTTTTTCTGCGCCTTTTACATTAGCGTTAAGAAAGTTAAAAAACCAAAGTCCAAAACGAGCTTTATTTACCAATGTTTACAACGATACTATTTGTTTTTACATATCTTTAAAATTGATGAAGTTATTAGCTTTTGAAAGGAGACATAAAAGTGTGACCCTTGATGCCCGAACTATCCTTCAGGAGTTATAAGATGTTTTCACATCAAATATTTCTTTGCTTTTTTCAGAGCGAAGACTACATCAAGAAGTTTGACAAAATAATACAATTGTGTGGCAAACGTTGTGATGGAAAAGTAAGTATTTACTATAGTAGTGAAGATGTATTGAATCTGCCACGAGAGTCGTTCTATGTGATTAATTCCTTAGAATGATCACGACCCTCAGCAATGAGGAATACGACTTAGAAGAAGAAAGACGTATTACGTGAGAACTTGACAATATTACCTCAGTAGTGGTAGATCCTAATGTGAAGGATCGCCTGGGGTGGTACCACCCTCTTATCTATTTCTGCCGTGAAGCAGAAACGCTTGTGTTTCGGTTCGAAGGGTAAGAGAGCCAGCGTAATTTCCGGCACATGAGGCAATCTATCTTAGTCCTCAAGGTTAGCAGCGCATCAAAAACCCGATGGGCGACGGTGACCACTTAACATCAGGTAGCCCGTTTACACGTCTGCCTCCTTATTTAATATAAAAAAAAGATCTATTGCAATTTAAGTCGGCACAACTGTCAAATTTCACGCAAACTTCAGCCCCGATTCAACTTTTCGATTCGATTCGCTTCCAACGAACTTTTTTGCTGCAAAATGTATCACTGCATATCCTGACTTTAAGTCTATACAACAGAATAATAATTACAATGAGCGAATTTTGTCGTAAGTAGATCCTTCTTGTGTAGTAAATGCTCGTAATGCACCTCACCTGACTCAGCAGTTGAAATACAATCCACAAACGATTGTTATAAATAAAGAATGTATTTTGTTGCCTGTTAATACCTATCACATTTTATTGTATGTCCATGGGTAGGCTGAATGTGATTCTCTGTCTAAATCGCATAGTCGCATGCATAAATTACCATTTCTTTATGTTTCGTCTATCCCCAGATCAAACCAAGACTAAACCGCTGGCTTCGCCTTGCAAAGATAGAAATCGACCGAGTGCGCGATGACATAAGGCACTCGCGTCGCTCGTACCGCGATTTACTTGCGCACGCCCACCGTAGGCTGAAGACTCTGCGTCGACAGGCAATAGCGAAGACGAAGGAGGCAGTGGAGAAGCTACAAGCGTGTGTGAGAGAGGGATAGTTGTAAATGCTCTAAGGGGATAGCTGATTGTGAATCTTCATTGTTTATTTTTTTCCGGGATTTTCTGTTTGGTTTCCGTGGATTAGATTTTTCTTACAATTTCGTGGCGTCGATTCCAAGATGACCGCCAAATCTAAAGCTAACTGAAACTGTCACGCTCCCTCATATATCAGATTGTGTACGAGTGAACGGGACGTTTCGTTTAGTCCGGGATCGATGCCAATTCGAAATCCTGTAAGAAACATATCGAAAAAGGAAAATAAACTGCCTAAGCCACGGAAATTATTTTCGAGAATTTTCTGGAGGCTTCGAGAAATTCGATTTGGAAGTGATTTGGACATCTAAAAAATCATTATTTATACCAAAGTGATGTTTGAAAAGTGCCATATTTGCCATTTGCGTGGAAAAATGTTATCTTCACGAAAAATTGGAAATAATAATTATTTGTGTATTAAAGTAGGTACTGAAAATAAAATTGTTTTCAATTCTTTTTTTGTATAGGTACAGTGGATAACACATCAGTCTATAATAGTACTTATAGGTAACTTTCATACGAATGTCTAGTAATCATAACAAAAAATTATTGCGACATGGTTCCACTGAGTGTAGCTTGATGTTCCACTGAACTTATATATTATGCCAAAAAATTGTGTATTACTTACTCCGCTGGCGCAGCGACCCGAAGTGGAACTTGGCCTCCGATACCAAAGAGCGCCATCGCTCTCTCTCCTGCGCAGTCTCGAGCCAGTCAGGCGCCCGGAGCTCCCGCAGATCCTTCTCCACTTCATCGCGCCAGCGGTATCTGGGACGTCCGACCGGACGTCGTCCGTTACGGCGTCCCACATACGCTCGTTTAACTGCCCGATCCTCCCCCATCCTAGTGATGTGTCCGAGCCATCGTACACGGACATCGTATTGCGTACAAATATTATGTAGCATTTTAAAATAGGACGAAATGCTTCCAGAAAAGGGTGGTAGTGTCCCTTTTTTCTGCTCGACTTGGCGGGGGCACTCCCCGATATATACAATATTTGAATCTGAAAATTATGATTATAATTTATTACTCTGTACCTTATCATGAATTTATGATTCAATTCGTCATTTGCTACTGACTAAATCTAGACAGTCAAAGATTTAAAAATGCAATAGGTATTTTTAAATAAAAAATAAAAAAATACCCACCTAATATTTTCATTTAATTAAATTAAAAATATAATTTGTATGACAAAAGTATGTGACAAAATTAAATTGTATGAAAGCGAAGCATGTTATCTTGATGTTTATTTATAAATAAATAAATAAAAATGTTACCTTTCTTTATAATCTAACAAAAAAAGAAGTACTTAGACTCACTGTGATAGATTTAAACTTAATTTTTAATAAAAGTAACTTGTAGTTAAGTACACGGAAAGAAAAAACTCGTAATTGTAACAAGAAATCAAGACAATTGTTCATATAGGTAGTATCCATTACAATATTTTATAGCATTCATTACAAAAAATATCTTAATACTATGGAGATATTTATTTATCTTAATACTATGGAGATATTATAAAAAAATCACAGATTCGGAAACGTGTATTGAGGCGAGGTAGCGATATTCGTTTACAAACACCACGGACAAATTATGGAAAGAAAAATATAATGTATGAGGGTGCTCAGCTGTATAACAAATTGCCAAATTGTATCAAAGAAGCAAAGTCCATCCTTTCATTCAAAACTAAATTAAAGCACCACCTTTTGAGCCAATTTACAGAGTTTAAACAATTGATAGTAATAGCAATATCTATCACCAAACCAAATGGCATCTGCAAGTCGATACTTAATAGAATCCTAATTATACCTATTTTGTGTGTTACTCGTCTTCTAGTTACCCGCAGCTAAGAAAAACTACAGCTCTTAAATTGGATTATATTATACATTAGTAATTTAATTTATAAGTCTTATGTCTACCCGTACACTGTTAATTACAATAAGTTTATCCTGTATTTCCCTAAGCAAAGTGGATTATATCCTTTTTTTTAGTGAAATAAATGTCTAAAACCGTATATTTTATAATAAATAATTCATTTATTTCCATTTTTGTTAGACTACATACAATGTTTGTAACATGGCAGGCATTATCGCAAAAAATATTTCATCAAGTTTAAGTCCAAATATTGTAGTATTAATACATTAAAACTAGATCTAGTCGACACAAAGTTTGTCTTTTAAAATTATAAATATAAATTATCTCTACTTATTTATTTATTCGTATGGCAGTTGGAATCATACACAATAACAGTACTTATTTTAACTCTACTTAAGTAGAGTTAAACTGGAAATTCAAAATTAATATTAAATATCGAATTATATTATAAAATTAGAGATTGACAATGTAAGGAATTATACAATTTGATTACCAGTATTGACACTGCCAATCGGATCAAATTTGTAATGGATTTCCCCGCGTATACTATTTCTCGTTACTATTACAAGATTTTTTTGTAATAATACTACATGAAATGAACAACTGTCCTGATTTCTTGTTACTATTACAAGATTTTTTTGTAATAATACTACATGAAATGAACAACTGTCCTGATTTCTTGTTACTATTACGAGATTTTTATTTCCGTGTTCATGAGTAATAGTACAATTTTTGTTGGATTAATAATTACTTTTATACTATGAGCGTAATTTGTTGTTAATTTATTTTTGTAATAGATGTTTAAATATTTTTGTAATTAAATTTTAACAAACCTGTGTTTTTTTTAATGTCGTTTGTTTATTCTCTCTGAGTTCTAGAGTCCTCCAAAGCTAAGTCTGCAGAACCATAGACCTTTAATTGTCTAAGATAGAGAGATACAGAAATAGACACTAGAAATAGAAAGAGAGTAAGAGCATTGCAGAGTTAGAATTGGAGGACTCCATTTAAGGTGTCTGTTTATCTTATGGTTAGTGGTAGATGGTGGTAGTAACCTATTGTTAGAGTTGTATAGGTCAGCAACTGGAACCGATTGTTTAACGCGCTCCGAGGCACAGAGGCATAGATGGGTGACCACTGGTGGCACATTCTAGGGCTCTAGAATGTGCCACCAGTGGTCACCCATCTCGGTACTGACCTCGCCCAACGTGGCTTAACTTGCACGATGACTTTATGACCATGTTTGCAGCTATTTTATTAGCAGCAAATATTTCTAGGGTGTCATCTATAGGTTATAACAATAATGTTAGGACAAAATATTTTTTTTTACTTATTAAATTTTCGAGAAAAACGACAAAATTGTTTGTTTGAAAATTCTACAAATGAATGATTTATTGCTATTCTAATACTGAAATAAGAAGTATGAATGAAGTTCGCTTCATTCGTAACGACATAGATGAGTTTATGTCACCAAGGCGCAAAATATAGGGGTTTATTTTTCTTAGCATGGAAAATGTTCGTCATTATTTCGTGTAAAGTGGTACAAATGACCAGCTTATACCCCCCCTATACCTTTTTTTTATTATTAATTGGCTACGACAAACAGGCAGGCGGGCCACCTAATGGTAAGTAGTCACCGTCGCCTAGAGATACGTGCAATACCAGGGGTATTGCACGTGTGTTGCCGGCCGTGGAGGGAGAGGACTTTTTAACGTTATTTTTTAAACATCCCATGTCGTAGCGCTGCGGGAAAACGTCGGGTGGAAGAGAGTTCCACATTTTACAGATACGTGGCAGAAACGTTCGTGTAAAACGGGTCGTGGTAGACACCCAAGGCTTTAGAAAGTGCGGGTGAAAATTGAGCCGCCGACGAGTGGTGTGATTCAAGAAAGTAGACGACGGCACCAAGTCAAATAGTTCTGGAGAGCTTGAGTTGTTTAAATATTATACGAGTTATATTCCATATGAAAGAAAATTATTTGCCAATTTTGTAAAACTCATGCTAGAGATGATTATTTGTATAATAGTCTAATACAGATTGAATTAATAAATGAAACATTAGGATATTTCTTTGGAAAAATTAATAACGGTAATGCGAACAAGCGAATTACATACATAGAAGGGAGTTCCACATTTTACAGGTGCGGACCTTATATATTATGCTTGCAAAATTAAGATAAATCATTGTAGGTACATACAAATGATCCTTATATATAATAAACATGCATATGCAATCAATCAATCAATCAAAGTTGCAACAGTAATTACATTACAATACCTACATATTATGATTAATAATAATACCCAAGGCAGTAATATAGAGATTAATGATCAATAAATAAGCCAATTAATACCAGATTTAAACATGGTTCAAAGGTTATCATCTTGGTTATCATCATCAGAGTACAGACAAGAAAACAATTTGTCCTGATGTGAAGCCAATGTTGTAGGTTTCGGGAAATACAGACGCCGGCAGGCTGTTCCGTTCCTTAGCCGGTCGCATAATGAACGAAGAATCAAATCGCTTCGTACGAGCAGATGGAATATCAACAACATAAGGATGGAACCCCTCCCCGCGGCTGGTAGTCGGAAGGCGGAATGGAGATGCTGGAATTAGGTCGTGCAATTCCGATGCGCACTCTCCGAAATGTATCCTATAAAATACCGATAGACAGGCAACCCTGCGCCGATGTTCCAGAATTTGCAGGTGTTATCAGGACCGTGGCATTGCCGCACGCTGATGTGAGGGGAGGAACTCTTAGGTGTAGCATTAAACCCAAGACAAAATACTAATGGAGCATCGCGGTATGTTTGAGTAGTAGATCCTAATGTGAAGAATCGCCTGGGGTGGTACCACCCTCTTATCTATTTCTGCCGTGAAGCAGAAATGCTTGCATTTCTGTTTCGGTTTGAAGGGTAAGAGAGCCAGCGTAATTACCGGTACAAGAGGCACTCCATCCCCAAGGTTTGCAAACAGTGTGGTGAGATGTCTATGGGCGACGGTGACCACTTCCCATCAAGTGGCCCGTTTGCTCGTCTGCTCTCCTTTTTTAATAAGAAAATATATATTAGTTTAACTAATTGAACTATCGATTTCGTTTCTGAATATAGTAACTTAATTATACTACAAATGGAACTCCAATAAAACTCCTCCAAAATGGTGGGGAAGCGCGTTCATCCCCCGTAGTGTCATGGGAGATTTTTCTCTCCCGTTGCGTTACCGGTAGTGCAATGTGAAAAATAGCATCTCCCGTGATTGTATCCCGATGCCGGTAGCGGTAGTATTAGAGGTAATTTTTCTCCCATGGCACTATATACGGGATATCTTCTGGTAACGCTACGCAGTTAGTGCTTACACGATTACTTTGTATGTATCTAGGCTATGAGCCCCTTATAGGATCATTGACACTGTATTAAATAGGTACAGAATCTTATATAATCTTTGACACTGTATTAGATAAATATCATGAATGAACGAACGCCCGGAGATTATTTTTTCTTTCATCCAAGGTAATCACAGTTAATTTTGAAGATAAACATAATGACGGAGTTTTACTTGCTGACTGTACTATTCGATCTTGAATTTCTCGCTTAGCTCTGCAGGATAAATTTAGTGTTATCAAATCAGCAGTACAGTGATTATAGCATTGGAATAATGTGTCAAAGAGCAATATTGTCTATTCTAATAGTAATACTTCATAATGTGAATTGTAAGGTAGGTACATGAAATACTACAGTAGGTTGTAGACTACATGTAGACCTTTTAACACCCTTTTGAATTGTATCCGGTGCCAACTAAAGCTGTTTAACTAATCCTACCTACCCTTTCGGTTCTGATAACATAATAATAAGACATAATAGTTATAAATATTTTGTGGGCTCATCTATTCCGTAAGCCGAAAGTAACCACCTGTCAATTTTGTCATCACCTTGAGAGACAGTGATATGATCGTGGCAGGTGACCGTTGTCTCCCTTAATAGACGCGATCACCCAATCCACTTACCTTCAACCCAATATCCCAAATAAAATAACTTATCCCTTAGTTCACAACTAGTTCATGCAACTAGCGAGAACTGTCTTTGAATGCATTCTTCTGGGTCTTTGAATGCATTCTTCTGGACGTGTTCAGAGTCAGGCCCCGGTAGATGCACTCCATCCCACAATTTTATAGTAAATACTCTATCAAGGCCTCTACGTGTTGGACCCATATCCCCACGCCAGCTTTTCAAAGGACCAGGCCCCTTAGGGCCCGTGAACCCTGAAAAGAGTTACGATAGAATAAGACCCAATTTTAGAGTCGTATGGTACTGCATTTGTTAACACCAAATGACAAAACTTTCAGTAAAAACATGTGAATAATTGGGGTAGCGTAGTTTTGGAGTGGAGACCGCGTTACAAGAAAGCGCAGTATGGGACGCCCCCATCCCGGTGGACTAATCTGAAGAAGATTGCTGGCGATGGCTGGATAAAAGAGGCGGAGGACCGAGTGATGTAGCGCGTCCTGGGAGAGGCCTATGTCCAGCGGTGGAAAGATACGGGCTGGTAGATAGATAGATCGACATCCATCTATTCACACCTATGTATATAGATTCATAGTCGAATTAAGACATTTAAATATGCCCTTTAAACGACCTTACGGCTTAAGGCATGATCAACCATATGAGACCAGTAAAAATTGATGAATTACATGTGCAACACTTAATTATTCAAAGTTACAGGCAACATCCGAAATCAACACAGAAATACAAACATACAACAAATACATAAACGCGTCAGTGGAGCTGGAAAAGCAGGACAAGATGTTGATAAACATCTGGATGGAGCAGCTGCAGGTGAAGCAGGTCAATATCACGAGCAGCTACAGGCTGCAGATGACTAGGCATAAGGAGCATAGCTTCAAGAGGAAACTCAATCAGAAGGTAAATATAGCGATATAATCCAACATTCTGTTAGCTATATTAGCATCTGCTTCTGTACCTAAGCAGACATATACGACAGGAACTTTCCGAATAGTATTAAGAATATAACTTTAGTGTTGATAGAGATCAACACGATTCTACCCCAATGTTCCTTTCTTAATACGGATGATGCCGATATAACAAGTAAAACGGCGAAGACGAAGAGGGTATTAAAGTGTCTTGATATAAAACTTCTTGCAGTAGTACCTTCTTTGGCAAGATTGTTTTTTCAGAGGAATATTAAAGGTCCTGTTTGTTATCTATGTATTTTATTTGAATCAATTTTCAGTGGCGCGATTGCATCGAGATTTATAAGAATGAAATCAATAAATCTGAGAGAAAGTATTACCACAAAGAAGGTGAATGTCTCAAGACTGCCGCGTCAGCAGACAACGAGAAGAAACTTGCTGTTCATCAAATTGAGAGAGAGGTAGGTAATCATAAAGTTTCAAAACAAAATACACTCAATCGAACAAAGGCTCATACCGCCAATGACCTTGAGGATTTTGAGGTCACTGTATTTTTATTTCCTCGCACTTTTTTCGATTATGAATTGTAAAGTTGTACTTATCTATTGCTGTGAGGAGCTTTTTAGCTGTTTAAAGAAAGTATGTGCAAAATTTAGACCAAACTGTTTAACCAATGCGTTCTGCCCTCCATGACTTACGGAGCCGAAACATGGACGCTCACAAAAGAAGCTGTGCACAAAATAAGGGTCGCACAAAGGGCAATGGAGCGTGCCATGTTAGGCATCACCCTAATGGACAAGTTCCGCAACACAGCGATCCGACAACGAACTAAAGTCCTAGACGTGGGAAACCGAGTTGCGACGCTAAAGTGGCGATGGGCGGGACAGTTGGTGGACCAGAGCTCTCACTGAGTGGTGGCCAAGGTCGGGGAAAAGAGGAGTAGGTCGTCGCAGCTAGATGGGCGGATGACATCACCAAAGTCGCATCGAAGACCTGGATGCGACTAGAATAGGATCGTATAGGATGGCACAAAAGAGAGGACGCTTATACCCTGCAGTAGGATGACATGGGCTGTTGATGATGTGCAAAATATTAACTTATAGGATCAAGCCGTGTCGTTGCTAGAGCTTGACAAAAAAACCTTTAATTGGCGACTGTAGGCTCCTTGATTGTAATGTTTGCTGTAAATAGGAAAAACTGTGACGACTGAGTACGAGAAAAAATATATAGATGACCCGAATCTAAAGTAGTGTATTCTGTGAATAGCTATATTAAAAGTGATGTAAATCTAGATATGTCACTAAGTTCTCTAATTAATGTTGCTAAATTCTAGATTCGTAAATGGAAAAAAAGCTACAGATACTTACAAAGTTTATGTCACAGAAACCATCCTGATAATGAAGAAGATGCTGGAGTTTGCTTAGTTAAATACGTAAGTAAAACCGGGGGTAACACTTTTAAAAGAGAACCTTTTAACAAAGATTAAGGAATAATTACGAAATTAAAACATAGTCGGATA
Organism: Hofmannophila pseudospretella; assembly: GCA_947369225.1. Classification (NCBI taxonomy): domain Eukaryota; kingdom Metazoa; phylum Arthropoda; class Insecta; order Lepidoptera; family Oecophoridae; genus Hofmannophila; species Hofmannophila pseudospretella. The sequence continues at coordinate 1,223,842 of OX376321.1, read as the reverse complement.
GTACTTAATAAGGAAGATCAAACGACTGAATTCGAAAATATAGATAGTAAATTCAGGATTTTTATTGATTTGCACTATTACTTACTCCGCTGGCGCAGCGACCCGAAGTGGATCTTGGCCTCCGATATCAAAGTGCGCCATCGCTCGCTCTCCTCCTGCACAGTCTCGAGCCAGTCAGGCGCCCGGAGCTCACGCAGATCTTTCTCCACTTCATCGCGCCAGCGGTATCTGGGACGTCCGACCGGACGTCGTCCGTTACGCTCGTTTAACTGCCCGATCTTCCCCCATCCTACGGATGTGTCCGAGCCATCGGAGTCGAACCACTTTCGTTTCTCCTATAATGTTCGGCTCGTTCACCATCTCTTCAATCTGCCTATTCTTTCTCATCCTCCACTCCCCGTCTATTGCACTATTGTGTTTCAATAATTAAGTCATGAGTTCCGTTTCCAGATGCAGAAAGACAACTACAATCTAGCGATCCAAAGACTGCTCATCCTAAAGCTAGAGTCGATGGGAGAACTCTACCAGACGATAGCCACGTCTATAAACAACTTGGAACATTGTCTGCAAACAGGACTCTCTGGATATCTCGAGAATGTGAGAATAGTGATGGTTATACTGAATAGATGTTATGCAGGAACTAAGAGTAATTATTAATGTACTTAATTTTACAAGAGTACGCAGTTCAATTTAAAATAGATAGAGCAGAATAGATCAAATTAAAGAGTGCATAGGTGCTTTTAAATGTCATTTTATTTTCATTGTTAAATAATACTTTAAGGTATAAAAATAGAATAATTAAATATTTACAGTTTGGCTATTAAATTACTTAAGTATTATTTTACTCTGATTTACATCTACTGAAACCTATTTCATGAATACAAACTATCATACTACTATAAATAGTATACTGAAATATACAATAATTCTTTTGTACATCATTTTAAATTTACATTACAGTTATGGCAATGGAAATGGTAATATAGAATTTAAATATTAGAAAGATTCAATAAATTAACAGAATATATCTTTACAAATACAGATCACAAGAGTATTACATGAACTTTTAGTGATTTTAAATAAGATGTGATGACACAACGTCTTTCGATCATGACTCATCATCATGATCATGATCATGTATGATCGCGCCGACAACGGTCCCCACGAACACCTGACGCACGGTACCCGCTCCTGCGCGAGTTAGTACGCCCGCAGTCACCCCGTGGCGACAGGGTGGAGCGACGTGACGGCGCGCGGTGAGCGCAGCGTTCAGGCCTCGTGCATCCTTCCGCTCAATTAAATTAATTTAGCTAACCTTAAGCCCGTTTAAATTTAACGGCACCAAACACCGGGGATGTAGTGACACCCCGAGCTTCTGTCCGGGCACGAAGTTCGCCTCCAGGCCCGCACCCACTCCCCCCAGCCAGGGTACGAGTGGACGACCCGTTTGATTGATTGGATCATGACGTCTTTACTTTACAGTTATCTCAAATAAATATATTTCTATAATACATGGCTAAGATGATTTGAGATTCAAAACTAATTAATAAGTAAAGCATAATCTCTATTTGATAGGTACGAATTTCATGAAAACGCCTAAAATTCTCCTAAAAGCAAACGTGTCTCTAACTTAACAAAATCTCGATAAACTTACACAAATGGACGTTGTCGATGTAATATTTATTGGCAGTCAAAATTAAAATGGTAACAAACAATATTAATTTATAAAAAAGCAGTCTTATTAGCTTTATCAGATTACATTCAAAACAATCATAACATTCATAATACATCGCCAACATGCATCACTAATAGGAATGTATTTACATAACACAATGATGTATAACTAGATACTGCTGTTGATGTCTTGCAACCTGAAACAATTTAAATCAATGTAACTAAATATTATATACTCAATTAACAAGATAAAATTAATACTTAATGAAATTGTCACACTCACTCATAATATACTAGATTATGTAAGAGTGAAGGTGAACTTGTAATTTGGCAGTTCAAGACAGGCATAATAGCGTCTCTTGGTAACGGAGACAATGATCCATTTCCTGAACCAGGAGAGTAAGTAACTTAGTTTTAAAGAAGAACGAAGGACTTTTCGTTTTAACAGATAATAAATAAGTGAAGAAAGCATATAAAATAATGAATGACCTTACCATCATCATCAGAGCTGTCCTAATCCTGCCTGGGGTCGCGGAGGCGGTTCTGGTGTGTCTGGTGATGGTGGCTTAAACGTACTGCCCTGAAATTAAAATGTTTTAAATTACTGATACACTCCTAATTGATAATATACTTAAAATAGATTTGTTTGAAAATCCAATATAACTATACTATTAAAAAGTAAAGATAAACTGAGAGAAAACAAATTATAGATATGGCTTCCCTTAAATCAAAAGTGATGGTGTGTGAATGTATACTGGTGAAGTTGGGCGTCGCTAAACTCTGTAGAATTGTGGCGAAGGCGTTATGAGGTCGGCGGGAAAGGTGTGGATGATATCTAGAAATATCATGTCAATGGTCATGCTGATGTGAGCTATATAGTATAGGCCTAACAAACAGACCATAAGAGAAAGATAATTTATTCTTTAAGTTAAAAGCTGAAAAGATGACACTAGATAAGCTGACCTATCTTAAGATATAACCTACCTGGAACCCAAGAGCAGCTTCCAACGGTGTGGGCGATTCACCGCCCAAAGTGGCGTAGTCGCCAAATCGCTCGGTCGTTCGATTTCCTTGTATCGTCGCATACGTGTTGTCAGTCTGAAATATAACACTGTCTAAGAAGAAGAATGTCATCCACATATATAACTACAAAATTCTTAAAGAACTCTCGAAAGGTACGGATTACACGGTTGAAATAATTGCGATTAAAGCACAAACAGACAGACACGACGAAACTTTATGTTGACCACGGAAGTTTACGGAAATTTAAAAAGCCTGAATAGAAAGTATATTTCTGAACATCCACAAACCTGTGGCTGCTCTAAATTGCTGTGCTCATTTTGGTCTCCGAAGACATTCATAGTGAGCTCCTGCTCCTCATAAGGCCTGAGTTTTGTCTCCAGCCAAAGAGGGTTCTCCGTCGTACTCAGCTCTTCTAAGATCCTGCGCCGAGCAAGACTATCGCCTTTACTGGACTGCAAGGATGGTGGAGGGATGACCCTGAAAAGATAAAGTTAAGTCTATAGACTATTTCTTCTATAGAAGAAATTATTGGGAATCCAAAAGAGATTGACAAGTGATTAACTGGCCATTGAAATCATTTTCTTTGGTGAAATTGAATGAAAAAGAAAAAAAATAACAAAATAGACGGTACAATGCTCGAATAGTAAAGTCATTTAAGTACTCACCAATGCTTCAAACATGCGCAGACGACTATAAACGTGACTATACCGGTAAATAGCACTATGAGCAGTGCTATTAAAGCAGCTAATGCTGGATCAAAAGCATCTGGGGCTGAAAAGAAAACAAATAAAAAACTTTGTTAGTATTGTCTCGTGTCTAGGTAAATAAGAATAGTCAAAGAATGTTTACCTTTTGAAGTGGCACTAGCTGCAATAAGAGTTTCCACACCAAACTCCTGATATACATCCTTCAGCTCGTCGTACTTAGAGTCAATTGTTTCCAAGACTTTCTCAACTGGAAGTACTTGGTAAGTGGTTGGGTCTACAGCATGGAGGTGAATCTCGCACCTAAGGAACAATGAAAACTTAAATTAGCAACAATTTAAAAGAAAAGAAAAACACTTTATTGAAAGAAAAAATTTAATACATATTTAGTTCACTCCATAATACTATTGGCAATAGGCACCTGGCTCAGTGATGCTTGAGTGAATACACTTGCGTGTAAACACACACCGCTGATTTTCAGCCAGTCCTAGAAGATTATTTTTGTTCAAAACAACAAGGATTTTGTGTGCGTTCCAAAACCAGTTGAAACTATGCACGTTGACAGCTGTACACGTTCCAGATTGCTTGTGTCAAATTATAGTCTGATAAATTTTCAGCTGTTAACGCGGCAATGGAACATGGATAGTGAATTATTTCAACTGGTTTTGGAAAGCTGGTCTTAAAAATTCATCGACGTAGTAAGTGACGACAATGTTATAGCAATGTTAAGTTAACAGAGTTATATGATAGAAGTGCCGGCGATAGAAGGGCGAAGAAAACAGAAGAGTAGCGTAGTCTAGAAGAAACCTTAGCCTGATTCAACAGCGTATGTAGTACTCGCATGTCAACGGAAAGATTAGGTCTATGTAGAGTGTATGTGTGAGCGGACAACTGACTCGAGACTGCGCAGGAGAGAGAGCAATGGCGCTCTTCAGTATCGGAGGTCAAGATCCACTTCGGGTCGCTGCGCCAGCGGAGTAAGTAATTGTGTTAGAGGTTCCTTACCAGTCATCATATCGACGGTCAGCCTGCACGTGGGGCACTCTCCTACCCGGGACCAGTAGAGCTTGTCCAGCGTTGGCCAACCGAGACAGAACAGGCACAGGAGCTGCACAACTCCGAGACACCACCATCCGAATGAGAGCTGAACGGTCTATGATCCAAATCTGGAATAATGAAAGATTTTGAATTAACTAGTTCAACTTTCATTGATATAGGAAGGAGAATAATTTCATTGATTTATCTATAGATAAATCTACATTAAAAATTTAAGAAACCCCCGACGTTCTATTGTGGAGATCCTCTTACGGTCTTCATCAGATCCTCAAGGTTTCATATGTGGGAAGGTCACCATAGTCATAAACATTTGAGCTCAAAATAGAATCTCCTAACTGTTACCGTTCCAGAGATCCCATCATACTCCAACATCCCAAGATACTCCAAGATCTTAGAACCACTGATTCAATTTTTATCTGACTGACATGGCCAAGAACATTCAGCATATTAGACCTGTGGCACCTGAAGGCGGAGAAACCTCGCCCTACGCGGAGCTCGGCATGGCAATCCTAAAATGCTATATTTCATTTATTTTTGTGACCGCAATCTTTAATTTCTTTTTTCTCTTGAAATGTCTCAAGATTCCCTACGACTTTAGTTCGAGAAGACCCCATCTAACTATTATAGTTTCGGCGGCGGGCATCAGCAGAAGATTATCAAATCTTCAAATTCTTCAAATTTCATATAGCGAAACTGAAGTCCAGTATTATAGTCTTTTTCCTGGTCTCCTTTCTCTCGGAATTCTATATTAAATTTTAAAAACCGGGTCCTATTCAGATCATCCGTTGTTAACTTATGATGCCACAGATATAACAAATACAAACAGACAAACGTGTCAAACTTATAACGCCATCACGCGCTCAATCGGTCGGGCATTAAAAACAGCTAAAAAAAATAACTTCATAACACATCGCTAGGTTGGTATCAATCTTGTTCGCATTGATCAATCCTGGAGAATTTTCTTTGAACAATAAACATACTTAATATCATCAAGGAGGTAAGTTTCACTTACATAAACTTGTGCCTTGGCCTGCCTGTGAGGTGGTGCAATTTCTTGAGCAATGATGTCCAAAACAAAACGGTCCTGATTATATTCTGCCATATAGTGTGCTGTCATTAGAACTCCTGTAAAATTAAAGGGATCATAAAGCAACTAAAGTAGAAAATACTCAGAAATTAGATACACTCGTAGAGACAGTACATAACTCTAAATTAAACATTAAGAAATCCCCGATGTACCATTGTAGAGATACCCTTACTTTTTCCTGGTCATCACCAGATCCTCAAGGTTTCGGATGTCGAAAACGCATTTGACATTAGAACATTAGAGCTCAAATTCGAACCATCAAGATCTTGGAAACCAATTTTTATCAGATCTAGCTACGAACACTCGACAAAATTCTCCATTATTTTTTTAAAAATCGGGTCTAAATCGGATCATCCGTTGTCAAGTTATGATGCCACAGACAAACACATAAACATACACACAGACAAACGTATCAAACTTATAACACGCCCTCCCTCGATCGGTCGGGTTAATAAAGAACCACCAAAAGGAAACAAAACATGAAGATGGGCAGAAATCGAGTCTTGAGAAAGACGTACCATCTTGGGTGATATTGAAAGGAGACGGTACAACGCTTCCACTGGACTGTGCAGCTCCAAACTTATAGAGATGTGAAGCAGCAACCATGTACACTAAAGTGCCGTTCTCTTCAAGATCAGGATCTTCAGCCACTACTGATATTATTGGTTCGTTGACTCTGGCTGTGTATTTTATACCTGTGAATCATCAAAAAATATTTTAAACATCTAAAACTTCAGGTGATTTTTGTATTATACCCACTTTGATACGCTTGGGTTAGCTGTAAATATGAAATGTTCTAAGAAGTTATTCAGCTTATAATTATATCTCTAAATTCTTGTGATATGACTAACTTTGAAGAAACATTTAACTTAAAGTCAATTTGTATTCCTCACCAGCGTAATATATCTTATGCTGAAACTTTGGTTCGTTGTCATTTTCATCCAAAACCCTGACAATGACCGTGGTGATGTCATTCTGACCATCAGTTCCATTGTCAATGGAGTTGAGCAATGCCGCGGCTTTCTCTAGTATAGGGCTGTTGCTTGCGTATATCGTGAAAGTGTATTCGGCTTGTTTTTCTCTGAAATTAAATTAAGTATATTTTAAGAGACCCCCAAAAATTAGGGCAATATTTAATTTGAAAGGGCAAAAGACATAATGAGACGACATTTTACAGAAACATCAATAAGTAGATTTAGGTTAGGTTATGAGTTATGAACAAAAATGAGAGCGGGAGGTCCGGGTTCGAAACAGTGCAGTGCCAACCATGAGTTTTTCGTATTTTTCGAAGACTTACGTACATTTACCGACGGCTCTAATGGTGAAGGAAAACATCGTGAGTAAACCTACACACTGAGATAACCAGTGTGTAAAATGGGGTAGGAACAAAAGATCCTCGAGGGTCGAAGTGCCGCTGGGGTTATTCCCGGCCCCCTATCATAAGATAAGATATGAACAAAAATAATAAGTGAGAAATGTTATTATTACCTATCAAAACTAATGTTAGCCTTGATAACGCCGGAAGTCTTACTGAGTGTGAAGGCTCGTTCCTGATTTCCTTCCAGAATGTGGTAATATACCTGTCCGTTCTCACCGGCATCCTTGTCAATGGCCTTCACTGAACCTAATAAAGGATTGGTAATGTTATTGATATTTATGGTAAGGTCTAAAATTCTTGATCTAATAATAACATCAGCAATTTTTGCAATAATAGTCTGGTAGATGATCTTAGTCAATTTACCGCTGCAGACAGAGTCGAGTTGCCCATTATATATAATTTTTTTTCGATACGGACTACACTGTTGGCCATAGACAGCCTTTACAGTTTCACCGGGCTTTTGGGGCGAGCGCTGAAGGCGCTCAGTCAGAAGGGGGAGCAATAGGCGCCCATGGGGCACGGACCTCAACTTAGACCACTGCTTACAGAATGCAGAGTCGGAGAGAATCGGCCAGAAACGTGCCGATAGGGAGTAAAGTACCAGCTAGAAGGATCATTAGGGGGATCTCTGCCCTCACCGGCGAGGACGGTATTTCCGTGAGGTGTTACTTGGCCTGCGATAGCCACCGTAATCGGGTCGTCCGGTTCACCAAACACGTGCTTGGAAGACGACGTCTGGTCGCAGCGTTAGGTTCGGGGTCGTCCGGCACTTACGATCAACGTGTTGGGATGAGAGGATGCAGTGTCGAAGCAGTTCGACATTTATAAAAGCAGTGTTCTTACCTATAATAATTTCCGGAGCCAAATTCTCTCGTACATTAAACTGATAGTGGTCCTGTTGGAAGTGAGGTGTGTTGTCGTCTTCGTCAGCTAGAACTACCGTAAGGAGTCGCAGGCTCTCATGGGATGGGTTCCCATTGTCCACTGCTGCTATTACCAACTGTAAAACAATTATATGGTACATCTATTTTCACCATAATGATATGTGACCTTATTAATATCATGTGTATTTTGGATCCGTCCCCTTTCTAATCATATTATAACAAGATCAATTTAAAGAAACTTCTTTATTTACCTGATATTCCGCCTTATGTTCCCTATCCAAGAAAGTCTTGGTCCTCAGTTCGCCTGTATCCTTATCAAGACTGAATTCTTGGGTTTCAGCGACGTTCTGGTTATCAACTTTCAAGTAATATAAGACTCTTCCGTTTTCTCCTGTATCGTCATCTGTTGCTTTGAATGTCGTTATTAGATAGTCCGCTTGTGCTGCATTCTGAAAGTAATGTGTTGCATTCGTTAAGGAATTTTTGTTCTGTTTTTCTTGGTCACGTCACCATTTTGTAATAATCCTACTCTAGTAGCCGTAGTGGAAGCTACCAATTAACTTGTTCAAATAATTTTCTTATTATTCTTACAACATAAATGCGAACAAATGTTATTATCAAAAAGATCCTCATATAACTTAGAAGGTTAGAAGATTATTTACCTCAGGAATCTCCAACTGCCTCAACTCAGGCGGTGGAGCCACGAACACAGGGCTATGTCCGTTAACACTTTGTACACTGATGTCCACTCTCGCGGTGTCTATATGCGGTCCGCCTCCGGACTCATCGGTAGCTGTTACAGTGAGGTGATAGGTCGTGTTGCCAGTGACATTCTTAGCAGGGTAGATTATACCATTGTTTGGATCTACTGTGAAGACTCCTAGAAAACAAGAAATGTTGTGAAAAATTAACATGGTATTGGGACTGAAAGATTTAACAATATTAATAACAGGAAAAGTAATAGAGATATCCTTACCAGGTTCACTCTGTTCCACAATGCGGTATTCCACTTTCCCATTGAGCCCTTCATCCTTGTCTTCAGCCAGAACTTGGAGTATAGCAGCTGGTGGATTCAACTGGAGATTCTCAACTATAGTGCTGATGTAAAGATTTTGACTAAATGCTGGAGGGTTGTCGTTGATATCCTGAACTTTTATGTGTAACTGAAAATTATCAATAAAAAAAATAGAACCTGATAATATTTTGAGGGGTCCAACTTATATTATGTGGATAAAAAATAATATTTACGTACCGGTACACTAGTAGACTTCCTAATTTGTGGGGGAGCATTATCACTAGCTATAGCTCTCAACCAGATATCGCTAACAATTTCTCTATCGATGTTTCCACCAGGAGCAACTGTGACCACACCAGTGATGGGGTCGATGGTGAACATTGCTGACAATTCGCCGGAGAGACTGTAGCGTACCTCACCGTATTCACCTAGGAAATAAAAGTTTGATATAATTCAGATTCTGATAGTATCAATAAGGACTTTACGTTACATTTAAATCTACTGTTTTATCACAGCCTAATATTTCCCCTCGGGGAATTCATATAAAATATTTAGCCTATCTTTTTGGTTTACCTTCATCCTTATCCACAGCAGTAACTACCACCACCCTAGTGCCAGGTTCAGCGTGTTCGGCAACAGTAGCATCATATGCCATAGCCGCGAATACTGGTTCCTCATCATTAGCGTTCATTACTTCTACCACCACTGATGCTGATGATGACAGCTGCGGTACCCCGGAGTCAAAAGCGACAAGTGTGAAGTTGATGTAGTGAACTTTTTCGTAATTGATCCGTTGGGTTGATTTGACTACTCCTGCAGTAAATTGTGATAATTAGAATTCGAATTATCTTGAATGTAAGATTGAACACATAAAATACAATGTTTTACTTATTTTGAAATACAATGGAATAAAATATTAACACAGAATAATTATAACAATAATACCCACAGATTTTCTTCCCTGTTTCTTTAATACCCACATATAATTTAAAGATATTTCAAGGCACTTTTGTTCGTCATTATCAATGTTATAAATTGTGGGTGTACCCACAAGGCGCATTCCTAGCCCATTGCTATTAATCTTCTATAGGTTTTTCGTATTTCTCGAAGACTTACGTACATTTACCGACAGCTCTGACGGTGAAGGAAAATATCGTGAGGAAACCTGCACACTGAGATGACCAGTGTGTAAAATGGGGTAGGCACAAAAGATCCTCAAGGGTCGAAGTGCCGCTGGGTTATTCCCGGCCCCCCTATCATAAGATAAGATAAGTTTAATTTTACCTGTAACATTATCAATCTGAAAGTATGCGTTAGGTGGCTGTATGACTATAGCAGCTATGGGAGTTTCCTTATCTGTAGCGGTGAAGGTGTTCAGTATAGTTCCGATTGGCTGCTCCTCAATCATATGCTCGAAATATGAAGGTTGAATGAATACTGGTGCATGGCGGTTCACATCTACTATTGTTATTATCAGTTCACCTGTTGAAGGGAAATGTATTTCAATATCATGTTACTTTTCTGTATTTTATGTGAAACTTCTGTCATGCAATTTAAAGTCTGTAGTTGTAACATTATTTCTTACCATCCGCTTGTTGCAATGTAGGCGCAGACGCATCTATCACCGTGACTGGTAGAGTTAGTACTGCGGCTCTGCTGCGATCAAGTTTTTGTGTGACTGCAACACTGCCGTTCGGTAGTATTGTGAACCATGTACCAAATATTCCTTCGTTTGATACCTAAATTAAAAATATAATTGTAAGTAATTGTACTTGTAGTGACTAACGATTAAGATAAATCTAACAGAAAAATGTACATCGTATGTTAATATCTTACCTCTTTTCCATTCTTATCAACAGCCTTGATCATCTTCTCACCAGAAATATCATACACCAACTGTTCATTGTCAGTTATGTCGGGATCCACGGCAATTAGATTGTGTATTATTGTGCCAAGTTCTGCATCTGCTGACACTTCTGCTCTTTGTATGATTGGTGTGAAGAAAGGCTTCTTATCATTAACGTTAATGACGTGGACTGTCAGTTCTGTCGTGCCGGTTAAACTTGGCATGCCTGAAATCACATTTGTTCTTAATAAACATTAGGATCATTAAATTCTAGATGGAATACATAATTCTCTAAATAAATTGATTGCAACAATTATTAATATAGTCTAATAACTTACCAAGATCAGTAGCAATAACCTGTATTCTATACGTATTTTTCTTATCATAATCGAGTTGTGAAAACACTGTGACAATTCCAGTGACATTGTCAATAGCAAATGAATCGTATGCTCCTTTCTGTATGGAATATTTTATTTCGGAGTTTATCCCGCTGTCCATGTCAGTAGCTCTCACGGCTGCTACTTGTGTTCCTGTGGAATAATTGATAATAGTAGTTAATAAAGGAATGATTTTGCAGCTTCATCATTATTAGTCCTGTTTGAAGATGTGTTCGGAAAATATTGTTTTATATTTAATCTGTTAAGTGCTTTGTTTCTGTTTGTGTTTGTAACTTGTACATATACTACCTGTAATTTTAGATCTTATAGATATGTATACATTGCCTTTCGTACCAAGAGGAGCATCTTCAGAAATACTGGCATCATATTTATCTGGATCGAATATAGGTGCATGATTGTTGACATCTCGAACTGTGATCTCAACTTTGCATGTCGCGTTCTGAACTCCGTCTGTTGCCTGGAAGTCGAAATAAACAGGATCGTTAAATGTAATATTGATTTTAATATAAAGGTTTGGTATAATTTGAATTATTTTCTTTATAAGTAAGTATTTGATGAGATTTCTTACCAAAATAGTAAGTAATATTTTATTGCTGTCTGTGGCATTTACTCCTCCTGTTTCAGGTCTGACCGAAATCCTGCCGGTAAGAGGGTCGATCCAGAATGGATGATACTCTGGGCCAATGATTGAGTAGCGTATTTCTGACGAAGCGTCTATATCCCGGGCTTGAACCTGGAAATATATTCATAAATACGAGTATTTAAAATTAAATATGGCTGCTAAAATTGTAGTTGCTACTTTTGAAAAATATTTTTGAGCAGTATTAAAGGCCTTTGATTCTATATTTCGAATCTTCCACTTAAGTTCCAAGACTACTTGTGACATAAACGTGCATTACGTGTCTTCTTCTTGTCGGCCTTCGCAAGAAAAGTTGCCACATGATCTCTACTTATTAAAAAACCAGCAACGTTGATTACCTGTAATTCTGGTTCAAATTTGACAGCGTCTTCATCAATGGAAGCTTTGTAAACTGAAGTGCTGAATACAGGAGGGTTGTCATTGGAGTCTGTTAGAGATATCTGCAGGGACACCACCGAACTTTGTCCAGATCCATCGTCGTCTATTGCCTGATAAAGCAAAATAAAAACGTACACACCTAGTCGGTCCTTAAATAGTGTCGTAGGCACATAATTTCAAAATTCCAACTCGATGCCAACATTTTCAAATAAAACATTTTGAAAATGTATCTAGTAGTTTTGATTTTATTATCTGTTATACTTGTGACAGAATTTAAGGACCCTCTAGGTATAGACACTCTACATAAATAGCTTCCGAAATTCCTTTTGTATCTTATGCCTTCCCAATTGGTATCACTGACTTGACCAAGAGTTGGCTTGTTAGCATTTATCAGATTATCGTGTTCTGAATTTTTAAGAATAATAATAAAGTACGTAATTGTGTGTAATTAGTCATAAGTTTTCTCGGTTATGATGTTAGTATTCATACCTTGTATTGTAAGAAGTAATCCTTCCTAGTTTCAAAGTCCAGACAGGGAGGTAGCCCCGGCGTTGGACATGGAGCCACCGTGATGACTCCAGTCCTGTTGTCAACTCTGAATAGCTCTGCTCCATTGCCTGATAACTGGTATACTATGCCTTCTGTACCAAACCTGAAAATGACGTAAATCAGCACTTAAATCAAATCTAATACAGCATCAACGCTTGGAACCTATAAGCTTCAAACGACTTGACTTCATGCATGATAGTACTATATTACGAGTACCTACCATAGATCGAAGGTCAATAGAATTTTAGAAACCTATGGCCCTTTATCGCTTCAGCATTCGATACAGTAATTCTTCTCTATCCATGATTAACTTCCATGATTAACTTCGTGATATCTCTCACTTAGAAACTACCTACTCCTTTAGCTGTGATAATTATTCCGCTGCCGCTACCATCAGGAGAGCCATTGTAACTATAATCAATAATACTTAGATGGTACTAGTACAGTAGCGTTGTAGCTGGATACATGAAGACTCGAACAAACACATACAAATGTACACACCCCTTTCACTCTCTTCTACACAAACACGCTCACACACATTTCCAATAAACACATCCATATACACACACACCAAAACTTATTTCTCCCTATAAACATTATTTTAAAATAGGAAATCTTTAATTGGCAGTATGTTTTTTTAATGGACGTTTTGTTTTTAAATTTAAGTGCTGTAGTTAAGTAATAAATAAAAAAATATTCACATTATATCACAGTCAATCGAAACTCTAGCTTACTTTGATAAACTATTCTCTATCTGTACACCGCATTTAAAATTTAAATAAGCTCTAAGTCTGTCTATGTTTGACCGCATACCTGCCAGTATCCCTGTCAGTGGCTCTAACAACAGTGACCCAGGTGCCAGCAGCAGCATTCTCGGCAACAGTAGTGGAATAAGGCTCGTCCGCGAACTGAGGCGCGTTGTCGTTCACGTCGGTCAGAGAAACTGTCACACTGGCTTTGGAGGACAGGCGAGGAGACGTGTGGAGCTCCTCTGCTATCACCTGGAATATGTTGAAAAAACAGAGATGATATCGTGTCTTAGAGTTGACAGATCAATATACGAGTAGAGACAATTAGTTGGAATGGGGAGTTGGACGTAGATAATAAATCGAATATAAAGAAAAACAAAGAAAAAAATATTAAATTGCTAATAACACAGCAAGCAGAATACATAAAATATATAATGAAGATGAAGTATTACAACAAAGTAACTTTCAATATTGATAAATAAGCTCTAACAGTAGATGAAGCAAAACATAGTCAAATTATGATAAATATTTCAGTATATTTGTTTGTAAGAAGAAGAAGATGATAATGCTAGATATCCTAATAAAAAACCTTACCTCTAAAATGAACTTCCTCTGATTAGGATCTTCGTAGTCCAAGCTGGTGTTGAGACGTAAAGTAACCGAGGCGCTGCCCGTTGCCGTGGCTGGTTCCACTACGAAGGCTCCGAACTCGTCAGAGAGACGGAGGCTGAACACAGAGTTTAGTCCCTGAAAGTATTCAAAATATTTAAGTTAAAAGGGAGTGTACAAATATTCGAGATACTGATCAACTGAAAACATTATTCAACGATACTGGCTGCCTTTGACTCAGTGGAGAAACGCGCTAAGCGCCTTATAGGTGACGAATCGCTGGTGGAAGCTAGACTGCAAAGTCTGGAACATCAGCGCAAGGATGCCTGTCTATCGGTATTTTAAAGGATACATTTCGGAGAGTGCGCATCGGAATTGCACGACCTAATTCCAGCATCTCCATTCCGCCTTCGGACTCCCAAACGCGGGGAGGGGTTCCATCCTTATGTTGTTGATATCCCATCTGCTCGTACGAAGCGATTTGCTTCTTTGTTCATTATGCGAACGGCTAAGGAATGGAACAGCCTGCCGGCGTCTGTATTTCACGAAACCTACAACCTTGGGATCTTCAAGGCCAGAGTGAATAGGCATTTACTGGACCCGCATGCTCCATCGTCGACCTCATCGTCGCTTACCAACAGACGAGATCGAGGTCAAATGCGGGTTTAGTAGTAAATAAAAAAAAATTAAAAAAAAACTGACCACATCAGTATCTGTGACCACCATATCCAGATTCGGCAAAGGTGTTCCAATAGGCAAGCTCTCAGGTATCTCCACACTGTACTCCCTTCTGTTGAACCTTGGAGGCTCATCGTTGACGTCTTTGATGGTAACTGTGATGGTCGCCATCGTGGAGGTCAGGTTGGAGATTAGTGGTGCACCGTTTACTAGTTCAGTGGCCTGTAAGATGATGATGGTCAAAATTATTACAAGTAAATGTTTGTCCCTAAATTCCATCCTTCCATATTTCTTAAAAAAATCTTTACTTGTTACAGTAAAAGAAATATAAAATAATAACGACTGGTAATAAGAATAATCATAATTCGTCCAGCATCCAATCTAAGTTAGTCAACTGCAGGATAATCCAATACTAGATACGGTTTATATGCGAAATGTTTTAGAGGTTGGAGAAAACAAATTGCGTTAGCACCGTTAGCATTATACCATGGTATAGGAATAAAATTGGCAAGGGCATTAGCGTAGTCTCCAAAATGAATTAAATTGATCTTCATTACTTACTCTAACGGTAAGGTTAAGTGGCGACGATGGATCATCTAAAGCTTCTCTATCTAAAGGCTTTGCTGTTTTCAGTTCTCCGGTATTCCTGTCTAATACGAAGAAGTCTAAAGGATCTGAAAACGAGATAAAATTTTCTAATCAGCTGGGGAATAAATTACACATGATACTCTCTTCTGTGCCTGACCTAAAGCGCCATGGCTTTTAAATAACGTCCACAATGTATTATTAAACTTACTTGTGATCAGTTCAAGCACCACATTCCTAGGCTGTGCTCGATCAGCATCTCTGGCTTTAACTGTCAATGCTAAGGTGCCCACTGGAGCATCTTCAGATAGGGCAGCACTGAGGGATCCACTGAATACTGGTGGGGAGTTCTGGACATCGATCACTTTGACTTCTACATGAGCTGTTGAATTGAGGGCACCATCCTGAAATGATAAATGTGTAGATTAATGTATGTGTATGGGAGGAGTAGGAAAACTGAAATACTAAAGGTATGATTTTTAAAAAAATCGGGGTCACACATTTCCATGACATCAATTTCATTGTTATTTTAAGTGGTGTATAATTTTTTATCGTTAATTTAGATTTTTTTAGAATGCGTTTCACTTACGGTAGCATATAGCTTAAATTGATAAAATTGCTTCTCATTGTAGTCCAAAGGCCTTTTTAGCACCAATGTTCCTGAGTATTGGTTTGCTGTTGATTGTAAAGGCACCACTTCGAATATTTCACATGCTTCTGGCCACTGAAATCATAATAATCCAGTCAACATACAATTACATTTCCCATAGTTTCACTATGACCATCATAATGAATTGAACTCTCCGGATCTACTCTTTTGTGAAGTGGTAAGATTATTGGCTTTACCTGTTCATTGGGTAAACACCCAACTTCAAGATTGTCACCAATAGAATCTCTGTCTTCCACTTCAATATTCCTTAATATAGTTTTGCCTATTTCTTCATCTTCTGGTACATTTACTTCATAAGGACTCTGAAAATTGAATAATCATAAAAACTTATTTGATATTTAGCTATAATTGTTATCCCACCATGAAATAAATTACTTACATTTTTGAAGATAGGCGAGTTATCATTTTCATCCAGCACTATAATAGTCACAGGCTGGGTTTGGACTAGATTTAGATTTGATTCAGGATTTTGTTCTTCTATTGAGACTTCGAATTTGACTGACCCTTCCACCTGAAAGAAATGGTTTGTTGCTTGATTCTTGTTCTCTTTCCCGTACTTAGTAAAAATATTATCTATCAATCTTACCTCTCTATCTAAAGGTTTAGCTAACGTGACGTCACCAGTAGAAGGATCTACAGTGAACTTGTCTGTGTATTTCAGGCCATATTTAATCTGAAATATTGAGAAACCGATTATAATCATTAATCGTATTTCGTAACAATAAATATTATAGGTTTCATAATTTTTTTCTTATGCTTTCTTCACTCTGTTTCTTTGCTTATCTTATCAATCATATCACTCATTTGCAACACAGTGGCTGCTAGACGTAGAGTTGCAGAGGTCGACAGGAAGCGCGACGAACTGAAAGCGAAACCACGAGCCAACTACCACTACTGTGCGATCCCCAGCGATTCCAGGGATCTTTCGAGGGCGAAATAAACTAAGGGGAACGAGATAATGTCCAGGGCAGGCAATAAATACCAATGAAAAACCAACTTACCGGCGTCTCAGCCCGAGATCACCCGTCTGCGCCGACAATGTCCAAAATTCTGGCAGTTTTTAGAGTCACCGAAGCACCAGCACTGTATCAGCACTGTGAGGAATCCATGGAGGTGATAGATCACTCGCGATGAAGAAATTCGATGATGCCCGCGCAAAACGATGCTGTCTCAAGGGCTGTGTTTCCGAGACTGTGTCAGCGTGTGGCAATCAACGATAAAAACTACCCTCACTGGACATTAATATTTGACAGAACGAAACAAAAAACTAAAGTTAAAACTACCCACAATAACTGTCGCTAATGTAAACAAAACTTATAAACTAGGAATGCGTGGTACGGATTGTACAATTACAACTATGAGAATGGGGTGTTCGATTGCAGCGTATCCTCGCGTATATTGAAGACCAAGAGCGGATATATAAGCCACACAAAGCTCACGAGTGTGAACAATGGGAATGTGACAAAACCATCATCAGTTATCTCTGTGTGCTTCACTAAAACATTAACTTACTGGGAAACCGTCAGGGTCCTCTCCTTTCAGGGTAAAGACGATGGTCCCAACAGGCGTGCTCTCAGATAGAGGCAAGTTGTTCATGTCGTTCAGGAATATTGGCAGCTTGTTCGCGGAGCCTGGAAAACATTTTAAAGATTTTGAATTTTTACCTGTTTCGTCTATGGATTGAGTTTTAATTGTTAGTTGAGAAAGTAGGATATATAATTTTTGGGTCAAATAAGGGAAATGTCAGCTACATCATAATATAATATAATCAATTAATATAAATAGTTAGAGGTCAGACCGATTCTAAAATGTTTACATAGCATTCTTGAGCTCTAGGCATTGATTGTGGCATTGTCGCTTTAATATTAATTTTAAGACTTCTTTCTTCTTTTAAGGAGTCTTAAAATTAATATTAATTAATAATAATATTCATATTAATGGAAAATACACGTCAATAATTTGATGTCAAAAATAAAATAATAAAATCAATGTCATACTATAACTAGGTAAAAATTATATAATATAATTTCAGTCAAACAGCTCCCCGCGAAGTGCCCCCTGGCCGAAAGTACCCAGGATCCTCGCGGCGTTCCCTCGCTGAATGGCGAGGGAAATGCGCTGTACTAAAAAGTGGCCGGCTCGCGTATCACCTCCTCTCTCCTTAATTCGTCTCCCCACAGCGCGAATCAGATCCTTGGCCTCGGAGCCCCATGGTCCCGCGGTTTCAACTGCCAAAGGCACGAAGTCGTTCATATTAATTAATAATAATATTCATATTAATTAATAATAATATTCATATTAATTAATAATAATATTCATATTAATTAATAATAATATTCATATTAATTAATAATAATATTCATATTAATTATTAATAATATTCATATTAATTAATGATAATATTCATATTAATTAATATTCATTTAAAGACTTCTTTAAGGAGTGAATGCTATGTAAACAATTTAGAATCGGTTTGATCTCTAACTATTTCATGAATGTGCGAAAAAATTCAAAGCAGGTGTAGAGGCAAATTATTTGTACCGTGATATCCTCAGATCGTTCACCTCGCTACCTCTATGGAGAAGTGCAGACGAAGACTGAATAACTTCCATTGATGGAATAAGACTTGTCCTAAATATCACCGATATCCTAACCTCACTAATTAACCTCAGCTAAAAGGGGAAGTAGGCGGCAACCATCTTAGAAAATTACGTCATAGAACTTATGCTTAACATTTACGATTCTTTGTAATTTTTTATTGTGACTGCCACAATATATCTGTCTGACCAAAGGTCAGCTGGCAGAGAACGTCGCAAGGCGTTAAGCTCACCTGTACACAAAAGGGTAAAAGTATATCCAGAAATGTTTCTATTTCATGGAACTTCCATTGATGGGCTAAACATGGAAGACAAAACACACATAAAAACGGGAAATGGACATGTTACCATTTCTGGGCGTAGAACTGTAACTTCTAAGATCTGATTATGATTGGTTTGCTTTCTTCCCTGTTTATATAGCTGAGGTTGGATATACATGGTGTTAGATAGAACTAGGCCCATACAAACAATTTCCATAACATTTTCTCAGAGAGAGTTGTTAAATAATTCGGTGGCGATGCAATACAGTGCTCCTCCAAATGAGAGCAAACCAGCATAACATCTCTTTGTTCGAGAAGCGTAACGGGTGTTATTAAATTATCACAATTAGTCGGTGTGACTGTACCTGTGCGAGTCTGTTTCATCAGAGATTCCACGTAAAATACTGTTAGATAGATCAGCGAAAAACATAAAAGAAAATCTATAATGAGGACATCCCTTTCCCGAGCCTCAAATTTGGCCCCATGGGAACATTATTTCCTTGATCGAGAGATCCCATTAGTGGGGACATTCCTCCTTCATGCAGGGGTGGCCCCACTAATGGGAGTACTCACTCCTAGGAGGTTCTGCATCTGCCTGTCTATCGGTATTTTATAGGACACATGTCGGAGAGTGCGCATCGGAATTGCACGACCTAGTTCCAGCATCTCCATTCCGCCTTCGGACTACCAGTCGCGGGGCCCCTCTCCGCGATGTCCTTTTGTTGTTGATATCCCATCTGCTCGAACGAAGCGATTTGCTTCTTCGTTCATTATACGAACGGCTAAGGAACGGAACAGCCTGCCGACGTCTGTATTTCCCGAAACCTACAACCTTGGGATCTTCAAGGCCAGAGTGAATGGGCATTTACTGGACCCGCATGCTCCATCGTCGACCACATCGTCGCTAACCATCAGGCGATATCGAGGTCAAATGCGTGTTTAGTAGTAAATAAAAATAAATTAAAAATCTCAAAATATTAAAGCTTAGAGATAGTCTCAGTAGATTTTTCCTTGAAATTGCGTAAAGATACTTAACCCTATACGAGATATCCCGAGATTTCGTGAAACCCGAGATTACACGAACCCATGCTGACGTCCGTCCGCCAATTTATGCCAAAACGGGACTGAACCTGGTCCTCTAATAGATATGACCCTATGATCCCCCCCCCCCTGCGAACGCGCTTGACTCTAACAATACTTATGTACCTACTTAATATGTACTAGGTTCTCTGAGATATCTGACTCCCCTACGGCACAGACTGTACCTACGAGTACGTATACTACATGTTACAAAAAAAACCTATAGAGCCGGGGGGTGTTATCCATAACTGAACAACTTTCACTATGGCGCCAAATCTGAAATCACGAAAAATAATCAGCTGTTTCATTCATTTCGGTATCTAATGTATGAGTATTAAGCTTCTGAATGGAACATAGGTTTTTTTTTTTTTTTAAAAAGAAAGAAAGAAGTTTATTTCCAATAGCGCACACATACAAACAATTAGGTACAAAAGATAAAAATAATATTAAACAAATATATTATAAAAATAAATAAACAAAAGTAGTAAAGTTTAATGAAGGTGGTGTGTAGCACCGGAAAAAGGGGACTGCCTCAGCCTGTTGCCGCAGCGGATTTAGCACTGCGGCGCTGATTTCGATTTTTCAGAGTTGCTCCAGTGAAGTTTTAGTGTTAGTTAGTTAGTGAAAGTTGTTAAGTTATGAATACTGACCCCCCCCCCCCCCCCTCTCCCCCCTACCCTTTGGGCCTATAGGAACTTTTTGTTAGACTCAGTATGCTTTGGACAGAAAAGTATAGAAAGTGTTACCTGATGAAAAGTAGAGAGCTGCCCACAGGACGAGGAGACACCATCGCGTCTCCATGTTGTTCCGTCTGAAACAATGGCATTTGCATTTCAAAACCCATGTCCCGACAAAAGACATTTCACGATACTTTCTACAGCTGTTGTACCGAAAAATGAAATCTAGTAAAGTAAAGTAAAATACACTTTATTGCACAAATAGAAAACAACAAGCAAGAGAGAGAAAAGAAAATAGTAAAGTACAATTTAGGCGGCCTTATCGCTAAGAGCGATCTCTTCCAGGCAACCTTTGCGCAGAGGAAATGATTGATGATGAGATAGATGCGGATGCGGTAGATGCGGTATATGGAGAGCACTTTCATATAGGTCGATTAGGGTGCAATACTGTGCATAATATGCTTTAAAAAAATTAGATCACATACAATTCAGACATAACACGCCCACCATTATATTCCTGGACGGGCTTACATACACATCTTGTCATGATTCAACTATTTCCTTAATATAAATTCAACTTACAAAGTATGCAGATATAAATCAGACCTGTATAAACAGATCTAAAAAAAACATTAAGTATCATCACAGCAGGCTCCTCTCCCCTTCCTTAGTTATATAACATTGATCCTAATATAGATTCGGTGATATTCAAATGTCAGGGGCATGACGATTTCAATGATACCCATTATACTTTTACTGAAATAGACTTAAATGAGCTTTGAATGGTTATTTATTACGATTTTCGTGTTAAAGGTTAGAAAAAAACACAGAAGGCCGATGATATAAAAAAGACAAAGAACGGAGATGTACAATCCGGAAACCCAGCAAATATGAAGGCATATCAAAATCTAGTAAAGTAAAGTAAAATACACTTTATTGCACAAATAAAACAACAAACATGAGATAGAAAAGGAAATAGTGAGGTACAATTTAGGCGGTCTTATCGCTAAGAGCTTCTTTCTTCCAGGAAAACTTCGGGCAGAGGAAATGATGTAGGTGTGCAAGGTTTATGGAAAACGTTATATAAGAGAATGCATTATGTAAGGTGAGATGTCTGTGGACTGCTCTGATCGGATCTGATCTAGTTTTGAAATAAAATAAAAATATTCCTAGCCTAAACGCTTGATAGGCTAGGGCTAATTTGTTGATGCTAAGTTAAACGTTATCCAGATACCAAATACAACCGTAGACGTACTTTCTTCTTTCTATCTTTTCTTTCTTCTTTTTAGTAACTAGCGATTCTCCCCGGCTTCGCATCAAGACCATCCTGTAGGTAAGTGAAAACTAGATGAAAATCCGTTCAGCTGTTACAGAGATTATCCTTCACTTATGTACACACAGACGAACGCACCGAAGCAGTTAAGTTTCATATTATGTAGGTAGTGATGATTGTAGTAACAATTTTCTCATAACTTTCTAATAATAAACTAACCTTTTAATAACAGGTTTTAAACTCACTTGCTCGTAGAGCTAAAAGAGTAAAGTTTATTCAAGGTTAGGGTAGGTAAAAGATCTATATAATTAATGATACCTAACTACAGGCAGACAATGTTAATACTGTGGTAGGTATAATTACGGGTAGTTGTAAATTGAATGTCCTGTCATTGCTAGGATTGAAGCATCTTGTCCTGAATGCGGTGAAGAAGAAATCAATCAACACTTCCTCGCCGAGTGTGTGGTGTACTCCAAAGACTCCAAACCAAGATGGGAAGCTTTTGGTAGGGACAGCAAAGGAGAAGGAGAGGAACCTGAACTACGGAGACATCCTGGGACCCAATTCGCCTAAGTTACAACGTTTGTAGTTCTATTTCTATCAAATTTCAATTTAGTTTTCGTTCCAATTCTATTTGACACCAAATCGCAATCTGAGATGACGATTAACTCTACCACTGCCACCTTTCGATTTACTATAGATCGGGCAAAAGTACCTCGGGAGGAACTTATGTTCGATCGTTATATTTGACAGTTGAAGCGTTTTTTTACCGTTCAAATGCGATTCAGTATAAACTAAACGTTTTAGTAGAATGTACAAATACGTTACTGTTCGATCGATCATTGACTCGATCGGAACTTAACTGAAATTGGATAGTAGCATACGAAACACGTCATAACGATGCAGTTTAGATTCTATTTAGTTACGTTGTATTTAGTGGAATCGATCTCCATCTCGATCTGATTTTTCCATTACCTGAAGGTTGCCTGGAAGATATCGCTTAAAGCGATAAGGCCGCCATCTGCACATTGTATTGTACCTCTCTTTATGTTGTATATTTGTATTTGTATCTCCTGAGTTTCTGCAAAGGCACTGGAAGATGGAATGACCAGCCTGAACAGCAGTAACCGGTGTTCCGTAGAGGGAGCTGAGTGAAACAGCTCTACATAGAACTAATCACATAGTCTAGTTGAATATTCATAGTCAAGTACAGGTAGGCAGATCTAGCCTAGTACCCTTTGAGGTCAATTAGGAGGGTCAATCAGAACCACAGGCCATGGACGCAGTCTTAATTGGTTCACTAACAAACCGTTAAACCGTGCAATTATTACTTAATTAATTAGGTAGTTAGATAGATACTATTGGTTTGGTAACTTGGTTTTACTTGCCCTGCCCACTATTTCATCTCCAGCTCTGCACATTGTGTACATATATGTTTGTATTCATAATTATTGTAAGATATATTTAGTTCAAAAGATGTGCTGCTAAAAGTTTCTCGCGCCGCTTGTTTCCTTTCAACTACAGCACCTTACGAAGCGGTGGTAGAGTAATTAAAAGAATGCCGTTGTAAAAATGTACTATAAGGTACTCACAATAAAAAACATTTTGATTTTGATTTGATTTTGGAAGGAAATCAGGAAAAGTCAACCTGACCAAAATTTAAGAATATTTAATACTTATATCTCTAGAACATTGCAGGCGGGTATAAGCATGAGTTATTCGAATATTTTTTACATTACGGTACACTAAAGTGTATATATATTGGTAAACATAAACGCATACACACTGTTTTGCTCTAACCGGTGAAAGACAATAATGAACGAGTACAATTGGAGTATTGCACATTCGTATTGTAGAACGATATTTTACGCAAATAATAATTGACACCCACCTACCCACCGAAACGACCAACAACTTGTTATGAAATGAAATCCCACGGAGTAACGGCACGCTTTCTTGTTAGCATGGAAAATCTTGTAATCTTGAATATTAATTAATTTTCTTTCGATTGCCAATTAACTTGTTTGCTTAGCCTACTTTAATAGTATAAGAATTATTATTTTTATTTATAAGGGAAATCTACAGCTATTAACAATTATGAAATTACATGTGTATTGAGAGCTATGCTCGGAGTATCACTGCTGGATCGAATCCGAAATGTGGAGATCCGGCTTAGAACAAAAGTTATCGACATAGCTCATAGGATTAGCAAGCTGAAGTGGCAGTGGGCCGGTCACATCTGTCGCAGAACCGACAACCGCTGGGGGAGACGAGTTCTGGAGTGGAGACCGCGTTTGGGGAAACGTAGTGTGGGACGCCCCCCTGCTAGATGGAGCGACAACCTGCGCAAGGTGGCTGGCAGCGACTGGATGAGAAGAGCCGAAGATCGGGCTCAATGGCGCGCCCTGGGAGAGGCCTATGTCCAGCAGTGGACTAGAGTAGGCTGCTGCTGATGATGTGTATTAAACTTAAAGAAGGCCAATTACAGATTTCCTCGTTTATATATGATTTGTATACCTACAGAACGCGGTTAACTTTAGAATAAAAATATAGAATTAACATGAATATTTCATACATATTTACTACGAGTATTAATTGTTATAAGTACTTGTATATTAATTACTTGTTATTAACTATGTTATCTAGTATTTTCTAGTTTTCTGAAAGATCCCTCAGGTTAAATAAATGAGTTATGAGTTGGTAAGTTTTTTTATAATACGGTATTAACAAAACAAAAATTGCATCAATCAACTTACATGGACATCCTAAAGAACGATCTAAAATTAGTTTTTCGATATCTCAACTAACATCAGAGATATTAATGGTTAAAGTTAGTATTGGATAGATGCTCTGTCCCTTTTTAGCAAAACAGTCCGTTTGTATGGCGCTAGGGAATACTGACGTCATAATACTTATTGCCGTTTCTTCCTACCGTTCAGATTTTTGATTGCCTGTAGCTATTTTAATTTTCAACGAATTTTCACATTTGGCCATCATATTATAACTATTTCTTAATTTTTAAGAAATACTTTTAATTTTTTATACTTGGAACGTACCCTATTAAGGTGAGCAGACGAGCAACCGGGCCATCTGATGGTAAATAGTCACCGTCAACTTCTCACCTCACTTTAATGTTACTAGAGGTTACCTGTTAACTTTGAGGAATTCCTGATATGCCTATAATTACGCTGGCTCTCTTACCTTCACTTCCAATTTGATTCCTATAATGTCCTCTTATTATTTTTATTACCTTAAATATATATATTTTTTATTTACCACGTATCCCTCGTTTGACCTCAATCAATCTCATCTGGTGGTAAGTACCGATGAGGTTGAAGATGGAGCACACGGGCTTATAAAATTAACTCAGAATATAACATGAGAAGCGACATGAATAATTTTGAGAACAAAATCCGAAGCCATAACAACACGCCGATCAAATCTCACCGATGTTTTAAAACCATCATAATGAAAGTTATGATTTGATCCACAGTTTCAATATTATTAAAATTACATCACTTTTCACACGTTATATTGACAATAATCATTGGAACGTGAAAACTGTTATTTAATTAAGTGTTTCGTTACATTTATTTGGTTCAAAGTAATAGTAAACGGTCAGAGCTGTAGATATATCGTAACAGCTCCTCGTATCTGGGTAAAGTAAGTAACCGTGAAAACGGAGCCAATGTTGAATGGTGGTGCAAGTTGTAAAAAAAGCTGTTTGAAACTGAGAAAAAGGTTGCGAAAAGCAGATTTGTTTTTAATTCGTTGGATAATAGAGCTATATTGATTGAAAGACATATTACACTTCATATTAAATAAAATAAAATAAAAATAAAATAAAAACAGCCTTTATTTCCTACTTATACACAATCATTCATAAATTAAGATAAAATTTACATGTCATTATTCATTCTTCTTCTTCTTCAGGTCCTAGAACACCTAGTGGTGCATAGGGCTGAGACAATATTCTTCCACCGCGCTCTGTCCGATGCCGCAGACTCTATGGTTTCCCAGGATATTTTAGCCGCATCCAGGTCTTTTTGAAGACTACGTTTCCATGTAGCCCTGAGTATTCCCTTTGGTTGCCAGTTCAAGGAGGCGTAGACGATGCAATTTGGGCGACGTAAGGTGTGCCCTATCCACAACCATTTCCTACGGCGGATCTGTTCAGATAAGGGTTTTTCACGCGCCATAGCCCACAGGTTAACGTTAGAGATTGTCTGCGGCCAAAATATCCTTGAACATATAACGCAGGCACTTGTTAATAAACACTTGCAGTTTGCTTTTTGCATTATTCATTAATTTATGAAATTATTATAAGTATGTCAATATTTTACAGGGCTACATGGAAACGTAGTCTTCAAAAAGACCTGGATGCGGCTAAAGTATCCTGGGAAACCATAGAGTCTGCGGCATCGGACAGAGCGCGGTGGAAGAATATTGTCTCAACCCTATGCACCACTAGGTGTTCTAGGACCTGAAGAAGAAGAAGATGACAATATTTTATTATTTATTTCAGTTGCCATCTCTGGTATAGGCGTCCTCCAATTTCCTCCAGTGTTCCCTGTCCCTCACCATTCTCGTCCAGGGTGCTCCCATTTTCTCTGCAAAGATATTCTCCCATCGTTTATAAGTCTCCTCTTTTCCTTTTCCCTTCTTTTGGGTACCACTTCATATTAGCTCATGACAAAATTACCTCAAGATAATTGACGGAATCAGGCGTTACTTTGCGGAAATCCATTAGTAATTATAAAAAAAAATTTGGGGAAGGAGGACCCGCCACTCACCCTCGGATTCGGCCTCTCAACGAGAACTAAATCCAGGATTTACAAACGCAAAGGATGACAAATCGGAATCCAAAGGGCGAATCCGAGGGTGAGTTGCGGGTCCTTCTTCCCAAAATATTTTTTATAATTATTATTACTTCAGATATGTAAGTTTTTGGTCGGAAAATTGCTATTCGCATTTCTCGATCTTGAAATATTTATTTTTCGGAAACTATTACGGGTTTTACATTTTATCGTTGTGCTTCTAATATGGAAAAGTTTATTTTAAATAAATAAAATTTAATTATTTAGTTTAGTCTATGTTATAGACTGACTAGTCTTTTATAATTTGGACCATCCGCTAAGTGGGACAGACATAGATTATCAAGTTTCGTTATACTTATTCATTTTAAGCAACTACGTAGAGCATACACTTTGTGCTTTACTGTTTGCTTTCTCTTTTTATATTCTGACTACATTTTTTATAGTTTATTTTTGTAGGTACACTAATACTTAGATATGTAGCATAACTCTCACGTCTATAATCCGCAAGGAACACAGAGGAACCACCTATGTTTTTTATTTAAACTTTAAATTAGGCGGATGTTGACTTTATCAATCAAAAGATTATAATGTGGAATATATTTTTGAATGAAACTGAAAACCTTCATTCAAAAGTATATTCCACATTATAAACGGAAAAGCTACTTAATCTAGAAAAGCTTTTTAATTGCCTTTCAAAAGTTTCAAAAGTTTTGTCGGTGAGTTTTAATCAAATGGTACATACTCGTACTTATGGGTAAATACTCGTACATCATCATCAGCAGCCCACTCTAGTCCACTGCTGGACATAGGCCTCTCCCAGGGCGTGCCATTGAGCCCGATATTCGGCTCTTCTCATCCAGTCGCTGCCAGCCACCTTGCGCAGATAGTCGCTCCATCTAGCAGGGACGCCCGTCCCACACTACGTTTGCCCAAACGCGGTCTCCGCTCCAGAACTCGTCTACCCCAGCGGTTGTCGGATCTGCGACAGATGTGACCGGCCCAAATACATACAATAAAAATAAATAAATTGATGTCCAAATGTCCCTTTGTCTTTCATTGATATTTCTCATACTAACTCAGTTTCGGATCATAACATCATCATCAAGGATGTCAAAAATATAAGTAGTCTCCCTATAGGGGCGGGCGTTCGTTTCTTCATGATCATCATCCTCAAACGCAGCCGATCCTGTATCCAGACATAGGATATAAGGGATTTTGACATTTCTGTACCTCAGAAGCATAACAGTGTAAATGCTTTTCGACCATTTTCTGATTCTTAGGTATCATGGTAAATTATAATCTAGAATTCAATTCGTGGCAGAGATTGGCCGTCGCCTCAGGGAGAGGGGCTGTGACTCTCGCTCCGGTTCGTACCTGGTGCATAGGTTGGCCGTAGCGATACAGCGCGGCAACGCCGCGAGCGTTATGGGCACCTTTGCACCGGGGACGACAAGGGGCGTGCTATTTGATTGACATTATTTCTTTATTGGAAAATTATTATTATTATCTAGAATAGTTTCTTTAATAAATTTTAAACAAACTTTGAGGATTTGTTTACCAATTTAATACTTAATCAAAGTCCAAACATGACTAATTTTAACACAAAATTGTCTCATTTGTAAAATTGGTTTTGGCACTTACAGTTTAATGCTTCCGAGGTACAGATTTGTCCATTTTGACATTTGTCACTTTGACATTGGACGTATTGACTTAAAATCTGAGTGACCAGGGAAATGGACATTCAGGTAATTGGACATTAAGGCAATAGATTTCACTGACTGGACATTCCGATAATTGGACGTAACGCCCATGACCGCGCCTATGATCGCGCGATAACGCCATGATGTTTATAAAACACATCGCTCTATAACCCTATTGTGCGAATGTGTAGATTGTTTAACGAAATCTCTTCGAACAGCAACAATAAGCCATCGTTAGACTTATTCGATCCTAGGACATTAGTTTTTAAAAGACGGGTTGAGGATGTCCTCAGGTGAGCTATCCACGCACCTACTTTATAATCTTTACTTTATTGTTTTTATTTTACAATAGGTATTTTTTTAAACATTACATTCAATAGTATTTTTTTATATCCCGATTCAATTTTGTACAACAATCAATTTTCTACTTCCTAACCATGCTGTGTTTACACGTTAAGGGTTACGACCTAGCTCATAACTTTATATTGATTTTTCTGTAATTTCTCGGGTTGTAATCTGTTGTGTATAACCTAATAAATAAAAAAATATATTTAATTAATTAAAATCCGATATTTCATTTTATTTTATTTGGGTAGATTACAGCCTTATTTACAAGTTACATATACATATATAAAAACAAAAGCCATTTATAAGCTTCCACAGTTATTAAAAAAAAAACTCTTAATCTAGCAACCATGTACATTTACAGATAGGCAGAGGAAAATTCGTTAGTGAGTAAGGATTTTACGGAATCAGGACTACTGTTGAAGAGATCTATAGTAGGGTTGTTGCTTAGCTGGTTAAATGCTGCACATGCTCTTACTAGATAGCTATTCTTTCTGTAATTTGTGTGACACTTAGGGACGCGAAGTAACCTGTTACTCCGTAAATTTTGATTGGGAACCGTCAATGAAATTTTGCTAAGGAGCAAAGTTATAAGTACTATATCTGGATACTGGTATACTGTAGGTACACGCAACTGTATTGTTCGTGGAGTAATGCAATAAAAACTTCAAATTTCTAATGTCAATGCTACGTTACTAGTATAGTTACGAAAATGTAACGGCTTGAAATCAACATGACCTATGACAGTTCTAATATCTTTTACGTGCCTATTTTATTAGATTCAAATATTTAGAGGGGCACTTTTCACCAAAAACAAATTCAACCGGGAAATAACTAAGTGCCTCATAGAGGCATCTCAGGGGACCAGAAAGCTGACCTCTACGTTGCCCAGCGTATCATCATCAGCAGCCTATTAATGCCCCCACTGTTGGGGTACAGGCCTCCCCTTGCACAATTGGATACGGACCATGATCCACCGAACAGGCCCAATGCTGATTGGTGGATTTCACATACCTTCGGAAACTTTTCATTCCTCAGACATGCAGGTATCCTCACGATGTTTTCCTTCGCCGTTAGAGCAGTCGGTAAATGTACGCAAGTCTTCGAAAAAATCCGAAATCTTATTGGTACATGGCATTTAGCATTGCATGGTTTCGAACCCGGACCTCCCGCATGGGAGCCCGGCGTCCTAGCCACTAGGCCACCGACGCACGTCCAGCGTATAATCCTCGCCATTCTCGTACAGCGGGGAAACGCCGCTAGCCTCTTCGTGACACTCCCCGCAGGGAGCGAAATGCGAAAATCGTAACACGCGATTTCACGGGTACCTCCAAAATGGAGTAAATTTAGACAATGCCAGAAACACAGGTGGCCAGAAGTCTACTTAATCCAAAGATCTTGCTAGTAAAACAGAGCACAGTCAAAACTCGGTACGCAACGTTCTCAAAGAGTTCCGGAGAACAATGGGGCGGTTACACAACCAATTCGCACAGTTGCATCAACTAACGACTTCTTTGCATTTAAGGCCCCTTGTACACGGGACGGTTTTTTGCTGGAACTAGAGCTATTAGTTAAAGTGTACTCGACTAGCATGCTCTATATTTAAACTATCTAATCTACATCTGGCTGGACCTTTGTAGTTGGATTGGTTAATGTAGAATATTGGTAATGTATAAACCTAATAATTAATTATATTTTAGGAATGTGTAAACATTCTAAAAAAACCAAACTACATCTACCTACCTTAACCCATCACTCATTTAAATATTTTTTTTGTAAAAGTTTAGTTTTAATTATTTTTTTGTAGGTGTGACCACGCAGACCAGCTCCAACATAAAATTGTGGGGAAAACAGTGGATTGCAGACTGTCTGGAGATGAGAGAAACCACTTTTATCACTGAATTCGCCGTATATTTTAACTATTTAAACAGAGCACAACACGGAGCACCGGCACACGATAGGAATGACAGATAACAACTGCAACAGACATTTGAACGGCAGTGTTACTATGGCAAATTAAAAAATAATTTATGTTGCCAACAGTAGCTGGAGTTTATGTAGATAGTTTAATGAACAAACCAGTCAGGAAATACATGCCAGCAAACACCGTGTCTCTTCAATAGGGTATTATGTCTATTTTCTAATTTTTATGATAGGTAAATACATTTCATAAAAATTAGAAAATAGACATAACTTGATAGTCAAATATGAAAACAGAATTGAAATACGTTGAAAAATAAAATAGCTACAGGCAATCAAAAATCAGACGGTCGAAAGAGACGGCAATAGATAATTGTGACGTCACAAGCAGGTCCTTGGCTACTTATAAAGGACTGTTTTGCTAGAAAGGGACAGAGCATCCCCACAGATATCGATATACGGATTTCAGAACCATCTAAGTAAGTTGATTGATTGTTTCATGTCCATGTAAGTAGATTGATTAAATTTAAAAAAATAGTGAAATACCCTATTACCGCCACTCAGCTATTGATTTCAGGTTGAAAAAATGTCAAGCTGAAGTAGGATGGGCAAGGGAATGTCGATTTATTATCAATCAGTCGTTTCTTTTTTCCTAGATTATTATATTATTATATCTTTATCTACAAACCGTGACGCACTACAAACTCGGTCGAACGGTTCCGTGTGCAAGGGCCGTAATTGTGCCTCCGAACGCCGCCGTAATCCCGTGAGAATGAACCTTGCAAGGCAGATACAGTGTTTTGTGTTAATCAGTAGGTATTTTAATTGATAATGTTTATTCAGTTGTGTGCGATATGGCTTTATATCTGGTTCGGTACAAGGTGAAGAGAAAAAAGTTCTTAAACAGCTTTGTTCCTCGATTCTTGGAAATTAACAATGTAATCGATTATTTAGGTAATAATTGCGTCTGGTGATTTATATTGTGTATCGTTTGCCGTATACTCGTATAAGTACTTTGTCTATAATGGCACAGTTTTTGGGGCACAAACCCTTTTGAGCGGTTCCGTGTTCACCTTTTCTGACTCTGACATTTAAATCTGAGTATATGATTTTAATATTTGAGATAGTCATTATTTATCTTTGGATCTATGAAAATGTGCTCTTTCCGGGAAATATTAGAGTACCATTTAATTATTCGTTGACGGTGATTTTTCTTGTCACAAAACTGTTATATTTAAAAGAAATTAAATGATAAAGGGTATTTTTTACTTTGTCTTAATCTCGATTT
Source organism: Hofmannophila pseudospretella (assembly GCA_947369225.1). NCBI lineage: Eukaryota > Metazoa > Arthropoda > Insecta > Lepidoptera > Oecophoridae > Hofmannophila > Hofmannophila pseudospretella. The sequence continues at coordinate 1,191,962 of OX376321.1, read as the reverse complement.
TCTTTATTAATCTATATGTATGCTAAAATCTTATTAAATTAAACAGGAATTTAGGTTAAAGAACACCAAATCTTTGGTTAAATCAATACGTTACGTTAGTATGAAATCTGTATTCGTTCATTCTACAAGTTAGTCTTGTAAAGCGCAAAACAAACACAGGCGGTCGCGGTGCACTGACGGCACGCCGATCGGCACACCTCTTGTGTATTTTGCGCCTCTTCACTTTCATACAAAGTATTGTATGAAAATAGTTTGAAGAGGGCGGAACGCGAGCACAACGGCCGGTGTGCCGCCTTTTAATCTACTTCCATACAAAATGTATGAAAGCGACGGGTACAAAACAGACAGAGGCGGCGCTCTGACATCGCTTAGCGCTTAGATCGGCATTACATGTGTACAAAATAGAAATCAACTTATACAAACATACATACCCCCATATGAAAACTATTACCCTCCCTATATCTCCGCTGTAGTCGAATAAAAACGAGAAAACAAGTTGGGGCTTTTTGAACATTCAAGTTATTTCTTCCCAATGTATATAAATAAACTTTTATTTTTACTGTTGCGTGTCTCTCTGTCCATTAGCAATCTACTAAACACTAAACCAGCGTTCCATCGAGTAACCTGTTTGACCATGAACCGTTTAACACAGAAGTATGCCAGTTTAACACAGTTAAGTTAGACAGCTGTTTAAATTCAATCTGCACTTCATAAACATAAACATCGGCAAACGGCAAACGATAAGTTTGAAGTGGGTTGTTGCGTTCATGCTGTCATGGCGTGTTCGTTTTATTTTATAGTTTAAAAAAGGGTTACAGTGGTTATTTTTTTGTAAAACTAGTATATTTTACTTATATCATCGACATTGTCAATATGGTGGTTTGTTTACACTAGGAACAAGTTTCATTTGGCTCTAATTTACAATTCAAATTGGTTGTCATTTGTAAAAGACATTTTGTGCGTTTGTCAGTTTCAATTCGTACTTACTCGTACAATCGTAACCCATATGATCTATCCAACGATACCTTTCTGTATCTCCCCAGCCTATAATGTCCTGACAATGTACTCAGGTACAATTGTACCTAACTGTACGATAATCGACGGTAGAGTAACGGTGGCGAATCGTCAGAGGTCAGCGGTAATGCACGTAGCTGGCGTACAGACCGATAAATATCATTGTTGCTCCGCTAGCTGAGGTCTCAGTTCTGTGGTTTTTTTTACTATAATTTGAGTTTTTGGGAACTTTCTTTTTGGATGTATCAGAACTTATGTAGGTAGGTAAGGTTTAGATCTTTTAAACCCGAAGCTTCGACTGTATTTAGATAGGTATGTAACAAGAACGTTGTCGGTCCGCCAAAGTAGTAGTTTTCTGTGTCCACCAGTCGCTTCTGTAGGTTATTCAATTATTGTTGATAATTATTCGGTCTTTTAAAACAGATCTTAAGATATAAAAGTATAGTCTGTCAAAAAGATTTGAAATTAAATAATGGCAACCTTCTATAGACCAATGTCAAATCCTGTCATTTCCGTACAATTTTACTAAAATGTTGCCATTATTTTAATTTCAATTATTTTTTGACAGACTATATTATATGACTTTGCGGCTTCTATTGTGCCAAAAATTCAATTGTGAATCAAAAATAAACGCCGTATATATTTTTGTCTTTAGCTTTTTCCAAACATACTTATATTCGTATCTGTTGCATTGGCGAAGTAAGTGGGATTGGCTTAATTAATACTTAGTTACTTAACAAATTCGTTTAATTAATACTTAGTTACTTAATAATTGGTTCAAAAATTCTTTATACTTGTATGTTCGTATTTCTTTCAGATCGATTCAGTTTCAGATCTTTATTTATAATATTCAATTATACGTTACATACATTTATTATTACAAAACATTATTATTTACATTGAATTTATAATAAACCATAATAAAATAAATTTCAATTTTAATTAAAACTAAGTGTTATTTTTTTTTAATCATGCAATGTGGGTTGGCGAGTACCTACCAGATCTACCTGATGTTGAAGAATTCTTCAGTCGTATAAAATGCGCTCCGCACCATCATTTCTTTTAATTTTAGTGTGAATGCAGTCGTGAAGTGAAGTTAACTCGTAAAGTCGTGAGTAAGTACATACATAGGTAGTGATTTCTTTTCGAGTTACGAGTAATTATGATAATATTTTCAAAGATTAATATCAAACTATACGAGTAAAGTACCTACATAACAATTGATCCTTTAAAATCAGGGCCATTGTAATTTAAACAATAGAAGAGGGATATTGAATTCTAATGGTACAATTATAATAACACAGGACACTTTCACAAAACAATCGCCTGTCTATACCTAACACCGAGTAACCCCTGAGATCTAACATGTTAAAAACAACCCAGCTTGTCAGCAGGGAGAAGGGAGTGAGGCAAAACTACGACTAAACCACAAATATGAATATATGTACTATTGAAAGTTTGCCGTATTCTGGTTTGAAAGGTATAAGGGAGTCAGCGTAACTACTGGGAAATGAGGCACTCCATATAAAGCCTCAAAGTTAGCAGGGCCAAAACCTTTAATAATATTATAGTGATGTGAATGATGTTAATGTCAACCGAGACTTCAATACTTTTGATGAGTCTTTTCAGCCAAATCATTTCTCTAGTAGTCTCACTTGCAGCAACAACATTTGTCTTTTTTTTTTGTTTTTTTCTTCAGTACTTGAAATGGAAACGGATGCCTGTCTGCGGCTTCTCCAAGATATAGCTCCTCCAGCATACATACAGATCATACCTGTAATAGAGCGTCCAGATTCTAAATCTCCACCATAAACCACGCTCTGCTAACATATTAAAGAGTATAAACTTGGATCCGAGAAAATATTAATTTATTAGAGACTGACACAGAAGTTTTTACAAGAGCACTGTTTCATAGCAACCTACACACACCTTAACAACCTCCATAGCTCACCCGAAAATTAGAGAAATATTACCCAAATCTTTTATCAAGGACCTACAACTAACAGAAACTTTTTCCGCATGGAATATTGAGCAGGCACTATAAAAACACAGTAATTGCTGCGGCAAACCCTGCGCAATGGCACACTTGCGTAACAAATCTGGTTTTGCAGCGCAGCGACAGTTACTGGCTCTAATGGATGTGCTAAGAATTTGCGCTTATAATATTGAGAGTAAATTGTAAAGGCCGAGTTCTTCCAATAAACATAGAAGTTTTTATTCACGACTAAACCCGCGTTTGATCTCAATCCCACCAGGTGGTAAGTGAAGATGAGGCCGAAGATGGAGCACACGGGCTTAGTAAGTACTGGCTCTGTTATTAACACTGCCAAAACACATTAATGCCGAAGCGAAGATATTTACGACAGACTTTACATAGAAGGGTGGTCGTTTTCCAGGCGGACCCTGAAGGGGTCCTACCACCAGCAAAAAAATAGTAAAAGAAGGAGACGAAGTAAGCAAAAGACAAGTTGAAAATGGTTGTAGAAGATAGAAATTAAGTAACAAATGGACTAAAGTGTAATAGAACATCGAATTAACTATATGTAGAGTCGAGACATCTAAGTTGTTTTGGAACTTTTGGTTCAATTAATAACTTTTTTGTAATCCTCGTTGATGAGAAAAAAATATTACCAGATAATGAGGTAGGAGCGTCAGGATGTCGCACTTCCATGCGAGAAAACATTGTGAGGAAACTTGCACACTGAGATAAACAATATTTGAATTGGGGAAGGCAATGGAAAACCTTTAGTTTAGACTGCTAAAATAGGGAAGAAAAATTGGATCATGTCATAACATATGTTCATACTTAGACATGATTTATTAGTCTGGGTATAGAAGTCTCTCCCATTGAGGAGAATATTCGGTAAAGTCGCTCGCTCGATCATTTCATGGGTTACATACAAAAGATCCAATGGTCTAACTTTTTATGCCAGTGTTCCTCAGGGATCCGTTCTCTCTCCTACCCTGTTCCTGCTGCACATTAATGACCTCTGGAGAGATATAATATCTCTGGTAGTAGTAATTTATTATAATTATATTGTAATCAACTTACTTTATTATCTTCGTGACAGTCTCAGCATTTTTACAACGTTATCGATAGAGAAGACTCGTTCAACACTTCACCACAATGCTGGGAAGCGGGTTACCTATTTGTAAACATGATTACTAGCTTCTTGAGCAACCTCTGTGGCACACTGTGCGAGTTAGATAGACAAAAGCACAGAATAAATAATAGACAAAAGATTAATTACCTATGTATTAATTGTGCACCTACTGGGTTTGAATACAAATTCAAGGATTTGACATTGCTGTTATTAGGCAGATTTTGTGATATATCTTTGGAACAATAGACTGCTATAACAGAAGATCCTCGAGTGAGAAGACAAAGATGTTATTTGAATATTCAAAAGCAACAAAGACTAAACGTGACGATGAGAAAATAGGTTAATATTAAAATGGAACTGAGAAACGGTTTTATAGTAGTTATGTCTAAATTCAGATTATTTCCAACTAATTAAAAAAATCCATAATAATCTTATTGGGCAAAAGTAATATTTGACAAATAATCATTTATAGCAAACAGCACGTTTAGGCACGTTTAGAGCTTTTATCGATCATTACGTGACTATGAACAACATCCACGTTATTTCCTACTTGCAACTGCGGCTGCGCAGGTTATATTGCATCGATTGTACTGGCTACTCACGATCGTTATAGATTATCGATTACGTGATCATTATGTTTGGTAATTATTTTTCAACACTAATGTGAAATATTTAGATTAACAATTAAGATTAATTGTGGTACGTTTTGTCTATGACTACTTTTCCAAAAAACTTAGATAATTTTTTAAAGATTGAATCTCACTTTCAATGTGTTTACAAATTATCTATGTGCAATTTATTAGAGATGATTTAATCCATAGAAATGTTTTTAAAAGGATAGGTTTACAGGGGTTTCCAAAGTGTGCGTCACGGCGCCCCTGGGCGCCGTAGAGAGTAAACAGGGGCGCCGCGAGGCACTCCTGTTTTCTCTTCTCCGGAAACTAAAATGACTTACATGCAAACTGTAAAGATATTTATTAAACAAGCAAGTCGACTGTTCAAGTGAAAATAATCAAGCATCTTTATCTGTTAGGTACTGTATTTTCATATATTTTCCTGTCAGTTTTAATATATTATTTGTCAAGTACATATGAGCCGTGTGAGCCTCACATTGTGAGGTACTAAATAGTTGTTTTCATCGATCTTGTCATTGTACACATATTCTGACTAGGGCGCCGGGGCAAAATAATAAACCTGTAAGTGCGCCGCGAACTGATTAAGTTTGGGAACCCCTGGATACATTATTATCACCAGCAGTCACTCACCATGTAAGTGTGAAAAAAAGCAATAGGTACAACATACCAGTTTTAAGGTGAGTGAATAGATCCACATAAGACGGACCTTATATAAACAGGGTTATTATAAAATAAATGACTACTTAAATGACAAAGAGGCTTGGTCCTAAATTCAACTCCAGCTCTGCACATTGTGTATATCATTGTATTCATAATTATTGTAAGATATATTTATTTCAAAAGAAGTGTTGCTGAAAGTTTCTTGCGCCGCTTCTTTCCTTTCAGCTACAGCACCTTACGAAGCGGTGGTAGAGTAAACATGACGTTGTAAAAATGTACTTTAAGGTACTTACTTACAATAAAAAGTTTGATTTGATTTGATTTGAGTCATTCTTTAAAATCCTTACATGAAATTAGACACAGAGAAAGCAAAGACAGACAGTTTCTTGTCCAACTTTCCAGAAGTACCACCTGCTAAGTATAATGTTTCCATTCAACGTTTTTCAAAGGAAACACAACTGGACACAAGTTTAGACATTACGCAAGTGGCCAGGTCTTTTTGGTTCCTTCACGGATCGTAAGTCCGAGGCATTGTTCGTTTCAACTGTTGAAAAGAAAAGAGAGAAATGAAAGCTATCGCTTTGTTGCACACGGCTGCGACAAGTTTGAAGAGATTGCTAAGTTATGTAGTTCTTTTATCAAATGTAAATTAAGTTATTAAAAGTAAATGGACGCTTAAAAGGACTGGTCGAGCTTCAGAAAATAATTGTATGTGACATGAACGGAGATGAGCCAATACGACAGACAAACAGACAGAACGACATTGTTTCTCTCTATAGTTATAAGTTGGAAAGGGTCAAGTTGAAAACCAGCGTCGGTAGAGGTTAGGTATACATCTAGCGACACTCAGCTGAACTTGGCCCTTTTAATAGATCATATCAATATAAAAATGTATTCACATAATGTAGTATTTTAAGCCAAAAATGGTCTATATTCTATTATATTCTATTCTAAAAACGAAGGATCATGGAGCGTGCCATGTTAATGTTAGACATCAGACACCGAATTAAAGTTCAAATCGTGGGAAAGCGTTGCACCGCTAGAGTGGCGATGGGCAGGACACTTGGTTAGACACGGTGGTGGCCGGTGAACCAGACCTTCAATGAGCGGTGGCCATGGTCAGGGAAAAGAAGAGTAGGTCGTCCAGCAGCCAGATGGGCAGATGATATCACCAAAGTTGCATCGAAGACCTGTGGATGCGACTCAGAACCGGGAAGGCTCATACCATGCAGTGGGACGATATGGAAGAAGATGAAGATGATGTAGGTATAGGTACATTAGTGTTTCTATTTGAAGTTAAAATGGAACTGAATAGGCATATAGATATCAAGCGGCTTTGGGTTAAATTAATAAAATAATTCCATAATAGATTTAAGTATTTATATTTTATTGTCAACTTTTGGAAAAGTAAATAGGTAAAAATACGACCGATTCTTTACTGACGCACAAGCCCTGTGGCTTATGCCAGTATTATGTTTTAAGATATAAGAATAGTTAATATAATAAGTTTTATTTAAATAAAGTGTAAAAAAAAACCACAGGATGCAAGTCAAATTTTAAAATAGATACGATTATTTTTATAAAGTCTTTAGTATCTTGTCCTGTTTACGAGTTAGCAAGTGACAGGTAGTACGGACAGACGAACGAACGACGGAGCGTCAGCAACAGGGTTCCATTTTCCTCTTCGGGCACGGATCCCTAATAAACGAACAGTGCTCCAGTTAGTAGTTACTATTAAGTAATTACTGATACTGTAGGAGTCAGTCGCAAGAATGTAGACGGCCTTGTCTACACGTGGCGGTATTACGTACTGAATCAGATGTGTGGTGTGTTGAATTGCTTATCTTGCTACAGTCTCTCCTCTAGGTTCCGGCTAGCAGGGTTCTAGGACAGTGTGCAGATGAAGTAATAGAAGAACTTGGTAATAGATATTATATTTTTAAGGAACGGAACAACACAGAAAATAGTAAATGTAGAAAATAGGTAGTTCGTTTAGTCCGTTCAGGACAAAATATAGAGAGAAAATGCAAAATACAAAAAAAAAACAATGAAATTAATGGAATAATGGAATTTAGAAATGGAATGGGAATATGATTTGAATTTTGAAAATATAGATGAAGAAATGAAGATGCCAACACGAAATGAGGTGAGATAAACGCTAACGATGAGGTTGAAATTGATGGCGAGGAGGTTGATATGGACGATGAAGTCGACATCGTTACAATCTTGTCTCACGAATGAAGCTCTTCATTCATACACCAGAATTGACTCCAATAAAATCTATGGACCAATTTGATAATACATGTATCGATTTGATATTATATAAGGTCCTTTTTTATTAATAGCAAATATTTGGAGGGGGCTGATCATTTGTACCACTTTACACGAAAAATAACCCTGTTACTTCTATGAAAATATTCCATGCTAAAGTAAAATAAACCCCATTATTTTGCGCCTTGGTGGCATAAACTCATCTATGTCGTTATGAATACTTCTTATTTCAGTATTAGAACAGCAATAATTCTTTCATTTGTAGAATTTTCAAACAAACGATTTTATCGTTTGTTTCGAAAATTTAATAAATAATAATAATAAAATCATATCGTTATTGCTCTAACCTATAGATGACACCCTAGAAATATTTGCCGCTAATAAAATAGGACCCTAATATGTATCTGAGGTGTGAGGCCGTGACTCTTTCTATGGTCATGGATTTAAAAAGTATACTAAAAAAACCTTGTCGCAATAAGTTCTTGTTACGATTTCCTTGACATTCTTCTGAATGTGTCAATTATGTTAAAGCGACAATCTTATCTTATCTTATCTTACGACCAGGGATAACCCGAGCGGCACTTCGACCCTCAGGGATCTTTTGTGCTCACCCCTTACCTTAGTCTCCTTCCTGTTCCTTAAAGATGCTTTGCATCAAGGACGCTATACAGCTTACAGGAAGGAGCCTATAGTCCTCTGGTTTCGGGTAGGCTACCCCCAGAAGACTCATACGCCTCTAGCTAGCGAGTCACATTCGCACAGCAAGTGTTCCATTGACTCAACGGTGTCACCACAGGATTATTTGCCAGTCTCATCTTGTATAGGAGGCTCTTAGTGCCAAAATGTCCTGTGAACGCCCCTACAATGAGACGGATGAGACTCCTGGTCCTGCTATAGTTGTGAATTTTAAAGCGACAAACTATCAAAGGACAGAAATGTACATAAAATAGATTTATATGATGTACTGATCTAATCGAATAGGCTTTACGTAAATTCTACGAAAGTTGTTTCACTAAACGGGTTTCATTTGTAGTGTACACTCGTACGTAAGTATTTATAAATCTTTTTATGAATTACCTAAGCATCTATCATAGAACCTAGGCAAAGACTACTGATCACTCATTCTACAACAATCACTAGTAGTACACTTACCTTCTTACAGAAAATTGACCTTTTTTGATTCAAGAAATCCTGAAGTTTTCAAAAGAAGGATGGACAACTATGTAAAATAAACGAAGACCTCATCATACATGGGATATGTGACATTGTTAATATAATGTTATGCTAAGTTAGAGTCGTATATTTTTAGAAGTCGGGAATGAAGAGTTTGAACAACATGTTTTTTTGGAATAAATGTACTGGACCTCAAAATGTATGGAACGTCGCCATTGTTCTTTTGATGATGTAGCATGTCAATTCATCATGCAATATTATGTTAGTTAGATACTAGTGTCCGACCGAAGCTTCGGCTTCGGCTTTGGCCATCTTCGGCCAAAAAAAACACCTTTGGTCAAACCTTCGGCTTCGGCCAAAATGGGCCGAAGTTTTGGCCGAAGCCGAAGGTTCCTAACAAACGACGAATTCGAACGAACTTTTACGAATGAGTGGAGAGCGCGTAACAGAGACGTGGCGGGCGGGAGGGGAGAGTCACACACATCACATTTCGTTTTGTGGACTTGCGCCGGCCGTCGCTATCTCAATGTTATAATTAAAATTAACATTATTTCGAAATTTTATTATTTTTCACAAATCGTAAGGTAATTTTGATTACCACTAGATCAACTTCTAGAGAAGATGAAAATTACCTTTCTATATTATATTATAGTCGATATAAAACCTTCAATTTTAAAGTTTTAAAATCAAATCATTTAAATTAGCTTTTATCCAATCTTGAACAAAATTCTTAGAGCTTTTAAACCTTCGGCTTCGGCTTCGGGCAGAAATCAACCTTCAGTGGGACACTATTACATACACATTTATTTATCCGTCTACAGCTGGTCTGCTTTATTGTAAATTTAATATTATTGACATTGTATAAATTTTAATTCATCCATTGTGTTAGTGTACTTAAAAACTATGTTAGTAAATATATTCAGCAAAAATTGTTTGAGTTTTTACACTTCGATCAGATGCTGATCAAAGATAACATCATTCGATCAGCACCCGAACGAAGTGTTTAAGGATAGGGGAATCGTACTTTTCCGCTATCACGTTCAGGATGCTGTTGGAGCTGCTCCGAAGCCTGCAAAGCAGAGACGCAGTTCTTTTGCGCATAATGGCTTGAAACCCATCGGTATGTGCGTGCGCAAACATGCCGGAGGCACTGCAGAAACGAGACAACCCCATCAACATCCTGAAGCCATTATTATACTGTATACGCAGGGCATTGATCGATTTTTTGGTGTAATTGCTCCACAAGCTGCTCGTGTAGAAGGTCTGGCAGTATGCTTTAAAAAGCGTAATGGCATTCTCTTTTTCTTTTCTGTTTTCTTCTCAAAATCTGTATAAACATTATTAACTTGTGAATTCGGTGTATATGCCAGTAAAGGTAAAGTTTAGTGTGACATGTTTATGCAACTATATCTGCAACATTTGTAATTCTTACCTAAACTTTTACACAATAAATCTTATCTTGTTTTATCTTGCTAAATTCTTCTGTCCATTTTAATAATTCTTCTACGTATCTCTGTTTCATCTCTTTGAATCGTGCTTAACTCCTCTGCTTCTTTGATTTGATTTTATATTTCTATCTCTACTGAATTATAATTTAAAACATACACATATGCCAAAACAAACTAAGCGATTCCCTTGAAAATACTTTTAATCTTCATCTAACTATTTTAAAACAATACAAAAGATCTTATTAATAATTCGGCATTCAAGCCGCCATTTTTAATAGAGCTCATTATCGGTGATAACATTCAGTAGGTATCAGTTACATAGAGTACGTATCAGTTACATGAAGTATGTAACTGATACTTTAGTTTAATAATAACACCAAAATTTATGAATAGGTAAATTGTTACTACTACAATTTGTTACATATGAATGTCTTCTCTATCTATGATTTGGTAACACATTAATACCAGATTCGGATCAAACTGTGGAAGAAAAACATTAAAAGTGTTGACGGAAATCATTTATTAGCAGTTGGTCCAATACGCTTCGGCCACATTTCAACTTAACCTATCAAGTATGTAGTTAACGGAACCGGTTCAAACGCATTACTTACAGATTCTTTTGCAATAAATCGATTTCCTAGTTAACCTGTAATATGTATGTTATACATTCTTTAATTACATTTTTAATGTAATATTAAAGAGGGTCGGTGGCATCGTGGCTAGGACGTCGGACTCCCATGCTGAGGTCTGGGTTCGAAACCAGGCAATGCCATGTACCAATGAGTTTTTCGGTTTTTTCGAAAGATTTACGTTATTTTACCGACTGCTCTGAAGGTGAAGGAAAGCATCGTGAGAGACCCTGCACACTGAGATAACCAGTGTGTGAAATAGGGAAAGCAATGGCAAACCACCCCATTAAATCTGCCGCGAGAGTCGTTCTATGTGATTAATTCCTTAGAATGATCACGACCCTCAGCAATGAGGAACACGACTTAGAATGTAATATTTAACTAGGTATTACTTTAGAAATTAATTCAATGAAACTTTGTCTTTTCAAGTAAGTAACAATAGTTACTGAATTTTGAGTTTAACTTTTATTTTACTTCTTCGCTTATTTTTTCTTGTCTCTTTCTTTAATCTTCTACTTTATCATCAGAAGCGTCTCTATCTTATTAGTTAGTAACTTTATCTTAGAATTCTTAGAGACTTAACTGTCTTACGTATATGAGTATGTAGCTTTTTTTTTCGTACTTATGTCTGTCTGTCTGACTGACTGATGTCTGACTGTCGGTCCTAGTGACCTTTACAGCTTCACCAGGGTTTTTGGGGCGAGCGCTAAATGCGCTCCAGCCTAGAGGAGGACTTAAAAACTACTATAAGAAGCGACTGCCTAAGGGCACCCAGGTGGGTACGAACCTCGGCTTAGGACGTCGCTGGGAGGGAGGAGTCGGGGAGGGATGTAGAGTATGTAGCGTCTCTATCTTATTAGTTAGTAACTTTATCTTAGTATTCTTAGAGACTTAACTGTCTTACGTATACGAGTATGAACCGATTTATGGAGAGGTTTTTTAACTTAAGATTACCCATTTCTTGATCTCAAAACTATTGTATGGGACCATGTTATTTACGTCCCGTAAATCGTCCCTCTAAAGGACTTTAATAATTAGTAGAATTTCTGACTATAATAAAATTGAGTAAACTTAAAAGTTTCTTAGAAAACAAGAAGCAAATATTATTATGTTTGTGTTGTTAATTTACTGACATTATATATAATTCTCATTTAATTTACCTTTTAACAATTTTAATTTAATGTAATGTATTTAATCTGTATTGTATTAGAATAATTTACTGATCATTTATTGTCTATAAAGCTTCTGGAAATAAAAAAATCATTTCATTTCATTATGGCATGGAGCTTGCAAAAAGCATTCTAAATATTATTTGACCGATGATCTTACGCCCAGGTTGAGAATGGGGTTGTCCTAAGTTGACACGTAAGATTCTAGACTCTTCGACTTAAATCCTTAAACGCAAATATTTATCCGACAAGCTAACTGACCACTGGTGGTAAGTGGTCACTGTCGGCTATGGACGTATTGATTGACGACGGCAGCATATTAACAATTTCACACCTCAATGTGTCTGAGTCACATACGTCTTAAGACAGGCTGCGTGACAAACCAGCGGAGAATGGCGATACGGATCTTTGCGGCAAGGTCGTTTGTAAACTCAACTCTCAAATTGTTACTTACTTCAATAGATACTTATGTATTGCTTATTTTAAGCTTATTGATAAGTATTTTTGTAGATATCTTTACTATTTTACTTGAAACTTTGAAGTGGAAGTCTCTATCCAGGAAATCGTTAATACTCGTATATTTTGAAGACAACACGGAAAGAGTCACGTAAGTCATTATTGTCATTTTGAGATAATGCGATTTTAATGTGTATGGCTTCATATAGTTTCCCTGTATACATTATATTTTACAAAAACTCCATCACTCAAAGGTTGTCTGGAAGAATAGCTTAAAGCTATTAGGCTGCCAATTGCATTTGTATTTTGTATATTTTCTTCTGTTCTGTATTTTTGTCCTGTATGCAATAAAGAATATTTGTATTGTATTGTATTGTATTGTACATTTTTCAAAAGCTTGTATCTTGGACCTTGGTGACTAATTTATATTTTGGGCTGGTTATTTCGGCAATTAATAGTACATACTAAGGAATAGCTATGAAATGATATTAGAAAGTCAATTTCTACACAAAGGTCACTTTACATAGGTATTTTCGTGTGGTCCTTACCTACTAGAACCTAGAACTAGAAAATAATCCATATCGTACATATGGCCAAGTGTCTGTAAGGTTTATAAAACTTACGCCAGTTTGTTTTTCCACGTGTATTTAAAGAATAAGGAATTTCAAACATACAATTTCGAAAAATTTCGTTAGATGTACATATTTAGGCACTAATAATAAAAAGGGAAGATTGGATTAAATAAAAAATAGTATCCCCTAATAGCGTTATTTCCTTCATGAGAAGAAGTACGAACGTACACTTGGATTCACCCCAAAATAGAGTATAATAAAATAAGAATAACTCTTCATTAAGAACGAAGCACAAAGATTTACGAATGTGATTAAAAAAGCTAACTACAGTTAATTATGACCTGTTAAAAAGTTAAATCAAAATAGAGCTTACCGTTTCCTTTCAAATTGAAAAATCACACGTGATGCTTCATGTTCCTTTTGTGTTTCAACAAAACAGGCCCCAAATCATACCTAGGTGTGTCTTGAGTCTCAAAAACTCAGACAAAACCTGCTAAAGTTCACCGCGGTACCGTTACCCGTACGAGATCGCTACATCACACAAAACACTAAAGAAAACACTTCTGACACTAAATTTAACACTTCTGTAAACACTTACAACTTTATTTCAACTTTTTGTTTAATATTTGACACGTATTTTGCGTTAATTCCGTATTAAAGTTGGTGAAATATGTTCACATAACCCGCCACGATGGAATTCGGTCTGCAACTGACATTGTTTACGTTAAGTTACGTTGACATGGCGATTTTTGTCTCTTTCCAACTTTGTTAATAACGTTTCGGTGTGAGAGAGAAAGGAAGTGTACCGTAATTGCAATTTGTACATTGTCGTTAGCTCCGCTGACGGTAAAATAGAGAACTAAAATACTGTATATGTTATACGGAATGGTTTAGTTAGTTAGTTTCGGAAGATCACGCCAGATGGTGTGTTCTTATGCAATGATTGAAGGTAGCTTAACTATAGAACTAGCCTTTACTATGTTGTCAATGTAGATAGCGCTTTTACGTTCTGATTTTAAGTAAAAACCAATATAATATTTGAATTCTGTGGTAAAAACTTATGTCTGTGTACTTTTGTAGTACTTATATCTGTGTGTCTACGGCAGTGTGTTCGCCAAGTTCGAAAAAACAAGGGCGACGTACTGGCTGATACCTACAAGAGTAATTTAATTTATTATGCCATGTAAAACATGACAAGTTAGAAATATAGTTTAAAGCATGCATTTTTTTTATTTTTTTAAACGGTGTTATTTATTTCTGTATGTAAGTTTAAAGGTTAAAGGTTTGTAGCGACTCAACGCGAACCCGACACGAACTCAACTCAGAGCAAAGTATTGAAATTTGAGCTTTATATCGTATTACATACCGTAGGTTTTAAAAATTCAAGTGAACTAGTTGCCCACGCGTTGACGACTCATCGACGACTACTTTACCTTCTACTTTTGAATTTTGAAACCTACTGTATGTAATAAATACGATATAAAGCTCACATTTCAATGCTTTGCTCTGAGTTGCGTTCGTGCCGGGTTCGCGTCGATTTGGTATAATTTGCGATGGCCATAGTTCATCTTGTCACACACTTAGATCTCATTTATATTAGGTACCTACTTGTTACTTGAACTTGGCCCCTTTATCACATTTATGTTTTTGCTGTGATTTTATAAAATTGTAATTCATAATTATCAATTTCGTGACATTTTTGAAATGTAGTAACGGTGATTTATGCCTTGTTCTATTCTAAGTTCTATTACCTATTTTTTCAATAAGTACCCAATGGTTGCTAGAAGAGATCGCTCTTAGCGATAAAACGTAATACAGTCGATGTACCTACAGACATAGTAGAATGCGCTAAACTAATTTTTTCATAACGATATCCATAACGCAGATTATAAAAGAACAAGTAAAAGACCCAGGCACACTCTTGGCAACTCCAGATTAGATCACGATCCTTGTAATTACAAGTCTATAGCCCAGACTTCTCGGGTCCGTTTCCAGCCCCGGTTCGGTTCGCTGCTCGATCGCGTTACCCTTCCCCCTACTTGAAATAAGCGAACAGAACCGAACCCGTGTAGTCCTTAGTAGTAGCCTAAAATGACAACATTAATAAAAATGTCCATTTAAAATACCTCTATAGGTATGTTACAATTTTAGGATTGTTGCTTCGTAATCGTTATTCGCGACGAGACGTGTGAACGAGAGTAAAGTCGACTTGCGACTGCGGCAGTTCGATATTGCGCTGCGCACGCGCCACCGAGCCTTCATTTCACTCTCTATAGCCAGAAGTGGTAAACCTTTACAACTGTTTAATACTCACAATTATTAATTTGACTCTGCGGCTCTGCACGGCGCTGCACTCAATAGACACCTCTTCAACATAGGCATCACAGACAGCCCCCTGTGCAGAGCTTGCATGGAGGGGGAGGTGACGGTCGCCCACGTGCTTTTGGAGTGCAGTGAGGTGACCACATACCGGGCGGGAAGCCTTGGCACCCCAGGATCACTACCCGAAGTCCTACAGGACATTAAAGGATTGCTGGACTTTCTGGCGAGATTGGGGTGGCTCGATTAGTAGTAGTTTTTACCACACGCAAAATATGCGCTTAAGACGTCGAGTTGCGGAAATCAGACCGTTATTACATTACATTACATTACTCACAATTATTTTTTCTTTACATATTGTACATACGTACTTACGAGTCGAAAGATTTCCACCTGTAACGATTGTTCCTGATATGAAAAACCGTTCATATTCATATTCATTTATTTCAGTAATGATCATACATTGTCAAAAAATAAATAACTTACTAAATAACTTACTAAATAAAATAAATAACTTACTAATAAAATTAAAATAAAAAATAAAAAAAATACATTGTCAAAAAGTTATCGCTTCTTCCACACTCATCAATCGCTTCATAGATTCTCTTATTATCTTTCTATCGTTATCAATTTTGTATTAAAAGAAATTGTTTATGGATTCATTGATAAAAGCATTATTCAGCCCCGTAAAGCGTTTACGTTAAATCTCTACAACTCTTGAAAATTAAATGAATAACTACTGACCCTCGGATTTATCCTCCCCAACGATTACCCACTAAACCTATTAGGATTTACAAAAAGGTGGTCGGATTTGGCATCTTATAGATCCTGGTCAGGTTAGGTATAAATTCTTTATGCGCTATAAATAATTGTAACGGTACGCTTTCGGCAGGTTCCCGTAAGCTGTCGTTACATACAAATACCACATAATTGCACTGTTTTACATAGTTTTCATCTTAAAGTTGAGAATGTCTGTCTTCTCGTTGACATTTAGATTTTTAATTATTTACATGGCACAAGCCACTAGGCTCTGGCCAAATTTATAAACATTTTCATCCGAAGTCGTTTTACGTGGAACGGAGAAAGCACGTGAGTACTGCTGCCATCAGCGGAGAAACGCGCTAAGCGCCTTATAGGTGACGAATCGCTAGTGGAAGCTAGACTGCAAAGTCTGGAACATCGGCGCAAGGTTGCCTGTCTATCGGTATTTTATAGGATACATTTCGGAGAGTGCGCATCGGAATTGCACGACCTAATTCCAGCATCTCCATTCCGCCTTCGGACTACCAGGCGCGGGGAGAGTTCCATCCTTATGTTGTTGATATACCATCTGCTCGTACGAAACGATCGATGGTCGCTCGATCCATCGAGGTCAAATGCGGGTAGTAGTAATTAAAAAAATAATTAATAAAATATTATGCTAAGTGACATAGGGCCTTTATTTCATAATACTTCCACGATTGATTGAGAAAACGTTGGTAGCTCATTATGAATGGTAAAAAACACAGTTGCCATCGAAAAAAAAAACGATATTGTCTATAGTTCTTTTCATTCGAATCTTCGGACGGAGAACTTCGCCTTTTCCAAAATGTGAAGGAATTTGCCGCCAAAATTAAAAAAAAGCACTCTTAGAAGGCTAGCCCTTCATTTTCTGTAACTTACAGCCATGAAGTATTAAATTTCCAGCCCGTAACAGGTCAGTATAAAGTCGTGTAGAATTTTCACTTTTCGTAGTAATTTTATTCAGTTTTCGCGTTTAGATTCCATATTGAATTGCTCTATTCTAATCCTCATCGTGTTTCCATTAAGTTTTCCCCGAGTTCTGCCAATTTACCTTTATTCGGAAACCACATGGTCATCGAAGGTCATGTCTTTAGGACATGCACCATGTGTCTCTAAGTATGTGCCGTCAGAGGGTAAAGCAGTGCAATTAATTTGTTTCAGACGGGATATATGATTGGGAGGGTTTTTGGGATTTCAATGTTTTTCAATGTGATGGACTGAAGCTTTAAGGCTGACGGAAAGATGTCCCTGGCCAACCAGGAAGGACATCTGCAGTCCTGTCTATGTAAACCATAATCCTGTGTTATGTTCCTGTGGTGTTTCCGGGCAACATAATACGATGGACCTTGTCGTTCTGTTTATCTCGTGTAAATCATATTTTCGTACAACTGTAAGTAGTTATTCGTAAGGTCTTAAATTAAAGCGAATTTAATAGAAGTCAAACCATATTTTTTATTTAATTCAGTGAGGACCATGGGAGCGGTGATTTCTTAATTTTATTATACCTTTCACAGTTAGTATAAACTGTGTGGCGCTCGACTTCTTGTTTAAACCAATTCCATTGGTTTATTTTCTAAGAACATAATCGGAGATCACCGTGCCTACTCAACACCATATATGTAATCATCGGAGCTCACCCACACACCGAGCAGCCGCGGGCATATTGAGCCTGACACCTCTCTTACTTTAAAAACCAGGCTATATAATATGGCTCTTGGATTTGGCCTTAACAGGATGTATTAACGTATTGCCAAGTTAATATGGGCATACATTTAAAAGAAACTATTCAGTTAGATAATCAGCTCTTGCTGCAAAATGTTGCGAACCCCTGCAATGCAACCGCAACATTTTCCCAGTGGGGATATCGGGCAAGCGCCGGCGCACGGAAAAAAGTAAAAACACAATATCGTTAGTCAATAATAACAAGTGACGCTTGCGCGCGACGCTACTTTTTTCCTAGCATTTCTAATTCGGGCGCCGGCTGTATCGGACGTTTCCTGACTGCCAGTGCCTTAAAATATAAAAAATAACAAATGACACTTGCTACGTCGTTCGGAAACTTCTACCGTGTTTTAATTGCCGTTCAACAATTTAGTAGTGATGTAAATGAGTTTGATTATATGTATCGATGATTAGGGTTTATCGACCGTGGAGGAAGGAAGCATGAACTGAAGCGGGTAGTGTTGTAGCGAAGATGGTGGTGACAAGTCGTTGTGTCGTCTTTTGTGTGATACTTTTTTTTCTGGCACATGTTTTGGACATTGATGCGTACAGCCCTAGAGGTGAGTGATTTTTCTCGTGTTCCCATTATTTTTTTATTTTAAGTAATATTACTGTCAAATATTCGTGCTCGGGAATTTTCTGAAAACTCAAATCATATAAAGGACTCGAGTCCTTTTTAAGACTTAAGTCCTTATTAAGAGGACTTGCGCTTGACTCGACTCTAGACTCGGAGTTTCCTTAGCACCCTGAGTCCTTCAAAATCGAGCAGAGCCTTCACTTTATCACATTTACGACTCGAGGACTCGAGACCTTTGCAACACTAATTCCAGGTTTGTTGTGAGATCCAAAACAAGGAACTACTTAGTCAGTTATAACTTATAATAAATAACTTATAATGTGTGCAATGTTGAATAAATGTTTTTTCTTTCTTTCTTTCTTTCTTATAAACTCAGAAACTTAAAGCTTAGAGACAAAGGTTCGCTCGCGGGTTTAAAACTCTAAAAACACCTGGAAACATTTAAAGAGTGAGTGCAGTCACTGAGGGGCCAGCTGAAAATCAGCGCTGTGGCTTGCCTCAGCATTATGCTGAACTGGTGTACCCTTTTTGGCACTGTACCACACCGGATGTTCTGTGCTGCATGTATTAAACTTTGTATACTTCTGTATTGTGTTCTATATTCTGGTGTTTACAGCGTTAAATAAACGTTTTCAATTTTAATTTAAAAATATCTCAATACATTTTTGACAGGATGAAAAAAAGTCTCCGAGCGTTCGCGGTTCGATCCTTCATTATTTTTGAGATATTTACAAAGCAAGCTATTAAAATAATCTGTTGATCTGCAGTTTTCAGATAAACCTACTTAGATACCTTTCTATGTTGGCATAGAAAATCTTACATTGACATCGAAGATACTCCAAGAACTTGGAAACTACTGATCAGATATGACTAAGAACACTCGACAAATTTGTTAAATGATAAGTTTCGCTTCTAAATCGGATCATCGGTTTATGATTCCACAGACATAATAACACCCCTTTCTTTTGGTCGGGGGTTAAAAAGGTTTACGAGTAGATAGAGGAAGAACAAGAATAATACCTTTGTATAATAGAGAATCCCGACAGAAAGGTCATCTTACATAATGCAACAATTTCAAACACTTCATAAAATAACTCTAACCAATCCCTTTCTCGTTACTCTACGGCTCTACGCTACAAGATAACTCCAATAATCTGGAACTATATTTATAAAACTATATTCCGATCATTTCTACCATAAAATTAGGGGTTTTCCCCGGACTCGCGCTTGCGCATAGACAATAACGTAATGACAGAGATCAATGTCGCGTACTAGGTGAGGTGATTTGAGATAAATTATATTTCTTAGGAACGTTTGTGCATAAATAAAAAATTTATAATACTCCAATCTTTCTTTCACGAACCGAAAGAGATGTGGCAAGACAAAGAATCGTGGCACTCCATTCTCTCTACAGGATTAGGTATTACGTAACAGATAGTATGTTATATCTCTCTATCTCTCGTTATGATATAAAATTCATGCCGTGTGCACCACCCTAACTCTTTCCGTAGGTGTTGTACGAGGCGCCTAAGGACCTTAGCGGATAATATTTTACACCTATAGTAGATGACGATAAGCTTGCCACCTATTACGTTTGTCCACCAAGTTTCCAGGAAAATTTCCTAAAGTATTCCAAAATTTAAGGAGAGTTTCAGAAAACTTCCGGAATTTTCAACTCTAGCCCCAGCGTCGAGGCACTGGACTGGGAATGTGTTAAACCAGCATGTCAACCTCAGTAAAATAAATGTCAACAGATTTCCAAAAATAAGTCGCAGATTTCAGTAATTCATTTTCATTGGCATTATGACTCAATTCAAACCAACATTGTTCGTTGCGTTCAATGTTACGAAACGGTCGTTTTAGAGGAAAGCTAAAAAACATCACAAAAACGTACGGTAATAGACCACCGTTTTTGACGTGAAAACGTCCTATAACTTCGGATTGGTAGTCAAGTCAAAAAGAGATTGGCTTGGGTCCAATTTTTTTTCGTTTTGCCCCCAACCAAACATTGTAAATTTCATAGATACAAGTAAAACTACATCTCTTATTTTGGAACAAACATACTATAGGCGCAGTTACATATATTCGTTGACCACTTCGTCCACCGACCTGCGGTGGACGACCTACGGTTAAACTTGGTCGTTAGCCGAAGTCGTCCAACGTCATTCTCTCGATGACAAGTGACACTTTGACGTTCGAATGCGGTCGACTGGTAATTCACATATAGACGGTGACCGCATGATGTGACCGCCCAGGCGGACGGTCAACGACCAGGTGTAACAGCACTTTAAGTCTTGTGGCACTCCTGATTCACTGTTTGTTTGATTGCTTTCGAAACAATATTAATATAATCAGAGTAGTTAGGTGTGAAATAATTTATCTGACTATTATATTTTTTATTTTTTATATGTGCATGCTCATTGTTGAGTAGAATGTATCGGCTCTTTGTTTAGAAAATACCATCTTGTAATTATGTACCTACCTACATTTATTATTTGTATTATTATGTACCTACATTTATGTAGGCATTCTTGTTCTGCAGCAATAAGCTGAGTTGAGGACCTTTTCACAACAACAGCAGACCATCAGACATGATTTAGATATGTTCACCTTTGACTACATAATTATTTTATTATAATTATAACTGTTTCGGTCATTGCTGTGTGTAAAATAAACATATTACTTACTTACTTTACATTCTGGACAAACAAATTAATCTGAATCTGAATCTGAAGACATTTTTAGTCTCTAGTTCCTATGGTACTTCATGAAGATGCGGTTCGCAAGTAAGCCTCATGGCGCTCCTGAAGGCTCTTTTGAAATTCACTCAGAGCTGGCAGGTGTAAAATAAAAACACATTTTTGGCGATAAGGATGGCGCCACTGGTCATAATATTATCATTCCGTCAGTACTAGTACCTACGATTGGTTCCAGATTTCGCCACCACAGCGTCAAAAAAGGTGTCGCACTATAACGCGATTATAATGGTCATGTCACGTCGCAGTGGATCAATTTCATGAATTTCTCGATACGTATGAGGACGGGATTTAGGGGGTTCAGACCCCCCATTATTGTAGTTTCTCGAGCAGATTAGTCAGGCGTCAGAGATATTTGAAACTCAGTTTTGAAAAGACAAATTTGCCTCAAAATTAGAATGGGCAACCTCCATTATAGCATGTCAAGTAGAGTTCCAGTGTTTATAATCTCTGTCCGTAATTATTATCTCTGAAGTCGTAAGCTTTTACACGATAGTAGATACCCTAATACCCATGTAGTTATACCAAATCAAACAATTTATAGCTACAAGCTTTAATACGTCCTAAGTTTGTAAGGACCTATCTAAAGCTTGTTCATGTCTTTCTAGTGAAGAATCTAGTGCATCAGTGCTATAATCTTCATTAAAGCATCAGTGAACCACACAAAAATCTTACTCATATAGAGAACAGTCGTAGCCCGTAGCGTGAGTGAGTGAAATGAAAAAATGAAAAAAAAAATTTTTTTTGCTACAATAAAATACATAGAAAGTTACAAATTTAGAATAGACTTTCTTAACGTTTAAGCTGCAACAAACAAGGCAATTAATCATATTAGTGCTTTGATTTACTACACTGGTCATACAAACCGTTACGTAGGAAACAGTGCAGCCACCATATCAGTCGGACTGCTGAAGTTACTCAAGTAGGTATATTTACGAAGCTCAAAAAAGAAATAAGCACCTACCAAAAGCTTTGTAGCTTATGTTTTCTATATTTAATTTTCTAAGACTTTTGATAGTCTTGATAGTACTTTGATAGATGGGGGTCCGGGCCTCCTGAATACGGCCCTGAGTGGTGTCGGTAATTCGTCTCACCCGCAATAGGTCACAAATCGCAATCGAACTGTTTTCAGACATTTTTGCGCGTTTCTAAGACTGCGCGAACGACTGTTGCGCCCGCGTCGCTTTAGCGCCACTTTCTAGTGTATTTACTACTATTACATTATCGATTGTGGATATAATGGGATCGATAATCGATATGCTTATATATATAAGCATGGTTTATGTTATGACTTGTTGGTAAGTGGTCACTGTCGCCCATGGATCTTATCTTATGACAGGGATAACCCCAGCGGCACTTCGACCCTCAGGGATCTTTTGTGCTCACCCCTTACCTTAGTCTCCTTCCTGTTCCTTAAAGATGCTTTGCATCAAGGGCGCTATACAGCTTACAGGAAGGAGCCTATAGTCCTCTGGTTTCGGGTAGGCTACCCCTAGAAGACTCATACGTGCTCCAGCCAGCGAGTCACATTCGCACAGCAAGTGTTCCATTGACTCAACGGTGTCACCACAGGCTCTACAGATGGGATTGTCTGCCAGTCTCATCTGGTGTAGGAGGCTCTTAGTGCCAAAATGGCCTGTGAACGCCCCTGCAATGAGACGGAAGAGACTCCTGTTATAGTTGTAAATTTTCCTGCACCCAGCCGTGCCACCATTTCCAATGGACCTCTTAGAGTGTTTTAAGTTGGTCGCCCATGGATAAAATTATTGATGTACTTAGTTGTCCCATAAGCCCAATCACTATTTAACCTATTATATTTCAATGTTCGCTCAGCGTGCTATGGAAAGAGCTATGCTAGGAGTATCTCTGCTGGATCGAATCCGAAATGAGGAGATCCGGCATAGAACAAAAGTTATCGATATAGTTCATAAGATTAGCGAGCTGAAGTGGCAGTGGGCCGGTCACATCTGTCGCAGAACCGACAACGCTGGGGGAGACGAGTTCTGAGTGGGCGTAGATGGAGCGACGATCTGCGCAAGTTGGCTGGCAGCGACTGGATGAGAAGAGCCGAAGATCGGGCTCAATGGCGAACCTGGGAGAGGCCTATGTCCAGCAGTGGACTAGAGTAGGTTGCTGATGATTTCAATGTTATTTTATTTTAATTGAAGGAGGATTTCTTTAAGTTCTGACATAAAGAAAAGTTACATAATATTCATAAAAATAAAACACGAATTATTGGAGCTGGAACTTGGTCACTGTTCCGAGAGCTGTCCAAGCGTCTATTTGATGCGACGAGGGACCCAAGGGCTGGCGGCTATCTCGCCCAAAGGATCAGCATAGCGATCCAGCGGGGCAACGCCGCCAGCATCCTCGGTACTCTACCACACGGGCCTAATCTAAGACATTTTATAAGTTACATTTTATTTTATTTTTGTACATTTTCTCTTGTATATTATGTTTTTAAATAATTTCAAGTTGTAAATATGTAAATAAAAGATCCATTATTTTCTATAGTGGATGTTTTTCGGCAGAACTCTACCAAAGAAATGCGTAATACAGTCTGACAAAGGTATTCAAGAAACCAAATACGTATTACACAAAAAAACTCTTGTTACTATTATGTCAAATTAACAAGTTACAACTTACAAGTCACAGCTATAAATCACACTTGCACCTATAATACATCGATAGTATAATTTACACTATATTACACGGCTATCGCCTGTCACTAGTGATGAGAAAAATCGATACAATTATCTCGATCGCGGTCCTAATTGGGACTTGCTTCTATAATTTTCTTCGGTTACATGACATAACGATACATGAAGAGAACCGGTAACAATGTTTTATTTTTGAACGTTCCTTTAAAAACTTAACAGTTACAGGAAAATTATTTTATTGTGTGTTTGTTCATAAGAGATTATTCGTTCGTAAAAAAAACTTCCTTTCTCTAGTTCTCACTGAAGCAAGGCTATTTTTAAAAGATGTAGCAGCTGTCATATATTATTATAATTAAAAAAAAATCTTTTGCGAGATATACATGAAAAGCACCAAACTTAAATTGAGAGAGCTTAGACTGTGATTTTAGATCCAACTTTTTAACATAGGCAAAATTTATTGGGTTTATTGCAGGTGCTAATATTTCAATTAAACTAATACATACAAAGTATATAGGTAGGTACAGTCGACCACAGGTCAACCTACCCATCAGCAGCCTACTTTAGTCCACTGCTGGACATAAGCCTCTCCCAGGGCGCGCCATTGAGCCCGATCTTGGGCTCTTCTCATCCAGTCGCTGTCAGTCACCTTGCGCAGATCGTCGCTCCATCTAGCAGCGTCGACGACCTACCCAAAACGTCAAAATTTGAGAATCTGAAATATTGCGCAGGCATAAGGTTGAGATTTAATCGAGGCTTATTGGCAGATGGTACTATAGCTTGTGGTCGCCTGTACACATTATCTTCACGCTATGTCCATTGTCAAATAAATGAACAATAATTACGATTCGATTCAAGATTTCACGAACCCTAATTTTCCATTTTCAAACTGTTAATAAATACGTGGTCTCAGCAAAAGTTCTGGTCTTGTAACATACTAAGACCAACTCTTGCCCATCCCTAACTCGACTTAGTACCACAAACAAGGAAATCGCAACAATGGTGTTCACATACAATTTCACAGCCGACGCATCCGTCATTTCCCTGTTCGAAGAAACCATAGGGAAAAGTCTTTTGTCTATTGATTATTGCCAATCGCTTTTTTTTAATCAATCTCCAGTAGTATTGTGACTTCGAATTAATATGCGTAAATCAACTTCACTTTTTTTGCGATAGCAATTTCTAATAGCATCTAATAAGATAATAAGCGAACTCTTACCCCAACCCCATATGTATAGCTTCTCCGTTCCTTCTATGGTAAACAACTTTAGGATACACCACTAGTTTCGTTTTTTTTGGCACCGTAATAGAAAGTGACCCTCTCCCCCGAAAACTCTGGACACAGTCGTCTACGACCCATATTACTGTTGCATATCCATCATCATCATCATCAGCCTATTAATGTCCCCACTGTTGGGGTACGGGCCATGAT
The DNA here is from genome assembly GCA_947369225.1 of Hofmannophila pseudospretella. Taxonomy (NCBI): domain Eukaryota; kingdom Metazoa; phylum Arthropoda; class Insecta; order Lepidoptera; family Oecophoridae; genus Hofmannophila; species Hofmannophila pseudospretella. The sequence goes on along the minus strand of OX376321.1, from coordinate 1,166,585 downwards.
CCACCGAGCGGGCCAAGTGCTGATTGGTGCCTTCGGAAACTTTTAATTTCCTCAGACATGCAGGTTTCCTCGCGATGTTTTCCTTCACCGTTAGAGCAGTCGGTAAATGTACGTAAGTCTTGGAAAAAATTTCGAATAGCTCATTGGTGCATGGCATTGCATCGTTTCGAACCCGGACCTCCTGCATGGGAGTCCGACGTCCTAGCCACTAGTCCACAGACGTTCTCGAACCCGGACCTCCTGCATGGGAGTTGCATATTACTACCTACTTAATAGATTTTTTCTGTGTTTTGACGGATTAGAATATACCTACCGCGTGTCGTAGTAGGTACCTAACCCGAGTAAAATTGCTGGGGGTACCTGGCTAGCGACCGCCCTTTTTTTTCGTTGATGGTATGGCCCTCGAAGTTGTGCAACAATACGTCTACCTCGGGCAAACTGTGCAATCAGGTAGAAACAACTTCGAGAAAGAAGCCGACAGTAGAATTCAGCTGGTCTGGGCAGCATTTCGGAAGTTACGTCACATCTTCTCGTCGCTCATACCTCAATGTCTAAAGACAAGAGTCTTTAACCAGTGCGTCCTACCAGTAATGACCTACGGAGCCGAAACGTGGACACTGACGGTGCGACTGGTTTAAAAATCGCTCAGCGTTAACACGCTAGAAAGAGCTATGATCTGAGTATCTCTGCTGGATCGAATCCGAAATGAGGAGATCCGGCATAGAACAAAAGTTATCGACATAGCCCATAAGATTAGCGAGCTGAAGTGGCAGTGGGCCGGTCACATCTGTCGCAGAACCGACAATCGCTGGGGTAGAGGAGTTCTGGAGTGGAGACCGCGTTTGGGCAAACGTACTGTGGGACGCCCCCCTGCTAGATGGAACGACGATCTACGCAAAGTGGCTGGCAGCGACTGGATGAGAAGAGCCGAAGATCGGGCTCAATGGCGCGCCATGGGAGAGGCCTATGTCCAGCAGTGGACTGCTGATGACCAACCTTTTATTTATAAAGTCCGTCGCCAATATCTTCGCTTCGGCGGTGATGTATTTCGGCAGTGTTCATAGAAGAGCCAGTGTGTGTAAGCCTGTGTTCTCCATCTTAAAATGTGTACCAATTATGATTAAACACCATAAAAACCATTCAGTGAAATCTGTTAAAAGACACTCCAATCCAAACCAATGCACTCGCAAACTTTTACGATTTGCCAAAAAAATTACGATAACCAGTACGGTCGTTGTCAAAAGTGTTTAATGATATAAACGTGTTTCTAGCCCAATAACTATAGAACCACTTGACTGCCGATGCGGGCGCCCCGCGCGCGCCGAACATTAGCAGTATATTTCTTATAATTTTCGCGGTACTCTAGACGCTTATCAGAGTTAAAGCAAGCTCGTTGATGTCTTTGTCGCCGCCTTTTTCTTTCATGTGCTTAATTGTATAGCTTTGTCTCGTTTTTTCGTATCGAAATGTAGCTATCGGTACTCCATTGGTTACTTGCTTCATGTTCTAGCCCGTAAACGAGACGAAATACCATGGAACTAGTACTCGTAGATATTCATTGCGAGATACCGACCTCTATATTCCGATTTTGATACGACGTTTTTATCTAAATCAACTTGTAATCATATTACTGAAAAAAAATCATAATTTTCGCTCTATCTTCAAGAAAATTAATTGCAATCCTTTTATGGATTACATTACAGTAAAGTAACGGACTATCCATTTTGTAGGTACGTACCTATTCAAAAAATATCTTAAAGTAGAGGCATGTAAAAATAGGTGACATGCCCAATCCGGTGCATGGCAGGACAGGAACCTCGCTCCCCAAAAGATGAAATTGGAGTCACATGGTACATGTGGAATATTTTCATCTAAGCCTCTCTCTTCTAAGTCGTTTTCCTCATTGCTGAGAGTCGTGATCATTCTAAGGAATTAATCACATAGAACGACTCTCGTGGCAGATTTAATGGGGTGGTTTGCCATTGCCTTCCCCATTTCACACACTGGTTGTCTCAGTGTGCAGGTTTCCTTACGATGTTTTCCTTCTCCGTCAGAGAAGGCGGTTAATGTACATAAGTCTTTCGAATATCCGAAAAACTCATTGGTACATGGCATTGCCTGGTTTCGAAGTCGGACCTCCCGCACGGGAGGCCGATGTCCTAGCCACGACGCCACCGACGCTCTAAGCCTATCCGTGCCAATCTGACCACACGACAATTAGTGTAAAGAATAAGAAAGAATAATTATAACGCATCTTTCACTTTGGTTTGCTGGAAGAATTCTCGTTTAGAGATCAGTTCACTCTTTGTACAATGTCTTATTTTAATTGTTTTTATTAAGTCTATTGTTGTACAATAAAGTGTAAATAAATAAATAAAAATAAAGAACAAATTATTGCACTGTAAAAACTTAAGAAATAAAAGTGCACTCTACTAGTCTTGGTTTCCAGTTACACTTGGGGTTCCAGTGTTGTGGGTGGCTATAGCTTCTTCCAATCCAACTTCCTTAGTTCTTTCTTTTTCTTCTTTATTCCATGTGTCCAAGTTTTGTTTTTTATCTGGTTATTAAACCGATCTCAATTCAACGCTTTTGTACGCGACTGTGTTATCCAAGATCGCGTATAATCGTTACGATCTCCATTTCTACTGCGCTCGCGACGGAATCGGTTCGCCACGCGCGGATCGGTCAAGGTTGCCATTTCCTTGCTTTTACTTTTTTTACGCGCATGCGCATCTGTTCTGATTCTCGGCTTTTATGATTTACAGAATATATATAGATTTAGAGATATATTATGCTATCATAAGATAAGATATGATTGGGGGCCGGGAATAACCCAGCGGAACGTCGACCCTTGAGGATCTTTTGTGCCTACCCCATTTTACACACTGGTCATCTTAGTGTGCAGGTTTCCTCACGAAGTCATCCTTCACCGTTAGGCACTATACGGTTTAGAACCCGGATCTCCCGGGAGTCCGGTGCCCTAGCCACTGTGCCACTGTGCCACTGACACTCTTTATGATTTATAGTAACTAGGCACTGCGGTATACAGGATATTAGGAAGAGCCTAAGATTTTGAAAATCACCTTATATGTAACTTGCTCGCTATAGAGAAGTTTTATGTGGAAACCGCGTCAGCCCGTTGGCGTATGCGCTGTGAACATCCCCCCATACATTCAGTAATGTATGAAACTTGTCAATATTATTTGGGCATGTGCCCAAACTCTTAGCTTGCTGCAATGCTCACATTTTATTCATGAGAGGACGCTACTATAGAAAACACAACATTATAAAGATGTGAAAGTACCCGAATATGAACAACTTTAGAGGAAAAAATAACGATAGCAGCAGGAACCGACGGTTGAACATGCTCTCCGAGTCACGGAGGAGCTCATATGAAAACTCCGGTGACGCCGTAAAGGTCAATAGGACCAAAAGCATTTGTCAGTTCGGAAAAAAGAGCGAAGATTGAAATGTGCCACTAACGGTCACCCATCCTGGGGCCCAACGTTTGCAGTTCTATTTCTATCCAATTACAATTAAGTTTTCGTTCCAATTCTATTTGGACACCAAATCGCATTCTGCTGACGCATAACTCTACCACTACCACCTTTCGATTTACTATCGATCGGGCAAAAGTACTTGAGAGGAACTTATGTTTGATCGTTATATTTGACAGTTGAAGCGTTTTGTTACCGTTCAACTGCGATTCAGTATAAACTAAACGTTTTATTAGAATGTACAAATACGTTACTGTTCGATCGATCATTGACTCGATCGGAACTTAACTGAAATTGGATAGTAGCATACGAAACACATCATAACGATGCAGTTTAGATTCTATTTAGTTACGTTGTATTTAGTGGAATCGATCTCCATCTCGATCTGATTTTTCCATTACCTGAAGGTTGCCTGGAAGATATCGCTTAAAGCGATAAGGCCGCCATCTGCACATTGTATTGTACCTCTCTTTATGTTGTATATTTGTATTTGTATCTCCTGAGTTTCTGCAAAGGCACTGGAAGATGGAATGACTTAACTGACGGAACTTAACTGAAATTGCATACGAAGCACGTCATAACGATGCAGTTTAGATTCTATTTAGTTACGTTGTATTTAGTGGAATCGATCTCCTGGGCTACATCAAGCTAAGACATGGGAATGTAATATATTTCAGCCCGATTTCATTTCCTGTTAAATGCACTTCTCCTTACTTCCTCCATTCGATATTACGGAAAACTATTTTATTGTAGTAATTCCCAGGGGCGTGCTGGTAATCCGAGCCGGCTTTCACTCTCGCAGGTCAGGGTTCGATGCCAGCGATGGTTGATAACGGTGACCACTCTATTCTTACATTACGTTACGAGCTAGAGTAAATTAACGTAAATGTGCTAATTAAGGTGGTAATGTTGGTTAGAGAGGTTGTTAAGTCGATATTATGGCTTATATTGTGGGGTAGGTAGAGAAATTGTAGTCTTTTTGACGTAATATTAATATACAGGATGTAAATTACTTAAAACTAGTCAGCATATATCGATAAGTATAGGACGTAATTTTTTATTTCTTGTGAAGCGATTTCTTATACTTTTTAGACTAAAAAAATTACTACGGAAAAATGAGTTTCAACTGTATTCATCTCATACAAAAGAAGTGACCTGGAAAGGTCAATTTTTGTATACGTAGGTCGAAGTTAATTGACCTGAATTTCAAAGATTTTTAAAACTGTTTTTTTTAAGATTCTTTGCCCCTGATTTACCTCCGATTTAAATTTTTCGGAGTCCTTGTGTTCTCTTTTTTATTATTTTTAATATATATATTATATCTTTCTACTCCTAAAATTTTTGCCATTTGGCACTAATTTATTTGTTAAATTACTTGCATATAACATATACAATACATTTATTAATATATAACCCAGTTTTGGGGAGGTTCTGACACAATTTTGACTAAACTTTTTGTGAATAACTCGTATAGATCTTGCACTGGAGATGACAGAAGTCAGGCGTGCGCAAGCGACGAGTTCTCGTTACGAAATGTTGCGCCCGCGCCGCCTTGATCCGATAGACTTGCCCTTTGAGTCGTGTCGGCTGCAGTCATTGCCCTGTCACTGTACCTTTTACCTAAGTTATTTCCAAGTTCTTCATCTTCAAGTTATTATATTACGTAACTTTCATGGCGTCGTTAATTCTCTAGGAAAAAGTAATAAAAACGTATTCGTAGGTACTCTACTTGATGAGCTCTGAACAACGATATCCAACACGAAAAGATTATATTTTATATCGAGCTCTTATACTTGTTTGGAGTATCGGTGACCTAGTGGCTAGGACGCCGGACTCCCATGCGGGAGGTCCGGGTTCGAAACAATGCAATGCCATGTACCAATGAGTTTTTCCGATTTTTTCGAAGACTCACGTACATTTACCGACTGCTCTAACGGTGAAGGAAAACATCGTGAGGAAACCTGCATGTCTGAGGAAATTAAAAGTTTTCGAAGGCGTGTGAAATTCACCAATCAGCACTGGGCCCGCTCGGTGGATCATGGCCCGTACCCCATTGTACAATGGGAGGCCTGTGCCGCAACAGTGGGGACATTAATAGACTGATGATGATACTTGTTTGAGACCATTTATAAAATATAATTTTAGAAAAATTTAAAGCCGATTTTCGGATTTGGGTCAAGTGAATAAAGGGTATGGTGTATGAAAGAAGTATGGCGAATTACCATACATTTGGAGGTCCAGTGTTTTTACGGTTTATTGGCAGCCAGGATTCTTTCTGAGGACCATAGATTTCTACATAGATAACTGTCATTAAAAAAAAGGAGATAAATCTTATTCCCACACGAACATAATTGTTTACAATAGTGAGTGGTCCAGTTAGAGTAAAGGTTCTTGGGTCGTACTGAATCAATTGCGTTTTGTTATTGCATTTATTCCAAAAAACATATTCTATAAATTCGACCAAAAGGTTGTCTGGAAGAGATCGCTTTTATCGATAAGACCACCTAGATTGTATTAATCGTTTTGTACGCATTGTATCACACTAATTATGTGCAATAAAGAGTAGATATTTATTCAATAATTCATTCTTCATTCCCGACTGCTAAAAATGTACGATAAACTTAGCATAAAATTATATTTAAAACTATATCTATATCATTTATGAAGAGGTCTTCGTTTATGTGTGCATCCGATTTATTTTTGGTCTACGTAAGTATGACCACATATCTGAGTTCCGTTCCAAATTAAAGTGGCTACCAATACGTCTCCGGCGTAATGCGCACATTCTGTCAACACTGTATAACGTGCTCCACAGTCCCGTGGCTCCAGAGTACCTGAAGGAAAGGTTTGTCGTGCGCGCTTCCGTCAGTGGTCGGCATCCTCGGCCGAGCACACGACTAATGCTGCAATATCCATCACATTCCACCGAATTCTATAGTCGCTCTTTCACAATCAAGCAGCTAGGCTGTGGAACTCCCTCCCGTCGTCTATCAGGCAGGCCAAATCACTGCCAATATTTAAAAATCTCCTTCGTCAACATTACGAACTGCAGTGTGGATACACTGCCTAATTGTTGTAATGCAGTTTCACTTTAGCATATGATGTGTGTTATTTATTTATTATATTTTTGATTATATATTAAGTATTATATTTCTGTATATGTTATAGTATTTATGTAATATTATTACTACTGCTTGGCAGCTTGCAAAGGTTTGCATATATTTTTTTAAAAAATATTTTTATTTATTTATTTGAGGGTAGTATCTATTTCATACGTCTTTTGCACCCGTATATTATATTTTTTTTATGATTTTTCCATCACCTGAAGGTTGCCTGGAAGATATCGCTTAAAGCGATAAGGCCGCCTTCTGCACATTGTATTGTACGTCTCTTTATGTTGTATGTTTTGTTTTTGTCCCGGGTGTGCAATAAAGTATATTTGTATTGTATTGTATTGTATTGTATTTTATTATAACTGGGCCCTGAATTTCTTCTGAAGTTTATATCTTGTCCCATTTATAAGATAGAAGCGTGAGACAGAGCGGACGGCGGCTGAGCGACAGCTAATTTCCGTTTTCCCTTTCGGAGATCCCTAATAACAACAAAACTATTGAAGCAAATATCTAAATGCGGGTTTAGTAGTAAATAAAAAAAAAAAAAAAAAATTATCTCATCGTCCAAAAAAGTGTGTGCGAGCTTTGTGCAGAGCTCATTACATGGACTCTTTTTAAATCTACAAAAATTTTGCCCGTACCATGTATGTACATTAAGCAAATATGTATTTTCGTTCGCCAATATCCGCAATATTTCCAAACACACGCTGATGTCTTCCCAATGTCTATAAGACACAGAAACCGTCTTCTTTTGCCAAGTTTCAGAGTAGATTTGTATATAATTCCTTCTGTATAGCAATTTTAGTGTATAATAATCTGCCTAGTCGCCTTAAAAACGGTCCTGCTAGCCAATTTAAAACTAATATTTCAAGTGGCTTCTAGACAAATGTTATTAACTTATTACTCCATAAAAGAGTATCTCAACGACACTAACAAATAGCAGAAAAGATTTGCATACCGTTGTCGGTGGAACATATGATACCTATGCTTTTTAAATCACCTGTAATTTTCACTATTTTCTGGCAAATAAAAATATCATTTCATTTCTGCCGAAATACTGTAGTGCATCGGGGATGTTTGCAGAAGCCCGCGTGGATGGCTTTCACGCAATTTTACGAAAAAGAGTTGCTTCCCTGATGCACCGAGTAAATAGCAGTCCCAGCAGCATCCTGTTGACGTTTGCCGAGTCCCCTGACTCCCCGATCCTGAGGCACTGGATATACCTGCATGTCAATGCGAAGTAGTCGTCCAGTGCTTTGGGGTCGGTACCATGGGCTTGGTAATATTTCTATATTATTATTTTTTACTAACATAGCTTTAAGTAATATAATATACTAACTTATATACTTACCTACCTATGGACTATTGTCTGACTTAAATAAATAATAAAATAAAATAATAAATTTCAACAACAATATTGCAACAGGAAATAATCACATGCTATTATTTAAAGCAACCAGCAAAAGTACAACTAAAATACAACGAACCAAGATCAATAAATCACTATACCAAAGGCTAGAGATCAATTTTATGCATAAGTGAGCTATATAATAATCGACCATTCATGTCTGTTCGCGTTTAAGTACAAGTTAATCACATTACCGTGATGGTTATCTGTTGTTTTATACCGACTTCGATAGACTCTACCTACAATAAAGGAGAGGGAACTTATGTCCTGGACTATATGCGCCGGTTCCAGCGCCGGTTCGGTTCTCTGCAGCCAATCACGAGGCGCTGACTTCAAGTGGGGGAGGGCGGCAGAAGGCTTGTGATTAGCTAGAGCGAACCGAACCGGCGCCATGCAGCCCCAGCCTCAGTTAATATTTTGCATATACGTACTTTAAACCTCTATCAAAGATAGATCTTTGTTCAATTATTGTTGTTAAAAAGTTAAAAAGAAGCTTCTATGTATGGAAAATATATTTGCAGGAAGTTGCGATGTTTGTCTTCGGTAAGAGTCCAAAGCCGTAAACTTCTAGACGCTGAAGGTGAAACCCTCAAGGTCATTGGCGACTGTACAAGCCTTAATAAGATTACATAAGTAGACATAATCCGGTGTTTGAAAGGGCGAGAAAATATGGAATTGTCTAGCGCATCTAGCCTGCCTGGTTGTCACCGAATGCATCTCCACCCATCACACAGGTGGGGGCGACCTTGTCCCCATGTATCTTGCCGTGGCCTCCATTCCCGCGTTCTTCTGGTCTACCAGTCCCTGTTCTTGCTTGTGTTCCTCCCATCTCCATTTCCGACTCTCGATTATGTTGAGGCCCTTTTTACAATAACAGCAGACCATCAGACATGATTTCAATATGTTTAACTTTGACTACATAATTATTTTATTATAATTATAATTGTTTCGGTCATTGCTGTATGTGAAATAAACGTATTACTTACTTACTTACTTACTTTTTACCACGTCTCTTTTCCATCTCTGTCTGAGCCACTCGTTCCATTTGTGTTTTAGTATTGTATTGTTATACCGATCATCACCCTTTCCATTGTTCTCCGTGTTATTATTAATCTAGGCATCTCAGCGGACCTGTTTATTCAAAACCAAATTATCATGTTTCTCTGACCTCCAATTAGAGAGTTATTGTTGGTTTCGATTCGATCATTATTTTCTCTATTCAATAATAGGTACTGCTGTTTACAATCTTTATTGCAGATACACAATAATCTTAATCTAGACAGCTGTCTCACCGTTATATTATCTTCTCTTATGACAGGGGGCCAGGGATAACCCCAGCGGCACTTCGACCCTCAGGGATCTTTTGTGCTCACCCCTTACCTTAGTCTCCTTCCTGTTCCTTAAAGATGCTTTGCATCAAGGACGCTATACAGCTTACAGGAAGGAGCCTATAGTCCTCTGGTTTCGGGTAGGCTACCCCCAGAAGACTCATACGCAATCCAGCCAGCGAGTCACATTCGCACAGCAAGTGTTCCATTGACTCAACGGTGTCACCACAGGCTCTACAGGTGGGATTGTCTGCCAGCCTCATCTTGTGTAGGAGGCTCTTAGTGCCAAAATCGCCTGTGAACGCCCCTACAATGAGACGGGTGAGACTCCTGTTATGGTTGTAAATTTTTCTACATCCAGTCGTGCCACCATTTATAAATGAACCTCTTAGAGTGTTTTAAGTTGGTCGTTTTTGACCACTCCACCATATACAGGTCCTTAGCCTTAATGGCTGTTTTGATGGTGCTCATGGTGATGTCTCACCGTTACGTACCGTGGCGTCTTGTCACCGGGCCCTGACTGAAAATCAGCGCTGCGGCGATGGCTAGCATCTAGCCATATCGTCACAGCATAATGCTGAGTTAGGGACCCTTTTGCTACATATGCATGTAAACTTATTTTAAGTCATTGTTACTTTTAAGTAGTGAAATGTAATTATCATGTTATGTGTGTGCAAATCAAATCAAATCAAATAATTTATTTGTAAAGGTAGGTTACAAAGATCTTAGGTTATGTCCTGATGTTCGCTACCTTTTGCCTTGATAAGACGTAAAAATATTCCTTATACATTTATATAATTAATAAGTTTTTAGGGCGAGAGGGCGCTGTCTCCTCTGGGACGCGACGTGCGTTAGCACTTTCGCGCCCTGTCATCTCGCCAGCACTCGGCAGACTGCAGGTGCGGCTGCCGAGGCGGCGGCCCAGAGGAAACACCTAAAGTACTCCAACCTGGAATCGATGTACGACTTCGTGCCTTTGGCAGTTGAAACCGCGGGACCATGGGGCTCCGAGGCCAAGGAGCTGATTCGCGCTGTGGGGATACTACTTTAAGGCTACTTTTTAGTACAGCGCATTTCCCTCGCCATTCAGCGAGGGAACGCCGCGAGTATCCTGGGTACTTTCTGCCAGGGGGCACTTCGCGGGGGCTGTTTGACTGAAATTAAATTATATAATTTTTACCTAGTTATAGTATGACATTGATTTTATTATTTTATTTTTATATATTAATAAGTTACAGAAATAACAGTTATTAGTTCACAGTAGAATCTAAACATTCCATTCAAACTAACTACATAAATAAATAAAACTATTATACTAGTTTATCTGAATGAATGAATAAAGAATGACATATCTGAATGAACGAATGAAAAAATTATAGTTCATTCATTCATAGTTTCACATCATAAAATGTATGTACAACTGGTAAGCATAACTCTGTTTCTAAGTAACTAACTTTAGCCTGACTCATAACTTTAGAAAGCTCAAATCCTGAAACAAAAAGTAAAGCCTTTTCCTCAGATTGTCTGTGTTAAAACTATTAGTCAACCATTAACGTCGTCACAGTACTATTAGCTGGGTCTATTTCTAAAAAGAGGTGAAAACGTTAGCTTTTAAAAGACTTGAAAGCTCTAAAGCTCGAATGTCACTTTTCCTTAGAATGCTGTCAAATGGCTGTCAGAATTGACATTGATTAAGCACTTAGAGAAGCCCAGTTTTCACGTTCTTACAATTTGGGTAGGTCCAGTAAGAATTGACTAATTTTGTTGAACTAGGATTTGCGGGTCGTATTATCAGCCAAAGATCAATAAACATTGGGGTATCTCTACGAAATCATGAATGGAAACCATGAATGAGCATAATTTTAACGCCATCTCACGCACACACCCCTCACACACACCACATACACGCATACTTAACTGTTTAATTTTTGCATTGCCTTATGTTTTTCATAATTTATTTATCGGAAGAGACTGGCCCCCACAACCCAGGGTATCCTAGCGTGGGAGCCAGGGAAATCTGGGAAAATGTAAAAGATATTGTCTGTATTAATAATTTTTATTTTTATTTAACTGCAAAAGGATTGGGCGTATCCCATATTACAAGCTTGGACCCTATTATTTTTTTCTTTTCGCCTCCAATAGTGCATTTGCAAACATAGTGCATTTGATAGATCTCGGGAACTACATTTTTTATTAGGGATCAAACACCCTAAGTCGTGTGGAACAGAAGTGTTATTTAGTCGCTGGGGAAACAATTTTTTTTTATTGAATAAGGAGAGCAGACGAGCAAACGGGCCACCTGATGGTAAGTGGTCACCGTCGCCCATAGACATCTCACCGCACTGTGTTAATATTAGAGGGTTTTTGATGCGCTGCTAACCTTGAGGACTAAGATGGATTGCCTCATGTGCCGGAAATTACGCTGGCTCTCTTACCTTTCAAACCGAAACAGAAATGCTAGCATCTCTGCTTCACGGCAGAAATAGATAAGAGGGTGGTACCACCCCAGTCGATCCTTCACATTAGGATCTACCACTACTGAATAGAATCAGAGCAATTAGTATGAAGACATTTTTGGTCTCTAGCTCCTATCCTGCACGACTTAGGATGTTTCTTCCATAATGAAAGATGTAGTCCTCGGTGATATCTATCAAAAGAGCCATGTTTTCTTGGAGGCGAAGCCGTGGGTCCAATAGCGCCCAATCTCCTTTAAAATTTATTTCCTTGTCATCATCATGTGCGCAAGGTTCTGATGTGGGAAGGGCTTCATGGTCCTAAACAACTGAATTGAAAGTTGAACCACCTATTTTCGTTACAGAAATCCAATCTGAAATCAATGATACTCCAATATCTTGACAACCACTGGTCTAATTTTTGTCAGACTTGGCTATAATACTCTCAACAAAACTGTCTGTTAAACAAAAGAAATCGCGTCCAAATATGTTCATCGGTTGTTGAACACAGACAAACAGACGTACGGACAAGCAAAAAACAAGCGAGACAACTTTTCTAGCGAGCAACGATCATAATTTCAAAATAGAGAACTACAGTCATGTAATTCTATTAACAAATGGAATAATAGTTGTTGAAGAATGGTTAGTTCATTAAAATTACACTGATATAAAACACTACAGTTAAAAAACAAATACAACACGCACTCGCTACCAAAGATCTAAAAACAAAAAGTATTTCAATCAAATAAGTAAGATCAATCAACTACCGGATTTAACTAGTTAATTAACCTAATACCGGAACCGGAACACCGGACAGTAAGCCACATGTAACGTAACAGTTCCTCAGTAACGTTACGTCAATGTGACAGCTGATATAATAACGTTAATACGTAACGTAATATAATAGAGACCGCATTGCAATTACTGGCCGCAGATATGGTTCAAAAGACGGATTGTGGTGTTAACTGCTGATTTTGATTGCGGACACGAAATATGTAGAATTGGCTGTGAGTCGATAATTTAGAAAATAATGAAATTTTTAAAAGTAGGAAAGAAATAGTATGTATTTTTTTATAGTTTAATGCGAGCAGGCGGGCAAACGAACTTCCTGGAAAGTGGTCACCTTCGTTCGCCCTTAGACGCCCAATCTCATCTCACTATAATGTTATTAGAGTATTTTCAATGCTAATGCCCTTGGAGAGCCTCATGAGCCAGTAATGAACGATAGCTCTCTTACCCTTCAAACCGATCTTAAAAGGGTGGCACCACTCCAGGATGACTCTGCACAAAGTCCATATCATAATTAAATAAAATTCAAAATTAAAGCATAAACTTAAACTTGCAATGCTTATGTTTATTGCATATGTACACCGAAGACTCTCCCATCGAACTTAAAAGCTCTCAGTAAACAAACCCAAAGTTTACCGAGTCGAACCGGATCTGAATCAAAACATCGAAACACAGCGCTGCGCCTGAGCACTGTTGCACGTAATTCGTTTTTGTCTACGAAGAAAGCAGTTACGCCATCGCCCCGTAATCCAGATAATTACTTTTACAAAAAATCCACCGGCACGTTGACAAAAAACCTCCAATCCTTTTTTATATTGTTTTGTTTTCATAGTGTTCCATGGAAGATTTCTCCGTCCATTCATCGGTAATTCGATGCCTTTGTTGTACGATTACTGTCGCTTGTAATCCATTGTTGTTTCATGATTGTTGATGGTGAAGAGTTCACTTAATTCTGAGGTCACGATTGTGTTGAATCTTAATCCAGGAGGATTAGACGGCGAGCCATTGGAAGCACACGCGTATTTCTTTGCTCTCAAATTTATCTTACGAAAAAATACTAAATTTGATCGCGTCGTCTCAAGATCAGTATAGTTCTGTAGCCTGATAAATTCCCAGCAATATAGTCCCAATTTCATGGTTATATAGTGGCGCGTTTCGGAAATATAAACAAAAACAATTCAAACGTTATTAAAAACGGCTAAAACCATGACCTGCGCAACGAAGGCGACCAGCTGAGTTTACCGGCGCACGAGACGCCGAAGACACTCGAACGCGAGCCGAAGTCGCCCCGAGCCGAGCGGCCCGAGCGCAGCGGATCAACGCAGCTACATATCGGAGCGTAAGGACACGAACACGAAACGAAATCACACGAAGCAAGCAGGTCAGTCAGTCTATCTATTACGTACACAATGAGGAACTGCATTGAGTGTAATCATCACATCAATATTAGTGAAGTAATAGAATGCATTAGATGTAAGGGGCAATATCACTACGTCTGTGTTTTTATACCAAAAGACAAATATGTAAGCCAATTCGATCTTCTATCTAAGACCTGGATCTGCCCAGAATGCTCTAGAATAACCAGACGAGCACCTAGACATGATGATACACCAGTAGGAGAGTCATCACTACTAGACAACACAGCAATGTCCAATGACGACCAATGTGTAAACGATCACAGTATATTGGGTGATACGATAAACGCAAATAATTCCAATCCTAGCTTTGAATGCTATTGCCCAACCAAGTCGAACTTAGATAATGACGGGAATAGACAGGAGCCGAACCCCTCCAGCAGTAACCACCCAATCCAACCACCAACAAGCATGATTACCCTCGAACAAATTGGCCAATTGTTGGACAAAAAACTCGCTGCTAGTACGAAAACCATTTTCATGAAAATAGATTCAATCAGAACAACATTACAGGGCGATATCTCTAAAGCTATTAATGACACTAAAAAAGAGATGTTGGGGCACATTTCAAATATTAATGTAGAACAACAAAAAATACAGGCGGATGTAAATAAACTGGGAGAAAGAATAACTAGCCTAGAAAATGAAAAAATGCTCCTGGAACGACAGATATCCGAGATTCAAAATTGTACATTAGCCCGCCAACCAACACTTGAATTAGACCTGGATAGAACAAAAAAATTTACACTTTATGGATTAGAAGAAACCAACAGAGAAACAGAAAATGACCTGCATGATAGAATAATACAAATTATAGGAGAAACATTAAATGTGAACATAAACGGATACGTAGAAAAAATCGGAAGAATAGGAAGTAAAGGATACCGGAGACCAATAATGGTAGAATTAATCAGTAAAAGAATGACGAGACATATATTAGATAACAGTCGCTGGTTCAATAATACAGGGTTAGCTATCTCAGAATTTTTAGATCAAAAGTCCCTGCAAGAAAGAAAAAAACTTCGCGAGATCTTAACGAAAGAGAGAATGAACGGCAGACATGCCATAATTCGGAACAATAAGCTTTATGTAGACGGTAAGGAATACCTAAGCACACATGTCGACCAAAGGCAACCAAAACGCGCGCATTCGTATGCAGAAATACTCGCGAACCGAAACCGAACACCGAAACCGCAAAAATCCCCAAAACAAGTACTATCCCCAAGACAACAAGGCGCAAACACCTACACTAATCACACGCAGGATTCCTTTCGAGAATAAGTTTCAAATCTATGTACAAAATCTGCAGAGCATTAACAATAAAATACATATTTTGGAAAGTTTATTAGAAGAAGAAAAATTTGATGTAATATGTCTATCAGAAACATGGATGAGAGAAGAACAAATGCAGTACCTACAAATAAGCAATTATAACTTTGCCGCATCGTACAACCGACGACACTACAAAGGCGGCGGAGTGGCCATTCTAACGCGAGAGGGGGTAGCACATAAAGAATTTGCGAACATTAAAGAGTTAAGTGTGGAATACGTTACGGAATGTTGCGCCATAGAAATACCCCAACATAATTTAATAGTTATAAGCATTCACAGATTGGATCGTGACATAGAAACTTTCTTTAATATAATTGATAAACTTGTAGAAAAATTAAAAAGGTTTGCCACAAATAAACATATTGTTATTGCGGGTGATTTCAATATCGATCAAAAGAAGAAACGGAAGGTGTATAACCGATTGTGTGATACCCTACTAGAATGTAACTTACAACAGGTAATTAAAGATCAAACAAGAGTAACAAAAACGACGTCATCCTGTATCGACTTAATATTCACAAATAGTTCAAATAGTAAAGCCACGGTAATGGATACCGGCGTTTCGGATCATAAAGGCTTACTTTATTCTTTTCTAATAAATACAAATAAATTAACAAATCAAATCTATTATACGGAAAAAAGACTATTTACGGATAAAAACATCTTAAATTTTAAGAAACAATTATCTAAAACAAGCTGGAACGATGTACTGATATATAAAAATAATATAAATAAAAATTATGATGCTTTCGATTACCATGTTAAGTGCATACTAAATATTACAATACCCAAAAAACGTATCACTGTACGTCCAAAAAAGAGAATATCTTGGTTAACTAAAGGTTTGAAAAAATCATGCAAGGCGAAAAGACAACTCAAAATACTAGTAAATCAAACAAACAATACCATACTAAAATCATATTATAATAAATATCAAAAGATGCTTAAAAAATGCGTAAGAGTATCAAAGAAAAACAAATACACAAAAACATTAAAAAAATCAGAAAATAAGCAGAAAACTATGTGGAAAATAATTAATGATGTAACCAAAAGAAATAAAAACATAACCCAAAATCCTGATGGAATAAAATTGGTCCGGGAAAGCGTGGTAACTGAACGTCCCCTAGATGTAGCAAACGCGTTCAACGACTACTTTGCGTCGATTGGTAAGTCATCGTGCGACGGCCCGCGCGCCGCGCTGCCAATGTGCGATGCGAATGCGCGCGCGCAAAACTCCATCTACCTAAAACCGGTCACTGAGCGGGAAGTACGGCAAATTATTGCACAGCTACCGAATAAGTTTAGTTTTGGCGTTGATGAGATCCCAAATGTACTAATTAAAATGTGCATAAACGAATTAATTGCCCCTCTAGCATTACTTATTAACCAAACATTTGAAGAAGAGTGTTTTCCGGAAAAATTAAAAATTGCAAAAGTCAAACCATTACTTAAAAAAGGCGGAAATAGGGAAAATGTAAGTCATTACAGGCCAATCGCACTACTGCCCGTATTCTCGAAAATTATCGAAAAAGCGATGACAAATCGCATGTATTCATTTATAGAAAAATATAATTTGTTAAATGAAAATCAATTTGGCTTTCGGAAATGCCGTTCGACCACACAAGCTGTCATTAAATATATTGAAGAAGCATTAAGTCACATACAAGATAAATCATATGCCGTTAGTATATTAATGGATATGACGAAAGCATATGACAAAGTTTCACATAAAATACTATTATCAAAATTATACAACATCGGGATTCGAGGCGGGGCACACGGGTGGTTTAAATCATATTTGCGGAATAGAAAACAGTATGTAGAAATAGAATATTATAATAAAGAAAGGCGAAAGATCGAAAAAGCGAAATCTGAGATTAAATGTACAAATTGGTCAATTCCGCAGGGGACTGTGGCCGGGTGTATCCTATTTATTATTTATATAAATGAATTACCTAATATATTAAATTCTTCATGTATAATGTTCGCCGATGACGTTTCATTATTATTTAAGTGCAAAGACAACTACGAAAGTCGAAACAATGTCATACAAAGCTTTGCGGCTGTTAGGAAATGGTTGTCAGACCATAATCTGGAAGTGAACCTGAAAAAAACAAAATTAATGCAACTTAGACCCAGACAAAAATTGGAACTAAATATAAATACGGTTACCGATAAACTGAACATAGAACAGGCAAATGAATTCAATTTGTTAGGGATTACTATTGATACGCACTTAACATGGAAAAACCATATCCAAAAAGTCAAATCAAAGCTTTCGCAATTCAGTTACGCACTATCAGTTCTTAAGACAAATACGCACCATGACGCGTCACTGGCTGCGTACTACGCGTATGCCTACGCATGGATGCGGTACGGGGTGTTGTTGTGGGGGGATAGTGTTGATTGGCACGACATTTTTGTTCTCCAAAAGAAATGTATTCGTATTCTTTTCAATATAAAACCAAGAGATAGTTGTAGACCCTACTTTATAAAAGAAAAAATCTTGCCATTACCCTGTATCTTCATCCTCGAAGCCGCCGTTTACGTTAAGAAAAACATAAACAAATTCCAATATTGTACAAGTGCCAGGCGAAATAATAAATTAGAGTTACCAAAAGCAAACATGCAAATAACAAAAAACGGTCCCCACTACAAAGCTGTACAAATATATAACAAAATACCGGAACAACTTAAAACAGAAACCAAAGACAAACCTTTTTATAATAAAATTAAAACATTTCTAGTAACCAAGTGTTACTATTCGATCATGGAATTTCTTCACGACCCAATCTAGTCCAAATTAGTCATTCTTTTCTTTATGTAGGTATATTTTTTACTTAAATCACATTTAATTTAATTATATAAATCCAATTAATTATATAAATCATTATATTATTATTTATCTTATATTCATTAAATTATTTCAATGGCTCACGTACCTTGCCTAAACTTGCAATGCCCTACAGGGTGCATGTACTAACTGCTATTGTTATTTAAGATCTTTAAGCTGTACATGTTAGCATGAATAAATGAATTATGAATTATGAATTATTTATATTAAACTGCCTATTAGTTTTCTGTGTTAAAATGACATTATATTTGCTTACAAATAAATTTTTTTTTAAATCAATTAGACAATCGTATTTCCAAAAAACCGGGGTGGGTAGAAGTCGTGGCTACTAGTGATGGTTTTATTATTTCATGAATTCAAATTTCGTCCTCGGCGCTCACTATCTTGGTCAACCTGGTTCGAGCTGGTATTAATTTTCTGGGCAGAAGCCCAGAAAAAGAAAGAAAGAATTCTTTCTTAAACGATGAAGACGTATCCTCTCCGTTCCCGAAAGTGGTTTTCGCAAACGGGATTTAATCTGTTAATTTTAGCCGTCTTTTCTTTCGACCTTGCCATTTTCACTTGCAATCAACGTCAGAACTTTATTAATAGCGCAAACTGTATATATTTTTTCAGTCAAACCGTAGCATATACTCTATTCTTTAAAATACAGTTTATGTAGTCCAAATCCGTCGAGTAGTTTCGGCGCAAGCTCACTTTAAACTGAGCTCTAACCGCGTAACACCTCATTTTCAGTGTTCACTTGTGCGGCCTATGACGCCACCACAGGGAGCCGAGGGGGGGTCGAACATATTTTTTTTTGTCGTCATACCGATCTTTACGATGGTACAACTATTACTTTTCTTACTCATAAACCTTCGTTATACGAAGCTCACGAAAGTACATATTTATCGTTACTCATTTGAATTCATGCCAAAATTTGTCCATAAACCTCAGGTCACATACAAAGGACCTATCTTCTCGAGCCCTTGTAGTTTATAATGAGATCAATCTCTGTCTTTAATACTTACTTTTACCCTCTTCAAACTCAACAGGAATTTTTCGGAGCGAATCCTTACTGACAAATAGGTCAAGTTCGTATTCAGCCAGATCGAAAAGAAAATTTTATTCCTATGACCGTACAAAACTGTCATGTCCTGTGCCAAAAGCTAATAGTAGAGACAAATCTTTGATTCGACCTATTTATAGTAGATGATATAAATCAAGGTCAGTATTTCTTTTCATGTGATCTGATGACCTCTCTGTGTTGACATCTTCGGATACCAAACCACACTGAACACGGTATTAACCAAATATTTTTTTATTGCATCAATCAACTTACATGGACACCCTAAAGAAGGATCTAAAATTAGTTTTTGATATCTCAACTAACATCAGAGATATTAATAGTTAAAGTTAGTATTGGAGAGATGCTCTGTAGATGAATTATGAAGTCAGTTCATCGTTTAATAGCAGGTTAATACGAAGAACGGGACAAGTCAGTGCTGACTAAAATTTAGTACGAAGTCAGGAGAAAATATCGTCAGCGCGTTCTAATTTGTATGGCGATATCGAATTTATTTGCAGAAAAGCCATCTGTTGACAAAGTAGTCGTAGCTTGTCGCTTGATTGAAATGTCTTCTTGATTGGTTTGTGTCGCGTAGCTATGTCGCTACATTGAACTCCTGCGCAAGTCAATTTCCTGCGCGTGATCGGAAAACCCTGCTAGATCGCAGACACGCTTTCTATGTCGCCACTTGCCAGTTTCCACGCGGAAATCAGCGAACCCGACACCTTTTACTTTCGTTCGCATGCCGCTGAGTTATAGTGTCCAGTTACTGGCGCCAGCAACTGACAGGAAATTAATTAACTTGGCATTGTATTGCAGTATGTACCACAATCAAAGCATGAATACTCATACTCGTACACATTTCTTAACACCATCGGGACACCAGGAACTCTTGGTTACGTCATGCTTTTACAATTACTTAAAATTTAAAACACAATTCATGCCAACCACAAACATAACTGGACAGGAGCGAACAGACCAGCCTATTTGAATTAAAAAAAATTAGGCTAAAAAAATAAGATTGTTGCAGCTTTGTCATTTATCTAAATTAATAAATAATAAAATTAATATATCTGCTGTAAAGGGGCATTGTCGTACAAATAATAATTATAATAAATTATAGCTGCTGTAAAAGGGCATTTAGGTACATAGGTACATAGACGTGACAAAGCTAGGCACTAAGGCAAAGATAAGTTTTAAGCTTTTGTCCCAAAACTTTAGCAAATTCAGAGTAATTTTTTTTTCATGCAAATTTTAAGAAATAGACTTCGGTTTATCTACATAATGGATTTACTTTTATAGGAAGTTAAAATAGAAACAATGCCCAAAAATGTCTTTTCTATTTTCCGAAAAAGAAAAAATATATTATATAATCGATTATTTTACCTGATCCCTTTACCTGTTGGATTTCTCATCGAATTCAATGGCTGATGCTTATTAGAAGTCAGAAGTTAATTGACTATCCTTATGAAACTCTGGAACTACACTCGATGTTGTAACTCCCATAAAATCAGCATAAGCTATACTAAGTCAGTGTTCTTCCAGAATAGTAATGCATTCACTTCCACTGTCAATTCGTGACGCAACATCGTGTGGTATAAGCTCAAAAGCTAAGGCAATGGTTGCGATTGTACCTTTCTTCTTTTTCTCTGGTTCAGCAATTACCTTAGGTCTCCAAATATGCTACTTATCGGTTATTACTCATGTACTCATTTCTCTGACAAATCCTTATGATAGCTAATGTTTGCGTTCCTGTTTATCCAGGTTTGGCTCCTCCATCGAAGGTCAGAGGATTACGAGAGTGGTACCAAATTTTATGTAATTTTACCGTAGAGGTCCAAACAGGATTCTCAGCCCCAAAGGATAAGAGATTCCTTAAAATTCATGGTACTTCTAGTTATCTTATCTTATGATGGGGGGCCGGGAATAACCCAGCGGCAGTTCGACCCTTGAGGATCTTTTGTGCCACCCCATTTTACACACTGGTCACTCAGTGTCCGTCAGTCCGTTGGAGCTGTCGGTAAATGTACGTAAGTCTTCGAACTCATTGGTTTTTTTTTTGGATTTTTCCTACACTTCTAGTTACTTATTATTGTCTATCGAAAGCTTAGTGGTGACTTTCCACGACAGTTCTAGGAAAACGAATTTAGATTACTGTCACAAAAAGAAAAAAATATATTCAAGAGGAAAGATTTCCTTCCAACCAATGAAGTCTCTAAAGGTACAAGTGACATTATAGATCTTACGCTATCGCATTTGATTCAAGCCACAATAAAAACAAAACCAAGTTCACCGCAGACGCGCCCGCGCAGTGAAAATGCATACCGAGGCATCGCGCGTAGTGCCGCGTCGTACGTGACGCTAGTATTATTAAGATACGTTTCTATCACGTTACGTAACGTTACCCATGACAGTAACCATGGTATTCGTACGTAAGCCGGTATTTTACCTAAATACCTACCATCCTACCGTAGGTTTATTTACATAATAATAAATTACACTGATAATACTAAAACTAAAACTAAACTTAGACTAAGAAGAAAATTGAAACTAAAGATATAAAATTAGGTTAAGTCCCCCACATCCGGCAGTGTACCCAAGAGACTGGCTGCGTTACCCCGTTGGATAGCTAAGCTGATCCGCTGGGCCAAACAGGACAGGTTTTGACGCGTCGACCAGGCGCTTTGCGAGGTCCTTGAAGACGCGGTGCGCTCTGGGCCCCAGGGTCCGAATAATATTGTTTATTGTTATAGTAGGAAAAATACTAGAGAGCTTTTAGAAAAATATGGTCGTATGGTGTGGACCATGGTTGAAGTGTAAATATTATTAGTCCTCTAAAAAAATACTTTCAATATGGGATTTCAGATTAGGTAATGAGTCATAATAATATGCTTCTTTCGGTTTCATACGATTGTACACTTACTAATACGAGGTTAGCGCATTTCGTATTTCTCTTATAGACATACCTTTTTTTTCTTTTTTATCTCAATCTTTCTAACAATCCTTCAGCTCGCTGTCGACATTCCCTAACCCGCCAATCTAAAGCGGTGACTCACTCTATACAGGTCTACAAACATAAGGCCTGGACTACACGCGTCCGGTTCCAACCCCGCAGCCAATCACATGGGTTCCGCCTTCACTCCACTTGAAGACAGCGCTTCGTGAACCGGAGCGTGTACTCCAGGCCTAAGAAACCATGCAGCCTCAGGTGACAAGCAACTGCAATAGAGATAGCATCCATGATCATGGGAATCTCGTCACGGTTACCCTCAGGGGAAGTGTCTGATGCGGAGGCTAGATTGAATATACATGAGTATTAGTGTATCGTGGGTCATCTCAGATCACCCGTTTCGCTTTCACTTGTAGCTGGAAGCAGTGAACTATAAGAAATGGGGACAGGGGGAAGACAAGTAATTAGCATTTCCAAATTTTAATGTGGCCTAGCTCTAAGGCTAAAGGCCTTATTACTGAAGGTGGTGGGGCCATGATCTACCGAGCTGATTTCTTAAATATTTTTTTATTGTATTTGAAGAGCAGACGAGCAAACGGGCGTCCTGATGGCCCAGTATTGGTGGCCTAGGAAAACTAACTAACTATTAAAGGCTTGGCTGTAAGATATTCCTATAGGATAAGCCCGCCTTTGTGCATGTCTTAATATAGCGATAAGGCCGCCTAAATTGTATTTCACTACTTCCTTTTCTATCTCATGTTTGTTGTTTTATATTTGTGCAATAAGGTGTATTGTACGTTACTTTACTTTACTTTACTTTACTTAATATGTTTCTTATTTCTCTGTATTTTATATTAGTACAATAAAGAGATTACAAACAAACAAAACCTTCCTCTGACGATTTCCTTACGATGATTTTGAAAGGAGAAACCTGTACTTTCTGTACCTATAGGAGTTTGGAATTCGTGCCTGAAAATCAGCGCCGCAGTGCTAAAATCGCTACGGCAACAGGCTGAGGCAGTCCCTTTTTTCCGGTGCTGCACACCACCTTCATCAAACTTAATTACTTTTGTTTATTTATTTTTATAATATATTTGTTTAATATTATTTTTGTCTTCTGTACCTAAGTATGTGTGTATCGGAAATAAATAATCTTTCTTTCTTCCCTTTCACAACGCCTCCGAACGCTCCTTAAATAATCAGACATGATTTATTTTGAATCTTGCTGAAATGTAAGGCCAACTAATGTTGATACACTTACCTATAGTCTACGGAAAGATAAAAAGGACAATTAAGTCCAGATACACACTACATGACACAAATAAGTACCTGTAGATTATGCCAGAAATTACCTCAGCCTATAAAGAAGCACACATCTCATTAACGGCAGTTCAAAAAGCCCTTCATTTAATTCAATTTCGTAACCTTCCTCCCAAAATAACTCTACCAACTTGTAACCGCCATTAATCATCCAATTTACCATAACATTGCCATGGGATTACGCAAGGCATACGTGTTATAGTGGATTAAGATTACTTCACTGCACATAGTGAAAGTCCATCTGAGACTGATGAGGTCAACGGCAGTGCAGCAATCTGACTTTCTGTCATATGAGCTCATTATGGAGCGAACTTGGCTTTTTATGGGAGACTGATTATACAAGTGACAGATCTCTTAATGCGATTGAGATTGTTCATCAAGTTTTAGATACCAATGTTATTAACAAGGTGTAATAAATGGTAGGGAAACCCAATTTGAAAAGAAAAATGGGCCCAAGAATTAAAAGGCATTTCCTAAAAAGTATTATTACAATTACTAATCTTATAATTGGATTTTTTTTCACTTTATTAGTTGTTTTATTTATTGTTACTTCTATATATTTACATTATAATTACAGAAGGAAAGTAAATGTACACAAATAAAATTAAATGCAACTTATAAAATGTCTTAGATTAGGGGGTCTCTACACCAAATGCTACAAAGTTGTATTGGTTGCCGATGTCCCTGTATTTGTGGGCCTTAATGCCCTCAGCCGCTTCAGCCACCGCACCGACCTTCCTACACGTACTCTGGAGGTGGGACGGAGCCAAAGCCATATTGAATTAGGTCCACCTCACGTCACATATGTTTTTTTTATTAGACAGAAATGAAATTGAGAGAGAAAGATTTGGCCTCAATAGACTCTAAAATAAGGAGACTCAATGTTACTTTGAGTCAGCCCTCAACTGATACCATGAAAAAATTACCTCTGAAAGCTAGAGCTGACTCCCATTCCTTCCCTTAGTGACCCTAACAAGGCTGACACTATCATCCTGTCGTATGCCAAACCCTAAAAGAGTGATAAAAAAATTACAACAGCTGACGGCAATAAAATCAGCAAAACTTCAACTCATTGTTAGGATCTTCATTATTCGTTACTGCAGCTATTAAAATAGTAATATCAAACCTTTCGTAAACTTCCAAGAAGTCAGTAACATCGCATTCATCGTCGTCTTCATCCAGATCATCGCTCTAATTAACGAATGAATTCACTGTTATTTCATTCCTCACACATTCTCTTAAATTTACGTTTAAATTTTACGACGTGAGAAATCCGATTCTACCTCAAACTCCACAGCAATTTTGGTCCTCAGAAATTCTCAGAACAGTCTCCGAGTAAGCCCTTTGACTCCAAGCCGTGCCGTCCAATTACTTTTAACACCTCGCCCAACTTGTCACGAGTTCACACTAAACTTAATAAAGATGTTTACTTTCTCATCCCTATCCGATTGTGGTTCATCCCAGAGTCTAAAACTGTTACTTTGTAGTAAAAATTCGACAGGTAATTTTTAAAAATATGAAGTCTCGAAGAAGAATTCGTAAAGGAATGTAAAATTAATAGTAGTTATTTTAATCGGTTTCATTTTGAAAAGGGTTAGATGCAGGTTTCACTACAAAATGCACTTGTTTTGTGCTATTCTCCGGAATAGTGTGAATTCTGCATTTTGTATCCTTATCCGGGACAGTTGCGATTCCGGTAATTTTATTGCCGTCTCTATTACCGGTTACAATCGCAAACAAATAACTGGTAGCTTCTGTTAAATATAGCCTATCTCTCTTTAATGTTATGAGTTTCAATGATTCAATATTGCTCAAAAAGATGACATTTCCGTAGAAATGGGCTTCTAGCTAGCTAGCAATCACAGACTGTCAATTTCCGATCGCAAGTTGTCATCAGCAGCCCACTCTAGTCCACTGATGGACATAGGCCTCTCCCAGGGCGCGCCATTGAGCCCGATCTTCGGCTCTTCTCATCCAGTCGCTGCCAGCCACCGTGCGCAGACCGTCGCTCCATCTAGCAGGGAGGCGTCCCACGCTACGTTTGCCCAAACGCGGTCTCCACTCCAGAACTCGTCTACCCCAGCGGTTGTCGGTTCTGCGACAGATGTGACCGGCCCACTGCCACTTCAGCTTGCTAATCTTATGAGCTATGTCGATAACTTTTGTTCTATGCCGGATTTCCTCATTTCGAATTCGATCCAGCAGAGATACTCCGAGCTACTTTCGAAGGATATTTCAAGTTAATTTTTTTTGCGTGTCTAAAAATAAACTGATCATCAATGATGAATTATTCATCTCGTCAGGTTTCTGTTACAAATATTATGTTACTTAAAAACTGAAAAGAGAGCATCAATGCTCTTGTTCTGTGCAAGTTTTAATCCAACTGAATGTTACTAACAGTTGCACCATTATCTAAGTCAGTCTTTACCAACCAGGGGTCAGCCAGCCAGGTCCGCGAGCGTGTCCATAGCAATCCGCTTTTTTTTATTGTATTAGAAGAACAGACAAGCAAACTGGCCACCTGATGGTAAGTGGAGATCCGGTCCATTGACATTTCATCTCACTATGAGGGTTTACGATGAGCTGCTAAACTTGAGAACTTAGATGGAGTGTATCATGTGCTACTAATTACGCTGGTTTTCTTATCCTTCAAACTGAATCACAACTTTACACAACAATGCAAGCATTGCTGCTTTGCGGCAGAAATAGATTAAAGGATGGTACCACCCCAGGCTGACTCACCACCATAAAGCTCTATATCTAGCCACAAGACTTGAGCCAGGTCAAATACGGAGAAACAGACAAGCACTCTATTATAATCATAATCATTTATTGTGTGAATTTAGGTTTACATTGCAGTTCTTAGAACAATTTATTACTTATCGCTAAATTCTACCTTCACAGGTATACACAGCTTGTACACGAATATTAATCAAATAGGTATACCAAATTAATCTATAATAGGTTATGTCCATACAATAACCATTCCTAATAAATTATTTGAAAATAAATGTCATATCATAACAATCATAACCACTATAGTACTAAATATAATCATAATGCATAAATTCATAATAAACAGATGTCATTTCAAAAACTCTTTTGCATTGTAAAAATATCTTTGAACTAACCAACATTTTAACTCCTTCTTAAATTTGTTAAATGGAAGATTTTTAAATTTATCTGGCAGTTTATTAAATATTTTAACCCACAATGAATAACAGTTATTACAGACAATTGTTAATTTACAACCGGTTAGATATTTACTTACTTACTCCGCTGGCGCAGCCACCCGAAGTGGATCTTGGCCTCCGATACCAAAGAGCGCCATCGCTCTCTCTCCTGCGCAGTCTCGAGCCAGTCAGGCGCCCGGAGCTCCCGCAGATCCTTCTCCACTTCATCGCGCCAGCGGTATCTGGGACGTCCGACCGGACGTCGTCCGTTAGGGCGTCCCACATACGCTCGTTTAACTGCCCGATCCTCCCCCATCCTAGTGATGTGTCCGAGCCATCGGAGTCGAGCCGCTTTCGTCTCTTCTATGATGTTCGGCTCGTTCACCATCTCTTCCATCTCCCTATTCTGGTTTGATATTTAGACTTTTATAATTTATGACCTTCATCCTTCGTTTTTTATTTACAAAAGTGTACCGAATATCGTTTATCTCAAGAGTCCGCGTTTAAAAAAGTTTGGGAAAGGCAGATCTAGATGTAGTCTAATCTAAGATCTATAGCAATTAGTCGGCGAAGTACTTCGAGCTTCTGTCTCAACCATAAAGAACGCCGCTTCACTTTTTTTTTCGTCTAAGGTTTCGACTGTATCTACAGAATCATCTGTGTCATCATCCACTAAATGCCGTTAAATAATGCGGATGCCTTTTGTAACTAAATCAGATCACGGGATACTTTGGGCATATCTATGTTGTATTTTTTTTTATTAATGCTATGATTAATTGGTTTAATATCTTGTTCTGTAAGTAAGTACTCGTACATTAAGCGTTTGTCTCATATATATAATTCATGCTATATCCCTTGCGGGGTAAGCAGAGAGAGCGGAGCGCCACGAATCCCTTGGCATGCTTCTCTTGCTTCCTCTACAGTCATTCGTGGTCTCACGCATGCTCGCCGTTGGGGTGCTCAGTCGTTTCTCTGTCAATCTGATCTCTGATCTGAAGTCTGGGACGACCCCGGGTTTTCCTTCTACTTACATTTGCGTTTGTTTCCTATTAAAAGAATGCATTTTTGGAATTGCAGGTATATTGTTATCAAGGGAACTGTGTTTCTAAGTATTTGGTTTATATTGTAACATCTAAGTTATTGAATCTACGAGAATCTACGTTTTACTATGCGCAGTATAAAATATACCGATTACAACATTACTCTTGTTTTCGTACGCAGTCGGATGAAAACAGCGGCTTCACCCACTCAATGCTAATATGAATGGCTCTTATGCATTTAAAAGTTCAGAAAAACATAACTATCATGGTAACCTGGTGGTTTCACTTTCTTTAGAAATTATTTACTGTATAGGTATCGATTCATGCATTGGCGTATTCCTGGAGTTAGGAAGTTGGCACATACTCCGGAAATTCACTGGTCTACGAATCGCGTTCGATTTACGGCGCTTTTCGGTCAAACCAACGATCGATCGGTACCCACATTTTGTAAAAAATAAAAACGAAACATAAATCACATAAATACTTACCTAATGTCCCATAGATAAAGAAGTCAGAAGGATCGGTGTATATGTTGGGGCTTTCACACTCCAACAAATTTCCGTAAGATGTAACAGATGCATATTCCACAAATATATTCAAAATCGACTTAAAGAATATCTCATTACAAAACCTTTTTATTCTATGAATGAATTCCTAAATTGACAATCTATATAAAATAGTTGTAATTCATCATCATCAGCGTATTAATGTCCCCACTGTTGGGACACAGGCCTTCCCTTGCACAAGCGGGTACGGGCCATGATCCACCGAGTGGGCCCAGTTGCTTGGTGGATTTCACACGCCATTGGATTTTTTTATTTCCTCAGACATGCAGGTTTCCTCTGGATGTTTTCCTTCACTAGTTGTATTTGTTGTTATTAAATTAGATTTACATTTGACATTGAATTAGAATAGATATTAATACAACATATATTTTCACGACATTAGATTAATATAATAGACATATTACATACTTGTACTACTTACTAAAGTAGTACGTAATTATTTGTTAATAATGTTATTATGATCCTTTGACGTGTAATTATATTTACCAATAAATATGAATATAAATATAAGGGTAATGTGACTGACATGTTAGGTTTTTATTTTTTACAAAATTCACTTAGGTAGCTACGTCAGTTAGTAAGGCAGCGTCTGTGCCATGTACCAATGAGTTTTTCGTATTTTTCGAAGACTTAAGTACATTTACCGACTGCTCTAACGGTGAAGGAAAACATCGTGAGGAAACCATAAGGCACACTGAGATGACCAGTGTGTAAAATGGGGTAGGCACAAAAGAACCTCAAAGAGACGAAGTGCCGCTGGGGTTATACCCGGTTCCCTATCATAAGATAAGATAAGGCACACGACGATATTATGTGTTAGCCGCTAACAGTTAGCGTGTTAGCAGAATATAATTTGTAGTTAATGTTGGATCCATATGAAAACGTAATCTAGGAACTTACTAATTGGAAAATTAACGACAAACGTAAAACAGTGGAGGTAGCAGAACTACCACCTTTCCTCTGTCAAACAAGACGTCAATTCACACCTCATTGATATGATTAGAGTGTGAAATTACATAATTAACGACCGTAAATATTCAATTTGCTCACTTACACCGCTTCCGTAAGCGCGCCTGGCGAAAAAGAAACGACTCAAAGAGTTATACAACGGTCGTTAAAAAGTAAAGTGGTTAAGTGTGAACACTGATAAATTATGTATGAGTAAGTACAAGTTACTTAACTTGCTTGCTTATCGTATGGTTAGTGGCCTACCTATTTGTCAGAGTTGTTCAGGCCGCCCGTACGCCTCTGACATGGCTTAACGACTGCTGTCGAACGACAACAACCGGGACCTCAGGAACTCACATAAAATATGCCACTAGCGGTCACCCATCCAGGTACCGACCGCGGCAACGTCGCTTAACCTGCACGATCACTTTCGGACCGTGTTCGCAACTAGGCTACGAGCTCCTCGCGTTAGTTAGTTAAGTGATATATGATATTTATGCTACACTAGTTAAAATATGTGGCTTTATTGAGTATAGCTTAGAAATATTACTTAGAAAGCTAGTGTCGGCCTTTATAGATCAGAGTGACAGATATAGGGTTCTATTTTATTAGCGGCAAATATTTCTAGGGTGTCATCTATAGGTTATAAGTATAACAATAACGATAGGGCAAAAAATTATTTTGAATTATCTAATTTTCGAGAAAAACGACAAAATTGTCTGTTTGAAAATTCTACAAAGGAATGAATTATTGCTATTGTAATACAGAAATAAGAAGTATGAATGAAACACGTTTCATTAATAATGACATGGATGAGTTTATGCCACCAAGGCGCAAAATAATGGGGTTAATTTTACTTTAGTATGGAATTTTTTCATACAAGTAACAGGGTTATTTTTTCGTGTAAAGTTGTACAAATGACCAGCACATACTCCTCTCCAAATATTTGTTACTTATATAAAAAGAAGCTTATATACAGAGCAGACGACTCTAACTGCCAAAGTTTGCAGAGGCGAAAAAAAAGATCTTAGACGCGGGCGCGCGTTCTTTCCTTCATAATCAGATGGAGTTGTTTACCTGCTATAATCTCAAAGTTAATTACTTAGAAACAAGTATTAACATAATCAACAAGATATGTGACTCATAAACAATTAATTAACATTTTAATATGTCCGCGAAGCGTGTAATATTGCGTGTAGAGACAAATTATCGTTCCGCGTACGTTATGTTTTGAGTTATAAATCACTTATTACACGATATTACGTGGTTTATGAGATAAAAACTGTTTGTCCGGCTTTTTGTCTTGTTTATTAGTTGGACAATAGTCGTGTTTTTAAACATTTTTACTGAATGCGCTTCTTGCACTAGTGCATGCGACATATACATGTACATGTGTTGAGGCCCTTTTCACAACAACAGCAGACCATCAGACATGATTTCAATATGTGTAGGTACCTTTGACCACATAATTATTTTATCATAATTATTACTGTTTCGTTCATTGCTGTGTGTGATTTATGTTTCCAATGTCTGCGATTTTGTGAGAAGATGGCTGAATGAGTTGTAATTTGTTTTATCTTTGTAGAGATATGATTATTAATACAATAATCATAAATACTAAGCTACTGTTAAGATACTATACGGTACATTATCACACACACGACACGACACGACACACACACACACACACACACACACACACACACACACACATCCAAACACCACCTCACACAACTTCATACACCCTCTCCCCTGTACACCCACAGTATCATATCCCGCTGGCTATCTTAGTGAGGACTGGCATGCTGCAAGACAGCCGTTGGCTAGTGCAGGTGCCAGGAATTGATTTTTATAAATAGATACCTACCTACTTGTTTCAAATTATATTGTATTATATTGTATTGTATTGTATTATGTACTGTATTGTGTCAAGCATATGAATTCACAGTGTCTTAGTTTTAACTGTACTGCCGTGTAATTTTTGTAATAGTAAATAAAATTTAAAAAAAAATTGAATGGTAGGGTCAATTATTTTCTTCAGGTACCTTCAGAATAGATAAGTCAATATGGTTATTTAGTCAGTCTGGGGTATGTACCCACCGTTTTACTTATTTCGGCCGCAAAGCAGCAATGCTATTGCAGTGTGTCAGTTTGAAGGGTAAGAGAACGGAGAGAGTCAGCGTAATTATTGGCAGCATGAGGCACTGATGGAGATTCTCAAGATTAGTAGCGCATTAAAAACCCTCTAATATTATTATAGGGAGGTAACTTGAATATGGGCGACGTCGACATGTTGTTAGGGCTGTAATGTTATTAGAGGGTTTCTGATGCGCTGCGAACCGTGAGGACTATGGAGTGTCTCATGAGTCGGTAATTAGGTTCTCTTAGGTTCCCTTCAAAACTAAACACAGCAATGTGCATTGCTGCAGCAACCTATCTGTAGCAGAAACAGGTAAAATGCTCATCAGTCATACAATTTTCTTTGCAGCAATGCAATACTGAATTTCAATGTGTTTGGTTTCAGAATGCGGAGTGCCACTTCGGAGACACACGCGGCAGCCGCGGGAAAGGAACGCGGGTCAGCTGCGCATCATCAAGGGGAGGGAGTCCAAGCGAGGCGCCTGGCCGTGGCAGGTGCGTGTGACCTGCTGTATGGGGGGCCGAGGATCGAGGAGAATACGCAGTCAGCGTAGTGCAGACAGTGATGAAATGAGACCTTTCCAAATGTTCTCGCATTAGATTTATTTTTTATTTACCATGGAACCCCCATTTTCGGAGCGTCGCGTGGGTGGCGTCGTGGCTAGGATGATATAGACTAACTATGCAGGAATGTCTGGGTTGGAAACCATGCAATGTCATGTATCAATGAGTGTTACGGTATTTTCGAAAGAAAGATAGAAGAAAGAAATTTTATTTCCAAGAGCACACACATAGAAACATTTAGGTACAGAAGATAAAAATGATCATAATTTCAAACAAATATAAGATATAAACAAAACTAATTAAGTTTGATGAAGGTGATGTGACTTACGCACATTTACCTACTGCTTAACGGTGAAGGAATACATTGTGAGGACACCTGCACACTGAGATAACCGGTGTGTTAAACGAGGAATGCAATGGAAAACTACCCCATTAAATCTGCCAAGACAGTCGTTCTATGTGGTTAATTTCTTAGAATGATCACGACCCTCAGCAATGAGGAATACGGCTTAGAAGTAGAAGAAACCCACATTTTACCTCAATCTCGCCTGATGGTATGCGACGATGTGGTCTACGACGGAGCGTGCGGGTTCAGCCTATTCATTCTGGCTTTGAAGATCCCAAGGTTTCGGGTTTCGTATGTTATTATCTCTGTATACTCCTATCTACTTGCAGGTATCACTGCAACTGCTGCACCCGAACTACGGTCTCATCGGGCACTGGTGTGGAGGGGTGCTGGTGCATCCTCTGTGGCTGCTCACCACCGCGCACTGCATCCACAAGTAATGTCATTAATGTTTCACAAGTAATGCCGATTAGCCCATAATATACAAAATACAAATACAAAAATATTTATTAAGCCAAACAATATTCAAATAAAATCAAGTAAATATCGGTCTCTACTACCCGCACTGGCCTTATCGGCCGTCTTGCAGCGTAGTAGATAGGAACAGTCTAATGGCCTGGGGGATACACTTATATATAAAATAAATAAATAAATTTAAAAAAACGTAATTATTTATCCATTATATTGTTGTTCCTACCTGTTGAGAGGGTGTTTGGGGTGAGTGTATGCGTGTGTGAGTGTGTGTGTGTGTGTGTGTGTGTGTGTGCACCTGTTATTGTTAGTATGTCTGGCTACTTTTTAGTCTCCATTAAATTTTCAGTGTCATTATAATCCATTATAATAATATTTCACAAGAAATGCCGCTTAGTCTATATTTTACCTGAGCTACGGTCTCATCGGTCAATTACACAAGTAATGCCGTTTCGCCCATAACATTCCACAAGTAATGCCGTTTCGCCCATAATATTCCACAAGTAATGCCGCTTAGCCTATCATATTTCACAAGTAATGCCGCTTAGCCCCATAATGTTTTTCAAGAAATGTAATTCAATGCCGTTTAGCTCATGCCGAGCTAGACTATGAAGTTTAATTTATTCAAAGTTTTCTATTAATCTGCTCTAAACCTTATCCTTTCCAGTGAACTCTT
Source organism: Hofmannophila pseudospretella (assembly GCA_947369225.1). NCBI lineage: Eukaryota > Metazoa > Arthropoda > Insecta > Lepidoptera > Oecophoridae > Hofmannophila > Hofmannophila pseudospretella. The sequence continues at coordinate 1,133,155 of OX376321.1, read as the reverse complement.
CAACCTGCCCGTGCCTGCATTGTGGACAGCAGTACTTGGTGAATGGGACAGAGCTGAACAGAAGGGCGCCTATGTACCCATCGAGAGGATCGTGCTTCATCAGCGGTTTCATAACTACCAGCATGATATAGGTCAGTTCCAATCTAGTTTACTTTATTTCTATAACTTCGATTATGAACGAAAGTGGTAAACTCGTTAGGATTTCCTAAACTGATCTTTTTCATCTTTGAATTAGATGCATTTTGCAATCACCGATATAAGAGCTCTACATAGTGCATGTTCCTCTTTTTGTCAGTTTTAGTAGCTAATCTCTGAATTTCAGAATCCATTCGCTTCCTCCCTTACTCTTACCACGTTTCTTTATTAACACCACGTTATTTGTTACCTTGGAGCTTGAACAAATTAGAGAAATGATCAATAGACAGACAAAGTTTATTTGAAAAAGAAATAAATTATTTTATTTGTGATTTAATATAACCAAACATGACTAAAATCATTCCCTTTTCATATTCCAGCTCTAATGAAGATGACCAAACCAGCTGATGTGAGCGCAGGAAGTAGAATCCGGACCATCTGCTTACCTCCCTTCGAACCGCAAGTCACAAACTTCAACACCGAAAGGACTTCAACATTCTACATGCGACCAGAATCAAACCCAGAACCCGTCAGAAAGAAAGCTGCCAAGCCGCCTAAACCAAATCCTGATACAGCAGTGAAATATCTAGAAAAACTAAACAATTTGACTAAATCAATATTCTCAGGATTCTTTAATAAGAAACACAAAAACATGAGATATAACGTTAGAGTCGCAAACGATTCCAACAAACAAACAGAAAGAAAAACTGAAGATATACAAAAAACTAACGCCGAAAAGAAGAATTTAGATATAGTGTATGATAGTGCCACTTTAGATAGCGTAGTTAAACTAATTAAAACTAAACAAGGTAAGGATAGACGCCGAGGTAGCAATAACGATAGAAGTGATAAGAAGCTTATGTTTGGTGAAGAAATAGATCCTTTTATTGATGAAACTAACAGAATAGACTTTAGAGATGAGTGTTATGCCACGGGTTGGGGAAGAGAACAGACCAATGGGACTTTAACTGATGTGCTATTAGAAGCTGAAGTGCCAATACTGCCTCTGCATATTTGTAGAGACAGATATTCTTTGACGTTGCCATTGAACGAGGGGCATCTATGTGCCGGGAGTACAGATGGCAGTACTGGAGCTTGTGTGGTAAGTTTATTGTCAAAATCATCTACTACTTAAAATCTATACAATTGACTTACAAAAATCGGACACTGCACATTATTTAGGTGCCCTGCAACTACTGTCTTTCACAATCTAGATGTGCTCGGTAATCTTATGCGTCTACAGTTAACTACCATCCACACACATAATACCATGTAAATACATACGCACCATGCCATCACCCTCCCACACACTCAGTACCTCACATACACACTAATAACTTCATTCATAAAAACAAACACATTCATACAACATAACACGCACACACTGTTGCTTTCTTCGTCCGTGCAGTCACTGAGGGGCCAGCTGAAAATCAGCGCTGTGGCTTGCCTCAGCATTATGCTGAGCTGGTGTACCCTTTTTAGCACTGTACTACACCAGATGTTTTGTGCTGCATGTATTAATCTTTCTGTATTGTGTTCCATATTCTGGTGTTCACAGAGCTAAATAAACGTTTTCAATTTTTACTTTTTCTATAACTACCCCATTTAAAAAACGGTTCTTTGTTTGATACAAATATAATCTAATAAGAATTTTTGCCCTGGAATATTTCCACAGTAACTGTGCTGTTTAAGTTAAATTCATCACAGCGAAAGTTGATGGAACTTTCCAATCAACGTAAAACAGTCTCTAATAATTAATATCTATGTACCTTCTAATTTAAAATTAACAAATCAACATTCAGAATTTTATCGCAGATCAAACACTACCATCTGATTTGAGATACCTGTAGGATTTTGATGGAGCAATTTATAATGGCATGTTCGTCATCGTACTTGATATTCTGATGACTTATTATCTGATCGCAAATATCGATAAAATTCATAATGACTCAGCTATCACTGGATGTAAGCTATAGATTTTATCTTCAATTGTTTTAACAAGGAAGTACTTATGTAAGAGTTTACTATCCTTTTACAGAAAACTACTTAATACTGTAATTACATAATGAGACCAGAAGAAAATCAATCATATTATAAACTTCTTTTTATGCAATAATTTTCAAACTAGTGTTACCTAATAAAATAAGCATAAAAATAAGAATAGATTTATTTGTGCGGTAAGATGACAAAGTATTAATAGTCCATACACCAGTAGGAACTTAATCATAGGTTATATTAAACTAACTAAAATTAGTGAGCAACAAGTTAGTTCACAATAAACGCTGACCTCCGAACTAGGAAGTTCTTGTATCTGGGAGGACAGATCTCTTCTGTGACCAGTGGAAATGAACATGTAACAGAACATGGGAAAATATAATATAATACTGACAAAATTTGAAAGAAAGACAAAAAAGAACAATAATAAAGGTAAAAAAGGTAAATAAAACAATTCAACTCTCCGATGATGTTGTTGCCCCTTCAGTGAACTCCTTTAAAAATAGACCAGACAACTGGTTTAAAAAGCAGTTATAAATAACTCTAATTTTAACCTTATAATAATGATTTAGTGCAAACATTTAATTTAAATAAATAACAATGACTGACTGTGTAAAAACTGTGAACTGTGAAATCTATAAAATGAAACTAAGAACTTGTAACGATGTCGACTTCATCGTCCATATCAACCTCCTTGCCATCAATTTCAACCTCAATGTTAGCGTTTATCTCACCTCATTTCGTGTTGGCATCTTCATTTCTTCATCTACATTTTCAAAATTTAAATCATATTCCCATTCCATTTCTAAATTCCATTATTAAATTAATTTCATTGTTTTCTTTGTATTTTGTACTTTCTCTCTGTATTTTGTCTTGAACGGACGTTTCTCCGTTTTATGTTTGTCTCCTACTACTACCTATTTTCTACATTTACTATTTTCTGTGTTCTGTTCCTTAAAAATGTACTATTTATTACCAAGTTCTTCTATTACTTCATCTGCACACTGTCCTAGAACCCTGCTAGCCGGCACCTAGAGGGCAGATTGTAGCAAACTTATAATTTTTCAACACTATGACATTAGACGCATCAGCATATAGGTATGCTGCCTGTCTATAAATATTATATAATAAGAATAATAAATAATAAATTACTCATAGGTAGTTTATTTAGTTAATGTTATTATTTTTGCTATATTAATTGCTGGTTGTTAACTTTTTTTTATTACAACATTCGTTCCAGCGAAATTTTATGCCTCAATATGTTTCTTTGAAAAGTTTTTAAAATTGAACCGTATTTCTTTTATTCTTATCTTAGTTTTATTAATCAATTCACTTCTCATTCGTATTCCTTGTTAATGAGTGTCGTGATTATTCTATAGAAATAACTTATTGGTAGATTTTATGGGGTGGTCAATCAATTAGGTCCTGTATAACCACCGATAGATTGAGGAAGGGTTTTGTCTATGGCACCATAACTCAACAAACGATAATCCGATTTGGACATGTTTTTTTTTATTATACAGAGAAATTGTCGAGTGTTCTTATTCTTAGCCATATCTGATAAAATATAAACCAGTAGTTTCCAAGATATTGGAGTATCTTTGATGTCAGATGGGATCTCTAGAACGGTAACAGTTAGTTAGTTCGAGTTTGCGTTCAAATTTTTAGTAACATGGTGTCCTTAGCACATTTGAGCCTTGAAGACCTGATGATGACCAGGAAAAGTAAGGAGGTCTCCACAATGGTAGGTCGGGGGTTTCTTTTTTGAAATTTAACTTTGTTTTCAGGGCGACAGTGGTGGCCCTCTCCAATGCCGCTCCGGTGGTCGCTGGTTACTCCGAGGACTGACCTCTTTCGGATCTGGATGTGCCAGGCGAGGAGTTCCTGATGTCTACACCAACACTGCGCACTACGTCTCTTGGATTTACGCTCACATATACGCTAGTTAGACCTGGTAAAGTAACGCGTTATATTGGAGACAGATTGTATAAAACTACTGTTGTTTGATAATCTTCATACAATGATATTCAGTGGTTAATTATTAAGATTTGACTCAACTTGCCTTACTGCAGAAGTAAATCTTGTTATGGAGAGCTGGAGTATGACAATTTTCAATTAAGTTACCTTAGGAACCGACGCAGTTGAGTGGTAGACCTGGAAATCCTGGTACCGGCACCATTTTGTAACGTCAATAAGTTAGTTTTAACTCTAGCTAAAATAAAAATGATAATAAATAAGAAGAGTAGAGGTGCATCGGATATCCGGTTAGTATACATACATACATTCACACGTATTCGGGTATAAAATAATAATTAAAAAACATATATATCAAATATTACCAAGACTAATCAATCACAATAATAATAATTTGTGACCATTATTGCTTGGTATTCAGTAGGGGGCGGTATTTATACCATAGACATTCCGTGCTCACGAGCGATTTAGAGCCTCTCAGTTTAAGGAGAGACATTGGCTCTCTCTGCGTCTTCTATCGCGTCTATAATGGGGAGTGCTCTTCAGAACTATTTGACTTATTTCTACTTTCTTGAATCGCACCACTCGTCGGCGGCTCAATTTTCACCCGCACTTTCTAAAGCCTTGGGTGTCTACCACGACCCGTTTTACACGAACGTTTCTGCCACGCACCTGCAAAATGTGGAACTCTCTTCCACCCGACGTTTTTCCACAGCGCTATGACATGGAATGCTTCAAAAAGAACGTTAAAAAAGTCCTCTCCCTCCACGGCCGGCAACACACAAGCAATACCCCTGGTACTGCACGTGTCTCTAGGCGACGGTGACTACTTACCATCAGGTGGCCCGTCTGCCTGTTTGTCGTAGCTAATTTATATATAAAAAAAAAGACAACTACCTAGTTATCTATGGGATGAATGCTGACCTTTATTGTATACCTTCTTTTTGGGAAAGCACTGTCTCCCAAGATACAGGTTCGCCTAGTTTGGGAGTCAGGGTATTTTTCGATTTACGAGTATTGTGATGTTTTCAATAAAGATTATTTTATATTTTATTTAAAAAAATCTGGTATCCGGCCTGTCCGGCAGATTTTTGCTATCCGGCCGGATACTGGATAATAGGCGCTAAAATCCGGCCGACCGTCGGGCGAATATTCGGTATCCGGATATCCGGCCAAGCCTCTATCCGGTGCACCTATAAAGAAGAGTTCGATTTCTGGTCAAATGTGTGTACTTCTTCTAATATGAGTATGAGGTGTATTTTTAGATTCAGGTTTATTGAGTCGAGTTATTCAACATACAAAAATTGGGTATAATTACCGCCTAGTTGATTTTTACAGTTAATAGGCTAGTTTAAAATATTCTCACCATCAGGAACATCCTTTATAAGCCCACAAAAATAGAGTTAGAAAATTATAATTCATCTTAAATTACAATAAGTTACAAAAAGTGTGAAAAATTGTAAAATTTAAAAAATCATGATTTCTCACTGACTCGCTGTAAATATTATGACTTCTAGTCTTTATTAAACTTAATTGTAAATTACCATAGTTGTAACATTAATTAATTGTGATTAATTTTTATTTTTAGCTGATATTTTACTTACCAGTCTTGCAATGTAAAATATTATTAAGTACTTATGACGTAGTCTTAAGTTTAGATTGTTAATATTAAATTATTCCACAGATATTATTAGTAAATTATATTTTTTGTTTTGTAATTTTTATGCATCAGCCACTCAAAATAACTGTGATGAAATTATTTTTAGGGTTACTTCCGCATAAGTTGTTAATATTATTATGGTAAAATGTATGGTTGCCGTCGCATAAAGCAACCAGTAACAATTAGTTTTTGAAATAAAGACTCATGAAGCTCGGTGGGTATTGTGTTCCACGCGTAGGTCATTTGTATGTTTCTTATATCTCTGTTTGTATGTTGTAATCCCTAGAAAAACTATACTAGTTGTATTATATACATTCGTATTTAATTGGTTAATTACCATGAAATTAGAATTAAAATTATTTTAGAAATGTACTTTGTAATTGTAATAAAAAAAAATAGACATAAATAAAATTAATACAAAATTTATTAGCCATACAAAAAATTACACCCTCAGTCTGTACATATTTACAAATTCGACATTATTTTACTATTACTATAAATTATGTAGTGTTAATTTAGCCGCCTTTAGTGGCAAACATAAAATATATTTTATTGGCAAAGTTTTTGTTGCTGTTCTGTTTATAGATTTTTATTTTGTGTCACAAAAAAATACTAAATTAACACTATTCGTGGTCTAACAATAATATCACAATTGCTACGAATTTCAGAAATAAAACCTAAATCATTGTTTGTTTTTGTAATTTTGTAATTAATCATTTCGAGTAGGATACAAAATTATCTGTTTTTTTAATAGGTTAAATAAATGGTAATTGGGAGCGTCCGGGTTCGAAACCATGCCATGTACCAATGAGTTTTTCGTTTTTATCGAAAGATTTACCGACTGCTCTGACGGTGAAGGAAAACATCGTGAGGAAACCTGCACACTGAGATAACCAGTGTGTGAAATGGGGAAGGCTTTGGCAAACCACCCCAGTAAATCTGCCAAGACAGTCGTTCTATGTGAATAATCCTTAGAATTATCACGATCTTCACCAATGGGGAACACGTCTTAGAAGAAGAAAAAGACAAATGGTAATTGGGTATAGGTAGGTACCTATACCCAATTACCATCATTTGCTTCAGGGGTTGTACCTAATATAACTCTTAAGTTATATAATTACCGTATAATAACACATATACTATAGACGTGGTATGGGGAATCTTATTTACCTATTTTATATTTAATACTGTGGTGGAATGCAGGTAAATTGTAAAATAACTATACAAACAGTGAAAATTAATAATTAACATAAGTTACACAATAGAAATTATAACAGTAAAATTTTTAATTCATTAAAAAATCTGATATCTTCACTTATGTGATGATATTATTGAATGTGTCAAAGTTTATGTACTTGAATGATATTTTTTAATTTTTATTACAATTTATGTAAACAATAACAAGTTTTGAGCATGCATACTACCTATCTACTTAACTTAAATTCTCTTTGTCATGAAAAATGAGCAAATTCTTTTACTAAAAACCTAGTTAATAATCGATTTTCGGAATATTTTATTCCTATTATAAGTTACGACATCTTATTTACTTAACTCTACAGGAAACATATACCTAAACACATAATAGTACCTCTATAAATCTAAAACATTATAAAAATAAATATATTACATTTAAGTTCCCGGTTAACTTAACTAAAACTTTGAGCAATAATAGTAAATTCATCCTTTATATGGCAACACTATAGTTCGGCAAGTAACTAATATATTTTTAGAAGTATACAATCGCCGTGGTACTTCAGTGACGAATTCTTATATCAGTTAAAAGGGCTTGAACCCAAAGCCGTAAAATATAACAGACAAATTTTGTTAAACATAAATTCAAAGGATTTTTTTAAAGTTGAAATATACTATAGATTCTCAAAGATTACTTAAATAGTATATATGTACAGGTTTTTCAACGAAATAAGAAAAAAATAAAAATAATGAATATACAATAATTCTTCGAGACTCGTATAAGTACGTCATTCTTTACAGTAAATTATCCATTAATATGTCGTGCCGGCCATAAAGAATAGCACCACCCCAACTCTTCCCGTGGGTGTCGTACGAGGCGGTTTAGGGATTTTGTGGATTCTATTCTACACCTAGTAGACGGCGATAGGCCGCCTATCACGTTTGTCCACTAAATCTTATGGCGAAAAGAGGGAACTATATCTGTCGGTGGTTTCTCTGGGCACACATATATTTTGTGTTTTAGACGTGAGTTTATGTATGTATGTATAATTCACTGAGATTGCTTAAATAATACCTTTTTCTCGAGATTGTTTGTTATGTTTAAAACCAAAACCAAGGAGTACTAAAAACGTACTACCGTAGTTATGGTCATCAATATGATCACCAGCCATCATCACATCATCTAGAACGCAACTATCGTTCCCATTCTTTAACTCACAAACATCAAATATTGATGGCGATAATAAAAACCAAAACCATTAAACTAGCTATTTATAAAAATTTCATGAATCTGTCATTAACAAATCTGGCATATCGTTGTCTTCTTCTGTAATAGCTAAGAGTGAAACAGCTTGTTTCGCCAATTCATCGTCATCTTTAAAACCAATGTTATCAGACATGTTCAGTATTACAGTACTTAGCCTCCTTTCAGCGCTCTTTCTTCTTTTAGGAGTCATTTCTTCAGGCTTGACAGCAGGATCTATGAGCTTGTACTTGGGTTTCCAGATCCTGTGGAATCCTTGGACCCCGAGTATGAGACCAATTACGAAGAGCAGGACTTCAAGAGTGATGATCAAAGGAGGAGCTATGACCAAACGTAATCGCAGGATGTTGATGATTTCTGGTGGAGGTTCTTTGCAATACTGTGAATAAGGAAATTGGTTATTTAGATTGATATCTAAGAGTTTTAAATAACTATTTCAAATGTCAGTACTAGTACAAAGGTGTTAAATAAAATAAAATTGATCTTTACTATTACACAGAGCGTCGGTGGCCTAGTTGCTAGGACGCCGGACTCCCGTGCGGGAGGTCCGGGTTCAAAACCATGCAATGCCATGTACCAATGTGTTTTTGCGATTTTTTCGAAGACTTACGTATATTTACCGACTGCTCTAATGGTGAAGGAAAACATCGTGAGGAAACCTGCATGTCTGAGGAAATTAAAAGTTTCCGAAGGCGTGTGAAATAAACCAATCAACACTGGGCCCGGTGGATCATAGCTACCCTCTTGTGCAAGGGGTGGCCTGTGCTCCAACAGTGGGGACATTAATGAAGGTAAAGGTGGTATGTATGACTCTGTTTCTGTCGCAAAGCAGCAATGATTGCGTTGCAGTGTTCAGGTTTGAAGGTTAAGAGAGCCAGCATAATTACCAGCACATGAGGCACTCCAAGTAAGTCCACAAAGTTACAAGCTTATCGAAAACCCCATTCTTCTTCTTTCGAGGTGATGATCCGAACTAAAGGTTTCCCGACCAGAAGGCAGCCACATCGATAGCCCTCTGGTTGTCCTCGATAAGGTCCTCCCGCGTGCAGGTGGTCGGACACGCGGGACAGCAGAGCAAGTGCTCAATGGTTTGAGGGGAGACACCACACTCACACTCAAACTTTATAAACTCTCTAATAACATTATAGTATGGTGAGATGTCTTTGGGCGATATAGTGACCACTTACCATCAGGTGGTCCATTTGCTCGTCCGTTCTTCTAGTAAAGTAAAGAAAAATAACAAGAGATCCTTACCAAAGACAGCCACAACAGAGGCACCACTTTGCCCGCCAGTGGCTCAGTTATTGGGTTCCCTGGATTCGTCCTCACCGCAACGTTGACTTGTATGTTGATGGCTATGGATAATGGCACTCCAAGAGTCTGTAATAATTATAAATATAACTTTCATCAGTCATCATCAGCAGCCTATTAATGTCCCACTGTTGGAGCACAGCCCTCAGGTATGGGCCATGATCCACCGTTCGGACCCAATGCTGATTGGTGGATTTCACATACCATCGGAAACTTTTCATTTCCTCAGACATGCAGGTTTCCTCACGATGTTGTCCTTCACCGTTAGAGCAGTAGGTAAATGTACGTAAGTCTTCGAAAAATACGAAAATTGAATGAATCTCATTGGTACATGGTATTCTTTCAAATATAACTTTAGTGGACATTTTCTGGAAGGTTAATGTAAGAGACAATTCAAAGGTATGCATACCTACTACTCGTTTTGTATGAACACAAGTGTGTTTTTGTTCCTTTTATATATAAAGCTTATAGTGCTTCTGGAAGATGAACGGGCAAGTGCACATTTTAGTCTCAGATTTGATTTGTATGTCAGCATTTACTGACTTTCTCCCCTTTTGTCAAATATACATAGATATTCAGAGTATCTGCAACGATATTGTCTTTTCCACAGATATGCTGACTATTTGTAGAAAATATATTATTATTTTCTTTTTGGCAATAGTGTTTTTCTTTCTTTCTTTCGGATTTAATGGGTGTTGATATGGCCTCGCCATAGCAATAATTTCAAGGCAAACATGGTGAATCAAAGCATATAATTCTGTTATCAAAGTGTACACAGTGGGCTTCAAAATACTGGGACATATTTCTACTAGGAATACTAATATAAAGTAACGTGATTGTATAACAGCTGATCGGCAACCTTCCACATCTATTAATAATCTAATAACTAGCATGACTACATTGTTGGCACGATTGGCAAGACTTGTCTAGTCTATAATAAGTAGTCTACCTAGTTAAGTCAGTTTTGTAATCAGACAAGGAAAAAGAAAAAGATTATACGACTTTAAAATGATTTTATGTTGTTTGACGCGATTAGATTTTATAGATATTATATTACCAATCTATTTATACTGATCAGATTCTGTGGCCGCCAAATCTAAAGCACGCTCAGCTCACTAAGTGTGGAACTGCCTTTCGTATTGGCTTGGTTTTTTTAAAGGGACCTCCGTTTATTTCACCCCTCTATTTATCCTTGTTATTATCACAACTTTTGAGAGTTGGGATTTATCATTCATACGTCATCTTACGTTAAACCATTAGGGATGTCGAATCCGAGGGGGAATCCTTCTCCCCTCTTATTTCATATCCAACAATAAATTCACTAAAACTATCACCAGATTCCATCAAACAACCTGTTTCCGTGTGTGGGACGGATTCGAATATCCCTACCGCCACTTGTCAAGCGTGTCGTACAAGGCGACAAAATCGAGTATCTTATCTTATGATAGCGGGTCGGGAATAACCCCAGCGGCACTCCGACCCTTGAGAATCTTTTGTGCCTGCCCCATTTTACACACTGGCCATCTCAGTGTGCAGGTTTTCTCACGATGTTTTCCTTCACCGTTATAGCAGTCGGTAAATATACGTAAGTCTGCGAACAATACGAAAAACTCATTGGTACATGGCACTGCACGGTTTCGAACCCGGACCCGCTTGGGAGTCCGCAGTCGGTCGTCAAAATTCGCAGCCATTCGTTATCATGTGCAAAGTGAGCTAGACTGCCTACTGGCAAATTTAATTACCTAATAAAAAACCCAGTCGCGTGTTTTACGCGTTCAACAGCTGTGCGTACAAAATAAATGATTCTAGATACTTACGGGCTCCATGTCAATATATGATAGGTATTTCTCGGGCTGCGGGGTCATGCCCTTGTAGTGAGCCATTTGCGCAGGGTCAGTATCCTGAAAGTGCGGCTTTGACACTACTATGGGGAACCCTGAAAGAACAAGAAAACACCAAATAAATAAAAATAAATATTAAATCAAATCAAATCAAATGGAAGAATGGAAAGGAGGAGTGGAGGCCTTTGCCCAGCAGTGGGACAGTCTATAGGCTATTTAAAAAAAATCAAATCAAATAAAAAAAATTATAACATGGTTTCCCTGTGTTGTTGGGACTGGTATTATACAGGTATTATATGATTTTGATGACAAAATTAATCGTAATTATTAAGATTTCTTGTATAGATTGTCCCAGGGATTATGTCAAGCGGATCATGAAATCTAACAATCCTCCAATTTGGAGAAAGAAACAGGAACACAACTTTGACGAAAAGTTTCTTTGACGAAATGCGAATAATTCAACCATAACACACAAAATAGGGGGTCACACATTCCTTCCTCATAAGAAGCATTGTAATAAAAAATTAGAAATCATGATAAATGACAATTTGTATGAACAAACTTACCGTAATAACAATTGCCAATGTCAATGAAACCATCGGGAAGGCAATTGTAGCTACAAGGACAGGCGTAGTCAGATGTCTTGTTAAAAGCCGTATTTTGGAGCTGGTATCTGAAGAAAAGAACAAAAGACATGAAGAATTAAGATATAACACAAGGTAGTAGGGAAAAACATGTCGTTGATATAAGTGCCGCAGAAGTGTATAATAATTGTATAATATATAAGTGGAATTGCGTGTGTGCTGCTGACAACAAATAAACGCTTTTCTATTCTATTCTATTCTGTTCTAAGTGACAAAAATTGCGGTAAATGAGTTCTAGACAATTCTTGTTACTCCCGTGACTGACTCGTCATTGGCAGAATTCGTATCTTCCAAATAAGACAAGACCATGATTGGAGCAATTTAGTGCGGAATAATCTAACGGTTAGAAAGAACGAAGACATTTAACTAATAACTGACAGTGACACGAAATCTACGACCAGATCTGTCTTAAGTGGTTTAAAACCAACACCGGTGCTTTGCTGATAATAATCATAATTCTTCTAAGTCGTGTTCTTCATTGCTGAGGGTCGTGATCATTCTAAGGAATTAATCACATAGAACGACTCTCGTAGCAGATTTAATAATAAATAAATAAATAATAAATATAATGTCTTTATTCTCAGGTAATATATAATAGTACCTACAAATTTAGTAAAAAGACAAGGAAAAGTAGAATAAAACGTAAAATTGAAAAAAAAATTAAAATAAACAGAAAATTAAACTAAAAGTAAAAGTAAAAAAGGGAATGTTATAAAACAATACAAAAAAATGAATACCTTAAACATTAAACATAATAGAAGTGAGTTTCCTACTTTTTACTCGCAGTCTGGTGCATCTTCAGCCAGTGTCCATAGAACCTATTTCTATGGATATTCTGACCGACATCTTTTAAAAGTCCGTTATTTATGTCAAAAAGATCGCATAATAGTCCGGGGCGTTAATGGCATGGTTTGCCATCCCCTTCCCCGTTTCGCACACTGGTTATCTCAGTGTGCAGGTTTCCTTACGATGTTTTCCTTCACCGTCAGATCAGTCATCAACATCAGCAGCAGCCTATTCTAGTCCACTGCTAGACATAGGCCGCGCCATTGAGCCCGATCTTCGGCTCTTCTCATCCAGTCGCTGCCCGCCACCATCGCTCCATCCAGCAGGGGAGCGCTCCACATTACGTTTGCCCAAACGCGGTCTCCACTCCAGAACTCGTCTAACCCAGCGGTTGTCGGTTCTGCGACAGATGTGACCGGCCCACTGCCACTTCAGCTTGTTAATCTTATGAGCTATGTCGATAACTTTTGTTTTATGCCGGATCTCCTCATTTCGGATTCGATCCAGCAGAGATACTCCGAGCATAGCTCTTTCCATAGCACGCTGAGCGACTTTCAATTTGTGAACCAGTCGCACCGTCAGTGTCCATCAGTCATCAGACGCTAATCATAAAATCATAACAATGATGTCTGAACGAGCGTTTGAAAAACACGCCCAAATTTATATTCGTACATTACTAATATTAACATCCAATAATAAGGATAATTATTTTGATTCATACAAAACAAGACAAGTGACACATAAGTTCGTTGACATGATAAGCAGTCTGATTACTGTCTTGCTTCACTAACTTAGTCAAAATATTAATGATAAATAAAGAAATAAAAAATGTATAAGTCTATTTGACGGTCTCTGATATACGAGTACTCGTATGTACGCAGTGGTAACTAAAGATTAGATTGGTCGCTAAGAAATTTTATAAAGAAACCGCGTCTGCCAATTCGCGTATGCGATTTGAACATTTTCCCATACATTAGTCTGACACTGAAATGTCTAATGTATGAAGGTAACTATTATTATTATTTTATAAATAATAAGAAAGAAAATTTAATTGTTAAATCACATATATTTATATATATTTCAGAACCCACTATTGCTTGTTCCTATATGTCTGTAATATTATATTTTTTTTAAATTTTTATGTTTTATATTCTAGCATCTAGTTTTCATTATCTTGTCTAGTCGCCACGTTAGTAAATACGAGGCAGTCTGTTATTTGCCTTATTCACTTTGTTAAATCTGTAATATATGCTGTCAGCCCAATAAAAAAGTTTAAAAAAAACTATGGGTCAATTTCGTGGCGCGCTGACAATGCTCACGTCATCATTCTAGAGGAGAGGGTCTAGTCCGATTTCTGTGATTGAGAAGCCATATACAGTCTTACTTAGTTCATATTTTGTTTGTATATCCTGCTTCACTTTCTGCTTTGTCATTTATTGAGGATCAGAATTGATATAATATACCTAATCTTATTATATGGAGGACCGGGAATAACCCAGCGGCATTTCGACCCTTGAGGATCTTTTATGCCTACCCCATGTACACACTGGTCATCTCAGTGTGCAGGTATCCTAGCGATGTTTTCCTTCACCATTGAGCAGTCGGTATACGAAAACCTCATTGGTACATGGCACAGTCCTAGCCACTGTGCAACCGACGCTCTTATATAGAGTTTATACATAAAGATAAGAAATTTAACAATATCTTCTTTCTTGATAACCCCTTTTTAAATATTTGTCTAATTTTTACAATTAACAAATGATAATAAGAAAAACAGATAAATTAATTCTTTGTTTGTTCAAGATTTCGATTCAATAATAAACATTGGCATAACATGAACTTAGACCATAACCATTAACTCGAAAAACAATTAAAATTACGCAATAAAGAACTCATATAACCTATGCTTAAGTTCCTACTGGAGGACTATGAATACTTTGTCATCTTTCTACACAAATAAACATATTCTTATTCTTATATCATCCAGCTTGACTTCTTTAACGTTGATGATGTTGTTGTTTTTTTTTTTAAGGCAAAGGGAACTGAGCCCATACAGCCATGTCTGATGTAAACAACTCTTTCAAGTCTTCATTAAAATGCTGGTGTGACACATTTCAATGCTATCTGGGAGAATCTTCCACGCTTCTGCGCCATCCGAACCAAATAAGAAGGCGTCCCGGACGCAGTGTGACTCTTCAAAATCCAGCCAAGTACGGATCGGGCTGCAGCGTCTTATTTGACTTTACTTCACTGTCCCACACATTATTCACATCTTGTCGAAGTTTTTCGAGTAAGAAACACCATTCTTACTAGAAAAGCACTACTGTAAAACAATTTGCAAGACAAATCGAAACAAAGCTGATGTTGACGCCACAAAAGCGCGGGAGAAACTCTCTTAGCGTTGATGAACCGAACCATTTTTACCCACGACGGAACGGAGAAGGTTTTGACCTAAGAGGATGTTTGTTTGTTTGTATGTGTACGCAAAAACATGCACGTTTGTTCCCATCTAGCTCCGAAATGGTTGAACCAATTTCGATGCGGTTTTTGGCTATAGCTTTGGAATTTATCAGAGCAGGTTCTTAGCTGAATTTTATTCTCCTAATCCACCAGGGGGCGCCGCTGTAGATATGGCAATATAAAAAAAATCCTATCGGGCTGAAAATTGGCAGTCCGGGGTTTTCAGAGCTTCTGATTTTTACTAACCAGAAGGTAGGCTTAACAGTCTTTTATTTTATTAACGATTAATCCGCGTTTGACCTCGATCTCACCTGGTGGTAAGTGACGAGGAGGCCGAAGATGCAGCACACAGGCTTAGTAAGATAAGACTGAAATGTTTGGAAATTTCTCACCTATAGTAGTTGAAGCCGAAATTGCCAGTCATTTCCTTTTGGAAGGACATCGGTATAATCCGGCAGGCTTGTCTCCTGAAGAATGGAATGATCTTCTCCTTGCTGAGAGGTGGTGTCACCAGAAGGCCTTCGTATGCTCCCTTTATGCGATTGCATGGATTACTGAAAGGGATATATCAGAGACTTAATTATAAGCGAAGCAGATAGATTAAACAGGTCCAGTGATTGGAGATTTAATAAAGTCTAAGACCACATACAAAGACGATAAAAGTACTATTTGAGTATACAATTGTACATAGTATAGTGAGGAAAACATCGTGATAAAACCTGCATCTCTGAGGAAGAACGTATCCACCAATTAGCACTGGGCCCGCTGGGTGGATTATGGCCCGTCCCTCTTATAAAAGGGGAGGTCTGTGCCCTATCAATGGAGACGCCAATAGGCTAAGATGATGATGATAATGATATTCACAAAAAGAAAAACCCAGAGAGAACAATTAAATTAAAAAATAATAGGCAATAAGTCTTACCTAGTATTAAGGTCGGTGTAACCTTGTTCCTTGATTCCCGAAATATTGTTAAAGGAGTTGATGGAAAACTTGGTGCTGGCATTTTTTATTTCAACCTCCACGTAATCATTTCTGTCTGCATAAAACTGAAAAAATAGTAAAATAGGTTAGCTAAACTTCTCAAGGCAAAATTTGATGAAGCTTGATGAAGGCTTTTACAAAAATTCAAAGATGGTGCCGTCATACAGGTATTAAAAAAAAATGTACTATTAAGGTACTTACTTACTATAAAAAATATTTTGATTTTGAGTTTTGACATTTTGTTCGAGACAGCTCCAGAGACCGGTCTCTTAACTGAAGTTGTGTAATATCTAATGTAATGTCTATTGAATCGTAAAAATTTTCCAAAAATGATAGACGGTATTTTGGAATTACGGAACATTGGTTTAACGTAAAGGGACTCAAAAAATGTCGCCAAGATATTTGTTACTCAAGAAAAATTATAGCTTATTTGAATATATTAATCGCAATATTGCACTGGCGATGTAGGTATGCAATGTAAATGAACGACTTGTATGAAATATTAAGAAATCCAACGGTGGTATCTTTTAAACCGTATCAGTTTTAAGACTTTACTTAAACAAAAGAAAACCGCGCATCGAAACCCCCCAAATAACTTCATAGAGGTGAAATGTCTATGGGTAACGGTGAAATGTCTATGGGTTCTGCAAACCCCAACAACAAAAAAGCAGAAAGAAGAAGAAGAAAAATAGAACCATTAGGTACCAACACGATCCATGATGCCGATCTCCTCGAAGTCGATCCAGCCTGGAAGGAATGTGTTGGCCAGGGTCACGACTGGATCCTTGTAGCCCCAGAGGAACTGCTCGCCTGTCAGGTTCAGGAAGAGTTTGGAGCCGGTGGCCTTCATGGAGACGTAGGCGGCAGCGTTTGGGATGTAGCCCAGCTTATCGGCGAATAAGGTGCTCATGGCCTGTGGAATATTTATTTTAGGATGATAAATGGGTTCGAAGAGTTTACTATACATAGAGACTGCTTGTCCGCCATTTGAAAAAATTAAAATGGCGGCCACGTGGCCTGTATTGGGCCTTGACGGGTTTTAATGTGAACTAGTTTTTTCATAAAATAAAAACTTGAATTCAGGTTTCGCTACTGTGTAGTGAGGGCATCATAGCGATCTCCATAACGTATATTATACAATAAACAGTGGCTTGAAACTTTATTACATTCCTGGTTGGACAATATACAGGCTGTTAACAAAATATTTCGGAGAGTGCGCATCGGAATTGCACGACCTAATTCCAGCATCTCCATTCCGCCTTCGGACTACCAGGTTCAGGGAGGGGTTCCATCCTCATGTTGTTGATATCCCATCTGCTCGTACGAAGCGATTTGCTTCTTCGTTCATTATGCGAACGGCTAAGAAATGGAACAGCCTGCCGGCGTCTGTATTTCCCGAAACCTACAACCTTGGGATCTTCAAGGCCAGAGTGAATAGGCATTTACTGGACCCGCATGCTCCATCGTCGACCTCATCGTCGCTTACCATCAGGCGAGATAGAGGTCAAATGCGGGTTTAGTAGTAAATAAAAAAATAAAAAAATATTCGTCAGACTTTTACCAAACTATCCACCTTCCATTCGTGGCGCACGTTCACATTCAAATTTGGACAACTTTGTCCAAAAAGTTTGGAAAATGCGTACTTACTGTATTGCATGGCAAGATAAGAATAAGAATAAGTTTACTTGTGCGGTAAGATTACAAAGGATTCACAGTCCATTCACCAGTAGGAACTTAAGCATAAACTAAATAAAACTAGTGAGCAGCAACTTAGTTATAATAACGCTGACCTCCGAACTAGAAAGTTCCTGTATCCTGATAAATAGATATTTAGGTCAAAAGAATTTGAAATACCTATTATTTTTAATTTCAATTTATTTTCTTTGCTTTACCCTAATGCTGATCCAATTCAACATCTTATTTGGTTTAACTAAACCCCATTTCATATTAGATACCATATTTGTAGAGCCGACTCTTCAAAAGCGCTTTAAAGACTAAACTGATAAGTTAAAATGGCAAATATTTAAGTTAACTATAGATCACAGAAGGTAAAGGTCGAATCCAACAAGTTTGCGTCGTATGACGTCTTTCCTGTCCTTAAACCTGTCAAATCCCTGCCAATCAGGTCAAACGTCCGGTCAGCCTTGTCATGTTTGCATGCCTGCGTGCCAGAGTTAAGTTACATTAATAAGTTAAAAAAATATCTATGGTTAAGTTTAAGACATGTGATTGATAGTTATGTTACGTAATCGGTGGTCAGTACTTTTGAAATAATTTATATGTGATTGATATGAAGGTAAAAAGTTACTGGCCCGGCGCCACTTGGATGGAGACAGCGTGAAATATAATGGGCTTTTTCAGGTTACGACTCGTGATCCCACTAATTTGACCCACTAGTGGTACAGTATATAATGGGCTCGTGGTCCCACTGTCTGGTGGGATCATCAGTCCGCTGTAATGCAGTTGCACTAGGTCCCACTAATTTGGCCATGAACAATATCACAATATTTTAGGAACTCAACATTCACTCAAGTCACATCTTCTCGTCGCCCATACCTCAATGTCTAAAGACAAGAGTCTTTAACCAGTGTGTCCTACCAGTAATGACCTACGGAGCCGAAACGTGGACACTGACGGTGCGACTGGTTCACAAATTGAAAGTCGCTCAGTGTGCTATGGAAAGAGCTATGCTCGGAGTATCTCTGCTGGATCGAATCCGAAATGAGGAGATCCGGCATAGAACAAAAGTCATCGACATAGCTCATAAGATTAGCAAGCTGAAGTGGCAATGGGCCGGTCACATCCGTCGCAGAACCGACAACCGCTGGGGTAGACGAGTTCTGGAGTGGAGACCGCGTTTGGGCGACGATCTGCGCAAGGTGGCAGCGACTGGATGAGAAGAGCCGAAGATCGGGCTCAATGGCGCGCCCTGGGAGAGGTCTATGTCCAGCAGTGGACTAGAGTAGGCTGCTGATGATGATGAACATTTAATTGGGAAATAGAAAAGCCAAGGGTTTGGCTACAATGCTAAATGGTGCTTGAATTGGTAACATAACGTTTATGCCGATAATATTGGTATCTGATACTAAGTAAGATTTTACCTCTTTTCTGTTTATTATTTGAAACATATTTAATTAATATAACAGAAAATGGTGTTTTTTTTTTGTTTTTTTCTTGTCTTTTCATTTCATTACACTTGGAAATAAAAATAGAGTGGGACCACGAGCCGTAATTTACAACTATTACTGGTAGTCCGTCCAGTGGGACCACGAACCTATATTTTCAGACTAGCGGCACTACGAGTAATGGTGGGACAATGTAGGTGAGACCACGAGTCACAGACCGCTTTTTCGCATTAGACGATAACGTTACCGAATCGATACCGATATTTGTATAGTGTCGTGGATAACAGAACATAACGTGATAGTGTCTAGTACTAAATCTATGAAATTCGATAACCGACGATATCATAAAATAAAATAAAAAGGAACAAGATGTAGGTAGGAATTAAAAGTTTCAAAATAACCTATAGGCACAAACTCTCATTTTGTTCTTGACACGGGAATGACAACCTTAAGAACAGCTAATTATTTAAACTAGTTTCTTTTTTACGTCAATTAATTTTTAATGAATTACACTGCCTGTTCTAACAGCCGTTTCTCCTGTAAAAACGTAAAAGTATCCATTCGACGCGGGCGGACTTATTTCCTTCGTGAATTTATAGTAATTTCGTATTTACATGCTTCACGACATGAGATGATGCCTCTTACAGAGGTCGTAATCGGTTCACCTTGGTATGATGGTCAAATAGAAAATAAAAGAAACATTCATCATCATCAGCCTATTAATGTCCCCACTGTTGAGGCACAGGCCTGGGGAGGCCTTGTACAAGGGGGTACGGGCCATGATCCACCGAGCGGGCCCAGTGCTGATTGGTGGATTTCACACGCCTTCGAAAATTTTTAATTTCCTCAGACATGCAGGTTTCCTCACGATGTTTACCTTCACCGTTAGAGCAGTCGGTAAATGTGCGTAAGTCTTCGAAAAAATGATCTCCCGCATGGGAGTCCGGCGTCCTAGCCACTACGCCACCGATGCTCCCAAGACGCACCGATGCTCCAAAGAAATATTACAAATGTTTATTTACAACTTTTCAAAGTATTCCCCTGCAGCATAAATGCACTTATGCATTCGACTGAATCAGCTTTCAAAACAAAGTGAAAAACTGTTAACGCGTTAAATCGTCATGTGAACTTTTAGATGTATCTAAAGATACCTATTGCATTTTTATCATAGAGATTTATAGGTGTAATACTAATATATTATGACCCTATATAGGGTGTAACAAAACCTATAGAGCCGAAAGGGGGGTGTTCAGTATCCATAACTGAACAACTTTCGCTACGGGGCAAAAAAAAATACGCTTACATCGTCATGTGAATTTTTAGATTTAATTAAATTATCATCGAAATTTATAGGTTTCTTGTTCTTTTAATAATATTGTCGGTGGCCTAGTGGCTAGGACGCCGGAGTCCCATGCGGGAGGTCCGAGTTCGAAACCATGCAGTGTCATACACCAATGAGTTTTTCGGATTTTTTCGAAGACTTACGTACATTTACCGAGCGCTCTAACGGTGAAGGAAAACATCGTGAGGAAACCTGCATGTCTGTGCAAATTAAATGTTTCCGAAGGCGTGTGAAATCCACCAATCAGCACTGGGCCCGCTCGGTGGATCATGGCCCGTACCCCCTTTTGCAAGGGGACGCCTGTGCCCCAACAGTGGGAACATTAAAAAAGGCTGATGATGATACAGGCTGTAACAAAAACCCCCTATAGAGCCGAAAGGAGTGTGTTCGTTCAGTATCCATAATTAAAAAACTTTACGTAACTATGGGGCCGACTATGAAATCGAAAAAAGATGACCTCATAGTGAATGTTGGTCAGTTATGGATACTGAACACTATCCATAACTGACCAACATTCACTATGGGGTCATCTCTGAAATCGGGAAAAAAATCAGATGTTCCATACAAAAACTTAATACCTAAAAGACCAAAACGTAATATAATAATTTATTTATTTTTCTATTTCAGAGTTGGCCCCATAGTGACGTAAAGTTTTTTAATTATGGATACTGAACGAACGCACTCCTTTCGGCTCTATAGGGGGTTTTTGTTACAACCTGTAAAGAAACCCAGTGATACGTTTGACTATCGTATTACCATACTAAGTATATTCTGTAATATACAAAGTATAATATGTGCATCAATCATCATCTATTGATGATGATGTAATAATTGTAATAACTTAAGGTTATCGAATATGCAATTCAATCAATCAATCAATCAAAACGAGTTTCCAGTTTATATCTAGAATAAATTTCTAGATTACACCAAAGAACACCAATAAGTCTTTATACAGAACACCTATAAATCCTTTACAGTTTACAGTAACCTCTATTACAGTAAATAATACTGTACAAAGTTAGCAAAAACTGTTATATTTTTATATTATTTTATTATTATACAGGAGGAACTACTGAGGAGCCCGTAGCCTAGTTGCGAGCACGGTCCGAAAGTGATCGTGCAGGTTCAGCGACGTCGGCGCGGTCGGTACCTGGATGGGTGACCACTAGTGGCATATTTCATCTGAGCTCCTCCGTGCCTCGGAAAGCACGTTAAGCAGTCGGTCCCGGTTGTTGTCGTTCGACAGCAGTCGTTAAGCCATGTAAGATGCCTACGGGCGGCCTGAACAGCTCTGACAAACGATAAGCAAGCAAGCATTACACTAAACTTTGTACATAATATTAAGTATATAGATATACAGGCCGTAACAAAACCCTTTGTAAGTCGAATGGTGGGGGGTAGAAGGGGTAGGGTAGTAGTCCGAAGGGAAGTATAAAAAAATCAGCTGTTCCAAATTCTCCAAACAAAAGCTCAATACCTTAAACTTGCAAAATACTTATAAAATATAAAATCGAGTTTCTTGGGCCAATTAATATATTAAGATACATTAAATTAACATCGATCAAGATTAGTAATTATTTAAAAAAAAATATGTTTATGCCTTTATTAGGCGTTATACATACCCGACATACTTACTTGTATTCTAATTCGTCCTACGTATTAACTGGAAATAAATATAATATTCATCATCATCATCAGCAGCAGCCTACTCTAGTCCACTGCTGGACATAGGCCTCTCCCAAGGCGTGCCACTGAGCCCGATCTTCGGCTCTTCTCCGTCGCAGCAGGGACGCCCGTCCCACACTACGTTTGCCTAAACGCGGTGTCCACTCCAGAACTCGTCTACCCCAGCGGTTGTCGGTTCTGCGACAGATGTGACCGGCCCATTGCCACTTCAGCTTGCTAATCTTATGAGCTATGTCGATAACTTTTGTTCTATGCCGGATCTACTCATTTCGGATTCGATCCAGCAGAGATACTCCGAGCATAGCTCTTTCCATAGCACGCTGAGCGACTTTCAATTTGTGAACCAGTCGCACCGTCAGTGTCCACGTTTCGGCTCCGTAAGTCATTACATTAATATAATATTGTTATGTGTTAATTATGATAATTTATTATGTAAATAAGTTTTTTTATTTTACATGCGAGGAGTCATGCTGTGTGCATGTACTCTTAAGTACTTATGATAAAGTTTCGCGGATCTATATTTTATTCCAATCTAAGTTTTTATTATTTATAGCGTTTACTTGATAAATGTGAATGTAATGTAACTTAAATTTTGAGTGCGTGACTTATTTTATCATTATTATAATCTACTTTTTAGACCACAGACTATAACAATCACAGGATATCCGTTAACTTTTTTCTCACCTTTTTATGTATCAAAAGATTTTGAGTTGTCATTAGTTGTATAATGTCACAAAAACGCCAGTACTATCAAAAATAATGTTAATGGATAGATTCCTAGCGCTAAAGATAACGAGTTATAAACTATGACGTAGGTAAGCTTAATGTATTCGCATATATACGTGTATAAATGCGAAAAGCCCGCCTTTCGTATTTTTTGTCTATATAATTTTGAAAACTACTGGCAGGAAAATAATTGGTTTATATATTCTGTATTTTTTTCGAATAATCGCTTGTTTTGATAATATATAAGTACTATGTACGAGTATATATCTTTTTGTGGGTTCTGTCATACATAATAATATATGGGCACTGTGATAATATCTCTCAAATTATTTGGAAAAAAAAAACATTTATAGCCCGCTATTATCTATAATATACTATCGTGTTTCTACGTAGTAAATTTATATTTAATAGGAACCGGTTTAAAAAACAATAAAAAGACCATTACTTTGGGGTTGTCGAATTAGCTAGTTCAAAAGTTCAATTTTATAATTATGCTGAACTAGTCTATAGAATTATGTAATATAACTTATGCTTAAGTTCTTACTTGTGTATGGATTATGGATACTTTGTCATCTTACCGCACAAATAAACTTATTCTTATTGTATACCACATTGCATTTATAGCCTGCTGACTTACCTACTTAATTACATTACTACAATAATGTAACACATTAACCTTTACTATAATCCTTAATTGTCATTATAAAACTCCATAAACGTGTACCTACCTATTAGCTAAGTTTCTTAACAGATAAGTTGTCGTCAGGTTCAAAAAGGGGTCATTTTATCATTAATTCCGGGACGTTATCTGTTATAATTTGAACTTACAATAAAAAAATTATCTTTGTTTTAACAGTTAAATTAAACAATAGTTCTTCATAATAAGATAAGTTAGTGGCAGATACGATAGAATGTCGATTAAACATACATTTATTAATAACAAACTGTGATGAATCACTCCGGATACCTACAAAGTTTTAACAGATAGAGTAGTTAATTTACTTACTGCGCTGGCTTAGCAACTTGAAGTGGATCTTGTCCTCGGAAAACAAGAGACGCCACTGCCACTCTCTATCTCGAACCACATCTTTTCATTTGTTAATTTAATAAAGAGTATACATAATATTCTGTGCTCAATATTACTTCTTCTGCTTCATCTTCTTATTGAAGCAGTCGCTTCAACTGTTTCAATAAGGGGTCCCCCGCCTTCTCCGTCTTCTAATGTTTAAAAATGTCTTAATAGAAGGCAACTATACTCACAACCAGTGCAAGATTAGGAACATTGAGCTGAACATCCTTGTAATGTGCCACCGACTGCTCGGGTAGAAACGTGAGCTTGATCTTCGGAGTGAAGCTCATCACGCCGCGGTCTCGGTCCACCTTCATATTCTTGTTGGTTCTCGCCTCTCTGGAAGATGAAATGGCTATTATCGTTTTTATCTAAGGCACTAATTAAGGCACTAATTTACATATAGAAAAAATGAATGATGACGAAACTGGTATACGAAGTGAAAGAGAGTGGAAGGAAAAGCCGGGGTCGTCTTAGACAGACCTCTAACGATCAGATTCCGATCAGATCAGAGTGCTCATAGATTTTAATATACAGAGCAGACAACCCCAACGGCGAACATACGTGAAACGACGAAAGATTGTAGATTAAGCAAGAGAGGCGTGCTAAGATAGATATTAGTGGCGCTCCATTCTCTATGCCTATCCCCGCAAGGGACATAGCCGTCTTTTTGTCAAATCTCCTAATAAATATAATACCATTTCCCTGATAAATTCAATACACTTGCTTAAAACTTGAGTATCCAGAGTGGTTTTAGCGGTCAATAAAAGTATTATATTTAATCGGAAGACATTATTATATCGTCTAAATAACTAATAGTTAACTTACTGAAATAAAAAAGGCCCGATTTCCTTCAGGTTTAATGTACTCTCGTCTCCGTTCAAGAACTGTGGCACATTTGTGTAGTTGAAGATCCAGACTTCACAATACAGCTGGTATGGTGGTTTCTCGTACAAGCGGAACAGATAGGAGCCTTCCCGCACATCCATTATCTGTAGACAAAAAATTATAATTATGTAGGTTTTATATAGAACAAGAAAAACTAGTAGGTATCTATAACAAAGTATACTTTATACGAGTTAAGTTCAAATTTGCAAACCGAGATGAAGGATTCTATAAAAAGGCAAATCAATTTTTTTTGATTACCATGTTAATTATGCTAAATTAATTACCACAATATACAGGGTGTAACAAAAATCCTTTATAGAGCCAAAACGTGTGTTCACTATCCGTAACTGACCAATTTTCACTATGAGGCCAACTCTGAGATCGCGATAAAAAATCAGCTGTTCCATACAAAAGCTTAATACATAGTTGGACCCATAGTTATATATAGATCAACATTGTTAATCAAACACAATATAGGTGCAAACAATCTCTAACCACCTGGCTTGCAACCTTGGACTATGACAGCACTGAGAAAGTTTTGGAAATTGTAGAATGAGTAAACACACAAATACTAGTCATGCAGTCACACACCCTAACACACACCCTCACACACAACACACTCTGACCCTCAACAAACACACACACCCACACACCCTCACCTTTCCACAACCCCTCACAAATACGCACACAAAGACACACACACTTTACTCCAGCGAACATACTTACATCTTAGTCTCTTATGTTAATTTAAAATTGTATACGAATTTTTATTATAATTTATTATTAATTTTTATTATTCTATTTATTTATTTTCCCTTTATAAATTAAAATTGTACCTACATAGAAGAGCCTAAATCCCGCAACACAGGGTATCCTAGTGCGGGATTTAGAGCATCAACCACTTTTTGTATTAATGTAAGTTGCAAAATAAATTTTTGTGTATTTGTATAGTGAAAGTTATTCAGATATGAATACTGAACACTCCCTTTGGCTCTATAGTTTTTTTTTTGTTACAGCTTGTATACATAATAACATAACACTTAAATACATAATAATAACACATAATTTACGAAGATACAGTGTTATGATTGTCGAATGAAACAAAAACTCGTAATTTGTCCAACTGATGGTAACCGGTGCCAGTTACCTCACTAAACCTGTATGTTCTTAACTGCAATACTCTAAGTTTGAGGTCAAAAGGTGAGAAACGAAAAAAACTCAAGTAATTTTTATTTTTTGACGAGTTTCCATGCTGTAACTAAATATTTTTCTAGATCTTTAAATTGGTGTTAGATGCCAATGTAACTGTCATAATATAAGAGGTCAAAACGATCATTAAAATGTACACGAATTGTCTAGCACTGAAAATATAGTCTCAAATAAAAACAGCTGGTAACTATTAAATAAAAAATTAATATTGAGTTTAATTAACCTTAACCTACTTTGGGATTGATATCCTTTTACTTAATGATTTGATTAAAGATAAATGCGAATACTGATTACTAAATCTATTGTAAATTGTTAACCTGGTGTGGGAATATACTATAAATTTCCTTTTTTTTACTAGGTTTTAAATTGCAATCAATTATTAGTTCACTGTATATACCGTACAATCCGTACCACGCATACCTAGTTCATAGGTTTTGTTTACATTAGCAACAGTTATTGTAGGTAGTTTTAACTATCGTTTTTTGATTCGTTATGTCAAATATTAATGTCCAGCGTGCGCGCGCGTCACCGAATCTCTTCATCGAGTGTGATCTATCACCTCCATGGACTCCTAGCAGTGCTGATACAGTGCTGGTGGGTGACCTTAAAAACTGACAGAATTTTGGACTTTTTCGGCGCCGACGAGACGCTGAGACGCTGGTGAGTTGGTTTTTCATTGGTATTTATTGCCTGCCCTGGACATTCTGTCGTTCCCCTTAGTTTATTTCGCCCTCGAAAGATCCCTGGAATCGCTGGGGATCGCACAGTACGTATATATGGAGGGATACGATTTTTGATGATGTCCCCTTTGACGTCTAAAAAGACAAGATATCAAGCTAAATGGATAATACTAGTGTTTCTGTGTTTAGGGTCTATGGTGGTTTAGGGATATTTAACAAAGTAACATCTACTCGCAAAGTGGTCACACTCGCAAAGTGGTCAGACATCGACATCAATAATATTTTTAAAACACTTATTTTTTTGTAATAAAACAAATTAATTGTTTACTACTGACGAAAAATGAATTTGAATAAAATTATAGGACAAGGAAGGATCTAGCAGAAATTATTTTTTTAGAACCTATTGACGTCACGTCACAATTTGCAAAAAATATTTAACACTATTTTGTTGTTTCAAATAACATTTTGTTGTCAATTATCGTCATCAAACTTGACCTCTAAATTGATAGATTTTACAAGTTATAACTTCAGTCACTTTATAAAAATATAATGAAGTGTAATTTTATAGCGACGTATTTTAAAAAGGAATTGTTAATGTTGGGGATAAGTGATTGGAAGCAGATGCAAGTAAAGCGATGTTAGTACTGGTAGGTATCGAAATTGTATTAAGGATGTTATTTCTTCATCACCATCAGCAGCCCACTCTAGTCCACTGCTGGACATAGGCCTCTCCCAGGGCGCGCCATTGAGCCCAATCTTTGACTCTTCTCATCCAGTCGTTGCCAGCCCCCTTGCGCAGATTGTCGCTCCATCTACCAGGGGGCGTCCTACACTACGTTTGCCCAAACGCGGTCTCCACTCCAGAACTCGTCTCCCCCAGCGGTTGTCGGTTCTGCGACAGATGTGACCGGCCCACTGCCACTTCAGCTTGCTAATCTTATGAGCTATGTCGATAACTTTTGTTCTGTACCGAATCTCCTCATTTCGGATTCGATCCAGCAGAGATACTCCGAGCATAGCTTTTTCCATAGCACACTGAGCTACTTTCAATTTGTGAACCAGTCGCACCGTCAGTGTCCACGTTTCGGCTCCGTAGGTCATTACTGGTAGGACGCACAGGTCAAAGACTCTCGTCTTTAGACATTGAGGTATGGGCGACGAGAAGATGTGACGTAACTTCCGAAATGCTGCCCAGACCAGCTGAATTCTTCTGTCGGCTTCTTTCTACCTGATTGCACAGTTTGTCCGAGGTAGGCGGATTGTTATTTCTTAATACCTTTTAATATATATATCTAGATTGTTGATAGATGAGCTATCTATGCTCTTATACAGTCTGATTCTAATAAGTAGAATAGTCGACTTTCCATACAATGATACCAAATCGCAATGACATACTCATATTATTTATTGGTGAGATCATTTATTCATTTATTATTGTTATTTCGATACATTTCTATGATACTAGTTTTCTGTAAATCCAATATTAAATATATACTAATCATATTTTAATATCTGACCCCCATAATATCAATATAAACAATACAAAAATAGAAATAACAGTTCATCAATCAACCCACAGTCAAAAACAAAAAATCCAGTATTCATTTAGTTTTTGAAAAATAAATTACCGACTTGCTCAATCTTCATTACTCGTATATAAAGATATACGCTCAATATAAATCATGTAAAAGGAGCAATAGTTGTCGAACATAACGATGTGTGGTAAGAGGAAAATAGTTTATATCATAAGTGTTACATTATATTATAAATAAAGAGGTCATTGAACGCACTACAGTAGGTCAGGGATGTCTACTGTCCGCATGAGATTAGAGCTTAGAATAACCAGAAAAAAAATTGAATAAAAATACACAATTTCTTATGATTGATACGGTAACTTCAATATTTTTCTTTTATTGACTTAGGTAGAATAACAAGCATTCGGTTTATCAACTTCTTTAAAATAAACCAAATAATTTGTTATTTAATATTGTAATAAAATATAGTTTTAATTAATTAAATAAATATAGTTTTTATTGTACAGTAGTGGTAGATCCTAATGTGAAGGATCGCCTGGGGTGGTATCGCCCTCTTATCTATTTCTGCCGTGAAGCAAAAATGATTGGATTTATGTGTTTCGGTTTGAAGGGTAAGAGAGCCAGCGTAGGCATTACTGCTTTAGGGCAGAAATTGGTAAAAGGGGGGTATCTCCCCAGGCTGACTGGTAAGTAAGTAAGTTAGTAATACGTTTATTTCACACACAGCAATGACCGAAACAGTTATAATTATAATAAAATAATTATGTAGTCAAAGGTAAACATATCTAAATCATGTATGATGGTCTGCTGTTGTTGTGAAAGGGGCCTCAACTCAGCTTATTGCTGCAGACAATAATGCCTTCAGCGCTGGTATTCTGCTGGACCATGACCGATGGCTGGCCAAAACCTGTCCCAGAGGACAAAGACAGTACAGACTCATACCATCTTCAAACCCTTGAAGATGTTTTTTTTAATATTTTTTTATTGACTACTAATCCCGCATTTGACCTCGATCTCGCCTGTTGGTAAGCGATGATGAGGTCGACGATGGAGCATGCGGGTCCAGTAAATGCCTATTCACTCTGGTCTTGAAGATCCCAAGGTTGTAGGTTATACTGAATATACTTAATACTTTCAAACCTTTGTTACATTTTGTTACTTTTTTCTTTAAATTGTATCTAGAAATATAAATATCATTTATTTGTAAATATGGGTAATGCAGATGTTACATTGTGTTACAGTATCACCATATTCTGCCCGAAAGCGTACATACACAAATTTTTGTTCAATTAATAAATCAATCAATCATAAATTATCATCAATAAATTAATCAATCATAATAAATTAGAAAAATAATAATAAAGTTAACAAAAGAAAAACATCAAATTGTTTACTGAAAGCTCTCGATTGAAAAAATTACATATCAAATTTTAATATAAATGTCAACTTTAATTAAATTTTCATAAAATTGTATCTTCTAAGTTATAATTGTATCTTCTAAGTTATAATTGTATCTTCTAAGTTATAATTGTAAGTATCATTTAAAATAATAATACCAACCAAGACTAAGTTAACCTACCTACCTAGGTTGTAAATAACGAATTCTATTCTTTTTTGGTTAAGGATGCTGCAACACAGATTGTAAACTGTAACTGCAGATTGTAAATAACGAATTCTATTCTTTCTTGGTTAAGTATGCTGCAATACAGATTGTAAATAACGAATTCTATTCTTTCTTGGTTAAGGATGCTGCAACACAGATTGTAAACTGTAACTGCAGATTGTAAATAACGAATTCTATTCTTTCTTGGTTAAGGATGCTGCAACACAGATTGTAAACTGTAACTGCAGATTGTAAATAACGAATTATATTCTTTCTTGGTTAAGGATGCTGCAACTGTACAGAGAAAGATGTGAAGTCACGATCGCAAATATAGCCGTGAAATGTTTAAACATTCAAAATGACACACAATAATGAAATAAATAAATATTGCGGAATGCTTGAAGGTAACTTAAAACTAAAACAATTTGTAGAACCGTATTCAATATCCTTAACCTTGTCAATGCGTAGAAAACGTTGGACAAACACATCATCCTGTTTTAACGACGGTAAATATTGTGTTTGACCCTCAATTAGGAAGTTTGACAACCTTCTAATTGGTTGGGCGTAAAAAAATAAACACGAGAGAAAATATAAAAAACATTAAATATCTACCAGTACCTTTTGTTAAGTTTTTTTATGCAAGAGTATTTGTTTGCATTGTAATGTGAATAGACATTGGAAAATATTGATATTTGTGTTCTGATTCACTTATAATGCTTGCTTAACGTATGGTTAGTGGCCAACCTATTTGTCAGAGTTGTTCAGGCCGCCCGTAGGCATCTGACATGGCTTAACGACTGCTGTCGAACGACAACAACCGGGACCGACTGCTTAACGTGCTTTCCGAGGCACGGAGGAGCTCAGATGAAATATGCCACTAGCGGTCACCCATCTTGGTACCGATCGCGCCAACGTCGCGTAACCTGCACGATCACTTTCGGACCGTGCTCGCAACTAGGCTACGAGCTCCTCAAGATATCCTCCTATATTATAACGAAACGCTAATATAAATTTATTAAAAACTCCGCATATTTTTAATGAAATAAACATGGATATTCATCATTATTGTCTTCTTTGTTTGACACAAAACGTCTATGAACTCAAAACCAAAGCAGAAGTTGTATTTTTCAGATTCAAAGACGAATTCTTCAGTATCTAATACAAAGCATGTAACTTTCGTGTCCCGGATAATAAAATCTATATTTGATTTAAAACTGAAATGTTTAGTTCACAGTACAAATGCAATAATCTTGCGCTATAATCATAATTTATTCATAAAATTAATTTACATGTGGTGTTAATATGTCAAATATGTATTATAAAATTCGTTTATATTGAAAAATGCACCGCCTAGCGACCACATTTTTAATTTATTTTCAAAAGTAATTACACTATCTGATTTTTTTATTTCATTGGGAATTTTATTGTAAATTTTTGTACATACCTAAGGCGTACATGGTTTTGGTTGATTTTTGCAATCGACATTGTTTGAATTTTAATTCGGTTTTGTTTCTGAGATTATACTTGATATCAGTTTTATCATGGAATAGAATGTATATTGGATTTTACAAATCTGACTATGTCAAATATAAATTGTGAAATGAGGGTGAGGATTTTATATTCCATAAGTTCATAAGCTCATTATTTTACTCGTAGGTACAAAGCTATTCGACTGGCTGACTACTGACTCACTGATCCACTTTTTTAAAACGCATAAGTACTTTCCGTATACCCGAATAGCTGATACTCTTATATAAAATGTGGTCAATATAATGAAGAAAAAAAACGGAAATTTGAAGAAAAATCTATAGGCCATGATGAGCGTCCCACTGAAACGGTAACACCACATCATTTCAGGCGTCGACCTATCTTATCTTATCTTATGGGGCCGGGAATAACCCAGCGGCACTTCGACCCTTGAGGATCTTTTGTGCCTGTCCCATTTTACACACTGGTCATCTCAGTGTGCAGGTTTCCTCACGATGTTTTCCTTCACCGTCAGTGCAGTCGGTAAATGCACGTAAGTCTTCCATAACTACGAAAAACTCATTGGTACATGGCACTGCATGGTTTCGAACCCGGACCCCTGGGAGTCCTAGCCACTGTGCCACCGACGCTCTTGTCGCAGACCTAACTTCGGTTTCAAACGATAGCCATGTCTATTATGATTAAAACTTATTTGCAAATCCAGAAAACAAGAACAAACTGACCTATTCGTCACTGACTGTGACATAGCTTTTTTGCAATCTGACCACTTTTATTACCCCTCTACAATATAATATTTATAACATGTTATCTCATCTTATGTTATGACAGGGGGCCAGGGATAACCCCAGCGGCACTTCGACCCTCAGGGATCTTTTGTGCTCACCCCTTACCTTAGTCTCCTTCCTGTTCCTTAAAGATGCTTTGCATCAAGGACGCTGTACAGCTTACAGGAAGGAGCCTATAGTCCTATTTCGGGTAGGCTACCCCCAAAAGACTCATACGTGCTCCAACCAGCGAGTCACATTCGCACAGCAAGTGTTCCATTGACTCAACGGTGTCACTACAGGCTCTGCAGGTGATATTGTCTGCCAGTCATGTACATGTTCATAACATGTTAATACCGATTATCTGCCAGCATATGTAGTGTTCTTTGTACTAACAATTATATGTATAAGCTCTTTTATACAACTACCTGCGTTTTGTCAAAGGTCACACGTTATAAAGGTTACAATATGCTCACAACAATATGTTTTGCGACGTGAATTTGCTCACGCACGTCACCATGCATTAATTACGAGTACATCTTAGTAATGTTTAGTTGTTATGTTATCCTAGGGTAATTAAGTGTAATTTTTTTTATCTCACGTGGTATCTAAAGTAACGTAGTAGTAACATTATAATTTTAAGGAATTGTTTGTTAAGCTCCACAAAATAAAATCATAAAAACACGTTCTTTTAAAAATATGCGGAAATATTTGTTTATTTACATATTTCATAACAACACTAACAGTTATTTCCAAACGTGTGTTACATGAATATGTGAATATTGAGTGATAAACAGTATTATATTTATTTTTGTTGTAAGTAAATTCATATATTTAATGTAACATATTAATAGGTTAAGAGTGTCCGTGGCTAGGACACCGGACTCCCATACGGGAGGTCCGAGTTCGAAACCAGGCAAGTGCCATGTACCAATGAGTTTTTCGGTTTTTTCGAAAGACTTACTTACATTTACCGACTGCTCTGACGGTGAAGGAAAACATCGTGAGGAAACCTGCTTACTGAGATAACCAGTGTGTGAAATGGGGAAGGCAATGGCAAACCACCCGATTAAATCTACCACGAGAGTCGTTCTATGTGATTAATTCCTTAGAATGATCACGACCCTCAGCAATGAGGAAAACGACCTAGATGATGATTAATAGGTTAGGTAGAGCATTTTGTTTTATTAATTATATAATTTAATATTAAAATGAACTCCAAACTTCAATTTGAAGATGGTACCCGATGATGATGATGAATATTAAAATAATAATTACAATTATTTATATTTTTTAATAATTTCAAATTTAATATAGGTACTTATAATATTTTTATGTTAAATATGTATTTTATTTATATTTATACATAAATATATTTATTATATCAAAGGTGGTATATTAAGGTGTTCCTTTGGGTATGCAATAACTTGGACACTGTACTCACAACATCGAAACAGTTATTTTCCATATTGTCGCATTTTTTAATTTTAATAAAAAGAAATTTTTTATTTTGGTACAAACTAAATGCTTTGCCTTAAATTACCTAGTATGCCATACTCTTTATCCGAGCTGGCAACGTCGCATTTTGATTAATTTGAACTTGACAATCATGCATGACATAAGTTGTTAATGACATGTGCAAACGATAGGCAAATAGTTTGTTATTGTTATGTTTCAGGTTTTCTTACGTGCATAAATAAAGACCCTTACACATTGTATAACTCAATTAAATAAAATAGCTACTATCTCCAAAACGAAGCGTTTATAAGGACCACTTTCATTATCAAATATATTATGTAAAAGCTACAGAAGTGTTTGGCGAAGTTAATGCATATCCTCCGGAACAACTTGTATATTTATTAATTAATAAAAAAAAAATATGACTATACTATATTTTTTTTAAAGCGTCGGTGGCTTGGTGGCTCGGACGCCGGGCTCCCATGCGGGACATCCGGGTTCGAAACCATGCAATACTGAATGCCATGCACCAATGAGTTTTTTGGATTTTTTAGAAAACTTACGTACATTTACCGACAGCTCTAACTGTAAAGGAAAACATCGTGAGGAAACTTGCATGTCTGAGGAAATGAAAAAGTTTCCGAAGGTATGTAAATTCCACCAATCAGCATTGGGCCCGCTTGGTGGATCATGACCCGTACCTCCTTGTGCACGGGGAGGCTTGTACCCCAACAGTGGGGACATTAATAGGCTGATGATACTTCATAGTAGACGAGACACGTGTGTCAATCAGAAAACTTAAAAAATAAACTCAACAGTAACCCTGAAATATCATATTACTTTAAAAACGAACACCAAATCAAGTCAACACGTAATTTTAATGGTATAAAAGTGGTCCTTCCGAATTTGTTACATAAGATATAATAACGTTAAAGAATAATATGGCTTAGTATTCATCCAGCACACACGGTCGAGGTCGACGGATATACGAGCACAAGGTGAACCGTTTCACCTTTGGTTTTGTCTTGTGATTCAACATTAGTATTACCCGGTTGAGTATGTGACGTCACATATTATGATCTGAATGCTGCCTTCTTCTTCTTCTAAGTCGTATTACGAACTCTGTGCGCACTCGGCGTGCCCGTACACTGCACCGCATAATGGTACACACTAACTTTGCAGCGAATTCGGTACTCCACCGCTGCGTGGACACTTACGAAAACCTTATTCCAAACTCCGACGTATTTTTTATGACTGCGGGCAATATATTCAGAGAGCTCGAAGGACTCTTTCCGAGCGTTTAGGCAAGGGTTGAATACACACAGCACAAACAAACACACCCCCTTACACACCTTCACAAACACACCCTTTTTTTATATCTTTGTTTAGAGGCTTTGGTACACGACAAGGTAACCATGTCAGCCTCGTTAGGATTACTAAGAAAAGGGAAGGGAAGCTCAAATATTATTAGAGTCAGCCCTCGCTTTGAGAACCAACTTAGCAAACAACAGTAAGTGTTTCATATTATCAGATAAGGGCTGACTCAAAATAACATTGAGCCCCCCATTTTGGAGCCTATTAAGGCCAAATTTCTTCCTCTCAACTTTCACCGGAGGTGAGTGAGGTCTTCTAATTTGTTGCATATGGTACTTGTAGTGGTAGGTAGTTATTTAACTTAATAGAATTTTCAACAGACAACCAAGTTTCACTTATCACTGCCATATGTATCTTGTTTTGTATTAGTATTAATTCCAGTTCATGGAATTTTGGTTGAAGGCTGTTTGCGTTCCATTGCAGAAGATTCACGACTTTGTTAACGGTAAAGTTATCCATATTTGAAGGCTCCAAAACTCCAAGAATTACATCTAAGTTAATTATCTTTACAAAAAAATTAGGATCTCCTCCACAAATAAATGTATAACTCTGCTAATTTTTGTTTGGCAATCCTCATCGGTTGTAACAATATCTTTTAGTCACACCCTATCACCCGCCATTAACCACAGATTGTAACTCTATTTCTATTTCTTCTATATATTTAGTGCTATTTAATTAAAATTAATTTTAAGTTATTGTGTAATTGGCGTTATAACTTTTTAAGACAAGTACTGTAATAATTATTTTGCTGTAATAAAATAAAATTAAAATAAAATAAAATAAAATTCCTCATTGCTACCCTCAGCAATGGGGAATACGTTACAATGCAATGTACCTATAATTTCCACCTTTATACCTATTTCTGTGCAAAGCAAGCAATTGCATTGCTGTGTTCTGGTTTGAAGGGTAAGAGAGCCAGCGTAATTACCGGCATATGAATATTTTTAACCGACGATAATAAACAAGAGGTTCTCTATTCCTATATCCCCGACAGGGAGGTGTTCAGTATCCATAAACTGAACAAGTTTAACTATGGGCCAAATCAGAAATCACGAAACAAAAAAACAGCTTTTCCATTCTTCTAAGTCGTATTCCTCATTGCTGAGGGTCGTGATCATTCTTAGGAATTAATCACATAGAACGACTCTCGTGGCAGATTTAATGGGGTGGTTTGCCATTGCCTTCCCCATTTCACACACTGGTCATCTCAGTATACAGGTTTCCTCACGATGTTTTCCTTCACTTCAGAGCAGTCGGTAAAAGAACGTAAATCTTTCGAAAAAACAGAAAAACTCATTGGTACATGACATTGCCTGGTTTCGAACTTGAACCTCTTGCATGGGAGTCTGACGTCCTAGCCACGACGCCACCGACGCTCTAAATCTTACAGCATAAGATTTAGAGCATCGGTGGCGTAAATATGTAATGCTTACAGGGTAATAAAAAATAATATATATGAAATAAATACATTCTTTTAAACTGTCTTCCATTTAAGTATAATAATATTATTTAATAATAATAATAAAAAGGCGACGGTGACCGCTTACCATCCCATCAGTCTGTTGATCTAATTTATAATCAATAATTTTTGTCTATAAGTAATTTACATTTAAAATATTATATATAATTTACTATAAATACTATTGATAACCGATCTGGGAAAATACGAAAACATTGAATTCTAAATAAAAAAAACCTTATTTATATTTTTTTAATGTATCTGCGTCATCAACAGGGTAATTATTTTTTCTCACTTTTAGGACTAGCCTCCTGATGTTTTGATTACTCTGCTCATATAACAAATCATGGCAAAACCTCGTTTTTGCTACCTACTAAGTAAACCTAGAATCTTATTATTCGGAATTCTGCGAAAATATGTACAACAGAGCAAATATATTTAACGACAGAACCCGTAAGACAAAAAAGCTCAGATTAGGCGTATTTACTTTTATTAGTGGCACAGTAAACTGAACACGCAGTCGCGTATCTCGGGTTGTACCTTAGTGAATGTTGGTCAGTTATGGATACAGGGTGTACCCCCCTTTAGGGGATTTTTGTGTTACACCCTGTATATTTTTTATGAAGTTTATACCCATGTGTTTTTTTGTTGGAAGACTTCCAATATTTGCAAATATATTTAATGACAGAGCCCGTATTACTTGAAACAAAAATCTCAGGTTAGGCATATTTACTTTTATTAGTGGCACAGTAAACTGAACACGCAGTCGCGTATCTCGGGTTGTACCTTAGTGAATGTTGGTCAGTTATGGATACAGGGTGTACCCCCCTATAGAGGGTTTTTATGTTACAACCTGTATATTTTTAATGAAGTTTATACCCATGTGTTTTTTGTTGAAAGACTTCCAATATTTGCAATATTTGCAAATATATGTAACGACAGATTATTGACAATATTACTTGAAACAAAAAGCTTAGGTTAGGCATATTTACTTTTATTAGTGGCACAGTAAACTGAACACGCAGTCGCGTATCTCGGGTTGTACCTTAGTGAATGTTGGTCAGTTATGGATACAGGGTGTACCCCCCTATAGGGGGTTTTTGTGTTACAACCTGTATATTTTTTATGAAGTTTTTACCTACCTAAGTGTTTTTTTTTGGAAGACTTCCAATATTTGCAAATATATTTAACGACAGATTATTGACAATATTACTTGAAACAAAAAGCTTAGGTTAGGCATATTTACTTTTATTAGTGGCACAGTAAACTGAACACGCAGTCGCGTATCTCGGGTTGTACCTTAGTGAATGTTAGTCAGTTATGGATACAGGTGTAACACAAACCCCCCTCCACCGCTCCCCCTTATAGAGCCGAAAGGGGGTTTTTGTGTTACATCCTGAATATTTTTATGAAGTTTATACCCATGTGTTTTCTGTTGGAAGACTTCCAATATTTGCAAATATATTTAACGACAGATTATTGACAATATTACTTGAAACAAAAAGCTTAGGTTAGGCATATTTACTTTTATTAGTGACACAGTAAACTCAACACGCAGTCGCGTATCTCGGCTTGTTGTTATACCAGCATAAAAAGTAACAAAGTTGTTAAATCTAATATTTGGTATAAATAAAGCAGCGAATGAAAAATACAGACATGTAATACCTACCTAACAGTTTTTTTTAAATTAGAATCTATTACCGTGAGTTGAGTAGAACATCATCTATTTGAATTTTGAATAGCTATTCGATTTTGTACATTGGCTCATATAGAGCTCATAGTGCTTAAATGTTTTTCTATATAGTCCATATAGGCTTCTTTTTTTGAGGGCCAACCCTAACGACATGGGTGCTTTAAAAAGAACGTTAAAAAAGTCCTCTCCCTCCACGGCCGGCAACACACGTGCAATACCCCTGGTATTGCACGTGTCTCTAGGCGACGGTGACTACTTACCATCAGGTGGACCGTCTGCCTGTTTGTCGTAGACAATTTATATTTTTTTAAAATATATATTTGCAAAAAAATATATAATGTAAATTAAAAAAAGTTAATTAATCTAGACGACCAAAATATATCAAAGAGATGATTTTTTTTGCAATTTCAGAGTTCTTCCCTTAGTCACAGAATAACTAATAGTACTACGTACCTTAGTGAAAGTTAGTCAGTTATGGATACTTAACACCCCTGGCTTTATAGGGGGGTTTTTGTGTTACATCATGTATATTTTTTATGGTTTATACCTATTTGTTTGTATAGGAAGTCTACTGTGACTATGCCAAATGAAACGAGTGGATATTTATTATCGTCATCAAAACGATAAAATGATTATCATTAGATGGCTCTAAACAGAGATGATATAGCGCTTTGATATAGCGCTGTCTCTGTTTCAATATTTGAACTCGTTTGTTTAGGACAGGATACACAATTAATTAATGACGCCATGCGTTTAAAATTTTAATTGCTTGAATTTTGGTTTACAATTTAATACTAAGTTAGTTTTATTCGATTTACATATATAATCTGAAGACTGGTCAGTCTGTAGGTCATCTACTTTATAGTCCGGTTCACATTAATTTAGTGATTATATAGTAGCCACAAAAGAAAGAAAAATGTTTTATTATGTATAATAATGGAAGTATAAACAAATATACAACACGTTAATTGTACAAAAACAAAGTAATTGTAATATTCTGTGGTAAAACAATTTATGTAATGATAAATAGAGGTTTATAAATCCATAGATTTCTGATATATTTTCGCCATACTAAATATTTAAAAAGTTGTTCAGTTATGGATACTGAACCCCCCCTTTCGGGACTATAGGGGGTTTTGTTACACCCGGTGTTGTGACAATAGTGCGGAAAGTGAGCAATTGTAGACGAAGTAGCGAGTTTGAAAGGCAAAAGAGAACGGCCCTAGTGTTCAACTGCAGACACTTACCCAATTTGTTACTATTGACACGGGGTTCACTATGGCTGTGATCATTCCTATGGTTACGAGCAGGGCTGCATAGACGATTCTGATTACAGATTCTGCAACAATATTTTCTAAAATTAGATATACAAATTTAGTCAATAAGTCGGTAATCTTTTTTGTTAATAGAACTAGCATTAAAATTAGGTCTACATATTTAGTTAATAAGTCGGTAATCTTTATTGTTAAAAGAACTAGCAATTTTAAATTGAATAAAGACCAATTTTGCACTTCTGATGTACTTATAGTAGTAGGTGAAACCACACTTTTAAAAGCGTGAAGTATTTTAAAACTTACTCATACTCATACCATTTATTGTTTTTCATGTGTTACAACTGGTCTTTAAAAATATGTTATATTATATGTTCATACATTTTCATGTATGTATGTCATTATAAGTTATAATTGATTTTAAAGTTAGGTATTGTTTGACTTACTTTGTGACTTACTTAACTAACTTTAAAGATAATAATAATTATTGACTAAAATGCATTATTGGTTTATATCTTTATACTACTATGTATACAGGGTGTAACATTAAGAACGGTCAGTATGGGAAAGTCTGAAACTATAGGACATACGAAGATCTGTTCTTAGGAACCATGTCATCAATTTTAGTAACAAGAAACACTGTATTCATACATTTTTTTTTAAAACTGTTCTCAGCCTGGGAATCGAACCCGGTTGTTTTGAAAAATTTTTTTCCAAAACAACCGGGTTCGATTCCCAGGCTGAGTACAGTTTTAAAAAAAATGTATGAATACAGTTTTTCTTGTTACTAAAATTGATGACATGGTTCCTAAGAACAGATCTTCGTACGTCTTATAGTTTCAGACTTTCCCATACTGACCGTTCTTAATGTTACAGCCTGTATATGAATAATAACTTTTTCAATAGTCAATGGTAATTATAGATTCTGAAGGTAATGTCAACTAATTAACAATTAAATTAATCTATCAATAGACTAAATCGATAATCAAATAGATCTTATAGCGATAAATGACACAGCTGCGCTTTATCGCCCGGTGATTCAAGTAAATCTGCAATAATTATTGCAACTTTATCGGTAAAGGAAACTATAATTGATACTAATTTAGATCGGTATTAGTAAAAGGTTGGCGGCAAATGACACTATAATTGCTATATTCTATGTACAATAATTATTAAGTAAAATAATAGTAATCGCCAACGCCTCGAAACGGAAGCAAACCGAAACTATAGAAATCCAGAAAACCGAAAAATGTATTTCTATTCTTTTTTTATTTATTTATTTAACAAGGCATTGGCAACACAGGCCATCTGCCTAAACAAGCAACATTAAGCAATTTAAAACAGTTTTTAATCTTTCAGCATCAAAATGTTGTGGTGTAGACACATTTTAACACTCCTAGGAGTTATGACGGAAATTTCAACCAGTCTAGTCTCTGGCGAATTCTCATGGCCCGCCGCAGTATCACAGAGTGAAACTACACAACGAACCACAAACCAGAAGTTTATTTTAAGAGTTCAACACATTGTCACAGTTACTGACGTGTGTGTGTGTGTGTGTGTGTGTGTGTGTGTGTGTGTGTGTGTGTGTGTGTGTGTGTGTGTGTGTGTGTGTGTGTGTGTGTGTGTGTGTGTGTGTGTGTGTGTGTGTGACTAAGAGCATATAATCGAATAAATATACGGTTTCTGTTCGATTTCGTTTCGCTTTCGCTACAGTGTGCAGTGATGGACACCTAATATGGACACCAAGCATGGAAACCCAAGGCGACATGGAAACATGGTCTTCGA
This sequence comes from Hofmannophila pseudospretella, assembly GCA_947369225.1. Lineage (NCBI taxonomy): Eukaryota > Metazoa > Arthropoda > Insecta > Lepidoptera > Oecophoridae > Hofmannophila > Hofmannophila pseudospretella. The sequence continues at coordinate 1,091,757 of OX376321.1, read as the reverse complement.
AAAGATTTGGTAGCTGTGTTTCGATTTGAATGTTCAAAGAACCAGCGTTCATACCGGCACATGAGGCACTCAATCTAGTCCTCAAGGTTGGCAGCGCATCGAAAACCCTCTAATAACATTATAGTGAGGTGAGACGTCGATGGCGTCGTGGCTAGGACGTCGGACTCCCATGCGGGAGGTCCGAGTTCGAAACCATGCAATGTCATGTACCAATGAGTTTTTCGGTTTTTGCCGACTGCTCTGACGGTGAAGGAAAACATCGTGAGGAAACCTGCACACTGAGATAACCAGTGTGTGAAATGGGGAAGGAAATGGCATACCACCCCATTAAATCTGCCAAGAATGTGATTAATTCCTTAGAATCACGACCCTCAGCAATGGGGAATACGACTTAGAAGAATGAGATGTCTATAGACATCATATAGGCGACAGTGACCACTCAGGTCAGATCAGGCCGTTTTCTTGTCTGCTTTTTTTATTTTATTTTTATTTTTATTTTATATAAGTAAGTATTTAACACTTACGCCGCCTCTCTACGGTGAAGTGCTGTATCCTCATAATGGATATCCGTCCCCGACTGGGGACCTGCTGTATCGTCTTCTTCACACCCAAAACCATTTTGCCTTAATCTGTAACAAAAAAATTTTAACACTGAGTAAAACATTAAGTACTTGGGTATTTAGAATCCTAAATCGATATTAAGTATAGTAGAAATGAAATTAGAGAATTAATGGAACAAAAAAAAATTGTACGAACACGAATCGCATGATTTTTGGACCCTCCCCTCCCCCCACCCTCCGACCTTGTCACAGGTGGTCACATTTGTGTGACCCCTCCCCTCCCCTGGTGTGACTTCACATATATTGCAATTTTAAATTTGGAAAGTATTAAATTAAAACAGCACTTCCAAAATGTTTTAAAAGGTTTTGTTTTTTCATATTAATAAATTAATTAATTAACATAACGTTAATTTACATAACACCAAATCAAATGAACGACATAAAATTTAATCATCTTGTGTCCATGGACTTTGAACCCATTCCTTTATAATTATTAATGACTTCTTCTTTTAGATTTACGCATGTGACATCACGAAGATTATGACTCGTCCCCCCTTCCTTGTCACACGATGTCACACTTTGTTAACCCCCTCCCTCCCCCTTAACGTGTGACATAATTTATGGATGGCCCCCAATCATATATTTTTTGAGAAAATGTTCGGTTCTATTTAAGTACTTAAAAGTTATTACGATTTTTTACTTTTTTTAAATTTTAACTTTTCATGTACCGTACATGAAAAGTTAAAATTTAATCAAAGATTTCATTATTAAGTTCACTACATATATAAATAATACAGTGTGTTATTATATTAATGTAATCACGAAACAACAGTTTTTCAAAAGTTATAAAACATTTGGGACAGGTATTTCCTTTAAATGCATCATTTTCATTAAATTACCTAACTACAAACTATTTCCGATTGAACTTACACGTTTTATAATGCGTAAATAATTACATGTCTTATAAATCTCCACATGTAACGCACGTGAGCTGTAAAAAACAATGGAACTATAAAATCTTAGTTATTATTATGAAGTTACGAACGTGCTGGTAATTATATGACATTTGACCTGGTTTTTCTCTTTACGTAGGCACGCGACAGTGTTAATTATAACAATTGACATAAGTATTATTTTTAAACACATATAATCCCGTTCCTAAACTATGGAAATATTATTGTAAAATAAGTGTTAGTAGGTAAAATATATAATTGTTTATTGTTATAATACCAATAAAATTAGGAGTCTTTATTTTTTTGCATAAAATAATACCTCATATAATTATGTATTAGGTATGCTTTATTATTTGTTTAATAATATTTAGCGTATATAAAAATAATATTTTTTAATTTCTACGAGTTTAATATATTGTGTGTAAGTATTTTTAATTTTTTATTTACGATATTTATATATTTTTATCATAAAAAAATTAAAAGATTTATTTATACAAAAAAAAAACTACAATTTAAATATTAAATTATAACATATATAAATTTGTTATAATATATTATATATTATAAAAACATAATAAATAGTTATTATTTTTATTTTCCAGCGTGCTGCGTCTGCGCAACATTACAGTGAAGGGTTGTCTGATGTACAATTCTCATGAAGAGCTTCATTATCTTAACGATTCAAATTACCAGCCATTTGCCATCGACCGTGAATATGACAAGAATAATTGTACTATAAAGATGTTAATACTATAGGTAAAACCATACAAAAGATTAAATATTTATTATTTAATTTTATGCAGTTTAAATTTATTGTTACTTATATTTATTAGCGTATATTACTCGAAAACGGAAAATTATTTAGCAGCCATCATCATCATAGGCCTGTTACGTCTATTGCAGACGATTTAAGCAGCGTCGCGAAGGCATCGCTTTTCGTGGCAGTAAAATGCTGAAATCTCTAAATCCCTAAGTTTCTGCAATATTTTCTTCCATACAAAAAAAATACAAAATAATTTATTTACCACAAAAATTTTAGAATGGTTTTTAAGTTTACTATAATAATAATATATAATGTGTATTAATTAACTAATTAGGACTCAGTTGTATACCTACTTTAGACAACAATAAGAAGAATCGGTATAGTTGAGATTGAGTGAATGAATGAATACTCTTTATTGCACAAAATTGAGTGTGTAATATAATATATATAGTATATAATGTGTATAGTATACGTGTCTGAGAGGTGTGTTAAGGTGGGAAAGGGTGAGGGTGCGGTGTGTGTGTGTGTGTGCATAAATAAGTATTTTCTGTAAATATGTAAGTATTCTCATTCGTATAGAATATATATTTTTATTTATTATTAATTCAAAATGTTTGAATCCATATTAGTATTGGAATTATAACAGAAGATTTGTTTGTGAAATTGCTGGTATTATAGCCTATATTTTTATGTAAGTGCTGTGCACGTCTGTAATTGGATTATATATTAGAACGTTACCATATAAATAAGCTCGAATAATCATAAATGTATAATCTGTTGTAGTGCCAAATAATAAAATAAAATAAATCAAAATTGTTCCTAAATGGAAGAGCCTAAATCCCGCGACACAGGGTATCCTAGTGCGGGATTTAGAGCATCAACCACTCTTGTATTAATGTAAGTTGCAAAATAAATTTATTTATTTATTTATTAATTTAAATAAATTACTATGAACTTAGTCAAGTGGTTGCTACAGCCCATAACACATCACACTTACCCTTTTACTTACTATGAACTTAGTCAAGTGGTTGCTACAGTCCGTAACACATCACACTTACCCTTTTACTTACTATGAACTTAGTCAAGTGGTTGCTACAGCCCATAACACATCACACTTACCCTTTTACTTACTATGAACTTAGTCAAGTGGTTGCTACAGCCCATAACACATCACACTTACCCTTTTACTTCTTTGACACATTTCATACGAATGTCCACAGAGTATAGCTTGATGTGTATTCTAAGTTCTACGGTATATAATTAAATGGCAACGGCATATTATGAAAAAATGTGAAGTAAGGAAATACTAATTATTATTATTATTTGTATGTTTACCTGTTAGGTTTTCTCCCATTTCTGGGGTCAGTTTACAGCAAAGCTCACGGGTCCAGGACCAAGTGAGCTTCACTTCCTAAAGTTGTTTCACCTGACGGTTCATCCTGTAAAAATTTTCGTACGATACGACAAGTGTTCAGGATTGCGGCTTTTTGCATTGTGATATATGTATTTTTGGGGAGATCTATTAGTTGCAAACTGTGATGTAAATGTTTGGGTATTACGCCTGTACTAGAAAGCACCAGTGGAACAATGTATACTTTATCTAGGTTCCATATTCTGAGTACTTCTTCTTTTAATTCTGTGTATTTATGTATTTTTTCAGCTATTGTTTTTTGTAAGTTATGAGTGTTGGGGACGGCAATATCAATCAAATATGCTTGTTTTTGAGGCTTGTCTATGAGGGTTATGTCAGGTCTATTGTAGTGGATGGTTTTGTCTGTTAGTATTGCTCGATCAAAGTACATCTTGTGCCCCGTACTCTCTAGCACAGGTTTTGGAGTGTATTCATAGTTTATTATTATTATTTTATTATTTTTTTAATTATTCAATTTTTTATGTTTTATTCTAATTTTAATTATATTTTTATAAAACTTAGGCACTATGGGTGTATAACCTGACAATAAAGACATTTTATTTTATTATTATTATTTAAAGAAAATAACTATACCTAGCTTCTTTTCCATATAAACAAATTCTATCGCTAAAATAAATAAAATAAAACATAAAGTATATTAACAACAGAAAAGCTTTTTTTAAATTATTCTCACGACATTCTTACGCTATTTAATAATTTTTAATTTGCCATATATCTCATATCACATCTTGTTTTCACCGCGATTAAGTTTTTTTAAGTGGAGCTTCGCGTTTTAAGACGTCATTGGCGCAAAAAATGAGATTTTTGTTTATTTTTATTGTTTTATACCTATACCAACTACGTTCTTTTCATTTTAATGACGAATGATGGTTAATTACTAAGATTACGACAGATCCTGGAGATCATGGCCTTTTTTTCTGCTTCTTCCTACAGGTAATTCGAAATAATAAATAATGGTAAAAAGTACCTATATTTAAAAATGTATACTTTTATGTCAATTATGTTAATTATTATTTTGTTCAGTTATAGATACTGAACACCCTCTTTCGGGACTGTAGACGGTTTTTGTTACAACCTGTATAATATAGTTAATTAAAAAGTGTATAGGTAAGTATGTACATTTTTAATTATAATCAGTGCGGAACGTAATTTTTTTTAATGAACTTTGATGACACTGTGGTTAGGACACCGGACTCTCATGCGGGAGGTCCGGGTTCGAAACCGTGCAGCACCATGTACCAATGAGTTTTTGTATTTTTCAAAGACTTACGTACATTAACCGACTGCTCTAACTGTGAAGGAAAATATCGCGAGGAAACCTGCACACTGAGATGACCAGTGTGTAAAATGGGGTAGGCACAAAAGATCCTCAAGTGTCGAAGTGCCGCTGGGGTTATTCCCGGCCCATTATCATAAGCTATGATCGGAGTAGGTAGGGCTGTTTTTGGTACTTGCCACATACGGTCATAATATGGATAAGTATGCCCAATAATCCCGGGATTTCCGGGATTGAATAAATATATTATTTAGATTTTTAACGTTATATTTGTTTTGATACACAGTTAAGATTGGTGGCGAAATATATTTTTTTAAGATTCATGGCGCTAGTGTACGTACCTATGGTAGTGTTTTAACTTCTTCGTAAGTTCACAATTTTAAAAAAATCGTATACCGCCGATTAAGGGCGAGGTTTATAAAAGTAATTTACAACATTTGCTCCATAACTTAAAACGGAATCCCGAAATCATATCCATATTTTTTTTTAATTTTTTTTAATTTTTGATGTATAACTAAACCCGCATTTGACCTCGATCTCGCCTGATGGTAAGCGACGATGAGGTCGACGATGGAGCACGCGGGTAATAATAATTAATATAACCTTTGAGGACATTGACCCGAAAGAGCCCTACCTACTCCGATCACTGATCATAAGATAAGATAACATATTTTTTACCTTATTGTATAATCATAATTATTAATTTTAAACTCTACTCTATCGCTCTGAGCGATAAGGTCGCCTTTGTACACTTATTCTGTTTCCTTTCCTACGTAAACTTCTTGTGTGCTATAAAGTATTAATCTATCTACTCCGATGTAATTTTGGATGTGACACCACTTTTATTGCGTATTTTTTTTTTACCTTAAATTATTTCTGTGATGTGTCTAGGATAAACCATACTTGAAAAACTGTGCTTGGTTTTGTCAAATCATCATTTATTTAGAAGTATACCGGATATAACAAAATATATGTCACAATAATGGTAGAGTCAGTGGCGATAATTATACATTATTTGTAAACCAATATTGGGTTTTCCACGAAAAATCGTTCTGTACTCATGATATGAAGCTGAAATATGTTATTCATATATATATGGATTTCATAAAGATCACAAATAAAGTTCCTATACGCTGAGTGGTTAAAGTTATTTTGTTAGAATCTGTATTTTTTAAATTCTACTAATTTGAAGTACCCATGGTCATGCATGACATGACTGCAAAGTCTGGAACATCGGCGGAAGGTTGCCTGTCTATCGGTATTTTATAGGATACATTTGGGAGAGTGCGCATCGGAATTGCACGACTTAATTCCAGCATCTCCATTCCGCCTTCGGACTACCAGGCGCGGGGAGGGGTTCCATCATTATGTTGTTGATATCCCATCTGCTCGTACGAAGCGATTTGCTTCTTTGTTCATTATGCGAACGGCTAAGGAATTTAACAGCCTGCCGGCGTCTGTATTTCCCGAAACCTACAACCTTGGGATCTTCAAGACCAGAGTGAATAGGCATTTACTGGACCCGCATGCTCCATCGTCGACCTCATCGTCGCTTACCATCAGGCGAGATCGAGGTCAAATGCAAGTTTAGTAGTCAATAAAAATAAATTTAAAAAAACATCTTCAAAGGTTTGAAGATGGTATGACTCTGTACAGTCAGCCTGGGGATATATATACCTTTAACCTATTTCTGCCCTAAAGCAGTAATGAGAAAGAGAGTCAGCGTGATTACCAACACATGAGACCCTTCAAGTGTTCTAGGTTAGCAGCGCGTGGAAAAACTTCTGATAATATGACAGGTGAGATGTCTATAGACTACAGTGACAACTTGCCATCAGGTGATTTGCTCATCTCTTCTCCAAAAGTCGGCTTGTTCGTTCACTTCAACCAAGACCTTAGTCGTATCTATACTTTACTTTATTTTATTTTTTGCACACATAAACCATAAAAGAAACAACAACAAGAAATGTGACGTACACAGGTAGAGCTTATCTCTAAAATAGAGATTTCTTCCAGCCAGACCTTTAACATAGAGATTTTTAGAATAAGTAGACATACATACGTGTACAAATTATGTAAGTAAAAATCAAGTTTTTTTTTTTATGTATTACTAAACCCGAATTTGACCTCGATCTCGCCTGATGGTAAGCGACGATGAGGTCGACGATGGAGCATGCGGGTCCAGTAAATGCCTATTCACTCTGGCCTTGAAGATCCCAAGGTTGTAGGTTTCGGGAAATACAGACGCCGGCAGGCTGTAACGTGTTCAACTGAATAAAGTATGCTCTAAATCAAACAAGTTTTTTTTTCCAGTGGTACGATAAGGCCTGGACTACATGCGCCGGTTGGCGAGGCGCAGAGTTCATGTGGGGGGAGGGCGAACGCTTGTGAATGGCCGAACCGCCGCTGGAACCGACGCGCGACGCACGTAGTCCCAGTCTCAGAGCTGAGTATGATAAGTGATGCTGAAGGTGGCTTTTACAAAGTATATGTCAACTATAAGTTTACATAAAAAAGATTTGATTGGTAATACTTCAAAACAGAGATGCAGTCACCAAAGTTATTAGTAATTAGCACCAGCTACTTTAGGTGGTGTTCCGTCTCCGCGAGGTTGACACTGGAAAATTCCATTTCGCTTTGCATTCTTTGACATTGATATATGTATTGACTGTACTGTGGGACATTCCGGTTGTCCTTTACCCATCAATGTTATGTTATAATCAAATAAATACCCATTATAAGGTGTACTAAAATAACACTAAAATAACTATTTTACAAGTAAAAGACCTGTCCCAGGTCGCTCCCTGCGCGGAGTGTCCCGAGGAGGCTGGCGGCGTTGCCCCGCTGTATAGCGAGGCTTATACGCTGAGAAAAGTAGAGGCCATCACGCATCTTTCACTTTCTCGGGTTTGCTGGAAGAAATCTCTTTTAGAGATAAGTTCTCACCCTTTGTCCAATGTCTCATTTTAATTGTTTTTATTAAGTCTATTGTTGTATAATAAAGTGTAAATAGGCCAGCCTTCTGGTCCCGGGATGTCTCTACGAGGCGCTTGGCTATTACCCCGTAGAGGCAGGGGGCTCCAGGCCCCCACGGCCCCAAGGTCTCCACCCCGAACGGCGTAAATATGCAATCACCACCCAGGCCCGCATATGTGCGCCGCTTGAGGTTCCGCTGCTGACCCGGCCTTCGCCGTCGTGGCTGGAAGGTGAGACGGGGCAAGGGTGTCGACGCAGGTAGCGTCCCACACCAGAGACCGTCCCAGCTTCCAGGGCACGAGTGTCATACCGTCAGGCCTTTTACCGTCATCGCGAGGCAGACCATAACCATTTACAATAGGTATATAAAACTGAGAAATAATCATATAGGGTGTAAGGCACAAAAACCCCTTGTATTCGTAAGCCGAAAGGGGGTGTTCAGTTCAGTATTCATGTAACAGCTTTCGCTATGGGAAAACTATAAAATCGCAAAAAAAATATCTGCCGTTTCATATATTTCGGACATGTATGGTAGGTATTGAGCTTTTGTATGGAAGTGCAAATTTTTTGTATAGATAATTTCACAGTACGGAAACCTAATAAAATGGGCATATTTCATTAATTAAAATTGTAATAATATATGTATTGTTATACTCGTACCTATATTTATTTTATGTTACTGATATTTTTATACATAAAAAATACAATATTATAAAAAATACAATAATTATATTTTTAAATTAATGTTATTTGGTATTGTTAATATTAATTATTTTGGAACCTTCATGATATTGACCTTCTAAAGGTCAGTTATGAGGCCAAGATAATTATTAGAACTGTATCTAATAAATAATTCTAAGAGTTAAAACTTATAAATGTGGTTCTAACGAAATACAAGGTGTAACAAAATACTTACCCATAAGTATATCGATCGCTAGCAATAAAAATAAAATCATAGAGATCATATTTTAATGTTTTTTTTTTAATTTTCTTTGTATACAATGAAGAGACTACAAACAAACAAAAAATAAAATCTTTTTTTTTATTGTACCTCTAAGTGCAGTGCGCGGCAATCTACAGGTGTCCCAGGAAGTAAGGATCAAATGAAACAGGGTGGTGACTTAGGTCATTACCAATCAATTTAACCCCACTCATGGTTATCCGATTCTTTATGATAAAAAAGTTATCTAAATTCTCGGAATTTTATCAAAAATGGCTTAGTTAACCCACTAAAAAAATATTTTAAAAAAGTAACAGAGATTTCGCAGATTTTCTTTTTTGTATTATGCTCCTCAGGGATCATCCTTTCCTCTGTAAGCATTAAAAAAATCTCCTAGCATGTACTTTTAATTAATGATTTTTAAAATCTTTATATATCACCAAAAACAGAACGCCATATTTAAATGACTGTCACCGAAAAAAAATTGTGCTGCAGAAAGTTAACCAACTATTGAAAAAACTACTGAATTTTATCTTGTCTTCGAAAACTCATGAAATTCTTGTGAATAGTTTTTTTACGACAACTACTAATTTTGGAGACAAATCGATTCCAAAACATTTTAACAATTTTTGTGGAAATTTGTAACAATTGTACAGAAATAAAAGAATATAAATAAATAAAAGTAATTTGGTTATTTATTTACAGAAAAAAAAAATATTTTTTTTTCTATGTAATTGAATTTAGTACCACATCTCATCAACCAGTGATCGGATTTTAATGCGATTTTTTCGGAATTTAAAACGATGAAACTTAATAAACTTAAATTTACTCTGAAAACATGGCTTGTGGAAAGATATATTTATAGCGTCAAGGAATTTTTGGACGATTAACGTTAATTGATTGCTGATTGTTATATTTGTATTTTAATTGGATTATTATTAACATTTTGTAAATTTAATATTATTGACATTGTATACATTTTAATGACCTTCTCTTTTTATTTTTTGTTTCTTCTCAAAATCTGTATAAACGTATGTTTTTATAAATTTGTGAATTTGGTGTATATGCCTATATCTGCAATATTTGTAATTCTTACCTAATCTTTTACATAATAAATCTTATCTTATCTTTATTTGTTAGAGTGACTTGTTATGAAGGTTCTTCGCTATGTTTTTTTTTAAATTGGCAGGGGGCAGTTACAAGAACAAACACAATTTGTGTTGCTGATGAGAGTCACAATGGGCAGAAGATTGGTCAGGACAAGGAGATGCGTATATTGGTAACGGAGGTCAAGACTAGAAATGCCACGAATATTCGGCTACTATGCGATATTCGGCCTATTCGGCCACTTTTTTTGGTATTCGGTATTATACCATTTCATGAAAAAAAAAACAAATATTACTCAAGATTATATGTATTCTATTACCAAATTACAATACTTTAGTAAGTAAAATTGATCAATGGTAGGTTGTGATGGATAAAAACAAGCTTTTCAGCATTTGTTGGTAGCAAACGATTGCGCTTTACGTCGTAAATGATACCTGCTTCAGAAAATAACGAACGTATGTATAACGAACAAACAATTGAATAAGAACTATTCTCTGCACAATATTAATGTTTTATGTATTATTATGATCTGACAAAGCGTGCCGTGACGTGATTTACTCGCAATTGAAACAAATACCCGCCCGTCGCTCCCGTATGCACCGTAATGAGACAGGTTGCGGCCTGTCTATTACGAGTTTACGCCCTCGGCAAGCATGTATTTTGTGACGAATATTCGGCGCTTCGGCCGACAGCGTTGCCGAATATTCGGTATTCGGCCAAATCACTATTCGTGGCAACTCTAGTCAAGACCCACTGCGGATCGCTGACTCCCTGATCCAGTCAAGTAATAAACAATTTAACGTTTCCGTGTAGTTTAAAGCATAATATATTTCCTTCTTATTACATAATTGACTTAGGAATAAATTAATTAATTAACATATACAAGCGTACAGGGTGTAACAAAAACCCCCCTATACGCCGAAGGGGGGTTTCAGTACTGATAACTGAACCTTTGGATCTACAAATTTTTAATTTACGCAAAAAAATCTAATCTCAAATCTGTGGTTATGAAACAGGATTTTTAAATACTATTAGGTATATTAACCACGAATATATAAATATTTAATATATTAACAGAACAGAAATAACTTGTTTCAAGGAATGATCTTTAATTGGCTTATCTAAATCTTAAAATGTAACTGCCTAAGTATAATTATTTTGCCTATAAACTAGATAAGTTTATTATATTTTATAAAAGTTATCTTTAATTTTTCCGATATATTTAGGCCTATAGGGGTAGATAGAGAAACCACCTTCAATCACAAGTAGTTCCCACTTCTCGCCGTAAAATTTGGTGGACGAACGCGATAGATGGCGAGCCTACCGCCGTCTACTAGGTGTAGAATAGTATCATCTAAGATCCTTAGTCGCATAGTACGATATCCACAGAAAGAGTTGGCGTGGTGCTATTCTTTAGAACACAATAAATGAGTTTTGTTTTAAATCCAATGCAAAATTTAACTGCCAACCTTTTACACAAGGTTAGGTCACTAAATAAGGTACTACTGACCGCAATCGCCTTAAAGAATATTTCAAACGATTAATTCCTGACTACGAATAAAGTAAGACGTTTTAGTGCCTACTTCGAAGAACGGTTCAAGGTACCTGAGATAAATATTCAATTAGGTAGTGGGAGACACATCAAGCAATACTCCGTAGAATCCTGTCTCAATTAGATTTTCTTATGATTCCTTGACATTCGTATCAGTCATCAGCAGCCTATTCTAGTCCACTGCTGGACATAGGCCTCTCCCAGGGCGCGCCATTGAGCACGATCTTCAGCTCTTCTAATCCAGTTGCTGCCAGCCACTATGCGCGGCCCTTCGCTCCATCTAGTAGGGACGCCCGTCCCACACTACGTTTGCCCAAACGCGGTCTCCACTCCAGAACTCGTCTCCCCCAGCGGTTGTCGGTTCTGCGACAGATGTGACCGGCCCACTGCCACTTCAGCTTGCTAATCTTATGAGCTATGTCGATAACTTTTGTTCTATGCCGGATCTCCTCTTTTCGGATTCGATCCAGCAGAGATACTCCGAGCATAGGTCTTTCCATAGCACGCTGAGCGACTTTCAATTTGTGAACCAGTCGCACCGTCAGTGTCCACGTTTCGGCTCCGTAGGTCATTCGTATGATTGTGTCAAATTTAAAGCGACAAGATACCAAAGGGTTAAGGCTGATGTGTTGCCCACTGTACAAAGTTATGCCACGAAAGGGAGATAATTTAATACAACTCCGATTGGGAAAAAGTAATAATAATACTAATGTAATAATAATGTTATTACTATAATGTTCTAATTTAGTAACTTTCGACACGGAGAGTCAGTAATAAAATAATACGTACTCGTATACCTACCTCATTTTAAAATATTATTCATGTTTCACTTTAATAATAATATGGTTTTATATTAACTGAGTATTAATGAGGCAGAAATCGTGACAGTAATAATGATTGTCGTCTCAAATTATGGCGTCCAAAAGTCCAAAGTAGGCGACTACCTTAGAATATATATTGATATAGTCAGCCGACTATATTCTAATTCTACCGAGTAACATTATTACTATAATGTTCTAAGTCTACCGAGTAACATTATTACTATAATGTTCTAATTCTACCGAGTAACATTATTACTATAATGTTCTAATTTTACCGAGTAACATTATTACTATAATGTTCTAATTCTAAGTAACATTATTACTTCTAATTCTAACAAAGCTGGATATCTTTGTCTATCCCTTCCATTTCATGACATAACTTTGTACAGTGGGCACATTTGATAGTACTCTATCAAATGTGAGAAATTGTAGTATGTTTGAAACATTACTTATAATCAAAATAGAATAATAATTTAATTTGTTAGTGCTGAAGTAATGTATAGTAGTCTGATCGGTTTGTTGTCCTGCCCGATAGCATCCCGTTCGCGGCAAATAACCCTTTTCTACCTCTCTCTTCTCACCTCATTTTAATGTTATTAGAGGAGATGGAGAGCCTCATGTGCCGGTGACTGCTCTGGCTCTCTTACCCTTCAAACCGAGACATAGCAATGCAAGCATTGCTTTGCAGCAGAAATGGGTAAAAGGGTAATAGCATAGCATAACTCTCAGGTTCATAATCGTAAAATGAATTATGGACGTAGGTTATCTTCAGAAAATTTCATCAATAAAAGAATGATATTCAGTGTAATTCCAATGAAATCTCAAGTACCACAACATTAACCTTTCAAACGAAACACAATAACGCAAGCATTGCTGCTTTGCGGTAGAAATAATTAAAAGGGGGGCTCCTAGAGGTGTTACACCCACCTTCAGATGTGTTGTTGTTTCTGAGTAAGTTTTCAGGATAGATATAATATAGTTTTGTTCATATTTTAATAAATGAATGAAAACACTTGTGGCAACTCACGACGCGCCATTACGATTCTACAGTACCTACTCATATCGGTGTAGAACGCGCTATCGAAATTTTTCTGGGACTTCGCATATATACGAGTTCCAAACATCCTTAGTTGGACCACGACATCTGGTCACCAGGCACAACACCCCGCCTGGTGGAAGATCTTCCCTTTTCCCTTTCATACAACTGACATTACGTCATCCCTTGACTTCACATAGCGCGTTCTTACAATTGGAATTACATAGCGCGTTCCTACACAACACTAAATATTATTGTCTGTAGCCACACTGAAAGGCTGGATGAGTAATATGTATAAAGTTCGTTTAAATTTAAAACAATAACAAGATTATCTCCAAAACTTGCGTCGACGACATTGCGACTTCACCTCTTTATATTTTTAGATGTCAGTGGTATTTTAAGACAATAATTCTTATTTATCTGTACGACTATATTATGCGTATGATCTCACGCCACAGTGGTCACATTAACAGATTTACAACTGGTCACACAAACAATTAGCGTACAAGGAAACGTGTTCTATGCTATTTATGACAGGATGAAAGCAAGAAGCCATACACTATAGGAGATTCTAATTATAGAAACAATATATTATGATGAAGTTTAAATAAGTTAGAATTTTTTTTTAAAGTTTTAAAATTTTGCCAGTTTGTAACGTAAAAGTAGCATACTAACTTTTATTTGACGGTAACGTCAAAGTATCATAAAAATACCCTAAAGCTGATTGCACATTCGTATGTTTGATATGTTTATATATTTATTGATGAATAATAATTATTTAGTCACTAGTTTTTTTCTACTACCTTTAGAAAATGTCATTTAATACTAGATTATGTAACTGGTGGGGTAAGGACCAAATTGTCTTCGGTTGCAAACCGAGCCGCCAGGCAAGGTTTTTGAAACACGAGTTGAGACAATTTCGTTCTTAAACATTTATGTACATGCATATATATACACATGACTATAAGGTAAAACGTTAAAGTAAATGCCATAATTATAGCAGGTGTAAAAACAAATATCATTTTATTATGTAACCAGTTTCAACTTACGAGAATCAACGTTACTGCTTCTAAGAGTTTTAGAGCAATTGAAATATTAAAAAATACGATTTATTATTATGTACCAACCCTTACAATTGATTTATGTTGCGTAACATAAAATTTATGTTACATGTTACATAAAAGTAACGCTATAGTAACGTAAAAGTGTGAAATTTATGAGTTTTATATGTTATATTTTCTTAACTATGCCTTATTTTAACATTTAAGGGTTTACCGTGGACATTAAAAACTTTAACGTAAAGTATCGAAACCCAAATTCTTAAATAAACGTGTATATACCATTGACAACACCTCCTTGACAAAGTAATATAGTGACTTATTTTTTATTGTGGCACCGACGACCCAACAGAGTTGCCAGTTCTCAAAACAGAGTTCCCTATTCTAAGTTTTCTCTATAACTTGGAACGAAATGGTGACGTAAAACAAAGTAACGTACAAGCGAAATATTGAGAACATTTTTTGAAAATTACTAACTATATTGTCATATTTAAGCAACAAGAAAGTAGCATAATATTCTTACCATTTACATAATTTAAATACATTCTTATTAATCTTGAAATAAAATTAAAATAACAGTATTACAAGTTTCAGGATAGAATCATGTTTTTTGACTGTTCTTATTAAATTAATTGCAGATATTGGGAGTATGGGTACTGCGAATAAAAATAGAAAGTTTATATGTTATTAATGAGCTACAGATTACTCGATAAGTTTTTAAAGCAAAGCTTAATTGTATATTTTGAAAAGACAAGTTACATGAAAAGTGTCAAAATTAACGGCCTTACCCAAATACGTTATCGTAACACCCATTTGTTTAAAATAAGATAATTTTAATGGCTGTTTACTGTCGCATTTCTTTTCCTGATATTGTTAATCGAGTTGCGCAGGAGTTGTTTTGATTCTACGAGTAAGTATGTACCTACGAGTATATACGCTGCGGCTAAACAGGAGGGACTGCGCGTGCAAAATCGTGAAATTTCGATTGTTAATTTCTTCATATCTATAAATTTTCTGAAAAAAGTGATTTTATGCAAACATTCATATTGACTCTCCGATAAGAAATAAAAAAAATATTTCTTAATATTACTTTATTTTGATTACACGGAGAACATTTCACGATTTTTTACGCGCAGACTCTCTTAAAAGCTTTTGGTTAAGTTTACTTTGTCTTTATGTTAATTAAGTTAAAAAACCTTAATATTTTGAAACATTCAGGTCAAATATAATTTCAGTAAAGAAAGACATTTGAACTTAAGAATACTAAGTAATACTTATTATATTAGCTAAGTTTGGCTTATGATTATTGCACGTAACGTTTATATTGTTAAAAGTTAATAATTATAATTAATAGATCTCAGAGCTGGCATGTACTTCGCTCAACGCCTAAGTCTAGCAGTTCAGCGGGGAACGCTGCCAGCATCCTGGGAATTTTACCGCATGGAAACGCCCTAGACGGCGTATTCGCTTTGTAAATATAGGTAGGAGATAGGTAGTTGAATATTGTAATTAGCTATATTGTAAAATTAAATTTATTTGAAATAACCAAATATTAAACTTCACTTTTATTATCAAATAAAGTAATAGTAATATTAATAGATCGTATTTTGGATACTTAAAGCTTTAATGATTTATAAATATCACATTATGATTATTATATGGATGTATTACTACAAATATAAATTTACGTACATATTCATAATTGTTTTATAAAAAATAAATATAAAATACAATATGTTTTTATTCATATTTATATTTTCGAAATATTTTATATATAACATACCTACCTACATTTTAAATAGAAATAATAAAAAAAAAAGCTTACCAATAAAATAAACTCAAATAAAACATAAACAACAAATCACTAAGGACGAATAAAAAAATTGTCACTGTACACAGATTCTCGACACTTTAGACATTAGTCCAAGTCCGCGAGCACTTCGCTAGTCGCTGCTCACGCGCAGGTTCTGACTGGCGGTCAGGTTCGATATACTATACTATATAAACATGGCTATATACTGACCCTGCTGTGTATTTTTTTGCCTAGGTTCATTGACGCAAACGAAAAAGTCTCGCGATGTGTGACATAAAAATGTATACAATTTTTTTTTTAATTAGGTAGGTACTTGTACCTAATTAAGAAAAAAAATATTGGTTTTGTTTCAATTATTGAAATTAAATAATTAAAATATACTTCTTTATCTCATAAGTTTTACAGTGAAATAAATTATTCCTATTTATAATTATAAATAGTTTAAGGATTGAAACAAACACTATATTTTTTATAAATTGTATATCAAAGTTTAAAAACGGATCTATAAGTAAGTAAATTATTTGTTCTTCTTTCGTGTTGATGATCCGAATTAAATTTTTCCCGACCAGAAGGCAGCCACATCGATAGCCCTCTGGTTGGCCTCGAAAAGGTCCTCCCGCGTGCAGGTGGTCGGACACGCGGGACAGCAGAGCAAGTGCTCCATGGTTTGAGGGGAGACACCACACTCACACTTTACTTGATCGCTGGAAAACCCCCAATTGTGAAGATTATCTCCGCAACAGCCAACCTGGGTTGTTATTTTTATTGTATCCAGATTATGAATAAATTAAAATCACAAAACTCTAGAAGCTTTGAAGATAGCACACCAGATCTAAGGAGGTATGTCTTTCGTTTAATTTCAAAATATTAATAACAATAATAATATATTAGTAATTTTATAATAAATACTATAACAAGGCCCCTAGAGAAAAGAGCGTCGGTGGCACAGTGGCTAGGACGCCGGACTCCCATGCGGGAGGTCCGGGTTCAACCGTGTAGTGCCATTTACCAATGAGTTTTTCGTATTTTTCGAAGACATACGTACATTTACTGACTGCTCTAACGGTGAAGGAAAACATCGTGAGGAAACCTGCACACTGAGATGACCAGTGTGTAAATGGGGTTGGCACAAAAGATCCTCAAGGGTCGAAGTGCCGCTGGGTTATTCCCGGCCCCCATCATAAGATAAGATAAGGCCTCTACGTGTTGGACCTATGTGCCCACGCAAGCCTAACAAAGGTCCGGGCCACTTAGGGCCTGTAAACCCTGAAAAGAGTAACAACATATATTTAAATAATAATGATAAATCATTTATATATTTAAGTAGATTTATAATTTTAATGGTGCTCCGAAAATTAAATAATCACAAAACTCTACAAGCGCTGAAGATCTTTGATTGTACAAGTATTTTAGCCTAGTGTTGGGTCCAAAGGTAAAGTTGCCTTTGGACCCCACACTAGGCTAAAATATTCCTATGTTTTGTACAAATACATAACGTTGAATTTTGTTTTTGTTCGATTATCATTATTTCTTATTGAAGGTTGTGGCTTGTGATAAGACCGCTAAGTAAATCATTAAACTTTATCATCTTTTTTTTAATGTATAAGGAGAGCAGACGAGCAAACGGGCATCCTGATGGTAAGTGGTCACCTTCGCCCATAGACATCTCACCTCACTATAATGTTTTAGAGGATTTTCGATGCTTGGGGCTTATGTGGTATGCCTCATGCTCCGGTAATTACACTGGCTCTTTGCTGCTTTGCGGCAGAAAAAGGTAAAAGTGTGGTGCCTGAGGCGGCCCTGGATAACAGGATCTACCTTATCAACCTTCAAAACTACACTTACCCCATATCACGGGACAGTTGCGATTCCGGCAATTTTATTACCCCTCTATCACCGATTAGAATCGCAAAGAATAAACTGATAGCTCCTGTCAAATATAGCTATAGGCCGCCTTTGTACATATCGTGTTATTATTTCTGTAGTTTTTACTTTTCCTGTTTTTGTGTACAATAAAGTGTTTCTATCTATCTATCTATAGCTCTATCTCTCTTAAGTGTTATGAGTTTTATTATTGCCTTCTCGCTCAATAAGATGACATATCCGAAGAAATGGGCCAATAGCAAACAATCGCGTACTGTCAAATCCCGATCGTAAGGTGTAGTCAAGTTAAGTACTTTTTATTTGAACATATTTCTGCCCTAAAGAAATTTAAATTTAAACTTGAATGTATTTAAAATGAAAGGAGTTTATTCAAAATAAAATAATATTAAAATAACACTAAAATACATACTTGAGCTAAAATTACGAAATACCTAACTATTTTACAAGTAAAAGACCTGGCCCGGGTCGCTCCCTGCAGGGAGAGTCCCGAGGAGGCTGACGGCGTTGCCCCGCTGTATGGCGAGGCTTATACGCTTGCTACAGTATGTCCTGTAGGTGCCGGCTAGCAGGGTTCTAGGACAGTGTGCAGATGAAGTAAAGAAGAACTTGGTAATAGATATTATATTTTTAAGGAACAGAACACAGAAAATAGTAAACGTAGAAAATAGGTAGTAGTAAGAGACAAAAATAAAACAGAGAAACGTCCGTTCAATGAGATGAGATAAACGCTAACGATGAGGTTGAGTCGACATCGTTACACACTGAGCAAAGTAGAGGCCAGCCTTCTGGTCCCGGGATGTCTATACGAGGCGCTTGGCTATTAAAATTCATTAGGCATATTATTATAATGAAATATACCATCATGTGTCTGTCTGGATTGTTCCTTCCAAAGATAAAGATGACTAAAACACAATGTACTGTAGAATCAGTAAATAGAGATGCAGTTGTTTCAAATTTCGCAACAGAATCGGATATCGTGATCGAGTTGCTAGTTCATTAAACCTCAGTCTCGACTGATATGTAATGCTTCAGTAATTGCAATTTCAGTACATTATCAGACACTTATGTAACAAATTATGTATTTAGTATTAGAGCGTAACATGCACTGACTGAACGATTGTAAATCAGACGACTTAGTTGCTATTCTATGAATCTTAGTCAGTTTTAAACTAACTATTAATTGAATATCCATAACTGATTAACTTATACCAACATAATATCACTAAAAGTTGGAATTACCTCAGTATTAAGGTTCATATGATCGTGCATACTATAGCGCTTCTATTAACATCATCATCATCAGCCTATTAATGTCCCCATTGTTGGGGCACAGGCCTCCCCTTGCACAAGGATGTACGGGCCATGCTGATTCTTGGATTTCACACGCCTTCGGAAACTTTTAATTACCTCAGACATGCAGGTTTCCTCACCATGTTTTCCTTCACCGTTAGAGCAGTAAATGTACGTAAGTCCTCGAAAAAAAACCGAAAAACTAATTCGTGCATGGCATTGCATGGTTTCGAACCCGGACCTCCTGCTGGGAGTCCAACGTCCTAGCCACGACGCCACTGACGCTCCATTATTACCATATACCAAATTAATTTACTCAAAAAAAACCGTGTATAGCCGTGTTTGGGACGAATATAGAATATCCCTACCGCCACTGGTCAAGCGTGTCGTACGAGGCGAATAACCCGAGTAGCTTGCTGGTGGTAGGACCCCTTCAGGGTCCGCCTGCTAGTGACCACCGTTTAGATAGATAGATAGATTAATACTAAAGTATTGCACACAAGAAATTTACATAGGAAAGGAAACATAGAATATGCGTACAAAGGCGGCCGCCTTTGTCGCTCGCTCAGAATGATATCTTCCAGGCAACCTAGGCGATAGAAGAATTATTGTATGTAATGCCTGTCGTCAATTCTTTGATTCAACGTTAATGTGTTTCGGTAGCGTTTATAGAAGGGCTAATACGTTACTTACCACCAGGTGAGATAGAGGTGAAATGTGGGTTTAATCGTAAAATTGGAAAACGCTTAATCGCCTGCGAACCCAGGTTGGCTGTTGCGGAGATAATCTTCACAATTGGGGGTTTTCCAGCGATCAAGTAAAGTGTGAGTGTGGTGTCTCCCCTCAAACCATGGAGCACTTGCTCTGCTGTCCCGCGTGTCCGACCACCTGCACGCGGGAGGACCTTTTCGAGGCCAACCAGAGGGCTATCGATGTGGCTGCCTTCTGGTCGGGAAACATTTAGTTCGGATCAAGAAGAAAGAAGAAAGAAAGAAGCCTGCCGGCGTCTGTATTTCCCGAAACCTACAAACTTGGGATCTTCAAGGCCACAGTGAATAGGCATTTACTGGACCCGCATGCTCCATCGTCGACCTCATCGTCGCTTACCATCAGGCGAGATCGAGGTTAAATGCGGGTTTAGTAGTCAATAAATAAAAAAAAAGATCGTAAAATAAAAAAAATACCTTTTTTTGTGTAAAAATAAAAAAAATGTCAAAGGATGAAATAAAGGACATAAACGATGAATACGATTCTACCATTCATACGTTTATAGAATGTTCTATGTTATCATAAATATTTTCGTTTACTAATAACAATTCGAAGAACGAATGCCAAAGATTTATCCAATTTGCAATGCTGTGACAATGACGTCTTAGGTAAAAAAAACGGTCAAGTGCGAGTCGGACGCGCGCACTGAAGGTTTCGTTCTCAAAAGAAATATTTTTTGTCCTCAAAATTATCAGTTTAATTTTTATTTATTTATTTACACTTCATTGTACAACAATAGACTTAATAAAAACAATTAAAATGAGACATTGTACAAAGGGAGAACTTATCTCTAAAAGATATTTCTTCCAGCAAACCCGCGAAAGTGAAAGATGCGTTATAATTTAAAGTTTCAGTTTAATTTTTGTTCCTCAAAAACCATAAATGTAAAGTGGAATACACTTAATGTTTAGAACTTCGTTTTATTTTTCCCGGAACATATACAACACCTTCTATCAGTACTAGTAGTATCCGTTTCCACATTGATTGCACACCTACTACCTTTTTCTCGAAATCATTTCCTCTGCCCGATGGTTGCCTGGAAGAGATCGCTCTTAGCGATAAGGCCACCTAAATTGTACTTCACTATTAGCCTCCTTGTAAGAAATATATTTATAAAGTAAATGTTTATAACTTGTGTGTGCTGCTGTATAACAACCTGACAGATAAAATCAAGTTACAACATGGGTCACAATTTAAGTCTAATTTAACAAAGTGGCTGTTTTTATAATATTAGTGAATATTTAGACAAATTGCATGCACATTAGAATTATATAAATTTTTAGTTTAAGGAATGATATAGGTATAACATTATTCTGTTAAATATTTGCACGCCTGCTTGCAGGTTGAATACTGTTTCAAACGCCTTTGTAAGACCATGTTATATATTACGTATTCTTGCAAATAAACATTGATTGATTGATTGATTGATATTTCCTTTTCTATCTTTTGTTGTTTTCTATTTGTGCAATAGTGTTTATTATACTTTACTAATTATTTCAGAATTTTCGTCGTTAAACGATAGGAACACTGTCAAATAACTCGATAGCTATTAATAGTTCCAGAGAAAATCAGTCGAGACATACAGAGAGACACAGAAGTATCATCTTTCCTTTTTTACGGTTTAGGTATGGAACCCTAAAAAAGAATTAACATTGTTATTAATACCTACATAAGTGCGTGTGCTCTGTGTGAATTTGCAATGTACCTATAATTTCCACCTTTCTACCTATTTCTGCGCAAAGCAAGCAAATTCATTGCTGTGTTCTGGTTTGAAGGGTAAGAGAGCCAGCGTAATTACCGGCATATGAATATTTTTAACCGACGATAAAAAAGAAGAGGTTCTCTATTCCTATATCCCCGAGGTGTTCAGTGTAAAGATGAATATGTTTATATTTGGCCAGAGCCTAGTGACTTGTGCCATGAAAATAATTAAAAATCTAAATGGCAACGAGAACGTAAACAAACCGACAGATAACCTAGACATTCTCAACTTTAAGATGAAAACTATGTAAAACAGTGCAATTATGTGGCATTTGTATGTAACGACAGCTTACGTTATAAGTTTATAACAATATCGATAGGATAAAAAAAATTAATGAGTTTATGCCACCAAGACGCAAAATAATGGGGTTTATTTTTCTTTAGTATGGAAAATTTTCATACAAGTAGGTAACAATGTTCTTTTCGTGTAAAGTGGTACAAATGATCAGCACATACCCCCCTCCAAATATTTGCTTCTAATAAAAAAGACTTTATAGATACATGTTTATGGGAGCAAAAATATGTACCTGGATCTACGTGTGACTGAACTCGCCCGGTATTGAGATATTCCTCAGAATTCCCACACAAATGTATACGGTATACGGTTTAAGTTATCACCACACACATTCCTCAGATCACTCAGTATGCTACGAACGTAGTCACAAACAGATCATAACAATTTATTAGATCAAACGCCTAACGTCATACAGTCAGAAGGTGTACAGTGGAAGACCCATCAAGCTATACTCTGTGCAACCATGTCGCAATAAATTTTGTCTATGATTCCTTGACATTCGTATTAATGTGTAAATTAAGTTAAAAGCGACAAAGTTCTTATTATTATTCTAAATCGTCCACTGTACATATTCCCAAGTTCCCAAGGGCGAATGAACCCGAGGCAGGTTGCGGTATCAAGGGGGTCCAGTGACCTTGTAATGACGTAGGAGCTCTGGCCAGGTTTTTTTTTATTTACGGCTAAACCCACAATTGACTCCAATAGCTTTTTTATTATGATTACAGATAGCAGACGAGTAAACTGTAGACAAACATCTCTCCTTTTTATTAGAGGGACCGTGACGGACCCACGGCTCAACTACGAGTAATCCTGGTGGTAAGTGATCACCGTGGCCCATAGTAAATACATAATTTATGGGTCACTGTGTACGATTTTATAATAAGATACCTGATACTGTAATAAATATGACGGCGAGAAAATTTAAGACCCATATAAGACGGACCTTATGTAAAAAGGGTTATTAAAAAATAAATAACTACTTAAATGATAAAGAGGCTTGGTCCTAAATTCAGGTCCAGCTCTGCACATTGTGTGTGTATATGATTGTATTCATAATTATTGTAGGATATATATTTATTTCAAAAGATGTGCTGCTGAAAGTTTCTTGCGCCGCTTCTTCCCTTTCAGCTACGGCACCTCACGAAGCGGTGGTAGAGTAAAACATGACGTTGTAACAATGTACTTTAAGGTACTTACTTACAATAAAAAAGATTGATTTTTTTTTCACCGCACTGTAATGTTATTAGAAGGTTTTCGGTGGGCATAACCTTGAGGAAGTAGATGGAGGGAGTGCCTCATATGACGGTAATTACGCTGGCTCTCACCCTTCAAACTGGAACACCGCAATGGTAGCATTGCTGCTTTACGGTACCTCCCTTTGGCAGACTTTCTATGGAGTCATTATAACCAATAAGTAAATTACTTAGTCATCATCATCAGCCTATTAATGTCCCCACTGTTGGGGCACAGGCCTCCCCTTACACAAGACGGTACGGGCCATGATCCACCGAGCGGGCCCAGTGCTGATTGGTGGATTTCACACGCCTTCGGAAACTTTTAATTTCCTCAGACATGCAGGTTTCCTCGCAATGTTTTCCTTCACCGTTAGAGCAGTCGGTAAATGTACGTAAGTCTTCGAAAAAATCGGAAAACTGATTGGTACATGGCTTTGCATGGTTTCAAACCCGGACTTCCCGCATGGGAGTCCGGCGTCCTAGCCACTAGTTACTTAGTATAAAATATTTTTTCGCCCACTACATGGTAAAAAAGATCTATCTTATGACCTTAACACCTTGAAGTTAACTATAGTTTACTAAGAACAGTTACTCATAATGTCATGTCATTTATCAGTTAAGTCACGTGTATAACACAACAATTTTAAAAATATATTCATACTCGTAACTGTTTCTTCACACATAAATGTACATTGCTGTCGGTAAATTTTCCCCAGCGGGCATCTAACTAGAAATTAAATAAACTAGAGTTAGATCAAGTAAACCAAAGTAATAGAATTGGCATTTAAATGTGGATTTTTGTAGATAGATAGATACCTAGATAGAAACACTTTGTTGTACACAAAAACAGGAAAAGTAAAAACTACAGGAATAATAGCACGATATGTACAAAGGCGGCCTTATCGCTAAAAGCGATCTCTACCAGGCAAACAAAGTTAATTGGACATTAAAGAGATTAGCGACAGTGTAGTGTAAAGAAAGAAGAGGTTACTGTTACTTAATATACAGTAAATTTAGTAAAATAAAACTAATATGATGTACATAAATAAATATGTAGGTATACTAAAATAGTATACCTACAGTAGTTACTACATAGTAGTTTGTAGTTTTTTTCTTGCTATAAACCATAAAAGCTTCAGATTTTATAAGCTAGAGTTAGATAAACTAAGATTAGTTACACTAAACTTAAGTAAACTAAACTTTTTCACTTCTTATAATAACATACATTCCTTTAAACAACTAATGTATGACGTTGAAACATCGACAATGAATCAAGGGTGTATGGTTAGTGGCCAACCTATTTGTCAGAGTTGTTCAGGCCGCCCGTACGCCTCTGACATGCCTTAACGACTGCTGTCGAACGACAACAACCGAGACCGACTGCTTAACGTGCTTTCCGAGGCACGGAGGAGCTCAGATGAAATATGCCACTAGCGGTCACCCAGCCAGGTACCGACCGCGCCAACGTCGCTTAACCTGCACGATCACTTTCGGACCGTGCTCGCAACTAGGCTACGAGCTCCTCGAGGGTAATCAAGGGTTAAGGCACGAGACAGCGGCGCAAGCGGCGCCGGGAACGAATCCACCTCTGGAGTACCATTGTGGACCACTCCATACACAAGCATTTATTAGCATAGCGTAGAGTTGTTAACACAACCAATGTTTTCATTTTAATCGAAAAAAAAAGAATAACGTCACAACTTTTCTTCTACCAGCAGGACATTGGTAGGGGAATCGAAGATAAAACGCAGACAGTCTGTGGTTTCACTTAACTTTTTCTAAGACGAAGTTTTGATTCAAACCGCAACAATTCTTTAACCTCGGGTTAACCTCACTCAGCGCGTCCTTGCCAGTGACCGATGGAATGTTTATGAAATGCTTAAACCATGATGCTAGGTCGTTTAACCCTATGTTGTTGGATCAACCGATGACTTGCTGATAAATGGCATTTCTGTGAACAAATTCTATGATACTAGTATAAATTATATGAAATCAAATTGAGTCATGGAATGGTTACAAAATACAAAATACTTTATTGACATAATACACAGATAGAACTTACTTACTTAATTCGGTGGCGCAGCGACCCGAAGTGGATCTTGGCCTCCGATACTAAAGAGCGCCATCGCTCTCTTTCCTGCACAGTCGCGAGCCAGTCAAACGCCTGGAGCTCACGCAGTTCCTTCTCCACTTCATCGCGCCGGCGGTATCTGGGACGTCCAACCGGACGTCGTCCGTTAGGGCGTCCCACATGCACTCATTTTACTGCCCGATCCTCCCCCATCCTAGTGACGTGTGCGAGCTTTTGTTTCTTGATGTATGGGTGCGAGACTTGGATAGCCTGCCGGCGTATGTTGTTCCCGAAACCTACAACCTTGGGATCTTCAAGGCCAGAGTGAATAGGCATTTACTGGACCCGCAATGCTCAATCGTCGACCTCATCGGCGCTTACCATCAGGCGAGATCGAGGTCAAATGCGTGTTTAGATGTAATTTATTTTTTTAAACCCTAAGGAAGAAAACAGGCTCCGGATGACGGAGAAGAGGATATTGAGGAAGATTCTGGGACTAGTCAAAAATAAATACTGAGGGTGCAGGATAAGAAAGAATAAGAAGTTGAAGAGAGTGAACGAGTCAACGAGTTAAACATTATTGGAGAAACCTTATTAGTTTAACTTGCTGTTTAATACCGTATCAATCGACTAGTGATGTTCTTAGTCAATCGATTCAATCATCTAATACACAACAGTTATGAGTATTGCATTTTTATTACTTCCATCTAATTGACCCTTGTTTCTACCGTATAATGTCTTCAAGGAAAAAGTTCTCGGTATGAGGTAAATACCTCGTGTATTGTTATTATATCCATTTACAGATGCATTAATTCATGTTTAGTGTGAATTGTGAGCGTGGCATGCATCTTAATGCCATTTGTTTGTTTATTGGCACCAATTCTAGGATATCACTCGCTAAATAAAACGATACTTCACCCCGAACGTTAAGCGTTAAACCATGTCAGAGACCTATGGGCGGCCTGAACAACTCTGACAATAGGATGGCCACTAACCATATAATGGCAATTCCGAAATGGCCTCTAAACCGGTATGGTAGATTATGTAAGTATACGTAGGTAAGTGTAAGTTACATAATCTACCATACCGCTTTAGCGGCCATTTCGGAATTGCCATTATATGGTTAGTGGCCATCCTATTGTCAGAGTTGTTCAGGCCGCCCATAGGTCTCTGACATGGCTTATACACACTACAATAACCGGGACCAACTGTATATTTATTGATATTAATATTTTTTTATTTTAATAATTGTAAAAATATATGTAATGTAACGACTTGAAAGAGTATCTGTGAAGATTCATTTTCAAAAATAAACACTTTGACTTTGTTTTTGACTTTAAGTGCTCTTCGAGACAATAGCGGTCGTCACCTTAAGCTCTAACACAAGTCTAGTTCGTATTTTACCTAGATCGGAAACATATCTAGACCCGTGGCTATCCAAACCATTACGGGTAAACAACTCATCATCATCATCACCTGCAGCATCTCACTTTCCAATATTAGGAATATGTGGTGGTGTTTCTACCCGGTAAGCACCCATCTGCCCACAAGTCATCAGACCAGCGAGCCCTCACTGCCCCGCATCAGATGACCTGCCCACCACCACTTCGGACTGGATTTAGATTAACAGCTATAATATTACGGGCACATGTATCTTCTTTACCTAATTTTCCTCCTATAATTGAAGGAAACCAAAAGAAATAATCAAGTATAAGTATTTCTAATTCATATTTTCTTATCTAACATAAGATTAGCCATCAACCCGTCTCCATACCCAACCCAACCTTTGCTAGGGTAAACCATAGAGTGCTTGACCACAAAAAATACCTGTTAATTATTCTGTTCCATTATTTCACTAAATTAATTTTTCTAAATTGCCCATTCGACGCAGTCGTCGCACACAGCATGTTATAGGTTTTGCCCACTCAGATTGAGAAATCAGTGAGCAGGCAGCCAGCAGATGGATTAGCCTATTTCTTTTGGCTGTTCCCCAGTAGTCTTAATTCAAAAAGTTTTTTTAAATTGTAAGTAAGTACCTTAAAATGTGTAGAATGCAGGACGATAGGTGGCTCCGAAGACTGCTCGAGTGGCGACCCCGAGTGGGGCGCAGAAGTGTCTGAAGGCAGCCCGCGAAGTGGACCGACGACATTGTAAAGACGGCGGGGAGAATGTGGATGCGAAAGGCTAGAGACCGAGGAGAATGGTGTGCACATGAAGAGGCCCATACCCAACGATGGGTTACGATAGCCTGAAAAGAAGAAGAAGAAGATCTTAAAGTACATCTTAACAACGTCATTATTTACTCTACCACCGTCTTACCAAGTAGTCTTACTAGTAGAACTACTGAGAATTTCCTTCCAGTAGACTTACTGATAATAAGACTTCGTAGATCTAATTTTTTCCCAATACTGTTACGTACGTACATTTTGCTAGTTTCGTATGTGGCGGCTATCCGATTCTTGAATTTGCTTATAGTTTCAGCATTCACAACTTGCTCTTCTTGAATGGGAGATGATGTTTTGACCGTATTCTGTACTAGTTGCGTACAGTGTACCTCGAGTCTTCTTCAAGTTTATTAATTAGAAATTCTTCAGTTACCTACCTACAGATGAACTGAAGAATTTCTAAATAATAAACTTGAAGAAGACTCGAAGTACACTGTACACAACTAGTACAGACTTTGTAGGTTTCTAGTATGTCTATCCTCTATCTCGTACGTGAAGAAGTCGAGACAAATATTATATGAGAGACAGTTATTTTAAAAATCTGAGACATAAACTACTAGCGACGAGTCGTTTCCAACATTTAATATTGAAGGTCACAAAATTACCACAATTGCATATAGACACACATGTAACTAGCTATCATAAAAAATTAGAAGCGTCGGTGCGAATCTGCGGATCACGCAACGTGAAGCCTCTGGACCGAAAATGGGGACAAAATTGCATGGAAACTATAAAGGATGAAGCGAAACTTGAAATTTTAAAGACATTTATTTCCTGAATATAAAGTAGACTATATCGTTCCTTCCTTTAAAAAAATCCACAGCACCAAATCAGCACTTGAACAGTTTGAGATGAAATATCCTGTATATCGACCTCATCGTCTCTTACCGCCAGGCGAGATCGAGGTCAAATGCATCTCTCAGTATCTCGGATAGGAGCTGGTATTTTATTGTAAATTCGAGGACCAGCGCAGCGACGTGCGTGGACAGCTGGGTCTTCAGTAGTCTACTGTCAATCAGTTCGAGATCCTGCTGCCTCCCTTTTGTCAGTCTCTTGCCAACCCATTCTTAGTAGGATACTCTCTTAGATTTTTTCTGACATATTTATCTATCTCAAGTATGTAGAGCGATGGTACAGTGAGGATTTGAAAATCGATGAATAGATCACGAGCCGGTGTATCCTCGGGGACACGCGCCATTCTTCGAACTAGGTACTCGTTTCTGAATTAGAAACGGACGGAATCCTCGCCTGAAATAGTAAGTTCTATTTTTTATCCACAGGGAACTCGTATTAACTCAGATTATAAAACTACCAATGGCGCCCTGTCAAGGGACAGGTTTTTTTTATTCTTGGGGACCCAATAGTGGGAACATTTATTAGGCTGATGGTGATAACAATGTCCGTCTGCAGGGCCGTATCGCTGTATAAAATCCTTTGCAAACAAGTTCAGGAGTTTTTGAGTTATAATAAGCATTCAAACATGTTAGGGGTAATAAATAACCGCATACTGTGACTAGTTGATTAATGATTACCCTTTTATTTCGTTCAGTAAAGTATTTAATTTTTTATTTCACCGACTCTATTTAAAAAAATGTTAAAGTACCGTGATTACTCAGTCGACGTAGTAAATTTAGAAAGATAATGGGCAATCATACCCTGCTTTACCGTATAAATAAACAACATGAATCATTCAAGAAAATACCCAGCTAGAAAAACTTACAATGCTTATCAAGAGAGGTATGTTCTAATTCTGTAATGGTTGCGTTACGACACGAGATAAAACAGACACGAGACTGTAATTATTTGTTATGTTATGACATAAAAATTACTGGGAAAATTTTGTCGTATCGATTGATTGGTTGATTCCTGTTGGGTGGTTCGTTGTTGTTGTTTGTTTTTTTAAGGCAAAGGGAACTGAGCCCATACAGCCATGGCTGATGTAAACAACTCTTTCAAGTCTTCATTAAAATGCCGGTGTGACACATTTCAATGCTATCTGGGAGAATCTTTCACGCTTCTGCACCATCCGAACTAAAGAAGAAGCGTCCCGGACGCAGTATGGCTCTTCAAAATCCAGCCAAGTACGGATCGGGCTGCAGCGTCTTATTTGACTTTACTTCACTGTCCCACACATTACTCACATCTTGTCGAGGTTATTGGAGCAAGAAACACCATTCTTACTAGAAAAGCACTACTGTAAAACAATTTGCAAGACAAAACGAAACAAAGCTGACGTGGATGCCACAAAAGCGCGGGAGAAAAACCTTGATGGTATGTTTCTTTGGTTGATTTTAGTTTTTTTATTGGGAAGTAGGTATATTCTTGGTTTTGCTGCATTCATTGGTTTGTAGATTGGGATATTGGTTATTTCGAAGGTATTGTTAAGGTATTATTAATATGGTAAGATTAATTTATTGCTTGCTTTTGAATTGGTTGATTACCTAGTTATTGGTTCATTTAATAGTTTGTTGGTAGGTTTATTAGGTAGATTGTGAAATGGATAGTTTTTATGATTCGTTGGTTAGATGTTTTAAGTTGATTTGTTTCCGAGTTCCTGAGATTTTGGTTGATTCGTTTTGATTGGTTCGTTGGTTAGTTTATCTGGTTAATTTATTGGTTGTTTGGTTAGTTTGCTGGCTAAATGGTTTGTAATATGATATTGCAAATTTACATTGGTTTGTTGATTAATTTGTTAATTGGTTTATTAGTAAATAGTTCGTTGGTTGGTAGGTATATTCCACAAAACTATATCCGATCTGGCGCTACTTTTCCATGAACCTATATAGTTTTAAACCCAGAGATTCCTAGTTGGTATAAATAAACTATTGCCTTTTTTGTAACATACTGTTTTTACAGCGAAACAAGTTAGGTAAGTACTACTTACAACGTGTATTTAGATAAGTAATTATGTAGAGACAAATAACTTAAGTACCTACCTACACACTTGTGGGTATTTTTGTCACACCCAGTAATAAAACGCATTTTTTTTAATGCAATACTTATTGAAGGAGTAGAGTAAATTGTTATGGAATTTTAGAGGTTTTTATTACTGTTTAGTTAATGTTTGTCGTATAAACTGCATAGACGGATTTAACAGGCAAAAACCACGTGAGTTCGAAAAAAACTTATATTTGCATATGCCTACACGTGTATAAAATGGTAATTAATATAACCTTGCATTAAAAAATGTAACTTGCCAATTTCATTTACATAATCCGATGAATGGGAGTTGAAGAATTAAAATTAGTATACGCCATCGATTTAATAAACAAGATAAGCCAGATTTTACACCAAAAAATGGAAGATTGTCCATAGAAAAAAATAAAATTGAAATTGGGAACGTTTTTTAGCGCTGTAAACACCAGAATATAGAACACAATACAGAAGTATACAAAGATTAATACATGCAGCACAGAACATCTGGTGTGGTACAGTGCCAAAAAGGGTACACCAGCTCAGCATAATGCTGAGGCAAGCCACAGCGCTGATTTTCAGCTGGCCCCTCAGGGACTGCACGGACGAAGAAAGCAACAGTGTGTGCGTGTTGTGATGTATGATTGTGTTTGTTTGTATGAATGAGGATATTAGTGTGTATGTGAAGTACTGAGTGTGTGGGAGGGTGATGGCATGGTGAGTGTGTATTTACATGGTATTATATGTGTGGATGGTAGTTATAGAGGAGTATATTGTATTAGGTATATTGTCTCTTTGTTTGTTTATGAATGTTTCATTCACAGCCTAGGTAATTGAGGGTAAGGTCTAAATGCATGAAGAAAGGAACTCGCGCCCCTATGGATAGCTGTACGGTCTGGTACTCCTCACCTCACCTACTTCTTTACTTTGACCATTGTTTACTCAAAAACGACTAGCTTGATTATAAAAAATGTTTACTGGTAAATAGTGTGAACTGTAAGTTCTATCTCCTAGTGAAAGAATTTTTATAATCAAACTAGTAGTTTTTGAGTAAAAATGGTAAAAATAAAAAAGTAGGTCAGGTACTAGAGTAACAGACCATACATAGAGCGTCGGTGGCTCGGTGGCTAGGACACCGGACTCCCATGCAGGAAGTCCGGGTTCGAAACCGTGCAGTACCAATGAGTTTTTCGTATTTTTCGAAAACTTACGTACATTTACCGACTGCTCTAACGGTGAAGGAAAACATCGCGAGGAAACCTGCACACATGGGGTAGACACAAAAGATCCTCAAGGGTCGAAGTGCCGCTGGGGTTATTCCCGGCCCCCCTATCATAAGATAAGATAGACAGACCGTACAGCTATATATAGGGGCGGGCGCGAGTTCCTTTCTTCATACATTTAGACCTTACCCTCAATTACCTAGGCGCCGAATGAAATATTAATAAAGAAACAAAGAGACAATATACTCGTTCACCGAAAAATACCTACCGCCACCAGTAGACATCACAAAGATAAGGAAACGCCGACACAAGCGGTTTTTTGTTTATATTTGTATGAGAAACAGATGGCATTGGCCGCTGCGCACTTTGAATGTAGGTGCGAATTGTTAATTGTCAAGAAACTTTTATATTATCTTTGCTAATTGTCAACCTTACAGTATGGAAGCCATGCACCAAGAGCCTCCTACACAAGATGAGACTGGCAGACAATCCCACCTGTAGAGCCTGTGGTGACACCGTTGAGTCAATGGAACACTTGTTGTGCGAATGTGACTCGCTGGCTTGAGGGCGTATGAGTCTTCTGGGGGTAGCCTACCCGAAACCAGAAGACTATAGGCTCCTTCCTGTAAGCTGTACAGCGTCCTTGATGCAAAGCATCTTTAAGGAACAGGAAGGAGACTAAGGTAAGGGGTGAGCACAAAATATCCCTGAGGGTCGAAGTCCCTGGCCCTCTGTCATAAGATAAGATAAGAGATAAGATGGAAGCCATTCAGTTCACCTATACCACGGATACAGGAAGGAAGGAGAAAGAGGCAAACCCGACCTTGAGAGACAGGCTGCCAACGGTGACAAAATGCAGCATATGCGGTCGTGAGTGCAACTAAAGGATCGGGTCGTTGAGCCACACCAAGACGGACCATAGACAAGAACAATATACCTTGGATTAGCGGAAGTCATCCTCGCAACGAGGGACTGCCACGACGACGACCACGCATACAGCAACTCCCAGGGATCTTATACAGGATGTAACAAACACCCTTATACGCCGAAAGAGGGGTGTTCAGTATCCATAACTGAACAACTTTCACTATGAGGCCAACTCTGAAATAGCGAAAAAAATTAAGCTGTTATACATTTTGGTCGTGTAAGTGGAGCTTTTGTATCGAACAGCTGATTTATTCAGCGTTTATTGTAAACTAACTTGTTGCTCACTAATTTTATTTAGTTTAATATAACATATGCTTCATTTCCTACTGGTGTATAGACTATGAATCCTTTGTAATCTTACCGCACAAATAAACTTATTCTTATTCATTTGTCAAACGTGTTGAAAAACCAACTCACCAGCGTCTCAGCCCGAGATCACCCGTCGGCGCCGCCAATGTCCCAAATTCTGGCAGTTTTTTATATCACAAAAGCACCAGCACTATATCAGCACTGCGAGGAGTCCATAGAGGTGATAGTTCATAAGCGATGACAAAATTCGATGAAAATCGCTGCTATTTCAAGGGCTGTGTTTCCGAGACTGTGTCAACGAATGGCAATCAACGATAAAAACTACCCTCACTTAACATTAATATTCGACAGAACGAAACAAAAACGAAAGCTAATACTACCTACAATAACTGTCGCTAATGTAAACAAAACTTATGAACTAGGTATGCGTGGTACGGATTGTACAGTTATATTCATGACAATTACCCCAAAAATTAACTCTGTAACGTAATCTAAACTCAATAAGGGCATAGTATAGGTACTGATTTAACTGATCGATCGTAAATTTGTCTCTAAGGCTGCGTAGCGCGTAGCATGCGGAACTTATCGAACCCTCTATTGCACCTAATTCAGCTTTTCAATTGTACCGAATCTATGTTAACGCCTAAAGACTTTGCTACCTGAACAAGCTTAATATTTTATTGTACAAGCATAAATCAAGAGTATCATTATCTTTGGCAGTCGTCTTGAATAGTATCGCGTTAGTTTTTTTAGTGTTTAAACTTAGTGTTTATCGAAAACCATTTTTGGAATGAAGTCAGTAAGGCTTTAACTTTATCATTTAAATCATCTATACTACTACCAAGAAAGAAAGAAAAACATTTATTTAACATTGCATTATGCATACATAATTAAAATTAAAAATATTTTAAATTTAAAAAAAACAATACCACATATAAAGGACACATGCTCAGCATGTGCTGCGGTCCGACCGTTACGGCAGAACCACAGCGCTGGTTTTCATCTGTGCCCGGGCGAAGGCATCACGGGCGACACAGCAGGTCAGGGACCAACCCAAAAATATAAACGTACATAGAATAGCAAAGTGAGTCGTTGATAAATAATATGAAAAGTACAATTAAATAAATAAATATCTAAAGATGAAATAGGTAACAATTAAAACTGCAGAGAAAAGGGATAGGAATTAAGAGTGAATGCCTGTCCATTATGCGGCTCGCCATTCCTAAGGGAAGCGTGACGACCAGTGACGATTGCATTCGTGTCCCCGGTACGATTGACCCCGGGTACGACTGTAGTGATGTAATTGATCATATCGTTCATATACAAGATGAAAAGTATGGGTCCCAATATAGAGCCCTGCGGTACGCCTTTCGTAACTTGTATCAACTCAGTAGACTTAATTCGTTCGACTTCATCATTGTTGAACTCTCTAACACTCGGTATCTTAATGGAATATTAACATTGTATCTCCGAACCGCTCGGTTGGCTTAAGGAAAATAAAGAAAAAATTAAGCAAGTACCTATATGATACACACTTACCCTTTGACTTTAATAACGATGACAAGCTCTTATTCCTCTAAGTAATTAGACTTAACACTACACTTAAATACGAATTACATCGTAATTACATAAGTTACTTTATTGTAATTACAAAGTCATAAATATAATAAATGAAAGGATTACCGTCGCTCATAGATATAATTATCATCTAATTATAAAAGGGTTTTCGATGCACTGCTAGCCATGAGGACTTGAATGGAGTGCCTCATATGCCGGTAATTACGCTGGTTCGCTTACCCTTCAACTGGAAACACGACAATGCAAGCATTGCAGCTTTGCGGCAGAAATAAATAAGTTAGTCTGGGTTGGTACCTACGGTACCCTGATGTGTTGCAATGACACTGTACAAATTTCGCCAAATACATTTTCATTTAGAAGAAAAAAATCCCCTTTCCGTACAAAACAGTGAGATAGATTAAGATCAGAAAGGGTGCAGAAAAATTTACAACTATAGCAGGACTACCTAAAGCTTCTCACCTGTCTCATTGTAAGGGCGTTCACAGGCCATTTTGGCACTAAGAGCCTCCTACACAAGATGAGACTGACAGACAATCCCACCTGTAGAGCCTGTGGTGACACCGTTGAGTCAATGGAACACTTGCTGTGCGAATGTGACTCGTTGGCTGGAAAGCGTATGAGTCTTCTGGGGGTCGCCTACCCGAAACCAAAGAACTATAGGCTCCTTCCTGTAAGCGGTATAGCGTCCTTGATGCAAAGCATCTTTAAGGAACAGGAAGGAGACTAAGGTAAGGGGTGAGCACAAAAGATTCCTGAGGGTCGAAGTGCCGCTGGGGTTGTCCCTGGCCCCCTGTCATAACATAAGATAAGATCAAACGCTGATAAACGGTATTAAGATGACTCTTAGAATCCGTTGTTCATGGGAAATTCCTCTATTTTCCGACTGCCGTTCAAGTAAACACTAAGTCGTATTTGAATCATCTCATTGCAAACAGCAGACTTAAAGTAAACCAAATCTGAGTAGTCGACTTCTACAGAAACGTCAATTTGTGGACATAATATGTCATTATTGATACACTCGTAGTGTTACTGTAAACTGTCAGCGGTATATTTAAGTTTATGTAATCCATTATGTAATTACTACATTTATTTTCCGGTGTTCCCCTTTTCTATAATAGTAATGTATTTATAAATTTGACATTTCAAGCGAGCGAAGCGAACCGAGTAACTTCTCCAGCAAGTTCTTCAGGGTTCCGCCTGGCTAGTGACCATTCAATGTAAAGTGTGTCGTCAAATATTTTTGCTTCATGTTGATGTGTTTTGCCAGTGTTTATAGAACAGCCAGTACTTACAAAGCCCGTGTGCTCCATCTTCTACCTCATCGTTACTTACCTCCATGTGACATTGAGATCAAACGCGGGTTTAGTCGTAAATAAAAAGCGAATGTGATACTCATACAAATTCTCTTTAAAAGTCATTGTTACTTAATAGGAAAAACAACTGTTACTTCACAAAACTTTTTACCTCTTTCAGCTACATAACAGCGATGCTTCCATTGCTGTATATCGGTTTGAAGGAAAAGAGAGCCAGCGTAATTACCGGCACATGAGGTCAAGTCCTCAGCAGCGCATCGAAAAATTTCTAATACTACCAGTACAGTCAAGTGGGCGACGGTGACCATTTGTTCGTCTGCTCTCACAGAAATCGGATTACAAGCGAAAATGACCGATGTCAAAATGACCGATGTCAAAATGATCGATGTCAAAATGATAGATGTCAAAATGCCAGATGTCAAAATGACAGGTGTCAAAATGACAGGTGTCAAAATGACAGGTGTCAAAATGCCCCTGCTAGTGATTTACACTGCAATTTGGCCAATGACCGTGTTAGAATCTTGGAAATCACTCGAACGTTTTGGCGTCTGTTTTGATAAAAACAGTTTACCAACGTCGAGATTAAGTAAGAGTCGTGTGCACTAGGAATGCCTAGTGTCTTGCATTCCAAGTGCAATTAGCGGTTAGGTTGCCGGATCCATACATTCTGTAGTATTTCATTTCCATTTCACTGTCTTATATAACGTTTACTTAACACGGACGATTTTTAGGTAAAGTACACAAGTTTTACGAAAAAATTACGTACCGGCTAAATTAATTGTGACAGTACGAGTAGCGTTATAAAAAAAAAGTCACCTTAATAAATTGCTCTGTCGATAACTGTCTTCATTGCATTAAAATCAGACAATACGTTAAAATCTAATACCTGATTCCATCAACAAACTACCAAATCCTAAGTTCAAATGATTTTAGCTAATCAAGTCGGGTTTAGCGAAATAACCTTGTAATGGGGAATCCGACTGGTAATGTTTGACTAGGTCAATTAAAGAGTCTGACACATTTTGACACTACATCGTGAAGACTGTGTCATGGCCGGAGTAAACACAACAGTGACCAGAGTAACCACAGTGAGATTCGACAGTGTATTATGTCAATTTACATGTTATATTCTCAGATCCTCACTCATGGCGACTGCTTTGCTGTAGAAATAGGTAATATCCGTGGCATTCGGTATCACGGGGCGGTTGCGATTCCGGTAATTTTATTGTCTGCCCCTAGCATCGATTAGAATCTATATTTTTTATATGTTTTAGTATTAAATAATTATATATGTATAATTAAATCGTTGTATGCCAACTTTATAGGTGGATTGTAAACGTATTATTTTAAACAATCTTTATAATGACTACAGATGAATATAAATATGAATCGCTGTATTAAAAATATCGCATTTAAAACATAATAAAGTTGATTATTTTATGTATTACGTTATTATATGGGAGCGCATTATGTCGTCATCATCAGCAGCAGTCCACTCTAGTCTACTGCTGGTCATAGGCCTCACCCAGGGCGCACCATTGAGCCCGATCTTCGGCTCTTCTCATCCAGTCGCTACCAGCCACCTTGCGCAGATTGTCGCTTGATCTAGTCCCACACTGCGTGTACCCAAACGCGGTCTCCACTCCAGAACTCGTCTACCCCAGCTGTAATCGGTTCTGCGACAGATGTGACCGGCCCACTGCCACTTCAGCTTGCTAATCTTATGAGCTATGTTGACAACTTTTGTTCTATGCCGGATCTCCTAATTTCGGATTCGATCCAGCAGAGATACTCCGAGCATAGCTTTTTCCATAGCACGCTGACCGACTTTCAATTTCAATTTCAAACTTTCAGTGTCCACGTATCGGCTCCGTAGATCATTACTGATAGGACGCACTGATTAAAGTCTCTTGCCTTTAGACATTGAGGTATGTCAGCCGTTATTCAAATACCCGTATTTGTCCAAACCAAAGATTTTGAAATTTACTCTATATCTGAAGATGTTTTATATTATGGAAACCGCGAAGGAGAAGGCGCTACTAGATATATTTTTATAGGCCTCGTGCACCACTTTTATTTCTCTATAAGTAGATATTTTAAACGGAATCCTCTTCCGTTAATTATTACCTCGGACCGTTTGAGGGAGGGCGTGTTATATATTTGTTTAATATTATTTTTTATCTTCTGTACTTAATTGTTTGTATGTGTGCGCTATTGGAAATAAATTCTTTATTTCTTTCTTTGTTATGTTATAATTTTATGTTAGCCAAGGCGATGCCGAAGGCCGAGCTCCGCTTAGGGCGAAGCCCGAACCTTCCCCCGCCTTCAGGCACCGCAGGTCTAATATGCTGAAATTGAAAAACGTTTATTTAGCACTGTAAACAGCAGAATACAGCAAATACACAATACAAAAGTATACAAGGATATAATACATTCAGCACAAAAGATATTGAATGCTGTTGATGCTGAATGTTCTTAGCCATGTCAGATGAACATTGGATAGATAGATAGAAATAGATAGAAACACTTTGGATTAGTGGTTCTAAGATCTTGGAGTATCCTTGGATGTTGGAGTATGATGGGATCTTTGGAACGGTAACAGTTAGGTGGTTCGAGTTTGAGCTCAAATGTTTATGATCACGGTGACCTTCCCACATCTGAAACCTTGAGGATCTGATGAAGACCAAGAAAAAGAAAGGCGATCTCCACAATGGTATCTTATCTTATGATAGGGGGCCGGGAATAACCCAGCGGCACTTCGATCCTTGAGGATCTTTTGTGCCTACCCCATTGTACACAATGCTCATCTCAGTGTGCAGGTTTCCTCACGATGTTTTCCTTCACCGTTAGAGCAGTCGGTAAATGTACGTAAATCGACGAAAAATACGAAAAACTCATTGGTACATGGCACTGCATGGTTTCGAAACCGGACCTCCTGGAGGAGTCCTGTGTAGGTACTAGCCACTGTGCCACCGACGCTCTTTTTCCACAATGGTAAGTCGGGGGTTTCTTAAATTTTTAATTTAGAGTTATACTTATAAATCACTTGTTTGTCTGTCATTATTGCCAGAGCGCTGGGCAAAGGTCGCCCCAAGGGCCTTCCATACTTGTTTACCATAGTTACTTACAAAAAATACATAGGTAATAAACATTGACTTTAAATAGATTCCGCCTTCCATGTATGAAAAAAAATATGGGGCGGGTGTTCGTTCCTTCAATCCGCCTTCCATGCAATCTGAAAACAGCATGTCGCCGAAAATCTAGCAGGGCAATTGTTTATAGCGTGAATTAATTGCGACGAAATGCGGCATCTGAACAAAATGGAAGAGATCGCTTTTAGCGATAAGACCGCCTAGATTGTATTAATCGTTTTGTACGCATTGTATCACACTAATTTTGTTCAATAAAGAGTATTCATTCATTCAAAATTAATATGTTTTTCTTCTCAAATTTCGTATAACCACAATCAATAACATAAAGAGGGTAATTCGTCATTGTCATGTGAAAATAGTGTTTTATTAAATAACAGTTTTCGATTGGCTTATGTAAATTTTTCATATTTTTTGTAGCACTACCTACAAGCACTCTTTCGTATTAAAATCACTATATTTCACTGGCCAACTTCTTGGTAACAGCCATTAAAAAAAACTCTGCGCCTGCGCGATAATGACAATACCTCAAACACACATGTCTACGGTTACCATAATTACCAATAACATGTCAAGCAGAAATAATTTAATTTGTTTCTCTGAATGAGTGATAATGTAGGAACGCGCTATGCGAGGACATGGATGACGTAACGTCAGTTGTATGAAAGGAAAAAGGGAAGATCTTCCACCAGGCGGGGTGCCTGGTGACCAGATGTTCTGGTCCAACTATGGATGTTTGGAACTTGTGTACGAAGTCCCAGGAAAATTTCGATAGCGCGTTCTACGCCGATGTGAGTAGGTACTGTAACGTATAGTGGCGCGCGTGGTGCATCGCCATAATAATAATTAATAATCGACGAAAATTTAAAAAAATAACATGGACGAAAGTTTAATACCATCTGAAATAAATGAGATAGCTATGGAGACGAGTAATCAGGACCTCGCACTGTTTTGTCGATTCAACAGCAGTCATGGCGTCTGTTGAATGCTCCGTAATGGTTTATATTTTCTGTTAATTAGTTCATGGTGCTACAGTCTGTCCTCTAATGCCGGCTAGCAGGCTTCTAGGACAGTGCGCAGATGAAGTAATAGAAGAATTTGTTGTTAAATAATCTATTTTAAGGAAAAGAACACAAATAGTAACACAGAAAATAGGTAGTAAGAAATAAAAGTGAACGGGAGACGTCCGTTCGAAACAAAATACAGAGAAAAAGTGAAAGTACAAATAAAACAATGAAATTAATGGAATAATGAAATTTAGAAATGGAATTGGAACATGATTTGAATTTAAATGAAGAAATGAAGATGCCAATACGAAATGAGATGAGATAAACGCTAACGATGAGGTTGAATTTGATGACAAGGAGATTGATATGGACGATGAAGTCGACATCGTTACAATGGTCGTAGAAAAAGTATTGTATGCAACACACGTAATGGCGATTTTAACACTCGAACGGTCTTATATGAAACTCAACTACGTTTTGTTTTTAAAAAGCTTCTCGTGTTAAAATAGCTATCATTACATGGCCGTGCATAAACTACTATTGTTTATGTGTAGAGAAAAGGAAGGAGATTATAGTTAGCCATTTTTTGCCCCCGATTCTTTGAGGTTCTATATATATCTCAATGACTAGACAATGACCTACGGAGCCGAAACGTGGACACTGACGGTGCGACTGGTTCACAAATTGAAAGTCGCTCAGCGTGCTATGGAAAGAGCTATGCTCGGAGTATCTCTGCTGGATCGAATCCGAAATGAGGAGATCCGGCATAGAACAAAAGTTATCGACATAGCTCATAAGATTAGCAAGCTGAAGTGGCAGTGGGCCGGTCACGTCTGTCGCAGAACCGACCACCGCTGGGGTAGACGAGTTCTGGAGTGGAGACCGCGTTTGGGCAAACGTAGTGTGGGACGCCCCCCTGCTAGATGGAGCGACGATATGCGCAAGGTGGCTGGCAGCGACTGGATGAGAAGAGCCGAAGATCGGGCTCAAT
The DNA here is from genome assembly GCA_947369225.1 of Hofmannophila pseudospretella. NCBI lineage: Eukaryota > Metazoa > Arthropoda > Insecta > Lepidoptera > Oecophoridae > Hofmannophila > Hofmannophila pseudospretella. The sequence continues at coordinate 1,050,531 of OX376321.1, read as the reverse complement.
GGCGCGCCCTGGGAGAGGCCTATGTCCAGCAGTGGACTAGAATAGGCTGCTGCTGATGACTAGACTAGACCAACCAGCGAAGATGTTCCCACACATAAAATTTCCGACACAGCCTCCCTGTACCTCTTCCATATCTTTTACGCGAAAAATTTAATTTAATTTTAAATAATTACTCGTGTATAGTAAAATAATAGTGTATGAAAAAACACTTTTCATAACACTTTTCAAGGTCTGAGACATTGTTGATATGAAGCGGACATAGACAAAAATAGGTTTTTATATTTCTAGTATGTGTTCAAATATCAGAACATGTTCTGTCCTAATTGATTCATTCATCATCTTACAAAATTCCCAGGTTTTTTATTTAAATAACTAGTTGAGTTAATATATAATAAGACCATTATCAGTCTAATCATAGAACTGTGGTAATATTTGAAATTCCTCACGAACGTCGTAAAATGTAAAATGCCAAAAACTCATAATCCTACAATTGAACTTTCATCATCATCATCAGCCTATTAATGTCCCCACTGTTGGGAGCATAGGCCTCCCCATGTACAAGGGGGTACCGGCCATGATCCACCGAGCGGGCCCAGTGCTGATTGGTGGATTTCATACCTATAACGGTGTTGTGAGGCCCTATGTTTACCCCAACACTTTCTGTGGGTGTCGTACGAGGCGATTAAGAGTCGAAGAAGGAGGACTAAATAGTGGATACTATTTTACACCTAGACTAGACGGCAGTATTACACTCGCCACCTATCACGTTTGTCCACCAAATCTTACGGCGATAATTGAGACCTACCTGTGATTGAAGGTGGTTCCTCTGTCTACCCCGTCGGGGTGTATGGACGTGAGAGTTCATTGTATGTTTCAATTTTCCGATCTAAATATTTTTCAATCTGTTCATGTTGCGATCTTGATATATTTTTTATTGGCTACCAAACCCGCATTTGACCTCGATCTCGCCTGATGGTAAGCGACGATGAGGTCGACGTAATGATCCAGTAAATGCCTATTCACTCTGACCCTGAATATCCCAAAGATGTAGGTTTCGGGAAATACAGACGTAAGAGATATTTGATCTGGAAATTTTATGACTGACATTTTTTGAAGAATCGTCTTTTGGTCCATTCCAAGGAAATTTTCAGTTTTAGTGCTCATTCTGACTGGTACGAAGGTATGTATGATACGGACTCACCTATACTTATGTACAAAATATTGTTGAAACGTCGATGACATAAGTTTCTACGTGTATTTAACTTAAAAATGCACACAAAAAATTGTAAATTTTTCCATCCGTGACAGAGTTCAGAACAATAGTTGGACTCTATTAATTTTCGCACATCGCAGCTAATCACTATCTCAACTTGAACTTGGGAAAACCAGTGATAATCTAAGTATATCCAGCTATACTATTAATACGTTTTGAACGTCTGTTCGTTCTAGCATCCGGGTTTACGTGAATCTCCCTAGTAATAACAGTTTCTTTCCATGTACGGGTGAGAATATCCCTACTGCCACAGTCAAGCGTGTTAGATAGTACGAGATAGATAGATTAATACTTTCACACAAGAAATTTACATAGGAAAGGAAACATAGAATAAGTGTACAAAGGCGGCCTTATCGCTCAGAGCGAACTCTTCCAGACAACCTAGGCGATAGAAGAATTATTAGTAGGTGTTTTTAATTACCACTAAACCCGCATTTGACCTCGATCTCACCTGATGGTAAGCGACGATGAGGTCGACGATGGAGCATGCGGGTCCAGTAAATGAATTTTCACTCTGGCCTTGAAGATCCCAAGGTTGTAGGTTTCGGGAAATACAGACGCCGGCAGGCTGTTCCATTCCTTAGCCGTTAGGTTACCGGCAGAATAGTGCAGAAAAGTGAAATATGAAATGTTTATTAGTTTATATACTTTTAATACATAAACCTCGGTCCAAATACCAAAATACTATGGCCCTAGCCAAAAAACAATACGTACAATAAGTACATAATAATTTGTACGAGGTGATTACCCCGAGTAACTTGCTGGTGGTAGGCCCCCTTCAGGGTCCGCCTGCTAGCGACCACCTTCTATGTAAAGTCTGTCGTCAAATATCTTCGCTTCGGCGTTGATGTGTTCCGGCAGTGTTTATAGAAGAACCAGTACTTACTAAGCCCGTGTACTTTTCTTCGGCCTCATCGTCACTTACCACCAAGTGAGATAAAGGTCAAACGCGGTTTTAGTCGTAAGTAAAATAAAATATGCGGAAAGAAACCTTCCAAGCACATAAACAAAATTAAGTGACGCATATACGAAGCCGCGGCAAAATGTAGTCATTAAATAACTAACATCAATTAGATCCTTCATTATTGTGACATTTGACACGTTTGTACACGTCAATGGTTGTGAAGGGAGCTTGGGAAAAATACCAGGTGGCGTTTTAAAATGAATAGTAAAGTAATAAAAGTTTTCTACCAGCTGCAACAAAATAGAAGACCTCACAAAAGGTGAAAACTGAGAGGAAGAAATTTGGCCTCAATAGGCTCCAAAATGGGAGACTAAATATTATTTTGAGTCAACCCTTATCTGATAATATGCAACTCTTACTGTTGTTTGCTAAGTTGGCTCTCAAAGTGAGGGCTGACTCTAATAATACTTGAGCTTCCGTTGCCTTCCCTTAGTGACCCTAACGAGGCTTACATGGTCACCTTGTCGTGTACCAAATCCTCTAAACTGAGATTTTTTTTTAAAGTAATAAATATAAGTAAGTAAATAAGTAATTTAAAGGTTTTTTTTAATAAAAGAGGGTAGAGGGGAAAGTTTAGAATAAAAATTTTGAAATTCACGTTACGAGTAGCTTTATAGAGCTCTACTTGTTGAAAACTGTTGCTACTCGATAGAGGACTTATACATTATTGTTTGCTTAGTATGTGGCATACCTAACATTGCATAATGGACTTAAATTTAAATTTTTACTTTAACATAATTTATTAGTTAACATCATTAGATACTTAGTTTGACATTTGTAATTATTAAATTTTTAATTAGTCTTAAGTTTAATTCGCACACAATGTATATTGTTTTATGAATAAATTAATTGAATTGAATTGAAACCGCATCTGCCAGTTGGCGCATGCACTGTGACCCGATTCTACTAATAAACGTAATCTTTTATAAACTAAATTGCAGCGACTTGAAGTTTGTCGTTACCTATATGAACCGTTCGATTTGAGGGTGGTTATTATTAAACTTACCATATCTGTGGATGGGACACCCTAGTCAATACTTGGATTTCCCCGTTTGGAAACCAATCTCTTTGTTCAATACATTTCATCTCAGAATTGACAGCAATTAAACAGCAGTTATGACAAAAAGTTTGACATGTCTTCAAACAGCTTAAAGTGACAGAGAGGTAGAGTTGTACGGAATATATCGATAGTTTATTTACACATATGATGCTCATTTACATTGGATTTCATATAGGAGTTTCGGTATTCCATTCAATTCATTTCGGAGAGTGCGCATCGGAATTGCACGACCTAATTCCAGCATCTCCATTCCACCTTCGGACTACCAGACGCGGGGAGGGGTTCCATCCTTATGTTGTTGATATCCCATCTGCTCGTACGAAGCGATTTGCTTCTTCGTTCATTATGCGAACGGCTAAGGAATGGAACAGCCTGCCGGCGTCTGCATTTCCCGAAACCTACAACCTTGGGATCTTCCAGGCCAGAGTGAATAGGCATTTACTGGACCCGCATGCTCCATCGTCGACCTCATCGTCGCTTACCATCAGGCGAGATCGAGGTCAAATGCGGGTTTAGAAGTAAATAAAAAAAAATTTAAAAAAAAATAATATTTTTTTTCACCGGCATTTTTTTTCCATTCTTGCTCTAAGGTGTACTTTACTAGCTGTTGCCCGTCTCTCGTGTAGACTTTTTTTACTCAGAAACCTTCCCGGGCGTGCGCACAGCAACGTACCAAAGTTTCATAGCAATCGGATGAATGGTATAGGAACGCATAGGGGACCAACAAAGAAACATTCATTTTTGGATATAAATTTATTATTATCCATAACTGAATAAATTTGTTTCAAAGACGTTTTGATTTTCGAAAAAAATAATATGATTCTATATATTTACATTTTATACAGATCTGCAGATCGATTTGTTTGAAGAGTTAAAAAACAGTGTTTGTGTAAAATCAAAACTTGTTTAGTTAAGAATACTGAGCACCAGGTTTAGTAAAAACCATTATGTAGATTATTGATTTTATTTTTATTTATTTAAAAAACCAACAGCTATATTAAAACAAATTATCCAAACTTAAGTAACTTGACATACCTATCAGTACAAGTAATCAGGTAAAACCTGAATGATCTTACAGAGTTGGATTGAATAATCGATAATAAATAAATTGTATACAGGCTGGAAAGTTTCAGCGGGGCACCCAGGGCGGCTACCAGATCCGTTGGAGCTACGAGAAATAGGTTGTAGGAGGCCTTTCCTTTCCTTTGGAGCTATTTAAAACCGCAGATATTTTCCTCGCTGACTGTACCTTTTTTCAAAAATCTGTGCACGCAGTTTTAAATAGCTCCAAAGTTAGGGAAGGTCTCCTAAGACCACTTTCTCGTAGCTCCAACGGATCTGGTAGCTGCCCTGTGTGCCCCGCCGAAACTTTCCACCCTGTATAGGAGATGAACATTTAAAAGGCCGTGCTTTTCCCTACAAGAGGTTAGATTGTGCTTTTTCCCACACATGACATCGTTTAAATCAAAGTATGTAGATGTCAGTTCATACAGTTTTCACCAAAAATTTCTTCAAATAGAATCGAATCGAATCCAAAAATACGAAGACCTTCTAAGTGGAAATTACTATACAGTTTTCCGATCAAAGTGTCACAGATTTCAGATACAGACAAAATTGTCATTTTGGAACTAAATATCTAGTAATATAAATGCCTTATAAAACAAAGTGTATCTGTTGCAACCCGAATGTATAATTCGCAGTTTTACAAAACGGCGCCGTTATGTATTACGGCTGATCGACGTTCAGCCGGATTGACAATGTGTTACTTTTTACAATATGGCTGCCCACGTTTAGTCGGAATGTAAAATGGCTATATTACAGCCGTGTTGTATAATTAGCCTATGATTTCCGATGAAACGCGGTATTTCGTAGTGAAATGCGTGATTTCCGGTAATTCACGCTGATATACAAGGTGTCTGAGGATATGCATTAACTTCGCCAAACACTTCTGTAGCTTTCACATAATATATTTGACAATGGAAGTGATCCTCATTACCGCTTCTTTTTCGAGATACTTGCTATTTTATTTAAATGAGTTTTACAATGAGTAAGGGTCTTTATTTATGCCCGTAAGAAAACCTGAAACAAAACAATAACAAACTATTTGCCTTTCGTTTGCAGATACCTACATTACTTTTAATAATTCTTCTAAGTTGTATTTCTCATTGCTGAGGGTCGTGATCATTCTAGGAATTAATCACATAGAACGACTCTTGTGGCAGATTTATTGAGGTGGGTTGCCATTGTCTTCCCCATTTCACACACTGGTTATCTCAGTGTGCAGGTTTCCTCACGATGTTTTCCTTCACCGTCAGAGCAGTCGGTAAATGTACGTAAGTCTCTCGAAAAACTCATTTGCACATGGCATTGCCTGGTTTCGAACTCGGAACCCGACGTCAACGTGCTAGCCACGACGCCACCGACGCTTTAATAATACTCTAAAACAACTCGCTCTAAAAAACTTTTAATAATATCGATAATTATTTCGATTTTAAGGTATCGATACGTCAACTATCGATATTTTAACAACACTGAACTTATTAACCTTTGATTTCTGCCGCTGTCGAGCGAAATCTACTTAGCAAATATTTTTCATCTTCCAATTACCAATTGTTTTATAATACCCATGGTAAACAAACCGATGCTTTAAAAAAACATTACTCGTATATGTAAAATCTATTAAACAACGCTACCTATTGTTTTACCGATGGTCGGGATTTGTTTTAAACTTTAAGAGCGGGAAAACTGTGGCTACGCTGGTGCTACGGCGTAGAAGGTAGCGTAAAGGGATAGTTTACTAGAATGTAGTTCTGTAGTTGTTTTTTTGATACTGAACACCCCCCTTCCGGCTCTATAGGGGGTTTTTGGTACACCCAGTATAACGATAGATCTCAACTATAGGTACATCATTTATTCATCAGCTTATTAATGTCCCCACTATTGGGGGCACAGGCCCCTTGCACAAGGGGGTACGAGCCATGATCCACCGAGCGGGCCCAGTGCTGATTGGTGGCTTTCACGCCTTCGGTAACTTTTAATTTCCTCAAACACACAGGTTTCCTGTGTTCTGAGGTTTCTGAGGATATGCATTAACTTCGCCAAACACTTCTGTAGCTTTTACATAATATATTTGAAAATGTGATTCTCATAAACGCTTCGTTTTCGAGATACTTGCTATTTTATTTAATTGAGTTTTACAATGAGTAAGGGTCTTTATTTATGGCCGTAAGAAAACCTGAAACAAAATAATAAACTATTTTCCTTTCGTTTGCAGATGCCTACATACGTACATTACCTTTAATAATTCTTCTTCTAAGTCGTATTCCTCATTGCTGAGGGTCGTGCTCATTCTAAGGAATTAATCACATAGAACGACTCTCGTGGTGGTCACACACTGGTTATCTCAGTGTGCAGGTTTCCTCACGATGTTTTCTTTCACCGTTAGAGCAGTCGGTAAATGTGCTTAAGTCTTCGAAAAAATCCAAAAATCTCATGGCTTTGCATGGTTTCGAACCCGGACCTCCCGCATTGAAGTCCGGCGTCCTAGCCACTAGGCCACCGACGCCCTTTTATATACTTACATAGATTTTCATGTACTCGTAAAGTCGGTCTTTTATTTTACCAATAAAGAAATATATATAAAAAAAGATTATTTTATGCTGAGGCAGGTTTTGAGTAAGAATGATCAACTATGTAAATTATACATAGTTACTATAACTATTGTTGGTTGGATCTACGACAAAAAAACCATAAAATCCCAAACAATGACCATAACAACCATGTTTCAAACATAATTTGAATATAATGTCCAACTAGCTAATATGTAAGGGAGACGTAATTCCATACAAGAAATTTACGACGAATGAAGAACACAACCTTTGTGTAGAAGACTTCTTTTTTTCAGACTTCAGCCCAATATAGGACTATGAAAATTAAAAAAATTAAAAAACGTGTATTTGCCCTCAATACAATACAAATATAAAACAATAAAATTAAAGCATGAAGACAAATGGGTCCATGACTCAGCATAATGGCTGACGACGGGGTGTCTTCAGCCGCTGGTATTCTACCATGTCCCGACATAACACAATAGTGAAACACACAAAATAACAAAATTAACAAAAACACAATAAACACACATTTTTTTTATATGGGGTCACCAGCGTCCCAGAATTTCTATTTCTTAAGAAGTTCAGAATTTCAATTATATTTCTTAGTATAGTCTACCACAGGTCAACCTACCCAAAACGTTAAAATTTGAGAATCTGAAATGTATCATACTGCGCAGGCATTAGGTTTAGATTTAATCGAAGGTTTTTGACAGATGATATACTATAGGTTGTGGTATAAAAAATAAGCAACTCGAAATATACAAGAGATTTAAAACTGTATACAGGAAACAAAATGTATGAGGAATTCGCATTATCTCAAAATGACAACTGAGTGACTTACAATATGACTCTTCCGTATGGTCTTCAAATGGTCCTATGACACTTCAGTTCTGATAAACGTCACGATTGCTGATTGGTCAACGAGCAATACGTCACCGCGTGGTTTGTCAATCTACGCTGACGTTTACTTTTCCCACCAATCGCAAATCACCAATTATGTAAGCAACAAATTGAACGCCATAGCTAGCTATAGCGAGGTATTTCAGCTCCTACCCACAGACATTAAAAATTAAAATATCTCGCCAATCAATTCACCCGACCAACAGAAACATCCTTGCACTTTATAATAATAGAATTGTGATTTTCAGAGTACCAACTCTGCCCTCGCATTGTTTGGTAGGCGACTTTTTTAACGCTCCCTTATCACTCCATACATAATATTAACTCGATGATAATTTAAGAAGAATGCAAACATTTTGTCTCATTATTCTGCTATTTACATAGTGACTAGATATTATACTCATGCGCAGTTTTGGATTTACCATTGTCGTCACCTGAAAAAGTAACCATGATTGACACGCGAAAAACGCCCCATGGTGAGATTAAGGCATTGCGGCGATCTTGTAACTGACTTTTTGGCATGCAGATATAAATCTTACGGACATCTGAGTAAATAAAGTTTCACCTCCTTCCTCTCTCTCTCTTAACTCTTGTGAAAAAAGAGTGTGAGAGGGAGAGAATGGTAACCTACCATATAAACTGAGTCTGGGACAGTTACAGCTCCAAATTGAACCCTGAAGACAGAAATAACCTACGTTCAAAAAATCTGAACTATGACTCATCATCTCTCTCTTAATGTACCTATTGTTGGGGCACAGGCCTCCCATTGCACAAGGGGGTAGGGGCCATGATTCACCGAGCGGGCCCAGTGCTGATTGGATTTCACACGCCTGCGGAAACTTTTAATTTTCTCAGACATGCAGGTTTCCTCACGATGTTTTCCTTCACGCACCGTTAGAGCAGTCGGTAAATTTACATAAGTCTTCGAAAAAATCGGAACAACTCATTGGTACATCGAGATACTGTACCGCTAGTGGGTCAAAATAGTGGGATCACGAGTCGTAACCCGCTTATAGAGGACTATCATTGATCTCCCACTTGTGTAAGTGGTAGTTAAATGGGCAATGGGTATTTAGGGTTCCTAGTAACATGCCTGGGTCCCCTCTTTTAAGATTGAGCAGCGAGAGGTAGTGGCAGGCACAGCTTCCCGAGACTTATTCAAGATTTTGTGATGAAACAAACTAAACGTTTCTACTTATCTCATGATAGGTGCCGGGAATAACCCCTACGGCACTTTGACCCTTGAGGATCTTTTGTACCTTCTCCATTTCACACACTGCTCATCTCAGTGTGCAGGTTTTCTCACGATGTTTTCCTTCACCTTTAGAGCAGTCGGTAAATGTACGTAAGTCTTAGAAAAAATCCGAAAAACTCATTGGTACATGGCATTGCATGGTTTCGAAACTGGACCTCATGGCAGTCCGACGTCCTAGCCACTAGACCACCGACGCTCACTATGACTCAATTACCAACGAATTAAAGTATACCAAACCATTGCAATCTATACCGTATAACCATCACGTTTATAGTGTATATAAATTTGTCTTAAATAATTATACAAGTGACAAGTTTATACAACCTATTGACATTCAAAGTCCAAATAATTATTAGAAATATTACTTTGTTGCATGCAAGTCACGGTAGCAAGAAATAATAAATTATCCTTATAAATTTATTAATTTGCGTAAAAAATTAAAAACTAAGACCTGTTCTGATGATGTTTATTCATCATTGTGTTCACCATTGTAAAAGGTAAACTCAACTTTTAAAAGGTTACCCTTGTAACGATGTCGACTTCATCGTCCATAACAACCTCCTTGCCATCAATTTCAACCTCATCGTTAGCGTTTATCCCACCTCACTTCGTGTTGGCATCTTCATTTCTTCATCTATATTTTCAAAATTCAAATCATATTCCCATTCCATTTCTAAATTCCATTATTCCATTAATTTCATTGTCTTCACTATTCTCTCTGTATCTTTGTCCTGAACGGACGTACGTCCGTTTTATAAAATTGCCTCCTACAACTACCTATTTTCTACTATTGTGTTGTTCTGTTCCTGATAATTATAATATCTACTGTTGCCAAGTTTCTTCTATTACTTCATCTGCACACTGTCCTAGAACCCTGCTAGCCGGCACCTAGAGGGCAGATTGTAGCACTCAAACCTATTTCAGCCGCAAAGCAGCAATGGTTCCATTTAGAGCTGGGTTTCGGTTTAAAGGGTAAGAGAGCCAGCGTATTTACCGGCACATGAGGCACTTTATCTGTCTTCAAGGTTAGCAACGCATCGAATACCCTCTTATATTATAGTGAGGTGAGATGTCTATGGGCGATGGTGACCACTTACCATGAGTTGGTCCGTTTGCTCTCCTTATACAATAAAAAAAACCTATTATTAGACTTTCTGAATGGTATACCAATCAGAAAGTCTTCTTTAACACTAGATAACATACAAGCCAGACAAATACCTTATGCTTATCTTATCTTATGATAGGAGGCCGGGAATAACCCCAGCGGCACTTCGACCCTAGAGGATCTTTTGTGCCTACCTCATTTTACACACTGGTCATATCAGTGTGCAGATTTCCTGGCGATGTTTTCCTTCACCGTTAGAGCACTCGGTAAATGTACGTAAGTCTTCGAAAAATACGAAAAACTCATTGGTACTGCACAGTTTCGAACACGGACCTCCCGCATGGGTTATCCGGTGTCCTAGCTACTGTGCCACCGACGCTCTACCTTATGCTAACATAAGCCGAAAATTTATCCTGACGTAAAACAATGATGATGAATGAGGAGCTCGTAGCCTAGTTGCGAGCACGGTCCGAAAGTGATCGTGCAGGTTAAGCAACATTGGGCGCGGTCGGTATCTGGATGGGTGATCTTTAGAAATAGAAATGTCATTTATTTGTAAATATGTGTAATGCAGATGTTACATTGTGTTTCAGTATCACCATATTCTGCCCGAAAGCGTACAAATTTTTGTTCAATTAATAAATCAATCATAGTGGAAGCTAGTGGCATATTTCCATGTCAGAGGCCTGCGGGCGGCCTGAACAATTCTGACAATAGGTTGGCCACTAACCATACGACTATTGAAGAAGTACAGTACCGATAGGCATAAACATGAGTGGCTAACCCTAAACGGGTTAGAACACTCTAAGAAATTCATTGGGGACAAAGTCACAGGCTGGAATAACAAGATCTGGGGGCTGAATAGACGTCAAGTGCGTCTACTGGTCGGTGCCTTCACCGGTCACTTTAGCACCAATGCCCACCTACACAAGAGAAGCTGGCTGACAGCACAACTTGCAGAGCCTGTGGTGAACAACTGGAGACCGTTTCACATCTCCTATGTGAATGTAACGCTTTCGCGGCAAAAAAGGATGGGTCTGCTAGGCTGTGCCTATCCAGACCCAAGGGAATTCAAAACCCTCCCACTAAGACGCATAGTCTTGCTCATGCATGACATATTCGGTGAAGTGGTCAAGGGATAGGTACAAGGGGTTGAACACAAAAGATCCCAATGGGTCGAAGTGTCGCTGGGATCCCCGCCCCCCATCCAAAGATAAGATAACCATAAGACAAGCAACAATGATGTGACTAATGGTTTACTACCAAATAATTGACACAACAATGCGCAAATCCTGTTAATTTCGTTAAAACTTAAGTAATTCTTATTAGCTTATTTCTCGGAAACCAGCTCCAGTCGCATAGCTTTTGTCTCTAATGACGTCAATGGGCGTGTAAATTAGTTTTTGTATAATATTTTAAAGAAACAAGTTTTGAGATAGCGGCTTGGAATATTAATGGAAGGTGTCGCTGTTAGAGTGGGCAAAAAACGTATCTTTTGAATACATTTCAGGGAAAGGAAGTAGCTTAGCTACTTTTGAATACATATCAAAAGTAGGTAAGCTGCTTTCTTTCCTATAAGAAACTTTTTACGACTCGGATTTTAACACTTTCATGTCGTATTCGTGCAATATTTTAATGAAATTATTAATTTATTACCATCAGGTCAAGCGTTGTACTGACGCCAATTCCAAAATGTATCACAATTTATTTTATTAAAAGATTTATTCACTTGAAGATGTATTTTTATATTGACAATAGTAAACAGCATGAATGAACTAACTAATAGTTTTCATTATTATGTATGTACCTATTTATTGTTTACTTTCTATTATATGTTTATTTATTATATATTTATTTATATTATGTATATCTATGCATTTAACTATTTTATTTTACTTTTATTTTACTAAATTTACTGTATATTAAGTAATAGTAACCTTTTTCATATCTTCACACTACACTGTCGCTAATCTCTTTAATGTCCAATTAACTTCAGAGGTTTACTGAAAGAGATCGCTTTAAGCGATAAGGCCGCCTTTGTACATATCGTGCTATTATTCCTGTAGTTTTTACTTTTCCTGATTTTGTGTACAATAAAGTGTTTCTATCTATCTATCTATCTATCTAAATATCCCTGGGCCCCGGGAGCGCACCGCGTCTTCAAGGACCTCGCAAAGCGCCGGTCGACGCGTCAAAAGACCCAAGATCTGGCTCCTATTTGGCCCAGCGGATTAGCTTAGCTATCCAACGGGGGAACGCAGCCAGTATCTTGGGTACACTGCCGGAAGTGGGGGACTTAACCCAAATTTTTTATCTTTAGCTTTCTTAGCCTTAGTTAAGTTTTAGCTTTAGTATTATTTTAGTTGATTCCAGATTATATGACTATTCTAAATAGTAACGATATTCGGTTCGTTACCAGTGTTACTACCAGTTTCAAATGAGTATTGTTAGATTTAGCTGGTAGTAACAAGGGAAATAAAATGATTCCGTCTTACAACTGGAGTTATTAGTAGTGACACGGGTCTAAAAAAACCCGTGTTACTACGACTGGTAGTAACACGGGTAACGAGCCTTCGTTAAAAATTCAATATTCCTTTAAAATATACAACAAGTACGACATGTGAATGAATGTGACAGTGTTAAACGATTTGTACTATTTATTTAGTTCATACATTTAATTATGATTAAATTTCAATTTTTAATATTTGTATGAAAACCTTCAAGTGTATAAAGTAAGTAAAGTAAAATACACTTTATTGCACAAATAGAAAACAACAGACAATAGATCATTTAATAAAATAAATATTTTAATTAAAAAAACAGAGGTCTTTAAAATATACCACAAATACATAAATGTGTTAAATTATTTGTATGGAACCCGAGTCGTAACATTGAACCCTAATTTCTTAGGTACGTAAGTGTCATGTATAAAAATCACTTAAGTTAAGTAATTAGGGGAACATTTTCCTGAAGCAGAAATTATGTCTGGCTTAAGAAAACAGTCCCGATTTTTTTTTAAAGCCAATTTTTTGGAAAAGCCAATAGTTAAAAAACCATGACATATATAGGTAATTTTAGTAATTCTACCTAGTGTGTGAGAGGAGACAAGGTGCTGTTAGATTTTGACCTTTTTTGTCATGATAATAGGTAGGTACTTATGCTAAGATTGACATAGTCTAGAGATCTACGTGTGGTTAACAATGCCTGAAAAACAATGACCTACTCATTTAAAAGAAAATAATGTTTGTACAATATTTACTTACTCCGCTGGCGCAGCGACCCGAAGTGGATCTTGGCCTCCGATACCAAAGAGCTCCATCGCTCCCTCTCCTGCGCAGTCTCGAGCCAGTCAGGCGCCCGGAGCTCACGCAGATCCATCCTGAGGAACCAAGTCGCAATAAGTTTTTTGTTAATATGATTCCTTAACATTCGGATGTGTCAAATAAGTTATAGCGAGTACCAAAGTGCCTGATGTGTTGAGTTGATTGTTTATTATTTTACATAAGTATCGACATGTTTTATCGTTCTAGGCATCCCGTTTGCTCATCAGCTCTTATTGCTACAGTCTGCCCTCTAGGTGCCGGCTAGCAGGGTTCTAGGACAGTGTGCAGATGAAGTAATAGAAGAACTTGGTAATAGTAGATATTATATTTATCAGGAACAGAACAACACAATAGTCGAAAATAGGTAGTTGTAGGAGACAATTTTACAAGACGGCCGTACGTCCGTTCAGGACAAAGATACAGAGAGAATAGTGAAGACAATGAAATTTAGAAATGGAATGGGAATATGATTTGAATTTTGAAAATATAGATGAAGAAACGATGCCAACACGATATGAGGTGAGACGCTAACGATGAGGTTGAAATTGATGGCAAGGAGGTTGATATGGACGATGAAGTCAACATCGTTACATTATTATGCTCGTATCTCACCATCTGGTGATGTTGAGGGCTGAACCACAGAATACTAAATAGTACTACGTACAGAAGCGACACTCTCCGCCCCCACCTGATTCAAGTTTCCCGCAGATTGTGAGTACGACCAGTAGTACACTGTCTCTGAGTGTCACCGCGTGTATTCACATTCAAACTAAATAAAGTACTTGGGTAAGTAGATACTTGATTAAAGACATGAATCGTAATTAATTTTGTTATGCCTACAATACAAGTAAGAGACAAACTAAAAGCTAGCTTTATTGCTATCATAAAAATGTCAGGCGCTTGGTATGATCTGTCGTAAGAGTCGGCTCTGAGTGATCGTACTCATAATTTGCGGGGAACTTGAATTGATATTGTGAGTACGATCAGTAGTACGCTGTCTCTGAGTGTCACCGCGTGCATTCGCGTTTTGTTTTCATTTTATTTACGCAATTATTATTATAATGGGTCACTATTGTTTGGTTGTAATTTGTTTTTAAACACAAGCAACCTACCCTAAATACCATAATTGTAAAATAAAAACAAAACAGAATTTTATTTGAATTTTTATTGTAATAAATAATAATAATTGGTCTAAACAAGACTTAAATATACATAGATATACATATAGTATCTGTATCGATTTTGTCTTTTCCACTGATATGCTGAATATTGGTAGAAAATTGTGAAATATGCTGAAGTTTTCCTTGTTGCCTTGGAGATGCTTTATCGTTTTTTTTGCTGTAATGAAGATGTTAGTGCTTTGTGATCTGTTTGTTCTCTATTTCTTGTTATCTGTTGTTTTCTATTTGTGTAGTAAAGTGTATTTTACTTACTTACTTACTTACAAGTCTCGTCAGCCCGACGACATTTTTTTCACAATATTGATTTGAAACATGTAGATATATGCAAAGTCTTAAGTTTGACACCCCCTGACTATGAAAAATAATATTATTTTAAGTATTAAGTGACAAAACCCTACTGAATAACATAATTTGACTATTGGAGTATCTAATAAAATCAAAATATTAGATAAATTATGATATTTGTATAAACCATTTATGATATGCTCTTGTTCTACCATTTTCCATAGTGCGGCGGCGGTGGCGGCCCTAGCGTATTTCTCTCTCAAACACACAGTTGTGCCAGTAATGTTATTATAATCGCTGCGTTGTATTGAATGTCGCCCGTGGCTAATGCAAGTTTAATTTTAGACTGTGGTAAATAAATGTACTTAGGTAAGTAGATACTTGATTAAAGACATGAACCGTAATTAATTTTAATATGCCTACAATATAAGTAAGAGACAAAGTGAAAGCTAGCTTAATTGCTATCATAAAAATGTCAGGCGCTTGGTATGATCTATCGTAAGAGGCGGCAATATATGGCCTATTCCACTCTAATGCACTGCACAAATCCATTAACGGATTTGTTTCCACTTTTTATTCCACATTATATTTCCAGTTCAATAGAAAGACACATTAACATTATTACCGTGGTGGAATCTTTCTGTTAAGCAAGTTGCAGTCCTATAAATTAAAAAAACAAAGCTTTCGACTTTAAACAGAAGCAACGACGTGTAGCATCTCCCCTTCTTCTACAATTTTACTAAATACACAAGAAAACTAAAGCCACTCACTCAATTATTTGACCTTAAGTTCCTACGGAACAATAAGCAAAAAGGAATTACACGTGAAAAATGTATAATTCGTCAGTATTGTCGTAGACACTGCCGTTATTTGGATGCTTGGAACGTTTTAAAATGTCCGCGAGTCAGGGCAGGACATATAATACTAAAAATCTATCAAATCAAATGAAATCAAAATGATTTATTGTAAGTACGTTTTAGTACATTTTTACGTCATATTTTTTTTACTTTACCACCGCTTCGTAAGGTGCTATAGCTGAAAGAAAAGAAGCGGCGCAAGACACTTTCAGCAGCACATCTTTTGAAATAATTAAATGAAACTTGTTCTTAATGTAAACATACCTATCAACGATCCACCATAGTTTAATTCACTTGCAATTCACTTTTATCGTGTCCTAAACTACATTATACGATGCAATATTAATAAAAACATGGATAATTCATTAAAGTATAATATTCAATTTTTGTCTCATCAAAACTCTACATTGACTGTGGTAGTCAGTGATGTTCACTTTTATTTATAAAAATACATTAATTAATACATGAAGATATATTCTTTTGTATTTCACACTCATTTCGAACTGAACCCAATCGAACGGATTTTTTTAACTAAACTATTTTAACTAATAGATTAAAACAATTAACACGTACATTAATTAATAAGATATATTTTTTAATTATATTACCCTTTAATAGTAAATTCATCAAACAACGTGGTTTGTTTATCTTATTAAGAAGTTCAATTGACTTTTATATTACTACATTTCATGTTGCTAATTTGGCGGTAGTGGGGCCTGATTGTTGTTTTTTTATTAAGGCAAAGGGAACTGAGCCCATACAGCCATGTCTGATGTAAACAACTCTTTCAAGTCTTCATTAAAATGCTGGTGTGACTATCTAGGAGAATCTTCCACGCTTCTGCATTATCCGAACCAAAGAAGAAGCGTCCCGGACGCGGTATGGCTCATCAAAAACCAGCCAAGTACGGATCGGGCTGCAGCGTCTTATTTGATGTTATTTTACTATCCCACACATTAATCACATTTTATAGACGTTCTTCGGGTAAAAAACACTATTCTTACTTGAAAAGCACTACTGTAAAACAATTTACAAGACAACGAAAAAAAGCTGGTGTGGACGCGAAAAAACCGCGAAAGAAACTCCTAGTGGGGCCTGAATACAAAGATGTTTAACGTCAACACTCGTGATGTTTTAAGGATTTGGGGTAAGCGTCACAGTTCTCCAATTATGAGCCAAAATTAAAAGTAATTGTATGATATCATGCTTACTCACCTGAACAATAGAACAATGGTCTGGTTTCAGTTACAGTAACCTAAGGATTACGAAATAGTATTGGTGTATGTGTACCTATGTAATTTTATTCATCATTCTTAACTCGGGGCATACGTAAATAACATTATAAAAGGGCATTGCAATAGGATCTTATCTTATGATAGGGGGCCGGAAATAACCCAGCGGCACTTCGACCCTTGAGGATATTTTGTGCCTACCCCATTTTACACTGGACATCTCAATGTGCATGTTTTCTCACGATCTTTTTTTTTAATTTTATTTTTTATTTACTTCTAAACCCGCATTTGACCTCGATCTCGCCTGATGGTAAGCGACGATGAGGTCGACGATGGAGCATGCGGGTTCAGTAAATGCCTATGCACTCTGGTCTTGAAGATCCCAAGGTTGTAGGTTTCGGGAAATACAGACGCCGGCAGGCTGTTCCATTCCTTAGCCGTTCGCATAATGAATGAAGAAGCAAATCGCTTCGTACGAGATGGGATATCAACAACATAAGGATGGAACCCCTCCCCGCACCTGGTAGTCCAAAGGCGGAATGGAGATGCTGGAATTAGGTCGTGCAATTCCGATGCGCACTCTCCGAAATGTTTTTTCCTTTACCGTCAGAGCAGTCGGTGAATGTACGTAAGTCTTCGAAAAATACGAAAAACTCATTAGTACATGGCACTGCATGGTTTCGAATCCGAACCTCTCGCATGAGAGTCCGGTGTCCTAGCTACTGTGCCACCGACACTCTTTGCAATAGGATAATATGACAGTTCATACATTTTTCACCAAAAGAATGCGATAACCTAAGCCGGCTAGTGTAGTAATATAGTATTTATATATTTCATTTATCTTATTAACAAATAACACACACAGCATTACAGTAAACCCACTGCATTTCAACATGAAATACAACATATCATATAAAAATAAGAACACATATGTCTTTGGCATGCTGTTATCTTTCAGATAGCATTTTCCTGAAAACTAAGGCTCAAATACATTACAGGGATGGTATGAGTCAGTCTGGGCAGATAGAATAGAAAAACTAAGGCTCAAATACATTACAGGGATGGTATGAGTCAGTCTGGGCAGATAGAATAGAAAAACTAAGGCTCAAATATATTTCAGGGATGGTATGAGTCAGTCTGGGCAGATAGAATAGAAAAACTAAGGCTCAAATACATTACAGGGATGGTATGAGTCAGTCTGGGCAGATAGAATAGAAAAACGTTTAATTGGTTAATACTTGCGGTTTGCGGCTACTTGGTGAAACTTGTAGTACATTATTAGACTGAAATAATGTACTGTTTCACAGGTTTATACTGTATTTTATTAATTACGACCGGTTTCGTTCACACATCTTCAGGTATCTGTTTATAATTATTTTCTTAGCTACATGTAGGTAGATTTGCGTTTTGTTTTTGCAATTACTAACAAAATGACATTAAAAAACGTTTATTGATACTGCCTTCCATACTATCCTTCCATTGCTGTGTTCCGGTTTGAAGGTATGAGAGCCAGCGTAATTACTACTGGCACTGGCACAGGCAAGCCCATAAGGTTAGTAGCTATACTAGCATTGCTGTGCTGTTTTTCGGTTTGAAGGATACGGCAGCCGGCGTAATTACCGGTACACGAGGCACTCCATCTAATACTCAAGGTTAGCAGTGCATCGAAAGCCCTCTAATAACATTATAGTGAGGAGAAACGTCTATGGGCGACGAATATAACATTTATAATCATGAACCATGTTCTTATAGTTGTTCCCTCACCGTTGTATTTTTAACAACAGAAGTGTACTTAAAACGTGTTGTGTTTAAAAACGGTTTACAGTGGTTATTTTTTCGTAAAACTCGTGTATTTTACCTAATAATCTTCCGTGTTAAGTGATCGTTATATAAGACAGTGAAATGGGAGTGACATACTACAGATGGTGTGAATCCGGCAACCTAACCTCCAATTGTACTTGGAATGCAAGACACTAGGCATTCCTAGTGCACACTACTCTCCCTTAATCTCGACGTTGGTAAACTGTTTTTTTTTTCAAAACAGACGCCAAAACAGTCTAGTTATTTTCAAGATTCTAACACGGTTATTGACCAAATTGCAGTGTGTACACTAGCAGGGGCCATTCATTAAAGAAAGAAAAAAAAAAGTATAAAGTGTAAAGTCTAGACCGGTCTATGGTTACACGGCAAAGGACAACTAGGTTTTTACATGGATGCAGGTATTTCAAAACCTCGATTTGAAGTTACCTACTTGCAGTCGTGGTATTCCTTGACCCACTATGTATTGTAATGGGGGAATGAAAGCTGCTTTCTGAGT
Organism: Hofmannophila pseudospretella; assembly: GCA_947369225.1. Taxonomy (NCBI): domain Eukaryota; kingdom Metazoa; phylum Arthropoda; class Insecta; order Lepidoptera; family Oecophoridae; genus Hofmannophila; species Hofmannophila pseudospretella. Next base: position 1,031,168 of record OX376321.1, on the reverse strand, counting down.
ATATTACTATAACATTTAACACTCGTGGTAAATATGTAAAAAAAAAGTAAGTAAATATGTATGATATATTCATGTTAATTCTACATTATTAGTCTTAAAGTTAACCGCGTTCTGTAGGTATACAAGTCATATATAAACGAGGAAATCTGTAATTGGCCTTCTTTAAGCTTAATACATATGTAATTATATAATTGTTAATGCTGTAGATTTCCCTTATAAATAAAATTAAAAAAATAAAAATTACTAAAATATGACTTTAATTTGTTCTGCTTCAGACATTTCGAGTGCGTTCCATAACCAGTTGAAATTGTTCACGTTGATTGCAGTACTCGTTTCATTGCTTGTGTCAAATAAAAGACATGGACCGTGTCAAGTGTCAATGTGAATGAGGGATTTTCGAGCAGCTGCCAATGAACTCAATAGATGGCGCTGATTGTATACTGGAATGTCAAAATGTGCCAAAATATGGGTACCTAGCACCTAGGCCATAAAATTTGAATTAAAAAAAAACTTTCTTCTTTACTTCTTTGTTATTTGCTCATAGTTCTTGTTTTCTCATTGGGAAATGATAAATTCGATGAATTTCTATATTTTTACAAAATGTTACCTACTATGTAATGAAAAAACACTATGTCAAAACAACTCTTCTGTCACTTTGACATTCCTGTTAGATGCAACGCCGATATGTCGAGTGTTCATACTGTCATGGCGTGTTCGGCCTATTTTATTGTTTAAAAACGGTTTACAATAGTATTTTTTTGTAAGACTAGTGTATTTTACCTAAAAATCGTCCGTGATAAATGAACGTCATATAAGACAGTGAAATGGAAGTAAAAAACTACAGACGGAGTGAATTCGGCAACCTAACCTCCAATTGTACTTGGAATGCAAGGCACTAGGCATTCCTAGTGCACACGACTCTCCCATAATCTCGACGTTGGTAAACTGTTTTTTTCAAAACAGACACCAAAACGTTCGAGTGAAGCTGGAAAGTCCCTCATTATTTCAACTGGTAATAGCTCTCTTATACACCTACGCCATTTAAGGACTTTCCAGTCACAAATAAGAAGGAGCAAACGGGCTTAGTAAGTACGCGATGATGTACTGATGGTAAGCGACGATGAGGTCGACGATGGAGCATGCGGGTCCAGTAAATGCCTATTCACTCTAGCCTTGAAGATCCCAAGGTTGTAGGTTTCGGGAAATACAGACGCCGGCAGGCTGTTCCATTCCTTAGCCGTTCGCATAATGAACGAAGAAGCAAATGGCTTCGTACGAACAGATGGGATATCAACAACATAAGGATGGAACCCCTCCCCGCGCCTGGTAGTCCGAAGGCGAAATGGAGATGCTGGAATTAGGTCGTGCAATTCCGATGCGTACTCTCCGAAATGTATCCTATAAAATACTGATAGACAGGCAACCTTGCGCCGATGTCGAGCGAGAATCGCCACCTACTCCATATACGGCACGATAGACCTCGTTAACCAGAAAGCGTATAAATTTTTTTTAATTCTCAAATAGAGCAGACGAGCAAACGGACCACCTGATGGTAACTGGTCACCGTCGCCCATAAACATCTCACCTCACTATAATTTAAAAAAACTTGAATTACTGGCTCAAACTTTGCCAGTCATTATTAATTTTACTCAATGTTTAATTTTATTATGCAATATTTATTTTATGAATTATAAATTGTAATTTTTACGAGTATGTTTATGTTGCAGATTCGACGCAAACGGGCCACCCTGAAGTGATGGTGAGTGGTCACCGTCGCTCATAGACATCTCACCTCACTGTTATATTTTTAGAGATTTAGAGGGTCTTGGTTTAGATGGAGTACCTCATGTGCCGGTAATTACGCTGGATAATATCATATCACTTTGGATATTTTTGGATCCATTAAGTACAATATATCTCGTTACTAGGGATGTTACAGAGCTTCGGCTCCGACTCCGAAAAGTCGGAACTTCCGATCCCGGAATTCCGAGTCGGAGTCGGAGGTGTAAAATCAACACCTTCGACTCCGACTTCGGCTCCGCTAATTTTGAATCAGAGGATAACCGAAATCTTAATCTTATCTTCTCCGAATCTTTTTATCTTCGGTATATACCGAAGATTTGTGAGCAAACATATTCAAATATCAATATTTAATTAAATAGTGTAGGACTACATAAAGGAATATGTTTTATCCCCACAAACGTCATCATAAAAATATTGGCCAATAATATTTCAGCTATAAAAATTAAAAAACGGTTTAAAATTTGAACTTCTTCTGAACATCTCCTCCGACTCCGGTTCCGACTCCGATAAATTAAATTTAAAACTTTCGGTTTCGACTCCGGTTCCGGTAAAACCATATTATGCTCACGTCCATAATCCCCGAGGGGGTAGACAGAGGAACCACCTTCATCATAGTAGTTCCCACTTTTCGCTGTAAGGTTTGTGGACAAACGTAACAAGTAGGGATGTTACGGAGGTTATACTATACTATACATAATTATTCTGATTTCTCGTCACTATTACGAGATTTTCTTTCCGTACTTTCCAAGAAAGATAATGTAATTTCTTTTTTACTGATATCACAATAAAAGTCAAGGCCGTTTTAAACCAGTTCTCCAACAAAATAGCTTGCCAACAATCACCCACATCAGTACACAGACAAGAAACAAACACCAGTCTTTTATTTGTTAGTAAATAGAGCCCATAATCAAATGATAAATAGTTGAACTGACGTAAAAAGTGTTTGCTGATGCGATAATAAATAATGAAAACAAACTTTAGTCGACATTATGATTCGATCGCGGGCGCATGTCTCGTACATTTTTTAAATCGATTCTAGCGCGATCTTTTTAAAAAAACTTAAGGAGAACGCCATAAAGACGTTAAAAAAATAGGTTTTTTTCTCTCTCTGTAAATCTAATAACCATGAACGTGATGTCACTCACCGTCTGGACTTTAGAAAATAATTGTGTCATAGTTTACACAGCTCTTATTGTCTGTTTTATTGCATTCACGATTTATCACAGAAAAAAATTAGAAGAATGCCAGAACAGGATGGCGGATACGAGTAAGAAGGAAAAAATTACGCGAGTGGCTAACCGCGGGAAAGGTCAGTGACTTTACTTTTTATGACTTTGTGCCATGGATTCTTAGCGTGGACATGGCATGGACTAGTCCGCCATTATTATACATTATTTTATAAAGTCTATCAAGTCTATCTTGCCGCTTGTGCGTGGTAAAATCGACTTGTGACAACAAAAAAACAGAAAAAATAAAACTTATCTGTCAATATCTAGGTAAAGAGGGATTTTCCCGCGCTTTTGTGGCATCCACGTCAGCTTTGTTTCGTTTTGTCTTGCAAATTGTTTAACAGTAGTGCTTTTCTAGTAATAATGGTGTTTCTTGCTCGAAGAACTTCGACAAGATGTGAATAATGTGTGGAACAGTGTGACAGTGAACACTTTAATTAAAATAATACCGGTACCTTTTGTAGGTAGCTATGAAAAAAAAAACCATTTAAATCTGCAATATGGTGAGGTTTTTTTTGCTGCTTGCTTATCGTATGGTTAGTGACCAACCTATTTATCAGAGTTGTTCAGGCCGCCCGTACGCCTCTGACATGGCTTAACGACAACAACCGGGACCGACTGTTTCACGTATTCTCCGAAGCACGGAGGAGCTCAGATTAAATATGCCACTAGCGATCACCCATCCAGGTACTAACCGCGCCCAAAGTTGCTTAACCTGCACGATCACTTTCGGACCGTTCTCGCAACTAGGTTACGAGCCTAGGCTAGCTAGGCTATTTCTCCAGGCAACCCTGCATTTCAGGGTCTATCATTTGCAAAAATATATATTGTAAGTAAGTACTACTAAGTACACAGTAAATAGACACAATATGTTTTTTTCTATAATAGCAAATAAGTTAAACGAACTTTAAAGCAACTTTAGGGTTCCGTAACTAAACGGTAAAAAATAACCCTCATGGAAAAACTTCGGTGTCCGTCTGTCTGTATGTTACAGCTCTTTTTCTCAGTAACTACTAAGGCTATTGACTTATAATTTGGCCGAGTTGTTTGCTCGATTATTTTTTTATTTATAATATACACTAGCGTCGTAATTATAATATACCGTCAAACTGCTTAGCAGTTTATCGGCGGACATGTTGTTCCCTTATTTTATTATAAATAATCATTATATTTTTATACTTTTTGCGCCTTTTTATACTTACTTACATAACAGATGGTCACATAACCTACATCACAAACCAAAACACCTTATTACCTACCGTCAAACTACAAACTACAAAGTAATTGCGTCTTGTAAATTAGGTACCATAGCAAAAAACACATTAAAATCCCTAATATTAACAAACCTAATATATAATTCCTTACTATTAACTAAAACGCAATTATGCTAGGGAAAATTAATTTGGCAATAAGTAATAAGAAAAATGCATATCATCAGAACTAATTCATTCACAGTTGCCACCATCCGGGGGAGAATGTGGTTTAATGTGACAAATCATATTTTTCACTTTTGATTATTTTTTTGTCAAATAGGGTCTGAAAATGTGGGATCGAAATCTGAAAGTAGGACAACTGGAGCAAGCAAGTTTCCTTTTTCTGTACTCAATCCCGTCACACAAGAATGGCTCTGTGGCCAAAAAGAGGATACCTGAATATGCTGTGATGGATGTTGAATAAGAGTCATTACGCGTTGCATAAGATCTTGAGTACTGTACCCTCGGTGCGCGAGTGCGACTCGCACTTGACCGATTTTTACAGAAATAATTCTTACTAGTAACGGACCGTGACTTCGATCGCGTTGTATATCTGTAATAGTTTGTTAATTGTGAGCAAAACCGGTAAAAGCTTTTTTTCAACTCAATGCATTCCCTCAAGGTTGCCTGGAAGAGGTCGCTCTTAGCGATATTCGCCTAAATTGTACTTAACTATTTCCTTTTCTATCTTTTGTTTGTTGTTTTCCATTTGTGCAATAAAGTGTATTTTACTTTTACTTTACTTACAAATCGTTATAGTACGGATCACTATTAGAAATGACGCCCGACTCGCACTTAGCCGGTTCTTTATACTTATCGCTTCGCTGTTGTTATTATCTTGACTTTTATTCGGTAAATACTGGTTATTGACTTAACTAGTCTAAAATACTGATAAGTGCCGGTTGTAGATAATGTTTGACAATCTGTGACACATATGTACACACATACCTACTCTTAGATATAGGGCTAAAAATAAGTTTGAAGGAAGCAAGTAGTAATATTTTATCTTCATACAAAGTTGAGTTGTTTTATGGCTCTATATGATGGCCCATGATGGGCGATTACAGGCACGCATGATATACTACGCATCATATATATTAGGGATATTACGGAGCTTCGACTCCGACTCCGAAAGGTCGGAACTTCCGATTGATTTTACACCTCTGACTCCGACTTCGGCTCCGATAATTTTGAATCGGAGTTTATACCGAAGATTTGTGAGCAAACATATTCAAATATCAATATTTTATTAAATAGTGTAGGACTACATAAAGGAATATGTTTTATTGCCGCAAACGTCATCATAAAAAAAATTGGCCAGTTCAGCTATAAAAATTAAAAAACTGTTTAAAATTTGAACTCCGAATCCGATTCCGAATCCGGTTTCGACTCCGATAAATCAAATTTTAAACCTTCGGCTTCGACTCCGGTTCCGGTAAAACCACCTCCGTAACATCCCTAATATATAGACACATGGATTACACTAACATATAGGGGAGTGTAGGTCGGCGGCGTAGTGGTTAGAACGCCGTATGCGGGAAGTCCGGGTTCGAAACCATGCTGGTTATCTTGCAGAATTCCTCACGATGGTCCCCATTTTTAAAATAAAATAATTGACAATCACCTAAACTTTTTTTATAATATCGATTCCATGGTTCCTTGGAACATCTATAGACCCCAATAGCACTTTTTTACGTAAATGTGTGTGACATACACTGACAGAGATATTGGATTCTATCTACTGTGTAACACGGTCCACTGTTACCCAGTTTCCCCAATGTTTTGAAATCCTGAAAAGGTTTGACTCTCCGTACAAATTGATCGCCAAAATGGGACTCCAAAGAAACATCTTAGAAACATTATATCTTTATCTGTGAAAGATTATAAAACTTATATAAGATATATAATAATTTGCCTAATAAAATCAAGGAATGTGAATCTTTAAATAGTTTTAAAAACAAACTTAAAACATATATTTATAATAATGTATAGTTTCGTCATGACATCCTTTGCTCTGTTACATTTTATTTCTGAGAACTGATTTTAGTTTTTCGACTTCCTGGAAATATTTCTTTCAAATTGTTTATTGTTTATTAGTTTATATTTTCTCTGTAAGTAAACTATGTTCTAAAGAGATATAAAAATTCATTAAACCGAAGAAACAGACAACATTATTTATATAACTACAATTTAAAATAAATTAAGCATTAAAATTCCAATTCTAAATCTGCGCGGACGCGCAGTTGGATCAAGTTTAGATCAAATGGCACAACTTACTGACCTTGTATCACGCAAGGAAGACATAACTCCTCGTATCACTGATTCACTTTGGTCTAGCCGATAACGCTCAGCCAGTTTCATGCTATTTCTTTTCTTATAACTTTCATTGACCCCTACTTACTTACTACCCACCTTACTATAGTAAGCGCGTTATCAACTGAGTCGTAGGGTCATAAATCATTTTTATCTGTCTATCTCGCTCGCACTTACAGGTCTTATGGAGCGGCATAGTGATGTGCCTAAGAAAGATAGACGTGCCATATCGATATGGTTATACGAATAATATCTGTCAGACCTGAGGGTAAGGGCATAAATGGCCCGCTATCATTCTACGGGTTATCCTCAGCCTGTGGTTCTATTTATGCTTTTTTTTAAACCAGCGAAATATAATTTAATAACTATATTGCTCAATCAACTTATTTTAGAGTTATTTAACAGCAAATTAGTTACTGCCTAGTTACTCGATACTAACTAACCACGGGTCAACCGTCTCAATAGCAACCACTAGTCACCGGTTAGACATTCAATAGTCACCGGCCATACGAGAATCCCCTGATAGCAACCAGTTACGGTTAATTATTCGGAAATGCAATATTCTCTAATAAAGTATCAAGTCCGACTGCCTCGTCGACGAGTCGCAAGTGAATGATGCCACCTTTGGTCGGGCGCCCGCTTTTATAGAGGCCAGGTAGTGGGGGGCGGCATGACGTGGTATCGGCTGTTGCTGCGTGTTTGCTTGGTCGCAAGCGCAGGTGGGCATTGCACGTGCACTATGACGTCACTTGTTGTTTGCGCTGACATATCTAATTTTTAGCTATGTAAAAATAATAATAAAAGCTTGTAATAAGACTAATTTGTATTTGTTTATGCGGATTATTATATCTTGATAAATGATTTTTAGACGTAATCGTAAAGAAACAATGTAGATCGAATTGTGGCCCTGAAAAGGGCCGTTTTTAATCCCTTCTAGGGATATTTCTCGGATGTATAATAGATGACTGTATTCACTTTCATAAATTAAATATATTTACATAAAAACAACAACCCTTACAGCGCATCGTAATGACCAATCAGGACTCAGTGTGCTAATGAAGGTCACAAAGACTCTTCGACCGCGCGTGCGCAGGTAGCTAACTATCGATAACAAGTTGCGTTGCGTTGGACATCCCATCGCCATTTACATTTATGACCCCACGACAAAATGAAATGAGTGAACCTAAAGCAACCAATTTTCGTATAATCTACAAAGCAACCACCCATTGCCGGCGTAAATGACTTGAGCCACTGTATCAGACGTTATTCAGATTTTTGTAATTGTATGATTAGACTTCACCATCTCCATCATCATCAACATCATAGGAGAGACGAAAACGGCTCGACTCCGATGGCTCGGACACATAACTAGGATGGGGGAGGATCGGGCAGTTAAACGAGCGTATGTGGGACGCCCTAACGGACGACGTCCGGTCGGACGTCCCAGATACCGCTGGCGCGATGAAGTGGAGAAGGATCTGCGGGAGCTCCGGGCGCCTGACTGGCTCGAGACTGCGCAGGAGAGAGAGAGCGATGGCGCTCTTTGGTATCGGAGGCCAAGATCCACTTCGGGTCGCTGCGCCAGCGGAGTAAGTAAGTAAGTATGATTAGACTTAATAATATACTGTTTCACTGTATTTTTATTTTATTTTATTAATTACGACCGGTTTCGTTTATATATCTTCAGGTATTTTTTGTTTATAATAAAATACCTGATTTTATTATGAATTATAAACAAATACCTGAAAATGTGTAAACGAAACCGGTCGTAATTAATAAAATACAGTAAAAACCCGTGAAACAGTATATTATTTAAGTCTAATCATGTACTACAAGTTTCACGAAGTACCAACAACCGCAAGTATTAATCATTTTGTGATTGTACCTATTTCAAAAGTTATAGCCTCAAGCTTCAGAAGTTTAAGTTCCATACAACGAAAACGTAAAAGTCGCATTATCTTGAAAACTATAATTTTACTAAAACAAATGAAAGAAAAAGTTGTAGGAATTCACTAGAAGCATACGATGGCGTTCAAAAAATATGCGAAATCTAAAAAAAAAGGTCATGTCCATTTTTCGTCAATCTCAGACTAGCGTGCGCGGGCGCCGGCGAGCTAAAATCAAATCTGGCAGTGCAATGCGTTGCACGTCGTTGGCACCGACTCCAAATAATATTGGGTACATGGTACAACTAGGTTTCATTTTTTGTATTATAATTATTTCTAATTTTGCAGTGATTTAAAGGCGGTTATTATTCTTTATATTTAATTTATTTATTTTAAAATTTTTAGTATTAATGATGCGGGGCCTGGTATTGGTGTAGGGGAAGGAGGGCTATGCCCCCCTCGTTGGGCCTTCAGAAAGGTTTACAATTTGTCTAATTACAAGGGACTTGAGGTCAGAACCGCTGAGGACTTCTGCTGTCCATCTTCGAAGTGCATCATTAGATCTTGACCAAATTTTATGTGCTAACGAGCCACATATTATTTTGTATACATTTAAAATAAAATACAGTATTAATCTTATATATCTACAAACATGTCTAAGTGTGCTGTAAGTACTAAAAGATTAAAATAAATGAAAAGAAATGGGAAGGGTGGGTACCCTTCTCAAAATCCATTATCAAAATCGGTTTAGAAATCCCAGAGATATGCTGTAACTACGAGTAACATACATTTAAAAAACCAGTCGAATTGAGAATCTCCTCCTTTTTTTTAGTCCGTTAAAAAGGTAGGTAGGCGCGGGAAGGCATGCAGCCAGTTCCGCTTGCTAAAACTCATCCTACCTTTCCGTTTGATAATGTTATTAAAGATTTTCGATGCCCTGCTAACCTGAAGGATATGGAATGATTAAAAAAGTACTGAAAAAATATTGTGTACGAAAGAATCGATCCGGGAGCTATGATAAAGATACATTATTCATGAGGTGGGACGTACCAACCATGAAATATTTATGATGAAATTACTCATTCGTGCCCAACTGAAACACCATGACGTCATTTCCAATGTTATTCTAAACGACGTATAATAGCAGTCATAATTCCAATATTATTCAATTATTGTATAAAGGAAACAACAGCTCAAATAGACAGGAAGTCATGATCAGTAATCAACATTAGGCATAATATACATTTACGTCCTCGCCGTATTCGACCATAACATAAGTTATCCATGAAATTCACATCTAGCTAGATGCTAGACTTACTTACTCATCAGCAGCCTACTCTAGTCCACTGCTGGACATAGGCCTCTCCCAGGGCGCGCCATTGAGCCGATATTCGCTGCCAGCCACCTTGCGCAGATCGTTGCTCCATCTAGCAGGGACGCCCGTCCCACACTACGTTTGCCCAAACGCGGTCTCCACTCCAGAACTCGTCTACCCCAGCGGTTGTCGGTTCTGCGACAGATGTGACCGGCCCACTGCCACTTCAGCTTGCTAATCTTATGAGCTATGTCGATAACTTTTGTTCTATGCCGGATCTCCTCATTTCTGATTCGATCCAGCAGAGATACTCCGAGCATAGCTCTTTCCATAGCACGCTGAGCGACTTTCAATTTGTGAACCAGTCGCACCGTCAGTGTCCACGTTTCGGCTCCGTAGGTCAATACTGGTAGGACGCACTGGTTAAAGACTCTTGTCTTTAGACATTGAGGTATGGGCGACGAGAAGATGTGACGTAACTTCCGAAATGCTGCCCAACCCAGCTGACATCTTCTGTCGGCTTCTTTCTCGAAGTTGTTTCTACCTAATTGCACAGTCTGCCCGAGGTAGACGTATTGTTGCACAACTTCGAGGGCCGTACCATCGACGATAATCGGTCCCGGAACGACATGGTCATTGAACATGACCTTAGTCTTGTCCAAGTTCAGCCCGAGACCGACACGTCGTGAAGCAGCATTGAGATTGTCCAGCATTTCTTGAAGGCCCTGCAGCGACTCCGCCATTCTTACTCCTAGGTACTAATCACAGAAATAAATTTTGAGCACTCGTGTCTCAATCTTGCGACATACTGCAAGATTTCATTCATTCAGCGCCTAATTTTCGACGCGGATCGATCAGAGCGGCTGTGCTAAAATGCCTTATTGTGCGGTTTGTAACTAAGAACAACAGGTACGACAGTGAATCTATCAAAATGAGGTGTTCCGTTCGTAATCACGTCACTCTGGGGGCGTTTCGTATGGTAGCTCGCCCGCGTCACCGTTCTATCTTGATTTATTTCTTTGGTACTGATATGTATTTATTGGTTTTCATGTGTAAACGATGATCTTAAAATATAGAAAGCTACAGCCATGAAACCATTAAGGAAAGAACGCGCGCCCGTCTCTAGGGCAGGGAGACTTTATTCTTTAATCCAAGCATGAAATCCTGAGTAAGACACATGCAATCTTGGGGATTTACATAATAAAATATAAAATTAACATTAATTTTTTGTAGGTTGTATACGAGTAATTGTGCAGAGTTAGTCTGGTACCCCAGGCCCCCACCCTTTTACCTATTTCTGCCGCAAAGCAGCAATGCTTACATTGCTGTGTTTCGTTTTGAAGGGTAAGAGAACCAGCGTCATTACCGGCACATGAGGCACTCCATCCTAGTCCTCAAGATTAACAGCGCATCGAAAACTCTCTAATAGTATTATAGTGTGGTGAGACGTCTGTGAGTGACGGTAACCACTTACCATCACATCTGCAAAATTAACATACAAATTACAATTTAAATTTCATACATCATCAGCCAATTAATGTCCCCACTGTTGGGGCACAGGCCTCCCCTTACATAAAGGGGTTATGGGTCATGATCCACGGAGCGGGCCCAGTGCTGATTGGTGAATTTCTTCAGACATGCAGGTTTCCTCACGATGTTTTCCTTCACCGTTAGAGCAGTCGGTAAATGTACGTAAGTCTTCGAAAAAATCCGAAAAACTCATTGGTACATGGAATTGCATGGTTTCGAACCCGGACCTCCCGTATGGGAGTCCGGCGCCCTAACCACTAGGCCACCGAATAATACAATAAACATTGCATAATAAAATTAAATATTGAGTAAGAATATTAAGTATTGACTGCAAAATTGAAGCCGGTAATTCAAGTTCTCTTCAAGTTTTATGTGTTCCTATCGTTCAAGGTAAGTGGCATTTTATCACCCTGTGCAGATTTAGAATTAGAATTCTAATGCTTCTTTAAATTTGAATTAATTTGTAAGTAAGTAAGTAATATGTTTATTTTACACACAGCAATGAACGAAACAGTGTAGGCAAAAGGTAAACATATCTAAATCATGTCTGATGGTCTGCTGTTGTTGTGAAAAGGGCCTCAACTCAGCTTATTGCTGCAGACAAGAGTGCCTACAGCGCTGGTATTCTGTTGGACCATGACCGATGGCTGGCCAATACCTGTCCAAGAGGACAAAGATACGACACAAATAAATTTAATTGAAGATAGATAGTATTAATAAGTGAAATATATATACCTGAAATGAAAAAGTTTATTTACTTATTACAGGGCACACAAAAAAAGGACCTCCGACTTACAGGTATCTTGTAAGTCGGGATTCCGTCGCACTTTCTGTGCAAGCAAATTACAAATTATATTCTTAACCTAAAAGGAATTTGGAAAATTTAATCATAAAGGAATTTAGTAAAGATAATGGTAAGAGTGAGTATGGGTGGGGGTGTGTTAGGTTGTGTGGGAGTGTGTAATGATGTAAGTGTGCATCTGTAGTGTAGGGTGAGTGGGTGTGTGACATTACCATTACACTACATTTACCTACATTTACCATGACACATAAATATTTGCTAATAACACTGATATTAATAAGTACAAAATTCGGGTTACATATACTTAGTAAGTACCTATATTATAGCTACTTTTAATTCACTTAACCAAGATGCTAAGTGATTTAATTTTAAGTCTTTTATTTTTTATTCGTTAATTTATGTTGCTGTAACCGCAGTGCTCTAAATATTCCTGAATAACGATATATGTAAGGATCAACGCACCCTTAACGGCGGGAAGTCACCTTTTTTAGGAATACGAGGGGACATCAAGAAAATTGACTACAGTATTTAAACTAGGGATGTTACGGAGGTGGTTTTACCGGAACCGGAGTCAGAACCGAAGGTTTTTAATTTAATTTATCGGAGTCGGAACCGGAGGTAGAAGATTCAGAAATTCTAAGCGATAGATAATCTGAGTTCATAACTTTTTCGATTCGATTTGAATGAATTTTTTGGTGAAAAATGTGTGGAATGGTATAGCTTGTTGTTTAAATAGATGGTAGAAATCAAATAATGTCGGCATGAGTTTAACAAACGAATCTTATTCTTCTTTTCAGCCTATCGTAACCCATCGTTGGGTATAGACCTCCTCATGTGCATGCCATTCTCCTCGGTCTCTAGCCGTTCGCATCCACATCCTCCCCCCTTTTCACAATGTCGTCGGTCCACCTCGAGGGCTGCCTCCCGACAGCTCTGCGCCCCACTCGGGGCCGCCACTCGAGCAGTCTTCGGGGACACCTATCGTCCTGCATTCTGCACACAAGATACTAATCCACTGTTTTACAAAACGGCTAGTCTTGTAAATATAGGTCAAAATATTTAGGTCGGTTTTTAAATTCCTAATGACTACCGTTATCCTTATCAAAACCGACTTACGTATTTGTTGTGTTTTATTATTGGACTTTGTAATTATAATATACTGATAATTTTCCGATCACACGTCTAGTCACAGATGAGACTGATAAAAAGTGATTAATGGTTTTACAAGCGGATTTCACTATTATTTTGATAAAATATACTATATGGCTATTTGTAGGTAATCACCTATTTTTAGGGTCCCGTACCTAAACGGTAAAAAGGAACCCTTATGAATGAATGAATGAATGAATATTTTATTTCCAGAAGCATTACAGTCTTCTAATACAATACAATACTCATTTCTAATTAAATAAATTAAATTAAAATTGTTAAATTAAATTAAATTAAATGAAAATTATAATAATGTCAGTAAATTACAACACAAACATAAATATTTCTCAATATTGTCGTCAAGTTATTGGCACATGATAAGTGGCCCATCTCCGATGTAGTGGGCTAGGAACTCACTCTTGTCACCGTGATGACAAGGTACAAATACAGGGTGGACCAAAAGTCCGTTAACATTTGAATAGGTCGCTGCGTCGGCGCGGGCGGGGTATTGGCGCGGGGGGTGTTACTACAAGCGAGAGCTACTAATAGGGATTTAGTACCATGGCGTCATTCAGCGGAGCGCAACGCGCATTTTGCGTACGCGAGTACTATCGAAACAACGATTCTACGACCGAAGCTAAACGGAAATTTTGTAATCATTACAATATACGGAACAGAAATCAAGCACCAACAATTCAAACGATTAAAAAATGGGTACAGAAGTTCGAAACAACAGGTTCAACTTTAAGTCAACCACGATCCGGCCGACCTAGGACATCGCGCGATTCAGTAAACATAGAGCGTGTACGAGCGTCTGTTCGAGAACAACCTGGTCTCTCTACTCGAAAGCGGTCTAGTGCTTTAGATGTGCCCAGAACATCTCTAAATCGCATTCTACACAAAGATTTACATTTACATCCTTACAAAATTCAAATTGTACAGGCTTTAAAGCCAAATGACCCTGCTCAGAGACTGCAGTTTGCTAACGAAGTGCTTGAGAGGTTTACGAGCTTCAATAACATCTTTTTCTCAGACGAGGCACACTTCCACCTAAATGGACATGTCAATCGACAAAATTGCAGATACTGGAGTGACACTAACCCGGACTTGAAGCACCAAAAACCTTTACACTCGCCCAAGGTTACTGTATGGGCCGCATTGTCAGCCAGCGGAATCATTGGTCCATATTTTTATGAAGATCAGAGAAACCGCGCCGTCACCGTTAATACAGAGCGATACATTGTGATGCTACAGAATTTTTTTGCTCCAGCATTACAGGACTTCTCAGGCTTTAATCGAAGCTCTTGGTTCCAACAAGATGGGGCAACATGTCACACCTCCAATGACTCTATAGCAGCACTTCGTGAAATTTTTGGCCAAAAAGTCATATCCAAAAGAGGTGACATTCACTGGCCACCCCGCAGCCCGGATTTAACTCCAATGGACTTTTACCTTTGGGGATATCTCAAAAGTAAAGTTTACATCAGCAACCCAGTGTCTATTGAGGAATTAAAAGAAAATATACGCGAGGAAATGCAGAACATTTCACCAACCACTTGTCGGGCGGTCATGCAAAATTTCCGTTCCCGGTTACAGGTGTGCCAGGATGAACAAGGGTCACATTTGAATGATGTTATTTTTAAAAAGTGAAATCCTAATTTGTCTACTTTATTATTAAATAAACAGTTTTTCACTAAAGTAGCATTTGTATTTTTTATAACCATTTTAAATGTTAACGGACTTTTGGTCCACCCTGTACAACGCTTCAAATAAATACAACGCGTCCAAAATATGGAACGACTTACCGCCTCCTTTACGCAAAAAAATGAGCATACCGTGCTTTAAATTAAAACATAGAGCGAGGTTAATGGAGAGACAAAGACAGACAGAAAATTTGAGGCATCCTTATAGAAATACCGTACGGCTGGCTTCTATGCTGACAGACTCCAAGAATTAGTTATTTTATTCGTTACAATTACACTATCTCACGCACACAAACTTGGCAATAAATATATTTCTATTTGTATTTCAAGGTTGACCGATGGTGAGACTTCGGTGTCCACCCCTCTTTTGGTCACAGCTGTTTTTCTCAGAAACTACTAAAGCTATGGATTTAAATTTTAGCTCACTCGTAGAACTTCTTTACCCAAATTCAAAGCTGTATAGTTTTGAAGAAATTAAAATATGGTTTTTTTACGACGACAAATCTGAAATAGTTGGTACCAGGTAATATAAGGAATTATTGGTAAAATATAATTCTAATTCGCAGTGCTAAAAGCGCTACGGCAACAGGCTGAGGCAGTCCCCCTTTTCCGATGCTGCACACCACCTTCATCAAACTTAATTACTTTTTTCTTATTTATTTTTATAATATATACATAATTGTTTGTATGTGTATATTGGAAATACATTCATTCTTTAATATTTTTTTCTGTGACCATAAGGTCTTGAGTACGGAATCCTTGGTGCGCGAGTCCGACTCACACTTGACCGTCAAAAAATTACCCTTCCAGAGCGCGACTTCCCGGACGATGGAGACAATGCCCCCGAACAGCTGATCCCCGCTATTCCAGAAGACACCCCCCACGTCCCTTACCGCCCCCAGCGGCGATCCGACGATGAGATCCTGCAGAGGTCCCGGGAGTATTACGAGATAATGGCCAAGCGGCGGACTGTACGAGCTTTCAGTACGGAGCCGATTCCTCAGGAGGTGCTGGATAATCTCATTAAAACTGCTGGTAAGTCCATTGCTGTTTAGCTTTTTTTTTCATCCACGTCATAATCATCATACCTCTTCCAAGTCGTTTTTCCTCATTGCTGAGGGTCGTGATCATTCTAAGGAATTAATCACATAGAACGACTCCCGTGGCAGATTTAATGGGGTGGTTTGCCATTGCCTTCCCCATTCCACACACTGGTTATCTCAGTGTGCAGGTTTCCTCACGATGTTTTCCTTCACCGTCAGAGCAGTCGGTAAATGTACGTAAGTCTTTCGAAAAAAACGAAAAAATTAACCCGGGAGGTCCGGGAGCATGGGAGTCCGACGTCCTAGCCACAGCGCCACCGACGCTCCATCATACACATGTTACAAAATCCATATAAATCTGGAAGAGGGGTGTTCAATATCCATGTGTTACAGTCCGTGAGCTCTTAGAAGGGGATTCGGCTATCGGGTAAATTCGGTCTCCTCTCTGTCGTACATTCGTCGTAAGTCGTTAGTATATTCGTGTATCGCTATCAATAACCGAAGTCTTAAGACCCGAAGTCCTTTCTTTAAACTCACGCATTGTATGTACGTGTACTAGTTAATGTGTTTTTCGTGTTGTGTGTTACTCACAGATAACGAACTAATAGCGCTATCTTGTGCTACCATTATGTTTGCTTGTTTGCTCTCCTTATATGTCAGATCCGAGGGTATCAGATGGCCCGCTATCATTCTCCGGGTTGCCCTCACCCTGTGGTTCTATTTTTGCTTTTTAAAAAACCAGCGAAATATAATTTAATAACTATATTGACTCAATCCACTTGAGTCATTTAACAGCGAATTAGTTACTCGACACTAACTAGCCACGGGTCAACCGTCTCAATAACAACCACTAGTCACCGGTTAGACATTCAATAGTAACCGGCCATACGAGAGTCCCCTGATAGCAACCAGTTACGGTTAATTATTCGGAAATGCAATATTCTCGAATAAAATATCAAGTTCGACTGCCTCGTCGACGAGTCGCAAGAGAATGATCCCTTATTGGGTCGGGCGCCCGCTTTTATAGAGGCCAGGTCGTGGGGGCGGCATCACGTGGTATCGGCTGTTGCTGCGTGTTTGCTTCGTCGCTACCGCAGGTGGGCATTGTGCACGTGCACTATGACGTCAGTTGTTGTTTGCGCTGACATATACAATAAAAGTGTAACTGGTAATTTTAGGTGGTAGTAGGTAAGTGGAAAACTAGGGTGCGATCCAGGTACGATCATCTGATGGGGCAACTATAGATTTCTGTTCATTTAAAGAATAATGTAAGGTACCTATAGCTAAATCAGATAAGGAAATCGACTAAGGGACAATGTAAGTGTGGGTAAACATGTACAAATAGATGACTACTGCAATTCAATACAACATTCAACTGATCTCTATATTTTGTTATCTTGGATGAAAGAAAAAATAGTTACCGGGCGTAAAAGTAGTTCCTTCATGATTTATATCATCTATTTATAATAGATTCCGGGCGTAAAATAGTTCCTTCATGATTTTTATCATCTATTTATAGCAACGATGAATGCATTATCTGATTTAGCTATACTGGCTGCAGATTCCAGATAATGCCAAGGTAATCCTGACAAAAATCTTGGATTTGATGGAAATCCAAGTATTCTTACAGAAAATTAAAAAGAACTCAAATTCACCTACCATAATTAAACAATTTCCAACAGATAAACAAGTTATAATAACACAATTAAAATAGTTATAACAAAATTATCACTTGTCATTTATCTTTACCAACGTATATTGCATTTGTTTCAACTGTGGCTCTTATCATTTTAATGATGGCTATAAAATCTGATGCACATCTTAACGACATACCTACAAATAGGAAATGATGAAATGTGATAATCGAAGCAACTCCTGAAAAGGATTTAGCTCAGACGTTAAATCTAAATCTCTTTTTGCTCGCAAAAAACATACAAAGTTCATGGTCCCTTGCATCAGTCCAGCCACCCAATAGTTCTTGAGTTGAGTTTTTGTGTTTGGTTTGCCTTATCAACAAACTGCGAGGGTACAAACCTCTTTTCGCCAGTTTCAAAAACAGACGAATCTCCTGCATCCTCTCGGTTACGGAGCAGTTTGGGCTTTCATCAGAAAAAGAGCACTGACCTATTTGGAAAACCCTTGGACCTTCGCTAGAAAACATCTTGAAAATCTTCCGAGTTGTCCATGTTCTTTCTGTTGCTAGATATCTCAAAGAATTCACCCAGTCGTAGTCGTTGTAATAGCAGAAATAGTTTCTCAATCTCTTTATTGTATCCCATATTGTTCTATTGAAGACTATGCCTGTATTGAAGTCTGTTGTGCCAAACTCTTCGATGACAATCGGTCCTGTTTCCACGTGGTATTGCGACAAAGCCGGTTTGTGAGCACCTATGCTGATCATGTCACAGTCAGGACAATAATCAGACACCATTTTGCTTAACAGCTTGATCATATATATAAAATCTTCAGAAACGTACTGATCCTCCTCAATAAAGATTATGTATCCTTGATAATACTTCGTCGCATCTAGATGGTCGAAGATGTGATTCATTTTCCACCACCAGCTATGTTTCTTCTGAGCTAGTGACGCATCTCTCTTGTGTTTAGAATTTTTAGCTTTTTCACAGTGGTGTTCGTCACCAGTGCAGTATCTGGGATCGTCTCCGGGGAATATGTGTGGATGTAGTTGAGAGTTATATGGATAGAATATCTGTATATACTTCGCGAAATCAATTCCTTCAATGAGGTGATTGACATCTTCATCATAGTAATCGTGGGCAAATATTAGTAAAGATCTAAGAATGCCAGCGACTTGTTTTAAAGACTCCAGTAGTTGTTTCAGATGAATTATTTTTGTGTGTACATGAATTACGATTACTGTTGTCAAATGACTTACAGGTCCGTATAGGTATTCATTGTGCATTTTTTGATCATCATTAATTTTTCTTACCTTTGTTCTGAGTTTCAGAATATTATTAACCTGGACTTTATAATCTTGAAAATTAGTATCTGCATAAATATCGGTGTTTGTTTCATTGTCCTCAAAATCATCAGCAAATATCAGCCGTCTCCTCTCCTGTTTCATGTAAATAATTCTCAAAACCAGAAGCAGTACTGCACATGCTACGATAATGCCGAATATAATTTTCAAAGTTGCCCAAAAATTCGTTCGCAAACATCCAGCACCTTTAGAATTTGTCATTTTAAACAGAAATTTAATAGAAAATGTATGACTACAGTTACTATAAAATTAAAATAATTTGGAAGCTTGACGCTTTTGCCAAGATAAAACATCGAAAAATCACGTTTCTTTGGAAACCAACTGACATTCGTTTTGCCAAACATGAAAACTCTATGCTTTCCACCAATGTTTGTTTGAGGTTTGTTTTCAAGCATAGGTACTACTGATACGTTTGATTCCGTCTTTTTTGATATTTATTCTTTCAATTTTCAGGAACATCCCCATCTGGTGCCCACACAGAACCCTGGACCCTCGTGGTCGTCCAAGACCCTGACATTAAAGCAGCAATCAGAACCATAGTGGAAGAAGAAGAAGAGTTGAACTACAACAAGAGGATGTCTCGACAATGGGTGACGGACCTGAAGCCTTTCGCGACGAAACATATTAAGCCATATTTATCAGATGCGCCGGCGCTACTCCTGGTCTTCCGGCAGACACACTCTTGGAGAGCTGATGGAAAGAAGAGGATGCATTATTACAGTGAAATCAGTGTGGCGATTGCCGCTGGAATTCTCTTGACAGCCATTCAGGTATCGAATACATTTCATTTGCGCACTCTACTCTAAAATCCGAATGCATCCAATTCTTTGCAAATGCAAATTCTTTGCGTCCTAACAGTGTAACTATTCTTCTTCTCATTGATGAGGGTCGTGATCATTCTATGGAAATTACAACATAGACTTTCTGGGAAGATTCAATGCCTTCCCCAAGACATTAGTTATCTCAGTAGTTTCCGGGCACTTTTCTTTAAAATATTTTCTCTCACCTGTGAACTATTACGCCTTGTGATCTCACCATTTTCTCCTAAAGCTTGGGTAGATCAGATCAAGGTGATGATTCCTACTCGTCCAAGAGTTGTATATTTATAACACCTAAACGTAGATCTGATGCTTTGGAAGGCTCATGTATTGATCATATAGCTGTCACCTTTAAAGGTGGTAGATCCTGATGTGCAGGATTGTCTGGGAAGATACCACCCTCTTGCCTATTTCTGCCCCAAAGCAACAATGCTTGCATTACTGTATTTCGAGGTAAGAGAGCCAGCGTAATTACAGGCACATGAAGCACTACATCTTAGTCCTCAGGGTTAGCAGCGCATTGAAAACTCGGGCGACTCAAGTAGGCCCTTTGCTCGTCTGCTCTCCTCATACAATAAAGAAAACTTTATCATATTCTATAGCCAGTGGTCATAACGGAAACCTTCTATATTTCAGTACTGTGGACTCGTGGCCCTCACATCCACTCCTCTCAACTGCAGCTCTCGTCTCCGGGATCTCCTCTCCAGGCCCGTGACAGAGAGGCTGGAACTCCTCCTGCCGGTCGGAAGACCACACAAGGACGCAACGATTCCTGACATCGAAAGAAAGCCTTTGGAAGAAATCATGGTGAAGGTTTGAGTGAAATTTCTGAGACAAATCAGATATTAGACCTAAGGATTTAAAATGTTTTTAATACTCGACATACTGAAGCTGTACTTAATTTTTTTAAACATAAAAATGTGCAAATTTGACTCTTTGACTTCTCTGCTACAATATAAACCTACATTCCCGAGAATAGAATAATAATTATCTTTGCTATAAACCCCCACCGGCAGACTAAAGGCAGACGGCAGCTATAATATACATCTCTATATAGCTGCTGTGTGTGACGGCCTTAACGGTCTCACCAGCCAGGGTAGATACCATCAACCAGTATTAGGTAGTGATTTATTTAAATTGATACAACAAGAGCACTAGGCATGAAGATAGCAGGTATTTAAAATTTCTTTAGCACTCGGAAATTCCAGACCTGATGCAGTAGGCCCGGGAGAGTTGTTGGAGTCGGGTGGGTCATCGTAGTGAGACTTTCTGGGGACCAACTGCAATGTCCAACTGGTTGTACAAGTATGACAAATTAGTATGACCAGGAAACAGGAACCACAGT
The DNA here is from genome assembly GCA_947369225.1 of Hofmannophila pseudospretella. Lineage (NCBI taxonomy): Eukaryota > Metazoa > Arthropoda > Insecta > Lepidoptera > Oecophoridae > Hofmannophila > Hofmannophila pseudospretella. Next base: position 1,009,978 of record OX376321.1, on the reverse strand, counting down.
GTGATCACGAAGAAGAATCAACCGCGTGTTTCAAACCTATTTTGGCAAATAGATGAACTGCGTTTTGGATCAATTGCTAAGTAAATCAAATTGTCTGTTTAGCGCGGTAGACCTCTAGCTAAAGTATACCATCTGTCAAAATTCTACAATTCAAATTTGAAGTCTATGGCCAATACATGCAATTTGACAGATTGTATACATTAGCTGGAGGCCGACTATACTAGTACATGGTAGAACTAGATGCACAGACTTTGTTTATGAATTTCCATGATACAGATTCGCTTTGCAAGAGGTATCTCAATCCAGAACAAAGGACAGATGCAGGTGCTTATCCCTTGTATGTTCCGGGCAGTTATAGGTGTGGGATCCCGGGTCCAGCGAGGCTGCCTACTAAACCCCTCCGTGCCGGTAGTACTACCAAGAAGTACAACTGGTAGTACAAATGACACACCTAAGTATCTCTAGTACTACCAGTAGTACTAGTGACACGGATCGGCATTGGTAGTACAACTGAACATTTATCATGGCAATCGGTGTTGCCACTTCTCCCGGAAGCACAAGTTGAAGAAGGGTTTAGATATATACTGGAGGAGAGTGAAATTGTAGGAAGTAACAAAAACCTGCGACAGTTCCTATCTTACATTAAAAAATACTGGATGCCGAAAAAAGCTTTATGGTGTAGTTCCGGTGAGCGACACCGTACTAATAACATCGGTGAGGGATGGAACGGTGAATTTAATAAACTTTTTAAAAGAAAACCAACCATTTTACATCTTTTGTAAATTCTCAAGGACGATGCAGAATTTAACGCCGTGAATTCTTTAACATCAGAACCAGCAAAAAAGCGTTCAAAGAATGTTATAGAACGGAATAATTATATTCTTCACGTTCAAATGCAGCTGGTCAATGGGCAAATTGATGTACCTCTTTTCTTAGAAAAATTACGTTAAGTAAAAAAACAAGGACGCGCTCCCACTTTCTCACATGACAGTTTTTTTTATTTATCTCTAAAAAATTACAAACTGTTATGCCTTTTAAAACATTTATTGTACTGTGGATTAGAATACAGAACGTCAAGTGAATTTCCTTTTTTTAAAGTAGTACTAGAGATACAAAGGTGTATCATTTGTACTACCAGTTGATCTTATGTTTTAATTAGAATACAGAAAGTCAAGTGAATTTACTTATATTTTTTTTAGTAGTACTAGAGATACTTAGGTGTGTCATTTGTACTACCAGTTGTACTTCTTGGTAGTACTACCGGTTCGTTCTCACTAGTACCACTGTTTGTACCACCGGTGGTACTATGGAGGAAAAAAAGTCCCACTGGTACCACCATCCAAATTAGTGGAACTAGTGAGAAGTTTTGTACCACTAGCTTTTTGGGCGGTACCGACAGAAAAGGTAATATTTTCTTTCATAAAAGATACTGAAATGGTTATTTTATCAAATCAGTATAATTATTACGTGATAATCTATATCTGTGTCCAAGGAGAATAAGGTCATCTTTTTATGTGTATGTGCATAGTATGCGAACTCATTAGAAGTACTTACTAACGAGATGTTTCTAAGGTTTCTGACATTTGTTTATATTCTAATTTCAGTATCTTTTATGAAAGAAAATATTGCCTTTTCTGTCGGTACCGCCCAAAAAGCTAGTGGTACAAAACTTCTCACTAGTTCCACTAATTTGGATGGTGGTACCAGTGGGACTTTTTTCTCTCCATAGTACCACCGGTGGTACAAACAGTGGTACTAGTGAGAACGAACCGTACTACCGGCACGGAGGGTACTAAACCAAGTAAATCGCGCGGAGGCGGCAGACAAACCGGGTAAGGCTACTCATTACGACAAGGTTCCACAGAGTATATAGCTTGATGTGTCTTCCAAGTGTACACTTGGTGTACCTAAAGGTAAAATAAGAAATGAAACAAAACCGGTTTTTTATAAATTTAAACAAAAAAATAAAGTAAACATCCAAAACAACGTGCACAATTTTACCACCGGTCCCCGGACCAAATATTGTAAGTTGAACAGATATGTCACTAGAACAGAAACGGGGAGCGGTGCGGGGAGGTTACTAGCAGCGGCGACGGCGGCGACGGCGGCGGCAGCTGCGGCGGCGGCGGCGGCGGCTACAGCTCCGGCGGCGACGGCGGCAGCTCCGGCGGCGCCGGCGGCGGCGGCAGCGACGTCTACGGCGCCGGCAGCTACGGCGGCGACGACGGCGCTGCAATTTATTACCGTAATCAGAAAGGGAAAGGACTGCGATAGTGTGAAGGTGGTGGAGAGTAGAGGTGGAGAAGCGAGGAGAGAAAACTTTGTGATGCAAGCAGTGGTCCATGATGAGGCATATCGAACAGATTTCCTTTTAATTATTTTTTCCAAAATTACACATCCTGCCAATTACTATGTTCATGGTTTTAGGAAAGTAGTTATTTTGGACCTCAGCGAAAAAAATACTAACACAGCGCCGGCGACGCCGACGGCGGCAGCAGTCGGACGGTTCGGAGCGCGAGCGAGAGAACGAGCGCGTGCGCATGTTCTTGTCATCACCGGTAGCGCCGCGTCTGCTAAAACCACAACAGAGATTATGCTGTGCTTCCCATGCCGTTTATTACACACTATTATTTATCGCTTAGGGATCCGTCCCAGAATGACCAAAATCTAAAAAATTACAAAATCCCATAATGTCCATTTGTCTAATTCCCAAAATGGCAACTTCGTCATTTGTCACTTTAAAATTTGTCATTTTGTTCTCGTACGTTCTTCCGAACAAGCGTGCGTAGCGAAATGGAGGATCACGTCATTCATGACACACTTTGGGAACTGGATTTTCTGGGATTTGGATATTGTGGGAATTGGACATTCTGGGAGTTTGACATTCTGGAATGGACGTTCCATCATTTACTATTACAAAAATTGCATAGCATTACAGTTAAAACTAAGACACTGTGAATTCATATGCTTGACACAATACAGTACATAATGTATCGTATAGTATCTTAACATTCTAATATCAAACGAAAAAGCTCGACGAGGATCTGGTCATACAGCGCGGAAGTCGAAACGCAACTTATGGCATTATCCTATTAGCGAATTTCGAGCGCATATTTTACGCCCTTAAAATTTTCTGGCAACACTGATCGCGGTAGCCAATACCGTGGTATGGCAATCCTCAAGTGACTCACCTCCGACTCATGCGTCCATCTTCGGATCCCGGATGCTCACTGGAACAAGTGAAAATACTGCTATTCTTATTAAATCTGTTATTTACACTTTTGTTAATTACACTACAGATTTTGTATGGCTTTTTAGTTTACAAAATACTGCAATACAAGTATTGATGACATGAATTTATTTATTTTATTGTACGGTCGCAAACCTTAATATTTAGGACCTACTTTGACACATTGAACAACCTAGGCTTGTCATAGTCAATACTAGATTAACGCTAAACGCTAGTATTACCTAAATCTTTTTTTTTTTAATTTCATTTATTGCTGTCATGGGTCAGCACCAATCATAAGCCCTGTTAGGACATAGCAATTTTAAATAGATTAAATTAAATTATAAATTAAACGTTAAAAATTAAAATTACAAGATGTCAAACAATAAGTGGTAAATATCGAATTTCGGAATTTATTTTATTTTATTACAGGTTATTGTACAGCAAAACAATTATAACAGTATTTGTATTAAAAAAATATAACAGAATAATATAGAATATCTGTCTTTTCTAAAAAAATGTAATAAAATAAAATAAATCAGTAATGATAGCAGATGGCAAGATTTTTATTTTTCATTTCAAGAACTGGTCTGTTGAGTAAAAGCATTTCGTTATTAGTAAGTCTTTTAGTTTATTGCAAAAAGAGGTAATTGTTTTTTCTAATTTTACGAGTATATTATCGGAATTTCTTTAGATTTCCGTCTATGTTTTACTGTGACAAAGTCTTTTAATGTTTAAAAAAGTGGGTCCCAAATACAAACACATTCATACAACACAACACGCACGCACTGTTGCTGTCTTCGTCCGTGCAGTCACTGAGGGCCAGCTGAAAATCAGCGCTGTGGCTTGCCTCAGCATTATGCTGAGCGGTGGCACTGTGGCTTGCCTCAGCATTATGCTGAGCGGTGGCACTGTACCATACCGGAAGTTTTGTGCTGCATGTATTAATCTTTATATACGTCTGTATTGTGTTCTATATTCTGGTGTTTACGGTGCTAAATAAGCGTTTTCAATTTTTTCTATTTTCAAATTAATGTCTGTCTGTACAAGGAAACGAGCAAAATGTGTATGTTTTGTAGACGAGAAAACGGGCCACCTGATGGGAATTGATCACCGTCGCCCATTGCCATCTCACCACCTCATGTGCCGGTAATAGGTAGGTGGTAATAATATACGCTGCCTTTTTACCATTCAAATTCAAATAGGAACAATGCATTACATTGCTGCTTTGCAGAAATAGGTAAGTGTGTTACCTGCTCAGGCTGACTCTGCCCAGAATACATACCACCTTCAAAACTATAAGTTTCATACACGCATTTGCAACTAGCATTCAAGACAATTACATAATAGTGTCGTGATTATAAACATGGTCGAATTTATGGGTGCCTGTCCACCTAAGCGAAGCTGTGAAAAATAATATAAAAGCAAGATTTTTCACATATCCATAAAGCTATTCAATTCTAAAGCTGGGTCATAGCCAAAGGCAGAGTGGGGACTGAAATCCCAAAAGATTGAAGAACAGTGTTCGTTTAATAAAACAGAATTTCATTAAATATGAAGACATGTAGGTAAATCACCTTTTTGCAGAAAAAATTAGTCACTAAGATACAAGCGATTGAAGTGTATTCACAGGCAAGAAAATATATGAGACCATAAACATTAAATTCGCATCTCAAAACGACAATCGACAATGATCCTTCCTATGTGGTCTTTCTATGAAATCCTGCCTGTTAGGTGTAATGAAATATAAGCACCCGTTTTCTGGTTGCCATATTCCTGGCTAAGACCTGGCTAGCTTCGGTAGACAGGCACCCTACTAGTCTAATACTGACCCGGACACTCCGCAGTTGGATCTGCGCTTTGTTGACCCGGTCTGTGGCGTGTCGGGCCTTTAACAAAACAAGCATATCTTGAATCAGAGCTAAATGTGTCCTTAATAAGGCTGCCTGTCCACTAAAGCGAACCAAAGAGAAGCAGAATCATTGAAGAATACTTAATTATGCTTGCGGTCTTTCTATGGAAATATTCAGACGACTGTCTTAGCAGATTTTAAAGTAAAGTAAAATACACATTATTGCACAAATAGAAACCAACAGATAACAAATAGAGAACAAACAGATCACAAAGCACTATGTATGTTTGGCAAAAGGGGGGAAAGTCAGCAAATGATGACATACTCGGGTACCAAATATGCAGCGCTGTTTTTCATTTCACCCCTTATCCCAAGATGTTAGTGGGAGCGATAGTGATAGTGGGTAAAAAAATTAAAATTAAAAACTAAACATCAAAAAGATTAAATACTTATGTGAAGAATTTAGGTAAGAATTTGCCAAAAAGTGACCTGTGATACATATTGTGTGTGCGTGCGTGTGTGTGTGTGTGTTTGTTTTTTAATAGAGTGGTTTGCCGTTTCACGCACTAACTAGTGCGCAGGTTTCCTCACGATGTTTTCCTTCACCGTTAGAAAAGTCAAGAAAAAAACGAAAAACTCTTTGACAAGCATGTCATTGCATGGTTTCACACCCGGATCTCCAGCATGGAAGTCCGGCGTCCTAACCACGACGCCATCGACGCTTTTGTATCCCTTTAGGAGGAGGTAAAATGATTATGTATAACCTGACCAGAAATAATAAAAAACCTTGTTTAAAGGCCATTAGTAGTTTTATAATGTGTTATGAAGTTCGCTATGAAAAAAATAGTTATTAGGTAGTAATGTGGCGAGAGTTTTAAATTCCCAGTCAGGGTATAAAATGATGATGACGATGTTCTAACGATGTGCACAAATTGACGGGACAAGTTGCATTGTAACTTACCTATTTTCGGGATTTTTATCCTTTTGATCCGAGTCCTTTTTCTTATAGACGCCAGAGTTGGACGGCTTCCTCTCATGGTGATGATGATGCTGGTCAGAGTGTCGTCGAGCGGCAGAAGCGCGTTGGCGCCTACGCAAGAAACACGGGATGAAGACATCTTGAATTTTTTTATTAGTTTCTACTTTTGTCAAGATTCTACTCAATTCAAGACGATTCGGAAACCTGCTTTGATAATTCACTACAGTTCCCGGTCCATTCCCTCTTGTGAAATGGTGACATACGTAGGAACATTTGGTAATACAAAATAAAAATAAGTCGGCAATCCCGAAATGGATGAAAAAATATATCCAGAAGTCTTTACATAAAAGCAGAATCTGCTCATCAGTTCACTCCTCCTGGAAATCGACGTATATCGGCATATCGTTGTGATACGGTGTCGCTACACTATTTTACTTACTTCAAGAAGCTCCCTAAGGACATCAAGAAGAGTCAATACTCCTGCTAAACTTTTTTAATTCCTAATGGTGAATATCAAGGTAGACTTTGAGACAGCTACTCTACGCTACTCTACTCTCATCAAGATTTTTAAATTTTTTATTTACTACTAAACCCGCCTTTGACCTCGATCTCGCCTGATGGTAAGCGACGATGAGGTCGACGATGGAGCATGCGGGTCCAGTAAATGCCTATAAACTCTGGCCTTCGCTTCGTATGAGCTGATGGGATATCAACAACATAAGGATGGAACCCCTCCCCGTGCCTGGGAGTCCGAAGGCGGAATCGAGATGCTGGAATTAGGTCGTGCAATTCCGATGCGCACTCTCCGATATGTATCCTATAAAATACCGATAGACAGGCAACCTTGCGCCGATGTTCCAGACTTTGCAGTCTAGCTTCCACCAGCGATTCGTCAACTATAAGGCGCTTAGCGCGTTAACATCAAGAAGACAACTCACTTCTGCTGAATATCGACGTAAGTTTTGAGTCTGGTAGAGTAGCGCGGCGTCTCGGTGTCGCTGCGCTTGCTCATAAACACCACAAAGTCTTCATTGATCTTTTTCTTCTTTTTTTCTTCTTCATTATTGGGCTCCATAACGCCGCTGCGACACGACGTCGTCGCCTAGGCAATAAACATTTAACCAATCAACAACAATAAATACATGCATTTCTGAAGGTAGTATGATTCTGTGCGGAATCAGCCTGACGTGGTACCACACTGTTTGGTATCTCCCCTACTTTCGGTTAAATTTTATGTTTATGGCAACCCCGCTACTTAACTTAGGTTTAAAAAAATACAACTGTCACTTTCCCTTTCGCTTCCCTCTCGTCCCAGCGACACAGCACGAGCTCACATTTTGAATTTCTATTAACTTAACCTAAAAATCCACACCCCTTGGTCCCTATTTTCATCCCTAACCTGTCCTACCCCTGAATCTATTCGTTTCCCTCCTAAATTCCACGAAAAGTTATATTTTGATGTGTCAGTGGTTTCAGGTGAGTACCTAGCATACCTTTTTTTTTTTTTTTTTTTTTTTGGTAACGGGGGGGAAATCTTTGAAAGATACCCAGCCTCCTGGGGGAGAGACTTATGTGAGATTTCCACTCACTAAAACCCCCTCGATGGCCGGCCTCGTGCTTATCGGAGGGCTCCGGGATCTCCAGTGGAACGCACCGGTGCCCTCCTAGCATTTGCCTTGGGCTCCTCCTGGGAGGTGTACATTCCACCTCCCGGTTCCTCCCGTCACAGCAGCGTGCGGCCATAGCACGTTGCTGCCTTCCCCAGGGTCGCCCGCCAATGAACGGTCAAAGCCCCCACTTGGACCGCCCGCGACCCTGCTCCCTCCTTTTAGTCGCCTTTTACGACAGGCAGGAGTTACCGTGGCTCTATTCTTCGCCCGAGACTACAGGGCTGACGGACCACGACGCGCGTCACCGGCGCGCCGGCGTCTCCGTCTCCGAGCGGGGTCGGCCCTCTCCCGATCCCGCTCGGCGGTCTCCTTCCTAACCATAACGGTTTCACAGAAGGAGACCACCGCCTTCCAGGCTCTGTCGTCCGCCAGCATAGCCGCTACTACTGCTGGCAGACAGAGATCCCGCCCGATGCGGTCGACCAGGACTCGCCGCTCGGAGTCCCATGCAGGGCACTCCGCGAGCGTGTGCTGTGCGTCGTCCCGGTCCCCTCCACAGTGGTGGCATTGCGCCGTCGCTTCGCGCCCGATTCGATTCAGGTACTCACCGAAACACCCGTGCCCGGTGAGTACCTGAGTCAGCCGGAAGGTGACGCTTCCTCCCTCCCGCCGGAGCCAAGCTTCAAAGCTTGGCAGGATCTTTTGAGCCGCGTATGCCACAATTCGATCACATGTCGACGCGCCCTCCTCCTGAACACTTCGAGCTCTCTGTGCTGGTCGATCCCGCCTCTCTGGCGGAGGGCGCGGGTCTCATGGTAGACCCTCGCGTCCATGTCCGCCAGAATGACCAAAGGCGGGAATCGCGCCAGGACAGTCGCCGCCTCAAAGGATATCGTGCGGTATCCCCGTACGATCCTGATGGCCATCATGCGCTGAATGCTATTCAGCTTGGCTCTACTGCGCCGTTCACGAGCCAGTCTTTCCGCCCAGACCGGCGCCCCGTAGAGGGCCATCGATCGTACCACCCCCGCATAGAGGCGGCGGACTCCTTCCCGGGGTCCCCCGAGATTCGGCAGCAGTCTGTGCATAGCACCCGCTACCTTCTGAATTCGGGGGACCAGGCGCTCGAAATGTTCCACGAAGCTCCAGCGACTGTCCAGAGTTAGACCCAGGTACTTAAGGTACCGACCAACCTGGACCTCCGCGTCACCCACCCGGATCGACGAGCTGGGTGGCTCCACTCCCCTTCGGAGCTTATGAAACCACAACGCCTCAGTCTTGTGAGGCGCCACCACAAGGCCCAGCTCGTGGATTTTTGCGACGACGCAAGCCACCCCTTCCTCGGCGAGCTGGGTTGTCCTCTCGAAGGAGCTCCCCTCGGCCACCACTAGAGTGTCGTCTGCATAACAGACGACACTTACTCCGATGGGGAGATTGACCCGGAGGACCGCATCATATGCTAGGTTCCACAGCAGCGGGCCTAGCACTGATCCCTGTGGAACCCCGCAGCTGACCTCCCTCTCGTGGGCTCTCTCGTCCCGACCCACATAATGGATGCGCCTGTTATTCAAGTACGCTCCGACGATTCCGTGCAGGTAGGGAGGCACATTGTGATAGACCAGTGCCTCCCTAATCGCCCTCCAGGGCAAGGAGTTGAAGGCATTGACGATGTCCAGACTTATCGCCAATGCCATCCCTCCCCGCTCAATCGCCTGCTCCGCCAGGGAGCGCACTCGCAGGATTGCATCCACTGTCGACCGCTCCCGTCGGAAACCAAACTGGTTTTCCGATAGATCGGGGCCCTCAGTCGACAGGTGTCCGCTGAGACGACGGGCAACTATTCTCTCGAACAGTTTGCCCGCTTCGTCCAGCAGACAGATGGGTCGGTACGCAGAGGGAGAGTCCGCGGGCCTGCCATCCTTCTTCAGAAGCACCAATCTGGCTTCCTTCCAGCTTGTGGGGAACACGCTTGAACGGAGGCAACTGTTAAACAGTCGCCTCAGCCTGTCCCCCAGGACAGCTAGGGCCAACACCCAGGCTCGGCCTGGAATCCCGTCCGGGCCCGGCGCAGTGTTACGGGCTCTCAGTCGCAACACCGCTAGGGCTAGCTCCGCCTCCGACACCTCTAAGCCTTCGCGCCAGCTCTGCGGGCTCGACTGGGCTGACGAGGGAGTATCCTGGACCCTCGGGAAGAGCGTATCTACCACTCTTCCGGCTAAATTGGGGTCCATGGTCTCCGTTAGTGGAGGGACCCACGGGCGGAGTTTGCCCAGTACCATTTTGTACGGGCGTCCCCATGGGTCCCTGTCCAGTCCCTCGAGGAGCTCGTTCCAGGACCGAGCCTTGGCGTCCTTAATCGCCCGTTGGAGCGCCTTGGTCGCTTCCCGGTATGCCGTGTAGGCTTCCGCTCTTTCTTCGGCTGAGACTCGCCGTCTCCGTCGGGCCCTCGTGTATTGGCGGCGCGAAATCAGGCAGATGCTGCGCAACTGCGCAATGCTGTCCGACCACCAATACGTGGCCTTTCGCTCGACAGGCCTGGCTCGGGGCATGGAAGCGTCGCAGATCGACGTCATTGTCCTCCGAAACCAGGCCGCTTCCTCTTCGGGATCGGGCGGGATCTCGCCGGTATCCGGCCAAGCCGCGACGTTGGCAGCGGCGATGAGCAAGTCTCGATCGAGCCGCTTGAGGGACCAACGTCGCGGTGGACTGCCGCCACGGCGCACGGGACCGTCGGGGGATCGGAGTGTCACATCGATAAAGATGTGACGGTGGTCGGATAGTGTGACCACCTCCTCCGCTACCCTCCAGCCCGACACGACTCGCGCGGCAGAAGGAGTCGCCCACGACAGGTCAATGATCGACTCCCCCTGCCACCGCACTAGAGTGCTAACAGACCCCCGGTTTAGCAACCGGAGATCCATTCCCGCCGCCCACTCTTGAATTGTATCTCCCCTCGGGCTGTCCAGGGCGTCTCCCCACGCTCTAGAACGTGCATTGAAGTCGCCCAGGACGAACATCGGGCGGGCTAGACTTCCACGAATGCAGATGGCTAGTCCGTCCAAGTAGGCCTCGTAAGCGGCGAGGCTGCAGTTGGGGGAAACGTAGCAGCCTACTACTACAAGTGGACCCCACTCCACCACAACGTATCCTTGCCCCCTCCTCAGCAAGGAGCAAGGGGGATCCCTTTCCTTTCCCCCCCAGTATATGGCAACGGAGCCGACCTCGTCCACGAACCAGCGAGGGTGATTCGGGACACTATACGGCTCCGCTACCACCGCCAATGCAACCGACAACTCCGCGACAGTCTGCAGTAGCAGGTCCTGCGACGCGCGGCAGTGGTTGAGGTTGCCCTGGAGTATCTTTAGGCTGTTGAATGTGCCGTTTCCATTACCTCCTCGCCCAACGAGTAATCTCTCGTTCGGGATGGCGCTCTGGAGGGCTCGTCTTCGCCTGCCGTTTCCGCGGAAGCAGCCAGTGGAGGAGCCTGCTTGTCTCCTCTGCTCTTTTTCTTCCCTTTCGGGGGCGTGCATTTTTTGCCCCCTATTCTGTGATCGGCCGGCCGACCGATCTCCGCGCACAGCGGGCACCTGGGCGCCTGTGCTGTGCACTGGGTCGCCTTGTGACCCGGCTCGCCGCACGTGTAGCACAAGGCGCTCCGGTCAACAGCATTGGGGCACCTTAAACGTATGTGCCCCAACTCGAGGCACCGGTAGCACTGCAGAGGCCGTGCCCCCAATGCCTCGACCCTAGCAGCCACCCACCCCACTCGCACGCGCTTTGCAGCCGAAACTTTTTTCGCCGCGGTGAGCGGGCAACGAACCCACGCCGTCCCCAACCTTTATGAGTTGCGTCGAATTTCGGCCACCTTCACCTCATCGGCGGAACAGCCTCCGGCTTCGGCGATGGCTGCCGCGACGTCTGCTTGAGTGATGGACTCATCTAAGTCCATCACTCGCAGTTCGCCTGTTTTAGATGGGCGAACGATTTGCACGCCCATCTCAGCGAGCGCCTGCCGCAGGCGGTCGGCCAAAACGTCAGCTTTAGCTGCATTTTCTGGGCCGGCCACCTCCAGCAATAGGCCGCCGTTTAAGGCCCTCTTTTGGCGAACTTCATCAATGCCACAGTCGGCCAGTTTAACCCTCTCTTTGGCGGCCGCCATCACTTGGGCGTAGGTGATGTCGACACCCTCGGGTACTGTAACCGCTATGGCGGCAGTGTTCGGCGGCCGAGGCAACTTCGGCTTCTTCTTGGCAGCACTTATAGCAGGCCGCGCAGCCGTAGGCGCAAGATTGGCGGCGTTTGCCTGCCTTTTCTTTGCCTTTCGGCCTACTACCGTGGCCCATGTGGTCGGGGGTTGCGACTCCCCCGACGTCGACGGAAGCGCTGACGATGGCGGTTCCGCCCTCCCAGCAATCGTGTCGAGCGGCGTGGGGTTGGGGCCCCTGGTCTTTCTTCTCGTGACCCTGGTCATCTTGGTTGAAGGTCCTGCTGCGGGCTCTGGCCCTCTCGCCGGGTCTCCCACCTTTCGGCCGAGTGGCGGCCTAATTGCTCGATCGGGAAAGAGCTCGTCCCTGAAACGGGTCAAACTCCTCTCGATCATTGCTTCTACCCGCTGTAGTAGATCAGAGCCCACCTGGCCGCTGCGAACCGCTTCCAATGTACGCGGGGCTGCTGGTCTAGTTGGTCTAGAGGAGGTCCCGCCCGCTGGAGGTGTAGGCGCGGAGGAGGCCCCGCCTTCCCCCACCGCGGCCCCTCGTCTCAGCTGAGCCAACTCGGCCGTCAGCGCCTACACCTTGGCGCTCAGGTCGGTTAGCTGAGATCGCAGCTCTGCGTTTTCCCGCTCCATCCTTTCCGCAGAGGTTCGCTGCACGATTTCAGTGCTGGCGGCCTGCACCGTTCGCACTGCGACCCTGAGGGCGCGAACAAAATCGCCCTTAAGGTTGCGGGATTTATCCGCCACCTTCTCCACCGCCTGCAGGCTGTCAAAAATGCGAGCGCCGAGGTCCGCCGTCGGCTGTTCCCGCATCTCCTCCTGCAGCTCATCCGCATTGGGCAAGCTGGTTTTTGCCCTTGTCTTTTTAGGGACATAGGACGGACTATCCTCGTCGTCCTGTCCCCTCCCACGCTTTTGTGCCCGGGAAACACTCGACGTGTTCGACATGAGAGAGTCCGTGTCGCTCACGTCATCCGGCATTTCTCCGGTCCGCTCATATGGCCGAGCGAAAATTAGGCCCTCCTCCCTATCTTTCTCCATGATTTTGTTTTGGGTTTTTGATTTATTCATTACTGATCCCACGAGTACCCGGTTTTTGACGGTCGATCTCGGCAGTGACCGGTTTGCCTCGATAACCCTATACGCCTGGGGGGGCGGGAGGTACCCCAGGGTTGGCCGCTAAAAACTGGTGAACTCCCCAGCCGCTCTTCGAGCACCCCGTGTCACGTAATCGTACAACGAACCACAACTCCGGGGGTTGAGGATTTTTTATAGAGGTGATCTCCTCGCGGTCCGGCCAGTTAAGGCTAGACCCCCGTTCCCGAAGGGTTACGGTATACTCCCCACGCACCAGGCACCGCTCTAAGAATAGAGCGGGTGGTGCGACCCGTGCAGGCTCCGTGGGTTAGCACGGGAACTTGCACGGCCGTCACGTCGGGACAATTCGCTCGGCGGCCAGCAAAGTCACACAAGGAGAAGTTACTGACCGTCGCCCAGGGTACACCGGCCCGACCCACTGCCCTTCCCAGCGGACGTATCAACTGGGAACTGCAGCAGGCGGGCACACGAGGAGGTTTCCCGACACAGCATACCTAAGTTATTACAACCCTCTGCAAATTGACGGGAAAACTGTCGCCTAACAACATCAAAAAGGAAAGAACCAATATTCGCAAGGTTTGCTCTGAACCCACCCCCCATTCGCGGCCTATCCCAGGCAGTGCACCCTCTATGCTCCAGGGTGGACACAATTCCGGAACACACATTTTTACCTACATATTTCTGCCGTGAAGCAGAAATGATGTTTTGGTCTGAAGGGTATTAGAGCCAGCGTGATTACCGGCACATGAGGCACTACATCTAAGTCCTCAAGGTTAACAGCGCATCGAAAATCCTCTATAATAATATTATAATGAGGTGAGACTGACGTTTTTGAGCGACGGTGACCACTTACCATCAGGTAGCTCGTTTGTTCGTCTGCTCTCCTATACAATAAAAAATGCGGCATCTCATCACAAAACTAGATGTAGCGGTCCATTAAATAGGACATTTCGTTGTGACCGTACCGGTCACTTATTCTTAATCTCCTTTTCTTTCTAGAAAACTCATTCGCTTTTTAAAAATACAGTCGAATACTAGCTAAGGTAGGTATACCAACTGTCTAAAACCTTCGATGCGACTAAACCTCCGTTTGATCACAATCTCACTTGGTGGTAAGGGATGATGAGGCCGAAGATGGAGCACACACACACACACAGAAAAAAAAAGAAAAAAAAAATGGGGGTTCAGTCTGCGATGTGCCTCTAGTGTAAAAACGTATATACTTCTGCCATGCTGTCCAAGTCTAAGTTTGTTCTATCGACACCAGTGTACCTGATTTGTATATAAATTATGACTGCTGTGCTGTATAATACAAAAGATGAGTATTGAATTGTGTTACTTTGATGTCGTAGCTAAGATGATTTTGATAAGTGTGTTCCTCTGATATTTGTCTGACACTGATGATTTCTATGAATACAGTAATGATATATCAAAGTGTGATTCTTGTTGTTTTGTCTTAAAAACTATCCCTTAGAATACTTATTAAATATTGCCTAACAGGTCCAGGCAGGATAGTTTTACAATGAGCAATGCTACCCTCGCTATTACAGTATATGATCAGTAAATGTTACTTGCTAACTTAGAATGCTAAAAGTAAATGCAGTATATTATTATTATTTTGCATAGTCACTGACTGACATTTCCATTGCAGTTACATTTAATCAATAGTCCATTAGTAGTGCTTGGTAATATTAACTACGACTTATTAAATCAAATGTAGGTACTTCATTAATTAGGCACGTAGGTAATTCACTAAACCTGAGAAACACTATTACCTACTATGAATAACCAGTACCAAACATATCACGTAGGTAGTTCTTATTATCGCATTATAACAGCTATTGTGAGAAGGTTAGTAACTAGACTGACCTTAGTCCATATGCCGTTCTGAGATGATCCAATTATAACATGAAACTATCGTGTAGCTATGTGTAGTGTAACTATGGTGGAATTATAATTAAAATTTGTAGTGTAGTGTAGTATCATGTCGTCTTGACAATAATTTACGATTCAAATATTATTTTATATACTTTATTATTGTTCTACATGATACGTGATGTTTTAAATCTAACATACGGGTATTCACGTCAATAATAAATAACGTTCAGAATCGTGAAGGAAATTAACTCACGTAAATTGGAAACGTGAAATTCTCAAGAAAATTTCTATTCTTCAGTTTTTTAGATGTTTTAAAACTTTATTAGCTCACAGTTTGAAAGCTATCGCAAGTAATGGCGGGGTCATTTTCACTTCCATCTAGTCTTTAAGAATCAAAAAGGTTTTTATAATAAGATACCTCACACTGTAATAAATATGACAAAGAAAATTTAAGACCCATATAAGACTGACCAAAAGGGTTATTATAAAATAAATGACTTTTCAAATGATTAAGAGGCTTGGTCCTAAATTCAGCTCCAGCTCTGCACATTGTGTATATGATTGTATTCATAAATATTGTGAGTTGTTTATTTGCAAAGATGTGCTGCTGATTGTTTCTTCCGCCGCTTCTTTTCCTTCAGCTACAGCACCTTCCGCAGCGGAGGTAGAGTAAAAAAGTGACGTTGTAAAAATGTACTTTAATGTACTTACTTACAATAAAACATCTGATTCTGATTCTGCTCGTATATCTACTCACCCGCCTACCTACCAGCCAACACAAACTTGTTCTTTTAATAATAGGATAATATATTGGAATGATGACCCAACTTATTACGAAAACACGAAAAAAAAAACCTACTGAAAATACGAAATCTATATCGTATATATCAAATATTAACGCTTACATAAAAAAGTAACCACTAGTCTGATTTAAGAAATCTTATTGAACTATTATTGAAATAAAATAAACACCACCATGTTTCCAAAAACCAAAATAGCCGGAAAACCAAAACACTTACCAAATAAATTTACCGCTGGTTGTTGTTAACTAACACTTGCCTAATATTAAATCATAATCACTTTTATATTAATTTTGAAAATGGTTTTAAAATAAAATTCGTAAAAATTACATCAAACGTGCGACATATCAGAAATTTTCTTTGTTTTTTTGGCAATAATTATTCTTTTTATGAATCAGAAGACAGTTTAATTTGAAAGTAGAATTTTGTAGTGCCAGTTCTGCATTCTACTTTACTACCAAGGAAGTCCTAAGTACAAGTCTATATTCGTAATTGGTATTTGCTTAAAAACTTTTTAATATAGGTAGTGATGTGCAATACGTTCTTATTGAGAATAATTAACATGAAGGTAGGAACGCCCGCCCCTAGGGAGAAAATTTTTTCATCCATTAGAATTAAAATATAATGTGTATAATAACAATAAATGGAAAATATTAAATATTCCTTCCAGCGTGTCGCATCTAGGTAGTGTCTCCAGAACGTTGGCAGATTCCCTCTCTGTATGGCCAGGTTAACGCGCTAGCCTAGGTAAGTGCCAGCCCTCAATGAGACGCGCTGAAAGATCCTTGAAAAAACTAAGGGCTTCAGGATACAAGGGTCCATTGTTTTCACACCGAACGGCACGAACATATATGTCTCGCCTAGCATCTCGTATTTCCGTTTTTATACATTTTACTAGTTTGGGATCCGGATCCGTTCCTTCTTGTTTGGGATCCTAGATAATATAGAACCAGATCTTTCATCTCAGCTATTCTTCTTCTTCTAAGTCGCATTCTTCATTGATGAGGGTCGAGATCATTATATGGTGATAACCACATAGAACGACTTTCTTGGCAGATTTAATGGGGTTTATCTCAACGTATAGTTTTCCTCACGATATTTCCTTCACCGTTATAGAGCAGTCCGTAAATATATGAAAGTCTTTACAAAAAAAAACTCATTGGAACATGGCATTGCATGGTTTCGAGCCCAGAACTCCCTCCCGCGTGGGCTTTCTTTGATACCTGGGTCTAAATGTGATTCAAAATAATAAGAGAAATATTAAAATAAAACCTTTTGTACAACATAAATGGGTTAATGGGCCCGGACCGGAATCCATGTCTTCCCATTAGGAAGGTGTTAGTACAATATTACGTCTTCACTACTTCCAAACCTTATCACATCGCGATAAATGCTGATTTTCTTTAACGGTATCGTGAGGAATTTTAGTTAGAAGTTAAAAATACGCCTTCGAAAGTGTTCGGCAGTCTTCGGAATCGATCGGCGCGGCTCTTCAGTGCGCGGCCGCCCGCCCTCCACATGACATGCGTACGCGCAGACTTGGGCGGAACTTATTTATTACCAATATAGTATTATTTGAAACTTATTTATTACTTTATTAATAGTATTTTAATTATTTATTAAAGTTACTCGTATTGCTAAAAGTGTAGTGAAAGAGTTTATTTTAGTGAAAACTTATTGAAAGCTTTAAAATAGTTTACAGTACGCGTGTTCAGTGGAAAGTTATTTGTGAATGAAGAAAATGGAATAATTGTGCTACTCATTACCGCTATCTACATTAATAGTATTGTAATATAATATTTATTTGTATTGTCTAAATAATTGACTGATGTACTTAGATGACGATAGCTATTAATCAAATCAAACTGCAAAATATAATGAAGCGAATCAGTAGAATATATTTAACGATATTTTAAATACCAAAGTACAACAATGTTCAAATATTTCTATGATTCACGCGATTGACAAAATGCATTCCTCTAAAAACGGTCAGAACGTCCCGCCGCCAGCCAACGTTGCACGTGCGTTTATTTTTATTTATAAATAACCCAGACACTAACCACTCAACGCAATGACGTCACTCAAAGAAAGTGGTGACGTCACTGAAAGCCATGATAACAAAGATAGCCAAATAAAAGAAAAAGATCTATCGAATCTACCACCAAGCGGCACATCGCTGCACAAAAGACGAAGAGGTGAACCGCCTGCTTCGCTATCCGTCAAGCCCCAAACCCCTTCGGATGCCGAAGGCTCTTCCCCTTGCACTGCTGGCCCTATTTCAGAAGAATACTGGAGTCTTGACGGGGAAACTATTGATCATGAAGCTCTATATGAAAGCATGCTTCAAAGATTGAAAGACCGTGACGACCCTGCTTCCAAACGTGGAAGAGAAGTCGCTTCAAAAACTAAAGAAACTGTTGAAGTCTTAGACCAGTTAGAGAAGCTCCTTGAATTACTAGACCAGTTTGTAACTTTGAAGGAACAGAACGGGCGTTTGCTCAGAAGACTAAGAGATGTGAACTATTTGAAGCGACTCCACAATGCGCATAAACAGATAAACTATGAGAATGATAGATTGAAGTCAGATACGAAGGAGATAGAGCTGATAAATGAAGCTTTAGATGCTGAATTAGAGAGTGAATATGGTCAAGCAATTTTTGAAACTATGGTGGCTGGAACTAGCGGAAGGCCCATGAAAAGAACTGGGTCGAAATGGAAAGGGCATGCGAGGTTCGGAGGATCGTTGTTGAGGAAGCAACGGTCGAGGTCTGCTGGTGGAGACGATAGTGATGCTGCTCCCGGGACGCCTTTACGGAGAAGGTCTGAAGGAGTGTTCTCGAAGGAGGTTGAGAAATCTAAAGTTTCTAAATGGACGAGGGTGAAAGCTGCTTTTAGGTAAATATATTCAAGCTTATGATAAAATGTTTTTGCCAGAGTATGTACAAATACAAACACAATTTTTTTACAATTATAAATACAAACATAATTTAGAAATACAATTTTTCTTCCCATATTTCCCTTTCGAAATAAAGTAAATGCTAAAACAGACAATGATTAGGTATTAATATTTATTAAGCCTTTCTTTAATAATACAAATACTCGCAACCTTTGAAACCTCAATTCACTAATAAAATTATATCGAATAATTTTAAGACTATGTTTAATTATGTATATTTAAGAAAATGTTATACACCCCCGAAATGTCACTGACAATGACAATTTACATTTTGATTACATTTCTTAGTTCATATAAGATTCGTCATTAAATAAAACAATCTAAATTAATAAAGCTGTCTATACGAGTGTCAGTCTGATAAGCCATAATCATTAATGCTCCTAATATATGCATTTCTCTAAATTTTTACAGTGCTTGCTTAATTACTTGTAATAAAAAATAGCAAGGTATCAATCGAAGTGCGGTATGAGGAACCTGCGCGGTACGACAGCCATTTTTGTTCAACTTATGTGCCGCGGATTGTACCTAATTCCATTTACATACACAGCACCTACTCTCCTCATTTAGACGTGACTTTTTTTCATTCAAGTGTTCACCTCAATCCCGATCTTCAGCTGCAAAACCGTAAACAGCAAAGATAAACACGAAATAATTTGCAATTTTCGTTATCAGAATTTTCTGAGCACTAGATAGATTGCTATTTCCTTTCGTTCAGATCATAAACATGAAAGTAAATGTCGGTTTTGTTTACACAAAGCTTTTGGGATAAACATTTTCTGTAATAAATCACTGTTCACTTGACACTGAGCTCATAACACGACAGCACGTGCATGTCTAGAAAGTATACGATGATCACTACTTGTTTTGACTAAATGTTTGGCTCCTGAAGTTAAACTCGCTGGCTCTTGTTTCTTTACTTCATTCAAGCCTATTCCTTTATCAATCTCTTCATTATCCTTTATAAGCCTATTTACTTCTTGTGCACGATCGCATGGAAGCCTTCGGTGCGGGCCTTCGCAAACATTCCGGAGGCGCTGCAGAAGCGAGGCAGCCAGTAACAGTATTAGGGATTGGGCCAAAAATCTGCCCTGATTAGGCCCAGTACCTACTGATTGGTGGAATACATAAATATCTTCTACTTCTTTCGAAAATTATTTTTCCTCAGTCATGCGGATTTCTTCACGATGTTTTCCGTCACTGTAAGAGCAGTATCTCATTTGTATGTTGGCACTATTGACCCTACTTCTTTATGTCGTGTGATTAGTTGATTCTTCTTTTTGTCGTGTGATTAGTTGATTCTTCTTCTTTTTGTCGTGTGAATGAATGAATGAATGAATACTCTTTATTAGTTGATTATTCGTGATTAGTTGATTCTTCTTCTTTTTGTCGTGTGAATGAATGAATGAATACTCTTTATTAGTTGATTATTCGTGATTAGTTGATTCTTCTTCTTTTTGTCGTGTGATGGATCCCAAATGATAGCTATTTATTGCGTTGATTGTATGGAACTAATACAGTGTTTTACGTCTAAGTTAACGTTGTAGTGTAAAGTGCAGGAGCTTAAATTATATATTTTTGACATATTTTTTTCTCTGCCTGCCCCGTAAGGACATAGCGTGTAGTTATGTTATACATACATAAATAATTTGTATATTTAAATGCCTCTTACAGCAGCTACAATAAAATTATTATAATTCTTTTTAAAATGTTGGTAAGTATATTATATCTGTGGTCAAAATTTATTTTGTTATATTAACTTTAAGCCAATTCTGTTCTGGTTTATTATACAGTTACTTCTAAATTAGAAATTTCTTGACGACATGATAGTAAGGCTCCATGAATCTGCCTATAGAGGTCAATGCTATACACACATACATTTTTTCACGCTATGTCCCTTTCGGGGTAGGCAGAGAGAACGAAGCGCCACGAATCTCTGTCTTGGCACGCTTCTCTTTCTTCCTCTGCTGTCATTCGTCGTTTCACGCATGCTAGTCAAGATAGTTTTTATTTTTTACAGCATAACAGTGATTGCATTTATTGTAATCTTACTAAACAATTTTTGAATATCGCCAGGTGGGAGAAAGCCCAATGGCCACCGACAGCCATGAGCGGTGCCGCGGGCGCCGTGGCAGCCGGCGCCATGGTGGGGGCCGTGGCCCTGACAGGGTCCTCTCCAGCATCAGGGACCCTGGCGACAGAGCCCAGGGACTCCGCCAGCCTCACGCCGGGCAGCGCGTTGTCGTTGACACCTAACTCCTCGTGCGAGGAGCTGAGGATGGACTCTGGTATGTTGCTGTATATGCATTGTAGAATCGTGCTAGCCTCATGAGGCATCTGCACGTACCTCACCAATGGAGCGGGGCATGGGACACGGGAGCACCAATAGGCGGCAGCTGATCGCCATAGGTAGATATGTATTGCAGCGATTTTGAAAAAAATAAGCTGACCGAAACCATAGAACTGTGAAAACCGAAAAACCGATTTTTTTGAGTCGGTACCATTTCGTTCCGAAATCGCTACAGTGTACTAAAGGCATATAGGCGGGTATATATAGCGATCTCCATATTGCATTTTATAAAAGAACCTCCCTTTTAACAGCTCCCTCTGTATATTCCTGGTCGACCTTTACCAGGCTTTAACAGATTGTAATTATTATTAACAAGCATTGTATTTAACTTCAAAGAAGCTAAAGCTCAAACAAACTGCTAACTGGCGTACAGTTATACCTTGTCGCTTCTCTGACATGACTTTTTTACACCCTTTATTATCTTTTAAACTAATTTTGCTTAGTTTAAAAGAAGATGATTGAACATGTAAGAAAATAGACAGGCATATTCTCACAGACAGAAAGCTGGAAGGAAACGCAGACTCTTTACTAGAATAGCCAGACATACAACAGATCATAAGAGCTTAGAATTACCTAGACGTTCTTACTGAATTCAGTCAAAGTGTAAATGCATTCAGGAAGACTGCGTTTTGGTCTGTAAACAGAAGCCTGTCTAATTATTCGACTAATTCGTTGACTAAATCGACTGCATTCAGTCTAGTGTTAATGTGTACCGATCATACAAATAAAAATCTCTATAGTCTGTCTAAGAGCGTCGGTGGCTAGGACGTCGGACTCCCGTGCGGGACGTCAGAGTTCGAAACCAGGCAATGCCATGTACCAATGAGTCTATCGGTTTTGTCGAAAGACTTACGTACATTTACCGACTGCTCTGATGGTGAAGGAAAACATCGTGCGGAAACCTGCATACTAAGATAACCAGTGTGTGAAATGGGGAAGGCAATGGCAAACCACCTATGAGGAAAACGACTTAGAAGAGAAGAGTCGCATTACACTAGACTGAATTCAGTTGACTATTTAGTCAACGATTTAGTCGAATAATTAGACAGGCTTCTGTTTACAGACTGTAATCGCAGTCTTCCTGAATGTATAATTTGCAACTTTGTAAGTATTTAAATACGTGTATTTGAAACGATGTCTGGCCTCCGCTTTAGGCATATACAAAGCCGTTTTACAACATAGGCTTCTAGATCATAATTCGGTAGTTTACAGTAACAAATATTAAATGCATTTCGTAAAAAATAAGAAATAGACATAAATTGAAGGTCAAATATGAAAACAGAATTAAAATTCGTTGAAAAATAAAAACGCTACATGCATTAAAAAATCAGACGATAGAAAGAAACGGCATTATTATATATAATGACGTCACTGTGTACTAGCGCCATACAAGCAGATCCTGGCTACATATAAAGAACTGTTTTGCTAAAAAGGGACAGAGCATCTCTACAGTACTAACTTAAATCATTAATATCTCTGATGTTAGTTGAGATATCGAAAAACGACTTTTAGATCCTTCTTCAGGATGTCCCTACAATTTGATTGCTGGAATACAAAAAATGTATGTCAAATACCGAATTACCACAACACCGTGGTGGTATACACATATGAGGAGCTCGTATCCTAGTTGCGAGCACGGTCCGAAAGTGATCGTGCAGGTTGGCGCGGTCGGTACCAGGATGGGTGGCCGCTTGTGGATTATTTCATCTGAGCTCCTCCGTGCCTCGGAGAGCACGTTAAGCAGTCGGTCCCGGTTGTTGTCGTTCGACAGCAGTCGTTAAGCCATGTCAGACGCCTACGGACGGCCTGAACAACTCTGACAAATAGGTTGGCCACTAACCATACGATAAGCAAGCAACCACCATACCATATATACCACCAGTTTCTTACTATCGTAGGTACCGCGCTCCATTTCTGTCGTGTTGATTCACTGCTGCACGAACTCACGCGCATCTTTCACAGTTTACACAATGTTCTTTGATCAGTTTCCCAACTGCTGACTGCTAGATAAATATTCAATTTTAAAGGGAAATTACCCAATCGATTTGGGGTTTAATAAGAGTTTCCTCTATATCGCCCGCCTAGATAACGAAGACGATTTTATTATTTCGGTCAAGATATCGCTTTAAAATAAGGCCGCCTTCTGCACTTTGTATTGTACCTCTCTTTATGTTGTGTGTTTTGTTTTGTCCCGGGTGTGCAATAAAGTATATATAATTGTATTGTATTACTTAGTACATAATGAAATTTTTAAATCTGTAACTTATCCCGTTTACAAGTAAGAAGCACGTAACAGGCGGACTAATGGATGGATGCCTTTTACTTTATAGCGCCATCTAGTGTCATAGCAGATACATTTTGTAAAAAGTAAAACATTTCTCTTTCTCTTTTCTGTTTTCTTCTCAAAATCTGTATAAACATTATTAACTTGTGAATTCGGTGTATATGCCTGTAACGGTAAAGTTTAGTGTGACATGTTTATGCAACTATATCTGCAATATTTGTAATTCTTACCTAAACTTTTACACATTAAATCTTATCTTATCTTTTTAAACTTCCAAAGCTCCGGAAGTTTTGGAAGTTTTTCCAAAATCTAAGGAAAGTTTCAGAAAACTTCCGGAATTTTCAACTCTAGCTATAGGGTAGGGTTCTTTTCCCCCTTCGTGGTACGGATCCCTAAAAGCTGTCTCGGATACGATAAGATTGTACAATTTAAAGTTTCTTTGCGATGTATCCTCTTGTTTCAGGAATATGTCGCAAAAGCGGAATTCTACGGTGCGACGAGAATGACAATACATTTCTGCATGCGCCAGTACAGGTACATAGTTTGGGGATACTTTCGTCAGAAGCTGCACTATAATCTGGCCAATCTGAGACGAGAATTACAGAATAGTTAAGCGATGTTCGCAGAGTCATGGCATCCTCGTACCGGCGCGGGCGGCCAAGACTCGGGTAGATCGAAAGCACGGAACAAAATATCCGAAAGCTCGGTAGAGGGACAATACTAAAGGGAAAAATGATACTAAAATAAACACTCTGGAAGAAGTTGGGGGAGGCGCAGAGGCTGATAATGAGAGAGACGATGCTATTGGATAAACAGAGAGCATACAACTTATTAATTTTCCCGTATATAAAACTGAAATGAGAATACAAAACCATTGTTAAAATATTCTTCTTAATCCATGGAACAATTCTGGTGTAAGGCATCTATCAAAAAAGTGGCTGCCCACAAATTATTTTGTTTTCGGGAGTGGTGCTAGTTTTGCTAGGGGCTTCTTAAGACGGCTTTACATTGTCATCATTCCAACCACCATCGTCATCATCCAATCACTTTCCAGGACGACAGCTCCACTTCCCCATCTCCAAACAAAATGCACAAGAGTCCCTGGGTGAAGATGCGGGACATCATCCAGACCCACCGGGACTCCGTCAAGAAGAAGTCTCGGGGGCCCAAAACGTCTCCCGACGTAGTCCCGAACAGAAGGCGGTCGCTAAGCGATGGCGGAGACAGTGATGCTCCTCCGGCTTTGACTCTGACGATACCTTCTTCTGAAGAACTTGGTAATTATTAAACGCTAATAGCTCATTATTATCCTGTAAATTAGTCGAAAATGTTAACTATACGAGATCTAGCTGCTGACAGAATGGCTAATGATCCGATAATATTATTCCGTTAGCTTCTTGCACCAGGAGATCGTTTTCACTAAATACAACGTAACTAAATAGAATCTAAACTGCATCGTATGCTAATATCCACTAACGATCCAATTTCAGTTAAGTTCCGATCGAGTCAACGATCGATCGAACAGTAACGTATTTGTGCATTCTTTCATTTAGTTTATACTGAATCGCAGTTGAACGGTGACAAAACGCTTCAACTGTCAAATATAACGATCGAACATCCTCCCGAGGTACTTTTGCCCGATCGATAGTAAATCGAAAGGTGGCAGTGGTAGAGTTATGCATCAGCAGAATGCGATTTGGTGTCCAAATAGAATTGGAACGAAAACTAAATTGAAATTGGATAGAAATAGAACTACAAACGTTGTAATTTACGCGAATTGGGTCCCAGACAATATTTCTTAACACATAGTTTGTAACTATGTGCTTGTACTTAAACAGTCGCCATAGTTGGAGATACTTACTAGATACCTGGACTGGGCGTGCCTAAAACCTAACTTTTCAACTGGAGGGATCAGGGCATCCCTGGGATATACCCAAATATCTGAAAGTTCTAACAGTGGATGGAGTAACCGTTAGGTTAGGTTAGGTTGCGGAGTTCCTGTGTCCATAAGTGGCTCTTTAGGCGCGCAGGTATGTTGGGTTGACTAGATTTCAGCTCCGTCCAGCTCAGAAACTTGACATTCATAGGCTTCGCGAAGCATCGACAGAGTTGTTTCCATTGGTGTAGCAATGTAATACTGCATGAGCGGCCATTTCCTTAGCCTATATGGTGTGTGACTCGTGGTCCCACCGACATTGTCCCACCATTACTCGTAGTCCCACTAGCCTGAAAATGTAGGTTCGTGGTCCCACTGCATAGTGGGACTACCAGTAATAGTTGTAGATTACGACTCGTGGTCTCACTCTATTTTTATTTCCAAGTGTAACCACTACAGTCGGCTACTTTAGTCACAATTCGCAATATATTGTTTATGACCAAATTAGTGGGACCAGTATTGCACTGCATTACAGCTGACGGATGATCCCACCCGACTGTGGGACCACGAGCCCATTATATCGAGATACAGTACCGCTAGTGGGTCAAATTAGTGGTATCACAAGTCGTAACCCGCCTATACAGGACTATCTCATCATAGTGATCTCCTACTTGTGTAAGTGGTAGTTAAATGGGCAATGGGTATTTAGGGTTCCTAGTAATGTTACTAGGAACCCTAAATACCCATTGTACCCAGGGTAACGCTACCCTTCTTCTTCCTATTAGAGTCGGAGCCGTCGCACCCAGTGCTCCGCAAGCAGCGCTCCCTGGAGCTCGGGGCGCGCCCCCCGCAGCACCGCACCTCTCGACCCTCCAAATGGAGCAAGGTGAAGCGCGCCTTCCTCACGTCAGCATCAGCGTCAGTGCCCTCCAGTCCGAGCAGACATTCCGCTTTCTTTACAGATGCTGGTGAGTTTATTTCAGTACTTGTCTATGTTAGTTGATAAACATTCATTCATTCAATCAATCAGTTTAGTGCACAAAGCAATGATTGCTCTATGCTTGGATGAAAGGAAAAATAGTCGCCCTCCCCTAGGGGGCGGGCGTTCGTTCTTCATGGCTCTGTGGTTTGTACCATCTAATCTGACAGAATGAAGAGGTCAATACCTAACGTTGGGTCACACTAGGCTGAAAAGAAGAAGAGAATCTGATAGAATATAGAGAGTACTGTACATTCAGACATTTTATTGGAGACACCACAAAAGAAAACAAACATTTTTCAGTATTGAATAGCCAATTAAAATAAACGTTACTGGTTAGGAATATTAATTTAATTTTATCACAAGTTTTACCATCACCATAACTTCAAAATTGAAAATTACAATTAGATTTATTAGTTACTTCTTATAATTCTAATTGTAATTCTCCCCGAAATCTCACGTAAAATTTACCGTCCGTTATCCTCTTCCACCTAATACCCCAGAACCCATACTTCTACATCCCGTAACCTCATAGTCAACTTCCCTTGAAGCCCCAAAACAATATCTGGCAACAGTCTTACACTTCCTTCCATCCGACACGCGCTGCCAATCAGAACGTGATCCTGCTAAAACGTTCGAGTATTTCCAGCCATCATTAGCGCATTTACTATACTTTGTTCCATTTTGTTCTCCTTTATTTTCGTAACATTACTCATGCCATGGTTTAAGAGGAATCTAATATCGATGCCCAGTGTTGGAATCGCGTCATCGGGAACCTTGGCATATTCCGCACCCAATCACATGGTATTTAGTTCCAATCCATATAGCTTACCGCAAACCGCGTGTAGCCCTACAAAACAGATTTAACTTCCTATTGTTATTCGAGCGTCGGTGGCACAGTGGCAAGGACACCAGACTCCCATGCGGGAGGTCGGAGTTCGAAACCATGCAATGCCATGTACCAATGAGTTTTTCGGTTTTGTCGATGGATTTACGTACATTTACCGACTGCTCTGACGGTGAAGGAAAACATCGTGAGGAAACCTGCACACTGAGGTAACCAGTGTGTGAAATGGGGAAGGCAATGATAAACCACGACCCTCAGCAATGAGGAATACGACTTAGAAGAAGGAGAGTTATTCTCCCCTAACGTCAGTAGTACCATTGATTTGTACCATTGATGGTACTAGCGACACTATTATGTATCGCTAGTACCATTGATGGTACTAGCGATACATAATAATCCCCTAACGTCAGTAGTACCATTGATGGTACTAGCGACACTTATGTATCGCTAGTACCATTAAAGTATAAACAATATTGTCAACGCCATAACAACTGAGCCGTATAAGAAACGATCAAAATTCGTCATCGAACGCAACTCCTATATTCAGCACGTACAAATGCAGCTTCTGAATGGTGATGTTAACAAGTAAACACAGGGTACTATACTTGTTTATTCTTTAATGGTACTAGCGATACATAATAGTGTCGCTAGTAACATCAATGGTACAAATCAATGGTACCACTGACGTTAGGGGGTTATTCTTCTTCAATATAAATTGTATAGATTTAGGTTACCGATCATAGGTAACCCTATCTTGCTCAGTACGTTTGAGGCCTATGGCATTAGATCAAGTTCTCTTGATACTAATTTTTATTTTTGTCTGCTTCCTCTACCTTGTTGATATCCATAGCATTACTGGTAGTGTCATTGGGTGGTGTCATGGGCCCGGAACGGCAGTCCGATCACTTTTATGACCACGTGTGCCATGTCTTATGCTGGTTGTTTATTACCCAAAGATTATAATCCTAACATCTTAGCCCATTATGCTACCGATTTTTCTACGTTATAAATAGAATAATCTAAAATAACAACCAAGCTGTTGATCAGTCAAATCGAAAACACCATTAAGACGCCAATAAATTTCCTCAAACCACAAGTCTATAAAATAGCTAGAGATTTTCTTAATTAATACGTCATCACCAGCCTGTTAACTATAAACCACATTATAGGGACATTATAGCCTCCCCTAATACGAAGGGATATGGGCCATGATCTATCATGCAGGCCCTGTCATGTCTGGTCAAGTTCACATCATCATTCAATTTCACTTCACCTGATGATGAGGCCCAAGTAAGAAATGACGGTAATTCTAAATACATCAACGTCAAAGCAACGATTGTCAATAATTTGCCTGTATTCAAGCCGATTGTTCGATTCGATTTCGATTTGATGTTCGATTTCCTAAGTTCTACACAACTAGCGTTCGTGGCTTCATAAACTCGTGATTTTCCTTAATAAATCCTTATTGCAAGGTAAATATTAACTGCAATACTTCTCAGAATTCCCAACTCATTCAGGATGTTAGCTTCTATGTTCTCACGTTTTGTTTACAAACAAGCTTTTGCAGTATTGAAGCTTCAAAACAACTTGTATATTTGTTCCGGGGACTACTTTCAGTTACCCTTGCCTGAACCCGATTCACTTACTCTAAGTGCAGAGGCGATCGGAAAATGTTTACCACCCTATGGTCTATAATTGCGTGCACATGTCAAGTTCATAAGGTCGCTTTCTAATTAAACTCCAATGAAACAAAGGAAGTAGTAGACGGAAAAGATCTCAGACTGGCGATAACGGAAGGCAGCTTGATCGGGGAGAGCCATACATCAGGCTTCATGGTGCATCTTGGTAGAGGTACCATGTAGCAATAGATAGAATGCTACTGATAACGAAGATGGTGATAATGAATGATACGTGATCCAACAATAAAATATTGACGTAATCAAAGTGGGTCAGTGTTCAAATTATTTAAAATAAAGAGTGAGTAAGGTATACCTACTTAATACATTTAGCTTACCTCTCAATGCTAAGTCGCAGATAGGTATAGCCTGTACGTGCAATTAACGGATATGGTAGCAGAATTTTAAAGAAACTTGGTCGCAAGTAAACTAAGTGAACAGCGCAAAATATAGTTAATTAAAAAAAAACAATTATTCAATCGTCTTTCTACGTACCTATACACATGGCAAAATAATAACCTACTTTTCCCACAAACCGACAAACATATAAAAACGCAGGAACACTTCTGACTGACATCCCGCTGATCGCATGCGCCTCCATTAAATGTTGGAAACTTGCCAGATGAAAAAAATGAATAATTAGACACGCATGTAAGGCAGGGCATTCACCTTTCAGGTTACATGGTATTTTGTTTGACTGACATAATTATTTTTTGGTAATCTAGGTCATTGGAGTCAGGTAGAGCCAGGCTAATAAGGGAAGTTTGGGAGGGTGAAGTGCCTAAGAAATCCCAAAGTTCCTCAACAGAAATATTTCTCAAATAATAAATTAACAAAGTCTGCTTTTTTTCGGTTGCGATTATTTAGAAACTACTGTTAGAAATTTACTGGTCATATCCTGTTGGATATGATAGATAGTCCATACATTTTTCACCAAAAAATTTGTTCGAAACCAATCGAGAAGAAAAATCTCGAATCGCGACTAAAGTCCAACGCGTGAATTGTACCGACCAAAACGTAACAAATATGAGGTACATGCTACTCGTATTATACTCGTATGTCTCTGGGAGGATGTTTTGAGATCTCAGGGTCTTAAAAAGTTTTAGAAGACAGTGAAATTTTTTGTTTGAATGAGTAACGGTCTATGCGGACATTTTTAAATTGAAACTCGAAATTAAAAAGCCAGTCAAGCGAAAATACAATCAGCATGAGAAGCAAAATAAGGAAATGTTCGAGCAACAAATTCTGTAATGGCACAGTAGATATTAATTCCACTTCTAATCCACGATAAACCCAAACCAGATTTCTTACACAAAACGGGGTTAATCCCTTTCAAACCCAAATCTAAATCGCGTTATTTGTATAAAAATAAAGAAGTTGTTTTTACAAAATGGTAGGTACTCCACGTTGTTTACGGTAGAATACAGCATCGGATTATGTTTACTTTATACTCTTTTAGTTTCAATCGCTATGTTTCGCCACGGGCTAGTAACAGACTGGGTAAAAATACATTCTTTATTTTAGAATTGAATAGAATGTTCCTTGAACGCTCTATCAACCTAAAATCGTGCACATTGTGGCATATGCTTTATGGAAAAGATGAGAAGTACCCCATCCTTTAGAGATAACTTGGACCATCATCCTTCGCCTTCAAAACAATGCACGTAAGTTTTCGAAAACAGCATTTTATTACTTAACTGCCCCAGTTTGCCTCCGAAACTCACATTGTTTTTTAAGATAAAACTAAGGATTCAGTCCAAATCATAAACTTTATTCATCTTTATTCATGGCCTCATTGGCAATCAAGTTAGTATCCACCGACCCCAAATCCTTTTGTAGCTTCAGAAACTTTTCTTTAAACTTTTTATCGAAATTCTCAGTTTTGGTATCAGACAACATCCTCCTAAGCAGTTTCTTCATCTCTACTACATTATCGCCACTTTTAGTAGTTTCATTGTCTTTGTTTTCTTTTTCTTCATCATTTGTTACATCGTCGTTCTTTGTAACATCAAGTACTGTAGCGTTATTTTCTTGTATGAAGTTTTCAACGTCATTATCGAATGTGCTGTTACCGTAGGCACAAACCTTGACTTGTCTGACGAGGGTGAAAGCATCGTCTTCTACTGTTTTAATTACTTCGATGAGGCAGGCTTCGTGCATGGCTCCATGGGCCATTAGCTTAGTTAGGTGGACCACTCCTTCTATTAATTTCCCTGTGACATCCATCATAGCAGTTTTCAGCAGTGGAGACTGTGAAAGACTAAATAAAATTAGCAATCATCATCGTTAATTTGTCTCAACTATTTTCTACCGGCAACTCTCATAAGTATACTCTATATACATAGGTATCTGATACGTTTAAATTGTGTGTCGTATTTAAGAGTATTATGGTATTACTATGAACGTATGCTTCAACTTCAATTTCATTATTACTATACAACCAGATGAGATTGAGGTCAAACGCGGGTTTAAAAAAAATCCGAAGAAAATATCTATCAAATTTTCCTATACGAAAGGCAGAGTAATTCCAGGAGGGCTTATTTTTATCCATTACAACGGATATGAACGAATTTCTGTTAAATTTATAAACATTTCTATTTTGACCTAAATGAAATGTTCAATGTTTGAAATAATCGTATCCGACTGTCGTCACAACTTCTGTGCGAAATGGTTTTTTAATGTATACTTACTTCTTTACAGGTTTTTGTTAATTTTATAATTACTCGTAACATAACGTTTTTATTGTATGAAGATAAACAGGAAGCTGAACACATTTCTGGATTCAATTGTCATCTCCAATCAATTGTGGATTACTGCTAAAGAATATGGCCCAGTTCTGACTGGGATGTCAACACTCAGAAACAATCTGAAGTTTGAATTTGTTTTTCTGGATCTGTTTTGCTGTGTCCATGCGGTTTTTTAACATTGTGTTCTACTTTTGATTCTATTGTATGTCCTAATTTTGTCCTAATTTTTCAGTTCAGTGGTATTTCAATTTATTTGTCCCTCAATTATATTACAATATTTTCCTTCACCACCTGATATACCCAGCACTTTCACCTAAATTCCCTCTGTCAAACTCTGCCCCACATTTGCGACATCAAAGCTTGTTTAATGGCTAAAATAATCTCCAGCTGTACCGCTCTAACCTTCGAAATGACGCACTTGATGACCTTCTTTAGAGAGTCGTGGTCGTGGCCGCAGACTTTAAGCACGTTGTAAACCTCCTTCTTTTGTTCATAGATCTGAAATCGTAAACAGAATTGGTGATTGGAAATAGATTCTGAAACTGGAATGCTGAGAAACTCTGGTAAAGAAAAAATTGGAGTTTCGAGAAAGACAGAAATATACGACTAGAAAGGGGTCACGATCGTAGACATGACTTAATGGAAAAATCTGGAGCACACAATTGTTGTAATTGTTCATTATTGTACTTTGAAATGAGGGTTCGTAATATCACAGAATATATAACAGTACTACGGTAATGTAAAGTGTTACAAAGTATTTAAATAAGAGTAATTTCATTTCCTTTAAAAAAAGAATCACAAAAGACGCCAAGATAATCATCACTCCATAAATTAGTGTGTTTGAGAGAAGAATTTGTATGGAGATCGAGTCGGAGTTTCTTTTTTGAAACGTTCGAAATTATTTACGAGAAAAGTACTTCCAATTTAGTGTTTACCTTCTCCGTACTCAACTCTTCTCTTCTTCTACTCTTACTGTTCTTTTCTCCTTATTAACCATGCCCAATCACCAGTATGTCATACTCACGGGTTTCAGTCCCTGCTTGATCATGGTCTTCAGCGCGATCACTTCTTTCACCGCCTGCGCAGGATCATGTCCGATGAGCGCGTAGCCACACACCACCATCTGGTGCAGAGCTTTCTCAGCCAGAGCTGATGTTTCGGTCTGTTTGTCCAAGAGGCATTGGTCCACCTGCAAAGGGGATACTTGTAACAAAATTGCTTCTAGTTTTTTGGCAAGAGGTGATAGGAACATTGGGTTTTCAAATGAGGTAGGGAATTTTTTGTGTGATTGTAAGTAATTAATTGTAGGTAATCTAAGTAAATAAGTCCTTTGATAATCAGGTGCATAGGCTCCAATAAGTGTAGCAGCCATGTTTTGGAATCGTGATAGATTTTTCATAATATTATAGCTGTGTCAGGAGACTTCCTTCGCCACGTAAAAAACAAACACTTCACCTGATGGTAAGCGATCTTCAACTTCAGTTAATTTTATTTTGTACTGTTTCCAAGTCTCATATTATATATTTATATTTTTATTTATTTGTCATAAAAAGTGAGTTATTTATTAAGCACTAAATTGGCTACAACACCTTATCAGATTCCTTCTTCATATTGTCCAATAAGTTCTGCAGCTCCAGCAGTTTGTCCTGGATGTGCGTAGTTCCATTCTGCAGCAGAAGCTTGATCTTTGCCAATACAGAGTCGACTGACCTGTTTCAAACAGACAGTTGCAATAGCTACTTAAAGGGGGGAATACTCCTCTTTCTTATTTTCATACATGGCACGCCGTTTAATTAATCGTACGTACGCAAATTAAAATTACAGTATGTAACAAAAAGTAGTGGTGAGAAGTCCAGAAGAGAGTTGATCAGGGTCAGTAAGATACCAATCCTCGGTAACAGATTAACTCCTTGTTTTCTGAAGATGGTCTACAATCGAAGATCCAAGATGTCAATGAAGAAGTTCCTAATATAATAGAAGTAAATGTTCCAACGATAATAAAATGAATGTCCCATTTTTGTGAATGTCTTTGCAAAAAA
Organism: Hofmannophila pseudospretella; assembly: GCA_947369225.1. Classification (NCBI taxonomy): domain Eukaryota; kingdom Metazoa; phylum Arthropoda; class Insecta; order Lepidoptera; family Oecophoridae; genus Hofmannophila; species Hofmannophila pseudospretella. The sequence goes on along the minus strand of OX376321.1, from coordinate 976,568 downwards.
AAAGGCAGGCATCTTATTTTAAATCGCTTTGTTCCAAGTAGTTCCCTTGTACCAGTTCTGTTGTAAAGTTAAGATCTTCTTCACTACGCTGACGTACCTCTCAAGGTCCACCTGGAACTTCCTCTCAATGCTCTGCAGCAAGTCATCGCTCAGCTTCTGTGTAATTTCATCTTCTATCACTTTATCCACCTCTTCTTTTCCTAGATCTTCGCCTGCCGTTAGCTGAATAGTTTTAATTTGATTAGACTGGGGCTACACTTATTCAAGGTATTTTGTACTAGAATGTCAGCTCAATAAATTGCGCCAGTGGCGTAGTGGTTAGAACGCAAGAAGCCCATGCGAAAGATCCTGGTTCGTTTCCATACAAACCATTATCCATAATTTTTTCGAAGAATTAAGTAATCTAGATAGTTTTACCTACTGCTCTAACGATGAAGAAAAACATCGTGAGGAAACTTGCATAGTGTGATTATCAGTGCGGAAATGGAGAAGGCAATAGAAAACCACCTCATTAAATTGAATGAAGCGACAATTGCTCAAAGGCCAGCACGAGAATGCGGCGTAATCGTTCCCGGATCGATTCCACCTTTGGACCTTTGTTGTGAATCACTCCTGGCACAGGCATTTTAGCCTAGGTTGAGAGGTTAATAAAGAATAATATATTACCAATGTTTAAAAGAAATTAGTCCAGGAAGTCGAACTATGAAATTAATTCCAAGGAATAACCACGACTCTAAAGAAGTCTGATAAAAAGCTTAAATAATGAACGCTTGAATTTATTCGAATGCATTATTAAATTGTGTGCTAATATTAATAATGGCACTTATATAATATAATAAAATAAAACAACTCACCAGGAACACAGAAAACACGACGTAAGCGTTAACCAGACAGACCGTCACACGCCCCATAATGCACACCCGATTTAAAAGATTTAAAAATAGTTCCACACGAATATCGTCGTAAAACTATTGTGATATTATTTGCATCGAGAACGAAATAACCTGGCAAAGTGTTTACGATATGAGATGTCATAAAAAATTGATTTTATGGCCACCGGGGGAGATTTACGCGGTTTCTGTATTCCTCTCTCGGTTTTTTTGTTCAGAAACTCTTAGAAACACATTAAACATGCTAATTCTTCCACGGTATTTACCTTACCTATTAACTTTTTGTTTATAAGTGTAAGTACCTACCTAGTTCGTGTATTGCTGATACTAAAATACATTTTACAATTCTCAACAGAATTAGTTGAGCCAAAACAGATAGTCGAATTCAGAAAGTTCATTTTATGCGTCATTTTCCGAAGAACGTCTGCACTGTTAGGACACATGTCTCACCTTGTAAATGTCAAATAAATATTTAAATTCAGAATGACCAGTTTATTTTACACGAATCACGAGTTTTTCAACTAATACCTGTTTACAAGAATCATCTAGGTAATTTGAATAAAATAACTTCTTGTAAAAAAAATCATTGTTTCAATAAAACACATTCCTAATTAAATTCCAGTGCGGGAAACTATGTGTTACACTGATTTACAGCTTTGTTTTATCTTTCTACAACATTTGTTTTTACATCTACATAAATTACGTTTTTGACCGTCATCTATATCATCCTGGAAAAGAAATTACATTTTAGTAATTTATATTTTATTCTATATGGAGAGCAGACGAGAAAATGGTCACCGCCGCCCATAGACATCTCACCTTACTGTAATGCTATTATAGGGATTTCTGCTAATCTTTTAAAAAAAAATATTGGGCATCCTGAGTAAGGTTAGGCATTACTTCACTTCGGGACAGCTTTTAAACCTTTACCAAGCTCAAGTCCGGTCGTGCATGGAGTACTGCTGCCACCTGTGGGACGGCTCAGCTAAATACCAACTGGCTGCCCTTGACTCAGTGGAGAAACGCGCTAAGCGCCTTATAGGTGACGAATCGCTGGTGGAAGCTAGACTGCAAAGTCTGGAACATCGGCGCAAGGTTGCCTGTCTATCGGTATTTTATAGGATACATTTCGGAGAGTGCGCATCGGAATTGCACGACCTAATTCCAGCACCTCCATTCCGCCTTCGGACTACCAGGCGCGGGGAGGGGTTCCATCCTTATGTTGTTGATATCCCATATGCTCGTACGAAGCGATTTGCTTCTTCATTCATTATGCGAACGGCTAAGGAATGGAACAGTATTTCCCGCCTGCCGGCGGGAAATATTAACTATATATAAATTGTTATATAATAGAAATATATAACAGCCTGCCGGCGGCTGTTCCATTCCTTAGCCGTTCGCATAATGAATGAAGAAGCAAATCGCTTCGTACGAGCATATGGGATATCAACAACATAAGGATGGAACCCCTCCCCGCGCCTGGTAGTCCGAAGGCGGAATGGAGGTGCTGGAATTAGGTCGTGCAATTCCGATGCGCACTCTCCGAAATGTATCCTATAAAATACCGATAGACAGGCAACCTTGCGCCGATGTTCCAGACTTTGCAGTCTAGCTTCCACCAGCGATTCGTCACCTATAAGGCGCTTAGCGCGTTTCTCCACTGAGTCAAGGGCAGCCAGTTGGTATTTAGCTGAGCCGTCCCACCGTCTGTATTTCCCGAAACCTACAACCTTGGGATCTTCAAGGCCAGAGTGAATAGGCATTTACTGGACCCGCGTGCTCCATCGTCGACCTCATCGTCGCTTACCATCAGGCGAGATCGAGGTCAAATGCGGGTTTAGAAGTAAATAAAAATAAATTAAAAAACATCTAGAGGACTTGGAGTGCCTCGTGTGCCTGCAATTACGCTGACTCTTTTACCCTTCAAACCGAAACACAGCAATGAAAGAATTGCTGCTTTGTGGTAGAAATAGGTAAAAGAATGATACCACCCAATGTTGACTTTGACACATAATACTTATAGGTAAATAAATGGTCCCCGTTGAAGCGTTCGTGCAAGAATTACGTTGCCTGATGTAACGAAGGGAAATAAACAAAACAACTGTAAATCCCTTCATGAGGTCGAAACAGTTATCGCAATATCCAGAGGTTGGAATTAACTTGTCCACCAAATGTCCTTTCACCAATATCTTTCGTAATGAGCCGAGATAACAAAATGTGGCGAACGTTTGGTTGATTCAATACAGCTCCAGTTAGACAGTTATGCTTATAACTAGAGCTAGAAGTTGTCGGGGCACGATCTAAAATTTGCTAGCGATTGAATGCTGTTTTTATTGACTTTTCTATCTAGACTTTTCTATTTTTTTTCGATATCTATCGATGTTGTAGCACTGCTATTTAATGGGTACGTACATATCACAATGTCCAAAATCAAAATGTCGTAATTTAAAATGTCTTAGTCCAAATAAAAATGTCTTAGAGCGTCGGTAGCGTCGTGGCTAGGACATCGGACTCCCATGCGGGAGGTCCGAGTTCGAAACCAGGCAATGCCATACATGGTACACCAATGAGTTTTCGGTTTTTTCGAAAGACTTACGTACATTTACCGACTGCTCTGACGGTGAAGGAAAACATCGTGAGGATACCTGCATACTGAGATAACCAGTGTGTGAAATGGGGAAGGCAATGGAAAACCACCCCATTAACTCTGACACGAAAGTAGTTCTATGTGATTAATTCCCTAGAATGATCACGACTCTCTGCAATGAGGATCACGACTTAGAAAAAGAAGCCCAAAATATTCGTATTTAAAATAATAAAAAATGCCGACTATTCAAAATACAAAAAATATTTAAAACCGAACAGTTTAATTACTCAACCCCAAAATTCCGTATTACAAAATACTTATCCCCAACTAATGTTAATTTAAAACATTTCAGTGAGAAAATAAAAAAAACACTCGGGTAATTGTATTTTTAATGTTAGAAATTGAAGAAAAGAAGCTTTACAAACATAACTTGCCTTTTATTTTCACCATATTGTCACATTGTGATTATCGATAAGTATGCATTTATCGATAATGCTATGACTATAAATATGACAATTCTGCCCCGACAACCTCTAGCTCTACTTATAAGTCATTACTTCTTACAAATAAACGATCCTTCGAGACAGTGCGACTTAACCAAATATAAAACATACATCAACAACATACCTTTTCATCAGTACAACAGATGGAGCGACACAAGTCTTGCCTGTCCACTTTTTCTAACATGCTGTAGAACTGGAAACATTAAAAAAACGTAATAATTAACAAAAAAAAAAAGAAAACAGACTCTTGGTGACCGAGAGGAGGATATTGAGGAAGATTCTGGGACCAGCCAAGAAGGAAGATGGAGGGTGGAGAATGAGAAAGAATAGGGAGATGGAAGAGATGGTGAACGAGCCGAACATCATAGGAGAGACGAAAGCGGCTCGACTCCGATGGCTCGGACACATCACTAGGATGGGGGAGGATCGGGCAGTTAAACGAGCGTATGTGGGACGCCCTAACGGACGATGTCCGGTCGGACGTCTCAGATACCGCTGGCGCGATGAAGTGGAGAAGGATCTGCGTGAGCTCCGGGCTGACTGACTGGCTCGAGACTGCGCAGGAGAGTGAGCGATGGCGCTCTTTGGTATCGGAGGCCAAGATCCACTTCGGGTCGCTGCGCTAGCGGAGTAAGTAAGTAATAATTAACAACATTAAATAGATAGGACAAAACGGTCTAAATCAGTACTTTAATAAGACGTTGTTTCTAAGCCGAGAGTATCATCTTTGGCTTCATCATCTCCTATATCAAGGGAAATTGGAACCAAACTCGGGTTACCATCTAATAAGTTCTGCAGAGGTATTTTGTAGGTTTTTTAGTTTGTTTTGGTTTTTAGTTGGGTAAATCTGACGACGATTAATTGACTCATCTGTTGCGTGCAACATTAAGTCCATACCTTTTACTATTTTTATTTTAATGTACTGAATTATTGTGTTGCTGAGACATCCTTGTTTCCGAAGTAACTCTCAGTTGCCCAATACTCCTGTCCCAGTGTCTTTACCTTTAATTTGGCATCATAGAGCGCGTTTAAGAAGACATACGCCACGAATTCTACAATTTTTCCCGCTGTTGTTCCTGTGTGGATGACAGCCCTGCAAAACAAGAAAGTTTGATCTGAAATCTTTTTGTTCCTTTTTTGGAGTGCATTCTTCAAATTCAGGTTGGCGATCATTAAGGCCACTTGAACCCTCGACATAACAGCTCTGAATAACGATCTGATAAGCCAGGATATTCGCCTCCGTACCCGTGTCCTTCTAACCACTATCATTCGCTGGATTATTAACTGTAAAAGATCCCAAATCACGTTGACCATATTAAGATATGGCAAAGAACTGGTTTCTACCGCTAATTCCAAAATTATCCGAAATGTGTATGTCCCATTTGGACAAACACTGCAGTTGTTCTGGAGGTCTGATGAATAACTCACTTGGACATAAAGTGGTGGACATCACACAAAAGGACCGTCGCGGTGTCGCCCTTGCGGTTTGGGTCGCACTGCTGCTCCGGGTCGCCAAGTGGCAAACACTGAAATTCATTACAAATATTCTTATAGGTAGACCTTCAAGATGCATTGATGATAGGATTCTACTAGTGCTTTTGGTTCCACCACAAGTGATATTGATGAGAAATTTTTTTTTACTTACTTTTCTCCCTTTTAAGGTAACAATTACCTCAGCTCCCCATCTAAGACCCACTATCGTTGATGCTGTCCTCATTGGATCTCTATAGATGTCTTCAACGTAAGCAATGGTAGATGATACTATGAATGAACTTACCAGAATAAAAACTATAGCACTCAAGAACAGCAACGCTTTTACAATTCCCAGCAATAATGCACAGAAATCAAATTTAACACCTGAAAAATGGTAACAAAAATGATAATCAGTTAGCTACCACTACTCTACTACACTGAAACGAGGAGTTCTATCATAAAACCAAAGTTGCCGACATTGCTCATAGGATGAAGCTGCAAGGAGAATGCTGCAAGCTGAAGTTCAAGGGTTCTGTTGAGTTATATTTCAGGTTGGAAAGGTTTTGTGCCCAAAATGCTCCGAATCTCCCACTATCCAGCTACGCCTCTTTTGCATTCATCTATAGTCATTCGTAATTGCAGGAATAATCAAGTGTACAGTGGAAGAAACATCCAACTATAGTCCGTGGAACCCTGCCACTGTACTCTACGAGTACCTATACATATTAAAATCTATGAGCAATCGATCTATCTCTTTGTAAATGTTAGTCTTGACCCGACTTCTTCTACTCATTTTCGTTTCATAATGATTGATCAATCAATCTCTTTTTTAAAACAAAGCTTACACCATCAGGCTTCTGAACTGAGGTACCTACCTTCGAATACTGCTGAACCTGGTTCCATGGTAACTGTTCATACAAGACACTGTTCCTCCAATTCTTTAGGATCTCTGTAAAGCATTGCAGCCCTCTCTGGTGTTTACGTTCGAGCTAAACATGTTTTAATTGAATTTTCACTGCAATTTAAGGATTGTTTTTAAGATTTTTTTTGGTTTTTGACGTAAATGGGTGGTAAATGTCACTTTAAACATCAGATCTAATTTGACGTATTTTCTCTTTTGACATGTTTACGATGTTATTTTTTAACCCCCGACCGATCGAGGGAGGGCGCGTTATATTATAAGTTTGAAACGTTTGTCTGTTTGTGTGTGTTTGTCTGTGGCATCATATCTTAACAACGAATGGTCAGATTTGGACCCGTTTTATTTATTTAATAGAGAATTTTAGCGAGAGTGTTCTTAGCTACGTCTGATAAAAATTGGACCAGTGGTTTCCAAGATCTTGAAGTATATTTGATGTCAGATGGGATCTCTGGAACGGTAATAGCTATATGGTTCGAATTTGTGCTCAAATGTTTAGGTTCATGGTGCGTCTCCGACATCTGAAACCTTGAGGATCTGATGATGACTAGGAAAAGTGAGTGAAGTTCAATTTCCCTCACAGGAAATTTGTTAAATTTTTCAATTTCAATTTCAATTTATTTCAAATTTTGCTTTCCTTTTTCCAAAAGGGATTATCCGAAGGGCTACCATTAAGAAAACACTCCATTCTTTTCAGATTCATATAATTTAAATCTTACGACAACAAAGAATCATTTTTCTTTCCATTTGGACAATTACTCAAACAAGACTTTCCTTTTTCAACACACTTCCTACAACCCTGAGCTTTCACTGATTCGGGCTTCAGGGTTTCTTCAGACGATTTAAGGTCATCCATTTTCCTAGTCGACCCTGTTTCAGTAACGGAGCTCTTATCTGCTGAACCAGAGTCTGTTTTCATCTGAAAATAGACATTAAGCAACATAGTAAGTAGCTAAATACAAACCAACATACCAAAATATCAGTATATTACGACCTGAGCATCGGACGCGAGACTTCCATGCTCCCGCATCCGGGTTCTCCAGGACTCCGGGTTCGAAACCATGCAATGTCAAGTACCTACTTACCAATGATATTTTCTGTTTTTTCGACAGCGTACGTAAATTTCTCACTGCTCTCACTGTGATGAAAAACATCGTGAGGAAACTTTAAAATGGAGAAGGCAACGGCAAATCGCCCCAACCCCAAGTCGTTTCATAGAGATCACGACTTTCATCAGTGAGGATACTACTAGAAGGACAAGAATACCCGCTTTAGAGAGATGCTATTTGGTCGCTTTTACTGCCAAATTCATGCCACATTTTTGTAAATGCAAATGTTGTCAAATCACTTCTTCGCACAACGTTTTTGTTAGAGGGTAGAAGTGGATCCTGCTAATCTTTCTTATTCATTAGTGTTACCTGAGCACATTTAGAGGTTGCTTTGAACGCTGACGCAGCACGATTGTATAAATCCATAATCTGAAACGGTATCATCATCAACAGTGCGTAAATCCAACCTAGGACGGTACCCCACGCTATTATAAAATGGAATAGGTATCTGTTTTGCTTCATTGCATATCATCCATTTATTCTATTTATATGAGCCAATTAAAAATATACCTTATTACTCGAGTACGGCAAGAACGTAAGACTTTTATTAACTACCTAACAGTTTCTTGCTTACCTATTTCTTTTCATAAAAATACGACAGGTAAAATTACCTTAGTTATTTCTCGTTTTTGTTTAATACGAATGAGATATTTATATATACCAAAGTGTGAATATTACGATGTTAAACCTACATTCTAATTATCTTTTTCCGGTGGTGGTGCAACTTACAATTTAAAAGTAAAATTAAATATACAAATGCAGTGTTTCAGTGGAAATAAAAATGTATCAAGCGAGACACGTTCTTCTATGGATGGATTCCTGATCTCCTGACACACAGGGAATTCTAGCTGGGAGTCAGATAGCCAGACATTAAATAAGGGTGGGTGAGTGCATCTCTTGAGCCCTGAGTCAGGTTACTTCTTCATATACCTTTACCTACTTGTGTATGTGTAAATAAAATAAATTGAAAGTTACCAATTGGTAGATACAACAGAGTAGATTTCCCAGAAAGCAAGTGAATCCCGAGTATATGTTCCTTGGTGGCCGAAAAAATCTGTTGGAAATCAATATGTGAATTATTTGTCAGCAACTAAAAAGATTAATCAACACATTAAATTGTCAAGTAGGATAATAATGGAATTATAATGGAATTAATTATTAATTAATAATATTAATTAATTATAATTCATTTCTATTATAATGGATCCGGACCCATTGTTATCGATTAAATTAAATTAGTATTTATTATTATTTTATTTTTTATTTTATTAATTTCAAAAACTCGCATATTTACAGTTTCATTTCACCAAAACATATGTGAGCTCAATTATTTACATAAGACATATTTAAGACACCGTATGTAACTTAACCTATTGCCTTACCTTAGCAACTTGGAAAAAATCACTATTTAAGCAAAACAACTTCTAATACAGAACCCTACATTTTAAAGGTCCAGGGGGAAACGGAGTGAATCACTAAAAACTAAGTGTTATTTTGACGGCCACTCTGTTGGTAAATTAGCTTCAAACTTTCAAACTGGTAAAACTCTCAAACAATTTCAGTAAGTATGAACTTTGTCAAATTTTCATACTGAAATTGTTTGAGAAATTCAGTATGAAAATTTGACAAAGTATTAGCGTGACTTGCAAGAAACGTTCTTAACGTTAAGACTTCCTTATGGCTCGTGTCATCTGTAACTCTATCTAAAGCTATGGCGGAGAATACACGTACTTTAATGAACACTTAACTTTAAGGATATGCAACTGACGGTTAGACTTGCAACTTAGAATGTTGTCTTTACACTCTCAGTTTAGTTTTTCCCTCTAAACCTTTCATTTATAATTGAACCTGATAAATTTTCCAAAATTCGAGCACTGGCAGGATTGGTTGGCTTTGTTGGGTCGTCTGCTGAAGGCCTTTACCATTCCCAGTGATATTGCACAAAAATCGATTTTATGACCTGAAAAAAACCCAGCAATCATTGAAATAGCCTTTGTCAACAGAAAGATGACAAAATGATGACAAAGTCTGTATGTATCTCTAAATTAAACATTTAAGAACCCCCCGGCTTACGATTGTAGACATCCCCTTTATTTTTCCTGGTCATCATTAGGTCATTAAGATTCCAGATGTGGAAAGGACACCACGGTCCTAATCATTTGAGTTCAAACTCGAACCACCTACCTAGCTATTACCGTTCCAGAGATCCCATCTGACATCAAAGATACTCCAAGATTCTCCAAGCATTTTGATGCGCTGCTAACCAGATGGAGAGCCTCATGTGTCGTTTATTACGGTGGCTGGCTCTCTTATCATGTGTTACCGTTTTACAGCAGAAATACTCTGCACTACACGGCAAGTTCTTTGGATGAAAGTATAATAGTCTCCCTCCCCTAAGGGCGGGCGTTAGTTCCTTCATGGCAGGTTCTATCGCCTTCACCTATACTTCGCCTACGACAACAATACCTTCAAACATGGTTGAATCCGGCTCCTCCATGTTAAATGTTTATGCTGGACACCGTAGATCTCTGCAACGCATTGCAGTCCTCTTTATGTTCGGGCTGAACATCGATTTAAAAAGACTTTGGGGCTGAATATTTGATATTTATTTCACGAGATTTCACGTTAATTTAGTAACATCTTTGTAGACGTTAGTTAAAATGTCACATTATATTCTTTTTAGATCTCCATACTAGTGTAACCATATTGTCCCTCTTTGCAAGGCACAAGGAGACGGTCCATTCTAAAATGTAGTGATTCCTTGTCTCTGGCTTATTCTTGCCATGAATAGATCACTGACCTGTAATATCTATTCTATAGAATATAGAATAGTCAGTGAGATAGATACATTAATCTTTGAACCATAACTTTGAACTGTGCTTTGGATGTGCTGGAAACGTGACAGGTTCCTAATGTTTATTTTGGATACTAACGTACATACTTACAAAACATAAATCACAGGAATCCTCAAAAAGCCCAAGAGAAACAGTTACTTGGACCACCAGAACTTCAGAATGTATAATTCCCAAGTTTTTAGTTAATATATAATTCTGAAGTAGCTGGTTTTTATGAAAAATGATTAAATAACTAAATTAATTTCAGTCATCCTGAAATACATTCTGGCACGTTCGAGATACACACATGGCACATGTGAGAGAACGAGATAAAGACTAAAATGTCGATTTCGACTTATTTCGTAGGTATGTCGAACATGCTGGAATAGCTACCACAGGACCACAGATATTTCCTACGGGCTGTATAATAGATAATATTAATGAATAGCGCAATTCTTCTTTTTAAAATCTCAATTTAGAGGCTTTGGTACACGACAAGAGGTGACCATGTCAGCCTCGTTAGGGTCACTAAGAAAAGGGAAGGGAAGCTCAAGTATTATTAGAGGCAGCCCTCACTTTGAGAGCCAACTTAGCAAATAACAGTAAGTGTTCTATTTTGTTATGTATATTTAAAATAGATTATGATGACAACAAATATCACTTTTTCTTCGCTCTTGGACAATTACTCATACAAGTTTTTCCTCTTTTAACACACTTGCTACAACTTTGACCTTTCACAGATTCAGGCTTCAGGGTTTCTTCAGACGATTTGAGGTCATCCAGTTTCCTGGTCGACCCTGCTTCAGCGACCATGGAACTCTTTGACACGCCCTTCTCTGGTACAGCAGAAGTGACAGATTTGGCTTCTCTTAATTTTGTGTCAGATTTTTTACTCTTAGCTGCTGTAGATGATGATAGTGTTCTCTCTTCTGAGAATGTGAAGGTTTCTTCTGAACGAGAAGTAGCCATCAACTGACAACAGATAAAAGCCAACCCTGATGATATAATTTTTCGAGAACCATTACAAATTCTTCGCTAATATTATTAACTTGCTGGTGGAAGGACCCTTTCAGGGTCCGCCTGGCTAGCGATCATCCTTATATGTAAAGTCTGTCATCAAATGTCTTCACATCGGCGTTGATGTGATGCGGCAGTGGTTATAGAAGAACTTACTAAGCCCGTGTGCTCCATCTTCGGCTTCATTGTTACTTACCACCTGGTGAGATTCAGGTCAAACGCGATTTTAGGAATTAAAAGAAATACCATTAGGTGCTCTAGGTTCTCTAAGAAGAAAAGACATTACCTGAGCCTGCCTCTGACACGAGGTCCCACATTCCAATACTGATGCAATGCCATTGTAAAAATCCATAATCTGAAACAATAATTTTGGCATCTAGCAACTTTATTTTCTGGAATTAGAATGCACGTCCTCCCTCCTCCCTTCCGATATCGACTTCTTCCCTATCTCAAATGGCCAGAACTTTCCTTTCACATTTGAACATTCTCCTACGATTTCTAAGACGCTTCCCCAATATTATAAAGGACAAGTGTGTTTCGGGAAACCGAGCGCGTGGGTAGGCGAGCTTTCTTTTTATTGTTAATGACTTTGGATGAATTGAATTGGCCTCGCCTTATGGCTTTGGTCCTGGCTTTCAACACTAAGACCAAAACCAATATTTCCTTTGGATAATAAGTTTTCATATAGGTATCTTATTATTTTCTTGTATGTTACGATCACAGGTCAAACCCTCAGCCTAGTAGATTCGTGAACGGCAATCCTATTTCCGTATATAAAATCACGACATACTCTCTCTAGCATAATATGGACATGATATTTACCGTTTTGAAGATAAGATAGAGTATATTGCCCAAAAGGCAAGTGAAGCCCGAGTATATGTCCGAAGCTGGCCGGCATGTCCTGTTCGAAAACAATTAATGGATTAATTCAACCATGTTCAACTATGAACATACACAACACTATTTAGAACGCGCTATCAATATTTGCAATGGAATTTCGCCGATATACGATTTCCAATCATCCACTGGTGGATACAGATAAATTGTCACCAGGCACTACACCTCGCCTAGTAGAAGAGCCTCCCCTGGTGGTCCCCTGGGTTTAGTAGAAGAGCCTCCCCTGGGTTTCCTTTTCTTCTTTTCTACATCATCTAAACTGACTTTGTGTCATCTCTATCCTTCATTAAAATCTGCCGATTTCTCGGTAGTCATAGACCATCAGGATTTTCTTTCTGTTCCCCAAACCTTCTACAGCAGGACTGGCGAACCAAAGGCACGCGACATAATAATTTGGGTATGGCATTAATTTAGGAATTTAGGTAGCTAATCGAAATAATTTATTTTTTCGTCTACATTTGAGGTCAAAGTAACAACGTTCATCGTAAACGAGCTATCGGTGCCGCGGAAATGCAACAGATTGCGCGGGAGAGAGAAATAAACTGAAACTGTCGACTTAACAGACGACTCCAGTTCAGCTTGCATGCTGCTAAAAGTAACAAAGTATGAACCTAAATTAATTTAATTTGGCATCTAATTTGCAACAGCAGCAGTATAAAGGTTCGCCAGCCATGTTCTACAGTATTAATTACCCTAAGGAAGTTTTCAATCAGCGTGAACGGGAATGACTGACAAACACAGATAAATCTTGATCCAACTGTTTGTCCACGGTCAATCTGGTTAGCGTGGATGCTGTAGATGTTGCTACTGATAAGGCCGCAGAAATCATTGCACTCACACAAGACCTGAGACAACACAGCTCGTGCAGGTGCTCTAAACGATGCTATCGAGACTGCAGAAATCACTGGACTCACTCCAGTAACAGTAGTCTGACCACATTTGAACCGTATCGTCGCGTAACAATGAACCAGGGAGCAGTGTATGAAACCTCACATCTATCTATAGTATTAATGAACCTGAGGAAGTTTTCAATGAGAGAACACGGGCAAGACTGGCAGACACAGGCGCTGCTGGGGCCAGGTCTTTGACTTGGGACGATCTGGCTGGCGTAAGTCCCCTGGATGATGCTGCTGAGGCCACTGACGCCACTGTACTCGCTCCGCCGACATGACAGGCGACAGCTGCCGGACCAGATCTGGCAGATGGCTGAGGCGGTCGCTGTGAACTGGCTCTGATGATGTGTCTGCGAGGATGTGGGGAAAAGATGAAGCATATTGGAGTGGATGATAATGAAGGGTGAAATAGATACAGGGTTATAGATTGTTCTTGATTGCTCCCAAAAGATCGACAAAGATTTGAGAAGAAACCTGCATGTCATCGAAATGGATTTAAGACATGGAGTAATCCACAAAGATGTACTTGGATAGACCAATATAATATATTACAGCCATCTAAGCTCTTTAGTTCTAAAGGCTAGCTAATAACCAAAATAAGAAGCTTAACATTACGACGATGAAGTCAAAATATGATAAACTTACGTATGTATAAAGTAAGAGCAAAAATATAAAGAGAGCGATGAGAGCTAAAACCATTTGTATGACCCGTTTTGTGCCTCCTGCAATGAAATAAAGAAGCATTAAATGATAATTAATGATATTTAAAGAAGTATTAATGATATTTAATGAGTTTGCGCAATGTTTGCAAGGATAGGTATCCAACAAGTTCTACGATAGATCAGATTAGAAAGTCCAGTTCTATTACATTAAATCTCTAGACTCCTTTCCTTTTACACTCTCGTCTTTTTAGAATTAATAAACTCTAGGGAAAAATCAATGTACTCGTATTCAAACCCGTTATTAAAAATCATAGGAACACTTTTTATTCCAGAATATATTTTCAGGTCATAATTTACTATTATTACACACATGGATGAACGGCTTTTGGCAAAGAACAGACCAGAACGAAAATGGCTTATCATAACAATAACTTGCTGATTTACTATGTTATATTAATAATAGAGCAGGTTCCTTCGTAAACCCAAATTTTACTTTATTTCCCTGCTTCTGCGAAAAATCTTGCGTGAGAAATTAACAACGAAACCTGACCCTGGATTTCACTGGATGGTAAAAGTCTTTGATCAGAATTATTAGAAATAATTATTCTAGACAAAGACCCCTAGCGGGATCTATTTCAGACCCCTTACTTGCTGTAAGTAAGATGCTGATAAAACAAACCACATATCGGTTAAATCATATTAACCTAACCAGTTAGTACAATCGGGTTAGTGTTAGTTAGAGTTGATCTCCTCCAAGTTAACTTACATTTTTTGAACCGCAATTCGGTTGATTTCGTTAGTAGCTATTCAGACCATACTTTTTTGTCGTTTTATTTATTTTAACATTACTATTTAGTCCATTGTTTTCATGAGTTTATTTTCAGTACGGATTTGTATGGATGGATGACAAAAAATTGTCAATCCAGCGTGACATTTTGGTTTTTAATCAATTTGGTCATGGACCGTGGCACGGTCAAAAATTTACAATTTTATAGACTATAGACAAAAATAAATTTCTACACAAATGATGTCTTCTTGGTTTATAAGTTAGTGTATCTGGTGTATCTGCTACCGCTGCTAGGCTGTATACGGAGCTGTATACAGCCTAGCAGCGGCAGCAGTGTTCTGTGCTGTAGGCGGAGGTTTCAGATTCGATTACCGCACCTGCTTAGGCCTGCGAAGTATCAAAAGTACAGGCATTTTCTCCGAAGCTGTGTTTCATATTAGATAGGTACCTATAACTGTTTCTGTATCCTTTAAAACGGGAAATTTAAAACTTGTTGGTGTAATATGATGATAAATGAACTGAATTATTAATATTGAGGCGCGAGTATAGTATAGGCGGTATGACTCAATGCCGCAAAGCAGCAATGTTTGCATTACTTGTGCTTCGATGTAGGCTAAGAGAGCAAACGTAATTACCGACATGAGGCTCTCCATCTTAGTACTCATGGTTAGCAGCGCATCGATATCTAATAACATACAGTCAGGTGAGATGTTTATGGGCGATGGTGACTCGTTATCAGTAATCAGGTGGTCCTTTCTTTTTCCACAACAATGAATGAAAGTTCTGCTCACAGTTGACACAATATTTCCAGAAACCGAAGGGCTGAGCAGCGGGTGTGAAGCCAGCGGAGTGCGGGAAGAGATCGCGCGGGACTATGCCGCCCTCCAGTCCCGCTTGTGTCGCGAGTTCTCTGACAGGCAGGGTAAGATGTATGCTGGTGAGTACAGACTTCCTATTTCTCTTTTCGACTAAGCCTCTACTGACTCTTCGTCGGACAACTCAGACTCCTCTATACGAAAGATCTTAACCCCAAAATACCGTCACGAAACTCTGAAATCTTAAACTCTTTGGTGAGAGTACACACTTTCTGTATGCTGACTCTTAGGTCGTACACCAGGCCTTACACAGAAGAATAAGGAAGAATTAGAATATCATGGTCAACGAGTTCCTTTCCGTCATATAAGATCATATTCTAATTATATCAGTTGTCGCCTAGTCAATTCGGCAGTTTTTTTTTGTGAGACCCTGTCAGAAGTTCAGAATACATCTCACACTTCGACTACTAGTTGCGTCAAATTGAGCGCTGGTCGATCGAAGTGAATACTGAGCAATTCAGGTGTTTTCCTATATCAATATCATAAACATTACTTTTATTCTAGCATCTCGGCCAGTGGCAACTGAGGAGCAACTGTCAGCAGACTTCAGGAAGAAGCTGGCAGAGTGGCAACGGATGAAGGGAGTCAGGCAACCGCCTCCAGTTCCCGCCCGCCAGGATCTAAGTGAAGATTTCCTTAAGAGATGGGGTAAAAGCATCATGGTGCATTTTGATGAGTTACACACAGACTTGAGCCTTCCACTAGAAAGAATCCTCCAACATTAGAACTGTGAGCCGGAAACCCTACTTCGCCAATTCGGTGAACTGAGGGTGGTAGAGCTGACAGCGTGGGGGAAATACACAATACTCCCACTTACGTAGTCATTAACTCCCATAGAAGAATAAGAATAAGACGAGTTACATACACACAAAATGTCTTCAGCAATTTGACCATGACAAATGAATTTTGATCAAATTTCAGATGAATGGAAACGCATGAAGGAAACTAATTCTGTCCCTGCCTGGGAAGAAGAAGCTAAGCGCGATGAAGTTTTGGTTCAAACTTCGACTGGTCTCTTCAAATTTCAAGGTATCGTGGTCAATTTAGAAATTTTCAGACAATTTTAATCATGAGTGAGGTTTAAGAGTGTGAAAGGATAAATATTATTTCCCTTTCTCTGTAATTAATCTGCTAGCTCATGGCTTCGAACCGACCGACAATACAAGACATATAATCATTCAACTACCGTCACCAAGAAATAAGCAGAAATTGACACAAGGTAGGGACAACAGGGACTGGATTGTATCTTGAGAAGATCGTCCCCCCACTGCATTTTTCCAGCATTACCTGTAATAGTCGATATAATGAAGTCTTTCGCCATCCAATCCTTATCCTCCTCACGGAGCCAGCGAAGTCTTGCAGTCCTCGTTTCACCATGTATGCTACTATTACGTCTGACATTTTTCTCAGGCATATCCCGCTCCTTCACTCGCAAGCTCCACGAATGGGAGAAGTCCCGAGGCATTGCCCCTGAGGCATCCACCTCCGCACTGCTGCGAGCTGCGCGGGAGAGGGGCAAGGCGCCCACCGCGGCGCTCACGCGCACGCAGTCCGACGGGAGTGTGGCGCCGTCAGCCGCAGGCTCCGGACGTCTACATGCTTCCAGTCTCAGCGTGAACGACGCTGATACTTTTGACTCTGATTATGAGAGGGATCACTCTGTGAGTATGGCCATGGAATTATAATTCCCAATGGTAAAAAAATTATTTTAATACCTAAAAAGGTAAGTACTGGATGGTCTAAAAGCAACTGAATGTTATGTTAAAAACAATTTTATTTAAACTCGTCTTGAATCTCGGAATTCTTGGCTACAAGTCTAAGATCCTTTTCAATAGGATCACCCTGCTTTGCGAAGTCTGTGAAGAGACTTCTGAGATTCTGGGCGGAGTTGGGTTGGATGGAAATCTAGTCAATCCAAGACACCTGCGCGCATAAAGAACCGCTTAATTATCTAAACGGGGTGACAGGAGCCCTACAACCTAACCTAATAGGATCGCCTAAACCAAAGCAAGATATTTCTTAAGATATAAGATAACGATAGTATTATTCTAGTATTTCATGCTAAATTTCCAGATGGATGACGAATGCGACAACGACTCAAGAGGAGCAGTCCTGGTGGAAGTGGAAGCTGAGGAAGTGTGCACTGCAGCCCCCCTCATGGCAGTGTCCCCTCGCCACACGCCGCAGAAGCCAATCTACACTTATGGACAGGCCGAGGCCCGACTGCTATGTGAAACCAGCTCGGCTGTTACAGGCACTGCTGTTCTACAGCCTAATGGCACAGGTAAGAGAATGTTCAAATTCATCAGCAACTTTATTACTTACTTACTTTACTTAGTCCACTGCTGGACATGGTCTCTTCCAAAGCACGCTATTGACCCCTATTTATCACGTTTTGCATCAAGTCACACGCCAATTTGCGCAAATCTCCATTTACTTTTGCCTATGCTATATTGAATGGAAAGCATTCAAGATCTTGTCCACCACAACAGCTATCGGTTCTACAGTAGGTGTAATCAATCCACTTTATGCAGCTAATCTCCTTGACGATAATGAAGCGTTGAATCGAGAATTCGTCGTTTTAAAATCGATGTTCATATTTTAATATTTGTACTCGTATGTAGCAGTATTTCAATTTCAGTAGTTGTTCTTTCAGATACCCGGGCCAAGAAATCAAGAGACCAGGGAGCCAAGGCTAAAACACCTCGCGAGGTAACTTCATATTAATGAAATTAGAAATTCTGACTACTTATTTAAGGTTAAAAAAAATTAAACTTTACAGTCAAAACAAACAGAAAAAAGCAGCAGAAGAAAACTAGGTCGACAACCCAGCATCGAAGAAGATGCTATGTTCATTAGAAAAACTATTGAAGAAGTAGAAAGAGGCAGCTCTCAACGTTTCAAAAGTGATATAGAAACAGAAGAACCTAAAGTACACAAACCCGTGCATAATGGGAGTAAAGATAAAGAGCTGCCTTCGACGAGTAAAGGGTTTGCAAGAAACTCGAAGCAAACTGATATTCTAAAAGAGGGGATAAAAGGATGTGATGACGATGACAGCAAACGTAAAGAAGTAGATAAAGGTAATGGAAAGAAAAAGTCTAAATCCAGAGCAAGATTAGAAAGAGAACAGTCAAAGCCATCTGAAAGTGACACAGAACTAGATGTGGATACAGTGACAGTAGAAATTCCTAAAAGAAGAAAAAGGCCACGACGACCTTCAGAAAGACCGAGGACTCCACCAACTTCTTTGCATTCTGATTCTGAAGGCGAAGTAAGTATTAGTTTAAAAAAAGAATGAAACAGGACTAATGAAGTACACACATACATATCTTCACGGTTTTTCCCATGTGTAGTGTGTAGGAGAGGAAATGGAGCACGTTGAAGTCGTGTGCTCTGTATGTTGAAATTTATGAACACTCAATTTCACTCAATTTGGTTTAACTAATGAAGTAAGTCACATTAATTATATTTGCTTACAGGTTTTCGTTCTGAAGCTGAAAGCACCAGAACGAAAGGAAGGTTCACCAGAAGTTATCGTTAAAACGACAAGAAAAATATTCTCACCTGTCGTACGGAGTGGCGAATCAATCCCCAGAGCTGTCATACCAGTTGATGTTGAAGACCTGGCTGAAGTCACGCCTACAGAGCACGGTATCCACCGAAGTGCAGCGTCCAAGAAGAAGTCTGAAATAAAACGTGAAAAAGCAAACGACGAATTTAAAAATAGATCAAAGAGTTCTGGTGACCTTCAAGAAAGTGAGGAACATAGAACTAGAAGTCGACCTCCACTGCCTTTGTCTCCATCATCACAAAGGAAGCCGCAGCCAAAAGAAACAGCACCTTCAATTCGTATAATGATTCAACGATATAATATGAAAATTAATGAAGAAGGTAGGTTTGAACGTTTGAGTTTGATGTTTTTTCTTCCATTGCAGCATTATTGAAAAGCCGAAATGTTTTGCAGGGCATACCTCTGGTGCCAGCAGTGGTGCTTCCTCGCCTGCATGGCGGTCACCTGCATCAGAAAGACGACGACCTCCCGATATGCCTGTTGGAGTTAATATCAGGTAGGTTATTGTATAAGGAGAGCAGACGAGTGAACGGTCCACCTGATGGTAAGCATCTCACCTCATTATTATGTTACTAGAGCATTTTAATGCGCTGCTAACCTTGAGGACTTATGAGGATTGCCTCAATTACGCTAGCTCTCTTACGCCTACAGCAAAGCAGACAGCACCGATGTTGAAACCAAATCGGATTGAACCCATAAAAATCTAGAAAGCCCAAAAACAATAATACAGCAGTGCAAAACATTGATAGTATTTTTCCCCCATGTTTAACACATTTTTGCAGCCCAAAACTATTACTATCTTTTATTTTACAGAAACAACCCATTCCTGGAGAGGGAAGTCCAGAAATCTGCAAGTGCCTGCCAACTGTCAAGACGTGACCAGACATCGGTAGAAAAGCGTCTAGAACCAACAACGCCTCAAGGCTTAGATGGCGTGCTCAAGTCTCATAGTGCAAATGCTTTGCACCCTGAACTGTCCAGGATCGAATCTCCTTTGCCACATAAGATGGAAGACAGTCAAGAAACCATTCGTTGTAACACTGCTAGCACGGATACTATAGTTCCAGATTTGACGAGAAACCTGCCAGAATTCCAAAGTCAAACTACTAGTCAGGCTCTGCCAGTTTATAGACAGCTATCAGAGACAATAATTCCGAGTATATCTAGGTTTATATCAGAGAACCCTGGGTTTTTCGAGAGGTCTATATCGACGGTGGAGTCTTCCATATCCTCGACGGAGACAGAGGCTGGGGCGACTCAGCTTTCGGATAGGGCTGCGAAGATACGAGCTGCGAGGGAGAAGTTCTTAGCTACACCAGTGCAGATGAGGAGGGAGGGGACGAGCTCGGCGAGTGATCTGAGGCCTGGGGACAGGTAGGTTGAAAACTCTGTCACTTAGATTGATCTGTCTATTGTTAGTCGTGTATTAGATTTTTTTATATACATAAATTCGCGTTTGACCTCAATCTCACCTGGTGGTAAGTGACGATGAGGTCGAAGAAAAAAGATTGCGAGAAGAGCATGGCGCCGTCGGTCCGCTGCTTCGATAAAAGCATTAATTAAAAACTCAAAATCTCGTGCCACACGTAAACTTCTCCAAAATCAACAAAAAACACTCCAGCGCCGATCTGGACAAGATTCACAAAGAAATCAGCTCTTGGAAGACCATCAGAGGGCCCTCAAGGATTCTTGGCTGCGGCTGCGCCTGGTGAGTCTAAAAGTTCTCTGCTATCTGATCTATCGACCCTGTTTCAGAACATAATTTGGCACATAGGCGGGCTTAGTAAAGAATAGATAGATGTATTCTCTGATCACTGATCGTCAGCATGAATCCTTGGCAAAAAGAAAGGCACAGGTTCAATGCTACTCTAAAAAATATTTTTCTATACCTTTTCATTCAATTCTTGGAATTGTTTTAGTAATAGTCGCAATGTATTGCCTAGAAAAAAACTATGATTAAAATGTCACCATTTGTTACATATCACTGATATCAATATTAGGGAAATTGTTCTTAGCCACTGATTGTTCTTACTTGTCAGTTCCTGCAAGTGTAATTTTTTACTTATTTCCTGTAAAATTATTATATAAACCGTGTCTGTGTTTAGATTTTAAGAGTAAGAGACCCAGCGTAATTACCGGCACATAAGACACTCTAGTCCTTAAGATTAGCAGCGCACCGAAATCCCTCTATAACAGTAGTGAGTTGAGTTGTCTTGTCTATGAGCGACAATGACCACAAACAACTTGTTTTCCAGGTCCAGTCGCATCAGCTGTGAGAGCGACGTGACGGAGTCGCAAGCCCAGAGCTCCGGCAGCCAGGAGGCGACGCTGGGGCGGAGCGCCTCCACCGGCATGGTCAATGTGGAGAGGGAGGCCTGGCAGAGGGTCGCTGAGGGTACGTGCTAACCAGTGGCTGATCCACTGTTGTATCTAAATGCGGAAACAGGCACACAACCTAACCCAACTTTCCCCTAAACCTGTAAAATCACTATAAGACGAGAGACCCTCGCTCATAACCAATTTTACGATTTAAGATAATTTTGCCTACCGTAATGATGGTATGTACGTTCTCACCTGTTCTATCTTTTTGATAGAATCTATGAAATGTAGAATAGAAGTTCAGCTTTGGCGCTCGTTCTATTCTATAAAGAATCGACTGCAAATTGAACCCTAACGGCAGTCACAGCGTAGAAATAGAATAGATAATAGAATACGTGTGAACACGCGACCATCACCCGACATATACTTTCTATCATAGAAAGCATAAAGGTCCATGATAGAAAGAAAGGCTCAATTTATTGAAAGATCATAGAATAGAAGAGGTCTGAATATACCTTAACTAATAAACTATCAAAACAGCCAATGAACCGTTCTCCCCCAACGTCCCACCACAAATTAATTCCTGGATTTACCTCTGATGCAAATATCGTTACGTCCTATCGAATGTGCCAGCCGTAACATCGTTGAACGAATAAAATAAACGAAGTCGTATTTTATCCTCAAGAAATTATTGTCCTTCGAGCTGGATAATCCAGGGTGTATCTAATGCTAGTACGACGGTATCAGATTCGAAAAATAATTAAAATCACGGTTTATTAGATGACTTAGATGTATAAAAAAATAATTAATTATTTTTTTTGTGCCATAAAAAGTATTCATTCATTCATTCATTCAATTAATTTCCCAGGAGGTCGTCGAGAAAGCCGGCGATCGAGATTCAGCCTGGCGCGTCTTGCGGCCAAACTACGACGCAAAGACGAAGGGGCGGTGTCACGCCTGTGCCGGCAAAGCCTGTTGGTGCAGTTGCGAAATAAACAGTGAAGACACGGGCTCTGGATACTGGCTTGTGATACTGTCGCGGCTAAAGTGAATTGCAACTTTATTAGGTGTTATTGTGTCCTATTGGATACAGCTGGAGGGGTTAGGATAAGTGGAACGGTCGGAGTGATGTGTCGCACCTTTTATTGTGCCCTCAAAGCTTGTTGGTACGGGAAATAAGCAATAAACGTCTATACCCCAATTTCTTTCAGTGTTTTATTTTCATTATCGTCTCATCAACGTATTCAATAAGATGAAAAAAGGCATACTCGTAATGCTCCGTTGGTTCGGACATGTAGAAAGAGTGAGTGATGAACGAATGACGAAACTGGTACACGAAGCGAGTAAATGGAAGGAGAAGGCGGGGTCGTCCTAGACTGACCTTTAGGTAACAATCAGATTGACAGAGTGCTCTTGGATTTTAATATAGAGCAGACGACTCCAACGGCATGGGTGAAACTACGAATGACTGTAGAGGAAGCAAGAGAGGCGTGCCAAGACAGAGATTCGTGGCGCTCCATTCTCTCTGCCTACCCCGCAAGGGACATCGTGAAAATGTGTGTGTGTCATCAACGTATTCACGTACCATGTTACATGATGGGGTAAAGGCTATTATTATCCACTGTAAGGACCCAAAATAGATTGGAATAATAGTATAATCTTGAGAAATTATCATCAACCCATGTGCCACCCTGTAGAATATAAGACTCCTTTCTTTTGCCACCCTTCCCGGTCCTTTGCAAATCGCATCCAGGTCTTCGGCGTTACTTTGGTGATATCATTGGCGACTTATCTGGCTGACGCGTACTCACTACGTGTACTACTATACTATATTAATATTAGTGATCTATAATGTGTTGATGAGTGTGTGACGCTGACGCGTACACACTACGTACTACTATACTATATTTATAAGAGGGAGCAATAAGTCCGCCGATAAACTGCTCAGCAGTTTGGCGGTATACACTTATATATTACTGTATTTACTGTACTGTGTAAAAGTTGAATAAAATAAAATAAAAAATAGTAGGGTCAAAATGTAGCTTCCGCTTATAGGTATGTAGATTGCAGTTAGGGCCGTTTTAGGCCATGCAGGAGCCCAGTGTTTGTAGAATGTCTTTTAAATAAAGTTTAAAAAAAAATTTAAATAGTACTTTTCATCAATGGTTTCTTTCGAGATTTATGAAATGCAAAATCTTTAATTACATCCTCAAAGCTATGTTTAAGGTAAGTTAGCGTTAGTTACCGTAGGTGCCGCCTAGATGGCATAAGGCTCAATTTACATTGCCGCGGAATGAAAGCGAATTTTCGCAACGTAATTGTACATATCATAATGAACTTTATGTCAATTGTGTAACATACAAACTAAATACGAGCCAAAAAAGAGGTCGCGCGTCTTCAGGGGAATCCTCGCGTATTCTCGAGAATTCCCCTAGCGGTAAAGCGTATTTAGTTTGTATGTTACACAATTGACATAAAGTTCATTATACTATGTACAATTACGTTGCGAAAATTCGCTTCCATTCCATTCCGCGGCAATGTAAATCGAGCCTTAGATCGCTTTAGATTGATTAAAAAAATATCACTACAGATGTAGGGTAGGTTCATAAAATAAAACAAGAAATAATATTTATTTTCAAATTTAATTTCGTTTTTCAATCTTGACAATACCATTGACAGTAACATTCTTCGACCACATTCAATATGTGTGGTAACAATAGTTACCATATCAAAACGGGGAAGGTGGAACTAAATAATTATTTTATTATCAAAAAACACTACTGTTCAGTAATTATTAGTAATAATAAGACTCAAACGAACACTTATAAACAACATTAATGGGTAATTTGGTTGAGGTAGATTCAATTATAACTTTAATAACTAATTTTCTTGTTCTGTGGGAACATGGCAATTTCAACGGTTACAGAAAGTTTATGTTACACATTGTAAAAGAAAACACATCACTCACTTTTTTTTTTGTTCAATTCTTTCGGTAAATGCAAAGGAATCTGACACCATACAGCCCATGTTAATCTCTTCTCTCACGCACAAAGCTTCATATGAGTAAAGAGTCGAGCTAAAGTAAATCCTTCCTCTCGGGTACAACCGTGTCAAATCGTCATTGTAATGCTGGTACCACAGAAATCGGACTACTAGCGCCCTCTCCTTTAGAACAATGACGTGAGCAATGACAGCGAGCCACGGAGTTGACCCATATGTCACTAACTTTCATACATTTGACATTTCAGTATCCGACTAATGTATGGGAAAATGCTGAAATGCAATGCGCGAACTGGCAGACAGGGTTTCCTTATAAACTTCTCTAGCAAGCAATCTTCGTCGGGGTGAATTTCAAAATCTTTGGCTAGTACCTATGTGTGAGATATTACAATGCTCTCCACGAGATTCAGACACGAATTTATAATCAGAACCTCAGAACCAAAGACGAAACCATGCAGCCAAGTAACTTTCAAGATTCCTGAAAAATGATGCGTTTACTTCTTACGTCATGTACAATTTTTCTTTCGCTTCGTTTCCAATTCCGACAGTCGAAGACGAAAATGGAGCGACCGAAATTGTAAAAAAAAAAGATTTTTGTCCAAAATAAACATATCCCCACAAAAAAGTTTTGAAAATTCCTTATATTAAATTATGTGCCTACAAACTGGAATAATTTAGAAATTATATTCAATTTTGAAAAAGAATCGGGTGTATGTAAAAAAGTAGTTTTATAATTTTTGAACAACTGTTTTTACGAAATAATGACTAAAATGACACCAAAATAAATATAAAAAATAGTTAAATAATTAACCGCTCCTTTGAAAATAAATATACAGAGATTAAAGAAACACTTAACACTTCTATATAAATCCTGCTTTTAAATATTCACGCAAGTTACTATAAAACAGTTGTAATTAAATTTTTAGTTTTTTATTTCCCCAAAAATCTAGATTTTTCCCACACTCGAGACAGAGAAAGAGAGAGAGAGAGTACACAATTATGCGACTGATTTAAATTGTGAGTGTTCAATTTCTTTTTCACTAAATTTTTAGTTTTTAATTTAGCAAAAATCTAGATTTTTCCCACACTCTAGAGAGAGAGTACACAATAATGCGACTCAAATTGATATTTATTTAAAAAAAATTAAAAATATATTTATTTAATTTATTTTTTATTTTCATTTAAATTGGGGGTGTTAAATTTCTTTTTCACTAAATAAAATGTGTTTCCTCGAAATCGTCTTCTTTGATAGTTATCTGTGACGAGTATCTCCAGCTAATGACAAAATTAACTATAATTAAATATTTATGGTTACTAAATTATTCCAGCTGCAGTGCAAGTCTTAAATTACTTCGCTTAAGCAGGAGTCGGGGCTACGGATATCTTACATCGAAGTTGAGCCACCAAGTCTGGTCGTTAATTTATATTAATTTACACAACAACTTCATAACTTATGTACTCTATGTCAGTGGTATACTTTGCAACCATGTTTCATTAAAGAAAAAAGTAAAAACAAAATTCCTTTTTAGGTATTTTGAACGTGCCTGTAGTAGAATCATTTTTGTAAAACCAGATGTGGTCAATTCTGCAATATTAAAGAAGTTGTCCGTAGCTATTTTATAGATATAGAATTAATATTTAATTAAAAATTTACGATTTAGATTTTAACTTCGTTGGAGTGGTTAATGAAAGGTTTATAAGAAAATATTACGGGATTACAGGATTTGGTCCCCTGGTAAATTACGACTATTTGAGTGTTAAATTTTTTAATTTTATTCAAAAAAAAAATTTTTTTTTCTGTTTTTTATA
The DNA here is from genome assembly GCA_947369225.1 of Hofmannophila pseudospretella. NCBI lineage: Eukaryota > Metazoa > Arthropoda > Insecta > Lepidoptera > Oecophoridae > Hofmannophila > Hofmannophila pseudospretella. The sequence goes on along the minus strand of OX376321.1, from coordinate 950,420 downwards.
AAGAACAATGGTAAGAAATTTATATATAATGGTTACAAGTAACACCACTAACTCAAAACCGTTACATACCAAAAAATATGTTAACAACTTAAAAAAAAAGTAAGCGGTATGACGCAAACAAAACAAACAGCTGGTTAATGCTAAAACCTCAGAGGAAGAACCCTATTATTTCTTTGAGGAAGAACCCTATTCTTCCTCTGAGGAAGAACTCTATTCTTTCTCTGAGGAAGAACTCTATTCTTTCTCTGAGGTTAAATCCAGCGACAGGACCTTATAGGTGTGGAACTTTGAATTTCATTCATAATTTTTTTTAATATATGAAATATTTTTTTTTTTAAGTGTCAAATATTGCAATTTTTACGTTAATAAAGAAATTGAGATATAAAAGCCAATATATTTTTAAATACATTACCAATATTGCAATTTTTAACATTGTACGTTTGCCCTAAACCATTAAATTATATAAATGTTCAAAAGTGAAAGAAATACAAAGATACACCTGCTCTGGTCCTGCTGTAATATTCACACAAGAAATAGGTACAAAATTATTATACTGTATTATTTGGACGCTTCACATCTAAGTACATGCTACATCACTGTTACAATATGAAGTCGGGTCTTACAATGGTAGATTTGTACGTGAAGTTTGTCATTTTACAGTGGGCACCATTTTTAATTACAGAACAACTTAACCTTTCGAACTCAGGTTTACCTGATATAATAGGAGATAATCCTTCAATTTTTTACCACTAGAGGCGCCACTAGCACAATGGTACGTAGCCAATCAACGTGTAGATACGTTCCTCTCCACAAAATCTTTTTTTACCATACAGACTCGCGCCACAGATTTTTTAGATGTTATTTTGAAATGGCTGTGGACCAGAGCCCTCACTCAGTGGTGGCCCAGGTTGGGGAAAAGAGGAGTAGGTCGTCCAGCAGCCAGATGGGCGGATGACATCACCAAAGTCGCATCGAAGACCTGGATGCGACTAGCACAGGATCGTATAGGGTGGCACAAAAGAGAGGAGGCTTATACCCTGCAGTGGGACGACATGGGCTAATGATGATATGATGGCATGATATCATCACAATTTTACTATAGCTTTGAGAAATAAAATTGACTTAACCCAAATAACGAGAAATTTGTGATATCATCAAAAATAACGGTTCGTTTTGCTTTTCTGTTTACGGAGTGTGCTAGTGACTCCATCTACGGAACGCTTTACGTTTTATGTCCTATTAAACTTTACAGAATTACTTTTTTAATAAATAAAAATTTATTTTATTTAAATCTGTTTTATATCAGGCTTTTTTTACAGGTTTCACAATTGTAACCGTAAAATGACAAACATCCAGCATTCATTACAATTCACGTGTATATTTTTACATAAACGAGTTTCAGTACTAACAAAATATAAAATCTAAACTATTGCTTTGATGTTTCAATGTCGAGGGATGAACAGTAATTACATTAAATCTAAAAAAAACAATAATTAACTGTAGGTATATGTATAATTATAGGTATGTACAATATAAACCAAATATGTTTGGTATGAAATACTATTGCAGCCGATTGGAATGTTGTGATTAGTGGTAAAAATCTGCTATTGAATATAATAGTAAGTAAATAATAACAATGGAATGAATCACTGTACCCGTTCAGATAATGTTGAATTAAAACTTTTGGTAAAATTAAGCAAGCTGCGCCTCGGCCATAACCGACGTGGTATGTCAGGCCATGGAATATTTCATTCCCTTCTCTGACGTGCCTCTTGGTGGCGCAGCACGCCCTTGGTACAGTGCGGACTGCGTTCGTGCTGAAACACTGAAGCAGTCAGCATTTGTAGCCTGGGCTGATGCTCGGACGCGCAAAGCTCCGGATGTACTAGATAAAAAGAGAGCCTTCAACAAAGCCGCCAAGTCCTGCAAGAAGGCTCAGCGTCGGGCTCGCTACGAACATGTTGGCCGGATCGGAAACAAGCTTGCTTCATACCCTGCGGGTAGCAAGGCTTTCTGGTCCCTCGCCAAATCAGTCGAAGCTAACTTCTGTCGCCCTTCGCTGCCACCTCTGGTCAAACCCGATGGATCGCTGGCTCACACCGCGAATGAGAAGGCAAACTTGTTTGCCTCTCTATTTGCTAGTAATTCTTGTCTAGATGCTGGAAGCAAAACTCCACCCACTTTACCCCACTGCGACTCTGTAATGCCACAGGTCTGCATTTACCTAAAGGAGGTACTTAAAACGCTCCGCACTCTAGACGTGAATAAAGCCAGTGGTCCTGACGGGATACCAGCCATTGTCTTGAGGAACTGTGCACCTGAGTTGTCTCCTGTCTTGACGCGCCTGTTTCGCCTCTCCCTAAAGACTGGTCAAGTTCCAAAGTCCTGGAAGCTTGCTAACGTGCAGCCTGTGCCCAAAAAAGGTAGCCGTGCTGACCCCGCCAATTATAGACCCATTGCAATCACTTCCATTCTCTGCAAGGTTATGGAACGTGTATTGAACACCAAGCTCCTGGCATACCTAGAAGGTAACGATCTCCTCAGTGACCGACAGTATGGTTTTCGCCAAAACCGGTCTACTGGGGACCTTCTGGTTCGTGCCACTCACTTCTGGGGCGAAGCCATTGAGAAAACCGGCGAAGCTCTTGCCGTGTCACTAGACATTTCTAAGGCATTTGACAGGGTCTGGCACGGTAGCCTATTAAGCAAGCTTCCTTCATATGGAATCCCAGCCAGTTTGCGCATATGGATCGCGGATTTCTTGAGTGAACGGTCAATACGAGTGGTCCTAGATGGCTGCTCGTCTGACCAACTGGCTATCAACGCCGGAGTTCCACAAGGATCTGTCCTCTCTGCAACCCTATTCCTGCTGCACATAAATGATCTGCTCATATCGGGTATTTTTGGGTACGCAGACGACAGCACGGTTACGGAGAGATATCTTCCTGTTGCGCGCGCTGGTGCTGGTGAGATCCAGGCTCAAAGAGAGGCCATGGTTGAGCGTATCGACTTGACCTTAAAGGCCGTGGCCGATTGGGGCGATGCCAATTTGGTCAAGTTTAACGCCACTAAAACGCAGGCGTGTCTATTCACCGCTAAACGGAGTCCCTTCCACCTGACTCCGACTTTCCGGGATGTATCCGTACCGATTACCGACCACCTCAGCCTTTTGGGGTTGGATCTGACTTCCAATCTCAACTTTGGGCGCTCCATTGAGTCAAAAGCTCAGACCGCAGCCAAAAAATTGGGCATCCTGAGTAAAGTAAGGCGGTACTTCACGCCGGGACAGCTTTTAAACCTTTACCAAGCTCAAGTCCGGTCGTGCATGGAGTACTGCTGCCACCTGTGGGACGGCTCAGCTAAATACCAACTGGCTGCCCTTGACTCAGTGGAGAAACGCGCTAAGCGCCTTATAGGTGACGAATCGCTGGTGGAAGCTAGACTGCAAAGTCTGGAACATCGGCGCAAGGTTGCCTGTCTATCGGTATTTTACAGGATACATTTCGGAGAGTGCGCATCGGAATTGCACGACCTAATTCCAGCATCTCCATTCCGCCTTCGGACTACCAGGCGCGGGGAGGGGTTCCATCCTTATGTTGTTGATATACCATCTGCTCGTACGAAGCGATTTGCTTCTTCATTCATTATGCGAACGGCTAAGGAATGGAACAGCCTGCCGGCGTCTGTATTTCCCGAAACCTACAACCTTGGGATCTTCAAGGCCAGAGTGAATAGGCATTTACTGGACCCGCATGCTCCATCGTCGACCTCATCGTCGCTTACCATCAGGCGAGATCGAGGTCAAATGCGGGTTTAGAAGTAAATAAAAAAAAAAAAAAAAAAAAAAAAAAAGCAAGAAGCCCCGAAGAACACTATATTTTGCGTGCCAATCCATATTTTACGATTAATTTTTTTTTAAATATTGCAAAACGATACTGGAAATTATTCTCAGAGGCACGATATCAGGCTTAACAGTTGTTTTTTTTAATTATTTTCACTCCAAGGACGGACGAGCCAATGTAAAAATGTACTTAAATATAATCTGTAAAATTAACAATTTAAAAGTAATAAATAACGGTATTAGTGTGAATTTATTAAAAATTCTTACTTCCTATGAAACTGTTAAATCTGAGTTGAATAAACTTAAAACATTGGATTACGGGTGCACTATATCGTATCATTACGAATGTTTAAATAAGTTACGAGAACATTGTACATTATTCAGGTATCTGTTATTGCGATGAAAATTACATTATTAACATTTTGGTTCCACAATATTAAATTAACAAAAATAAAACATTTAACGGTGACAGAGTTCATTTTACACTTAATACAGTAAAATTGGTTAAAAATAAATATAATTTTAAAACACAACCTCGAGTGAACTTGTGAAACCTATTAAAGGTGTTAAAAATAAAATAGGTACCTATACGTATAACTATGGTACAAATTGTATTTTATTTTTAATTTATTTCTACGGTGTACTTTGAACGTCGTTTCTAGTTGTAACATGGTGTAACTCTAGGAACCTATTTCACTTGGCAAATAAATCTAGATATTTACGATTTAATACATTCTTATAAAAGGTGTTGCTAACGATATAAAATACCTACGGGTTTTTAAAGTTAATGACATATAAACTAATAATATAACAAAACTTGCCAACGTTGTTTGATCGACAGATACTATATTTTTATGTTAAAAACATATAAGTGTTTTTCCAGAAAATGAAATAATAGTTATGTTCTGAATTAACCAGATAACGTATTTGACAAGCACAAAATAGATTTAAAAATACATATTGTACCATTATTCATATTTTTGGCTGTGGTTGGTCCTTATCCTGTACTAGCTAATATCATCATACATACAAGAAGACATTTAGGTCAATTTGTTAAAAAGACAACAGCTAAATTCCTGCACGCAAAAAGCAATACTGTGTCGATAGACATAAAGAAAACAAAAAACCACCAGATTCTTCAAACCCTAGAAGTCGACCCTGTAACATAACCTAGCATCGAGAAAATTCCAGACTTTCAATAGACCTAACACTACGTCTACCTAAGTCTATTTAACTTAGTGTAATTGAATTTTCAGGTACATAGACGGCGTTTCCCTTTATATTTAATATTAATTTTAATCTGAGTTTAGTTTATTTTATACTTTCATATTAATACCTATTTACAATGACGACATGATGTGTTTCAGAAAAGGTTTTCGTTGAGGCTGGTTAGTGATGAAACAATACAGTTAAAGAAACATAATGGAAAAAGGTTTTGTGATAGATAACTCTTTTTAATAACTCTGAAAAGCTTTTCGAAAACACAGCTGCGTCGAATACAACTTACGATTAATAAATTGTACCTAGGTGCTTTTAAAATAAAATAAAATCATATATTAAACTCCAAAGTAGGTATGATTTCATTTCACTGTGTTAGGTATTTATAATTTTGATACCTTTCGACGCATGTGGCCAGAAACGCAAATTGCCGTATACGCGAAATACCATTTTTCATATACGCAAATGACCAGATAGGATCTTTCGACGCATAGTACAATATTCGCATTTGACCAGCGACGCGAATGACCATGATACTTGAAACTAAATCTTACGCATTGTACCTGATATTCAAAGATTTTAGACTCATTTTTTCATATGTTTAGATGTGAATGAAACTCTGTAATAAAGTTAATCTTTTAATCTTTTAACTTGAAACCTACTTAACAAAGAAAAAAAATATTCATTGCACGAATAAACTAAACTGAGCTTACATATGTAAAGAATAACTACCAACCATTAAATAAACTTACATTTCAATAGTACTAATTTTCGTAAATAGTTTATTGGACTTATTGGTCATTTGCGAATTGAGATTATGGTCAGATGCGTATATGGTCATTTGCGTAACGGAATATTACGGTTATTCGCGTATCTGGCACTTTGCGAATTTCAAATATGGTCCTTTGCGTGACTGGTCAAGTGCGAATCTGGCCACATGCGTCGAAAAGTTTTGATAGAGTTTTAAAGTAAGAAAGGAAACGTTTTTTTAAACCCAGAGGTATTTATAGGTATATTATAAAAAAGTTGTTGTTTTAAGAAGAAATAAACAATTAAGTTAAATAAATCGCTATCCACTAGACTTGGTTATAAAACAATAATAATGAATGACAAACATTTAGGCGGAATAATGTCTTTCTTAGAAACATTGTTAGGTGAAAATACATGGTAAATAATACATATATGCTCCGGGTCGTTCTTGGTGCAGAGGTTGGCCGTGGCGATTCAGCGTGGCAATGCCGCGAGCGTCATGGGGACCTTTGCGCCGGGGTCGACACGGGGCGGAATTTTTAACTAAGGCTTTGCATAAGTTTTTTTTAATGTTTTTATTGACGAAATTAATAAACATTTGGGATATCGTATTATAAATATAAAAAATTAATAATACATATAATAATTATTAGGTAAAAGATAGAAAGTAAAATATATTTTTTTAAATTATTATAACAATTTATGACGGGTATTTTGTTTTATATATAGGTACCTCAATTAATTCTATTGCAAATAAGTCTAGTGGAATTTATTGTGAAAATAAGAGAGAACAATACAATAATACAACTCAAAACTTACGATCCTAAGAATAAATAAATAAAAACATACTAACTAACCAGTAAGTGCCATGTATAATTTAGTATGAAGATAATTATCTATAACCACGTGTCGATGGGCAAAATTACAGAAAACTTAATCGATTCAACATTAATTTAACATCTAAAAGAATCTTACAACGACGAAAATGAGGTAGATATAAATTGTGATATGGAATAATGAACAACGAACTCGATTTGCATAGGTTAAAAAATAAACGGAGCGGAATTATATAGTTTCAATGCTATACAGATACGGGTTTTATAAAACAACATCATTTTTAATAAAGATAACGAGTGTATTTTATTTATTTCAAGTATCTTAAATAATATCAGCAGTTCGTTGTTATAAATTATTTTTTAATATATTTTTATTATCTTTACAATTACTTTTACTCTATCTACTTGTTTTTTCTCTTAGGTTTTTAAGTATCTAGAAAGAAATAACTTCATGTAGCATTAATTCAAATGTGTAAAAATGACTGCTAGAAACTATAACAGGAATATATAACAAAAGAAATGTGCGTTTTATAAAGGTACATAGAAGTAAGTTGTGTGATGTGTAATAGTTATATAGGTAATATTTTGTAAACACTGGAATGTAAAATTATGAAGGTAACTGATAGCTTCTGAGGCTTTATCTAAGATCTGTTTATGAAAAAAAAAACACAAAAAATAAATATATTTTTTAACATCCGTAAATATCTTCATGGTATTTACATGGGAATTTAGGTATCATATTATGGGTGTTTGGATTTTATTTTGGTCTATATTTTGTACGATTACGTTGCACTAACGGTGAAATCTATTTGTAACTTTAGGGTGTGTACTATGCGGAGGCACTGTATTTCTATGTAGAAATAAATAATTATACACATTTACATTGTATCTTTGTGAAGTTTGCAAAAAATATGCGAATAACTCCACACCGACACAAAATATTTGAGGTCGCCGCGTCATTCCTACCTTATTGTCTTGGACGCTTACTTTTTAATCTCAGGCCGATTCAAATTAATAACGCTATTTACAAGAGTGCTTCTGGCCTAAAACAGGCAATCGTGTCTATTTACATTAATTTTAGTAGAAGTATCTTTCCATAACAATGCGATAATGAAATTACTTTTGAAATTCGATTGCCGAATGAATTATTGAGTCAATGGTGCCGTTTTGGAGTAATCCGTAGTTTAGGCGAGAATAACTCGACGTGAATTTCAAATAAGATATATTTTTGACCTGATTTTTTTTTACTTAATCAAAACTATAAATTACAATATACCCGTACTATTGATTATCAAAAAATCAGCCTTATTAAATTTAAAAATAAAGTCTATTAGGAACGAAACACGCCAAGCTATCCTCGCTTACCACCGGACCAGACCAGACCTCACCATTAACTATAAAACTTTCTAGTTAGTACCCCCTTACAATAATCGTATATCCATTTAAACTCCGTCTAACAAACAACTATTAAAAAATCTGTACAAAATCTCAATCTGTTCCTAATTCCTAAGCTATAAACACCACCAGAATTGACAATACCGGTCGTACCGGTATGAGGGGCCGCCTACCCCCAGTGTAGTTCGTGGTACCGTTACCGGTACATGTCTCAACCGTTCGGTTGGAGCGTGGGTTGAATTTTGCTGTTGTCAAGTTGGAAGGTACTCCTAGTTAGTTCGGAATTCATGTTGTCGTCTGGGAGTTTGTTGAAGGAGTCGTTTGTACCGACGTCATGGGAGGACCTCGAGGGGTCGTACTCGGGGCGGCGGGAGGTGTCGAGCAGGCTGTAGGGGGGAGAGGTGTCGGCATCCAGGGTCGTCTCCAGGGTGCAGTCGGGATCCTCGTAGCGAGAGACATCGAAGGCGGCTTCGTATAGGCGGCCCCGCTTCATTTTACCGTTTGGTGTTTTTGACTGCAGGTAATAAAAGTTTGGGTAGAAAATACTCGTAGAAATATAATTTTTAAAATTCTTTGGTTATCAAAGCTCGAAACAATGCAAATTATAATCAAAGATTATCCAAATCACGGCACATACCGAGTACATGTAACGTATATTATCCTGATATTTTTTGTAGATACCTGTTATTTTCGTAATTATGTAAATGTAAGAATGTAAATCCATGTAAACACGTAATTCTTTATCCATTGAATCAATAGACACTCTTCAAAATGTATTATGTTATAAGTAGTCCATAATTGAAGAGAGTAACTATTGATTCAAAATATGAATAATTACATGTTTACATGGATTTACATTCTTATATTTACATTGACATTATTACGAAAATAACAGTTACCTACAAAAAATATCGGGAAAAGTATATTACATATAGTGTGACCAGGATAATTTTAAATCGAATATACACGTGATTCATAACATACGTTTAGGAATAAGCTGTTAGTGTTGTTATAAATAAACAAAGTAACCTTTGAACGATAAGGTGAATTTCAAAATCTTTGTTAAATGTATATAATTCGGTATGGACTAATTGTATGGACATCCTGAAGAAGGATCTAAAATTCGTTTTTCGATATCTCAACTAACATCAGAGATATTAATGATTTAAGTTAGTACTGGAGAGATGCTCCGTCCCTTTTTAGCAAAACAGTTCCTTATATGTAGCTAGTACTTGCTTGTACGGCGCTAGTACACAGTGACGTCATGATGTAATATTGCCGTTTCCTCCTATCATCTGGTTTTTGATTGCACGTAACTATTTTATTTTTCAACGAATTTTAATTCTGTTTTCACATTTGACCATAAATTTATGTCTAATTCTTAATTTAATGGTAACTTAATAACTATAATTAAAGGGTAACTTACCGTGGGGTTCTCAGTAATATGGACATGGCCGTTAAGCAACGGCTCACCAGCGTCTTTAGAACCGCCGCCATTCGCCAGCCGGCCGCCGATGTTCTGCACACGTCATAAAATCTTAAAGATATTATAAGCTTGTCAGTTTTTACGCTGATTACTAATTTCTTAGGCAACTTAACTAAAATTAATCATCAATTCTGACAAGTTACGAAACCAAATAATAACTTACAAGGTGTAAAATTGTAATAAACTCAGTTACGAAATCTACTTGCAATAAAGTATTTGAACGACAAACAAATAAAATAAGGCAGGTATGAAAGAATCGGAATAGTATTAAAAAAAAGAATACTTCCGATCTACAAATTAAAAAATTACATAAAGTATAACCGCAAAATACTTGCTGTATGGAAAAAAATACCAGTGAAAAAATAAATATATGTTACGTGTCTTGATGCATATAAAAGTACTATAAAAGTAGAAACTGTCTGAAAAATTATAAGTGAAAATTCACCTGAATCAATTTTCATATAAAATTGTATGGAGAAAAAAATAAAAGTGTCCTGTTTCAAACGATAAAGATTATTATTTTTCTCCATACAATTTTAAGTAAACTTCCTCCCCACGTTAAGGGTGCCTCTCCACTAAAGCTGTGCGAGGATGCGAGGTGATGAGCGAGGAAAAAATCCTCCAATAGGATCGTTGCATTTTAATCGTCACGTGATATGACGTGATAATGGCGCGATCCTATTGGTGGGGGTTTTCCTCACACACCGCCTCCCTTCCTCGCACAGTTTTGGTGGAAGGCAACCTAATTCTGGCTATAATTGTATGAATTAAGAATATTCTAATGATGTTTCATGCAAGTGGCAGTATGACATTGAAGCATACCTGATATATTAAACTTACCTTCATTTCTGACCCTTCCTCTTCGGTACCCTCGGCAGCGGGCACGTTTCTTCTACGAGACCTGCGTAAAAAATAATCATATTCAAGTAAGTAAATGGAACAGACACGATGTTAAAAGCATAAAAATAATCCGAAATAATAGAATATGAACTAGAATAGAATAGAAATTGAAATTGTTCAGTTTTTTTATTTTAATTTTATTTTTATTATTATGATTTATTATTTAAATAATTAACAATGATGTTTTTGAATGTAATTATTAATTCAAATGTTTTTTTGTGTTATTGCAATGAAATGTAATCATTTTTATTTTTATTTTTTCTTGACGTGTAATTAATATTATGAACAAAAAATTTGAATTTGAAAATGATAGAATATGAACTAGAATAGGGTAGAAGTCGGTGCTACTACTGATGGTTCTATTATTTCAAATGTCGTCCTCGGCGCTCACCATCTTGGTGAACCTAGTTCGAGCCGGTGTCATAAAAATAACCCAGTTACTAGTAATGAAACGAGTTTCATTCATACTTCTTATTTCAGTATTAGAATAGCAATGCTTGCTTGCTTATCGTATGGTTAGTGGCCAACCTGTTTGTCAGAGTTGCTCAGGCCTCCCGTAGGCCTCTGACATGACTTAACGACTGCTGTCGAACGACAATAACCGGGACCGACTGCATAACGTGTTCTCTGAGGCTCGGAGGAGCTCAGGTGAAATATGCCACAAGCGGTCATCCATCCTGATACCGACCGCGCCAACGTCGCTTAACTTTCGGACCGTGCTCGCAACTAGGCTACGAGCTCCTCTTAGAATAGCAATAATTCACTCATTTGTAGAATTTTCAAACAAACAATTTTTACATTTTTCTCGAAAATTTAATAGGTAAGTAAAAATGATATTTTTTTGCCCTATCGTTATTTTTATAACCTACAGAAGACACCCTAGATCTATTTATTATATATATATATATATATATATATATATATATATATATATATATATATATATATATATATATATATATATATATATATATATATATATATAATAAATAGATCTAGGGTGTCTTCTGTAGGTTATAAAAATAACGATATATATATATATATATATATATATATATATATATATATATATATATCCTATATTCCCCTCTAACCTGACGGGGGAGCGAGCCCGCTTTCGTCTTCGCCAGACGCAGACGGCAGCCACTGCAAGGAGGCACAGGATACACACGCCGACGCCGATGCCCACACCTGGGAAAGGTAACACCTGGTAACCCGGGGAAGGTAGCCTGGAAGATATCGCTTAAAGCGATAAGGCCGCCTTCTGCACATTATATTGTACCTCTCTTTATGTTGTATGTTTTGTTTATGTCCCGGGTGTGCAATACAGTATATTTGTATTTGTAACACTTTCATTAAGATGTAGGGTTTCATGTAGAAATATACCACAATCACCACTTATCCAGCTCCGAGATACGAGAGTCTTTTGTTTTATTTATGGCTTCTTGAACTCGATCAGCCTCGATGTGGCTTGTGATTTACATTTCATTTACACTTTAACACTAAAATTAACAATAAAATATTGTATAACGGGTAAACTTATCTCTAAAAAAGATTCCTTCCAGCAAATCCGTGAAGTGAAAAGTGCGTTATTAAATATTATACGAGTAATCGTAATGAACCTCGGTGGCCTAGTGGCTAGGGCGCCGGACTCCATGCGGGAGGTTCGAGTTCGAAACCATGCCATGTACTAATGAGTTTATCGGATTTTTTTGAAGACTTACGTACATTTACCGACTGCTCTAATGGTGAAGGAAAACATAGTGAGGAAACCTGCATGTCTGAGGAAATTAAAAGTTTCCGAAGCCGTGTGAAATCCACCAATCCACTAGGCCTGCTCGGTGGATTATCGCCCGTACCCCCTTCTGTACCAAACTGTGGGGACATTAATAGGCTGATGATAATGATGATGAATCGTAATCAAAAGTTATTTTTTTTAATGCAAGTAAATACCATAAAGTACATTTTTATAAAGTTATTTTTTACTCTATCACCGCTTCGTAAGCTACAGCGAAGCTGACCGACCTAGTAGCTCGAAGCAAGATTATCCACAGGGCAAATGACAGTGTCCGACTCCTGGACGACTCACAGACGAGAGGACAAACTGATTTTCAAGATTGGAATTTTCAAAGACATACTCTAACCATTCAGAATTTCAGACACTGGTTATATGTGTGAAACATTACTGGTTTTTTTTTAATAGTTACCATAGTAGACGGAGTTGTGAGTCGCGGGGCGCGGCTTGATGGTGAGCGCGTGGCTGGGACGCGCGGAGCCCAGGACGGTCACCATCACGTGTGTCGGGAGACCGGGGTCCAGGCCGGTCAGCTGAGGGGCGACAAAAACAAGGGATAAGATTGACACGTACGTCTGTTTGTCTGTGATAAACCCCAGACTTACCTTTATTAGGATCTATACATACATACATAACTTAACGCTATATCCCTTGCGGGGTAGGCAGAGTGAATGGAGCGCCACGAATCTGTCTCGGCATACCACTCTTGCTTCCCTACATTAATTCGTCGTTTCACGCATGCTCGCTGTTGGAGTCTGCTCTATATATGAAAATCTATGACCACTTAAGAGTAAATAGATCCTCATAAAGGTAAGTCTGGGCTTTATTACATATGTTTCTTATCAACAAACTTACCGAGACATAACACTCAGTTAGTATTACGGGGACATAGTATTCTAGGATGGCCGAATGTTCACTTATTTATTATAAAATACATTATACATAATTTAGTCGATATAGTTTTCTTAATGTAATAAAATAAATACCTATATATACAGTCGGCCATCCTGAAACGGAAAAAGACGAGAATAGAAATAAAAGATAAAAGACTGGTTAAAAATATGTTTGGTGTTGGTGGTTGTGATCTAGGTTTGGATTAAAATCCTTGGTGCAAAAATACTTGGGTTAATAACTCCCAGATCCTTACCTCTACAGAAGGCTGATTGACTTTAACAGTGGCCCACTGCTCCATGGAAAGGGAGAGATTCTGGGTATAGGCCACCACTCGCGGCCCCACTCCGTTCCACCAGACCCTTAATCCGGCACTGATGTACTCGTACTGAAGTTCTTTGGGATCTGAAATAATTGTAGACGAATAAAAAAAAATAAAAAAATTTTTTTATATGTAATATATACTTATATTAAATATATATATAATATAAGTACAGGCAGAGCGTGGAGACAGATAGGAATAGTCTAAAGCCTGGTTTACACTTGGTCAAGTGCATCAGTCAAGTGGCAAGGACAGTGGCGAGTGTGGCGATTGCCTGGCCAGTCAACTGGCCTAAGACATAATTTGAAAAAGTATTGTAACAAAACTAAATACAAAATCATTCCCGTTTTTCAATTCCTGTCATAAAATTGTCCCCGTAACTTCCTTCTCGTCGTGTGATGAGTGCCAACCATATCAGGCCGCCTGCAGGGCTCTGACCTGGCCTAACGACTGCTGTCAAACGCCTAAATGGCGTGGAAAAAGTGCCACTAGAGGTCATCCATCGTTCCGAACTTTACCTACTTTTCCAGTCATAAAAACAAACACATTCATACAACACAGCACGCACACACTGTTGCTTTCTTCGTCCGTGCAGTCACTGAGGGGCCAGCTGAAAATCAGCGCAGTGGCTTGCCTCAGCATTATGCTGAGCTGGTGTACCCTTGTTGGCACTGTACCACACCATATGTTATGTGCTGCATGTATTAATCTTTTTATACTTCTGTATTGTGTTCTATATTCTGGTGTTTACAGTGCTAAATAAACGTTTTCAATTTCAGTCCCGATTCGGTTCGCTGCACCCAATCTCATGCATTCCGCCCTCCCCCGACTTGAAATCAGCGCTTCTTGATTGGCTGGAGCGAATCGAATCGGGGCTGGAACCGGAGCGTGTAGTCCGAGGTTGATAGCCCCTCGTACAATACTGACCCATGTCTTTGAACAGCGGCGGGATCTTGAGCACCGGGTTCTGTTTCTCGGACTTGCCCTCCTCGGTCACCATGATGTGGGTCTCGACTGTTGGGTCTATGTCCGTTATCTGGATACAAGAGAATAACTTTTTAGGCCAGCTTTTAAGGCAGTATTAGAACTAGAGATGCACCGAATATACGGTTTGTATCCGGTATCCGACCTATTCGGCCAATATTTTCTCTCTGGCCGGATACCAGATTTTTATTTTTATTTTTTTTTATTTATTGAAAAAACCTATTACAATTTTATGACAGGATGTCCCAACTCAAAATTGTAGTCATAATACTATATACATGATGAAATAAGTGAAATTATTGAGAAAAAATAATAATTAAATGTCAAATAATTAAACTAGCTAACTAAAAATATAAAATCTATTAAAAACATAAAAACCACTACAAATACACACGGACACCACAAAACTAATTTACTGTATGTTTGACAAACGTCGGATTGTTGTTTCCGTGAATTTGGTCAGTGTGCAGGTGAACAAATCAATGGGATGCTCCCCCTCTCCCAACCCGTTTAGAATTCGATAGTAGGTGCTACTATCCGGCCGCGCCGGGTATTTCATTCTGACAATAAGTCTACAAAAATCAAGACAGTTATGAATTTGAGACAATATATTTGTATATTTAACGTCTCATTAAGTTACAACAACTTTCGTCATTTTGGGATGATAAAAAAAAACTAAAACAATTTTTATCTATCTACCTATGCCTAAACACTGTTTAGTAAACTGTTTTTAAGAAAAAAATATTAATAATCAACATTAGCAGACAATTATAAGTACGCATGCGATTACATCACTTGTATGTAGAGCCTTCCATTTGGTCGCATATCCGGCAACCTGTCAGCCGGATAATCGGTATTCGGATACCCGGCCAAACCCCTATCCGGTGCATCTCTAATTAGAACTACATTGATAAGCTGGTGAAAGCATATTTAAATCAATTTAGTACTTTCAGATTGTGTAAGTTGCCATTGGTAACCAGTTTATGACCCCCACTGTACTATACCTACTATTAATTAATGTTAGACAAGAAATCTTGAAGGAATTAACCCCGCCCCTATAAGGGGAGACTAATAATTTTTCATTCATGCAAGGAATTCTTTCCTCATTCCTCGGGACCATGGCGTATGCACCGGTGTCGAAATATCGGGAGCTCAAAACAACCCCAAACTGTGGTATGAATCCCGTGTCTAACTTTTAGTATTGCAAGATGGTCTGTTTTAAAAGTTCAGTCTACGTTTTTTTAAAACCTTTTTTATACGGTAGTAAGACATTTGTATTATATAACATATTTGCACGTCTTTACATAGCCAAAATACATTGGACATTATATTTAATTATTAAGACCTTATTGACATCTTTTTATACCAAATATAATTAATATGAATTTGAATATGACTGACAGGGAAGAACTAGAAACACTCTCATAAAAAAAATGTGAGCAGTGTCGTAGAGACAAAAATAAGAAATGGCAATAAAGAACCTTTCAATATACCCTTCGGTACTTTGTCGCATTCACTTACTTTTCATACGAACATCAAGAATTTTTTTTAAAAACTTATTGCGACAGGGTCCCACATAGCTTAATCTGTCTTCCACTGTACACTCACCAACACAGTAGTGTCGTTGGTCTCGACCGAGTGCCAGTCGTCGAGGGGCAACTTGAGCACCTTGGTGTAATGCACCGTGTACTTGGCGGGCGGGCCCTTCCACGACACCCTCAGCGTGGAGAAGTTGATGAACTGACCCGTCAGAGGATCTGGAGATAGTTTCAAAAACAATTTAAAAAAATCTAATATTCACTTTTACATATTATTATGTACTTAACAATAATTTAGTATTTACATTATATGTATTGTTTTATGGCTAGGGCCTTTACTTATGTATTAAAAGTATATAAACTAATAAATATTTCACATGTCACTTTTCTGCACCATACTGCCGTAACCTATTAATCATTCTTCAATAACCTACGTTGCCTGCATGAGATCACTCTGAGCGATAAGGCCACCTTTGTACGCTTATTCTATGTTTCCTTTCCTATGTAAATTTCTTATGTGCAAAAGTATTAATCTATCTATCTATCTAAAGCAATGTTTATAATTTGTTATTATTTACGACTAAACCCGCGTGTGACCTGAATCTCACCTGGTGGTAAGTGACGATGAGGCCGAAGATGTAGCCCCCACGCTCAGTACTGACCTCTTCTATAAACAGTGCCGGAACACATCGACGACGAAGCGAAGATATTTGAAGACAGACTTTACAAAGAAGCTCGGTAGCTATGTGGACCCTGAAGGGGTGGATCAGGGTACCCTGATCATGATTATAAAAACCTGATCAAGGCGGACCTTGGTAGTCTTATATTATGTGTTATTGAGTTCACTGTGAAAAAATTGCACTTTATTTAATTCAGCAATATGGGGGGTTTTTATTTTCCTTGTCAGGGTATAAGGACTAACTCGAGTAACCTGTGGCAGTAGGATCCACCCCTTCAAAGTCCACATTTGCTGTTCAATCGTTTCAGTGAAACGGGCATGTCTCTGTAGTATTGTAGCAAAAAAAATCACGAGACATAAAAGTTATATTAAAATCGTCGTGGTTTGCGTTGTCAGTAGTGAAATTAGTAATATGTACCTAGTGAGTAGTGACAAGTGACATGTGGCAAGTGAGACATTACAAGTGACATGTGGCAAGTGAGAAATAAAATGTCACACGTAACAACTGAACAATAACAAGTGACAAGTGCCAAATAACATATAACAAGGGACATACATATAACAAGTGACCCGTAACAAACGAGTGATCGCAAAGTGCCAAATGACATGTATTTATTTTATCTGTTTTGCAGGAAATCTTACAGCTTAATAAATTATACATAGTAAATGTTCTTTATAACATATTTGCTCGTAAAGTGGCTGTAATTACACCAATTTCAATATCGTAATGTATCTCATTACGCACTTGTGCGTTATAGTAATGTGAAACGCACGAGTTTTTTTAAATAAAGTAACATGTACGGTTTTTTAAGATGCTCCGTCTAAAAATGAACGATACTTTTTAAAATCTTAGCAAAGAGTTTTTATGTTAAAAAAGTGGTCAATATTTTATGAATAAAATTAACTTTGGGAGATAAAATATAATAAATAAAGATTTAATTCTTTAATTTAATTAATTTTGACAATAAATTACAACCATTTATCTGTAACAAAAACACAAAAATATTAATTTACTTTATTAGTAATACTGGCTGTTTTTGTACCTTTACCTAAAAAAAGTTGATGCGCGCGCATCGCTAATTTGTGGACAAGTAAAATTATTCCGCGCGCTTTTTCTTTTCGCTGTATTGTTTTTATTTGAAAATGTCGTCAAGTAGTGATGAATTTATTAATTTGACACCGCCACAAGTCTTAAACGCAGCGAAAAAGGCTACTCTAAGCCTCTTGCCTGAAAAATCGACCGATAGATACTTACAAGCGTATCAAAATTTCATCATATGGAAAACAAGCAAAGATGCAAATTCATTTTCAGAAAATGTGTTTTTAGCATATTTCATGGAACTTTCTCAAAAATATAAGTCAAGCTCATTGTGGTGCTACTATTCAATGCTAAAAAGCAACTGGCAACGTAACAATCACTTTTAAAAATTGTTCAAATTTCTATAACTGCTTTAACAAGTAATTAAAGATTTATTCGTTTAAGAAAGTCAAAGTTTTATTTATTTCCTCGTAAATATGTTATAAAACGTCGTATGACATACGTGCGCTTTGAAAATTACAGCCTCTGCTTCCTTATAGCCCTCGCCTACGGCTCGGGCTAGCAATATCGCCTCGGCTGTAATTTTCAACTTACCGCACTTATATCATAATGTACTATTAAATATTTGTATGCCAAATCAGATTCCACTCATTAAATATTTTTTTTTAAATAACAATATAAGAAGGACAGAAAGGAGAATAATAATAGGATAATATATAATATAATACATATAAGTATTTACGTATTTACTATAAGTATGTGTGTGTGTGTGTGTGTGTGTGTGTGTGTGTGTGTGTGTGTGTGTGTGTGTGTGTGTGTGTGTGTGTGTGTGTGTGTGTGTGTGTGTGAAAAATAACTAATCAGATCCGAACAACTCCACTATTTGCTTCCTAAAAATGTGACAACCTACAAATAACATGTGACAACTGACAAGTAACAAGCGCGCGATCGCTCACCTTCCAGCGTGGTGACGACGTAAGGCGCGCTCAAGGCGCCTCCCAGTGCGCGTCCCTCGATCCGGGACTGCACGCGCACCGTGTACTCAGTCTTCGGCTGCAGACCCTCGAACATAGCCAAGTTCTCGTTGCTACAATGACAAAACACTGCTGTTAATATTGACAGCTTCAAATTTTATCGAAATGGCGGTAATATTCATGTAGAAAAAATTCTAGGGTCACAAGATATAACAGAAGCTCAAAGGTTTATCAAGCGACCCGCGTTTGACCTCATCTCATCTGGTGGTGAGTGAAGATGAGGCTGAAGATGGAGCGGAGCACACGGGCTTAGTAAAAACACTGCTGAAACACTTCAACGCCGAAGCGAAGATATTTGACGACAGACTCTACATAGAAGGATGATTGCAAGCCAGGCGGACCCTGAAGGGGTCTTATCACCAGCAAGTTACTCGGGTTCGTAGCCTCGTACATTATAGTCATCAGTGTACCGAAGACTGTGACACTTTTGTGGTGGAACGTATACTATCTTTATAGTTGCTGTCGCAAAAGTTTAAGTTTCAAAATAAAAATTATAAAGCTAGTGAACCAACTGACGTCCTGACGTCCCCACGTCACCACGCCACTCACCTCTCCTTGCAGACGTCAGTGCGGTCAGCCTTGGTGGCGCACGCCAGGAACACGTAGCGCCTCCCTAACTCGTCAGCTTCCTCACAGCGCCAACTGACAGATAACCCTCGCGCGCTCACGTCAGTCGCCTCCAAGTCGTACGGAACCGGCATGACGTTTCTGGGGATTGAGGAGAAAGTTAATACCATATAAAACAATATAGCCTGTATTCTAGCACGCTTATACTGGGTGCAAAAAACCTATAGTACCTACCGAAAGGGAGGTGTTCAGAATCTACGACTGAACAAATCTAAAATTGCGAAAAAAATCATGTAGGTATTTAACTTTGTATGGAAGAGCTGATTTTTTTCGTGACTTCAGAATTGGCCCCATAGTGAAAGTTTTTCAGTTATGGATACTGAACACACCCTTTCAGGACTATATGCGGTTTTGTTACACCTTGTTTAACTTCAATTTTTCGTTTGTATTTTGTCTGGATTAAACCATGTTCACTTCCAGAAGTTTGATTGACATTAAATTTTGCATACGCACTCAATCTTAGTGACAATATAATATTTCGATGTCCATGACCCGAAGATGGATCCAGGAGTGGCATTCATCCAAGCTTATGGCCGAATAAGAATTCACAAAATTAAAAGTCCATTTTTACAAGGTATTTTTTTTTAAACTACCATCGCTTCATAAGGTGCTACAGCTGAAAGAACAGAAGCGGCGCAAGAAACAATCAGCACCACATCTTTTGTAATAATTTAGATACCTACATTAAGTTACCATGTTATAAATTAATTTGAAATTAACATACTCGTAAGTAAGTACACATTGTGCAGAGCTGGAGCAAAATTATGAACGGATGCAACCTGCCAGGAAACAGATCAGGCTCTTTTTTTGGAATAACATAATAGTGTAACAAGAGTTGGTAGTTGGAGCCCCAACAGACCCTCACCCTTCGCCGTGGTTCTTGCCGGCGCCGGCGGTGGTCGTCCACGGGACCTGCGACAGGTCCTGCTGCAGCCAGGTGGGGGTCTTGGACCCCAGGACGCGGACCAGCAGCGGCTCGGAGGGGGTCGCTGGAAATAACGGTTTAATTAGAGTTCCAAATTCCAATATGGAGAAGGTACCATTCAAGAGCGTCAGAACAATGTTGTACTTTGAAACCCCTAAATAAAAGTTCTAAGTATGAGTTTCACACTACACTGTCGCTAGAAATAACGGTTTAATTAGAGTTCCAAATTCCAATATGAAGAAGGTACCATTCAAGAGCGTCAGAACAATGTTGTACTTTGATACCCCTAAATAAAAGTTCTAAGTATGAGTCTACACTGTCGCTAATCTCTCTAATGTTCATTTAACTTCAGAGGTTGCCTGGAAGAGATCGCTTTAAGCGATAAGGCCGCCTCTGAACATATCGTGCTACTATTCCTGTAGTTTTTACTTTTCCTGTATTTGTGTACAATAAAGTGTTTCTATCCATCTATGAGTGTCGTGAACCAACTAGTTAGACTTCGGAGTTGAATGAAGACCCTTAAACAGAATCTTTAGGATAATTAGAATTTCCAATATCGGGATTTTCCGATGATCTTTCTCTCCAGTCGTATCCCACATCGATGTGCAATTATGATCATTTATTGGCAAGCACGGAAACTGGGAAACTGTTACGTGAACTTCTACAGCGGTGGGAAAGGGTAGCGAAGCTTAATTTTGACACATGCTGCAACAGAAAAGGGCAATAACCACAATGGAAGAGCGTCGGTGTTACAGTAGCTAGGACACCGGACTCCCATGCGGGAGGTCCGGGTTCGATAGCGTGCAGTGCCATGTACTAATGAGGTTTCATATATTTCGAAGACTTACTACGTACATTTACCGACTGCTCTAACGGTGAAGGAAAACATCGTGAGGAAACCTGCACACTGAGATGACCAGTGTGTAAAATGGGATAGGCACAAAAGACCCTCAAGGGTCCAAGTGCCGCTGGGGTTATTCCCGACGCCCTATCATAAGATAAGATAACCACAATGGAAAGAACGACTTTCTTTGCAGATTTAGTGAACTTGTTTGCCATTACCATCCACATTCCACACACTGGTTATTTCAGCTAAATATCGTGAGGAGACCTTTCTCAAAATATGTTCCTTCACCGTTAAAGGTCGAATACGATAGTACTGGGTTATTCGAAATATCAGCACAACATTTAAAAAGTTCAAAACTAACCATGCAATGTATACTGATGCGTAGCTCCATCGAGGGAGACGTTACGCTCTGCGCCGGATTCGCCGGCTTTGTACTGCAGGATCCACTCCACCACGGCAGGAGTCGCGTCTGCGAACTGCTTCCATGATATGGACACGGAATCCTCCCCCATCATGGTCAACCTAATCGGTACTGTGAACCAGAAGATACAAATTAATTCCAAGTCCCAAAACCCAAAAGAAACAGTGTTGTAACACAATAACTCTATAATAAAAATTTAAGAAACCCCCGACTTTTTACTGTGCACCATGCAGGTCCCCTTACGTTTTCCTGGTCATCATCAGGTCCTCAAGATTCTAGGTGTGGGAAGGGCCCTATCCTAAACATTTGAGCTCAAACTCGAACCACCTAACTATTACCGTTCCAGAGATCCCATCTGACAACAAAGTTACTCCAAGATCTTGGAACTCCCTGAAATAGTTTTTATCAGATAAGGCAAAGATCGACAAAATTGTATGTTAAAAAAACAGTGTCCAAATCGAATCATCGATCGGTTGTGGAGTTAAACAGACAGACATACGTGTCGAACTAGTAATACCCCTTCCGAGGGGTTTGAAAAAATCTCCCCTTGTAGGTATCGCTAACTGAATAATTTATTAGAAATTAGCAAAAAATAAACTTCGACCATTAACATTTAGGGGCCGTTCAAGTATTACGTAAGCATCAAAGGGTTTTAACTTTTCTTATTTTTGATAACAACGGGGGCGGGGTTTGAATGGTGATTACGTCAGCACAAAAAGCGATCAGTAGTTAATAACAATGATACTTGTTTATAAGTAAAGACTTGACAAATTCTGTATAAAATATACCAATGCTCACATAAGTGTAATGGGGGGAGGGGTTTAAGAGTTTTGCTTACTTTCGCTGATGGGGGGGGGATTCAAAATAGCTAGAATTCTGCTTAAGTTGTAACGATGTCGACTTCATCGTCCATATCAATCTCCTTGCCATCAATTTCAACCTCATCGTTAGCGTCTATCTCACCTCATTTCGTGTTGGCATCTTTCAAAATTCAAATCATATTCCCATTCCATTTCTAAATTCCATTAATTTCATTGTTTTCTTTGTATTTTGGAACTTTCTCTCTGTATTTTGTCTTGAACGGACGTTTCTCCGTTTCATTTTGTCTCCTACTACTACCTAATTTCTACGTTTACTATTTTCTGTGTTTTGTTCCTTAAAAATATAATATATATTACCAAGTTCTTCTACATCATCTGCACACTGTCCTAGAACCCTGCTAGCCGGCACCTAGAGGGCAGACTGTAGCAAAGTAATTCTTAAACGGCCCCTTATACCCATCGAACGTCTGAAGAAAATAAAAATTATTGAAGGTAGCTCCCTCACCGCCTTGTCCTTGGCATACGACGCTCTCCGACATGTCACTGGCCACGTTCTTACTGTTAGTTAGCTGCACGTACGCCCGCACCTTGCAACAATGAATTGCTGGTGTTAGTAAGGGAAAAAAAATTGTGAAGTAAAGTCTATCCGTTCAATGAGGTTCCCTTTTATTAAAGGAGGTTTGGGCACTTTTGGACCCACGGTTTCGCCTCCAATCAAACATAGTGCATTTGATAGATCTCACCTCATTGAAGAAACATCCTAAGTCGTGTGGGACAGGAGCTAGAGACAAAAAAATTCTTCATACTAATTGTTGTGATTCTATTGATTTTGTATCAGATTCTGATTAATTTATATGTCCAGAATGTAGGTACATAATTACAAGATGGTATTTTGTAAACAAAGAGCCGATACATTCTACTCAGCAATGAGCAAGCAAATATAAAAAAATAGACAGATAAAATATAAAATATAAATGTCATTTAGATGGTAATACCTACAAATAATATCTATTATTCTTATAAATAATTATTAAAAAAATTCATTAACCGAATAGAAACAAACAACCTACAACCTTGGGATCTTCAAGGCCAGAGTGAATAGGCATTTACTGGACCCGCATGCTCCATCGTCGACCTCATCGTCGCTTACCATCAGGCGAGATCGAGGTCAAATGCGGGTTTAGGGTGTCCGCCCACGTCATACTTTTTGTAGGACCGATAATCGGGCAGATTTTTCCTCCGATTCTTATGACCGATTTTGTGACCGACTCAACGCACACGGCCGTCACTTTGTCTGTAGCTTTCGAGGGAGTAGCACGTCATGGAGAGTGTTAACGCATACATTTCCGGACGTTCCATTTTTCACCGACAATCGGATCGGTCGGGATGCACCGATTTTATTTCTGACCGACTTTTTGTAGGACGTGTGCGTTATACTATTGCAATCAGTACGTTCTATTTTCCTCCTAAAAAAATAGAAACATTTATCCAGTAACCATTCAAGTAATCTTCTTTTAAAAACTCTTATGGGTAAGTCGGCAAATTGCCCCAGCAACTAAACAAAACTCTTATTTGACGATGTAGGTCTAGGTCACTATGTTTGGTTAGATGCGAAAAGATAAAAATATATTGGGTCCTTAAAAATACTGGCAGCTTGTATGATACGTCCAATCTCCTTTGGTTTAGTTTCCGTTTTATTTGTTTATCCTATAAAACCTTTACAAATAATTCTGGTTTCTATACCACAATTACCTTTGGGTGTACCACTACTAAGATGGCGGATAGACTTTACAAAAATAACTTGTACTGTTACACGTTATTTTGATTATACTTATTTTATATACTTATACAAGTTATTTATTTATTGTACAAGTTATTTTTATTGTTTATACAATAAAAATAACTTGTACTGTCTTGTAAAGTCTGTCAGTCTTGTTTTGTCTTGTCTCCTAATGGAGAGCAGAAGAGCAAATGGGTCATCTTGAGGTAAGTGGTCACCGTTCGCCCATGCAACTTACCTCATGTGTTCTGTGGGTTTTTAATGTGCTGCTAACTTGTAAGAACAGGGATAGAGTGCCTCATATGCCGGTAATTACGCTGGCTCTCTTACTCTTCAAACCGAAACACAGCAATGGTTGCATTGCTGCTTAGCAGCACAAATAGGTAAAAAGGTGGTGCCACCCCAGACTGAGTCTGCATAGAGTCATACCACCTTCCACAGGATTCCGAAGGTGGCGTGAATATGTGCGGTCACTGCACATAATCACGCCACTTTCGTAATCCTGTGGAAGGTGGTGTCGAGTCGTGTTGAACTTTAAAAAAAATTAAAACATCTTATAGTGCCACGTATCATCAGAACTTACTTGGAACCTGTAAGGAGTCAGGGCCTGTTCTACAGAGACCAACTCCTCTGTGTTGGGATGTGGCAGACGAGGAAACGACGTGGTCCCAGGTTTGGCGTCTGCAATAAGATAATACATCCCTTTGAGTTTTTGCGGAAAGAAGAAGGTGGTATTTGTGGGTAGTATCTGCTTTGTAACAGCAATTGTTTTTGGACGCAATATCTATGATGACACATAATTGCATGTCAGAAAATTACTGAATGTTATGAATCTTATAATAATAACTTTGCACAACCGCATTCAGTATAGCTTTATATGAACAAAGGTGCAAATGAACATTAATTATCTTCGCAAATTAATATATACCGATAATTTTTGATTATATACCGATATCTTGGAATCCCAAGATAATCCACCCTTAAAATCCCCCGCTCCCCTCGGGCCAGCACTGCACGCCGTCGAGGGCCCTGCGTCCGCGCCGGTCACGACACTTTGGGGACGTTCTGCGAGAGACCCACCCGGAAACTACACTCACCTTGCGGCATACTGTGCACAGTATACGCGACCACATGCTGCGCGGGCGGCGGGCTCCACCGGACCCTGACGGTCCGCTCCCCCTCTGGCCAGCACTGCACGCCGTCGGGGGCCCCCGCGTCCGCGCCGGTCACGTTCAGAGTGGTCCACGCGGATGACACTCCGGCGACGTTCTGCGCGAAGCATTGGTACACTCCTGGGACGAGGACAAGTTGTGTTAGCGAATACGGAGACAACAAAATAAAATAGATTGTATGGTATTTTGTTTTGTGTCCAGCAAAAGTATGAACTTAAAAATGACCATTGGTAAAGGGCTAGAATTGGGCCTTTAGGCAGTAAACTCGACGGCAACAGGCATCGGGGTGGCAGTGGCGCAAAGATGGGGCGTTTTACAATTGCAAAACTAGCCAAATCTAAAAAAGCTGCCGCCCACTGCCTTCAAAACTTCAACCTTATATAGGCAGTCTTTCGTTTTTCTCGTAAACCCAGAAACCTCATTTAAGTCGTCGATCAACCGAGTAGAAGGGCAGGACACCTGAGGCTCGGACTACACGACGTCGGTTCCATGGACGGTTCGGTTCAGGTACCGCTACCGGCCTTGTAGTCTACTGCATTCAAACTCCTGCGTTGCGCTCAAGCCCCGCCCACTCGGTTCAGGAACCGCGCTGGTCGGTTCCGACTGGAACCGCTACACGTGTAGTCGACAGCGCATTTTTGTTTGAGTTTATATGAAACACCGGTTTCATGGAACCGACCGATACTGGAACAGGCCTTTACCTTATGTCCAGTCTCCACTCCAGAACTCGCCTATCACAACAATAGTGTATTTGACAAGTATCGAAAATTGAATGAAACAAAAGTAATATTCACCAGCGTCATCTGAGGTTACGCCACTGATGACCAGCTCGTCGCGTTTACCATCTGTCGATATCCGCATATTGATCTGAAATAAAATAGACACTATCATGAAACAAATTAAAATATTTGCAATACTGTGGCTGTGATTACGGGGTGAAGAAACATTTAAACTTTGATCTGTGATGATATGATCGATGGAATAGTGACAATAGGACATAAAACACAAAGCGTTGCGTAGATGGAGCCACTAGCACACCTTTTCTGTTTACGGAGGTAAACAGAAAAGCAAAACGAAACGGTATTTTTGAAGATATGACAAATTTATCGTTATTTGGGTTAGTTTCATTTCTCAAAGCTATAGTAAAATTGTGATGATATCATGGTATCATATGGGTATTTCAAAATAGCAGACCTAAAAACATTGTTAAAACAGCGTGGCGCGTGTATGAAGGGTAAAAAAAAAGATTTTGTTGAAAGGAACGTACCTATCTACATGTTGATTGGCTACGTACCGGTGTGCTAGTGGCGCCTCTAGTGGTAAAACATTACAAGATTATCTCTGTCACTTGCGACATGTCACTATTTTATGTATGCCCTCTGCTGTACACTAACAGAGGGCATACATAAAATAGCAATTTGGCCAATGACCGTGTATCTTATCTTATGACAGGAGGCCAGGAAAAATCTAAGCGGCACTTCGACCCTTGAGGATCTTTAGTGCCTACCCCATGTTACACACTGGTCATCTCAGAGTGCAGGTTTCCTCGCGATGTTTTCCTTCACCGTTAGAGCAGTCGGTAAATGTACGCAAGTCTTCGAAAAATACCAAAAACTCATTGGTTCATGGCACTGCATGGCAATGTCCGTGTAAAAAAAATCTAAAAAAAAAAAATATCTTGAAAATCTCTCGAACGTTTCGGCGTCTGTTTAGAAAAAACAGTTTCCCAACGTCGAGATTTAGTATTTCACTCCCATTTCACTGTCTTATATAACGTTCACTTAACGTCTTAAAAGACTCACCCGTCCCGCCAGCACCAAGGCCTGTCCATCCTTGTACCAGGTGATGCTGGGCGCCGGTCTGCCGGCCGCCGTGCAGTTGAAGCGGATGGTGCTCGCCCGGAGAGCCTCCTTGGAAACCGGGGGGATGGTGATGACGGGGGGCTCTGTTACTGTTACGTTGAATTTCTGGAAGAAAGGTTTTAGGTTAGTTCACTGCTGGATGTAGGGCTTTTCAAAATGTTTTCAGTAGGGACCGAAACATGTCGAATTAAAAACAAAACACAGTACAATAAATATACTATGTTTTTGATCATAACAGAGATATTTATTGTAGATTAAGTTAAATGTTAATGTTAATTTAATGTTAATTTTTATTAAGTTTAATGTAACATATGCTTAAGTTCCTACTCCACTGTAATCTTACCGCAAAAATAAACTATTCTTATTATATTTTCTTGGCTTGGCCAACGTCTGTTACACGTTCATTTCCACTGGTCACAGAAGAGATCTGTCCTCCGAGATACAGGAACTTCCTAGTTCGGAGTTCAGCGTTTATTGTAAACTAACTTGTTGCTCACTAATTTTATTTAGTTTAATATAACCTATGCTTAAGTTCCTACTGGTGTATGGACTATGAATACTTTGTCATCTTACCGCACAAATAAACTTATTCTTATTCTACGCTTTTCTACGTTGCGTTCAGCTATATGGGAAGCATTTTGTGTTCAATTTTATATGTGCTGGAAAAAAAATCGGTAACTGTTTTCAGTACCTAGTTTTCAGCATTGAAGAAATCTAAAGACAAGATTAAACCAATATGGTTGTCTTGCTGATAACGTC
Source organism: Hofmannophila pseudospretella (assembly GCA_947369225.1). Lineage (NCBI taxonomy): Eukaryota > Metazoa > Arthropoda > Insecta > Lepidoptera > Oecophoridae > Hofmannophila > Hofmannophila pseudospretella. Next base: position 922,498 of record OX376321.1, on the reverse strand, counting down.
AATGCTTAGTCTAAAATAACTTAGCAGTAAATCACAGTAAGTATAAAGACTTTCGTAAAATTGTGACAATTCAATATACCGGACTAGAAAACTAAAAACACTGCGAAGATGGCATTTTAAACTTCGCTCCACACCACATTATTTTTGAACCAGCGTATCTGATCACCACCATGACCTTCAAGGTAGTAAGAGCACACGAGCTGAACAAGTTCTATATAGATCTTACTCAACCGATACGTTTATGTACTTCTAAAATGTTTTAGATCCTTCTCCACTTCATCGCGCCAGCGGTATCTGGGACGTCCGACCGGACGTCGTCCGTTAGGGCGTCCGGATCTGCGGGAGCTCCGGGCGCCTGACTGGCTCGAGACTGCGCAGGAGAGAGAGCGATGGCGCTCTTTGGTATCGGAGGCCAAGATCCACTTCGGGTCGCTGCGCCAGCGGAGTAAGTAAGTAAGTAAAATGTTTTATGTCTAAACTTGTATTTACCCAACTCCGTCTTCAAGAAAGAAAGAAAGTTTAAGGGCAGAAGATATATTTATTCTAAAATTAGATAGGCTACCTTACTAGGCGGATCCATGGGGAGGGAGATTAGGGGACCACCCCAAAACCTGTGAGATGCGTACAGGGCGCGAGGTTGACCAATTTTAACCCCTAACCCCCCGAGGAACGGTGTTATAAGTTTGACGCATATATCTGTTTGTCTGTGGCATCATAGCTCAACAATCGATGGCCCAATTAGGACGTGGTTTTTTTATTTAACAGATCATTTTGTGGAGTGTTCTTAGTCATGTCTGATAAAAATTGGATCAGGAGTTTCCAAGATCTTCTTAGATTAGATGGTTCGAGTTTGAGCTCAAATGTTTAAGACCATGGTCCCACATCTGGAATCTTGAGGACCTGATGATGACCAGGAAAAAGTAAAAGGATCTCTATAATGATAAGTCGGATATTTCTTAATATTTTAATTAAATTTTAGTATATTCACCTATTAATCATTATCAACCTATTCTTCTATCACCTAGGTTGCCTTGAAGAGATCGCTCTGAGCGATAAGGCCGCCTTTGTACACTTATTCTAGGTTTCCTTTGCTATGTTAATTGCTTGTGTGCAGTAAAGTATTAATCTATCTATCTAAGTGTTTTCATAATTTAGTTTTTAAACGATCGCCCCCTAGAAATTATTTGCTGGATCCTTCCCTATCTAGGCTTTATTTACTTTTAAGTATCCTAATTACGGCCCTTAATGACATTTAACATATACATAAAAGAACCCACGAACCCGCGTGTGTTCCTAATATTAATATCGTTAAAGTTCTAATTATCCTAATTAAAACTCAGAGCTAATTAATAAATTCCCACATAATTTAGGGACGTAACAAAGGTATTTAATTCGTCCCCATTCTTTATTACCCTACTTAAATATTTTATGCTGATTTTTTTTTGTTTAGGTAAGGAAACCAGAGCAGACCGGTCACGTAGTAGTACGTAGTGGTAAGTGGTCACCGTCGCCCATAGATGTCTATCGACTTCACTCACTAAATATTGAAAAAGCACGCAAGTGTTTTGGTAAACTAATTTGCAGTTAACTTTGTTCGACGTTTCGACAGAGTTGCATCCGTCATGGTCACGAAGAGATGGAAAAGGTAACTAAAGTATTGTTTGTCAGAGTTGAGCGTACTCTGGGGTACTTTCACCCTTAAAAAAATTGTTCGTTTTCCCTGACAACCTGAATATTTAGGTTCCAAAGTGCAATTTATGTATTAGTTCATAAACTATAATTTCGGCTTCTTTTTATGATTTGACATAAGAGCATCGGTGGCTAGGACATCGGACTCCCATGCGGGAGGTCCGGGTTCGAAACCGTGCAGTGCCATGTACCAATGAGTTTTTCGTATTTTTCGAAGACTTACGTACATTTACCGACTGCTCTAACGGTGAAGGAAAACGTCGTGAGTAAACCTGCACACTGAGATGATCAGTGTGTAAAATGGGAAAGGCACAAAAGATCCTCAAGGGTCGAAGTGCCGCTGGGTTATTCACGTCATATATTATATCGTCTATCATAAATTAAGATAATATAGTTATATGTGGAACTCTGTCGCAAGAAGCTTTAGTTATGTTTCTTTGACTTTCTTCACAAAGTTCTAAAGTGTATAACCTGATTTGTTGTCCACTGTACATTTGATAAAACGTTATGAAAAATAGTAGTTCCATTTATTTCCATTAGTTTTGGTAGTTTAAAAGTGTACTCATTATTTCTTCCCCCACCGTGTATGTAGATACGAATATATTCACAAAATAACACATCTCTTTACTAACCTAAAACAAGCAGTTACAAACAGCGCTGCAAAACATTAATTTATCAGATAAAAGCCGCCGAAACGTTACCCATTTACCGAACAACAAGCAAATGGTACACGTGTAAAGGAATGTACGCACTGGAGCATTGTCGCTGCGAATTCGACACGAGTTTATTTTAAATTATGGCCCCTGCTAGTGTTTATGTCAAATGAGTTAAAACAACAAAGTGATTTGTTGTCCACTGTACATTTGCTAAAAACGCTATGAAAAATAATAGTTCCATTTAATTCCACACTATGGCGAGGTTTTTTTACTGGTTATAAAAAGAAAGAAGATACGAGGTAGGTAAATGAACTAGAGAAAACATTATCATAAAAAGTCAATAAATATCAAAAAACTTTTATAATAAATATTGATGTAGGGTCTTTTGTTAATTAATGGCTCCTTCTAGTGATTTACACTGCAATTTGGTCAATGACCGTGTTAGAATCTTGAAAACGAACTCGGAACGTTTTGAAAAAAAAAAGTTTACAAACGTCGAGATTAAGGGAGAGTCGTGTGCACTAGGAATGCCTAGTGTCTTGCATTCCAAGTGCAATTGGAGGTTAGGTTGCCGAATTCACACCGTCTGTAGTTTTTCAGTCCCATTTCACTGTCTTATATAACGTTCACTTATCACGGACGATTTTTAGGTAAAATACAATAGTTTTACGAAAAAATGACCATTGTAAACCGTTTTTAAACAATAAAATAGGACGAACACGCCATGACAGCATGAACGCCCTACATAACCTCCCTCGACGCGAGTTGGAATTAAATTATAAAATAACATTTGACGTATTGCCAACGTTTAAATATAAACTGAGGTCTTTATCTTATTTGATGAAAAAACGTAGCCATGTAGGTTTTGCCTTTGTGTTTTTGTGCCTATCTATAGGGACCTAAATAGGTCTACTACTTCACAACAAGGGGTACGTACGTTTGGACCTAGTTTTTTATAGTATGTTAAAGGGCTCCTGTTTTCACATTTCGACATATAAGAGGTTCTGTTATGAGATTTTGTTTATCGTATGGTCACTACGTACGTACTTTGTCGCATTAATTTATTTGATAAATTCATACAAATGTAAAGGAAACAACAAAAACTTATTGCGGGGGGCTCCACAGAGTACAGCTTGAAGTGTCTTCCACTGTACATAAATAAATGGAAAACAATGTCAAATCATCTTATTATCTTATCTTATGATAGGGGGCCGGGAATAACCCAGCGGCACTTCGACCCTTGAGGATATTTTGTGTCAACCCCATTTACACACTGGTCATCTCAGTGTGCAGGTTTCCTCACGATGTTTTCCTTCACCGTTAGAGCAGTCGGTAAATGTACGTAAGTGTTCGAAAAATACGGAAATCTCATTGGTACATGGGAGTCCGGTGACCTAGCCACCGACGCTCTTATGTCAAATCATAAAAAGAAGCCGAAATTATAGTTTATGAACTATTACATAAATTGCACTTTGGAACCTAAATATTCGGGCTGTCAGGGGAAACGAACCATTGTCTTTAAGGGTGAAAGTACCCCAGACTACGCTCATACGAACAGCAAAAAATTGGTTTAAAATCCTATCATACAATGTTATAGTTTGTTTGTTTACATATTATTATGGTTAGTGGCCATTCGCCAACCTATTGTCAGAATTGTTCAGGCTGCCTCTGACATGGCTTAACGACTGCCGTCGAAGGACAACGACCGGGACAGACTGTTTAACATGCTGTCCGAGGCACTGTGACTCAGATGAAATGTGGACCCAAAGTACCAGTTAGACATAACATTATAAATAATTATGTATGCTTTATAAGCTCCTTTTTTATTAGTAGCAAATATTTGGACGGGGAAATGTGCTGGTCATTTGTACCACTTTACACGAAAAAATAACCCTGTTACTTGTATGAAAATTTTCCATACTAAAGAAAAATAAACCCCACTATTTTGCGCCTTCGATACTAAAGAAAAATAAACCCCACTATTTTGCGCCTTCGATACTAAAGAAAAATAAACCCCACTATTTTGCGCCTTCGATACTAAAGAAAAATAAACCCCCACTATTTTGCGCCTTGGATACTAAAGAAAAATAAACCCCACTATTTTGCGACTTGGTGGCATAAACTCATCCATGTCGTTATGAATAAAACGAGTTTCATTCATACTTCTTATTTCAGTATTAGAATAGCAATAATTCATTCATTTGTAGAATTATCAAACAAACAATTTAATAACTAAAAAAATTCTTTGTTGCCTATCTTTATTGTTATTATAACCTATAGATGACACCCTAGAAATATTTGCCTCTAATAAAATAGGACCCTATATACAGGTATTACAGATTCAGCACTGGAGAAGTTAGAGGTAACATTTTAAAAACTATTTATAGAATTTTTGTCTATGGATTTCTAGGATCCGGGCAGGGGATGAGGAAGCAAGCTTCCCCAAATAAAACGTAGCGTCTCGCGCCCCTGTGAATACTCTCCTTTATAACTGTAAACGTATTCGCGTTATCGTGTACAAAGGATATAATACTACCTACTGATTCACTCGCTTTTAATGAGAAACCTAAACGCCTCCAGCGACAACGTGTGGTCTTATTGATGAGCTTAGACGGAGACTTGAGCGGTAGCGGATATTACGCGCAAAATACTCACGCTCACACACACCCACTCACGCACACACCCTCAATCCTCACACACACGCATTCATAATTATTTAATTAATTGCATAACCTTATTATGTCATCATAATAAAGATATATCGGAAGAGACCGGCCCCCACAACAGAGGGTATCCTAGTGTGGGAGCCAGGGGAATCTGAGAAAATGTAAAAGATACTGCCTGCATGAATAATTTTTTTAATGTCTTTAATATGTAGTTGAAGTGCCATAACAATAAACAACGTCCAGTTTTGTCTCCCAAGATACAGGTTCGTCTAGTTTGGGTGTCAAGGTATTGTTCGATTTACTAATTTGTGATGTTTTCCTAAAGTTTTTTTTTCTCCTGTAATTCTTTTCTGCCATAAAGCAGCGATGCATTGCTGTGTTCCAGTTTGATGGGTGGGTAAGAGAGCCAGAGTAATTACCCGCACATGAGGCATTCAACCTAAGTTATCAAAGATTGAAAACCCTGTAATAGCATTATAGTGAGTAGGTGATCTAACGGTGCTTTAACGGTGAAGAAAAACATCGTGAGGATGCATGTCTGAGGAAATTAAAAAGTTTTCGAAGACGTGTGAAATCCACCAATCAGCACTGGGCCCGCTCAGTGGATCATGGCCCGTACGTGTTTAAGGTGAGGCTGGTGCCCCAACTGTGAGACATTACTATTAATGTCAAACAAAGGGGGTAGGGGCCATGATCCACCGACCGGACCCAGTGCTGATTGGTGGATTTCACACGTCCTCGAAAACTTCTTAGTTTTTAACCTACTCACCATCAGCATCAGCAAAGGCTGATGATGATGGTGAGTAGGGCGACGGTGACCACTTACCAAAATATGACCTATTTGAGCAAATAAAACCTAGGCTCTAAAAATATGGTACAATTTTCTAGCCTCTAATTCTAAAACGCCTTTGCTTCCGCCGCCAACTTACAAACTTAATACGCCTAATAAACTTAGTTCCCTATTCCTAGCTATCTTAAATTTATTATCGTGTTTACTGTAACAAAATTGCTGAAAACTGTTTGATCTCTATCTAAGTAGATTAGTACTTAGATTATTTTCACAGACTCAGTAGGTGCCTACTTAGCGTAAAGTTAACATAATTTTGCTTACTTAAGTAAGTATGAGAGAGAGATCTTGAGATCGTCGGTGGCACAGTGGCTAGGACACCGGACTCCCACGCGGGAGGTCCGGGTCGAAACCGTGCAGTGCCGTGTACCAATGAGTTTTTGTATTTTTCGAAGACTTACGTACATTTACCGACTGCTCTAACGGTGAAGGAAAACATCGTGAGGAAACATGCACACTGAGATGTTCAGTGTGTGAAACGGTATGGCACAAAAGATCCTCAAGGGTCGAAGTGCCGCTGGGTTATCCCACGCACCCTATCATAAGATAAGATACTTACTTACTTCATTTTTAACTATGAAAACGGGGCTTAATCGTCGTCATGTAAGTTTAAAATCACATATAAGTTAACATAATTACCTACAAGCTTCTATCTTCTTCTCCTATCTTTAGACTACAAGCTTATAAAATAAAAGCGTCGGTGGCGTAGTGGCTAGATCCGGGTTCGAAACCATGCAATGTCATGTACCAATGAGATTATCAGTCGTCTACTATACCTGTAGGAGTAAAACAGTATCCACTAAGATTCTTAGTCGCCTCGTACGACTCTCACGGGAAGAGTTGGGGTGGTGCTATCCTTTAAGGCCTGCAACCATACAGCACTATGGGGCTATGGGTACCTTTTACGGGGTCGGCGCTTCTCTTGCTTCCTCTAGTCATTCGTCGTTACCCGCATGCTCGCCGTTGGGGTTATCTGCTCTGTATATTAAAATCTAAGAGCACTCTGTCAATAACTTTAAAGGTCAGTCTAGGACGACCCCGGCTTCTTCCACTCACAACAAGAACAGCATGTACATTACCTTGAACAGCTGCGTATCATTCTCCACTTTACCTTGAACAGATGGCCGTTGCCTTCCACGGCGCAGGTGTAGACGCCTTCCTGGTCCAGCTCCAGGCTGGTGAGCACCAGCACCTCTTCAGTGTGTTCCAGCTCGCTGGTGCGCCCGCCTGGAGGAGTCAGCTCCCAGATCAGCTGGAAAACAATTACATTTATTGTATATAAAAACATAACACATCTATCAGACATACGAGTAAGTAACAATAAGAATAGTTTATTTGTTTTTAGTACTAAGGGCGCACCCAGGTTTTCAACTATGGGGGACAGGATAACGACAAAAACCAAGATTTTTGATCAGCCCATGCGTTGCTGTCTTCCCCAGGGTCGCCAACTCCACGACTATCTTATTACCTTAGGCCGAAGCCATCTCAGCACGGGACACGGCAGCACCTGCTACCCCGAGGCTCCGAGACGTTCCCCCGCGAGCTCCGTCGGCAGCAGGGCGGCGGGAGGTCAGACTCCGGCCCGCACTCGGAGTCTGCCTTCAGGGGCAGCTATGAACCCCCTTGGGGATTGTGGACGTGAGAGTTATGTATGATCCCTCCCAAAATGTCTTCTGGATCCGCCTCAGCGCTTGCCTTCCCCAGAGTCGCCAGCTTGTGCACGCCTATCTTATTACCTTAGGCCGAGGCCATCCCAGCACGGGGCACGGCAGCACCACCCTGCTTCCCCGAGGCTCAGTGAAATTTCCCGCGAGCTCCGTCGGCAGCAGGGCGGCGGCGAGGGCAGAGACTCCGTCCCGCACCAGGAGTCTGCCTTCAGGACTCGTACGGCTCTTGCCCAGCACTGCGTTTGTTGCTGTACATCTGTTGAAGACAGTGATTATAATCATTATCATTTATTTACTGAAAATGACAGAGCGCGTTTGCGAGTTACTTTTCTATTTTCTATGCGTTACAGGAGAGCGATTCCACTAAATACAACGTAACTAAATAGAATCTAAACTGCATCGTTATGACGTGTTTCGAACAGTAACGTATTTGTGCATTCTACTAAAACGTTTAGTTTATACTGAATCGCAGTTGAACGGTAACAAAACGCTTCAACTGTCAAATATAACGATCGAACACAAGTTCCTCCCGAGGTACTTTTGCCCGAGCGACAGTAAATCGAAAGGTGGCAGTGGTAGAGTTATGCGTCAGCAGAATGCGATTTGGTGTCCAAATAGAATTAAAACGAAAACTAAATTGAAATTGTATAGAAATAGAACTACAACCGTTGTAATTTAGGCGAATTACGTAGGTACTTTCATCGTGTATCATTTTACATTTTAACATTGGTACTTGTTCTTAATTTAATTAACCTATTTTATCTATTTTTTTACAAAAATTACAGTAATTTACGACATTTGAAATGAACCCTTCCTGCAATTGGAATCCTAGACTTCTAATGGCCAGTGTTCTGGTAGTCTAGAATTTCAAGATTAGATTAGAGAGTTTGATAGGCTAAAAATTATATTATTTTGTCTTAAAAACAAAAAATAAAATAATATTTATTGAATACATTACAAATTAGTAAATCGAACAATACCCTGACTCCCAAATTAGGCAAACCTACATCTTGGGAGACAGTGCTTTCACAAAAAGAAGGTATTCAATAAAGGTCAGCATTCATCCCATAGATAACTAGGTAGTTATCTATGGGATAAATACTTCTACTATCTTCTACTAAGCGTTAGAAAAGTTGAAACTGATAATAGTAATGTATACACTGCCAAGTAATGAAAGCTGGATATTATTTATAGAATGCTTTTTTTTAATATGGCGGAGCCGAATCGCAGAATATCCGTCATTTTGGGTAGTGCTGTGGAGGAAGGTAATGTCAATATTTTTATTGCAAATAATAATTTTTCTCGTAATTTGTTCATAACGAAACCACAATCAATAACATAAAGAGGTTCATTCGTAATCATGGTCGTGTGAAAATAGTGTTTTAATGAAATATTAAATAGCAGTTTTCGATTGTAATATGTAAATTTTTCTTTGTTGTATGACATTACATACAAGAACTCTTTCGTATTAAATGCACTACATTTCACTGGCCAACTACTTGGTACTAAAGCTACTAAAAAAACTCGACACCCGCGCCTGCGCGATGTCGACAAAACGTCAAACATTTCTACGGTTTCCATAGTTACCAATAACATGTTAAGCTGTCAAGGCGTCTGTTGAAGTCTCCGCAATGGTTTGTATTTTCTGTTTAAGTTTTATGGTCGTAGAAAAAGTAGTATATGCAAAGTACGTAATGGCGATTTTAACACTCGAACGATCTCAGCTTCGCTTGGTTTATAAACAGTTCTCATGCTAAAATCGCTATCATTACGTGGCCGTTGCTTATCTTACCTTATCTTATGACAGGGGGCCAGGGATAGCCCCAGCGGCACTTCGACCCTCAGGGATCTTTTGTGCTCACCCCTTACCTTAGTCTCCTTCCTGTTCCTTAAAGATGCTTTGCATCAAGGGCGCTATACAGCTTACAGGAAGGAGCCTATAGTGTTCTGGTATAGGGTAGGCTACCCCCAGAAGACTCATACGTTACTCATACTCCAGCCAGCGAGTCAAATTCGCACAGCAAGTGTTCCATTGACTCAACGGTGTGACCACAGTCTCATCTTGTGTAGGAGGCTCTTAGTGCCAAAATGGCCTGTGAACGCCCCTACAATGAGACGGATGAGAAAAGAGTCCGTTGCTTGAACTACTATTACATAACATTTTTGCAATTTCTAGAAGAATGAATAAATGAGACCCCAGTTTTGCACTAAAATCGGTACAAGGAAAGAAGTTTAAAAAGGTGGTCTGCGCGTGAAAAATCGTTAAATTTCGATTGTTAATTTCTTCATATCTATATTTTTTTCTGAGAAAAGTAATTTTATGCAAACATTCATATGGTCTATCCGATAAGGAATATACAATTCCATTTCTTAATATTACTTTATTTTGATTTCATGGCGGGAGAACATTTCACGATTTTTCACGCGCTCCTTAAGTCAGAGACATCACCTACTTGTATAGTCCAGCGTCACTATTTTGTACATCCATGATAAGTAGTTGATTTGCTAACACGTGGTATCTGAAACAAAGAGATCAGATCAGATAGATCAGGGATTGGGAGGTGCTTTGACTCTGTGCAGAGTCAGCCTGGAGTGGCAAAGCAGCAATGCTTGTATTGCTTTTCGGTTTGAAAGGTAAGAGAGCCAGCGTAATTCCCGTCACATGAGGCACTCCATGTTAGTCCTCAAGGTTAGCAGCTCGTCGAAAATCCTGTAGTGACATTATAGTGAGGAGTAAATACACAGAAGATCCGCGATTTCAATCGCGTACATTCGACCGTAGCACTAGAGCAGATCCTCGTAATAGATCTCAAATTGACTGTGTATTAAGTAATAGTAACCTTTTTTCATATCTTCACACTACACTGTCGCTAATCTCTTTAATGTCCAATTAACTTCAGAACCTGGAAGAGATCGTGTTAAGCGATAACACCGCCTTTGTACATGTCCCTGTAGTTTTTACTTTTCCTGTATTTGTATACAATAGTGTTTCTATCAATCTATCTATCTCAGTTTAAAAAATAATAAGGAGCTCGTAGCCTAGTTGCGAGCACGGTCCGATAGTGATCGTGCAGGTTAAGCGACGTTGGCGCGGTCGGTAAATGGATGGGTGACCGCTAGTGGCATATTTCTCCTCCGTACCTCGCAGAGCACGTTAAGCAGTCGATCCCGGTTGTTGTCGTTCGACAGCAGTCGTTAAGCTATGTCAGATGCCTGAAGAACTCTGACTAATAGGTTGGCCATTAACCATACGATAAGCAAGCAAGTTTTAAAAACAGCTTTGTGAAAAATATTAGTTACTGCCAATGTTTTTTTTTTTAAATTAAAATATTTCCTACCACTCGATCGCGCTGGAGTTCGTCTGATTCGAACTGAGATCGCTTGTACGCAGAACCCGCGTGTGAAAGCCAATATCGCGCGTTTGTATTGAGCGGATCTTCTGTATCTTCATATAAGGTCCTTTTTTATTAGTAGCAAATATTTGGAGAGAGAGCTGTGCTGGTCATTTGTACCACTTTACCCAAAAAAATAACACTGATACTTGTATGAAAATTTTCCATACTAAAGAAAAATAACCGATTTTATTTTAAGTATTTGACCGATACTATACGATATATATAACTAAAACTTGTGATTTTAAAAGTTTAAATAAACATCAATAAACTCTGTTCGGATTTAGATTAAAATATTTTAGATAAATTTCATAAATTTAAGTTATTTTAAAGGCTTTTGTCATATTTGAAAATAAATACATTGTATATATTATTGTTAGAGTATATTTAATACGGTTTTAGTTACTTTAAGATAAATAAATACATTACAATACTATACAACCCCATTATTTAGCGCCTTGGTGGCATAAACTCATCCATGTCGTTATACATGAAACGAGTTTCATCCATACTTCTTATTTCAGTATTAGAATAGCAATAATTTATTCATTTGTAGAATTTTCAAACAAACAATTTTGTCGTTTTTCTCGAAATTTTGATAATTTAAAAAAAAAAAAAATTAATTTTAATTTATAATTATCATATCATCCCATACTTCCTATTTCCTTTAATGTTGCATGTTTAATGGTATAAAATAAACATCATAAGCTTTAACTCAAATTGTAATTCTGAAACCTGAATATTTGTTTGACACATAACATTGTAAAGTGGTCAATGTGTGTGGCCTATGTAATCTCCACGACACAGGCAACGCCTACTGTGGAGGTTATAATTTAATGTGAAATGTTAATTAATATGTGGCAAAGGAATATTTTTTTTTAATTTTCATTTGTTTTTTTTATACCTATAGATGACACCCTAGAAATATTTGCCGCTAATAAAATAGGACCCTATATTTTGCACCCGTTGATTGTCTGCTCTTAAATGTATCAATATGTAAGTGAGTATTGAAAGCAAATAAACTTTTTATATATACAATAGTAATACCTATCGTTCTGAGGTAGATCACGGTCGTCTTTGACCCAAGACACGGCGGCAGGCGGCGCCGACCTGATGACGCAGGACATGACGAAGGGCTGCCCTGCCACGGATGTGACATTATCTGGTGACGTCACGAACTCCTTGTCCATAGCTGCAACAAACGATTTGGGGGTAGAATACAGTGTCGGTTCCATTATGACCAGCGAAATATAACCTATAAATGTAGTATACGCTCGCGAGTGGCGCTACAAAATGTGTACTCAGGTGGGCGGGACGCGTGATTTTTTTTTGTAAGTTTTCACTTCTATCGTGTTGTCATAAGCACACAACCTCTTTTTTTTTAAATGAAATTGAACAAAATGCGGGTAGGCGCAAAACCCACAAGTGCTTGTTGTCGCTGAAACTCGACATCATCAGCCTATTAATGTCCCCATTGGTAGGACGCAAACCTCCCCTTGTACAAGGAGGTACGGGCCATGATCCACCGAGCGAGCCCAGTGCTGTGCGGTGGATTTCACGCACCTTCGGAAACTTTTCTTCCACAGACATGCAGGTTTCCTTGCGATGTTTTCCTTCACCGTTAGAGCAGTCGGTAAATATACGTAAGTCTTCTAAAAATCCGAAAAAATCATTGGTACATGGCATGGTTTCAAACCCAGGCCTCCCGCATGGGAGTCCGGCGTCCTAGCCACTAGGCCATCGACGCTCGAAACCCGACACTTCAGTCTATTCCTGATCATGACACGTCGAACAAAGTTACCTACAGTCTAGTTTACCAAAGCTAAATACCGACGCGATTAAGCCCCGTTGTCGTAGTTAAAAAAATACAAATCGTGTATAATATATGACGGCTGACGGTCAGGATTCTCTTCATCAGTCATCAGGATTGGCACCGTTCATCATGAGGTTAGGTCCGGTATGAAATAATAGGCGTACAGCGTTACTAACACTTCGTTTTAATCACTAACCTAAATGTGAGTTCACCATAATCGAGGATGCACTGAATAATTAAAGATTATTTTTATTGAAACGCGGTGATCTCGTTACGGGGGTTTGGCCACGCGCTCCTTCGCGTCAAAACTCTCTCTCCACCCGGACGGACCATAAACCCACGCGTTTTTTGACAGTTCGTAAAATAAGAGTTTACATTTCACATTTTAAACGTTTAATAAATAAATAATAATAATAAATTTATTTAACAACAACACTACAACGGAAAGGTACAATGAATACTACAAAAAATTAAATTAAAAAAATAACATACATATTTCCTAATACCGAGCCTACGATTAGCACCCACACTAGGTAATCCTGTGTCGTGGGCGCTGTGGTGGGGAGTGTGTGTTGTGGTTTGTACCTAAATGTACTGTAAGTAATGTGATTTGGCGAAGTAGAATTGTGTGAGTAATGTTGGTGTCTCTATTTGTAAAACTAAATGATTGGAGAAATAATTAACAGATAAAGCTATGCGAATTAAAAAACTAAAAAAGTAAATAAAGTCCAGTGGGTATTTCCGCTAAAAATACCTACCCCCATACCCAAACCATACCCAACCATAACAAGATGTACAATAACAAAGAGGTCTGGGATGACAAATATAATATAAGTACTAGAAATGTATATTAATTTCACATATTTAATTAAATTATATTTGACTAAAAATAACTAAGTAGACCACACAAAGACCAAAAACAGACATTATTTCTTTATGGTGAGAAGTTCTTCAGTTTCCTCGTAGGTTAGAGATAGAAGCCAATCAGTGATTTTAAACTTTGCTAGGCTAGTGCTACATTCTAACACGTTACTGCCTTTAATTACCTTATTATAAATGTATGGATGTAAAAAACCACCAAACCTTTGCGCGAAGGTAGTGGACACACTCTCTCCCAATAAGTTGCCAGACCGAATTTCCGATTTCACCCAAGCAAATCGATATTGCTTGACGTTTCATTCGAATCAACTTGTACGATGCGACATCGATTCTGCTTCACGTTTTAATCGAATAAATCCTTACACGATGCGACATACATAAAATCTCATACAACACAAGTATTCTCACCCAACAACTAATCCGAGTAACCTTATTAAGTAAGTAATTTACATTATGTTGTAGGTACTGTCTTTTATAAAAGAACAAAAAATTTTCAGTGAACGTTTTAGAAAAAATACAATCTCAGTTGTTTTCCTGCCCCGAGGCTCTAGGGGTTGATAACCTTTTTACACAGTGTTGTTTTAGGATTCAGTGAAACTCGTTTAAATATTCTTTGACTCCAGGGCACGGGGTAATAATAAGCCATTTCCTAAATAGCTATATGTAGATGTAGGTATACGTCAACTTTACAACTTTACAGGAGAAAATTATTAATAAATTAAAAATGGATAGTGGTGAGATATCTATAGGCGACGGTGACTTTACGGACACTTACAATCAGGTGGCCCGTTTGCTCGTCTTTCTCCTTATTTAATAAAAGAATAAATATCTTGATTCGTAAAGAATCTTCATTGCAAAGTCGAATGTGTCTTATTTCTTTATAACAATAATGTCTGGTTTACAGAATGTTCCAAAGCACCAGGCATTCAACAATGTGTAGTTTACAATTACCTACAGGTACAGCTTCTCTTGTGTAGGTGGGCATTGGTGCTAAAGTGACCGGTGAGGGCACCGACCAGTAGACGCACTTGACGTCTATTCAGCCCCCAGATCTTGTTGTTGCAGCCTGTGACTTTGTCCCCAATGAATTTCTTAGAGTGTTCTAACCCCTTTAGCCACAGCCGTTTACAGGTACTATTCAGGTTTCTATTCAAATTCGAACCGTACAGCGTTTCTTATTTTTATAGAATATTACATACGATATAAAGGTTTTCCTGTGACTGACAACATATTCTCTTACGTCTAAATATACTTAGTTTTCTTTCGTTGGCATTTGTATTATTTAATCTGAACCCAAATCATCAAATTCTGATTAATTTCCCGAACCACTTTCATCTTTGTACAACTTTCTACTTGTTTTATAATATATCTCAGAACCTTGTCTGTAAATATTAATTCAACCTTGGTGCCAGCACATCGCTGTCTGTTTACCTTTTTATTGGAACAGAGTTCATTTATACCGTAAATAAACAAACTTCTAAGTAAAAAACCCCAGAAAACAAATGTCCCAATTAGGGAACGTATCTCAATATAGGGCACAATCCACGTTATATAAAAATATCCACGTGCAAGTTCAATGATCCCAACACGTGTAGGTAGACTGAAAAAAAAATTGTTTACGCCTCTGGCATCGTGCGTAGTGCGTAGGGCATAAATACGAGAATCTTATCTAATTGTATTTAGAACCGTACGTTTATTTAATTTGTTGGGAAATCTACAGTGATAGGCTATGTATAGTGTTTTTATTTATTTATTAGGAATGTGGATCTTGGCCTCAGATACTAAACAGCGCCATCGCTCTCTCTCTCTCTTTGTATAGTCGTAATCCTCATTACCGAGGGTCGTAATCATTCAAAGGAATTAATCACATAAAACGACTCTTTTGACAGAATTAATGGGGTTGTTTGTCATTGCCTTCCCCATTTCAAACACTGGTTATCTCAGTGTGCAGGTTTCCTCACGATGTTATCCTTCACCGTCAGACCAGTCGGTAAATGTACGTAAATCTTTCGAAACAACCGAAAAACTCATTGGTACATGGCATTGCCTGGTTTCGAACCCGGACCTCCAGCATGGGAGTTCGACGTCCAAGCCCCGACGCCAACGACGCTCCAAGCTCTCTCTTTATTAGGAATAATATTCTATTTCAGTGAAATAAATGTCTAAAACCGTATTCTTTTCCTAGCCGTGTTAGTCAGTAGCCTACCTATTGTTAGCTTTGTTCAAGCCGCCTCCCCGTAACCTTCTGACCTGAATAAAACAAAGGTGTTGTACTGTGCAAACGAAGCCTTTTCATAATGGTGGGTACTTAATTCACTTGTGGTGGGTAGTTGCCTCACTTTCAGATTTCGACCCCCATTTTAGACCATATTTTTCACATTCGTTTCATTTAAGCCACATCTATAGGTTTAATACATAGTCCCTATACGAGTTCCCATACAATGAAGTCTCAACACAAAGAATTTTTTCTGATGTTATAACTATAATTTACCTAATATAATAAGATATTACGTTCACTGGAGCGTTTTTATGTGAACATTTTCATGGTTTCGTTTTTACAGATCTTTAGAAGCCTACCTTTAAAGGTAGCTACTTCAAATATGAAATTATTTATATTATATTTGCACAATTATCGGAAATGATAAAATACGCTTGGGTAGGTTTTCATTTGAAAGTTAGTAATGCAAAATAAACCTGTTTTATTTTCAATTAATGTTTAAAAAACCTCAAGAAATCCTTGTGGAAATCTCCTTACTTTTCATGGTCATCATAAGGTCGAGGTACCAAATGTGGGAAAGGCACGATGGTAATAAACATTTGATCTCAAACTCGAACCAGTTAACTGTTACCGTCAACGTCGATGTGATCAGCTCTCTTGTTTATCGAAGGTTAGGACTAGTTTCTTACAAAAGAGTGTATTTGTTATGGCACCGATGTTATACAATAAGGTACCCAAATCCATACGAGAGTCTAACTGTTTAAACTCATTTAAGCGCGAGCTGAACAAACTGTTAGTTGGCAACACATATTATTCAGTAAATGATTTTTTAAGTGACAAAGATATTTAATCAGTGTTTGCCCCATTTTTAAGTGACAAAGATAATTAATCAGTGTTTGCCCCATTTTTAAGTGACAAAGATATTTAATCAGTGTTTGCCCCATTTTTAAGTGACAAAGATATTTAATCAGTGTTTGCCCCATTTTTAAGTTACAAAGATATTTAATCAGTGTTTGCCCCATTTTTAAGTGACAAAGATATTTAATCAGTGTTTGCCCCATTTTTAAGTGACAAAGATATTTAATCAGTGTTTGCCCCATTTTTAAGTGACAAAGATATTTAATCAGTGTTTGCCCCATTTTTAAGGGACAAAGATATTTAATCAGTGTTTGCCCCATTTTTAAGTGACAAAGATATTTAATCAGTGTTTGCCCCATTTTTAAGTGACAAAGATAATTAATCAGTGTTTGCCCCATTTTTAAGTGACAAAGATATTTAATCAGTGTTTGCCCCATTTTTAAGTGACAAAGATATTTAATCAGTGTTTGCCCCATTTTTAAGTGACAAAGATATTTAATCAGTGTTTGCCCCATTTTTAAGTGACAAAGATATTTAATCAGTGTTTGCCCCATTTTTAAGTGACAAAGATATTTAATCAGTGTTTGCCCCATTTTTAAGGGACAAAGATATTTAATCAGTGTTTGCCCCATTTTTAAGTGACAAAGATATTTAATCAGTGTTTGCCCCATTTTTAAGTGACAAAGATAACTAATCAGTGTTTGCCCCATTTTTAAGTGACAAAGATATTTAATCAGTGTTTGCCCCATTTTTAAGTGACAAAGATAACTAATCAGTGTTTGCCCCATTTTTAAGTGACAAAGATATTTAATCAGTATTTGCCCTATTTTTAAGTGACAAAGATATTTAATCAGTGTTTGCCCCATTTTTAAGTGACAAAGATATTTAATCAGTGTTTGCCCCATTTTTAAGTGACAAAGATATTTAATCAGTGTTTGCCCCATTTTTAACTGACAAAGATATTTAATCAGTGTTTGCCCCATTTTATTTTTACTATTAATATTACTACTACTATTACTTACTATTAATACTACTACTACTACTAGTCAACTGTTTAATTTAATTTTAATAATTTATATAATATTGACTTTTATCAAATTATTGAAAATATTTGTATGTCAAACGACGGAGCATAGTGATACCAACTCATTTAAACTGTATGTAGGTATATATATTTTTAACTTATCAAAACTACCTATCTTCAATTAAATTTATTTGTGTTGTATCTTTGTCCTCTTGGACAGGTTTTGGCCAGCCATCGGTCACGGTCCAACAGAATACCAGCGCTGGAGGCATTCTTGTCTGCAGCAATAAGCTGAGTTGAGGCCCTTTTCACAACAACAGCAGACCATCAGACATGATTTAGATATGTTCACCTTTGACTACATAATTATTTTATCATAATTATAACTGTTTCGGTCATTGCTGTGTGTGAAATAAACGTATTACTTACTTACTTACTTTTTACTTACACTAACTTATTATTACCTATGTTCACGAATAAATGATTGATTGATTGATTGACTGTTCCAGAGATCCCATTGGACATCAAAGATACCTACTCCAAGATCTTGGGAACCCCTGATCAAATTTTTATCACCTATAGATAAGAACACTCGACAAAATTATCTTATAATTAAAAATATATTATTAGACAGGCTTCAGAACACTATCAAGTGCGTAACACTCTTGGTCGGTTTTTCTTGACTTCCCCATAAAAACTTATCTACAATACGTACAGGGTGGAAACAATAAGTGATCTCTCTCTATAATTCCTAAACTATACAAGATATTGTAAATCTTTTTACTGATGTTGAAACTACGTCACTAGCTTAATAAATTAATATTAATAACTATCTGAAAAAAACAGGATACGTCCCTAAATTAATTTTTTACCACTCCCATACATTTACTATGGTATGGCACTAATCGAGATATTATTATTAGTTAGGTACTTAAGAAGATTTTATGCACTTGTTAATTATGAGATAAGTATTGTATCTTTATCAATAATTGTGATAGATAGTAAATACACGTGTTTCCATTGTACTCCGCTACTTTAAAAGAGTAGTACAAACTGAATTGGTTGTATGAACTTTGTACCTTTGTCTTAAACAAAAACAAAAGAAGGATGCCGCCAAAATTCCACCCTGTATAGTAAGTACATCCTGAAAGCAGAGTTTCAGTGTAATGGTTGTTCATAATTATAATTACTGTTGTGGATTGCCCTCCGGCGGAGGCTGCCCGACATGTTTGTAGGGTTTGTGTGGGTGGTACCCGGTACCCACATAGGTACGTATATGGTATATTAATAGTAGATGGTAGTAGGCGTGGATGAAAGAAAAAGTAGTCTCCCCCTAGGTGCGGGCGTTCGTTCCTTCTTCATGGTAGTAGGGCTGTAAAGGAAATGTCATTGTGTTGTCGACAGTATGGTAAGGAAGGATTATAGATCACAGAAATCGAACTTAGCGTCCTGAATTTCAAAATCTTTGGCTGAAAAAAAAACGGAGTTTGAAACGGCCTATAGCACGAAGGTTCTTACGAGTATCTCTCTCATCTCTCAGCTTATTAACGTCCCCACTGTTTGAGCACAGCGTCTGCTTGCCCAAGGGGGATTCGGGCCATGCATCCACTGAGCGGGACCAGTGCTGATTGGAGCATTTCACTTTTTCCCGCAGTTAAAGAGATTGTAATTTGTGCCTATTATTGCTTGTTCAGTAGGGGGCGGCACTTATCCCATGGATAACTACCTAGTTATCTATGGGACGAATGCTGACCTTTATTGTATACCTTCTTTTTGGGAAAGCACTGTCTCCTAACAGGTTCGCCAAGTTTGGGAGTCAGGGTGTTGTTCGATTTACAAGTTTTGTGATGTTTTCAATAAAGATTATTTTATTTATTTATTATTTATTATTTATTATTCTTATACTTACGAGAATTTTTTTTCTTAATTCCTATCGACAAGGGTACCTACTTCTACGCAGAGGAAGTTACAGGAAATGCAAGTGATTATTATACTATTTGAGGCAAAGCTAAATAGTATAGCGAAATAGTAGCGAAGTATTTATTACAACTATTCAATCTATAATTACTAATATCAATTTGTGTTCAGGTAGTGTATCATTAGGGAGTTATCCCTGGCACACAGGTAATGCCTGAACATCAGCGCCGCAGTGTTAAATCCGCTGCGGCAACAAGCTGAGGCAGTCCCCTTTTTCCGGTGCTGCACACCACCTTCATCAAACTTATTTTTTTTGTTTATTTATTGTTATAATATATTTGTTTAATATTATTTTTATATTCTGTATCTAATTGTTTGTATGTGTGCGCTATTGGTAATAAATTCTTTCTTTCTTTAAATATAGGATGACCGCTCTGTCTGTGCCCCGGGTACAAGCTTGATCCTAGTTCGACATTTGGGGGGGCACGCACAACTGTCTATTGGGAGGGGGGGGATTTTTAATAAATGTCGGTTAATCTCGTTTTTTATTACCAACTTTATTACCAACTATCTCTGTGTAAAAAATCACGCCGATTCCTTGCTCCTTTCTTTTTTTCTAAACCGACATTTGACCACATCGATCTCGCCTGATGGTAAGCGACGATGGAGCATGCGGGTCCAATAAATGCCTATTCACTCTGGCCTTGAAGATCCCAAGGTTGTAGGTTTCGGGAAACACAGACGCCGGCAGGCTGTTCCATTCCTTAGCCGTTCGCATAATGAACGAAGAAGCAAATCGCTTCGTACGAGCAGATGTGATATCAACAACATAAGGATGGAACTCCTCCCCGCGCCGCGATTTCCCAGTGATTAGCGGTACTTCCCGGTGATACCCGGTGTTTCCTAGTAAAATGCGTGATTTCCGGTAATTCACGGTGATACTGTACTTACTTGATAATTTCAACAAAACATTTTCAACACTCGACGCCATGTTTTTTCTGATTAAGCAGAGCCACGAGCAGTAAAAATTGGAACTAAAATTTACAATCCGCCGTCTCATTTCACGCCGTTTTACAAAAAGGCTGAACGTTGACCCGTCGAATTGAAGCACGCAAAACATTTATACAATCGGGCGTTGAGGTTCAGCCCTTATGTAAAACGAAGTTTGGGGGGTCATGGCCCCTACTGTAACCTCCCCCCCCCCTCCCCCCAGATTGCGCCTGCCTGACTAGGTACCTATTATTAATTAATTTAAACCTCCATGCCTAGCAACGAGTGGGAGGTATGAACTGGATACATAGATACCATTTCACTGTTCCTAAGGAGATCGTCTTCCGTACAAAATTATTACAAGCTTTGTACACAAGGAAGACACGTATAATAAGGTTTGTCTTCGTTTAAATACCAGCTCGAAATATAAACGGGTGTCTATTTATTATTCATTATGTTTGTTCAAATTGTTTCACTTCAAATTTATATACCCGTGTATACATCATGATTTATATACCCGTGTATACATCATGATTTATATACCCGTGTATACATCATGATTTATATACCCGTGTATACATCATGATTTATATACCCGTGTATACATTATGATTTATATACCCGTGTATACATCATGATTTCTCTTGACGTGAAACCTACTCATTGATAATTTACAGAGTGATTTTAGTGTCGGTATCTAAACATTTTTTGTATATGGTATGGGCCAAGTGATTAATAGGACATTATGATTAATAGGCCCAAAATGAGGCGGCATTATGATAATATCTATGACTCGTTAAGATCTAATAAAAAAAACTGTCAAGTGCGCCATTGGTAGTTTTATAATCTGTGCGTATCAAAATATCTCTAACATGGCGAGGTTTTTTTAAGTTTCTGGTCAGGTTATACTTGTGCGATTTGCAAGTGATTATTTTTATAATCCCATTTTGTATTTCCGTACAAATTGGGAATAAAAAAATCATTCATGTTTTTAGCGACTTCCCTACGTACCATAAGTGAAATTGAAAATTATTCGGATATGACACCGAATCACCGATCAATACCTTGTTATGTACCTATATACCTACCTGTCGCAACCCAACCTCTGTTAAAGTTACCTCATCAAAGGTGTCCGGATCAAATTTAACAGTGGATCAAAATTACAGTGGATCAAAGGCATTGATTGATACTAGTAGAAGGCTCAAAAGCGCTTTTTGTCCTACCTTAATTAGAGTATCAACTGCGGTGACAGTCGAGCTACGACCTCGCGTAGCCTGGTAGCTACGAATACCTACGCCGTAGACATCAGAGTTGAAATTAGGAAATATTGTTCTCAATTTTTTTTTAATATACAAAGCAGAACAAAAATCGTTTCACGTAAGTATATTGAGAACTTACTCATACTCACACCATTTATTGCTTTTCATGTGTAACAGTTGGTCTTAAAAAATATATTTTGTATGATCATACATGAAACCCTGAGTAGGGCACCGCAATATAAAATAAGAGATTATAATAAATTATAATAGTAATAAATGATAACGAGATAAATTAAATTAAATGTCGTTATAAGTTATACGTAATTGATTTTATAGTACTGGTTTTATCATCAAAAAACTCCTGCAGTGAATAGAAACATTTGTTAAGAAGATATAACTTTAATCTATTATTGAATATCGAGTCTTTTAACTCAATATAAAAGAAATATAATAATATTAATATATAAATATCCCCGCCATGTCGAGCTCAACGACATCATACGCCGAGCACTTTCCTCCGCCGGAGCGCCAGCTGTTCTTGAACCGAGCGGGCTGACGCGCGACGATGGCAAGAGGCCCGACGGAATGACCCTCGTACCTTGGAAGATGGGACGGCCTTAGGTGTGGGACGCCACCTGCGTCGACACCCTTGCCCCGTCTCACCTTCCAGCCACTTCTTATAGAGCCGGCTCTGCGGCCGCTGCTGCAGAAACCCTCAAACGGCGCAAATATACCAATCTGGGTGAAACATACATATTTGAGCCGTTTGGGGTTGAAACATTGGGACCCTGGGGCCCGGGAGCGCACCGCGTCTTCAAGGACCTCGCAAAGCGCCTGGTCGACGCGTCAAAAGACCCAAGATCTGGCTCCTATTTGGCCCAGCGGATTAGCTTAGCTATCCAACGGGGCAACGCAGCCAGTCTCTTGGGTACACTGCCGGATGTGGGGGACTTAAACAAAAATTTTTATCTTTAGTTTTCTTAGCCTTAGTTTAGTTTTAGCTTTAGTATTATTTTAGTGTTATATTATATTATATTTTCTTAAGGCGATAATTATGTACTTATATTTATTAGATTAAAATATTGGTAAATTATATATAAATATATATATTATATTATTGTTTATATTCTTAATATGTTATCTCAAGCCTTTTTCCCGCAGGGGTAGCCAGAGACTAAAGAGACCCACTTGCAACGATCCTGACAAACCGTTCTCTTCCACACTCAACAATCGCTTCATACACGCTCTTCGGTTAATGGTTGACCGTACCTGACTTTCTTTAGAACGTCCGCAATCTGGTCTACAAGTGCTTCTAGGTCTAATTATCGTCAAAAGATATAATAAATAAATAAGTAAGTAATATGTTTATTTCACACACAGCAATGACCGAAACAGTGTAGGCAAAAGGTAAACATATCGAAATCATGTATGATTGTCTGCTGTTGTTGTGAAAAGGGCCTCAACTCAGCTTATAGCTGCAGACAAGCATGCCTCCAGCGCTGGTATACTGTTGGACCATGACCGATGGCTGGCCAATACCTGTCCAAGAGGACAAAGATACGACACAAATATATTTAACTGTAGATAGGTAGTATTAACTCATAAACTTATCAGACATATTCCAACTCGAGGCCGATTCAGACCAGATCTCACCTGCCAGCCACAACTCGTCACCGAACAAAGTATTAACTGGCTCCGGAACCTCAGTGTCCAGTTTGACAGTTTAATTCAACTTGGAATTAGAATTTCAGGAATTCCAATAACATTGTGTCAATATTATCCAATTGGAATTTAACATTGGAAACTAAGATTTATAGGTGTTCTTTCTCGTGGTATGGGATAGGTTTACCCCGTGACCTCGACCGCGTGAATCAGTTTCTCCTTTCCTCGGATTCACGTGCGGGAGGTCCAGGTTCAAAACCATGTCACGCACACACTGTTGCTTTCTTCGTCCGTGCAGTCACTGAGGGGCCAGCTGAAAATCAGCGCTGTGGCTTGCCTCAGCATTATGCTGAGCTGGTGTACCCTTTTTGGCACTGTACCACACCAGATGTTCTGTGCTTCATGTATTAAACTTTGTATACTTCTGTATTGTGTACTGTATTCTGGTGTTTACAGCGCTAAATAAACGTTTTCAATTTCAATTTCATGTACCAAAGATATTTTCGGTTTTTTTTTTTAAAGATTTAGTACGTTTAACGACAGCTCTAGCGGTAAAGGAAAACATGGTGATGAAACATTCACACTGATATAACTAATTAACCAGCGTGGAAATGGGGAAGGCAAACAATCCAATTAAATCCGCCAAAAAAGTAGTTCTATGCGGTTATTTCCATAGAATGCTTGCTAAGATATAGCTAAGAAAAAGAGGGTTTTAACTATTCCCCCCAATCCTTTTTTACTCTCATTATATCGTCGCTATTCGACACCTCAATGTAATTACTAATTATGTAACACCTCAATGTAACTAAGTTACTAATCTTCTTTACTAATTTCCTTCCCTTTGAAAATTTACTTCCCCCTCCTACCTAAAAATAGATTTATATGGGTACGGTCTGATTCCGTTCTAAAATCGCTGTAGGCTCGAATAAACGGTGTGTGACTCGTGGTCCCACCTACATTGTCCCACCATTACTCGTAGTCCCACTAGCCTGAAAATTTAGGATCGTGGTCCCACAGCATAATGGGACTACCAGTAAAAGTTTTAGATTACGACTCGTGGTCCCACTCTATTTTTAATTCAATTTTCAATTAATGGTGATACATAAATTGAAATTGAAATCGTTTATTTAGCGCTGTAAACACCAGAATACAGAAGTATACAAAGTTTAATAAATGCAGCACATCTGGTGTGGTACAGTGCCAAAAAGGGTACACCAGCTCAGCATAATGCTGAGAGGCCTACATGGAGAGGCGGGGAGTACTTCTGATACGACAAAAGTTGCTCCATTATTTTGCTCTCATAAGTAACAAAAAGGAAAACTTATATCTCGCATTATCATTAAAACCAGATTTCTGGAATGGAATCCCATAAAAATTCACGCCTATTTCGAAATTGCTCCGACCAATACTTGGGATGATTAAGTTTGAATGTAATATTTCCTGTCGTAATTATTCAAAGATGTTACACACCCATTTCGTGCAGAGCCTTTATAGAAAAGCTAAAACGTAAAGCCTGAAATCAAAAATCTATAAAAGAATAGATTGGATTATGTTCTGCTATTCCCCTTTTGCCGCAAGATTTCATTCACGAAGGTTTTACTTTATCAGTAAACTACCCGTTAATTATGTTGGCTTTCTATTTCCCAATTAATGTTGAGTTCCTAAAATATTGTGATATTGTTTATGGTCAAATTAGTGGGACCAATGGGCTGACTGATGATCCCACTAGACAGTGGAACTACGAGCCACTAGTGGGTCAAATTAGTGGAGTCACGAGTCGTAACCCGAATAAACAATAATTTAGTACTTGCTTACCATAATATAGTAGATAGTAACTAGTATGTTTTGCCAAGGGTTAGGCAAATTTATTAAGAAGCAAACTTTATTTACTTTAATTCAAATAATGTAAACTAACAAGGAAAGTACCCCAAGTGTCCGGCTCAGATTTGATTCATTTTGAGATATATTGCAGAGAATTGAAAAATAACCGACCCGTATTTTTTTAATCGGCAAAAATTCATATTTAATGGGAGAAATCGCCCTTCAAAGTTTTCGAATGTATGGGACATAGTGAAATCGGTTGGTACATCTTGCAGAATTGACTCCTCCGATTTGATTCGTTGTAAGATATATTGCAGAGCATTGAAAAATAACTGGTCCCGTATTTTTTTTATCAGCGCAAATGTATTTTTTTTCGGGAAAATTGTCCGTCAAAGTTTTCGAATTTATGGACAAATTAAATCAGTTATTTATCCCACTAAAAAAAATACGGCTCTGTTATTTTTCAATGCTCTGCAATATATCTTAAAATGAATCTGAGCCGGACACTTGGGGTACTATCCTTGTAAGTTTTATAAGGTTAACTACCTATATTTATAGAGAAGATTGAGGTTCGCCGAAATGAAGATTTAAAGATAATCGAATCTAAACAAACAAGTTGGGTATCTGCTGATTTATTATTATGTTTAAAACATTAATTCGTTAAACAATTCTACTATGTCCACATCAAAATTTCGAAATTCTAGATTTCTCGCTAGATAAGTTTTATATGGAAACCGCGTCTGCCAGTAGGCGTATGCGTAGCAAGCGTTTTCTCATACATTAGTCGGACATTGAAATGTCAAATGTATGGAACTATAAGTCCATTTGCACAAACCCTTTGGCTCGCTGTCAGTGGTCAGACCATCATTCTAGAGGAGAGGGCGCTACTAATGTGCTGCTGAAAGTTTCTTGCGCCGCTTCTTTCCTTTCTTTCCGCTTAGTTCAGAGGTCAGGCGCTCGAAATAAATCACGCTGTACAACAATTGTGTACTTAATATTTCAATATAGATTTTATATATTAATTTTATTTTCAGCTACAACACCTAACGAAGGGGTGGTAGAGTAAAAAATGACGTTGTAAAAATGTACTATAAGGTAATTACAATAAAAACATTTTGATATGATTTGAGATCTATGGCCGATTTCTGTGTTCCACATTTTTAATACTTAAATGAGATATTTTTTTCGGGAGCGGCTATCTAACTATCCCTTCTTTCTCTTCTTCTAAGTCGTGTTCCTCATTGCTGACGGTCGTGATCATCTAAGGAATTAATCACATAGAACGACTCTCGTGGCAGATTTAATGGGGTGCTTTCCCATTTCACACACTGGTCATCTCAGTGTTGTTTTCCTTCACCGTCAGAGCAGTCGGTAAATGTACGTAAGTCCTTCGAAAAATCCGAAAAACTCATTGGTACATGGTATTGCCTGGTTTCGAACTCGGGACCTCCCGCATGGGAGTCCGACGTCCTAGCCACGACGCCGCCGACGCTCTCACTCCCTTCTTTAGGACCCTAGGAAAGTAGATATAGTAGGTCACATTGAACAAAAATAACCGGCATGTTTATTATGTGTTTTGAAGACATTTCCATTCCCAAATACTTGGAATATTTCCTTTCCATTTGGCAAAGGAATAAATAATGTCGCGGTTATTGGGGAATTTAGTCCTGTCAGGCATTTGAATATCTGACCAGACATTCGCGGGGAAAGTTTTGATTTAGGTATATTGTGTTTCTATGTAGTAAATATGTATTTAAGGATGAAAAGGAGATCACTGTTTATTTTAAGATTGTGTGCCGAACTGTTTCGATATTTATTTCCACAAATTCATCACTCGATGGATCATGCCCGTCTATCGGTATTTAATAGGATACATTTCGGAGAGTGCGCATCGGAATTGCACGACCTAATTCCAGCATCTCCATTCCGCCTTCGGACTCCCAGGCGCGGGGAGGGCTTCCATCCTTATGTTGTTGATATCCCATCTGCTCGTACGAAGCGATTTGCTTCTTCGTTCATTATGCGAACGGCTAAGGAATGGAACAGCCTGCCGGCGTCTGTATTTCCCGAAACCTACAACCTTGGGATCTTCAAGGCCAGAGTGAATAGGCATTTACTGGACCCGCATGCTCCATCGTCGACCTCATCGTCGCTTACCATCAGGCGAGATCGAGGTCAAATGCGGGTTTAGAAGTAAATAAAAAAAAAATCATACGCAAGAGGTATGCGCCAATTGGTGGCCACAAAAGGGGCTAGGGGTGTAACAGGTTTTCCACGTAAGGGATTAAGTGGCAATTAATAGTGTTTTTATTTGATAGGATTAGGGAACAAAATCTTAATAGATGTTTCTATTTTTGTGCAGTCTAATAACACTAACGTATCATTATGTGCAGTATATGTAAACTACTTGGCTAAGGAATGGAACAGCCTGCCGGCGTCTGTATTTCCCGAAACCTACAACCTTGGGATCTTCAAGGCCAGAGTGAATAGGCATTTACTGGACCCGCATGCTCCATCGTCGACCTCATCGTCGCTTACCATCAGGCGAGATCTAGGTCAAATGCGGGTTTAGTTGTACATAAAAAAAATATATATATAATATAATTTTTTAATAAAAAACTAATATTTAATGTACCGTCTGTGGCCTAGTGGCTAGGACGCCGGACTCCCAGATCCGGGTTCGAAACCATGCCATGTACCAATGAATAATTCGGATTTTTTCGAAGAATTATGTACATTTACCGACTGCTCTAACGGTGAAGGGAAACAGGAAACCTCTATGTTTGCGGAAATTTAAACTTTCCGAAGGCGTGTGAAATCCACCAATCAGCACTGGGCCCGCTCGGTGGATCATGGCCCATACCCCCTTGTGCAAGGGGAGGCCTGTGACCCAACAGTAGGGACATTCATAGGCTGATGATGATGATGGTTTAATGTATATATGTAATATTTAATTAAATAAATAATACATAAGTACCTACAATTTATAATGTGTAAAAATGAGCTGTTGAAATCCAAGAACACACCTCATACACCCTCACCTACGTACACACAGTATCATGTCCCGCTGGCTATCTTTGTGAGGACTGGCATGCTGCAAGACAGCCGTTGGCTGGTGCAGGTGCCAGGAGTTAATTTTTGTAAATAGATACCTACATACTTGTATTAAAATATTGTATTGTATTGTATAAGAAGTCAATCAAAAAATTCAACTACAGTATCACGTGGTTAACACCTTGCTATAATTCTGTAGATTTCATATAGTTGCAACACTGAGACCTCGTGTATGACCCAGAAAACAGAAAACCCTTTTGCCTTCTTCCGGCTCTAACAATTATTTTAACGGCGGACATTGCAAACTAGCTGTAACCTACCATACTAGGAAGAGGGTACATAACACACATAAATCTCTTCTGAGCTTTAGTACATACAACAGCAACTTCTCGCGTACAATTGATACAAGTACCTACTTACACTCATAACATTATGTTTATAACTTCAGCAGATTTACTTTATGTACGAGTATATTATTATCAAGTATTTATAACAACTAGCAGCTTAATATTACTATTCGTTTAGGGGGTATATCGAATGCAGTGGCGGTTCCAGGGGGTGGCAGGAGGTCATGACCTCCAGCCCCAAGCACAAAAGGCTCGATTTACAATTGAATTTGTCCAGCGGCCGACTTCGATTGTTCAGACTTCCGTTTTTCCGCGAAATAACTTTCCATCCTCGAGATGTGGCAGATAATGGATCGGGGGAAGGGGGGCTGGGACACCAACGCGTTGGTCTATCGAAGTATCACCTTCGTTACGCCATCGTTCTTTACGCCAACTTGCGCCAACCAAAAGAAACCAATTCTAACCGTTGGCCAACGAACATGCTACTTACTATGGAATAGATCTTTCATTAACTCATAATACATGGCTTGTTTTTTCTTAATTTACTGTATAATTTTATTATATTATTCGAATGAAGATAGGGCGCTTTTGGACTCACGGCTTTGCTTCCAAACAAACATGGCTCATAAGGACTACATCTTTCATTATGGAAGAAACATCCTGAGTCATTTAGGATAGGAGCTAGAGACCAAACACATTTTCACACTAATTGTTAACTGACTAAACAAATCTCCTGTTCCACGCGACTCAGGATAAATAAAAATACTAAACAATATTTATAAATACTAGTATTTACTAGTATATTTTCACTAGTATTTTTTGCTTTCCCAACTCAATGTTGTACAACAATCAATTTTCCACTTCCTGACCATGCTGTTTACATGTTACGGGTTACGTTATGTTCTGGTTGTAATTTGTTGTGTTTACCTAATAAATAAATACATACACTTATGTATGAATATACACAATATGCAGAGCTGGAACTGAACTTGGGACCAGGCCTCTTTATCATTTAAATAGTAATTCATTTTATAATAATCCTTTTTACATATGGTCTGTGTTATATGGGTCTTTAATTTTTTTTGTCATATGATGATGATGATACTCACAAGCAAACTTGAGGGTGACGGGGTACCCCAGCACGAGCCCCCCCTGGTGCCGCACCCCGCATTGGTAGCGGCCCTCGCCGTCCCGCTTGCGTGACACGTCCAGCGTGCCGTTTGATGATACCCTGCAAATTGACACGTCATTACCATGGGCGCAGACAGGGGGAAGATTGAGGCTTCAACAGGACACTGAGGAGCTCGTAGCCTAGTAGCGAGTAGTCCGAAAGTGATCATGCAGGTTAAGCAACGTTGGGCGCGGTCGGTACCAGGATGGGTGATCGCTAGTGGCATATTTCATCTGAGCTCCTCCGAGCGTAGGAAAGCACGTCCCGGTTGTTGTCGCTCGACAGCAGTCGTTAAGCCATGTCAATGGTTTACGGGCGACCTGAACAACTCTGGCCACTAACCATACGTTAAGCAAGCAAGCAACGGGATACTAGTCTGCGCGTAGAGCGCTAGACCCAAGGCCAATTTCACACGGCACCGCGCACCGCCGCGGCGGGCGGTGAAGCGGTAGAACTAGAAGTACTTGACTGTATGAAATCCGTTGCACAGCCATAAGCGGCGCTCGGGCCGATCACCGCGCGGAGGGGTGACTTTAACCGCTTGGATTACCCTTAGAGAAAAGGATCCAAGGTCCAATGCAGAATTGACGAAACCGCGTCCCTATAGCCGTGCAAACTCATCGTTTAATCCACTTCGCCGTTTTCGCCCTCCGCGGCGTTGTGCGGTGCCGTGTGAGAAAGAAATTTTGTATTTGGTGTGTTGATCATCAGGACTCCTTCATCATCTTACCGTTTAGGGCTGACCTCGAGGTCATCGTGGCGCCACAGGTAGAGCTTCCCGCGCGGCCGGTCGTCGTCCAGCGGCGGCGGCGGTCGGCGCACACGCAGGCGCTCGCGCCCCGCCACCGCGCATGGCAGTGCCGCGCGCGCACCCGACCAGGTCACGTTCACATCTGGGAAACATAATACATACATAAATTCTCACGTCCATAATCCCCGAGGGGGTAGACAGAGGTACCACATTCTATCGCCGTCTACTAGCTGTAAAATAGTGTCGTACGAGACCAACGGGAAGAGTTGGGGTGGTGATATCCTTTAAGGCCAACACCACACAACATCTGGGAAACAATAATTCATAATTCATTTATTTGTGAATAAAGGAATATATTAGTCAGTTGTTAGTAAGATACAATCCAGTCTTCTATACTCTACAAATTATTATTATTTCATGAAAGCTACGATATTATAATAACATTTATAAACAAGCAGTTTGTTTAGCTTTTATTTCTCAAACTCACTGAATTACAATCATTAATTTCCTTTTAATAATAATGTAAAATGAGAAACAATCTTCCTCCCGACGACGTAATCGAATTGCTATAGTTAACTAGATACTTCAATGCGAGTGTATACTTACAATTTCGGTGACAAGGAAGGGGAAGTAATAATATCCCCTTTGACAGCCGCTGACATCGATCGACCATATTGCTTCAACTAAATAATTGAAAACCTACTAACCTCGTTAGCAGTGTTGTGAAACCCTTGCCAAAGAAGAAACTTCCTCCATGTTGCTGGGAATCTAATGTAGGTGACGGAATCAGGTGTTACTTTGCGGAAATCCATTTCATTATTTTGAAAAACAACAGTTTGTAATTTTTTGAAGAAAAAATATATACAAGTCTTTTTTCCGTAAGCCCCGAAGTACCTAGTAAATTAATATTTAATTGGAGGAAGAAATAAGAGCTACGTACTCAACTTTGTCCTCCCCAAATCCATAAGCAAAGCATGACAAATCCGGAAAAAGTATTCCTTCTGGATTTAGTTAACCGGTAATGAGTGGCTTCTTCCCCCAACTAAATATTATCCATCAACTACACCAGTGATTATGGGAAAACATAAAAATGAAATTGGTGTTGGTTTGACAAAATAATTTTGGAGTTAAACTGAATAAAGGAATAAGGATTCAGATAAATGTAGAAATCCTAATCGTAAACATACTTATTAGAAATGTAGAAAAAAGCCTTTACCTAGTCTTAGGCCCGGACTACACGACGACGGTTCCTAGGCCGGTTCCAGTATCGGTCGACTACACGTATAGCGGTTCCACTCGGAACCGGCCAGCGCGGTTTCTGAACCGAATGGGCGGGGCTTGAGCGCAACGCAGGAGTTTGAATGCAGTCGCCTACACGGCCGGTACCGGTACCTTGCTACAATCTACACCCTCTAGGGGCCGGCTAGCAGGGTTCTAGGACAGTGTGCAGATGAAGTAATAGAAGAAACTTGGTAATAGTAGATATTATATTTATGAGGAACAGAACAACAGAATATTAGAAAATAGGTAGTAGTAGGAGACAATTTTATAAAACGGACATATGTACGTTGAGGACAAAGATACAGAGAGAATAGTGAAGACAATGTAATTAATGGAAGTTAGAAATTGAATGGGAATATGATTTGAATTTTGAAAATATAGATGAAAAAATGAAGATACCAACACGAGATGAGATAAACGCTAACGATGAGGTTGAAATTGATGGCGAGGAGGTTGATATGGACGATGAAGTCGACATCGTTACAACCTGAACCGAACCGTGGCTGGAACCGTAGTCGTGAAATCCGAGCCTAAGATGAAGAAAAAAAATTAGAGCCCCTAATGAGGTGGGCGTTTCTTTCTCCCTTCAGTAGAGATTTTTTATTCTCGAACTGACCAATGCTGAGTACAGATTGATGTCTATGCTGAGCTGGTGTACCCTTTTTGGCACTGTACCACACCAGATGTTCTGTGCTGCATGTATTAATCTTTGTATACTTCTGTATTGTGTTCTGTATTCTGGTGTTTTCAGTGCTAAATAAACGATTTCAATTTAAAGTTTGTGCAGCCAAGTATATGGCATCAGTTAATGGTAACAATGACGCTGGCAGTAATGGTCATTAAATTGCCATTAAAAAAATTGGTAACACTCTGTTGATTGATGACGCACCAATGTGTTTGAAACGTCATGCAAATCGTAACTGTTATGCCTGGTGAAGAATGAGTCTTCTTTTTATAACAAAGTTAACCTAATATCTTGTATTATGTCTAAGTATACGCAATATAAGTTCATATTGCTAAATTACTGGGGAAGAATATTACAGGAAAATACGTATACCTAATATAGAAACCCGTTATTAAGGTAATTCCAATAACGTTTTCCCGGTATAACTTAGTAGAAGTTCCGAATAAATAAAAAAAACTCCAATAAAACGCCGACCGAAAGAGATGGGGGCGTTTTCTTAAATAAATACAGGGTGACAACAAGAAAAGTGTTTTCACTTTTTTATTTTAGCATCACGTTACGAAACGAACCCTCCTGTAATTTCATCCCTTGTGGAAAAAAATACAGTTGATAAAATACAGAATTATCTTTCTATATCAGACTATTTAGGGTTTGGGATGTTACGGAGCTTGACTCCGACTCCGAAAGGTCGGAACTTCCGATCCCGGACTTCCGAGCCGAAGTCGGAGTCGGAGGTGTAAAATCAACACCTCCGACTCCGACTTCGGCTCCGATAATTTTGAATCGGAGGTTATACCGAAGATTTGTGAGCAAACATATTCAAATATCAATATTTAATTAAATAGTGTAGGACTACATAAAGGAATATGTTTTATTGCCACAAACGTCATCATAAAAAATATTGGCCAATATTTTAGTTCAGCGATGCGTTCCGCTATAAAAATTAAAAAAACGGTTTAAAATTTGAACTTCTTTTGAACATCTCCAGTTCCGACTCCGATAAATCAAATTTAAAACCTTCGGTTCCGACTCCGGTTCCGGTAAAACCACCTCCGTAACATCCCTAGTCTCAACATAATCTGAAATCGTTGGATCATGGGTTTCCGCTTGGAAGAGGAGGTTCATAACGTAGACAGCAGCGTACATGGTACCATAATAAGATTCTAATTAATTCTTTAAAAGGCGGCTATAAGCACTTATTTTTAATTTAAAGCTTTTCGCAGTCATAAAACTTACTAATCCATACCCAGCCATGTTAAGTGTATAAACGTATTGTTACATAACCGAGTTAAATCTTTTGTGCTCCAAGTGGTGAGTAAGTACTGATTTGGGTATAAATTAGTGCCGCATTGGCCTCCAAAAGGCTCTAGCTTTACTCCTTTAGCACACTGCAGCGATTTTAAAACTAAATCGAATCGAACTCATATAAATATATTTTTGGTTTAGTCTACTTTCGTTTCAAAAACAACTTAGGCGCAAACACCAAGACCTAATAATCCTACATAAAATTCTTCATTCCACCATAGATTCGCCTTCCTTGGTGTCCTGTCTAAACTTCAACACAAACTTTAAACTTCGCAATCCTAAAACATTTGTATTAAATGTTTTTAAGAACAACACATCGTTCTATAACCCTATTGTGCGAATGTGTAGATTGTTTAACGAAATCTCTTCGAACAGCAACAATAAGCCATCGTTAGACTTATTCGATCCTAGGACATTAGTTTTTAACAGACGGGTTGAGGATGTCCTCAAGTGAGCTATCCACGCACCTACTTTATAATTTTTATTTTTCAATAGATATTTTTAAATTATTACATTCATTAGTATTTTTTGCTTTCCGCACTCAATTTTGTTCAACCAATTTCCTACTTCCTAACCATGCTGTGTTTACACGTTAAGGGTTACGACCTCTTGCTCATAACTTTATATTGATTTTTCTGTAATTTTTCTGGTTGTGATCTGTTGTGTTTACCTAATAAATACATTTAATAAAATTAAATTAATCACTTCAGTATGGTAAAGCGTAACATTTTGAGAGGGGTATACAACTGTTCATTTTGGGGGTCATAAGGGGTCGTTACTTTTCGGTCAAGCCATCGACCGATCGATCCGCTCATAATATGTTAGCATGGTGTCAGCAAAATACGATTACTTGATTTATTCCTGACTCGTGCCAAAAAATTCGCCCGAATCTGTGGCACGGTAGTGCCCCCACTAAGTCGAGCAGAAAAAAAAGGGCACAACCCTTTTCCGGCCTGTTTTAATCTGCCTATAACTTCGTATCAGAGATCACTAGAAGGCTGAAACTTTCGACGTGAGGAGAGGTTCACAAGCTAAAGTAAACGCCCTAAGTTTCATGTTCCTATCTCTTCTAGTTTCTTAGTAAAGCAAATGCAAAGTTAGGCAATTTTCTCTCTGACTGACATCTCTCATTTCACTACTTTTTATGGCCAAACGGCCAACATAAGACTAGGCCTCTTTTTACTGAACTGTCTTTGATGGAATTTTAGCACTGACCTGTAATATCTATTCTATAGACACAGAATAGATATCACAGGTCAGTGGATTTTAGTTTACGGACTCGTCATTTTTTTTTCGGGCTACCGTATTTTTTTAGTCCGGGAATTTACCACGTTTCTGCAAACTCCTGTGAACTCCTACAATTCTATTAACAAACACATTCATACAACACAACACGCACACACTGTTGCTTTCTTCGTCCGAGCAGTCACTGAGGGGCCAGCTGAAAATCAGCGCTGTGGCTTGCCTCAGCATTATGCTGAGCTGGTGTACCCTTTTTGGCACTGTACCACACCAGATGTTCTGTGCTGTATGTATTAAACTTTGTATACTTCTGTATTCTGTATTCTGGTGTTTACAGCGCTAAATAAACAATTTCAATTTCAATTTTATTTGTTATCTCACTAAGATTTTTGGAACCAGTCAGGAATACTTTTAAAAGTGGCACGAGTTAAGAATTTGGTACGATACGAACACGTAATTGCTGCAATTGGAAAAGAACGACTAAAGTTGTAAAACAGTAAGTTGTAAAACGGAATTATGGTCCT
Organism: Hofmannophila pseudospretella; assembly: GCA_947369225.1. Lineage (NCBI taxonomy): Eukaryota > Metazoa > Arthropoda > Insecta > Lepidoptera > Oecophoridae > Hofmannophila > Hofmannophila pseudospretella. Next base: position 886,780 of record OX376321.1, on the reverse strand, counting down.
GGTGATCTACCGTGGATGGAGCATCATCAGCAGCCTACTCTAGTCCACTGCTGGTCACAGGCCTCTCCCAGGGCGCGCCATTGAGCCCGATTCCGATCTCAAAATTTGAGAATCTAAAATGTATCATTGCGCAGGCGTAAGGTTGAGATTTAATCGAAGGTTTTTGACAGATGGTATACTTGTATATAAAAAATGTTAACTCTTGTTTGATCCACATCAAACCGTTTCCCGACAAAGCCTTGGGAACCGCTTGTGTTGTGTAATTAATTGTTTATTCATGACAATAAAACACGCGGCTCATTCATTTATTCTCTGTGGACCTGCCAGAGCCTTTTTACATTTTAATGTTCATACGACGTGTATGGTAATTCTGAATTTATTACCTGATAAATGCTATAAACAAGTTTGGGTATAAATTAGGTATTCATTCAGTATGCTCATATGATTAGCAAGCTAAAGTGGCAGTGGGCCGGTCATATCTGTCGCAGAACCGACAACCGCTGGGGTAGACGAGTTCTGAGTAGGCGTAGATGAAGCGACGGATGGAGGTAAGTGTCTAAAATAAACGCTCATTAAAAACTATTTGTAGTTAGAGTATATTTTTACTTTAAATTACTTTAAAGTTGAACTGCTTCAAAGCCAACTTTCACCTTTCCATTCTAAAAATAAAAAATAAAGAACCAATAAAGTCTGACCTATACGTTAATTCGTAACAGCTGTATTAGATATCTAGCTTCAAGTTAATACTTCCGCATTCCGTAGTACAACCATTCCATACTATCCATACAATACAGGTGATTGTTATGATATCATGATGTTACCATTATCGAAGAAAAATATATCATAAAAAAACAGACAGAAGAGCATCGCACTGGACTATATATGAGTTAAATCTTGTTAGTTAAACGATAATTTTGACAACGGGTCTAGAAAACTAAGCTCCATATACAATAGCGCTACCAATAGTCTTACTGTAACAGAATTTCTCATGTTTATGAAATAGAACTAACGTTGTAATTTAGGCGAATTGTACCCCAGGCTGGCTGCAAAGAATACGACCTTGAAAAACCATGGCACCCGACTAATTAAAGAAAGATAAAAGAAGTACTTTTACGACCTGACCCTAAAGTTATGTTTCCGTTGATAGCGGCCGGTGCGGCTGACGCGCGCGGCCGACGTCTGTCGTAGCCGCGCGCGAACGTGTCGAGACTTGTAGCGCGCGTGAATACATTCCTCTCGCTTCCTCATGTGCGTCTCGCTCATTCGTGAACTGTCCTAGCTACGCATTGTAGTAGCATACTGTGCTAGCTGGCTAAACTTAAAATCTATACAATTGACCAACAAAAATCCGTACATTCTTTAGGTGCCCTGTAACTACTGGCTTTCACAATCTGGATGTGCTCGGTAATATTATGCCTCTACTGTGAACACACACATAATATCATGTAAATACACCCGCCCCATGCCATCACCCTCCCACACACTCAGTACCTCACATACACACTAATATCCTCATTCATAAAAACAAACACATTCATACATTACAACACGCACACACTATTGATTTCTTCGTCCGTGCAGTCACTGAGGGGCCAGCTGAACATCAGCGCTGTGGCTTGCCTCAGCATTATGCTGAGCTGGTGTACCCTTTTTGGCACTGTACCACACCAGATGTTCTGTGCTGCATGTATTAAACTTTGTATACATCTGTATTGTTTACTATATTCTGGTGTTTACAGCGCTAAATAAACGTTTTCAATATTTCAATTTCTACGCGCCTGACTAGCCGCTGCGGCCGCGCGCGGCTAGCCGCTGACATCGGAAGCAATGTGCGTCGTCGGCCGCGTCGGCCGCGATCAATGGATACCAACCTTAAAGTCGATCAAAATATTCAACTTCCCATATAAATTGTTCCGCGCCATATAAAACGATCGGTCGTTACAAGTCAAGAAACGTATAGGTAATAAAATGAAGTCCTCCAGGTCAAGGCTATTGCCCGTCTCTCTCTTGCAAAGGTCTTGGTATTTCCCTCTCTGTCCCACTTATAGTAACTCACGTGATGTTTGTACGATTTTCTTTTGCATGTTTCCTTTTCAATACATCACTCCACTTTTCTTTGCCGATAGTAGGTATACCAGAGATAATGGTAAATTAATACGGAATGTATGGAATAGAGCGTCGGTGGCGTCGTGGCTAGGACATCGGACTCCCATGCGGGAGGTCAGAGTTCGAAACCAGGCAATGCCATGTACTAATGAGATTTTCGGTTTTTGCGAAAGTCTTATGTACATTTACCGACTGCTCTGACGGTGAAGGAAAACATCGTGAGGAAACCTGCACACTGAGATAAAAAAAATGTGAAATGTGAAAGGCAATGGCAAAGCACCCCATTAAATCTGCCACGAGATCGTTCTATGTGATTAATTCCTTAGAATGATCACTACTCTCAGCAATGAGGAACACGACTTAGAAGAAGAAGTATGGAAGTGAACTAATAAATATAGACTATGATCGATGAATACAAATAGAAGGGAAAATCTGTCAAGACAGGAAATAATTCTGCAATGTTTTACTCCGTAAGAGAAATATGCTTTTTCCATACTTGCGGTGTACTTTGGATCGATACGAAAACGTAATCGCAACGTAGGTAATTATTATTATTATTTATTAAATAAGGAGAGCAGACGAGCCAACGGGCCACCTGATGGTAATTGTAAAGGAACGACAAACAAACGTCGTGAAACAGTGGAATTGGGCTTATTATTAGAGATGCCACGAATATTCGGCTACTATTCGGTATTCGGCCTATTCGGCCACTTTTTTTGGTATTCGGTATTCGGCCGAATAGTGCGTACTATTCGGCCGAATACCGAATACCACATCATGAAAAAAAAACATATTACTCTAGATTATATGTATTCTATTACCAAATTACAATACTTTAGTAAGTAAAATTGATCAATGGTAGGTTGTGATGGATAATATCTCATAATATTCCTATATAGGCGATTTTTTATTAATTGGTGTCATTTTGTAAACCTTTTAACGACCAAACAAATGAATAAGAACTATTATCTGCACAATATTAATGTTATATGTATTATTATGATCTGACAAAGCGTGCCGTGACGTGAGTTACTCGCAATTGAAACGAATACTCGCCCGTCGCTCCCGTGTGCACCGTAATGAGACAGGTTGCGGCCTGTCTATTACGAGTTTACGCCCTCGGCAACCATGTATTTTGTGACGAATATTCGGCGCTTCGGTTGACAGCGTTGTCGAATATTCGGTATTCGGTATTCGCCAAATCACTATTCGTGGCAACTCTACTTATTATACCAAACTCAAACAAAGTTAGAACTCTACTGGCGATATAGCAGTTTCGAACTAAACCACTGAACTATTTATGCTCCTTCGCTAAGTCAGTTTCAACTCCTCGACCAGTAATTAAGATGCGAAGGCCACGTCAATTTGTCTCGACAGCTCCCTTAACTTTCTCTGGAGGGTCAATTGTCGTTTGACTCCTGACATTCAGTGTCAATTTGTGACAGGCAGCTGACAGGGAATGTCAAATTCATACATCAGTAAGACCCCTATCCAATTGTACTTGGAATGCAAAACACTTGGCATTCCTAGTGCACACGATTCTTCTTTAATCTCGACGTTGGTAAACTGTTTTTTTTTTCAAAACTGACGTCAAAACGTTCGAGTTATTTTCAAGATTCTAACACGGTTATTGGCCTAATTGCAGTGTAAATCACTAGAAGCCATTCGTTAAAAAAAAAGACCCTACATCAATATTAAGTTTAAAAGTTTTTTGATATTCGTTGACTTTTTTATAATAATGTTTTCTCTAGTTCATTTACCTACCTCGTATCTTCATTCATTTTTATAACCAGAAAAATAAAAACCCTCGGCATATTGTAAGTAAGTAATACGTTTATTTCACACACAGCAATGACCGAAACAGTTATAATTATAATAAAACGATTATGTAGTCTAAGGTAAACATATCTAAATCATGTCTGATGGTCTGCTGTTGTGAAAAGGGCCTCAACTCAGCTTATTGCTGCAGACAATTGTGGAATTAAATGGAACTACTATTTTTCATGGCGTTTATTAAATGTACAGTGGACAACAAATCAGGTTATACTCGTGCACTTTAGAATTTTGTTGTTTTAACGTATTTGACAAATTCATAAGAAAGTCAAAGAAACATAACTAAAGCTTCTTGCGACAGAGTTCCACATATAACTATATTATCTATAGGGGGCCGGGAATAACCCAGCGGCACTTCGGCCCTTGAGGATCTTTTGTGCCTACCCTATTTTACACACTGGACATCTGTGTGTAGGTTTCCTCACGACGTTTTCCTTCACCGCTAGAACAGTCGGTAAATGTACGTAAGTCTTCGAAAAATACGTAACTCATTGGTACATGGCACTGCACCGTTTCGAACCCGGACCTCCCGCGTCCGGTGTCCTAGCGCCACTGTGCCACCAACGCTCTTTCCACGTATAATAGTATAGCTTGATGTGTCTTCTTCTTCTATTTTTTTTTTGATAGGGGGTCAAAAAAAGTAGGGTCAAACTTGTGGGACCATCTATCCCAGAGAGATAGGAAATCACTACGTTTTGAAATAGAATAGAAATAGAAAAACGTTTATATGTTGTCTGCAACACACATGCAATTCCACTTACGGTAATATAGGATATATTATACAATATATTCCTATACAACTAAATTAATAATGGACGGCGTACATGCTGCAGCTCAGCATGATGCCTTACTCTAGAGTAGTCTAGAACATGGCGCTGATCTTCTGCTTTAGCCGGTCGAGGTCGGAGGCGGAAACCAAGCAACGATAATCTAGATGTAGAATTAAGGTTGTGTGCTGAAATGGTAATGAAATATCAGACAATAAGTAAATAGATGATAACGTTTAACGTTTTACGTTTGCCTCTACTCGTATCTACAAATTACGAGGTAGTACTAAAATTACAACGATATCATTCCCTATAAGGCTTTCAAACTGACATGCTACGGGGCCTACGAGTAGCTCAATAAATTCCTTCGGCTGACCGGTCCTGGCGGGAGCGAGACAGCCGACTTTCCCGCCCGTGTTAGAACGAGACGGCGGCACTGACCTACATCAATAAGTGGACATTCTGCTCGGTGGGAATGCAGTAGTTATTCTGAGTGAGTCCACCGCATACCAGTATCTATGCAAGTGGGGAATGTGATAGGAATACCTATGCAAATATTATGTACCTACCTATGTAGTGGTGACTTGCAGGATCACTGTTGTAACCAAAGATTTTAAATGTAGATTGCTCGCTACAGACGTTTTATATGGAAACCGCGTCTGCCAGTTGGCGTATGCGATGTGAGCGTTTTCTCATACATTAGGCGGGCATTGAAATTTGAAATGTCAAATGTATGGAACTGTAAGTGCATTTGCACAAACCCTTTGGCTCGCTGTCAGTGCTGACATCATCTCTATATAGGACAGAGAAATCGACTGCCTCGGAGTCTCCTGAACACTCTCACGTACAGCGGCGATGTTCTCGGCCGATCTGGCGTTCCTTTGACGTAAAGGTGTTGGTTGGTTGTTTACCGAACCGGTCGTCTCAAATTTGGTCACCAATCGTTGGAGAGTAGACTTTAAAGGGCCACCGCGTCAGCCGTAAAATGGGCGCAATGCGCGCAACGTTTGCACTAACGAACACTCATTTTGATAATAAAGTTTTATCATTTGCACATGCTGCTGAACCGTGTAACTTGCCATGGTGATTTGGCATCAGTGACTGAATAAGAAACAACAGATTTGACAGATGTCGCCAAAACAAAATGGCCGCCACAAATTATTAACATCGACCCGCTCTATTTGAAAGACCCTTTAGTTCGATTTATGTGGCTGTAACTTTTTCATTTAATTTATTAATAGAGACACTAGGTACCCTAGATCATGTCAATCATTTTAGGTACCTATACCCCGTCGGCAATATCTCTGGAACTGTGGTAGCGATTATGGCACGTATCGATATGCAAATATCAAAACGACATTTTAATTGGTTAATACTTGCGGTTGTTGGCACTTGATGACACTTGTAGTAGGTACATGATTAGATGACTTGATAGACTTGTACTACCTGAAGATGTGTAAACGAACGTAATTAGTAAAATAGTAAAAACCTGTGAAACAGTATATAGTATTTGAGTCTAAACATTTTAATTCATCTCATTCATTCACATGTAAATTTGACAGGAATTAAATCTCTGGATTGAATTCTTGATTAACCTTCTTTTTCTTTTCTTTTTTTACAGCATCACAGACTACGCCATACCTAAGTTCGTCGAACGAAAGTAGAGAAATAATTATTAATCATTATCGTTGATAAGTTAATAAAAAGCCCAGTTTTATGGCTATGGGTACGGATATAAAAAGCCCAGATTTATGGCTATGGGTACGGATATAAAAAGCCCAGATTTATGGCTATGGGTACGGATATAAAAAGCCCAGATTTATGGCTATGGGTACGGATATAAAAAGCCCAGATTTATGGCTATGGGTACGGATATAAAAAGCCCAGATTTATGGCTATGGGTACGGATATAAAAAGAGCAGATTTATGGCTATGGGTACGGATATAAAAAGCCCAGATTTATGGCTATGGGTACGGATATAAAAAGCCCAGATTTATGGCTATGGGTACGGATATAAAAAGCCCAGATTTATGGCTATGGGTACGGATATAAAAAGCCCAGATTTATGGCTATGGGTACGGATATAAAAAGCCCAGATTTATGGCTATGGGTACGGATATAAAAAGAGCAGATTTATGGCTATGGGTACGGATATAAAAAGCCCAGATTTATGGCTATGGGCATGGATATAAAAAGCCCAGATTTATGGCTATGGGTACGGATATTAAAACCAATGAACACAGTAAAAGAAAAATCTTACTTTATGAGTTAAGCACATTCGGCTTCAAATTTTCTAATTTCTCATATAGTACGTATGTATAGTGGAATCAACATCAAGCTATACTCTGTGGAACGGTGTCGCAGGATGTTTGTTATATGAAATTAGATGTACTAGTATATATGTTTTTTAAATAGCCTATAGACTATCCCATTGCTGGACAAAGGCCTCCCCTCCTCCTTTCCATTTTTCCCTATCCTCGGCGTCTTTATACCATCCTTTTTGGAAGTGGTCGATATCGTCCTTCCAATATATATATGTTATGAGGCCATAATATAACATAACATATATAAATTCCTTGGTTTGATGATTTCTTGACATTGGTATGAATGTGATAAGATTTATTGTGTAAAAGTTTATGTAAGAATTACAAATGTTGCAGATATAGTTGCATAAACATGTCACACCAAACTTTACCTTTACAGGCATATACACTGAATTCACAAGTTAATAATGTTTATACAGATTTTGAGAAGAAACAAAATAAAAAAGAGAATGTCATTAAAATCTATACAATGTCAATAATATTAAATTTACAATATGTTAATAATAATCCAATTAAAATATAAATATACAAACAGTGGAGCGTCGGTGGCGCCGTGGCTAGGACGTCGGACTCCCATGCAATGTCTGTCATGTACCAATGAGTTTTCGGTTTTTTCGAAAGACTTACGTACATTTACCGACTGCTCTAACGGTGAAGGAAAACATCGTGAGGAAACCTGCACACTGAGATGACCAGTGTGTGAAATAGGGAAGGCAATGGCAAACCGCCCCATTAAATCTCCCACGAGAGTCGTTCTATGTGATTAATTCCTTAGAATGATCACGACCCTCAGCAATGAGGAATACGACTTAGAAGAGAGAGAAGAAAGATACAAACAGTAATCACAAAATTATCGTTTATCGTCCAAAAATTCCTTGACGCTATACAAACATCTTTCCATTAGCGTTAAAAAATACGGTTTTGAAAAACTTTCAATATAATTAATTAATTTAAATTTTTTTAAAGGTTGGTTGATAGAGATCCCTATGGGATAAGCCCGCCTTTGTACATATTTTAATGTTTTTATTTTCTGTGTACAATAAAGACACTACAAACAAACAAACCTACAAGGTTTGAGTAGTTTCATTGATAATGCATTTTATCTTGTAGGTGCTTTGGTTCTTTGTCCTTTAACGTATTTGACACAGAATACGAATGTCAAGAAATCAACTTGCACTGTACAGTAGACCACAAGCTATAGTTAATAAGACCGAGGTCTACGAGACACAGGAACCGTCTCTATTTGCCAAGTTCCAGAGTAGACTTGTATAAAAAGAATTCCTTCTGTATGGCAATTTTAGTGTATAATAATCTGCCTAGTCGCCTTAAAAATGGTCCTGCTAGCCAATTTAAAACTAATATTTCCAAGTGGCTTCTAGACAAATGTTATTACTCCATAAAAGAGTATCTCAACGACACTAACAAATAGCAGAAAAGATTTGCACACCGTTGTCGGTGGAACATATGATACCTATGCTTTTTAAATCACCTGTAATGTTCACTATGTTCTGGCAAATACATTTCATTTCATTTCAACCTCTGTCAAACACCTTCGTTAAATCTCAACTTTATACATGCCCAATGATACATTTCGCCCATACCTCAATGTCTAAAGACAAGAGTCTTTAACCAGTGCGTCCTACCAGTAATGACCTACGGAGCCGAAACGTGGACACTGACGGTGCGACTGGTTCACAAATTGAAAGTCGCTCAGCGTGCTATGGAAAGAGCTATGCTCGGAGTATCTCTGCTGGATCGAATCCGAAATAAGGAGATCCGGCATAGAACAAAAGTTATCGACATAGCTCATAAGATTAGCAAGCTGAAGTGGCAGTGGGCCGGTCACGTCTGTCGCAGAACCGACAACCGCTGGGTAGACGAGTTCTGGAGACCACGTTTGGGCAAACGTAGTGTGGGACGGGCGTCCCTGCTAGATGGAGCGACGATCTGCGCAAGGTGGCTGGCAGCGACTGGATGAGAAGAGCCGAAGATCGGGCTCAATGGCGCGCCCTGGGAGAGGCCTATGTCCAGCAGTGGACTAGAATAGGCTGCTGATGAATGATACATTTCAGCTTCTCAAATTTTGACTTTTCGGGAAGTTCACCTGTGGGCGACTGTAGTGGGCAACAAGTCAGGCAGGCAGTTAAATCGACAAAGTATACCTAAGTGTGCCTTAACACAACTAAGGGTATAAGCTGTACCTTTAGTATACTTTGTCTACGGATAAATCCGAAAAGGATTTTTGTTGACGTGTTCTTTGTTTAACGCATGTGTGTTGTAATATATTTTTAACAATAAAAAAAAAATATATCTTATTTAACACATACGAATGTAGTCACTGAGGGTGGAAAATCAGCGCTGTGGCTTGCCTCAGCATTATGCTGAGCTGGTGTACCCTTTTTGCCACTGTACCGCACCGGATGTTCTGTGTTTCATGTGTTAATCTTTGTATACTTCTGTATTGTGTTCTATATTCTGGTGTTTACAGCATTAAATAAACGTTATCAATTTCTTCATCTTCAATTCATAACAAAAAGGATTGCGACAGGAATGTCTTGCACTATACATAGTTCAGGTACAGTAACCACAAGCTATAGTATATCATCTGTCGAAAACCTTCGTTAAATCTCAACTTTATACCTGCCCAATGATACATTTCAGATTCTCAAATTTTGACGTTTTGGGTAAGTTCACCTGTGGGCGACTGTACCATGACAAATTCCATCTTGTAGGTACATATTCCAGTAGGTACAGTGGCTTCATCAGTCTGCGTTCCACTTCCAGAGTTTAATAAGCTCGCACGCTAATTCATATGCACTCAATAAGATCGTTGCACCCCGGTTACGTCACCGCAATGCAGTTCTGTTTCTGCCACAAAATAAATAAGTATTTAACAGAAAAGAAACTCCCTATAAACTCCAATTCAGGCGCCAGGCACTCGCACACTCGGCCCAGCCCCAGTATCCTTACTCGAGTTAGGCGGAGGGCGGCGCGTGTTTAAACTTACATGAATGCGGGCCATCCCGCTCCAGGACACTAGGACACAGGACCCTAGACATTGTTGCTCTCTATAGTTATAAGTTGGAAAGTATAAGTATAGTTATAAGTCCGCTTCTGGCGCTTACACGCGCTATCGGCATATTCAAGGCCGCTGTCTCCCCGACCCCTCCCTCCCCAGCGACGTCCTAAGCCGAGGTCCGTACCCACCTGGGTGCCCTTAGGCAGTCGCTTCTAATAGTAGTTTTAAGTCCTCCTCCAGGCTGGAGCGCACTTAGCGCTCGCCCCAAAAACCCCGGTGAAGCTGTAAAGGTCATTAGAACCAACAGCAATTGTCAGTACGAAAAAAAATAATTGAAAACCAGCGTCGGTAGAGGTATTGGTATCTGTACATCTAGCAACACTCAGCTGAACTTGGCCCTTTTAATAGATTATATGTTTACTACATTAAGCCATATCATTTTAAAAATGTATTTGCATGGTGTAGTATTTTAAGCCAAAAATGGTCTATTAATAAAGGATTTTCTATTTCTACTAGTTAGGAGCTTCTCTTCTGTTACTTATGTGCTTTGTGGTTCTATATCGCATTCGTGACACAATCGCAGGCGCCGGGTGAGCGACGACGCACCTTATTTGGTCGAATGTATGTGGCATATAACGTACTTTAGGACTTACACGGTTACCCGCATAAAAGCCGATTTGCATTAGTTAAAAACGAATTATGTTCGATTATTGTTTTTAGAAATATCGATTAATCGAATATTTGCATACATTTTTCCGATTAATCGATTAGTAGGTATTAAACGAAAAATCGACCGATTATAAGTAAAAGTGCCTAGATGCGGGATGTAAAAGCCGAGTTACATTAGTTAAAGCGAGTTATGTTCGATTATTGTTTTTAGTAATATCGATTAATCGAATATATGCATACATTTTTCCGATTAATCGATTAGTATTAAACGAAAAATCGACCGGTTATAAGTAAAAGTCTCTAGATGCGGGATGTAAAATACCGATTTACATTAGTTAAAGCGAGTTATGTTCGATTATTGTTTTTAGTAATATCGATTAATCGAATATATGCATACATTTTTTCGATTAATCGATTAGTAAAAAACGAAAAATCGACCGCTTATAAGTAAAAGTGTCTAGATGCGGGATGTAAAAGCCGAGTTACATTAGTTAAAGCGAGTTATGTTCGCTTATTGTTTTTATGAAATATCGATTATTCGAATATTTTCATACATTTTTTCGATTAGTAAAAAACGAAAATATGTAATTAAAACGCTTATATGTAAAAAAGTGTCTAGATACACACAGGCCAACAAAAATCATCAAATTTAGATGCGGTTTTTGAATTGAAATTAATTGACCCGTGTTCCAAGTACTTCTAAGTAATACCATTTTCTTAGTCCTTCCCAACCCCCGAACTTAATTTATTTTATTCTTTTTTTTCGGAAAACTTACAGATAATATAGAAAATTGAAGTGAATATAATATAACAAATACCATTTACAAGTTTTCGCCTAGAGAACGTTTATAAATAAATTTTTATAGGTCTTATAGATATATAAATAGGTTGAGGAAAAACCGAAGATAGTTAGATCGAAATCGAAACGAAATAAATAAATAACAGTAAGTAAGGTTGTGCAGGCTGAAGTGGCAGTGGGCCGGTCACATCATGGTCTTGAACTTAATATAGGTAAATGTACAATAATGTCATATACGCGCGCAGTCCACCCAGTTTATGGCGACTACAGGATTTCCGGTGAAGAGCTAAACCGAGTGACCACTGTGCGAGATCTGGGTACATGGTTCGATCCGCACTTGTCGTTTAATTATCACATCATTGACACATGTAACACCGCGCGGAGGGCCATGGGCTTCATCATGAGGCAGTCTAGGTGTTTTGCGGGTCGGGGTGCAGCCACCGTTTTGTATAATGCCTTTGTCAGAAGTAGGCTGGAGACCAACGCGATTGTGTGGGCCCCTCGTGATGATCGGTATGTCCTTATGGTGGAAAAGATTCAGAAATCGTTTGTTCGATTCCTTTACAAAAAACTATATGGCTATTACCCATACATGTACCCCACCTTGTTCATACTCGGCATGGTCGACTACAGATCGCTCGAGGTTAGAAGGAATCTCTCCCTTTTTAGGTACTTCCTAAGACTAACCAGGGGTGAAATAAGTAACCCATTCTTACTGGCTTACGTGTCGCTGTCCCTACCCCCTGTTCCTCAGTACAGCCTGCGCCCGCGCGCCCCGCGCGCCCTGCTAGCGGCGCCGCGCGCGCGCACCGCGGCGCTCGCCACCGCCCCGCTGCACCGCGCCCTGTCCCTCACCAACGCGGTGCTGTCCTGGAACAGCTCCTTGGACCTATTCGCGGACCCCGAGTTGAGACTTCTGGCCTCGGCCGCACGGTATTTTGAAATGACCGCTCCTCCTACTTCAGTACCAATATAGAATAGAATGCTATGTACCTATAATATAACTTGACATGTAACACACGATTGGTAAAACTGTTAGTGATGTTATGAAATATGTAAATAAACAATAAACAATAAACATCTGTCGCAGAACCGACAACCGCTGGGGTAGACGAGTTCTGGAGTGGAGACCGCGTAGTGTGGGATGTCACCCTGCTAGATGGAACGACGATCTGCGCAAGGTGGCTGGGAGCGACTGGATGAGAAGAGCCGAAGATCGGGCTCAATGGCGCGCCCTGGGAGAGGCCTATGTCCAGCAGTGGACTAGAGTAGGCTGCTGCTGATGATGATGATAATGATGAAGTAAGGTAGCTAAGAAAATTCAGTGAGAACGTACATACCCACTTAAAATGATAATCTTGAATACTGAGGAGATAGAGTAATAAAAAAATTAATGAGTGTCAACCAATAATTTCTACTTGGTAACGATGTATAGAAAATCACTGTATGGGATAATGCAACTGAAGTTTATAGAGTACTAGTGCAAAATAGAATTATGACAGTCATATCAAAATACATATACAACTCGTTATTACAGATACATAATGAAAGAACAAACTTGAGAAGGATAAAAGATATGCATAATTATTATACGAGAAACAGAGATAAATTAGTTGTGCCCAAAACGAGAATAGTAAAAACTGGTAAGCAAGGGATCTCTATAAAAATACCTTTGTATAATAAACTACCCTTAGAATTAACGGACCTCCCTTCCTCTGACTTTAAACGAATTACAAAAAGATTTTTTGAAAATAATGCATTTTACAATATAAACGATACATCAGATTAAAAAAAATTGTAAAAGTAAAACTTAATAGATGGCTACGCTCTTTAGATTACGACAAAACTGAGGCTCTAATCATATAACATAAAATTTTACACACTAAACTCATTACGTTCTTCAGATTATTAACACTTAACTTCCCACACTCACACACCCACCCACCCTACACTACAGATGCACACTTACATCACTACACACTCCCACACAACCTAACACACCCCCACCCACAGTCACTCTTACCATTATCTTTACTAAATTCCTTTATGATTAAATTTTCCGAATTCCTTTTAGGTTAAGAATATAATTTGTAATTTGCTTGCACAGAAAGAAAAAATCCCGACTTCCAAGATACAGGTTTTCGACCTAGTTTGTAGTCGGAGGTCCTTTTTTTTGTGTGCCCTGTAATAAGTAAATAAACTTTTAATTTTTTTTTCATCAGTGTGCCGAAAACAATGTTCGACCCTTATACAGGGTGGGCCAAGAATTCGTTAACATTTAAACCTAACACCCCGCGCTAATACAAGCCGCGCGGGGAGCGGGGAGGGGCGTTACCACTAGCTCGCTTCTCGGAAATTTAGTCGCAATGTATCGCTTCACGGGGCCGCAGCGCGCTTATTGTGTGAAACAATTTTATTTAAACAACAGTTCGCTCATTACAGTGAGACGCTTATTTCGCGTTGAATACGACTTACACGATTTAAATCAGTGTCCGAGTGCTCCATTAATAAAGAAATGGGTTAAGAAGTTCGAAGAGACGGGATCTACACTAAACGTGAAGCAAACCGGCGGCCCACGGACTTCTCGGAGCGAAGAGAACGTGCAGCGAGTTTCCGCATCAGTTCGACGTGATCCAAATTTATCGACGCGCAAACGTTCGGCTGAATTAGGACTATCCCGAACATCATTGCGCCGTATTTTGAAATTAGACATGAAATTACATCCATATAAGATCCAGTTAGTGCAGGAATTAAAACCTAATGATTTAAATTTGCGCAAGTCGTATGCCGAAACAATGTTAGATCGATTCAATAATTTTGATAACCTCTTATTTTCCGACGAAGCCCATTTCCACCTCAACGGACACGTAAACAAACAGAATTGCAGGTATTGGAGCAGCGAAAATCCCAAATCTAAACACGCGAGGCCACTTCATTCTCCCAAGGTAACGGTATGGGCTGCAATTTCAGCAAAAGGAATTATTGGGCCCTACTTTTTCGAAGATTCTCGCGGCCGTTCGGTTACTGTGAATTCTGCTGAGTATGTGAAAATGTTACGGGAGTTCCTGGCACCGAAGCTACTGGAATTTGCTGGCTACAACCGTAACACATGGTTTCAGCAAGATGGAGCCACTTGTCACACATCCAACGAGTCCCTGCCGGTAGTAAAAGAAATGTTTCCGGAAAAGCTGATTTCCAGACGAGGCGACATCCCATGGCCACCCAGGAGTCCAGATTTAACGCCAGCAGACTTCTTTTTATGGGGTTATTTGAAGAGTCGTGTTTACACCCATAAACCAAAAACACTACGTGAACTAAAGGAAAAAATTAGTGAAGAAATGTCAGCGATCTCGCGGTCTCTTTGTCGACGAGTATTCGAAAATTTCGGTGTTCGCTTAGAAGAGTGCAAAAATCGAAACGGTGGTCATTTAGATGATGTTATTTTTAAAAAATAAATTCCAAATAACTAACTTTCTTGTAAATAAACAATTTTAAAAATATGTCAAATGGTTTTCTTTATATGATTTTTTCAATTGTTAACTAATTCATGGCCCACCCTGTATAATGTAATGACGATATCAAAGGATTGAATTATTTTAGGATGTACATCATTTTTATAATTAATCAATAGGATAATTTAGATAATATATCAAAGCTTAAGAATTTTTTGTATAACGTGACGGTCTAAACGTAACGTGTTTTGTTACATGTGTTAGGTTCAGATAATTTTAAAATTAATTAATAATGATATTTTTGTAGATGATGATTTATTAAGAAGGATTATAACGAATTTCAGTTAATTTTTCATTCTCCGGTTCGACGGAAATGGTTGTTAAAATCTATAATTAAAGCTACGGCGACAAGATAATTAGTAAGTACGAGTACGTGCATTTCACAAATAATATATTAAATTAATATTATGTCACTAATTATTGATTTTATTTATAAGGGAAATCTACAGCTATTAACAATTATAAAATTACATATGTATTAAACTTAAAGAAGGCCAATTACAGATTTCCTCGTTTATATATGACTTGTGTAGATACCTTCAGAACGCGGTTAACTTTAAGACTAATCATGTAGAATTAACATGAATATGTCATACATATTTACCACGAGTGTTACTAGTAATTTTGATTGATTCAACAAATTGTTTTAAAAGTTTCAATTATAAAAGTTCTTCAACGGATTTGACGAACGAAAGGAAACGAAGTGTGATACGCTGGAGGGCGAAGCCCGATAGAACGGTGGGGTTTTTTTGCTGGCTTGGTTGGTTTAAATGCTCTCGATAAGGCAGTCTGTTGGAGATCGTTGTAGCCTACATAATAAAATAAAGTGTTCCCAGTCTGAATTATAACCGTTTTATTATATACATGGAATAAACGATTTGAACTTTGAACTAAGGAAATCTAGACAATCTAAATTCCAACATAGTACATAGTACGCGGCGTACCAAGCAAGCATATTCTTATCATAACATAATTCATGACAAGAAGGGAAGACGGCGGATATTAAGTGGATGGCGTCTACGACTGAAGGAACCCTATAATGAGATTTTGTAATAATTCCTTGACATTCCTAATAATGTATCAAATAGGTTAAAACGACAAAGTATGGATACAGCCTGATGTGTTGTCCACTGAGCATCGGTGGCCTAGTGGCTAGGACGCCGGACTCCCATGCGGGAGGTCCGGGTTCGAAACCATGCAATGCCATGTACCAATGAGTTTTACGGATTTTTTCGAAGACTTATGTACATTTACCGACTGCTCTAACGGTGAAGGTAATATCGTGAGGAAACCTGCATGTCTGAGGAAATTAAAAGTTTTCGAAGGCGTGTGAAATCCACCAATGAGCACTGGGCCCGCTCGGTAGACCTTATACAAGAGGAGGCCTGTGTTCCAACAGTGGGGATATTAATTATATTATAACAATTACGTAAGGGCAAAAAAAAAATTTTTACTTATTAAATTTTCAAGAACGATAAAATTGTTTGTTTGAAAATTCTACAAATGAATGAATTATTGCTATTCTAATACTGAAATAAGAAGTATGAATGAAATTAAGGCGCAAAACAACGGGGTTTATTTTTCTTTAGTATGGAAAATTTTCATACAAGTGACGGGGTTATTTCTTCGTGTAAAGTGGTACAAATGACCAGCACATTTCCCCTTCCAAATATTTGCTACTAATAAATAAAAACAAGAAAACATAAAAACTAACACCAGAATATATTTATAATCTCCTCGTACGACAAGCTAAAAGATTATAATCAGTCCGCCCGCCCGCCCTATGCGCGTAGAACTCGAGTGAGCAAGAGTGCCGTGTTTTGTTTGCGCATACGCATACGGTTGACGACGTCCTCGAGAAGGCTGTCTATAGCGCTAGTGGTGATACCATAATCAGGCCTTAGGCCTGGACTACACGCGTCCTGTTCCAGCCCCGGTTCGTTTCGCTGCAACCATCACATGCGTCCCGCCCTCCCCTCACTTCAAGTCAGTGCTTCGTGAACCGAGCCGGGGATTAAACCGGACGTGTGTAATCTAGGCCTAAAGTCATTATAAATCAATGGGTGACACTGAGACACGTGTTTTGGAACGATCATCTTAATTTTGAGACCAATCAAGAGGACAATATTCGCTGTTCGTTTTCTAAGCCTCGATTCTACTATACAATGTACCTATATCCCACTTCATCTACTCAGTGGCTACCGTTGCCGTTGCCCGTGTCGTTGTGCCAATGTCATGAAGGAACGAACGCTCGGCAGGGGAAAATACTATTTTGCCTTTCATAGAGAGAGTCCAAAGAAAGACCCTTAGAATAATGAGCTATAAGTATGGTTTCGGCCGTCAGCTGTCGTCGTATGATGATAGACTGGCAAAATTTAAAGTCACCCCGCTTCATCTTAGGCGCAAACACCAAGACCTAATAATCCTACATAAAATTCTTCATTCCACCATAGATTCACCTTCCTTACTGTCCTGTCTAAACTTCAACACAAACTTTAAACTTCGCAATCCTAAAACATTTGTATTAAATGTTTTTAAAAACAACACATCGTTCTATAACCCTATTGTGCGAATGTGTAGATTGTTTAACGAAATCTCTTCAAACAGCAACAATAAGCCATCGATAGACTTATTTGATCCTAGGACATTAGTTTTTAAAAGACGGGTTGAGGATGTCCTCAAGTGAGCTATCCACGCACCTACTTTATAGTCTTTACTTTATTATTTTTATTTTTCAAATAGGCATAAGTTTTTTTAATCATTACATTCAATAGTATTTTTCCCAACTCAATATTGTACAACAATCAATTTTCTACTTCCTAACCATGCTGTGTTTACACGTTAAGGGTTACGACCTAGCTCATAACTTTATATTGATTTTTCTGTAATTTCTATGGTTGTAATCTGTTGTGTTTACCTAATAAATAAATTAAAATTAAATTAAATTAAATTCAAGCCTGTGTTTTTATTTTTTCTTATAACTAAACCCATGTTGATGAAAAGAACTTTGCTCTCACCTTCACCTCCTTCCCTTCAGTGCCGCTTCACTCCGCCCGCCCATGCGCGCACGCCGGCGCGGCGTACGCAAAGTGTCACCGTGTTGTGTCTGCGCCCGCGCATACATTTCGCGACGTGAACGCCCTCCGCCAAGGCTGTCTAGCGCTAGGGGTGACACTAAGTCGTCGAACACGTGGGAAGTGCAATGATTGCAAAAGTACATTGGCCTGACTTAGATTGGGGTCAACGTCTAACAAATAAATGCATTAGTTTGAAATCTGCTTTAAATTAGTGTTAGTTCGGGTGTCATGCTCCGCAATACATTGATTTGCAATAAAACTTAACAAATCATTTTAACTTTGCTACCGATAACCAAATTGATTGCCTATTCGTAACTTTGACTACCGTTCAAATGTCTTTAAAATTGCCCTTTCGTAAGCAATATCTTACCCACGTCTCTTCTATATTGGAAACGAATGAAACAAAGATATTCCTCCGACGGGAGTTGAACTCTCACTTCCAGAACCGCAGCCTGTCACAGTAACAGTTTCGCCACGGAGGCCCTAGCACCGACGACCGAACATCCGATCAACTTGATTCCTCATTGTAGCACTCTCTATCTATTTTTTACTGCCAGTCCCGCCGGAGGAATAACTTTGGTTCTAAAATTTGAAATAATATCTACAATATTTGAATTAAAATTTCAAATATGAAAGTTATATCTGACCAGAAATATAAAAACCGTCGCCATTTAGTTTAATATAACCTATGCTTAAGTTCCTGCTCGTGTATGGACTGTGAATACTTTGTCATCTTACCGCACAAACGTATTCTTATATTACGGAATTAAATGGAATTATATATTTTTCATAGCGAACTCCATACACAAAAGTAAAGTAAAGTAAAATACACTTTACTGCACAAATATGAAACAACAAACATGAAATAGAAAAGGAAATAGTGAAGAACCATTTAGGCGGCCTTATCGCTAAGATCTCTTCCAGGCAACCTTCGGGCAGAGGAAATGATATCAAGAAAGAGGCAGTAGGTGTGCAAAGTTATATAAAAGAATATAAAAGATAAAAGTACCGATGTCAGGGTTGACAGGGTTTTTATTTAGGTACCTGGGTTTAAGATAATTGCTGCATATGTATAGGGGCAGATGGACGTATTATAACCACGACCATCCCCTATCAATTCTATAAGTGGCAACCCTGCCCGCACCGATCGAAGTCTACAAATGACAGTAGGTGTTTTCTTATCTATATTCCGTGTTTTTCGTCATCGGTGCTATTTCCGACTTGTTGTTTTGGATCCGAGACTACTCTAGACTAATGACTTCGTCTCTACCGGACTAGTATTAATATTAGTTTATTTTTCCGTTCAGCTTGCGACCATCTATTTTAACTACGACACCGGCGCGTAATCGCATCTGTATTTAATTTTTGGTAACTATACTGTAGTTACCTTTGTTCGACGTTTCCACCGAGTTAAATTAAATGAATACAAATAATGTAAGTTTAAAGTCTCATATTGCGACCATCTTTTTCTAAAGGTCTATCGCCAAATGTAGTGTTCTGAAGTCCAAGAGTACAAATGTAGTGTTCTGAAGTCCAAGAGTACAAATGTAGTGTTCTGAAGTCCAAGAGTACAATTGTAGTGTTCTGAAGTCCAAGAGTACAAATGTAGTGTTCTGAAGTCCAAGAGTACAATTGTAGTGTTCTGAAGTCCAAGAGTACAATTGTAGTGTTCTGAAGTCCAAGAGTACAATTGTAGTGTTCTGAAGTCCAGGAGGACAAATGTAGTGTTCTGAAGTCCAAGAGTACAAATGTAGTGTTCTGAAGTCCAAGAGTACAATTGTAGTGTTCTGAAGTCCAAGAGTACAATTCCTTTATATTTGTATATTTATTAATTTTCAACCATTTGGAACATATTAGAGCACTGCGGTTGCGTCAACATAATATGATACGCATTACACAAGCGTTAAATTGAAATTTTTGCTTGGCTTAGCTTGTTAAGCGAATAATAGGTCATTACATCCAGTAACATCATAATAAGACGAAAAATAATAATTATTAATAACATAATTATAACTTATAGCTGCTGTAAATGGGCATTGTAGAATGGAAATTGTTTTATAATGTTTTTCGTTCTTTTTCAATTAAGTAACGAATAACTTTTCGTATTAACATCAAATCGCATTCTGATAAAACACATTACGAGCGAACCGATCAATCGTTGACTTTACCGAAATGACTAGTGAGTGCACTAGTTCGTTCGTATTCGAGTGGCATACAAAAAACGTTAAGTTGCTGGAATTTTGTTCATATTGAGATTAAGTTGTAGTAGTAGAATCGGGTCCCATATCCTTTCTAAACTCTTGTATTCCTTGGCCTTATCATACCTTAGTATTAGGGATATGATTTATTCTGTGATTAGGGTGAGATTGAGATCAAACGCTGTGCCTTTTAAAAAGTAAAAGGCGATGTATGTCTGTCCCTTATAGTTATAGGCTCGGTATCCTTTACGTCTCAGTGTGGCCAGCCCACAAGACAACAACATCAGTTATTCTAAAAGAAGAAGCCTCCAATCACGACACTATAGTGGAAATAGCAACACCAAACGATCGACAACAGTCTGGTTCTATTTTTATTTTATCGATTAGCACGGGAGCTGGTTCTCGTAAGGTATGTCACACGCGTACACAATTCATACTACCTTAACGCGTGGACTACACGCGTCCAGTTGCAGACCTGGTTCCGTTCACTGCGTCCAATTACGAAGCACTGACTTCAAGTCGGGAGATGGCGGTACGCATGTAATAGGTTGCAGCGAACCGAACCGGAGCTGGAGCCGGACGTATGTAGTCCGTTCTTTAGGCTGCGTAGGTACTAAAATTAATAGGAAACAACTAGCTACACTATGATTAAAAAATAGTTTCGATTTTAATTACCTATACTCAACTGTAGCGCTAGGGCAGTTACAGTTTCCAGTTTAAAAGAAAGAGTCGTGAAAAATATTTCTGCAAAGAATTTCGTTTATTTTAAGTAGGTACAAAAAATTATGTCCACCACTCGATCTCGCCACAGCGCGATTAATTCGCGACTGAGAGGTTGTCGCGCGAGTAAGGTTCGCGCGATGACTATTTCGCTATAATCGCGCAAACACATCGCGCGACTGTCAATTAGGACTCTTATTTGACAGCAGGAGATCGATTCCAATAAATACAACTTAACTAAATAGAATTTAAACTGCATCGTTATGACGTGTTTCGTATGCCACTATCCACTAACGATCCAATTTCAGTTAAGTTCCGATCGAGTCAACGAACGATCGAACAGTAACGTATTTTTGCATTCTAATAAAACGTTTAGTTTATACTGAATCGCAGTTGAACGGTAACAAAACGCTTCAACTGTCAAATATAACGATCGAACATAAGTTCCTCCCGAGGTACTTTTGCCCGATCGATAATAAATCGAAAGGTGGCAGTGGTAGAGTAATGCGTCAGAAGAATGCGATTTCGTGTCCAAATAGAATTGGAACGAAAACTAAATTGAAATTGGATAGAAATAGAACTACAAACGTTGTAATTTAGGGGCCACTGTATCTCTCTTCTCTTTTTCTCTTCATTTTCATGATCCCATTACTTTAAACTATGCTAAACGTTGGACTCCGCACAGGCTGTTGCCTAGGGGAGTATGTTTGATCGCGCGTTCGTACGAACAAAAGTCGCGCGAATCGTACAATCGCGTTCTATTAGGACGCCCCGTTAGTTCGTCTGATTCGATGTGAGATCGCCAAGCCCGCGTGTGCGTGGGAAAATATCGCGCGTTTGTATTGAGCGTACGTTCTGTATCTTCATATTCTGCTCCAACTCCCGGGTCACTGTTATTTCGCACACCGCTCACGCACCGTCTAAAATTGGACATTGGATTACACGGCCTTACGAAATGGCGTGGGAAATAGGTATCCAGCGAAGTGGTCAGCCACCAGTCACCGTCCGGTTCCCCAGACATATCTCAGAGAAAGTTCTGAGAAATGTTCCGCCAGTTTGAAGGACAATTCGAATTTCCCCGGGCGTTCAAGGGCAGCTGAATCACTTTCGGTTTCAATTAAATAGACGAAGGGGCTTAATTGTTAACCTCTAAATGGAAACGAATTTATTTTTCAATTTACAGAAGAGCAAGCGTCTTAAGTATTTTAAAAGATTCGGTGATGAAAAATGAAAATGAAATAGTTTATTTACAGGGCACACAAAAAAAAGGACCTCCGACTTACAAACTAGGTCGAAAACCTGTATCTTGTAAGTCGGGATTCCGTCGCACTTTCTGTGCAAGCAAATTACAAATTATATTCTTAACCTAAAAGGATTTTGGAAAATTTAATCATAAAGGAATTTAGTAAAGATAATGGTAAGAGTGAGTATGGGTGGGGGTGTGTTAGGTTGTGTGGGAGTGTGTAATGATGTGAGTGTGCATCTGTAGTGTAGGGTGAGTGGGTGTGTGAGTGTGGGAAGTTAAGTGTTAATAATCTGAAGAACGTAATGAGTTTAGTGTGTAAAATTTTATGTGATATGATTAGAGCCTCAGTTTTGTCGTAATCTAAAGAGAGTAGCCATCTATTAAGTTTTACTTTACAATTATTTTTATTTAGTGGATAGATATCAAGGTGTTCGTTTATTTTATTGTACAACCTGGCACTTAATGATTGTAGATGATTGTGATGAATGTTTCTTGCGCAGCTTTTTTTATACATCTATATCAGGTTAGTACTTTCTGAAGCGGTGGTAACGTGGAACAACGTTATAAATCAAATATGTGAATTACCATCAGTAAAATATTGTTTTTAGGGTTCCGTTACGGAAAAACAGAACAATTCTAGTAAGACTTCGGTGTCCGTCCTTCCGTTTGTATGTCACGGCTGTTTTTCTAATTCCAAGTGCCAGGTATATCTCTTTGAACGGTACTATCGAGGAACTTTAAAATCAGCTAGAATATTTTTTTATTGACTACTAAACCCGCATTTGACATCGATCTCGCCTGATGGTCATATATTGGTCATATTATCCTCTATTTGAACAACTAAATACTTTTCGAATTCAACATTTTGGTCCTGAAAAACTAGAACTTGATACATCGGTAATAGTTTGTAAAATGTGAGCAAATAAAAGGAATTTTTTTTCTGTTCAATACTTACAAGTAGTCCTTAAAGTCCAGTTTCATAGATATGGCAAAGCCCAACTCTTACTTGGCCGGTTTTTTATTTTGTTGACGGTATCATTCATTCATGAAGCCTTTCATATTCCATACGTAGCCCCATACATTTTTCCTCTATATAAAGTAGTACTAGGTACCTATTTACAGGTTAAAATACAGGAAGGAAATGTTATAACGTTCTCAGAACTAGACCTAGGGCCCACGCTTAGAATAAAAACCTAGGAACTTCCGTTTTTCAAACAATAGACGATCGTGGTATGAATGAACAAGTAAATATCCGATTGTAATGTGATGTATTTGATTACAAAGTAGGTGCCTTATTTGGCGCGTCCAGAGCACCTTCAAAATACTAAAAGAAAATTTTGAACCACTTTTTGAGGTTACTTTGAACGCTTTAGACTTAGTAAAGTAAACACATCATTTATGGGTCACTGTGTACGATTTTATAATAAGATACCTGATATTGTAATAAATATGACAGGGAAAACATTTAAGACCCACATAAGACGGACCTTATGTAAAAAGGGTTATTATATAATAAATGACTACTTAAATGATAAAGAGGCTTGGTCCTAAATCCAGCTCCAGCTCTGCACATTGTGTATATGATTGATCTTTTGAAACAAGATATATTTATTTCAATAGAAGTGCTGCTGAAAATTTCTTTCCTTTCAGCTACAGCACCTTACGAAGCGGCGGTAGAGTAAAAATGTACTATAAGGTACTTACTCACAATAAAAAACATTTTGATTTGATTTGATTTGACTAAGTATGGTAAGGGGAAGAAACTATGGGTACACTTATGGGCTTTGTCAAATTAAAAATCAAACTTCAACTGGTAATTTGTTCCAAAGCTGTGTGCATACCGTGACCCAATACGTGAAAACAAATAAATATCCTCTTAGGTCAAACGCATATACCTTCTCCGTTCCATCGTGGGTAATGAAAAAAAAAAATTATTTATTTTTGCTATAATAAAATACATAGAAAATTACAAATATAGGTACATAAAATTAGAATTAACGTTTAAGCTGCAGCAAACAAGGCAATTAATGAATATGACTAGATAATATTGTAAGTGAGTATGTATGTACCCTTCAAACCAACAACAAGCCATCGTTAGACTTATTCGATCCTAGGCCATTAGTTTTTAAAAGACGGGTTGAGGATGTCCTCAAGTGAGCTATCCGCGCACCTACTTTGTCTTTACTTTATTATTTTTATTTTTCAATAGGTATAGGTTTTTTAGTCATTACATTCAATAGTGTTTTTTAATAACTCAATTTTGTACAACAATCAATTTTCTACTTCCTAACCATGCCGTGTTTACACGTTAAGGGTTACGACCTAGCTCATAACTTTATATTGATTTTTCTGTAATTTCTCTGGTTGTAATCTGTTGTGTTTACATAATAAAGAAATTAAATTAAACCGAAGCACAGCAACATTGCCGTGTTTCGGTTTGAACATACATATGTATGTAGGTATGTTTTGCGGCAGAAATATGTAAAAGGGTGGTAAAAGCCACCCCAAGCGACTGCACAGAGTCATACAACCTTCAATAATGTTCTTGTTTCCCCTAATTGGAATATCAGAGTATCTTGGTGGAACATCTAGAATATTTGAGGCATCGTTTCAAATATTTTATTGGAAATGTCTTCATAATTATCAAATACCTTGTCTTAGAACTTAGAACAAAAACAATACCTGTGACGTCCTACAGCTATCAAACATTTTCGTATGCCACTAGTCACTCACGAACCGTTCGATTAACGTTACAATTCGGTCAAGTCAAAGATCGATCGGTCCACTCATATTGTGTTAGCAGAATACTATGTAGTTAAAGTTGGATCGATACGTAAACAGAATCGCTACTTAATTGAAACGACGAACGTTGTAAAATAAAACAGTGGAATTGGACTCCAGGCTGATGTGCAAACAAAAGGATTGTATGCACATCCTTACGGCATCAGCCTAAAGAGTGTCGGTGACTCCCATGCGGGAGGTCCAGGTTCGAAACCGTGCAGTGCCATGTACCAATGAGTTTTTCGTATTTTTCAAAGACTTACGTACATTTACCGACCGCTCTAACGGTGAAGGAAAACATCGTGAGGAAACCTGCACACTGGTATGACCAGTGTCTAAATGGGGTAGGCACAAAAGATCCTCGAGGGTCGAAGTGACGCTGGGTTATTCCCGGCCCCCTATCATAAGATAAAATAAGTAGATTATTGATAGTTTGTGTTTTAACAGCGCCCAGACAAACCAGCGCGCGAAGATTTATAAATACTGCAACTTTGTATGTACACAACAATAACAAATAAATAAATAAATAATAATGCACATCCTTACGGCCTCAGCTGCGTGACGCGGACGCAAGCGGCAAGTGAATATCCACAGCTCGTTATGAAGTTAAAACGTCAGCGAAAGAACACGATAACCAGCAATGTACGTCGATATCGCACCCCCCTTACGAACAAACAAGTCTAAGATATAGGTATAGTTCAAAAACAACCCTACCCCAACAAATAGGGCTTACGTAAGGCCTGTGTAGATAGATACGGAAACATTGGACAATATGGCGGTCTCCCGACCCAAGGTACCGTGGTACCTGCCTCGTGGGGAGAGGTTATGTTAGAGAAGAGGGCGGGTAGAGTTAGCGCATTCGATTAAACAGCAGGAGATTATTATGACAGTTCATGTAGTTTTCACCAATCGTTCGGAACGAATAGAATCGAAGCGCGACTGAAGTCTAATATCTGGACCTCAGAAGCATAATACTGTAAATGCCTTTCTACCATTTTCGGTTTCTTAGGTATTGTGACAAATTATAACCTGAACTTTCTTTAATAAATAATTTTAAAACTTTAAGAATTCGTTTATCAATTTTATACTTACCTAATCAATGTTCACACATGACCAATTTTTATACAGAATTGTCTCATTCGTAAAATTGGTTATGGCTTACAGTTTAATGCTTCTGAGGTTCAGAGATGTGAATTTTGACTGTTGAATCCAACAGATCTGAGGTATTTTTAGCATATGCTTACGCTTATAATGTCAATAAAACTCGGTTGGAGCGGTAGAGATAACGGTTTTCAGAAAAAATACTACAAAGTTTGAAATTTTCAAACGATTTGCAAAAATTGTCTACAGCAGTTTACTACTAACTCTTGACTTTACAAAAAGCAAAATGTTGACGTTAATTTTGGTACTTTTTGATAAACCCACGAAATTTACTCGTATTGGCGAGAGAACATCATTATAATTTAGGAGAATGCTGCGGCAAAAATTTTGGTTACGACTCGTGATCCCACTAATTTGACCCACTAGTGGTATAGTATCTCGGTATAATGGGCTCGTGGTCCCACTGTTACTGGTAGTTCCACTATGCAATGGGACCACGAATCTACATGTTTAGGCTAGTGGGACTACGAGTAATGGTGAGACCATGAGTCACCTCAAAATTTTAAGTGATGCGATAAATAATATAACATAAAAAAATAAAAAATACAAATCTAGGTTGGTGCGCAACCTTTGCCCTATTTTTGTATCAAATTATACAAGTAAGTAACTAGGTACCTATTGTTCATAAGATCCGCTTCCGCCTGTAACTCTCACAACCCCTAGACCAGCGTTATGACGTCATTATACAACGCAATACCCATTTCCCCAAAATCGCACATAAAACAAAGAGCGGCCTGTGGCTAAAACGGCGCAACGCAGTAAAATTGAAATAAAAGGCTAGGGTGAGGGCACGACGGCACAACGTAAGTAAACGTAATGTACATACGATTTGCATTTACGACGTGCGCCGCGCCCCGGGGCGGCGCACGCTACACCGGCCTCCAGGAGTCGTTATAAGATATATTGTACTCTGCCAGATGTCCCCACTTGGAGTAAAGGCTGGTTTACACTTGGTCATGTGTTTAGCGAAGTGGGTTAGTACAGCGAGTTAGGACAGTGGTTTAAACCAGTGGACAGTAGCGAGTAAACTTGGTTTGCAAACTGGCTTGCCAGTGGATCCAAATATTGTTTGACTGGCTGTAGTGGCTGGAGCGTCGGTGGTTTAGTGGCTTGGACGCCGGATTCCCATGCGGAAGGTCCGGGTTCGAAAAAAATGCAATGCCATGTAGGTACCAATGAGTTTTTCCGATTTTTTCGAATACTCGTGTAGCGGTGTAGAACGCGCTATTGAAATTTTCTTGGGACTTCGCATATGTAATATACGAGTTCCAAACATCCATAGATGCACCAGGACATCTAGTCACCAGACACAACACCCCGCCTGGTGGAAGATCTTCCCTTTTCCCTTTCATACAACTGACATTACGTCATCCCATGTCACAAATACTCACATAGCGCGTTTCTACACTTGTATATTAAGACTCGTACTTAAGTCAGTAACGAATTAGTTTGTATATTGTTATACTCTTCGTGATGCGTGTCTTTACTCTGATAATATGGCTGGTTTTATTTGGTCAAGTGTTTATCGAAGTGGATAAGGACAGTGGCGAGTAGAATGGCAATCAGCCTATTAATGGCCCCATGTCCCCACTGTTGGGGCAACAGGCCTCCTCTTGCACACAAGGGGGTACGGGCCATGATCCACCGAGCGGGGCCCCAGTGCTGATTGGTGAATTTCAAACTTTTAATTTCCTCAGACAAGCAGGTTTCCTCACGATGTTTTCCTTCACCGTAAGAGCAGTCGGAAAATGTACGTAAGTCTTTAAAAAATACGTAACACTTATTGGTACATGACACTGCACGGTTGCGAACCACTGTGTCACCGACGCTCTTCTTCGGAAGTAAGTATATAGTTTGGTTTGGTTAATAAATAAATAATAATATATTTTTTCAGTGATACCCACTATCAAAACTCTACAAAAAAATAGTCAAATAAGTAGCAATATTCCTAGTAGGTGCCCGGCTCTACTCAAATAAAAAACTACACAAAAACTTGAAAAATCTAAAACAATAATTTTCCACACAAAAAAGCGACCTTGACCGGTCTTGTTTGCTAATACTTAGACTTTTTACAACACTGAAAATAGACTAGGGTTCGCTTTTAAACCTAGAATAGTCGTAAAATACTTTAAGGTGGCATAGGTCATGTTCCCCGCCAATGGTTAAAGCATGGTTTTCACATCATAAGTCGTGTGGGACATTATGAAAACCTTCAAATGCAAAATATACCTTTTAATAGTTTAATTTTTGAATTAGCGACAGTACATCACCATGTTTTACCTTGTTGTTATTAGTGAATATTTCAGTAAAATATTGCACAGGACCTGAAGAAGAAGAAGAAAATATTGCACAGGACCTGAAGAAGAAGAAAATATTGCACAAATACGACATGAATGTTTTGTATGGAAACCGAGTCACGAAACTAAAGCCACTCCCAAAAAAAGTTTCCTGAATTAAGGTATTTATAAAAAAAATGGTTAGTAGAATTGTTCCATGGATGAAAAAGCCTTTTTTAATCATGGTTTTGTAATTTTTATATTCTCATAGTGAGTGAGCGTCGGTGGCACAGTGGCTAGGACACCGGACTCCCATGCGGGAGGTCAGAGTTCAAAACCGTGCAGTGCCATGTACCAATGAGTTTTCGTATTTTTCAAAGACTTACGTACATTTACCGACTGCTCTGACGGTGAAGGAAAACATCGTGAGGAAACAGACTGAGATGACCAGTGTGTAAAATGGGGTAGGCACAAAAGATCCTCAAGGGTCGAAGTGCCGTTGGGGTTATTCCCGGCCCTATCATAAGATAAGATAAGATTCTAATAGTGAAACATTAAGAAGTAGAAACCGATTGTGTCAAAAGTGGACACTATTAGCACTTTTGCTTTCTACTCCTATTTCAAAATGTGGGTACTACAACATTAAGTGTATCATTTTTATTAAGAGTATCTTTTTATATGACATTTTGTTCTGTGTAGTGTGTGTTAAATATGAATTTACAATATGATTGACATTATGATAAAATTGACATTATGGTAATTAATAATATGACTTGACATTTGGTTTTATAAATAGAGATTATTGTGATTTAGTTGATTTGGGTACATTTTTTTTATATACCGATACCGATTACCGACCACCTTAGCCTTTTGGGGTTGGATCTGACTTCCAATCTTAACTTTGGGCGCTCCATTGGGTCAAAAGGTAAGACCGCAGACAAAAAATTGGGCATCCTGAGTAAGGTTAGGCGGTACTTCACGCCGGGACAGCTCTTAAACCTTTACCAAGCCCAAGTCCGGTCGTGCATGGAGTACTGCTGCCACCTGAGGGACGGCTCAGCTAAGTACCAACTGGCTGCCCTTGACTCAGTGGAGAAACGCGCTAAGCGAATTATAGGTGACAAATCGCTGGTGGAGGCTAGACTGCAAAGTCTGGAACATCGGCGCAAGGATGCCTGTCTATCGGTATTTTATAGGATACATTTCGGAGAGTGCGCATCGGAATTGCACGACCTAACTCCAGCATCTCCATTCCGCCTTCGGACAACCAGGCGCGGGGAGGGGTTCCATCCTTATGTTGTTGATATCCCATCTGCTCGTACGATGCGATTTGCTTCTTCGTTAATTATGCGAACGGCTAAAGAATGGAACAGCCTGCCGGCGTCTGTATTTCCCGAAACCTACAACCTTGGGATCTTCAAGGCCAGAGTGAATAGGCATTTACTGGACCCGCAAGCTCCATCGTCGACCTCATCGTCGTTTACCATCAGGCGTGATCGAGGTCAAATGCGGGTTTAGTAGTATATAAAAATAATAAAAAAATCATTATATTTGATTTGATTTAATTACTTAATCTTAATCCAATAATTTAATTTTTATAATCATTATATTTTCGTTTGCTACACCCATTGGATAAAATCGTGTTGAAACGTAATAAATGAAATGAAATGAAATTACATATTAAAAAAATCTTAATTTGTGGAACAAATTCTACTGTCCACTTTTCTGATAAATGCCTTAAATTCAGGAGAATTTTTTTTTCTTTTATTAGGAGAGACGCTAGTTTCGCCAGGCGTCGAGCATTCCTTTGATCCAGCCATCAGTAGAGATTGCGATCAAACACGAGTCCATCACGTTAAATTAAGTGGTACATAAAAAGGCTGTTGTTTCAAACCTCGTTAGTCAGAATTATAATCAGTTTCATTAATAATTCGCCTGGCAAACAACTTATGGGTGTAAGCGCCACTTCATGTATTATTCAGACCGGAAACTACGCCGCGGAGTAAGGGGGGACTGTTGGGAGGGGTAAGGTAAAGGTGGGGGTAGTGAGGCTTGTCATACGGAATAAAAATATTTTCTTCAGTAATAACTTTTGGAGATAATTATACTAAAGAGTTTCGGAAGAAATATAAGTGTTGATCTAGCAATTGAAGCTTGAGCTTCCCAAAGTAGTGACCCTAACGAGGCTGACATGGTCATCTCGTCGTGTACCAAATCCTCTAAAAGACTGATTAAAAAAAGGAATTCTGCTACCTACATCTGATGTAGGTAGGTAGCTCAAAGAAGATTGGGCATTTTGTAGTATCTGGGAGAATCTGCCACGCTTCTGAACAGTCCGAACCAAAGAAGAAGCGTTCCGGACGCAGTATGACTCTTCAATAACCAGCCAAGTACGGATCGCGCTGCAACGTCTCATTTCACTGTCCCGCACATTAATAACATTTTGTAGACGTTCTTCAAGTAAAAACATCACTTTTATTAGAAAAGCTACACTGTAAATAATTTATTATTATTATTATTATTGGATTAGCAGGCAGGCAGCTAATGCTGGTTAGCCTGTTTCTTCACATTTCGTAAGTGGCTGTCTAATCTGTTTTTAAACTGGTTTATAGTTTCAGCATTCACAACTTGGTCAGGTAGGCCGTTCCACGGGATGACTACCCGGTTGAATAAGAGATGATGTTTTGGGAGTGTTTTGCAAAACAAAACGAAAAAAGCTGGTGTGGACGCTTCAAAAGCGCGGCAAAATCACTTTTGAAAGATTACTAAATTTCAGTGTTGCTTACTGTCGATTTTTATAGTCCTTTACAAAAATGGGGCGCCAGATCAGACCCAGGATCTGATAACAGTTTGATTCAGAAATTTTTTTGAACACTTATTTATGTTTGTTGGTGATTTTAAATTTTACTTTGCAACTGTACTTTGCTTAATTGCGATTAGACAGAAACCGTAATGTGCTAAAGTGCGATTGTGAAAAATTTGAATTGTGCAGAATGGCGAAATGGAAAAACTGAAAATGTGATGAGCGTCGACCAATTCTAAAATAACGATGAATAAATAAAAGGTCCATTCGGTTCACCAAAGAATGAGCAGAAGGAGGGGGTCACTTCCGATAAAGTTCTCCTAAAATACCGTTATCCGCCGTAAACTTGGATCATTACTTTTTGTGGCGTTTTATTGCGATCCCACTTCTTTTGTTTTTACTCGTATATGAATAATATTACGTTTTATGGCCGATTTCGTCTTTAAAATGCGGTTTTGTTGTTGTATGCGGTTGTTTTATTTCGGGTTGAACGTCAGTACCACTATTATATTATGTAGGAAAGAGGGAGGAATAGCTTCCCAACAACGAGGAGCGTCGTTCCCCGTGGTACAACCGCAATGTCCAACTGGTTGGATACGGGGAATTATGTTTCCCCGTGGTTCAACCATGTCCAACTGGATCACCCCGGTGAAGCTGTAAAGGTCAATAGGACCAACAGCACTGTCAGAAAAAAAAAGACCAACTGGTTGGACCACGAACCTCAACCAATCTAATCTATTGAAAACTGGAAGTCATTCAAAGTCTCTATCTCTGACCACATCTATAGTACGCGACAACCCCGGAATGCCGCCGCTAAATACCGGCACCGGTACTAGAAACCGACACTCCGAGGATATCGCGTACTTAACTTAACGTAACTTACAGGTTGGATTTTCCCTTCACGATTTTTTTGCCTACCTACATTTCTAGAAGGTACCTACTATCTAACGTTATAGTTACATTCCGTCGTTCTCTATTAACTAGTGAACAAAGATGAATATTAACAACAGTATACCTTTTGTTTCGCGAAGAAAAGAAGTACTTGTACCACCGCTATACAACTAAAAGCTGTACATTCAGAATAGTAACGCTACAATTACACCTATAGGAACGGAACAAGACACTGCCTTGTACAATAACCAGCCTATGCACACTGCATTTAGAAATTGCAATACAAATACCTAGTTTCACGCCGCAGGTATGCAAGCGGGGTGGTCTGCCCGGACATTGAACCCACTCCAATTACCCTCCTCCCCCCCCCCCCTCCTCCCCCATCACCGTGCCTTGCCCTTCCTCCTCCCTACGGCCACAGCTACGGCTCTGCGGCACGCGAGGCGCTAAAACGTAGCTTTTTTAACGATCCTCGAAATGTCAATACACGAACGTGGCACGGCGGCGGTTTGTTTTGATGTCGTTTAGTGGTCGTATAGCGGTTCCGCACGGATGCTCGCGTGTAATATGTTATATTGGCAGTTAATTATCATATTAGGTAGGTGGTAGGGTAGATTGAAGTCACGCTTCAATGGAGTTCGTGTGAAATTGTTAATTAGAAATGTGATAAAGAAATTTAGTATTATTTTATCCAGCTCTTCGATGCCTGAACAAACAAATCCCCAATTTTCCACTCCAAGGTATAAGGTAAATACCTACTACTTACCTATTTTATAGAAGTCGTATGGATTTGGGGCCCAATTCGCCTAAATTACAACGTTTGTTCTATTTCTATCCAATTTCAATTTAGTTGTCGTTCCAATTCTATTTGGACACCAAATCGTATTCTGCTGACGCATAACTCTACCACTGCCACCTTTCGATTTACTATCGATCGGGCAAAAGTACCTCGGGAGGAACTTGTGTTCGATCGTTATATTTGACAGTTGAAGCGTTTTGTTACCGTTCAACTACGATTCAGTATAAACTAAACGTTTTATTATGATGCACAAATACGTTACTGTTCGATCGATCGTTGACCCGATCGGAACTTAACTGAAATGTGATCGTTAGTGGATAGTAGCATACGAAACACGTCATAACGATGCAGTTTAGATTCTATTTAGTTACGTTGTATTTAGTGGAATCGATCTCCTGATTAGAAACGTAAAAAAAAACTTTTACAATAGACGTCATACCGTCCCCATAACCTTTCTTTTTCCAGAGGACTTTTAAGCTCTAAGATCTTATTAATTTTAGCTTTCTAAGATTAGCCCGTAGGAGGGAAATATAATATGGCAAAAAATGGTCGCCATCTTTAATTTTTTGGTGTATAATAAAGAATAAGAATAAGTTTATTTGTGCGGTAAGATGACAAAGTATCCATAGTGCTGTGAATCGGAGGACGGACCTCTTCTGTGACCAGTTTAAATGAACATGTAACAGACGTTGGCCAAGCCAAGAAAATGTAAAACTGACAAAATTAATACTAAAAACAATATAAAACATAATGTATCTTATGTTACTTGGAGGACAAATACGGTCCAACGATAGGTACCTCATTTGTCGAAATTGGTTGAACCGAACCGTTTGAGCTCTGACATAGGTAATGCATAAGTCGGCAAACGCAAACCCTCCCTTGGCGTGCAGTAGGGTGTAAAGTTGGCATTGGGTTTTTATAGGTAACAAATGAAAATCGTTACAACTTCACGGTAGAATGCCTACTAGGAATGTAACCGACGAACTTCTATAAAAAAGAACCTAGTACACCTACCCATGTGCTACCTAGACGGGAGCGGATGGGGGCAGATATTGTATGTAAGAATTACCTATGTAATCTCGTAAGTACTAGATGTAATTAGTGAAATCTAGATACACGAGAGTGTCCGCCAAATTCGCAAAAAGGGCGAGGTTTTGTAGGTTAGTTCCTACAATTAACTGAACTTGGCAGCCACTTAAATCTAGATCTATTATTATATCAATTATTATGTCGGCTTTGCAAGACAGACCAACATGTTCCTTGTACAAAACTTGGCTCCTTTCTCACAATAATGTTTTTGTGGGATTCGATTTTAAATCTTTAGAACCTTCATTATTGTTTACTAAAACGGGATCTTTGCATCATATGGAAATGAAGAGAAATAAAATAGAAAACATAAGTAACTCTAATTTAAAAAATTAAGAAACTTTCGACTTACTTTTATGGAGATCTCCTTACGTTTTCCTGGTCATCATCAGATCCTCAAGGTTCTAGATATGAAAACAGACATACACGTCAACCATAACACCCCTTACAGCCAGGGGGTAAAAATAGAACAAAGTTTTTGTCCGCTTTTTTTTTACGATAGTAGATAGATCTAGTAGAACCAAGGCACACAGTAAGGCAGAAAGTCAAGTCTTAAACCCAGAAGCTAAAAGAAATGGCCATCCAGAAAGCAAACGTACGCAATGACGTCACGTCACGTTACGTACACGTCACGTACACGACACGTATACGTCATGTGCACGACTCGAGCTCATTAATCACGCGCCGCCGCAGTAAGTCGGACAAGACAAATCTGTGCTGAGATAGAGTCAGCCTTATTATACGAACGAATTCTTTTAGAACCGTTTCGTTTCTGTCTCATTTCGTATGTATTACTAATCTTGGATGGAAGAAAAAAAAGTCTTCCCTCCCCTAACGGAATTTCGTTCCTGGAATGCTGTTTTATAAGCTGCTAAGTCATAAACACTATTTGTTCCGCATTCCGGACTATACCTACAAGCATCTCCAAAACATGAAAGTTAATAGTCAATTACAACAGCTCTTCAATATTTTCCGCCAAATCAAGAATCACTTTGAACCCAGTCTGATGGCCGCTCAATAACCTGTGACGATAGGAAATATCTATCTACCCCAATTTCACGGGACATTGCCCGAGGCGACGCGCCGGGCAAAAGACAATGGTTGTATCTAGGTGGGGGGTCGCAGTCTTGACCCCCCTTGGAAAGGTGAAAATTTGATTATAGGAGTAACTAACTAATATGAGAATTGAAACCGTGCAGTGCCATGTACCAATGAGTTTTTCGTATTTTTCAAAGACTAACGTATATTTACCGACTGCTCTAGCGGTGAAGGAAAACATCGTGAGGAAATCTGCACACTGAGATGACCAGTGTGTAAAAAAGATCCTCAAGGGTCGAAGTGCCGCTGGGTTATTCCCGGCTCCCTATCATAAGATAAGATAAACTAACTAATATACGAGTATATATTTAGGCGCATTACGTCAGTTTCTCGCAGTGGGGGTGTCCGTAGTAAGCTAAGAAGTATTCTAATAAAATCCTCTCGCTGTAAGTACATGCTCATTTGTATTAAATTAGCTAATATATGGTGCAGTGGTTAAGAAATGAATTTATTAAACAATCTTTGACCTACATTAATTCTATAACATGTTTGCATACTTTTCCAGAATTATCAAAATCAAAATCACCATCCATTTCTGTCAATATATGTGAAAAAAAAAATTAAGAAAAGAAAGGGGACGGTACATTATTATTTGTTTTACTTGGAATAAGTGTTTTACTTGTTAATTATTTAGGTAAATATAATAGTTACTCTTCACGATAAACGTTCTATTAGAATGACTAACTATTCTAGTGCTTCCATTGAAATTCATAACTTGTTCACCCATGCCACGTCCAAATCTCTTCAACAGAGAAATTCTCCCCAAAATGTCAGGACAGGGATCAAGTCCCTTCAAATTAATTTAACGACGCAACTCCGACCCCCCTCCGTAAACGAGACTGACTGCGTCCCTGTACAAAAGCCAATAATAACACATCATTGTTTACAAAAGTTCTCGCTCACTCTCTACCCCGGGAAGTAGTGACCAGGAGTGATCAGTGTGGAATACTAACTGGCTGCCCTTGACTCAGTGGAGAAACGCGCTAAGCGCTAAGCGCCTTATAGGTGACGAATCGCTGGTGGAAGCTAGACTGCAAAGTCTGGAACATCGGCGCAAGGTTGCCTGTCTATCGGTATTTTATAGGATACATTTCGGAGAGTGCGCATCGGAATTGCACGACCTAATTCCAGCATCTCCATTCCGCCTTCGGACTACCAGGCGCGGGGAGGGGTTCCATCCTTATGTTGTTGATATCCCATCTGCTCGTACGAAGCGATTTGCTTCTGCGTTCATTAGGCGGCGTCTGTATTTCCCGAAACCTACAACCTTGGGATCTTCAAGGCCAGAGTGAATAGGCATTTACTGGACCCGCATGCTCCATCGTCGACCTCATCGTCGCTTACCATCAGGCGAGAATGAGGTCAAATGCGGGTTTAATAGTAAATAATATATAATAAAAAAAAGGAAACCAGAGTGATAGTTTTTCGCTGTTTTCCTTAAACTGCATTTTCGATAACCTTGTGGAAACTCATTGTTAGATTTAGTTCGTAAAACAATACAAGCTATGTTACATTTCGTTGGTATATTATGAAGTAACTCTTCCATGTATTATAAGTTGATTGGAATCTACACCGGAAATAGCTGCATATTTCCGCAACAGGCTAACTTGACGTTAAGCAGATAATTACCGTTAAGTTATCGGCAGGTGGACGGTGGCTGGTCACCTGCCGCTGATTTATCGACGAGATTAACTGTTTCACTCAGCAATTAGAAAGCAATTGCGGTTTGTTATCTATGGAATGAATCTGCATTTTCGGGCGTGTCGTGGAAAGTGTTATAATTAAAA
This sequence comes from Hofmannophila pseudospretella, assembly GCA_947369225.1. NCBI lineage: Eukaryota > Metazoa > Arthropoda > Insecta > Lepidoptera > Oecophoridae > Hofmannophila > Hofmannophila pseudospretella. Next base: position 849,827 of record OX376321.1, on the reverse strand, counting down.
AAAATATGAGAAAATGCTCACATCATCGCATGCGCCAACTGGCTTACGCGGTTTCTTTAGAAAACTTCTCTAGCGAGCAAGGAGAGGCCTGTGCCCCAACTGTGGGGACATTAATAGGCTGCTGATGATGATTTTTTTTATTGCGATCGCCATAACAGAGACAAGTGCCAGTGATGTTTATTTTCCTCGTCAAGGTATACACATTGTAACTATATACCTATATTTTGTCTGAATTTTCCTGTTACTCTTACGAAGTAAAAGCCCAAGGAATCTGAATCCCACGAATTAGGACGAAAATCCCGTTACATGCCAATGCGAGGGCCGACATTCCTAAGTCTCACGAGGCTCTCCCACGACCCCGCACTCCCCACTACCCCCTGCTAAACAGTGGCGGATCCAGGAATGATTTGGGGGAGGGGATCGGGCCTCTTGTGAACAGGGCCTCATTTTTATCCCACGTCAGCTCGCGCGACATTCTAATTCTAAGACGGCGGTGGCAGACCCTGCATTTACTCCATGAACCTGGACTTTTGTGCCATTCCCCCGAGTCAACAGCCCAGCCAACCTAGCATCTTAAAATAAAGGATAAGGGCTTTTTAACAGCCAAAGAAGGCCCAGCTCCATACAGTCATAGACTAGACACATACTTACTGGATTAGGAAGGTTTGGACGGGAGCGAGCGAATCTTTTTCGGCTAGATAGTCCTATTCTTATCAAGTTCAAAGTTGGGTCCGCCTGGATCCGCCACTGACTGCTGCTAAACTCCTCCCCGTTCCCCCACTACTCGCCGGAAATGCCTGCGCCCGCGCACCGGGCATGCAAAGCCTAGGCGGGGTGAATGCCCCCAGTGACCAGTGGGATTAGGGGTCGGAAATTGTTTGCATGTTTTTGGGATTACTGTTTTAATATTCGCACCTGGCAACACCTATTTTGGTACAGAATAAATAATATTTGGTGTTAAAATTCTTCGCGAAAAACAAAATACAAATCACAAAACACCTAACATAATTATATAACTCAACATTTCCTAAAAACGTAAGAATCGCTTTAACTTTTGAAATACAGTTACAAAAATCTTTAAAACAATGAATTATACTGGTAGTAAGTACCTACAATGAAAATTAGATAGATAGAAACTCTTTATTGTACACGAAATCAGGAAAAGTAAAAACTACAGGAATAATAACACGATATGTACAAAGGCGGCCTTATCGAAAATTATTACGGTCCCTGTACCAAAGTTACATTGTGAAGTAGAACTCAATAAAGTTATAGTACCTATAGGTAGTTAATTTGATATAAACTGTATTTTTTTAAATCGAGACATCAGTAAAAATTTTGATGTTTTTGTTTTGTTACCTTTATTATTATTTTGCTAATTTATTATGATTGATTATTTTATTGATGATAATTTATGATTGATTGATTTATTAATTGAACAAAAATTTGTACGCTTTCGTGCAGAATATGGCGATACTGTAACACAATGTAACATCTGCATTACACATATTTACAAATAAATGATATATTCTATTTCTGAAATCAACCGAATAATATTTTGAGCCATATTATGTGCGTACCCGACACGCTCTTGACTAGGTTTCTTCGCATACTTCACCATTAATTAATTAATTATAAGTAATGTAATGAATGATTGTTTATTCAATGCACTACAGTCTACAATCATACTCGTTTAATGAAATGCAAATAAGGTTGTACCTATTTCTCTCAGCTCTCTAGTATTAACATTAAGGAGGTTATGTTCAGTGTTTATGCTGTCATGGCGTGTTCGTCCTATTTTATTGTTTAAAAACGGTTTACAGTGGTTATTTTTTCGTAATACTAGTGTATTTTACCTAAAAAATCGTCCGTCTTAAGTGAACATTATATAAGATAGTGAAATGGGTGGAAATACCACAGATGATGGTGTGGTCCTGCAACCTAACCTCCAATTGCACTTAGAATGCAAGACACTAGGCATTCCTGATGCACACGACTCTCCCTTAGTAAACTGTTTTTTTTTCAAAACAGACGCCAAAACGTTCGAGTGATTTTCAAAATTCCAACACGGTCATTGGCTAAATTGCAGTGTAAATCACTAGCAGGGGCCATTTATTAAAGAGAAAAAAATTAACATTATGTTTTTATTTATTTTACAGAAACAACGATTTCTTCGCTCAAAATATATTTGTGGGAACATATTTTTTATTGTTTTTGTATTACTAGTTTCATCGTAAATGTCTTATCTAGATGAGCGTGTAAGTGCCATAAAATATTTAATGACTTCTTAAAAAAACCTTTTAAATTGCGAACAAAATGTTACTACGCTTTATTCAAATGAAGTTTATTAGTAAATTCTACAGCAATAATTAACAATATTTTTTTTAAAATAAATAAACAATAAATCAATCAAAATTACGAAGATAAATACATAATAGATCGGCCCCTGTCTAAAAAAATTTAGCGAGCTTTTGTCCAAGATCGTGTGATTATGACACGTCTTTTATACCGTTTTTGTAGCCCATTTTTACGGTATTTGATAAAAAAGACATCTTATTTTCATAAAAGGCAAACGTTTAACCTACATGATGGTACAGAAACAGTCTTTGTAACTTTGATAGGTAATTTCAAGCTTTACAAAGGCATAAGCTTCTGAAAGTATTCTTAAATCTCTTTCATATTCCAATTTCTGGAACGCTTAATCTCGTAAACTGATAGGTACTATTCATTCGGTGCAAAGGAAGACACTGTGGATAGTGAACAAGTGAAAAAAATAATGAAAAGTTTGAAAAGTTAATTTACTTATTACAAGGCACAATAATAGGACCTCCGACTTACAAACTAGGTCCAAACCTGTGTCTTGGAAGACGGGCCTCCGTCGTAGTGAACTCCAGTCCAACGATTGACAGAATATATTTAGCTTCACACAATTATGAAGCAATGGGGCCTTTTGATGGTAATAGTGGAAGCTAAAATACCCTTCTGGTCGCTGAGCTAGCTGAGTATTCTATCAATCATTAATCTTGAAAAGACGGGTTAAGTATGTCCTCAAGTAAGCTATCCACGCACCTACTTTATAATTATTACTTATTAATTTTATTTTTCAATAGGTATTTTTTTATCATTGCATTATCTAGTATTTTATGCTTTCCCAACTCAATTTTGTACAACAACCAATTTCCCACTTCCTAACCATGCTGTGTTTACACGTTAGGGTTACGACCTCGCTCATAACTTTATATTGATTTTTCTATAATTTCTTTGGTTCTTATAAATAAATTTAAATTTAAATCAATCATTTATTCGTAAACATAGGCAACAGTATGTAGATATTAGTATATAGTTTAAATGAGTAAATATCACTATGCTCCGTCGTTTGACATATAATATTTTCAATAATTTGTCAATAAATATTCAAATTTGTAGTACATACTATATTACAACAAATCACTGACGACTTGGTACCTATAACCAAGTCAATAGGCTACTTGCCATAATAAACAATAAATTATGAGAGTATGATAGTTCAAGTAATCGGAAACAGAAATATATTGATTTCCAATCATAAAATCACGATTTAAATTCAATAATTCAAGTTTTAAATCGCCCATTTTTAATCTGTATATCACGTGACCTAAAACGCTATCCGCCATGACACTGTCAAATGTGACGTCACTATCGATTAAACACAACGAATTTAGGGCGATCAGTTTTATTTTGTTTGTTTATGACGTCACAGCAAAACTATCATGGCGACCAGCGTTTTCGCGGGAATTTTAAATGATTAAAATTTAAATGCTGTTTAAGACCATTCAGCGACTTTATTTTGAGGAAATAAAAAACTAATAAAGAATGTCTATTGTTGAAACATTTTTACATACTTTAAAAAAAGTGTCAAATACCCTATTTAGAAGAAAATAAATCAAAAATGTTCGTACCCTGATAAATACACGTATGTTGTAAGTGCGTCGCCTTTTTTCGAACTTGGTGGACACACTAGAGGAGTCAAACTCTAGTCTTAGTATCGCACTATTGAGACCCTAAAGTCTCAGCAGTTCGGTACAGAACAAGGCTCAGAACTTCGGTATACATGTACAACAGAACTGCTGTGAGACTTGGGTCTCAATAGTTCGGTACCGGACAAAACAACCGAACTATGAAACTCAATTTTTTTTAACTGATTGTTTTTCTCGTGGATTTTTAAATTGGCATTGGTTGGTACCCTACGGCTCACAATTCGGCACAATTGATCTCGTAAATGTCGGTATCAACTATCGAGTTCTTTATAACTAAGAACATTAAAACAATTTTTGTGCTTATCTAGATCAACGTGTAACGTGTCATAAAATATTTTATGTCATTTTTATTACAACATGACAATTATATGAAAACTTTATGACATTTACAATACGGACACGCTTTGTGGAAATAGTTAAATGTTCCATTTATATTTTTATTTCTTTTTTATCTACGTCCGGGTTAGATCGGGTGCAGATCTTTAAAGGCGAAAATTGTTACAATTTTATTTTTTATTCGTACCTACTAACTAATAAGAATTTTGCATCAGTACAACTTTTGTAGATAATTTTTTTCGCGGTTTCTTACTACTTTTTCGGAAATTATTTATATTTCGCCCTTACCCTAAACATTTTTATTTCGCTTTGATTTTTTAGACAATTATTTGCCCTTACATTAACATGCCCTTTGTAGATTATTTTTCTTTCCCGAATAGGTAAATTTCTTTCGTAAATCATTTGCAATCGTGGGTTTTTTCCTGAATTTTCTTATGGTTATTCATTCGTCTTTCTCGTGGTACAGTGCCAAAAAGGGTACACCAGCTCAGCATAATGCTGAGGCAAGCCACAGCGCTGATTGTCAGCTGGCCCCTCAGTGACTGCACGGACGAAGAAAGCAACAGTGTGTGCGTGTTGTGTTGTATGAATGTGTTTGTTTGTATGAATGAGGATATTAGTGTGTATGTGAGGTACTGAGTGTGTGGGAGGGTGATGGCATGGTGCGGGTTGTATTTACATCATATTAAGTATTTGCTTTTCGCAGATTTCTGTTCTTTCTCAAATGCTTTCTTAAACAATAGCCAGTCCAGCACAACGCTCAGTTGTTTATGCAGCGGCCATAGCTCGGAGTTATGGCATTCAGGGGGTGAATGCACTGGTAACGACAGAAGCCTCGGGAAACGATTACTACGAGTTCCTATAAGTTTCTCACGTGATAATGTGCTAAATCTAAGATATTTAGTTCAATAAACTAATGGTATACATAACTGTTGGACATACGTTGCAGAAACAGAAGTTCCATATTTCTGAGCTTTTATTTGTAAACGGTTGCCGTTTTCTCCGTGCATGGGTCGGATTAGAATACCTAATAATAAAACAATAATAATTTTGGAGATTATTGATAAAGAGGATTCTTTTTATTTGAAATTTTAAAAGAATATTCTTAATTTTGATTTACAAGACCAATGATTTTATTAACTATAATAACATTAATGATAAGTATAATAAATTCAATTTTCAAAATATTTCAAAATTTTACCCGTGCGTACGTTTTGTGCGTAGTTATGGGAATCTGACCTATTAGTGCCTAGGCCTATTGAGATCTAAGATAATGCTATATTTTTTCCTAGCATCCTTATTTAAAAAAAACTTATTTTTAAACGTGTTATGTTAATGGAGTATGCTATTATCTTCTTATCTTTAGGGGGCCGGCAATAACCCAGCGGAAGGGTCGAAGCCCTTGAGGATCTTTTGTGTCTACCCCATTTACACACAGGTAATCCCAGTGTGCAGGTTTCCTCACGATGTTTTCCTTTACCGTTAGTGCAGTCGGTAAATGTACGGTAAGTCTTCGAAAAATACGTAAAACTCATTGGTACATGGCACTGCATGGTTTCGAACACGGACCTCCCGCATGGGAGTCCGGTGTCCTAGCCACTGTGCCACCGACTCTCTACATTTATATAAGTGCAATTTGTGTTTTTTTCTCTTCAATAATATTTAATTAAATAACTCAAAAAATATTTTTATTTTTATGGGGTTTTCTGGAAGATATCTCTCTTAGAGATAAGTCACGCCCTTTGTGTTTCACATATTTTTGTATTATATTGTTTGTGTACAATAAAGAGTTAATAATTATTATTATTATTGTTATTATAAATAATAATAATTATGGAAAGATATTTATTTACAACTTAAAATTATTTATACACAAACAATTACAGAAACAAGAGCAATAGAAAAGAAATGTAGAAATAATTAATTTAATAATGTACACACAAAAAAATAATTAAATGTAACTTATAAAATTTTTTAGATTAGGCCCGTGTGGTAGGGTACCAAGGATGCTGGCGGCGTTACCCCGCTGGATCGCTATGCTGATTCTTTGGGCAAGATAGCCGCCAGCCCTTGGGTCCCTCGTCGCATCGAACAAACGCTTGGACAGCTCTCGGAACAGTGACCAAGCTCCAGGGCCCCAAGGACCAAGGGTCTCTACACCAAATGCAATAATAATTATTATTTATATTTATTAATTTTATGATCATACGATCGTAAGACAATGACATTCCTTAACCGGAGGACTAACCCTTTTCTTCGTAAAACCGAACGCAAACCAACTCTATTGAGCAACCATTAAAGCAACGGAAACTAATATTAATATCTAATACACGAAGGCTTTCACGGAACACGGCGAGGCATTCACCCTGTAGGGGCTTGCACAGTAAAATAAGAACAGTAGAGAATGTCAGTTCTAGCGTCACCTTCCCGAAGCACTCATAGAACCACTGCCCTGATCACGTCTAGCGGCCTTCTACCGTACCGGCCGCTAGACGTGAATGAAATGACAAAAACGCGTCAAATTAGTGGAAAACTCTAGAAAATCAATTTGGCCCCCTTTCTGCCATTTTTTTCTCTCGAAAAAACACGTTTTCCACTTACTATCAACCCCTAGAAATGACGTAATCAAAATGTGCCTTGTACTTACCTAAGAGCGTCGGTGGGCTAGTGGCTAGGACGCCGGACTCCCATGTGGGAGGTCCGGGTTCGAAACCATGCAGTGTCATGTACCAATGAGTTTTTCAGATTTTTTCGAAGACTTACGTACATTTACCGACTGCTCTAACGGTGAAGGAAAACATCGTGAGGAAACCTGCATGTCTGAGGAGATTAAAAGTTTTCGAAGGCGGGTGAAATCCACCGGGCACTGGGTCCGCTCGGTGAATCATGGCCCGTACCCCCTTGTGCAAGGGTAGGACTGTGCCCCAACAGTGGGGACATTAATAGGCTGATGATGATGATGACTTACTTAAGTTAACATTGACTTGGTCTAACCCTTCCTTACTGTTGTTAGTTATACAATGTGGTATGCGCGGGAGTCACGATCTGTGCGGCTTATCGCGCGAATAAATACTGCGCAGTGACAGCGCTAGCGGTGTGGGAGTGGGAGTGGGAGAGACAGGGTCCACAGGACAGTGGTCAGAAGATGCAACTAAATCAGAAAGGATCATGACTAAACAGAACATGACTGACTATATTAAATTAAATCATTTATGAAATCAGTAGTCCATAATTATTATAACATTAAATTCTATCTCTCATCTATTTTGTATTATTAAGTAGGTATATTTATTTAGCATATAGGTGCACACATCGCCTGCCTTTCATATCAAATTGTCACTTTATGGGGTTTGCTGGAAGCGATCTCTCTTAGAGATAACGCCCTTTGTGCTTCACATATTTTTGTCTAAGTTTGCAACATATTCTGTGTGTGTACAATAAAGAGTTAATAATTAAAAATTATATCAAATATCATACAATGACCAAAAAATAGCATAACAATACACAATAGGTAGGTAGTCAGTAAAATAAGTAACTTTAGAATTATGACTAAACTAAAATAAATTTTACAAAATCAGTATTTTATTCAAAATTTAAATATAGCCCAACAGTGGGTGGATATAGCAACAATCAGGCTATTTTTACTTCTGAAGACCTTATCCCTAAACCTGGCTGCACGTGTCGGATCAGCGCATCAACACGGACCTCCACAGAAGCACTACAGACCCTAGGCAGCCTGAATAACATTCTAAAAGCGTCATTGCACTTTCAGCCTTCTGTATCCTCCTGAATATATTTAGTCACCAGCTGCGGCGTATATAGCATTTGGCAATAGGCCCTAAACAACGCTTGGCCTCCCGGGAGCACCACCTATGGCTGAAGAATATGTCCTTCACAGTACAACCCAATTTTAGTACCTACGGTTTCTATGGAGAGATACAGGAGCAACAAGCAAGTTTAGATTTTTCTCAAAAAATCCTGTACTGATTCTGTTGTTTTACAGATTCAAATTCTGGAATGTCAGCGAATGAGTCGAAATGAATAAATAATGAAAGTGAATAATGAATCGTGCTACTATTCCTGTATTTGTGTACAACAAAGTGTTTCTATCTGAATGAGGTATTACCCGTGGTCACACTGCAATGTCAAACTGGTTGTACCAGAGGATTTTTTTCCCAGTGGACCAACTAATCAACGTACAACTGTATTTCCCCTTGGTACAACCTGTTGGATATTGCAGTTGGACCACGAGTAATACCCCGAATTAATTACTAATACCCTTTTTGGGGATCCGTACCCCGAAGGGAAAACGGCGCTATCGCTTCATCGCAATTTCTGCGGAAATTACGACCTTCCCGCAATGAGTGCGGGAATAATTACCTACGTTCTGAATTACTCAACAATCAAGTCGCTACTTATTATACCTGATACAAACAAACTGTACCTTCTAAACAAATTTTCATTTATATATATTTTTTAAATTGAGACATCAATAAAAATTTTGATGTTTTTAGTTTTGTTACCTTTATTATTATTACGCTAATTTATTTATGATTGATTATTTTATTGATGATAATTTATGATTTATTATTTTATTGATGATAATTTATGATTGATTGATTTATTAATTGAACAAAAATTTGTACGCTTTCGGGTGTACAAATTTAACCCATTTACTCATATTTACAAATAAATGATATTTCTATTTCTATGGAATTCTCAATAGCCATAAGATTTAAATCCTTGCAATTTCTGATTCCGACCCTGGTTAAAAACTTGGCACAAAGGCATTTCCGCACTCCGTTTCAATTATAGTCAATAGTTCAGCGATGATGCGTAAAAGGCATTTTACCATATCCGGACTCGAACCGGTGCTTTAATTGATCTCTGTGGGAATAGCCTCTTTACTTGCTTACTTTTTCCTTTGCCTTTCAAAGAACTGATGATTCATATTTTAAAATGAGTTATTCGTTTTATGTTTTCAAAATAAATGTCTATGTTTCGGTTTGAAGGGTAAGAGCCAGCGCAGCACATTGGACTACAGACGCAATTAGAATTCAATTCGTTTCGATCTAAGCGAATTTTTTGGTGGAAAATGTATGGATCGGAATGTCTTGTGGTTTAAATCGATAGTTGTCACTTACTTAGCTCTATTTTTTAAAATACATATTTATAATAATATCAAAGGACAGACTTTTTTCTTTGGAAAATAGTAATTTGTCAATTTAGGAAGACAGGAGGAGAAATAAGTTTAGTAAAAAGAGTTATCGGGATTTGTACAAACCCTTTGGCACGCTGTCAGTGCTTACATCATCATTCTAGAGGAGTAGGTAGGGTTGCCAACTCTCTATTAAAATTAAAAACAACGGTGATTCATTTTGGACCCGGCCAAAATGAATCACCCGTTGTCATGTTATGATGACTAATTATTTCAGATTTTTGTCGTTAAAAATAATAAGTATTATATATTTTTTAATTTCTCAAAAAATTTAATAATAAAGTAAATTCTAGAAAATTCATTTTAGGTATATTTCCTGTAAAATATAGGATTATCTACTCTCTGACTCTGAATTATTTCAGATTTTTCGGCCTGCAAACAGAGATAAGGGTACCTAATTTTTCGCTCATTTTTGGCCATAAATCAAAAACACTTAAGTAAGTAAGTGATACGTTTATTTTACACACAGCAATGACCGAAACAGTTATAATTATAATAAAATAATTATGTAGTCAAAGGTGAACATATCTAAATCGTGTCTGATGGTCTGCTGTTGTTGTGAAAAGGACCTCAACTCAGCTTATTGCTGCAGGCAAGAATGCCTGCAGCGCTGGTATTCTGTTGGCCCGTGACCGATGGCTGGCCAAAACCTGTCCAAGAGGCAAAGATACGACATAAATAAATTTAATTGAAGATAGGTAGTATTGATAAGTTAAAAATATATATACCTACATTTACCATGACACATAAATGATAAAAAATATATAAATATCGTAAATAAATAAATATATATACCTACTCACAATATATACAGGGTGGACCAAAAGTCCGTTAACATTTAAAATGGTTATAAAAAATACAAATGCTACTTTAGTGAAAAACTGTTTATTTAATAATAAAGTAGACAAATTAGGATTTCACTTTTTAAAAATAACATCATTCAAATGTGACCCTTGTTCATCCTGGCACACCTGTAACCGGGAACGGAAATTTTGCATGACCGCCCGACAAGTGGTTGGTGAAATGTTCTGCATTTCCTCGCGTATATTTTCTTTTAATTCCTCAATAGACACTGGGTTGCTGATGTAAACTTTACTTTTGAGATATCCCCAAAGGTAAAAGTCCATTGGAGTTAAATCCGGGCTGCGGGGTGGCCAGTGAATGTCACCTCTTTTGGATATGACTTTCTGGCCAAAAATTTCACGAAGTGCTGCTATAGAGTCATTGGAGGTGTGACATGTTGCCCCATCTTGTTGGAACCAAGAGCTTCGATTAAAGCCTGAGATGTCCTGTAATGCTGGAGCAAAAAAATTCTGTAGCATCACAATGTATCGCTCTGTATTAACGGTGACGGCGCGGTTTCTCTGATCTTCATAAAAATATGGACCAATGATTCCGCTGGCTGACAATGCGGCCCATACAGTAACCTTGGGCGAGTGTAAAGGTTTTTGGTGCTTCAAGTCCGGGTTAGTGTCACTCCAGTATCTGCAATTTTGTCGATTGACATGTCCATTTAGATGGAAGTGTACCTCGTCTGAGAAAAAGATGTTATTGAAGCTCGTAAACCTCTCAAGCACTTCGTTAGCAAACTGCAGTCTCTGAGCAGGGTCATTTGGCTTTAAAGCCTGTACAATTTGAATTTTGTAAGGATGTAAATGTAAATCTTTGTGTAGAATGCGATTTAGAGATGTTCTGGGCACATCTAAAGCACTAGACCGCTTTCGAGTAGAGAGACCAGGTTGTTCTCGAACAGACGCTCGTACACGCTCTATGTTTACTGGATCGCGCGATGTCCTAGGTCGGCCGGATCGTGGTTGACTTAAAGTTGAACCTGTTGTTTCGAACTTCTGTACCCATTTTTTAATCGTTTGAATTGTTGGTGCTTGATTTCTGTTCCGTATATTGTAATGATTACAAAATTTCCGTTTAGCTTCGGTCGTAGAATCGTTGTTTCGATAGTACTCGCGTACGCAAAATGCGCGTTGCGCTCCGCTGAATGACGCCATGGTACTAAATCCCTATTAGTAGCTCTCGCTTGTAGTAACACCCCCCGCGCCAATACCCCGCCCGCGCCGACGCAGCGACCTATTCAAATGTTAACGGACTTTTGGTCCACCCTGTATAACACACATATATATAAATATAATTATACTAAAGGGGTACAGTACGGAATGCTAAGAAGGAGATAAAGGGAATAAAGGGAACAGATTCAGACTAGGGCAACAGTAATTGCACCGACAGCAAGTGTGAGCGAAGTCTGTTTTTAAATGCATATTTTCCGGTGCAGCTACGTATTGGAGGGGGGATGTTATTCCAGCACTTAGTAGCCGCATATCTGAAACTACCCCTGAAAGATGCTGTTCTGTGGATAGGTGGCCTTAATTTTTTCCCTAATTAAAATATATTATACTATAAAAAAAAAGGTTTTGTAATGTGAAAATAAAGCCCTTTTGCGCGTTGACTGCTCAGTGGCGGCGGCGCAAAACCGCGGTAACTAAAGTCTGATTACTGTGGTACATAGAGACCTAGAATAGAAGGCACTTGACGGAAGTATTCTACGATTGCCAAATATAATGGGCTGAAACGCGTAACGACATGTAACAGTAATAAATTGATCTATATTTTTGTAATCAGGTCACTCAAGACCCGGGCAATTAAAGCAGGCGCTACATCAATTAAAACCTAGAACTCGTTAGGAGTCTAGTACCTAACTGGGCGTGTCGAAGTCTAGAAATCTAAATGGCCAGTGAAAGTAGTTAGTGACGTCATGGGGTCAACGAACCCGTTGTAAGACACGTTGTAGCCAATTGGTTTTATTCTTGCAAGGTTCTGTTTTAATGGCCGTAAGGCAAATGTCATCCGAATAATTTTCACCTACACGCACTTCCATAGTTTTCAAGTAGTGTTTTATAAAAATATCAAATTAAAGAAGTAAAAGAAGCCGTTTATTTCTCATCAGAGTAGATATAACATGCAACACTTAATTCTCCTAGTATTCATTAAATTAATTTAGTTAGACATTATTAAAAAAATAAATAAATTTGATTAATTAAGATAAAAAGAACGTCGAAAATTAAAGGTCAGTTGCATTAATTAAAATTATTAAAAAAAAATTTTTTTTTAGATTAGAACTTAGTTATTTAGAAATTAGTTAAGGCCTCCTCTAGAGATAACCAAGTACAGGTAACTCGTGGAATACTGATGGGACACCTGAAATGGTTGAGTTAGTAATGGATGATGTATTGATGGCTGCCAAAGTGTTGATATTCTTTGCTGCCGGTTTCGAGACCTCATCATCGGCCAGTAGCTTTACGCTACACCAACTGGCTTTCCATCCTGAAGAGCAAGAGAAGTGTCAACAAGAAATTGATGAAGTGCTCAGGAGACACAGAGGCAAGCTATCTTATGATGCTGTTCCTGTCTTCCACGAGGTTCATCCAGTCTTCTCCAACGTATTTTTCTATTTCATCTACCCATCGTGCTAGGGGTCTTCCCGGATTATTTTTATTACTTGTGGAAAGTTTTAAGTTTTTAAACTAAGTAAAGTTTTAAGACTACCTGGTAAGACTACTGGGAACAGGCCGAGTTTTTCGGGAAGCCCTGACGAATTATACCGTTTAATTCAAGATCGAAGGCAATAAAAAGGTTTGGAATTATTGTAATCTAATATTAATATAACGAAAGTCTTTTTATCCTGCGACTATAAAAAGACAAAACGACTTTTTATATCTGACATCACTTTGATTATACGTTTATTACTCATCTCGTGGTAAGTACCACATATCTCTGCTTAATTTATTGCTAATTTTTTTTTATTGTATACGAAGATCAAACGGGCCACCTGGTGGTAAGTGCTCACCGTCGCCCATAGACATCTCACCTCACTATAATATGTTATTAGCGGGTTTACGATGCGCTGCTAATTGAGATGAACTGCCTAATGTGCTGGTAATTACTCTGGTTCTTTTACCCTTCAAACCGAAAAACAGCAATGCAAGTCAAATCAAATCAAAATGTTTTTATTGCAAGTAAGTACCTTATAGTACATTTTTACAACATAATTTTTTTACTCTACACCGCTTCGTAAGGTGCTGTAGCTGAAAGGAAAGAAGCGGCGCAAGAAACTTTCAGCAGCACATCTTTTGAAATAAATATATATCTTACAATAATTATGAATACAATCATATACACAATGTGCAGAGCTGGAGCTGGATTTAGGACCACGCCTCTTTATCATTTAAGTAGTCATTTATTTTTTAATAACCCTTCTATATAAGGTCCGTCTTATATGGGTCTTAAATGTTTTCTCTGTCATATTTATTACAGTATCAGGTATCTTATTATAAAATACACAGTGACCCATAAATGATGTGTTTACTTTACTAAGTCTAAAGCGTGGGACTGCAAGTTTGTTTTTGTTTCTGGTATTGAAATTATGATTATCGCAGTTTTTCGGAAACAACAGTAATTTTTTGCGTACATACATAATATTTTCATAAATATATTGACCCGCGACAGTCAGTATATTTATTATAAGCATTGCTGCTTTGCGGCAGAAATAGGTAAAAGGGTGGTACCACCCCAGGCTGTCTCTACACAGAGTCATACCTTCAAAACATATTTGGCACAGAGTATATCTTACACAGACAGCTTTAACTTTGCAAATAAAGAGCGTCGGTGGCCTAGTGGCTAGGACGCCGGACTCCCATGCGGGAGCTCCGGGTTCGAAACCATGCAATGCCATGTACCAATGAGTTTTTCGGATTTTTTCGAAGACTTACGTACATTTACCGTCTGCTCTAACGGTGAAGGAAAACGTGAGGAAACCTGTATATCTGAGGAGATTTAAAAGTTTTCGAAGGCGTGTGAAATCCACCAATAAGCACTGGGCCCGCTCGGTGGATCATGGCCCGTACCGTCTTGTACAAGGGGAGGCCGGTGCCCCAACAGTGGGGACATTACTAGGCTAATGATGATGATATCTTACTCGAACAGCTTTAGCTTTGCAAATTCTTTCAAATAAAGGGACTCCTACAAAATAAGTCAAAACGAATCTCCTTGGTTTTTCAGTTAAATCCTCCTCCTCCTCGCGTCGTAATCCTCAACGCTGAGGGTCGTGACCACTTTTAGGTGTCACCTTCTGGCGGATGATCTTCCTCCATTTATTTCTGTCCCCGGCGGTGTGGATGGCATCGTGAATTGTACAGTCAAGGGTTTCAGTTAAACAGTTTCAGTTAAACACACACCGTTAATTCAATTAAAAATTGTGTTATTGTAATTAATGACAGTCATCGAACGCAAACAGATCTCCGAGTGACTCACGCGGCCTCCGCGATCTTTTAAACAAAATGAATATTTAATTATAATTATGAAACAGTATGACTAATACTATAAATTTAAGTTACGTAATGGTTTGTCTTTATTCAGAAGATAAATACACACACACACACTCACCCTACACTACAGATGCACACTTACATCATTACACACTCCCACACAACCTAACACCCCCCCACCCATACTCACTCTTACCATTATCTTTACTAAATTCCTTTATGATTAAATTTTCCAAATTCCTTTTAGGTTAAGAATATAATTTGTAATTTGCTAGCACAGAAAGTGCGACGGAATCCCGACTTACAAGATACAGGTTTTCGACCTAGTTTGTAAGTCGGAGGTCCTTTTTTTGTGCGCCCTGAAATAAGTAAATAAACTTTTCATTTTAAAAAAAAAAATAAAAAAATAATGGTGTCCGCCTAGACCATACATACAGCAAGCTGTTTTTTATGGCACGTTTACCTTTAGTCAAGTACAGTGTTGAGTGCCAGTCACTCGCCATTCTACTGCGTGTGACCAATTGCTTGCTTACTTGCTTCTCGTATAGTTAGTGGCCAAACTATTTTCTGTAAAATTCATTTATTAGTAAATACTTAATAATACGTAATATGTATTATATTAAGTAAGTAAGTAATACGTTTATACGTTTTATTATTTTTTATTATATATTATCCTATTATTATTCACCTTTCTGTCCTTCTTATGCTGTTATGTTAGCCGCGATAACTCAGTTGGTTAGAGCACTGCCACGGAACGGCAAGGTCGCAGGTTCAAATCCTGTTCACCCTTTCTAATTTGTTTAAGTAACCTAGTATGCGAAATGCTTTGGAAATAAAAATCGTTAACATTTTCACAATTTCAATCAGTATAGAAATTAAGTATTCTAGTCAATTTGAAAGTAGGTATGTTTGCAGAGAAAAAAAGCATAGTCACTGCGTCTCATAAAAGTGCAATGCAGCCTCGCCGGGGTCAGTGAACTTTTGACGCAGCGGCCATGTTGCAAGATGGCCGAGCGCGGGAAACCTACAGAAATAAAATATATTTATACACAATATTGGTGCCTCTGTGGGAAAACCCCAGAATCCGAGAGCCGCTTATTTCGATTGCCTCTTCTCTGTTTTTTTCACAAAAGGTTTGCGGTTTTAGTAAGTTTCTTACTATTTTTAGGATACCGTGGGTCGTTGAGGAAAACCAGCAACATTTCTGACTATAGTTAGGTAAGGTAACTTCAGTTTTATATACAATAGCTTCATTCGCTTCAGGAAATGAGAAAAGCAAATTACTTGATAGGGTATTATTTTTCGCTTCGATATCGATTGAATAGCTCCAAAAAGAATGACATAGATTTTAGTGTGTTTCTCATTGTACCATTTCCTTTTAGGCCTGGACATCAAGCTCCAGGTCCAGCCCCGGTTCGGTTCGTTCAAGCCAATCGCGAAGCGCTGATTTCAAGCGGGAGAGTGCGGACCGCTTGTGATTGGCTGCTACGAATCGAACCGGGGCTGGAACCGGACGCATGTAGACCAGCACTTATAATGTATTGCAAGCACAGACGTAATGCAAGTGATGCGTAATTACTTACTGATTTCTAATGCGTAGGTAGTAACATCACATCATAACATAGTATAGGACAACCACGGAACCATTATTAACAAGGATCTGGGGTCTGATCCAGAGTCGGTAGCAGCTACCGGTTAGTTTCATCCATCCTCTAGCGCCGGGTACGGCCGCTAAGACTCGTTGAGTATTTCTTAAACGCGAATAAAATCATAAAACCTATTACGTTTCTAAAACTATTCATCATCATCATCAGCCCTTTAATGTCCCCACTGTTGGGGCACAGGCCTCCCCTTGTACAACCGCTGGGGTTATTCCCGGCCCCCGTATCTTAAGATAAGATAAGAAGGCTGTATGCTTATTTTTGAAATCTTATTTCTGCCGCAAAGCAGTCATAGTTGACACTGAGATGACCAGTATGTAAAACGGGGTAGTGTGCAGGTTTCCTCACGATGATTTCCTTCGCCGTTAGTGCGGTCGATAAATATACGTAAGTCTTTGAAAAAGTCGGAAAAACTCATTGGTACATGGCACTGCATGGTTCGAACCCGGACATCCCGCATGGGAGACCGGCGTCTTAGCCGCTAGGCCACCGACTAAAACTATTGTTCACTTAATAATAATTTAACAGTTAATTATGATACACTTATTATGTAATTTCAATGTGCCTTTTAAACTAAATTGTTACGGAAGTAATCAATTACGTTTCGGAACGGAACCTTTCAATGTAATATTTTTCGCGAAATTTTCGAAATTTGCAAATAACGTTAATCACAATTCATTATAGACATTATTATTGCAAAAAATGCAATGATATACTTTTTTTTATTGGCTACTAAACCCGTATTTGACCCTTAATATCGCCTGATGGTAAGCGACGATGAGGTCGACGATGGAGCATGCGGGTCCAGTAAATGCCTATTCACTCTGGCTTTGAAGATGGTTGTATGGATGCTTCTGACGAGAAAGATAAACAGAAATGACTACTAATTCCCGATCGGTACTAGAGGTGGGAAGTGAATACAGGAGCTGGGCTGGCTGAGGACTCTTTCTTGTTGTAATATTTATTACACATTGTAGAATATACGATAATTTTCCAAGTGCGTATTCTCCTCACAGCAATTTTTCATTTGTTCTTGAAAAATACAAATATATTTGGTGGGTTGCCAAGCTGAACCTCTCAAGAGAGCTCCATTAGAGAAGTCTTAGAAATGCTAAAAGATTATCCTCCTCCTTCGGCAGTCGGGGAAAAGTAGGGCTTCAATCAAAACTTTCTCCAAAAATATTGAAATTGCATTCAGAAATATGAAATACTTTCCTCAAAATACTTTCGCAAAAAAATATTGCGATGCCATATAAATAGTATACCTTTTTTTCTGTCACATGATGGTTAAAATCCATGTACTTCTGGTGGATGGGCGGAAGAATGATGGATAAGCAATTTTTCTAGATTTTTAACGACTTTTAATGGGAGTTGAAATGGTAAAGTAAAAGTAAAATACACTTTATTACACAAATAGAAAACAACAAACAAAAGATAGAAAAGGAAATAGTGGAGTACAATTTAGGCGGCATTATCGCTAAGAGCGATCTCTAAATGGTCCAGTAGTCGTTCAATATTTACTAACTATCTATGCTATGTAAGTACTTCCCGGTACATGAGGCATTCCATAAGCCCTCAAGGTTAGCAGTGTATTCAAAACCCACTAACATTAAACTTATGAGATATCCTATAGTCCAGTTAGTTAGTCCATTTGCTTAGTAGACGTTCCGAGCTAGATTGTCGTAAAACAATATATTTTTTATTAAAACTCTTTTGATATGGTAGAGACCGATATTTACTTATATATACATTGTAACTACACTGTTGTTAAATGATTATAATTTGATAATTGTTTGGCTTAATAAATATTTTTTTTTTGTATATCAAATCGTAATTTGAACCCATAAGTAAAATGTAAGGTTTTTTTTTGTTATATCTAAGTACATTTTTAATAACAACCATCAACTCGCTGCCGCGTGTTCAGTTAAATCAATCATGAAGTCCTTGACCCCGCCCTTTGAGGGTGTTCACCCCCTCCCCGGTCGTACCCCCCTATCTCACCCCATAGATGGGACAAACAAGGAGATACGCCATGGGCTTGGTATACATCGTAATGTGAACTGTGTAAACAATAGGTAGATCTTTACTATCATAGTAAGACGTTACTATTTTTTTTATTGTGTAAGGTAAGGAGAGTGGACAAGCCAACGGGCCGCCGGATGGTGAGTGTTCACCATCGCCCGTAGACATCTCACTTTACTGTATATTAAGACGCTACCTGAGCGACACTAGCGCCGCCAATCGAAAAAAAAATCATATCTAAAAATTAACGCATTTAAAGAGGAGCTCGTAGCCTAGTTGCGAGCACTGTCGGTACCTGGATGGGTGACCGCTAGTGGCATATTTCATCTGAGCTTCCTCCGTGTCTCGCAGAGCACGTTAAGCAGTCAGTCCCGGTTGCTGTCGTTCGACAGCAGTCGTTAAGCCATGTCAGAGGCCTACGGGCCTGAACAACTCTGACAAATAGGTTGGCCACTAAACCATACGATAAGCAAGCAAGCAAGGCACTTAAAAAAATTGGTTTACAGGATTATTTCACGAATGAAGAGGATTTTTTTAAGTAGTTTATTGAAACATTAAGAAAGTTATTGTTTCACTACGAGGATACTAAAATATTACTTCAATTCTTCATTCATAGTAATCCTGTAAACCATACTTTTTAAATATTTAATAAGATATGATTTTTTTTTCGATTGGCGGCGCTAATATCGCTGATGCAGCCCTTCAAAGGGTTTTCGAAGCGCTGATAACTTTGAGGACTTGGATGCAGTGCTTCATGTGCGTAATTAATTACGCCGGCATTTTTATTTTACCCTTCAAGCAGAAACAGAAAATCAAGTATTTCTGCTTTGCGGCAGAAATAGGTGGTTGTGGTTCTACATCAGGATCTACCATCTTAAATATACGGAGTAATATTATATGTTTAAGCACTGATCATTTTGGTTGGTTCTGTTTCAGAAGATATTTGAAAACTTCTGAACTTCTTGAAATGTAATCGAGAGTTCCCAATACATTCATGATTCCAATACAGTAGTAACTTTTACGAGGGGAGGATTATGTCCCAATACTAAGTCCCAATAGATGGGGATCGTAATATAGGCTGAAGAGAGAGAGGTACCTATTTTCAAGTAAGCACTTCACTTCTTGTTTTTAGTCTGTGACCACCAGGCACCACCCCCTGACGTTCGGCTACCACGCGCCTGAAGAATAATAAATAAAAAGGAAACTGCAATATCCTGAAGAAAAACATGCCGCGTTTCTTTTTCGGTAATTTTTTGAATCAAATAGAACTATATGAGAACTCCAACAATCTTTATAAAATGGGGGTTGGATAGGGGGTTGGGGGGTTTGAACCTATTTTTAGTTTGCGTTGTTGTGTATCGGTTTGAAGGGTAAGAGAGCCCGCATATTCAGAACTACTGTACTGTTTTGAAAGTCTGTTTAATACATCGTAGGTTCATTTGAAAGACACTGCTTCCACAGCACATGACATAAGGCATTCCATCTAACTCCTCCAGGCTAACAGCGCATGGCAAACCGTCCGTCTTCCATAATTAAAAAACCAAGCTATCGTAATCGCGAACGAAGGTTTCTTACAACCAACTCGTATCAAACGACAAACAACATTTGCTGAAAAAAGTAAAATACACTTTTACCCATTAAGTGGGGTAATGTTTTGGGGTAATAAATAATGATACGGAAGTAATGTAGGTAAGCGATGAGCTTTCGATTTCCGCCATAGTTTGTTTGTTGAGCTTTTCTCCTTAGTAATGTTATTTTTCCTTATCGTACATGGTCAGAGATTTTAACACAAATATCTAACTCGAACTAGATATTTTGTGAATTAAGTCATTTCGCGAATTACATTCTGGGAATTAGAGATTCTGAGAATTAGATATTCTGGGAATTGGACATTGTGTGGCTGGGTGCGTCGCTGAAAAAAGTGTATATCTACCCTTGTAGATACCTACTCTATAGGTAATAAATAAGTACAAAACTATAATATAGCATATTTTACATTTTGGGTATAAGGACCTATACTTAATTCCTTTATTCTAAGTCGATATAGAATTATTTTCAAATTTTTATTTTTTTAGCCCCACATTAAATTGTACCTCTCTTTATGTTGTATGTTTTGTTTTTGTCCCTGGTGTGCAATAAAGTATATTTGTATTAATTTAATTTAATTTATTTATTAGGTAAACACAACAGATTACAACCATAAAAATTACAGAAAAATCAATATAAAGTTATGAGCTAGGTCGTAACCCTTAACGTGTAAACACGGCATGGTTAGGAAGTGGGAAATTGATTGTTGTACAAAATTGAGTTATGAAAAAATACTATTGAATGTAATGACTAAAAAACTTATGCCTATTTGAAAAATAAAAATAATAAAGTAAAGACTATAAAGTAGGTGCGTGGATAGCTCACTTGAGGACATCCTCAACCCGTCTTTTAAAAACTAATGTCCTAGGATTGAATAAGTCTAACGATGGCTTATTGTTGCTGTTCGAAGAGATTTCGTTAAACAATCTACACATTCGCACAATAGGGTTATAGAACGATGTGTTGTTCTTAAAAACATTTAATACAAATGTTTTAGGATTGCGAAGTTTAAAGTTTGTGTTGAAGTTTAGACAGGACAGCAAGGAAGGTGAATCTATGGTGGAATGAAGAATTTTATGTAGGATTATTAGGTCTTGGTGTTTGCGCCTAAGATGATGATATTGTATTTGTATTGTATTTTCCCACACTGTTATTTTGTCCATGTCATAAGTTACCTACTTAAAACATTTTTCATTTCCTTCACCAACAAAACAGAAATGGGGAAAATATAAAAAAGTAAACTTTCTGGAAGTTAAGTATCAATAAACAAACACATCGGGTGCCGGGTTTTAGAGTTCCGCAGGTCTGTAAGAGAGAACCCCTCACCATTGAGGGGTAACTAACTAACTAGTTTAACTTCAATTCACTATTCATAGTTGACGTCCATACGCCAACTTGCTACAGTCTGTCCTCTAGGTGCCGGCGAGCAGGGTTCTAGGACAGGGTGCAGATGAAGTAATAGAAGAACTTGGTAATAGTAGGTATTATATTTATGAGGAACAGAACAACGCAATAGTAGAAAATAGGTAGTAGTAGGAGACAAAAATACAACGGAGAAACGTCCGTTCAGGATAAAATACAGAGAGAAAGTGTGAAGACAATGAAATTAATGGAATAATGGAAGTTAGAAATTGAATGGGAATATGATTTGAATTTTGAAAATATAGATGAAGAAATTAGATGCCAACACGAAATGAGGTGAGATAAACGCTGACGATGACAGTATCTACAGTATCTTTTACATTTTCTCAGATTTCCCTGGCTCCCACACTAGGATACCCTTTGTTGTGGGGGCCAGTCTCTTCCGATAAATAAATTATGAAAAAACATAAGGCAATGCTAAATTAAACAGTTAAGTATGTGTGTGAGGGGTGTGTGCGTGAGATGGCGTGTGTGTGATGAGGTTGAAATTGATGGCAAAGAGGTTGATATGGACGATGAAGTCGACATCGTTACAAACTGACGTAAATGTCACTATTTATAAAGCCTGCAGCGATTTTGAAACGGAATCAGACCGAACCCAAAGAAATACACTTTTCTCTTTCTTTATATTTCAGACCTTTTATTGCCTAATTAGTTTCAGAATCTCTTATTATATTATTTAAAACTTTAGGTACTATATTTTAGTGGACAAATCCACTAAATAGCTTCATTTACTTTTAGTTTTACATCTTCTTATACTAAGTGGTCTCCAGTTCCACCCGTGTCTGTCCCCCGCCTTCTCCTTAAAAATTACTCACACAATTCTATTTCGCAAAATCACATTACATTACAGTACAATACAATTATTATGGTACAATACAAATCGAAACACACTCTACCTACCTACCAGCGCCCACGAGTCGTAACCTGGATTACCTAGTATGGGTGCTAACAGTAATGATGTTATCGGATAATATGTATGTTTGTTTCACTGAAAACATTGTACAGTATCTTCCCTCGAATATTGAAATACATTTGTTGTAAAAGTAATTATTGAAATCAAATTCAGTGACTGTTAAAATTATGTACCCGTCTCGTCTCACATTATTAATTTTTTATGACATTTTATGGATCATAATAAATAATTAAAACTCAGTCGAAAAAGATGCCAGGAAAGATATTTGACAAGATATACACGGGGAGGAAAATAAGTATTTTCTGGTGATAGGACCCCTTCAGGGTCCGCCTGCTAGCGACCACTTTCTATGTAAAGTCTGTCGTCAAATATCTTCGCTTCGTCGTCGATGTGTCGGCAGTGTTCATAGAAGAGGTCAGTACTAACTAAGCCCGTGTGCTCTATCTACGGCCTCATCGTCACTTACCACCAGGTGAGAATGAGGTCAAAAGGTTTAGGTGTAAAAAATAAATAAAAAAGTATCTATACGTAGAGTCACAATAAGGGTTGGTTGCGATTGGTCAAACATATACATAGCCGTGTCCTCCTAGCTGCGCGTGTTTTGGACTACATAATACACAAAACCTTCTACACAAAACATATTTGCTTCTAGAGGTGAGAGTGAGAAACAAGAAGAAGGAAAAGCCGTGAATGTGATAGACTAACCTTTAAAGATGAAATCAAATCAAAATGTTTTTATTGTAAGTACCTTATAGTACATTTTTACAACGTCATTCTTCTTTACTCTACCACCGCTTCGTAAGGTGATATAGCTGAAAGGAAAGAAGCGGCGCAAGAAACTTTCAGCAGCACATCTTTTGAAATAAATATATCTCACAATAATTATGAATACAATCATATACACAATGTGCAGAGCTGGAGCTGAATTTAGGACCAAGCCTCTTTATCATTTAAGTAGTCATTTATTTTATAATAACCCTCTTTACATAAGGTCCGTCTTATATGGGCCTTAAATTTTTCCTCTGTCATATTTATTACAGTATCAGGTATTTTATTATAAAATCGTATACAGTGACTAATAAACTGTTAACTTTACGAAGTCTAAAGCGCGAGACTGCAAGTTTGTTTTTGGTTTTGATCAGATTGATAGAGTGCTTTTAGATTTTTATATATAGAGGAGACGACCCAAACGGCGAGCATGCGTGAAACGACGAATGACTGTAGAGGATGCAAGAGAGACATGCCTACCCCGCAAGGGATATAACGTGAAGTTATTTTTGTTTTTGTGTATTGTGTACACCAAAAACATGCGCTGAGGCCATAGCTTTAACCAAACAAAACAAATAATTTAATATTCGAAACCCTCAATAAAAAAACCGGCTCGCACTTGCCCGATGCTTTTATAGAGCTATAAAAAAAATTGTTCGTTTCGGCAAGATATAACAAGGATGGAAGATGTATGGAGCCTTAATAAGAAAACAAGGAACACACATAAAAACTTTACTTAAAAAAAAACTGAAAGCCATTTTTGGCAACGGTTCAGAACTTATCACTTATAAGGCGCGGATCCGGGAAGGGGGGTCACAGGGTTTATGAACCCCCCTCAAATTGGATCCCATAGCAAAACACCTAACGCCTTTAGAACACTGCAGCGATTTTGATACTGAATTTAGCCGACCCCATAAACATTAGAAAACCAAAAATTTCTATGGGATCGGTATCGGCTGATTCCATTAAAATCGCTGCAGTGTGCTAAAGTACTGACGAGGCGGATGGACGTCCTCTACACCGCGTAGCACTCTGAGCGTAGCCAGTTTCCCGTAGCTCAATCTCGTAGCGTGCGTATTTGTAGTGATTAATAATGTATTAATTAAGACACTTCTTCGCTCAAGACATAAGATGTACCATACACCACATATACACATATATACCACCTTAGCCTTTTGGGGTTGGATATGACTTCCAATCTTAACTTTGGGCGCTCCTTTGAGTCAAAAGATAAGACCGCAGCCAAAAAATTGGGCATCCTGAGTAAGGTTAGGCGGTACTTCACGCCGGGACAGCTCTTAAACCTTTACCAAGCCCAAGTCCGGTCGTGCATGCAAGTGCGTACTGCTGCCACCTGTGGGACGGCTCAGCTAAGTACCAACTGGCTGCCCTTGACTCAATGGAGAAACGCGCTAAGCGCCATATAGGTGACGAATCGCTGGTGGAGGCTAGACTGCAAAGTCTGGAACATCGGCGCAAGGTTGCCTGTCTATCGGTATTTTACAGGATACATTTCGGAGAGTGCGCATCGGAATTGCACGACCTAATTCCAGCATCTCCATTCCGCCTTCGGACTACCAGGCGCGGGGAGGGGTTCCATCCTTATGTTGTTGATATCCCATCTGCTCGTACGATGCGATTTGCTTCTTCGTTAATTATGCGAACGGCTAAGGAATGGAACAGCCTGCCGGCGTCTGTATTGCCCGAAACCTACAACCTACAAAAATACACAATACGCCTGATATGTGATAGTAGTAGATATAAAGTTCTGAACCGTAGCCGAAAATAGCTTTCAATTTGTTAACAATAGCTTTCAGTTTAAAGGCGTTAAGGTATTTTGCTATGGGATCCAATTTGATGGGGTTCATAAACCCTGTGACCCCCTTCCCGGAACCGCGCCTGATAAGTGATGAGTTCTGAACAAAAATGGCTTTCAGTTTATTATTTTTAAAGTAGTTTTTACGTGTGTTTCTTGACGTACTTGTTTTCTTATTAAGGCTCCATACATCTTATTCCATCCTTATTATTTCTTTCCGAGACAAACAATTTTTGTTCCTAGCTCTATAAAAGCATCGGGCATGTTGGGTAGGGAGAGCAGGCGAGCAAAAGGACCACCTGATGGTCACCGTCGCCCATAGACATCGCACCTCACTGTACTGTTATTAGAGAGAGAGAGAGCGTCTGTGGCATAGTGGCTAGGACACCGGACTCCCACGCGGGAGGTCCGGGTACCGGGAAACCATGCAGTGCCATGTACCAATGAGTTTTTCGTATCTTTCAAAGACTTACGTACATTTACCGACTGCTCTAACGGTGGAGAAAAACATCGTGAGGAAACCTGCACACTGAGATGACCAGTGTGTAAAATGGGGTAGATAGATAGATAGAAACACTTTATTGTACACAAAAACACGAAAAGTAAAAACTACAGGTATAATAGCACGATATGTAGGTACAAAAGATCCTCAAGGGTCGAAGCGCCGCAGGGGTTATTCCTGGCATCCCCATCATAAGATATAATAAATGTTATTAGAGAGTTTTTGCTGCAAAAGTTTGAAAACTGGGATGTAATGGCTCATGTGCTGGTAATTACACCCTTTCTTGCCCTTTTAACCGGAACTGAGCAATACAAGCATTGCTGCTTTGCGGCAGAAATGGCTGGTACCTCCCCAGGCTGACTCAGCAGAGTCATACCAGTTCCAACTAAATTTCGTCTCTTCTAAGTCGTTTTCCTCGTTGCTGAGGGTCGTGATCAATCTAAGGAATTAATCACATAGAACGACTCTCGTGGCAGATTTAATGGGGCGGTTTGCCATTGCCTTTCCCATTTCACACACTGGTTATCTCAATATGCAGGATTCCTCACGATGTTTCCTTCCCCGTCAGAGCAATCGGTAAATGTACGTAAGTTTTTCGGAAAAACCTAAAATCTCATTGGTACATGGCAATGTCTGGTTTCGAACTCGGACCTCCCGCGTGGGAGACCGACGTCCTAGCCACGACGCCACCGACGCTCAATATTTCGTCTACTATTACATTAATAAATGTGTTTTCCATGGAGTATTCCTGGCTGTAGGTAACCTAGTTGACTTTGGAAACCTCTGTAATCCACTCAAATCACCAGAGATGCTGAGATCCCAGCAGTGGGACTGGCACACACATCCTTAATTAAGGCCAGTCGTTGCGGCGACTAACTTCAGTACTTTAGGATTACCTAGTTGTTACTATTTCTACGTACAATGTACATGTAAATGCCTGTCAGAACAGTAGGTTTCATAGAAAATATTCAATTCTTGACATTAATTTCAACCCCATTGTTATCTCACCTCATTTCGTGTTGGCATCTTCATTTCTTCATCTATATTTTCAAAATTCAAATCATATTCCATTCCATTTCTAAATTCAATTATTTCATTAATGTCATTGTTTTTACTTATTCTCTCTGTATCTTTGTCCTGAACGGACGTATGTCCGTTTTATTAAATTGTCTCCTACTACTACCTATTTTCTACTATTGTGTTGTTCTGTTCCTGATAAATATAATATCTACTATTACCAAGTTCTTCTATTACTTCATCTGCACACTATCCTAGAACCCTACTAGCCGGCATCTAGAGGGCAGATTGTAGCAATCCAAGCACACCAGTCTGCTTCTTTTACCAGAAATACGAAGGAATTATATAAGACTAGATGTTCGTTACGCCCTTCTGACTCACCACTTTAAAAGGCTGCGGAATCGTACGACACCTGCCAGGCCTCCCAGCATTCTCACGAGAGAAACAAACTTACACCTGCGCCCATCATCGCACTCCAACCCATACTACTGCTATCAAAACCGTATTTACCCAGCTGCAAAACCGTGGCCTCTTATTTTTACAAGGTTACATTTGCGGCTGGTGTGACGTCAGGCGGCGTGTATTGGTCATTAGAATCGGGTTCAGCCAACTGTAAAGGCGGCGGGCCTCACGTAAAACAGATGATAGTGCGAGGTGCGGGCCTCACTGACGCATGCGCGACTTTTATACGTACCTACACACGAGTTATAAATACCTACTTACACTACACTACTTTACACACAATAACTCGAAGCGTGGTCAACAAAATAAGATGCTAGAAAATCAATGACGAATTTAAAGAAACACTAAGAATTTAATTTAATTTGTAGCTGGATGAAAGAAAAATAGTCTCCCTCCCCTAGGGGCGCTCGTTCCTTCCTTCATGATTGATAGGCTGGTGGAATTTCCCTGATGCATCAATATTAACCTAGTATGAACCTACTGTGAGCGTCGGTGGCTAGGACACCGGACTCCCATGCGGGAGGTCCAGGTTCGAAACCGTGCAGTGCCATGTACCAATGAGTTTTCGTATTTTTCGAAGACTTACGTACATTTACCGACTGCTCTGACGGTGAGGGAAAAACATTGTGAGAAATCCTGCACACTGAGATGACCAGTGTGTAACATGGGGTAGACACAAAAGATCCTCAAGGGTCGAAGTGCTACTGGGTTATTCCCGGCCCCTATCATAAGATAGCATGAACCTACTATTTTAATTAACATTCTAAACCTTCACAATCCTACGGCGGATAACTGCCTTAAATAAGCATGCCTACTTAAACAATTTCTATAAGAAATTAAATTACCGCGGTAAGTGGCTCCAAGTTCCCAGAAACCTAACGAAGTCTGAAAATTCCTGAAACAACAAAACACACTTTTCTTTATTAAAGCTGAGTCGCTCGACAAACAACTTAATTTTGGGGGCTTAAATGAACACAAAATAAAAATAAATCACCGTCAGCAATCACCTATGTTGTTTTCTTTTACCTACCCTACTCCGAATTCATTGATTGAAACTCGTCGAATGCAGCGTTTGAAGGGTTTCCTCATTCTTAGAATTTCTCCAAACTCCTAATACTATTGAATTTAAAACCATAGCGACCGCCTTTCTTATTAAAAGTCAATATTCGTGCTAAAAGACAAAAAGATTCCTATGTGTGTTCTCCCAGTTATGACATACGGAGCGGAAACCTGGACACTAACTAAACAGGCGATTGAAAGGCTCCAAGTGACACGAAGAGCGATGGAGCGGGCCATGATAGGCATCTCCCTCGTGGACAGAATGCCGAATATCGAGATCCGGAAAAAGACGAGAGTGCCGGATGTAGCCAGTATAGTGTCCAGGTCTAAGTGGAGATGGGCAGGGCACGTGTGTAGAATGCAGGACGATAGGTGGCCCCGAAGACTGCTCGAGTGGCGACCCCGAGTGGGGCGCAGAAGTGTCGGCAGGCAGCCCGCGAGGTGGAACGACGCCATTGCTAGTGCCCGAGGAGAATGGCGTGCACATGAAGAGGCATATACCTAACGATGGGTTACGATAGACTGAAAAGAAGAATAAGATTCGTTTGTTAAACTCATGCCGACATTATTTGATTTCTACCATCTATTTAAACAACAAGCTATACCATTCCACACATTTTTCACCAAAAAATTCATTCAAATCGAATCGAATAAAAAATCCGAGTCCAAAGTGAAAATGGATTTCCGATCAAAAAGCGTTACAGATTTGAGATACTATTTACTTACGCTAGTAAATATAACTGTTTTTATTTTTCGAATTTTCTGATTGAGAATTCTCGGATGCAACGCATGGTTTCCTCATTCCTGGAATTTCTACAAATTCCCCTATTGAAAATTACCTAGCCTTATTTTTTTGAGAGAGAATATTTCTTCGAAACTGTTCGAAACGATTGAAATAATTTCTTTATTCTTATGCCCACACTCAGTATGGAAAGTTGGCATTTAATAAAATAATAATAATAAATAAATAAATTTATTTCATGACAACACTGTATATAAATAAACAATGGAAGGTACAGTACAATGATTACTACAATAAAACCAACATACATATATTTCTACTGTTTTATGGAATATATTTTCCATTAGAATCCCTGATATTTTACCTACATAGAAATATTTTTTAAAAGCATTATTGCAAATTCCTTTGCACCTGAAAAAGAACGTAAAGTTCATACAATTTATCAAAATTATCTATTGAAATTTAAATGTTTGGAAGTCATCGATTTTTATGAGGGAGGCGCTGGTTGTTTCCTGTTCGAATCAGAGTACTTCCACCCACACCCCCACGCCCCGTTCTTGAATATTCTCTCGATCGATCAGTAGATATTTATAACATTACAATACCTACCTCCGTAAACACGCCGCTTAATCTGTGGCCTTTAAAACATACAGAATCACCGAATATACTCGTTCCACAATATCGATAACTCGTCAATAACGTGCCGCCATTTTAGCTATGACCGTTTGAATTTAGAAGTTAAATTCGGCTTCGCGCCCTTCCTCCCTTCAGTGCCCCACATCCGACCGAATTGAAAATACACACGCCGCGTAACACTGCCCGTTGTTTGGCAACATCTAATTTCGTTTATATTGCTTTACAAGGTCAGTTGGCCTAGCACGCTCGTGCGTAAGACACCAGAAAAAAAATACTTCATTAACGATCGCTGGTGTGACGTGAGAGCAAAGAGTAGGCTGTGGAAAGAGCTCGTGAAAACCACTCATGGAGAAAGTACAACTTTCAGGCTGCCTTTCCACCGAAACTGTGCGATGAAGCGAGGAAAAAATCCGCCAATAGAATCGCGACATTATCACGTCATATCACGTGACGATTAAAATGGAGCGATCCTATTGGCGGAATTTTTCCTCGCTTCACCAGCTCGCTTCCTCGCACAGCTTTGGTGGAAATGCACCCTTACTGTGGTAGAGTCATTAAAAACAAGCGCCCTCTGGTATTACAAATTAAATTAAATCATTTATTAAATCAGACAAATGAGTCCATAATTATATTATAACATTAAAAATTATATCAAATAACATTTTAAATATTTTTTAATCGCATAACAATATAGAAAAAGCAGTTGGTAAGAAAAAGTAGAAAGTTGGTACAAAATATTTAAAGAGAATGTAGTCCTTAGTTTTGTACATCGTTTTGAAAACCTAAGCCTCTATCGAAAGATATTGTGAGATTTCGGGGTTGAGTTTGATAGATGAGGTAGGATGACATCCTAGTGGAAAAGGAATATTACTCCAGGCTAAGTGATAGGCCTGGGGAGAGCTGTCACACGGTGCGTGATCGGAACTTAATATATACTTTTGTGAAGTCCAGAGAAAATATCGTTAGGCTGTTTTAGTTTTTTTTTAAAATGAATGGCCCCTGCTAGTGATTTACACTGCAATTTGGCCAATGACCGTGTTGGAATCTTGAAAATAACTTGAACGTTTTGGCGTCTGTTTTGAAAAAAAAACGGTTTACCAACGTCGAGATTAAGGGAGAGTCGTGTGCACTAGGAATGCCTAGTGTCGTGCATTCCAAGTGCAATTGGAGGTTAGGTTGCCGGATCACACCGTCAGTAATAGCAACATTGACGCTGTTTTGTATGGGGATTTCTATGAATGTTGCCATTTCTGGTGTGTAATTACTAGGATTGTTGTTTCGTAATCTTGATTATTGTTGATCTGACCATCCAAATTAAACTGTTTTCAATGGAAAGTTTATAATATAAATGTATTACCGAAGATTCCATTGCCTTTTTGACCCTCGCTACCTCGATAAAGAAATCAGAATATTTAGAATCTCCCAAATATGTTAATAGCCGGTGACAGGGAATCAAATTTAAACATCATTAATAGGCTTTTAACATATATGAATACCATTTTAGTCTGTTATTTTGTTTATTTATTGTGTCGTTGTGAGTCAATGACTCGGCTTTATGTCAGAGGCCTACGGGCGGCCTGAACAACTATGACAATATGTTGACCACTAACCACACAACAATCAATTGTATTGTCCGTCTTTTTCTGCCTTTAAAATATTCTGATATCGATCTGTTCTCTGTTAGGTAGCTGAAAGCTGATAGTCACAGAAATTTAAAATAGCCATGTAGCGCCTAAGAAGATAATTCTATCAACGCTATGACTACTTCGCTCTACTCGTCAAAAGATGGCGCTGAATGGCCTCTGCACAGAAATTCGATATCGCCATATAAAACTAAAACACGGTTGTTGCGTTCTTGCTGTCATGGCGTGTTCGTCCTATTTTATTGTTAAAAACGGTTTACAGTGGTTATTTTTTTTGTAAAACTAGTGTATTTTACCGAAAAATCGTCCGTGTTTCGAGAACGTTATATAAGCAAATGAAATGTGAGTGAAATTCTACAGACGGTACGGATCCGGCAACCTAACCTCCAATTGCACTTGAAATGCAAGGCTCTAGCCATTCCTAGTGCAACGACTCTCCCTTAATTTCGACGTTGGTAAACAGTTTTTTTCAAAACGATCGAGTTATTTTCAAGATTCTAACACGGTCATTGGCCAAATTGTAGTGTAAATCACTATCAGAGGCCATTCATTAAAGAAGAAAAAATACTACTTTAAGGCGCGACAGCAGTTCGTAGAGGAAGAGTTGCCTACGAAACCATCTGCGTTAGAAGATATTCTTTGCCGCGAAGGTTCATCGGCCGGGGCCGCGCGCTGGGCCCGCTCCCAAACTCAACGTGAATTAAGCATAGCGGGCCATGTTATTAATTTAGACGTTGCGAGATACAATACAGACAAATAAACGAGGCCTACGTGATAATATGTTACTGGTAACCTTGAGGATTTAGATGGAGCTCCTCATGTCTTCATTACTTACCTATTCTGATGACTCTTACCACAGCTATGACTGCTTTGCGGCAGAAATAGGATTTCAAAAATAAGCATACAGCCTTCTTATCTTATCTTAAGATACGGGGGCCGGGAATAACCCCAGCGGCACTTCTAGCCTTGAGGATCTTTTGTGCTTGAGATGACCAGTGTGTAAAATGGGGTAGACACAAAAGATCCTTAAGGCTCGAAGTGCCGCTGGGTTATTCCCGGCCCCCGTATCTTAAGATAAGAAGGCTGTATGCTTATTTTTGAAATCTTATTTCTACCGCAAAGCAGTCATAGCTGACACTCAGATGACCAGTATGTAAAACGGGGTAGTGCGGGTTTCTTCACGATGATTTCCTTCACCGTTAGAGCAGTCGGTAAATGCACGTAAGTCTTCGAAAAATACGAAAAACTCATTGGTACATGGCACTGCATGGTTTCGAACCAGCATACAGCCTTAGGTATCTTTCTCTCTCATCAGCCTATTAACGTCCCCACTGTTGGGGCACAGGCCTCTGCTTGCATAAGGGTACATACCATGATCCTATCTAACCTACCTTTAAGATAAACACGACCAGTTTTCTTTACATATTTTTTATTCGGCCTTAACATCGCATGTTATGAATTTAGTAAGTAATGTGTAAACATGACTTATAATGGAAATCATATATTTTTTTATATGGAAGATGGTACAAGATGCGATCGGTCAACCTCATCATCACGGCGACAAGAGTATGGGTTCCTAGCCCACTACATCGGAGATGGGGGTAATAACTTGACGACAATATGGATACATATTTAAATATATTTGTGTTGTCGTTAATTTACTGACATATTTGTGTTGTCGTTAATTTACTGACATATTTGTGTTGTCGTTAATTTACTGACATATTTGTGTTGTCGTTAATTTACTGACATATTTGTGTTGTCGTTAATTTACTGACTTATTTGTGTTGTCGTTAATTTACTGACTTATTTGTGTTGTCGTTAATTTACTGACATATTTGTGTTGTCGTTAATTTACTGACTTATTTGTGTTGTCGTTAATTTACTGACATATTTGTGTTGTCGTTAATTTACTGACATATTTGTGTTGTCGTTAATTTTCTGACATTAGTTATAATTCTCATTTAATTTAACTTTAAAAATTTAATTTGATTTAATGTAATTAATTTGTATTTGAATTGTGTTAGAAGACATTACTGATCATCTAAAAATATATTTAATTAATGCAACTGACATTTAATTTTCGACGATATTTTTATCTTAATTAATCAAATGTATCTTATTTTTAATAATAATAATGTCTAATTTAATTTGTAAGTGTTGACAAATGAATACTAGAAGCTCGTAGCCTAGTTGCGAGCACGGTCCGAAAGTGATCGTGCAGGTTAAGCGACGTTGGCGCGGTCGGTACCTGGATGGGGGTGACCGCTAGTGGCATATTTCATCTGAGCTCCTCCGTGCCTCGGAGAGCACGTTAAGCAGTCGGTCCCGGTTGTTGTCGTTCGACAGCAGTCGTTAATCCATGTCAGAGGCCTACGGGCGGCCAGAACAACTCTGACAAATAGGTTGGCCACTACTAGAAGAATTAATCTCATAATATGATGAGATATAAACGGCATTTTTTTATTTTTTTTTATTTCTGATCATTTATTGTATCAATAATGGTTTTAGAAAAAAGTTTTCATTACGATTCCTTATCATTCGCCTAAATGTGTCAAATCAGTTGAAGTCAGTGCCTATCGTGATTGAACCGCGCTGGAACGGGCGCATGTAGTCCAGACCTAAAATGTTATCAAAGAATCTAAAATGGTATGCATTTATTTTTATAACGCGGTACTTAGAATGAGATAGATAATATAAAGAGACAAACTTCATGATATTACGCAGTTTTAATTCATATTTAGGTACTTACCATAATTCTGTGATAAAATATAAAGTGTAATTTAAAAAAAAGTAAGTATTAATTTGATTTAATGCGCCTAAATTATACTAATGGTTTTATAAGTATATAATTAGCGAGCGGATGTTATATTATATAATAGAAAAATGTAGCCGAAACACACAACGTATACCTATATAATAATATTAGGTCAATTGCATTAAGAATAAGAATAGGTCAATTGGTGGACCCCCCCCCCCCCCCCATAAAAGAAAGAAAAAGAATTTATTTCCAAGAGCGCACACATACAAACAATTAGGTACAGAAGATAAAAATGATCATAAAAGGAAGAAGAAAGAAAGAAGCAAGTGTAAACGAATCTAACTTTATTTTAACTTAGATGTTATAAAATGCAATTAGTCAAACATATTACATTAACTTGACAGGTGTCATAATAAAAAGTAAATTAGCAGCTCGTCGAAAACCCTCTAACAACTTTATACAGAGATGAGATACAATAAAAAAAACTAAAACAGAACCGGCACTGTTTGAAAATAATATACCACTATAAGAATCTACAAAATCACATTATAATAGAGCTAGGAGGAACTTCGGCTCTTTTATTAGCAAATCCGAGAGCGTCGGTGGCACAGTGGCTGGATACCAGACTACCATGCGGGAAGTCCGGGTTCGAAATCGTGCAGTGCCATGTACCAATGAGTTTTACGTATTTTTCGAAGACTTACGTACTTTCACCGACTGCTCAACGGTGAAGGAAAACATCGTGAGGAAACCTGCACACTCAGATGACCAGTGTGTAAAATGGTGTAGGCACAAAAGATCCTCAAGGTTCGAAGTGGCGCTGGGGTTATTGCCGGCCCCCAAAATATAAGAAGAAGATATTAGCATACCCCATTAGCAAAACACGTTTAAAAATAATTATATTTTTTTTTAATAAGGATGCTAGGTAAAAAAATTGCATAATCTTAGATATCAATAGGCTTAGGCACTAATAGGTCAGATTCCCATAACTACGCACAAAACGTAAGCACAGGGATTTAGAACTTAGGTACATTGGTGCCTGCTTAACTTGTTCCGGTCCCTAATTCCGGCCCCATAAACTTGTATGTGAAGGAACCCTCTGGCTGTCCTGTTTTAGAAATTAGGGTCGAGGGAAAATATACTTGAATATAAGGAGTAAGATATAATGATTTACCTAGAATAAAATTGATGTTATTTAATTTAATTTTATAAATACATATTTTAGTTTAAATTGCGGTGCAGGTTTAGATAAATAGATAGAAACACTTTATACATCACACACATACATACAACATACATCACATTCATACAACACAACACACACACACACACACTGTTGCTTTCTTCGTCCGTGCAGTCACTGAGGGGCCAGCTGAAAATCAGCACTGTGGCTTGCCTCAGCATACGTTTAATTGTGACAAAGTAGTTCAATGTGTAGAAGTGGGTTACAAATTAAGGTTCGAGGCTGTACTAGTCATACTTTAGAAACAGAAAAAACCTATAAATAACAAAAATTGTAACTTCCAACGATGATAAGATAAAAAAATCCGTTTAAAAGTCATAAATTTAATAAGGAACAAAACAGGATGTCGTTAAAACTTATAGGCGTTAAACAATTACTGACGATTCTACAAATGAAGTGTTATTAACATGAATTTATACTTATTTCATTATTATTTTTCTCACCTAGGTTTCTGAATGATTATTATTTATAAAGCAACACTAGAGCCTACGAAAAAAATGCTACGACGTAATGTCGTAGCATTTCATTCTTTCCGCCTATCTCACATGTTTACTTGGTTTTTTTTGTTGTAAATTATCGATAAGTAACTTTAATAGAATATACTAGTACGTGGCACATCACTAGTTAGTTCAGTACTTGTTTATAAGCTTTTGAATGGAAGTGTGCTCCAGTCGATGTCCTTGAGCGTACATTTCGATGCACATAAAAAAACTCCAGCATTGAGTGCAAACCACTACTGAGCTCCAAAAGAAAATATTTAAATAAATCAAAAGATTTATTGTAATACACGAACCAAAATAAATATGAAGACGGTTTTGGTTTCTAGCTCCTGTCCCTAGGAAGTTCTAGGTGCTGAAAGTTTCTTGCGCCGCTTCTTTCCTTTCAGCTACAGCAC
Source organism: Hofmannophila pseudospretella (assembly GCA_947369225.1). Taxonomy (NCBI): domain Eukaryota; kingdom Metazoa; phylum Arthropoda; class Insecta; order Lepidoptera; family Oecophoridae; genus Hofmannophila; species Hofmannophila pseudospretella. The sequence continues at coordinate 813,769 of OX376321.1, read as the reverse complement.
CTTACGAAGCGGTGGTAGAGTAAAACATGACGTTGTAAAAATCTACTATAAGATACTTACAATAAAAATTATTTGATTTGAGATCTATGGCCGCTTTACACTTGGATTAGTTAAGTAGCGTGTTAAGTTATTTATGACACCTTTGACCATCTATAGATAGATTCACTGGGCCTGTATATCGTGTTGCACAGAAACACCGAATTTCGACGATGACAGCTCAGAATAGTCTATTTTCTAGTTTCTAGTAAGACTTATGCTAGTTATTTTTAGTGTTAATTAAATCGATATGAAACGTCTCTAACTTAACTCGCTACATAACTAATTCAAGTGTAAATCGGCCTTCTTATGTTATAATAACTCAGGGGGTCAGGAATAACCCAGCGGCACTTCGACCCTTGAGGATCTTTTGTGCCTACCCCATTTTACACACTGGTCATCTCAGTGTGCAGGTTTCCTCACGATGTTTTCCTTCACCGTTAGAGCAGTCGGTAATTGTACATAAGTCTTCCATAAATACGAAAAACTCATTGGTACATGGCACTGCACGGTTTCCCGGTACCCGGACCTCCCGCATGGGAGTCTGGTGCCATAGCCACTGTGCCACAGACGACGATCTCTAAGTAAATCGGCGTTACTAACTAGGTAGTATTTTTAGTGGGGCTGAAGTTAAGCTAAGTTGTGGACCCAAACGCTCCCAATGTCCTCAACATAATATTGATCTCGCACAGAGTGATTCATGTTTATCACCATAAAAAACCATAACACACCATTAACAAAACCTAGCCCTCTTACCCTTCAAAGCGGTATTGCCAGATAAATACATCTCCATAGCCCAAAAAACTAGAATACACAACATTTCGAATGTCGGCAACCCCTGCAGGGTCAGCGCGACCTTGCTTGACATTCCTGTTGAAAAGAGACTACGCATTTATCACAGGCACAAACAACGGCGACTGGAAATGTGTTCAAAGCCTGGAGACCGATTCTCAAAAACGGGATATAATATCGAACCTCGACAAGGATATCCCGTCCCACATTTCGACTACAAATATCACGAAAATATCGACTGCTAAGGACCACGCAGCGAAGAGCGTCAGTGGCGTCGTGACCCTAGCCACGTCGCCACGTCGGACTCCCATGCTCCAGATCCGAGTTCCAAACCAGGCAATGCCATGTACCGATGAGTTTTTCGGTTTTTTCGAAAGACTTACTTACATTTACCGACTGCTCTGACATTGTGAGGAAACCTGCGCACTGAGATGACCAGCGTGTGAAATGGGGAAGGCAATGGCAAACCAACCCCATTAAATCTGCCATGAGAGTCGTTCTATGTGATTAATTCCTTAGAATGATCACGACCCTCGGCAATGAGGAAAACGACTTAGAAGAGAGAAGGATTACGCACGTTGCATGTCGATAGCTAGGACTCGATAAATACCAAATCGATGTAAAAAAAATCGGGGTATTAAACCCGTGACCCAACTGCAATGTCCAACTGGTTGTAACTGTACCAAGGGTATTTTTTTTCTCAGTGGACCAACTAATATGTACAACTTTATTTTTTAACCCCCGACCGATTGAGGGAGGGCGTGTTATAAGTTTGACACGTTTGTCTGTTTGTCTGTGGCATCATAACTTAACAACGAATGATCAGATTTGGACCCGGTTTTTTATATTTAATAGAGAATATTGTTGAGTGTGTTCTTAGCTAGGTCTGATAAAAATTGGATCAGTGGTTTCCAAGACCTTGGAGTATGTTTGATGTCAAATGCGAACTCTGGAGCGGTAATAGTTAGGTGGTTCGATTTGAGCTCAAATGTTTATGACCATGGTGACTTCCCACATCTGAAACCTTGAGGATCTGACGAAGATTAGAAAAAAGTAAGGAGATCTACACAATGATACGTCGGGGGTTTCTTAATTATTATTTTTTATTATTCTACTTTTATACAGTATAAAATACAGTAATATCTTAAGTGTATACCGCCAAACTGCTTAGCAGTTTATTGGCGGACATGTTGCTCCCTTTTATAAATAATAATTGTGTTTTTATACTTAGATAGTATAATTCGCAATCTCAAAAAACACATCGCTGAAATAAAGTGCATGGGTAATAGAGTTATTATTCCCCGTGGTTCAACTAATTATTGATAAATTGCATTTTTCCGATATTTATCTACTGCGATATTTAATACCACTCCGTGAGAATTGGCCTCCTGTTCCTTTCCGCCCCTCGGTTCCTCTCCACAGACTATAATAGGTAGGTACCTACGTTGATCTTGAATAAGGGATTGAAAGGGCTCCGTTGGGATAGGTCAGGTTGGCTGAACTGCGTTTTAGTCGGGTAGGGCCCGAGTTGCAGCGGCGAAGTGTTAACATTGAAAATGATTTTAAATCGCTTCTGTAGGGGGGCGATTTTCAGCGATAGTGCGACATGGTTACAAGGATGGTTGGGGTGTCAAAATGTGCGTATTGACAAGGGCCACGATATGGAAATAATTTTTTTATTTAGAAAGTCCAAAACTTAGAGAGTTCCCTAACTAGTCACCATTTTTTTTTTTAATTTTAATCAATGCGGGGGAGGGTAATATCTCGGAGTGCAGGTGCGCGAGCGCGTTCCGGTGTTGTTCGGAGTTAGTGAGTCATTATACGAGTATGAGATCAGATGCTTGTTAGATGATGTAGAATTAAGTTCTTTTTCAATATTCTCTGAAGGTCGTGTAATTTATAATGTTTTGTTATAATTAACTTAATTAATTGTTAATTTATTATTTGGTTTTTTATTCTATGGGACTAGTGCCTGAACGCGGGAGGACCTTTTCGAGGCCAACCAGAGGGCTATCGATGTGGCTGCCTTCTGGTCGGGAAAAATTTAATTCGAATCATCAACACGAAAGAAGAAGAAGTGCCTGAAAATATAGACATTTTAATTTAATTAATTGCACGAGCTCTGTGATTTTTTAAGGTTATTTTTCTTACCATTTCAGTAAAAATGACCTGAATCGAACTTAAAAAGTATACCCCTATATCTAATGTAACGGAATAAAAGCGTAAAAATAATTAAATAAAAACGTGACCTCCCAGGGTTGTGTTTAGTTGTAATCAGAGGGGCTGTGGTCACATGATCATTGGCTGAAAAGTCCCCCCCCCCCCCCCCCCCCCCCAAGAAAAAAACTGTTCTTTTACAAATATATAGCTACCTTCCAATTACTCAGGACACCCTTTTAATTCCCCTCCCCCATAAACCTATGGCAGCTTCCCAACGCACTTAAAATTACGAGTAGGTAGGTATAAAAGAAAACTAGAAATAATTATCAATTCTTGTGAAACAGACTACAAACTAAGTTATTATTAATTTCCTGTAGCTTCATTTTTCTATCTACATTATTGCGTCGTTAGAAAAACAAATACTCGTAAATGCCTAAGTAAATAGATTTATGGATTTTTCGAAATAGTGACTTTATATATGAATGAAGTACCCAACTCAAATCAAATCAAACTATTTTTATTGTAAGTAAGTACCTTAAAGTACATTTTTACAACGTCATGTTTCACTCTACCACCGCTTCGTGAGGTGCCGTAGCTGAAAGGAAAGAAGCGGCGCGAGAAACTTTCAGCAGCACATCTTTTGAAATAAATATATCTTACAATAATTATGAATACAATCATATACGAGGTACATAATGTGCAGAGCTGGAGCTGAATTTAGGACCAAGCCTCTTTATCATTTAAGTAGTCATTTATTATATAATAACCTATGATCGGAGTAGGTAGGGCTGTTTTTGGTACTTTTTTTTTATTTATTTTTTATTAAATAAGAAGAGCAGACGAGCCAACGGGCCACCTGATGGTAAGTGGTCACCGTCGCCCATAGACATCTCACCTCACTGTATTAATATTAGAGGGTTACTTGCCACATACGGTCATAATATGGATAAGTATGCCCAATAATCCCGGGATTTCCGGGATTGAATAAATATATTATTTAGATTTTTAACGTTATATTTGTTTTGATACACATTTAAGATTGGTGGCGAAATAATTTTTTTTAAGTTTCATGGCGCTAGTGTACCTATGGTAGTGTTTTAACTTCTTCGTAAGTTCACAATTTTTAAAAAATCGTAATCCGCCGAGTAAGGGCGATGTTTATAAAAGTAATTTACAACATTTGCTCGATAACTTACAACGGGATCCCGAAATCATATCCATATTAATATAACCTTTGAGGACATTGACCCGAAAGAGCCCTACCTACACCGATCAGTGATAATAACCCTTTTAACATAAGGTAAAAAGGGTTATTTATTATAAATGTGAGACCCACATAAGACGGTTATGTGAATCTTAATTTTGTTCTTTATCATATTTACTTGATTTCACTACCCTGACCAAAAATAAAAACCCTCGCATTATTGCGGAATTAAAAAAAAATACATTAAAAGACGAGACAGGATTTTCATATTCCCGGTCAGGGTATAAGACACCCCGCCTGAACTTTACCAAGTACGGCACTATTACCTGAAACACTGGGTACATCTAAAAGTACTTAAGTAATCCTCTTTCTCCTTAGCTACGTGACTTAATTACGTCACGGCCAGATGGTTTACATTTAAGTAAATAAAGCCCATAAGTAAAAGAAAGTAGGTACTACTTTAGAATTACAATTGGAAAGGAACTGGGGTAAGTAATTCGGTATATTTCCGTCTAATCCTGAAATTTTAACCTTACTTACCGACATATAAATTCCAAAAAGATTAAAAATAATAACATAACAATTCTTTGATAAATTCGCTGTATTTTTTACGTAAGTAAGTCACAGGGTTAGATCTAAGAAAACTAATGAGGCGGTAGGGGGATTGGTTATACTGAAACGCAGCGGTATAAGGACTTTTAAAGTTTTGGAGGGAATCATGGCCTGCCCTGGATCCGCCACTAAATAGCCTTAATCTTGTAATGTAAGAATGTAATGTAATGTTTTCGGAATTCTTTGTTCCACAGTAACCTTTAAATCATAACTCATACTATGGGAATAGTTATATTGCTATTTCTGAGATTTCTAGTATTTGAACGTCGGTTGACCCCAGAGTTTATTGTTCCTGACACGAAATAGAATCGATTGGTATCAAAAATTATTTTGTGAAAAATTGCATTATTCTCGCTGACTGTACCTTTTTTCAAAAATCTGTGAATGCAGTTTTAAATAGCTCCAAATGTTAGGGAAGGTCTCCTAAGACCATTTTCTCGTAGCTCCAACGGATCTGGTAGCTGCCCCGGGTGCCCCGCCGAAACTTTCCACCCTGTATATATATATTTGTATTTATTTTATGTATGTATTTATATTTACAATAAGAATAAGAATAAGAATAGTTTATTTGTGCGGTAAAATTACAGTGGAGTAGGAACTTAAGCATATATTACATTAAATTTAATAAAATTAATGAGCAACCAGTTATCCTACTATAGGCGCTGACCTCCGAACTAGGAAGTTCCTGTATCTCGGAGGACAGATCTCTTCTTTGACCAGTGCAAATGAACATGAACAGAACTAAAAGTACAAAATTTGGAAGAAAGAAAAATAAGAACAGTAATAAAGGTTAATAAAAGGGGTGGTGTGTGTGTGTGTGTGTGTGTGTGTGTGTGTGTGTGTGTGTGTGTGTGTGTGTGTTGGTTGTGTGTTTATTATTATTATTGTGTTACCTTTAAAAGTTTCTCCGTGCTCTCGTGATCAAGACCAAAAGTATTTTAGTATTACATATTGTATTTATGTATTATATATCTACCGATATTTAATTACTAGTATAGTGTTATATGTATAGATAGTGTTACTTGTACTATTAATTATTTTCTCCTTTATTTTTATGCACTGTCGATTATCTATTATTAAATTCACTTTCACCAAGGTTATCTGGAAGAGATCGCTATGAGCGATAAGACCGCTTTTATACACCTTAATTTGTAACTTTAATAATAAAAATAATAAATAATTTCTTTATTAAGGCTTAATGAAATAAATCCCATTACAAAATAATAATAGGAAAAATAAAAATATTGCTCAATGCTTGCTGCTGCTTGAATTGTCTAAACTTTGGGAGAAAATCCTCTTAAAATACTTTCTCACGTCAAAAAAGTCACTCAATCTCACACACAATTCAATTAAACATAAAGAGATGTCCTTAACAAAATTAGATATGACAGATCCCCATCTCAAATCTACAAAAGAACCACACGGGAAACAACAAAGCGCATTTCGCAAAACCTGATTCCTAAACCTGCCGAGCGTTTCTTCCGTCTCGCTGTCGGAGGCACCCCACGTTAGGGTCTGTAATCCCCTCGCATAGGGGACAAGTCGGACCTACGAAGTTTGCTTTATATTCTGTTATTGAGGCAGTGCGGAAAAGGTATGGCAAATTGTTGCGGAATTGATCGCATTTATAAAGGCTAATATGGAATACCAACCCAACTTGCGGTGCGTCAGTATGGTACAGTAAGCTACAGTATACCATCTGTCAAAAACCTTCGATTAAATCTCAACCTTATGTCTGCGCAATCCGATACATTTCAGATTCTCAAATTTTGACGTTTTGTGTAGCAACGTTTTGGTTGGTGATATAGTACTTAAAAGTGGAGAAGAATGGGGATGGGTAGGTAAGCTGAGAAGATGTTTTTAAATGTGCACTAATTCCCAGGTGCGAGATTCGAACCCGCTAGGTACTAATCCTTTCCGGGCCTGCTCTATTCGTCGCTAACGTCGAATTTTTCGCTAATTCGAAAACGTCGCTAAAGGCTACGATTCCGGTATAGCCGCCAAATCTAAACCTAACTGAAAGCCACGCTAACTCATATACATAGGTACTAGATTACCTATACGAGTGTACGGGAGGTTTTGAGCCTGGAATTTATGCCAAAGTTACAAATTTCCCTATACTTTTAACACTGTCATGTCGATAACCTAGTCTAAAGGGTTTAATACACTATGCTACATGCAGCATGCGATTTAGTCGGCGATTTAGACAGCTCTTATTACTGACCGTGCTGAATGATATTACACTATGGCTGAATGAATTGATTTACTCAAAAGATGTGTTGCTGAAAGTTTCTTGCGCCGCTTTTCTTTCCTTTAAGGTACTTACTTAAAAAAAGTTTGATTTGATTTCTTGAGAGCGTCGGTGGCACAGTGGCTAGGACACCGGACTGCCATGCGGGAGGTTCGGGTTCGAAACCGTGCACTGCCATGTACCAATGAGTTTTTCGTATTTTTCGAAGACTTACGTACATTTACTGACTGCTCTAACGGTGAATGAAAACATCGCGAGGAAGCCTGCACACTGAGATGACCAGTGTGTAAAATGGGGTAGGTACAAAAGGTCCTCAAGGGTTGAAGTGCCGCTGGGTTATTCCCAGCCCTCTATCATAAGCTATGATCGGAGTAGGTAGGGCTGTTTTTGGCCACATACGGTCATAATATGGATAAGTATGGCCAATAATCCCGGGATTTCCGGGATTGAATAAATATATTATTTACATTTTTAACGTTATATTTGTTTTGATACACATTTAAGATTGGTGGCGAAATATTTTTTTTTAAGATTCATGGCGCTAGTGTACCTATGGTAGTGTTTTAACTTCTTCGTAAGTTCACAATTTAAAAAAAAACGTATTCCGCCGAGTAAGGGCGAGGTTTATAAAAGTAATTTACAACATTTGCTCGATAACTTAAAACGGGATCCCGAAATCATATCCATATTAATATAACCTTTGAGGACATTGACCCGAAACAGCCCTACCTACACCGATCAGTGATCATAAGATAAGATTTTGATTTGATCTCATTCAGCATGCTAATAATGTAATAAACCCTTAACTCTATCGACCCAAACACACAAGTCAGCTTGCAGAATTTTCCTGTTACGAATCGATATGTTGAAACAAAGGTCGACGTTATTCGCCGTCCCTTTCCGAAGCAGACGATGTGAGAGGAATGTGTGATGGATGCATGTGGGGAGACGAATGGATATCGTGGCCCAGGTCAGGGTTGAGTGACACGCACGAGCACAAAATACGTATAATGTTTATTGTTTATTGATATGGACAATCGTTTGCAAATTCCTTTTAGGTATTTAGTATATTCCTTTTAGATCAAATTTTACATTTAATGATATGCTAAATTTTGTCAATAAAATAATAAAATAAAAGACTTATGAAAAGCCTTAGTCAAAAATTCCGCCCCGTGTCGACCCCGGCGCAAAGGTCCCCATGACGCTCGCGGCATTGCCACGCTGAATCGCATTCCTTTTAGTGTATATAGTTACTAATGTAAAGTTAGAAATTGTCATATCATCATCATCATCAGCAGCCTACTCTAGTCCACTGCTGGACATAGGCCTCTCCCAGGGCGCGCTATTGAGCCCGATCTTCGGCTCTTCTCATCCAGTCGCTGCCAGCCACCTTGCGTTATTGTCATATGCTTGCACGGAAAGTGCGACGGAGTCCCGACTTACAAGACACAGGTTTCGACCTCGTTTGTAAGTCGGAGGTCCTATTATTGTGCCTTGTATAAGTGAATAAACTTTTCATATTTTTTTTCAGTTTGTTTGAACGTCGCCCCAATGTTTTTCTTCGTTCTAGAACCTAATATGTTAAGAATAAGAAGAAGAATAAGAAAACTTTTTTGCCCACCATAAGGTACAAATCAATCACTTAACTATAATAGTAACTATAATAATAACTATAACTAATTATACATTAACTTATGCACTACTACTATATATATCTGCTATGTGCATCGGTGGCGGCAAATGGCGAATTGCTAAGTTGTTGCCGGCATGGACTCCGGAGTACGAAGACCCATGCCAGCACTGGTTTTCAGCACTCACCATCTCTAATTCTTTAATTACATAGGGTACTGAGGATAAAATAAAGGTCTTTAGATTATCAAGTATATTAAATTAATATCTAGTATGTGTGAGATGTATAAAAGAGTGTGTGCATGTGGGAAAGATGCGTGTGAGTGTGAGTGTTATGTTGTGTGAGGTGGATGTGTATGTGGGTTATCGTTCTATTTTCATTTCACTAATGATTTGTTATTGTATTCTGAATAGAAATGTTACAATGACATAAAAGAATACGTAGAAGACAAATCTATAATATAATTAAATTAGACTTTCCTTTGTGTAAATGTGGTAAAAAATGAAAAATATGAAATTGACATATGGAAAATTGAATATAAATGTTACATGAAATTAATTACTGTTATGTTAAAATAAAAATATTTGTATGCTACACGGTATGGTAGAAAGTAGTGATATTTTATTATAATTTAAGAGCTCTGTAATCTACCTACTTTCAACAAATAAACTAATTGATTTGATTTGTTTAAGGAGGGTAGACGTGCAAACGGGCAACCTGATGGTAAATGATCATAGTTATCTCACTTCACGCACCTCACCTCACCTCGCCCATACACATCTCACTTCACTATTTAATTTCAATGCGAAGCTGATCTTCTGGATTTAGATGCCTCATGTGCCAGTAATGACGCTGGCTGTGTTACCCTTCAAACCGAAACACAGCAATGCAAGCATCACTGCTTTGCTGCAGAAATTGGTAAAAGGCCGTCCTCCGCAGGCTGATACAGACTATAGAGTCGGACTACGACTCATGACCCCACAAATTGACCCACTAGTGGTACATTATTTTATCGCCTAGGTTGCCTGGAAGAGATCGCTCTGAGCGATAAGGCCGCCTTTGTACACTTATTCTATCTTTGCTTTCCTATGTAAATTTATGTGTGCAATAAAGTATTAATTAATCTATCTATCTATCCACAGTATCTCGATATAATGGGCTCGTGGTCCCACTATCTGGTGGGACCATCAGTCAGCCGTAAAGCAGGTGCTCTTGGTCCCACTAATTTGGCCATAAAAAATATCACAATATTATAGGAACTCAACATTAATTGGGAAATAGAAACCTACATTTTCAGGCTAGTGTGACTACGGGTAATGGTGGGACAATGTAGATGGGACCACGAGACACACTACAGAGATTACTATAGCAGATCACTGCATTGGTATTTGGCAAAACTCATGATTCGACTCGAAAAGTATTAAGTACCTACGGAGAACCTCAAGCGGCGCAAATATGCGGGCCTGGGTGGTAATTGCATATTTGCATATATGCCGTTCGGGGTGGAGACCTTGGGGCCGTGGCGGCCTGGAGCCCACTGCGTCTACGGGGTAATAGTCAAGCGCCTCGTAGAGATATCCCGGGACCAGAAGGCTGGCCTCTACTTTGCTCAGCGTATAAGCCTCGCTATACAGCGGGGCAACGCCGCTAGCCTCCTCGGGACACTCCCTGCCGGGAGCGACCTGGACCAGGTCTTTTACTTGGAAAATAGTTAGGTATTTTATATGTATTTTAGTGTTATTTTAGTATTACTTTATTTTTAATTATCTATTAATAATTTAAACTTAATAGTACCTACTTATATTAATAAGTTGGTGTCAGATAATATCTTATCTTGTTTTGGTATTTCAGTTTCATTTACAGTCACATAATAACTTTATTATGTATGATGCTCAAATACATAGGTACATATAATAGATTGCATTGTCTTTTTAATTATCTTTATATTTATCTTTTATTAATGCATTTATCATGAGCTCTCGAGTTTGTAATTTACTGCAGTTTAAGATAAGATAATGGTAGCTCAAAAATAGCCATTTGATGTGGAAGTAGTATATTGTATTATAATCAGAGTTCGGATGAGTGGTGTCATTACATGCAATAATGTGGACAAGCCTTCCTAAATTATTACTGAAATAAACATGCCATAAAGAACATTTTTACATTAATAATTACAACCCAAAACTTTTCAAAATTTACAATAGCTATTTTCTTGAGCAACTCGGATTCTTGAATTGAACATTTGCAGGAACAATATTTGAACACTTCATGTTTTGTATGTTCTTGGTATTCCTTCTCTTGAAATTTACGAAAAACACCAACTACTTCCTCCCAGCACTCATCACATTGTAAATAGTGGACGTGTTTGAACAGAAATTTCAAGCACCTTTCTTTGAAGTTTAGGTAACACCAACACAAACAGATTTCTTTATTGCCTGTAATATAGAAAATAACAGTATCTATAGCTAAAATTATTGATAGCCTAAACAAAAAATTAAACGAGCCAGTTAACATTTTGCCATACCATCTCCACGTCGAATTTTATTAATTTCAATTTTCGTCATGAGTTCACTTGAAAATTGGCGATATTCTTCCGGGGAAATCATGGTTTCATTATATTATAGGCAAAAAAAATATTCTTTTATTTCATGCGAAATGTCAGATAAGACAATGTAATTTAATTATAAAAGAGAAAACACAGAAAAGGTTTGAACACGAAGACTTTACTCACGCTTTTAGTATTTTTAAAATAAGATTTTATTTTAGTAATAATTTAGGAAGGCATGTCCATATTATTGCATGTAATGACACCGCTCATCCGAACTCTGATTATAATATATATATAAAGTACCTAATATTTAAAATATTTCATTTGTTGTGTTCGTTTTAACATAAAAGCAAATTAATTTTAATTAAAAAAAAGCTTTAAAATCACTAAAAAGTTATAAATGATTACAACAGAAATTAAAAATTTGGTTTCTAACAATAGAAAAAAATATATATTAGAAAATTTTATTAAGACCCTGTATGTATGTTAATGCATGTAAGTTTTAAGAATTTCGTTTATTTATTCAATATATACTACACCAAAATACATAAGCTAAAACTACAAAATAACTAACTATTTTAAAAGTAAAAGACCTGTCCCAGGTCGCTCCCTGCAGGGAGTGTCCCGAGGAGGCTGGCGGCGTTGCCCCGCTGTATAGCGAGGTTTATACGCTGAGCAAAGTAGAGGTCAGCCTTCTGGTCCCGGGATGTCTCTACGAGGCGCTTGGCTATTTCCCGGCTATATTATAATGTTAAGTTTATTACACTGCTTCTACGGGGAAATAGCCAAGCGCCTCGTTGAGATATCCCGGGACCAGAAGGCTGGCCTCTACTTTACTCAGCGTATGAGTCTCGCTATACAGCGGGCCAACGCCGCCGCCAGCCTCCTCGGGACACGGCGACCTGGGCCAGGTGTTTTACTTGTAAAATAGTTAGGTATTTTGTAATTTTAGCTTAAGTATGTGTTTTGGTGTTATTTTAGTATTACTTTATTTTGTATAAACTATTACACATTATAATAATCTACAATTTGAATGCGGTGTATCGAATCATACCTACTAGAGCGATGCAATGTAAACAGTGGCGTAAGTTAACTACTTGTATGAGCTGACGTTTGTATGCGTGATGATAAGAAACGCAATTGATGCAAAAAATACGAAACTACATAATGTAGTGTGATGAGCTGATGAGTCACGGACGGTGCAACGGCTGCATGAATGAATCTACGTACGCTACATGATAAGGATTACATTGATGTCGGCAGAGACGCACTGAGCGCGGACTGGGGGGTGTACCAGTATTTGGTCTAGTGGTAAATGTCCCCTAAGGCATTTTCATAAAAAAATAATATTATGAAAACTCTTTTCTTGGCATTAAACCCCATATAGGAACACGGCGTTTTCATTTTTTTTAAATATGGAAACTAAGTGTTTCTATCTATCTCTTTCATGGAAAAGATAGATAGAAACACTACAAAATTGAATGATTGCCTGTTTTACTTCGTGCGAAGCAGAGACAAACCATATGCTTACAATTAATCATTTATTGGTCAGAATACACAATCTTACATGTATTAAAGTAATGCACATGTCACAGTATTCAGCTTGTTTAAAAGGCATACGAAATATTAATGTTTACAAATATCACGAACACATCTATAATAATAGTAATATGTAGGTAGTTATTATTTGCATGTACCGACAATTGGGTAAAACGTGAGTTAATAAATCGGTCTACAATACGCTTATTTGATTGCTCGCTCCAGAATTCCCTGAAATAGTTAGGTATATTACAGTAATGTCAGGATTCAGAAATAATAATTATGAATGGTCAAATATAACAATACCTATTTAATATGTATGGTCATTATACTCCTTAATGCCATAGAGTGAACGTTCAAGAAGCCATTGTGACAATTTAGTTCTGAAGAAGTTACCTTCTAACAACCTCAACCTCTCTACTGCTAAATAAATACTTTACTACGGAGTTTTATAACAAGGAATTAAGGTTTTGCTTTTATATATTGTGTATAATATGACTCTTGGAAGGGCAGCAAACAAAAGCTGTGGGTCCCCAATCCGGCTCTGGGGTCAACAATATGACTTGCGAAGGAGCTCCAGTAGCGGGCCCACACAAACGCTGTGGGTCCCAATCCGACTCTGGGGTCAACAATATGACTTGCGAAGGGGCCCCAGACCAAAGCTGTGGGTCCCAATGCGACTCTGGGGCCAATAATAACATGGACATCGTTATCGCGGCCGAGTGACCTGATTGCCACAACAACAGGGCCATGTGGCCTGGCTTCCTGGTGCTCGAATGAGGTCAGGTTCATTTGCAGCGTAGTGAACGATATGGGGAACTTACAACGTTTGCGCTGATTATGCATTGCTTATATTTGCAGTGGGATTAACACATCCACTTTGGTATTTAGTCGCTTTAACATATTCGACATATCATCAGCCTATTGATGTCCCCACTGTTGGGGCACAGGCCTCTCCTTGCACAAGGGGGTACGGGCCATGATCCACCGAGCGGGCCCAGTGCTGTGCGATGGATTTCACACGCTTTCGGAAACTTTTCATTTCCTCACGATGTTTTCCTTCACCGTTAGAGCAGTCGGTAAATGTAATGAAAAACTAAATGGTATATGGCATTGCATGGTTTAGAACCTCCCGCTTGAGAGTCCGGCGTCCGAGCCACTAAGCCACCGACGCCTTTTGACACATTCGACACATTCGTACGAATGTCAAGTCAAGGTTTCATAACAAAAACTTAATGCGACCGAGTTCCATAGAATGTAGCTTGATGTGTCTTTAACTGTTGTAGGTATAAATACGCGAAATACAATCTTATATTAAGTCACTGGTTATTCTTCGAAATAGTTTTTCCGGAACGATCTTGACATAATTAGCGTATATAGGACGCAACGGCGAGCATGCGGGACACGACCAATGACTGTAGAGGGAGCAAGAGACATGCCAAGACAGGGATTCGTGGCGCTCCGTTCTCTCTGCCTACCCCGCAAGGGATATAGCGTAAAGTTATGTATGTAGGACAGGGAACAGTAGCGTCTCGTGTTGGTAGGGGATTCTAAGATTCATTTCGGGTGGATTCACTCCACTTTCAAGTGCATGCAGTCCTGTCCTTACCTTACGTCATAATACGACAGACAGTTCGTCATAACAGAATAATTTTTCAATAACAATAGACCTATGTGTTTTGCTTGTGATTCAATATCTACGTCTGCAGCGCCTTTGCTTCGGTATACAATCCACCCAGGTATGTCTATCTGAGATGTATTTCTTTCTGGTCATTCGGGGAAATTGACAACTGGACCTTCTGATCTTGGACGTAACGCCCAAGATCAGAATAGAATACCTATATTTTTACATGTACTAAGTACACAATGCCAATAGAAACAGTCTACTGAGAAGAAACACTAAAACATTAAACCTAACAAGAACATTCTAATTAGGTAGGTACTTTATAATTTAAATTATTTTTTATTTATTTATTAGGTAAACAAAACAAATTACAACCAGAGAAATTACAGAAATATAAAGTTATGAGGAAGTGAGAAATTGGTTGTACAAAATTGATTTGGGAAATCAAAAAATACTAGTGAATGTAATGATTGCTTGCTTATCGTATGGTTAGTGGCCAACCTATTTGTCAGAGTTGTTCAGGCCGCCCGTAGGCCTCGGACATGACTTAACGACTGCTGTCGAACGACAACAACCGGGACCGACTGCTTAACGTGATTTCCGAGGCACGGAGGAGCTCAGATGAAATATGCCACTAGCGGTCACCCATTTAGGTACCGACCGCGCCAACGTCCCTCGTCTTTCGAACCGTGCTCGCAACTAGGCTACGAGCTCCTCATGTAATGATTAAAAAATACCTATTGAAAAATAATAAAGTAGGTGAGTGGATAGCTTACTTGAGGACATCCTTAACCAGTCTTTTAAAAACTAATGGCCTTGTATCGGAGAAGCAATGTTATCGGTACTGTTTGAGAGAAGAAAAATAACTCCAAACACGACATGTAGAAGCTCTTGAGGAATTCCATAGTGAACCAGTGATCATGATCATGGGGCGGCAGCATAAGGTCTCTGATTATTTATTTGTCATTTCATTTTTGAGGGGTTCGTATAGCCTAGTTTCGAGCTTGGTTCGAACGTTGGGCGAGGACAGAACCAGAATGGGTGACCGCTAGTGACACAGCCCCTCCGAGCCTCTGAGAACACGTTAAAGCTTTCGGTTCCGGTTGCTGTCATCCGACAGCGGCCGTTAAAGTCATGTCAGAGGCGTCATTCGGGCGACCTGATCAATTCAGACAATAGGTTGACCACTAATGTATGAAGTTGTCAACCTGGTCCTTAAGGGAGAATTGTCACACATTTGTCATTCAAGCAAGGGATCATATATGTTCCTCTCAGCTGTAAAGACAAAAGAAAATAAAATAAAAGAAAAACATTTGAAAAAATAAAATAAAAACAATGCAATATTAAAAGGGCACATGCTCAGCATGTGCTGCGGTCCGACCGGTACGGCAGAACCGCAGCGCTGGTTTTCAGCTGTGCCAGGACGAAGGCATCACGGGCGAAACGGCAAATGCGAAATGCTAACCGCTTCTGAGCAGCAGTGAAAATAAAATAGGTACTGATCTTTACTGGTGCTAAATTACAAAGCGAAAATGAATTAAAAAGAACTCGTACTTGACCCAAACATACCCCACGTACCCACAAGTTAATTAAAACCTTAATTACCCAGACGGACACAAGTAGATATCCAGGTAATAAAAAATCTGATATCGGGAAAACGTCTAACCTTGTCTGGAACTCCTGGACTCAAGTTACTCAACTACCTACCAACAATTTCAATTTAGATTAGGTTTAGGATACTCGACCGGTCGGTCGGTACCTCGGATTCCGTCATCATGAGCTCTGATCATACTTCATCAGTACAGTTCTGCGGGTCTACTCCAACTGGTTGAATGAAATAAATGAAGTAATTGTTGAAGAATGTGTCCTTCCTCATCATTAGTACGTTGCAAGAAACGTCCTTATGTTAAGGCTTCCTTAAGTCTCGTGTCAACTCTATCTAGATCTATGGCGTAGAAAGGGGTAGCATGTATTTTAATTTTTAATGACGTTTTAACTTTAATGATGTAGTGCTGTGGCGCATCAGTGAAAGAAACCCAGTTTTTGAAGCCAAGGGATATAATATTCATATGTAGTACAGTGGAAGACACAGGAAACTAAAACTCTGTGGAACCCTTACGCAATATTTTATTATGATTCCTTGACAAATAATTAAAGAGACAAAGTACTAAAAAGGGTAAGTCTGATAACAATCCACTGTACTACGTAAGAATGGACTCGAGAAGCTAGCTAGATCTTGTATTTTTAGGGAGTCAAAAAAAGAATCTTCAGTTTGCCTTGCTTTCCGGGGGGCCCTTAGCTACTTCCATATACAGTCCATGATCATAGATATCTGATCAGCAAACTAACCTTTTGGTTCTGAGAGAAGCAAGCAGTAATTTCATTCACCTAATATGAAGACAGCGTAGTGTAGTGGATACAAGGTGTAGATTTACTTATGGTAGAAGTGCGACTGGTCTCAAGTATTTATTCTTTCACCTACTTTTATTGATGATCTTGCGAAATAAAGGGTGGGTAGTTAAAGGTGAACCATTTAAGTCAGTGACGTCAGAGGGCGATAGTGTGGCGTGCATAGACAAATATGAAGGGTAGGATGAATTTCGCCGCTTTGGATATGGCATGCTTAGTATAGCTGAATAAAAGGATATCTTAGTTATTATCATTCAAATAGAATACTTGATGCTACCTGCTATGAAATTAAAAATCAAATTCAATTAACACAATTGTGTTTGGAAGTCAGCTATATTGCTCAGAACCAAAAGTCGCTGCCAGGTCAACTGACCAGTGAGCGACTTTTGGTTCTTAAAATGAAATTAAAAATCAAATTCAATTAACACAATTGTGTTTGGAAGACAGCTGTATTGCTCAGAACCAAAAGTCGCTCCCAGGTCAACTGACCAGTGAGCGACTTTTGGTTCTTAAAATGAAATTAAAAATCAAATTCAATTAACACAATTGTGTTTGGAAGACAGCTGTATTGCTCAGAACCAAAAGTCGCTCCCAGGTCAACTGACCAGTGAGCGACTTTTGGTTCTTAAAATGAAATTAAAAATCAAATTCAATTAACACAATTGTGTTTGGAAGTCAGCTGTATTGCTCAGAACCAAAAGTCGCTCACAGGTCAACTGACCAGTGAGCGACTTTTTGTTCTTAAAATGAAATTAAGAATCAAATTCATTCATTAATATTCTTTATAAGTTTATAATATTTTAGTGTGCTGTTTACAATACCATTAGGTTAAGCCTGTAAGTTATAAACATTGTGTGTTTATAAAAAATAAATAAAATAAATTCAATTAACACAATTGTGTTCAGAAGTCAGCTATATTGCTCAGAACCAAAAGCGATTTTTGGTTCTTAGTTGTTCCATGTTAAAAGTCGTTCCTTGGTCAATTGTTCCAAACCCAATTGTGTTAATCTTTAATTTCATAGCAGAACTAACTGTGTTAACTAACTGTGGTGACAAGCTGTACATGTAATGGCTACATGCTCTATGGTCTCTCATCATTCCATTAACCATAAACAACCCGAAGACACGTTAGACATGTTTGCA
Organism: Hofmannophila pseudospretella; assembly: GCA_947369225.1. Lineage (NCBI taxonomy): Eukaryota > Metazoa > Arthropoda > Insecta > Lepidoptera > Oecophoridae > Hofmannophila > Hofmannophila pseudospretella. The sequence goes on along the minus strand of OX376321.1, from coordinate 795,821 downwards.
AATATCAATTATAATCGTTCGCAGCTTCGCACGCTCGTAGCGTTCCAAGGCGTAATTTTTTTTCAACTATTTTTTTTGTCTGGCAACCTAGACGCTTCGGAACCAGCGAGTTTTTTTATAAACACATTAGATATGCTCGCGGTTCTGATCGTAGTTTTTTATAAAATATTTTCTTCCCTTTCTACCGCAAGGAAATATAGGTCTTACTTACAACTAAACCCGCTTTTGACCTCAATCTCGTCTGACGGTAAGTGACGATGAGGTCGAAGAGAAGCATGCGTGCCTAGTAAATGCCTATTTATTCTGGCCTTGTGAACTCCAAGGTTGTAAGTTTCGGGAAACACGCCGGCAGACTGTTCCAATCTGTTATGAAAGATGAAACACGCTTTGTGCGTTTAAATGGTATAAGCGGGTTACATCGACCGAATTGAGAGCACGAATCTTTGTCCCTTGACAAATATCTGCAGATTTATCAACTATAATTCATCCCTTCGTCGGTGGCTTAGTGGCTAGGACTCCCATGCGGGAGGTCCGGTTTCGAAACAATGCCATGTACCTATGAGTTTTTCTGATTTTTTCGAAGACTTACGTACATTTACCGACTGCTCTAACGGTGAAGGAAAACATGCATGTCTGAGGAAATGATAAAGTTTCCGAAGGCGTGTGAAATCCACCAATCAGCACTGGGCTCGCTCGGTGGATCATGGCCCGTACCCCCTTGGAGGTGGGGACATTATTAGGCCAATGCTGATGATGATTCATCCCCTCAGTCAGGACCATTATGTTGATATCCTAAAATGTAGAATTCGAATGAATTCCCAAGACATTAAATCTCAAAATGTAGAGTTCCCAAAATGTTGAACCCGAAAAATGGTGAATCGCAAAATTTCATACAAATCTTCATACTCGTAAATCCAATTTGCGTTCGATCAATGATAATGTCATTCCATGTTCAAGCTAAATACTTTTAACATTTCTCGTTCTATCCACTACGATATCTAACTCCAGTACCCATGTTGGAGTAATTTAACACTGGATAAGAACCCTTCACGCCGTGTTCAACAATTTCAACATGTGTTCGTGCCAAAAACAGCGAAACCGGTCGCGTTTGGCCCCGAAACCGCGCCGCCGCCGCGCGGACGAGCGGCGAGGCCCGGGCCGCGCGAAGGTCTGCGCGTACGCCGCCGCGCCGGGGCCCCTGACCTTGCGCGCGCGCCTCCCCCGCCGCGCGCCTCATTTCCACTAACTTTATTAATGGCTTAGGCACATATTGGGACTTTGCTGTTCGTGTAATGAAAACAGCAGCTAGCAAAGACAATTAAGTTGGTCGAAGACATCCAGAAGATGCCACGTTTGATTGTAAGAGAGTTCACGGTTCATGAACTTGGCCGGTCAATTGGGACCTTTTGAACATTTCCCCTCGTTACATCAGCCATCTCAGTTCCTGGACGCACTGCAGTAGGAAGCCTGGGTATTATGGATATCTCATTTTATCAAGACTCTTGGAGTTAGAGAAATTAATGGATTAGTTAGGCACATATTCGCTTAACAGTTAGCAGATTGGTCGAAGACGCTGACAAGTCTTAGAAATAGAGAAATTAATGACTTAGGCACATTGGGACATCGCAGTTTGTCTAATAAAAACGGCAGCAAGCATGTTGGTTGAAGACGGTCTTGTCTTGGCCCTGGAATTTGGGAACAGAGAATTTTTACGGGCAAGCGTAGTGTGGGACGATGGAGCGACGATCTGCGCAAGGTGGCCGGCAGCGACTGGATGAGAAGAGCCAAAGATCGGGCTCAGTGGCGCGCCCTGGGAGAGGACTATGTCCAGCAGTGGACTAGAGTAGGATGATGATGATGAAAGGCGGCCCACACGCAACTTGTCTAATGAAAACACGCGGTCGCGGTAGAGTGACGTGGGTTCAAAATTGGCAGGAGGTGGCTCAAGACTGGGAGCAATAGCATCTCTTGCTGGTGTAGGCTTCGGGTCGCTGAGCCAGCTGAACAAGTAAGCGAAATGAATAAACATAAGTACTTACAGCAGTTAGTAGATAACGGTTGTTTGAAGACGAGACTATTGGAAATAAAGAAATCAATGGCTTAGTTAGTCAAAAAGAAAACGCTTGAAGACGTTCAGAAAGTGCAAGGGGTCTTGGAAGTAAAGAATTTACATGTAAATTATTAAACTCTTCTAAAGAAAATACAAAACAGTGAGTTGTTTGTCGAAGAAGCTCATAAGATGAGATGACTTGTTTGCTTGTCCCATCCCACCTAAAGTGTACCTACTTCTTGAGTGTCATTTGTATTTTAATGTGTTGTCTAGAGTACCCTCAATACTTTTGTATCTCAATCAAGCCTGTACTATAAACACAATACTTGACTACATTCGTACCTTTAAATCGTACGGATACTACGCGCCTATTATAAATTTATAATAGAAAGACTATGGAAACTTGTAATTCTCTCAATAGAATATCCTGCGAGCGTATTTATATATTCATCACGTCTGTCCGGTTTGCGATCGAGGAAGGAATACTGATTCGCTGCCTCGTAAAAGGTGATTAGAGGCGGCGTAATGTGGTAATAGTGTTCAACATTTGACATCATAAACATTTATTTGGTTCTACATGTTGCAGTTTTGTTTTTCTAAAGACCACCTGGCATTAAAGAACGAAAAAAAGAATTTATTTCCAAGAGCGCACACATTCAGACAATTAGGTAGAAAGTGGTGTGCAGCACCAGAAAAAAAGGACTGCCTCAGCCTGTTGCCGTAGCGCTTTTAGCACTGCGGCGCTGATTGTCAGGCGTCCCCTGTGTGCCAGGGATCACTCCTTAATGATACACTCTCTCTTCTAAGTCGTATTCCTCATTGCTGAGGTCGTAAACATTCTAAGGAATTAATCTCATAGAACTCTCGTGGCAGATTTAATGCCATTGCTTTCCCCATTTCACACACTGATTATCTCAGTGCGCAGGTTTCCTCACGATGTTTTCCTTCACCGTCAGAGCAGTCGGTAAATGTACGAAAGTTTTTCGAAAAAACCGATAAACTCATTGACACATGGAAATGCCTGGTTTCTAACTTGGACCTCCCGCATAGGAGTCCGACGTCCTAGCCACGACGTCAATGATACACTACCGGAACACACATTCATAATCGTAATTATAGACTGAATATTTGTTATAAATACAATTAAAGAATATTATTAAACAGAAGTAAAATATTAGGAAACGTAGGAAGGAACTTAATTTTTAAATTATACATGATAATACAGGAAGGTATGTATGTAGGTATTAGGACCTGTGTCAAAGGTTCTGGGTTCGGTTTCTAGTCAGCTAAGTGCTTGTATCTTTTAATGTATAAGAAAACCTAGAAATAACCTTCTCTCTGGTAACAGACCACTTGTAAACTGTACCACACTTTGCAAAGTCAAACATTTCAAATACTTTTTGGTACAAACTTTGATGTAATTTTGAAAAATAAATGAATGCAGTTTACATATGTAAACAGCTACCGTATGTAACCGTTCTGGTAAATGCCCTTATAACTTCCCACTTTGAGCTTCCCTTCCCTTTTCTTAGTGACCCTAACGAGGCTGACATGGTCACCTTGTCGTGTACCAAAGCCTCTAAATTGAGATTAAAAAAAAAACACTTCCCATTACTTACTCGTAATATAACTATAGATACTGAACACTATTTGCCAAGAAAACAGTGTGTGATAAAGAATGCCCTACATCTCAACGCCATACTTCAAACATTCCCGCACTTTCCCATCGTATATAACTGGCACCATGCCTATTATTCAAATTACTTTTCTTATAAGTTACCCTCCAAATGGTTACTACTTCAGCGTTTATTCGTTCCGAATAGTTCCAATGTATAGTCGACATCAGGTCAACCGACCCAAAATGTTATGTGTAATATATTGGGTAAATACGTGGTCATAAGCTCGAGATTTGATTTATGAAGGAGAAAATGATACTTTTGGTAGAGTCGGTTGTAGGTACTATACAAAATCAATACAAGGTGTTTCGGTGTGAGCATTAACTTTCGCCAAACACTTCTGTAGCTTTTACATGATATATTTGACAATGGAAGTGATCCTCATAAACGCTTCGTTTTCGAGATACTAGCTATTTTATTTTATTAAATTTAATTGAGTTATACAATGAGTAAGGGTCTTTATTTATGCCCGTAAGAAAATCTGAAACAAAACAGTAACAAACTATTTGCCTTTCGTTTGCACATTATGTCATTCATTAATAACTTATGTCATGATCAGTGATCGGAGTAGGTAGAGCTGTTTTTGGTACTTGCCACATACGGTCATAATATGGATAAGTATGCCCAATAATCCCGGGATTTCCGGGATTGAATAAATATATTATTTAGATTTTTAACGTTATATTTGTTTTGATACACATTAAAGATTGGTGGCGAAATATTTTTTTTAAGATTCATGGCGCTAGTGTACCTATGGTAGTGTTTTAATTTCTTCGTAAGTTCACAATTTTAAAAAAATCGTAATCCGCCGATTAAGGGCGAGGTTTATAAAAGTAATTTACAACATTTGCTCGATAACTTAAAACGGGATCCCGAAATCATATCCATATTTATATAACCTTTGAGGACATTGACCCGAAAGAGCTCTACCTACTCCGATCACTGGTCATGATTTTAAAGTTTAAATTAATCAAAAGGCGACGTTGCCAGCTCGAGTAAAAAGCATGGTATACTAGGTAATTTAAAGCAAGGCATTTAGTTTGTTAGAAAATAAAAATAAAAAATTATTAAAATTAAAAAATGAGACAATATGGATAATGAGTACTTCGATGTTCTGAGTACAGTGTCGAAGTTAATGCATAACCAAAGGAACAACTTGTATATAGGTGTCTAGAGATTTCTTTGTCAGATCTTGGATAAGATAGAATAAAAATGGAAATAGAACAAGCTTTGTTTGATGACCTACGTAACTATTGCTGGATCGCAGTCAGGGACAGTCCAGTTCCTCCCCAAAATTCCACTACCGCATTTTTTTAAATTTTAAAGTACAGGAAAGTAAAATACACTTTATTGCACAAATAGAAAACAACAAACAAAAGATAGAAAAGGAAATAGTGAAGTACAAATTAGGCGACCTTATCAAAAAAAATACTAAAATAGCATAAGAAAAGGAGTCACGTATAAATAATTACAATAGTTGCCCAACTTTTCAAGGGGATATTATTGTAATTACCTATGATCGGAGTAGGTAGGGCTGTTTTTGGTACTTGCCACATACGGTCATAATATGGATAAGTATGCCCAATAATCCCGGGATTTCCGGGATTGAATAAATATATTATTTAGATTTTTAACGTTATATTTGTTTTGATACACATTTAAGATTGGTGGCGAAATATTTTTTTTAAGATTCATGGCGCTAGTGTACCTATGGTAGTGTTTTAACTTCTTCGTAAGTTCACAATTTTTTTTAAATCGTAATCCGCCGAGTAAGGGCGAGGTTTATAAAAGTAATTTACAACATTTGCTCGATAACTTAAAACGGGATCCCGAAATCATATCCATATTAATATAACCTTTGAGGACATTGACCCGAAAGAGCCCTACCTACACCGATCAGTGGTAATTACTAAACCCTATCCTTGGGAATAGAGAAAATTAAAAAATCTTTGGGAAATCGTTACAGGAAAGATTATTTTAACCAAAAACTGGAGCTCTCCCAGCGTACACTGGATTTATGGCCGACCAAAGCCACGTGGCCTTGGTTTGGTTTGTAATCATTCATACGCAATAGCACGCAACTTTTTTGCCTAACAAAAAATACACGCGGCCTCTTTTGGGCATTTATATGTTACACGCGGGAAACCGTAGTGATGAGCATGAACGTAATAAGGGGGAGTGAGTGCCCCCCGCCTGGTCCCAGAAGTCCATACAAAAAAATCGAGCCGCCTTTAGAGTGATAGCTTTTTCTTTGGCCGGTTCCTCCTCCGATTTTTTCTGGATCCCCGGACGATGCTGAGGGGATGCGTAAAAACCTTGATGTAAGAATTTGCCGCTAAGCATTTCTTTCGCTTTTGATATTAGCAAAAGCGACTTCGAATGGTACTAAATACGACGTTATAAAAAGTGACCCTAACGAGGTTGACATTGGTCACCTTGCTGTGTACCAAAACCTCTAAATCTAAAAGAAGAAGCCGAAAAAGAAGAAGAAACAATATGCTTTAATTGGTACGTATAACTCGCTCATACATATAGAGCGAGCGGAACGATTCGTTAAGCAATCATCAGGTTTAAAACAAAACAAACGAGTTGATTCTACATTTATTCGATGAAATAATAATCCAGGACGGAATTTAACATTGGAAATATGAATAAATGGATAATAACTTGTAGCAATATTATGACACGTGCCGAATACCAAACAGTATTTGAAGGGTATACTACTCACCACAGAGGATACACGAGCTGAAAGCCATGGTATTGTTAATAACTGAAATATGGCGAAACAATAGCGGTGCGGTCTCGCAGACCGCGCGACCGATGGAAGGTTATATGAATTAGTAAACAAAACTCGACCACTGCCGTCTAAGAAAGAACTCTGAGAGATCTTCGGTCCGTACTTAATGCGACAGTGTTATTATATACGGCTGCGATGTAGAAAGACCCAGCCGCGATCGCAAAAATCTTGGAATCCCCAATTTACTATATGGTCGGTCCGTACTTAATGCGACAGTGTTATTATATACGGCTGCGATGTAGAAAGACCCAGCCGCGATCGCAAAAATCTTGGAATCCCCAATTTACTATATGGGACTCTCCCCCAAAAGGTTAAAGGTAGCATCGCACTTGGAAAGACTTAAAGGTCATCCAGTCAACATTGAAATTGAAACATGGGCATACCCATCGCTAAATCTGGTGAACTAGACCGCGCCGAGAACAATGTGGAGATTCCAAATCCGAGACAGAAACCCATGGACGGTAGCGGTAACTACTCATACTTATTAAGTAATCAGTGGAAGTGGCACTGGCCCGTATTTGCGAGGTGCGAAGATATCATTTCTGTTAGAGGACGTAGCCTACATATTCCCCACTTCGGATGTCCTGGGGTGAGATGACAGCACTAAACCTGCTGAAGTTTCCCAAAAGCAGTGAATTGAAACCGGTTATCACCAGTTTATGTTACCAATAATGTAAACGAGCGAGCACCCATTTCGCGTCTGCTCTGCTTCACCCCCTCAAAACCTTCGCAACCTCGAACAAAATGCATTCCTGGAACAATAGACGACTTAATACACTTTGTTGAAGAATGTCAATTCAACTTCTCAGTTGGATTCTTGTTTATTTCCGATTAAGACCTCCTTTCCAGACAAATAATTCTTTAGACGTCTCTCCTGGCAGCGTAGTTAGTTTACCTTACCTTTGTGTTTCAAGATGACCATTTTTCGAAACTAAGGCGTCATATTGACTGTACCTAGTCACTTCTTCAGGTATGGTCCAAGCTGGACGCATGACGGCTTGATACTAGGAATCTCAGTATGATAGAGTGCGTGTTCGACCAAACGTGTGTCGCTTATCCGTTATTCGATCTTGCATTACCCAATTAAATTCGACTGTTGCCTAATTTCAGTACACAAGCCTTTTTGTTATTTTACATTCCAGAGACCCACAATAATACGATCAATTCCTTAATTTGGGTCATTGAGTGTTTATTTATTTCTTTTGATACACCCAAGTAGGTTAGCTAGTTTATTTGGCAAACAAACCTTTCATTTGTCATTGATTACCTGCCCCATTCATAACGCCGGTAAATTATCTCATAAATTGCTCGACGAGACACAAATTGCCTCTTTCTGAACAGTCCCAGCTTTCTAATGTGACCTTGTGGGGGCCCTAATTTAGATGTTTATATAGAACAAGCAGCTGATACGTATTGATCGTGTTATTTTCCAATATTGGCGAGTTCGCATTTAAGTGCCAACAATTTTACTAGTTCACCATTGTCAGCATAATTATGTCCATCGCTAGGTTTTGAGACTTGGTTAACCTGGTCATTGAAGCGGTTCGTAAGTCTTGCCAGGGATTCTCCCCCCATTTCTTTTCTGACTACAAAATTCCTATCCAATCTTATCTTGTAATTATTTTTCCTTTAAGGAGTAAGTACATATCTTCTCATTATCAGATTCCCAGACAAGGAAGTCATCTATAAAATCTTACGGAACAATTTGTCAATAAATATTAATGAACCAAGTTATTAGTGTTACGAAAACACACTTCAATATTAATGAGGGATCTCAAGCAACACAGTAAACAGAACACGACATCGACACAATAAGAAGAATACAAAACATAAATACAACAAATATTATTTTATACCATGTCCGTAGCAATTCGTTTGTATCGATAGTAATCGCGCGCGAGGCAAGACACGGCTAGCCTAAGTATTTTCATAGTTTTATCATTTCAGCCAAAAAACCTCATGTTTATGTAATTCTTCCTGTCTCTGTTTACCTACATCCTTGTCCACTAAAAGGTACCTATATTCTTTTAAAAGGTAAAAGCCTAACTCCCAATTCTAAGGACACCCGAAAACCCTTTTATATATTCGAATTGTGAGGGATTATCTCGCATCTTGTTTTAACGGAAAGAAGCTTAGGTAATGTATCTATAACCTACTATGAAATGAAATTAGGTTAGGTTTTATATTTCAACTAGGACTAGCTAGGTACTCTGGGTACCTACTGGTAGTTTGAGATCAGGCAGACGGTACTTATCTGAGTCACGAATAAGTAGTTAAGTTAGGGTTTAATACAACTCAGTATAAGTTAGGTTAGTTCTGGGGTTAGGTTAGATTCCGTTAAGGTTCAGCCCTGTACTCGCGGGCGAAGAATAGAGCCACGGTAACTACTGCCTGTCGTAAGAGGCGACTAAAAGTAGGGATCAGGGTCGCGGGCGGTTAAAGTGGGGGCTTTGGCCGTCCATTGGATGGCGACCGTGCTATGGCCGCATGCTGCTGCAACCGGGAGGAACCGGGAGGTGGAAAATACACCTCCCAGTAAGAGCCCAAGGCAAATGCTAGGAAGGCACTGGTGCATTCCTCTGGAGATCCCGGAGCCCTCCGATATGAACGAGGCCGGCCATCGAGGGGATTTTAATGAGTAAAAATCTCACATAACCCAGTCTCTCCCCCAGGAGGCTGGGTATCTTTCGAAGATTTCCCCCCGTTAACAAAAAAAAAGGTTCCGTTAGATCTTGTTAACCATTGTGAATGTAGTTAATATTTAGCTTCAATTTCATCGTAATGCTATGTTGTTAATCATATAGCTTCTGGGGATTAAAGTTGGGTAGTTGTATAGCGGTCTCCAATCGCCGCTTATGAAGTCGTTTATACAAGTATAATCTCTACAACCATCATCAAGCATAGTACAAACTTGATCTAGTTTTCTGAGTACTTGCAAACTGTTAGCGACCCCTATAATAGAATCAAGACCATCTAAATCTGTGTGTGAAGTGCTGTAATTAGAAATGCTTCCTGCCTCGCGCTGTTCCCTCCCCCCGCAAGTCATGAACTACACAAATACAACATTATAATTTTATTTTATTAATCTGTTGTGTTTAACTAATAACACAACAGATTACAACCAGTGAAATTACAGAAAAATCAATATAAAATTATGAGCTAGGTCGTAACCGTTAACGTGTAAACACAGAATGGTTAGGAAGTGGGAAATTGGTTGTTGTACAAAATTGAGTTGGGAAAGCAAAAAATACACAGTTAGTACAGTATTATACATAGTAAGTACTTGTAAAATTTTCAAAAATTTTAGAAATCTGTATTTGTTTAGAGGGTAAAACAGTTGCCGCTTTTTTTTGAAAATTTGCCCCTTCATACTCCTCTTCAGAACTTTCAACAGCAAATTTACAGGGCTATAACCAACAGATCCGTTAACTAGAACTGATAGAAAGCTAAAACACTAATAGTACAATGGAACACTTAAGTTCATATCTGTATCGTGTCATGTTACAAAGGCATCAGGCGAGAATGGCCAGATATTAGCTATCGCGGTACCTACAATAGCACCGGTAACGTGAAACCTTGTACTAACAGAATCATGACCTTACTCCTAGGTGAATGTCAAGGGTATCAGTAACGATAGTCCAAAGTTTGTGCCATGAGCCTCACAGGCTTCCTTTCTCTCGGTAGACTTTACGCTTTGTTGTGCTGAAATTTGAATCTTATTAGGGAAAGTATCTATGATACATATAATATATCAAGTCTGTACCTAACCTACTTTAAAATGAAAATTACTAAGTCTTCAGGGCTTATTTGAAACATGGATTGAAAATCATAAAAAGGTTTTTGCTGAATTCCATAATATCACTTTAACTCTCTCTTCTAAAACGTTTTCCTCATTCTAAGGAATTAATCACAGGAACGACTCTCGTGGCAGATTTAATTGGGTTTTCCATTGCCTTCCCCATAACTTCAACATGCCACTTTAATAGGTGCTAATGTTTAATTTTATGCTCGTAAATAAACCTTTGATTTGCTTCTATACCCACTAAAAGATCTAACTAAGAGATCGCTCTTAGCGATAAGGCCGCCTAAATTTTACTTCACTATTTCCTTTTCTATCTCATGTTTGTTGTTTTATATTTGTGCAATAAAGTGTATTTTACTTTACTTTACTGTAAAATTCCGGGTCCTAAGAAATATTTTGCGGAATTTTAGTCTGTTATCTATAACAAACTCGTTTGATTTTGATCGCGTTTTCGCTGTTCGATAAGCCAACGGCCTAGTGGTAACATAGGGTCCTTTATATTTCGATATGACGTCGAGGTTTTATAATCCAAGCATCGATCGAGGAGATAAGATCCGAGAACGAAAATGAAAAGGCACAGTCGCAAACGGAGACTAGTCGCAAAGTAAAGTTTCCAGGTGCCTTGTTGTTCGCAGGCACGGGAAAGTTATTAATGTAGGTAGTAGGTACCTATTTTGTATTCGTTACTGCTAACTTGGTGGCTGGCTTTCTGTCACTTCACAACGGCAATACGCTCCGTTTCAGCCGTACCTTGCTGAAGTTTCTACACTTCTGAAACTTTCCTTTGATAGAATCCAGGTATTTCATAACTTATAAGTGGATATTTAAGCTTGTATATTAAATTTCGTCTAACTTTGGTTTTTCTATATTCTAGCACAGATTAGGCGGATACGGCGGATACCTACCTAATTATAAAGGTAGACGTTTGAAGTTATTTAAAGGAGGTATTTAATCGTCTTTTGACTTAAAACCTAATTACCTGCCTACTTCTAAGAATTGAGATATCAATTTACCTAGAACAATTAAATATATGTTGCGCAGGTTTCCGTCTATATTAGGGTTCTTTGCTTTTACGTAATTGTACCTATCTTTCCTTTTGCGTTTTTACTGAGGTATTTATATCTTACCAGGTTCTGGTCTCATACATAGCTTTCAGTTTAGAAGCCATCATCAATATTATTATTGAAGTGAAAGGAATGAAAGTATATAATATATACATTTAGAACAAGAATTTTAACTTTCTTATGGGATCCTAATTAACTGTCTTCCATTGTTTTTTAATACATAAACACTGGTATATTTATATATAGCGCCTCGAAGCAGTTTCTTTTGTGCATTATTAATTTTAACTTTCTTATGGGATCCTAATAAACTGTCTTCCATTGTTTTTTAATACATAAACACTGGTATATTTATATATAGCGTCTCGAAGCAGTTTCTTTTGTGCATTATTAATTTATAAATTCTTTCTTTTCGTGCATTATTTATTGTGAGATGTATTATACCTAGCATGTTCTTTTTAGTGTGCCGTACCAAAAAGGTAAAAAAGGAACCATTATGGTGAGATGAGACTTCGTTGTCCGTCTGTATGGCGCAGCAGCTCAGGAACTACTAATGTTATCGATTCGAAATTTGACAGTTATTGTAAAACTTGCTTGCCCGCATCTATTTTAGGTAATAAAAATATTGGAAATTATTTAACTTTCATTGAAAATGGGGTCCAAAATGGGGGGGTCGAAATTTGAAAGTGGAGCAACTGGGGCCAAGTGGGGTATCATATGAAAGGGCCTTATTTGAACATTACAAAACAATTTTTTATTTTAATTATTTTATATGCTATGTTTTTGACATATGGCTAAAAATATGAAAAAAATTACCGTTCCCCCTTATATCTGACGTTTGTAAGCCGAAAAATCTGAAATAAATCAGGTTGATAGATAATCTTTTACATTTTACAGGAAAAATAAAACGGTTTACAGCTTTTGACAAATGTAAAAAAAAATTACGACATAAAAATCTGAAATTGGTAGGTAGGTACTATAGAAGGCACTGTGTGTATTTCGGGAAAAATAAAACGATGTTCAAACCTTTTATGGTTTTTGAGAAAAAATAAACTTATGTTTTTTTCAAGACGAAAAATTATATTATTTTTAGAACGGAACGAGTCCGACTCGCACTTGGCCGTTTTTTTTTTCTATTTACCTACATACTGTTTTCCAGTAGAAATGTCATGATTTGAATTGTGGTAATGTTCTGAATGTACTGTTTTGTGAGTGGTTAATATGTTTTATACATATGTTTCGGTTACGTTTACATTTGACATTATCTAGTTTTCCTGTTTCGATGGAAATTTGTCCTGTTTTATTTGTGGTTAATGTTTTACTCCCGTTTACCGTTTTCATTCAATTAATGTCAAAATATTATAGAAATCTGATAACGTTGTCTAATATTTAGGTAAAGTCGGAAACAATGGAACTTGTTCATAATGAAAACAAACCTATCCTTGATTTATCACAGTTTTTATCCTAAACTACATCCATCTCATCATCATCTAATTCATCAAACCATCGATACCGCCAATATGGTGGTTTGTTTACATTATGAACAAGCTCAATTGGACCCGACTTTATGTATAAATCCTCGATTGAACCTTGTTGAATATAAAACACGCAAAATGATCACAAACAGGAAATAATTACATAAGGCTGAAATGTTCAAGAAATGGTACATACCTATGTAAGTAGCTAATCGTCGTCAGTTACACGAAAGTCCTTAAAGTTAAGTCTTCATTACAAACAATACTGCTATCCTTTTCTAAGCATAGCTACAGATAGAGATAACACGAGGACGTTTATTAAGGACGTTTCTTGCAACTCACGGTAAGACTCTATTTATTTCATCCATCACTTAATGCTTTCAAGGAAATGTAATGCCAACATAACAGATGAAAGGAAAAGGGATTCCAATTGGCGGAAACAATTGACAATCAATGGAGGAACCCGAATCCAACTGGAACTCGCCGAAGGAATCTAAGGCGCGCTGTAAACAAGACCGTTACTCTAAGGGCCCGTTCGCACGTCGCACTGATCTGCATCGCCGGCCGCTTCCTCATACATCTAGACTTACTTGGTACCACTATTGTGTATAACAGAGACTTTGGTAGGTTAGGCCGGTGTTTGACCCGCGCCGCAAGCGAGCGGCGCGCATGCCCCGGGCGCCGTAACCGTAAACATCCCGGCCACGTGCACTATACGGAACACAGAACACCCACCGTCGGCCGCCGCCGCGATCACACCCAGCACCAACACTCGCAGTAATTTGAGCGCCATATAAACACAAGCATTTGCACTGCACTCGGAATTCGTCGATTAGCGGGCTGCGGATACACTAGCGACGCAGCCCGCTGCCTCCGGCGCACTGACGCCGCGCGGCCGCCCCTCCACCGCTCCCCGCCACCTTCCCCCCTCCCGCTCCGTCCCCCCTCACGATCCTTGTCCATTCAACGCAATCTGTCATAAGCAAATCGATAATCACATTATACTTCCGGATCCAACTTTGCACCCAAATTGTGTCACGAGGTACATCGGAGGCTTTGTGCGGTTGTTTTTCGGAGGAAACGAGACGACTGAGCGTTGGATGCTTAATGGATTAGGCGCGTAAATATGACGTGTGCGCCCGAAAAGTTTTCGGCTTGTAGAAGTTAGAACATAGTAATGCTTGAGTAAGGTCGACCAGACACACGTTGCACGTTTTAGTAAGAGACAAAGACAAAGTATATAATTTGCCAGGCGAGCCGGCTGTTTGACCTTGTCAGAAGTTTGTCATCCAGAATGTTATCATGTGCGTAATACGTAATACGTACCACGCGGCCCGTAATCTGACAACTCTATCTGCGATTCAAATTGTAGTTTCTGCAAATCTGCAGGATATAGCGCTTCTCAACCGAAAACAAAACTTAGGGAGTTTCTCCCGCGCTTTTGTGGCACCCACGTCAGTTTTGTTTCGTTGTCTTGTAAATTGTTACAGTAGTGCTTTTCTAGTAAGAATGGTGTTTCTTGCTCCAAGAACTTCGACAAGATGTGAGTAATATGTGGGACAGTGAAGTAAAGTCAAATATGACGCTGCAGCCCGATCCGTACTTGGCTGGATTTTGAAGAGCCATACTGCGTCTGGTACGCCTTCTTCTTTGGTTCGGATGGTGCGTGGAAGATTCTCCTAGTTGTTTGATTTTTTAAGGCAAAGGGAACTGAGCCCATACAGCCATGTCTGATGTAAACAACTCCATCTGGGAGAATCTTCCAAGCTTCTGCACCATCCGAACCAAAGAAGAAGATTCTCCAACTTAGCATTGAAAAGTGTCACACCAGCATTTTAATGAAGACTTGAAAGAGTTGTTAACATCAGACATGGCTGTATGGGTAGGTAGTTTCCATAATATTTTAGCAGAAAAAAAAGTAATTAAAAAGAAAACAATACGGGTATGTTGTAGACCTTTATATTTCCGGTGGTAGAGCAGTGACATAAATGTTCGCAGTCAGTAGTTACAGTACAGATAAAAAATAAGTTTACTCTTAATGTTTCTACGAAAGCGGTAGTAAATAGGTAGAGGTAGAGGCAACGGATAACCTGATGTCTTTTGACGTTCCATTTCAATAAATGATGATCACCGTTCTATCTTGATTTATTTATTTAATCAAATGATAGAACGGGGACGCTGGTAAGTTGCTATAGGAATCCCGCGTGTCAACATTTTCATAAGCCACCCCCGAAAGTGACGTGGTTACGAACGAAATACCTCCTTTTGATAGATTCACTGTCGTACCTGTTGTTCTTACAGTTACAAACAATAAGGTATTTTAGCACAGCCGCTCTGATCGATACGCGTCGAAAACTAGGCGCTGAATGAATAAAATCTTCATCATTCTATCTTGATTTATTTCTATGATCACAATCATAGAATACATAAGCTTCCCTGTTCTTCAGTTTAGGAAGCTTTTAACAATTGATATTTTTTTAAATATTACAAGTTCTTTATACTGATACACTAAGGCGCACACCCTCTAGATACAAGTTTGTAATAAAGGGTGTGGCGGTATAACTAAGTTCATTGAACATACTTTAAATACATAAAGGCAGGTCAGGGTTTGTGCCTGCAAGTGGGGCGGAGAAAGCGATGCATAATAATTATGTACCTATCTACCTAGAGCTAGAGGCTAGGGCTAAAGTAGTACCTATTTTTTATTAGACGGACTAAACTGACGTTTCCTGTGTTGCCAGTTTTTGATGAAATGACCTACACTCACGTTCACTAATTAAAGTTCTGTAATGACTTTTTTTTTGTAAATTAAAAAGTTAAATCGCTAAGCCTCACTTTGTATGAGAGCGAAATCCATCTTCTTTCAATTTGTAAATTAACGTTATCTTCTTGGCTCACTGTTTGGGTGAACTAAGGGAACTGATTCACAAGTGAACTGAACGCATTATTAGCACCTGTCAGTTTAGTCAGTCTAACATTTTTTTATTTACAACAGTGCGTGGTCCAAGTTTTCGTCTAGTGTCGTCGGCAATTTTAAGAAAAAATATTTTTTACTCAAAAAAAAATTTCCGTGACAATTTTGTATCTATTTTCATAAAACTATTAATAAATTTACTTTGTACTTAATGAGTAGACGGTATTGTAATGCTCATTACGTTACGACCCTTAGAAATGAAGTCGTTTGTGTTGCTGTTTGTGGTTTCACATTTACAAATTACGAAATGGGAGTAGAAAAAAATATTTTAAAACCTCATTTTAAAGTAAGTCCCGGATTATCTGGCTCTAGGTAGGCTAACTCGCAGTGTCTTCACACAAACATAAACTGATAAATATTTTTTAATTTAGTTTTACGGCTCTGGGTTCCAGTCCTTTTGAGCCAAGCATAAGCGGAGTCAGATGCCTTTTGCCATAAAGTGTTTTTCTTTTCTCCTTCTTCTATGTAATTAATAAGTGTAATATGCACGTATATTTGCGTATGGGCGTGATACAATTATTTTAACCGTTACTTTATTCCACAACTGCCTGTGAAGTTGAGCTTGTATGAAGTTAACTTTCGGCCAAGTGAGGAACCGCACACATGAAGTCGAAGCATCCGGTTCCTTTATACTAAACCGTACAAGTTAAAGTTGTTATCGAAGTTGGCACGCCTTCCCTCCGAAAGTGCGTTGGACCTTGACTCCCGTAGTAAAGTTGGAAACCACTGAAAACTATTACAGCGTCAACACTAAGTGTAGTAACTAAGTCAATCCAAAGTTTGATGTGGCTAACCTGAGGACTACACGTGGTTCAGCGATGTTTTCTGACCTAGACGATCATTTAATAATAATAATAATAATAAAAAGATTTATTCAGTAACAAAAAGGTACAATATTTTTTTTCCAATTGTGGAGGCCCTCTTTTAAGTGTGACAACACCTGTGTCAGAGGGCCACGCTCTTCCATACCTTATTATTTGTGTACCTATTTACTAATAATAATAATATGTGTGTGTGTGTGTGTGAGAGAGAGATAGAGAGAGATGGTGTGTGAGGGTGTATGTGTGTGTTCAAGAGAGATGTATGGTGTTCTATGCCAAAATGAGTGAGAGATGTCAAATGAAAAACTGCGTTAAAAATATCTTGGGATCAGTGTAAACCACGTTTCATTTAAGGTAAAAAGGGGAGAAATACTAGTATTTAAGGAGATTCAAAATCATTCAACATACAACGGCGCCATTTCGCAAAACAACCGGCTGTTTTGTAAAACAGCGGAAACGGAATATTCAATGTGACGACTGAGACATTATGTACTCATATCGTACATATGTATTTTGAAAAAAAAACTTACATACTGAATCTATGAAGCTGTGATGAGGTTGCCTGGAAGATATAAAGCGCTTAAAGCGATAAGGCCGCCTTCCGCACATTATATTGTACCTCTCTTTATGTTGTATGTTTTGTTTTTGTCCCGGGTGTGCAATAAAGTATATTTGTATTAGGCATTTTACATAACTATTCATACCAAAAAAAACTACCAAAAGGTTGTCTGGAAGAGATCGCTCTTAGCGATAAGACTAGATTGTCACTTTGTACGCGTTGTTTCACACTAAATTGTATTCAATCATTCGTTCTGTGGCGACTCACGACGCGCCTCAATTAGTTCACTCAACTCGCCGACAGATGTCGTTATAGAACGCGCTATCCAAATCAATGTCATTCAATTATGTTTACCTTTGACTACATAATTATTTTATCATAATTATAACTGTTTCGGTCATTGCTGTGTGTGAAATAAACGTATTACTTACTCAATGGGACATACTCCCCCAAACTTGTTACACCTGTAGAGCTCGAGACTCGAGTCGTCCTCGACTACACTACTGGTAGGACACGGTTTTTAACACTATTTTCCGATGCCCTCCAAAACAATTTCTGAATCCTCTCCCGAATTTTACTTTAATTTCCAGAGGATTTTACTTTTATTTACGTTAACATTAATTATACAGGACATGCCCTTACATCTAAAAGGACACCGTGACTATGTTCATTCTTCTATTTTCATCATCCATCATCATACATATCATTTTTGTGCTTTTTTTAACCGACGTTTATGTAAGTTCGGTAAAGAAATTAACAACAAACATCTTTTATCCATTTTCTATTCTATTCTACTCGTATCTAAAAGCTTTACCTTATTTTATTTATTTTATTTCAAAAAATTTCACAGTATAACAGTTATACTAAGGCACTGTGAAATTCAACAAAAATATATCTATAAATAATTACCTACACACAAACTGTAGAGGGACACACATCCATACTCTCACAGAACCTCAGACACTCATCACGCACACTCGCCCATCGACTTGCAAACACATCACAGTCTGGTGCTGACGCGAGAAGCGCGTTGAGAGAAGCCCTTTTCCATTATATCTTTCTTTGGTCCATCCATGGTCCTTCCTCACCTTTTTACCAGCTGGTATGGTCCTCCTCTTAATGGCCTCGTCGACCCTAAAGGACCCTTTAGACATTGAAATAAAACGACACAGTCTCGAGGTACACAATTTTATTAAGAGAAAAAAGGTTCCATGCAATTAGGAATCATAATTAATATAAACAACAACGTATGTATTAGAATTACACAATAATTATTATAATTCCGCCAAGTCAATGCTCGGTGTATACACCTTTTATTAAAACAAATATTTAAGAGGAGCTGGGTTTAAAAAAGCTGGCTTTCATTGTATTACCAACATAGAAATGTGAAATGGTCACTGATTGTTATATATAGAGTCTTACAAACAGGTCATTGAAAACCATATCGCCGAAAATCTTGCCGGAAAATGTTTTTTTTTAATATCAGCCAGCGTCAGCTTATACAAACAATATGGCAAGAATTCTGAACAAAATTAATAATTTTTAATGCGCCAGAAATATCCTTTATGGCTGGTTTACACTTGGTCAAGTATAGGCACTCGTCACTGTACATGACCAAGTGTAAACCAGCACTTATGAAAGTATTTATTAATAGTATGATATGTCGTTTATTTGGATCCCTTACGTCGCCCAAAAAGCATCGCCTCACGCCTCCTTGAACTGTTAACCTACAGGAGGATCTCGCAAACGTGGAAGACCCAGGGCTACATGGAAACGTAGTCTTCAAAAAGACCTGGATGCGGCTAAAGTATCCTGGGAAACCATAGAGTCTGCGGCATCGGACAGAGCGCGGTGGAAGAATATTGTCTCAGCCCTATGCACCACTAGGTGCTCTAGAACCTGAAGAAGAAGATGTCGTTTGTTTTAATTATTTAAACAAACTAGCTTCGATAATTATTTTTTTAATGATTTATTATGCTGCGATAATAGTCTGCACTGAAGAGAATACTTAAATAGCAGCTATATATTATATATTAGTTATATAAACTTGTACTGGGACCCACCCAGTACAAGTTCTATGGAGCGTAGCATACTCAACGTGAAAAGGACGGATCGCGTCAGGAACACGACCCTGCGCTCCAAAACACGCATCGCTGATGCAATCACTAAAGCATCTCTATTGAAGTGGGGCTGGGCAGGCCACGTATGCCGCATGCATCCGGAAAGGTGGGCAAAGATCGACATGCACTGGGTGTCTGGGTGTCACAAGACGGACAGCGGCGGCGAAGCAGGCCCAGGCGTAGGTGGAAGGACGATATCGACCACTTCCAAAAAGGATGGTATAAGGACGCCGAGGATAGGGAAAATGGAAAGGAGGAGGGGAGGCCTTTGCCCAGCAGTGGGACAGTCTATAGGCTATTTAAAAAAACTTGTTCTAGTACTATAAAGTATACACCGAGCCTTAATGATCTTTTTGGTTTACCAAGAGTCTAAAATCTAAGGAAAAAAATAGAAAGTTTCAATGTTTATATCTATACAATATAACCTAAAGTTCTGAACAAAAGTGTTTAATTTTTATCCGAATTTTTCAGTTTTATTTTTGTGAATCTTAAAATAAAACATGATCTATAATTTTAAGACATACTTACCTATTGTCCGACTCGGTTGGAGAACCATCAAAACCTAAAACTAAATGTAATGTTTGTTGTCACACTCGCTCATATTCTGCAATAGATGTGAGTGAGCGAGACAGTGACCTCTAAATTTAGTTTGTTTAACGCCATGACACTAGTTTCAGATGTTACATTTTATTTCAAGAATTGTATGGTGTTATGAGCGGATACACGTCCAGTAGTTAGCCAGTAGTTAGCTATTTGATAGCGAACAAATCGTGCCAGCGGATTAACACCGTGTTCGGATGGAGAAGTTAATATGACATGACATTGCTATACGAAAACATGGCATGTGCATAACAAAGTTCTGAACGTGGAAATAGTACGAGACCAGGAGATCGATTCCACTAAATACAACGTAACTAAATGGAATCTAAACTGCATCGTTATGACGTGTTTCGTATGCTACTATCCACTAACGATCCAATTTCAGTTAAGTTTCGAACAGTAACGTATTTGTGCATTCTAATAAAACGTTTAGTTTATACTGAAACGCAGTTGAACGGTAACAAAACGCTTCAACTGTCAAATATAACGATCGAACACAAGTTCCTTCCGGGGTACTTTTGCCCGATCGATAGTAAATCGAAAGGTGTCAGTGGTAGAGTTATGCGTCAGTAGAATGCGATTTGGTGTCCAAATAGAATTGGAACGAAAACTAAATTGAAATTGGATAGAAATAGAACTACAAACGTTGTAATTTAGGCGGATTGGCCCCCTGATTAAAGTATCTGATGCGATTAACTAAATACACAAATTGTGTGTCCGATAGTAGCTTTGTCTCAGTATTTACTGATGTTAATTATTCTATTTGCGCATATTCAGGGCTTTTTTTACGAATTTCCGAAAGTCCGGAACCATGTTCCCCCTTCGCAAAATCTGTGGGGATCTTCTACGGTGACCATTGTGATATTTTTCAGATTTCAGTAACATGAAAACTCTACCCGGTATTTTTTCGATACTAAATGTACTTATGAGATTTATGAGTAGTTTTTTATTTGACTAAAAATACACCAAAACTCTTGGTTGATAGTTTGCAGGGCGACTCAGTCATTCATTAGGTACTGATGTCTCAGAAACTACTGGATATAATTAAACATTTTTTTAACCGGGTTACCCAATTTCAGGTAAATACCCGGTAGACACCGCCGAGTTTTTACCCGCCGATCATCACTACTTATGTCTCTACGTGGATGCGAACTATCGGACGTGTTTTCCTCTACATAGGCTAGGACTTCATAGCTCCGGTTTCAGCTCCAGTTCGGTTCGCTGCAACCAATCACATGCGCTCCGCGCTCCCCCCACCTGAAAGCGCTTTGTGATTGGATGGAGCGAACCGAACCGGAAAGGAACCTGATCCGTAAAGTCCTAGCCTAAGGTCTGATCTACACGCGTCTGGTTCCAACCCTGGATCGGATTTCTGCATCCAATCACAAAGCGCTGATTTCAAGTGGGGAGGAAGTGGAGCGCATGTGATTGGTTGCAGCGAACCGAACCGGGGCTGGAACCGGACGCGTGCAGTCCAGACCTAAGGGTGCCTTTCCACCAAAACTGTGCGAGGAAGCGAGGCGGTAAGCGCGGAAAAAATCCACCAATAGGATCGCGCCATTATCACGTCATATCACGTGACGAATGAAATGCAGCGATCTTATTGGCGGATATTTTCCTCGCTCACCGCCTCGTGTCCTGGCACAGCGTTGGTGGAAAGGCAGCCGAAAGGTGAAGGTTCAGTTAGGGTCTATACCTCAACGAGAGGAGGAGCGGCGTCTGTCGGAGCGGCGGCGGGAGCGGGAGCGGGTACGAGAGCGGGAGCGGGAGCGGGGCCGCCGCGGGCGACGCTCGGAGCTGCCGCGTCGGCTGCGAACAATATGAAACGTTATAAAAGTGTGAAAAATAATAAGCCCCGCGCTCAAAGCAGTGGCATAGCAGCGACTTACTGCGATAACAATAGGGTAGTTTCCAAGTATCAAATATTTCAAAATCAGCTGTTTCATATACTACGGTCGTTTAGGTATTGAAATTGTAAACGTTTATTTAGCGCTGTAAACACCAGAATACACAATACAGAAGTATACAAAGTTTAATACATGCAGCACAGAACATCTGGTGTGGTACAGTACCAAAAAGGGTACACCAGCACAGCATAATGCTGAGGCAAGCCACAGCGCTGATTGTCAGCTGGCCCCTCAGTGACTGCACAGACGAAGAAAGCAACAGTGTGTGTGTGTGTGTGTGTGTGTGTATTGAGCTTTTGTATGGAACAGCTGATTTTTTTCGCCATTTCGGAGTTAGTCCCATAGTGAAAGTTGTTCAGTTATGGATACTGAAACCTCCTTTGGCTCTATAGTAACAACAAACTCTCCCCGAGTTTGTTGTTACAAGGTGGGTCGCCTGTAGGTGCACTGACCGCGGGCTCTCTGACCGCTTGCTGCGCTCGCGCACCCGCTCCGGCGACCGGCGGCCCTTCCTCCTCTCGTCTTCGGAGTCGGAGCTATCGCCTGGCTTCTTCTTGGTCTCTGTGAAAACATGATAAGCTGCAGTCCCGTGTCGTTCCGCTGTCGTCCCCGATAACGTTATTAAACGTTATTATTTTTATAGAGTATAATATACAGTAGCGTCTTAATTATGTTTATCGGCGGACATGTTACTCCCTTATTTTATTATAAATAATCATTATATTTTTATACTTTTTGCGTATTTTTATACTTACGCCTCATGTGTTGGTAATTACGCCCTCTCCTCTTTTCGTCTGGAATAAGTAATACTGTGGTATCATCTACCACCTCCAGGCAACAAAACAAAAAGATGCTCATAGAAGAAAGAATGGTAAAACCTATTCTTTTATAGTGCGAAACACAAAATACTGATCGAAAAAAAATATTAATCGTTTACAAAATAATAATTAATATTTCACATTAAACTATAACCTCCACACTAGGCGTTGCCTGTGTCGTGGAGATTACATACACACACTGACCACTTTACAATGTGTCAATTTTTTCACATTCCAGAATTAGAATTTAAAATTACAATTTCAGTTAAAGAGATTATAACACTTATAAATTTATAATATATATTAATATATACATTTATATATCTAGGTATATTTATAATATTAAAGCTAATTATGTACATATATGCATTAATTAAAATAAATAAGTCCCAGCTTCAATTACACAAACGTCCCCTAGATAAGATATTTGTACTCAAAAGCGGAGAGGTATCTGACAAACATTTTTTTTTAATTTTATTATTTCAAATAGCCTTTCAGTTAAAAAAATATTTCCTTAAGATATTGCCTTTCAAACTGCTTTTCCTTTAAAAAAAAAATTGCGTCACAGGACAGTTCCAGTAACCAATTACGAACGACAGTTATTGTCTGATTCATTGGAAGATGGTTAGGTCGAAACACGAAACAGCTGGCTTACACTTACTCAAGTTAGTCAAGTGTGTTAGTCAAGTAGCAAATTACAGTGGCGAGAATGGCGATTTCCATGCCAGTGACAAAAAAGTCAACTTGACTAACAACTTGAGCAAGGGTGCTACGCCAAAAAACATATTTTTAAAAAAACCTTAATTTTCTGTGATATTTACCTGCTGCGGCCTTATTCTCCCTGTCTTTCTGCCGGGACTTGATGAGACGCACTATCTCCATCAACTCCTTGCGCGCTTCTTTCCTCTCCTCCTCCTGCACACCAAATCATAGAATAGATCACTGGTAGTAGATTCTGATGTGAAGAATCGCCTGGGGTGGTACCACCCTCTTATCTAATTCTGCCGTAAAGCAGAAATGCTTGCATTTATGTGTTTCGGTTTGAAGGGTAAGAGAGCCAGCGTAATTACCGGGGCATGAGGCACCATCTTAGTCCTCAAGGTTAGCAGCGCATCAAAAACCCTCTAATTACAATAGTGAGGTGAGATGTCTATGGGCGACGGTAACCACTTATCATCAGGTGGTCGTTTGCTCGTCTCCTCTACTAATTTAATAAAAATAAAGTCACGAGAGAAAATATAAAAAAGTTTTTATAGCGAATCGCGAAAGGTTAATATTCATAATTACAGGAAAGGCTTAGAACAAAGTCACTCAAAACCTACAACTAATTAATGCGAAAGGCCAATACTTCGTATGAACCATCATTCTAAGTCGTGTTCCTCATTGCCGAGGGTCGTGATCATTCTAAGGAATTAATCACATAGAACGACTCTCGTGGCAGATTTAATGGGGTGGTTTGCCATTGCCGTCCCCATTTCACACACTGGTTATCTCAGTGTGCAAGTTTTCTCACGGTGTTTTCCTTCACCGTCAGAGCAGTCGGTAAATGTACGTAAGTCTTTCGAAAATCAGAAAAACTCATTGGTACATTGCACTGCATGGTTTCGAACTCGGACCTTCCGCATGGGAGTCCGACGTCCTAGCCACGACGCCACCGACGCTCTCAAATATGAACCATAGACGATACTTATTACTTCTTATACAATATATACAGTACATACATAGTTTTACATACATACATATAGTTTTTTCGAAGACTTACGAACATTTACCGGCTGCTCTAATGGTGAAGGAAAACATCGTGAGGAAACCTGCATGTCTGAGGAAATGTAAACTTTCCGAAGGTGTGTGAAATCCACCGCACAGCACTGGGCCTACTCGGTGGATCATGGCCCGAACTCCTTATTCAAGGGTAGGCTTGCGCCCCAATAGTGGGGACATTAACAGGCTGATGATGATATGTTGATAAAACTAGAATCGAGCCAATAAATAGGCTGAAAATGACTGAAGGTGCGGTTACACCTGGTCGTCTACCGAGCGTCCTGGCGGTCACATCATGCGGCCACCGCCAATATATGAATCACCAATCGTCGACTGCATTCGGCGACCGATTCCGTGTCACCAGGTTGGACGAGTTCGGTGAACGACCAAGGGTAAACAACGGAGGTCGGTGACCGCAGGTCGTCGCCGAGGCGGTCAACGACCATATGTAACAGTCCCACTGACCTTCTTCTTGTCGTCTTCTTTAGGAGTCTTGTCGCGACTCTTGTCGCGGGATCCTGAGCGCTTGCGGTCGCGCTTTGGCGTATTAGACCTATAAAACAATAATACATTTTATTAGTATAATAAGTTTAATAATAATCTTGGGATAAGGGGGGAAATGAAAAACAGCGCTGCATATTTGGTACCCGAGTATGCCAGCATTTGCTGACTTTCCCCCCTTTTGCCAAATATACATTACATATTCATTATATATCATATTATAATTATTTGTACTATAATTTTAAATTTTAAATTGTTATGTATATTGGCAATAAATATATTTCCTTTCTATTCTATTCTATTCTAATACTGAATCTAATTGACGATTTTGATGTAGCGGTGAAATAAAGACTGTCACAAAGTTTCCTCATGCCATTTCTTGACGTTTTCTTGACGTCAGGAAACTTTGGATGTGTTCATACAATAAGTTCAAGTTTGCTTATTACAGGAGGTTCAACTTATGACAAGACCATAAACCTGATACGTCGTTTTTAAAAAGCTTTTAGAATTTTCAAACATGAATGTAAATATAAATATTAAAAATAATAAAGCACCTAAGTATGTTTTAATAATAAATTGTAACAAAATAATATTATCAATAAAAAAAATATTATTTACAATAATAATAATTAGTATAATAATATAATTTCTACCTAGTTATAGTATGACATTGATTTTATTAATTTATTTTTATATTTTTGACATCAAATTATTGACGTGTATTTTCCATTCGTTAAATAATAATAAATTATAATGATTTTTTATTAGTCGATTAATTTTATTGTATTAATCACAGAAATCGGACTAATGTCCTTTTCGACGCATGTGACCAGATTCGCACTGACCAGTCACGCAAAGGACCATATTTCAAATTCGCAAAGTGCCAGATACGCGAATAACCGTAATATTCCGTTACGCAAATGACCATATACGCATCTGACCATAATCTCAATTCGCAAATGACCATATACGCATCTGACCATAATCTCAATTCGCAAATGACCAATAAGTCCAATAAACTATTTACGAAAATTAGTACTATTGAAATGTAAGTTTATTTAATGGTTGGTAGTTATTCTTTACATATGTAAGCTCAGTTTAGTTTATTGGTGCAATGAATATTTTTTTTCTTTGTTAAGTAGGTTTCAAGTTAAAAGATTAAAAGATTAACTTTATTACAGAGTTTCATTCACATCTAAACATATGAAAAATGAGTCTAAAATCTTTGAATATCAGGTACAATGCGTAAGATTTAGTTTCAAGTATCATGGTCATTCGCGTCCCTGGTCAAATGCGAATATTGTACTATGCGTCGAAAGATCCTATCTGGTCATTTGCGTATATGAAAAATGGTATTTCGCGTATACGGCAATTTGCGTTTCTGGCCACATGCGTCGAAAGGCTAATGTCGCCCTCTCCTCTAATAAAATAAATAAATAAAATCTTTATGACTTTAATTTAATTAAAGTATCCAAATTCATTATTCTTTTTTTTTTCTATGCTAATTGTAATATATTAATAATCAATTATAATTAACATCAAAAATGTCAAATCATGGTTTTTTTTACTTGGAAATTATATTTATTAGCATTGTTTGTATTTTATTAGTAGATATTCAATTATTATTACTTTTATTTAATTTTTAATTTTTATGGTGACTTTTTTGATGTTAATTATTATTGATTATTAATATATTACATCTAGCATTGAAGAAAAAACGTGTTTGTTTGTATCAATGAGGATATTAGTGTGTATGTGAGGTACTGAGTGTGTGGGAGGGTGATGGCATGGTGGTATTTACATGGTATTATCAAATAAACATTTTCCGCGAGCAGGATTTGAACCTGCGACCTTGCCGTTCCGTGCAAGTGCTCTAACCAACTGAGCTATCGCGGCTCATCCTGCTGGCTGCAAATTAGTTTGCTTTTCATATTAATTTTTTTATTAATATTTTTCTTCAAGTATTAAAAATATCATCCAGAGACTATAAATAAAGTAGCACAGTGAAAAAAAAAATTACGTGTTTGCTTTAGACGTAAATTGGACCTTCTTTACTGCACGCTTTTTTACGCTATAAGAAAAAAAATTAAAAACAAATATATAATTTCTGTCAATGGTGGACCAATCAAACCTCAGCACATTAAAAACACTTACCGATCCTTGTGGTGAGAAGGAGAAAGCCTCTTCTTCCTGTCTCTATCGTCTTCTCTAGTCGTACTCCTGTCGTCTCTTCGTTTCTCGCTTCTATCTCTTGCCCTGTCTTTTTCTCTAGACCTGTCACGCCTTTCCGGAGACTTGTCACGCCTGTCCCTCGATCTACCGCGTCTTTCGTCTCTCCTATCATGTTTGTCGTCTCTTCTATCCGATCTGTCGTATTTCCTATCAGATCGGTCGTCCTTCCTATCAGGTCGGTCATCTTTCCTATCAGATCGGTCATCTTTCCTATCAGGTCGTTCGTCTTTCCTGTCAGATTTATCTTTGTCATCGCGGTGATCTATTTTATCGTCTCTTTCAGCTTTGTCACGTCTGTCATGCTTACCAATATCGTCTCTGCGATCTTTTCTGTCAGTTTTGTCAAAGCTGTCGTCTTTACGATTCTCGTCGTCTTTTTTGTCGTATTTCTGGTCACGGTCGTCTTTTCTCTGCTCGGAGAGTTTCCGTTCCTCCTCTTGGGTCTCGCTTCTATGTCTTGCGCGTTTCTCCTCTCTATCTTTTGTCTCTTTTTCCCTTTCTAACTTTTGTCGGTTTTCTCTATCCCGCCTGTAGACGATGACTTGATCTTCCTTCCTGCTCATGTACAAAGAAAGTGTTCTTATAATGGCGCGGCTATAAGTGATATTAAAAGGTTGAACATGACTGGGGTTGCCAGACTATGAAATTTTTTTTAGTGAATTTGAATAAACTCTACCTGAAACGCGATTTGCCACTGAAAACATTACAACTATATATGTCCAGCAGTGGACAGATACGGGCTGATAGATAGATAGATACTCAATATATAATTAAATCTAAAAAAAAACCAGAATTGATTTATGTGCGTAGATAGGTATTTTTGATTATGAAGAATTTTATGATATTTAATTGAAATATCTTCTCATTTTATCTTATGATAGGGGGCCGGGGATAACCCCAGCGGTACTTGGACCCTTGAGAATATTTTGTGCCTACCCCATTGTACACACTGGTCATCTCAATGTGCAGGTTTCCTCACGATGTTTTCCTTCACCGTCAGAGCAGTTGGTAAATGTACGTAAGTCTTCGAAAAATACGGAAAACTCATTAGTACATGGCACTGCACGGTTTCGAACCCGGACCTCCCGCATGGGAGTCCGGTGTCCTACCCACTGTGCCACTGACGCTCTTTTTTTTGAACTAACACCCTACGAACGAGAAAAGAGGCGATCTAGTTCTCGTATTTCGCAGATGGGATCAGATTCTTCGACCTAAGTCGGTCGCGAACTTCACAAAACTACCTGTATCATAGGCGATAGTACACTGTTTGTTTTGTTAGTTTATCGTAAGGTTAGTGGCCAACCTATTATCAGAGTTGTTCAGGCCGCCCGTACGCCTCTGATATCTCAACGTGCTCTCTGAGGCACGGAGGGGCTCAGATGAATACGGTCACTAGTGGTCACCCATCCTGGTCCTGACCTCCCCAACGAAGCTTAATTTACACGATCACTTTATGAACTTGCTCGCAGCTAGGCTATGAACCCCCCTAATGGCACCGCGCCTTTAAAGGTGCTCCTCAACGTGCCAAAGGGGTCGTACCCCCTCCTCGTGGGCCGCCTTGGCCAGTCTGACACCTTGGGGACCCAGTATGGCGCACTGTATCTTATACACTGTGACTCACCATGGCAAACGTAGTGTGGGACACCGTCCTGCTAGATGGAGCGATGATCTGCGCAAAGTGGTTAGCAGTAACTGGATGAGAAGAGCCGAAGATCGGGCTCAACGGCGCGCCCTGGGTGAGGCCTGTGTCTAGCAGTGGACTAGAGTGGGCTGATGATGACTTACCTATGCTCCTTCTGCGCCGCGCCTCTAAAGGTGCTCCTCAACATGCCGAAGGGGTCGTATCCCCCCTCCCCCTTCTCCCCCCGCTCCTCGCGGACGGCCCTGGCCAGGCCCGGCCCGTCGGACACGTTCGCCACGGCCGAGGACAGTTTCGGTGCCGAGTACACGGCCGACGCCAGGCCGTCGCGGCGACGCGGTCTCGGCTCGTCCAGGTCTCTGTGGGTGAAGACGTTGGTTTTTTGGAATTATCTTTGGACTATTTTTTTATTATATTTCTCGTCACTCATGCTCTCCACGTGGCCAAACCAACGGAACATGCCTATTTTCGTCTTATTTATAACACATTCATTCGGACAAGCCATTCCACATATCTGTTTGTTGCGTATTCCTATTGAATTCATATTAAGTAAGTAAGTAATACGTTTATTTCCCACACAGCAATGACCGAAACAGTTATAATTATGATAAAATAATTATGTAGTCAAAGGTAAACATATTGAAATCATGTCTGACGGTCTGCTGTTGTTGTGAAAAGGGGTCTCAACTCAGCTTATTGCTGCAGACAATGCCTACTGCGCCTATTACTATACAGGGTGTAACATTAAGAACGGTCAGTATGGGAAAGTCTGAAACTATAAGACATACGAACATCTGTTCTTAGGAACCATGTCATCAATTTTAGTAACAAGAAAAACTGTATTCATACATTTAAAAAAAAACCTGTACTCAGCCTGGGAATCGAACCCGGTTGTTTTGAAAAAAAAATCCAACACTATTTCTGTTTAGATATCGACTGTGTAGGTGTTAAGGAATAAATGTTAGTATGAAACGTGATGTTTAAAATTAACAAAACGCATTGTTTCCATATCTTTTAATTTATTTTAGACTAGACTATTAATTACTATCTTTTAATTTATTTTAGACTAGACTATTTCTTGTGGGGTTACGTTAAGGATGAAGTGTACAAAACAAGCTACGACACAATTGAAGACCTAAAAGCAGCCATAGAGACAATTTTAACGCAAATTCACCACCTGAAGATACAAAATTCAATAGTAAGATCGTTACCTAAACGAGTTGAATGTTGTATTTTACAAAATGGTAGTCATTTCGAACACCTACTAAAATAAATTAAAAGATATGGAAACAATGCGTTTTATTAATTTTAAACATCACGTTTCATACTAATATTTATTCCTTAAGACCTACACAGTCGATATCTAAACAGAAATAGTGTTGGATTTTTTTTCAAAACAACCGGGTTCGATTCCCAGGCTGAGTACAGGTTTTTAAAAAAATGTATGAATACAGTTTTTCTTGTTACTAAAATTGATGACATGGTTCCTAAGAACAGATCTTCGTATGTCTTATAGTTTCAGACTTGCCCATACTGACCGTTCTTAATGTTACACCCGGTATACTATATATATGCCTACTATATACGCCATCCGGCACACCCAGGTTTCGCTGCTTTACAGTGGAAGGGAAAGTCAGGGTGGACGACCTGACCTTTAAAGAACAGATTGACAGAGAGATAAGAGACGTTCCATTCTCTCTGTCTACCCCTCAAGGGACAAAGCGTGAAGTTATGTATTTATGTATGTATGTAGCGGTTGAAAGAGCTATTATTTATGTATGTATGTAGCGGAGCAAGGAGGCCGGAGTGGCATACACGTGTTAGGAAAAGAAAGAAGTGGCGTTGAAGTAGGAGCTGAAGCTGGTGGTGCGGGGGGAAGTGTCGGGCCAGCGCGGGGAGGGGGCGGGGGGGCGCGACCGGCGCACGTAATCGAATGAAATCTCTGCGTTTTGATGTAACAAATTCGAATCTAAAAAACAAAAGACGAAAGGATTCCTGGCCTTAGCCCGGTAAGGCTGTATGAAAATCCAATACTCAATTATTTTTTTAAAAAGTGTTTGGTTTCAAGACAGGAAGTATGTACTTCCCTGGCTTAAACTTCGAATGTATTGAGCACATTTCCGAGCATCTTCTGAGAAAATAATATAACTGTACTGACCTGTCACTCTTGGGCTCGACCCCGAGTGCCAGCGCTAACATCTGAGCGCGGGTCTGGTTGTCGGTCGAGGGCCGCCGGTCGCGGCGGCGCGCCTCTCGCTCCGCCGGCTTGGGGCGACGCTTGTGCGACCCCTCCGCGTCTTCTGACAAACAAAACATAGTTATTAACATAGTTTACTGGACCCGCATGCTCCATCGTCGACCTCATCGTCGCTTACCATCAGGCGAGATCGAGGTCAAATGCGGGTTTAGTAGTAAATAAAAATAATAATTAGTCTTTATGCCTCATGAGGGGCTATAGGTAAACAGAGGCCACGACAGAGGGCGAGCGTGCGGCGAGCGGGAGGTGGGGCCTACCTGCCTGCTGTTTTGTTTTCCTTCAATAAAAAAAGAAAACGGCCAATAGCATGTCAGGCACATTTTAGAGTTTAAAATTTAGAGTTCATAGCCGTTTAAAAAAAAACGTTTCACGGTCGATTTCAGACAATTTGTTCCAAACTTTGTCGAAATTTATTTAACAACGTAACTTTGGTACTGATTTAGTTATAATTTTCATTGATAGTACTTACTACAAGGTATCATTCGATATATATTTTTAAATACTTATGTTTCATCCAAGGTATTGTTTTTAATATTTATTATATATATATATATATATATATATATATATATATATATATATATATATATATATATATATATATATATATATATATATATATATATATATATATATATATATATATATATATATATATATATATATATATATATATATATATATATATATATATATATAGACATTACTTAGGTATTGTTAAAAATATTATACATATTCACTCAAAATTACTAAAGAAATAAGACGGAATTCGTAATTACAGAAAAACGTGACGGAAATTCAGGACGCGAAAAAAGCAACCGCTCGGCACGGAGGACGTCTCTCAACTGAGGAATCGGCCAAGTCGCCCGATACGACCAATCTATGGAATCTATCAAAGCGCCTTCAGGTGCCCGGACCAGCTAAATCGAAAGGCGACCGTCCTGATCACTGGATAACCGGGCCGGGCGAACGACCCCGTGTGTGACAAGGCCATAGATTTGTATTAAATTTGCGCCTCCAGGAGACCGGCTCCAGGTGACCAGCCCGGGAAAACCCCGCCAATGTGGGCCCAGCCTAAACCTAAAACCACTGTTGCTTTCTTCGTCCGTGCAGTCCCTGAGGGGACAGCTGAAAATCAGCGCTGTGGCTTGTCTCAGCATTATGCTGAGCTGGTGTACCCTTTTTGGCACTGTACCGCACCGGATGGTTTGTGCTGCATGTATTAATCTATGTAAACTTCTGTATTGTGTTCTATATTCTGGTGTTTAGTAAATAAACGTTTTTCAATTTCAACCGTGTCCTTACCGTCATGCTCGATGTCCTCTTCGAAGTCTAAAGCGTTGTAGTCCACTTTCTCGTGGCGAGATGTTTCTGTAAAACAAAAACAGGTAAAAATTAGATTTTAATTTAAAAGTAAGTTTAGATACCTAGGTAGAAAGGACTAAATCATAGATAGAAAGGACTAAATCAAAGATTTTGAAATTCCCCCTATGTCACTGACTAGTAATATCTGTTCTATAGACACTGGACTGGGTGCTCCATACAAATTACAGCAAATTGAAAACGGGTGCTTTTAGAATCGCGCCTATTACCGACATTTTCTTTAAACATTTTTATATCGTATCTTCGAATGAAATCCATCACGCGTCACGTCTAGAAAGATTTGCACGTCACTAATTTTAGTTCTCGTAACCAACGCTACTGCATTCAGCGCCACAATGGCGAAAATCAAGTTGGCACAAAATTTATGTTATGATATATAGGGGCCGGGAATAACCCAGCGGCACTTCGACCCTTGAGGATCTTTTGTGCCTACCCCATTTTATACCCTGGTCATCTCAGTGTGCAGTTTTCCTTCACCGTTAGAGCAGTCGGTAAATGTACGTGTCTTCGAAAAATACGAAAAACTCATTGGTACATGGTATTGCCTGGTTCGAACTCGGACCTCCCGCATGGGAGTCCGACGTACTAGCCACGACGCCACCGACGCTCTAATGTGGACGCTCTATAGTGGCCAATAGCACAATGCCGGCAAACTGTAATGGGAGATCCGGGTTCGAAACCACGCAGTGCCATGTAGGCACTGCGTGGTTTCGAACCCGGATCTCCCGCATGGGAGTTCGGTGGCCTAGGCACAAAATTAGTTTGACAGCCACCAGTCCAGTGTCTATAGAATAGATATTACAGGTCAGTGCCCTATGTAGATTACTCGCTAGGGAAGTTGTATATGAAAACCGCGCCTGACAGTTGGCGCGTGCGATGTGAGCTTTTCCCGTACATTAGTCTGTATCATCATTGTTCTAGAAGAGGGGGCTACTCGTCCGGTTTCTGTGCTCCGAATATAAATATTAGTCACATTTTATGAAAATTACAAGTACATACCGTTCTCCGATTCGCTACCTACACAGTAATTTTCAAACTTAAGTTTCAAGTAAAATTCTAAGCGATTAGTAAAATGGTAAAGTAACAACAAAACATAAGTACTTATTCACAACTTTTGTGGTAAGGTAACCGCGATAATAACTGGACATAGTCCACTCAACAGACACCTCTTCAACATAAGTATCACAGACAGCCCCCTGTACAGAGCATGCCTGGAGGCAGAGGAGACGGTCACCCACGTGCTGTTGGAATGCAGTGAGGTGACCACCTACCGGGCGGGAAGCACGTCAGGATCACTTCCCGAAGTCCTACAGGACATTAAAGGACTGCTGGACATTCTGGCGAGGTTGAGGTGGCTCGAGTAAGTAGTAGTTTCCACCACACGTGAAATAGGCGCTGAAGACGTCGAGTTGCGGAAACCAGCCCGTTATTACATTACATTGTGGTTATTTTTTAGTATAACGGATGTTAGGGCCTTATTACCTTCATGATGATTCAGTCTACTCAGGAAACCTTTTTCAAGGAGCATGTGAGAGCACCACTAGCGGTGGGGTGGCACTTCAAATTGCGCACTTGCATGGTGTTTTTCCCTTTATTTTTTACACCCGAGTCAACCAGCATGTAGTTACCATAATTTCCTTGTATTATGTAATTTTCACAAAACCCCCATGGCCCCATAGTGAAAGGGGTAAAGTAAAATACACGTTATTGCACAAATAGAACACAACAAACAAAAGGTAAAGGAAATAGTAAGCAATCGGCGCAAGGTTGCCTGTCTATCGGTATTTTATAGGATACATTTCGGAGAGTGCGCATCGGAATTGCACGACCTAATTCCAGCATCCCCATTCCGCCTTCGGACTACCAGGCGCGGGGAGGGGTTCCATCCTTATGTTGTTGATATCCCATCTGCTCGTACGAAGCGATTTGCTTCTTCGTTCATTATGCGAACGGCTAAGGAATGGAACAGCCTGCCGGCGTCTGTATTTCCCGAAACCTACAACCTTGGGATCTTCAAGGCCAGAGTGAATAGGCATTTACTGGACCCGCATGCTCCATCGTCAACCTCATCGTCGCTTACCATCAGGCGAGATCGAGGTCAAATGCGGGTTTAGTTATACATAAAAAAAAAAAAAGTAAAGTACAATTTAGGCGGGCTTATCGCTTAGAGCGATGTCTTCTAGGCAACCTTCGGACAGAGGAAATGATTTCGAGAAAGAGGTAGTAGTTGTGCAATCAATATGAAAAACGTTATATAATAGGATTTTATTCACACAATAATAACATACTTTTTGTTAAGTTATGGATACTGAAGTACTCCTTTTTGGCTTACATGGGGTTTTTTGTTACAGCCTGTTATTGGTGTAAAATAAGGCACTGTACTGTTTTGGTGCGCGCTATTATACGTGAGATATAGGCAAAAATAAAATCAATTGTTTTTGAAGTTTCTACGAGTTAATAAAACTCTCTTTTGGCATTTCGTCGTTTTTTTTTTGGAGCACCTCAAGTAGGCGGGAACAGCTTGTATATTATACAAATGACATATATTTAATACATACCGAGGGTGGTGTCGCACTCGCCCTCCTCTTTCTCGCGAGGTTGTTCCGGAGTGCCGCCCTCGGCGTCTCCTGAACACACGGAAGTTTTCATTGTTACCATTAAAAATAATATTTTATACAGCCAGAACATATAAATATATTCAATAATCAAGATGTGAATTAAACCGGATGATCCACTTTTACTTATTATACGCGGGAGGTCCGGGTTCGAAACCGTGCAGTGCCATGTACCAATGAGTTTTTCATAATTTTCAAAGACTTACGTACATTTACCGACTGCTCTAACGGTGAAGGAAAACATCGTGAGGAAACCTGCACACTTAGATTACCAGTGTGTAAAATGGGGTAGGCACAAAAGATCTTCAAGGGTCGAAGTGCCTCTGGGTTTATTCCCGGCCCCCTATCATAAGATAAGTTATACCCATCAGGGTATCCCCACCAGGTATAAGTGCATATTTTCTTATGGACCATTTAGTTGCAATATATCAATTGGAAAGAGATCTTGTTTATATAAAGAGTGTTCTTCGGTACAGGTGTTCAGGCTTATACCCTTTTGTACTTTGTCACATTAACTAATTCCATGCAAATGTCAAGGTATCATATCAAAAATTTATTGCGACACGGTTCCATAAAAGTATATCTTGATGTGTGACTGCACAAAAATGAAAGCAGTTACTGGAAGTTTCATGCGCCGCTTCTTTTCCTTCAGCTACAGCACCTTCCGAAGCGGTGGTAGAGTAAAAAAGAGACGTTGTAAAAATGTACTATAAGGTACTTACAATAAAAAAAATATCACATGCATGTTTTATAAGTTTCGGTGTTCATGTATTTCGGTATCATAATACTCATAATAATCTTTCACTGCACAAGCAGTCCGCTTGTGGAACAGTCTACCTGAGGATGTCAGGGGGGCCCCTAACAAGTTCCTGTTCAAAAAGTTTGTCCGTGAACATCTGCGACGGTCCAGCCAATAAGGTGTTTGTTGATATGCTTGTAATCACATGCATGTTTTATAAGTTTCGGTGTTCATGTATTTATCTGATTTTTTTCTCTCTCTTTCATATACTCTTTTATATATGTATATAAATATATGTGTATTTTATATGTATCAGTGTCTGTGTATATGTAAGTATTCGTATTTATGTACTTAAAATTGTTATGTAGTAGCATACGTGTAGGTATATTTTTATATATTATATGAGTAGGTATTTTATAGTATAGTAAATAATAATAATTAAATCTATTCTATTTAATTTATATGCACCCGCCTTGCAATATCTGTATGACCCAATGGTTAGCTGGTAGAAAATGCCGCATGACATTAAGCTCGCCTCATGTACTATTTTTGTGCATTAAAGTATTAAATCAAAAAAAAAAAAAAAAAATCAGATTCTGTGTGCAACCAATAAAAACACAATACAAATATACTGTATTGCACACCCGGGACAAAAACAAAACATACAACATACAGAGAGGTACAATACAATGTGCAGAAGGCGGCCTTATCGCTTTAAGATCACCTGAAGATCCAGGCAATCTTCAGGTGATGGAAAAATGATAAGATACGGGTGCAAAAGGCGTATGAAATAGATACTCCCCCTCAAATAAATAAATAACAATAATAAAAAAAATAAAAAAATGGAAACCTTTGCAAGCTGCAAAGCAGTAGTAATAATATTACATAAATACAAAAAAATCAAAAATAAATAAATATATATCTAAATGTTATGCTTGAAACGCCATGCAATCCGTAACTGCGTGGTGCCAAAGGGTACTCACGTTGGTGCTTCTGCTGCGGCTTACTCCGCGGCTGGTCCTCTTGCTGCCTCTCTTTCTCCAGCCGCTCTTGCTCTCGGTGCTGTAATGACATGCTTTAGACTTAGTAAAGTAAACACATCATTTATGGGTCACTGTGTACGATTTTATAATAAGATACCTGATACTGTAATAAATATGACAGAGAAAACATTTAAGACCCACATAAGACGGATCTTATGTAAAAAGGGTTATTATAAAATAAATGACTACTTAAATGATAAAGAGGCTTGGTCCTAAATTCAGCTCTAGCTCTGCAGATTTTGTATTCATAATTATTGTAAGATATAAAGATGTGCTGCTGAAAGTTTCTTGCGCCGCTTCTTTCCTTTCAGCTACAGCACCTTACGAAGCGGTGGTAGAGAAAAAATAACGTAAAAATGTACTGTAAGGTACTTACTAACAATAAAAACATTTTGATTTGATCCTGCAACGTTTTACCACTAGAGGCACTAAAATCTCTTCATTTTATGACACCGCGGTGCATTACGTAACTAGGAATGAAGTAGTTGTTTTACATTGAACAAATTACCAAAATGGGAGCAGAAAAATAGTATATTGTAGTGTTACCTCGAAATCCGAGAGCTTGATGATGCGTCGCTGCGCCTGCCGCCAGTGTGGGGGCGTCACGGAGCGCGAGCGCGAGCGCGACCGTGACGGTGTGCGGTAACGCTGTAACACAACACGAACGATACATATCAATAGTACGCAAAAAAGGAGGATTTCCTGGCAGTCAGCAAAGATCTTTTAAGCCTTTAGCACGCTGCAGCGATTTTGAAACGAAATCAACATAGAAATTGAGAAAATACCACAGTAAAATTTCTTCGATCAAATCTCAATCTTATGTCAGCGTAACATGGCTTCTTTCAGACTCACAAATTGTGACGTTTTGGGTAATTTGACTTGTGGTCGACTGTACGATTCCTTTTCAAAATCGCTACAGTAAACTAACGGCGTCAAAAAAAATTATTCTCGTTCGAAGTTATATTTTTTCCAAGAAACCATTGGTTTTTGGATAAGTTTTTTTGCTATCTGAGCCATAGTCAGACCCCCTACTCATGGTTCCCCTTTGGACTTTATTAGCTATGGTCCATGGAGCAGGGATTCCCAAACTGTGCGCCGCGGCGCCCCGGGGCGCCGTAGAGAGTAAACAGGGGTGCCGCGAAGCAACCCTGTAAATTTTAATATATATGTGAGCCTCACATTGGCATCGATTCCGCGATGGCCGCCAAACCTAAAGTTAAAAGTAAATGAAACTGTCATGCTCATTCCTAGGTTTATCGATCGTGTAAGAGTGATGACGTTTCGTTCAGCGATGTTCTAAGGAGTCTAGGGAGTGACACCCCAGAATTGATGCCATTGTGAGGTTTACCTATAAAGTTGTGTTCATGTCACATATTGACTAGGGCGCCGAGACAAAATACTAAACCAGAAAGTGCGCCGCGAACTGATTAAGTTTGGGAACCCCTGGATTAGAGGTTAATTATAATAACGGGTGTAATAAAAACCACTGTTACCGACGGCGACCTTAGAATAAGTTAAAATAAGTTTGTAGATTAAGTTTCTGAATAAAGAATTTGAATTGTTGTATACTTAGCGATAGGCAACTTAAGATAATGAGAAAAGGTTCATTTTGTAAGAATACTAGAGCTAAGTAGGGAAAAGTTGAAACTATGTTTTACAGGTACATATATCCGACAACGACATCTCTCTGTCGCACCCACAGAGTTGTATGGGAAATATTTCTAGAAAATTTGCAAAGTAATGATCTATGATCGGAGTAGGTAGGGCTGTTTTTGGTACTTGCCACATACGGTCATAATATGGATAAGTATGCCCAATAATCCCGGGATTTCCGGGATTGAATAAATATATTATTTAGATTTTTAACGTTATATTTGTTTTGTTTTGGTGGCGAAATATTTTTTTTAAGATTCATGGCGCTAGTGTACCTATGGTAGTGTTTTAACTTCTTCGTAAGTTCACAATTTTTAAAAAATCGTAATCCGCCGAGTAAGGGCGAGGTTCATAAAAGTAATTTACAACATTTGCTCGATAACTTAAAACGGGATCCCGAAATCATATCCATATTAATATAACCTTTGAGGACATTGACCCGAAAGAGCCCTATCTACTCCGATCAGTGGTAATGATAGTAGATGAAAATTAGCAAAACGACCCCCTCTGTTTCACTAGTTGCGACACCGCTATGGGGGATATAAGTAGCGCATTTTGGCCGTGAAAACACAGTTGAAATCCAGTTGGTTCTATCTCTATCTATCTCAACCACGTGTGGTCCGCCTTCGGACATAGGCCTCCTCCAACTTCTTCCACTTCCGACGGTCGCAGGCGGTGCGCATCCAGTTGTGGCCCGCTATTCCCCGAATGTCGTCCACCCATCTCATAGCTGGGCGACCTTGCCCCCGCGTGTTTTGCCGTGGTCTCCACTCAAGCGTTCTTCTGGTCCACCGGTCCCTATCCATCCGTGCAATGTGTCCCGCCCATCTCCATTTCCGGCTTTCGATGAGGTCTACCACGTCTCTAAGCTTCGTCCTTTGTCTGATCCACTCGTTCCGTTTGTGGTCTAGCAGTGTTACACCGAGCAGCGCCCTGTCCATCGCTCTTTGCGTCACTCTAAGCTTCTCAGCGGACTTCTTTGTCAACGTGGTAGTTTCCATTCCATACGTAAAAACTGGCGAGACACACTGCTCGAATACTTTGCTCTTTAGATGTTGGGGGATGGTTTTTGAGCGCATAATGTTAGCATTAGCTCCAAAGGCGGACCAGGACTGTGCTATTCTGCGATCTACTTCTGCTGTTTGGTTGTCAAGACCCAGGGTTATTTTGTGACCTAAGTATATGTAATGGTCGACCACTTCAACAGGAAGCTGGCATTTATCGGCAGTGAAAATGTTAGTCATTATTTTGGTTTTGGACTTGTTCATCTTTAAGCCGATTTTTTCCGATTCCTTCTGCAGCTCTTCGATCATTAAGAGTTGGTTAATTGTATTTATTTCATCTCAAAGCAACAAAACCCGTTGCAAGATAAGTCGTACAAAATAATTTAATAATAAATTAAAATAATAAATCAAAATTAAATTATTTACATTACAGAAAAATACCTATAATAGTACAATAGTGTACAGACAATAAAAATAAAATAAAATTGCGGATACAATGTCAAAATATTATAATTTTAAAATGTCACAGACGCTAAGAGTCGTATATTATGTCAATTTCCCGGGTCATAGCAAATGAGAAAGTTTTAATTTTGAGGACATAAATTCGTTTGGACTGTAGTAGACATTTTTCTCAAAGTACTTTTTTGTAATGGCCTTAAACTCTTTAGCAGGGAGTTTGATGACCTCAATCGGGAGCATATTAAACTATACATATTAGCATATTTTCACTAGGGTACCCTGTTTTAGTGTTTTACTTAATCTTGCCCTAGGAATAATCAACCTTTCTCTGTTTCGTGTTGGTTCAAAAGGAGAAAAAGGAAGAAAGGATCACAATAAAAGAAGCCTTCAAGGAAATCGCGACTTCCATTCTACAGTTCTCTACTCCACTACAACCACGTACTCCCTAGTTTATACTCACAAAGACGCCGCGTCCTTTAATAACTCTACCGCTGCGCGTGTAGGCGTGCCGGTCTCTCTCGCGGTACCTCATCCTGAAAACATTATTTATTTAATTCAAAAGACGTGCTGCTGACAATACCCCAGCATTGTTTCTTGCGCCGCTTCTTTTCTTTTAGCTGTAGCCAGCGATATATTATACCCTAGACGAGTAACTTCCCACAAAATCCCGTAAAAGACGGCACAAAACTTCACGCCACTGTGCGAATAAACAGGACCCATAAATGATGTGTTTACTTTACTAAGTCTAAATCGTGGGACTGGTCGAGGCTCCCAGACTAAACTGCCCGTGCCAGAAGCGGTCCACCACCGTGGTCCATATG
The DNA here is from genome assembly GCA_947369225.1 of Hofmannophila pseudospretella. Lineage (NCBI taxonomy): Eukaryota > Metazoa > Arthropoda > Insecta > Lepidoptera > Oecophoridae > Hofmannophila > Hofmannophila pseudospretella. The sequence goes on along the minus strand of OX376321.1, from coordinate 755,054 downwards.
TGGATTCGATCCGGCGACACTTGCCTCTGTCCCTACAGAGGCAAACCCTTTCCAAAATCCCGTCCACAACCATCAAAGCGAATTTAAACTTCGCGCGCATCACCGGCGCGCGCTCGGAAGTTGCCAAATGGCGCCGCAAGATGTCGCCACCTCTCGACAAAAAATTGGGGAAAAAATTAAATAAAAAGGAAAAGTGATCCCCAGTGGTGGATTTCCCGACCCTCTGTAAGTCCTTCGTTGCCCTGTTTTTAAATCTATAAAATATTACATGTTTTTAGACCAGCCTCTAACATTAACTTTCTCCCTTTACTTTTTAACAACACTTGATATAATTACAGATATAACTTACATCAAAAACCTACAAAAACTGCAAGAAACAACAAAATTGATATAGAATATTAGGTACATATTTTAGTACTAGATACTAAAATTCCACTACAAAAAACTGCATAGGTAATAAACTAACAAAACTGTTACTGGATTCTGCATAATATATCATGATTTTCAATAGACAATTACTAATTTAAATAAAAAAGGAATTGACTCCTCTATACGCCCGGCCATGATGGGCCATAATGGGCGATTACAGGTGTGCACGATCGTGAAGCGGGCGTGATCGTCTGTAAACGGCCATGATGAAAGTGCTGCTAAAAGTTTATTGCGCCGCTTCTTTCCTTTCAGCTATAGAACCTACGAAGCGGTGGTAGAGTAAAAAAAATGACATTGTAAAAATGTACTATAAGGTACTTACAATAAAAACATTTTGATTTGACGGATAGCCGTTGGTCTCTCGTACAGACGACCACAAGCTATAGTATACCATCTGTCAAAAACCTTCGATTAAATCTCAACCTTATGCCTGTGCAATGATACATTTCGGATTCTCAAATTTTTGGGTAGGTTGACCTGTAGTCGACTGTACATCAAAGGAATGCGTGTCCACATGATCGCCCATCGTGAAGAGGAGCCTTATCAAAGTCACTCGTTGAGGCATACTTTTATTTTCAGACAATAATTTCACCCAGTTTGCATACCTCGTATTGCTGGAGGCCAGGATGTTAGGAAAGACCTGGGACGAACTTTGCAACCTGGTGCAAGTCCAAGAAGCATGGAGACATCTTTTACTAGCTCCAAATTCCTCGGCGGAGTAACGGGAAGTAGAGAGAGTTTGCTTACCTCTCCCGGTCCCTCCTAGGATCCGGCTTATCCTGATCCCTGCCACCCCTCATAAGGAACCTGTTGGTGGGCACGTCGGGTATCTCTCGGGGATCTATCTTGGTGGTCATGACAAGGGGGTGAGAGGGAGCTTCCGGTTCCTCCTCGTCTGCTGACGTACCGGATTGGTGGCTGAGGTGAGAGAAACGAAGATTAATAAATGCGTTACACTCTGTCAGGGATTCGTGGCGCTCCATCTCTCTGCCTACCCCGCAAGGAACACAGCTTAAAGTTATCAGAAAAGATTATTTCTCTCTCTTCAACTGGTGTAGCTGGGGTGAGAGAAAAAACATTAATAAATGTGTTACAGCCTGTCAGAGATTCGTGGTGCTCCATTCTCTGCCTACCCCACAAGGAACATAGCATAAAGTTATCAGATTTTTTTTTCTCTCTTCAACCGGACCCATTGCTGGATTAAGTCTCTTCTAATGCTTTATCCAAATTCCTCCTGTTGTCCCCACCGTCGTCTCCGTACCATAACTTTCTTGCTCCATCGTCCATCATCTGATACAAATGGTAAGAGAGCCAGCCGCTTACGAGGCACTCCATCTTAGTCCTCAAGGTTAGCAGCGCATCGAAAGCCCTCTAAAACATTATAGCGAGGTGAGATGTCTATGGGCGACGGTGACCGCTTACCATCAGGTGGTCTGTTCGCTCGTCTGCTCTCCAAATACAAATTAAAAAAATATGGCCCGCCGACTTCCACTTCTACTGGGATATTATAGGTATATAAGAATAAGTATATTTGTGCGGTAAGATGACAAAGTATTCATAGCCCATACACCAGTAGGAACTTAAGCATAGGTTATATTAAACTAAATAAAATTAGTGAGCAACAAGTTAGTTTACAATAAACGCTGACCTCCGAACTAGGAAGTTCCTGTATCTCGGAGGACAGATCTCTTCTGTAGGCTGTGTAGTTCAGAAAAGATTAACCGTAAGATTTTAAAATCATTTTGTATAACTACCAACTTTTAATGATTGTTGTTGTGGCTACGATAATAAGATATGCATTTACCTGTTTTTGTTTGATAAATAAAATAATGTGAAGAACAAATCTCACCCCGAATTTACCCACTCCAATGATTACAATACCCAGAAGGATTCTACAATCGCCAAGGATATCAATTCCGACCACCTAAAGATGTGATAAGAATAGAACTGTGAAATTAATCCTTATCACATCCTTAGGTGATCGGAATCATCAAATCCGACTCCTAAGGATAGAAGAAGTGTGAAATGATTCCTTATCGAATCGGTTAGGTCGGAATTGATATCTTTTGCAATTAATAATCCTTCTGAGTTTGGGGAGGGTGAATCCGAGAGTGAGTGGCGATTTCTTCTCCCAATTATTTTAAAATTAGTAAATTACTGACGATGTAGTGAGAGTAAGATTGAAAGAGGGATGTTGAGATGGATTGGACATGTAGAAAGAATGAATGAAAGGATAATAACGAAAGTGGTGTATAAGGAAGAGGTGAATGGAAGGATAGGGAAGGGGAGACATAGAAGAACCTGTTGTGCAGATGTTCTAAAGACAGGTCTGGTGCGGGCAACCACTTATCTTAGAGCGTGTATGAAGCGACTGATGAGTGTGGAAGAAGCGAGAACGGTTTGTCAGGATCGTTGCAGATGGAAATCTTTAGTCTCTGCCCAAGCGTGAGTTTATGTATGTATGTAATAAATTACTAACCGTTTCTTCTTCTTATCTTTCTTGTCTTTTTTCTTTTTCTTGTCCTTTTTGTGCGAGCGCTCTGACTCCGCATCGCTCTGCTCCTCTTCTTTGATCTTCTCTTTCTCTTGCTTGCGCTTTTTACCTGGCGAATAAGAAACAATCGTATTTTTATTGTATTTATTTCTATATTTTTTTTAAACATCAGTAATATTTTTCTAATTAGGCTAAAATGCCTGTGCTAGCCATGGTCCACCACAATGGTCCAGAGGTGGATTCGATCCGGCGACTCTTGCGCCGAAGTCTCGTACCCTAAGCTTTTGAGCCATCTGAGAATATTTCGATAGCGCAATATCCTTGGTGAGTTTTCGCTAACACGATGCAGCACTCAAGAGGCAGACTAGAAGATTAGGGATGGCACCGATTACTGAAATGGGAATATTTTCCTGACTAGGCGGGGCGCCATCGCCGCCTCCCAAAACCCTATAATAAGGCGCGAAACTCTAACTGGTCAAGGGTGACCATCGAAGTTATTCTCGTTCCTCCTGCTCAGGGGAGCGGGGTGACTTCCGGGGCGTCAGCCCCCTGTCCGTGACGACGAGCAGCTCCTTGAGGTTGGATGAACCATTGCTCTTCATCTTCGTCTTCACGCCGCCCTCAGCGCGGTCAAGCCTGCCGGGGAAGACCCCATTCGGGAAGGCCCAGCAAGCACCAGCAAGCACCAGCGAGCAGATGACGGCTTAGATATTATGGTTCATCGTTTGGCTGGACGATATCCCGGAGCAGCGCTTTGTCGGGGGTCTTGTGAGGTGTGGTGCAATGCCACGGATGTGTGCGTAAACATGTCGGTGGACAGGCGCCTGATAAGGTCAAGGGTGAGTCGAACCTCGGGCCTTATTATAGGGTATTGGGGAGCATATGGCCTCACAGTACGTGTATGAGAGGACTGACCCTTGAGCCGCACGAGCTGCCCGCAGCCGGCCACACACACGTCCTGTAGCGGGCGCGCGTTGCGGTCCACGGGTAGCGCCTCCAACTGCCGCACCAGCGCTGCGCCGCCGACTACGTTGCCGAATACTACGTGCACACTGCGACAATGGAAACGACATTCAGAAATGTGGCAATTTTTATTGTATACGGAGTGTAAAGATCGCAGGGAATAGAGTTCTACGACGTCCTAGACGCAAATTGCTGGATGATGTGAAGGAGTGGACCAGACTTGGCAGATTTAAGAGGGAGGTCTGCGCGTGCAATTAGTGAAATTTTGATTGTTAATTTAGACATATCTATAAATTTTCTGAGAAAAGTAATTTTACGCAAACATTCATATGGACTATCCGATAAGGAATATAAAAGTTTACTTCTTAATATTACTTTAGTTTGTTTTTATGGTGGGAGAACATTTCACGATTTTTCACAAGCAGACCAATGTTTGCCTTTGCCTTTCCTATTACACATACTGGTTATCACCGTGTTCATGTTTCCTCACAATATTTTCCTTCCCCTTTTCACACACTGGTGATCTCAGAGAGTGCATGTTTCCTCACAATATTTTCCTTCCCCTTTTCACACACTGGTGATCTCAGAGAGTGCATGTTTCCTCACAATATTTTCTTTCCCCTTTTCACACACTGGTGATCTCAGAGAGTGCATGTTTCCTCACAATATTTTCCTTCCCCCTTTCACACACTGGTTATCATAGTGTGCAGTCCCCAAAGATGTTTTCCTTTACCATTAGAGCAGTCGGTAAAACAAGACTAAACATAAGCAAGACATAAGCATAAGATATTCATCCTCACGTGAAGCACTACCGGAAATCATCAACGCGGAAGCGAAGATACTTTTCGACAGACTTTACAAAGGGTCGTTGCTAGGCAGGTGGAGCCTGAAGGAATCGTCTTACTTAGAAGGGATTATTCTAGAAAGAAGTAATAAAGAATGCTACTCACTTGTCGAGATGCGGAGCCGGCTGTGTTGTTCTACAACACACAGAACAAACAACAATGATAGCGGGGCACAGGGTGCGACAGGCCGCACGCACCGGCCGCGGTGCAGCCGCGCCCTCTATACAACAACAACCCAGCTTTAAAACTACTCCATATGTTACACGTCTTTATTGCTTATGCTCGCCTGGTACCTCAATGGAACCATAACATAGCTTATGATAGGGGCCGGGAATAACCCAGCGGCACTTCGACCCTTGAGGATCTTATGTGCCTACCCCATTTTACACACTGGTCATTTCAGTGTGCAGGTTTCCTCGTGATGTTTTCCTTCATCGTTATAGCAGTCGGTGAATGTACGTAAGTCTTCGAAAAAACGAAAAACTCATTGGTACATGGCACTGCACGTTTTCGAACCCGGACCTCCCGCATGGGAGTCCGGTGTCCTAGCCACTGTGCCACCGACGCTCTATAACATAGAGGATTTCGCAAGTTATTTGTTTGACTTGAGTTTTCTTATTATATTATACAGACAATGCTGTTAATTCTGAAGTCACTCTCTAAAATCATTTAGCTGTGTTTTAATATAGCGAGTGGTACCTCAGAATCGGTGACTCTACTATCTTAGAGATACATATGGATGACCTAGTGACACTAGGACCTATTTATCTATTGTGACCACCATACGCGTTCCCAGACGTCTGAAAACCCTGTGTTAAAAGAAATGACCTTCCCTCTTTGATTTTTCACACATTTCAACCCTGGAAAAGCTTAGTATGTAAGCTACACTTTAGACATCCCACATCCCTGTAATTGACCATAAATGTTAGACTAAGAAAACAGGAAGTATTCTATGATCCATGCTAAGAAGCAGGATTGAAACCGAAATCCACATGATCAAGAGTCAAATCTTGGCTCTATACATTTGAAGTATAGTTGTGGGTAATTTTTTATAACAATTTGCAGGATAATGATGATTCTCTCATTCCAAAGAAGATAAGGAGACCTGTAAGTAGTAATCATAATTAATACACAGGAAATCACCCAGCACAAAATATTAAACTTTATAGTATATTTGCCACCTTTTTAACCTCCTCTTCCATTACTCCCCACTTGTGGGGAAAAAACCCACCAGTGGTACAACAGGGAATAGATGAAATTTAGCAGTATTTTATCAGCATATAAAACTTGACCAAGATAAGGCCGATCCCAATGGTCAGTGAACCTAAAATCTGGCACATTCATCATCTTCCTGTCATTTTCACACATTGTTTTAGAAATCAATGGATTCCAAACTCAAGTATCCTCCCTAGATAAATCACATCATTCCACCAGAGTGTAGTATAAATTAACCACAATCAAGGGTGTGTTGAAATTGTACTTAAAAGCACTGAGAGCCTTCCTCCTTTAGCCCATACTCCAGATCCAGGTCTAAACTTACATGAAGAACTGTGACCCGTTGGTGTCTTTGCCTCTGTTGGCCATAGACAACAGGTAGGGCCTGTCATGTTTCAGCTCGAATGTCTCATCTGAAACGTAAAATAGCAAGTTATAAAATTAAATATAACTTTGTCCTAGACACTCTAAAATTCATGAATAAAATCTGTGTCTCGTCGAACACATAGACACTGGCAGAATTACTGCAAATCGGAAGTGAAATATAAAAATTTGCTGCTTAGAAGATATTAATGGAACAACAGACATACAATGTAGCTTACACTCATACATAGATACATAAGTTCTTACACAGTTCCTTTTAGAGTAGCCATAGTGATAAGGGTACTAGAATTCACCCGGTTTACTGCCATAGTTAAGACCAATATTTTTTTTTGTTGCACAGACTAAATTGTCAAATAGTTGACTGATATGTGTAAATCAGAATAGCTGAACATAACATGTTGACGCTGCCCTTACAAATCACCAATTAAAACCATTATCACAAGCATAAAATAAAGCCATAATTAGACTATTTACTTCCCTGATTTTAGGACACAGTCCTCGGCATTCAACAAAGGTATGCTTCATCCTACATTATAATTACAGATAATTCATCAATCTTGTTGATATACCTTCAAAAGTGCCCCCGTAGATGGATTCCCCTCCAGTTCCATTGGCATTGGTAAAGTCACCACCTTGGATCATGAAGTCTTTCACCACCCGATGAAACACCATGCCCTGTACATGATTAAACATTGATTTTTATTCCCCGTTATAGGTGGTGAGTATAAAAGTGCAGACAGTAGGTAGGTACCAAGTTTGGGTGTTGTTTGTTGCTCTTTATGTGTATGTAGCCTATGAGCCTAAGAAACACAGCAACACAATAACATGAATCAGAATGATGTCGGCGATATCAGAAGAGAACTGTACCATCAAGACCTACTGATACATAACCACAAAAATGTACTAACCTTATATGTCAAAGGCTTTCCAGTAACCTTGCCGACTCCCGTATCCCCACAGCACAGGGCACGGAAGTTCTCGGCGGTTTTGGGTGCTACATCGTTGAACAACTCGAAGACTACCCGGCCCGACGGCAAACCGCCGATGGAAATGTCCATGAAGACGCGGCCTCGGGGAGGCTTCTCATCCCCATCCACCGTCATTTTGGAGATTTTATCAGTTACTTCTTCGCTTTCGAAGAGATACCGTCAAAAATTTACACAAAATGATCGCCAAGGAAAGCAATGGAAAATTGAGAAGCAAAAATTTCACAACGAAAATCTAGCACGCAATCAACTTTCATTCTAGGGTTTTTTTTTTTTATAATGGCCTTTATTGAGTTTCAGGCACAATAATTCCGCCAATGTCGCGTATTAGACGAAACACGAAAAGAGAATTGGCCGGTTATTTTTTTGTTTAAATTTTGTGACTTCTTTATGCTGAGAGTCTAAAGTTGACCGGCACCATCTAAAACAAAACAACACAAACATTTATGGACGAGGACAACACAGAAATATATAGATTTGGATGGTGGTCATTGGACATATACTCTAATCTGTGCTTGACAGCAGGGTTACATCGTTCGTTCATTTACGAGAATTCTCGTACGTCTGGTAACACTGTCGCACATTGATTGATTTTTTAAGAATGCGTTCCAAAACCTGTTGAAATTATTCACGTTGAATGCTGTACACGTCCCATTGCTGGTGTCAAATAAAAATTGATAAACTTACAGCTGTTAACACGGTAATGGAAAATGGACAGTTGTCAACGTGAATTATTTCAACTGGTTTTGGAACTCACTCTTATATGCTCTTTGGTTTTCTACTTTGTACATAAGGGTACCTATGAGTTTCCCCGCGCTTTTGTGCTATCCACGTCAGTTTTGTTTCGTTTTGTCTTGCAAATTGTTTTACTTTTCTAGTTTTCTAATAAGAATGTTGTTTCTTGTTCGAAGAACTTCGACAAGATGTGAATAATGTGTGGATCAGTGAAGTAAAGTCAAATAAAACGCTGCAGCCCGATCCGTACTTGGCTGGATTTTGAAGAGCCATACCGCGTCCGGGACGCCCTCTTCTTTGGTTCGGATACTGCAGAAACGTGGAAGATTCTCCCAGATAACATTGAAACCAGCATTTAAATGAAGACTTGAAAGAGTTGTTTACATCAGACATGACTGTATGGGCTCAGTTCCCTTTGCCTTAAAAAAACATCAATAACTAGGCACCTACTTTTTTTTTTAAATTTTATATACTCTAATCTGTGGTGTGATTAGAGTATAGATCACAGATTAGAGTATATGTCTAAGGAGTATATATTAGAGTATATGGTATGCTGTGTGATCGTGTATTTTTAAAGTGTTTACGACATTGTTACAGTGACAGTGTTACTGCATTTTACATACAGAATCCTGTTCTAATAATTTTCAACACAAAAGCATGATGTCGTCTCGAGCGGCTGATACGGAAGGATATGAAGACGACTGGCGGCTGGCGTGCTTAGAGGTGAAGAACCGCAGCAAACAGCTGCTTTCTGCTGGCCACTGGGCCGACTGCACGTTCCTAGTCGGCCCCGAGAAGACGCCCATTGCAGCACACAAGCTGTTTCTGATAATGGCCTCGCCTGTATTCGAACCTATGTTTCTTGGCGGCCTAGCAACAGGAGATACAGTGACCGTGCCTGATATACAGCCTGACTCCTTCAAATCTATGATTGAGTAAGTAAATACCATTTTAACTTCACAGTTAATTATTTGAGTGTGTTACCACCTGAACACTTTCATCTGAAAGTTAGTGTATTAGCTTTTAGGGTCGGACTATTGCTAAGGGCGTACCAAGATAATTAGAAGTAGCCCTGCTTTGTGCAGCTCTTAGTAGTTATCATTAGAGCTAGAAGTTGTCGGGGCAGAATTGTCATATTTATAGTGATAGCATTATCGATAAATGCATACTTATCGATAATTACAATGTTCCATATTGCAACAACGTGAATGTTTCTTTTCTCACTGAAATGTTTTAAATTAACATTATTTGGGGATAAGTATTTTGTAATATGGAATTTTGTGGTTGAGTAATTCAACTGTTCCGTTTAAATATTTTTTTATATATTTGTATTTGTATGGTTTAAATATTTTGAATAGTCTGCATTTTTTATTTTAAATACGAATATTTTGGGCTAAGACATTTTAAATCACGACATTTTGATTTTGGACATTGTGATATGTACCCATTAAATAGCAGTGCTACAACATCGATATCTAGAAAAGTCACTAAAAACATCATTCAATCACTAACAAATTTTAGATCGTGCCCCGAGAGACAACTTCTAGCTCTAGTTATCATAATGCAACCTAACATAACCTAATCTGAGTCACTTTTTTATCCACTATATTTCTGTGAAATCATTCATTTTTAACAAATTTGAATTTTCTAACTCTTTTGCTCTTAGTGCCTCCTTACAACTTCCAAACTGAAATGTTTTTAGTTGTTACTTGGCACTTCTACATCTAGTGGTTTCAGTTACATATCTCTTTTTTGTACAAATTCAGTACCAAATGCCTACTAGCAAATACCCTTATCATGATTTCTGAGAATGTAACATCAACTATCTAACCCAACCCTAATGTATTGTAGATACTTGTATACTGATAACATAGAAATAAAATCATTCAGCCAAGCATACAATCTATATTATGCAGCCCGGAAATACATGCTGTCACACTTGGCCATAGTGTGTGTTACGTACATGACAGGCAACCTGGCCCCGCACGACGCATGCCGGGCTTACGAACTAGCCTCTTTGTTTGAGAATACTGAGCTATTAGCCAAGGCTAAAGAGGTAATTTTCTTTTTTCTTTTTTTTAACCCATGACGGAACGGAGAAGGTATATGCGTTTGACCATCTAGCTCTGAAATGGCCGAACCAATTTCGATGCGGTTTATTTATCAGAGCAGGTTCTTAGCTGGATATTATTGTGCGTGCGGGGGCGCCACTGTTGATATGGCAATATAATAAAATAAATAAATATTTGTTCCTATTGGGCTGAAAATTGGCATTCGGGGGTATTCAAAGCTTCTGATTTCGAATTTGGCAATAATTTTTGTGCCAATCCACTAGGGGCGCTGCAGTAGATATGGCAATGCTTAATATTACTTCCTATAGGACTGACAATTCCTTACTAGATACCAAAAGCTGTTACCTAAATCTATTTTAAATTGAAGCACTTACAAAATTGAACACAATAGGTACACATGATGTTATGGTAGAATCTATAAATAAATTATTTTGCTCAAATATTGGTATCTGATACTTCACAAAAATATTTAATGTAGATCCCACCTTCGTTTACGCTCATAATGCCAACTTCGTAAAACGCCAACTTCTCATAATGCCAACTTCTCAGGTGTGTTCAATTTTGCTTACAAAATACATTCCAGTTCCTGATTTTTACCATTCAGCGATATCCATGGAAAACTTACTTTGGTTACCATAATTTGGATTTCTTCGAGGTCTTGATAATTCAATATTGTTGCATTTGAGTATTTTTATGAATGATTGTTACATCTTCAATTTGTACTGACAATCAATTATTTTTTAATTTTACAGGTGATCAGATGTCGTACTATAGAGATCTTCAATGCCAAAAGTTTTAAATGTGCAGAACCCAAAACTGTGCTGGATATATTCTCTCTTGATACATTATTTATTAAATCTGAGCTGGACCTCTTTAATGCCGCAGAACTATATGTGCTTGCACAACGGAAACGGTCCTTGACAAGAAATGATTTTCCACCGCCATATGTCAAGGTATATATTTATTTATTACACACACACCTAAACCACCTTACCTCAATCTGACTGGTGGTAAGTGACGATGAGGCCGAAGATGGAGCACACGGGCTCAGTAAGTACCGGCTCTTCTATAAACACTGCCGGAACACATCGACGACGTAGCGAAGACATTTAACGACAGACTTTACATAGAAGGGTACTTTGGTGTACTGTTTGTTTCATAAGTGTTTTATATGTAAATTCTTCACATATCATTTCGTGTAATTCAGGCTGTATACTTATCCAAGTATCTGTGATAAACTGTATGACTTATCTACTGGAATGTTATTTGTTATTGTTTACCACAATCTCTTTTTGTCCCATTTTTCCCCTTATTCATTGGTGCTATGTTATTTATCAATTGCTTGCTTATCGTATGGTTAGTGGCCAACATAGGTTGGCAACACAGGCGGCCTGAACAACTCTGACAAATAGTTGTCAGAGTTTTTCAGGCCGCCCGTAGGCTTAACGACTGCTGTCGAACGACAACAACCGGGACCGACTGCTTAACGTGCTTTCCGACGCACGGAGGAGCTCAGATGAAATATGCCACTAGCGGTCACCCATCCATGTACCGACCGCGCCAACGTCGCTTAACCTGCACGATCACTTTCGGACCGTACTCGCAACTAGGCTACGAGCTCCTCGATTTATCAATTAAAAAAATAAGTAATAAATAATATTTGTATATTACAGAAAGAAAATGAAGATAATGATAATGAAAATACTACAGATACAGAAAGTGTAAAATCAATGGGTGATGCGGACAGTGGTTGTACTGAAACTGAACCCAGGAAGGAAACACAATCTGCAAATGATACGACATCTCTAAATGGTTAGCAAGAGAGTGTTCCATAACCAGTTGAAATAATTCACGTTGACAACTGTCCATGTTCCATTACCGTGTTAATACCTGAAAATTTGTCAAACTTTTATTTGAAACAAGCAATGGATGGTGTACAGGTTTCAACGTGAATTATTTCAACTGGTTTTGGAACGCACTCCTACTCTCTACCGTTATTTGTCAAAAGCATGAACCGTATTGGGAGTTCATCCTCCGTTAAAACTGTTATGTCCCTTTCTTTATCATAAAATTAAAATGTATTAAGCCAATAATCGTCGGTGGTCCAGTGGCTAGGACGCCGCACTCCCATGCGGGAGGTCCTGGTTAGAAACCATGCAATGCGATGTACCAATTAGTATTTCGGATTTTTTCGAAGATTTACATTTACCGACTGCTCTAACGGTGAAGGTAAACATCGTGAGGAAACCTGCACGTCTGAGGAAATTAAAAGTTTCCGAAGGCTTGTGAAATCCAGCAATCAGCACGGCCTGCTCGGTGGATCATGGCCCGTACCCCCTTGTACAAGGGGAGCCCTATGCCCCAACAGTAGGGACAATAATAGGCTGATGTTGAAGCCAATAATTATTTTATATAGAATGAAGTATGGTAGCCAAAAAGTTTAGCTTCATTATGCCTGTCTATAAATACATAATAATAATAAGCTTCATGCAATATATTGTGTCAACATATTTAGATAACTTAGTGCTTAACGAATCTGATATGAACTTAATAATATTATAAGCACTTACATGTTTATCAACCACTTCAACTGAGCTAGCTTGTATCTGCAGTGGTCCAGAGAGAGGTGGGATCGATCCATAGCACACGAGTAACTCACACATTCATCATAATTCCCGAGGGGGTAGTCAGAGGTACCACCTTCATCATAGGTAGTCCCACTTTTCGTGACGTGACGATCACGTCACGAAAAGTGGGACTATGTGTAGGCAAATCATCATCGTCATCCCTCAAAAATGGCCCTGAAACGGTACCCATCAGGTAAACGCAGGCCTGGTCATCCGAAATCCACATGGCGCCGGTCAATTGAAAACGAAGCAGCCACAATCTGAATGTCCTGGCAGGAACTCGAAGAGGCCGCGCAAGATCGCAAAAAGTGGACAGCAATTGTTCGAGCCCTATACTCCAGCAGGGATTATAGGGCCTTCTATCAAGAAGGCGAGCTTATCGCCGTCTACTAGGTGTAGAATAGTATCCAGAAAGATCGATCCAGCAATTTATTGTTGAAATCTCATATCCAATATAGCCTGCCATTGAACCATTATCGCTTCTGTTTTGTCCTTCTTCTGTTTCTGTCACCCCCTGCTGGTGTACAGGGCTCGAACAATTGCTGTCCACTTTTTGCGATCTTGCGCGGCCTCTTCGAGTTCCTGCCAGGACAGGACATTTGGATTGTGGCTGCCTCGTTTTCAATTGACCGGCGCCGTTGCGTTTACCTGATGGGTACCATTTCAGGGCCATTTTTGAGGGATGATCGTCCGCCCTTCTGAGCAAATGACCTAGCCACCGCCACTTGCGAGTGAGGGCCTCCTTTTCCACGGGTTTCTCATCGGTTAATCTCCATAATTTGATGTTTGATATAATATTAGGCCAAAATATTTTTAGAATTGGCCTTAGACAGTTGTTTACAAACACCTCTGTTTTGTCCACCAATATGAAACTACCATCTTTTTTTCCAGAATTTTCCAAGCAACTCGTTCAACGCATTCGATTCCTCACTCTGTCTGCTCAACAATTCTGCGAGGGCCCGGCGCAGTCCTCTCTCCTCACTAAAGACGAGGTTTTACCCATCCTCATAAACATCACATCCACAGGTGTCAATGTACCGATGCCCGATGGCTTCTCAACTAGCAAGACTCATAGGAATTTGTATGTGGATCATGTAAGTTATTTTTTTTCAAGTTTTTAAACAGCTTAAAACTCGGTAGCTTTTACATATATACATAACTTTACGCTATATCCCTTGCGGAACTGGGGAAGGCAATGGCAAACCACCCCATTACATCTGCCAATAGTCGTTCTATGTGATTAATTCCTTAGAATGAACACGACCCTCAGCAATGAGGAATGCGACTTAGTAATGATGATATCACAGAGTGAATGGAGCGCCACGAATATCTGTCTTGGCATGCCTCTTTTGCTTCCTCTACAGTCATTTTTCGTTTCAGCATGGGTTCGTCTGCTCTGTATATAAAAAGCTAGCTTTTACCATTTTCAAAATGATGAAATGATATTTTGAGAACGGTAATATCGAGCCGTGTCGTGCCGGCCATAAAGAAGAGCACCACCCCAACTCTTCCCGTGGGTGTTGTAAAAGGCGACTAAGAGTCTTTGTGGATACTATTCTACACCTAGTAGACGGCGATAGGCTCACCACCTATCACGTTTGTCCACCAAATCTTACGGCGAAAAGTGGGAACTACCTATGGAGGTGGTTCGTCTGTCTACCCCCTCGCGGATTATGGACGTGAGAATAATGTATGTATAATATTAGTTTTGATCGTAACTAAAGTCCGACGTTCCTGAATTATTATTTTCCCTTTTCACCCTCAGGTTCCCCCTCTAATAACAAATAAGACAGACGAATGGGATGTAATGTTCCAGTATACAATTAACAGCTTCAAAAACCGTTCGAACAATACGAAGTCTCTTCCGTTTTACATCAAAGACTCGCTGTCAGCGTGGCGCATCAAAATGATACCCTACCACGATAAACATGATGGTCAGAGATATCTTGGCTTCTTCCTGGAGTGCCATAGCAAAGACAAATGTAGGGCAAAGTCTTTCGTTTGCGATGCCAAAGCCGAGCTGTGTATAATATCTCACCAATGCGGATCTGGTACTGCGCGCTCTCAAACTTTGAAGAAAAGATTTCGACACGTATTTAACAGGTTAGTTTGTTCTCCATATAAATTTTATATCAATCATCATTAATCATTAACAAGTTATCATTCATTTTCCATTCAAAGAAAGAATAGCGCAAAAGTTGGATATAACCATACCCTGACACTCAGGAGAATTTGTATGAAACATTAATGAATGAAACATTAACATTAATTTGGTGACACTTTTGAAATTTAGCTTGGGGCTGCTTGTTTCAAGCAATAGATGTAGTTACGTGACAAATTACGAACACATCATCATCAGCCTATTAATGTCCCCATTCCCACCATTGGGGCACAGGCCCCCCCTTGCACAAGGGGGTACGGGCCATGATCTAACGAGTGGGCCCCAGTGCCTTCACACACCTTCGGAAACTTTTTATTTCCTCAGACATGCAGGTTTCCTCACGATGTTTTCCTTCACCGTTAGATCAGTCGGTAAATGTAGGTACGTAAGTCTTCGGAAAAATACGAAAAATTCATTGGTACATGCTATTGCATGGTTTCGAACCCGGACCTCCCGCATGGGAGTCCTAGTCACTAGGCCACCGACGCTCGTATATAAATTACGAACAACATTTTTTTTAAATATCGGTAATATTTTTAATTATTTATATTTTATTTATAGTTTTTCATTTTTCATGCTACTTGTTTCAGTAAGTCAGTGGACTGGGGCTTCGCCAAGTTCATTCGCTGGGACCAACTGCTTTCGCCGCGTTACTTGCACGCTGACTCGGTGACTCTGGAGGCTCGGGTGGCCTTAATGCCTTTTGGTGCCCCCACCTTTCAATCAGACCCCGGCGCTGACAGCAGCAGCAATATGGGTCGATCATAGCACATATCTTTTAAATTAACGAAATCATGAGCTGGACATGCTTATCGTTTCCACCCTACATCGGCCATGATGACTGATCGATCGTCGCGCCCTATATCCTCGGACTTTTCTTCCTGCTCCGGATCGGTTCGCTGCATCCAATCACAGAGCGTTAATTACAAGTGGGGGAAGGAGCAGCGCATGTGATTGGTTGATACGAACCGGACCCGTGGATTACCAGCCATAGGGATCCTGCAGATTTATAAGCCAGTCACTAACCGTCAGATGCACGAAACATCTGTAGTCTTAATTGAAATACATGCTATTGCTTTCTGCGCCATAGCTCTAGACAGAGGTGACACGAGATTTAAGGAATACGTTACATTAAGAACATTTGTTGCAACTCACGGTAAGTCGCCCACTGTCTGTATATGAGCAGTACTTTTTTTAACCCGTTTTGTGTGACCCACTCTATTGCGCATTGTATAATACTTATACAATGCGTATAAGTATTAGTATATAATTATATACCTACTTATACAATGTATATACTTGTATAAGTATAATTATATACTTATACAATATAATAAGTATATTTTACGACAAGACATGACAGAGATCATGTCAAGTTTCAGATTCTGTATTGTATTGGACAGAAGAATGTGTATTACTTTACTATTGTAGTTAGATATAAGAGAAGAGATAAAGTTTACAAGTCGAAAATCATTAAATAAAAGGCGTGCTGTACACATATTCGGACTGGCATTTGTTTGACCAATTTGATTGTAAAATCCGGCCCGAAAATATGTGTATAACATGTCAGCTTTTTGTTGGGAATTTATTAGTTAGGTTTGTCAATAGTTTAATCTTGTTAATAAATCCTACTTTAGAATAATGTTTTATAATTTTCTTCACCA
The DNA here is from genome assembly GCA_947369225.1 of Hofmannophila pseudospretella. Classification (NCBI taxonomy): domain Eukaryota; kingdom Metazoa; phylum Arthropoda; class Insecta; order Lepidoptera; family Oecophoridae; genus Hofmannophila; species Hofmannophila pseudospretella. The sequence continues at coordinate 738,479 of OX376321.1, read as the reverse complement.
TTAAATTAAATACCTACGTTCTACCTTGGAATTACAAAGTTAAAACGCGCTGATGTTTAACGAACCAAAAAGACATTGTACACTTCAAACCAGTTTAAAAAATTCGTTTTCAAAAAAAAACCACGATGCAATACTGCAAGCAAAACATCAACTCAAAATGGCTTGAATCTAAAGCCGAAAAAATAAATATTTTTAAAAAACCACCGCGAATATGACTTCGATTCTGAGCTCGCCAAATTTAATCCTAAAATAAATTGTCTCGATCGTGTACGAGTGAGCGAGACATTTTATGTCGGCGAATATCGCTTTTGGCGACTCTTGGAATCAAAGTATTGGCCCAAAAGTGCTTGAACCCAGACCCGTAATAAAATAACATTAAAAAATATCACCATCAAGCCAACGAAACGACGCTAAAGTTTTTCTTGACGATTTTGCTCAAAAGGAAATAGATCTCGTTTCGCTCTCGTCATTCAGTTAAATCGTCTTGACTAGTGATTCTTTTGAAATCCTAAAAAATGCTGGGTTCGGGTGATAGTGGCCACATCATTAAGTTGCGGGGACTGCCTTTCTCCACGACCGTGGAAGATGTCCTCGATTTTCTGAGCGGGGTCAATGTGAACAATGGAAAAGACGGTGAGATGGAACAAATTAGTGCATTAAAAGATCTGTTTAAACAAGAAAAATACCTAGCTGGATTGTTATTGCGCGTGTAAGGTTATTGCGCGATCTATTTTTACAAGATGGCTTTGGCGAATGTTGGGTCAAAGTGTCGTTAAGGGGGCGCAAAGAGAAATCGAAGGAGCCCCGCTGCGCGTGCACTGCGGGGCTCTTTGCGTGGTTGTCATAATGCAACCTAACAACCTACTATATCCGAGTCTGTTTCGCGTCTCCTTGGTTCCTGTGACAGTACATTTTTTACAAGTTTGATTTCTTTTAAGACTTCCCTCAATGCCTCCTTAGCGACACCCCAACCGAATATTGGCCTATATTGCCGAATATTGTTCCGGCCACGGTTCACACCAACCAATCATGAAATGTTGATTTCAAGTGAGGGGAGTACGGAACGCATGTGATTGGGTGCAGTGAACCAAACCAGGGTTGGAACCGGACGCGTGTAGTCCGAGCCTTATGCTATTTGGCCTGTGTTTCATGTGATAGCTATGGTGTTATAGAGAAAAAAAGAGTTGTAAGTTATTTTTGTATAGTGCCAACATTCACAAAAATTCCACATACACTCCTTTACCCCAGGCCCACACATCATATTCCTCTCCGCTCACCTTACACTCCTTTACCCCAGGCCCACGCAACATATTCCTCTCCGCTCACCTTCTATTATGCCTGCTTTGGGTGTCGTTGGGGACATTGAAGGAAAAAGGTTAGGTTGCATTATGACGACCACTCATAGGGACCGGTTTCATGTTACCTACACTATGACCAGTGACTGAAAATCAGAAACTACTACTATAATAGTACTGAACTATATATGCCTTTTTGCTCCAATCTAAATTATTAATTATTTCATTTATTATTTTAGAAATCATTACAATTTTATGACAGGATACTTCCAAATCATTATTTAATTGTACATCAAATTTCATTTTGCACAAATAAAATGGTTTTTTGTTCCCTCACAAAACCCTTGCAAATTCTTACTGTCTCTTTGTTGTAACATAGTTGTTTTTTATCGTTGACCATATCCCATACTAATATTGGTCACTGTACTAAATACAACATGTCTTGCCAGGTGTCAATTTAACGGAGGTGCGTCCGGGGCGGCCATCAGGAGAATGCTTCGTGGAAGTGGAGAGCCAGGAGGATGTGGACGAGGCTCTGAAGAAGGACAAGGAGAACATGGGGAAGAGATATATTGAGGGTAAGCATTATAAAAAAATAAAATAAAGTGTTTGTTTGCTCAAAATCACATGGTTTGTTTACACTTAATTTTTTTCTTCTGATACATAGATATCAGGAACGATAGCACTGGTACTAGTTTTGTAAAAAAAAAAAATATAATGTTGGTTGTAAGATGAATATGGGTTATTTACTGAATTGATACTCTAGCTCAGAAAACCTTTGCATAAAGAAACAGGTTTGGAACGTTTCAAACAATTAAAATTTTGAATTAATATGGTTCTTTCCCAGTATCTTCTTTGTGTATCTCACTTACTTTATATTGACATTGCAATGTCCTACAGGCTTCATGCAGCACTATCTACTTAACATTGAATTACTTTTATTAATATGGTTCTTTCCCAGTATCTTCTTTGTGTATCTCACTTACTTTATATTGACATTGCAATGTCCTACAGGCTTCATGCAGCACTATCTACTTAACATTGAATTACTTTTATTAATATGGTTCTTTCCCAGTATCTTCTTTGTGTATCTCACTTGCTTTATATTGACATTGCAATGTCCTACAGGCTTCATGCAGCACTATCTACTTAACATTGAATTACTTTTATTTAATTCTTGATTGTGATGCTTCCGTTATTTTCATACATAACATTAAAACCAAGGATTTAGAAATTCACTCTATGTAGATTGTTGCTAGAGAAATTTTATATGAAAACCGCGTCTGCCAGTTAACGCGAGCGCTGTACATACATTAGTCAGGTAATGATATGTCAAATGTATGAAAATATATGCCCATGGGGCAAACCCGTGGCTCGCTGTCAGTGCTTACATCATTGTTCTAGAGGAGAAGGCACTAGTAGTCCGATTTCTGCTTCTATTATGTTTAGTGTTACAAAACATTTTTTAGAATAGACAACATAAATAGAAAACATAATAATTTTTTACCCTTTCTTAACCTGGTATACTAGACATTTCCTTTATCATAGAATCTGGACCGAATTATTAGGATTATTATTACATTTTAAAAGAATATAAAATAATAATAAAAAATGATTACCAAGAAAAACACAGGTGCAATAGTCCTCAAAGGATAGTTATCCTGTTCTATGGGAAGCTAGGTCTTTCGTCTACCTATAGTACTTATAGCTATATCTAGTAGTCTAACAAACATAAAAAGAAGAAAGCAGATACGAAAATAAACTTATAATCAGAGAGAGCCGTGGATTGTAAGTTGTAGGTAGTTTTATGGGGAATATAGTCACGCACAGTATGTATGAATGAGGAGCTCGTAGCCTAGTTGCGAGCACGGTCCGAAAGTGATTGTGCAGGTTAAGCGAAGTTGGCGCGGTCGGTACCTGGATGGGTGACCGTGACAGCAGTCGTTAAGCCATGTCAGATGCCTACGGGCGGCATGAACAACTCAGACAAATAGGTTGGCCACTAACCATACGATAAGCAAGCAAGCAAATATGTATGAATGAATGAATACTGTTTATTGCACAAAATTAGTACAAAACTATTAATACAATCTTAGGCGGTCTTATCGCTAAAAGCGATCTCTTCCAGACAACCTTTTGGTGGAGTAATTTTTTTGTATGTACCTAAGTAGTGAGGTGAGAAATGTAGTTAGCAGAGTTTGTAGATAATTCACATCACATTGAAGCAAGAATAACTAAAGTTTTTCATCCCACTTTGTCTCCAGTGTTCTCCACCGACCGCCAAGACATGGAATGGGCCCTGAACGCCATGCGTCAGAGTGAGAACGGTTTCGGCGTCATACCCAACGTGTCCGACGACATGGGTATTGTCAAACTACGAGGCTTGCCTTACGGCTGCTCTAAGGAGGAAATCGTTCAGTTCTTCAACGGTAAGAACTGTTTTCAAACATTCAATTATCGCTGTCAATCGTTCAAGTCTGTTCAGATTTATGAATAATAGAGAAATTAGTAGAGGCTTCATTGCATGACGAATTACAAGTCACAAGTACAATTTACAAGTTTTAATTTATGGGTTGATTTTCTTGTCACAATTTTTAGTACAGTCTAAATTATTTAAAACAATTGTGTTTCGATTGAAAGATGTTGTTTTGTATCTCACACTATACTCATAGTTCTTACTTGTTTGTATGCAACTGTGTGATATTGGAGAGTTTAGCATAGCAAAGACTTGTTATTAATATTTATATGAAACATTATAGCACAGAAAGACTATTCTAATTTTAGTTTACCGTTTATCATAACTTTTCTGGAGCTATTCCTCAGAATGCATTGTATACTAAATCTGAACAGACTGATTTTGTGTCATTTATTTATTTTTTTGGGGATGTTTAGGTCACTTGTGGCTGTGCTGTGCTCCAAATGTATTGATTACCTCTAATCTGCGTTATATGTATAGATCAACATTTAAAAAAAGTTCACATACAATTCCGCAACATGGCCCCCTCTAAATAAATTTCAGTCAGTCTATTTATTTATTTTAAAAGAGCATAAAAGAGCCCATTCAAAGCGGCTCGACCTGGTCTGCCGTCTATATAAAAACAGAATTCGCACTGCCTTAACCGCTTATGTGAATGGAGTACCTATTGAAGTATTATCCTCTGCTAAGAACAGTACTTTACAGCACATATATCCTTTTTCTTTCTCCTTACTTAATAGTCGTCTAAAGATAGCTGATGGCGGAAATGGTGTCATGAAATACAGGATTACTCCTAATTGTGACACGGTCTCACATGAAGAATTCTGTATTTGGCATAAAAGGCGCTAATTTGAACTTTTAGTAATATTTTAATGTACCTTTATGAAACACCTGTTCTTCAGACTTACCAACAGTTGCCTATAGTTGTTCTGTAAAGATTTTTATTTCAGGCAACTTGACCCATAGACATATTATACTTGACAGACCAACATACATTATTATAAAGATATCAAACTATTCTTCTTATTGCTAGTTGTAGAGACGCGAGATCTGTAGTCTTCCACGAAAACGACGAAATACGTCTCCTTTCGGCCTGAAGTCCTTATATGTAGTTTGGAGCACAGCGAGGCCCCGAGTCCTCCTGACGTGTTGTAACCTGATGTTATTGCGCGGGGCAGGGCTGTCGGTGGCCCCGGACGGGGTGCACTTACTGTCGGACCACACGGGGCGGGCCTCGGGCGAGGCGTTCGTACACTTCAATGACAAGGGGAGCGCCCAGGATGCCCTCAGCAGGGACAGGGAGAAAATAGGACACAGGTGGGGGGACTTATGTTAACACTGTGTGCGCTTGCACGCCGTGGTGGGGATTTTTGGCAATGTTCTCTCGGTCATGGCACAAGAAGATGGCTCTTTCGCCCCTACAGATTGCATGACGTTTCCGCACAAGGGTACGTCATCAACAAACTGAGTGTTACCACTATTGAATACTTGACAATTGCACAAAGTTTACCTTAGAAATTTATTCCATGATTTTTAAATTATTGAATGTTTAAATTAGTTATGTTCATGCATTTGCACATCGAAATATTGTATTAAATACTTATTTTATTTTATTGCAAGTTTAGTAAAATATAATTTGTAACAGTAATGTAAGAATGTGTAATTCGGTAAAAATGGCAACCCGAATGACGTACCCTTGTGCGTGAAACGTCATGCGATCCGTAGTCGATATGCCTTTCTTCTTGTGCCATGCGCTCGGAGATCCACATAATACATGAAGCTTCGTCTAAATTCTGTCTTTGAGTGGCACATATTTCTGGTGATGTATAAAGGGACAGTTATAATCGAGTTTGATTTCTCAGGTTATTTTGTGCAATTGAATGTTAGGTGATCTTATGAAAGTATGTTTTGAAAGGACTGTGATTTATTTTTTAGCAACTTCTTTCATTATAATTTAGACTTTATTTTCACCATACAAAATATGAAAAGATTATGCATGAACAGACGGATGAATATGTTTATTAGAATAAGATTGTTGGTCTTATTCCTAGTGGGAACTTAAAAGAAATAAAAAAACATTGCTAAAAATTACCACCAAGGTAACGACAAGCAAACCACACATACATTGGTGTAGCGGGTTAAGTATGGTACCGCTTATGTTTTTGGTCTTTTCCTGTGGTTTATAGAATAAATATTAAACACAATTATTGTAATAACCGCTTCAAAGAAATACTTTTCTTTTTGTACAGTTTCTTTTCTATTTTCCACAATGACCATCAACATGGGATGGGATTTGATTTAGTTAAATTTTGGGATGTTTTAATTATCTTTACTACATTAAGGGAACTACTATGGATTGGTTAAAATATTGTACTTTTACAACGCTGCCTTCTATTGACACTTTATGATATTTAGGTCATGCGGGACATCGTGTTTTAGCTTTAGCTATCAACAGTTATACAGGCCCTGGGCCCCGTTTCTCGAAACCACAAGTCTTGCATTTACAAGTCTAAAATTACTACATTGACCGTTAATAAAAAATGTTTGATCAATATCGCCATTTTAGCTTTGTAATTTAATGACAAGTGTAACAAGTTTTGTTGTTTGTTTTTGACATAAAATCATAATAAATATAGTAAAATTCACGCATGAACAAAAAGACGCTAGACTAAAGTTCCTTCTTTTAGACCATTTTTGTATGACCTAAAGTAGCATAAAGTGTGACGCGCAGGTGGCTTGTGAAAGTACTTGTGATTGGTTGTTGAGTGTCGAAGGTTGGGCGAGAGTGGGCGAGCGAGGGGGCGGGGCGCGGCGGGGCGGCGGGGCAGAAGAGAGCAACACGACGAGATTACTCACTCATGTTACTTGGTTGTATTCCTTACACTTGTCAAGTTGTAATTTGTAAACCAATATGAGACTTTTTACAAGTTTTTTGTAACATTTGATTTCAAATTTTATTTTAATTGTGCTGTACTCTTTCTCACGTTTTGTAACTTGAAATTGTAGATGATTTTTGATGAAATTCAACAACAGTCCATTAATTGAATTATTTGTGAATTGTAATATTTCATTCAGTTGTAAATTGTCAATATGTATGTGTACCATATGATAAGATATTCCAAACAAATATTGTTAATTTTGTTTGGATCTCTACTTTAAGACTGCGTCACACTGTTGCAGATGAGTTGATGATGCAAAATCCGTTTGTAGTGTCTGAATAACCATGGATGAACAAGTTGCTCCATGCTCATTATACATCCTCCATATATTTTGGATAAGTCGGAATCCCTGAATATCACCCACGGGAAACCTAAACCGAGCTAAATATTATAACCTAGAAATGTAATAGACGCACGCGAGTGGCGCCACAAAATGTGTACTCAGGTGGCGGGGCGTAAAACGGAGGGCGAGCTGCGAGTCAGTCGCGCCTCGCGTATGACTAAGGCTCAATTTACATTGCCACGGAATGGAATGGAAGCGAATTTTCGCAACGTAATTGTACATATGCATTATGAACTTTATGTCAATTGTGTAACATACAAACTAAATACTGAATACCATCATATATGCATGCAGAGCTGGAGCTGAATTTAGGACCAAGCCTCTTTATCATTTAAGTAATCATTTATTTTATAATAACCCTTTTTACATAAGGTCCGTCTTACTTGGGTCTTAAATGTTTTCTCTGTCATATTGTAAAACAGTAGGATCCTGGTTCACCTATGGTATCTGTTCATAGCACCTATAAATCAACTCATTAACAATTTTATTAATATATAGTTCTACGGCTCTGGGTTCCAACCCCTTTGAGCCATTAAATCAACTCATCTGCAATAGTGTTACCACTGTAATAACCCAACACACCATTACATCGTCAATTTCTCCCAACAGATACATAGAAGTGTTCCTAAGCAATGCGGACGAAGTGCGTTCGTACTCGTCGCGCATGGACGGCGGGTTTCGGTCGTCGCGCGGCTACCGGCCGACCCCGTACGACCGGAACGACCGGTTCTCGGGCGGACGGTTCGGTCGGGGTGGCGGGAGGGGCGGCTCGTTCGGTGAGTTGTCTGTTATATTCGGGTAGTGCAATTTAGGGTTAACGACCTCAAACGTTATGTTAGTATGGATCCTCCCGCGGGATTTCGGAAATGTTCTGTATATAATATATAAAATACTATTTCTCCTAAAGGAAACTTCAAAAGGAAATCGTCCCTTTTGCGAGAGAGACAAAGAGATACCACTATTAGCTACATACATACCTTTCTGTGTTCTAATGTATAATTAAAAAAATAAGTTTAGTTTTAGGAAACGAAGGAAGGTTCGTTTCCTAATATTTTACTTCCGTTTATTAATATTATATTTCCGTTATTTATATGTACCGGTAGTGTATCATCAGGGAGTGATCCCTGACACTCAGCGCCGCAGTGCTAAATCCGCTGCGGTAACAGGCTGAAGCAGACCCCTTTGTCCGGTGCTGCACACCACCTTCATCAAACTTAATTACTTTTGTTTATTTATTTTTATAATATATTTGTTTAATATTATTTTTATCTTCAGTACCTAATTGTTTGTATGTGTGTATTGATAATAAATTCTTTCTTTCTTTCTATTAGGACTATATTCGGGATATATTGTCTCTTTCTCACATTCACACTTTCTTTCTATTAGGACTATATTCGGGATATATTGTCTCTTTCTCACATTCACACTTTCTTTCTATTAGGACTATATTCGGGATATATTGTCTCTTTCTCACATTCACACTTTCTTTCTATTAGGACTATATTCGGGATATATTGTCTCTTTCTCACATTCACACTTTCTTTCTATTAGGACTATATTCGGGATATATTGTCTCTTTCTCACATTCACACTTTCTTTCTATTAGGACTATATTCGGGATATATTGTCTCTTTCTCACATTCACACTTTCTCAGAACGCTCTTATCAGTCGTCGCCTTTGTTATGCCGAAAATATGCATTTTCTAAGAATTTTTGTCAAATGTAAAGTAAATAACAAAATGACGGCATATTTAGCCTCGTAAAAATCTCATAAGAATGTTTATAATATTTTTGAACGATATTACTGAGGAGCTCGTAGCCTAGTTGCGAGCACGGTCCGATAGTGATCGTGCAGGTTAAGCGACGTTGGCGCGGTCGGTACCTGGATGGGTGTCCGCTAGTGGCATATTTCATCTGAGCTCCTCCGTGCCTCGGGAGAGCACGTTAAGCAGTCGGTCCCGGTTGTTGTCGTTCGACAGCAGTCGTTAAGCCATGTCAGAGGCCTACGGGCGGCCTGAACAACTCTGACAAATAGGTTGGCCACTAACCATACGATAAGCAAGCAAGTACATTGGACTACAGGTTCACATCCCTTAACACATCCTTTGACACATAACATTGTAAAGTGGTCAGTGTGTGTATGTAATCTCCACGACACAGGCAACGCCTAGTGTGGAGGTTATAGTTTAATGTTAAATGTTAATTATTATTTTGAAATGGAATATTTTTTTTCAATTTTCAAATCACCAGGCGGCGGCGGTGGCGGATACGGTAGCGGCGGCGGTTACGGCAACGGTGGCGGTTTCGGCGGCGGGTACGGCAGCGGCGGGCGCGGGGGCTTCCGCGCGCGCGGTGGCGGCGGCGGCGGAGGAGGGGGCGGTGGGGGCGGGGGCGGACACGCCGTGCACATGCGCGGGCTGCCCTTCAAGGCCTCGCCGCAGGATATCGCCTACGTGAGTCTGATTGGCTGACTTGACTTTTTGGAGGGACTCCTGCCGGGTCCTCAGGTGGTCAGTTGTGGTAGTCATGTGTTAGAGGTTTAAACTTGTTTGTACGTCTAGGTTCTGTTCGGTTCGACATGGAGTGTCTTGTTGACGCATTGTGAAAATAAAATATCCATTTATCTCAAGATAATCCCCTGTATTTCTAACATGGTAGCGTGAGCGTCGGTAGCCTAGGGAGTGAGTTGAGGACTTGGGAGTGTCTCATGTGCCACTAATTACGTTGGGTTTCATACCCTTCAAACTAAAACATAGCAATGAAAGCTTTGCTGCTTTGCGGCAAAAATACTACTCGCCCCTAAGACGTTTATAGTTAAAAAATTTATCATGAGTCATCGATCAAATAAAATCATTTTTTTTTTATTGTAAGTACCTTATAGTATATTTTTACAACGTCATTTTTTTACTCTACCACCGCAGCGCAAGAAACTTTCAGCAGCACATCTTTATATCTTACAATAATTATGAATACATTCATATTTATTTTATTCCATCAATCAACTTACTTGGACATCCTGAAGAAGTATCTAAAATTAGTTTTTCGATATCTCATCTAACATCAGAGATATTAATGATTTAAGTTAGTACTGTAGATATGCTCCGTCCCTTTTTAGCAAAACAGTTCTTTATATGTAGCCAGGATCTGCTTGTTAGGCGCTAGTACACAGTGACGTCATGATGTAATATTGCCGTTTCTTTATATCGTCTGATTTTTAATTGCATGTAGCTATTTTATTTTTCAACGAATTATAATTCTATTTTCACATTTCACCATCAATTTATGTCTATTTCTTAATTTTTAAGAAATAAAGTTATACTTTAAGCTCAGTCTGAGCTGCGATATAAGAGTTCGAAGTTCCGAGGCCGCGTGAGAATAAGTTATATTATAAAACCATACTTGTACCAAACTTTCAAATATGAAATTTTCAATATACGGCTCGGACTGAATAAATCCAATCACAAAGACTGAATAATATTCTTAAAAATATTCATTTTAGAATGTAATCTAATCAAAAAATAGTTCTACTGTAAGGAGTCGGATTACATCGTTCATTCGATCTTGCGTATGACTGCGTGGAATACCCGAACATAGTAAGAATGTAGGAGTAATAGACCAGTTATAGTGTTCTATTAGAACATTCGCGTTTGGTCGGGTAATCATCAGTCATTACCTCCCTCCTCTCTAATATTGGTTGCTATGTAAATCTTGCTAATTATTCGTTAATATCCAAGATCGTGGGTGATTTTTCGGTCATTTATTTAGATGGCGGAAATTTAACCAAAAATTACCGGTCGTTTGGGTAATTTTATGTCATTTTGCAACTATACTCACAAGCAATGTCGCTTATGAGCAATGTTTTACTTAATTTGTATCTTAGTTTACAACTATGTAATGTTCTTGTCATCATCATCATCAGCAGCCTACTCTAGTCCACTGCTGGACATAGGCCACTCCCAGGGCGCGCCATTGAGCCCGATCTTCGGCTCTTCTCATCCAGTCGCTGCCATCCTTGCTCAGATCGTCGCTCCATCTAGCAGGGACGGCCGTCCCACACTACGTTTGCCCAAACGCGGTCTCCACTCCAGAACTCGTCTACCCTAGCGGTTGTCGGTTCTGCGACAGATGTGACCGGCCCACTGCCACTTCAGCTTGCTAATCTTATGAGCTATGTCGATAACTTTTGTTCTATGCCGGATCTCCTCATTTCGGATTCGATCCAGCAGAGATACTCCGAGCATAGCTCTTTCCATAGCACGCTGAGCGACTTTCAATTTGTGAACCAGTCGCACCGTCAGTGTCCAGTGTTTCGGCTCCGTAGGTCATGTTCTTGTGACATGCGATAAATGATTTGAAATTGTAATTAATTGTCGTGTCGTTTGGTTTCAGTTCTTCAAGCCGATCCGGCCGGTGAACATCAACATCCTGTTCGACAACAGCGGGCGGCCCTCGGGCGAGGCCGACATCGAGTTCGAATGCCACGAGGACGCCATGAGGGTATGTTTGTGGTTACACGAGACACTGAACGGGAGGTCTGAACTTTTTTTATAACAAGGTTCTTCTAACAAGGAAAGTATACCAAGTGTCCGGCTCGGATTTGATTCACTGTAAGATTTGCAGAGCATTGAAAAATAATCGACCCGTATTTTTTTATCGGCCCTAAGTCCAAAACACGCATCGCTGATGCAATCACTAAAGCATCTCTATTGAAGTGGGACTGGGCAGGCCACGTGTGCCGCATGCATTCGTGAAGGTGGGCAAAGATCGCCATGCACTGGATGTCTGGGTGCCACAAGACGGACAGCGGCGGCGAGGCAGGTCCAGGCGTAGGTGGAAGGACGATATCGACCACTTCCAAAAAGGATGGTATAAGGACGCCGAGGATAGGGAAAAATGGAAAGGAGGAGGGGAGGCCTTTGCCCAGCAGTGGGAAAGCCTATAGACTATAAACAAAATAAAAAAATATTCATGTTTAGTGGGTGAAATCGCCCTTCAAAGTTTTCGAATATATGGATGGGATATAGTGAAATCGGTTGGTACATGTTGCAGAATTGACTCCTCAGATTTGACTCGTTTTAAGATATATTGCAGAGCAACGAAAAATAACTGATCCAAATTCATATTTACTTGGGAGAAATCACTGATTTCACTACGTCCATAAATTCGTAAACTTTGAAGGGCGATTTCCCCCCACTAAATTGTACTATATATATATATATATATATATATATATATATATATATATATATATATATATATATATATATATATATATATATATATATATATATATATATATATATATATATATATATATATATATATATATATATATATATATATATATATATATATATATATATATATATATATATATATAGTACAATTTAGTGGGGGGAAATCGCCCTTCAAAGTTTACGAATTTATGGACGTAGTGAAATCAGTGATTAGTATATAGTATTAGTATATATATATATATATATATATTAAAATGAATCAAATCGCTGACACTTGGGGTACTTTCCTTGTAAGTCGTATTTCTCATTGCTGAGTGTCGTGATCATTATAAGGATTAGATAGGATAGGCATTTACTGGGTACGCGTGCTCCATCCGCGACCTCATCTTCACTTATCGTCAGGTGAGATTGTGGTCAAACGCGGATCTAGATCGAAAAAAAAGAATCACAGAACGACTCTCATGGCAGATTTAATGGGGTGGTTTGCCATTGCTTTCCCCATTTCACACACTATATAGATAGAGACTTGATATGAATGTGGTGTTCTTCCCTTCACCCTTCATTTCCCGCACAGTTTTCACTCTATAAATAAACCAATTTTTGACCAAGTGTTACATTTTTTTTTGTGTATTCGCAGGCGATGCGTCGTGACAAGAACAACATGGATCACCGCTACATCGAACTGTTCCTCAACTCCTCTCCCGGCATGGGGGGAGGATTCAAACCCAATCGCAGCAACTTCCGCAACTACTGAACACCCACCCATTCCCACAGTGCTGTACCAATGTTTCCCACACTGTGGCTCTAACGCCTTTAGCTACAACGCAGCTATTCTGTACCTCAGAAGCAACTATAAAGGCCATAACTTTACAGGTGAGACACCATTAGTGGTGTTTGGACTTTACAGGTGAGACACCATTAGTGATGTTTGGACTTTTTCAAATTACAATGGCAAATTGGCAAAGGTTTTTACTTATTTATTTTAAAAATCTATTCTAGATTAACAGGAAATGGTAGGAAATGATTTACAGTGTTATGCTTCTGAGGTACAGAATTTTGAAACGGAATCTTATCGAACGCATAGAAATCTAGAAAACCGGAGAAAATATTTCTATGTGTTCGGTGCTAAAGGCGTAAACTGACTTTAAATATTCCCTTACTGTGAGCATACGAGCTTTCAGCCGACATTCAGGCGTCATAAAAGTAAATTCTCGATGGAAATATTCATATCGAGCTTAAGTCAGTCACCGTCTTTAGGCTCAGCTCAAACGCGGAAACCCATCTAGAATTAATATTATTCATTCAAATTCCCTAGGGCTGATTTCTTATAGGGTCCCGGAGACGATCCATTATGTACCTCAGAGGTAACCTATGAATTATATTTTACAAGACAGCAAATTAAAAAAAAAACCATAGACACCATTTCTAATTAGCTCATTTTGCCGCTGAGTAAAACTGAAGAAATTGGACATAAAGTAGTAAAAAAGTGAAATCTCTGAGCTACATGTGACTGACAAAGAGAATGGTGCAATACAAAGAAGAGACAAGGTAAGCGTCTTTCTTTGTATACGCCATCTCTCTTAATAGGACATAAAACGCAAAGCGTTGCATAGATGGAGCCACTAGCACACTCCGTAAAAAGAAGCAAAGCGAACCGTTATTGTAATTTTCGTTAATTTAATTTTTCATAGCTATTAGTAAAACTGATGATATCATGGCATCATATGGCCATTTCAAAATAGCAGACCTATAAAATCTGTTAAGACAGCGTGACGCGAGTCTGAAGGGTAAAAAAAAATTTGGTGTAAAGGAACGTATCTACATGTTGATTGGCTACGTACCATTGTGCTAGTGGCGCCTCTAGTGGTAAAACATTACAGGATTATCTCCTATTGATCGTTTTACGGACCCTATGTCAAGTTGTACACATATGGAAACGCATGTATTGGAGGTTATGAAGCATAATAATCATTATTACGACTAAATACTATTCATTTTGTGAACTTTTCCTTCCGTGCCAGCTGTGTCAATTATACAACATAACGTAACCTTATAGCAATTTTTAGACGCTTAAGTTAACAATGTAGCTTGGAAATTAGCTCTGTTTTAAAATGGAGAGGTGCGATGGAAAAGTTCGCGAAAGATTCTACTTTATATTGTAGTGAAGTATTTTTAGCCCGCTTGCACTAGATGTTGGTTTACTAACAATGACTGATTTAAATATACAATAATGTACAATACAAATACAAATATACTGTATTGCACACCCGGGACAAAAACAAAACATACAACATAAAGAGAGGTACAATACAATGTGCAGAAGGCGGCCTTATCGCTTCCAGGCAACCTTCAGGTGTTAAAAAAATCATAAGATACATAATATACGGGTGCAAAAGGCGTATGAAATAAATTCTACCCTCAAATAAATAAATAACAATAATAAAAAAATGCAAACCCTTGCAAGCTGCAATGCAGTAGTAATAATATTACGTAAATACTATAATATATACAGAAATATAATACTTAATATATTATTTACGTCACATCTTCTCGTCGCCCATACCTCAATGTCTAAAGACAAGAGTCTTTAACCAGTGCGTCCTACCAGTAATGACCTACGGAGCCGAAACGTGGACACTGACGGTGCGACTGGTTCACGAATTGAAAGTCGCTCAGCGTGCTATGGAAAGAGCTATGCTCGGAGTATCTCTGCTGGATCGAATCCGAAAAGAGGAGATCCGGCATAGAACAAAAGTTATCGACATAGCTCATAAGATTAGCGAGCTGAAGTGGCAGTGGGCCGGTCACATCTGTCGCAGAACCGACAACCGCTGGGTTAGACGAGTTCTGGAGACCGCGTTTGGGCAAACGTAGTGTAGGACGGGCGTCCTTGCTAGATGGAGCGACGATCTGCGCAAGGTGGCTGGCAGCGACTGGATGAGAAGAGCCGAAGATCGGGCTCAATAGCGCGCCCTGGGAGAGGCCTATGTCCAGCAGTGGACTAGAGCAGGCTGCTGATGATGATGATGAATATATAATCAAAAATATAATAAACAAATAAATAACACACATATGTTAAAATGGAAAAACAATTGGTTAGGCAATCCACACTGCAATGTGATCAAACACTAACATTTTAAATAACGCTGAAAACCTGGTTTTGACGGTATCCTGTGCAGACGGTATCATGTGCAGACCTCGTCTAATATTATTTGCAGATCCATGATCCTTAGTAATTCTATTATATTCTTTGGAACAAACTATCTATGATTATTGATTCATCTAAAAGGGTATACGGAATCGTCATGCAAGTGGTCAGTAACCCGATATTGTTGTTGTACCTTGTCCTAAACCAATTTCAAAAACATAACCAATAATACACGAGCGATATTATAGTTTATTTTTAATTTAGATTATGTTTTAGTTATAATTATTTTTAAGGTAGTTATCACTCAATTTAAAATTGGTGCAAGCGGGCCTTGGTGTTGTCAGTCTAGAAACGTTTTTATTGTACTATTTCTGCGTGATGAAGCGATTGGGTCCAAAATTATTTTTGTACCATTTTACAGCAATATTTTATTTGCGCCTTATTATTATTGTACATACATTACATAACATTCGTACATAAGCATGGAATGTATGAAAGTCGTATCCTTTTGGAATTGAATACGATTTTTTTACATTTTGTACAAAAGTTATATGGTAAAAGCAATAGTTTTACAGATAAATTATTCGCACAAAAAAACATCAGGCGCTGTTATACTAAAACATCAGGCGCTGTTATACTAAAACATCAGGCGCTGTTATACTAAAACATCAGGCGCTGTTATACTAAATTATACTAAATGTTATATAAAAATTAAAATATCTTTTATGAAGGTAGATCACAATGAGATTGTAAAGTAACGGGTTGTATGCTTTTTGTTGAATTTAGTATGGCAGTGCTCACAGTCTACTGTTAGACGAATGTATCGAGTGCAAAGGAAATTCGGAAAATCCGCAAGTAATTTGTGTTCATAGATTTTTTATTAGTAATCAATTGGATTATAATGAATTATACAGTTTCCATGTATTGTATTCTATGTAACTCGATAATATAAAGTTTTGTACAGTCGACCACAGGTACACTACCCAAAACGTCAAAATTTTAAAATCTGAAATATGCCATATCATCGAAATTTAATTGAAGGTTTTTGAAAGATGATATACTTTAGCTAATGGTCGACTGTACCAGGTTCCATGGTGTTAAAGTAGCGAAGTTACTTAATTTAATCTAAGAACCTATTGTCCAGAAAATACCGCGTTTTTGTATCAGTCTAAATCTGAGGATGTGGAATATCTTAGTGATAGGAAACTTTTTACTTTAATAAATTATATGATATAATAACACATGTTTTATTTACATACTGTATAAACGGGCCAGTAGCCGACAGAACTATGATAGATTTGGAATAATAGGGATTCGCGATGGGGACAGTGGAATCTGTGGGATGCACCCAAATGTTGGATTCCAGTTCGACCCTGAACAGGAACTAAAAAAGCCTCACCATATTGCGGTATGGTACTATTTTTTTAATACGGAAATCCATAACAAAAATACCAATGTCTAAAATTTCTAAGCTGTGCAATGTGTTACATATGTAATGGATATAGGATCAATTCACATTGCCGCGGAATGGAATGGAAGCGAATTTTCGCAACGTAATTGTACATAGCATAATGAACTTTATGTCAATTGCGTAACATACAAACTAAATACGCTTTACCGCTAGGGGAATTCTCGAGAATGCGCGAGGATTCCCCGGAAGACGCGCGACCTCTTTTTTGGCTCGTATTGACATAAAGTTCATTATGCTATGTACAATTACGTTGCGAAAATTCGCTGCCATTCCATTCCGTGGCAATGTGAATTGAGCCTAAGTGTACAAAGGCGGCCGTGTCGCTCAGAGCGATCTCTTCCAGGCAATCTAGGTGATAGAAGAATGATTAATAGATTACTGGCAGTATAGTGCAGAAAAGTGAAATATGAAATATTTATTATTTCAGTTCATATACTTTTAATACATAATGTAAATACAAAATAAGTAGGTACATAATAATATGAAAAAGTGAATATATATACATAAATATATGCTGCACAACTACAAAGATAGGTAATGATCTTTAAGTCGCGCCAAGTGACTCTGAGTGACCTTTTGAGTGATGGATGTGACGAGGAAGGGAGTTCCACAAATGCGCTGCTTTGACGGTGAAGGAGTCAGAGTAGAATTTTGAGCGACACAGAGGAGCCCTGAGAATGTCTTGTTTAGACCTGAGAGCCACGTCATGATCATGTCAGCTATATCCCACTTAGGTATGGATATTCAGTCAACTCCGCCAACTTCGATGGAGGTGGTTATTACACTTTGGGGAACCTAATCTCTCCATACGAGTAGTCTAGACCAGACAGATAATGTGAAGGCACAAATACCCAAATCGAATCGGAAACCCTTGCACAAAAGGCAGATGCTCTACCCACTGTACCGACCAGTAAATCATCAATACAAAACAAATATAGTTTGGTACACCTTTACGGCACATTTGGCCCCCAAATCATACTCTAATAAAAGTAAGTAGGCTCCCCAAATAAATCATAAGCAATCATTAGTGGGCCAGTCGGGGTGTGGCACTGGCAAGAGCGAGCAGCGGGTTGTAGAGCGGAGATATAGCGGAGGCGGTTTCGTGGTAGATAGTGAGATAAGAAAATAAAGGCAGCAGACGATACTTATCTTATCCTATGATAGGGGAATAACCCAACGGCAATTCGACCCTTGAGGAACTTTTGTGCCTACCCCATTTACACACTGGTCATCCCAGTGTGCAGGTTTCCTCACGATGTTTTCCTTCACCGTTGAGCAGTCGGTAAATGTACGTAAGTTTTCCATAAAAACGAAAAACTCATTGGTTCATGGCACTGCACGGTTTCGAACCCGGACCTTCCGCATGGGAGTCCGATGTTCTAGCCACTGTCCCACCGACGCTCTTCAGACGATATTTAGCGATGCACCTGCACAGCACAGATCTTGGTATGTGGTTACCGTCGCCTATAGACAACTCTCACTTTAATGTTACTAGAAGGTTTTCGGAGCGCTGCATCTTGGCGTGTCTCATGCATGTGCCTCTAATTACCCTTCAAACCGGAACACAGCAATGCAT
Organism: Hofmannophila pseudospretella; assembly: GCA_947369225.1. NCBI lineage: Eukaryota > Metazoa > Arthropoda > Insecta > Lepidoptera > Oecophoridae > Hofmannophila > Hofmannophila pseudospretella. The sequence continues at coordinate 719,994 of OX376321.1, read as the reverse complement.
TCATTACTGCTTTGCGCCAGAAATAGATGGTAGATTCTAATGTGCAAAATCGACTGGGGAGGTTCAAATCAAATCAAAATGTTTTTATTGTAAGTATCTTATAGTATTTTTTTTTACTCTACCACCTTTTCGTGAGGTGCTATGAAAGGAAAGAAGCGGCGCAAGAAACTTTCAGCAGCACATCTTTTGAAATAAATATATCTTACAATAATAAATAAATCTTACCCCCTCTTATCTATGTGGGAAAGTCACGATAGTCATAAACATTAGAGCTCGAACCACCTAACTGTTACCGTTCCAGAGATCCCATAATACTCCAACATCCCAAGATACTCCAAGATCAACCACTAATCCAATTTTCATCTGATATGGCTAAGAACATTCAGCATATTAGACCTGCGGCGCCTGAAGGCGGACGAAGCTCCGGGCTTTGCTCTACGCGGAGCTCGGCCTTTGGCTTCGCTATAGTTTTGACGGACTGATAATCTTCCAATTCTTTAAGTTTCTTATGACGAAATTGAAGTCCACTTACTTTTACTGGTCATAATCAGATCCTCAAGGTTTCAGACGTCGGAAACGTACCATGAACCTGAATATTTGAGCTCGAATTCGAACCATCTAGCTATTACCGTTCCAGAGATCCCATCTGACATCAAAGATACTCCAAGATCTTGGCAACCACTGATCCAATTTTAATCAGACCTAGTTAAGAACACTCTCGACAACGTTCGCTATTAAATTAAAAAAACCGGGTCCAAATCTGATCATCCATTGTTAAGTTATGATGCCACAGACAAACACACAAACAGACAGACAAACGTGTCAAACTTATAACACGCCCTCTTTCAAACGGTCTGGTATTAAAATAAATCTGTCTTTTTCAGAACCTGTCCTATACCGAATGATCAATCTGCTCTCCTGATACAATATCCTTGTCCCGACCTGTCTCTCTCGCCTCGGACCGCCGCCCACCTCTCGTTGGGACCGCGGGGCGCCGCCGGCGGCAGAGCGGCGCGGCAGCGCGGCACCGGAGCGCCCGCCGGCTCGCCGATCGCAAATAAAGGGGCGCCACTGACATGCTGCCGGTGCTTGCCAGCCTAGACTTCTTTAGCTTAGGTTACCCTTGCTCATAGGTGTTGTCTGCTGAGGTTAGTAGCTATTCCAGTCGAAGTGACTGGAATAGCTACTTACCTCTCGTAGGTTGGTATCGGAAATGTTAGTTTTGATAGTTGAACCATAGTTTAATCTTTGACACGAGGAGGCACAGGTCAAAATTGTGGTTGTAACTCATCTACTTTGAAATAAATATATCTTACAATAATTATGAATACAATCATATACACAATGTGCAGAGCTGGAGCTGAATTTAGGACCAAGCCTCTTTATCATTTAAGTAGTCATTTATTTTATAATAACCCTTTTTACATAAGATCCGTCTTATGTGGGTCTGAAATGTTTTCTCTGTCCTCTTTATTACAGTATCGGTTATATGATTATAAAATCGTACACAGTTGCGATTAGGTATCACTATATTTTGCAGTTATCGATGCCACTGTTAATAGCTTTTCTTGCGTTGCAGGTTTCCTCACGATGTTTCCTTCACCATTACATTGCAGTCTGTTATCGGATAAGTCTTTCGAAAAAAACGAAAACTTATTGATACATTGGGTTTTGCCTGATTTCAAACCCGGGCCTCCCAGTGTGAGACTTCGGCGTCCTAGCCACTACACCACCGACCCTGTTGAATAGTTATGTAGGTACCTATTATACTCATTCTTATGTTCCAAATAAAATGTCCTTTTTCGACTAAGTTCAACACTTTAAACTACCAGTTAACTTACTACTAACACCCACAATGTCTACGTATCTCAAACCAAATTAAGGATATACTCGTACTCTTCTCTACATTCTCAGCAGCTATTGTCAGTCTGAAAACTATTCGGATTAATTACCCGGGTATCAATCAACCGGTTAAACACAAAAGATTCGTAAGCAAGCGACGACGTCTTGTTTACGTGTCTGTGCAGCGTCGCCTGGTCGCGCCGGGGGCCGCGCTAGCGCCGCGCGGGCGGCACTTTTCGGCGCCAAAATCGGGCGCCAACCGAGCGCCATAGCATCTCTATACCGGGATGCGGGATGTGCCAAGGAGTGCCAACACATTCTTAGCCAGTACCATCCTATAGATTAACCTTAGTTACCTCATGATGGCAGTCATTGCATTGATAATAACCTACTTCTTTCAAAAAAATCATATTAAATGTCTTTATTTGCATGGTTAATACTTGCGGTTGTTGGTACTTGGTGAAACTTGTAGTACATGATTATTTATCTGAAGATAATACCGGAAGATGTGTAAACGAAACCGGTCGTAATTAATAAAATACAGTAAAATACCGTGAAACAGTATACGAGTATTATTTAGGTCTAATCATGTCTTTATTTGCATCAAACATGTTTAAAAAAAATGTAGAGTTCAAAGTATTTCGCCATATACAAAATGTTAACAAAAACAAGTTTTATCAGGTGTTCTACTCTATGAATGTGGACAACTTTGCCCAAAAAGTTTTGACAATGACAAACCAAATTTTTCAGACCTTGAACAAAACGAGAAATTACAGCAACTGCTTACAATTTGGTCGATTTGTATGAAAAGTCGGAATAATTTTGTACCTACGACATTTTCAAAAATTTTTGAACAAGTTTTTCATTCATGAAAGAATCACTGGTAAAGCCGATTAATGTTTTTGTTAACACATAAGTACCTACTATATTTTCCGTGTATGGGACACCTGATCAGCGACCACCTTTCTATGTAAAGTCTTTCGTCAAATGTCTTCGCTTCGGCGTTGATGTGTTTCCGCAGTGTTTATAAAAGAGCCAGTAAGCCTGAACCCGTGTGCTCTATCTTCGGCCTAAGCGTCACTTACCACCTGATATACGCTGGCTACGGCTTCAAACCGAAATGCATGCAAGCATTGCAGCAAAAATAGATATAAGGGGCGGTACCTCTTGCACAGATCTATCTAAGATAAGCGATCGATGGTGGCAACTTAAGACTGTCCTATTTGGCGGACCACTGGTGAAACCATTTATGAAATAAAAAGAAGCTTTCATCTATCTGTGCTATCATCTAATATCTCTAATAAGCGACAGCGTGTTTACTACCAGATACCGTCGACCCGCGTCGCGCCGCCCGGCCGCGTCAGCGCCGCGCGGGCGATACTTTTTGGCGCCGTCCGCGCCCCATCGCATCTCTCTTGTACCAGGAGCCCATTGATACTCACCCTTGGCCGCTAAACTCCCCCCCCCCCCCCCCCCCGTAATGTCGTAAGGGGAGTGTGTATCTACAACTGTACAACTTTCACTATGGGGCCAACTACGGGGCAGACAATCCCACCTGTAGAGCCTGTGGTGACACCGTTGAATCAATGGAACATTTGCTGTGCGAATGTGACTCGCTGGCTGGAGGGCGTATGAGTCTTCTGGGGGTAGCCTACCCGAAACCAGAGGACTATAGGCTCCTACCTGTAAGCTGTATAGCTTCCTTGATGCAAAGCATCTTAAAGGAACAGGAAGGAGACTAAGGTAAGGGGTGAGCACAAAAGATCCCGGAGACTCGAAGTGCCGCTGGGGTTATCCCCGGCCCCTTGTCATAAGATAAGATGGGGCCAACTATAAAATCGCGAAAAAAATATTTGCTGTTTCATACCCCTTTCATTTCGACTCTAACCATAAACAAAGTCTTCCCAAAATAATTCCTTGACCAAAATCTTACATGTGTTTACCCTATGTTATTCTCTTGAGGACAGATTACGAAGTAACAATCAGAAATCCATCCAACAAGTCAAGAATAAAATTGCGATACAAGTGACACATTGTAACTATAATGAATAATACTTAGATGGTACTAGTACAGTAGCGTTGTAGCTGGATACATGAAGACTCGAACAAACACATACAAATGTACACACCCTTTCACTCTCTTCTACACAAACACGCTCATCCATATACACACACACCAAAACTTATTTCTCCCTATAAGCTTTATTTTAAAATAGGAAATTTGTAATTGGCAGTATGTTTTATTAATGGACATTTTTGATTTTAAATTTAAGTGCTGTGGATTTTGTAATAAAAAATAATTAAAAAAAGGCTAAAATGGCAACATTAATAGAAATCCCGTACAAAATACCGTCAATGTCAACGCTTTAGACTTGTCTTACGACAGTTGTAGATTCATGAACTAGGTCCCTACCAGAGCTCGAACAGTATAGAAACTCCAAACCAGTGTTCAGCTCCCGGCCCAGCTGCTTGTCACATTCACATGATCCGTACAATAAAATAATTTCGATCAGACGTGTCGAGCGTCTCCATTCTGAGGGGTACTTGTTAATAGTGTCTTACTGACGAATTGTAGGCAAGGTCGACAGTTCAAAGTTAGTTACCTAGTTAAATACAAATAATTTATGTACCACAAAAATTGGACCCCGCACTAGGGCGACCCTATGTAGTTACTGAAAATGATCAATGACCAATCAAAATCGAAAAATAGAGCGTCGGTGGCCCAGTGGCTGGGACGGGTCCGGGTTCGAAACCATACCATGTACCAATGAGTTTTTCGTATTTTTCGAAGACTTACGTACATTTACCGACTGCTCTAACGGTGACGGAAAACATCGTGAGGAAACCTGCATGTAAAATAAAGTAAAAGTAAAATACACTTTACTGTACAAATATAAAACAACAAACATGAGATAGAAAAGGAAATAGTGAAGTACAATTTAGGCGGCCTTATCGCTAAGAGCGATCTCTTCCAGGAAACCTGCATGTCTGAGGAAATAAAAAAATCCAAAGGCGTGTGTGAAATCCACAAATCAGCACTGGGCCCGCTCGATGGATCATGTCCCGTACCCCCTTGTGCAAGGGGAGGCGTGTGCCCCAACAGTGGATTAATAGCCTGATGATGATAATGACCAATCAAATTTAATAAATAATACTACGTTCAGATCTCTCTTAGTTTCAACTTTCAGCAGATTTTCAGCGGTACCTCTGAGGTATTTTCTTTCTCTACTTCTTTCTAAAGGCTCTCTTCAACATTTATGGTTGGATGCAGCTGCTGTTTTTTACCTACATGTCTGCTGATCAATTCCAATGCTGACTGCAAAATGCTACTTAACTCTGACATCTCGGAATGCAACCATTCTAAAATTGATCCTCAAGTCAATTCTTTCCCTCCACTCCTCGCTGTGGAGCGTCGCCCCTCGGCCGACCCTCGGCGACATAAGTCAAGGAATCAATAAATAGTGTCGTCTCCCCTAATTTATATAATAACGTCACCATCCTATGCAACGCAAACACTCAAAAACTATTGGCCGAACTCGGTGCGGCCGCGAGACCTGCGTGGTGGCGGGGTCTCATACAGCGATTTATGTAACGCCTTCTTCTGGAGAAATACCGAAATGGCTTTTTAATATATTAGGTACTTTTTACTTGGCATGTTCTGAACATATGATGGGGGGTCGTGTGGACACGCGCACCATCAACCGCACGCATTTCTTTGGCGTGTGTACGTAAAACAGACAGACAGCCTTGCGTTTTGTGTGATGTACTTTTTGTTTAATTATTTTTTACCCTCTATTTTCATAGTGAAATATTACTTAGTGTAATAATTATTTATTTATTGACACATGCAAAAAGTAAAGTATATACAATAGCTTACATATTTATACGATAACGTAAAATTATTACTTAACTTTGACACATCTCAACATGTAGTGAGCATTTATTAATTATGTAAATAACTTTAGAAGGTGTCTATTTAGCCTGTTGAAGTTAACAACAAAATCATATGTAATTGTATAACTTAAGTTAGTTATGTATTTGTTTTATAAGTCTGCTTAATAAAGAATATTATTAAAAGAAAAAACATATTGACCATTACACACGATCATGCCGTCTACACCAGAAAATACTTTGTGTGTACACCATAGTGCTTGAAGAGGAGTCTTCACAGTCCGCGTGCACCGCCCGGAGCGCAGCGGTCGTGCGGGCCCGCGGGCTCCCCGGCCGCGCCACAAAGCACAGCGCCGGCCGGCCGCCGCCGCCGGCGCCGCCGCGACGCATCCAGTCCATGCGATGCTGTTTATTATAAATAGGCGCCCACTCCACTCCCTGATACACGGACATCTATAGCATCAGCTTTTTATGGAAGAGCGGTTGTCTTCAAGAAAAAAGGTAAGATACGATCATATGACATGTCACGATATGAGCCACAGGCATAAGGCAAAAGGCATAATATTTCTTCATGTCGACCCCAAATACCCTCACATGCCTTCCTCCATAAGTGTACCGAAATTCTCATCTTGATCCTCCCTGTAGTCTCACAAAACCCTCTCCGACCAGTCTGGGCTGAAGAAAACTAGGGAATGGATATCATTGCCCTATATTGAAGGGTTGAAATACACACAGCACAAACAAACACACCCTCTTACACACCCTCTCATACACAAACACACCCTTTCACTCGCCTTTAACTACATATTGTAATTATACTTCTATTTCTTCTATATATTCAATGCTATTATATTAAAATTCATTTTGAGTTATTGTGTAATTGGCGGTATAACTTTTTACAATAAGTAGGCAGTGTTAAGTTTAATTGTTTTGCCGTACAACAACCTGTAATAAAATAAAATAAAATTATCGACTGAACTAAATAGACAGATAGATAGAATTTATTGTACACAAATACAGGAAAAGTAAAAACTACAGGAATAGTAGCACGATATGCACAAAGGCCGCCTTATCGCTTAAAGCGCAAGCGGTTGCTTGGAAGAGCCAAGCAACCTCTGAAGTTAATTGGACATTAAAGAGACCGACTGCTCATATGGTGAATTAGGAAAACATCGTGAGGATACTAGTACACTGAGATAACCAATGTGTGAAATGGGGCTGGCAATGGCAAACCACCCCATTAAATCTGCCAAGAGAGTCGTTTTATGTGGTTATTTTAATAGAATGATCAACGCACGACTCTTAGAAATGAGGAATATGACGAAGAAGAAGATGCTAGTAGTTGATATTTTTCGATTCATCAAAAAGCTCCATTCTTAAGACAAACTTACGTTCCAAGAGCTTTTCCCTACTAAATTAATACAATAATGAGCAAGTAAGATTTCATTCAAACCAAAGTTAGATCGCTATGATCGATTATAACTATATCCGTCTCAAAGAGCGTCGGTGGCACAGTGGCTAAGACACCGGACTCCCAAGCGGGAGCCCGGGAGGTCCGAGTTTGAAACCTGAAGTTAATTGGACATTAAAGAGATTAGCGACAGTGTAGTATGTATTTTTTGTGGAAATATGGTGTTTTTCTTCTTCTAAAGTAATCTATACGAAGACATCACCCGATAAGGTAAACAAAACATTATTGTAACGAAGTGTGTTCTGTCCTCGCTACATTAAACAGGAGTCTCTATAATATTACTCTCTCTAGACATTGCACTTTACAAATAACATCATCTTAAGTTATCCCAAGTCAATAGAAGCTTGTTTACTCATACTCATTTATTAAAACCACCGGGACACCAGGAACTCTTGGTTACGTCATGATTATGCAATACATTTAAAATTCAAACAGAATTCATGTTAACTGTAAACATAACTGGACAGGAGCGAACAGACCAGCCGATGTACATTTAAAAATTTAGCTAAAAAAATAAGAATGTAGCAGCTGTAAAGGGGCTTCGTCATTTATCTAAAATTAAGAAATACTTTTACTTGAATTCTCATGACAAAATGTCAAGTTTATTTAACTTACACAACTCACCTCTACTCATTATGCTCTCTAGTTTGATATAATTTCTTGTACAAATCGATAGGTTAACTTATCTATCATTTAGATTAGAGTATCAAAATAAATATTTTAAAACTGTTTTAAAGTTCATAATTTTGTTCATATTGAAGCGACAATGGCGTAAACGCTAGGGCCTCGTGCCCTGCGGCGCAAGCGTTGCCGGTTCGAATCAACCTTTGGATAATTGTGTGGACCACTCCTATCACTGATATTTTAGCCTAGTTGGTATAGGTAATGTGTAAAACTTACCAATGTTTGTATTCTAAAAAATGTAATAAAAATATTGACCTGTAGTAGTAAGTTACTAATCTCGCATGGGAGTCCCATGCGGAAAGTCCGGGTTCGAAACCGTGCAGTGCCATGTACGAGTACCAATGAGTTTTTCGTATTTTTCGAAGACTTACGTACATTTACCGACTGCTCTAACGGTGAAGGAAAACATCGTGAGGAAACCTGCACACTGAGATGACTAGTCTGTAAAATGGGGTAGGCACAAAAGATCCTCAAGGGTCGAAGTGCCGCTGGGGTTATTCCCGGTCCCCTATCATAAGATAAGTTACTAATATTTATGTGACTGTACCTATATGAAAACCTGTGGCAAACAACGTAACCTCGAAATTTCCGAATCTGCCAAGCATGAGGTAGTCGACAGCCATGCATGAGCGTCGTCGGTGGCGTAGTGGCTAGAACCTAGAACGCTGAACTCCCATGCGGGAGATCCGGGTTCGAAACCATGCAACGTCATGTACCAATGAGTTTTCGGTTTTCTCTAAAGACTTACGTACATTTACCGACTGCTCCTACGGTGAATAAGGAAAACATCGTGAGGAAACCTGCACACTGAGATCACCAATGTGTGAAATGGGGCAGGCAATGGTAAACCACCCCATTAAATCTGCCAAGAGCAATCACGCACGACCCTCAGAAATGAGGAATACGACTAAGAAGATGCTAGTAGTTGATATTTTTCGATTCATCAAAAAGCTCAATTCTTAAGACAAACTTACGTTCCAAGAGCTTTTCCCTACTAAATTAATCCAATAATGAGGAAGTATGCTTTCATTCAAACCAAAGTTAGATCGCTATGATCGATTATAACTATATCTGTCTCAAAGAGCGTCGGTGGCACAGTGGCTAAGACACCGGACTCCCAAGCGGGAGGTCCGAGTTTGAAACCGTGCAGTGCCATGTACCAATGAGTTTTTCGTATTTTTCGAAGACTTACGTACATATACCGACTGCTCTAACGGTGAAGGAAAACTGCACACTGGGGTGACCAGTGTGTAAATGGGGTAGGGACAAAAGATCCTCAAGGGTCGAAGTGCCGCTGGATTATTCCCGGCCCCCTATCATGAGATAAGATAAGATATCTGTCTCAAAAACACGGAAATATCAGACCATAAATAATTTATAAAAACGAGGATCTATTTATTCAAATCGTCATCAATACATCGTTTGTTGATTTACGAGTCTGAAGGCAGAGAGTCATGCTGTGCACATCAATCGTCAGGGTGTACGCCTTAAGCACAATGCAGCGACTTTGAAACGGAATCGAACCCATAAAAATATATATAGGACTTTCGGTTATCTAAATTTTCATGGTTTCGGTACGCGTTCTTTTCAAAATAGTAATACCCAAACCCAAACAAAACACTTTAAAAGTGTAGGAAAACGTCGTCAGGAAACCTAGCAATCGTCAAGCAATTTTTTAAATAATTAAGTTTAGCGGCTAACTAGGTGACCTGATGGTAGATATCTTCGCTAAGAGAAAACTTAATGTGAATGGAAAAAATCAATCACAATTTAAAGCCAAACTAACACCATAGAATATATTGCAGCTTGATTGTATAATCTGCCGTTTTACAAAACGGCGTCGTTATGTATTACGGCTGAACGACCACGTTCAGCCAGATTGACAATGCGTTACGTTCTACAATATGGCTGACCACATTTAGCCGGAATGTATAATTGCTATATTAGAGCGGTATTGAATTAATTAGCTAATGATTTCCAGTGATTTGTGGTGTTTCCCGGTGATACCTGGTATTTCCTAGTGAAATGAGTGATTTCCGGTAATTCGCGCTGATATGTATTTGATAATTTCAACAAAACATTTTCTTAACTCGACGTCTTGTTTGTTGTTATGATTAAGCAGAGCACGAGCGGCAAAAATTGGAAGTAAATTCTACAACAACAATCGAAGAAAGAAGAGATCGCTTTAAGCGATAAGGCCGCCTTTGTACATATCGTGCTATTATTCCTGTAGTTTTTACTTGTACACGTTGACCCGCCGGATTGTAGAACGCAAAACGTTTATACAACCGGGCGTGTTAATGTTCAGCCCTTATGTTAAACGACTGAACGTGGTTTGGCCGTAACACAAAACAGCGGATTATAGAATCGGGCTGGGATATATGTAATATTGCATAAGTACAATTCGTTTATTTCAAGTTGGTACAAATTGTACACTTTTGTTCGTCACTAAAATTCATTCAAAATAAGAATAAAATTAACAATTAAAATAATAATCAAATCATAACGAAATTGAAAACAAAACAAAAATATATTAATTAATTATACTAATTCTCTGATTACGTCATGACCACGACAAACATTTTTATCGTTTTAATATTGTTGAACACTATAATACGACTTTTTGATAAGATTTTTTAAATTTTTTAACTCCTCGACTGAAACAGCCCTGTAACATGAATCAGATTTAAATATTTCAGCATCGGACTTGCTAATGACCACGCATGGACGCTTCGCGGGTCTTCCGTCACAAAATAGATAAGTATTTACCAGTAACTAACCTCAGTTCAGTACTACCGATCGAGTGTAAAGGCCTCGCTCGCATGTAACCCTATTTGAGCTATGGGGGATGTTTAGTTAGGAAAATCATGACAAGTAGTATTATAGGGACGTGTCGGTAATTTCTAGAGGTATACTCTATTATTGGGGTCTTTTCATTGGGCTTGCGTCGCAATGAAACACATGAGGCGTGTACAATTTAATCCTGGCATAATGACATCAGTGTCACGACAGTCGTGAGCATATTAAAACACGCCAGACGTGTGCGGGGCGGTAATAAGAAGTCAGATGTTATGTATTAATAATAATAATTGTTTCATACTTTCATTCTTCTTCAGAAAGCTGTCATCCTAAACATTTGCAGGATTGTTCGAAAATTCCTGTCCATGGATACATAAACGTCTCACATTTACTCATCATATTCAGTCATTATCAACACTCTCACACACCGATCAACTCACTTTATTTCTTCTAATTAACTGTATTTCTTTTACGTGTTTCACTCATACTGTCGTTTGGCCAAAAGTTCGCGACAGTATGGTAAACTCACCCCAATAATGGGAGAAAATCATTGGTTTGAATAAATAAATAATAATAATAAACTCTTTATTTTCAGGCAACAAATTATATAGCTGACTATACAAAAGGCTCATAGATTTATACCTTATACAATAACATACATAACATTATGTAATTAAAAAAAGAATTCATTTTGGTATGAATGACATATGTATATAAGTTTATTTGTAATTCTAATTCTTGGTAGAGCTAATGCTATTGTTTTATAACGTTATACGCTAAAGGACTTCTTTGCCGATTCAGTGGAGCCCAGCGGTCGACAGCTGCGTCTGTATGCGCGGTGGCGGCGCGTGTTAATGTAGCCTCACGTCGCGAACGTTAGTAGTTTCCCTTCTGTTGCTTAAGTGTCTATTTTGTGCTTCTACTGTGAACTGGTGTGATCAATCAGTATAAATCTGATGATTAATCGTTATAGAGAGCCGCTGATAGAGCCGGCTGCTCCGCGGTGAAGGAAGCTTAGTTTAGTGGCAGATGCAGATTTAGCAGGTGGCTCATAATGATATATTTAAAAAATTATGTATGTTATCCTGCATTACATATAGTAAACCTGCTAGGGGTCAAATTATGTATGTTATCCTGCATTACATATAGTAAACCTGCTAGGGGTCAAATTATGTATGTTATCCTGCATTACATATAGTAAACCTGCTAGGGGTCAAATTATGTATGTTATCCTGCATTTCATATAGTAAACCTGCTAGGGGTCAAATTATGTATGTTATCCTGCATTTCATATAGCAAACCTGCTAGGGGTCAAATTATGTATGTTATCCTGCATTACATATAGTAAACCTGCTAGGGGTCAAATTATGTATGTTATCCTGCATTACATATAGTAAACCTGCTAGGGGTCAAATTATGTATGTTATCCTGCATTACATATAGTAAACCTGCTAGGGGTCAAATTATGTATGTTATCCTGCATTACATATAGTAAACCTGCTAGGGGTCAAATTATGTATGTTATCCTGCATTACATATAGTAAACCTGCTAGGGGTCAAATTATGTATGTTATCCTGCATTACATATAGTAAACTTGCTAGGGGTCAAATTATGTATGTTATCCTGCATTACATATAGTAAACCTGCTAGGAGTCAAATTATGTATGTTATCCTGCATTACATATAGTAAACCTGCTAGGGGTCAAATTATGTATGTTATCCTGCATTACATATAGTAAACCTGCTAGGGGTCAAATTATGTATGTTATCCTGCATTACATATAGTAAACCTGCTAGGGGTCAAATTATGTATGTTATCCTGCATTACATATAGTAAACCTGCTAGGGGTCAAATTTAATTTGTCGTGGCCTCCTTCATATTTTTTTCTTTTCTACATATTTATTTATATATTGATCCATCTTGATTAATCATTTATCTCTGTCTAGTGCTTTGTCTTTCCATTTTTTTCCTATTGTTGCAACTAGATCGTCTTCCTATCTAGCGACTGATTTTCCCACCTTTCTTTCTTTTCTCGACGGTGAAGGAAGCTTAGGAGCATTTTAAAATAAAAAGTTCGTTGAAATCTTTCCAAATTCGATTGTCCATAGAATAGAGTTCAACGAGTTACTGAATAAAATCTTAATATTAGGAATTTAAATTGTTACTTACTTCATTTTAATATAGGTGGCACTTACCTCACTGTAACTTAATTGATGAATTCAGTACAAAATGTATTTGTCAGAAGAATTTGTCAGACATAAAATAAGTCCATGAAAATCGTTCGATTTTGGTTGTCCATAGAAAAGAGTTCAACGAGTTACTTTTAGGATATGAACTGAACATTTTATTTTAGCGTCTGTGGTATAGTGGAGGATCGACTCCCATTCGAGAGAGTTGGGTTCGATTCCAGGCAAGCTAACCATGTGCCAATGAGTTTTTCGGTTTTTGTTAGATAAGTTCCATACTAACTCTTACGTACACCATAAAACATCGTGAGAAAACCTATAATTTTAATTTTTTTAATTTATTTATTAGGTAAACACAACAGATTACAACCATAGAAATTACAGAAAAATCAATATAAAGTTATGAGCTAGGTCGTAACCTTAACGTGTAAACACACCATGGTTAGGAAGTGGGAAATTGATTGTTGTACAATATTGAGTTGGGAAAAAATACTATTGAATGTAATGACTAAAAAACTTATGCCTATTTGAAAAATAAAAATAATAAAGTAAAGACTATAAAGTAGGTGCGTGGATAGCTCACTTGAGGACATCCTCAACCCGTCTTTTAAAATCTACTAAGATCATCATCATCATCAGCCTATTAATGTCCCCACTGTTGGGGGCACATGTCTAGGCTCCCCTTTACCAAGGGGGTACGGGCCATAATCCACCGCGAGCGGGCCCAGTGTTGATTGGTGGATTTCGGACGCCTTCGGAAACTTTTTATTTTCCTCAGACATGCAGTCGGATTTCTGTGCGTGCAATCGTTATAATCCTAACTATTCAATTCCATTCAACTATACACCTATCTACCCTTTATCTAATTTCAAGATATTCACAAAACATCTCCGCCGGAGCCTTCAGCGGCGGCCGCGCCGCGCGGGCGCCGGCGGCGAGCGTCCCGGCGGCGGCGCGGCGGGCGGCTGCCGGACGGCTCGCCGGCGGCGGCGCGGCGACGCCGGTGTGCCGCCGGGACGCCGGTCACCACGCTGCCAATACCCCTGTTTGTTAGGTGTACCCCGTATTGTTGAGATTTGCGACAAAAATTGAAGGAGATGTTTGATTTATTACGCTATTCATCATGAAGTTTACTGAAGATCTTATGGAGGGTTGACTAAATTAGTTTTGACCGTGTATAAAGAAGAAAGAAAGAAAGATTTATTTCCAAGAGCACATACAAACAATTCGCATACTTATATCTACAACCCGATTTTTTGTTCTAATTCTAAGTTTTGTTTAAGTACTTAGTAAATTGGTTTGTTTTTGAGGCCTCGGCCAAGTTTTTGGTAATAGCCACGCCAGTATTTAAAAAAACAAATAGTGCTTATAAAACTACGTCAGTGAAACCGCACTATACTTGTACAACTTTTTTTTAGTAGGCAGTAATAGGTAAAACCGTTCAACCAATCTTATTACTCATAAATAAATAGGAATATTAATTAGTGTTAATTACAAAACAAGACAACTAAAAGCGTCCAACTCCATAATGGCTCCCTAAAAAGTTTTCTATCACCCCGTCAGCAGAAGGTCGTTTCATTCAGGTCCATTCACCGGCTCCATCCACATAAATGCCGCCATTTTCCGCTTTTCCCGCCATTTCAACCCCGCACGCCGGCCGGGGCGCGCGTCCGACCCGCGGAAAAAACGAGAAAACGCGCGAAATTGTACACGATAAAACAATTTTGGTGGAAACTTTGAAATATTAGTTTATATTTTGGAATTTTGACTAAAAAGTATGCACGACAATCTTGCTGGAAACTTTGGAATTTTAGAATTTTAAGTGTAATGTGAGTGAGTGAGAAAGTGAGTTGGTACTATTTTAAGTTTTATAAGAACTTGTGGTGTTTACATTGTTGATGAAACTTGAACTTTATGGAATTTTGGACGAATCAATGGGGTATGTACTTATACAAGTTAATTACTTATGGAAAGATAAGCAAAGATAACTATCTCCGATTAACGTTGACCGTGTGTTGACTAACAAATAATGAAGTCTTATTATTGGTGGAATTTGTACATAATATTTAAACATAGATACAGATTTCAATTTTCCTTGCAGTAACAGTGGTGTAACAAACCGGTGTAACCACGTGTCTGTTCTGTTAAATAAGTACAATACGGTAATATTTGTATTTACACTGAGAAAAAATCTGCTTACGTTCTTAAATTAAAAAATTACTGCCAATTTTCACTTTTCAAAATTTTTGCCGGCATTGTGAAGTAAGTAAGTAAAATACACTTTAGTGCACAAATAGAAAACAACAGATGACAACATATAGAGAACAAACAGATCACAAAACACTAACATTTTCATTACAGCAAAAAACGATAAAGCATCTCCAAGGCAACAAAGAAAACTTCAGTATATTTCACAAATATTCAGAATATCAGTGGAAAAGACAAAATCGTTGCGGATACTTTATGTATATCTAGGTATATTTTGAACATTTTAGAATTTTTTTTACGTTCCCATACTGAAAGCTCTATGTAAAAGTCAGTTGTTTGAATGCAACTTGGCATCAACTTAGTTTATATACGAGTCAGTTGTTTCAGTCCAACTTTAGCCGCAGGCGCAGGCCACATTTTAATGAGGCGAAGACGCGACGCGTTGGTTTATGCGACCATTGAATTTTGAACTGTATGCGAACGAAGATAAAGTTCATTTTTGATTATCAACCAAAAGCATAACAGCGCCCGTTCCGCATCGCTTTTAAATGTTTTGCGTCAATCAATAGTGAATTTTATATACTTTATGTTATGACTTTATGAGGTAGGTCCAGTCCATTGGCTCTTTAGTACCTATAACTTTGGATACTGTTACAATGATATGACCACTTACAATGTCATTTATTTTGGTCCAACTTTATTACACTTGCGCCGACATTTAAACCTGGAATTAATCGCGAATTGTCTCTGCTTTTCATACAAAATTGTGTTAACCCGAAAGTTAAAGACTGGCGCAAGGCGGCCTGGGCTAAGAGTCTATCGTTGTCAAGTGTGTTGTAAAATCTACGTATGGCAACAAAGTCATCTGTCAATGTCTAGTAAAGAGTTCAGTTTAGTGTTGCTTACTGTCGATTTTTATTTAAACTAAAATGGGGTGCCATAATTATTTTTATTTACACCTAATCCGGCATTTATACTCAATCTGACCTGGTGGTAAGTGACGATGAGGCGGAAGATGCAGCACACGGGCTTAGTAAGTCTGGCTCTTCTATAAACACTGACGAACACATCGACGACGAAGCGAAGATATTTGACGACAGACTTTACATAGAAGGTGGTCGCTAACAGGCGGATTCTGAAGGGGTCCTACCACCAGCAAGTTACTCGAGTCGCCTCGCTTGACCAGTGGCAGTAGGGATATTCTATATTCATCCCATACATGGAAAAAACTCATTTGATAGACCACTTCTCTTACTTAAAACAAGTTCTGGCCGAGTTTGGTTACTCGTACAAGTTACTCGTAGTTTTCCCGCAACTTTGTCAACTTGTACACAAGTTGCGTGGGTCTGTGTAGCAGTTGAAGATTCGCCGCTATCTGGCGCTGGCAGGAGCCGTAATTTATTAACTTGATGTGTCTTTTAGCTCGCGCATTCCGTACGATGGACTGGCAGAGAGTGTGCGCCGGGGCAGACGCGAAGCTCTGGAGCAGCGGTAGGCAGGTGAAAGTTCAGATAGATAGATAGAAACACTGTATTGTACACAAATACAGGAAAAGTAAAAACTACAGGAATGCCCGATATGTACAAAGGCGGCCTTATCGCTTAAAGCGATCTCTTCCAGGCAACCTCTGAATTTAATTGGACATTAAAGAGATTAGCGGCAGTGTAGTGTGAAGATATGAAAAAGTTTCATTAGCACCCGTGGTCAAACCAGCGCCCGTTTTAATATTTGTTTATTCTACTTTCTTTCTTCGTTCTGTTTAGTCATGTACTACTTTAGTCATGTTCTGTTTTAGTCATGTTCTATGTTAGTCACGATCTGCTAAAGCAGAAAAAAAAGAATATAACTAAAGTCGTGTTCTGCTTTTCAGTTATATTCTGATTTAGTCATGTACTATTTTAGTTATATTATGCTTTAGTCATGTTTTGTTTTACATTCTACTTTACTCATCATCATATTAATGTCCCCACTGTTGGGGCGTAGGCCTCCCCTTGACCAAGGGGATACGAGCCATGATCCACCGAGCGGGCCCAGTGCTGATTGGTGGATTTTCCAAACCTTTGGAAACTTTTCATTTCCTCAGACATGCAGGTTTCCTCACGATGTTTTCTTTCGCCGTTAGAGCAGTCGGTAAATGTACGCTAGTCTTCGAAAAAATCCGAAAAACTCATTGATACATGGCATGGTTTCGAACCCGGACCCGCATGGGAGTCCGGCGTCCTACCCACTAAGCCACCGACGCTCGACTTTACTCATGGTCTGTTTAAATTATGTTCTGCTACTTTAATCATGTTCTTCTTTAGTCACAGCATGACCCGAGACGGTCATTGAGAATTAGCGTGAGGATATTGACAATGACGGTTGTCTCACAGAGACAGACAGCTGCCGGCACCCGGCGCGCGGCGCGCCTGCCGCGTGCGTGTCGACGGCGCGCGGGTGGCGCCGCACGCACACACGCGCGCGCACCTGACGCCCGCCGGTGGCGCCAGTCGCCCGCCCCCCGCGCCCGTCGCCCGCCCGCCTCGGGGTGGCCATCACGAGATGGTTACCCAGGTTTTGGGGTAATGGGGCAATCCCCAGCAATAGACTAGCTAGTTCTAGACTAGCTCCTTTCGGCTCGCTAGCTGCTAGCCCTGGTTAGTAGTCTTCAAGATTACCTACTCGGAATTGGGATATTTGTACATATCTTTCAATAAATACATTGATGCAGAACATATTTAGTCCAATCCAGCTCAGAACGTCAACGAACGAACATACATACTCAACAATTATAATGATATATACAACGAACAAATTGTATATGTCATTATAATTGTTGAGTATGTATTTTATTTATCTACTAAACTTTTACCCACCATAAAAGTAGTCTAAACTTTCCTAAATCAAAGGTTGACTGCAAGAGATCCCTATGGGATAAGCCCGCCTTTGTACATATTTTTATTTAATTATTATTTTCTGTGTATTTTATATTAGTACCTACAATAAAGAGACTACAAACAAACAAACACGTCTACTAAGCAAATCGACTAAATATGTAAAACGTCTATTCTCTTGATGGTATCCAGTTTTAGGGTTATCGTTGTAGTATTCCGTTTTACTCAGGATGTTTTCAGCTCTATATCTACATGGGACCGTCAAAATAGCAATTGCCTAGTTTTGTTACCAAGTTAACCTGGATTATTACAAAAGATTTTTAAAAAATAGGTTAATACCGAAACGGCCATAATACGATATTAAGCTAATTTTTTTTATTGCATTAATCAACTTACATGGACATCCTAAAGATGGATCTTTAATTAGTTTTTCGATATATCAACTAACATCAGAGATATTGATGGTTAAAGTTAGTACTGGAGAGATGATCTGTCCCTTTTTAGCAAAACAGTCCTTTATATGCAGCCAGGACCTGCTTCTATGGTGCTGACGTCATAATACTTATTGCCGTTTCTTTCTACCGTTCTGATTTTTGATTAAAATAAGTAAAAGTTTTTTGCCCAAACTTGTAAATGAAAGACCTTAAGAGAAACCTTAAGGTCTTTCATTTACAAGTTGTAAACCTTAGAGTTTGGACGGGTTCCAATAGCGCGACGTTCGTCTCGATCTTGAAATGTTTTCTATTGGTGCTTTGAGCTGGATCAAACAATATACTTACCTCGACTGTTGCCTTTAAAACCGAGCAACACTTATTTTCAGTTACATGTACAATTATAAAGTTTGTTTTGGCACTGAAACTTTGAGTATTAATCCTTATCTTATCTTATCTTATCTTTAGATGGGGGCCGCGGATCCCAGCGACACTTCGACCCATTGGGATATTTTGTGTTCAACCCCTTGTACCTATCCCTTGACCACTTCACCGAATATGTCATGCATGAGCAAGACTATGCGTCTTAGTGGGAGGGATTTGAATTCTCTTGGGTTCGGATAGGCAGAGCCTAGCAGACCCATCCATTTGCCGCGAAAGAGTCACATTCACATAGGAGATGTGAAACGGTCTCCAGTTGTTCACCACAGGCTCTGCAAGATGTGCTGTCAGTCAGTTTCATCTTGTATAGGTGGGCATTAGTGCTAAAGTGACCGGTGAAGGCACCGACCAGTAGACGCACTTGACGTCTATTCAGCCCCCAGATCTTGTTGTTCCAGCCTGTGACTTTGTCCCCAATGAATTTCTTAGAGTGTTCTAACTCCTTTAGGGTTAGCCACTCTTGTTTATCCCTATCGGTAGTAGTAGTATTAATCTTTACTCACTCAGTACTGACACGATTATCTGACACGATCGATCAGCCACTAGAAGTTCAAGATTAGACATATATTCCTACAAACTATGTCGCCTTTCTAAAGCTTGGCTTTTAAAAACTGTTGAACTCGATATTTCTTCATCTAAAAATGTTCCCAAATAACACGATCAGGGTAATAGCCGCCTGCACGTAGCAACTCAGCGCGCGCCAGTGCACCGGGCGTGCGGCGTGCGGCGTTGCCGGCGGCCGTCACGTCAGTCGACTGAGAGCGCGCGCCCAAAGAGCATGTGTCGCGCGCGGGACAGTGTCGCGTGGCGCCGCCGACGCGACTCGTGACGCCGGCGCCGGCATGTGATGTTCCGGAGACGCGCCCTGCGGCGGCGGCTCGCGGCCGCCGGCGCGCCCTCCGTGCCCGACGACCAGCTGCGGCGGCTCCGGCGCGCCCTCGACGCCGGTGCCGCCGGCGCGGAATGCGTTCCCGCTGGCCCGCAGCTCCGCCTCGCTGCCACCCGAGCCTTCAGGTTCCCCGAGCTCCGCGACCTGGCCGAGCTTCGGCGCCTGCCGCTCTGCTCCGACCAGCACTGCTGCAACCCGTACCACTGGAGCCGCCTGTGCGAGCCCGGTACGTGCAGCGATCGCGCGGCCGTTGACCCGAGCAACAAGTGCAGCGAGTAAACATGTCGAATCTCCTCGCGCTCGATCGGTGTTTTCGAAACGAAATGCGTTTTGATAGTGAATGGGTGTTGGAATGCTTGGTTCGACGTGAATGTTACAAAAGTGCTTTGGAATGTTGGAAAATCTTTGAAAATCACAGCGATCGTGTCGGTTAACAACTGGAACCGTCGTGTCTGATTCGATTTTGGTGCTTTAAATTCCAATGCGATCCTATTTTTTACACCAAATTACCATCGGCTCGTTTTTATCTGTATTTGCGTTTAATCTTCGTGAATTCTTTACAGTGAAATTCTATTTTCAGTGTTGTATCTGTGACTAGCTTCACGTAGGTTGCATCAGTGCAAATCGTTATCAGTGCCGTTATCGCTACTGTTTGTTTCTCTATCTGTCGTTACGTTGGGTGACGTCATAGACTCGTGTGCTTTAACCAAAACTTCCCTCTCTATTTCCAACTAGTTTCGTGCCGGTGGTCTCTATTTCTCACTAAAAGCAAAGTGAAATACAGTTTTCGATCCCAATAGCAAGATTGTAAACATTTCCGTTCGTTTATCTATTTTTAGCGTCTGACATCAACAGCCGTAGTGTTTCTTTGGTTTGTTTTATCGAAATTTTAAAGGTCACTTTGATAGACCCAAACTAAGCGTGTCTACAAATCACCCTGCTTTTAATCTCACCAATCTTACTCTCCTTTTGGCTACATTCTTGATCCTAATCCTAACACATGCATCTGCATATTTTGGAGTGATAGTTTTCTCGGAAAGCGAAGTGAAGAAAGCGAAAATATGGGTACATATTTTTTATCATGTTTGTCGACGACATAATCGTCGGCGTAAGCAAAGTGAGCACCTATCACCTAATCTGCGTTTGCGAGGGTCACTAGTTGCGATAAGTAGACAAGGTCACGGCGCTGGCGCCGGCGTGCCGCGCCGCCGGCGCCGGCGCACTCCGTTAACTTTTTAATTCGTCAGGCGAGGCGCGCCGCTACTGCCACTCTTTGTATCGCATGCCGCCTCCTTGCTGTTTCCTTCTGCGTATTGTGACCTCTTTGCGGCTTTCTTTTCTTGTGTTTCGCCATCTCTTTCATGTATATAGACGATTTGATCGAGAATTTTGTGTTCCACGATAGGAACGTTATCGGTTATAAGTATGATCTCATCGTTGTTGTAAATAGGTAGTTTTGGTATAGTATTAAGTTACTAACCTACTATTTTACATTCTTTTTTCATTATTCTGAATTGTTTAGATTTGGAATAAGGTGGAATCTTAAAGTTATGTATGACTTATGTTATGACTTTATGAGACATCATTTAGTTTAAATTAATCTCCACTTCACTATAAACACCTCAACAGTGATACTTCTGACGTATTTCCTTCGGGTTCACTTACATCAATGATATTGTTAATTATTTGAACAACATGTCGCTACCTCTACCATGCCTTACACGATACTTTCCTTTAATAAGCTAACCTCGGTTCAGATAAAATCATCATGTCGGTTTTGACGGTTCCGAACTAATGAGTGGCCGTGACATCGACTCCCGCGCAGTTCACGTCGCCTACAAGCCCTCCCACGCTTCTCTCCTGGTACAACTTACTAGCCGACGTAGGTGTGTCGACAATGCCTGTTAGCATATTAATTAAGAGGAAAGCCAACAAAAATATGAATATTAATGTTGCTTTATGTGGGTAGTTCGAACTCAGGGTCCAGTGTTCCAAGAATCTCGTATTGACCCCTTTGTTAATCTTCTTTCTTCTTCGTAATCTCATCATACCAATCTTACTACATCTGATACGTGTAATCGCCAAATTAAAGACTTAGATAATTATATTTTATTACGTTTTATAAACTTGATTACCAGTCTAAATGGTTCCATCCTGCGTCGTTAACTTTCGCTTCACATGTCCTATAAGACGGCAATCAATTGCTTTTGCTAAGCTGTCCATTATTCTTGTAGAATACAATATTATTAGGCTAAGATCCGGCTAAAGATGATTCTTTGTTTGACTTATGGTTACCTTATTTCTTACACTTTCGCTTTTCAATTGTCTTAAAAACTGTCTGATTTTAAAGTGAAAATGGCAACTTTCCATACAACGATGCCTAATCGTAGTGTCTTTCCATACGATTTCTGTAAAGGTTATCCTATAAAATCTGACTGTACATAATTTCAACTTCTATTATTTTGTATTTATCTCTTCAAATAGTGTGCACCTACTTAATTTACTGAGTATCTGTCAAATAACACCTGTATTCTATTGTTAGATCGTATTCTTCAGCACTTGATTTCTTACGTTGGTTTCAGACTTCGATACCTTTGTCTTCAGACTCCGGAAAATCGAATTTCCTTTCTGTTCTTTCCAGTTTTTTACTACACCGTCGGACAATAATTTGAAGGTGGTATGATTCTGCGTACAGTCAGCCTGGGGGTGGTACAACCCTTTTACCTATTTCCTTTATTTCTGTCGCAACACAAAGCATCAATGCTTGCATTACTCTATTCCGGTATGAAGGGTAAGAGAGCTAGCATAACGACAACAGTCTAATAACATTTAAGATGTTTATGTCTATGAGCGATGGTGTGACTATTTACCACCAGGCGGCCCAGCTTGCTTGTCAGCTCTCCGTATACAATAAAAAATCCAATTAGCGAACGACGAGATCAATTTTCGTCAAGGCGGAATTATGCTATCAAGCTCCTATACACCTGGTCTCGCTACACCCAGACGGACCTCACCTGGGCAGTTTTTTTTGCCATGGCGTCAGTCTGAGTCTCATCGCTGCCGTTTTTGTCAACTTTCGCGGCGGGTTCCCACAGCCAACAGACTAAATATAGTTGCCGACAGTGATGTACTCAGCATTCCTTTGATTTATGTGCAGCTTTATCAGCATTGTCGTCTGCAACCGTTGCAGACAATTGTTGTTTTGATCTTGTAACGCAAACACGATGGTCAGGCAATTCGTTTTCATTTCAATTGTTCAGCTTCGTGTCCATTTGTTTGTTTCTGTTTAGGATTTCGTCGTGTTCTTGGTAACGTAGTTTTAACGGCGACAATTTTAAGTTTTTATAGACTTTTCACTACGTGCATAATACACGTGTCTGCCGGCATTGTGCGGATAATTTTCATAGCAATAATGGGGAGTATCGATTTCATTTCAGTTTTACGAGCGCATCGTTTCGCTCGTAATCGTAATGCAGTCGTTGTGGCTCGCTCGTCAACAGCTGCTTGTTGTGCACCTGCTCGAGTTAGCTCGTCATCTGTTCTGTTTATGCCGTTATTAACTTTACTATTTTCTTCATTATTACCAACCAAGTGCTTTTGAATATCTTTTCTAACCATAAAACGCTTTGCAATAAGGATAATAACATCTAATCATTATTCCGTCCACATAACAGATCACAACTGTCTGTTCTATCAATATGTAAATTCTAAACGTTTTAGAAAAACATTATCACGGTTTCCATGCACGTTGGTAAAAAGGTCTTGTTTGAACAAGGAATTTGCGAACAATTTATGCACATCAATCTTTGGAACGTACTAGTACATGACCTGAGAATATGCTCGCGAATCGGCGCCTGCGGCCTCTATTTGTGAATGTTTTTGTGGGCGCGCGCCGTTTCCATCGCGCCACCGCCGCGCCGTGCGGGCGCGCGGGGGATCCTTATCTTATCGCGCGCAGGCGTCGGCACGACGCCGCCACACCACCGACGCCGATCACCTCCAACTCTGTCTCTGAGATTTCACTCGGACCCTATAACGTTGTTACCGCCATCTTCATGCTCGTAAACCCATTAAGGCTCCCCTGCCCACGTCGCCAGCCAATTAAACCCACATCCGCGACGAACACATATTATCTAACTACCATTTACGAGTGATTCTGTGCCCACGCGGCATTTCACCGCCATTACATGTCCAAAATTTAATGATGTCGTATAGATACGGTCGGAGTCCATGTGTCGACGTTAGCGAGTCGTCGGAGGCGGCAGCGTGGTCGATATTTATTTAGCCATAATTGCTTGTCGGCGCGCTGGCGCCGGCGCCATGTCGCGCCGTCGAGGGACGCGCGCGGGCGGGGGCGGGGGGGCGCCTGCCGCCTGTGCTGCGCCGGCGCAGGTACGCAGGGTTGCCAGGTCGGCGCGTGAGTAATACCAGAGCCAGACGTCAACACCCGCAGTGAAAGGTAGGGCGGGACGATTCCGGTGACGGTTAGGACAATTTGAAAACAGCCTAACTAGCTACTACCCATTGTTCAAACAATAATGATATCCGTTTAACTTATTAATCATTAAGCTCTTTCATTAGGAATTTCCTAGAATTTTAGATTTTGTGTTTGTCCTTACTTTTATTAAGAAAGTAATCTGCCTTCATCAATACCCTTAATTGGTCTTCTAAGTTCACTTACATTGTTAATACTTAATTCACTTATATATTTATTACAATTAAATACTGGATTCTGGTTTAACATTGGTCATGGGAGGTAACCCTCGCAGTTCTACTTCGCTGCGTACGTAACCAACTCGTGTTTCGTGATCGTGTTTTTTTCGTGTTCCTGCAGTCTGATCATGTTTTTGGGATGCTTTGTAAAATTTGTGAATGGTGTCCTCTTTGTGTTCGTCGAATAAATAAAAGTTGGAGAAAAAGTGGCTACTTCTCCTTGATTTTGTGCTAATTCATATTTACATTATTCTAATTCCTCTTCCTAAGACCACACTAAGATAAAAGTAGATTTTTGATGCCTTTTGTATCAGGTTTTTTTATAATGGGATTTTCTTAATTTAAAAGCATTTGATCTGCCACCTAGACTATGATATTACGTCATCAATATCTAACAGAATCTCGTCACATATTAATCAGCTTACCATCTACTACTTCTACTACTAACTTCATGTCCAAATACCTAGAAATATTGTGTGAACTGAAGACAAGGCTCTGACTGCTGTCCATCCATATCCAGCAATTTCTATTTAGCAAAGTCTGACAAACCAGTCCAGTGAGTGGCGGCACCTGTCCCAGAACCGGTCTCTCCCGACGCCGGCTCTTGGACAACTGGTTGTCTTTATTGCCGAATAGACCCGATTATTGGTCAATAGATTAATTTGCATCTAACATTGAGTCTAAGACGTCTTTAATAAAGATACTCTCTTTTAGACAAAGATGTATAGTTATTAAAATTTTCTTTATCGTAATCAATTCTCTTCTTCTTCTTTTACGAGTAAGGAGTCCTAGTTTGCCATTGCCTTCCCCATTTCACACACTGGTTATCTCAGGTGCAGGTTACCTCGCGATGTTTTCCTTCACCGTCAGAGCCGTCGGTAAATGTACGCAAGACCTTCGAAAAAACGGAAAAACTCATTGGTACATGACATTGCATGGTTTCGAACGTCCTCGCCACGACGCCACCGACGTTCTATGTCAATAATCAATTAATCACTAAATGAACATATTACTTAGTTACTTATTTACTTACTAACAATAGTCTAATGTCTAATTGGAATATTGCCTTTACAGTTGTCTGAAAGTATGTTTGTTCGTCGCAAATGCTCAAATGGCATAATAGATTGGCATGAAATTGTGTAAATTAGTTCTATTTTATTGAATCAAGTTTATTATTGTCATCATCATCATCATCATCAGCAGCCTATTCTAGTCCACTGCTGGACATAGGCCTCTCCCAGGGCGCGCCATTGAGCCCGATCTTCGGCTCTTCTCATCCAGTCGCTGCCAGTCACCTTGCGCAGATCGTCGCTCCATCTAGCAGGGACGCCCGTCCCACACTACGTTTCCCCAACGCGGTCTCCACTTCAGAACTCGTCTACCCCAGCGGTTGTCGATTCTGCGACAGACGTGACCGGCCCACTGCCACTTCAGCTCGCTAATCTTATGAGCTATGTCGATAACTTTTGTTCTATGCCGGATCTCCTCATTTCGGATTCGATCCAGCAGAGATACTCCGAGCACAGCTCTTTCCATAGCACGCTGAGCGTTATTATTGTACATTTTTTTAATCTATTTTGGTACTCTTCCTTTTATAGTTGTATTGTATTACATACATAATTTTAAGTTGTAATTGAACCAAACTAAAGCTATTCTATAGAATATAGAAAAGGACACAATTTTTGAAAAATAACAACGGTTTACAATAAACCTGACACTGAAGCCCTAAAAGAAGTGACTCAGCAAGTAAATAGATAAATCATTTAGGGAACTACTTGATGGCAACTGTAATAAATATAGATATAAAGGTGATTGATCACACAGCATCTAAACATTCGAAGTCTGTTGATGATCTGCTATCACTGGAGCAATATTTTAAAGATTTTTTTTATCGCTTCTCTAGAAGATTTTATAAAATTCCTATGCCATCGATTAAGAGATATTCTTGAAAGTACGTCAAGTGAATCAGATTGACAGCCAAGGGAATACAGTCGAAGAACTTACTGAACTAGACCCCGTTTGATATGAGTCTGAGTCATATCATAGCAATAAGCTGAGTTGAGGCCCTTTTCACAACAACAGCAAACCATCAGACATGATTTAGATATGTTTACCTTTTGACTACATATATATTTTATTATAATTGTTTCGGTCATTGCTGTGTGTGAAATAAACATATTACTTACTTACTTTCTCTATATCACCAACTTATATATATATCAAATAATTTCGTAATGTTGCAACAATTCTACCTTCAGGTGATCAAACGGGGTCTTTTGAGTCTTCGATGAGCACTGCAAAGTTTTTACAATTAATTATTGACACATAACACTTGTGTACAATTAATTTACATATCTGTCATCGTATCTGATTGTGTTGCTATCTTTCTTTGATACGAGTACGTGAAATTGAGTAATCGAGTGGATTGATGGAAGGATGGATTTCATGCTCTACTAATTTTTAATTAGATCCAATCTTTTCACTTTCTATAAAGGTACGACTATTTCTTATTTACCATCCGATTCGTAATCACAATGTTTTTGTCACTCACAATATTAATTCAAGAAATACCAATAACACTTTATATAACAACTCAAACTATAAATACACGAAATGAAGCAAAACATAACCAAGTATTTATTGTAATAAAGATTACATCTTTTGCCTCGACCAATGTTCTTTTATATTGCCCATCAATTAGACCGTACGTAAATCCTCGCTTTAAAAATTTAATATCACCAGTTTCTTCCCATTCGGCGCTTTACTAATGAGTGTTAATGAATACCTAGTTCTAAAACACCGATATTATATATGTAAACTATCAAGCCAGATGTTGGTCATTCCGATGATCTCCAATGATATAATTGGCCATAATTAGCTTTTGAGACGTTTCACTACACTAAGACCCTATAAAATTAAGATTCCATGAATATTTATACAGGAACCTTGAGTTTTGAAATCGTCGTAATATGTTAAAATATTGTCGTTTGTGTAATTTGTAATGGCAATTCAATTGGTAATTGAATTACTTTGAGAAATTCTCTTACACAAGGGTCTCATCATCTTATCTCGTCTATACAGTCTTTTTAAATTGATAGTTTTAACGCTTTGTGCATCTACTATTACTTCCTAAATGTTTCGAATATCAATTTCAGGGACTTCAACTTTCTCTATTTTCACCTTCACCTGTCTGATTTGTTGGTCTCTTCCTGCTTGAATTCTTTGTATCTTCCTCAATTCCAATCAATCAACATACATGAATTAGCATGTGCATTTGCATCATCGAAGTAGTTCCGTGTTGACGCGTCAGTCTTCCGGTTGATTACTGTTTGACCAGCGTTTGGTGATACATGGGTATTTGAATCGTTTCCTCGTTCAGAGCTCCACCAAACCTGGTGATCTCTTGACGTGGACAAGGCCTATTTGATTCGTGTATGCCGACAACCAGCCGTCTTCACACGTCGGTGGCGTGGTTTTCGATTCGCAACGGTAGTAATGTCTCAATTATAAGAACTGTTTTTGAGACTTTTGATGGTGTTTTGCGAACACGTGGTTTTACGAGTCAGCTTCTTCTAACAATGATTGCTAAAATTGGATATGGTTACTGTACCGGATCGGAACCGAAACAATCATTCTTAGACCTTAGAACATTCTTATGTTCTCGCCTACCTAATCTGGATTATAAGGCAATAGCTGCTTCATGGTCTGGGAGACTTAAGGCATCAGCGTCTTTGCTTAGCCCTTTGATAAATCGGATCGTCCCTTGTGATCCCGCTAATTAACCAATTGGTGTTTTTTCTTGAACCGACGTATCTCCCGGACGAACCAGGCGCCGATGTATCCTCTTGGCAGTCACGTTGGGTTCATGACATGTGCTTGCACCGAGAGGCTCGCCTGGTCTCGTCTCCGCGAGCTCGCGGCGTGGGTGCCTGCGCCGGCGCGGCGGGCGACCCGTCGGGCGGGCGCCGTGGCTGGCGCCATCCGACATGTTATATATAATTCGGCCGCGCTATTTCGAGCGATTCACACGCGCACGCGCGCTGTGCTCCGTGCGTATAACGTTTTTTGAATTTTAGAACTACCGGCTACTCTACTACAATGCCTGAAGACGCTTTGAAATCGCGCGACGGCTCTCATGTTCAAGGTCCTTGATAGCTAGGAATTATGTTCACCCCTAGGTATGTGCCTTGACTATAATGTAACTGTTACGTAGTAAGGTATTTGACCTACTTTATAGTCGGCAGCTAGTAGATACTTCCGATTGAGTTTGCAAGAGTTGTTTAGTTAAGTTACGGATTCTTTATTTCCTATAACTAGCTGGCCTTCTAGCTCCTCAAGGACTTTACTGATCGGACCACTAATTTAAATGTCTTTCAAAGATGTTTTTACTCTGTATTATGGTCTCTAAAAGATGTTTAAATGTCTTTTTAACTGGTTTATTTGTTCGTCTGTCTCACTTTATATTCAGCTACTTTATGAACAAATCCTTGGGCATCATGATCTTCGAACATTGTACAGCGTTCGTTTGAGACAATACAGTCGTGACGCCCATCTCTTCAGCTCCCAGCCAAATTTATGGAGTATTAAACGGAATTTATCGTTTGTTTATTGTTTTGAATTTCTGTTTGTATTTTCTTTATTTATATTGGACTTTGTGCAGGGCAATACATTTTATTTCTTTCTTTCTTTTCAACTACCATAATTATGGACTACATTTTCTTTCTATGCTGTTAATTTTTTTTATTTATTTTTATTCTGGGGGTCTATATTGAATTATTTCTTTGCAACAATCACGAATTTGTCTCTTTTCTTAATTGCTTCCAAGGTCTGCTTTTGTTGTTTTTCAAACCTAACTACATATTTATGTAGATTTTAATTAGATTCTTCATCTATGAGACTTGATCGGAAATAGTACTTATTTGTTCTTAAGGTCGCTTTCCGAGCCAAACAACAAAGATAATATTTAACATACGAGTACCAAATGAATCATTGCGCATATTTGCCACTTAAGTTTTAATGTTATGCGATTCGTCGGCAACTCGACAGGCGCCTGCGCCGCCGTTTCGCACATCTATAGCATACGTTTAGCTACTATCTACTATTATACTACCCAATAATGTGGGACGGAACTGGGAAAACTCTATGCGTCTCTGTTTATCTTTTGAGAAAGTATAATTATATATGTTTGTTAAAAGGTTCAATTACAAATTTTACTATCCAATTGATTTACCTCTAGCATCTAGCAACCTCTATCCTTACTCAACGGTTTGAGGTAAATACGAGGAACATAAACTCTTCTACGTTATAATTGCCTACTTCAAGTTGTATAAGTTAAGGAGTTAGTAACTTTAGAGTTTATATCTAATGGTGTTTGCAAAACAGTCCATTCGTTTCCGTCGATACAGCAATTAATGCGGCAACCAGCCTGACCGGTTACACGGTAATCGAAGGACAAACTGACAGACATACGGTATTTATTGCTATAGATTGAATGCTGAGATTAATTACACATGCCGGGCCTCCAATGCCCCATACTTCTCGACAGATTCAGAGAGCTTCCCATCCCCCCGCGGTTATAAACATTTTGAAACCCCTGGGGGCAATCACAGCTGATGCCAAGAGCTCTTCGAATTCTGGCCGCATAGCACTAACCTACTAGTACTTATCAATCTCATCAGCTGGCATTCCAATGCACGCCTATACAATTTAAAACCCTATACTATATTTATATAAAACACATACTTCATTGACGGATACATTCAACATAATTGAAACACGATATAGTACACAGGTGCACTCACATTTGAACCTTCGCTGTAAAGTTTTAAGATAAATTTCAGCTCGGCGTTTCGGCAAGTTTAATTTGAAAACCAAACAGCTAATGATTTGCAATTAAATCCGTTTCGACTCTGTACTTTATTGCGGTCGTGTTACGGTTGGATTTTCTGGAACATTGAAGGGTGATTATGACATAATGAAGTCGAGAGAAATTTCAGTCACGCCACAGTACTCGTATTCGTATCGTATATGGACGACATGCTCATTGGAAGAAGATATTAAATCGCACTTAATGAGGAGTTTAATATCGATTTTATGTCGTCGAATTTATAGTTTGTTTTCGTTTGTTGACTTGTGAAGTTTGTTGTGGACACACAGAAGGACGCGTAGTCAGCAACTGATATTATTTATATCTGCTAGTTGCTTCGCTAGGTGTTTAGGGTCATTTACTTTCGCATTGCAGTCTTTTTTCAGAAGGGAATGTTAGAATGTTAGAATCTTGTTGCGCAGTGACTCACGCATTCCTTTGAGTTTTAATTGTGTTGGAAACATGTTGGAAAGCCTGTAATGTCATTACTTTAATACCTATATTTGAAATGTAATGTTTATCGTCAATTTGTTTGCTCGAAGCTGCATTTCTGTTAAAGGTATTTTGATGTTAAAATAACTGAAGAATTCGCCATCAGCTTTAACGAAACCAAAGATGATCTTTTCTATGTTTATAAATAAGTATTTAATTTGATGAGGAATAATACTGAAACGTAATCCTGTGCTAAAAAGTACAGTGAGTGACATTTCTGACAATATTTTGCAGACTATAATTTGGTGGGGAACAAAAGACAAAACAGAAAATGCCTAAACTGACATCTACTAAATATAAAAATGAGGAACAACGCCATAAAAATCCAATATAAGTATCAGTTTGATTTACGCTGCATTTCCTAAAAGCGTTAAATCCATTCGGTATGCAGGTGCGCGCGCAGCACACGGCGATTGTTTTGACATTTGTTGCGCAAACCGCTGACACTTTCTGGGAACGATCGAGCATACAGACATAAAATCTTATTGAAATGTAGGTACTTTACGACGCCTAGCGCCACCGAGTTTTATGCCAACTCTAAAATGATGTATAATATAAACGTTTTCATGTCAAATTGAATGTGCTGCATAAACGCCTGAGTCATGTTGATTTGTCTGTTTATCGTCAAGTTTACAGTCGTTGAATAATCTTGACGTGTCTGTAACTCTGTATTAGGACTAGGCGGACATTAAATTATTTTCGGAATGTATCCTGCGATTTGTATTCATCGACATCGCTCACCAAAAAACACGTCTGACCTACCTGGCGCCGAATTGCAAATGACAATTGCACAATTTAAATTCGGAATTCGAAAATACTAATGGCGATCGAAATTCGAAATGGCCAATAGCGCGTGCTGGTCCCGTAAAACCGAATGCGTTCTAAATTCAAATGGCTTTATTTGGCGACAATTATCTTTAGAAAAACATTTGGCTGGGTAGATACTAATTCTAACAGGATACAACTAACGTCACTTGCATGTGTTGCATGTTTTTCTACCAGGTTTTTTTCTATTTAATAGCTTTATTCTAAGTCGTTTTCCCATAGTTGTCTAGACCGAAAAAATTGGTCAATTTATCCCGTCTAGACAACTATACGAAAAGGACTCGCAATAAAGATATCCCAATATGTCTAAAATATCACTTATTAGCAATGTTTTACTAGTGTGTCACTAGATGTTTCCTGTTAAAATACGCACCAACCCTTAAAGGCATTTTATGGGTCTATTAAAATGACATTAAATTACCTGAACCTTGTAAAAAATAAAGATCACAAAGCAGACGCCACTAATTCCTGTCGGCATAATAATTTCGAGTCGGCAACTTATAAATCGAAAAATATTATTCAAAATAGTCCTAAATTACATACTTGATACCAGTTTTATACCAATGACAGTCCTATTAGGAATTCTGAAACAGCTCGTAAAATTGTCGTTATTCGAGTTCAAAATATAGGTTACGTGTAAATATAACCTACCTACCTGAGGATCAAGGTTCGGTTCCCGGGTACCCATAATTGCGGTCGGGCGGTTACCTGGCCGGTCGTGTTTGTTTTTGGGCAGTTTTATTTTGTTTTTGGCGAGTTTTGTTTTGTTTTTGAAACCGAAGGAATGGGTAACGCGGTTGGCGATTCGTTTTGGTATATTGAAAAACTTGTGTATCAACTCTTTCTGTTGTTTGTTCGTTTTCCTATATCAACGATATTGTATATGGAGCTGTTTTATTTTAAGGGGGGCTATGGCATGTATGTGCTGGTTATAAGTACCACTTCAAACCAAGAATTAGCCTTCTAACTAACTCATATGTAAATCCATACAAAAAACCGATATCGCTTTACGTTGACGCTTTGAATAGGAATATCGTTTTCGATTTGAAAAGTAATAAACTAGAGATCCTGTCCTGAAATAATACTTCCATCTAATTAAAAAGTCTACATTTTTCCAATCTTCTGATCTCTGATCTTCTGATCTGAGATCTTGCTCATTGTGTGCCATAATGTTATAATATTCTGAATCCGGTAGGTAGATCGAATTCCAGAATATTATAATTATCGGAACCACTTTCAGCCCTATTACCATTGCACCACCACCATTTTACCAACAGCTGTCTACAGAATGTTGTTTGACATATTTCTCTTGTTGTTACAGAAACCCCTCCACCACCATACAGCCGGTACACCATGAATGACGCCAAACCTAAAGGTGAGAATCTCACATAACATTGTTTCAGAGAAACGTAAGGAAAATTGAATGGGGAAAGTAACGGAAAACCATCTTTAAATCTGCCAAGAGTCGTTAATTCAAGTAAGTGGTTAATTCCAAAGAATGATCACGACATCATCATCACCAAGGATACAACTGTGAATGGATTATTAGATCTTGAAGAGTGTTGTGCTAGCGCCATCTTCATTCTTCCTAGGTTGAAGTAGCATCCATAGACTGCGTCCCGTGTTCCAACTGAACCGACCAAAATTTGGCGGTCTGTCAGTATTATGTTGCGTGTTTTTAGCAATTTTGTCTTTATCACATATCTAAATATATTTTATTGCAAATAAGAACTTGCAGAACATTTTAGCAACGTTATTTTTTTAAAAGTAATGTTTTTTTTTTTTTTCAAATCATTTGCGATCGGTAATTGACAGTTCGCGATTGCCTGCTATTGGTCCATTTCTCCGGATATCATCTAATTGAGCCAGCTGCGAGATGGCAATATTGACACTCATACATTGAAACGAGATAGAGCAGTAGAGCTATATTTGACAGGAGCTGTATCAGTTTAAAGTAAAGTAAAGTAAAATACACTTTATTGCACAAATATAAAACAACAAACATGAGATAGAAAAGGAAATAGTGAAGTACAATTTAGGCGGCCTTATCGCTAAGAGCGACCTCTTCCAGGCAATCATGGGGCAGAGGAAATGATATCGAGAAAGAGGTAATATACACCATTTACAAGAAACAATCAGCAGCACGTCTTTTAAATATTGGTTCATACAGTTTTTAGTAAAATAACTACCTACGTAGATCAAATCGTGCAGAACCACAGAAACATCGACGCCAGGCATCTGATCATCTATCTTATACCTACTTAATAGCTAAACTTATTACAAAGGGTTTCTTTAATACGTATTTTCTACTCTAGTCCTAAATACCCGCGTCTATAATAAATTAATCTACTTACTTTCAATAAAACAATTGTTTCTAACGAGACCAGATAAATAATCATTGTTTGTTACTGAATCGAAAGCCAATGATCTATAACGATCTATAGATCGTAGATCTCTGGCGGCGGCGGGATCGACGAGTCGTTTTCCAAAAGGCGGGAGATAGAGGAATCCGACCGCTGAGCGGCGCCCGCACTGTTTCCTGGAAGTCAGGGATTGCTAGAGAGGTTCCTGTATCGATTTAGCATATCGATGATCTCATTAGTTAGAAGTCGTGTTTTAAAACCAAACAGGATCCGAAGATCTGTCCCCTACGTCGATAATAGATCATCTTGTATTACCCTCCTAAGAAATATCAGCAATTATTTTCTACTGATGTTCTTAACAAAAAAATAAGCGAATTTGTAAAAGTTGAACATTCGAAGGAGCCCACTAAACTTGCGAATGTTGTATATACATTTTTGAAGAAAAATAAATTAAATATCATTGGCCTAAAGTGGACAAAATGTCCACTTGGAGCCATCAATGGATCCAACCACGGGATCCAATCGGACATAGCGTAAATTTTAAATTTAAAAATCTTCCCACTTACTGTTATTGAAATCCAATTACTTAATCCTGTTCATCATCAGTTCCTCAAGATTGCAGAAGTCTAAAAAGTCCCTTGGTCCTGAAAAACTGAATTCAAACTTGATCTAACTAGAATAGTTAAACTATAATTAAGTTCCTGAGATCCGATCTTCCCATTTTTCCTGAATTATCAAAATTGATTGAATTCCTATTATTTTTACACATCTTACCTCTGTCTTCATTTCCTCTGCCCGAAAGCAGCCTGGAAAAGATCGCTCTTAGCGACAAAGCTGCCTGAATCGTACCATGCTATTTACCATTATGTAATTCCACAATTGTTTCTATGCAATGATGTGTATTTTACTTTAAATAATAGCAGAAATAGAATTAGTTGGAAAATCGTATGTTTACGTAGTGTTAGTTCACAAACAGATAAATTCAGTTCAGCGATAACTATGTTTTCGCCCGCAAATACTGTTATCTGTTAATTATATAGTATAGCGCCGGAGAGCGGCCGATCCTAGGCCGAGGATCGTCGCACGCGCAACCTCGAGGCATATCGCTCATATCATACCTAAATATAAATACGTACCTAATACACTCGGGTCTTACAAGACACCAGAATTTTTAGATTTAAACGTAATTCGAAAGGGAAATTCGATGTTGACTTTACTTCGGGGAAAGAGACATGATCATGGATCGAAAACTTATTAGGATTTCTTCTTAATGTCATCATAATCATCTTGATTATTTGTCTTGAATTTGAATTTCCTCTAATATACGTTCAAGCCACTTGTTTATCGAGGGTATATTAAACTCTGAATAAAAGTTTACTCTTATATTTTGTACCTCCATAAGTCAGAGACTATGCACAAATGACACTCTAGACTTTGAAAAGTTTCTGCAGTCTGCTCTTTAGGTAAAACATCTCCCGAAACCCTTTGCACGACAAGTCTACTATCAAAAGTATTAACAATGTATGACGGGTCACCGTTGTTTGTTTACACCTCTATTATCTATTTTGCATATTGCAACTTCGATATTTTCCAATCACTAAAGCTAAGATATTGGGTTAAAACGAGATAATTAATAAAACATAGTTGCATTAATCGACTCGCGCGCAGCTCTATCGCGGAGCTGGTTGGTCCACGGCGCAGGCGCACGCATTCCAGTGCCGGTCGCCATCTTTAAACTACATTATTAATGCTTACGGCGGCTCGGCAAACAGACTCCACTTTTTTTCTCCCTTCCTCGCTGGCATCACACTGGGCACGATATATTTGTTTTTAATAAAGACCCTTGCTTCAAACTTGCATTATCCCAGGGTATTGACATGGATGTGTGACGTCACGAGATTGGTACGCGCTTGTCAGCTTCTAAATCTCGTGTCATCTGGAGAATCTTGGCCGGTGATTGATTGACAGATCAAAGTCTAAATTCCATTTACGATTGTTTTGTTATTAAAACAGTTTCTTCCGGTAAGTTGTCGAGTTACATCGCAAATTCTGAAATAGTTTCAGCTGCGGAAAGTACTGCAACAAAAATATTTCTTTGTAGAAGTCGTAATCAAAATTCGCCAGTCTCTGAAATATTGAATGGGACACTTAGATTTGGTAAAACAAACATGATGTCTTGTTCCCATGCAATTTTTACGAGGTGTCCTTTTAAAACGTCATAGGAAATCCCGTTTGAAATCAATGCTTGCACGGCGGGGGTGCGAACTTACTTTATTGCCATGGGATTCCCTTGCAGCGTTCATCATAGGGTTTCCCGGGACTCCTGGTCTAGACGGATACCTCCCCTTTTTTCAAATCGTTTGGCGCCTGTCTGCGCTTTCGTGATGTACTTTACCAAGACTTTACTCTTGTCGTTCACTTAAAGTTTCCGATATGTGAGCACTATCATCGTCAATTTAGGCTTTTAACCTCGACAGGAAATCATCCATCTAGACTTTTAATGCCACTATGTAGGTATCTCGTCCCTAATTGCACCAAGATAAACGTGGATGGACCTGAATGGACGGATACAGGATTTGGGCCTTCCTTTTTTTCGATACGGTTGACATTGACATTCCGATTTGGTCCATTATGGCCGTTCTCACGTGCTTCCCCGAACCCATTCATTCCATTTGCACCTCCACCAATCTTTGTTTTCGTATATTTAACAGCTGTGTTATTGAAAATTGGGTTTTATGTGGTCGTGTTAAGGTCACGGGAAGGGTTTGTCGGGTTTTATTTGCGATGGTGAGTGCTTTGGGTCCCTTCTCTCCGCTATTGGCTCGAGTGTGATAGCGGCGGCTCCATTAACGTTATCGTCACGTTATCGTGGCGCCGGCGCCGCGTGGCTGACACAAATATAACTGGCCAGTGTTTCCCTTTGTCCGCTCTTGTTGGGTGTACGGTTCCCTTTTATGAATCTACTGTATTGTTGGAAATTACACTTCCTTTTCGGATTTACAAATCCTACACATTGTCATCATTGGAATTTAATTTATTATCAGTAATCGACATGGCGTCCATGTATACCGAATACATACCTATATTTATTTATTTACCTCCATTTTGTAGTTCTTTTAAATAAAATGTACCTGGTTTCATTTTCCAAGCATTTAACCAAAGATCGAATTTTATTTGCTAGAAATCAAACGTTATTGTTTTCGGATATCCTACCTAAACGCCTTCAATCAAAAGTATATAAAATCATTTGAAGTTTTGGTCCACAAAAGGCAGTGGCATGTTTATAGAGCAGAGGTGTGCCCTCAATTCCATACGTCATCGTCTGATTTACGATGGTTTTATGTAAGTAGACGATTTTATTGTTGTTCCGTATCTATTTGGGTGACTAATGCGCCTGGTTTCGTGTTAAGTGCTATACTTAAAAGTTTTCAAGCTGTTTGTTCAGGGTCAGTGTTTATGGTTCCATTGCTTTTGAAAAATCCATAATGGCTTGGGTAGTAAACTAGTAGGTATACGCCTTGATTTGGTAATCTAATCATTATGAAACACATATCTACCTAATATTCTGCCACGCTATTTTAACGTCACTTCTCTGTCTGTTTGTTTGTCAGTTTATTTGTCTGGATCAAATCTTGTAATCACATTTTCACCTACTCTCAGAAGTTCATTTATAGCCCCGGTGACATATATTATTTTAGTTTCTATAGTTCCGACAGGTGTTTCTCACCTAAGTCCTAAGTAGTGTAAAGCCGTAAATTCTCAGTTTCCATTACACGCTCCTAATGTGAAGCATTTCAGGAATCTGTGTTGTTCTTCATGGTTGTTTAGCGTCGCCACAACTCGCCTCTCGGCTTGTTGTGTTATTCCTGTCCTGCGACTTAGTTTATTTGTTCAGAACAATTCCGAATCTGTGTGTCGGTGTGATTGTAAACAAGATGCGCATAAACGACAGTATGTGTGTCAGCCTCGGCCGTTTACACCGTCAGGCATCCGAGGCATTCCCATTACTGTTGGCGGTTACTTACGACCAGATCACGACTGGATTGATTGCGGTTTTGGCTTCGTAATTTTGCTGCAAATGTCATTATTACGACCTTTATATACCTACTTATTAACTAGCACATCTAATCCTATCTACATAGGTATTTCTTCCATTATTGTTCTTTTGTTACTAAAAGATAAATCAATTATTGTGTTTAAATGTGATATGGATCTTGGGAGTTGCATTTGATCATTGTTTGTAAAGTCTATTAGTTTCACATTTTACTGTATTCCGTCTACTGTGATATCTAAACCATTTACTCATCTATTCTCTTCTTTCTTTCATTCTTCATTTCTTTATAACCCTACTCTGTCACTGCGCTGTTCACCATTATCATCACTTAAGATCTCGGTCCACTGCTGGACATGTCATGATGCAATGTCCGTAGGTTGTAAATGGCCCTCGGGCGGTGTCATTGAGCTTTCAACTATTTGGCCTCTGTTAGTGCGCCTGCGTCGACTCTCCCAGCTTTGACGGTGTACTACGCGTTTTTAGCTTTTCCAATGAGTGTGTGCTTAGAAGTGGCACACAAAATACGGATAGAGGGCAGAATAAAGTGCCCAATGTACTTCATTTCTGAACATTACATTAAATTGACAATATCAATAAAATATCGCACAAATTCGACAAAATATATAGGAACGTTTGCTACGTTCGCATAAAAACCGCTTCATAAGGATTGTGCATGGGAGTTGCATTTGTTCTTCTGGTGGCATTATGGATACATTGAGCATTCTTGCATTGCTGTGTTTGGTTTGAAGGGTAAGAGAGCCAGCTTAATTAACGACATATAAGGTGACGAACTCTAAGTCCTCAAGCTTAGCAGCGTATCCAAAATCATCTAATAACATGATGAGCTGAGTATGGGCGACGGTGACCACTTACAATCAGGTGGCCCGTTTGCTCATCTGATCTCCTTATACTTTTCTTCTTTGGCTCTGCCACATCTTATTCTTTAGGATCGGTTCTGCTCTTTATTTGGCGCCAGGACTGTTTGTCCTGGGTTGTCACATTATCCAGATGAACTCGTTCTAAGTCTTTAGACACCATGGATCACCAGGGTTGCCTGTGGGCAGCCTCTACCCCTCTTGTTGTCTTCTCTCCTTATATACAATACAAAAAAATCTCCATTTCATCATCATCAATCATCATCATCAGCCTATTAATGTCCCCACTGTTGGGGTATAGGCCTCCCCTTGTACAAGGTGGTACGGGCCATGATCCACCCCGAGCGGGCTCAGTGCTGATTGGTGGATTTCACACGTTTTCGAAAACTTTTGAGTTGCTCAGACATGCATTTTTCCTCACGATGTTTTCCTTCATCGTTAGAGCAGTCGGTAAATGTACGTAAGTCTTCGAAAAAATCGGAAAAACTCATTGGTACATGACATTGCATGGTTTCGAACTCGGACCTCCCGCATGGGAGTCCGGCGTCCTAGCCACTAGGCCACCGACGCCTTTCTCCACTTAGACCTACGTAATCTTTCTCGATTTACTAAACAAACATTCTTACACCACCGCTACACTAATGCCAATGTTATTCTAATCATAATCCTAGCTCTCCACGTGTAGGCGAGCTTACTTACCTCGTGTGTTTATGTAGGTACTACAGTTTACATAGAAAGTGCTATTAGTAACAATATTATTGTAACAGTTCCAGCTGTTTCTGGTTCATACATCAAACAAGTGTTCCAAACGTGTGGTATTATTGTTTCAAAATTTAGAAGCGCACATACGAATACAATGTGCAAATTAACAATTTAGGTGGTAGGTTATATTTAACATTGTAAAGTGTTTCCTCTTCTTCTTTAGGCTTTATACATCCACTCAAAATCAAAAAATCAAAATCAAAATGTTTTTTATTGTAAGTACTTTATAGTACATTTTTACAACGTCATTCTTTTTTACTCTACCACCGCTTCGTAAGGTGCTGTAGCTGAAAGGAAAGAAGCGGCGCAAGAAACTTTCAGCAGCACATATTTTGAAATAAATATATCTTACAATAATAATGTACACAATGTGTAGAGTCTGGAGCTGAATTTAGGACCAAGTCTCTTTATCATTTAAGTAGTCATTTATTATATAATAACCCTTTTTACATAAGGCCCCGTCTTATATGGGTCTTAATTTTTTTCTCTGTCATATTTATTATTACAGTATCAAGTATCTTATTATAAAATCATACACTGCTAGATATAGCCCTCTCCTATATACATCTCCATTTCTCCACTCCACACTCCACGATCATGGTCCAACATAATACTAGCGCTGTAGGCATTATTGTCTGCAACAGTAAGCTGAGTTGAGGCCCTTTTCACAACAACAGCAGACCATCAGACATGATTTCAATATGTTTACCTTTGACTACATAATTATTACTGTTTCGGTCATTGCTGTGTGTGAAATAAACATATTACTTACTAACAAACTTAGCCCGATTTGCAGTGCTTCTGAGCCAAGTCTCTCCAGCTCTAGTCCTGATGTCGTCTGACCCCCTCGCTGCCGGACGTCCACGTTAAAGCGTTCATGGTTTTTTTTCATTGTATAAGGAGAGCTGACGAGTGGTCGCCATCGCCCAAAGACATATCACTTAACTACATATAATGTTAATAAACGGTTTTCAATTCGTTGCTAACTTTGAGTTGTTAGATGGATTGTATCATGTGCTGGTAACTACTCTGGCTCTCTTGCCCTTCAAACCGAAACACAGCAAAGTAAGCTGCTGATTTGGAGCAGAAATAGGTAAAAGGTTGGCACCACACCAGACTGACTCTTCACTATTGTTAAGTTTTTATTAAATCTCGTAAAGAATATGCTGTAATGGTATAAGTATTTGAATATCTGTGACTTTCTCACGGGTATACATATCGATATCGAAAGACTTTAAAAAAATAAATCACGCTCAATTGAATACTTTCAGGTTCATAACGTCCAAAGAATAAAAATGTTCAAGGTATCAGAATGTTCAAGGTATCAAAATGTTCAAGGTATCAAAATGTT
This sequence comes from Hofmannophila pseudospretella, assembly GCA_947369225.1. NCBI lineage: Eukaryota > Metazoa > Arthropoda > Insecta > Lepidoptera > Oecophoridae > Hofmannophila > Hofmannophila pseudospretella. Next base: position 678,976 of record OX376321.1, on the reverse strand, counting down.
CAGAGTATCAAAATGTTCAAGGTATCAACATGTCCAACTTTAATACGAGTATGTTGCTAGCCTTTAGGTTTTAAACTCTAACTGAACCTAGATTCTCTTATAGGATATCGACTATCCCATGAGATTTATGGTTTTATACTAGTGTGGTCCTCGTGTCGACCTTATAAATAGCCATACTTATATGTATATATGTATGTTTTTAACCTTGATTTGATAGTTAATATGCTAATAACTGTCTGTTTTGTACGCATACTAATATTATAGAAACTTGTACATGTATGTTTATTGTTTTACAATATGTTTATTAAAATAATCTAGTCTCTTGCCTGTGTCATGTCAAATGTCAGTTAGTTTGTCTGTTTGTCGTAATTAATTTGATAATGTATTTGTCTGACAGCTTCCAGGCATAGTTTGAAGTACCTACAACGGTTTCAGGTTCAATTTCTAGCATTGTACCCGAAAGGTTGTCGAGCGCAATTTTTTTCTGTCATCGATCGATAAATCGACCAATGGGAAGATCGATCGACGTCGTTCGGGTGGGTGTGGTAACACCCTTAGTGCTGGACTATACGCGTCCGGTTTCGGCGCGGGTTCAGTCAGCCAGTCAACAAGCGTTCCGCCCTCCCCCCACTTGACGTCAGCGTTTCGTGATTGGCTGCAGCGAACCGGAGCCGCGCTGTAACCGGTAGTCCCAGCCTTAGACGGTTTTCAATGTGCAACTAACCTTGAGGACCTAGAGTGCCTCATGTGCTGGTAATTACACAGCAACGCTATAGCCAGATTATCATGCAACCAAAGCTTCCTCCTAATTCACTCGTATCCTCATCGTAGGCCGTCTATTTCCTGCCCTGTCATAAATCTAGGCACACCTATAGCCCAGCCAAACTCATTACCATTATACACATATACGTACATATTGTCTGTCTGCGTATCCGCAGGTGTCCACACTGTGATGTCATGCGGAAACTGGACAGACCGGTCCTCGATATGTCGAGCGAATTAATACTGATTAAGATTTTTCGGATTTTTAGAAGCGTCGGTGGCGTCGTGGCTAGGACGTCGGACTCCCGTGCGGGAGGTCCGAGTTCTAAACCAAGCAATGCCATGTACCAATGAGTTTTTCGGTTTTTTCGAAGGACTTACGTACATTTGCCGACTGCTCTGACGGTGAAGGAAAACATCGTGAGGAAACCTGCACACTGAGATGATCAGTGTGTGAAATGGGGAAGGCAATGGCAAACCATCCCATTAAATCTGCCACGAGAGTTATTCTATGTGATTAATTTCTTAGAATGATCACGACCCTCGGCAATGAGGAATACGATTTTGAAGAAGAAGATTTTTCGGTTCTTTTTTGCCTTATTTGGGTGAAGTTTTCTCTAGAAATGTTTATTATTATATTAGCTAGCTATCTAGGTTCGTGATTATTCTATGGAAATAACACCATTACTTATTCTATGGAAATAACTCTAGACTACTCTAGAGTATAGCATTATGCTGAGCTGAAGCCTGTTTGGTGCTGCAGCATGTACGCCGTCCATTATTAATTTACTTGTTTAAGTATATATTGTATAATATATCAAATATTACCATTAATGGAATTGCATGTGTGCTGCAGTTAACAAATGAACGTTTTACTATTTCTACTTCCTTGGCAGATTTAATTTCACACACTGATTATCTTAGTGTGCAGGTTTCCTCGCGATATTTTCCTTCACCGTTAGATCAGCCGGTAACAGTCTTTCGAAAAACCGAATAACTCATTGAACATAACTATACCCAAAGATTTTGAAATAGGGTGACTCATTGCATGCTTTCGAACCCGGACCACCGGCATAGGAGTTCGGCGTCCTAGCTACTACGCCATAGAAGTTCTTAACTTACCCGCATTTTTCCGTTGTCTCATGTGGGGATATAGTCCAAGTTTTCTATCAAAGCCTCAACAACGTGTATTCCTTGTTCCAGAACATGGCGAAAGCACAGAAGACGCGCGGAGGACCGACCACGAGCGGCTACCATCCGGGTCCCTGGCCACCGACGGTGAAGGTAAGGTCTACATATATCATACTTACACACTTCTGAACTAAACAATCCTATCATATAAAGTGCCAATGAAGAGGTCTAGGGCGAGCTACCCTCATAATATGAAAGACGCGATCCCCTGCAAGCGATTTTGCCTACCGACCTCCAAACTTCATTTTGGAAATGGTACCCGATGATGATGGTGATGATGATGAGCGGATTGGCAAGCTTTTTTTAAAACTTTAACGCCGACTTTCGAAGTGAGATGAAACGACCCCGCCAGCTTTCAATTCATTATTCCAATAAAGTTCATAAACCTGTTTCTTTGTACGGAGTCTTCACTCCAATCTGCCTAGTTCAAGTGGTTGTCGGTTCTGCTACTGATTGGCTAGCCTATTGCTACTTTTGATACCCATAGGGGTTGAATCCAAAGGCAGCCCCGTCCACCAAAACAAAGAATAAAATTCCTTTTTCACTTCTCCCAGCGCAAACAAAACAATGCATTGGTAGATTTTTCCCAAGCTCCTGTTTGTTGAATCTACTTTAAATCCTTCAGAAACCTTGAACGGTGCTAACATAGGTCAACGACCCGCCAACTAACCCAGTAGGTATGCGAACGCACCACGGGCTTACATTTGGTTTAGATAGTGGATTTCATTGGAAAATGATATCATGCGTTAGTGGGAATTTTTTTGAAGATAAGCTGGCTCGTTGGCTTTGAAACCACTTGATTCTGACTAAGAGGTCTTTTCATGCTAGGCAAAACGTTAGAAAGCCAGGCAATTTCTATTTTATACATCACACAAATAGGGGGTAGAGAGAGGAACCACCTTTATCACAGGTAGTTTCCACTTAAAATATGGTGGACAAACATAATAGGTGGCGAACCTACCTCCGCCGTCTTCTAGGTGTAAAATAGTATCCACTAAGATCCTTAATCACCTCATCTATGCTTCTAGGCTTCTAGTTTAAAATCAGTTATTTGATATTGAACATTTAGCGTATAGCGTAGATTGTAGAGTGGGCTTTATATATTTTTTAAATTACTTACAGATTTTAATTTTAATAATTAGGTGTTCTAAATACGTGTGCAAATCACATTCTTTGCTCGATGTGCACTCGACTTACCTACGATTCATATGAAACTGTGCAACATCCGACGGTACCATAACGTTTTTATTTCAAAATACAAAACTCTCTTTATTATAATTGATGCTTACTTGACGGGTGATGGTGACAAGACAAGTGAAGCTGTCACCACCAGATGAAAGCGGCACCTTGCTACAAGCGTGGCGACCGTCTGGTGGCCTTGGCGATCGATCGCGTAGCGCCGCCGAGGCGCCGGCCCCACACCACTACCACCATATTATACCACACCGTCGGATTGTGGGGTCACCACGCTAGTCTGATGGTGAAATCCAATCGAACTTTAGTGGGAGAATGTCTGGGTTTGGACGGGTATATGATATGACATGTTTTATGGGTCCTTCTAAAAGGATTGTGTCGGTTATATGGTGTCATATCGTTTAGTTCGAGAGTGATGGCGCAGTAGCCATGACACTAGATTCCCTTGCGGAATATCTCTGTTCGCAACCATGCCATGCTTAGAGAAGCCTGCAATATCATGTACAAAGGAGTTTTACTGGGTTTTTTTCAACGACGTACGTTGTACCGATTGTTCTAACGGTAAAGGAAAATATCTTGAGAGTTCCCATCCCTCAGGTTCCTGGAATAACCAGTGCTCGAAATGGGGAAGGCAAAGCAAACCACACCATTAAATTTTTCCAGGAAATCGTTGTGTGTGTGGTCATACAGAATGACCAATCGCAACCCGGGTGACGAAGAAGAAATAATCATTTTGGTTAATTACTATCGATTCAATATGAATTGTTGTTCTGAATCTATTTTACGAACACTTCAAGTGTCAGGTATTCTCTATCGAATTATAAACTCGACTTAATTGTGGCCACTGTTTGAGTTTACTGTCTGCTACCAGACGTAAAACAATCTTTATTTTTGTACAGCGAATAATTATCGAAGTACTTTCGTTGTTAATTACTTCGTTTTATTTTGAAATCTGATGTCAGTTCGCATCTCCATCCAAAGAATGTTGGCCAGCGTCTATCACGGAATCTTTCAGTGTTACGCACACATGTTCCAATCACTGTTATTGTTATCTCTTCCAAGTGAACTTTGGCTTCGTTTCTTTACTGGTTGACTTCGTTATTCAGATACTGTGTGTTTTGCCAAATATCTGGCTGTAGCTTAAGGTTTCACTTCACCTTATTTAGGCGTCGATTATATTTCACAAAACATCGCTAAATGAAACGTCACCCTCATTCTTATAAACGATCTAGCATATGAGTGAGCGTAACCTTAACCTTATGTTGTTGATATCCCATCTGCTCGTACGAAGCGATTTGCTTCTTCGTTCATTATGCGAACGGCTAAGGAATGGAACAGCCTGCCGGCATCTGTATTTCCCGAAACCTACAACCTTGGGATCTTCAAGGCCAGAGTGAATAGGCATTTACTGGACCCGCATGCTCCATCGTCGACCTCATCGTCGTTTACCATCAGGCGAGATCGAGGTCAAATGCGGGTTTAGTTACACATAAAAAAAAAAAACAGTTTCATTTTGTATACCTTACAGATTTAGCGGCCCAGCAGGAATTAACGCCACTAACTGCTGTTTACTGGTTGTAATTTTAAATGCCGTGTATAATTTAAATTTTCGTTTTTTTCGACTGCTCTAACAGTGAAGGAAAACATCGAGAGAAAACCTGCACACTGAGATAACCGGTGTTTAATTTGATTACACTTTTCAAATCATTTGCGATCGGTAATTGACAGTTCGCGATTGCTTGCTATTGGTCCATTTCTCCGGATATCATCTAATTGAGCCAGCTGCGAGATGGCAATATTGACACTCATACATTGAAACGAGATAGAGCAGTAGAGCTATATTTGACAGGAGTTGTATCAGTTTAAAGTAAAGTAAAATACACTCTATTGTTCAAATATAAAACAAGAAACATGAGATAGAAAAGGAAATAGTGAAGTACAATTTAGGCGGCTTTATCGCTAAGAGCGATCTCTTCCAAGCAACCTTCGGGCAGAGGAAATCATTTCGAGAAAGAGTTTTTTAAGTTTACAGTTACAGTTTACAATATAGTTCTTTGCGATTCTAACCGGTGCTATACTATAGCAGCCTGTAAAACTGGTACTGCTTTGCCTATCGCCGATCGTATCGTGTTACATCGTTTAACAATGAACACCCAATTTACCCGGTGACGGTTACCGTTGACCGTTGTCCAGTTGGCATCATAGTCGCTGTTGACCGGTTGACGGACTGTCGGGCTTCGGAGCCAAGTCGGTTCTGGAAAAGTTTGCGTGATGCCATGCACTGAAATAATCCTAATTGATAATATGGATCTATATTTTTTGTGCCGTGTCGTGGCGACCATTAAGAATAGCACCACCCCAACTCTTCTCCTGGGTGTCGTACGAGGCGCTAAGGCTCAGAAGTGGATACTATTCTATACCTAAGTAGACGGCGATAGGCTCGCCACCTATCACGTTTGTCCACCAATTCTTTACGGCGAAAAGTGGGAACTACATGATGAAGGTGGTTCCTCTGTCTACCCCCTCGGGGATAAAGGACGTGAGAGATATGCTATATTTTTTGAGATTCCATTGGCCAGATCCATGATGGATCTAGTGAGATTTTTTTCTCAGTAGATCCAGTTTTGAAGGTATATGAGCATCGGTGGCGTGTGGCTAGGACGTCGGACTCCCATGCGGGAGGTCCGAACCTTCGAAAACATCCAATTTCATGCTCAATTGCTCATGTATGTGGTGGTAATTACGCTGGCTCACTTACGTACTTCAAAAGTTCAAACCCAATCACTGAAATCATTACTGATGATGGTACTACCTGCTGCCCCTGCCCAGGCAGATTCTTCACTTTCAGTCATACCATCTTTAAAACATTATTTTGGATAGCCTTTCGAGCGCCTCAAATTATAGCTTTTATACTCGTGTTTATTCAAATTCGGTAAACGTATCCAATGACCGGGCCGCCGTTGACGTCGGCAACCGGTCGGCGCCGCCTAGGTTTGAGTCACGGCTCGCTTCAGTATCGATAACTAAGAATTAACTGTGGGAAAATGATGAGCTTCAAACTAAGAGATCAATTATAGCTGATTATTGAAATGGCGAAAGCAGCTGACGTTTTAAAGTGATTTGAACTCGTCAGCTAAAGTTGTTATAGTTTATTTTTATGTAGGTACGTTGGGTTGTATTTGGGACACGTGGCTCCTCGGACGAGGGGTAAAGGGTTTTGATTTCATTGCGGACCCAATGCTGATTCTAAAATTTTCTAACTTACAGTTTCCATACGATATGTTTTCCTAGGCGACTATATAAGGATCTTAGTGGATAGTAGACGAGGACGGTAGGCTCGCCACCTATCACGTTTGTCCATCAAACCTTACGGCGAAAAGTGGGAGCTACCTGTGATTGAAGGTGGCCCTCTGTCTACCCCTCGGGGGAATATGGAAGTGAGAGAAAACGCGAGAAGCTAACGAGATACCGTTCTTCTTTCCAGAGAAACCAAGCTGGGAGGCAGAGTGGTGCCGACTGGCGTATTGGGAGCTGACGCAGCGCGTGGGGCGGCAGTTCGGCGTGCGCGTACGCGCCGTGGACGTGTTTGGGGGTGGGGGCGGCACGTGCGGATCGGGGAGGCACGGCTTGTGCCTCGACGCGCTCGAGCAGCGGGCGGACTCGCCGCAGGCTGAGCAGGTGAGGTGGCGGAACGTGTTAGGGGAGTGGAAGTGATAGGTCAATGGTGGTGTTAGGTGAATGGAGATATAAGGGGCATGGTGGAGTTAGGGGGATGGAGGTGTTAGGGGAATGGATGTGGGGGTTGGAGGAATGAAGATGTCCGGGGATAATAATAGTTAAACATGTGCAAAATATGTTAATGATTCGTTAATAAAAGTTCTAAACTTATAGGCACGTACCTAATAGTTGTGGTAAATGCACGATTAAGCAATAACATCGCACTGCGAGTTATTGATTCAGCTCGCTCGGTGCGCGCGCGCCGCTGCGCCTCCGGCTGATAACCTCGCGATAGCGCGCATATAATTCGCGCGATATAGCGCGCGGGCGCAGGCTGTGCGTTTGACCCGCGCTGATTGTGCGCCAGAAAAATAATGATGGAGGAGGGGCTTCAGGGGCGGTACAATTATGATAGGTATCATAATTAATAGGCTAGTGTAGTCCACTGCTGGGCATAGGCTTTCTTAGGGCGCGTTACTGAGCCCGGTACATAGGGTACACTGAAAGTTTTGCGCTCCTGGCTTTTCAGTCCTCAACTGAGACAATGAAAAACTTACTACTCTTTGCTAAAGCGAGGGTTGTCTCTTTTCTTCCCTTAGTGACCCTAACGAGGCTGACATTGTCACCTTGTCGTGTACCAAAGACTGTAAAAGACAGATTAAAAAACAAAGCCTCGAACTTTTACTAAGAAATCCCCTTTTCCTCTATTGCAGGTCAAGAAAACCCGTGCAAAGATCGGCCTAGGCGTGACTCTATCCTTGGAGTCTGATGGAGTCTGGCTCTACAACCGCAGCCAAGAACCCGTCTTCGTGAGCTCACCTGCCCTCGACGCTGCGGCAGCCAAAGCGTTGTTAGTCTGGAGGGTGGCGCCGGGCCACTGCCTCTGTGTCTTCGACCCTTCTGCTCCTCCACCAGCGGTCTCCCTGCCCCACATAGGCCCAGTGGACCCCAGATCAGTGAGGATCTCCTTCGCTAAAGGCTGGGGACCCAAATATTCGCGGAGGGATGTCACGGCGTGTCCCTGCTGGCTCGAGGTGCTATTAGCCCCGCCGAGCTGACGTAAAGACTAAAAAAATTGGTGGTGTGGTGGTGTTGTGTTTGGTTTTTTAAATGTTGAAATGAGTTGAAGATTTTGTTGACAGATTAGAAAAAAAATACACCGTGTATTTTTAAACACTATATGAAAAAATGTGCGTGAATCTGGCGTCACCATTTTGAAACAGCGAATTTTTTGTTACAAAATTTTCAATTCCATTTCAACATTTAATAAAACAACATGATAAAATTTGGACACGAGAGTGAAAAACAGACCAAAAGTGAAGTGAATAAACTTTTTGATATAAAACGGACTAATCAAATATTTTTTGTTTACTTATTGTTGGAACTTTATATATACTTACCAATTTAAATGTACGCTTAGTGGCATGAAAAATAGCCTCAAAAGATTTTTTGTAATTCTTCTTTACCAATTTATATAGAAATTTAACAATCATACTCGATATTATTTTACTAGGTATTTTTTGCGGCCAATTTTTCGTAGCTTCCGAGTGAATAAGTGCAAATTGTATATGGCACTGTAGGACATCCATTCCAAGAGAATGGTCTTAAAGCATGTAACGGGGGGATTAGGGGATCTATTAACATAATATTTTACTCAAATGATGTACCTAAATATACCAGCATATTATAATTTACATCCTATATGACCAACCATTACTTTAAAAGATTTGTGCTTTGGATATAAAAAATCGAGAATCAAATTAGACGCGACGCGTTCAAGAGGCCTTGTAACCTAGTGAATTGAACAAAATGTGATCGTCAATAAATATTCATGAATTTATTAAATTGTTAATTATTGACGTGCTTAAAAATATTCAGAGGAAACAGAGAATCCAGAGTCATTATACTAACATTTTAATTGTGTCATTATTGTCAGCATCGTGTCATGAAAATCATTGTTGTAACAAACCCATAAAATCATTACTTTCGGCTACTCGCTCAGATTGGATGAGCCAATTTTGTAGTGGAGTACGTTTCTCTTCTGGTTCTCAAGGTTTTCTTTGAAATATTTGTCTGCCATCGAAATTATGAGGCCTTACACTCAGTGTAAAATGTACCACTTATATTGTATAGAATGTATTACACGATTTTCTACAATTGTATAAACTCGGCTTTAAGACAACGCGAGACTGTATATATAAAATATATGTACTATAAATATCTGTAATTAACTATTTATAAATATAAAATAATATGCCTTACCTTAGTCTGTAAAGTTACTTGTAAGATTAGTGTATAATTTATTGTAATTCTTTTTTGTACAAAAATATAATTTGACACAATTTTGTATTGAGAGATGGTAAAATGTGAAGAAGGCTGTGTGAAAAGCATTTTTAACCGACTTCAGATATCGTAACGTAGGTTCGCGCGTCAAGGGAGCAACACCGGTCCACTAGTTTGTATAGATATGCGCCATGTTGATCTTACTCCTTAGTTTTTGTAATCGAAAAAGATCTGCCAATATTTTAAAATAGTGTCGTATTAAAAATAGTGCAATCAAGTTTGATTCTTTTATAAAATAGATAGGTGAAACTTGTCTTAAAGCAGATTATAAACATAGTGCCTTGCGTTGTATTCAGATATGATGATACTTAATATAAAATTAATAATCCGAAATTTATATATAGGGTAAATACAGTCAATTTCACCGGCCTATACGAGTAAGTATATACAGCTATATGTATACAATTATGTTTAAAATAAAAGCTCGAATTTAAGGGTGTATCGCTTAGAGACAAAGTGAGTTGACTTGACAATAAGATATTCATTCTAGTCTTTATAAAAATCTTGCTTTGTCATTTTATCCACTAGGTATTTCGGTAAATTAGTGCATTCAGTCAGGGTCAGTTTGTGTAAAAACATATATTTGAAAACATTACATCTGAAACACAATTACTATATTTGTACTTATATTTCGAAACTCATGCAGTTAGAATCTTGCAAAATACTCTTCTGAAAACCAATAACTGTTCTGAATAACTTAATAGATAGACTTAGACTTGTACATAAACAGAATGCTGTCACAAAATGCAATCCAGCATAATTCCGTCGTTGAAAACGTTGTTATTTATTTGGGAAATTTTAATAGACTCTGCTATCTATTTTAGTCATCGCATTAGACTGATGTAGCGCCTTAATTAACATAAAACGTATTTTAAACAGTGTATAAATGAAATACTTAATATAATTTTTTACAAACATCAGGCTATATTTACAAAACGTCCGATTTTTTGTTGAAATATGAATTTTCAATTCTCGATACGTTGTTGAACATGAAATTGTTTATAATATACATTGTTGAAAATATGTTCGAGCGGAATAAATAATAAATAAACATAAATTATGTAGATAGTTATTGTTCTCCCCGAGTCGCGTGTAGTCCGAGTCCGTGGGATGTTGTGAGTCGCACGGGCGCGGACGAGGTTAGGAATACGATAAATTATAAATAAAGAAAGATAATATTTTTAAAAATTCATGCCTTTTCTTTTTTACCTCGGCTTTATCTTTTATTAAAAAATATTACACTATCACAATTTCTATTCAATAAGGTAGGTTTCTTACTTACGTACAAAGATTATAATTATTATTCCTATTTTTTTATTTACATACGTAACACATTGTAAAACTTACATAATAAAAATATTTACAATGAAATATTAAATTACAAATACAAATTCACTTCATAAACATTGAAACAAAAAAAATACTAGAGCGCCGCCAGCGTAACGCACATTAATTTCAAATTATTCTAATTTCTTCAATGTAGTATTTGGCACTAAGAAACATGCCAGACCACAGGCTGAAAATAACAGAAATAAAATGTTATTATAATAAAAAAAATCACAAAATTATATGCAATAATAATAAATTCATGTAAAATTGCACAGAATAAGACTAATCATGAATAATCTACGAGAAGTGCCACCTATCGATAACCGTCTACAACACTTACAAAGATTATCGTTGTAATAAATAGTTCATTAAAGTGTCACTAGATGGCGCTAATACAATCTCGAAAATAGTTCTTATTCCATCAAGAGATGGAGCTATGTGGAGTAGTTGCGGTGTTGCCAGATCCGATTTTTAAAAGTCCGTAGGGCAAGATCCGTAGATCTATAGACTTTTTTAAGCTTTGTCTGACTGAACTATATTATAATGTAGTTCAAAGCTGGCAAAGAAATTAAAAACTAGAACAAACTTATGCGAAACATGTTCAAGAGTCCAGGACAGAAGGAAAATCTATAAAAGTCTTAGCTGTTCTTAATTTTTTTTATTTCCTATCCATAGGCGGTTTATTTTGTACGGAGTAGAGAAATTCTAAGTAAAGTTGTCACACTACCATTCTTTTTCATTGCTGTTAAGCTACCACAGGAGTGAACAAAGCGGACATAAAATAACGTTTTACGCAGATAAATTACGCTACGTTTTATTTTTAAACATTTTTTCTCAATAATTTGATCTTCTTGTTGGTCCACTCCGACAGCATAGAGAGAGTCCAAAGAAAGACCCTTAGAATAATGAGCTATAAGTATGGTTTCGGCCGTCAGCTGTCGTCGTATGATGATAGACTGGCAAAATTTAAAGTCACCCCGCTTCAACTTAGGCGCAAACACCAAGACCTAATAATCCTACATAAAATTCTTCATTCCACCATAGATTCACCTTCCTTGCTGTCCTGTCTAAACTTCAACACAAACTTTAAACTTCGCAATCCTAAAACATTTGTCTTAAATGCTTTTAAGAACAACACATCGTTCTATAACCCTATTGTGCGAATGTGTAGATTGTTTAACGAAATCTCTTCGAACAGCAACAATAACCCATCGTTGGACTTATTTGATCCTAGGCCATTAGTTTTTAAAAGACTGTTTGAGGATGTCCTCAAGTGAGCTATCCACGCACCTACTTTATAGTTTTTACTTTATTATTTTTATTTTTCAAATAGGTATAGGTTTTTTAGTCATTACATGCAATAGTATTTTTTCCCAACTCAATTTTGTACAACAATTAATTTTCTACTTCCTAACCATGCTGTGTTTACACGCTAAGGGTTACGACCTAGCTCATAACTTTATATTGATTTTTCTGTAATTTCTATGGTTGTAATCTGTTGTGTTTACCTAATAAATAAATTAAATTAAATTAGTGGAACACAAGATTAAGTTCAAAAATCCGTAGATTTACAATTAATTTCCGTATGTCTGGCAACACGTAGTAGTAGGCACATAGTAGTTGGGAAACAAATGAATCGTAGCTGGATGCTGCTGAAGTATCTTAACTAATTCACTGGTAAACCAACAGATGGCGCTGTTGTAAATTATATATTGATTCAATATTCAAACAATTTTGCTTGACTCAAAAGTCAAAGAGTACGATAAAATAATAATAGAGTCTGCAGTTTGGGTACCAACAAGAAAATAATAATAATATTAATTCAATTTCTTCATAAATTGACAATTTTCTCTAACTCTTCCTCATAAACAAATATTATATATCGCGTCCAATGATTTTTGTGGAAAATATTGTATCTTTTAGTGAACTTCTGATAAAAAGACAGTTCTCGGCAGGCAGTCAAGACCTACAGGAGCTGAACCAGAAAAATGTTTGAGGCATCGGTTACGGAAATCGGTAAATAGTAATCGGAACCGTCGGCAATGTACACCTGTAATGTAATCGCTCATCCTTCACAGGCATACCGACTACGGATCGCCTGACGTTTCACGCACAGGGGTACTAGGGTTGCCATTTTTACCAAATTGCACATTCTTACATTTCTGTTACAAATTATGTTTAACTAAGCATGCAAAAAAAATTAATACAATATTTCGATGTGCAAATGCGTAAACATAATTAATTTATATATCATGGAATATAATTATGTTTACTGTAAACTTTGGGCAATTGTCTGGTATCCAATAATGGTAATACTCAGTTGGTTGATGACGTACTCCTGTGCATGAAACGTCAGGCGATCCGTATTCGATATTATTATGCCTTTTTGTTGTACCATGATGTATAACCATCTGTCTTTCCGCACAGCCAAGGAATGGAATAGCCTGCCGGCGTCTGTATTTCCCGAAACCTACAACCTTGTGATTTTCAAGGCCAGAGTGAATAGGCATTTACTGGACCCGCATGCTCCATCGTCGACCTCATCGTCGCTTACCATCAGGCGAGATCGAGGTCAAATGCGGGTTTAGTAGTCAATAAAAAAATATCGCCATATACTTCACCGTTGTAGAATTTTGACAGATGGTATACTTTGGCTAGAAGTCGTCTGTAGGTACAGTCTGCCTCTAGCTTATGTATACCATCTGTCAAATTTCTGCAATCTGAAATGATTTATTGATCATTATGATGATCTGTTGCATGACGCTCTGAATTGTAGAATTTTGGCAGATGGTATATCTTAGCTAGAGGCGGACTGTACTCAAGGGCGAGTTGAGCCTCACGATGACCAGAAATCTTACAAGTTTTTTTCGCATGGGGGTGGCCCCATGGATCAGCTAATGAAGAAGTAGAAGTGTATTTCACCTGTGAGAACGACGGCGATGGTGATGAAGGGCGGGTAGCAGCCGAAATCAATTAGCGCCGGGAAGGCGACGGTCCCCGTAATGGTGCCCAGGCGACCCGTCATCAGGAACGTTGCCATTGCCATCACTCTGGTGGTAAACGTTAATCATGGAAAACATGTAAGTATAAATAAATAAAATAAAAGAAAATAAATTAAAAATTTTATGCTATTATACTTTGCGTTAGACGTACATTACTGTTGACATTAATTAATAAAAACTATAATTAATATTAAGTGTAGATACTGTGTGTTAAATAAAAGATCATTTATTCATCCGACACATAAAGTAAGAAAGATGCGACACAGTTACCTAACTTTAAATAAACACACAAACTCATTCATACAACACAACACGCACACACTGTTGCTTTCTTCGTCCGTGCAGTCCCTGAGGGGTCAGCTGACAATCAGCGCTGTGGCTTGCCTCAGCATAATGCTGAGCTGGTGTACCCTTTTTGGCACTGTACCGCACCGGATGTTCTGTGCTGCATGTATTAAACTTTGTATACTTCTGTATTCTGGTGTTTACAGCGCTAAATAAACGATTTCAATTTCAATTTTAAATCGCAAAAATGAATTATTTTGCCTTACAATTACACGTGTAGAAAATTCCTACAAAAATATCCACTTTGTACATACAAAACACTTTGTACATACAAAAATATCCACTTTGTACATACAAAACACTTTGTACATACAAAAATATCCACTTTGTACATACAAAACACTTTACTACTTGTAAGTGCAGTGCGGTACTAAACCAAGTTCTAGTGCAACAATGACTGGTACATTCGCTAACTCTTACCTGAGTGAAGTGGGGAACAGATCCACCATGATGCTGGACAGAGAAGCTCCGAGCAGCGAGGTCAGTGCCAACGCCGCAGCCACCATGCCGACCACGGCAAAGGCCCCGGAGCCCAGGAAGGGCATCATTACGATGATTATGGCACTGGTACCGCTGCAGAACACTACCACCAGTTTTTTTCCGCATCTGAAGAAGTATAAGAGCAAAGATATGGTTTTTCAGGATCGGTAAAGATATCCCTTCAAAAAGGAATTGGGAGTCATTTGCTTTTCGCACTTCACTTGGATCCCGTGGTTGGATCCGTTAATGGATCCAAGGTGGACATTTGTTCACCTTAGTCCACTGATACATTTTTTTCGCTACAGACTTAACTGTATGTGACGTCTAGTCTAATGTGTTCGGATGGAACCTTTAGATAAAAGGCAATGGTGTTCTATATTGCCCCAATTTCCAGGCTTTGGATCATCGTATTCTCTGCCACCAGGAACTACAGGGTCATAGTGAAATGACGTTGATTTGATAAATCCCAAAGTCATCATCCCACAACAAAAGCTTCCTCCCTGTAATCACCCCTCGCCACCCTTCGGTAAAGTCTCGTCCAATTCTTTTATATCATCTTCTATGTACGTGGGTACTGGTCAACCTATAGGCTCTCTATAATTCTCCATTCACTGGGTCCCAAAGTATACAACAAGAGATGACAAAACAATAAGAGATGCACCGAGTGAAACTGCACATCATCATCAGCAGCCTACTCTAGTCCACTGCTGGACATAGGCCTCTCCCAGGGCGCGCCACTGAGCCCGATCTTCGGCTCTTCTCATCCAGTCGCTGCCAGCCACCTTGCACAATCACACTAAAATTAAAAGAAAAGCCGGTGCGGAGCGCATTCTATACGGTTGAAGAGTTCTTCCACGTCAGGTAGATCTGGTAGGTACTCGCCAACCCACATTGCATGATTAAAAATATTAAAAAATAACTCTAGTTTCAATTAAAATTTCAATTTAAAAAATATCAATTTAAATAATAATGGTTTGTAATGATACATGATAAATGACGTATAATTGAATATTGTAAGTAAAGATCTGAATCTGCCTCTTTTCCCAGTTGTCTGTCTAGAGGACACTGAGAAAAGAGACTAGTTCATCTAACTGTTGGAACACATTGCCATTAAATACTGTGGGCGGATCCAAGGATACCAGTGTTTTGATAGGATCAAAGGCGTTACGTCCAATTCCACTTAAAATATGTTTTCAAAAATAACATAATTTAAAAAAAATATACATTTTCTATTTATATTATATTTTTTGAGGTGTTCGAGCTCAAACTACTATATGTCCCCTAAAAAAAGGTGGCAACCCTTCTTCTTTGTAGCTTCTCCTGGATTGAAATGTATTCCCACTTAAAAACTCACCACAGAATTCAAGGTAGGAAGGAAGCAAGGGTATTTCCGCGAAGCACTCACTTGTTAACAAGCATCCCGCCAATCCCGTACGTGAGCACCGACCCGGCGCCGACTATAGCGCTCTGAAGATACGTGAGCATGTCAGTCTCTATTGGCTGGCAGGCGTCTGTCTGCACGACCGGCGCGTGCGACGACGGCGCGATGGCCGAGCACAGGCTCTCGTTGGAGTCCGACCCGATCATGGCTGCCAGTTGCGGGTACCAGAGACGAAGGGTGTTCGACCTGGGATAGATAGGGGATCAGCTAAGACATCGTTTTTGGTTGTATAGTTTCTGGTTGCGAATTTGGCGATCCCAACTACCGTGGGTGATCATCACGGCTCTATGGATCCTAACTTGCCTGGTAGAAGGACCCGCCAAGCCAACGACCAGTAGTCTACATAAAAATTGTCGCTAAATATCTATACATTTTGCCGACTGCTCTGACGGTGAAGGAAAACATCGCGAGGAAACCTGCATGTCTGAGGAAATTAAAAGTTTTCGAAGGCGTGTGAAATCCACTAATCACCACTGGGCCCGCTTGGTGAATCATGGTCCGTACCCCCTTGTACAAGGGGAGGTTTGTGCCCCAACAGTCGGGACATTAATAGGCTGATGATGAAATATCTATAGATATAGCTGTGACGTTTTTCTACAGGATTTCGAGTACACGTTTTATTTCTCAGTCACGATGCAACAGTAGTATTCTATGCTATATTTTGTCACTACTACAACTGATAAAAAGGGTGACTCGCTCCATGTCACGCTCTCTTATCACCAATTTTTGAAAATGGAACGAAAAAAGCGTGTTAAAGAGCAAGTCATCGCTTTTTATCATTAGTGATAAGATACAGAAAAAAGCTACAAATGTTTATGATCGGCAGTGGTTACCTCATCAGGTGGACAGTTACGGTTTACTATCAGCGAACACATTTACGAAATAAAGGTAATTAAGTGTTATAATTGACAAATCTTCACGTTACTATTTTGCCAGAGTTTCTTCCATCACCCAATTGTTGTGAGGCTCGAAGCCTAGTTGCAAGCACGGTCAGAAAATTATCGTGTAAGTTATGCAACGTTGGGTGCGGTCAGAACCAGGATGGATGCCTTGGAGAACACGTTAAACTATCAGATACGGTTGCTGTCGGCCATACCAGAGTCCAGGCGACCTGACAACTCTAACAGAAAGTTGGCCACAAGAAGAAGTAACCAAATACTCACCCAAACATAGCACCAGCGTGTATGATACACATGAGGAACAGCCAGGGCCCGTGCGGGACTTTGAACAGTGGCAGCAGCTGCGTCCAGCCTCCCCGCAGCGCGGACAGACCCTGCCCTTGCTGCTCTGACTTCTCCTCCACCAGCCTTGTGATCTGCAAGGAGTACAGTAGACGTTAACAGTCCAGTGGCGAGGTAGAGCGAGAGGAGCGGCCGCTCTGGATGAGGTGGGGCACTGCAAAAAAGCTCTTAGCTTGAGACTTGTCGACAAGAGACCGATGGCGCATCGCGGTGCAGCGTGCTGTTCGACGACCACGGCTGATCAGTCAACAGAATCAGACTTAGAATAAGAAGCTCTTAGCTTAGCTACCTATAAGAGGGGCTCGTAACCAAGTTGCGAGATTAGAACTTTGGGCGCGGTTAGAATTACGATGGGTGATCGCTAGTGACACATTTTCCGGGGCGCCGAACGGAAATCTTGCTCTACTATAATATAGGGCTAGGGCCGCCATTGTAGCAGTCTATTGACAAGGCTATGGTCGTGTTTTTCAGAGCGTCGGTACCGTGGTTAGGAGGCCGGACTCCCATGCGGGAGGTCAGAGTTCGAAACCAGGGAATGCCATGTACCAATGAGTTTTCGGTTTTTTCGAAAGACTTACGTACATTTACCGACTGCTATGACGGTGAAGGAAAACATCGTGAGGAAACCTGCACCATTGTGCAGGTTATCTCATTGATAACCAGTGTGTGAAATGGGGAAGGCAATGGCAAACCACCCCATTAAATCTGCCACGAGAGTCGTTCTATGTGATTAATTCCTTAGAATGATCACGACCCTCGGCAATGAGGATTACGACTTAGAAGAAGAAGTCGTGTTTAGAAAATGCTCGTACTTTCCCATGGCATAGTCGCAAGTAACCAGAAATTGATTTCTGGAGATAGGGTGGTTCGTGGTGGGTGCTTTTGATGTTTCGGGGGAAGGGAATATCAGTGCATTTCGGGAAGGGGGGATCAAATTTACAATCTACAGCTTTGCAACGACAGTAGCATATAGGTGTACACTTCGCTCGGCTTGATATGAATCAAATTGACACTTTATGGGTTTGCTGGAAGAGATCTCTCTTAGATAAGTCACGCCATTTGTGCTTCACATATTTTTGTATAAGTTTGTATTATATTCTTCTTCTTTCTTTTCAGCCTATCGTAACCCATCGTTGGGTATAGGCTCTTCATGTGCATGCCATTCTCCTCGGTCTCTAGCCGTTCGCATCCACATCCTCCCCCCCTTTTCACAATGTCGTCGGTCCACCTCGCGGGCTGCCTCCCGACACTTCTGCGCCCCACTCGGGGTCGCCACTCGAGCAGTCTTCGGGGCCACCTATCGTCCTGCACTCTACACACGTGCCCTGCCCATCTCCACACTATACTGGCTATATCCGGCACTCTCGTCTTTTTCCGGATCTCGATATTCGGCACTCTGTCCACGAGGGAGACGCCTATCATGGCACGCTTCATCGCTCTTTGTGTCACTTGGAGCCTTTCAATCGCCTGTTTCGTTAGTGTCTTGTATTGTATTATATTGTGTGTGTACAATAAAGAGTTAATAATAATGACAGTTCATTTGCCAGTAGGCAAGAAGACACACTTTTTCCAGTATGGGTATCATTTTTAAGAACATAGAACAATAAATTTCATACTAAACTTTGAAGTAAAGTAAGTAAAGTTGAAACTTGAAATATGTGCTATAGGTAAGTGCCTGATAAACCACGTGTGAACAGCACATATTCTTTTTGTAGAATGTATTTCGATCATGAAGATGATGCAATTTCAACAATAAGTGAATTAAGTGATACCGAAGTAACTAAGCAGAGATAACAAACAGCAGACAAGACTTGCTAAGCTCACTTGATAAGCTGTAGTGAGTACCTACTCGCAATGAAAAGGGCCTCATTATTGAAAACGATATACAGATTAAAGACAATATGTCATCATTAGAGCTAGAGGTTGTCGGGGCAGAACTGTCATATTTATAGTGATAGCATTATCGATAAATGCATACTTACACACTTTATTATTGCATGACATTCTGAACACTCGGCTCGACTGTCCTGATATGCTACATTCCTTTGGTTTCTGTGCTCCGAGTAGACGAACGAGACACACGCCCCTACTTAAAGTTCCATGCCATCGTACTAACTATGCGAGTAACTCAATATTTTCACGTCTAGCTAGTAACTACAATAGACACTTCAGGGATGTGGATATATTTTGGAGTAGCAAAGACACATTAAGATTTACTATAACACGGTGTTTGCTGTCTAAAGACTAGACAGACTAGCTAAATTACATGGGAACTGTTCTTCACCCTGTCATGCATGTATGGAGCTGAGACTGAGGATTGTTATTGTTTTGGTCACAAAACAGTAACAATATTAATTATGTGTTTAATCCGTAATGCCGTATTGGTATTTAAACAGTCGGTATTTACACACCCTTTCACACACACATACACATACTCACATACACAACACACCCTCAAACTCTCACACCACCACATATTAATCTTAGTCACTTAGCCAGCACCCGATTCACAAGTACTTACAATTAACATTTAATAGTCGTGGTAAATATGTATCACATATTCATGTTAATTCTACATTATTATATTAGTCTTAAAGTTAACCGCGTTCTGTAGGTATACAAGTCATATATAAACGAGGAAATCTGTTATTGGCCTTCTTTAAGTTTAATACATATGTAATTTTATAATTGTTAATAGTTGTAGATTTCCCTTATAAATAAAATAAAAATAAAATAAAAAATTATCGATAATTATAACGAAAATAATAGGCACTTGTCACAATTGCCTGGCGACTCTTTTTCTTTTTCAGAATTTAAAAAAGAAATAAAATGTTATGTTTGTAACGCTGTTATCTTCAATTTGTAACAATAAAAATACAATTACGTGTTTTTTATTTTCTCACAGAAATGTTTTAAATTAACATTATTTGGGGATCATCATAGGCCTATAACGTCTATTGCAGACGATTTAAGTAGCGTCGCGAAGGCAAACCTCTCCAAAGACGCTGCATCGCCTGGGACGCAATTAAGGAAAAACGCGGGCTTGCCCAAAATATTTGGGGATAAGTATTTTGTAATACGGAATTTTGGGGTTGAGTAATTCAACTGTTCGGTTTTAAATATTTTTGGTATTTTGAATAGTCGTCATTTTTTATTGTTTTAAATACGAATATTTTGGGCTAAGACATTTTAAATAACGACATTTTGATTTTGGATATTGTGATATGTACCTACCCATTAAATAGCAGTGCTACAACATCGATATCTAGAAAAGTCGATAAGCATTCAATCACTAACACATTTTAGATCGTGCCCCGACAACTTCTAGCTCTAGACATTATATGACTAGTTACGTAATAATATCTATAATTTTAATTCATGTCAAAATGTTACATAAATGTCAGGTACAGATTAAATAGATTGATGTTGACAGATAAGTTAATACTGAGGTGGATTTTACTTTGAATGAAGTATACCTGCCAATTACTATACTTAGTTGAGGTATGCAGACGCAATGGTTACAATTTTTATCATTTTGGACAACTGAGTCAGTGTGTTAATAACCTGAGAAACCACCAATTTTTTGAAGGACAGACTGACGGTTCTGGCGCCAAATATTTTCATTTCGGCGTTGACATGTTCCGGCAATGTTCAAAAGAGCCCAGCACTATCTTAAACATTAGTATAATTATTTACTTAGGTGTTTAGGCTTTCTATTTTGTCTACTTTCGTAAAGAAAAACATTCAAAAGATTCAAAAGTTTGTGAATCCATGTTTCTCACAGTTTTCTGAAAGTACGAAGACTGTTTAGACAAATTCTTGAGTAGGTACCTGCATACTGAGATAACTTGTTTGTGAAATGGGGAAGCAAACTTAATCTGCCAAGAAAATCATTCTACTTATATGTGGTGTTTTCTACAGAATGATCTGTAGAATGATAGAAGAAAAGCAAGTATATACCCAAATTGTATTATATAATAGTAATACAGCAACAAATTACCGGATACTCCTCCTGAGGTTTCCTGGTATTCAGCGCGTATATCCTGCGGAACACTACCAAGGCCTCGTCGTTCCTTCCCCGGGACATGAGGAACTTCGGGCTCTCTGGCAGGAAGATCACAGCGACTCCAGTCAACAGGGGAACTAGTGCTGTAGCCAGCAGGAACAGGTTCCAGGAGTGGATCACTGTCGGACGAGACATGTTATAAGATTAAGAAACGTTGAAGATTTGTAAGAACTAAAGTTATTGATAAATATCTTGAGATTAAAAACTAAGTAGCTTAGGTATTGTTTTTGTGTCGAATATTAGAAGATATTTTTTTCAAAAAAACGATTTAACCTTTACGGTTCAATTAATGAAGTCGAAGATTAGTTATTAAATGGTTATTAATAGCAGATTTAAGATCGTGTTTAAGAAAATTAAAAGCAAAGAGGAATCACAATAAAAGATGTTAAAACAAGTACGCTGGTGATGGTTATGGATGGTGTAGAACTGATAATGATAGGTCTTAAGGACGATGATGATCTTTCTTAAGAGCCTAACGGATATCTTCCCAGACCTGTCTCTAAAGAAGTAAACGTTTGATTTCAAAGCATAAACAAGTAGAATAGTGTTGGCGGTGACATAAATTAGAAGAATCAAGATGATAACAAATCAATCACGCAATTAATCAACTAAAGAACTTACCAAACTTTTCCCCAAAGATGTAGAAGTCCCAATCCTTAGTGAGCAGGGCCCAGGCGAGCAGAGGCAGCGTGGTGTTGGCGATGGTGTAGAACAGGCTAGTGAGCAGGATAACGCGCGCGCGCAGCTCCGTGCGGTGCAGCTCCGCGATATACGAGATCATGACAGCGAAGGGGCCGTTGAAGCTGGAAATATGGAATATATTCTAGCTGCGTTGATTGTTGTAAACCGTGTATTTTTAACAAAGAATGTGACACAAGTTTTTAGGACACTCAAACGGATATTTTAAAAATTAGAGCCCACGTAGTTAAAATTTCTGGATTGAACGTTGAGGAGGGATATTGTGACCCCTACCCCTCATATCCCAGCTTCATCTTATCTGTTAATGTATCCACGTCACACCACCGCAGCTTTCAGGGGAAGCTTTAAATACGCCGCATGTAAGATCTGGAATAATCTTCCACCGCCCTTAAGAGATGTGCGAACTGTGGATACGTTTAAGAAAAAACTTAAAAACTACGTTCTCGCTGCCCAGAAATCAGACACAGTACACTTTTTATATTAGGTTATTTTATTTTTTAAAATTTAAGTATATATTTTTATATTATTTTCTACAACACATACCATATCCGCTTCCCATCGGACTGACGAGCCGCACAATGTACAGACACTCTCTATGTATTTCTATCCCTTTTCTTTCCAGTTATAATTGTTATCTATTTCATCTTTAGGTATTTATTTATTTGTAGTTTTATTATTTATACTTTTAATATATTTTTGTTTTAGTCCCTTGACTGCCGTTTCGCCCGCGATGCCTTCGTTTCGTCCGGGCACAGCTGAAAACCAGCGCTGCGGTTCTGCCGTACCGGTCGGACCGCAGCACATGCTGCCCTTTTGATATTGCACTTTTTTTATCTTATTTTATCCAAAATTGTTTTATGTATAATAATGTGTGCAATGTTGAATAAATGTTTTTTCTTTCTTTCTTTCTTCTTTCTTTCATATTAGAGTGATCATCTGCATAGGTTCCAGGCTTCAGAAAATGACACTTTGGGTGTCCTAAATATATGTGCAAATTTTCAATTCTTGAACAATTGATGAAAATAATTCATTAAAATTTAAAATAGTTGTTTAGGAAGGGCATAATAAAAGTCTTAGTTGTGATGCTGATGATTCGTACAAGGAATAGAAGAAATATAGAAACGACAAATTTGAATACATTTCACGACGATGATGACGTTGGGGAAAAGTTAGAATGTAAAGGAAACTGACAGTGTACGGAACATCGAAAACATACTGATAAATTGAGATCATTCTGTTTTTAATGACGCCGGGGACAGAACATAACTAACGCAGAAAAAGGCCAAAGCAGAAGGTTACTTACTAAAGTAGAACTTAGTGAATTACCTTTTAGGAATAACGACTTTAATGGTAGATTTTATTGCATTGATTTAGAATTTGAACAAACATTTGACAATGTGTGAATCTACTCACAGGAATCCGCTGGCGAACCTGGTGACCAACAGCATGGCGAAGTTCTGGCTCATAGCTGAGCAAATCTCCAGCAGCCCGGTGCACAGGAACCCCCACACCATTATCTGGCGACGGCCCAATGTGTCTGACAGGAAACCCCACAACAGGGCCGAGGAGATCATACCTGGTGAAGAAATGGTATTCAAGATGTCAAGAAAGTGAGTGGAGTGAGAGTTTTTTTTGTGTGGAGAACAGACGAGCAAACAAGTCAGACTGATGATAGTATGCGATCATGATCATTGTCGTCCATAGATGTTAGACATCTCATCCACTAACCTTGAGGACTTGATGAAGACCCTCTTAGGTACGATAAAGTCTCTTTCACTCTTCAAACCGTAACACAACAAATACGATAATGCAGTCATCGCTGCTTTGAGGCAGAAATGAGAAAGAGAGTGGTATCTGCCCATGCTGACTCTGTAACTACCATGTCTAAAAGTTTCACAACCGGAATCATCCGGTTGTGAAAGAAGCTGTATGGAAAACTACGAATAGCAAATACATTAAAACAAATATTGAACCGAGGAAATCCTTTCTTCACAGTTACTGTATTCAGAGCAATCGCGCAGTTGTAAACACAGTCTAATTAGATCATAATATCATGTTATCATATTAGTCAATGTCGCACGTGAGTCAAGCTTGCGTCACAGTCGAAAGATCATATTTCCTAGCAGTCAAGGAACGCGTCTATGCTGGTCTCTCAGGGGGCGAGGGCAGGCGAGGTAGCAGGGAGGGTGAGCAAAGGTGTCACGACCCCTAAAATCCTCGACTGTCAGAGAAAATAAACTTAAATTCGTTGCTTGCAACCCCCTATATGATCCCCCGAAATCGACAGTTTTCTTTAGAAGCGCCTGAAGAGGTTACGATACGGTAGAAGCGAAGGTACGATAGGCCTTACCAAGTTGTCTTATAAGTTTTTGGCCTGACGAGTGGCAACTAGCGTATACTCGTACTATAATTTCCCTCTGTCTCCAGCCAACGGTTTGTAAGTACGTGGTCGGCATTCCTGCTCGCATCAGCGCCGCAGTGCTAAATCCACTACGGCAACAAGCTGAGGCAGTCCCCTTTTTCCGGTGCTACACACCACCTTCATCAAACTTAATTACTTTTGTTTATTTATTTTTATCTTATATTTGTTTAAAATTATGATCATTTTTATCTTCTGTAATTAATTGTTTGTATGTGTTCGCTCTTGGAAATACATTCTTTCTTTCTTTCATCAAGTGCGATGGCTCACTGTATCTTACATATTGTGTCATAACTAAGGTAACTAACTGCCGTACGCGTCTCATGTGAATATGACTCATGCGACGCCATGCGGTGCCTTGAGTGAAGAGGAGTCTTAACACATCAATCGCGAAGAGCCCTATCGCGGACATGATAGCAAACTACTGGCGTGAGGCTGAGTAATGCCATTCCAATATTCTATTCTCCTTTTTGTACTCTTACTAAATCTTTGTCTAAATACCTCATCATGCCATCCTCATTAAAAGATCCTTTCACCTTCTAGAGTATCTGTCGTCACCAGAAAACATTGTAGGTACTTACTTGGGTAGGGTCAATTCAATATAATCACCTCAGTTTTAAGAAAAACTGAGGTGATTGTATTGAATTGACCCTGTCAAATAAGTAGCTACAACTATTTCTGGTGACGACATATACTCTAGAAGGTGAAAGGATTGCACCTCCGCACACGATCCCGCATATCAGGATCTATACTAATGCATACCTGATATTCATACTTCAAATGACTTCAATATCCACCTCCATAAGTAATGGCATTGTCGGGGCGCCCATATCAATCAAGATCAACCACATATGACACTGACCCCTCGT
Source organism: Hofmannophila pseudospretella (assembly GCA_947369225.1). Taxonomy (NCBI): domain Eukaryota; kingdom Metazoa; phylum Arthropoda; class Insecta; order Lepidoptera; family Oecophoridae; genus Hofmannophila; species Hofmannophila pseudospretella. The sequence continues at coordinate 653,878 of OX376321.1, read as the reverse complement.
GCAGATTTCATCCCGAGAGTGATACTAGCAAAATTTTCGTAATTTTACTGCGGAAATCCTTACGGAATTATCATTCATTATAGAATTCACGAGCCCAACACTTTTGATCCTGATGAGATCCGGAGGCTGTCTTTGGGGTCACTGTATCAATTTTTTCGAGAAACCAATCAAATGAAAGCCCTCGATGGGTATTTAACGATGGTAAAGGTTACTTAGATGTTGCTATTTGAAAACCATAATCGTCACCAGCTGAATCCTTCTGTCACTTACTAGCGGGCCGTATAGTGGACTATAATATAACACTGAGACATTCATAGCCTTACCGCCATAAGTGATGGCGTTGACGGTGTCCAAATCGAGCAGGGTCAACTGCATGTGACTCTCGTGAAGGTTTAGAGAACTAAGTTACAGACTCTCCGGAAAGTGGCTAAAGTTATGATACCGTCTCATTCTTATCCTCACCTCCATAAGTGATGGCGTTGACGGTGCCCATGTCCAGTAGAGTTAACTGCATGTGACACTGGGCCCTCGTAAAGATGTAGGTGACGGAGCTGGTGACGGAGACGGCGCTCCAGAAGGCCGGCAGAGTGATCAGCATCAGGAGGATGTTGAAACCTCCATAGCCGGTGGCAGCGATGGCCGTTTCGAAGTCCGCGGGTTCGGGTTCTGAAAGCAAATTAGTAGTACAGTTGACAACACATTATCATTTAGTGTTTGGAAAATAAATTACCGGTGGTACAGTTGGACATCTGTAAAATAGTACTTGTGTCATTTAATTGTGGTGCTCTGTTATTCTACAACATGCTTCCAGAGATATTTCTCAAAATTGTATAAGTATTAGACAATGGCTGAATTGTACGAGTCTTGGAGGAGGGGCACTGTATGCTGAAATACAGGTTACACCTAGTTCGGCTACAGTGGCTTAAAATAGTTTTAGTGACATAGCCTAATATAGTTTATTTAACAAATCTGTAAAACTTTTAAGAAATAAATTTATTATTTATTATTATTATTATTTATACAGCCAAAATAATTTTATTGACTGTGGTTTGGTCTACTTTCTAGGCACATATTTTGTTTCTTTATAAGCTCTGCTAGATTAAAGGAAAAGAAGACTTTCGATGGATGGATGGAATTGTTTTGTATTTACTTTCAAAGGACAATTGTTCTGCGCCCACACATTGTTAACGTAAAATCCAACAGTCACAAAAAATAAATTTTGATTTTGTTCTAATTTACGCATACATTTCCATGAAATTAAGTTTTTAAAATGGACACTTCTGCATTGTACAATTTCAAAAAATATTTTCCGTTTTGTAGATAAATTGATTGTCAAAGAACACATGTACAGAAAAAGGTAAAATAAGTTATTTACTTTGAAAGGTTACCTATAATTACAGGTTCTGCGTGGCCATTTAAATTCGGAGGCATAACTTAGCACTTTTGTCTTTTAACGAGTAACGTAGCAGACTACGGTCTGAGCACTTTCATTGTGAACGATAACGAAGATGTTGAATGGATTAGCATGAGATTAAACTGACGTAGACGTTTACGTCACTAAGGAACGTCATACGGAGGATTAAGTTCTTCCAAGTATTCATTGAGATTGGGTCTGATAACAATGGTGAGCGTAAGCACAGAGTCATACCAGATGTAAGAAAGCAACAGCCTTTTAAAGGTGCTGAGTCTGTGCAGAAGTCAGTCTGAGGTAGAACTATCCTTTACCTATTTCTGCCGCGACACAGCAATGCGTGGACAGCTGTGTTTCGGCTTGAAGGTTGAGAGAGTCAGCGTAATTATCTGCACGTGAGAAACTCCGTCTAAGTCTTGTCCTCAAATTTATCAGCGCATCGAAAGCCCTCTAATTATACTGAGGTGAGATGTCTATGAGCGATGGTGAACACGGCCGAAGGGCATTTACCATCAGTTTGCTCATCTGTTTTGTAGTTAACGTAAAGAAAAAGGTGAAAATCACCCCACAAAAAAAGTATTGTATTTCTAATATATACCTTGAGCCAATTTCTCCAGATTACTGGATGATAACCCTGTCACTCTGAAGAGGTGGTCATGAGGGATCTCCTCCTTTGGCGCTGGGGTTTCAGCGTCAGTCCTTGAGGTCACCATCGTGGGAGATGACGGTCAAACTCGAAGGTCCTTAGTTCTCCGGACACCGGTTGCCCAATTGATGGTAAGTATTGAGTATTTTACGACAATCCGCTACCATCGTGGAGACGGTCGCGGCTTGTGAGATAACCGCCGTTACTATAGCTATTTTATTCTAATAAAAAGGTGCTTGTAAAAATGCGCCAAGTTTGGTTACAATTAGAGATAGGCGAAATAGATTGTAAGGTTCTGCGATTTAAATTGGTTACAGTACCTTGTTAATTTTATTTGTTTGTCCTGCGATGATACTGCGATTGAAGAAAATTGACTGCGACATCTGAATAACAGAGGAAATAAAAGAGCGTTTGAAATCATGCAATGTCATGTACAAAAGACTTTACCGACTGCACTAACGGTGAAGGAAAACATTGTGAGGATACCTGCATATCTGAGGAAAACAGCGAAGGCGTGTGAATCCCCAATCAGCACTGGTTCCGCTCGTTGGGTCATGGGCAAGGGGAGACCTGTGAACCAACAGTGGGGACGTTAACTGGCTGATGAGATCTGAATAATACCGACTTGAATGAAGTTTGGTACAGATGTAGAACTGATAGGTCCCCATGTATTTAACTATTTACAGTCCATAACTAAACTATGAATACGTTGATGTTACGTCACGAAATGTTGTAAAATAAAATTATGTAAGTACCTAGGTACCTACGCTAGAAAGTAATTGAAATGCACTAATACCTACTTAAAGAATTTTCGCAATAATTTGAAATTAAGAGGTATATGTCATGTCATAAAAAGTTTACCACAATTTGAGAACTTGGCCGTTGTTCAGTGAGCCGATGCCACGGGTTTGCACTGGGATCAACAGCTGAGTTCAGCAAACAGCCGGTCGGTATTCCTCCGGCAGTGTATCTCTGAGCAAACAGCTACTTTAAAACAGTGCTGCGCCTGCGCACACACAAACATGTTCAGTTTGTGACAAGGAGACGTGGCATGTTAAGGGTTACTCGTATCGTCTAGGAATTGACTTTCACCTTTCTGCTACTTAAAAAAAACTTCGGTAATGTTTAAAGTAGTTTAAACATTATCTAAAAAAATAAAAATAAATTTATTTTTCTTCTATGGGTTCCTATTTTATTTGCGGCAAATATTTCTAGGGTGTCATTTATAGGTTATAACAATAAGTTGATCTTTTGATCTGAAGACGAACAGGTAATTAATACTTGGCTACTTACTACTAATTAATACTTTCAACTCCCACTGCTTTTTCTATTACAATACTTAATCCATTCGACTATTTCAGACATTGCCATTATGATTTTCATAATTAAAAGCAATCGAGCTTCCCCTTAACATGTTCCACGTAGATAAGTCACAAATTATGTTGTAATTAATTATTATTGTAACATTTACATACCTACAGCAAACACACCTCCTTTTTGTCTAAACCTAGAAGTGTGGTATAGAAATTACTTTTTTCTGCATCATCAGTCACAGATTCGTAACTATAGTTTGGCCACAAGCGCTGTACCGCGCCTTGGATGCCAACAGATGTACGGGGAGAGGGAAGCGGATGAGCGCGGAGGGAAAGCGGACAGGGCGGGCGGGCCTGACAGATGGAGTGGGCTGCTTCCATCCCACACACTCAGTACCTCACATACATACTAAAATCCTCATTCATACAAACAAACACATTCATACATCACAACACGCACACACTGTTGCTTTCTTCCTCCGTTCAGTCACTGAGCCAGCTGAAAATCAGCGCTGTGGCTTGCCTCAGCATTATGCTGAGCTGGTGTACCCTTTTTGGCACTGTACCATACCAGATGTTCTGTGCTGTATGTATTAAACTTTGTATACTTCTGTATTGTGTACTGTATTCTGGTGTTTACAGCGCTAAATAAACGTTTTCAATTTCAATTTTTTCAATTTCTTCGCCCCCGCGTCTCACCGCGCAGCTACCTAAGGCGCGGTATAGCGCTTGCTGTCAAACTATATCTCCAACACACAAGGGTAGAGTTTTCGGTGGCGTAGTGTCTAAGACTTCGAGTCTTCTTGTCGCAAGGAAGGCCGTATGCCTGTGACTTAACGTGATCTCCGAGACACGAAGTCTCAAATGAAAATATGCCACCAACAGTCACCCATCCTGGTTCTGACCGCGCCCAACGATGATTAACTTGCACGATCAGTCGATTACTTTCGGATCTGCTCGCGGACACGAGGACTCAGTATTCAATATTATTTCCTAGGGATACTCTATAGCTACACCCTGTGTTCAAGCAAATATTGACAACTCTAACATAACACGTGATCTTTTTGTGTAATTGTGTACTATTTGAGTCGTAACATACTATTTGAGTCGTAACATACTATTGTTTACGAAATGTCTGCAAATATGTGTAATTGGATTGTCATTATTATTTGACTATTTATTCTTCATCAATTATTTATAGAACAACACGAATGACCTCTTTTAAGATAAATTCGGATGACAGGTAGTTCACCTGCTCAGAGCCACGTCCTCAATAACATCAGTAGCACCAGAAATGTGGACGTGATCCTAACATCTCTCTCAACTCTTATAAACATCAAAAACATTACCCTCCTTCTGGGGCAGTCGGGTAAAAAGGTGGGAAGTAAGTACCTACTACCCGTCGGAAATATCTGTGCACCTGCTTTCAGCACCTCGATCACGGTCTAACGATCTGCATCCCTATATTATCTATCGCACAGTATATTGTCTCTTAAAGGCGTAATCCTGAATAATAATGAATTATTCAGGATTACTCCTTTAACCCTTTATCGGGGGGATTTAAAAAAAAAACCAGCGTCCTGGGCGAGAGACCGGGTTATGTAAGATTTTTACTCCCTAAAACCATTGCCGACCTCGTGCATATCGGAGGGCTCCGGGATCTCCAGAGGAACGCACCTGTGCCCTTCTAGCATTTGCCTTGGGCCCTTCCTGGGAGGTGTAGTGTCCCGTCGCAGGGCAGCAGCGTGCTATGGCCGCACGCTGCTACCCTCGCCAGGGTCGCGCACTTACGATGGGCGATCCTTTGACTGCCCGCGATCCTGATGTCTCCTTTTAGTCGCATCTTACGACAGGCAGGAGTTACCGTAGCTCTATTCTTCACCCGAGACTACAGGGCTGTGCGTTAAGGCCCATACAGTTGTCAAATGAAGGTTTTTTTAGCGAGCGAATGCGTCGATAGCAGTGTATATTGCTGGTTATCATGTTCTTTCGCTGACATTTTAACTTCATAACGAGCATTGGATATTCATCCGCCGCGGGCGTCCGCGTCACGCTGCGGATGCCCTAAGGTACCTACTACTTCTAGAACTTATCGAACACTTTGCTAAAATAATCTCGAAATAAAATGTGAAACGGAGATTAGTCGCAAATACCCAATCGTAAAGTAGAGTGACACCCGCAGTTAATAAACGTTATGAACTGAACTGGCTCGGGTCCAACGCGGCGGTTAAAACCAGACCGCTTTGAGACAGGTATTTTGTTTTGAACGCTGTATTGATGGCTTGTTTTCGCCAAAAAATTGGGTGCCAAAATACGTTACTAGTTCGATTTCTGTGGTGAATACTTGGAGATACTGCTATTACGTGTATGGGGGGGCGTATTAGAATATCCCTATCGCCTTTGGTAAAACGTGTCGTGACTAACTCGAGTAAATTGCTGGTGGTAGGACCCTTTCAGGATCCCGGATCTAATCTATACTAAGAAATGTTGGCAAGAGACTGACAAAAATGAGGCAGCAGGACTTCGAATTGATTGACAGTCGACTACTGAAGACCCAGCTGTCCACGCACGTCGCTGGTCCGCGAATTTACAAGAAAATACCAGCTCCTATCCGAGATCCTGAAAGAAGCGAGAAAACGTACTACACAAACGTACTAGTTTCGTTTTTAAATTTAAAAAATGGTAGGTTCAAAAGGCTATTACTCTGTCAATGAGTTCCTTCACGAATGATGTACCTATTTGAAATACTGTAGACGTATATTCTGACGTACGTACTTACTTTAAGTAAGAAATTTTATTAATATTAATAGAGTAATATAATATGTATTATAATAATTATAATGATCATGACATGCTAATATTTTAGTATTTATTTCTAACTATTTTCTGCCTTTTTGACAATGTATGATCATTACTGAAATAAATGGATATAAATATGGATCCCTTTCTACGCTATAGCTCTAGACAGAGATGACACTAGACCTAAGGAAGCCTTAACATTAAGGACGTAAATAAAAACCACGTTCAAATCAAAGGACTTCCGTTGTCCATCTCCGAAGTGCATAAGAAATGTAATGCTTTTTTGAAGTCGACTATATAGTATTATAGGGTATATAGCCTGACTGGTGTGTTACTCGTATCCAAAATACAGTAGAGGCTGAGTTCACAGATGACGTAAAAGCCTGACTGGTGTGTTACTCGTATCCAAAATACAGTAGAGGCTGAGTTCACAGATGACGTAAAAGCCTGACTGGTGTGTTACTCGTATCCAAAATACAGTAGAGGCTGAGTTCACAGATGACGTAAAAGCCTGACTGGTGTGTTACTCGTATCCAAAATACAGTAGAGGCTGAGTTCACAGATGACGTAAAAGCCTGACTGGTGTGTTACTCGTATCCAAAATACAGTAGAGGCTGATTTCACAGATGACGTAAAAGCAATAATCGACAATACAAGACTGTTGATTTTATCTAGTTTTATATAAAATGCCACCGTCAACGTACCGGCCATCCTGGAGCCGAACGGTATCATGCGTGATGACGGCAAGAGACCGGACGGAATGTCGTTAATACCCTGGAATATGGGACGTGCCCTTGTGTGGGACGCTACTTGCGTAGACACTTTGGCTCCGTCCCACCTCCAGAGTACGTGTAGGAAGGCCGGTGAGGCGGCTGAAGCGGCTGAGGGCCTTAAGGCCCACAAATACAGGGACATCGGCAACCAATACAACTTTGTTGCATTTGGTGTAGAGACCCTTGGTCCTTGGGGCCCTGGAGCTTGGTCACTGTTCCGAGAGCTGTCCAAGCGTTTGTTCGATGCGACGAGGGACCCAAGGGCTGGCGGCTATCTTGCCCAAAGGATCAGCATAGCGATCCAGCGGGGTAACGCCGCCAGCATCCTTGGTACCCTACCACACGGGCCTAATCTAAGAAATTTTATAAGTTACATTTAATTATTTTTTTGTGTACATTATCAAATTAATTATTTCTACATTTCTTTTCTATTGCTCTTGTTTCTGTAATTGTTTGTGTATAAATAATTTTAAGTTGTAAATAAATATATTACTTCAATTATTTAGTTTTATATTGTTTTTAGTATTAATTTTGTCAGTTTTATATTTTCTTGGTTTGGCCAACGTCTGTTACATGTTCATTTCCACTGGTCACAAAAGAGATCTGTCCTCCGAGATACAGGAACCTACAAGGAGGTCAGCGTTTATTATTTTACCTGTTGCTCACTAATTTTATTTAGTTTAATATAACCTATGCTTAAGTTCTTACTGGTGTATGGACTATGAATACTTTGTCAATCTTACCGCACAAATAAATTTATTCTTATTCTTAATGGCTGAAATGCTAGAGCACGAGGCAGCGGCGCAACCGTCGCCCGATCAGCCGATAATCATTGTACCTTTTATTGTTGAAGCGTAATAAACCACATTGTATGAGCAAAACATTAAATATTCAAGTCTTACATAAGTTTTTAGATAAAAGAACGATGAACCATTGTATGGTCTGCAACTAAAGTGACCTTGTCCTGGAGAGCATCGGCCTTTCCTTTTAAAGGTATTATCTAATTTGTTTTGTATACCACAGACTAAAGTTACAGCGAATGTGATAATTTAGAATAAATACTTAATTAGGATCAAATTACTTGGTCGTTAAAATTTTTTTTATAAGGAAAATGTTTGAAAATTTATAAGAATTATTTTATTTACAAGCATTCTTATCAATCAATTAAATGGTTTGATAAGATTATTTATTTTTATTGACTGACCCGCATTTGACCTCTATCTCGCCTGATGGTAAGCGACGATGAGGTCGACGATGGAGCATGCGGGTACAGTAAATGCCTATTCACTCTGGCCTTGAAGATCCCAAGGTTGTAGGTTTCGGGAAATACAGACGTCGGCAGGCTGTTCCATTCCTTAGCCGTTCGCATAATGAACGAAGAAGCAAATCGCTTCGTGCGAGCAGATGGGATATCAACAACATAAGGATGGAACCCCTCCCCGCGCCTGGTAGTCCGAAGGCGGAATGGAGATGCTGGAATTAGGTCGTGCAATTCCGATGCGCACTCTCCGAAATGTATCCTATAAGATACCGATAGTTCCAGACTTTGCAGTCTAGCTTCCACCAGCGATTCGTCACCTATAAGGCGCTTAGCGCGTTTCTCCACTGAGTCAAGGGCAGCCAGTTGGTACTTTGCTGAGCCGTCTCACAGGTGGCAGCAGTACTCCATGCACGACCGGACTTGAGCTTGATAAAGGTTTAAAAGCTGTCCCGGCGTGAAGTACCGCCTATACTCAGGATTTACTCAGGATGCCTAATTTTTTGGCTGCGGTCTGAGCTTATAAGATTTGTGTTAATTGGATTGGCAACTGGTATTTTTACAGTTAACATCAAGTATTAATAGCAAAATAATGTTCGTGTCAGCATGCTGGTCTATTTTATTAGATTTCGCACCAAAAAATATTGTCAAATTTTACGCTTTTTCTCCTTTCAAACCCTGGTCCAATCAAACCTTTCTAATCATCGACCAATCAGAACGATCCTATCATTCATTCACTCACCGAAAAATTTTGCATCAAACTTTGTGTCTCCACTACGTTTTCCAATAAAAACTATTAAAATAATCAAAATACACGCTTGTCGGCCGGCTAAAAACAATTGTGCAGTGTCTACAGTTGATGTGTTGTGATCTGGAGACCTGTGTTCACAGTAAGTCCTTGATTATTATTATTATTATTATTTATTATTTACACTTTATTCCTTACCCCTTTCCATTTTTCTACGACTGTGGTAATTTTAGACCAGAATTATAGCAACACACATATCATCGAGTCACAAGGGCTCAGACGAGTCAGCCTATGAAATATAACCTATACAGTCCAGTCGAAACGACAACACTAAATCTTATGTAAATTATTTTGCATACATAAATCAACATTGCATTACATCGACGCTTTATTATGGAAGTTTATTTTCAGTGGGCTAGTAAAACATATAAAATTGTCAATATACAGCGAAGAGAAAAAACTGTTTTCACGAAAAGTTAAAAGAAAAAAAAAGAACCTGTAGATGTTACCTTTGAAATATTTAAACCCCATTAAAAGGCACCTGACATAATATTTTTCCCAAGGTGCACATTTAAATAAAAATCTTAGTTTATAGGCTTTGGTACACGGCAAGGTGACCATGTCAGCCTCATTAGGGTCACAAAGAAAAGGGAAAGGGAAGCTCAAGTATTATTAGAGTCAGCCTTCACTCTGAGAGCCAACTTTATATGAACTAAAATAAAGAAGCACTATAAAGTTCCCTATTATTTCTGAAGCATACATATTGAACCTTGGAGCACTTTGCCCTTCCATTGACACTGAATGAAGAGAGGCTGAGAGAATGAATGAAAGAGAACTTTGGACTTGTGTTGCGTGTGGACGAAGTTCACCGATCCAGTTGAGGGTTGTCAACTGTCAACTATAGCAATAATTTCGTTCATTTTGCCGTCACACCTACTCTTAGCTCCACTAGATCGAGCTGCTCAAAAGCTTAATTATTGTATAAGGTCGGGGGAAAAGTCTTTTCGCATATTGTATGTATAAACTTATAATAACATTTCTTTGGCTGTACTATTTGTATCTGGCTGGTTTTGATGACATTAAAAAGGTTACATTAAAAAAAATATATAGTAAAATGTTGTTTCCAGCTATTTTTCATTTGTTTTTCTTTCTGTCAAAATGAGTGAATCTAATGAAGAAATTCGATACATTTTGAAATTTTATCACAAAAAAGGAAAAAATGCAACACAAGCCGCGAAAATTTTTTGTGACGTTTATGGACCCTAATGCAGTGTCAGTAAGAGTAGCACAAAGTTGGTTTAAGCGTTTTCAATCCGGGAATTTTGATGTCAAAGATGCACCTCGGTCTGGTCGCCGTATTACGGATAAAATGGACGCCATTTTTGAAAAAGTGAATCAAGATCGGCATATCAGTAGTTACGACGTAACAGGAAATTGACCACAAAACAGTTTTGACCCATTTGAAAAAAGCTGGGTATACAAAACTCGATGTTTGGGTGCCACACGAGCTCACTGAAAGAAACCTAATAAACCGTCCCTAGACCACCTCTGGATCTACCACTATGTCTGCTATTACGCCCTAATGTGCCCTTGCTTGCTTTTCGTATGGTTAGTGGCCAACCTATTTGTCAGAGTTGTTCAAGCCGCCCATAGGATCTGACATGGCTTAACGACTGCTGTCGAACGACAACAACCGGGACCGACTGCTTAACGTGCTTCCCGAGGCACGGAGGAGATCAGATGAAATATGCCACTAGCGGTCACCCATCCAGATGCTGACCGCGCCAACGTCGCTTAACCTGCACGATCACTATCAGACTGTGCTCGCAACTAGACTACGAGCTCCTGTTAGTAACTACGACACGATATTTTTGATAACTGTACGTCAACCAACCATAACCATCCCAGATACGTTGTCGGACGTGATACTTCCCAGTTCCCACTTTTTGTAGGGAAATGGCAGATTAGGGGTGATAACTGATTTGGCCCTCTTTCTTATTTCCTTTGTTCCCATGAATGACGAAGTTATGGACTATATTTTATTTACCTACATATAGTTATACATCGAAAGTTCGACTATCTTATCAGTGATACGCAAACGTACTTTTTACGTCGTTTTTTTTTGTGTCTACCCGATGAGACGAAATGATAAGCGTGTTATATTTAGGTAAATAAGTAATGTAGGTAGTGCAACGAGTAAGTTCGGAAAAGTTTTATTCTAGTTTAAGGATACCATGGAATATAATGGAACGGCGTTCTTGGCAGATTTTAATAACAAATAACTAGCGCCAATTTAAAAAATAAAACAATTTCTTCCAAATACAAGGGAATTCTGGAGTTTCTCCCGCGCTTTTGTCGCGTCCACACCAGCTTTTTTTCATTGTTTTGCAAATTGTTTTACAGTAGTGCTTTTCAAGTAAGAATGGTGTTTTTATTCGAAGAACGTCTACTAAATGTGATTAATGTGTGGGACAGTGAAGTAAAGTCAAATAAGACGCTGCAGCCCGATCCGTACTTGGCTGGATTTTGAAGAGCCATACTGCGTCCGGGACGCCTTCTTCTTTGGTTCGGATGGTGCAGAAGCGTGGAAGATTCTCCCAGATAGCATTGAAATGTGTCACACCAGCATTTTAATGAAGACTTGCAAGAGTTGTTTACATCAGACATGGCTGTATGGGCTCAGTTCCCTTTGCCTTAAAAAAAAAAACAACAACAACAAGGGAATTCGAATTCGAAATCAGAGATTTACGTCGTTCCACTGGTTATAAGCAAAAAGGTTAAAGTGGTACATAATTTAATATAAATATTTATAGATTCTTATCATATCGAAATGAGACACAAAACGAATTACTATTTTAAACTTGTATTTCCAACTTCTTTGTCTGTTTTTGTTATTGTTTTCATTATCACGCAGTTATAGTTCGCGAATAAAGTAGGTAGGTCTAGGTACATAGGTACTCAAATGACGCTGAAGTTGACGCGGAGACAATTCAACACTCAACATTTCAGATGATTTTTTTTAATATATGGACGGTCACATATCATTTTATATTTCAACAAAATAAATCACTTAGAGTTCACTGACCTTGTATCGTAGATCAAAATACCTCGAAACAGATGGCTCGGTGTTTACAGTCCCTCTTCCGATTGAAATCGAAAAGCTCTCAGATCCCGAGGACTCCGACATGATACACCAAACTTCAGAAGACTGATTGTATTGAAACAATTAACAGAACTCGTGAAAATACACATTAATTGAAAATTATCAACAGAGCTTAGCTCACACCGACTCGCCGTCCAAAAACAAACATGGCGGATCCCGCGCCGCGCCGCGCTCCCACTCGACAAAAAAGTTTGAAATCAACTGACATACAGTTTAAAATAGTAATTCGTTTTGTGTCTCATTTCGATATGATAATAATCTATAAATATTTATATTATATTAAATTATTTACCACTTTAACCACTTTGCTTATATGGTGATAAGTGATTTTTAGATATTGGTACTTATAACTACTACGTGGTTATGAAAAACCAAATTTCATGTGCAATAAATAAATAACACAACGTAAATACCTACATTTTTCAAAATTAACCCTGTATTTAAGAGAAATGTTTTTTTTATTAGAGTGGCGTTACACTGAAAGAAAACTTGTTTGATTTAGAGCATAAAAAGTATTTTTTATTAATTTGAACAAATACTTCATAGATACGACTAAGATCTTGGTTGAAGTGAACAATTTCTTGGTTGAAGTTAACAAGCTTTTCTTTCCTGTTATTGCATCTGCCTTCCGCAGACCAAGAATTAATAAAAACTATAGGTTTTTTAAATATTTTCCATGTCGATTCCGGTCAACCCTAAGTCAAGAAAGCTAGTGACGAAGCCCATCTAATGTTAATTGAACGGTCACCATCATGCCGCGGTCGCGTGCCAGACTGCTAGTCATGATACGAACATAAAAGGAGTAAGTTAGAAAATACCTGTCAACTTCTGTCAACTTTTTCCGTGTTTGGGTGATTTAGAATATACCACCGCCACTGGATAAAACGTGGCGTACGAGGCGTAAAAATAAACGTACAAATACAAATATACTTTCTTGCACACCCGGGACAAAAACAAAACATACAACATAAAGAGAGGTACAATATAATGTGCAGAAGGCAGCCTTATCGCTTTAAGTGATATCTTCCAGGCAACCTTCAGGTGATGGAAAAATCATAAGATACGTAATATACGGGTGCAAAAGGCTTATGAAATAGATACTACCCTCAAATAAACAAATAATTGTATATTTGCGACGAGGGACCCAAGGGCTGGCGGGTATCTCGCCCAAAGGATCAGCATAGCGATCCAGCGGGGCAACGCCGCCAGCATCCTCGGTACCCTACCACACGGGCCTAATCTAAGACATTTTATAAGTTACATTTAATTTTTATTTGTGTACATTAAATATTTATTATTTGTCAAATTCACATGTTACAACAAATAAATATTTTTAATATATTATATATTGTGTTATTCGTATTTATATGCTGCCTCTATGCTGAACATGGCGTCACGTAGGCTCTTACACTTGGCAGGTCTGGTGCATGATATTATAAAATTTCAGAAGCCTGAGTATCTTTATAGCAAATTTAAATGGTCCTCTTCACGGAACAGACACAACACAAGGGCCTCTAAATACCTACTCGTCAATAAATTGCACAAAACTGTGGCTTTCAATGGCAGTTTTCGCTACTTGGCAACAAAGTGCTGGAATAATCTCCCACCTCCGATTCGTTGCACCACTATCTCTAAATTTACATTTAAAAAACAATTCAAAGCCATATTACTTGATAAGCAAAATCTTGGTATTCCGTAGCGACTACTGCCTTTATATATATACATATATATATCCGACACATTATCTTCTCTAACATCTATTATTATTATTATTTTTATTTGTATCTCTCGCTCGTGTTACCTTTTAGTTTATTTAGTTATCATCTATTTACTTATTCGTATATCTACTCACATTTCATTACCATTACAGCACACAACTTTACATTACATGTAGATTATCGTCGCTTGGTATCCGCCTCCGACCTCGACAGGCTGAAGCAGAATATCAGCGCCATGCTCTAGACTACTCTAGAGTATGGCATTATGCTGAGCTGAGGCCTATTTGGTGCTGCAGCATACGCCGTGCATTATTATTAATTTAGTTTAAGATTATATTGTATGGTATATATGTATATGTATACACTTGTATATTATTGTATAATGTATAAGTGGAATTGTGTGTGTGCTGCAGACAGCAAATAAACGTTTTCTATTCTATTCTATTCTATATTTATATTCTGCGGGCACCTGGGGCTCAGAGGCGGGAGGCTTCATTCGGGAGCTGGGGAGGCGGTTGAGGGAGAGGGGGTGTGATCCCCGACCGGGATACTTCCTGGCCCAGCACCTTTCTCTCGCTATTCAGCGAGGAAATGCTGCATGCATAATGGGAACATTTGGGCGGGGTGCGCTAAAAGGCGGCCTTTTTGACTAAGCTTCTCACGTACTTAGTGACAAAGTTTTAGATTCATTGTAAGTTATAATATAATTATATTTTGTGACGATTTATTAATTATAATCAAAATTTATGTCTAAATTATTTATTAATTTTAAAAAAAGAATAATATTGTGTTATTTTGATAAAATTCTTTATAATTACGAGAATTTCTATTTTCGGTCTTAGAATATGTAGGGACACTGTGTACAGACACTGTGCACACTGTGTCCTACATTGTGAATTGTTATGTCAGCACTTTTAAATGTCACGCGGCTGCGCGCGCGTCAGTCTAGTCGTGTCTCTACCACCGTCATGTATGGTATACGGTTTGAAATTAAAAGTATCAGTTAACAAATCCAGTGTCTATTTGAAGATGACTCCTCGAAGACATACCCTGGCTAGGACGTAGGTATAGACATGTGCGGAACTCTTAGGCCAGTAAAGAGGTGCAATTCGCATACCTCTAAAAATAGCAATATTATTTCAGTATTAGAACAGCAATAATTCATGCATTTGTAGAATTATCAAACAAACAATTTTGTATTTTTTCGAAAATGTAATAATTAAAAAAAATCGTATCATTATTGTTATAACTTATAGATGACACCCTAGAAATATTTGCTGCTAATAAAATAGGACCCTATCCATACATACCTACATAACACAAACGTACATATACATACATACTTTCATAAACTGTCGCTATAATGTTTGTCGGCAAAACGTGCATTCGTTTGTGTGGCGACGCACGACACGCGCGCCACTACGTAGAACGCGCTATCGAAATTTTCCTGGGACGTATATATACGAGTTCCAAACATCCACAGTTGGACTAGGACATCTGGTCACCAGGCACAACACCCCGCCTGGTGGAAGATCTTCCCTTTTCCCTTTCATACATACATACGTTACGTCATCCATGTCCTTACATAGCGCGTTCCTACAGTCTGTTTCGTGTTACGGCCAAACAAACATTCGCTGATATAATAATCGGCATTCTGTATTTCGCCCTCATATAATCCACCCCAAATCAATTCTATGGACAGGTAGTTATTTCCATAGAAGAAACCTAACTAATTTAGCTATAGGTATTTTCTGTAGATAATTATGTCTAAGCTCTGTAAACCGTTTCATTTCTTCATTAAGGTAAGTATCTAAATGCAGTTCTCACAGCATTCTGTTAAATAACACATCAGCGTCTCTAATAAAGAGATCTATTGTTTTTCTAAGTCATCATCATAGGCTTGTTACGTCTATTGCAGACGATTGAAGTAGCGTCGCGAAGGCATCTCTTTTCGTGGCTAAATAAACCTATTCGGGAGCGGCACACACGCGCGGCAAGCGAGTGGTGCACCGGGTAGATGAGTGAACACTCGGTGTCTGTTTGCTCTCCCGGCCGCCAGTATTTCGAACCACTTTGCATCGTGTTCCTGACATCCCTCCCGAACACGTTCACACGTTTTTCTAAGTCATACAGCATCAATAATCGTGTGTGTACAGACATTTTTCAGCTGAAGTCGTGTTTGTTCGTCTGTTGGCACCTGTTCGTGAAACGGCTTTGAACAGGCGGAATGGTTTCTATTATACGAGTAGCAATAGATTCTAAGAAATTATCACGTCTGTATTAGAAGTATGAGGTTTCAGGAATTTTATGAAAATATCTTGACAGACAGACAGACCTGATGAAACTATAAGTATGCGCATGCGATGTGAGCATTTTCCCATACATTAGTCGGGCAATTAAATGTCAAATGTTTGAACGATAAGTGCATTTGCACACGCTATGGCTCGCTGTCAGTGCTCACTTTATCATTCAGAGGAGAGGGCGGTCCGATTTCTATGGTTGTGTTTTGATTATTATAATATTTTTCATGATTTAGAAAAGAAAAGAAAAACACATTAATTCAACATTGCATTATGCATACATGATTAAACTTAAAAAAAACTTGTAATTAAAAAAAAACACGTTAAAAAGACATGCTCAGCATGTGCTGCGGTCCGACCGGTACGGCAGAACCGCAGCTGGTTTTCAGCTGTGCCAGGACGAAGGCATCGCGAATTTTTTAATTTCAATGTAACAAAGTAAATGAATCATTATAACAGTAAACACTTATTAGATTCATTTTTAGTTCTCCGTAATTATCTTTAGTCCAGCACAGATAAAATAACTATAATTGTATATCATTGTTACTTACTAATTTGTTTTTCAATAATTGTAAGACATCATGTTTTTAAATAGGTAACTACTGGTTGAGAAACCTATTATTTTGCCTCCAGTCGTAAAGAGAGTTCCGTAGGTCTTATTTTTGAAAATTTTCAGTATTTTATATTATATTATAGTATATTGACTGAAATTCCATTACAAAATAGCTTTTTGTTTGACTCACCTGAAAAGCACTGACTTAACTCTTCTTCACTAGACATTATGAATCTTAAAAAGGCTTAATATATTTATCACATACAATTTACTCAAATATCAGAAAAAAAGCGATACAAAGTAAAAATAAAATAAATATATATTTGATAAAACGTTTATTTGCCCTAAAACATTACCGGTGGGACTTGAACCCACACCTCCGGCCTAAAAATTTCGCTATACCACTGTGGAGCATTGAAGTAAGACCACTGCATAAATAGGTAATGTGTAAAACATTGGTTTCTGGACATTGAGTTAACTAGTGTGTGAAATGTCAAACCACAGTTTCGAACTCGGACCTCCCACATGGGAATCCGGTGTCCTCACGTTGAATGAATCGCTCTGGATAGCAGATCTTGGTGAATCTTTCTAAAAACTCAACACCTTATGGCATAATTTTAACAAAAAAATAACTTATTCTCGAAGCAACCCTAAAACGTTATCAAAACCGTAGTACAATTGTGTCGTAAATCCTGACGAATTACTCTAAAAGAACTTATGCGATAAGATTTCATGGATTATACGTATTAGTGTGATCTAAGGACAAAAATGATTTACTTTTCAGGCCATTTCCGGAGCAGCGAGCACAGGGCGATCACTTATCAATCGATTGATTGATTTAATAAGAAAAAAATTGAATTCAAATAGATAATGATAACTAAACTATCTCTTATTAGCCAGGAAAAGGGCTGAAAAGAACTGTAAGTGAATAAACCTACTTTAAATAGAAAAGTAAAAAAGTTCCAGTGAAAACCAGATTTTCGCCAAAAAATAACAGACTTACAGCCTTGGCAGTAGTGTTGGTCAGTTCGAAGTCACAAATAGGTGACGGTGACGTTCAGGGCCGTCGAGAGACGACGGTGGATGGCGACCTGTGGACGGTAACGTTTGGTCAGTTCACGTACCGGAGCCGCCCGCGCCGCACGCCCGCCCTACCCACTGAAAACGCCTCCACAAATGCCGCTAAGATACCGCTCCCGAGTAAAATTAAAGTAAAAGAATTACACTCGAATCGTATATAAAACAAATGGGATAAAAAAGCAACAAATCTTAAAAGACAATCGTAAAGACTATTCTAGAAGAAAAAAAATAGTGTTATTTTTTAAATTAAAATAGATTTTCGTGTGATACTAGTTGTAAGTTGGTTAAGTTGTTGTAAAAGTAAGAGTAGTTTGTGTTTAGTGTTCAGACTTTAGTGCCACTAGTGTTTGAAGATGGCAGAAAATGGAGGTAAGGAATTTTTTAACTTGCTTTGTTGTCCTGTAAAAAAACCATCCTGAACTTATCGTACTGATAAATCGAAACGTAGGTATATTATACAACAATTTTAACAATAATTTCACTATTAGTAAGTATAACGGATAATCTTTTTACTTAATATACAGGTGTAAAATAAATATTTTGAAAGGAAAAACGTTTCATACGTTTTCACTACGTCTTTTTACAGTCGTTTAATTTTTGGGTTTTCTTTTGTTGGAAGTTATCTTTTGGCTTTCAAATATTTATTACAACTAATTCCTTTAGGTTCAGAATATTACGATTTTGCTGCAATTTCAGTTTGTACGTCACATTTATCTATTCAAACAGCTCGATCGATCTATCGATTTTTAGGGTACCGTTCCCGAGAGGCAGTATTAAATGAGTTAATTTATTATTAGTAAAATAAAGTAAAATATACTTTACTGCACAAACAGATCACAAAGCACTATGTATATTTGGCAAAACGGGGGAAAATCAGCAAATGCTGACATACTCGGGTACCAAATATACTTACTTACTTACTTCGCTGGCGCTGCGACCCGAAGTGGATCTTGGCCTCCGATACCAAAGAGCGCCATCGCTCTCTCTCCTGCGCAGTCTCGAGCCAGTCTCGTACCAAATATGCAGCGCTGTTTTTCATTTCACCCGTTTCTGGTTTTCCTTTTTTTTAATGAGTTATTTTTTTGCAGAAGAAACTATATCAAATTATTTAAACAGAAAAATATGTCTCACAAAGATGCAAGTGAGTAAACAAGTAATTGATAAAGCGTGTTGTCATTCATCAATACGCCAGACAGGGAGATAACTGTACATAAATAGGAAAAAAAAAACCTTTTTTTATTAAAATGGGGCTCGGGAGCAATTAAAAAATAATTATTGCATATACAGGGTGTAACAAAACTCCCTATAGAGCAGAAAGGCGGTGTTATAACTGAACGATGGAGCTATGGAGCCAAATCTGTAATCGGGAAAAAAATTGTTTCATACATTTCGGTCGTGTAATGAAAGTGGGTCAATTATGGATAGGTACTGAAACCCCCCCCCCCCCCCCCCCCCCCCGGTTCTATAGGTTTTTAAAAAAAAAATTATGTCCAAATAAAGGTTTGTAGCGCTAATTGAACATTGGAATCGCATGAATTTCCCAGTTTTTATTTATACACTGACAGGTAAATAGAAACCCTGTCAAGAACCCTCTTGACTCTTGCTATTGGTACTTCTATCTGTGATAAGGAGATTACTATAAAAAATAATTGATTAGCTACTTACAGTAGATCTTAAATTGTCATACAATAAGATACTTTCTTACTAAATACATTTAATATTTGCGCGGACATATTATTTATTTATATTCTAGTATCAGTCCCTTCTATTCCAGTTTTCTTTCCACTTTTACTGTTACTACCTGTTACTCTGTGAAATCGGTAATTTCTAATTATTTCTAGAAAATGTCACCTATTTGTCACCATGTCGCAGTAATATCGCGTCCTTGGACTTATCGGCGGGTGTCCAAATTAGTCATTACGAGATTAGCGGCCATCCATCATCGAGTGACAGGTCAGAGAACAGGGTCAGCGGGAAGTAGTCCTTATCGACAAACATTTCTGATTAATTACTAGCATTTTACTAGTTTTTCGGTAATTCGGTGGCATGTATAGATACAATCGCACAAACCTAGTATCTCATAAATACCTGGCGTGTTAATTAACCATTTAATTATC
Source organism: Hofmannophila pseudospretella (assembly GCA_947369225.1). Classification (NCBI taxonomy): domain Eukaryota; kingdom Metazoa; phylum Arthropoda; class Insecta; order Lepidoptera; family Oecophoridae; genus Hofmannophila; species Hofmannophila pseudospretella. Next base: position 633,999 of record OX376321.1, on the reverse strand, counting down.
CGTAAAAACAGAATTAGGTTTTTCCCATGTATGGGACGGATTCCCTACCGCCACTGGATAACTTATCCGAGTAACTTGCTGGTCGAAGGAGCTTCAGAGTCCGCTTGCTTGCGACTGTCCTTTTATATATAAAGTCTGTCGTTAAATGTTTTCGCTTCGCGTTGATGTGTTCGTCAGTGTTTATAGAAGAGCCAGTACTTACTAAGCCGGCGTGCTCCATCTTCGGCCTCCTCCTCACTTACCACCAGGTGAGATTGAGGGCAAACGCGCGGGAGTTAGGTTTCGATTTCAGCCAATACCCGATGAGTTTACGTTGTCTACGACATTTTTCGAATTCTTTGACTGTTGAAACTTGGAGGATATTTTTCGAAGGCATATGAAATACTGATGTACAGAATCGCCTTGGGAGGTAACAAGTTTTTCTGCAATGCTTACATTGTGTTCCGGTAAAAGAGCCAGCGTAATTCTGGTACAAGAAGTACTCCACCTAAGGGTTAGAAAGACATCGAAAACTCTCTTGCATGATATGGGTGACGGTGACCACTTACCGTCAGGTGGGTCGGTTGCTCGTCTAGCCAAATATAACGATTTTCTTGGCAGATTTAATGGTGTGGTTTGCCTTTTCCTTCCCCATTTCACATCTTATCTTATAAAAGCCGAAATCTTCTGTGTCTATGAAGATCTTTTGTGCCTACCCCATTTTACACACTGGTCATCTCAGTGTGCAGGTTTCTTCATCGTTAGAGCAGTCGGTAAATGTACGCAAGTCTTCGAAAAATACGAAAAACTCATTGGTACATGGCATTGCACGGTTTCGAAACCGGACCTCCCGCATGGGAGTCGTCCTAGCCACTGTGCCACCTACGGTCTTCCCCATTTCACATGCTCAGTGTGCAGGTTTTCTGATGATGTTATTTCTTGGCCGTTAATTGGATGGTATACATTAGGTGTAAACCAGTATTTTCTCACATTTCTGTCTTAACAGCGACCAGTGAACTGCAGTATGAGATAACTGTTAAAAGTCATCCAAACATTCTCATGTAACCGTGTAAACAAAGTGGCATGCGCCGGAGTTGACTGACACAATGCCCTATCAACTGTGACGTTCAATTCATTATTGATTACAGAAAATAACTACCTATTACTTTTAGTTTTGTTATAAAACGGGGATGGATCCAGATATAGATGGGGCTCTGTAGACAATGTTTTTTTAATTGTATGGAGAGCAAATGATAAAAGTCATCGCCGTTTATGGGTCACTGTGTCCGATTTTATAATAAGATACCTGATACTGTAATAAATATGACAGGGAAAAAAATTAAGACCCATATAAGACGGACTTTAAGCAAAAAGGGTTATTATAAAATAAATGACTACTTAAATGATAAAGAGGCTTGGTCCTAAACCCAGCTCCAGCTCTGCACATTGTGTACATATATGATTGTATTCATAATTATTGTAAGATGAAGAAAATAAAAGATGTGCTGCTGAAAGTTTCTTGCGCCGCTTCTTTCCTTTCAGCTACAGCACCTTACGAAGCGGTGGTAGTATAAGGTACTTACTTGCAATAAAAAGATTTTGATTTGATTTGCTTCATCTCACTATAATGTTATTAGAAGGTGTTCGATGCTCTGCTAACATTGAGGATTCGGATGGAGTATCTCATGTGCCGGTATCTATGCTGGCTCTCTTACCCTTCAAACCAAAACGCAGCATTGCAGGTAATGCTGCCTTGCGGCAGAAATAGATAGTACAAACCCAGGCGATCCTTCACATTCGTATCTAGAATGTTATTTTAACGAGAAAGATAAACAGAGGGCTTATCCCGTTGGATTTTATTGACAATTACGAAACGAAACTCTCTCCAAAAACCAGGTCTGAGACATACCGGGTATTCAAGACTTTCCTTTCTTGTCGCTTCGTCTCTATCGTCTAGCATACGGAAACCATCACAAAACCATTTACCACACATTTCCGGCCATCTCCGGAAGTTTTGAGAGACATTGCCATAATTCCGCAGCTCTCTCATTAATCTGACGTCTGTGTAAAAGGGAACGATAGATTTAGTCCTCAAGGTTAGCAGCGCATCAAAAACCCTTTAATAATAATAATAATTTGGTCTCCTTATTTAATAAAAGACTTACGTACATTTACCGACTGCTCTATCGGTGAAGGAAAACATCGTGGAGAAACCTGCATGTCTGAGGAAATTAAAAGTTTCCGAAGGCGTGTGAAATCCACCAATCAGCACTGGGCCCGCTCGGTGGATCATGGCCCGTACCCCCTTGTGCAAGGGGAGGCCTGTACCCCAACAGTGGGGACATTAATAGGCTGATGATGATGATGACTTAATATAAAATAAATATAAAATTCGCTAACATCGTTATATTTGACAATTGAAGCGTTTTGTTACCGTTCAACTGCGATTCAGTATAAACTAAACGTTTTAGTTGAATGCACAAATACGTTACTGTTCGAAACTTAACTGAAATTGGATCGTTAGTGGATAGTTGGATACGAAACACGTCATAGCGATGCAGTTTAGATTCCATTTAGTTACGTTGTATTTAGTGGAATCCATCTCCTGGTCTCGTACTATTTCCATGTTCAGAACTTTGTTATGCACATGCCATGTTTTCGTATAGCAATGTCATGTCATATTAACTTCTCCATCCGAACACGGTGTTAATCCGCTGGCACGATTTGTTCGCTATCAAATAGTTATTGCTGCGGGATCCCCTCTGATAATGCGTGATACTTCACCTGCGTGATATTAAAAGATAAGAGAGTACTCACGCAGAGGATATAGTGTTCAGAGTTTTGGATGGGGGCGCGGCGGACTGGTTTCTCACTTACCCTGTACTTTCGGGTACATCGGGACTGTAGTGTAGTAATTGAGAACTTGTATTACCCTATGAGGCTGGCTGACTCTAAAATTGGCGGAAAAAAAAACTAGATTAAAAAAATATCTATATAGGCTCCTATTTTACTAGCGGCAAATATTTCTAGGGTGTCATCTATAGGTTATAACAATAAGTATAGGGCAAAAAGTTTTGTTTTAATTATTAAATTTTCGAGAAAAACGACAAAATCGTTTGTTGGAAAATTCTACAAATGAATGAATTATTGCTATTCTAATACTGAAATAAGAAGTATGAATGAAACTCGTATCATTCATAACGATAACGAAATGGATGAGTTTATGCCACCGAGGCGCAAAATAATGGGGTTTATTTTTCCTTAGTAAAGAAAATTTTCATACAAGTAACAGGGTTATTTTTTCGTGTAAAGTGGTACAAATAGCACAGCACAAACCAGCACATACCCCCCTCCAAATATTTGCTACTAATAAAAAAGGACCTTATATGTATATCAATCGTTGGATGTGCTGAAATATTTCCCTATGAATTTCAAAGTTTTTTTTAAAATAATTGTAATGCAAATGTCATTAGATATGAGCACTTACATTTATCGTAAATATTACTCTGCAATTAGATGTTCAGTTGATATCTAGTCAATCGACAGATAAAAATACGAGTTGATAAAACTCAAATGAAATCAAATTTTTTTTTATTGCAAGTACAGTGGACAACATTTCAGGCTATACCCTTCTCTTTACATTGCAAGTAAGTACAGTGGACAACATTTCAGGCTATACCCTTCTCTTTACATTGCAAGTAAGTACAGTGGACAACATTTCAGGCTATACCCTTCTCTTTACATTGCAATTAAGTACAGTGGACAACATTTCAGGCTATGCCCTTCTCTTTACATTGCAAGTAAGTACAGTGGACAACATTTCAGGCTATGCCCTTCTCTTTACATTGCAAGTAAGTACAGTGGACAACATTTCAGGCTATGCCCTTCTCTTTACATTGCAAGTAAGTACAGTGGACAACATTTCAGGCTATGCCCTTCTCTTTACATTGCAAGTAAGTACAGTGGACAACATTTCAGGCTATGCCCTTCTCTTTACATTGCAAGTAAGTACAGTGGACAACATTTCACTCTATGCCCTTGTCTTTACATTGCAAGTAAGTACAGTGGACAACATTTCAGGCTATGCCCTTGTCTTTACATTGCAAGTAAGTACAGTGGACAACATTTCAGGCTATGCCCTTCTCTTTACATTGCAAGTAAGTGCAGTGGACAACATTTCAGGCTATGCCCTTCTCTTTACATTGCAAGTAAGTACAGTGGACAACATTTCAGGCTATGCCCTTCTCTTTACATTGCAAGTAAGTACAGTGGACAACATTTCAGGCTATGCCCTTCTCTTTACTACTTTGTCGTTTTAACTTACTTGATACTTCATATCAAGGAATCATAACAAAAACCAATTGCGACAGGGTTCCACAGAGTATACAACTCGGTGTGTCTTCCGCTGTACATTTTTACAAAGTATTTTTTATCTAACACTGCTTCGTAAGGTGATGCTATAGTTAAAATCAAAGAATTGTGCAGAGATGGAGCATTTAGGACTAAACTCTGGTTTCAGCCTGAAGTTTAGCTAAGGAGCTTTGAATGAAGTGATCGACATATCATTTTGTTGAAAAAAATCAAAATTTAGAGACTAATCTGTAGAATGAAGATTTGGTCTTCAATTTGGTTCTTGGTAACCAATATAGAAAACAAGGGTAAGATACTTACTAGGATAGTAAAGCAGGAAGGAAAAAAGGGTTTCTTAAAGATGATATGTTTAATAAGTTTTAATATGATTTGGGGACGTGAAAAAGGGAAAAGAAAAATTGAAATTGATCCAATTCCCATAATGACTATCAAAACAAAAAATTAGGCCAACGGAAACGTTAAAAACAACAGTAACCAGGAAGATAATAAGTCCCCACCGCCTCGGGGAAGGAGACAGCATGCAGTCGGTTGTAGGAAACGGGGATCTTAAGGTGACGTTTGAATTGTATGGTTTGACGTAACGGTCTTTACAACCAGAGCAGGATATTAGAATACTGCTATCCTTGTGTGCTATTTAAATTAAAAATTAGGTGAGAAACGAACCGTCCTCAATCGAACAAAAAATCTTGCTCTATTTTAAAAAAATCATCGTATTACACAGCAATGACAACAGTATCATGTTAAAAAAAAACAGTATCATGATAGTTCTTTAACCTATTTCTTTATTAGCTTGAGTAATGGCTTCTAAGTCTATACTGACGTGAGTTACCATAACAAAGGACTGTGTATGTTGATGATAAAGTCAATTATTAATTTTATTGTCAACAAACGCATTTTTTTATGATTTTAGATAATGATTCATGACGCAGGGCCTTTACTATCGATAGTGTGAACCTAAAAAAGTCAGAAACCGATTTCCCTGTAAAATCGTATAATACATGTTCCATTCGGCGTGGCGGCGGGGATAGTTTCCTTCATACCAATTACCAACACCAAACCAGCTTCAGCTGAATTTTGCTTTCGATTTGCACCGGATTTTTCCGGATAAAACCGGTTTTATCCCCAAATATCCGGGTATTTATAGCCGGGAAACTCATCACCGAGATCGTTAGTGACTGTCATGTGGCGGGATACTTTACAATTAACACAATTGCCGTCGGCGCGTGTCAGCCGGTTAATCGGCAGATTAAAGATTGCCGCCGATGCAACAATTAATGTTGGTACAAGTCGGCCAATTGCTCTGAGGCGTCCGTAATTAGAGGGACAAGTTTGTTTGTTGGAGACGCTGTGAGGACCTTGATGATGGAAGGGCAAGGACAAATGTTGACAAATGGAAACGACTATTTAGGCGTGTTGACGTCATAAAAAATTAATGTGGTTTGCATTAATAGTTTCGGGCAATCGTTCGGGATGAATTTAGACAAAACAAAGGTCATGTTTAATTCTCATGCTGTTCCGGTAATTAGATGTACCGGTTGTCGGAAATTTGACCCTCGAAATTGTGCAAGAATTTGTCTATGCCTAGGGCAGACTATTTAATTAGGAAACAAATTGGCAATTTGTATTCAGAGCTACAACTTAGAGGTTAAAAGTGAAAACACCAGACCAGATTTTTTTTCCACTAGCAAGATTGTCCATCTTGCTCTATCCTTTGATATGCCACTCGTTGACCTCACTCACTTGGTATTCGAGCTATGGCTGCTTATAGCGGACTGAATTTCTATATTTTAGTTATATCCTAAAACCATCTTTCATAGAGCGGGGGATGGGAAAGGGGACCAAATTATTTTGTAAGTACTAGACAACCTTACTCTATACTACGATACCTCACTCGTTGACCTCACTCACATGATCTCCGAGCTATTGTTATTTAAAGTTAGATCACTGAGTGACACGAACCAGTGCACAGCGTGTCGGGCACTGCATGACGTCAGCGTCAACTTTTCAGAGTGATACCCGGGTTACCGGTTTTGAAGAAGTCTTCTCTTATTGAATTTTCACCATACAAAAAAGGGCATTTTTACAATGGGAAACTTGAAATACCTTTATATAATGATACTATTATGCGACCTAAACGTTTATACGAGTATGAATTGGAACGGAAAAAGAAAGAAACATACGTCATAACACGAGAAGGAAAGACTAAGAGCAAAAAACACATAAATATACTCGTAAATATTTGGCAATAAATGTAATTCTATTCTAAAAAATCTGACCTAGATTAAATATCGTGCAGCACAGTGCTAGCTGTCAGGCAATATCGTGCAGCACAGTGCTAGCTGTCAGGCAATATCGTGCAGCACAGTGCTAGCTGTCAGGCAATATCGTGCAGCACAGTGCTAGCTGTCAGGCAATATCGTGCAGCACAGTGCTAGCTGTCAGACAATATCGTGCAGCACAGTGCTAGCTGTCAGGCAATATCGTGCAGCACAGTGCTAGCTGTCAGGCAATATCGTGCAGCACAGTGCTAGCTGTAAGGCAATATCGTGCAGCACAGTGCTAGCTGTCAGGCAATATCGTGCAGCACAGTGCTAGCTGTCAGGCAATATCGTGCAGCACAGTGCTAGCTGTAAGGCAATATCGTGCAGCACAGTGCTAGCTGTCAGGCAATATCGTGCAGCACAGTGTTAGCTGTCAGGCAATATCGTGCAGCACAGTGCTAGCTGTCAGGCAATATCGTGCAGCACAGTGTTAGCTGTCAGGCAATATCGTGCAGCACAGTGCTAGCTGTCAGGCAATATCGTGCAGCGCAGTGCTAGCTGTCAGGCAATACTGAAGAAGAATTATTACTCAACAAAAGAGTACATAGATGCCAAGAATAAGTAAAGTATAGTAGACTATTAGTAAAGTAAAAATTGTGACTTATTAATATTATTTACTTTGCTTTGCTTTTTCGAATGGTTAGTGGCCAACCTATTTGTCAGAGTTGTTCAGGCCGCCCGTAGGCCTCTGACATGGCTTAACGACTGCTGTCGAACGACAACAACCGAGACCGACTGCTTAACGCGCTGTCCGAGACAGGAGGAGCTAAGATGAAATATGCCACTAGCGGTCACTCATCCAGGTGCCGACCGCGCCAACGTCGCTTAATCTGCACGATCACTTTCAGACCGTGCTCGCAACTAGGCTACGAGCTCCTCAATATATAATATTATTTACTGATGACAAATTATTAATATTATTACGACATTATTATTATGTTTAGAAATAAATATAACTTGAAACTTTCACTTCAAAATAATTTCGTCAAAGAAGCCGACAGAAGGTCCGCCTGGGCCGGGCTAACCTGAACCGCTACTACCCCGTGATACGGTAACAGCTTTAACGATTTATTTAAATAGATAATTTCAATTATAGTAGACTGCATACTTCAAAAGTTTGATCAACCCTGGGGGATCAGTAATCGATTGTAACGCGTATCACAGACACAACAAATGTACCATGCTATGAAAACAAGCTGTAAATGTACCATTGACAGCTTGTTTTCAAACAAGTCCACTGCATTCACACCATATCCATACCTACCTACTACTCACTCGAGCAACGTAATTAGAAATTGAGAAATATGACGTCATCTGTCGAACTAGGCGACTGAGTATAGAATGCAAAAAAAATTGAAGCAAATAAAATATCACCCTTATTTCTTCTTCTATTAAGGGACAGGCCCCTGTCGCTGAAGCAGTCTCCATCCGATTCTGTCCCCCGCCTTCTCCTTAAACTCCTGGTACGACGAACTGCCGCTCTAATCCTCAAACTGCTCCATATATCCAATCCTGGGACGACCTCTCTGTCGTTTTCTTTCAATTTTCCCTTTTATTATGGATTTAATTAAATCATTGTCTAACTACGTGGCTTAGACAATTAGCTCTACCGTTTCCTATGGTGTGCATTATTCTCCTTTTTTCCTTCACCATGTGCTACACTTCCACATTCGTCCGTTTCTCCATCCAGCTAATTTCCTCCTCCCTCCTCCAGCTATTTATAGGCACTGAATTTATGAAAATTAGACGATGAGTCACATTAGCGTTACATTATGAGTGACTGTGCGAACGGTACTTAGGATTCAAGTAGTAAGGGATGGGGATGCGCGGGGGAAGGCGGGACGCGGGAAGGAGACCGCATTCCAATAATTTTGTAATTAGTAGTGACTCACGCGCAGACGGTCTACTTGGTGCTACGCGGTCTGCTACGAGCCTACGAGCCGAGTTACGAGTTAAGTGATTCGTAGCATACAAAATGTTACATACGGAAAGCGTAGGCATTTGTATTGTATGCAAGTCTCCGTATTTTAAAAGTCTTATTTTGAAAATTAAACTTTAGAATGTGTGTGACTGGATAAAAAATTGTGGTACCTATTTCTTGAAATGAAATGAAATAAATTTTTTGTCCGATTTTTGGTTACAAATTAGGTGTTACATATGACAATTTAGGGTCGTGCAAAAATCTGCTATTTCTAGCGTACAAATATTTAAGTAATCCTTAATTAATATTTGTAATCTTATTATAGTTGTAAATGTCATAATTATACTTTATGTCGTTCATTACATTATTATATAAGTATGTCATTATATTACATCATTATTTTACTCTTATCTTATATTACATATCATTTTCCGTTACCAAAATTATCTTTGTGCAGCTTTTTTTTTTATTAACTTCTATACCCGCATTTGACCTCGATCTCGCCTGATGGTAAGCGACGATGAGGTCGACGATGGAGCACACGGGTCCAGTAAATGCCTATTCACTCTGGCCTTGAAGATCCCAAGGTTGTAGGTTTCGGGAAATACAGACGCCGGCAGGCTGTTCCATTCCTTAGCCGTTCGCATAATGAATGAAGAAGCAAATCGCTTCGTACGAGCAGATGGGATATCAACAACATAAGGATGGAACCCCTCCCCGCGCCTGGTAGTCCGAAGGCGGAATGGAGATGCTGGAATTAGGTCGTGCAATTCCGATGCGCACTCACCGAAATGTATCCTATAAAATAGCTTATTATAATCTAAAAATTTCTTTTATCCACAATTATTGCCAAACAAAACCGGTCCAATCAAACCAACCACCGTCACTAGCCAAAACCAGAACAAACTAGATTTTTTTGCATCGCTTAGTGATGTTGATTCGCTTTGACGTAGGTATGGTTCTCGTGGCATGACAAGTTTAAAAAATATATTTACGTGTACGACTAAACCCGCGTCTGATTTCAATCTCATACTCAATCAAACACTGCCGGAACACATCAACGCCGAAGCGAAGATATTTGACGACAGACTTTACATAGAAAGGTGGTCGCTAGCAGGCGGCTCCTGAAGGGGTCCTACCACCAGCACGTTACTCGGGTCAGTCGCCTCGTACGACACGCTTGACCAGTGACGGGTCGGATAATCGGTTCCATTTGAACCCAAAGTTGCTCTGCTACCATAATGTGGACATGGCCCTCTTGAATAAATAAAGTGTGTGGAATCTGCTCCATGAATGAAGTCATTTGATGCAAAACACGATATTCCTAGCTGTTGTCGTTCCTGAGATCCAGTAACTGTTCCTGGGCATTAGACCCTCATGACTAGGGGACCACTCCTCCCCTGAAATGAATAATGAAATGCAAGACAATCGATATGGAACGTTTTTTTGCGATCCCGGGATTTTAAGTACAATCCCGGGTTTTTTTTGTATGAAATATATAAATTTATTCAACAAGGCATGTACACTATACATTTTCGGGCGAAAAAGTCTAGTTTAGGTACAAGTGCAACCGATTATCCGATCACTAGTTATTACATACTTGTCACATAACTGACTTTGTTATTTACTATGGCAATAAAACTTTAACCCATGACATAATATAGTTGTACGTGAAAACATAGTTTTTAGGTTCAACTTAGTGAGTACTGTTCTAATAAGACAGATAGATAGATAGAAACACTTTATTGTACACAAATACAGGAAAAGTAAAAACTACAGGAATAGTAGCACGATATGCACAAAGGCGGCCTTATCGCTTAAAGCGATCTCTATAAGAGATATAATTCTAATTGGACTCATAATAATCTATTTATACAGTTCAATAATTCTTACAATATTCAGTCGATATGTTAACTTAAGTTTACCATTTACATAAACTGTTCGGTATACAATATTATCGTTTTAAGACGTAAATTAACTTTTAATCTTACATTAGACTAAATGGTTCAAAGAACAGAACATTTAGAACTTGCAATAAATCCTGAAGTTACGTAAAACATAACGTGAAGTTATGCAAGAGTTTATGAAATTACAATGTCTACCAATCAAACTCTTTCATTACAATAATGAAATATAAAACTAAATTTAAATTATAATTTCATACCTTTATTTTAAAAGAAAACTTGCTTACGAAAAAAGGTCACTTCTGATCATTATAATTATTACTAATTGAAAGTAGGTACATACGAATTATTCAAAAGTAATTTCCAGCACATGAGGCAATCCATCTTAGTCCTCAAGGTTAGCAGCGCATCAAAATAATACAGTGAGGTGAGATGTCTATGGGCGACGGTGACCACTTACCATCAGGTGGCCCGTTCGCACGTCTGCTCTCTTTATTTAATAAAAAAAACCCATGAAATATTCATAAAAACACAATAAAAAAATATTCACAAGAAATTTTCGGTGAGTATATCACCGACATCCATCCGCCAGCCCATCAGCTGGAAGTCCAGCTGCAAGCATGCGTATCGCTCATTAGACTTCAGCTCAGGGGAGCTCGATTGGGCACTGTTTAAGGAAAAAGGAAAAATTCCAATGTTGAAACATTTATTTTAATTATCTTTGGTTTTTGTGATACAAATACGTCCTCAGCATCGGTTGCGTCATCAACCGGTATTGTCCTATTTTGATTCGTGTCGAATATTTTTGCTAAAACCAGTAGTAACCGTTACCAACTGGTAACCACCAGATCTGTTCCAGAATCTGCATTATTAAGTACTGTCTCTGAAACTTCAGTAGATACCAGATCAATCTGGAAGTTGCAATGTTTGGCTTTATGAGTACCTCGATCACGGTCCTGTTACAATCGAAATTTTTAATAACTGCAACTCTATTTACCGATCGCACCGTACATTTTGTTTTAGGCATCTTTAACTTTGGAAGGAACAATTCAGGTATATGACTGTACATTTCATAATAATAATATCCGTAATGAATTTTAAATATATGCAACTTTAAATAGAAATTGCATTAGAACAGAAATGTATTTAACTTGACTACTTGAGTGGAGACCGCGTTTGGGTAAACGTAGTGTGGGACGCCCCCCTGCGACGATCTGCGCAAGGTGGCTGGCAGCGACTGGATGAGAAGAGCCGAAGATCGGGCTCAATGGCGCGCCCTGGGAGAGGCCTATGTCCAGCAGAGGACTAGAGTGGGCTGCTGATGACAACTTGCGATCGGAAATTGACAGTCTGTGATTGCTAGCTATTAGCCCATTTCTACGGAAATGTCATCTTATTGAGCAACATAGCAATATTGAATAATTGAAACTCATAACATTAAAGAGAGATAGAGCTATATTTAACAGGAGCTATCAGTTTATTCATTGCGATTGTAACCGGTAATAGAGGGGGCAATAAAATTACCGGAATCGCAACTGTCCCGGATAAGGATACAGATTCCAGAATTCACACTATTCCGGAGAATTCAATAGATACCAGATCAATCTGGAATTTGCAATGTTTATTTGCTTTGAGTCTCTGTGAGACATCAACACGTATAAACACGACCGCGACGGCGCTTGCGCCGAGCTATTTCGGACGTTGTCGCCCGCGACCAATGACAACCGTCTAGGTCAGCCACTGAGCATACTACTGGTTGCTCTCGTTCACTGAACTTCGTTGCTTGTGAACTCTGTTTCTTGTACATCATTATTTTCATCTCCTTTAATATTTTTTCTATGTAATCAAAATCAAAATGTTTTTATTGTAAGAGTACCTTATAGTACATTTTTACAACGTCATTCTTTTTTACTCTACCACCGCTTCGTAAGGTGCTATAGCTGAAAGGAATGAAGCGGCGCAAGAAACTTTCAGCAGCAGGTGAACAGACGAGCTTTAATCACCTGATGGCCTATCTCACCTCACTATAACGTTATTAGATAGTTTCTGAACCGCTGCTTAACTTGAGGACTGAGGTGAAGTGCTTACACCTCATGTAATTACGCTTACCCTTCAAACTGTAATGCAAGAATTGCTGCTTTACGGCAGTGCTCTACGGCAGAAGTTACCTCCGCAGTCTCAATCTGCACATGGTTACTTTCAAAAATTATGATAGGTATAAAGCACGTTTTGTTAAAAGACAGCGACGTGCGATTTTGGCGTGCGACTTCAGACAAACCAATATTAATGCGACCCAACAATCGCGTTGACGCAAATCGTTCCGACATGCGTCATCCTTATTAACAACCTAAGCTTGTATTTAACCTCAATCTTATCTAATGGCTTTCCATAACTGATTTTAAAACTGCAGCCCCTCTACTCTTACACTTGGTTAGCCCATGGAAGATGGATTTAGACTGACAGACGGGACCTTTTCAGGCCTTTAAGTCTTTGTTTGGCATGCAGTTAAAAATCCTGTGTTTACTAGTGAAAATATTGTAATAACTAATATTTAAAGTCATAAGCAAGTGTAATATTTTAGCTAATGGTGTACTTAACTGGATTTTCTGTTTCTGTCAGCAGATACAAAGCAACGGCTGCAAGACGCCGCCTTGGAAACTCCACTGCACCTCCCCGGTAAGAACCCATAGCTTAGTTTAGAGACCACCAAGCAGACTTAGCCAGACTTCTCCAAACTATGAAATTATTTCTTGGAATGGTGTGCTAACCAGGTACAGCGCTATACCAATACATTGTTTAGCACGCCATTTTAAAAAATACAAACTCTATAGGACTTATAAGATTTGAATTTAATATAAGAAAAGAAGAACCTATAGTATAGGTTCTAGATAAGAGGAAACTATACTGTATCGGGTGGTTATAGAACCCAACCGCTGCCAGAGTTGTTTAGGCAGCCCAAAGGCCTTTGACATGACCTCACGACATAGGTTCCATTTCCATTCCAGAATTTGTAAACAGGGGTGTTAGAAGAATAATGTTTTAAGCCCTAACTTAGAATTATTCCGAAAACCGGGTTATCATAATTTTGGTTACGAGGATGTGATTCACAAGCTATTTTTCGAATATCCCAAAAGCCGGAGGTAGAAAAGCGATCTTCTTTCTCCCTCTGGGATCAAAAGAGACCTTATTATTTTCCTCTTTTCCTACTTATTTATCTTTTTTTGTTCACGAGGTGAAATATTCCAAATATACCCGGTATTACCCACTAAAACCCCCTCGACGGCCGACCTCATGCATAGGTATTGGAGGTCTCTGGAATCTACAATGAAACGCCACTCAATATATTTACCGGTTGTTATTCACTGACACAAAAGTGATCCAACCAAATCGATTAGCTTATTTATTTTCCTCATAGCTTCTCACGTGCGTGGCTTGGCACCTGCGCGCGCGCCGCCATAGACTATTAATACCTGTGTTGTGTTGGCAGACACCAAGGAGCGCCTGCAGCGGGCGCCGTTCGAGACCGCACTGCATCACGCCGGTGAGTACTGACTTACTCACTCACTAACTAAGTCATACAACTCTAAATTAAACATTTAAGAAACCCCCGTCTTAACATTGAATTCGATCCGGCGACTCTTCCGCCGCAGTCTTTGAGCCATTAAGGAAAATCTCCTTACTTTTTCCTGGTCATCGTTAGCTCTAAATTCCAAATGTGGGAAGGTCACCATGGTCCTAAATATTTGAGCTTAGACTCAAACTATCTAAGTGTTATCTTTCTAGAGGTCTCATGACGTCAAACATAGGTACCCTAAAATCTTGAAAGCCCCTGATCCATTTTTTATCAGACATAGCTAAGAACACTCTCGGCAAAATAAAATATTCCGCATCCAAATCGGATTATCGGTTGTTGTTGAAGTTTTTTTGTGATAATTATGCTTTCTGGGTTGGCGCTATGTCCTCCTGGACCCCGTGACTGGATCCTAGTGGTCATTTTTGTCCACCTTAGTCTAAGAGGGGCAACATTTGATTCCCTTTCAATATCTTTCCCTAAAAGTATCGCTGACAAACTTGAGCGCTCGACTTGTGTATAAGGAGAGACAAATTTAAATTCTGAGGAAAATTTGGTTATACCAAAAAGAGCTGAATTTTTGGCGAATGATTTGTTTCCAGTTGTAAATTAGGATGGGTTCTTTCCACGGACACGCATACCGGAGAACTACGCATTTAATTACAGCTAAACCGATATTTAGTGTCTGTTTGTCCATCCCTGCCGAAAAGCCAAGGCCGGGGCGTGGTCGCTTCGGCGGCGCTCTGACGCTAGCCATGTCTGAACCCATGTTTACCCAACAGTCTCGTAAAAGTATCTGCTAAGTTTGGCTTTGAGAGAAACATAGTTTCTGGGTTAGCCGAATTGGGGGCTAAACCCAAATATTTTTTTAGAGAATTAAGAAATTGAATAAAGAAGAATAATAAGAAGAATATATATCTCTCTCTCTGTGTCTTCTTCCCGGTATTCCGCCGAGGAATTTGGGGCTAGTAAAGATATCTTCATGATTCTCTGTCTTCAACGCAGGTCTTTCCAAACGTCTATTTGCAAGTTTTACAGTGGAATTATTCCTATTCATATTGGCATCAAGCCTGATCTAGCCCATCCCCTTGGGATACTTCCTGGTGGCGCTACAAGTGTGAGTTTTGGACTCCTTCGCAATACAATATTTGACAATTATCAAAGATTAATTTGCATTGCATAAACATTTAAAAAATAGACTTAAAAGGCCAAATGTTAAAACAAAAATCAGAAAGTAGAAAGAAACGGCAATAGCAATTTATGATGTCACTCTACTGTAGCGCCATACAAGCAGATACTGTGGACTGTTTTGCTAAAAAAGGGACGGAGTATCTCCCCAATACTTCTACGATTATCTAGTTGAAATATAGAAAAACGAATCTAGAATAGAATAGAAATATATTTATTGCCAAATAATATAAATTTAAAAATTTAAAATTATAGTATAAAGCATTATATTATATGTAATGTAATTTGGCAAAAGGGGGGAAAGTCAGCAATTGCTGACATACTCGGGTACCAAATATGCAGCGCTGTTTTTCATTCAATTTCAGATCCATCTTTCCGAATGTCCATGTTAGTTGATTGATGCAAGTCCCTTTGTCAATGTATGTAGTGTAGCGTTTGTAGTTTTTAATTTAATTTTTTATTGGAATAAATGGTCCTGCTGATAGATCACCAATGTTGTTGTTTACCCTCTGTATATAGGGTCACCTTGAATTAACTTTCTTTTTTCTTTTTATTTAAGACAAAAGATTTAATTTTTGTTGACGTGTATTAGAGCACTGAACGAAATTTTTACGAGTCATTAACACGAGAAACGCTCTCTATCTTTTGACTCGGGAGCCAAAACTCGAAAATAGATTTTTTTTATTTCATCTTGTACACGTAAATATTTCAAAGTACCCACTCGCACTGACAAATATAACCTCGTAAATTGTATGCCATACTTTTTGTTTCTTTTGAAATACATACAGGCTGATAAGATATCCACTTTTGAATGTGCACAATTTTGTCCAAAAACATTTTGGAAATTACGAAAAAAAAAACAGACTCCGTTCAAGTTAGGTGACCTTCAGCGAAAGATTTGTATGAAAAACAGACTCCGTTCAAGTTAGGTGACCTTCAGCGAAAGATTTGTATGAAAAACAGACTCCGTTCAAGTTAGGTGACCTTCAGCGAAAGATTTGTATGAAAAACAGACTCCGTTCAAGTTAGGTGACCTTCAGCGAAAGATTTGTATGAAAAACAGACTCCGTTCAAGTTAGGTGACCTTCAGCGAAAGATTTGTATGAAAAACAGACTCCGTTCAAGTTAGGTGACCTTCAGCGAAAGATTTGTATGAAAAACAGACTCCGTTCAAGTTAGGTGACCTTCAGCGAAAGATTTGTATGAAAAATCGTCTAATTGTATTTAAAAAAATTATATTTAACATTGTTGTAAAGAAATTGTATGAAAAAACTTTCGATAAAAATTTCTGGAGTTTGTGTTATTCTTTCTTTCAAATGAATGGAATTTTCCGGGCAAAGTTGGAACTGTTGGTAATTCGGCGAATGTTTTTGTTATCACCTGTAGGTGACATGTTTTTCTTAAAATTCTTGGGAAATTGATATGTTATTTTTGAAGTGAAGTGACTCATTTACGAAAACATTTTTTATTTGAAGGACACCAGAAAATGATTTGGTAAAAACAAAGACTTTAATTTTCTTTCCAATGCCAAGGCGATAAAACGCCCGCGCATGCGTACAACTCGGATTATTACCTCTAAAGGTTCTGTATACCTAGATTTAATGGTTTCAAAGCTTCGCGATACTTTCCCAGTAAAATATTTTGGTAGATTTTGCAAGCACGGGTTTACGTAACCATAGGTTGGTAAATCGTTACAGCTACGTTAGTAATAAGAATTTAAAGAAATTAGTTCTCACTCTAATAAAAAAATGTTATTAGAAAAACTAATAAAGTAGTAGTAGTCTAAACTCTCCTAAATCAAAGGTTGGCTGGAAGAGATCCCTATGAGAGCCTGCCTTTGTACATATTTTAATGTTTTTAGTTTCTGTGTATATAAAGAATAAAACTAATGGAATCTTTTTAAATAAATTAAATTGAATATAAATTCATATGAAATGAATATGAGTTTCATCCATATTTTTGTCCTTAAAGCTTCGTTAGATCATAATATTATTTTCCATTGCTTTTTTATTGCTTAGCCCTTCCCCTCCTCAACGGTTGGTGCTCTCCGCCAAGGAGTTTAAAACCACTAAAAGTTTCATGACTCTCTATTCTGTTGCTCTTCTACACTATGTAATAGCACCACGGAACCCTGAAAGCACAAACGCACCCGACATAACTCCGCGCAGTGAACAGACAGTGTCGTAAACCGATCATTAATTGTGATGGTGCCATCAACATCACATAACGTGATGTTATGATGACATTTAAGTTCTAGGTCGCGTGGGGAGTTTCCACCCCCTGTGATATCAAGTTGTTATCAATTTGACTGTTTAGGGCGATGGTTTTTTCACATAGAGCTCTCAAATTTTCTTTTTCAAGGTTTTCGTCACTTTTGAAGGTTGCCTGGAAGAGATCGCTCACGATAAGGCCGCCTGAATTGTACTTCACTATTTTGAAATAGAAATATATTTATTGCCAAATTACAACACAATTTAAAATTTAAAATTATAGTACAAAGAATTATACTATAATATGTAATGTATATTTGGCAAAAGGGGGGAAAGTCAGCAAATGCTGACATACTCGGGTACCAAATATGCAGCGCTGTTTTTCATTTCATTTTCTATCTTTTGTTTGTTGTTTTCCGTTAGCCGTTAGCCAGATCTCGAAGTAAACACATCATTTATGGGTCACTGTGTACGATTTTATAATAAGATATCTGATACTGTAATAAATATGACAGAGAAAACATTTAAGACCCATATAAGGCGGACCTTATGTAAAAAGGGTTATTATAAAATAAATGACTACTTAAATGATAAAGAGGCTTGGTCCTAAATTCAGCTCCAGCTCTGCACATGATGTATATGATTGTATGCATACATAATTGTATTCATAAATATTGTTAAGTTTGTTTATTTTAAAAGATATGTTGTTGAAAGTTTCTTGCGCCGCTTCTTTTCCTTCAGCTACAGCACCTTCCGAAGCGGTGGTAGAGTAAAAAAGAGACGTTGTAATAATGTACTGTAAGGTACTTCTTCTTCCTCTTTTCAGCCTATCGTAACCCATCGTTGGGTATAGGCTTCTTCATGTGCACGCCATTCTCCTCGGTCTCTAGCCGTTCGCATCCACATCCTCCCCGCGCCGTCTTCACAATGTCGTCGGTCCACCTCGCGGGCTGCCTCCCGACACTTCTCCGCCAGTCTTCGGGGCCACCTATCGTCCTGCATTCTACACACGTGCCCTGCCCATCTCCACTTAGACCTGGACGCTATACTGGCTATACCCGGCACTCTGGTCTTTTTTCGGATCTCGATATTCGGCACTCTGTCCACGAGGGAGATGCCTATCGTGGCACGGTCCATCGCTCTTTGTGTCACTTGGAGCCTACTTACAATAAAAAAATATCTGGTTCTGATTCTTCTTTTATAATGGATTTAGACACACTCTAGATCAAATTTTCCACCACAACAGCCATTAGACAGAGATCAAAAACCTTGCTGTCGTAAATAACAAAGACAAAGATTTAGAGACGGCATTACTCCCAAACCACATCTCCGTTGAAATAAACGGTTTTGCAAAATACAAAGTTCTTCAAAAGAAACTTTAAGATGGCCTTTGATGTCGTGTTTGTTATCTAACTCTGGTTATTTCTAGTGTTTGTTTCAGTTAGTCTTTAGAGCTAAGTAGTTATTATCAGTAGTCAGTCACGTAGTCTTAAAAACCGGCCAAGTGGGAGTCGAGCCTTGCTTTGTCTATAGGACCGCACTCTAATATAACCTACTTGTAAATTATTCACAACTTACAAATTACTCGTAGTTGGTACTTACAAATGTATCAAGTTTCAAAATAGTAAACTTAAAAAGAGGATATACCAATATTCACAGTACGCCATTTAACACTCGCTACCAGAAAAGACTTGCTCTGCCAAAATCAAAATTAAGTCTACACAGTTCTGGACCGTTCGTTATGTCTATAAAAATATATAACAAAATTTCACAAATCATCGACATTGAATTAAAAGACTCGATATTCAATAATAGATTAAAGTTATATCTTCTTAACAAATGTTTCTATTCACTGCAGGAGTTTCAAAAGGAGTGCAACATCAATTATGTATAACTTATAATGACATTTAATTTAATTTATCCCGTTAGCATTTACTACTATTATAATTTATTATAATCTCTTATTTTATATTGTGGTGCCCTACTCAGGGTTTCATGTATGATCATATTATATATATTTTTTAAGACCAATGGTAACACATGAAAAGCAATAAATGATATGAGTATGAGTATAAATATTCTAGCCAATTTTTAACCTCCTAGATAATAATGTTTACGAGATAGACTTGGTAATAAAAGTGGTCTAAAATTGACAATTTTGACAGGCGTAGAAAGAAACAGCAATAACAATTTGGGACGTCACTATACTGTAGTGCCATACCATATTTGTTAAAAAGTGACGGAGCATATTCCCCCTACAGATTTATACAGCCTTGATCCCGGTCATCGCGTTTTACGACAAAGTCTTTTATTGAAATCGTAATAGGTTTACAGTGATGAGGGGTGCGTGATAGCCTAGGGCCCCAAGATCCCTGGCTCCGTCTCTGGCGGCTGTTGTCAATAATGGCCTAGGACCCCAAGATCCTTCTGGTTGTTGTCAATTATGGTCTAGGGCCCCAAGGTCCCTGGCGCTGTCTCTGGCGGCTGTTGTCAATGCCATTACGCTAATCCCCGATGGCTTTTAGCTAACGAAGGGCGGTGGCTGTGACGTCACCAAGGTTAACCACGTGTTTGTCTAAAGATGGCTCTAATGATTTCCTGGAAATAGACTGTGGAGGTTTCAGACACAGTTTTAGCTTTAGAAGTTGCTTTGACTTTTTCTATGTGCAATAGAAATACCTATTGGAATTAGTTAGAATCATTTTTCGTTGAAAACGGTTCAGTAGTTTTTGCGTGACGCAGGAACAAACTTGCCTTCACCTACACCAAACTGACTTGGGCCACTTCCTAACTTGTCAATTTCCAAAGTTGACCACTTCCAAACTCGTCTTCATCCTAACTTGACAGGCAAACTTGCACCCTGAACGATTTCATTATTATAATTATGTTAAACTCGTTGCGATTATAGGAGATTTTAGGAGTTGACCTTTTAGAACTGAAGCAACAAAGTGAACCTTAGGAAATTGTCTTTTTAGGAGTGGACCTTTTAGGAAGTGGACATTATGGGAAGTTGATCATTTAGGAAGTGTACGTTGTGAACCTAAACGATACAGAGGCAATATATGCTTATGTTTAAGATTTATTCTATAACATCGCATCTATCCTAGGTAAAAAAATTATTGGAAATTCAGACTCAGATAATCTTCTATATTTTACAGAAGAAATAAAACGAACTTAACAGTTTTTGAGTAATTTTAATATATATACCTGCTTATTAATATTTTAACGTCGAAAAATCTGAAATAAACTGATAGGAGGTTATTGTATGCATTCTGGGAAAAATAAAACGTACTTCTAAACGTTTGTAATTTTTGTGGAATTAAATGTGTATTTTTTTCTGTGTTCGAGCCCCTCAGGCAAGAACGATTCTGTGACCATAAGGTCTTGAGTACGGAACCCTCAGTGCGCGAGTGCGACTCGCTCTTGGCCGGGTAAAATATTTTCAATGAAATGCGGTGTTGACACATGGTATAACGACGATCGATGTGAATCCACCCGAGCAGACGGACTGTATTCAGAGCGGGGCTACAGCTCCGAGGGGCGCCATGGACGAAGGGCGTCAATTAAGTAGCCCCTGTATGTACAGCATTATTGATGAATTAAAAAAAATTAAAAAATAGTTATTATAAAATAAATGACTGCTTAAATGATAAAGAGGCTTGGTCCTAAATTCAGCTCCAGCTCTGCACATTGTGTACATATATGATTGTATTCATAATTATTGTAAGATATATATTTATTTTAAAAGATGTGCTGCTGATTGTTTCTCGCGCCGCTTCTTTCCTTTCAGCTACAGCACCTTACGAAGCGTGGTAGAGTAAAACATGACGTAGTTAAAATGTACTTTAATTGATTTGATTTGATTCGAAAAAGAACTGACGTTTGACAGGTTGGCCCATTCTGTGCTACTATCTACTAATTCTACCATTAGTTTACCAGCACCTGTAGTAGTCTCAAAACCCCGAAATTCTTCTAATGAGAGCTTGAACATGCCGAAGGGCTCCAGGATCTCGAGTAGTACGCACTACGCACCAGTGCACCATAATAATAATTAATCTTTATTTCGGGCTGCAAAAGCCTATAGATAAATACTTTGTCTTATAGATATGTACTATGTCTCATGTCCCTCCTGCATGGTTTATGCTCCAACTTATAGCACGCTTCTACTTTCTCTGGTTTAAAAAGACCCCACGTTAACTTTGGTAACGGCTTTTAGTCGCCTCGTATGACATGCAGGGGCTATCAACTCTATTATTCACCCGAGATTACAAGGGCAGTGTCCTAAAAACTCTTGCCACCACTCTGTAGGCCTGTGTTCCAAAACCCCTTGCTACAGAGGTAGCAATATACGATTCGTGTCGTAGGTACTGACGGAAGTGTGGTCGACGGGCGCCTCACTCGGGATTCCCTAGTCACCGACCGCCAAAATATCTTAACAGAGGGCGCTACGCATAAGATGTTTTAAGGCCCCAAGCCCCTTACTACCACCCTGTAGGCCGCGCTATACGCCTTATGTAGTGCGTGTGGTATCATCGATAGTGCAGCGGGCCCCACGGGCGCCGCGTTCGGATTTCTTCAGCTCTGGTATCTCAACAGAGGGCGCTGCATATCAGATGTTTGTCTAGGGCCCCAAAGCCCCTAGCTACCTCCCTGTAGGCTGCTACATACACCTCGTGTCGTGCGTGTGGTACCACGGTATAGTCACTAAAGTATAGTCTGGCAGGCGGCGGGCGGGCGCCGCGTTCGGGTTTCCCTGCGGAAAGTCCCCACCCTCACGCCATAACGTTAAAGTCCTCATTAAAATCACGTGACCACTGAACCCTGTTCTCGTGAAATGTCAGATTACGTCCTCATATAGGGACGTCTTTTCAGTACATTTAGCAATGAACATCTATTTTGGAAAGGTCGAAGTAGATAAAGTTCAGCACTTTGAACAAAATATAAAATTTGATTATGATCACCCTTTGATCACCTAGTGCGGAAGAAAATGTTGGGTAGACCTAAATTGACATTTAAAGATCAGAGTGGACGAATATTTATTTATAGTTTCTAAAGTAATACAGCATATACAACGATGAGCAAATATAAAAAACGAACTATAGAGGAAGCAAAAGACGCATGTCAAGATAAAGACTAGTGGCGCCCCTTTCTCTCTACATAACCCGCTAGGGATATAGCGTGAAGTTATGTATGTATGCTGATGAAAGACGATAGTCAAGTATTAAAAGATAAATATACAGAGAAGCAATTAAAATAAACCACTCCGCTATTTGTAAATATGAATAACACATGGTTAGGGCCCCCCAAAACCTGTAAGACTTGCCCTTGACCATTTTTTTAGTACTATTTTTCCGATTACAGCAACTTTTTTTCTGAATCCGACCCAGATGCGGTACTTTAGACTAGTGTGGGAATCGAACCTTTATCTCTGCAGGTGACATACCGGTCGACAGATGCATTGCACTATAATAGCAATGATTCTGCAACATTGTTTTTATCAAAATTAAATAATAGGTACATAGTAATTGAAGGCAAACGAATACATAAAATTAAATAATACATAGTAATTGAAGGCAAACGAATACATAAAATTAAATAATACATAGTAATTGAAGGCAAACGAATACATAAAATTAAATAATACATAGTAATTGAAGGCAAACGAATACATAAAATTAAATAATACATAGTAATTGAAGGCAAACGAATACATAAAATTAAATAATACATAGTAATTGAAGGCAAACGAATACATAAAATTAAATAATACATAGTAATTGAAGGCAAACGAATACATAAAATTAAATAATACATAGTAATTGAAGGCAAACGAATACATAAAATTAAATAATACATAGTAATTGAAGGCAAACGAATACATAAAATTAAATAATACATAGTAATTGAAGGCAAACGAATACATAAAATTAAATAATACATAGTAATTGAAGGCAAACGAATACATAAAATTAAATAATACATAGTAATTGAAGGCAAACGAATACATAAAATTAAATAATACATAGTAATTGAAGGCAAACGAATACATAAAATTAAATAATACATAGTAATTGAAGGCAAACGAATACATAAAATTAAATAATACATAGTAATTGAAGGCAAACGAATACATAAAATTATAAATGTAAATAAATAAATTGAGGCCAAATGTTTTTTTTTGGTTTCGTTTGTTTTTATTAGTATTTGTGTTATTATTAATTATTATTTTTATTATGTAGTATTATTTTCTTTTGTTATATGGGTTTTGGATGTAAGGGGGGTCACCAACATCTAGACCTCCAAATGTCAAACTCACCTGCACGTGGTGCATCCTGCCGTTTAACGAACGAGTCCCTGGCGACCGACTAGTGGCGGTATAACCACTCAAACTCTGGCTGGGTTAAAATACCATAAGCACGATGACGGGCAGCAGCGTCATCGGGGCAAGCGACCCGGCTACTGCGATCGCCAACCCGCAGGCCTAGCGTGGCGATTATGGCATTTCCTCCTTCATGAATAGCGCAAAAAGAAAACGGCCCCCAGTTCCCGGCCGCCCCACTATTCCTGGTCACGGTAGCGGCCATGGTCACGGTGGGGTAGGGGGTGCGAAGAATCCCCGGGCTACGGTAGGCTACCAAAACAAACTGGCACTGGCGACGTATAACGGACGAAGTCTACGGCTGGACGAGCACATTGCGCAGCTCGAAGTAGAGTTGGAGAAGATACGATGGCACGTTCTAGGGTTATGTGAGGTCCGAAGAGAGGGGGAGGACACATTAACCCTTGAATCGGGCCATCTACTCTACTTCCGAGAGGGAGACCAACTTTCCCAGGGGGGTGTCGGGTTTCTCGTCAATAGGTCCCTCATAGACAATGTTGTTGAGGTCTCCAGTGTGTCGACAAGGGTAGCGTATCTTGTCCTTAAGTTAACCGAGAGATATTCTCTCAAGGTTGTACAAGTTTACGCACCGACCTCGACACACTCGGATGATGAAGTGGAGGCTATGTATGAAGACATAGCCAAAGCCCTAAACAACACCAGTAAGGCACACTTCAATGTTGTCATGGGGGACTTCAACGCGAAAGTGGGAGTACGGACTTGCAGCGAATCGAGGGTTGGGCCATACGGCTTTGGCGGCAGAAACCACAGGGGGCAAATGCTTGTTAACTTCCTGGAGATGGAGGGCCTTTTCTTAATGAATTCTTTCTTTAAGAAGGGACCCCATAGGAAGTGGACTTGGCAAAGCCCCGATACTGTGACGAAAAATGAGATCGACTTCATTATGACGGATAAGAAGCACATATTCAGAGATGTCTCAGTGATCAACAGGTTCAAAACCGGTAGTGATCACCGACTGGTCCGAGGCACTCTGAATATTGACTTTCAGCTGGAGAGACGCCGTCTAATGAAGCCCACGCTCCGACCTACTCTGCACCAGGCCGTGGCAGGCTCCGACCGGTTTCAGTTAGAACTTAAAAACCGATTCGATGCCTTGGAAACCACAAATAATATTGACGAGAATCTCCAAAACGTGGTGAGGACTATTAGGGATGAAGGAGTAAGGTTTTGTCGGTTGCAGCGCACAGGCACGAAGTCGAAGCTCTCGGACGGGACTCTGGCACTTATGAGGGAAAGACGCGAAAACACACAAGCTACATCGTCAGAACAACGGGCACTCAATAAGAAAATAAGGAAGCTGATACGACGCGACCTCCGAAGCTTCAATACACGACTCATAAAAGAGGCGATAGAGCAGAATAGGGGGTCAAAAGTGTTCGTTCAGCAACTAGGGAGGAGCCACCTGACGAAGCTCAAAACTTCTAGTGGCAGGACCGTCACCTCCAAGCCAGAGATACTCGCCGAGATCGAAGACTTTTATGGCCGACTGTACGCTGCTCATGCTCCGCGGCCTGAACCGACAATCGAAGATCCTAGAGCCACGTTAACCCGACACTATACCGATGAACTGCCAGATTTTAGCCTAGACGAGCTCGGGCTGGCTCTCAAACAGCTTAAGAATGGAAAAGCCCCTGGTGAGGACGGTGTCTCTTCTGAGCTCCTTAAGGCAGGAGGAATCCCTGTACTGAGGGAACTTCGGAAGCTCTTCAACTCCGTCCTACACTCTGGGAGAACTCCGGAGGCGTGGAACAGGAGCATTGTAGTTTTGTTCTTCAAAAAAGGAGACAAAACTCTGCTCAAAAACTACAGACCCATCTCGCTCCTGAGCCATGTATATAAGCTGTTTTCGAGAGTCATCACGAATCGTCTTGCGCGGAGATTAGACGACTTCCAACCTCCGGAACAGGCCGGATTTCGGGGAGGCTTTGGCACCATAGACCACATCCACACTGTGCGGCAGATTATACAGAAAACTGAAGAATATAATCAGCCCCTGTGTCTTGCATTTGTGGACTATGAGAAAGCCTTTGACTCCGTCGAAACCTGGGCTGTTCTAGAGTCCTTGCAGCGTTGCCAAGTCGACTGGCGATACATCGAAGTGTTGAGATGTCTGTATGACGCCGCGACGATGTCTGTCCAAGTACAGAACCAGCAAACAGGACCCATCCAATTGCGCAGAGGAGTAAGACAGGGAGATGTCATATCTCCGAAACTGTTCACGAACGCA
This sequence comes from Hofmannophila pseudospretella, assembly GCA_947369225.1. Lineage (NCBI taxonomy): Eukaryota > Metazoa > Arthropoda > Insecta > Lepidoptera > Oecophoridae > Hofmannophila > Hofmannophila pseudospretella. The sequence continues at coordinate 607,907 of OX376321.1, read as the reverse complement.
TTGGAGGATGTCTTTAAGACCCTGGACTGGAAAGGACACGGCATCAATATAAACGGCGAGTACATCTCACACCTACGTTTTGCCGATGATATAGTCGTAATGGCGGAGTCGCTGCAGGACCTTCAAGAAATGCTGGACAATCTCAATGCTGCTTCACGACGTGTCGGTCTCGGGATGAACTTGGACAAGACTAAGGTCATGTTCAATGACCATGTCGTTCCGGGACCGATTATCGTCGACGGTACGGCCCTCGAAGTTGTGCAACAATACGTCTACCTCGGGCAGACTGTGCAATTAGGTAGAAACAACTTCGAGAAAGAAGCCGACAGAAGAATTCAGCTGGGTTGGGCAGCATTTCGGAAGTTACGTCACATCTTCTCGTCGCCCATACCTCAATGTCTAAAGACAAGAGTCTTTAACCAGTGCGTCCTACCAGTAATGACCTACGGAGCCGAAACGTGGACACTGACGGTGCGACTGGTTCACAAATTGAAGGTCGCTCAGCGTGCTATGGAAAGAGCTATGCTCGGAGTATCTCTGCTGGATCGAATCCGAAATGAGGAGATCCGGCATAGAACAAAAGTTATCGACATAGCTCATAAGATTAGCAAGCTGAAGTGGCAGTGGGCCGGTCACGTCTGTCGCAGAACCGACAACCGCTGGGGTAGACGAGTTCTGGAGTGGAGACCGCGTTTGGGCAAACGTAGTGTGGGACGCCCCCCTGCTAGATGGAGCGACGATCTGCGCAAGGTGGCTGGCAGCGACTGGATGAGAAGAGCCGAAGATCGGGCTCAATGGCGCGCCCTGGGAGAGGCCTATGTCCAGCAGTGGACTAGAATAGGCTGCTGATGATATGGGTTTTTACGCCTAAAATAAAGATGTAGTAATACTATAATATAAAATAACATATAACAACAAAACACACGGAGGTGAACAACTCGCTGCTCTGGTCAGCTTCAATCTTGAAATGTGTACATTTTTATGTAAACTGTAGTTAGGGTCCAGCATGACGATATTATATACGAGTAGACCCTTGAATGAAAAAAAAGTAGTCCCCTCCCCAAGTAGGCCTTCGTTCTTTCATGACTAGAACTGTAGGTGACCGCCTACACTGAAAAATATATTTTGCCGAACTTAATTTTAAGTGAAGGCTTGGTGGCGGGGTGACCGCCAAATATAAAGCTAAACCTATTGTAGTAACGGGCTGGTTTCCGCAACTCGACGTCTAGCGCCTAATAGGCGCTGCGTGTGATGGAAAAACAAGCCACCCCAGCCTCGGCAAAAAGTCCAGTAGTCCTTTAATGACATTAATGTCCTACAGGAGTAGGACTTCGGGAAGTAATATAAGGGGTGCCGAGGCTTTCCGCCCGGTAGGATGGTGATCTCACTGCATTCTAATAGCACGTTGGCGACCGTCTCCTCTACCTCGAGGCATGCTCTTCCTCAGTTGGTCTCTACTGAGCCGCAGGACCTCGGGAGATCTCTCGTGCGGTAAACCTAAATAAAACTCATCTCATGAAACGTCATACTCACTCATATACTAGATGGGGTAAGAGTGAAGTTTAGTGAAATCTGGCGGCCACCCAGGAATCAATACCATTAAATAAGTAGCTAAAGTTTAGCTTTCATTTAGTAACTAAACAGTTTGACTGTGGGAGTTCAACGTTAAACTGTGGGACAAAACAGTTAAGCTGTGGGACAAAACAGTTAAGCTGTGGGACAAAACAGTTAAGCTGTGGGACAAAACAGTTAAGCTGTGGGAGCAAAACTTAAATTTCGCTTTCTTTACGCTCCTGCCCTTATCTTCTTTTTTCCGTCCAAGTTTTCTATTTTTTATCTTTATCATCTTTATTGTACACATAACTCAATTTAAGTTAACATAATAAGTTTTAATATACGATTGTTTACTTAAGAAAGAAAGAAAGATTATTTATTTCCGACACACACACATACAAGCAACTACAGGTACAGAAGATAAAAATTATATTAAACAAATATATTATATGACTAAGTGCTATTAAGTGAATGAACAATAAACCAGCTTAGATATGGGCGCATTAGCTTAATGCTGCCTGCTCATTAATAAATAATAATAATACAAAAACAAATAAATAAGCAAAAGTAACTAAGTTTGATGAAGGTGGTGTGCAGTACCGGAAAAAGGGGACTGCCTCAGCCTGTTGCCATAGCGCTTTTAGCACTGCGGCGCTCGCGCTGATTCTGACTTCAAACATATAAATTTTCTAAAGATTCTACACAGCCATGGATGGCTTTAAAATTACTTATTAGAAGCGGTAAAACACGTAGAAATATAGGAAAGTATGAAGAAATACAAGTAGAACTATGAAAAACTTAAAGTTAAAAACATACAGAACCCGTTAGAGCTGCATTCAACTCGCGCTACCCGCGTTTTATTGGTAACATAACAACACAATAGACGCTGGCTCTGTTTACTGTTTTGTTGCCATCAGGGTAAAAATACATCTACATGCGCGCGCGCATTGTCTTCTACGCAATCAAATAACGGAGCTGAGAACAGGCATTATACGAGTACGTATAGTAGATAAAGGGGAACTAAACTTGGAAGAATATACATTCTAGAAAGTGTATTATTTCTTAGGGAAAATATGGATCAATACGTTTATAAAAATCCGCGACGAAACAACTTACTTGTAGAAGCTGTGTTGTGGTAGCTCCACCACCATGTCTTAGTATAATAAAAAGAGTCCACACTATATGTCGATTCAATTTTATAATAAAATTCCCGACAATATGAAATTAGAAAAAACAATAACCTCTTTTTGCAATAAACTAAAGGACTTACTAATAACGAAATGCTTTTACTCAACAGACCAGTTCTTGAAATGAAAAATAAAAATCTTGCCATCTGCTATCATTATTGATTCATCATCAGCCTAATGTCCCCACTGTTGGATAATTTTGAATTATTTTATTTATATACAAATAATTATGGACCTTTTTGTCTGATTCAATAGAATAATTTAATATTTTTTTTAGAAAGGCAGATATTCCGATTTCCACACAACAGATACGAGTATTCATATTTACCACTGACATCTTGTAATTTTAATTACAATTCAATTTTAATATTTAATTTATAATTTAATCATTAATTTTAATTTAATCTATTTACAATTGCTATGTCCTAACAGGGCTCATGATTGACCTTGCAATACCCATGACAGCAATAAATGAAATGAAATGAAAAGAATGATAATACTATTGCCCTACTGAAACCAAACTATGGCCCGAGGTGGATTTTGGCCTCCGATACCAAACACCGCCATCGCTCTCTGCTCTGCGTCGCCTCGCGCCGCGCCCTCAGCGCCCGAACGCCGGTTCGGTATCTGGGACGTCCGACCGGACGTCGTCCGTTCGGCGATTTCCAAAGCAGCCCGACTCTGATGCTCCGGATACGTCGCTAGGATGAAACTGTATTATTATTCAAGACATGGATGAGTAGATTGACACTGGTCACCCCACATTCTGCGGTCTGCGATGCTGCATGTCGTTTGAAAGAATCCTGCCAATCTAGAGCGGATATTTCTTGGCAAATTTAAAGGGTCGAAGGGCGAATTCTCCCACTAAATATGAATTTGGGTCATTAAAAAAAAGCAGATCGGTTATTTTTCAATGTACTGCAATATATCTTAAAACGAATCAAATCGGAGCCGAAGACTTAAGGGTACTTTCCTTGTTAGGAACTTGTAGTTTTTGCTGGTGGAGGGAACGCACTCTATGTAAAGTGTGTCGTCAAATGTGTTTCGGCAGTTATCATCATCATCATTTTCAGCCTCTGAGCCTCCCTCATCTCCTTGTTGATTTCTGACTGGTTGATTTCCTTGCTCGATATTCTTCTTATATCGTCCGACCATTGAGCCTTAGATCTGCCTGCGCCGGACTTCCATGCGGGAGGTCAGGGTTCGAAATTGTGCAGTGCCATGTACCAATAAGTTTTTCGTTTTATTCAAAGACTTACGTACATTTACCTACTGCTCTAACGGTGAAGGAAAACATCTTGAGGAAACCTACACACTGAGATGACCAGTGTGTAAAATGGGGTAGGCACAAAAGGTCCTCAAGAGTCGATGTGCCGCTGGGGTTATTCTGGGCGCCCTTTCATAAGATAAGATAAGATACTAAGCCCGTGTGGCTCCATTTTCCGCCTCATCCTCACTTACTTCCAGGTGAGATTGAGGTCAAACTTATTCGTAAAAAAAACTAATATTTTACGCTTTTTTTCGTCCTGCAAGGTCACTATAACGGAAAACTGTTTTACCTTATCATTTTTTTATTTTCTCATGTCCCACGGGCTCTATTACTGCAAATTGAGCTTTGCATAATGGTTCAAGCGTTTATCGAGAAAAAAACTGAATTGGATCTTTTGTAACCTAGGTAAACGCAAAAACGTCTAGGTATTCGGAGTTGATAATACTGTTTACTACTAGACGCGAGGAAAAACTAAATAATCAATAGTATTTTTTGTACAATCTGTGTCCTGAATTGATTTATCCAAGTGTTCATCTTTGATTGTGATTCCGCAGCTAGGGGGGACGTACTGTACTTCATCCAGCTTTTAGTACAATAATACTACCTTACCAAGTCCTAAAGTAAAAGTAGAATCGTTACAGATGTCATTCTATATTGTGGCAGGATTTCTATTGATTTCAAGATAATTTAAGAATATAATATGGTGAGAAAAATCTCTATCTAGAGATCTCTTAGATTATCATTTCAATAGATACGAGTAATGGATTGAATGAATGAAGAGTGAATGGATTTTTTTTAATTTCCTTAAAATACAGACTTAATACGTTTCTCCCGCGGTTTGTGGCATCCACGTCGCTTTGCTTCGTTCTGTCTTGCAAATTGTTTTACAGTAGTGCTTTTCTAGTAAGAATGGTGTTTCTTGCTCGATGAATTTCGACAAAATCTGAATAATGTGTGGACAGTGAAGTATAAAACGCTGCAGCCCGATCCGTACTTGGCTAGATTTTGAAGAGCCATACTGCGTCCGGGACGCCTTCTTCTTTGGTTCGGATGGTGCAGAAGCGTAGAAGAATCTCCCACATAGCATTGAAATGTGTCACACCAGCATTTTAATGAAGACTTGAAAGAGTTGTTTACATCAATCATGGCTGTAAGGGCTCAGTTCCCTTTGCTTTAAAAAAACAACAATGGACAACAATAGTGCTCAATAATGGACCTTCCAGCCAAATCTAGAATCAGATCACTCTTTTGGTCTTACTTTTACTCATTTCTCTGTCACTCGTGACATCCCAATCACAGCCTCAGGAGTATGTTTGTATCCGGTTTGTTTAGTCTACTTCGTGAAGAGTCGCTGAAGCCGCCGTGATTGTTTACAAACAGTGACAACTGACGGAGGAATTGTCACAGACGTGGGAGCCGGTCGATGACCCCGCATTTGGGAACGAAGCTCGCTGAAATAGTACGAAATATTGAAACGATGACGTGCTTCTAAAATTGTCACACGTGGAGTAAAAATAAACTTTTACTTTGAGATCGGTCTAGATAGATTAATTTCGTAAATTTATTTTATTGGAAATTAAAAATAGGGCCATAAATTCAATTCAATATATTTATCTCGGACAACGTCCATACAAATAAGGTTTGTATATTATATTACTTAAAGCTATGTTAGTAAAAAGGCCATGGTACTGACCCTGGACGACTGCTTCTCATTGACATGCAGGTATATCCAGTGCCTCAGGATCGGGGAGTCAGGGGACTCGGCAGACAGCTGGGACTGCTATGTACACGGTGCATCAGGAAAGTACCCTTTTTCGGTATGATTGCGTGAAAGTCATCCACGCGGGCTTCTGCAAACATCCCCGATGCACTACGGTATTTCGGCAGCCCCATCAGCATCCTGAAGGCGTTATTATATTGGATCCGCAGGACATTAAAAGCCTTTTTGGTATAATTAACCCACAGACTGCACGTGACATTATGCCTCAAAAAGGGTCTTTTTGACTTCTGTCGTACAACGTGCAAATCTGCGGGCCAACACATTACATCTAACTGTTAAGTCTGTCAAGATGGCGCCATTGGTACTTTTATAGTCTGTGTTATGGAGTCACAAATAGAAAACAACAAACAAGAGATAGAAAAGGAAATAGTGAAGTACAATTTAGGCGGCCTTATCGCTAAGAGCGATCTATTCCAGGCAACTTTCGGGCAGAGGAAATGATTTCGAAAAAGAGGTAGTAGGTGTGCAAGGTTTATGGAAAACGTTATGTAAGAGAATTTATAGTTCCGTTTAATTCCGCATTATGGCGAGGAATTTTATATTCCAGTTAGGTTATAATGACAAACATTGTCATGAATAAATTAAAATCATCATAAATTCCTTTTTTACCCATTACGGAGAAGTATATACGTTTGACCTAAGAGGAAGTTTCTTTCTTTGTTTGTGTGTGTGCATGTGTTTACCGTTTAGGTCCGGAACTCGGAACCTTAAAACCTACTGTTTATCTATACCTATCATACCCGTATGTTAAAATAGAAATTGAAACGTTATCGTGATGAATTAAAAATTGCATATTCTAAAGTGATTTTGTGGCACCGACGTAAAATTTCGCTGTTTGATGGTTACTAATTTTTTTAGAATCCAAAATAATAATGTAATATAACATAAAAGTATAAAATAGTTAATTAATAGAGACTTTAGTATACAAAATCACTATAATATTAAATTAACAAACTGTCCATATGATTTCTTTAGCACAGTTTTTAGCGATCAAGCAATGTACAGTCAACCCACAGGTCAACCTACACAAAATTTGAGAATCTGAAATGTATCTATCATATTGAAATTTAATCGAAGGTTTTTGACCGATGGTATACTATAGCTTGTTGTCCACTGTACGTATGATTCCACCCAACAGGGAATTTCACCTTCACGGGTTACCCAAAGATTTTGAAATTCATCCTTTAGGTTGCTCGCTAGATAAGTTTTCTATGGAAACCGCGTCTCCCAATTGGCGCATGGGATGTGAACATTTTCCCATACATTAATTGGGCATTGAAATGGTAAATGTGCTACAGTCTGTCCTCTTGATGCCGGCTAGCAGGGTTCTAGGACAGTGCGCAGATGAAGTAATAGAAGAATTTGGTGATAAATAATATATTTTAAGGAAAAGAACACAAAAACAGTAACACAGAAAATAGGTAGTAGTAGGAAATAAAGGTGAACGGGAGACGTCAGTTCGAGACAAAATACAGAGAAAAAGTCAAAATACAAATAAAACAATGAAATTAATGGAATAATGAAATTTTGAAATGGAATGGGAACAAGATTTTGACTTTAAATGAAGAAATGAAGATGCCAATACGAAATGTGATGAGATAAACGCTAACGATGAGGTTGAAGTTGATGGCAAGGAGGTTGATATGGACGATGAAGTCGACATCGTTACAAATGTATGGAACTATACGTGCATTTTCCCAAACCCTGTGGCCCGCTGTCAGTACTCACATCATCATCCTAGAGGAGACGGCGCTACTAGTCCGTTTTCTGTGATTCCGCCCAACAGGACAGCAATATCTGTATGACCCAATGGTTAGCTGGTAGAAAATGCCGCATGGCATTAAGCTCGCCTCATGTACTAGTTTTGTGCATTAAAGTGTTAAATATATATATAAAAAATAAACAGGACACCGCGTTTGGGCAAACGTAGTGTGGGACGCCCCCCTGCTAGATGGAGCGACGATATGCGCAAGGTGGCTGGCAGCGACTGGATGAGAAGAGCCGAAGATCGGGCTCAATGGCGCGCCCTGGGAGAGGCCTATGTCCAGCAGTGGACTAGAGTAGGCTGCTGATGAAACAGGACACTATGCCTTCATAAGTTACCCAGACCCAGGTGGGACTGGAATGGGGGTTACCCAGATGGTAACGTCAAACGAATAAAACGGCAGATTCAGTTTATGAGAACAATTTCACATTTACATAAATCCCTCAATGGTATAAGCCGGTAGTTAAACGGCTGACGTCACGGATCCCTCGTAAAGCGGGATGAGCCATCAAATTGGGTCATTAATGATGGAGTGGGATAAATTATAAACATCAATATGAGATCATGATGATGTAGATCATTTGCAATCTGTACTAGGGATGTTACGGAGCTTTGACTCCGACTCCGAAAGGTCGGAACTTCCGATTGATTTTACACCTCCGACTCCGACTTCGGTTCCGATAATTTTGAATCGGCGGTTATACCAAAGATTTGTGAGCAAACATATTCAAATATCAATATTTTATTAAATAGTGTAGGACTACATAAAGGAACATGTTTTATTGCCGCAAACGTCATCATGAAAAAATATTGGCCAGTTCAGCTATAAAAAATAGAAAAGCTAAGTCGCCTAAGCTCGCCTCATGTACTATTTTTGTGCATTAAAGTGTTAAATAATAATAATAATAAAATATAAAAAAAAAACTGTTTCAAATATAAGGAAAGAAAGAAAAACATTTATTTATGATTGCACACATTATTAAACTTAAAAAATATTGGAAATTAAAAATACAATGCAATATTAAAAGGACACATGCTCAGCATGTGAATTTGAACTTCTTCTGAACATCTCTCTTCTACCTCCGCCTCTGACTCCAGTTCCGAATCCAGTTCCGATTCCGATAAATCAAATTCAAACCCTCGGTTCCGACTCCGGTTCCGGTAAAACCACCTCCGTAACATCCCTACTGGGTACTATCATCAATCAAGGTTATTAACATGATGTCGATAAGGTCGATGGATGCGAATTGCATTCTAAGACCAAAAATGGTGGCACAAAAGAGAAAGGGCTTACAGCACCCTGCGGTGTGATAACCTATTTGCTTTCAAACCGAAATACAGCAACGCAAGAATTGCTGCTTTGCGGCAGGAATCGGTAAAAGGGTGATGGTGATACTATATACCCAGGCTAAATCTGTACAGTCATCTTATCTTATGCTAGGGGGCCGGGAATAACCCCAGCGGCACTTCGACCCTTGAGGATCTTTTGTGCTTACCCCATTTTACACACAGGTCATCTCAGTGTGCAGGTTTCCTCGCGATGTTTTCCTTCACCGTCAGAGCAGTCGGTAAATGTACGTAAGTCTTCGAGAAAAATACGAAAAACTCATCGGTACATGGCACTGCACGGTTTCAAACCCGGACCTTCCGCACGGGAGTCCGGTGTCCTAGCCACTGTGTCACCGACGCTCCTAAACTCTCTGTACAGTCATAATCTATCCACTTTAAAACTTATAGAAATATTTCCATTTGCAATGAGAATTTGGTAATGGTAAATATAAACAAGCTATAAATCATCGATGTAATAAACCTCCCGGAAATTATACCATAGACTGTAACCTTAATTACGATGTTAGTAAACATTTATGATACTTGTAAAACAGCGAAACTTCCCGTATCCAAAATTATATATAAATACTTCTTATCTTATCTTATGATAGGGGGCCGGGAATAACCTAGCAGCACTTCGACCCTTGAGGATCTTTTGTGCCTACCCCATTTACACATTGGTCATCTCAGTGTGCAGGTTTCCTTACGATGTTTTCCTTCACCGTTAGAGCAGTCGGTAAATGTACGTAAGTGCACGGTTTCGAACCCGGACCTCCCGCATGGGAGTCCGGTGCCCTAGCCACTGTGCCACCGACGCTCTAATATATAATATAGAAAGTAAACCAGTAAACTTTACGGAAGCTAGAAAATGGCAAGAGAAGGCCAGGCCGTCCAAGACATAGTTGGAAGCTTTCTGATAATGAATGAGTCTGTATTGTTGGAAGTCCACACGTTCTTGGAATCTTGAATGGGTCTTCCTGCCTCTCTCTCTGTCTTGCGCTATCTTTTACTGGTCCCAAATTCCTCGGCGATCCTGCACATTAAGATCTACCAAGAAAGTGTTTTTCTTTCCTTCTTTCTTTCTACCACTTTCACCTTCATTATTTTTCCAATGGAGCTGAAATTGGTGATAAGATACCTATTATCTTATCTTATGATCCCCTATCATAATAACACAGCGGCACTTCGACCCTTGAGGATCTTTTGTGCCTACCCCATTTTATACACTGGTCATCTCAGTGTGCCGGTTTCCTCACGATGTTTTCCTTCACCGTTAGAGCATTCGGTAAATGTACGTAAGTCTTCGAAAAATACGAAAAAGTAATTGGTACATGGTACTGCATGATTTCTAATCCGAACCTCCCGCATGGGAGTCCGGTATCCTAGCCACTGTGCCACCGACGCTCTGATAAGATACCTTAGTCCGGATCGGACTATTTGAGAATTCCTCACCTTTTTGACGAAAGTTTTCTTTTGTTTTTATTGAGTCGATCCCTCAACAAGGCACCTGACAACAATGTCAACAAGTGGACACGCATGACGCATTGTCGCGTGTTTATTTACGTACGGTCGCGCATGCGCCGGGGGGCGGCACAAGGTCCGAAGTCCCTCTCGTGAAAACATCGACACGTGCCATGATCTAAATAAATACTCGCTTATTTTGTTAACGTAGTGTCTGATGCTTGTATATATGCTGTTGTCCACGTGTTGGTAAATGGTCACCAACGCCATCATAGACATCTAACCTCACTTTAATGTTTTAATGGGCTTTAAATGCGCTTTAACTTAGGGAGTGCCTCAAGTGCTAGCTCTCTTTCCCTTTTAACCGGAACACAACAATGCAAGCATTGCTGATTTGCAGCAGAAATTCTAAAATTTGGGTTTCAAAACCACTTTCTCTTTATCAGGCAATAATTGCCGAGTAGAGTTAGTGTTTTGGAACCGGTAAATATATTACCCGACAAAGGGCACTCATCGACCGAAACAGTTTTGGCACTATTTCAACTGTTGATACTCTAAGAACATACTCTAGATTCCTTCAGGTAAAGCTGGTACTTTTATCAGTACCTTGGTTTCTAAAGATTTTAGGTCTAGAATAAACGTTAGGAGATACTAGCAGTTATGGCTGTAATAATAATACTTGCTGTATTCTGGTGTTAAACAGTGCTAAATAAACGTTTTTCAATATCAATAATGTAAAAACAACATTCTTTTTAGCACGTACAACTCAGTGATTTCTACGACAACAGAAACCCTAAAAGCACAAAAACTGTTTTTCAGATCTTTTAAAGCTGACCCTGATCGGCACAATTTGTTGTGAAAACTATTTTGTCTTTTGTACCAAAGCCTCTAAAAGAATGTTAAAAAAGAAACCCCGCGGTATCTATAATTTATAATCTATGCAACCCAACCATCCACATTATGGCCATCACATTATTATACCAATTCGACGCGAATCCGTCACGATCTCAACTCAGAGCAAAGCATTGAAATGGGAGCTTTATATCGTATTACATACAGTAGGTTTTCAAAATTCAAAAGCAGAAGGTGATGGTGAAAGTGTCAATGCATGGGCCATTCGTCGACAATTAATTCACTTGAATTTTGAAAACCTACTGTATGTAATACGTTATAAAGCTCACATTTCAATGCTTTGCTCTGAGTTGAGTTCGTTTCGCGTTCGCGCCGTGTCGCCGCAATTTGAATGAATGAATACAATCTAGACGGTCTTATCGCTAAGAGCGATTTCTTCCAGACAACCTTCTAGACAATGTGCTATGGCCTTTATGCGTAAAATACTTATCACGCACATCGTCGGTTGCCGTCGTCGCCCCCCCGGCGAGGCGCCGCCATTGCGTCGTATTCAATTAATTGGATTTGTAGGTTTCGTGGACAAATCTCGTTTGTTACTCCCCCCCTCCCCCTGAACTCACCCCTCACCCCTCCACAGGCACACCCTGCCGCTTAGCGCTAGGTTATCCGATAGGTAACGATAGTTGGTTTAGTATTATGTTTCTTTTGGGCTGGTGATGTGAAAACTCCAGTCTAAAAGCTACGTATTTATTAGCTTTTATTCGATATAATGTATATGAAACGTCTTAGGCGCAAAACAGATACGAGAGATACGGCATCGGGTGCTCCTGATGTGCGCAACAGTTGTGCCCGATGCGCGACCGATGCGCGTCTCACGGTGGACCGTTTGCCCGTACTCCGCAGACAATGTATGGGATATAAATGCCAGTGTTTTTTTCTAAAAAATATATGTTATGTATCTTGATGCATATAACAAAATATTCCAGAGGCAAAAACTATCTATGTATAGTTATCGTGAAAAAAAAACAAGTGAAAATTCGCCAATACGCTCTACGTATGAGTGAAAGACCCGATTCCGGACGGTAAAATTCAGTGTAGTGCACACCCGCCATATTGCTGTCGCTCCGTCATCTGTCAGTCCGTCTGTCACGCGTTAAAAGTTTTTCATTCAATAGTTACAACTCCGTGTTACGCGTGAATAAGTTGATTTGTTACTAGACTTTAAAAGAATTAATTTGGCGATCTTGGGTGCATTATCTATGACTTAAGGAATACTAACCTGCAAAGCTTAAACATTTTTGGAGTTAGAATGTCTAAAGTCATAGATATACATCAAAGACCGCCAAATTAATTCGCTTTAATCGTCAGTATAATATTTCATACATCGATTACGCGTAATAAAAACATTTTTATTATTAACAATTATCCATCCATGTTATTGGGAAGCATGTTTTAGTAGTGGTAGATCCTAATGTGAAGGATCGCCTGTGGTGGTACCCCCCTCTTATCTATTTCTGCCGTGAAGCAGAGATGCTTGCATTACTGTGATTCGGTTTGAAGGGTAAGAGAGCTAGCGTAATCTCTGGGACATGAGGCAATCCATCTTAGCCCTCAAGCTTAGCAGCGCATCAATAACCCCTAATATTAATAAAGTGAGGTGAGATGTCTATGGGCGACGGTGACCACTTACCATCAGGTGGCCCGTTTGTTCGTCTGCTCTCCTTATTTAATTAAAAAAAAAAAAGTAACAACTTGTACTTTTGAATATTTCTTTGTGAGATATCGATTGCATATAGATCGATTAGGTATATTGGAGAGTCCAGTGGTGCGTACTTACGCTAACGAGCCTGAATAGGTTCAAGTGCAAGTCAAACAAGCGATCGTATCGAGTGACTACTAGTTCAGTTAACTGGTTGAATGTCGACCAAACTGCTCGCGTAATCAATGCCATAGTTTTTTTGCGATATCTGTTTCTTTTCACTTGTTTTCTTTCATTGTATTCTTTTATTCTGTTTTTTGCTTGGACTTTCTTCTGGCAACTTTCTTGTATAAATTATGTCTTTCTTATTCATTACTAGGTACTTTGTTTGTTATGTTTTAACTCCCGACCCGTCGTGGGTGAAGCAAACAAAAATATATTGATTATAAGATTAAATTTAAATTAAGTTAGTAAATCAAATCAAATATAATGAATATATAAAACAAAAACAAACTTAAAACATATATTTATAATAATGTATAGTTTCGACATGACATCCTTTGCTCTGTTACATTTTATTTTTGAGAACTCTTTAGTTTTTCGACTTGCTGGAAATATTTCTTTCAAATTGTTTATATTAGTTTTTTTTTCTGTAAGAGAAATAAAATTCCTTAAACCGATATAATTAATCCGATAAAAAAACATTAGTAATGACCAAAATGTCAATTTTGCTATAATGTCAATAAACTCTCTGTTCCAGGGTACGGCCTGTTCCAATGGCTATTGCTGATGTCCTGCGGCGCTGTCTACGCCGTCTGCGCCCTCAGTACGACCACCCTCAGCTTCGTGCTGCCGGCCGCCGCCTGCGACTTCGAACTGGAGTCCGTCGACAAGGGAAAGCTGACGGCTATGCCGCTGATTGGTCAGTATTAACACTAGGACTTTCTCATTGGTCAGAATTTCTACTGTGGTTCTGTTCATTGGACAGTATAGTCGGGACAATTTCCCAGACCGAAAATTTTCACGGCGTAACTGAAAACGGTGGCGTGGAAAGCTGAATATATTGTTATGTTATGATATCTTTTTCTAAAAAGAACATGTAGTTATCTACCCTGGGCAACAAATAAAATTAATTAATTTATAAAAAAATATTCACTAGTTTTTCATCGCGGTGGCGTGTCACATTTTTGTTGGTAAAATACTTTGTAGTGGAAAAAGTATTTGTTAAATTACCGCCTACTTTAATTTAATGATTTAATTTAATTTAATGAATTATATATATATATATATATATATATATATATATATATATATATATATATATATATATATATATATATATATATATATATATATATATATATATATATATATATATATATATATATATATATATATAGTATCAATAGCAAACATTGCTGTTTATGTGACTACGCTACACAAGTTCTGACAGGTATGAATACAAGTGTCCGGCGAGAAAATTTCATTGCGGAGGGCAGACAGTTTTACGAGAATCTCTTAGCACTTAATTATTGTAAGCGTGCCGCTTCTCGCTAACCTCTTAGTCACAGTAGTCACAATTGTCGCAGCTTCTGCGTTTTGCCGCCAAAATCGTAAGTATATCATTGCGGTGACATGGAGACAATTATATTTTCATTGCAGTGGCTGATATATCTAGTTTATCGTTTATTCATTTCGTTAAAAATTTGTGTAATTGTAGGTACTTTAAGTTTATATTCACTTGAGTATTTTTAATTTTATACTAAACAACTAACTTTTAATTTTATTTAAAATTTTCCTTTATATTCATTACGGTGTTATCATCCGGTGGATTCAGTGGACGATGTGGCCTTATAATGCCTCACCGCAATGAAAATTAACATCGTAATGATAGAACGGTGGATAGTTTTACCATTATGTAAATGCCTACTGAGTTTTAACGTTGAATGTGGATGATCTCAGTAGTTTTGAACTGCTTCCGAGGTAGTTTTCTCACGAACTTTACCTACTTCAGGTAAAGCAAGTAAGAAAAAAATAAAATTCATCACTCATCGTTACAATTAGCATACCATAAGGTATATCTCCGGTTCTGTATGATTAAAAATTATATGAACCAATATTTATAAAAATCTACTGGTTATTTCTTGCGCCGCTTCCTTAATTTCAGCAATAGCACCTTACGAAGCGGTGATAGATTAAAAATTACCAGTGTACAAATGTTCTGTATTGACTTTGACTCTTAAATAATTTATTCTTCTCTTGCTTCCAGGTATGTGCGTGGGCTCGTACTTCTGGGGCAACCTGGCTGACGCCCGCGGCAGGAAAAAGGCAATAATTGGGGCTTTACTGCTGGACGCAACCGCAGCCTTCGCTTCCAGCTTGTGCCAGTCTTTCCCCGCCTTCCTGGCATTCAGGTATCTATAATTATATTAAACTTTAAGGCGAGGGTGAATAGGAATTTACTGGGTCGCGTGCTCCATCGTCACTCACCATCAGGTGAGATTGCGGTTCAAACGCGGATCTAGTCCAAACTTTTAAAAAACTCGCCAGAAAGTGAGCAGGGTAGAGTCTCGGCAAGATCAGGGCCAGTTGATATTTTTGCCAAGAATACATTGGCATTGTCAGTCAAATTGATACTGAGCATTCTTTGCCAAGATTCTAAAAGCAGGAAGTTTCTAATTCACTCACGAGTATTGCAAATTCAGAACAAATCGTTTGAACAATTATAGTCAATATACTAACTACTTATATTATGTAAGTACTACCAGATTTTAGCCTAGACGAGCTCGGGCTGGCTCTCAAACAGCTTAAGAATGGAAAAGCCCCTGGTGAGGACGGTGTCTCTTCTGAGCTCCTTAAGGCAGGAGGAATCCCTGTACTGAGGGAACTTCGGAAGCTCTTCAACTCCGTCCTACACTCTGGGAGAACTCCGGAGGCGTGGAACAGGAGCATTGTAGTTTTGTTCTTCAAAAAAGGAGACAAAACTCTGCTCAAAAACTACAGACCCATCTCGCTCCTGAGCCATGTATATAAGCTGTTTTCGAGAGTCATCACGAATCGTCTTGCGCGGAGATTAGACGACTTCCAACCTCCGGAACAGGCCGGATTTCGGGGAGGCTTTGGTACCATAGACCACATCCACACTGTGCGGCAGATTATACAGAAAACTGAAGAATATAATCAGCCCCTGTGTCTTGCATTTGTGGACTATGAGAAAGCCTTTGACTCCGTCGAAACCTGGGCTGTTCTAGAGTCCTTGCAGCGTTGCCAAGTCGACTGGCGATACATCGAAGTGTTGAGATGTCTGTATGACGCCGCGACGATGTCTGTCCAAGTACAGAACCAGCAAACAGGACCCATCCAATTGCGCAGAGGAGTAAGACAGGGAGATGTCATATCTCCGAAACTGTTCACGAACGCATTGGAGGATGTCTTTAAGACCCTGGACTGGAAAGGACACGGCATCAATATAAACGGCGAGTACATCTCACACCTACGTTTTGCCGATGATATAGTCGTAATGGCGGAGTCGCTGCAGGACCTTCAAGAAATGCTGGACAATCTCAATGCTGCTTCACGACGTGTCGGTCTCGGGATGAACTTGGACAAGACTAAGGTCATGTTCAATGACCATGTCGTTCCGGGACCGATTATCGTCGACGGTACGGCCCTCGAAGTTGTGCAACAATACGTCTACCTCGGGCAGACTGTGCAATTAGGTAGAAACAACTTCGAGAAAGAAGCCGACAGAAGAATTCAGCTGGGTTGGGCAGCATTTCGGAAGTTACGTCACATCTTCTCGTCGCCCATACCTCAATGTCTAAAGACAAGAGTCTTTAACCAGTGCGTCCTACCAGTAATGACCTACGGAGCCGAAACGTGGACACTGACGGTGCGACTGGTTCACAAATTGAAGGTCGCTCAGCGTGCTATGGAAAGAGCTATGCTCGGAGTATCTCTGCTGGATCGAATCCGAAATGAGGAGATCCGGCATAGAACAAAAGTTATCGACATAGCTCATAAGATTAGCAAGCTGAAGTGGCAGTGGGCCGGTCACGTCTGTCGCAGAACCGACAACCGCTGGGGTAGACGAGTTCTGGAGTGGAGACCGCGTTTGGGCAAACGAAGTGTGGGACGCCCCCCTGCTAGATGGAGCGACGATCTGCGCAAGGTGGCTGGCAGCGACTGGATGAGAAGAGCCGAAGATCGGGCTCAATGGCGCGCCCTGGGAGAGGCCTATGTCCAGCAGTGGACTAGAATAGGCTGCTGATGATGATGATATTAAGTATGTACTTAGGTATAATCTTATCTTATGATATGTCGGGAATAACCCCAGCGGCACTTCGACACTTGAGGATCTTTTGTGCCTACCCCATTTTATTTTACATACTGGTCATCTCAGTGTGTAGGTTTCCTCACGATGTTTTCCTTCACCGTTAGAGTAGTCGGTAAAAGTACGTAAGTCGTCAAAAAATACGAAAAACTCATTGGTACTTGACACTGCATTGTTTCGAACCCGGACCTCCCACATGGGAGTTCGGTGTCCTAGCTTCTCCCACCGACGCTCTTAGGTATAATATTATGCTAACAGTCTTTATCTTTGCTATTATATGAAATTGAACCTTGTTGGTATCATATAGTAAGACTCCGTTTGGATAGATGTCACCCTTTAACCTATTTCTGCCGCAAAGCAGTAATGATTATGTTACTGTATTCAGTTTGAATGGTAAAATAGTCAATTTAAGCTACTTCCCCTAAATCCTCAGGCACATAAAGACAGTGGCTTCAGGGTTAGCAAGTAGCAACGTATCGAAAACACTTGCAATATTTTAATGAGATTAGATGAGCGAAGCCTTACCATCGGTGGCCCGTTTACTTATGAGTCTTGGTCATTGCAATCGAATCTAATAGTTACTGTTACTGAATTGTTGCATCAGTCCGTGCCTAGCTTTACCCCATCATGCCTACCTATTGGTTGTAGACCTTGCTCGCTCGCAGGTTCTTTTCTGGCTTCGGCATCATCGGAGCCACTGGCCTGGTCTTCCCTTACTTCGGAGACTTTCTGTCCCTCCGGCACCGAGACGTGATGCTGTGCAGGCTGGAGGTTTTCTGGACTATTGGCTGTATTCTGTTGCCAGGTAAGATAGTGGACTGTTTCGTTGAACGGTTCAGGAAAAAAAGCTATGTTTCTCAAGATAATATTTGGTTTACATACCTTCTAGTCATCTAATATCTATATGCAATCTGCCCTATAGGTACTAACTAAAACTGATTTTATGGATTTGACCACTCACGAATTTTCCGGACTAATCCGGAATAAATCCTCTATTGTATCTGAACTGCCTTGAGAGTCGTTATAAGTGAGGTTATAAGATCCTCATCAATGAGGAATACGATTTAGAAGAGAGAGAGAGCACTCTATACAGAAAATTACTTTTCTCAATACACGAATTTTAGTACCACTTGGAGACACTAGAAGAATTTCGTCATTTGCTGATTAATTTATCTATGCCGAATTTCGAGTCAACAACATCCTGCCCTGTTGATGGATTGATGAAATGTTAGTTTCATCAAATCATGCAGCACTATTGATCATTAATTTAATTAAGTACATATCTTTCATGACCATCGTCTGGTTGTTTACACTTCCGTCGAAGAGCGTCTATTAATAACAACACCGACACATTTGATCCGGTGCCAATCGTGCCACTTCTACAATTTGTTGGCTATAAAATGTTATTGACCCATAGATACGTCTTCTTAACTTGATAGATTAGAATATTTACCTGCTTTGATAAGGTAATAAGTATTAGTACTACTTATTACGTCCATTACATTATCTTGTACCTGGATGAAAGAAAAATCAGTCTCCCTTCCCAGCGGGCGGGCGGCGTGCGTTCGTTCCTGCACCATCTTGAACTCCATTTTTTTAACTGAATTTTCCATGTTTGTTGCTTGTCTCGCTGTCTCTCTTTCTCTAATCGTATTAGTCCACATAATAATAATAATAGTTTCAATAATTACTGTCGTTTGAAAGCATTCAATAAAGTGGCGTAAATGTGATATGTTACCAATGAAGATTTTTAGTTTTGTAGATATCAAACCCCTTGTTTTAGAAACTTACTGTGCTACCACGGCTGCTCTACAGAAATAAAATTCTATATTACTATATATCCTTCAATTACTTCACAGGTATCGCCTGGCTAATCATCCAAGACCCTCGCTTCAACCTGACAGCAGAGGGAGCCGCCTTTCAGTACACATCATGGAGAGTATTCGTAGCCGCCTGTGGGATCCCAAGTCTCCTGGTGGTGTTGCTGCTGACGCCATTCCCCGAGAGCCCTCGGTACTTGCTGCATGCTCACAAGCCCGAGGAAGCGTTGAGGGTGCTGCAGAGGATCTTCGTTGTCAACACCAAGCTGAGCGAGAAAGATTTTCCCGTAAGTGTCGTATTGTATCAGAGGTGTGTGTGTGTTTGTGTAAGAGAACTGTGTCTCATTAGTTGGGAGTTATAGACTTGATAATGATGATAATGAAGATCCTTGGAGGAGGATATAAGTTTCTAGTAAACATCATTTATATTGAAGATGTTATCAAAGCGTATAATGACATTATTCTCCGCACTTCCATTTGTTGAACTCCCTCTTTTGTCATCTAACATTGTAGTTAGTTTAACATTAATGGTAACGGTAATCCTTTTCATTATAGAGAAGTTCACAGTTAGTGATGATCATCATTTTATAGAAGAAGTGTGGGAATATTTTAGTCTACTTTCCAAAATTCCAAAACATAATCTTCAAATTGCAGGTGGAATCTATGCTGGGCACCGACGAATGCGAGGAGGAGGAGGAGGTGGCCACGGTGGACAACAACAACGAGACCAAGGCCAAGACCACCTTCAAGCAGCGGCTCGATGCCTTCTGGAACCGCAAGAAGATGCTCGTCACCCCGCCCTACATCGGTCTGCTGGCGCTCTGCTGCTTCGTCGATTTTGGACTTATGTTCAGGTATACATACTAGCTTATAAATACTATTTACTTCCACGCATAAAGGATCACTTACACGTCTAAATGCGGAAACAGGAGCCCAACAACAATTATTTTCTTTTGTTATGGTCCGTTGTTCAAAAAAGTTCAAATTCAAATTCAAAAGTTCTTTTCGATTTCTATGAGCCAAATATTCTCAAAGATTTTTTGCCATGTAAAACTTGTAATGTTCAACAATGTAGATGTCTCGACAGATAATTATTCTAGATACATTTATGTTTTAGGCTTTCTTTTTATTTTCATATTTTTGAACTTTGAATTGAATTCCTACGTCTTCTACTTTATTTGGTTAACTTGGCATCAAATTCAGTGAACATTGAGAGAGGTGGTGTGTTTTCTTGAATCCTTTTTGCTTCTTCACTTACTTACGCTACTTTCTTCAGTGACCAATCATTGATGTGTCCGCTTGCAGCTATTACACGCTGATGATGTGGTTCCCGGACCTGTTCGAGCGGTTCAGTCAGTTCTCGTCGCTGTACCCCGACGTGTCGGCCGGCGTGTGCGAGGTCTCCGCCAGCCTCAGCATGGCGCACTACGACAACGTCACCGGAGAGATTGTGGTGAGCATTTGTGTCACAAATAGTGACGTGAAGGAAAATCTAGACTTCTTGTATCAAATTCGAAAGGCAAAATCTAGACTAGACTATCAATACATACATAGGGTGATTCTGTAGCTCTACAAGGAGTCTACCACGGAAATCAGCGCGTCTTACCATGACCCACGGAGCCGAAAAACTTACACAGATGGTGCATTAGTCCACCAGCGTGGTATGGAAAAAGCTAAGCTCGGAGTATTTCTACTTGATCGAATCCGAATTGAAGAGATCCATCGACATAGCTCATAAGATTAGCAAGCTGAAGTGGCAGTGGGCCGGTCACATCTGTCGCAGAACCGACAATCGCTGGGGTAGACGAGTTATGGAGTGGAGACCGCGTTTGGGCACACGTAGAGTGGGACGCCCTTCTGCTAGATGGAGTGACGGCAGCGACTGGATGAAAAGAACCGAAGATCTGGCGCCCTGGGAGAGGTTTATGTCCAGTAGTGGACTAAAGTGAGCTCCTTATGAAAACAGCTGTTTTCGATTATCCCAAAAGGTCATATTATTCTCCCACCATTGACTTGACTTGTGTATGTTGGTAAGATGACGGCATCTTGACCTTGCGCGGCGTAGTTTAGCTAAGGTTGAGTTTCTCTTGTAGAAGTATATCGGCACAAAGAATATTGTAGTCTAATATTATTGCTATAGTATAACCTAGTTAGCAACGTGAATGTTTCCGCAGGGCCACATCCAGTGCGAGATGGACAACCGCACGTACGTCCACACGCTGATCGTGGCTCTCAGCTGCCTGCCCACCGCGCTGTGCGTCGGCCTCACCATCAACGTCGTCGGCAAGAAGCTCATGTTGGGTAAGTGAACAACATTCTTTATTAGTATTTGTAGCTACAGATACAGATCTTCGGTCCCATTCTGTTATAATTATAGGTACAAATACCGTAGGGTTCACACAATTTAATTCATGCATCCCAAAATATTATCAGTGACTATAGGCAATTTCAGCATTGTATTGTATTAGTAATGGATATGTGTAGGACCGTGGACAGGGTGGTTGGGTTTGACTGCTACAACTATCTACAAGTCTATACTCGTATCTACGAGTATAGACTTAAAATCTAAATATTCATTTAAAAAATGTGTGCATTGTTAACAACAACTTCTTTTAAATTTATTTATCGGTAGGTCCTTAATATGTTCCAGTGATGATGCTTAATTCATCACTCTGGGAGTCAAGATGGAAACCTAATGGTCAATGATCAATTTTGCAGTGATGATGCTGATCTGCTCGGGCTGCGCGGCGCTGGGCCTGAACCTGGTGCGCTCGTCGCTGCAGAACCTGCTGCTGTCGTGCATGTTCGAGGCCATCGTCAGCTGCACCGAGGCCGTGCTCTTCTGCGTCATCTGCGAGATCTTCCCCACCAAAATCGCGTAAGTATCCAAACTCTTCTTCTCTACGTCGTATTTCTCATTGACATTATATTTCACGTGATCATTCTTTAATTGCTCCAAATACTAAGAGCGATCCCCAGGCGATCCTGCACATCAGGATCTACCGTCTTCAAATTTTCTATTGGTAGGGTTTCCTGTCTTTCTATTCAGAACAGCCGGTACCGCAACGGCGGGTCTCGAAACAATTGCAATCTGGCAATCGCTCAACAGATTTAGTCATACAGCACGATTTTGAACTCAGCTGAATCCTCTCTTTCCAACGACACTAATTTCAGCCCGGAGAACAAAAGTTTAGATAAGTTAAGTTAAATCATCCCATTCAACATAAAAGTGGTCATAAAATAGAAACTGCTGATTAGATTTGGTCATACAGCACGGTTTTGATATCAGCTGATCCAGCTTCTTTACTTTTGCCTACCCTACCTAATGAGTTAAAAGTGGTCATAAAATGGAAACGGCTCAGAAAATTTGGCCATACAGCACGGTTTCGTGATCAGCTGAATCCCCCCTTTCCAGCGACACCAATTTCAGCCTGGAAAACAAAAGTGTACATTACCTCAAAAAAATAACCACTTTGATTGGTCATAAAATCGTATCAGCCCACGAACCATGGTCATACAACATAGTTTCAGGATAGTGTAGAGGACCTTTCTATACCCCCCCCCCCCCCCCCCCCCCCCCAAACCAGGCTGGAGAACAAAAGTTTTGTTCACCTCTAAAAATACCAACTTTGATTCTAGATTTCTCGGCATCTGCCCGGGTGCGCGCTGTATGACCGAGTTTTTTAGAAAGCCCTCATCGAACTCTATCTTTCTAGACTAGAGCGGTGGTGGAGAACCACCACCGCCGAATACCGATACATACAAGGTTCCATGTAATATAGCAAAGAGAAGATTGAAGACTGTTAGTTTAATATACCTGCCTACTTAATATAACACATATAGATAACCTCTATAATAAATAATCTTCCTGCTTTTAGAATCTTGGAAAAGAATGCTCAGTATCTGACAATTTGAATGCCAATGCCAATTTAATCTGCACAGAGCCATACCACCTTCAAATGTTAAAATTCAAATGTCTGTGAGAGCTGTAAGTTGTGATTCAAATGTCTGCTGTTTGTTTGTCCGCAGAGCGACGGCGATGGCGGTGACGGTGATGTGCGGTCGCATCGGGGCCATCGTCGGCAACGTGGTGTTCGGTGCACTTGTCGACGAGCACTGCGTCGTGCCCATCTACATGTTCGGCACGCTGCTTATATGTTAGTACCCTCATCAATGTCCCTAGTCTTATTAGTACCACTGTTGGTGGCGCCATATTTTAGTTTAATCACAACTAATTTAATATGTCTCACGCCTCATCTCCCACCTGTCCTTTACCTATAATTCGTGCATCTTATAAAACCGCAACGAGTAGCGCCACCCCGCTGTCTATTAAAAATACGGATGCACTAAGAATTGCTCGACCTATGAAAATCATCGGTCGATCAGTTGTCAAATGCGACGCTCCGCGCTCTGCCGTGTTAAATCGCTAAAGGCATAAACCACTGTCGTGGAAGCCTTCGCTGCCCGCTCTAAAGTGATCGTAGCCTTAGTTCTGGACTTTCTTCGCCATTTCTCCGCGAGTGTCTTCGAGTGAGGAGTCAGGGGCCCCTGGGAAGCTGCTGCTGGACCGCCTCGCCGCGACCGGCTCTGGAACGTACGAGATTGGTGCACGAATTCCTTTCATTCCCGGTTCCCGTTCCGCCTAGCTGCGTGAGACATTCATTTTCTTATAGTCCGCTTTCTTCTTTCGCAAGTCCAGCCTTTGGCGCGAACAAGTGTCATTGATGCTTTCATTTATATCGCGTTATTTATGCTCATCTGCATATTCGGTTATATCCTCATCATGATCATAGGCTTAATGTTAAATGCTATAGTCATTGTCGCTCTTTCATCTATGAGCATTGAGCATACTGTTGTGCCCATGTTCGGCACACTTATATTACTACCGCCGTCATTATCGGCTTATACATCGAGTAACAGTGTATCGTGCTCATCTATATGTTCGGTCCTTTCATCGACCAGCAGTGTATTTTGCCCATCTACATGTTCGGTCCCTTCATCGACCAGCAGTGTATCTTGCCCATCTACATGTTTGGTCCGTTCATCGACCAGCAGTGTATCTTGCCCATCTACATGTTCGGTCCGTTCATCGACCAGCAGTGTATCTTGCCCATCTACATGTTCGGTCCGTTCATCGACCAGCAGTGTATCTTGCCCATCTACATGTTTGGTCCGTTCATCGACCAGCAGTGTATCTTGCCCATCTACATGTTTGGTCCGTTCATCGACCAGCAGTGTATCTTGCCCATCTACATGTTCGGTCCGTTCATCGACCAGCAGTGTATCTTGCCCATCTACATGTTCAGTCCGTTCATCGACCAGCAGTGTATCTTGCCCATCTACATGTTCAGTCCGTTCATCGACCAGCAGTGTATCTTGCCCATCTACATGTTCGGCACGCTGCTTATCTGTTAGTATCCTCAATAATAGCAGTATCGTCTCTGGCCTAATATTAAAACCATATATTATTGGCGATTTCATCAATGTTATCGCGTTATGTTTATTCGGTATCTTTCTTGTGAGTATGATCGTATTAACTGCTACTTACTTACTAGGACAGTAATTTGATTTGTGATTTTTTTGTGCCACCAGTGAACTCACCATTCCAAGTGGTGATGTTACCATTGTTTACTGTTACTGTCATTTTAAGAGCTAGTGCCTCATCTATTGGCTCTTCCATTATAATACTATCCATAGCTAGATGTCAGCTGACTTTATTTATTATCTTAATTAACAATGTCTGTTTGTCTGTTCCAGCCGCCGGACTCCTCTGTACAATACTCCCAAAGAGCACGCGGCCAGAGCGGCACCCATAAGGCGCCTTGTTAAATTTTTATATGTTATTAAAAGAAATAAAACCATTATCTCATGTAACTCTGAATTTTATTAAGTTTCTGTACCCTGATCATGTGCTGAGGTCACAAATTAATAGGTTGGTGACGATGGAGTACTGACTATAAAAACCCGTTAATAATAATAACAAAGAATGAATGAATTTGTGTTCCGGTAGTGTATCATTAGGGTGTGATCCCTGGCACACAGGTGATGCTTGACAATCAGCGCCGCAGTGCTAAATCCGCTGCGGCAACAGGCTGAGACAGTCCCCCTTTTCTGGTGCTGCACACCACCTTCATCAAACTTAATTACTTTTGTTTATTTATTTTTATAACATATTTGTTTAATATTATTTTTATCTTCTGTACCTATTTGTTTGTATGTGTGCGCTATTGGAAAAAAATCTTTCTTTCTTTCTGTCGGCTACGCGTGGTGGTGGTAGCTGG
Source organism: Hofmannophila pseudospretella (assembly GCA_947369225.1). Classification (NCBI taxonomy): domain Eukaryota; kingdom Metazoa; phylum Arthropoda; class Insecta; order Lepidoptera; family Oecophoridae; genus Hofmannophila; species Hofmannophila pseudospretella. The sequence goes on along the minus strand of OX376321.1, from coordinate 582,576 downwards.
TAGCCGGAAAGGTTATAAATAAATAAACAATTGTACAATTTAGACTTAATTGGGATTTGGTTTAGTTCCACCGCAATACATAGATGGTTCATTAGGAATAGAGAGCTCGGATCCAATGCGGGTAGACAACATTATAGGAGACTTGTCGACGCTGAAGTATAAAGAAGAACGGGACTTTTGGGTTTGGCCATATCCATTTAATATAATAAAATAGTACCTGTCATTAGGTCTCCTTTGTATGGATTTTCGCCCAAACTTCTTTAAGGAAAGTAGTGTAACGGGATTCAAAACTTGCAACATTCATCATATAAAGTGAGTGAGAAACTAAATGACCTTATGTCGTTTAATAGTTTCGTACATAAAAAGGAATAAGTATAGATACTTAAAGTGGAGTATTTATTACTTATTCTATGCTTAATTTCCTCTCTTGTTTTGTAAATGTTGTAAGTAATTAAAGTTAAAAAAATAATAAAAATGCCTACTTTGTCAGATGTGAATAGTAGCGCTGTGTTCTAGTAGTTGCGAAACCTTCGGATCCAAAGAAAAACGTGACTGGATCTACTAGTAGCTCACTATCTCACTAGTTGAGAGCCATGTAAATTAGACAAAAGTATACTAAGTTTCTGTGCTTCCATACACTCCTACATACAGCCCGCGCCGGCGCGGGGGCGACCCGCTTCTGGCGCTTACACGCGCTATCGGCGTATTCCAGGCCGCTTCTCCCCGACTCCTCCCTCCCCAGCGACGTCCTAAGCCGAGGTCCGTACCCACCTGGGTGCCCTTAGGCAGTCGCTTCTAATAGTAGTTTTTAAATCCTCCTCCAGGCTGGAGCGCACTTAGCGCTCGCCCCAAAAACCCCGGTGAAGCTGTAAAGGTCATTAGGACCAACAGCAATTATCAGTACGAAAAAAAAATGCTTCCATACATGGGGGCCGGCATGGTATGCTCTTGTCTCAGAGTCGAAAAAAAGGAACTCCGCGCTCAGGAGCATAAGTGCCTGCGCGCCATCATAGACGCCCCACGCTACGTGTGCAACACGACCATCGCCAGATACTTGAAGATCGAGAGACTGGACAAGTTCATTAGACGCCTCGCACGCGGCATGTTCGACCGCGCCGACAACTCCGCTCATCTTACACTTCGTGAGCTAGTGCCGCTGCACGCCCGCCCGCCCGATCGTCGGAGTAGAGCCCTGCCCAGGGAACTGCTGACGACGGAAGCCACTACCGCCGAATAACCACCGGCGGTCAACATCTGACCAGACCACGCCTACGGCATTGACTTGCCTACGGCACCCCAACGCCCCACCCGTGGTTTCGGGTGGCGATAGACACCCCTGTAGAGGGCACTACACCCTGGAACAGGCTCCCCACGCCCCCTAGGGGACGTGAGAAGATTTTGACGACGACGTGCTTCTATACATTTTTTGCTCTAGGACTCGCTGTCCGTTTCATTATGTCCGGTTAAGTTTGAATGAATGAATGAATGAATACTAGGTATGTTTGGTAGGTATACTTTGTCGGTAAAACTTGGCGTGGTCTCACTTATAGCGTAGTCTATATAGTATAATTTATAATTGTAAAATATATGAAATATGTAATTTATTACAGCCTCAGTTTGCTTTATTTGTCACAGTAATAGACGGATAGGAAGATTGAATTACTACAAACTCAGTCTGAAAATAACGTAATAATGCAACATTCTGACATTTTATACAATCTTTGTCCAGCAGATAAATCTTTGTAGGATTTACTGAAAATTGTACTACAAACCTATGAAGATAGTATAAGTTGAGTAAACGTCTGTATTTTTTTTACTTGCAAAGGGTAGTTTAATATTTTACAATGTAAAACTAGTAAACAACAAACACACTAGAACTGAAAACTAAAACTAAACTTTAACTGAGAATAAAAACACACAACGTTAAGTAAACCGAAACTATTTTTGGATGAAAGTAATGATGTGATGAAATTATTCTAAACTTACGTAATTTTATATTTGCACTGTTTAATAAGATGTGCTAATAATTTGTGTTATATATAACCAGGCATTGTCATTTCGAGTGCAGTATAATAATCTGTCTTTTGTAATAACATTTTTTTCATTTAAAATGTTGTTTTAGAGTTCATTTTTCAGTTATTTATTACCATTGCACGAGTAAAGTTTTAACTTTAGTCGTGCATTGGTAATAAATAACGGTATTTATACAGTGCAGCATCTATACAGCTGACGATAAGAAACTGACAAGGCCCTTTTAAACACTGGACCCGTAATGTACTTCATAATGTATGAAAACTCGTTCAACTGGTTTTTGGGGGGAGGGAATGCACACATAATTCCGATTTATACAAATATTCTACACGGCTGCAGTATTGTACATCATTAGCTGTACTACACGCAATGATTTTTAAAGTGTGCACTATTATGGCACTTGTCGCGTGTATCTATTTACTATTACTATGACATTAGCGATGCACTACACTGAAGAAGATCTGACACTAGAGATTATATAATGCGACCGATTTACTTCTTCTTAACACCTTGCTGCTTTATTATTTAATATTTGTTATGTACAGCATGTTAGTATATCTGATTCCGTAATCGATATTTAGTCTTAACATTCAATTGTTAATTTTAATGCAAAGCATAATTTTACAGAACCCATGGCTGTTTAGCATGGCAAGTTTGGCTGCCTTCCTCTTATAACGACCAAGGCAGTAATCTCTGTGGTATGTTACCGAGTACCACTAACGTCCCACCTGAGGTTGTACGTTTCTACACTTATATACTCGTAGATCTGTGTTATCACCACAATGCTTGTTCAACATTTAAATGTTTATTTTTATTACAATCACAGATAACGTGCACAACGTCAATTAATATCCAAGTAGTTATCGCCGGTTTGGCATATGGAGGTTTTGTATGTGCTCTCAATTTACTTGCATCCACACTGGCATCTAGAAGGAAGGCATTGCTGCTTACTTTCTATCTATTTCCCGGTTTATGCTGCCTTATAATCCGTTGCAGTAATCTGTTGACACTATCCAGCATATATGCTGGATAGTGTCATGTTAATAATCCAATAACTAGACATATATGTCGTGTAGTCTCTGCATGGGCTCATATAAGTTCATATAACGTCGATCTATCTAGCATATATGCTGGATAGTGCCATGTTAATAATCCAATAACTAGACATATATATATGTCGTGTAGTCTCTGCATGGGCTCATATAAGTTCATATAACGTCGATCTTTATCCTACATCTTTCAGGTCTTTAGTTTTAATAATTTATTAGTACGTAAATTGTATAATCAGTGCGAAAAATTTTGAATATCTGAAATTACACATCCCATTGTACCTTGGAAAAAAGTCGACATTATGAGCGGGTTATTCCACCCATAAATTGCACAATGGTTTGAAAACTGTAATGATGACAATAAAAATAGTAAACGTTTCCAAATACAAAGGTTGTTACCTACTATATGGCTTAGGTTTCTAAACATAGTAGTCATTAATTTTGTTAGTAAATAAGTAAGTCTCTTTACTCAGACTGATAATTATACATATTATATTTGCGTTCCTTCTGTTATTTATATTGCGAATTTTAGTGGTATATGTACACACATTATCGTACATTGTATTCCTGAGTACAGATTTGCAAGCGAACGTTTTGGTTGTGGTCACTCGTTTTAAACAACCCTTTGAGAAGAAACAAAATATTATTCACATTCAAACTAGAGACAATTATATTTAAGTGTCTAATTATAATTGAAAAACAGTTTCCCTCGACATGGTTAAAATTGAAAAAATACATGTCGAAAAAGGTATAAGTGGTAAAGATGACAAAGTGTATAGTTACAGTGAAGCTATTGCATTGGCCGGTAAGAATCGTTTAGTTATACAATACCTGTGACGTCATGCAAATGTACTGAAAATAAAATTGTCTTAGAGATAAACCATAAGTACGAAATTTTATTTCAATGAAAATAAGTTTATTTAGTCATATGTAAGTATTTTGTAATTATAGCTTTGGTATATTATATTTACTCAAATAGTCCGGTATATTGATGCTTTGACCGTGCACATCGAGCTAAGAATGTGAGAATTAGCACACGTATTTAGGACATCTAAAGGATCATTTTGAAGATTAGAACCCACGCTGATCACCGCTCCACCATCAGAGGGTCAAGGTGTCCCAAGTCGCTCAAGTCCAAAATTTATAATGTCGTTGTTATACCTAGCACTATATGTATGTGGCTTCATTTATAATGTTTGGTGTCGTATAAATAAGGGAGGACTAATTCATTATTGGAACAATATTTTCACTATTCATTGCAGAAATTCGAGAAAATTAAAAATATTAAGATTGGGCTCTAATCTTCAAAATGAACCTTTTAATGTCCTAAATACGTGTGCTAATTTTCACATTCTTTGATCTAACTGCACGTTTCATATGAAAATGTGCATTATCCGATCGGACTAAAAGGACAACATACTTAATCGAAGTACGTAAACTTGAATTACGAGCAGTTGGTGCAAATGTGACAATCAACATCATCATCAGCCTATTAATGACCCCACTGTTGGGGTACAGGCCTCCCTTGCACAAGGGGGTACGGGCCATGATCCACCGAGCGGGCCCAGTGCTGAGTGGTGGATTTCACACGCCTTCGAAAACTTTTTAATTTCCTCAGACATGCAGGTTTCCTCACGATGTTTTCCTTCACCGTTAGAGCAGTCGGTAAATGTACGTAAGTCTTCGAAAAAATCCGAAAAACTCATTGGTACATTGCATGGTTTCGAACCCGGACCTCCCGTATGGGAGTCACTAGGCCCCGACGCTCTCTAAATGTGACAATAATTGTACGAAATTGGATCTGAAATTAGTTTTTCGATATCTAACCTAACATCAGAGATAATAATAGTTTTTACTTAGTAGTGAGGAGATCCTTTTAAAAAAAATACCATTTAAAACAGGTAGTATGACGTCCCAAATTGGTATTGCTGTTTCTTTCTAACTCCTGATTGACTCTTTCTGATTGCCTGTTGCTATTTTAATTTACAACGAATTTCATTTTTGTTTTTACATTTGAATTTGTCTATTTTTTACACTTGAATAACTTGAATTTGTCTACTTTTTACGCACATAATTTTATCTTCGATATTTATCAAATACTTTATAGAAGGATATCTATTTGAAACACAGGTAATGGCCGCTACACCATCGGGCTGATGTTTGTACTCAGCATGAATCTGTTGTTCATGTTTATGGACTTATTCAGCTTCTCCATGGTGGTGACATTCAGCAGCTGTGACCTGCAGTTGGACCTAACTAAGAAAAGCTTTTTGCTCTCTATTCCTTTCATAGGTAAGAATAATGTCATATTCCTTGGCTTACCTTAGGTTCGCAGTAATTGCAATATCATTTGCAGCACTGCCACGGAAGCCTGCCATGCAAGGTTCAAATCCTGCTTGCACATAATTGTTCACCCATTTATCTAATTTATTTGAATATGATTGCTGATATGATGAAGCTGTTGTCAAATCTATTATAGATATTAAACAGGGTAATATGATGTTTTTTTACATATATTATGTTTCAGGATCCGTTGTGATGGCTTACGCATGGGGCTACATCTCCGACACTCAGGGTCGGAAGAAGAGTCTCCTCATAGCGATGTTCGTCGGCTTCATTATGTCCACACTGTGCGCCTTCGCGCCCAACTGGATCGTGCTGGCTATTCTGAAGTTCATTGGAACCTGTTTGTATGTATTTTTGAGTTTGTGAAGCATATTATTACGTTTAGTCCAGTCAAAGGGACCTAAGCTATTTCTTTAGAAATTTGTTGGGGGTGCTTAGGGCTTAGGGAGTGAACATACCAAAAGTCCTGACGTCTAGGAGGGGAGTCGGAGGGGGGGGGGGGGGGGGGGAAGGTCCCACTTTTGGAGCTTTCGTTTATATCACGAAACGACGTCAGGACTTTTAGTATGTTCACTCTCTACCCTGATCAAGTTTCTGAAGGAATAGTTCATGTCCCTGCTCACCCACTCTACACCCCCCTTTTGGGCCAGTCATTGACTGGTCTAGTTTTAATCAAATTATTTTGTGTAACTGTCTGGTCATTATTGATCTATTCTGTCTGTTTTCTGGATGATATTTGAATAGGGAATTTGTTTTCAATGTGTTAGTGTATTCTTTTGTTTAATAGCATTGTCTGGATTCCAGCAATGTCTTTAATTACAGGTTCTTTTGTATTTACCGCCACTTCATGCTTGTTTCAGTTGCAGTGGCGCCCAGTCGTCATCGTACACCCTCCTCGGTGAGTCGTGTCCGGAGCGGGTGAAGGGCATGTATTTGCTCGTCATGTCCAGCACTGCCCATCTCAACGGGAGCATTTACTTCCGTAAGTTCCTTTCACTTTGTAGTATTGCCAAAATAATCAACAGTTAACCAGTTATCAAGCTTCGTTATCTACGAGCAAGTCGCCGTTTTTTTGTTATAATCATCATCAGCAGCACTTTAGTTCACTGCTGGACATAGGCCTCTCGCAAGGCGCGTCTTTGAGCCCGACTATTTTTCTTGTGGAACCTAAATGCCTTTACTAAGCTTGTGTGATCCCTTTTCTTATTTTCAGTTTTCAGCTACTTCATTGGACAGTTAAACTTCTGTTATGACCTAGAGTTCATTACCTTTACACCGTGGAGGCTTTTGGTGATTATCTTAGCACTACCTCTCGGGCTCTGTACTTTGGCCCTTTTATTCTACTACGAGAGCCCTAAGTTCCTTCTCAACGTTGGCCGTGAGGACGAAGCTTTGGAAATACTCAGAAACATCTACAGAAGAAATGGTCACGATATGGAAACGTATCCGGTAATCAATCATTTGCTTTCAGTTTTCATTCCTGTTTTCCTTTGGATTGATCTGATCACACTTTTATCTCTTCAGGTACGAAAAATGGTGCTCGATGAAGAAGGTAACTTGACATCGACACGCAAAGACGTATCACTGTTACAATCCATGTGGGAGCAGACTGCCCCGCTTTTCAAGCCACCTCTTCTTTTCAACACTCTCCTACTTTATTACTTGACCTTTGTCATGTATAGCACGTTAGTACTTTCTTCTTTATTCTTCAATCATTCTTCTTGCTCTATATAATTAACACTGTCCCACCAACATCAACAAAACCACGTGTAGAACCGCTATTGCTAACAAAAGGCAAATGCTAATGCTATATGCTAAAAAAAGGCTTTACTAACTTCACAATTAAAAAAAAAATGTTCTAAATACTTGGCTAACTCAAGAAACAAATGCTTAGCAATTTTGGACATAATAGAATAAAAACAAAATTCTCCAAACATCCGCGCAGTTAGAATGTGATATTTTCGTGAGTGGTAGAGCTCAGATTAAGGAATCTTTCTGTCTTAGAGCTTCTACTTCAGCCTAGAATAGATATAACAAATAAAATCAGAAAAAAAAATCTATTTATTCGTAACTACTTTCATTTTTGATAAACTACAAACGGAATAAAATGCGCCTTAAATTGCTTAAAATACCTCCGATTCAGTAAACAGTCGAATGATTTTTTAACAAGAATTCTTGTAAAAAAACTTTATTTAAAAAATATGTTTTTTAAAGAATTCAGTTTCGCTTTTCAAGATTTTTTTAAAAAAGTGTTCGGGCTAATATCTGGGAGTTTTACTCGTGCAATAAGGCTGAAAAGCTATGTCGATTTATGTAATAAAACGAGGAAGTCACTTTTTTGGGCCCAAATAATACTGTGCAACGATGGGATTACCATAATCAACTGTTATTACAATCCCTAAAGTAAATAGATTTAAAAAAATGTGCCAATGACATTAAGTATTTGCTTTTCATTACTGGCGAAATATGTGATCTGTACCTATACAAAAAAATGAAAAACATCTTATTACGATATTTCTTACAAATAAATTTTAATTTTATTTCATTTCATAACCAAAAAAGCTAAATACATTAACTCCGGACCTTTTTTTCGCTGTTAGTAGTTTCGCAGTAATATTTTTCAGAAAACGTACTTTCAAAGTTTCGTGATTAAATAAAACAAACATTAGACCTAACGTTTTTCACTCAAACGTGGGTACTTTCACTCAAACGTGCATCGGCGTAATACACATTCGCTGATACCAGTATGATAATCGGCATTTTATCTTTCGCCCTCATCACATGATATCCAGTCAGAAATATTGGCTTACAAGTGATGTTTTCTTTTGATTTTGCAGAAATAACGGCTTGTACATTTGGTTACCTTCACTGGCAAAGGCGTTTACTGTGAGTTCTGACTCATCATTTAATGGAGACCATGGCGGAGCACTTTGTAGAATGATCTCCATGACAAGTAACACTACATCTGAGGCTGTGAGTTTTAGCCCGATTAGGAAGTAACTATTACTTCCTTAAAACACTAAAACATTTGAATTGCTAATAAATTAAGTGTTTTCAATCTCGAGCTTCTCCTTATCATATTAATGAAATAAATTACTAAAAGACTCAATGATGGATATAGACAAACTTCTATTACTTAAATCTGTTATAAAATTTGTTTACAGATAACGTGCATATCTTCAATAGATGCTCCGGTAGTGATAGCGTTTGTGGCTTACGGATGCTTTGCCTGTGGACTTAATTTACTTATATCCAAGCTGGCATATAGAAAGAAAGCTTTATTGATAGCTGTATATTTGTGCTCCGGTCTGTCTTGCCTGGGAACGGCAGCGATACCACATTACCTATCCAGTTATTTATATTTTACGACAATGACAAGCAGCATGTGCGTGGGACTTATTTTTTCATACTTTGTTGGTCTTTATCCTACATCCTTTCGGTAAGATATATTTTTATGAAAATGAATGACAATATAAGATCCATTCGTTCTTTTGTTCTTATTTCCATTCTAGTTCTCTTTAATCAGAATAATAAAAACACAAAGGTTACTTTCCTAGAAATAGACAGACACACATTTAATAAAATATACGCTCAAAAATAATGTTAATGATAATTTTGTAAAATGAGAAAAAATAACAAAGGAATAAGATGAAATCCTCGAGGAAGCTCTTTATCAGCAGGAAATATTCTTGAGTTGTTGAAAAATATTCAAAAAATTATTCAGGAAGTTTATTCAGTTCGTGTTGAGAATTATTTTGATTTATCTACTTTCAGGGGCATGGCGGCCTGCCTCGGTGTGATGATTGCTCGACTCAGTAGCATCGCTGGGATCAATATGGTGGGACCCTTCATCATAACGGAATGTTCGATTACATTCTACAGTGCATCTGCTTTAATATTAAGTAAGAGCTCATTGTTAAACCACAGTTTCAAATAAATATAATAAGGAAGGCGGTAAAATAATCCAAAAGATGCATAAAATGAACTAGTCTGTAGAGAAATGACATAAAATGAACTAGTCTGTAGAGAAATGACATAAAATGAACTAGTCTGTAGAGAAATGACATTATCCGTAATTCTTCAAATAATAGACGAGCAGGCGATCCCCTGATACCTCTAAAGTATCAATATTAACTGATTGATTTACCTTGTTCCAGCTGGTGCAGTGATGTCCTGTCTACTACCTGCGGACAGACCAAATAAATTGAATGAAGGAAAATGAAATACAAACGAAATAAAGAATATGAGTTGTCATAATACTACAGTTTAATTTGCCCCTGATAGTAACATTAAATCTAGGACTCCTACACATAACAATTACAATATTATACTGATACCAAGTAAAAGGGACGTGCCCAGGTGCATCTTATGATGAATCTGGGCACATCACTTTTACTGTAACAACTGCGTTGTTATATATACCCGGGTTCGCTAATGAATGACATAGAAATCTATTCTATAATCTCAACAATGAAATGAATGAATTTTTATTACAACCAACAGCTAGAACCCACAGTATTTATTCAAGTGTACTTGAGTTATTTTCACGAGTACGGATAATATTGAATGATTATTCAATAGGTTGCTTTGGTTGCAAGTACATTAACAAATTTTACTTTTAATTTATCTCGTAGACAATATTTTAGAAGATCTAAATATAACTAACAATAAGTTAGCCTTTGCTATATATGTAATTCGCCATTATTATAGCAAGAACACTTTACACTTAAATTATAAACTAGTGACACAAATCAGTGGATAAAACTGAAAAAATGACTACTGGAAAACCAAGAAATCATATTATTACAAGAAGGAAGGACGAGATAGTCTACGATTACAGTGAAGCTATTGAGATGGCAGGTAAACTGAACTATAAGAAAAAAATATTTAATAACAAGAATAACCATTTGAGTAACGACAAATGTAGAGTTAGGTTAAATTAGCAGCAAGCATGGTGGCTATTTGACAAAACATACGTCTATCGACCGATAGCACCGTCTGTTTAGAGACTTATATTCAATCTCTGGCTTCTCTGATGAAAATTCAGAGAAGCCATATCTTAGATACAGCTTAAAAGGTTTAATACTAAATTAATTTAATGTTAAAAACAACGACCAACAGCACACAATGTCAATCAAAGCACAAGCTGGTTGAAGATTCAGAGATAATATTAATAAAAATAGTTGTGTTATAATAGAACATATGCTATGTTGAAGAAAATTTTGCCTTTATAATAGGAATATTACAGTGTGAATGCGCATTCCTGACGACCGAAAGGTAAATAAATATTGAACATGCCATAATGATTGCGTTACTCGTACCTATTGTCATTTTAAGATTTTTACATTAGACCAATATGACCAGGAAACGTATGATTAGTGATCAAATTATTGTCAGACTTGTTCGTGCCGAACGACACTGTCGAGCGACAGCAGACCGTACTTCCGTGGCACGGATGGGCTCAAATGATAAGGTCACTAATCCTTGTTCTGACATTACAATCATTTTCGAGCTATGATCGCAACTAGGCAACGACCTCATACCACGTACCTCATCTTTACATAACAAAGCTGCTACGAGTATACCTACCTAACTAAAGAAGGCGTAAGATTTATTTCCGCAATGTATTTACTGTCATCTGTGTATCAGGTAATGGGTGCTACACCATCGGTCTACTGGCAACGCTTAGTCTAGTATTCCTCGCCATGGCAATGGACATGTTCAGCGTTTCCGTCGTCTTGACCTTCAGCAGCTGTGACCTCCAGTTAGATTTGGCCAAGAAAAACGTCTTGGTCTCTATTCCCTTTATAGGTAAGGAACTCTAACATTGTATTGCTTATTTTGTATATAGATAGAGAGGTAGATAGATAGATAGATTAATAGTTATAGTGCCTGTATATTTTATGAAGGTTATTTGAAAGAGATCGGGCAAACATTTGTATCTAAAAGGCAGCTAAGGTTTGTTATTATGTGTACTATTTCATTATTAGCCTAAGTGCTTCACAGCAAAACAGAATTCTCGTAAAAGTTTTAGTTTGGATTCATATCTTTTATTACTCTTGTGTTATATTATCATTCTAAGTGCTTCAACAATAACAGAATTCTCGTAAAATTTAAAACTTTTACGAGAATCCTGTTATTGTTGTTTTATTGTTACCCAAACTAAAGTTTGGATTCATATCTTTTATTACTTTTGTGTTATATTACCATTGTTTCCGTTTGCCATATTACTAAATAGGATCCATCTCTCCTCTCAGGTACCATCATCATGGCTTATGTGTGGGGCTACATCTCCGACACCCAGGGTCGCAGAAAGAGCCTCCTCATCGCAATGTTCATTAGCTTCCTCATGTCCACTTCGTGCGCCTTCGCTCCCAACTGGATCGTGTACGCTGTTCTTAAGTTTATTAGTTCATGTTGGTTAGTATTTCTTACTGTACAGTCAAGAAGCTTAATTTGGGACCCACTTTTACACAGTGAACGATTGTGTCATAATAAAACGTAGACGGTTCTATGGACACTGGCTGAAGATGCACCAGACTGCGAATAAAAAGTAGGAAACTCACTTCTATTATGTTTAATGTTTAAGGTATTCATGTCATTGTATTGTTTTAAAACATTCCCTTTTTGGTGAATACTTTTTAATTTTAGTTTTAATTTAATTTTCTGTTTATTTTCATTTCATTTGAATTTTATTTTTTATTCTATTTTTACTAGTATTTTTACTAAACTTGTAGGTACTATGGGTGTATTACTTGATAATAAAGATATTATATTTATCATCATCATAGGTCTATTGCAGACGATTTAAGTAGCGTCGCGAAGGCATCTCTTTTCGTGGCTAAATAAACCTATTCGGGAACGGCACACACGCCCGCACGCGCGGCAAGCGAGTGGTGCACCGGGTAGATGAGTGATCTCTTGGTGTATTATTTATTATAAAAGAGATCTAATACTAGCGTTAAACAAAGTTGATCAATGTGTCAAAGTAGGTTCTAAATTAAGGTTCGCGACCGTACAACTAAAAATATGCTGTACTAATTACCTCACAAAGTCATATGTATGTATCCGTACTTTGAGATCTGAGTCATACAAATTTGGTCCAAAATGATTATTGGCAGCTGGGGCTCAGCATGATGAAGAAAGTTGAACGTTTTCTATACCATAAAGTTAAATCTTCACCACTCGTCTAATTTCAGCTGTAGTTGCGCCCAATCAGTAATATATATCCTGTTTGGTGAATCTTGCGCAGAGCGAGTGTCGAGCAGGTATTTAGTGATCATGTCAAGTACGGTGCAACTGAGTGGAGGCCTTTACTTCGGTGAGTTTCTAGAACACATTCATTTTCTTTTAAGAATACTCTGTGTTGATTGATCTAAATACTGTCATTATCTACACGTGACCGTTTTCCCAATTTCAGGTGCAGGTTACTTGATAGGAAACCTGGACTTTTCATATGACCTGGGCTTTATTACTTTCACGTCCTGGAGGCTTCTAGTCTTGGTGCTAGCATTACCACTGGGTATTAGTTCTCTGATCTTGCTATTTTTTTACGAAAGTCCTAAATTTCTCCTCAACTCTGGCCGCAAAGCTGAGGCTTTAGAAATACTTAAAAATATATACAGAAGAAATGGTGGTGACGCGGAAAATTATCCAGTAAGGAATTTAATTACTATTTGAGCGCAGTCAGGAGTGGATTCACAAGACTTACAATGATTATTTAACTTCGTTCTCAGGTACGAAAATTGGTGCTCAATGAGGAAGGAAACTTGACATACAAAAATTTACCTTTGTTACAATCCATGTGGAAGCAGATTGTCCCGCTCTTCAAGCCACCTCTTCTTTTTAACACATTACTACTCTATTACCTGATCTTCGTTTTATACAGCGCGTTAGTACCCTGCTAATTTATTATTATAAGTTATTCAAGTTTCATAGCTTACTAATGTTTTTCTTTTTTGCTTTTTCGTGCCGCTTACCTCAGGATAAGCATGGCTGGCTTCTAAACAATTACATTAGTTTATAGCCTTCGGTTTCACATCAATATTATAAGGACTTATAAAGTCGTCTTTTTGCAGAAATAGTGCCTTATTCATTTGGTTGCCTTTCCTGATGGATGCATTCACATTTAACACCAATTCCACATCGGAAATAATTCAGAAAAGTGACTTCTGTAGTCTAATCTCGATTACATCTAATGCTACATCTGATGCTGTAAGTTTCTCTAATTTTATATCCAATTATATTATACACTTTATGATGAATAATTTTTTTTCTTGCGTAAATTACAGATAACTTGCACAAAAAGTATGGATGCACCAGTAGCCATCGCGACTGTGATCTATAGCAGCTCTGCATGTATTCTAAACTTACTTTTGTCTACTTTGGCTTCCAAAAGAAAGCTTTTATTGTACGTTTTTTTTCTGCTTCCAAGTTTCTTTGCCTTGGCTGTCATGAATGTCCAGCATAGTATGTCTAGTTATTTATATTTTGGAACGCTATTGGGTGGCATCTGTATTGGGCCTCTATTTTCGTATTATGTTGACCTTTATCCTACCTCTTTTCGGTAAGTTTTTTATTTTAAGTTCTTTAATTTCTACTCTAACGATATTAACTATTTTATCACGTACGTATCACTTAATTATAACTTGTTTTTTTTTAACATGTGGTAACTTTAACAACAACACTGGGCCGAGATTAGATCCCTGTGGCACGTTTTATGATATAGTCCCAAATCGCGGATATAATAATTTCATATATTTGTAAAATCCAATTATCTTTTGTATCATTTTAAGTTCATACAGAAACTAATTGGTTTTTATTTCCAGCGGCATGGCAGCGTGTCTTGGAGTCATGATATCCCGTCTCAGTAGCGTTGCTGGAGTGAATCTGGTAGGGATATTCATCATGTCGGAATGTTATATCACCTTCTATACATTAACAGCTGTAATGTTTAGTAAGTATAAACTGCCTATCTATCCATGGCACAAGAAGAAAGGAATATCAACTACGGATTGTACGATGTTCACGTAACCGCACAAGGGTACGTCATCATACAAATTAATCAAACGCTCGTTTCATCACGTAGGTAACCTTGTGCGGTGACGTGAACATCGTGCAATCCGTAGTTGATATTCTTTTCTTCTATCTATTGTTTCGTGCGTCCCATAACAACGTTCCGTATAATTCTTTTATTTGAAAGTACTATTCTATAAGAATATACAATTTCATTGAAGTAACTTACTTGCTATAATTAATTTCTCGTTATTTGTACAGGTGGAGTTGTGATGACATTTTTCTTACCTCCTGCTGAAAGACCAAGAAAATTGTGAAGGCTAGAGGAGGATCATTATTTTTTTCAAAACCAAAGCTAGTAAAAATAAAATAACTTCATTAATTAGTCTTGGTACTTATTTTGTTTGACCCGGTATAAGTAAATACGTATAAGTAGGTATCAGAAGCTAAAAAATCCTCGTCGTATTGCGGAATTATATGGTACTATTTTTTCATAGCGAACTCTATCGCACGGATTATAAAACTAAGGAAGGTAAAAGGTCATGGTCACCCTGTCATGTCATGTCACCAAGCAGAAGCATAAAGTGAATTTGGGAAGTAAAATTAATTTGATATTTTCGTTATTTTGGCATATGAAATGATATTGCGCAGAATGGACTGTATATATATATAGGCTAGGAATAGTGTTCTAATAACACTATAGTTAACGTTGTTAGGCTAATACGATTTCGTAGTGGAAGACTCGGTAGTTTTCAAGTAACAAAAAGTAAATACTCGTACATTTCTTAAAAACTAAGAAAAAGACATAAATTTATGGTCAAATGTGAAAACAGAATTGAAATTCGTTGAAAAATAAAATAGCTCCATGCAATCAAAAATCAGACGATAGGAAGAAACGGCAATATTACATCATGACGTCACTGTGTTTACACAGTACTGATAATTGCTGTTGGTCCTAATGACATTTACAGCCTGGAGGAGGACTTAAAAACTACTATAAGAAGCGACTGCCTAACTGGGCACCCAGGTGGGACCTCGGTTTAGGACGTCGCTGGGGAGGGAGGGGTCGGAGAGAAGCGGCTTGGAAAATGCCGATGCGCTATAAATAGCGCCATACAAGCAGGTCCTCGCTACATATAAAGAACTGTTTTGCTAAAAAAGGATAGAGCATCGGCGTATTCCAGGCCGCTTCTCCCCGACCCCTCCCTCCCCAGCGACGTCCTAAACCGAGGTCCATACCCACCTGGGTGCCCTTAGGCAGTCGCTTCTTATAGTAGTTTTTAAGTCCTCCTCCAGGCTGTAAATGTCATTAGGACCTCTCCAGTACTACCTTCAACTATTAATATCTCTGATTTTAGTTGAGATATCGAAAAACGAATTTGAGATCCTTCAGGATGTCCATGTAAGTTGGTTGATGGAATATTTTTTTATTCAAATACCAAATTGTACCAACCTTCATGTCAAACTGATTGTGCATCGAAATCATTTATTATCCCATTTTCAGACGTTCAGTGTGAATCGTGTGTTGAACAACCTATATCTCTTCTTTTAACACAATTTTGAATGTCAATGGTTGAGAGTCAAATTAAACTGTTACGCTCTTTCTTTTTCTTTCACTTCCCACACTCACACACCCACTCACCCTACACTACATATGCACACTTACATCATTACACACCCCCACACAACCTAACACACCCCCACCCATACTCACTCTTACCATTATCTTTACTAAATTCCTTTATGATTAAATTTTCCAAATTCCTTTTAGGTTAAGAATATAATTTGTAATTTGCTTGCACAGAAAGTGCGACGGAATCCCGACTTACAAGATACAGGTTTTCGACCTAGTTTGTAAGTCGGAGGTCCTTTTTTTGTGTGCCCTGTAATAAGTAAATAAACTATTTCATTTTCATTTTTTCATTTTTCATATACTAGATAGTGAAAGGGTGTAAAAGAAGGCATCCCCGGATTTGATGGTATTACTGCAATTCTGAAACTGTTATCGGGATAACTTTATTGTATAAAATAGCAGTTACTTTTTCGATATCAAATCGGGATATTAGTGAAATTGTTCATTTAGGTTAAACAAATGTAGACATTCTAATAATTTATTTCATTTCATCATCAAGTGCAAATATAGGATGAATGATAACAGTTCTTGCATAAATACTCATATTAGTCTTTCATAAGATTTAATTGACATAGATGCTGTGTTTTATAATATTATAGTGTTATCTCATTATGGTTTGATAGTTCGAAGAAGCAGGAGTTGTGAAAGTGATTTTCAGGATAATATTTAAAAAATAGATACGTACAAAAACGTCTCAAAAATGTGGTCAAATAAGAAGAGTGAAAAAGAGGAAAAGGTGTACACATACAGTGAAGCTATTGATTTAGCAGGTAAGTGGCAATTTACAAGTAATATAGCTAAAACACATTTGATAGGTATTGAAATACATTCGAATTATTGATAAAACGTCACTGAAACAAATGGGGAAAAGGGTTACATTAGCAGAATTCAAGGAATGGGATAGGTAGATAACAGTAGGGGATTCCTATGTCCAGTAGTGGGACACATTATAGCACAGAATAAATAAGTATAATACTACGTATGGGCTAATAAAAGCAAATAGGATGGTGAGAGCTTCAATATTGTCAATTTTTTAACCAATTTTGACCTCAATAGGATCCAAAATGGGAGGTTCAATATTATTTTGAGTCAGCCCTTATCTTATAATATGAAACACTTACTGTTATTTGCTAAGTTGGCTCTCAGAGTGAGGGCTGACTTTAATAATATTTGAGCTTCCCTTTCCTTCCCTTCGTGACCCTCACGACATCACCTTGTCGTCTACCAAAGCCTCTAAACTGAGATTAAAAAATAAAAATATTCTAAATCTAAATTTTATTAAAGATGGTAGAGAATATAATTGTTGGCCTACGATAAGCTAGCAAAAACATAATAAAAAGTTACTTCATGTAGTTTTACCTACTTATAAGTTAATATTATGCAACAAAAGTAATTTAACTATAAAAATTAAATAAGGTATGCCAGCATTATCTAAAAACGGGGCCTCCCACGGTGGCTTTACTGTGAAGTTACAAATACAATAAAATAATAAGGATAGATGCAAAGGAAAAGTTATAGATGCTATTATAGTAACCAGCATGGCACAAGAAGACAGGCAAAACGACTACAGATTGCACGATCTTCACGCCATCGCATAAGGGTACGTCATCAAACGTAACACTTGTGTGGTGACGTGAACATCGTGCAATCCGTAGTCGTTTTGCCTGGTGAAGAATGAGCAGTCTTCTGCCATGGTAACCAGTAGCTAATCAGTGATATTTTTTTTGTCAGGAAATGGACGCTACAACATCGGTCTTGCAGTGACGCTGAGCCTGACTCTCTTGTCCATGTGTATAGACTTCTTCAGTTTCTCAGTGGTGGTGTCGATGAGTAGCTGCGATTTGCAGCTGAACTTGACTCAGAAAAGCGTTTTGATCTCCATTCCTTTCATAGGTAAAGTAACTTGTTTCCAATGTTAAATAATAAGAGGCTGGTAGCCTAGTCGTGAGCGTGTCTGAAAGCTAGTGTCGCCTCCTGGAGCTCCTTAAACTCTCGGTAATGGCTGCTGTTGTGTCTTACAGCAGTCCTTTGGCCACATCAGAGGCCATAGGTTGACTACTAACAATACGACAAGAAAAAAAGAAACGTAAAATATTTGAATTCTGAATGATTGGATTGAGTAAACTAACTTGATAGTCCACCTGAAGAATATTTTTTTAACTGCATTCATATATTTTTTTAAAGAAATAAGTAGTTAGCAAAGGTAATTGCAATGATGTACGCTAAACGCCTCCTTGAGCATTGTACGATGTTTAAGCTTGTGAGTCAGCATATATTTGTTATCTATGTCAATATAAATGAAAATTAAATCTATGGAATACTTCCATAGATGTTACGATGGTATGGTTTATTTATATATCTTATCTTATGGTACGAGGCCGGGAATAATTCAATGGCACTACGACCCTTGAGGATCTTTTGTACCTACCTCATTTTACATACAGTGGTCATCTCAGTGTGCAGGTTTTTTAATGTATTATTTTTCTTTTTGGTAATAACGTGATTTTCTTTCTTTCTTTCTTTCTTTCTTTCTTTCTTTCCTTCTTTCTTTCTTTCCTCACGATGTTTTCCTTCACCGTTAGATCAGTCGGTTAAAGTTATAAAGTGTTTCTATCTATCTATCTCAATGTACGTAAGTCTTCGAAAAATACGAAAAACTCATTGGTACATGGCACTGCATGGTTTCGAACCCGGATCCTCCGTCCGGTGTCGTAGCCACTGTGGCACAGACGCTCTATTTTATATATGTATCTTTATCTTTATAATCTTTATTACACACATAGACAAAATACAAAAAAAACCAACTTAATAAACGAAAAAATAAAATATGTTTAAATGGTATAGCATAACTCGTTTCGAATTAATTAATTAAAATTTATTTGTACACATATACATAACACGATTACATTTCATTAGGTACTTAAAAGAGCTACTTTACATCCTTAAACATCTAAATTATTCCTTACAGGACCTATCATTATGGCATACGCCTGGGGCTACATCTCTGACACACGAGGTCGGAGGAAGAGTCTCGTGGTAGCACTGTCGGTCGGCTTCCTGATGTCGACTCTATGTGCCTTCGCCCCCAACTGGATCGTGCTGGCAGTTTTAAAACTCATTGGAACATGCTTGTAGGTATTCTATATACAGGTGTCCCAGAAAGTATGGATCAAACGCACAGGCCTCCCCTTGCACAAGGGCGTACGGGCCATGATCCACCGAGCGGGCTCAATGATGATTAGTGGATTTCACACGCCTATACTGTTAGCTCTCTGGTTTGCTATGGTATGCTCTGGTGTGCAGAAAAGTATCCATTACTATATTTAATAATAATAAGCCATCAACAGCTATGCTGATGGATATTCAAATGAGTATTCATTATTGTTCCTAAATTCTTAACAATCTTTCAGCTGCAGTTGTGCCCAATCTGCTACATGCACCCTGATGGGGGAATGTTGCCCAGAGCGTTTGAAAGGAACTTACGTACTCATCATGACAAGCATCGTCCACCTGGGATCACCCGTGTATTTCAGTTAGTATTGTTCACTTTACAATTTCCTCTCAAAACCAATAACTTGCCATCCATTTATGTACTGAGGTATAACTAACTAACATTTCTTCGCGTGTTTCCTCCTTGTGTTTTTCTTTATTAATTTTATTAAAACATTCATACGTCGGTATTATTTTTCCAGCTTTAGGCTACTTCATCGGACATCTTGATTTCTACTACGACCTGGGCTTCATAACTTTCGTGCCCTGGAGATTTCTGGTCCTGATAGTAGCATTGCCTCTTGGTCTCAGTACTTTGGGCCTTCTTTGCTACTACGAGAGTCCGAAATACCTCCTTAACGCCGGTCACGAGGACGAAGCTTTGGATGTGCTAAGACATATCTATAGAAGAAATGGCAACGATATGGAAAAATATCCGGTAACCAGTTATTTTACAAGCTCTAATTTCTTCTTCTTCCTTATAGTAATTAGAACTAACTCCTATTAAGGAGAATTCTACTAATTGTATTTATCTATGTTTCCAGGTTGAAAAGATGATGCTTCAGGAAGAAGGGAACTTAACACGTAAAGATATACCACTTTTGGAGTCACTGTGGGAACAAACGGCACCACTCTTCAAGCCTCCTCTGCTAGGGAACACCATGCTGTTATATTACATTATCTTTGCTATTTATAGCTCGTACGTACCACTCTTAATTTAGTAACTTTATCAAGAATGTCAACTATCATGACCTTCACTCGTTTTCCATGATTCTCAAAATCTTCATGCTATCCTGATCAATTACGAAGATTATTATTAATTCCTTCTATTTTTTCCAGAAATAACGCTATGTATGTTTGGCTCCCCTTCATCGCTAAAGCTTTGACGGCTAGTGTCTACTCTCCGAGCGAGAGCCAGGGACAAGGCATCTGCAGTATGATCGCAATTACATCAAATACAACAAGTGAAGCTGTGAGTATCATTATTATCTCCAATCTATACGCGTTCATTATGAATACGATGATTAACAATAGCTGGTCTCTTTTTATAATTACTGAATAGTCATTCAGTGTACTGTTTCTACATTTACAGGTAACATGTGTTAAATCGATAGATCTTCCGATAGTAATTGCGTCAATAGCCTACGGCGTCTCCGTTTCTGTCCTCAACATTTTTATGGCCAAGCTGGCTTCCAGGAAGAAAGCTCTCATGATCACCATTATTTTAGTCAGCTGCCTGTCATGTTTGGGGACCAACGTCCTCCCGAGTAATGTGTCCACTTTCTTCTACTTCGGAATTTTGACGAGCAGTATGTGCATGGGACCAACATCTTCTTATTATGTAGATCTGTATCCTACTTCTTTCCGGTAAGCAGTTTTCATGACTACCTAAATATCAATTCTATTGAAACAAATACTTAGCAATCAATTTATTAAGACTCTCAGACACATTTTCAACTTTATTCTCTGAGAAATAACAAGCCAATATTATATTCTTACTTAGTTCATCTTTTCATTTGTTTTGTCTTAATTTATTTCTTGCAGAGGCATGGCTGGTTGCCTCGGCGTGATGATGGCTAGAATCAGTAGCGTCATCGGGATCAACCTTGTCGGGCCCTTCCTCATGTCACAGTGCTCCATCACGTTCTACAGCATGTCGGCTTTAATATTTAGTAAGTTTTTATTTAGACATCATCATCATCAGCCACTGTCCCACTGTTGGGGCATAGACCCTCCCTTGCACAAGGGGGTACGGGCCATGATCCACCGAGCGGGCCCGGTGCTGTGCGGTGGATTTCACACACCTTCGGAAACTTTTAAATTCCTCAGACATGCAGGTTTCCTCACGATGTTTTCCTTCACCGTTAGAGCAGTCGGTAAATGTACGTAAGTCTTCGAAAAAATCGGAAAACTCATTGGTACATGGCATGGTTTCGAACCCGAACCTCCCGCATGGGAGTCCGGCGTCCTGGCCACTAGGCCACCGACGCTTTTTTAAATTTTATTTAGACACAGAGTGTATTCTCATAGTCTTTTAAGAGTCTCTCTCCGCTCCGATTACAGCGAGTTTACCGCAAAAAAATGAGTTTACTCTTACTCTGGTAGCAAAACGACTATCAAATTCAGAATCTAAGACTCTGAATACACAAAAGTTTGTTAGCTATAGCTATTATTCTCATTTTATTAGTAGGTATTCATTCAATATTAGTTATTCTGTGATGTTGTTTCTACGTATGTCTACAGGTGGTGTGTTGATGGCTTTCTTACTACCTCCAGATAGACCCAGGAAGAATACTGATATATCAACTAGTTCATCATAGTTATTTTAATAGGTAATTCATTATAACGGTTCAGTATGGAATCTAGAATAAATTAAATGTTCGATGTTAAAATTGCCTGTTATTTAATATTTGATATTCCTGTGGTGTACGTATTTTATGGACTTAATGAGTACTTTTCTTTCATCTATATACATTCGTCCATTACACTGGCGTCAGCAATTTTAGGATCTTACTGTCGAGTTCCAAAGGCCTTTTTGATTTTATACAAATTGACTAGACGTTGTCTAGTGGTAATAGTGTATACAGAGCTCAATCTATTTCTCCAAACCAAATGGGAGTGACTAGTAGAACTGTTTCATAAATCGATCGACAATATTCGTTCCGAAATTCGGTCTCCAGAGCCCTATTTCACAAATTCACTATTTCAAAATGGCAACATCGACGCTATTTTGTATGGGGATTTCTTTTAATGTTGCCCTTTTAGACTCGTTGTTTCGTAATATGGGGCCCTGAATCCTTGCCCAACAATGACTGTATCTCTGTATTATTATGATTTAAAGAGATGATCACTGTTCATAAATCATACACATCCTCACCGACAGTTTCAATCTTTACAGAGATTGATGGTATTATTTGCTATACAGTTACTGTTATCAAAAGTACTGGCTATTTGTGCAAGAAAGACAATAGGTTTCCGCATTCAGTCAGATAAGTTCTATTAAGTACTTGGTAATATAAGCTAGAAGCTACTAGCTCCGGCTTCGCACGGGTTCTTTCAAAGATAGGAGAACACCCTTATCGGGAACCAAATGTTGCCCGCTTATTATTGAGTTTCTCATAGGTGGCTGAATAGTATTTTTTTCCAAATTAAAAATAATAATCTCGCACAGAATTGAACCCTATGGTCTCGGAACGCGAGACGAGTGCTCACAAACCAGGCCAATTTATCTCTCCACTAAAACCAAAACCAAAAAGGAACTCTGCACACCCCAAGAAAAGGATAATTGCTCAGCTCCCTGGTATCATATCACGATGTAAGGGCAAAAAAGACCATCATCGGGAATCTATCCACACTTCAGTGAATACCGGAACAAAATCTGTTCAGTAGTTTTCCTCGCATCCTTCACATGAATTGTTCTGAGAAACTTCGTTTTATACTATGTAGTGTGACGATAAAGTTCGTTCGTTATTTTCTAAAAATAGAAAAATAATTATGTTGATGTAATAGTTTATTTAGCTAGTTTCATCACAGTCTCTGCAAATATAGCAATTCTGATAAACATATTTACTTGGCTTTACATAACTTTTGCGGCACTTTGTATTCAAGAATTCTTCCTTTATATTAGTAAAAATATACCTATACTCTTTCATAATGCGAAGAAAGAAGCGACGCGTTACAAGTGATTATAATGTTTCTCGAGTAAAATATATAACACATAAATAAATAATAGATTGTCTGACTAGTGAGGGAAAGACCACATTGCCAAACGAGGCTAGTTCGCAACGCGAGCCGTAGACGAGTGCGACAAGTGGTCCTCCATCACGAGTTAGACACGACATTTTTTGTTACAACTGTGAGAAAAAAAACTAAACCACGATACCTGCATACATTTCTTATCCGGTAGTAAATTCTTTACGGCGCCTAGTGCTTCTTGGACAATATGTGGTGTAGTATTATTTTCGTGCCTAATTTGTGTTTTTTCACGGTCGTTTTAAACAACAATACAGGTCAACTCGAATCACAATCACTCGAATTGATTCCCTTTCGTAAAATTATAGTTACGATTTTTAACAATAATTACATAGGTATGTAGCCATTTTAAGTTTATTTAAATAATTGATAACAGGCTCTGATTAGTTAAATTAACCATAGTGCCATCTACCGACGACGATCAAAACCATCTTTATGTTGAGGTAGGTGGCGCTGTCAACTGTTAGTAATAACGTCTTTAATATTTAAAAACTGTATTTTTGTTGTTGTTTTATTGCAATATTAGTCATGAAATAACATCACGTACGACCATTGGTACAACAATCCCCATTCTACCCATTCTATCCGCTTATGTATCCGACCAACTTTGTGCTAGGGATGGTGGGATACTATAGGCTCGAAGTCAGGAGAAACCTTGCGTTAGCTACCTACGTATTTAAGGTGTTCCGAGGTAAAATTGATAATCGGCAGGTGTTGGCATTCTTGAGACAGTTTGTTCCGGACGCGAGACTGCGGCGAGGACCCAGAAACCAATTTTTCAAGGTCCCGACCGCTAGAACGAACCTTCTTCAATTTGCTCCAATCACGAGACCAATCGAATACTAAATGAGGTATCCCAAAGGATTGATCTCTGATCAATTTTAGTGGAATAGTATTGTTTTATATAATTGAATTGGGAATTCCCGTAATAATTATGTAAATTGTAAATAAATAAATTTAAAAAAAAAAAAAAAAAAAAAAAAACAAGTAGAACTAGGCCAATATATTCAGGCAAAAAAAAGAAAAAAAAAAAAAAAAAATCAAATAAAAAAATGCCCAAATCCATTAAAGCCCTTTGTACGTTTCTCAGGACCAATTCAATGCATTTGGCGGTCTTAGAAATTAGTCCTATGTATAGAACCATGGGAGTTCACTCCTTCCTAGAAAGCGTTCCATAACGTTTAATAATTACCCGACAAAGAGTAATAATTACTCTACCCGGTTCCAAAACACAACGTTGATATTATTTGACAGTTCAAGTTGTGTTATGGAACCGGACAATCGAGTTATATTTCAACTGTCAAGTGAAAGTTTTTACACTGGAAAAATCAGAGTTAATTACTGTCACCGTCAAAGTGACAGTTGTGTATGTGTTGACATTTGATTTATTCACGTTGATGACACGGACACAAACAGTCCGTTCCACAATTCTTTTGCTCATCTACAAACCTGGTTCCATAACGTTCACTTTACCCGAGAATAATAATAATTGTCGGAGAAAGCGTAAAGCGAATAGGAACGTAGCCCAAAGCTGGAAAAGCTCTGGGCGCCAGGGGGCTACATAAAATCTTTCGATTAGAATGTCTGGTTCGTTTATTTAATAGTAAACGACTTAATGGCTGAGTACATCCGATCGTGTGTAATGGATTTCCATACAATATTCCCGCACTATTGCAGCAATGTGGCACGTGGCACAGTTTTATGTCAAAAAATAGGTACATTTTTGAGCAGATGTAACAAAAACACTATAAATGTGAAATTCAAATATGCACAGGATATACCTATCTGAAAAAAAAGGAATCAAAATGCGTAAAGACAGCGACAAAGAAGACAAAGTTTATAGCTACAGCGAAGCTATTGAATTAGCAGGTAAGTGAATTTTCATACATTCAGTACATACTTCCTGTCTCGCAGCCAAATACTTTTTTTTTAATACGATAGTAATGGATTTTCATACATCCTTACCGGGCTAAGGCCAGGAATCCTCTCATCTTTTATTTTTTACTTTTTAAAATTTGAATTGTAATATCAAAACGCAGTGCGGTGCGGACTAAAAATATTTCATTCGATTACGTGCACCGGTTGCGCGTCACCACCAGCGCGAGCAGCTCCAGATCCTACTGACAACGACACTTCTTTCCTTTTATGGACGCCTAGTACTGTGCTTTTGTTTCGATTTCTTCGCATTATTTGAGAAAAGCACTATACAAGCATCGGCCGAAATAGCATTTCATATGATCCGCGGCCAATAATGGCTAATTCCGTGGACTCTGCAGTAAATGTAGTATTAATTGGAAGTAGCAAAGGGTTATTTCAACACTATTATTTAATAAAATAATGTTTGATGAAGGTGATGAAACCAAAACTATACAAATAATCATGAATTGTGAGCAATTGATGATGATGTCATTATAGGCAACAAATCTTTCTTTTAAAACGCTGAAAATAAACATATAAGTATCGACACTTAGTCTAACTAACATATAAGTCCTTTATAGAAATTTTAATACTTTTTACAGGAAATGGGTGCTACAACGTGTGTCTGCTGGCGACGCTGAGCATAGCGCTCTTGTCCATGTGTATCGACTTGTTCAGCTTCTCCGTGGTGGTGTCAATGAGCAGCTGTGACCTACAGCTGGAACTGGCCCAGAAGAGTCTGCTGGTCTCCATCCCTTTCATGGGTAAGAGGCAATTATCATCTCCGTATACTTCATAGTCTGGATGGAGTAGTCTTCCGTGTATGGGACAGATTTGGAACATCTCCCTACCGTCACTGGATATGCGTGTCGTGAAGGATGGAGGAGATTCAGGGTCCGCCTGGTCTTACTATCACCTCTATTACTTTCATTAACGAGTTGCTTCAAGTCGCTACATCTTAAGTTCAAGAACATTCTGTGACTTGGCAATTACGCAAAAAGGGGAAATTGTCTGATTATTAAGTATATCATGTTATCAGTATTGTGGTTATCGGTATATACTCATAATGTTATAGTTATTATTAGGTTCAAGTTATTTAGTATCGGATATAGTTATTATTAGGTTATTATTAGGTTCAAGTTATTTAGTAGACTTGGCTCTATATTGCATCTCATTACTTTTTTCCGAGTAAAGATACACGAGCCCTGGCTACCTTTTACATGAAATGTTTTTGTGGGATTATGTCTTCTCTGAATGCTGACCTTTATTGAATACCTTCTTTTTGTAAAAGCACTGTCTCCCAAGATACAGGTTCGCCTAGTTTGGGAGTCAGGGTATTGTTCGATTTACAAGTATTGGTGTGCGGAAAATTTCACGGTATGACACTCGTGCTCTGGAAGCTGGGACGGTCTCTGGTGTGGGACGCTACCCGCGTCGACACCCTCGCCCCGTCCCACCTTCCAGCCACGGCGGCGAAGGCCGGGTCAGCAGCGGTTTCTGCGTAGAACCTCAAGCGGCGCAAATATGCGGCCCGGGGTGGTGATTGCATATTTGCGCCGTTCGGGGTGGAGACCTTGGGGCCGTGGGGGCCCGGAGCACACTGCCTCTACGGGGAAATAGCCAAGCGCCTCGTAGAGACATCCCGGGACCAGAAGGCTGGCCTCTACTTTGCTCAGCGTATAAGCCTCGCCATACAGCGGGGCAACGCCGCCAGCCTCCTCGGGACACTCCCTGCAGGGAGCGACCTGGGCCAGATCTTTTACTTGTAAAATAGTTAGGTATTTTGTAATTTTAGCTTAAGTATGTATTTTAGTCTTATTTTAGTATTATTTTATTTTGAATAAACCCCTCTAAAGTATTGTGATGTTTTCAATAAAGATTTTTTTTATGCTGTATAAAATAAGTAAGTAGATATTCCGTAGACATCTAATCATATCAATTTCTAGTATAATCACATACAGCCATTTGCACACAGAGAGGTATTATTTGCTCTACATCTACAACAAGTAAAAGATCTGCCAGATACAACTCGATGTTTACTATATGAAATTGCAGTATTTAAAATTAAATAAATAAATAATGTTTGTGGAGGTTTTGGTAATGAATTCGCTACTCTTTTACTCCTACCCTCGACTTGATACTTCTAGTTATAAGCAAACAATGACACCTCAAAACTAACTAATGTGATATAATTGAGTCAGCGAATCTATCGTGAATCTAGAAAGAAAAAATAATGCTACAAAAAATTATACATTTACAGATTATTTGTCTACAATTATACATTAGGAAATAGGTATTTGGCTCAGCTAATGCAATTGCGTGTAACACAGAGCTGATTTTCAACTAGTCCCTATATAAAATTAGATTTTAGAGCATCGGTGGCACAGCTAGGACACCGGACTCCCATGCGAGAGATCCGGGTTCGAAACCGTGCATTGCCATGTACCAATGAGTTTTTCGTATTTTTCGAAGACTTACGTACATTTACCGACTGCTCTAACTGTGAAGGAAAACATCGCGAGGAAACCTGCACACTGAGATGACCCGTGTGTAAATGGGGTAGGCACAAAACTTCCTCAAGGGTCGAAGTGCCGCTGGGTTATTCCCGGCCCCCTATCATAAGATAAGATATAAAATTAACTAAAAACTGCGACAATTTTTGTGATGATCCATGGTCTGTCCATGATCAGGTCATGGTCAGTACAGTAGCTGAAATTCAGCGCTGTGGCTTGCCACAGCATTATACTGAGCTGGTGTACCCTTTTTGGCACTGTACCGCACCGGATCTTTAGTGCTAAATGTATTATATCCTTGTATACTTTTGTATTGTGTACTTGCTGTATTCTGGTGTTTACAGTGATTAATAAACGTTGTTCAATTTCAATTTTATTGAACACAAATTAAATAATAGTACAGATTTGAAGAACTGCGCCTATTAAGACAATATCAGGGAATCGCTTTGTTCAATGTTGAATACGATTGCTTACAGGTCCTATAATTATGGCATATGCCTGGGGCTACATCTCCGACACGCAAGGCCGGAGAAAGAGCCTGATCATAGCTCTGTCCGTCAGTTTCCTCATGTCCACCATGAGTGCCTTCGCCCCAAACTGGATCGTGCTAGCAGTTATAAAACTCATTGGGACTTGCTTGTAAGTGCATTTTACTGTTGTAAGTTGTATTGCTGTATATTCTGAGCATTGTTGTACCTACGTTTTGAGTTCTCTATACATCCTATATTCTAAGTAGAAAGCAGCGTCGAACTAATATGATTTTATAATGTACCTAAATAGTTATTATTCTAAAAAGATGAGCTGCTGTTTCTTTCTTTTTCTTTTTTAACCCTCTGACCGATCGTTCGACGAGGAGGGAGGGTGTGTTATAAGTTTGACACTTTTGTCTGTTTGTCTGTGGCATCATAACTTAACAACGGATGGTCGGATTTGGACCCGGTTTTTTTAATTTAGTAGAGAATTTTGTCGAGAGTGTTCTTAGCTACATCTGATGAAGATTGGATTAGTGGTTTCCAAGATCTTGGAGTATCTTTGATGTCCGACGAGATCTCTGGAACGGTAATAGCTAGATGGTTCGAATTTGAGCTCAAATGTTCAGGTTCATGGTGCGGTTTCGATATCTGAAACCTGAGGATCTGATGATAAGTAAGTGGACTTCAATTTCGTAATATGAAACTTGAAGAATTGTAAGATTATCAGCCTGCCGAAACTATAATAGTTAGATGGGATTTCTTTAAGTAAAGTCGTAGGAAATCCTGAGACATTTCAAGAGAAAAATTTATTTAAAGCCAAAAAATAAATGAAATGATGTGGAGCTGGGAATTTTATGTTAGCCATGGCCAGGCCGAAGGCCGAGCTCCGCGTAGAGCGAAGCCCGGAGAGTCTCCCCGCCTTCAGGCGCCCGCGCCGCAGGTCTAATATGCTGAATGTTCTTAGCCATGTCAGATGAAAATTGGATCAGTGGTTCTAAGATCTTGGAGTATCTTGGGATGTTGGAGTATGATGGGATCTCTGGAACGGTAACAGTTAGGTGGTTCGAGTTTGAGCTCAAATGTTTATGACTATCGTGACCTTCCCACATCTGCAACCTTGAGGATGTGATGAAGATCAGGAAAAAGTAAGGAGATGGTACGTCGGGGGTATCTTAAATTTTTAATTTAGAGTTATCTTTGAATTTCGCAGTAGCACCTAACGAAGCGATGGTAGATTAAAAAAATAACGGTGCAAAAATGTTCTTAGCAATGAAAAATATTAACTGACAGAGATTTCGTTCGCCAAAAGTATATAAGCCATTTTCAGTTTTAATAAATGATATCATAGATTCGAATCCTGCTCACATGAATATCTGTCAACCATTTTTCTCATATATTTACGATGAAGCTGTCAACCATATTAAAAAGCATCACGCCTAACTGCTTTTAAATATCTTCTATTCTTCTTTATTATCTTCTAATTCTCTTCTATCATTTTAATTCCAGTGGCAGCTGCGCCCAATCCACGTCATACACACTGCTGGGTGAATCCTGCCCGGACCGCGTGAAGGGAACCTACATGCTCATCATGACAAGCATCGTCCACTTGGGCTCTAGCATCTATTTCAGTTAGTTATTATTGTTTATCCTATATTTAGACAAAGTTTATCAATATTTAACGACCTTCTAGTAATTAAACTTTAATCTATACAAATGCACATAATTTCCAATCATATCATTTGTGTAGGTATTTCTTTTTGACATGGAATTTATGTCTTACACATTCGCTTTGTATGTGAGTGAACTTGTGTTGGGTCACCGAGATGAAGATGTGTACTTTCAGCATACCACTAGCTCTTGAACTTTGTAACCTATCAAAATGGAAGTTGTACCATTGGATAGAGTCAAGCGGCCCCGTTCTAACGATACCTAAAAATAACTGAAACATTGTTTCCCCGCTTCGCTACAGCTTGCCGAAGTGGGTTGGCCCTTTTTTAGCAAAAAATTTTCACCGGCGTATATTAATTCTCTATAACTTTGGAACTATTATAGATATCGAAACACTTGAAACTGCGTTGTGATGTGCTTGAACTACGCTACTTAAAACGAGGTCTCATTTCGCTTCTGGCTTCAACAGTTAAAAATAATTGACAAGTTTCATCAGTTGTTACGTCATGGCTCGTAGCAAATGTCGTAACCTGAAAAGAAACCGCAACCGAATTCGAAAAATGGCAATGTCGCATGCAGAGCGGTAACGCATCTAACGTTTAAGATAAAAATTACAACAATCGGACAACTACGAGCAAAGTAACGGATCACTGTGTCACAGTGAACGGAGTGAAAACGCAAAGCGTCCATCTTCGCCAGTCGCTGGGCCGTCTGGAATGCCTCGTGAGCGTCAAGCGATGAGTGTTGAGGCCGGACAAGTGGATACTTCATATCAAAATTTGAACAATGGACCTTCAATGTTGAACAATCAGGGCCTCAACTCAAGGGCCAAGTGTTCGCTATCGTGGTGCAGATCGAGAGTTTACTAAACAATTTGTAAATAATCCGTTTGGTGCCGTGTGCGGTGTCTGTGATCGGATTTGGTTTCAAAATGATGTACGCAAATGTGCTGCTACACAAGTCAAGAATGTTGGCTACGGCTTTGGACGCAGAGCATGTGGTGCTTGTATGACTTCTCTCAAAGCTGGTAATATACCACCTCTGTGTAAAGCATAGTCCAGTAGATTCTGTTTCGGCAGATCCCTTCTGCCTAGCAGATTTTTGTTGTTGTCTTTGAACTCTGAATTTAACCTAATATGGAAACCTAGATTTCAAATCTCAACTTAGTTGTAAATAGTACTAAATAGATGAACCATTGAATATGTCAACGTACTTTTTATATTACAGTTCCTTTTCTTCAAATTTTCTAGCTTTAGCCTACTTAATCGGAGGCCTTGACTTCTCGTACCACTTGGGTGGAATAACCTTCGTGCCCTGGAGACTGCTGGTGCTGGTGCTCGCTTTGCCCCTCGGTCTCAGTGTCCTAAACCTGCAGTTCTTCTATGAGAGCCCCAAGTTCCTTCTCAATGCCGGTCGTGACGACGAGGCTTTGGACATTCTCAGAAGTATCTATAGAAGAAATGGCAACTACATGAAAAAATATCCGGTAATCAATTTTAATTCCCTTTTTAATTTCATCGACAGTACAGTTAATTTACGATTGTAATATTTTGTTTCTCGTCATTTCCAGGTTCAAAAGATGGTGCTAAACGAAGAAGGGAACTTAACACGCAAAGATACATCGCTTCTGGAGACACTGTGGGAACAGACGGCGCCACTCTTCAAACCCCCTCTACTTTGGAATACTTTACTGCTGTATTTCCTGATCTTTGTTGCTTATAGCTCGTAAGTATTTGATTATTTTAATTTTAATCCATATTAGATTTATTTGTAATGATTTTCCTGAATTTTAAACTCTATTATATTTGCAAATATTTACAGTTTGGAAGATCATATAAAGAATGCTGTATAAGCACTAATAAAAACCTGTAGTATCATACTATGTGAGCAGTTACAGTATAAATATGAAATTCACGATTTCTATTTGCAGGAACAGTGGTATGCATATTTGGTTCCCCTTCTTTGCCAAAGCTTTCACGGCTAGTATCTATTCTCCGGATGGGGAGCAGGCTCAAGATCTTTGTACTATAATCTCGACAAAATCAAACACCACTAGTGAATCTGTAAGTAAAATTATCAGCTACATTCAAAATTACTTAATTCTAGTTAAACGAAATATTGTATGGAATTCGCAAGATATTGTTTGCTTGCTCTCTGATAAATATGGGGCGGAGAGAATAAAATACCGTGTCAATGGAACAACGTCTATTATAAACTGACTTACCCTCAATACGATGTGTTATTTACTACATATATATACAACACCTTCAATTTGCAGGTGACCTGCACAACATCAATAGAGCTGCCGGTTGTCATCTCTTTCGTAACGTTAGGCGCCACCTTGTGCATTGTTAACATACTCTTGTCTAAACTAGCATCCAGAAAGAAGGGTCTTATGATTGCTGTTTTACTAATAAGCAGCCTTTCGTGCTTAGGGACCCAAGTTCTTCCCAATAACGTATCAAGTTTCTTCTTTTTTGGAATTCTGACGAACAGTATCAGCATGGGTCCCATATCTTCTTATTTTGTTGATCTATATCCTACTTCTTTTCGGTGAGTTGTTAATCTGTTATCTATTTATACCACGTTAAATAATCTCATTTTGTATTTTCAATATGAGACAAAAATATCAGTAACAAATACTGATAACAATAATGGACCGAGATAAGCGCCTTGAGGTACTCCAGACGAAATTGACACAATCTCTTACGATAACTGAAATTTGAAACAATTCAGTAATTTATCCATCTTTATGCGCATATGTTTGATGGTTTCCTATTTAAATATCTATTATTATAATTCGCAGAGGCATGGCGGCTTGCCTCGGCGTGATGATGGCTCGACTCAGTAGCATCGCAGGAATCAACATAATCGGACCTTTCATCATGTCACTGTGCTCTGCCACATTCTATAGCGTTTCAGCTTTACTACTTTGTGAGTATCTAACATATAATCATAATTTCAATACCAGAAACAAAAACAAACGTGCAGCCCCACGTTTTAGACTTAGTAAAGTAAACACACCATTTATGGGTCACTTTGTACGATTTCATAAAAAGATACCTGATACTGTAATAAATACGACAGAGAAAAAAATTAAGACCCAAATAAGACGGACTTTATGTAAAAAGGGTTATTATAAAATAAATGACTACTTAAGTGATAAAGAGGCTTGGTCCTAAATTCAGCTCCAGCTCTGCACATTGTGTACATAATTGTATTCATAATTATTGTAATTTATATTATATTTATTTCAAAAGATGCGCTGCTGAAAGTTTCTTGCGCCGCTTCTTTCCTTTCAGCTACAGCACCTTACGAAGCGGTGGTAGAGTGAAACATTACGTTGTAACAATGTACTATAAGGTACTTACTGACAATAAAAACATTTTGATTTGATTAACTGCATAGCACTTCGACTAATAATATCAAATTAGCAGTTTTGCACGTTGACTAATGAAACATCACTTTCAGTCGTGGTTTTTAAACCATGTGATTTGTTTTGTTTAGTTCGTCCTTCATTCATTATATAGATTCAATTAATTCTACACAATATCACCTAGTTCCTACGTTAAAAAAATAATTATTGACTACTAAACCCGCATTTGACCTCGATCTTGCCTGATGGTAAGCGACGATGAGGTCGACGATGGAGCATGCGGGTCCAGTAAATGCCTATTCACTTTGGCCTTGAAGATCCCAAGGTAGTAGGTTTCGGGAAATACAGACGCCGGCAGGCTGTTCCATTCCTTAGCCGTTCGCATAATGAACGAAGAAGCAAATCGCTTCGCTTCGAACAGATGGGATATCAACAACATAAGGATGGAGCCCCTCCCCGCGCCTGGTAGTCCGAAGGCGGAATGGAGATGCTGGAATTAGGTCGTGCAATTCCGATGCCCACTCTCCGAAATTAATCCTATAAAATACCGATAGACAGGCAATCTTGCGCCGATGTTCCAGACTTTGCAGTCTACTTTTAGTTGGTCTGTAACATAATGCATGTTTGTTCTGTTATCTCCGATGTAGGCCTTTTCTTAGTCTTGTCTACTTTTAATCTTGATACTATTTACACGTTTAATTCCATTTTATTAATTTTACAGGTGGAGCCTTGATGTCACTGCTCTTACCACCAGATAGACCGAGAAGCGTTTAAAGATTAACTGTTTTTATCATCATAGTCTCATTCTGAACACGCACACACTGTTGCTTTCTTCGTCCGTGCAGTCACTGAGGGGCCAGCTGAAAATCAGCGCTGTGGCTTGCCTCAGCACTATGCTGAGCTGGTGTACCCTTTTTGGCACTGTATCGCACCGGATGTTTTGTGCTGCATGTATCAATCTTGTATACTTCTGTATTGTATTATATATTCTAGTGTTTTCAGTGCTAAAAAAACCTTTTCAATTTCAATTTGTAGGCGTGCGTTATTATAACTTAAACATGAACCTAATAAAGAATCTTAAAAGTCGCAGATTGTTTATCTTCTTGTATCTTAAACCTAAAGAAAAGATGTATCTGTACTGTAATTAAAAGATTATTTTTAAGAAATCACATATCTCAGTAATATAAATAATTCTGTAATCAGTCAGCTAACCGCCTACAATAATTTACATCAAACATTATGCCATCGCTCATTGGTATTTAAAAAAAAATCTCTATTTAGAGGCTTTGGTACACGACAAGGTCACCATGTCAGCCTCGTTAGGGTCACTAAGAAAAGGGAAAGGGAAGCTCAAATATTATTAGAGTCAGCCCTCACTTTGAGAACCAACTTAGCAAACAACAGTAAGTGTTTCATATTATCAGATAAGGGCTGCCTCAAAATAATATTGTGCCTCCCATTTTGGAGTCTATTGAGGCCAAATTTTTTCCTCTCAATTTTCCCCAGGTCACACTTCATTAGGAGATGAGTGAGGTCTTGTATTGTGTTGCAGTTGGTACAAAACGGTGATCCAGCTCTTCCCACCAAATACGAAAACTTTGTAGGTAATTTATAGGTCATAATAAATATTACAGGTGGTAATTGTGAAGGATCACCTGGGGTGGTACCACCCTCTTATCTATTTCTGCCGTGAAGCAGAGATGCTTGCATTGCTGTGTTTCGGTTTGAAGGGTAAGAGAGCCAGCGTAATTTCCGGCACATGAGGCAATCCATCTTAGTCCTCAAGCTATCAAAAACTCCCTAACAATAATACAATGAGGTGAGTTGTCTATGGGCGACGGTGATCACTTACCATCAGGTGGAGAGCGTCGGTGGCACAGTGGCAAAGACTCCTGACTCCCATGCGGGAGGTCCGAGTTCGACACCGTGCAGTGCCATGTACCAATGAGTTTTTAGTATTTATCGAAGACTTACGTATATTTACCGACTGTTCTAACGGTGAAGGAAAACATCGTGAGCAAACCTGCACACTGAGATAACCAGTGTGTAAAATGGGGTAGGCACAAAAGATCCTCAAGGGTCGAAGTGCCGCTGGGATTATTTTCGGCCCCCTGTCATAAGCTAATATAAAATACCATCAGATAGCCCGTTTGCTCGTCTGCTCTCCTTATTTAATAATAATAGTAAAAATGTACAATGACCTTCGAATCTGAGCAACTTAGACCAAACCACTTTCGGATTTTTTGTTAATTACTAATTCATCTACGAGTATGTTTGGAATGTTTAATGTTTATACGTCCATTCCGGCCTTGATCTATTGAGCATCCAAATCTACTTTTTCCCCAGGGTTTTGCTTTTGGAAACCAATAATCTCGAAAAATCCTATAGTTTTTCTTTCTAGCTATGTGAAGCGACATTGGCTCAAAGTTATGTTAGGGCACGAGACCGCGGCGCAAACTGTCGCCGAATCAACTCTACTATTGCCACTAGGTCTTGTGATGGACCACTCCTAGCTCCTAGCACATACATTTTAGTCTCATCACCTGTCCCCACTGTTGGGGCGCAGGCCTCCCCTTGCACGGGGGTACGGGCCATGATCCACCGAGCGGGCCCAGTGCTGTGCGGTGGATATTTTAGTCAAGTTGTTAATAAAGAATATTGGTAATGTGTAAAAAAACTACTGCTACGACTTTTATTAAAAAAACCACCTTATTCCGTGCTGTAAAGGTTCCTTCGCTGATCATAAAAGGCGTCTGAAAAAGATCTTCCTTTTGAATAATGAAATCCGTCTAAAAATATCAAACTGCTTAGACGTCAATAAATAGAATTTTACATAATTGCCTCCGATTGTATTGTGAATGGATTTACGCGTTCTGTCGACCGTAACAAATCATTTTTCTTTGTAGATAATGCGACCTTCTCACTCCGATGAGACAAAATATTATCTGCTAAACTGAGAATAGTATTGCACGTGTTTCTGTATCAAGCAGACTAGTCATGTGATAAAAGAAATAAAAACTTGAATTAAAACAGTTCGATAACCTATTCTGTTTCAGTGATAAGCATTTAGTTAGTTAATTTATAATTAATAAAATTAGAAAAACAATAAAACTTCAATAAAAAATTAAACACCATTCCGTTATTAATTAATAAA
This sequence comes from Hofmannophila pseudospretella, assembly GCA_947369225.1. Classification (NCBI taxonomy): domain Eukaryota; kingdom Metazoa; phylum Arthropoda; class Insecta; order Lepidoptera; family Oecophoridae; genus Hofmannophila; species Hofmannophila pseudospretella. The sequence continues at coordinate 546,159 of OX376321.1, read as the reverse complement.
AAAATCTGTTTAACACTTTAAAAAAGCAGTTAATAACTTACATATCAGGATTGTACAGTGTCTACGAATTTGAACTCTCCAATTAATTGTAATACTTACATAATTTAATAATGAAGATTTTAAAAATACATTATAGAAGTGAAATAATTACAAATTATATTAATAAACCAACAAACATGATCGAGAATAGAAGTTACGAAAAAACTGAAGAAGCAGAGATGGCGACAATGGACCAGATGGACAATGAAGCTGAAATGGATAACGCTAAGTGTTACGGTTATGAACAGGCCTTGGAAATGACAGGTACGCACGTTACTAGCGCAGTTTATGGAAACAGGTGTTTAGATGAAACCATAGAATAATAGAAACCATAGTCTAGTATGGGGGAGGATCGGGCAGTTAAACGAGCGTATGTGGGACGCCCTAACGGACGACGTCCGGTCGGACGTCCCAGATACCGCTGGCGCGATGAAGTAGAGAAGGATCTGCGGGAGCTCCGGGCGCAGACTCGAGACTGCGCAGGAGAGAGAGCGATGGCGCTCTTTGGTATCGGAGGCCAAGATCCACTTCGGGTCGCTGCGTCAGTGGAGTAAGTAAGTAAGTATAGTCTAGTATAGTTCTTAATAAGAGCGTCGGTGGCACAGTGGCTAGGACACCGGACTCCCATACGGGAGGTCCGGGTTCGAAACTATGCAGGGCAATCTCTCCTCCTCGCCATCGTAATCCTCAATGCTGAGGGTCGTGACCACATTTAGGTGTCACCTTCTGGCGGATGATCTTCCTCCATTTATTTCTGTCCCCGGCGGTGTTTATGGCATCGTGAATTGTAGAGTCAAGGGTGGTGCGGATTTGTTCGGACCAGCACATCGGACTACGTCCTCGAGGCCTCTTCCCATCCATTTTTCCGGTCACAATAAGTTTTTCGAGGTTGTCACTGTCTTTCTTGGCAATGTGACCGGAATATTCGAGACTGAATGTTTCCGTATTTATGGAAGACTTACGTACATTTACCGACTGATCAACGGTGAAGGAAAACATCGTGTGGAAACCTGCACACTGAGATGACCAGTGTGTAAAATGGGATAGGCACAAAAGATCCTGTATAGCTCACTGTATAAGGAGAGGTAGATTAGCAAACGGACCTGGTGGTAAGTCACCGTGATCCCCGTCTCCCATAGACACTATAATATTAGGGGGTTTCGATGCACTGCTAATCTTGATGACTTAGATAGAGTACATCATGTGCGCCGGTAAGTAATTATGCTGGCTCTCTTACCTTTCAAAGCTAAACACAGCTATAATATGTTATTGCGGCCAAAACAGGTAAAAGGGCGGTACTTCCCCAGACATAGGTATACAACCTTCAGAATAACTAGTTACTTACGAGTACTTATCAGAAGTTGTACAGTAAGTGGTAGACATTCTGCAGATAACAAAATATTGCAAAGATAGTATTATCTGGTCATCAACCTGAGATGCAATTGAGAGTATCTCAGATCATTTTAGAGATAGATAGATAGAAACACTTTATTGTACACAAAATCAGGAAAAGTAAAAACTACAGGAATAATATCACGATATATACAAAGGCTTAAAGCGATCTCTTCCAGGCAACCTCTGAAGTTAATTGGACATTAGCGACAGTGTAGTGTGAAGATATGAAGGTGGAGAGATTATAAGATATGAATTTAAAAGAACAAACCCAGTGAATTCTGTATAACCCAATGGTTAGTTGGTAGAAAATACCGCGAGGCATTAAGCGCGCCTTAATGTACGCCTATTTGTACATCAAAGTGTAAGTAAATTAATAACAGATATCAATACAGGTGTTTTGTTACACTCTGTATAACTTAGTAAGATGAAGAAAAAAGTGCATTCGTTACTTCTAACTTTACCTATATGCAAAAACATAGAAAAGAAATTTCGTGCGCAAATACGTTTTAAGATAGATATTGTAGATTTTTTAGAGCAAACTTTATTTGCAAGAAAGAAAGAAAGAAAGATTGCTGTTAATTTTTCCGAAACCTACCTTGCAAGTTTATTGATTTACACTTGTAATTATTTACTGGCCAGCAATCTGCTATGTAGGTACAGAATGATATGGTTAGAATATGCAAACCAGATACCAAATGAAGTCATTTCAATTCACGGTATGCTCAATGCGATTCGAAAAATAACGGGAGTGGATTTACGAGTATTAGATAGTTCGCATCTAATTAACAATTTCAAAAGTTGAAATAAGAAAAAGTAGCTCAGTGTGCTAAGGGCAACTGGACATTTTACGACTTTAACATTTTCCGACGAATCCGAAAGAGTTATGCTCGAAATACCTCTGCTGGATCGAATCCGAAATAAGGAGATCAATCATATAAACAAAGTTGCCGACATAGCTAATAATACATAAGATGAGCAAGATTTGGGCTGGATGTAAAGACTGTCTGTGCAAGGAATGGATGAGAAGAGCCGATCGAGCTCTAGAACGCGCCCTGGGAGATACTTATGCCCAGAAGTGGACTAGAGTAGGGTATCGACGCTGGAGGTTGATAGATTTATTAACTGAATTAGATTTTGATACATTAAAGGGAATGGCAAGTACAATATCGGCTTGCTGCTGGCCTGCTTCATGGTGGTCACGGCGATGGGCATCGATATCTTCGGCCTGGGCATCATCGTCACCGCCGCCACCTGCGACCTGGACATGAGTCTCCGGGAGATCGGCATTCTGTCGTCTATGCCGTTTGCTGGTATGTATCTTAGAATATCTTTTACTTCCTTTAGGACTGCGATTTGATTGTCATCATCACTATCTCTGTTTCATAAGAGATCGGGGTCCTATTACGTTTTCTATATGCTTATACATACATACCTTCACGCTATGTCCCTTGCGGGGTAGGCAGAGAGAACGAAGCGTTACGAATCCCTGTCTTGGCACGCTTCTTCGTTGGGGTCGTCTGCTCTGTGTATTAAAATCAATGATCAATCACTCTGTCAATCTGATCTTTGAAGATCTCCTTCCACTCACTTTCGCTTCGTATACCTGTTTCGTCATTCGTTCATTCTATGCTTATGATCACTATTATTTGCGTTTCAATCTACGATCATCAGACACTTTGGTAATTAAAGAATTTCTAAGTATACTTTCTGATGGTAAGTCACTCTTAGCTATACTATTTATTATTTTGGAAAGGATTTTTTCGTCACCATTTTCTGGCCACAGTAAACCATTTTAATCAGGTTGCTAATATTGGCCTCCAGCACTAAAACATGACTTGTTTCCTATCTTGGAGTATTCTTAAGCCATCGCCGTTTGATCATTGTTTCATTGTTCCATGCAGGAATGAACGCCAGGGGAGGGAGATATCTTTACTTGAACGGTGATGAGCCAGTTCAGTAACTGAGAGAACTCATCTAGAATTTTGTTAATAAATTATTCTTCTTCAACGAAATCTCGTTTAAATTCCAGGTATCATAGTAATGTCGTACCCGTGGGGCTACCTGGCCGATACTCGAGGTAGAAAGCTGGTGCTGATGTGGGCGATGTGTGGCAGCTTCGTCAGTGCGGCCCTGAGCAGCTTGGCTCCGAGCTGGCAGGTGCTGGCTGCGCTAAGATTCGTCAGCTCTGCACTGTGAGTGACGATGTATCTATTAGAACATTGATGTTGGTGGCAGCTTCGTCAGTGCGGCCCTGAGCAGCTTCGCTCCGAGTTGGCAGGTGCTGGCTGCGCTAAGATTCGTCAGCTCTGCACTGTGAGTGTCGATGTATCTACTAGAACATTGATGTTGGTAGCAGCTTCGTCAGTGCGGCCCTGAGCAGCTTGGCTCCGAGTTTGCAGGTGCTGGCTGCGCTAAGATTCGTCAGCTCTGCACTGTGAGTGACGATGTACCTACTAGAACATCGATGTTGGTGGCAGTTTCGTCAGAGCCAGTACTTGTATTATTCGTCCGTCTGCTCTGCATTGTAAGTGTTTACAGGTTTCTGATGGTGATGGTTTGTCAACATCAACATTGTAATTTTGTAGATCGTGCTGTGATTCGTCAACCGCAAATTAAGTTCAAAGCCGTTTTAATTTACGTTAAATTGTAAGTAAGTAGACATAATAAGTGTAGGTAGGTGTATATTTTGTTAGTTATTTGAACAAGGTCAGTTAAGTGCTAATGATAATCTTGTTTGCGAACTATTATGAATTTAAAAGGCTTAAAAACTTTAGAAGAGACGATGATTCACAAGTAGGTCTCGTTAATTTCTATGCTAATTACTGTAAAAAGTTTGTTCGGAGTTGTAAAAAAGATTACAAAAGATTGAGAAGATAATCAAAACACTTTGTTGTTCGAGTACGTAAGGTTTTTGGAAACAGTGAAATTGAATATTTATATACTGCACGCCTTCTGCACGCTAAACGGATATAATATATATGTAATAACTTGGGTTTTATGAGGAGGGGTGGTTTTAGAAAGGATTTTGGACGAAAAGGATCAATGGAATTCTGTTCACGGTCATGTGTGTACCCTACAGAGCGTCATCCTTTATGGCGGTTCTGAATATAGGCACAAGTCACGTTTCAGTATTTGTTTTTAGGTGTAAGCAGGACTCCCCCACATCGCGCGGCGGCCCGTACTCATCCCTCGCTCTTCTACGTACTTTATTCAGATCCGCCATAAAGATTGACACGTACTCTACCTAAGATATTATTTGGAGTCAACCTGAGCAATTGTATTTATAAGTACTTACTTACCTATTTAACTAATTCTGTTTCGGTTTGAAGGGTAAGAGAGTCAGCATAATTTCCGGCACATGAGACACTCCATTTAAGATCTCAAAGTTACCAGCGCTTCGAAAACCCTCTATTAATATAATATTTATGGCTATGGGCGACCTTGACCACTTACCATCAGATGGTGCGTTTTCTCATCTGCTCCCCTTAAAAGTATTCCTTGTCTGCAGGTCGAGCGCGGCGGAGTCAGCGACGTACGCGCTGCTGGGAGAGTGCTGCGGCGTCAGGGTGCGAGCCAAGTACATGCTGCTGATGACCAGTGCGCTCATGCTGACGCCCACGCTCTACTACAGTATGATGTGGTTCCCTTCGTTTAGTTACCTAACCAAATAAGGAAAGGTCAATGGAAGGGGAGACTTAGGACCTACGTCAATAACTATAGAACCCTTCATGACCTCATCATCATCAGCAGCCTACTTTAGTCCACTGCTGGACATAGGCCTCTCCCAGGGCGCGCCATTGAGCTCGATCTTCGGCTCTTCTCATCCAGTCGTTGCCTGCCACCTTGCGCAGATCGTCACTCCATCTTCGCCCACTCAGAACTCGTCTCCCCCAGCGGTTGTCGGTTCTGCGACAGATGTGACCGGCCCGCTGCCACTTCAGGTTGCTAATCCTATGAGCTATGTTGATAACTTCATGATGTACGTCGATTTGCACACGTTCGAAAGAAAAGTCAGGTAAGGTCAACCACCGACCGAAGAGCGTGAATAAAGCGACTGATGAGTGTGGAAGAAGCGAGAACGTTTGTCAGGATCTTTGCAGGTGGAAATCTTTAGCTTCTGCCTACGCCTGCGGGAAAAAGACGTGATTTTATGTACGTAAGGGTTGCCGCGAATGTTTTTACATATTCGCGAATGCAAATGCGAATATCAGGGAGTTAGTGTACAAAAACTATAAAATCTTTCTATTGCGTACTTTTATTTATTAAGAAAAAACTTACATTAATACGAAATAGTTAAATTAATTAGTTAATTTCCTTAGTATTTATAAGTCTGTTATTTCACATTACACACCTACTACCTCTTTCTCGAAATCATTTCCTCTGCCCGAAGGTTACCTGAAAGAGATCTCTCTTAGCGATAAGGCCGCCTAAATTGTACTTCACTATTTCCTTTTCTATCTTTTGTTTGTTGTTTTCTATTTGTGCAATAAAGTGTATTTTACTTTACATTAAATTACAAACTTACGATGAATCTAATCGCATGACGAACGAACAACTCTATTATTTGTTTCAAACGTTTTAGCCAGCGCAATTAGGCACGCTAGATGCAGGCACGCAGACCGTGCCGTGCCGTGTCGTGCCGGCAATAAATATAGCACCACCCCAACTCTTCCTGAGTGTCGTACGAAGCGACTAAGGGTCTAGTGGATACTAATTCTACTTAGTAGACGGCGATATCACGTTTGTCCACCAATCTTACGGTGAACAGTGGGAACTCCTAACTATGATAGTGGTTCCACTGTCTACCCCCTCGGGGATTATGGACGTGAAAGATAAAATCGCAGACAAACCGTACTGTATGCATTTACACTTGACTGAATTCAGACTCTGTTTTCAGTTTGGGGCTATTTCATAACGAAGCTGGACTTCGCGATCCCTCTGGCGGGAATCGTCTTCCGACCCTGGCGGCTGCTGACCCTGGTAATGGCTCTGCCGCTGGGGCTGGGTGCTCTGATGCTGTACTTCTTCCGGGAGAGCCCCAAGTTCCTGGCCAACGTGGGGCGCGGCGGGGAGGCGATCGACGTGCTGAGAAGGATCTATGAGGTCAACGGGGGGGAGGGGGAGTTTCCTGTGAGTTTAAAAAAGGCTTTTGTAATTATGATTTATGGAGACCATTTGACGTCACATTGCAGCACAGATTTTTAAATCCCTATTGCGTTTCCGTGTTGATCATATAGAGCTTTCTGTTCCACTCTAATGTGTCCTTGGGTCTGATCCAAAGCCAGTAGCAGCTACCGGGTATTTTCACCCCACCTCTGTACCGAATGTGTATCACGGGATCCTTCTGTTGTACTTGAATAGGAATAAAAGTCTGACAAACCTCCATGGAACTGGAACGTGGAAACGGATTCAAAAACTAGAAAGCTTGTGCTCGCATACCGCATTGTCGAAGTCCATCAGGAAGAGGCTGATATTCTTCACAATAGTCCACATCTGTACTGTGTCATATATTGATTTATGTAAGTCAATAAAGGGATATCTTCCTTGAAAAGCTTTCGACTGTAATCAATCTTCCCTTTTTCTAGGTGAAAGAGATCTACCTAGAGGACGGGAACAAGGAGGAAGTGGGAGTGTTCTCCCTCCGCTCCCTGTGGACGCAGATCGCTCCTCTGTTCCAGCCCCCTCTGCTCTGGAGGACCCTGCTGCTCTACTACCTGACCTTCGTTATTTATATTGCGTAAATTTTACTTATTTATTTATAAATAACAATCTAAGTACTAAACTTTAACTAAAACTAAGCTAGAAAATAATAAATAATAATAAAGCAAAAATAAATAAATCCTTCTGGATTCGGTTATCGTTGGGGAAGGTAAATTAGAGGGTGAGTGGTGGGTCCTTCTACCCATTTTTTTAAAATAATGGATTTCCGCAAAGTGACGCCTGATTCCATCAATAATAAAACAACCGGAGGGAAAGGTAAGGTAGAGCACGAATTGTCCAGAAGTGATCACGGAAGTTAAGCGACGTTGAGCGCGGTCAGAACCAGGATGGGTAACCCTAGTGGTACAATTTCATCTAAACCCCTCCCTGCCTCTGAGTACGTTAATCTGTTTCTGGCTGTCGAGACAGCAGTCAGGCCAAATGAGAGGCCTACGAGCGGCCTGAACAACTCTGACAATAGGTTGGCCACTAACCATATGACCTTAGCATACGACAAGAAGGAGACCGCTTGTTTGTCTGCCGAACCTATTATATAAACTACCTCCTATATTATATAAACTACCTTCATAGTTTAGATTTGAAGATTTGAGAGCGTAGGTGGCGTCGTGGCTAGGACGTTGGGCTCCCATGCGGGAGGTCCGAGTTCGAAACCATGCAATGCCATGTACCAATGAGTTTTTCGGTTTTTTCGAAGGACTTACGTACATCTACCAACTGCTCTGACGGTGAAGGAAAACATCGTGAGGACCTGCACACTGAGATAACCAGTGTGTGAAATAGGGAAGGCAATGGCAAACCACCCCATTAAATCTGCCACGTGAGTCGTTCCTTAGAATGATCACCACCTTCAACAAAGAATACGACTTAGAAGAAGGGGTTTTCACCATTTTCACCATTCACCAGCAACAACAGCTTCGCGATAATCCTGCCGACCATCCTGAACGTGTTCTTCAAGTCGTACGCCACCAGCGACGCGGGCGCAGGCTTCTGCGACCTGTTCGCCGAGAGTGGGGATAACGGTACAGTCGTCGATGATGGACAGGTGAGGTTTAGTTCACCTTTTGTAGTGGCTTAGAGTAAAGTAAAGTAAACTTTATTGCACAAATATAAAACAACAAACATGATATAGAAAAGGAAATAGTGATGTAATTACAATTTAGGCGGCCTTGTCGCTAAGAGTAAAAAGTAAAAAAGTAAGTAAGTAACTAAGTAATACGTTTATTTCACACACAGCAATGACCGAAACAGTTATAATTATGATAAAATAATTATGTAGTCAAAGGTGAACATATTGAAATCATGTTTGACGGTCTGCTGTTGACAAGAATGCCTACAGCGCTGGTATTCTGAGCGATCTCTTCCAGGCAACCTTCGGACAGAGGAAATGATTTCGAGAAAGAGGTAGTAGGTGTGCAAGGTTTATGGAAGACGTTATACGAGTATAAGATATTTTTATTTAAAACAATAACATACAAATACCAAGGTAATTAATTACCATACTATACTTACTAAGTACGTACTTAGAGGTGGGGGTCATGGTGGCAGATTTTTAAGGGCGGCATTGGGTACCCAAGTCCGGTCGTGCATGGAGTACTGCTGCCACCTGTGGGACGGCTCAGCTAAGTACCTGCAAAGTCTGGAACATCGGCGCAAGGTGCCTGTCTATCGGTATTTTATAGGATACATTTCGGAGAGTGCGCATCGGAATTGCACGACCTAATTCCAGCATCTCCATTCCACCTTCGGACTACCAGGCGCGGGGAGGGGTTCCATCCTTATGTTGTTGATATCCCATCTGCACGTACGAAGCGATTTGCTTCTTCGTTAATTATGCGAACGGCGAAGGAATGGAACAGCCTGCGGCTGTATTTCCCGAAACCTACAACCTTGGGATCTTCAAGGCCAGAGTGAATAGACATTTACTGGACCCGCATGCTCCATCGTCGACCTCATCGTCGCTTACCATCAGGCGAGATCGAGGTCAAATGCGTGTTTAGTAGAACATAAAAAAAAACAGCAATAGCTTGTTGTACAGTAGACAATGGAACGTTTCACACCTAAACTAAACACCAATTGGTGTTAGACAACGGTCTTATATAAGGCCTAAGAACGTATATCTACTTAGACTAGAAAAGGCGCAATTATAGGTTACGACTCGTGACCCCACTACTTTGACCCACTAGTGGTACAGTATCTTGATATAATGGGCTCGTGGTCCCACTGTCTGGTGGGATCAACAGTCAGCCGTAATGCAGTTACTGTTGGTCACACTAATATGGATATAAAAATATCACAATATTTCTCAGAAGCATAACAGTGTGAATGCTTTTCTACCGTTTTCTGTTTCTTAGGTATCGTGGCAAATTATAATCTAGAATAGTTTCTTTAATAAATTTAAATAAAACTTTGAGCATTTGTTCACCAATTTTATACTTAATCAAAGTCCAAACATGACTAATTTTTACACAAAATTGTCTCACTTGTAAAATTGGTTTTGGCACTTACAGTTTAATGCTTCTGAGGTACAGATTTTAGGAACTCAATATACGGTTTACGGTTTTAGACATTTATTTCACATAAAAAAGGATATAATCCACTTTGCTAAGGGAAATACAGGATAAACTTATTGTAATTAACAGTGTACGGTAGACATAAGGCTTATAAATTAAATTACTAATGTATAATATAATCTAATTGAAGAGCTGTAATATTTCTTAGCTGCGGGTAACCAGAAGACGAGTAACACACAAAATAGGTATAATTAGGATTCAATATTAATTGGGAAATAGAAAAGCTAACATAATTAACCTACATTTTCAGGCTAGTGGGACTAGACATAGACATATTTTATTGATAATGTTCATTACACGTCAAAATACACTCAGGTATTATATACTAATTTAATATGCAGCATATTTTTTTTACAGAAATGCAGTATGCAATATTGTGACAATTAAATTAATCATTGTTACATTAATCATTACTACGAGTAATGGTGGAACAATGTAGGTGGGACCACGAGTCACACACCGCAATTATATCCTCCTCGATTTTTTCTTCTCCTGTGTCACTAGACATCAATATCATTCAGTTACGATACCTAAAAGATGTTAATGGTTGTATTGCACACCCTCTCACAATAGGTATGAACAACAATAGAATGGATAAATACTTACGTTTTATAGAAATGTATGCCCAAGACATTATATTCTTACTATCTACTATGCTGCACTACTTAACCGATGTCTTACTTACCGATACATTGTAACTAAATTTAGTCGTTTACTCAAAATAAAATAATACTAAAATAAATGCTTAAGCTAAAATTACAAAATACCTATCTATTTTACAAGTAAAAGACCTGGCCCAGGTCGCTCCCTGCAGGGAGTGTCCCGAGGAGGCTGGCGGCGTTGCCCCGCTGTATAGCGAGGCTTATACGCTGAGCAAAGTAGAGGCCGCCTGTATCTTGATTGTAATTTCAATGTTGTTTGGTTCAATAAATATTTTTGTATTTTGTATTTCCAGAATGCTACAGAATGCCGAGACACGATAGAGGACAACACGATCTGGGCGGGCTGCGCCCACGGCCTCTCCTTCTTTATACTCAATGCTCTCATCTCCTTCGTTGCTGGACATAGGAAGGTGAGTACCTTGCACAAAGAAGGGGTTATCCGTAGGTGGTTAGATGACCAGGAAAAAGTAAGGGGATCTCCTCAGGGATCTCCACAATGGTAATTAAGGTTTTTTTTATATAACGCTATATTTAATGTGATGATTTTCCGGGTCAAAGATGTACGTAATATTACGAAACAATAAAATAGAAACGAGTTATTATTCCCCACACAGATAAACAAGATGTCATAGCGGAAAATAGTAAATACAAAGTCTAGTGTTTTGCGAACCGCATTCCATAATTGTCATATTAAATTTTCCTGATTTGTTATGATATTGTTGTTGTTTCAAAATACCTGCCTACACTTTTTATAGCGTTATTTTTCTAGGCATTATTGTATAGATAAAACCATTTAAATAGGCTAGTATAATTAGGTAAGACATATTTGAGCCGTTTGGGGTTGAAACATTGGGACCCTGGGGCCCGTGAGCGCACCGCGTCTTCAAGGACACAAACAAACATAAAGCCTTTATAGTGTTAATTGGTATCTTAAATTAAATTATGTACATTTGAAATGCAACAATCTACAGTTATGTATATTTATTTGAAAAGAGTAATTCTTGCATAACAATATAAATAACACTAAAATAATACTAAAGCTAAAACTAAACTAAGGCTAAGAAAACTAAAGATAAAAAAAATATACTAATCTGGGTGAAACATACATATTTGAGCCGTTTGGGGTTGAAACATTGGGACCCTGGGGCCCGGGAGCGCACCGCGTCTTCAAGGACCTCGCAATGCGCCTGGTCGACGCGTCAAAAGACCCAAGATCTGGCTCCTATTTGGCCCAGCGGATTAGCTTAGCTATCCAACGGGGCAACGCAGCCAGTCTCTTGGGTACACTGCCAGATGAGGGGGACTTAACCCAAATTTTTTATCTTTAGTTTTCTTAGCCTTAGTTTAGTTTTAGCTTTAGTATTATTTTAGTGTTATATTATATTCTTATTTAGATAATAAATTTTAATATTTGGGTAAGACAGGTTACATTAAAATAATATAATTATTTCTGAATCACAATGGGTAAAGTCACTCTAGTTACTTATTCCTGTGATCGTCATGGGTAAGACTCTACCCATGACTACTCTAGTGACTTACTTATTATGTTATCATTATGGGTAGAGTCACTCTACTTAGTTACTCTTGTTGTGATTACCATGGGTATAGTTACTCTAATTACTTATTCCTGTGATCACCATATGGGTAGAGTCACTCTAATTACTTATTCCTGTGATCATTATGGGTAGAATCACTCTAGTTACTTACGCCTAGTGTAGAGGTTGAATGAATGAATGAATGAATACTCTTTATTGCACAAAATTAGTGTGATACAAAAGACAGGTTATAGTTAAATGTTGATTTTTAACTTGTGTATGTGTTAAAGAATTTATTTTTCATTTATTTAGAAATATTTTTTTAATTTCTTTGATTACCACGGATGGACTCTAGTTACTTATTCCTATGATCACCATGGGTAAAATCACTTTAGTTACTTTTTCTTGTGATCACCAGGGGTACAGTCACTTTTGTTACTTATTCCTGTGATCACCATGGATAAAATCATTCTAGTTACTTGCCCGCTTCTGCTCGCCGAGTAATAGAAGACTGTTCACACCACTATTCAGATGCTGACGATAGTGATCCTGCTGATAGCAGCGGCCGCAGCGGTTGCCATCGACAACACCGGCGGCGCTATCTCGGGGCTGGTTCTCTTTTACGTGTTCCTCACCACCGCCATGATATTCGGCGTCGTGTCCTCCTACTACGTGGATCTCTACCCCACTTCCTACAGGTATTAGTCACTCAATACAAGAGAAAAGTTCAAGAGTCTTGTGTGAAAACTTGCCAAGTTCGGGATGTAATTTTCTTTTAGATCAGATCTCAATTATTTTAAGGGCGAAGCCGACAGACCCTCAGTACTGTTCCTTGTACCGAATTTGGCCCCTTTTTCACATTTATGTTTTTCGTGGGATTTCCTGCTCTCAAAATATGTGTATGTGACATTTTCATTCATTCATCCTAAGAAATGAACATTTTGATACCCTCGGAGCAGGTAAACTGTGTTCTACTCCGGGCTCCTGCCCTTTTCTGAAGGTGTCAGTAATTGGGCCACTGTTCCCCAGAGGCATGGTGGCCTGCCTGGGCATGATGGTGGCGCGGCTGAGCGCGTTCGCTGGCACCAACATCGTCAGCGGGAACATGACGCAGCATTGCTCTGTCGCTCTGTATGGCGTAGCAGCCCTTGTGCTCAGTAAGTACTCTTAATAATGCAGGTTTTTTTTTTTTATTAAATAAGGAGAGCAGACGAGCAAACGGGCCACCTGATGGTAAGTGGTCACCGTCGCCCATAGACATCTCACCTCACTGTATTAGAGGGTTTTTGATGCGCTGCTAACCTTGAGGACTAAGATGGAATGCCTCATGTGCCGGAAATTACGCTGGCTCTCTTACCCTTCAAACCGAAACACAGAAATGCAAGCATTTCTGCTTCACGGCAGAAATAGAGAACAGGGTGGTACCACCCCAGGCGATCCTTCACTTTAGGATCTACCACTACCAAAACTTTATTGTACAGTATTGTACATATTATTTCTATCAACGTGGATAACAACAGAAATATTGACAACAAACATGCTTTGTTGCCCGAAACTCATCTTCTTACGACCAATCACTACAGGGGATAATAGATAGTGTCACAGTCTGCCATGGGTAGAACAAAATATTAAAATGTTTTTATTGTAAGTAACCTTATAGTACACTTTTACAACGTCATTTTTTTTACTCTACCACCGCTTCGTAAGGTGCTGTGGCTGAAGGGAAAGAAGCGGCGCAAGAAACTTTCAGCAGCACATCTTTTGAAATAAATATATCACAATAATTATGAATACAGTCATATACAAAATGTGCAGAGCTGGAGCTGAATTTAGGACCAAGCTGAATTTATCATTTACATAAGGTCCGTCTTATGTGGGTCTTAAATGTTTTCTCTGTTCTATTTATTACAGTATCAGGTATCTTATTATAAAATCGTACACAATGACCCATAAATGATGTGTTTACTTTACTAAGTCTATACCGTGGGACTGCAAGTTTGTTTTCTGGTATTGAAATTAAGGTTATGGTTAGTGACTCTGGTAACTTAATTCTGTTATCACCCTGGGTAGAGTCACTCTAGTTACAAAGTGACTCTTTATAGTTACAAATATAGTTAGTTACTTATTCCTGTGAGTCACTTTTTCGTGACATATTCCTGTGATACCATTATTCTTCATAATGAGCTGAGATGTCGACGGTGATCACTACAGCTAGAAGTTGTCGGAGCAGAATTGTCATATTAATAGTGATAGCATTATCGATAAATGCATACTTATCGATAATTACAATGTTCCATATTGCAACAACATGACTCTTATAACAATTACCTGAGTGTTTTTAATTTTCTCACTGAATTGTTTTAAATTAACATTATTTGGGGATAAGTATTTTGTAATACGGAATTTTGGGGTTGGGTAATTCAACTGTTCGGTTTTAAATATTTTTTGTATTTTGAATAGTCGGCATTTTTTATTATTTTAAATACGAATATTTTGGTCTAAGACATTTAAAATTATGACATTTTGATTTTGGACATCGTGATATGTACCTACCCATTAAATAGCAGTGCTACAACATCGATATCTAGAAAAGTCGATAAAAACAGCATTCAATCTCTAACAAATTGTAGATTGTGCCCCGACAACTTCTAGCTCTAGTGATCACTTACCACCAACTGGCCCGTCTACGCGTCTGTTTTTACACCACTTACGCTGAGTCATTGACTCCGACTTAACCAACACTGACTCTGACAAGTGAGTTTTTTCATGTTGAAGGAAAGAAGACGAGCAAACGGGCCATCTGATGATAAGTTGTCACAGTCGCTCAAAAACATCTCACCTCACTAAAAAAATTCTAGAGGGTTTTCGATCTGCTGCTAACATAGGTGAAGCATCTCCAAACACGATTGTTTACTACAACAAAAATATATTCGCTGATAGGTACTTGTTTAGTACCTATGTAGGTAGGCTTCTTAATCTTTTCTTTTGTCGATATATAACTCCTTTTGTAATTTTGTAGCCCATTCTCGATCATTGTTGATCGATGCCCCCCATCGCAACAAAGATTTTTTATTTGTTTTTGAAAAAACATGAGATTCCCTAAAAATATTTTGTTTATTTGTGGTTTTTAAAACCTTTGAAAACATTCAAGATATCAATATCTACGAATTTAAAAACAGATTACCCAAAGATTTAGAATTTCACCCCTATGGTAGCTAGTGTTCGATTTCTGTGAGATTACCGTTTTTCATTACGAATTGGACATTCAAAGAATTAGACATTCAGGTAATTAAACATTCAGAAAATATATTTCACCAACTGAACCTTCGAGAAATTAAAGGTAACGCACAAGATCCATCCCAAATCCTCTTAAATGAGATAAATCCAGTTTTCTTTTGTTTTCTGAGTTTATTTTTGATGGTAGGTGAATCTTTCTTAGAGCGTCGGTGGCGTCGTGGCTAGGACATCGGACTCCCATGCGGGAGGTCCGAGTTCGAAACCAGGCAATGCCATGTACCAATGAGTTTTTAGGTTTTTTCGAAAGACTTATGTACATTTACCGACTGCTCTGACGGTGAAGGAAAACATCGTAAGGAAACCTGCACACTGAGATTACCAGTGTGTGAAATGGGGAAGGCAATGGCAAACCACCCCATTAAATCTGCCACGAGAGTCGTTCTATGTGATTAATTCCTTAGAATGATCACGACTCCCAGCAATGAGGAAAATCGACTTAGAAGAAATCTTTGTCATTGGATGCTACCTAGGTAAGGTAATTACCTACATTAAGGAACTTAGGTACACAAAGAAACAAAGCCTTTATAGTGTTAATGGGTGACATTTGACATGCAACAATCTACAGTTATGTATAATTATTTATTTGAAAAGAATAATTCTTGCATAACAATATAAATAACACCAAAAAAATATTACTAAAGCTAAAACTAAACTAAGGCTAAGAAAACTAAAGATAAAAAATATACTAATCTGGGTGAAACATACATATTTGAGCCGTTTGGTGTTGAAACATTAGGACCCTGGGGCCCGGAAGCGCACCGCGTCTTCAAGGACCTCGCAAAGCGCCTGGTGGACGCGTCAAAAGATCAGCTTAGCTATCCAACGGGGCAACGCAGCCAGTCTCTTGGGTACACTGCCGGATGTGGGGGACTTAACCCTCGTTTTTTATCTTTAGTTTTCTTAGCCTTAGTTTAGTTTTATGGGTATCTTATAGTGGACAGGTTATTGTGCAGTAAAACTGTTTTGACTAACAATATAAACTACAATATTGCACTTTTTTGCAGGTGGTGCCGTCGTATCATCATTTCTGCCTTCCGACAACAACAAAAAACCAACTTTAATATGAGTAACTTAAATATTATGTACTTGCACTAGAGTTGCCACGAATAGTGATTTGGCCGAATACCGAATATTCGGCAACGCTGTCGGCCGAAGCGCCGAATATTCGTCACAAAATACATGCTTGCCGAGGGAGGTCGTAAACTCGTAATAGACAGACCGCAACCTGTCTCATTACGGTGCACACGGGAGCGACGAGCGGGTATTTGTTTCAATTGCGAGTAAATCACGTCACGGCACGCTTTGTCAGATCATAATAATACATAAAACATTAATATTGTGCAGAGAATAGTTCTTATTCAATTGTTTGTTCGTAAAAAGGTTTACAAAATGACACCAATTAATAAAAAATCGCCTATATGGGAATATTATGAGATATTATGAGATATTATCCATCACAACCTACCATTGATCAATTTTATACTAAAGTATTGTAATTTGGTAATAAAATACATATAATCTTGAGTAATATGTGGTTTTTTTTTCGTGATACCGAATACCGAATACCAAAAAAGTGGCGAATACCGAATAGTAGCCGAATATTCGTGGCATCTCTAACTTGCACTAAAGAATTTTTAGATGTATATATGCTAATGAAAAGAAACCGTGTCATAATAATAATATTTGTCCGCAGAGTTTTTATGATGTTTTGTTTGAACCTATACCTATTTGATTTTTGTTTGTTTATAAAGTACAAGTAGTACCTATTTACAATCAGGTTTTTTGGGGTTATAGAACTCATGACCACTCATGCATGTTACCTCTAATGAAATGCACCTACAGTTTAAGATATTTTCTTCATCAGTCCACTCTAGTCCACCAATTTTACACCATATAAACATACATAGAAAAAATAATCCAACAGCATCATTAAACCTTAACTTATAATCTTATGTCATTGATCTACGGGTCTTTTCAAACCAGTCGCTGCCAGCCAACTTGCGCAGTCTGCGGTAAATCTGGGAGAGGCTGTGGCGACGCACGACGCGCGCCACTATTCATATTCAAATTTTTTATTCATAATATGAATAACACGTCAAGAAAAAATAAAAATGATTACATTACACAAAAAAAAAACACTTGCATTAATAATTACATTTAAAAACATCATTGTTAACTACGAATTAGTACCTACTCACCGATGTGTAGAACGCGCTATGGAATTTTTCCTGGGACTTCTACTTTTTCTAAAGCCTTGGGTATCTACCACGACCCGTTTTACACGAACGTTTCTGCCACGCACCTGCAAAATGTGGAACTCTCTTCCACCCGACGTTTTCCCGCAGCGCTACGACATGGGATGCTTCAAAAAGAACGTTAAAAAAGTCCTCTCCCTCCACGGCCGGCAACACACGTGCAATACCCCTGGTATTGCACGTGTCTCTAGGTGACGGTGACTACTTACCATCAGGTGGCCCGCCTGCCTGTTTGTCGTAGTTAATATATAAAAAGTCCTCTCCCTCCACGGCCGGCAACACACGTGCAATACCCCTGGTATTGCACGTGTCTCTAGGCGACGGTGACTACTTACCATCAGGTGGTCCGTCTGCCTGTTTGTCGTAGCTAATATATAAAAATTAAAAAAAACTTCGTATACGTAGCGCGTTCCTACAATTGGTGACCCTCGACATTGAACATCCAACCTTCTGAAGCAAGCATCATCGATACTCCCGAATCAAGCTCCTGAGCCAGGTCAACGACAGCAAGCAGTCACACCATGAAGTTAATCAGGACCATCGCAGCATCGCAGGTCAAGGCTTCCTGGCCTGCTCTTCATGCAACCGCGCAGAACAAAGGGTCACCTGGTGTAAGGCGGCGGTTTAAGCTCGAGTTTAATATCGAGACCTATATCTAGTGAATTAAATAAGTAGCTGATGATAAATGAAGAAAATATCTGCTATAAAAATGTTTTGTAAAAATACTTCAGAAACTTCGGGGTCTACATTTCATCATATAACGATTTTTTAATAGTAGGTAAGTAGTTTACTTATAGCTAGTCTGTCGCTGTTAAATGTCAGCAAATCAATGTCGCTCTGATATCCTGCCGACCTTGGGAAATCCTATTCCACTAGTCCCTACCAGCTATCGGTAGGAGTGGAATTTAAGGGCCTGGGTCTTCTAAACACATCAATACCGAGGCGGTGACACATAGGTAAAAATTACAAACATATAACCTACATACTTAGGCATGGACTGCACGACGACGGTTCCTAAGCCGGTTCCATGGAACCGGTTCTTCATTATCATAATCTTAATTTATTCATAAAATTAATTTACATGTCATATACAACAACATTGTACAATGTGTTAATATGTCAAATATTATAAAATTCGTTTATATTGAAAAATGCACAGCCTAGCAACCACATTTTTAATTTATTGTCAAAAGTAATTACACTATCTGAATTTTTTATTTCATTGGGAATTTTATTGTAAATTTTTGTCCCTAAGGCGTACATGGTTTTGGTTGATTTTTGCAATCGACATTGTTTGAGTTTTAATTCGGTTTTGTTCCGAGATCATACTTGATGTCTGTTATGTCATGGAATAGATGTATATTGGATTTTACAAATCTGCCTATATCAAATATAACTTGTGAAATGAGGGTGAGGATATTATTCTATGAAAAGGTATTTAGTCGGAGCATCTAGGGAAGAAAGAATAAATTCAAATGAAAGAAACAGTATTGGGGAAGGAGACTACTTTTTCTTCCATGTATGGTATCCTATAAAGCATAATAGCGACTCCAGGCCGGCAAGAAGAAGAGTGACAGTCTAAAGTCTCTTTTTTGTATCTTGTAGTGATGTTAGGTGTATCATAACTAGTGACAAGGTACAAAAAAGAGCCAGTGGAACAGTCCGCCCTTATCTTATTTTATGATTGGGGGCCGGGAAAAACCCCAGCGGCACTTCGACCCTTGAGAATATTTTGTGCCTACCCCATTTTATACACTGGTCATCTCACTGTGTAGGTTTCCTCACGATATTTTCCTTCACCGATGGTGCAGTCGGTAAATGCACGTAAGTCTTCGAAAAATACGAAATAGTCCGCCCTTAGTCTGTCAGTCTTCTCCTTCTTCTTTTCTTCGCCTTCGTGGATGAAGATGCCCTTGCTGTTAACGCCATATATCGTTATTTTTAAATTACACTATACACATTTGTCTTTATCTGATATTCATATAATTATATCTGTTCCTCTCCTACCTATCACCTAAGAGACAAGACCGAAAGAATACGCGCATCGTGATGACGTCACAATGTCATCTGCCAATCAATTTCACTAGTGAAATAACTGTCGCAACGCTCACGCAAAACAAACGCTCATCGGAAGTAATTAATTTCCACACTAATTACTCTAATATTGTAATTGAACTAACGCCGCGAGTGCTCTAAGTACTCAACCCTTCAAACTTTGGTGGTTTCTTCTATATAATGTCTTAAGTAATTCTTGTCTCATCTTCTAGCTCTCTGTCGCAATTTTTTGCTTCTCTCGTCTTTGATGAATTTTCAAATGGGATGTAGACCGAACAGGACAGGCATCGGCGGCCACACACGTCGCACAAAAAGTCTCCCTCGGTTTCTCTTTCTAACGGCGTGTCTTCTAGCTCTAGAGGTCACCTCTTCCATCGTCTATCTCAACATCGGGCGGTCGTTGGCTCATTTTTTCAAGGTCAGACCCAATACCGGTTTGACGGAGCAGTCTGACCACTTACCATCAGGTTTGTTCGCCTGGTCTCCGCAAACAATAAATATAATAATAAAAAAATTAAACAGGATAATTTAGACGGCAAAATTCCAACAGGAAAAAATGCAAAATATGTAAGATATAATGTAGATAGTTTCCTCATATTTACAATCAAAGACACGAGAATCAGGGTTACTAGTTTGCATGTAACCGGTTTAAGGCCTCCAAAACTCGCTAATGAAACCTGGCTTTTATGGCCGGTTTAGGTACAGTGGACAACAAGCTAAAATATACCATCGGTCAAAAACCTTCGATTAAATCTCCTGCATGCCTGCGCAATATGATACATTTCAAATTCTCAAATTTTGACGTTTTGGGTAGGTTAACCTGTGGTCGACTGTACATTTGGTCAAGTACAGTGGCAAGTAGTGCAAGTAAAATGGCGATTGGCGGGCGAGTACCTGGCAGTTTGCACTCGCCTCTGTACTTGACCAAATGTAAACCGGCCTTCATGGATCCGTACCCCGAAGAGGAATACGGAACCCTTTTGCTTTTTGTTAACCGGGCGGAACCAGAGAGGGCCTTCTTAGTCGTATTCCTGTTTGATGAACGTCGTGGTCGTGGAAATAGCCACATAGAACTTGGTATATTTAAACGGTGGTCTGCACATTGACTTCCCCATTTTACACCCTGGTTATCTGTGTGTAGGCAACATTTTCCTTGTAAAAGACGTCGGTAAAAATACCGGAAAACTCATTGGTACATGGCATTACATAGTTTCGAACCCGGACCTCCCGCATGGCAGTCCGACCTCCTAGCCACTACGCCACCCACGACGCTCAGACGCCAAACGCTGGAGAGGTCCCACCATATTGCGGGCCTATAACCTGATTTAGTGGCGGTTCTACTTTGTTGGACCAAAAGAGTTTTTCATCTTCTTGTCTTCGTAAAATGCTCTCAGAAGTATGGAGGCAATCAAATGAAGATGTGTCACTAGCGGTCACCCATCCTGGTTCTGACCGCGCCCAACGTTGCTTAACTTGCACGATCACTTCGGACCATGATTGCAGCTAGGTTACGAGCTCCTCAATAATGGCATGCGACTGTGATTGCTGCCAGCACAGGTGCCATGTGCTCAGTGAATTTACCTAAGGTAGTTGTAATAAGCTACCATCATAAACAATAAATTATCACCTCACAATAAATTATTACCCAACACTAAATTATAATGTCATAGATAGAGGGTTTTCGATGCGCTGCTAACCCCCTGAGGACGTCGGAGTGTCCCATGTGAATAGCTACTTTGACAAAACACTACTCTGTATATGAAGTAATAGTAACCTTTTTCATATCTTCACACTACACTGTCGCTAATCTCTTTAACGTCCAATTAACTTCAGAGGTTGCCTAGAAGAGATCGCTTTAAGCGATAAGGCCGCCTTTGTACATATCGTCAAAATGCCTACCCACGTCTCCAGTCGCTACGATGGCTCGTTCACTGTCCATGCAGTAAGGTTGTGGAATTCACTCCCACATGCTATACGTGCAAGTCCGTCCTTGGAAGTGTTCAAGAGTAGAGTGAAGGAGCATTATGCTACACCATTTATACATATTTTATTTTTTCGTTTATTAAGTTTTTTTTTTTGTATTTTGTCTATGTGTGTAATAAAGATTATAATTAATTATCTATCTATCTACTCTGACGAAAAGCTTCTTTGACGTGTAATTACTAGTTTGAAGGAACAACACCTCAACAATAACAGCAAATCCAGCATTGCTTCTTTGCAGAAGAAATATGTATACCTACATAAGGGTATCAGGCTGACTCGGCACAAATTCATACCAGTATTAATTTATTTTGCACGTCGATTACATTTTACAAAAAACCAAAAATTGTGGCGAAAGTTGTTTTCCTACCCGTCATTCACACATAGTGGTAAACTAACTAACCGTGATAAAGATGACGTCAAACGAACCTGAACCATTGAGTATCTTGCTTGAGTGGAACTTGCGATCAAAAGGTTCCGTAACTACGGTTAATAATAAAAAAAGATTGTGATTTTTGTTTCAAAATATTTTTCTTTTGAGTCTGTTGTGTTGTTTAGAGGATACACTGTTCGTGCTTTCGCCGTTTTATGTAGGGGGCCGTTCATGTATTACTTTGTAACGATGTCGACTTCATCGTCCATATCAACATCCTTGCCATCAATTTCAACCTCATCGTTAGTAAGAAATGAAGATGCCAACACGAAATGAGGTGAGATAAACCTCACCTCATTTCGTGTTGGCATCTTCATTTCTTCATCTATATTTTCAAAATTCAAATCATATTCCCATTCCATTATTCCATTAATTTCATTGTTTTTTTTGTATTTTGCACTTTCTCTCTGTATTTTGTCTTGAACGGACATTTCTCAGTTTTATTTTTGTCTCCTACTACTACCTATTATCTACATTTACTATTTTCTGTGTTGTTCTTAAAAATATAATATCTGTCAGATCTGAGGGTAAGGGCATAGATGGCCCGCTATCATTCTACGGGTTGTCCTCACCCTATGGCTCTATTTTTGCTTTTTAAAAAACCAGAGAAATATAATTTAATACCTATATTGACTCAATCAATTTATTTTAGAGTTATTTAACAACGAATTAGTTACTGCCTTGTTATTCGACACTAACTAGCCACGGGTCAACCGTCTCAATAGCAACCACTAGTCATCGGTTAGACATTCAACAGTAACCGGCCATACGAGAGTCCCCTGATAGCAACCAGTTACGGTTAATTATTCGGAAATGCAATATTCTCGAATAAAATATCAAATCCGACTGCCTCGTCGACGAGTCGCAAGTGAATGATGCCACCTAGGGTCGGGCGCCCGCTTTTATAGAGGCCAGGTAGTGGGGGGCGGCATCACGTGGTATCGGCTGTTGCACATCGTCGCAAGCGCAGGTGGACATTGCACGTGCACTATGACGTCACTTGTTGTTTGCGCTGACATATCTATTACGAAGTTCTTCTATTACTTCGTCAGCACACTGTCCTAGAACCCTGCTAGCCGGCACCTAGAGGACAGACTGTAGCAACGTAAGCAGAATTCTAGCTATTTTTAACTCCCCCGTCCCCTTTACCTACGAGCATTGGTATAATTTATATAGAATTTGTAAAGTCTTTAATTATAATGTATAAACAAGTATAATTGTTATTAACTGCTGATTGTTTTTTGTGCTGACGTAATTACCATTCATGAGAGATGATGATGATGATGCGACAATCAATAAACTCTCTGTAGGTGGTTTGGACTGCCACATCGGAGTTGATTTTTTTTCCTTGTAAGAAGTTATCCAAAATTCCGGAAAAAATGGTAATCTGTTGGAGCAAGGTCCGGGGAGTACGGTGGATGTCGCAGACATTCCAATTGCAGCTCCTCTAGTTTAACGGCCATTCTTTATTATCCACTTTGGTCTCCGGTCGTCCACGGCGCTTGTTTTGCGACACCAGCGCCATACACATCATTAATCCTTCGAGCTGTTTCTGCAGCACTGGTGCCACGGTAGAACTCGTACTCGTAAATATAGCGATATTTCTTGTTTTCCATTGTGCGATATGAGCGACGCCAAAGAAAAAACTAGTCAGGGAAAAACAAATGAATCACTGTTGTAGAAACTCAAATGTACCAGCTATATAGATTTATAAATTTGAATTTGGAATTCTTAACCAAAAAGGAGATATTTCAGATCAAAGTGGCCAGTACGACAAAACGCCAATTTCATATGTAAGGACCTAGTATATGTACCTATTTACATACACAGCTGACCTAAATCACAATCACTTATAGAAAAGGAATACGCCAACGCATGTACATGCCAACGACGTAGCCATAGCATGGCTGAAGAAACAATGACGCTGACTACCGAACGATAATATTCTCTCCGAAAAATAACCTGTGAAACTTTGTATAGAGATCATTGGGCCAAACATGTTCTACATTGCCTATCTGGGGGCGTGCCCCCCGCCAAGTCGAGCCAGAAGAACGGGCACACTGCCTACCACGTTTTCCCGAATCATATTTACCCTTTCCGTTTGGCAAACCAGTTAGTTTCGATTGAACTTTTCGCCTTCAGAATCCTAAACTTAATGACCGCCGGATGAACTTGCCGGCGACGAAAAGCCATAAAGCCATAACGGAGTCGTTTGCATGCTTAATATCCCAGGTAACTTACATCTAATTACAAACTGGTTTACGAGCACGTCGTGACGTCACCGGCCAGGCCTCATGCAGTTTCTAAGCCTCGTGCGTCACCACGTATTTTCTAAAGGACAAAATATATGAAAAATAAGTTTAGTTTAAATTCTTAGGTCATTTTTTAACTGAATTTAGTACTTGCCCACCATAAGATCTCCTTGTTCCACAAGAAACAAGGAGATCTTATGGTGGGTAAGTAAGTAAGTACTAAGTTCAAGTTCTTTTTTACATTTACTCATACCAGTTATTGCTTTTCATGTGTTACAATGTGTTATTTATGTTTTTGGTGGGATAAAAAATTCATATAAAATCCAATATCATACGAATAATTACTAATCCAGAAACAAGACAGCGATGAGAAATAGAAAGTTCGAAGAAAATGGTGGTTGAGCCGGATATAATTGGAAACGAAAGCTGCTCGACTTTGATGGCTCGATCACGTCACGTGTGAAAGAAGATAGAGCAGCGAAGCAAGCACGTTTGAGCGGTAGATGACCGTTTGGGCGTCCTAGGTATATCTGGAACGATGAATAAGAGAAAGATCTGCGGAGCTAAGAGCTGACAAATGCCTCGTATGCTTGCCTCTTACCTTTCAAACCGAAACAACACAAGCATTGCTGCTTTGCGGCAGAAATAGGCAAAAGGGTGGTACCACATTACATGCACAAGGATCTACCAAATTAATAATTTTAAAAAAAATCTCAATAAATTATTAAAATATTTTATGTCAATAAATTGATCTGATTTGAGTACTCCCATTAGGTCAAGCGCTCACTAGGTCATGCGTGCATTTTTTCACACTTCGTCATGCATGGCCCTTGCATGACCTAGTGAGATTAATATTCTCTAACTATGTCGTGCACGTCCAGGTGAGATTAATTATTTTGTCACAATTTCCTCACTATATCATAGCACGCTGCTGCCTTCCCCAGGATTGCCATCCAATGGACGGTCCACTTTACCCCGATAATCACTTTTAGTCGCCCCGTACGTCAGGCTGAGGCTACCTGCTACCTGGTCATGCACTCACTTTTAGGTCATCGTCACCACCATTATGAAGAGACTCGATCATAGAGCCGGGATCATCCAGCATGACATGGTGAGAAAATATTTAATCTCATAGGTCATGCATGACATAGTGTGACAAAATTCACGCATGACCTAGTTAGTGCATGACCTAATGGGAGTACTCCTGGTTATCAAACTTGGCCATCTACGCGGCTGGAGCCTACTGAACATGGCTTTACTAAAATCAGGTTTTTCTAGAGTAACTGAATTTTAATAACAAAAAAATTTCGCCTCTCTTATCCTTGCCCAGTGGGGCTAGGTCACCTTGTCGTTCAATTTCAATTAACGAATTTAGCTGTTTAATTAGTATCCATACACCAGAGCACAGTCACATGCAATGTTTACTTTAGGGGGAGGGTCGAAGGGGGGGCTTAAATAAATGATTCAAAATAGTGAAACGTCATCTTTCGTTTGTAGGGGCCCTGATTATCTTACTGCCATTCGGTGTGCTTCGGTTATTGTTAACGATACGTGAATGTACTAATACTGTAGTGAGACTGAGACAGAAGTATATTTTACCCGATACCCGATTGTTTTTCTAAGAGCTCACGGTCTGTACTAATTGTTGCGCGCGCGCCGAATAAGTACAGACAGCGCGGCGACCGTCTGCAATAGACCGATAAGTCCGTGTAAGTAAGCAACGAGAACGCTGTATGGCGTACGAGTTGAGTAGGCACTGTACAGACATTCGCTACTCATCATCATCATCAGCCTATTAATGTCCACATTGTTGGGGCACAGGCCTCCCCTTGTACAAGGTGGTACGGCGGGCCATGCATGATCCACCGAGCGGGCTCAGTGCTGATTGGTGGAATCACACGCCTTCGAAAACTTTTAATGCGGGTTTCCTCACGATGTTTTCCTTCACTACTGTAAGAGTACATATTGTGGTATCGTCATGATAATATTTTTCAAATTTGATTTAAAGAAAAACATTTTAAGCATTATTGTTATAGTTCCTTGAATCTAATAGGTGCTTAACTGGTTATTAAGGTTGAACTGGTTACAATTAAGAACTGGTTTTCATATTTGTAAACAATGTTACTTAAGTCAGTGTTACTTACATTTCAGTACCTTCATTTTTTCTTCTAAAGATACCCAGCCTCCGGGGGGAGAGACTGGGGTATGTGAGATTTTTACTCACTAAAACCCCCTCGATGGCCGGCCTCGTGCATATCAGAGGGCTCCGGGATCTCCAGTGGAACGCACCGGTGCCCTCCTAGCATTTGCCTTGGGCTCATCCTGGGAGGTGTACATTCCACCTCCCGGTTCCTCCCGTCACGGCAGCGTGCGGCCATAGCACGTTGCTGCCTTGCCCAGGGTCGCCCGCCAATGGACGGCCAAAGCCCCCACTTTGACCGCCCGCGACCCTGATCCCTCCTTTTAGTCGCCTTTTACGACAGGCAGGTGTTACTGTGGCTCTATTCTTCGCCCGAGACTACAGGGTTGACATTTCAGTACCTATAGGTACAGTGGACCACACGTCAAGCTTTAGTACTTTGTCGGTTAAACTTATTTGACACATTTTAAAATGAATGTAAAGGAATCATAACAAAAACTTCATGCTCCAGGTTCCACGAAGTATAGCTTGCTTGATGTTTCTTCCACTGTACTGTCGACCACTAGCTAAAGTATACCTGTCAAAATCCTTCGATTAAATCTCAACCTTACTCCGCGTAATAAGGTTCAATTAGATTAACAAACTTTCACGTTTTGGGCAGGTTAACCTGTGGTAGACTGTACATTGCTAGGTTCATTCATCTCATCTCATTTATCATTGGACCTTGGATTAAAGAAAAAACCGGCCAAGTGCGAGTTGGACTCGCGCACCGAGGGTTCTGTACTCAAAAGAAATATACAAATATTTGTATTTACTCGATACTAACTAGCCACGGGTCAACCGTCTCAATAGCAACCACTAGTCACCGGTTAGATATTCAATAGTAACCGGCCATACGAGAGTCCCTTTGATAGCAACCAGTTACGGTTAATTATTAGGAAATGCAATATTCTCGAATAAAATATCAACGGGGCAACGGCCCCCTGGCGATGGTCTCTGTCGCGACCCGCGAACACGGATCGGTGGCTGGGATGATCTTCGACGATCTTGGTCTCTTGCTTTTCGCGCCGCCCTCTGCGCGGTCAAGCCCACCGGGGGAGACCCCATTCGGGGAGGCCCGGTGAGCGCCAGCGAGCGAGCGGCGATTTAGGCGATTCTTCAAACGTCTTCATGTTCCTCCTCTCCAGTCACGAGGTTTCTTGGCAGACCTCTCCTGTCGGGGGGCCGTGCGTGGTGTGGGGCGATGTCTCTGACGTGCGGGAAGCTCGAACCCGCCGTCCGTGCGAACATTCTTCTTGCAAGTCCAGTGATAAACTGGTCCAGGTTTTCTAATTGCAGGTCCCGCGATATGGTGTCATTTCTGACGTATCTGGGAGCTCCTGCGATCGTCTGAAGTGTGAGTGACTGCTGCGTGCGTAGTGGAATTCTGTTGGTGTTCTTGACCAGCGCGTACCACGCCGGAGCTGCATAGGTGAGACGAGATCTTATGTATGTTTTGTAGATGATGTATGATAGCGCTGGCTTCATGATGCCACCTTGGGTCGGGCCCCCGCTTTTATAGAGGCCAGGTAGTGGGGGGCGGCATGACGTGGTATCGGCTGTTGTTGCGTGTTTGCTTCGTCGCAGGCGCAGGTGGGCATTGCACGTGCACTATGACGTCACTTGTTGTTTGCGCTGACATACTTTATTGCACATCAGGGACAAAAACAAAACGACAAGAAGAGAGGTACAATAATTTAATGTGCAGAAGGCGGCCTTATCGCTTTAAGCGATATCTTCCAGGCAACCTTCAGGTAACTTTCAACTTCAGGTAACGTTCAACTTGGCACCTTTTTCATATTTATGTTTTTGGTCGGATTTGGTATACGCGAGCATGAACGGGACTATTTAAAAAGAAGTATAAATATTTTCGGGGAATTGGACGTAATGCCCAAGATCCATTATGATTTTTGACAAAAAAATAATTGAACTCATATTCAATATAATCATATTCATATCATATTTAACTGTACTTCTATTATACTGAATTACGAATACTCGTACATAAAAATCGTGCCTTCTATAGAAAAGATTTTATGGAAAAGGAGGAATCAAATTAGACAGTGGACATGGAGATGACGTGGAGATTAGATATTGGACACTGGACAGTGTACAATGGACATCATCACATCATCACCATCATCATCAGCCTATTAATGTCCCCACTGTTGGGGCACAGGTCTCCCCTTGTACAAGGGGACCATGATCCACCGAGCGGGCCCGGTGCTAATTGGTGGATTTTACACGCCCTCGAAAAGTTTTAATTTCCTCAGACATGCAGGTTTCAATGGATATGGTCATTGGATATTACAGATTGGACATTAGAGCCATTTAAACCAGAAAGAACCTCTTATGAGTTCATTTATGAACTCATAAATAAATTTATTTTGCGACTTACATTAATACAAAAAGTGGTTGATGCTCTAAATCCCGCACTAGGATACCCTGTGTCGCGGGATTTAGGCTCTTCCATTTAGGAACAATTTTGATTTATGAAGAAAAAATAAACGTATACAATTTTAAATTAACATTAGATACTAAGACGTAAGCATGGAGTGAAAGTGTGTGTATGTGTGCATATTGGTGTGGGGGTGTGGAAATGTGAGGGTGTGTGTTTGTTGAGGGTGCGTGTTAGGGTGTGTGAGAGCGTGCGTGTGTGTGACTGCATGACTAGTATATGTGTGTTTATTCATTGTACAATTTCCATTACATTCTCAGTGCTGTCATAGTCCAAGGTTGATTACAACAGCGCAAATTAGTTTGTAGATGTATTATTATTTATTTGGTAGTACTCGTACATGGACTTCGTAAGACATTGTACTGTACATCACTGCAATGATCATTTGATCATTACTTGACAGTTGTGTAGACTAATATATCAGAAACTCATTACCATATCTTATAATTATAGATTACTCACCAGGACAAGGCGATTGTGTTAGCACGGGAGAAATTCCTCGTGCCACGCGACATCAGGAAAACCATAGAAGCCGATTCATCGCCGGCGACTGGTTATAGTGTTAAGTGTGAAACACTGGGCTCGTTCTGTACGGGACTTTTTTTTTCTTTAATGAATGGCCCCTGCTACTGATTTACACTGCAATTTTACCAATAACCGTGTTGGAATCTTGACAATAACTCGAACGTTTTGGCGTCTATTTTGAAAAAAAAACAGTTTACCAACGACGAGATTAAGAGAGAGTCGTGTGCACTAGGAATGCCGTGTCTTGCAGTCCAAGTGCAATTGGAGGTTAGGTTGTAGGACCACACCATATGTAGTATTCCACTGTCTTATTATAACGTACACTTAACACGGACGATTTTTAGGTAAAAATAAGTGTAAGCCGTTTTTAAACAATAAAATAGGACGAACACGCCATAACAGCATGAACAGCAGCAGCAGCCTATTAATGTCCCCACTGTTGGGGTCTCCCCTTGCACAAGGGGGTTATGGGCCATGATCCACCGAGCGGGCCCAGTGCTGATTGGTGGATTTCACACGCCTTTGGAATTATTATTTTTTATTTCCTCAGACATGCAGGTTTCCTTGTGATGTTTTCATTCACTGTTAGAGCAGTCGGTAAAGGGACATAAGTCTTCGAAAAAATCCGGAAAACTCATTGGTAAATGACATGGTTTCGAACCCGGACCTCCCGCATGGGAGTCCGGCGTCCTAGCCTCTAGGCCACCGACGCTCCGAACAGCATGAACACAACAACATAACCCCTGTACGGGACTTGACGGCGATAGTGAGAAGGAGGAGGACGAATTTTTGTTTTGTTTTGATGGACACCATAGACCAAACGCAGGCATCGGCGCGTACGCTGCAACGACGGCGCCTGCGCACTCCGAGCGGGCGCGTCTCGTTGAGTCACATCGGACGTTTCGCACTCTCCGTGATCAAGGCCGGAACTAGTCGGAGGATTTCCGACTTTCATCACTGACTGATCCGTAATTAATTATAATTTAATGTCTCACTATAGTTTTAATTCTAAAATTACTGTATGTCTTCATCTTTACCGTGGAATTTTGTTAGGCTAAAGGCATACAGTATCAACAAGTGGTTTTGCAAACACAGAGTTCAAGTAACTAATATGCATAAGAAAAAAATACGTTCACTTATTTTACACTGGTTTTCAGACCGCGTACAAAACAAGTGACCTCGTAAAAATTCTGTATTCCCGTTCAAAACTTTTGTGACAAAGTTATTCTGACTCATGAATGTGATCAACTTTATCCAAAAGTTTTAAAAATGCGACTAATTTTTTTCACTCTGCGTACAAAATAAGTGATCTTGAACGACCAATTTGTATGAAAAGTCGGAAAAATTCTGTAAGTAGGTACTGGTCAGGCTTTAAAGTAACTAGCCTAGCTTAAATATGTTGTGTTGTTTATGGCTACATCATTATTATTTATTAAGATGACGCATATGGGTAAACAAAACGCGTGTAGCTCTCAGTTCACGCCGTTTCGGCAGTCACGAGACCATGATACAAATATTATTATTATTCAAAAACCAGAATCGCGGATGTGTTCAAAAACCTGATCGAAATCGACAGAATCGTCTTAATATCCATTGTATCATAGCCTAAAATGTTACAAGTTTTACAAGTTGCACAAAGGCCGCATTTCAGTCGAAATTGAGTGTTCTTAATTGGTATGTATTATTCGTTGGCTCGGACACGTTGAAAGAATGATAGAGGATCGGCAGGCGCAGGGAGCCATGCGGGGCTGTCGACCATAGATGAAATTAATTTTAATTAAATAAAGTCACGGAACAATAAAAATAATAAGAATATGTTAAAATATTTGAACAATATAGCTATATAGTGGTGTTATGTATATAATTGAGCTCACATATGCTTTTGTGAAATTAAACTGTAAATATGTGAGTTTTTGAAATTTATAAAATAAAATATAATATGTCAATAGAGAAAATCTCTCAAGGAATCATAATAAAAACTTATTGCGACAAGGTTTCACAGAGTACAGCCTGATGTGTTTTCCATTTTTTTTTCAATATGTCATTTACTCCTAATTTACTGCTATGTGATTTCATCAAGCTAACCGGTTCACGCCTAGGAAAAAAAAATTGAGGCTCGAGGTGCCTGTTTTTTTGAATGAATTTGGCAATATTTTACCGCGACCGATAATACTTTGTCAGTCGCAGAGGAGACACGGAGATACTAGGCAAAAACAAAACTTCCTTAAAAAACTATTTTTCCTCATAAGTCATAATAAATGTGATTTGAAAATTAATTTTAAAAATTGAGTTAATAATATTTTAAAATTAAATTTTTGATTTTAATTTTTAAGGAAAATATTAAAAAAAGATTTAAGAGACATTTCACACTGTTTTGGAGAAATTGATATTTAGAAAAGAAAGTGGTGATACAAAATTGACAATACAGTTTAAAAGTGACCTCCTAACAGAAGAAACGTGTCAAGATTGTGTCGAAATAGTCGGGTGAGTTATACTTTGGAAATAAAATTACCTTTAGTATGGTATAAGTAGATTAAGCATTTAATGTAAGATTTCAAATTTACCGTAAAACATGTAAATAAGATTCTGTTTTCTATTTTTGCAATTTTTCGGGTTTCTCTGTCTGCAAGTTCCTGTACTTATTTTTGCAATTTTTCGGGTTTCTCTGTCCGCAAGTTCCTGTACTTATTTTTGCAATTTTTCGGGTTTCTCTGTCTGCAAGTTCCTGTACTTATTTTTGCAATTTTTCGGGTTTCTCTGTCCGCAAGTTCCTGTACTTATTTTTGCAATTTTTCGGGTTTCTCTGTCTGCAAGTTCCTGTACTTATTTATACATAGCATTTTATAATTATTGAACTGGAATAATAATGCCACGACCCACGTTTCGAGAAATACCCATGACCGATCCCAATTCATCATCCACAAGACACGTAAATGGTAAATAGGGGAAATAGGGGACAAGTAAATAGGGGTGTAACACGGTACTTTATGTTATACCTCAGAGAAAAAATAAAATAAAAAATTATAAAATAAAAATATAAATTCAATTTCATGTTTTTCAAAGTTATGTTTGTAGAAAAATAACTAAAATAGATATTTGGAACATGAAACTGAATTAATATTTTTTATTTTTTTATATTTTTTTATTTGTACTTTCTAGTTCGGAGGTCAGCATTTATTGTAAACTAACTGGTTGCTCACTAATTTTATTTAGTTTAATATAACATATGCTTAAGTTCCTACTGGTGGATGGACACACATAAACTTATTCTTATTTAATGATTTTTATTTTATTTTTAGAAGAACTAAAACAGTAATACAACTTTTATTCATAGCCAGAGCCAGGGTTCAGCCAGAGTTTGATTTAAAACTGTAATAGTTTTTGGAAGTGAAAACTGGCTTTTTTAGCATTGAGGTTGTTTCATGAAAAAGAAAAATCTAGTATTTTATTTATTTATCACTTTGAAATTATACATTTTCAAATAAATGGAGATTATGTTTTATTAAAATAATAATAATAAAATACCATCACTTAAAAAATATTTCGAATAGATTGTACAGTTTGTATTCGGTATTTAGTCACTCAATTTTATGGTACTCACTAACTTTAAATCAAATAAACACAAATTTCAGTATAATCATATATAATAGGGCTATTTGGCTGAAATTATATTATATACACCTTTCAACACACATACTTACACAATCTTACAACTTACATACTTACACACATACCCTTTTCTTTGTTCTCCCCACTCCCTATTCCACTTTCCCACCTCCATATTTTATTAGCTGTTACTAATTATCCTAATTTTTGGCTTGCACGCATGTAAAAAAAAACAATTCAGGCATTATATAGCTGTGTTATATACCTAGCTGTAAGGCTTCTCAGAAAATTAAATAAATAAATATAATTTTACCTAGGTATAGTATGACTTTGATATAGTATTGTTTTTAATTTATTATAATATTATAATACTTAATGTACATGACCTGTAATACCAATAAACATAATAACAAACAAAAATGATTATACGTACTTAATAAATAATAATGTTTAAAATACATAAATAGGTAGATAAATGATATGATAACAATTAAAAATATTATTTATAAATATCCAAGCGAATTATCCATTCCCTACTAACATAGGTAAATAACAAAATTTTAGTCTTTGATTCTCAGTCACAATGCTAATTCATACCTATTTATTTTTTTGTTCCATCGCCGGTTTTTTGCAACGGTATCTTCTTGTTTACTAAATGTGAAACGAGTTTCCTTTGATGCACATTGGGAAAATTTTAATTTTTTTGCAAGACTTATTTATGCTTACTGACACGTAAAAAGGATGTGTGTATTAGCTTAAAAGACAGTATTTTTTTAATTTTGTTTACTTTATTGTTTATATTTATTTATTTATATTTATTTATTTGTCAGTTTCACAGCATATCACATAACACATATAAATCAATTATGAAAACGAACTGTTACAAAGATAATTAAAAATTAATTGAGCTAGTAGTAACAAAATGAAAGAGCGGATATAAAGAAAATAAAACAGGTTCTACCGATATGTTTGAGTGCTAGCGTGTGTGTGTGTGTGTGTGTGTGTGTGTGTGTGTGTGTGTGTGTGTGTGTGTGTGTGTGTGTGTGTGTGTGTGTGCGCGCGATGAGGATAATAGTAGTGAGTTTGGGAGAGAGAGTGGAACAGGAAAAGGAAGGATTACGACCGAGCCAATTGACTTGACGTATGACTTCGTTGACGAACTGAGAGCGACTAAGGAAAATGTCAAATTGTTAATAGCTTACGTGGGAAATATATTCCTGTTGTCTATTGCTGAACATAGATATTTAAAAAATAATATACGAAAACAATTATTTTTTTGATAACCGTCCTCAAAAAAACTCAAAAACTAACAATATTGATATAAATCTTGTACTTACCTAATTTTTTCCACATTTTATTTCAAAAAACACAGAAGTACTCGTATGCGCGGAACGAGCGGTAAAAAAGGAAAAAAAATGATTTTTTATTACGTTTTTATATTAGAAAAAAATATTTAAAGTTTCTATACTGGTTACATCAATTCAATTCAATTCACGGGCAGCCATTTCCCGCGCTGCTTGTGACGTCAAAGGTTATGTAAACAAAACTGCATTCGTCATATTTGTCACTGAACAAATGTTTTTAACAAGTTGTTAAAAACATACGCAAGCAACATACTAGCAAAACATTTGTTTACATGAACTTTGAAGTCACGACCATGGAGAAGTGCGTTGAGCTTTTTGAATTACGGTTAGTTTATGTAAAAATAATGATCAACAAAACTATGAATATTTCAAAATCTACTTATCCAAATAAAATATAAGCACGACATTATGTTTGTTGAGGTCAATAAATATAAAAAAAGGCTGGCCTCTACTTTGCTCAGCGTATAACCCTCGCTATACAGCGGGGCAACGCCGCCAGCCTCCTCGGGACACTCCCTGCAGGGAGCGACCTGAGACAGGTCTTTTACTTGTAAAATAAGAATAATATAAGTTTATTTGTGCGGTAAGATGACAAAGTATCCATAGTCCATACACCAGTAGGAACTTAAGCATATGTTATATTAAACTAAATAAAATTAGTGAGCAAAAGGTAACAATAAACACTGACCTCCAAACTAGGAAGTTCGTGTATCTCGGAGGACAGATCTCTTCTGTGACCAGTGCAAATGAACATGTAAGAAAATATAATATAATATAAATAGTTAGGTATTTTGTATGTATTTTAGTGTTATTTTAGTATTACTTTATTTTAAAAAAAATGTTTCAATTTTTTTTAAAATTATATGTTTATTCCCTATGTCTAAGCTTAGATAAGTACATAAACGATGCGATTGTCTACAGAAATGCGCTTTCAGTGACTCCCACACTTACGAGTTTTCAGTGACTTCCACACTTACGAGTTTTCAGTGACTCCCACACTTACGAGTTTTCAGTGACTCCCACACTTACGAGTTTTCAGTGACTCCCACACTTAC
This sequence comes from Hofmannophila pseudospretella, assembly GCA_947369225.1. Lineage (NCBI taxonomy): Eukaryota > Metazoa > Arthropoda > Insecta > Lepidoptera > Oecophoridae > Hofmannophila > Hofmannophila pseudospretella. The sequence continues at coordinate 510,778 of OX376321.1, read as the reverse complement.
GAGTTTTCAGTGACTCCCACACTTACGAGTTTTCAGTGACTCCCACACTTACGAGTTTTCAGTGACTCCCACACTTACGAGTTTTCAGTGACTCCCACACTTACGAGTTTTCAGTGACTCCCACACTTACGAGTTTTCAGTGACTCCCACACTTACGAGTTTTCAGTGACTCCCACACTTACGAGTTTTCAATGACTCCCACACTTACGTGTTTTGTACGAGAAGACTCCATTCTACTATAGTTTACACAGACTGGCGTAGGTATTATTCTTGTAATCTTCCACATTCCTTCCACTGTCATAATTGTCCCATCATATTGGCCAGGCCCTCGGCTCTCAGGTATTCTGGAGATATGCGTTCTAAAAAAATGAATCAGTTTATCAGCAAGAGTCATAATAATAAAAAAATATAATTTTTGAGAAACGAACCTCCGAGTTAATGTTTTCGCTAAATGTACATTGCACAAACATATTTTTTTACGATGAATTCTAACTCATTAAACGAGTTCGAGGAAAAAGCTTCGCTGTTTGACTGTCGGTAGACGAAGCAGTAAACTGTAGAGCGGTATACTTGGAGGGGTGGGTTTAGGGGGGAAGGTTAAGGTCTCGTGAAGAGGAGGGGAGGAAACAAGTCATCTCATTATTTTACACTATTACCGTGACGTTTTGTGTATTTTTGTTTGTGGATTAGTATATGTAGTCATGAAGCTCAGTTTGATTGTGATAGATCAAAATAAATGTACTTATATCACTGTGTGCGGCTGTTTAACAAGTTGACCGTTGAATATAGGACAGACATGAGCCTCCATACATTTAGGGTCTAATTAAAAGCGCTTCTTTTGGAAAGGGGTTTGTATTCTGTAGAAGAATTATAATGTAAGTAGGCACCTGTGATGGAAATATGACTAATTAGCAGATTATAATTTATTATGTTGTATTTGTTTTTACATTGATTTTTTTAATATGTTTTGTGATATGAATTTTCATATATTTTTTTTGTAATTTTAATTTCTTTTTTATAACGCTTATAATGTAGTTAAGAATGACACTGACAGAGTTTAATTATTATTTTTTGGCAAGTTTTTTTTTATTCAAACACTATTTATGATTGTTTAAGAATAAAGGTATGATGATGATATGTTATGAATTATGATATAGCAGCAGTTCTTAGCGATTTTGCCGGCAATTTAAAAATCTTGGAGTAAACCTGGGCAATTTGGCAACAGGAGTATTGGCAACAGGAGTATTGGCAACAGGAGTATTGGCAACAGGAGTATTGGCAACTTTAAGACATATTCTAACTTTTTACCCGCCATGTTAGTAAGTGGAGAGCAAACTGACAACTGATGGTAAGTGGTCGCCGTCACCAATAGACATTTTACTATAATGTTATTAGAGGGTTTTCGGTGCGCAGCTAACCTTGAGGATTTGAATGAAGTGTCTCATGCGCCAGTAAATTACGATGACTCCCTTACATTTTACACCGAAACACAGCAGTGCGAGTATTGCGGGAAAAATCTTCTAACATTCTGGATATTGTTTATTAAAAAAAAATATTCTGAATATTTAGGTACTCCTTGAAAAATTACACAAATATTAAATGCAAACCTTATGTAGGCATATAACAAACAATGACTTTATTTCGCCGTTAGATCAGTAGTACCATTGACTAGTACCATTGATGGTACAAGTGACACAACTTTGTATCTTTAGTACCATTAAAGAAAAGTCAAGATATCCCCCATGTTACTAGTGACACAACTTTGTATCTTTAGTATCATTAAAGAAAAGTCAAGATATCCCCCATGTTACTACTTTGTATCTTTAGTACCATTAAAGAAAAGTCAAGATATCCCCCATGTTACTAGTGACACAACTTTGTATCTTTAGTATCATTAAAGAAAAGTCAAGATATCCCCCATGTTACTAGTGACACAACTTTGTATCTCTAGTACCATTAAAGAAAAGTCAAGATATCCCCCATGTTACTAGTGACACAACTTTGTATCTCTAGTACCATTAAAGAAAAGTCAAGATATCCCCCATGTTACTAGTGACACAACTTTGTATCTTTAGTACCATTAAAGAAAAGTCAAGATATCCCCCATGTTACTAGTGATACAACTTTGTATCTCTTTCTCAGACCCACAAATAAAACTTGTCGGGATCTACCTCTCAGGCAGAATAATAAGCAAATAACTATGACAGAAAAATACTATGACATTTATTTAAATGTTCGACCATTTTCATATCTCATGCACGAACTTTAAAATGTTCGACCATTTTCATATCTCATGCATGAACTTTAAAATGTTCGACCATTTTCATATCTCATGCATGAACTTTAAAATGTTCGACCATTTTCATATCTCATGCATGAACTTTAAAATGTTCGACCATTTTCATATCTCACGCATGAACTTTAAAATGTTCGACCATTTTCATATCTCATGCATGAACTTTAAAATGTTCGACCATTTTCATATCTCATGCACGAACTTTAAAATGTTCGACCATTTTCATATCTCATGCATGAACTTTAAAATGTTCGACCATTTTCATATCTCATGCATGAACTTTAAAATGTTCGACCATTTTCATATCTCATGCATGAACTTTAAAGGAAAGGTTTTTAACCTGTGTTCTTTAAACTCAAAATAACAAAGAAATAGGTGGTAAAGTGCAGGAAAACCCATAATGTGGGTATAAAGTATAAAGTCATATTTTATGTCATAATTCAGATATATCGGAAGAGACTAGCCCCCACAACACAGGGTATCCTAGTGTGGGAGTCAGGGAAATCTGAGAAAATGTAAAAGATACTGTCTGCATTAATAAATTTTTATTTTATAGTGTGATACAGTGCGTACGTAACGATTAATAATAAATAAATAAAATTAATAAAGTAATTTTAATTCTGGAATGTAATGTTAAATTGACACATAACAATGTAAAGTGGTCAGTGTGTGTATGTAATGTCCACGACACAGGCAACGCGTGTGTGGAGGTTATAGTTTAATGTGAAATGTTAATTAATAATAATTTTCCGTATGAAAGACCGGTTTTCAGTAAGGACGCGCTCTTCCTCAAACCGCACCGGTTTGGGCCCGGGGCACCGGTTTAACCATTTATTCGACACTATCATAAGGAAATTAAAAAAAATATCTCATAAGGAACAACACCGCATATTAGTCGAAATTTGGCGGTTATGTGTATTTAATTCAGTTGGTAATTTAAACTCGTATCTACATTCGAAGAATTTAGTAATCACAAAATAAAATCGAATCTGACCTATTTTATTTTTTCAACCACCAACAATGGCAGCATAAGTAAAAACAGAAAACACGGTTTTAAGTGACCTCTGAAAAAATGTTAAGAAAAATTGCGCGGGGTTGTTTCTAGTAGTGGTAGATCCTAATGTGAAGGATCGCCTGGGGTGGTACCTTATCTATTTCTGCCGTGAAGCAGAAATGCTTGCATTACTGTGTTTCGGTTTGAAGGGTAAGAGAGCCAGCGAAATTTCCGGCACATGAGGCAATCCATCTTAGTCCTCAAGGTTAGCAGCGCATCAAAAACCCTCTAATATTAATACAGTGAGGTGAGATGTCTATGGGCGACGGTGACCACTTACCATCAGGTGGCCCGTTTGCGCGTCAGCTCTACTTATTTAATAAAAAATAATAACACAACACACACACACATACACATACCAATCACACCCCCACCCTCACACACTTTTAAACATTATCTTTCCTAAATTCCTTTTGATTAACTTGTTCCAAATTCCTTTTAGGTTTAGAATATAGTTACTAATGTAATAAATTGTCATATGCTTGCACGGAAAGTGCGACGGAGTCCCGACTTACAAGATACAGGTTTCGACCTCGTTTGTAAGTCGGAGGTCCTATTATTGTGCCTTGTATAAGTGAATAAACTTTTTCAAACTTTCAATCTTTTCAAAGTTAAATGACGATATGCAACATTACTGATACATTACTGATATGCAACATTACTGATACATTACTGATATGCAACATTACTGATACATTACTGATATGCAACATTACTGATACATTACTGATATGCAACATTACTGATATGCAACATTACTGATACATTACTGATATGCAACATTACTGATACATTACTGATATGCAACATTACTGTTACATTACTGATATGCAACATTACTGATACATTACTGATATGCAACATTACTGATACATTACTTATATGCAACATTACTGATATGCAACATTACTGATACATTACTGATATGCAACATTACTGATACATTACTGATACATTACTGATATGCAACATTACTGATACATTACTGATATGCAACATTACTGATACATTACTGATATGCAACATTACTGATACTTATCCAATGCTACTATAGCTGCGCTAGAATAAAATGATACGAAACATTATGATAAAAGACATGGTTATAATTTAGATATATCGGAAGAGACTGCCCCCCACAACACAGGGTATCCTAGTGTGGGAGCCAGGGAAATCTGAGAAAATGTAAAAGACAAGACATACATTTTTATTTTTATTTCATTTTATTTTTATGGCATTGACATAAACGGCGAGTAGGTACTTGTGTCTTACATATAAAACAAAGAAAGGCTAGTGGGCCGCGTAGCCGACTGTACAGGGTGGAACAGCTGATAGTTAAATAAAATCTTTCAACCAATATTGCTACTAGATCATACATATAGTGCAAAAGAAGAAGAAAAAGTCAAGGAATTTTTGGTCGATAAACGATAATTGATCGCTGATTGTATATTTGTATTTTAATTGGATTATTATTATAACATTTTGTAAATTTAATATTATTGACCTTGTATACATTTTAATGACATTCTCTTTATCTTTTTTTGTTCTCTACTAAAAATCTGTATAAACATTATTAACTTGTGAATTTGGTGTATATTTTTTTAATTTTTTAATTTACTACTAAACCCGCATTTGGCCTCGATCTCGCCTGATGGTAAGCGACGATGGAGCCTGCGGGTTCAGTAAATGCCTATTCACTCTGGCCTTGAAGATCCCAAGGTTGTAGGTTTCGGGAAACACAGACGCCGGCAGGCTGTTCCATTCCTTAGCCGTTCGCATAATGAACGAAGAAGCAAATCGCATCGTAGTGTGACATGTTTATGCAACTATATCTGCAATTCTTACCTAAACTTTTACACATTAAATCTTACCTTATCTCGTCTTAAAGGCGGTAGGCGGTACTTAGCACTTTTTCATGATGAGAAATTAAAAAAAATCGCACGTACCTTTTGCATTATATGATCTAGTAGGAATATCAGTTGAAAGACTTGTGAATATCTTCATCAGTGAGGAAATAATCGCCTGGGTACTTACTCGTAGCTGCTCCATCATGTTTGTTAGGGGTTAACTACGCCATGTCTAAACACGTTTCGCCGAATAACACTTCAACTATAACGACTCATGGAACGCTTACTTGTACTAGACTTCAATTTATACAATGTTTGATACAACGAAGTACGTCGGTTCAGGACTAAGTTTCAACAAACAGAGCGTCGGTGGCACAGTGGCTAGTGCACCGGACTCCCATGCGATCCGGGTTCGAAACCGTGCAGTGCCATGTACCAATGAGTTTTTCGTATTTTTCGAAGACTTATGTACATTTACCGACTGCTTTAACGGTGAAGGAAAACATCGTGAGGAAACCTGCACACTGAGATGACCAGTGTGTATAATGGGGTTGGCACAAAAGATCCTCAAGAGTCGAAGTGCCGCTGGATTATTCCCGGCCCCCTATCATAAGATAAGATAAGTTTTAACTAAACACTATAGCTCCAATGTACGTTTCGTCTGAGTACAGTTGGTCGATGCACTATAAGTCCAAGTATATTTTCATAAAACATTTCAACTAAATACTTTTAAACAATGTTTAGCACTTGAAACCATGTGTGTAAATCACTATTACATTAATGTAAGGCACAAGAAACAATATGTGTTTAATCGATCAAATAAATGAAATTAAGGTGGGTATTTAGAAAAAAGGGTTTACTAATCGATGCAGCAGAACGTCAGTTTGCGTTTGTGTTTCTTATTATTTGGTTCAGCAGTTAATCATGTCAGACTAAACAGTTCCAGAAACAGCGCCGAATCGGTTTTCCGAACCGGTTTCCGGGTGTATGTTGTCGCCGTAAACTTGGAAGTCTTTAGATGAAACTGAAAGGTCGGTAAGAAGAACCTTGATCAAATGGTATGTGGATAAATTGTCATTCAGCAAAATAATTTTTTTCATGAAATAAATTGAAATGAACCACCGGTGTTCGATGAGTCGTCCGCCATAGTTGAAGTGTTATTCGGCGAAACGTGTTTTAAAGTAAGTAAAATACACTTTAGTGCACAAATAGAAAACAACAGATAACAACAAATAGAGAACAGACAGATCACAAAGCACTAACATTTTCATTACAGCAAAAAAAACGATAAAGCATCTCCAAGACAACAAAGAAAACTTCAGTATATTACACAACTTTCTACAAATATTCAGCAAATCTGTGCAAAAGACAATATCGTTGCAGATACTCTATGTATATTTGGCAAAAGGGGGGAAAGTCAGCAAATGCTGACATAATCGGGTACTAAGTATCCTCCTCCTCGCGTCGTAATCCTCAATGCTGAGGGTCGTGACCACCTTTAGGTATCACCTTCTGGCGGATGATCTTCCTTCATTTATTTCTGTCCCCGGCGGTGTGGATGGCATCGTGAATTGTAGAGTCAAGGGTGGTGCGGATTTGGTCGGACCAGCGCATCGGACTACGTCCTCGAGGCCTCTTCCCATCCATTTTTCCGGTCACAATAAGTTTTTCGAGGTTGTCACTGTCTTTCCTGGCAATGCGACCGAAATATTCGAGAATTCTACGAAGGCACTCGGAGGACAGTCGTGAGGTGATTTTGAGATCAAGTAGAATGGATACTAATGGTAACCATTTTCATATCCTCACACTACACTGTCGCTAATCTCTTTAATGTCCAATTAACTTCAAAGGTTGCCTGGAAGAGATCGCTTTAAGCGATAAGGCCGCTTATCGTGTTATTATTCCTGTAGTTTTTACTTTTCCTGATTTTGTGTACAATAAAGTGTCTATCTATCTATCTAATGGGTACTAAGTATGCAGCGCTGTATTCATTTCCCCTCCTATCCTAAGATGTTAGTGGGAACGATAGTGTAGTGGGTGAAAAAATTAAAATCAAAAAGATTAAATACTTATGTGACGAATTTAGGTAAGAAATTGCCAAAAAAAAATTGCACTAATGACCTGTGATACATATTTTGACATGGCGTAGTGAATCCGTTTGTTAGTAGTAAAATGCAATGGATCTATATTTCTAAGTGTTCGATCATTAGATCTAACGCTTAGGTATCTCATACCTGCTATAAACATAGTAGTACTATACGAATGATAAATTACAATGTTGTTATATCAGAACGGTAAAACCCATTGTAAAAATATAGGTAGGTAAGTATACATTATCTGTCATGCATAATATATTTTTATTATTATTTCCATCAAAACGTTAAAATATGAGGAAAAATATACAGTAAGTTTTTTGTGAGGTTGTACTTATGAGGTTGTCAAGGAAATCCCAACTGGTGTGAAAGTACCCAAGGTGAACAACCTTCGAAAAAGAACACTGTTTGATTTCTAATTATTTTCCGGTGAATCGCCTGTATTTCAACAAAACACTTTAAGATAAGATAAGATAAGATAAGATAAGATAAGATAAGATAAGATAAGATTATAAGAAATTTTACACAATAAATCTTATCTTATATTATTCACCGCTAAACGGAGTCCCTTCCACCTGACTCCGACTTTCCGGGATGTATCCGTACCGATTACCGACCACCTTAGCCTTTTGGGGTTAAGTTAAGATTGGAAGTCAGATCCTGACTTCCAATCTTAACTTTGGGCGCTCCATTGAGTCAAAAGCTAAAACCGCACCCACAAAATTGGGCATCCTGAGTAAGGTTAGGCGGTACTTCACGCCGGGACAGCTCTTAAACCTTTACCAAGCTCAAGTCCGGTCGTGCATGGAGTACTGCTGCCACCTGTGGGATGGCTCAGCTAAGTACCAACTGGCTGCTCTTGACTCAGTGGAGAAACGCGCTACGCGCCTTATAGGTGACGAATCGCTGGTGGAAGCTAGACTGCAAAGTCTGGAACATCGGCGCAAGGTTGCCTGTCTATCGGTATTTTATAGGATACATTTCGGAGAGTGCGCATCGGAATTGCACGACCTAATTCCAGCATCTCCATTCCGCCTTCGGACTACCAGGCGCGGGGAGGGGTTCCATTCTTATGTTGTTGATATCCCATCTGCTCGTACGAAGCGATTTGCTTCTTCGTTCATTATGCGAACGGCTAAGGAATGGAACAGCCTGCCGGCGTCTGTATTTCCCGAAACCTATAACCTTGGGATCTTCAAGGCCAGAGTGAATAGGCATTTACTGGACCCGCATGCTCCGTCGTCGACCTCATCGTCGCTTACCATCAGGCGAGATCGAGGTCAAATGCGGGTTTAGAAGTAAATAAAAAAATAAAAATATCATCAACAAAACACTTTCAGCACTGGACGCCATGTTTGTTGTTATGATATTTTTAATTAATGTAACTGACATTTAATTTACGACGATATTGTTAACTTAATTAATCAAATTTACCTTATTTTTTTAATAAAAATAATGTCTAAATTAATTTGTAAGTATTCACAAATGAATACTAGAGGAATTAAGTGCTGCATGTATTAAGTGCTGCATGTATTAAGTGCTGCATGTATTAAGTGCTGCATGTATTAAGTGCTGCATGTATTAAGTGCTGCATGTATTAAGTGCTGCATGTATTAAGTGCTGCATGTATTAAGTGCTGCATGTATTAAGTGCTGCATGTATTAAGTGCTGCATGTATTAAGTGCTGCATGTATTAAGTGCTGCCTGTATTAAGTGCTGCATGTATTAAGTGCTGCATGTATTAAGTGCTGCATGTATTAAGTGCTGCATGTATTAAGTGCTGCATGTATCTAATATGATGAGAAATAAACGCATCTTTTTATTTGTTTATTGTACTTACGTATGACATCTTTTTAATTACATTATCTAAAGAGATTATTATCAGAATAATGAATATTGGTATTACCTATTAAGCAAAGTAGCTATCGACAAAATAAGTTTATTTGTGCGTTATACTGTATTGATACTGTAAGTAGTGATACTGTATTATAATTTAAGAACTCTCTATGTACCTACTTTCAACAAATAAACTGTTTGATTTGCGGTAACATTACAATGGATTCATAGTCCATACACCAGTAGGAACTTAAGCATAGGTTATATTAAATCACTACCAATTTCCGTTCGTGTTACAAACAGTTTTATGTCTGTTTATGACCAATTGTTTCCTAAAATGTACAAAAACTCATCTACTTATAAAAAAACATCATAGCATTATTCACAACAAAACTGATACTTTCCGTATCCGTGTTCCGGGATCTGTACCCCGAAAAACGGAGTCCAATTGCTATCGCTTCGTCTGTCTGTCCGGCCGTCTGTCACACGCTTCTAGTTCGTAAACGAGGCAAGATATATAAGTACCTACTTCAAAATTTCGCAATCACGTACTTACTTATTCTCTTGACACAAAAACAAATAACGACTTTAAATATAATCCCCTCTATAAGTAATATAAGATGGAGTCTCATACAAGCATCTCTTCTAAGTCGTGTTCCTCATTGCTGAGGGTCGTGATCATTGTAAGGAATTAATCACATAGAACCACTCTCCTGGTAGATTTAATGGGTTTGCCATTGCCTTCTCCATTTCACACACTGGTTATTTCAGTGTGCAGGTTTTCTCGCGAAGTTTTCCTTCACCGTCAGAGCAGTCGGTAAATTTACGTAAGTCTTTCGAAAATCCGAAAAACTCAATGGTACATGGCATTGCCTGGTTTCGAACTCGGAACTCCCGCTTGGGAGTCCGACAAGTAACTCATACAAGTAAAGGAGGTAAATAAAAAATATGTTTTTGTTTTGTTATAGATGGTGATATTAAAGGATTTGAGGATCAATCGACAGAATCAAGGGTACACATACATACATTCATACTATTCTATCAGTGACATAGAAAGATGGTGCTCATTACCGCTGGGTCAGACAGCAAAAACGTTACAAACAAAAGTAAGTAAACTTCAGTTGATGATAAAGTAGAGTCAGCTAGTCAGTAGAGAAAAGTACATGGGAAACATGTATGCAGCGCCGTCTTAAACTAGGCTGGGGCCCTTGGGCACACAAGAATTTGAGGCCCTTTTTGAAAGTAAAGAAAGCGAATTGGAAAGTAAAAAAAGAAAAACACTTACATTTTTTACTAAGTACCTATGAACCCATTTATAGGTAATCAAATACAGCATAGGTTTTTTGGTTACAATTACATTAGCGGTTTCTTTCGCGATTTCTGTTGAGCAAAATCTTCTATTATATCCTTGAAGTCAATTTTTTGAAGGATATCACTTTCTATGCACATAATTGACAAATTACTCACTCGTAAAATAGGTATTGCGTTCGGAAATATTATTAATTAGTACAGTAGGAAAAGTCGCAGTCATCGATAATATAATGGCGTAGTATATGATATGCCTTGTAAATCTAACCTTCTGATAAGATTCCTGATTTGTGAAAAAAGTGTAATGTGCCCGACAAAAATGTTTTGAGAATAAATGTGTGAGAGAAATTGTGGATCCTTCGGGGCCCCCCGAGAATGGGGGCCCTGGGCACGGGCCCCGTGTGCCCTTATGGTGAAGACGGTATTGCATGTATGCACTGAAAACTACTTGTTCGTTTTAACCTTCCTCTTAAGAGGGCTACGGCGGAAGCGAGCGAAGCGAATTCAAAATTTTGCTCGGATCCGACATAGGTTTGGTTACAGGACTAGGGCAGCAGCGAGCGAAGCGAGCTCGAAATTTCAGCGCGGATCTGATGATGATGATATGTTAGGTTAGAGGGCGTTTTTTTGTTTGTTTTGAACATGACAAGATCGCTGTATTTTCCACGCCCACTTGTGGCGGGCCTGTCCAACCGATTAAAGTAATTTTGTAGACCCACAATTTTTTGTGTTCTTAAAACCTACTAAACCATAAATATGTTTTTTATTCAATATGAAGATTAGACATATCTCAATACCCTTCAATATCAGTCTCTGACGACGTCCTTGACCAGCCTTACTGTTTTCAGGGAAGAAATGGCTGCTAGTGTGTTTCGCTTCAGCGGTGCTATCCCTGATTCCGGGAATCGTCTCGTTCTTCGTGGACCCAGTGCAGTTCATCACCGAAATGGTAACATAATATGAGTAACCTTGCCGGTGCATGAAGTTCTCGCAGATCCTTCTCCAATTCTTCGCGCCAGCGGTAACTGGGACGTCCGACCGGCCTTCGTCCGTTCGGACCTCGTTTTAATTCACGATCCTCTCCATATCTTAGCGACGTGTCCGGCCGTCGGAGTCGAGCTGCCTTTTCATATTTTACTCCCTCGCCTTTTCCATTCATCACATCATGTTAATTTAAATGGACTGTCGTATTTTAAATTGTCTTTTGGACGACATGAATTGTACCAATATGTTGCGTTTATTTACAGAACATGCGCCTAACACAGGGGTCTAAAGTTCTGGAGTTTCTGCAGAGAGAGATAGACGGCATGCACATGTCTGTGTTCCTGTTCAACATCACCAATGCGCAGGAGTTCATGTCCGGACAGGACCACACGCTGAAGGTGCAGGAGGTCGGCCCTATCACCTACAAGTGAGTGTTTCGTTGGAATGCTGCGGGCGGGGCAAGCGGAGCGTACGGGCGGGCAAACCTGTCCCACGCCTATCGGTCCTTACCTTACCCCCTTCCCTTCACTGTGGCTGTCCCCGCATCATAATGCACCCAGTCCCCTCACCCCTCAAACAGGTATTTGGAATGTATGCGTATTTACTTTTTTTGACCCTAAGTTTTTCCTCGTCTCGGTCATTCGTTGTGAATCATTTTCAAATCTATACTTCGTTTTTTTAGCATTGGAAAAAACGTAAACAAAGAAGCAGTAATCGCTAACCTGAGGTGATGTTTATGCAAAACTCAAAATGATGGTCATATCCGAGTTAGCGATTAATTTTGAAATCATTCAACGTGTTAAATATTTGACAGGTGACACGACATTCTTAATTTTGAATGAATGAATGAATGAATACTCTTTATTGCACAAAATTATTATTTTATTATTATTTTTATTATTATTATTTTGCCGTATTATACTATTAAAACGTCGTTTTACGTTTAGGACCCCTGCTTCTTTTGGTCTTTTATAGTGTAAGTTTTTGAAGACGATTGCTGATTTTATTATCATTAGATCATAACGTCTCAATATAGGAATATAATTTTTAACGACCTTAATCGAAATTTTTGCACATCATATTTATAACGTGCTTGATAAAATACCTAAAAAGTACTTCTGTCTAATGCAAAAAAAAATTAAGTATAGTATTGAAATTACTGTAGTCTGCTCCAGTTTGCCTTTTTACAATACATTATCTCTGTAAACATTAATCAAATATATTTTTTGAATACTCAACGGCTAATGTAACGAGTTTGATTTGATTAATGCACGAATGTGCGGAAAATGACCACCTCTAAAAGATTGTACCGTATTTTACGAACTGGTTTCCTTATGTGACTGCAGGTTTTTTTAGATTTACAGTGTGGTATTGTTTGGCTTATCTTGTTAAGTAAATATTATGCTTGGAATTTTTTTACGATTATTAAAATGACAATTGATGGCTTTGTCTAAAAGTTCCGTTCAGACATCTGTCGAATTTTTCCTTATAAAATGGCTGCTGGGTTTTCCATTCTTTTAATCTCACAGTCCGTGTTGTGGACATTAGGTCTCATCCAACAAGCAACAAAACTCTACCGTCCGTTCTCTAAGAATGAACCGCTTCTTTCAATCTTGACCATCAATTTCCTTTCCATCATTGTCCTTCTTTTTCCTAAATATAGCTCAACACTAAATAAAGAACTTACTTTTTCCTGGTCATCATCAGCTCCTCAAGAATTAAGATGTCGGAAAAGCATCATAATTTCCTAAACATTTGAGCACGAACCACCCACGTCGAATATACCTAGTCCAAGATATTGGAAACCACTACATCTAGTACTTTTAATTATTTTTTTCAATTTTCAATTAATTGAAAATTGAAAAAAATAATTAAAAGTAAGGTGATGAACACCTGCACTAACAAAAACGTCTAAGTCTAAGGTGATGAACACCTGCACTAACAAAAACCGCATCTAGGTAAATCGGATCATTGGTTAATGAGATACGAGTATATGAAGCTACATACAAACTTATAAAACACGTCTTTTGTGGTCAGGTGTTAATAAAAGCACGTCATTTACAGAGAGATGCGCCGGAACGAAGACATGGAGTTAGACACCGAGGCCGGGGAGCTCCGGTATAAGCCAAAAGTGACGCCCCATTTTGTGCCCGAGGAGTCCATCGGCCGTCCTGAGGACATCTCCGTCACCATGCCCAATATGGCATATCTGGTATGAATTATTTATAGATTAGCGCCTGGAACTCGATTATGCTTTCTGAGCTACGACATTTTTATATAAATAAATAAATAATCATTAAACAATAAACAGTTGTTCCATGTAGACACACAAAAGGACTTATGGAAGCGTTCTTGCAACTCAAGTTTAGACTCAAAATATAAAGGAGATACATTGGCTCTCTCTCTGCGTCTTCTATCGCGTTTATAATGGGGAGTGCTCTTCAGAACTATTTGACTTGGTGCCTTCGTCTACTTTCTTGAATCGCACAATACGTCGGCGGTTCAATTTCCACCCGCACTTTCTAAAGCCTTGGACGTTTGGGCGTCTACCACGACCCATTTTACACGAACGTTTCTGCCACGCACCTGTAAAATATGGAACTCTCTTCCACCCGACTTTCCACAGCGCTACGACATGGGATGCTTCAAAACGAACGTTAAAAAAGTCCTCTACCTTCACGGCCGGCAACACCCCTGGTATTGCACGTGTCTCTAGGCGACAGTGACTACTTACCATCAGGTGGCCCGTCTGCCTGTTTGTCGTAGCTAATTTATAAAAATTAAAAAAACTCAAAATATACTTTCAGACTGCTGTGACTTCTAACCCCATATAGTTAAATAGCAGAGATATCAGAGAGATAATTCCCTAGAACTAAATCAACAATCAACATAGAGAAATATAATTAGAATTTCAAACGAGATTCTTACCACGATTAGTAATTCTTTCTAATTCCCGATATTATGTATTACAATCTCTCCATGGACATGGTCAAGGGTATAAATACTAATTCTACAGTCAATAATCACGAAAGTTTCAACTATACTACGAATAATTAACCTCTCATTTTCAGGGCGTAGCGTCAGCCGTGGGTGGGTTACCTCCCTTCGCGAGGATGCCGTTCAACCTGCTGGCCAAGCAGCTGCGCTCGAAACCGATGCTGACTCTCGACGCATACCAGTATCTGTGGGGCTACCGCGAACCCCTGGTCACCATCGCCAACACTGTCGTCCCCGGTCTGGTCCCCTTTCCCAAAATGGGGCTTTTGGATAGGGTAATTATTAATTCATGGCGCATATATAGACGTTTGGAGAAACAAACGTTATTGAAGTAGGAAGATCTTTTCCTCAAACTGATAGACTATAATTTCTACATAATACATAGGTAGAATATGAATGATAAATAGATTAACATACCATAGATGGAGTCGCTATAAGTGGCCCAACAAAATACCAGCCTTGGAGGCATTCTTTCCTGCAGAAATAAACTGAACTGAGGCCCAGAACTTACGCTGCATCAGGCTAACAGAGATGAGATACGACTATAAGAAGACGATAGAGTACTTAATTAGGAGTATAACTATATTAGGATGGCACAAATTGTTAGAGATGTCAAAGACAGCGAACTAGAGAATATAATTGTATGATTAGCTGGTCCTACTCATAATATAATTGTATGATTAGCTGGTCCTACTCATAATATAATTGTATGATTAGCTGGTCCTACTCATAATATAATTGTACGATTAGCTGGTCCTACTCATAATATACCTAATTATTTCACAGTTCTACGACAAGAACATTAAGAATGAACTAGTACTGGGAGCTACTGACAAGGATAAGTTCATGATCAAATCACGGAACGGGCACAAGAAGCTTCCTATGGACCCTGGCGTGAATCCTGATGAATGGTAAATATTTCTTCTACTCGCTAGAAGCACGAAAACAATAAGATTATTTTATTGAGTAACCTCCTCATAATACTATGATTATGACATTACAGTGCCAAATGCGACTCATTTGAAAATACCTATGAGGGCATTATATACCCTCTACCGGTCCTCCCAGAAAGCAAGATCAGGATCTTCAGAACGGGCATATGCAAGATACTTGACATGAACTTCCAAGAGAGTAGGAAGCTGGACAATGGTGCCACGGGACTGATCTTCAATGTTAGCGATAGCTTCTTCTCCATGGATAAGAATATGACTAATGATGGGCTGTTGGATCTTTCGGAATGCTTCTTTGGTAAGGAAATTGTTGCCAATTCCTCTCGTTAATTCTTGTCATCGTTTTCCTTGTTACTAAAGTCTAGATCTAGATAAAATATTATTCAGTGTACTGCCGATACTCCTCCCTATTGTCCAATGTGTTAATAAGTAAATAGATAGAACGATTGTAAATTGGTGTGCGCTCATGCAGGCATCCAAACGGCGACTTTGATTACGGAGTAGCAGCTAAATCTAAAGCTAAACCTAGTCACGCTAACTCATATACATACCAGATTGGGTATGAGTGAGCGGGACATTTCATTTAGCCATCATTACTAAGGCCTGGTCAAGTGCCCAGTCGAGTGCGTTAGTCAAGTGGCAAGGACAGTGGCGAGTGCCTGGCCAGTAACAAAAAGTTAAACAAAATTTGGATCCACTGGCAAAGCAGTTTACAAGCCAACTTGACTCGCCACTGTCCCACCGGTTTACACCACTGTCCTTGCCACTTGGCTGGGCTGGTGTAAACCTAAAGGCGGCCTTGTAATCGATGTGAATTTTCGCCCAAAATCCAATTTATATTAATTTCTGGTTTCAGGTCTACCAGTGTCTCTCAGCAAAGTCAACTTCTTGGACATGGATCCGAAGATCTACGAGCGCATCGAAGGATTGAAGCCCAACCCGAACCATACCACTTATTTTGTTATTGAACCCGTGAGTAAACTTTTCTGGATATTTGTTTAATAATAAACATTTTGTAGAAAAAAAGGTGGGAAAAGTTTTTTGCTATTTCTGAGTTTTCTAGTACTCTAACCTCAGTTGATCCCGTAGAGTCTTTTAGTCCTTATGAGAAACAGGATTGATTGCCACCATAAAAAGAAAATGTGAGAACTGCCCATTTTCTCGCTGACTATAGGTACATACCATTTTTTCAAAATCTATGAATGCAGTTGTAGATAACTTTAAAAGTTAGGGAAGTCCTCGTTTTCGTTCGTTTTGTTACCACTTAATCTCGAAAGACTGCCGACTGACTACCGAAGACCGGCGGAGATGTCTGGTAAACGGTTTCGTGATGGTTTCCGTACGAGCTCAGCAAAAATACCACACAACTCCGCAGGCGATCGGAACATTTTGAACAAATCTATCGTTCCCTTTGGTGTCAGATTAATGAGAGAGCAGCGGAATTATGGCAATACCTCTCAAAAACTTCCGGAGATAACCGCAAATGTGTGGTAAATGGTTGTGTGATGGTTTCCGTATGCGAGACGATAGAGACGAAGCGACAAGAAAGGCAAAGCCTTGTATATCCAGTATGTCTCAGACCTCGTTTTTCGGGAGAGGTTTTCGTTACATAATTGTCAAAAAAATCCTACGGGATAAGCTTAGAAAAAGTTTTGAGTTTACGCCTTAAAATTAGGCACATTAGTTTTCTAAAAATAATCTTAAATGACATTAACGGTCGTTCCGTGGACTCCATCACTTACATCTTTGTTGTCATATCAATATGAAAATGAAATTTATACATTTAAATTTTGCCTAATTGTAAAAATAAAGGGGTCCATGTCTCAGGATAATGGCTGACGACGGGTAATAACTGAATTTCATATTTTCCAGCTGATGGGTATGGAAATAGACACGTTCGTGGCCATGCAGCTGAACCTGGTGATCAAGAACGTCTCGTCCAGCCCTGAAGCCAGCCGGTTCTCCAACATGGTCATACCCATTTGCTACGTGGTGATTGTGAGTACAGCGTTTATTACAGTCGCCTTCTTCTTAGTTAGTGATCAACCTATTGTCAGGGTTTTTCAGGATGACTTTCTAACTATCTCTGTGTAAAATTCACGTCGATTCCTTGCTCCTTTTTTTTCTTCTCTTTATTGACTACTAAACCCGCATTTGACCTCGATCTCGCCTGATGGTAAGCGACGATGAGGTCGACGATGGAGCATGCGGGTCCAGTAAATGCCTATTCACTCTGGCCTTAAAGATCCCAAGGTTGTAGGTTTCGGGAAATACAGACGCCGGCAGGCTGTTCCATTCCTTAGCCGTTCGCATAATGAACGAAGAAGCAAACGAACGGATGGGATATCAAAACTCTTCTTCTGAGGCGAAAGAAGGATAAACATACCTACTTTCTGATAGGTAGAGATAAGTAGGGTCAGGATTAGGATTACGTTGTATTAGTAGATTCGGATCTCTAAGACTTGACCGGTAAATTTTATTTAAAAACATATCTTTGAAGTTTATGTCTTTTGTTACAGAAACAAGCAAAGCTGACCGAAGAAGGTTTACACGTTATAAATATGCTATACAACGACGGTCCAATTTACGTGCTGATCGTCCAGGTCATGTCATTTATAGGAGCTTTTGTCGCGTTAGCGTGCGCTGCGCGACTCTTATACAGGTTGAACTGGGACCGAGACCAGGGGATCTCTTTTGCGATATTGACAACGGCATTGAAAGAACCAGTTACTAACAGTTTAAGCGTTGAAGAGCCATTAATAGATAATTTTAGAACAAGATAATGTAAGTTACACACTACAGTTGTACAGTAGGGTTTTAATTTTACTTTGAATTGTAAATTATAAAGTTAGCCTTCAACCAACATTACATGAACTGGAATTCATACTGATACAAAACAAGATACATATGGCACTGATAACAGAAACTTGGTTGTCTGTTGCAAATTCTATTAGGTTAAATAATTACAAGTACAAGTACCAACTGCAACACAATAGAAGACCTCACTCAGCTCCTAATGGAGTGTGACCTGGTGAAAGTTGAGAGGAAGAATCTTGTCCTCAATAGGCTCCAAAATGGGAGGCACAATATTATTTTGTGTCAGCCCTTATCTGATAATATGAAACACTTACTGTTGTTAGCTAAGTTGGCTCTCAGAGTGAGGGCTGACTCTAATAATACTTGAGCTTCCCTTCCCTTTTCATAGTTACCCTAACGAGCCTGACATGGTCACCTTGTCGTGTACCAAAGCCTCTAGAAATATTTTTTTAAAAGTCAGGGAAGGCGGTCTTAATTACGTAGTAAGCGTGCTTCTAGTGAGATTGTGTTTCAGTCTTAGATGATAAAAAAACTGACAATAGATACGCCTATATGTTGATTTACCGTCGGTTGTGAACGTCCTTAAAAGTTTTCATTAAAATATATGGTATCCCTTTCTACACCATAGCTCTAGGATAGAGATGATACGAGACTTAATGAAGTTTTAGTTTACAATAAGGACATTTCTTGCAACTCACGGTTTAAGTCCAGGGGCTTAGGTAGGTACCAAATTTATGCATTTACTATAAGCATATACCTAGTAAAAAATATATCCGTAGGGTTACATGAAGAAAAAAATATTTTGAATTTTTATGGACAGTAATAATTTATCGAAATTGGATTGGGTTTTTGCCGTTGTCTGACTGCAGAAGTGCAGACAAATCTGCTGGTAGCTATTTTATTCTGTTAAAATCTTATTCTTATAGCAATTTTTTACAATTTGCTCTGTGTTAAGTACTTATTTATTTTCTGAAATCAGGTATCACTATACGGATTTTCATGATTGAATAGAAGTTATTAAAATACTGTGGTGGATCCTTCCTTACTAGTGTTTTAGAATTAGGTAGGTGATATTAATATTTGGAATCGTAAGATAAGTTTCAAAAGACTGTTAATAAATATGTATAAGTGGATTCAAGATCCACTTCTGATTATCTAGTAGGTATTTTCTATGTCAATCTTAATTTTTTTTTAAAGATTTATCTAGGTCAGTATTACTCGTAAGGTAGCGTAATATATAATATGGATTTGCCATTAAAAATGCAATTGTTAAATATTGTGAAATCCAATATTTTTTGGCAGAAAATTATAATGAGTCATGCATGAGATTTGGAATTTTTAAAATCCTGTATGTTTATTTGTATGTAATTCTGCACGAGTTTTATTATGCGATGGCGAACTAGTTTTAAATAACTGCTAAGGATAAAACTGGTGCTGGTGAAAATGATAATTAATATTTATTATATTTAAAGAAAACGTGATAAAAGTTGTGTGACGTGATTATTTTTTCATTGATAAAAGATATTTAATAATGATTTTTCTTTCATTAATTATCACTTTGAAAGAAATAGTAAGTATCCTTTCATCGCCATAAACAGTAACTGTTATAAATATCTGCCATTAATAGTAAATGTTGATCGACCGCTGCATAGTTTTTTTGGATCAACTTCCAAAAAAACTATGTAAATAGGTCGGGTCGATCAACATTATGAAATGGGTCGAGCTTAGTTGGTGGAAGAGACAGAAGTCGGGTAAATATGGAGGAAAGCGGGGGTAAAATCGGGGAAAGTGGGGAAAACTTGGTGGTATAAACCTCCTGTCGCCCGGAACTTTTCCCTGATAAGAAGACATCCGCTAGATAAGTCCGCCTTTGTACTAGATCATTTAATGTTTTGAATGCCCTACTATGAGATTTGCAGCATGCGATTTAGTCTGCGATTTAGATAGCTACTTATTACACTTGGCGGAACGGGGGCTGATTGGGCGGCCGAATGGGTGGCTGAATGAAATGGGTTGCCAATGACCCCACCTATCTTAAAAAACTGATTGTGAGTCAGTAGAGCCCACCAAATAATAATAATAATGTGGGGTGATTTCTTATTGGGTTTAGATCTTAATGATGATAATATCTTAAAATGATTTAGTCCTACACGTAGGCCCATGCAACTCGAGGCTAGGAAAACGTGAGATTAGCCTCTAAAACTGTATTGTACCGCCATCTAGTGGAATTTACGTGCAACTGATTTGAGACTACTTGACCGTACTGCGTCACAAACAGTGCTACAAACAGCGCCACCTAGCAGAAGTTACTCAATAATACTGTTAACTTACACAGATCCCATAAATCTCATAATGAGTAGCAACTAAGTGATATTAAACAGAATAGACAGTATTAATATTTGTAATGCAATTCATGTAATGTAATGTAATTTTATTATGGTTAATTTAAATCCAATGTAAATAATAATGATTTGTAATGATTTGATATGTGACGTATAATTGAATATTATAAATAAAGATCTGAAACTGAAACTGCAAAAGTGAGTGTCATAGATTTTGTGATAATATCAGCGTCTGAGGACGGGAATGTCCTGCAAGTGCAAGCAGGGGTCTGATTCTACTAAAACAACGTAATCACAAGATTGCAGCGACTTGACGCTTTTATACTCGATAGAAAGTTTAGAAGGAGCACACAATAAAACTTGGTTTAGCTAGCTTGTTATACTTTTAGGCGAAGATTATATGATATCTTCAAAAATGACGTTTCGTTTTCTTTTCTGTTCACGGAGTGTGCTCGTGGCACCATCTACGCAACGCTTAGCGATTTATATCCTACTGCCTAATGTTTATAGAAGTTCCAAACAACGTGAACTTTAGTGACGTCACTACAAGCTGACCCAACCACACACATATATAATCTGTACACTGACCTATAATATCTAATACAATAGATATTACAGGTCAGTGACTTCAGTGAGTCTATAGTTCAGACAGCTGTACGGACCAAAAAGGCTTTCTCGTAATGTCACTGGCTGGTTATTCCTAAACAGATATTAGGTAGCAGCACGAATCTGATGTGACGTCATTAGAGCCCCAACTCAGCGGCCACGTGGTTTCGCACTTGGTTGGGTTTATGAATTCATAAACCCAACGAAGTGCGAAACCACGTGGCCGCTGAGTTTTCGTATTTGTCAGGAACGATGGCATATTATCGAAAAATAATGAAATTACTTTCTTAAAGTTGCTTCTTCTTCGACGTGTCATACTCAGATATTCAAATGTTGCACTTAGTACAGGCCCCTAACCTGGCTTATCAGGAATATTAATTATAAAGGTAAACAAGTTTGTGCATTATCCAAGAAAAGTGGGTAAATATTATTAAATTGTTATTATTTCCACGGGGTAGTGATGCCCTCACGTTATTTTGTAATAATAAAGAAACTGAAAACAATAGTAGATTGTCTAACTAGGGAGGGATACACCACATTGGCGAACGAGGCTAGTTCAGACAGGATAGGCGAGTGCAAGTTAGACCCGACATTTTTTGTTACATCTGAAAAAAAAAAAACTACAGCACGATAACTGCATACATTTTTTTATCCGGTAGTAAATTCCTTACAGCGCCTAGTGCTTCTTCTTCTAAGAAAGTGCAAGTACGGTATTTTTTTAAGCAAACAATTCGTTAGTTCATGACTATTTAAAAATGAAAATATGGGAATTAAACATAATCTACTAGAAAGTCTGTACACTTTGCTTTGTCCTAAACCACTTTCAGAACAGAAGAGCGTCTGTGGCTTAGTGGCTAGGACGCCGGGGTCCCATTCGGGAGGTCCGGTTTCAAAACCATGCAATGCTGAATGCCATGTACCAACGAGTTATTCGGATTTTTTCGAAGACTTACGTACATTTACCGACTGCTGTAACGGTGAAGGAAAACATTGCGAGGAAACCTGCATGTCTGAGGAACAGGAAAGTTTCCGAAGGTATGTGAAATCCACCGCACAGCACTGGGCCCGCTCGGTGGATCATGGCCCGTACCCCCGTGTGCAAGGGAGGCCTGTATCCCAAAAGTGGGG
The DNA here is from genome assembly GCA_947369225.1 of Hofmannophila pseudospretella. NCBI lineage: Eukaryota > Metazoa > Arthropoda > Insecta > Lepidoptera > Oecophoridae > Hofmannophila > Hofmannophila pseudospretella. The sequence continues at coordinate 488,523 of OX376321.1, read as the reverse complement.
ACATTAATTGGCTGATGTTGAAACCACTTTCAACTGCACAAACCGGTTATTAATAACAACAACAGGTAATTATAATGTCTTATCTCCTTCACTCATTGAAACGTCTGTTTTATTTGCAGCATTATGGAAGTGCACCTGATAATAAAGTTCAGTAAACTATCTCACAATCTCGGCGTATGTCATTCCCGAGAGGGTCGTGCGCTCCTGGCATACATTCATACTCATACCATTTATTGCTTTTCATGTGTTACAATTGGTCTTAAAAAATATATATTATATGATCATACATGAAACCCTTAGTAGGGCACCGCAATATAAAATAAGAGATTATAATGTTTTATAATAGTAATAAATGCTAACGAGATAAATTAAATTAAATGTCATTATAAGTTATACATAATTGATTTTATAGTTAAGTATTGGTTTTATCATCAAAAAACTCCTGCAGTGAATAGAAACATTTGTTCAGAAGATACAACTTTAATCTATTATTGAATATCGAGTCTTTTAATTCAATGTCGATGATTTGTGAAATTTTGTTATATATTTTTTTAGACATAACGAACGGTCCAGAACTGTGTTGACTTAATTTTTATTTTGGCAGAGCAAGCCTTTTCTGGTATCGAGTGTTAAATGGCGTACTGTGTAGGTCCTCTGCTTTTTTATACAAGTGTGTATGTTTCCTGACAAATTTACAAATCTCCAAAATGTATATTGATGTTGAGGTTAAGATCTTTTGTTCAATAGAGTGCATTCTGCAGCTTTCCATTTGATCTATGTTTACGATAATCCTTACACATCTTTTCTGTAATTTAAAAAGATCTCCAACTTCGTCATACACCATGCATAGAAAAAATAAAAACTCTACGATGTGTGACCGTGTCTCAATACGAGTAAAAAGGCTATACCTTCCGAAATGTACCTTGGACATATATAAGAAAAATGTATGCTGTATGGCAATATACATTTATAATAAGCTACCCTCTGAATTGAAAGCCATGCCGTTAAATGAATTTAACAGGAAAATGTATATTTGGTTGATGAATAATTGCTTCTACAGTGTTAAGGAATTTCTTGAACACAAAGTTAGTAATTAATAATATTTGACATTTATTATACGAACAAGGTTAGATATACAATAAAACAGTCTATGGCGGATATAGTCCTTAATAAATTGTCTACAAAATGTTCATACATTGTTTTTTAATGCTATGAGTAGTTTAAAAGTTAGTGTATTTGTTATGGCACCGAAGTTATATAATAAGGTACCCAAATCCATACGAGAGTCTAACTGTTTTACTGTTCTTCTACTGTTTTCATTTAAGCGCGGGCTGAACAAACTGCTAGTTGACATGACATATTATTCAGTAAATGATTTTATAAGTGACAAAGATATTTAATCAGTGTTTGCCCCATTTTTTATTAACCTTACGTCCGATCTATGTGTGTGTCCATAATCAGTGTTTATTACTATTAATACTACTACTACTAGTCAACGGTTTAATTTGATTTTAATAATTTATATATTGACTTTTGACAAATTATTGAAAATATTTGTATGTCAAACGACGGAGCATAGTGATACCAACTCATTTAAACTGTACACTTACTTATTATTACCTATGTTCACGAATTGAAAATGATTGATTGATTGAAAAGTTACAGCTGGTCAATTGATTTTCCAAATTGGCAACAATTAGAATTTTACTTTTTAAATCCTAAATTGTGGAATAACCAAGCACGTACCGAGAAAGTTGTCAAAGAGTGAATTAATTGGCATATCTTGATTCTTAAATCTAGCCCTTATTTATTTTCATAGGTGTAATAGTTTCCGAGTTATTGTGATAAAGTCCTCCCCTAGTATCTACGTCGCATTAGGTAATCTATATAAAAAGAAATTCAATTGAAGAGCATTCGGGACTCTTTAGGGATTTCAACTAGAAAAGTAACAAAAATATAAATTTCATATAAAAATTTAATTATAATCAAGGGAAAAAACGAAGAAATAGTCAAAATATGGGGAAAATATAATAAGAAAATGGCTTTTACTTAGCGTCCTGATGTACTAACACCACATTTTGTACTTTAAATCTTTCCTAAAAAAATCTACGATAAGTATGGTATAAGGACGCCAAGGATAGGGAAAAATGGAAAGGAGGGGAGGCCTTTGCCCAGCAGTGGGACAGCCTATAGGCTAGTAAAAAAATATATGTAAAAACCGCATCTAAATCGGAGCAGCAATTTCAAAGGAAATAGTTTACACATCAACATCAAGATTAATTTTAAAAAAAATTACAAAATTTTGAAGTTGATATTCGTATTTGTGTCACATACGAGTGTTACTGGTATGTAAATGAGGACTGTATCTTATTCCGTTTAGGGGCTTGACCTTTGTGACAGACGGACGGACGACGTAGCGACAGCAATAGGGAGCCCCGATTTCCCCTTCGGGGTACGGAACCCTAAACAATGATCTAAGTATTGAACTAACCTCCAAGTTCTAAGGTGAGCAACTTCTAATTTTTATTTTTTATTGATATTTTATTTTTAAGATCTAGTCTTAGAAGACCTCACTCACCTCCTAATGGAGTGTGACCTGGTGAAAATTGAGAGGAAGAAATTTGGCCTCAACAGGCTCCAAAACGGGAGGCTCAATATTATTTTGAGTCGGCCCTTATCTGATAATATGAAACACTTACTGTTGTTTGCTAAGTTGGCTTTCAGAGTGAGGGCTGACTCTGATAATACATGAGCTTCCCTTCCCTTTTCTTAGTGACCCTGACGAGGCTGACATGGTCACCTTGTCGTGTACCAAAGCCTCAAAACTGAGAATAAAAAAAATAAAAAAAGATCTAGTCTTTCTATACGGACTTGTTCAAAAAGTGTCAGTACGCGTAGTGCGGGAATTTTTCTGAATATTCATATTACGGCAATATTTTGTAGCGGCAGCGCACGCGCACTTTGTTAGTCGCGGGAAAGACCATGGTGCTAGGCAGTCATAATTTCAATATTAATTAAATAATATATTTTTTTTTAAATTATTTCTTTTTTTAATTTAATATTAAAAAGAAAAGTATATATTTGCCGAAGAATCTGCAACGGAATCAGAATAGAATAGAAGTGATGATACTAAAATAATTGCCTATAGAATAAAAGTGCCATCTTTTAAAGGAGAAACCTGCCAACATTGTATCAAATACTGCTGAATACAGGTAAGTTCTATGTTGTACTAACACAATCTTACTAAGTCTGTGCTCCATCTTCGACCTCATCGTCATTTATCACTAGGTGAGATTGAGGTCAAACGCGAGTTTAGTCTTAAATAAACATAAAAATATTTTTTTTGTTTTCCACGCAAATGCCTACATGTACGAGAACATTGATGAGCGTAGGTGACCTAGTGGCTGGGACACCGGACTCCCATGCGGGAGGTCCAGGTTCGGAACAGTGCAGTGCCATGTACCAATGAGTTTTTCGTGTTTTTCGAAGACTTACGTACATTTACCGAACCCTGCACACTGAGATGACCGGTTTGTATAATGGGGTAGGCACAAAAGATCCTCAAGGGTCGAAGTGCCGCTGGGGTTATATAGAAGATAGATACATGTACTTTCACACATAAAAGAGTAGAAATAACATAATGTCAACCTACAGATAGCACGGCATGGTTTTACCAACGTGCAATGGGGAGCTAACGCTAAGAGGCTGATTTCTGTAATCGCCCTGGTATCACAGGGAAGTAAAGTTTATGGGGTTGTACAAGACGCTTTCAATTTCAATCGAGTAAATCCGGTAGAGTGTCTCGTACAGTCGACCACGAGCTATAGTATACCATCTGTCAAAACATCTGTCATCTGTCAAATCTCAACCTTATGCCTGCGCTCTAAGATACATTTCAGATTCTCAAATTTTGACTTTTGACCTGTGGTCGCCTGTACAAGTTACAACTCCATAAATTTTACTTCAATGTAATGTTGTGAATTTATTTTCAATTTTACTGCAATATTTGAAAAAGCATTACTTATAAAGATAGATAGATATATTATAGATGTAATGCCGTGAATTTGGACGTGACACTAAAGGCAGGAACCATTTTATGATTACAACAAAAAAAAACGATTTCGTCTGGTCTGATGATTAGACGAAACAGTTTTTTTTATTTACACCTAAACTCGCGTTTGACCGGGTTTTTTTACCGGCTTTTCTATAAACACTACCGAAACACCTTAAACCACCTACAACCTTGGGATCTTGAAGGCCAAAGTGAATAGGCATTTACTGGACCCGCATGCTCCATCGTCGGCCTCATCGTCGCTTACCATCAGGCGAGATTGAGGTCAAATGCGGGTTTAGTAGTACATAAAAAAATATAAAAACGAAACCGAAACGAAGAGATTTAATACGAGAGGCTTTACCTCTCGTATTAAATATCTCCGTTTCACGCCAGCTCCTGTAGTTTTCTAACAATTTTCAGAAAAATTGAATCCCTCCGCCAAACTTACCCCCTCCCACCCGACCCCACATCTGACCTCTCTATGAACATCTACCCACTCGAAGCCCCCCCCCCCCCCCCCCCCCTAACTTATGAACTATACTTTTAAGTATAGTTCATCACTTCATTGAGTCCGCTGTCGTATCAGCGGCACCCAGCACCGGAGCGCGGTAACGCTCCGAGACCCGCTCGGGTAAAGAGGTCCCACCTCAAGGCCCGTACCCTCTCTCCCCCGAGGATTAGAGAGGATGACCCTCGTTCGTCCCACTCGAAGTTAGTTGACGTATCTCGAATAAATTTTAATTAACTGTAACTTACTACAATTACATATTATTTTCAAGTCTGCCTGCCGCGGGTTTTGGATCAATTACATTTATAGCTAGCTTTTATATTCCTATATAGGGATATCTAAGCTATTAAATAGAGTTTGTTTTATCTCGGTACCCGATGACGTAGGCGCCGCCGGCTGGCTGGCAAATGTTTTCTTTCACTACTGAGAGCGTCGGTGGCACAGTGGCTGGGACACCGGACTCCCATGCGGGAGGTCCGGGTTCGAAACCGTGCAGTGCCATGTACTGATCTAACGGTGAAGGAAAACATCGTGAGGAAACCTGCACACTGAGATGACCAGTGTGTACAATGGGGTAGGCACAAAAGATCCTCAAGGGTCGAAGTGCCGCTGGGGTTATTCCCGGGCCCCTATCATAAGATAATGGGCAACTGCTGACACTAATTTGGTTCCGGTACCAGATGTCGTAGTTTTTGCCCAAAAATATGTCATAGTAAGTTGGTATATCTCCAAACCTCAGCAGGCAATAGCTTTCTTAAATAACTAAAGAGCAGTAAACAATTCATAATAATGCGAAAGAGGTTCTTCGGCTAAGGAATGGAACAGCCTGCCGGCGTCTGTATTTCCCGAAACCTACAACCTTGGGATCTTCAAGGCCAGAGTGAATAGGCATTTACTGGACCCGCATGCTCCATCGTCGACCTCATCGTCGCTTACCATCAGGCGAGATCGAGGTCAAATGCGGGTTTAGTAATCAATTTAAAAAAAAGGTACCATATGACGTAGGTAAGTGTCAGCTCTTATACTATAACGACAGATTTTAGCAAAAGTTGGTTGAAAATCAGATTTAATTATGTGTAATATCTTATTAACTTATTACACATCATTAATAAGGATAAATTGTTGAATAGTGTTGAATTGATTTTTCATGAGTTGATTTATATGGAGTAATATAATAGATGCTATGGTAACTTTATACCCGATTACGAGGGAGGGTAATGTTTCTGACGGTATGTTTGGTGTGTGTAAAGTTTTTTGAGGTGCATTTAAATACATATCCCATTAAATTAGTTTCTAGTACATGCGTACACGCAAGTAAGTACCTGATACCCCAGTATTGATACCATATGAGTTTGCGACGCATTATATAGTTCAGATAATATCCTGACCGGAACGATTATCTACATTAATGAAGCCAACTAAAAGATACTTGAGAATTATTAAAATATAAACTGTAACAATAAATGAAAAATAAGTATTAAAGATAGAAGATTCCTTTCGGCGTGTCGCATCGAGGTAGTGTCCCCAGAACGCTGACAGCATTCCCTCTCTGTATGACCAGGAGATCGATTCCACTAAATACAACGTAACTAAATAGAATCTAAACTGCATCGTTATGACGTGTTTCGTATGCTACTATCCACTAACGATCCAATTCCAGTTAAGTTCCGATCGAGTCAACGGTCGATCGAACAGTAACGTATTTGTGCATTCTACTAAAACGTTTAGTTTATACTGAATCGCAGTTGAACGGTAACAAAACGCTTCAACTGTCAAATATAACGATCGAACATAAGTTCCTCCCGAGGTACTTTTGCCCGATCGACAGTAAATCGAAAGGTGGCAGTGGTAGAGTTATTCGACAGCAGAATGCGATTTGGTGTCCAAATAGAATTGGAACGAAAACTAAATTGAAATTGGATAGAAATAGAACTACAAACGTTGTGATTTAGGCGAATTGGGCCCCAGGAAAATGCGCTGGTCGAGCCAGCGCAGCCCTGCGGTCACCAGAAGCCTCGATGAGACGCGCTGAAAGGTCCTTGAAAAAACTAAGGGCTTCAGGACCCACGGGGTCCATTGTTTCTCATGTATGTCTCGCCTAGGATCTCAGTAAGTAAATTATTTATTTCACACACAGAATAGGTACAAAAAGTGTTAAAGAAAGATATGATAGGTACCATGTGGTTTACGAGCCACTCACCACTGGCTCGTTTTTAATATTTTACTGCCTTTCTTGACTCAATACAGAAAGAATTAAGACGGTGTAGGTATGTCCAGGGCCGTACAGAAACGTGAATCCCATAACTAGCCTATAATTAGGAGGAATGAAAAGGAACACTCAAGGTTATTTTATGGAAAATGAAGTCCAATGCTCTGCGAACGTCGATCGGGATTGTCCAGCGGCGTCGAAAGTCCACCCACCGGCGGTGTACGACGTATCGTAAAACCTGCACTTTGTGGGCCCACGAAAATACCTATTGCCGACGGTTCTGGCAATCACAGACACATAATCCACATGAAAACCTTCGAGTCTTCGTAGTTCACTCCGTTCATCGATAATGTTTGCCGGGATGCAATAAGACACGCGACCCGAGGTCAGAGTTCAAGCATGACTAGCGACATTTTTGATTTTAATTTTTATTTTCTTCGCCGAACTTTAGTTCCATCATTATAGACTAGATGGCGCACCAATACACTTTTGTTTACCTATGCGACGGGTTAGGTACGGCGCGACGGCGGCAATTACAAATTTACTACTAGGTATTACTAGGTAACTATAGACCTGTGACTCTCATACCCGTTGTTTGAGTATGTCTTTGTAAAAGCATTGTTTGGAGAATCTTCCAAGCTTCTGCATCATCCGAACCAAAGAAGAAGGCGTCCCGGACGCAGTATGGCTCTTCAAAATCCAGCCAAGTACGGATCGGGCTGCAGCGTCTTATTTGACTTTACTTCACTGTCCCACACATTATTCACATCTTGTAGAAGTTCTTCAAGCAAGAAACACCATTCTTTCTAGAAAAGCACTACTGTAAAATATTTTGCAAGACAACGAAAAAAAGCTGGTGTGGACGCGCCAAAAGCGCGGGAGAAACTCCTTTGTAAAAGCATATAAGATGCAGAAATGTTGCATAAGAGGAAAAAACTACCACTGCCTTGTCTATGTATTAAAGAGGTTGCAATGTTTATGGAAAAACATTTGTCATTTTTCAAACCAGCAAGCAGTTTTTGTTTGTTTGTTTGTAGTCTCTTTATTGCACACAAAAAAATACACTGGAAAATACATTGAAATATGTACAAAGGCATGGCCTTCTTAAAAAAATTAAAATAAAATAATAATTTATTAATGCAGACAGTATCTTTTACATTTTCTCAGATTTCCCTGGCTCCCACACTAGGATTCCCTGTGTTATGTGGACCAGTCTCTTATAATAAATTATGAAAAACATAAGGCAATGCTAAATTAAACAGTTAAGTATGCATGTATGCGTGTATGCGGTGTGTGTGAGGGGTGTGTGCGTGAGAGGGTGTGTGTATAGGGGGGTGAGCGTGAGATGGCGTTTGTGTGATGTGTGTATGTGGTGTGTGTGTGAGGGGGTGTATGTTGGTAGGTGTAAGGGTCAGTGTGCGTCCATAAGACTCAACTAATTGGTAACAATATTTTTTCAGTATCAAAGTAATCAAGTGTCAATAGCCAATTTTTAACCTTTTCTTTGCAGGAATACCTTGAACAGTTTAGGATGGAGAGGAATTTTTCGGCTCTTTTGTATAAGAAAGTCTCTCTTCTTCTTCTCTCTCTTCCAGCCAACCTTTGGTTTAGGACAGTTTATACTACCTACTTTTATGGTGGGTAAGGTTTGGAGTACAATAAATAATAAGTATAATAAATTACAATAATAAATACAATATTACAGTTTTAATAGAAATCTTAGAAATGGTAACAAATTAATACATACTATATACTCATCGCACTACACTATATCATAACAGTATGTACACACATTTCAATAGAAATATACAATAATGTTCCGAACAGTTTTAAATAGTTCAGTGACATTGAATTCAAAAAGGCAATCAGAGGAAAGGAGCGGCAGAATTAGGGTTGCCAGATCGGTAAATCGTAATATCTGGAATTAATTTCAAAATGTCGCGATTTTGGTGTTGTTGTCTGAAGAAATAAAATAATAATTATGTTGCCTCATGTATTATTGAATTGTTTTTTTTTACAGAATTTACAAATTTAGATCCTTTAGGAATACTTATTAAGAAAAGACTTAAAATTCAAACAATTTTTCTCGAAGTTCAGTCTAATTATAAATCAAAGGCCAATAGATTTATAATTAGAAAAATGCGATTCCTCTCTTTGGTGTACAAGTTATAAAGACAATTTTGGCGGGTGATTTTGTATTTTGTCGGGAGTCTGGACATCATATGAAATGTCGGGAGAATCCAGGCGAATCCCGGCCATCTGGCAACCCTAGGCAGAATGCAGGAATTTAGAGATAATAAGGGCAAACTGGAATAGTTAGAGTCTCTACGTGCAAGAGCACAACGTGAAAAAAGAAAAAAGAAATCGAACAACACCCTGACTCCCAAACTAGGCGAACCCGTATCTTGGGAGACAGTGCTTTCCCAAAAAGAAGGTATTAATTATTTTTTTAAGGCAAAGGGAACTGAGCCCATACAGCCATGTCTGATGTAAACAACTCCTTCAAGTCTTCATTAAAATGCTGGTGTGACACATTTCAATGCTATCTGGGAGAATCTTCCACGCCTCTGCGCCATCCGAACCAAATAAGAAGGCGTTCCGGACGCAGTGTGGCTCTTCAAAATCCAGCCAAGTACGGATCGGGCTGCAGCGTCTTATTTGACTTTACTTCACTGTCCCACACATTATTCACATCTTGTCGAAGTTTTTCGAGCAAGAAACACCATTCTTACTAGAAAAGCACTACTGTAAAACAATTTGCAAGACAAATCGAAACAAAGCTGACATGGACGCCACAAAAGCACGGGAGAAACTCCAGAGGGTATTCAATAAAGGTCAGCATTCGTCCCATAGACAACTAGGTAGTTATCTGTGGGATAAATACCGCCCCTTACTGAATACCAAGCAATAATAGTCACAAATTACAATTTATTATTATTATTATTTATTTATATTACTGTTTTTCTCCCATTATTGGGGTGAGTTTACCATACTGTCGCGAGTTTTTGGCCAAACGACAGTATGAGTGAAGACGTATTAGAAGTAGAGTTAGTTAGAAGAGATAAAGTGAGTTGAACGGTGTGTAAGAGTGTTGATGATGAGTGAATGTGAGACGTTTATGTGTCCATGGACAGGAATTTTCGAACAATCCTACAAGTGTTTAGAATGGCAGCTTTCTGAAGAAGAATGAAAGTAAGAGGGTGTATTTGAAGTGTTTTCAGGCTGGTGTGTAAGGATTTAGGTATGACTCCTGTAGATGAAATTATGATGGGTACAGTTAAACAGTGTTTACCCGCCACTGGGTCTTCAGTTATTATTATTATTGTGATTAATTAGTAAAAAAGAAGTAAGTAAGTAATGTTTAGTCATGGTAATTCGATATATATATTTTAATAAGCAAGTTTGGCAAGTTTTTTCTTGTAAAACTAAAAAAACTACTCGTTTTTTTCGCTCGAGTTAATGGGCTTAAGCCCTTTGTTTTTGTTTTGCTAAGATTAATGAATTAACGTCTTGTGCGTCAAGAAACAAGAAACAATATACTATAAGTTGTTATTCACTTTTGCCTGTCGCCAGGGCTCCACGGTAACTTTTTTACTTACTTGTGGCAACACATGTCAGGGGTGCTACAAACAATACTCTGCTCGGCACGTTCGGGAAAACGCCAAACGTCAAACGTCAAACGCCATTCTGATTTGACGAACATGCCGAGTCGAGTATGTCTTTAGCACACCTCATTATTGGTTTTTAACCCCCGACCGATCGAGGGAGGAGTGTTATAAGTTTGACATGTAGGTATATCTGTTTGTCTAGAGCGTCGGTGGTGTGTGTGCCGTGGCTAGGATGCCGGATTCCCATGCGGGAGGTCCGAGTTCGAAACCATGCAATGCCATATACCAATGAGTTTTTCCGATTTTTTCGAAGATTTACGTATAATACATTTACCGACCGCTCTAACGGTGAAGGAAAATATCGTGAGGAAACATGCATGTCTGAGGAAATTAAAAGTTTTCGAAGGCGTGTGAAATCCACCAATCAGCACTGGGCCCGCTCGGTCCCCACTGTTGGGCCGATGATACACATCGGCCCAACAGTGGGGACATTAACAGGCTGATGATGATCTGTTTGTCTGTGGCAATCATAACTTAGTAACTAGGGATCCGTTTTGGATGCGGTTTCTGTTAATTTGAAAGAGTGTTTTGTCTAGATCAAACCAAATTCAAATCTCGTTTCGTAGTTTCCAAGATCTGAACCATTTTCAATGTTAATAAGGGGATCTTTCTCTATAACGATTATGGTGTTTTTTTAAATTTTTTGTTAAGCAAAATTATTTACAAAGGTCAATGTTTTTGGATATTTAATGGAATCAGGTGTTACTTTGCTGAAATCCATTGCCGAATTATAAAATAATGATGTTGGAAGGAGGACCTCCCCACTCACCCTCGGATTCGCTCTCCCTAACTAATTCCCAGAAGATGTGCTGCTGAAAGTTTCTTGCGCCGCTTCTTTCCTTTCAGCTACAGCACCTTACGAAGCGGTGGTAGAGTGAAACATGACTTTGTAACAATGTACTTACAATAAAAAAGTTAATTTGATTTGATTTACAATCTCATCGCAGCATTATTGTAACCATCTTTCATATATATAACCGAGGAAGATGTAGTGTTTATTTCGTGGATATATTTGGAATTGTAAATTAATTTTATGAATAAATTATGATGATTATGAATAATTGTTTCCACCACATCTTTGTCCTTATTCATCATCAGATAAAAAATATACTCGAAATGTAAAATCGTGAAAAAAACCTACGCTTTTTTGACCCCAAAATAAATGTGAGAACATCGTGCAAAGACCTGTGTGAAAAGATCGTATCTATTTCCAAAAAAGTCTTAATTAATATATATTATTATAAACAAATACCTGAAGATGTGTAAACGAAACCGGTCGTATTTAATAAAATACAGTAAAAACCTGTGAGACAGTATATTATTTGAGTCTAATCTTAATTAATAGTGTTCTCATAATAGCTACGACATACATGTTCGGTTTGCGCGTCGTAATAATATTATATCATAAAACCTGTCGCGATCCATTTTGGAAGATGCCGGTGTAACGCTATTAGTGGGTTTTTTACAGTGTTTTTTTTTATTATACTGCTCTAAAATGACTGAAAACTGTTCGGCAAGTGCCTCATTCTCGCACTGAGTGCCGGAATTATTACCCATGATCGGAAGTTGCTTTACCGAATACATACAAACAGCCCTTCTAAACGAAAGATTTTAGACCTAAATATAAGTCCGTGATGATAAGTTCATGATTAATATAGTAATTCTTAAGCGAACAATTTTCTATTTTACTGACAATTTTACGGCTCACATTATATATTATATATTACCATCATATATTATTGTATTCAACATTTTGCATATATTTTAATTCAAAAGTGCTGCGTTATATCCTAATCCAGGTGGTTCAAATATCATGTTGGGAAATGAACCGATGACTCACAAAAAAAACTAAAAATACTAAAAAAAATATCTAATTGGTGTACAGTCGAGAGCACATCAAGCTTCACATTGGAATTAAAGTGTATCTTGACGGTCATGCGATTTTATTTTATCCTATATTATCTAAGTAATAATTTCTTACAAATACAAATTCCATGGATAGTATAATTATTAAAAATAATATACGCTGTCGTATGCCGCACCAAGTGAAATTGATAATATTCGGTTGTGTCACTCGCCGGCTGCCGCCGCCGCCGCCGGCGCAGCACGCTCCTCGCCCGGCTCGTAAGCGGTGGTTCACAGGTACCTAACGTGCTCGTCAGTTCGCTCCTCGCAACCTAACTAGTGACCTTGATTGAATACAAATAAATAACTAAGTTTTGTGTTTACTTTGTTATTTATCTCAATAACGGTATCCTCTCGTCGCCCCGCCCCCTAAATAGACAAAAAAACAACCTCAAATAGTATTACAGTATCTAACAATAAAATAACAATATTGTTATAAGGTACTAGACTTATATTGTAACGTACTACGTACGTAAGTAATTACCCGATGTGTTAGTGAATGCTGTGTATGCCTTTAATTGGCACATATATCAGTAAAGTACAATTTTATTATGATTATTTGAAATGTGAAATATATGTGCTGTTGGCATACCTACCTAAATAAATAAATAAAAAATAAAACAATATTATTACCGCAGCTCACAAAAACATCTTAAAAGGTATTTTTTGAAGCACTTCATGTATTAACTCAAACCGGTTATATAGTTACTTATTTGGTATAAAGTTCGCCCACTTAGTATTTTTTTCGCCCGTTTTAGTATTTATTTCGGTCACTTGGAATTTTAATTGCTAGCATATATTAATTATTTCCCACAGTTAGCAGCTCATTTTTCTTATTTTTAGTGATTCATCATTATCGCCAGTTAAGTTAATTTTTCCCAAACATAATTTAACGTCGCTCGGTTTAGTATTAAATTATTCCATTAACAGACGCCAATTATTTTTATATTCGCCCGATTATTAATATCTTATTTAATTATCGCATGGACCACTCTCGTTTGCCGCGAGGCGTCTTGCTCGGTGCAGTGGCGCACGCAAAGCGTAATGTCGGTAGACCCCTGCTGCGTTTCAAATACTGCGCTAAGCGTGACATGACTGCATTCGCAATCAGTCACGATGAATGGAGGCAGCTCGCGGGTGACAGAGATACATGGAGGAAACGTATTCGGGAGGGATGTCAGGAACACGATGGAAAGTGGTTCGAGGCACTGGCGGCCAGGAGAGCAAACAAAGACCGAGAGATCACTCATCTACCCGGCGCACCACTCGCTTGCCGCGCGTGCGGGCGTGTATGCCGCTCCCGAATAGGGTTATTTAGCCACGAAAAGCGATGCCTTCGCGACGCTGCTTAAATCGTCTGCAATAGACGTATCAGGCCTATGATGATGATGATGATGATTTAATTAGACAAACGAACACACAAAGTGTTTCAAAAAATCGAATTTGCCGGTGTTTGTTTACATGTCGCATATATTTGACTTGGTAGGATAAATGACATACCAATGGTCTCGTATATGGACAGGTTACAGATAATGAAATATTATGTAGAGAAGGCAATGAAATTTGTAATATTGGTATTAATAAATCATCAGGCGCTTTTCGGGTAATTTCAAATATTTCTGAGAATAATCAAAATAAAAATAAATTAGTCAAACTCGGACCTTAATTAGTTCAATATAAATACATTAAATTGTCTTTGAAACACAAACACGCTATGATTGTAAAGTTGTACTTATCTATTGCTGTGAGGAGCTTTTTAGCTGAACAACAATAATTGAACAAAAAATGTTCAAACATAGACCTTGACATAGGTTTGAAGTACGTATGTGCAAAATATTAATAGGATCAAACCGTGTCGTCGTAGAGCTTGACAAAAAAACGTTGAATTGGCGACTGTAGGCCCCTTAAGAAAGTCAAGACGATTTTCCTGAGTTCCGTATGCTGTTATAGCCAAATATAGAGGACCATACAACTACTACATATGTTACAACTTGTACCTACTTACAACCTATATTTATGAATGAATAAATAATTTGAATTTGAATCCCTGAGGTAGCGGATACAACATGCTCAGGGAGCCCGTTCCATGTTTAAACGAGTCTGTTGCTCAGATCTTTCTTCGATAGCAATTGAAACTAAACCTTTGACTCTAAAATATGAACTGAGCCTGGGATTCTGCGCTGGGATTGGCATGTCATTTGAACCGTATTTTAAAGACTTTAAGGTTTAGTTTACGTTGTTATCGAAGAATACGCTGCGCCTCCACTCAAATAATGTGTCCTGGCCCTGGGCCTTATATTTCTGGTCGGGATGTGAGCAGTGCATCCTGCACCAACAGTCCAATGTCACCGGTTCTCCGGTCTGTCATACCGGTTCTCACGTCTGATATCATATCATCAATTCATCACACATCACCAAATTTTTTTGTCACTACAAATTTTTTGTGAGACTTTTTTCCAAAAAGTTATCTCTCAGTTTAAATTTTTCGTTTCGGCTAGCCGAACAATAGTTATCCTGTAATATATCTAGATTTTGGAATTAACCACTTTTTTGTACCTTGACCTTAGATGTTGTTTATAAATTGGTAGTATTTTATAAGTTTTTCTGATTTAGCTTCTGTGCTATTTAGAAGAACTCACAGAATTCAGACTACGCCCTCGAAGAACCATATCTTAAGCAAGATGGGGCGCGATGATGCATTTCGTCTAAACAGGAGTACCTTGTCCAATATTCAGTTCGTCCAACACATAGCTCGTACAATACAGCTTGTCCAACACACAACCTGTACAACATGCAGCTCGTCCAATACGCAGCTCGTCCAATATGCAGCTCGTCCAGTACAGTTTTTATTCCCATTTTTTCACGGTTGAAGCCCTATGTTGCTAGACTTCAAAATGAAACAGAATTAATTGAGAAGGAGACAAAAATTGGTCTCTTTGGCATTATTGCTTAGACAGAAAGAAGACTAGAAATAGACGTTTTCTCAGAGTGCGTCCTGAGAACTATTGTCCCTGAAATTACTTGACGAATTTTTTTTTTGTAAGTGTGGTCCTAATGTCACATGCTGGCAGCTCATCCAATACTCAGCAACATTCGAGGGCAAAACTTCTTGTAAAAGTCCAGTGATCATCCGGCGAATGATTTTGTTAACACCATGTAGTAAACTAGTACAATCTACACACTTGGAATGACGTACGTAAGACTCATGGAATTAATAATTGAGTAGTTACACTAATGAGTACCTAAACATAATTACCAGTCACATTTTTACAGTATTTTTTAAATTCTAAACTGTTTTGGCAAGTTGACAGACAAAACCTTTAATCTAAACCTTAAACCTAAGTAAGTATTTCATTTTAGAGATCCGTAGTAATGGAGCCTAGCTTAATACTGTATAGTGACGTAGTTGTACTGTTGATTCATGTAGGTATTTCTTTTGGATAAAATCGAATATCGATTAAAAAATTAGACCCTTTTTAAGGCATATTGTCAGACTTTTTACACGTGCAGTCTGTGGGTTAATTATACCAAAAAGGCTTTCAATGCTCTGCGGATCCAATATAATAACGCCTTCAGGATGCTGATGGGGCTGCCGAAATACTGTAGTGCATCGGGAATGTTTGCAGAAGCCCGCGTGGATGGCTTTCACGCAGTCATCCGAAAAAGGGTTGCTTCCCTGATGCACCGAGTACATAGCAGTCCCAGCAGCATCCTGTTGACGTTTGCCGAGTCCCCTGACTCCTCGATCCTGAGGCACTGGAATAAGAAGAAAAGAAGTCTAAAGTAATTGCATGCCAAAGCTGGCGAAATATGTGATACCCAATATTTAAGATTTGTCATCCAATGTACCATATTTCTGGCGAATAAATAATTCATTTATTCATTCAGGGACCTATGAATCGACCATTCACTATTTCACTAGACTAGTTTAGTGATTTGGCTAAATCCTTAGGGATTAGGCATTATAGATTGAATAATTAGAGACTGAAATAGTATATATTAACGGCGAGGACGTTATATAGAGTAGAATCCCGAGCGCAGCGAGGTTCCTTGTTTCTTGCAGTTGATTTTATAAACATAATATTCGTTTTATAACGATACTTTGTGCATTCCAGAATAACACAGAATACACACAATAGGCAATATGTTGCTGTGCTTTTGCTTTTGAATCTACGCCAGAAATATCCTTTACAAAAAAAGGTGGCTGTCCTGTCTAAACTTCAACACAAACTTTAAACTTCGCAATCCTAAAACATTTGTATTAAATGTTTTTAAGAACAACACATCGTTCTATAACCCTATTGTGCGAATGTGTAGATTGTTTAACGAAATCTCTTCGAACAGCAACAATAAGCCATCGATAGACTTATTCGATCCTAGGACATTAGTTTTTAAAAGACGGGTTGAGGATGTCCTCAAGTGAGCTATCCACGCACCTACTTTATAGTCTTTACTTTATTATTTTTATTTTTCAAATAGGCATAAATTTTTTAGTCATTACATTCAATAGTATTTTTTCATAACTCAATGTTGTACAACAATCAATTTTCTACTTCCTAACCATGCTGTGTTTACACGTTAAGGGTTACGACCTAGCTCATAACTTTATATTGATTTTTCTGTAATTTCTATGGTTGTAATCTGTTGTGTTTACCTAATATATAAATTAAATTAAATTAAATTATAATACTTCAACACTCAATCTCAACTATACCGATTCTTCTTATTGTTGTCTAAAGTGGGTATATAGTAAACTGTAAACTACAACTGAGTCCTGATTAGTTAATTAATACATATTGGTAATGCATTTAAGGATCTCAGCGACACAGGGTCACCCTGGTGCGGGGTCCAACAGTAAACTTAAAAACAATTGTAACATTTTTGTGGTAAATAAATTAAAGTAAGTAAAGTACAAAGTAAAATACACTTTATTGCACAAATATAAAATAACAAACATTTACAATTATTTTGTATTTGTATTTTGTATAAGGCTCGGTCTACACGACGACGGTTCCGGGGACGGTTCGGTTCAGGTACCGGTACCGGCCGTGTAGTCGACTGCATTGTTACACGCTACCGTTGTTCCCGTAATTATAGATCGCCGGTATGTCGTAACTTCAAAATACTAGAAACAAATTAAATGACACGCTGTACAGTTGTGTATAATTTCCCTCGATTATGTTTAATTACAATGCGGTCCTGTCATTTCAAATCGTTATAATGTGGGAATATTTTTTGTCTGTGCTAACGAAGAAGAATAAAGAATTGTTAAGTAAAATTGATATAATTTTGTAGTAAAAACTAACTACAAGTAGTTTCTAGTTAAAGTAATGTAGTAGTGGCGATAGTTTAAAATAACCGATCAACAAAGGAGGAGGTTTTCAATACGATTGTATGTTTTTTTTTATATACGAGTATGTTACCTGATAATATTTATTAAAATTAAATAAATACAATAAATTGTGTGAAACAAGAATGGTATAAACGCATACTGTCGCACTTTTACGGCGTATAATAGATGAACATTTCTTAGTCATCAGTAATTCGTTTAAAATATAGAAACTCACCTTTCTTTCACCAATCATTGATATTAATTTAATTAGCAATTTTAAGTGTTAATGTAAGGGGCTTTTGGAATAGTTGCCTTCCGTTCCCTTAGTCTGGTCCTAAAAAAATAGTCCTGCTGGCCAATTTAAAACTAATATTTCAAGTGGCTTCTAGACAAATGTTTTTTTTTATATCTCAATTTAGAGGCTTTGGTACACGACAAGGTGTCCATGTCAGCCTCGTTAGGGTCACTAAGAAAAGGGAAGGGCAGCTCAAGTATTATTAGAGTCAGCCCTCACTTTGAGAGCCAACTTAGCAAACAACAGTAAGTGTTTCATATTATCAGATAAGGGCTGACTTAAAATAATATTGAGCCTCCCATTTTGTAGCCTATTGAGGCCAAATTTTTTCCTCTCAAATTTCCCCAGGTCACACTCCATTAGGAGGTGAGTGAGGTCTTCTATTGTGTTGCAGTTGGTACAAAACGGTGATGCAGCTCTTCCCACCAAATGCAAATAGACAAATGTTACTACTCCAAATAGAGTATCTCAACGACACTAACAAATAGCAGAAAAGATTTGCATACCGTTGTCGGTGGAACATATGATACCTATGCTTTTTAAATCATAATTTTCACTATGTGCTGGCAAATAAATTTCATATCATTTCATTTCGGAAGGTTTTTTGTGAATTTCCTAGTTCCTGTAACTAGCTGTCAAATAATTTCGTTGATAATTTCCAAAGTGCATCTTGTCAAATTTTTGATGGGACCACCCTTTCTAAATAGAAAAAAAATTATAATCATCCGTTCACAAAGACCAGAGATATCGGGTAACGAAAAAAGACATAAAGTTACCCTCAAGCGAGCGGGCCGGTTCCGAGTGGAACCGTTGTACGTGTAGTCGACAAGCACCGGTTCCATGGAACCGAACGGTACTGGAACCGGCCTAGGAATAGGAACCGTCGTCGTGTAGTCCGGGCCTAGTCACATTTGTGAAACATCTGGAGGAGAGCCCTGTTTACCTTTTTGTGGTGGTAGATCCTAATGTGTAGTATCGCTTGGGTTGTTACCACCCTCTTACCTATTCCTGCCGCAAAGCAGCAATGCTTGCATTGCTGTGTTTCGGTTTGAAGGGTAAGAGAGCCAGCGTAATTACCGGCACACGAGGCCATCCATCTTCCCTCTAATATTAATAAAGTGAGGTGAGATGTCTATGGGCGATGGTGACCACTTACCATCAGGTGGCCCGTTTGCTCGTCTGCTCTCCTTATTTAATAAAAAAGAATCAAGAAAAATTTGTAACGAAAAATATGTACTTTCGAGAGGTTCGTGTAACTCAACTTTTGTAACGAAAGTTTACCAGTTAGAAAAGTAATAGTTATATCATCATGAAGATCGGTCTGACAAGAAAAAATGCAGGTTAGCGGCGCATCGAAAACCCTCTAATAACATTATAGTGTAGTGAGATGCCTTTGGGCGACGGTGACCACTTACCATCAGGTAATTGCTCGTCTGCTCTCCAAATACAATTCAAAAGATGTAAAGTCTGTCGTCAAATATTTGCATTTCGGCGTTGATGTGTTTCGGCATTATACGCAGATTTACGTATAAATAAATTTAAAAAAATAGACAGCATTAATTAAATAAAACTTTATAAAAAAGCCCTCGTTAGCAACCGTCGGCAAAGATGGCGATTATAAACCACTTTTTTGTTAGGTCTTTTAAAAAAAGCATGATACTTATATCAAGAAACTTGTCTCTAATAATTAATTATCCTATAATTAAACGAATACTAAAACATAATTAGATTGGTAGTCGTGGGTAAAATATATAATAGGATATAGATATATTTTTGTACCTAATACAAACTTAATACTAATACAAAAAGTACATACTAATTCTGGTGCAAGTATAGAAATAAATATGAAATTTAATTATGAAACTAACCCTTTATTTCTTCAAATAAATTACTAAAACTGATCCCTGTGCGAATGTGACACGTTGGCTGGAAATCGTATGAGGCTTCTGGAAACCAGAGGACTATAGGCTCCTTCCTGTAAGCTGTATAGCGTCCTCGACGCAAAGCATCTTTAAGGAACAGGAAGGAGACTAAGGTGAGGGGTGAGCACAAAAGATCCCTGAGGGTCGAAGTGTCGCTGGGGTTAACCCTGGCCCCCTGTCATAAGATAAGATAAGAATAGAAAAAGTACATACTTATTCTTGTGCAAGTATAGAAATAAATATGAATTTCTCATTTAAGCGCCTATGTTATTTAATTATGAAACTAACACTTTAGCTCTTCAAATAAATTACTAAAACTGATCTCAAGGAAGGATTAGAGGATCGAACTAAAGTATAGTCCAAGTATAGTCCAAGTAATAGTCCAAGTAATAGTCCAAGTATAGTCCAAGTATAGTCCAAGTATAGTCCAAGTATAGTCCAAGTATAGTCCAAGTATAGTCCAAGTATAGTCCAAGTATAGTCCGAGTATAGTCCATTCGCTCAAATTGTCACGCTTTTTCCGCCTGCTACTGAGACTATTATCAACATTAGACGATCAAGGGAGGAGGGAGGGGGTCAACAAAGTGTGACATCGTGTGACAGCGTTTATCTCACCTCACTTCGTGTTGGCATCTTCATTTCTTCATCTATATTTTCTAAATTCAAATCATATTCCCATTCCATTTCTAAATTTCATTGTCTTCACTTTCTCTCCGTATCTTTGTTCTGAACGGACTATTGTGCGTTTTATAAAATTGTCTCCTACTACTACCTATTTCCTACTATTGTGTTGTTCTGTTCCTGATAAATATAATATCTACTATTACCAAGTTCTTCTATTACTTCATCTGCACACTGTCCTAGAACCCTGCTAGCTGGAACCTGGCAGACTGTAGCAACTTCATAGCTAAAACCTTTGACCGACACACTTTTTTTTCTCTTTATTTATAACTGGTGGAAATCGTCCGGTATCCGTAGTCAGATCGCTTTGTTAAAATATTTTGTTTATTCACATCGAAGTACGGATGTCACTACATTGTTTAAATTCTAGTGTTTACTAAACGTTAATTTTTTCATAAAGTCTTACTGTAGTTGCTAACCGGCAGTATCTTAAAATAATATACATTTGAACTCTATAATACCTACATATCCTATTGTTATTACTCGGTTACGGTAAACTTACTTTTTAGGTTTTTTTCTAATTACAACTCAACCCGTGTTTGATCTCTACCTCATTAGGTAGAAAACTATTAAAAAAATTGAGTTCACATAAATTGTAAGCTCTACATAAAATATCATCATCAACCAACTATTGGATATTACCATTATTGGATACCGTCATCAAAATACGAGCATATCACGAAATTTTCATGATTTTTAAAATTTAAAATAATTAAATTATATTATCTTATGATAGGGGAATAACCCAGCGGCACTTCGACCCTTGAGGATCGTTTGTGCCAACCCCATTTTACACACTGGACATCTCAGTGTGCAGGTCTCCTCACAATGTTTTCCTACACCGTTAGAGCAGTCGGTACATGTACGTAAGTCTTCGAAAAATACGAAGAACTCATTGGTACATGGCACTGCACGGTTTCGAACTTCGAACCCAATGATTAAATTAATTATGTTCACGCATTTTGCACATTGAAATATTGTATTAGAATGTTTTTTCCGAGCTTAATAAAACATTAATTTCTAACATAAAATGTAAGAATGTGCTATTCGGTAAAAATGGCAACGCGAGTGAGACGTGAACGTCATGCAATCCGTAGTCGTTTCTTCCCCGTGGATCACTGCCGTGTTTGCGATAAGGACAGTAAGTACTTTTTTTGACTAAGATTAGTTAATAGGTTTTAAACGTCAATTTCCGACTTCATGCAACAGTTTCTCACTGCCATTATCGCAAGCACGGCAGCACAGCAGTTGTACCAAGGCCGACGAGCGGTATTGCCAGGTGAAAAATGAGCCGTGTTCTGGTGCCGTGGATATAACATATAAGTACACCTTAATTTAATTATATTTATATAATTAGACTGCGTGACTTTCTTATTTTTATCTTTACAAATTATACTAATAAATGAAGATTTATTTTTAGAGTTAAAAATAAATGAAGAGAGGTAGGTCTTTTCCTAAAATTACATTCACGATTGCTGTGGGTCCAAGTGTTCTGTGAGGGGGCGGAATTGAGGGTTTCATCACTTCTTCAATCACCCATCACAAACTCAAAAATCTGCGGATATTGTTTCAGAAGGTGATAATAAAGGATCTGAGGAACGCTCAACAATTTACTTCCTGCAGTGCCGGCATATTGTTCAATTTAATAATAATATAAAAATGGTGCTGATAGACATTAAAAACAATAGTAAGTATTTGGCTTCCACAGGGTCCACTGACGAAAAAAAAAGCCAGGTGTACCTCGTTCATAATTGTAGTCACTGGTTTGCACGTAGACAAAGCTTTGATTAAATGTAACCAAACATTTTTCTCAGTGTTCAACAATTTTCAAATCACAAAATTCCACTGAATTCTGTCTAATAAGTTATTGAACCTGTCAAAGTTTAAGAAACGTTTAAAAAACGAATACTGGAAAGCCCTTCTCTTTGTGAAAGCGTGTTGCTATGTTGGTAGTTCGGTTTTTTTGTATTGTGGCGACGCACGACACGTGCGCCACAACGTAGAACGCGCTATTGAAATTTTTCTAGGACATCGTATATATACGAGTTCCAAACATCCATAGTCGGACCAGGACATCTGGTCACCAGGCACAACACCCGCCTGGTGGAAGATCTTCCCTATTCCCGGTATTGTGCCATAACGGACGAGGCTGACTGAGACAGCTGCTGCTTCTGTTTCAGGGAAGAATCGTCTGCTGGTGTACTTCTTCTGGGCGGTGGTGTCGTTGGTTCCCGGCCTCGTCCCGTTCTTTGTCGACCCGATACAGCTCATCGCCGAATTCGTAAGAGTCAACTTACGACCGTTCATATTCATATTCATATTCATTTATTTCAGTAATGATCATACATTGTCAAAAAATAAATAATGAAATGTTACCATGTCATGATCAATAATAGTAAAATTTCTTACTTAAACTAAGTATAAAGTCAACAAGTTTAAAAACTAAAATAAAATAAAAAAGTATTGCAATCTACAGTTTCAAACATCGTTCGTCAAGGAACTCGTTGACAGAGTAATAGCCCTTTTGGATCAACCATTTTTTAAATTCAATAACGAAACTGTTGTACGTTTCAGTATCTCGGATAGGAGCTGGTATTTTGTTGTAAATTCGCGGACCAGCGACGTGCGTGGACAGCTGGGTCTTCAGCAGTCTACTGTCAATCAGTTCGAGATCCTGCTGCCTCACTTTTGTCTGTCTCTTGCCAACCCATTTCTTAGTAGGATACTCTCTTAGATTTTTTCTGACATATTTACCTATCTCAAGTATGTAGAGCGATGGTACAGTGAGGATTTGAAAATCGATGAATAGATCACGAGCCGGTGTATCCTCGGGGACACCTCTTAAACTTAAACCTCTTAACTTATGGCATAGACCACATAAGTCTATGCCGTAAGTTAAGAGGTTCAGAAAACTGGCTAGGGCTTCGTGAGGCTTCGTTCCGTTTCTATTCGGTTCGCTGTGTCCACTGTCCAATCAAAAAGTGCTGATTTGCAGCGAACCGAACTGTGGCTGGAACCTGATGCGTGAAGACCAACGCTAAGGCGCAAGCTATACACAAGAGACGTGATGTGACGTTTGAAATTTGAACTTAACTTGAAATGTATGTAAACAGTCATTATATTAAGTCACGCGGAAGGGACGCTGTCAAGCTCTTGGCTGATGGTGAACTTTATCGATGTTTGCAAATCGTAAAGAACATCTTTGACCTGGTATATATAGAACGGGTAACTATATATACGAATACATACCTATATCGATATCGAGTAAAGATGTTATAACTTGTTTTTTATGAGAAGATTAGAATTATTAGACACCTCTAGCTAGACATCTAATTCCAAGAAAACACGTCATACACATCATAAAGACTTCATTTTCATAAAATATATAATGTCAAACAGTCTGGTGCCAATTTAATAATCATATAAAACTCGTTTTAGTGTTCTATGAGCACTACTGGCTATGCATAAATAAAACATATTTTTCAACACACTTGCTCGTAAAGTTGCTCTTATTGCACCGCTTTTACTTTCTTTATGCAGCTTATAAATTTATAAAACACGCGTGCTTTTTATTTTACATTATCGCACTAGTGCACTGAGCACAGCAATGAGTTTGTATGTCTAACAATAAGTTTATGTAATTTTTTACGTCGTATGAAACGCGTGAGCATTGGTCATTAGTCATTACACTCTCGGCTCCATTACACCCTCGCTTTCGGCTCGGGATGCAATCCAGCCTCGAGTATACTTGTATCGTATCACTTTTATCATAATGTACCTACTATTTAATAACACATGTTCATAAAGTTCACTCTCGCTCACACTAAAGTTGCTGACGGCCTTTCCCATCGTTCATTTTTGAAAACGGAATTCAAACTCGTCACCACGTTTACTTCTAAGTCGTATTTCCTCATTGCTGGGGGTCGTGATCATTCTGAGGAAGTGATCACATAAAACGACTCTCTTGGAAAATTTAGAGTGTCTGTGGCGTCGTTGCTAGGACGCGGGAGATCCGACTTCGAAACCATGGTATGTAACAATGAGATTTCCATTTTTTCGAAAGACTTACGTGCATTTGCCTGCTGCTCTGATAGTAAAACAAAACATCGTGAAACCTGCACACTTGCACATTGAGATAACCGTGTGTGAAATGGGAAAAGGCAAACCACCGTTTACAATTACTCGCCTTCCACACTAATATCATAATATACTATTTCTATGGTGTTACAGAATATGCGAATCACACAAGGGTCCAAAATTTTGGAACTCCTGCACATGGAGGTCGACGGCATGCACATGTCTGTGTTCCTGTTCAACATAACCAATGCGCAGGATTTCATGTCCGGACAGGACCACACGCTGAAGGTGCAGGAGGTCGGCCCCATCACCTACAAGTGAGTGTAAAATATTTTTTTTTAAAGATCTAGAATTATTTTATGAATCTAAGTCTGATCTAAGTACTAAGGAAGTTTTATCTTCTATACAAAAGATTTTTTTAGACGGTCTGATAAGAAAAAATAGTATTTTGTGCTAATAAAGACTTTTTAAAATTATGCAGCTTTTTATGTACTAACACGCAAGAAATAATTATCATAACATATTATTAATCCCGCAATGGCTTGTAAGTTTAGAATTTATGGACGACGCATTTTGTTTAGTAAATTAGCGATCATTTGACATTAAAAGAAAAAATATGAGTACAAAAGTCAAAACGAAATAATTAAAAATTCACACTGCAATTTTGGCAACATCCGTGACGGATTTTTGACTACTTACAAACAATAAAACATGGTTTTGTACGTAAAGATACATTTACAAAACACTTACTTACTCGTAACTACTTTTTGATTGCTCAACTAAAAAAACAGTGACGATTAATCATTTGCAATGATTTTCAGATCGCGAGTGACGATCGCGAGTTATTTTATTGATAAAAAAATTAACCTAGTGCTTCTAAATCAATTAATAATAATTACATAAGAGCTTGGAACTTAGTGGCATAAATTTTTTTTTATTTAGTTGCGGTCAGCAACCAATCCTTGTTAGGTTGATAGAGGACAACAATACAAACACAAAATGTCTCCTAATAAAATCTCGGAAAACGTCACTGGAAAGAGATAATGCGAGTTTGAAATTGTTTCAATTTATTTTACACTTTACAAGTACATAAATCTTGAGAAGAAAGACAAAAAAGGAAAGAGAGTTACAATGGGGGTGTACAGAATCCATAACTAAACAACTTTCACTATAATACCAACGCTGAAATCGCGAAAAAATCAGCTGTTTCATACATTTCGGTCATTTAGGTTATTGAACTGTTGTGTGGAACAGCTGTTTCTTTCGCGATTTCAGAGTTGGCACCATAGTGAAAGTTATTCGTTTATGGATACTAAACACCGTCCTTTCGCTTCCCTCCATAATCAGATTGTAATATAAGTTATGTCAAGTAAATTGTCATATGCAGAGAGAGGCGCCGGAACGAAGACATTGAGCTAGACACGGAGGCCGGAGAGCTCCGGTACAGGCCGGTGGTCTCGCCATACTTCGAGCCCGAGAGGTCCATCGGCCGGCCGGAGGACATCTCTATCACCGTGCCCAACGGTGCCTTTATGGTATGGATGGATACACGTAGAGTCTATCAAAGCTCCGGTACAGGCCGGTGGTCTCGTCGCACTTCGAGCCCGAGAGGTCCATCGGCCGGCCGGAGGACATCTCTATCACCGTGCCCAACGGTGCCTTTCTGGTATGGATGGATACACGTAGAGTCTATCAACTGAACTCCGATATAGGCCGGTGGTCTCGTCACACTTCGAGCCCGAGAGGTCCATCGGCCGGCCGGAGGACATCTCTATCACCGTGCCCAAAGGTGCCTTTCTGGTATGGATGGATACACGTAGAGTCTATCAACTGAACTCCGATATAGGCCGGTGGTCTCGTCACACTTCGAGCCCGAGAGGGCCATCGGCCGGTCTGAGGACATTTATCTCACTGTGCCCAATAGCGCATTTCTGGTATGCAATGGATACCTATACACATGTAGAGCTACGTGGTGCCGGCCCTAAAGAATAGCACTACCCCAACTCTTCCCGTGGATGTCGTATGAGGCGACTATGGATCTCAGTGGATATTATTTTACTTTACACCTAGTAGACGGCGGTTGGCTCGCCACCTATCACGTTTGTCTACCAAATCTTACGGCGAATAAGCCGGTAATTAAGCTGGGTCTCTTCCTATAAACTGCAATGCATTGCCTTACCACTCTGCAGCAGAAATAGGTAAAATGGTGGTACCACTCCAGGTTGACTCTGCACAGTGGCATACCACCTAATAAAAGTGAGGGAATTCCGAATCTATGAACAATTGAAATACTAAATTAACCTCTCTCATGCAATTTTTATTTATTATGCATCCTCAGGGCGCCTCAGCAATAGTGAGCGAGTACCCAGCCGTCGTGCGCATGCCATTCAACCTGCTGGTCAGCCAGCTCGGCTCCAAGCCGGTGATGACCCTCGACGCGCACCGGTACATGTGGGGCTATGAAGACCCCATACTCACCCTCGCCAATAAAATCGTCCCCGGCATGATACCTTTCTCCAAGACGGGGATTTTAGAAAGGGTAACTTTATGGTTTTCATTTTTAAGTGTCCCTAGCCAATTAGAAATATTTATAGCTTCGGCAGGTCTGTCTGTATATCACCTAGGGCAGCCCCTCTCTTTAATTATTGAAATACGTTACAAAAAATCTGAATGATACCCCTGGTGGCAAGTGCTTTCAATGAAAATTATAACGCACGCTGTACCTAAGTTACGTTGTTAAACAGAGCTCGGCCATGTTATAAACTAGTTAATTTGGAACAAATTGTATGAAATCGTTCTTTTTATAAAGTTTCTAAGATACGGCCAATTTTAAGTTGATCCGGGAACACACGGCTCTTGAAACACGTGTTATAAAAGTGATTAACAGGACTCTCCAACATATAAATATATATATCATGTGCTGTTACTGAAGAACAGTGATCATTATTTTTAACTTCGGAAATTGAAATTGAAAACGTTTATTGATCACTGTAAACACCAGAATATAGGACACAATACAGAAGTATACAAAGATTAACACATGCAGCACAAAACATCTGGTGCGGTACAGTGCCAAAAAGTGTACACCAGCTCAGCATAATGCTGAGGCAAGCCACAGCGCTGATCTTCAGCTGGCCCTCAGTGACTGCACGGACGAAGAAAGCAACAGTGTGTGCGTGTTGTAATGTATGAATGTGTTTGTTTTTAAAAACGTTTATTGATCACTGTAAACACCAGAATATAGGACACAATACAGAAGTATACAAAGATTAACACATGCAGCACAAAACATCTGGTGCGGTACAGTGCCAAAAAGGGTACACCAGCTCAGTATAATGCTGAGGCAAGCCACAGCGCTGATTTTCAGCTGGCCCCTCAGTGACTGCACGGACGAAGAAAGCAACAGTGTGTGCGTGTTGTAATGTATGAATGTGTTTGTTTTTATGTTTTTATGAATGAGGATATTAGTGTGATGTGAGGTACTGAGTTTGTGGGAGGGTGATGGCATGAGGCGTGTGTATTTACTTAATATCTTATATAGTTATAGAAATACATTTATATGCCAATAACTTATTATCTTTTGGAACGAGGAGCATGTATAAAAGGCAGTTTACCAATTATATTTTAAATAAGGATGTCTAGTGAGTGCGTACAGTGTAATCTATTATCTATTGTCACTAATACAATTATTATTTCTACAGTTATACAGCGACGCTAATAATAACGCACTGGTGCTTGGGGCCACTGAAAAGGATAAATTTAAGATCAAATCAAGAAACGGATACACGAAGCTTGCGATGAAGCCAGGCGAAAATCCAGATGACTGGTAAATATTTCATGCACTTTAAGTATTGTGGTAACTGGAGTATTTTTTTCAAATATGTGTTCATTACATTCAAAAACATGGACATGGAGACCAAGGACTGGAACCAGGAGCGTAGGTCGACCACCGGCAAGATGATGACATAAAAAGAACTGCTGGAGGAAACTGAATTGGTAAAGCTCAAGATCGTAGAAAATGGCGTGGATTGGAGGAGTATTACATCCAGCAGTGGGGGGACACCTGTTGAAGAGAGAGAGAGAGAGACATTCAAAAATAAAAGCTGGGAAGCTCAATCTTGCTGGCTCCAAGCAATTAAATAAATAATAAAACATGACAGTACAGAAAAAATATGCGATTTTATCATGAATAATATGGGGAAGATAATAAAAATGTGATTGCAATTTTTCAGTGCCAACTGCGACTCATTCGAAAATGCCTACGAGGGTATGATGTACCCCTTACCGATTCTCCCAGAAAGCAAGTTAAGGATCTTCAGAACTGGCATATGCAAGCTAATCGACATGCAATTCCAAGAGAAGAGGCAACTGGACATCGGTGCGACAGCGCTAATCTTCAATATAGCCGATGACTTTTTCTCCAGGGATAAGAATAAGAATAATAATGCGATCGATGGGCTGTTGGATCTCTCTGAATGCTCCTACGGTAAGGTTTGAATAATTGAGGAAGTTTTTTTTTCATTGTACCCCTTGTGATTTGGCCTTGAAGTGATAATCATAACCTGTTTGAGGGTGTGTGCTCGTAGGACCCGGTCAAGCATTACGTGGTCTAGCATTTGAACTCTGATTGGCGCGTTCCGCAGAATATTGCGCCATTCAGAATGCTGAACGCTCATCGCGGGACGCGCTTGAGCTGTTACATTTCAGCATCTGAAAATACTCCTCTCTTCCATGGTTACCTATATACTGCAAGTGAACAGACAGAATTATTAAAATTATTTATCATAATCGTAATTTCTGATTTCAGGTGTACCGATCTCCCTAAGTAAAGCCAACTTCTTGGACATGGATCCGAAGATCTACGAACGCATCGAAGGATTGAAGCCCAACCCCAAACATAACACTTATTTAGTCATTGAACCTGTAAGTATTTTCTGGAACTTTGTTTCCTAGTACAATTGTTAAATACAGAAACAATCGACTACAGGTGGCTTGAAATGAAATTCCTTGAATTTGTCGCAGAAGTAAAAAGAAAACGTAAACGAAAAGGCTTGACCCATTTCATCCTTTTGTTTTTAATCTAATTCCAGAAAAGTACCAAAAAGTAAAACGCCATATAAGCAGTAGATATTTTTTTCTCCGATTTCCTCTCATTCTTTATGATAAGCAATATTACAATGTAATGAAAACCTCGGCGGAAATGGAAAAATATTTCCTTTTAATTCCGCAATCAATTAATATCAGTAAACCAATTGTTCCAGCTGACGGGCATAGAGATAGACACGTACGTGGCCCTGCAGCTGAACCTGGTGACGAAGAACATCTCGTCCAGCCCTCAGGCCAGCCGGTTCTCCAACATGGTCATACCGATTGCATACGTGGAGATTGTGAGTAACAAATGTAAATTTTAAGATAAATATTCATCCCTGCATCTGTAAAGAGAAATGCCGTTTGTTAATCTGTTACCTTATTGAGGGTAAACGGCAAAACGGATTTGCATAAAACTTTGAATACCTATGATAGATGATGATCAGTTAAAGCCAAGATCTGTTACACTGTTACTATTTCCCAGCACATGAAAAATTGAACACAAAACGCAATCTACAATAAATATTTTTATGAAATACCGGTAACTGTTACCGGTATTTGACCATAATCATTTATTGTAGATTCTACCGAATTGTGTTAGTTTTGCATGTGTTGCAAATAAGATTCATGTACCGCCCTCTGTCCCTGGTTCAGCACAATTGTCAAAATTCAAGCATAAGGCTCAATTAAAGTAACTTTAAATATCTAGGTTTCGTCAATAAAAAAAAAAGACTTATGAAAAGCCTTAGTCAAAAATTCCGCCCCGTGTCGACCCTGGCGCAAAGGCTCAATTTACATTGCCGCGGAATGGAATGGAAGCGAATTTTCGCAGCGTAATTGTACATAGCATAATGAACTTTATGTCAATTGTGTAAAAAATAAAAATAATAAATAAAATAAAAATTTATTAATGCAGACAGTATCTTTTACATTTTGTCAGATTTCCCTGGCTCCCACACTAGGATACCCTGTGTTGTGGGGGCCAGTCTCTTCCGATAAATAAATTATGAAAAACATAAGGCAAAGCTAAATTAAACAGTTAAGAATGCGTGTATGTGGTGAGTGTAAGGGGTGTGTGCGTGAGATGGCGTGTGTGTGATGTGTGGTGTGTGTATGTGATGTGTGTGTGTGTGTGTCAGGGGGTGTATGTTGGTAGGTGTAGGGGTCAGTGTGCGTCCAATAGGACTCAAATAATTGGTAACAATATTTTTTCAGTATTAAAATAATCAAGTGTCACTAGCCAATTTTTAACCTTTTCTTTGCAGGAATACCTTGAACAGTTTAGGATATAATAAATAACATACAAACTAAATACGAGCCAAAAAAGAGGTCGCGCGTCTTCCGGGGAATCTTCGCGCATTCTCGAGAATTCCCCTAGCGGTAAAGCGTATTTAGTTTGTATGTTACACAATTGACATAAAGTTCATTATGCTATGTACAATTACGTTGCGAAAATTCGCTTCCATTCCGCGGCAATGTGAATTGGGCCTTAGACTTCAGTTACTATTTAGTATTCTGTGCTTCAGTCGCGATTCAATTTTTCGATTCGATTAGATTTACACGATTTTTTTTGATGAAAAATCTATGGGTCTGGCATATCCTAAATATTTATTCCCTTTTAAAACTCCAAAAAGTTTATTTAGTACAATATTTAAGGGATAATCGCAATATGGCGAAGTGCGCGAATTTGTCTCAACTCTTTTGCTTAATATTCCTTTTTTTCAGAAACAATGGGATCTAACCGAGGAAGCCATATTCGGAATAAACATGCTATATTTCTATGGCCCCATATTTGTAACGGCTGTCCAAGTCCTGTCACTTCTGGGAGCCTTTGTGGCGCTGGCGTGCGCCGCTCGACTCTTGTACTGGTGGAACTGCACCCGAGAGGACGGGGTCTCCTTCGCGATCGTGAATGCGTTGAAAGAACCTGCTCCTGTCAGTTTAAACGTCGAAGAACCCTTAATAGATAACGTTAGAACGAGATAATAAGTTAATACAAAGTAGGATATTTATTTTCCTTTGAATTGTAAATTGAAAGGCCAGGGTGCAAATGCAATAGTGAGGTTGTAACTCCAGTCAATATATTTAGAGCTGTTACACACTGTCGACTAGTCGTCGGCGACTCCGTCGACGGCGACCGTCCTTTTCTGTAGTTTAAATAGGCGCTTAAGCACGTGGTCGCCGAGTCGCCAGTCGACCAGCCAGTCGTCGCAACCAATAGGAGTAAGGGTTTGAAACTTTGAATGGGCACTTTTGCAGGACGAGCGACATCCGAGGCTAGAATAGAATAGAATAGAATAGAAAAACCTTTATTAATAGACCATAATTAAAAACTACTACACTAATAATATAATATAATTATAAGCTACTGCACTATGTCTCAGGCATTCACACACAAAAAAAAATACACAGAAAAAAATAATATCAGGCGCTTGGCTTGATCTCCCAGCCTAGTTGCCCATGTTTTGGTCGCCATTAGACCGTGCGTAATAGCCCAGGCATGATTCTGAGTGCGATTGCACATCACATCACAATAGCTCCCAATTGTAATTTTTGTTATCTGTTGTAGGGGGTTGTTCCCCGTGGTCCAACCGCTTTGTCCAACTGGTTGGACCACGGGGCATTATTTTACCCCGTGGTCCAACCATGACTAACGGTTGGACCAATGAGCATATAGGATACTGTACTTAATATTACATTACACGTAAACTTAAAAATAAATAAATAATTACATATTATTGTTTCGGTGGATTCATTAATTGGTGATTATTTGTAATATAATTATCGTGATACAAGTGCGGAAAGTCAGTAATTGAACAAGAAGAGGAATTTCTACGGCCCGAGTTGAATACTGCCTTTTCGCACGTGTGCACTAAACAACTATTTTTTATTAGCTGCAGATACCCGTCACAAATAACTGTCAAATTTGAAGATAATTTCTAGGAAACACACAGTTTATTAATGAAAATTTATGAAAATAATGTATAGTTTTGCATATTAATGCCGAAATTTGATCACTTTTGTACAAAAATATGTATTTCATATAATTAAATCACATTTCAGGTCAGCTTTAGCTGTCAGTGTGACGGGTATCTGCAGTTAATGCAAAAATGGAGATTAGTAGTATATTGTTGTAATTTGTAGTACTAGTGCGGAAAGTGAGTAATCGTAATTGAGGTAACCGAACCGAACCAACAGACCAGGGAGTCTACGGCTCGAGTTTACAGTTGGCTTTCCGCACATGTGTCACACGACGTTTTTCATCACACGTGGCGAGAAAACTATTCCTGCATTGGTGATTTCTAGCGGCGTTAAATAATCTGAGTTGGAGGCAGTTGAATTTTATGTAAAACAAGTAAACACTAGTGTTCTATGATACATTTTCGATCGGCTACGCATGCACGAAAAGATACTCTTTATGAACGGGTGTGATGAAAAATATTTATAATATTGGTAATTACTTATTATTTTATTGGAATCGGGTCTTATGAAATATTAATACAAATGGAGTGAGTGTCGTGACGGGTCCTTCTTTCTCCATTATTTTAATAGCTAAACATATTAGCGTTAAATTCTAGAATTAAGTATTAATTAACAATAATTGTATATTTTGCTACACGTGCGGAAAAATAGTCATTGTAAACGAGGCGACGAATCTATTCTTCGAATTCTACGGTTCGAGTTTACATTTGCCTTTCCGCACGTATCTCACACGTTTTTCATCATACCTGGTAAGTAAACGCGCAACATGACTCGCGAAGTCGGGACACGACTTTGCAACAAAAAAGGTAGTTTGTAAAATCAGTAAAAATTCGTAACCAAAATATTTTAAAGTTGAAAATCGTGTTCCATTTCCAGTATCGGCTTGAGTTCCATAAAAGTAAGACGCACTAGTAAATGATCAACTTTCGATCGACGATGCATGTACTGGAATATGCGCTTCATGAACAGGTGTAATGAAAAATAAATTGTCATAATTTCCAAAAGGCTGATAATAAATACCTATGTTTAAGTTGAATAAGTGGATCCAAAAGAAAAACGTCTGATTCCAGACTCTACACTGATGCAACGATATAACGGACTCTATATTCCAGACTCTATACTGATGCAACGATATAACGGACTCTATATTCCAGACTCTACACTGATGCAACGATATAACGGACTCTATATTCCAGACTCTACACTGATGCAACGATATAACGGACTCTATATTCCAGACTCTACACTGATGCAACGATATAACGGACTCTATATTTTCCAGACTCTACACTGATGCAACGATATAACGGACTCTATATTCCAGACTCTACACTGATGCAACGATATAACGGACTCTATATTCCAGACTCTACACTGATGCAACGATATAACGGACTCTATATTCCAGACTCTACACTGATTCAACGATATAACGGACTCTATATTCCAGACTCTACACTGATGCAACGATATAACGGACTCTATATTCCAGAGTCTACACTGATGCAACGATATAACAGACTCTATATTCCAGACTCTACACTGATGCAACGATATAACGGACACTATATTCCAGACTCTACACTGATGCAACGATATAACGGACTCTATATTCCAGACTCTACACTGATGCAACGATATAACGGACTCTATATTCCAGACTCTACACTGATGCAACGATATAACGGACACTATATTCCAGACTCTACACTGATGCAACGATATAACGGACTCTATATTCCAGACTCTACACTGATTCAACGATATAACGGACTCTATATTCCAGACTCTACACTGATGCAACGATATAACGGACTCTATATTCCAGAGTCTACACTGATGCAACGATATAACGGACTCTATATTCCAGACTCTACACTGATGCAACGATATAACGGACACTATATTCCAGACTCTACACTGATGCAACGATATAACGGACTCTATATTCCAGACTCTACACTGATGCAACGATATAACGGACTCTATATTCCAGACTCTACACTGATGCAACGATATAACGGACACTATATTCCAGACTCTACACTGATGCAACGATATAACGGACTCTATATTCCAGACTCTACACTGATGCAACGATATAACGGACTCTATATTCCAGACTCTACACTGATGCAACGATATAACGGACTCTATATTCCAGACTCTACACTGATGCAACGATATAACGGACACTATATTCCAGACTCTACACTGATGCAACGATATAACGGACTCTATATTCCAGACTCTACACTGATTCAACGATATAACGGACTCTATATTCCAGACTCTACACTGATGCAACGATATAACGGACTCTATATTCCAGAGTCTACACTGATGCAACGATATAACGGACTCTATATTCCAGACTCTACACTGATGCAACGATATAACGGACACTATATTCCAGACTCTACACTGATGCAACGATATAACGGACTCTATATTCCAGACTCTACACTGATGCAACGATATAACGGACTCTATATTCCAGACTCTACACTGATGCAACGATATAACGGACACTATATTCCAGACTCTACACTGATGCAACGATATAACGGACTCTATATTTTTGCTTTATTTAGTTATATTTCTATTCGCACGTAATTTTCCCAAGTTGTGTGCGAAGTGCTATTAACAATAAGTAAGTACCTAAAGTTAACTAAACTACTGAACTGGTGCTGGTGAAAATGATTGTTACTTTTTATACGAGAAAGTTGTGAAAGATAAATCTGATTTTTAAAAACTTTCTTTCATTTACTAAGTATATTGCATGAAGTAAGTAACTAAGTATAGTAGTAATAAGTAATTATAGTACGTCCTATATATAGAAAAAGCTGGGTAATATTGCCGAAAAAAGTGTATGTTTTGAACTATATTATATACACTTCTGTTCGGGTACACGATAGGGGGGGTGTTTAAGGCATATGTCTGTTTGTTTGTCTATTTGTCTGCGCATCATAATTAGATTATGGCTAAGAGTTTTTTTTAATCAAATCTCAGTTTAGAGTTTTGGTACACGACAAGGTGACCATGTCAGCCTCAACAGTGTCACTATGAAAAGGGAAGGGAAGCTCAAGTATTATTAGAGTCAGCCCTCACTCTGAGAGCCAACTTAGCAGACAACAGTAAGTGTTTCATATTATCAGATAAGGGCTGACTCAAAATAGCTAAGACTATTTATGATCAAAATTGGTTCCTTAGTTTCCAAGATCTGAACCACTTTAGACGTTAGTAAGGGTGCTACAATTTGCCCTCTAGGTGCCGGCTAGCAGGGTTCTAGGACAGTGTGCAGATGAAGTAATAGAGGAAACTTGGTAATAGTAGATATTATATTTATCAGGAATAGAACAACACAATAGTAGAAAATAGGTAGTAGCAGGAGACAATTTTATAAAACGGACATACGTCCGTTCAAGACAAAGAAACAGAGAGAAAGTGAAGACAATGAAATTAATGGAATAATGGAATTTAGAAATGGAATGGGAATCTGATTTGAATTTTGAAAATTTAGATGAAGTAATGAAGATGCCAACATGAAATGAGGTGAGATAAACGCTAACGATGAGGTTGAAATTGATGGCAAGGAGGTTGATATGGACGATGAAGTCGACATCGTTACAAGGGGATCTCTAAAACGATTTATTTACAACGATTTAGGTATTTACTATTGCCTAATCGCCATTTTACAGTCGTTATGACTGTAAAATGGCGATTAGGCAATAGTGTATCACGACCGCCTTTCCTAAGCCATACAAAAGTTTTTGGTTATTCAACTTTACTAATTCACCTTATATTATGTAAATATCACTTAAAGAATCTGATGATGAGTGTACATTATACGTAGAATAGAAATACGTAGCAATGACGACTTTGCGACAGTAAATGAATGTCCGTTTAATTTTATGTGCGATTAATTCCAACTAATAGAATTGTAAGCAAATAAATGTAAACAAATCAAGTTATTTTATTTTATTATTGAAATTTTGACGCAATTTGATTAAAATATATTTTGTATGTTGCGTCATGATATCGTGCCATAGATAACGTCTGTGTGAATACAAAATACCCGCAGGCGCAGATAATTATATTTACTGAATTATTATCAAGTTTTAGATAATATCGATCAACCCTGACCCCTGAGGGGAGGAGCGGGGCAGAGTGTACAGGGGTACGAAGTACTTAAGGGTACGAAGTAACACGGTCTGGGACACTTCAAACTTCGAGCTTTATTTCAGAAAGTAGATCTATACAAGATACTTTTTCACTGGACCGACAATCGAAAAAATACATATACCTATTCGCCTAAAATGGCCGTTTTTACCGGAAATGCGTAACTTTAGAAATTCGAACAGGGTTACTAATTCTAACCTAAAAAAGTTTTTTAATATTAAAAATTCCGTCCGACCGAAAAATATATATACCGATAGGTATATATATATATATATATATATATATATATATATATATATATATATATATATATATATATATATATATATATATATATATATATATATATATATATATTTCACTTATTAATACTACTACCTATACTACCAATCTTCATTTAAATTTATTTGTGTCGTATCTTTGTCCTCTTGGACAGGCATTGGCCAGCCATCGGTCATGGTCCAACAGAATACCAGCGCTGTAGGCATTCTTGTCTGCAGCAATAAGCTGAGTTGAGGCCCTTTTCACAACAACAGCATACATTATTTCGGTATGTTTACCGTTGACTACATAATTATTTTATATTGCTGTGTGTGAAATAAACATATTACTTACTTACTTACTATTTACAGTCAACTTCACAAACCACTTCCCTTATCGACACTGATTTCGTACCCCCCTGTAGAGTGAGGCACACCTGCTGTGGTTCACACGCTGTATACATTATGTTAGTTCCGTTATCAGTGAACCTCGCTCATTGTTCATGAATGGATGTATTTTCTATCTGTTTGTCATATTACTCATAAGTACTCATAAAACCATTCATAATGGCGCGATGTACTCGTAGCTCCGTCAGTTTAAGATCAGTACTAACATTGATGGTACTAGAGATACAAAGTTGCGTCGCTAGTACCATCAATGGTACTGTTCATTGGTACTACTGGTCAATAAAGTGTTTCTATCTATCTATCTTATATAAGGCTCAATTTACATTGCCGCGGAATGGAATGGAAGCGAATTTCGCAACGTAATTGTACATAGCATAATGAATTTTATGTCAATTGTGTAACATACAAACTAAATACGAGTCAAAAAAGAGATCGCGCGTCTTCCGGGGAATCTTCGCGCATTCTCGAGAATTCCCCTAGCGGTAATGCGTATTTAGTTTGTATGTTACACAATTGACATATAGTTCATTATGCTATGTACAATTACGTTGCGAAAATTCGCTTCCATTCCATTCCGCGGCCATGTAAATTGAGCCTTAAGCGGAGATTGCAGCGCAAGCGTCGCCGGATTGAGTACCGCTGGACCATTGCGGTGAACCAAGATCATGGTGGTGGACTGCAAGTACTGAAACTTCTAATATATTTTTTTGAATATTTATTATTATTATTTAACACTTTAATACACAAAAATAGTACATGAGGCGAGCTTAATGCCATGCGGCATTTTCTACCAGCTAACCATTGGGTCATACAGATATTGCAAGGCAGGTGCATATAAATTAAATAGAAGAGATATAATAATATTATTATTTTAATATTTAAAAGAAAAGAGCGACTTTGAGGAAGAAATGTTTGCATTTTACACAAATCGGATATTGGAATGAGGTCAAAATTTGTTCGTAACTATGTCGAAATATATCACACGGTCGTAAAATCAAAATCAAATATATTTTTTGTAAGTAAGTACCTGAT
This sequence comes from Hofmannophila pseudospretella, assembly GCA_947369225.1. Lineage (NCBI taxonomy): Eukaryota > Metazoa > Arthropoda > Insecta > Lepidoptera > Oecophoridae > Hofmannophila > Hofmannophila pseudospretella. The sequence goes on along the minus strand of OX376321.1, from coordinate 449,920 downwards.
AGTACATTTTTACAACGTCATGTTTTACTCTACCACCGCTTCGTAAGGTGCTGTAGTTGAAAGGAAAGAAGCGGCGCAAGAAACTCTACTTCTTAGTAAATCTACTTCTTAGTCGTATTCCTCATTGATGAAGGTCATTGATCATTCTACATAGAACAACTCTCTTGGCCTCTGTTGCATGTTTCCTCACGATATTTTCCTTCACTTCACTTCACCTTCGTAAATGTACGTACGTAAGTCTTTCGAGGAAACCGAGAAATAATTGGTACATGCATACATACCGTACATGACATTTTGGCCTAGTCTCAGTAGTCCGATGGTTTAGTCCGACGACCGGACTGATGAGACTTTTTAGTCTCAGTAGTCCGATGAAACAGATCAATACAGATCATCGGACTACTGAGCCTTTTAGTCCGATATTAATAACTTTATCGATTAAATTTTTGAAGAATCCACTTGAGATGTATAAGTAAGTGTATTGATCTGTATCATCGGACTACTGAGACTAAAAAGTCTCATCAGTCCGATCGTCGGACTAAACCATCGGACTACTGAGACTAGGCCGACATTTTATTGTTTAGAACCCGGACCTCAGAGTACCTATGTCCTTCGGAAACCGGTGGTATTAAATCACTATGCCACCGACGCTCTGATCGTAATAAATGCATCTAAGGCTAGAACTTCACAGGTCCGGTTCCAGTCAGTTCGGTTCGCTGCAACGCAATCACATGCGCTCCGCCTTTCCCCACTTGAATGCAGCGCTTTATTACAGGATGCAGCGAATCTAACCGTGCCTGGAACCGGACTCGTGAAGTCCTCCTAAATAAAAGCTTATACCAAAATTATTGAAAAATGTGCAAAAATAGAAAGTAATACTGTTTCTTTGATAATCCCCATGAAACAATACAGCACCGAATGAGGGCGCTAGTCGAGCATATTTTTTGGACGAGATAACCTCTATTTTTTTAACGTAACCCGAAGAGTTAACGAATCACTATCAGAGTGATACCAGAGGCAGCAGCGGACCGCGCCAGTAATGACTACTGTGTACAACTTTCAATAACTGGATCTCATTATCAAATGTTGTGTGATTGCTAAAGCAATAAATTGTGTTCATTTTATGGATTTTGTGTAACGGACTTCGGAGACATTGGTAAGTACGCGGTGAAGATAGGAGCTTGCTGAAAAAGTAAACAGACTCGCCCTTTTAGTATCGGAGTACCTATTTAAAAGAGAAAAATATCTTTTATTATTAGTAAATTGATGTGTAGATAGTATCTACATAATAGGAAATTTCACTAATATGTTCGTAGAAAAATTTATTACTGTTTTTCAATCTAACATTATGAAGCTCTATCCAATCTGATCTCTTAATTCTTTTAGTTTTAATGATTGGATCACTTTCTCTTCAATTGTAGTATTATGGAGTGAACTAAATATGGATTATTTTTTTGTGGTAATAAAGTATATTTTTTTTACTTCTTCAATTCACAATAAAACTCCCATTTTTTTAAGTAAATTGATACTACATAATTGATACTAAATAATTGATATTACATAATTGATACTACATAATTGATACTACATAATTGATACTACATAATTGATACTACATAATTGATACTACATAATTGATACTACATAATTGATACTACATAATTGATACTACATAATTGATACTACATAATTGATACTACATAATTGATACTATATAATTGATACTACATAATTGATACTACATAATTCCCTATTTACTGGGAAAATTCACTAATTTGATCGAAATGATATATTAATGTTTAAAATATTGTTCAATCTTGAACATTCTGAAGCACTGTCCAGTCCAATCGATCTCTTAAATTAGTTCCTTTATTTCAATTATTAATATTTTACGATTATTTCCTCCATTTTTATTAGTTACCCGTTAATTCACAAAAAAGCTCCTATATTTTTTTTATTCTAAGTTTTTTAACATACGTCAGTCACCTTGTAAACCCGTTGTCCAGCTGGTCAAAGTTGGCTGTGATAGTCAGATGTTCCTCTTTGATCGTCAATTGACCGCCATTTGATGGTAAAAAGTTCTAGTAATTACCTAAGTACTCGTACTTACTCGTATTTAGATTCAGCACCTCGTGTGCCAGATAACGCTGACTGTCTTACCCTTCAAACCGAAACACTAATGCAAGAATTGTTGGTTTGCGAAGAATTAGGTAAAAGGAGACTACAGGCTGACTCTGTACAAAGTTATAAGTACCACCTTCGAATTTAATGTTAATTTGAAGGAGTTTAGTTAGTTAGTTAGTTAGTTTTTTTATTTATCTTTTGATAACAAAGTTACGCTTAGATACGTCGTGGAACAATTATTATCCGTTATATTATAACATTTAAATTATTACTTACATGCCACTAGCTGCTGTAAAAGGGCATTGTCAAAAGAAAAATATGGCTGCTGCATAAGGCATTGTCAAATAGGAATTACATGTATTATTAATTTGACTCAAAAGCTCATGAAATCATGGTTTTTTTTGGTCCGTCTACGTAGTTCACCCAGGTAAAAATAAACCATAATTATTATGCAGACATAAGGTTGTGATTTAATCTATGAAAGACAAATAATGTAATTTACCTAGTGTGGCGTTAGCGAGGTGTAATATGGGTTACCTACATATTCATAAAGAAGCAGAGCTGCCTCAAAACAAATTGGGTTAGTGCCTATCTTAAACCCGCGACATCATTTGAAGGGTCTCTGATCTGCGCAGGCGCCGGTAGCGGAAAAATAAACACGCTACATGTCTCTAGATAACCTTAAGTCTGTTTGGTCATCTCATTAATTATTGTTTTGACTACACGGAAAGAAAAAATTATTAGTAAGTGTCCTTTACAATTTATAATTATAATCCATTACAAAAAATCTCGTAATTGTAACGAGAAAACAGGACAATAAAACTGTTCATATAGTAATAAGTATCCATAACAATATTTTACAACATTCATCTATCAACTTTTATCTATTATATAATTTTTTGTAATAGTAACGAGAAATCTTGTACAGTGAGAGACAATGCACCTACATTACAATATTTCTCGTTACTATTACGACATTTTTTGTAATGGATGGATGCCATAAAATATTGTATTGGATCGATATATAATTTTATTAGCGGAAAATATTTCTACGGTGTCATCTATAGGTTATAATTATAACAATAAAGAGAGGGCAAACATAATATTTTTCTACTGATTAAATTTTCGAGAAAATGAACAAAATTGTTTGTTTGAAAATGAATTATTGCTATTCTAATACTGAAATAAGAAGTATGAACGAAACTCGTGTCATTCATAACGACATGGATGAGTTTATGCCACCAAGGCGCAAAATAATGGGGTTTAGATTTAGTGTGGAAAATTTTCATTCAAGTAACAGGGTTATTTTTTCATGTAAAGTTCCCCTCCAAATATTTGTAACTAATAAAAAGGACCTTATATGAACAATTGTCCTGATTTAATTTTATTTATTTATTAGGTAAACACAACAGATTACAACCATAGAAATTACAGAAAAATCAATATAAAGTTAAGAGCTAGGTCGTAACCCTTAACGTGTAAACACAGCATGGTTAGGAAGTAGAAAATTGATTGTTGTACAAATTTGGGTTGGGAAAAAATACTATTGAATGTAATGACTAAAAAACCTATAACTATTTGAATAATAAATAATAATAATAATAAAGTAGGTGTGTGGATAGAGGTGTCCCTCACTTGAGGGACATCCTCAACCCGTCTTTTAAAAACTAATGGTCTAGGATCAAATAAGTCTATCGATGGCTTATTGTTGCTGTTCGAAGAGATCCTATTACTATTATTATTATTTACGATTTCTCGTTACTATTACGAGGGATTTTCCTTCTGTGTACAGTTTACAACTAGCGAACAAGTAGACCGGAAGGGCTTGTTCATACATCAATGCTTTCATGACCTAGACTTCACTTCGTGCGTATGTGAGACAGGGTTTAGCTCGACTATCCTTTTACATGAGGTGCAAAACCAAATTTCATTACATTTCCACGAAAAACAATTATTTTTTCGCTTCGCTGTACTTTGACAATTTTGTACGTTTACCAGAAAATAATCTTCCTTTCCCAACGCTTCAATGTAAAGCTATATCGAATTTTTGTATGGATTTAAATTATGAATTTGAGGATTTTTTTTGGGTGTAAAATGCTACTTACTTACCAGCGCATCCCTCAAAATATTTGCATCCCTGTGTCTTTAGCAGTTTACACATTATGAACGAAGTTTACACATTATGACGTCCGCCCCACTTCCCCACCCCCTAGACATGCCTAGACTAATCATTTCAAGTATATCAGACACATGCTGTGAATATAGCAACATGACTCTTGGCGCATGTTTCAGTCGGAAAATGCACTTTGACTGTACTGTACCTCTAAGTTTTTGCAACTGGAGTTTTCTAGAATTTCCATAGAATTCCAGATACAAGAAAACCCATTTTCTGGGAAATCACGTTCGTTTTGCACTTACGAATAGCTTCCGTATCAGGATAAAATTATTATTATGACTACAGTTGCTTTGCGTGCATTCTGTATGAAAACATGTTATTGTTTACAGATACCTGGGTATTACAACAGGTGGTAGATACGAAGGGCCTTGAAAATGACAGCAGCATGCGGGGATCGAAAGAAGATAACCAGACCAAACAAGAGTAAGTAAAAATTAATAACTTCACTACGTTACTACCATAATATGGTAGGTAAGTAACGAAGTGAAGTTATTCACAAATATTATTTGTTTTACCATAGTTGAATTGAAAACGTTTATTTAGCACCGTAAACACCAGAATATAGAACACAATTAATACAGAAAGATTAATACATGCAGCACAAAACATCCGGTGCGGTACAGTGCCAAAAAGTGTACACCAGCTCAGCATAATGCTGAGGCAAGCTACAGCGCTGATTTTCAGCTGGCCCCTCAATGACTGCACGGACGAAGAAAGCAACAGTGTGTGCGTGTTGTGTTGTATGAATGTGTTTGTGTGTTAGGTACTTAAAGGAAGGGTGTTTGCTGGCCGTGAAGGAGTCGGTGTTGTAGGGACTAAAATATCCGGACACCACAGAATATATGTATAGACAACACGGTCCTAGTTTGATTCCATCAGGGAGAGACCAATGACCAGTGGACTGGCACAGGCTGCTGTTGACGAGGATAATGATAAAACAGCCAGCTTTATTGTTTTCCAGCAAAGCTGTTGGTGATGCTGGCGCTAGGGCTCATAGTGCTGAGTTTCCTCCTGGTGCTGCTGCTTGTAGATTTCATTGAACTGGGGCTAAAACACGTAAGTACAAGCCAACAGAATAACCTTGCTGCTGTGGCTGTCAAAATTACCCAATTTGCCCTGATCTGTGAACGGTGTGTGCCTAGTATTTGTACAGGGTCTAATTCTGTTTGATAGGCGGTGCAACGCACTGTCCACAGCATCAGCGGCGTAGTTGGCTGAACGCCGGACTCCCCGTGCGGGGGTGGGGTGGGGGTGGGGGGTGTCCTTGTTCAAAACCATTCAATGACTTGATGATTCGAAGACTTAGGTATACACATTTACCAACTGGTCTTCCGGTGAAAGAAAACATCATGAGGAAACCTACACACTGAGATAACTATGTGTGAAATGGAGAAAGCAATGGAAAACCTTAAAATGTTTGCCCAGGAAGCAAGCAAGGAAGACTACGACGTTCGTCGATGATGAGGATGCGCCTATATAAGAATAATTGCTGAGGCGGGTGAATCCGAAGGACAGGACTATCTAACTAATTTAACATTGTTACCACTTTAGTAGCTGAACCGCTGTCAAATGATATCTACCAGTCACGATCGTGTACTGAACAGCCAACTTACTGTTTTGGTTCGTGCAAGACTACCAGAATTGCAGAACCATTTTAAAACATGATTACAATATTGAAGGAAACTTCTTTGTCACTACAGTATACGCGAATAGAGGAAGGATCGACCATCCACGAGTACCTAAAGAAACAGACGGACAATGTACGCTGTAAAGTGCACCTGTTCAACATCACCAACGCGCAGGAGTTCATGATGCGATTGGATGATAAACTGAAGGTGCAGGAGGTCGGCCCCTTCGTTTACAGGTTTGGTACATTTACAAGCGAGTCTGGTCCATTTACAGGTGTTTCATTTTCATTCATCATATCATATTTCATTTCATTTGCCTTCAATTGCCCCTTATGTGCTCAATAAAATGACGATTTTTGACTTAGCACTTCTCCCTCTTGTGAAATAAACGAACTAGACTTACCATATTCTCCACTATGTGATCTAATGAGAATATCAGTTGACAGATTATAATAAATATCATTGTCAGAGACGACGTGATAATCGAATCATGTGTCTCCCTTAGAATAAATATATGTATATTCTAAGCTAGTCTAAATGTATGTTCATGTGAGTGCCTGATGTGTCATCCACACTGTACAACTTGACTGATTAGCAGAACGACCTCGGGGTCACAGTCAATGAAATCACACCAAAAATTATCTGACCTCAGATAACTGAAACAAAATCAAACAAATTGCGCTTACAAAGATAAATTGGCCACTAAAATAGCTGAATTAATTTATCTGTGAGTATCATTCATTTAAAGTAAATAATTATGTACCACTTATTCAAAAAGCCAGGCCTCCCAACTTAGGATTATGATGACTTTTTTATTGTACCTATAAGGAAAGCAGACGAGCAAACGGGCCATCTGATGGTAAGTAGTCACCGCACATCTCGCCTCACTATAATGTTATCAGCGGATTATTGTTTTACCCTTCAAACCGGAACACAGCAACGCAAGCATTGCTGCTTTACGACAAAAATAAAAGGCTAACTCTCTGCACAGATTTGTACCTTCGAATTGGGGACGATTATCTACACTTTATCCTGTCTAACGGCAAACCCATTCCAGAGAGCATCGCGTGAACAAGGACATCGAATTCGAGTCAGATGCGGGAGTGTTCCGCTTCTCGCCCTTCATCAACCTGACATTTGACTCCGAGGAGTCCGTCGGCCGACCCGAAGACGCCATCGTGACCATGCCCAACGTGCCAATGATTGTTAGTACCTGCCCTTCAGAGCAAATAGCTCAAATATGTGTTATCGTGTCTAATCCTTATGTCCTCTTGAATCGCAACGAGCTGTGGCTTGATACAAGAAGAACCTAAGCCAAATTTGTAATGTTTTCATCAGCAGCCTACTCTAGTCCACTACTGGACTGCTGCTGCTGCTGTAATGTTTAACCACTACAACTAGCTAGGAGTGTTTCACCACATCAATGGTCCAGAGGTGAATTCGATCCGGCGACCCTTGTACCACAGTCAGCCATTGTGGCTTCTGTTTAACGTATTAGGAACTTCTCGCACCAAGCCATTTGCCGTTTTCTATTCTAGTATTACATTTTCAAGTGCAATTTTTTTTACCCGAGTCCATTAGATTAATTGATTTAATTTTTTTAAACGCATTAAAGGCTTCTTCATCATCTAACATACCATAATAGTTAGAATGCAAAATTTCTTTAAGAAAACAAGATTTCTAAAATAACATTCAATCACTTGTGATCCAGCGAGGCAACGCAGCCAGTGTCCTGCGGACCATGCCGCTCTCAGGATATCCAGAACGACATAATCTTTCTTTAGTATTTAAGTTTCTTTGTTTTTTATAGTTGTGTAAGTACTGATTGTTAGTAACATACTCGTATATAACGCGTGTTGCCAGGGAACAACAAATAACGTTTGCAAGTACGGCGTCATCGCCTGCGCAAGTTTCTTCGTTATGGCGCGCCAGCTCCAGTCAAAAGCCATCGTGACCATAAACGCAGCCGACTACATGTGGGGCTATCACGAGCCCCTTATCGCTCTGGGGCACACATTCATTCCCGGCTTTATTTCCTTCGATAAAATGGGGATTCTGGAAAGGGTGAGTACATCACAATCACATGCAATGATCCAGTTAGAATTCGTAACCCAGGAACATAATAAGTGAACGCAGAAAACATTTGAATTAGGAAGTAGTATCTACCGTTTGGGTTCAAATGGTCCATTTCCCAAAACGTCAATTTCCCATTAGGTTCATTTCCCAAAACGTCCAGTCACAATGTGTGCTATGCAGTGTATCCAATGTCATATGGACTACATAGGAACGACACGGGGCCGACAGGGGGAAGTAACGGGGACGACACGCGGACGAAACGGGGTCGAAACGGGGACGACACGGAGACGACACGGGGTAGACACGGTGACACGGGAAAGATACGAGGACGACACGGTGATGACACGGCGACACGGGGATGACACGGCTAAGACATGGGGACGATATGGGGACGACGACGCGGCGACACGGGGATGACACGGCGACACTGGGACGAAACGGGGACGACAGCGAAGACACGGGAGCGACACAGTAATGACACGGGGGTGACAGGGGGACGAATGAGCACGACACTGGGATGAAACGGCGACATGGGGACGATTTGGGACTGGACGTTTTGGGAAATGGACCTAATCGGAAATGGAGGTTTTGGGAAATTGACCATTTGAACCCAAACGACTTAGATCACAAAAGGCAAGCGCTTTAGTGACAAAGGTCGAATTAATGATAAATTGTCCATACTATAAGGAACGAATTTGAAATGAGGATACCATTATTTCCGATTGCCACTTCTGCTTCTCAAGTGCAAGTGGAGGCTGTATTAGGCTAACACAGTATTTAAGGTTCCTATAGCATGATCTGCGTAAGGTGGTTGCCTTGACAGCAGCTAAATACGGAGAGCCGAAGATCGGGCTCAGCATCCAGCTGTGTGGACAGGCTCTTGTTACGATGATGATGTTTTCAGCTATACAACCACGAACGCAATGACCTGGTGATGTCCTCAGAAGAAGACACCAAGTTCATGATAATATCGCAAAATGGATACAAGAAACTCCGCATGTCTCTAACCGAGGATCCCGAAAAGTGGTAAATTTTCACTTGATTTTAACACGAGCTCAAACTTCACTATTTAAGATCCAACGTGCGGTTTTTATACAAATTGTTTTGCACATTTATTGTTGTACTTTTGATATATTTCACTGGTATATTGTTACTGTTAATTAAGTCATGTTGTTTTATTGTCATCCAGCATTACAAAAATCGTATACATTAGAGCCTTTATTGTAATTAATTTTCAACTTTGAATATTTGTAGGAATACCTTCAAGTGCGTAATTATACACATTTGCTTTGCGTCTTAACATCCGGGGCCCGTTTGCTCGATTGCAATATGGCGACAGTTATTACAACAACACGATTGACGATAATACGTGTATTTCAGTAAAATTTTGCACGAGTACGACATTGTTAAATGATTTGTCTAAAAACCGTTGCACCTTAATCTTTAGTCCAACTTGAACTGGATTTCGACTGATGGTAAGAAAGAAGTTAATTTATAAAAGTTCAGCATATCCACTGCATAGCATATGCATTGTGTGCTTCGCTTTGACCTCTTCTATTGCAATTAGGTGACTGTTAACGTGCCCAATACCTTGTCATTTGACATCTCTCTTTCTTTTCCTTCATGTTTATATAATATTTATGAAACATAATGTACATTTCAGTGAAAAATGTAGCACCTTCGAAAATACATACGAAGGTATGGTATACCACACTGGCTTAACCCCAGAGTTTCCATTGCGTCTCTTCCGTAACGGCGTCTGCAAAATCCTCGATATGGAGTACCATGAGACGAGAATCATGGACTATGGAGGAAAGTCGATGGAGTACCGAGTTAATAATAAATTCTTTACTGCGGATCCGATTGAGACGTTACAAGGGCATTTGGACTTGTCCGACTGCTTTTTCGGTGAGCTCCTGATTTGTAACATTAAATATAGTCATCTTTTATTGTGTGATGATTGTCATCCCTTTCAAGCCCTGAACAAAAGAGAGGTGTTTGTTTGACGTGTATGCCATCTATTGGTCTGCTTGTCGGTGATATAGTTAGGTGGTTCGAGTTTGAACTCAAATGTTTAGTACCATAGTGGCATTCCCACATCTGGAACTTGATGATGATCAGGTAACAGTAAGGGGACATCCACAATGATAAGTCGGGGGTTTCTTAAATACTTAATTTAGAGATATTCGAAGTCGTCATTCAAAATGCCGTGACATGGATAAAGTCGTCCAAATCTTAAAACCAATTTCAATGTAATTTCATTGCCGTATTTTGACTTCATTCTTCAAGTCGTTTAAAAAGTCCACATTCCGATTAAGGCAACTCGTTTGTAAGTGTAGTCTCGTATTTCAGGAATGCCACTATCCGTGTCCAACGTTCATTTCCTAGACATGGATCCCAAAATATATGAACGAATTGAAGGACTACACCCCGACGAGAGGAAACACAGAAGCTACCTTAAAATAGAACCGGTATGTTACAATGGAATATTATAAACTCACGCCATTATTTAATATTATAACAATGACTGGAGATATTTCTCTAATTTTCTTTCTTATGGAGGGAGATGTATAAGACTACAAATATAAATCTAAATATGACTACCATCAATTCATTTGATTTTTAAAATTTTCAGAGATTCGGAATAGCGCTGGATACCGCAATCGCGTTGCAAATAAACTTAGTCGTTGGCGATGTCCAAAACAATGCTGCTATTGCGAGTTTCTCCAATATGGTGATTCCGTTATTATACGTCAAAATCGTAAGTACTTACAGATTTCGTCGCAATATTATTAAGAATATTGTCCACTTCTTTTATCGTTTTCATTTCTTTGTTACAGGAACAATTGGGTATCCCTAAAGATACCGAAGACCTCGTAAGGTTCGTGTATACAACGCTCCCTTACATAATAATGGGCACCCAAGTGATCTTATACTTGGTAACTTTGGTAACATGGACTTACTTTGCACGACTGCTGTATTTATATTGTGCATACTCCGATGACTTAGTAATGGAATACAAAGTGACACCGCCCAAGTCGAAGGAATACCCGACGACGAGTATTACCGGAAATAAACCTCTACTATTAAACAATGGAACACAAAGTTGACGTAGTTAAAAGATTTAAGAAAAAGAAAAGGTGCTAAATAACTATTTTGGTCAATGAAATAAGCATAATCTAGTGAAGTTATGAATGTGACAAAACAATGATAATTATTATGTATGAAATAAATAACTGCACTCTGATAGTGGTAGATGGTATCATCAGTAATAACCTCATTGATAACTGTGACACAGATGGAGATTATTATGACTTGGAATAAGTTGCATCTACTTTTTTATTTACTATATCAGCATACGTATTAAGCATGGAAAGTATACGAACGAAGCACATTTAGATATACAACAAACATTATATTAATTAAATAGATAATATTTATTTGGTACAAAATTTGCAGTTTCATTAATGACTTAACTTATTGACTTCAATAAAAAATCTTACTTGGATAAAAGATAATACTTCAGTGATTAACCTTGTTATCCTCTGATGTGCATGGTGTCTTCATAATAATCGATGGAAGTGTCAGAGTTGGCTTCTGAATCGCTATCGCTGGAGTCTTCGTCAGAACCACTGCTAGACGCACTGGATCTTAGCCCTTGCCTTGCCTTGCATAGTCTCTTCTTATCTTTCTTTATGAACTCCTGGATTTCATGTAGAGGAGGATGGTTATGGATTACTGGTTCGTAGACTGTCCTTAGCGGCATCACGATGGGTGCTGGAGGCACTTGGTATACCGGCACATTGACCGGCACTGGCATGGAATTCACAGTATATGAACAAGGGTAGCACCCCATAGCAGAACAACAAACTGTGTTATTAAATGATTTGGCTGGGGTTGGAGTGGGCGCGGCGGATGGAGTGCTAGATTCACTGTCGTCCATTCTCCGAAATGTTAACGGTGTGAAAGGTGGCATTTTCTTTTCTTTTTTAATATGCTTAATATTCTTTTTAGTCTTCATTGCTTTATGTTTAGCTTTCAGTTTAATTTCAGGATCTATATTAGATGTAGGATTCGTTTTGGGTCGAGAAAATTTAATGTCTTCTAATTCAGAATCTGTTTTGATATCAGGAGCTATTTTAAAATCAGAATTTAGTTTTATTTCAGGAAATTCAAACGATGATTTTACATCTTGGTGGCCTGATTCTTTCAATAATAAGTCGGCGAATGCTTGTATATCATTGTCTGTTAAATTATCTATATTATTTAATTCTTTATCAATATTGAAGAGCAGACCTTTTGATAGTAACATTGAAAATATTATGACAAACTGGCAAAACGCCTGCATGACTGCTAACTCGAGAATACGGATTATTGGAGCCTGTTTTAGTAGAAATAAGGATTTTTATGTAATGCTGATTGTTCGTGCGTGGTAATCAAATGAATGGCTATTGTTTGAATTGTAAAAGTTGCATAAATCATGCTAATTGGAAATTGTACCGAAAGATATAGAAAGGGATAAATAAACAATTTTTATGGTAGCATTAATTAAAGTTCCAATCCAATAAATACTAGAACATTGTGAATTAATCTTAGCAGTTGGTAAGTAAATGGACTCTAATATACTTATGTTGTTATGATACTTGAAATGTTATAGATAGATTACTTATCCTCTTGTGTTCTGCAGGTTTGAACACCAGTTCCTTTTTACCTTCATTCTCAATAGTGTGTGTGACACTGTGCCTCGGTACAACTTTTCAATCATAAATGTTATCATTCGAACCTGCTTCCATGGTTTCAGACAGAACCACTATTTTCGATTTCTTGTCAGTGTCGCCGTCCGCTATTATCTGAACTTTTTGAACTTTTTTCTTATCCGTTACTCCAGACGACAAACTATTTTCGTGTTTCTCCCTACTTATCACGAGAAACCTTGGATTTCTGTCAATATTTGTTTCACCGAGCTGCGAGCTCATATTAATATCTTCAGGTAAGCTCCGGACAGTATCATTTTCTGTTTCTTTAATTAATTTAAATGCATCAGCGTTGCTGATTTTTTTTCTTAGCTTGACGTTACCATTTTTAGAAATATAAGCCAGCACTGGTCGTACGTATTCGTCTTCGTTTGCCTTCTTGATTGAATTTTTAGAGCGGAAATTTCTCCGAGGAAACCGTAATCGTTTTTTAAAATGTTCGTTTCTATTTCTATTATGGACATTTATGTATATTCGTTTCCTTCTATCAAAGTTTCTTTTAACCAGGTGTCTCTTCGTCTTATCGCAGCCTCTAGATTCATCGGAGGAACTACTGCTATCGCTGTCGCTGGAGCTCTTAGATCTCGAACAGCTTCTTGGGTGCGGTTTTTTAGGCCTTCGAATTAGCGGAGGGTACGGGACAAATATCACAGGGGGCGGCGGAGGAGCCACAAGTACTGGTATTGGAAAAACGGGACCTGGCAGCGGCTTTGGGGGACAGGGTGGGCACGGCGGACAGTTTGGAGGTCTGGGTCTGGTCTTGCAGCATTGCTGAGGAACTGGGACAGCTGGGACTGGAATAGGCATCGGAATCACTATGGCTATGCTATGTTTAGGGGCTGCGGCTGTTGTTGTCGTTGTAGTCCGCTCTTGATCATTGCTGCTCTGTTTGGGTATCCGGATGACAAATGCTTGCATCATCTGTGGTGCAGGTGGTGGCACAGCGAATATTGGCGGTGGCGGTGGCGGTATGGCTACCACAGGCGGCGGTGGTGGGAACATCGGAATAGGGAACGGGAACGGGAATTGCAGTCTCGCTTGTTGTAAGATAGAGGCCAAGTAAATGAAAACTATCCATTTTCGAGTAACATCTTTTAGTTGCAGTAACATGATAGAGCAGAAGGTTATTGTGTGTCAATTTAAGAACATGATTCGTAATAATTGTATGTGAAATCGTAATTTTTATCAAGCATATGTACTAAATAATTTTATTGCTTACGTTGAAATTATAAGTGCATGCTACGCAATTTACTATTTCACTTTATTTATTGTAATAATATCAATAAAAATATTGTGGATTGAATTTCCATTATCGTAAGCTTACAATGAAGTGATAACGATATTGAACAAGCAATGAGTTGAAGAAAGTGGAATGTTGAGAGATAGATGTAATTTAATTACTCAATCACTTGGTAACAAAACGGCGAAAATAAGTCAAAGGTCTTGATACTGAATGAAGTGATAACTTTAAATAGTGATCTTTGAATGAAAATAACAAAGATAACAATATACTATTATTTTTATTACTCCGTAACAAAAGTACAAAATAGTAACAAAAAACAAATTAATCTCTTTAAACAACTTGGAAAACTACAGACAGATTGCTAATCCTTTTGTTCTCCGGAGGCCTGAACACCAGCTCCTTCTTGCCTTCTCCCACCATGGTCTGAGAGGCCCCTTGCCTGAGCACCACCTGTCGGCGCCTGGTATTACTCGCTGTCCCCATGTCATCGGACATCACCACCACTTGGTTCTTTTTCCGAGGATCAGCCACCACCTGCACTCTCTGAACCCTCGAGGGAGGATTATACGGGGTGTTGTCATCGAGTAATTCAGCTGCGTCGACACTACTGAGCCTCCTTCTCAACATAATGTCACCACTCCTAGAAACATACGACAGCACTGGTTTAAGTTCGTTGTCACTCTCGCTCTCATAATCGGAACGTCTAAAACTGCGTCTACCACCTCGCTCTCGTCTTCTGCTGGATCTCCTGCATTTCTTTCCTTTCTTGCACTTGTCGGGCTTCTCATCGCTGCTGACAAAGACGCTGTCGTCGGATTCCTCGGAGCTGGAGGAGCTTTCAGAGGAATACTTCTTGGATTCGCGTCTCTTGGCCGGTGGGTAGGGCACAATGTATACATTCGGAGCGCCAAAAGCTGGGATTCCGACGGGATAGGCGGGGCCTGGGACCGGTACAGGCGGTTGAGGTGGGATGGGTGACGGGGCGTCGTCTCTATTTCTACATCTACATTTCTGGTGGCAAGGGGAGCAGTAGGAGAAGAAGGAGGGAGTACAGGATGGGAAGCAGACACAGGGGGGGCAGGCCGGGCAGCTGGGTGACCTCGGGCGGGCCTGGCAGAACTGCGGCGGCGGCAGCGCCGGCATCGCGACCTGGACAGGCATCGGCATCGGCATCGGGAACGCCACGGCAATGCTAGCCTCTGTAGTGGTGGTAGTAGTCGTTGTACTGCTGGGGTTCCCGTTGCCCCCGTCGCCGATGGGTATCCGAAAGGCGAAGGACGGCATCATCATGTGCAGCGGCGGCGGTGGCGGGATGGCGATCATGGGGCCCGGTGGTGGCGGGAACGGCATGAACTGTACGTTCGCCGGCCGGAAGATGGCCGCCAGATATGTGACCACCATCCATTTTCGTTTCACATCCTGTAACGAAGAAATGCTCATCATCAACCCATTTCTATAGATATATAACAATGGTTTTGAAGTTTGCGTAAGTATTTCCAAAAAAACAAAAAGAAACTCACATTCATAATGCGTTAGACGGAGGACCCGTTCCAGCAAATAGCAGAGTCCGTTGCCGAAAACTACTTTTATGCACTTTTATGCTGCATAAGGGCGCGTTGCATAAACTTGTTCATTGTGGTTATGTATGAATAAAGAAAAGTCAACAAAACTTTGGTTCTTAATGCAACAATACTCGTAACCTACACATTAGCAATTGGTTTGTAATAAAATAACCTAAGTATTCTTCACATCTCACCAAATAATATCTTATCTCTGCATTGTGTTCCAGCTGTATACGGGGGAACGGCTAAGTGTTAATAGGCGATTATTTCGTCACTGATATAGTTATTCAAAATATTTTAACTGATATTGCTACTAGGTCACATAATGCAAAAAGTGGTAAGTCCGAATTATTAATTTATCAACAGGAAAAAATGCAAAGTCAAAAATTGACATTTTTTGTGAGTATAAATCAAATTAAAATCTCTTTATTATCAGGCACTAGTCCCATAGAATAAACTAATAAATTATAAATTTACATTAAATTAATTCAATTAATCTTCTTCTTCAGGTCCTAGAGCACCTAGTGGTGCAAAGGGCTGAGACAATATTCTTCCACCGCGCTCTGTCCGATGCTGCAGACTCTATGGTTTCCCAGGATACTTTAGCCGCATCCAGGTCCCCAATTAAGTATAAGGGACTTTTTTTTGATTATGCAAAAGGTCTATTTTAACTCTGCATAAAAGGTTTAGTACCAAGTAGTGAAAATATCAATGGAAAACTATGGATCTGGAAATACATACACGTTAGTCGGACTACCGGGATTATTAATTAATTGTTACGATTAGGTACTAGTGTTTAGTAGAGTAAATCGTAATTCCATGCTTGTTACCTTGGATGAAAAACATTCGTGTCATGAAAAACACTCGTGTCATGAAAAACATTAGTGTCATGAAAAACATTCGGGTCATGAAAAACATTCGGGTCATGAAAAGGTGTGCTTCGGTTATTGTTAACGATATGACGAATGTACTACGACTGTGGCTGTAGAGACAGACGCCGATTTTACCCGATACCCGAATGTTTTTCAACCTAACCTAACCATGGACGTATGATCTAACGGACTACGTTGTTTAGCAGCTTTCAATGTCAAAGTCATCGAGATACCGCGGGAAGTTTCGAAGATTCGTTTTGACCGACAGCAGGAGCTGATAACAGACAATGATAAACTTGGTTGACGAGTGTAGGCACTAAGCGTGCAGACAGATAAATACCGCCCACGTAGAGACAGGCCAATGAATGGAGACAAAACAACCGATATCCCCGAAAACATCGCGTGATGTGGGTGTGGTGAGGCGCTCACCCCAGCCAGTTTAATGCGCCGATAGTGGATGAACAAACTAGGTACATTATGATACTATCCTACACTCGAAAAATATCATTTCTCCTAAAATATGGAATTTACGAAAAAAGTCGACAGTAGAACTATTCCACGGATGATGAAGAATTTTGGTTTATTGTATTCTCATAGTGAAACGAAGGAGGAGGAGCTCGTAGC
This sequence comes from Hofmannophila pseudospretella, assembly GCA_947369225.1. Lineage (NCBI taxonomy): Eukaryota > Metazoa > Arthropoda > Insecta > Lepidoptera > Oecophoridae > Hofmannophila > Hofmannophila pseudospretella. The sequence continues at coordinate 432,864 of OX376321.1, read as the reverse complement.
CTAGTTGCGAGCACGGTGCGAAAGTGATCGCGCAGGTTAAGCGACGTTGGCGCGGTCGGTACCAGGATGGGTGACCGCTCGTGGCATATTTCATCTGAGCTCCTCCGTGCCTCGGGGAGCACGTTAAGCAGTCGGTTCCGGTTGTTGTCGTTCGACAGCAGTCGTTAAGCCATTTCAGATGCCCACGGGAGGCCTGAACAACTCTGACAAATAGGTTGGCCACTAATTATACGGTAAGCAAGCAAGCAAGTGAAACGAAGTAGAAAGCGAATGTGTCAAAAGTGGTCACTTTTAGCCATGAAGGAACTAACGCCTTCAGTTCAGAACGAACGTATTCAGAACACATAACATACAGAAAACAGTCTTAGTAGACGTAGATAGTTCAAAATAGTAGTCGACTTTTCGAGTTCTCTGAAATGTCTGGAGAAACAATCTGTCAGTGAAAGTAAATTACCTTGTTTAGGATTTAACCAACTATAATTAAATGAGAAAGATATACCATGTACAAATGTAGGTACATTTTTGTTTTAATCCTCCTACACTCCTTTCTTCCTTTATAGATACTGACAATTAGATTGATTCTTGAAATAAGTAACGATTAACAACTTCATACATCATGTAGCATAACTTTGTTTCAGAAAATAAAGATTTTTCACAAATCAAGAAATATGGTTCCAAGGGGCAACCATGCCAAGAAGCAGTGTTACATTTCATGACGTATCCTTGTGCGGTAACGTGAACATCGTGCAATCTGTAGTCGTTTTGCTTGGTGAAGAATGAGCCGTCTTCTTGTGCTAACAACGGTTCAACAATATTGTAAAGTGTGTCATAGGGGCACTTTTCTATGGTTTTCTTTTTTCTGTATAGGGTCCATGTAGAATTGTTGTGATTCTACTGGTTTTTGTTCTAGTACCAATTGTTCACAATTCTTTCTAATCATTAAATATTTCGTTTAATTATAATATAGGAAAGTTGATATCTACATTGCAATTAGAATTAAAAACAGAAAACATTATAATTTTATATCACAAAAACTTTTTATTAAATAATTTACAAAAGTACAAAAAGTTAAATTATTCAGACTCATGTTTATGTGGACACGACACCCGACTGAGGCTTGTGCGCGCTCCTAAACCTGTGCCGGTTCTTCAGTGGGCTCCTCATAATTGGAGTCTTCACTGCCACTTGATCCTTGCCCTTAATCTTCTCCACGTTAACCTCTTCTGCATCCTTTTCGTTCAAATCGTCTAATTCTGAATAAGAAACCTTGTTATCGTCCCCTTCATCCTTTTTCACGTCTAACCAGTTCCTCGCCTCATTTTTGGATATTTCCTTCTCGTATATGACATAACCGTCCTTGGTTACATATTGTATCACCGGAGTCAGTAATTCAGAATGTTCTATGTTCTTCCTCCCGCTGCCATGTCGCCTAGTGTTAGACCTTCTCATGCTCCTCCTCTTCCACCAGCCATTGTCAGAATCAGAATCGGTGTCGGAGCTGCTGTCAGTGTCGCTCGACTCGGACGATGTTTTCTTATGTTTATGATGTTTGCAATGCTTCTTATTGATGTGAATTCTTCTCTTGTGTGGTTCCTTCCTATTATGTTCTGGCTCTAGATTATCTCTATGATCGAATCCATGTCCCTTATTCTTCTTGTATAGAGGATCCGGCGAGTAGAACGGCATAACAATGACTGGCAGCTTATGCGCCGGTCCTGGCAAGCCAATCGGCATGGGCATACCTGGCATGGGCATACCTGGTATGCCCGGAGGCGGCATAGGAATAGGACCAGCGCCTGGGTACATGGGTCCGGGGAATGGAGGTGGAGGCGCAGCGAACGGAGGGGGGACGGGGAAAGGTATAGGCTGGGGTACTTTGTCTGGAGGGGGACTTTGGTAGAAAGGCGGAGGGAAGGTGGGTAAAGCTGGGAGTTTGGGGATATCGGGGCCGGAGCCGGAGCCAGGGCTGAGCGGCATGCGGCAGTGCATCGGCAGGTTTTGAGGGAAGTACTGGACGTTGGTGGGGCATAGCGGCAGCTCGGGTTCCGGGTCCTTCGCCCAGGCCAGCGCCCACGTGACTAGAACTATGAGTGGCTGCAGTCCCCTGCACATTTTCATCTGAAAACGTAATTGGATAGGCTTTTAGAAACATTCACTCCAGTTAGCAATAACAACCGAACATTTTTGTTACGAGAAATACCTTACTAACTAACACAGCAAAAGTTACGTGAATACATAAGTACCCTAAGTAATAGTTGCTATCTATTTTGCAACAGGCACTACTAGACTTGAGATCTTCATGAAATTAAATATTCAGCTTGTATTGTAAGTAAAGTTATTGAGTAGATAACGATTTAAGTATTTTACCTGATTTTGCGCATTAGCTCTTGCTTCTAATGCAGTTTCTGGGCGTGTAGTGTGGAAACTAGAGTTTTCCAGTCATTTTATGTAAAGTTGAACCAAAAGAACAATGCTTGTGCGCCGTTAACGCCTAGGTAATCGTTTATGTAATGTGCCTAATCTTTTCAATAGCTCGGTTATTAAGACACGCGTGACATTTTATTCTTTTCTAATTCAGATGCATTTTAAGAATCTAAAATGAACAAGCTTTAGTTATTGTACGTTTACTATATAGGTAGAGATAAATAACTAAATTTTCCTATTTAAAGACATGGAATCCCAACTGTTTTACAAAAAAAGCACTTCTAGAGCAAATTACTTATTCTCATCTGATGAAATAAAAAATATAGAAATAGGTAATGATGATGCTGAATTAGTTTAACTATGCGATCTTTCAGTGGACTTATAAAATACAATTAGAAGTAAGTAGGTATTATCTATGTTTTTAATAGGTACTGAAAACTAAAAAAAAATGTAAAGTTAATTCCTAGTCCTTACTGAAAATAATGGCTGTTATGTCACAAAGAAATGGACATTAGGCAACTTCTTTGAGAGGCTATTGTGTGCTAACTTCAAAGCAGTATTTATTGGCTAAAAGATTTGATTTTCATTCAGTAAACTTGAAAGTTGTGACCAGAAACCATTGTTTTTTTTTGGTATAAATGATGACATAAAAAAACTACATACAAGGTAAGTTAATTGATCAAAACTGATCAAGTGAGAAACATTTACCGCCGGCGACATTTTGGAAATTCCAAATTGTTTCCCAAAATAACCAAAAATTCAACGCACCGAAAGGTGCAGGATAACATTATTATTATTATTTTGATTTATTTCTGTTTCCTTTTACAGATGGATATAATATCCACATTACAATTGACTGTGACCGCCGTACTACTGAAAAATGTAGCGGCACAATACCCGATGCAGTACCCTCAACAAATGCCGATGCAGATGCCGCAAATGCCTCAAATGCCGCAAATGCCCCAAATGCCTTACCCCAGCCCACAGGGCGGCATGCCTATGCCCATGCCGATATCCATGCCGCAGCCGAGACTCCCAGTCGTGGTCATGCCGTTCCGCTCGAAAGTCGCCGAGATGCAAAGCCAAAACCAGAAAAAGAAGCATCGTTACAAGAAGAAGAAGCACAGGAGGCGCAAATCGAAGACAAGCAGCAGTAGTAGTGACAGCGGTGACACCGACTCCTCGTCTTCAAGTGAAATAGAATTTAGAAGCAGCAAAAGAAGTTCGAGATCCAGAGGCAAATCTAGAAGGCACCAAGTTTTGACCCCGGTCATCTCGTACGTGACTAAAGACGGGTATGTGGTGTACCAGAAGAAAATAAAGAAGGAAAGAGCTAAGGACTGGTTGGAACTGGGCAAGAAGGAGCAGTCTTTGAACATTGAGAGCGGAGAGAAAACTATGGTCAGCGAGGAGCTTACCGATAAGTCGAGGAAGCGAAGACGTTATTGAGTTAGGTTTTCTTTGTAATTTTATATTCAATAAAACATGAAGTACCTAAGTAACATGAATTTCTAGACCCATTCCCTCTTCGTCTCAAACATAATGGAATTTCTAACAAATTATTTAACATCTGTTACGGTGTTTCCTTCCTCGTCGCGTGTGATGAAAGCTTTATTTTTTACGTAAAACACCAAAGCATAAATAAAATTACCAAACTTACATAATAAATAATACCTATATTACCTTACGTATCGGTATAATACTTAGTTTTTATATTTTTGATCTAAAACCAATGGGATAGGTGATAAGTAAAATGGTTATACTGTAGTTAGTTTAACAATGGATTATGGAACAAACACTTTTACGTAAGTTCCCTTTCTTTAGAACTGATTTTCTTCTCTACATTAGTGGCGTACAGTTTCAGAAACGGTCTGCAAGGATACACAGGTAGGACGTTCATTTTAAAATTAGTAAATTCTGAATACAATAGCAACTCATCAACGAATTCATTACTCAAAATACGATGTTGTGTTTAAAAATCTATCTCTAGACTGTGTCAATATCAGGATATCTTAATTTACTATGAGAGGTTGCCGGGAAGAGATCGTTTCTCGCTATAAGGCCGCCGCATGTATGTTAGTGTTTGGTTAAATTCGCGTTTGAACACAATCTCACCTGATGGAAAGTGACCATGCGAGCCCAGGATGGAGCACCCGGACCCATTAAAGGCCTAGCTCCTGTAGAACTCCATTTACTCATGTTTCATTCCCATCAGGTCATTACCGATACCATGACAATGCAAGAAAAAATCATGGATGACCTAGTGTGGACATGACGTAAAGGGAGTTCGTAACTAACACGTTTTATTCTGCCTCTCTAAATTAAAAAATTGTAAATCGAAACCCCGCTTGTGTTCCAGAATTTCCAGACAATGAAACGCCAGTTCCTTCTCCTCATAGCACTGGCGATGCTGGTCACGGACTGCTGCTGTCGCACTCGTCACAACCGGCACCGTCGCCAGCGCACGTGCTGCAGAATACCCGACACGCCTGAAGAGCCGGCGACCCCGCGACCCCGACATTTCTGGCCCTTCATGCCTGGCTACTACAAATACGATTATCCGAACGCCGTTTGGCCTTTGTTTTTCACTGGTTAAAATTGAGCTGGACAATTTTTACAACTTTATATCTACATACAGGTTTTGTTAAATTTTTTTATTTACAATAACCAAAGAATACCTATTTATTGTACCTTTTTCATTCCAATCAACAGACCAAAATACAAAAATAATACGAAAGTTATCAAAAGTTTTCTAGAATTCGAAAATTGCCGCTCCAATTCCAAATGTCAAAATATTCTGTTCGATCTTTCGTTTCAATCAATTGCATTCGGATACACTACCGAAATTATTGCAAATCAAAGAAAACCATAGACGAACAGAAGAATCAAACAATGGACAAGTCGTCACACTTATAACCTATCCTTTTCTAATACATAGGAAAGTGAAGGATAGCGTCTTAGTCCACGTCAAATTTCAATGGGATCAAAATATTGAGAAGCCCAAGCCGAAAAATAAATTATCATTCGGTCTCTTACATTAATGTTCAGAAATTATTCGGTCAATTCATTTTCCTTTTCTCGGGAAAGACGTGGGTGTTTGTTGTGATATTTGGAATTTTATATCTTTACCGGTAATCTAAAATGTCTACAAATTTGATTCCACAGAGTTGTTGACCTGAAAATTATGATCAAATCTTATTTTTGTAGTTCAGTGCGTAATTACAGAGTAAAATGTGACTATAAAGAAGCGTGAATCAAAACAAGTTTGTGCCGAGTGCCGCGTATTTGTTTATTGGATTTTTATCTAATTATATAGATAAGAAATAATGGACATGGATTGGAAGGAGAAGCTTGGCTTCCCGATCAACTACGTATCGGACCAGAGTTCCGAAGACGATTTGTAAGTATATAGTAATTCATTTGATTATGTTTTGCCGTATCAATCATGTTTTTGTCGATCTTCCGTCTCGCCATGCAAAGGTCAGAGGTAGCAATAGGTTTTTTACTGATAAAATTGTAGTACCTATGTACTTTCCACCCACTTTTCGAAGAGGTCTGTGGGGAAACCCTACAATCTCAATACAAATTTTATTATGGGAAAAAGTGGGTGCATTTTTGATAAATACCACAAAGAAGAAGGGTATTCCCTGTGCTATCCACACCGAGGACAGTGACATTCAACTCGGGCTGTAGCTACTGTGATCGTAAGCTTTTGTCAGACTAATAAATATAATTTGTTAGATGTCATGTCATTAGCTTATAATTTCGTCAGAATGTTTTTGAATTAAATGGGATTTGATTTGTTTTTTTTCCAATCTAGGTGACGGGGGGGGTTGATCAACCTCAATAAAACTAGTTCCTAATGTAAACAAACCACCATAATAGTAATGTAGATGGTTTAATAAATCCGTGTTTTATAAATATAGCATCATAATGTAGTTTAGTATATGAAAAAAAATGAGTTCCACATGAATTAAAGTATGGTTGATCGTATAATGTGATAAATCAAGGATAGGTTTGTTTACATTATGAACATATTCCATTGAACCTGACTAGACAACTCATGCACCCATGTTCAGGTATTTTAGATATTATCAGTGGGAGGTGACTACCACACGTGTTATTTACTACATTCTAGTGCGAAGGCATGAGCTTACTATTAACCTTTCGTCATCCTATTGTAAACCTGACCTCGAGTCCTTGCAGCAGAACTGCTGGGCTGTGATACACCAGTACTGTACAGTATGGTAGGATTTGATTTGGTATTTTCCCATGTTTGTTGACAAGGCAACAGAAGAGATAATGATGTGATTTACAACATGGCACTAGGTATACAGAATATTTTTGCAAATGTGCCTTTTTTTCTCCTGTTGCCCTACTTGGGTAAAGTACTCGTAGGGCTTAAACTATTGCTGTCCAATACCTTGTTCGGCCTTTTCAAGTTCTTGCCAGGATATTCTGATTGTTGCTGCCTCGCTTTCGACTGACTGGCCACAGATTCAGATATTCGAATCTTTCAAATATGTGATAGTTATTTGATTTGAATGGTCAAATTATAAAATGTATTTGGAATTTAAATTTAAGGTCTAGTCTGGAGAATTCACTCTCCCAATAATCCTATTGGAATCTATTCAGACTTATTGGGATTCTATGCTCATCAATAATAACTGTTCTGAAATATACTACACCTTTGGTTAAGAACTAGTTGTAGGTATGTACATTTTGATACTACCTACACATGTCGTGTTTGTCATCTGAACATGAAAAAATATCTTACTTGCAAATAATATTTACATGAAGATCATAATAATGCTCACAAGTTCGCAACTAATATTTACATCAGACAAGCTTGTGTATGTGTCGTATCTTTGTCCTCTTGGACAGGTTTTGGATCGGTCAAGGTCCAACAGAATACCAGTGCTGTAGGCATTTTTGTCTGCAGCAATAAGCTGAGTTGAGGCCCTTTTCACAACAACAGCAGACTTACAAGCATTATTTACATTTACTTTGAGCACTTAAAAATTAACGCTATCAAAATGTGCTATAGATCCATGTGAAAACTAAAACATCAATTTCCACTTTTGACATTACACAGATGATTAAGTAAATGAATCAGGATTAACGATTGCGAGCAAACACTATTATGTCCGGGGCAGATAACACGGCGGAGTACACCAATAGCTGTTATCACACTGTTAATGTTATCGCACTTGTTATAGTGGTATCTGGGTGGAACATAAACAAACAGTTTTATAATGGAGAAAATTGCTTTCTTCCTGTGTGAGCTATGTTCATCGTTGTAAAGATTTTTAGCTTTTTTAAGGGGTTTGTTTTATATAAAGTAGCTAGCTGACAATCCTCCAAAAAATCTTTGCTTCTTCCATCCTTTGGCACATTTTCACTGCTCTTATTTTCAATCAGATAGCACATTAGTTAAAGGATTTTTTTAAATGTGTGACAGTTGTATAGATTTTTTACCTCTTTTAAGGGGTATGTCAGGTAGCTACTTTAGGAGGATTGTCAGCTTGCTACTTTATATAAAAGACACCCCGTCTTTTAAATAAAGAAGCTAGCTGACAATCCTCCAAAAAATCTTTGCTTCTTCCATCCTTTGGCACATTTTCACTGCTCTTATTTTCAATCAGATAGCACATTAGTTAAAGGATTTTTTTAAATGTGTGACAGTTGTATAGATTTTTTACCTCTTTTAAGGGGTATGTCAGGTAGCTACTTTAGGAGGATTGTCAGCTTGCTACTTTATATAAAAGACACCCCGTCTTTTAAATAAAGAAGCTAGCTGACAATCCTCCAAAAATTCTTTACTTTTTTCATCCTTTGCCACATTTTCACTGCTATTATTTTCAATCAGATAGCACATTAGATAAAGGTTTTTTTAAATTATGGCTGCAAGCAGTAAGAACCTTTACACACGGCGCCGCACCGCTTGCGGCGTATGTGTAAAGGCCCTAAAATCTGCCTTATTAATTATGTATAAGGAAACAATGAATGGAATTTAAAGTAGAAATATCATATCATTGGACGGCAAGAGGCCCGACGGTCTGACGCTGATCCCGTGGCGGAAAGGTCGTTGCCTGATCTGGGATGCCACATGCGTCAGCACGTATGCGGCATCTCACCTTAGAGGCACCCAACGCAGCGCCGGTTCCACGGCTGAAACAACGGCTGGGCTAAAGCACGCCAAGTACGCAAATTTGGAGGCGGCGTACGACTTCATGCCGATTGCCGTCGAAACTGCGGGCACCTGGGGCTCAGAGGCGGGGGGCTTCATCCGGGAGCTGGGGAGGCGGTTGAGGGAGAGGGGGTGTGACCCCCGATCGGGATACTTCCTGTCCCAGCACCTTTCTCTCGCTATTCAGCGAGGAAATGCAGCATGCATAATGGGAACATTTGGACGGGATGCGCTAAAAGGCGGCCTTTTTGACTAAGCTTCTCACGTAAAAAAAATAAAAAATATATCATTTATTTGTAAATATGGGTAATGCAGATGTTACATTGTGTTTCAGTATCACCATATTCTGCCCGAAGGTGTAAAAATTTTTGTTCAATGAATAAATCAATCATAAATTATCACCAATAAAGTAATCAATCATAATAAATTCGCAAAATAATAATAAAGGTAACAAAACAAAAACATCAAAAAATGTTTACTAAAGTCTCAATTTAAAAAAATTTACATAATAATTAACAATAAAGATAGGGTTTTAATTAATTATAATATAAATGTCAACTTTAATTTAATTAAAGTTGACATTTAGTCAACTTTAATTAAATTTTGATGACATCACAGCTTATCACAAAGCAAGTCAGTCAATTTGTAATAGCATTTTGGATCCTTTTGCCATCCACTGCCACTTAAAAAACCTTTCATATACAGTGACACCTTTATTATAGTCAGGCATACTTAGCATACTGTTATGGTTTAGTGGAACTAATGACTGTGAGCGACCTTGAACAGACTTCTGCCTAAATCTGAGCAACAATACTACAGTACAATGCTACAGTGGCACATGCCACCTAATTGCCAATGACAACAGTGCTGCCAATATTAACAAAGTTTCTAGCTAGACTTTTGGTTACGATTTCTAAGTTGGTATTTTGTAATGTAATGTAACTGTTTGCCTAAGGGTGCATGTTCACTAGAGCTCTGAATCAAATCGACAATAAAAAAACACCGTCTCGCTTCCTCGCTCCACTGATGGACAGGCCCTAAAGGACAATTGGTCAAAGGTTTGCCGGATCAAATCAATCCATTTTTTTTTCATGTAGGGTATTTATGTAAGCAGTCGTGCAGTTCCCAAAAAAAAAGTAATATGTTTATCTCACACACAGCCATGACCGAAACAGTTATAATTATGATAAAATAATTATGTAGTCAAAGGTGAACATATCTAAATCGTGTCTGATGGTCTGCTGTTGTGAAAAGGGCCTCAACTCAGCTTATTGCTGCAGACAAGAATGCCTACAGCGCTGGTATTCTGTTGGACCATGACCGATGGCTGGACAAAACCTGTCCAAGAGGACAAAGATAGGACACAAATAAATTTAATTGTAGATAAGTGAAAAATATATATACCTACTTTTACCATGACACATAAATAATAAAAAATATATAAATATCGTAAATAAATAAATATATATACCTACACACATATAATAATAATATAATTATACTAAGTCTTTCATAATATCCTAATGCTGCTGGAAACTGCCATTACTGGGCATTATTTAAACTTGCAGGTTTTTTTATGAATGTAATAATAAACACCGTCATATAGTTGCCAGATTGTACAGAACCCAACCGTTATCGTAATCGTCTATCTAGTTATCAGTTCAAGTGTCACTATATGAATGTGATTAAACTGTGCACTGCATACTGTATTTATTGTGAATTAACGGTCGTAATCACAGCTACACGCGAAACTAAGTGGGAAAATAAAATTTCAAATCAAATGTTCACTTGTCACTTTGAATATTTAATTGCATTTATGTATGGTAGTTAATAGCGGGTTACTACCAGATTGAGGGTTGAGAGCCAGTTTAATATGAAGCATGGTGAATAATTCTGTGTTAAAACAACACCTGGAGATGGCTTGCAGTCTTGATCGTCATTCTTGACCCACTCTAAGGACCTCTTCGTGCAATAACTTCTGTAACAAACAGGTAAAATTCCATGTTTTTTTAAGTAAGACATCCTTAAAGTTTTGCTATGTGTTGTATACTTTAGCCGAGTAATATAATTATGTACTTTACATAACATACATACATAAACTCTTACGTCCATAATCCCCGAAGGGGTAGGCTGAGGAACCAACTTCAATCACAGGTAGTTGCCACTTTTCGCCGTAAGATTTGGTGGACAAACGTGATAGGTATGGTGGCGTGGTGAGCCAACCGCCGTCTACTAAATTGAGGATATATTTTTTTAATTTTTTTAATTTACTACTAAACCCGCATTTGACCTCGATCTCGCCTGATGGTAAGCGACGATGAGGTCGACGATGAAGCATGCGGGTCCAGTAAATGCCTATTCACTCTGGCCTTGAAGATCCCAAGGTTGTAGGTTTCGTGAAATACAGACGCCGCCGGCAGGCTGTTCTATTCCTTAGCCGTTCGCATAATGAACGAAGAAGCAAATCGCTTCGTACGAGCAGCATTTTAAAGATGCTTTGGAATAAACCTACTTTATTATTATCATGTCAGCCCACACTGTCCCACTGCTGGGCACAGGTTCCCTGCAACCTTTCCATGTGCCCCTATTTTGTGAAACTTCCGACTACTTACTACGAAAACCATCCAAATCGTCACGCCATCTTGGCCTTGGTTTGTGAGATCCAGTCGCTGAGTGTCTTCGCTCACAGATCGTTCAGCATGCGACAGACATGTCTTGAGCAATCCCACTTTAACTTGGCAGCTGTCAGGGCCACGTCTGTGGTGATCCTCTTACACTTTATATTTTTTTAACTGGGCAGAATATGTCGGGGCCTCAGCACGGGTGCTGTTTTTCAGTCCCAACTTGAATGCTTAGAACATAAAAAGAAAAATCAAATTGGTAGACCAAAACCAAAGAGTAATTATGTACGTAGGTATCAAAATTAACAAAAGTCATGACATTATCCGTCCAGTTATGATACATCATCTGTTATTTTGGTTGATTTGTATGCATCCTATTACTTTCGTTAAATATTGCTTTATTATTTTTTAATTCTATTGTGTGACGGATGACGTGCGTAAAAGTAATGCATACATTTTAATAGTTTTGTCTCTAGTCACTTCTTAAATAAACGTATGTCGCTTACGACACCCTATTAAAATGTCTGGGACTTAAAGATGGGCAGCGGGAGCGGGTAAAACCCGACTGCTGTTTAACGGGTATTCACCCAGGATGGGTATTTATACCCTGACCAGAAACTAAAAAACCCTGTCAAGAGAGCGCCATTGGTAGTTTTATAATGTTATGATGGAGTTCGCTATGAAAAAAGTATTAAGTATACTTAATACTTTATAGGATAGGATAGGTTGACCTGTGGTCTCCTATCCAAAACATTAAAATTTGAGAATCTGAACTGTATTTATTTACACTTTAATGCACAAAAAAGGTGTACATGAGGCGAGCTTAATGCCTTGCGGCATTTTCTACCAGCTAACCATGGGGTTATGCAGAAATGTTAAGGTAGGTGCATATAAAATGGAAGTTGTTATTATATTAGGTTACATAAACTTATATCAGTAAAGATATATTAATAGCTACTCATAATACATATTAAAAATACATATATACATAAGTCTTAAAAAAATGCATACTGTATGCATGTTAATGTATCATGTTGCGCAGGCATAAGGTTGAGATTTAATCGAAGGTTTTTGACAGATGGTATACTATAGCTTGTGGTCGACTGTGCCATTTAATTCCGCATTATGGTGATTGTTTTTTAGTTCCTGCGGTCAGGGTATACCCGGGTAAATGCCCATCAGTATCTGATAGTAAACTATGTAATTACCAATTACCGTTAGTTTATCCAGTACTTACAACTTATTTGGTTTGTAGTTAGGTTCATATTAGTAGACGTTTAGATACCTCCGGGGCTTCTGTGTTGTCTGCCATCTTTAATATAGGTTCCAATAAATATCTATTTACCTATACTCTAAGGCTCGGACTACACGACGACGGTTCGGTTCAGGTACCGCTACCGGCCATGTAGTCGACTGCATTCAAACTCATGCGTTGCGCTCAAGCCCCGCCCACTCGGTTTAGGAACCGAGCAGGCCGGTTCCACGTGGAACCGGTCTGCTCGTTTTACGTGTAGACGACAGCGCATTTTTGTTTGGGTTTATATGTTATGAAACACCGGTTCCATGGAACCCGCCTAGGAACCGTCGTCGTGTAGTCCGGGCCTAAATCCACGTCAACACATCAAAATTGGTATATTGCATGGCATATAAAAATATAAAAATGCTTAAAAATAAAAGAATCGGCGGAATGTGGAAAAGTGACTTGCGCGCGAGTTGCCGTTGTGTTTATAGCATGTCATAAAAATGTATATGTACCTATATGTTATGTTATGAATGATTAATATGCCTCATCAGTTGTTGTATACGGTTACTATCAGCGTAACATGATAAATCGGTAAATACCAAAGTAAGTTAGCGGATATATTATGAAATGGTAAGTGAGTGTGATTCATCGATTATGCTGCGAATATTTCTGCATGACATTAGAGTTACTCGTATCTTCGATTTTATCGCGTCGCCGGGTGGAGCGAGTCGCTTGACATACTTTCCGAGTGGTTTGAAAGTTTTTTATGGAATTAGATAGGCATTTAAACTATACCTAGCAGTCTAAGGACCCTAAAATCAGATTTATTTCTGCGAACCGAAGATGGAAAGAAGTAAGTTCGTCCCCGTTAAGTTTTCTTTTTGTTTCTATAGGGTTATCGTCTTAGGTTTGGCTGGAAGAGATCTCTTCTTAGATATAAGCTCTACCTAATGTACCCTATAATTATTTCTTGTAACATGTTCTTTATTTTTCTCGTGTACAAATATAGTATAAGTTTAGGTGGTAGACTCTGAATGTGCAGACTCGCCTGGGGGGGGTTCCACCCTTTTATCTATATCTATTGATGTGTTACCTACTTACGTGTATGAGGAATAAAGGGTGAGAGAGTCAGCGTAATACCGGCACATACGCACTTTTAAGTCAGGTTAGCAACGCACCGAAAACCCGGCGGCAGTGGTCACTTAGGCACCATCAGATGGTTCGCCTGCTCGTTTTTCTTCACGATAAAAAAAATTAAGTTGGAAACAGGAATTGCCATGACGTTTGCATTTGATTTGAGTTACCCCAATAGTATAGCATCCTTGATGCAAAGCATCTTTAAGGAACAGGAAGGAGACTAAGGTAAGGGGTGAGCACAAAAGATCCCTGAGGGTCGAAATGCCGCTGGGGTTGTCCCTGGCATTGTCATAACCACTGATCGGTGTAGGTAGGGCTGTTTGGGGTCAATGTCCTCAAAGGTTATATTAATATGGATATGATTTCGGGATCCCGTTTTAAGTTATCGAGCAAATGTTGTAAATTACTTTTATAAACCTCGCCCTTACACGGCGGATTACGATTTTTTTGAACTTGTGAACTTACGAAGAAGTTAAAACACTACCATAGGTACACTAGCGCCATGAATCTTAAAAAAAATATTTCGCCACCAATCTTAAATGTGTATCAAAACAAATATAACTTTAAAAATCTAAATAATATATTTATTCAATCCCGGAAATCCCGGGATTATTGGGCATACTTGTCCATATTATGACCGTATGTGGCAAGTACCAAAAACAGCCCTACCTACTCCGATCATAGGTCATAACATAAGATAAGATACCCCAATATTTCTGCCCACCGTCCCTCGTCCGTCCACCGGGGCCAGTCGGGGCCTTCCCACGTTCCCAAAATTCTATTCGCTCTCAGTTACCGAATCATTACATAATAGCGCGTGACCTTGCCATTATTCACGCCACAGTACTGAATTCAATGGAATTCTGCACCTCAACGTTTGTTTGGAGATGTATAAATAACTCTCTTCATTTATTGTTCCGAAGCTGTCTAATAATGCTATAGAGCTGTGATACAAGTATAGTAGACGTTTCTTAGAATGGACATGCATGTATTATTTTTATTGTTTTAGTTGGTTGTTTACGTTCGTATGAATATATTAGAGAGCGTAGGCGGCCTAATGGCAAGGACGTCGGACTCCCGTGCGAGAGGTCCGAGTTCGTCTGGGGCGGTACCATCCACCCCTCTTATCTGTGCCGTAACGCAAAAATGCTTTTATTTCTGTGTTTCGGTTTGAAGGGTAAGAAAGTTTAAAGGGTCAAAAGCTAAGACCGCAGCCAAAAAATTGGGCATCCTGAGTAAGGTTAGGCTGTACTTCACGCCGGGACAGCTCTTAAACCTTTATCAAGCTCAAGTCCGGTCGTGCATGGAGTACTGCTGCCACCTGTGGGACGGCTCAGCTAAATACCAACTGGCAGCCCTTGACTCAGTGGAGAAACGCGCTAAGCGCCTTATAGGTGACGAAGCGCTGGTGGAGGCTAGACTGCAAAGTCTGGAACATCGGCGCAAGGTTGCCTGTCTATCGGTATTTTATAGGATACATTTCGGAGAGTGCGCATCGGAATTGCACGACCTAATTCCAGCATCTCCATTCCGCCTTCGGACTACCAGGCGCGGGGAGGGGTTCCATCCTTATGTTGTTGATGTCCCATCTGCTCGTACGAAGCGATTTTCGGGAAATACAGACGCCGGCAGGCTGTTCCATTCCTTAGCCGTTCGCATAATGAACGAAGAAGCAAATCGCTTCGTACGAGCAGATGGGATATCAACAACATAAGGATGGAACCCCTCCCCGCGCCAAATTTGCTGACTTTCCCCCCTGTTTGTTGTCTGTTGTTTTCTATTTGTGCAATAAAGTGTATTTTACTTTACTTTACCAAAAAAGGTGCTGTTGCTGACACTTGCGACTGTTATTATCCATCTATCAGTGTTATCCTGAACATCATTTCCGAGAACTGTAGCCGTCTATAAAGCGATGTTAGTCCGTTATCACAAAACGTTATTCTTATATAAACCTTGGCACTCGTCACCGATTGTGATAGCTCGGTGTTTGTGCTGTGGAGCCGCGTGACCTTGGATTTTAGGAGACGTCTGTTTTGATGATTTATTTGTGTCTACAGAACATTCTTGTTAGAGTACAGAGGAAGAGAGCATTTTTATCGATGCTGCTAGGTATATCTGGTTGCTAGACTTGCTAGTTTAAAAGTGTAATAAACTTAAATTTACTCTGAAAACATGGCTTGTGGAAAGATGTTTTTATAGCGTCAAGGAATTTTTGGACGATAAACGTTAATTGGTTGCTGATTGTATATTTATATTTTAATTGGATTAATATTAACATTTTGTAAATTTAATACTATTGACATTGTATACATTTTAATGACATTCTCTTTTTCTTATGTTTTTATTAAATACAAATACAAATACAAAAATATGTATTAACCCAAAAATATTCAAATTATAATCACTTAACAACAGTGTAGTTACAATGTATAAGTAAATATCGGTCTCTACTACCTGCACTGGCCTCATCGGCCGTCTTGCAGCGTAATAATTTGTGAATTCGGTGTATATGCCTGCAAATGCTGGTAAAGTTTAGTGTGACATGTTTATGCAGCTATATCTGCAAAATTTGTAATTCTTAGCTAAACTTTTACACAATAAATCTTATCTAATCTTAAAAAAACCGAAAATCTTCCAAAAAATCTCAAAATACTAATGTATTTCTTACACGTTATTTACGTTTAGATCCGTGTTTTACCCACCCACCTTGTGTTATCCGTTATAGGTGGCAACTTGGTAGTGTCACAGCTTAATTTACTTAGAGTACGTTCCAAAACCACATAATTGCCGATTAAAGTTAATGATTTGGAACAGCTAATTATTATCCGACAAAGGGCACTCATTACCTGGTTTTGGAACCGACATTATTTCAACTGTCAGACAATGAGTTGTTTTGTCTTGTAATTATTATCTGTTTTGGAACGCTTCCTAATTAGGTTGTAGTTAGGTCGATAACCATATGCAAAATAGGCGCTGGAGACGTCGAGGTGCGGAAACCAGTCCGTTACTACATTACATTTAGGTTGATAACCAGGAAACAAATCTCATCCTCCATCCTTGACACGTGGCCGAGCCATGGAAGTGGCGTAGGTTTTGTTTCGTCAATTATGTTCAGCTCAGCCTCCATTACTTCGAGCTCTGTGTTTTTCCGTCTCCACAGTCCATTCTCTCCATTGATTGGTTCCAGAATTTTCCTCCATGTTTTCCTCTCCGCTATCAAAAGATATTTTCTTCCTTCAAAGTCAATCATCACTTCGATGGAATATAATTAGGTAGTCCGTGAGCTCTTAGAAGGGGATCCGAATATCTGGTAAAATCAGTCTATATCTGTATTACTAGTCTTAAGCTATGCGTCAACTCACTGTGTCGTCATCGCAGGCTTACGTTGTATTGATTCTGATATGGAACTGCGTTTACTAGCATCGGTAAATCCGGGCCCGGACGTCAGCATTTTGACCATACTAATTCGTAAATACCGACACTCCGTTTGACGAAGCAATTGACGCGTAGCTTTAACGAAGTCTCACGACCCGAAGCCCTTTCAAAACTCACACACTGTATCTGTTTTGTGTTGTTTCCAGCGACAGCAAAGACGTGGTGATGCGGCGGCCGCATTCCTCGACGTACCTGCTGACGGACCGAGGGGACGGCGCCGAGGCCGACCTGCTGGGGACCACGCCGCCGCGCGAGCGACGCCGCGAGAAGATGAAGTATAAGTGAGTTTCATCAGTCAAATCTGGCACACTGATTTGTGATGTGTTCAGGTGCCAGTGCCTGGATACATGGACGGACGAGGAGCTTGAAGGATATCTGCACTATTGAGGTGGAGTGGTTTACAACGCCGGCCTCTAAGGGCTCTAAAGTTTATCGCACACATATAAGCTCGGCACCGGATCGGTACCTATATTTAGCGCTTTTGTACGTAGAATGGATTGTCTGAAATGAATGCGTCATCAATAAGATGAAAATTAATGTTTCGTTGGTTTGGACATGTGGAAACGAATGACGGAACAGGTATACGAATCGAAAATGAGGATGGAAAAGTTGGGATCGACCTAGACTGACTTTTAAAGATCAGATTTACAGGGGGCTCATAGATTTTAATATACCTACAGAACAGACGACCCCTTCGGCGAGGATGCGTGAAACCACGAATGACTGTAGAGGAAGCAAGAGACAGATTCATTGCGCTCCATTCTCCCTGTCTACCCCGCAAGGGATATAGCGTAAAGTTATGTATGTATGTCTTTGTAAATATTTTAGGGTTAGGGCTAGTGCTCACCAGTCCTTCCAGGATAGGTTGGAGCTATTTGTTTATTATCCCTCGACAGCAACCCGTCGTGCCTTTTTTAAGGCTGTCACAGGTTGGGAGGATTATTAGGATATACCCGGGAAAGGGGTTCGCTCCAAAACCCGTACCCGTCCCGAACGGGCTCAAACGTGTAGTAGAGGTCATATTTTGTATTCTGGACTTGAAAAGAACCTGAAGGTTATCAAGGTTTGTAAAAAGACAGCTGATTAAACACCCGTGAAATGGGGCATTTGTACGAACGTGTGTGGGCGTATATTTGATATTTAAATATTTAGGCGCCGATCCATTACGCTATCGATACAACGTGCATATCTTATCACGTCACTCACCGCCCGTCGTTATTACGGATTTACCTATTATTTATAACTAGTACGTATATCGTTTAGCAATAAAACATAAGCTATACTCTATGGAACCTTGTCGCAGTGAGTTTTTGTTATGATAGCTTGACATTCGTGTAAATGTGACAAATATATTAGAGCGACAAAGTACTAAAGGGTAATAGTTTGATGTGTTTTCCACTACATCGTGTAGCCGGAAAGGTGAATTAACTTCAATGCCAAATTCAGTTCTTAGGACGTTTTTATCGCTGTCGTACTATTTTCATTTATTTATTTTTTAACATTACTATATCTAGTTTTCTACGTATTGGATCTAGTTGTATATCTATTGGAGTTAAAGAGATTTAGATTGAGTGAAATTATGATTGACATTGTACTATAGTTCCAGTAAGTTTCTTGTATAAACATATACGTTTATAACTTGACTGAATTCAATCTACGATGTCGATTATTTAGATCGGATTATGTTTATATGCTGTAAATTTCAGACTAACCGTACTGAATGCTTTTAACCATTTTCTATAAGCCCATAGAAGTGGCTAACTGGCTTTGCATTTGACAACAATTTCCACCATGGCTATCACGGCAAATCGTACATAGAATGTAAGTTTCTAATTCGATTTCAACTCGGTTAATTTATTGTACCTCAAATTCCAGTCCAAAAAAGTGCGCTTCGGAATTGCACGACCTAATTCCATCATCTCCATTCCGCCTTCGGACTACCAGGCGCGGGGAGGGGTTCCATCCTTATGTTGTTGATATCCCATCTGCCCGTACGAAGCTATTTGCTTCTTCGTTCATGATGCGAACGGCTAAGGAACGGAACAGCCTTGGGATCTTCAAGGCCAGAGTGAATAGGCATTTTCTGGACCCGCATGCTCCATCGTCGACCTCATCGTCGCTTACCATCAGGCGAGATCGAGGTCAAATGCGGGTCAAAAAAATAATAAAAAATAATAATAATAAAGGCCTCAAAGTGCCAGTGTATAAACGTGTTAACACTTCTTTTACAAATTCCCATAGCCTTGGAGATTAATGGCAAATCGTCCCAAAATTGACCGACTGACCTGGTTCTGATCGCGCCCAACGTTGTTTAACTTCACTTTAAGACCTGGATTCCTGCAACTATGCGCTCTCCATTACATTTTCTTCATTTTCATCAGCCTATTAATGTCCTCACTGTCGGGGCACAGACCTCCCCTTGCACAACGTACGGGTCATGATCCACCGAGCGGGCCCTTCTTTCAAATTATTTGTACGACAATGCCGCTTTACAGCAGATATATTAATTTTATTATTTATTAATTTAGATAAATGACAAAGCCCCTTTACAGCTGCTACAATCTTAATTTTTAAATGTAAATCGGCTGGTCTGTTCGCTTCTGTCCAGTTATGTTTATGGTTAACATGAATTGTGTTTGAATTTTAAATTTATTGTAAAAGCATGACGTAACCAAGAGATCCTGGTGTCCCCATGGTTTAATAAATGAGTATGAGAATGGTAGTTTGAGTAAAATTACTAAGTGGATCCTATTATAAGGAATTCTAAGGGTATTTACTCATGGTCCAACTGCAATCTCCAACTTCTAACTATGAGCTGTTGAATGGATGATGTATTAACGTCATATTTGGTTTCAGAACTCAACTGGACGGAGTATACCTGCGCGATGGCAACGGCAAGCGTGTCGTCGACGAGACGGCAGTGCTTCAGGCCGCAGCTGGGACAGGTATGATGATGATGATCTCTTGGTGACCAGCGTCAGCGTATGCTTTACTTTCTTCCTTCTTGTAAGAATGGGTAATCTTTTTGAAGATCAGACATCTTTAGTGACGCCGTGTGAGACGTATATTTTACAACTTACATGGACTTAGTTATGAACAGCCGATTTGTATGAGATTGTAGCCATTATGCTTTAAGAGTATTATTAGAACAGAATGGCGATGAATTTGCGAGACATGGATGTTTTGGGAATTGAACATTCTGGGAATGTGACATTAGAGTAGAAAATCTTTATTTGGTCAACACTCCACAACACAGAGGTACATAATATGTAAATACATCGCCAGAAAAGATTTTAAAAAATCTGTGCTGCATTGTGCTCAGCATAATGCTGGAGTTATTGTAACTAAAATTCTGGGACGGACACCATGACGGATCGCCTCGTTGGAATGAAGCTAATTCAATACACGAACTGTTTCCAGACCGCGTAAGCCTGAAGAAGCACCTGAGCCGCAAGCTGCAGCGTGCCAGAGACCGCGACATAAAGGTGGACCTCAGTCAGAGCCAGCACAAGGCCGACTCCATGCCCTCGCCCGGGGCCGTGCCCGCCGTGCCCACCTTGGTCAGTGTACACTTTGTACAGGGTGGAAATTTGAGATGGGGCAGTCAGTAAAGGCATCAAATGAGGTACTAGAACACATTTTGTAGAGAAAAAAAACCCTTATAAGAAACAGGATCGATTGACACCATAAAAAGAAAACGTGAGAGCTGATTTATTCTACAATTTAAAAAGTTGTATATAACTCCAAAAGTTAGGTCCGGTCGCCTTTACTGCCCAGTCTCTTTCCACCATATATACGATACCCCAAGTAACTTCTAGGGGAATGTTCTGAAACATGTTTCGCTGTGCCTGGTAATTACCTATTGAAATTGGTATTTTTATCACCCAGCAAAGAGCACTTATTACCCGAACGGTAAGGCTGGGACTACACGACGACGGTTCCAGCGACGGTTCGGTTCAGGTACCGGTACCGACCGTGTAGTCTACTGCATTCAAACTTGCGGGTTGCGCTCAAGCCTCGCCCACTCGGTTCAGAAACCGAGCAGGCCGGTTCCGAGTGGAACTGTTGTACGTGTAGTCGACAGCGTATTTTTGTTTGAGTTTATATAAAGCACCCGTTCCATGGTCCCGACCAATATTGGAACCGTCGTAGGAACTGTCGTCGTGTAGTCCGAGCCTTATGGAACCCGCACTATTGCAACTGTGAAGCGATGAGTACCCTGTTTTGGAATGCTTCCTTGGTTGGAAGAGTTAACGAACGATCAGACTCAATGGAAAAGTTAAATCAGGTTCAATGGTATGCTTGGTAACCCACCAAGCACACCAGCCTACGAGATGGAAGATCTTCCCATTCTCCAATTCACGTTTTTTCTTCGCTACTTTGCCTAACGAGATTGTCATTTCTATATAATTCAGTCGCATACAAATCTGCCACTTTCAGACATTCATAGTTACCAATGACTCATTATTCCTCGTCACCAGCCTTCTATAATTCACAAAACAACTCCTTGTGACATCTCGTGCCTGAATGACAACCCGTGTTCCCAGGTGGAGTCATGCAACCGCTTCATGTCGCTAACCTCGCGACTGAAATGCCGCGAGAACGCCGACGCCTTCGAGGAGGCGGAGCATGTGGAGCGCCGGCGGCCGCAACTGACCGTGGGCCTCGCCCCGGGCCTGGCCTCCGGCGAGGATGCCTCCAGCCGGACCAGCTTCCACAAGACCTTCAGCCTGCTGATTAATATGGGGAATATCGATAAGGGATGTCGCCGGACGGTATGTAATGTTAGTCGCGCCAGATTATACGATGTCACGTTTGTCTGTCTTCTTCACGTGTCTTTTGTCTCCTCTCTCTTTTCTTTGTTAGTAGATCGTTTATTTTCTTTGAACTAGCATAGCATATGCTAGATGTTTACAGTTGTCTAGAGCTGAAACAATCCTGAAGGGTACATATATTCAACGCAGTTTACATAGCGCGGTTTCTTATGAAACCATGGTTTCGGAATGGATACTACCAAAGAATATATAATTTACCACGTAGAGTCGACCACAGGTCAACCTACCCACAACGTCAAAATTTGAGAATCTAATATGTATTATTGTGCAGGCATAAGGTTGAGATTTAATCGAAGGTTTTTGACAGATGGTATACTATAGCTTGTTAACGACTGTACAACCAAAGACAAGGACATTCTTGGAATATGAATATAAACACAACGCCACACCTGGCAACCCCAGACGACCCGGCTTCTACGTATCTTTACTCTGTGCTCACCGTTCGTTGATGTCAGTTTGTGAATTTCCTAATTATTTGATTAAACCAAGTTTAAAGTTACTTCCGTCTATTTAATGTTATTAACAAGTTCGGCACAACTGTCAAAATTCGTATTTGGATTCAGTTTTTGGATTCGATTCGTTTCGAACGAATTTTTTTGGATGAAAATGTATGGGCTGTCATTTTCTGTTGTTTAAATCAATCGTTACTATAGCTTGACCCGGATGCTGCGCCGCGCCTTAGGTAGCTGCGGGGCGAGACGCGGGGGCGGAGCGCTCGCTCCATTGGCTACAAACGCCCGCTTCCTCCCCCCCCCGCACGTCTGTCGCCACACAAGCGTCAAGCTTATACCTATTATTAATTTAGAAAACCTATTTCTATAAGAAAATTTTCGTTTTTCTTCCTCTATAACTGTCTTAACCGGTAGAAGTAACCTTGAACCTGGTCCCCCAGATCAGCCGCGAGGAGCAGGTGTGGCAGAACGAGCTGAAGGACCTCATCTGGCTGGAGCTGCAGGCGAGGATCGCGGGCCGCACGCTGGCGCAGCAGGACGCGTACCTCTGTGCACAGAGGGACGTCGTGCCTACCATCGTGCAGAACATCAGGAACTACCGGTCAGTGGTACCAGATATAGTAATTTATATCATTATCATCAACATATACTCTAATCCACTGCTGGATCCAGTCGCTGCCAGCCACCATACGCAGCTCCATCTATCAGGAAGGCGTTTCACTTTATGCTTGCCCAATCGCGGTCTCCACTCCAGAACTTGTCTACACCTACAAATCCATCTTATCTTATGATAGGGGGCCGGGAATAACCCAGCCATCCACCCTTGAGGATCTTTTGTGCCAACCCCATTTTACATACTGGTCATCTCAGTGTGTAGGTTTCCTCACGATGTTTTCCTTCACCGTTAGAGCAGTCGGTAAATGTACGTAAGTCTACGAAAAAAACGAAAAACTCATTGGTACATGGCGCTGTAGCCACTGTGCCACCGACGCTCCAACAAGTCCATAACCTGGAACATATTTATTTGTTTCTGGTGTTTTCTACTTTTTTAATCATGTATAAACGGCCACATTCCTCTGTCAGGTTCGTGAACCCCAGCCCGTGTCGCGAGCACAGGAAGCGGCTAGAAGTTATCGAGGGCTCGCGCGAGGATCTCACTGAAGACGGAGACCAGACCGGCGCGGCTGATCTGGGGGACCAGGGTGGTACGGACGGTACTGTTGATTGGTCTACCTTTTATTCAGATTTCACACTTACACGTGAAACGACGAATGCGACGGAAGCAAGAGAAGCGTGCCAAGGCAGAGATTCGTGGCGCTCCGTTATCTCTGCCTACCCCGCATGAGATATAGCGTGAAGGTATGTATGTATGTATGAGCAATTTATATTCATTTTTTAAACTACTTAACTGTGGGGTCGCTTCCGCGGCAAGAGGGGCGGGACGTCAGAGGGCGAGCGAATTACCTATAAAATAATTCTGTGTGTGAATTTTTTGTAGCTTTGAATAAAGAGTGTTCTATTCTATTCTATAATCAGACATGCAAATCAAATTAAATTAAAATATTTTTATTGTAAGTGAATAGTACCTTATAGTACTTTTTTACTTCATTTTTTTTTTACTTCGTAAGGTGCTGTAGCTGACTTCTGTTTATATGAAGTAATCCGCAGACTAACCGTACTGAATGCAATTACACTCGACTGAATCAGTCGACTGACTCATTCTGTCAAGTGTATGCCCGTGATATGTTACGAACATGTCGTGACGTCACAGGCGAGGCGGGCGAGCTGGGCTGCCTGTCTTTCAGCTGCCAGCGCTGCGCGGACGCGGTGGGCAAGGCCATGAGGGAAGTGGGTACCCTCCTCGACTCGTACTACAACGCGGCCGCGCTCTATCCCTCCAGCAAGGCCATGACCGCCGACCACCCGCTCATCGCCACGCAGCTCTTCAAGAACAGGCTCAAGGTGTGTGTTTTTTTTGTAACGGGGGTGAAATCTTCGAAAGATACCCAGCCCCTGAGTTATTTGAGATTTTTACTCACTAAAACCCCCTCGATGGCCGGCCTCGTGCATATCGGAGGGCTCCGGGATCTCCAGTGGAACCGGTTCCCTCCTAGCATTTGCCATTGGGCTCTTCCTGGGAGGTGTACTAAGGTGTGTAAGGAGTGTATATACATTGTATGAACAGCGTCGGTGGCACAGTGGCAGGACACCAGGCTCCCATGCGGGAGGTCCGTGCAGTGCCATGTACCAATGAGTTTTTCGTATTTTTCGAAGACTTACGTACATTTACCGACTGCTCTAACGGTGAAGGAAAACATCGTGAGGAAACCTCCACACTGAGATGACCAGTGTGTGAAACGGGGTAGGCACAAGTGCCGCTAGGGTTTTTCACGCCCCCCTATAAATATGGGTAATGCAGATGTTACATTGTGTTACAGTATCACCATATTCTGCCCGAAAGCGTACAAATTTTTGTTCAATTAATAAATGAATTAATCATAAATTATCATTAATAAAATAATCATAATAAATTAGCAAAATAATAATAAAGGTAACAAAAACAAAAAAATATTTTTTTTAATGATTTGTCTCAATTTAAAAATAAACAAGAATTAACAATAAAGATAGGTTTTTAATTAATTATAATATAAATGTCAACTTTAATTAAACGCGTAGCTTCATTTAAATAAGGAAAAAAAATATTACACCCACGTGTTCAACTGCCTGTGAACACGTTAGATATACATCTATAAACGAAGATGATATCTTATCATTTGCCTCGTATATTAATTAAAGATTCCTCCAAACACCCTCCATTTTACCCTGGAAATTAGCCCACCCCGTTCTTCTTCTGCTCTTCTTCAGATCCTAGAGCACCTAGTGGTGCATAGGGTTCAGACAATATTCTTCCACCGCGCTCTGTCCGATGCCGCAGACTCTGGTTTCCCAGGATACTTTAGCCGCTTCTAGGTCTTCAGGCCTACCCCGTACACCTCATAATATCAAACTGATTTAAGCCAAATTTTTCGGCAGGCCATGTGTCTCTGGTACAACACGGCACACTACATGCGGCTCAAGATACTGGCCGTGAGGCGTATGATGCGCACCATGACGCAGCGCAGCCGACGGGGCCACGGCCACGCGGGCTCCGCGGGGGACGTCAGTAGGTAATACACGTGTGCAGCGTGGGACACATGGGCACACGCTACGTGCGTCTCAAGTACTGGCCGTGAGACATGATTCGCACCATGACGCAGTCAAGCCGGCGGGGTCACGGCCACGCGGGCTCCACGGGGGACGTCAGTAGGTAATACGTGTGTAGCGTGGGATACGTGGAGCACACGCTACGTGCGTCTCAAGTACTGGCCGTGAGACATGATGTGCACTATTATTGTATTTAAATACAGATTATTCGCTAATGAAAATCAGAAGTCTGAGGATTTGCAAGGAGAGCCGTCATCGTGTCTACAGGCGCTTTGCACTCTCCGTGACCAAGGCCTTCGAAATAATTCGCCATGCGCGTTATCAGCTTCATCTACATCTACACATATGAACTTATTGTGAATGTATCTTGCCAATAAGGAGCGTCGGTTGCACAGTGGCTAGGGCACGGGACTCCCATGCGGGAGGTCCGGGTTCGAAACCGTGCAGTGCCATGTACCAATGAGTTTTCGTATTTTTCGAAGACTTACGTACATTTACCGACTGCTCTAACGGTGAAGGAAAACGTCGTGAGGAAACCTTCACACCGAGATGACCAGTGTGTAAAATGGGGTAGGCACAATAGATCCTCAAGGGTCGAAGTGCCGCTGGGTTATTCCCGACCCCCTAACATAAGATAAGATAAGATCTTGCCAATCAAAATATGCTTCTCTATATACCCTTTGCTTTGTTTCTAGACAATCGTCAGAAAGCCGCCCGTGCCAAGTCCGGTTCAACGTTAGCAACACTCCGACAGACTCCAACAACAGCGACTCCAGCGCCCAGTCCGAAAACAAGGAGTCGGGGTCTGAGGAGACGCAGGTGGAGGGGGAGGATCATGAGGGGAGGGAGGCCGACGAGGTGGACAGTGGGAATGAGAAGCGACTCGGTGAGTTTTGACCTGAATAAAACAACACCTCGACCTACTATAACGACCCTTGCGCCATTTTCTCGTGTCCTGGTCTGAGCCATTATCGCAAGCCTAATAAATTTTGGTGTTGTATAGTTAGTCAAGGTCTAAAGATATCGAAAAACAATTAAAATAAACAGAATTATTTAATATTTTTAAGAAATAAATGCGTGAAAATAAAACCATTGGTCACGTGACAGTAAACACCAAACAGAGCGCATGACGTCACGCCTTGCAAAACATATTTTTTTGTTATAGCGGTTAAGTGTAGTTCGGTAATTTTGTGCTGTTAAAATATTATATTTAATTAATTGACCTATATTTTTCTAATAATACGACGACGACAACAAACTTTGTAATGAAGCGTGTTTTGCAAGGCGTGACGTCATTCGAAACGCCATGACAGTTAGAGCGTTTTGGTAAGAAAATTTAAATTGGTTTATAAAAATGCAAAATACACCATGTAAATGTTGGATTTTCGTTGAAATATTCATATTTTGAGTAAAATACACCGTAAGATGAAATATTAACCTACCCGTTTAGGCTACCCGTATACTATTCTAAACTTTGTAAGGTATGCTTGCTTGCTTATCGTATGGTTAGTGGCCAACCTATTTGTCAGAGTTGTTCATGCCGCCCGTATGCATCTGACATGGCTTAACGACTGCTGTCGAACGACAATAACCGGGACCGACTGCTTAACGTGCTCTCCGAGGCACGGAGGAGCTCAGATGAAATATGCCACGAGCGGTCACCCATCCTGGTACCGACCGCGCCAACGTCGCTTAACCTGCACGATCACTTTCGGACCGTTCGCAACTAGGCTACGAGCCCCTACAAGGTATGACGGTAGGTAGGTTTGTAAGGTATGATGACAGGTAAGAAATTTTGTCAATGGGGGGTCAAAGGTCCCCCCCCCCAAATTTTCGACTGCCATAGAAATGCCCCTAACGTCAGTAGTACCATTGATTTGTACCATTGATGGTACTAGCGACACTATTATGTATCGCTAGTACCATTAAAGAATAAACAAGTATAGTACCCTGTGTTTACTTGTTTATGTAAATAAAAATTAATTTCACAGCGACCTTTGTTGTGACAAGTTGGCGTGTTGAGGTCGTCGAGTATATGTCTAGCGTCGCAATTTTTCTAAAATTAATGCGACGTTAACATCACCGTTCAGAAGCTGCATTTGTACGTGCTGAATATAGGAGTTGCGTTCGATGACGAATTTTGATCGTTTCTTATACGGCTCTGTTGTTATGGCGTTGACAATATTGAACGCTGCGTCCTCTTTAATGCATTTCAAAAATTGACAGATTGTCGTGGGTTTTCCGTTAAATTTCTTATTAAGTTGTCCATTCCATCCTTCGCACGCATTCGTCGTTCTATGTCTCTCTCCAAAACCGCACCACATCGCTTTTTTCGGCATCCAAAATGTTTTTATGTAAGATAAGAATTGTTCAAGGTTTTTGTGACATCTTACAACTTCACTTTCTTCGAGTATATAATTCCACCCTTCTTCAATTTTTGATTCAGGCAGAAGAGGAAGAACAGTGCATAGACTGACAATTTTATTTAGGTTCTGATTGGTGTTTTTCTTATATTTTGTTTGGATCGTTAGCTGTTTTGCTTTTCTCTTCAACTTATCTTGAAAATGGAAATAGCAACCGTGGTGCTTAATCTGAGGAAATACAGTTTTTATTCCACTGATAGCCGCTTGTTCAAAATCTGTTATGAATTTTGCAGGATCCCATTCTGGGATCTGCGACTTGATAAGTTCCAACATAATAATGTATGTCTTTTTTAATTTATTTGGCATTAGTGCATATATTACTGGTATCACTCTGTTTTTATCGTCGGTGCTTCCTAAATCACAAAATATCACATACAATTGTGTGAAAGGTTTAGGTTTAGGTTTAGGTTTTTGAACCTCTACGGGGTGCAGAGTATTAATATAATCAATTATATATTTGAAAGTTTGTGTGATAATAGTACCACCAGTGGTACTAGAGATACATAGTTGCGATATTATGTATCGCTAGTACCATTGATGGTACTAGCGATACATAATAGTGTCGCTAGTACCATCAATGGTACAAATCAATGGTACTACTGACGTTAGGGGAAATGAACCGTACCGTAATGAACCGTACGTAAATGTTTCGTACACAGAGCACAGCGGGCAAACGACACCTGAGATAGTGATATCGGACAGCCGCTACGGGACGAGCGACACGACAGCGTCCCACGAGAGCGGCTACAGCTCCTCGCGCGACACCCGCGGCGCCGCGGCGGAGCACCGGCCCGAGGACGACGTGTACGACGTGGGCTCGCTCGAGGATCTGACGCGCCTGCGGCTGCTCGACAAGTGTCCCGTATCGCCCTTCAGGTGAGACATGTCACGTGACACATACAATACATAAAAATAATTGTAAAGTAAAACTTAATAGATGGCTACTCTCTTTAGATTACGACAAAACTGAGGCTCTAATCATATAACATAAAATTTTACACACTAAACTCATTACGTTCTTCAGATTATTAACACTTAACTTCCCACACTCACACACCCACTCACCCTACACTACATATGCACACTTACATCATTACACACTCCCACACAACCTAACACACCCCCACTCATACTCACTATTACCATTATCTTTACTAAATTCCTTTATGATTAAATTTTCCAAATTCCTTTTAGGTTAAGAATATAATTTGTAATTCGCTTGCACAGAAAGTGCGACGGAATCCCGACTTCCAAGATACAGGTTTTCGACCTAGTTTGTAAGTCGGAGGTCCTTCTTTTGTGTGCCCTGTAATAAGTAAACACATTTTTTCATTTCATTTTCATACAATATTTACAGGTCATTACAGGTCGTTTTTCAATACAACATACTCATTTATGTATAAAAATAATAAAAATGATTATATAGTCCAATTAAAAGAATTCAATAAATGATTCAATCACTTCCTTGTCAATAATGAAATAAAATAAAAAATAAAATAAAGAATATATTATAATAGCAGGTACCTATTGTAAAGATAGGTACCTATTGCAATAATTAATTTAATTTTAATTTTAGAAATTCGTCATATGAGTATATATAATAACATTGCATACATTATTACACTTAAAAAATATTTGAAATAAAAAACAATGCAATATTAAAAGGACACATGCTCGTGCGGAGTGAGGAAACCTACATGCCTGAAACAAAGATTCGAAGACATTTTTAAACCTTTCAAAACCTTTGAAAAATGCCTGCTTAAGCGAGTTTTCTAAGGCATATGAAATCTATTTATCGTGTCGTGTATCTCAAATGTCATAGGTACTGATTTTAAATATGTTGGCATCGATTCCGAGGTGGACGAAACGCGCTCACTCGTACTGAGTTGAGGCCCTTTTCACAACAACAGCAGACCATCAGACATGATTTCAATATGTTCACCTTTGACTACATAATTATTTTATTATAATTATAACTGTTTCGGCCATTGCTGTGTGTGAAATAAACATATTACTTACTCGTATACGAGTATCAGTGATCGTAATAGTTTCATTTAGGTTTGGCGGCCATCCCGGAATCAATGCCAATGCCGACCGGGGTCTGCCTGTGTTCCTTGCGTACAATAAAGACATTATCGATGTCGTCTGTCCTGATCCCCAGGAGCTACCACCATGAGATGCTGAAGACACAGGGCGTGCGGCGCTGCATGACCTTCATGAGCAAGATGCGCCTGAACGTGCTGCACAAGGTGTACGAGACCCTCGAGAAGCCTGACGTGAGTAATATCATCACCATCATCAGCCCATGTCGTCCCACTGCAGGGTATATAAGCCTCCTCTCTTTCTGCTGCCATTTCGTAATTTGTTCATAAAGAAACCACAATCAATAACATAAAGAGGTTCATTCGTAATCATGGTCGTGTGAAAATAGTGTTTTAATGAAATATTAAATATCAGTTTTCGATTGGCTAATGTACATTTTTCATTGTTTTATGGCACTGCATACAGGAACTCTTTCGTATTAAATGCACCACTTTTCACTGGCCAACTACTTGATACTATACCCATTAAAAAAACTCGACACCCGCGCCTGCGCGATGTTGACAAACGTCAAACGGTTTCATAGTCGTCGTCAAAGTTTATTACCATATGAAATAACCGAGATCTCGCACTGTTTTGTCGACGGAACTTTGACGAACTGTCATGGCGTCTGTTGAACGCTCCGTAATGGTTTGTATTTTCTGTTAATATATTTAATGATCGTAGAAAAAGTGTTGTATGCAACCCACGTTTACGGTTTTGTACATTGGAACAGATGTTGTTGTTATGTTGAGTTGCTGCTGCAGATGATGTTAGAGTTGGAAGTCGCTTGTAAATTGAGTAATTAGTACAGTTGCAAAGAGTTGTAGATAGTCCAAGTTAGTTGTTGAGAGCGCAGCAGGGAGAGATCACTTTACAGTAATGTAGAACGCATAATGAAATAATGATTATAAGAATTACTATCGGTGGCGACTTCCCTCTGTCAGTTCTTACTGCACTCTCTGTAACAATGTTTAAAATTAGTTACACGAGTCGCGGCTAAAGAAGATTGTTGATTAAGCAATATACAAATGTACGTGTGTGAACCGTACACCACGTAATGGCGATTTTAACAGTCACTTTTAATACTCATATATATATATATATATATATATATATATATATATATATATATATATATATATATATATATATATATATATATATATATATATATATATATACCATTATATATCATTATACGTTATAACATTATGTCAATATTTAAGTATACATTATACTTAGAATTAAAATGTAAAAATTTATAATTACAAATTAATCTCCTTATACAATATACAAAATGCCAACAGAGAGTGACAGAGAGCGAGACGGAAGAGGAGCCAGTGGAGGTGTTCGACGACACTAAAGAGGAGGAGGAGAAGCCACAGAGTGGGCACGACGAGAGCGCGCAGCGGAGGTACGAGAGACAGAGGTGAGTGCCCTCCACATTACACCAGAAGTAAAGTTCATTCGCTTAAATAAGCTCGCTCTTTGAAAATACACGCCGCCGCCGCGACAACAAAGCATGCAGACTGCCGATTGCTTCCGTTTGTGTATTATTAAATTTCCTATTTTATATTTAAACACCCACAGTTCCGCAATCAGTTTGGGTGTACCGAGATTATTTAAGAGAATGCACTTTATTGTGGAGATCCGCTTACTTTTTCGTGGTCATCAACAGATCCTCAAAACATCGCGAGGGATAGGAACCTGCATGTCTAAGGGAAAGAACCCGATCCCCAAAATACCCCTAAAATGACTATGGGGATATTAAATAAGCTGTTGATTTTCCTGTCCTCAGGATTTCATTTCATTTTTAAGTGTGAATTTGTCTGGCTAGTGACCACACTTTATAGTAAAAAGTCAGATTCATTATGAACATCAAGGGGGTCGAATGGAACACTCATGTTTCTATTATTTATTGATTAAAAAGAAGATATAACAATCAACAGGTATTTTATAAAATTACATGTACACTTCACAAATATCGCCGTAGCTGCATTTTACTTGTTTCTTATTTTCTCTCATAATTAGTGGGTGTTATTTTTACGATACTGTGATATTCGTGGGAATTATCCTGTTTCATCCCATATTTCTGAATCCCTAACATTTTCTTATGTTTATCACATATACACCAGTGTGATAAGGTCTTAAACATTTAAAAAAGACGACAAGCGCAGGGTGTATGATGCTACAATAAACTATGGAAATGTTCTTCAGCGTACACTTTAATTAACACACACACACGTTAGTACAGTTTACTTTCAATACACGATAACAACGGCTGACCGGGCCGCTCTGACACTAGTTTTATTCCCGGACCCACGCAGGGGTCCCCGGCTACCTGAAGTCCATGAGCGGCGAGACTTACTATTAAAATACCATACTCTACGTTAGTAACAACAATACTTACGCTAGGTTAATCTTACATGTACCTAAACCTAGTTACAATACACGTGACTGACGCGCTCCTCTACAACATTCGAATCATATTTTACAACGTACAGCGTTCTCTAGAAACACATCACATCAGCCGCCCGATGTCTTTCCTGTGTATCCTTTTCCCCATCCTCAATTTCCTCTTCTCATCCCTTTTGTTAATATGTATCTTTCTCTTAACCTCACCCTTATTGATATGTATTTTCCTTTTGACCTTATCTTTTTTTCTCTTTCTTTTATTCTTATCGCGGTTTCTGGACCGATCGCCAGAGCAGCTCCCGCTTTCGGATTCGCTTTGGGACTTGTCACAGGAGCAGGACGCGGAAAGGTTGGGGATGCAGGGGGGAGGGACGAGGACTATATGCGCAGACGGGGGCATCGGAAACGGTCCGGGGAGCGGCATCGGTCCGGGGAAAGGCATCGGCATCTGAAAGACCACTGCTATACTCTCCTCTGTTGTAGTGGTTGTTGTTGTGGTAGCTTCATTGGCGCCGGGGATTCGTATCGCGAATGCTGGCATCATCACTTGCATTGGAGGGGGAGGGGGCATGTATACTGGTGGTGGAGGGGGCGGCGGCATGTACACAGGCGGCGGCGGCATAAACACAGGCGCCGGCGGAAACATAAACTGTAGACTCGCCGGCCGAAGTATAGTGATCAGATATGTGATTACGATCCATTTTCTTGTCGCATCCTGTAATGCAATATTAAAGCTTAGGGATTGTTGGTAAAAATGTGGGTTTTTTGGGTCATTACTAGTCTATGAGACACCTACAAAATATATTTTTCTCCTTTTGTAGGTTGGCCACTGATCGTAATAAGTATCGTAATTTTTGGGAAAGAATAACTGTAGGATACCGATAATTTGTTTCTAAAAAAATATTTCCAAAGAGCGTCGGTGACACTCTTTGCGGCACTCCCGTGCGGGTTGTCCGGGTTCGAAACCACGCAGTGCCATGTACCAATGAGGTTTTCGTATTATTCGAAGACTTACGTACATTTACCGACTGCTCTAAAGGTGAAGGAAACCTGCACACTGAGATGACCAGTATGTACAATGGGGTAGGCACAAAAGATCCTCAAGGGTCGAAGTGCCGCTGGGTTATTCCTGTATCATAAGATAAGATCTCCAAATGGCATAATTATCACAAGGAAGCGTTTTTATACATTATGGTATTAATCTTTCTGTTTAGAATAATCTTAATTTTAAAATAATGAAGAACTTTGTCATAAAAATATGGGTTAAGTTACACATAAAAACTTACTATCATACTGCGGCCGGCCACCACAAATGTGAGCGAACAGTTTTCATGACCGGCACAAGATGTTACATAAATTCAAATTGCCAAAGGCACCCAGGCATACGGCGAGTTGCGTAACGTACTGATTTACATTTAACGATAATATACGACTGGTTTTATAGCTCTAGTAGGAGTTCAATGTCGTGGTGAAATAGAAGTACGTGGATGATGAAGAAAGGTTAGCTTTTCTTAGTCTCTAATTACCTAATTCAGAACTTATGTTAAGGACACCGACGCGAAATTTGAATTAATTATTATTTATTTTATATTAATCCGACACATTACATAGGTAAGAAAACTGGCAAGATAACAAACATGTAATTATTGTTATAAAAGCATTAATTTAAAAAAAAGCCAAGTGTTACGCTTCGGGTGTCGCCACTCCACTGGTACGAGGACTTGTGTTGGAGTGTCAATTTACTGAAATTATTTTGTTATGCCTACCATGTGTAAAAACAAATAAAAGGTAGTAATTATCTATGTCAGATCGGAGGATAAGGGCGTAGATGGCCCGCCATCATTCTCCGGGCAGTCCTCACCCTGTGGTTCTATTATTGCTTTTAAAAAACAGCGAAATATAATTTAATAACTGTATTTTACTCAATCAATATTTAACAGCGAGTTAGTTACTGCCTAGTTACTCGACACTAACTAGCCACGGGTCCAACCGTCTCAATAGCAACCACTAGTAACCGACCATACGAGAGTCCCCTGATAGCAACCAGTTACGGTTAATTATTCGGAAATGCAATATTCTCTAATAAAATATCAAGTCCGACTGCCTCGTCCACGAGTCGCAAGTGAATGATGCCACCTTGGGTCGGGCGCCCGCTTTTATAGAGGCCAGGTAGTGGGGGGCGGCATGACGTGGTATCGGCTGTTGCTGCGTGTTTGCTTCGTCGCAAGCGCAGGTGGGCATTGCACGTGCACTATGACGTCACTTGTTGTTTGCGCTGACTTCTACAATGTTAGTATAAACCAGAACACATATAAATACATAACATTTCCACTAGGGTACACATACACATATGTACATGTAAAACAAATACATATAATAAACACATATTAATAAATATATACACACACAGCCCAGGATTTTGTTCTTTTTGTTATTATAATAACAGGTTGATGTAAAAAAACACAACATTTTGCGGTTGTAATTAAAAATAAATTAAAAATGGAGTGTTTGCTGAAGACCTTGTTCAATTATACTTCATTTCTGTGAAGTGCCAGCACCTAATGCCTTCATTGTAATTCCCTCTACCAAACTAATAAGTGGTGAAAACGAATTAGACAGTACATCCATGCCTTCACTTCACAGCCGTGTATTCTCCCACAGATACGGCTGCTGGTCGGAGGAGGCGCTGTCAATGCGGCTGCCGTCGTACCGGAACCACTTCCTCCTGCTGGGCAGCGTGTGCATGGAGGCGGTTCACGATTACCTCTCACTGCGGCTCGAGGACCGGCCCCTGAATCCATCATGTCTTACAGTCAAACAGGTCAGTCAAATCTATGAGTAATTTGGGGTTTTCAGCGGAAAGATTTGTAGAGGGGAAGCTGCATTGCTGTTTCGAGGGGAGGGGACCATTGAAGAACCCCTCGTGTATCATCATCAGGCCAGTTAAATCCGCGGGAACTTTTAAGTTTTCCAATGGAAGGCTACAAGGTCGTAGAGGGAAGCTGTTTGCTGTTTCGAGGGGATGGTCACTTCATTGCGGTTTGAAGACAGGCCCTGGAACCGTCAAGCAGGTTAGTCAAATCTACGAGTACTTTAGGATTTTCACAGAAGGTTCTTAGACTGCAGTGACATTGCTATTTCAAGAGGAGAATGGTTATAGATTTCGAGAATTTGAATCCACCAAAACCTCTCCTACGACGGCCTGATACCTACCGATACTGCCAAACAGGTTAGCTGCCTCGATCCTCATTGGGCCCCACACCACGAACAAGCCTCGGGAAGCCGTCTTTCCTCTTTGACTTTAAAGATGAAGACATAACGAGCCTATCCCGGTGTAGATATATTATATAATCATTGAAGCCAACCCGACATGCGTACCAATGAACCTAACGCCACATCCTTGTCCGCAGTTGATCCACGAGCTGAAGGAAGGACTGGACATCGCGACAGACATGCGCGCGGCGTTCGCCAGGAACATAGAGGTGGCCCTGGCGGGGCACTCGGCCGGAACGTGCGCACGCTCCGAGCTGCTGCTGCTGGTGCGCACCTACGACGGCACCGTCGAGACCGTGCTCAAGGTGACTGCACAGACCTTATCAATTACTATTTCCTTATCAACTAGGTTTCACATCGGCAGGTTGTCCCTGGACATAGGCCTCCAAGTCCTTCCACTTTTCTCTATCCCGGGGCGCTCCTCTCCATCCCTCGGGCAGGTCGTTCTCCCAGCGTCTCGCTGGTCGACCTCTTTTACGTGTCCCGTCTCGCGAGTACCACTCTGTGATATTTTTTGTCCATTTATCCCTTCTGGATCTCATCATGTGACCAGTCCATCTCCGTTTCAGGGTTCTCGCATTACGGATCACATCCACTAAGCCGCCATCTATCTCATAGCCTTATGCCTAACATGCTCCTCTCTATACTCTGTTGGCAAGCTTTAAGTTTCTGCGTGTTGTTGTTAGTGTGTGACCGTGTTTGGTATTTTTTATATTTGATATTGATAACGTTATAATAATGTACGTTTGTCCGTTCAGCAATACCTGTCGTACCTGCGCACAATGTCTGAAGTGGAGCACCTGTCCCGCTGGACGCTGCAGGCCGAGTGGGCCTTCACGGCGCGCCTCGCCAAGCGGGTCAAGTGCGCCGCCCTGCTGGCTCCCTCCACCTTCTCGTGAGTGATATAGCCTCTCTCTAGTGCAGCTATACCTGCTACAATCTGCCCTCTAGGTGCCGGCTAGCAGGGTTCTAGGACAGTGTGCAGATGAAGTAATAGAAGAAACTTGGTAATAGTATATATTATATTTATCAGGAACAGAACAACACAATAGTAGAAAATAGGTAGTAGTAGGAGACAATTTTAAAAAAACCGAGAAAAGTCCGTTCAGGACAAAATACAGAGAGAAAGTTAAGCTAACAATGAGGTTGAAATTGATGGCAAGGAGGTTGATATGGAGGATGAAGTCGACATCGTTACATACCTACACGGCGGCTTCCACGGTTTTCTATGCTTTTCTAAAAGTACAATTTTATAACAGGATATTTAAGCGGAAAGAAGGGATATACTTCAAACTGCTTCTGGTATCTTAAAATCTTAAAAAAATATTTCGGAGTTTCTCAAAAACATGTCTTTATATTACTTTTTATAGGACGTGTCGCTATATGAAGCCTTAGTTCCTAAAAGCTTTTTTTGCAAATCTCGACTATATTCATACTCAATTATAAAAACCATCGTGACACCAGGAACTCTTCGTTACGTCATGCTTTTTACAAATTTAAAAGTCAAAGTCTATCTTCAATTAAATTTATTTGCAAGAAAATTTCATCTGCAAACTACGCGTTATTTAACTAAAACCGTTGATTAGCAAAAATAATCTAATATCAGTTTATTACGCGTATGTTCAGTCTGTTATTAGCTATGCAATCACAGTATGGGGTAATGCTTCAAAGATAGGAAGAGTCTTAATATTGCAAAAACGAGCAATCCGAATAATTTGCGGAATACATAAAAGAACCTCAGCTCGCAATTACTTTACTGAAAATAATATAATGACTGTTATATCCCTATATATTTATAAATGTTTATTACAAATTCACGGGAAAGCTGCTCATCTAGCTAAATATCAAGATAGTCATGCGTATTACACACGAAATAGAGAAAGACTGAAAATTCCTAAAGTGCGTCTAACCAAAACCCTAAAGCAAGGTTTGCAAATAAAAATGTAAATGTATAATAAACTTCCAACAGAGATCACTGAACACTCCTCGAAAGAATTTAAGGTTGTTTTAAAAAAGTACTTTCAGGGAAACGCATACTATAGCTTGAACGAATTCATGTCCACAAAATTAAGGCACACTCATTTTCTTTGACACATATTGTTTACTAACCATAGAAATTCTATACTTATACCTATCATAATTGATTATTATTATTATTTTTTATTTCTATTCTTTGACGGTGTACAAGACTGTACCTAACTATTGTTTCATTTTAAATATTTGACAGACACTTATAACTAAAATTTTTGATTTTATATAGTTTGAATTTATATTATTGTTAGAGTATATTTAATACTGTTGTTAATGACGTATCTTGTAACGGTTTCAGTTACTATAAGATAAATAAATACAATACAATATTTGTGTCGTATCTTTGTCCTCTTGGACAGGTTTTGGCCAGCCATTGCGCCTCGCCCACGTCGAGGCGGGGCGGCACGGCACCGCGCTGTACACCGAGTGAAAGTACTCCGCAAACTCGCACGCACATTCCTCTTCCGCCAAGACTCTCCCCTCCTTTATAATTTTCGCTTTTCTCCATGTTTCACGCTTAGTTTTTATCAGGTTCCAAAACGACTAAGGATCTTTCGCAAGTTGACTTTGTACCCTGATGTTATTTTACCGAGTGGGTTTTCGGCTATTCGATACCCAGCTGTAACAATATAAGTACGCCCAGCCCATGTTTAATATACAAGAAATCGTAACAATATTCCGTGCGGTCGGCAGGGAGATCGCGTGCAACCAGCTGAACAGGATCCTGCGGCAGTTCGACTCCAAGTTCACGCAGCTCATCGAGCTCCGGAAGAGCGAGGCGGACCCCGTCAAGTGAGACTAACTTCACTACAATACATATTAGGGTATTATTACATGGAGGTGATCGAAGTCGGATCAACAAAGAAATTAACAATAACCGACGTTAAACGGTCGATACATGTAATAATACCCTTCTTCTTCTTCTTCTAAGTCGTATTCCTCATTACTGAGGGTCGTGATCATTCTAAGGAATTAATCACATAGAACGATTCTCGTGGTAGATTTAAAGGGGTGGTTTGCTATCGCCTTCGCCATTTCACACGCTGGTTATCTCAGTGTGCAGGTTTCCTCACGATGTTTTCCTTCACCGTCAGAGCAATAGGTAAATGTACGTAAGTGAATAATAATAATAAAATAAATTAAATTTTTCGAAAAAACCGAAAAACTCATTGGTACATTGCCTTGTTTTGAACTCGGACCTCCCGCATGGGAGTCCGATGTCCTAGCCACCGTCGCTCTAAACACCCTCCAACAAAAACAAACTCTAACACCCTTACGTACTTACAATTTTTTTATGTGATAAGATACCAGGAGGATAATTGAAATTGAAAATATTTATTTCCAGAAGCACAAAACATGGTCTTCTAATACACACACACACACACACACACACACACACACACACACACACACACACACATTACAAATTAAGATACATTACAAATTAAGATACATTAAATACATTACAAATTAAAATACATTAAATACATTACAAATTAAGATACATTAAATCCAAATACAGCTAGATGATATGAGGAGTCAAGTTATTGATGAGAACCGCAATGGTGCACTGTCGAAGTAGTTTCTATCCCTCTATCTAACTATCCCTCTTTTTTTGTTGCTTTTATGGTTGATAAGAAAGAGAAAGGCGTTCTCGACTGAACTCTCGATGTAAATTCTCGGATTTCGAACTCGAAAGGGTATTCGAGTCAGATCCGAGATCAGGCGGCCACATCCATCATCCGAGTTCGGATCGGAGCAACTGAGCACTTACTAGATGTCCGTCGCCCGTGTTGCAGGAATTTTGTGTACGCGCTGTGCCGCGAGGCGCAATGTATCTACGCGAGCGAGCGAGAGGCCACACTGCAGGCGGCGCAGTGGGCGCGCGCGCTCGCCGCGCGTCTGCAGCGTGCGCCGCCGCCCGCCTACACCACGCAGCGCGCCGCCATCTTTGTGAGTCGTGCGTCTATGGGACCCAGATGCTTCGCTTTACGGTCTCGCCAACACTTTTTAGGAGCATCCGTCCGACTCTGCATAACAAGGGTAGCACGCTCTGAGCTTCGCTCTACGCGGAGCTTAGCATTCGGCCTCCTTTCTTTAGCCTCCAGCGCAATTCAATATTCAACTAAAATCACGCTACAACTCCCTAAAACCGTGGCGCCCTAGACTTTTTAGTAAATAGCCATCCTTTTATTTTACTAAATTTTTGTATCCGACCGAAGCTTCCGTTTCGGCTTCGGCCACCTTCGGCCAAACCTTCGGCTTCGACCAAAATGGGCCGAAGTTTTGGCCGAAGCCGAAGGTTCCTAACAAACGACGAATTCGAACGAACTTTTACGAATGAGCGGAGAACATTATTTCAAAATGTTATTATTTTTCACAAATCGCAAGGTAATTTTGATGACCACCAGATCACCTTCTAGAGAAGATTAAAATTACCTCTCTATATTATATTATACAGTCGATATAAAATCTTCACCTTTAAAGTTTTAAAATCAAATCATTTAAGTTAGCTTGTATGAAGTCTTGAACAAAATACTTAGAGCTTTTAAACCTTCGGCTTCGGCCAGAAATCGACCTTCGGTCGGACACTACTAAATTTACTGTGTATTAAGTAATAGTAACCTTTTTCATATCTTCACACTACACAGTCGCTAATCTCTTTAATGTCCAATTAACTTCAGAGGTTACCTGGAAGAGATCTAAGGCCGCCTTTGTACATATCGTCCTACTATCCCTGTAGTTTTACCTTTCCTGTATTTGTGTACAATAAAGTGTTTCTATCTATCTTATGTCCTCCATATCTGAAGCGCCGTTCCTTTTTGCAGAACAGTCTGATGTGCCTGCGCGACCGCATCGTGAAACAGACGCAGTACATCCTTGATCAGAGCCGCGTGCCGCCCGAGGAGGCCCGAGACCTGGACGCGGCCGTCGCGCGCGTACGCGAGCTGCTGCTGCAGGTTTACAAGCTGGGCTTCGAGGTGACTCTCCCTGTACCCTGTGCCACAGAGCAGACCCTATGCTCTGTACCCTGTACACTGTGCCCTGTACCCGGTACCGTGTACGCTGTACCCTATACCAGGAACCCCGTACCCTGTCCCCTGTATCCTATGTTCTGTATCCTATCGCACAAAGACGTGTGACGAGTTTGACGCCAAATGTGTTGGTAATTTTCAGGGTGTCTGCGAATCAATTGAGTTTCTTCGTGTTGAGCACTCACTTCGCGTTGCAAGTGCTTTTTCACTCACTAACCTGACTTTTTATTTGTTATCACATTCCTGTCTTTTCCTTAGCACAAAGTCTATTCAGCGCGGATTTAGTCTAAAACGGACACTAAGACTGACACCAATCAGTCAAGAACAAGCCTTGTTGTTTTCATATTAAGAAAGATAATATCTGAAGGTTCCAAGCTGTAATGAATAAAAACGCAAACGTCACAAATGTCGCTTGATCTGTTTAAGTTCATTTGGTCTACTGTCCCAAAAATTCCACGTCCCAAAAACTCCACGTTCCAAAAATTCCACGTCCCAAAAACTTAACTTCCCAAAAAACCCACTTCCCGAAAAACCTATTTCTCAAAAAACTTACTTCCCAAAAAACCCACTTCCCAAAAAACCCACTTCCCAAAATCTCCACTTCTAAAAAAATCCACTAAATGTTTACTACCAAAATGTATACTTTCCCGAAACTTTCTACTTAAGGACCATTATTACTCCAGATACAAGATTTTAGCTTAGTTTTTAAACGAATCAAAGAAACTTACTGTAAAGGCCTCCGTTTTGGACTGACCGCGTCTCACCCCGCATGTTGTCCGCAGCTGCACAAGGAACTGTACAGGTTCGCGCAGGCGCCGTTCAAACTGATCGACGAGAAGTGCTCTCGCAGGCAGCGGCCCGCTTCCCTCCAGCCGGCGCGGCCGAGCGGGCCCGAAGCCCTAGGGCTTCGCCGCCGCCGACCGGAGACCATGCTTGTTCACGACTCGTTCAACCCCGCCATGGTAGGATCGGTCGGGACTAGGTTAGGATGTGTGGGCTTGCTTTACGGTAGAATTGATGACGAGGTGTGTGGTGCCTTTTTACATAATCATTTTTAAATCTACAACCGCTTCGGAGCTATAGCTGAAAGAAAAGAAGCGACGCAAGATCGAATTTTTAAAAGTTACTCTCTTCTAAGTCGTGTTCCTCATTGCTGAGGGTCGTGATCATTCTAAGGTATTAATCACATAGAACGACTCCCGTGGCAGATTTAAATGGGGTTGGTTTGCCATTGCTTTCCACATTTCACACACTGGTCATCTCAGTGTGCAGGTTTCCTCGCGATATTTACCTTCACCGTTAGAGCAGCCGGTAAATGTACGTAAGTCTTTCGAAAAAACCGAAAACTCATTGGTACATGGCATTGCCTGGTTCCGAACTCTGACCTCTCGCATGGGAGTCCGACATCCTAGCCAAAATGCCACCGACGGTCTTAAACTTACATATCGTTAGAAATAAACCTTTTGAGGGTACCACATACCGAGTCTGTATCGAGTCGTACTAATTCTTTGGGCGCCAACCGCTTTATCCTCATTCATTTTCAGTTATATGGAGACTGCAAGACTACGAAACAGTTCCATACATACCGGATGTGCTGTACCGGATTTATCATTCCAATATACTCTCCACTAACTTATAATAACTTGATAATCTGTTACCTTCCAAGATACGAAACAACGTTGTTTGAAATTTGTCCTCAATAGGCTTCAAAATGGGAGGCTCAATGTTATTTTAAGTCAGCCCTTATCTGATAATATGAAACACTTACTTTGTTTGCTAAGTTGGCTCTCAGAGTGAGGGCTGACTCTAATAATACTTGAGCTTCAATTCCCTTTTCTTAGTGACCATAACGAGGCTGACATGGTTACCTTGTCGTATACCAAAGCCTCTAAACTGAGATTGGGTTTGCCTCTGCTGAGCTGGTGTACCTTTTTTGCCACTGTACCACACCAAATGTTTTGTGCTGCATGTATTAAACTTTGTATACTTCTGTATTGTGTTCTATATTCTGGTGTTTACCAGAATATAGAACACCGGTTCGGTGTTCCGCAGTTCGGTGTTCGAATGCGCGTACGTACGTCTTGGAACGTAACAGATTATCTTGCATTGTAACAGATTTGTTTGAAAATGCATACACGCCTTTATGGAACAAAAAGATCATCAACATAGCACTTGTGATCTTTGTCTTTTTGTTTTGCCGTTTGTGTGTATTTGGGTTTTTGTGTGTTTCTTGTTAGCGAGATATCCATATCATGACCCTATGCTGATGATAATGAGATATTCGTGACAGCGCTTGTTCACCATTCTTTCTTCTATGAATGAGGTATCAAAATAATATGTGTGCTGTCTTTCACTATAGGTTGGTTATCGTACTGTCTGCTTTTTAGTTGATAATATTTTTTGTTTCGTGGATTTTGTTGTGCTAATTTTTTGTAAACGTGTTTTTGAATTGGTTTTGATTCTGGAGTGTCACTCGCTAAATGAAACGTCCTGCTCACTCTCATAGAATCTGGTATATGGGTGAGCATGATATTTTCTGGTCTTGTCTGTCTGTCATTTCATACGTTTGGAGATATCAAAAGTAGCAAGATCTGCCAACCATATTCATCAAAGATTTTTGAATTTACCCTGTGTAGATTGCTCGTTAGATAAGTTTTTTATGGAAACCGCATCTGCCAGTTGGAGATGCGAGATGTGAGCATTTTTATTGGAATTGCATTTCGACAACGAGCTGCGTCCAAAATGTAATTAAAAAAAATTGTTTATTAAATATGGAGATCAGACGAGCAAACGGGCCATCTGATGGTAAGTGGTCACCGTCGCCCGTAGACAGCTCACCTCACTGTATTAATTTAAATTCTTAATTTACCCATACATTAATCGGCCATTGGAATGTCAAATCTATGGAACTTCAAGTATAAGTGCATTAAATCAAATTATTTTAGATATTTTGCACATATGATTATTATTTTTCTAATTATTTTATTTGTCTTAGCCTTTTGGGGTTGGATCTGACTTCCAATCTTAACTTTGGGCGCTCCATTGAGTCAAAAGCTAAGACCGCAGCCAAAAATTGGGCATCCTGTGTAAGGTTAGGCGGTACTTCACGCCGGGACAGCTCTTAAACCTTTACCAAGCCCAAGTCCGGTCGTGCATGGAGTACTGCTGCCACCTGTGGGACGGCTCAGCTAAGTACCAACTGGCTGCCCTTGACTCAGTGGAGAAACGCGCTAAGCGCCTTATAGGTGACGAATCGCTGGTGGAAGCTAGACTGCAAAGTCTGGAACATCGGCGCAAGGTTGCCTGTCTATCGGTATTTTATAGGATACATTTCGGAGAGTGCGCATCGGAATTGCACGACCTAATTCCAGCATCTCCATTCCGCCTTAGGACTACCAGGCGCGGGGAGGGGTTCCATCCTCATGTTGTTGATATCCCATCTGTTCGTACGAAGCGATTTGCTTCGATCATTATGCGAACGGCTAAGGAATGGAACAGCCTGCCGGCGTCTGTATTTCCCGAAACCTACAACCTTGTGATCTTCAAGGCCAGAGTGAATAGGCATTTACTGGACCCGCATGCTCCATCGTCGACCTCATCGTCGCTTACCATCAGGCGAGATCGAGGTCAAATGCGGGTATAGTAGTAAATAAAAAAATAAAAAAGTTAATTATTTTGCTTGTTTCTTTAAATCTTATATTTTATATTTATATAATGTTAATGTACTTTCAAACACAATATGTATATTGTTATTGAAATAAGTACACTTGAACTTTGCATAAACCCTTTAACTCGCTGTCAGTGAGAGGGAGCCATCTGATTTCTGTAATTTTAATATTTCTGTTATATTTATAGTCTGCCCGTGTCGTGCCGGCCTGAAGAATAGCAC
Organism: Hofmannophila pseudospretella; assembly: GCA_947369225.1. Lineage (NCBI taxonomy): Eukaryota > Metazoa > Arthropoda > Insecta > Lepidoptera > Oecophoridae > Hofmannophila > Hofmannophila pseudospretella. The sequence continues at coordinate 388,175 of OX376321.1, read as the reverse complement.
CACCCCAACTCTTTCCGCGATTGAGGATCTAGTGGATACTATACACCTAGACGTAGACAGCGGTAGGCTCATCACCTATGACGTTTATCCACCAAATTTTACGGCGTAAAGTGGGAACTATCAGATAGTTATATATCTATATATTAATAGATATATATGCATCCATGATCCCCGAGGGGGTAGTCAGAGGAACCACCTTTATCATAGAATACAATTATATTTTATTTGCACACACATAAATTACAAAAGAAACAACTACAAGAAATTTGACGTACACAGGTAGAGCTTATCTCTAAAATAGTGATTTCTTCCAGCTAGACCTTATTATAATTAGTGAGATATCAGTATGCATGTATGTTTGTATGTGATCGTTGCAGGTCCACAAGGAGCTGCACCGGTTCGTGAACGACTCTGTGAGTCGTCCGTTGCTGGGCAACCAGCGGCGCGGCGTGACCGCGTCGCCGCCCAAGGGCCGGTTGAAGTTGATGCGGTCGGAGAGCATCGGCGAGGACGGCGAGACCAACGTGTTCGATGACCGGCTACTGGAGCACATCAACCACCTGGAGCTGCAGGCGAGTTACTATACAGGAGTTTCAAGTGAAGTGAAGCGCGGCGGCCTTGATGCAAAGCATCTTTAACGAACAGGAAGGAGGCTAAGGTTAGGGGTGAGCACAAAAGATCCGTGAGGGTCGAAGTGCCGCTGGGGTTGTCCCTGGCCCCCCTGTCCTAAGATAAGAAGTAAAGTGAAGAGACTTTGGCTTTGACTTTATTCGAGGATTGATAAGTCTCAACGGCTCGAATGGCATGCCTTAGATTCCGCGATTCGGGCCGCTAGCTGTTGTGGCGACGCACGACGCGCCGCTATGATTAGTACCTACTCACATCGGTGTAGAACGCGCTATCGAAATTTTCCTGGTACTTCGTATATATACGAGTTCCAAACATCCTTAGTAGGACCAGGACATCTGGTCACCATGCACAACACTCCGCCTGGTGGAAGATCTTCCCTTAATACAACTGACGTTACGTCATCCATGTCCTCACATCGCTAGACCCGCTTCCGATTGTTAGCGCTATACAATATGATAATGTTTTTTAACAGTTAAGAGGCATCCCGCGTGCGGCTCGCGGGCTTTCGGGTGTCACAGGCAATACATGTGTTACCCTCATCATCATCAGCCTATTTGCACAAGGGAGCAATGATCCACCGAGCGGGCCCAGTGTTGATTGGTAGTTTTCACACGCCTTCGGAAACTTTTAATTTCCTCAGACATGCTGGTTACATCATGATGTTTTCCTTCACCGTTAGAGCAGTCGGTAAATGAACGTAAGAAGAATTTAGACCTCCTGCATGGGAGTCCTACGTCCTAGCCACTAGTCCACAAACTCGCCCCGCTGTAAATACGCTCGTAATTCGCCAGTGAAATAATGCCGTAACGCTGATGTTGATGTAATTGCAGACTGAGTCGAGCATAGAGCTGCTGCTGACGGGCGCGGCGCCGGCCGCCGAGCGGGTGGAGCTGCGTGGCGCGGCGGCGGCGGGGGCGGAGGCGCGCGTCAGCGACGAGGAGCGGCAGTGGGCGACGCGCGTGGCGCGCGCCGTGGTGCAGTTCGCGCGCTGCTGGATGCAGTTCGTGGTCGAGCGCTGCGACACCGGCCGCGGACTGCGACCTAGGTGCGTAGCTCTCTCTATTCTCACACACACGTACACCCTGTCCCATACAAACTCTCTCTGTCTACTGTTGTACCAGTTATCAAAGCCACCAGTAAGACATGAGGTTATTACACTTGACTGAATTCACTCTCTCTCTCTCTCTCTCGTATTATTATTATAACTTCATTGTAACATTTCATATAAATTCAATTAATAAAAATACATGCATTACAAAATCATAATTAAATGTCACATCTTTTCCCATTGCTGGGCAAAGCCATTCGATTCCATACATTCTTGCCGGTATATTTCTCTATATCATCTCTCCATCTCTCTCTCTCTCTCTTTGTATAGCGATATAAAAAATCAAAAAAGTATAGAAAGACACTAGACCTTGCAGGGCTTGGGGTCGTTCCCCGTGGTACAACCGCAATGTCCAACTGGTTGGACGACGGGGAAATATTTTTTCCCCGTGTTTCAACCGTTAGACATGGTTGAACCATTGGGAAAAATAATTGCGGTTGTACCACGGAGTACGACCCCGGGCTTACGATGACTGAAGGCCCCCCTTCGGACTCCGGGCTTCGCCCGCGGACCTCACTTGCAGCGTTTCTTTAGGAGAGCGTTGCTATTCTTCGTTGTACATTTCGTGGCTCTGGTAACAAACAATTTGGTCGTGGTTCACAGATGGGCGAGCCAAGGGCTGGACTTCCTGATGCTGACCTGTGACCCGTGCAACACGAAGCACCTCACCGACGAGGAGTTCGAGGTAACAGTCATTTTTTTACATCCATTTTTGCCACAATTATTTCTGCCTTTTGGCCAGATAGCCCAAGAGAGTATAAAGGGATCGTTCTCACTAGTGAATTAATGAAGAATGTATTCGCCAGAAATATGGTACATTGGATGACAAATCTTGTATCACATATTTCGTCAGCTTTGGCATGCAAATATTATAGAATTAACTTTATTAAAGTCAATTCAGTATTTGCAATATAATCATTACCTGTGATCGGAGTAGGTAGGGCTCTTTCGGGTCAATGTCCTCAAAGGTTATATTAATATGGATATGATTTCGGGATCCCGTTTTAAGTTATCGAGCAAATGTTGTAAATTACTTTTATAAACCTCGCCCTTACTCGGCGGATTACGATTTTTTTTAAATTGTGAACTTACGAAGAAGTTAAAACACTACCATAGGTACACTAGCGCCATGAATCTTAAAAAATAATATTTCGCCACCAATCTTAAATGTGTATCAAAACAAATATAACGTTAAAAATCTAAATAATATATTTATTCAATCCCGGAAATCCCGGGATTATTGGGCATACTTATCCATATTATGACCGTATGTGGCAAGTACCAAAAACAGCTCTACCTACTCCGATCACTGATCATTACATAACACATAAATTACCTATATAAATTGGCATACATTTCATGTCACATAGAATGAATTAATAATTATAATGCATGTCAATTCAAACAAATGTCAACAGAAAATCAGTTAAACAGTTAACCTCAAAAGATACAACAGTCAAAGTTTAAGAGTGCTCTGCATGCAGTTCCGTTTTGAATGTAACTACTGGGCGGATAGCTGTTGTGTTGTTTACACTTTCTCGTGTATTATTAACACTCTGATGAACATAACTGTAGGGACACTGTGTCTGTATACAGTGTGTATTATTAGCAGTCCTGTCAGCACTTTTAAATGTCACACGGCTGCGCGCGCGTCAGGCTGGTCGTGTCTCTACCACCGTCATGTATGGTATACGGTTTGGAAATATAAGTATCGGCTAACAGTGTCTCTTGTACGGTGTTTGACCGCGCCGACAACTCCGCTCATCTCACACTTCGTGAGCTAGCGCCGCTGCACGCCCGCCTGCCCGATCGTCCTGCCCAGGGAACTGCTGACGGAGGAAGCCACAACCCACTGAATTGACCACGCCTACGGCATCGACATGCCTACGGCACCCTAACGCCCCACCCGTAGTCACGGGTGGCGATAGACACCCCTGTAGAGGGCATCACGCACTGGAACAGGCTCTCCACGCCCCCTAGGGGACGTGAGAAGATTTCGATGATACAGTGTCTCATTGAAGATGACTCCTCGCAGACATACCCTGGCTAGGACGTAGGTATAGACACGTGCCGAATTCCTAGACCAGTAAAGAGGTACAATTCAAGTACCTCTAAATAACTAAAGCAGTACATGACCGTCACAACACAACCTTTTTATTATCGTTTTTCATGGTTTTTTTCCTACGATTACTAAGTTACCTACGTTGTAATTTACTTTGATATTGTTCTAAAGTGTCCGCGAAACGTTCAATTGCAATTGACAATCAAAGAGAGACGGCGCAATATACAGAAGCGAGATGCGCTTACAACCTCTCTCCGCTTCGCTTCGCTTCTCGCTTTTTTGTATTGTGCCATCCTCTCCAATTGTAAGTAAGTAAGTAAGTGAGTAAGTAAGTAATACGTTTATTTCACACACAGCCATGACCGAAACAGTTATAATTATGATAAAATAATTATGTAGTCAAAGGTGAACATATCTAAATAATGTCTGATGGTCTGCTGTTGTTGTGAAAAGGGCCTCAACTCAGCTTATTGCTGCAGACAAGAATGCCTCCAGCGCTGGTATTATGTTGGACCATGACCAATGGCTGGCCAAACCTGTCCAAGAGGACAAAGATACGACACAAATAAATTTAATTGAAGATAGGTAGTATTGATAAGTTAAAAATATATATACCTACATTTCCCATGACACATATGATAAAAACATATAAATATCGTAAATCGTCAATCGGAATATTGTCAATCTCCTATAGCCTTAAGAGTTCGCTAATCATAGCTGGCTTTCTGTTTCAGGAGCTGAAGAAAGAGATGGACGCGTGTATCTCGCACGTGATTGGCTGTCGTCAAGTGACGCCACGAGTCCCGGAGACCAGTGTGAGCAGTCCGGACCCCGTGCGACGCCCGCGACCGCGACACGTGAGCTATAGATAGATGCCTTGCCTTGTAGGTGGAGGGTCAGCCTGGGGTGGTCGGTAGTACCGCTTTATCTTATCTTATGATAGGGGCCCGGGAATAACCCAGCGGCACTTCGACCCTTGAGGATCTTTTGTGTCTACCCCATTGTACACACTGGTCATCTCAGTGTGCAGGTTTCCTCACGATGTTTTCCTTCACCGTTACAACAGTCGGTAAATGTAAATGGTACATGACACTGCACGGTTTCGAACCCGGACCTCCCGCATGGGAGTCCGGTGTTCTAGCCACTGCCACCGACGCTCTAAAAATAATATAAGATAAGCACCGCTTTAATCTATTTCTGTCGCGAAGTATTAATGCTTTCGTTTCTTTTATTAACATCTAAACCCGCGTTTAATCCTCCTGGTGGTAAGTGACGATGAGGCCGAAGATGGAGCACACATGGGCTTACTTACTAAGTACTGGCTCTTCTATAAACACTGTCGAAACACATCAACGCCGAAGCGAAGATATTTGACGACAGACTTTACATAGAAGGTGTTCGCTAGCAGGCGGACCCTGAAGGGGTCCTACCACCAGCGAGGCGTACAAGTCTCTTGACCAGTGGCAGCAGGGATATTCTATTCCGTCACAAACACGGAATATAAGCGAAGCTTGCATCGCTCTTTCGGTTTGAAGGGTAAGAGAGCCGGCGTAATTACCGGCACATGAGGCAGTTAAGTCCTCACGGTTAGCAGCAGGTTAGTTAGCATTCAGTAGGCTTATTTTTTGTTTGTTATCTCCTTATCTGTTAGGTCGCTATCGACTATCCTGACATTAGCCACTTACAATTACGGTTATAGCTTGTTATTTAGTTTACCAATCAACTAACTGCTGTAACTGTTAAGTTTCCAAGTATCAAATATTAAAAGCATTTCTTAAAAATTATGAAATAGTCATAAATTGATGGTCAAATGTGAAAACAGAATTAAAATTAGTTGGAAAATAAAATAGTTACAGACAATCAAAAATCAGACGGTAGTAAGAAACGGCAATAAGTTTTATGACGTAACTGTTCTCTAGCGCCATGCAAGCAGGTCCTGGAAGCATATAAAGGACTGTTTTGCTAGAAAGGGACAGCATCTGTCCAATACTAACTTTAACCATTAATATCTCTGATGTTAGTTGAGATATCGAAAATTTTAAATCCTTATTTAGTATGTCCATGTAAGTTAATACCGTATTGTAACACACAGAGCCCGATGTCGAGCTACAGCGGCTCCACCCCCAACAAGGACGTGCCGGCGCCCCCCACACCGCCCACCGAGCCTGACCCCCTGCTCAGCTTCCAGGGGATAGAGCCCGAAGGTCAGCTTATACTTGTCTTTGTGACGTCATCTGCACCAGTGGCAATCACGAGGCTGGTTACTTTAAAGTCGTTGCATATATAATATATTGACACAGGATATCTGACAGATCCGAAATTGTGACGATTTGAGTCCACGACTGAACTTTGAATACGACATAAAACGCAAAGCGTTGCGTAGATGGAGCCACTAGCACACTCCGAAAAAGTAAAGCAAAACAAAACGTCATTCTTGAAGATATCACAAATTTCTCGTTATTTGGGTTAATTTAATTTAATTTTTCAAAGATATTAGTAAAATTATGATGATATCATGGCATCATAAGGCTATTTCAAAATAGCAGACCTAAAAAATCTATTAAAACAGCGTGGCGCGAGTCTGAAGGGTAAAAAAGAGATTTGTTAGAAAGGAACGTATCTACATGTTGATTGACTACGTACCATTGTGCTAGTGGCGCCTCTAGTGGTAAAACATTGCAGGATTGCCTCAGCGGTGATGTATGAATACGTCATAAGAGGTTTGGAACCAGTCCCTCTTGTTCTTCGTTTATGCAAGTGCCACGTAATTGCAACATTAATGCTAGTTTGTTATACGAATGCAGCGAGTATCAAATAGATAACATGATTGTTAAAATGGCTAATTGTCTTTCGAGTGATATAGGGCTCAATAAATATTAATAATAAAATATAGTATCTACCTGGTCCTTAAGCGCACAGCCGCCGAGTTCTGGAAGCGGTTCAACAGCTGGACGAAGCGCGAGACGCTCAATTGCGCGAGTCGAAGCTGTTAGGACGAGTGCAGGAGTCTGCCGCGGTCGCCAGCTACGAGCCCAAGCTGAGGCAGCTCAAGTTCAAGTGGCAGCGCGGGCTCAAGATCGGCGCCGGCACCTTCGGGAAGGTTTGTTTGTTTGTCTTATGGTTAGTGACCAACCTATAGGACATAAAACGCAAAGCGTTGCGTAGATGGAGTCACTAGCCCACTCCTTAAACAGAAAAGCAAAACGTGTAGGAACGCGCTATGTGAGGACATGGAATGACGTAACGTCAGTTGTATGAAAGGGAAAAGGGAAGATCTTCCACCAGGCAGGGTGGGTCACCAGATGTCCTGGTCCCACTATGTATGTGTGGAATTCGTATATAAGTCCCAGTAAAATTTCGATAGCGCGTTCTACACCGACATGAGTAGGTACTAATCGTAGTGGCGCGTCGTGCGTCGCCACAATACGAAACGTTATTTTTTAAGATGTCACAAATTTCTCGTTATTTGGGTTAATTTAATATAATTTCTCAAAAGTTTAGTACAATTGTGATGCTATCATGGCAACATATGGCCATTTCAAAATAGCAAACCTAAAAAATCTGATAAGATAGCGTTGCGCGAGCCTGAAGGATAAAAAAGATTTGGTGGAAAGGAACGTATCTACATGTTGATTGGTTACGTACCGTTGTGCTGTGAAAAATTCCACAAAACCAATTTGATATGATTTTTGCCCCACGTTCTGTCTCATTTTTAGCCAAGAAAAAGCTCTGCATAAGCGCAGGTGTAGATTTCAAGGAGATAGGCACTACCACAAACTTAGCCTAGGAGGACGGGGAGGTCAAGGTTCGAAACCGTGCAGTGCCATGTACCAATGAGTTTTTCGTATTTTTCGAATACTTACTTACATTTATCGACTGCTCTAACGTGAAGGAAAACATCGTGAGGAAACCTGCACACTGAAATGACCAGTGTCTAAAATGGGGTAGGCACAAAATATCCTCAAGGGTCGAAGTGTCGCTGGGTAATTCCCGGCCCACAATCATAAGATAAGATAGAATCTACCCATCCATCTTCCCCTTAAATCGTGTAGTGACATTTAAACCACCCCCCACAGGTGTACACGGTGGTGAACACGGAGAGCGGTCAACTCCTCGCGATGAAGGAGTTGAGCATAGGCGCGGGCGACCGTCGCGCGCTGCAGCGGGCTGCAAACGAGCTGCGCGTGCTCGAGGGCGTCGTGCATCCTCACCTCGTGAGATACTACGGCTGTGAATTACATCGGGTGGGTCTGGATGCCACAGAGAAGACACCCTACATCTTAAGATAGAATCCATGTATTCAACGCTGCAGCACCATAGATTTTTAGTGATCACTTCGCTTACAAGGAAAGGATGCGCCAGTAGCTTTGGATACCTAAAGGCGGCAAGTTATTCGAACTGATTGGTGGGAGCAGAGATGACAGTAATGGCTACAAGAGATGAGACGAAAGAGCGAGAAGGTTGTAATCGCCTCTCGCTTCTTTATATTGCGCCGTCTCTCTTTAATTGTCAATTGCAATTGTTTCGCGGACACTCTAAGATGTTCATTGGAAATGGTGACACAACTGGGTGTAGAAAAATCTACAACCATAGCAGTAGTCTCACCCGTCTCATTGTAGCGGCGTTCACAGGCCATTTTGGCACTAAGAGCCTCCTACACAAGATGAGACTGGCAGACAGTCCCACCTGCAGAGCCTGTGGTCACACCGTTATGGAACACTTGCTGTGCGAATGTGACGCGCTGGCTGGAGGGCGTATGAGTCTTCTGGGGGTAGCCTACCCGAAACTACAGGACTGTAGGCTCCTACCTGTAAGCTGTATAGCGTCCTTGATGCAAAGCATCTTTAAGGAACAGGCAGGAGACTAAGGTAAGGGGTGAGCACAAAAGATCCCTGAGGGTCGAAGTGCCGCTGGGGTTTTCCCTGCCCCCCTGTCATGAGATAAGATTCGCGGACCCTTAAGTCGTTGGGTTCCGTAGCGGAGAGGAACTAGAAAAAAGGGAAGATCTGCCAGGCAACATTGCCTGGGGACCAATGTCGGTCCACCAGTGGATGTTCGGATATATGCGAAGTCCATTAAAAACTTCGATAGCGCGTTGTACAGCGACATCTGTTGGCGAGTTGAGTGAACTGACCGTAGTGCGTCGCCACAGATTCTTGCTTCACTGCGCAGCGGTCACGTTAACCCCCGTTCCACATACAGGCAAAATCAAAAATCAAAGAAAGATGTCAGGGCTGTCCACTTGTCCTGATGATTCCTCGTTTAAAGACGAAACAATTTAAATTCCTTGGGAGAAAGGCAGATCCCTGCTGTGGGACGCCACGTGCGTAAGCACGTTCGCGGCTTCCCATCTAGGCCGCACCGTCCGGACAGCACGGTCGGCTGCCGAGTGGGCGGCCAAACAAAAACATGTCAAGTACGCGGGGCTCGAAACGGCTTATATTTTCGTTCCACTCGCTGTGGAGACCACGGGCGTATGGTGCACGGAGGCCGAGGTTTGGGCCGACGACTGAGAGAGCGCTCACCCTTGACCCCCGCGCCGAGTCGTACCTGGTGCAGCGCATCTCGCTGACTATTCAGCGTGGAAACGCTGCCAGCGTGATGGGCACCTTCCCGCCGGGTGCGACTCGGGGCTGTTTATTAGATTAAGGATTTTATTAGGATTTGGACACATATAATATGTTTATATTATATTTTAAGGTTATTACTTATAAATTAAACAATTTAAATTCTAGTTCACGTTATCTAGCGAAATATTGCTATTAATTTAGGTTCTATTGTGATCCTTTAAATAGAAATAGAAAATCCTTTATTAATAGACCATATAGGTACATATGACAAAAATGATGTAAGAAATATCACAAGATGAGTAAGATTCTAACTTGACCAAATTTTCCATTCTAACAAGTGATAACATATGATATGATCTATTAAAAGGGCCAAGTTCAGCTGAGTGTCGCCTATATATCTAGCGACGCTGGTTTTTTCCTTTGCGATTGTGAATCTTTCTGGATTTTGTTACCATCGGATATTAATATGTAATTTAAGATAATTTGAGGGTGACTGTCAAGTCCTTCCCCCAATAATTTTAATAATTGTTAATGTCATTCCGTGAATTCATTGTAACCGTATCCTCTTGTGTCCAGGAGGAGATGTTGCTGTTCATGGAGCTGTGCGTGGAGGGTTCCCTAGAGGCGCTCATAGCTACCTCGGGCGCTCTGGCCGAGCACACGGTCCGCCGCTACTCCAAGCAGCTGCTGAGCGCCGTGTTCGAATTACACACGCGAGCCATCGCGCACCGGGACATCAAGAGTGAGTAGGCGGATCTGCACTGCCTGAACTGCCTCTACACTGGCTGAACTGCCTCTACACTAGGGATGTTATGGAGCTTCGAATCCGACTCCGAAAGGTCGGAACTTCCGATTGATTTTACACTTCCGACTCCAACATCGGGTCCGATTTATACCGAAGATTTGTAAGCAAACATTCAAATATCAATATTTATTTAAATAGTGTAGAGTGTAGGACTACATAAAGGATCATGTTTTATTGCCGCAAACGTCATCATAAAAAATATTGGCCAGTTCAGCTATAAAAATTAAAAAACCGTTTTAATACATTTCTCTTCTGAATATTTCTCTTCTGCCTCCGCCTCCGTATCCGGTTTCCCACTCCGATAAATCAAATTTAAAACCTTCGGTTTCGACTGCGGTTCCGGTAAAACCACCTCCGTAACATCCCTACTCTACACTACCCGAATTGCCTCGCGAGGCAGACTTTTCTCTTCATCTTTATCGACGAAAAAGACTAATACAAAAGTCTGCCTCGCGAGGCAGCTCAGGGGTGTGCACCCGACTAGTGAAAATTAAGTCCTTTTTTGAGGCAGGTTTCGTTCGTTGGTGACTAAGGGTGTAAACTCGACAGTAAGGCGGCGACAGCAGCGCCTCGCGGAGAGTGTAGAGCCATTCTAGCGTTGCAAAACTCTATAGTTTGATAACCGTTAGTTTTTAATCTAAAAAACCCACACTATCGATTGTATTATCTCATCACGATATATAGTTCTGTAGGTGAGATGTACAGTCTATGGGTATCTCCGTCTCTCTTTAGTCTTAGACATTCGCGTATCGCTGTCAAAAACCAAGACCCGAAACCCATTCTAACTTTTTTGGCTCTGTAGTCGATTGTATTCAAATCCTAATCAACAAGTAATTTAGTCTTGTCGGTAATCATTCGGGAGTTCACAGTTCGATATTTACAAAGTCTCAATGTAGGATCGTAAAGTAGATTTTTTATTACAGGTGCTAATGTCACTTTGTAAACTAATGTTGCCATGTTTAATGTAATAGTGATGCGGTCAGTTCACTTGTGAATCAGTTCCCTTAGTTCACCCAAACAGTGAGCCAAAAAGATAACGATAAATTATATATTGAAAGAAGATGGATTTCGCTCCCGTACAAAGTGAGGCTCAGCGATTTAACTTTTTAATTTACAAAAAAACATCACGACATTACTGAAGAAAATTAAATATACTTTGATGGGTGAACTACCATCCACACACATAATACCACGTAAATACACACACCCCATGCCATCACCATCCCACACACTCAGTACCTCACATACACACTAATATCCTCATTCTTACAAACAAACTCATTCATACAACACAACACGCACACACTAAGCTTTCTTCGTCCGTGCAGTCACTGAGGGGCCAGCTGAAGATCAGCGCTGTGACTTGCCTCAGCATTATGCTGAGCTGGTGTACCCTTTTTGGCACTGTACCACACCAGATGTTTTGTGATGCATGTATTATATCCTTGTATACTTCTGTATTGTGTTCTATATTCTGGTGTTTACAGCGCTAAATAAACGTTTTAATTTCAATTTATTGGTCAGTGATTGAACTCGATTTTTGGTCACAACACTATTTTTATTTAATCAAAAACTGGCAACAAAGGAAACGCCAGTTTAGTCCGTCTAATAAAAAATACTAGCTTAGTATTAAGGTAATAGTAACGACGTAACGTTGCAGGCGGCAACATATTCCTGACGAACGAGGGTCACTGCCTGAAGCTGGGCGACTTCGGGTGCGCCGTCAAGATCCGCGCCAACACCACCGCCGCGGGGGAGCTACAGGGCTGCGTCGGCACTCAGGGTAAGTTATCCGTATATTCTATCATTTGAGCTTTCAGAAAATATTTGGTGTGCATCATCATCAGCAGCAGCAGCAGCAGCCCACCCTAATCCCCTTCTGGAAATTTCGGCTCTTCAATCGCTGCTAACCATCTTGCGCAGATTGTCGCTCCGTCTAGAACTCGTCTACCCCAATTGTTGTCGGTTCTGTGACAGATGTGACCGTCACACTGTCATTGGTGGACATAATGGCGTCGATTCCGGAGTAAATGAAACTGTCACGCTCACTCATATGGTAGATCGTGTTAGAGTGAGGGTGACGTTTCGTGACGCGGCAGAATAGGTGTCAATAATTTACTAAAGTTTCAAAGGATATACTTATTAGACTATGTTCCAAAACAACTTTCGCTTTGTCAAGTAATTATTGCCGAGTAAAGTTAAGAGTTTTGTATGTAGGTATGTATGTATTAATATTTTTTTAAATATTACTCATACTCATACCATTTATTGCTTTATTCGCAGCGTACATGGCGCCCGAGGTGTTCATGAAGTCGTCGGGCCACGGGCGCGCCGCCGACATCTGGTCGCTGGGCTGCGTCGTCACCGAAATGGCCTCCGGGAAGGTACTATATATGTCGCAGGGAATTAGCACAATCCCCTAGAGGTTTGGCTGACTGGGGAGAACTATTGTTCTCTGAGGGTTCGGAGCACCTTTGGCAGAAGATGGAGGATATGAAGGGAGGCGGATTCGCCGGGGTATTTACCCGTTAAAAAAGTTAAAAGACGGTACTTACGTTCACGCAATATTTACAGCTCCCCTCCACCCTCCAAACTCTCATAACTCATTATTACATGTTATATAGTTTAAATCCACCATCCGTTACTACTGACGACCAATAAACCTTAAATCCCTCGGGGATTCGGCTATTTCCCAACGACATATCCACTATTTGACCCGGACTTCACAGGTCCAGCCCTGGTTCGTTCGCTGCCAACCAATCACATGTGTTCCGCCCTTCCTCCACTTGAAGCCAGCGCTTCGTGGTTTGTTGTAGCACACTGAACCGGGGCTTGAACCAGACCCTGCACTCGCTTTTATACCCACAAGTTAACTCTAAATTCTAGTTTGAAACAGTGCTATGTACCAATGAGTTTTTCGTAATTTTCGAAGACTTACGTGCATTTACCGACTGCTCTAACGGTGAAGGAAAACATCGTGAGGAAACCTGCACACTGAGATGACCAGTGTGTAAATGGGGTAGGCACAAGAGATCCTCAAGGGTCGAAGTGCCGCTGGGGTTATTCCCGGTCCCCTATCATAAGATAAGATAACTCTATCCTTTATTTGCCGATAAATCAAATATTATTCTGTTATATATAGACACGGGATTCTTAGCACGGTTTGGGGTTGTTTTGAGCTCCTTTATTTCGAGACTGTTGCATGCGTCATAGGCGCGGGTAGACAGACGTAGGCTGCGAGTTGTTGTCTTGAGTCAGAATCTATCTACCATCCTCCTGATGCGACGGCTGCGACCACTACCGTTGTCCGTTCTCACCAATTAAACGCAATAATGTGCGTCTTAAGAATTCAACCTCCAATAAATCATTCTAAGTCCCTTTTTTCGCCATAATTGCTACGACAACAGCCACCTTTTCGCAGCGTCCGTGGTCGGAGTACGACAGCAACTACCAGATAATGTTCGTGGTGGGCATGGGCGGGAGACCGCACGTCCCGGACACGCTGTCGGATGAGGGCCGCCAGTTCTGCGTGTCGTGTCTCACGCACGAGCCCGAGCAGCGCCCGCGGGCCGAGCAGCTCATGCTGCACCACTTCCTCATGGTCAGTGGAACTTCTTCTCTAAACTAGACATAAATTGATGGTCAAATGTGAAAACTGAATTAAAATCCGTTGAAAAATAAAATAGCTACAGGCAATCAAAAATCAGACGGTCGAAAGAGACGGCAATAGATAATTGTGACGTCACTGTTATGTAGCGCCATACAAGCAGGTCCTTGGCTACATAATAAGGATATTTTGTTAGAAAGGAACAGAGCATCCCTCCACTACTAACTTTAACCATTAATATACTTTATGTTAGTTGAGATATCGATAAACGGATTTCAGATCCATCTTCAGGATGTTCACATGAACACCCTGAAGTTGATATGTAATTTCAAAAAAATCAAATACCCTATTATTGACCACTGAATAAAACTACAGCAGCTACACGTGCAGCCAAGCGCTATGCATCACTTGACATCTCAGAATGAGGATTAATAGGGCGGTAACAGCCCACGAGGTACTCGTAACTTAGGAGGAGAGGTACGAGTGACTTCCAACAAGCTCCCGTACGAGCCGGCAACAATCCTCACGCCGATGTGTGCGAATTGAAAATAATGCAACACATTTCTCACACAATGAAACCCCAAATTAATATTTGAACAATAGTTGACCTTACGGCGATGTCACAAAGGCAAAATATCCGTCTACGTAACTCTTACATACGATCGTATGATGCACAGATCGATTTCAAAATTGCAAGACGCGATTGACTCGCCGTTCGCCCTCCGTTTTAAGCCCCGCCCACCCGAGTACACATTTAGTGGCGCCACTCGCGTGCGTCTATCGATCCTGGCTTCTGGAACAGGGTTTTGGTCGCCAGAAGTACAGTCGTTGATTGTTCTCTTACAGGTGAAATCCGACGACGACTGCACCTGCGAAGCTGCGTACCTCATCACGTAACGTGAACAGACCGCTTCGTACCAACGAATATGACAGTACTGTAAACTGTTGTTTGTTTATCGAATGGTGTTTAACGTGCTCTCCGAGGCACGGAGGGGCTCAGATGTGTCACTAGTGGTCATCGATCCTGGTTCTGACCTCGTCCGACGTTCCTTAACTTACACGATCACTTTATGACCACGCTCGCAGCTAGGATATGAGCTCCGAAACACTGTTAACTAATCTTGGGCATTTACTGGTACAGTCTGTGCGCTAAATAGTCTGACCCCCTTTGATACTGATGCGTCAGTTAGGGGGGGTCAGTTAACTCAGGAAATGGACTGTACCATACATTTAGGATGTTGTAGTCGTGAAAAACACTTAGTTATTCAATTTAACGGTCACAGAAGTGGTCACTTTTTAAAACAAACAATTTTGTTGTTTTCCAAGTGTTTATTCTCTCTTGCCGCATTCTGTTCAGCCGAGTGTATCGTTTTGCACAACCTAATTCTTATTTCAACCTAAATCAAATTTGAATACAAAATTTTAGTAGTGGTAGATCCTGATGTGAAGGATCGCCTGGGGTGGTACCCTCTTATCTATTTCTGCCGTGAAGCAGAGATGGTTGCATTACTGTGTTTCGGTTTGAAGGGTAAGAGAGCCGGCGTGATTACCGGCACATGAGGCAATCCATCTTAGTCCTCAAGGTTTTAAAGTCTAGACTTTAAAATCTTTTCACGATACACTCTGCACTACCTGTATTAACAGCATGTATACGGGTGTTAAGAAAAAAAATTCGTCGTACCTTTAAAACGAGTTCCATTCCTAAATTTGAACAAATTTGTTCAAAAAATTTGGTTGCTCAAGGTCACCTATTATGTTCAAGTTTTAGAAATGGCGAAAAAAATAAATTCAGGTGAACAATCTGTTTTTTTCCCGCTAAAATCATAACTTTGGGACAAAGTTTACATTCAAGAGCGGATCTCCTGGTATAAGTCCGACGAATGTTTTTAAAACACCTGTATTTTTTGAATTATTATAATTGCATGTATATTTTTTTATTATGTATGTATCTTTCCTCGACATACTGGTTCATGTGCCATTCATTGCAGATACGTAGTTATTTTAGTAAGCGTAATCAATAGTCTATAAGTTTGCAATCTTTTCAAAATAGTGAGAGTGAATGAGCCCGGGGCTCGCGCGGGATAGTGAGAGAATGAGCCCGGGGCTCGCGCGGGATAGTGAGAGAATGAGCCCGGGGCTCGCGCGGGATAGTGAGATTGAATGAGCCCGGGGCTCGCGCGGGATAGTGAGAGTGAATGAGCCCGGGGCTCGCGCGGGATAGTGAGAGTGAATGAGCCCGGGGCTCGCGCGGGACAGCGGTTGTATAAAAAATTGTTAATTATAAAATGCAATACCTAAATGCCTTTTGCGTAGTCAGGCTAGGAATTTGAAAATAGAATAAGCTCTGGAACACAAGGAAAGATGACTTATTCTTAGGATACGCACTGACCTGTGGACACCCGGCGTGGCACTCGTCTAGGCTTCGTTTACAGCTCTTCCTGCAGGAACTTTCACGGGCAATGTCCAGGCACCACACATAGTCTTAGCACACAGATTTCAGCAGGATTCAGATGTTAAAAAAGCGGAAAATGAAGTAATTAGCGAGAGCGGTTACAGATCATGCGATCACATCAGCTGTCGAAGTCCAACTGGTCGGTTAACGACCAATAGTTAAAGCCGGACGCGGTGACGTCACATCAGGCGATAACGTGCGTATGAAGGTATAGGTAAGATGACAGGGAGAATGACCACGCATTGGCCGGTAGGTATGCATTTATAAAAAATGAAGCGCTTGGCGCGACCAGAGAGTAATATATTTTTTTACGTATCGATTTCGATAAATATATTGCCTGATATATTTCCGGTATACATAAGAAATACATTAACGTAGATCTGTTTTGGAAATTGTTATGTAAATAACTTGGTAATTCCATACCTAAGTACTGTAACTTATGTGTATGGCACGAAAAGTGAAACGCAGCTTAAGCAGATAACTTATCATAGATTGTGTTAATCGTTTTGTACGCATTCATCATCATCATCAGCAGCCTACTCTAGTCCACTGCTGGACATAGGCCTCTCCCAGGGCGCGCCATTGATCCCGATCTTCGGCTCTTCTCATCCAGTCGCTGCCAGCCACCTTGCGCAGATCGTAGCTCCATCTAGCAGGGGGGCGTCCCACACTACGTTTGCCCAAACGCGGTCTCCACTCCAGAACTCGTCTACCCCAGCGATTGTTTGTTCTGCGACAGATGTGACCGGCCCACTGCCACTTCAGCTTGCTAATCTTATGAGCTATGTCGATAACTTTTGTTCTATGCCGGATCTCCTCATTTCGGATTCGATCCAGCAGAGATACTCCGAGCACAGCTCTTTCCATAGCACGCTGAGCGACTTTCAATTTGTGAACCAGTCGCACCGTCAGTGTCCACGTTTCGGCTCCGTAGGTCATTACTGGTAGGACGCACTGATTAAAGACTCTTGTCTTTAGACATTGAGGTATGGGCGACGAGAAGATGTGACGTAACTTCCGAAATGCTGCCCAACCCAGCTGAATTCTTCTGTCGGCTTCTTTCTCGAAGTTGTTTCTACCTAATTGCACAGTCTGCCCGAGGTAGAGGTATTGTTGCACAATGTTTACGCATTGTATCATACTAATTTTGTGCATTAAAGAGTATTCTTTCATTCATATACTTACGAAAAAGTAGGGTCAAAAGGTAGTTTTTTTGCCATTAGAAAGAACTTACCTTCATACGTCCGTATAGCTGAAGAAATCAAACCAGTTTTAATATTTTAGATAATATGTTCAAATTTAAATGAAAGAGTTCAAAACTAGAAGTGTCTAGGTCTACATGATGTCATCATATTTTGTAATGGTGTTGTTGGAACTATTGTTATTGTTTGTATATGTATTTTATTGTAAGTAGGTTATGTTTTGGATTGTATAGGAATATATTTTATCACTTTGATATGAGTTGATATGAAATAAAATAATAAATTGAATTTGAAATGTTTATCGTGTTTGATTTAATATATTCAATATATTTGTGCATAATATTTTATTATTTTTCGTATGTATTTAATTATATTGTATTTATATATATAAGTAAATTATATTGAATATTTGTATTAGTATTGTATATTAGTATACTATGTAAGAATATTGTTATTTTAATATAGTGTTATTTTATTATATAAATTTCATATATATATATTTTATTAAGTTTCTTTGACATTTGTCATTTTTATGGCCACTGCACCGCCATAACATATCTGCATGCCCAAAGGTCAGCTGGCAGAGAATGCCGCAAGGCATTAAGCTCACCTGTACACAAAAGTGTAAAAGAATAAATAAATAAATAAATTTAATAAACTGGAACTTTAGGCTCAATTCACATTGCCGCGGAATGGAAGCGAATTTTCGCAACGTAATTGTACATAGCATAATGAACTTTATGTCAATTGTGTAACATACAAACTAAATACGAGCCAAAAAAGAGGTCGCGCGTCTTCCGGGGAATCCTTGCGCATTCTCGAGAATTCCCCTAGCGGTAAAGCGTATTTAGTTTGTATGTTACACAATTGACATAAAGTTCATTATGCTATGTACAATTACGTTGCGAAAATTCGCTTCCATTCCATTCCGCGGCCATGTAAATTGAGCCTTAAGTGTAAAAGCTACCAATGACGACCTCTTGATTTTTATATTCCTGGTTAGGGTAAAACAACTTTGCTAATTTCAAATGAAGTTTGGTAATGACCTATGATCGGAGTAGGTAGGGCTGTTTTTGGTACTTGCCACATACGGTCATAATATGGATAAGTATGCCCAATAATCCCGGGATTTCCGGGATTAAATAAATATATTATTTAGATTTTTAACGTTATATTTGTTTTGATACACATTTAAGATTGGTGACGAAATAATTTTTTTTAAGATTCATGGCGCTAGTGTACCTATGGTAGTGTTTTAACTTCTTCGTAAGTTCACAATTTTTTAAAAATCGTAATCCGCCGAGTAAGGGCGAGGTTTATAAAAGTAATTTACAACATTTGCTCGATAACTTAAAACGGGATCCCGAAATCATATCCATATTAATATAACCTTTGAGGACATTGACCCGAAAGAGGCCTACCTACTCCGATCAGTGGTAATGACAAAGTGTAGTTATTCGGAAATAGGTAACCAAAGTAATTTGGTTATCCCTTTTTCTCAGTGTCGAATAAAATTATAATTTACTGGTTCGCGAAAGCTTTGTTACAAAAAATAAAGGTCTGAATTTTCCTCAATATATTTATTGACGAGCGCAACATTAAATTGACATAGACAGATACATCGCTTACGGGCTACTGATATGTTTCGCGTTACTTTTTCCCTGTTACATTTATTACATACAACCACTACATACTTGTAACACCAAATTAGAGTACGTTCTTTGGAACGCTGCGAGAATCGCTCTCCTGGTTTTGACCAGGAGAGCGATTCTCGCAGCGTTCGACATACAAAAGAAGATCGCTACGAACGTTTTGTCACGCTCACACATGCAATGTGTGCGAATGAGATAGGACTAATGTCGAATTCGACATTCCACTACGAGAATCTCTGTCCTGGAAGGCGATTCTCGCTGGTGTAATGTCGAATTCGACGTTAGTCCTATCTCATTCACTCACATTGCATGTGTGAGCGTGACAAGACGTTCGTAGCGCTCGACTTTTGTATGTCGAACGCTGCGAGAATTGTCCTCCTGTTGAAATTATTCACGTTGACAGATGTACATGTTCCATTGCTTGTTTTGAATACAAGTTTGATACATTTTCAGCTGTTAACGCGGTAATGGAACTTGGACAGTTGTCAATGTGAATTATTTCAAATTGGTTATGGAACACTCTCCTAATACAGTCATGTCTGTTGACTTGTAACTCGTAGTTAATTAATCTCAATATATGTTCTTGATTAATATACGAGGGGCGGTCCATTAATTTTTAGTCAAATAGAAAATAAAAGAAATATTACAAATGTTTATTTACAACTATTCAAAGTATTCCCCTGCGGCATCAGTGCACTTATGCATTCGACTGAACCAGTTTTGAAAACGTGAAAACCGCAAAAAATATCCATAGATAATGGCTCAAAAGCCTTGTATCCAGAGCCGTAAAACCATAGATAATGATTGGCTCTAGCTGAAAATTATATCGGCCTAAAAATACTAATGTTCGTAAGCCAGTGATATTTGGCCAAGGAGTTTGTAATAAAATTTGCCTCCAAGGGATAATAAAAGTAAAACAATGAGGTTGATAACAAGCCGTTGACTAACAATTTTTGGACCGCCCCTCGTACTATGAAATCCTATAACAAGTAAACATTTAAAAAATTGGTTTAGCGTAACATACAAGATACTTTTAAAGCTCTCTAATAACGCCTAACATAAACTAACACGCAATGTATTTCCCACTTAATAGAATAACAAAATAATTTATAAAAGGTATTAGGTTCAACAAACACAGCTTAAATATATATAGAATACGGGTTTTTCCCTTTATCCAGAGGTCAACCGAATAGATGCTCGATTTTTTGTTAGGGTCAGTTCACATTGCCTACGCGACGCGGCGCAATTTAAAATTAGCACTTATAGAATTTAAAGTCCAAAACTTCTCTTTAAAAAAAATGGATCTTCGGAGAATTGGACGTAACGCCCAAGATCCGTTGAAATATGGCGCGGCGCAGACATTTCTAATAAAAAACCTGACCCTGATATAATAATTTATAATGTTCCAACACTGATAGGCGTGCTACGTAGCCGTGCCATGCCGGCCCGAATGGGTTGTATACCAGCCCAAGTTACAAAAATTGAACCACAGTTTGTAGGTTAAACAGTTTATAGTCTATGGTTTAACTCTAGGTTCTAGGTACATAATAACTACTACAGTAATATTTATTTCCATTCATTTTCCTACAAACGGTCCCGTGCATGAACACCGTGCTTCTACTGACAACCAGCACAACTGACATCCCTAAGGTACAATCGCCAAAAATAGAAACAACACCGCTACCGTGTGGAGTGATTCGGTTCCTTTTTTGTTCGACTGTACAGCCAACATCGATTAATTGCCTGACTATGTAAGAATTTTAATTTTTACGAGTTCTTTTCATACCGAAGCATTTTTAATTCTAATTGTTAAATTATATTCTGTATTAAGCGTAGAAATTTGAGGTTCCATTTTCTGCTATTTTTCAGATTTTTTTATTAAATGAGGAGAGCAGAACGAGCAAACGGGCCACCTCATGGTAAGTGGTCACCATCGCCCATAGACACCTCACCTCACTTTATTAATATTAGAGGGTTTTCGATGCGCTGCCAACCTTGAGGACTGCAGAGATTGCAGCCGCAAAATTTCTAGTACAGATTAGATAATTTCAATTTGAGATTCAAACTGCTCCATTCTTTTACCTAAATCTGATAAATAATATAATATACAGGGTGGAAAGTTTCGGCGGGGCACACAGGGCAGCTACCAGATCCGTTGAAGCTACGAGAAAATTGTCTTAGGAGACCTTTCCTAACTTTTGGAGCTATTTAAAACTGCATTCACAGATTTTTGAAAAAAAGCTACAGTTAGCGAAAAAAATGCCATTATTCACAAAAAAAAATTATGCCAATCGATTCTATTTTGTGTCAGAAACAAAAGACTATTGTGAAAGATGGCATTTTTATCGCTGACTGTACCTTTTTCAAAAATCTGTGAATGCAGTTTTAAATAGCTCCAAAAGTTAGGGAAGGTCTCCTAAGACCATTTTCTCGTAGCTCCAACGGATCTAGTAGCTGCCCTGGGTGCCCCGCCGAAACTTTCCACCCTGTATATAATAACGTCGATGTGAAAAGATTTTCATTAATTTAATATTCTACGGTTACAGTAACCTACAATACATTAGACATCAAACATTTTTGAAATGTAATAATTTTCATAAATTATAGTATTTTTCACAAAGCTTGGCGTCTACTAAGGTTCCATTTATTTTGAGCGGATGCCTCGCCGCTCTGGCGGGATTCTACTAAAATAGGCAGCGGTTGGCGGGTCGTCCGCTGATTTTAAATCGAGTCACAGTAGGCAGGTATAACTAAATGACGTCCTGCCATGTCTACCTAACATTTTCACAAGTCTATTAATAATAAATAATACCTACTTACCGCACAAAGTTCCTATGTTAGATGCGTACATGTAGGACAAGATAACTTGACAGTTTTAGGGATGTAACAGCTATTTGCTTTTACGTAAATTATTTTTACCTGAATTTACGATTAAAATTTTGATGGATACTGTAATGTTTTTATTTAGTTTTTTCTTGTACTCCAGTAGCTAAGTAATTAAATTACTTAAATTAGGCTTCTGGCTCTTTTAAAATTCAGGTTAGACCTAAAATAGTTTGAGAGCCAGAGGACGTTCCGTATAACTTGGTATAAAGTTCACTATAATGTCGTAACTTGTACGTATGCCAATAGAGCTCTTATCTTTTTTCAAATGATAATTGCTCTGTATCATATCCACATATCGTTACACCCCAGAGTAATCCTGCGTCGTTAGATAATTAGATTTTTCTCCAAGTTTAATTAATATTGATATTTGAATTGACAAGATAAACACTTCTTACATATAATTAAAAAATAATTTAACTATAAAAGCGTTTGTAATTAAAATACCATTAGTATTCTTTAGTAATAAGTATTTTCTGTCTCTGCTTCAGCGCTTCTATTAATACCATTATATAAATTATTAGTAGGAATCATATCTGCCATTAATCTACGCAAATAATGTCTACATACCTACTAATTTTACTTTTACTAAATAATTGAACACGTCCTAAACTTGAAAGATAATTAATTCAATAACGTACTTATTCATATTGAAGCAGACAACGTAACGTGTGCGATTGTAGATATAATAAACATAAACAATAAACACTAAACATTGAAACAACAGCTTAATAATATCTACTTAGTTATAATCACTGATCGGTGTAGGTAGGGCTGTTTGGGGTCAAAGACCTCAAAAGCTAGATTAGTGCTAGGTTAGTATGGACATCTGTAGACGTCAGAGTGAAGCAAATTTATAATTCAATAGAATTTCGTCGTCTATTTCATTTCTTTCAAGTATGTCTAAATCCGGGTTTCTTTAGTAGTCTTCTAGTCTTCTTTTAAATTCCGAAAATCCAGGGATTTTTTAATAAATTTTTTTAAAGGCATGTCCATAGTATGATGATCGCAGGTTGGAATTACCAAAAGTAGCTCTATCTACAGCGATTTTTTCAATTCCGGAAATCCCGGGATTATCCAAATATGGTTTATAAGAAAGCCGTATCCATATCATGACCACAGCTAGCAAGTACCAAAAACAGCCCTACCTACTCCGATCAGAGGTTATAAGAATGCCTAAAACAAGTATTATTTCTAAAGGACGAGGAATTTCAATTGTAAAATACAAACAAGCGTTTTTCTAAAGCAACTGTACTTAATTTTTGACGCCAATTTTAATTAAAATATGTAATATTTCACACATTACTAATAGAATCGATTTAATATGAAATGTGGAACCGACCGCCGCGCGACGCGCTTACGCCAAAATATACGGATTTTGACACCGCGCGATGCCGCGGTTTGCGGCGGGCGGTTGGGCGTTTTCATATAAATCGACCCATATTCTCTATGAACCACTTCAGCTAATTCCAAAGTTGTACCTAATGCAATCTTAAACCATAGACGATTGAAACCAAGTTGAACCAAAATCAACAACCCAAGTGCATTACAACTCTACTATTAAAAAAAACGCTCGTTTTAAACAGCCCAGTGACATCTTAAAATACCAATATATTAATAATGCTTAAAAGTAATACATACAAATATGTTTAAAGTTATATAATTTCCCTTACAACAATGATATGCATCAGCATCGATTCAATAAACCTAGCTTAAATCTAAATCTTTGATATGTTTTCGATATTCCTGGTCACGTCAGACATGATACTTGACACGTGATATGTATAGGTTCCCTTAACACTAAGTTTGGCTTGCCAAGTTAGTAGAGAATGTTCCTGATAAATATTTTTAAGTATTAAAGTTAAACGTGGACAGTTTAGTTAAATTACAAATTAAAGACAGTTTAGTTAAATTAGCCATTTCTTGTATATTACGCTTACATATTTATTTTTCCTGCACACTCAAATCGACTATTTATTCTATGTATTCGAATTTAGACTATTTTCTATTATTTATAGGTTTTGTTTCTAGTCATAGGTTTATTTCCAGGACTCTTTTCTAATGGGTAAATGGTATTCATATCTCAAACATAACTTGATAATGAATAAATTAATCCCATACTTAAAAAAAATTGCAATTCACATTCTCCACTAACTTGTCAAGCGATAGTACCTAACTTACTATACCTAAGTACACAAATTGAACATAAATAATCTCTATGATCTTATCTTATAAGATAAGATATCTCTATGATATTAAACTTCACAATTTTCAACAATCAGAATGTCATTTTGACAAACCCTTCTTTTTAAAACCATTGCTTCATCCCCTTACTCTAGGAACAACACGTGACGTTGATCAAGGTATGTTACAATCTAAATATTATGATATCACCACAGCATTGACATTGTATTTCTTACGTAGCTAAATGACAACAATACTACAATAATTGATTACACAACTTCTAGGACATCACACACCGTTGGATAGCGTCTATATTGAAACAGTGTCAAAGGAACCCACAGGATTTGTATGGAAAAAGATTTTAGTAAAAAAATTGACAAAAAAAATATTTTGTGTAGGTAGACTAAAACCAAAAAAAAATATTCCCGGTTTGTAAGCTAAGCAAAAAAACTTGCTTTCACCTAGTTAGTATTTTTTTTTACTTCTATAGACCTAATTTTTTGACTAAAACTTTGACTATAAAAACAAAAATATCATCACATATAAATATAAGAAAACATATTTCGTGTATATGTGTAAGGAAATTTCCTTACACATATACACGAAATATGTTTTCTCCAGATTTATTACTGAACACTTTTTTCATACAATTCTGCGGGGTCCTTTGGTAGTTTTGAAATATATTTATAGCCATGAGTAGGGGCGACAGAGAGTGGGGGGAGGGGGGTAAACCGACCCAAAATACTCACGTTTACCTTAAATGTAGCTCACCCTCCCCGTATATCTAGCAAGTTAACAGGGAATGTGCAACGTTAAAATCGGCTATTGACTACGGTCCACCCTCTTCGTCCACCCAGGTGGACTATTATAAGTTCTTGTTCTGTTATTACTGTGGAATGACGTATAGTTTCATGTTATGTTGATTTTATAAACATACTACTTGTATCTACCCTAATAAAATATAAAAAAGGTAATACTTATAAGATTTATGAAATCGTTACTAGGCTGATAGATGTCGGTTAAATCATTGAAAAAAATCAGTTATTCATATTTACCTAAGTAATGACCTATGATCAGAGTAGGTAGGGCTGTTTTTGGTACTTGCCACATACGGTCATAATATGGATAAGTATGCCCACTAATCCCGGGATTTCCGGGATTGAATAAATATATTATTTAGATTTTTAACGTTATATTTGTTTTGATACACAGTTAAGATTGGTGGCGAAATAATTTTTTTTAAGATTCATGGCGCTAGTGTACCTATGGTAGTGTTTTAACTTCTTCGTAAGTTCACAATTTTAAAAAAATCGTAATCCGCCGAGTAAGGGCGAGGTTTATAAAAGTAATTTACAACATTTGCTCGATAACTTAAAACGGGATCCTGAAATCATATCCATATTAATATAACCTTTGAGGACATTGACCCGAAAGAGCCCTACCTACTCCGATCAGTGGTAATTACATAACTTGACATGTCTTATTCACACTCTGTATTAACTTGGCGTGAGTAACATCCCCATGTCAGCTCATGTTAGCCACTTGTCTGTCGACCATCACTTATTCTACATTTTAAAGGATTCGCAATAAGTACTCGTATAGGTAATAAACTGTAATATCAACAAATGTATAAACAGACGAATAACAGTCAAGAACGTGTATAAAGCTCTAAAATAATTTAACGTAGACACTAACAGCTCTCGTTCCAAGTATTTCTACAGGTACCTGTTTTGGAGTGACCCTCCATCCTATGCCTTCTTGAGTCCACTTTTTTTATTTTTTTTTATTTCTAAACCCGCATTAGACCTCGATCTCGCCTGATGGTAAGCGACGATGAGGTCAACGATGGAGCATGCGGGTCCAGTAAATGCCTATTCACTCTGGCCTTGAAGATCCCAAGGTTGTAGGTTTCGGGAAATACAGACTTGCGCCAAGGTACGGGTTAAACCTTAACCAGGGTTAACTATAAAAATAAGTGTAACCTAGGTATAACCAGCGTTGGCTTTAGTCCAAGACGTTTATGTCATTCAACCCCGGGTTCGACACTAATTGGCTTATTTCTTAACTCGAGCTTAACGCAAGTGGGTCTAAGTTACTTATATGGAATAATTTTTGGTAAATATTTTTTTTTAATCCTCGTCTCGAATTAATTGAGTAAGTAGGTAAGGTACCAAAAAACCTTAATTATTTAGGGTTAAATTGTTTAGTATTCCATAAACCCTCATCTAAAGGCATCTGATACTAAGTCAAGCCATTTTGAGATCCTTCCTCCAACATAGAAGTCTATATGTATCTACGTACCTATAACAAACTACGTAAATACTAAATTGGCATTGGACTGAAGACTAGAAGTTCATGGCTTAAACCATAAGATTACTATAACAATGTAAAAAATAAGCGTAGAACATTTCTATAATACTAAATTAAGCTTGTGCAGGAACGTCTACCTACATTTTTTGCATAAAATTCAAAATGGCGACTGAATCGCGCTTCAACTAATCGGCATAAGACTCAGAGATCACGGCAACAATACAATAAAATACTCTAATATTTAAATATAAGTAGGTTATTAAATATCTAACATTTGGAGGAATGTTAACATAAAGTCACTCTACCCACATACATCTCTTGATACTGATAAAGTAGGTAATGGCTTTGTACAGTCGGTAAAGTCAACTCAACGTTCGTCGCCGACTGCACCTACTAATAAGCATTGTCTTATTATAATTTTACTACAATATAAGATAAATCCATTCATGATATGTATATCGTTTTCTTATTCTACTACACTAATTATATAATATATAATGTGCGTAAGTATATAATATAAATAGAAATACTTCATTGTTTCCTCAAAGGATATTTGAATAAAATTGAATTTCTTATAAAATTAACAACAGTTCAGATTTCATCTGTTTGGACATATTTCTGTAAATATAATATAAATATTTCAATCTCGTTTATCCAAAGTGGACAGAATAACCTCGCGACGCCCTTCGTCAAACTACACGCGTTCATTACTAGATTTATCATGAAGATAGGAACGCCCGCCCGAGGGTGTTCTTTCATCCATGAGATTTATACTAAACCGAGCGTGCGAACCGCGTCATCGCGCGGTTTCAAATAAATCTAGTAAAACCCGTGTATTTTTTTAAATAATTCGACCCTTAGTGCCTCAAAAACACTTCAAATAAAATATAAACATGTGCTTAATATGGGCAACAAGTTACGCGTATAGCTTATTTATCAGCGGGTCTATGCTGGAACATGAGTCTCATGGAGTCGAGAGCCTCCTCGAGCGACTGGCGGAAGGCCTCGGTGTTGGTGACGCGCGACGAGCTGAACGACGAGATGCAGAAGATGACGCTCTCCTTCTTGGGGTTGTAGCTGCAGCCGTAACCGTCGGGCACCACCGCGCCGTATCCCATGAACGTGCCATCGGTTGTCGTCGCCACCTGGACGACGAAGGGAACATTTAATTGTTTATTTAATGAAAATTAATTATTTCATATCAAAAGATAAACCGCCCCGAGCCGCACCCGGCGGGAAAGTGCCCATCACGCTGGCGTGTTTCCGCGCTGAATGGCCAGCGAGATGCGCTGCACCAGGTACAATTTTTTATATTTTTTTATAGGTACTTATAACTTATAACTTATTACTTATTATTATTGTAAAGAGCAAATGGGCCAGTGGTTAGTGGTCACCGTCGCCCATAGACATCTCACATCACTATGATTTTAGAGAGGGTTTTCGATGTGATACCCTTGAGGAGTTTCATGGAGTGCCTTATGTATCGGTTATGCTTATGCTCCAAGCTGACTACACGGAGTCATACCATCTTCGTAATCTAATTAGTATTTTTTCAGAGCCCATAATTCATTCCACTGCTGGACTAAGGCTTCCTCATTCTTTTTCGAAAAAAAAAACCTCATCACTTACATACAATAGAAGCTCGACGCTTAGGTTACTGGATACTTTTTGAAAACTCAAAAGAAATCATGAATTTCTTGACAACTTATTTATTTAAGGCAGTAACAATCTTTGGTTGGCTGTCTGGGATTGCGCATCTGTCCAGTAATTGGTTCGTCTCCTCTACATATTTATTCTGTGGTTGATTCGAAAGAAAGACGAAAACTGCTTATAGTGGTCACATACCTTTGATATAATAGAAGGTGAGTGAAACAGGTCATTCTTTGCGGGCCTAAAATTTGTTGTGGAATAGATTGGGCCAGGCCAATTACAACCTACTCAGTTACCTATAGAAAACTTAGGTATCATTCTGTAGGGTACAAGATCACAAAAGGCCCCGTCCCTTGTTGTTGATACCTACGGTACTAGACATAACATTTTTCAATTATCCGAGGTTGCCTAGAATCTAAGCGGTGAAATCTTAGAACAGTATATTTACTACCCACCGCTTTTACCTCGCATTCCTCATCCGCCGTTTACAGTTCTGTAAGTAAAATAATCTGTCTAACCTGGCTGGTGCTCAGCTTGAACTCGATCATCTGCTTGTAGGTGTGGTCAGTGAACAGCGGCGGCAGCTCCCCGAGCGTCTCCCTGGCCGCCTCGCGCAGCCCCAGCAGGTGGTTGTCGATGCCGCGGCCCAGGATGTTGGCCTCCATGGTGGTGGTCTGCTGCCGGGCCGCCTCCTCGAACAGCTCTAGTTTCTTCTGTTCCTGCAGGAATAGTGGGGTAATAATGATGACTTTGTAAAAATGTAATTGCAATAAGAAATTTGACTTGTGACTTTTCTGCAATGGTTTGGTTATTCCAATGGTGTGTATGGGCCTCCGCTGGCCACGCGTGCGCACGCGGCGTCCGATGATCCTTATGTTGTGTGTGTGACGGATTGTGTCAGTGGCGGATCCAGAGGGGAGGTAGGGGAGTTATGTACCTAATGCCTGTAAAATCCAGGTTCAACTTACAAGGAAAGTACCCAAAGTGTCCGGTTCCGATTTGATTCATTTTAAAATATTATATATTACAGAGCATTGAAAAATAATCGACCCGTATTTTTTTATCGACCCAAACATTATCATATGTTTGAATTGTCCGCTTGACGCCCAGCATCACGTGCCGTCCTAAGCTCTGCGTCTCCATGGACGAGGCCTAACGTTCCAATAGATTCCTCACCCCGTACAAGTTGAAGGAGACCTTCTTCTGCGAGTCGTCAGCGTCAGCTAGAGGCGGCGTCTCTGCCGAGCACATGGCGGCGGCCCAGGCGCGCGCCGCGCCCTGCGCCGAGCGGATGTTGTCCACGCGCCCGCCGCGGAACCGGCGGAGCGAGGCCGACTCGTATGTCGACACCAGGTGCCCGTACATCCTGAGGACACGAGGAGTTGGTAAGATTGCTCAACAGTGTCTCTTGTGAGTGTGGACTGGGCTCATCACTTGAGTTTTGAAGCTTTTGAAATGTGGCGTTACCGACGAATGCTTCGGAACAGCTGGACACAGAAGGTCACAAATTACAGAGTACTTCAACATATCGGTCGAACCCGATAGCTTTAGCCAACTATTAAAAAGAGAAAAGTTGATTATCTCGGACAGGACGTGCTTAGAGCAAACCAAACCACCCGTTAAATGTGCCAAGAGTGGCTCTATGTGATTAATTCCATAGAATTATCAAGACTCTCATCATTGAGGATTACGACTAAGAAGAAGCAGACAGTTTAAAATCATTCAAAACCTAACCCGCTATTGTTTTCACCTAATGTTACACCATCTGTCGCCGATTAAAGGGAAAACCCAGAGCATAGACCACCAAATCTTACTTGTAGTAAGCGTACTGCAGTGCGAGCTGGATGTAGACGTCGGGGCTGGTGCGGCACGCCTTCATGAACTCGCGTCCGTAGCCCTCGTAGGTCCACACCTTAAAGTCCAGATCCGATATCGCGCTGGAACAAGCTTATAGTGAGCTGGTTTAAGTACTGGTATGTACTGCTGATTGGTTACTCCTGATTGTAGGATTTTTCAAAGCCCAGTATAATTCCCTGCGATCTTCAGTGGAACTATTTTTGATCGTGCTTGTAACTTTCTGAGCGAGAGAATGTTCTAGGGCAGTCAAAGCTCTTCCTAAAGTCCCAGGAGGCTGTCGTTGGTAGTTTATTTGGTTTGGATGGGAAACCCTTCCGTCGTTTTTTAAAAACATAGTTATTGCCACTTCCACATTGATGTGACAACATTACTTTTAAGGGCCCTAAGAACAAACTGGTATTTACCGATCCAAGTCCCTGGCGGCCTGGTCGATGGCGCGCTGCACCTCCGACTCCACACTCCAGCGCATGGCCTGCGGCGCGGGAAGAAGCGCGGGCGGCGGCGCGGGCCGGTCGGCCACGGCGGCCCGCGCGAGCGCGCGCTCCGCCAGACGCACCACGGCCACGCCCTCCGCCGCGCTGTGCTCGTAGCA
This sequence comes from Hofmannophila pseudospretella, assembly GCA_947369225.1. NCBI lineage: Eukaryota > Metazoa > Arthropoda > Insecta > Lepidoptera > Oecophoridae > Hofmannophila > Hofmannophila pseudospretella. The sequence goes on along the minus strand of OX376321.1, from coordinate 357,611 downwards.
CATGCCCACTGACCCGTCCGACGAGATGATCAGCTGAGCGAGATAGGAGCACGAAGTGACTAAAGATTTGTGGTAAGATGAATAACTAGGTTTAGAAAAGGTTTATTTCCTCTCAAAATATGGCCACTTTACCCTTATAAACAGATCTCTTGCTGTCCTTCTAAATGTGACGTACCTATGTTCTGGGTTAAAACTACTAACATGTACCTATATCAGGTAGCTGATGAATCGTAGAAGTATCAGGGACGGGTGTAAAGATAAGAAATTGAGGGAGATAAAAGTGGACAAGCACCTACTTATAGGTTCGACTACAATGCGTTCAGCTCTAGGAATACCATGACAGGTCAAAGATTTTAAAGCCCATTAACTGTTCAGAGGTAACACTGACAAAAGTCATCAATGTCTCCATTTACTAGCAGGACCATGCATGACCTCCTGGACGATTGCTAGCGGATTGTGTACGTTATCACTTGGGCTCACCTGTACGGTCTTGTCGAACCAGCGGTTGGCGGAGTGGTGCGTTGTGCCCGCGCCGTGCATGGCTCGCAGTAAGGCGCTCGTGTCGCGGTCGGTGTCGGCGCGGTCGCCGCCCGCCTCGTCCAGACAGACGAGGCACAGCGCGCGGGAGATCAGCTCCAAGTTTGTGCGGTTGTTGTCATCTACAACAAGGTAAGGTAGAGTTGAGTGGTGAAGGTTGAGGACGGTTGAACCGCTTTTCGTACCTCTACCATAATTGACAAGTTCCGGCTGCTCTTTTGTCTTTCTTCTTCTTTCTCGCCCAGATTAGGTCCACAGATATTTCCGATGAATTATACCTTAAGAGAGCGTCGGTGGCTCCCATGCGCGACGTCCGGTTCGAAACCTAGCAATGCCACGTACTAATGAGTTTTTCGGATTTTTTCGACGGCTTACGTAGGTACGGCTTACGCGCTGTAACGGCGAAGGAAAATATCGTGAGGAAACCAGCTTGTCTGAGAAATAAGTTTCCGAAGGTGTGTGAAATCCACTAATATGCACTGAGTCCACTTGGTGGATCATGGCCCGTATCCCCTTGTGCAAGGGGAGGCCTGTGCCCCAACAGTGGGGACGGTAATAGGCTGATGAGAGATACCTTTGAGGAGCAGCTCTCTGGCGCGCGCCCACTGTTCCCTTTGCATCGCTGTGAGGAGCCCGACCCGGGCCGCCGGCGGGGCTCCCGCAGCGTCCACCATGGCATGCAAGAGTTGTGCTTGGATTTCGCCGGGCGTGAGGCGCCCGCGGTCCGCTGCCTTCACCGGGATCGGGTAGAACTAAACATGACAGGAATAGGGTGATGATCCGAGATTATCATAATTCAAGCCAATTAAGATGATGTCAAGTACTTCGGTAATCCCCTGATCAGCAGTGGCACTCTAAGGGATGACTTGGAGCGGATACAGGAGTGGACCAGAGATTGGATTATCAAACTAAACCCATCAAAGTGCACGGTCTTACATCTAGGCAGAAATAATCCGCAATGGGAATATAAAATTGATAATGTGACGGTGTCCTCGGTGTTCTCACAGAAGGATTTGGGCGTACTTGTGAGCTCTGATCTGAAATGGGTTGACCACATTGATGTCATTGTAAAGAAAGCTAATAGTGTCCTGTATGCCATTAGAAAATCATTCCAGCTCTTCACTCTGGCCACATTTATCAAAATATACAAGACCTATGTAAGACCCCTGCTGGAATACGGGTTTCAAATTTGGAACCCTTATTTTGCAAAGGACATTGACCGACTGGAAAGTGTCCAGAGAAGAGCCACCAAGCTCCCTTACTGCCTGCGCAAAAATACATATGAGGAGAGACTACACATTCTTGAGCTGCCGACGCTACAGGCACGGCGTACCCGAGGTGAACTAATCGAAGCATACAAAATCTTATCCAACAAGTATAACTGCCCGGATTTGCCCAGACTCTTCAATGTGAATACTATACACAGAGCCCGGCACAATAATGACTTGCAACTGAAGACCACTCGTTCAAACACCTTGGTCGGCCATAACTCTCTCAATAACAGAGTCGTGAGAATATGGAACAAGCTACCGCAAGAAGTCGTGGATGCATCTTCGGTCAACAGTTTCAAAAATAGACTAGATAGGTTTTTAAACAGTGCATAAATAGTGGTGGACTTAATTAACTAACATTAACTATGAACAATGACTAAGTGCTATTAAGGGAATGAACTATACACCAGCTTAGATATGGGCGCATCAGCTTAATGCTGCCTGCTCATTAATCAATAATAATAATAATAATAAGATGTACAACAGAGAATAAGATACTATTAGATATAAAGAAAACGGTAGAAACCGCAGGTTTTATTGTACAAGGAGAGCAGACGAGCAAACGGACCACGTGATGGTAAGTGGTAACCGTCTCCCATATAGACTCAGAGTCACTTAGATAGGTTTTATTAAGAAAATTTATCTAATATATTTTATGTTATGAGTAGTACTTTGGTCGAATAAAAGTCATAAAATATTTCAGTTTACTACTGGATACTTATTACCAAATAAAGCTTACCGCGGGGCGTCTCTACTTAGTTTCTAAGCTAAGAGTTATAACGAGAGCAACTTGTTGATAATAACACAGTGTTATTTTTCTTTATCTTTACATTCTATCTCTAAGATACATTTCCTGGAAGGGGCCTAGCCAGCAGGGGCTGTAAATCGGAAAATAGTATTAAAAAGCAGGGTCGAATTGAGTCTCGCGCCCTATAGTAATCTTATAAGTTTCGGTTGTTATGGCCTTCTAGTCCCCCCCCCCCTCCCTCCCGGGATCCGCCTCTACTTACAGTGAAGTTCCTACTAGGGGGCGTTCCACAGGAGTTCCCGGAGCCCTTCGAGATACATAAAAAATCCCTTCTGGGTATCTTTTAACCATTTCCCCCATTAACAAAACCTCTTACATAGTTCCTGCAGGCCACCACGACCAGCTCCTCCCGCTCGCCCCCGCCGCCCCCGGCGGGCAGCTCGAGCCGGTCCCTGCCCACACCGGGCACGCGGCACACGCCCAGCAGTCGGTAGAACTGCTCCATGCACAGCGGCTGCCCCTTCTCGCGGCTGGTCGCCCGCTCCAGTGGTAGCTCCCCCCTGAACAATGAAACAAAGGTACAATAAGCGGTAATACCTACTAATAACGGTTGAACCGAACGCGACAGTTCTGCCCAACAGATTCTGTAACCGAATGCGGAAACGTGTAGTCTGCATCGATAGCACGGGTGGTCTGCATCGTTGTGTTTGTTGCTTGCTTATCGTATGGTTAGTGGCCAACCTATTTGTCAGAGTTGTTCAGGCCGCCCGTAGGCCTCTGACATGGCTTAACGACTGCTGTCGAACGACAACAACCGGGACCGACTGCTTAACGTGCTTTCCGAGGCACGGAGGAGCTCAAATGAAATATGCCACTAGCGGTCACCCATCCAGGTAACGACCGCGCCAACGTCGCTTAACCTGCACGATCACTTTCGGACCGTGCTCGCAACTAGGCTACGAGCTCCTCCTCCTGTGTTTGTTGAACGACATAGTTAATATTATATGCTCAGCATTTTATGCAAAGGATTTACGGGAGATCCGAATAGAAGAAAATATGTCAAATATCGTATCGTACGATGATACTTCACTCATATTCAAAGTCAATAGACAAGCCAGTGAAGTCATTGAGCTAAATCTCTCTCTTGCACGAGTACTGGAATGGTTTACTGTAAATAATTTTCTGTTCTGAATGCGAAAAAAACCAAATGCATTAAATTCACTTTGCCTACCGTACAAAAGGTAGAAAACACACTGACATTAGATAACAGTAAGATTTAAGAAAAAAATTAAGACCCATATAAGGTAGACCTATTGTAAAAAAGACTACTTAAATGATAAAGAGGCTTAGAGCTCCAGCACTACACATCGTGTATCGTGTGTACATATTATATGATTGTATTCATAATTATTGAATGTTAAGTTCATGGACACAAAGAAAAAAATCTTTTTTTTACCTTCATGGTTAAGTTATATTTATTTTAATAGATGTGCTGCTGATTGTTTCTTGCGCCGCTTCTTTTCTTTCAGCTATAGCGCCTTCCGAAGCGGCGGTAGAGTGAAAAAGTGACGTTGTGTGTATGTATGTGAATGTACTTATTTACAAATAACAAAATTGATTTCTGATTTCTTCAGGTCGCTGCACTAGCGGAGTAAGTTAGTAGGAATTTTAAGCAGAATCTTTATGGTGTGATCTGATCGCATCTAGCAGCTTTAACTTAATAGCAGAATATGCTCCGCTTGCGTCCATAGTCCATACCTATTGACTAAGTGGACATTGCTAAATCATTTTATACAGAATTCTCAAGTAACCTTGAAGGAAAGAACTTTGCCGACATGAAAAAAATATATCAATGAACTGGGGTGGACAAAACCACGGGATCCGAATGAACATAACGGGCAGAGCGCAATTATATTTCCTCCAAGTAAGAACGTTCCAGTCCTAAAGAATCTAGAAAAGCATATCCATCAGCTTATCCTAAATCAAGCTCTAATGGTCATCGGTTACCTGTCCAGCATCTCCTTATAGTCGACCAGATCGTCTATGAAGAGGGCGCCGAGGTCGGCGACCTCCTCCATCTTGGCGAAGTGTCGCCGCGGGAACACCATGCCCGGGTTCGAGTTGATGGGCAGGGGCAGACGGATCTTCAGATACATGTCGTCCAGCCACCAGTCCGTCACCTGGACACCAGGTATCATCATCGTCAGCGGTATCATCAGAAGCCTATACAAGCTAAATTGGTAACTGGTAAGATCGCTTTTGTTACTACTTGTTGTCCATGCAATGATGAGATGAGGCAATAAAGATGTAATAGAATGTAAGAGCCCATTTCAAATAATCGTCGTTAGGATCTTGAAAAAGATTTCCTTCGTATTCCTTAATGGCCTTCATGTTCTACTCGTTCTTTCCCCTTGGTTAATGCCAATGTAATTTCTTTTCCGTCATAACATGGTTTAAATCTATCTAAGAAGAGTTGTAGATATCATCAAAATATTAAAAATCTACGATCACATTAAACATGATTCAGGCAGCGGTTAAATAATACAATAAATCATTAAAAATATATATATATTTTTATTAATTTCCTATATTCTATTGGTATTGGTACTTAACAAAAACTTAAAAATAACGGTTATAAGGTATCGTAGGGCTTAAAAAGAATATAGTTCTCCTTGACCTTTTCGACGGTCTACGCTTCAGCGTGGTGAGCCTTGTGACCGGCGGCAGGGTGGGCAGATTCCACACGTAGTGTGGCGGCTCCAGAAAGAACGGGTTCTGCTTAAATGCCTTGCTCAGTGGCCGCTGCGTCGACCTCAACTCGTCCTTACTCTTCATATTGTACAAAGCCTGTGGCTCAAACCCTCTTGGCCTCACCATTGTTGTAAGCTTAGGTGTTAACCGCTCAGTTGGGTGGAAGTCTTCCATCCTCCAGCCGCTCTGCCTGTTATCGAAAACTGACATATGCGGCTCATATGTCTCGATATCTTTAGAAACATCAAAAGGAGATGCTACTACATAACTTTTCGCCTCGTGGTAACGTGTTGTGCGTGTTGCTTCCGCACTCAAGAAGTAATCACCCAAGGAATTGAATCTGTCTTCTAAGAACTTGTGTTTCGCAGCCGGCAAGTACAGGGGTCTGTCTAAAACGTTTTCTGTGTATTTCTGCTCTTTGGACTCGGGGAAAACTTCTTGTCTCCTTAGTGTTTCGTGAAGAATGTTAGCTTTGTCCTTCCAAGATAACCCGACATTGTGATGAGGGTTGCGCGGGATCGCAAACTCTTCAGCAAACATAGGCGGCTGCGGCGGTCTATTGAAATATCCAGCAGGTTTCCTATCTATATTTTCGAATTTCGGTCGCAAAACTAGCCGTTTGGGAAAAGGCGTCATTAAATTATTTATAAAAAACGGGCGCTGCTCTATCTTCGGCTTTTCTTTTATGACATTCCTCTGTGTGACAAAACGTTTCTGAGAGAAGAAGTCCGCCGTATTCATCGTCATAATTTCTTTATGTTTTATTCTGTTCATTATTTTTCTTTGAGTATTTTCCGGCATCATTCTGACGGGATATAGATTAGTGTTGCTGAGTGCACCCAGTGGTTTTTCATTGTTATTAGAACTTGGTTTCTTGAATTTCTTTGCGGCACCAGCAAAATTTATGTCTACGTTTGTTTTTGTAAATTCTCCTTTTTTGGACATTTTTACGGATTCTAGATTTCTGTCTATTTTTTTAGATTCTGTGATTTTGTTTATTTTTATAGATTGTACAGCTTTGTACGTTCTTAATGATTCCACTTTATCAATTGGTTTTGGCATTGATCGAATGGTGTTATTATTAGGACCTATAATAATCTCCTCTGTGCAATTTGCAGCTCTCAATAACTTATTAATTTCTTGTGCAGTTTTTGTAACAAGGTTTTTAATAAATGTACACGATGCAGTGTTCTTGATTCTAAATACTTGGAAAGTAGTCCATTTAGGGCGAACTGTTGTTATTTTGCTCCTAAATGTGAGGGCTTTTAAACTGATATCCTTTAGGATGTTCAGTTTCGTAATAGCATTTTTTATCAAGGAGTTTCTTACATTTAAATCGTCCTTTCGGGGTAACAATGTCGTCTGATCAATTTTATTTCTAAATGTAGTATTTATAAACTGTATCGCCTTCTTTTGTGGCAGAGTCATGGTTCTGTTAATATTTTTAGCGCCAAGCATTAATTCTTTTCGTAATAATGTTTCAATTTTATTAACCAATGTAGAATTTTCAACATCCTGTTTTTGAAGTGATGGTGGGGGTGTGATCAGTTTATTCCTTGTACTTGTTATTTCTAAACCGATTTGTTTCATTAGTAGTGGCGTTGTCCTTTTAATATCACTTTTAAATGTGATATGTTGACGATTAATCATTGAAATTGGTTTAATCGTTTTCATCATTTTATATTTCAGTACAGTGCTTTGAACATCGGTGGGTTTAATTTGGAGCTGCGGAGTTGGTGCAGTCATTTCACGTTGGACTAAAGTAATACCCAATTGTTCATCTTCATTTTTGTATTCCTTATTTAGTGCCTTTTTATTGTTCAAACTTTTTGGCCAATCTTTTGTTTGGGTTGGTATTAGTGTTTTATTCATATTTCCTTTTAATGCATTTGGGGATAATATTGCGTTGTTTCTTAAATCACCTTTTTTTGTTAAATCAATACGCTTACTTTTTAATCGAGTTTTTAGTTTCATGTGCATTTTATTTGTAGCTGTAGTTATATCAAATTGTACTTTTTTCGGTTTGGGTGTAGTTTTTCTTCTAATTTTCAATGTTCCATCTAATTCTAAATCCAGATCTTCCTCTAAGGTGGGCTCGTATGTATTGTATACTATTGTTTTCGGTTTCTTTGTGGTAGATATGTTAGGTTTAATTGAGGTACTATATTGTGTAATTGTCCGATCGATATGAGTTATATTGTAAACACTTTTTGTACTCCTGGTTACTTTTACTGGTTTATTCGGAACTGTGTTTCCATTAACTGTAGTCGATTTTTGTGTTTCTGGGCGATCAGAAGGTGTAGTGTGTACATTGTAGACAGTTCTGGTACTCCTTGTAACTTTTATTTGGTCATTTACATCTAAATTGTCTTGTCTTATTCTGAGTAGACCTTTTGTGTATTTTTTGCCATTCGTAGTTTTAGGAATTCTTGTTGGTTTTAAAAATATTAAATCTGTGGACTTTTCCACATTCAGTTCTTCTGATTTCGTACTGGTTCCGATCGTAATCGTCAAGTTATTTTTTTCATACTTTTTTAAATTATCATTTATTTCATTTCGTGCACTACTTTGGTCTCTAATATAATCATTATTGATTATAGTTGCTATGTTGGGGTAACTATTTAATTGGATCGTGGTATCTGTAGAATGTTGTATAGGAATGTTTGTTGTAAACAAATTCCGAGATTTTGTGGTATTTGCTTTAATAGCTTTATATTTATATTTCCTTTTTTTATTTGTTTTCTTTTTAGGAATTCTTATACGTTTTATTAATCTTGCATCAACGTAATTTTCTTCTGTTTTATTATTGTTATCTGTGATAATTGTGATCGTTGGTGTTAATGTAAGGGGTAGTTCATATTTTTCGGTGAAAATATTAAAGGCAGTACCTTTATGATTCGTTTGAACAAATTGCTTGGTATTTGTTACATTATCTGTAGCTGCTTTGCTATAATGGTCAGATCTATTATTTTTATTGTAAATTAATCTAATATCTTTATTAAATACAGGTAAAGGGTTAATTGTTGTTATTACTCCTTGAAAATTTATAAGGCTGTGTTCTTGTTTCGAGGATTCTTGTTGTTTCTTAAAAACGTTTTCTGTCGTAATATTCAAATATTTGCTATCTACATCCATAGTAATAATATTTGACGAAATAGTGGTGAAATGTTGGTTTGTTTGGTTTGTTTCATTAAGTATTCCATACGCATTATCTGTACTCTTATCATTCACAAAAGTTACAGATAATTTCTTCACATTATTTTGATGTGGCGTAGTTCCTGCTAAATGTTCAGTGTTCTTTTCTACATCTTGAAGAGACGTTCCTCTAGGTGTAACAGTTCTAGTTTTTGGGAAAACCGTTATTTTCTTTATAGTATTTATACTACGATTCAGTATGATTCCATGCTCCATTGTATTCGTATCAGTGGTACCTATATGTGTAGTCTCCAAATTAATATCATTGGAAAGTTTATATTTTGTTAAATCGTATTCTGTAGTTTTAAGTGAGCGTGGTTCAAATTCAGTGTTCTGATATTCATTAGTATTATTCACAATATGTAAATCGATACGAGCTTTTTCAGTATTAAAATAATTATTTTCAGTTGTCAATGTTGATTCAGTAGTATCTAATAAATTATCAAAAGAAACCGTACTGTTTCCACGAGTCATTGTAATTTCCTCGACTGCAGATTTGTTATTCTTATTAACATTGAATTTAACCTTTATTTCTTTGGATTTCCTTTGAATCGTTTTATTTTGAAATACAGAATTAATAGCTGTATTAACAGAATTTTCTACAATGTCAGGTAATACATCATATTTCTTTCTTGGACTTACTGGCAATAATTCATCGTCTAAATTAGTTAAAGTGTCTGTGTTTCTTAATATCGTAGATGGCGAATATGCATCTCCGTTTCTGCTTAGATTTTTATATATTTGGATTGTTACGTTTATGGGAGGAATGAACTTTACAGTTCCGTGGTCGCCTTCAATCAAATCTTTAGTTTGCTTCCTATTTGCGTTTATATCAGTATTCAATTTTGAGATAAATTGTTCACTTTCTATTTCTTGTTTTATAATTGGTAATATTTTTTTAGTATCATTTATTATTTTTGATGTCTGTGGCCATAATACGTTGTGATGCCTACGAAGGTTATCAATATAGGAATTTAGAGTCTCGTTAGATTTATTGTTACTTTTGGAGCCAAGTATGCTTTTTACAGCAGCATTCGAAATAAACGGAATGTAATAAATATTACTGTCATTAAATTTGGCAGATGCTGAATAAACTTTATTATTCGCAGAATCAACACTATTCATTTCAACTAAATTTTGTTTGTTGTGTGTAGTTATAGTTAGCTCATTTTGAACATTAGGCATAATTATTGTTTTGTTTGAAAAGTTACTTGTCAATATATCTTTATGACTTGGCTTTGTGTCTTCCTTAATCAATATGTTTAAGGTTTGACCCTGGTCACATGAAATATTTGACATATGTTCCATTAGACAATTTGTAGGTTTATAATTTGGTCCCGGCGAACGCGGAATACCCTTTTGATTTTTTATGCGACTTGCTGGTATATATGTCTCAATTGGATTATTTGTAGAATCAAGCAAATTAATTTCATCCATATTTGGGGTGGATTTGAGGGAATCATTTACATGTTTTTCCGTAAATATTACTGGCGTGACCGTTTCGGTTATGGTGTAAAACCCAATTTCTGATAAGTTCTGGGCACTTAATGATATTGGTCTCGGTACAGTTGTTTTCATCTGGTCTTGTGACAATGATTGTGATATTTTTGCTACAAGTCTTGGTAAATAAGCATCTGGTCTTTCTTTGTTTTTTGTTTGAAATGTTGAGTAAATATATTTGGAAGTGAGAGAATTATCATTAATCTGATCTTCTAAATTTGGAATAGAAACAGTTGCCGCACTTTGGTAATTTATAGGAGACGTATGTAGGTTTTCACTATTTTTAATCGATTCATAACCTTTTATTCCATGAGATAATGATACAGTAGGTATATCCGTGGTGAAATTCAATTTACTCATAAAACCCTTTTCGTTGACATCTGATTTGGTCAAGAAATTTTGTATTTCACTTTTATAGTCTCCAAAGGCTTTAACTAAATAATCCTCTGAGCTCACGTTTCCTTGTGTATTAAGTAATTGTTGATTATTTTCCAGTAATGGCTGTGAAGTAGTTGTAATATTAATTCCATTTTTAACCATGTTAATAATATTTTGTGCACTATTATATTTTACACTGTGTGACGTGTATGCATTTTTATTCATAGGTATTGTTGATTTGATTGGTTCTTCAAATTCAGTATCACTTTCTTTCGATTTGAATAATCTTTGGTCATCTTCACGTGACACAAGTAATTTATCTACATTTTTTGGGACATATAATTCATTTTCAAACTTTTTAATATTGCTATGTGGCGTGTTTTCACCGCGAAGTGAATTTTCAGTTATTGTGTTCAAAGCAAGTTCGTGTTCATTCATTGCCCGTAAGAAAAATTCTCCATTCTCGTTTTCTTTCGATTTAGACACTGAAATGTTGATGGAGTCAGTGGAGCCATTAAATTCATTTTGCGAAACTGTTTCATTATTTTCTAATACAGTAGCTTTATTAAAAAATAATTGTAATGTTGTACTCGTTATTGGTTTATTATTAGTCGTGATAAAAGTTATTACTGAATTATTCTTCTCTATTATTTGACCAGCTTTATCTGGTATTTGTGATTTCGTTACATCTTCAATTATATTAGTTTTACTGTCCACAATTGTTACATAGTTATTTGCTCTATTTTTACTTGTAGTTGTATAATCAAGTTTAACAGAACTCTGTGGGGAACTATTTAAAAATATGGTAAAGCTTGGTATTTGGGTCAGAAACCAGTCATCAATTTTAGAGTTTTTAACTTGCTCAAACTTATGCCGTTGCATTGTGAAACCACTAGCTTGTGGTGTTCGCATTGAATCTGATATAAAACCTTCCTCAATCTTTTCCGTGACTTGATGGTTTGTATTTATAATTTCAGTTATTGACTTTATAGGCTTATATTTCTCTTCTACTGTATACAGTTTGTTGGGTCTTGATGCTATGGTTGAAGTTGATAAATTCAAGCGTTCTCCGATCTTCCAATCTTCAAATTTATTAGAAATTGATTCATTGTATAATTTATAACTACTGTGTTTGTTTGATGTATCAGTAATATTGGTTAATGCTTGAAGTTTTTTTGTCTGTCTGTTTATTAATAAATCTCGAGTTCTATTACGATCGCGTTTTTCTTCGGATTCTTGTGTATTTGATGGACTTTTATTACTTTTCAATTTTAAGTTAACATTTGTAATTTTGGTCACTTCATTCTTAAGTATTACATCTTCATTCTTCCCCCCATTGTTTTTTATGTCATCATCGTGCTTATCCGCCATTTTATTATCTTTTAGCACAGGACGATCAGTTATAATTGGGCCTAGTGATTTAGTTACATCTTTATTTATGTTAGATTTACTGTCCAGAATTGTCACATTGTCATTAGCTAAATTCTCAGTTATCGTTCTAAAATCATGTTTTAAAGAAGTCTGTGAGGCATTGTTAAAAACTGTGATATGAATTGGTATTTGTGTCAGAAACCCTTGCTCGATCTTGTAGCGTTCTTTTGAGAAACTACTCGCTTTTGGTACATAATTTAATATAATACGTTCTTTAAATTTTTCCACAGGTTCAGTTATTGACACAATATCCTTAGATGTATTTTCTGGTAAATGTTCATGAAGTGGATTAGTAAATAAAGAATTTTTACTTTTGTCAAAGTCTACAGTATTCAATTTGTTAGCCCTTGATGCTATGGTAGAAGTTGCAACAATTAAGTTCTTTTCTAGTAGTTGTTGTTCAGGCCGTACTCTAAATTTCTTCAATAAATTCAAGCGATCAGAAATCATCGAATCTATAAATTCTTTAGAAGTCGTTTCATCATATAATTGAATAATATGTTTCTTTGGTGTATTATTAGTTTGTGACGATACTTGGAGTTTCTCTGTCCGACTGTCTATTAATAATTCTCTAGTTTTATTACGATCACCTTTTTCTTGGCTCACATCATACGTTTTAGACACGTCACTCATAAAGATTATATCTTTATACTTTTCATCGTTATTAGATGTATCATTATTGTGAAAATTTGCTGTTTCTTTTAGATTATCTAGTACAGTCGATGTTAAGTACTCTGTTGATGTCATCGTCTCGAGTGTGGTAATATTCGAACCAGAAAAATGGTTCACATTTTTTGTGCCATGGGAATTAATTCTTTCTAACTTAGCTTTATCAATAATTTTGTCAGTTTCAGACATTACATTTGCCCTTGTAACAACTCCAATATTGATTATTTCTTCTTTCTTTGGTTTTTGGTCAAACTTTTCATCAGAATTGACATTATTATTGAGTGACAAATTAATGTTGATCTTTTCTGGTTCTTGTGACTTATTGGTGTCGTCTAAAAGACGCGTCATTTTTGTAAAATTTTCATAGGTGTCGTCTACAATGTGAGTACCATTGTCATTCAGCCGTGTAGAATTATTTATTTTAGATAAGGCTTCAGGGTTAGAAAACTCTATTTCGGTTACATTAATATTTAACTCTGTTGATGTACCAGTAGTAGTTGTTGGAGTTATTATAAATTCAGATACATTGGTTTCATTTAAATTCAATTGTGCTTTAGGTGAAGGCTTTAAAGATTTTAGCGTATAATGCCTTTCATCACTTTCCTCGGATAAACTGAAAGTTACTGTCTTGCTAGTAGTTGTTTTAGGTGGTATGATTAGAGGCTCGGCAAAATAATCTGTATCTTTAGTTTTAAAATACAGAAAATCACTAGAAATTTGATTATTTCTTGGGCTATATTGCATACTGTTATTATTTATCGTTACATTCCTTAGTTTTTCAATTATAAACGACTTAGTTGGAGGCAATGTACTAGACGATTCTTTGTTGTTAAGGAACAACCAATTTCGGGATAAAATTTTTGCTTGTTCAGTTGTCGTAGGCGTTTCAGATATAGATTCCAAAATTGGCACGGTTCTTATAGTCGACGTATACCAGGCTTCTTGGAGATTTTTTGACTTTTCTGAAGTTATTAAATCTTCTGTAAATAATTCTTTTGTGGTCAAATTCTTTGTAGTATTTATTGTAATTTTTAACAAGTTATCTTTTACTCTAGACTGTTTAGTGCCGATATTTTCAAGCAACATTTCGTATGTTGTTGGCTTATTAGTAGATTGTTTTGACGATAGACTGTGATATGGTTCGTTTTCCTCATCTAGGTTTTGTTTTGTTTTCTTACTGGAAATTCTTGCGGTTTCGATAATACTTTTGAATCGTTCACTTGTTGAATGTAAGATATCATCAAAATATTCTATATTTGGTGCAGACGTTGAGCTTTCTATAATAATTTCATTAGTAGTTTTAACCATGTATTCCAGTGTGGGGACAGTATTTTCTAGAATACTAATATTTTTTCCAACATTTTTAGTTATAATTGGATTGATCTTTTCATTTGATATCGATACGGTGGAAGGCTTTATCGATGACAGAAAATGATTATACATTTCATTGCTGGTCTCATGCGGACTTTGAATTTCAATTTTATTTGGGATTGTTACAGAGTCGAGAGCATATGTTGGTATTTCAGTTGTTATAACGTTTTCTCTATCTGCTAATGTTATTGCGTTTTCTTCAAATATTTTTTTGGTTGGTAAATATTGTGTATCTTTTGTAAATATTACTGATTTTGAAAGATTACCAATTACTTTATTTGTAATATTTTTAGGCAGCGTTTTGTTTATCGCATATATACTTGAATTTCTTTTTAAATCAACTTTTTCAATAGAGATAGCCTCTTTAGTAATTTCCGGTACATGATTTGATGTAACTTCATTATGATGTATTTCATTCATTACATTGACATTTGAGAGTTTCATTTCATTCTTCATAGACAAGTCACTTGTATAAATGCTGTCCTTTGTATATTTAACAGATTTGTCAGTAGTCACAATAAAGAAGTTTGACCTATTGCTGACGTTTTCATTTGATAACTCAGCTGAAACGATGGATTTCGCTGATGGTTTTTCATCGACATCATTATAAAATTCATCTGATAATACTTCAATTGAATTTGCAGCGGCAGTGGAGTCAGGTGTTGTTATTATTGTAATTATTTCAGGTATGGTAACAATAGTGGTATTACTAATTTGAAATTGTGACGAGTTATAAATAGTATTTTTAGTGATACCAAGTTCTATATTATTTCCATATGGTGAATCTTGCTTTTTGTTATTATGTTGTGTAATGTAATTATCGTTTGTTTTATAAGATTCAGAATTATTCTTTATTTCCTCGTGTGACGTCATGGAACTAATTTCAAATACAGTAGTGAATTCGTTAATGTTAGTTTTATTCTTCTTATTTTCACTTTTTAAGCTATGGCTATACATTTCATTAGACCGTGAATCTTCTGTTGCCTCGCCGATGTCTATATTTATTTCCTTACTCGTTTCAGGTAAATAATTATTATTGTAATTATGCTCTTTGTTTTCTTCGTATAAGTTTTCTGATTTATTCAACTCAATTTTAGAAGTGGCCTTGTAATCCGGAGTGTATAGTCCTTTAAACAGAGGTTTCTTAAATGTTGTAGTTTCTTTATGGATATCTGTATTAAAGGTTTTTTTATAATTCTGGCTATCATAGGCTGATTTCGTTTCAGCAATTTGAGTGCCATTGAGCTTAATAATATGTTCTTCAGATATAGAATTCATCCAAGACTCGTTTGAAACCACATCTTTACGTTTATTTTTATTAGTAGTTTTTGGTAGTTTCCAACTAGTACTTATTGATTTTCTCACAAATACATCTTCTTCAGTATTAGAAGACACAATATTTATATTAGGCGCATTAGTAGAAGAATAAACCATATTTTCTTTCATGGCTGATAAAACTTCACTTACAGGAGTAGCAACTGGATCAGATGAAACAATATGTTCAGGTTTTTCAGAATCATCATAGAATAGGATATTGTCCTCTGTTCCATCGTCTTTTTTACTTTCTTTAAGCTTCTGTCTGTACATTTTTACTAGATTTTTAATGTTAGAAACAGTTTCTTTGTAATTTTCCTGGAGCCTTTTGGGCTTCTCATTGTCTACTCTATCTATTTGATAATATTCCACAGATTCAATAATTTCTTGAATATTTTCTTTACATGATAATTTTACAGAACCGTTATCGCAGCATATGTGAGAATAATTTGTATGATTTTTCTCTGCGATCACTTCTATGTACACTTTTATTGTTCCTTTTTTTCGTATTACTTTGAATACTTTCGTTGCATTACTCTTCTCACTTTGTACTAAAAACATATAGATAGATTGCAACATACATTCCAATACTATATCTGTATTTGGACTTTCTTCGCTGTCTTTACTATTGGGATCATATTTTGCATCTATTATATCAATATCTATAGGAGATTCAGTGTTGAGAACATTATTCAACTCAGTGTCACTAACATGTGACGTGTCATTATCAGCATGATATTCATTAGGATGCAGTGTAAGAATGACAATAACACTGTGCATGGAATCGTCATGTACAAATGGTATGGCCTTCCCGAACAAATTAGATCGCCTGATGTTATAGTTGTGATATTTCTTTGTTTGAATAAGTGTTTTGAACAAAATATTGTCAAGGTGCCGTTTGACATCGTCGTGCAGAATTGGTTGGCTGTTAGAGCTCGCTAGGATCACAATCTCAGTAGTAATTTCAAGTTTATTTCCACATTTAGTGTTATTCCAAAATATATCTTCATCATTTATAGTAACGTTATATGTATTATTTAGTTTCTTCACTATCTCATTTCGCAAATTGTAACAAGTGTTGTTGTAGATCTTTTTGTAAAGATCGAGCTCCTTCCAGCTTATGTCTTTTGTATCTTGCTCTTGAACCGTGTTCGTGTCTTCATTGAAATTTATTTTCTCTTCTTTCGCCCGCAGCGTCTCGTGCATACAGCTGCATATACTTTTCAATAACTTTAGCGTCACTTCGAACAAATGTTCATCACTGGTCGCGTCCACCGACTGCAGTATTTTCATCAACACTGGATTCTCACTGACACTGTTTATTACAGAACGGTTTACTTCCACTAAAGCACTGTAGTTCACTGCCCCGGTGATCAGATACAGAAATAAGTACAGTCCTTCAGTTTTCATTTTAGAGCGAAAAGTTTATATTTAGCGGTTGGCATTATGGTCGTTTGGAGGCGGCGGGTCGAGGCGGGGTAGAGAGCACAATGCTTGCATACGTAAGGCCATTGTTTTGGGTTTAGAGTTACTGAAAGAAAACGTTAGTTGAAGCAACTGATAAGGGGCGGCTTGGAGGAAGGTTTTGTTCGTTTCTAAAGATTTTAAAAGGTTCAGTATGAGACCGAATATTATGAATTTGTGATATTTCCTAAATTATTTGAACAGTGATATTAATTGCTGTAGGTACTCGTATGTAAGATAGGACTGTAGTTTTAAAGAATTTGGAACTTTTGTGTAAAAAAATTCATTCGTTATTTTATATTCTGTGTTGTCTCCAATATTCTTCTTCGTGTTTCATACCTAATACCCTGATCTTAGTGACCTTGCCTAGCACAATATAACTATACGAAAAGGTATCATGTTAATAAGTACACCATTTGTAACCCCCGACCGATCGTGGCGTGTTATAAGTACTAACTCCCCCCCCCCCCCCCCCCACTTCTGGTATCTTGAGGACCTGATGATGACCAGGAAAAAGTAAGGGGATCTCCACAATGGTACATCGGGGGTTTCTTAAATTTTTAATTTAGAGTTATAATCTGTCGTAATCCGCCACTAGTCCGTTCATTAGAAAGAAAGAAAGAAAGAATTTCCAAAAGCGCAAACATACAAACAATTAGGCACAGAAGATAAAAATAATATTTACTTCTAACAGCCTAGCCACTGATTTTACCCCTTCACATAAGTACCCTCTTTCAGCTCCAGGTCCTCGCTACAGCCACCATGCTAGGTCCTCACCAGCTCCCCACTCAGCTGCAAGCTGTACGCACCCAGTTGTCCATGTCTCGCTGTCGCTCCAGCAGCACCTCCTGCAAGCGAGGCCCCAGTTCCTCGGCGAAGCTGCGTGCGAGCGCGCGCGTGGTCTCCAGCTGCTGAGGGCTCACTACGACGGCGGCCAGCTCCAGGTACGAGTCTAGGGTGGCCTGCAGGTCGGGTACTGGCAGCTTGGACAGCTGCACATTCTGGAAACAGGTCAAACTTTAATACTACGGTGAGGGTGAGGAAGGAAGGATAAGACGAAGACTGTACTCTCCTAAAAGAGGCTATAAGAGATTTAAATTAGTTAAGGCCGCCTTAGTACCGCCAATGCACTGTGATGCGCTGCTGAAAGTGTATTGCGCCGCTTCTTTCCTTTCAGCTATAGCACCTTACGAAGCGGTGGTAGAGTAAAACATGACGTTTTACAACAAGGTACTTACTTACAATAAAAAAGTTTGATTTCGACCATATTTTTTTAATAAATTGGCTACAACAAACAGGCAGACGGGCCACCTGATGGTAAGTAGTCACCGTCGCCTAGAGACACGTGCAGAACCAGGGGTATTGCACGTGTCATACCAGGGTATTGCACGTGTGTTGCCGGCCGTGGAGGGAGAGGACTACATAATTTAGGCGTTTTGTTACATAAAAAATAACCTAATACTCGTAATGTATCTAATAATTCCAAGTGCTAACGTAACAAATATTTTTTTAATAGATTAATATGCACACCATGCTTCGGGTTAGATACTTGTTCGAGGTAACTATTGTGTAAGTAACAGTACTAGTTGTCGTATCGTGAACGAACCTGGAACTCGTCGTCGTCGTAGCTCTGCGTGCTGAGCCAGCGCTTGGGCAGCGCCAGCAGAGACTCGCCCCATGCTGCGGGACAACACAACTATTAGCATTTACAACTAACAAAACGCGTCGGAGGGAAATCTAGAGCCCAATACCACTTTTTCAAAACGTTTGTCGTTCATTTACATTAAGTAGTGATTACGTTTTCACCACGTTAACACAAATTAAGAGCGTCGGTTGCCACTGTGCCACCGACGCTCTTATTCCCGGACACCGGACTCCCGTGCGGGTAGTCCCGTTCGAAACCGTGCAGTGCCCTGTGCCAATGAGTTTTAACGGTGAAGGAAAACGTCGTGAGGAAACCTGCACACTGAGATGACCAGTGTGTAAATGGGGTAGGCACAAAAGATCTTCAAGGGTCGAAGTGCCGCTGGGTTATTCCCGGCCCCCTCTCATAAGATAAGATAAGTAACACAAAATATATCAGTGGACCGATCGATCGCTTTATGACGACGTGACGTGACGTGACCACACGTCATCAAATTACGTTGTATTAGTAGAATCGTGCCCCAGTGGAGCTTGTTGTAGTGGCCAACATAGGGTTTAAGTAATGGCAACATTTATTGAAATCGTATGGAAATGACCCTGAGATTTGACATCGATGTATGGAAAGTTGCCAATAATTAAATTCTACTTTAAAATCAGACTGTATCTGTATGTTTGTGTTGCCTCTGGTCTGGACACGGAATTACATTGGTGCGTTTCCTCAGGGTGCAGAGCAAAATTTTTGACCAAGCCTCTTAATCATTTAGATATAGTCATTTATTTTTTAATAAACATTTTCGTAGTCCATTCGCGCTCTTTGAAAATGACACGCTCTTTGAAAATGACGCCCGCACTCTCTTTGAACGAATGGACTCTACAATAATTGTAATAAGGAGAGGATGTTAGTTCGTTCGAGCTACAGAAAGCTTATAAACAGCCCGGGGATGAAAACAGCCCGGAAACGATTCGCCACAGAGGCCCGGAACCGGATGTGAGGCCCGGACGTGGCAGCGGCGCCCGCGCCTCATTGCGCGCCTAATGTGACGCGAATAACTAATTCCGGTTACCAAGCTTTCTTTGTCTTCGTAAGCAGAAGTCTGGGAAAGCTGAAGAATCGGTTCCGTTTCCATTTTTTAGTGCTTAGTAGACATTTTAAAGTACTTACTCCAAAATGTTCATTATTATTGTCTTTGTATTGTGTCAGGATCCTAAATGCCCACTTTTCACAGTTCTTTCTTGGATTAACATTAATCCGAGATGCATAAATTTAATTCGGAGACTGCCAGACTTCTGGAAACTTAAATAAACTCTCATCCACTCTCTCCCTCTTTCCAGACTAAAATTTCTCTCTCACGGTCCTTTTCCAAATCTAGGCAGATCCTTCGCAAACAACGTTAACTGGTGTCAATAATTCGCAATTTGCCTGTACAAACGTACACACAACCCGAAGGGGGGTTGCGGGAGTGCGATGTGTTAGTAGGGGAGGGGGGAGGGTAAGACTTATTGGCAATATCCTGCTGGAGGAAATTGCACCTGCTTTCGTGTGCGAGACCGTGTTGAAGTACCGACCGGTGAACGTATAGGAGGTTACTACGGGACACTCAAAGGGCCAAAATAGGTTGCTCTGTTGATGATTTCAGAGGCAACATTACAAAGACAGATCTCATCAAAAACATAACGTGAAAAAAGCGGCCAAGTTTGGTACAAGGGACATGCTAAGTTCAAATTATTGTATGTCAATTTAGAGAGAGCGATAAAACCTCTAAACCCGAGCATCTAAACCGTTGCGCCAAACGTTTTAACAAACGGATTAACACTAACCCGAGATTTTGTATGTTTTCATAGACAATTCACTGGTTAATCCACGGCATAATTTTGGCGCAAGTCCACCTAAATTGTTGTTATAAATGAATAAATGGCGTTTATTCATTTATAAACACGCCTACACTCAGTTTTATGGCAGTCTGGCTTAGCAAATGGCAAAAGGAATTATGCAGGCGACACTACAGGGTACCTTTGTTCAGTGCACGAGTACTTTATGTAGGTGCGTAATCACGAATTGTCTCAAGGGAGACCTTACGAGACGGAGTAGGGGTCATTATTTTAGAAAGTGACAAGTGCCCTGTGTTAAGCAATTATTTAACTCCGCAAATAAAAAATTAAAATAATAAACCGTTCACTATCCAGTAAAACCTTCCCAGGAATATGAGGGTCATATGTTGGTTCATACTTAAATACAAGTAAGACAGAGAACCCCTCTTTTTTATGTACTAAAACCTTCTCAGGAAGTAAGAAAATCAGTACTTACAGTATTTTAGTTAAAAAGATTATTCTTTCCAATAGGAAAGTATCTATCGGCAGCATGGTATTAACTGATAGTATGTACAGTTAGGTATAATAATTATTCAATTAGGCAACCCCGACACTGAGCAAGATAGATAGATCCATCAGGCAGGCGCTGGGGCAGGGAATTGGGGGTGCGTGAGTCTGTGACAGTCACAAACGACCCCCGAGGGGTCGGGCAGGACTGACCCCCTGCCCGACAGTGGTAACTTTCCGAGGATCAATATCGCAACTTTCTACGTTATATTATTACCCATACGCAAAATTATATTACCAGATTCCTTTTGTGAAAATAAATAACATTATAACATATGTTATATTAAATAAATAACATTATAACATATGTTATATTAAATAAATAACATTATTACATATGTTATATTAAATAAATAACATTATAACATATAGTATATTAAATAAATAACATTATTACATATGTTATATTAAATAAATAACATTATTACATATGTTATATTAAATAAATAACATTATAACATATAGTATATTAAATAAATAACATTATTACATATGTTATATTAAATAAATAACATTATTACATATGTTATATTAAATAAATTAGAAAAAGTGTTAAAAAAATTCCGCGAGCAAGATTTGGCTGCGATCGTGCCGTTCCGTGGCAGTGCTCTAACCAACTGAGCTATAGCGGCTATCGTTACCTTAGAACCGTCGAATTTACCATGAAACAATAAAAGAGTTAGAGAGATGTATAAATGTATTTACCATGGAATGCAAGGTGTTTACCAGTATCAACTCACAAAATTATCATTTTTGAGTTATAAATACAGTCGATTTATAAGTAGGTACGAAAGGAATTATTAAAGAATATATTAAGTAGGTGAAAAAGTCACGGAGTGGTACCCAAAAGAAGGGAAAAGGAAAAGAGGAAGGCCCTATAAACGATGGGACGATACCTTTGCAGAGCAAATGGGAGCACACTGGACGAGAATGGTGAGGGACAGGGAACACTGGAGGACATTGGGGGAGGCCTATGCCAGAGAAGGCAACTACTAAAAATAATAATAATACATACCTATTACATGATAATATGACATACCTATAATAATTTAGTGAAATAATGAATAATGACATGTTAATTTTATCTTAATTTATGGAATGATTGTGTATGAGTGGTAGGAATTTGTTGTTGGAATGTTCAACAGAAAATGTTATTGAAATAGTGATTCACACGCTTCACATATTTGACAGTAAAGTAGCTAGCACGTGCATGATTTTTACCGTTACTGTAGAATATCTATTAATTTATTGATTGAAAATGACATTAAAAATCCATTTTATATTGTTTTCTATTATTTCTTTAACGATGCTAACAATAAGTATAATTTGATTGATCATTTCATTGAAAACCCGTTCAAATACCTATTACTTGAGAAACAGGATCACTTATCTTCGTGTCACGATGCTAAATTCAATAGAACCTAGATATCAACTGAGGCTCTACAATTCTGAAGAAATTAAAACGCCTGGGCTGGTACATTCCACACCTAACACCTAGACCTGAACGCAGTAGAGTGAGTTTCGAGAAACAGGTTGAAACCTAATTTAAAGCGTGCCTCAGGACTGCACGTATTTGAAAACAGCAAATTGTATTACTCTGCCCGGTCTTCTTACAAATTAAATTTACTTTTCAGCAGACTTAGAAAATTGAGCTCTATTTTCGTTTTTAAATCCCCGACTGAGAATAGAATGTACTACTATGTAGATAGGTGGGTTAAACAAACTGTAAATATATATTTTAATCTACAAACAGTTTAGGTGTAAGTTAATCGTGATTAGTCGATTTTTTCAACCCCCGACAGATTGAGGGAGGGCGTGTTATAAGTTTGACGCGTCTGTTTGTCTCTCTGTATATTTGTGTGTTTGTCTGTGGCCATCATAACTTGACAACGGATGATCCGATTTGGACCCTTTTTTTATTAGCAGAGAATTTTGCGAAAGTGTTCTTAGTTAGGTCTGATAAAAATTGGACCAGTGGTTTCCAAGATCTTGGAGTATCTTTGATGTCAGAGATCTCTGGAACGGTAACAGTTAGGTGGTTCGAGTTTGATATCAAATGTTTATGACTATGGTGACCTTCCCACATCTGGAATCTTAAGGACCTGATGATGACCAGGAAAAAGTAAGGGAACCTCCACAATGGTACTTCGGTAGGTTTTTTAATTTTTACTTTATAGTTATTTATGTGAAAACAGCTTATAACTCGTGAAGTATGGGAGCCAGGTCGGGCATCGAGGGTCACACTTGTATTATCTTAAAACAAATAGTGTCATTGATAACATAAATATTTGGAAACAAACGATAAATAATTTGGAGTCAATAATCAGGAGAGATGAGGGAGGAGGTCAAATACAAATGTACTTATTGCACACTCGGGACAAAAACAAAACATACAACATAAAGAGAGGTACAATACAATACAATCAGGTGATGGAAAAATCATAAGATACGTAATATACGGGTGCAAAAGGCGTATGAAATAAATAACAATAATTAAAAAAATGCAGAGTCAAAGTTAGCCATAAATTTATTCTTTCATTTAAAAGGTGTTTTCACACATAAGTTTACGGGATAGCGGACAGTTATTGATAATTATCCAGTCCAGATTCTAAGACTGAGGCGACTCTTACAGTATTTCATTGAATTAAAGTAGATTATTTAGGTCTACCCGTGTTTGATATTCCGAGAGGAGACCGCGAAGAATACCGGCACACTTGCATAGCACCCTCCCGGGGGCAGTGGAGCGAGCTATTAATTCTCGCAGGGCAGGTGCCGGCTCCCACGGGGCTCCGGTACCACCAGCTAGGAGCTAGGGGTGTAGCGCGGCGTGCGGCTAGGTATCGAACTATTGGACTGGAATCCATCCAGTCCATCGACGACTTGCTAGTCCAGTAGCGCGCCTTTTGAGTTAGAGGTTCCGGGTTCTATTCCCTGGCGGTTAATTTTACCAAATAAAAATCTTTCCATTTCTAGAGATGTAATTTTGTAATGTGGTTGCGCAGAGGGCGCCTATATCAAAAAGAGATGAAAGCCATTAACTCTCAGACAGAACAATTTATTCCAAAATCTTAAAAGACCACATTACATCCCGATTACAAGTAGAAGCCGCGTTACTAACGTACCGCGACATCTATCTGCATTTATGTGGAAACAGTACATAAATGAACTTAAATAGAGCATTAAACAGTGATGTCTCGAAATGTTTATTTAAATACCTAAAAATAATTTATTTCTATTGGGTTAGATTGATTAAAACATTATATTTAATGACAATCAACAAATTCCTTGTAGGTAGCAGTAAGCAGTTCTGTAATGAACTTTGGAAAACTTTTTTTATTAGAAGATTAATTTTATTTTGCGTATTTCAAAAGAACACCCCTGTTTCGGTGTACAAGGCGATTTTAGCTACACCTGTATTTTTCTATATGTTGAGCGGTGGATAAGCATGAAACGCAAAATAAATATTGAGGCAGCAGGAAGTCAGGGATACTGGTTCGTGAGGCTATGAAGATCTTATGAAGATTTCCCCCTCGTTAACACAAAGGTACTTCTATAGGGAGAAGATACGAGAATGTACTGTTCTGATAGCCGTCTTGCATAGGTTTTAATCAATTTTCGTTTTACGAACCCATAACAATAATTACCTACTTCTGTTTTTTTATTGACTACTAAACCCGCATTTGACATCGATCTCGCCTGATGGTAAGCGACGATGAGGTCGACGATGGAGCATGCGGGTCCAGTAAATGCCTATTCACTCTGGCCTTGAAGATCCCAAGGTTGTAGGTTTCGGGAATTAATTACTATTATATTGTTTGTTTATATTATTACGCAAGAACCACTGAAGGGATTTTCATAGCAATTAATTATTTTCTAAAATGAATTCTACTGCGAATTTTCAGTTGGTTTTTAATTTATCTAAATCATATTGCAATCTAATCTAACAATACCAAACCATATTTAAAACTTTACATGCAATGGCCTCACCTATTTCTCGCGAGTCGGCGGGTCGATAGTGTTCGCTTACGGAGCCAACGAAGCGAGCTTAGTTTGCTTTACAACGTCGCACTAGTGTACAGTTAGGGGGTAAAGAGTGGAAAAATACTTTTCATGTAGAGTCGGATGCAGGCACAGTTCCAGAAGTCTTCCAAGTTCCATAGAAGAAGAAAAAGTTAATATCGTTGCGACTCGTTCGTTCGTTCGTTGCCAAAATGGGTAAACTGTTTAATATACTATGCTATAATTTCTGTATAAGATCTGTAACGCACACAGTTTCACAATAAATGATTTCAGATTCTGATTCTGACTCCCTATTATGACCCCCCATCCCCGATATCTAGTTTCCAAAGTGACTTCCCCTAAAATGTTGATCTAGAATCGCGTCTCGTCGAACTATTCATTCGGATTTCCAGCGCAACACTTTAAAGTAGGATTAATGAATCGATTTAGTAGTAAAGTGACTTTTGAATTGTGGTAACATTAGTTTGCGAAATATCGGTATACTAAATCGGTTTTTATCCTACTTTGTCGTGGTGATGGGATCATTAATTAAACACTTACAATAATTATCACAATTATCATACTTTGTCCTTACTGTTCGTTGCAATTGGAGTTAATGGGTCCAGTATCAATTGGTTTCATCGCAATGTTTTCCGTCACCCTTTATCAGTGATTAATTATTATTTTTAAACAGTCTTTTAGAGGCTTTGGTACACAGCGAAGTGACCTTGTCAGCCTCGTTAGGGTCACAAAGGGAAGGAATGGGAATCTCAAGTATTATTACGGTCATGTGGATAATTTGTTTGGAAAAAAAGGACTCATAAAAATTAGTAGATTGAATTTTCCAGGTAAAAATTCTGTATTACCATATTAATTTTCCAGATTTCCATCGCCAACCGAGACGTGAACGACGAACCCTCTATTAAATGCTTAATTCTAATAAGTTCAGTAAGCGAGGGCCTAATGTTTGTTTGTCGTGCGGCCCGCCGGGGCTGAGAGTACTCCACTTCGATACCCATCTGGTTGTTAGTTAGATCCAACGATATGAACCACGGGTGAAGGCTGTTTGGTGGATTATGGTGGCGCTTGGCCAGCTAAAAACAGTTTTCATTCTGACCAGTGGCGGTTCTAAAGAGTTAAGGAAAAAAAAAATTTTCAGCTATGCTCGGAGTATCTCTGCTGGGTCGAATCCGAAATGAGGAGATCCGGCATAGAACAAAAGTTATCGACATAGCTCATAAGATTAGCAAGCTGAAGTGGCAGTGGGCTGGTCACATCTGTCGGAGAACCGAAAATCGCTGGGGGAGACGAGTTCTGGAGTGGAGACCGCGTTTGGGCAAACGTAGTGTGGAGCGCTCCCCTGCTAGATAGAGCGCAAGGTGGCTGGCAGCGACTGGATGAGAAGAGACGAAGATTGGGTTCAATGGCGTGCCCTGGGAGAGGCCTATGTCCAGCAGTGGACTAGAGTAGGCTGCTGATGATGATGATAAGCATTTTTAACAATGCTGGGCATACTAATTTAAAAAATCAGCCACTTTTTCTAATTTACTTGAGATGAAAGTTATGTACGACTGCTACCACAAAGCAAAATACTTCCATTGCGGTGTTTCGGTTTGAAGGGTAAGAGAGCAAGCAAGCGTGATTACCAGCATATGCTGAGGCATTCCACATTAGTCCTCAAGGTAAGTAGCGCATCAAAATCTTCTAATAACATAACAGTGAAGAGAATCTATGAAAGACAGTAACTAGTTAGGAGAATCATCAGGTGGCATGCCATATACCAATGAGTTATTCGTATTTTTCGAAGACTTGCGTACATTTACCGACTGCTCTAACGGTGAAGGAAAACATCGTGAGGAAACCTGCACACTGAGATGACCAGTGTGTGAAACGGGGTAGGCACAAAAGATCCTCAAGGGTCGAAGTGCCGCTGGGTTATTCCCGGCCCCCTCTCATAAGATCATCAGGTGGCCAGTTTTGTCGTCTGCTCTTCTTATAAGTACATATAATAAAAATACGTCCTTGTATGTTATGAAATTTATCACATGCCAGCCCTCTTTATGTCATAGCTGCTAGAGCTATGTAATAGCTAGGTAGCTAATAGAAACCTATTAAACTATAAAAACTTATGTCATTGTATTTTAGCGATTTGATTATTATTTTTTCCCAATTATTTTTCTCAAAGATGCTCGAAATGCTCGATACAATCGAATTTTGAGCCAGGAAGTACGAGTACATACTTCCAAAGTTCGTCTCAAAGCCAAACACTTTTTATTTTTTAAATTGACGAGGCTAATGGATTTTCATTTTTTTTTTTTTTTTTTATTAAATATGGAGAGCAGACGAGCAAACGGGCCACCTGATGGTAAGTGGTCACCGTTGCCCATAGACATCTCACCTCTCTGTATTAATGTTGGAGGGTTTTTGATGCGCTGCTAACCTTGAGGACTAAGATGGATTGCCTCATGTGCCGGAAATTACGCTGGCTCTCTTACCCTTCAAACCGAAACACAGAAATGCAAGCATTTCTGCTTCACGGCAGAAATAGATAAGAGGGTGGTACCACCCCAGGCGATCCTTCACTTTAGGATCTACCACTACTGATACTCATACTTCCTTACCGGACTAAGGTCAGGAAACCTTTCATCATTTGTTTTTTACTTTTTAAAATTCGAATCAAAACGCAGTGTCTAAAGATATTTAATTCGATTGCGTGCACCGATCGCGCTTCACCACAAACGAGCAGCTCCAGATCCTACTAACAACGACACTTTCCTTTTATGGACGCCTAGTACTTTCCACTTGGAATTAGTATTTGGATTGTGATTTTTTATTATTTCCTCGCATTATTTGAGAAAACTACTACTATACACGCATCGGCCGAAATAGCCATTTTTGGCCTTGGATCGTTCGTAATGGCTAATTTCATGGCCTCTGCAGTAATGTACCGTTACATGTAGATAAGTACTCATATTTGTGCCTAGAAGCTAAACACGTTGAGACGCGGGGCACACGACACCGAATGCAATAAGGCTGGTCGCACGGTGGGCGAGACCGCGCGGCGCTGCAGATGCCCGCGGGGCCGCAACTTAATTACACGACCCTCACGTGACGCATGGTACGGGACCGGCGGCGCGGGCCGTGCGCTACGTGACGAGCGGCGCGGGCACCGGACAGGCGATCTATTTTATTTTTATTTACACTCTATTCACGTGGTAGTAAGTGACGATGAGGCCGAAGATAGAGCACATTGCTTAGTACAGGGGTTCCCAACTTTTTCAGTTCGCGGCGCACTTACAGGTTTGGTATATTGTCCCGGCGCCCTTGTCGAAATATACGAGTATGTGTATAATGATAAGAAAACAACTTTTTACTTAAACCTTAGGGCGTTTACACATACGCCGACGGCGACGCGACTGTAGAGTTCCTTCGATTTATACGGACGCTTATACACACGCCGCGCGCGGTTTGTGTGTAAGCGTCGATGCAAATTGAATTAATTTACAGCTTGCGGCGCCGCGACGGCGGCAGTGCCGCGCCATCGTCGGCGTATTTGTAAAGACCCTTACAATGTGAGACTATTAAAATTGACGGAAAAATATGAAATACAGTAACAGAAAGAGGTGCTTGATCAATCACATAATTGAACAGTAAACTTGCTTATTTCATTAAGATTTTTTCATTTTACATTATAAGTAATTTTAGCTTCCAGAGAAAAGAAAACAGGAGTGCCTCGCGGCGCCCCTATTGTCTCTCCACGGCGCCCCGGTGCGCCGCGGCGCATAGTTTGAGAACCCCTGGCTTAGTAGGTAAGTTCTCGCTCTTCTATAAACTCTGCCGGAACAAATCAACGGACGACAGACTTTACATAGAAGGATGGACGTTACCAAGTCATTCCACCAGCAAGTTACTCGGGTTAGTTTCCTCGTTCGACACTCTTATCCAGTGGCAATAAGGATTTTCTAAATCCGTCCCATACACGGAAAGTCCGTCACAGAAAAACCTATAACCTATATTTAAACCGTACACCTATATAAGATGTATTTCCACAGCCTTTTGATGAAACCGTTGACTACGTATCTTTACACTGCAGAGGTAATTAATCACTACGTTTTACACGTTTACTTTTACATTTTACCAAGCGCTAAAGCTTTTCCAGGAAGATATTACTAGTTCCTCTGTGAGATTATGTACCCGCTAATCGCCGGCACTGAGAGTCATGCCGCGGGCGCAGGGCGGGCGGTTGCCATGGCGACGCAGGTGCGCGATCGATCGCCCAAACCAAACGCCAGGTGTGTGCCCGCTCTCCGCCGCGCCTCGCCCGCGGTGCGAGCTTTGCCCTTTTGTTTTTGGCATTTTTATTTCGTATCGATCATTATAATTTGTGGTAGCAGCTAGATGGGCGGATGACATCACCAAAGTCGCATCGAAAACCTGGATGCGACTAACACAGTGGCACAAAAGAGAGGAGGCTCATACCCTGCAGTGGGACGACACGGGCTGATGATGATGATTATAATTTGTAAGAACACCTTAAAGAAATACCCGAATACCTAGTTCTTCACGTAAATAGCACTTAATCCATTTTGGTAATGTAAAGATCACAAAACTCTACGGGACTATTAAACATCGGTACTAGTGTTTCAGTTGCAATGATGAGTTGTTTTATACGATCTTTAATATTTAATTTCTGTCTCGTTATAGTTACTTTGGAACAACATTGTTACTTCGTTAGACATCGTAAATAATTAAATAGGTATCTATACCGAAGATAAGATTAAGAGCGTCGGTGGCGTCGTGGCTAGGACGTCGGACTCCCATGCTAGGTTCCAGTTCAAAATCAGGCAATGCCATGTACCAATGAGTTTTCGGTTTTTTCGAAAGACTTACGTACATTAACCGACTGCTCTGACGGTGAAGGAAAACATCGTGAGGAAACCGGCACACTAATATAAACAGTGTATGAAATGGGGAAGGCATTGGCAAACCTTCCCATTAAATCTTCTACGCGATTAATTCCTTAGAATGATCACGACCCTCAGCAATGAAGATTACGACATAGAAGAGAATACCGAAATAACTAGAAGAGAGATAGAAATAAGAAAATCTGATTGGTTCAAAGGCCAGTGCACGAGACTGCGGCGCGGGCGCAGGATCGAATACACATTTGGACCACTCCTAGCACAGGCATTATACCATAGTTGGAGTGATTAATGGTGTTGTTTCTAATGTGAATGTTAAAAAACAAAATCACACAAAGCAAGTGAAGAGAAACTTCGGCATTTCATCTTTTATACCACACGACAGTCGATCGAAAAGACAAAACCGTTTTACTCAAGTACTTGCTACCTACAAGTAGGTTCCCTACATTACTACTTATTAATTGGAAAGCTACACGACTGCCACAAAATTTGTAAACTTTAACAGGAGACAACCTCATTAGCCCGTCACTGATGAACTGAACAACATTAGAGGGAAACATGCCGCTACAAACAACAGAACAACTTTACCGCACCCTGCCTGCACCCCGCCCGCACCCTGCACCCCACACCCCGCTAGCTAACAATGTTACTGTTACCACAAAATATTAAGATACAAGAGGTGTTCCGCTCCGGGCGTCTGCGATTTTAATCACCCTCTACCGTAGAGCTAGCTTTAGTTCCCAGTTTAAAAGAAAGAGCCACGCGATATTTTTTATGGTACCTTCTTAATGTATTTTGTTTATTTTAAGTACCAAGCCGGCCAAGTGCGAGTCGGACCCGCGCACCGAGTTTTTTCTCTAAAATAATAAATGTTTAGACTTCCTTTTATTTTTCCCGACAAACATACAACACCATTAAAATATAGCTAGCTATCTATTGAGTCCGAATTTTGAAGAATCTGATGGAATGCTTATTTTTTTAATTTGGTAAATATTTATTTTAGGCTATGGATAATTTGTAAGTCAGAATGAGTAGCAAGGACTATAGAAGAAAATATAAAAGAAAATGAATTTTACAAAAACCAAAAGAGAATGTCAGTTCGCCATATTTGTTAAGATGAGAGAAGACAGAGAGAAATTGAGACAGACAATAAAAAAGTTAAAAATTAGTGATACCAGTTCATTATTTTAAAATACCGGGTTATGTACAAAATATCTACAATACTTTATGTTAAAAGTAAATACTACGTTTGTGATATGACAACGAAGCTTTTGTAGCAACGTAGAGGATGCTACGCAGTTATAACTTTACGTAGCATAATGCCGTAGCATGCTACGTCATGCGCTACGACTTTAATTCTGGATTCCAATGTATGGAGCACTTTACAAAAATTATGAAGATTTAAGAAAAATTAAAACATTATTTAAAATAAATACTTTTGAATAATAAAGACCGTTTTCGTTACCCGTGATGTATTATTAAAAATGCAAAGGTAAATTGATTCCTGAGCACCAGTCGAAGGGCCCCTTGTTAAATTTTCACGGTGGGTGCCCTGCGAGCCCTTCCGTCGTCGTCTCTCCTCTGTCGGGGGGGTCGATATATAATGAGGACTGCGCCCGATCAGGTGGAAATATACCTCGCGACCTTCATGAATAAAGCTGTGCTTAGATCTGAAATTAAGATATGAATGTTGAAGAATTTATGCGCTGAGAACGACCCATAAGTATACGTTCTAATTTCCGTCGCGCATAATTACCGTCAAGATTTTCAAATTCAAATTACTATTAAAGAATAACGCAACAATGCTTGTCGGTCAATCTCAGAAGCAGGTCTGTGTGAATTTGAAAGTGAATAGTTCGTGCGTTCGTCAAAGTACAAAATGTGTGTAGTATCGACGGAATTGTATTTCTTTGGTTCATATTGGTTTAGTGTAATTATATTACATTTTTTCGTGAAAAAAAAGGTCGTATTTAAGAGTCGGTTCAGTTTTTTGTTCAAATAAAGACTTCACCCCTCCTCTCAGGCCGCTACAAACCGAATCCTTTGATCAGCCGCGCTGAGTAGCCTCGTAGTGGCGTTTGTGTAGTGCCCTAGTGAAGGTATTAATTACATCTTGTTTGGTCCTGAGGCTTGTGTTTCCATATGTGTGGATCCTTATGGTATTGACTCCGTGTAGAATCAGCCTCATGTACCAGCCTTTTGCATATTTCTACCGCAGAGCAGCAATGTCTGCATTGCTGTGTTTAGTTTTGAAGGGTAAAGAGCCAGCGTATTTACCCTCACATAAGGCTCCTAAGTCCCAAGGTTAATGAAAACCTTGTCTATGAGCGACGGTGACTACTAAATTTATCTTCAGGTGACCTGTTTGATATATCAGTAACATGTCAGATTCACACTAGATCAACAGATTTAACAAATACGAGTGTTAATACTGTAATACTCGTATTCATGTTTTGTTTCCACAGTAGTTACAGGAGTATTATTCCTCTCAAACAAGCTAGAATGTTTCACAACAAACTTTTATTTCCCATGTACCCAAGTCGTCGGGTCCGTCGTTCAATCTCCCCCAAATATCTTGTACTCTGGCCGAACCCCCTGTACGGTACTGATTACACTAATTTCTCTAATTGCCAACGGAAGCAATTCCACCCTGTATACATCGCTACCCCTTCCAACTTGTAGTTATTACAAAACCAACCGTAGTGGCTTGCTTTATAGATCACATATTTAGTACCTGGAGTAACAAATGCTAACAAAGATGAAATAAACTGTACAATAAAATGTGTAAAGTTCAAAATTGTATTGTTGACGGCTGGGAAATAATTGTAATATATATGTCAGATCGGAGGGTAAGGGCATAGGTGGCCCGCTAACATTCTCCGGGTTGTCCTCACCCTGTGGTTCCATTTTTGCTTTAAAAAAACAGCGAAATATAATTTAATAACTATATTCACTCAATCAACTTATTTTGGAGTTATTTAACAGCAATAGGCTACTGTCCTATCCCTCAACGGTAACCGGTCACGGATTAATCATTTTAACCGCAACCAATAGCTTCCGGAATAACCTTAAGTTTAACCAGCTACTGCTCAGCCAGCTGACAGCAACTAGTCGCAGTCCAGTCACCTTAATAGCGACCACTAGTCACCGGCTAGACATTCAATAGTAACCGGCCATACGAGAGTCCCCTGATAGCAACCAGTTACGGTTAATTATTCGGAAATGCAATATTCTCGAATAAAATATCAAGTCCGACTGCCTCGTCCGCGAGTCGCAAGAGAATGATCCCACCTCGGGTCGGGCGCCCGCTTTTATGGAGGCCAGATAGTGGGGGGCGGCATGACGTGGTATCGACTGTTGCTGCGTGTTTGCTTCGTCGCAAGCGCAGGTGGGCATTGCACGTGCACTATGACGTCACTTGTTGTTTGCGCTGGCAAATATAATAAATATTAGCCAGTCAACACGAATTGCTAATATTTTCCCAGCCGTTAGAAAAACAACCATGAACGATTATTTTTGCCTGTTTTTGATGCAATGTCGATAATTAGGCATTTCCAAAAGTCTCACTTGTAGGATCTCACTTCAAATGAACTAGTCTCTTAAAAATGTATCAGAGAACAATAAATCACTCAGATCCATGAGACACGTCCACTAGCTCCTGTGATCTTATGACGACTTCAACTCGGATTTAAATTGTTAATTTTTTATACAATAAGTACCTATTATACCTAAGGCAATAACCAGTATAATTATAAGGCAATGTATAATCACATTTTTAAATTTCTTCGCGGTAAGCTTAGAGTGAAATGGGGACGGCAATGGCAAACCACCCCATTAAATCTGCCACGAGAGTCGTTCTATGTGATTAATTCCTTAGAATTATCACGACCCTTAACAATAGGACTATGAGGAATACAACTTAGAAGAAGCTTAGAGTATTTAGCGGTAAGAGACGTTAAAATGAAAACAAATATACTTTTGGTGTAACAATTTTATTTATTCGATCACTGATTTAATTTTGACCATTTACAACTAGATAGAATATATTTGGTTACAAGGTAATAATCTGAATAGTTTCGTTACAACTCACTAAGTACTTACGTTTCTTGTTCTTTCTGGAAAAATATTCTGAAACTGGTAACACCATTGCAACCGTTTTATTCAGTTGTTACATTGAACTCTAGACAGAAGGCATTTAATGGAGGATTTTCTTTAAGAACTTTCCTGTGGTCACCCAGTTTCAGTAGTTTTCCACCATGGCACAAGAAGACCGCTCATTCTTCACCAGGCGTGACTACCACGGATTGCACGATGTTCACGTGACCGCACAAAGGTACGTACGTAACATTCGTTTGACGTACGCTTGTGCGGTGACGTGAACATCGTGCAATCCGTAGTCGTTTCGCCTGGACTTCTTGTGCCATGTTTTCCACAATTCTCTTTATACAAACCAACTATCTATGTTACATAGCTATTCAGAAAGCTATAACACATAATACGTAACCAACAATGATCTGAAACGAAATGCTATATATTTAACAATTAATTACGATCTATGTGTTTAGTTTTATTTTACATTTCAATTATGTGATCAACTACCTACTTAAATGGTATTTTTTTCTAATTTCTAATAGTTATAATAAGTTACGTATGTCTAATCTAAGTTTATATGTTTGAATGAGTATGTATAGTGAATTGTCGATATTATATGATTTATATATTATCATTTTACCTAGTAGTGATTTATTTAAATCTAATTCATTTTAATTAATGATTTCTATCATTAGAAATACTTCTCTGAAAACGGGAAATTACAGGTTTTGATCAATATTTACTAAGGAGAACTGTTTGAATTAAAATACCACATTTAATTTCCAATTTCTAAGTGTAAATCTAATTTTTTGATTACAAAGTTTAAATAAGTTTAATTAGTTTAGATAATTTAAGTACGAATGACGATCGCGTACCTAATTTAAGTTTTCAAGAGAAGTCTTTTTAAATATTTTAAATAATTAAGTACTTACTTATAATATTTACTTATTAATAAGTTTCATTCTCATCGAAATTATAACTTACGGTTGTGATGGAAATCTATTTAAATTATTATTGATAGGTTGCAAATAGCTTGTTCATTACGACAAAGATTTTTTCTGCCATCTTAAGATGTAACTTGGTGGTAATGAGTCTTTTTTTCCCAACTTGCACGTAACGCTTTTATCGTACCGTACTGTGTATGTACATTAAGCAGATGTTTATTTTCGTTCGACAATATCCGCAATATTTCAAAACACACGCTGATGTCTTCCCGAGGTCTACAAGATACAAGAACCGTCTCTATTTGCCAAGTTCCAGAGTAGACATGTATAAAAAGAATTCCTTCTGTATGGCAATTTTAGTGTATAATAATCTGCCTAGTCGCCTTAAAAATGGACCCGCTAGCAAATTTAAAACTAATATTTCCAAGTGGCTTCTAGACAAATGTTATTACTCCATAAAAGAGTATCTCAACGACACTAACAAACAGCAGAAAAGATTTGCACACCGTTGTCGGTGGAACATATGATACCTATGCTTTTTAAATCATCTATATTTTTCACTATGTTCTGGCAAATACATTTCATTTCATTTCATTTCGTATTCCATAACTTTGATGACGTTTTAAAAAGTTGGCGTAATTTTTATTTCCAACTAATTTTTTTGGAGATGGAAGAGGACTCATTTATTTTATTTTGTATATGAATTAAAGATATTACTGAAGGATTTAGTTTAACAATTGTTTCATTACAAGAAAACGATTTTTCATATGTAACGGAATGGAATTAAAAAAGTTGTTGCGGTAATTTATTGCGCAGCTGTACACATCTAATTTAAAATAAATCTGTATTTATTTTTATATTGGCTTATTTGTTGGTCACAGAATTTTCCCAAAAAATTCTCCCAATGTGCAAATTGGGACAAAAAGACTAATAAGGATTGAGAATAACAACTAATTTAATTAATTATTTAGCTAAATATGGCGCTAAGTTACGACGAGTACCTAGTCTATCACCGAAGCCTAACTAAACACAATAATTCTACATTATTTAAAAATACATACTTAATTAATGTAACATGATATAAGTATTTAAAATAGAATGAGGTATTATTTCTTTACAACTCATATACAATGAGGGATTACAATAAACAAATTAAGCGGTTATTAAGTGGCATTTTCTTATTTATAATTTTAGCTAAGAAGGTTACAATTTAGAAGCAATATATTTTAATAACATCTACTTTGACAAGCGATATTAACAGCTAAAGTTTTAAGTACCGATTTTGGGGAATTTACTACAAAATTTCGCAAATAGTACATCACTTCAAAGTTCAAACTCTAAAAGTATAAAGTCGACTTACTTTAGTTTCCCACGAGTTTTATTCATTTGAGAAATAAATATAAATTTCTCAGTAGAACTTAGATATTGAAATTACTATAATAATATAGGTGGAAGGACGATATCGACCACTTTCAAAAAGGATGGTATAAGGACGCCGAGGATAGGGAAAAATGGAAAACAGTACTTTGCCCAGCAGTAGGACAGTTAATAGGTTATTAAAAATATATATAATTATAATGTATGTAGGCAATGTATACACCTCTTTAGTCATATCTCACTCATATAAAAACATGACAAATAATACCGGTATTAATGTTTATATTTAGAGTTATACCCAAATCTATAGTTGTGAGCATAAGTATTTATAATTAATTACAGATTATCACATCACTGATGAAAGTTGAAGAATCCTCCGACTAGTTTCGGCCTGTTTCGAAGGTCTTGATCACGGAGAGACCAGACTACCGAATTACATCAGGAAGTAACCCGTAATTAATCATATATTTAAAATGTCTCACATAGTTTCAATTCTAAAATAGTGAACATAAGTACATATAACTCGTCAAATAATGTTAAAATATTAGATGGGACAGACCTATTTGAAGTGGTGTATATTTGTGCAACTACGGAATATGGAGACACGGAGAGAAGGAGAAAACTCTACGATATCTGCTAATATCTCATAATTATCTATCACTCATATTTGTGTGGGCGTTTCAGCTCTATATTTGTACAAGTTAGATATACTAGCATAAACTATATATGAGTTAACACGCACTAATATTTTGTACGTTAAAATATGAGTATGTAAGGTATGTGATCAATGTACGATGAAAGGATTATGGAATACTTATATGATATTATTGCCTATAATATAATATGTATAATTGATAAATGTTTACAATTTAAATTGTAATAATGAATGAGAGGCCTGCAGGCTGCAGCCAGCAGCTGTGGAGTATTAATGATGGTGAATGAGAATCTTTGTCATCTACGATATAATGATATTCTGACGACACTGTATTATAAATGGGTTATGGATGGAATGAATGTTCTATAATGTATATTATAAAGTTAATGAGACATGCTTTAAATAAATAAATAAACTTATAAGTACATTAAAAAATAATATTTTATAATTTAGACACAAATAGATGTAAGTGTAAACAGATGAAAGGCGAATGAGATTCCTAACATTACGAATGTTTAGATTAATTAGAATAGATGGATATAGTGGTAGTAATAAATGGATATAGTAATAAATAGATATAGTTAATAGTAATAGCAACTAACGGACGGGCACTGATCTAAGTGTAGAATCCTAACTGCAAACATCCTAGCCTGTTCAGTTGGTTAATCACAAATATATTGAAATATTCGCTGCTAGTCGGATTTCTTTGATTTATTATTTACCTAGGTTGTCATTTAGCAATAAACTTGATATCTAGAAATAGTTTTCTTGTTTCTGAACTTTACAAGGAGTCTTTTTGGGCCCATTGTGTCTATTTTATTGATGTTGTATTCTATAGATAAAATTAAAATTATCCCGGATTATATAGCTTTATAATGTTTGCAGATAGATTTCATATTATTAGAGTAGAGAGATAAAGATTGTTAAAAGCCAAAATCACTCACACAGTCTAGAATGTAGAAGCTAGAATGTAACTATAATGAGAATTTATTAAATTTCGTTTTTAGATTAATATTAATAATATAATATTCAATGATAATTAATGGACATTATAGAAAATGAAGTGTGAAAATTTAAAATGAAACTTAAAATTAAAAGATTCTATATCAATAATATATGTATATGTCGCAGGGAAATAGCCGAATTCAGGAAAATAGCCGAACCCCCCTAGGGATTTGGGGTTTATTGCTCGTCAGTAGTGACGGATGGTGGATTAAAACTGTATAACATACAACGTAATAATGAGTTACCTACGAGATTGTTTGTACTGTAAATATTTCGTGTACGTATAGTACCGGTCCTTTACCTTTTTAAAGTGTAGGTAGAGTACTCTATAGAGTAAAGAACCCCGGGGAATCCGCCCGCCTTCTCTTCAAACACTCCACCTTCCGCCGAAATTGCTCCGGATCCTCAGAGCAAGACTTTTTCTTAGTCTTGGCCAAATCTCTAGGGGATTCGGCTATTTCCCTGCGACATATATATGTCGTAGCCACATAGCGTAATTGCGCATTTCACGAAGCGCTAATAAAGTTAGACAAATACTGTAATAGTCGAGTTTTACACTATCTGTCTAAGATTATTAGCACTTCGTGACACGCGTACGCACTTCGTGAAACGCGCCATTACGCTGTGTTTACAACATATATAAACTTTTAGATGTGTTCTTGTTTGTTTGATTGTTCGTTATCTCTTTAATTGTACTCATATAAAATACACAAAAATTAGAAACATATTAAAACTCGTACAAAGGCGCGCTTATCCCATCAATTTACAATTAAATTAAAACGAACTCCACAATCTCATTTTTAACACAAAAAATATTGACATTCTTAGCTTTTTTAGCTCACTGTTTCCCGAGTTGTTTTATTGCATTATCTAAATGTTACAACCTCGAACGAGTCAAGTTGGTTCAAAAATTCCATACTTATAAAAAGTCCATAAAACAACTCGAGTTCTCATAACATCACTAAGTCGTTTGCAAGTCTTTTAAAAGGCATCGCTAATTCGCAAAATCCATGATAAATGTCCCACCACAAAATACTTTTCCATAATTATAAAATTCTCCTCCTTTTAAATTTAATATATATTTGTGCTTCCCAGAAGAATATTCATCATAATCTCCTGAAAAATACATAAAGAGCGCTTTAAATTTTATATATTTACTTCACAATTAAATTTAATATAAAGGATGGTACACACTTATATAAAACTAGTACAAAATTGTATATGTTCTTAATGCTAATGATATGTATGTGATATAGGTCTGCATTATTGCTGTTAATATTAGTCACACAGTACAATACATAATAAAATATATATATAATTGCACACATCAAGTCGATTATATTTCACAACTCATACAATATTACTATAACATTTACACGCGTATTTTGATTTTAAGTTTATCTATTTTATGAATATCTGAATTTCTGATAAATTCAGTATCAGTTATCTTTTACATTATACAAACCTCAATGGCGTTGATTAAAAATCAAAATACACGAATAAAAGACTACCTAACGATAAATTACCACTTTGTGCTGACTTCTACTAATTAATTGAATTTCGGGAGAATTTGACACCAAAATTGACTCTAAACTTACAATTATACTCGAAGAGAGGTCGCCGGGTGATCACAGCATCCTCAACCACCGGACCGGCCACCTCTCAGCACGCTAATAATAGAGTATTACATAAAATACCAATTGTGTGCGATTTAACATAACTTTGTGCGGGGGGGCGCGACTCTACGAATACTATTGTACTTTGCAGGCTAGGTACTAAACACATTTCAAAGTTCTCCAACTGAAAACAGTACCACGATTGAATTTATTTATTTAAGTATACGAGTAACCGGTTCGCGTGGACTCAACAGCAAATGAACGTATAATATGTAGCACACTGTAAAACGACAAATAGACATATTTAACAATAATCTCTTTTACTTTATACATTCTTTCAATTGACATGTCGGGCTCGTCTCGTTTTCTTGTACAATTATCTTTAGTTTATCTTTTAATTTTGACTCTTTGTGTTTCAGATATTATCTGCAAAATAACTTGTTTGGTCATTCGGCTGGTAAAGCGAACTTCATTTGTTTAATATAACTCATAGACAATTCTAAGTAATACCTTTTTAAAATAACTTATGTTTAAACTTAAAGAATGACAGTATTTTTTAAAATAAGTAACATTAATAGTAAATATTACGTTTCAAAATAGTAATAATTTATGTTTATTACAATGGAATAAATAAAATATGTTACAAGTTTCTCAACAAATTACTTTATGGTATATAACTGATATACGTATTATTAGCTTTTCTAACCGAATGACCAGTTAGTGCTGTATTCTGATGGCACATAATTGCTAAATAACTTACAGTATAACCTAACAATGATTACTCCAAAATGACAAAAACGAACTATACTACTTCGCTACGCTGTACACTTAGAGGAGAATACAATAAGTACATGGATATCTTAACCTAAGTGAATCAAAAGATTCTGATATGTTTCGTTACCTTGGTTGCAACTTTATCACAAGTCGGTTGCTCTTACCTACTAATTGATATATTAATTGATATAATGTTTATAATGAGTTGATCGATACAGCGCGAGCGGCGACACGGGTTACCTTACGCTAGTATTGCTGATGTAGCATAGGAAGAAAATCTTACGATGTAACTATGTCATCTGATATATTACCATAAAGATATATTTTCTAAAAATATTATAAAGGGTCATTCTAAGACCCTCGCGTACCCGAGTCAAACTATGATCTCATATTCACAGTTCAAAGGCGATGTCAGTAATATTGTGTGAATATTATAATTGAATATTTACAAAAACAATTATAATTTTTAATAAATCGTAACATATTTGAATTAATATTTAAGTTACGATTTTGTAAAATACAATTATTAATCTTAGACCAATTGTAATATCCGTATGTTAACAAAATGACTATATGTAGCACTTGGGGAGGTGTCAGCAGGTGCCAGAAGATGTATTAATAAATATTATATCTTAGGCCCTTACAAAGAATTTAGTGCATTACGATTTGTAATAAAACGTTCGTGGTTACACCTATCGAACTGTGCCAATATGTTACGAATATTATTTAGTATTTAATATTAAAATTACTTGATAAAAATATCTATCTTATGAAATTTTTCTATAGCTGCCTAGTGCTGTGAATATAATAATATATAGATGGGAAAACATAGGTAGTTTTATTCCTGTTATCTAGTACTAGATGCCTAGCTGCATTCGATATAAAGTTGTGCATATATTTATATCTTTGTATATGTATTACTCTCCTTTCCCCACCTATATACTTATATAAATTAGTCTACGGCTCTGCTCTTACAATGATATTGGTTCTTACAGCTGTAATCAGATTATGTTTCTATACAGTACGAGAAGGCATATCAACAGTAGTATCTATTTAGATATTCAATCAGAACAATACAAGATCAACAAGGAAAACAGAGCGACCGCTTTCAAAATGACGTCTCAGTCAGAGATATGATTGTTCGCAATATTCTTTTGTGGGTACTGAAGGTATCCCGATCGTTGCAAATGCAGATGAACTGATCTACTGAAACGCCAGTCGGACGCCGGTCGCAGAACACTACAGTACTGTTTGTTATATTACAAGCACAGCTATGATAGTACAGACATCTAGTCAGTCACTAAACAATCCGCCGGGTGTCGCGCGGCTCAGTGATCGAAGTATCCAAATACAAGACATCAGTATTTATAATTACACAACAAGTAAATTTAAAAAGACAACAACACTGAATAAGGAGCGCTCTAGAAGCCTTGCCTGAAGGGGTTCTTGACGGCTGGGCCGGGCGCGGGCGCGGGGGGCTGCGCCTGCGCCGGCCGGAACGGGTTGCTGGGCGCCGCGGGCTGCGCCGGCAGCTGCCGCGCGCCGGGCAGGCTCGGGGCCTGCTCCGGCCGATAGCCCTGCTGCGGCGGCTCCTCGTATCCCTGGTTGTAGCTCTGGTACCCCGCCTGGTACGACTGCTCGTACGAGTGCGCTCCCGCATCCACGCTCGTCTCCTGCACCCCCGCCCCCTCGCTAGTATACTCCAGGTGATTCTTGTAGTCCCCGTTGACTGGCCTCTGCTCCTGCAGACTGTACGTCTGGTACTCCTTGTTCGGAGGGTCGCCCATCAGGATGTTGGCCTCGTCCTCGAACGGCTTGAAGTCGTAGATGTGCCGCAGGTACATGAGCACCGGCGCGTACAGCAGGTTGCTGAAGGCGATGAACATGTTGAGCGCCGTGAAACCGATGGCCTCGACCACTTCGCCCGCGATGATGGGCCCCACGGCGTACGCGAACGAGTAAGAGATGTCGGCGATGGCGTAGATGCTGCCGTACACCGACACGTAGCGCACATCCACAAGGTAGCCCAGCGTGGGCAGCAGCGCCGTGTCGATGAGCGCGATGCCGAAGCAAATGCCGCATATCGGTATCATTAGCATCTTGTACGAGGTCGCGAACGGCACTATGAAGCAGGACAGCCCCTCCAGCGCCAGTCCGCCGGCCGCCATCAGCCACTGGTGCTGAGGGTACTTCCTCGCCATCTTCACCGTGATCACGACGCCGAGCACGTGAGGGAAAAACGCGGGCAACCAAATCATGCCGATCTTCCAGTTGTCCTTGGTGAGATTGTCCTCCATCCACAGCGATATCGTCGGCTCGATAAAAGCCAAAGCGACATTGGACATCATGAGAGCTCCGGCGCAGACTGCGATGTAGGGATCCTTCAGAAGTGTCCAGATCGGCGTGCCAGCGGGCTTCGGCTGACTCGCCTCCATTATTTGTGTCTTCAGCGGTTTCATTACCAGCAACAGCATGAAACCGTCCAGCAATGATATCAGCGCGAGGATCAGGAACGGTACTTCTTTGCCGGCAAATTGATACAGGGCGCCTCCGAAAGGTGGTGCGACGAGGCAACCGAAGCTGATGAACGCAAGAGCGATACCCAAAGCTTTGGATCGCTCGTTCTCCTCGGTGAATCTGTCGGCGATCATCGCTAGCCCGGCGGTGTCGGCGAAAGCCGAGCCGACTCCTTGCAGACTCCTCGCAAAGAACAACATGCTATAACTCCGCCCGCAAGCAAAGATCGAGGTAGAAATGAACATAATGATAAGACCGATCATCATCGGTATATCGTAGCCTATGCGGTCGATTAAGGCACCAGAGAATGGGTTGACCATGAGCTGCACTATCGCTTTCGATGCGAAAAGTATTCCCGTCGCGGAGTCCTGCCCTTCGTGTGACGCTGGGATGATCTTGGTGGGAATGATGGTCCTGTTGCCCTCCTTGATTGGCGGCAAGTTGACGACGTGATCGTAGCCCGCCTCGCCCCACGCGCCTATGTACCGTAGGTAGTCTGGAATGATGGGTACGATGACCATGTACAACATATTGTCCAGCAGCAGGGCTATACACACGATCACTAAGATGATCTTCCTCTGCGAGGTGGGCTCCTGTATTTTCTCCCAGAGGACCTCGCGGACCTCCCGCACCTCCAGGTTGACGACGGGTATCGTCGCGGCGTCGATCTTCTGCCATACCGTCTGCGGTCCCTCCGCCATCTTCGCTTCTTCTCCTTGTTCGCGCTAGGAAAGTCTTATCTCTCCGGAGATCCTGTTCTCATTTCGGAGATATCCCCGTATCTTATCTCCTTGTTGCGGGTAGGGTTCACGTCTCGCTCACTGATCATTTGCGCGCCCCGCAACCCTCGTTCGGGACTTCGGAACCTGACAAC
Source organism: Hofmannophila pseudospretella (assembly GCA_947369225.1). Classification (NCBI taxonomy): domain Eukaryota; kingdom Metazoa; phylum Arthropoda; class Insecta; order Lepidoptera; family Oecophoridae; genus Hofmannophila; species Hofmannophila pseudospretella. The sequence continues at coordinate 314,187 of OX376321.1, read as the reverse complement.
AAACAGAAATGATCATTAGTATCATTTCCTTGTGGCATGTGTGGCGGAGCGTTGTTTCAAAAGGATTTTGAGTCGATCTTTGTTTCTGTTGGTTGCAAGGTTCCTCTGTCCCCAGCGTCAGGTCTGATCTCATCAAATCTTGAATTTCCAAAGACGATTCAGAGTCCTTTTGAACACAGCACAAGGAAAAATAAGACATGTTATTAACAAAGTACCATTAAAATAATTTTTATTTGAAATTCATTTATAATTTCTCTTGGAGTTATTACCTACTTCCCGAACTACTGAGCTGAGCTGCGCTGATCACTAAAATTACAAGTTTTGAATCGAGTAAAGTAAGAATTAAAAATATTTCTTTTCAGCCATTATGTAATTGAATTGTATCGATGTTACAGCCTAAACTCCCGAAAGTACCCGAGAAGGTAATTGTAACTACTTGTTTAATGGAAATCCAATTTGTCCGCCGACTTTTCCGGGAGCCAATGTCGTTACCGACACAAAGAGGGCTGCTGCCCGCGCTTTTTTCTCTCCGAATCCAAATGAAAGTAGCGTCTCATCCGATGGGCAATTCGATCTTTTTGCTGTTTTACGAGTTTCTTGTGAGATTTCCTCGGGAGTGAGGGGCGAGTCGGTGGTTTCTTAGGGGATTTTTTACCACACAAGCACAGAGGTCTCATAAGTGTCTATTACTCGTTATTTCTACAACACAAGAACATTATAATATACGAGTAGATATAGCCACAGAGAAAAAAATCTGTGTCTATGGCTACGATAGAGTCTACACAAATGACTCAAGCAAAATCTGTAGAATGTGGTCTAAGGTCAAAGTACTTGCAAAGCAAAACTTACTTACTTGCCTGGAAGAGATCGCTCTTAGCGATAATGCCGCCTAAATTGTACTTCACTATTTCCTTTTCTATCTTTTGTTTGTTGTTTTATATTTGTTCAATAAAGTGTATTTTACTTTACTTTACTTTACTTTACTTTACTTTACTTTACTTTACTTTACTTTACTTTACTTTACTTTACTTTACTTTACTTTCTAAATCTGTAAACGGATAAAACTTGCAAATTCGAAAAATCGTTGGCAAGTACACTCTTACAAGTTGGTTCAACTTCTAATAACTTTAGTGCATTAATTATTACTATCTTAATTAAGCTTGTACATATAATTTACATTATTGTACAGTGGAGTGGAGTGAATTAATCAAATTTCTCATAATATTTCTTTAGAAATAAGACGCATTATTATAGTACTCGTACGTACCTAATCTTTTCAAAGAAAATCAATCAGAAGCCTTGTATAATCCTCTCTGGTAATCTTATGAAGCCACTGCACAGTTTCCTATAGACTCTATAGAGACGAGAAGATGAGAACTTGTTAGCGTGGCGTAAGCTCCGGAAAAGCTCTCTAAAGCACACCAGCCTGTGTAGAATTTCAATGAGCCGAAGAAAAAACAGGAAAGAGGTAACGAGGTGCGTAAAGTAGCGCAAATGAGGCGATAGACTGTTTCCTTACGTCTCGTTATACTCGCAACTTGCGGAGATGAAGAGGCTGGGTTTTTATTAAGGAATTTCGATACAAGTACCTGTTTTTATTAGCGGGGGTTTTCTATATTAAAACGGCAAAATGCTAGTTTGCTTTCCGTGGTGATAGTGTTTTGAAAGTATTTTCAGTTTCAGGTTTAACCGTCAGTTGCTCTAAACGTCCTTAAAAAACTTCATTAAAATATATGCTATCCCTTTCTACGCCATAGCTCTAGATAGAAATTACAAGAGACATAATGAAGCTTTAACATTGAAGACGTATCTTCCTACCTACCTATATCTTAACGATAAATCTGCTATGTTATACTTTCTATTCTTCTACGATTTAGCTATGTACTATAGTTCACGGCATATTCAACTACAGTGCCAAGAAATGCAATCTCGTGGCCCAGTAAATGTCACGAGTGGCGATAAAGCCGCGGGGCGGCGCGGTGGTGGGCGATAAGGCGGCCCGGCGGGCGTGGGACGGGCCAAGGCTGGGTCGCGGGTCACGGCGACCTAGGGGCGACTTGTAAGCTATAATCAGCTTAATGTGGTGCAAGTGGCAACACTACAGATGTACAAATATCAGAAATAAGCGATACAAAGAAAACATCACCTCTCAAACGAACTCATACCTCTGGCTTACCCGTAGTCGAGGAAATTGAAAACGTTTATTTAGCACTGTAAACACCAGAATACAGCAAGTACACAATACAGAAGTAGGTATACAAAGATATAAATACATTCTGCACAAACCATCCGGTGCGGTACAGTGCCAAAAAGGGTACACGCTGGTGGTAGTGTAAGCATCATTCTGAGCTGTCAGCATGATGCTGAGGCAAGTCACACCGCTGTTTTTCAGCTGGCCCCTCAGTGACTGTAGGCGTGTTCCAATTTCATCACAGCGATGGTCAAGTATACCGACGTTTTTTTTTATTTCTTTATTTCGTAACAACACTAACAGCTAATAGTGCTATCTTATTAAAATACGTCGGTCGACTTGATCACCACTTTGGAAAAATTGGAAACCGCGCGAATTACGGGGAATATGAGCTTCGTGAATGTGTCCCCCCGTTTCTTGGGATCGTTTTATATTCAGCGGTAAGAGGTCACCGTCGCCTAGAGACACGTGCAACACCAGGGGTATTACCCGTGCCCTGGCAGCCTTGAAGGACTCTTTTAACGATTATTTTGAAGCGTGCCATTAATTAACGTAGCGCTGCGGAAAAACTCCGGACAGAAGATTATTTCACTTTTACACGTTCGTGGCATGAAAGTATATTACAATTAAACTGGTATTTTACACGGCGGTTCCACCGCTGAATGTAAATCAACGCATCAGGTCTTATCTCCTGATGTTCTTGTAATGACATTCTATTGTATGATAGAGTTAGTTCGCTACCGCTCGTGACTAATTTCGACCACGTCTACCGCGACCCGACGCGACGCCCGCGCCGTGGCCTGACGGAAGCTTCGCGTGACTCCCACTTGGACTCGAGCTTTTCCGAGAACGAGAAAGTGTGCTTTCGTTCGTGCCATATTAAAAGCTCAGCCTTGGGGACGGCGGCGAGCTAAATTCACCATTGTGCATGTTGTAGCTTAATTCTAAGTTCAGTGAAACATTCTAATATTATTATAAGGGCAATGAAAGTTTTTAAATAAATTATGTATTTGGATCACCGACAAGGTACAACTGAATACAAATAAACGTAAAAATGAAACCGGCGATCAACTTGAATGATAACAAATTACATAAAACGTGTATTATCTTCAATCCCTTTTACAAATGTCGTTAGATTTAATGGATTCTAAAGTGAAGTCTAGCGACAAACGACTAAATGATTGGAGTGATATAGACCTATCACATGTCACACTTGTCACTTGTCATTTCTCACTTGTCACATCTTGAAAATTATTGCTTGCGCACACCTTTAGGCAACGCTTTTAAAACTTTTGTTTTATTTTTTAGGTTTATTTATTTTATTATTGTATATATTGTTTGATGAGTTTTTTTGCCTGAATAAAGGAATTATATTATTATTAAAACAATTTTGTAGAGATCTTTATCAATTAATTTATATTGATAAAAGCTATCAATTTACAGTTTTAAGCCAGCCTCTCTCCGAAACAGCTATCAAACTGTTCTGCTACATCAGGCGCTGTCTCTGGCAGCAGTTTTGTGATTAAGAAAGGTTGCATGGAAGAAATAGCTTAAAGTTATAAGGCCGCCAATTGTATTTTGTATCTTTTCTTCTGTCCTGTATTTTTGTGTCCTGTGTGCCATAAAGAATATTTGTATTGTATTAAGAACTTGCGTTACTCTATGAGGCTGGCATGATCCTATAATGGGCCGAAGCCTTAAAAAAGAAATATATTTAAAAAAAAAGCTATCAATTGACTCTGGCACTCGAAGAGGTTAGGGCTAAAACAACACAGCCCTCCGACAAGTACTGCGAATGGATTGAACCCCACTCGTGAGTCCCGCTGCTCACTTGAGCGTCAAATGAGCACTCGAGGCATCGAGTGGTGTTTGCTGGAGTAATTACTGCTCACAGCTCGCTCCTGGTACTTCGAGGTGAGAGTCACGTGGGCACTCGTACGAATTATAGACGCAAGTATACGGTTTGATTAAAATTACAGCATTTTACTATTTTAATTAATTAATTAATAATTAACTACAGATTATGTAATTAACTACAACGCCACAAGCGTTTTGGGCACCTTTGCATCGGGAGCGGCAAGGGGGAGGTTTATATATAATTATGTGTTAAACTGATATTATTTGTATTTCTTTCATACAATAAACTGACTTATTAAACATAAATACTAAAACTTGTAAATGTCATAGTTTGTTTATATTAATATTTACTAAATTTTTGTATATTATATGTAAATTTTTCACTGCTGAAAGTCGAGGCGAAGCGCCCGTCGCGTCGACATCGGGCGTTTCGCACTCTCCGTCATCCAGGCCTTCAGGACGAAACTAGTCGGAGGACTTCCAACTTTCTTCAGTGAGTAATTCGTAGATAAATGTCTTAATTTAACATCAATTCTAAACAAAGCTATAGCAAAAAGACGCATTGAAATTGGTTCAGCCGTTTCGGAGCTAGATGGCAACAGACACGTGCACACAAAATCAAACAAACATACACTTATATCAAACGCATATACCTTCGCCGTTCCGTCGTGGGTAAAAAAGGTAATTAATTTTATTTATGCATTTCTCATGCTAGGTATACTTAAAAAAAATTTAAAAGGAAAAATGTTCACCCTTTTTCTAGCTTGTTTAAAAGGTAATTAATGTGTCATTTCATAGAAATTATATATCTTACAGCAACAACGACTGACTTCCCATTATCGCTGAAGCAATGGAAAATAAAGTCAAGTTTTACCTATATATAACATTACTTTAAAAGTTACAAGGTTTCAAAGTTCAGTAGTAAGTAGAAAGAAAGAAACAACCCAAACAAAATAGCAATAAAAGAAAGCAAAGAGATCGCGTGTCCAGGAACATAGGGGTAGACCTATATGTATTACGTAGACCTATATGTAGGGACATAGGGGTAGACCTATATGTATTACGTAGACCTATATGTAGGGACATAGGGGTAGACCTATATGTATTACGTAGACCTATATGTATTACGTAGACCTATATGTAGGGACATAGGGGTAGACCTATATGTATTACGTAGACCTATATGTAGGGACATAAGGGTAGACCTATATGTATGTAGGTGTACTATAATATCAGTTAGTGGCAGTGAGTCAACGACTACAGTGAGTCGACTCGACTGGAACCGGGAGGGTCACGCGACCCGGCGGCGGTGGTCGGTCGATAGACTGCGACTGCGGTGACGACTTTTACTGCAGAAAGTCGTAAAAGTAACCGATAATAATTCTTGTTGTAGAAATTAAAAAGTTGATTTTTTTAACCAGTTATCTAAGAAGGTACACAAAAGACTGAAGAACTTAGGTTTACCTATACTTATAACTAGGTGGTGGTTGGTGGTTAGGTGGTTTAAGGCAGCTTCAATGATGCACCATTTCAGACACTTTCCATGTTATATTTAAAACAACAGTACAATAGATAGATACCTCTTGGAACGCTCTGACAGAATAAAGCCCGAATCAAATACTTGAATTTAATGAAGTTAACTCCAAAATATTTGCATGGCAAAACTGGCGAAATATGTGAGACCTAATATAATATTTAAGATTTGTCATCCAATGTACCATATTTCTAATGAATAAATAATTAATTCAATCAATGCTTAAACTAACTTATATGGTAATGGAATTTTACGTCTTTACGTGAGATCAGTTTAAGATCTTATCGATAGATAGATAGTTCAGAATGTAATACATTTATCTTAATACCAATAGCAACCGTACTTTGTACCATCACGTTCTTACGTGCACCTGTAGTGTAGTTCTTCTACACTACAGGTGCTTATCCTAATTTCAAAAAAAGCAGCTGTGACATACAAACAGACAGACGGACACCGAAGTCTCACCATAAGGGTTCCTTTTTTACCACAAAGGTTGGAGCACACTATATCAGCGACTTTTCCAACGTTACTATTATAGTACGATCTAAAAAAAACATAAAAATGGATGCCATGTCGCAATAAAAATTATAAGGACAAAGTACGTTACTCCAAAGACCAAGGCAAGGGTTCCTTATTCGTCGGCACAATGGGCTGGTCCCTTGTTGGGCGACAATGGGCTGTATTGTAGGAATTTATTGGCCGTATATCCGGCGGTGTTCGGTACCTAATGAATATTAAGGGCCGGAAACGCTGAACGAACTCTTTTAGTCATGGTTTTTGCCTGTTAATAGGGGTTCCTAAGAGACTGAGTTTCATATAAATGATAGTTTAGACCAAATTTTGATGCAAAGAATCAACTGTAGTGGGGAGAGAATACCGAGAGGAGGGGGAATTGACCCCCTCCCCCAAACACCCTGTCGACAAGCCTTCTGTGGCTATGGTTCTAGTAACTTTCTTACTGTCGAACAAAGTAAACCCTAATTTAGAGGAAGTTGGGGTAAACTGTATAAAATATATAAAATGTGACCTTTAAAAATCCATTTATTTGGAAATCTGTACACTGTAATTTTTTACAAAGGTACCTTATCCAAACATTGTCACCCCTGCCCTGCTAACAAGACAACGAAAAAAAAAACATTGAGAGACGTGATGGAAATACGTAATTACTAAAACTTCTCCTCCCTCGCTGCCTCTTTCCCCGCACCCCGCATCACCCTAACTGGATTATATTGAAGGTAAACATTCGTATTAAAATGGAATGAAATCGTTATTTCTATGGGAGACGGACTCCCCGTGGAGTGTACACCCATAAGGGGAACTGACAAGAATATAAAAGTTTCTTCAGAGTTTACATTTACGCTTTACTAAACAAGCTCCAAAACTACGGCGTAAAAGGTAAAGCCCTCGATCTAATGCAGTCATACTTAAGAAAAAGAATTTAACAAGTAGATAAAGTAAAATCTGAAGGCATGAATCTGAGTATGGGGGTGCCTCAGGGATCTATTCTGGGGCCCTTTCTGTTTCTTGTTTATATTAACGACCTCCCATTTGTAACCGATAAATTATCTGAGACAACTCTTTTTGCGGATGACACGTCACTATTATTCAAATTAAACAGAAAGGAACACAACTTGAACAGTGTCAACAATGCACAACCAGTCATGTATCTATTATACATGACTGGTTTAGCACAATAATTAAGTATTAATTCCCAACAAGACAAAGTGCATTAAATTTAATCTGTGTATCAACATTGCGCAATCAACATTGGAGACAAAAACTTGTTATTGAATGAGAGCACTACATTCCTCGGTTATAACACTGGATCCCAAACTTCAATTGGGGCCTCATATTAGTAACCATGCCTCGAAACTTAGCTCAGCCACTTATGCTGTTCGGAAAATAAGGCAGGTCACTGATGTGACGACCGCCAGGTTGGTGTAATTTAGTTACTTCCACAGCGTGTTGTCTTACGGGATACTGCTGTGGGGTATTACTGCCGACATGCACAGCATATTTGTTCTGCAAAAACGTGCAGTCAGAGCTATATACCGTTTGGGATCCAGGGTATTCTTGAGAGAAATCTTCAGAGATCAGTATTTTAACGTTGCCGTGCCTACATACTAGCAGTTCTTATGTATGCTCGTAAACATATAAATGATTTTATTAAAAATAGGGACATACATAACAATAATACGCGAAACAAATCGCAGATGTATTATCAACTACAAGATTGACTAAAATTGCAAAATATTTTACCGTAAATTGTATAAAATTCTATAACTTCTTTCCAGGAAAAGTAAAAATGCAGAATTTTAAAATTACTGTAAAAAAGTTTCTAATGCATAAATCCTATTATAATGTACAGGACTACATAAAAGACAAAAATGCATGGCATGGCTATATAATTTAGTTTCAATTATTTTATACTGTAGTGTTATACAATTAAGATTTTCTTTCTTTTCTATTGTTTTTTTTTTGTTATTTTAATTGGCTTTTTAAATTATTTGTAAGACGAACATAAGTGTAAGTGTTTTATAAATTTTAACATTAAAAAACATTTTTCCCTAGTCTAAAAGAGCCACTTTGACGGAAAGTTTCTTAAGAAACGTATTAGGTATTCCATTCGTCTCGAATTTCTCGGAAAAATAATGGCTGGGTATTAGTTCGTAATATTTATGTTTAATATTCTCTGGGCGGTCTCGCGAGGGTTTCTTGTTTCACTGAATTATTCAACAAGATAAAACACTCGCGGCGCAGTGGCAATCTATCACTCAGTCCGATTAGCCTTCCATCATTATGTCTATCTCGTTGTGGTTCTACCTACTGGTATAGATACTACCCAGTCAATACGGTTCTTACTAGTTTTCGGGTAGTTAGTGATAACGAGGCTTTTACGTGATTAAATTTTTTATTAGGTAATTTTACCAGCTACCTTTACGGCCCAGTAATAAGTTTCAACCTGGCTGAAACGGTAATAAAAAATGTAGACGACAGAACGAACGGCTCGTGTATTCAACAACTTTGTGTACGAGTACAGAACGCGAGTCTACAATGTAGTACGGGTGTACGATCGGCGTCTTCAAAGGGCAGGTGAGTGAGGGCGAGTTAATTTGGCGGGGTGAGCCCCGGTGGAGGACGGGGCGCGCGGGGGAGCGGGGGAGTGACCCGGCCCGGTGTGCCGACTGTACAAACAAATGTACAGCACGAGCGAGGGGACTCGACAGGGCTTGCATTTTTTATCGACTTTTGAAAAGTTTTTGCAAATGAAAACGTTAAAAAATTGAAGGTCACTGTTTTTTTTTTTAATTTGAGCTTAAAAGCTTTGTATGGTTGACTGTAGATGTAAACTTTTCGGCCTAAAATAACTTCCAACAACGGCATGTATGTAAAGTACGTTACGTATAATAATACAATAAATTACTTTGACAATACCTAGGTAAAGATAAATTTTAAAAATAAAGCATGTACGACACGTTTTATAATAAGATAATTTAGAAAAATACTTTCATACCATACTGACAAACTAAATAAATACTCAATTATCTACCCATTATATACTTAAGTACTTAAGTGCTTAGTTTAGTACACTATCTACTCGTAGGTCGCACTACTAGGTACTAACATAATGTTTAGTTTTAAACTTATGTTTTAGGTTATCATAATATTATATCATTTATTAATCAACCGTGTTTTCAAATCAAAATTATTATGAAAACATTGTATAAATTATTCAATTACGTTTATACGCTTTATTTATTAAACACTTTTTCATTTTCCCGAAGCTTCGTGTTTCCCTGCCGCAATTTCATAGACAACAAAGCCAGCAACAAGACATCAACCAAGACTTCCATTACTACACCAGCCAGCTGACTGCTCTCACGAGAAATCAAACCCCCCGTATTTATCGTTTGCATAAACTTATTTCACATATACGACATACTGTATATAAAACTGAATTATATATTCCGCTTGCGGCCAGAGGAAAGCCCCAGGGCTTTGCCCGGCTTCGCTTTACGACCGGGGCTAGGGCTGCGGAACCAGTGGGGCAAATGGAAATTCGTTCTGTCTGCCCCGTTTTGTCAACAAGGGAATGGTTGCACTTTCAAATTTTAGTTGTGTACGAAGAAGAAATAAATTATTGATGTGATAAAATGCACAGTTTAGAAAATAACATTAATATATGTGTAAATAAAGTTGTGTAAAATCCAGGTTCTCAATTCTCAGCTAAATTAAAAGCTTAACATGAAACATGCAATTGCATACTTTACGTCGCAGTTAGATAGAGTACATCTTTCAATGGCCTTAATTTCATTCTATCCATTGTAAAGCAATCGTTTTCTGGGTTAATTAAACCAAGTTGTGCATGTAAAAAATAGTAGACTACATAATAAACACACACGCACACTCACTTACACACAACACACACACATTTTAATAAAACCACACTCTCATACATCCCAACATATCCTTCCATACTATCATAATGTTATAGATATTAAGCACTAAAGAACTTTACCGACAGCAGCACACACAAAAATGCAATTTAATAAACCGATATGGTGGACCGGAAGCAAATGATCCGTACAGCACAGGGCAACCTATTGTAGGTATCAAATGCAAATATTTCACCCAGCCTAAAAAAACACTACACATTAACTTTTGAAATGGAATAAACTCTGTTCGGATTTAGATTAAGATATTTTACATAAATTTCATTAGTATTTTTTATTTGTAACTTAGTTTAAGGCTTTTTTTGTCATATTTTTGAAATAAAACTTGTTGTAAACTTGTTGTAGAGGTAGATATAGATTCGTTTCAAACTTAACCTATCTAACTTTTTTTATATCAGCCGCTATTCTAACCCGATCTCAATGAGATTATCCCAGCTTACGTCAACTTCTCTCGCCGTGCCCGTCTGTGCCCGCCGTGCTCCGTGCCCCGTTTCCCCGGCCTCTTTACTCTCAGCGAGTCTCCGGGGACCGCCGCGATATAATCCAGTTTTGCCCATTCTCCCCTTCAAAATGGAAACGCCAGAAAACAAGTTTATTTCTTCAACTGTACTTTAACTTTTTCTATCTTACGCCTTGGAGATAAGGAAGTTTCAATATTTTACAAAGAACGGATGGTTCTTGTATTTTTTGTAGAGTTAGCGAAAGTAGGATCTTGATGGTGAGTCGTTATCTTATTTTGAGTTGTTTTCTTTTCCATTTTCTGTCGGATATGTCTGTGATGTTTGAGAGACATTTTAAGTTTAAAATGTTTCTTTAATAAAACTCATCCACTCCATCCATCAATGTATCGATTCGTCACCGCGTATCGTACTTATTTTGAAAGTAATAGAATATATCGACCACTTTAGTAAAGGAAAATAAAAATCGACAGCTAGCAACACTAGTTCTGACTGTGAGGGCACTTCACAGCTCCTGTCCCTGCTTCGATCAGTTTCAGAGTAAACAACACCAAAGTAAAATACTTGTTAACCAGACATTGACAGATGACACTTCATTTTTCTATCCCTTTTTTGTTGTTATCTTACGTAGATTACACACAGGTGGCGAGAAGTACTTGGTACACTCTAGCATAAGAATGTTACATAATCAGAAAATTTATAGTAGAACTTTGTTATTCTTAAACATAGTTGCTCAAAGCTTTCAATAAAGCTTGCTAGCACGAGGGCCGGTGCTCGAAAGCTCTCGAGCATTGTAACGAGCAGGCAGACAGAGGATGGGGGGGAGGGTGCTGCGATAGGGCACGGCTCGAGGGCGCTTCAGACTGTGACGTTCGTGACCTCGTGTGTTGGAGGGGAGGCTGATACAATAGGTTAGGTTAGCGAGGGTATACAGTCAGGTACAAAATACCTGTGGAAAATAATATTCCCTACCGTGACTAAGATTATAATTATCTGCCGTAACGTATGGATTTTAGATGACTATGGCTAGAAATTCATGGGTCCGGTTCCAGCCACGATTCAGTTCGTTGCAAAAGCGCACCCGCTCTCCCCCAGTTGAAATCAGCGCTTTGTGATTGGTTGCAGTCGCAGCGAACCGAACCATGACTGGAACCGGACCCGTGAAGTCCTAGCGTGAAATCCTAGATGTCCAGGAAAAAGTATGGGAATATCCATTCCACTTGGGCGTTTCTGAATTTTTTAATGAAGAGTTATTAATTTTTGAAATGCTCTTGTATGCAATAAAAAAGGTGAAAAATTCAGTTTTTTTTTATTAAACGTGTAAAGGCTATGATTCTTTGTTCCTAAGTCGCCATAGATGGACCTGTCCCTACCAGGGACCCCCTGCTGTGCGCACAAAAAGCGCCCCCCGCCGTCACTGTGACCCCCCGCCCGTCAGACTGACGACCCCTATCGACTTGTGACCAACAATTACTTTAAACCTGTCATTGGCCTTCGAAATCGAGGTGCCTACTTGTCAGGGTAGAACTCTGATCAAAGACTTGGAAGATGAGCTGATGAAAGCTATTATTTTTAGGCTATTTGGACTTACTTATCCCATGTATAGTTTGCAGCTGTGTAGTTCTGATGTCCAAGTAAAAGTATTTGCCCAAAACTCACAGGAATCGATGCGCTAGCTACTGCATCAAATAATATTTATCGTGTAGGTCGCTATGCAAAACGAAAATTAAATTGCATGCATTCTAACTTATATTTGTCAGTATAGTTACCTACATAATTATCTGATACATGTTGCTACTCGCCCTTGAGACGCGTGCTGAAAAAATCGTGAAATTTCGTCGTGAGTCAACGAACCGCGATGGTTGGAAAAGTAGAAACTACCCTAGTCGCGGATACTCGATCGCGGGTTACTATCCCGCTAGCGGCAACTTTTTTCAACTTTCGCATGTGAAAAATGTCTTTGCATATGAAATAGTTTGTGCCACTGGTTGAACCATGAGCAAATGATATTCCTCGTGGCCCTTCTCAGTGGAACCTCAGAACACACATTGTAAGTAACGTGTTTTATGCCTGGGAGGAGTCACAGGACTCTATTGGAGTCTGTGACTTGTCCAAGGCTTTGATTGTGGACCATTCCATCTTACTAAGCAAGTTTCGACACACGGTGTGAAAGATGAGGCCTTCCAATTAACGCAGTCTAATTACAGTGAAAGAGTTTAGCGGGTGGACGTAATACATATTTACAATTAAAATAATATGATATATTTTTATTATTTTTATTGACTACTAAACCCGCATTTGACCTCGATCTCGCTAGATGGTAAGCGACGATGAGGTCGACGATGGAGCATGCGGATTATGGTTCATTCCTTCTATTCCTCGTGGACCAACCGACGAGAGGAAATCATTGAACCGAAACAAATGACCACAAGCAAAGCGGATATCTATAAACATAAAAGGTGGATGAGGTCGTTAAATTGGCACGGGCTACGAAACAAGACGCCGCGGTAATTGCGCCGCGCCGGCGGCGGCGGGCGGCGGGCGGCGGGCGGGGGAACCACGGCAAATGAAGCCATTTCTCTGAAGCTGTGATGAGGCACATAGGGTCCGACCCTCATGCCGTCCAGATGGGCCGGGGCGCTGTGGCTGCACAAGAACTAAGAACTGTACGCCCGATATCTATACAGGATCTGAGAGATACGACGCTTTAGGACATATTTAGTTAGAGAACTTCGCCCCTTTAATTAATTGCACAGATTTCTACGGGTAATTTATCATTTATACTATACGATACTACTATACGATACATTAAGTACTGTATTGTGTCAATGTCAAGCATATGAAATCACAGTGTCTTAGTTTTAACTGTATTGCTGTGCAATTTTTTGTAATAAATAATATAACAAAATTTTATCAATTAATGGCGAACATATCCTAATGATGGCTACCATAGGAAATCAAGAGAGCAACAGTGGTATCCCAATTGTCATTGCGAGACCTTTAGACTGAATAAAATATCGGAATTCGCAAAATAATTCGTTGTATACTGTATTATGGGATAACACAAAATAATGCACCATTCTTAATGACAACTAAACCAATTACCTTCTTTAACAGTTGGTTAAAAATTGTATCTAAATTGGTCTGTATGTAGCTCCTCTCTAAGCATGCTGGGCAAAACTCCCACAACTTCACTTTACCACCGTCCTAGGGAACATAACCTACAATGCAGTAGAAATACGGTCCAAAGGGAGTGCAGTGTCGGCTTGCACGTTTAATGGATGTTGTACCAGCGAGCTATAGTGTTTCAGCTGAGATGTGTAGTTTGCTGTAAATAATGTTGCGAGGCGGGTGAGACCCGGGTAAGGTAATTCTTGTGGTGAAAATGTTGCGGGTAGGAATGCAGTGTGAAGTGATTCTTTTCTAGGATTTGTAGATGGAAAGTTTCTAAAAGAAATGTTCTTTGTTGATAGGATTTCTAGTTACATATCTATCTGGTCTTTTTCTTCTTCTTGCCTCATCGCTGCCTTACTAGACAGTCTTCTCTACTTGGTTTTTAGCGTCTTCTATTGTGAGTCCATTGGCATTGGCACTCCTGTCGGACGCACCTCACAATGTCGAGCCTTCGGAAAGAAAACGGGACACTAACCGGTCTAGTTGGACATTATCGAATAAATAATACAAAAAAAAAAGAAAATAAATATTTTTTGAGAAAAGTAGACTGAAAGCTTATCGACTTTATGGGAACATGGACCAAATCGGTAAGAAACTATCTCTATAGGTAGATAATTATATTATATGTAGACTAGCCTACTTGTTACTTTCGTACGATACAAAAACATACATATTACATATTTCATACTTTACATATATTTATTTTTTACATACAGTGTTTTGTTATAGTGCTTTGCACTTAAATTTTGATTTATATGAGTATTTGGCAATAAATGTATTTCTATTTCAATTTCTATATCCGTGAAAGTTGTGAAAAAACCTCGTGGTAAGTATAAAACTATAACGCAGCAATTTTATAAGTTTCCTGCAACCATCGCGTGGATTGTTATCCAAAATCAAACCGCCCGTTTAACTCCCCCTGCAAAGCCCTAACATCAGACAGGACTCCCGTTCCCGCAGGCAATAAAGTCCTTACGGAAAAGCCCCCGATTCCCCCGAATACCCGAAATTCCCCGCATTACGTGTTCTGGCAAATGGCACGCGAATGTCAGACATTTGCTTTTAGTTTGTTTGCGAGGAGCACGAAATGGCGGCCGGTAGGTTGGGGTAATTTCAAACCTCAGATCAATTATAAAAATTCGAATATTATTTTAATTTATTCAATATAAATTACAATGTATAGTAAATAAATAACTGAATATGTAAAGTAAAATACACTTTATTGCACAAATAGAAAACAACAAACATGAGATAGAAAAGGAAATAGTGAAGTACAATTTACGCGGCCTTATCGCTAAGAGCGATCTCTTCCAGGCAAGAAAGTAAGTTTTGCTTTGCAAGTACTTTGACCTTAGACCACATTCTACAGATTTTGCTTGAGTCATTTGTGTAGACTATCGATTTTTTCTCTGTGGCTATATCTACTCGTATAGTATAATGTTCTTGTGTTATACAAATAACGAGTAATAGACACTTATGAGACCTCTGTGCTTGTGTTTTAAAAAATCCCCTAATCAACCACCGACTCGCCCCTCACCCCCGAGGAAATCTCACAAGAAACTCGTAAAACAGCAAAAAGATCGAATTACCCATCGGATGAGGCGCAATTTTCATTCGGATTCGGAGAGAAAAAAGCGCGAGAAGCAGCTTTCGGCAGGCAACATTCGGGCAGAGGAAATGATTTCGAGAAAGAGGTAGTAGGTGTGCAAGGTTTATGTAATATAGATCTATATTACATAAACTAAATAAATATACATAAAAATATAAATATTCTAAAATAATAAACTTTTTGTATTTGTATTTTTTGTTTGTATATAGATCTGTTTGATACAGATATGACTTAAAAAGTGAGCAATGTATAAAATTCTTTTTAGGTTGTATTTATTTTGATGTCCGAGATTTATCCTCTCTCAAAGCCGTGAATAATAAAATTCAAAAATCCTCTTGACACGACATTGAGAACTTGTAAATAATAAGGTAACCCGTTTGACACTTAACCCGCTTTGTCTGTTAAAAACACCTAAAACCGACCCTTGTCTCTCTTGTGGTCTCCAGTCTGTATTTCAGCGCCTTTCCTCACACACTCCCTCCTTTTTGAACACATTCTGTTTTATGTCGACATAAAGTGCGAGAGCAGTTTTAGACGACCGCAGAGACTTTGTGTTCACCATTAGCCATTTAGTTTTCATATAAATTTGTTCTAGGCCGTACACTGAAATGGTGTAGTTAATCTTGCTTTTAACGTGCTTTTTAAGATCACTGGGAGGTTTATTTAAGTTTGCACTGGGTTCGCGATTAGGAACTCTTTTTACAATGAAGATAAATTAAATCACATTTAACACCCATCAGTCAAAACAATTAAGCAATAACGCTCGGAAAAGTTGCAAACATCACTGGACTTTCACCATAATTATAATAATATACGTATCGTGTTATCGAGCAGCATCTCGAGTAATTCCTTGACACATGTTGTACAATACGGCCACCCTGTCACGCTATAGGGCCCGGCTATCGCCCGATCACCACAAATCATCGCGCCCTCTCCCGTCCCGATAGCGCGTTACGCACGGCTAATTTAGCGCGGAAACGTGCGGGGACGACGGGCTCAATAGGTCACTCGCACGCTTCTGTTCTAGCTCTAATATAACTAGTAGTATAAAGAATTTCATGATTTTCTTTATCAAATTGTCACATCAATGTAACCTTTTAGTAATAATAACAGTACCTTTTACTAATTTGTACTAGAAGAAGGAAGGTTTTCCAAGTCCTTTAACAGTTGGTAACTGTGCTGAGTAGGAACACCATGGTAACACACTCTTTAAGTTTTACATTTACAACGACATCCTTATCCTGTGTAGATGATTATATTATTTTTCTTAAACTGATACGACCCAAAAAAAAGTACGACCTTTAATTATAATCCTATTTGTGTAAAAATAATACACATAATCATAATCAATCAAACTGCATGAAATCCGCAGGTGTGCAAGGGGGCTAAGCATGACAAAGCGTTCCCGTGGAGGAGGGGAGACGCTGGCGGGTGGCATCTTGCAAATATTATTGTGTCATAATGGCGCACATATTATACCGCACCCACGATTTATGGTTTACGCTTCATTTGCTATGAAACGCCGGAGAGAATCGCTATGCCATAACTATGGAGATATGGAGCGCCTCTCAATGATTTATTAGTTTTAGTTATTTGTGGAGTGTCACGATAATTTAACTTGTTTTAACGACTTAAATCAGGTACCAGCATCAGCAGGTATCAGTATCAAGATGCGTGTTTTAGTCGGTAAAAGTTCGACATGAGAGTTTCCCCTTGTAAAAAAAGGAGTTTCGCTCATGGATAATTTTTGAACAGCTTTCCTCAAAATTAATTTCGTAATTCGCAATTACAAGTGCCACACACTGTCAACAACTGACACAAGACACCTCTAATTCAGCACAGTTAATTTATCCCAGAACCGAAACATTATTATAAGAGTACATGCTAGCGCAATGTCTCTGTTCTCCATCCCATTTCGCGCCCGTAGCTTTACAGTTCGCACCGAACTGAGTTAATCCCAGTTTTAATGAAGCCCGGTCTCCCCTCGCGTGTTCAGTGTTCTCGCCCGAGTCGGCGGCGGCGGCGCACAGTTATTACCTTTGTCCCCGCAACAATGGCAACATTGGATGCGGATGCGGACAGAGCTTAAAGTACAGTGCAGAGAAAATAGTACGGTTTTCTTAATTTTTTTAGTTTGTGTTTCTTAAGAGTGAAGAAATGAGGTAATCATGGGCACTTGAGAAGCTCGTAGCCTAGTTGCGAGCACGGTCCGAAAGTGATCGTGCAGGTTAAGCGACGTTGGCGCGGTCGGTATCTGGATGGGTGACCGCTAGTGGCATTTTTCATCTGAGCTCCTCCGTGCCTCGTTGAGCACGTTAAGTAGTCGCTCCCGGTTGTTGTCGTTCGACAGCAGTCGTTAAGCCATGTCAGATGTCTACGGGCGGCCTGAACAACTCTGACAAATAGGTTGGCCACTAACCATACGATAAGCAAGCAAGCATGGGCAGTTAATTTTATATTTAAATTAATTTGGAATTTGTCTGTCGGTGTCACAATTAATAGCATCTTATTGTTGTTACTAGTTAATACTTAATTAATAGGTTCTAGATTTTAACTAGGTTTTTGAATTTATTGATTATGCCTACCATAATGTACACCGAGAGCGAATATAAAGTGTATATATAATGATAATTACTAGAAAAATATTTTACACACTTATTCCTATGATAATTTGTGGCAAAATAAAGCAGTTGTAGTGGCCGTACTGTCTCCACTGCACGGTGCTGAGGATGCAATAGCGACACGGATATTGTTCGGCGGTTAGGGGAGATATGAAATTGTTCCTGGTTTCCCTCCGAGGGTCGCGCGCCCCGGCGCCGTGCTGAATCGCTAATGGAATTAATGTTGGGAAAAATTGGCGAACAGTAATTTTGATTGATCGTTACCTCTGGTTGTTACATAATAAAAATACACAAATTACTAGATTTACGATACAAATTGAAAACAATTGGCCCAAGAAGTAAATGAATGCTCAAAATGAAATGCTAATTACAGGTTACATGGTTCTTATGATTAATAATTTGATCCGCTATAATCTACCTCGTTAAGGCATGCAATATTTATTTTATTTACCTGGAAGATATCGCTTAAAGCGATAAAGCCGCCTTCTACACATTGTATTGTACCTCTTATGTTTGTATTGTCCCGTGTGTGCGTAATAAAGTATATTTGTATTTAAAAATACCTTTTTTTGTAATAGTATTTCTTCCAAAGATACCCAGCCTCCTGTGAGAAAGGACGGGTTACCCATGTGGAATTTTACTCATTAAATAAAACCCCAATGGAAAACTTCGTACATTTGGAGTTCCGATGGAACGCACCGATGCCCCCTAGCAGTTGCCTTAGATCCCTCCTGAGAGGTGTGTTCCACCTACCAGCACCTCCCGTTGCAGCAGCGTGCGGCCATAACAAGTACATTGCAAATAGGCTAACGGTAATAATGAAAACAGTTGTGACATAAGCTGCTTGCTGTCGACATGACATTTTGAAGACAGATTTAATTGAATGTCATGCCAACGAACTCGGAACTATACGAGTACATACAGAAATAGAGAGAGAAGAGCGTAAGAAAACGGCTAGGATGAAATATTTTATGATTAAATTAAATATCACTTCCTTTGTTCCGCACTAACAAATAAAGACAAAAGGTTACAAACTGTAACATAATACACTCGTGTCGTACCGCGAGTAGCTAGAGGGAGCCGGGGCTGGAACGAGGCGCGTCGGAAACGGTTAGTTCCGGGCGAGAGGGGGGACGCGCAGGGGGCGCTGATTGTGTCGCGACCCGCGGAGCGAGCGCAGCTATTTGTGAGCGGAATACGTATTGCCCAGGATTGTGGACCCTCGTGTTGGGGTAGCGATGAATTCATAGATTGGGTCCGGTTGACCGATAATTACTCGGATATGTGAACATGGACGTAGCCGGTTTCGTTTGAAGGAAAGTCTTTGGTGACGGCAGGAGTTGATTTATAAAAAAAATGTTGTTGTTCCATTTCAACCTTCCTTTGTTACATGACATTGTTAATATTTGTAATCCCATTATTTTGAAGTAAAAATATTCCCCAAAACAAATCCTATTTCCGATCAGATTTTACATCATCAAGTGGAGATTATGACAACTTATCTAAAAGTTACATCTGGGATCGCACCCCAATTACGAGTTGACACCACGCGTGGGGTCTGTTATCGCCAACGCATTTGTCACGCCCGCCGTGTCACAGTGTCGCGGCCACGCGCCAGGCGCCGTGACACGCGGCTCTCGACCTAATGAGCAATCGATAACGGAAACACGACAATCACCGCCGTCGTCACGGTGCTCGAGTGCTCGCATTGTCCGTGAATAATTGTTTACTCAATAGCATGCACTTGAGGGCCATTCAATATTTTTTCACCGACACAATAGAAAATGTTTTATTAAGCATTTCCTAGGCGGTAATTTGAATCAAATTAAATAATTTCTGTTCAGTAGCTTGGGAGTTGGGACTGTGAAAGACAAAGTGTGTGTACCTATGGTATTGATAAACCTGATCAATTTTTGTGTTACTCTTTCTTCATATTTCTATTTTCCATTTCGTTATTTACCATGTTTTATATTCAGCAGACAAATGTCGTTTCTATCGGGTACCTATTTGCAGATCAAATCTATTTCCACTACGTGTGCGTCCAAGTTGCAAATACGAGTATAGTAAAATCGATATTTCCCATTACCGCACCGCCGCGCCGGCAGACGTGCGCCGTCCAATTTGTAGAACATAAATAATAAATAAGCTATTACTAGGTATTGTGAGCTTCCACGCGAGGGGTTACTAAGGCAAATGTTTTGTATTCTTCGCAGCCTTTGTTTTTCGAAAAGCAATTGACCAGACTTCTTAGCAAGAGGGGCTCAGATTAGAGGTTTGATCAATTTCTTTGAACATATCAATCATAGGTAAAAAAACTTCACTTATTTCCAACACAATTGATATTCTACCTATTACTTTTCTTCCAACTTTGTATACAATTCAATTTACTAAAAAAGTAATTTAAAATTCCGCCTTCGAACTACCAGACACGGCCTCTTCGTGTCTGGTAGTTCCAGCAATTTGCCTTCGTTCATTATGCAAACAGCTAAGGTATGGAAAAGCCCGTTGGCGTCTTTGTTTCCCGAAACCTACAATAATGGGATCTTGAATTGGCATTTACTAAACCTACATGCTACAGTGTCGATTACCATGAAACGAGAATAAGTAAAAAAATCTGCTAAAATTAACAATCAATCGACCTATTATACTTTAGATTTTGAAATCGTTTTATCACATTGCAACAAGATACCTCTGTTGTCACAGTCACACCACGCCTGTCACTGTGTATTTGCATCATAGATTTGCATAATACAAGAGTTGCGACTTACGCCCGCGGGCGCGGCGGACGCGCGGCGCTCCGAGCGCCGGGAAATCAAATATTCATAAGCCGGGAGTGCGTGAGCCTATCACCCCACTCTCCCCTCGGCTCTGGTTAGCAACAATGTTTTAAGGTTTATATCAAGATACAAACGCAAACAATCTAAACGTCAATAAACAGACTCCACGACGACGGTTCCTAGGCCGGTTCCAGTATCGGTCGGTTCCATGGAACCGGTGCTTCATATAAACTCAAACAAAAATGCGCTGTCGTCTACACGTACAACGGTTCCTGAACCGAACCGTCGCTGGAACCGTCGTCGTGTAGTCCTGGCCTAAGAGTGAGATGTAGTCTCAGCACCGTTTGTGAACACCGGCAGAATACACTGATCAAACACTTTCGCCTCCAGTCGCAGCGGCAGTTTCCCCGCGCATAATTTCCTTACTGGCGTCAAATGCCGCCCAATAACATAAAATAATTAGGGTTAAAAAAACGTTGATGAATAAATATACAACGGTTCTTCGGTAACATTGTCCTTTTCGGGTTAATTATCCTTGCTGTAATTTAGCTCAGCTTTTAATGTTTAACTAATTAACACCAAAGGTCGAAGCACTACTAAATGAGTCAGCGCGGGCCGGTGAGCGGGCCGGCCAATTAGATAACTTGCCTTATCCAGTTACGTTTTAGGGAAAAATTAGCGAAAACACGACGAAAGGCTAGGGATGGGCACGGGTGCGAGGGAGACCGATATCGCGTAAGTGTACCTAACATTCAGTAAATGTAGATACGAATTCTGCTTATTTCACCAAGAAATATAATCATCATCATCAGCCTATTAATGTCTCCACTGTTGGGGCGCAGGCCCCTTGCATGAGTGGGGAACGGGCCATGATTCACCGAGCGGGCCCAATGCTGTGCGGTGGATTTCACACACCTTCGGAAACATTTCATTTCCGCAGACATGCAGGTTTCCTCACGATGTTTTCCTTCACCGTTAAGAAATATAAACTAAAGAAAAATTCAACAGACATGGATCATTTTAACCTCGCGTCCCCCGCAATGGAGCTCTACCTTGACACAATAGTAGATCGACTAAAATGGCAATACTTGAGGCTGTGGTGGAGTATGTTGATTCAAAATACTATTCAAAAATTTAAAAAAATCTGGTCCAAAAATAAAGACCCAAATAATCTGGTCTCATAAAGTTCATTTTAGCTTACTTTGCTCACCACTATAAAAGAAGTTATCGAACGACTTAACGACAGTAACTCGACCAGGAGTCGAACCCACGACCGAGGCAGCCGTAATTGATGCAATTAGGCGAGGGGAGGGCAAACTGTACGTACACCCTTTGAAGATTGTGTTCCGACAATGGTTTGGGTAGGAAACCGCCTTGTTGGCTGGTTTTCACAATTAATTGGGGGTTGGGAGAATTTTAGCGGAATTTCCAAGAGAGGCTGATCGTAAAACTTGCGTCTATGTTTTGTTTTAAAGATAAAGGGCAAATGCCCTTTCCTTTGATTTTCATAGTTTAATGTTGAAATGGAAAATAAAATATATTCAGGAAATACGACTTACGTTCAAACCGCAGACATTTTTTGACCGCTACTATAAATTCATGAGATTTTCTTTCAATAAAATTAATGTTTCGTTTAATCCATATTAAGTAAAGTACCTATTTCCTTGAATAATGTGGTCGTTAAATAGGACTCAATTACTCAAACCCGTAGTGAAGACCTAACGACCTTCTAACAAATTAAACTACCCTCTTCCGATAATTACAAAACTAAACTCTTTAGTTAGCTTATCAAACGGGGTCCCAACCCTTCGATACAATGTAAATAGGAGCAGTAAAGAACTTTATTATGGACCGTTGAAGTAGTTCCCGCCCGTGTAAACCTAGTATATCTATATTAATTTCTCTCAATATAAAATATTACATGCCAACAATGGTAACTTATAGATACTGATGTGCTATTTTAATTGCTAAGTGAGACGGGCAGAGAAGCACTCTTTCAACGAGTCAAAAGGAACATCATCTTCTTGTCTTATCTTATGATAGGGGGCCGGGAATAACCCAGCGGAACTTCGACCCTTGAGGATCTTTTGTGCCTACCCCATTTTACACACTGGTCATCTCAGTGTGTAGGTTTCCTCACGATGTTTTCATTCACCGTTAGAGCAGTCGGTAAATGTACGTATGTCTTCGAAAAATACGAAAAACTCATTGGTACATGGCACAGCACGGTTTCAAATTAAAAATTATAGTGATACATTGCGAAAAAACGCCACATGGAATGTCATTCCACATTTTACACATTCGTAGCAGGAAAAAATCCTTCACAACAGACGCCCAAGGCTCCAAGATGTTGGTATGGTAATAACATTCTTTACTCTTCCTATTTATACTGTGTCTTTAGCTTCGATATCCCCGCGTGCCGTCCCGCCCCGCGCCCCTCTTCCGACGCAAAGTGCGTCGAGGCATGCCGGTGACGTCACAAATTGGATCCTGCCCGTGATCGCGAGTAATTGCAAATTGAAATTGTGATCAGATCACGGCACAGAGCCGCATACCCTGCGGCGCTGTGCCGCTAACGACATCCAAGTGGAGGATTATGAGAACAAACACGATGCACATCATGTATAAATAGGTAATTAAATGAAATGAGAGGTTTTCTGATTGGTTCCAAGAGGCTCGCTAGATGGCAATCTATGAAGGGGTCATTTTTTAATGTCTAAAAGGCTGGTTAGTAGAGCCGTAAAACTGCCAACGTTTAGTGTTGCAATTTGTTTATCAAAGTTCCACGTGAGCCTTTAGATGTGGAAGCGCGATCGCGTTATAGCAAATTATGTTTTATCCCTTTTTATCTGCGCATTTATATCATTTTAGATACAATTTGAACGGGTGAATTGTTATTGACTGACAGTGACAGATCGCGCCTACGTGTGAGAGCCATCTATGAGACCAAAAACGAAATTAAAAAAAAAAAGAAAACCTCCCATTGGATAAGTATATTTCTCTTGGATGAAAGAAAAATTAGTCTCCCTCCCTATCTTCATAATATTTCTGTTTAAAATTAACTATATACGTAGTCAAGAGCTATAGAAATCGCGAAACCGCAGCCCGTAGCAAATTGTGCTACGCCGAACAAGCTACGGCGTAGAGCACGTCTATTACAAATCATCTAAGTATGAGTTTTCAATAAATTCGACGGTGGTCCCACCTTTTTACGGTGCTTTTCCATTCCTCATCGATGCCCACTTAGTAATCCCATAGATACCCATGACCTGCCTCGACGTTAGTTTCAAACAGACCTCGAGAAGCTATACCTGTGTGCGAGTTAATTACAAAAACCCCCACCTGTGTTTTGTGCCTGAACAGAAGCCTTGGGAGCTCCCGAACGGTACCGCTGGACATTCAAGGTGGTATAGCAGAATGTCGATTTTTCCTATTTTTTCCTTCTCAATTTATTTTTAATAAAACCTAGAACATCTTATTCCAAAATGAGTATTTACCGAGGCCAAGTTATTTATAGGAGGTCCATTTATTCCTACCAGGTTGTCCCCACCAGTAGGGATAAGTGAAAAAAAAATACTCTTTTCTACCCGTAGCGATAAGTGCACCTTTTAATTCCACTTTTCACTCCTGTCGCACAAATTTTAAACTGTGAAGATGTAATAGCAAAGTTTACTTTACTGACTTCCGCGCGCCCGTCCCGTGGCTTATCCTCTGTATAACAACACTTCCTTAATATTAACGCTTCATTAAGTCTCCTGTCATCTCTATCTAGAGCTATGGCGTAGATGACTTAATTTTAAGAATCTTTCGTGCAACTGATGGTATGATCGTTGTAAATGTCAGTCTGAACACAGGAACATGTTACGGGGTCTGTTCCCACCTTGTTTGTTCAACGCTGCCCGGTGTTACCGGGCCCCGGGTGACGTCATCGCGCCCCTGTTTGTGCAATGAACGTAAATATTTGTCTCGTTAGCTTCGCGCGAGAGGGACCCGCCGCCGGGTCGCGGTCTAAGGCTCGGACTACACGAGGACGGTTCCAGCGACGGTTCGATTCAGTGGCACAATTCGCCTAAATAACTACGTTTGTAGTTCTATTTCAATTTAATTTTTGTTCCAATTCTATTTAGACACCAAATCGCATTCTGCTGACGCATAACTCTACCACTGCCACCTTTCATTTACTATCGATCGGGCAAAAGTACCTCGGGAGGAACTTCAGTTGAAGCGTTTTGTTACCGTTCAACTGCGATTCAGTATAAACTAAACGTTTTATTAGAATGCACAAATACGTTACTGTTCGATCGATCGTTGACTCGATCGGAACTTAACTGAAAAGGATCGTTAGTGGATAGTAGCATACGAAACACGTCATAAAGATGCAGTTTAGATTCTATTTAGTTACGTTGTTTTTAGTGGAATCGATCTCCAGGGACAGGTATCGGCCGTGTAGTCGACTGCATTCAAACTCATGCGTTGCGCTCAAGCCCCGCCCATTTGGTTCAGGAACCGCGCTGGCCGGTTCCAAGTGGAACCGTTGTACGTGTATTCGACAGCGCATTTTTGTTTGAGTTTATATGAAGCACCGGTTCCATGGAACCGACCGATACTGGAACCGGCCTAGGAACCGTCATCGTGTAGTCCGGGCCTAAGAGTGCTTGTTTTGTACATGTTATTGTATTATTTGCTTATTGTTAGCACATTGTTTGACGTCTGTGACGACTAATTACTACTAGGGTTTCTCTGTGATTTTAGTAGTTAATCATATTAATATCTGGTTTTAATATTCATCTTATCACAATGAAATATCATGTAGTAGGTGGCACGCGTCTACACAGGTTTCGATTTGAATGCTGTAAGTGGAAGACTCAATTTCAATTTTGGTTTTTAAATCCTTAACGTTTAACTACTAATAAACCCTTGGGTAAGATTTACAAAAGCACGAATGATCTAACAGTCATTTTATACATCAAAGGAACTTAATCTTAATTTAAGACTTGATTCAAGTCGTAATTCTAACTCTGAATTTCGAATGTCTGTATCGTGACATCGTCGGTTAAACCTTTCCATTATCCCAAATTGTGATGCTTTTTCGGTCGTCTACGACAAACCTTCAGTGGAAATAAATCGGCATGGCTAATTTCCAATTTAGTTTGGCACTGAGATTTTTTGGATAAGAAGTTGACACTTAACCCGTGTTTAGGGAACAATAAGGTAAGAACCACGGGGACTAGAGCGGCCGAAACCTGTAAGATGCCTATAGCGCGAGACCAGGCTCACCCTTGGCCATTTTTAGTACTATTTTCCTATTTTAGTGACCGATGACCTATTTTATTGGACCCGCCCCTGGCTCGCGCTAGGAACGTTAATCTCAGTAAGATTTCCTTCTGATAATTACCTATTTGATATTACTAGAGGCTCCTCTTTACGTACTACCATGATGGGCGATCGTGTGGACACGCACGTGCACGATCAAACGCACGCAACACACCCATGATGGCCGATCGAATAGAGGAGACATAACGTGGAAGTAGAGGTGGAGTGACTGACCTGAGTCCCTGAGCTGCAACGAGCCGACCTTGTCGCACAGGAACCCGCGGATGGAGCTGGCGACGCGCGCGGGCGAGCCGCCGCCGGCCGCCCCGGTCAGCGCGCCGCGCAGCCGCCCCAGCCGCGCCCGCAGCGCGCCCTCGCCCTCCACGGTGCGCCGCGCGTGCCCCGCGTGCCCCAGCCGCCCCGGGCCAGCTCGCCCCGACCGCACTAAACACTTTTAACTTAAATTCCGGCCAATTCTCTTCTCTTCGCGTTTATTTTCGGCAAGGGACGTATTCGTTTTTTGAGTTTGAATTTTTAATTTAATCTTAGGTACTTATTATTAAGTAGTTCATGTTACGTTACGATAACTATAACTAAGTCAGTGCTTGTTTGATATGTATAGGTTCCTTCAGTGAGCCGCCATGGTGCGCCGCGGTTGGTCGTCTGTAACAATAACAGAAATAACAACGTTAAATATGCTCGGATGAAAGAAAAATAGTATCCCTTGCCTAGGGGAGAGCGTTCGTTCTTTCAAGTAAATATGTATGTACATTTTGTACGTCTTTAAATAAAGAGCCAGAGACACAATAAGCTTTTAGGGCTCATGGACTCTTCCTCCCATCAACCTATAATACAAAAATAATTCAATTCAATTTCAATTCAATATATTTATTTCAAACAAAGACCATACAAAGAAAGTTAGTATATATTATTACATAATGCTATGTTAGTAAAAAGGTATGACTAAGTAACGGACAAAGCCAAGGTTATGGTCCTGACCCCAAAGCACTGGACGACTACTTATAATCACTAATAAATATAACTAACAAACTACAAGAACTATAAAACATCACGATAACAGGACAACTTGAGATTATAAAACGTTCCCAGCACTAACTAAATCTACAAACTGACTCAAAGAACTCGACACAAAATTTTCTCCGAATTATTCCTCTCCCTGCCAACCAAGTCATTTAAAAAACCTCTAAAGTTCTGTCTCCACTCCACATAACACACAACCTCCACATTTCCCTGGCGAGCCGGATGTGTATCCTCGGAGCAGCTCTCAGCCACTTCCGGTAGCCATGTTGCGCCGGAGCCGGCCGCCTCAAGACTTCCGCCTCTTTGAATGTTCATTGTTACTCTTACGTTTTTGAAAACATAATTTCTTGTCGGATTCATATAATAACGGGGACAGTGGACGTGATAGTGATGTATGTTTGTAGCAATATAGAGAGCCTAACAAAAACAGTGTCACATCAGAAAAATATATCATGAAATGAAATTAAATGAAATGAAATAAGTTTTTTGTCCGATTTTTGGTTATAAATTAGGTGATACGCATGACATTTTAGGGTCGTGCAAAAATCTGCTATTTCTAGAGTACAAATATTTAAACAATCCTTAACAATTAATATTTGTTATCTATTACGGCCTTTTGAGATATTATTTAAGAGGGGGTATAATATAATAAAATAATGTAATACTAAAATAATTTGTAATTTCTGAAAAATTATAAATTTTTGGAACTTCATTTTATATTTCTTGTAAAAAAAGCCCTATAATATGAAACCCCACTTGTCCCACTTTCAGATTTCGACCCCTCATTATGGACCCCATTTTCAAAAAAATAAATTATATAAATTTCCTTTTACTTAGAATAAATGAGGGCAAGCAAGTTCTTCAACTGTGCCAATTTTCAAATCGATAGCTTCAGTAGTTCCTGAGAAAAACGGCTGTGACATGCAGACGGACGGACACCGAAGTCTCACCATAATGGTTCCTTTTTTACGATTTTGGGACGGAACTCTAAAAACCAGCGAACGAAAAGAGAGAAGGTCTCAGTCAGTGACA
Organism: Hofmannophila pseudospretella; assembly: GCA_947369225.1. Taxonomy (NCBI): domain Eukaryota; kingdom Metazoa; phylum Arthropoda; class Insecta; order Lepidoptera; family Oecophoridae; genus Hofmannophila; species Hofmannophila pseudospretella. The sequence continues at coordinate 286,126 of OX376321.1, read as the reverse complement.
ATATTGACGAAGCCCTAACTTTATATCGTGATTCGTTGAAATAGACATTGACTTTCAACTTTCAATGTCAAATTCTAACCTCAGTTGAACAATTCACCTTCTTTGTCCGAGGTTCACACCTGACAATCAGTAACCTAACATAATTATCTAGCTTTCAGCCACGGCGCTGCAATGTCGCAAAAACCATGTTAAATCAAATCAAGGAATGAATATAATACATTACTGCAGTATTTCAGTGTTATTTTAGTATCCCTTCTTTCTCAGGCCACGGCTTTTTCTGCATCTCTCCGCATTCATGTCAGACCATCGATTATTGAGTACTGATGTCACAGACAAACATACATACGCGTCAAACTTATAAGACCCCTTCCAATTGGTCGGGGATAAAACTGATTTGATTCCATAGACAGAAAAAACACAATGAAACACTACAAAGATCCATAGTGTCAAACATTCCGTAGCTACTGTCTACGCGCGTGCTACGATAGGCCTACGCCTGGCGTAGCACCGCCGCCGGCAATCATTGCAATACTTTACGGGAATGGGAAAAATGACGACGTTAAAGATTCACCTCGAACTACAAGAAACGTGTATTGATGGCTTGCAGGGTGGCTCGGCATTGGGAACTGAATAAGGTTTCTTACACGACTACTATACGATATGAGGGTATACCGACGCGCAGTGCCGCAGTGCCCTTAAGGCCGACTGGACCCGGGTCTAGGGCGGCCGATCGTGAATACCCCGACGTGAACAAGACACGACACTATGGCAAAGTATACTACACTGACAAAACAAACATGAGAATTCAATTAAATTGATTAATGGGATTATTTGAATTGAGTAAATAACAACAAACAATTAACTTAATATTCAATAGGAAAAAAATATACTTGTCAGATCAGAGGGTAAGGGCATAGATGGCCCGCTATCATTCTCCGGGTTGTCCTCACTCTGTGGTTCTATTTTTGCTTTTTAAAAAACCAATGAAAAATAATTTAATAACTGTATTGACTCAATCAAGTTATTTTAGAGTTATTTAACAGCAAATTAGTTACTCGACACTAACTAACCACGGGTCAACCGTCTCAATAGCAACCACTAGTCTCCGGTTAGACATTCAACAGTAACCGGCCATACGAGAGTCCCCTGATAGCAACCAGTTACGGTTAATTATTCGGAAATGCTATATTCTCTAATAAAATATCAAGTCCGACTGCCTCGTCGACGAGTCGCAAGTGAATGATGTCACCTCGGGTCGGGCGCCCGCTTTTATAGACCAGGTAGTGGGGGGCGGCATGACGTGGTATCGGCTGTTTCTGCATGTTTGCTTCGTCGCAAGCGCAGGTGGGCATTGCACGTGCACTATGACGTCACTTGTTGTTTGCGCTGACATACTTAATATCAGTGGCGTATTAGTATTGTCATAAAAAATATAACTCATGTCGGAGAGTGAGGCGCTAGTGTTCCTCAAAAATGGTAAAATGCAGCGCTGCTATGCGTGAAACGAAAACGCAAGTCAGTCTAGTGGCGGCGGGCGAGTGGCGGCCTGTGGTTTTGAGGTTATAATATGAGGAAAACAGTCAGCTCCATCCCGGCTGGTGGTGATGGTAATCATGGCGGTTTCCCGGTGCTGATGATCATTTTCTGGTAAGTTTGTGATGTTAAATGCAGGTTGGTATGTTTTCATCCCTTTTCTGACGACGCATTCAGTTTACCATCGCAGGGTGTAGGTGGACCTCCACGAATGTGTGTGGTGTCTTCCCCGTGCTCAGGATTGAGAGGTACTCGTCCAGGCTTTCCTGATAAAGTTAGCTGTTATCCGTAACCCGGGTTAAACGTCCACGTATTTCAATGGCCCTCCTTACAACTGTACGATCTATTCACGCTATTTCTGGTATTGACGCGCCGTCTCGTCTGCGACTTCGACACTCATATTAATAAATGACGGAGCTGCGAAGAGGGTGTCTGTTACTACTGTACTGGTGGCTGTTAATAAAGCACCGTTTATTAAACTAAAAATTTAAGAAAAACCACAACAATTGTGGAGATCCCCTTACTTTTTTTTCTGGTCGTCTTCAAGTCCTCAAAGTGGGAAATATGTGAAGAGCCCCATGGTCCCAAACATTTGAGCTCAAACTCAAACCACCTAACTGTTACCGTTCCAAAGATCCCATCTGACATCAAACATACTCTAAGATCTTAGCAAACCCCTTCAATTTTTATCAGACATCGCTCAGAACACTCACCTAAATCAAAGGTTGGCTGGAAGAGATCCCTATGGGATAAGCCCGCCGTTGTACATATTTTAATGTTTTATTTTCTGTTTTTTTATATTAGTACAATAAATGGACTACAAACAAACGGACAAACACTCTCTGGTAAAATTCACTGTTAAATTAAAAAACCACGTCCAAATCAGGTCATCGATCGTTGAGTTGTAATGCCAAATAAAAACAGACATCCGCGACAAACTTATAACACTCCTTCTTCTGGTTGGGGGCTGGGGGTTATACTACTACTAGGGGTTATATAAGAACTACTATATGTTGTAAGAGGTGTAAGACGTCGGTGGCGTAGTAGCTAGGACATCCATTCGGAAGGTCTGGACTTCGAAATCATGCAATGCCATGTACGAGTTCCAATGAGTTTTCGGTATTTTCGAGACTTACGGTTATTTGCCGACTTCTTTGACGGTGAAGGTGAACATCATGAGGAAACCCGCACACTGAGATTACCAGTGTGTAAAATGGGGAAGGCAATGGCAAACCACCCCATTAAATCTGCCAAGGAAGTCGTTCTATGTGGTGGTTTCTATACAATGATCACGACCCTCGGCAATGAGGAATACGAGTAAAACTTGGATGTAACAAAAATAGTTTTCCTAGGGGCGGGCGTTCGTTCCTTCGGGGACTAAGAAGAGTAGGTTGTACAAATTCGTAAGTAACTAATTAAAATTTTACTCTATGTTTTCAGGAATTTCCACAAATAATTGTTATCCAGTAAACACCACTGAGTCGCCTGCAAGTGAGCAATGTAGGCATTTTCCCTACGACACTGGGTTTCCTAGTGTAGGAAATACAGCTCATACATTTACAATAATTTTTTTAACTTTACATTTACTGGACTGATTTTGGCACAAATAAACTAATTTAATATTATTAATTTTGTTATACTGTGTTTATCTAATGAATACCCTACTGAATAGGTACATATGAAACTTAATTGTTATTATTTTGTCTTGTAAGCTGCATAAGATACCATAAGAAGCTTAAATAAAAGATGTTTTTAACAAAAGACGAGTTTGAACCTTTTTTATCCCAGTTTTTTTGTATTTAAAACTTTTTGGATCAACTATTAAAACCAGAGATTTGCAATCCCACTATGAACATTATTCCTGGAACCATCACTATTTCTCCATTTCCACTTCAACGACCTTCACTGAAAAATCACTACTGAAAACTATCTCCGTCTCGCTCACACGTATCCATCGCGTATCTCCGTCTCACTCGCACACCACTCCGACACCCTCCACATAACATTACGTAATCCGAGTTACATAACTTTAATTACACCAATTTCGTATTAAAACTGCATTAATTTTAACCTTTTTGTTGTACATTTTGACACTTTTGGTACAAATTTTCTATTAGGTATAAACTAAAATAACGCTAAAAACACAAGTAACTTAAAAATACACAAAAATACCACACTACAGGAAAATTAACTAAATTGGAACAACGTTTCCGCGTTCGAAATTCAAATATTAAAGATGGCCGCCGATTTAATAAAGAACAAATATTGACCTTAGTTTGTGTAGCGGCGGGCTTGGCACACCTGGGATCACCTCGCCCAGACTGGCTCTCTGCGCCAGTGAGCCTGAAAAGGCTCTATTGCCATGCGTAGCTTTCCGCCCCTCCATTGGCCGGGAGCGATTCGTGACGTCATAAGGCCCCGGCCAATGGCGTGCGTCTGAAATCCTCACGTAGGTATGGGACACGGAATGATCTATCGCTAAAAATAGGTTCTATAGACCCATTCCCGCCGCAGAGAGGTCGATATCGGCGTTCTCGGCCGCCGTAGGTACGTAATGATCGGTTGAGACATTTTATTAGGGAAATTATGTAAATTGTGTGACATTGTCCCACAAATTGGTGGACATAAATAATTGATATTGTAAAAAAACAGTCATGTCCTTGGAACTCAGTTCTATTGACGTGTTCCAATTATTCATATTGTCATTATTTTTAATCACACAATGGAACACATGTATAATTTAATTGTATTAAATAGAAGAATTGGATTTGAATTTATAAGAAGATATTTATGGAATATTAATCACTTATTTTGTTCGCCAGATACCATACTGATATTAAATGTAGCTAAATTATATACATGCTGTGTATATGTATACTAAGGCAATTTACTTTTGCTCTGTGTTAAAGCAATCGATAAACAGTAGTAATAAAATTAAATTATTGTCTTAAGAACTCTAAACATAAAAATAAACCTGCATTACATTCCTGTAAAGTCGCAGAAGAAATACCTTTGACGGAAAATCTCTGATATAATCTGGTAATCAAAAAATAAGGTGAATTTTTCATTTAAACTTAGCGGGTACTATGAAATCATGACATCATCATTATTTTTTTGTGGGTTGGTAGTACTGTCTTTGACATCTATACAGAGTTTCATGTCAATATATTCCATTGCTTCAGAGCTACACGTGTTTTTGTAAACATGCAAAAGTGAGTGTTTCGATTTTTACTATGTCTGATTTTGTTGTTCTTCATATCGTTCCACAACCACCGTATTTAGCACCGTGCGACTTCTGGCTGTTCAACAAACTCAAAACACGGCTCCGGGGTCACCGTTTCGACTCCACTGAGAAGATAAAAGCCGAATCGAAGAAAGTATTAAAAGCCATCCCGGAAAAAAACTTCTCTGACTGTTACGAGAAGGACTAGGAGTACTTTGAAGGCGATGAAATTGATTTGGAAGAATAATAAATAAAGATTTTTTGATCACCTCATGTACGAGTATGTTAGATAAACATCATCGGATACCACGGAGCAAAAATAACGTAACGAATGGATCACATTACTCAATAACATGGAAACTTTCAGGCGAGTAGAACCGAGGTGAACGTGTCGTGTCTTTTTATTTCTTTTGCTCATAATTATAGTACCTTATAGTGTCTTGTCCAAGTAAGTAAATTGATAGATAACTAGGAATTTCCTTATTTTTTCATTTCATAAATAATTGGTATTGTAAACAGACATGTCACGGCGCGGTTATACTGAAGTGTTCCGATTAATACTCACGTTGACATTAGTTTTAATCATACAATAGAACACGTAATGAATAGAGTTTCGTTGTATTAAATAAATTAAAAAGGGTGAAAAATTATTGTATTTATTGTCGTCGGTAACAGTTTTCTAAATCGAACTTCAGGTTTTTGCACAAAACAAGGTCAAATGCGGGTTTAGTAGTACATAAAAAATAAAAATAAAAACTCTAAAGTCTGATATCGCGCACGATGACGACATCCTTTGGCGAAAAAGCTTCTGACCCCGGGCCCCGTGAGGTTTTATCGTGAGAAGATATTTATCTTAAGAAGATATTTATCGAATTATTAATCACTTATTTTTGTGTGTTTAGAGTCATTTTTCGTAATTTTCCTGTAATTTTCTGTGTACTAGTAATGAATGAGAACATGAAGAGATTACAGGCGGCGTGGGCGGCACTTTCAAAGAGCGAGACCATTTAAGCGAATGGACTTTATTCTTGATTTATCAACATTTGACGATCAGCCATAGTCATCGTTTGAAAACAGGCGGCGCGGGCGCGCGGCGGCACGTTCAAAAAGCGAGACGATTTAAGCGAATGAATCTTACCTACGATAGGCTTAATTAAAGATTAACATGTAAGTGAAGGCTCGCATTTTTTCTCAATTTTTTTTATAGAATTGATAATCCCTCAGCTAGTCAGCAGAATAAAATGCCGCATCAACAAGACACGCCCGCCGATAAATGGTGGAACCCTATTTTCTCTATCTGCCATACACTTCCTTTACGACGGTGGACTGCCCGAGGGCGAGGGTCGGCCGGCCGCGTGGGGTCGTTCCCAGTTGCTCTGCTGTTTGTTCTATAAGTAGAAACAAAAAAATGCGATGTTCAGTAGAACAGTCATGATGATTTTTATCAATTCCGGTTTTTTTTACTGCGCAGTAGAACTAATTGAACAAATAGTGAGCAAACAGCTGGGAACGACCTGGGCGGCCGCGTACTGGGACAGCTACGTCATGGATAACGTACAGTAATAGAACTCCAGTAAACTAGGTCTTGAAGAACGAAGGAGAACTTGGGACGATTTTCTGAAATTACATAATGTAGGTCCCAATTTCAATATAGTTCAGATAATTTATTCAATAACGATATAAAAGTTTAAATAGCCCAAAAAATCAGTAATCGATTAAAGATAGTAATCTAAACTCCAATAAGGATACTTCCTTATAGCGATGTTTAAAAACCCCGAGTGACTTGAACACCACTGTAGCGAAAATGGATAACGCGCCGGCTACGGTTAAGCCATGGTTTTAGGTTCCCACCGACAATGGTGTTTTCTTGGTGTCTCGTAGAACATCCGAAGCGTGTCGCAGGAAACAGAAACTCTAACCGCAAACTGAAACAATATTAAATGTACTATTACGAGTAACATCCTTAAACTGTTAGGGCACAAGCACGAGAGAGTACGATTATTAAAATCGCTATTATAAAATCCTGTAGTGCTGATTAAAATATAAAAATCTTAAACAAAAAATCTGATCAATAATCTTTCTTTCTTTCTTATTCTTTCTGATTTGTGATCTGCAGATCACGGGTTCAGAAAAAAAATCTTTAGACATGCAGGTTCACCAATGTCTCCGAAAAAATCCGAAAAACTGATTACTACGTGATGCTCCACGGTTTCAAACCCGGACCTGAACATGGGAGACCAGCGTCCAAACCACTTCGCCACCTACACTCTAGAAAAAAACTTTAACGATGTTTACCCTAAACACGGGACTCAGCTTCTGTTAGCTTATTCATACCCTTGTTGTATAAAACTTTGCTCTCACAATAACACTAAAAGTATTAGGAGGTGCTTTTTTCTTATCACATTAATTCTTGCCCTGTCCACGTAGGGTTGTCACTTTTATTTCTATTTGTCCCTTGGATGAAAGAAAAAATAGTCTCTCTAGGGGCGGGCGTTCCTCATGATTTCTCTTGAGAACTTTGACATTTCCATTACGATAGTTTCAAATTCGATCGCAAACTCAATGAAGGAACTGTTGAGTTAAATTAAACCCATAAATGTAATGGATGCCATGGACGGGACGATACAGACCACCAAACTTAGACGTGCATTACTAGAATGACAGAACTGAAAGGAATTTTGAGGATTACAGATTACATAGATCTGGCAAAGAAGTTTTATGAAAAACATACGAGTACTTTTAATGGTACTTAAAAGATTACCATAAAAGTTTCTATAGGTAAAATAACGTATTTTTTTCTCTGTCTTTTAGAGGCTTCAGTAAAGTTTGGTACTCGACAAGGTGACCGTGTCAGCCTCGTTAGGGTCACTAAGGGGAGGAATGGGAAGCTCAAGCCCTTACCAAAGATCAGTAATATTTAATGGTATCTGTCGAGGGCTGACTCAAAATAACATTGAGCCTCCCATTTTGGAACCTATTGAAGCCAAGTCTTTCTCTCTCAATTTATGTAGATTAAAGTGTTTTTATCTATCTATCTATGTATAAGGTTATGAGGTATTCTATTGTGTTACGGTAGTTTGAGACCCCTTCCCACCACATGTTAAAAAATATTTAATAACCACAAGTATACCTACTCGTGTCGTCTCTTCAGACCCTGAAAAGTACCTCAACAATGACATCAATTTGTCTTACTTTCTGTTTGAAACTACTTACCAATTCCATGTTGTTTCCAGCTGGCAACCCTCCAGCGCTGGTACTAACGAAGACTGGCACGTGCGGTCATAACGGCCACCAGGCCGCCGCCGCCGCTCGACCGTCCTCACAAAAAGTTACGGGGGCAGGGTGATGTGACGGCTCTTCAATAACTTATTAGGAGACACTTTATTACTACATCAATATGATTATTTTGACCAGTTATCTTATGATAGGAGGCGGGAATAACCCCAGCGGCACTTCGACCCTTGAGGATCTTTTGTGCCTACCCCGTTTTACACACTGGTCATCTCAGTGTGCAGGTTTCCTTCACCGTTAGAGCAGTCGGTAAATGTACGTAAGTCTTCCATAAATACGAAAAACTCATTGGTACATGGCACTGCACGTTTCGAACCCAGACGTCCCGCATGGTTAATGAGTCCGGTTCCTAGCCACTGTAGCACCGACGCTCTATTTTGATCAGTTAGGTCCTGTAGGACCTGCAGCTCTATTCACTAGTGATGTAAAGGGTGACTCGTTCTTATATTACGCTTGTTTATCATCGTTGGTTTTAAATGAAAAGAAAAATTTAACTAGGTATATTTATTTTCATATCATTTTATCCGCAAAATAAAAAAAGAAAACTCCCAAAAAGAATAACTCTTCATTCGGCTATAAACGAGGGTTGTCCCACGGTGGAAATACGAGTAATCACGTCGCGGATCCAGCTCCCAGAATTAGACTTGCAAATACGCCGATGAGAGCAAATCGAGCGGCAACTGCAAACCCGCCCCGCTGCAAACTCGCCCCACCTGCCGACTCGCCCCAACTTTTGCATCTCGTAGCTACAGAGTGCGAGAGGATTTAACTTTGTAAGAATTTCATCCAAAGTTTGTAGCAAGCTCAATTATCTCAGTTCTTACCGGAACACTCGTGGCTACCGTGTTCGTGGTTAGTTTTTTAAGCAATTCAAATACAAAGTCATTTAATCTTCGTTTAAGTAAAGATATTCTAAGTTTAAGCTATACAAAGAAGAAAGTTGTAATATCTCGAGTAGTTACGACGAGGTTGTAGTTGTGTCGCAACCCGATTGTATAATCCGCCGTTTTACATCACGGCTAGCCGTTTTACAAAACGGCGCCGTAATGTATTACGGCTTAACGACGTTTAGCCGGGTCGACAATGCGTTACGTTCTACATTATGGCTGCCCAAGTTTAGCCGGAATGAAAAATGGCTATATATAATTCGCTAATGATTTCCAGTGATTCGCGGTATTTCCCGGTGATACCTGGTGTTTCCTAGTGAAGTTATGATAGCAGAGGCACCTGCGGTAAAAAATGGAACTAAAATTTGCAATCCGCCGTCTCATTTCACGCCGTTATGCAAAAAGGCTAACGTTGACCCGCCGCATTGTAGAACGCAAAACGTTTATACAATAGGGCGTGATGAGTTTCAGACCTTATGTAAAACGGCTGAACTTCGTTTAGCTGTAATACAAAACGGTGCCGTTTTGCAAAATGTCTAACCATTATGTAAAACGGCGGATTATACAATCGGGCTGCGACAGTTGCATGACTTAATTTGTGCCTGTAATTTGAGCATGAATTACGTACATAAAGAGTATATAATACACATACAATTATACACATACAATACAATAATACACATAATACACGTACATAATACATAATTGAGTACATAAAGATATCAAAGCCCGAAAAGGAATTGTCCGATCTATAAAAAAATATGTCTTAAATAATTCCCAGTTTTTATTTGGACTACAGGATTTAGGAGATTCTCATACTTCGATTTCCCCAAGAGCAACCCTAGACCTACCTCTTTTGTCTCAAATGCTGGGGAGTCTGTCGTCTATGTATAATAATACCTATATGTACTAATTCTATGTAAACCTAGGCATAGGCATTTACTGGACCCGCATGCTCCATCGTCGACCTCATCGTCGCTTACCATCAGGCGAGATCGAGGTCAAATGCGGGTTTAGTTATACATAAAAAAAAAAAAAAAAAAAAAAAAAACCTCTTGACTTACTAGTGCGACCTGTCCTCGAAATAAATAGAGTTAGCAACTTGACAAATCATGCCTGGCTCCAGATTTGTCAGGCGACATCTCTGCGCAGCCTCCCGTGTCTGGTGTCAGCAGTGTCAGCGATGCCAGTGGTGTCAGATTGAGGAGCAGCTTGCTGCGGACCTGGTGCGGCGCCATATTTATAGAAATATGAAATATGGCGGTCGATGCCGCCGCGCGTGCGCGTTGCGGACTTTCCGGCGGAAGTCCGCTGCATCCGGTTCTGGATTTTTTTTTAAATATCCGAGTCATCTTTCACTCGGATGACTCGAACTCGGTAAAAATCATAGTACAAAGTGGTATCCACGTTTTACTGATTTGTACGAAAAGTCGTTTAAAAAAATTACAATTTCAATGTCTCAACTTGCCTCGCCTAAAGGGAGGCGAGAGATGTTTTTAAATTCCCACTGAATAGAGTACTCTACGAGGAACCTGAAGGTATCAAAGGTTGCTTTTTCTAGAATAAAGACAAAACCGGGGTAAAAGCTAAGTTCCACAATCTGTGTATAATTTCCTTCTTAGTCAAACTTTTGTCCAATCACAGTTACGATCAATCTTCCTCAGGGATCCATATTGGGTCCACATTTCGTCCTTGGCCTTTTTATATATTTTTGTGTCAACTTTATATCTGGTTTTTTTATTGTATTTTATTTAATAAACCGGAAACAGTATATTATTCAAGTCTAATCATGAAGTATCCAATTCATGATCTTTTTCACAATTTATTTTCAGTGAATTACCACAACATTGCAAGTCCAAATGTATAGAAATTAGTGAAAAAAATCTTTCCGAAAAAACTGCCGGGCGGCAATTACGCGGCTCGCTAGAAACTCTAATGAACGACCACAATCTCTCTTGTAATCCTTTTGCCGCCCTCAGCTCACCCCCATTTATCTCAAAATATACTTATCTGACTGTGAACTCTACTACCGCTGGTCACAGAGCGGAAAAGACTAAATTTTCTGAGTTACGATGTTTTACTAAACCACGCAGCTTTAAAAACTAAAATCAGTCATAGGAAGCTCTCTCTAGTACTGTTTTTACCCGACTACCCTCTAGTTTTTTTGTGCTTTACCAAATTATGGGGAACGTTGTGTTGTTTACTCTATCAATATAAATACGCCTGTATAAGATATCATTGCAAGTATGGCTATTGAGTCATATTCAATGATCATGTCGTTCCGGGACCGATTATCGTCGATGTTGTTGTTGTTGTTGTTCAACAATTCTACCATTGGCAAACTATTGAGTAGAAACAACTTCGAGAAAAAAGCCGCCAGAAGAATCCAGCTGGGCTGGGCAGCATTTCGGAAGCTACGTCACATCTTCTCGTCGCCCATACCTCCAAGTGTGAAAACAAAAGTCTTGAATCAATGCGTTCTACCAGTGATGACCTACGGAGCCGAAACCTGGACACGGTGCACTGGTACACAAAAATGTCGCTCAGCGTGCTATGGAAGATAAGATAAGATTTATTGTGTAAAAGTTTATGTAAGAATTACAAATATTGCAGATATAGTTGCATAAACATGTCACACTAAACTTTACCTTTACAGGCATATACACCGAACTCACAAGTTAATAATGTTTATACAGATTTTGAGAAGAAAACAGAAAAAAAAGAGTGTCATTAAAATTTGTACATTGTCGATTATATTAAATTTACAAAATGTCCACTAATGAATGCTGTGAGAATAATATTAATACTCGTCGTCGATGGTCTAGTGGCTAGGACGCCGGACTCCCGTGCGGGAGATCCGGGTTCGAAACCATGCAGTGCCATGTACCAATTAGTTTTTCCGACTTTTTCGAAGACTTACGTACATTTACCGACTGCTCTAACGGTGAAGTAAAACATCGTGAGGAAACCAGCATGTCTTAAGGAAATTAAAAGTTTTCGAAGGCGTGTGAAATCCACCAATCAGCACTGGGCCCGCTCGGTGGATCATGGCACGTACCCCCTTGTACAAGAGGAGGCCTGTGCCCAAACAGTGGGGACATAATAGGCTGATGATGATGATGAATATTAATACAATCATTTAATAATAAAAAATAAAAAAAACTGTTCTCTCTGGATCCGATCCGGCATAGAACAAAAGTTATCGACATAGCTCATAAGATTAGCGAGCTGAAGTGGCAGTGGGCCGGTCACGTCTGTCGCAGAACCGACAACCGAGGGAGACGAGTTCTGACGATCTGCGCAAGGTGGCTTGCAGCGACTGGATGAGAAGAGCCGGAGATCGGTCTCAATGGCGCGCCCTGGGAGAGGCCTTGGTCCAGCAATGGGCTGAGTGGGCTAGAGTGGGCTGCTGATAATGATGGCAATAGCCATCGTAGCGTACCATTTCACGAAATTTTACATCTAGTATTCCCTGTGTTGTGGCTGCAAAATAGTCTCTTGCCGATCAAGTTATTAAATATGTACGTATGTTTTAAATATGTATGTTTACGGAGATAGCTACTCGTATAAATCTCGCAGCTAACTGACCGCCACACGCCGCGGCGGCGACACAGTAATCCGAATAAATCCTTCCGCTATCGCCCACCCAACTTAACTATTGTCTTACACACCGCGGGGGTTGTGTCTCACCACATACGAGTAACTATACATCGCCATAGATCTCCCATAGACTTCTATCTTGTATCTTGTCACTAGTGATTAAAAAGGGTGACTCGCCGCTATCATGCTTTTTATCGTCCCCGATCATTCACTTAATACTTGCGGTTGTTGGTACTTGGTGAAACTTGTAGTACTAATCAGGTTAGAAATTATTTACTGAATTAATTAATGTAAATTATAATTTTAATGCACGGGCATTCAATTTACTATTACTAGGTTATCACTAGAGTAAATACTACTCGTAAACCCTCGCTCCAGGTCGTACCTGGTGCACAGGTTGGCCGTAGCGATACAGCGCGGTAACGCCGCGAGCGGTATGGGCACCTTTGCACCGGGGACGACAAGGGGCGGGCTATTTGAATGACTGATATTTATTTCATTATTGGAAGATTATTATTATTATGTTAAGTTGACATTATTTGTAATTTAATAAAATACTTCTCGTAATTAATTACTATTAATTTGGATTTCAATTTTCAAATCTCCTTCGTCAAGGAATGGAACAGCCTGCCGGCGTCTGTATTTCCCGAAACCTACAACCTTGGGATCTTCAAGGCCAGAGTGAATAGGCATTTACTGGACCCGCATGCTCCATCGTCGACCTCATCGTCGCTTACCATCAGGCGAGATCGAGGTCAAATGCGGGTTTAGTTATACATAAAAAAAAAGTCAACATTACGACTTGCAGTGTGGATACACTGCCAAATTGTTCTAATGCAGTTTCGTTTTAGCATATGATGTGTGTTATTTATTTATTGTATTTTCGATTATATATTAAGTATTATATTTCTGTATATATTATAGTATTTACGTTATATTATTACTACAGCATTGCAGCTTGCAAGGGTTTGCATTTTTTTATTATTTTTATGCACAAATAGAAAATATAATATAACACTAAAATAATACTAAAGCTAAAAGCTTTTTATTATTGTTATTTATTTATTTGAGGGTAGTATCTATTTCATACGCCTTTTGAACCCGTATATTATGTATCTTATCATTTTTCCATCACCTGAAGGTTGTCTGGAAGACAAGGCCGCCTTCTGAACATTATATTGTACCTCTCTTTATGTTGTATGTTTTGTTTTGTCCCGGGTGTGCAGTAAAGTATATTTGTATTGTGTTGTATTGTGACCAAAATTATGCGGAGAAAGCCTGCTTCTGAAAATGACCGTTTCATTTTCAAAAACCGGCCAAGAAACCGTCGGGTACGTACGAGTACAAGATTGATTTCTGAAAAATATATTTTTCGATCGATTTCATACATTTCGTTCCAAATTAGGAAACTAAACTTTAGACCGGCAGATATCACATTTGATTTGTCATCTATATTGATGGCGGGAGAAAACATTTCATGAGAATATACCATCTGGTGGGGAGCGGACAGAGACGGACTTAGTTGGAGTTCAGGTCAAACTGAAAAGGAAGGAGTTGCTTTTGAATTGTAGGTCCTTAATTTATAAGAAATCCTTTCATTTGGAATTGAAAGCACCGTTTTAGTTACCGCCTTTACAAGATCCTTTTCATTCCTGACAAAAAAGGAAATGAAATAAAATAATTTAGCATTGGTTTCCTTTTTGGGACCTATTCATACATACATACCTGATCGCATGAAGGAATGAACGGGCCCGGCCTAATTTTTTCTTCAACCAAGCCCGATCTGATTCCGTTTTGTTCTCCTAAAATTTCAGGGGGTCCAAACATCCAGTTTGGAGCCGACCCCTTATCGATAAGGTACCAGTAATGGGCCGGACGTGGTAACAATAACAAGCAGGACCGTGGGGGGTGCGCACCGGGACTGACACGCGGAGGGAGGGGTGAGGGGGGGTCAGGGACCTGCCCTTTACTACAATATTATGTATGAAGTTAGTTTTACCCCGGTAATCGAGTTTGTTCTTGATGCACTTGGCGTCAAGTTTAATTTAACATGTCTCAAAAAAAAATTAAAGCACGCTTGCGCGAAAATTTGAAGGGTTAACTCGCGAATTGTCTATGCTTTCCATACAAAAATGACATCGGGTTAGTGCTAACCCGAGAGTTAACGGTTCGTGGACGACGACCTAATTCTTATTTCAGTTATTATACGTATATTAACGCACGTGATACACACGATACTTCATGTAACACCTGTGAGAGAAAATTAAATTCCGTATCACATTCCTCAAAATTGACGTGTTGACAGGCAAGTACACAGGTTTTACTGGTGGTAGACCCTGATGTGCAGGATCACCTGGATTGGTACCACCCTCAAGCCGAAATGCTTGCATTTCTGTGTTTCGGTTTGAATGGTTAAGAGAGCACATGAGGCACTCTATCCTAAATGTTAGCAGCGCATCGAAAACCCTCTAATAATAATACAGTGAGGTGAGATGTCTACGGACGACGGTGACCACTTACCATCAGGATGCCCGTTTGCTCGTCTGCTCTTTAAAAATAAAAGGCCTATTTGTAGAGCGTGTTAAAGATATTAAAATTGTAGGATTGGTACCTAATTCCTGGCTTTTAATAAAGTAAAGGTAAACCTTAATATTAAGGCCCCCCGCGGCGGAGGTTAATATAATATAATCAAGACCAATTCCTCTATGATCATAATGAAACGGGACAGTCATGGTAATGAATACCATAATGTTGACAAGAAACCCTGTCGTCCTCTGTAAATGTTCGTATAACTGTATTGCATATTGGTGAAGGATTAATGTTCTTTGATGATACAGGATAACGGGGATTTACAGACTTGGATGAAAGAAAAAATATTACAATGTATATACTATATAAGTATTACATTTTGATTTTGAATTTTTGACAGTCCAGGGATCCGACTCTTTTTATTAGAATAGTTTTTAACACAAATCTACTGCGCAATTGACCATTTTTAAGATGATTTTACCAGGGGAACATTTAAACATTAGCTCTCCATGGGGCGGGGCGCGTTCTTTCCTTCATTGTTGCAGACATAAACCTTTCGACCAAATGTGATGTCGATCGATACTGAATCAAAGTTTCAAATACGAATATTGTTTGTTATTTGTTTTCTACAACCTGCATGTATCAACACTTCAAGCACGGAAACTCGAAACAAAAGCAGAATTATCATTTAAAAGAATCAGTTGCGGTCCGGTCCCCCGCCCCCGTGCCGCGCCTCGCACCGCCTAGGGCAAGGGGGGGGGCACATGAATAGGGCTGCCATATTTTGCTAGGGCCTCATCAGGACCAGGCGCGGTCGCAGTTCAACATTTAGTGGGGGGTCAACGTTCACGTACTTACAGAATTTCTTAAAGATCCGATTTCACCACTTAACATTTTTTTAACAAAGAAAGAGGTTCCCTCAATAACACAGATGTAGTTGGGAGCGAGCGAAGCGATCTCGAAATGTTGACACAGATAATGGATTGTGTTAAAAGACTAGTACTGTAGCGAGCGAAGCGAGTTTGAAATTTCGGCACGGATTCAACACAGATTCCCCAAAAACGAAAAACGAGCGAAACGAGCTAGAAATTTCAACCACAGATGATTCATTGTGCGATTTGCGCAGATGTCGGGACATTTTAGTATTCAGCGGGACGTCGGGACAGGGGACTCAATATCGGTGACAGTCCCGATATATCGGGGCGGATGGCAGCCCTACACACGAATTGGGCGCAGGAACTAAACGAACGCAAAGCCAACTGCGGTACTGATTTTTTTAATTTACGACTAAACCCGCGTTTGCCCTCAGTGACGATGAAGCCGAAGATGGAGCACGCGGGCTTAGTAAGTATTGGCTCTTCTATAAACACTGCCGGAACACGTCGACGGCGAAGCGAAGATATTTGACGACAGACTGTACATAGAAGGCTCGTCGCTAGCTAAGCGGACCCTGAAGGGGTCCTACCATCAGCAAGTTACTCGAGTGAGTCGCCTCGAGCGACACGCCTGCCCAGTAATCTGTCCCATACACGGAAGCTATGTTTTAATTTATTGCTATACATTATAGAGTTGTGGCTTGTTTGTAAGAGTAAAATACCTAAAAAGACCTCTTCTTATTCATCGCAGATTGAAAATGGGTCGTGACTTTCCTCCATCCATCGGCTACAGTCACCTATAAAACAATAAGAAGCTACAGTCAAACCACTAATATCCCAGCTCCCCGCGGCCGCCGCGTCAGTATTCAGCACATTATCGACCGCGGCCACGCCCACCGCCCCCCACCACAACCCAACAACCTCTCCCCCCCCCCCTCCCCTCGACGGTCGCACAGATCCCGATTTGGTTCCAATTCCATGCACTAATCGAATTAAACCCGTCCAAGTCTTGGACTTCTCAATTTAGTACACGAGTTGTTTATCTTATTGTTTATTCTGAGTGTTGCCAGACCGTTCTAAATGGGTACCTAGTGGTCGCAGGACGGCTCCGGTCTACCTACATTACAAAATAATTAAATTAACAAGGGAATTTTTCAAGTCTGAAAATGAAATATAGCAGCAGAATATTGTCATGCTAATTCAATTTAATGTCGCTAGTAGATTACATCAAGCTGACCACGATTGCGTCGGTGGCGTCGTGGCTAGGACGTCGGACTCTCATGCGGGAGGTCAGAATTCGAGCCCATGCAAAGTCATGTACCAATGAGATTTCGGTTTTATCGAAACATTTACGTACACCGACTGCTCTGACGGTGAAGGAAAACGTCGTGAGGAAACCTGCACACTGAGATAACCGGAGTGTGAAATGGGGAAGGCAATGGCAAACCACCCCATTAAATCTGCCACGAGAGTGGTTCTATGTGATTAATTCCTTAGAATGATCACGACCCTCAGCAATGAGGAACACGACTTAGAAGAAGATAGGCTCTAGTGTTATTCTTTTCTGGAACTAAGGCCAATTATGAAACGGAACACGACTTACAACTATAAAATATTTTGATTTCAATTCTATCAGTTCTGAATACGAATATTTTACAAATTTTTTGAAGTGAATACTTCTTCTTGCGCTCTTCCTGAAGTGAACCAAACTGAACCGTCACGCTCGGGTCGGTGATGCTGAATCGGGTATACTCGGCTCCATTCGACATCAAACACGCACGGGCCGGTGACGCGTGTTTTTTTTGTAAGTTTCCACTTCTGTCGTGTGGTCATAAGCACACACCCTCTTTTTTACCTGTTAAATTGAAATTGAACACGTTTATTTAACACTAGTAAACGCCAGAATACAGCAATTACACAATACAAAAGTATACAAAGTACATGCAGTACAGAACATCCGGTGTGGTACAGTGCCATAAAGGGGACACCAGCTCAGCATAATGCTGAGGCAAGCCACAGCGCTGATGTCCAGCTGGCCCCTCAGTGACTGCACGGACGAAGAAAGCAACAGTGTGTGCGTGTTGAATGAATGAGGATATTAGTGTGTATGTGAGGTACAGAGTGTGTGGGATGGAGATGGCATGGTGCGTGTGTATTTACATGGTATTATGTGGTAAACTATTTTTTTTAATTATTGCAAAGTCGTGTCGCGGGTCATGTTTTTGCCCACATGTTGTGCATAGTTTTATACTCGCCAGGTGTGATGAAAATCATTGTGTGACATAGATAGGTAACGTGCAGAAAGGTAATTGTAAACTCGAGTCATAAAATCCCTTTCCGCCTTGTATCACAACATACCTTCTATTCCTTTCCCCAAGTTGGTACAGACGTTAACTTATTGTAGTAACTTATAGTAAATTTCAATAAAATAACGGTAAAAGCAATAAATTCTACAAAGATGGCCGCTTGCAGTAGTAAGATGCCTCGTGAAGATAAAGGATAAGTGTAAGTATTTTAATGCCGTTAAATTAATTTCTACCCACGCGCGGCATTGAGGCGGGTTGTCGGTTCTGGCGGCCATTATGACCAAAAACGCTCCCATCCATCATACAGTGTGTACTTTTATAAGAAGGGTACTCTGCAACTGCAATTTTTTTAATCCAGTATCATCAAAAGAGTGCGGTTTAAGGAGCGCTGAGAAAGAGCGCCTAGTGGCTAGGACATGACCGAGACGCTCGAATGCTCCCGGACGGGAGGTCCGGGTTCGAAACCATGCCATGTACCAATTTGAATTTGTACCACTTTAACGAAAAATAAAATTTTCATACAAGTAACGGGTACTTGGACAGACACTCACTATGTATTTCTATCCCTTTTCTTTCCAGTTTTATTTGTTATCTATTTCATCTTTAGGTATTTATTTATTTGTAGTTTTATTATTTATACTTTTAATATATTTTTGTTTTAGTCCTTGACTGCCGTTTCGCCCGCGATGCCTTCGTCCGGGCACAGCTGAAAACCAGCGCTGCGGTTCTGCCGTACCGGTCGGACCGCAGCACATGCTGAGCATGTGTCCTTTTAATGTTGTGTTGTTTTTATTTTATTTTTTCCAATATTGTTTTAAGTTTAATAATGTGTGCAAAGTTTAAAAAAAAAATTCCATACTAAAGAAAAATAAACTCATCCATGTCTTTATAAATGAAACGAGTTTCATTCATACTTCTTATTTCAGTATTAGAATAGCAATAATTCATTCATTTGTAGAATTTCAAACAAACAATTTTGTCGTGTTTCTCGAAAAATAATAAGTAAAAAAAAATATTTTTTTTCCCTATCGTTATTGCTATAACCTATAGATGACACACTAGAAATATTAGCCGCTAATAAAAGAGGACCCTCTATAACACTAAGAACAACATTTGGGAATAAAGAGACCTCAGTATAATGTACATGAATCATCGAACGAAGTGCGAAATGAAATTATTAACAGTTGCAGTAAAATTCAGTTTAGTAGAGACCCCATTAAAAATGTATGGAGGACTTTTATTTTTCCGTTTGTTTTAGTTATTTAGTACTAAATTTCAGTTCAAATAGAATCTTATATCTCTGAATGACCCGAAGATTAGCTGGAAGATAATTCCGAATGGCATTAAGCTCGCTTATGTACTATCTTTGTGCTTTAAATAATAAATTTAAAAGAAAGTCTATTGTGTGATGTGTTTTTCTGGAAAAAACTCAATAAGATATTTCGTTTCATTAAAAATCTCTCTGTATTAATTCTCATATACTACTTTGCAAGTCTTCTGTTTATAGTGTCGTAGAGTCTATATATATTCTTATTCTAGAGCATAACCCATGTCGCATAGCCCTAGATTACATAAGTATCAAAAAGTTTAACTGTCACCAACATAACTTCTGAGTACTTCATATTTTATTGTAAGTACATTATTTATTTATTTCAGTATCGTATAATATTGTTTGATGGGTTTTTTGCCTAATAATGAAATTATATTGCCCAGCAGTGGGACAGCCTATAGGCTATTATAAAAAAATTAAAAAAAAGAACACTAAAATACAGCTAAAATTAGATAGATAGGCTGTTACAATGAAAGGTGGCTGGCAGCGACTGGATGAGAAGAGCCGAAGATCGAGCTCAATGGCGCGCCCTGGGAGAGGCCTATGTCCAGCAGTGGACTAGAGTAGGCTGCTGATGATGATGATGAATGAAAGGTTACAAACTACATACTATTTTACAAGTAAAAGACCTGTCACCATTATTTCGGCTTTGTTTACTATTTTTTACATTTTAAATCGGAGGGTATTAGATAGACTCGCTGTCATTTTTAGTAGGCCACTAGCTCCCGCGCGATGCTCGTGCACTTTGCACCGTGTGCTTTATAATTAAACATTTATTTCATGGATTATTGAGAGAATTGACCTCATTGAGACTGTAATACGACAAAGTGTGTGGTGTTTATTGTATCACGGAAACAAGGTAAACGGGGCACCCCTCACCGCTGGATCTACTCACCACCATACCAGGTACTATTATAAACCAAGTCATAACCGGTCACTTTCACGATGTGTCTCCTTTACAACGTGAATTGGCGGAATTATTGTGCCTTAAAACACAATACCAAAGGCCGTTAATTTAAAAAAAAACACCAGGTACGACTAGACATTTACTTACTGGACGACTTTATTATGGGGTTTAACTCCGCGATACGCGGATACAACCATAGTCGTACGAACGTTCCTTTTTTTATTTAGGTATACCAACAGCACATATATTTCACATTTCAAATAATCTTAATAAAATTGTACTTTTACTGATATATGTGCCAATTAAAGGCATACACAGCATTCACTAGCACATCGGGTAATTACTTATAACGTTACAATATAGGTCTAGTACCTTATAACAATATACCTTATACAACTAACAATTACAACTAATAGCAACTAAAAACAATTACTTTTTAAAACATAAAAAAGAATGCAGAAAAAAATATGTTGCACCTATAATATTTTATGCCAAACACTTGACTTAAAACTCACCGCCCCGTACTGCGCTGCACCGCGCGCCGGTCGTGGCCGCTTCACGCACGTTATGTCAACGTCAGATAATTTCGATAATTGCTTTGTATCGTAAGTGCCTACTGTACTCACTTATACCGTTCCGTGAATTTCATCAAGTTAACGATGCAATTATTGGCCGTAGACCTACCTCGTTATCCTCCATAAAGAAATTATTCACTTATGGTCACTTGAGTTTAAGTTCCGTCAAGTTAAAAATAATGTACCGGTCGCATACCTACTTACAACTTACTACCTACCTACTCGTACCTACCAGGAAAAGTTCAGTTCTCTGAGAAAAGGTTGGATTTTTAAACGTGTTTGTTTTATCTGAGATCTTATTGTCAAATAGCTAGTTCTGAGTTCAATTGTAACAGTAAGGGCGAGGTCAAATAACCTATTTAAATTTCATTCAATGCGAATTAGTCCTTGTTTCTGTTGTTGTTTTTTTGTCATCATCATCAACCTATTAATGTCCCCACAGTTGGGGCACAGGCCTTCCCTTGCACAAGGGGGTACGGGCCATGATCCACCAAGCGGGCCCAGTGCTGTGCGGTAGATTTCACACGCCTTCGGAAACTTTTAATTTCCTCAGACATGCAGATTTCCTCACGATATTTTCCTTCACCGTTAGAGCAGTCGGTAAATGTACGTAAGTCTTCGAAAAATACGAAAAACTCATTGGTACATGGCACTGCACGGTTTCGAATCGAACCCGGATCTCCCGCATGGGAGCTCGGCGTCTTAGCCACTAGACCACAGACGCTCTTTTTTTTGTCATCATCGTGTTATTAATGCCCCTGTCCACATTGAGAAAACTTGTTGGGAGTGAAGCAGTGTCGCAGAGGCTGACAGCAGGAACTTGAAAGTTAACTATGATATTGGTCATATTTATCTTAGATATAAAAAGTTGAAGGTGGAATGACTCTCGGAGTCAGCCTGGGCCTCCGTAAACTACTACTTTTTATCAAATCTACAGACCTGATACCCTGCGCCAAGTTCGACTTGGAAGTTTTTTTCTTTAAATTTACTTAACCCTTTGTTTACTAACCAGTGTTGTAAGTCCATGATTACTGACTATCACATTTATGAAAATTATGAGTGGTGTGTGCACGCGCACGCTGCACCGTTTTAAAAGCAGAGACAATCAATTTTTCAATCACAACAGCGCGACATGAGCAAACACTATAGTTTTACGAGCCGGGGTCAAATGGGACCCCCCCCCCCCCCCCTGGGTCAGTGGACCGTTACGTCACCCCATGTCGTTGCGCTTGCGCACTCGGCTAATATTTGAAAAGTCGGAGAAAAGTGACAAATGTCACCGTCATTATTATGTATGAGATTATCCAAAATGTCACTGGGCGTGGACTTGTTTATTGTGAAGATTGCACCTTGACTTATGTGTACACTTGTACTCTTGCTGATACGAGTAGAAGGTGATGTGAGGGAACTTGAGGTCGTCGGTGGGGTGGTGGCTAGGACGACGGACTCAGGAGGCACTGGCCTAGATAACGGTGGGAGGGGGGTTGTCACCCCCAAACGGGTGGCACCCGACCGTGAAATTAAAAAAAACTTACACAAACTATCACAATGTTTTTCATCGATAAATCACTAAGACTTGAAGCCATTTTCACGAAGTTATCCTTAGTAGGTATATAATTTAATTTATCAATTGTGATAATTGAGCCCCCGCGCTGATCTGTCTTGCTTCGCTCGTTCCCGTCCTAGCCTTTTAACATTCCATTATCTAGGTCGGATTTGCATCAAAATCTAACTAACCGAATCCATTATCTGTTTTATGTCACTGAACCCAGAGTGTGTCCTGTTCATCGTCTGTGTCGGATCTACGCCGAAATTTCGAGCTCGCTTCCTCCTAGCCTTCTCACCTGATCCATTATCTGTGACAGAACTCTCCTGTTTTTATTAATTTTAATATCATTCATTCTTGGGGTGACACCACGATATCCGCGCCGGATCCCACCCATGCCAGCTACGCCACTGAGGAGGTTCGACTTCGGAACCAAGCAACATGTTTCAATAAGCATTTCGGTTTTCGATAGACTTACGTACATTTACCGACTGCTCTAACGGTCAAAGAAAACATTCTGAAGAAACATGCACACTGAGATAACAAGTGTGTGAAATGGGGAACGCAAACGACATAAAGATTTGCCGAGATACTCGTTCTATGTGATTATTTCCATAGATTAATGACCACCCTCATCAGTGAGGAATTAGACTAAGAAGATAAGGGAATTTATGTTCTCTGAGCTCAGAGGTTACATATGCATTTATCATTTTAGACCGTTCATTATTCATAATCCGTAACTTCTCACTTCTCATGCTACAATAAGGGCGAGCATGCATCAAATGCTGGTTTAGTAGACAATAAAAAAAAGGTAATATTTCTAACTTAGTTCGAGTTTAATTAACTCTTTCCAATTAGGGTTACCTTACTGCGTGTCCACCGACTCTACATCGATATAAAACGTGCAACCTCGAATTCTTTCATCATCAGCCTATTAATGTCCCCACTGTTGGGGCACAGGCCTCCTCTTGTACACGGGGGTACGGGCCATGATCCATCAAGCGGACCCAGTCCTGAATGGTGGTTTTTTAAAGTTTCCTGAGACATGCTGGTTTCCTCACGATGTTTTCCTTCGTCGTTAGAGCAGTCGGTAAATACGATAGGTACGTAAGTCTTCGAAAAATTGGAAAACTCATTGGTACATGACATTGTATGGTTTCAAACCTGGACCTCCCGCATGGGAGTCCGGTGTCCTAGCCACTAGGCCATGGACGCTCTATTCTTTCACGACAATTTATCTCTAAGTCTGTTTCTCAGATTTCCTTTAAAGGAAGCCTGTTTGAACAAATGCTGTCGCCTCCATTTCACCATTTCACGGCTGAATACGACACAATTGCCGTTACAACACGTTATTACGACACCATACGCACACCGTTGCCGAAGTGTCGTGCCATCAGTTAAATCAATAAACTAAGTAATAGTCGAGCACACAATACATCATTGATAACCTCTATGGCCTGTTACCTCATATCCTCACTCAGAATCATTAAAGTTTGCTAAAGCCATGGCTCTTACGCGTCAGTAACATCAGAGACTTCTTAATACTAGTCCACCTTATTACCTTTTTCTGTCGCAAAGCAGCAATTGCTTGCATTGCTTTCTTTTTTTTATTTACAGCTGAACCCGCGTCTGACCTCAATCTCACCTGGTGGTAAGTGACGATGAGTGAGGACGAAGATAGAGCACACGGGCTTAGCAAGTGAGTTGCTGTGTTTCAGTTTGGAGGAAAAGAAAGTAAACATAATTACCGGCACATGAGGCACTCCATCTACGTCCTCAAGATTAGCAGCGCATCGAAAATCCTCTAATAACATTGTTGGTGACATGCCTGTGGGCTATGGTGACCTTTTACCATCAGGTTAGCTCGTTTGCTCTCCTCATACAATAAAAAAGTAGCTGGCAGCCACTGGATGAGAAGAGCCGAAGATCGGGCTCAATGGCGCGCCCTGGGAGAGGCCTATATCCAGCAGTGGACTTAGAGTAGGCTGATGATGATGATGATGATACAATAAAAAAAACTCTCATTAACAAGCTCCCCGTAAATGCTATAGGATATGATGGTGCTGCTATAGGATATGCATATATGGTAACAGCAGCTTTACAGTAATAATTATAGTAGCTTTAACCCTAAATCAGACCCTGCCTTCGTGAATGCGGATATGTGGTGCCACACCAGTATACCACACCATGGTAATGATGGCGGTATTGACCCCGGGCGCCACTTTTTAGTCATATCTGACAGAGACTCACAATGAAGACGAGTTACCTCATATAATGGCAGATACGATCTGCGGTGGCGGCCACAACTGGTATCCGGGAAGCCTACCTGACTGGAATTCGTAATGAACTTGACTCCAATAGGTTTCTAGTTTCCTATGACTCTATGTCCTCGTCAACCAAGCATAAGAATTCTCGGCTAAATAGTCACTATTACGAATTATTTAGCAAAATAATTAGTAATGTTTTACCCATTAGTCATTACCAATATTCTTCACTCCTCTCCAACTAAGCTAAGATACATTGGTCCACCAGAATGGTAAAGACGTGGATTCGATCCAGCGACTACGTCTACGCCGCAGTCTCGTCTCGTGTCCTACTCTTTGAGCTATTGACATATTATTGTCGCTTCCATAGATGTAGGTATACACTTTTTTTATACCGTATAATATACAGTACCGTCTTAATTATATACCGCCAAACTGCTTAGCAGTTTATCGGCGGACATGTTGCTCCCTTATTTTATTATAAAAAATCATTATATTTTTATACTTTTGCGCCTTTTTATACTTACCTACATACTTAATAGATGGTCACATAACCTACATCACAAATAAAAACATCTTATTACCTACCATCAAACTACAAACTACAAAGTAACACGTCTCGTGAAACAATCCCTAATATTAACAAACATAATATATTATTCCCTACTATTAACTAAAACGCACCGACTTCTGCATAGAAATAGAAACCGGTCAGGTGCAGGTGCAGGTGGTTTTGAACACCCTATTCATGTTACGTCTCTTTCAACCCCCCTATAGCGCCCCTAAATGTAATGAGAGTAGTTTTCATATTCTCATTGTGTACTTTGAACGTCATCCAATTTTCACAGAAACAACCATTATGTTGTTCCTAACTCCAAATCCTAAAAGTTCTCATATAATAGCACCAAAAGGTACAAATAACAAACATTCTGACACAATACTGCCTGAGGATATTTAAGCTCTCTGTGGCCTTTATCAATTTTGATGAAATTGAATAAAATTGACCACTGGTGTGTTGAACTAATTCTCTATGCAAACGCGTTGATTTGGTTGCCTTCGCAGCAATGCCTCTATTTGCTATGGACATCTCGTATGTTTGCCGGCGCACGCGCTTGCGAGAGGGAATGTGCCATGGCGGTGACGTAAGTAAATCTTTATTTACCTCCTCACCTTGTTGCTTAATGACCATCTCACTGCTCCCAGTCTAGTGTCTGTGTCATAATTGAACATACTGTTGACTTGCTGCCCGGTAGTCCTGTCCGTTGGGTCACGTGTACCGAGACCTCGACATGGATTAACTATTATATTAGGTGTTCGTCCACTATGCCGAAGCGGTGATGGATCAACGGCTGAATGTATGAATGAATACTCTTTATTGCACAAAATTAGTGTGATACAATGCATATAAAACGATTAATAGAATCTAGGCGGTCTTATCGCTAAAAGCTCTCTTCCAGACAACCGTTTGGTGGACTCGCTTGGAGTCGAGTTTTCTGCGCAAACGTCGCTGTATCGAACCTACCTCTAGATCATTGTTATAGGCGACTCCTGCTATAGCTTCGTTAGAACCTGTTAGAGCATGACGTAAAATGTCATTTGATCGTTTCTTTAAAAAAAACTTAATTTGATGTTTTACTATATATCTAGGGGATACAGGTCAAGATTGCCCGCCGACAGCAATTGCCCCCACGAATATATCTGTCTCTAATGTATTTCAAATTCAAAAGTAAAAGTGAAGTAGTTGTTATTCTGCATTAAATATGGTTAACAATAATGTTAAAAAACAAGTGTAAACAAAAGGCAACATATTTTGCCATATCATCATCATCAGCCTATTAATGTCCCCAGTGTTGGGAATTTTGCCATATACTGGCATGCAAATATAACAATGTCAAATGATTTATCTGTATTTGTCTAGAAGTCGAAATTATAAAGTAACCAAAATCGGAAACACTCACTAACTTGAAGAGATATGTTCGTACTTAAACATAAAGTGGTACAGCTTAATTCACACTTTACATTCCAAAGACAATGTTTCAAGAGCATTGTTGTAACCTTATAACAAATATTGAGATAATTGATGAGCCCGTCTCGTGTGATGGTGTCCCGTGGCGGTGGGCGGCGACTCTGACATCGCAGGCTGTAATAAGTTAACTAAACGGTCAAAACCTTGTTTCGCGCATTTCGGTGTTCGGTTCAAGTTCATATTCATTATGTTATGGCATCGCGTAGGCCGCGTTACACACAAATAATACTATAGAGGTACTATTGCCGCGGTAAGAAGTGCACACAATATGTCATCTGATGATTCTGATGACATATTGTAAAGTTATCTGTAGTTTATGCAAAATGAAAGGATTGAAATAGAAATTGAAAACGTTTATTTAGCGCTGTAAACACCAGAATATAGATCACAATACAGAAGTATACAAGATTAATACATGTATGGCGGCTTCCCGCCACAACGTCGGCGCATGCGTGCTGCGCGCCTGTCAAGTGTGAAAACAACTGCCATCGTTTTCTATATACTCGAGATGTCAATAGGGTATTGTGACAGACAGAATACAATCTTGCTCTCGATCTTCAAGACTTGCCTTTTTATTTCGTGGGCGCGTTCAGCCCCACATTGGTGACCCCGACGTGATCAAAGAACAACCACAACAATGTCGATCGAGCAAAATGTCAACAAAATTGCGGTAAAGCTACCACCATTCTGGACCGACGAACCCGACCTATGGTTCGCCCAAGTCGAAGTCCAATTTTCGACTGCTGGTATCACCGCTGATGAAACGAAATTTTTCGTCGTTTTACAACAACTAGACCAGAAGGTGGCGCGGGAGGTAAGAGACATAATTATTAGCCCTCCCGATAGCGGCAGATACACTAAATTAAAGGAGGAAATAATAAAACGGCTCTCCGTCTCTCGGGCGCAACAGATTCGCCAGTTGCTATCCCATGAAGAACTGGGCGATCGCAAGCCATCCCAGTTTTTGCGTCACCTGTGCTCTCTGGCAGGCTCCGGCGTCGACGAGGACTTCCTCCGCACGTTGTGGTCAAACAGGCTCCCTCCGCATGTTCAAGCTATCATCGCATCGCAAGTCACATCTAAACTTGATATAGTCGCGGAGCTCGCGGACAAAATTTATGAAGTCACGGCCACCCAACAAGTTGCGTCTACGAGTTCACAATCATTTGAAAATCGCATTCAAGAGGTAGTAGCTGCAGAAATTGCAAAGCAAGTCGCTTTATTAAACATTAATAATCGATCTTCTCGTTCCCACCATCGCAACCGCAGCCGAAGCCGTTCTAGCTCGCGGTCGAAAAGTCGTTTCGGGCAATGTTGGTACCACAAAAGGTTTGGTAATAAGGCACGCAAGTGCACCACTCCTTGCGAATTCAAGTCGGGAAACGCGTCAGACAGTGCGTAGCGGCGACGCATACATGTCACACTTCTACCAGCCGCCTTTTCGTCACCGACCGCAAGACTAAGTTGCAGTTTTTAATAGATACGGGTTCAGACCTTTGCGTATTGCCTCGCAATGCACTTCGTGAGAGGAGGAAACTTTCCGATTACATCCTCACTGCTGCCAATGGCACTGTCATTCATACATACGGCACAACCAAGCTGCAGCTAGACTTAGGTTTACGACGTCAAATTGTTTGGAACTTCGTAGTGGCTGACGTAGATAAACCAATTATCGGCGCGGACTTCATGTGTTTCTACGGTCTCCTCGTTGATTGCAAGAACAAACGACTTTTGGACAGCGTGACATCTCTATCGTCTCCGGGATTTTTCAAGTCGTGTCAACTGCCGAGCATTAAGGCGATTTCGGGTAACAGTGAGTACCATAAACTTTTGGCGCGTTATCCAGCTTTGACGAAGCCATCCGGAATACAGCGCGAAGTCAAACATTCCACCATGCACTATATACGTACCACGCCTGGTCCTCCGGTCTTTTGCAGACCCCGCCGACTTGCACCGGATCGACTAGCTGTTGCAAAGAAGCAGTTTGATGACATGGTACGTGAAGGTATTGCTCGCAGTTCGGATTCACCCTGGGCTTCTGCGCTTCATCTCGTACCAAAGAAAGGTAACGACTGGAGACCCTGCGGCGATTACCGTGCTCTGAACGCCCGCACCATTCCTGACCGTTATCCAGTTCGACATATCGAAGACTTTGCTCATCAACTCTCCGGCTGCACCATCTTTTCCAAAATCGATCTGGTGAAAGCCTATCACCAGATTCCGGTCTTTTCTGGAGACATTAGCAAAACCGCGATCACAACACCGTTCGGAATGTTCGAATTTCCCTACATGTCATTTGGACTCAGAAACGCGGCTCAAACATTCCAACGTTTCATTGATGAAGTGCTCAGAGGTTTAGATTTCTGTTATTCGTATATTGACGATATCCTTGTCTTCTCCAAGGATTCAGATCAGCACCTAGAGCATCTACACCAACTCTTCGACAGACTAGAAGCCTATGGCATAGTCATAAACGAATCCAAGTGCAGTTTCGGCCAGGAGGAGCTCAACTTCCTGGGGTACGTCGTCTCAGCTGGAGGCACTCATCCCATCGAAGACAAAGTCAAAATAATTCAAGAATTTCCACCTCCAAAGACGGCAAATGGTTTGCGTAGATTCCTAGGTATGTTGAACTTTTATAGACGCTTTATACCACATGCCGCTGAAGAACAAGCGCCTCTTCACGACATGCTGTCAGGTCCCAACATCAAGAAGTCCCATCCTCTCACGTGGACACCGGAACTCTTGCAAGCGTTTGAAAACTGTAAGTCGAGCCTTGCTAGAACAACTCTCCTTGCTTACCCAGTAGATAATGCTCCACTCACCCTCGTTACCGATGCTTCGAATCTAGCCGTGGGCGCAGTGCTGCAGCAGCGGATTGGAGATTCCTGGCAACCTCTAGCATTTTACTCTAAAAAGTTGAACAATGCTCAACGACTATACAGCGCTTATGACAGAGAACTGCTAGCAATTTACGAAAGCGTAAAACACTTTCGACACATGGTTGAAGGCAGACACTTCACCATTCTAACGGATCACAAACCGATTTCATTTGCATTTTTGAAGAAAAACCAAAATTGTTCACCAAGGCAGTTTAATCACTTGGACTTCATTTCACAGTTTACAACTGACATCAGGCACATCTCCGGCAGAGACAACATTACAGCCGACGCTCTTTCACGCATCGAGGCCATTTCAACGTCACTAGATTTCTCCATCCTGGCCCGCGCTCAAAAGTCTGATGCGGAACTTCAGAACCTGATAGCAAACCAAACTTCTTCGTTGAAGTTACAAGAGGTTCCTGTTCCAGGTACAGATTTAACACTTTATTGTGACGTTTCTACGTCAAAGTCTCGCCCTTTCGTCACTAAGGACTTGCGTCGCCGATACTTCGATGCTATCCATGGCCTGAGTCATCCAGGGACGAAAGCAACTACAAAACTCATCACCGACAGATTTGTTTGGCCCTCCGTACGGAAGGATTGCCGTGCCTGGGTCCAAGCCTGCAACTCCTGTCAACGTTCGAAGGTGCAGCGCCACACATCATCACCTGTTGGCGTTTTCCAATTCACTGGTCAAAGGTTTAGTCACGTGCACATTGACCTAATCGGTCCTCTACCGCCTTCAGAAGACTACCGATACTGTCTTACTGCGGTAGACAGATTCACCCGTTGGCCAGAAGTGAAACCGCTGCGCAACATTACCGCTGAGACTGTAGCAAGAGCTTTCTTCGAGACTTGGATTTCCAGATTCGGTTGTCCTCAAATCGTCACCACGGATCAAGGTCGTCAATTTGACTGTCGTCTCTTTAAAGCATTAGCTGAACTCTGTGGTATTAAATTGCAGCGCACAACAGCTTACCATCCAGCAGCCAACGGTATGGTAGAGCGCTTCCACCGCACACTGAAAGCTGCCATCATGGCCCACGGCAAGCTGCGATGGACAGAAGTCCTGCCTGTCGTGCTCCTCGGAATCCGGACGTCGTGGAAATCTGATCTTCAGTGCTCAGCAGCTGAACTGGTATATGGTGAGACGTTACGCATCCCTGGTGAGTTTCTTCATTCTTCACCTACGAAGCAAATCCAGCCCGCAGATTTCATCAGTGATTTAAAATCTCATATTCTGCGCTTCAAACCCGTTCCTGGCTCCATACACGGCCAGAAGGAAATTTTCGTGCATGAAGAGCTTAAGTCCGCCCAACACGTATTCCTTCGGACGGATGCCTTGCGCGGAGCACTTCAACCTCCGTACACCGGCCCTCATCGCGTCCTGAGCAGGTCCGACAAGACCATCACCCTAGAGCTATCTAGAGGGCCTATAACCATCTCTATCGACAGGGTCAAGCCAGCCTACTCTTTTGCCGATGCCCCGCCGCTTAAGCCAGTCAAGACCGTCCGCTTTGCGCCCCTGCCCTGACTACTGCTCCTTCGACTTCCAGTCTTCGAAGGGGGGTAATATGGCGGCTTCCCGCCACAACGTCGGCGCATGCGTGCTGCGCGCCTGTCAAGTGTGAAAACAACTGCCATCGTTTTCTATATACTCGAGATGTCAATAGGGTATTGTGACAGACAGAATACAATCTTGCTCTCGATCTTCAAGACTTGCCTTTTTATTTCGTGGGCGCGTTCAGCCCCACACATGCAGCACAGAACATCTGGTGTGGTACAGTGCCAAAAAGGGTACACCAGCTCAGCATAATGCTGAGGCAAGCCACAGCGCTGATTTTCAACTGGCCCCTCAGTGAGTGCACGATGAAAGCAACAGTGTGTGCGTGTTGTGTTGTATGAATGTGTTTGTTTGTATGAATGAGGATGTAAGGGTAAGTACTGAGTGTGTGGGAGGGTGATGGATTCATATCTTATCTTATAATAGGGGGCCGTGAATGACCCCAGCGGCACTTCGACCCTTGGGGATCTTTTGTGCCTACCTACACGCTGGTCATCTCAGTGTGCAGGTTTCCTCACGATGTTTTCCTTCACCGTTAGAGCAGTCGGTAAATGTACGTAAGTCTTCGAAAAATAGGAAAAACTCATTGGTACATGGTACTGCACGGTTTCGAACCCGGACCTCCCGCATGTCCTAGCCACTAGGCCACCGACTCTCTGAAAGGACTTATTAAGTATTTTTTCTTTGTTTCTGTTGCTGCATTTTCTTTTACGCAATTTTCTTCATTTTTATGCGTATTCTTTATCCGAAAACCACGGCTATTATTCATATGTTTAGAATCCGTCCCTAACTTATCAGCTAAAATAGGTGTACTGTACGTACTGTCCCGGCGTGTACTGTGCCTAAAAGATGAGTTATTACATAATCTCCATGCATCTTCATTTGTGCCTCATTGTCTTTAATAAAGCGTCTTTTATCGCAGAGGCTCGGGGTGCGCGTAATAAAATCAAAATTTTATTACGCCACGTATTGTCCGCAGTGTACCTACTGTCATTATATTATGTATTACCTAACATATGTAATGTACTTGTAGCAGAAGATATATACACAGAAGAATTACATACAACCGAGTGAGAGATAACTTTAATGTTGGAATTGAAACACGTAACTATTACTAACATTTACCGACTGCTCTAACGATGAAGGAAAACATCGCGAGGAAACCTGCACACTGTAATGACCAGTGTGTAAATGGGGTAGGCACAAAAGATCCTCAAGGGTCGAAGTGCCGCTGGGTTATTCCCGGCCCCCTGTCATAAGATAATATAAGATAACTATTACTAAGAGTCAACATTTTGGTAATAAATTCAATTTTGTATACTTTTTTTAATGGACAATAAACAGCGTACATTATAGATTTAACAGAGTGAATTAATGATAATAAGGCAAATAACATACTGCCTCGTAGTTACTAAAGGCGAGTAGACAAGATAATGAAAACTAGGTGCTAAAATAGAAAAGTTAAAAATTAAAAAAATTGAATAGAAAACAGACATAGAAACAAACAATAGCGGGCTCTGAAAAAAAAATATTATTGTGATTTAACAATTATTTTTTTCTTTCATTCTACTTACTCATACTCTTTATTTTAAATCATAGGAACACTATTGGAACACTTGATTACTTATGAACATTGTTACACATAGAATTTTTAATTAATTAAATAAAAAAATTAAATACGTTTGACGTCAACTTCACCTGGTGGTAAGTGACGATGAGGCCGAGGATGTAGCCCACACGCTCAGTAAGTACTGACCTCTTCTATGAACACTGCGGAACACATCGACGACGAAGCGAGGATATTTGACGACACACTTTACATAGAAGGTGGTCGTTAGCAGGCGGACCCTGAAGGGGTCCTACCACCAGCAAGTTACTCGAGTGAGTCGCCTGTCGACAGACTTGCCCAGTGGCGGTCTTCTTCTAAGTCGTATTTCTCATTGGTGAAGGTCGTGATCATTCTAAGGAATTAATCACATAGAACCATTCTCGAGGCAGATTTAATGGGGTGGATTGCCAATGCCTTCCCCAGTTCACGCACTGGTTATTTCAGTGTGCAGGTTTCCTCACGATGTTTTCCTTCACCGTCAGATCAGTCGATAAATGTACGTAAGTCTTTCGAAAAGGTTTCGAACTCGGGACCTCCAGCATGGGAGTCCGACGTCCTAGCCACGACGCCACCGACGCTCTAAGTGGCGGTAGGGATATTGTAATCAGTCCCATACAACGGACATAGAGCTAGAGGATAAAACATTATGGTGACTGACCCGCTTAAAAAAGGAATAACCATATCAATGTAACATCTGCATTACCTACCCATATTTACAAATAAATGGTATTTACATTTCACTATAACATGCTCCACGATATTCCGTTCATATGATTCATCATATCTTATATTAAAGTCTACATATTGTTTTAGGTCAGGCTGTACGAAACGTAATGAAGAAATTAATTATAGTAACATGTAAGAGCGGACGACCCCAACGGCAACGACGAATAACTGTAGAAGCAGCAAGAGAAGCGTGCCAAGACAGGGATTCATGGCGCTCCGTTATCTCTGCCTACCCCACAAGGTGCACAGCGTGAAGTAATGTTTTTTATATGAGTCTCATAATTTATGATACACAATAAAGGCAAGGCAGAGTCCTGAAGCAATTACATGCAAATTCTAATTCTTATTTCAAGGATACTCGTAGTCTCGTGCATGAACTGTAACGGCACTCAGGTGCAACTTGCGTCACAAATAATTAGCAATACCGCTATAAACTTGCCAATTATACATTTTGCCCCAAACCTTACATATGCCGTAATACAGGTTGTCCCAGAAAGTATGGATCAAACGAAAAATTTGCACTTTATAATGCACTTTATTTCTGCGATGTGTAATTATACTATCTAAGTATAAAAACGCAATTATTATTTATAAAAGGGAGCAATAAGTCCTGGCGATAAACTGCTAAGCAGTTTGGCGGTATACACTTAAGATATTAGTGTATTTTATACTATATAAAAGATAAATAAAAAAATAACAGGGAGATGCCTAAGGTCATTATCTATATAGCCCCATGTATTTAAATTTTTGGAACATTATCAAAAACGGCCTGGTGAACCCACTAAAATATTTATTTTCAAAAACTAGCAGATTTTTCTCTTTGTATTATGCTCCTTAGGGATCAGCCTTTCATAATAATAATTCTATAAAACTAAATATTATGTACAATTATTTAGTCCTAACATGATTAAATTGTCGGTATAGCAAATTTCCAGTTTTCCTCTGTAAGGCTTAAAAAAATCATATACTTACTCATTACAGGCCCATAATTTAAGGTCCATAACCAGCAGGAAACAAGTCTGGAGAGCGGAGACCAAACATGGCAAGTAACTCCACAACCGCGAGACCAGTTGGAGTAACCTTCACCTCGCGGTCAATATTGTGCACAAAACGTGACCACGTCACTTTGAATCACTTGAGTACCACTTGTTGCGGTACTCAGTGCGTCATGCATGTACTTGAGTATCACATTCACATGTAAGTACAGTGGGAGACCCGTCCAGCTCGTATAGGTTCACAACGTACACTTCCTAAATGGTCCACTTCCCAAAACGTCCACTTCCTAAATGATCCACTCCTAAAAAGACCATGTCCTGAAGTGGACGTTATGGGAAGTGAACGTTGTGAAAGTAAATAAGTTTTTGTTATGATTACTTGACATTAGTATGAATCTGACAAAAACTTTCAGTGACAAGGTACTAAAGGGATGATGTGTTGTCCACTGTACTCAATGTGGAGTGAAGTGTAGCACGGAGGTGATCTCGAGTGACGGCGGCGGTGGTGACCCAGACCTCATTGAGGTGAGGGTCGCGACGAGGCTGCGGGTGTGGACGGTGACCTGTTGACGGTCACCGTCGCTTGTGCGTGGTGACAAATATCATCACATGTAATAAAACAATGGTTGTGGAATCTTCTGAATAGGTAAATTATACGTGTAGGTATCTATTTTGTTCTAATTTAGAAAATATGTGAGACTAGCTTAGATTATTGAATTCAGATTTACCCATATGTCGTTGACTTCCTCGCATCCGCACGAAGCGATTTGCTTCATCATTCATAATGCGAACGGCTAAGGAATGAAACAGCCTGCCGGCGTCTGTGTTTCCCGAATCTTCAAGGCGAGGGCTGGGTCCGCGTGCTCCGTCCTCTACCTCATGATCACTTACCATCAGGTGAGATTGTGGTCAAACGAGATCTAGACCGAATAAAAGAAAATATAGTTAATTCCGTGGTTTTGACGCATATTAGCCATTAACGTTGGCATGTATGTGTTGTGAACAATTGTACATTTCACTTGACATTTACCTAGTTAAAGTTTCAACGTGTACATATTTACAAAGCTGACGAAATATTATGCGTATCTTTGTTTAATTTTCATTACCGTGACACAAAAAGTTAGTAAATGTCTAAATACTCGTAATAATAAATTGCATCTCGTAACGTTAACATCTGATAACTTGCCAAATTTCACTTAAGCCGTGGGTTTTGACGTGACGACGTCTCCGCAATCACTTGGAGACGACATTGAAAAATTCCAAGTTACAAGAACACCTGCCCTCTACGATGAACATTTCGCTATAGTATAAGACACGCAACACGTGATAAATTCATAAGATAAATCAACTTTGTGCTTATTTATTTCATCATGTGTTTTACAATCATATGAGAATAGTTATTAATGACACTTTTGTAACTTGGATCGCACACGTCGGGCGTGCAGCGGGGATCGCGTGCTCGGTGGAGCTCGGTGGTAATGAGTATTAATGGTATTTTTTATATTGTTTTAACCACTAATATTTCTCTCTGTATGCCTCAGTTCACCGCACCAATGCAATATCTAAATTCATGGCCTTCCATGCGTTAGCCCATTACACTTTTACTGTGGGCCCCATGAAGGTAACAAATGCTGAAGCATAATTAAGTACGAGTAGATTTAAGGCATTGTTTATGATCATGTGTTCTATGGATGTTACGGAGCTTCGACTCCGACTTCGAAATATCGGAACATCCGATTGATTTCCTCCGACTCCGACTTCGGCTCCGATAAATTTTGAATCGGAGGTTATACCGAATATTTGTAAGCAAATATATTCAAATATCAATATTTTATTAAATAGTGTAGGAATACATGTATGTATTATTTGCGCAAGGTGGCTGGCAGCGACTGGATGAGAAGAGCCGAAGATCGGGAGAGGCCTATGTCCAGCAGTGGACTAGAGTGGGCTGCTGATGATGATGATTATTATTATTATTATTTATGTATTCCTACACTACTCTCCAAAGGAACATGTTCTATTGCCGCTAACGTCATCATAAAAAAAATGGAACAGTTCAGCTATAAAAAATTTAAAAACGGTTAAAAATTTGAACTTCTTCTGAACATCCCTGTTCTACCTCCGCCTCCGACTCCAGTTCCGAATCCGGTTCCGACTCCGATAAATCAAATTTAAAACCTTCGGTTTCGACTCCGGTTCCGGTAAAACTACCTCCGAAACATCCCTAATGTGTTCTTCCGACCGGGCTTAGAACCATCCAGGAAACCTTGTTTTTTTGTAAATTGCATCACTTGTCACCACAAATAAAGTCAAAAGTCAAGCAAACCCAGAAGCTCATACTAGCTGTTGACACATAAGTCAAGGTCAATCAAGTCAAGTTCAATCTCACCTGGTGGTAAGTGATGATGAGCCCGAAGATGGAGCACACGCGTTTAGTAAGTACTAGCTCTTCTATAAACACTGATGGAACACATCGACGCGAAGATATTTAGGAATTACACATATACAGGTGTCCCAGAAAGTATGGATCAAACGAAACAGGGTGATGCCTATGGTATATAGCCCCATATGTGGTTAACCGATTCTTCGTGACAAAAAGTTATTTAAATTGTTGGAACTTTATCAAAAATGCCTGGTGAACCCACTAAAAAAATAATTTAAAAAAATAGCAGATATTTGGCAGATTTTCTTGCCTTTCCTCTGTAAGGCTTAAAAAAATAATGTTTTATTCTCTCTTATAAGTCATTTTCCTCATTGCTGAGGGCCGTGATCATTCTAAGGAATTAATCACATAGAACGACTCTCGTGGCAGATTTAATGGGGTGGTTTTCCATTGCCTTCCCCATTTCACACATTGGTTATCTCAGTGTGCAGGTTTCCTCCTGTTTTCCTTCACCATCAAAACAGTCGGTACATGTACGTAAGTCTTCGAAAAATACGAAAAACTCATTGGTACGTGGCACTACCCGGACCTCGGTGTTCTGCCCTAGCCACTGTGCCACCGACGCTCAAATATATGACTGTCAATGAAAAAACATGTACTACAGAAAGTTGACAAAGAAATATATTATAATTATTCTAAATTATTTGTCGAAAAAGGTTTTATACTTTTCTCGTACTAAATTAATTATTTCCTTACCACTACCATACGCATGTAGACACGGGTAATAGGTACGTTCATAAACGGACACAAGTCTGCCCAAACTGCAGCGCGCGCAGCAACTCTTCACGTTCCACTTACGAGAACGTTCCGAGTAACATTGTAATTGCACTACCGATGTGTGTAATTAAACCTCCCAAACTTAATGTACCTTAACCGCTCACTCTATTATTAAGTCTGTTAAAAAAACTGTTTATTTCAAATATTAAAAGATTCTTAACATGATTGCAGAATTCTTAACTATTGCAGACGTCTTTATCTTAATTACAAAAGATGAAGTATACGAGCACTTACCAAATATGCGTCCACAAGAGCTCACGTAGCGTTCATAAGATATCACATCATCATCATCATCAGCAGCAGCCCACTCTAGTCCACTGCTGGACATAGGCCTCTCCCAGGGCGCGCCATTGAGCACGATCTTCGGCTCTTCTCATCCAGTCGCTACCAGCCACCTTGCTCAGATCGTCGCTCCATCTAGCAGGACAGCGTCCCACACTACGTTTGCCCAAACGCGGTCTCTACTCCAGAACTCGTCTCCCCCAGCGGTTGTCGGTTCTGCGACAGATGTGACCGGCCCACTGCCACTTCAGCTTGCTAATGTCATAAGATATAAGACAAAAATAAGTAAAATAAAAGTAATTATACTAAATATTGATGATCATTTAGTATATCGAACATTATACGACGCGACGATAAAGACCTACTTTTGATCAGCAATCTATATTTTTATAGGCTTTATTTGACCCAAAGCAAAGCAAAGTTTTTCCTTTCTCGGGGTCCTTATACCATCCCTTGCTGGAAGTTATCTGTTGTTGTTCAACCTATTTCGAAGGCCTTGATCACGAAGAGTGCGTATCGCCTGTCGACACGACGGCATTTTTTCTCGCACTCCGTGATCTTCTTCTTCTTCAGGCTTTATTCATCCACTGCTGGATATAGCCCTCTCCATGTAGCCCTATTTCTAGTGCTTCTGAGCCACATCACTCGTGATCAATGCCTTTGAAATAGGCTGAAACCAGTCGAAGGACTTCTGACTTTCATCAGGAAGTGATCCATAATTATTCACATTAATTCTTCCACATTATTAACATTATTGGTTACTATCACAGATCTGTGTAGGTACCTATATTTATTTAAGTACACGTTACGATATTAGTACAATCTAACTCACGTCTTCCGCTTTCCTAATAAACTTACTGACATGTGTCTATCTGCTTTAATTCGGTATGTAAAGAAAAATTTAACTAAGCTATTTCCAAAACCTCCGCGTGCGCTCCAGGCGCCTGACTGGCTCCAGACTGTGCAGGGGAGGGAGCGATGGCGCTATTTGGTATCGGAGGACAAGATCCACTTCGGGTCGCTGCGCCAGCGGTGTAAGTAGGTAAGTAAGTAAGTATTTCCAAAACCGTTTCGAGATTTTACATTTGCAATCATTATTTTTCTATTTATATCTCTTCAAGCTTTGGGATGACGTTTATTTTAGCGAAAAACTTAAAAAGCCCTTGACCTTCATTTGACCTCGAAAAGTAGGCTGTATAGGGTATTTTCGTTGCCTTTACAATAAAACAATACATACAGAATTATGCTAATTTCTTATTAAGACTAGGTTTTTTTTAAATTAATCCTTTACGAGTATGTGCATGCTTTGCTGTTAAAATTCCGTGCTCATTGCACGTTAGG
Source organism: Hofmannophila pseudospretella (assembly GCA_947369225.1). Classification (NCBI taxonomy): domain Eukaryota; kingdom Metazoa; phylum Arthropoda; class Insecta; order Lepidoptera; family Oecophoridae; genus Hofmannophila; species Hofmannophila pseudospretella. Next base: position 246,615 of record OX376321.1, on the reverse strand, counting down.
AAACCGCTTTTTATTGTTTTGTTGATTTCTTAGAACACTACAACGAGATCTCTCTAACTTTCTGACCGTGACTAGACTACGGTAGAGACGGTGGAGTCTTTGACTCCACCGTCTTTGACTCCACTCATGTCAGGTCTAGATACAAAACTTAAAGCATAAGTTTTGTATTTAGACCTTTCGAGGGCAACTGTCTGATATCTGCTGGTATATGGTTATAAATCCTTACAGACATAATGAAGCAGTTTTTTTCATACAGTGTCGTCCGACATTTTGGCATTAATATACGTGTCAGATCTCCCTCACCAGTGGTCAGCAGGAACCCAATTACACTGTTTTACAATTGGAAAAGCATGTCAGAGGTAGAGCAGCAGGAACCCAATTACACTGTTTTACAATTGGAAAAGCATGTCAGAGGTAGAGCAGCAGGAACCCAATTACACTGTTTTACAATTGGAAAAGCATGTCAGAGGTAGAGCAGCAGGAACCCAATTACACTGTTTTACAATTGGAAAAGCATGTCAGAGGTAGAGCAGCAGGAACCAAATTACACTGTTTTACAATTGGAAAAGCATGTCAGAGGTAGAGCAGCAGGAACCCAATTACACTGTTTTATAATTGGAAAAGCATGTCAGAGGTAGAGCAGCAGGAACCCAATTACACTGTTTTACAATTGGAAAAGCATGTCAGAGGTAGAGCAGCAGGAACCCAATTACACTGTTTTACAATTGGAAAAGCATGTCAGAGGTAGAGCAGCAGGAACCAAATTACACTGTTTTACAATTGGAAAAGCATGTCAGAGGTAGAGCAGCAGGAACCCAATTACACTGTTTTACAATTGGAAAAGCATGTCAGAGGTAGAGCAGCAGGAACCAAATTACACTGTTTTACAATTGGAAAAGCATGTCAGAGGTAGAGCAGCAGGAACCCAATTACACTGTTTTACAATTGGAAAAGCATGTCAGAGGTAGAGCAGCAGGAACCAAATTACACTGTTTTACAATTGGAAAAGCATGTCAGAGGTAGAGCAGCAGGAACCCAATTACACTGTTTTACAATTGGAAAAGCATGCCAGAGGTAGAGCAGCAGGAACCAAATTACACTGTTTTACAATTGGAAAAGCATGCCAGAGGTAGAGCAGCAGGAACCAAATTACACTGTTTTACAATTGGAAAAGCATGTCAGAGGTAGAGCAGCAGGAACCCAATTACACTGTTTTACAATTGGAAAAGCATGTCAGAGGTAGAGCAGCAGGAACCCAATTGCACTGTTTTACAATTGGAAAAGCATGTCAGAGGTAGAGCAGCAGGAACCCAATTACACTGTTTTACAATTGGAAATGCATGTCAAAGGTAGAGCAGCAGGAACCCAATTACACTGTTTTACAATTGGAAAAGAAGTTTATCGTTCTTTTCCAATTAAGTAAGTACCTATATCGTTTTCGTATCGATCCAACTTTAACAACTTACTTACAAATCGTATTCTGCTAACACCACGCTAACAATGTTAACAGACCGCTCGATCGTTGACTTGACCAGAGCGTAACGTAATCGAACGGTTTGTGGACAAGAAAAACGCCAAGTCGTTGTAATTTAGTTAATAATATATTGATTTACGTTGTTATTACCTGGTAGCATTTAGCCCCAGTGAAGAAAGACACGATTTCAAAATTAGAAAACAACTAACTATAAATGCCAGTAATAAAGTACCTAGCTATATTATGTAAACATGAGAAATATTAAGAATCCATCAGTGGATATAAGTATGTAATAAATGAACAAAGATTCTTATAAGTGAATGCACCAAAACTTATAATAGGTATAAATCATAAACAATTCCTGGTGTCTGTCTGCCGGTCTCCGCGCAGCTGACGACTTGAAAGTGAGTGACCACAAAATGGAAAGGACGGTAAGTGGTAACCTATGAACATTGTTACATAAAGCTACATGGACTGGATAACTACTTATTGGTTTGTGTCTAAGAAGCCTTTCATCTTCACCGTCCCCGATGTTCACCATCATTATTACCGTATTGTACCGTATCCGCCCACTGGATGGTACCAAGGTGCCATGGTACCGAGGTACCATCCAGTGGGCACGAATGGGCAAGAATGGCACGAAAGGGAAGCCCAAGGGTTTCCCTTTCGTGCCATTCTTTACGGTCCTACCTCTACCAGCCTCACTCAAGTTTCCTCTATATGTGGTTTGTCTTTATAAAATAATTCAGAAATACTTCCACATGGCGCACCCGGTAGGATTCAGGTATTTTTAGGCGACCGTGACCACTGATCACCTGATCGTCTGCTTTCATTTACTAAGCAAAAAAAATGTCATTCCCAAGGAATTTGTAATTCAGTCTTCATTTCCATCCAAATACGAGTAGTTCAAATCTCGCATTGGCTCACTGTTTGCTGTCTACATAGTGGCGCTGCCCCAGTGCCCTGACAATAAATGATCCCATGAATGCTCCCATGGGTACTTACCGCCCATGATAATAAAACGTACCACAGTAGCCGTAAATGAGTCGTGTACTTACGTAACAGAAGGCACAGTTCGTAAACTCTGTTTGTTTGACATTTGGATGCGCATACGCCGAATCAATTGATGTCTACCGCGTTTGACGTAAGCGCCGTCGTTGGTACAATCGGCCGTACATACACTTTTTACTATATTTATTACGCTAAACACAGAGGTTGTGTTCATTAAAGATCAGATGAAACTCCTGATTATAAATTCAACAGACACCTAGCTCTACAAGTAATTTAAGCATCACTTGACTACACAGGCTTCTGAACGATAAATGGAAGCTGCCCTTGACTGTCGTAAGGACAGTGAGATGAGAGTAAGAGGTAATCTATAGTTTTTCTTGTTAGCTTTTTGTACTGTAACTGTAGTTTATGCAACTGACACGTAATTACAGCCATTGTAAAATTAGTTTTTAGTTTTGATACGAGCGTAGCGAGTATTAAATACTATACTTAAATTTTATTTTTACATCTGTCATAAAGCTTTTTTTACAAAACAAGTTCATACGGATGCTATCATTCCTGATATCTATAAGTCAAAATATCGGAATCTTACAGTAGTTAAAGTAGGATAAAACAGACAGTTTTAATAAAAAATATATACTTTAAGGATTCGAATAGATATGGTACGGAGAAACGTTCTCACATTATTTAATTTATTGTATAAAATGTTACAAACCCCCACAAAAACTCCCCCCTCTTGGCATTAGTTAATCCCAGGTGATCGCTCATCAGGAAGTAATTTACAAAGACCGTGTCGTCGACCTGATAGTCAGTTACCATCAAACAAATGTCCTAGTTTGTACCGTTTACAGAACCACGTCGCTGTAATAATGTGAGGCGTGTAAAGTGTAAAGGATGATTCACACCGAGCGCGCCGCGACGTGTCGCATCGACCCGAATTTTTAATGCGGTAAAGGAAATTGAATTGTCGATACAATACTTAAAATTAATTTTTGCATGGAACTTTTCATCTTGGAAGCCGGTCGGCTACGCGCGGATACGCCCGCGTGCGAGCGCATGCTGCAGCATACGATCGCATGCTGCAGCATGCGCGCGGCTCCCGCCGCGTCCGGAGCACGGTACGAATGGAAGAGACTGACTGCGACGCGGCGCTCTGACGGAATGCGCGAGGATTCCAGCATGCGGCTGCTGGGCGCATTCGTTTCCATGCGATCCGCTGCACTACGGCGCGGCGCGGCGAGCTCGGTCTGAATCGTCCCTAAACTCTCGGTAAGCGCATCGGATCAGATAGAGCAGATCTAATCGCATGATTGCCGGACAAGCGTGCCTGGTGACGGAACAGTAAGCTCTGTTGAACGAGCTAGCCTACGAGCATTACATATTAATTTTTTATTTATTTCATGCGTTTTAAGACATATTTTATTTTACATCAACTTTCTAGAATATAGAACAAGAACGCGTTTCCAAATGACGAGTAGCTACTCAAATAGGCGGAAGCCTGTGCTATATTTTACATACATAACCTCACGCCTGTTTAAAAATTGGTGATAAAAAAGTGTGATAAAAGCGAGTCACCTTTTCGAGACTAAAGAGACACTAAATGAACTACATACCGCGGTCAAAAGAATTAATTGAAATAAGACGAGGACAATAACTTCACAGCTACAGTAGCCGGCTGTATATTTGTGGACATCATTACACGATAAGATGGCGCAAATGATAATGATCCGCGATCGACGTCGCTTGCGCAACCATGTGTATTATACAGTTGTTCGACCCGGGACTGGGAGTCGAGCCGCGCATGGAATTTGGTAACATATAATATAATAGATAGTTTCGAGTGATGGATCTAATAGGGGCATTGTTATGTATTTCGTTGTCTATAATTTACATAATACATACATACATAGGTACATATCTTCACGCGACCTTTGCGAGATTGGCAGAGACAATGGAGCACCACAAATCTCTGTGTTGGCACGACAGTCATAATCATACATAACATAATTCGTAGAGTGACGTAGTAGGAACACGGTACTTACGGGTAAGTTGGCAACGGGACTCTTGACGAATCTGTTAATATTGTTTGTATTACTACATAAAGATTTAATGAGATTCGAAGATTCCAATATTTGCAAAAAGGTCTTTTTAAAAAGGTGAAAAGGTCAAAGCCCTTTAAAAGGTCTCTCTCTCCAGAAAAGGTATCTCTCTCCAGAAAAGTTTGTATTCCAATTCCAAGCATTTGGTAAACATAATAAAATAAATTGCTCTCAAATGTCACATCTCTTGCATGTACAGTTCGCCACACAGAGCTACACTATACACCGGGGTTTCTCAAAGTGGGGTACGCGAACACCTAGGGGTTCGCCAGTTGATCGTGGGGCGTTCGCGACAAGATGTACGTTATTGCGACAAGATTTATGTTATACGTAAGTGCGACTAATCACTCCGCTAGGTTGCGGCTGCGACAGCGAATTCCCTTTTGCCCTTCGTGACAACTTACCTATGTGAAAGTGGGTTTTCACATCTGGTCATGATAAAAACGAAATACAGGAATCAACTGAATGCTGAATATGAATTAAGATTGAAATTAAATTTGCGACGAGAAACAAGCCCATCCATCACATTAATTAATAACACACTCGTATTGTTCTTGGTGACTATTATTTTTCTTAAATAGATTTTTAATGGGGTTCGCCATTGTCTGGGAAATTTAATAGGGGTACGTGGATCTATAAGTTTGAGAAACCCTACTATACACCATGCCACTCGAGCGTACCAATGTGTGGAAAACCGTACCTACATTAAGTGCTGGACTACATTGTCCGGTTCCAGCCTCGCCCCGGTTCGGTTCACTGCAATCGCTGGAACCGACCATGTAGTCCTAGCCTAACATTGTAAGCACCCGGACGCGGAGGATAAAAATGAAAACATTAAGTTAACAATGTCGTCCCAAAGGTCGAGGCCGTAAAGTGAAAAGTACGTGATGGCGGAACAATGAGGTTATTAATAGGTCGAGTGAGTAACGGATACTATCTTAATTGTCATTTAATTTTTTGTGCGATGATATATCGCGAATGTACAATATTATAAAAAAACGTTTCGTGACCAGTTAACGAAAACAAAATATCATTTATTTCTAGTTTCACCATCTGGTCCCACATGTAACAAGTTCCGTGTGACCAGTTGGTGAATAACCTTAACCATAATGTGGACATGATGTTATAAATCGTTCCCGTAATATAATTTAATTTTACTAACAATAAAAGGCTAATTACAGGTCTTCATTAATAGAAATAACATAATTAAAAAATTAAGCAAATAGGTGCCACTGTAAACACACACACAGTTATGAAATAATAAAAAAACATAAGGTTAGACAAGACATAACGTAAGGTAGAGACAGCCTGCTATTCCCTAAATATTCTAGCTGAAACCACACCTGCTCAATCTTAGGTGGTAACCTATGGGGCTAGTCCGTCAGCATACCGTGTGTCTCAAAGCTGAATAAATGAAGTCCAAGCTATTGAAGTGACAGAGGGGCCTGGTCTTAATGTTACTCCTGTTCTGTACGATTTAATACTCGTATGTACCTATATGTTATTCCCTAAAAATAAAAATTGTATGAACCAATGTTTTAAAAGAAGTGCTGCTGATTGTTTCTTGCATGTTTTTCGCCGCCTCTTTTTTTAGTCCTTCCTCTATGATTTCAGCGATTTGAACCGTTTCATCCAATTCCTACCAATATCCAATTCCCATGAACATCCAACTCCCATTGCATCCAATTCCCATTTCATACAATTTTCGTTTTATCCAATTTCCATTCCATCCAATTCCCATTTCATCCAATCTCTCGTACTCAGTTTCACGATTTATTTTGAACCTTAATTCTGATTTTCAGCAATAGCTTACGAAGCGGTGGTAGATTAAAAAATAACGTTGCCACGATGTTCTGCGAGTTCTTATTTTAAAGCCTTGTTTTTAAAATAAAAGAAGTGTCAGGCTCACGGCTGCTCGGTATGATCACAAATTCAAAATAATTTAATATGCATAATCTTATATAATACTACAATACAATACAATATTTTAATACAAGTAGGTAGGTATCAATTTACAAAAATCAACTCCTGCACCTGCACTAGCCAAGCTGTCTTGCAGCATGCCAGTCCTTACAATACATTAGGTAGCCAGCGGGACATGATACTGTGTGTATGTACAGGGGTGAGGGTGCTGACGTTGTGGGGTAGTGTTTGTGTGTGTGTGTGTGTGTGTGTGTGTGTGTGTGTGTGTGTGTGTGTGTGTGTGTGTGTGTGTGTGTGTGTGTGTGTGTGTGGTTAACAATGGCCATGATAAATTACCACTGAACGTAATACATCTATTAGCTCTTCCGTTTCAGCATAGTCCTTCATCGACAGCCAGGGTCTGCCTAGTTGGCCAGACAAGCAGCCAGACATTACATACGTGGTTTTGAGTAGGCACGGTGATCTCCTATTTATGTTTTTAGAAAATAAACCAATGGAATTGGTTTAAACAAGAAGTCGAGCGCCACACAGTTTGTACTAACTGTGAAAGGTATAATAAAATTAAGAAATCACCGCTCCCATGGTCCTCACTGAATTAAATAAAAAGTATGGTTTGACTTCTATTAAATTCGTTTTAATTTACGACCTTACGATTAACTACTTACAGTTGTACGAAAATATGATTTACACGAGACAAAATGAACGACAAGGTCCATCATATTATGATGGCCGGAAACACCACAGGAACATAACACAAGATTATGATTTACATAGACAGGACTGCAGGTGTCCTTCCTGGTGGCCAGGGACATCTTTCCGTCTGCCTTAAAGCTTCAGTCCATCACATTGAAAAACATTGAAATCCCAAAACCCTCCCAATCATATGTACCGTCTGAAACAAATCAATTGCACTGCTTTACCCTCTGACTGCACCTACTTAGAGACACACGGTGCATGACCTTCGATGACCATGTGGTTTCCGAACAAAGAAAATTGGCAGAACTTGGGGAAAACTTAAAGGAAACACGATTTAAATTATATTATAGTAATTCAATATGGAATCCAAACGCGAAAACTAAATAAAATTACTACGAATAGTGAAAATTCTACATGACTTTATACTGACCTGTTACGGTCAATATTTCATGGCTGTAAGTCCCAGAAAACGAAGGGCTGGCCTTCTAAGAGCTACCAACGTTTTCTCAATAAAATGTGGAAGTATTGTGAAATAAAGACCCTATGTCACTTAGCAAAATCATTCACGTGCTTTCTCCGTTCCACGTAAAACGACTTCGGATGAAAATGTTTATTTTAGGCCAGAGCCGTGGCTTGTGCCATGAAAATAATTAAAAATCTAAATGTCAACGAGAACGTAAACAAACCGACAGATAACCTAGACATTCTCAACTTTAAGATGAAAACTATGTAAAACAGTGCAATTATGTGGTATTTGTATGTAACGACAGCTTACGGGAACCTGCCGACAGCGTTCCGTTACAATTTGCAATAAAAAATATTGACTTTGACTTTGACGCTAGAAATGTCACGTAAAGTTACTTAATATTGCACGTACCCGCGAAGTGCAGACTTTTTAGTGTCGACAGTTTTTGAGCTTCACTTTTCCAGCTGGTCACGGACATATTTGACTGATATTCCTTGATTCTACAACCAATGACCATAAAGTCTACAATAATTTGCATAATACATAAACCACCTATTTTAATTCATTCACAGTCCAGTGCCTCCACGCTGGTGACCCCCAGTGCCTCTCCAAGGAGTCGATCTCGCTCTCTCTCTTTGTTGGATCACTTAACAACTTTACTTTAGTTGGACTTGTGAAGTTGTCAAACAATTTTGTATGGGGACTGTGAACGTATTAAGGTCGCTTATTATTTAGCTTTTAAGCTATATGTTGTTGACTATAATTGTTTGAAGAGGTAAGCTGCGCGCGCGCAGCCTCGTGAGCGTGAGACAAGGGCTTCAGGTCAGTGTACACTTCTTGTATATGTACATGTTACACGAAACAAAAACATGCTAAACTAACTTGATGTCACGATACGAGTACATCGGGAGTCGAAGTAAGAATTCTAAGTATTAAAAGACATGTTGAGTCATACTTTGCGCAACTGAAGTTTTGATTTAAAAAATTCTGATCTAAACCTCACATCATCATCAGCAGCCCACTCTAGTCCACTGCTGGACATAGGCCTCTCCCAGGGCGCGCCATTGAGCCAGATCTTCGGCTCTTCAGGTCCAGTCGCTGCCAGCCGCCTTGCGCAGATCGTTGCTCCATGAAGCCCCACGCCCACTCCAGAACTCGTCTCCCCCAGCGGTTGTCGGCTCTGCGATAGACGTGACCGGCCCACTGCCACTTCAGCTCGCTAATGTTATGTCGATAACTTTGGTTATATGACGTTCACCTTATTTTGGATTCGATCCAGGGTAGATACTCTGAGCATAGCTCTTTCCATAACACGTTGAGCATTTTAAATGTACGAGTATGGACCAGTCGCACCGTTAATGTCCACGTATCGGCTCCGTAGGTCACATTACTAAACTAAACCTTACATAAATAATACGAGGACTCATAAATAATTTCATCATTCATACAATAATTAAATCTTTGACTCTTCTACACGGCAGTAAGCCGAGTAACTTGCTGGTGGTAGGACCCTTTCAGGGTCCGCCTGGCTGGCGACCACCCTTCTATGTAAAGTCTGTCATCAAATGTCTTCACTTGGCGTCGATGTATTCCGTCAGTGTTTATAGAAGAGCCAGCACTTACTAAGCCCATGTGCTCCATCTTTGGCCTCATCATCACTTACCACCTGAGATTGAGGTCACACGCGGGTTTAGGTGTAAAAAAAAATCTAAAAACTAGGAGACCAATTTGTGTAGATCAAGTTATTATACCATTTTTTTCTGTTCTCTGTCTTATGTATTCGAGGATGTGTTTGTGTTCAGACTGCTGGTGTACAATGACCTCACCCGGCGCAGTGTCAACCATCTGATAGCGCGGGTCCGCGAATTGTCGCCGCGACAAGGCAGCGGGCAAGGACCGGACCTGCGCCTGCGCAGCCAGTTCTTTATGGGTTCGGGGTAACGCATGACAAACATGTTGATTGTTTTTTTTTATTTCCATGGAAAATGACTTCAAGGCAACACGTAGCTGCCTTCTGGTCTGGATAGATATAGAACCTCTACTTTATATTATTATTGAAGCGGTAGAAGAACAAGGGCAACACACGATGAGCTTTCACAGGTGTTGAATATCAATTCTTCGCTTTTCAGTGATCACAACGCGTATCATATTTAGGTATTTAGTGCTAGCGCATCTCCTCAAACCCATCAATTAGAGGACATAGAATTACACCTTGATGAACAGCATATAAAGAGAAAGAAATGGAGTAAGTTGTAGGAGGGCACCCGGTTGAGTGTCCTCACTATCAGTTGAGTCCGGGAATCGAACCAGAACCAGTAAGCAAAGCAGGGAAGCTCGTGTGAGTGCAGGCAGTAGCTCTCGAAGGTCGTTGATGAAAACTCAGCAACACAAATTTACACTAGAGTTTATTAACGCGAATTTAGAATTACATAGATTTACAAATAAATTGAAACAAACTGAATAAGATTAAAAATAAACGATAAACAAATTGAAATAATAAAAAATACATTAGAATTTGATAAAGTGATGAGAGCGTGCTATTCGTTCGGCGGTAGGCGTAGTGAATAAAAAAAAAGTCATGAGGGCTGGACCTGGAGATTTATTTGCATATTATGTGTCGTTCTTACAATGCTACCTAAGTTAGTTCCCAAACAGTTCTAATTCGTAGACAAGTACTCGTATAGCCAGCAATGTTGTTACTAGTGTCTTGTCCGATCCAAACTTTCCCATGCGTCGCGTATTACAATGTTACCGGTGTAACTGATCGCTTGCAGGGACTCGGAATTCGGAACTAGAGGTTAACAAAATCCAGTAATCAAACCTCGACGATGATGTGTTCCGACAGAGTTTAGGAGAGAGATTTGAAGGTGGAATGACTTTGCAGAGTCAGCCTGGGGCGGTACTACCGCAAAGCAGCAATGCTTGCATTTGCTGTGTTTCGATTTGCAGAGCCAGCGTAGTTACCTACTGGCAAATGAGGACTCCATCTACGTCCTCAAGGTAAGCAGCCTAGCGCATCGAAAACCCTCCAATGACATTATAGTAAGGTGACATGTCTATGGGCGACGGTGACCATCGCACTTACCATCAGCTGGCCCATTTGCTCATCTGCTCTGCTTATACAATAGAGAAAAAATTAACCGTAAAGAAAAATGCTACTCGTATTTCATTTGTCAAAATCGGCAGAGCATTAGCATTCTGGTGCTCATGAGAGACGGTGACCATTTATGATTTACCATCAGGACGGTGCTTGTCTGCCAAACTAAAAAAAAAACTCCTACAAAGGCTTCTAAAAACTGTGTCCAAACTAAACTAAACTTCCTATCATCCTGAGCAACTTGAAGACAGATAGGGACATTATTCTTATAAAAGTGCTTGTCGAAAAGTTTCTTCGCGTAATTTACAGTAACCGACGCAGTGATAAATGTAAGCTCGGGGTCGACAGAATTACGAAGGTTTCTGTGGTTGTGGCATAATGTTCTTAACAAATAATAATATTAAAAACGGGCGAAGTGCTTCCAGAAAAGGGTGGTAGTGCCCCTAGCGGTTTCTGCTCGACATGCCGGGGGCACTGCCGTGCCACCAGATTCAGCCATGCTAAAAGAAATTCAAATCTAGAAAAGTGTGAAAAATTTTGCCGCTAGCGGGATTCGAATCGACTAGTCTTTCCGGGGCCTGCTCTGTCTAAGAAGCTATTGCAATCCGGTGACTCAAGATTATAATTTTCATTGAAAATACTTTCTACCAAGCTTTATTCAGATCTTTTTTCCAAAAACTCCCTTGTCTAAAAATTTCATCAATATCGGCCTTTACTATTCCTGATCTGTCAAGAAGCAGTGCACAGTAGCGAAAGATGTGATGATGAGTATCTAGAGGGGGGCTAGAGGGGGACGTATATAGCGCGGCGGGCGCCGGCGCCGGCGCATCGCGCGCAGCCGCCCCGAGCACGCGCATCTCTAGTTTAACTTCAAGTTGCGATCGCAAGCGGCTCCTCGCGGTACTTTGTGATATCTTTTCAATTTTGTGCATATTTGGATTCTGTGATTTTCAGGTGAGTAAGTTTGATTTGTTAATTTGAGTGCTGCTTCGTGGAAACAGTGGTGGTTTATCTACTATTATTTAATTTACTAATGGAAATTATTTATAAAAAAATATTTGTTGTAAGTATTTATAAAAAACAAGCAATATTTTTTTTAATTCAGTTAATTTAATAGCTCTAAACTTCCTTATAATATACAGTATATTATTCTGTATTTTAGTACTTACTCGTATTTATGTTGTTTTTACTTAAATTAAACCAAAGTAATTTAACATATTGGTTTCAGGAAATCCTAATGAAAGGAAATACTAGAGAAACATAATATAATGTCTTTCAGTTAAATAAATTATTCTTATTCTTAGGTAAAGACTAGAGATGCAACCGAATCTAGAGAAAGATACATAATTACAAAAAAATATTAGATTCAAGAGCAGGTCTGTGCAGTGGAGACCTTACCTTACCCTAAGCTTCTGATGATGATGAAGTAGATTTATTACATGCAACAATTCTATAATTTGAAAATGATTCAGAATCGTGACATACCTAATCAATAATAACACTCATTACGTATATAAGTATGCGGAAAATCTATGTAGCTATAAAGTTCTGCATAATATAATTTTCTCTGACCACAAACCCGTCTCTCGTACTAGACGATCCTATATAAGTAAATTCAGATATAAATATAGATGTAAGACAACAGTATTATTAATATTTTACAGGACTTGCCCGCCGTGACCCGATAAACATGGTGCAAATGAAATACATGGTGAGTTTAAATTATGATTAGTTTAATTCGTAATTATACACACAAAATAAAATACATATTTATAGCTCAAAGGCCGTGACTTATCTCTAAGAGAGATCTCTTCCAGCAAACCTCATAAAGCGAGTTAAAGTAAAGGTTTTATATATTTAATTATTTTATCTTTACTTTAACACATCAAGTGTTTACCTCTTATAGGTAAATAGGAACTGAGATAAGATTCAGATTCAAGTGTAGGTACCGAGTAACTAGTATTACGAGTACATATCTACAGTAACTACAAAGTCCTGTCCTAAGTATATTGTACACGATATATTCGTCAAGTAGATTTTCGTTATTAATCCGTACCTGTGTTACTGAAATGTCTATAATTACTTGAAAATCATGAAATTCTATTTAAATTATTAATTTAGGTAAGTAATAATTATAATTACAAGTAGAATAGAACAGAAACGGGCGCCGCCGTGCCTACAGGGGAAATTACAAGATTATATACCTTGTAATTTCCCCTCTAGTATATATGCTTATCTACGCATAGGCTTTAATTGGAAGACGATCGATTTACGATAAATACATACATCTACCATTAAAGAGAATATTGAAATTCGCGAAGAATTATAGATTCCATAAAATGAAAGAATATTCATCACTCAACAACTTTTTTAAAGATAATATTAATTTATTACAGTTCTACGTTCTAAAGTCGAGTCATCTAGTTTCATATATTTCATTGTATCATTCGTGTGTTATTCATGTTTTTTTCTTTTCTTGTAATGAATGGTTTGTCGGCTTGTTTATTGCAGACGACAAATATATGTGACAGCGACCGTGGGAACATTTTCACAGTTGCTTTATTTTTGTTTACTGGCAACATCTTTCTTTTGGACAAGCTTCCCTGGAGTTGAATCAAATGAACCCATTAACTGTGTCAAATTTAGTTCTCGTGAAATATAGAATAGCTTAGGTATTTTAGTGTTAGTTTAAAATCTATGTATCCGGAAAGTTAAATTATTGCTATTCATCATCATCATCATCAGCCTATTAATGTCCCCACTATTGGGGCACAGACCTCACCTTGCACAAAGGGGTTATGGGCCATGATCCACCGAGCGGGTCCAGTGCTGATTGGTGGATTTCACACGCCATTGGAATTTGTTTTTATTTCCTCAGACATGCAGGTTTCCTCGCGATGTTTTCCTTCACCGTTAGAACAGTCGGTAAATGTACATAAGTCTTCGATAAAATCGGAAAACTCATTGGTACATGGCACTGCATGGTTTCGAACCCGGACCTCCGGGAGTCCGGCGTCCTAGCCACAAGGCCACCGACGCTCTGCTAATATTACTTATTAAGAATTATTGCGATTATTAGGAATCATCCGAAAGGCTCTCTTAACAAATAGTTCCGAGATATCTGTTAATGGGAAGTCGGAAATACATAATATGTAAACTCTCCATAATTAATAAAATTAAGGAAATTATTTTATTAATTTCCATTAGTTCTACACCAAAAACTGTTGTATTGTTGTATATACTCGGGTCACTGGGGTCAGATCGTATTACCTAGTTAATACTAGGGTATAATTACTAGGGTGAATCACGTTGACTTTTGTCAATTTCGTTATTTTAATCACATATGATTTAAACGCCGTTATTTTGACGAAATTTTCAAAATATAGGGTCTACTCCATTTACCTACCAGTTACATTTTTCTTCAGACTAAAATTTCAACCAGATTGGTATTCCTGTAAGGCCCGCTTGCGCGAAAATTTAACCCTGGGTTAACTCGCTAATTGTTTATGCTTTTCATACAAAACTGAGATCGGGTTAGTGTTAACCCTAGATATGAATAAAACAGTTCGATGGTTAACTATTGATTCTCATATAATAATTAATATAAATATTACTTGTAAAAGAGAAATATAAGAACCAAAGGAAGAATATATTTCATGAAATATAGGCGTCAGGGTAACCTGTGTAACGTCGGGGTATACCAATATTTCGTGCAAGACACTCCAAGGGCCGCTTGTACGAAAGTTCGGGTTAAATTAAATAAAATAAAATATTTATATAATTTTTATATAAGTGTATCCCCCAGGCCATTAATTAGACTTGCTATTTACTACGCCGCAAGACGGCCGATGAGGCCAGTGCGGGTAGTAGAGCCCGATATTTACTTATACATTGTAACTACACTGTTGTTAAGTGATTATTTAATTTGATTTAAATCTTTTTAACCCGGATTAGTAAACAATTACAAATGTACTTTATTGCACACCCGGGACAAAACAAAACATATAGAGAGGTACAATACAATGTGCGGAAGGCGGCCTTATCGCCTATTTAGTAACTCGCGAATTGTCTATAATTTTCAGAATTTTCGTTGCAACACGTTTTTGTGACTTAACCCGAGTTAGACACTAACTCGACTCGACTTTCGCGCAAGTGGTCCCTAAGTGTACCAATGTTGGGTAAGGCCTAAACGTGTGCGGCAACCCGATTCGTTCCGTCACACGGCGCGGGCTCAGCCGCGTTCGCGCATTCGCGTGGTGCCGGAAACGCGAGCAATAATGTTATGGATTTACGACTCCTGCGCAGGTAGCGCCGTTCCGCTCCACGCTGTCTGCGCTGTTTACAAATACAGCAACGGGTCGTGGGAACGCGATGGGAAATTGTATGGTTATCTATTTGTGTAGAGCAGCATGTGTGGTATAAAAACAACTTAGATACAATCCGCGGCACATAAGTTGAACAAAAATGGCGGTCGTCCGCGCGGGTACATTATAGACGTGCCCCTCGCGTCGCACCTCATACCTCACTTCGATTGAGACCCGAAAGGACTCCGCACGATTCGTATGAAAAATAGCTTTAGGTCAAATTCGCTGAAAAAAAAAGTGGTATAGTGCTGAGTATTAGTTGAACAACAAACCTGTATAAACATTTTTTGCGAGTTCTAGAACATATATTTTTTTGATTTGATTTGGTAGACTTATTTTTTTATCCATACATTTTGTATGAAAGACGAATTTTCACTTAAACCCCCTTTTCTCAGAAACGGGGTCTTAGAGGTACATTTTTTTTTCTACAGGAAAACCTGGTAAAGGTAAAGGTAACCTGACCAAAAGGTCAACATATATTTTTTTCAGCGAATTTGACCGAAAGCTTTTTTCATACAAATCATGCGAGGTCCTTTGTCACTCAAGGCCGTCATTCCACTTCTGACCCACTCGTCAGATTTTAGTCGTAACTTCACTGTTCGATTATTATAAGTGTTCTGGCAGAACCTAGTGTTAAAAAATAGGTTCTGATAGAGGCGGTGTTAGCGATCGATGATACCAGTGTTGTCGATCCAAAACTTTTCCCGTTTTTATTTCATTAATGTTGTTGTAGGGCGACTGTTTCCGCATTTCGACTATAAGGGCCCTTTATGCGTGCCATCTCGAATAACGCCGTAAGCGTAATGCCGGCACATGAGGCATTCGATCGAAGTTCTCAAGGTTAACTGCGCATTGAAACTCTCCAATATTAATACAGTGAGGTGAGCTGTCTATGGGCGACGGTGACCACTTACCATCAGGTGGTCGTTGCTCGTCTGCTCTCCTATAAAAAAAATACAACGTAACTTTAAGAATATCACGATATAAAATTGTTCACTTAGTCCATATCAGTTTATGCTGTGTGCCGTTTGTGAACGCAACACATTCATAATGTACATAAATTTGCATAATTTTCGTTTCGGAACAGTTCCTGAATCATCTCAAACAGATAATTAAAATGCGCAAATAGGCAATCTCTTTGACCCACCAGCGGCGCTCCAAGCGGATTTTTGATAAAAACAAAATATGTATGTAGTCAAAGAGTTAGAATTAGAGTGTCGTTATAATCTTGTACGGGATTGTCCTTCTGTTATTATACTTTGCTATAAATATTAATTTATACCATTGCTCTGTTCTTTTCGATGCACCTTGTCCAGATGTCCCAGGGAAGCCTTTTGTAAGTCTGTTTGGTCAGGTTGTTGTATGTAGCCTGTTCCGCATTATGTGCCCTTACATGGATATTAAGTCGTGTCAGTCAAGTAAAGTAAACCATTGACTCTCTCATTGGCTGCGACACAAGTGTACTGAAACTCCACATTACCATTTTAAATTCCTTCAACAACCTTCAAAGCCTTCGACTAGTAATCGCGCGCGCATTCCAAAGTTACGGAGAGTAAGGGCCGCGCCACACCGCGCGGTACAACAGCGGGTTGCGTCACACGTCACAACGATCAGCGACCGCACGTTGCGTCACGTCACGCCCGCGCCGCGCCGCGCGCCGGGAGACTCTCGGGCGCTCTCCGCAATAATGCACAGCACTGGCGGTTTGCTAAACACGTGCGGAGTTGAGACAGCTCGAAACAGACACCGCTTTCTTTCTCTTATTGTGCCCCTCCTATATCCGAGTCAATGGCTTTTAATGTGTTCAATTTCACGTGACTTATAGGCCTTATGGCATAGCCTAATTCTTTCACATGTCGAATGTATAGGAACTGTTTGTGTGAACAGCTTATGCAATAATTTGACAATAGGCCGATATACAAAAACAGAAGACATTCGCTGAATCTATCTCGACGAGAAACTTTCAATATTGCAGCACAAGTTTGCCAAACAATTTATTATCCATCATTAGAACCCTAAACGATCAGCTGAACAAACACGTTGTAAAAGATTACCGCAACCTGTGTCAACAATAGGTAATCTTCGGCGGTGACATAACGCGAGCCCTCCGACGATGGACGCCGGCCGTAGAAAGCGGTAAGAAGGTCAGGGTCACTTCCGCGGCGCGCGGTGCGCGGCGCCCGCGCCGGTTACGTCACGACGCGTGTGTTTATAGCCTATTGTCGCCGGCGATTAGCGACTCTTGTTTTCTTTCACGCCTCACACCTCGCACGTAATCTTTATTGACGATTTGCTAATGTGTGGATAATTTGATGGGTCGTTTGCGTTTTGGCGATTTTACCGTGCTCACTGTGCCGCCGCTCTGTTCGCTCTACTTTTGTTAGGTAGTTTTATGTTATTTATCTTGAGCAACTCTTAAAATCTACTCATGGCATCTGTAAGCTCTATCTAGCTCGAAAGGTCATAAGCTAATAACACAAAACCTCATATAATTTGGCTCAAACATGTAGATCTATGCCAAGGACGTGTCATTCCCATGTTTGCCAGCAGACTACTAAGTAAGTAAAAACCCGATGGACTTGGTGATAAGGTTAATTGGCGCATGCGCTGTCACGACCACCGTGCGACCCAACAGTTTGACAACCGTTCATCATATTATATCAGGCCATGTCATCCCACTGCTGGGTTTAAGCATCCTCTCTTGACAACCATTGCACACGACTAAATGTTCAACCTCCACTAATGGCATTTTATCGTGCTGAGATCTCCTTGTCTTACGGGCTGTAGACTCTCTAACATATAATCTGATGCCTTGAGGTGCTTTGACATTTCAAGGTTGAATGAATGAATACTCTTTATTGCACAAAATTTGTATTATTATTAATTATTATTTGGTTAATACTTGAAGGCAAGATTGTTAACTACCAAGAATTAGAATGTCTTAATTTGATTTAAAAGACGCTGCATATACTCGTATAGGCTCGCAAACCATTTTGCCTACTTACCCTCACACTTCATTTTGAAGTTGGCACCTGATGGATGCCTTGAGGTTGAGAAACCCATTTAATCGAGAAATGACAAGGGAGGAAAGAATAATAAGTTCCCCTTTGCAACTCTCTTCCTTCCTCTCTATCTCTGTATTTATCTGTGGTGCGTTCCTTATTCGTCGACAGATTTCTCTACCTAATAGCAATCCTCAATTTCATCCTACTTTTGAAAACTGTCTTAAAGCGTTGCAGTTTAGGACAGAAACCGATGAAAATTAATCCTACCGTCCCATCTGGTTTTCTTTTTTGCTTTCTTGCGCTTATGTCATAGGAGGACTATTCTCACTCGGGTGTAGAGTGATATTCCTATAACTTGTTCTCTCAGAACATCGCTTTTGTCTAGTGCTCGTGAGCTCGACGGTCGACTCTTTGTCTTGGAGATATTGTCGAAAATAAACATAATGTCGACCGTTGTAACGGTGCACAGAGAGCAGGCTGCGTCTGCACCGCACAATGCGGGCGCGACACTCTAATGTGATCCATTGTGTCGTCGCGACGCCGCAATGGATCACATAACTCCCATTTGATGACTTTGACGTCGTGGGAAACGCAATATTTTCTTATCGATTCAAAATGAAGATTGCTTATTATGCAAATGTATTCATTAAGTGGCAAAAAAATACTGATGTGACGATGACATTATAATTATTGGTTTCGCGATTGTGATGCTGATAAAATGGCTGGGATTTAAGATTCATAAATTAGCTTTTATTACCTATTGATTAATGTTAGATGTTTATTTTAACGTATTTCAATGTTTACGTTTTAATATCGATAAGAAGTAAGTTGATATTATCTTACTGACCCATCAAATAGTTATCACAAATCTTCACCGGAGTATGTCATTATGTAATTCGGTAATAATTGCCCCTGACACGAAAATACAACGTATTTTTGACCTCTATGTCGAATTATGTAAGAAGTATCATTCATTCAATAATATATTCACATTGATATTTATAGATACTAGAGAAAGTTACAAACAAAATGGAAATACCTATTCAGTGGATACTTAATTTTCTTCGTTAACAGATAGATACAAATATTAGATTATATAGGTCGACCTACAATGTTTCAGGTTACTGAAATAATTCATTCAATACTGAAAGAATTCAAGAAAAAAAATCCTTTCATTCTTCTCTTAGTAATAATCTCTCCAGACAATCCTCTCTTATGTCAAAACGACCAAGGATTCCAGGGTTAGATCCTCGATTGCTATATTCCTCTGACGTGAAAAACGATACCTTCCTGCAAAGTAGGCGGATCTCTGGGAGATGACTCTACCTACTCTTTGAGCTCCTGAATGATAAAGAAAGATGTACAAAGCAGTTAGAAATATGAAAAAAGTTTACCATTCCGCGAGAATTTGGAACTGTAGCAGAAAACGAAAGCCCTAACGATACAACCAGTAAAGCACAACTAACGTCGTCGGCAAGCTGCGCGTGAGTTGAGTGACAGAGCCGTCGTGCGCGTGGGTCATAGTTCACGCCGCCTCGTTCGCTCATTCATTGGAACCTCGCGCTTACATAACCTACCGCCGCGATGTGCATTGCCGCTTAAATTATACATAATTTAGTCAAATATTCGCGTAGTATTATTTGTTTGTTTGCATCTTCGTCATTAGCCTATTTTCAGCCTAATAACCGCCTCGGGCCTTATCCACCATCCAACATTGCATTTCACAGAAAAAATCTAAAGAATACCTAGAGTTTAGAAGAGCAGTTCTTAAACCTCCAACTTTACATGTTTTATCGTCCTCATAGTTACGTATGGTATATCCTTTGCTATAAAAGAATTACTAGATGTATAGATTCTGAGAGTCGTCAATGTACGCGGTTCATGTTAGCTGAGCGCATCTATCTCACAATGTGTAAGTGGCACTGCTTTTACTTTCGCTGGGAAGCGGCGCGCGCGCATCGTGTCCGTTACGTCACCCGTTCAAACATCTTCAATATGTGTGCCGGAATATGTGGAGCGATATGCTACTTTATGCATAACTCTGTTCCGTAATGGTTTAAAGTTATGTTATAATTAACATAACTTTAAATCCATTAATATGGATTTTTTATTCTAAGAGATCTCTCGTGATGAGTAATTACAATTATTAGTTTATTAAGGTAAGTAACAGTACAATACTATTTAAATTACGCAAAAAACAGTAAATATGCAAAACATGTCGAAAATAAAAACCGACGTAAGTAGGGCAGATGTCGTACCCTAATATTTACTCGTATTTGAACGATAACCGACCGCTACCGGCAGACACGGTCCCCATTGTTCCTGGTCACTGTGTGAACAAGAAGTGTTCCGTTCGCCGTGACTTGGGAGGGTTGTCGCAATAGGACGTGAAGAATGACCTTTATAACGACGTGTGATTGTGCAACGCGTTGCAGAGAAAATGTGCGGGAAAAACATTGGCGCCATTTTATATTGGAAAGTGTCATGGCGCTCACATTGTGCCGCGGGTTCCGCCTCATACGTGATAGATAAACATGGAAGCGTGCTCCCGCGCCGCCGCCGGCGCAAGAAACGCAGATTATATTTCACTTTCGACGTCGAACAATGGAAAATCTTCGGAAAAAACTCTTTGTCTCTCGAAAGCTCATTACGGTCTTGGAATTGCGGCTTTTTGCGTGAACTCTTAAAATGCAAATTAAGTTTAATCTCCAATCGGGCGGCTAATCATTTCCGATCTCTTTAAGGTTTTTCTGTGAGGTATCTGGCAACACCGCGGGAACCGATGTAAATGAGACGAAGGATTGTTCGATTTGCACCGTTTGGGAACAATACCGGACGTTGCGCGAGGCTGCACCGGTTCCCATGGCAACGGTCCCGTGAGACGCGCTCGAGTGACGCATCTAGATCCACCGTCTGATCTTTGACGGGTTTGCTAATTATTAGCGTGAAGTAATGCTATGCAAAACAAGGATAATGAGGATATTTAAGTTATCTTATAAACTAATTTAATTATTCAATTTCTACGCCATCTTTTCAATTTTAAATACGGCTCTTGTTCGTGTTTCGTGTTCTCTAAGTATGATCAAACCAAGTGAAATGAACAGTTATGAATAAATGTTATAATTAATTACTGATGAAAGTCGGAAATCCTAGTTTCGGCCTGTTTCGAAGGCTTTGATCACGGAGAGTGCGAAACGCCCGATGTCGACTGAACGATGTGCCGTCTCGCACGCGCTCGCTCCGAGTGCACAAGCGCCGTCGTTGACGACAACGTTCGCCCTGATGCCTGCGTTTGGTCTATGGTGTCTTGATGGTGTCCATCAAGTCCGAGACCTCTTCCTTCTTTTCGTAAATTTTCCGTAAATAATTATACTTTAAAATGTCTCACTATAGTTTCAATTCAGAAATGAATATTTGTTTTATCTTTTTACTTACTTACATGAATTTGTTTTCTATTTTTAACTGTCAGTCGTTTAATTGGGAACATCATGTGCGGATCCGGAAGAGCTTGCACTGTATTTTTTGCTATAGGTAATCATCATTTGCAGAAACACCATGAAACTACAAAATTATTGTCACAAAAACCATGACGATTTTTAGACATATCTCCAAATAACTCGCTAAGTATTTTAGTTCTAGCGATGCATCTTCTTCGACCCGAGAGGCGTCCTGCTACAAATATGGTTTATCTTACATCTACTCCTACTTGGAGTTTATTTAAATAAATTTGCATGGTTTAATGTGTAGATACTATTGTTTTGTTTTGGCACAGTGTTGCCACACCGTACGAGTAGGTACGCTGCGCACGCGCACAATTACCCGGTCCCGCGCGCAGGCCTTGCCGCCGTTTTGACACGTCTAATGATGACTCCCGAAATAGTGCAGGGCCTCCGCCCCCATTGTTTCTTAAATATTGACATACATATACTTAGACAAAATCAAAGAAGGAAGGTTGAAGGTTGCCTGGAAGATATCGCTTAAAGCGATAAGGCCGCCTTCTACACATTGTATTGTACCTCTCTTTATGTTGTATGTTCTGTTTTTGTCCCGGGTGTGCAATAAAGTATATTTGTATTTGTATCAAAACTGTTTCTGTTAGGTTCAGCTTCTTGGTTGGAAGAATAGTCCTTAATTTTTTTTTAATCCCATTTTTTATTGTGTGAGGAGAGTCAACGATCAAACGTGCCATCTGATTATAAATGGTTACGATCGTCCACAGACACCTCACCTCACGTTATTATAGAGTTTTTGAAAAGCTGCCAACCTTGAGGACTTGGACGGAGTGCCTCATGTGTCGGTCATTACGTTACGCTGGCTCTCTTGACCCTCAAAACGAAACACAGCAATGCAGCTAATATATGCGTTAGATGTAGGTAAAAACCTTTTATGTATTAGGGCCAACATTTTCACAATTTTATTTGCCTACGCAACTGTACACTGAGGTACTGACAAGACAGGAGATCATAATCAATTGTTATCATCGATCAGAACCTTAAAAACATTTCGACAACATCCGGCAACACGTCTTACGCAAACTGAGGTGAACATAGCAACGCACGGACGATGCGTCTTCAGATAGAGATCTCGGAGTCGCGAAAGTAGAGTAAGAGTAGGAGTTTATGACTATAGATGTGAAGCGGTAAAAGTACCCTGGTAAGTTACGGTCATTTAAAATAGATGATGTCATTTAGGAATAATGACCATAAATGACGGTCACTTTTGGTAAAATTCTAATTTAACGTGTTAATCGACGTCATTCCAAGTGTTAGCCTTTACCAATACCTTTGTCTAATAACTAGTTATCATTCAGTAAAATTGTGTTAAGATCCACACACTGGTTTCCAAAATTTGTTGGGACAAAATATGTTATGGTAGGTATTTTTTAATAACAAACTGTAATCGGATAGTATACATTATTTACTACATATATTGTTATTACAAGTTTTCGGCTAAGATGTACAAGAAACGAGATGCTTATACTCAATTTTCGATAAAAGTTTTTGGGTAAAATTGGAGCCTTTATCGCGCGTTCACCGACCACATGTGGCTAAGTTTATAGAGAAAAAAACACAAATAAAACATGTCATTCCAAGTCATACTTATGCTCAGTCTGAGCTGAGATATGACAGTTCAAAATTCCGAGGCCGCGCGAAAGAAAATTATATAATAAAACTTTGAAATCTTATATCCGGGCCGAGGCTCGGACTGAATGAATCCAATCACGAAGACTGAGTAATACACCTTCATAAAAAATACTCATTTTAGAATGCAATGTAACCAAACATTTGTTCTACGGTAATGAGTCGGATTATACCGTTCATTAATTCATTCGTTCATTCGATCTTTCGTATGACTGCGTGGAATCTATGTGGACTTTTGCATTGTTTTTTTTTTACTATAATGACAGTCAAGAGTTATTCTTCTTCTTCTTTTTCTGCTTCATAAAAGTTTTTAAAGATATGGTTGCTATGTAATTCTTGCTAATTATTCGTTAAACATTAGAAAAAACCAAAAACAAATGAATAATAATGTCCTAATGTCCTGTCCTCACACTACACTGTCGCTCATCTCTTTAATGTCCAATTAACTTCAGAGGTTGCCTGGAAGAGATCGCTTTAAGCGATAAGGCCGCCTTTGTACATATCGTGTTATTATTCCTGTAGTTTTTACTTTTCCTGATTTTGTGTACAATAAAGTGTTTCTATCTATCTATCCTAGGTCGTGGGTAATTTAACCAAAAATGACCGGTCATTTGGGTAATATTACGTCAATTTGCAACTACCGGCCGGGCTGCCGGGCGGTTATAACTACTACAGGGTGAAACACAAATGTAAAAGTGTTTTTCAAAAAGACGATTGGAAACATACCTGTAAACATAACATACATCAATGGATCCGAGTGGACGTAGCGGTCCTACGTAATTAATTTATAACAGGATTTCAACTTTTTGCGTTAATTTTCTTGTAGAGTTTATCAGGGTCTCATAGGACTGAGGTTATTTTGGGAATACTGCTTAGTTTGCCATAAATTAACTTATAAAAAGTCGGTGATTACAGTTTTATTAACGTTACTCAATATCGCCCCTGCTAGACTTCAGTATTTAATTATCGAAATCCTCCTATAAATTTATTTATTTTAAATCCTTCGTGCGTGATCTCCAGCAATGCCTCACTAAGAGCGCCAGTTCCCCCTGACTCGGTATGGGTCGTGTGATGCGAGCCTGAATCACCGAATCGCAGGCAGAGTTTATTAACGCCTGTAGAGTTGACCTCTAGGTAAAGTATTATCTGTCTATATTCTACGATTCTATGAAGTGTATGGCAAATGCATTAAGGTTCATTTCTATACATTATCTAAAGGCCGACTGTACGTGCAGTGCACAGTAAGCAAGGTTCCACCTGCCTGGCCGCGCAGGCTTGGTCTCCAGCCGCGCGCGTGTCCCGCGCATCTGATGTGCGGATTTACTTACAGTCACACCGGCTGACTCGGTACGGACCGCGCACCGAATGTGATTTACTTCATTCCTAGTAAAAGCGCGCTCGGTGATACGTGATCTGTCTTTGTATCCGGTTTCTAAACTTATGTAATATTATTCATAGTGAGAGAGAGGGCTTTTCATTTTGAATACATATGCAAAAAAATACGACAAATCGATCGTCCGAATATATAATACTTACCCTGAAGTTTGTCCGGAAAACATCGCCCAAAGCGATAAGGCGCTTTTTGCACATTGTTTTGTATATAAATTATAATTATTTACGGATTAATTATTTTTGTTTTGTATTTTTTACCAAAAAAAATTAGGCAACCCTTGGCGTTCAAACGGGGTCATTAAACCCTAATTGTAAATTCTGATGCAATTTAGAAATTAGATTCTGAGTGGGGTGCAATAAAGATTTTCTTTCGAAAGAAAGATATAATGTAGTATTTGTTAGTTTTTTGCCACATACATTTATAGTCGTTTCGTTCGGCCTTTTAATTATCGCAAGTGTCCTCAAACTGTAGCGGCGTGCGATGCGGTCGCGCGACCTCGTCCTCGTGCAGATTTCGTGTTTACTTTACATTAGGACAGCATTGTAGCACGGAGCGGGCGATCACCGCAGGGTCGCCTTGGAGACGGCTTGCGCAACCTGCCGCAATGGTACCCTCATTTACTTAATAAGGGTTTAGTGGATTTGTGCTAAAATGTACCAATCGTTTCTTGTCTAGAATATAATGTTAACATCAATTAGCAATCAGGGATTTGTAGACAATCTTTGGTCAATACAAATAGACACCTTTACCGAAGCCTTTACCATACTTATTTAGTTGGAACCGTCACACTGTCAAGGCTTCGGTACCCTACCCCTGAATCCGCTATCTGAAAATAAGAACTCAAGGAATAATTTCATCATTTATGAAATTTTGGATGTCAACGACAAAGTAAAATATCCAGATTGAACCATGGTTGAACGGTGGTGAGACTGAATGCCGTCACAAACGTAATCAGCTACATTTTGAATATTAGGTAATGATTGTAGACTTCTTCTTCTTCTTTTCAGCCTATCGTAACCCATCGTTGGGTATAGGCCTCTTCACGTGCACGCCATTCTCCTCGGTCTCTAGCCGTTCGCATCCACATCCTCCCCGCCGTCTTCACAATGTCGTCCGTCCACCTCGCGGGTTGTAGACTACTTACGAATAATTTCGAAATAGCCAGCTCTGTGCTCTCACGACGACCCTGACGAACCCTAATGGATAATCTGCGCATTGTCTCACACTACGCGGCCGAGACCCGCGGAGCCGAGTGCCGAGGCCGAGGCAATCGCCTCAAGGACGAGCTACCGTTGTTCTGCGCAGTGTAGTTGCGCAAAGGGTCGTTAGCGCGCGGTAATCGCGTCGTCCGCGATGCGCCGCACGTCGCGCCGGTGTGGTGGTGAGATCAGAGCCTGTGCGTGCAATAGGTGGCAATAGTGTCACAAGTAGACAGGCAGACGGACAGACATACGGTTTATAAGTGCATTTTTGTCACCAGAGACGTATTGTTAAATTTTGGGGTCGGAGCGAATATAATTGACTGCCGCTATGTCTAGCCTAAAAATAAAGGTCAAGTTTTTCTTTGAATATCATGACCACACATTTAATGGGAGGAAGGAAATAAAGACCAGTTTACACTTGAAATATCATGATCACACAAAGCTTAAGGGCCTTAAGCCTCCGGCCGCCCCTCTGGGACCGGGGGTCTGGGACCGGCAGCCCTGGGAACTCCCCCCCCCTCCCTACGTTCTTAGGAGAATGCGTTACTGATTCTTCACCCCATAAATTATAGAATCGTATTTTTTTTATTATTTTAAATAATAATATTATGGCTCTTAAAGTACCGCCAGACTCCCCACTCACTCAAAATGGCACTTGGAGTATTTTCTATTTCGCTGTTTGCCCCATGCGGTCAATTCAGTCAGGCTCACACAAGTGTCCCAAGGCTGGATAACGTATAAGTATCATCAACCTATTAGTAACTAAATAGGATGAGCTGGAAAAACGGATAACGTTGAATTTCTAGCTTTGTATAAGTCGTGTTCCTCATTGCTGAGGGTCGTGATCATTCTAAGGAATTAATCACATAGAACGACTCTCGTGGCAGATTTAATGAGGCGGTTTGCCATTGCCTTCCCCATTTCACACACTGGTTATATCAGTGTGCAGGTTTCCTCACGAGGTTTTCCTTCACCGTCAGAGCAGTCGGTAAATGTTCGTAAGTCTTTCGAAAAAACCGAAAAACTCATTGGTACGAGTACACGACATTGCCTGGTTTCGAACTCGGACCTCCCGCATGGGAGTCCGACGTCCTAGCCACGACGCGACGCCACCGACGCTCTAAGGCTTTGCAGCTTTAAGGTTATAAGTTAGTATAGCCAGTGTGTGAAAGCCCTGCCAAGTTCCATCACACTATACTATGGCACTAGACAATATTGTTCTTTTGTAAACACCTTATTACCTCTCAGTAAGGTAAGTAAGGTAAAAAACCTTGAGGAGCTCGTAGCCTAGTTGCGAGCACGATCCGAAAGTGATCGTGCAGGTTAAGCGACGTTGGCGCGGTCGGTACCTGGATGGGTGACCGCTAGTGTCATATTAAATCTGAGCTCCTCCGTGCCTCGGAAAGCACGTTAAGCAGTCGGTCCCGGTTGTTGTCGTTCAACAGCAGTCATTAAGCCATGTCAGAGGCCTACGGGCGGCCTGACCAACTCTCTCAAATACGTTGGCCACTAACCATTCGATAAGCAAGCAACCTCTCACTATAAACGATTATTCTCGTTTACTTCCAGCTGCTGCCGCTGCTGCTGCTGTCCGCGGTATCCGCCCAGCCCCGCAGGCACTACAAGCGAGATGGTAAGTACAGTCACCACTGACAGCCACTGCGAGTGCTCCTCAGGTGACAGTGTCAAGCGATCAATGACGTAACGAACTATTGGTTTATTTAGATTTGACAATGCCCCTTTACAGCAGCTATTATATTGAAATTGAAAAGGTTTTTTAGCACTGTAAACACCAGAATACAGCAAGTACACAATACAGAAGTATACAAGAAGTATACAAGGATATAATACACGCAGCACAAAACATCCGGTGCAGTACAGTGCCAAAAAGGGTACACCAGCTCAGCATAATGCTGAGGCAAGCCACAGCGCTGATTTTCAGCTGTTATTAATGTTTAAGTATTTTTAATGATTAGGAATGAATATTAGAGCCACATAATATTATTAATTTGTATACAATAAAAAATAATGTATTAATTTTATATACCTCACGTGTCTAAGTGTGCTGTAAGTACCAAAAGGTGAATAAATGAAATGCCTGTAGTCGAAGTATACTTTTACCGGGTCCTTATGAAGATGATCATGCATTTTGAACCCATCATGTTCGTATTCACCCTGGTACTACTGTGATAGAATCCCTTTGGATTGACAGTATCCATTTGGATATTCACATACCGCATACTTTTTTTTTGCATTACATTGCATCTGACGAGCACTCTTGGTCGACTCCGCTTGCATCAGAGCCATGCGCATTACATACTAAGAAGATTGTGTAGGTAACAAAATTGAAATGTCATCGTTAGTAATTACAACGATGCTATAATATATAAGTCCATGTATTGTCCAGTATGTTGTCCCACTCCAGTGACACACTAACTCACTTCTCACTTGTCACTTTGCGCCATGTTGATGCTCACAATTATCGCAAACCTTCTGTTGCGTACAAGCGAAGTCAATATTTGGAGCCTGTCAATATACAGATTCAGTAGTCGTGTCGGATGCAAACAGGAGTTGTGCTGTCCGTGCAACACTGCAAGTTATTTCAAACAAACGGGGTTTTGACACCAAATTACAACAAAAGTAAATAAAGAAAACCTCCTCAAAAGGAGAAAAATGTAAACATTGTCTACATACTTAGTTGGGTCATTTCTGCCGTGTTATACTCGTACCGCTGTAATTGACTGTTATTTTTGACGGGTAAAGCCCGTGGCAGAGGCTCATGTCTTCGAATTTCTACGACGCAAAGTAAAGCACCAATCCCCCTGTCCGCAGCGCCTCTGAGCTCCTCGTACCTGCCGCCCTCGAGCGGCGGCCGGCCCTCGTCGTCGTACGGCGCCCCCAGCCGCCCCTCCAGCAGTTATGGCGCCCCCAGCCGCCCCTCAAGCAGCTACGGCGCTCCCAGCCGGCCGTCGTCCAGCTACGGGGCGCCACCGTCGAGCTCGTACGGTGCGCCTGCTCCCTCGTCGAGCTACGGAGCGCCATCGCCTTCCTCGAGCTACGGAGCGCCAGCGCCTTCCTCGAGCTACGGAGCACCAGCGCCTTCCTCGAGCTACGGAGCACCAGCTCCGTCCTCTAGCTACGGCGCCCCTGCCCCCTCCTCTAGCTACGGCGCCCCTCCCTCGCGGCCGTCCTCCAGCTACGGCGCCCCCAAGCCGTCCAGCTCATACGGCGCGCCTGCTAGGCCACCGGCGACCAGCTATGGCGTCCCGACCGGACCTTCTACCACTTATGGCGCACCCAAGCCCTCGAGCAGCTACGGCGCTCCCGCTCCTAAGCCATCGAGCTCCTACGGCGCTCCGGCCCCATCCAGCTCCTATGGTGCGCCTGCTCCGTCAAGTTCTTACGGCGCGCCTGCCCCGTCTAGTTCTTACGGCGCTCCCGCTCCGTCGAGCTCGTACGGCGCTCCCGCTGCGCCCTCACCATCATACGGCGCACCATCATCGTCGTACGGCGCCCCGGCGGCCCCCTCCTCGTCCTACGGCGCCCCGTCAGGAGGCTCCGGACACGGCAGCTCCGGTCACGGCAGCTCCGGACACGGCAGCTCCGGACACGGCAGCTCTGGACACGGCGGCGGTGGGTTCAGCAGCGGCGGCTTCAGCAGCAGCGGTTTTGGCGGCAGCGGCTTCGGCGGAAGCGCTCCGTCGTCGAGCTACGGTGCGCCTTCTCCTCCATCGAACAGCTATGGCGCTCCGGCTCCGGCTCCGTCTAGCTCATACGGCGCCCCGGCGCCTTCCAGTAGCTACGGCGCCCCGAGCGGCGGCGGTTTCTCGTCTGGGGGGGGCTTCTCCTCCGGCGGCCACTCTAGCGGCGGCGGCGGCGGTCACTCTAGCGGCGGCGGTGGTGGTTATTCCTCCGGCGGTTCCGGCGGTTCCGGCGGTTACTCCGGCGGGCACTCCAGCGGCGGCGGCGGCGGCGGTTACTCCGGTGGGCACTCCAGCGGCGGCGGCGGCGGCGGCGGCGGTTACTCTTCCGGCGGCTCCGGCGGGTTCTCGGGCGGCCACTCTAGCGGCGGCGGCGGCGGCGGCGGCTACTCTTCCGGCGGTTCCGGCGGCTACTCCGGCGGCGGCGGTGGCGTGCCCGCCACCATCAGCCAGGGGTACGACTCCAACGGCGGCTACGTCTATTAGAAAATCATTGCAATTCCTCGTGTGCTAGGGACCGTATGTCAGTAGACTACTTTACCTGAGTGTCCATTTGAGTTAGGTCGTGTTTATTAGTCATGTGGTAGTACTTACCTATTCGTATAGGATCCTTCAGGATTTGGTGAAAATGAGAAATGGAAAATGATGTCAAATCATCAGAGACTATATTGTGGTAAGTGTAAGTGTTTATGATGCTCAAATGGATATAATATAAATGAATTATAAAGTTACCACATCACTTTAGGAGTAGATTTCATAACAAAGTTGTGTTTCATAACGGAAAGGATCCCTTTAGTCTCTCTATTTATTTAGTAACCTTTACCGAGAGGTACACTGTGTACTTCGTCTTACCGTCGACCGCCCGTGAGACGGGGAGGTTAAACTGAACAAAAGTATTAATTATTATTTTTATTTAATTATAATTAAAGAACTGTACAAAAATTTAGTTTAAGTACGAAAAATTTTGTATAAATTAAAAATTTTGTAAATATTTATACCTTTGTGTTTTCTTCACTGGGACCTACGCACATTATGGCAAAACTTACAGAAATAGTTTAAAAATAATGTGTATCTACAGAGCATATCTACAGAGCTTATTCGTAGGTGCTCGACTTCAGAGCCACCTAGCGCTCGCTTGTTGGTTCTGTCAAAATATTGTGATAAAAATAATGAAGTTGAAAATTATATGTAAATTACATAAAATTTCACTTTTATGCTCCTAATTTGTGCGTCAATTTCAACAAGTATTATTTTTATCTCATTTCGGAGACACTGATTTTTTCGAGGGTTTTCTTTGTTTTTTAAACGTCAAAGTATATTTTAGCCTATTTTATTAAATGTTTGTTAAGGGGCACTAAATATCATGAGTAGTTATTGAGAAAAATTAAATATTGTACAAACAAAGGAGTGTTAGTTCGGAAATACGAACTAACATGTACGAACTAACGAAGTTCTGTAGTACTGTATAAGCTGGTATAAGGTTGTCACCAGGGACGGCAATGATGAAAGAAACTCGTCAACATACTATATCATTTATTCGTCCGCCGGACGCGCCGGGGGACGCGCCGGACGCGCCGGACGCGCCGGACGCGCCGGGGGACGCAGAGTTCACAAAAGTACACATTTTTTTCACATTTTCAAATATTCAACAAGAACTAGGAATAAGTCAATAGTAGGTATATCTACTAGCTAACAGTGGACCGATCGCTGTCTAATATCATGGCGTAGCCTCGCCCGCAAACAATATTCACCCCTTCCTATTATATCACAATAAAAATACAAATATTATATAATCCAATATTTTTATAAAACTCTGTTTAAAATTCTTTGAATCGTTTAATAAGATTTTCTCCTCAACTAAGTAAATAATAACAATATATATGTAGATATTCTGATATGTTGTCAAAAATCTAGGTATCGTAGCATACCATTGCCACTTTAATATGTTCAACACCCATGATATATATACATAAGTGCCGTGGTGTACGCAAGTATATTAGAGAGCAAGGTCGAAGAACAACAACGATACC
The DNA here is from genome assembly GCA_947369225.1 of Hofmannophila pseudospretella. Lineage (NCBI taxonomy): Eukaryota > Metazoa > Arthropoda > Insecta > Lepidoptera > Oecophoridae > Hofmannophila > Hofmannophila pseudospretella. The sequence continues at coordinate 215,013 of OX376321.1, read as the reverse complement.
TAATGCTACCCTCACATATGACATGTATCCGCTCCACTAACTCTATGATATGTTTACACGTAGTACGTACACGTTAAGATATATAATATAGTTTATATAAGTAAGTCACACGGACATGATATGTGTCGTCTTAGCGAGATAATTACGTTTCCACTTCATTACTCGTAGGCAGGTGAAGTTATCACAATAAAATATTTGCTATTTGCAACTTAGCCTCTAGAACTAACCCAAATCTACATCGTTCTATGTCGCACACGCGGTACAAACTCTCGTAAAAACAATTCTAACGTCAGATCACGAACATCTTATCGATCATCGTACAGATATAAAGTGCATATAAAGCTAAAATATGATTCAAAATACGTAGTAAGGTTGCCAAGGAGCAAATTAACATATCTCATCGACTTTCAAATTGCATTTTTTTATATATCGCTATAGTTTTGATTTTAACTAGTCTGAGGAATTTGCAACCCATATTACTAAATATGTCTTGGAAACCGTTTTCCATGTAAGTGTACACATGGTTGTTCCAAAGCTATGTATACATAATAGGCCTAATCCCAAGGCCGATGAGAACGTTATATTTGACCCGGAGACGATGGTCCATTACAATAACGTCAAAAAGCGTCAAATTGGAACATCGAACACTATGAAACATCGATCAAACACGCCGGGGACGGTGGGCTGACAGCAACTGGCAACACCTCAGGGGAACACATAGAATTTACGATATCTATGAAACCGTGAACACCGATAAAAATTCAATTTCAAGCAAAGATCGATTCATAGTTCCAACGAAGGGACATCACCATGAACCTACCTTCAATAGGGTAGGATACCTTAACATGAACAGGTAAATGTCACCTAACTAAACCCCTGTAAAGCGAACGAGTTCAGAGCTTATTACAAAACAATACTAGCAAATACAGACATACTCGTAGTAAACTATAGTGAAAGTGTATACGACAGTACAGCCACTACCTTGTTTGTACTAACGTTAGCTTACAAAACAATATCTAGAACTAATCTGACTTGAATGCTGAAGTGACGCACCTATTAATTATATTACAAAGGTGTTATCGAAAACATTCGCAAAAATTCTATCAAGAGTTTCACTTGTCCTCATTCATAATCACATATACTTACTCGTACAGCGAGCGATTTATTTATATATGTCGAAAACTATTTGGGAATTTCGACATTTAATTGATTATTATCGTTCATAATATTCTCGTACAACTACTGATAAAATTTTGGCGAATATATTTTCTGTGTACAATACAGCAGTACCTATATGTATAAGTACACACCTATATCCATTGCTAATAATAATAGGGGTATTTCTTTAAAGTAACGTACACAGCGTATGCTTTGTAAGCGATTATTACAGATATATTTTAATAATATTTTTTAAGTATATTATATTTTTGAAACACTTTCAACATTTTACAAACTTACATTTCTTTTTATTCATATATTCGAACGTTACCTTGGTCACGAGTAGTGCTATATTCTGTGATTCTGACTACGTCGCATACATTTAGTAAGTACATATTTATATGTCCTCTATGTGTATATGAAGCACGCAACATATATTTGTGCTTTTCACTTCTCTACTTTAATTGACTTAAATAAGGAATCCTCTTCAATATATAAATAATATATAATTGTATATCTCTTCTAACGACGAATATTAAGTTCACATTTTGATATGTATGTGTTGCATTATCATTTTACTAAGTACATTATATTTATTATACATTTATGTTTGTTTACAAAATAACATCGCATATTAATTTTATACATTCACTAAAACATATACTATTGCTTCAATGCTGTCGCCTATAATATGCTGTCGTATCGTTATTAGACTCTATACGCACATCGTACACTCACTTAATTAAGAACAGAGCTGTAGCCGAACGGTACTATTTAGTATTTTACATATAAAAGTGTGCTTTACGGAAGATTAGATGATATGTTTCATTTTCATTACCTTGAGCATATACTAATATGTTTCGAAAAGTTTAAGTTCAATGCGGTTCATTTCGATGTACGAACGTTTCACAAAGAAAGTTACAGGAAACAAAACTAAACTACCTAAGTAATACGATAGTAAACTCGTCGTAAAATATAGTCTCGTTCCTTGTGTCCGTCGCGCGTGTCTCTACGCGTCATACCTAGGGGGAGGGGTCTACGGGAACTAATAAGGGTTCAGCTCGTCTCAGAAAGCCGTTTGCTTGCCGAAGGGCTGGACCGGCGGGGGGGCGCTGCTGTTTCCGAACAGAGGCGTGGGGCCGTCGTTGGGGTCGTCTAGGTCGTCGTCATCGGGCTCCAGAGCGGGGTTGATCCGGCCTGACTTCTCGTCGGGCCCCACGAGGGTGGAAGCCGCCCCGTACAGCTTTCCGGGCACCCCTCCCAGGACGGACATCTGCTCGCCGGCCTCCGAGGGCTCGTCCACGCGCCGGATGTCTTCGGGGATGTTGACCACGCAGTTGAAGTAGTCCGACTCGGGGCTCAGGTAGCCGGAATTGAAGAGATACCTGGTGAACCAGAGGAGTCGTTAGCTTCGTTCTCCTGTTGGAGTCTACGAAATGAAATTGTAAGATCTCAAACAAAAGACGATGTAAACGATTTTAGAATTAGCGTTTACGTTCTTACTCCACAAAGTAAATCCGCACAAGACACTAATACAAAAGACAAACCAGTGGCATGAAATGATATTATAATAAGAGTAAATGAGTATATCTCTATCAACATCAGAATTATTACGCCACTTGAAACGCACGATAAATGTTTAACGCAGTATCCTTGCACTCCTTACAGTTAATAGTTTAGTTCAGAGAGCGGACGGTCGTGAGTAAATGTGCAGCCATCATATACAAGTATCTACCTCATGTTGCCACGGGTACAATGCTCTAGAACAAGTGTATGACACCACAGACACCAAACAGCATCCCGCTGAACAGCATCGTGTCGTGTGACATGCTCCACAATCACTTTCCCACATTATATGAGTATTGTTTATCATCCAACGTTCCTCAAACTAGATTCTGAAACCTTATAATGCATGTTGTTGTCAAAGAATTCGTTTCGCACTTAACAGAAAATAGGTCGTTGGTGGGTAGGTCGTTCGTCCGGAAAATATAATTTTGGCGAGGTGAGAACCTATAATAGAAATTATCTTTGGTTTTACCTTAGTTAGTAAGCAAGCATAAAACTACGTTATAAAGAAGTGAGAACTAAATATGTATCTTTTTGTGGATATAAAGTGTTTTTCTTCTTATATCAGAAAAATAATTCATAAGACGAAACTTTTGATGTTTGTAGAAAAGGATTTCCGAGTGTTCCGATATAGACGGGCCTGCAGTTGCAAAATTTGAGAGGCTTTATAGCTAGGAGCAGTTATTACCAGAGTTCGGATGAGCGGTGTCATTACATGCAATAATATGGACATGCCTTCCTAAATTATTACTAAAATAAAATCTTATTTTAAAAATACTAAAAGCGTGAGTAAAGTCTTCGTGTTCAAACCTTTTCTGTGTTTTCTCTTTTATAATTAAATTACATTGTCTTATCTGACATTTCGCATGAAATAAAAGAATATTTTTTTTGCCTATAATATAATGAAACCATGATTTCCCCGGAAGAATATCGCCAATATTCAAGTGAACTCATGACGAAAATTGAAAAGGAGTTTTTCGGCACATAAATATATTTTGGATGTGAAGAGGAATAAACTAACCAATGAAAATTTAGAAAAAATATCGATAATTTACTTCAATAATAAGTCGTAACTAACCGATATTTTATTAAAAAAAATATAATAAAAAAAATGTTCTTTATTTAGAAGGCATGTTTATTTCAGTAATAATTTAGGAAGGCTTGTCCACATTATTGCATGTAATGACACCACTCATCCGAACTCTGGTTATTACACATTGTTTGTCGTCCGTCCGTCACGAGCCCATCTATCAGGCCGTCTCACCGTGATACATGGAGCGATCACGACATCGGCAACAGCAGTCACTGTCCAAGGCTGGCCCGTCGCAGCTCATGATAAAATAACATAGGAAGTGAACCATTACACCATGGAATGTTCCTACTACCGGGAGGGCAATGATCAGCGGCTGATGGCTGTCGTCAAATGTGAGAGTAAGGTTATAAATAGGACGATGTGATCTTGATAAAGAAAATTGGATCAGGACTTGCGAATATATGTACTTATGTCATATTCGTAACATACACACAGTGCATATTCTTTGGTATAGTGCCTACAATACAACAAAACCACTTCATGTAAGTAGCAATCTAAAAACCAGAAAATTATAGGAATGAGGACGCTACTTGTCTATTAGTAGATTTCTATGGTGTAGATTATTTATTACATAATTATACCTACTATTATTTATCGAAACATCGGGAAATTACTCAACATTGTATAAAAATAGATGCATTATAAGCATAAATACTAGCAGAACCTTTTAAAATTAGCAAGACTGGAGTGGGCTTCAGTGAAAGATCAGTTGATTTTTTTTTGTACTCGTATACCAGCTGTTTCCTTATTCGATTTCAATTAAACCGTGATTGCGAGCGCCGGCCGCGTCGCGTTGTCGCAAGCAATTTGTCTGTGAATGGTTGATGAGGTGAGGAGCCGAGAGGCCGAGGGGCCGAGAGGCCGGGGGCGAGGGTGCGACGAGCAAGGACTCTGGACGATAAGGCAATATTTACATTTAGTCTTAAATAAATTACGAGAATTTTGTAAACACCTTTTACATTTCAACATAAAAAATTGTCAGAGGTCATTAATTAAAAAGGTACGTGCCCTACCCAGGTATGCCATTGGTTCTACTTGAAATGAAACAACTACCAATTATAGATACCTACTTTCGAATGGTACCTAGGCAACTATCTTCAAGAAAATTGTGATTGAAAGGTAGTGTTATTACGCAAGAGCGTTTATAGTAACAGACATTTTAACAGGTGCCGATACAAAAGGCCGGTATAGAAAGAAACTAGTAATACCATACCGTGGTAAGAACAAGAGCGTCGGTGGCACAGTGGCTAGGACACCGGACTCCCGTGCGGGAGGTCCGGGTTAGAAACCGTGCAGTGCCATGTACCAATGAGTTTTTCGTATTTTTCGAAGACTTACGTACATTTACCGACTGCTCTAACGGTGAAGAAAAACATCGTAAGGAAACCTACACACTGAGATGACCAGTGTGTAAAATGGGGTAGGCACAAAAAATCGTCAAGGGTCGAAGTGCCGCTGGGCTATTCCCGGCCCCCTATCATAAGATAAGATGGTAAGAACAGAGAATGCGTAAAGAGTATGGAGCGAAGAAGGCTATGGAAAAGGAGTGGTAGGAATGTTTATTTATACGTGTTACATAATCGTTTAGCTACGATGTTAACAGAAACCTCAAAGGATAAATACAAGCTGCCTAGACACTCTTAAGGGAATTATATCGTGTTACGGTCATCGATCACGTAGCTGTTCTCGCGTGAAATATATTTGCTATCGCGGTATTTCCAGTCCCAGCGGAGGTCTCGTTTCGACCCGCCACAAGGGCTCGAGTCCGGTAACACTACCCGTACAGGCGGCAGCGAAGGAGGTTCCTCTACCCTCTCAGTCCTATTGCCATACGATACGATTCAGAAGCATTCAACCTACGTTGCCGCGTGTACCTCGTACATAAGCGACCCGAGGGTAATATCTCCACACGGATGGAGGCGAGGATTACATAGCATAATGTTTACACGTGGAAGGTACGGTTTCAACCCTTTTGGGACCCTTTAACTTGTTTATAACACTAGAAGAAAACGGGAATAATCTGAGATTATAACAAACAAACCTCAATATAAAGTAGAAGTTACCTACCTGGATGAAATCTTTTGAACTAACGCTTTCGAAGGAAAACATTTAAAATTGCTATTTAATTAAGACGAATTAATATCTGATGATGGTACTAGACATTACAGCCACCGATCATTTTTCTTTGATTTTAGTCTACAGATATTTACTTATATCAGATTGTCACGTCAATACCACTTATTTATACCTACCACCACCACGTTTTGTCACGTATATGCCAGAAGGCGGTCCCGTCAGTAGTTTTCTGATTAGCTTCCTCTCTACACATGGGATGATGATATATAACGGGCCACCAGGATTATACTGTATACCAGGATCTTCCTGTCAGAGTTTGTCATGAGGGAAGCACGTATACTCACACGGAGAGCCAGGAGATGAAGGCGAGCGTGAACAGAGACATCACCATGGCCATGGTGCGGAACGGGAACAACTGCACCTCGTTCTCCGCGTCCCAGCCTGCCGGCAACGATGGAAAGTTCTAATGGTTTGTCTAACTACAAAGACTGGTAATTTACATCTGATATTTTTACTCTATAGACAATAGCATTCGCTTTCTTACTATTACACGATTTAGACTTAAATAATATACTGTTTCACAGGTTTTTACTGTATTTTATTAATTACGACCTGTTTCGTTTACGAAACAGGTATTTTTTAAATACCTAAATATGTGTAAATGAAACCGTTCGTAAATAATAAAATACAGTAAAAACCCGTGAAAAAGTATATTATATAAGTCTAATCATGTACTACAAGTTACACCAAGTACCCACAACCGCAAGTATTAACCATTACACGATTTCTTAAGGAGGAGACATAGACCTAATAAACTAAGAGGTGCTCCTTTTAGAACATCACCTTACGAATCGACCAAATGACGTTAGACGTGGAAACGACCTTTCAGTACATAGACAGCCAGCAGCTCAGGAAATCTTTGATTGATTTATATCCATTTACCCACCTAGCTAGCTGGAACCTGGGTAGCTATTACCGTTCTTAAAACAATGAGAAGTTATCATGCGATGGTGTACTAATCAAAAACTGCGCTTAACCAACGCGACAGCTTCCTCTCTGTTTAGCGTGCCATCTTGTAATGTCATTTCATCGTTTTGTGAACGGTACAGCTACCCCGGTACTTGTCGTCGGTTACCCGGGTAGTGTATGAGCGCCGGCAGCCCCAGCATCTTCTCGCCGCCCGAGAGCCGCACCAGCAGCGCCACTATGTACGCGGCCAGCGAGCCGTACGTGTTGCAGTGCCGTTTGAAGTGCACCACCATCAGCAGCTGCGGGAACAGGATCACGTACACCAGGTCCGAGCACATCGACCTGCGGGGGAGACGGGGCGTTCACTGACAGATCAGGGAGGATGTTGGATGTTTCCTTGTGGATTTGCTTATAATTATGTGTTTTTCGAAATACGAATACGAATAAACTATAAAGAACTGAGAGATCACGCCATGGACTGTACATGTAACTGACTGGCACATAGGTACTCAATACATTCCAAAATTGCAGCCAGAATCCTGCAGCTAGCTGGCCCCAAACGAGCGAAAGGATAGTAAATGGATTTTAATACTTTCCAAGCACAGGCCTGGCTTCGATAATGGCATAAAATAGAGATTCCTTAAAAGTACGAAAGTTTTGATAGGTCATATTAACCACCAGTTCCGTACGGTCTGTACTAATCGCTAGGTATGATCATGACGATATTCCCATTAATGCGTCGCTTCTCAACTCCTCACATTGCATCATTTGCATCATTAAGTATTCCAATCTAGAGTTGTACGACAACGCAAACATCAAATAATTTGTGGATGTTACTCTCAGTGCAATCGCTGAACACTCAGTCGCAGTTGCGAAACGAGAGCGCCATTCAAGTCGTAAATAAAGTCCTGCACTCGTATAATTAATCCCTATACCTATAATTACATAAATTAACTTCTTTACATACGTTTATACGTCTTTATAAACAAAGTACATTAAACAACGTTATGGCGGATATAATCAAAGCTTATAATGCCGTACTAGGTTTACTAAATCGTGGGAAAACAGCAGGAGATTTCGTAAATCCGCAGACAGCAGGACAGGGGTTTAATAGTTCCATATTTGAAGAACATGAATTCGCAATGTTGCCGACCTTCATCAAAGGGAACGGACGGACGGTGCGAAGATTCATGCGTGCCGCTCAGTCTGCAGGATTATGGATTTCGTGATTTAGAGTGCTGCCTCACGCCAACGGATGCATAATTTTTAACGAAAATGACACGAGTGAACAAAGGAAAGGAATTTTATGAAACAAACGTGGGTCAGTGGAATTGGATCTGCAAATAAAATCAGCCCTCGCGTCGGCGGAGGTAAAAACAAAAAATAAATTAAATTCATTTATTTATCAGACAAGGTCCATAAAAGTGTTACTTAAAAACTATTTGAAACAGAATTTAGGGTTATCAGTGGATAGGACACAGATGAAAACTTTTCGGCGGGAAATGACTACGAAATGACCACTTCTGGGATTTACGTTTGCAAGTAGTTTGCGATGTGGCAAGTTAAGGATGTTCTAAGCTACGGTTTTTTAAATCGTTTGAAAATTGTTGTTAACTGTTAACAATTATTCGATACTAGAATTTACCAAGGTATACTTATTCTACAATCTCTTTTATTTTGTGAGGGTCATCCTAGTATAGTTGTCATATTATACATCAGATCGGTTTTATATGGTATAGACATCCTTTCCCACAATGAATTGTACGCCTGCATCGCTTCCAATTACTAGCAAAGCGGGTAAATGCACGCAATCGGTCAACAAATGCAACGGGAAACCGCAACCTCTCCCTCTCTCCCGTGTCTCATCTCGTGTCACCTGCACTCGGGTGCAGGAGGGTAAGGGGTGCGGGGGACACGGGAGATTCCATTTCAATTACGCAGTAAGCTCCACCGGTGTTCATTTTATTTAAGGTTCTATACTAAATACATAAATGTTTACTAGACTTGTCAAAACAAAGCAGATAGTTTTATAAAAGAGCACTTATTTATCACAGAGATATTTCCCGTACTAATGTACCTATTATGTATTCCGTATTACCAATAAATGTGTGATTCAAAATACCTCGTCTCTCATTCTATTCTAATTCAAACGGTCGTTCAAACAATACCCTCAAAGTTTATTTACGGCTTGACCCATATCACCGACACCCAGACCCGTCCTCTTCAGTACCCTAGCTCGTCGTCGGGCCGCGTCCCCGCCGCCGACTGCGGTCGCCCGGTTGCGGCGCGGTCGAGTCGTCCCGTCCTAATCCGACCCCAGAGCGCGCAAGTGTCAATCCTAATAAAAACTTGAGCTCCTGATCTATCCGTTGTCAGATTTATAGCTGAGTAATGTTACTCGTATATTATATACCTTGAATGAAAGAAAAAATAATCCCCCTCCCTGGGGGCAGTGCCTTCATGTTATTTTTTTATAGTATAAGTGTACTAAAAAAAATGCAATAGGTAGATTTTTCATCTAGATGGCTGACTTTACATTCACTGTCTAGAACCGCTAGATGCCATACTCGTACATACTCCCTATATGAACCACTGACGTTCCCTATTCAGTTCAGCAGAGCCCATTCCATTCCCATACCCTGATGGTCACGTGCGTGATGTTATGGATGGAGTCACACAGCGTTTATGTCTCATGGTTTATTACTGTAACGTGAGCGGCTTTCTGGCTGATGGGACCATGGCCATTCGGGTACAGTACAGACACTGCATATTTCTAAACTAAACCTTCAATTTTCTTGTATCCTGTCCATTGTCACTTCCAGAACACCGTGCCAAAACCACTGCTGGGTAAAACAGACGTTTACGTCACTCGCAAATTGGAAAAATCATCGAATCCAATACTTATTGATTTACATATTGGTTTTTGGCTTTGATACTTACAGTTAAAGTCATCAAAACAGGTTTCCAAGTTATTCCAATGAGTGCAAATGAGCCATGATCTCGTTAGCTGTCGGTATGTTCACACCGTGGCGGTAGTGATACTGTTTCGCAAGCTCGGCAGATGATGGGTGACGCGACGGTGGCGGGACGGAGACGGGCGGCGCGCGCGCAGCGGGCCAGGGTTTATGGCGGCGGCGTGCGCGCGTGCGCGTGCGATTCGCGCAGACCGCGGCGACGCACGCGCACCACTGACGGATTGGATTGCAGCTGTGATGCAACTGTGCAGTGCGGGTAGGTCCCGGATATAATAGGTTTGTCTTTAAAGACCGCACAAACGGGAGTTTTAATTTAAAAATAATGCTGCCGAGTCATTTTTAAACCCACGATCGAGGGAGGGCGTGTTACAAGTTTGTCACGTTTGTCTGTCGGTCTGTTTGTCTGTCTGTGGCATCATAACTTAACAACGGATCTACCGATTTGGACCCGGTTTTTTTTATTTATTAGAGAATTTTGTCAAGAGTGTTCTCAGCAAGGTCTGATGAAAATCGGAGCAGTGGTTTCCAAGATTGATTTGATGTAAGATAGGATCACTGGAACGGTAATAGCTAGATGGTTCGAGTTTGAGCTCCAATGTTTACGACTATGATGCCCTTCCCACGTCTGGAACCTTGATCACCTTGATGATGACCAGGAACAAGTAAGGGGATCTCCACAATGGTACGTCGTCGTTAGTGCCAACGATAACCCTTACTTATTTAGGTTCAACATTAGCCGTCGTCAGGTCGTTAAAAAGATACCTAGATGCGATATTGCGCGGCGCCAGCACGGTCATGGTCATAAACCTCCTTGTTAATGTTAAAGCAATTAGCTGCAAATAGTTAACCAGCAGCACTCTGCCCTACAAGACATACAAGTTCCTCGCGAAGAGGTGCCTCGCGGGCACACCACCGCGCGGTTAGCACGCGAGCCCTGCGCCCGCGCCGGTGGTCGCCACTCACATTACTTTAATAGCATCGGGTTGCGTTCACTGAGACGGTGCGTTGTGATGGCGAACATTGACACAGTTTCCACCACTAGTGCACGTCCGATCGTTTACAGCTTAATTCTAGAGTCGCTGTTTAGCTTCGATTTTGGCGTAAATTGAGTCCGAAATAGAGTCGTTCCCCGTGGTAGAGTTGTAAAGAAACCGGTACCCGACCGTATTCGTCTTATACTCCAGAGTACGTCATTTTATTTTAGAATTTGTAACAGACCCACGTATGGGGTGTTCGTGACCAAGAGATGGGCAAATAATATAATATATTCAGAGACTTTTTATAATGGTGATTGAATTAAAAAGTGTCTTATTGTAGGGGATAACAGACTATAATAAATACAGTCTGCCGTAACCAGAGCCATAATTTATGTTCGCAAGACGACACCGAAACTATGATAGTAAGTATCGCGAGTTCAACTTCAATGAAAGGTGAAGATAATCCGGAATTATTGAATGAGGAAGTAATTTTTTTATAAAATAGCCCGATCTTTGAAGCATGTAAATTAGTTTATTGTACACACAACACAGAAAATGTTACAAACTTAGACAAAAATAGGTGAAGCACAAAAGGCCTGCATGACTTATTTCTAAGAGAGTGAACCTCATAAAGCTACAAGTACGTGGCTGAATCCTAATATCAGGCCCCTGGTCCACGAATCATGGAATTGTCCCGAGCTCTAGTGAAGTAGGTACCCGAGGACGGACCGTCCACCGCCGAGCCACATTGTGGCACATTAATAAAGTAATCGCGGCAACTATACAGTTATTATCATTTATGTGTACTCGAGCCGTGAGCTTAAACTGTTCGACCGCCATTACCAGAAAGTTTCGTAAGTTTTATAATCAGCCTATTCACAGTGGAATTGCGAGTCTCAAGGTACCGGAGTACCGACAAGTTCGGAATGGAAAAGTTTACAAATTGGAAATGTAAATGGAACGGAGTGGCCCGTTACTTACATTTTTTTATTATAAATTGGCTACGACAAACAGGCAAGCGGGCCACCTGATGGTGAGTAGTCACCGTCGCCTTGAGACACGTGCAATACCATGGGTGTTGCTTGTGTGTTGCCGGCCGTGGAGGGAGAGGACTTTTTAACGTTCTTTTTGAACCATCCCATATCGTAGGGCTGCGGGAAAACGTCGGGTGGAAGAGAGGTCCACAGTTTACAGATGCGTGGCAGAAACGTTCGTGTAAAACGGGTCGTGGTAGACACTCAAGGCTTTAGAAAGTGCGGGTGGAAATTGAGTCGCCGACGAGTGGTGCGATTCAAGAAAGTAGACATCTGATCAAATAACAAAAAAATATATAAGTTACGGTGTTCTCGACGTCTCATTTTAATTCATCCCTTACTTATTCGTCGAAATTGTTTATTTCAGTAAAAGCGAAGGTATTTTAGTTCATTATCGTGCCTCTGTGACCTAAAAAGTCGCCAGCGGCCACCTATCCAATTACGGCGACCGTCACCCCACGTTCGTTATTAATTGAAACGGACAAGCCCTTTTCGCGGAGACATCTAGGTACAATGTATTCTGAACAGTGCACACAGAGCCGCGTAGCCAGTGTTAATCGACAGCGAGTAAAATTTTCTTTATAACATTCATTTGGACAATCTGAACTTACATATTAAACATTATGGTTGTGACCTGAACGATTAGCAATGAAGTCAAGGTCGGGAAGTTGGTCATGCTATAACGACACGCATCGAACTAACAGTTGCAATTTCAGAATCCGAGTGAAATGCAGAATGTGTTAATAAGAAAGACAAATACCACAGAAATCGGAGTAGTGGCGCCCGTGAATTTCAACATCTTTGGCAAATATACCTTAAATCTACTAATGAGTAGGTGTTGGCATTGTTATGACTCGAGTAATAATGAACTAAATCGACGAGAAAGAAATCACCTCATTAAATCTGCCAAGAAAGTCGTAAGATAGAAGAATAGATATCGACCCTCATAAAATATGTAATATTCTATTCATATGTACAGCAACAAAATGAAATCCCCAAACTCAGTCCATTTACCCAGGAAAATTCGTATGATGAAATGTTAAATAAGGCACTTAAAATAATAGCGTGATTGTTAAATACAGTGACTGGAGGAAGTACTGTATTGTTATGATAATTAATTCAAGATCACTGTTTACAATCCATTACGCTACATTTCGGGGGTTTTGTGGGCACAGCGTCACGCCTGGCCTTTGTTCAGGCACCAACCGTCGTTTCCTGTACAGGCTATAATTTTACGGTAGAGTTCTACATAAATAACACAAATTAGGAATTTTAATTACACAACTATTTTGACAAATGAATAAGGAAAATATCAAGTCGAAAGTATACTTACCAGTGAGTAGTAATTCTCGTAGAAGGTACATTTAATTAAGCGAAGCGGAGCGGCAGATACGGTTTAAATGACTCTTTTTCATACTCCTGAAACGCTCATAAGTACCTGTTAAATGTTTGTGCACATCAATGAAGCATGCTATGCTTCGGAAAGCACGTCAAGCCAGGCGGAACCCCCCCCCCCCCCCCCCTCACTCACCATAGCCCGTAGATGGAGGGAATGGTGAGCGCCATGAGCGTGGAGAGAAATCCCACCACGAGGATGGACACGCGCATCACCCAGATGATCTCCATCTCGGACGCGCGCTGCCGGAAGATCAGCTTGTACACGTTCCTAGGGACAACCACCAGCTCTCAATCAAGTTCCATGTTTGGACATGTTTGTCAGGGTTTCAGCCAAGAGAGAAATGGCATTGTCTCAGGAAAGTCTGTTCAAAAGTAGGAATCATCTGAAACTACCTAACTTTTCCTAAATCGATCATGTTTTTCTGATACATGTATGTTGAATCTTTCAGTTAATTAATTTAAAGAAGTGTAAATTGTTCATTATACTATTGTTCATTATTCGTCTAACTGTAGGAAGATGTATTAGACTAAAAAAAATAATCAAAAATAACTGAATCATAGTTTATCATTCATTACTTTGTAACAGTTTGGTTTCATAATTGGCATGTATAGATTTTTTAATTATTTGATTTATATGTGTAATGTGATATGCTGTGAAACTGTCAAATAAATAAATATATATATATAAATAGACATCTCTTCGTTGAAATATATTCGTCCCCGCCGGGTGCCACTCGGGGCGGTTTATTAGATTAAGACTTTTGACACATGTCATATGTTTATATTATATTGACTACATTTGTATATTTAATTAAATACTTTAGTATTATTAACACTTCGTTGAAATAGAATTCAATTTGCTATTGCCAGATTAACCTGGCTACAATTACCTGGCAAACATGGAGGAGGCGCTGAGCACACTGGAATCAGCTGATGACATGACCGCGGCGGAGACGGCCCCGAGCCCGAAGAAGGAGACGAAGTCAGGGGTGAGGTGCTGCAGCACCAGCGGCAGGATCATGGACGTCTGGTCCGCCGTCAGCTCGCCTTCCGGCGTCAGGTCCCCGCGGAAATCCGTCTCGTTCCATGCTACACGGAAATAAACTGACTATGGTTAAAGTGTTGATAATAATATTGTCCTTGTGACTCTGTATATAAGTTAAAAGTAACAGAATAAACAATGATACAAAACAGAAAAACTTAGTCTTTTTCTCAGCTTTTTCATCATCATAAAACAACAATTGATACACATGAGAGGTTATCTCAAATTCCAGAGACTGCCAACAGTGCATAAGTCTTTGTTTCTATAATACCTAACCAACAGAAGTAGAATTAAGTATAATTTAACAATAGATAAAGTAGGTACTAAAATAAGTAGCAGAAATAAACATATAAAAATATTCTGTCAAATTGATTTACATAGACGATGTAATCATTGCAAGCGCATGAAGCACGTTCACGTTGCACGAAGTCAATGCAAGGTGGCGTGTGGGTGTGAGACGATGCTTAGTTACCGGTGCCCTTTTTTGACGGGCAAACCCTCCTCCACTACTCCTCTCCCACTGGTACTCCTGAGAGCCAGGATCGACAATCGACCCTGGTGCTGCCGTAAAAAGTACGCCTACCAGTCATGAAAGTAGGCGCCCTGAGAGATGATTCTAGGCTACCTCGGGCCCCGGACTAATTAAAGAAAGACTAAAGGGAGATTAACACTACGATGAAAGATTACCAGTGGCCTTGGCGATGGCCCCGATGAGCACGGGCGGGATGGCCATGAAGATGCAGCCGATGGCCGCCACGTAGGACAGCATCTGCGCGCGCGCCGCCGTCTTGCTGCTCAGCACGCGCTGGAAGTACACCTGCGACGACGCACAGACACAAACACAATACAATACATTATACAGGAACACTTGGGACACGTGATCAGAACTCACTTTTTCTAACTCAGTCAAAGATTTCAAATCCAAAAAAAAATTAAAAATACAAAAAAGGTAAGTTAAGTAAAGTAAGTTTTTTTATTAACATAAAAGTTAAGGAAAAAAAGTAGATGTTTCATGTTAGTACCATGGTTGTGATGAAGTGTCCTGAGGAGGTGAGCCTGGACACCTCATTGACATTAACTGGGTCCCTGGCACTCGGCGTGCGCAGGGTTGTGTACCTGGCTAGCTCTGGGGAGACTACTGAGGACTTTATGGAGTGAAACACGCGGTACAAGCTAAGTTGCCATTCGGCTTTATTAAACAACGGGCAGGGGGGAATTACAACAACATATACAATATATTATACAGTACACATGCACTTATGGCTATCGCGAGATACAGGGACGGACCTACTTCGACCAGGGTTGGAACGCCAGTGCGTCTCGGACTGACCGAGCCGCAGCTGGAGCGCTAGTGCGTCTCGGACTGACCGAGCCGCAACTAAGGTGCAGTGCGTCTCGGACGGACCGAGCCGCAGCTGAACACCCCCAGACGCCGTGCTGCTCGAGACCTCGAGCCGCACTGGGCGTGCTATCGACGGCGCCGTGCTGCTCGATGCCCTCGAGCCGCACAAGGCGCCGATCCGAAGGTCTGTACCGTGCTGCTCGATGCCCTCGAGCCGCACAGGGCACAGCCTGTAGTGAGCGGATTCACACGACAGCTTTGGCGCTAAAAGGATGGGTGCGAAGCGACTGTACGTTCCGCACATCCAACCAGCGCGAGAGCTCTCGAATGAGTGCTGCCGAGGCGGGCGCTCGGCCGGCTTTTATCCTCGGTGGGTGCGGGTTGCGGGGAGCGGCGGTAACATTCTATCTATCTAGCTATATGATGCGACGGTGTCGGCCGGTGCCTGGCACGGTGCTGGTTTCGCGGTGTCGGCTGACAGGGCGATGCGTCGCAACGTACGCTGATACTATGACGTGCTGAGCTGTGCATGCTCATCACATTCTCCTCTCTCTTCGAAAGATTTTTACCTGTAAAAATCGCCGATGTTAAAACAGTTGTTAAATAATTTATTTATTTTTATATCTGGTTTCTTTTTTCCTCTTTTTATTATATACTTTTTTTGACGATTGTGTAATCCCCTTAAGGAGTGCAAACTTCCTTCTTTTTTCACTTATCTATCTATTATACTATGATATCAGGCTTTTTCTCTTAAAACACTGGTAACTTTTACTTTGACTATAAAAGTAAGTAAAAACTGGTAAATATACTTCTCAAAGTAAAGTAAAACTGGTATAAATAACACTGGTAAACATCTTTGTTTTAACCATAACTTTAAAAAACTAGTAGAAAAAAATAAAAATTAATATAAAATTATGTAAAAGGTGTGTTCAGAACGGTCGCTTATACTGGGGTAATCTCAGTACACCCATCCTGTTTCCACCATTCCTTTTTTTTTCGGTTCTCTTTTTCCCCGGTCTCCTCTTTTTTTTTAATTTCAGGTTCTCTATCTCGTGGAGTGGACGCCGTCATCTCCAAATATTCCTTGTCTTCCAACATTATATCTAGGATGTCCACTTCATCCGTTTTGTATGCTGGCTCCTGTACTGTTTTTGAAGCACTTTCTTCTCTTTTAACACGTTTTCCCCTGGTTATTCCATAGGACTGTTGCACGTGTCCAGGATCTCCTACCTCAGATGTCGACACTAACTGTTCGTGTTCTGAAGTTAGGTTTTTATCTTGTTGGGCACTTTCCATATCAATATTTTTTTCTTTAAAGTTGATTGAGATCAGGTCCGGTCTTCCATTTACTCTTAAAACGTTTTTAGTGGTCACTTTTTGTGGTCTCGTTGGTTTTCTAACCGTTGAATCCGACATTTTTAATAAATAACTTGAAACTGTATTATGAGGTTAAAGCGTTACTTCCCGAGTGGACTCAATATGGCCGATTCTAAAATATTCTCATTTTATTTTCTTGTCTAATATTGCTCTACCCTCCAGTTTGTATCATGATTGTCTTTTGTTTTCGTAACTCGGTCATTACTGGTTCTTGATATAGTGTAGTACCTACTTTTTATGATGTCTGGAAATGTGAGGTAAAATATAGTCCTTCGGCTCATGTCCAACTTTTTTCTTAAACTATTTTTTCTTTATATTTGTTTATTTGTTTTTATTCTTTATCAGTAATTAAAAAAATATTTTATATCTTTTATATGTGCCGTGGCTATTTTTTCTGGTTTCTTTTCATCTTGTATTAAAAATATTACTGGTGATTTTTGTTGATTAACGTTGCATGGGCCCGTGAACTTAGGTGCCAATTTTGCACAAAAGTTTTTATTTGCATTTGATAATGGAAGTTCTCGTTTTAATACTAGGCTGTTTATTTCTGGTTTCCATTGTCTCCTTTTCATGTCATAG
Organism: Hofmannophila pseudospretella; assembly: GCA_947369225.1. Taxonomy (NCBI): domain Eukaryota; kingdom Metazoa; phylum Arthropoda; class Insecta; order Lepidoptera; family Oecophoridae; genus Hofmannophila; species Hofmannophila pseudospretella. The sequence continues at coordinate 197,427 of OX376321.1, read as the reverse complement.
TAATGTTTTTGCTGTCCGGATGCCATGTTCTGGTTTAATTTTACAATTTCGTAAATTTCATCCCTTTCTCCATTATTCTGTATGTTAGGGGTTGGAAATTCATTTTTGTCTCCTGGTAATCGTAATTCTCTTCCACATAGTAGGAAAGCCGGTGTATACTTTGTAGATTCGTGCATTGATCCAGCTTTTTTCTCTTGTGACGGCTTATGTGTTTGACAAATAACACATTTTTTCCTGTATTTGGCTACGTCTCTAAACATGCCGGGCCAGTAGTACCTTTGTGCTATTCTGCTCAGTGTTTTTGACGTTCCCACGTGACCTGCGCTCGGCGAGTCATGGTTCTGTTCTATAATTTTGATTCTCTCGTTCTTTTCGACGCATAACTTCCATTCCAAGTCTTTTGCTAGTTTGTTTCCATATGCGGGGTTTATTATTTTCTTGTACAGTTTACCGTCTTTTGTACAATACTCGTTATGTTTTTCTGGATTCTGGTTCATTTCATGTATTTTCTTCGTGTACCAGTCGTTTGGTTCTGTGTTTATTGTACATAATGTGTTTCTCTGGCAATCCTTCTGATTTGTTTCGTATATTTCTGCTTCTTCTTTTGATTTTTCTGTTCTCCATCTTGTTTCGAAGCCAATTCTTTTTAGCAAGTCCATTCCTATTATAATGTGCGCTGCCTTTGGTATCACTAGTAGCTGGTGTGTTATGGTGACATTATTTATCTCTATTTCTAATTCCACTGATTTCGTGATGTTCACCATAGTTCCGTCGGCCATAAACACATTCGTCTTGGTTTCTTTTTCTTTTGCTAGCTTGCTTAAGCTCCATTTATATATCTCTTCGTTGATGTACGATCTTGTTGAGCCGGTGTCAACTAAAGCATCGTATGTGTTTCCCAATACCTTAATGGGTATAAATATCCTGTTGTCTGGTTTTGTCCTTTCTTTTGTTGTATAAGCTTCATTTGCCTTCTTATTTTCTTGTTTCAGCTTACAACAGTCTTTGCTTAGTTTTCCAATTTTTCCACAGGTACTGCAAAATATAATCTTATTTCCTCTGCAATCTCGATAAGAATGCCCTGGTTTTCCGCAATTCCAACAGCATGTTTCTGGGTTGTAATTTCTCATGAATTTCTGGTTACTGGTTGCTGTCGATTGCTCGCGGTTATTCTTGCTGGGATTTGTTCCTTCTGTATTTCTTTGTTCGAACTGCTTGCTCGTGGATGCTGTCTGGTCGTATTTGTTGTATGTCTTGTGTCTGTATCGTTGTTCTGATATATTCTCGTACTCGCTTGTGAATTGTATCAGTTCTTTCAGGTTTTTAAACTCTTGTCGCTTTATATAATACTTATATTTAGCGTTCATATTCTCGTAAATACGTTCAAGTTTTTCTTCTTCTGACATTTTGGCATATCTGCGCATTAATGTCTGTAATTCGGTTAAATAATCGTTAAATCTTTGTTTAAAATGTTGTTTCTTAGCAATGATGTTTTCCAAAAGATTTGCCTCATAGTTTCGTGGATAATAATATAGTTTAAAATCCTCCTTAAAATCGGACCAACTTTTCCATGTTGTTTTGTTGTTGCGGTACCACGATAAAACGTTTCCCCGTAAGAATCGTGGTAGAATCTGTAAAAGTTTATCGGTATTTACTTCATTCGCCGTGACCAGATCGTCTAAACTTTCCATAAATTCTATTGGGTCTTTAGTTGTGTCGAATGATATGTTCCATCCTGAAATCATATTTGCGACGTCCTTTCTCTGTTGGTTTGGTAGATTTTCTTCGGGTTTTTCTTCTGTGTTCGGCATTTTTATCTCTTTTTTCGTTGTCAGTTCGTTATCTTCTTCGTCTGTTTCCTCTGGTTGTTGCTCACGTAATTCCTGTTCCCTGATAACTCTTGCGAGGTTTTTTCTTAGTTCCTCCACTGTTTTTCCTTCAGTGGGGAGGTCTCGGGTTTGTGATTCTTCTATCAGTTCACGTTTCTTTAAGTTATATATCCAGGATAACATTAGAGTGTCGGTTTAGGGATCCAGTTAACCTGCCGGCGTAATGGACGGACGCGTTTTCAGTCTTTACGTCAGTCAGTTAACTAAAAACCTACGGGAGCTTACTTTGACTCGCGGTATAACAAAAAAAAATCCTCAGGAGAAACGTGGATTATTTAAATTGGGCGCCAAATGTGATGAAGTGTCCTGAGGAGGTGAGCCTGGACACCTCATTGACATTAACTGGGTCCCTGGCACTCGGCGTGCGCAGGGTTGTGTACCTGGCTAGCTCTGGGGAGACTACTGAGGACTTTATGGAGTGAAACACGCGGTACAAGCTAAGTTGCCATTCGGCTTTATTAAACAACGGGCAGGGGGGAATTACAACAACATATACAATATATTATACAGTACACATGCACTTATGGCTATCGCGAGATACAGGGACGGACCTACTTCGACCAGGGTTGGAACGCCAGTGCGTCTCGGACTGACCGAGCCGCAGCTGGAGCGCTAGTGCGTCTCGGACTGACCGAGCCGCAACTAAGGTGCAGTGCGTCTCGGACGGACCGAGCCGCAGCTGAACACCCCCAGACGCCGTGCTGCTCGAGACCTCGAGCCGCACTGGGCGTGCTATCGACGGCGCCGTGCTGCTCGATGCCCTCGAGCCGCACAAGGCGCCGATCCGAAGGTCTGTACCGTGCTGCTCGATGCCCTCGAGCCGCACAGGGCACAGCCTGTAGTGAGCGGATTCACACGACAGCTTTGGCGCTAAAAGGATGGGTGCGAAGCGACTGTACGTTCCGCACATCCAACCAGCGCGAGAGCTCTCGAATGAGTGCTGCCGAGGCGGGCGCTCGGCCGGCTTTTATCCTCGGTGGGTGCGGGTTGCGGGGAGCGGCGGTAACATTCTATCTATCTAGCTATATGATGCGACGGTGTCGGCCGGTGCCTGGCACGGTGCTGGTTTCGCGGTGTCGGCTGACAGGGCGATGCGTCGCAACGTACGCTGATACTATGACGTGCTGAGCTGTGCATGCTCATCACATGGTTAGGAAATGTAATCGTTTACTGAGTTAGAAAAGTAAGTTCTGACACGTCACCCAATTCTTCCTGTATAATATAAATATTTTTATACTTCTGAGGTTTTCTGGAATAGATCATTCTAGGCAATAAGGTCGCATATTTTGTACAAATGCTACTATGCCTGTACTTTTCCTGTAATCGTGTAAATAAAGTATTTCTAAATAAATAAAAGTATTTGTATTTGTTGTATTTGTATCTAAGTACAATTATACTTATTAATAAATGACATTTTGAGACAGGTATTTATCAAAATAATAGCGACATTTTATAGGAATAGGTCCACTTGATAGTAAACGCTGGTTAGTTTCATTATAATCTATACTTTCCGGGACACCCAGTATAAGCACCAGCACCATAAGAAATATCATTGACACACTGTCCGTGTTCACAAACGATTTATAAGAGGCAATTAGAACACTCACCTGCCAAGGAATGCCCCCAAATATAAGCAGCAAGCCGTAATCGACGTAAAACCAGTAGTACTCGGGTTCCACTTTCCCGATCCAGTCGATCTCCATGGAGCCGAGCGGCTTGACGTGGTCGTTGGCCCAGGCGAAGGGGATGCACATCCAGAGCCCGATGAAGATGCAGAACAGCTGGATGACGTCGGTGTAGGCCACGGAGTACAGTCCGCCGAACAGCGTGTAGAACACGGCCACGCACGCGCTGAAGATCACAGACGTGCGGTGGTCCATGTCGATGATGACCGCCAGGGTCGCGCCTGAGAGAAGATGCAGAATGACTAATGAAGAACGTTGGAAAGAAATATCAATCCAGTGGCACAGCATGGGGAGAAGCCAACGTAGCCATGGAGGGGCAACAGATTTTAAGAAGCCGCATTGGGACAGGAGACGGGCGGTCGACTGCGGATCGTGGAATTTTAAAAAAGCGCTGCGTGCGCGGTGTAGCATATCGTGAAATTATGCTGATTAGAAATGGTTAATTATTTTTTTATTGTCTACACTTAAAATGTTAATTTTCTCTGAATGAGAGAATTGGATGAGTAAATTATTATAGAACACGCATTATCAGAAGCACAGCAGTTGGCAAACGGTGCTCGGCCTCAACATTTTCTTTATCAAGTTATTTGCATGTTGATATTGTATATATTGGATTATGACATCGACATTAAGCACTACACGAGGTATAGATACTGATAATGTAGGCTACTGAGACAATCGTCCAGATGAGGTACTCTAGGGCCAAGGTAAGTGAGGTAAACAGCAGGATTCCTATTGCGCAGCGTGAAATTGTATTGTACACTTTATAATGCGAGCTAACGAAATAAACGGGCCAAAGTTATAGGTAACAGGAAGTATATGTGACAGACTCGTTGTACATAATATAGAACATATTTCCCTACATTTTGTTCCCTCTAAATGTAGAAAGAGTTCAAAGCAAACCGAAGCTTTCGTTTGAACTTATTTGCATGTTTCCCCTTCACAGCCGAATTGGAAATGACGTCACTATCTCGAACATCGATCGCGGACGCAAATAGCTCGATGCATTCGAGCCCCGAATACGCGCGGCGCTGCACGGCGTCCGGCACTGCACGGGTTACTTGCCTTATAATATATAATGAGCGGTGGCGATCGAGAGGCGATTAAACCCCGTTTCTCGTAGTTTATAAATGGACAGATTATTCCAGACCAAAAAGTTCAGTTCGTGTAAGTTAAGTAGATAGATAGATCGCTACGTTGTCCACGTGTGTAAAGGTCGTGGAAAGTACCTCCTGTAGGTACTATGCACAAAATTCTACCTTCCTAATTTCAACATTATTTATCAAGAAATATTTATAGACACAGCAATGGATGCACAATGTGATACAACCACATAAAAACTATATAACTTTTTAAGCTTTCGTGGTCTTTGTCAGTTATTACTTTAGTAGAGCTCAAAACAACACCAAGCCGTGGTTAGAACCCCGTCTACAACAAAACAAATCCATAGCCGTCCAAGAGCGTCCGATCTAAAAGATAAAATTCCGAATCCCGTGGGAATCTATCCCGCGTCAGTTCTGTCAAGGGACATTAAGTGACAGGGCATATAGAACTAACAAACACGCGAAACTTTTTTTATTATTGGAAGAAATAAAGACGCGTTTTTAACTTCATGCATTTAACTGATCGTTATACGATTCCATGCTGCCCCTTCCTACGGTCATCATCAATTGAAATTGAAATAAACACGCAAAGAGGAAAAAGAAAATGTACGTCTACTACTTGGACCAAACTCGTTCAACATTAAAATATATGCGATGGCACGAACCTCGCCCAAGTAAAGAAGCCTGCAAAGCTCGAGTCGAACGCGCTTTCAAAGGCTTTGATGTCATGATTCATTGTCATGTATGTACGTATAATTATAGTGATGCTAACATATGATAAGTTTGACGCCTTTTTTCCTCAAAATATGAGAGTACTCGTATATTGTGCCCATCAAAATGGAGGTTGAGCATATTAGGACGGTTCTGGACATAAACCTTCTCGAGGGTAATCGAAGTGTAGTGTATAAATAATGTGGGTAGTGTTTACACCGTCCCTCCCGCCGCCCTCACTCGCCCCGGTTACTGTCTGAATATTTTATACGCGTCTGCTCGCGCGGAGCAGAATGGTAGGAAATACTTCACAGCACTCTACGTGTGCATGCGTGTACATAATATTGTACAAATGAAGAAGAAAAACACACAAAAAATACATATTTAGTTCACTCGATGATACTCTTACAAAGCTCTTTGAAAGCTCTTTACATTATGGTCTTATGTGGCAATACGAATAAGCGATCAAGAGAAATTTACAATAACTATAGAGATAACTAAATATTAAACACCTGGCTACGAACGGCCTCTACGCCGTAGCACGACCGGCGAGCGTAGCGGCTTGAAACTTTTCTTTCTTTCTATGTGGAAACCATATGATTCATTTTCGTTTATCGTGTAAGTTAGTGGATGCAATACGCTCTAATCATCATTATCGCCCAATTTACATTACAATACAGTATCATGATCGTCACCGAGGAACCCTCGATGCAGAGGGAAACAAACAAACGTGTCTGATTGCAACGTGAGCTAATAAATTACACGTGCAACCCATTACCCTAATGGAGCCGAATCTACCGCCCATCTCGGACCGCCGGGCCTGTATATATACTCACACAGCCAGCCGCGCGCCACTCTGTTATTGGATCGAAAACGTGTCGGTTTAAAAGGATGCTTTATTTTTATAACGCTCCGGAAGCGATGTACCTGTAATCCTTTTACGGTTTAAAACGAAAATGGGTCGTCGGCGAGACTGGTCATGACCCGCAGTATGTAGAGGTACATTTGCAGACTCCTTCGCGCCTGCGACTCATTTTTTGTTCTTCTCCCACTGCTGAGTACTCTTGTTTGTTTATCTAGATAGACAGTGGTATACAAGAACTTGATGCCATGTCAACACTAAACACCATGGGCAACAAATAAAGTAGAAACAGTAAGAAAACTCGTAGCCAATGGGAATTGAGCTTTGAACTTCAGCAGCGCCCATGCGGCTGCCGATCTAATCGTGTAGTGGGTCCTCATCGTCCCGGAATCCCGCTTGTTGGGCTGCCAGCTAGCAGTGACTCACCGAGCGCGGCCAGGATGCCGGCGGCCCAGAACACCTCGCCGCAGAGCGCGGGCAGGAACAGCAGGCCGCCCATGCGGCTGCCGAACGAGTCTTGAAGCGGGTCCAACATCGTCACGTAGCCCTGCTTGCGCATCGGGTTCGCGAAGAATATGCCGCCTGCGCACACACAAAACGACATGTAATCATACATACAGAAGGCAATGCGTTCGCAGCGCAAGGGATCCCGCTGCTCGCGTGCACTCGCATGCCGCTCACCGTTACGGTTCACGTCTTTTTTATTAGTCCATTAGTATTAATAGATACTTATTCGATTACCTTACACAGCAAACGCTAGAACTGAGGTTTCCTTCTGTTGGTATTCGTGTACATTTTTATTAATTATTTATTTAACCCACATTTGACTTCCAATCTCGCCTGACGGTTTAATCATCTGAAGAGGTCAAAATTGTGCCCAACAGACAAGGCGAACGGATCTAATCAACGTCAGATGTTTGTTTTACTTTGATGATAAAATTGCCTTCTTATAATGTAAGTAAGTGAGCTGTTAGTGGTATCTCCCACAAGATGTACTTAATTCCATCTTTGATCTTTGAATGCGGTAATACGAAGAGACAAGATTAGGTGAAACTCATTTACAATTTAAAATAGCGAGAGAGATTGATGTTGTCAATAATTCGCTACCTTTTTTTATGGTATAAGGAGAGCAGACGAACAAACGGCCCACCTGATGGTAAGTGGTCACCGTCGCCCATAGACACCACTCCTCACTATAACACAGCAACGCAGGCATTGTTGCTTTGCGACATAAATTGGCAATTAAAGAGGGTTCTACCACCCCAGGCTGACTGCAAAGAGTCATTCCACCTTCATACCTATATCTACGAAGAAACCCTTTGCAAGCATGTGCGTGCCCAGCAATCGGCAGCAGCTGTCATTCCCTTCACCTTAAGGCGTTATTTATACAGAGAGGACGGGATGGGGACGCATATCCGCATCATATCGCACTCTGTATACAAAAGACGCAATACACTGCAAAGTCCGCGTCCCATCCTCTCTGTATAAATAGTCCCTAAGACGACCCTCAAACTGTAGTCCGCCGCGTGTAAGCGCGCCCAAGCCCGTCAAGTTCGCCCCTCAGCCCCAGTACGCACCGAAGACGAGCGACAGCGCGTACCCGAAGGGCGCCTGGCACCACACCAGCCCCGACGTGTAGATGGCCTCCGCCGTGCCGTTGATGTAGCCGCCGCCCACCCACGTGGCTGCAACAAGGTCGCCGTGTCAGGAGCTGCACCAGTGGGGTTAAATGGCCGGGGACTACTGCAGCGATAGAGCGACCGTCGGTACTTATACAACGAAAAAATAACTTGTTTGGGTGAAGTACACGTAGCGAGCCTGCAATGCTTGTACAGTACAACGATGCCTTCAGAATGCTGTCGGGATTGCCGCGCTTCTGCAGTGCGTCGTCGATGTTGGCGGAGGCCCGCACCGACGGGTTCCACGCCTTCATGAGGAAAAAGCGGCCTCCCTTATCGGCAGGGTTCGCTGAGGCACCAATAGCGTCCTGAAGGTCGTTGCTGAAAAAGTGGATTGTCCGTTTCAAAGGCATCGGGTGAGTCTATCCTTGGGACTGATAAAATAATATACATAACATAATTAGATAATTCACTAACACATATTCTTAAGTCTACTAACAACAATATGGATAGGTACTTGTATCTGAAATAAAAATTAATTTAATTTAATTTTATAGCGTTATGTGTGTTATTTCCTTGCTCGTAACGTTTCTGATGTCAGTTCATCATAATTCAGAGCCCATTAGTTGATTACCCGATCACACCATCGCACTATACTCGCACCTGACTATGTATAATTAGCACTTCCGAAATTGTGTCCTCGGAAATGATGGGAGGTGTATGTCGCTTCCTAACTTTTCAGTCATTACTTAATAACTTCAGCATACTGGTGACACTTTTCTGAAAGCGTTCCGCCGTACAATATTTCTAAATACAGAGGCACGTGACTGCGAATATATGGGGATTATAATCAGTTTGCTGACAGCAGAGGTAATATTATAGGTTTTAGCCATTCCAATCCAAGTAATAGTTTTAGGGTTTCGTACCCGAATGGCAAAAAAGGAACCCTTATGGTAAGACTTCGGTGTCCGTCCGTCCTTCTTAATGTCACAGCTGTTTTTCTCAGAAACAACTAATGCTAACGACGTTTAGGTTGGGAGTACATGCATCGGTTCCAGCGCCGGTTCGGTTCGCTCCAGCCAATCACGAGGTGAGACGAGACGCGGACTTCAAGTGGGGGGAGAGCGGAACGCTTGTGATTGGTTCCAGCGAACCGAACCGGCGCTGGAACCGTTGCATGTAGTCCAGCACTAAGTCGTGTAAACTAGTATAAAGTAATGGGTACTCGTATTTTTAATACCTACCGACATTCTAATGGCAAATGTATAGTAGACGAGTGTCGGTAACGCGGTGATCAAATGAGAGTCACGTTTACGTAACGGCGTAATACGTCATGGTGGCCAGGGTCTCATCCAGGTTGATCCCTGTGTTAATAAACAGGTTCACAAATTAACGGTTTTTTAACACAGGGATCAAGCTACTCGTATATTGTAATGATCTAATAAATTAATTATAATAATACATAATAGGTACCCTTGTAATCCGACGTAAACCCTCCCCCCCTCACATTAACGGTTGTCAAACATAACAATGTAACAATGAACGAAAATGATGAGTCACAAAATGAACATTAATTATCGTTTCATATTTTTACAAGATATGAGTAGCTCTCATAACTCTGTTTACGAACAAGGTATATTGTTGTCTGTATATCATATTTATACATATAGGTATGAGAAATTGTATAAATTATACATAATTCCTTGTCTACGCAGAGTCTGCAAAGTCCTAAACCTAATTGAAAATAAATAGAGATATATAGAATTATGTTTTTCTTGTTTTCTTTGAGGAAATGGAGAAAAAAAAAGAAAAAAAAAAGAAAGCACTTTGTTTACGTTAAATGAATTTGCAACGTCACTGTTGTACTTTCATCTCGCGAACATGAAAAAGCATACGACATAATAATATTATTACTATCACAAAGTGCTTTCGAGTTACTAGTGAAGAGCTCATAAGGCAGTCTTCTTCATTGTTAGGACTGACTGGCTGACACTGTCACCGTATCTTGACTAAGATCTCAGTACTAACAGACACGGGGAAAATTATTTCATTCATCGTCGTAAAGATTTTTAATCGTCAAATAAGGCCAATCTTTCTAGGCAGAGCGACTCTCTATCTTATTCGTAATTTCACATAATAATCTTATTTTAATTGTTGAAATATTTTTTAACGTTTCAATTTATATATTATGCATAAGGTATCCAGAACAAGGTATCTATATTGATAATGTATTTGTACCCTCGTACCGTACCTACACTGTGTCAACTGTACATTATAACTTTATAAATAAAAGCAGACGGGTACCCGGGTGATGCCTGATCCCCCCCTACAGCCGCAGGTGGCGAGCGGCGGCGGCGGGCGCGGCGCCCGGGCGCGGGGTTGAGTGAGCCCGGAGTTGTGACCCCGAGTGTGGAACGTCTTAAAGTTCACGTTTCCTTAACGATAAGTTACGAGTTTCAATTACTACGTCGTATCTTAATTACTTTACAGGATTAGCTCCACGAAAAATTGTAATTATACTTAATGAAATAAAATTTTGATTTTTTTTAATGGCACATATAAGATAGTGGATTATTACATCTTAAAATCTAAAATATTTAAGAACTTACCTATATGTGGCATACAGTATGAATAGGGAACTGGACATTCGGGGAACTGGACGCTCGGGGAAATGGACGTTCCGGGAAATGGACGTTAAGTACAGGGTGGACCAAAAGTCCGTTAACATTTGAATAGGTCGCTGCGTCGGCGCGGGCGGGGTATTGGCGCGGGGGGTGTTACTACAAGCGAGAGCTACTAATAGGGATTTAGTACCATGGCGTCATTCAGCGGAGCGCAACGCGCATTTTGCGTACGCGAGTACTATCGAAACAACGATTCTACGACCGAAGCTAAACGGAAATTTTGTAATCATTACAATATACGGAACAGAAATCAAGCACCAACAATTCAAACGATTAAAAAATGGGTACAGAAGTTCGAAACAACAGGTTCAACTTTAAGTCAACCACGATCCGGCCGACCTAGGACATCGCGCGATCCAGTAAACATAGAGCGTGTACGAACGTCTGTTCGAGAACAACCTGGTCTCTCTACTCGAAAGCGGTCTAGTGCTTTAGATGTGCCCAGAAAATCTCTAAATCGCATTCTACACAAAGATTTACATTTACATCCTTACAAAATTCAAATTGTACAGGCTTTAAAGCCAAATGACCCTGCTCAGAGACTGCAGTTTGCTAACGAAGTGCTTGAGAGGTTTACGAGCTTCAATAACATCTTTTTCTCAGACGAGGCACACTTCCACCTAAATGGACATGTCAATCGACAAAATTGCAGATACTGGAGTGACACTAACCCGGACTTGAAGCACCAAAAACCTTTACACTCGCCCAAGGTTACTGTATGGGCCGCATTGTCAGCCAGCGGAATTATTGGTCCATATTTTTATGAAGATCAGAGAAACCGCGCCGTCACCGTTAATACAGAGCGATACATTGTGATGCTACAGAATTTTTTTGTTCCAGCATTACAGGACTTCTCAGGCTTTAATCGAAGCTCTTGGTTCCAACAAGATGGGGCAACATGTCACACCTCCAATGACTCTATAGCAGCACTTCGTGAAATTTTTGGCCAAAAAGTCATATCCAAAAGAGGTGACATTCACTGGCCACCCCGCAGCCCGGATTTAACTCCAATGGACTTTTACCTTTGGGGATATCTCAAAAGTAAAGTTTACATCAGCAACCCAGTGTCTATTGAGGAATTAAAAGAAAATATACGCGAGGAAATGCAGAACATTTCACCAACCACTTGTCGGGCGGTCATGCAAAATTTCCGTTCCCGGTTACAGGTGTGCCAGGATGAACAAGGGTCACATTTGAATGATGTTATTTTTAAAAAGTGAAATCCTAATTTGTCTACTTTATTATTAAATAAACAGTTTTTCACTAAAGTAGCATTTGTATTTTTTATAACCATTTTAAATGTTAACGGACTTTTGTCCACCCTGTATTTGGACTCTAAGGGAATGGATTTCACTGACTGAACATTCGGGAAATTGGACGTAACGCCCATGATCCTTTAAAAATAATAAATTGCTAGTTAGTTTAATGATTTAGGTTTTAAATTTAAAAATATCAAAAAAAATGTTTGAGATAATATTAAAATCACAATAAAAATACAATTTAACAAAGCTTTTCATAAGGTATTTTATTAAATACTTCAATGCATCTTATGCAGCAATTTTTTTTGTAAAGTCACATGCTGGCGCCAATCGATCTGATACAACTCTTACTGTCTCTAAAATAGGTGTCCATTGTTTGGGAAGAAGTTGGTTTCGTATTTTATTTCTGTACGAGTTGCCATATTACATCGATAAATAAATTTACATGTTCAAAAAATAATGTTTTAATTATAACTCCTGTAATTTGTTATAAGAGAGGCCGGGCGTTCGTTCCTTCATGCCTATAGGAGGACACATCGAATGATCAGTCAGGATCACCGTGCTCCATCACCCCGGGCCGATATCACAGAGTACCCGACATTTTTCACATATATTTTTGGCAAACTAAACAATCACGAGAGAGACCCTTCTCATTCTTTACCGGGAATAATATTTTAAATGCTACCCGTACCTGCACCTACATGTGTATGCGGCGCGGTGATAAAGCAATGATTACATGAAATTAATTGTTACCTAAACCTATAAATACAACAAAATCAATACTTGTAACACAGATATTATACTAGTTTATTTTGCCCAGCTTCGTTCGAGTTATTTCAGTTTCCCGAGGCCTCTTCGCTCGCCTTCTTTCTGGAGTAAAAATGAGCCATTACCCCCCCCCCCCCCCTCATCCCCTTTCACTAATAAGGTGAAAGGGGGAGAGCGAGACTCGACTCGCCTTTGACCATTTTTAAGTAGGTACTATTTTCCTATATCAGTTGCCGATGTCCCCCCAAAGATCTGGATTCGCCCCTGGTATAGTGTCGGCTTTCTTCACCCTGACAAGAATATGTTAGTGGGTATAGTAGGCTTAATGACCTTAGTAAATTTGACCTTTGCGATACCTTTCATTTGAACCCACCCTTCTTATCAACGCGAGTGCCTCTCTACGGTGAGAGTAAGGCTGACCTTTGTACAGTCAGTTGACCTTTGGGATCTTTCAGTTTACCTGTAGTGTGCCTGTAGCTATCACTCCATATCAATCTGGACACACGAGAGTGTGTCCGCCAAGTTTCGGAAAGAAAAAGGGCGACGACGCACGACGCAAGAATCATTCAAGAGTTTTGTGTGAAAATTTGCCAAGTTAGGGATTTAGTTTTAAGCTAGCAATATTTTTTTAGAAGTCGCTCAGCGTGCTATGGAAAGAGCTATGCTCGTAGTATCTCTGCTGGATCGAATCCGAAATGAGGAGATCCGGCATAGAACAAAAGTCATCGACATAGCTCATAAGATTAGCAAGCTGAAGTGGCAGTGGGCCGGTCACATCTGTAGCAGAACCGACAACCGCCGGGGGAGACGAGTTCTGGAGTGGAGACCGCGTTTGGGCAAACGTAGTGTGGGACGCCCCCCTGCTAGATAGAGCGACGATCTGCGCAAGGTGGCTGGCAGCGACTGGATGAGAAGAGCCGAAGATCGGGCTCAATGGCGCGCCCTGGGAGAGGCCTATGTCCAGCAGTGGACTAGAGTAGGCTGCTGATGATGATGATGATGAATATTTTTTTTATATTTAAACAATGTTATATATTTCTACTACCTATGATGAAGGTGGTTCCTCTGTCTACCCCCTCGGGGATTATGGACGTGAGAGTTATACTACGCTATACATTTTTATAGGTAAGTTTGAAAGAACGTTAATTGAACTTAGCTTCCAGTTAGATACAAATTATTTTAGCGGAGAAGCCGACAGGCCTATTGGTTCCTTGCACAGAAACTTGGCATCCTTTTTAACATTTATGTTTTTGGTGGGATTAAAATAACAAGGTAGTCGCACAACTAGATCTCATTATTATTTAGTTAGGTGTTGTCCTTTCATGGGATATAGAAAATATCATTAAATTATTTGAGATTGCTTTTCTTACTTATCAATAATGTGATGACATTATTCGAAGGGCGTTGGATGCAACGCCCTTCGAAGGAACTTATTTATAGCTTTAGTATAACCAGATGACGAATGGCATACAAATATATAGAAATCTTTTCTATTCAAAATCAATCCCGTACCTATTTGACCTCAATTCCACAATTTTGTAAAAAGTTGGAGATCGCGATTTCAGAAAGGTTGGAGAAGAAACGGCTGTGTGTGACCCGCGAGTCTTCAAGTCTTCATAAATACCGCTATATCCCTTCGACCCCGTGCGCCGTGACGGTTGATCCAAGTGGACGTGTTTGGCCACCTGATACAATCATTATCTTCTACAACTTGAGGTCAGCTCGAGGTTCTATAACTTTAACAAACACAGTGTTCTGCATGCCAGAGGCGGCCCCAACTCACCGGTCATGGTGAAGATGCCGACGAACAGTCCGATGGACCGGCCGGCCAGCATGACCTCCTCCTCCGAGTCGTCCCCGGCCGGCTTCTTGCGGCCCGCCCAGATGCCCACGGCCAGGATCAGCACGTAGAACAGCACGATCGACACCACGCCCGCTATGTTGATCATCTTGAAGATGTTCGCCCTCTCTCTCTGCACCAAACATTTGCAAGTTCATCACTAGTTTTATTTAAAACTCATTGATGAAAGTCGGAAGTCCTCTGACTAGCCGCGTCCGCTGCTGACTGCAGCGAGGCGGACCGCCGCCGAGTCTACAGACGCTTGACACTCTCCGTGACCTAGGTCTTCGAAATAGGTCTAAACTAGTCGGAGAGCTTCCGACTTTCATCAGTGAGTAATACGTCGTTAATCACATAGGTGGGTATTTTAAATGTCTCACTATAGTTTCAATTCTAGTCTGCAGAGAAGTCGTCACATCATTTTTGAAGGTGGTAGATCCTGATGTGCAGTATCGCCTGCCCAGGGAAGTACCCCCGTACCTATCTATTTCTGCCTCACAACAGAAATGCTTGCCTATCCGTGTTTCGGTTAGAAGGGTGAGGGAGCCAGCGTATTATCGACACATGAAGCACCTAAGGTTAGCTGCTCATCGAAAATCCTAAAATAATAATACAGTGAGGTGAGATGTCTACGGGCGACGGTGACCACCTATCATCAGGTGGACCATTTGCTCGTCTGCTCTCCTTATACCTTCAATTTAAAAAATCTTGTCTTCACTTTGACTGTCAGCATTGTATTTAAGTATTTATTGACTACCATCTATCGATCATGCAACCTGCTGAGGATGTCGCTGTGGTAAACGATTCTAGATATTGAAAATCAGCATATCGACTCAGAACTTTAAATTACAATTATAACATCACGACAATGGCCTAGTGCCCCAGGGGTAACAAAATGGGTCATGCATAATGATAAGGACTCTACAGGTGTAATAATTAGGCAAACCACAGCTCCTGGCTCGCTACGATACTTAGTAATCTTTTGAAATATCGTATCGTCTCGTCTACGAGTCTACCTGGTTGGACCTACTAACTGTAACCAGTGACAAAGCTTCGTATCGATTCTTCGTAATAAAAGCGATTTGATGTTGGTTTTGTTTATGTAAGAGATATTAAGTAGAATTACAAAAGACTAATAGAAAAGTACACATATTGAAAGCAATTACTCCACTATTTTCGGTAACAGAAGATAAGATATCGAGTACAATTACAGGCTTCTAGTTCTAGTAAGTTGCTGATATACAAACTCACCTAGTTATCAAATAAATCCGAGCCGGAGTTACCGCAGCACCTCCCTCACTGAAGCCCCTACGAGTTCATTTCCCGACTGGTATATCAGTACGAGCGGTAGAAACACGAACCGTTTAAAAGAATCATCTAAAACACTAGAGATCGCGCACCGCGGTGCGCCGTGCGAGGTCGGGAACTACGCGGGCAGCTGTCGCCCCATCGGAGGGAGGTTTTCTGCGAAGGGCTGTTCCTGGTCCTAAAGCTTAGCCCGCACATGAGCGCGCGTGCCCCGGCCCGCAGACATCCACCCGGCGTGCGCGTGCCGAGCTCCGCGTTACGTAACCGGCCTCATCCGCGCTCTGCCTTCACGTGCTCCGGCCCCGTGCGCCGCCCCGTACGTCCGTCCGCGGCCGGCGCGCGCATCGGATCGATCCTCCTGACGTCATCGCGGGCCGCCGCCGCGCATGCCTCGTCCTCGTCCACTTCGCTGTACATCTCCTCGCGACCGCAGCCCCGCGGTGCACCCTCCGGCCGCCGCCAGCAATGGACGGAAGCTCGTGACCACCGAGCGGGTTCACGGCGCGAGCCGCCCCGATGACAAGTGGACGGATGGCCGTAATGGCGCGCTCGTGTTCGACTCGAGTATAAATAGGCGCAGGGCTCCGTCGTGTGGGACACGGGGTCGCTTGCATGTCTAATGTTCCCATCGAATTAATAAATTATATAGGTTCCCCGTACTCACTGCTCCACGGACAGTGGAAAACTTTGAGAAAATCTCATATAATATGCAGGAGGCAGCCTGGTGATTCGAAATAAAACTTTCAACGATTATCGCCAACTATGTAGGTATGTTATATACTTTTTCGTATGAATTTCTACATTCAAAAATTTTATGAGACAAAATGAAACCTTCTTGAATTGACACTTTAGACGTTTTAGTTTTTGGAGTGGCCCGGCGCATATTCTTTCTAAATTTTCTCAAAATTCTTAGTGGAAATACTACGAACCCAAACCTGTTGACAAAGTATGAACTAACTGCAAGGCCGACGGTCACCGGCATCTAGCGCACATCCAGGGTATACCCAGGGTACATTCAGACTGTCGGAGAGCTGTGACAGGCTAGCGAAATGCATGATACGGTGAGGCTTTTACCCTCTCTAAGAAGTCCCTCTCTCAGTCTGTACCTTTGCTCTACCATGCCTATACCTACCGTTTTTTACAAACCATAAGTATTATATGAGAATTAAAATTGTTAGTTAGATATACCTATAGGTTTAGTATAAGTAGGTTTAATACCAGGCAACGTATTTCTAGGTCAATATTTGCAAACTTCAAAACGTAATTATACCTATAGTATTCACGTATTACATACAGCACTGACAATAAGAGAACTTTTAACTTTGAATTATTACATACGATCAGGGTCATATATATACAAACGATCAGGGTTGAAAATTAGTACTCTACGAGAGGCATTAGATATTCTAGTAATACCTACCCAGCTAGTCTAATATTCTATAAAATAACTTCTGTAACTTTGCCATAATGAATTTATGGCGAAGCATATTTCAAATAACTTTGTTAATATTCAATTCAGCCGTTCATTTTAATTCCGTTCAGAACTTTCGGTTTAGGTATACGAGCTCGCTCCGGGTACAGGTGGTGGTGTGGTGTTGAATATCAGTTACGAGGGGTTTCGATTTATAATGTAGATGCTGAAGCAGGTAAAAATACCTGAAGTTAATAAAATTATTTTATGAAGAACTCCTAGTCAGGAGTCCAACACTGGAGTAGTCTACAAGTAGAGGAACCGGATGTCAGCATTTGATTGCAAGAGTTAGAAGACATCTATGTCCAGTATGGGACTTAATACAATTATATAATTTAACCTGACCATTTCGTCACATTGGCTTCGATTCCCGGGTGGCCGCTAAATCTAAAGCTAGACATAAATGAAACTCTCACGCTCACTTATAGGTACTAGATTGTGTCGCTAAATTTGGTGGCCACCCCGGAATCGATGGCATTCATTCATCTCACAGCGCACTCTAGTCCACTGCTGAACTCTCCCAGGGTGCGCCATTGAGCCCGATCTTCATTGCAAGAATATAATTTAAATTCCGTTTAAAAAATTACAGTTTAAAAAGATTGGAAAAGAACCGGTTGCAAGTTATCAATACGGGTATTTTGTAACCTTGTAGCAATACAGTCGCGTTCAGAAATGTTGACCACTCTAATTGTGTGTGCTGCAGATAGTGCGGCTGGCGGACGTGTGGAAGACATGCAACAAGATTCGCGCCGCCGCCTTCCGCGTGGGCCTCAACCTGTGGGACTGGTACCGCCCGCTCGACCCCGAGGGGAACTCGCTCATATCCGGTAACACACCTTTTATTACAGGGGAGGAATGTTCCAAAGGTACCCGGCCCCCGGACCGGACGGATTACAGATTTTTGCCCATTGCGCTCCCACTGGCCGACTGCCCGTCGCTCACCCCGCCCCCTCGCCCCCTGGCCGACTGCCCGTCGCTCACCCCGCCCCTCCCCCCCAGAGTCCAAGTTCGTCTCGGTGCTGGCGGGCCCGCTGCGCTCGGTGGTGGGTCTGTCGGACGCGGAGATCGCGCAGCTGGCCGACTACTTCCGCGCGCAGGACGGCCGCGTGCTCTACCACCAGCTCTGCCAGATCATACACGGGGAAGGTAAGCCTGACTGGCCCTCGCTCTCGTTACACATAACATCATCATCGTGAGACACTTGGCCTTTATCCAAAGCTACGTCTTCCATTCGGCTTTGGATAAAGGCGACCACTTTCACCTCAACTCCATTTCCGACAATCTTGAACCCGCGCTCCATATAATCCTCCTTCCAATAGGTACCGCTGTTTTATATATTCCCATACATAGCTTTTCGAAATCTTACGGGGGTTTTGAGTAAAATGCAGGAGTCAACATTTAAAATTGCACCTACTAATACTTACGAGTATCTAAACGCCATAGTAATACCAAGTTATACCAAGTTTTCAAACAGGAATATCTCTGACTAAGTATACCACTTATTGCGATGTAAGAGTATTTTATTAATTTGAAGGTTCCCTTATTTACCAAAAGTTGGCATCCAAAACCTATTTCGGTTATTATATTAGTGCAGTTCTATTTCTTTAAACTTTATGCAACTTTTAAATAACCGATGTTAAATCTAGACCTAATATATATGCTGAAAATAGGTTGTCATAGCTACCTAAGGTGCCGATGTTGCTGCTAGTGGTGCGTTATGCTTCGATTTTTTTTTCAAAAATTTTAACTTATTTCAGAAGGCGAGATGTCGTCAGATAGTTACAGTGGAGTCGAAATTATTTGAAATATATCCTATATACTTAATATATTTTTGAAACAATTAAGTTTTATTTTATTTGAGTATGACGACATCTCCATTTCTTATTTCACAACTAGGTATTCGATAAAAAAAAACGAGAGTTGAAGCTCGTGTACCTTGTTATTGATTACGCATGTATAAAAAAAAAAGACTAGCTAACTATGTGATTACCTAATCAGTTGTTTGTATTTGATTTTTAAAAGATTACAGTTTAAATAAATTGTCATAATGGTTAAGGAGATTTTTGGACTTTTTGTCCAAACATACCCTGCGGCACTCAACGGCGACCCACGGGGGATTTGGCCGCAGGGGATTTCTGGAATAAACCGAATATAGGATGCGTACCTATGATGTAAAGTACAAAGCGAAAATAAGTCCATGCCGGAAGGCAAAGCAAACCTAGTCGGAACACAAAGAATAAGTTGAACTCCGCCCATTGAATGAGTCAAAGCATGTCTTTGGTCATTGTTCGTCTTTAGCTCCATTATGTAAGTACTTGGGTCTCCGCAATCAATAAGCAGAATTGAAGAGTTCACGTCATATAGAAGTCAAGGGTCAAGTTAAGTAACGTTGGCATGCTACCTACCTTTCAGCTAGGTATCAGAATTGAATAGGTACCTACCTACAACGAATGAGACAAGATATGTTGTTTGTAGCTTCGTATTATGAACATCTTTACGCACAGCCCAGGTTAATGTCGGACAATTTTTATCGGAGAGCGTCGTCGCAGATACCTCTTGGGTTTCAAATTCGTTCCAATTTTACGAAATCAACGGACAAATATCAAGATCGAATTTCCGTCGGATTATGGGACTATAGGAAGAGTAGGCTAGCTTATTTTAAGGGAATTTTCTTGATAAAAGAATACCTTTGAAACTTTTTTAATAAGAAAAGTTAGGAAATGGAAGTAGAGTCCTCAAACAACACCGGAGGATCAGAGTTACCTCGTCGCTCACTACGCCTCCGTACTCGTACAGAATAAACATTAGTCCATAAACAATAAGCTCCCATTACCTACCCTCGCCATCTAATATTAACAACAGGCCACGTTACTGGGAAACACTCCGACCGGATTATTTTGCGCTACTTACCTCTTGATAACACTAAGATCCATCAGACACAATAAAATATGCATATTCTAATAAGTAGCTTCAGTAAAGCTTTTTCATGTACTGAATAAATAACTGAGAGAAAAAGCAGAATATAGATATGATATCCAATAAGAATAATGTAGATGACTACTTACTACTACAATAACACCTCTATAGACTGCGTCTTTGCAAAAAAAGCTATTAAATTAAATTAAATTCATTTATCTATGAGACAAGGTAAAACTATATTAACTATGTTAAGTTATATAAAACAAAATTTAGGGATATCAGTGGACAGGACACTTGCAATTGTATTAAATGCAACCGATTATCCGATCACTAGTTGTAACACTAACTATAAGGAAAAATGAGAACGCTATATTTTGGCTACCTACCTGTAGATAGGACGCCACGCAAAGACGTTCAGCGTCACGCATAACCTTCATACAAGCCGCACGTGACGATAGATGCGGGCGGGCGCGACAAGACGTCTGCGGACTGCATCCTGGAGGCGTGCCCGCCGCCGCCCGAGCCCGCGTGTCACAAGCTGGACCAGTGGCAGCTGCGCCGGCTGTGCTGTCTGCTCGCCACCATCGCCGACCGGGAGATCCCGCTCAAGCCCTACTTCCAGGACTATGAGCTGGTGAGGACACCAACGTTACAACTTCTTAAGCACACAATACACACGGAGAAGGTCCGCCCCGGGCGTCCGCGATTTTGATTAGGTACGTCACTCGACCGCAGCGCTAGGGCAGTTATAGTTCCCAGTTTAAAAGAAACAGCCTTGCGAAAAATATTTCTGGCAATGTATTTCGTTTATAAAAAGTACAAAAAATTACCTATATCTACCACTCGATCGCGCGACAGCGCGTGTATTTCGCGCTAAGTTCCTTTGACTTGCGCTGAGATCGCCTGTACGCAGAGCCCGTGTGTGCGCCGATTTCGCGCGTTTGTATTGAGCAGACATTCTGTGGAAAGAGTGTCGACGTAGTGGCTAGAATACCGGACTCACGTGCGATTGCAATGGCATGTACCTACCAATGAGTTTTTCTTTCTTTCGAAAGACTTACGTACCTTTACCGATTACTCAAACGGAGAGGGAAAATATCGTGAGGAAACCTGCACATGATAACCAGTGTCTGAAATCGGGAAAGCAATGGCAAACACCCCATCAAATCTGCCAAGAAAATCGTTTTATATGGTTATTTCAATAGAATGTTCACGACCATCATCAATGAGGAATACGACTAACAACTATCGCTCATGGCATGAATACACTTAATCATGCTAGGCTTACTTAAACTGCCACGAAACGACAAGGTCGCAGGTTCATATCCTGCTAACGGACGGAAGATCACTATGGGAATTTTTCACCCTTTTACTAATTTACTTAAAAAAATACGAGTCGTACAGAATTGACCTCGAGTTAACCGACTGTTTCTCGATTGTCCCCTACTTTGCCCCCAGGTGGCTAAGAACGACGGGCGCATCACGTTCGCTCACTTCGCTCGCATCCTGAACTACATCGGCGTGATCGTGTCGGCGGAGGACTTCAACCTGCTCGTGCGCCGCTTCATCAAGGACTCGTATACGCTCGACTACGTGGAGTTCCTCAAGGCGATCGAGGCCGTCAAGAAGGAGGGCATCCGAGGGCTGGGAGTGGTATGCCTTCGTCTTTGTGATGGTAGAACTTAATGAAAGATAGAGATCTAGTTAAGAGGTAGACTCTAACAGAGGGAACTTACAGACTCGTTTCTTTAAAGATTATGGAGATTGAGTCGGGGTTAAAGTTTTATTAGAATAAGTGTCTAAAGCCCCCTAGTTACTTACTTACTCCGCTGGCGCAGCGACACGAAGTAGATCTTGTCCTCCGATACAAGAGAGCTCTCTATCCTGTGCCGCCTTGCACCAGCCAAGACGCCTGAATCTCCCACAGATCCTTGTCCTTCTCCAATCTCCAATTTATCGCGCCTGTGGTATCTGGGGCGTCCGACCGCTCGTCGTCCGTTCGAGCGTCCCACATACGCTGGGTTTACTCCGATCCTCCCCTTCGAAAACCCTCCTACCCCCTCCCAAAATCCCATACACAAATTTCACCGCTCTCCTATCTTTGTTTGTTGCGACCATTGCCCGCGCAGGAGTACCGCAACCCGAACGCGATGCTGGACACGACGCTGCCGAAGCTAGCGCGGCCCGAGGTGGCGGCGGGGCTGTCCACGGCCCCTCTGGGAGCCACAGACGTGTTCCACCCGGCGCTCGCGCCGCCGCGCCCGCCTCGCGATCTAGTAGAGATCATGCTGCGCGTGCAGGAGTTCGTCAAGCAGCGCCGCATACGCGTCTCCGAGTTCTTTAGGGTGAGTCGTAGCTTTCATGTCGCAGTCATCAGTCAAATGAAAACGAGGTTTATTGTCAGAGGTCCGGTCAAAGTAATTCCTACCTATGGATTAGTGTTTTTATTTGGAAGTAGCTGATCATTTGAAAGTTGGAGACGATGACGAAAAACAATATATGAAATCCTTGAAGAAACCTACACGTCTACAAAAATTCATCAGCCAGCTCCACTGCAGTGGATCTGCATTGTGATAAGCACTTGGTAATAACCGTCCCCAATTTAAGGATCAGGCTTCTCCTTCTCCGGGTCATTATCTGTCGATGACCGACCTAAGGTCGATACCCATGATATGCGCCTTGCCGTGTCCCTGTCGTCTTCAGGACTACGACCCGCTGAACTGCGGCCGCATCGCGCCGACGCACTTCCGCCGCGCGCTGGACCTGTGCGGACTCGGAGAGATCCTGTCGCAGGACGAGCTGACCTGCGTCATGCGACACTACCTCGACCCCAACGACCGGGAGCGCATCTGCTGGCGCACCTTCGAGGACGACTGCGACCAAGGTGATCTAGCTTACTTCTCGTAAAGCTGAAGGTGCACATGTGGAGATGGAATGTGAGATGCTTAGCTCGGTGTGCTATACTATGTTTTTTTATTGTATTAAGGTAAGCAGACGAGCAAACGGGCCACCTAACTGTAAGTGGTCACCGTCACCCATAGACTTCTCACCTCGCTGTGGTAGCCCCGGATAGGATACAAAAGAGCATCTTCTTTCCTTGCGACTGGATTTTGTTAGATAGAACTTTCATACATCATTTTTTCATCTTATAAAATTGTGTGTGAAATCGACGAGGGGCCTGTCTCGTTCCAGAAGCGACTGCTCTGAGTGCTGCGTGTGAATATGTTGTCGCGATTTGAGTGACGCGCGTGTGGTCTGTCCCGGCAGTGTTCACGATCAAGGAGCTGGAGAAGCATCCGCACGTGCGGCCGGGCGAGGGCGGCGCGGCGCGCGCGGTGGCCGCGCTGCCGCCGCGCGGCGCGGCCGAGGAGCGCGGCGGCCCGGGCGGCGCAGAGCTCGACCTCGCGCAGGCCGCGCTGCTGCGCGTGCGCGCCGCCTGCAAGGAGCGCTCCATCGACCTGCGCCCCGCCTTCTGCGACCACGACGAGTCAGTCGCTGTCACGTTTCTTCTCTCTTGTTCTTAAACCCCTCGAAAGAGTCCGTGCAGATGTATGTTCATCTGCCGTGATGAGGTCCGTATTGTTTGAAGTCAATCGAGGCCCCTTTTAATAGCAACGCTCCATACGAGTAAGTATGGCGTTGTAGACGATACAGTGCTGATTAACCGTTAACCAAGTTAAGACAACAGAAGTTATTTCACAACCTATAAGTGTTATTTCATAAGGCGGATCGAGACTGGATGATCAGCCTCGCGAGGCAGCCTTGGGGACGTTTATGGATGCGCGCGGCAGCCGCGGTACGATGGCTCACCGCGCGATGGTCCTCGTCTAACGGTGCATGTTCTGATGTGTGTGTGACCCCACAGACACAACAACGGACACGTGTCGCGCGCGCAGGTGCGCCGCGTACTGGCGCGGCTGGGCGTGCTGCCCACGGCGGCGCAGGTGCGCGCGCTCGAGGCGCGCTACCTCGACGACTGCGGCTTCAGCTACGTGCGCCTGCTCGACGAGGTCATAGACTCTCTCTCTCTTACTACCTACTGCTGTAACTCCTCCGTCTCACTCTCTTACTCCCCCTGTCTGTCACTGTAACGCCTCTTACCCGTGACACAAACTGTTCGATCACAGCCGGCTTCTCATAGCAGCATCTGACAGTCTACTCATGGCCTTCTTTAAGACTCTGTCCATGAAAACTACTTAGCCTTGGACCCCGGAAGGAAGCAACTGGATAACCGTTTTTATAAACACAATTCCAAACAACAAGCTACCAAGCTATGCAGCAAGATAGGCTATTTCCAGGTCGGCAAGGAAAACTTACCGCGTGGTTCAACCGGTGGTATTACCGGAATTTCATCTGTGGAACCATCGCAATAATTCATTGAACATTTCCCCCACTAAACCCGCCACGTTCTCTCACGCTGTACTGTCCACGGCACCAGATGGAGGAGCGTCCTGTGGAGAGCGCGACGATCGCGGGCCCGTCGGCCGCGGCGCGCGCGCCCCGCGCCTCCGCTGCAGACCCGCTCGAGACTGACATCGTGCAGATCCTCGCCAAGATCAAGGGCAAGGTGCGCTCCTTCGGAGCTCTCTCTCTCTCTGATACACTTTCACCACATCCCTTACGTATTGTAATGAATCTATGATGACGGGTTCATATGATTAAAATAAACAATAGTGTTTTACTGTAAATAATAGTGTTGTAATTACAATGATGTTTAATGATTACAAAGTCGATTTAGAATATTCAGGACCGGATTTCACAACCACTCATAAAACAAGATGCCAGGAACAACTGGACATAACCAAAGCACTAATTGACTTCTACTGCAAGGGCGTATCGTTACGCTGTAAATAAAATACGGCACTGAGTAGTGATGAGTCTAATATTAAGAAGCGCCAACGAACTAAGTACAATCATGCACAAAACTTACCCCGTGTCGCGATTACCAGAATTGAAACCACTTTTACACGCCAGAATTTCAATATAATAACAGACATTTACTGCATCATTTAATTAGTCGTAAAGTAACATAATTACCAACCACATCAATGAAATAAACCCTGGTCGTCCTCCGGACCATTTCCGTCATGTCAAAATCAATTCATTTTATTTTTAATCACTAGACATATTTATAATAAAATTTGCTTATAACGTGCCGGCTAGCGCCATCTATCGGGAGAGCACTACACTATCTACAGCTCTACGATGGTCTTTCCACGTCTTGATCACTGGGCCGATTATCAAGAGGGAAATATTCGTGCATAATATGGAGGGCTCCGGGTCCTCCAATGGTGCCGCCCCTCTAGCTTACCTCGGGCCCCTCCTGAGAGGTGTATTCCACCTAATACGGGGTCGCCTGCCCATGATGAACGGTTAAAGCTCCCACTTTGAGCACCCGCGATCCTGATGACTCCTTTTGTACGACAGGCAGGAATTACCGTAGCTCATATTCTGCGCCCGAGACGTACTTTCTCCCATACCTTTTTCTTCTCAACTGTCACATATCTCAATGCTTAAGACATCGATATTAAGTGAAGACTGAAATTAATAGTAAGAATATCAAAAACAAAATTAAACAATACTTTGTACAAACATTAGAACTGTAGGTAATTTAGAATTAAAAAACATGTAATTTATAACTAAAAATATTTAATTAAACTTTTGTAGAAATGGTAACACCTGTGATGAGCAGCGTACCCGTGACTGTGTGGGGCACAGCATACGGACACTACTGTGCAGTACTGTCCGATAACGCACACAAGGGAATAACCGTGTTTCCTTGCCGAAGCAGTGCACTAGCACTGGAAATGCACAAGCACAGTGCTGTTCTTCACACATTCACAAATATTATGCGACCGTCGACGGTCTGTCAGTGTTCTTAACAAACCTATATTGGTTTTTGTTACACTGTGAATGTAAAAAAAATAATGAAATTATGTAGATTTTCAATAAATAAATAAATAATAATAATAAAGTTATTCGGCCACTGTGACAAGAGTTGCCGTTGCGGTGCTCCTCCGAGCGCCGTTTGAGTCAGCCAGTGTGGTGAGTGACCCTTGGCGCGTGGTTGCAGATGGTGCGCGAGGGCGTGCGGCCGCGCGAGTTCCTGCAGCAGTTCGACCCGCACCGCGAGCTGGTGGTGCCGCGCCCAGACTTCTACCGCGGGCTAGCCACCGCCGGCCTCGCGCTCACGCCGCTCGAGATGGACACGCTCATGGAAGTGTCAGTGACTGCTGATATACACCTACAGCTGTAGCCGAATTAGAGGAACTTCGCACGCGAATATTACTGGCGTTGCGCCTGTTAAGGCTGCAACAACCAAATGCAACTTTGTGTAGTGATTTATACTAGGTATGTCGTTGAAGGAAGCGGCCAGTCGCAATGTCCAATTCTCAAAAGGTTCAACGGAGTCAAAATGTTCATTTCACAAAATGTCAAATTCTGGACGAATGTCCCAAAACTATCAAATGTCTTGATCTCAACCAACCATGCTGTGGTTTAGGATTTAAGTAATTTTCTTTGGAGGAAAAATACCTTTTCCAACGACAGTATCGAACAGGGTATCCTTATCCACATAACAGCTGGAGGTGTCGTCAAAGTATAAATTATAGGAAGTGAATGGATGTGGTTTAAAGGCCTCAGGCTCGGGACATTACACATAATATGGGCTATGACGGCCCATCCTTCGCCATGCGCCCCTGTCGGCCATCACGGAGCCGTTGTTCACACAATGGTCAACCGCTCATCTATACTGCACAGCGATCGATGAATAATGGGCGACGAGACGATTATATACAGTCGCTGCGATAGGTAGTTATATTCCGTTTATAAATAGGTATTTAGGTTTTTACCTAGACAAAGAAAATGGCGTGAGACGTCGGTAAATGCAGAATATAATGGTGATGGGCGTGCGCAGGTTCTGCGCGCCGGGGCGGCGCCGCTACATCGAGTACGAGCGGTTCTGCAGCACGGTGGGCGAGGCGCTGACGCAGACGGGCCTGGAGCGCGCGCCGCTGCTGGCGCCCGTGCCGCACGTGCCCACGGCAGACTCACCGCTCAACTTCCTCAACTTCGAGGAGCGCAGCATCGTGTCCGCCGCGCTCGGCAAGCTGGCCAAGTATCCAGACCAGCTGTCCAACATACTAGAGGTGTTCAAGGTGAGACCGGCAACTATAGGTAGGTGTCTGCTGTCCCGACATCACTGCTTTCGAAGTATAGGTATGTACCTATATAGATGCAGTCTTCTACTCGTAATTGGTTATTTTTTTGAAAACTAATGACGGGTTTTCTAAACTTTAGACAGTATATATCTTCGACGCTCACATTATGAATTTCTGTAGAAAAACGATGTTTTACCAGATCCTGATGTACAGATTGTTTGCAGAGGTAGGTACCAACCTCTCATTTATCTCCGTCACCCCCTAAAATGAGCTTTATTGGTTTTCTTTCATACAAAAATGTCTCATTTCCCGGTCTACAGATAATAAGTCAGTGGTTCTGTCTAACACGACAGTAGGTACTGTACAGTGGAACACGTATGTCACTGCACATCAAGCATACTCTGTTGAACCTTGTCGTCGCAACAATTTAAAGCGACAAAGTATGAAAGGGCTATAGTCTGACGTGTCGTCCGCTGTACCTCGGTCGCCCGACGTGTGACGCAGGACACGGACAAGGAGCAGTGCGGCACGATCCCGCGCGTGTCGGTGGAGCGCGCGCTGTGCCGCCGCGACCTGCTGGCGCTCGTGTCGGCGCGCGAGAGGGACCTCATCTACAAGTGCTTCGGCTACCGGCGTGGCTGCGGCGACGAGGTACGACACCCATTCGGGCGCGGTCGCGGGGGTCAGGACCCCTTGGCCCCATAACACACTCACACCAAAGCGTCCCTTTTCTTGTTAGCTTGATATTTCTATGAATATATCAAATACCCAAGTTAAATTGACAAAGTACTCGTATTCCTCTCCATTATCAAGCAATTATCGAATGCTCTGTAGGGCCTGGAGCATAATATTTGCTTGCTTATCGTATGGTTTAGATTGTTCAGGCCGCCTGTGGGCCTCTGACATGGCTGAACGATTGCTGTCGAACGACAACAACCGGAACCGACTGCTTAATTAACGTGCTCTCCCGAGGCACAGTAGAGCTCAGGTGAAATATGCCACTAGCGATCACCCATCCTGGTACTGACCGCGCCCGATGATGCTTAACCTGCACGATCACTTTCGGACCGTGCTCGCAACCAGGGTACGAGCTCGTCGGAAGTAAAAGTTAGATTTTCTATTTTCGCCCTCATTGCTCTCGTTTTCATATTGCGAATTTCCAAAAACCGTAAGTCTATATGTATATAAGAGTTATCTTCCACCTCCTGCTAGTTTTGACACGATATTTAACATTCAGTGGCGGATCCAGGGGAGGCTACGGGGTCAATCCTAAACTACTTGCGGATTCCAGTAACCGAAGCCCCTTACACCCCCCATTTTTTCCTGGATGCGCCCCTGATTACATTGAACGAGATCCAGTAGTAGATACAAGGGCGGTCCCGCCCCGCAGGTGAACTACCGCGGCCTGGTGAACGCTCTGGACCTGATCCACGCGTCCGCGACCGCGCAGCCCTGCTGACCCCCTCCCAGCTGACTGCCGACTGCGTTCGTCCCATCCCATGTGGTATTTCCAAACTCGTTTATATTTGTGGTAATAAAAATCAGTTATTTTCACATTTGCCTGGTTTCAATCATTCCCCACGTCACGTAGGTAATTAATTAGGTAGATATTTAAGGTGCTTTTAAATTGGAGACCGCTCGACGCCAAGCTGTCGTGATAAAGACAGCTCTCTCACTTCCATTTCTGATGGTATTTGGATGGAAGACAAATGTATGGGTGAGCCACTAAAATTTAATTACTAAATCATTTGTAGTATTGATAGAGGTCAGAAAGTGGTTACCATCTGCAACTTACACAATCGCATATTTCTCTGTAACTACGGACTTGATCTACCTACATAAAATCATATTCAGTAGTTTCAAAGAAAGTACTTAGTAATTACGTGAGGACGATTTCGGACATTTTTCATGTTATCTCTTCAAAAACTCCAGAGCACTTGGCGCAGTGCAAGTGCAGGTTTTGTGCGCATGCTCCACTATAGTGAAACCGCTGAACTGTGGGGTCGCCTGCGCGGCAAGAGGGGCGCGGGGCGTGACGACAGAGGCTAAGGCTCAATTTACATTGCTGCGCAATTTACAAATATTAATTCATCAAGCATTTGAAGAGGGTATTACCAGGACTGGAGAGTGGTTATTTATTCTAAGAAATGCGCAACTGATAAAATTAGCCTCTTGATCATGAGCTACCAGTATGTAAACATGACACACGCTGAACCGCATCTTGGACACACAGCGCCGACACGAGACACGAGACACAAACACAGACAAAAAGTCAATATTTTATTTACACATACTTTATTTAGACATACACAACTCGTATATCTCCAGAGGTTTGTTCATGTCTGATCCTTAACATCTATAATTTTATTTCATCCCCTACTCAATGGAAGAAACATCTCTATTATTTTGTATAAAATACATGATTCTGATTTCCATGTTTAATTACCAAGTACAAAACTACAACATTTGTATGAGATCCGAATATTCTGCTGTCAGCGGGGCTCGGGCTCACTCGCACACACGCACGCACGCACACACGCACGCACTCACTCACTCACTCACTATCTGTATACAGACTATATTCTGCAAATAATATATTTGTTTGTATCGACTGACCGACCGCGCCGCGCCGCGCCGCACACGGGGCACGGGGCACGGGGCACGGGGCACGCTGTCCGTTTTTATTACTCTATTCAGTTCGAAGGTAAGACAATATCAAAATTGAATCTAATCAGCAATAATACTCAGTGAATCTATAATTTATTACTATATTATATAATAAATTGAATGTAACCTCCGCTCTGGCGCGACCACGTTACATAAACAGTATTTTTATCCTTAAAAATCTTCTTAAAAAGATTATTTCTTAAATTAATTAATGTGGAATGGAATGACGTGCCCCCTGCGCGGCGCCGTGACGTGACGTGACGTG
Source organism: Hofmannophila pseudospretella (assembly GCA_947369225.1). Lineage (NCBI taxonomy): Eukaryota > Metazoa > Arthropoda > Insecta > Lepidoptera > Oecophoridae > Hofmannophila > Hofmannophila pseudospretella. The sequence continues at coordinate 167,217 of OX376321.1, read as the reverse complement.
ACGCCGGCCGGCGCGAGCGGAGGGGGCGCTCATGACCGGTGACTTAACCTGCAACAAGCGACACACGGTCAGACATGCGCAGGCGCAGTATGCAGCAGCGACACTCCGCCGGGTCAGTGCTCCGCCTGTGCCCGCCATCTCAGCCAAGGACAAGTTACGTTATGAAATTGTCCTATAGTAGTAATAAAAATCCCCTATAGTCCCGAAAGGGGGTGTTCAGTACCTCCAACTGAACTACTTTCACTATGGGGTCAACTCAGAAATGACGAAAAAAAACAGCTGTTCCATGCAAAAGCTCAATACCTACAGGCCCGATATGTAGGAAATAGCCGATTTGTTTTCGCGATTTGAAAGTTGGTTCCATAGTGAAAGTTGTTCAGGGGGGTACCCTTTCGGGATTATATGGGGTTCGTGTTTCACCCTGTAGAAAACGCCAGCAATACTAACAGGTTCAGTATTAGTAGTCCCGGCGTGTACACGTACGCGAGCGACGACTCACCTTACTATTGGACTGAGATGACTGTCGGCAGGTACGTTCAGTAGGGCTGGTGTCTCTGGTTGGCGCGGCCGCCGCCGCCGCCGCCGCCGCGCTGCTTGCCGCCCTGGTACCCCGCTGCAACACAACACCCGCCGTCACCGCTCTGCTCTACTCTCCACTCTACACGCGCACTCCACTCGCGCGACACTCTACACTTGCGTTGCGACTTCACGAATTACAAAACAACAGATAACGCCGTATAAGTCACCTTCGCCCGACACGGGCCAGTGCCGCTGCGCTCTAAATTTGGTCACGAACTTCTGTGAGCTCTTAGAAAAGCATTCGGGTGTCGGGTAAAATCGTTAACAATATCCGAAGCACAGCGAAGTTTTCAAGACCCGAATGTTTTTCTAAAATCTCGCCACTGTTCTACTTATACGATTGTACCAGAATGTGGTACATCCAAATATCGAATATTTGGTCGGCACGCACCTAGATCTAACACTAATTCAAATACACAACACTTACAAGCTCGAGCACTCGGGACACCCGACGCTGTGACAAGTTATTTGCTTGCTCAGTATCACATCCCGTTATAGTAGTGCGGTGCAAATGCAATTTTGAATTTCGACATGCATTAGTAGTGGCCGAAACGGACGACTGCACGAATATACAACTGAAGTGCATTCCCAACCTTGCGGTTTGATCAGTAGTCATGCGCAGCGCTACCACCACGAGCCGACGCGGCGAAGCCGCTTAAAGCCGATACCGGTCACCGTCACGGAACGACTCTCGGAACGATTAACGCGAGTGCAAATAAAGAGCCAAACGTGTTAGAAGCGGCAATCAACACGACTGTACAGTACAAATACAACGAATGACCGAGGAGCGTCGACCGTCCTGCTGGCCGTGAGGAGGGCGCACGGCCGGTCGGTCCAGCACGACGCCCGTCGCACGTGCGCATGGATAACGTATGGTGGTAGGTGGATGGGTACCGGGTGTGAGTGAATGCAACGGGTGAGGACGGCAGTACCTTTCCCGCGTGGAGCCGAGCGCGCGCCGTAGCCGCCCTCGTACCCTCCGTACCCGCCGTAGTCTGCCCGCAACACAAAGCCATTAGTCAGCCCGCCAGCCGCCGCGGGCGCGGCCCGCACATCGCCCGCGACACGCGGCACGCGGGCCGACATTACCCGTGAGCGTCACAGTAAAAGAGAAAAGCAGGTCTTCTTCATATAGACATACCCGTTTCGGTTTGAGTATCTACCTACTTATATTTTACTGTGGCAGAGCGCAGGCGATGTCTGGGCCCCCGCCGTCTCGCGCGGCGTCTCCGTATTTCACTGAACTTGAAAGTCCAGATGTCAACTCGGAGACTTCTGACGGCAATGTGATGTTTACCACAACCGATTTCATTCAAACTTGTTCCCTAACCTAAAGTACCTATAATTTTTAACTTTTAAATAACCAAGGTTCGGAAATGATACCTTTCTTGGTAGTAAGTTCCATGTGTCTGTATATCTTTAGGTTTTAATATACTACCTACTACAAAGTACTTTACTGTATTTGTCTGATAAATGATAATAACGGTTGGAATCGAAACTATGGTCTGCATTGTAGTGTATGCCCTCCTAAACAGAGAATAGTTTTCTGCTTGAACTCAAAATGTGAAGCTACAATATTAATATTAGAAACTACTCGTACCAGATGGCTCAGAAATGTTGGTATGAATCACCACCAAAGCATGCAGAGGTAAAGTTAGTTTAGTATGTAGTGCAGCAGTACAGCACAGTACAGTACGGTACGGCACCGGTAGAGCGTGGTGCAGCATTAGCATAGAGATGTAGAAACCCAATGCGCAGTGGTGACGTGAAGCGAGGCGTGGGAGGGGTGAGGGAGCGGAGGGGTGATATATGGAAACACATTGAGTTTTTGTAACAGTGCTTTATTCAAGCGTCATCATATCTTTATCACTTTCACAATGTCTCTCCATATATTACCCCATTTCCCAGATGTAGCATGTGGCGAGAGCGTCGTAGGTAAAACAAAATACCAAAAGAACTCGGGCGACAATGCTACATATGTCAAAAGTGGTATTACAAATAAACACTTATAAACATAAGGCGGGTAACATATGTACAGAATATACCCAGTGAGACGGTGACAAAGAGCGGGCCCCTGTTAGTGACAGTAAACAAAATAATGCAAAATTAAAATGATTCGCAAACAAGTTATATGAAATGATTAATCCTAATTAATTACTCGAACGATTAGACCAGCCCGTGGTTATATTCAGTATACTGTCGCCTCTACGACATTCACTACACATTATCTCGATAGAATATTAAATGTAAATATGTAGTTATAATAGAAAAATAAATATTTTCTACACTAAGTTATACACCTAAGCTTAATAAAGTGATGTCGATCTCTTCGAATCAAATGTAAGATATACAATTACAAGGTAAATAGGCATCTCAAGGACGGAGGGTCGCCCCGCTTGCAACGTTAACCTAGCGCGGCCGCGCGCGGCGCCCCGGGCCGGCCCGCGCGGGCGGCGGCGCGGGCCCGGGGCGCCGCCCGACCGCGGCCTTACACTACATTTACTCTAGGGATCAGGTAACATCAGTCGAGGTAATGTGTCGGTGAGCAGGCTAGCGGTGGAGCGCTAACGTCTAGTTCTGCTTGCCGCGTTTACCGTAATTGGGGTATCCAGAGTAATCGTATCCGCCGTAACCGCTGTATCCGTCGTAACCGTAGCCCCCGTAGCCGTAGCCGTCGTAGCCGCCGCCGTACCCTCCCTGCCCGTAGCCGTACCCGCCGTAGCCCTGGTTGCCCCACGCCTGCCCGCCGTACCCGCCGCGCCCGCCGCGGCCCCCGCGCGCGCCGCGCCCTCCGCGCCCCCCGCGCCCGCCCATACCGCCGGGCCCGTCGGGTTTCGGCGTCGCCCTCTTCACGTCCACCTACGAAAAGATATCCGATGTTATTTGCTCACTTATATAGATAACTTGCACTATCGGAGCTTATCGAACTGCTTATGATAAGTTCACCGATGAGTGAGTCACTGTTTCATAATCGGAATTTATTTTTGGGCAAAAACACATTGCCGTGTAACATTGTTGATGATTGTCTAGACTATGTAGATCACTTCAATAAAACAATTCAATAAATGTCAAAAGTCAAAGTGTGTTCAGTTTAGTCACTTTAGTGAACAAGATGTAACAAAAGTCAGAACACAGCTATTCAATTAAAGTTGAACTGATTCAATATCAAATCGTACTAACCTCCTTTCCGCCGATAGTCTGTTTGGGCGTCTTGAGCAGCTCATTGACCACCTGCTCGGACTCGAATGTGATGAAACAGAAGCCTTTCCTCTGGTTCTTTGTTTTGTCGAAAGGCATCTCTACTTCAATGATCTGCAACGGACATTTGTTATCAATAAAAATGATCATTCGAGGATATCGTGTTTCGTAATTCAAGTTATAAAATATCAGTGGCCCGGTTTCCTCTTCAGAGCAAGTCTAGAGTTTATTATCTCACCAAAACCGTAGTTTTCATCATACTATACTGAAGTCGAATGAAAGTGTACATCTACTTAAAGTATTCAACTCACCGTGCCAAAGTTACTGAAGAAGTTCTTGATTTCATCATCTGAGATTTCACTGCTGAGGCCGCCCACGAAGATCTTCCCGTGGCGCGCCTTGGCCTTCTTGGGGTCCACCTTCTTGTTGTTGATGGTGTGCTCGCCGGCCGCCATCACCTTGTCGATGGAGTCGGGCGCCTTGAACACGATAAAGGCGAAGCCGCGCGACCGGCCCGTGTTCGGGTCCGTCTTCACGTTGATGCTCTCGATCTCACCGTACGCGCCGAAGTGATCACGTAACTCCTCTGCAAAATAATCGTGTTCACGTTAGAACCGGCTACACAAACCTAAACTACTGCAGTCTACCGTTCTTTTATAAGGTCAGATTTGTGGGTAAAAGCTTTCTTCAAATATCTTTCAGAAGCAGAACTGAATAAAGTCATCATTTTAGAAACGAGTTGTTTGGATTCAAGGACAAAAGAATAATCATTAATATGTAATTAATAATAATGTAACTCACTGTCTGTCGTCTCCCAGCTGAGGCCGCCCACGAACAGTTTTCTGTGAACACCGTGGCAAAGGCATTAGAGTGAGAATCATAAGTGACCGTGTGTGTCGATTCAGAAACTGACTTAACGATTACAATTTATCATTAACACTATGCAGTACTTGTTTACAGTACTTTACAGCTACATTTTTGTTCAAAAACAAACTCCAAGCACTGCAGCAAAACAAATTGAGAACCTGTAAGTTACAAAAAAGGAAAATGGAAATTCTTACATTGACAACCAAAATGAAACAAGAATGTTACAGTGATATCGCAAGATTTGAAATTGGCAAGTGTGGACGAGGCCCAAAGTTAAGTGGCCGAGACATCTAGTCAGTTCGGTCGTAGCTTTACTTTAGTGTGAGCCCAGCGGATATATACCATGGCGTCCTCCGGCGGCAGCGGCGGCGGCGGCGCAGGCTCACACGTCCTGCAGAGAGACAGAGCGTTAGTGCGCCCCCAACTGACTGCGGCCCTGGCCCTGGGCCTCGGGCCCCGTGCGGCCGCCCTCGCCTGGCACGCCACTCGCCTCACGCTAACGACCGCATACCGATTTGAAATCTTGCGAGCGAACCCGTTAGCCCGCTCACTGACCGTAACATTCGACAACAATCAGCTAAGGAAAAACTTGATGCGCAAATCGATAACGGGACCGCGCCGGTGTCGGGTGCAAAGAGACGCGCGAAATGACGCCATTTTAGATCATGCGGCTCGGAGATTTTCTACATTTTAAAGCAATGTGCCTGAAACTTAACTGTAATAGAAACTATGACATGTGTGACTAAATTTACACCGCGGAGAACATACTGCAAATGAGAAAACAAAAAATTTTGAAAAGATCTCCAGGATTACGATAGATTTGGATTGCCGCTATTAATAATGCCGGACCGCCGCCATTGCGGTGGGTAAAGATACGAAACTGTGAAAGGAATTTTACGAACTAATTCGCATTATCACTAAAGCTAATGAATACATTTTGTAATGATATAGATAAATACATCATGTACACCAAAAAATACAAAGGAAGCCAACGTACCTGTCGTCATCGCGTCCCGGGGCTTCGGCACTGTTATGTTCCTGTGTGTCTCCTCCACCGTTTTCTCCGTTTCCATTTAGCTGATTATCCGTTACGTCTTGTGCAAAATTGTCGTTATTTGCCATGACTTAAGTTTTAGAGCTTAAATTAACAATAAACTAAAACTAAGGTCCACACGCGACCTTCAACTCCGAATGCCAAATGCAGAAGAAAGAAAGGAAGTGCGTGTGATGAGTAGGCGCGAATTCATTCGTGATGTTGGCTAAAGACGCCTTTTTTTTCCAAACAAAAAACCCCTCCAAATTTTCAACCAATCAGAGAGAGGAACAGCGGAGGTCAATGGCTTCCTTTTCTACGATCAACAAGGATGGCATTACTTCTACAATGCGAGTGAAAGAAATAGATAATAAATCAATATTTCACAATACTACCAACATTAATAATAAAAATTACCGCCTTTTATGCCGGAAGTTCCTAGTGATGCCAAAACCGAAAACTATAATAAATCGACAAATCGATCACTAATAAAATCTTGTAAAACAGCGGACTGCTATTTTGCATGCGAAATAAGTGTAGCTCACTCGCTGTCCTGCTTAGCCGTCCATAATCAGTACTGGAACGCGATTCTCGCAGCGTTCGACATACAAAAATCGAGCGCTACGAACATTTTGTCACGCTCACACATATAATGTGAGCGAATGAGATAGGACTAATGTCGAATTCGACATACCACTACGAGAATCGCCTTCCTGTTCCGTTTCTCACTCATGTCGGTGTTCATGCAATTATGCCTAATTTACGTGTTATTTCTAAAACACAGAAAATAGCTATTGTTCTGTTTTTTTTATTTATTATTAGATAAAAATAAAAAAAGGTGTGGGAAAAGAAACTACTAAAAATTCGTCAGAGGAAATGTAGTTGCGTTTGTGATACAACGCTAATAAAAGATATTGATCCTTATCCTTATATTTGATAGCTATAGCTATCAAAATTTTTGAATGAATAAAGAGAAAAGTTAAAGTTTATTAAACAAAATGGCGTACTGCAGTCCGGCATCCAAAATCACGCTCCTAACACGGCAACACGGCGGCAGTCCGCTACGCAAGACTCCAAGCCACTGACGCTCCTACGCGGCGGACTGTAAGCAGTGAACGGAGTTTGCAAGCCTCATGCAGGACCATGTAGGCTGCGACAACATTCGCAATCCATTCGCAAGGCGGACTGCGACTTAATATCGGGCCTTCCAGTGTGACCCCTAAATGAAACTCTCACACTTACTCATATACTAGATTGTGTAATAGTTAGCGGGACGTTTTATGTGTCGATAATCGCTTTAGACAGCTACTCCGAGATCAACATCTATTTCAAATTCAATATTGGACTTCACGAGGCTAGTTCCATTCCAGTTCGGTTCCCTGCAAACATCACAATGCCCCACCCTATTTTTTGTTTTTGTTTCCATTCCAGTTCGGTTCGCTGCAAACATAACAATGCCCCACCCTACTTTTGAGATCAACGCTTTGTGATTGAACACAGAGAACCAAACCGGTAAGGAACCAGCCTCATGAAGATAAAATAGAGCGCGGGCGGCGTTCTGCGGGTCATAGGAACATCATTCTCTTTCGCGATATCCGTTTAAAACATACCTAGCTTAAATTATCGTCTATCTTATTTATAGTTTAGGGGTGCACCAAGGATCTGCTATACAAGGGTGCACTGCACACGCTAAAACCAAGTCATAGTCTTAATTTAACTTTACCGTTAACAGATCTTCCGATTTGGCTGATTCTACCAAGGGCAAGGTGCGGAGTCAAACCAAATCAGAGCATGTGGAGAGTGGTCGGTTCTGCATAATAGTGGCAAAACGTGGTCGGATGTCCTGCGTGTCCTGCAAGCTTGATGTCCTACCAAATTGGCGGCACAGGACGCCTACGCTAGGATCGTATGTACGGACTACGGCAATTTCCTGCCAAATCGGAACATCTGTTAACGATATTAAACAAAACTACCGCGTACGAGTGCGTTACCTACTTCAGTTGGACAATTGGACTGAAGTGCGTGAGTGACATCAGTGAGCCGCTTTAACATTCTTTATGGTAAAATTAAAAATTTATAAACTGGTAACATTAATACAAAATTGACACCGAACGGTGAGGTAGACTAATTTTCTGTTTTCAGTCCTTATTTATTGTTAAAATTACGCGAATTTCGTGATAATTTGTAGCAGATTACGCCACTTTGATGCCTAAATATTACTGAGGTAAGTTTTTCCTTATTTATAGATTTGGAGTGCGTGTTATGACCAATATTTTGATTGTCGGCAGACCTATTTCTATAGGTTAATCCCATGGTTTTTCTCTGGTTTTTGAATCCACCTACATTCCGTAGTCTGCAGATAGTGCGAAAAACCTCTATAGCACATATTTTACAGAGTATGCATATCGGGTGGTGGTTTTGGGGCGTGCAGTGCTGTTTGATAGATTCCCGTCGGAGTCGCCATGCGTGCTTTGACAGCTCGTAGTTCGAGCCAGTATTTTCTCGATCGGCCGCCGCGGCAAGTCATTCTTGCCTGCTGTAACCAGCGGTCCTACGCGGAGCTGTTGACATGGTGTATAACTAGAGGGCTATCTCCTAATATGTATATTTATAGTGTTAAATTCCACACCTTCGGTCTAGATATCAGAGGAGCTAACAGACTAATGATGATGGTACCAGAGTGATATGCCAGAAATAAAATGGTACTGTCATCAGCCAATTCATATGTATAGTTTTAAGTGTTATAATAGACCCTTAAACTTTAGACCTCAAACTAAATATTCAAATGATGTCCTAAAAATCCATTATAATAAATAAGTAATTTTATTTATTACGCATTTCTCATGCTAGGTATACTTAAATAAATTAGAAAAAACGACAATGTTGCAGGTTCAAATCCTGCTTGCAGAATTTTTTTTACCCCTTCTAATTTATTATTGAAATAAGTAGTTAGTCTTTTCAGAAATCTATACTTACAACAGTGGAAATACCACCATACAGACTCTAACATTGACAAGTTGTTTGGTCATTTAGACGAATGTAGCAGTGTTTCTGCAGACAGACATTACTATTATCAGAGGATGGTTCAAGGATGGTTCAATTCCAATGTCACCCATATACTTGTACAGACAGTGCAGGTTTGGTCGGTGTTTGTCTGAATGACAACCTGCATGTCAGTGTGAAGCCTGACCACCTGACCAGCAACATAATAGAGCTATCAAGAGGGAACCACTAGTACTTTTAAAATGAGGATAAAAAAATTGTTTACATAAAATTCCGCAACTTTGTGCACTCTATTAAACTCCATGATACAACATGATAATGTTGAGATCAAATACTACTGTATTTATACCTTCAGAGTGGGTGGTCATACCCCTGCCAACCCATAGTCCTACCTACCTTGCAGTCTGACTGAAACAGGAGATGCACGCTACACTTGCAAACATTGGGTGGTCAGTAAGCACGTTGGTTGTTGTCGACAGGGCAGCATATAGCAGAGGGCTGTACCGGCGCGCGTTACAACAGCGATGGTAATGGAGGCGTCCCCGTCCCCGCAGAGCGTCGGCCGCGAGTTTGTCCGCCAGTACTACACGCTGCTCAACAAGGCGCCCGCCCATCTGCACAGGTCAGCCTCACACACACACCCTCATTGACTTAATGATACACATCCAGGCCTATAATTATAGTTGTGAATGCTGAAACTATAAACCAGTTCAAGAATAGATTGGACAGCTTAGGACACTTGAAGAAACAGGCTAATATATTAGCTGCCTGCCTGCTAACCCAATAATAATGCTATACTTAATTTATTTTTTTATTATATTATAAATATTTCTTAATTAGTGAACACAAACAGTTTTTATAAACACAGATTACTTATTTAAATACATTTTGTTTTTTTGAAAGACTGCCACATTCCTTACTTCCAAAAAATGGCGGGGGCTTCTGTTCAGGTGAAGGTCAAAAGTGTAGTGACGCATTGTCTGCAGTGCCTTATCTTTGTATGTTATCTAGTCATGAAAGAAATGAACAAAAGATGATAAAAATTAAACAAAGGTGATTCATATTAGGTAGTTAGGTTGGTAATTTCTTCAATAAGAAACCACAATCTGTAATGCATAAGGTGGTACATTCTTGATTTAACATGGTTCAGCAATTTAGTACAGGCGCTGTACTGAAATGCAACTACCTATTTTTAATCGGATTCCAATTAGGGGATAGACATTTGACATTGTAGCCTGCACACTGGACAGTGATGTCCAGTTGACACATTAGACATTGGTCATTAGTGCCGTCTTCTTGAATTGACTCCTTGCGTAGAGAGTGCAAATTACTTTGTAGGTATTATTATTTATTTAGATATTTCTTATTTATAAAAAAAGTATTGTATGCTACTGCATGTAATGGCTACCATTACGTGACAGTTGCATCTTTTTTAATTTTATTTTTCTATTTTAAGATAAACAAATATACAATTCGTAAAAATTGGACTGTTCTGGTTTGATAAAATTGTTTCATTTGGAGTTTTTTTTTAATTCTAAACTACTGCACCAATTTATTGAGTGAGAAATGCAAGTAGGGTCTTTAGTTTCTTCGTAAGCTGTCAACGAATGCGGGTGGGCGGTCGGAACGGGAACAAATGACGTAATGTTATCTCTCGTCAGCGGGTGAACGCATTGTTTGTTGTTGAACTATTTACACGGCGCGCACCGGCCGCTCGCCCCGCCCTCCTTGTAGAGTGTAGAAGTGGCACGTTGACGATATAATCTAGCGTTACGTCGTCACTCCAATAGCCCCCCCACAGCCGGGTATTGAGAGCGTTTACAGCTTTTGTAGCTCGTTAGCATGTTACACGGCCGCCGGCGTTACCCGGCTACGTCCGCGGTGGTTATTTGTGTAGAAGACACCCGTACAAGTGAATGTTTATACCCATTGTAAATTATCGAGGGACAAAGCTAGACAAACTACGAATCTTGTTTCCTGATAAATATGGATAATTATTTTAAAACATTCACAAAGTTCTTTCACTAGAAAATTCTAATAATATTTAAAAATATGCAAATAAAACTAGTGATTTATTTGGTGAAGCAATGAATAAAATATACAATAAATGAAAGTATTCTTTTCAGGATTCTTTTCTGTAAATATTATTTGAAATGACATGAACCAGGCATTGTGCGTCAAATAATATATGATATGACATTTATTTTTAATTATTTTATTAGGAATGATTATTGTATGGACATTCCTTACTATCTTAGATTAATTTGATATACCTATTTGATTAATATCCGTGTACAAACTGTATGCCTGTGAACGTAGAATTTAGCGATAAGTAGGAATGTTGTTCTAAGAACTGCAATGTAAACCTAAATTCACGCAATTTATGATTATGGTAGAATCTCTTGTTGTTTTACAGGTTCTGTAGCCACTTGAAAATCAATAGAGAAATTGATGGACAGAACTTAGTAACCGACTATTAATTAACACTTTGTTTTGCATTACCAACATTTTGTTTTGTCACATTTGAATTACTCAATACAACGGAATGAGATCCTAGATCCTATGTCCAAGTAGTTTTCAATGATTCACGCTGGCTCGGCGCGCGAACGTCTTCGAACGTTTTTCTATTCTATTCTATTCTTCCGACAAGAGCCGCAAGTAGATAGATAGAAAGACTTTATTGTACACAAATACAGGAAAAGTAAAAACTACATGAATAATAGCACGATATGTTCAAATGCGGCGTTATCGCTTAAAGCGATCTCTTCCAGGCAACCTCTGAAGTGAATTGGACATTAAAGAGATTAGCGACAGTGTAGTGTGAAGATATGAAAAAGGTTACTATTACAAATAAACAGTAAATCTAGTAAAATAAAAGTAGCGTTCACATGAGACAGACGTCTTAGGCCCAACGCACACTATTACAATGCAGCATCTCACTTCGATAACGATGTAAACTAAACCAGCGTCTTGAAAATACGCTTTAAATGGCGCTCCAGCAGTGTTTTAGAGAGTTCAAAGTTTGCTTTAAATTGATATGGAAGAAAGTCGCAACGCTCCACTCTTCAAATAAACTCATGGCCTCAGTGTAGATTGTAGCCTGACAATGTCCTAGGAGACTTCTGTGCCTCTGGACGGAGCTGGGTCGGCTGGAAATTTGTCAGATACCTGCACAAATAAAGAGCCACTTATGAGTCTAAATGCGTAAACAGGAGCCCAACAACCTAACCCGTCGTTTCTCAACCTGGGGGTCGCGTTTCTCTGAAATATAGTGGGGGAAGGTTTTTTTATTAACTTATTGGCTTTTCAGTGGGTCGCGACCGTAAAAAGGTTGAGAAACGATGACCTCAGTGTATGTTACCACATCCGGAATTGGCCGGTAGGACGTGGACTAGGGTGGCATTGGAAAGGGGAGAATTCAGAAGACCGGGGAGGCCTTCGCCCGGAGGCACACAGATTCTAGTTACCGTAAAAAATGTAATAGTATGTGAGTAAACAAAATCTGAAAGGGGCTGTAATAAATAAAGTGTTACCACATGCGCCAATGGTGGGTGTCTCTGGTGCCGCAGGTTCTACAACAACCACTCGTCGTTCGTGCACGGCGGGCTGGACGCGCCCAACCGCGAGACGTTGCCCGTCGTCGGACAGAAGCAGATCCACAACCGCATACAGCAGCTCAACTTCCGCGACTGCCATGCCAAGATCAGTCAGGTCAGTTCAGTTCCTGTCTCTTTAAATCTTCTTCGCATTGTTGGTGCAATGACGCACAATTAAAATTGTGAGCCAGAGGCAATATCATGAGGGTAGTTTTAGCTTTTATATTTCAATATCACGTGAAAATTAGAGTCTCATTAAGTCTTAGTTTCTGTTGCTATCTCTGCAAGTTGACAGCTATTTACTATTTGTACTGTAAGGATAGGATTGAACAGGTCCGCTTCCAGCCCCGGTTCGGCTCACTGCTTGGTTCAATCACGAAGCACTGATTTCAAGTGGAGGGAGGTTGTTTGCAGCGAGCCGACCGGGGCTGGAACCGGACCCTGTGCTTCGAGGCTAAGTTGTGTGATGTGCGGTGTGCAGGTGGACTCGCAGGCGACGCTGGGCCATGGCGTGGTGGTGCAGGTCACGGGCGAGCTGTCCAACGGGGGCGCGCCCATGAGGCGCTTCACGCAGACCTTCGTGCTGGCCGCCCAGTCGCCCAAGAAGTACTACGTGCACAACGACATCTTCCGCTACCAGGTGCGCCCGCTGTCCTCACACAGCGGCCCGACGGGTCCTGGCAAAATGGACATTTATTTTATTTATACTCATCAGCCTGTTAATGTTCCCACTGTTGGGGCACGGGCCTCCCCCAGCACGAGGGGGGCCTTGTGCTGGGGGACTTTCGACCAAGAAAGGTGCTCTCCCCGCAGGACATAGTGTTCTCGGACGAGGAGGGCGAGGGCTCGGGCCGCTCGGAGGGGGAGGAAGAGGAACCCAGCGGGGCGAGTGCGGTGGTGGGCGTGGGCGCGTACTTCCCGCCGCCGCCCGCCGCCTTCCCGGCGGCCGCTTTCCCCGCGCCGCCGCCGGCGCCGCTCGCGTCCCCGCCGCCCGCGCCGCTGCCCGCGTCCGCGCCAGCTCCGCCCGAGCTGTCACCGCCCGCGCCCGCTCCCGCTTCAGCTCCCGCCCCCGCGCCGCACATCAACGGTCACCCGCAGCACGATGAAACTACGAGGAAGCTCGTCGCGGCGCTGCAGGGTGAGCTTACAATGAAGGATTATTTATCTACCGTATAAACGATAGTGTATTCCTTTACGTTTTCTGTCATTTCTCACTTGTACGCTCGAAGGACACGGGCCGGTGAACCGCATTACCTGGCACACACGCGTGGGCCGCTTTTATGATTCTCCACGGCACGACAATACCGTACAATAATCAGCAAAAATGCCGTGGAACATTGTAATAAAATTCACAACACCCCATTGTTGTGAATTTTATTACAATGTTACTAAAGCATTAGTTATCTTTATTAGTGACATTTAAAACATGATAGCCGTGTAATATTAACTGCTACGCTGTCCAACAACTGAAGTATTCCGAGTCAAGTCGGAATCCACCACGGACCTACCACCGTCTGTAAGCCTCCAGTAGTGATGCTGTCAGCCAGAAGGCTCTTTTTTTCTTAAGGAGCCAGGTTGGCTGACCGGATGGGTCGGAGGTATTGTACAAAACTCTCAAGTTTGTGGAGTCGGTGCAAGGTCTTCACATTAGACAATAACTGGTCTTTCCTGTAATACATACATAACACCCCCGAAGGGATAACGATATCATCGGTTACGGAATCTCGTGTCGACGACGCCATACATACCAGTGTCATGCCGTGATACCTGTAAACTTGCAGCGACGACGGGCCTGCCGGTGCACGTGCCGGACTTCGAGATGGAGGTGGAAGGCGCGCCGGCGCCGGCGGGCATGCCGTCCGCGGCCGCCGCGCCCGCCGCCGAGCCCGCGCCGGAGCCCGAGCCTGAGCCAGAGCGCGAGCCCTCGCCGCCGCCGCATACCGGTAACTACACTCGATCTGAGGACGCTCCGTGAGGCCTGTGAACGTCCTAAGGGTCGACATCGATCGACGTCGATGGAGATCAGTCGAAATGATCGACAGTTTCTTACTATCTTGCACCTAATCGATCTGCCCGATTGCTCGATTTTTATCGATCGATCATCCATTTTGTTTTATCGGCCGGGATCCTATGATCAGCCAAAAGTACCACATCGATCGTTCGACGTCGGTCGGGTGCGATTGTTCCCGTTGTCCCCGCGTGACTGTGAGATAGCCCGGTCAGAGCACTGCCACAAAACGGCAAGATAGCGGGTTCAAATCCTGATCCTAGAAAACAATTTCCTACCACTATTCATAATATATGCGCGTGTGTCGTGTTGCAGCGCCGCCGACGGCGCCGGCCCCGCCCGAGCCCAAGACGTACGCCAACCTGCTCAAGTCGGGTTCCGGCTCCGGCTCGGGCGGCGCGCCCGCCATCAACGCCGCCCCGCTGTGCTCGGCCGCGCCCGCCGTCAACGCGGCGCCCGCGCCGCACGAGCCCCGGCCGCGCCCGCCGCGCGCCCACCTGCCGGCGCACCAGAGCCGCGACACGCAGCCGCCGCCAGGTACCGCATACGCACACTACTGCACATGTCCGTGCACATTTTCACATTTAAAATGTAGCTTAGAGGTCCCTCGGAATTTGGGAAAGGCCTCTTTATTTCTTCTATAAATAAAATCAATCAATTTTCTACTTTCTAACCATGCTCATAATTTTATATAGATTTTCTGTAATTTCGATGGCTGTGATGGTTTTGTTGTTGATGTTGTGTTTACCTAATAAATAAAATAAAATGAACATGACGTCGTCTGTGTCACAGCGGAGGGCGGCGGAGTGGGCGGCGGAGCGGGCGGCGCGGGGGGCGGCAGCCGGCGGTACTCGGACTCGCAACAGCTGTTCCTGGGGAACCTGCCACACTCGGCCACCGAGGACGAGCTGCGCGCGCTGTTCGCGCGGTTCGGGCCCGTCGCCGAGCTGCGCGTGCACAGCAAGCCGGCCGCGCCCGGCGCGCCTAGGCACCCCAACTACGGGTTCATCACGTACGAGAGCGCGCAGGCCGCGAGGGACTGTCTACAGGCCGCGGTGAGTGCTGTGCACTGTTCACTGTGCGGCGGGAGCGGGGGCGGGCGAGAGGGTTGTCCTCACTAATACCAGAGACAAAATCAAACTTGCAGTCTCACGCTTCAGACTTAGTAAAGTACGTTTATGGGTCACTGTGTACCATTTTATAATAAGATACCTGATACTGTAATAAATATGACAGAGAAAACATTTAAGACCCACATAAGACGAACCTTATGTAAAAAGGGTTATTACAAAATAAATGACTACTTAAATGATAAAGAGGCTTGGTCCTAAATTCAGCTCCGGCTCTGCACATTGTGTACATATATGATTGTATTCATAATTATTGTAAGATATATATTTATTTCAAAAGACGTGCTGCTGAAAGTTTCTCGCGCCGCTTCTTTTCTTTCAGCTACAGCACCTTACGAAGCGGTGGTAGAGTAAAACATGACGTTGTAAAAATGTACTTTAAGGTACTTACAACAAAAAAGTTTGAATTCATTAAACCACTTTAAAGCTGATGATGTACATAGTGAAATTGACTCCTTAATGCCGATCTTGACAACATCAACAGCTGGGCAAAATCCCTCCAAATCACAAGCTTTAATTATAGGTAGTAGGTATATGCTTTATCTACTGGATCAGTCTACTCATTCTTCAGTAACATTCGACCTTAGCAGCACCTTAGGAATCATGTTTGATTGCAACCTGTCTTGGGCCACATCAATGGAGTGAGCCGGAAGGTCAACTATTCTTTTCGGTATCTCAAACGTCACCAAAAATTCCTACCCTTTGAAACGAAAGTCACATTAGCCCGAACTCTCCTCTTACATCTTCTAGACTACGCAGATGTCTGTTTCCTGGACGCCACGGAGGAACTTCTAAACGAACTGGAGCGACTTCAAAATCTATGTGTCCGTTTCGTGTTTGGCTTACGCAAATTTGACCATGTTTCTCAATTTCGATCACAACTTAAATGGATAGTCACGTACTTTCCTATCTGTTCAATATATTGAACAATCACGTTTCTCCTGCATATCTCCGTGAGCGTTTCGAGTTTATGGTCCCTAGAGGTGAGCCCTGCCCGGTGTCTCACTTCCCGTCTCCTCAGAATGCCTACCCTCGTCTCCAGTCACCACGATGGCTTGTGCACTGTCCATGCAGTAAGGTTGTGGAATTCACTCCCACATGCTATACGTGCAAGTCCGTCCTTGGAAGTGTTCAAGAGTAGAGTAAAGGAGCATTATCTATCCTTATGAATCCTATATTTTATTTTATTTATTCATTATTATATTTTATTCATTATTTTATGTATATATATGTATAATATATTATGTAGTAAGTGGGTATATGTATTGTATGTAACTATTTATATTGTGTATTAGTATTATTATATATATATTTGTTTATTCACATGTACACATACTCTGCCCGCTCGAATCTATCACCTTTCTCTATCCCGACGGTCAGCAGGGAGAAAACTCGAAACGAGTAATGTACACCTTTTGTACATTTTTTTTTTCGTTAATTAAGTTGTATTTTGTATGTGTGTGTAATAAAGATAATAAGAAGATTAATTTGATTCTAAATATGTGGAGAGAGTGAGACGTGAGGTGCGCGTGTTCCAGCCGCTGTACTTCCCGGCGGACAGCGCGGACGGCGTGAAGCTCAACGTGGAGGAGAAGAAGACGCGCGCGCGCGAGCCGCCGCGCCGCCGCCCGCTGTCCAGCCACCGCGCCGCCTTCCGCCAGCCCTACCGCCGCTAGCCGCCCGCCAGCCAGCCAGCCGCCAGCCGCCCCGGGGTACGTATCTTACGGACGTTAATTTGACGCGTATTGTACGATTCACACCGAACGGGCCGCGCCGGCACCATTCGGAGCACATTTTTCAATGCAATTGAAATGTCTATGCAATACTTAAAATTCATATTTATTAAAGTTATCACTCGCTCGCCAGAGACACGTGTTCCGTCTGCGGTTAGTGGATGCAAGCGGAACATGTAGCGGAGGATTGACTCTCAGAGGCATTTACAGACATTTTTGACAAAATTTGCTTGGATCTTTTCACCTTGGAATAGCGCTCCGAGTAGCGGTCAAATACGAGTGCGCTCGTGGGGCCCGGCCTTCATGATGATTGTGTCGTGAGTGTTCTCAGCCATGTCTGATTACTATTGAGACGGGAATTTTGATGTCAAGTAATTTAGGTGGTACGAGTTTGATGCCCTTCCCTTCTTTGGAACCTCGAGGGCCCGATGATGACCAGGAAAAATTAAGGGGTATCCACAATAGTAAGTGAGTAAGTAATATGTTTATTTCACACACAGCAATGACCGAAACAGTAATAATTATAATAAAATAATTATGTAGTCAAAGGTGAACATATTGAAATCATGTCTGATGGTCTGCTGTTGTTGTGAAAAGGGCCTGGTAAGTCGGGGGTTTCTTAAATTTTTTTACAGTTATGTGCTGTGGGAAGAGTGTGTTTTAGAACAAAATGTTTACTTGTCCTTTTTTTCTGTCCGACAGGCGGCGAAGCGCGTCGCGGCGTCCCGCGGGCCCGCGCCGCCCGGCCCGCCCTACTAACCTGCCCGCGCCGCGCGGACCGCCGCCCGCCGCCCGCACGTCGTATCGCTCCAGTACAAACCGTACCGTAGTGTAATCGTTGCAACACGGGTAACATCGCAGTGTCTCTTAATAACTGTAGCCGTTTGTTCTGGAACGATACGTAAGGTCTCAGGTGACGTCGAGGCGCGGGGGGCGGCCGGGGCGCGGGGCGCGGCGCCCTCACCACAGTTAACACGCTTCGCATATCGCTTCTCTTCTTTCGTTTAAGTAGTTAGATAGTAAATTAATAATAATTTAGTAGCGGCGCCGCGTGCCGCGCGGTCGCCGCCGTACCATTATACGGTTTACGGATTTGTCCAACTTTTATACGATATCGGCTCCGAGCGAACGGTTGGGCCTCGCCGCCGAGACGGCTGCGTCGTACTGAAAAGTATTGTATCCCGTACAAACCGTCAAGTGTAAGAAACGTCCTTAAGTCTCGTGTCATCTCTATCTAGAGCTGTGGCGTTGAAAGGGACGACTCAGTTTTAAGGATGTTTCGTGCAACGCACGGAAACTCTCAGTATAATAAAGTATGTGATATAATTTGTCGCGCCACTATACCGCGAGCCTTTAAAAACGCGTGTATTTGATAATTGAATGCAATAAAAAAATATGAAATAATTAATGATAACATTACACTAATTAACTATGAAAGGCGTGTGAGAGAGAGAGGGAGAGTGAGTAGAGCGGGAGTGACAGGTGTCATCGCTGGCTTCATTATTTATTGCCAAAGGTTTTTATAATCGGTTTGTATAGTATTCTGTGTGTGTGTGTGTGTCGCCCAATCGTTCGGTCGGGCCGATCGACTTTAGACTGGACCCCGAGCGTGACACTTCCCGACATGCTTTCCGTGAGTTGCGGGAAACGTCCTTCATGTTAGGGCTTCCTTAAATCTCGTGTCATCTCTATCTAGAGCTGTAGCGCAGAAAAAGATAGCATGAATTTTAATGAAAACTTAAAAGAACATTTCGTTGCAACTGACGGTATTGGAAGTTCGGGATTGTCCCGGCTCGAGGTGATTATTACGGTTCTTTCATGGCACGGTGTGCTAAATAGAGACAGCGCTATACCAACGCGATATCGTTGTCTCTGTTTCATTCTTCATCAATTATATCATCTGATGGTTTTGAGAACCGTAATAGCCCTGCAAGAGCAATGGAGGGTCGTCACTCGGA
Organism: Hofmannophila pseudospretella; assembly: GCA_947369225.1. Classification (NCBI taxonomy): domain Eukaryota; kingdom Metazoa; phylum Arthropoda; class Insecta; order Lepidoptera; family Oecophoridae; genus Hofmannophila; species Hofmannophila pseudospretella. Next base: position 148,112 of record OX376321.1, on the reverse strand, counting down.
CCCCGAGGGGTGAGAGACAGAAGCTCAGTGGGGCCCATCGAGTGGTGGGTCGAGTACCAGACACTTGCGAGTGGAACAGTGAGGTCTCTGACGAGTGAAGACGATACCTCGGTGTCGGAGCATCGCGCGGTCGCCGCGGGAGCGCTGTTCGCGGTCGGCAGTGAGGACATTGAAGTGACCATGGCACAGGAAAGCTACTGCATGCGTACGATTCCATGACGTTTCCCGCACAAGGGTACGTCACCAACCGAGTGTTACCATTGGATACCAGAAATTTGCACAAAGTTTACCGTAATTTTAAAATTACTAAATGATTTAATTAATTATGTACATCGAAATATTGTATTTTTCTTTTATTGCAAGCTTAGTAAATTGTAACAGTAATGTAAGAATGTGCAATTCGGTAAAAATTGCAACCCGAGTGAGGGTACGTGTCGCGTGAAACGTCGTGCGATCCATAGTCGATGTGCCTTTCTTCTCGTGCCATGGAACTGACAAAATGTAGACACCACAGAAAATATATATCAAAATCTGGTAGACACAGTTAAACGCCCGTACCTCTTTCGTTTATGAACGCAGCCCTGCAGTGGGTTATTTGCCCGCGGAGGGAGAAAACTCATTAATTGCAGGTTTACATCAATTTATACAAAAATATTATCAGGATTATATTGATCTCCATTTTACTGAGCAATGTGCCTCTCTGTCCGCTGTCTCGTTCCGCCGCCGCCGCCTCCTCGGACCGCCGGAAGCCGCCGCCCTCGCGTCGTTTTGTCACTTTACTTACATGTATTGTATCATTTACTTTTCGTTATGTATACTTGCGTATTCCCGACTCATAATAATACATTGCATCGTATGCGTTAGTCGACCCCAAGCCCCGCAGGGACAAGTTATATGAAAACGCTCGACCGGCCGCCGCACGACGCGTTTCGTCAAAATACGCGTTCTTATTACTCGATTTATATTAAACCGCGTCCTAGCGCGGTTTAATATAAATCTAGTATTAAGAACCCGTGAATTTTGGCGAATGCGTGTCGCGCGGCGGCCGGTCGAGCGTTTTCATATAACTTGTCCCGTACTGTCACCATACTGCCATGTAACGTCATGAATATTCCGACGTCTCGCAAATACTTCAAACATACGATTGCACATTGAAAATAATAATTATTTTAATTACTTTTACTTTGTACGTCACTATATACAGTACTCTGTGATTGCAATACTATTATGTATAAATATATTCATTTCATGTCATATTAATGTACAGTGTACGACTGCGCGTGCGCGTGCGCGGGCGGACGTCGGAATGTTTCATTTGCTTTTCACGCAACACGAGTTCATCGAATTTTCCCATACTTTAACGTATTATATATTTTATTTTACTAACCAGAGAGCCCGCCGCGAGGCGTCGCGAACACTATTATAATACAAATATTAATAAAACCCTCGCATATGTGTAAATAGTAAGTTTGTCCGCCAGTCTCGATAAAACTCAATATAGACGATAGCTCCAGAACGTTTCCAGAATATGAATAACGTATTTTGTATTTAAAAAGCATGTCGTGTGTCGGCTCGCAATAAACGATATTGATATGCAGAGTTCTTATGCATTTACTTAGGTCTGTATCGAGGTAATCGTGTGCCGGGTGCCACGTATGCAGTACGGTTCAACATGGTTCGGCCGCGAGGACCCTCGCCGCCGGTAGGACGCCCGCGTGTAGCGGCCAGAGGTCGCGTGGGGCCCGTAGTGTAGTGTAGTGGCGAGGATTCGCCCCCGAGCCTCGTGCGGCCTCACCGAGATAGTATTAAAATGACCCCGCACAATGTTTAAAGTAACCCTTAGAACTGTGTTGATGTTATTGTATTACATGTTATATTGAAATAACTATGTTACTGCGTACTGGCATCGACAACGATCGATTTGTAACTTGTACTATACATATTATATTATTATTATTATGTCGGTCAGTCGTCGCGCAAAATTGGCAGTGACTGATGTTTTTGTATTTAGTTTTCGTCGATTGTTTATACTGTCTCCCGTTTTGTATCTGATATTCTCTTAAGTTTAGATAACGCTCGGAGTCTCTTCACGGGCTGTAACAGGAGGGGCGCTTCGCCCCGTTTGCTAAATTCAGTGTACTTATTTATTGTAAATATTGCGTACCGCGGGGCCCCGTGTGCGCGCGCGCTCGCGCTCTCCGCTCATTCGTCGCTGCGGCTAGTTCCCAGTAGTTCTGTTGACCGAACTTTTTCTCACTAAGAGTGCGATTCAAAACCAGTTGAAATAATTCACGTTAACAGCTGTACACTTTCCATTGCTTGTTTAAAATAAAAGTTTGATAAATTTTCAGCTGTTATCGCGGTATTGGAATATGGACAGTTGTCAATGTGGATTATTTCAACTGGTCATGGATCGCTCTCCTAAATAGTATTTTTTATTAGACGGGCTAAACTGTCGTTTCCTGTGTTGCCAGTTTTTGATGAAATATAAATAGTGTTGTGGCCAAAGGTCAAGTTCAATCACTGACCAATAGTTCACCAATCAAAGTATATTTTATTTTCTTCTGTAATGTCCTGGTTTTTTTTTGTAAATTAAAAAGTTAAATCGTTGAGCTTCACTTTGTACGGGAGCGAAATCCATCTTCTTTCAATATATAATGTAACGTCATCTTTTTGGCTCACTCTTTGTGTGAACTAAGGGAACCGATTCACTAGTGAACTGAACGCATCACTTTTACATTAAACATGGCACCATTATTTTACAAAGTGACATTAGCACCTGTCGTTTGTCCGTCTAATAAAAATTCTACTTTAGTTCTGCCGCTGCTGCCAACAACAAATGGGAGCCATTACTCTGTAGTTCTGTTGACACAGTAAGTGGTAATTTCTTTTCAACAGAACTAGTTACTGGGAGCTAGCCGTTGCTGCGCCGGAGATTGGTACTGTTGACGAGGCGGTCTCCCCGGCCGCACCCGGCCGACAGCTGACCGATCTTACCTAGTATTTTTCACTATTGCAATAACGAAATGGAAAGGGATCTAAACCATAGAAATCTGGAAAACCGAAGTATAGATTTCTATGGTTTAGGTCAGCAAGGCGTTCCTCTGTATTTCGCACAGTTTAATGACGAGGTTGCTCTAAGACGGGACCATCTCGCGTCACCCGTTCTGCTGAACTACTCGCACAGGGTGTTACAAGTGTGGCAGAGGGAAAGATACGGGGGGATTTATTTTAAGGTCTATAGTAATGAGCGGTGCCAGTCCGAGCAGTTTGATAACTCAGTCTTATGAACACCTGAAACTGTCCTCCGAGTACCGTTACGTTATGCCTTAAAATAGATTCCCTGGGTGGTGAGATGTGGTAGTAATGTATGACGTGTGTAAGGCCGGTGCGCGGGCGCAGCAGGCGTGGCCGACGACCGTCCGGGAGTGGGCGGGCCCGCTCCACGCACGCGAGGAACTCTCTGTAAACAAAGTTCAGACCCCATCCCGATCCCGGTTATTCAAAGCTATATTTTTACGCCAACCGTACCTACCTATCTGCAGGAAAACACGGAATTATTTTTTGTAATTGAAAATGGGGTCTAAAGTTTGTGCTAAAGTGATGTTTTTTTGGTAAAATTCGGCCGGCCAGCGCGGTGCGTCCGCGTCGGGCCCCGCCGCCCTCTAATAGAGACGTACTTTTTGTAACAAGCCGTGACTTTTATTCTTCTCCCAACAAACCCCCGACCGCACAAATCCTGCTTTCTATTTAGTCAGAAAGTGCAACTGAATTCAGTTCAACTGAAGTGTACATGCATTCAGTATGGTTAGTCTGCTATTTACAGCATATAAACAGAAGCCTAAATCGTTGACTAAATTCAGCCCTTCTGCTCACTCATTGGTCGAATAGAATCCGACGATACACAAAAACGTTTGTAATCCAAAGACAATTCATGAATATTTTGATGACCATTACAAGTGTGGCGGTAGACTTCTTCGCTTTGTGTATCCGCGAGTCTGCCACTCTTTCCACGAAGTCTCGGACTAAAAGCACCCAGGAATAAGAAGTCTGACAACATCGGTAAATTAGACTTTTTCATCCCAGAGTTTATTATTAGAGTTAACATACGAAGCAGCGATTTGCTTCTTCGTTCATTATGCGAACGGCTAAGCAATGGAACAGCCTGCCGGCGTGTTTCCCGAAACCTACAACCTTGGGATCTTCAAGGCCAGAGTGAATAGGCATTTACTGGACCCGCATGCTCCATCATCGCTTACCATCAGGCGAGATCGAGGTCAAATGCGGGTTTAGTAGGTAGTACATAAAAAAATACATTTTCCACCTTATAGGTACGATTGAAGCCTAGGAAATAGGGGAAAGTACCGTAAGGCTCAATTCACATTGCCGCGGAATGGAATGGAAGCGAATTTTCGCAATGTAATTGTACATAGCATAATGAACTTTATGTCAATTAACTAAATATGAGCCCAAAAAGAAAAGTAGCTAGGGAAATGCGCGAGGATTCCTCCGAAGACGCGCGACCTCTTTTTTTGGCTCGTATTTAGTCTGTATGTTACACAATTGACATAAAGTTCATTATGCTATGTACAATTACGTTGCGAAAATTCGCTTCCATTCCATTCCGCGGCAATGTAAATTGAGCCTAAAGTGGAGTTGCTGATTCAACATGCAGCATAGTGTTACCGAAGCGGAGATGCTCGCGGTGCAGTATTATTATTATATATTTAAATCAAACAGCGTCCATACAAATAAGGTTAGTATATTATATTACTTAAAGCTGTTAGAAAAAAAATATTTAAAAAAAATACCAAGCCCATGGTACCGACCCCAAAGCACTGGACGACTGCTTCTCATTGACATGCAGGTATATCCAGTGCCTCAGGATCGGGGAATCGGCAGACGCCACCAGGATGCTGCCGGGACTGCCGTGTACACGGCTAGTATCGGTCGGTTGTCCAGTTTTATTCGTGCAGCGGACTCCGTGCTGCCTTCAACGTCGGTATAAAATATTGCGCCGTAGAGGCTAGTTCACACTCTTCAAGCAAGTTATTGCGTTTATGTATGTTGTACAAGTCCTTTATTTTAACTTTTTAAATCAACTTTTTAAACTTGTTTTCAAACAGTACAGTCCATATAGAATCTGTCCTATACCGAATGATCAGGTTATTTCAATTTCCTATCTGTACCGACATCTTATACGAAATACTTATTGGCATAATAATATAGTACTTATATACTACAATATGGTAAAATACTAATTATGTATCTAGACGATGTTCTCTGGCTCTCAAACTGGGTCTAACCTGCATCTTTGGAATCAAGTTCCTTCAACTGAAGCTTGTTGTGTTCTGCCAAAACTGATTTTAATGAACGAGGTAAGTTCATAACATTAATTTTATAATGCTCGTTTTGATTTATATTTTCTTTCCATTACATCGATATCGGAATGACAACAGCTTTACATACTCGTCGACTCGCCTATCGACCGGATGGAAGAGTGTAAACGCGCCATAATATTGTGGATGCGTGTGATGCAGGCCTAGAGGCGAGCGAGGAGAGGAGAGGACCTCGGGGCGGGCCGGGTGGAGCGGGCGGTCAGCAGTCGGCGGCGCGCTCTACCCCGGCACGGAGGCTCGCGGCACACTGCGGCGCCAGCGGCTGACTGTGAGTACCACTAACTTTTATTTGCCACATTCCCATCATCAGTTTGGGTCTGTGTCTTAGACCAGATAATCAGAAATCTATCGAACTTCCATCAGTGCATACTTGGAAGTTTCGTATATAAGTTCTGCGGTATGTATATAAGTTCTGCGATGGAAAAATGACATTTTAAGAATTTTTGGATTTTTCAAAGGTTCAGTGTAATTTTTCTACTAAATTTATTTAAGTGCACTGTCTTGGTGTAATCGCCCGATAGGTATTTTCGTTATAAAAGCGTCTTCTGTTTTACTTATCAGTACCGTCGCTCGGCAACTTTGAAAGTGGGAAACGTTTGGTTCAAAGTAATTTGAAAAGGTGTTAAGTGATATTAGGGGAGTAAGGCAGGTATTTGAAGTAACTTTTTCCTTAAAGACCTATGAGGTGTTTTTTTCTTTTTTCTTCTAGATATCGATAGAACTTCTTTTACGACTCAGATTTTAATAGGTACCTACTGTAGGTAATTATTTTGCAGTTAAGTGTGTTACATTTTATAATTTGGTTTATTTTTACCACAGGTTTTAATTTTCTAAAAGCAAATTCTAGCTCGAAGGCAGACATCGCATTCCTTGTTCGAGAGAGCGCTAAAGGTTTCCTAAACCAGAAACAGGTTTAGAATGTTCTCTAAACCTTAGTTTGGAATTGCGGAATTCTCGGGACACGGGTCGCGCATTGATTCCTTAAATATAAACTCGATTATTTCCAAATTATAGCATTTTATAACTTACAAAATATACCTACTAAGTGCGGTGTGTAGGTACAACAAATTTGTTTGACCTCTTGCAAACCGACTCCGTATTGACAAATATCAACGTTTGAAAATTCGCAAAAAGATCCATACAATTTCTACTGATATTTTTGACTATTTTTTGCCCCCTTCAGTTCGATCATAGAACGTCGAAGAACAAGAAGCAAGTGTGGACTAACAGGAACATATTATCTAAACCTAGCGCCACATTGTACCGGCGCCGGACGGACGCGCTGCATGTTGTTTACACTGCACATTGGTACTGCACACCGCCGGCGCCGGTGACGAGGATTCCTCGTTGTCTGTCAGTCGCACGAGACCTGTGAGCATCTCGCGGGCATTAGCAGTACTCGGCGCCGGCTCCGGGGACCGTCGTGCACGTGGGGCCCGAGTCTGGGACACCCATTAATATAGTAACGTTTCTTTGTGGTGTTCCGTGCTGTGAAAGTCGAGCGGATGGAAAAGCTTGTACGTCAGTCTGCCTTGTATTCACGTTAAAACAAAATACAACTGATTACTACACCTGGGATTCGTGCCTAGGAATCTAGTCACTAAGCAACCGGAAAGCAGCCAGCCACCACAGAAAAACTGGGCTTTCCTCTTATAGCGGCTACGATAATACATTCATACTTTTCAATATGAACCTACCGGTATCTAACTTCACGTCTCCAAATACTATAACCAGTCTTAGTATCTATGGGCCATCTGTATCACTGCCGCCCCTGCCCTCTCCGCCGCACATTTGTTATTTATTTTCTTTCACGCCGAGTAGAGCCGCGGCGCGCGCTGTAACAATAAATAACGTGAGGGCAACGCGCGTCGCCGGAGCCCTAACTCGACACCTCCACACGACGCCATTGTTAGGGGATCCTGGTGGCCCTTCCCCCTGCCTCCACGCAGTGACACATTATACTAAATGTTCGCAGCCTCCACGCCCCCAGCCAGTGCCCTAAACCTCGCTGTAATGTCGGAATTTTGTGTGAGGGATCTAGCGGCTCTGTTTCCAAAACATAATCGAGAAAGGTTCAACATTGAGATTCCAATTCGCATAGCCTTTACCAAAAATATTCAGGTTTTAGTCGTCCTTTGCCGTCGCGGAGGAGGATCGAAGGGTATCTCTAAAGATTATTCCTCCCGATCAGTTATACGTACCTACCTCCGGATTTGAATAATTGAGTAACGTTTTAATCACGGAATGGCGTGCTGACACAGAAGCGTTTTTTTTATTTTTATCGTCGAGAGGTCAGCGCTATCGGCGGACAGCGGCGATATCTCGCTTCCGTCCCGCCGCGGCCGCCGCTCGGCTCGCGAATATGTGGAGCTGTACGTACGTACGTACGTTTGAGGCTGACCCATATTGCAGGAGCACGGAGGAAGTCGATGTGCGGAATCCGTTGCCGTAGCCCAGTTTCCCTCGCACACACTGACGATGATAGCTGTAAACTCGCGGGTCATTCGAACAATAGCTTCAGCTCTAGGGTAGGTAGGAGTTGACTGAAATAGTTTTCATTAATTTTAGACACTATAGATAGATAGCACGGTTGGCTCTGTTCAAACAATGTTCAAGGAAGTCATAACTTGCAATACCCGAATGGGAGTACCTACTCGATAAAAAATGAGTACTCCCTATAGATCATGTCCTTTCTGAATGAATATAGCCCATCCACCAGATATCACAAAAAGGTATCCGAGTTCGCTGTACTTTATGACCGTTTAGTGAGTTCGTTTCTATAGCAGTAGTTACCGAATCCAGGTGATGGTTCCGAAAATATCTGGTCGCGGCGCGCGTCGCCGCCCCGCGCTGCGACGGGTCATTATTTTTCGGAGAAGTCGTAAAACCATAGGTTATATAGTTGCTCGGCACATTTCGGTTTGTGTAACGAGGCCGTCGGCCGTAGGTTATCGCGCACAGATACTCCAGTTTGAAATAAAAACATGGTGATGTGATTACCGACGTCTCGTGCGCAGCGTGACGTCATCCGAGCGAACTAATCGGCGATGATGAAAAGTCAGTTTTAAAAACTAGGTCTGGTAATGTTTTCACATGCACATTGTCTCTTCAGTTGTTTTTGTAAGGCCGGAAGCGCGATATAAAGCCCTCTCGGCCGTGTCGCGGCGGGCAGCTGCCTCTGCGAACGTGATCACGTCGTCCGGACATAAAGCGCCATTCAATTCGTTGCGCTATGTCCGCCTCGCGCATGCGTTTACATGACATCTTAGGTATACTTAAATGCCCACTCGCTATAGGTACATACAACTGTGTGGATTTTAAATCCATAATAAATCTATCAGCTCTATTATAAATAAATAAAATAATCTTTATTGAAAACATCACAACCCTTGTAAATCAAACAATACCGTGACTCCCAAACTAGACGAACCTGTATCTTCGAAGCCAGTGCTTTTCCCAAAAAGAAGGAATTCAATATCTTTCCATAGTTTCTAATCCAATTTCTGCAATACTGACGGACACTTCAGCACGTAATATTGATCTTCATCTCGGAACAGAACAAGTAATCTACCTGTTCTGAGATCTATATTTCGTGGATTTTATTAGCTATCTACTATATTCTCAGATTTTGCGCAGTCTCTCTTCAAAGTTGATTGCTCCGAGGCCGGCAGAGCGTGGTGTTCCATAAAATCCAGGCAAGCCGGGCACGTGCGCCAAGAATCTGGGTCAATGGAGACAAATGGTCGCGAAGCTGGTCCGTTATGATACCAGTTCAATTCAGCACTAATTATCGTTTCTTCTTCAACCGCGGCGCGTGCAGCGAGCCCCGCCCCCGGCGACATGCTTGTGGGCCACCGGGTCGCGGGGTCCACGAGTGTCGGCCAGCGTTGGTGATGGCAGAGATACGAACGCGATCTATCCTTCAAGTAATTGATATTGATGGGACGATGGACGCGCGTGCGCAATTATTTAGTTTAGGTCATCGTCGCAATGCAACTTGAAACTGATTCGTTTAGTTGCTCTTGTCCCATTTTGAGGTTTCGTCATCAAGAATTCCTTCCGTTACCCGACTTAATCTGCATGTCTATCGCAAAATTGATTTATGAACCCATTCCGAAGTTCACGTTTACCATGCTCATTTAATGTCACCCCCTGCGGGGTCGGTGTTTACAAGAAGTTGGGAAAAATCAAGAGGAAAAGTGGACGTGTGATGTGATTGGTTGGTCCTCTTGTGGAAATTTAAATCGATTTTTTTTTAGTTGTTTAGTTGTGGATATAGCGTCGTTGCAAGAGGTTGATGTCTGACGACACGCGTCTGTTTGTGTAGTTACAGAGAGATGCGATGTTAGCAGATGTGCGCGTGAGGTCACCGGCTGACGTGAGACGGGACGGTACACTACGACGGAGGCATAGCGCCCGCCCGAGTTTCAAATTACATTACATCTTACCTACTGCTTACCTATTCAAAATCGTTATAATTATTTCATTATAGCATAACGCTTATTAATCTTATTATACATACTAGTACATAACTAGTACCTAGTATCTTACCAACTCGGAGCGTCGGTGGCACAGTGGCTAGGACACCGGACTCCCGTGCGGGAGTCGGTCCGGGTTCGAAACCGTGCAGTGCCATGTACCAATGAGTTTTTCTTACTTATGGAAGACTTACGTACATTTACCGACTGCTCTAACGGTGAATGAAACCGTCGTGAGGAAACCTGCACACTGGGATGCCTGTAATGGGATGGGGTAGGCACAAAAGATCCTCAAGGGTCGAAGTGTCGCTGGGTTATTCCCGGACCCCTATCATAAGATCTCACTAACGGTTTTTTTACAATTAGATGATGCACCGACATATAATTTGTAGACAGCTAACGTTAATAAATGACATGACCTGTAACGTATTCAATGGCGTGCATTTCGTAGTTAGATACACCATACGGGCCAATAAGATTATGTTCGTACAGAAAACTATTAAAAAATTTATTTAATCACTAAAAAGTTAGAAATAATTATAATAATGAAACCTAGGTAGGTTTCATTGTATTATAATTATTTCTAACATATATACATACCTACATTTTTAAAAACATGCAGTCAGATTGATAACCCTCTCTTTATTTTGAAGTCGGTCGGAATAACTAGGATGCCTCTGAAATTGTGGCGTACCAAACATAAAATATGATAAATGCTATAAGCTGTTGGTAAATCTAATTCCGTGACCAAACCACATTACAAGCATACTTCAGCCGGGCCAGGATTAGGTTACCGCTCATCAACGAACGAACATGAGCGCTTCCTTCGCGCGCGCGCGGGGGGGGGGGGGGGGGGGGGGGGGGGTAAGCATTGTTATAAATATGTCTGAGCAAGCACCTAGGTGTCGGGTGCGGCCAGGTGAGCTGATCCTGGTGTAGGCTAGGGCTGCACGATCTCCAGTAAATAGTGGATAACTTTGCAACCTTCTGTTGGTGGATTTAATGCAGTTATGAGATTTAGTGACCCAGTGACAGGAATCGGACCTACTTACGGAAACAGCCATAAGTAGGGCGATTTTAACCCTGGATCAAGCCCTGGGGCGCCGCCCGAGCTGGAGTAATCGTAGCGGCCTCGGGAGCGATGCTCTCGGCTCGGGTTCGGCACGTGGCCGGATACAGCGGCACGAAGTCGAAGTCATTTAGAACTCTCTGTACAATTTTATGGTCATACACCTGCGTGCGATGAACATCATAAAATGGCAGGTCAGCGTGCAATGCACGTTGTGTAGTCTATTAGTGTGCGCATGTAGATGGTACCGCAGCATTGCAGCCGCAAGGCGCGGCGCGACCGCACGTGCTCGGCTGGAGTCTGGAACGGCCCGCGTTTTACTGCCATATAGGTATAATAAAGCAGAATGTGCCACGGATGGGGGGATGGGCGAGCTTTATTTTTAACGGCTGTGGCTGTTGAATGAAACGGCACCGCAATAGCTTGCTACGGCTTTCAACCCTTCACATACAACTCGATGATCCTTCGATTATAACTCCAAAACCCATAAAGAACCGCTAAAGTAAATTGGATGGAGTTTCAGTTATTCGTAGAGCAGATTACCATGAATGTTATGGCTGCTTTCACATCACGCACGGGATAAGGAAAAAATCTGCGACCAAAATCGCGGGAAACAAAACTGACGAAGGTAGAGAGTAAACCACCTTGAAATCTATTGATCCATCCCTCTACACCACAATGATCCCCTTTCCTTCGAAACTTCAAAACCGCCTTATCCCGAAGTTCGCATAAGTTATCCTTTATGTAGAGTAAGAAGTTACACTTTTCTCGCATTGTTGCAGAGAGAACAGAACAGAACAGAGGAGAGAGCAGAGGAGTGACGATGAGGTCCCGCCTGGTGATACTGGCCCTGCTGGTCGCGGTCGTGTGCACCGCCGACGCGCAGGTACACGTGTTAATGAGTCCACACGACACGCGCTGCTGTCTTGTTTCAACAACGTACGAAGAATGTACGTATTAAGAACTTTAATATCGTGTCATAGTCACTTGACACAATATTAAAGTTCTTAATACGTAAGTTTCTGGATAAATGTCGTAAATAAATCGTACTAGTGGAGTCATCCTGGTAAATTAGAAACACGATGTTTGGTTGGAGACGAATACTTGAACCCGAATGCTCCCAATGTCCTTTCCCAGTGGAATTATCTCTGTGGGATAAGTAGGTACATCGAAGTAGGATGCCCCGTTTCGATGGGTAGGTAGTACAGGAATACAGAGATGTGATTGTGGATGGGAAAAACATCCAGTGTGGTAGAGAGCACTACAATAATGCATGGATCGTATTTAATCGATCAGCAAATTTATCATACTTTTGTGAATCTTATTGATCTTTTTAATACCTATGCAATGAATACTTATTGTTTTTACATTCGAATATATCGCCTTGCAATGTTATATGTTCGTCAACAAACTGAATTGTAACGTAACAGCAAAAGATCCGTCGCCGTCACCGGCGGCTGCGCACCACGAGCACGACGGAGGCGCCCGCGCCGGGCCTGGCCCCCTCCGTTCCGGGCCTGGCCGGCCGGGGCGACGTGATCGAGGAATCGCGCGAGGACACGGAGGCCGAGCACCTCGAGCTCGGGATGGCCGAGCGGCTCGACGAGAGGCGCTTCCAGGTATAATCAGCTAAATACACTGAAAAATGACTCCCGGGTTGCTTTATCTTTCTCAAAATTATGAAATGATAATATGTTATGATGAGATGACGTGCCATTTAAAAAGCCCTAAAATGAAAAAAGCAAATTATGCAGAATACACTGGTATCGTTACAAGTGTAGATAGAGCTGTTGTAGAGTAGAGTAGAGTAATCTTATCTAGAGTAAGGCCCAAACGCACACCGACGGAGTGGAGTGGAGGCGCGGCGCTTGCTATTGTAATTCAATTTGAAACCGTATTTCATTGTAGTAAAGGTTTAGTTCAATTGTTGTCGAAGAAAGACGCCGCGCCGTCACTCGCGCGGTGTGCGTTGGGCATAAATAAAAGCGGTGTTGTGTCGTCTCGTCCGTCAGGAGGCGGAGAAGGCGCGCGTGAACGAGATCCTCAACGAGCACTCGGCAGAGGGCGGCAACGAGGTCTTCATGGACGGTCAGTGGCCAGTGGCTCGTTCCACGAGTATACCTTTGATGTTCGACACTGGGCTTGAGGAAATCATCCTGTAGTGGCCTCGATTTAAATGAAACTGTCACGCTCACTCTTATAGTACTACATTGTGTGCGAGTGAGCGGGACGTTTCGTTTAGCGGTCACTCCGGAATCGATGTCGTTATTACACTAAACTGAGATGTTGGATGTTCCTCGCGACTTCCGTGTGACCGTTACAGGACTTGATCTCCAAGTTCATATTTTCAAGTTGTGAAGATCAATTCCTGCAACGTATGGAATAGAAAACTCATCATTAGCGATGGGGGGGAATGTATTTTTGATACTGGAGTGTGGTTTCCGCACGGAACCGTATTTTCCCGTAACTTTATCAAATTCAAAATTCCAATTATTTCCTATCTCGTTTCGGATGCGGGCCGATACCGTACAAGTTATCTTTTTCGCTCTAACAAACGACGTTTCTGAGCGACAGACAGCGAAACATCTACGGGAAAATGGTGTTCCGTGCGGGCTGGTGGGGTCCAACCCGCAGTGTAAATATAATGTACTGGTCGCAGACCCTTGCCTGAAGGTGCACTGCAGCGCGGGCCGCGTGTGCGAGATCGACGAGCACGGGGACGCCATCTGCAGCTGCATCAAGGAGTGCCCCTACGAGACTGACTCGCGCCGGAAGGTACCCTGGGGCTCACTCACTGACTAGGGGGAGGGGGGAGCCACTAGCACTCCGTAAAAAGAAAGACACGTCACTCTTGAAGATATCACAAATTTCTCGTTATTTGGGTTAATTTAATTTTTCAAAGCTATTAGTAAAATTGTGATGATATCATGGCATCATATGGCCATTTCAAAATAGCAGAACTAAAAAATCTGTTAAGACAGCGTTGCGCGAGTCTGAAGGGTAAAAAAGAGATTTGGTGGAAAGGAACGTATCTACATGTTGATTGGCTACGTACCATTGTGCTAGTGGCGCCTCTAGTGGTAAAACATTGAAGGATTATCTCGTATCAGTTGGAGGCCCAGGGTTGCCACTGAGCACCGTTCCGTCTCCGCAGGTGTGCACCAACCACAACGAGACGTGGTCGTCGGACTGCGAGGTGTACCGGCAGCGCTGCCTGTGCCTCGACGGCTCCGAGCTGTGTCGCGGCGCGCAGTACCACCACGTGCAGATCGAGTACTACGGCGCCTGTCGCGAGATGCCGGTACGTGTGGCCCACTATACTCCTCGATACTGAGCGCCGAGTGAGCTCCCGTGCGGAAGGTCCGGGTTCGAAACCGTGCAGTACTATGTACCAATGATTGATGAATTTTTCGAAGACTCACGTACATTTGGTAGTGGTAGATCCTAAAGTGAAAGATCGCCTGGGGTGGTACCACCCTCTTCTCTTCGGTTTGTAGGGTAAGAGAGCCAGCGTAATTTCCGGCACATGAGGCATTCCATCTTAGTCCTCAACGTTAGCAGCGCATAAAAAACCCTCCAACATTAATACAGTGAGGTGAGATGTCTATAGGCGACGGTGACCACTTACCATCAGGTGGCCCGTTAGCTCGTTTGCTCTCCATATTTAATAAAAAAAAATAAAAAAAATACCGACCGCTCTGACAGTGAAGGAAAACATCGCGAGGAAACCTGCAAACTGAGATGACCAGTGAAATAAGAAATAAGAAAACTTTATTGCCCACCATAAGGTACAAATCAATCACTTAACTATAAAACTACTACTACTACTACTTTACTAGTGTGTAAAATGGGGTACGCACAAAAGATCCTCAGGGTCGAAGTGCCGCTGCCTGTGCCTGGACGGCTCCATAATGTGCAAACGCGTGTGCGCAGGAGTGCTCCGAGAGCGAGATGGCGGACTTCCCGCGGCGCATGCGCGACTGGCTGTTCAACATAATGCGCGACCTGGCGGAGCGGCGCGAGCTGTCGCCGCACTACCTCAAGATGGAGCGCGAGGCGGAGTCCAACCTCACGCGCCGCTGGACCAACGCCGCCGTCTGGAAGTGGTGCGACCTGGACGCGCACGACAACGACAGGTATCGTGCACTGTACGGAGATCACCGGGGACGAACACGCACTTGCAGTCCCGCGGGTTGCACTTAGTATGGGTCACTGTGCGCCATTTTATAATGAGATATCTAATACTGTTTTAAATATGACAGAGAAAACATTTAAGACCTATTATTATAGTAAAATAAATGACTACTTAAATGATAAAGAGGCTAATTATAGAGAGATAATTATTGTAAGATATATTTATTTCAAAAGATGCGCCGCTAAAAGTTTCTCGCGCCGCTTCTTTCCTTTCAGCTACAGCACCTTACGAAGCGGTGTAGAGTAAAAAAAATGACGTAAAAATTAACTTTAAGGTACTCACAATAAAAACATTTTTATTTTTTTTGCACACTACACTACTTCCGTTCGTACATCTTTAAGTGGGAATGGTGTCTGTCCCCACGGCAGGTTCGTGTCGCGGCACGAGCTGTTCCCGATCCGCGCGCCCCTGATGTCGCTGGAGCACTGCATCGCGCCCTTCCTGGACCGCTGCGACGAGGACGACGACCACCGCATCACTCTCGCCGAGTGGGGCAAGTGTCTGCAGCTCGACGAGGTGAGCTTACACTGAGGACCGGACCACGCGCGTCGGTTCGCTACGCTACGACCGACTGCATGCGCTCCGCCACTCTCCTCGCGCTTTGTGATCGGATGCAACGAACCGAACCGGAAAGGAACCGACCACATAAATGAATCAATATAGAACGGTGACGCGGGCGAGCTGCTATAGGAATCGCGCGTGTCAACATTTTCATAAGCCCCCAATTCACTGTCGTACCTGTTGTTCTTACAGTCACAAACCGCACAATAAGGCATGTTAGCACAGCCGCTCTGATCGGTCCGCGTCTAAAACTAGGCACTGAATGAACCCCACCGCTCACTTCACCGTTCTATCTTGATTTCTTTTGTAGAACCGACCTATAAAGTTCTAGTTCACTAACATTTACCCTCACTCACCACCCCCCTCCATCCCAATTATTGAGTTGATTGTAGATCAGATACCTACTAAAAGTGATGTGATGTTGTTGCAGTATGAGCTGGAGGATCGGTGCGACGAGTTCACGGACGAGTCCGCGTAGAGAGGCGCACGCGCACTGCGCGGCGTGACGTCAGGCGCGCGCGGACATGCCGGTACACTCCGGTACCGACACCGGTCGGCGAGCTGCGGCCTGTTATAGTTACATGAGCGGCCACTGCCATTTTTAATAATATCTATGAGATTTTAGAGATAAGATTACAGAAGAAATAATAAAATTAAAATACTGTGATGATGGTACCAAAACCTTTAACAATATTTTTAATAAAAGATTTATCGAAATTAGTTTTTTTTGTTTCGCCCTAGGTGAAAATTGTTTTTTTCATTAAGATTTTTGTCTTCAAACGATACCTGGCTTCCTGGAGGAGAGACTTGTAGTTATGTGGGATTTTTACCGACTAAAACCCTCTCGCTCGATGACTGACTTCGGGATCTCCAGTGTAGCGCTTTACCGCGTCTCTTGTGGGAAGTGTACACTCCATCTCTCAGTTCCTGTCCTAGGCTCTCCCGCGAATAGACGCCTGCATGCATGACCCCTCGTAACAGTTAGAGAATCCTCGTACCTAAGCGACCCGAGACTACAAGGTTGAGAATCACTTATCCGAGTTTACTCACTAGAAACGCGTATTTTATTTTATTTTTGTATGGGCCTCCTTTCGCCGTAATTTAAGCGATCCATAGATGCCTCGATTTTAGGGAGGATTGAGTGGTGAGGGAGAAGTAGCGCTGGCTATTCGCTAGGTCCATGGCCTATTTGGGTTTTTAGTGCCTACCTATGGCGGTGATTCCGAGGTGGGCGCTAAATCTAAGATAAAACTGTCACGCTCACTCATACGTTAGATTTAATGTATAAGTAAGAGTAGGGTCGCAAAGACCTTATAGAGTGAAAGTCCTTAGAGTAACGTTTCGTTTATACGTGATACTCAGAATCGGTTCCTATCAAGTTCATGCATAATTCCTAAACGTTTGTTTACATTACTTACCCACTTCGCTAAACACTTGACCAAATGTAAACAAGCCATAACATCGTGGGGTCAAGAATGATATGATGACATCGTACAAAAATATTGATTGTAGGAAACCCTAACGTAAAACGAAACGGTAATAAAAAAAATAACAGTGTTCTTGATTCCACCACTACGCAGCTTGGCAGCACTGCGCAGCACGCCATTTACAATTCAAACGGATCTGCAGACTATCCTATGATTGGTCGACGCATATAGAAATTCATTGATACGCAATTTCCGGTTGTGTGTGATTGGTCAACCTATCCATTTCCGTAGCAGGCGCGGCGCTGCCATCTTTCCTGTTGTAGATTTGGCTTGGCGCCTTTCCTGTGTTGGTTGTTCATTGAGGGTCATTGTGTTACACGTTTCAAAATGGTGAGTTTTGCAAGAATTTGTGAAAATCTCTTGATTTTGTGACGATTTTATTGTGTATTTCGATGCATAGTGATGTGATACATGTACTGGCGAAGTTTCAGCTTTGTACGATAAAATTTAATTGGTTTTTTCACGGATTTTAGGCTGGTGGTAAAGCGGGTAAAGATTCTGGTAAAGCCAAGGCCAAAGCAGTATCAAGATCAGCAAGGGCAGGATTACAGGTATGTGATAAGTATTCCTTAATTAATTTTACTAATTTAGAAAGTGAAAACATGAATAAAATCATTTTGCAACAATATTTCATAAAATTGAATAATTTTCATGACCTCCCTAGTATGGCGGCCGCCAACTTCAGTGGAAATCAATAGGAGATAATTGAAACAGGCAATTATTTTCAGTTCCCTGTGGGAAGAATTCATAGACATCTCAAAAACAGAACTACGAGTCATGGCCGTGTGGGTGCTACAGCTGCGGTTTACTCCGCCGCTATCCTGGAATATCTCACAGCCGAGGTGAGTCCGCGTCTTTATCGCTCTGCCAATATGGCGTCTTATTTTTACTGTGTTGTAACGCAGTTTTTAGTACAGTAACGTCAGCATTTTACATCAAACGACCAGGAATTTTCATAGTTTTGCTTCTTCGCTGTTTTTTGTTTATTTGCCAACAACCCCAAATAAGTTGCAATGGAGGGAGATAGTTAAAAAGTTTGGCGGGAAAATTGTACGTTGCAATTTGTAAACAGATATGCTGTGCAGTAAAATTACATTTTACAGTTATGTATTGAATTCAGATTCCAAACGTGATAGTTTCTGTGTAACCTACAAAATCTTTTTATTGTATATCAACAAATTAGGTAGGTACATACTTGTTGGCTGGAACCGGTATTCCCACTCCCACCAGCATACAGGTATTATTCTGTGGTACTTACTGATTTAACAAGTAATTTACGCAACACCCCGGAATGCCAGTTTCAAGTACAGATGCCAGTACTAGAAGCCGGCATTCCGGCATATTATTGTAATTGAGTCCTTTACTAACATTACTAATCAATCTAATCATAATTAATTTTGTCCGTTTTTAGTATACTTGTGTGTGCATTATCACCAATCAATGACTAAATCCTATATATCTGGTTGCATATGTTTGCGGAGACTGTATTGACATGTTATGTATGATGGATGATCACAGGTCTGTCTGGAGACAATATACTACATACAAGGATAAGTTATACCAATTACAATCAACTAGAGTTACAAATCCTGCGAACTATGGGTACCACTGTCGATAGATTAATCTTTTAAATAAAAAATTCTGTCACCGTAATTGCATTGTCACTTCCAGGATAAATGAGGACGCTCAGTCAGGGATATCACGGTGTAACCTGGATATATAGGTCCGATTTTATTCTAATTTTAACACATTTGTGAACAGTATGCACAAAAATGTGGTAGGCGGGGTTGTGATAGGTTTTCAATGTGACAGGTATGTCTGCAGACATTGTAAGTATTCTTCTTTCTCATCTTTGCATGGGATTTGCTTGTGTCACATTGGGAAAGAGGGAACCATTTGGCCCTAGTGTTCACAAACATGTTAAATAAGGGAAAATAATGCTAAATTAGGGATTTTGCAATGGGGACAGTAGGAGGATATGGGGATTACAGTTAACAGCGTCATTCGCAGTTTTCACAATGTTCCATGCCCGGGATTTCAAAGTAAATGATTCGTAATGAGAATGATATTTTAATTATGTTAATATAGCTGTATGTTGTTTGTTGCGCGTGACAGGTGCTGGAACTGGCGGGGAACGCGTCCAAAGACCTGAAGGTGAAGCGCATCACGCCGCGCCACTTGCAGCTGGCCATCCGCGGCGACGAGGAGCTGGACAGCCTCATCAAAGCGACCATCGCGGGCGGCGGCGTCATCCCACACATCCACAAGTCGCTCATCGGCAAGAAGGGCGGCCCGGGAGCACCTGTCTAACTTTAGGTGAACACTACTTCTGTTTGCATTACAGTTTACTTACTGACTTTACATTTTTTTTGCTTCAATACGGTATTTGGTCATATATCATATGATAATAAATGACGCTTTTATACTCTGACCAGGAATAATAAAGAACTTGTCAAGAGGGCGCCATTGGTAATTGTATAATCCGTAGAAATTAAATAATTGTTGCTATTAATCTTGGTCTTCTGTGCATGTTTTAGTTCACATACTAATTCTAATTTCGCTCGGGTAGCCTTGCACCACACAAGAGACCGGGTTTCACTGAAATCATATTCAAAATTTCAAATGTCCTTGCTATAGTTGTGGTTATTTCTACTCTACTTTTTAAAATCAGACTGTATGACTCTGTTTACAGTTCTGCTCCGCAAAATTTTTAGACAAATTTCCCATGTATCCTTGGTACTGGGGTATGAATATTTGTTATATTTTTACAGGTATCCTGAATATGATAGACACTGCATTTGAACCCGGACGAGAGCATTGTAAAATTCAGCACCCAATCAGTAAATATAATTTTCTTATAAATACATAAAGTGATGTGAACAGTGAAGTGACTTCCGAGAACTGTGGGTCCGGACTAAACCTCTAGCTCATAAGAACTAGGAATATTTAGTAATAAGGAGATTTAAAATATGATTGTATTAGAATTATAAGGTTAATTTTCTTGGTTTGTTATAGGGGACATTTTCATTTGCTGAAACATGATAATTCCAGACATTCTTTTGCCAACTTCCTCAAGGACTAGGCTGCCACCGTTAAAGTTGGTGGATCATTAATTATTTTTTTTATATCTGATTGCGTAATTAATAAATGTTTGTAAGCTCTAAGCTGCGGTAACTGTTAATTTCTTTTGCAACATTTTGTATTCTATGTGACAAATGCGTTTATTGTTCTAGATTATTGTAATTTGGTATGATTGAACTGTTGCAAGTTGTAAGAAATGAATTTTGATCTTTAAAATATATTGAGGAAGCACCTACCCCATGACTATCATTGCAAGCCCCCTCTCTGCAGGCTCTACTGTCTTTTGCGTCATTCTTTATGGCTTCGCCGCCATTCTGCTGGACGGGAACAAATAATTGATTTGTAAGTGGGTACAGAGGGTAGGTACCTACAACAGGGTGTCTGGTGGTACTTCGGAGTAACTAAACTACAAACGGTTAAAAAATGCAAAGTACAACAAAAAAATCTGCTATGAGCGTGTCGGGTAGGAACTTTCCGTGGTGGGGCATTCTATTACAAAAAATATTTTGCGATTTACAATTTGTTCCAAATTAGCTACAGCCATTTCAGGTCAGTGGCTACATAAAACGTAGTAATTAGGGAATCCAATCCTGTATGAATTTTGCGGTAACGGATAAAAATAACCGAATCGACGATGTGCGTGTATCGGATCGTGGGCAATGTTAGACCAATGTTGCTACATATACAGATTTATTTGTATCATTCTGTAACACAGGTTTTAAACTTCAAACACAGACATAATAGATTTTACGCTTTTTTATACAGATTATATTAAAAACAACAAAATAAGGCCAAAAATACCATACCATGACAAGAAAAAACCAAAACGACTACCGGATTACAGTCATACATGACATGGTTACTGTATTTTTTTAATATAATATAATTTCACCTTACCATAAAAATATGTTCCATGATTTTGAAATTATTAAATGATGAATTAAATAATGTATTTGCTTAATTTATATAACTGAATTAACAATTACTTCTGTATAACAACTTAAAATTATTTACATTATAATTACAGAATGAAAGAAAATGTACACAAATAAAAATTAAATGTTACCAGTCACTGGCCAAGTCGCCACTCGCCATTATTCGCCACTGTACAGGGTCAAGTAAAGTGGCGAGTGCCTGCCCAGTCAAACAATATTTGGATCCACTGGCAAGGCAGCTTGAAAGTCAATTTGACTCGCCACTGTACTTTGACCAAATGTAAACGCCGTCCATAATAAAAAGTTCGCGGACTGTATTCAGATTTTTTGTAACTATTTGAAAATAAGTTTACAAGTTTTACAAGTTTTTTTTTTATTTCAAAAATATGACAAAAGCCTTAAACTAAGTTACAAATAAAAAATACTAATGAAATTTATTTAAATATCTTAATCTAAATCCGAACAGAGTTTAAATAACATTAGATATCAGAGGAGTAGGTACAATGAAGTATAAACCCGATACTCGAGTTCGCTGCAACTCCGAATTTTAATCGATCGATTATATTTCCGATATTCACATTACTAAAAATGTTACTCGCTCGCTCCAACTCGGGTTTTTTCGTTCTTCGATGGTAGGAATGGTTGACTTTTTTGGCAACACTAAAAAAACAACAAAATGCGAAACGGTGTTGCCAACTTAGTAATATATGTATATGCTAAATTTGGCATATTTTACAAAAGGTAAGCAAATTTTGTCGGCCTTTAGTATAAATAGCATACCTGTTGGTTTTTCCATCACTACACTACCGCAATGAAATACAGAAATTGATAAACAAGCTTTGTAATAGTTTGGCGTCGAAAAGCTTAAAATCCAGTTTCAATGTAAGTTCTTTAGAATTTTTTGAGACTACCTAGCTGGCAACACTGTATTGAAATCGCCATTTTGCAACTTTGTTCTTTGAATTCTTTGCCTTTCTCTGTCTTTATTTCATTTGATTTGGATTGTGTCAACAGTGTGCTGTACGGTGCGTGCGTGTCAACTAAACCAAACAAAAATATAGGAAGTGTCGATTTCTTCTTTCTGTGTTCTTTCTATAGACCGAGCGACAAACACGTAGTGCTACTATTTCGAATAGACATAAACCTGAGAAAATGAGCTCGCGACACCGAGACAGAAGTCGTTCTCGGTCTCGCGACCGGGATCGCCACAAGGAACGCGACCGCGACAAGCCCCGCGACCGCGACAAGGACCGCGACCGCGACAAGGACCGGGAACGGGACCGCGATCGTGACCGCGATCGAGATCGACATCGCTCCAAGAGGTTAGTACCGCGACCTCAATGTGGTCCCCTAGCCAGTCGTCGAGATTTGGTTGTAATGAGCTAGCTATTAACGTGGCGAGGGCGCGGTTCGCAGGGACAAGGAGCGCGAGCGCAGCCGGAGTCGCTCGCGACAAAAGGACAAGCGCCGTAGCCGCAGTCGGAGCCGCGGAAGGAAGTCCAAAGACAGGTGAGCGCCGGTCGCCACCACCCACACAACTTGTTTATGTTGTTTGTCTGTAACTGATGTCTGTGCTACATTGTTGACAAAGTTCTCCCCAACAGATGATCTACCTTCTACTTGAAATTGTTATTTCTGCTGCAGATCTGTTTTTAAATTAAGGCAATAAAACATAGTCAAACTGTAGCAGATTTACGAAAAGCAGTTTGCTAATTTATTACAATGCAGTTACTAATAAGTCAAATGTGTATTAATGTATGGTAGGCAACCTAACCCAAGGCTGGAAAAACTATCCCAATGACAAGTTTTACGTTATAAACTTTTAACAGTTAATAGTCAAAAGTTAAATATGTTAAAATGCTGGTGTAAATACATTTCAATGCTCTCCAAGAAATTCTGCTATGAATTTTCACAGTCTAAGCCAAAGATGAAGCATCCCTACTTTTTGTTAGTCTTAAAATGCTGCATAGAATAGGGATGTCAGCATGTTGCACCAAGTCTGATTTGGGTTGTGCATAGCTGGAGTGTATATAATAAGTTCCAGTCAAGGTACAGTGTAGCTACTGTACCAGTATGACAGTGAGTGCAGAGTGACAACCTGGCTCTTGTAACAGGTTGACAGAAATGACTTTGTGACCTTACTTTACAGGGTTACATTCCCCCACTGTCAAGTGTAAATAAACAATTCCGATAACGTTGCATGTTATGTGCTTCGTGTAGAGACGGCACCATCGCGCTGCTGGACCAGATGGTGGGCACGACCACGAAATCCACGGCGCGCGCGGCGCCCGGCGCCTCCACCGTGAGCCCGGCCGCGCAGGCCGCCATCCTCGCCGCCGCCGCTGTCGCGCAGGTACACTACACTACAGGCTCCCAGCACTTTTCATTTTACAACCATAAACACTGTCTCAGTTACACAAATTGTTAAGTCTTTATTAAAATACATTGCTAAATTCTAAATTGATTAAACATATATAGCTCACCCACTACACTAAAATACTAAAGTATGTTTCATGTGCTGTTTGAAAATCATACACCACAGTTAAAAATTGTGGTTTATTTCAGCAAAATGCTAAAGAAAGACAGGTAAAGAAAGAATTTTACATGTGCAGTTTATTTGAATACACTTTTTCTGTTATTACTATTATGTCGTAT
Source organism: Hofmannophila pseudospretella (assembly GCA_947369225.1). NCBI lineage: Eukaryota > Metazoa > Arthropoda > Insecta > Lepidoptera > Oecophoridae > Hofmannophila > Hofmannophila pseudospretella. Next base: position 124,252 of record OX376321.1, on the reverse strand, counting down.
TTTTAATATACATATTTACTTTTTTTGTAGAAATATATCAGTTACATGGTAAGCAGTCTGATATAACAGTTGTTCTATAGATATTGAATATTATTCCAGTACGGAATGTGTTGTTACTTTGCCCTGCCCACTTCACCAGTCTGTATTGATTTATTTCTGTGAGCCTGCCCCTTTTTTTGGTAACGGGGGAAGTCTTCCAAAGATACCAAGCCTCCTGAGGGAGGGACCGGGTTATGTGGGATTTTTACCCACTAAAGCACCCTCGATGGTGGATACCCAGAGGAATGTGCTGCCCCTACCGTAGTACAGATACTTCCGACGTGTTATACAAGCTAATGAACGCGCTTGGTGTGTGTGCGTGCAGACGTTCGTGGCGCAGCGGCGCATGGCGGCGCCGGTACAGCCCGCGGCGGCGGCGGCAGCGGCGCTGTCGGCCGCCACGGCCATCCCGCCGCCCACGGCCGTGCAGCAGAAGCTAGAGCAGATGCAGGCGCGCACCGAGGGCCGCTACCGCGACTCGCACTCGCATTCTTCGCACTCCTCGCACTCGTCCTCGCACTCCAACCAGCATCAGCACCCGCAGCGCGTGCATCACAACGACTACCACCCTGACGACGACCAGGACGACGGCCAGGGTGCGTCTTTACATATCAGTAGTCGACTCACACAGATTTCTGCAAAGTGGTTATAACACTTGACCGAATTCAGTCAAGGATTTAGTTGACTACCTAGGTGATATGGTGTGAAGATTGTATCGCTGTGCAGAACGAGCCTGGGGTGGTACTACACATTTACCTATTTCTGCCCCGAGAAGCAACAGTGCTTGCTGTAATTCGGTTTGAAGGGTAAGAGAGCCAGCGTAATTACCGGCACAAGGCACTCCATTTAAGTTCTTAAAGTTTGTAACGCATGGAAAACACTAATGAGTTTATAGTGAGATGGGATGTCATTTACCAGCAGGTGAGACCCTATTAGTATTGCACGTGTCTCTAGGCGATGGTGACTACTTACCATCACGTGGCCCGTATGCCTGTTTGTCGTAGCCAATTTATATAAAAAAAATTTGGTTAAATAATTTAGAACTCTGATCATTTTTCATTTTGTATTTTTATTTTATTTATAACGTCCTTAGTATATACTCCTATCAAAATATTAGTAGTGACTGTACGTGTGGTGACCCTCAGGGCCGCCGGGCGAGACGGCGGCGGAGCGGCGCGCGCGGCGGCGGCGCACGCGCTGGATGGGCTCCGAGCACGACAAGACGTTCATCCCGGGCCTGCCCACCGTGCTGCCCTCCACGCTCACGCGCGACCAGGAGGAGCAGTACTTGCGTGAGTGTCGAGAAAACTGACATTTGGACTACCTCGTCCTGATGATGGTTAGGCTAGGTTATTGGGCTCCCGTTTCCACATTGAGACGCGTGAGTGGTCCTTTATGTGTGCAACTATGTTTGCTTAGCTAGATTTCCAGCAATCCCAGCTCCGTCGAGAAACTTCCGGAAGTCTTCCGGAGCGTCCTTGGGTCTTTCGTCCTGATGGTCCTTCGTTTAGAGGCGAAACGCGTGTCCAATTTGAATTCAAGTTTATATTTTCTAGCGGAATGCTGCTATTCATTTAGGTCCCGTTCATTTCACACTCTCCCAATCCTTGTCACATAATTAGGAGGTCGGATTTGTCATCCTTTGCGATTGTAAATCCTTCCGAATTTGGTTACTAGCCGGGGAGAGCGAATCCGATGGTAAGAGTGGATCCTTTTCCCCCATTATACCTAATAATTACGTAGATGTCGGCCGTTGGCTGGGGCTACTGTATGCCGGTTGACACGATGAGCACGCGGGCTGTAATGTAGACAGGAACGCTTCGGGGCAAAATGGCAACCATATAGGGCTAGAGGCGCGAAGCGGTGCGCGCTCCGCTCTAACCGGCGTGTGTCTCTGCGCGAGCCGGCCGCGCCGCCCCGCCCCGTGCCGCAAATTTATTCTAAACCGAATATGTGCGTGCAATCCATGATTCTAATATGGCGTGACTGTCCGAGGTATTCTCAGGATTCTCAACTCGGTCGGCGCGCGGCGCGGCGGGCAGTCGCTGCGCGCGCGCACGCGGCTCACGATTTCAATGCTTCGAGCTTTTCAATTACCTCGTAAAGTTTCGAATCCTTTGAAGCCTCAGTTTGATATTTTCAGATTTATTCAGTTAGTTCCGGCGGTAGTCAAAATGCCACTCATTAATTAATTTATTCAAAACTAACGTTTCACAGGGATTTAATATCACAATATTATATTTTTTATTTATTTCTGTTTTTACTATAAAACTTATTATTCATAAATCTTGTTGTGTCTCTTTATATAAGTTTTCAGGTTCGTTACATCGTTACTACGTAATAAACAATAATACATAGTCACATGTAGACGATTTGAAAGATGAGGACGAGGATTTCAAATACACTCGGTCTCAGAGACGAGGCGAGTGGAGGCCCCGCCGGCCCACGGTCCAGGCCCGGCGGCCTCGCCCGCGTCTGGAGCTGCTTATAACATTGCACAATTATTTACATACTTTTAAACACAGGCCGTTCACATTATGTTCAGATCTTCACTAACATTTATTAACTTCAACTTTGCATTTTATTTGGCCGCACAATGTTTATTTTCTTATAATATTTTATCCGGTGCAACGTCGACATTTATTTCAGCCAGGCACTAGTACGGTCTGGCCGTCCTCGGCCCGCCGCCGTGGCATGTCCGTTAGGACCCCCGACCCGTGGCATGTCACGGCGTAGAGGAGGTTAGGTTAGCTGAGGAGGGGGAGGGGGCGGGAGGGCGTGTGGCGGCGAGATAGTAATGGCGCGTCCGCGTGCGGCGGTTAACCCCTTCCTTGCAGTGCAGCTGCAGATCGAGGAGGTGAGCCGCAAGCTGCGCTCCGGCGACCTCGGCATCCCCGCCAACGTGGACGAGAGGTGAGCCCGCCGCGAGACGGCCGCGACCGCGCCCGCCGCGCTTCGTCGGTCGCCACGGTCGAGGTTTAAGATATCCATTATTTGCGAGCGAATGAACCCGCACGAGGCCGCGGCCGGGCGCCGCGCGGCCGCACTCTGGTCGACCTGTGCTCGGCCGGTTTGCATCGCGCGAGTGTTCGGCGAAGCGGCGAGTACGAGTACGGTGACGATTACACCACTCGCCACTGTCCTGGCTCGCCCGCTTCGCCGACACTCGACCGATGTAAACCGGCCGCCGGTCGACGTCCGCGTTGTCCGTATCGACGACGCTCTGACGCGGCGGAGCCGCGCGGCGCCCGCGCCGGTAGCTGACGGTGAATGTCTTTGAATTTGATTGTGAGTGATCTTACAAACGAGAATAATGAATTATTCTGTTCACAGGACCCTAGTTAGATACGATACGACGACTCTATTTAAAAAGTCCCTGAACATAATTAATATTTACTAAATGAATACTCGACTATCTTAAACCGATATGCCTGTCGATACCCGTCCGGCTGCGGCTCGGGGCGACATTTGTAAATGCAATTAGAGTCGGGCCCGCGCCGCGCGCCGCGGTGCCGCGCCCGGCGGAGCGCCCCGCCGTCCCCGGCGCCCGGCCGCCGTCTCGGAGAAGGCTCTCGCGACACTAATGCGTCGTCTTCTTCATGTTGCAGGTCCAAACCGACCGCATTCCTAACAAACGAGACTAATAACGAACCGTTCTAATCGATCATTTTTTCAGCATCGGCTCTAATAATTTATTAATCCGATTATTTTCAGGGCTAATCACATTAAAATTTCAGGTCGAAAGTTAATGATTTCTTTCTCAGAGCGCTAGGGCACGGTTAAGGTTTAGAGTAGGTTGCACCGTGCGTAGTGCGGGTCGCGGCGAGTCGGCCTCGGCCGCGGACACGCGGGGCCGGTGCGTATCGCTCGGCTGTAGCCTCCGCGTGTCCGCGGCCGAGGCCGCAGTCGGCCCGCCGGCCCGCCGCCGCGGCCGAGGGGGGGTACAGACCGTCGTGTGTCGCGCAGGTCGCCGTCGCCGGAGCCCATCTACTCGACGGACGGCAAGAGGCTGAACACGCGCGAGTACCGCACGCGCCGCAAGCTGGAGGAGGAGCGGCACCGCCTCGTGCAGCGCATGCACCAGATCAACCCCGACTTCAAGCCGCCGCCGGACTACAAGTGAGCTCACCACACTGTGCACTCCACACAGTATTATAGTTGCAAAATGACGTAATATTACCCAAATGTTCGGCCATTTTTGGTAAAATTTCGGTATAGGAAATAATTTATACTATCCGATGACAGTTTGTTTTTTATAAATACCTATCTTAACAAATTTTGGAAATCGGTGTGTGGATCTTAACACAGTTTCACTGTGTGTTAACTAGTTATTATGCAAAGCTACCGGTGAGAGCGAACACTTGGAATGTCGTCCATTACCACGTTAAATTAGTATTTTACCAAGAATGACAGTCATTTATCATAAATGACGTCATCTATTTTAAACACAGTATACGACACGTACTAACACGACACACGTTTCAGGCCGCCCGTGATCCGTGTGCACGACAAGGTGATGATCCCGCAGGAGGAGCACCCCGACATCAACTTCGTGGGGCTGCTCATCGGGCCGCGCGGGAACACGCTCAAGGGTCGGTCTCAGTCGCTCCACTGTACACTGTGTACTGTGTCCGTACCGTGGACACCTCCCGTAACGTGTGTCGTATGTCACAGCCATGGAGAAGGAGACGGGCGCCAAGATCATAATCCGCGGGAAGGGCTCCGTGAAGGAGGGCAAGGTGGGCCGCAAGGACGGCCAGCCGCTGCCCGGCGAGGACGAGCCGCTGCACGCCTACATCACGGCCACCGCCGCCGACTGCGTCAAGCGAGCCGTCGAGAAGGTTTCCGATTGTCTTTTGATTTATAGGCTCGAAGAGTGCTACCGACGCTTGTCGTTTTATGTGTTTCCTGTGTCACGATGGTACTGACAGTGCGGTGTGTGTGCGCAGATCAAGGAGGTGATCCGTCAGGGCGTGGAGGTGCCCGAGGGGCAGAACGACCTGCGGCGCATGCAGCTGCGCGAGCTGGCGCAGCTGAACGGCACGCTGCGGGAGTCGGACGCGCCGCGCTGCGCCAACTGCTCGGCCAGCGACCATCGCACGTGGCTGTGCCCCGACCGGCCCAACGTCACCGGCAGCATCGTGTGCTCCTCGTGCGGCGGCGCGGGGCACATTGCGCGCGACTGCCGCGCCAAGCGGCCCGGCCAGGGCACGCTCGGCGCCAACCCCAACAAGGTTAGGCTTCTTTGTATTATTGGTATACTGGGTGTTTGCACACTTTATTAAATTGAAATTGAAATCATTTATTTAGCGCTGTAAACACCAGAATACAGAAGTATACAAAGTTTAATACATGCAGCACAGAACATCCGGTGTGGTACAGTGCCAAAAAGGGTACACCAGCTCAGCATAATGCTAAGGCAAGCCACAGTGCTGATCTTCAGCTGGCCCTCAGTGACTGCACGGACGAAGAAAGCAACAGTGTGTGCGTGTTGTGTTGTATGAATGTGTTTGTTTGTATTAAATACGGAAACTGCCTGTGATCGAAAGAAGTTCCTCTCCCCGTCACGGACGTGAGAGTTGATATTATACGTCGTGTGTGCAGGCTAAGATCGACGAGGAATACCTGTCTCTGATGGCGGAGCTGGGCGAGGCGCCGCCGGGCGCGGGCGGGGGCGGCATGGGGGGCGGGGGCGGACGCCGCAACGCGCACTCCATCTTTGGCGGCGGAGGCCCCCCGCGCGCGCTCATGGCCGCGCCGCACGCGCCACCGCCGTCGCTGCCGCCGCCGCCGAGCGCGTTCCCGCCGCCGCCGCCGCCGCACTCGCAGCCCGCGCCCTGGCTCGGACACGGTCAGTACATTCCGCGTATATGCATCGCAAGACTAACTCTAAATTAAAAATTACCGACGTACCGTTGCGGAGACCCTCTTACTTTTTCCCGGGCATCGTCAGATCCTGAAGGTTCCACGTGTGGGAAGGTCACCATCATCATAAATATTTGAGCTCCAAACTCGAACCACTTAACTGTTACCGTTCCGGAGATCCCATCATACTCTCAACATACCAAGACACTCCGAGATGACGCCACAGAAAAACGTGTCAAACTTATAATACGCCTTCCCTCAATCGGTCCAGGGTTAAAAAGAAGAAACTTCCTTACATCTATTATTTTAGAATTAATTTTATTTTATTGTAAAACCAACAGCACTCAATACACAAACCAAACTAACAATAAAAGGCCAATTACGGGTCTTCATTAATATAAATAAATAATTAAAACTATAGCGAGACATTTGTGACATATGTGATTACGGATCACTCACCGACTAGTTCGGGCCTATTCGAAGGTGTCGGTCGCGCGTCGTGCGAAGCGCCCGTCCGCACGCCCGCCGCCCGCCGGCCGCTCGGCCCGAGTCGGTCGCTGTAGCGTGCAAGAGCACACGTCTTATTAATAAAGTGACAACGCTACGTTCCAGGAGGCGGCGCGGGCGCCGGCCGGGGCGTGGCCGACAGCCAGCCGCCGCCGCCGGGCAGCGGCGCGCCGCTACCGCCCGCCTTCCCGCCGCCGCACGCGCACGCGCACCACAACGTGCACCAGGTACGTGCGATCGCCCTCACCTCCCTCCGCCACTCCCTGTGCCCTACTGACACGGTACGGTCGACCGCGGGTCGAGTAGGTTGACCATACGCAAAACGTCAAAATATTGGAATCTGAAATATACCATATTACGCATGCAATGTTGAGATTTAGGCTGTGTTCCATAACGTTTAATAATTACCCGACAAAGAGTAATAATTACTCTACCCGGTTCCGAAACACGACGTTGATAATTCATCTGACAGTTTAGAAAATAGACAGCCCATACCTAAACTTACAACCTTGTGATCTTCAAGGCCAGAGTGAATAGGCATTTATTGGACCCGCGTGCTCCATCGTCGACCTCGTCGTCGCTTACCGTCAGGCGAGATCGAGGTCAAATGCTGGTTTAGTAGTCAATAAAAAGAAACTACAACCACTAGATTTTGAAAAAGCACTAAAATATTTACAAAACAAAAACTTTGGCGACTTGCTTTTTTGTGACGACCCTAATGTAGTGACAGACTTTCTTATACAAAAATTATCAGAATCTATAAAAGAAAATACGATTTCCAAAAATATCCCTAACAGTAAACGTATCTTAAACCCCTGGATCACTACTGGCATCCTTCGTTGTATTAAGAATCGTAATTAACTACAAAAGAACCTTCGCAATGACCCAGAAAATGAAATCTTAAAAATTACCTACATTCGATACATAAATTATTGTAATAATCTAATAAAAAAACTTAAAAGGCAACACGACAGGGAAATACTTGCTAAATCGGTTAAAAACAATAAATTACTTTGTTTTTTTTTAAATTAATTTGGATCGAGGAGCTCAAAAAATATAACCTATACTAATAAATCTAATAAACTAAACACATAATTACTTAATATTAAATCAACCCCAATCTAATCGGTAAATTTCATTAACAATTACTTTGTGAACATAGGGAAAGAACTTGCTCAAAAAATCCAACAAAACCAAAATACCACCTAGCAAACTACAATCCCAAGCAACATCCTTAGTTATATTCGACACCGACCCTGAAGAGGAACCTTAAAGCTGATAGTGCCCCAGGATGGGATGGTATCTCAACGAAGTTCCTTAAATTTGTTAGCAGTGAAGTTGTTCACGTCATATCACATTTGGCGAACCTCTGCTTTAAAACCGGCAAATTCCCCGCACCGCTAAAGCAGTCTCTCATTACTCCAGTGCACAAGAGTGGGGACAGAGACGACGTCAGCAACAACAGACCCATATCAGTATGACCGGTCATATCAAAAATTTTGGAAAAACTGATAAATATTAGACTTCTAAATTACCTAGACACATACAATATAATATCTGACTCACAATTCGGCTTTAGGAAAAATAAATCAACTGAAGATGCGGCAACTGCACTAACAACCTAGTAACTGAACACCTTGATGAACGAAAAAGATGTGTATCTGTATTTCTGGACTTAAAAAAAGCGTTCGATACCGTCTCTGTCCCCATTCTTGTGCACAAACTAGAAAAAGTCGGACTTCGAGGAAACAACTGTCTTTACTCGAAGATTACCTTTCTGACAGAAAACAGAGAGTCAAACTGGAGACTTGTACCAGTGGGGTTGCAGACTTATCATACGGCGTCCCACAAGGAAGCGTATTAGGTCCGACGCTATTCTTATTATACATAAATGACCTGTGTAACATGAAGATCAAACACGCAAAAAAATTATCGTACGCTGATGATACGGCTGTCTTTTCGAAGGTGCAACCTGGAGTGCCGTTAGGGATAGTGTGGTACAAGGGATGATACAAGTATCAGAATGGTTACAAAGTAACTTGTTAACGCTGAATACTTGTAAGACTAACTATATATGCCACAGCATATATAATAATGCACAGCCTTGTAGTAATTTTGAGATCAAAATCCATAATTGTGGTGAATCAAATAGAAACTGTAATTGTCCAATTATTAATAAAGTAGCAAGTACTAAATATCTAGGCATCGTTGTAGATCAAAAATTATCTCGGTACCCCCACATGGAACAACTTACTAGTAGAGTTAGAAAGCTGTGCTGGATTTTCAAAACGCTGAGACACGTTATTCCAAATAAAATTATGAATGACAAAGATAAACAAGATTCTCAACCAATTCTGAAGGAGACACACGTGGCTCTCGTCCTATCGGTCTTATCGTACTGCATTCCAGTACGGGGTGGTGTTGCCAAGACGAGGTTCATAGAGGTCCAAAGAGCACCGCGTGCTTTGCTAAAGGTTATGCACTTCAAAAAACGCACATTCCCTACTCACACTCTTTACAAAATAGCCAATGTGCTGTCAGTTAGAATACTATACATAGTAAATATAATTTTGAAGAAACACAACTTTACCTTACGACGCTAGTAGAAACAAAAAAAAATGTGTTGTAACATTTGTCCCTAAAACTAAAAGTACATTTGCAAGCATACAGTACAACACACGTTCGGCTTTTCTGTACAATAAAGTTAATAGACATATACATATATACAATAAACCTTATCATGACTGTAAAAAACTCCTTATTATATGGAAAGAGAGCTTAAACTATGAGGACACGGCGACATTTCTAAATTACATTATTTAAAATAGTTTTTATAATACATTATACACATACCCCCACATACTTACACGTGCGTGTGTACTCGCGCGCGCGCACACACACACACACACACACACACACACGCACACACACAACCATGTTTTAAATATGATATATTTTATAAATATAAAAGATGTATAGAGAGTGGAAGAGCGGTGCCTCCTGGGGCACAGGCATTCCTTGCCTAACAGGAGACACCAATCACTACTTTGAAGACCAAAAAAATTAGAATTAAAATAAAGATATATTTTTTTATAAAGCTTAAGTTGTGTTGTGGAACCATAGAGTAATATTTCAACTGTCAGGTGAAAGTTTTTACACTGGAAAAAATCTGAGTTAATTACTGTCACTGTCAGAGTGACAGTTGTGTATGTGTCGACATTTGATTTGTTCACGTTGACGAGTTTGTGGCCGTTCCATAACTCTTTTGGTTAACAACCCGGTCCCATGACGTTCACTTTACCCGAGAATAATTGTCCGAGAAAGCGAAAATGGTTACGGAACGTAGGTCGAATAATTTTGACATATGGTATATTTCAACCCGCGGTCGACTGTACAATAAAACTGGACTCGCCGCTGCGGACGGACCTCGTCCAGTCGCATTAACATTCTGCTCGGTGCATTTACACTCGAACGTCCACCCCGCTCCGGCCCTGGATGATTTATCTGAAATATAGATATCTGGATCCGATTTTTTCCTCCAAAGGTTCCAGTACTTGTATAACATTTTTACTTCCGCTAGATTCCTTCCTTACGATAATTCAGCAGGGAGTAATGATTTTTGAGCGTATGTCGTTTTGGAATGTATTATGCCTCTAAATAATTATAGATGTTTGAAAGTCAGTGGCGCGGCTCGGGCGTCGGACTTCCGTTCGAGAAGTCCCGGTTCGAAACCGAGCGGTGTCATTTTCTGTTTTTCGAGGCTGCTCAGTGCGTCAAAAAAAGAGTACAAAAAAAATTACGAACCTTTTGACAGTGGCTCCCTCATTTATCGTCTACTCTTTTTTTGTCGCACTGTAACGGTGAAGGAAAACGTCGCGAGAAACCTGTACACTGTAACCTGAGGCTCAATTCACATTGCCGCGGAATGGAATGGAAGCGAATTTTCGCAACGTAATTGTACATAGCATAATGAACTTTATGTCAATTGTGTAACATATAAACTAAATACGAGATAAAAAAGAGGTCGCGCGTCTTCCGGGGAATCCTCGCGCATTCTCGAGAATTCCGCTAGCGGTAAAGGGTATTTAGTTTGTATGTTACACAATTGACACAAAGTTCATTATGCTATGTACAATTATGTTGCGAAAATTCGCTTCCATTCCATTGAGCCTTAGACAACCAAATAATCAAACCACCCCATTAAAATATGCCAAGAGAGTCGATGTGTTCGTATTTAATACTCCGCCCTCTACACATCGTTGACGTGCCCGTGTCCCCGCAGGGCGCGGCCGACAAGCTGGGCGCTCCGCCGTACGCGCCGCCGCCGCCGCCCGGTCAGTGACCCCGCTTACTATCTCGCGTGTACTTGATGGCTTATTTATGGAAATTTTTTATTTGTCCAAAAGTAAATTGGTAAATCCGTGGTCATTCGAACCGCGTATGTCTGCAAAGTTTCGACTCTATTGGATATGTAGAAGTGGCTAAAATATTTTTCTGATTTTTTCCATAGTAAAGTTATATTTTTCGGTAAATTACCCGTCTATACAGGGTAGTAACGATGAGTGATCTCCGTCTATAATTCCTAAACTACGCAAGATATTGTTAAACTTTTTACTAATGTTGAAACTACATCACTAGCTTAATAAAGTGATATTAATAACTATTTGAAGAAAAAAAAATTTGTTTTTTTCAACATTTTGATGTTTCCTACTCCCACACATTTACTAGGAACTAAAGAGATCTCTCTTTAGAATTTAGACAATTACTTCAACTGATATTTTTTTATTTATTAATTTTAATTGTTTATTACATTAAAAACCTCTTAAATTTTTTAATAGTGTTCGAAGTGACCTTCATTTGCTATGCTATGCTCTGTTTATTTAAGTGAACTAAATATCAAATTCGATTTTTGCATGCTGGACATTTTTCTTCTAAATATTCTCCGATAAACCGGCAAACTGCCACCGGTGGTAGACGGTCACCGCCACCCAGAGGCACGCGTGTTGCCGCCGTGCACGCTGTAATCGCTACCCTAGACATTTCCCCCGGGTTATGTGAGCGCTGTGCCGACATCACGCCGCCGGACTTCATCCCGGTTATGCTTATAATGTATTTAAGTCACGCGACACACGTCGCCGAAATCCCATTCTAAATGATTACCATACTCCCGCAGGCATGATGGCCATGGGCATGCCGCCGCCCGGGTGGCGACCGCCCTTCAACCCGCCGCCGTGGGGCGCGCCGCCGCCGCCGTACCTGGCGCCTCCGCCGCCGCCGCCGCCCGTCTCCTCCTCCTAGGTGCACGCCCCGCCACCGCCACCACCGCCGCCGCCACCCTGTCGGCACTCGGTACGATGTAGAGTCCAGTCCGACCACAGAAATCGGACTACTAACGCCCTCTCGTCTAGAACAATGACGTGAGCACTGACAGCGAGCCACGGGTTTGTTTGGCCATAGGTTATATATTTCATACATTTACATTTCAGTGCCCGATTAATTTATGGGAAAAGCTCAAAAAGAATGCGCCAACTGTCAGACGCGGTTTCCTTCATAAAACTCCTCTAGCGAGCGATCTACATAGGGTGAATTTCAAAACCCCCGAGTCCCCCGGGGGGCCGCGGGCGTCACCGGTAGGCGGTGGTTGTCAGAATAATATTATATGAAGTCGATAAGCAAATTTATTATTTTTTACAATTAATTGTTTTCTACCTTGTCGTAGTATTTTCCTTTATTGTATTTCATTATTCGACAATTCGGATCGATATCGATTTAATGTATCAGAATGTAATATTGTAAGAGAAATTGACAGAACTTTAGTTTCGATAGTTCGATAATGTTCAGAAAGTGCCCCGCGGCGAGCGACCGCGAGGCCGGACTCGGTGCGACTCCATTTGAATGTGAGCGAGCGGTGCGGCCGCGGCGTGATGTTGATGTAATGAACTTATATGTATTATGGTTAGTTTGTCCGAATAAACTTGTGACTGTGCACAGCTTATGGTTTTATTTTATGTTGGCTCCGGTCAATATACGAACTGAATCATAAGTTCATAACGTAAACCGAGCGAGATGCCGAGCGTTGCTCGAGGACTGAGAAGCCTCAGAGGTACCATTAGGAACACCTCGGAACACGAGCGAATAGGCCAATAATTTAAACGACAATTTATTTGTAAATTAAATATATTTAAATTCATAATCAATTAGCTAATTTAAAATTAAACAAAATATGTCAGTCGTACACAGATCAATGCATCAAACTAATGAAATAAATGCGCACAAACACAGTGTAAAGTATCTACAATGGTGTAACGACGTACCACCTGCCGTCTGTGTGACGCACGCGGGGCGCCGAGTCCCGTGTTATAACGGCATCACGTTTAACTTCACGGGTCACGGGAATCGACACCAAAGCCATACTAACAGTACATACCTTATTTTATCCGAGAAAACGTATATCGTTTGTGTCGATGTCGGCACAAAGCGATCAGACTGCGCGCCGTTTCATCGCAATAAATAATTAAGGAACTTAAGTAAAGCACGTCACAAAACGGAACACTTGTGGTCACGTCACGTCACGACACGACACGAGACCGCCTCCCCGGAGTCGGTCTCGTGTCGTGAACCGTCACTCGGACGCGGCAGACACCTCTGCTCTCTACTCGATCCGCTACTGAGTAAACTAGGCATTAGAAAAAAATATTCTATCATATCTCTTAACCACGGCACCTATTTATTAATTCCTTAGTGGATATAATATCATATCATACTTCTGTATCAAATCTAAATCGCTTCTATAAACATTATTATCGTAGGAAGGCAACCTCTAGAGCCCGCGGGGGCCACCGCGCGCCGTGCGGCCCGTCCGCGGTCGACCGCGCGGCGGCGCGGTGCGGAGGCCGGGCGGGGCGCCGAGGGCGGCTGCCGGACCGCTACGGCTACGACAGCGTTCTTCCGTCCGTTTGAAGTTATTCAAAACTGCATTTACAGATTTTTGAGAAATTGTAGTGAGCGAGAAAACTTCACACACTTTATTTTTTAATAACTATCGATTCCGTATCAGATAAGGATCGAATGGCCGCGCTCCGCCCTCGCGAGCAGGCGCGCGGGTTGCGGGCGCGCGCTCGGCGGCTCGCGGGTATAGAATGAAACTACCGCTCTTGTCTCGGCACGCTTTTCCAAAATTCCAATTAGAAACTAAAGACTCAAACCGACTACGGTTACAGCGACCAGAAAAAATATAATACGCACTATAATTTTCCTTACATTCATATAAAATATTGACTATTTCTGACAGGTTTACGACGACATTCGTATTTTTCCAACTATGAATGCAGTTCCGAATAACACCGAAAGTCGGGGAAGGTCTCCTGAGACCAGTCGGCAACCCTGAACGCCGCGCCCAATACAAACCCTTAATACAAACCTTCCACTTCTCCCAATAAGTCGTAGGTACTTATCACAAACTTATTTATCAAAATGTACAATGGTTCAGTTGGAGCGGGAACCGCAGTCGTACAATTTGTAGACCGTGCGCGTCCCGGCGCGGCCCGGGCGCGGTCCGGGCGCGGTCCGGGCGCGGTCCCGGCGCGGTCCGGGCGCGGTCCCGGCGCGGTCCGGGCGCGGTCCGCCCGACCGCGCCGGGCACTAGTGAAAAGGAACCGCGAAACTATCAATTGCAATTGACAATTAAAGAGAGACGACGCCATGTAAAGAAGCGAGAGGCGATTACAACCTTCTCGCAATTGTCAATCGCATTTGACCGTCTCCTGCAGCCTCGAGGGACCAGTACGTGAGTACGATACAAAAGTACTACAAAAATGCTCTTATAAAATATTTCGATCATCTCACCGACCACCGTGCGGCTTTACCAGCCAAGTCAGTAAGGGGATGGGGATGGGTGGGGAGGGGAGGCTTGTACGAACTGCACCCCATGGCACAAGAAGACGGCTCATTCTTCATCAGGCAAAACGAATACGGACTGCACGATGTTCACGTCACCGCACAAGGTTACGTCATCGAACGTACAACCGCAGTCGTTTTGCTTGTCTCCTGTGCCATGCTGCACCTCGAGTCCTCGACGGGAGACGTGTGGGACACCGCACTGTCTGGATTTTTTTAAAACTCGATCCAATCAATCTGACCACGAGGAAACTACGCTATTTCTTACTAATATAAAATAATACTGTTCTTGATAGTATTTAAATGTTCAGTCGGATTAACGGAAACAGGGAAATTCCTAGTCGTCGGACTGAACGGACCGAGAGAAGATCCTCGCGGGCCGACCGGACGGGCGGGCGACATGTATACTGACAATATCAATGAATTAACACGAGTTAACTGACACAATGTCAGTGGACGTCCAAGATAAATGTCAAAATAGGTACAAATTACACATAGTCATATCAAAATCGATTCGATTTTATACATAATTAATTACCAACGAGGTCGCGTTCGCACCGGTGCGCACCGTCGTACATACCGCGAGAGCGGCGTCCGTGTACTACGGTGTTGAGGCCGCTTTACATAGGTCAAGTGTTTAGCGAAGTGGCGAGTAACAAGTACAGTGAGATTACAGTACTCGCCCCCGTCCGACCGGTGTACACCACGCTTCGCTAAACACTTGCTCGACCAAGTGAGCGAGCTGCGTGCGTGTCTCGCGGGGCGGCGGGCTGGCGCGGGGCGGGCGGCGGGTTGGCGCGGGGCGGGGCGGGAGGCTCATCGCGCCTCCTTGGCCGTCAGTTTGTCGATGAGCTCCTGCAGCGGGGCCAGCTCGCGACGCTCGATCAGGTTGAACTCCTGCACGACACACACTTCATTACAGTCTAAAGGGACACTAGGTCCTGCGGTAGGTGTAGTGCGTGTCGGCCCTCCCGCGCGGAGGGTCAGCGGCGAAGGAGCACCGTATGCGGGAGGGCCGGGGGAGGGGGCGCTACTTGTCATATTACTATGGTGGGCCGTATAATTGCTATAAAAAATGTATTTGAAGACGTATGTATACAGCTACAAGAATACATTGCGTATTTCGCGCTTCCAACTAATAATATGTCTTATCGAGGAGCTCGTAACCTAGTTCCGAGCGTGGCCCAAAAAGTCCCTCCGTGCCTCGGAGAGCACGTTAAACTTTCGGTCCCGTCAGCAGTCGCTACGGGCGGTCTGAACAACTCTGACATTAGGTTGGTCGCTAACCACACGACAAGGACACGACATTCATACGAACGTCAAGGAATCATTTTATTTTACTGCAGGTTATTGTACAGCAAAACAATTATAACAATAAGAAGTTACAACGCCAAATACACAATAACTCAAAATTAATTTCAATAAAATACCTTAGCACTGTATAATTAAACTATTAAATAAATGCGAAATATTAATGAAATACTATCATGATGTTAATTACAGAAATGTAGATAATAGAAACACAATGCAAGTAGATTTATTACAATATATGTTTGATGGTTAAAGGCGAGTGATAGGGTGTGTGCCGTGTGTACTTCAACCCTGGCCTGAACGCTCGGAAATAGCCCTTCGAGCTCTCCGAATATATTGCCTTTGAGTCATAAAGAATACGTCGGAGTCTGGAATAAGATTTTCGTGAGTGTCCACGCAGCGGTGGAGTACCGCATTCGCTGCCAAGTTAGTGTGTACCATGGGGCTGTGCGGGGTGCACGCCGCTGGCTCTTGTGACAGGATTTCAGAGTATAGCCCGAGGTGTCTTGCTCTGTATAAGTGTATCCCCGACCAGAAACTAAAAACCCTCGCGAAATTAAATAGTACCATTTTCTTAATAGTGAACTCCATATCACAGATTGTAATACGACCAATGGCGCCCTCTTGACAGGGTTTTTTAGTTCTTGGTCTGGATATACATACGCTGAAGCTGGCGAGCATACCTGCACGAAGAAGATGAAGTGTTTGAAGGAGGTGTTGAGGTGGGCCTCCTCGCCCAGCTGCACCACCTCCGGGAAGTGCTGGTGGTATATGTGCGCGTACACGCGAAACAGGCGCTTCAGGATCGTCTTGGCCATCGACAGGAAGTTCTTCGGGAACGGCACGCCTGCCGAGGGGAGAGGCACATACATATATGGATTTGCGTGTGTGTTGCAGACAGCAAATAAACGTTTTTCTATTCTATTCTATATACATAACTCGCACATCCTCCCCGAGGGGGTAGATAGAGGAACCGCCTTCATCATGGGTAGTTCCCATTTTACGCCGTAATATTTGGTGGACAAACGTGATAGGTGGCGAGCCTACCGCCGGCACGACACCCATGGGAAGAGTTGGGGTGGTGCTATTCTTTATGGCCGGCAGGAAGAGACATGCACGACACATACATTCATTTATTTTATTTTATTTTCTTCGGAAAACTTACATAAATAAAGTTAAAAAGTTGCTATTTCCTGGTGATAAAGAATGAAAATAAGTCCTCGAAGCTGACAAACAGTGTCATACCATATGGTAGGACCGTCGGAAGTATTCTCCAGTTGTTTAAAGAAAAACGTCTTGTTACTGCGTGTGGTGGGGGCCTTAAAAAATAGCACCATCCCAACTCTTCCCGTGGACGTCGAGGCGACTAAGGATTTTAGTGAATACTATTTTACATCTAGTAGATAGTGTCGGTAGTGTCGTGGCTCAGGTGCGGGAGGTCCGGGTTCGAAACCGTGCACCGCCATGCACCAATAAGTTTTTCGTATTTTTCGAAACACTTACGTACATTTACCGACTCCTCTGACGGTGGAGGAAAACTAGCATAGTGTACGTGTCGAGAGAGTACGGCACCTATTTTGGAAGGGAAGAGCGTCTCGTCGTCGAGCTGGTCCTGCGCCCACGTCATGAGGTAGTCGATGTACTTGGGGGCCGAGCACTTGATGGGCTTCTTGACGGCGTGGCCGTCGGCCCAGTGGTACTCGTACTTGGGGCCGGCCGACATCACGCCGCACGCCTGCTCCGTGCAGAACTCCGTCACCGTGCCGTACAGCATGTTGATCTGGTTGAAGAAGTCCACCGCTGCAACACAAGCACGCCTCTATGAGCATACCGTGCTTTAAATTAAAATATAGAGCGAGGTTAATGAACGAGACAAAGACAGACAGAAAATTTGAGGCATCCTTATAGATATACCGTACGGCTGGTTTCTATGCTGAAAGACTCCAAGAATTAGTTATTTTATTCGTTACAATTACACTATCTCACGGACACAAACTGACACACCCTCCCTGACATCCACAATACACACACACACACACACACACATACGTAAACACACACAATATGTATCACAGGTCATTAGTGCAATTTTTTTTTTTTTTTGGCAGATTCTTACCTTCTATTTGATGTTTAGTTTTTAATTTTAATTATTATTATTTATAACCCACGATCACTATCGCTCCCACTAACATCTTGGGATAAGGGGTGAAATGAAAAACAGCGCTGCATATTTGGTACCCGAGTATGTCAGCATTTGCTGACTTTCCCCCCTTTTGCCAAATATACATTACATATTCATTATATATCATATTATAATTCTTTGTACTATAATTTTAAATTGTTATGTAATTTGGCAATAAATATATTTCTATTTCTATGTACCGACAGCGCGACACCGATGTCACGACATCAATTATTCACCAACTCTCCTAAGCGAACATAGTACCTCATTCGCTTATTACTCGCACATTCTACCTCACCTTCATTTTCAAAGGCGGTTCGAGCACTCATAGAGAAGTCTGGACGTTGTTTTGTAAAGCCCGACCGGGAATATATCAGAGTATGTTACGTTATTTTATATTTATAAATGAAAGTGAACTATGAACTATAACAAAGATTTTCCAGCATTTATTTATTCAGTTAATAAATCCACCCCATTAATAGAATAAAATGCAACTGAGTGTGTAATTATTATTATACGTTATTACATTACTTCCATTTGATGCATGTACATTATTCCCGTAAGTATTTTATTAACAGGAAAACAGTAGGAGCAGGATGTACACACGTCACTGTTATCAAACTGTGTCGTTTATAGCACTGGCACACACACTGGCAGCCCACCCGCCCGCGCACACAGTGGCCACAATGAACAATGAGCGGTCGGCCGAGCAGTGAGTCCGCTGCAGCCTTGTTGTCACATGCCTTGTTTCTGTGACCACCACACACTACTTACAGGCATGTTACAATCTGGGTATTTAGTACATTAATTCTGGAAAAAGTGGCAAAATTAATACAGTTTTGATAATGGTGCGATATGATATCCTCGGGTGGGGTGTTTAGAGGTCACAACTGTCCGGTCCCCTCCCCCAGGTGGAGGGGTCTGTCTGTCTGATACCTATGTTGAAGAGGTGTCTGTTGAGTGGACGGTGTCCGGTTATTATCGCGGTTACCTTCCGCAGTTGGGCTCTGCTGAGCCACAGGAGCTGTCTGGTGAATCTCGGATCAGCCTTCGGCAAGGTTTCCCGAGACTGCCTGCAGTTCACGACCTTGGCCCGTGCTACAAGCTACAATTCTGTATCTTTCGTGCATTGGCGCAGCGACGTCTTTATCCAGCAGAAGGGCAGTGGTTCATACTGGGGCTCTGGGCTCTCTGCAACCATCTCCGATGCCCTTCCGATAGTTCGTCCGCCGCGTCATTGCCACGAGATTACTGTGTCCCTTGATTCACTGAAGGGTGATCTTGATGTGACTACCCACCTCATTCAGCATTTGGTGACACTCGTAGATGAGAGTGTCGGTGGCACAGTGGCTAGGACACCGGACTCCCGTGCGGGAGGTCCTGGTTCGAAACCGTGGCGTGTCATGTACCCATGAGTTTTTCGTATTTTACGAAGATTTACGTACATTTACCGACTGCTCTAATGGTGGAGGAAAACATCGTGAGGAAACCTGCACACTGAGATGACCAGTGTGTAAAATGGGGTTGGCACAAAAGATCCTCAAGAGTCGAAGTGACGCTGGGTTATTCCTGGCCCCCATCATAAGATAAGACACTCGTAGATAAGACCCCGATGTGACATTATTTTTAAGGGCCATAAGTACTGCCATGCTGTCAGAGATTATTCGGATGGGATAATCTAAGGGATTAGACCCCATTAGCAGCTATAGCATCGGTTGCTCGGATGATGCCCACACACTCGCCCTGGAAGTCTGTGTTGTGAGCACCAAGTGGAGTAGATATTTTTATATTTAGGTCCTCCGAGAATACCCCGGAGCCAGTGCCTGACCTTGTTTTGAATCCGTCCATGAAGACTCTGAGTTCTCTGGGGTTAACACTCTAATAGTCCTCCTCGTACAGTTGGTTTGTATTTCTTGTCAAAGACAAATTGCGCCGGAATCTTGTCGCACACTGCTTCAATGAAAGGAAAGTCCTCATCGGCCTCTTTAAGGACTTCAGATTGGGAATCCGGGTATCTCTCCATAAGTGTAGCAATGGCTGCCTCCTGTTTAATAAAGAGGGGCAACACCGATAGGTCCAACATGGTTTCCAGAGCTGCTGTAGCTGTAGTCTTCATGCAGCCTGTAATCACCATGTAAGCTGTCCTTTGGAGTCTCTGTAGTTTGGTACTCACAGTGATGAAGTGGGTGCATAGCCACTAAACCACTGCTCCGTAGCTAACCATGAGTCGTATCACAACTGTTAAAGGCTGAAATGAACCTTAATACATTCTACATACTCCCTACCATATCCCACCACTTTCAAAACTTCACTAATTTTGCCACTTCTCCTATACATTGAAATTTAGAATGAATGGACTAATTGTCTTGGTGATTCCAAGTGGGTATCAGTATATGTATAATTATTATAAAGTGAACAGTGCTCACTGTTGACGGCGACCCACTCGTTGAGGTCCTCCCCCTCGGGCAGCATGACAGCGAGGCGCAGGTTGCCCGAGCCAAGCGTGGCGGCCGCGTGCCGCATCAAGTCGTACTGGTGCGTGCCCTCCGGGATGTTCTTCTTCGGCTTGAACGTCTTGTTCGACCGGCTGCCGCTGCAACGCAATGCAATGCGTGTCGTCACTGGCCATGCTTACTCAACTGAACAATCTTGATAAAATGGCGATATATTTATAGTTTGGTGATTTCAGGTAAAAGTATTGAACCTGCTACTTTTGGAGCTATTTATATACGTAGGTCAGTCGCCAGTCGCCACAGAGCTATAAACGTAGGTCATAGATCAAAGCTTTTATTCGACGACATCGATTGAGGGTTACGGAGCCCCGCCAGCCCGCTAGGTCGAGGGTCTCCCAGCTTCACCCACTCTACTCCAGCGTGCACGTAAACAAGACGTCAGCGGATGGAACACATACAGTTATAAATAGACTAGCTTTCCGCAAGTAAAAACAACATTAATACTCACAATAAAAAGCTCATTCTGAAAGCAGGACAAGCCTCTGTAGTAATCTAAAATAATTTCGGCCTAAATAGCACCAAATCATTAAAAAACAGGTTATATTTGTAACTAAAAATCCAGAAATCCAACGAATGAAATGAACAGAATGAACACAGGAACATACAATCACTAGGTACCAAAGAGTACCTAGGTAGGTAGGTAGTTTAGGTATACCAAGAGTGCGTTCTGTAACCAGTTGAATTAATTCACGTTGACAATTGTCCATCTTCCATTACCGTGTTAACAGCTGAACATTTATCAAACTTATTAACACAAGCCATGGAAGGTGTACAATTGTGAATAATCAACTGGTTTTGGTACGCACTCCTGTAACCATAAACAATTTCTTGTGAAAATTATAGCGTCGAAAATCTATTTCCGATATCGATGCACCCTCGAGCATTTTGGCACATTGATATACATGTGTGGTACGAATGCTTTGTAACGCTCATACTTATCGTCTTGTGAACGTGTGAGCAAAAGAGGCAGTCAAATTTTGCATGTCAGTCGAGCGGTGCCGGGGGGAGCGAGATTATCGCCACTATACTTGTCTCAAAGTTTTTTAATGAGGGTACGTTCCAAAACTACTTTCGCTTTGTCTGGTAAATTATTGTCGAGTAAAAAACTTGTTTTGGAGTCTAAGGCTTAGGCCTTGATAAGTAAATGGACATGAAAAAAATATGTATATGAAAGAAGATATGGTTCTATGGTTTTTGATCCTTGCCTGTTCTTTTAGAACGAATTGAACAACTCTCAGGAGTTTCTTCCGCGCTTCTGTGGTATCCACGTCAGCTTTGTTTCGTTTTGTCTTTCAAATTGTTTTACAGCCGTGCTTTTCTAGTAAGAATGATGTTTCTTGTTCGATGAACTTCGATAAGATGTGAATAATGTGCAGGACAGACAGTGAAGTAAAGTCAAATAAGACGCTGCAGCCCGATCCGTACTTGGCTGGATTTTGTAGAGCCATACTGCGTCCGGGACGCCTTCTTTTTTGGTTCGAATAGTACAGAAACGTGGAAGATTCTCCCAGATAGCATTGAAATGTACACCTTTTTATTTTGTGCATTAAAGTATAAATAAATGTATCACACCAGCATTTTAATGAAGACTTGACATGGCTGTATGGGCTGTTCCCTTTGGCTTAAAAAAACAAATAACAATGAACAACTCTCATGTCAAATTGTCAATGTCAATTTGATGGAATTTCACTTCATTCATTCACCATTGTGATCCGTGATCTACGAAAGGATTTATTTATTACGATCAGAAATTATTAATTTTAATCGTATAACTGAGCTAGAAGTATTCAAAATGCAGGGTTTAAGCATACAAAGCTTAAAGAAACATAAGGCGGTGAGCATTAATTAATCTTTTTGTTGTCTGTATTGCGTTTCTGCAGCACTCTTACATAATTAACCTCACATATTTTATTATGTTTAATAAGAGTATCGAACTCTGATATTTTATAAACATTATAATGCAGCAAGTCACATGGCCGACCTGTCTACAGTTCACTGTAGTAAGGGAGTTACGTCTTACTAGAAACATGTACGTATAAAGTGCTGTTCTTGCTTTGCATAAAACCGTATCGGTTTCTAATCAACCGAGATAACAAACGACTACGTTATGTGGGTGAAAATATGATGTTTATATATTAGTTATAAGAGTACCTAATCTAGTCTGCATTAGAAAACCCTCGGGGTGAATGTAGAAATGCCTCAATAGCTGTTCGAAAACCACCAGAGTGAAAATTAGCAGTTAGTTAGCCATTCAAAAACATCATAAGGGAGAATAATTTTTCATGAGACATGAGAATAAACAGCATGCTGAAAAAGTGGACTGAGTTTCTCCAGTCACTGTGACATGTTTCATAATCTTAGCAGCAATTAAAGTTTTATTCGACAATCATAACCACACGTAAAGGACCACTTATGTGTCTAAATGCAGAAAGAGGAGCCCAACAACCTCATATTCTTTGAGTTTAACTCCAGTATTCATTCTCCAGTATTCTGGCCATTGACTCCGGGGAACTCTAATAACTAACATACAATAGTTGCTTAGTGTGAACACCGGTAAGTTTCCAAGGTATGTAAACTATGGAAAAGACTCCACTTGTTATTGTTGACATTGGACAGTTTACCTAACAATTAATTTCTCATTTGACACTTCCAAGCTATATACTGTAATAAATATAAGGATAAAAGTGGAAGAATGATCAGCTCGTGCCTCAATTTTGATCAGGGATAATATAACAGGGTTGTTATGTAATGGAATTTTCATAGGGAAAGTGGCGGGCAGTGGTTTTTGATGCATCCCTCTTCAAATCACGACTTTTTTTGGGATGCCACACAACTTCTAAAGTTCTTGTTGGATTTTTAAGTTTATAAATGTATCGATTCCCTATTTAATACCATTGTCAACGATACCCCATTTGTTCCTGTAGCACAATTATTCACAAAGTCGCTGGTGGTTACATGTTTAGTGTTGCGCGCCCAGTGATCTCACCAACCGAGCGTGGTAGACAGGGTTCCCTGTCGAAAGTATTACTCTAGTGAATAATCTAACCATCACTATGCTCAATCCGACTAATATAAATCTGAGCAACAAATTGATTCGTTGTAAGAGAAAGAAGAGAAGAGAAGAGAAATTTAGTAATTCGTTGTAAGAGAAGAGCCACCAAGCTCCCTTACTGCTTGCACAAAAATACATATGAGGAGAGGCTACACATTCTTGAGCTGCCGACGCTACAGGCACGGCGTACCCGAGGTGAACTAATCGAAGCATACAAAATCTTATCAAACACCTTGGTCGGCCATAACTCTCTCAATAACAGAGTCGTGAGAATATGGAACAAGCTACCGCAAGAAGTCGTGGATGCATCTTCAGTCAACAGTTTCAAAAATAGACTAGATAGGTTTTTAAACAGTGCATAAATAGTGGTGGACTTAATTAACTATGAACAATGACTAAGTGCTATAAGTGAATGAACAATACACCAGCTTAGATATGGGCGCATCAGCTTAATGCTGCCTGCTCATTAATAAATAATAATAATAAGATATATTGCAGAGCACTGAAAATAAATGACCCATATTTTCTTTCATCAGCCCAAATTCATATTTAGTGGGGAATCGCCCCTCAAAGTTTTAGAATAGACATAGTGAAATCAGTAATTTCCCCCACTACATTATTATTTGGACTGATAAAAAAAGATACAAGTCTAAGCTCTGCTGAGATTTAAAAAAAAAGTAAAGTAAAAAACACTAGTGCAGTAATGTAAAGTAAAAAGCAGGCGTGTTTTATTAGCTGCATTATGAATCTAAAAGCGGTGCAATAAGAGCCAATTTACGAGCAAGTGTGTTGAAAACGATATTTGCAGACCCTTGATCTTGTTCTCTGTAAGTTAAAACACCACAAACTGTTTGTGTCTGTCCAGCTGATCCCGCTGTACGTGTGCACGGCGCTGGGCTGCGGCGGCGCGCTCGTGTACCTGGCGCGCCTGGCGCTGCGCTCGCCCGACGTCACCTGGAACCGCACGGGGAACCCCGAACCCTGGGAGGAGTACCGCACCAAGCAGTACAAGGTGCCTGTGCACATTGTTCATTCTTGTCTACATTCATTCATTAACAGCCAACAGGACATAGATTGTACGAAATAGTGCAATTTTAAGTTTTGTGAATAATTGCACCAATTCTGGGGTGTCACTTACAAATCGTGACAATTTCATTTAGTTTTAGTTACTATGAACTGTGAAAACTATGGATTTCCAACACTATGACGAGACATCAGCATATTTGCTGCCCGTCCATAAACTTGCAAACCGGCCGGGACGGCTCAGTCCCAAGTGGGAAGCGAATGCCCGTGGTCATCTCAACCGTTTTACTCATATCTAATAAATGTACACTGCAGCATTATAATACCTTATATTTTTATGAAGGATGTTTGCAGACCAAAAACATTCGTAAACTTCAAATAGTTCCCATCATTACTGGTTTGGAGGTAAACATGTACCAGCTGGCAGCCGCTATGTTGGCTGCCGTTGTCGTGTGACACGTATGTACATTACAGTAACGACGCGCCCGTGTCTTGTCCGCAGTTCTACTCGCCCAACCGGGACTACTCCAAGGAAGGCTCCCCGGCGCCCAAGTACTGAGTGCCCCCCCCACACCGCGCAGCGCAGCGCCCGCTCGTCCTAAGTGTGTTATGTAATAAATAAATCATTGCTGCAGTATGTGCTTTAGATTCTTTTAATTTAATAAATAGCAATTATGTGATAATTTTATCAGTGTTTCATTTAAAAGTTCCACATTTGGCACATTTCCACAGTTGGCAACTCTGCAAGAAACGTTTTCAAGTGAATTTTTTTAATTACCTTTTGAGAGCACTTCATACAATCAAATAAAATAAAAATACGTGACTCACGACCCGTATGGAGGCAAAATAAAATTTTCAAAAAACCAGATTTATCTTACTCGTTTTGAAACCTTCGTAGTCAATATTACAGCTGGCTTACCGTTTTCAAAACATTCACTAAACGTCCACATTGCCAAACCTGTCCACCACAGCCCCGGACCTCAAGATCCCAGATATGGGAAAGGCACCATGGTCCTAAAAATGCATGCGGAATCGCACGCGTGCTGCAGACAACAAACAAACGTTTTTCTATTTCTAAACATTTGAGCTCAAAATCGAACCCGTTACCTTTCCAGAGATCCTATCTGACACCGAAGATGGTACACGAATCCAGGTCAGATTAGACTGACCAACGATCTAACCAATGGGTGGGAATAACCCTATTTTGGTCTAGCTGGGGCGGTCGTCTGGGGTAAAAAAAATTAGTAGATGAATAAAATTCTAATTTATAGTAAAATATTATGTATTGTTTACATTTTATTATTATTATTATTTATTTCATTGAAAACTAATAAATACGATTTACATAACAAAATAAAAATTTGATAAAACTTGAGAATTCCGTATAATTATTACGTCGAGCACCCACACACGAGGCGCGGAGGGAGGGAGGCGGCGCGGGGCGCGCGGCTCCTCTTCCAGTCGCTCACGGCTCGCATCTCCCGTTCAGTGTATATTACGTCCTAGTACCTACGTGTTAACCCTAACATTATATCAACAATCTGTAGAATCCAACATTAGTAACAAACCTTGAACCCGATTCTTACTCTATAAGCTTATATTATTAATCACTCGCAGTTTACAGTTCATTCCATACCCGGTGCACCGTGCACCGGGACAACGACCGGTGAGAGTCACCGTCCACGGAGACGGGAGTCATAGCTCCCGGTGTGCTCGACTCCACTCCGGATCCTTCACCGCCTCCAGCACACCGCACCTATGTTGACCACTACATCACCACTACATCGTAAATGCAGCAATCGGGAGTATCTCTGAAGGATATTTATTAATAGAAATACAAAAAATATAAATCTCGATATCTTCGTGCATCCGAGTGATGTTCGCGTGAGCGCGGCACGGTGCGCACGAGTACCGGCCTCATCAAATGAGACGTCGTCCGCGGGCGCCGCGCGCTCGGGCTGGGACTTCACGCGTCCCGTTCCAGACGCGGTTCGGTGAGGTTCTGATTTAAAGTGTATATTATGAGGAGGTGGATTATATTATGCGATAGATTTGAACCGTGTCCGGAACGGGCCCCGTTAAATCCTAGTCAGTCTCGAGACACAGTTTACTGCTGCCGGTAGGGGTTGTAGCCGGGCGGCGGCGGCTGCTGCTGGTAGGGCTGCTGTGCGGGGTGTTGGTACGGCTGGTAGGGCTGCGGCGGCGGCATGCGCGGCGTGTGGTGCGGGTAGGGGAGGGTGGCGTACGGGTTGTACAGCGTCGGCATCGGCGCCGCGTAGTACGGGTAGGGCGCCGCCGCCGCGCCGTACGGCAGGGGCATGCCTGCGGGGGCGGGGGTTAATAACTATAAATTAAAAATTTAAGAAACCCCCGACGTACCAGTGTAGACCTTACTTTTTTCTGTTTTTTCTCTTTTTTCGTCAGATGCTAAAGGTTCCAGGTGTGGGAAGGTTTCCATGGTCATAAATATTTGAGCTCACAGTCGAACCACCTGACTGTTACCGTTCCAGAGATCCCATCATACTCCGACATCCCAAGATACTCCAAGATCTTAGAACCACTGATCCAATTTCATCTGACATAACTGAGAACATCCAACAAGTTAGACCTGCGCTCGAAGACGGGGGACGCCCCGGGCTTCGGCCTCACCGTGGCTATCTTAAAATTCCTAGCTGCACATCATTTACATTTATTTTTGACCACCATCTTTAAATATTTTTTTCTCTTGTTTTGTCTCATGATTCCCTACAACTTTAGTTCAAGAAGATCTCATCTAACTATTATGGTTTCCGCGGGCTGATTATCTTCAAATTCTTCCAGTTTCATACTGTGAAATTGAAGTTCGTTTACTTTTTCCTGGTCATCATCAAATCCTCAAGGTTTCAGACGTCGGAAACGCACCATGAACCACATGCACATGTTCGAATTTGAGCATGAATATTCGTGCTGAAATTCGAACCTAAGCTATTACCTATTATTTATATTACGAAACCACTGGTCCAATTTTATCAGACCTACCCGAGAACACTCTCGTCCAAATTGTCTATTAAATATTAAAAAACCGAGTCTAAATCGGACCATCCGTCGTGAAGTGATGACGCCACACACAGACAGACCGGCAGACAAACGTGGCAAACTTATATCGCGCCCTCCCTAGATATCGGTCGGAGGTTAAAATCCGGGGAATAAAATACGTATTCTCAGAGATGGAAGTTGAAGTCACGGAGAGGAGAGGGGGGGGGGGGAGTTCCCCCTTTCATCATGTAAATACGTATTTTATTCAGGGGTTTATAAAAGTGTTCAATACACTCGAGAGCGGGCCTCGAGGTCGAGCGACTGAATTGCTAACGAATGCTACTGCCTTTATGGCTCCATTTCACAACCGGCCACGATGAGCGATCACAGGCGAGCACGATACGAATATACGACGTATAATCGGGCACGGTGGCCTTTAATCGACGACAATCGGACGGGCGCCGGTCGCGCGCGTGCCACGCGGTGGAGCACCGTGGCCGAGCGTGTGCTGCACAGCTGCAGTAAAGTCTCACCTTGCGGCTGGACGGGGTAGGGCAGCGCGGCGGAGGCGCCGGCGGGCGAGGGCGCGGGCGGCGCGGGGCGCGGGGGCGCCTCGCGGCGGACGGCCGGCTGAGGGGCGAGGGGTGCCGCGTGTAGTGACGGGTAATATCATTTGATTAGCAGCTTGTGTGACAGATTTCTTATAAGTTCTTTTTTGTACGTTCATTATTGAACAGGGTGCGGGGGAGAGGGAGGGCGCGTGTACCTCTTCCTGCGAGGCGGGCGGGGCGGCGGGGCGCGGGGCGCCGCGCGCGGCCTCCTGCGTCAGGTCCTTGAGCAGCTCGTCCTTCTCCGTCTTGCGCGCGAAGCAGTAGTCCGACACCTTGTTCTGGAACGCCACCAGCAGCTGCGCGCGCCGGGACCGCGTCGGGTTAGTTTTTTACGTTAGTAGTACCATCAAATATACAAATAGAGAGTCCGCTCGACACGAGTGCGCGATATTGGCCTACACACACACACACACGCACACACGCACAAGTGCGGGGCTGCGTACAAGCGATCTCAAATGGAATCAGTCAAAGTGTAGCGCGATCGAGTGTATGTATAATTTTTTGTGTAAAAACGATAAACAAAGTACGTTGCCAAAAATATTTTTCAGAAGGCTGTTTTTTTAAACTGGGAATTATAACTATCCCAGCGAGACGGTCGGTGGACACCTTCCGTGTCTCGATATTAAGATATTAAGTGTAGTAGGAGTAGTATCCAGTTTGTTACAGGTAACAATATAAGTATACATTTATGTTCGAAATATCTTAAAACTGAGTAAGTAAAGTACCTGCGTGAGGTCGTTGTAGAACTTGACGCCCTCCTTGAGGTTGCCCGTGAGGTCCTGGAAGGCGTCGTGCGCGGCGCACAGCCGGCCCAGCGCCGCGTCGCGCCCGTCCGCACCCGCCGCCGCCGGCAGCCGCGCGTGCGCCGCCTGCACGCGCGCCAGCAGCTCGTCCTGGCGCCGCAGCGTGTCGGCCGCGCGGCGCTGCAGCGGGGCCAGTGCGGCGCCCAGCGCGGCGCCGGCCAGCGCGGGCTCGTCGACGGCGCCGCGCTCGGCCAACGCGGACAGGAACTGGTCGCGCAGTTCCAGCGGCGCCGCCTTCAGCTCCGCCTCCAGCGCGTCGCGCTCCGCCTTCAGCGCCTCCACCTGCACGGGGCGGGGCGGGGTCACATCAGATCACACACTATCACTTTTACTTATTTGACACATTCGTGCGACAAAAAATCACAACAAAAATGTTTTTGACAAAGTTGTACAGAGTGATTCCACGTGACTTCCATTGTACAGTAATGATTATGAACAGGTGTTCGGTTTCCCGATTGTAATGCTGCGAGGTGTTTAAGGCTAAATATGATGAAACGGGCCAATAGAACATGTTAATGAATACATTTATCTGGGACGAGTAATAGCTATCAAGCAATGTATGGAAGTCATTAAGTAAAGTAATGAAAAACAAAAACGTGCCCATTAAAGAGAAGAGGAAAGTTTTCAATATTTGCATACTACCATACCGCGCCCAACATATGGATGCAAACATGGGCATTGCCAAGCAACCACCTGAACAAGCTCAAAGTGTGCCAGAACGGTATAGAGCGAAGCGGCATTGGAGTTAAACCAAAGGAGAAAGTAAGACTACAAGAAAGAAAAGATAAAACTAAATTCAAAGACGTTGAAACTGTAAATAAACGACTCAAACGGCAATGGTCTGGTCATAGGATAAGAGAAGTGGAGTAAAAGTGGACCAGGAATATAACGGAATGGTATCCTGGAGATACCACAAGAAGCCGAGGGAGACAGTCAAACAAGTGGGGAGACGATTTGAAGTATACGGCAGGTGCTGTATGAACTAGACGGGGAAAAGATCGGAAATAATGGAAGTCATTAGAGGAGGCCTATGTCGGAAGACAAGCTGTTATAGAGGAGGGGGGAGGAATATTATCCGGACACCGATTACCTAAATAATTATTTAAAAATAAAATTGGATATATATAAGAATGTAAAGAAAAAAAAGCAGCTATAAAGGCTTATATTATTCTTATTATAATGAAACGATGTGTTGTTGTTCGAGCGCTGGTTCATTGTACACTAAAAATGTTAACAAAATAATTAAATTTTAAATAAAAGCTATGAAGGTATATAAGAGCGAAAATACAATAGTTTTTCAAAATTACTGAACCGATTCTAAAAATCTTTCGGTAGCTCATAGTATTAATAGTCATCTATATAACATTGAAAGATTTTTTTTTTAAAACCAGTTGTTTACAAAAAAAAACATTTTTGCTCCTGCATACCTTTAGATAGATCCGCCTCCGCAGTATACTCGGTACTAACCTCGTGCATGAGCTGTCGCAGCTCGTGGAGCGCGTCGTGGTCGGCGTCCCGCTCGCCGCCGCCGGTCGCCGCCGGCACGCCCGCGCTCAGCGCGCCCTCGTCGCCCGACAGCAGCGCGATGCTCTGAGCACAC
Source organism: Hofmannophila pseudospretella (assembly GCA_947369225.1). Classification (NCBI taxonomy): domain Eukaryota; kingdom Metazoa; phylum Arthropoda; class Insecta; order Lepidoptera; family Oecophoridae; genus Hofmannophila; species Hofmannophila pseudospretella. The sequence goes on along the minus strand of OX376321.1, from coordinate 93,835 downwards.
GGGGACACAACGTTACACTCCTGTGCGCACTGGGCGCTGGACCGGGGCTCTCTCCGGGGGCGCGGGGGGCGGGGTCACCTCCTTGTGCTGCTGGAACTTCTGCTGCACGATGCCGTCGGCACGCACGGCGTTGTCGATGATCTGCGCGTACTTAGCGGCGTTGGCGCGGAACGACTCGGTGAGCCGCGCCGACTCCGTGCGCGTCCACCGTGCACCGAACTGCGCGCGCAGCGCCGCGTCCGCCTCCTCCTCCTCGCGCAGCAGGCGCTGCGCCTGGGGACACACGGAGGTCAGTACGGGCGGAGCTCGGTCGCAGCGGGGGTCATCGAGCCGCGCACCTCGTCCAGGATGTCCCGGTTGCGCTGCAGCAGTTCTGGCAGTTCGGCAGCGAGCGCGGCCAGCGCGGGCAGGCCGCCGGCCGCGCGCACGGCCGCCGCCTTGTCGCGGATGGAGGCGGGCAGGCCGTCGTCCGCGCTGCGCTCCAGGCACGCGGGCAGGTTGAGCGACGCCAGCACGCTGTTGAGCAGCTGCGTGGCGTCACGCAGCTTGTTCACCTCCGCGCTCACCGCATCCGCGCGCCGCGCCGCGCTCGCCTGAAGCGCTTGCTGCACCGCCAGCGGCACCAGCGATGCGAATAGATCTGTACAGGGGAGGGAGGGAGGGAGGCTGTCAGAGCGGGCGGGCGACGATACTCGAGGGGCGGGGGCGGAGGGAGAGCACTGACCACGCGGCGAGTCGGACCAGCGGGCCGGCGGCGCCAGCGGCTTGGCGACGGGCGCGCGCGCTATGGGCTCCAGCTGCTTGACGTCGGGCACGCGCTCGTGGTAGATGAAGTCGTTGTCCTTGATGGCCTCGGCCAGGTGCCGCGCGACACGCGTCGCCTGCTCCTGCAGCAGCCCCGCGCACCCCGCCGTGCCGCTCACGCCAGCCAGCGCGCCGCGCAGCTGATCCACCGCGAACTGCGAACGACACGACACGTGACGACTCGGCCCGCTAGTGGCGCGCCTCGCACGCCCGCGCCGCACCACCGCTCACCTGCAGGCGCGCGATTTCCTCGCCGACCTGCTTGTTGGCACGGCACACCAGGCTCTGGTACCAGTGCGCCAGCCCGCGGAACGCCATCTGTTTGGCCTGCACCTGCACACACACACACACACCACGAGTTACACGTTTATCTTAGTTTATCTTTACTTAGTGTGCCCCCCCCCCCCCCCCCCCCCCCCTCCCACAAACACACTCACCACGCTCAGCCAGTCCTTGTCCCAGAGCGCGCGCAGCGAGTCCTTGCCGAGTGCGCGCAACGCGTCCACGTACAGCTCCTCGCACTGCGCGCACACCTTGGCCACCATGCTCTCCTTCATCTCATCTGCAAAAACGACACGACAGGGTAAGGCGGGGCCGTACGGGCGGGGCATACAGGAGTATGACACTGACCGCGGATACACTTGTAGGCGATGACCTCCTGCGCCTGGGCGAGCATGAGCTGCGAGAGCGCGTGCAGCGTGTCGGGCGCCAGGTCGGGCGTGGTGTCCGTCTGCACGGCCATCATCACGGTGCCCTTCAGGTGCGCGAACAGGCCGGCCGCTTGCTGCAACACAAGCGAGTGAGCGGTGAGCTCACTACGTGCCCACACACATGTCGGTGGCAGTAGACCGGCGCCCACCTGCAGCAGCCGCGCGGCCAGCTTGAGCGAGTCCTCGGTGTCGAGCGGCTGCTGCGCGGCCAGCGCGCTCTGCAGCGCCGCCATGTTGAACTCCACGCACACGCGCTCGTACGCCAGAGAGCTCACCGCTGCAGACGACACACGGGCTATGATAACAATTACAACACGCCGCTCGATCGTAGCGTGGAACATGATTGAACGAAAACACTCAATATTGTGGGCCACTGGGACAACTGTGTTTGGACCTGACTTAACATAGGTTACTTTTAACACGGGTACTTATTTACAGATATGACTCACCTTCACAGACTGGCTGCAACCACGCGGTCGTGCGAGGACACTTGTTAAAATTAATTGGACCAACACAACAGTGAGCGACCTACACATTCAGACTTAGAATAGGCTCCCTGAACTGTGATCTCAGTGAACCCTTCCTCGAGTATGCATCACAGTTTTGGAATTGGAGATATGATGTTTACATTACTCATATTGAAAATAAAGAAAATATGACTCATCCAATTACCAGAATCTCTATAGAATGCACCACTTCTTTTACGATAGTATTTAAAGTTAATTCCAACTTTATCTGGTGTGCCAGTGATAGGTTTTATAAATTAACTCGACTGCTCTGGATCTGTCCCCATGCGGTAACAGTGAGTCATATGTTTTTCAATGCCTAATCTGTGTGTGCTCCAAGTGGCTATTTACAATGCTCGTTATTGTGCTCTATATTAAGTCTCTAAAGCCTTTAATTGTTATACTTAACTTTTAAGTGTTGTTTGTTTTCCAATACACATAATAAAAATAATACAGTTGGCTTAAAACTTGGAATTAATTAATTATGACTTATGTGTGAACTGAAAGAAATTTCTAATACAATACAATAATGATGATCACCAGAATGATGACACAGTAGTGACTCACTGAGACTCATGCGGCCCCCGAACAGAGAGCCCTTGTCGAAGGCGTCCTTCCACTTGAAGGGGATCTGCACCTCCTGCGGAGGGACCTTGCTCTCCAGGGACACCAGCTGGTCGTGGTAGCTGCAACACGACCACATGTAGTGATCACTGCCACACAATTGCAAGAGAAAACAAACTAAAAATTATGTGCAATACATAATGAAGGTGATTACTTAAACCAAAAGTAGCAATGCTTGCGTGGCCGTGTTTTGGTAAGAGAGCCACTGTTACATCTGGTATATGATGCACTCCATCTAAATGGTCAAGGTTAACACCACATCAAAAACCTGAAATAACATTAAAGTGAGCCGAGATATGTGGTTACCATCAGGTGGCCCATTAGCTTGTCTATCATCCATGTTCATTATAAAAAAGGCTGTAAAAATATTTTAGGGTAGTTAAAGGAAAAATTAGGCAAGGTGATAGATGGATGTTTTATCTGAAATTTCAGTTAAGTTCTTTATTTAAAGACACTAAACACACACCAACAATCCTGGATGCTTTAATAAACACAAATACAACAACAAAAATAGTTGATCCAACATGGCACACATGGAGCCAGTCTATTGTGAATAGTCCATTCAGAGTATTATGGATCCCAACAATGCTGTCTGGTTTACCACCATCATGAAACTTATCCTATTCTAATACTGATTAATTACTCGTGTAAGATTCTTGTATTTATAAATTAATTATAATTCAATTAATCTATAAATATTTATTATAGAATAATTAATATTGCCGCCTGTCTATAAATATATAATAATAATTAATCTATGTTGTAATCCAGAGGGCACTGGCACAAACTTGGGACGAACTGTACTTTACGTGCCATCAATAAAAAAAAAAGTAAGTAAGTAAGTAATACGTAGTATATTTATAGGTAGAATAAGTAATTTAAAGTGTTCTTCAAATCATAATGCTACCTAACACAACATATTATTATGTCCGAGTCGGTTTCGCATCATTAGGTTTCGGTGACACAATTCATCTTTTAACAAGTCAGAATTTTTCTAACAGTTTTTCCCTTAGCCTAGTTTTTTCCCTTACCCCAACCGATTCGTATCCTATTCCTCAGGAGCCGTGAACCAACAACAACATGACATCATCCTTATATTAACAGAGGAGCACAAACGGGCGACGGACTTCAGTAGGAGTGATTCGGAGGGGGCGAGTGGAGTGGAGAGGTGGGTGAGTCACGTCGTTACCTGTAGAGGACGTCGAGCGAGGACTTGTCGAACACCTTCCAGATGGCGGCCTGCCGCAGGCGCGCCAGCTCGGCCAGCGCGTCGCCATGGTCGGCCGCGGTGGCGCCCTCCGCCGCACTGTACGTGTTCTGGATCAGGTTGCGGAGCGGCTTCACTATGTCCACGTCCGACGCCTTCTTCAGCGGCACCGACAGCAGCTCCGCCATTTCTGTGTTTGATATGACGGCAAGCAACAATACCTATACGCTCTTTGCAACTGATTATGATGATGACTTAAGATGATGACACATACTACAAGAAAACAAGACAGACAGACAAATGTAATTACGAAATGACAAGCAAAGCAAGACCAAGACTGCGTTCTAAAACCAGTTGAAATTATTCACGTTGACAGTTGCACACGTTCCATTGCTTGTAACAAATATGTTAACGCGGTAATGGAACATGGACATTTGTCAACATGAATTATTGAACGTTCTCCAAAGAGGAATGAACTAAGGTTATTTCCATAACGTATATTTACTCTTTTGTAAAACTAGGCATATATCTGGTTTCAAAACGTTCACTTTACACGAGAAGAATTGTCGGATAAAGCGAAATACGAATTGGAAAACCAACCAAAAAATGCTTATCTGGAATCGGATCGTCTGTGACGCGCTTTACCCAACTATGAGAAGCGTTCAGAAATCTACCGAGTTTCTAATGAGAAGGCGGGAAAAATTTAAATTGTTTTAATCGTTCCATTGACTGATGTCGTGTGTGATTTGTGACTTGAACCAGTGACTTTCTTAATTCATTTTTTTAATGGTTGCGACTTGAATATAAAATTCTAAAAACATGTTTTAAAATTATTCGTGATATCTGAATAGATTTTAAAATAAAAATGGTTATTAATATTACGACTAAACCAGTACTATCGAATGTGTAAGTAGCCTACCTATATATAGATATATGTTCATTTTAGGTACGTACAAAAATCTAAATTACCTACTTTAAAATTTAAATACCTACCTAGTCTTAAAACTGCCGTGCCGCACGATAGGTAAGTGTGGAAATAGGGATAGGCGAGCAGTTCAATACGAGGCGTGTCGGTATTACGACGGTTCAGTCCAGAATGGTTCCCGGCTCGTGTAGGAGTTCCGGAAAGTTTAGAACGTCCGCGTCGGGCATTGCAAGGGATAAGGGAGCGTTTGAGCGTGCGCGGGCGGGGGGCGGGGGTGGTAACTGTTGCTCCTCGCGACGCGACGGACGTGGCGGCGAGCACCGCCGCACCGCACGACACTGACACGATCGATACGCGCTCGGCTCGAGCTCGTGCGTTGCAATGTTTTGATTGTATCGCGGTCGCCGCGCACTACGCACCGCGCAGCGCTCTGCCGTGTCGTGGGCCGTCGCCACGCCGACGGTGCCTGCTGCGTGCCGGCGCACCGAGCACGGGGCCACTCGACGCGCACGGCGCGACGGGACCGACCAGCTCCGAGCGCCGCGTCGAGGCCTCAGTGAGGCGTCCGCCCGAGGTACCCCGGGTACAACAGGTACGCGATCGCCGGCCAAACCGATAATAATAACTTCGCGGCACGGGGGTTCGTCGTCGCGTCACACTCGCCTAGATCGTGTCAATCTTTAATGAGAAGAAAGCCATCAGTGGTCACACGACGGACGTCCCCGGACGCCGCCCCCGTGTGCCGTCCGCCCGGGCACCGGACACTCGGGACACGTCCGGGCCGAGGCCCGGTCACGGTGCGATGCCGAGTGGACCTCCGCGCAGCAGTGGGTACCTACTGCCAGGTACCGGTGTGTGGTGTGTGTCGGGCGGCTCGTGCGGCGCTCGCGTCGTAGTGGGCCCGCGGACGGCTCTCCCGGTTGGAGTCGTGGTTACTCATAATGACTTACAAAACATTAAGGAACGGTAACTTTATTTTACATATCTTGTTCCTGCAGCGGCCCGCGCCCGCGCCCTCGCAGCGCGCGTCCCGCGGCCGCCCCGCGCGCGCCCGACCCGATCGTGGTGGGGCCGCGCCGCGCGCCGCCGCCCCCGAGCGCCGCGCCATACGCGCGCCTGTGAGTGACCCGCGTCGCCTGTACACGGCCCCTACACTACACCCCGCACAGTCTACTTGATAGCTACAATATCTACGACTTTGTCGACTGAGGAGTGTAACGACGGTGATGATGACCGTGGTGTGCGCGGCCGCAGGTGGAAGGCGCCGCCGCCGGCGGACTCCGAGGCGGAGGACGTGATCGACCTGGGCGCGCCGCGCTTGCCGCCCGGCCGGCCCGCCGCGCGCGCCGCTCGCCCGCCCGGCTACACGCCCAACCCGCGCCTGTGAGTGACTCGCGGCGCCCGAGCGCGCCGAGCCGTCCCCGACACACCGGTGGGACGGTCACCTCGAGCTCGTCTCCCGGTCGCAGGTACCCCGGGCCGCGCCCGCGCGGCACGACCGTCCGGCGCGGCGAGGCACGCGCCCCGCGAACGCGCCGCGAGCGCGTGTTCCGGCGCGCCGTGCCTAACTCGCGGCTGTACCGGCCGGCAGCTACGCGCCCGCTCGCCGCCCGCCCGCCGGCCGACGCGCCGCGCGCCTCCTGGCCGCCGCCCGAGCCGCGCGCGCTCGACACCGCGTCGCGCGTCGCGCTTCGCCTGGCTGAGCGGCGCCGTGCCGCGCCGTCCGCGCCCGCAGCTAGCGCACCGCCCGAGCGCGCCCCCGAGCGGCGCGGCGGAGCGGGCGAGGGCGACTCGCGGCGGCCGGTCCCGACGCCACCGGGCGGCGCGGAGGCGGAGGCGGGGGCGGTGCGCGCGCGATCGCCGCGGACACGCTACCGGCCCGCGAGCGAGCACTTCCGCATGCGCTCGCTGGACACGGACTCTGACACGCTGTCGCCGCGGCCGGCCGCGCGCCGCATGGCCGCGCCCGCGCCCGCGCCGGAGGCCGAGGCCGAGCCCGGCGCGCACTCGGCGCCCAGCGAGTTCCTGTCCGAGGTGAGCGCGGGCGGCGCGGGCGGCGCGGGCGGCCCGCTGCACGCGCGCCGCCCGCGCGCTACAGCGTTATGTCGTGTGCTCACAGTTCCTGTCGGCCATCATGCGGCGGCAGTACGCGGAGGCGCTCAAGTACTGCCGGCTGATCCTGCAGTACGAGCCGCACAACGCGACGGCGCGCGGCTTCTGCCCGCTGCTGCGGCACAAGCTGGCCGCCGCCTCGGCCGCGCGCCTCGCGCGCCCCGGGGCCGAGGACGAGGCCGAGGACGACTCCCCCACGACGCCGGCGCTCGGTCAGTGAGAATGAGACATTAACATTTGTGAGGTCCTCAACCGTGTCACACTCACCACACGAACCCGCAAGTACCCCGTACGCCGTAAACCGGACGCAACACAAAGAGCGCCACGATCAATCGTCTATATTGTTATAACTTCTGAACACATTTATATTTCAGAGCACACGACACCGAAGATCAAATATTTGCTATGAGTAGACAAAAAAGGAAACCGAACTATTCTCGGTTTTTCTAAAAAAATACTAGGAAATACTTGATACTTTATTGCGGGTAACTATAATATTATACGAGTAGGTATATCGTACAATCATATTGTAGAACTGGACCATTACATCATTAGCAGTTCGTGTAACGCGCCGTCGCGCCGCGCCCGCCGCGTCGACCACATGTCGTGGGTGCACTGTAACAGTAAACAGTTCAGGTTCAGCGGCCGCACTCTCCGGTGTAGACCGCCCTCTAAAACTTTCCCTTATTAATAAACTAGCCGACCTCGGCCTCGCCGGGCCGACGCTGCACGCCACGGGATGCCGGTAACGAGGTGCGACGTGGTGATTTATTTATTTTATTTATTTTGGTTTATTCAGGAAACATACAGTCTTTTACAAACATTATACATAAGATATTAGGATACCTACTAATAGACCTAAAGTTCCATTTCTTTTCTAAGAATATTACATTATAAAGTATCACAAATAGCACTACTAAAAAACGTGAAAGTAAATATAAAAGAATATGAAAGTAAATATGAAAAAGTGTAGATTACTATATAAAAAAAATACATAAAACTATAATGTGTTGCTCCAGGCCAAACAGTGAAATACAAATAAATTAAACAGTTTTCAGTGCATAGGGAATTTTGAACCTTAAGGCAATTAGGCAATAAAATTTTACTTATTTTTAATTTGAATTGATTTAAAGAAGTGATATACGTCATATGTTTTGTTAAATGAATAAAAACATGACACGTAGTCTTGTGGTGGTGGTTGCAGGCGCGGAGGCGGGCGCGGGGGCGGGCGCGGAGGCGGGCGGCTCGAGCGAGGCCGCGGACCGCTCGCCGCTACGCTCGTCGGCCGCGCGCGCCGTGAGTCTCCAGTCTCGTATCTCTCTCTCGTGACGATCGTCCCGAGTCCTGGTCGCGCGCAGTCGCGCGTACAATGCGTCGGTCGATTGATTCGTTAGCGCGGCCAAATTGTTTGAATTAATGTGACGCGTTGTTCGCGCGGCCCGTGGACGACGGCTGAGTATCTCGCACTGCAGGCGCGCGCCGAGCTGATGCGGCACTCGGAGGACGAGTCGGGTTCGAGCTCGCGGTCGCGGTCGGCGCGCTCGAGCGCGTCGCGGTCGTCGCTGTCGCTGGACTCGAGCTCGGAGGAGGACGCGCACTCGTCGCCCAGCCTGTCGCCCGGCCGCACCGACCGCACCGACCGCACCGGCACCGACCCCGTCGACTGCACGCACAGTACGTGTCGTCGTGTCCCGTCCCGTCCCGTCCCGTCCCGCGAGCCCCCGAGTGACCCGTGTGACGTGTGCGTGTCGCAGGCGCGTCGGGCGCGTCGTGCGCGTCGTCGGGCGCGTCGGGCACGCAGTGGGCGGCCTGCAGCACCGACACCGGCTCTGGGTCCGGCTCCGCGGACGACAACGGGAACGCGCTGCCCGCTGCGGCCGGCCCCGGCCCCGACTCTCAGCTACAGCCCGGTAAGCGCCGGCCGCTCCCTGAACCGCCGCTCCGTTGTAACGTAAAGATCATTCTTACAATCGGGCTTCAGGAGGGATCATGGAACGGAAACGGCATTATTACAGGTCACGGATTATGTGATAGCAGCGTCCGATAGGAGTTAGAGCAGTGTTCTGGTACTCATGGACTTCTCGCGGGCGTTTGACTGTTTAAATACGAGCTTACTTCTAGTCAAGTTGACCTATTACGGGTTCTCAGATAGCGCCTGCGAATGGTTTAGGACATATAATATCAGACAATATATAACTGAAGACTTGCGCATACAGCTGACAGATCTGCTCGTACTATCTCCATTTTAATACTGCGGTGCTGTTTACGGCCCTAGGCTGCATGCAAACACTGAACAAGCTATTCAGCGAGTTCAGAATGCATGCGCCCGTTTTTGTTTTAAGATTCCGAAAAGGGAATATATTATCTACTCCTTTCTTGAATCGGAAAGGCATGCTGTACATGAAAGCGAGACGCGAGCTGCACCTAGCGTGTGCGACTCGGAAGGTAATTTGGAGTGGGATCCTTCATACCTATTTGAGAAGCTCACCTGGTGCAGACGCGCACGAGCGGAGCACTCGATCTTCCCTTCAGAATTTACTAGTCGTGCCGTACCACCGAACTACCGGATACAGAGGATGCTTCAAATACAACGCGTCCAAAATATGGAACGACTTACCGCCTCCTTTACGCAAAAAAATGAGCATACCGTGCTTTAAATTAAAATATAGAGCGAGGTTAATGGAGAGACAAAGACGGACATAAAATTTGAGGCATCCTTATAGAAACACTGTATAGAATAAGAATAGTTTATTTGTGCGGTAAGATTACAATGGAGCAGGAACTTAAGCATATGTTACATAATGTTATAAAGTGTATTTTACTTTACTTTACTGTGGCGTGACGGTGTCGCTCGTGTGCAGGTGACGTGGAGAACGACAACGCGGCCGCGGCCGGCGACCGCCTGCGACACCTCAAGGTACCCCACCCCCCCTCGCCCCCTCCGGCCGGGCCTCCTCTACGGCCGGCAGCTAACGTGCGCGCGTGTTGCAGACCGAGTCCGCGGCGTCCCTGCGGCGCCTGCGCGCGCAGTTCGCGTGCTCCACCAAGTGAGGCCGCGCGCCGCCCGCAGCCCTCCGCCCGCCCTGCATTATACACGTCCCTTGTTACGTCTACCCTCTAGTTTTATTTCCTCACTCCCCCCTCTCCCCCATTATAACTCCCATACTATCATCAGCCTCACCTCGTACCGCTCCCACCGCACCCTTCTCTTCATTACATCACTTATTTAGTATGTAATGTAATGTATAAGTAAGTACATACACATTAGCTGTTTGTTAACGAGTTTATAACAGATTTATATGGTAACTTTAGTGGACCCCACTGTCGGCCTGCGCCTGCGCCCGGGCTAGATACATATCTATTGTATTATATGTAATGTAATTAAGTAGGTATATGTGTGTATAGAAAGGTGCGGTCAATATCTAAGAGTCTGCGACGCAGTCAATGATGTTGGACGAAACTGCATTCGTGGTTCGTTCAAAATCTGAATGTCGAAATAACATTTACTTACATGGAAGTTTGTGGACATACCTCGACACTGGGGCATCGAACTCCGCCGCGACGTCCGCGTCGTCCAGACGTGACGTGAGTGATCCTCTGCGACGACTTTTTGTTTTGATGTTGAATGGTACCGGTCGACGGTACTACTGATCTAATATAAGCGGTGCATTTTGACTCTGAGAATCTATATCAGTCGGGTGCGGTTCAATAATATGGCCACGTCTTTCTTTTACATCTGAATTAGGTATCGTACTGTATTATACTGTATTTTGTATTAGCTGAGGGCAACCAGAAGACTGAATGAAATGTATGACAGACATCTATTTTAGTTACAGTAGATATTAATAAGTACTTCTTCGAGGCCAGAGTGAATAGGCATTTACTGGACCCGCATGCTCCATCGTCGACCTCATCGTCGCTTACCATCAGGCGAGATCGAGGTCAAATGCGGGTTTAGTAGTAAATAAATAAAATAAAAATTGGATGAAAGCTGTACACGGACCCGACCGCCCCCCGGTCCGCCCGGCGGCGCCCCAACTTATACGGGATGGTAATGTTTGACATCGCACGGACGACGAGACGGCCGACTACTCGCGGAGGGCGGCCCTTCCTCCCCGCTGCATCGCAAGTGACGGTTCTTTCTGCTCTCTGCATGACGACTGCTCGCCACACTGACACACTTCAGCCCTAAACGGTAGGCACCTACTCCAGCTCCCTGCTTAGCGTTTATAAAATAGTTAAGATCCATATTATTTTGTTGATTGTAGTTACTCTAATTTATGTACCTATTACTTATGGGCGCGTTACCGTACCTACTAATTACTTAAATGTCAGTCTCGGTAGGTAGACCCGTCTTGGAATTATCTGTTCCCTCTACACGGTACGATGACCGCTGTATTGTGTTGTGGGGTGTGGCCGGCGAAATATTATCCCCTAGAAATGTAATAGACGCACGCGAGTGGCGCCACAAAATGTGTACTCGGGCGGGCGGGGCTCGAAACGGAGGGCGAGCGGCGAGTCAGATCCGCGCGCTCAATTTTGAAATCGATCTGTGCATCATACGATCGTATGTAAGAGTTACGTAGACGGATATTAGCCTTTGTGACATCGTAGTAAGGTATTAACTATTATTGTTCAAAGATTAATTCTAATTTCATTGTGTGAGAAATGTGTTGCATTATTTTCAATTCGGACACAGTGGCGTGAGGCTCGGTGCCGGCTCGTACGGGAGCTTTGTTGGAAGTTACTCGTCTAGGGTGTAATGTGTCGCCGGGTGTCACTGTTACACGGTAACACGAAGCTTACGTGTGATGTAGGAGGAGCGGTCCTTTGTGACCGTAAGTAGGCGGTCAGTATACCATAGTGCAGCGGACGGGCGGGGCGGGCGAGCGAGGGCGGGCGGCGGCGGCGCGGCGACCCACGCATCACGCACCGGGAAGTTGTAGGTGTACGATATATTCACAACTTGTATATGAATGTAATGAGAAAATTAATTAATAATTAAATTATATATGTCAACATATTTGTGTTGTTTTACTTCCTCTCCTCCTCTCTCCAGAGACAGCCCAATATGTGTTCAGGTGTAATTTGGTACGATGACACCACTTGCACTCGGCCGGTGAATCGGCTGTTCTCAAACAAATATTTCGATATAAATTATTATTACTTAAAAACCACTGCACTAATTTAAATACTGTTTTACTCTGTTATAAAGCATTCCTACAGATTTTTTTTACATAAAACATGACGGTAGCCTGTCAGGAAGTTCAGCTGTAACTACAAATGTGCAGTAAGTAGGAATTTTTCGTATAAATCTTGATGTTGACTATTTCTTTTGAAATTGCTGCTCCGATTTAGATGCGGTTTAGAACAATTTTTTAGGAAAAAAATTATGTACAAAATGTGGCGTTTATCAGGATGCTGAGTAAAAGCCAATTTCTTAATGTACATAAATTTTTACTATTTTTTCGTTTTTTCCTTGATTATATTAAATTTATATTTTTATTGTTTTTCTAGGAAAGTATTAAAAGTTTTCAACTACTTAGTTGAATTACATAAATATGCCAATTAATTTACTAGTCAAGATATGCCAATTAATTTACTAGTCAAGATATGCCAATTAATTTAGTAGTCAAGATATGCCAATTAATTCGCTCTTTGACAACACTTTTGCACAATTTAGGATAAAAAAGGAAAATTCTGCTTGTTGCCAAATTGGAAATTGCTCAATACCTATACGACCGAAATGTATAAGATGCTATTAATATGGCAAATCAAGAATCTGTTTGAAACCAGAACAAAGGTTTAATTTCTTTTTCTATAAGTCGCGCATTCCTCTTTAATAAAGGCAGCACCATTAATGGTGCAGATGATGTATCGTCTGCACCTCACACCATTGACAACTCTATGGGGTCGTGATGGAAATAACCACATGGACCGACTTTCTTGGCAGATTTAATGGGATAGATTCCCATTGCCTTCCCCATTTCACGACGTTTTCCTTCACCGTTAGAGCAGTCGGTAAATGCACGTAAGTCTTTCGAAAAAACCTAAAATCTCATTGGTACATGACATATAATTCCATGGATTAAAACCCGGACCTCTCGCACGGGAGTCCGGCGTCCTAGCCACTATGCCACCGACGCTTTGTTTCGATTTGTACTTCTATTTTTTAGACGCTGTATTCCATTCTTAGCTGCCAGTGGCTCGTTCGTCGGCTCCCAGTCAGTCCGCGCGGCGCCTCACCAGTGGGCAGTGGGCAATAGGGAGACAGGTACTAATAGTGCATGGGAATTGGTGGTCTCCAAATAAGAGTCGCATCGAAAACTTCCTTAAATTTTATTATACTGAAAACAATCGCACAATAGTGTATCGCTCAAACACAACGTAACATGACTCTATTATACATTATTATTTGTCTGACGTGACTGGCGGCGCCGCCCCGCCCGCCCTCACCCGGCTCCCTCCCCGGATATGACGGTACCGGTGGTACCCACACCGACTGATCTCACTCGTTGCGCCCTACAATCGTGGCATCCGTGGGCAGCCTAACACGTTAGGCGCCCCGGGCAGCATACTGACGTCAGTGACTTAAAAATGACGTCCACCATCAGTCGCTTTCGGGTCGGTCCATTATTCGTCCGTTTTTACAAAGAACAGTGACTACCATCGGATGCGCATCCACGGTTTATCCTTCGCTATAGCTATCTATAGCTAGACACGCATCTAGCATTGCTCGCGAGCACTGGTGCTGTTACCGGTACCGTTGGACATTTGTTAGCACGAGCAGTCGTTGCGCACAGAGTCGCTTCATATTTCCACTTTAACGTCACCGTAGACTGATCAGTACACGTCACTCTAGCGTCGAATGTAGACGTCTTGCTGACGTCCTAAAAAGACGTCTTTAGGCTGTGACAAATTGACGTCACCTGATGAGGCTCCCGACGTCGCGGAATAACGCTCTTAGGTCGAGAATGACTGTGAATGGATGTCACAATGACGAAAAAATGCTACCCGGGGCGTGGCGGGGCGGCGGGGCGTACCGACACCTGATTTGGCACATTCTAACATAATATACATATACATACATGTCGCAGAGCGAGTGCTCGGCCGGGATCGAGTCGTAGCCACGGACGACGTCGGGGACGGGGTCCTAGAGATGTCGACGAGTCCTCAATGTGTCAAGATCGTCTGAGATATCCCGCGAACGACCCCGAGCGGGAGGCGAGGGCGTCTCCCGCTCGGGGTCGTTCGGTACATACGTAGAAGTTCATCGGGATCGGGTAATCAGGGAGACAGAGGTATTTTGAAACGGGAGGTTCGCGTGACACACTGTGTGACACGTTACGCACGGAGGTGCCTAAACTACGAGTACCTACGTCTACCGCAGCGGGTGCTGAGGACAAAACTTTTATAATGAAAGGGCCTACTACTGTACCGGAACGGTTAAAGCGGCGTCGCTAACGACGAAAGAGATAGCTCCAGATCGGCTCCGAACGAGGTCGTCGAAAGGAGGAGGATTTTCATAAATTCCGCCATTATCATAATTACAAGGTATCATAAGAACGCGGCGAGTGTCGGCGCGCGGCGCTACAGCAGCAGGTCGAGGCGGCTGCCGCGCCGCACGAGGCGCGCGCCCGCAGGCCCGCCGCCCGCGCCCTCGCCCGCGTGCACCGCCACCGTGACCGCGTGCCCGCCCAGGTTGGCCTCGAACCTGTCGCACACGCACACGCACCGGTCACGGCCACCGCCACCCGCCGGGGCGAGCCGGCGGGGGCGGGGACCGGCCACTTGACGAGTGACGGACGGAGAGAGCGGGAGAGAGGGCACCGACCGAGGGGCGATGAGCACTTGCGGCGGCGCGGCGCACGCGTTCTGCACGACGAGGAACAGCTTGGCGGCCAGCTCGAGCACGTGGCACGTGCGCAGCAGCACGTCGCCGCGCCGCGCCGCTCCCGCGCGCGCCAGGCAGCCGGCGCGCGCCGCGCCGCCCACGCCCCACGTCTCCTCGTCCGCCGAGCCGCCCTCGGCCCACTCGTCGGCGCCCTCCTCCTCGTCCTCGTCCTCGCCGCCCTGCACACGCGACACGCACGATGGCCGACCGGTCCGACCGTACGTGCGTACGTGGGAGTTCGGGCCCGGGTACGTACGGCGCGCACGTGCACGAGCAGCAGGTCGTCGGCGTGCGGCGACAGCGCGAGCGCGAGCACGTGCCGCGCGGGCAAGCGGCGCCGCGCGCGCAGCGTCCGCGCGTCCAGCAGCAGCAGCGCCCGCGTGGACAGCACGGCCAGCACGCGCGCCTGCCGCCCGTCGCGCTCCACGCGCCGGGCCACGTCCGCGAACACCACGTAGCGATCGCGCGCCAGCGCCCCGCCCGCGGCCGCGCCCGCGCCTTCGCCCGCGCGGCGCCAGGCGGCCGAGGCGCGCAGGCGCACGTAGTCGCCCACGAAGGGGTGCGCCACGCTGCGCGCGTACAGCGCCTTGCGGCCCAGGAACAGCGCGCTCGCCGTCACCTGCGCGCACCCCGACACACGTCACACGTCACGTCAGACTGCACGCCTCACGTCGGACGGTCACCGGCCGGTAGTGGGCCGGGCCGCCCCCGGTGACTCGTCGACCGACGGCGGGACGGGACGGGGTGACAGTGTAATGTGCTCAGTGTGGAGCGGCACGGGAGCGCCGTCTTACGACCCTCGAATTATACACGGACTGGTCGAGCTGGAGGCCGGTGCGAGAGCGAGCCAGAGGAATGCATTAGATGGAAAGCGCGGGAGCCCTTTCGACGCATGTGGCCAGATTCGCACTTGACCAGTCACGCAAAGGACCATATTTCAAATTCGCAAAGTGCCAGATACGCGAATAACCGTAATATTCCGTTTCGCAAATGACCATATGCATCTGACCATAATCTCAATTCGCAAATGACCATATACGCATCTGACCATAATCTCAATTCGCTGATCTATTCCCGCAGAAACCTGCTTTTATTTTTTGAATTCCACAATCATATAATGTACCTACTGAAATTTCATCTAAATTCAACCATAGCATGTAGGTAGGTAGGTGGAACAAACAAACGTATGTATAAATACGTTGTTTTTATCATTTGAGTAAAGCAGTTTGGAAAAAGGCAAAAAAAATGGAATGTACTGAAACAAGAGAAGAAAGAAGAATGGTCAGGTTAGCTGCCAACCTTCCCTTATTACCAACTCATCTAATAAAACAATATTGGCAAAATATATCCGATATTTCTCCGAATACCGAAAGTTCCATTAAGTTTCGTAAATATTTTGAAAGGCAGTGGCTGAAAGAGGACATTTTAAAAGTAATAAGCGTTGTTGAAAATAGGCACCGTACAAATAATCCTGTTGAAGGATGGAATCGAAGGATCATATTTAGTTTCAAGTATCATGGTCATTCGCGTCGCTGGTCAAATGCAAATATTGTACTATGCGTCGAAAGATCCTATCTGGTCATTTGCGTATATGAAAAATGGTATTTCGCGTATACGGCAATTTGCGTTTCTGGCCACATGCGTCGAAAGGGCGGGAGCGAGCTCGAAATTGCACCGCGAATCTGACACCGATAGAGAGGGTCAGAATGCTGGCGCATTGTAGCTGTGTGACGACACGAGGGGAGTGTGTGCGCGAGTGCGGTCGGTGCGGTACGGTCAGTGCGGTGCGGTCAGTGCGGTGCGGCGGAGGGAGGCACCTTCTCGCGCATGCGGTTGCGCGCGGTCTGGTCGAAGGCGCGGCGGTAGAGCAGGCAGCGCCAGCGGTGGTGCAGGCGGCGCAGCAGTGCGTCCGCGCGGGCCAACAGGCGCGGCCACGGGCACGCGGGCCACGCGCCCGTCGCGGGCGACGCGTGCCGCGCGGGCAGCCGCGCCCACAGGCCGCGCAGGTAGCGGCGCCGCGCGCTGGCGCTCCACGCGCGCCACACGGCGACCGCGGCCCAGGCGCGCGCCGCTCCGCCCAGCGCCGCCACGCGCCGCCGCGCCAGCAGCCGGCGGCGCCGCGCCCCGCGCTCCGCCGGCGACCGCTCCGCCTGCACGGGCACGTCCTTCAGATCATTTGTAAATGACATAAATTGTTATAGTTACATTTAATTATTATTTTTATTATTTTTTGTGTACATTATTAAATTAATTATTACTACATTTCATTTTTATTGCTCTTGCTTCTGTAATTGTTTGTGTATAAATAATTTTAAGTTGTAAATAAATATTTTGACATTCGATATTATAGTATATGTGTGCCATTTTGTTCGATGACTTTTTGACGTCTTGTAGGTAGTGACATGATCCTGTTGCTGTAGAAATTTTGGGACCTCTGATCAAAAAAACGCAACAAGTAGTTTTGGCAGTCCTCTCTTGATGTTAACCTGACACTGCCTAAAGAATTCTGAAGAGACCGAAACAGGTGGAAATCTGAAGGTGCAAGGTCAGGGCTATATGGCGGATGCATTAACACCTCCCAGCCAAACTCTCTTAATTTTTGCTGAGTGGCTAAAGATGTGTGTGGTCTAGCGTTATCGTGATAAAAGACCACACCCTTCCAATTGATCAATCCTGGCCGCTTTCTCTCAACTTCTTGCTTTAATCTCATCAGTTGTTGGCAGTAGAGATCCGAATCGATGGTTCTGCCCGGCGGTAAAAGCTCATAATGAACAATGCCCTTCCAATCCCACCATATACACAGCATCACCTTATTGCGAGTTCACCCGGGCTTTGCCACAGTCTGTAAAGCCTGACCGACCTTTGACCACGATCTTTTTCGCACGTTCTTGTCGTACGTGATCCACTTTTCATCACCAGTTATCAATCTCTTTAAAAACGGTTCGATTACATTACGTCTCAATAAAGAAAATCTTAAATGAGTACACGGTTCATTGGGCTCGTGTGCCACACTAATATCGAGTTTTTTTGTGTACCTAGCTATTTTAAAATGGGTCAAAACTGTTTTGTCAATTTCCAGTTCTTCAGCTACGTCGTAACTACTGACATGCCGATCTTGCTTCACTTTTTCAAAAATGGCGTCCATTTTATCCGTAACACGGCGACCAGACCGAGGTGCATCTTTGACATCAAAATTTCCGGATTGAAAACGCATAAACCAACTTTGTGCTACTCTTACTGACACTGCATTAGGTCCATAAAAGTCACAAATTTTTTTCGCGGCTTGCGTTCTATTTTTACTTTGTTGTAATAAAATTTCAAAATGTATCGAATTTCTTCATTAGATTCACTCATTTTGACAGAAAGAAAAACAAATGAAAAATAGCTGGAAACAAATTTTTACTAATTTGTTTTTTTTCTTCTTAATGTAACCTTTTTAATGTCATCAAAACCAGCCAGATACAAATAGTACAGCCAAATAAATTTTATTACAAGTTTATACACACAATATGCGAAGACTTTTTCCCCGACCTTATATTAGGTCCTTACATATGAAATTGGCGTTTTGTCGTACTGGCCACTTTGATCTGCAATATCTCCTCTTTGGTTAAGAATTCCAAATTCAAATTTATAAATCCATATAGCTGGTACATTTGAGTTTCTAAAACAGTCAATTATTTGTTTTTCCCTGACTAGTTTTTTCTTTGGCGTCGCTCATATCGCACAATGGAAAACAAGAAATATCGCTATATTTACGAGTACGAGTTCTACCGTGGCACCAGTGCTGCAGAAACAGCTCGAAGGATTAATGATGTGTATGGCGCTGCTATCGCAAAAGAAAACGCGGTACGTTTTTGGTTCCAACGTTTTCGTTCTAGAAATTTCAACCTTCAGAACGAGCCCCGTGGACGACCGGAGACCAAAGTGGATAATAAAGAATTAAAGGCTATTGTGGAAGCGGATCCATCGCAAACCACTCCAGAGTTAGCTACAGGCTTCGGTGTGAGTGATAAAACTGTTTTAAATCACTTGAAGCAAATCGGGAAAGTAAAAAAGCTTGAAAGGTGGGTACCTCATGAATTGAGTGAATCAAACCGGCAAACACGCGTCGACTGCTGCTTTACATTGCTCAACCGACACAATAATGAAGGGATTTTAAATCGGATCATTACCTATGATCAAAAGTGGATCCTGTACGACAATCGGAAGCGCTCGTCGCAATGGTTGAACCCTGGAGAATCAGCCAAATCCTGCCCCAAGCGAAAATAGTCTCAGAAAAAATTACTTGTGGGTGTTTGGTGGACTAGTGCCGGTGTCGTTCACTACAGTTTTCTAAAATCTGGCCAAACGATTACGGCAGATATCTATTGTCAGCAACTGCAAACCATGATGGAAGAACTAGCTGCTAAACAACCGAGGCTGGTCAATCGCTCTAGGCCACTGCTGCTTCAGGACAACGCTAGACCACACACTGCACAACAGACGGCCGCTAAACTAGAGGAGCTGCAATTGGAATGTCTGCGACATCCACCGTACTCCCCGGACCTTGCTCCAACAGATTACAATTTTTTCCGGAATTTGGATAACTTCTTACAAGGAAAAAAAATCAACTCCGATGTGGCAGTCCAAACCGCCTTCAGAGAGTTTATTGATTCTCGCCCCCATGGTTTTTTAGTAAAGGGATCAATGAACTACCTATGAGATGGCAAAAGTGCATAGATAACAGTGGTGCATACTTAATTAAATATATTTTCCAAAAAAAACTACTTTATATTCCTCCAATACAAAACGCCAATTTCATATGTAAGGACCTAATATAATATATTAAATGAAAGATAATACATTGAAGACCTTCGTCAGAGCTTTCATTCGACAGATCACGCAATGCGCTACACGTTTAGGACAAAATGCCCATTCTTCTTTTGTGTATCAGCTGTAAGTTTTACGAAAAACAAAATAAAATAAAAGTGAAAGTCAGTATGTGGCACCGACCCGATAGCGACGCCAGGCGCGCGCGATGGTGCGCTGCGCGCGCTCCCGAGCGGCGAGCGCCGTGCGCGCGCGGTGCCGGCGCCAGGCGCGCTGTGCGGCGCGCACCAGCGCCTCCACGCGCGCCGCGCGCAGCGCCTCCAGCTCCCACACCTGCGACACATACCGAGCTGCACGCGCCGCCCCTTCGGGCCGCGGGGCGGGGCGGGGAGGACGCTCACCGTGCGCGGGCTGCGGATGAACACCCTGGTGCGGCCGTACGCGAACTCTGCGCCGGGAACGGGCAGCGCACGCAGCAAAGCCCGCGCGCGCCGCACCGCGCTCGCGTCATCCTCGCCCGCCCCACCACCGCCCCCGCCCGCCAGCAGACCGTAGCGCGCGAGCAGGGTGCGCGCCGGCAGCGCCTCGCTCCAGCCCGCGCGCCGCACCAGCGCCATCTCCACGATTCTGTCACACATACACACACACACATACAGTCTGTAATGATCTCACTTCCTCGATATCTGGCGTTAGCTGTTTTGAATTGCACGTTGTGCACTGTTTACATTATCTTTTACTCTGACGGTGGGTTTGAAAAAAAGGCGTGCGATCGGTAGTTTACAATATCAATATTAAAGAGGAGAGGGCAGACATTGATTTGCAGTTTCGACCACAGTGATCTGGGCAGGTGAAAACCGTTCACTATGCTGTTTGGGTTCTGGATTATGTGTCGATTAGGGACCGCCGAAATGTTCCATCTTTCCGTCCGTTTCTCCTCGACAGTTTTACCCTCAGAAATAAGCCCTGGCGCATAGCGGCCGAAAGGGTAGCGCGACTTTAGTCGGAGGTCAAAAGTAGTGCACGATAGATCCTCGGTTATGGGAAGATGTCGGGAGTGACGCACTCTTTCATATTGCCTTCTCACAGCAGTCACTCTACCCACACGTGAGAACCGATTTTAGACGATAAGGTGCCTCGCTGTGTTTGTGTGCAATAAAGATTGTTTCTTGTTCATTTCGATCAGTGTCTTTCTATTTCTCCCGGACCACTCTCGAAGGTTACACACTCGTCACAAGTCGTTACAGCGGGGAGCGGGACACGAGCGAGCGAGACGCACCCCTGCGTGCGAAGCTGGTGGCGCAACAGCGCGGGGTCTGCGCGGCGCGGGCGCAGCGCGGCGTGCGCGCGCAGGCAGCGCACGAGGCGCGGCGCGGCCGGCAGGCGCCGCAGCAGCGCGGTCAGCAGCGCGCGCTGGCGGCAAGCCAACGAGTCGCGTGCGCGCCGCGGGGACGCGCCGCCCCCCGCGGGTTCGCCCGGGAACAGCGCGCGCAGCAGCGGCTCGCGCGCGCGCGCCAACGCGCGGTGCGCGCGCGCGCACGCCGCGTCGCGGTTGTGAGCCACCATTCCGCGCGCGTCGTACACCACGGGCCCGCCGAAGTGCACGATCCTACCGCACACATACACATTTTTATTTTTCACCAAGGCCGGTACCCGAACCTCGAGGAGGAGCGTGAGTACATCATAAAAAGAAAATTTTCCACATCTCAGTTTCCGTTTTTGATAAAAATTAAAAATAACTTTTGAACTATCAAAAAGTGGAGTGGAGTGGATGACACAATGTCACGAATATCAGACACAAACGACACAAAGAAAACGCCGCTGGCGGGACTCGAACCCACGATCTCGGTTTGACTAAATGTCAGGTTATATTGACCGGTGATGAGCTCGGGTGTCGTCCGATTCCTACTGCACTGGTGAGCACGTACTGGAAGTGGTGCGGCGGCAGCGGCAGAAGGCGCGGATGGTGGCGCGCCTGCAGACGCTCCACGAGCGCCGCGTCCGGCGCGCCGCGCGCGCTCGCCTCGCGCAGCACGCCCAGCACACTCTCGGGGCCCTGCGGGGTGGTGCGTGTACTGAGAGTACCCACCGAGTGTGGGGGGTAGGGGCGGAGCGCGCCGCCACTCACCGCGTCCAGCAGGTCGGCGGCGCCGGGCGCGCGCAGTCCGACGGGCGCGTAGGGCAGCGCTTCGCGCGCATACAGGTCCTGCTCGCGGCGCAGCGCCGCGGCCGCCGCGCCCTGCACGCGCTCGGCCGCGTAGTTGATGAGCAGCCGCTCCAGCCCGTTGTGCGTCAGCGCCTCCAGCCCGTACACGTCGAGGACACCGAGCGTGTGCCCCCCACCGCCCGCCCCGCCCTCCAGCCGCTCGTTGACGGCGGCCACGAGCCACGTGAACAGCCGCGCGTACACGGCGCACAGCACGCGGTCGCGCCGCGCCGCCGCCTGCCCCTCCCCCTCCGCGCCCTCGTCCGTGTCCTCCTCGCCGGCCTCCCACTCGCCCTGGCCTGAGTCAAGGCCGAGCGCGGCACCCAGCTCGCGCGCGCACACGCCCAGCAGCGCGCACGCCTCCTCCAGCTCTGCGCAGCGAGCGGTCTGTCGTTAGCGCCGCCGGCCACACACACACACACACCCCGAGATGACACGCACCTCGCCGCAGGTGTCGCGGCGCGCGCGCAGCCAGCCCGCCGCCTAGCGTGTGCGCGGGCTCGAACTGCACGTTCCCCAGCTTGAGCACGAAGGCGAGCACGCGCAGCACGCCGCCCCACTGCGCGCCCAGCCCCAGCCGCTCGGCCGCCGCCTGCACGGGGGCACGACACCAGAAGACGGCTCACTCTTCACCAGTCAAAATGACTACGACGTTCCCGTCACCGCACGAGGGTGCGTCATCCGTCATCCAACGCAACACTAGTGCGGTGACGCGAGCTTCGTGCGATCAGTAGTCGTTTTGCCTTTCTTTTCCGCATACGGACGCATACGGGTTACCTGTGTGAAGGCGAAGTGGTCGGCGTCGGCGCGGGCGGGCGGCGCGCTCGGCGCGGGCGGGGCGACCGCACACAGGGGCGGGGAGGCCGCGCACTGCGGCGGGGAGGCCGCGCCGCGCAACACGCGGTACTGCTCCCAGGACCGCTGCAGGCGCAGCTTCTCTGTGTCGTGTACACACACTACTAATGACGGCTAATGACTACTAGTCACTACACTTGTGTTGTGTCCAACGTACAGTACCGTCATGACCGCACGTGATGCTTTGAAAATGAATTACCTATTAATATACATCCATCAGTAGTACTATGCGACACGGCGATAAAGTGAGTAGTGTGGCGTGTAACGTTGTATGTGTAGTAGGATGTGTGTGTAGTAGTAGGATGTGTGTGTAGTAGTAGGGTGTGTGTGTAGTAGTAGGGTGTGTGTGTGTAGAGTGGTGTGGTGCGTGTGTGCGCGACTCACTGAGCAGCTGCGGCTCCGCGCCGGCCAGCAGCTGGTACAGCACGTGGAAGTTGCGCTCCCCCTCCGCCAGCCCCGCGCCGCACGCCCGCTCCTGACACACACACGCGCACGGTACACACACAGACATATACACCCCCCCCCCCGCGCGCGCATGCCCACATACCTTCTCCAGCAGAACTGCGTGTGCATGCACAGAACGAAATCGAGTTGAATCGTATTATTCTGGGCGCTGACCCGATTTTTTATAATCGAGAAAAAATTGTTTCTAGATATTGTAGTGTGAGACTCACAGTGCGTGAGGTGTCCGCCGGCCGGTGCGCCGCGGTGGTCCAGCTCCACCTCCAGCAGCTGGCCCTGCGACAACACGCACGACTGTACTGCACGCCGCGCCCCGCGCCCCGCCCCGCCCGCCCCGCACTCACGAATCTGCTGGCGTTGTGGTTGCGCGCCGTGGCGGCGTTACCGAACGCCTCGAGCAGCGTGCCGGCCGCCGTGAGCGCGCCACCGGCGCCAGCGCCCGCGCCCGCACCCTCCGCGCCGCCGCCCGCCAGCACCACGCACTGCAGGCACACGCGCGCCGCCTCCGTCTTGCCGGCGCCGCTCTCGCCTGCGCACACACACACACGGCGAGACGTGGTGACGTGTCGCAGGCGCGGGGCGCGGGTGCGCGACTTGACACGTACCCGTCATCACGATGCACTGGCTCTCGCCGCGGTCGCGCACCCAGCGGTACGCCGCCGCCGCGATGCCGTACCTGCGGACGTCACATACGATACGAGTAGTGCGGGGCGGTCGTGTGCGGGGGGGGCATACTGTACGATACTGACAGGTGCGGCGGCAGGCGGTGCGGCGGGCGCGCCAGGTGCGCGCGCGCCAGCTCGGGCGAGTACAGCGGCAGCGCGCGGCACGGGTTCAGCGACACCAGCGCGTTGCCCGCGTACGTCTGCAACACGCCACGCGTCACGCGCCATGCGTCATGCGTCACGGGCCGCACGTCTCGCCACGCGCCACACTCACGTAGATGAGGCCGCGCTCGTAGCGCGCGAGCAGGTTGTGCAGGAGCGTGTCCTCTGTGAGCGGCGCCAGCAGCACGGCGTCGCCCGCGCCCGGCGCCGCGCCCGCGCCCGCGTCCTCCTGCATGCCGGCCGTCACCGCCGCGCCGCGCCGCGCCGCGCCCGCGCCCCGCCCGGCGCGCCCCGGGGCCTCACTGCGCGCCGTCAACCATACTGAGCTAGTGGTACATCGTGTACGGATTCTCGAGTGTGTGCTACTGCGGAGAAGTGGGCGAGGACCCGAGCCGTGTTCTGTGGCACCGCCCACTGTACGAGGAGATGCCGCGAGTCGGGATGGACACGCATCACACGAGTGGAGGTGGGATCGGAGTATTACTACGACCTCGTCGCCTCATAGGCGAACTTTAAACGGCTACGAGAATTCGCATACGAGTGGCAAGAATACGGAGCAAGCTAGAGCAGATAGAAAACAGAAAAGAGCAGCCCGACACCGAAGTCGTGAATGTGTCGGAGGGCCCTTATGTGGAAGATTTCCAAATACGATACCCTTGAACGATAATTTATTTCCGTTCGACGATTCGGTTATAACCGAATAAGACCTCCTCGAACCGCACTAGAGGACCGCGGCCCTCGCTAAACGCATTGTACTGCGGCGACGCAACAACACGCGGCAAAAATGTTCGGTTGTCGGTTATCATAAAACTGGCGGTGAGCGGTCAGCGGCCCGGTCGGCTCTGACCGGACTCACTCAGTGACATGTCATATTCAACTTCTCTAGGTGCCGAGAGGAGCTCCTTAAATTTTTTGACTGGTGATGATTAGGGCATCGACTCGTAATGTGCCCTCGTGTTCCTCCAGAATGAATCCATCAGGCGTCAGGTCCTGCCGTGAGCCGCACAGAGTAGCGGCCGCGCACTGGGTGGTACGTCGGGTAGGGTGTCGTTACGAGCACTCTGACAAATATTGTTTTTGAAAATTGGGACAAGATTATGTTTTTCTGCACGCTTAACTACACTGATCGATGAACAAGTTGACACCTCTCTCCGCGAGACCGCGATTTTCAGGTTTCGCTTTGATGGTGGAGGAAACTACAACTTTAGGGGTATGTAAAAATATTGGACCTACTTTAACACACAAACTGCGAAGAAATATTTTTATACACCACTAAACAATTGTTTACATAACACCATTGTTTACGAAAATAAAGCAAAAATCATTTATTTTATGGTGACAAATTAAATTCAAAATATAAATAGGGCTGCGGCTATTTTCAGCATAAAATAAAGATCGGTGTGCACTATCCATTCGTTCTTTAGTAATTATTTCGATTCGAAAGGTCAGCGTTCACTATGTGCTAGATTATACGCGTCCGGTTCCAGCGCCGCCCGGAATAGGGGCTGGAACCGGCGTATGTAAAAAAAATTTAAAAGAAAGCCGAGAGGAGAGGGACATATATTTGCTACTGCGCCATCTATCATATATGTATTTTTGTAACATTTTGTTCTATTTCTTCAATATTCGGAAATCAGCGGAAAATAACTAAAAACGATTGTATGTGGTCCATTTCATAGGTAGGTTCCTTTACATACCTATGGTAACTTTATTTACAAGCAGTGGAACACGTGCAGCTGTCAACGTGAATAATTTCAATTGGTTTTGGTACGCACTCCTTGGAGCTTCGAATGATAGATAGGGTATAGATAATCTAAGGATAGATAAGTATGCGTTGACATTTGATTTATTCACGTTGACGAGTTTGTGGCCGTTCCATAGGTAGGTAGACATATGTCTGTGGGTAGGTAACTCTTTTGTTTAAGAGTGCATTCCAAAACATGTTGAAATTATTCACGTTGACAGCTGTACACGTTCCATTGCTCGTTTTGAATAAAGGTGTGATACATTTTCAGCTGTTAACACGGTAATGGAACTTAATTGGAAAGAGCACATCGATTCAATATGCAAAAGACTTAATCGTTTCGTCTTCGCCTTAAAAAAACTAAGACAAACTGTTTCCATAGAGACTGCATTAGTGGCTTATCATGGACATGTAGCGTCAGTGCTTAGCTATGGTCTTATCCTGTGGGGTGACTCTACTGAGTCTGAGAGAGTGTTTAGACTGCAAAAGAAGTGTATTAGGGCAGTCTGCGGAGCTAAATTTTTGGACAGTTGCAGACCACTGTTGATAAAACTAAATTTACTGCCCTTGCCGTGTATGTATATTAAGGACATATGCTTATTCGTTAAAGCCAATATGCTTCATTTTACAAAGCGGAGCGACTTGCACGTCAGGCAGACGAGGCCACAAATAATGAACAAGCTATGGCAGCCCCCGTGCCGGAAATACATATACACAAGAAATGTTTATAACATGTGCATAACAGTGTACAACAAATTACCTCATGATATAAGGGTGTTAGAGGGTAGACTCTTTAAAACTGTATTAATGAAATGGCTGCATGAAAATCCTTTCTATAGTGTGAAGGAGTATAATGAACATTCACATTAGCACTAAAATTGACATTATTTTAATTTATATTCTTTGTAGGTACCTGACATTTTGTACGTCTTTTAACGGGCTGAATACTTTGACTTTAATATATTTTTAAGATCTTTTACTTTCTATACAGTATTCTGACAAATAAAGTATTTTGATATTTTTTTTGATTTGATTTGATTTTTTCCATAACGTTCACCTTACCCGAGAATAATTGTTGGAGAAAGCGAAAATGGTTACAAAACGTTCCCTTACATTACAATTTTTAAGGGTTTTTGGCGGGAAAGTCGCTGGAGAAGGTTCTACGGTGTTTATTTTATTGCTCAAAAATTGTTTTCTGGTGATTTTGATAGCTCAAATCGGTGTAGTTTTGACTGGCAAACTTTAGACATACTGCGTCCGGAACGCCTTCTTCTTTAGTTCGGATGGTGCAGAACGTGGAAAATTCTCGCAGATAGGATTTAAATGTGTCACACCAGCATTTTAATGAAGAGTTGTTTACATCCGACATGGCTGTATGGGCTCAGTTCCCTTTGCCTTAAAAAAAAATAACAACAAGCACACGTTAATCCTCTCTGCCTAAATCTATATTACGAAGTGATATAACGTTTACCTAAATAATATTAACAACGATACTTCGAAATACTGGGTTAGGGTTTCGTTAAGGGGGTACCAACTTTTTTTTTAAATCGTAATTGGTACATTTTGCACAAAAAAACTGAATTTTGTCAAAATTTCAAAGGTTTTTTTGCGCCCCCCTAATGATACCCCGACCATATAGTGCTGTTATAGTGCAAGAATAAAATCTATGGGTCGGTTTTTGGGTATCGGGAGCAGGATTCTGTGTAGGTGTATGGAGGGGTGGATACGAGGGCGCGGAGCCGGCGCAGGCGCGGGCAGGGCGCGCGCCGTCGGCACAAGCGCGCCGCGGTTGGACAAGGTCATGGAGCAGCTGGAGAAGAATCCCTATTTTGACAAGTACGCGCAGCGCATCTCCGCGCTTCAGCGCACCGCTCCCGACGAGTTCCTGCGCCGCGTGGAGAGCGTGGCGCCCGCCGCCCCCGCCCCCGCCTCCGCCGTGCCCGACATCAGGTCCGCGCCCCTCGCACTCGCCATCACCACACACTGTCCACTGTCGAGGGCCGAGTGCCCGGTGCCACCTAATGTAGCGATGCTAATTTCAGGCAATATTCATCGGTGCTCAACCCGAAGGAGACTCTCAGTGACAATAGTAAAGTGGAGGATAAAAAACTAGATTCAATATTTAAAACTGATCTTGTTAAGGACAAAGATGCTTCAGAGATCCGAACTATCTGGGAGGAGTATCACAAGAATAAGGAGGTGATATCGGCGACGATTCCCTTGGATCTGTACAATATCATGCGAGGTGGAATATGCGAGCACCCTACCTTCCTTTTCCCGCTGCCCCGCGCCCAGGGCTATGAGTTCATTTTATGCCAGAGCTCAGGCCACACTGTGCACTTCACACCTCTTCTTGCATTCCAGGTTAGCTTACTGTTTATTTGGATTGAAGTTATTGGAAGTGAGTGTTGTTGTAACTGCGAGTACCTGACACAGGAGCAGTGTGTGTAAAAATTGACACCCCGTTATAATTGTGTCCCCAGGTGCACAAGGAGAATGCACCCGAGTGCCTCACCATGGTGCACTATACCGAGCTGCAGGACCGGGGCATCGTGCTCATGCGAGGAGAATATAACAAGGTGACGACATAACTAATGATGTTACATTGTAAACAGTGATTTCATGGTCCCAAAGTCGTTTCCTCATCCTCAACAGCAAGATATTCAGAAAAACTAACCAACAAATACATAAATTATTTATTAAGTATATTTATTTCAGAACGTGTTAAGCGCCCAGGAGGCTCAATGTCTAGCGAACCAGTTCCAAATGTACTACAGTGGCAAAGACTCTGCTAAGGCACTATTGCTGCAAAAATTCACCAAAAGTCCAGATTCCTTCAAGCATATGGACCTCATCTCACAAATGGAGAACATCAGTTTGATTTAAAGAATAAGATTTACTTGTAAATACTTAATACAATGATCATTGCTTAGCATTAGTGCGACTCTTTCAGTTGTTTAATTGTATGATGCAGTTATTGGTTCAGTTTGTGTGGATGGTAGGTGTACTCCGGAAAGCTGTGCGTGGGCGAGTGCGGAGACCCTGAGCCGGAGTCGCCGCTGTCAGCGACAGTACCGTCCAGCTTGTCAGTTGCACTTTGCCAATTATAACTAAGTCTGATGTACTCCATTGGGTTTTGTACTATTTCTCTTCGAGGAGCGAATGGCCTATGAGTTAAACCACGATTTCTTATACATTGTAAAACATTATCCACACATTCTCGGCGACAGCCCTCTATATAAAAATTATGTAATTTTTGTTTTGTCTCTTTCATTACATCATCTTTAATGAGAGCAGGAGCATTCTGCTCTAAGTATGTTGGAATTTCATTCATAAATTCTTCATACAAATGATATCCATAGTCTTCCCTATAACTTTGAGATGGAGTGGTAAGTGTCGATCCAGTTTCTCCTTTGTCTGATCTCAACAGGTCTGTTTCTGTTGTATCATTCTTTGTACTGAACAAAATAAAACTGCCAGGTGAGTTGTCACAATTGGTCAGATTATCACTACCACTATGATTTTGTAGTCCTATGTTGTTACATTTTTCGAATTCATTATGAATAATGCCTTCTGACTTATCACTATTAAGTGGTTGTGTCATAAGACTACTGGAAGTTACAGTACACAGAGGTTGTTCACTCAAACGTATTTTGCTAAAATTTTCAACAGATTCTTGCCTCATCTCGCATAATGGAGGCCTTGTTGCTGTTTCCGATTGAACAGCTTTGGGAAACATGGCTAGGGTCAGACGATTCGCAGTTATAGCGTTGTTACGCTTTACAACATTTAAATTTACCTTTTTTATTTCTGGACTTAATAAATCGTTTCCGTTTATGTTGCGACGAGACCTTTTTCTTAGCTCATCCAGACATTTCCTTGTTTTTCGTCTTTTACATTTTGTAGAACTTGCTAAGGTTTCCATGACTAAGCATTTACCCAGTCACCATTTGCCAAAACGTAAACTAAAACGTAATTAAAAAATGTTATGACTCTTTCAACAAGAAAAGAAATGCGAAAGTGGATTCAACCACAGAAAAAGGACTCTCTATTTTCTGTGACCTAAGTAATCAACCAATTCAAATGCCCCGCGCGACAACACAGTGTTGCCAACAAGAGTTTAGTAATAATAATAAATCCTTATTACAGGCATAAAAACCCCATATAACAAAAGATTAATAATTTATACCAACGTAGGTAGTCTAGTGAGCGGGATGTTTCGTTTAGCGATAATCGCTAAAGGCGGTTATCCTGGAATCGGTGCCAATCATATTAATGCACCGCTCGCGACTTAGCGACTGCGAAGTGGTGGCGATGCGACAACGTCCTATCCTACACACTGAGCGACCGCGTCGCGGCACTCTCAAACGTGTTGTAGAAAATTACGGACGGACGCGTCCGTCCTTCTGCTGTCGTTGGCTTGCCACGTCGCCGCCTTCTAGGTGTGCATGGCTACATATAAACATTATGAGCAGCGTCTGCCGCGCGACTGACGCACCCGTTCCGCAAACGCTTTGGTCGCTTGGTGTGAGCAATGCATAACAAAGCAAAGAGCACTCATTTCCCAAAACTTGGACATGAAGGTACACTGTCAAAGAGTAAAAATTAAATAATGGCAACTTTCCATACCTACCAATAAGCTCCTTGCATTGATGTCAAATCATAATGACATTTCTACAGAGTGGAAGGGTAAACACCGTTATCCTTGAAACTGGAAATTCAATATCATTTAAAAAATCTAAAATCGATAGAAAATTTTTCCATTAAAAAAATAAAAAAAATAGTCCCACCAGGGTCACGAGGTCAACGGAAGCCCGCGCGCCGCGGGCGCCCCTGCCATCCCCGCCCGTCATTTCACTCCTCGCTCGCGCTGAGTACACGAGCGGGTTCACGTGCAAGTTAATTTAAACCAAAAAAAATCATTTTTTTTAATGGTATTATTTTCATTTATAGAATCTGATTTCAGATTCTATAAATGATATTTAATATCCAGTTTCAAGGATAATGGTGTTTACCCTTCCAACCTGTATACTAATTCAGTAACTGTTGCCATTGTTATATAATTTCTACTATTTTTTGACCATAGATTTACCAATATAATGTATACAATATTTGATTTCTGTGTTTTTGACCGACTATAAATGCCTTCGAGAGTAATTAAATCATTGACCGATTAACCGATAGTTGGAATATTTTATGCAGATTCCTCATAATAGGGCAATAGTTAAAGTGGGTTTGGGACATACCTACCCTTATAGATTTATTTTTTCCATAGTGGTAACACTGTTTCCAAAAAGGGCTTGAATCAACAGCAGTAAAAATAAATATTAAAAAAACGGACGGCACCACTGCCGGAGAGGGATCTCATTCGAGGAGGACATTGGTCGTTTTCTCCTCAGTCGAGAAGGACATTGGTCGTTTTGGCCAGGATCTTCAACGGCATCTTGAGGACAGGGCACTTTCCGTCGGAGTGGAAAGTGGGTAAGGTGATCGTCCTACCCAAACCTGGGAAGGACAGGCGACTCCCTGGTAGCTACATACTAGCATTTAGCGAAAGTATTTGAGCGCATTTTCCTACGCCGACTGCTCCCTCACATTTCCATCCGTGAGGAGCAGTTCGGATTTCGTAGCGGCCATTCCACCACCTTACAACTGGTACGTGTGCTTCATCGTTTTGCGGAGGAGCGTAACCGAGAGCGATACACGGTCGCGGTCTTCCTCGATATAGAGAAAGCCTTCGACCGTGTGTGGCACGAGGGCCTCCTCTTCAAACTGATGGAGTCCACCGCCCAGCCTGGCTTGATCAAGGTGATAGCGTCCTTCCTCGAAGGCCGAAGCTTTTATGTTTCGGTTGAAGGGGAGGACTCGTCGCCGAGACCAATCAAGGCGGGAGTACCCCAGGGTAGTTGCCTCTCTCCCAGCTTGTACGCCGCATACACCAACGACATCCCCACCCTGGAGGGTCACCTACAGTAGTGGGAAGAAGACATCGAACTCGCGCTCTTCGCGGATGATAGCGCATTTTTCGCGTCGTCGCGTCGCTCCACCCTGGCAGCTGCCAAAATGTAGCGCCTGCTGAACCTGTTGCCTGAGTGGCTTGACAAATGGAAAATGGCCGTAAACGTGGGGAAAACGGCCGCTCTCCTTACGGGCCGCCAGTTCAAATTACCACCTAACCTCACTCTTCGTGGACAGGACGTAGAGTGGCAGTGGTCGGTGCGGTACCTGGGGTGCAACATAGACCGATCGTTGAGCTTAAAACCCATGGTTGACCACTTGGTCAATCACGCAAAAGCCGCGCGGGCCCTCCTACGACCGGTCTTGTCGTCACGGCTACCCCTACGTACCAAACAGAGGCTATACAAGACCTACGTCCGGTCCCGACTTACTTACGCCGCCCCTGCGTGGTACCCATTCGTCAGGCCTACTCAAAGGAAAAGGCTACAGGTTCAGCAGAATATTGCTCTGCGTATCTGCACAGGCGCGGGCCGTTACGTCAGAAATGACGTAATCGCTCGCGATGTGCAAATAGAATCCATCCATCAGTCAGTTCGTGGTGAGGTTAGCGCGGTCGATGTACGACCGCGCTGATAACGGTCACCACGAACACTTGAGGAATATTGCCCCGCTGCACGCGCGCCCGCCCGACCCGGACGCACGGTACCCGCTCCCGCGTGAGCCGTTGTTGTCTCCGACGCCTGAGGGCGCCAGGGCGGAGCGACGTGACAACGCGCGGTGAATGCGACGTGCAAGCGCTATACCCCCCCCCCCCCCCCCCCCCCATTAACTTATGAACTATACTTTTAAGTATAGTTCATCACTTCATTGAGTCCGCTGTCGTACCAGCGGCACCCAGCACCGGAGCGCGGTAACGCTCCGAGACCCGCCCGGGTAAAGAGGTCCCACCTCAAGGCCCGTACGCTCTCTCCCCCGCGGATTGAGAGAATGACCCTCGTTCGTTCCTCTCCGGCAGTGGTGCCAATATCTTGTTGACACTAGCGCCCTCTGATTGTTTGTACCTGTTTTTTTTTGGTAAATGCTATATATCGCAGCCACATAGCATAATGGCGCACTTCAGGAAGTGCGTAGTCATTTCACGAGTTAATAAAGTTAGACAGATACTGTAATAGTCGAGTTTTACACTATCTGTCTAAGATTTTAGTCACTTCGTGAAATGCAAATTTCTAATTACCACATAGACACATTACCACATACATTTACCATTACGCTACGGCAGAAAAAACGCACCCGCATTTAATCTGCAGTTTGCTACTGATTCGTTGCAGTGCGACGCCGCAAATTTTTTTGAGTTGTATGAAACCGCGCGCACTATATTAAAAAATCTGTGCGGTTGCTTCAGTCAGTCGCGCTCCAGCCGCGGTAATAACGATTTTATGCTCATTCTAAGTATAATAACCACTCTTGAATAATCAATCGATATAATCTTAAGGGAAAAAACCCGATGCCCGATTCTGATCGTACCTACACTTTTAGGCGGGGAGCCTGTACGTATTTTGAGAAAATAATGTCGGTTACAGTTGGCCCATTACAATGATCCGATCCGTGTCATTCGATGCCTCAAGAACCGCTCTGCAATCTTAGCCATATTATTTGCATATTTCGCTACTTCCCTCTCTTCCTTCTAAGCGGCGCCATGACGCCATGACTGTACTGAGCCGTTCACGATGGCAGCGGGACCCGGGCGGCGCGGCGAGCGGTGTCGGCGGGCTCTTTGAATAGTGTTGTTCGAAAGTAGATCGTAATATCGATTCTCTCGAGAGACCTGCTATTATGGAATAGTAACCGCATCAATCATAAAAACAAAAGGGTTACTTAGTAACGAATTATGAGAGAAAATAATAAAAAAAACAATTAAACAAAGAAGGTAATTTTTAAATCTTATCTCGATATAATTTATTCTTTTTTTTAAAGATTTTTATTATCATTTACGTAAGTAGATAGATATAAGTATATCGAGGATTAAGTTATTTTTGACAAAAACATCTTTATTTTTTTTACTTATTTACCCTGCTTGATTTGATGACATATGGTTTCTATGTGAGCTTCTTTCATGTTGTCGTAGATTTGTTGTGATTATCAATAATAATTATAATAAAATAAAATCAACTAACAAACTAACAATACAATAAAACAAACAACAATATAATATAAACTATAAGAATCGGCGATCAATCAATCAGTAGTCAGTGAGTGAGTGGTATTGTAGGGAAAAGGTAAAGCTGCATCGATCAGATAGGTTTTGTCTAGGTATCGACTATCGACATTGCCATGCACGCGTCACGTCCCTACTTCACTGTAATCAGCTCTTTTTTTTTTACGTACTGATAATTGCTGTTGGTCCTAATGACCTTTACAGCTTCACCGGGGTTTTTGGGGCGAGCGCTAAGTGCGCTCCAGCCTGGAGGAGGACTTAAAAACTACTATAAGAAGCGACTGCCTAAGGGCACCTAGGTGGGTACGGACCTCGGCTTAGGACGTCGCTGGGGAGGGAAAGGTCGGGTAGAAGCGGCCTGGAATGCACCGATAGCGCGTGTAAGCGCCAGAAGCGGGTCGCCGCCCGCGCCGGCGCGGGCGGTATGTTGCTGTGTGTGAACTACTATCGGGTGGGGGAGTGGCTTCCGCGATGGAGATCGTGATGGCGTCGTCGGGGTCGTCTAGGACGTGTCTAGGCCGAGATGTCGGTAAACCGTTAGTGGAATAAGCGGCGGCGCTTACTACTAGAGAGTTTGGGTGGTGGGGAGATTGCTCGAAGAAGCGTCGAGACGCTAAATTCATGTATTGAGCGATCGTGGGGAGTTCCAAATCGTGATGGAGGTCTACGTTACGTAGGTACCATGGAGCACCGGTTGCTCTACGCATGAACCTATTTTGGATGAACCTGAAGGCGGCGAATGTGGCAAGAGCGCGCGAATGTCACGCTTGCGTACGTGAGGATTGGACGGATGCAAGTTTTGTGAATTGTCAACATATTTCTAAGTGACATTTTACTCCCCTTGCCTAGTATCGGGTGTAACCGGCCGAGAATGAATGCTGCGCGGTCGCGGACGCGTTTTACGTGTGGCTCGAAGGTCATACCTCTATCAAGGGTGACTCCTAGATATTTGACCTTTTTCTCCCAAGGGATAGGTCTGCCGAAAAGTGAGAGTTGCCCTATGTTATTCCGAACATGGGTGGTCGTATCAGGGGCACGACCCCTAGCGAAGAGAATGGCGGCGCTTTTGTCAGGGTTCACCTCGATTCTCCACTTCTGAAACCATTCGCCTAGGGCGGTGGCGGTGGATTGGAGAATCCGGGAGATACGAGCCCTGTTCCTATCAGAGGTGTAGAGAGCGGTGTCGTCCGCAAATAGCGCGAGTTCTACCTTTGGATGGCGAGGGATGTCGCTGGTATACAGCGAGAAGAGGAGTGGCGAGAGGACGGAGCCCTGGGGGACTCCGGCTCTGATTTGGCGAGGGGAGGAGAGCGATCCCTCGACGCGGTAGCGAAAGGTTCGATTCCTGAGGAAGTCCCGTAGTATGAGTACGAGACGATCCGGCACCCCGATTTGGTATAACTTGTATATCAAACCGTTGTGCCAGACTTTATCGAACGCCTTCGCCACGTCGAAGAATAGCGCCCCTGTGGGGATCGGCTTACGCGAATAATTGAGTCCCTCCAGTATGTGTTCCGTGATGCGGTGCACCTGCTGGACGCACGAGTGTCCGTGTGGACCCTATCATTACGGATGATCTTATAATTTGCAATCTTAGGATTGCCCATACTAGGTTTCAAGAAGGTCTCTTGCACTAACATTATGTTGGTCTGGTGGGTCTTTAAGTAGTCATGAACCTGGTCTCGTTGTCTCTTTAGTCCGTCAGCGTTAAAGTACGTGAGGGAGAGCGCGCGGGGTTTTATGCGATTTGTTGTAAAATCCATTTACGTTTTTACGGGGAAGGGGCACTGAAGGCCTTGATGGCCTTAATTAATGTTGTATGTTCGGTTAACGCGAGCAGTTTTTGAACGGTATTTATGGCGCTGTTGACTTTCTGAGCCAGGAGACTCAGTTCGTCAATGTCGATCGCGTCTATGATATCTAATATCATAGCAATATTCGACGCGGCGTTGTTTGACGATGCCGTGGGGGCCGGAGCCGGGGCCTTTTTCGGCGGAAACGGTTTAGACGCGGGCGGCTTTGGTGTAGGAGCCGCGGATGATCCCCAGGCCGGGAGCGGAGGGGGGGAAGGCTGAGAGTGAGTCAGCGGACGGGACCAGGCGTTGTGACGCGCCGGCGCGAGCCTGGTCTGCGAAACGGGGGTCGGAGGACTCATAGTGAGTTTTGGTCCGGGTGTGTTACGCGACACGGGAGCTGAGGTGCGAGCATGGCTCTGGCGCAGCGCCCGACCGTTCCTGCGCGGGGCCTTGGGGTAACCGCGATATTTCGCGGTGTGACCCACCTCCCCACACAGGACGCAGCTGGGGAGTGCGGCAGAAGCATACTGCTCCTTTGACAGCTTCCTAGAGCAGTCGGGAGTGCCGTGGTCGCCTACGCACTTGACGCAGCGAGACTTGGCGTAGCAGTTTTTTTGGGAGTGGCCATGGATTTGGCAATTGTGACATTGGCCTGGGGTGCCCTTTTTACGGGGAGCTTCGACCCTAAGGCCAGAAAGGTGGCAGAGATTTTCCAGTTGGAAAATCTTCTTACCTTCGGGAGTGCGATCTAAAATGTCCAATACTAGGTCGAAGGGAGCCCTGTTAAGCGTGCTGTACATTCGATGTACAGCCTGCACCGGAAAACCCTGGGCTTTGAGGTCTTCCGAGATCAACTCTCCTCATTGCCACCACTCATGGATGTAACCATTATTGCTTTGATATTTTTTTTTCTATTCGGTACTAGGTAAATGCAGATGCACTATTATTTCGTAGTTCATTGTGACGAGTTTCTAGAATGAGATTTGCATATATGCATGAGAATAGCAAAACGTGCTGTTTTTCCCCCAGTGTGCGCAGTCGATTTCTGTGGCTGTTTTCTGGTACGGTTGGAAAAACGCACCGCAATGCGCGGTAACTACGCCGTCATCTATCGACTCGTATGCAAATTAAGCTAGTTATAGATGGCGCTAGTAAAGCCACAGATACACGTTCGGTATATAAACTTTACAATCTAAGTATATAAAATAGAATTGGGGCCCCCTGCGTGGTGTATTATTAATATAGTAGGTGTAGGTACTCTGCTCAAGTCTGCTCTAATCTGTGGTACGTAGGTAGGTTCTATTCTGAGACTTGAGCAGTGTCGCCAGATCGTCCTTTTTAGGACGGTTTTCCGTCGTTTTTGTAGCGCGTCCGTCTGTTCCTCATGCTTTTACAAAAAAACGTCCTTTTTTACCCTTTACCCAGAAGGTTGGTAAAACTTTTCATTGGAAAAGTATCCAAGAAAATTTCTTGAATTATGGATGCATACAAAGTCAATAGATTTTGTGAAAAAACGCACGGATTTATAGCTACCGCAGTGCAGTGCTTTACAATCGTAAGACGTAGGCGATATAGACGATTTCGATCGCCCCCAACATAGCCTTCTAATCTAACCTATCATCTGCGTCAAGTTAACGCAAATTTCGTGCTCGCTTCGCTCGCTCCCATCCTAGCCTTCTAACCTAACTTATCATTTGCGTCGAAACCACGCGAATTTTCAAGCTCGCTTCGCTGGCTCTCGACCCTTCTTACCTAATCGATCATCCGTCGCAGATGCGTCTAATCCAAATTACAAAGTCATTTTGCAAGGATATGATGGCATAGTCTTCTTACCTAACTTTGCATAATTTTATTGGTAAAGAAAAGAAAACTTAGCCCGGTCGCAGCCGGTTAAAAAGGCTTTGCGGCTTCATTTCGCCTATGCTCATTTCTGTACTAGCTCCGCCTCTGCTCACAATTTGTGGGTATTAAACATGCTCAAAAGTAAAAATGCTTGAAGAAAAAATATTAATATTATATTTTTCTCTTAAAATAAGATCTTTCTGTGAATTATGCACAGAAATCCAATTAAATTATGTAAAAATACGCATTTAAAAAAACCCTTGCTTTATGGTCAAAACCGTCCCTTTTTAGATAATCAGTCGTCCAGAATCGGGAAGAAGGTGCTTGCAACACTGGACCATACTCTAATCTGTGCACTGGACTTGAGTGACAGACAAAGGACGTTGAATATTGTATATCAATTTTACTGATTGAAAGATTTTTATTGACGTACTACATGGATAATTTTTCAAGAGTGGAGAAAATAGGAGAAGGCACATATGGCGTAGTGTATAAAGCAAAAGATAGAATCACCGGAAAGCAAATTGCTCTGAAGAAAATCAAACTTGAAAAGTAAGTTTTGGCGCCAAAGTGGATGTTTCACTTTTATTTATTTACCTTCTCTCTGCTCCTGGCTTGATAGTCCTTCATTCTGAACAAATAAAGCTGTAAGCCACCTGATAGTGGGCCGGAGGTAAGGTAAGGTAAGGCACCGGTTTCGAAACGGCAGTAATAAATAAATAAATAGGTAATATATTTATTTAACCCTTACTGCACAAAAATAGTACATAGGTGAACTTATTGCCATGCGGCATTTTCTCTCAGCGAACCTTTGGGTCATTCAGACATAATTGGCAGGTGTGTAAGAAAAAAATACGCAACATGTAATATTAGAAATCAAATATCAAGTCATTCTAAACAGCAGCCGATGAAATGAATTGGCAGCAAATATTATGCGATAGTAGCATTACCAGAACCGAATTTGTAGTTTGATTCGACACATAACTAAACTAGGACTGATTGGTCAATATCGAGAGTCATTTTAAATTGACCGACTGAGGAACTACATTACATTATAAGTTTGATGCGTTTGTATATCTGCGGTCGATTACCGATTTTATAAATTTAACTGAATTTTGTCAAGAGTAAGGTTTTACCTAGGTCTGATAAAAATTGGATCAGGGGTTCCCAAAATTTTGGAGTAT
The DNA here is from genome assembly GCA_947369225.1 of Hofmannophila pseudospretella. Lineage (NCBI taxonomy): Eukaryota > Metazoa > Arthropoda > Insecta > Lepidoptera > Oecophoridae > Hofmannophila > Hofmannophila pseudospretella. Next base: position 55,158 of record OX376321.1, on the reverse strand, counting down.
GTTTGATGTCAGACGGGTTCTCTGATACGGTTACGGTTAGGTGGCTTGGGTTTGAGCTGAAACGTTAAATGTCGTTCCCTTCCTTATGTGTCAGCGAGCCGGAGGGCGTGCCGTCGACGGCGCTGCGCGAGGTGTCGTTGCTGCGCGCGCTGCATCACCCGGCCGTGGTGCGCCTGCTCGACGTGCTGCTGGCCGACACCAAACTGTTCCTCGTGTTTGAGTTCCTGCACATGGACCTCAAGCGGCTGCTGGACCTCACGCGCGGCCCGCTGGACCCCGGCCTGGCACGCAGCTATCTGCGCCAGCTGCTGGAGGGGCTGGCCTACTGCCACGCGGCGCGTGTGCTGCACCGCGACCTCAAGCCGCAGAACCTGCTCGTGGATGCGGAGGGCCGCATCAAGCTGGCCGACTTCGGCCTGGCGCGCGCCTTCGGCATTCCGGTGCGCGCCTACACGCACGAGGTGGTCACGCTGTGGTACCGCGCGCCCGAGGTGCTGCTCGGCGCGCGCCTCTACTCCATGGCCGTGGACGTGTGGAGCCTGGCCTGCATCTACGCCGAGATGGCGGGCGGGCGCACGCTGTTCCCGGGCGACAGCGAGATCGACCAGTTGTTCCGCGTGTTCCGCGCGCTGGGCACGCCGGGCGCGCCGGGCGGCGCCGCGTGGGCCGGCGCGCGCGCATTGCCCGACTACCGCGCTGCCTTCCCGCGCTGGCCGGCGCGACCCGCGCGCGCGCTGCTGCCCGCGGCGGTGCGCGCCGCGCCGCACGCCGCCGACCTGTTCGAGGCCATGCTGCGCTACGAGCCTGCGGAGCGCGTGTCGGCACGCGCGGCGCTCGGGCATCCGTACGTGGCGGGCGCGCCGCGCGTGCTCCCCGCGCTGCCACAGCTAGCGCACCTGCGCCGCCCGCCCGCGCCCGCCGACGAGAATGACTCCTGACACCCTAAGCTGTACTCGCACTTGATAAAAATGATTTTGTATTTTTACCCGGACTTTTAATCTTATTGTACCTCTCTTTATGTAGTATGTTTTGTTTTTGTCCCGGGTGTGCAATAAAGTATAATCGTATTTGTATCTAACGGCACGGGGCTGCGCAGCCCGGCCCGCAGCCCGAGTCTCGAACGACCCTGTAGCTCGAGCTTATCACACAATACATTATACACAAACATTTTACCCATACGATACATAGTATCCTTATCCTGTGAATTTCACATGCCTTCTGAAAACAATTTTCTCAGACATGCAGGTTTCGTCACAACGTTTTCCATCACCGTTCACCAGTCGGTAAATGCACAGTCTTCGAAAAACTCGTCGGTACATTGCGACGACGACGTCCCGGCCGCTAAAGATGGGTAACTCCGGATGGAAACGGGTGTCCGCCGTGGAACTGAGCGATCCGGCTCCGAGCGCGATTCGGTACTGGATCATTTCGGAGCTGTACCAATGCTCGTGTGTTGGAAAGGGGCGAGTTCAGGGCGGGTGAACATCTGTTGATCGTGTCCAGCCGGGCCCGCTTTGTTTATTTGTTATCAATACGTAAGCAGTTCAGATGCTGGATCTGACACCACATTTGTTGCACATTAGGTAACAGCTCCGATCGGCAATTTTGCACCGACGGATCTATAAGCCGTGTGCATCATGCGGTACGCTCCATCCTAGCCGGACCCATACAGGTCCAAAGGACACGGAACCGCGGACCTGGATATGAGTCCGGATCTAGTACCGTGATAACTCTAGATGCCGTGCCATGGCAGTCTTAAAATCCCTCTCCACAAATATTATTTTTTGTTGCCATCTTTAAATATATTTTTTCTCTTGAAATGTCTCAGGAAACTTTTATGGTTTCGGCAGGCTGATCTTCAAATTCTTCAAGTTTCATACTGTGAAATTGAAGTTCGCTTCCTGTTCCTCGAGGTTTCAGACGTCGGAAACGCACTATGAACCTGAAAATTTGAGCTCAAATTCGAACCATCTAGCTATTACCGTTCCAGAGATCCCATCTGACATAAAATGTACTCCAAGAACTGGGAAACCACTGGTCCAATTTTTATCAGACCTACTCTCGACATAATTCTCTATTATATAAAATTAAACCGGGTTCAAATCGGACCATCAGTTGTTAAGTTACGATGCCACAGACCGACAGACAAAGGTGTCGAGGTTAATAAGTAGCCCTGTTTGATTGTCTACAGAGAGCTGGAGTTGCCCTCCTTCCCCCGATAAGGAAGGAGGGCGAGGAATGTCTGACGGCAAACGGCGGTTTTGTTGCAAATTAGTCAAAAACGGTAGCAATGTTCTTAATTTAATATTTTTTTTAGTACAAATAGGCTTTCACTCGACATACTTATAGACTAGATAATAATATGTATACAGAGAAGGAGAGGGGCGGCACACTGAACGCTCGGGGCTCAGGGCTTCCACAGCTTGAGTAAGCCGTCCTCGCTGTAGGTGGCGAGCAGGCTGTGGTGGGGGTGGTGCGCCAGGCCGATGACGGGCCGGTCGTGCGCCGGCAGCGTGCGCTCCAGCTTGCCCGAGGCGGCACAGAACGCGTACAGCACGCGGTCCTCGCCCGCCGCGAACACCAGCCGGCCGCGCGCCGACAGCGCCGCGCAGGACAGCGCGCCGCCCTCCGCCTCGCGCCGCCCCGAGCTGAACGAGCGCACGATGTGCCCCGCCATGTTCATGATGTTCACCGTGCTCGTGCGGTTCACCACCACGAAGTGCTCCGGGTTGTTGGGCGTCAGCAGCAGCGAATTGACGGGCGGGTCGCCGCCCGCGCCCGCGGCCGTCGCCGCCTCGCCCGCCTCGCCGGGCGCGCCCGCCGCCCCCGCGCCGGCCGCGCCCGCGCCCAGCGGCCGCAGAGTGGCCGTGCACTCGGCCGTGCGCACAGACCACACCTTGACGGTGCCGTCGGAGGATGCGCTCAGTACGCCGTGCCCGTCCGGCGTGAACACGGCCTCGTTCACGAAGGACGCGTGTCCGCGGAACTCCTTTAAGATCTTGCCCGACTTGAGTCCGTGGATGCTGCGGGAGAGCGTCACGTCAGAGGGGGTCGCGACCGCGAGGTGGCAGGCCGAGAGGCGACGGGATACTCACCGGACGGTGCGGTCGAAGGAGGCGGACAGCAGCTGCGAGCCGTCGCGCGAGAACTGCAGGCACGTGACGCCCTTGGCGTGCGCGCGCTCCAGCCGCCGCTGTACCAGCCCCGAGGACACGCGCCACACGCAGGCGCCGCCCGCCGCGCAGCCGGCCGCCAGCGTGTCCGAGTCCCGCGCGAAGGCCAGCGCCAGCACGGCGGCCGGCATGCTCATGTACTCGTCGTGCGCCTGGTAGCGCAGGTCCTTGCGGATCTTGCCCGTCGTGAAGTTCCAAACCTCCACTAGCCCGTCCACCGACCCCGTCACCAGGTACTGCCCGTCCGGCGAGAACCTGCGGCACACGACGAGCCCTGTACACTACACTGATACATGACTATACATAATACTGTTGCACAGTGCACGCACCTGGCGCACTCCACGTGCGACTTCTGTCCGAACTTGATGACCTTGGAGAGCTGCGTGGGGCAGCGGTCCTCCTGCTCGTCGCGCATGGCCGCCTTGCCGCGGAACAGGTCGATGCTAGTGCCTGCACACACACACACACCGGTCACGACATGTCTCGGGCCCTCTGCCCCACCACCGACAGACTACGCACCGGGCGGCAGCAGGCCCTGGTGCTGCTGCCACTTGAGCGCCTGTCCGAGCAGCGCCAGCAGGCGCGAGCTGGGCACCACGGACACCTCGCCGGCCAGCGCGGCCGCGATGGCGGCGCGGCGCCGCTCCTTACCGCCGCCGCTGCCGTACGCCTCGCGCGGGTCGAAGTATGTGCGCGCCAACAGGGTCTCTGCAACACGTAGTCGGGTCATTAGTCACGTCGGGCCGGGCGGCGGGGCGGAGGGACGCCGGGTGGCCGGGCGACGCGCCACACTACACACACCCACCCAGGTGCAGGTAGCGGTCGGCGTGCAGCTGTTTCATGAGCAGGCAGGGGTGTGTCTGGCGCAGCAGAGAGCGCGCGGCGCCCAGCTCACGCAGCTCGATGAGCTCCAGTACCACTTGCTCGTACAGCTCAAGCAGCTTGCGGTCGGGCAGTTTGAGAGACGCGGCCGCCTTGAGCACGGCATCCCAATGGCCACTGTTGATGTCCGCGCAGAACCCATCCACACTCTCCACCGTGTTCAGCGAAACACCCGTCTCCTCCTGCACGCACACAGAGCATCACACTGTACCGCTCTTACAAACACAATTTTACAAACTAATATGGCATTAAGGGTGAAGCCAAAGAGCGTATATTTGTGAGTTTTGTGTCGCATTTTTTCAGGCGCGTAATTTAAGCTGCACTCGGTTTCATATAAAAGCCTAGTTTGTGCCACACGACGACGCAAAATGAGTTATAAAAATGTATGCAGCGTAAATTACGTGTCTGAAAAAACGCGACTCACAACTAAAAAATTACGCTTCATCCTAAATGAAACCAAGAACTTATAACTTTCCAAAACTATGACATAGACGCATCAGCATCATCATGCTGCCTGTCTATAAATATATAATAATAATACATAAACAGAATTGTGAAGCGGGCTAACTCCTTTCTGTATGCCATTCGGAGGTCCTTCCAGCACATAACAGTGGAGGTTTTCATCAAAATTTACAAGACGTACGTAAGACCCCTTCTTGAGTATGGGTCAGATCTGGAATCCCTACTTTGTCATAGATATCGACCTCCTTGAAAGTGTACAACGGAGGGCCACCAAGATCCCGTACAGTTTACAGCGAAGACATTATGAAGAAAGGCTCAAACCAAAACTTTACTACAGCTACTGAGACCAGTAGAGGCAGGGAACCATAATTAATAACACAACCTTCGGACATACCTGTAAGGTCTGCAATGTCTTTGTGAGGTTCGACTCCTTCAAATATTGCTGGATCAACCTGATCACGCTGGAACAGAGCAGGAGTGGTCAGAGGGTAGGCAGGGGGCACTTAGATAAGGTGAACTGTGTAAGTACCCAGTACCCTAGGTTGAGTTGCATTATACTAGTTTGCAACCTAACATACATAACCTATCACATTCATTTCTGCATCCACTAGATTTCTGTGATACCATTCATTTTTTAACATCCGATTTTTTCTCTTTATCCCTCAGTGCCCTCATAATTATTTGGTTGGGGTGTCGCTAAGGGGGCACTGAGTGTAAAAGTGTTAGAAAATTTCTGATCTTTTTAAAAATGAATGGGTGCACCTACAGAAACGTAGTGCATGCGAATCGACTTGGATATAGTAGGTTTATGTTGGGTTGCATTATGACAACCACGCAGAGCCCCGCGTCCTTCGACTCCTCTTTGCGCCCCCTACACATGGACCCTGATATGATTAAGGTGAATCCAAAACGCAACGTCGTGCTGGTACTCACTCCGCCGACTCGATTTCTATAGACATTTTCTCCGAGTACCTAAGTACTGTTAAAAATAACGTAAACGTAAGTAAGTTCTGCGGCGTCTATTCTGAATGTTCTGAAACCTCTAAGATTTGTTTTAATTTATGAATAAAATTGATCTGATGATTGGTTCACAATATCACAATTTACAACATCAACAAGAGAGCGTTCCATAACCAGTTGAAATAAATCACGTTGACACTTTTCAATTTTCCATTACCGCGTTAACAGCTGAAAATATAACAAACATTTAGTGCTTGTGAAAGCAATGGGACGTGTATAGCTGACAACGTGAATAATTTCAACTGGTTTTGGAACGCACTCCAAATAAGAGAGTTATCTTTCGTTCTAAAAGAACAGGCAAGGGTCAAATACCATACAGCCATATCTTCTTGCATATACATATTTTTTTCATGTCCATTTTGTTATCAAGTATTTGGGAACTTAGTGAAAATCACAGCTTCTAGTACAACGTATTTATTGGACTGACATCTATAGTTTTTTCCTCTACCCACTGTTTTAAGTTGGTTGAGGTCCGAGTGACTATCATACTTAACACTGAGATAATGTATTATCTCTAAATTTTGGAAAAAAATATATACTTACCTACAAAAAATAAAATGTTACCTTCACCTAGTGTGAACATTAAAAAAATCCAATAAGAATTGGGACTTAAAAGAATTTCGAACCGACGGCTTAAGTTTTAATTTTATTATAACTTAAAAATTAATTATTTTTAAATAATTAGTACATAGTTGTACTACTATTAGTGAGTACAACATACAAACCGAATCTCTTTGAGATTGGTTAACTTTGGGAAATCATCCCTGTAAGAAGTGGAGTTCATGGAACGCGAGGAGCGCATATTTAAATTACTCAAGAACCCGAGCCCGGACAGGTTCGAAACTTTTATGTTAGAATAGTATTATTGAATACTATTTACAAACAGAATTTCATAGAAATCGGTTTACACAAACCTGAGAAAGAACGAGAAATGTCCAGGGGCGCAAACCTTAATAAAGTCTAAAGTCGAAGTCATATGGGTTTAGTTCTTTTATATTTGTGCTTCTATTGACAAATACTAATTACATTCCGAGTTTCATCAAATTCGGATAACTTTTAGAAATGACTAAAAATAGAAGGTCGTTCATGAATTCCAGGAGTTGTATGTGGAATATCTCCGGAACCCGAGCAAAGCCGGGTGAAAGAGTTATATTTCCGTGATCCTTGTAAGATACACTACCGAACTGCATCATAACATAAAGTCATATTTTTGACATTAACTTGTGTTGCGATCAAGCATAACATTGAATTTATATAAGTGTGGGGAGCGGTCGGCCGACAGGCGTGTCGGACCGATGGTAACTTTTGAGCATAAATCTCGGGAGTGAATATGGAAATACGTTCCTGGGGTGGTTTAGCTCAGGATATTGTACGATTTCATGGGTCAACATGAAATGATTCATAGAAATCATCAGTGTCAGACAAATATCAGAGGAACACGCTTATCTAAAGCATCTTAGCTACGACATCAAAGTAACACAATTCAATACTCCTTTTTTTCTTTTTCCTTTTCATTCAGCACAGCAGTCATAATTTATATACAAATCAGGTACACTGGTGTCGATAGAACAAACTTAGACTCGAGCAGCATGGCGATATACGTTTTTACACTAGAGACACATCGCAGACTGAACCCCCATCTTGGGCGTTGGCTTCTATTTATATCAAATCGTCGCCATGCTGTCCATTCCGAGTAACGTTCAATTTTTTAAACACTATTTCACTTTAGGGCTATTTATTACATTGTAATGGACACATTAATTAATGTATTGTTAATTAAATTGGATATTTATCGACGTGTTTTATGATATTAACTTATAATTTAAATACAAGTCTAATAACACCATCGTACGATGTAAACAACAAGACGAGGTGGCGTGATACCGCCATATTCTGTCTGCCGGATACGTTTCACTACTTTTTAGATTACCTAATATTATGAAACATAATATTTAAATTAATAATATGGTCATTTCTGAACCCTAAAAATGCAATACCATACATCAATCTATAATATATCATCATGGCCTAGGTAGAAACCAAATTATCACATGTCAGCTGACGTGTTTTACATGAAGATACTAAAATCGATACATATTGAAAATATGTAATATTTCTATTATTATTAAAGAAATAATATTTTCGAGCATCTAAATTCAAAATACGAATTAAATTGTCATTATATTGCCATAAAAGCTCAAAGAAATATTTATAAGAAATAAGAAATAAGAAAGCTTTATTGCCCACCATAAGGTACAAATCACCAATTAACTGTCACCTGCTATCAATTTCGTGTCGGGTTGTGACGTGCGGGTTGTCCGCCCGTCCGCCGCCCACTGGCAGCTATAGTCACTGACCATGACCACTGGCCGCTAGTCGCTGGCTGCTAGTCGCTGGCCGCTAGTCGCTGGCTGCTAGTCGCTGGCCGCTAGTCGCTGGCCGCTAGTCGCTGGCCGCTAGTCGCTGGCCGATAGTCGCTGGCCGCTAGTCGCTGGCCGCTAGCCCCCAGCCACCAGCTCTGTACACTACACCGATCACTTAGCTAAATTTTGTAGCTATCTATATACAGGTCTAAATGGTCCTTTTCATGATCTACCATCCGGTAATCGTGATGTGACAATGTTACAACACATCGTTGCCACTCCACTCCGCTCCTCACCTCTCGTTGTCAAATCAAACAAATCTGTGATCGATGTTAGGACATTGCACGTACTACATTCAACTTAATGTAGGAGGGCCCAGTTAGTACATTGTGTTCCTTTCAGTTGATCGAGTATTATATATAATATAATTAGCGATGTGTGTGCTCCGCAGGTTCCGCAGATATGTAGTTAATGGTGTTCTTGAGCTACAAATATTACTTACTTTTATTACTCATATCGTAGCCTAATAGTGCCACATACCTTTGAAAATATGTTTTTTTTACTAAAACGGACGTGTGATTTACACGTGGGGCGGTCCATTAATTTTTAAGTCAAATAGTAAATAAAATAATTATTACAAAAGTTTATTTACAACTTTTCAAATCTTCAGTTCATCCTGAATCGCGCTCGATTGCGACATTCTTTATCGGCCACTCCACCCTGATGACGTTTTATCGGGTGACTGCCGCCGGTGGCCGCCCCGGGGTGAGGGTGTTAGAATTAGGACATCGCGCTATCATGTAGAGCAATAATAAAATATATAAAATAATATTTGAATCGTAAATTATTGTCAAGACGACATGATACTACACTATTGTATAGATACTACTAATTTTAATTATAATTCCACCATAGTTACACTACACATAGCTACATGATAGTTTCATGTTATAATTGGATCATCTCAAAACGACAAATGGACTAAGGTCAGTCTAGTTACTAACTTTCTCACAATAGCTAATAATAATAATGCGATAATAAGAACTATCTACGTGATATGTTTGGTACTGGTTATTCATAGTAGGTAATAGTAACCTCAGGTTTAATGAATTACCTACGTAATTAATGAAGTACCTACATTTGATTTAATAAGTCATGTGTAGTTAATATTACCAAGCACTACCAATGGACTATTGATTAAATGTAACTGCAATGGAAATGTCAGTCAGTGACTATGCAAAATAATAATATACTGCATTTATTTAGTTATTCATTCTAAGTTAGCAAGTAACATTTACTGATCATATACTGTAATAGCGAGGGTGGCATTGCTAATTGTAAAACTATCCTATCCGAGACTGTTAGGCAATATTTAATATATATTATAAGGGATAGTTTTTAAGAGAAAACAAGAAGAATCACACTTTGATATATCATTACTGTATTCATAGAAATCATCAGTGTCAGACAAATATCTGAGGAACACACTTATCAAAATCATCTTAGCTACGACATCAAAGTAATACAATTCAATACTCATCTTTCGTATTATACAGCACATCAGTCATAATTTATATACAAATCAGGTACACTGGTGTCGATAGAACAAACTTAGACTTGGACAGCATGGCAGAAGTATATACGTTTTAACACTAGAGACACATCGCAGACTCAACTCGTCTTGGGCGATGGCTTCTATTTACATAAAATCGTCGCCATGCTGTCGATTCCGACTACCGCACAATGTTTTAAACACTATTTCACTTTAGGGCTATTACATTGTAATGGACACATTAATTAATGTATTGTTAATTAAATTGGATATTTATCGACGTGTTTTATAACATTAACTTATAATTTAAAGTTAAGTCTAATAATACCATCGTACGATGTAAACAACAAAATGAGGTGGCGTGACACCGTCATATTGTCGTTTCACTACTTTTTAGATTACTTAAGCATAATATTTAAATTAATAATATGATCATTTCTGAACCCTAAAAATGCAACAATCATTACTAACTATCAATCTCCAATATATCAGCATGGCCTAGTTAGAAACCAAATTACCACGTGTCCGCTGACGTGTTTTACAGGAAGATACAAAAATCTATATACATTGAAAATATGTAATACTTCTATTATTGTTTCAGAAATAATATTTTCGAGCAATTTAATTCGTATTTTGAATTTAGATTTCAAAATACGAATTAAATTGTCATTATATTGCCATAAAAGCTCAAAGAAATATTTATAATCTGTCAAGAGCATCTCTCGGGTCTCTCCGACCACGCTTATACTCACTAAACCAATAGGTGACGGTGGCGAGTGATGGAGCTAATTCCGCAGAAGCACTGATTAAATTATTGTCATGTGATTCCTGTTAGCTTTGTTAACCCTCGCTTAAAATAAATAGCTTCCCGCGTCAGCTCCGTCATAGCGATTTTTCGTCGTAGAGTTTTTATAAACAATTAATTAAAAAATAACTAAAGTTCGCCAGCCAGTGATATTGCCAAGGAGTTTGTAATAAAATGTTCCTCCAAGGGATAATAAAAGTAAAACAATGAGGTCGATAACAATCCGTCGGCTAACAATTGTTGGACCTCCCCACGTGCCTATGTGACGTGTACCTACATGCTGAATTCGTGTAAAATGTACGTTAACGTAGGTAGAATAATTGTTGGCAATTATGTATAAAAAAGATTCCCTATCCAGTTAAGATATCTACCTCTAAAAAAATGTATATTTATTTTTAACATAAATTGTTCTGTGTAGTTATGATTTTAATCTAAGACTAGCTTAGATATTTCCGTACCTGCTTTGTTCTTGATGAAGGTGCTTAAAGTCTTTAATACTGTATGTATCAACATTGTTAAATTAGTAATAAAATTATATTCTATATGTATAATACAATACACAATATCATTACTACTCTGAAGTCACCCCTTAATGTGTGGTATTTAGATGATGGAACTATTGCTGGAAGTCCTGACGTGGTGGCAAGTGACATTAATGCACTATTTACGTCTCTGAGGGCAATGGGTCTGGAGGTTAACACGGCGAAATGTGAGTACTACGAGTGTGGTCCAGTTTCGCCAAGTACGGAGTCTCGGTTCAAGGATTTGATACCTGGGTTGAGAGTGGTGGACAGGTCCAATCTCGATCTGCTTGGTGCTCCCATATTCGCCGAGGCTGTGGTTGGTGATTTGCGGGCGAAGACAAATTCCTTGTCCTCTCTGGCCCAGCATTTTGCGAAATTACACGCACATGTTTCCCTTATCCTGTTGAGAAACTGTTTTTCCATGCCGAAGATGACGTACACGGTCAGGACGGTGCCGACGTGGATATTTCCGCAAGACGTGTTAGGTTTCGATGACATCCTGAAACACACACTCGAGGGCATACTTAACGTGCACCTCAACGACACGCAGTGGGTCCAGGCCAGTCTGCCGGTTAGACATGGCAGACTGGGCGTGCGTCGTCTGCAGGAGACGGGTCCCATAGCGTTCTTGGCGTCGGCGCATGGGGTTGCGGGGCTGGTTGCTCGTATTTTATCCATCGAAGGTGACAAGCTACGCATACCCTACGCAGCGGAGGCCTTGGACACATGGTCGACAGTCTGTCCAAATAGCGACCCACCGGACAGTCCTGCGAGTCAGAGAGGTTGGGATGATGTCACCTCCAAGCAGTTCCTCTCCAGACTCACGGAGGAGGCCACCGGTGCGGATGAGGCTCGACTTCGAGCGCTGTCCAGGCCGGAGTCAGGTGTCTGGCTGCATGCCTTGCCGTCGCCGCATATGGGCACACTGCTGGATGATGACTCCTTGAGGGTGGCGACGGCTCTGAGACTTGGCAGTGATATCTGTGAGCCTCATCAGTGCGTCTGCGGAGCTATGGTGGAGGCTAATGGGCACCACGGTCTGGCCTGTTCGCGCTGCGTCGGTAGGGTCCCCCGCCATCAAGCGATTAATGGGATTGTTCGGCGAGCGATAGTGTATGCTGGTGTGCCCTGTGTTTTGGAGCCCCCTGGGCTGTGCCGTACGGACGGCAAAAGGCCGGATGGTCTAACACTGATTCCTTGGCAAAAAGGTCGCTGCCTCGTGTGGGACGCCACTTGCGTTTGCACGTATGCGGCATCGCACTTGAGGAGCACCCAACGCGCTGCTGGTTCAGCAGCTGCAGCTGCTGGGCTGAAGCACGCCAAATACGCCAATTTGGAGTCAGCATACGACTTTGTGCCAATCGCCGTTGAGACGGCGGGCACGTGAGGCTCCGAAGCAAGGAATTTCATCTGCGAATTGGGGAGACGACTGAGGGAGAAGGGGTGCGACCCCCGATCCGGACACTTCCTCGCCCAACACATCTCCATCGCAATCCAGCGGGGCAATGCGGCTAGCATTATGGGCACTTTTGGGAGGGACACGGTGAGAGGGGGCTTGTTTGACTGAACTGTCGATTGGATGGTTATACCTGTTTATTGACTATTTATATGACACTGAAATATTTTTAGATTTTTAGTTTTATTTATCTAACATTTGACATGTATTATCATAATGAATAAAATAAATATGATGGGTTAAAAAACATAGAAAGTATTTATAATTAATTGCGAGTTTTGTTTTATTTATAGTCGAGAACGAAAGGTTAAAAGGTTAATGTTGAATTGTAAATATATTTATATTTGTTTAAATACAAATAATTTATCGGTTATAGCTTCGAAATTACAGAACATTTATATTATAATAAAAAATATTTGAAAAAAAAGTTAATTTATCGGAAAGATCTCGTCAAACTGAATAACTTTGTCGAAGACCGTATTGTTTTAAAATAGTTCTCGAGATATAAACCAATAAAGAAAACATACATCTACAGTTTTTGTATGGGGAGAGGGCGTTAGACCCGACGGCGGACTATCGTATCGCATTGTGAGTGTATATGGGGAGGGCACCGGAGAGCACGGCACCGAGGGACAGGTTTTCAGAGTAAAGCTGGCTAGGTCTATGTGACCATTATACGACCATAATCTCGCCTATGGGGCAAGGCGGAGAGAATGGAGCGCCACACAAAATTACCCTGTCCAAACAAATATAATATGAAAAGTGGCGTTCAAAAATGGAATCTCATTCGAGGTTCGCACGTAAAGTACTGAGGTACTCGGTGCATGACAATAAAATGCCAGTCTTTATATGCCCGACCTATATGGGGACAGCTTCTTATTTCTGTGTGCAAACATGGAGAGTGGAGGCTGGAACCAGCTAATGTGTAATGATGGCGTATTTTCTTCCTTTGCGGATACGAAAGCACATTGTTTGTGGATCACGAAGCTAGGATGGAATGTCTGTAGTCATTATGCATGAACCATAATCAAGGTCTTTTAGATTTATGAGATTCTCTAATGTGAGGTAGTGTCCTGCTTGCAGGAAGTATTTCGTCGCTTGTAGAGTTTCTAAATCAAACAGCTTCGATAACATACATGGTTGAGCATAATGTTTGGATATTTAAGTGCTTTAGGAACATGCCAAATCATATTTTCCACTCGGCCAAACGCACCCTCGACTAGCGTGTGCCCAGAGCCGGAAACGAAGCCAAAAAAACAACAACAACTGTCATTGAAAAAGCCCGCGCCGCGCTTCATGCGAATTTACTTCGCCGCTTCAGAAAACCTGAAAACTAAAGATTTTCGAGGATATTGTGCGATAAATGTAGTGCCTTCACACAAGGATTATTGATTTGGTAAGTGGAAAAGTTTTCTTACATATTTCACTTCAAATTCATTGTGTTGAAGGGAGTCTGAAGGTGGAGCCAACCCGCATCGATGATAAAGTGAATTTTCCAATAAATTCATCATAAAATGGCCTATCGAGCTTGGATTCGCTTTTCTAGATATTTATCCCTTTCCCGCGACCTAAGAACGTTATTTTCATTGTGCAAAACGCCCGCGTACAGTTCGTACAATTTTGTGTTTGTTGGCCAATATTGGCAAAAGAAAACTTTGTTGTTTAGTTTACTTCGCATTTTTGTGGCCATTTCTTGGTATAGTACGTTTATTTATCCATTTAATTTGCATATCCGTGTGTTTCACGGGATTGTTATATAGATTTGTCCAGTGTTTGTCAAACTTTATTATTGCACCATGGCAGATGACAAAAAAGAATTAGAGAGCAGCGGTGGTGAAAGCATAGAGTTGGCTAAATTATTAGTTTTAGTAGAGGCGAAACAACAGTCTTTATTTGGGCGTTTACAGCACATTTAGGAATCAATTCTAAAGTCAAAAAATTATGCCTACTATTCATCATTTTTACAGAAAGTGACAAACATTGATAAAATTAGAAACGAGTTTACTCAAATGATAGACGAAGCAAATAACCTCAACTTAAAACTAGACAACAAGTACACTCCTAATTTTGAAGCTATATGGGCCTTCGAAGACCTGTATGGTGCAATCAATCAATTTTGTACAACAATCTATATCTATCAATTGTTGGAACTATTTGGTTTCATACTTCTTTATATCTATTTGATAGGCCACTATACACTGTCAAGTTTGAATTTCGTTACTCCTTTGTTTTATCTTCTTCAATCGATATCTGTTAAAATATACACATTATATTTATTAGAGTACTTTATTTCTAGAGTTATTAGGTTAATCCACTTGCAAACGCAATCTGCGATTTCTTCAATTTTCTACTTCCTAACCATGCTGTTTACACGTTAAGGGTTACGACCTAGCTCATAACTTTATATTGATTTTTCTGTAATTTATATGGTTGTAATCTGTTGTGTTTACCTAATAAATAAATAAAATAAAATTAATCAAACAGGCTATACAAACTTTTTCACAGATTTATAATTACTCAACAACAATTCCAATAAATAATAATAGCAAAAATATGGTAAGGTTAGAGAAATTAGTGCTACCTGAATTCCATGGTGACTATGAAAAATGTCCAATGTTTATTGAGTCGTTCAATTCAATGGTACATACCAATACAGATTTAGATGATGCTCTACGTGTATGATATTGGATATCTAAACTTTTCACTTTACCTTTCGGTAAAGCCGAAAGCATATGGCTAGGTATTAACCCGACTGCAGTAAATTACACATTAATTTACAATGCACTTGTTAAGAAATATACAGACAACATATTGTATGTATAATATTTTAATACCAAGTCTCATGCAACATTTTTTTGTTATAAAATGGTTTTGTGAACCATTGTCAATAAGAATCCTGACAGGTTGCATAACTGAACGCATATCTTTAATATAAACAATCGCGCTGCCTAACCAAACAGTTTTATTATTGCGTTGCGCGAGCGGGTTATTATGGCTACACAAAGATATAGCTAAAGATCAGGAATAAATTCTGTGTTGTTATGCTGAGCGTATTCTGACCTAAGAAGAATTTCTCACAGTTCTTACTCAAGTTGAGAGCATATTAAACTCACGTCCACTTTCTGTTTTGAGTTCTGATCCTGCTGAACCCACTGCTCTTACACCTGCTCATTTTCTTACTTTGGGTCCGCTCAGTACATTACATTTAGTAGATACGACGTCACAATCACAATCATTACTTAAGCGGAAATACTTACTGGACAAAATAATAGAATCTTACTGACATGATTTTACCACATTACAACACACACACAACACACACATACAACATTGCACTTACGAATGTTAATTTCCTATCTATTCTTACACCTTTCGCGGTGTAGCGCTATCGCATGTTTGCATATGTCCGCTGTTAGGCCGTCCAGTCCCGGGGCTTTCTTCGGGTTGAAGCTCTCTACTGCGTATTTTAATTCGTCCATTGTAAACGGGGGATCGCACCCATCATTGTGCGGTCCGTCGTTTATTTTCGAGGCTTCTTCCATAACTCGTCGCTGTTCATCGTTGTCTTCGTCAGGTTTGTCGTCTGGGTAAAATGTTTCTGCTAACATTTTAGCAGACTCCATCTGACTCACCTCCTTCCCGTCTTTCACCAATGGTATGTTCTCCTGTCTTTTCGTTGTTCTTCCTATAACCCTGTAGATGCCATCCCACCGTTTCTCTTTGTTGCTTCCCACAGAATTTCTTCCAATTTTCTATCTGTACTTTCCTAGCTGTTTTTTTATACATTTCTTTTGCTTCCAGGTACTGGTTTACGACCCTGTCTCTGCGTACTGGTGCGGCGCAGGATACTCGGCGTTTCTTCGTGGTCATGCCCCTCTTCAGGTTGGCGAGTTCATCATTCCACCCAGGTAAGTTGATTTTTGTATTTTTCCTTGTTTTAGGTATGCTTTCATTACATGCTTCTTGTTTTTTTTGTGTATTCTTCTAAATGTTCTTCTAGTTTAGGTTTGTGTTAGGTTAGGTTTGTGTTAGGTTAGGTTTGTGTTAGGTTAGGTTTGTGTTAGGTTTGTGTTAGGTTAGGTTTGTGTTAGGTTAGGTTTGTGTTAGGTTAGGTTTGTGTTAGGTTAGGTTAGGTTTGTGTTAGGTTAGGTTAGGTTTGTGTTAGGTTAGGTTTTTTTTTTTTTTTTTTTTTTTTTTTTTATATGTAGTCTTTTTTACACCTTTGACTTGAGTCAAAGCTCTTGATAATGCAATTTAATTCTTTTTTGCTTATGTAATTTTTTGTTTAAATAATGTTTTCATCTAATGTAGTCGCTCATCTTTTGTTTGTGTATTTTTTTTTTTTTAAATGATGTTAACAATGTTTATCCTTAACATTAATACAATGGTAAGTTATATGCTAAGCGATATGCTAAATTTAATGTTTACAAACGTGTGATTTATAATTGTAATTATTATACAGGTTAATTGTATTTTACACACTTTTATATATGGTGCCTAATTGCCTAGTTGTTGACCGAATCGGCTCGTCGTTCGGATTAAGTGTTTGTTGTTGGCGTTTCGCCTTTGCACTTTCTCAGCTCCACCAAAACCTTGGTGTCTCCAGCTGTTATAGCCATTTTGGTGATGTAGGCAATAATATTACTAGGTGCCGTTCTCGAGGCCGCCAAGATAAAGTGCGCCACTGCGTCATTGCTGTCGTCGCTGTAGTACGTGCAGCTCTGAGTGTGTCGTGAGACAGCGACGACTGCATGCGGGATGCTGTCGTAGATGTTGTTTTTCCCTGTTTTAGTTCTTATAATTATGACCGTGTTATATGTGAGGCCCTGCGCTTCGTGCACCGTGAGCACACGCGATGACTCGCCCGCCCCAAAACCCATTTCGCGGAGCAGTTCTTTGTCCGCCTATGTATGGACTAGGTATAGGCAGTTTGTGATATCCCTCGGTATAGTCCCCCCCGAATATCTCTCCATTTTTAATGAGGTCACTTGACTCCTCGATGAGTAGATACCCGGGTAGATTTGACGCAAGGCATATGCGACGTCCATTGGGTTTCGGTGCGTGCATATTAGTTCCTGCGTGATGCTCACGATGCGGTCGGGTCTCGCATACTGTTGAACAAACAGGTTGTCTCTGTCTATGTAGGGGATCTGGTTGAAGTCCCCTATTAGCACCAGTGTATTTGCTCCGGCCAGTTGGCTCGCCATGACTAGAGCTCCGAGGTGGTTCATGAGCGCCTCGTCCACTGTTATACGGTCGTATCCCGTCGTGCCGTCCTTCCCCGTGGGTAAACCGTTTACCAGTATAGAGGCTAGAGTTCTTACGTGCCTCTTTCCGTCCTCGACTCCACGCTTACTCTTCAGCCGCTCCCTGACGTCTGCGGCGGCTTCCAGAGTAGTCGTGATGATGAGGTCTTTACCTGGTGTAAAATGGTTTATGATCCACGTGGTTTTTCCGCAGCCGGGTACGCCGTTTATCCACTCGATTTTTGGTTCCTTCCAGGTGCTGAAGCTCCGCTCCTCCTCTATTCCCGAGCATAGAGCGTCTGCCCTTTTGAGAATGTGGACATCCAGCATTATACGAGTGCGCTCGCTGACGACTAGGTGCCTTTCTGTCTCTGGGGCAACAAATTTGCTCTGGTCCGACGTTTCATCTACAGGGGTGACAAACCCACATCCGATGCCGTACGCCGCCATGTATTTACCCGATTTGTTGCCCTTTATGACTTCACCTGTCATATTGTCAAATATTGCCGCTTTCTCGGACTCCAGCTTGTCGGCTAGCCTTTTGTTATTTTTTGTGAAGGCATTTAGGATGTCTTTGCAGGTTTCCTCCGTTATGCGTAGGTGTCCGGCTGTTGATGCCCGGAACTCCAGGAAAGCATTGATCATGTGTTTTAGGGGGGTATCCGCGGCTATTAGTTTTGGAGGCTCCACCAGCTTGAGATCGGCCTTTGTTGGACTGGGGTTGGAGGTTGTGTCAGGTAGCTCTCGGGACGGAATGTTTTTGTCCCGTTTTAAAAAGGTGTCCAGAAAGGTAGCGATTGGGTTACCTTGAGCTAATTCCCTCATTTTCCGTTTCCATCCGGCCTGCTCGATTGGTGTTTGTTGAGCACTTCCGTCTGCCGCTTGTGACAAGGCTGTTAGTTGTCTGTATGTGTCCAGTTGGTCCGTTTGTTTTTGATTCCAGGCATCTTCTCTCCGAGTTGTTTTTTCAGAGGCTCGTTTCTCCTGGAGTGTCTCGCTGTTGGTTTTTGGAGACTCAGGTGCAATTTGGCCGGGATCATACGTCCAACTCGTCCCCGGGTTCCGCTGCGAACCTGCCCCATCGCGCCTGTCACCATCACGGTTTACCGTTTTTGGTTTTGGCTGCATGAAGGAGAGGTCTTCGCCGCGGTCTTCGTACATGATTATTCTTAGAGTGTCCGCGCATCGCCTCACATCCGCATAGAATGCCACGTCCGCTTTTATGTTGCTCACTACCATAGAGTCCACGCTGATTGTTGCCCCCATTTTTCCGCTCAGTTCTGCGGCGGATTTTAGCGATTCCAATATCACTATAAGGTTTATGTAATCCTCTGCTGTAACGATGGGGATAATTATCAACGTTTTCCCAGTTTTTGTTCCGCCTTTGCGTACTTTGATTCCTTTTATTGTTATTTCAGGAAGCTGCATGAGTTCCGGTGATTTCATTTTAGGTTTGTTTGTGGAGCCTTTTAACGCCGCTCCGTAACCAGGAGACATGGCCACCCTGCCGTTGTCGAGGCCGCGTACAAAAACTATTCCTAGCTTTTCGCGTGCCGTGTCCATGAAAAGAGCTACCGTCCGCAGCGTCACTCCCGGGGTACTCACGTCCGTCAGGTCCAGTAAGGTCCTTGATTCCTGTTCGATGGTTTGAGTGGATGTTTCGCTTTCAGCCTCTGTGTCTAAGGTGTGGTCCGACACTTGGATTTGTTGTGTCTGCGTGGGTTGTTGCTGACTCGTCGCGGTTGGTGTTTTATTTCTTACTGCCGCTTTACGCATGACACTTTCAGCGAAACTTAGGAAGAACTCTCTCTTTGACCCGTCGGAAATGACCTCGCTAAGGTTTGATTTGTCCAGATTTGTGTCGATCTGGTGTTCCAACTCAAACCGCGCCACCTGGAATCTGGGGCACTCCAGGAGAACATGCCAGATGGACTCGCTCTTTTCGGGGTCGCATTCACAGGCCGGGTCGTCCTTGATTTTAAAGCGGTGTAGGTACTCCGCGATACCTCCGTGTCCGGTTAGAGCTTGCACTTGTGGGGGTGTTAACTTTGTCTTCGATATGACTCTATGCGCAAGCGCAACGTCTGGGAAGAAGACTTTGGTGACTTCCCCTGTGCTCGAAGCTTCGTACCGTTTTTGCCATTTTGCCACGGTGTCCTTACGGATTAGTTGTTTTGCGTAAGAGATGGGGTATAGGTCGTAGTTTGCGGCCGTCTTTTTGGTGAGTGCCGCTTTTTTGGCGAGTTCGTCGGCTCTCTCGTTACCAGTTGTGCCGATGTGTGCTCTTATCCAATATAGTTTGACGTCTCGGCCCTCTGCCCGTATTTCCTGTACGTTCCTCTTGATGGTGAAGGCTAAGGGGTGATATGTCGGGAAGCCGGCCAGCATTTCCAGGGACGACTTTGAGTCGCTGAGTATGCTCACCGTAGTCTCCCGACTCTTTTTCACCATCTCCACCGCTCTGTGGAGAGCGTACATTTCTGATTGGAATACTGTGCAGTAGGACTCAAGACGGAATGTCGAGTTCTTGATTTCCCTCCCTTCTTTCCACCATGTTAGGGCAGCTCCGACTTTCCCTTCAATCTTGCTGCCGTCAAAGGTTTGTGTTAGGTTAGGTTAGGTTTGTGTTAGGTTAGGTTAGGTTAGGTTTGTGTTAGGTTAGGTTTGTGTTAGGT